>CM057458.1:283537500-293537500 GCA_016271365.2 Neoceratodus forsteri | reverse complement strand
AGTAACTCTTCGGAAACAGTAATACTCGGGGACTTAAACTTGGACTGGCATTCCAATGCCACCTCTCCCCTCAAATCCCTTTGCGACTCCCTGGGGCTGTCCCAGCTCATCACTGAAGCTACCCATCCAAACAAGAGTAACCCAGCCAAAAGTACATTGCTGGACCTCATCATAGTTAGTAAGCCTCATCTGTACTCCCACTCTGGAGTCTTCTTCTCCGACATCAGTGACCACTGTATTGTTGCCTGTGTCAGGTCTTGCCATTCCCCCACTCTCCCACCTAAATTCACTACAAAAAGAAGCAGGCGTAGTTTTGATTCTTGGTCATTCACGGCTGAACTAAGTCTCTCCCCTTGGTGGCAGGACTTCTACCTAGCAGAATCTGTGGCTTCCGCCTACGACATTTTTCACGACATCGTGTTAAGTGCTCTAAATAAGCACGCCCCCACTAGTTACATCCCGAGTTAGAAGCAAGTTCTGCCGGTGGTTCTCTACTGACCTAAAGAGTGCACTGCGGAATAGGGACAGGCTATGGAAAGCTGCTCGCAAAACAAAACTATCTAACGACTGGAACCTCTTCAGGAGAGCTAGAAACCTCTGTACCAAACTGGTTAGAGATACAAAGGCTAGCTGTTAACTGGAGTGCAGTTGCAGCAGCCACTTTGAAGAGTGGAGTTATTCTAGATGCTCTACAGGGGGCATGCCTTAGACAACTAGTATTGGAGCCCACTCGAGAGGGAGCAGTGTTAGACCTGATTCTCTCAAATGGAGATGGAGATAGGATCACAGATGTAGAAGTGGGTAGCCATCTGGGAACTAGCGACCTTCGAACAGTATGGTTCACAATAAACACAGCAATAGAGTCAAGCCATACAAAGGCAAAAGTACTGGACTTTAGGAGGGCTGACTTTGCCAAATGGGTGAGTGCCTAAGGAATGCACTAGCAAATGGGCAGGAAGGAGGTGGAAGAACAATGGGAATAATAAAACTGCCATCACAGAGGTAACGAGCCTTAGTGTGAAGCAAATAAACAAAACAGAACGATGTAAGAAACCACTATGGTTCTCAAAGGAAGTGCAGTGAAGGTTCAATAGAAAAGAAAGCATTCAGGAAGTACAAGGAATCATGAAGGAGCAGGACAGAGAACTGTATCAGTTAAAGCAAAGGAGGCTGGGAAGGCAGTCAGAACAGCAAAGGCCCAAACCGAGGAAAAAGATAGCCAACTCAGTTAAGAAGGGGATAAAACCTTTATAGGTACATCAGGGAGCGAAGGAAGACCAAGAAGGGATAGTGAGGCTTAATAAAGGGAGGGAGGGTGGGCAGATGGAGACTGTGAAAGGCAGAGATACTAAACAAATATTTTGCTCAATATTTACAAATGAAGAGGGGAGGTACATAAAACAAACAGTAGAAACACTCTGGATACAGAAGTTGATACCAGCCCATTTACAGAAGAAAGGGTTCTGAAAGAACTCTTAAAACTGAAGGTGGACAAAGCAATGGGGCCTGATGAGATTCATCCCAGAATTCTAAAGAACTAAGGGTAGAACTAGTGACACCACTGACTACCCTTTTAACAAATCATGGAGGATGGGTGTACCCGGGGACTGGAGGAGGGCAGATGTGATTCCCCTTCACAAAAGTGGGAGCAAGGCAGAAGCAGGAAACTACAGACCTGTTAGTTGAACCTCAGTGATAGGGAAAATGATGGAATCACTTCTGAAGGAAAGAATTGTCGAGTATCTAGAGGCCAGAGGCACAGGGACCCTAGCAGCATGAATTCACAGCGGAAGGTCATGCCAGATGAATCTGATAGATTTCTTTGACTGGGTGACCAAAGTAGTAGATCAGGAGGGGCTGTGGACATGGCCTACCTAGACTTTAGAAAGGCATTTGACACAGTCCCACACAAAGATTAATATACAAGTTAGCCAGCCTGGGAGTGAGTCCCAAGATGATAGCCTGGTAAAGAATGGCTGGAGAATAGGACCCAGAGAGTAATAGTAAATGGAGTCCACTCAGAAGAAAGGAGGGTTACTAGTGGGGTACACGGAGATTCAGTATTAGGACGGTCCTCTTCAATGTCTTTATAAGTGACATTGCAGAGGGACTGGAAGGAAAGGTATGTCTCTTTGCAGATGACACAAAGATCTGCAACAGAGTTGATGCACAGGGTGGGGTGGAAAGGATGAGAAGGGACTTGGCAGGGTTAGAGGAATGGTCAAATGTATGGCAGCTTAGATTCAATGCTAAGAAGTGCAAGGTAATGCACCTGGGAAACAAAAACCCAGGGGAAGAGTACACAATGGGGGGTGAGATACTAACAACAACAAAAATGGAAAGGGACCTGGGGGTAGTCATATCAGATGACCTAAAGGTGGGCAAGCAATGTGAGAGGGCAGCAAGGAGGGCTGGGAGGATACTGGGATGCATAGGGAGAGGCATCACCAGTAGAAAACAGGAAGTTATTATTCCTCTGTACAGACAGCTGGTGAGACCCCATCTGGAGTACTGTGTGCAGTTCTGGAGACCCAGCTCCGCAAAGACATAGACAGGATGGAAGCTGTCCAGAGGAGGGCAACTAAAATGGTGCAGGGTCTGCACCTGAAGACACATGAAGAGAGACAAAGGAGCTTAATATGTATAGCCTCGAGGAAAGGAGGGAGAGGGGGGACATGATAGAAACGTCAAGTACCTCAAGGGAATCAACAAAGTCCAAGAGGGTAGCATCTTTCAAAAAAAGAGTGGTGCAAGAACAAGAGGGCACAATTTGAAGATGGGGGCAGCTCAGAGGTAATTTAAGGAAGTATTTTTTCACAGAGAGGGTTGTGGATGCATGGAACGTCCTTCCGGAGGAGGTTGTGGAGTCAAAATCAGTGGTGGAATTCAAGCATGCATGGGACAGTCATAAGGCCATTCTAGGGGGTTGGGGTAGGAAGAAGTAGGCTGCTGGTTAACTAGGATCTGCAGCTTATCCAGTAGGTAGGGAAATGGGCAGACTGGGTGGGCCAAGCGGTCCTTATCTGCCGTCAAATTCTATGTTTCTAGCTATTACCGCTCTCATCTTGAAGCTTCCTCCACATGTCTGTCACAATTCTGGAGGATTATTAGAGATATCGAAGGCCATTCTGCTGGCAACCCCCTGCCTGCCAAAATCCAGGTTGGTAATTCCACAATTACTGATAAACCTACTATTCTGGACTCCTTCAATAATCATTTTGCCATTGCAGGTCTAGCTTTTGATTCCTCCCAAGCTAGTACTCTTCGGCAAAGCTGGGGCCTGATACCCCCGACCCCCCTGCGCTCATCCCATCCTTCTCTCTCCAAGCCACATCCTTGAAGGAAGTGGAGGATCTCCTGCTCCAGCTGGATGAAAGGAAAAGCCCTGCGGCTGACCTAATCGATCCATTCTTTCTAAAAGCAGGCTTCCGTGCTCTCGCCGTGTCTATCACTCACCTGTTCAAGCTATCCATCTCCCACGGTGTCCTTCCTACTGTTTGGAAGACTGCCCATATTGTTCCTATACTCAAGAATGGGGACAGTAGCGATCTGAATAACTATAGGCCCATCTCTCTCCTCCCGGTATTGTCAAAAATGCTAGAGAAAATCGTTAACGCCCAACTCAGGACCCACCTGGAATGAGCGAACCTTGTTAACCCCCTCCAGTCTGGATTCAGGGCCCAACATAGTATGACTACCACCCTAGCCAAAGTTAGTAACGACTGGCTGAGGGAACTGGATAATACGAAATTTGTCGGAGCAGTCTTCCTGGACCTCAGTAAGACTTACGACACTGTTGACCACCCCCTGCTGTTATCATCCCTATGGAACATTGGTCTGGACGCTCCCTCTCTTAGGTGGTTCAACAATTATCTAACTGACTGCACCCAGCAAGTCAAGGCTGACGGTGAGGTCTCGCTCCCCAAACCTCTTACTCAAGGAGTGCCGCAAGGCTCTATTTTGGGACCCCTGCTTTTCACAATATACATCTATAGAATTAATACCTCCATTAGCAAGGCTAAAATTCATCTCTTCGCAGATGACACTATGCTCTACACCAGCGGCCCATCTCCTGACACTGTATTCACATCTCTCCAGAGTGAAGTTGACCTGCTACAACTCCAACTCCTAAAACAGAAGTTGCTCCTGAACGCAAAAAAAACAAAAGCCATGATCTTCTCCCCTGCGTCCAACGATAGTGCCCCTCTCTCTCTCTCGGCTCTCTATCCCCTATCACTACCATATTGGGGGATCAGCTGGAATACGTATCTTCTTTCAAATACCTTGGGGCTTGGATTGACAGTTCTCTCGCCTTCCAGGGTCATATTGAAGAGCTTATAAAGAAGCTCAGGCAGAGACTAGGACTATTCTTCAGGATAAAAAAACTTCTACCAAGGGAGGCTAAGAAATGGCTAGTCCAAACTACATTTGTCCCCCTGCTAGACTATGCTGACTTCCTTTATAGCCAAGGTCCTGCTGGTTCACTTGCAAAACTCGATATACTCTACCACAGAGCATCAAGGTTTATAACGGAGCTCCCCTACTCCACCCATCACTGTCTCCTATACACTGCTGTGGCCTGGCCTTCTCTTACCCTTGAGAAACGCGGTACTATGGACCTTCAGAGCCATTACCAATAACCTGCCCCGCTATATCACTGATTGCCTACCTCTAGGCCCCCTACCTAACTATGCCCTAAGAAGTGCTTCTTACGTAACCCTGCAGATCCCGAAGGTGAGATCTCGCTTTGGCAAGGCGGCGTTAAGCCTTGCACTTCCTTTGCTGTGGAACAAGTTGCAAAAATCCCTGAAATTAAACCTCCCTTGCACGCTCGCGGCTTTTAAAACTTTTAATCACCCACAAACTCAAGGAATACTGCACTGCTTTCCATTAATACCACAGTTTGTTGCCCCTGTGCCTACCCCTGCCCCCCACCGGCCCTTGGCCCATATCCTGCCTCTCTATCTCTCACACATCCCCTTACTGCTGCTCTTTGGGGGAGAAAAAAAATAAAAAATTGCAATCAACTTTTACATTTCTCTTATGTTACCATAGCTTGTATACTTCGTATTTTTTGTGTGCGTTAGATCTGTGTAAATCCTGTTCACATCTGTCCTAATGTATACTGCCATGTTGGCAGCACTTGCAATCCTGTTGTATCTTTCTGTAGTTTTACCTCACCCCAGGTTCACCTCGAAAATGAGCTCTGCTCAACGGTTCCCACCTGGTTACCTACAGATTTTGATTGATTGATTGAGTAACACTAAATAAATAGGAGAACCAATAGAAGAAGAATTGTTGACAAGTACTCAATTCATGGCAAGCAGACAGACTTGCATGCAGATTTCGTTACTCAGACATGGATCGCATTTTTACCACAGCACGGTCTTCCAAAATAAACATTTGTCGTGCACTATCAGTAGTAAATGCGAAGGGTTGCCAACATTGGATTTCAAAACTAAGGGACAGACCCCTGACCCTGCCCCACCCCTGCGCCCCACCCCCACCCATCGTCCCCACTCCTGGTTTAGACATGAATTCTCTATATTTTACAGTGCGGATCCTGTCTGATCTTGGTTGTTCTGATGTGTGTTCACTTTGGGCATTTTGGTAGGAGTCCTACCAAAATACCAAAGGTGATGATGACAGACCAGCTATTTTCCATCAGAAAGCCTTGTTTATGTAAGTGGCTAGCCTAGCACAGCACACATCAGAACGACCAGATCAGACAGCATCCGCACTGGAAAACATTATAAATTCATGTCTAAACCGGAGAGGGGTGGGGCAGGGGGTAGCCGGTATTCGGAACCACTGAAAACCATAAGCTGCAGAGCTAGGACAGTCAGTCCTTGAATGCATTCCTGATAGCTTTACACTACCAGATCAGTTCACAGTGCTAAATTTTCCTCTAGGGCAAGGCCTCATTTGAATGATTCTCCGGTCCTATACTGGGCTGGCTTGGGACGCTTGGCTGACAGGAAATTGCACATCACAGTACTATAGACACTTTGTGCACAAAAAAGAAGAGTCAAACTCAAGCAAAGACCATTATTTTATTTACCTGCTGCTAGAATGCTAGCTAGGTTGCTAGCCTTGCTTGTAGAGCAGAAAGCAGCTAACTAAAAGAAGCTACATTTTCTTATTAATTTAAAACTTATATCTCAGCAGGAGTCAGTGTCTGTTGAGATTAAGTAGACAGATACTTTATTAGAAGTAGAAGGGGTCTTATTTAGGGTTAAAAAAAAGAAAGAAAAGAAAAAAGTCGGTGTGTGTGTTCTGTGCTGGGAAGGGTACTGTATCAGCTGACTTTGCTAAACCAGTAGGAGGAAAGAGAGCTTAATTGGGGGTGTGGCTTAGACACTAAAAGCAGGTGACTCAAATTACAACGTCCTGTTGTTAGCCTTTTTTCTTACTAATTGCCCTTCATCCCACCCTAAGCCAGTTCTACTTTTATAGCCACTGGATTTGACTGTCAACAGGAACTTCCTGTTTGGCAGTAGGAAGGGAAGGATCATAGAGAAACATTGGTTTTGTCAACCGTAAAGGAAAAAAGTAGCTCACTCTCTCCCCCTAGCTGCTGGTGGTCTGATATTGAGCAAGGAAGAAAGAGGCTACTGAAAAAGATAGGAAGTTGCTGTCCCAGAACAGGAAGGGTGAGAGTTGTAAGGAGAGGAGAGAGTAAGCATACAGAGAAACAGTAGAAGGGACACAAAATAAGACATGATAGGAGTGGTGCAGTGCAATGGCTGTGGGACGGCAGTGTTCCAGGAGACATTCTGGAGGCTGCGATGCTGCCCTATTTGCAGGCACCTCTCTGGTCTGAGAGAGGAGATTGCCCGTCTCCAGGCTGACCTGGCTAGGATTCGTGAAACCTCCCCCACCCAGGGACCTCCAGGGCCAATGCCACTACCTCAGATGTTGCCAAGAAAGAGGAGAGGCTGGACCAGGGTGGGCTCAGGGAGGGAGAGGGTGGTGGAACAGAGTTGCAACCCTCCAGCTGTACCTCGCCACAATTCATTCGCTCTTCTGGTGGATAGTGGTTCCTCTATGGAGGCACCTGCAGTGGAGACCAAGGAGGAGGATGCTGAGAACCTTCACAAAGGAGACCCACAGGAGGGTGGCATGGGACCCCACAGGGGAAGGAAACAACTCCTGGTGGGGACTCAATCATTAGGGGGTAGAAATGGGGAGGAAGGAGTGGGAGACAGGTGCCTCCTGGCGCCACGGCTTGAGGGACAGGAAGCGAATCTCAGGATCGTGGGAGGAGCTGCACGAGGGAGGAGCTGGATGTCATTGTCCACCTAGGAACAAATGACCTGGCTAGGAATGGGATCAGAGCAGTGCAAGAGGAGTTTGTAGAGTTGGGGAGGGGCCTTAGACAAGTAGCGCATACGGTAACCTTCTCGGAGGTGCTGCCTGTCTATGGCAAGGGTGATGCTAGGGCAGTCCTCACCAGAGAATTCAATGAGTGGTTGAAAAACTGGTGTGGAGCTCAGGGTTTTGGCTTCATTTGACTGGGGAGCCACCTGGAGGGATGTAGACCTGTACTGGTGCGATGATCTGCATCTGTCCAGGGGGGGAACCAGGATCCTAGGTGAGAGGTTTAAATGCTTCATTGGCCAGCATTTAAACTAGCCAAGGGGGGAGGCACTGAAAAGGAGCAGGGAAATCCCAGCCTCCCCCCACAAAACAGGGTAATTAGTGAGAAAAACACCAAGGTAGAGAAGTTATTAGGAGCAGAACAGAGGTAAATGTAAAAAAGGCAAAGCAGTAAGGACAGGAATGGAGCAAAAGGGTAAGGCTATCAAAAAAGTGGAGGGTGATGAGTACCAATGCTCCATAGTCTGTGCAACAAGCCCTGAACTAGTGGCCTTGATGGAAGAGGGTCACCTGGATATTGTGGCAGTCACAGAAACATGGTACACAGAGAACCATGACTGGGATGTCAACATACCAGGATACACAATCTACAGGAGGGACAGGGAGGGTAAAAGAGGAGGAGGAGTAGCTCTCTATGTAAAGGAAGGATCAAAGCAACAGAACTAAAGAGTAAACAGGGAGCAGATGAGGCAGTCTGGGTCACCCTGGAGACAGGAATGGCACCACAATCCGCATGTGATTGTAGACTAGACCCCATCTCAGGGGAGGGAATGGACAAGGAAATGATAGAAGGCTTCTTAGAATGGCAGAAAAAGGGAGATATTGTTGATGGGGACCTGAATATGCCAGATGTTAACTGGAGCACCTTTGCTGCAGGCACATCCAAGAGCAGGGTCATTCTTGATGCCCGCAGGGGCATGCCTCAGACAGCTAGTATTGGAACCCACCGGGAGGGAGCAATCTTAGACCTGGTACTCTCAAATGGGGATGGAGAAAGAATCTCAGATTTAGAAGTGGGTAGCCATCTGGGAACAAGCGACCACCAAACAATGTGGTTCACGATAAACACAGCCATACAGTCAAGCCATACAAAAGCAAGAGTACTGGACTTTAGGAGGACTGACTTTGGGCAAATGAGAGAGTGCCTCAGAAAAGCACTAGCAAACAGGCAAGAAGGAGGGGTGGAGGAACAATGGGGAGTAATCAAAACAGCCATCACAGAGGCAACAAGCCTTTGTGTAAAGCAAATCAATAAAACACAACGAAGGAAAAAAACACTATGGTTCTCAAAAGAGGTGGCAGGGAAGGTTAAGGAGAAAAGGATAGCATTCAGGAAATAATAAGGAAACACAGAAGGAGAAGGACAGAGTACTTTATCAGTTAAAGCAGAAAGAGGCTGGGAAGGCAGTCAGAATAGCAAAGGCCCAAACCGAGGAAAGGATAGCCAGTTCTGTTAAGAAGGGGGATAAGACCTTTTATAGGTACATTAGGGAGCGAAGAAAGACCAAAGGAGGGATACTGAGGTTTAATAAAGGGGAGGGAATGTGGGTAGAGGGTGACAGTGAAAAAGCAGGGATACCAAACAAATATTTCTGCTCAGTATTCACAAAGGAAGAGGAAGGGGAGGTACCTAAACCAAACAAGAGAAACACTCTGAAGACGGGAGGTCAATACCAGTCCATTTACAGAAAAGGGTTCTGAAAGAACTAATAAAATTGAATGTGGACAAAGCAATGGGGCCTGATGGGATTCACCCAAGAATTCTAAAAGAACTAAGGTTAGAACTAGTGACACCGCTGACTACTCTCTTTAACAAATCATGGGAGGATGGGGTGGTAACTGAGGACTGGAGGAGGGCAGATGTGATTCCTCTTCACAAAAGTGTGAGTAGGACAGAGGCAGGAAACTACAGACCAGTTAGTTTGACCTCAGTGGTAGGGAAAATGATGGAATCACTTCGAAGGAAAAATTGTTGAGTACCTAGAGGCCAGTGGGGCACAGGACCCAAGGCAGCATGGATTCACGATGGGAAGGTCGTCAGATGAATCTAATAGATTTCTTTGACTGGGTGACCAAAGTAGTAGACCAGGGAGGGGCCAGGACATGGCCTACCTAGATTTTAAAGGCATTTGATACAGTCCCACACAAAGATTAATACACAAGTTAGCCAGCCTTGGAGTGGGTCCCAAGGTGGTAGCCTGGATAAAAAAATTGGCTAGAAAACAGGAAGCAAAGGGTAGTAGTAAATGGAGTACACAGTGAAGAAAGGGGGGTTACTAGTGGGGTACCACAGGGTTCAGGACTGGGACCAGTCCTTTTTAATGTCTTTATAAGTGACATTGCAGAGGAACTGGAAGGAAAAGTATGTCTCTTTGTAGACGACACAAAGATCTGCAACAGGGTTGATACACAAGATGGAGTGGAAAGGATGAGAAGGGACTTGGCAAGGTTGGAGGAATGGTCAAATGTATGGCAGCTCAGATTCAATGCAAAGAAGTGCAAGGTAATGCACATGGGAAACAAAAACCCAGGGGAAGCGTACACAATGGGGGGTGAGATATTGACAGCAGTAAAAATGGAAAGAGACCTGGGGGTAATTATATCAGATGACCTAAAGGTGGGCAAGCAATGTGAGAAGGCAGTAAGGAAGGCTGGGGGGGATACTGGGATGCATAGGAAGAGGTATCACCAGTAGAAAACAGGAAGAAGTTATCCCTCTGTACAGACAGTTGGTGAGACCCTATCTGGAATACTGTGTGCAGTTCTGGAGACCCATGTCCGCAAAGACATAGACAGAATGGAGGCTGTCCAGAGGAGGGCAACCAAAATGGTGCAGGGTCTGCACCAGAAGACATACGAAGAAAGACTAAAGGAGCTTAATATGTATACCCTTGAGGAAAGAAGGGAGAGAGGGGACATGATAGAAACTTTCAAGTACCTCAAGGGAATCAACAAAGTCCAAGAGGGTAGCATCTTTCAGAAAAAGAGATGTGCAAGAACAAGGGGGCACAATTTGAAGATAGAGGGGGCGGCTCAGAGGTAATGTGAGGAAGTATTTATTTCACAGAGAGGGTTGTGGATGCGGGAACAGCCTCCCTGAGGAGGACGTGGAGTCAAGAACAGTGGGGGAATTCAAGAATGCATGGGACAGACATAAGGCAGTCCTAGTGGGGGGTAGGAGGAAGTAAGCTGTTGGTTAACTAGGATCTGCAGCTGATCTGTTAGGTAGGAAAATGGGCAGACTAGGTGGGCCAAGCGGTCCTTATCTGCCGTCAAATTCTATGTTTCTATGTTTCTAGACAAGCAGGAGCAGCATTTTGAGAAGATGAGAAAAGCCCATTCAGGTAATGCATGTATAACTAATGTGGTTTAATAAAGAATAACATGCAGTCAATATAGCAGGGACATTGGGTAGTAATAAAATATGTAAGACAAATGAAGCAACCTGATTGGCATAGCGAGAAGGACAAGTATGTTATTATCTGACCATAGTTGCACTCCTGTACTTCTTTCTTGGTTCCAGATGGTTTACTAGTATTGCACCTCCTCATCTTAGCAAAACGGTAACAGCAGTTAGTTTTATTGTAAATACAGCCATCCTAGCGCCAGTCAGCTCCCCAGATCCCACTTTCCCAAATCCCCAACTGATCTAAATAAAAAAAAAAAAAAAAACTTGATGAAGTACTCCTGCAGTTATTTTCCGATACTGGTTTCTGATCAAGCCATGAATGACATACACACAGTCTCTCACTGTCACAGGAAGTACAGTTCATACCCGAAATGATGAGTTTTTACCACCATGACCTGTGGCATGTGGGTAGTTTCTTTGTCTTTTCAATTCTAATTTAAATTATATTTTAAAATGCAAGAGACAGAAGCTTCCATTTGATATAGTTGCAGTGTAGATAGCTGCTCCATAGTGCTTACCATTCAGCCCTTGTTTTGAGGAGACTACCTACTTTCATGACTGCTGCTAACATTGCCATCACTTGAGTTTTCTGACACCTTAGGCACATACCCTTTCACTGTACTGTATGTACCACAACTGTCTTTTTGTACAAATGCTGAATAGACAGTCAGACTCATGCACTCAGCAAATCAGCAGAGCAGAGAGCTGAGAGACTGAGAGCTACTTGCAACTTGAAGAAGCACTTACTTTAAAGTTTGGCCGGCAGGCCTACTCTCAGCCTCCGCTTTGGTGCTCCATCCATTTCCAGTTATACCAGCGCTCCAGTTCCTCGACTCAACTTCTCCTGACTGGCAGCTGTTCCGGTTTTCCTGGAGTGGACCCGGCCCACACGACATGACTACTTGACTCCCAATCCCAACCCGAGTGGTGTGGTGCGGCACCATGACTGTCCCCACGACTCCCCAATCCCATCTGGCACTGTCCCAGACAGACTTCCAGCCTGTAACAAACTTAACTAGAAGCAGGCTGCTGGCCGTGTCTTCTCTACCGCTCTAGTGGACTCTGTGAGGAAGGGCAGTCACGTGACGACCTGATGTCCCCAGACAGTCTGTCTCCAGGCAACTGGGGTTGCTGCACATGCGCACAAGCTCTGCCTCCTCTCCACCACACTGACAGTCGCTCCACAGAGCTGAACCAGTGCCAGTCTGCCAGACGAGTGACGACCAAACTCATTGCAGATATGCAAACAGAGCAAGTTTCTTTTTTTTTTTTTTGTTACAGGAGAGGCCACCACCGTAAATACTGGACACTACGTGTCCTGTATGATGAATGTACACAGTTTGAAATCCCTACATTATTGAAAGAAAAAAAGTTAAAAAGTGCAGGGGCCGAAATAACTATATGCCCACCCTGTAATACAAGTGAGGGGGCCATGGCAGGGCCTGCCCCCCCGCCCCGGTTTAGCTGCCCCTGAGGAGAGGTCTAATTTATTTGAACTCAGTCAAACGTTGTAGTGAAAATTCACAATTTATTAACTGATTAGATCTTTTAAAATGCTATGGGTAACAATTTTATTGTTTTTTGTGACTGCTTTTTGCACATTCTACCATTTGTAAGAGTAAAGAACAACTAAGAGTCGCTGATATAAATGTAACACAAATTAGACTCTATAATAAAGTCAACATCTGGATGATAACCTACCCCACTGGTTCAGTGAATACATTAAAGTTAAGGAGGAATATTTTTTCCAACTATTTTAGGTTAGCTAATCACCTAAAATGTTTTCACTTGGATAGTAGCCTGGGGAAAAAGTTAATACATAATTGCACTGCAATAACAACACTTGAGATAATTCTATTGCTCTCAGGGGATATTGGAGCCAACCCGGGCCCAAAGATCCAAAATAGAAATGAAAGGTGTTCATGAGCACGCTAGAAGTTTAATAAAAAATATAAATGTCTTAAAGGATACCTAAACAACATTTTGATGGACTTCCGGTTATGAGCACCTTCTAATGGCGGCTTAGTTCGCGAACTCCAAGACCGACTAAGAAGAACAATCCGCTCTCATCTACCAGATTTAGCCCCCATCCTGTCTTCCAAAAGCAGCATTACAGCTTATCTCATGGTCGAAGCAGAAATTTAAAGAACATCCACCACATCGGGGAAACAACTAAAATGCCATGGAAGAAATGCAGCCTTAATGGAAGTCTCTGATGGCACTCAGTCTTCAGACATTCCACTAGAAGTGGCCGATTGCACTATTACTTTGCGTCAGCTCTGTCAGACCCTAAAACAGATGATGGAAACCCTGCAGCGATTGGAAACTAAAGAAACATAGAAACATACTCTGACCATCGGAAAGAATTAGAAGAACTAGAGCATCGTACGGGAACCTTCGAGACCACCCTTACAGATTACACCCAAACTACGGACGTGCACAATTCCGCTCTCCTTGAACTCAACCAATGCACAGCTATCCTTGAACAATAGCTGGAAGAAAATGGGAACCGTAACCGGAGAAATAATGTTAGAATCCATGGTCTGCCAGAAGGTACGAAGTCTGGCAACATGTTAACCTTTAGGGACTCCTTCCTGCACAAAATTCTGAACTTGCCAAAAGACAAAGCCCTGGACATAATTTGTGCACACCGATCTCTAATTCCCAGGCCCCGAGACCTGAAGGCTAGATCGAGATCGGTAGTACTGGCCTTTCTCGACTGTCTGGTTAAGGAGGAGATTCTTTCCCTAGCTTGGTCCAAAAAAAAGTGTGGAGTTTAGGGATACACGATTATATTTTGATCATGACTTCAATCCCCAGCTGTTGGTGAGATGGAGACAAGTCCTAGCAACTGTGAAACAACTTCAGCAGAAAGAGATGCGAGCATTCGTGAAATGCCCTGCTTGGCTTAAAGTGCTTACTGAAAAGGATCCACTTCACTTTCGGGAGCTGAGGGATGCCTCTGATTTTCTCGCCCATCACGGAATTTCCCTTCCGAATCTGATGGTAGATCTAAATTTACAGCAACAAGTGCACAGGAGAGCTTGGACGACGATCGGCCCGAAAAGGCAAGGAGTACGCCCCAGCACGGACACTTCTGGCTTGTGGGACTCTGTGAGAGCCCAGAAATGTTCGCTACAGGGAGACCAAGATTGAGAGACCCAGGACAGACAGAACACCCCAGAAGATTATGCTGCACCGATGAATGCAGAAGGACTCCAATATAACTACAGACCCAAGAGTTGAAAATTCCTAACAAACCGAGACACTTGTCTTTCACATTGCTTAGAAATTGGTCTTTTCCCCTATAAATGAGGAGTGGATAAGGAGTACAGGGGTGTGGGATATGCGCAGATGGAGCCCAGTGTGGCCCGCCTCTCCTAGGAGGACGCCCACAACTTGGGAAGGAAGGGAGGGAGGGAGGGAGAGTGAACCAAGGACCATACCCAAAATGATAAGAATAAAATAGGCAGTTTGTGCTGTGGAGGAGGGAGCTGTCTGGCCGCCTGGTTGGGAAACATACAATAGAAACTGCATTAGAGCTATTTTGACCCCAGCAAATGTTGGACTATTGAATTATAACAGGGCGCGGTGGCTGAATGTTCATTCCATGGGTGACCTTTGCGGGCTACCTGGCAGGAGGAGCCAAGGGCCACACAAGTCCTCTGAATAGCCTTGGTGGTGAGCTCTATCAGTTAGATAATCAGGCACGGCTCCCTTCTAGATGGCCTGGTCAGTCTCCAGATAGTACACATGGACTACCCTATGGGTGTTATCAGGACAGTCAATGCAGAATTGAACTCCGGGAGTATTTCCTGGACTGGTCTTCAGTTCCTGTCCTCCTCTTTGGGACAGGGATTTGTCCGGGTGGGAGAGGTGCGTGCACCCTGGGGGCTTCTGAAGTGTCCTCTCACAACCCCAATCATTTTAATTCTAGAATAAAGGTCAAATGGATTTGTAACCTCTATACGAACACACACAGCTGCCTCACCCTTCACCATCAAGGGGGATCAGGTGCTCACTACTATTATTATTATTATAGCCATTAGAGGCCTACTTCATCTTAACCTCTAGAGCTGGCGTAGAGGTACATTTTTTCCACCCAGAAGCTTGCGGAGGGGGTCTCTCAGTGTGGAGACACAAAATTCCCTCCAAGCTTGCCTCACACAGATTTTGAAGTGGGCAAGAAAAGAGACCTTTGAACTAAGGTCTCCACTGTCGGAAGTGCACTGTTGTGTTAAAAAGTTAATGGTCATGTTGACTGGTTGTATTGTGTGTATTGCTTTTATTTTATACATAGTTACTGCTTATTGTAGTTCTAACCTAACACACCAGGAATATGCTTCATCTTTACTTATACCAACAAATAGGAAATGCATAGCAGAAGGCCCTAGGGAAGGAGGAGAAATCCTTACCAGAGGGCTGGCATTTAGAATATATAGCTTTAACTATGGATAAACGGGGTACTCCGATATATTCATATAATGTGAAGTGACTTACTAACCCAGTAAAAAGGAGTAAGATCATAAGTCAGGCTAAAAAAGCATCTGTGGACTTTTTGCTGCTACAAGAAACTCATCTGATGATGCAGGAGCATAACAAGTTCTTAAAGTTGGGATTCAGGGACTTAGCAGATACCTCCTGTAAGAGGGGCAGGAGGCGAGGTGCAGTGGTTCTCGTCCCTTCAAAGATACGATTTGAAAGTAGACAAGGAGGGACGATTTGCTATGCTAAAGGGGAAGTTCTTGGGTAGTACTGTAACTTTGGTGTCAGTATATTTCCCACCGGGGACACCGTACCAGTAATATTGTACCTTCCTGACCCAATTGCATGATTGAGGTGAGGGGCAAGTGCTGTGTGGGGGGGATTTGAACCTGACATTTAATCCTCACCTGGATTCCTCCTCCTCAGTCCCCAGAAAACCACATCATACTGCAAAACAAGTGGCTAAACTGGTGTCGGAGTTGGGCCTGATAGACATTTGGCACCATCAGCATGGGAAGCAAAGGAATTATACTTTTTTTTTTCTGCTGCTCATAACATGTACTCCAGACTGGACTACTTTTTAGTCCCGAAACATGAAGTACAGAGGGTCAGTGACTCCTGGATAGGGGAATTTCTTCTCTGTAATCATGCTCCCTTATACATGCGGATTGACATGGGGGAATTATGACTCAACACCTTTTGGCGCTTGAATGTCACCATTTTGAACTATAAGGAAGTACAAAATTTAGTAGCTGAGAAATATAAGACTTTCCTGGCTGATAATTCTGATCAGGAGACTACTCAATCCATCCTGTGGGATGCAGCTAAAGCGGTGCTAAGGGGCAAGTTAATACAGATAGCCTGCCAGAAAAAAAAGGTGAGAGAGGCCGTAGAATAGAATTACTCAGATGTGTACAGGAATTGGAAGGGCAACAAAAACAGAAAATTGACAGAGATCGTGCCCGACAGCTCTAGAATTATAAACGAGAGCTTTTGGGCATTCTAGATTATCTTGTGGAGCAATAGCTCCTCTTCTTATGCCAGAAATATTATGAAGGAGGCCCATGTTCTTTAAGATTATTAGCTAGTAGACTCCGGGCACAGAAGGCCCAGGCCACAATTACCTATGTGTGGTACCCTCGGAGGAGGGTAATGGTTCAGGGGGTACATGAGATTTCGGATGCCTTCAAGGAATACTATGTTACATTATACAAGGAGGAGTCAACTGTAGGGAGGGTGTCAATGCAAATCACCCTCCCTGCGTATAATGTCTACCGGCTTGATCGAACATCAAAAAGAGGTGGTGGCTGCGCCCTGTACCTTAAGGACACAATCATCAACTTAACCCCCAAAACCACCACTGCACAGATTCTTCCTCTCAAGATCCTTCTCGGTGCACACAATAAAGCCATCACAGTTGTCACAGTCTACATTCCACCGAGAGAGCAAGGTAATGGGCTTAACACAGTCCTGGAGTTTACCAAATCTCTCTCACCTGATTCAGAAACCATCCTCCTCAGTGACTTTAATATTAACTGGCCTGCTGCTGAGGCAGGGGCATACAGGGACTTGATAGCGGCAGCAAACCTTTCTCAGATGGTTAGCTCCCCAACCAGGACAAACTATAAAACGGGTACCAGCACCCTTTTGGATTGGATCATAACAAGCCATCCTGCCAGGATCACAATCGCCACTGTCCTCCCTGACACACCTGGTGACCAATTCCCCGTCATCTGCTACTGGTCCAATAAATTCATCAAGCCCCCCCCCCCAAAACCATTACTAGCCGGGTTCTACCTAGAGGCAAGCTACCTTGCCTCAAAACCATCCTTCATCAACAGGATTGGTCCCAGTTCTCACTGCAACCAATGTGAACACCACATTGGAACACTTCATCAGGATCTTCAACCAAGCATGCAACATATTTTACCCTTCAAGAAGCGCAAGGCCAAAGCCCTATGTGACCCCTGGCTCACCGGAGACCTACTTAGATGACTAAAAGCTCGAGACCACCTTTGGGAGATTGCCAGAAACACCGGTAGACAAGTTGATATTGCTAACTATAAACATGCACGAAATGACTGCACCAAATATATCCGGGATACGAAGACCACCTATTTCAATAATGCTCTCACTAACTCATGGGGCAACAGTAGGGACTTCTGAAATAACATTAAAGAAGACACTGGGAAGCAATCTAAATCACCCTTGTCAGTACTCAGCATAAATGGTGAAACTACACTTGACCAGAAACTCATTGCTGATGCATTCAATGACACCTTCACGGACCTCAGTGCTGTATTCCCACAGGGTTTTTTTCGATGAGGTGGTTCCCTGTGCCCCCCCGCCACCTCCAGCCACCCTCCCTTCTACTTTAAAGCAGTAAAAATTCATCAAGTCCGCAGCTACGTTACCAAAGCCATCTGCAACTCCAGAGCCAACAGTGACTCCCTCGACCTCAAACTGCTATCACTCACACTGGAAGAAGTACTCCGACCACTGGCCAGGAGTTTCAGCCTCTCCCTCAGCCAGTTCCCTGACTTATGGAAATCTGCCACGGTAACCCCAATTCATAAAAGTGGTGACAAAACAGCTACTGAGAATTACCATCCAATTTCCATCCTATCTCCACTCTCCAAGGCCCTAGAATGGATTGTGTCAGACCAACTCATCAACTTCCTAGACGATCACAACATCCTGTGCAAGGAGCAACATGGCTTTAGAAAAAGGTCATAGCACCCCCATGGCACTACTTGAATTCACTGGTGCAATCCATCACTCACTCTATAACCGTCATCTTACTGGGTCCACCTTCATCGACTTAACTAAAGCCTTTGATACCGTCAGCCACAATCTCCTACTTGCCCAGCTTCGACTAGCAGGGCTCTCACCTAACTCGGTGAACTGGTTCAAAAGCTACTTTGACAACTGCTCCCAAAGAGTGAGAATTGCTGGCACACACTCAGACCAAAGACCAGACCAGTCCGGTCCGGTGTCCCACAGGGCTCAATCTTGGGCCCCCTCCTTTTCAGCCTTTTTTCTGAACTCACTGCCAGAATCCTGCCTTGAACAGATCCTACTCTACGTGGATGATGCTGTCATCCTGGCATCCCACCGTGATCCAGTCCATCCGCAAGGTAACCTCCAACAGGCCTTCTCTGCAGTCGAAAACTGGTTCACAAAACACAGACTTATACTTAACCAGAAAAAAACAAAGACCATGATCTTCTGCAGCTCCCAAAACAAACACAAACAATTTCAGCTCTCTGTTAAAACCAAGCAAGGAATCCCCCTCGAACAAGTTCATACCTTCAAATACCTCGGCCTCACCCTCGACGGTAATCTCTCCTATGTCCCACACATCAATAACGTGGCAAAAGTAGCCAACACCAGAATGGGCCTACTATTCCAACATAGCAAACATCTAAAAGCTCCGCCACTCCATAGCTGGCACCTCCACCTGTGCTTGTACCCCATAACATCTTCATTCCCTACACTGCTTCTGACTTTATAGGTGTCAGTTTCTGCCCTCTCTTCTTGCACTTACCTGTCCAATGCAACTTCTCATGTACTTGCCCTGTGTCTGTCCTGACAAGGCCCCTCGGCTGCCTCACCCTGACCCTCTACACCTATGCCTTCCCCCTACCCTCAGCCCCCTTCCTCCTGTTGTTTCTTGAGTTACTTATCGCTTGGTCTGATTTTGTCAAGCAAAGTTACTGTCTAAAACCATGTACCTGTAACTGTTTTATGTTTTAGTGTCTGTTACCCTGTAACCAGCATGACATGGAACCTTTGTAAAAAAAACCTTGGCTCAAAGGTACTTTGTAATCCTAGACACAAATTAAAAATAAATAAATAAAAACCTATTTAGAACAACTAAAACTTCCTGGGCTCCACCCAGAACAAGGGGAATCCTTTCTGGCCCCTGAAACTGGGGAAGAGCTTAAGGCAGAGATTGGGAGATTGAAAGTGAGTAAGTGCCCTGGATCTGATGGCTTTCCATCGGAATTCTACAAGTGCATGGGGGACAGGTCCAACCTTTACTACTTCGGGTCTATGTGGAGGTGATAGTGGGGAGGTGGCCATCCCACCCTCGTGGTCTAGAGCTGTTATGTCAGTGGTGCCCAAGCTGGGAAAGGACCTTACCAGATGTATGTCCTATCACCCTATCTCATTATTGAACACAGACTATAAGATCTTGACATCGATTTTAGCGAGATGCTTGCAGATATACCTCCCATCCCTAATATAAACTTAAGGCGCACCACACATATAATTGACTACATAAACGGACAAAAACTCCCCTCCATACTACTGAGTCTTGATGCAGAAAAGGCCCTTGATAGGGTTTCCTGGCCATTTTTGAGATGTGTTCTTTCCCGTTTTGGGTTCCCAAAGCAGTTTACCACGGCCCTGTTTAGGCTGTATGAGTCTCCTCGGGGCCCATGTCTGGGTGAATAGTCACATATCGGAAGCACTGGACCTGGAGCAAGATACTAGACAGGGATGTCCCCTCGCCCCCCTCCTGTGTGCTCTCTACATAGAGCCCTTAGCTCAAATGATCAGACATCATCCAGAGGTACGGGGAATTTAGCTGGGGGGGTTGACACATAAACTAGCACTGTACGCAGATAATGTGCTTTGGTATCTGGCTGACCCCGAGGCTTCTCTCCCTGTGGCGTTCACTATAATCCAAGAATTTTCTATATTAGCAGGTTACAAACTTAATAAAGGGAAAACTGAGATACTCGGTTTCAATTATAAACCAGACAAGGCCACCCAACAGAAGTACCCCATGTACTGGGACTTAGAGTCTATGAAATATCTTGGAATTAGGATCAATATAGACACCGCACATTTGTGGGAACACAGTTACCCTCCTGTCATAAAGCAGTTAAAAAATGACTTTCAAAGATGGTCACTCCTTTCCCTGTCCTTAAATGCCAGGCCCTTAAGATGAATGCTCGTCCCTGACTTCTGTACCTATTCCAATGTGTACCATGCACTGTGACCCAATGAGATCTGGGGACTTGGCAAGGACTTTTCCTTGCCTTTCTCTGGAGAAATAAAAGATCTAGAGTACGGCAGACCCTGATGTACCTACCGAAACAAGAGGGCGGGCTGGCTTTTCCAAATTTACAAGGTTACCGGGTGGCGGCACAGATGCGGATAGCCCTCTTGTGGGGCAACCCGGGCTATGATGCCCACTGGAAGAGGATAGATTTAGGAGTCCAAAATGATCCCCCCATTCAGGCGAGCCTTTTCTTGGAGGGAGGGCCTAGTGTGCTACAAAGGCACTCAGGCACGAAGGCTCTCCTGGCAGGCTGGAAACAAGGATTCAGTGGAGGGAAACACAGACAGCTTTGAAAATACAAATGGTGGGCTTATGACCCACAGTTTCTGCCAGCTAGGCTAGATAAGTGGTACCAGCAGCAAGCTAAAAGAGGTTTTCACACCCCATACCAGATGTTGAACGGCCACACAATCCTGTCCTTTGAGGCACTTCAACAATGGTATGGACTTCTTCACACAGATAGGTTCTGATATTATCAGCTTAGAGATGCAGTAAACAAACAGATTTAGAAAGTGTCAATAGAAAAGGGAACTAATTTAAGGACTTACCTATTTCATACTTTTTGGGGTCCGGAGACATGCCATATCCCGGCTCTATATAAATTATATTGAGGATATGGAAATTGCCTCACACCATATAAAAACTAAGTAGGAGCAGGATCTGCAGATTTCTATTACGGAACAGCAATGGCCCCTGATTTGGACAAGTACTTGGACCACCTCTGAGTCATAGAAACATAGAAACATAGAAGTTGACGGCAGATAAGGACCGCAAGGCCCATCCAGTCTGCCCATTTCTTTTTCTACCTTATAAATGTGCCATCGGCCTTTGCTCTGTCAGTGGCCCATCTATTCATAGTCATTTGTATTGCTCCCTTATGCCTATCCCATGCCTGTTTGAAGCCCTGCACTGTATTCATAGCCACCACTTCTTGTGGTAAGCCATTCCATGCATCCACCACCCTTTCTGTGAAAAAGAATTTCCTCACATTCCCCCTTAATCGGCCTCCCTCTAATCTCATGCTGTGTCCTCTTGTCCTGCTATTTTTCTTATATTTAAACATGTTAGACTCTTTCACCTTGTTAATGCCCTTAAGGTGTTTGAATGCCTCGATCATATCACCTCTCCTCCTTTGCTCAAGGGTATACATATTGAGCTCCGTTAATCTGTCCTCATATGTCTTCTGATGCAGTCCCTGCACCATTTTGTTGCCCTTCTCTGGACTGCCTCATTTGGTTAATGTCCTTGTGAAGGTGTGGCTTCCAATACTGCACGAGTACTCCAGATGGGGCCTAACCAGTGTCTTGTACAGAGGATTATTACCTCCCTCTACGACTTGTGATACCCTACTAATACACCCTAACACCCCCTAGCCTTACCTACTGCTTTAGAGGTCTGCTTGGATGATTTTAGGTCATCAGTGATGATGATGCCCAAGTCTCTTTCTTCCTTTGTGACTGCTAGCAACTCCCTCCCAGCCTATAGGTGGCTTCAGGTTTCTCTTCCCTATGTGCATGATTTTGCACTTCTTTGCATTAAATCCCAGTTGCCAGTCTTCTGACCATTCTGCTAGTTTATCCAGATCTCTTCTCATTCTGCCCACCCCATCTGGATCATCTATTCTGTTGCAGATCTTGGTGTCATCTGCAAACAGACAAGCCTTACCCTCTAGTCCATCTGCAAGGTCACTAATGAAGATGTTGAAGAGGACTGGCCCCAGGACTGATCCCTGAGGTACCCACTTGTGACTTGCATCTCTTCTGACTGTATACCATTTACCACCACTCTCTGTTTTCTGCCCGTCAACCAGTTTGCCACCCAGTTGACCAACTTCTGACCCACCCTGAGCCTACCCAGCTTATTTATCAATCTTCTATGTGGAACAGTGTCAAAAGCTTTGCTGAAGTCAAGGTAGGCGACATCAACTGCCCCTTGGTACACCACTCTGGTTACCCAGTCAAAGAAATCTATGAGATTAGTTTGACAGGACCTTCCTTTGTAAACCCATGCTGTCTTGGATCCTGTGCCCCTATGGATTCCAGGTGTTGCACTATCCTTTCCTTAAGGGTGCCTCCATAATCTTGCCCACTACTGAGGTAAGACTGACCGTCTGTAGTTCCCGCCTCCTCCCTGCTACCACTCTTGTGGAGCGGGATCACATGAGCCGTTCTCCAGTCTTCTGGGACCTCTCCTGTGCTCAGAGACTCACTAAACAATTCTGCTAATGGCTCTGCTAGTTCCTCCTTTAGCTCCTTAAGTACCCTGGGATGTATGCCATCAGGTCCCATTGCCTTATCCACCCTGAGCTTAGCAAGCTCTTGTAGGACCTTTCTTTTGTGAAGGGAGTAGTGCTCACCTCCCTCCCCACTGTGTCCATGATGCTGAGCTGTGGGCCCTGCCCTACCTTCTCTTCAGTAAATACTGAGCAAAAGTATCTATTTAGGATAGATGCCTTTACAGGGTCCTCCTCCTCACATGCTCCCTTTTCTCCATTAAGCTTAGCAATACCCCTCTGGACTTTCTCCTTTCACTAATGTATCTATAGAAAGTCTTGTCACCTTCTTTTACTGTTCGTGCTAGTGTTTCCTCAGTTTGGGACTTTGCCTGCCTTACTGCCTTACCTGTTTCCCTTAGGGCAGTTTGGTATGCCTCCCTATCTTCATCCCGCTGTGTTCCCTTATATTTCCTGAAGGCCAGTCTTTTGGCTCTGACCTTTTCTGCTACTGTATTTGAGAACCAAAGTGGTTTCCTTCTTCTTTCGCACTTCCTTTTCTGTCTAACACAATGGGATGTTGCTTCAAGTATTGCATCCTTAATGCTTGCCCACTTTGCCTGTACCCCCTCACCTGTGTTTCTTTTTGCCAGGGCTAGCTTAACTCTGTAGGCCATCTTATCAAAGTCAGCTCCTCTGAAGTCCCATATTTTTGCCTTGGAATGGGATGATTTAGATGTAGTAGCCAAATTGAACCATACCATGTGATGGTCACTGGCCCCCAGGTGACCTTCTACCTGGAGATCTGTGATCCCTTCTTTGTTAGTCAGTACTAGATCTAGGATAGCCCTGTCTCTTGTGGGTTGCTGTACCAGTTGTTTGAGGCCCTCCCCCTGCAGGGAATCCACTATGAGTCTAGTTCTGGCAGATGTTCTCGTGGTATTGACCAATCTGTATCCGGCATGTTGAAGTCTCCCATTATCAGAACCTCCCTTTAGCTGTCATGTTTTGTATATCTTCTAACAGTAATGTGTCTATGTCCTCCCCCTGGTCTGGAGGCCTGTAGACAACCCCAGTTCGTATGGCTGTCCCATTTCCTGTTTCCAGGGTGACCCACGAGTTCTTCTGGCTCCTTATGTGTATTCTGAATTTCTGTAGCTTTGATATTTTCATTGACATACAGGGCCACTCCCCCCCCCTTTTGCACCTCGGTCTCTTCTGAACAATACATAGCCAGGTACTGAAGTCTCCCAAGTGTGGTTACTGGTAAACCACGTCTCACTAATTGCTACTATGTCTAGTTTAGCCTCTGACATTATTGCCTGCAGGTCTGGGATCTTATTTCCCAGGCTGTGAGCATTTGTGTACATGATTTTCCATTGGCTAGATTTTGGTGTGTTAGTTGTTGGGTGAAGTTTGGCATTACCCCAAAGGCCGTATGGGGAGACAAACCTTTTTCTTACCTGGTGATGCAAATGAACGGCAAACATGCTGAATTCCTGTTTGACCACTAGCTGAGGGGAGGGTGTTCTTCCCATTCTGACGATGGGTGCTGCACCCCTCCCCATTTGCTAGTTTAAATATTCTGCAAAGACGTCAAACTTCTGCCCCAATGCACTGACTCCCTCCTTAGTCAGATGCAGTCCATCAAATTTAAAGAACTTTCGCTCCCAGAACTGTTGCCAGTTCCCTACAAATCTGTGTCCTTTTTCCTGGCACCAGCCCTTGAGCCACGTGTTTAGCTCCCCTATCTCCCCTTCTCTGACCTTCCGTCCATCTGCTCCCCTCTCCCAGACTGGCAGGATCTCAGAGAAGGAGATGCCGGACAAAATAGATGATAGTTTGTCACCCAGCCTAGTCAGGTGTTCCTTGGTCTCCACAACTGACCGGCTGGCGAGATCATTAGTCCCTATGTGTACTAGGACATCAATGTTTTCTCCTGCTTTGTGAACAATTTTAGTAATGCGTCAGTGTCTCTCCATGCTGATGTACCTGGGAGACATCTGACCATCACCCTGGCTGGAGATGGGTATCAACTCCCGAATCATGGAGTCTCCTATGATCAGAAGTTTTTGGATTTCCTTTTGCTTGTTTTGTTTTGGTTCCTGATTTGGGTGAGTTTTGTTGTGCTAGCTCCTGTGCCGCGGTGTCCTGCTCTGCAGTGTCTTCTGCCTCTTTAATTGATTTCAGAGATAGAGGCAGATACCTGTTTGTAGTGTTTATATGGTTTTTGGAGGTAATGTGTTGGAGAGCAGAGAGTGATGAGGCACCTGATTTGCCCCTCCTAACCACCTGCCAACCTCCTGGACCAACTACCCTCTGCGGTCGAGGTTTTTCTGTTGGATGCTGGGGAAATGGCGGGTGGTTCTTATAATGTATTTCCTCTTCAATATGAAATTTGAGGCATGCAATCTCTGCCCATGCTGCCCGGAGCTGAGCCCTAAGATCTCCAAAGGCTCAGCATGTGGACAGTGTCCCTAAATCCTGTAAGACTGTCCTTCTGAAAATTGTTCCACAGTACCCGAGTTAATGAAATCCATTCCAAATAAGTTGCTGGGTTTGTAACCTAGTCAGAGTAATTAGAAGGAGAAAAAGGAAAAAAATGCAAGTAATGGTTTAATTGTGCTTTGTTTAACTTGTTATAACAAGTTAAATTACTAGTGCCCCTGTAAATGAGCTCACCTTGTGGAGGCCCCACTGATCCGCCCCTTCCTGCTCTGCCACAGGAAATGTCACAACTGTGGTACCCTATAAAAGGAGTGTAGTGTGGGGTGGTTGGGGATGGGGGGTGGGTGGCTGGGCCCTTCCCCTGCCTAAAAAGAAGAACCACGGATGAAAGAACAAGGAGGTAAGAGCAGAAACAATCAGTCAACAACAAATGCAGTAACCCTGAAAGCTTATCCTAATGTTAGATAAAACTGTAAAACCTGTAAAGCACCACCTGTAATAATTTCAGAGAAGATATACGCTGTAAGAAACACTTTGCTCCAGAGAAAAATAAAGCAGTAACAGAAGATATATCTTGCAAAAGACAATCTGAATCAGAAGATTACAGGAGGAGTCCTTAGTTTGGAGAGAGACCTGCTGGAAGCTTAGGGTCAGATATTTTTTATTACCGTTCCAGATGGCCCATTTTACAGCAGGCACACCGTCAGAATGCTGGCGAGGATGTGGGGAACAACGTGCCACGCAGGCCCACATCTTTTGGTCCTGTCCTGCCCTGCCTTAACACCATTTTGGGCAGAAGTCCAAAAAACACCTCTCCCAAATATTTGTAATAAAAACACAATTGGGACCGGAACATCTGGTGTTGGGACTGATACCGAGGGAGTTGAAGGGTAAAGATGAGAGATACTTATGGTCCAATGTGAGAGGGCAGCAAGGAGGGCTGGTGGGATACTGGGATGCATAGGGAGAGGCATCACCAGTAGAAAACAGGAAGTTATTATCCCTCTGTACAGACAGCTGGTGAGACCCCATCTGGAGTACTGTGTGCAGTTCTGGAGACCCAATCTCTGCAAAGACATAGACAGGATGGAAGCTGTCCAGAGGAGGGCAACTAAAATGGTGCAGGGTCTGCAGGAAGACATATGAAGAGAGGCGAAAGGAGCTTAATATGTATAGCCTCGAGGAAAGGAGGGAGAGGGGACATGATAGGAACGCTCAAGTACCTCAAGGGAATCAACAAAGTCCAAGAGGGTAGCATCTTTCAAAAAGAGGTGTGCAAGAACAAGAGGGCACAATTTGAAGATGGGGGTGGCTCAGAGGTAATTTAAGGAAGTATTTTTCACAGAGAGGTTGTGGATGCATGGAGCGGCCTTCCGGAGGAGTTGTGAGTCAAAATCAGTGGTGGAATTCAAGCATGCATGGGACAGTCATAAGGCAATTCTAGGGGGTTGGGGTAGGAAGAAGTAGGCTGCTGGTTAACTAGGATCTGCAGCTTATCCAGTAGGTAGGGAAATGGGCAGACTGGGTGGGCCAAGCGGTCCTTATCTGCCGTCAAATTCTATGTTTCTATATTACTGGCAGCAGCCTTAAAGTCAATTACTAAACAATGTATCCGGGTCCCAGTCCCTGAATTATCAGATTGGGTAGAAGTATTGGAATCCATTCATCAGATGGAAAGATTAACCCTCACCCTTAGGCAATGTACACAACTTTACCAGAACAGGTGGTCCTGATGGTTATTGTACGAGGGCCTATGACTCATGATTTATCTGGCATAAATGTAAACTATCAGAGTAAGAGTTTCCCAAGGGGTTCTCATTACGAACTATAAAGACGTTTTATTTGAATGACACAGAAGGTATCCCAATTTTATATACTTATTAGTAACCGATACTCTGACTGATTTTCCTAGATATGTATTATTTATTCAATGTATTTCCTGGTATGATCGAAATATGACTTGTTAGTAAGTCCTTTTCACATGAACTTTATCCTGGTTTAATTCTATGAGGATTTTATTTTGTCTTGTTCACCTTCTCCCACAGTTTGGGAGAGTTATACGTGTTAAGTGAACATTATAAGCTGTATGGTACTCTTAGACATCTTATGTTTTGGAAATGATTTGTGAAATTGCAAGATTTTAATAAAGCAAGTATAAAAAATAAAAAATTGCATTTTGACAACAAACTATTCAAAAATCTGACTCTGTAGGTGACTAAAGGAAAGGCTACTGTATTCATTAATGCTAAAACTACATTTATAGAATCTACCTAAATGTGGTTCCAGAGCATTTGAAAATTGTAAAATCAGCCTTCCAGTTTCAAAAAAACTTGTCTTACCTGCTTCCTAAAGTGGCCGCCAAATGTGTTCTGTGATGACATCATCGGAACAAAGTCGGAGAGATATGACTCTCTATAGTGCTAAGTAGTTCTTTTTTCCCTTTGTATAGAATTGTTTCACCTATATGGTCACAACCATGTGCATTATTTTCTATACTACACATGTTAGGCTGTGGTTGTGTCTCACCCTACTTTGTCTGTCACAGGGACCAATTATGTATTGTATAACGCTGTATTAACTGTGGCTGCCTACTGATTTTCTCGGCCCACTATTGTCTAGCAAACAGGACCTAATGTTAGTGATCCCCCTACTATGTAATATCACTTGTTTTATACTGTCTTCAACTGCTATCCATGCCCCCCCCCTTTCCCCAGGATGCATCTGGAATCGAGCAGTAGTCTGCTGAGCATGCCTTCCTGGTAAAACGCATAAATAAACAAATTTTGTTTACTTTAACATGCTGAAATTGTGTTTTAATCCAACCGACTTTCTCTGTGGCAAACCACAATGCAGTACAAATCTTGGATAACCTGGTGGTCTAGTGGTTATGCGGATCCAGGATGCTACAGTGGGGTGCTGGGGTGGTGTGTAGGCTTAATATGCACTTTTTAACTTTTTTATTAAACCTTTATATTTCCTGCTATTATTCTTTTCTAGTACGTTTTTGACAGAACCTACAAATGTAATCTATAGTTTGAATGTAAACATTTGTACAATCAGTAAATCAGACTTCTTCAACAAAGTGAAATGCAGCAGCAGCAAGCAAGTATGTTACTATGTGGGGAGGGGTTACAGCCGCACCCTTCACCACCCCCTAGAGCAAAGTTCTTGTGAAGTCTAATGCTAGAGTTCATACCTTCTCGAAAATCAAATATATGTTTGTCTTGTCTTCTTTTTCCATGGGAAGTAATAGTAAGAAGAATCAGCATTTACAGTATATAGTGCTTTTCATACACATTGTATCCCAAAGTGCTCTACAAGCAATACTAGACTTGTAGTGAAGTGACTGAACATGTAGTGGCAGCCATTTCCTACATTAATATCCACACACAACCTTGGACAATTGCATGAACTGGTTTTATGGGAAGGGGAATATTGGCCAGGACACTGGGGTCAGGTAGCGATTAAGGTGCTGACAGCCCCACATCTTATTTCTCACAGTAATCTGCTCTATTTCTCTCCTTCTGCCCCCCTTCCCTGATTAAAGCAGTACCTTGCAAGAGTGGCCTTCTCAGTTCCCACCTCTGGTATTCATTCTTCACTATACCTCTTCACACTGAAAACTGATGAGCTCATCACCCTTCTGCATCATGAATGCAAGCAGTGCAGTCCCTGTTTTATTTTGACATATCAAATGTAAACATATCTTTCCAGTAAGTCAGGCTGATAGCAACAGGGAACAAGGGGAATGGTAGGCTTTCCTATCCTTAAAAGATCTAGGCTACCTTTGATTAGGCACTGTTAAATGATGAGTGTGCACATCGTTATGCAGGTCATGAAATAGTGCCTAATCATAGGTAGCTTAGATCTTATATGGGTAGGAAAGCCTATTTTTCCACTTGTGCCATGCTGCTATCAGCCTGGCCTACCAGAAGATCATGTTTATTATTAATATGTAAAAATATCATGGGAGACTGTACTAACCACATTCATGATGCGGAAGTGTAGTGAACTCACCAGTTTTTGGTGTGGGGAGCAGATGAGAATGAATGCCAGAGAGGGACTGAAGAGGCCATTCTAGCAGGATACAGCTATATTCAGGTTAGTTGAAGACATGATGGAGGACATTGAGCAGATCACTGTGAGATCTGAAAGGTGGGGCTGCCAGCATCATGATCACTACCTGACTGTGGATGAGAGTAGACAGCAGTGACAAATATTCAGAGTGGAAGGGCTGCACCTAAATTGTTACTTGAATTCAGTGTGTGGGAGATTACCATCGGGTTGGGGGGATGTTGACGATTCGTAGGACAGTGCTGAGGGAGTTGTGCATAGCTCATTCAGGATTTGGAAGGGTGGTAGCCAGCCAACTCGCATTGTGGAGTAGAGCACAGAAAAGTACTGGAAACGAATTGCTGGGAACTGTCCTGCAGGGTTCTGCAGATAAGAGGTGTAAGCCCTACACCCCTGCCTTTTTGCAAACGACAGGTGGTATGCTGTTGAAACTGACGGCAGTACCAGGTGGGGACTGGGTTCGGGGAGGACTAGGTTACTCGGCACAAGGGCTTAGGTTTGGCTACTCTGCACAGGGGCACCCAAGTAAATCCGAACACAGGAAGCAAGAACTGTAAATTCCAGTACCAGGAATGGGATTCTAAAGTGTGGCTTTTATTCACATCCAAACTGAACAAACAAAGCATAGACGGACCCACACGGGGCTACATTCCTGGTAATGCAGATAAGAGAAACAGAACACTTCTTCATCACTTCAGCCCTCAGGCTCTGGACCCACCAGACACACAGCCCAGACTTGCACGCTTCTTTGGGTACATAGCCCGACTTGTACACTATTGGGGTTTTCCCTGGCTCGGCTCCTTTGCCGGCCACTTGAACACCTTCCATTTGACATGGACACATTTTCCTGGTGGCTTCCTAAACCACCTTAGAGCCTTCGACTCCATAAGGGAAATTTCCTTTCAATCCCACGTCTGGGTACTTCCCTCAGCACTGGCCAAGTGCCTGAGGCAAAGTAAAAGGGCCACAGAGCAAATCCGTAGAGGTGAACCTGGTTACTAAAGATTGGTGGGGGGGGGGGTTCCCACCTCTAGCTTCCACAATCCATACCCAGTCATTTCTCTGGACATAAAGCAACTCTTTCTGAAAAGCTTGGCAATGTAGATTAAAGGGTAAACGCATAGCACATTTCCTCTACATGTCTTGACTTTCCTCTTGTACTAGACTCGAACATACTTAAACATCTCTTTCTGAAAAGCTTGGCAGTGTAGATTAAAGGGTAAATGCATAACACATTTCCTCTACATGTCTTGGCTTTCCCCTTGTGCTGGACTTGAACATACTTTTACTTTGGCTTAGCGTATTCCTCTAGGCCTCCCACTGATTAAGCAGTCCAATCCCCACTTTACAACAGTTCAGGTGAAACATAGGCCCCATGTAAGAGCAGAACTCACCCTTTGGTTGCAGGTGCCCCACAGGCGGTTCTTCACAGCTTCTGATGCCACAGCACAACTTAGAAAAATAAGTCGAAACGTAGATTTTTAACTCTATTTTCTATTTTCAGCGTGCATTTAATATAACCATTTTGTTTTGCTTTTAGAAAAATAAGGCAGCTTCTTCCCTAGCCGGAACCAGGAGGTTGCCCCTGGAATAACAGGCAAACCTTTTACCCCCATCCCCTCAGGGATGGGGCACAGAGACCAGTAACAGTGGTCTCCACCACTTCACGAACAGCTTACTGTGTTCCTCTTTTGGTGGAAACGCACACCTTTCCCTAGAAGTAGCTCTGTATCAGAGCTTTAGGCTCCAAGAGCCCGTGCACAGACTGCTGTGCTCCTCTCTTCAAGACTGCTCACACACAACTGCTGCTGCTCACTGTTCAAAAACTCCCAACATTCTAACCTAACTCCCAACTGCAGATTCCAGTGTGGCTCATGCAGCTGCGATAGTTCTATGGTGATGTCATCCCTCAGTCTCAGCTGAGACTGAGAACCGAGTGAGACAGTGTGAAATCCATTTAACTGGAGTTTCACAAGCTGCCTTCCCTGCCTACCACTAGGTCTTACTGGGATTCTAGTAACCCTGAGTAACAGTGGGGTTACACAGGTAAAAGAGTAGACTGACACTGGAAGTCTGGTGGATTCGCTCATGGCATTAGTATGCCTCTCCTGCTAATAATATTGTTATACATTGTTAGTGCAGTACTTATGAGGGCATGAACAGCAGTTTTTCTGGTGGGTCATGATGCTTATTGCTTGGTCCTCCAGGAAGACCTAGTTGTTGGTTAATGAGGCGGGGAAAAAACATAACAGGGGAACTGTACATACTACCTTCACTGTGCAGAAGGGTGGTAATCCAATCAATGTTTACTGTAGGAGCAGAAGTCAAACATTGAGAATGTGGACTGGAGAGTGATTTGTGAGCCAATTTTTAACAATGCCAGCTGATGATGCATATCGGTATCGCTGTGCACAACTCTGTGAGATACAAGATTACAATCTGAGGTGTGATAATTCTCTTCATGAGACCGTAAACACATTTCTGGGGACATAGATATGTTGTTCATCCACACTCATTGGCAGGTATCCTTGCCGCTTTAAATCTTACCGGAAGGTCTTCAAGCTTGCTCCTCCCACCCACCCGGGTGGTATAACTCTCGGCTCCGCCCCATGACGCCAGATCTTCCTTACCGCTTGGAAGCTCAGGTTCCCTCCTTAACGCTCTGCGTTTGAGACTGGTTCCTATTTCTCCGTTTGCGGATTTAAAATAAATTTTGCGAATAAGACTTCTGTCTTGATCCCTCGCTGCGATGGACAAATCGACTCCGGTTCGGAGATGCCCATGCGGGCAGAAGATGTCTCGGACGGATCCACACTCCACGTGTGTCTACTGCCTAGGCCTTGAGCACGACCCGCGGGCTTGCGACCTGTGCTCATCTTTCTCGCCCTCGTCCTCGAAGCCGTGCTGCCCGATTACATCTGGGCGTCCGAAGCGTTCCTCGGTGAAGTCAAGGAGGCCGGTTAGGCGGTGTCGGCGGTTCGTGGATCAGCTCGGCGGATGATCGCCCCTCGAAGAGGAGGCGGCGCAGGCGTATCTTCTCGGCCGCGGCATTTATCCGCTCTCTCTCTGGGTTCTTCCTACACGGCTTCTTTTAAGGAGCTTTGTCTGTCCCTCTCCACTAAGGGAGAAGGGCCTACGTCTGCTGGACCTTATTCACGGTCCAAAAAGAAGGACAAGGTAAGTCCCTCCGTCGACGCTCTTGGGAGCGGGAAAGGTCCCTCTCCCCGAGTCGTCGACCGTCGGCTTCGGTCGACCGCTCGGCTTTGGCCACTGGCCTCACGGTGTCCCCGTCAGGTCAGTTGACCGAGACTCCCACCAACGAAGTCGAGATTTTTCTCGACCCGTTGGATGGGCTGTCGCCTTTAGCAGCCGAGATTCCCCTCTCCTCGGTTCCCCCGGGAGGAGTTGAGGATCCCGCGGGCTTGCCCGTGCCTCTGGTTCCGGAGCCCTCGGATGAACCATCCGAGCCAAAGGGCCGGTTCCGGCCGACACCTCCCACACCGACCTCGGAAATTCCGGGACTCGGTCTGGACCTCTTATGATCCAGCCGATCCCACCGTCATGGCGGTCTCGGTCTCGGCACCGCGGTAAGCGGCGTCGCCGCTCGTCCTCGTCCTCCTCCTCGGACGAGGGGAGGCTTCGGCGTAAATTACGTCGACGAACGAGGACCTTATGTTGCAACAGCTCCTCCTGGCCGGGAGTAAGCCGACCCCGTCGCCTTCCCCGGCCATTAAGTGGCTGTCACCGGAGCGGCCGACACAACCCCTCGACTTATCCGAGGAGCCTATACCCAGGCCGGTTGTTCGGCCAAAACCGGCTGCTCCACCGATTCCGGTGGAACCTCCGCCTCCACAGCCACCATTTGGGGCTCCGACCAAGGATTCTCGGTCGGCTAAGGGTCTACCCCATCGGCTGTCAGTTACCCTCACTCCCGACCGACCTCGGCAGGTGAAGGGTGGCTCAGGCCAGAGGCAGCTCTTCGAGGACTCTTCGAGTCCGAAGATGATTCCTCCTTTTCTCCAGCGACTGGACTTAGAGTCTTCAGGAGGTCAGTCAATGGGCGATAGCCCATCGTCCTTCCTAGGACTACTTGGCTCATCTCGAGTCCACGGGATGGAGCTTCGAACCCGTTTCCAAGCGGGCCAGGTATCCCTCACGGAGATTCTGGACGAGGGGATTCTCCGGCGGAGGCCTTTCCGGTGGCCGAGGCCATAGTGGGTCGGCACTGGAGCTCTGGCAGCGCCCTGCTTCCTGCCCTGCGCCCGGCCAGGATGGCCAGGAAGTATGCGGTCCACGGTTCCTTGTCGGTTTTGAACACCCCTCTGCTGAGGATTGGTTACCGACAGCGTTTTCGGCGCGCCCGGCTTAGCGCCAGGATATGGACAAACCTCCGACAAGAGTCCAGAAATTGGACTATGTCCGAGGCGAAAAGTCTACGCTCGTCCTCTCTCGGCCTTCGTCAGGCCAGTTCGCCGTCCTCATGGCACATTTTTCTCATGCCCTGTTGGGCTTCCTGGATGAGGTCATCCCTCATCTCCCGCCGATCTGCAGACTACGGTTAAGCAGGTGCGGGACCAGGAGCAGAGCAGTGGCCAAACAGCAGCTCCAGACTGCTTTGGATATAGGGGACTCATGTGCCAGATTGGTGGCGGCCGCGGTGGCTATCGTCGGCGGGCTTGGCTGAGGATATCCACCTTCCGCCGGATACCCAGCACAAGTTGGCGGATGTTCCTTCTTGGGACTGACCTCTCGGCCCTGGGGTGGAAGGTCACCTGCAGAGGATCGAGAAGTCCAATGCTACCTTGGACTCGGTCTCTTCCGCTCAGAAGGACAAAGGCCGCAAACCACAGCCTAAGCCCTTTTGTCCTTCTGCGCCCCCGGCGCAGCCCGGCCCAGCAACGTCAGGGCCAGCAGGCTCGGCCTTGGCATCCCAAACCCAAGCCGCCGGCCTCCTCTAACAGGAGGCAGGGAGGAAAAGGCCCAGGAGGTCCCTCGGCCGGTCCCTCCTCCAAGCCTGCCCAGTGACGGGCTGAGGGGTGTCGCCCCCATTCCCGTCACCTTGCCCTGGGTCCCCGTGGGGACGGCCCGGCACTCTGCCCGCGCCTGGTCCGCTGTTACCACGGACAGGTGGGTCTTGGAGGTGGTGGGAAGAGGCCTGCCTCTGGAATTCGAGCAGGCACCACCCTTCAGAGCCGTCGCCCCTCGGGGGGCTTCGGGATCCCCAGCCTCACTGGCGGCTCGTCGAGCCGACATCGCTCTCCTCCTCCAGAAGGAGGTGATAAGAGAGGTGGTGGACCCTCCTTCAGACCCAGGGTTTGTGTCCAGGTACTTCCTGGTTCCGAAGCGGACGGAGGGCTGGCGTCCCATTCTCGACCTACACGACCTAAACAAGTTCCTATGGTCTCGAACCTTCAGGATGGTCACTCTGGCTCAGATAATACCATCCTTGGAACGCGGCGTGTGGTTCTGCTCTCTGGACTTACGGGGCCGTTTTCCGTCCTTATCCGTCCGTCTCACCAGAGATTCCTCGCTTCGAGCGGAAGGATCCCTTTTCGAGTTCAAGCCATGCCCTTGGCTTGTCTCCAGCTCCAGGGTCTTCACCAAATGCATGGCAGTGGTGACAGCATTCCTCGGCGCCCGGGGGTCCGGTGTACCCTTACCTGGGCGACTGGCTGATAGCAGCTCCCTCCAGGAAGGAGGCGGAGTGGTCCAGAGATCTGGCCCTCCAGGTCTGCTCTCAACTGGGCCTCCTTATCAGCGAGGCCAGAGTCGGAACTCGAGCGAGAGCAGGTGATTCTATTCATCGGGCGCAGCTCGACTCTCTTCGAGCCAGAGCGCGGCTCCTGGCGGACAGGGCCGAGGTTCTTTCCTCCTTTGCCCGATCATTTCTGGTTGGGCAGTTGCGCCCTGCCCGGGACTTCCTGCGCCTCCTGGGTCTCATGGCGGCCTGCACCAGCGTGGTCCGTTGGGCCCGCTGGAACATGCGTCCCCTTCAATGGGGACTGGCCAGCCAGTGGTCACAACGCTGCGATCCTTTGGACCAGCTTGTGTCGGTGACACAGGGGATGTGGAACGCTCTCCAGTGGTGGACCGTTCCAGATCATTTGCAGGAGGGCATCCCGTTCGTCCGCCCCGAGCCGACGGTCTCTCTATCGACCGATGCCTCTCTGATGGGTTGGGGTGCCCATCTGGGGGAACACCGGGCTCATGGCTTCTGGTCCCCGCGGGAGTCCCGATGCCACATCAACCTGCTGGAGCTCCGAGCGGTCCGCCTAGCTCTCACCGCCTTTGCTCCGTTCCTCCGGGGTCAAGTGGTCCGAGTCCAGACGGACAATACCACGACCATGTACTATCTAAACCGCCAGGGCGGGACGCGCTCCATGCTTCTATGCAAGGAAGCTCTCCGCATTTGGTCACTCGTGCGCAGCCTGGAGGCGGATCTCCTAGCCATTCACGTGGCAGGAGCCTCCAACACCCTGGCCGATGCCCTGAGCCGGATAGGGGCTGCATCCCATGAGTGGTCTCTCCTGCCGGAGGTAGTACAGCATCTGTTCTCCCATTGGGGCACACCTCAGGTGGACCTGTTTGCCTCCAAGGAGAACGCGAAGCTGAGTCTGTTCCATGCCCGGCCCCCTCAGCAGGGCTCGCTGCAGGGGGATGCCTTCTCGAGGCAGTGGACCCCGGGCCTCTTTTACGCCTTTCCCCCATTTCCCTTGATCCACAAGGTGCTTCTCAAGGCGAGAAGGGACAAGGCGCAGGTGATTCTGATAGCCCCAGACTGGCCTCGCCAGTTCTGGTACCCAGATCTCCTCAGTCTCAGCTCCAGGACTCCGCGGCAGCTTCCAGCTCGCCCGGACCTGCTCTCAGTCAATCAGGGGAAGGTGTTCCATCCGGACCTTCAATCCCTGCACCTGACGGCCTGGTTCCTGAGCGGCTAGAGTTCCAGGCCTTGGGTCTTTCCGACGAGGTCTTCAATGTAGTTGAGGCGTCCCGTAGAGTCGACTAGAAAATGCTATGCCTTCAAATGGAAAAGGTTTATTTGGTGTCAGGGCAAGGGCTTGGACCCTTCCTCCTGTTCCTTGGCAAGCATCTTGGACTATTTATGGTCCCTTTCTAGTCAAGGGCTTAGTCGGCGACCCTAAGGGTGCACCTGGCAGCCATCTCTGCTTACGGTGGCGGGCAGGGAAGCAGTCGATGGCAGGAGAAGGTGGTCTGGCGGCTTTTTCAAAGGCCTTGATCACATTTCCTCCAGTGCGGGAACCCCACCTCCGTGGGATCTACTGCTGGTACTGGCAAAGCTCATGGGCAAGCCATTCGAACCTATGCACAGGTGTGCTCTCTCTCACCTGTCGTGGAAGACCGCCTTCTTGGTGGCTATCCGTCAGCCAGAAGGATGGGAGAGCTCCAGGCGCTTCCATCGAGTCTCCTTACCTGGTCTTCCACAGGGACAAGGTTGTCCTCGCCCCACCGAAATTCCTTCGAAGGTGGTGTCGAGTTTCACCTTAACCAGTTGTTGACTCTGCGGTGTTCTACCCCAATCACACCTCGGAGGCCGAATATAGGCTCCATACTTTGGACCCCTAGAAGCGCCGCCTATTACAAAGAGCGCACGGCTGAAATTGGGAGAGGTTCGCCAGCTGTTTGTCACCCACGCTGAAGCCGCATCTGGCAGACCTGCAGCCAAGCGGATGATAAGCAGGTGGGTAACCTCCTGCATAGATCTCTGCTATAAGTTGGCGGGCATGGAGCCTCCCAGAGGATAAGAGCTCATTCTACCGCCATACTGCTGAGCAGTGGCTGCTTCCAGGGACGTCCCTATCCAGGAAATCTGTAGGGCTGCTACCTGGAAGTCAGCAAACACCTTCATTACCCATTACCACATCGACCTTGAGTCACCCCGGGATGCTGGTTTTGGGGCCTCGGTTCTCCAGTCTCTCTTTCCCAAGTAAGTATTGGGGTGTCGTCTTGCCTCCCTCCTCCCGGAGAACTGCTAGGAGTCTGCCAATGAGTGTGGATGAACAACATATCCATGTCCCTAGAAATACAGGTTACTCACCTGTAACAGGAGTTCTAGGAATGGTATATGTTGTTCATCCTACTCTCAACTTGGCGCACAACCTGAGCTTCCAGCGGGCCAGATCTGGCGTCATGGGGCGGAGCCGAGAGTTATACCACCCGGGTGGGTGGGAGGAGCAAGCTTGAAGATCTTCCGGCAAGATTTAAAGTGGCAAGGATACCTGCCAATGAGTGTGGATGAACAACATATACCATTCCTAGAACTCCTGTTACAGGTGAGTAACCTGTATATCTGACCCCAGGCAGTACTAAGGACAGGGTATGGATGGTGGGGTGTTCAACAGAAGGCAGGCTAGGTGCAGGGGGTTCACGTGGAAAAAGAAAGCCTTATTTGTGGATTAACTAGAGAGCACGAGCTTTGGAACTGAACCAGACTGGTACTTTGCTGTGTGACCCTGAGCAAGTCACTAAACTTCCTTGTGCTCCCAGGCCACACCTGTAAACAACCTTTCAGCTTAGTGTGTCTCTCCTGGTTAACAAAAAAACTAAATTCAGTGCATCACATAACCACTAGATTATCAGGTATCTGAAGTGTTGTACTGTACTGCAGTTTTCCAGAGAAAAAGTCAGCTGGATTGCAAAACATTTTTCGGAAGTTAAAGTAAGCAAAATGAACAAAATCATAGCCTAACGTGTACTGATTAAAATAATCCATGAGTTAATACATGGTGTTGATCATTCTGGTACAACAATTCAAAACAAAGAGGGAAAGAAGAACTAGTTAGCACTATATAGGAGTATATGTGGGTCTCTGTCTCTGATGACATCATCATGACTCATCACTTAACGCACTTGGCAGACATCTTAGGGAGAAACCAAGGCTGTTTTTTGAAAGTGAAAGGCTGATGTTTACATATTTCAAAAGCTATGAAACTGCATTTATGTTATTTATGTAAATGCAGTGTTAGCATAAATGTAAACAGCAGCCTTTACTTTACCTCGGAATGAAGCCAGATTTTGGAGTTTGCAGTTTAAAAAAACTGCTTGTTTAGGTACCTTTTAAAGCTCTGGGCTCAACAAAATGTTCCTGATATAATTGGTCTCTCAGAGACATGGTTAACAACACCACAAGCAGAGAATAATGAAATACTAATAGATGTCTTTGATGTTTTTAGGCAGGATAGGGGTAAGCGGGGTGGTGGGGTTCTCTTGTATATGCACAAAAAACTAGGAGAATTTGAAACCATGTTTGCAGGGACAGTTGAAGGGATAGAATGTCTGTGTTTAACATCTAAGAAACTTAAACATTTTTTGTAGGGGTGATATATTCCCCACCAAAAATTAATGTTAATAAATTTGAACAACTAGCTCAAAAAATTTCACTAATAGCAGAAAATAAAGACATCATTCTAACTGGGGACTTTAACGTAGCGTGGGGCAAGCCAAGAGGAAACAAGCTGGAATGCCATTTTAGCTTTTAAATGTCCCAACAGGCAGTAAATCAAGTAACAAGAAAAGGTAATATACAAAGTCAAGGTAGTATATTGGACCTAATGTTTTTCTCTTGAGCTTTTGATATTAGAAGCTGTGAAATCCTCCCCCCTAATTTAGGATATCACAACACGGTTCTACATGTACTGTAATGGATATATATGGTTGTATAGAGGAAGGGAAAACTGTTATAAAAAGGGACTATAAAAACTACCATCCCAACCATTTTATGAAAGAACTGAGGACTAAAAGATGGGACAGAATAGATTTGATCCCTGATATAAATATAGGGATTAAGGAATTTACAAATACGTTTTTGCAAGCTTGCGATGAACATGCCCCTCAGAAAACATACAAGGTTAGGAAATATCACTTACCTTTGGTAACTGAATTTATGGAAATGATTTGTATAAAAGATAGATTGTGGAAGAAAGCAATTAAGACACAAAATGAAGGCATTTGGGAATGGTTTAAAAAACAGCGCAATAAGTGTAAAATGCTAATAAAGCAGGCTCTAAAAAAAACATTTTGCCAATAAAGTAGACCAGGCCTCCCACAAAAAACAGTATTGGGGCATCATAAGAGAATTGGGAAATCCAGCTAAAATTGATTACAGGATAAAGATGGTAAAAGAAAATGGGGTCCCTTTCAGCTCACAATATATGGCACAGGAATTAAATAATTATTTTGTTACCCTCCCAGACATTACTATCCCAGAGGTTACAAAGGAAACACATTGAAAAGTACCTCATTGGAATCTAACTCACCAAAATTTCATTTTAGGAAAATAAGGGCGAAAGAAGTTGCAAATAAAATAAAAAACTTAATCCTAGGAAGTCCCATGATTTAGATGGGATTGAAATTAGATTTATAAAAGACGCCCAAGAAATTATCATTCCAGCTTTAACAAAAATTTACAACCAAAGTTTAATAGAAAGACAATTTCTGGATTTATGGAAGTCAGCAAAAATCATTCCCATTTTCCCATAGTTTGAGGGTTCATTTGAATTCCCCCATTCAAATGACCCCTCAAACTATAGACCGATCGCGCTCCTTTCCATTCTCTCAAAGCTGATGGAGCGGTTGGTTTACAACCAGTTAAATGAATGCTTAGAGAAGTACTTAAAGTTAACCTAATTTCAGCATGGTTTTTGGGCCGGATATTCGACGGGCACCACACTCGTGGACTTCCTAGACAAAGTACCAACTGCTGTGGATGCTGGAGAGTCCAGGGGGTGCGGTGTTTATAGATTAGTCCAAGGCCTTTGATTTAGTCGACCATACCATCCTTTGAGAGACTGGAGGAAATCGGATTGGCCTCTGGTCCACTAAAGCGGTTACAATCTTATCTGTGGCAACAAACCCAGCAAGTGGAGTTTGCCGGTCAGTTATCGAGCCTAGGCTACTTGACTAGAGGTGTGCCCCAAGGATCAATCCTGGGGCCATTACTATGTTTGATCTATGTAAACGACTTGCCTGCTGGTTTACAAAGCACCCAAGAAAGACTTTATGCAGACCATATTGTTTTACTTGCGTCCGTAAAAACTCAAGAGTAGATGTCAGCAAGGCTTCAGACTGATTTTGACATACTCCCAAGACTGGTTTCTTAAGTCAAAATTAGTATTACACAACAAAAAGACACAAGTCATGTGTTTTCAAAGTAAGAAAAATAAGAAAATAACACTTCAATTGGAAATATATTTACGAAGTGGACAAGCACTCATGAATACAACACAATATAAATACTTAGGTGTTATCTACAGTTTATTAACTTCTGAAAACCACATAAATTATGTAACAAAAAAATTAATATGAGAATAGGTACCTTGAGAAGGTCAGCCTCCATTGTGCCTTTTCATAGTCCGAAAACAATAGCTATTCAACTGATACTTCCAGTCTTGGGGTATGGAAACCTAGTCTATGGCTTTACTGGAACCAAATTACTAGATAGGCTGGACAAGGCTTACAGTCGTCTAGCTAGATTCGTCTTGAGATGCCCATTCCAGACACATCATTGTGTATTGTATAACCGATTGGCCTGGCACAGTTTGCATACTCTGCTGAAAAAGCAGTATATTACACTGATATTTAAAGTTAGGGAAGATTTGATTAAGGGAAACCTAAGTATCCCCCAAGAAAATGTGGGGCAACAATAGCAGCTTAGGGAAGTGGTCCAAAGAGGCATAAGAACCAGATTTGGTTTAATGACCTTTCAGTATTCAGCTGCAGTTCTGTGGAATCAAATTCCTCCAAAGTTAAGGAATCAATTTAGGCTATCTACCTTTAAGACAAAAATCAGTATTTTATATCATCAAGAATGTACCTGTCACTGACTTAACCTATTTTTTTGGGGGGTTTTTGCAGTTAGTTTCTTTCTCCTTGCCCCGGGTGGCACACCTTCTTGCCGGATCCCCCAGCGCCGTCTCCCGCTTGCGGCTTACCTTCCACTGTCCTCCACAGCTTGCCCCCGTGGCAGGGAGGCGGGGATCACTCAACTTGCTGGAACAGATTCGGTGCGGAGGTTACTGCTATTCGCGGGAGCAGGGACTGCGGGGATCGGCTGTTATACTGTCGTGCCCAGGACACACTTTCTTCTCTTAGGAGAGGAGGCGTGCAATGACGCCCTATGGAGAAAGTGCACACGCACTCCTCCAAGCGTCTGCCTTCTCATCTCCCCCTTTCTAAGCGTCGGTGTGCTGTGCCCCAGCTGCTGCTAGGGGCCAATGAACACCGACTGCTGGTAGCCCCCCTTCCCAGTGAAGGAGAGCAGTCCCACAGACGCTCAATCCTTCTCGTCCCTTGCTGACCCCCGGTGACCCATGCTCATTCCGAACATGGGTCACCGGCGTAGCTTGAGGTCAGGCGTCCAGCGCCTCAGCCCTCCGTACCACTGGGCTGGCACCTTCTGTTTTTACTGTTTCGTATTTTTGGCAACAGCCGTCTATTTTTATTGTATAAATGTACCAATGTTACATCTGTATTGTTTACTGTTTGTATGAATGTACACAGGACAACTTTTTAGATGGGTCCTTTTTGGACCTAAAGTTTTATCCTGTTTGAAAATAACATTTTAACTAACTTCTGTACAGTCTGACATTCTGTCCACCTTGCCATATACCTTGTTACACTGCACCTGTACCTTTAAGTTGTCCACAGTGGATACACGCAGATCCCTTTCCTCAGTCATTAGGGTGAGCCTTTATTTATTTAATTAAAAGTTTTACCAGGAAACCATGCTGAGCAGAGTACTGCTCGATTCCAGATGTGTCCTGGGGATGGGGGGGCAAAGGAGAAAAACAACAATACAGAGTTACAGAAAAAGAGCAATCATGTAACTAAAATAGACAGCACATAACGATACAACATTAGATAATTAATGCATGTAACTGCAGGGGGATGTCCTATACCTGGACTTTAGTAAGACCTTTGACTTGGTCCAACATAGATTTAGTAAAAAAAAGGGGATCTGGGATTACTCCCCCTTAGCCAGTGTTCCGCCTTGGGGTTGTTCCTTTCAACATGCATGACCTTGCATTTGTTTGTGTTCAGCTTGAGCTCCCAACCACCTCTCCAGTCCCTTTTCATTTCCCTTGTAGCCTCCTAGCTGTTGACTCTCCCACTCAACTTAGTGTCATCTGTGAATAGACTGATCTTACCTTTAATCGCCTCTGCTATGTTGCAGAAGAACAAGTTGAAAAGGACTGACCTCTGCGGCGCCCCACTAGTAACAGCCTTCTCAGATTGCTCCCCATTTACTACCACTTTCTGGGTCCTGCCACTCAACCAGATCCCAATCCACCTGGTAATTCCTTACTGCAAACCCGGATCTCCCCAGCTTTTTCACTAAATCTCCTATGTTGGACCAAGTCAAAGGCCTTACTGAAGTCCAGGTATAGGATATCCACAAGCTGGCCTTTGTCTCCTGCTTGTGTCACCATATGTAAAAAGCCAATGAAATTCTTCTGGCAGGATCACCCTTTGATAAAGTCATGTTGCTTTGGATCCGGCAACCCATTCCTCTCCCAAAAACTCCATTGTGGTCTCCTTCAATGTGGTCTCTAGTATCTTGCCCACAATGGATTCCAGCCTCTCTAACCTTCAGTTTTCCAGGCCCCCCTCTGTTCCCCACCCCCCTTGTTATTGTAGTAGTATGTGTGTATTTATTTGTGGCACCCTTCCCTAGAGGGTCAGTTTGCCATTACATAAAAATAGGGCCCAAACTATAATCACATATACAAATCAGTCATGCTTAAATACTCTCCCCGAATCCTTCAGGCAGATGCATATTTTTAAAGAATCCAGAGTCAGATAATACATAGTTATAGTATACATTACATAATTATATACACTGGACATACAGTTCAAGCAACAGCAAACACAGTACCAAGTTACATTATAACAGAGCAATCAGTAATAAAGGGTGCAGTAAACAAGATTAAAGGAGGTTCATTTGCAATATAGCAGAGCAATCCATAGTAAAAGGTGCAGTACACAAAGTTTATGTTGTCGGATTACAAGGCATTCATTTGAAGTACTTACAAATACCAGACTGAGAGAGAGAGGTATGCAGCCTAAATTTAAATAGTGAAACAGTCACAATCTCATACTGGCACTAGCAAGGTTATTCCAGCGCTTGGCAAACCGGCGGTATATGAAGGAGTTTTGATCCAGTGTAGTTCTCCTCCTGGGAAGCAGCAACGTATGGCTCACCATACCTCTAGTAGCATACATATTGTCTGTGATAGTGAAAAGGGACTGCAGGCCTGGGGAGAGTAGGCCATGCAGTGCTTTGCAGCCCATGACAAGGGTGTGGTAGAGAAGCCTCTGGTTGAGGTTCAACAGGTTAAGATACAGGTTGTATGTATGCATATCGAGTTGAACGCCAAGTGCAAAGCGGCAGGCCTGTTAAGTAGTCCCCTTACTTGGTTTAGCAACCCGTAGACCACAATGCCATAGTCGATACTAATGGTAAAGCTCTGAACAAGTAGATTGTTTTTACCTCTGGTAGGATGTTTCTCCTTTGTGTATAAAGGAATCCGATTCTTGCATTAACTGTCCTTACTATAAGTGGTCTACATGGTCAGAGAATGACATGGCACAGTCCAGAATCAGTCCAGGATATTTGAAGGTTTGCACTTGTTCAGTAAGAGCACCCGTATTGCTTGAGATGGTGAGACCAGAGGATAGGTCTGCATTGTGGTGGTTGCCAAACAATAAGCTTTTTTTTTTTTTTTGTATTCATGACTAGCAGGTTGCTGGCAAACCAAGTTTGGACCAAATTAACGTCATCCTGCTGCCTCTGCTTTAGGTGGTCAAGGTTGCTGTCATAAAAGAAGATGACTGCATCTTCTGCGTACAGGATTGTACGGGAGGATTTGCAGACAGAGAATAGCTCATTAATGAATAGGCTGAATAACAGAGGCCCAAGTATAGATCCCTGTGGGACGTCACTATTGACTGTACTTACATTAGATATGGCAGCCCTACATTTAACGATTGGGTTCTATCGGCCAAATAGTCTGTGAACCAGCTGACCATATCTGATGAGAGACCAAGAGATAACGACCTATGACAGAGGAGAGTGTGGTTGATGAGATCAAATGCCTTTGTTAGATCAATGAAGATAGAACCAGACAATCCACCCTGGTCAAGAGCACTATGTACTGACTGGGTGAGTTCCAACAGGGCAGACATAGTGCTGATGTTCCTCCTGAACCCATGCTGCTTGTTGGCCAGGAGGCTATACTGACTAGGGAACTCTACCAGTTGGTCGTCAACAATTCTCTTGAGTGCTTTGGACAGTGGCGAGAGGAGGGAGAAGACGGGGCAATAACTGACAGGAAGTTAGGATCTACACTCTTTAGTACCAGGACCACATGTGCTTTTTCCAGACGTCTGGGACTTTACCAATGGCGATTGATAGGTTGAAGATTTGCTGAAGGTGGTATGTGACTTCCCTAAGAGCATGTTTCAAAAGTTTCATAAGTTTCATGTCAGTGTTATTAGGACCCACTCTTGTCTTAACTTTCATCCTAGCCAAGTAGCGATATACCTCCTTAACTTTCATCCTAGCCAAATAGCGATATACCTTTGACCAAATAAGTTGTTTGAAGTAAAAACATGGCCGGTTATGCTCAACAGGTAATACACCTTGTCCAGCAGAATTGGTGTGTGAGTGTTAGAAATATAGGCTGACTGAACACATCAGCTATGGCTTTGTCACCAGAGACTGTTGAATCATCATGTATGATAGATTGGGAGAGGGATTTTTTTGGTGTTCCCAAGGAGCTCATTTATGCTGCCCCAGAGCCTTTTGGGTTGCTTAAGTAGGTTTAGTTGCTGGGATTTATAGTAGTTTGACTTGGCTACCCTGATGTGAGTTTTCACCAGGTTACGTAGTTCTCTATATTTTTGGAGAAATTTACCCTGTCCATGTTCGCTGTACAAATTCCACACTCTTGTCACGTGTATGAGAAAGAGACTTTAATGGCCGGTGTGTACTAGACTTGAGAGCTTCCCCTAATAACCATACTCTTGACTGGCATGACAGCATCACAAACTCTGTTGAACTGGTGGACAAAGTATTCCAGGGCTGCATTGACATATTTTGTGTGAGTTAAGAAGGACCAGTCAAGTTGTCTCAGGAGGGCCTGAAAGTGTGGGGTCCTGTGTTTCCGTAGTACCCTAGCAGAGCAAGTAAATAAACAACTTGGACAATAAATAACTAAAAGGGGTTACAGATGTTTCAAATTCACCCCAGAGGCCTGCTGAAATAAATAGATTTTCTTGCCCGGTTTTAAAGGCCTCCACTGAGGGGAGCCTCCCTCAAAACAATGGTCAGGTAATTCCAGAGGACCGGGCCTGCTACTTCAAATGGCTGGTCCCCTGACGTCTTCAGCCTCAACTTCGGCACTACCAGGAGGCCCTCCTCAGTGGAGCAGGCAAGGAGCTCAGCCTGGTAGCCTGGGCCCAGTCCTTGTAGGGCCTTGTAGCTCAGAAGATGCAATTTAAGAGAGAGAGAGATGCCATTTGATCGCTAGCCAGTGTAGATCCCGCAGTGCCAGTGAGATGTGGCATGATCTTGTAAGGCCTTTTGGTAATCAGGGGTAGAATTTAAGAAAGAAAAGGGTATTCTTGTTGGAATACCAGATGCAGAATTTTGGTATCCCACCTGGAAGTCTGGTATTCCGCCACATTCAATGGGTTTTTATGATTTTAAAACTAGAATGCAGAGATATGATGAATCTTTTTGTGAAAACACCCCAAATAAACACATTTGACAAGAGCTGTGTGTTGCAGACCCGTTGCCTTTCATAGTGTGCCGCTAGGGTACCTTTCTTAAGTAGGGTCAATAGGGACACAAAATAAAGGTAAACAAAAAACACGTCTGTGTTGTCTCCCTTTTGGGAGGGGGGGGAGTTGCATAGCTAATTGTTTATTTTATTTTATTTTTTGTAACAGCTGAGACCAGTTATGAATTCCACTTTAAGTCAAAACAAAAGCTTGGGTGTTACAGAGCACAGTCTGAGCGGCCCGACAATACTGCACCAAAACATCTATTTGTCATATCTACTGTTTTCTAAATGAATACACATACAGTATAATACAATACAGTAGAACTGAACAGAACAGAACAGGATAGAATAGGATTAGGTTTTATGTACTGCTGCATCTTTCATGCACTCTATATTCCAAAGTGCTTTACAGAGCTTAGCAACAAATTAGATACTGTGAATCCAGGGCTGTAAAACGAATACAGTTTGGATTTACATAGCACCTTTCATACACACTGCAGCCCAAATAAAGCAATGTGTTAAATACTTATAGTTTAGGGACTGTGGATTATGGAACAGAATAGAATTTGGGTTTATATACGGTAGCACCTTTATACATGACAGTGTGAACCCAGCCAGTTAATCACTCCTCCTTTCTGTTCCCTCTCCACTACCAGTAGTGATCTGCCTCACTAGCAATCCCCTGCCTCACAGGCAGTGTGACCCCACCTGGCCCACAAAGTCATCAGTCCTCCTCTTGTAAGCTGCTCTCTCTCTCTCTCTCTCTCTCTAGTAAGAGTCAGCCTGGGCACCATAAGTAATCTCCCTGTCTCCCAGTCTGCAGTCCCACAGTCACTGTCTGTTTTTGTGCCAGGCCCACATAGGTATCATGGGCAGGTATGTCAAAATAAAAAAAATTAAAAAGTTATTTGTCTGCCAAATGTTTACCTGATGTGATGACTGATGAGCTGGCCTGGACTTGACCCCCCGATCGATTCCTCTTGGCTCTTGAGTCCCTCCATGACCGTCCCAATAGATCGTCCGGGGCCCTGGCTTGGGCAGGCATGACTGGCAGCAGCAGTGGTATTGCTGTTGTACAGTACCCTTCACAACTTATTCTTCCCTCACCATAAGAAAACTAAAAATTTAAAAGGAAGGGCCGGAAGTTGCCATCGCACACAAGAGAAGAGCCCCCCCCTTAGCTTAGCCTGACCGTCCTGACTCTCGACCATCCGCAGCAACCCATGCTGATGCTCTCTTCACCTCCAGAGTCCTGTGTGACGACGGTGATATGCGTGCGTGGGTCAGGTGACTGTTCTCTCCTCCCTGGCACCCCTCTGCAACACAATCTTTTTGGTCCGCACTGGCTGCTCCTGTGCTCGGAGACTCTGACTGAAATCTGGTCCTTCACATGGAGCAGCAGGGCATGAATTTTGGTATTCTGGTATGGATTTTGGTACCCAAAATGTACCAGAATACTGCTAAATTCGAACTGTGGTAATTGGACCGCTGCATTCTGCAGCAGCTGCAGGCATCATAGCATACCTTCATTGACCCCAAGGTAAAGAGCGTTACAGTAGTGGAGTCTCAAGGTCATGATCATGTGTACCAGTGTGGCCAGGTCATTGGATGGGATAAGGGATCTAATCTGACTAATATTCAACAGGTCGTAAAAGCCATTCTGAACTATTGCTGACACTTGCTCCTCCATTGTCAGTCCCTCATTCATTATAACTCCGAGATATTTCACCTTGGTGATGGCTTCAAGCCCAGAGGTACCAAGATGAAGTCCAGTCTCTCTTGCAGCAGTCGCTACCGCCCCCTCCCGACTGCCTGGGTCGGTCACTAAACGCGGTTTTCTCTCGGCTAAGCCTCAGCCAGCTTGATGACATTCAGTCTTGGATCTCAGCCAGGCATTTATTAAACACATCCTGGGTGCAAAGGATACACAGAGTTGGGTATCATCTGCATAGCAATGAAATCTAAGCCCATATTGTCTAATGACTTTACTCAGGGGCAGCATATAGATCATGAACAACATGGGTGATAGGACTGAGCCCTGGGCACGAGGAAAATCTTCCTAACATTACCCTCTGGGTTCTGTCTCTGGGATAGGACTCAAACCAGCAGATAACTTTGCCGATGAGCCCTGCATACTCCCAAAGCTGGTCCAAAAGCAGCCATGGTCCACAGTATCAAATGCTGACAAGCGATATAGGAGCATGAGAATTGACCATTTTTTAACCCCATCTCTCGCCCTGAGCAGGTCATTGTGCACTGGGACAAGTGCAGTTTCAGTGCTTTGCCTGGACTGAAATCCAGACTGGAGAGGTCAAAGATGTCAAAGGCTGTGAGACGTGCCTCAAGCTGCATCGTGACAACCTTCTCAGTAACCTTTCCTGTAAAGAGAAGGTTAGAGACCAGATGGTAATTCACCAAGACCTCTGGGTCCGGAGTTGGTTTCTTTAGAAGGGGCTTCACCAGTTGGCCTGCTGGTGCAGCTGTAGTACTACTGCTTGTGACACCAGCAACCCGGGTTCGGGAGCGAACGTGGGCTGCTGGAGGGCTGGCCGGGGGGAAAAGGATTGAGCACCCACAGGCTGCTCTCCTTCTCTGGGGAGGGTGGGGTGCCTGTCCCGCTGCTCTACTGCCACCTGGCTGACCACGGGTGGAGGTGCAGTGGGATGGCATAAAGCGGGAGGGAGTATGTCGACCGGGAGCCGGGATGACAGCATGTGGTAACGTGCTCCGCCCCTTGGCTCTCCAAGCATGTCGCAATCCTAGGATGGTACCAGGAAAGTGGAAAAACGCTGCACCAGATGCCTGGAGATGGGACCTTGGCTGCCTGAAAAAATCCACAACCAGGCTCCAGGAGGGGCCTAGGCAGTATACCTGATGCACACTAATGGACTGGAGGGGACTGGTGGGGGTCCCTCTCTTCCCTGCCAAGGGGGCAAACAGAGGTCAGATGGGGGCAGTTAACCCAGACAGGATATACCTGGGGAGGACCTACAGGATTGAGAACAGCATAGGGGATCTCTGAGGATAGGGTCCAGTGCGGTGAGTAGAGGGCATAAACAAAAAAAAAAAAAAAAAAAAAAAGACTTCTTCAGTGTGCACTTAAGCACCACAGGAAAGCACCCCTCTCATAAGGAGCATCAGACAATCTCTGCAAACACTGGGCCCAGATGTTCGACAGAATAATTGCATCGGACCTGGATCCGGGTTGCAAAATGTTGGCCGCAGCTCTTAGATCACCTCACGTACCTTTTCCATCATCACTGGCCAGACCTCTTCCCAAGACCACTGACTACATCCCCAACTGAGAGGCTCTCCACTGCTGGGCTGTCCCAGCCCAGTTGTAGTGATTCCAGTCGTAATAGAGGACACCTTGTCTGAGAAGAACTGGCTAACTCCTCGCAGTTTGTGGCTGTTAAAGCTCTCAAAGGTTCCAGACAGGCCAGATGAAGAAACCTGTCTACAGTCCAAAAGAGATCAACTGGTTAGTTCCTCCCAGCAGTAGCCTCTCTTGACAGAAATTCTGCCTTTTTTCAAGTGATTGCCTTCTGATATATTCCTTATAATGGGACATCAGAACTAGTTTGTCCTCCAGGGCCTTTGACCTCCTCCGACAACACTCTAACCTTTGTCCCCTGGCCTTCAATGCCTTCAACTTGCTGTCAAGCCATGGTGAGTTGAGGTGCATCACCAGGGGACATACATGAACTGGTGCAACAAGTTCATAGGCCCCAGTGGCACCCTATTATAGGCCTTCACTGTTGCCTCTGCACCCTGAGTGCAAGCTGCCAACATTTCTGAGGTGTACAGAATTGCCCCAAGTCCTTCTGGGTGAAGCTCTTTCAAAGGGCGATATTGAACCACCTCCACTGGGGGTGGGACTACAAGGGGGTGCCCTGAAACCGGTATGCCGAACCGACGGCAACACCAACACAGTGACATACCTTGCTGTCAGCAAAATCAACACTTTGCCGACAGGTCGCTGTGTTGGTGCGCTTGAGACTGGCACACTGTCTCCCGGTCCTGCACTCCCTCCCCGAATCAACTCCGACTGGCAGAGCCCCTGCATGGGGGTTCATGGTGCAAAGGCACATGATAGAAAAACAAGACCGGGAGACCTACGGGATTTATGTCTACCACAACTTGCAGTCGACATAAATCCTGTCTCTGTGATTCAGGTCAACAAAAGTGTTGTCGAACCAGCATTGTGGATCCCATGAAACTGAACCTGATAATGCAGTGACACGACCAGCTAACTGGATCAATCTTGAGATTTCCCACCTCGAGCCTCAGGGAGAATACAGAGTCCAAGGCGTGGCTATTCTGATGGGTTACAGAAGTAATCACTTGTGCAAAGCCCAGAGTTTCCATGCTGTGGAGGCAGTCCTGACCAAATTGTGAGTGTTTTATTATCCACTAAACTAGTCAAGGGGGGAGGCACTGATAAGCAGCAGGAAAATCCCAGCCTCTCCCTACAAAACAGGGTACTAAATGAGAAAAAGACCGAGGTAGAAAGGTCAGTGGGGGATGCTGCAACAGAAGGTAAAGCCAACAAAAAATGGAGAGCAATGAGTAGTCTGGGTAACAAGCTTCCTGAATTAGTGGCCTTGATGGAGGAGGAACATCTGGATATCGTGGCAGTCACAGAAACATGGTACACACAAAACCATGACTGGGATGTAAACATACCAGGATACACTATCTACAGGAGGGACAGGGAGAGTAAAAGAGGAGGAGGAGTAGCTCTTTATATAAGGGAAGGAATCAAAGCAACAGAACAATTGGGTAAATAGGGAGGAGAAGAAGCACTGTGGGTCAATTTGGAGGCAGACAATGGCACCACAATCCGCACAGGGGTTGTATACAGACCCCCTTCTCAGGGTGAGGACATGGACAAGGAAATGATAGAAAGTATACTTAGAATGGCAGAAAAAGGGGAGATATTGCTGATGGGTGATCTGCATATGCCAGATGTTAACTAGAGTAAAGTTGCAGCAGCCACTTCGAAGGGTGGGGTTATTCTAGATGCCCTACAGGGGGGCATGCCTTAGACAACTAGTATTGGAGCCCACTCGAGAGGGAGCAATCTTAGACCTGGTTCTCTCAAAAGGAGATGGAGAGAGGATCACAGATGTAGAAGTGGGTAGCCATCTGGGAACTAGCGACCATCGAACAGTATGGTTCACAATAAACACAGCAATAGAGGCAAGCCATACAAAGGCAAAAGTACTGGACTTTAGAAGGGCTGACTTTGGCAAAATGGGTGAGTGCCTAAGGAATGCACTAGCAAATGGGCAGGAAGGAGGGGTGGAAGAACAATGGGGAATAATAAAAACTGCCATCACAGAGGTAACAAGCCTTTGTGTGAAGCAAATAAACAAAACAAAACGATGTAAGAAACCACTATGGTTCTCAAAGGAAGTGGCAGTGAAGGTTCAAGAGAAAAAGAAAGCATTCAGGAAGTATACGGAATCACAGAAGGAGTAGGACAGAGAACTGTATCAGTTAAAGCAAAAGGAAGCTGGGAAGGCAGTTAGAACAGTAAAGGTCCAAACGAGGAAAAGATAGCCAACTTAGTTAAGAAGGGGGATAAAACCTTTTATAGGTACATCAGGGAGCGAAAGAAGACCAAGGGAGGGATAGTGAGGCTTAATAAAGGGGAGGAGGATGGGCGAGGGTGACTGCGAAAAGGCAGAGTACTAAACAAATATTTTGCTCAGTATTTACAAATGAAGAGGGGTACCTAAAACAAACAATAGAAACACTCTGGATACAAGTTGATACCAGCCCATTTACAGAAGAAAGGTTGTGAAAGAACTCTTAAAACTGAAGGTGGACAAAGCAATGGGGCCTGATGGATTCATCCCAGAATCCTAAAAGAACTAAGGGTAGAACTAGTGACACCACTGACTACCCTCTTTAACAAATCATGGGAGGATGGGGTGGTACCCGAGGACTGGAGGGCAGATGTGATTCTCCTTCACAAAAGTGGGAGCAAGGCAGAGCAGGAAACTACAGACCTGTTAGTTTAACCTCAGTGGTAGGAAAATGATGGAATCACTTCTGAAGGAAAGAACTGTCGAGTATCTAGAGGTCAGAGAGGGCACAGGACCCAAGGCAGCATGGATTCACGCCGAAAAGGTCATGCCGACGAATCTGATAGATTTCTTTGACTGGGTGACCAAAGTAGTAGATCAGGAGGGGCTGTGGACATGGCCTACCTAGACTTTAGCAAGGCATTTGACACAGTCCCACACAAAGATTGATATACAAGTTAGCCAGCCTGGGAGTGGGTCCAAGATGATAGCTTGGGTAAAGAATTGGCTGGAGAATAGGACCGAGAGTAATAGTAAATGGAGTCCACTCTGAAGAAAGGGGTTACTAGTGGGGTACCGCAGGGGTTCAGTATTTAGGACCGGTCCTCTTCAGTGTCTTTATAAGCGACATTGCAGAGGGACTGGAAGGAAAAGTATGTCTCTTTGCAGATGATACAAAGATCTGCAACAGAGTTGATGCACAAGGTGGGGTGGAAAGGATGAGAAGGGACTTGTCAAGGTTAGGGGAATGGTCAGATGTATGGCAGCTTAGGTTCAGTGCTAAGAAGTGCAAGGTAATGCACCTGGGAAACAAAAACTCAGGGGAAGAGTACACAATTGGGGGTGAGATACTAACAGCAACAAAAATGCAAAGGGAACTGGGGGTGGTCATATCAGATGACCTAAAGGTGGGCAAGCAATGTGAGAGGGCAGCAAGGAGGGCTGGGGGGATACTAGGATGCATAGGGAGAGGCATCACCAGTAGAAAACAGGAAGTTATTATCCCTCTGTACAGACAGCTGGTGAGACCCCATCTGAGTACTGCATGCAGTTCTGGAGACCCAATCTCCATAAAGACATAGACAAGATGGAAGCTGTCCAGAGGAGGGCAACTAAAATGGTGCAGGGTCTGCACTGGAAGACATATGAAGAGAGACTTAAGGAGCTTAATATGTATAGCCTCGAGAAAGGAGGAAAGGGGGACATGATAGAAACTTTCAAGTGCCTCAAGGGAATCAACAAAGTCCAAGAGGGTAGCATCTTTCAAAAAAGGGTGGCAAGAACAAGGGCACAATTTGAAGATAGAAGGCGGCTCAGGAGGTAATTTAAGGAAGTATTTTTCACAGAGAGGTTGTGGATGCACGGAGCGGCCTTCCGGAGGAGGTTGTGGAGTCGAAAACAGTGGTGGAATTCAAGCATGCATGGGACAGTCATAAGGCCATTCTAGGGGGTTGGGGTAGGAAGAAGTAGGCTGCTGATTAACTAGGATCTGCAACTTATGCAGTAGGTAGGGAAATGGGCAGACTGGGTGGGCCAAGCGGTCCTTATCTGCCGTCAAATTCTGTGTTTCTACCCAGGCTTGTGAAGAGGAACTATTTGTGCTCGTCTCCAGCCCATTGCAACTATACCTGAAGCCAGCAAGCTGTTGAACACATCCATCAAGGATTCCACCAACTGCCCACTGACTTCCTTCAGCACCCTGGGGTGTAGCTCATCAGTCCCGAGAGATTTGTGTACCTTCAGAGGCATCAGAGCTTTGTGGACTCTCAGATGACACATATCCTACCTCAATCTTTTTTTTTTTATTGCTATAATGGCTCTTTATCCTCCCAATCTTGGGGTGGCTGTTCAGCCCTGCCCCCATATGCCTGAGCCATCCACTACCTCCCCTGGGACCTACCTCAATCAGTCAGTTCTCTCACAAATATCCCCTCATGGTGGGGCCGAAGGGAGGAGGGCTGCCCCCCGATACACACATCCAGAGTGAACCGAGGCTTGGTCCCAGGTGATGATGCACACTCATGCAGATCAGGCAAGGCTCCATTAAGCTCCCGACTTCTTTTCCACTTTTTTCCCCACCCCTGCTGCAAGACATCCAGTGTGCCGTGGAGGTGCTCACACAGAATGTTCTTCGGGTCCCTCCTTTCGTGCTGACCACACCACATTACCACCTGGCCTCCACTAGGTGGTAGTCGTTGGCACGGCTCACATGCCTCCCCTCCTCAGGAGAGGAGAGCAATCTTTCAGACACTTGATCCTCTCCTACCACGTCCAACACCTGGCAACCCAAGCTCGTTCCTGATCTCAGGTCATCGGTGTGGGAAAAGGTAAGGGACAGGCAGCACCTCAGCCCTTTACACCACTGGGCCTGCTGCCTCCTCCAGCTTTTGACGTAACCTCTATGCTTTTATTACTAAACTGTTGACTCTTCACTGTTGGGCAGGGGACGATCCTTCTCCTTCATCAGAACCGAGCAGAAGAAAATGTTAAGCAGATCTGCCTTCCCCATGTCCTCTACCACCCACTCCTTCCCATCCATCAGTCTGTGCTAATGATACTTCTCTATACCTATTATTTGCCCTTAGGGAGGGGAAATGTCATTGGTGTGTTAAATGAATGTTTAGTTGTGGTCAGTGACCGGATGTCATGAAGCTGGCTTAGGCTGAATCCAGGCAAGACTGAAATGCTACTGGTAGATGTGGGTGCTTGGTGTATGGTACATTTGGGTGGTGTGGTGGCTCGATTACAACTTGGTTCTGCCCCTGTCATAGCCAGAGATAGGACAAAGAATCTGGATGTCATCATGGGACAGAAACTGATGCTAGAAAATTAGGTGTCAGCGGTGGTCCTTGGTGGAATTTTCCATTTTAGGAATATCACCCAGATCAAGCCATATGTAAGTTTCCAGGACCTAAAGATGCTGTTGCATGCCTTTGTGACTTTACCTTGGGCTGTCTGGAGGTTTAACGGGCTGCTTGAAGCTGGTTCAGAATGCTGCAGCTTGATTGATTGCTGGAGTGTCTAGCACCGAACATATCTCTCCAGTTTTGTGGAGGTTGCAGTGCCTGCCTGTGAGGTGGCGTGTTTCCTTCAAGATGGATGTATTAACATACAAAGCCACCATGATCTAGGCCCAGGCTACCTGAAATAGCTCCTCTGTCCTTATACTCCTGCCTGTTCTCTCTCTTCTCCCGAGGTGGGCCTCCTGAAAGTGTCCAGGTCTAGTTTAAAACTGTCCCGGGACTGGGCATTAGCTGTGGCGGCACCCTTGTTTTGGAACCAACTACCACGCAAACACAGAGAGTATCTTGTTATATACTGTGAAGTGTTTATTCACTTATTTATTTGCTGCTATTTATGTGTATTGTTATTATAAGGTGCCCAGAGTCTCTGGGATCGGGAGCCTAAGAAATACAAATACTACTACTTTCTGTGCTCTTTTTTTTTTGTCTCCTAACTAATATACCTGAAAAAGGCTGTTCCGTTATTCTTCACACCCTCTGCCATCCTGGGCTTGGTTTCGTCATTGGCTGTACTAACCACTGCACTTTCTGCCTTATGCCTTTCCAGGTAAATTGTCTACTCTCCACTGTCTGGCTTCCTCAGAAGTCCGAGCATACAGATAGTGGAGGGAACCAAAGTACAAAAGTGCATGAATTTTGTAGGAATTCTATAGCTGGTGTCTTAAAAGTCTGTAGGGATTCTGCAATATTTTCCTTTTAAAATTAGCCAGAATTGAGATCGCCTGCTGTGGTCACATTCAAGTTATACGACAAGGAGGCTGTCATGTTTATTTTATGCTCTGAAACCACAGTAATGCTGGGAGGTACTGGCAAATTCTGTGATTGGTCTGCAAAAAAATTACAAGTATGCAAAATTTCTGCCCAGGGTAAAATTCAGACATCCTTGTTTATTTTGTGCAGTTCTGCAAATGCAGAGTTCCATTGAGTGTGATTAGTTTTAAAAAAAAAAATAATTCAAACTATAACCCAAACTGATATTCTTCTTACACTTTGCTTTTTACTAACAAAAGGCGTCTTGTACCAACAATATTTCTGAAATTTTTTTTAAACTTTATTTTATGGTAAACAAAATATCAGTATTTCCACAGTGAAAGGAATCCATAACGGAATGATATAAATGAGTTATTACATTAGTATTAATTAATCCTTATACTAAACTAAATGCTCAGGGGATGGTAGCCTGAAACAGTTCAGTACCTTAGTGCAGAGTTTGAGTTTTTAACTAAGCAGCCCAAATGGGTGCATGACATTGAACCTTCGCAAAATATTAAGTCCTGAAATCTTGACTGTTGTACCAACCATTTGGACAAGGTCAAGCAGCTAAAATGTATGAAACAACATCTGGTTGTAAGTAGGATTCAATTAAAGGATATGTGTAGCGCAGAATAAAATTTTACTCCCGCTTACTGTGCGAGTATGCAGTCGGCCTCTAATGGTAGTCACCATATTAATCTAGCTGCCCTGTGTTTTAAAAATTACTACAGATGGCCGGCGCAGTGGTCCAGCAGTAGCGTACTGCACTGCCGTGCAGATAACCCAGGTTCAAAAGCAGACCCGAGTCATGTTGGGAGGCAGCCCAGTTTGAGTTAGCTACTGAGTAGCAGCATGCATTAGTCGGGGAGGGTCGACAGCGAGCTGTGGTGCCACAACAACCCCTGTGGCTGGCCAATGGAGCTTGCTACTGCTGCAGGGGTTGTACTGCGTGCGTGCTGTGCTGGCATTGGCTGTGTTCATGTTGGGGAGGTGGGAGGGAGGTACTAGAAAAAGAGGGGGGGGACCCGTAAACATGACAATATGGGCTCCTAATTCCCCTGGATGCTCGGGGTTGGGGGGCAGACTTCCTTCCAGAGCCCTGCCATGGAGGGATGCACCATGAGAGTAACTGGTAAATTTCCGGGGCCATGTGGATTCAGGGGTTACTTACAGGCTTGAACACTGTACATACCTGGGACCAGACTTGATCCCTGCATGACAGATGTGGCCAGGAAGAAAATTATTATAGCTTCCTTATTCAGTAACATACTTTCACTTAAACTTTCATTGCATCTTGTGGGTCATATAGAGTCACAAAAAAAAGTTTTAGGGCTGGTCCGGTGGCGCTGAGGTGATGGACGCCTTACCTTGCGCTACACTGGTGACCTGGGTTTGGGAGAGACCTTGAGTCTTCATGGAACCGGCACTGGGAGGGGGTGGGTGGGAGCAGGATTGAGCTGCCTAACGGCGGCTCTCCTCTCCCAGGGAGGTGAGTCGCCGTTCCATGATCACGCTGCCTCTGGGTGGAGGGTCCGGTGGTGGCACAGGCAGGTAGCTTGAGCGACCCGGTGGGCTGGGCGTTTGCAGTGCATGGCACGCTGTGCCTCCACATGCATGCGCTCATGCCAAGGATGCGAGGGTGGGTTTAAAAAATGGGAAAAATGGATAAATAATAGAAAAAAAAAGTTTTGGGCTCAGTTTAAGGCCTGACGTACCTGTATGCAAAAGGATTAGATTCACCTCTTTTCTAATTCTAAGAGCAAGCCTGTAATTTCTTATAGTTTGAATGGCTGTTTTGTTAGTACTGCTAAGCACATTGCACCTCCAATATTATCAGAGGCCTCCATTCCATGTTACAATGGATACCAAATGTCCTTGTTTAAGGATAGCAACTGATAAGGGGGAAGAATGTGCAATGCCTAATTTTACACGACTGCCATCTTATGGCCTCACTGAAACCAATGTTTATTCAAATGCCAAAGTCCCTTCAAATAACCCGTGTCTATGTTTGAAACAGTTATAAAGAAAAATCAAAAACTAAGAGCCCAATACTTAGAAACTGATTATCTGTCTTTTTGTATGGTGCTGAACTCTGTGCAGAGTTTGAGAACCTTCCCTGCTTCCAGAGGATCCTTGAACAAGAAAACTTTACTGATATGTGACTCTTAATTTCACAGGCAGCTGCAGGGTATGTGTGATGCCTAATTCTCTAAAGTTTATCTGGACTACATCAGATCCTTTATGGCATTCCTGCGTTGCAAAACCTGAGATCAGGGTAAAGGTAGAGTTGTTCACATGATTCAAAATGGAACTGCCTGAATTGTCTTGTTACTTGAAGGAGCATGTCTCTCTCTCTCAAACGAGCTGTCTGTTGCCACTAAAAGTGTGCAGGGTATATTTTGCTAGTCCACCCGAAGCCTTGGAGCAATCCTATAGACTTTGTGGACTAACGCTAGAAAGTCCAGTTTAAGATTGTTTGTGAGGAGCTGGGTTGCATACGAGATTGGGTCAAGGCCCTCAGCTTGCTCCAGAACCCCTGTTACTCATAAATTTATTGTTCTGGCTTGATTCTACAAGTGCCTAAAGTACAGCCAAAGCACTTTATTCTCTTTTACTAGACCCGCTGCGGAAGAGCGCTCTAGCGACATGTTGTGAGGTCTCGAGCATCAACATAGTGACTGCTTCCTATTCATTTTCTAGAGTAGCCACTGTCACACTAAAGTTTCCACATTTTGTCCAGGTTTTTTACCCTGCGATCCAGGGTCTGCATCTTACTTACTTCTGTTTGCAGTGTTGGCTCTTTTCACACTAGAACCCACATTTGAAGCTGTGAGCTACTCCTGGACTGGGGCCTCACGACTGCTGCTCTTTTCCTTCCCTGGCTAGCCAGAAGCTGTCATCTTAAGGTGTCCAATTGCCATCTTTTGACCATCACTATAGATCTAATTCTGTAAGCTCCTTTTTTGGACAGTGAAGGCAATGATATTGTCCCATAAGATGGGCCAAGAGAATATGAGGAGGAATTTTCTTCTTGTATTTGTCCAGTTTGGTCAGAAATCATGGTCTGAAAAGTTTCATTCTTAAGAAGGGAGGTGTTTCAATCTCCATAATGTTGACCGGTGTGTTTACCCAGGTTCACCTTCAACTTAAGTGGATTATGGTCTAGTAGTAGTGCCGGTCCATATGTTAAATCTTGAACAGTAGCAAAATGCTCATATGTGGTGGAAAAAAAAATGATCCGGGTGGGAATAGCTCCCATAGTTGGGTGAGAAAAAAGTGTAGGCTCGGTTATTAGGAAAAAACTGTCGCTAGGCGTCCACAAAACCTATCTTTGTGAACGAGGTCTGCAAATATTTTTGAGCCAGAGAGGCTCTGTAGCAGGTAGGGTAGGAGGAATCTAGTTCAGGGGACATGGTGGTATTAAAATCTCCACCGAGGAGAAGCTGGCTGTGTAGCAAGTCAAGAAGTTTGTCAAGGAATCTTTGAAATACAGGTGTGTCTGAATGAGCGTGAATATACATATCCATATTATATAGGCGGCATATCAGAATGACATAGCTAGCTGGCTTGGTGGTGCTGAGGGTTGAGGCACTGGACGCCATACGTTGCGTCATGCTGGTGACCAGGGTTAACGAGGTGCTGGGGGTTGGCCGGGGGAGAAGGTTTGAGTGTCTGACGACAGCTCACTTTCTCTGAAGTGGTTGAGTAGAGGGCTTCAGCAACAGTATACCTCCTGACTGCTGCCAGGGGTTATTGTGCTGGCAGCCCTCGGCAGTATGGGTGATGGGACATGGCAGACAGTGGTGTGGTGCACATGGGAGCATGTGTGCCCCTCTGGATGTCATTGCACTTTTATGGTCACCATCAGGAGGGGGATGGGATCACAGCACCAGAATAAGAAAACAACCTGATGACTGGATGGAGGACGTCACACCACAGCACCATGCCCACTGTTGGATTTTTTATTTATATAAAGTCTCAGAATTACAACCCTTTGAGTCAGGGACTCATTTACAAAAGTTCCACGTCATACATTGAATGTGGACAAATACAGAGTATGATAAGTACAGAGTCAAAATGGGTAATACATATACAGAGCAAACACTGAAGGTGTGTAACTGTGAATCATAAATTAGAATCAGAGTAAATTTAGCAATGGAATTTAGCCATTGCTAGAGGAGTTTATCTGCAATCACAGTTAGAGCTGGACATAATGTGGGTACGTAGCTCAGATTTAAAAGGCCCCAGCCTAGGAATAGATAGGGCAGTATTAGGGAGGAGTTCATCCAGAGTGGTGCCCTGTAGCAAGGACCTTTGGCTGGCAGTGGTCCTTGCAAAGGGATCACCGAGCAGTGGCAACAGAGTGTCTTGTGGCCCTCGTTGGCAAACTGCGTCTGGAGGCGAGAGACAGCTAGGGGCAGCCTGCCCTAGTTGAATTTTTGGCCAATAAGCAGGTCTGATAGAGTAGGCGCCCTGAAAGTTTAGCCATGATGACTGTTGGTAGAGGTCACAGGTATGTGTGAGGCGATTGCAGCCTCTGGCCAGTCGGCAGGCTTTGTTAAGGGCACGCTTAATGCTGGTCAGGGCAGTGTTGGAGGTGGCGCCATATATGACTAAGCCATAGTCTACCAGGGAAAGGATGGAGCTAGATATGGCTAAATGGAGGACATCAGGAGGGAGACGGAGCCTATATTTACACAGGAGACTGATTCTAATGTTTATTGCAGAGCAAGTCGATGCTATATGCTCACGGAAGGTAAGGGCTGAGTCTAGGGTGACCCCTAGATATTTAAAACTGGCAACTGCTTCTAGCATGATACCCTGGGAATTCAGTATGGATAGTGTGGTCGTGTGCCCTTCTGGGTCCCATCACCCTCTGATCTTCACCTCTGCCTGCTGGCCATTAGATAATGTTAAGGAAGTGCTGAGGAGCAGAAGGCGACCTGCCTTGGGGGCACAAGTCGTGGCGGTAGCCTGCAGGTGTGTTGGAGGTCCGGTGTCCCATGGTAGGGAGGATCTCAGGCAGGGCAGGAACAGTTGGGTGTCAACCAATGGAGGGTCCAGTAATCAGTGACCAGAGGAGGGAAAAAAAGAATGACATAGCAGACTGGGGGGGGGTCCCAGTAGTTCTGAAGCAAAGTAAACAGAGTCGTGGAAGGGAGTAGGATAGCCGTACCCTGTCTTTTCCCCTTGGGGTATGAGGAGGCGTGAATTTGGTACTGACCTCCTGAGGAGAATTTATGGTGTTCAGAATGTGTTCCCTGCAGATTAATAGCATCTCCAGCATGGTGACGCAGATACTAGAAAAATGTGGCACATTTCACTGGATTGTTCAGGTCATTGATGTTTTGTGAAAAGAAATTAAAGCTGAGGAGACTGCCGTCATTTCAAAGGTGCTTTAATTGCGTGAAGATACTGATAGTCTGTGTTGTCTGTTCCTTGGGGCTGTGGACCCCCAATTGGGGAGCCATACAGGGGAAGGATTGCCAACCCAGATACCCATCCTGAAAGAGCTAAAACAGTGGGATGTCAAAGAAAACAGAAGCACACTGCGAGGAATCCCTTGATAGGCTGGTCGCCTGTGTTGCATACCTGCTAGGAAATAAAGTATAAATGAAACCATGGGTCTTCCAAGTTGTACCCATCAGGGAAAGGGGGATGGGAATTGACTGGGCCATCCCAAGAAGAGAAGAAAAAACATTATTTTAAACATGGGGGGAGGAGGTATGGGCATCAACTGGGTAGCCACAGGGAAAACAAAAGCACCAACTTGTGCTGTGAGCAACAATGTAAACACATTACAACATACACTGTAAACATTATGGCCCAGATATTCAAAAGGGTTGCGCATGGTGCAACGGTGTTGCGCCATGCACAACCCACTGATGCGTGATGCGATATTAAAAGGAAAAGTGCGCGCACAAATCGATGCGCTTGAGCACGGCAGTAATGTATGCAGGCACAGGTGGGGAGGCGTGCCTCTGCATAACCTGCACAGCCCGATATTCAGCCTGGGCCGGGCAGGAGCTATGCAGGCGCACCCTTACCGCGCCTGCACAAAGTTACGCCTAAAAAAAGTAGGAACAAATTGAGGGCCACCCACAGGTGAGCTGCCGCAGTGCAGGGCGCAACACAGCAGATGCCACCTGTGGGTGGCCGTTACTGTTCCCCGCACCTGGCGGTGCCCCATGCCCGATCGCGGGCATCAGACATCCTCCTCCCAAGGTCCAATATCCTTGTGGTCCAGTGGACTGCAGAGCCGATAGTGGGCGGCATTCCTCACCCCAAAGTCGATATCCCTGGTGATCTAGTGGACCCCACCCGCCCCCGTCAGCGGTGGTGGCAGCACCCACCGCGCGCTGCCCGCGACTGACAGCTCGGTGGGCTGCCGCCAGTGGTTCAGGCATGAGCCAATGGGCGTGCAACCATCTAACTGTCAGTCCAGATATGTGAATGAATTCATTACATCTGGACTGACCAGCTGATATGGAGCTGCATGCCTATTGGCTCATGCTGTGAACCAATGAGCGGCAGCCCACTGACTGTCGATCGGTGAGCGGAGGCGGGTGAGGTGCTGCCGGCTGACCTGGGGGTGATGGGGCTCAGTGGGTGGGTGGGGTGGAGTCCACTAGATCACCAGGGATATCGGACTTGGGGGGTGAAGAATGCGCCCATGATCAGGCTCTGTCGGTCCACTGGACCACCAGGGATATTGGACTTTGGGGGGATACAGTGATGCCGAGTCGGGCTCATTGTGGTCACCTGGACCACCAGGGATAGGGCGTTCTTTGTCCCGTGGGGGGCGATCCGATCGAGCTGCAGGCCATCGGTCCCGACAGCTGCTGCCTGGCAGGGCGCCAGGCGCAAGTCGTCAGGGATCGGCACACCTGCATGCTAATGGTATGCAGATGGGGCCGTAATCAGATGAAAATGGCCCCCCGTGCGCCTTGCATAAATTATGGCCCCATTTGCATGTCCCCCTTTGAATATCGCAGGTGCTGTGCATGGCGCAATGGCACTTGCACCACCGCATCTCAATGCTCCACTCTGACCACTTGCGCTGGCGCAGTGCCACTGCGCCATGCACAGTGGTGGTGGCCAGGGTGCGATATTCAAAGTAGTTGCGCCATAGCGCAGCTCCGTTGCATATCGCCCTGGCCACACCCATGCGCAACAGATTTGAGCTGCGCACAGGCTTGCGCCACAGCCTGGAGCAGTTTGAATATCTGGGCCTACAAGTAACCTGAGAGATTCTAGGCGAGGCACAGGGTTCCAGCACTCGGATTCTGTATTCTGTGGGAGCCAAACAGGGTCCTAACCTATTGAAAATCCTATGAACTGCATATAACGGGACTTCCAAGGGAGTTGTGTGGAGAAAACCATGCCCTTTGTGCTCTGCGGAGACGTCTACAGGTATTATAATGTCTCTCGAGCCAAAGGTAGAACCGGAATCGCTGGTCACCTGGTCCTCTTTAAAAAAAAAAAAAAAAAAATGGGCAAGGAGGGAAATTTAACATCACAGAAGGTGTCAGTCCGTGTTGATCCCTCTCCCCTCTCTGTATATGAACATGGAGGTATACTAGGTAAGCCCTGGTATTTTGGGTGCTTTAGTGTGCACCTACAGTGTCTCTGCTCGTGACAGAGAGAGTTGCAATGGTAAACAGTTTAGGTATTAGAAATAATAATTAAGAAAGGGCACTGGGAAGTACAATTCCCCTCAGGAATTGTAATCTGTAGGCACACAGTCAGAGGTTGAAAGAGATCGAGACCTAGGCTGTGCAAGACCATAAAGACTCCGACTATCAGGTGATAGGTCATCTTAAGTCACCATGATGAGTTCCAGATTGCTGGAGGGTGTACAGAGCAAACGTCCCCGTGGTGAGGTAAAACCTCCTGGTTCAGCAGAGCTGTGTAGGTGCCATGTGCCTAGGGGGAGGGGGGGGACAGTTGTCTGTGTTCCCCATGAGCCAGGGGTTGTTCTAGCAAAATAGTAGGAATGCAGCTCTCGAGCTAGTAGGTTAATGTGGAGGTTATGTTGCTAAGGCTTACATGTATGGAGCCGATGGTCCCTGTTTGCTGCATTGGGTTTAAAGTAGCGGTGCCACTCAGGATGGTTATGAAGCAAATTGGAGGGCAAGAACCAAGGCTATAGTAGGTGGGCATGGGAGGGGTACAAAGAGCTCAGTGCAGTGAGGCGAGTGCAAGGGCAGGCCAGACAAGACTAAAACCATTCAAATTCATGCAGAGGAACTTCTAAGCCCTGATTGTATTGCGGGTTGGAAACAACCATTGTGTAAGTGATTGGGGAGGACTGGAGAGAGTAGCCCACCTGCTAAAGGCATCCCCTCCTCGGGTCCACTGCCCTGGAAGTTCTGTGGATCAGAAAGGCTACGCTGTGTCATGTATAAGCAAGTCTCCAGAGATTATCAGGAGTGTTGCTGTTGCTTTGGGGAGCTTTGGCCATGCCGGTCCCGCCGTCACACCGCTCCTACTGTGTGGGTCCTCAAACTCCCCCCTCCCAGCACCCCACAAACATCCATCCAGAGAAACTGAAGCAGGAACTTCTTTAGAGAAAGACACATTCAGGTTGCCATGTCTGAAGGTATTCAAGTGAGCAAGGATATTTGTCTTGGTGTTCTCTGTGTGGTGGTGTCTCTCGGAGCTGGAAGAACCAGACGGCTAGCAAAAAGGTAGGGAGGATGAAAGTGTAAGATTTTTATCTTAGTTTATTGTATTTTATTTACATGTGTACATGTGGGGTCACGATCGGGAATGTCGATTCCTCTAGGCTGCAGGTCAGTGTAGGCTCAGTTGCAGAAAAATAGTCCTTTTATCCCTCAGGATACTGCACAAGGAGGCGAGCTGAATAGGGGGTCTGGAATTTCAGCTTTTTCTGATGAAGAGCATGCAGGAATGGTGAATACTCACAGCAATACCAGATAGTGTAATGGGCATAGTCTTTATCAAAAGTAAATACGTATCTGGCCATAGTATACAGTCCCCGGATGCCAACTGCAATACTTTTTCCTTCACAGAATAATTAAGAAATTGAATGATGATTGATTGTGGCTGAGTGTCTGACGAGGCTGGCTTAGGGCCTAAGGCTCGGTGTGTTCTTTTCTGTTTCCAGGAGAAGCTGGGTTTGAGTTTTAATGCTGTGTGGAGAAATGAGTTGAGGAACTCTACTAAATCATGACCCTCCAAGTTTTCTGGGAGACCACACAAGTGAATTTTCTTGCGCTGTACTCTGTTTTCAGAGTCCTCCTGGCAGGCCATAATTAATGCCTGACCTAAATGTCCTTGATGGTCATTTCTATGTCTACTCTGTTCTCCATGGTGGTAGCTTGCCATTTACGTTTGTTTGCCCATTGTTTCAGAGAGGCTACATCATGGCAGATCTCTTTCATGGCTGTGTAGACAGGGTTGCGGTAGTTTTTGCAGGCAGGTGGATACGCTCATCAGGTGCGGTCAGCAGGAGCAGCGCAGTTTTAGTGAGTGGACTTTTTTGGCCCTTGAGAAAATTTATTGCATACTGTCTTACATGCTGTTGTTTTGTTATGGTCTCAAAAGAGCTGCAAACCTGGGTTCAGTCCTACAGCCACCACTCGCATCATGTGTGACCCTGAGCAAGTCACTTTAACTTCCTTGTACTCCCAGGTCGCACCTGTAAACAAGCTTTCAACTTAGTGTGTCTCTCCTGGTTAAAAAAAAAGATGATGTACCAGGTAAAAATATATTGTTTTCAGGGGTTCCAGATCCTCTTTTGAAAAAGCAAGAAGGTGACTAAGTGGAAGTTTTTGATCTGATACAAAGTGTCGTGATTTGTAGATTTGTACATAGGTCAGCTGGCAACTTACCTGTAGGTTGTTGGCGGATTTACCATAGATAAAAATGCTATCTGTTCAGGCAAGAGCCAGTATTTGTGATGCCTGTGGTATGATTATAAGTTAGCGAGGGTAACGCCCAATTTGATATATCTTTAACACAGAATTGTAAAATAATTAGGTAAAACATTTAGCACACATACCATTAGGTATAATGCTCATTTGGAAAGCAATGAACATCTACCACTGCACAGAATATGGCTAATGAATTCATTCAGTAAATAGGCAATGCTAATATTATGTAAGGACTAACAAATAACAGGCTGTGCAGTGATACTGTTATAACCACGTTTCCTGGGACTTCCGGTGACGTCATGCATTGAATGGCAGCTGGGTCACGAGGCTCCCTCTGGAAATAGATAAATTGCCTCTAATCTACTGCTTAAAATAAAACCAAAAAGTACATTACTGTTAGCAGGAGATAGCAAAATGCCTAGGAAGAGAGGAGATGTCGTCCGTAGATCCCCGAAACACCTGGATGGGGAGAGATCCCAGGAGGAAGATTCAGAGAGTGGGGACTCGCGGGCGTCCTCGGCCTCCCGCCACAGTAACACACAGGCCGATCGGGTCCCGCTCTCCATCCTACAGAGGCAAATGGCTCAAATGTTGGCGGAGATCCGTGATTTCAGAAAAGAGATGCGATTGATGGCCACTGCCCTTCGCACTGACCTGGGCAAGTTAGAGAAAAGGCAAGACGACTGTGAAGAGCAATTGACAACCACTGACAAAAGAGTAGAGGAGACCGAGCGCGCTATCGTTCAATTACACACACAGCTGAAAGGCTTGCAGTATCGTGCGGAAGACGCAGAGAGTAGAAGCCGTTGGAATAACATCCGACTTTCGGGTCTTCCAGAAGGTATAGAAGGCACTGTAATTATCCCGTTCACCCAGAAACTGCTGAGGGAAACGCCAAAGTTACCTGAGGAGATTACACTGGAGATGGAAAGGGTACATCGTACGCTTGGTCCTAAGCCTGCGGCAGGCGCATGCCCTCGCACACTCTTAATAAAATTCCTCCGGCATCAAGAAAAAGGAACGGTGCTTCACACGGCTTGGAGACAGGGAACAGTTCTCTACAGATCGCATAGGCTCTGTCTGGAAAACAACTTTGCCCCCGAAGTAATGGCTCGCAGAAGGGCCTACATTCCGGTCATGAGGGTTCTTAAAGCGGCAGGGGTGCGATTTAAAACTCTGTACCCTTCCAGAATAATGATCCAATTCAAACAAGGGCCCCTTACGTTCGATAACGCAGCGGCAGCAATTACTGAACTCAAGACCAGAAAGATGGATGTTCCCCAGCAGCGTCCAGGAGCTGAAACTTCCATTGCTTCTAAACTAGCCCAGAAAGTATGGAATGCTAGCCAGCGGGACTCCCGGCTCCGCCAAGGTGCAGAAGCCATACAGTCAATCGTCAATACACTGAAATCCAGATCCAGAGGCTCACCGGAGGAGGAGGCAACCGCGCCAGATCCCAAGACTTGAACTGCTCGCAAGTATTAATGTGGACTTGGTCTATTAGTCAGGCCCGACTGAAATAATGTTAAAATAGTTAAAGTCCAGTTAGAGTCAAAGTAAATTAAGCAATTGTTTTGATGTTGGGAGGAGAACGGGTGAGGGAGGGAGGGTGGGGGTGGTCTAGCGCATGGAGGCGGATTCAGCAGATTTACCTGAGAGATCATATCAGAGGCCTACCAGTTGGGATCTATGGGGGCTGGGGAGGTGCAGGGGTCGTTGTGTTGAGGGTGAATTATGCTGTTTAAAAGCTGCTTGGGCTATGGGAAATGATTCCGACGTGGTAAGGTTTATTTCACTCTGCCAGCTATTGCATGTTCCCATCGGGCGGCCCTCACGTTGTTATGAAGATTGCTGATGCGGGGGGGGGGGGGCGGCCCTGATCGGGCCTTTATGTATAAAGAGGCAAGGTGGAAGGCTTGTAACAAGGAAGGGGCAGATGTTGAGGGCCCACTTGCTAAGGAATAGGAGAAGAGAGGTTTTATGATGGTCCCCCTCGATGATTCATCGGATAGGGTTCGGGACACTGTGTTAATCTCCGGGCCTAAGCGAAGGGAACAACTTGAGCTGGGGCTAGTGGCAGTACAGCGTGCAAAGGCTTTAGAACTAACGCGGATTGCAAACGCCGCAACAGTGGCGCGCAGCGTCTGAAGTCCAGGTAACTTTGAGCATGCTATCTGGTAACAATCACCGCTCCTTCTACCATCAAATGAGGGTCTTGGCTGTAGACCGGCTGCTCCACAGTTAACAATCACCTATGAGCTGAATGGAAGGGGGTTTGGGGGAGGGTTGGGGAGGGAGGCGGGGTCCCACTCGTGGCTCGAGGACAGGCATGGCATGGGAATGCCAAACTCAGACAAGATGGATTAGAACCTGGGAGGTATGGGAGGCGTGAAAGCAAGCTGGTGGCTACTTATTTTCCCGGTCTCGCAGACTCCTCGGCTCCAGACTCCTGAGCCTGGGGAGATGGAATTATGGGACTCCCACTGCTGGCAGCAGTGGGGTGCTCTTCATATACAGTCTAGGGGACTATGGGGTTGATACGGGGAAGTGGGGGGAATCAGGTGCTCCCTACCTGTAAGCACATATTACAGGAGCCAGAATAGGTAATTGGAATGACGGAGAGGGGGGAGGGGGAGAGAAGCGTATACAGTGAGAGAATAGAAGACATCACGGGGAATGACGCGGAGGAGCCTATGGGGTAGAAAGGGGACACTAACATAGGGACACGGGATAGGAAGGCTGTCACAGAAGGCCTGCAACGGATAGTTAGGATAAAGGATATATAGGAGTATCTGGGCACAAGGGGAGGGAGGGAAGGGGACATCCACATCCATGAATTATGGCTGGATTAACTTAAACAATCCACACCAGTCGGGTCACAGTGGGGTATGGACGAATGGGTTCATTCCCATTGCCCTGGATGGGCAGGGGACCCTCTGCCCACTGGAAGTAGGTCGGGTGCCTTCTTCCCCTCTTGAAGGCTGGAGGCACTTGGATGAAGGCCCACTGGGTCACTGCGGCGATACAGCCAGATAACTAATGAAATGCGGCACTGGGAATACTTCTGGATATCCGGGCCAACGGCCCCCTGCTGAGGGGGCAGTGGTAAGGATGCTGGGTCACACACTTGCGAAGCTCCCTGGAGGGTGGTGTGAGCCAGGGAATGTACCCCCACGGGACAATGTCCCCACTTGCCCCAGGTGGAACCAACAGCAGAGTGGGTGAAGCCGGGCCACAGGTGGTGATATACCCATCTGAGTAGAAGAGGGATAACCATCCCATTTATTCAGTTGAACTCCCTCTTCAGCCACTAAAGACTCCGGGGGAGCCTGTGACTCAGCCATGACTGTCACCTACCCCACTTACCTTTCCCCTATAGGTATGCTGATACCTAAGGCCCAGAATAAATAAGGGCCGCCAAGGTAGGGCGACATCCCTACCTCCAGATCAGGGCTTATCCCAGATCGGTGGAAGTGCCAATTGATGTTTAATTAACCATGTTGGTCACTAGGTGGTATATTACACCTCAGTTATTTGTTGTTCTATGTTTGTTGCTCTGCTGGTGTTGTTTTGTATGTCACAAAGTCACCAAGTTTACACAATACAAAGTACGGTTACAAGCCTTGTATAGGTCTGGGGGGACGCCCTGCGGGGGGACCGGGGAGGCCAGGCACTAAGCACAATAACAACCTAGCACAGTGTATGCCCCGGGGTTAAAGTTACTGTCCCTGAACATCAAAGGTCTTGCCTCACCCATTAAAAGAACAAGGGCATTAGCCTACATTAGAAGATCAAAATCGGACATAGTTTTCCTCCAAGAAACGCATATGAATCCGGCTGAACTTGCCAAACTGGCTAAATTAAGTAGAGGGCAGGTGTTTCATTCCTTTTGCAAAGATGGCAGGCGAAGAGGGGTAGCTATTATTATACCTTCACACACCCCATTTCAGACAGAAACCACCTGGTCCGACCCAGAGGGCGGACTGATAACTGCACAAGGGAAAATTAGCAATACAGAGGTAACACTTGCAAATGTTTATCTACCGCCAGGCATTACAGTTCCAAATTTGAGGCCTTTACTAGATAAGATAGTCCAGAAGACTAGGGGCATCCTCTTAATGGCTGGCGACTTCAACCTAACCATGGACCCCCATGTTGACTCCACTAGTAGGAAACCCCAGAAGCAAACAGCTACCCAAAAGTTTTTTAGCAAGTTTGTATTGGAGATGGGTTGGTGTGACGTATGGCGGAAATTACACCCAAATACAAGAAACTACTCCTATTATTCCTCGGCACATCACACCTACTCCCGAAGTGATCATGCTTACACCCAAATAGAAAATTTAGGCACTATACAGAATGCCCAGTTCAGGGATATATCTATCTCAGACCATGCTCCCTTGACAACTTATTGGGATTTGGGCCTACAACCGAGAAACATGCAGTGGTGACTAAACCCGTTTCACCTGCGGTCAAAAAAGTTTAGGGAATTCATCACGGAAAGAATCACAGAAATCCTAACAGATAATCCCCCCCACGACTCTACTCCGTCGGAACACTGGGACACAATCAAAGCAGTCCTTAGAGGACACATAATCAAATATACAACGGAACTAGGGAGGCAGCGCAAGGAATACAGGACCAAATTAGAGGACACCCTCCATTTCCTTCAGATGGTGCATCAGCAGGGTGATGAGTCCATCTTGCCCCAGTTACAGCAAACCAAACGGGAATTGGATGCATTAGTCCAACAACAAACTGAAATTGCCTTAATGTATTTGAGGCAACGATTCTATGAAGTAGGCCCATGAGCTACGCGTCTGCTCGCATACCAAATACGTAAACAAAAGAAGGGTGCAACAATTGCATCCATCAGGCACCCCATGGGAGGCCAACCGCTCTTCAAATTACATGACATAGTGGATGCCTTTACAACATTCTACAAAACCCTCTACACTCCGGAGAATATGCCGTTTGCGGATCAGATAAGGGAATATCTGGACTCAATCACACTCCCATCACTCTCAGAGGCAGACAGGGAGGCCCTAATGGAACCCATCACGGCACCGGAGGTAGCCCAAGCTTTAGCCAAAGCTAAATCAACGAAAGCCCCAGGGCCAGATGGTTACGGCGTGGAATTCTATAAGACTGCGAAAGTTCAGATTACCCCTTCACTCCTACGGGTCTTTAACTCTGTTCTAGAGGGGGAGCCCCCACCCCAATCATGGTCCTATGCCACCATCTCTTTGATACCCAAAATTGTGCCTCCTATAGGCCTATATCTGTGCTTAACCAAGACTATAAAATATTCATGAGCATACTGGCGCACCGCCTGGACCAGGTACTGCCCTTATTAATACACAAAGACCAAACGGGATTCGTAAGAGCCCGAACCACCATGGATAGTATCAAACGATCCTTATATATAGTGCACCAGAAGCAAAAGACTAAGGACCCGACAGTACTAATAAGCCTTGATGCAGAAAAGGCCTTTGACAGGGTTACCTGGCCCTTCCTATATCTAACTTTAACCAAATTTGGATTTCCCCCCGCCTTTGTTCAAGCCCTCCAGAACATATACTCTGCCCCCCAGGCATGTGTGAAAGTGAATAGGCACCATTCTAAGTATTTCCGACTTCACAGGGGCACCCGCCAGGGATGCCCTCTATCACCCTTGTTGTTTGCCGTGGTCATCGAACCTTTAGCACAGCAAATCTGGGAATCCCAACAAATCCAAGGGATCAAGATAGGTGATGTTGAACACCGCACTGCCCTATATGCGGACGACATCCTCCTGTATCTCCTGAATCCCGATCAATCTGTTCCTGCTGTGAGACAAGTCTTAGATTCCTATAGCTCGGTGTCAGGCTATAAACTTAACTTTACTAAGACGGAAATCCTTACCTTCCATTACACCCCCACGCCGAATGCTCGGGACGTCTTACCGGGCAGATGGGACCTACAGAAGCTGAAATACCTTGGCATTCATATACCACAGGACGCCACAAAATACTATAAACAAAACTACGAGCCATTCATCACACAACTAAAACAGGATTTACAGGTCTGGGCAACCTTGCCTCTTAACCTCTCCAGGAGAGTAGACTTAATCAGAATGATAACCCTGCCGAGAGCCTTATACCTATTTCAAAATATTCCTCTATATATACCATTAAAAACTTTTCACGAAATAAACCGCCTAATAAGGAATTTTATATGGGCCCACCAAAAACCCCGGGTTCGCCTAAAGATACCCTCCCTCCCTCGCCAATACGGAGGCATAGCACTTCCTGACCTGGAGCTTTACCAGCAGGCGATTACCCTTATACATATAATGGCTCGACAGACCAGAACCTCCACCCCACACTGGCTAGAAATAGAAGAGGCTTTGATACATGACCAGGCCTTCTTGGGGGCCCTATACCGGCAAGAACCGGGAGATGGAGCCCTGCAGATCCCCAATCCCTGGTTAGCAGTGCAATTGAAAAACTGGTATTTGCTTAAAAAATCTCAACGACTACTGCCTTACCAAGTACTTATTTGCCTGATCTCAAGCCTAACTGATTTTCCCCCTAACAATATAGATAATGGTTTCCTTAAATGGGAAGGGCATGGGTTAAAATATTTGCTGCAGGTGGTTACACGAGGCAACATCTGGTCCTATGCAGAGATTCAAAGAAAATTTCATCTCCCTCACAAAGATTTCTATCGCTATCTCCAACTACGTCACTATATGGAGGGCCTCCCGAGAACACTTTGGAACCCGGAGGGATATCCAGCACTGATTCAATGTCAAATACAAGTAAATAGTTCAGGAAGGCAAGAACCTGATTTCACTATACTATCAAACCCTTAACTCACAAAGGGAAACCCTCACTGAAGATATCCGCACACAGTGGTCCCCGGAAACTGGACATCAACTCTCTCCAGAGAAGTGGAAGCAGGCATGTAGCCTCTCAGCCCGGGTTGCTAGCTCACATCAGTGGCGAGAATTTGCCTGGAAGGTTCTGGTGCGTTACTTCCGATCCCCAGTGGTCACAAGCTACTACTCCCCAAATAGCACAGCAGAGTGCTGGAGGTTATGCGGGGAACCGAGGGCTAGCTTGACCCACATTTTGTGGGTATGCCCGACCCTCCAAGTATTCCTCATGCAGCTTGAAGCTCAACTACAAGAATTTATAGACCCACAGCTCCAATTAACCCTAGAGATGTTTCTGTTTCTTAATCTCCCCAAAATACACAGAGGACCTAATGCCAGGTATCTGCTCTCTCTGCTCCTAACTGTAGCAAAGAAAGCAATCACTAGGCAGTGGTTAACAACAAAAGCCCCCTCAATCCAGGACTGGTGGGACATCACAAAACAGATTTATAATATGGAGAAAATAACACATAGTCTAAATGAACAGGGAGAGAAATTCACTGCTAGATGGACACGCTGGCAAATATACTATATGCTGAAAGATCCCACCTTTATACCCTAAGGAACCTTAGCCTGGGAACTGTTAAGAATCACTAACGAAGAGGGTGGAGAATTAGACCCCGGAACCCCTAGCCTGGCCTCCCTGGTCTCCGTGGGGTGGAGGTAGCAGTCCGCATAAACTAGCTTATCGAAATCAGACCGGGCAGGGTAGGATTCGGGAGAGGATAATTATTTGGAAGTGGGGGACATGTGAAACCAAATGATCATTACAACTAGATTGTAACCCGAAATGGGAGAGGATATAAACAAAAACCATATATTGTTTTCATACACCCTTTATGGGGTGGGGAGACCATGGGAGGACTGGCAGAGCGTCGGGGCATCCGGGAGGCCCGTCCTATATATAAAACCAGAGTCCGGCTCCATGGGGGCTAGGACCCCCTCAGTGGGTATCATCAATGGAAGGGCCGGTCTGTCGGATGCTTATGGCACCTCAAGCCCTAAATGAAAACTTTAAATATTAACCTCTCAGACCTAGTGGCTGAAGGCGTGGACCTATTATACAGTATAGCATCAGACAGGAACTGTAAAATTAAAAGATATACCCCGCCGTGAATGTATTTTATAGTGGTATGATAAATAACCGTACAATATGGAAACTATGAATGTTTTTATAAGCATGTGAACATTGGTGACTTATATGTATATAAGTTGAAAACTCAATAAAAAGAAGAATTAAAAAAAAAAAAAAAACGTTTCCTGTGTCGGTTGAAAGGCAGGAGGTGCAGCTGAGGGCCTTCAACTAGCAGTGCAGTTATGACAGCAAACTGCACACCCTGGAGTGTGTAATTCCACTACCTGTCCCCGTGCTAGTTAAGTTATCTGTAAGTTGGCTAACAAAACAAAGAACCTTGACACAAAAGCAGTAAAAGTGCATTGGCAACAAAGCCAAGTTGCAGAAGAAATACAAAATCACACACATCCCCATCATGCACTGCTGCTTAATGCGTAATAAACAGGTGTCTAACCTCCATGTTTACTAATGTAAAAGAATGGATCCACAAACATAAACTTTTCCTAAATGTAAGTAAAACACTGGGCACACTCTTTGAATCTACAAATAAACTCAACTTAAACTGAAGCTCATATGATGTCTCCTGTAAAGATGTCTCATCCCTCTTGACTCTAACTTCTTTCAGGTACCTAGGTGTCCTGCTCGACGAAAACCTTAGTTTTGAGCAGCACATCATGGCTACCTGCAAGTCAGTAAATACTAAGCTCGGAGCTGCCTACAGAACTAGTCTCATGCTTACTCCCTCAGCTAGGCTGGCTATAACTAGGGGAATCCTACTCCCATCCTTAGCGTACCGGGCAGTGACCTACTTAAATGTTTCTAAAAGCACTCTTAGCAAATGGGATACTACGTACAATAATATCTGCCGGTAGGCCTCTGCCTCCCCACGACTAAAGCACCATTACTTGTTATATACTGACCTCAACTGGCCCTCTCCATCTGTTTATCGGCATCTTGCCCTCAGAACTTTACTTGACAATATCGTAAGATCTAACCTCCCCACCTCTCTTGCCTCCATGCTAGTACCCTTGAACCCCTCCTACAGCCTTCACTCAAATGAACTCTCACTTCTATACACCCTTAGGTGCAAAACCCAGAAAGTTGCTTTAGCCTTCTCAAGTCTTGCCTCTGAATATTGGAACTCTCTGCCAATCGAAGTTCGCTCTGTACCCAACCATGCTGATTTTAAAAAATATGCACTACACCCTCCTCATCAATCGTGCTCAGTGTACCTGTTTTAACCCTCCTTAGGCGACTCAGTCTGTCTCACATCGACCTTGTCCTCTAGGTGCCTTTGACTAGCTGTTTAACAGATGCACTTACTGCTGTCTTGTATGACACAGTTACCGTTACTATCGCCATATGTATTATGCCCATATGGCCATAATTGTATCTCACCTTCTTCAGTATAATGTGTGTTATTTTGCTTGATTCATTACTTGAACTTTCTGGTTGATTGCTGTATTGCTGTTCTTTCTTTTGTACATTGTCTACTGCTTTTTGTTCGTTATCTACCGGGTCATGTCGGAATTTGTTCTGTACCTCTGTACATTCAGATGTAATTTGTAAACTGCTTAATTGTTTGTAACCTCCTGGATCGTGTCTGAAAACAGTCACCTCGTGGCTATTGACACCTACCCGGTTAACAAATACTAAATAAATAAAATAAAAATAAATCAGAACTAGTCCAAATTTTCATGAGGATTTGCATGTGCATTCCACAATGCTTTGCATTACAGGTCTGTGTGTGATTTCTTATCTGTAAGTTGCTTTAATTATTGGTTTTATGATCGTAATGTAAATTGTGTGTATGTCTCCCTTTCTGTGAAGTCCTCGGAGTCCCTGGGATAAGGTGCTAGATAAACAAAATTGCCTTTCCTCTGACTGCCTTCTGCCCCAACATTGCATGCTGTGCTCCCCTTGTCCTTCAGATACTGTTTGATCACTGTTTTCTGTGGATCCCCCGCAGTAGGCCTTTTCTCACTCAAATATCCAACATGAGGCAAGGACTAGTGGTTGAGGCATAGGTGGTGGTGGTGGTGTGTATGCTGCTTCAATCCTTCCAGATTTTTCCAGGTTTTAGCCCCACCCAACTCCCTGTCGTGACTCCGCCTCACTACACTTAACCTTCAAGGGAGGGTCTGTGTTTCCTGATCACTCACTCCATCAAAATCCACTCCAGTTCTCCAGTAAAGGGAGGTGCTTAAGCAACAGGATGAGTGGAGCGCTCCACCTCGAATCTGAGCACACGGTCTCCCACCATGCCTTAGACCTTATGACCCAGTTTGAGAGCAGGGTGATGATGCGGACATGGGTCTCCCATATAGTATCATGATGCACTACCTTCTGGGTCACCAGGCCAAACATTTTTAAGCATAAGGAATAAAAACACAGGGGCCAACTTTGGCCACTGATTAACAGTACAACAGTATAACCTAGAGATTAGAGTAACAAGCTGTGAACGAGCTTGGTACATCCTGCAGACCTGAGTTTGATTCCCACAACCTTTACCCTCATACTGTGTGACCCTGAGCAAGTCACTTAATCTCCTGTGTCATTCCTGTAATTGGGCCTTGTGCCCCATGGGCCTCACCTTATTACCAAAGAATTTAAAACAAGCAAACAAAAAAAAAAAAAAAAACTGACAGTCTAAACGTAAGTGTGCTAGCAGTTCTGGTTAATGTTCCAAACCCAGAACTGCATGCATTCAATAGCAGAGATGAGTCTTGGTGCCCGACTCTGATACTCGGTGTTGATGAGAGACTACTGCCAAATTGTATAATGGTTACCTTTGCTGCAGTGGGCCCTCGGGGGTGGGGGGCCTTTGCTGAATATGTATTTATTCAACATCCTGCCCATTACTACAGGCTCTATCTCATGCTCCCTCCCCTTTCCCAAGTTAGCAGTACAGGACATTTTGATGCAAATGTTTTAGCTATAGCAGCATTTCTTTAACTCTTGAAATACTCTGCAGGGGTGTTTCTCAGGCAACTAGTCAGGGAGTCCACTTGTGATGGGGACAGTACTGTGCTGACAAACAGGGACAGTGTTGCAGAAATCAGGGTGGTCAGGAAAACTTTCGATGTGATCAGTCACTCTGCTTTTAACTTGTTTGTCTTCCTATGGGTTTTCCTCAAACTTCACCAACTGGTTTTCATCTTATTTGCACGGTAGAATGCAGTCTGTTTCCTGGAATTGCTACCTTTCATCTCCTCTTCCCATTTTTTTCTGGGGTTCCACAGGGGTCTGTACTTGGTTCTATTCTTTTTTTTTTTTTTTGGCCCCTTCTCCACGGATGCCGCTCTCTTCAGGGGTATCCTCTGCTCACTCTGCCCGTCCCAGTACCTCTCGGAGAGCCCGCCAGGTCTGCCCCCTGCTGCCTCGGCCTACCCCCCCCGGTGGGGGAGGAGGGGGATCCCGGGATGTCCCCCTCCAGTCCATCAGTGTGTGTTGGTCATCTTGGTTGGTCCCCAAGAGCCGGGTTATGGTGTCTTGGAGCTTGGATCCCCAGCTGTGCCAGCATCTGTGAGGCCTTTTTCCGTGTTTCTGGTGCCATCCCCCGAGGACATAGGCACGCAAGGGGGGGTGGCCAAAGGGCAGAGCATGTCGTGACGTGCAGACGCACCGGCCCCCGGCCTACGTCCTCCCTTCCCAATGGCTGTCCACGCTGCACCGTGTGGTTTCTTGCTACCCAAATTTTACACACGTTTTGGCAAACAGTGCTTCTCTTATGGGGCTCCTTTTTCATGGAACAATCTGTCCCCTGAGCTAAGGAATTTGCCTACCCTTGCCACTTTTAAGCATGACTTAAAAATTGTTGCTTCAGGAACAATCCGTTTGTAATTACCTTATTAATTGATTTGTGCATGCTTGTTCATTGATGTTTATTTATTGTTTATCTTAAATTTGATTTGGGATGTTCTGTAAACAAGACTTGTGTCTCAGAATCTGTATCATTACAACTTTTAAATAAAAAAATTAAAAGTTAATAAGCCACCTGGGGACCTGTGACCACCAAACATTTTGGTTCAACAGAAGGATGGCGGCAGATACAGACCACACAAGGACGAGAGTCCTGGTCTTCAGGAGGGCAGATTTTATAAAAATGGGTAAATGCCTCCTAAATGACCTAGTGTTTGGGGGGGGGTGGTCTGGGTGGGGTACAAGAACAGTATGCCAAATTAAGGGATGGCATAGTAAAGGCAACAAAAGAAGTGAGCAAAAACAGGAGAAAAAAAGACCGTTATGGTTCTCAAGGGAAGTAGCTGAAAAGGTTATGGTTAAAAGTGTTGCATTCAGGAGGTACAAAGAGTTGCAGAAGGAAGAGGAGAGAGAGGTGCACCAGGAGAAATAGAGGGAAGCAGGGAAAGCGGTGAGGAGCGCAAAGATGCAAACTGAAGAAAGGAGAGCCAAGGATAACAAATGGGGACAAGATCTTTTTTAGGTACATGGGTGAGAAGAGGAAGACAAGGGAAGGGATTTTTTAGATTGGGGGGGGTTGTGCAGAGGGAGATCAGGAAAAAGCAGATATCCTGAACAGATACTGTATTTCTGTGCAGTCTACATGGTGGAAGGGGAAGGGAATGGACCACATAAAAGCAGTAGGAAAGCTGAGGGGAGGGAGGTAGACACAAGTCCATTTACTGAGGAGAAAGTAGTTTAAGGACTTGCAAATCGGAAAGTGGACAAGGCTACGAGGCAGAATGGGGTACACCCAGTGGTGCTGAGGGAGCTCAGGGAGGCACTGTCTGCTCCTCTAATAGCCGTATTCAACAACTCACTGGATACAGGTGTGGTCCCAGAGAGCTGGAGGAGGACAGATTTAGTCCTGCTTCATAAAAGCGGTAACAGGGAGGAGGCTGGCAGCTATAGGCTGGTCAGTCTGACATCTTCACTTTTGAAGGAAAGGATTGTGGAGTATCTGGAATCCAGCTTGTTACAAAACCCAAGGCAGTATTAATTCACTTGGGGTTATATCAGACAGGACTGATGGATCTCTTTCACTTGGTGACCAGGAAAATAGATCAGGGTAGAGCTGTGGACGTGGTCTACTTAGACTTCAGCATCGTACTGTACCACATAGGGGGCTGTTAAGGAAACGGGACAGTTTGGGGGTGGGTCCTAAGGTGGTAAATTGGGTACAAGATTGATTGATGGGTTGGTGACACAGGGTGGTGGTAAACGGAACTCACTCTGGGGAAGGGAGAGTGACCAGCAGGGTACCTCAAGGATCAGTACTGGGTCCACACCTCTTTAATGTCTCTATAGGTGACATTATAGAAGAGCTGGAAGGGAAGACATGCCTCTTTTCAGATGACACCAAAATCTGCAGCAGGGTGGACACTGCAGAGGGGGTGAAGAGAATGTGCAGAGACCTGAGAGAACTTGAGGAGTGGTCAGGATATGGCAGCTGGGTTTCAGTCAGAATAAAGTGCAAAATCATGCACCTAGGGCACAAAAATCCAGAGGCAGAGTATAATATGGGTGAAGATGTCTTGACGGTTACCAAACAGAAAAGAGACCTGAGAGTAATCGGATCTAATGACCTCAAGGTAGTAAAGCAGTGAGACAAGGCAGTAGGCATCACCAATGGGATGCTTAGGTGCATAGGGAGGGGTATCGCCAGCAGAAGGAGGGAGGTGGTGTTGCCATTCTGTAGATTGTTGGTGAGACCCCACCTGGAGTACTGTGTCCATTTCTGGAGACCACATCTCAAGATGAACATAGGGTGGAGGCTGTCCATAGGAGGGCAACTAAAATGGTGCAGAGGCTGCATCAGAAGCCCCATGAGGAGCGACTAATGAATCTCAATATGTACACCCTGGAAGAGAGGAGGGGGGGGCATGATAGAGACTTATAAATACTTCAAAGGAGAAAGAGGACAAAAACAAGGAGATGTGAAATGAAGGCAGAAGGGGTAACATTTAGGAGGAATGTGATAAAGTACTTCTTCACTGAAAGAGGTATGATTGCCTGGAAAAGTCTTCCAGCGGAGGTAGCGGGGGCAGAAACAGTGGTGGGCTTCAAGCATGCATGGGATAGATACAAGGGAATCTTACTTGTAAAATGTGTGTGTGTGTGTGTGTGTGTGTGTGTGTGTGTGTGGGAGATCAGATAGGGTCTGCAGTGGGTAGGGAAAAAGGGGCAGACTTGGTGGTGCCAAGTGGTCCTTATCTGTTGACAAAAAATATATATTGTTTCTATACCGTACTAAATAAAATACTTAAAAAAAATATTTTATTGAATTTCAAAATTTGAAACCGTACAAATCCCTGTTCTTTGACTGATTTATTGGCTGCCTTCACACCCAGTGTCAGTGTTAGGGTTGGACAAGTCAGGTAGCTGGGTGGCAATGGACCACTAAAACAATGGTTTGACTACTGTGTTCTGAAAGTTTCAGCCATATGTCTACCAGCCCACAGAGTGATTTTTCCCACAGTAGGAGTAGTAGAGAACCACGAAAAGAGGTCGATGGTGTAATCAGAGAATAGTTAAGGTGTGGAATGGATTTCCAAGTGCTGTGGTTGAGGTCTGTAATACATCGACTTTTAAGTTTTTACTGGATCAACATATGGGAGATAAAAAATGGGATTTTGTCCACTGAAAAGTGGCAAGTTCATCTGTGACTCTTGTAGCTGCTTGGACGTGTAACCAAATCTATGAATCTAGTGTCGAATAGAATATTAAAAATGATTGCCACAAAAAAATATTGACTTGGCTACAAGATTTTCAAAGTTAGTGGTCGATCTGTCATCCGCTCACAAACTATTGTGTCCCGTCCTGGTCAGAGCCTCTCCATGGCTGGTTAGCAGTGGGAGCACAAATGTTAGGCAGCCTGTAACTTCCTGCCCTGGTAGTCAAATGCTTCCTGTTCTTGACACTCCTATCCCCTGCCATTCTGAGGCATGAGTCAGCTTGAGAAACTGGATCTTCCATATGGGAGCACAGAGCACTGCCACTGCTTCACTGAGCCAGCCCAGAATTTATTTGTCAAGTTCTTCTGTTTCATAGTCTGCCTTTAAAAAATGCAAACCATCTAGAGCTTCTTTGCTGATGTTAACACACTTTTTTGTCAGGTATGGTCTGATGAAGAAAGTGAGGATGATGATACTCAGCAGTCCTTGAGCAGAGAAGATTCTGGAATTCAGGTAGACAGAACACCACAAGAAGAACAAGATCAAACCAAGAAAACTGTATCCAGGCTGACATGGAAAGGTTGGTTCTTCAGAATCATGTTTCTAGTATACGATTGTCTGCTTTTTAAGAGCTAGTGGAATCAATATGCAAATGAGGCTGTTGGTTACTTAAGCAATAAAGCTCGATAGGGTGTGGTATATCATGGGATATCGTCACGCCTTGAGTGGTTGGGAACAAGGCCGCAGGCCGAGTGTGTTCAACTGCCTGAGAAGTGACAGTATCCCATGATATACCACACCCTGGAGTGACTTATTACTATTATGAACTGGGTTAAATATTTTATCAGTTAACAAAAAAAAAAACTTCAAACATTTTGAAGGTGAGTTTATGGGGTGCTGGATAAGTACCTTTTGATAAAATAGTTCTTGAAGGGCTATGGGCAGCAGGTGGCACTGCTATAATTAGAGTTCATGGAGGAGCAGCTTTGAACTTCTATGTCACTCTGCATAGTGTGGTGAAGGCTCAGTTGTTTAATGTTGTGTTCTATTTTGGGGATTAAAAAGTTGAAATGAGGCGCCTGACATACGTAAGATTTACATTTTTTTATGTTACTGGAGGCACTAGAAACAGAGACATTGTCAGCAGATAAGGACTGCTAGGCCCATCCAGTCTGCCTGTAGGCCCTATGCATTGTATGTGGCCACTGATCCTATGTGATCAATGGTTTGTCATCACTCCCTCCCCACTTAGGCTTCCCTTGTGCCCGTCCCAAGCATGCTTAAACTCCTCCACTGTGCTTGCCCCCACTACCTCCTGTGGTAGACTATTCCATGTGTCGACTAACCTTTCTGTGTAGAAAAACCTCCTCACATTACCTCTTAATCTATCCCCCTCCAATTTCATATTATGCCCCCTTGTTCTAGTACTTTTTCTACATTGGAAAAGCTCCCCTGCCTACACCTTATTTATGCCCTTAAGGTACTTGAAAGTTTCAGTCATGTCCCCCCGCTGTCTCCTCTCCTCCAGTGAGTACATATTGAGGTCCCTTAGTCTCTCCTCATATGTTTTGGGGTGTAAGCCGTGCACCATCTTTGTTGCCCTTCTCGGGATAGTCTCCATAGAAGGGGTAAAAGTGGCAATTTGAAAGAGCACACTGAGTAGGAGGGACACTTGCTTCCTGTCGTCTGGTCTTCTGAATGCCGTTTGAGTGTCAGTATTTAGCTTGGTTGTGGTAGCAGAGGAAGTAAGCACTGTAATTTTTTTAAACGCTACTGCATTAGATTAACTCAAGTAGGCTGACCGTGCTTCTGAAAGGAGCAAGTGAGATAAATGGTCATTTTGCACACAGTAGTGGTTTGTTGAAAAGAAGCTGTGTTTTAAAAGTGGATCGAGTTGCGGCAGCAAATTTTGGCAGCAGGATTATAGGGATTTTGGCGGGGAAACAGAGACGGCAAGTGGATTTTTTTTTTTTTTTTTTTTTTTTAAGATGCACTCGACCGTTGTTTCTGTCAGCAGCTTGCATTGTGTTGCTATCTCTCGTGGGCACAGTTGTAAAGAACACTGCGCTGAGAGCAAGGAGGCTGGTGGTCGGAGCTTTTTTGAAGCCGTGATGATGTAGCCCGATATCATCATGGCTTTAGAGAGCACTCGGCCAATCAGATTCCTGCATTTACGATCCCCAGCTCATAATAAGAAACAGAGGCTAGGGTAGGAAGGGGAGTTGAAATGGGGGTGGGATATGGATTCAAGTAGAAAAGTATAACATTATAAAATTGTATTGGTTTATGAGAATCTATTATATATTGGGTTATGATGAAACTGAAAATATTCTTCGAGGATATCTCTTTCATCGGGCCACACCTATAGGACTATAGCTGCCTGGAACTAGGACCACACAGAAACTTTTTGCAAGCAGTCTGCCAAAGGCCACCCACTACGACATCTGACATTAACTTCCTCCATATGTGAATGTAGGCGGCCCCTCTGCCTCCTCAGTTCTTTTCCCGCTGTCGACCATACTCGCCGGACTTCACAGAGACGCCACCACTACAGTCAACTGCTAATCTGTTGAAATGTTGTTTTTCTTACCCTAGTAGCTGTCACTGTAAAGTGATTGCTGTCGTCGTGTATGCCGATGAAAGACCACGCTAAACTCATTCGTTACTGCGAGTGAGGTGGGAAAATCTACTCCTGTGATGATCAATTACAACTGTATGTCCTGTCTTGGAGAGGCCCACGATGTTAAGGCCTGCAAGATAAAGTTCAACCAAGCTACCTGGGGACACTGCCAGAAAACCCTTTGTACTTTCCTCCTTGAACAGCATGTAGCCAGAATGGAGAGAGGGGTCTGGGGACGAGCTCCACCGCATCGCCGGTCCACTCTTCAAGCTCTCAGCCCTCCATGGCCCAGGAGAAGTCTTCAGGAAAGCACAAACACCAGGAGAGAGAGTGGAGTAAAGATAAATCCCTCTGGTATGCTCTCAGTTGCCACTACTTTCGGCGTCAACTGCTGCAGACTCATCATCCACTTTGGCGATGACGCATTCTGCTCAGACCTTAGATCCCACAAGGTTGGCTTTGGCAGCAAGTTTCACCAGACATCCCACAACCATTGAAGGCCCATCAACGTTGGGGCTGCTACTACCCCCATCAACGTTGCAAGTCCTTCAGGTCAGACCTCAGAACCCTCAAGGTCGGCAGGGAGTTCCGCTGGCACTTCTGAGGCTGGTGATGGCCTGTCAACATCGGGGCTCAGTCTTTCCATTGATGCTGCCAGGCGCTCCTTCAGTACAGGCCACTGTCTGTGCAGACAGTGCTTTCCTCCTTTGTGGACATCATACAGCGCCCTATACCTCCTCCTACTCCAGGCGTGATGACAGGGCCTCTCAGGCCAGCCCCCTCATCGATGCCTTCTCTGTCGATGCACCCTGCATAGTCCCAGCTGTCAACAGCATCGCTTCCTTCCTTATGGCCCCCAGGGCCCATTGATGAGGATCAGGAATATAATCCTGACCACCTTCCACCTGAGGAGGAAGATATGGATGGGAGCCCATCTGACAGGTCTGGCTCCATGATATCTACCAGGAGTGAGGACTCTATGTACCTCAGGGTTCCCTCCAGAAGACCCCTCATTCATCTGTATGATGAAGCAGTTACAAACAGCAATGGGGTTTGATGCTGAGGAGTAAGACATCACTAGGAGGAACCTGGTAGAGTTATTTGAGCTACTAGATTCTCTCCCTCTTGTCATTCCTCCTCTGTTGCCTGTACTAGAGGATGGTCACCCTGGCTGACTGGAACAGACCAAGCTTGATCCCTGCCATGCTCAGAAAGGCAGACAAGCTATACCAGATCCCTCAGGAAAGCCTTTTTTCGTAGGCTAACCTGAGGCGGATTCTGTTGTGATTAAGGCAGCCCATGGTAGGTCTGAGGTGCCCAAACATCTCAGTTTTCTCTCCCCCAGACAAAGAGTTGAGTAAACTGGACCCCATGAGTAAGAGAAGCTTTGCCTCTGCTGCACTGGGCTTCAGAATAGCAAATGATCAGGCCCATATGGTCAAATACCAAAACACCCTCTGGAAAAAGGCTACAGTAGCAGCCCAGGCCCTTCCAGAGGATCCCCAGAAACGGGAGATGCTCAAGGCCCTCCAGACTGGGGCTGATGTGGGTAAGCATCTCTTAAGGTCTACCTATGACATTTCAGATGCCTCAGGCAGAGGAGCTGCAGCTGGCATCTGCCTCAGAAGGCATTCTTTGTTCAGTGTGTCAGGATTTGCTAGTGATGTCCAGCAATCCATTCTGAATTCCTCTTTAAGAGGTTACAGGTTCTTTGGGGCAGATGTGCAGGATATCCTTTTTGAACTGCAGTCCTCAGGGAAGACTCTAAGGTCAGTCCACTCCCTCTACCACACATAACCAAGAAGGGGGCAGAGGGTACCTTTTCATTGAGCCACCAACAGACCCAGGTCGGGAGCCCGGCAGCAGGGCAAACGCAGAGTGGGATCAGCTTTACCTGCCCCTACCTCCACCACAGGAAAAGCCCCGAGAGGTGAAGTGTGGTGCCAGCTGCAGGGTCTGCTTCAGCATGACTGCTTCCTAGACCCCCACCCTCCAGTACTTGAGGGGGTGGGGGGGGTCATTTCTCCTTCCACCTGGAAAGCTTGAGGGCAGTTGCAACCTATGCTTGGGTCCTGCAACTCATAGAGCAATGCCATGCCCTAGAACTTCTAGAGTTGCCTCCAGACCTTTCTCCAAATCCCTCAAACTGCCATCCAGACCACATACCAGTGCTACTGGAGGAAGTTCGCACACTGCTGCAGAAGAGGACCATAGAACCAGTTCCCTGGGAACAAAGGAACAGGGGGTTCTCGTCTCACTTCTTTCTAGTCCCCAGATCTACAGGGGACTTGAAGCCTATTCTGGATTTGAGAAATTTGAACTTCTGTATTCAGGACAGGAAGTTCAGGATGGTAACTCTGCAAGGCCTGCTGCCCCTGCTGCTAAAAGGGTACTGTATATGCTTCCTAGACATGCAGGACACATACCTGCTTATCAAGGTTTGTCCTCCTTACAGGAAGTACTTCAGGTACCTGCTTATCAAGGTTTGCCCTCCTTACAGGAAGTACTTCAGGTATCTGCTTATCAAGCTTTGCTCTCCTCACAGGAAGTACATCAGGTTCCTGTTTTTGGGGAACACTACCAGTTTAGGATATTGCCCTTTGGCTTGTCATCTGAGCCACGGGTCTTTACCAAATGCTTAGTGGTGTTGGCAGCAGCCATCAGGAGAGAATGCCTTTTTGCTTGGATTTGGGATTGGTGTGGGTCTGGGAAAGGATGGACTAGGCAGGGTTCACATGACGACTGATGGTAGGAACTAAATGTTGCATTCTCAGGGACGACTATAGATGAAACACTGACACGGTACGACTATGCAATCACTCCCTCAGTTCGCCAATTGCTAGCACTCCACTCCACTCAGAATAAGAATAAGGTATGAGACACCGTGCGACATTATGTAGCAACGCTATTAATGCGAAGCACTGTTTTGTATGTGCTTACATTTACCGCGCTAATGATACCACGCTATTTTGACATTGACCCGTTCGAAGGTAGGGAGCTGGATACCTCCCAGAAATAAACCTGAGGATAAACCAGCTCCCATCCCTCTACCATATGACCTGGGTCCACAACCAGCACCTCAGTCTTCTCCGAGTTGAACTTCAGCCAGCTTGAAATCATCCAGCATTGGATTTCGGTGAGGCAGCTATTAATAACCGAGAGAGCTCTATCCTGGTCGGGTGCTAAAGACAGGTAGAGCTGGGTATCATCTGCATAGCAGTGAAACTTCAGCCCATACCTTCTTACAGTGTCTCTGAGGGGCAGTATATATACTGCGAACAACATAGGGGACAACACCATGCCCTGGGGTACCCCACATGACAGAGAGAGTGGGCAGGAAGAATTTAATCCAGACACCACTCTCTGAGTTCTGTCAGTGAGGAAAGATCTAAACCAGCTGAGGACTGTCCCTGACAGGCCACAGATAAACTCCAGGCGCGCAAGAAGTACCCCATGGTCCACAGTGTTAAAAGCTGATGAGCCATCAAGAAGAACGAGAATGGAACGATTCTTCTGATCTCTAGCCATCAGGAGATCATTGAGCACCCCAACCAGCGCTGTCTCGGTACTATGCCTCTTTCGAAAACCAGACTGGAGGGGTTCATAGATGTCATGGATGGTTAGATGGTTCTCCAATTGTACAGCCACCACTTTCTCAATAATCTTCCCAACAAAGGGACGATTAGAGATCGGCCTGTAGTTAGCATGGCAGTCAGGGTCCAAGGTAGCTTTCTTCAGGAGGGCTGTCACCACCGCCGCCTTCAGGGAGCTAAGAAACTCACCCATATCCAAGGAGCACCAGACTATCCATGCTAGAACCGGGCTGATATTCTCAAGACAACCCTTTATCAGGGAAGTTGGGCCCAGGTCTAAACTACAGCACGTAGGGTGCACACTATGAACAATCCTTATGACATCGATGAACTCAGGCTGGTCGAAGGAACTCCAGGAGAGATGGAGGGAGCAACCAAACGCCGATCAAAAGCATCTCCCATAGAAGGAGCAGGTTGGAATGCTGCCCTGATGTCAGCCACCTTATCCGCAAAGAAGCGAGCGAGCTCATCACACTCCAGTTGTGAAAAAGCTTTCCGAACCTGGAGACAGGCTGGGTTGCACAGTCTGTCAACAGTTCGAAAAAGCTGAGCTGGTCGGTTCTGAGCAGCTGCAATCTCTCTGGACAGGAACTCTGCCTTCTTACGAGAGATTGTGGAGTGATAGAGTTGATAGTGTTCCATCAATCTAAGATGGTCGGCATCGAGGGCAGTTCTCCGCCAACAATGTCTAATCTTCGTCCTGTCACCGATCTCCCTCAAGGTCTCATCAAACCACAGAGACCGAGGTCAAGGGGAGAGGACTGACGATAGAGCGAGCTTGATCCAGAGCCGACAGGAGATGGCCTTATTATAGGCCAGCACCAAGGCATCAGGATCATTGCTCATTTCAGAAAACTCCAATAGGTTAAGCGCCGCTGCCAGGCCCGCAGAGCTAATATCTCGTAAAGAGCGGTACTTAACCATCTCCACAGGGGTACCCTACAAGGGGGGGTGCAAAAACTGAAGCCCACAGTGCAGTGATCGGACCAACTGACGGATTCCACCCCCACATCAGTGGCCTCAATCCCCAGGAGGAAAACTAAGTCCAAGGAGTGACCATTCTTATGCGTGGCAGAAGTAACCACTTGTGTGAGACCCAAAGATGTCATTAATTGGAGGAAGTGTTGTCCAAACTTCGAATGTTCATCATCGATCCAGGCATTGAAGTCACCCAGGACCATCAGCCTGGGAGACTCAAATGTCATGTCAATGATGAAGTCGGCTACTTCCTATACAAAACGTTTCTCATCCTCTGGTGGATGGTAGATGAGAACAGTTCTACAACCCACACCTGCCACAACGGTACACTCAAAGGACTCCTCAACTGGTACATTTCTGAGTCCCAGTTCGGTCTTGAAACAGACCGCAACCCCCCCCACCTCCAGTGGTCCAACCTCGGGCGGTATAACACCGAGTACCGAGCTGGAATTGCTGCCTCCAAAACTGGACCGGCATTACCATCCAGCCAGGTCTCGGTAATGCAAGCCAGATCCACGGACTCCACAAGATCTGCAATAACTGCAGTCTTGTTCCTAATGGATCTGGCATTGCACAACACCGCTCGGGTTGGACGGGTCACTGAAGTAGAACAAACCGCTTGCCTAATACCATTAATAGTAGAGGTGCCCTTGGGTATGGGAACTAGACAAGGAGAACCTAGCTCTAGAATCCATTTCGCCCCAGGGCGTCTTCTGGTCTCTACAACCCTAATCCGATGTTTCCGCTTGTTCGGCATCCACTGTCCGCACCCCCCAAAACCCCTCCTCCCCTTCCATACAATACCCTACTACAGGTATATAAGAATTTGCTGTAACATAGGTGTGGCCTGATGCAAGAGATCCCCTCGATGAAGATACTACAGGTATGTAAGAACTTACTGTAACAATAGATCTTCGCGAGGATCTCTTGCATCAAGCCATGCTGTCCCACCCTCCATTCCTCCTTAGCCTCAGGGCTTCTCAATTTCTCTCTCTCTCTCTCTCCAGGATGGTTCACCTTCTGTTCCACCTTTCTTATCTCTCTCTTTCCAGGATGGTTCACCTTCTGTTCCACCTTCCTTAGTGGTGGGAACTGCTAGCTCTCCCTCTGTTCCCCAGGAGGAGGTCCTCTGCATATGGTCTCCGGCAGGGGAACTGAGGAGGGCACAGGACCACCCACATTTATATAGGGAGGATGTCAGTGTCTGACATTGTTGTGAGTTGCCCCAACTAGACTGCTAGCTAAAAAGCTTCCGTGTGGTCCTAGTGCCTGGTGGCTATAGTTCCATAGCTGTGGCCTGATGCAAGAGATCCTCTCGAAGATCTGTTGTTACAGTAAGTTTTTACGTAACTGCACTTTTCGTGTAAACTTTAGATTTATTTGAATTGTAAATGCAAGTCTCTATGTTTTCTTTTGTAAAGTTTGTTATGCACAAATATGCATGACAGATACATAATCAAAATGGTCAGAATAAAGCATTTATTACTTTAGAATACTTGCACATTCTGTCCAGGATGGTTCCTCACTTGCATGGGGAAAAAAGAACAAGTAGAATTCAAACATAATTACACACAGGAGCCCCATGCTGTCTGTCATCGAGGCATAAGTCAGGAAGCATAAGAAAACCAGAAGCAGTTATAAAATTCGCAAGTAGCGTTTTATTATTATCAATAACAGTAAAATAAAAAGATTTACATTTTTCAATACAACTTTTTTACAGAGGCAGTACAAACAGACAAAACAAAGTCCTTCGTCTGAAGGTATCTCTAATTATAAGTGTGTCTCTCCAGCAAAAAGATTGCTGCTCTTTTTATAACAAGTCTTTGCCTGACAATCAACTTCTTCATCCTGAACTCATTTAGGAGACATCCTGTTCCTCACAAAATGTACCATAGTTCCTGTCAGTTTCTTTGCAGAGCAGGCTTGCAAATAGAACAGTGACCCAAGCTGGCCTCCTGCTGACAGCTCTGCAAAAGAGTTTGCAAACAAGCCTGAGAGGAGATCAAACTGCATCTCTGGTTAACCCCTTGAGTTCCAAATAGCATTTTGCAATCAGGCTACTGCTTTCTCCTGTTGGGCATACTGCAGTGTCCTCCCCAACCCCCAACTTGCTACAGGACTTCCCTGCTTAAACTGTCTCTGTTTAATTCTCAACCCCTCCACAACTGTTATTTTCTCTTTTGTTTTCTGACTGCCCTCCCCTCCAAGCCTGCTATTTAATTTTGTGCTCTCACCTTATCTCAGAACCTACCTGCCTGTTTTTAGTTTGACTTTTCCATTAGCAGATTATGTCTTTTAGCCACTAGAGGGCCCAGTTATAAGCACACTTACCCAATCCAACACAATACAGTTCCTGTCTCATTTCCCTTATTATATGGTCAGTCTATCACTATTCATCAGTCTTTGCCCCCTCCCTCTTCTACTGATTTTTCCCATTTGCAGCTTATACTCTTCGCCCACTAGAGGGGTTTTCCCCCAACCATGCTAAAGCTGCTCTACATCTCCTTACTCTGTACTACTCCTGGACACTCTTCCTTTACTGCTCAGCTGCTATGGGTACCTACACTCCGTTACTAAGTCTGCTCTCCCTCACCCTCTTGGTACAGACCTCACACCGACCAGAGCACCTTTCCTCCACACTAGGCACCTCATCCCCAGACTGCCCCATAGTGACTTGGCCCTCCCCCACCCTCGACACACCCATGACCCCCCAACACCCCCACCCTGCTAACTCCCTCCGCCCTCCAAGGCCCGACCTGGACCCAGCTCTCCCCTGCCATTCCCACCCTTCGCACTTTATCTATCCCATGCACCCTGATTGTAAAGTCCTTTGCTGTGTGTCGACGCAAAGGTCTCCATCGCCACCGGCCACTAACCAGAATAATTACACTGCTATTATTATTATTTGGTAATGTACACCCAAACCCAGGACCTATGGCTTCTAGCCCTTCTAAACCGTGTACTGCAACTGGCCTCTGCTTTGCATCCTTAAACATTTGCAGTCTCCTAAAGAAATCTGCTGCCCTCTAGTGCTGGGTCGTTCAACATCAACCTGACATAATTGCACTGGTAGAGACTTGGCTTTCCAAATCCACCCCTGACTCTGCTATCACCCTCCCTGGATATACCATATACAGGGAAGACCGAATAGGCAAACGCGGTGGAGGTTGCGCACTACTCGTACGGGACTCCCTTATAGGTCAGGCACTCCCAGCTCCTAAACTTGATTATGGAGCCCAAGCCCTCACCTTAAAAATCACACCTGACCCCGCCTGAGACCCTCTCTTCCTCACGCTCTCCTACGTACCCCTGAGGAATCAAAACCAAGCAGTCCAGTCCCTCATTGACTACCTGACATCTCTCCCTCACAAAGTGGAGCAAGTCATCCTAGGTGATCTCAATGTTAACTGGCTTGCCTCCACTGCCTCCCATATAAGGGACTCCTTTGCTGCCCTGGATATGTCCCAGTCAGTCACCCAGCCCACCAGATTCAACCACTCTACTGGCACCAGCACTCTCCTAGATGTTGTTATATCTAACCGCCCCCTACAAAATCTGGGATGTCACTGTCCTCCCCGACTCTCTTAGCGATCACTCCCCAGTCCTCTGTCTGTGGTCATCCTCCACTCTGAAGCCAGTGTCCGAGGCCACTCCATGCCACCGTCTACGCCCCGGCGGCCTCAGAAAATTAAAACAATACCTAGCTCATCTAGACTGGTTCCCTATCCAGCATGCCCCTGTCATTGACTCAAGTCTTGACCACTTCACAAATGCCTTCTGTAAGGCTTGTGACGATTTCGCCCCCTCACCAGGATTTGTTCCAAAAAATGCAATGCCCCATGGATCACCTCACCCCTCCTCCAGATAGTCAAAAACAGAGATAATCTCTGGCACATTGCTGTAGAATCTGGAAAGGTGTCTGATAGACAGGCCTACAATGCAGAATGCAGTAAGTGTACTTGGGCCATTAGGCAGGCCAAAGCAGAGCACTACCAGGCCACCCTCGCTTCCACTTGGGGTTCAGGCCGGACCTTCTGGGATAATATGAAAGCGCTAAATGGGAAATCCTGCTCCCCTCCACCATCTCAGCTCTCCATCAATGGCACTCCCACCACAGATCCACTCCTTATAGTCGATTGCCTTAACACTGCCTTCTCTGACCTAAGCTTGGTCCTCCCCAGCAGCTTCTTTGACCCAATCCCCACCTCTCTCCCTCCGGTCCTGCATCGCCCACCATTCTACCTGCGCACCCTATCCCTACAAGAAGTCAGGCCGCACCTGCTAAAAGCCTTAGGCAGCAATAACCCCAGCAGTGACTCCCTCGACTCCAGGATCCTCCATATGGTCTTGGACGAAGTCCTAGTCCCCCTGACTGACCTTCTAAACCGGTCTCTATGCCTGGGTCAGTTCCAAAGTGCTTGGAAAACTGCTGAAATCACACCCATACATAAGAGTGGGGACCGGTCCACCCCAACAATTACCGGCCGATCTCCATCCTCCCCCCACTCTCTAAAGCCCTTGAAAAGTGGTGTTGATCCAGCTCTCGGAATACCTAACCAAGAATGCATTATGTGCCCAGAGCAGCATGGTTTCCACCAGGACACAGGCACAACCACAGCTCTCCTGGAATTCTCCCAACACCTGCATGCTGCTCGACTCTGGCAGCCTTGCAGGAGCAGTGTTCATTGACCTCTCCAAGGCCTTTGACACTGTCTGTCATCCCCTTTTACTGGACTCTCTCCACCAACTTGGCTTCTCTGGCGGTCCCATTTCCTGGTTCTCTAGTTACCTCTCTGCTAGATCCCAGCGTGTCAAGATCAGCAGCTCCCTCTCCAGCACTCTTCCTTTTCGCTCCGGGGTCCCTCAGGGCTCCATCCTGGGTCCAATACTTTTTAGTCTCTACCTCAACACCCTCCCCAGCTCATGTACCGGTTAAATGCTCCTCTGCGCTGATGATGCAGTCCTCGTTGCCTCACTTCCCAATCCCACCTCCCTCCAATTATCCCTCCAGCAAGCTTACAACCAAGCCGAAAGGTGGTTCAGCGACCACAGACTGGTCATTAACCTAAAGAAAACCAAATCAATGCTCTTCTCCCATCACCAAAATAAAGCTAAAAATACCCCCCTCTTGATTATCCCTAGCAGTCGGCAGCCGCTAGAACAAGTGACCACATACAAGTACCTAGGCATCACGTTCGATACTGCCCTCTCCTTCCACACCCACATTAATGCCCTGTCAGCCACCATTAACTCTCGGATTGACCTGCTATACCGTCACAGGGACTGCCTGCCTTAGGTTGCCCTCAGGCTGGCCATCACCTCCTCCGTCTTGCCCCTCGTGGACTATGGCTTGCCCATCTGTGCTGCAGCTGACAATACTGCCCTCTCCAAAATCCAACTCTCCATCAATAAGGCATGTAGGCTCCTGACCAGTGCCCACAGCCGAACTCACGCTTGCCTTTTCTATACCACCACCAATCTGCTCAACTTTGAGGAGTGACTGCTCTACCAGACCTGCCTTCTCTCTAAGAAATCACTGCTAGGACTCTCCCCGGGGTCTCCACCTCCCTACAGCAGTCATCATCGTCCATCACCACCCATAGCTCTGTTAAGGTCACTTTCAAGGTGCCCAGAACCAAGACCTCTCTTGCCGAGAGATCCTTCCTCTGCCGAGCCCCCACCTGGTTCAACTCCCTCCCTAGCTGCATCTCCAACTTGCCAAAAATTGGCTCCTTCAAAACAGCCCTTCGGAACCATATCTTTAATACCCGCTGTTGTAGGTGCAATTAACCACCTGTTGCAACCTTTGGTACCTGCCCGCCTTGCCCCCTGGCTTGACAACATCCACTGGACAGCCTCTCCCTCCCCCAGACCCACTCCTTCCCTACTAGGTCCAAACAGGGATGTAACCTGCTGTAGCCATGAGTGTAACTCACAATTTTGTAACATTATGTAACCTAAGTAACATACAAACTACTACATTATGTAACCTAAGTGTATATGTGTTAAATGTTCCTTTTACTGCACCTGTAATGTTATCCTGTGTTTCAATTTGCACTGTAATAACTGTCTTGATGTCTCCCCTTCCCCCACACCGCGACGAGGAGCCATTATAAATGTGTCTCTGACTCAAAGGTTGTAAACCCAATTTTGTAATGAATAAATTAATCATTTCAACAGTGCAACTATATATAGTTTCAAACAAAGGGATCCCAGTATCACTTACAGTTTCACGTAAAGATTCCCATATATTTTTATAACCGCAGATATGCAAGGGGGAAGAAAAGATAGAAAATTGCAAGTGAAGGCAGAAGGATAACAAGAGGCAGAGAATCGCGAGACTGTCAGAGTGATCAGTTCCTAGGTCTCGTGAGAACGTTTGGTTGTACAACCAGACAGACAAGAGACAGAAAAGGAGAGGATAGAACAGATCCTTGCACTTAACTGTTTCTGCATAACACATGGGACAGGGCCTTATTCAACCTTGTCATACTGTCCAAGTAGGAGGGGCCATATACAGACCTACTTTGTGGTTAGAAAAATCCCACATGACATCATAGGTTACAGTCACTGCCATGCGGTCCAACACCTAGATTAACTGAACCAGGATTGATTGTCATAGTTATCTCCACCTCCCCCCAGAAACCCCAAACTTACTAACAGCTTCCCACCATAAAAGCTAAGGACAGGAGAGTGATTCAACCCCCCCTCCCTTTTCAACATTAAAGAAAAAGGTAATACCATTTGCTCATGACACTCTATAGATCATGGTTCAGTAGCAGATTATAGCTTAAAAATGTGCAAGATTGCTTTAATAGTTGTAAAACATTCAGAAGAAGATTCTGCTTCTAAAACATTTACAAACAAAAAAAAACACACACCAAAAAAAAAAACAATTTAATGTAGCCTAAACCTGGAGTGACCATGCAGGAGCCCTCAGCCTTCCCACAACCAGGAATCATAGTTTATTGTTCAGTATGAGAGAAAACAGAACAGGAATACAACTACTTAAAGTTAGAGTCAGTATGGGCCTGAGAAAACACCCGAGTAGATGGGTGCTTAACTGTGATTTGTGCCACTCTGTCTTTTATGTATCCCCCCCCACCCAAGCAGACAACCTCAGATTTATTGTTGATTGTTGTTCTCACTGTTTGTTGTACGTTTTATTTCAGAAAGTTTAAAGTATTTTTAATTTAACAAAAAAAAAAGAAAGGGGAGCAGGGAGGGATTTATGGCATCAACCACTACATGGCCATTGCCGTTTCCAGTGTGCCTCAAACGCTCTTTACTGTGAATTAAAACATACAATGTCTTTGTTAATCTTTTTTCTCCCCTACTGAACAGCCCACATCTGCTGGACAGCCCAGCCTCGCCACCCTGACCTTCATTGGGACTTATCTGCCAGTTTGTCTTCCCCCAGAGCTTGGTACCCCAGCGGAGTCAAGGAGGTCTGCTAACCCCTGTTTAGAACAATATCCAGTTCTCTGCTGGCAAGCCCAGCTGGTCAGATGCAGTGCCTGCGAGTGTTCAGCACCGCCCTGCCACTAGTATTCCATTTGTCAAAGTGGCACCCCAAGATGTGTGGTGTACAAGGACAGCATGACTTGCATGCATGTTCCCATGCACTGCATGTTGGTGTCTGCCATGCTCCCTCCCCCCTACCAATATCTTCTTGCCAGCCTCTGGTTCCTTTTCCCCAGCTTCTGCTAGGGGCCAGGCAACTTCCGGGTTTTTCAAACTCCCCTCCCACCCCCAGATGAGGAGAGCAGTCCTTCAGATGCTGTATCCCCCGTCGACCGGCCCTCTGATGCCCCGAGTTTGCTTCTGAACCTGGATTGTCTGCTGCAGGCAGAAGTACTACCACTGCACTGCATGGATGGCTTATTATAACGGTTCCACCAAGCTACATCAACGGGAATTCTGTTGAGCGGCATTACAGCAACGGCACAATGCCAACAGCTGGCATTGTGCTGGCAGGGGACAAGTGTTTTTTATGCCCCCTCTCCCCCTGCACTATAGATTGCTAACTCTGAGTCACAGTTCTTTTGGGGAGGGTTGCGCTCTCCCCAGAGACAGCAGTGTCGGAAAAACGGCAGACCATTACAGCGAACAGCCGATTCTGTCACTGTAATGGTCTTAGCTGTTTGTCTGTCGCTGATTGAATGGTATACCTATTGTAACATATAATAATTTGTAGCACATGGGACATACATTCCCCAACAGAGTTATATAGCCCATCTGCACTGTACCACCATCCAGACCACCTAGGTTCCCACCCATTCCAACCCACATGCCCCACTTACAATTGAGTTAATGTCCAGATAGAGCCCCCACCCATTTTCATCTGCTTCAGCGTGCACCTCCTGGGCGTCAGAGTTCTTTTGTATATTGACCAACAACTTTCCAGCTTCCAGATGATCCCCATACAAATATTGCGTGCCTGAATATATGACTTTCAGCTGTGCCAGATATTGCAGAATGTACGTGATTCCTAGCGAGCACAGTGAGGCCCTAATGGTATCGGACGATTTGCGTTGTGCCCAAGTTGCACAACTCAGATCAGGAAAAATAGAGCATTATTCACCATTTGTAGTCTCTAAGGGGTCTGTCATCCTAGCCGCATCGAGCATACGGTTTCTCTCTCGTGCATGCCCCCTAGGACCACCAACAAGGTCCCATGGGGTATTAGAAGAGTCCAGTCTTTTCCTGATCGTGACTTGATAAGCACAAAAGATAACAGGAGCTGGTTCCAGGTTTAGATTACTGCCCAGCCCAGCATGGATAAAAGTTTTGGGGTCCCCTGCTTCAGCCCCCTCGGGGAGTCCCAGGAGTGTCAAATTAGTGGAGCATGTCTGGTTTTTCAGAGCTTCTAGCAAAAAAATGAAGTGCCTTATTCTTAACCAGCCCAGATGAGATGCTGGTTGCACGTAGTGCTGCATTCGCTGCTTCTTTTGCCTCTGAAAGCGCTGCTGCAGATTGGGTCTCACAGACAAGCAGGCGACCTGTAAAGTCCTCAGCTTTGCAGTCGAGTGCAGTCACATGTTGTTCCAGCATTTGAACCACTTTCAGAACATCTGCAAGAGTTGGTTACGTGCCACCCACTGAGTTCAAGGTTGTGGCACTTTTTCACTAGGTCCTGTGGCTTGAGAGCCTTTCTTTCCACCCACAGCAGCCACAGCTTTCTTTGGATTTCCCATTCTGTTTGCTCCGCAGCTGAGTCTGTGCGGCCACAAACATGGGATAAATCAAGTAAGATACTTTAAACCATTTAAATACATAAAGAAATAAATAGACTGCCAGGTGCAAGTCTTGAAGCATGTGAGTGGGTATGGATACAGCAGCTTTTCCTATGGACACATTTGTTTCCCCTAAAACAGCTGGCTTCAGGGGCCTGCAAACCCCCCTTAGAGTGACCGGAGTGGGAAGTTCTCCATGGTATGCTAAGGAGTTTTAAACCTAAAATGACCAAGCCAACATTGCAATCCATTCAGGCTCTTCTTGCTGACTTAAGGCAGAGGTCTGGTCCTCTTACCAGAGGGTTGAAGGAATGCTTAGTAAGGTTACTCAGTACTGTGATGCATTTGGGGGAAGGGACTGAAGCAACTGAAAAGGCTGTTAAAGCCAATGAATCAGAGCTAAAATCTGAGAGTACCCAAATTCTGTTGATGGGGCTGCGACCACTACGCTTCATGACCAGTTAGCACAAGCAGCGAGGATCGAGAGACTTGAAAATTTAATGTTGAAGAATCTTACTGCCCAGCCCAGCATGGGTAAAAGTTTTGGGGTCCCCCGCTTCAGCCCCCTCGGGGAGACCCGGGGTGTCAAAGAATCTGTGAATGAAACATCCTACCTCCTGGCACCCAGTCCTGTGGCTTCATCCCCATATTTATTGCCTCTGAAAAAAATTTGCTCCAGGAGAGTTACTCTTGTAAATGCCCCCTGTGGTAAGTTTCATATAGCAGTTGTGAGGTTCCACTCTTCTCTCCCTTAAAGGCATCCCTTACGTCGCCTCCTTTTTCTCCATCCGCACACCCCAGCCTCCCCCCAAGCTCTGTTTGCTGTCTCATCTTTACCCCCCACTGTCTACCTCCCTCATCCTCACCGATATTTATGACTTTAAATTTGTTGTAAATATGGTTATTTCTGCTCTTGTATTTTTTTTGCTGTACATGTTGTGATACTCTATAACCTAGACGACTGTGAAAATGGGCATGTTTGCTCACACTCTTTCCAGTATAAAATAAACTTGATTGATTGAATCTCAAACTCATAGGATTCCCAATGTCAGTCCCAGATGGGGAGTTTAAACTGGGAGGTCAGAAAGGCACTCACAGCTATCCCCCCCCCCCCATTGGATTCTAACTCCTCAAATCCAGAATTAAGAGGACTGGAAAAACTACTGCAGCAGCAGGCACTACTGAAACGGCAAGAGGGATGCAAAGTATGTCATCATAAGCTTCCAATCTCGTAAAAAAGCTAGGCAGAAAAATAAATTCTTTTACTCTAGTGTGAGGCTGCATCTCTGTTCAGACTTTTCATTATTAACTCGACGCAGAACAGGGAGATTTCTCTGTATAATGTCAGAGTTGAAAGAAGCGGAAGTTCCTGCTTCTCTGCTTGCATAAGCCGGATTAAAGATTACCTTTCAGGGCAAGGAAGAATTTGGATTGGACCAGAGCTTTCTTTGGAGCTAATGTACAGCTTTCAACTAACATGGGGTCCGATTTTGAGGAAGATGCAGCTGACTTAATGGAATACCACCCAGTTCAGGCAACTTGAGCTTTTCTTTCAGAGGACATAACAGCCACTGTATTGTGAATAATGTATTAATACTGACTTGGGAAGAATCTGGATAAGCAACCTGGATGTTTCAGTATAAGTAGTGCGGCACAATCGAACCGCACAAAGGTGAAGGTCCTGGATTTCGGGAGAGATGATTTTAAAAAAATGTGGGGGAAATGCCGGCCCGGTGGTGCTGAGGGTTGAGGTGCTGGACGCCACACCTCACGCCACGCTGGTGACCCATATTCAGGAATGAGCATGGGTCGGCAGGGGAGGAGAAGGATCGAGCGTCCGGAGGACTGCTCTTCTTCTCCGGGATGGGGGGGCTGTAGGGTGGCGGCGTCGACTGCCCTCCAGCGGAGGCTGGGGGACAAGCGCACTGCACCAAGACATGGGGTGGAGCTCAGACAGACGCACATACCCTTGCGTCATTGAATGCCCTAGCTCCAAGGGGACTCTAGCCACAAAATCGCTGGCCCCCGGATATGAGCCAGACACGGTGCCTGACCCTTCAGCCATGACAGTTCTGCTTGGCCCCACTCTGGAGGGCTTCCTGGAGTATGGGTCGGACTGCGGGCTATGGCAAGCCCGCTCAAGGCTAGGTCTCGGCTATAAAAAGAGAGAGAAGAAAAAGATGGGATGCCTCAGGGATGTCCTGGTAGAGGGGAGGACTTTGGGGAGTGGAGGAACAGTGGGCAAATCTAAAAGGAGGGATAGAGAAGGCTGCAAATCTTTGTTAGAAAAGTAAGCAAAAGCTGGAGGAAAAAGCTGCTGCTGTGGTTCTCAAAAGAGGTGGCCAGGAAGGAAAGGGCAAAAAAGTTAGCATTCAGGAGGTATAAGGAGACAGAGGGAGAGGAAGATAGAGAGGTGTATAAGGAGGAACAGAGGGAGGCAGGGAAAGCAATTAGGAACGCAGAGGTGCAGATGGAGGAGAAAATAGCCCAGGCAGTGTAGAAAGGGGACAAGGTATTTTTCAGGTGTGTGAGTGAAAAGAGAAAGACCAGGGGAGGGACAGTAAGGCTTAGGAAGGAAGGAAGGAAGGGGAGTGTGTGGAGGGAGACCAGGAAAAAGCAGTCTTGTTGAACAAGTACTTTTGTTCAGTGTTCACAGAGGAAGTGGAAGGAGAGGAACCAAAGATAAGGGGGCCAGGAGCATCAAAGGAAGGGAGGAAGACATTAATCCATTTACATAGGAGAGGGTTTTGAAGCAACTCGCAGATCTGAAAGTGGACAAGGCAATGGGGCCATATGGGATGCATCCTAGGATATTGAGGGAACTCTCAGAGGTGATGGCTGTACCTCTGGCAGCCTTGTTCAACCACTCACTGGAGACTGGAGTGGTTCTGGAGGATTGGAGGAGGGCAGGTGTATTCACCCTTCACAAAAGTGGAAGCAGAGGGGAGACTGATAACTACAGGCCAGTCAGCCTGGCTTCAGTGATGGGGAAAGTAATGGAATCACTACTTAAGGAGAGGATTGTGGAATATCTGGAATCCAGTGGCCTTCAGGATCTGAGGCAACATAGATTCAATGGTGGGAGATCATGTCAAACAAATCTGATAGATTTCTTTGACTGGGTGACCAGGGAATTGGATCAGGGTGGAGCGATGGATGTGGCCTACCTAGATTTTCAGTAAGGCATTCAACACCATTACACATATGAGACTCATAAACAAGCTGGGAAGCCTAGGAGTGGGTCCAAAGGTGGTTAACTGGGTGAAAATTGGTTGGGGGACAGCAGACAGAGGGTGATGGTTAACGGAGTTCACGCCGAGGAAGGGAGGGTGATCTACCAGGTGACTGGGACTGGCCCTCTTTAATGTCTTTATTAGCAACATTGCAGAGGGGCTAGAAGGGAAGATGTGCTTCTTTGCAGATAACACTAAAATCTGTAATAGGGTTAGACACTCCAGGGGGGTGGAAAAAGTGAGTAGTGATCTAGAAAGTTAGAGGAGTGGTCAAGAGTGTGGCAGCTAGGTTTAAATGCGAAGAAGTGCAGAATCATGCACTTGGAGCACAGAAACACAGGGGAGGAGTACAGAATTGGGGGGGTTGATATTAACCACCACAAAACAGGAAAGGGACCTGGGAGTAATCATATCTGATAACCTAAAGGTGGCCAGGCAGTGTAACAAAGCAGTGGGAAGAGCTAGTGGGATGCTAGGGTACATAGGGAGGGTATCTCCAGCAGAAATAGTGAAGTGGTATTAATGCTGTATAGATCACTGGTGAGCCCTCACCTAGAGTACTGTGTCCAGTTCTGGAGACCACATCTTTGGAGGGACATAGACAGGGTAGAGTCTGCATCACAAGCGCTATGAGGAGAGACTGAAAGACCTCAGTATGTACACCCTGGAGGAAAGGGGGGGAATATGATAGAAACATTTGAATACCTCACGGGTATCAACAAAGTTCAAGAGGAAAGCATTTTTCAGGAAAAAAAAAAGATTCTCAAGAACAAGAGGGCATGCTGTGAAGCTGGAGGGGGCAGATCCAGGGGAAATGGGAGGAAGTACTTCACAGAAAGAGTGGTGGATGCCTGGAATAGCCTCCCAGTGGAGGTGATGGGGCAAAAACGGTAACTGGCTTCAAGAATGCATGGGATAGGCATAAGGAAACCTTAGAGGTAGGGAAAGAGGGGTAAAGTTGGAGATTAAGTAGGGTCTGCAGTGTTCTAGGAGGGAGGGAGGGAGGAAAATGGTCAGACTAGGTGGGCCAAGCAGCCCTTATTTGCTGTCAGTTTCTATGTTCTTGGGTTTCTGTGGATATAAGGGATATCACTGTATGCTTGTATGATTTTGGGGTTTAATGTTTTGCGTTTTTCTTCTTTTTGGAGGGATGACTAAGCATGGAGCACTCAAACTGTATTTTTTTCTTTTGTATTTATTTATTAACGTTTACGAGTTCATAGTTTATGCCGAATTTAATGTTCTTGAGTATCCCCAAAATAATTTAAAAAATATTTTTTGCTCTATTAGGAAGAATTACTGTAGTAGGTATTACTATAATTCACTCTTGTGATATGTAATAGATGTAATTCTGTTTTCTCTGAATAAAAATATAGTTTAAAAAATGCAATTTTAGCTAAAATTCGGCATTTCTAGGGAGGAGCATAGAAAAGCATGTCTACTACTGGTGGCAGCACAATCCCCCAGCCCCTCTGTAGTCTGCATGTTATCAATGCTTGCCTTCAGCATGTAATTTTTATGCGACTACATCTTGAGGCTTTTTTTTGTCTCTGAACAAACTGATGTAAATTATGTTTGTAATCCTCTATCGAAAAGCTTGACGTATTTTACAACCAATTCACAAAAGATTCTATGCTAGTTACTGTTTTTTCTCATGTAGTTGGTGAGCCAGATGCCAGAGCCTGGTTGGAACAGCACGTGGTGCCTCAGTACTGGACAGCTCGAGCTCCACGATTAGTGCACAGTTTGCATCTCCACTCCAACTTAGCTGCTATCTGGTAAGTGACATCAATACTGAGGGTCTTTTTTTTTTTTCCAAAAAGATTTATTTCGTTCTAGTTGTGCGGTAAAACAAAATCCAACAAAAACCTTCCCCTCCTGGATGAAAGCTACCATTATTCTTGCCTTGTACTTATTTATTCTGCTTTCTTCCTGGTTAAGTGACTTCCATGCACTAGAATTTCAGTTCTGGCTGGCAATACTAGCAACATTGGCATTCCAGACTCCGAACTATCTTTTTTTTTTTTTTTTTTTGAGCCTCCCCGGGTATCTCAGCCAGCCTGTCCTTCAGGACCTCACCCCAGGCAACCCCTGCCACCCCATACTGCAGCACCGCCACCTTCCGTGTAAACCAATGTATCCCTTCATTGGGTTGAGCCTCTTGACCTTACCTGCTTGGTCCTGGGTCCTGGTGGGGTTGGTCCTGGCTCTCTGGGGGCTCCATGGCGGTGAGGGTTCAGTGGCCGTCATCCGGTCAGCTGAGATGCCATTTTCTTGTTTTCTCTGCTACGCCCCTCAAGTTCTTGGCCTTCCGTGGGTGGTGTTCTGAGGTGGGGGCATGTTGAGGTGTCGGGTCCCCCAAGCACGCACCCAATCTACTCAGAGGTGCCCAGGCAGTACACCCCCCCCCAATGGATGTTTATGCATCCCCTTCCTGCTGGACTCCGCTCCTGGTACCTGGGCTCGGGGCACAAACCCAGGTCTCCAACATGCTAAGCAAACCCCTTCGCTCTGTGCCACGGAGCAGGCCTGAACTATCTTCTGATATAAAAAATATAAGTACAAAAGAGAAAACCCAGACCAGGGTACAGTGTGAGTCGGTGAGCCAGCTCAGATGGTATGCTTTACCAGCAACTTTAAAGTAAATTATAAATGAGTATGCACCTCAAACCTAGAGAAAAAGAGAGTGACACTGTAGAAAAGCCATTACTAAGAAAAGTGGCAGGTTGAAGAGGTACTTTCCTTGGTGTATTCAAGCAGGTGGCAGTCAGTGTCTCGCTGGGCCTTTGTACTTTCACTGCTTGTTAGCAAAGATGTTGGAGTGGGCTCCAGGGTAGGCATGTCATTGAGCTGGGAAACAGGGTGCAGATGGATGGGAATCACTGGCTCACAAGGGCCCATGCGTTTTGGGTGGGTTAAGGAGAGAGGACACTTCTGGAGAGGATGCCTGTTTCCAGGTGCTGCGACCATGAGTCAGACTGGCATTGCAGCATGTGCCTCTGCACAATACCATCCTGAGCTGAGGTATAGGTACATGTTGGGCTGTTAGTGTTTGCAATCACGAACATCTGGACTGGCAATTTGCATTGCATCTCTTTCGCAGGAGGGACTCCTCCCCTCTCTGCCATGTGCCCGGGTTTGTGTCTGGCATATTCATGTGGAAGCACAATGGAGCAGGTGCAAAGCGCCCATTTTGTGCTGCCCCAATTAACAATAGAAAGTTGAGCCTTGTGTGCCATCAGTTACCTTACCATTAATAAAATGCAAGTTCATCACAAAATCGAGAAAATAATCTATTTTTAAGCAGTTTTCTTGGTTTGGAGTAACAGTAGTATTGCATTGTTTTCTGCAGGGACCAGCACTTGTACAATACTGATCCTTTATACACTCCTGATGACCGTGCATTTGTCACCGAGACACAGGTTATTCGGGAAACACTGTGGTAAGTAGGACCAGGTTCATCAAATATTGTGTGCACAGTAAGATAATATCTGCCGTTTGTGGACCCCTCTCACCATGTTTTTCTGACTGTTACCCCTCCTTGGAGCATATCTCGTTCTAGAGGTGCCTGTGCTGATGTTAGTTTGTGGCACACCCCCTAGCGTGATGTTTATTGCTCTCTGCTAGCTGAACAGTGATGCTCTGGTCTCACCATCTGTTCTCAAGAAAGCAGTTCATATCCCTTAATTCAGGAGGACTCCACCAGCACCTTAGTTTTACTAGCAGATCAACCAAGGAAATAAAAAATGCATTTTCTTTTCCTAACTACATGTTGTTTGACTAATCCCTGGGTCAGGGGATGCAGAACAGTAGTAGCACACTTTACACTCCTCCGTGGCAGAATTAATACTAGAAGCTTGTCGCATCTGAACTGCTGTAGTGTTGTATCCTGGCCAGATTGATGGTGGTGTGGACGGTGACCAGGGTCCTGAGGCAAGCATTCAGGTCACATACTCTGCTTCGTTGGGAGGTAGTTTGGTCTAGTATACAGAACACTCAGCTGTGAGCCTTGAGACCCAGTTTAAATGTATTAATTTATTTAAAAATTGGTAAATGGGAGAGGCACACTGAGCTGAGGCTCGTTTCCAGGTGTGACCCGGGGGAAAGGAGAAGGGGAGAAACACATTTGCAAACAGAATACAACCAGTCAATGATGTGGTTCCAATGACGATGGCATAAAGAGCATAAGTTGAGTACAGTACAGAAAAACTGAAAAGCATTGCATATGGATGTCAAATAAATTGGCATACAAATCATCTGTGCAAATTGGGTGCACTCAGAAAGTGCATAGTGCCAGAGTGAAGGGAGGCCATGCTGGTGCTGAAAGGAGGAGTCGGAATAGGTTGCTAAACTTCAATGAGGTTGCTGGAACTATGATGTTAGGAGGAGGGAGAGGTAAGGAGTGATCAAAAGCCATGTAAAAGTAAGAAAGGGTTCAGGAGGAGGTTTGGTAGGAACATGTGGGTGGGGTGGGGGAAGAGTTTAGCTGGTGTCTCATGGAGGTAAGGGAAGGGTAGAGACAGATGGAGAAGGGTAGCTGGTTCTGGTTTGAGGGGGGAGTGGTAAGAGAAAGCAGATTAATCCCACAATCGCAACTTACTCAGTACGTGTGCCTAAATGGTTTAATTAATCCATGTTTTTGATCTCTGTAATCTGTCTGTACTCTTTGAATCTGCGTTTGTACCTAAAAAGGTAGCAACATTCTCTCCCTTCCCTTTCATGGATTGTAAAGCAATTTAGTATGGAGTTGTGCACTTTAGAACATACAGTAGCAACAGAATAATTGTCATGTCCCTCTCCCTTCCTGCTTTATAAGTAGAGATGAATAATTACACTGCGCAAACATATACTAATTTAAAGGGGTACCCTACCCATTCTACTGCCCAGGGTACCCCGTAATTCCCTTAGTAAGCAGAATGTTATCCAGGCTCACCTTGAAAGCTTGTGCTTTCTTCATGTCTACTGTCTTTGCTGGTTGGCTGGTCCGTAGGTTTACCACCCTCCGGAAGAATTGCTTCCTAACATTACCATTGAATTTACCAGTTCTTTATTTTTAAACTTTTTATTTAGTATTGCATACATATGCATAGAACACATTTTTGCAAAGCATATATAACGACAGTTGATTTATCAGTATACATTATTAAGGAGATGATGACTATACACTTCTAGTGGTACAGCATTGGAGGGTAGCTACCAGTTATTAAGACAGAAAAATTATTACTCAACATCCAGGAGCTATTTTACAGCCAATGCCCAACTGATTAAGATCTATTAAGTAATTATAACAAACATCTTGTGACCGACCCGGTACAGGTCCTTTGGTTAAACTCACAATTATGATAAAGAAAGAAATTGTGCCGCCATTCCAGAGCTTCCCTTAAACCCTTACTGTAACCAGTTGGTGTTAACCTTCTGTGTCTAGGCCCCAAGAGATTCTATTATTATTCATTTAACTAGCTTTGTACACGTCTCTTACTTCCCTGTAAAGATGCTACAAGGCCTGGAGACCAGCCCCAGCCCACATCTTCAAGTAAAGTGTAATGTGAAAAGGGACTACGATTTGCGAATCGTATTCTCTTGGAATTACTAGACATTAAACATTAGTATTATAGATAACTTTGAGACCAATAAACATCCAACGTTGGATAACTCAAATAGACAAGAACAACAAACTGCCATAATGAAACAACAAATCCAACTCTTAGTCTCCCCGCTTTAGAGAAACACAAGGCAGAAAGACAGCACTGGTAATTTGCTAATAATACACCTTTATACTATCCGTTATGTTTGGCATTACTGGTCTAAATGTTCATTCGGTGGAAGTCCTTTAAAAGAAACCTAGAACACCCTTCTTGTATCTTCGTGAAGGAAAAATACTTTCTAGTTGAAAAATGGACTTTCCCCCACCCCATAGAACTTGAGATATATTAATACCAGTGAAATTAAAGCTCAGACAGAGAAATTCTAAAATGGCAAACCAGTCTGTCAGCAAGTATTTAGGGTCCACTGTATTTTTATTTTCAATTAGTCTCTGACTCGTCATTTTCAGGTAGCCAGTCCTCATGGACTCGTCGAACTGCAATCTGCTGCACACACAGACCTGCTTCTTTCGGGTCAGTAAATCGATACTGTTTTCGGCCATCTACAAAACACAGTTGAGCGGGGAAAGCCATGGAGTATGTTATGCCCAAGTCCCTCAGTTTATGTTTCACCCCATCAAATGCTTTTCATCTCATCTGTGTAGCATAGGCGAGGTCTGGGCAAAAAGGATACGGTTTTCTTCATGAAATATGGAACTTTTATTTCTTATAGCCCCAAGGATTAAGTCCCGCTCTGTTGCCCAGTTGAGTGTAAGCAGCACTGTACGGGGATTTTCAACGTTGGTATTGGGCCTACGGGGAGTAATCCTGTAGGCCCGCACAATTCTAAAGTCCGACGGTCCTGCTATTTCTAAGAGCCAGGGTCCCAAATACTGCACCAAATTCTCTCCTTCCATCCTCTTGGGAAGGCCCAGGATTCGAATATTGGCTGTACGAACTGTGTTCTCCAGTTGCTCCACTGAGGGGCTGCTTGCTCCTTGAGGGATGTGGTAGTTGCAGCTAGGGCCTTTCTCGCAGTTGCCTTGGCACTCTTGGTCACCTTCCCCATGGCATCAAGTCGGGTTTCCACAGCCTGAAAGCACTGTGAAAGTGTCCAATTTTGGGTCAGTTTTCTGGACAGTCTTAGTAAGCGCATTTACTATGAGTTGAAATTAATTTAAAGAGGCTGTGGGTTGCCCCGTGCTTGCCGAGGAAGACGCCCCGTCTGCATGATCTGGTGGTTTAGCTGCGGGAGTGCGCGGCTGAAAGAAATCCTGTTTTATCGGCTTTGTTCGACCCATATTGCCAGGAAAATTATACCCAGTGGTGCAGAAAATTGTGCTGAAGATGTCGAGATGTTTTTTCTAAACGAGTTTAGAATAAATTTTAGCAGTTTTGATATTTCTTGAAGAGCTTCTCTGAGAGCTCCAGAAAGTTGCTGCTTCTGGCTGGGATATTAGCTCTGCCCCCTTGAATTTACCACTTCTGAGCTTCAGGGTGTGTTTTCACGTCCTGATGAAGGACACCAGATCAAACATGTGCTTGATCTTGTTTATACCCTTGAGTATGTGGAAAACTGAAATCATGCCCCCTCTCCGCATCCTTTTCTGCAGGTTGAGCATTATAAAGCCTTACCCCCCTGTCTCGTGCATTTGTCCCCTGTGCCCCTGATCATTTTGGTGGCCCAGTGTTGTTTTTACATTGAGGAGTACTCCAGATGGGGTCTGACCAGGGCCTTTTAAATTGGCAGGAATTCTTCCTCTACCCTGCTGGTCACCCCTTTTGATGCACCCAAGCATTCTAAAGGCCCTTTTGACAGCAGTTGTGCACTGCTTTTCATGCCTCACCCTCTTGTCTGTTAGGACACTGGGGCCTTTCTCTCCACTACAGGAAGAGGAGCCCCACACAGTTTGTAGGTCATACCTCTGTTTCCCCTTCCAAAGTGTAACACCTTATATTTGGGCTCACTGAATCGGAGAGTCCTAGAGTCTGGCCAGTCTCTCAGCTTGTTCAGGTCCTTACGAAGTTTGTGTGTCTATCCTGAAGCAAGTCCAACACCCTTGCCAGCTTAGTGTCATTGGCGAAGTTAAGCAGCCTGCTGCAGACCCCAGCTTTCAGACTGTAAAGGAAAATTGAAAAAAAAGCAGTGGCGCCAGCACCAGTCCCTGAGAGACACTACTGAGCACGCCCTATTCACACAGACTTAGTGCCCAGCCACCACCATTTTCTGCTTCCTGCCTAAAATCCAGTTTGAATCCACCTTATGTATACCTTGTGAATATCACATTAGTGTACTTTGCCCAGAAGCTTGTCGTGCATCTGTGTCAGAGGCCTTGCCGAAGTCCAGATAGACTATATCTATGGCCCTGCCTACCTCCCTTGTCCCCCGCTCAAAGAAGGAGCGCAGATTGGTTTGGCATAATCTTCCCTGCTTAAAGCCATGCTGAAGGGAGACAAGACCCTTGACCCCAGGACCTTGCCCAGCACTGATGTCAGACCGTCGTCCTTTAATTGCTCTGGTTCAACCGTACCTTTTCATGAAATATTTCCGCAAGCTGCACAACCTGTTGTTCCCTTAGCTCCAGTGTGTATCCTGCTTGCTCTGATAGGCTTACCAGGCTTGACTACTGCTAGGTACTCGGCTCCCAGAGTACATGTGATGTCCATAGGCTGCATCACGGCTACTCCTGATGTCATGACCCCTCCCAATAAGCTCTGTCCCTCCCCCATGGTCCCATTGGTAAACACCAAAGCACAATATTTATTCAGCATCGCAGCCATCACCCTTGGCTCTCATAGGTTTCTTTTCCTGTTTGCATGGGGCTAATCCCTCCTTTGCCTTTTTTCATTTATGTACTGGAAGAAGGCTTTTATGTTGTCTGCTGTTCCTACTGTTTTCCTGACTTACAGCATCTCCTTGATTTATTTGATTTATTTATTTATTGAAATGTTTCACCAGGAGGGCACACTGAACAACAAGTTGCTCGTCTCACAGTGTAACCTTGGGGGAGGAGTTGCATAGGGTTGTGAAGGATGATCAGTTATAATAGTATGTGGGTAGTACAAACAGTACAAAAACAGTAATGCAGTAGAACCATTTATAGTGCATGAGTGTACCTGAAGCAGACTCGAGGTAGTACGCAAGTGCTGTTGGAGTAAAAAGGATGGGGTTGGTTGTGCACACTGGTGACCCAGAAGGGTAGGTGGAGAAGAGAGGGGGAGAGGCAAGAACTGAATATGAGGAGATGGTGTAGTCATTTCCTGATTTCCCCTTCAGGATGTTGAAAACCCGGGGCATGGTAGGAAGGCAGAAACTGGAGATAGGTATTAAGGTGGGTTAAAGCAGGAACAGCTGAGAGAAAGGTAATTGTGTAGGGCAGAGGTAAGGAGAAGTTGGAGGAGGAGTGTGTATTTCAGGGGAGGGAATTCCAGATTTTAGGAAGCGATGGGCAAAACCAGTCTGACCGATGAGGGTGGAGTGGCGAGGGACCGTCAAGGTGTGGGCATCATTTGATCTGATAGAGTGGGTGGGTGGGGGAGGTGGAGTGGAGAGAGAGGATGAGAGATAGGAGGGGAGCCCCCCAAACCAGAATTTGGAGGTTAGTTTGGCACAGTGAGAGATGCGTCTGTGAGACAGTGGAAGGAAAGTTAGCGAGCGATAGAGTTCACAGTGGTGGGAGCAGGAAGGGGAGTCGATAGCAAAGCGGCAGGAGGAGTTAAAAAGAGTGTCCAACTTGGTCAGGAAAGATTTGGGAGCAGCACCATAGACTACGTCACAGTAGTCAAAGATGGGGAGTATCATCTTCTGGACAGTTTCACGCCTCGCAGTCAGTGGGATGCAACTACGATTCCTGTACAGAGCAGCAAGCTTGGGGCGCAGTTTCTTTAGGATAGCATCGATATGCACAGAGAAGTTGAGATGCTGGTCCAGCCAAAGCCCCATATATCTAAATGAGGAGGTGTCCTTCAAGATGGTCCCATCAAGGATGTGGCAGGTGGGTAGGGCCGGGAGCCCAGAGAGTCTCTGCTTGGTGCCAAAGGTCATTGAGACTGTCTTCTTGGTGTTTAGCAAGAAGACGGTGAGAAGCAAACCAGAGCTGAACTTGGTTGAAGTCGTCCTGTAAGCTGGTTGAAGTCATGCTGTAAGCTGGTTTGAATAGCAGCAGAGTTTTTGCCGGAACTGTACAAAACAGTACTGTCCGTGATCTACTTAATTCTAGTCTTGCAATGCCTCAGTGCTGCTTGGTACTCCTCTGTGCCTCGAGGCAACTAGTCTCTTGCTAGTAGGCAGACTTTTTTTACTTTTTTGTTCATGATCAGTTAGCTTGCATTCTCCTTGAGCTGGGGGAGGCCTTCTCGAGCTTTTTCGTCTTATTGCTTACAGGTATACGGACCCCTGCAGCTGCTACCAGCAACTTCAACATTGAACCCCACATGTGCTCTGTATGATCAGCCTCATGCAGCTGTGACAGACCCTTGGATTCCTTCATCTCGGCAAAATCGTACATGGATTGCATCACAAGTCCTATGAGGACAGGTTGAAGGAACTGAAAATGTACTCCCTGGAGGAGAGGAGGGAGAAAGGGGATATGATAGAGACATACAAGTATCTTACAGGGAGGAACAGGGTGCAAGAATACACTATGTTTAAGCGAAAAAGATGTTCCAGGACTAGAGGGCATGGGATGAAGTTGGAGGGAGGACGAGTCAGAGGAAACGTGAGAAAGAATTTCTTCACAGAACAGGTGGTGGACAAGTGGAACACCCTGCCAGAGAAAGTGGTGGGGGCTTAAATAATCACAGGATTTAAGAATGCATGGGATAGACATAAAGGAATTCTGGAGGTCAGGGGTAAGGGGCAACAGACTTCTAGGAAAACATAAAGTGAACTTACAAGCTCAAATGGGCAAACTGGGTGAGCCGTAGGCCCTTATCTGCTGACACTGTCTATGTATCTATGTAAAATCTGCTGTCTGAAGTTCTGGGTCCTGTTGGCTGAGGCCAGATTAGCCTTCCTTGCCACTGGGGAGAAGGTTGCCTGGTTGTGGTTACTGCCTGCCACTAAGTCCTTTGCATTACATACATAGATACATAGACAGTGTCAGCAGATAAGGGCCTATGGCCCACCCAGTCTGCCCATTTGAGCTTGTAAGTTCAGTTTGTTTTCCTAGAAGTCTGTTGCCCCTTAACCCTGACCTCCAGAATTCCTTTATGTCTATCCCATGCATTCTTAAATCCCGTGATTGTTTCAGCCCCCACCACTTCCTCTGGCAGGGTGTTCCACTTGTCCACCACACGTTCTGTGAAGAAATTCTTCTCACGTTTCCGCATTCACACTGGATGACTCCATTCACACTAACAAGAACCCAGTGATTCACACTGATGAGAACAAGGTGAAGGGTGACTCAGACCTATTCCCCTGTTGGACATACTGCTGTAGGAGGCATTTCTTGAAGGTGGATAGAAACTTGGTCTGAGCCCTACTGTTAAACTTCTCAAAACACCAGTCTGTGCTGGGGAGCTTGAAATCCCCCAGGATAACCACTGCTTCTGAGTTGACTGCTCTTGTAATTTCCCCAACCAACTGCGCATCATGCTGTGTTGAACTTTTTGTGGGCCTATAACATGCTCCATGTCTTTTGCGACACACACACACACACTTTCCCCTAAGTCAACCCAGATGGTCTATGTGGCAGCCTTTGCCTCCCCATGATGTCCTTTTTGTCTTCCACAGTGACTCCCTCTCTTATGGAGAAAGCTATCTGCTTCCTTTCCTGTCAGCCAGTCCCTTCAAGATAGTCAGGATCCCTCTGTCGTGGTGTCCCAGTCACCCCCCAACCAAACAAGGTCTCATTGATAGCCATTAAGTGCTGGACTTGGAGTACATATGAACATACTAAAACTGCCAGCAGATAAAGGCCATTTGGTCAATCGAGTTCTGCTCTATTTTGCAGCTAGCACCCCTACTCCTGCAGCTGCCCTCCCACCCTACCCTCCTCCCATGACTCTCCCTTTGCCCTATTCCAGCATCCCACTGTTTTATAGGCCACCACCTCTGCTGGTAGTGCTTTCTCTCTGCTACCACGCTTCCATAAAGAAATGCCTCCTCATCTCCCTCCTAAACCTTCCACCCTCCAATCTCATGTCATGACCCCAAATGTCTCTCCCCACCCTTCCCTTGAACAGTGCCTCCGGGCCTGTCCTGTTTATTCCTCTCATCTACTTAAAGGTCTCAGTCATATCCCCCCTGTCCCTTTTCTCCTCCAGAGAGTACATGTTCAGCTCCCTAAATCTAACCTCATATGCTAACTGCCCCAGACCCATGATCATCTTTGTTGCTCTGCGTTGCACCCCTTCCAGCAATCTAATGTCCCTCTTTAGATAAGAGCACCAAAACTGAACGCAGTACTCCAGGTGGGATCTGACCAGTGATCTGTATAATGGCAGAATCACCTCCCTCCTCCTAGAGATTATACCCCTTGCAATACAGCCCAGCATCTTGTTGGCCACTGCTGCTGCTTTCCTACACTGCTGAGTTGTTCATTGCTCCTGTAATGAGCACTCCCAGATCTTTCTCCTCCTCAGTCACAGCTAGCTGCTGCACCCCCCCACCGATGATCGCTTCTCTTTGGATTCTTTGCCCTGAAACGCAGCACCTTGCATTTTTTGGTGGTGAAATCGAGTTGCCAGGTGTCAGACCATGTCTCCAGCCTTGTTAGATCTTCCTGCAATCCCTGCCACCCCCTTGGTCATCCACCACTGCTCCCATCTTGGTATCATTCAAATAGACTGATATTGCTATTTATGCCTACCGTGATGTCTGCAATAAATACTCCAAATAACACTGTCCCCAGCACTGACCCCTGTGGGACCCCGCTCATCACTGCCCTTGAGGATGATAATTCACCTCCCACCACCACCCTCTGCTGCCCTCCTTGTAGCCAGTTCTCCACCCAACCCACCAATGTTACCCTCGCCACTGTGCCCCTTAGCGTACATGCTAGTCTCCCATGTGGCGCTGAGTCGAATGCCTTACTGAAGTCCAGGTACAGGCCATCCACTGCATGCCCTTTGTCCATTTCCCTAGTCACCCAGTCATAGTAGTCCACTAGGTTGGTCTGGCAGGATCTGACCTTGCAAAGCCATGCTGCCAACTATCCTGCACCTCACTGACCTCCAGCACGGCCATCAGCCTCTTCTTCAGGATTGTTTCCATCAGATTCCCCACTATGGACATGAGACTGACTGGTCTATAGTTCCCTGGCTCATCTTTGGCACCACTCTTATGGAGTGGAACCACGTGAGCCATCCTCCAATCCCGAGGTACACACCCTGAGTCCAGAGAGGCATTAAATAGGTCTGCCAGCGGGCCTGCCAGGATCTCTGTCAACTCCTTCAGTACCCTAGGGTGTATGCCTTCTGGTCCCGGTGCCTTGTCCACCTTCAGTGCCCTTAACCCGTCTAGCACTCTACCTTCTGTGATTTCCCCCGTCCTTCACCCCTCCCCCTCCGATCCTATCCTCCCGCCAACCTTCGGTACCCCCCCCTTTAGTAAAAACTTAGCAGAAGTAGTCGTTAAATGGGCACTGTCTGCTTTGGCCCTCGTTTTCTGGCAAAATCTCACCAGTGTGCCTTTATGCAGATCTTTGCCAAACATGTTCTCAGAACTGCTTCTGAATGTAACAAAATTAATATTTCTTACCCCATTTTTGTTTTTTTTGCATAGTTCTCTATTTGAGCAGTCTGACTATAAATCAGCTGCCACTGGAAACATATTCAGAGCAAAAGTGCGCATCTGAAATGAGCGCTGGTATGAACTGCAACTTTTTGGTATGCCCATTGTACAAATCGGCTTATCCTGTGCACCTTGGTATATAAAACTGAGATTACCATCTTACAAACAAAACCGATCACTGATAATACTAATAAATATATTTTAAAGCTGAAGCCAAAATCTCACACATGGGCAACAGCGGTAGGAGCATAAGATCCCGCGCGTGCGCAGGAGCGTCCCACTATCGCGCATGTGCGGGATTTTGGCTTCAGCTTTAAAATATATTTATTAGTATTATCAGTGCTCGGTTTTGTTTGTAAGATGGCAAACTCAGTTTTATATACCAAGGTGCACAGGATAAGCTGATTTGTACAGTGGGCATACCAAAATGTTGCAGTTCATGCCATTGCTCGTTTCAGATGCATGCTCTTGCTGTGATTATGCTTCTGGTGGCGGCTGATTTACGGTTGGACCACTCAAATGGAGAACTATGCAAAAAAAAAAATGGGGTAAGAAATATTAATTTTTTGTTATATTCAGAGGCAGTTCTGAGAACATATTTGGTAAAGATCCGCATAAAGGCACACTGGTGAGATGTTGCCAGAAAACGAGGGCCAAAGCTGACAGTGCCCCTTTAAATCAATCAATCAATCAAAATCTTTATTTATCCAGGCGGGCCCCATTGAGCAAGGCTCATTTGCAAGGTGGACCTGGTCATAAATACATCAAAGTACAGTACAGAAGCAGGTATTTATACATTGTGCTTCTGCCTTTTCATTCCCTTTTTCCACCCATTTCCCCCTCCTTCTTAACCCTTACTATTTTGTCCTTACAGCACCATTTCTCCCTGATGTACCTGAAGAAGTCTTTTTTTTTTTCTCCTCTTAATTCACTTCGCCAGCCTGAACTATCTTGACGCCTTTGCTGCCCTTACTTACCTGGTCACGTTCTTTGCTTCCTTCAGGTACTCCTCCCTGCCCTCCCCCCTCCCTGTTCTCCTGTATCTCCTATAGGTGACTCTTTTCCTCCTCACCCTATATGTGACACCCTTGCTCATCCAGCTAGGTTTCTTTGCCCTACGCTTTTTACTTTGGGCCTTGCTGCAGGAATTTGTTGCCTCCACTATCCCTAGCTTAATGAGTTCCCACCTCTGATTCGTGTCCATATTAGGCTGAATTCTGTCCAGGAACCCTTGTACCACTTCACCCATCTTTTATGAAGTCAGCCTTTCTAAAGTCTAGCACCTTTGTGCCAGTTGCCCCCTCTTCCTGCCCAGCTGCAGCTGGAACCATACTGTTCGGTGGTCACACCCTGCCAGTGGTTCCTCCACCCTCAGATCCCTCACCCACTCCCCGTTAGACAGTACGAGGTCAAGGGTATTCCCTTCCCTAGTTGGTTCACTGACCAATTGCATCAGGAAGTTATCCTGGAAGGCGTCTAGCATTATCTGTTGCCTTCTACACTTGGTGGCAGGTGTCCCCACTCCACTCCTTTCAGGTTGAAGTCACCTACAGTCACCACCCCACCCTTCTCTCAGTTCCTCTGGATCTGTTCTGCCAGTACCCTGTCTTTTCTGATTGGGAGGGCAGCCACCACCCCCAACCATAGTGTCCTATTTTTTGGATCTCGGATTTGCATCCATAGATCCTCTGCATCTCTCTCCTCCCCCTCTTCCCTAACACACTTTAGCCCCTCCTTCACATAGAGCGCTACTCCCCTCCTTTCCCCTTAATTGTGTCTTTGCTGAATAGTCTATAACTTGGAACTGCCAGGTCCCAGTCATGGTTTTGGGTGGCCTATGTCTCGGTGATGGCTGCCATGTCCACCCCTCCCTCCGCCATGAGAGCCTGTAGTTCTGCATTTTTATTCCCCAGGGTTCTAGCATTTAAAGATACCACCCTCCATCCCCTTTCTTTCTCCCCTCCTCCTCCTCCACTCCCTTTATGGCCCTCCCTGTATTGTTTGCTCCTCGCCTTATCTCACTGTTACGGAGGGTAAGCCCATGTGGTTTCCTATCTTGAGGCCTCTGATCACCTCAATCCCTTCAGCCACCCCCCTCCTAGTTAAAATTCTCCTCAATATACTCCCCAAACTTTTGCTTCAGTACTTTCTTCCCCTCTTTGTTTAAGTGCAGTCTATCTTTAGCTTATAGACTGCTGTCCTCCCAGGTCACCCCCCACCCTCCTACCAGCCCATACCCTTTTTCCTGATACCAGGTTACCGGCCATTCATTAAACTCCTGAATCCTCAGTTTTCTTGCCATACTTGCCCTTGATACTGGAAGTACCTCCAAGAAGGTAACTAATTTTCCTGCCCCCTCACAAACTGGACCCAAATCCTCAAACCTCCTCTTCACCTCATCTACCATCCCATCAGCCCGGTCATTCGTCCCCAGGTGCAGAATTAGATGTGTTTTTTCCCTGCCCTTTCTGGCATATTTTAGTACTGATTGCACCACCCTTTCCACCTTCATTCCTGGCATGGCTTCCATCCAGACCCGACTGTCTTTCTCCCTTTCTACCCCACCTGACCCCTCTCAGTATTGAGTCCCCCAACACTAAGATCCTACCCCTTTCTCTCCTGTCACCCCTCTCATCCTCCCTTCCCCTTCCTGTCCTAACTCCTCCTTCCTCCTGCACACTGTTCCCCCTCTTTGCCCCTGTTATACTACCCTCGTCAGTACTCCCTCCTGTGCTCATTCTGTCTTGACACACATTAGGTTCTTTTCCCTTCTCACCCCCCATCCCATTTCTCTCTGTTACCCTGGACTGTTCTTCCACAGCACCTTCTCCCCCATCCGTCATTCCCATCAATGGCCAGTACCTGTTTGAGCCTATTGTATGCCTATGTGCAGTAACTCTGGCCCCAGTTCCTTTTGGCCCCCTGTGTCCTGTACTTGTGTCTCCCCGGTTTGTCCCCAGTGTGGGTTGTTCTCTCCATCTCCAGTCCCTACCCCGTCCCTTCTTTTGTTTACTCGGTTATAGTCTGTGCTTCCCATTTCCTCTTTTCTTTCTGTCCAAGACATTTCCCTGTTTAACCTTAACATCTCAACCTCCAGCCTTTGACAAACGGGGCACTCCCCCAGCCTCCACAGGATGCCCATGAAGTGCTTCTGTATCCCTGGGGGTCTCCCCTCCATGTTCTCCCCTGCCCTTTCCTTGGTGATTTCCCTTCATCTGGCTCCTGTACCATCCCCTGCCCCCCCATCCTTTAATTCAGTTTCTTCCACCAAATTCCTTTTCTGTTACTGGGAGTATTAAATTTAAGAATGCTTCTGCCTCTATATTGTGAAATTGATGTTATTCATATTATTTTTTTATTTTTATTTTTTGTCGCCCTGTGTGATCAAAGTGTTAGCAGCTCTTGACATTTTAGTAGGGAGTGGTGCTATTGCTTTCGTGCTTCTTAATAATTTTATGTATTTTTTGTTCTAGGTTGCTTTCCGGAGTAAAAAAGCTCTTTATATTTCAGTTGAGTGATGGGAAGGTAACAGTGAAGAACGACGTTATGGTATCTCATTTGACCCATGTGAGTTACTTTCCGGAGGTAGATGCACTTACATTGTTGTGACGACATTTAGGGATAATGAAGATAACTAGGTGAAGTGTCTTTTGAGAAGCATATTCGATTTCTCGCGAGAATCACCTCATCATTTTCCAAGTCTGACAGTACGCTGAGTACAGTGTAGTACATTTACTTACTTATATAGTGCAGTGCATGAAAATCAAAACCCAAAGCACTGAACAATAGTAAATAATACACAGCCTTTTGCTCAGGGACGTGGTAACTAACAAGTTTTTTATATGACTGTTTTCCATGTTTATTTACTTGAAAATTGGTAACCAGGAAAGGCACATTGAGCCCAGGCTTGTTTCCATGTGTGACCCTAGGTGAAAAGAGAAAGGAAATAGAGTCAGAAGCGTACACAGCAATAACGAAACTGTGCAAAATAAAGTGCGAACAGTGCACAGTTCGACATGGTACAAGTGCAAGTAACTTTAAAAGGTGCCAGAAGTTGGTGCTGTGAGCAACTCCGGTGCTCAAATAAAGTGTCAAAAAGCAGGTTGATATATGACAGTACAGCAGTTGTAGGAACAATGACTGAACTCAGGAGGAGACCCAACAGCAGGGGTGGGAAGGGCTCTGAGGGGGAGGGTCAGGTAGAGGGCTGACAGAAGCAGGAGGGGGCAGGAAGGAGGTTTCCATGAATCAATCTTCACCATTGATTCATACATATAAGTCTAGGGCCAGAGGCAGTAGGACCCCGCTGGAGCTTTTTCTTGTAGGGAGGGAGCCAACATCGATTACTTATGTCACTTGTGTGTAGCACATAACCACGTGGTGCTGTGTGCCAGCCAATAACTGTTTTTGACTTCCTCACACACCTCAGTTCTGTTCTTCTTGCTGTTGAGTGCACACAGTGGAAGCAACAGTGCATCTGTTAGATCATTGTCAAAATTTCTTCTGCATCGCGATGTCAACTTTATTTTCTTACTTTGTCCATGATGTCAGAGAAAAAGGGTCACAAAACTGCCCCTATCATGTATCGTGTGTTCCTGTGGAAATCGATCTTCACGAAGGACTGCAATCAGGTGTGCTGGAACTGCCTTGACCTGGGACATAAGGATTCCTGTGATGCCTGCTTTTCTGTAGACCACTGCACCCTCAAAATCCATGTGCTGAAGTTGGATTGTCCAATTCACACATTCAGAGGCAAGCAGCAAACCCGTGTTATCAAGTGCAAGTCTTTGACCCTTCCCTGTTCTTCCGGTACTGTGGAATAGCAGTGTCGTTTGTTTATTGAACATTTCGGAATTAATACCTTTCAGTCGGGGACTCATTTGCAAAGGCCCCATGTCATACGATAAACACAAGAGAAGAACAGATATAACATTGGGTACATATACTTCAAGCAAATAACATTGGTTACATACACTTTGGGCAAAAAAGGCAGTATATACAGTGCAGTTACATGATAATATGTACAGGCAGTATATACAGTGCAGTTACATGATAATACGAACAAGCGGTTTAAGTTGACTGGCTGTTAACCTCAGCAGGGCTGGGCTGCATCAGGAGGATTGCTGAGAATGAGAGGGGGGAGCAACATGATTAGTCAAATAGAGGGGAAGGGAGGAGGGGATGTCCAGGGTGAGAGGGGCTAGGAACAGTCGCAGCCATTGGAGGTCTGGAGGCGACTCCTCAGCAGAGTTTTAAATCGTCTGAGTTTGCATTCGGAGGCTATAGCACTAGGTAGTGAGTTCATCCAGAGGGGGGCTCTGTAGGAGATGGTTGGCTGCCCCAGTGAGTTTCCGAAGTGGGAACAAAAAAGGTGGTTTTAGAGGAGCTCCGGGTATTTATGTTAAGTGGAGCTGGCTGCAGTAGGGAGGAGAGCCCAGGAGCGGTCAGACCAGAGGATCTTTTTAGATAGGAGGCAGGTGTGGTATAGGAGCTGGTTGTCCAGGTTCAGCCAGTTGGACTGTTGGTGGAGTGTACAGGTGTGAGTGGAGCAGTCACACCCTGGAACAAGATGGCAGGCTTTGTTTAGGGTAACCCGCAGTCTCTGGAGGGATGTGGTGTCAGCAGCCCCATAGACTAGGATACCATAGTCAACTAATGCAATGATGGACGAGGAGACTGCAAGGCGTAGGGCAAGAGGGGTGAGGCAGTGTTTGATGCAGTAGAGTAAGGCAATCCGGGTGTTAACAGCTGAGCAGAGGTGATGAATGTGACTGTGGAAGTTGAGGGTAGGGGTCCAAGAGGATACCAAAATACTTAAATGAGGCAACCTGGTCTAGGGGCAGCTGCTGGACATTAAGGATGTATAGGGTGGAGTTCTTATACTTACTCTGAGGTTTGGTGAATAGCATAACTTTAGTCTTTTTGTAGTTAAGAACTAGTAAGTGGTCTGCAAACCAGGCCTCTGTGTCTGAGAAAGATTTCTGCAGAGAGAGTTGGAGTTGAGAAGGGTCTCGGTGAGATGTGAATAGAACCGCATCATGCACATAGAGTAGAAGTTGGCCAGAGCAAGAGGATGGAAGGGTATTCAGAAAAAGGCTGAAGAGGTCCAAGTATGGGACTCCGAATAGGACAGGGAGAGAGGAGGAGAGGGCGGCACCAATGCGGACTTGTTGCGTTCTTCCAGACAGGTAGTCTGAGAACCAGGGCGAGGTGTCAGGGGCGAGACCGATGTTGGATAGGGTGACGAGAAGGAGGGATTGGTTGACAGTAATCGAATGCCTTAGATAGGTCCACAAAGGTTGCCCCTGCTATGTGACCTTTGTCGAGGGCAGAGTGCAAGGAGGAGGTGAGTTCCAACAAGGCAGAGGTGTTGCTATGCCCATGATGAAAGCCATGTTGTTCCAGACAAAGGAGATTATACTTTGAGAGGTACTCTGTGAGCTGGTCAGAGGCAATTCTTTCTAGTGCCTTAGACGGGGGATAGAGATGGAACAATAGTTACTAGCAGAAGCACGGTCACCACCTTTGTGAATGGGAGTAATGATGGCAGCTTTCCACTTTGTTGGGAAGGACCCAAGGCAGAGGGAGTGATTGAGGATGGAGTGGGGGGGACAACATCAAGTGTGAGGTGAACCAGTTTGAGATTCAGAGTGTCTGCGCTGTGGCGTGCATGCCTCAGTTCCTTTAGAAGATATGGCCTGGCTTCATGGGGAGAGACTGTCCTGAAGTAAAAAGGTGGGAAGGAGTGGGGTGTAGGGGGTGTGGTCGATTTTTTTAAGGGGATCAAAAAAGTGGGAGGAGTATGCTGGTGAGGTCGGAGAAGGAGGCATTCAGAACATCAGCGATGTTTTGGGGGTCAGTAGTGACAAAGCCATTAGTGACAATGGTGGGGGGGGGGGGATGTGGTATTCCCATTCAGTTCTTTTAGGTTGTTCCAGAATTTTCTACCCTCACCCCAGGTGGAGGTGAGGGTGGATTTGTAATGTTCTGCTTTGGCCTTCCGAGTTTCCCAGGTGCATTTGTTTCTGAGAGCACGGTTCAGTTGATGATTGGCTGGCTTGCCAGTGTCAAGCGCAATACACCAGAGGGAGTCACGTTGATGCATAAGGTTGAGAAGTGAATGATTCATCCAGGGGCTGGAGGGTCCTTTAATGATGGTTTTCTTGATCAGTGCAAACCTGTCACAGGCTGAGGTGAAGGTGGAGATAAAGTAGTCTCTAAGGCATCATTAACATTGGTGGCCTTGCAGATAGGGGACCAATCAAGGGAGCTGAGGTGGTGTTTTAGATGTTGGAGCATCCTGGGCTTAAGATGCTGATGAAAGATGAATTTAGGTGGTTGTTTTTGCCTCTTACTGGACCAGTTACAGGTTACAGGAGAGTGGTCACTTAAGGCGTTAGGTAGCACTGAGACATTGGAGATTTTGTCAGGGCGGTTTGTTAATATCAGAGCCAGGAGAGTAGCAGTGCCGGTTTTGGGGTTTAGTCTTGTGGGGGTGGGTACAATTTGTGAGAGGTCCATCGCAGTGATGGCATCTTTGTGGGGAGCTGCATTGTTGGAAAACCAATTAACAATGATGTCTCCAAAGGCTAGGCATTCAGATTTGGGTGGCAGGTGTGAGAGGTAGTTAAGGACTGAGAGAAATGCAGATTTTTGGTTTCTGGGAGGGATATACACAGTAGAGATATAGAGAGGGGCAGTGGCTTTGTGGGGGGAGATTTTAATGGTGAGGGCCTGGGCCCCATGGTCAAGGTGGGGTTTGAGGAAGGCAAGGCACTGGAAAGATGTACGCAGGTAGATGGCACAAACCCCCCATGCTTGCCGCACCTGTCAGACCATACGACAGAGTATCCCAGAATGGAGATGGCCGAGTCTAGAGTGGACTTGGAGAGCCAGGTTTCTGCCAGGCAGAGGATATCTGGGTGATTCTGGGCAATCCAGACCTGAAGACAAGTCAAATTTTTTCTGAAGGCTGCAGATATTGATGGTTGCTAGATGCAGACCCTGAGTGGCTAGTGGAGGAGGAAAGGGTGGGACCAGGGTTAGGGTGAATGTTACCTGACAGTAGCATGAGCAGGAGGAGCAGGGCCTGAGCAGTGTGAGCTGAAGACGCTTGTGGGAATGACGACCCGGGGGTGTGTGTCTGTTGGGCTTAGGGTTGGTGACAGGGATGGGGAGGGTTAGAACGTGGTGTGCTGCATGCAGGGAAGGGTGAGGGAAGAAGGAGGAGTGGAGGAGGGGTAGGAGTGAGTGAGGGAGGGAAGGAGCACTGGGAGACTCACTGGCACTTGGTAAGGGTGGAGGATAGCGGGCAGAGGAGCAGAGGATCGGTTGTCCTCAGGCTGGAGGCAGCACAACGGGGGTGAGAGCAAGGGGGGAGAAACAAGATGTAGAGTACTAGTAGGAGGTGGCCAAGGGTGACCATGGTAATCTCCTCGACTTTGCCTCTTCGAGGCGTTGGAGGCCCTAGGGGCTGTGTGTCTGGTGGACAACCAGCTCCTCCTTGGCAGCTGGTCAAGCTCCCCACCCAATCTGTCTGCCATGGGCAGCAGATGTCCCCAGTGGTGAGGGCAAAGCTATAGACTTGGACTACACTGGAGGACACCTCAGTCTCGCATCCTAGTACAGCCCCAGCTCCTGCCAACGTCCGCAGTGTTGGTGTGCGTGGTGGTACTGGCTGTGACATCGGGCCTCTTCCTGGTGTGTTTGCGGTACTGGGAGAGGGACAGACACCAGGGCCTGGTGGCATCCGGTTGCTGAGGTGTCAGTGTTAATCTCTGATTCGAGCAGTCCTTGTGTCTCCAAGGAGGATGCCACCAATGAACCTGGTGACAGGCACGGCACCATTCCTGGTATTAGTGATGGTGCCACCTCCAGGTTTGTCTGTGTTGCTTGTGACACCAGACTGGCTTCTTACACAGCTTGCAGTGTCGGTGTCAGGGATGGACTTGAGGTGGGTGCCTGAACCCAGGGGGACTCTGTTCCCAGTTGGCCTCAAAGAGGGGGAGGGCAAGCAGGGTGGAGGCTGTACCCAAAAGCTGAGGCCCAAGAGTGGAAGGTGGGCAGGAATCAGTAATGAATGGTGAAGATACAAGAGAAGATTATGGAGACACTCCTTAAGGAAAGGATAGTGCAACACCTAGAATCCATAGGAGCACAGGATCCAAGCTGCTGCTTGTTTTCAGGTCCAGAGCCTCCTCCCTGTCATCTTCAGAGGGTACAGAATCCTCCCAACACCTGTCCTTGGCCTCTGAGTACTGTCTGTACCAGAGATTCCTTTTTCCTTTTGGTTAAATTATTTTTTATTCCGTGGTCACCCCAAGCTGCCCCTGTCGGCTTCCTCTTCCCCAGCCCCGTCATCCCCCCCATCTCTAGGACTTACCAGTTCATCTATTGCAGTCCCCAGGTTGCCCCATTTCCAGGAGGTGTTAAGCTCGGTTATGGGACAGTGTGCCCATTCGGTGTGTGCAGGACCCATGAGGCAAGAAAGCTTCATCCTGCAGGTCAGGGTTGTTTTTGACTTTTTCTGTGTCCCCCAACCCTCAGATGCTCCGGGAGGCATGGCAGCTGGATGTGCGCCATGTGCTGATGTCCTCCACCGGGGGCGTCTTCCCTCTCAATCCTCTGCTCAAGCCTGCACCTCCACCTGTAATCACCTAGGTGGCAGTCATGCAGTGGAGCAGAAAACCCTCCTCCTTGGAGGCGGGGAGGGTCTGTAGAAATGCTCAATCCTCTTCCTTCACCCCCAACCAACCCCCAAATGGCCCAGGCTTGTTCCCAAACCTGGATCAGGCACAAGTGCCTCAGCCTGCTGTGCCACCAAGCCATATCGGAGATTCCAGACAGAAATGCTGCAGGCACTGGACGTTGGTACTATAGCCACCTGCAGTACCCTGTCTATACAGCTGGGACTCCCAGGAGCTTTCAGCTAATCACTCCCTGGCCTAGGGCCTTCAGGGAATGCTCCAGAACAGTTTTCTCCCTCCATCCCCCAGGGACATTTACCAGAGGTACTATACACCCACGGGTTCTGCAGGCATTGTGCACCCATGGGTTCTGCAGGCACAGTACCTCACCTTGCTTTGGGGCTTCATGTCTGGCAGACACTGGACAGGGTTTGTCGCCCGCTGCGTGACTGACCTCCTGATGCTGACTTTGTGCTGATAGATGCTTTAGGTAGGAAGGTTTTTATCCGAGCTCACACCATGATGTACATTGCGGTGCATTAGTGACACTTGGCAGCTTACAAGAAGTGCCTGTGGGCACAGCTGGGTAAGCTCCTAGCTGCCTTGCCACCCTCGGAGTTAGTCGGGCAAGCCGTCTGCCTTTCTGCCAAGGGCTTGGAGTTGGCGAGGCACGAGACAAGGGCATTGTGTGATGCCAGTGAGGTGGCCTTCAGGCTGGTGGGAACCACAGTTTGAATTTAGCGGATGGCATGGTTGCGCCTCTCTTGACTGGCACTAGTGGCCAAGTGAAAGGTGATAGTTTTTTGTCTGACTCTGAATGTTCTTGGGCATTGTCAGGCCCATGAGAAGTCCATGCCCTCAGGTGTTCTCCCCACACAGAGGGCTGAGGTTGACCATTGCCCTGCAGGTGAGCCAGCTCCTCCTTAATTGATAAGCTTGGTATTCGGACCCATATCTATGAATCAGTGGTGAAAATTTATTCTCAGTGGATATGTAAATTACATACTCACCGTAACTGTTGGTCTTCCAGACTATTTTCACCATTGATTCAGATGCCCATACACCATCACCTGCTTAGTTGTGAGTCAGGGCCTCTGGCAGCTAACCCTGTGGGTGCTAGAGCTTTTAGTTTTTTCTCTTGTAGTGGGTAAGTGGCCACCTTCACTCCATTTTTCTCTGTCCATCTCCTACCTGGGCTATATCCCTTTTAGTTGGTATATGCAATATGCGCCCTTAGCACCATACAGTCTACTCCTCCGAGCAGATGCTCTGTCTGTGGAAGGGTGCAATGCACTAGCTTATCTCAATGCACTAACTTCACACAGGGTACATTCCTGTGGTTCCAAAGAGAAGTGGGGCATGTTCTTCCTCTCATGCTGTATTTTGGTTGGCACGACTTCTCACTTCTTTTTGTGCATTGGGCTTTGCCCACTCCTTATTGAGCATGTCAAAGGAAATTGCCACATCTTAAGTCCCTTAGACTGCTAGTCCTGCAACTCCTATGCTCTTCATCCCTTTTTTTTCACCATTCTTCATAGAGAAAACACAGTTGTGAGTTTACTCAAGCTTCTCTGGTACCATGAAGCTATTATTGGGAGTCCAGCTGTCACTTTTCCATTTTTTTGTCATCTCATTTGCAATTTGTAATTCCCTGTTTGCTACTTCTGCTAGAGCCATTTGCTCAGGGGCTGCTGCCTTATCTTTTACCCATCACTGCCCATACTCCATATGGCTAATGGTAGGAGGCTCTGGCTCCATTTAGACCCACTACCTCTGTACCATCTAGCAGGCCCACTCCTTAGTCTCTAAGTTGCTAGTTTGGTACTAACTAGTTGTTTGTTTTATATCCTGTGTCCTTTTACTTTCCTTTGGGCTAGAAAATATCTAGTTCTCTCTTTTATTTTCCCTCCACTTTGGGTATGTGCTGCACATGAGCAGTGTTGGTAGCCGATGTCAGCTTCCTCCCTAAAAGAAAAGCTCCCGTGGGGTCCTAGTGCCTCCAGTCCTAGACCCATATACACTACCGGTCAAAAGTTTTAGAACACCCCCATTTTTCCAGTTTTTATTGAAATTTACGCAGGTTAATGTCTCAGTGTACTCTGAAATTAAAGCATAGAACAAATAAACAATTTGAGATAAAAAAGAAATCATAGACTCATTTTGTTTAACAAAATTTAATCTAAATTTTTGACTCATCAAAGTAGCCACCTTTTGCAGATACACTGTAACCGCTTGAACACACTCGTGGCATTCTTCCCACAATGGACATCAAATATTGTTCGGAAGTTCTTCCCAACACTGTTGCAGAAGTTCCCACAAATGTGTTGCACTTGTAGGTTGCTTTGCTTTCACCCTTCTGTCCAGTTCATCCCAAACCAGCTCGATGGGGTTTAAGTCTCGAGACTGTCTGGCATACATGATTTGAAGCCTTCACTGCCTTGTTCTTTCCTCAAGGTACTGACATAGCCTGGAGGTATATTTTGGGTCATTATCTTGCTGTAGAATGAACCCCTGACCAACTAGGTGTAGACCAGAGGGTATTGCATGGCGTTGCAAAATGCTGTGGTAGCCCTTTTGGTTCAGGGTGCCAGTCACTCTGTGCTGTTGTCCTGTGAGCCGCCTATCACGCAAGCTGTTGACTCTCAGAAACTTGTCTTCCGATTCTGTTGTGGCTTTGGGTCTGCCAGACCTCTTCCTGTCAGAGTTTCCTCCAGTTTCCAAGTGCCTTTTGATGGTGTAGGAAACTGTACTCACTGACACCTTGGCTTTCTTTGCAATTTCTCTACAACAGTTTTTGCTAACCTAAACTTTTTTTTTAACCTCTAGCAATTTACCGCTTACCTTTGTACCATTTCAGGTTATTCACTGGACTTGAATTGCTTAAATTTCAGTAAAAACTGGAAAAATGAGGGTGTTCTAAAACTTTTGACCGGTAGTGTATGTGAATCAGTAGTGATGATATTTTGGAAAATTATCAGGGTATGTTATTTTCATTTTTAGCTGGCGCCTGAGGGATATGTGGTATGGAGAGAGATGGAGAGTGGCGAGGAACAGGTTGCAGAGGGAGGGAAGGTGATGGAAGAAGGCTGAGTGGCCCGCAGAGGAGTGAGGTTTGGAAAGGGAAAAGGTGCAAGGATCCCTGAAGCAGAATGAGTATGAGGCAGAGAGAATGGGCGAGAGGAGTAAAGCTAGGTAAGAGGGTAGGGGCCAGACCAGTATTTGGAGACTGAGGCATAGAGAGACTGGTGATGTGAGGGTAGGTGGAAGATGGATAGGTAGTAGGAGCAGTAAGGAAGAGGTGGGGGCAGTACCAGACATACAAACATGAAATTGCCAGCAGACATAGGCCATTTGGTCTATCTAGTCTGCTTGAGTGTGCAGCATGCTGTCTATTAGACTGCAGCTGCCCCCCCGCACCCTCTTTCTGCTAAGTGCCTTCCATTTCTGACTTCACCTCTTCCACCCTCCCCCCATGTTTGACCCTCCCGTTGACCCTATCCCACCCTCTCTTGAAGCTGCCCACCATCTGCAGTGTTACCACTTCTTCTGGTAGTACATTCCAACCAGCCACCATCCTCTCCATGAAATAATGCCTCCTCATCTCTCTCTCTCTCGAACCTTCCTCCCACTAACTTCAGACTGTGACCTATGGTGTCCCTCCTTCCTTTTAACTTAAACAAGCCCCCCTGAATTAACTCTGTCTATGCCCTTTAGGTACTTGAAGGTCTCAATCATATCCTCTCTATCCCTTCTATCTTCTAGTGTGTACATGTTGAGCTTCTTCAGTCGCTCCTCATATGCCTTGTCCCCATCCCCAGGATCATTTGCATTGCCCTATGCTGGACCCCCTCCAGTAGCCTGATGTCCTTTTTCAAATAGGGGCACCAAAACTGCACACAGTACTTACTCCAGGTGCCTCACCAGGGACCTGTACAGGAGCAAAATGACTTCCTCCCTTCTAGAGGTGATTCCCCTGGCTATGCATCCCAACATTCTGTTTGCCTCTGCTGCTGCCTTCCTGCACTGTGCTGAGTGTTTCATGTCTCCTGTTACCAGCACTCCCAGATCTTCCCTTGTCACTCTTCACCATTCATTACTGCTGGGTGTAAGCCAGAGGCGCGCACCTGTATAGGAGTTTTTGGGCTTTTTGGTGGGGGGGTGGGAAACGGATGAGTCTGTGCCGATGGTGCTGCCCATGAGGCTGACTCATTGCGTGGTGCATGAGGGTTGGCCATTAGGCGCCACAGACTCCTCCTCCACCCCAGTTCTGTTTCTCCTGCTGTCGAGGTCGCACCTGCTGCACGACTTACCAAAAGTTTCATCTGCATCACTAGGTCTTCGCCATTTGACGCCCCTTCTTGCTTCTCCATCTCCATCCCGGTTCTACATTCATCTGATGCTGTTGGAAACTGGAAAGCCCGTTCCTCGTATTTCTAACTATGGCGTCGGGTCCTTTTTCTGTGAAGTTTTGTTAAATTTCTTTTGTGTCATGTCTTGTTCAGGGTTAAGAGAAAATCCAAACCGAGCCGTGCCCCCATGCGTCAGTGCCCCTGTGGCTGGCATTTTTCCGTTACAGACTGACATGATGTTTGTTTGCGTTGCCTGTGTCCCAACCACGATATGGACAACTGTGATGCCTGTTTCTCCATGGACCGCCGCGTTCTTGAGATCCGTGCGTTTTAAGTCGGCAGGGCCCCGCCAACTTTCAGAGGATGGTGTCGTTCTAGGGATGCCATGGCAAAATCTCTGGACCCTGCCTCTGGGTCCCCTCCTTGGGTCTCTGCAGCCCGGTGAGGAAGAGACCTCCCCGGATTCCAAGCTTGCCACAAGGAGGTTTCTTTTGCAGTACCGGAGGATCGTCTCGGTTCTCTGCGGAGCCGGGTAGAGGGCACCGCCATGGCAGTCACCTCCTTGGAGATGCAGGCTCCCTGGGGTTGAGGCCCACGGCTGATGGGCCCGGCACCGGTGGACCCTCGGTGACTCCTGCTGGCACTGCTCCGGATCCTGGTGACGTTCGCGATGCTGGTGATCAAGGCGGCGCCACGGTCGGTGCTGTGTCCCACAGTGGCACTGTTCACAGGAGAGCTCCTGGGGTCGCTAATCTGGTAGTTTGCGTGGTCTCCTCTTCTTCAGAGGTGGATGACTCACTGGCAGATCTGGACTGGCACCCTAACTCTTCTGAGTCAGGGAGTCCTCTTCAATGCGGCACCAGGCGACCCAGTGTTTGCCTCCCGGGCCCCCCGGAGTCTGTGGTCCCTGCGGCCCCCCATGCTGACTCTGGTGTTGGGGGCTCTACGGTGGATAGTGGTCTCCGGGGGGGTGGGGTCTGTTGCGGGGCAGCTGCCATCTCTGGTGCTGCCGTGGCCCCCCCCTTGGTGGGGACAGGGACCTCCTCTCCTGTGGCCTCCCTCAGGGGCCTGGGGGATTGGGGGACCCCTTGGCACTGGGTTCAAGGAAGAGGGCGGCCTCTGAGTCAGAGGGGTTGAGAGGTCAGAGGGAGGTGCAGAGGCCTTCTTCCATTACCCTGCGGGGAGTGGGAAGGAGCTGCACTGCTGAGCCCCACTTCTCCTCTTCTGAGACTTCAGGGGCGCCCTTAGTGGGCAACGCTGAGGATTGCCCTTCTGAAAACATGCAACCTCAGTTGCACCTCGGGAGATTCTCCCTCAGGGCTCAGCCAGGTTTTGTTTTTGCATTTGCAGTCCCCGCTGACTGGATCAACTCCCGAATCCCCCAGCTTGGGAGGATCTACTGTGGGGTCGCAGAGGCCGGGCACTTTCGGTGAGGTGCCCTTCTCCCATTCCTCTGCAGACACCTCCCCCTCTCCCAGGGCATGTGGGCCCTATGGGGCCTTTAACCTGGGAGACGTTCAGGGCCACTGTGGCGGCCTTCCCTTGGTATGTTAGAGCTATGGATGAGCAGGTCTTTCGCCTGTCTCCCCTGTCGCAGGAGGACTCTGAACATCCAAGCTCCTGTACTTCCTGGGCTTCCTCATCTGAAGAAGAGGAACATTCTGTCCACCTTTTCCTCCAACGCTGATTTCATCGAATATCAGCGATTCCTTTTGAGGTTAGTTCAGGAGCTCCACCTCTCCCATGTAGTTAGGCACACTACCGAGTGGGAGACATGCTCATTTCTGAGCGAGTTCAGTGTCAACCATCTAGTGGTGCTTTCCTAGCCCATTCTCTCCCAGGAACTGTCTATCTGCACCTGGCAGTCTCCAGCCGCCTCATCCCCAGCCACAGTAGACTGCAGGAGGAGGAGGTATTGTGCTCCCCAGGAGTCTCTTGGTTCTCTTCCTCACCCACCCTTGGGGCTGACAGCTTTAGACACTCCTTCCAGGCTCCAGTGCCCGGTACACAACTGACCACCATATCTGGATTCCGTGGAGTTCGACCAGTGGGGAAGAAGAGTTTTCTCCTCAGCTCGTGTATTATTGTGCATCAGCTCTCATCAGGCTCACCACACTGCCTACAACAGGCACCTGTGGTCAATGCTGGCGCAGGTTTTAGCATCCTTCACTGATTCTGAGGAATCTAGGCAAGCTATTGCCCTCTCTGCTCAGGTTCTAGAGCTTGCAAGACACCAAGCAAGGGCATGGTACGACACCAGTGAGGTTGCTTCCAGACTAGCAGGGACAGCGATCTGCATCAGGCGGATGGCATGGCTTCGCATGTCTAGACTGTCACCCGTTGCCTGGTGTTGGGTGATTTCCTCCGCTTTCCGGGGGACCATCATTTCTCTCGCAGGGTGAGGAGGAATCTTTAGGGATGCCTTCCATCCCCCTGGCCACGGGGGACACCTCCTCGGCCTGACCAACGTTAGGCCATATTGGCCTAGTATGTTGGAAGGGTCTCTCCCTCCTGCTTTTCCCCCCACAGGAGGCTGAGGGAATCTGTTCCCTCAGGGCAGTGTCAGGTCCCCTCTGGGGGGCTTGGTACTCACCCTGCAGTAATGAATGGTGAAAAATGACAAGGGAAGAGATGAAAATTATGTACCTACCGTAATTCTTGATCTTACATAGAAACATGGAAGTTGAAGGCAGATAAGGACCGCAAGACCCATCCAGTCTGCCCATTTCTTTTTCTGCCTTATGAATGTGGCATTGGCCTTTGCTCTGTCAATGACCTATCTATTCATACTCATCTGTATTGCTCCCTTATGCCTGTCCCATGCCTGTTTGAAGCCCTGCACTGTATTCATATCCACCACTTCCTGAGGTAGGCCGTTCCATGCATCCACCACACTTTCTGTGAAAAAGAACTTCCTCACATTACCCCTTAATCGGCCTCCCTCTAATCTCATGCTGTGTCCTTTTGTCCTGCTATTTTTCTTATTTTGAAACATTTTAGACTCTTTCACCTTGTTAATGCCCATAAGGTGTTTGAATGTTTCAATCATATCACCTCTCTCTCTCTCTCTCCTTTGCTCTTGGGTATACATATTGAGCTCAGTTAATCTGTCCTCATATGTTTTCTGATGCAGTCCCTGCACCATTTTGGTTGCCCTTCTCTGGACTGCCTTTATTTGGTTAATGTCCTTGTGAAGGTGTGGCCTCCAGTAGTGCACGCAATACTCCAAATGGGGCCTAACCAGTGTCTTGTAAAGAGAGATTATTATCTCCCTCTTCTGACTTGTGATACCCCTACTAATACACTCCAACATCCCTCTAGCCTTACCTACTGCTTTAGTGGTCTGCTTGGATGATTTCAGGTCATCGGTGATGGTGACGCCCAAGTCTCTTTCTTCCCTTGTGACTGCCAGCAACTCCCCTTCCAGCCTATAGATGGCTTCAGGGTTTCTCTTCCCTATGTGCATGATCTTGCACTTCTTTGCGTTAAACCCCAGTTGCCACTCTTCCGACCATTTTGCTAGTTTATCCAGATCTCTTCTCATTCTGCCCACCCCATCTGGATCATCTACTCTGTTGCAGATCTTGGTGTCATCTGCAAACAGGCAAACTTTACCCTCCAGTCCATCTGCAATGTCACTGATGATACTGAAGAGGACTGGCCCCAGGACTGATCCCTGAGGTACCCCACTTGTGACTTGCATCTCTTCTGACTGTGTACCGTTTACCACCACTCTCTGTTTTCTGCCCGTCAACCGGTTTTCCACCCAGTTGACCAACTTCTGACCCACCCCGAGCCTACCCAGCTTATTAATCAATCTTCTATGTGGAACAGTATCGAAAGCTTTGCTGAAGTCAAGGTAGGCAACATCAACTGCTCACCCTTGGTCCACCACTCTGGTTACCCAGTCAAAGAAATCTGAGATTAGTTTGACAGGACCTTCCTTTTGTAAACCCATGCTGTCTTGGATCCTGTGCTCCTATGGATTCTAGGTGTTGCACTACCCTTTCCTTAAGGAGTGTCTCCATAATCTTCTCTTGTATCTTCACTATTCATTACTGATTCCTGCCCACCTTCCCCTCGTGGGCCTCAGCTTTTGGGTGCAGCCTCCACCCTGCTTGCCCTCCCCCTCTTTGAGGCCAGTTGGGGGCAAAGTCCCCCTGGTACCTCAGGGCCTTCTGTTTCCTTCTCTAAAAAAGTCATAGAGCGCTCGTCCTAGGAGGGTGGTGAGTAGGGTCTTTGCCCTTGCCTCGGAGGGAACTCCCTGGGATTCTTAGTGTGGTGCACTGTTGTGTCCTCCTTAAATTAGCTTGGATATTCCATTGTGTTTCACGTTTCTGGAGTGGGGGCTGCAGCAGTGCCTTTCCTGGGAGAACCCATAGGGAGTTTCCTCCCCCTTTTCTCCTTTCTTGTGTCCCCTCTACCTTTAGAGGTCATTCTGGACAGAGTACTCCCTTGTTTAATACGTTTTTCCCTTTGACTAAACATCAGGTGATAAATAGTGGAGGGCCATGCTCCAGGACTTTCATCCCAAATATGCTTTTAGGTGTGGGAGGAAGGGGCTAACTCTACCATGTTTTATATTTTCCAAGACCATTTTGAGTTCTCTTGTTCTGGACCTCCGGCCTACAGTTCTGAAGTTGTTAGGATCCTTGCTCCTGTGTCTTCAAACCTTCAGGTTTTGAGACTATAATAAGCCAAATGGTCTTCTAGTTCAACACGGTGGAGGGACCCCCTTCCCCCCTTCTCTCTCTCTCTCTCTCTCTCTCTCTCTCTTTCTTCCTTCTTTTCCTGTACTGCCACCCAAGAGTTGGGGCCCTGTGGCCACTTAGGAAAATAAGTTCAATCTCTTTGTCCTCTGGTCGGCTTATTCCTTTTTCAGTTGATATCCTTTCGTTTTCCTGTCTCTTGGCTCTCTTGCCTCACCTTGGTTTTCTATATCCTCTTTTTCCTCTCTCTCTCTGGCAGGATAGAACTGGGGTGGAGGAGGAGGAGTCTGGGTGCTTAACAGCCAACCATCGCCACACAGTCGTGAGCCTCGTGGGCGGCGCCGGTGGTGCTGACTCCACCCCCAAAAAACCCTCCAGTACAGGTGCTCACTTCTGGCTTACAACCAGCAGTAATGAATGGTGAAGATGCAAGAGAAGATCAAGAATTACTATAGGTATGTAATTTTCATATCTTTCTTCTCTGCTGAAGTGGCTAACTGCACTCCCCCCATCCAGTAGCTGTACCTTGGTTTTTTTGCCCCCAAGTGCAAGACCTTTCATTTTTTGGTATTGAACCCCAGCTGCCACGTGGCTGACCAGCACTCAAGGGTCACCAAATCCTCTTGCAGAACCTTACCCCCTTCATTACTGTCTACCTGATCACCGATCTTAGTGTCATCTGCAGAGAGGCTGATCTTACTTCAAGAGGACTCTTGCAGTAGGTATTCACATATAGGAGTTACCCGCCAGGTGTCAGGACCCAACGGAAAAATTTCTAGCTAGCAGTCTCTGGCGGGGGACCACCCCCACGTCAGGTGACCAGCGTCATACTATGTCAGTATAAAGGGGCGGTCCCCCACGCCTGCCTCCCAGTTCTTTCCCACCGTCGGCTTGTGAAAGTTCCTTGTGGTAGAACAGCACTCCTCAGTCTTTCATCAGTCCCTAAGTTCTCGAACTTTTTGACCAAATTTCTCTGTTTTTCATCTTTATTCATGATTCGCTGTGTATGTTGTCCCCGACGCTCTCTGAATTGCATAAGAATAAGTGCGACTCGTGTGGTTCCCAACTTCCACACAAGGACGGCCACTCCTTGTGCCTCTTCTGTCTGGGCCCAGACCACCCCGTGGAGAAGTGCCACCCTACAGGTTTTCTCCAGCCTGGGTATCACCATCAACCAGGCCAAGTCCCATTTGGTCCCTTGCTAACACCTCCAGTTTACAGGGGCGACTCTGGACATGACCATCGGCAAAGCCTTTTTGCCTCCAGACAGGGAAGACATTACCTTCAGACTCAGGCCCGTCTTCTGTCCATTCGCAGGAGGGCCAGAGCCAGGTTAGTCCTTCGCCTCCTCGGGCTAATGGTGGCTGCCATTCCAACAGTCCCACTCGCTCGGCTCCATATGAGGATCTCTCAATGGACGCTTCGGTCACAATGGATGGTTCAGGAGTACCTATGCCTGGGATTTCACTTCGTGTGGTTGTCATGACCCCAATGTCTGTTAGAGGCCCACCGTGAATACCGAGCAGAAGTAACTGTTTAAAATATTGCCTCATTTCCATATCGCCGTATTCATAAGGCGATTGACACTGGCCACCTATTGGGTGCGGTGTTCATTGATCTGGCCGATTGCTGGGTGTGGTGTTCATTGATTTGACCAAGGCATATGACACCGTGAACCACCAGCTCCTGCTTCACTCACTCTCCTTCCCTGGACTATGTAATGATGTAACCAAATGGTTTGAAAGCTACCTCTCGGCAAGGAGCCAAAAAGTCAAAATCGTTGACACTCTCTCAAGTGCCCTTCCTGTCTGCTCTGGTGTACCCCAGGGTTCCATCCTTGGCCCTCTACTTTTCAGCCTTTTCATCAATTCTCTTCCTGCAGCTTGCAATAATAACTTAATACTCTATGCCGATGATGCCAAGGTGCTACAGATGAACTTCAGCCTAGTTGAAACCTGGCTTCTCCAACATAAGCTGTTGATGAATTACAAAAAAACAGAATCCATGCTGTTCCATAGCTCTCACAGCAAATACAGATACATAAACTTCACCATACATAATGAACTTGAACAGCCACTTGAGCAAATGGAGGAGTTTAAATACCTTGGTATTACCCTTGACTGCACAATGTCTTTCAGCTTTCATGTTCAACACATCTCAGAATCAGTCAACTCAAGAATTGGGATCCTCTACCGCCACCGTCACTGTCTTACCAAAGAAGCTATGTGCGCAGCTATAACTGCCTCAGTCCTACCCGTCATTGATTACGGGCTTGTCTTCCATGGGGCTGCCGTTGATACCACCCTAAAATGGGTCAAGACAGCCCTTAACAAATGCTGTAGACTTCTTACTGGCACAGGGAAGCGTACGCATGCATACCTGTGATCTCTACAAGCAATCCAACTGGCTCAATCTAAATAGTAGACTTGCCTACCAGACCTGCCTACTGGCTAAGAAAATTTGTCTTAACCTCACACCCCCTGCAACTCATGCCTTAATGTTGCCCGCAGTCACTGCACATTTTATGTGCAGTTCCCTCAAACCAACATCTGTCGTTCCATTCTGCCGTACCAACCAGGCTCAACGTGCTTTCCACACCAGGGCCCCCCTGCTGCTAAACAACCTTCCCCCTGAAATTGCCCATTCAAACGTAAACACCAGCACCTCACTGACCTCAGCAGTTGTGACTGCTCTGTCTAGACTTGCAGCTTTGTTTCACCTCTTCCTCCTCTTCTGTCCTCCCTTGCAGCCCTCCCCATTTCTCTCCGCCCCCTCCATCCCCTGCTACTCCCTGTCTCTCTCAACCCCCACCTACCATTCTACCCACTCTCACCTCCCACCTACCATTCCACCCCTTTCCCACTCCTCTCCTCCTGTCTCCCCCTCCCTATCACCCTATCTCTTGTTGCTCCACCCCAGACTACCTAGCACTTCTCTTTCTGTTCTTGCACTTAGACACTGTCAAATCCTTGACTGCCTACCCCCTTTTCCCACCCTCCCCTCTCATCCCACCCTTGCTCCACTTATGTCACCCCTAGGATGGTTTTCATTTGTATCTGTCTTGCTACATATTCACCCGTATTGTTAATTGTGCATTGTTATTTGCCACTGACTGTTTGCTACTGTGCTAGTCTATACACATGTATTGTCTTTTGCTACTAAGTTAACCTCCTGACCTGTATTGTATCTTACCTCTGCTAACTTATATGTTAACCTCCTGACCTTGTATTGTATCTTACCACTGTTTTGCTTGCACCCATTGCTGACGTGGAACCTTTGTAAAAAAAAAAAAAAAACCTTGGTCCAAAGGTGTTTGTAATCCTAGTAATAAATAAATACTAACCCCCCTCGCAGTTTACCCTCTCCCCAAGTTGTCCATTTCTCCCTAATGTACCAGAAGCATTCTTTTTCCCATCCCTTAACACCCTTGGCAGTTTGCTGCTCTCTGTCTGCTTTTGCTGTCCTGTCCATCCACTTTGCCTCCTTTAGCTCACTCTTGTATTCCCTCCTTAGTTCCTTCTCCCCTTTAGTTGCCTTGCACCTTGTGAAGGCTCTACTATTTACCCTCACTACCTCCCATACTTCGTTTATGAACCAGATTTTTTTTTTGCATTTTTTCTTTTGTTGACCTTTCTGGTGCAAAAGTCGGCCTCTTGAATGGCCCCCTAGATTACCCTCTTTTCCTCTTCCCCTTTGATCTGATCTACACCCTCTAGTTTTTTCCTGACTCCTGCATTTGACCAAAATTTGCCCTTCAGAGGCCCACAGCCATAGCCTTTGAAGATGGTCTGTCATTTCCCATGACCAGTTAGTATCATACAGCATTGTGGTCACTGGACCCCCACTGCTTCCCTGTACGCTACCCTGCCACCTCAGATGTGGTAAGTACCATATTGAGAATGATGTCCTGCCTTGTGGGTTCCCTGTCCAGCTGCACCAGTATGCAGTCCTGCAGTGTATCTAACAATGTCTGACCCTGGTGCTCCTAGGTGCTGGTGTATTCCAATCTATGTCTAGCAGGTTCAGATCTGAGGTGATAAAGCAATGGGGCCAGATGGGGTGCACCCCAGGGTCCTTAAAGAACTAAGAGAGGTGGTGGCTGAACCTCTGGCTATCCTGTTCAGCCAATCACTGGAAACAGGGGAGGTACCCAAAGACTGGAGGACAGCAGATGTAGTCCCCTTATACAAAGGTGGGAACAAAGAGGAAGCAGGGAACTACAGACCAGTCAGCCTCACCTCGGTAGTGGGAAAGATCATGGAAGCCTACTGAAGGAGAGATTGGTGGAACATCTGGTTGTCAATGGACTACAGGACCCAAGGCAGCATGGTTTCACCAGGGGGAGGTCATGTCAGACCAACCTCATTGAATTTTTTGACTGGGTGACTAGGGAGGTGGATCAGGGGAGGGCAGTGGACATGGCCTATCTGGACTTCAGCAAGGCCTTTGACACTGTGCCACATAGAAGACTATTACACAAACTGGGGAATATGGGTGTGGGCAGGACAGTAGTGTGGTGGGTAGGTAACTGGCTGGGTGGCAGGACACAGAGGGTGGTGGTAAATGGCTGTCACTCCACAGAGGAAGAGTAACCAGTGGGGTACCACAGGGCTCAGTGCTGGGACGGTCCTATTCAACATCTTCATCAGTGACATTGCGCAGGGATCTAGAAGGCAAGAATTTCACTGTTCAGCTGATGACACAAAGCTCTGTAACAGAGTAGACACACCAGAGGGTGTAGACAGAATGAGAAGGACCTGCAGAAACTTGAAGAATGGTCAAGGGTTTGGCAGTTGAAATTCAATGCAAGAAGTGCAAGATAATGCATATAGGGCACAAAAACCCCTGCACAATATATCAGTTGGGGGTGAGGATATAGCATGCACCAAGCAGGAAAGGGATCTTGGGGTTGTCATCTCTGATGACCTCAAGGTAGGGAAACAGTGTGACAAGGCATCAGGTAAAGCAAATAGGATGCTGGGATGTATAGGCAGGGGCATCACCAGCAGGAAAGGGAGGTCATAATTCCGCTATACAAGACACTAGTGAGGCCCCACCTGGAGTACAGTGTACAGTTCTGGAGACCATACCTACGTAAGGACATAGACAGGGTAGAGAAGGTTCAGAGGAGGGCAACAAAGATGGTGCATGGGTTGCATCACAAGTCCTATGAAGACAGGTTGAAGGAACTGAACATGTACTCCCTGGAGGAGAGGAGGGAGAGAGGGATATGATAGAGACATACAGGTATCTTACAGGGAGGAACAGGGTGCAGGAAAACACTATTTTAAGCGAAAAGATGTTTCAGGACTAGAGGCATGGGATGAAGTTGGAGGAGGGGACGATTCAGAGGAAACATGAGAAAGAATTTCTTCACAGAGCGGGTGGTGGACAGGTGGAACACCTGCCAGAGGAAGTGGTGGGGGCTGAAACAATCACGGGATTTGAGAATGCATGGGATAGACATAAAGGAATTCTAGAGGGCAGGGGTGAGGGGAAACAGACTTCTAGGAAAACAAACTGAACTTACAAGCTCAAATGGGCAGACTAGGTGGGCCATAGGCCCTTATCTGCCGACACTGTCTATGTATCTATGTATCTCCCACAGTTACTAGATCCCTTTTTGCTAACCCTCTCCTAGTGTCCTCCCTTAACTCCTTGTCCCCTTCTTACTTCTGTCCTATGGACTATAGGCCACCCCATTCTAATCTTTTTTTGCTGCAGTTGTTGTCAGTTGCATCCAGATAGACTCCACTCCCTTCTACTGCTGCTTGATAGTCTCATCCTCTGTAGCCTCTATACCATTCTTAATGTAGAGGGCTACTCCAAGCCCCTTACCCCATCCCTTCTGTACAATGTATACCCATGAACAGTCAGATCCTAGTAATCTATCTCAGGTTAGTGTCTCCAGATGTTCAGGGATTTCTAATGCCATGACTAAAATGGACCCCATTCTTAAGCCAGGGCATATTAAAAAAAAGAAATCAATACTGTATTAGTCTTTGATGTTTGCTGTGCGTGCTCTTCTCAGTACACGCAATGTCTCCAGGATAGCTTCCTCTTGCAGTTGATAAGGTGTCACAATTATTGATAGCATATTTAGATGTGCCTGAAAGTTCTTTTTGATTAGCCCCGTTGCTCCAAGCACTATTGGGATGATTTGTGTGTCCTTATTCCATATCAGTTCGTTTCTGATTGCATATCCTGGTATTTCATGATTTTGTGTTTCTCTGTACGCAGGGCACTGTAGTCACTAGGGGTGGTTATTTCAATCAGTAATGCTACCTTTGTTCTTGTATTAAAATATCTGGTTTCTTGCTTCCACTTTATTGGCAGTTGGTATTGGGTGATCCCATGTAATCATTACTTCTTCATTCTCTATGATTCTTTGTGGTTCATGTTTGGTGGTAGGTATGAAAGAGCTGATGATTCATCAAGTAGGGTTGATAAAGTCTGAAGGCTGAAAAGTGGTAAGTGTGCAAGAAAGGAGATGGGGAAATCCTGGAGGAAAAAAAACACAGCTACACACACACACACACACAGAAGAAATGCCCATATGAGTATCCCCCCATATACTGTAAACAGATACGTGTGTTCAGGCAAACCCACATTACGTAAATACAACGCATGCATGCACTAGTATCAGTGGAGGGAAGAGAAAAGAGTCAGTACAGTGGCAAAACATGAGTCACTTTTAGTCACTGGCAACAGGTGAAGTGCCAGTGGACTAGTGTTGCTTGGATAGTATCCTGCCAGGTCGGATACCATCAGATGCCATCATTTTGGTCAGATATCGGATGGCCGTGGATGGCATAGACATACAACCTTCTAGGATCCACTGTGAGGATCAGAGGCATCTGTGGGTCTGACCTGAATCCGATGGATCTGACCATCAGATCCAGGGATCTGACATTAGGATCCAATGGATCTGAGGTTGAATCCAATTGATCCAACCACTGAAACCAACTATCTGAGGTCGGATCCGATGGATCCGACCTCAGATCCATTGGTCAAACCCTGGTTGGATACCAGCACTGTCTGACAGAGGATAGACGGATCCACAAAAGCACTATCCAAGCAACACTGCGAAGGACTAGAGATAGTGAACATTGTCCTCCTGCAGAAGAGTGGAGGATGGGAAAATCCAGGTAACTACAGGCCAGTATGCCTAATGTCAATCATGAGAAAGCTTCTAGAGTCAGTTATAAAGAAACGGAGAGTTGACTTCCTAAAGAAAAACAGCATTATGGACAGGAATCAGCATAGATTCACAAGAGGTCGGTTGTACCAAACAAATTTGGTTGGTTGTCGCCCCCCAACCTGGTGACATAGATGATGGATGGATGGGGGAAGGCAGTCAATGTTTTGTACCTGGTCTTGAGTAAGTCCTTTGATCTGGTGCTGCATAAGAGATAGGGGACTTAGGACTAGGGGAAGGGCTACCTTGGTGAATTGGGAACTGGTTGACAGGCAGAACTCAGAGAATGGTCCTGCATGGCAGATTTGGTGATGTCAGGTTGGGGGTCACAAGTGAGTGCCATAGTGGGGCTTGTCCTGGGGCTGATACTTTTTAACATGTAAATAACTGATTGTAGGGTGGGGCTATAGGGTAAAGAGTTTGGTCGCAGACAACACATAACTGTGCAAGGAGAGTGTGTAATAATGAGAGGATTAGCAGCATGAAAGGAGATGTAGAAAGCAGGAGCAGTGGTCCAGACTTTGGCAATTGTAATTTAATGCCCAAAAATGTAAGGTGGGGTGACACCGGAGCACACAAAGCAGAATGACAACCTACTGATGATAACCGTTTGAAATCCTCTTCCCAAGCAAGTTGCATGGTAAAGCTAACATCATGCTAGCATGCATCATGCGGGGTTTCACTAGTCTAAACAAAGAGGTGATAATTGCTGTTGCACAGGCTGTTGTTTAGACCACACCTGCTATACTGCATTCAGTTTTGGAACCCACATATAAAGAGGGCTACAGGAATGACTCTAGGACAGTGGGGTAGGACCTATGCAGAGAGATTGGACAATCTTAAAGGGAAACAGTCAGCGCTAAGAGCTCCACACGTGTGTGGGGCTGGTCTCAGTTTGTACTTTGTGCACAAAAACATTTTTTTACTTGTTTTTTTTTTTCTGAAGTATAGCTTATTTATTTCAGAAGTTTTACCAAGAAAGACATACTGAGCTGGTGGCAACTTGCTGCCATATGTGTCCTGGAGTACACAACCCAGAATGTCAGAGATAACAGTGATGGACTGGGGGTGGGTGGGGGGGTGGAGCAACCCGACTGAGTTAGACATGGCTTCAGGAACTCCGATCGAGTGAGTCTTAAAAACTTTACTTTTATAAATAAAATTATTCCAACTGATACTATTTCTGCATCCTAGTCTAGCCTGCTTTACCTTGGGATGACTTTTCTCAAACCATTCTGTGATGGGGAAACCTCGACAAGCAGCTCAGCAGGATCCAGGCAAAACTGCGCAACAGTGTGGAGAGGCTGAACAGCTCAACAGTGAAGTGTTCTGTGCAGTAAAAGATCTTGAAAAATGTCTTCAGGATCTTAATAAAAACGTGGGATTCCTTTAATGTGAAGTTAACCGTCTGGGAAACAAGGCTGGATGGGGTGTCTTCTAACACAAAGCAAGCTAAAGAAACCGTGAATAAATCCCGTACTGTTGCAGGAAAATAGTATTCTGTGGATGAGACTTGAGCACCTCAAGAATGTGGTATGGCTGGCTAACATGCACTTAATCGGAGTGTCTGAAGATGTTAAGGGCCAAGATTTGCTGACCCTTGTATGTGGGCTCTTGGGCCTGATTTTGGATTTAAAATTGGATGGTCTTATTGTAAAAATCTATTGGATCTCACTCTGCCGGGGGATAGTGGACACAGAAGGTCCCAGAGCCATTTTGCTTTGGGGCCCATGTAAATTTACAATCCTGCAAGCTGCTAAAATGAAGGGACGGCTACCTATGGCAGATGGTATGTGGCGTCATTGCTTCCTGGATATCTTGCACTGATCCGCATGCCATGTGCGTGTACTGCCTGGGTGTTGGCCATGACACTCAGGCCTGTGAGATGTGTCACGCATTTCACCCGAACGTCTTGGATGATCGTTTCGCTCGGCTGAAATTTGGCAGACCGGAGAAACTGAACCCGCCGGTCAAATCTAAGAAAGCCCAATGGCGGTCTCTGCAGCTGGGCTCTGCTGAGCAGCTTGAACAAATGAAGGCCTTCGAGGAAGAGGTGGCTCGGGCCACGGATTGGTTCCCTGAAGCTCTTTCTCGTCCTGCTCAACTTGGGATCCACTTTCTTTAGATCCTTTCGGGGGAGATGTGCCAGTCCATTCTCACCAAGGGCAAGGGGCCTTTGGTTACGCATGTCTCTCGGTTCCGTAAAAAGGACAAGGAACTGAGAGAATCTTTGTCTCACCGAGGACTTTCCTGGGATCATGAGAGATCTCGGTCCCAGGAATCACCTGTCTCTACTTCGGTCCAGGTTGCGGCCTTGGCCACTGGTTTCACAGTTCCCCCGTCAGGCCAGCTGGCCCAGACACTGGACGACAATCTGGTTAAGATCATTCTTGACCCAGTTGACCCGTTGTCACCCGAGGAGGCTGACAGCTCCTTATTCAGGACTCCGGTCCTGCCTCTCCCTGATGAGGAGACCCAGCCTGCTGGGAACCCCTTGGAGAACCAGTCCTGGACCAAGAAGAACCGCCGATCTCCCCGGTGCCTTCTGATCGACCCCGTCGCTCACCCCAATGATCGAGGTCTCGGACTCCTTCGACCGACAGGCCTAAGAAGGCGCACAAGCACTCTAAGAAGAGGTGCCGCAAACATTCTTCTTTGTCCTCCTCAGATGAGGAGAGGCTTTGACAGAAACTTTGTAGACGCTATGAAAATTTAATGTGGCAACAGCTGATCTTGTCCAGTCAAAAGCTCATTCTGGCTTCTACCCTGGCCATTACTTGGCTATCGCCTCCCAAGCTGAAGCCAACTCCTCTGGAGCTGTCCCTCACTGTTCCTCCTCCCATGGAGCTGGTCAAAACCATTCTGGTTTAGCCAAAATCGAACTCGACACTGATGTTGTTGGAGCCGTCACCTAAATAGCCCCCTGTGGGGGTACCTACCAAAGAGTCTCGTCCTGTTCCAGGCCTCCCGTGTAGGCGCTGTGTTACCCTCACTCCTGACCATCCTAGATGGGTGGAGGGGAGACTCAGGTGGCTGGCCGATTCATCCGGACTCTTCGGAGTCTGAGGACTTGTACCTTCATTCCCATCCCTTGGCCGAGGAGTCAGTTGGTAGTCTCTTGACAGAGGAAGACCCCTCTTCCTTTATGGGCATCCTCCATCTTCTCTCTGAATCCACGGAGATGCCTCTCGAACCTGTCCAGAAACTGTCCGAATATCCCCTCACGGATATCCTCAAGGGGGGATTCACCTACAGAAGCCTTTCCAGTGGCCGAGGCCATTGTTGGTCCATCTTTGGAGCTATGGCAGCATCTTGCCTGCTGCCCTGCACCTTCTGCCTGTATGGCCCACAAATACGTGGTGCCCATTGGGTCCCTTTCTGGGTTCACAGAGCACACCTCTGCATAGGGTCTGGTGATCGAATCTGTGTTCAGACACTCAGGAAGTTTGGCAGATACAGGTAGACCTCCGGACAAGGAGTCCAAAAAACTGGACCATTCTGCCCGTAAAGTCTATGCCACCTCTATGCTGGGCTTCCATCAGGCAAGCTTGACCGTCATCATGGCGCATTTCTCTCATGTCCTTGCGGGCTCCCTTGATGAGGTTATAACTCTCCTCCCTGCAGACCTCCAGACCATGGTCAAGCAGGTCCGGGACCAGGGTCGGGCTGTTGCGAAGCAGCCATTCCAGACGGCTGTGGACTTTGGGGACTCGTGCACCTGTTTGGTGGCAGCTGCGGTTGCCATGCGCCTCAGAACTTGGTTAATGGTCTCCACCTTCATGGTGGACACCCAACACAAGCTAACAGACATCCCTTTCCTGGGTACTGACCTCTTCGGCCCTGGTGTGGACAGTCACCTCCAACACATCAAGAAGTCCAGTGCCACCTTGGACTCTGTAAATACTTCACCGAAGGAATCGCAAGGATCCAAAAAGCAGAAGAAAAAGCCATTTTAGCATTCTGCCCCTGTGGCCCAACAGCCCCACTTTCATGTGGGGCAGCAACAGCAGGCACAGTCTTAGCACCCTCAGCCCATGTCTGGGCCGGCGGTGGCCTGTAAGCCTGGAGAACAGGGCTCAAGTGGTCCCCAGTCTGGACTCTCTTCTTCCAAGCCTGCTTAGTGATGGGATGGGGGTGGCCACCCTCATACCTGTCACGCAAGCTCTGGGTCCTCCCCTTGGGGCCGGCTCCACCACTTCTTTCTGCCTGGTCTGCTGTTACCATGGACCAGGTGGGTTCTAGAAGTGGTGGGCCAGGGACTGCCTCTGGAATTCGAGCAGTTCCCTCCAGGTCGAGTCTGTGCCCCATGGGAGGATATGGTGTCATACACACTCAGTCGGCTCTTGAGGGCGACATTGCCAACTCCTCCACAAGGAGGTGGTGGCCAGAATCTGAACCCCCGGTCAACACAGGGTTCATATCAGGTACTTCCTGGTTCCGAAGCGGGGGGCTCAACACCATTCGGAATCTGCGGCCTGAACCAGTTCTTGGGTCCTGCACCTTCAGGATGGTAACTCTGTCCCAGATCATACCATCTCTCGAGCAGAACATGTGGTTTTGCTTTCTGGATCTTAAGGACGCATTCTTTCATGTCCCGATCCGTCCATCTCACCAAAGGTTCCTTTGCTTCCGAGCAGAAGGAGCTGTATTTGAGTTCCGAGCCATGCCATTCGGCCTGTCATCAGCCCCATGGGTCTTCACCAAATGCATTGCAGTGATGGCGGCCCAACTCCGGTGTCGAGGGCTCAGCGTTTACCCATTTCTTGATGACTGGCTCTTGGCGGGTTCCTCCGAGCAGGAGGTAGAGAGCTCCAAGGACCTGGCCCTCCAGACCAGCACCGATCTTGGCCTCCTGATCATGCCCAGTCATTTCTGGTTGGGAACTTGCGCCCTGCCTGGAACTTCCTGTGCCTTCTGGGGTACATGGCGGTCTACACCACCGTGGTCCGATGGGCCTGGTGGCATATGCTCCCCCTCAAATGGGAGCTCGCCAGCCAGTGGACTTAGTGCCACAGTCACTCCGACCAGCTGGTCACTGTGACCCAGAAGATGTGGGACACACTCTAATGGTGGCCCTTTCTGGATCACTTGCAGGAGAGGGTCCTGTTTGTCCGTCCCGAGCCAATGGTCGTCCTCACAACCGATGCCTCTCTCACAGGCTGGGGAGCCCACATGGGGAACCACAGAACCCATGGGTTCTGGATCCCTGAGGAATCCCGATATGATATATCAGCCTGCTGGAGCTCAGAGCAGTCAGACTGGCACTGTCTGCATTCACTCCGCTTCTTCAGGGTCAAGTGGTGCAAGTCCAGACGGACAATACCACAACCATGTACTACCTTAACAAATAGGGTGGCATGCACTCCTGGCTACTGTGCAGGGAAGTGCTCTGCATCTGGACCCTCATGAGCCGACTGGAGGCAGATCTCCTAACTATTCATATGGCAGGAGCCTCAAATCACCTGGCAGATGCTCTCAGCCGTGTGGGCGAGACGTCCCACGAGTGGTTTCTCCATCCAAAGGTAGTTCACAGCCTGTTCTTCTACTGGGGCAGACCTCAAGTAGATCTGTTGGCCTCCAGGGAGAACAGCAAGCTGAGACTGTTTCATGCCCACCCCCCTCAGCAGGGCTCGCTGCAGGGGGATGCCTTCTTGATGCCATGGACCCCAGGCCTCTTCTGTGCCTTCCATCCACTTCCCTTGGTTCACAAGGTGATCCTCAAAAGTCAGGAGGGACAAGGCACAGGTGATCCTGGTAGCCCAGACTGGCCGCGCCAGTTCTGGTATCCAGAACTCCTCAGCCTCAGCTTCAGGCCTCTTCGGCGTCTTCCAGTACATCTGGTCCTGTTATCTGTCAATCAGGGGAATGTATTCCATCCAGACCTTCAATTCCTGCACCTGACAGCCTGATTCCTGAGCGGCTAGAGTTCCAGGCTCAGGTCTCTCTGAGGATGTACTCACAGTAGTGGAAGCATCCAGGAAGGAGTCGACCAGGAGGTGCTATACATTCAGATGGAAATGGTTTTCCATTTGGTGTCAGGGTAAGGGCCTGGACCCTCTGTCCTGTCCAGTGGCTAGCATCCTAGACTACCTTTGGTCTCTGTCCAAAGGGGGTCTTCGGTCTACGACCTTTAAGGTGCATCTGGCAGCCATCTCTGCTTACTGGACGCGGGCCGGTCAGCAGACGGTGGCGCAGGAGAAGATGGTCTGGCATTTCTTTAAAGGTCTCGACTACATATCCCCTCCGGTGAGTGAACCTCCACCTCTGTGGGATCTACTGCTAGTACTGGCAAAGCTCATGGGCAAGCCATTCGAACCGGTGTGAGATGTCACATTTGTCGTGGAAGACCGCCTTCCTGGTGGCTATCACATCAGCCAGAAGGACTCGGGAGCTCCAGGCATTCTTGGCGGAGTCTCCTTACCTGGTCTTCCACAGGGACAAGGTTGTCCTGTGCCCCCACCCAAAATTCCTTCTGAAGGTGGTGTCGGAGGTCCATCTTAAGTGTCTACCCGAACTACACCTCTGAGGCCGAGTACAGGCTCCATACTCTGGACCTGAGATGAGCACTCTCTTCTTTTATAAGGAGCAGATGGCGGAAGTTCGAGGAGAGGTTTGCCAGCTGTTTGTCACCTACGCTGAAGCCACACCTGGCAGACCTGCAGCAAAGCGGACGATTGGCAGATGGATTACATCCTGCATTGATCTCTGCTACCAGTTGGTGGGCAAGGAGCCTCCCAGAGGGATAAGGGCTCATTCAACCCGCCATACTGCTGCATCGGTGGCTGCTTCCAGGGACATCCTTATCCAGGAAATGTGCCGGGCTGCCACCTGGAAGACAGCAAACACCTTCATTACCCACTACCACATTGACCTAGAGTCACGCCGGGATGCTAGTTTTGGTGCCCCAGTTCTCAATTCTCTGTTCCCCTAGTAAGTATAGAGGGGGTGTGCGCCTTGCCTCCCTTCTCCTGGAGAACTGTTTGGAGTCTACCAAACAGTGTGAATAGAACAACATATCCACGATCTTAGAAAAACAGGTTACTCACCTGCAACAGTAGTTCTAGGAGTGGTATATGTTGTTCATCCACACAAACCCACCCAGCCTCCCCGGCTTTGACGCACAACCTGAGCTTCCAGTGGGCAAAGGTCTGGTGTCATGGGGCAGAGCCTGAGGATTATACCAACTGGGTGGGTGGCAGGAGCCAGCTTCAAGACCTTACGGCAAGATTCTTAAAGGGAAAGGACATGCCAAACAGTGTGGATGAACAACGTATACCACTCCTAGAACTACTGTTACAGGTGAGTAACCTGTTTTTACTGACCCAGTAGAGATAGAGAAGAAAGTTTTGAAACTTGAGAAGGATTTTACCAAAAGAGACTGCACCATAAAATCAGAGCTGGATGGGGACTCATAAAACTGTCGGACTTTGTGACAGGGTTGAATAGGACTCTGTCTCAGTTGTTATGGAGAGTTTGAATGCAGGGATCTGCTCTGTTCTTTCCTTTCCTGTCTCTTGTCTGTCTGGTTGCGCAACCAAATTTTCTCATGAGATCTAGGATTTGATCACCCTAACAGTCTCGCAGTTCTCTGCCTCTCACTGTCTCTGTCTTCCTTTGCTGTTTCTATCTTTTTCCTGTCTTGCATGTGTGCTGTTTATAAAAATATGTGCAAATCATTATGTGGAAATGTAACTGATATTGGGATCCCTTTGTTTAGAAATTGTATAGTGTTACTGTTGAAATGTATATAATTATAGTGTGAGGTGATTGCAAAAAGCTATTGGGAACTCAAGGTGTTAACCTGAGAGCAACTTTTAAGCCCTTTTTCAGAAGCTGTGGAGAAGGGGCCTCAGTTCTGGGCAATTGTGTTCTTGCTGCACCTGCCTGAAATTTACAAGAACATTTTAGAAAAAAACAGGATGTTTGTTAAGGAAGGGGGGTTGCAAAGACTTATAAGAGAGAGAGAGACACACAGACACACAAAGATTGAAGGAAAACTCAGATGGATCTTCTCTGTTTATTCTGCCTTTGCAAATAGTGATACTGAACAAGTTTATTTTTTTACGTTATTGCTAGTACTAATAAACATATTTTGCTAATTCTACAACTGCTCCTGGTTTTTCCTATGCTCCCTGACTTGTGCCTTGATGACAGACTTATTGTATAGTTTAATAAAAGTTCATACTCATCTTGGTTATTTTGATCTAGGCTCATGCCATCCTTTTTGTTATAAATTGTTTTGCTTACGATATGAATAGCCAAATAGGGGCCGAAACTTAGAGAGGTGACGGAGTCACTATTTGATGTGTGCACTTAGCCAGCTATTTTAAAACTAGTATTTTATTTCTAATGGAAGGGCTGTGTTTGTTCTAGAGACCAGAGGATTGAAAGAACAAAATGGCCGCAATCACTTGATCCAGACCGCATGGTTCTGAATGGGGTAGTGTTGCAGTAACATGCTTGGCCTGCTCCCATACGTAGCCCTAGCCCTCGTCTCTGCAGTCAGCTTGGGTACATGGGAGATACTGGAAGATATACTTCAGAAATTAGTACTCACCAGTTAAAACCTTACGATGCTAAACTCTAAAACTGTTTTGTTATTAATACTGCTTACAGTTTTGTTCATTTATACTGGCAAGAAGTACTCCTTTGTAAAAGCTGTGTTTTCAGTATTGCTTAACAAAAATTCTTTGTTTAGGCTGTTTCGTAATCTGATTAGATGTGTTAAAGTTTGAATTTGTTATGAATGTCCTTTTTCAAACAACATGAAGTCTTGCTATACTATGACAATTGCAGTATGACCGCAGGTTAGAACTGCTCCGGAGGTGAAATAGTTAACTTTCCATTCAGGCATGGAACTTAGAGCGCGAGCTCGGTTGAAAACTCTGTCTGTTGTGCTTCAAACGCAAACTGTCAGATTCTTTACTCTGCCTCACTGAACAGTCGCTCCGGAGATTTCTCCTTCTGCTCGGTTCATTTGTCAGTTTAAAAGTATTATTTTCGGTTTTAGCGAGAATTAAACCATAACCGTCGGTTCAAGCTCTGTTTGTGGTAATGTAAGTAACAGATAGGTTTTACATTTATTTTTCTGTGGAACTTGTAATTCTTTATCGGTTCGGTTTGAACCGATCAGGATTTATTTAAAATCTACTAGTCCTTTTTAGAGTGCGGTTCCCGGTTCTTATCGGTTCTAAAAAAGCGGATTTCATTACGGTTTTCCGACCCGTGACGACGGTTGGGAACCGATAAGGGTGTCTTATTGGTGGATTGCCATAAACAGGCAAGTTGGTTCGGCTGGCATTATGTCTGAGAAACCCAAAAGGAAAACTGGACCCACTGGGTTTCAACACTGTAGTGTTTGTGGGGAAGCTTTTGCTAAGGCTGACCCACACACCACGTGTCTATCGTCTGGGGTTTGACCACCTCAATTCAGACTGCCAGATTTGTCACAATATCCCTGCTGCCACCATAGATAAGAGAGTTGGTAGGCTCAGGGAAAGGGAGGCCAAAAAGTCTGCTGACCCGGATGGCCAGCCCGGTTCGGTGCCAACCGAACCGGAGAATTGCCCTCTGACCAGGCGATACTTCTCGGGCAAGCGAAGAGCCAGTTCTGAGGCGGTTCCAGCAAGGACTAGAAAGTCAGCTAGTGTAGAGCCAAAGTTCTCTCCCCAACTGCTGAGGAAATAGCTAAAGCAATTCAAATTGTCCAGTCTCTCTCCCGGTTCCAGCAGACCAACACCTTCAGGTAGGCGTTCGGGTTCCACCGGTTCAAGATTATGATTTTGAGGATTTTTATGAACCGGGAGGGAAGAGAATATGAGGAGAGTGAATATGGTTTGAAGATCTGGATGTGCCCATTGATCCGGACATCTCTCCAGATAGACCCCTAGGGGTTTCTCCTCCAAGGCTTTCTGAGTCCCCTTCTCATTTCATGTTTTATAAAAAAAGTTGCTGAAACTCTCCAACTCCCTGTTGAGGAAGCTGTTGATGACCAAGAGGAGCCAGACTATGTAGAAATGATGGATATTCCAGAGTCTAGGAGACTGTCTATTCCTTTGCATAAATCTTTTCGGAAATAGACAGTAAAAGTTTTAAAAACTCCTCACACTATACCTCCTGTGGATAAAAGGATGGACAAGAGGTATACCTTTATCAAGCTCCGACACTGATTTCCTCACTCAACAATGCAGCCATGTGGGGGTAGTGCAGGCTGCAGCCTGTGACAAGGCTAATATTCCCCTAGCTTCACACCCCCCTGAGAAGGACTCCAGGAAGATTGATGCTATGGCAAAGAAACAGTACATGGCAGCATCTTGGGACTCAGACAAGCAAATTATATGGCTTATGCTGCTAGGTACCAGAAATCCAGATGGGATACTGTGCTGGCCCTAGCGAAACAAGTCCCTGACCAGCTTGCCAGGGAGCTGGAACAGGTGGCTGGAACAGGTGGCTATGGATGGTATTGAGGCATCCAAGGTGCAATTTCATGCTGCAGTGGACTCTAATGATGTTTCATCAAGAGTTATGGCTACATCTGTGGCACTTCGCAGGATGGCTTGGCTCAGATGTACTACCCTGTCTCAGGATACCCAGTCTAAGGCCATGGATTTTCCTGTTGTGGGAAATTCTCTATTTTGGGAGCAAACAGAGAATTACATGAAGAAAATGGATGAATATAGGACCACCTATAGGGTGCACAGGCCAAGAAGGCAGGCCACTCCTCAAAAGCAGCTTCTAGAGGCAGGGCAGGCCTTTTCATAGGCCTTTTACAAGCAAAGCTTCCTCCTCCGCCTATGCTCAGAGGGGTTCTTTAGAGGAGAGGCAGATGGGGTACAAGCAGGTCTGCTTCCACCCCTCAGCCCAAAGCCCCTGCAAGCAGGCACCTGATGGGATTGCCAGGGCCGATTCTCCTCTACCTGTAGGGGCAGGCTGGCTTACTTTGTCCAGGACTGGAAGTCTTTAACATCAGACAAGTGGGTCCTGGAAGTAGTAAGCCAGGGACTGGTTCTCAGCTTCAAAATTTCCAAAGCTGAGAACCAGATCTTTCACCTGCAACTCCATCAGAGGCACTCGCCCTAGAGGCAGAGGTCTCTACCCTCCTGGCTCTCAGAGCTGTGGAAAGGGTTCCTCCTACACCAGGGCAAAGGTTTGTACTCCAGGTACTTCCTTACCCAAAAGATAGGAGAATGGCGGCCCATCCTGGATCTCAGATATTTAAACAAGCACCTTTTAAAGCCAAAGTTCAAAATGGTGACTCTGGGAATTATCCTACCTTCTCTAAGGCCAGGGACTGGCTAGCTTCCCTGGACCTCAAGGATGCCTACTTCCATGTTCCCATCAGAAGCTCCCATAGAAAGTACCTCAGGTTAGAGCTGCCCTCAGGCCACTACCAGTTCAGAGCAATGCCCTTGGCCTCACTTCTGCCCAAGGTATTCACCAAATGCCTGGCTGTAGCAGTTGCCCTACAAGAAGGCAAAAGATTGCCATCTTTCCTTACCTGGACGATTGGCTCTTAGTAGGCCAGTCCCCAGACCAGGTCAATTTACACCTTCAGATAACGCAGCAACTGCTTACCACTCTAGGTTTCCTTCTGAATCTCTCAAAGTCAGTTCTAGAGCCGGTCCAGCTTCTTACCTTCATAGGTGCAGAACTGAACACACAGGAAGCCAGGGCCTTCCTCCCCCTGGACAGGGCAAAGACCCTAGTCTCCCTGGCCTCCTCATTTACCCTGCAGGTCTCCCAGCCAGCAAGGCATTTTCTGCAGCTCCTAGGCCACATGGCTGCTTCCACAGCAGTTGTGCAAGGAGCAAGATTTCAGATGAGGGACGTCCAGTTCCATTTGAGAGCTTTTTGGTCTCAAAGAAAGGATCCTCTTACCAAGCTGATCCCAGTAACTCGAACCCTAATCCAAGCCCTACAGTGGTGGCAAGATCAGAGCATCCTGAGACAAGGGGTTCCTTTTGTCACTCAGTCTCATTCAATAATCCTTACTACAGATGCGTCCCTCTTGGGCTGGGGAGCTCACATGGGTGACCTCACCACCCAGGGTCTGTGGTCTCCCCAGGAATCTCTGCTCCACATCAACCTGTTGGAGCTCAGAGCAGTTTTTCTAGCACTTCAAGCTTTTTCCAAATCTGTTCAGAACAAGAGTATTCCGGTCAGAACAGACAACACCACTACAATGTGGTACATCAACAAGCAAGGGGGCACTCGGTCTACGGCCTTGTGCACCGAAGCGATGAAGTTGTGGTCTCTGGCTTACTCCCTGAACACCTGCCTTATGGCAGTTCACCTCCCAGGCAAGGACAGTGTCCTGGCAGATGCTCTCAGCAGGATTTCCCAGGGCCACCACGAATGGTCACTGGATCCTCTGGTCTTGGGAGTAGTATTTGCCAGATGGGGCACCCTGCAGATAGATCTTTTTGCAGCCCCAGACAATCACCAACTTCCTCTTTTTTGCTGCAGGCCCCCAGTGTTGGGCTCACTCCCACTGGATGCCTTAGCCCTCAGTTGGGAGGGGAAGTTTCTCTATGCCTTCCCTCCCTTTCCTCTCCTGTTCAAAGTGCTAGTCAAAATCAGATCCCAATCATGCAAAGTCATTCTGATAGCTCCGGATTGGGCCAGACAGCCCTGGTATCCACTCCTGCTGTCCTTAGCAGTCCCTCCCTGTCCCTTCCCAGGAATCACAATCTGTTAACCTGTGCCCAGGGAAGGGTCTGGTACCTGAATCTCAAATCTCTCAATCTCAAGGCTTGGTTCTTGAAGAGTTAGAGTTTGCTGATTTATACCTTTCCCAAGTGTAATGGATATATTGAAGGCTGAAGGAAGTCTTCCACCAGGGCTACTTACAATTCCAAAATGGAAAAGGTTTTCCATATGGTGCTTGGAAAAGCAAATTTCCCAGTCTCTGCTGATCTACCCACAGTCCTGGATTATATGGTCCACCTGAATTCTTTGGGGCTGAGACCAGCTACCCTGAGTGCACTTGGCAGCTGTGTCTGCTTTTATTTCAGCAGGTAAATCCTCTTCCTTTCAGCTCATCCTGTATTTTCCAAGCTTTTTAGGGTTGTTTCACACCAGCCCTCCATTCAGGATCCTGCCCTGCCTGGGATCTTAATTTTGCATTGCTCAGCTTATGCCCCCCTTTAGCCCTTGTCTTCAGCTGAGCTCTAGTACTTGACTTGGAAAACTGTGTTTTTGGTAGCCATCACCTCTGCCAGGCGCATAAGTGAATTACAAGCATTGTCAGTGGAGCAGGAGTTTATCTCTTTCACAGAGATAAGGTGGTCCTTCGGACTAACTGAAAGTTCCTGCCTAAGGTGGTTTCAGATTTCACCTTAATCAATCTATTTCACTTCCAGTGTACTTCACTGACCACTCCTCCTCTGGGGAGAGGATGCTGCACAGCCTAGATGTGAAGAGAGCCCTTAGTTACTACATAGAGCATACCAAAGGTCATAGGTTTGACACCCTTCAACTGTTCCTCACCTATGGCGAAGTTGGTGAAGGGAAGCCAGCCACTAAAGATCCATTGCCGGTGGATTGTCTCTTGCATCCAATTCTGCTATGAGACATTGGTAAAGTTCCTCTCAGGCCTGAGGCTCACTCTACCAGAGGTACAGCTGCTTCTCTGGCTGCTGCCAGAGACATTCCTATTCTAGAAATATGTCAAGCAGCTACCTGGAAAACAGTTCACACTTTACCAAGCATTACTCCCTGGACATCCAGGCTAGGAGTGATGCTCGGTTTAACACAGCCATGCTTCAGAGCCTATTTCTAGGTAGGTTGTGTCCCCTCCATGGGGGTACTGCTGTGTAGTCTGCAATTGTCATAATATAGCAAGACTTCATGTTGTTTGAAGAAAAAATTACTCACCTTAGTAATGTTGTTTCTTCTAATGGAGTCTTGCTATATTATGACCTCCCTCCCTGCCTGCCCCTCTCAGAACCTCTGTTTTGGGGATGTGGGTGGGCAGTACAGGGTTGGCACTTTTTTTTGATGCCCACCTTGTTGTTTTTCACCTACCTTTTTGGGTGAATTGGTGTTGTGTTTTTGCATTTTTGGGTCTCCTGACTTGAGTCTTTGTTTTAGGCCAAAAATGAGTGTTTATGTTAGTAGCCAGTTGGCTAGAGTAGGTTTACAGCTTCTACACAGAACCTTAATGAGTTTTAGCTCGTAAAGATCTGACAGTTTGCGTTTGAAGCACAATAGACAGAGTTTTCAACCGAGCTCGCGCTCTAAGTTCCATGCCTGCATGGAAAGTTAACTATTTCACCTCCGGAGCAGTTCTAACCTGCGGTCATACTGCAATTGTCATAATATAGCAAGACTCCATTAGAAGAAACAACATTACTAAGGTGAGTAATTTTTTCTTCTCTCAGATACTTATGAGTCACTCAATTGGACACTGTGAGGGATGTTCTGAACATTTGCCATTGAATTATTGTAAAATTAGGCCTTTACATGAACTGTGAGAGTCGGTCATACTGACAGTTTATGAATGCTCTGCACTCTGGACACTTATCGGACATTATACTCTCTTTTAGGAATTTAGTCCATGGTTATGGTTGTAGATAGCTACTAGTGATGCTATATTCTAGGGTATTTTCTTTGTTACTCTGGAGATTCTCCCCACGATGTTGTAACTATGGGTATCAAGAATTGAGCCCTATGTAAGAATACGTGTTTGCAGTGATCAATTTTCTATGCCTTTATCATCTTTCTACAAAAAGTGAATAAACTGTAAGTATTAAACAACAACAGTAATGAAGGAACAATAGTATAATGAAGGAACAACTGTAAATTGTTTTGGACTGATTCTTCTAACTTCCAAGTTGACATTTGCTGTAACCAGAAATTCCCTACAGCTGATCTTGGTGCAAGGCCTCAGTAGTGGGAGATTTAGTAGCCTGTAGTTCTTGTTTTGAGATTTTATAAGTTCAGATCAGATGTTTGCTGGTCCTGCAGTTCTCTGTGACCTGCCCATTAACCTTGCCAATTAAAATTTGTTCTTTAAGGGGCTGATCTGCTGTTGCAGCACTAGCGCTAATCCTTGCAACACTGACAACCTGGGTTTGGAAATGAACTTGGGGCATCGGAAGGCCTGCCAGGGGGCAGAGTATCAAATGTCTGAATGACTGCTGTCCTCCCCTGGGGGTGGGGGGGGAACGCGGTGTACACCCAGTAGTTGCCTGGCCCCTACTGAAGGCTGGGAAAAGACGCCCGGGACTGCTAGAGAAAGCAAATGGCGGCATGGCAGATGCCGTCGTTCATTTTGCGTAGCAGAAGTCATGGTGCCATTGCACACCATGCCTCTTGTTTTGGGGGGGGTTGCTCAGACAAAGGGAAATATACTGGCGGCAGGATAGTGCTGGACACCTGCAGACCCCACACCTGATCAGCTGGGCATGCCGACCAGAACCAGATCGTGAACAACAGTGGGGGTTGGTGACCACTGCTGGGGGGAAGGGGATTCCTGGGGAAAGAAAGGCTGGTGGTAAATCCTGGTAGACTTCTAGTCCTGGGAGAAGGCGGGTTGATGGGGCTGGGGCAATGCAGGGTCCCGAGTTGGGGGCCAAGAGCTGGTTGGAGACAAAGTCGAATAACAGAAAGTAAAATAAAAAAAAAAAAATTGTTCTTTAAAACACGTGTGTACAGTGTGGAACAGCACCTTCCCCTTGTGGGAAAGAGGGCCTCTGAGACATAAAATGATGGATGTTCCTCAGAATAGGGACAGTTGGAAGGTAGGGCCTGAACCAGAGATTTGTGGCAGTTCATTCGCGTGGACTTGCACTGTGTGTGTGTGTGTCTGTGTCACTCTCTCACACACTCTCTCTCTCATTTCCTGTTTGAATGTCCACTTGACATGGCTAAACCAGAAAACAAGTTGTGCTGGTGTCAGTTTCTATAATGCAGGCTTGATTTTTCTCGTCAGATCTTTTGCACGTTAAACTGCTTCCTGTTTTCAGTTCCGCCTTGTATTACCAGTGCGAAACCATCAGGCATTTGTAGCACTTCATTTGTTAAGGTGATACTTGAAACCAAGAACAGGCATGAACTTTCATGTAGTTCATGTTTTCACATTACTAAATATTAAAGGGACACAGTCAGGTGTTTTCCTGATTTCCAACACAATCACAGTACATGTGACCTGTGATCTTGTTGCAAACTACTCTGCACACACGATACAAAAATGCTAGTATATTTGACAAAAACTAACTTGTAGAGTTTATTTAAAATAAACAAACATTTAAGTCTGCCTGGCCAGAATGACTCCCGCCAATGCCCCCTGCGTGTCCATGATGTGACATAAGGACATAAGAAAAGCATCGGCAGATGGGGACCGTGAGATCCATCTAGTCTGCCCTAGAAACTACCCCCCATGCAGCCTTCATCCTAACTTGTCCTTTATGTCTGTCCCATGTGAGTTTGAACTCCCTGATTGTCTTTGATGCTACCACCTCCTGGGGCAGGCTGTTCCACGGATCTGTCACTCTCTCTGTGAAGAAGTACTTCCTGAGGTTGCTTATGAACTTTCCTTCTACCAGTCTCGCACCATGCCCTCTAATGAGTGCTGCCATGTTCTGTGGAAATAGATTGCTTGTCTGCGCTGCGTTAAATCCCCTCACATACTTAAATGTTTCAATCACGTCCCCTCTGTTTCTTCTGTGCTCAAGGGAGTATGGGTTCAGCTCCCCGAGTCTTGCTTCGTATGACCTGTGATGCAGTCCATGCACCATCTTAGTAGCCCTTCTCTGCACTGTTTCCAACAGTCAATGTCCTTCGTGAGGTGAGCTCTCCAGAACTGAACACAGTACTCCAAAGTGTGGCCTCACCAAGGACCTGTAGAGGGGCATGATAACCTCCCTCTTTCTACTAGAAATACCAGTACTCGTACATCCGAGGAAGCCACCTGCTTTCTGTGCTGCTTTCTCACATTGTTTTCCTACCTTTAATTCGTCAGCGATGATTATGCCATGGTCTCGCTCCGTTTGTATCTCCTCAAGTTGATGTCCTCCCAGTTTGTTCTTTTTCCAGGGTTCCTCTTTCCCAAGTGCATTACCTTACACTTTTTGGCATTAAATTGTAACTGCCAGTTCCTGGACCAATCCTCTAGCCTTCTAAGGTCAGCTTTCATGTTGTCTGCTCCTTCCCTTGTGTCCTCTCTGTTGCAGAGTTTTGTATCATCTGTGAACACGCAAACCTTCCCTGAGTCCATTAACTATGTCTGCTGTAAAAATGTTAAAATAGGATTGGTCCCAGTACCGATCCCTGCGGGACGCCACTGATCACCCTACCTTCCCTTGACAGTGATCCATTGACTAGCACTTTCTGGGTCCTATCGTTCAGCCAGTTACTGATCCAGCTGGCTACCTTCTGGCCAGCTCCCATATATTCCAGGTTGTTTAGTCTTCTGTGAGGGACGGTGTCAAAGGCCTTGCTGAAATCTAGGTATACAATATCCACCACCCCTTCCTGATCCAGTGTTCTGGTGACTCAGTCAAAGAAGTCGATCAAGTTGGTTTGACAAGAGCGTCCTGCTGTGAAGCCATGTTGCTTTGGGTCCATTTTTCCAGTATCTGTTAGGTACGCCACTGTCTCTTCTTTTAGCAGTGACTCCATCATTTTCCCCACAACTGAGGTCAAACTGACAGGGCGGTAATTTCCTGCCTCTTTCTTGTTTCCACCCTTGTGTAAGGGCACAATGGTTGCCTGTTTCCAGTCCTGAGGTATTTTCCTTCTGTCTAGTGACTTGTTGAAGAGCTTAGCCAGTGGTGTGGTCAGTTCCTCTCGGAGCTCCTTCAGTATCCTAGGGTGTATGCCATCTGGTCCCATGACTTTTTCCACTCTGTTTATTAAGCTCTTTTAGGACCCTCTCTTTTGTGAAGGGGCTAGTATCTGCTCCCTGAGTATCTTCCTTTGTCCTGCTCAGTGTGGGAAATTTGCCACTGTCTTCTATGGTGAAGACAGAGCAAAAGAACTTGTTTAGCACTTCTGCCTTGTCCTCGTCACTCTCTGCCATGTTACCTTCCTTGGTTGCTAGACAGACTATTCCTCCCTTAGTTTTTCCTTTTTCTCTTCTGCATCTATAGAAGGTTTTGCCTCCCTCCTTAACACCCTGTGCTATTTTCTGTTCCGTTTGTGCTTTTGCCCTTCTAACAGCTTTCCCTGCCTCCTTTAATTTGTTCTTGTATTCTTCTGTGTGTGCCTCATGTTTTGTTTGCTTGAATTGTGTAAAAGCCTTTTTTTTCTCTTTGATTTTGGATGCTACTTCATGAGAGAACCAGAGAGGTCTTTTCCTTCTTTTGGACTTGCTGATCTGCTTAGTGCATACAATTGTTACTGTATGCAGAGCAACCTTCAGAGTATTCCAGCAGTCCTCTACATTTCCAGTGATTCCTCCTTCTAGCATGGATGTGATCTTAGTTCTCATTTTGGGGAAGTTGGCTTTTCTGAAATCTAGTACCTTGATTTTGGTGTGACTATTTTCCTCCATATTATTCACAATAAACCAGATTGAACTGTGATCACTGGTCCCTAGATTGGCTCCCACCTCTGCTTCTGGGATCCATGTGCTGTTTGTCAGGTTTCCAAGAGCTCCTTGTCTACGTCGGCCTCCTGTGATGGGGATTGTATATGACTTCTAACCGAATAGAAGCTTTGTACTCGGCTCCTAGTGTAACCCAAAGGGCCTCTGCCTTACTCTGTTTTCCCTGGATTTCTGTTGCTCATATGTCTTCTCTGACATACAGTGCCACCCTCCCTCCTTTCTTTCACCGTGATCTTTCCAGAATAACGCATACCCTGGGATGGTGACATCCCAGGAGTGGTTCCTAGTGAACCATGTTTCCATAACAGCGACCCAGTATAATTGTGCGTCTGCCATTATGGCTGTGAGATCAGGGATTTTGTCTGGCAGACTACAAGCATGGATGCATATTACCTTCCATCCCCTTCTATTTTGATCATTTGTATTTTTAATATGTTTTGGTTGTGTAAATTTTGTTGAAATGCTTGGTTTGAATATGTTTGGTGCGAATATGATTGGCGCATGCTTGTAGTGAACTAGTTGTGATGGGGGAGGGGTATTTGGCAACCCTTTTTGTGCTAGGGGTGCCTGTGCCACCCCCCACCCCCCGTCCACTAGTTTAACTGACCAATGTGAACATCAAATTTTTGCCCTAGCGCTCGGGTCTCCTCCCTTGAGAGGTGTAGGCCATCGAATTTAAAGAACTCCCATTCCCAGAAGTCCTGCCATTTTCCAATAACGTGGTGACCTTTTTCTTGGCACCAGTCCTTTAGCCAGGTGTTTAGCTCAGAGATCTCCCCTTCCCTGATCTTCTGCCTGCTGTCTCCTTTTTTCCCAGACTGGCAGAATTTCAGAGAAGGTGATAGTGGACGAAAGGGAAGCAAACTTGTCTCCCAGCCTGGTGAGGTTTTGTTTCATTTCCTCTACTGACTTACTGGCTAGGACATTCGTACCTATGTGGAGAATGACATGTGTGTCTCGATCAACGCCTCAAACGATTTCCTCTATGCGATTGGTGTCCCTCCATGACGATGTTCCGGGGAGGCACCTTACTGTAGTTGAAGCATGGTCCTGCTGGAGGTGATTCTTTACACCCCTAATTACTGAGTCACTGATTATTAGTACCGGTTTCTTTTTGTCCTTTTATGTGGGTTTAGTTGTGTGCTGTACTTTCTTGCGCCGCTCTGGGTTCATAGAATGTTTGACACTTGTTATGCTATTTGTCATGATAGATAATGCAGTGTACCTATTTGATGTTTGAATAGGTTTCATATCTTCCTGTACTGAGGATTTTGTGCCAGTTGTACGAGACCTAACCTTTTTCTAGTCCCCTGGCCTGTTTGTCCTTTGGGGTAGGGGTACTGATGTAGTGTGCCTTGAAACTAAAAGTTTTACGCTGTTGCCCAGTGGGGGCAGATTTAGTATATCGTGGAGGTATTTTATCTCAGCCCGTGCTGCATGAAGCTGTGCTCGGAGGTCTCTGATTGTGGAACATGTCTGACAGTGCCCCACTCTATAAATAAAGTCCTTGGTAAAAAGTGTGCCACAGTTGTTGCAGTTCAAGAGGTTCATAGTGGCCTTTATCTGTCTAAGTTCCTGGCGAGAGAAGTAGATTGGCTAGAGGCAATCTTCGGATGAAAGAAAAGGGATGCCTGCTATTTCGCTGGGGTGTTTATGTGCTCGGGGGGGGGGGCTGTTGTGGATGAAAAGAATATATGGACAACTAGAGGTAGAGGCCGTGAGTGGACCAAAAACTTTGTATTTGTAGATTAGTGAAGCTCAGCAGACAGTAAGGCTAGGGGCTGGACTGCTCTTGGCATATGCCTCCTAGGGGTGCCCTTTGTGTCTGAGCTGTTGCTTCTGGCTGAGAGCTTTCTATTAACCGTGAACAAATGCTGATTTACATACAGCAGTCAGGAATTCTAGGTAAGTGTTCCAACAGCTCTTTATGCTGAGAGAGCAGACGCTGGCTGGGTCTGAGCAGAGCGATCGAGGAGAGAAGCTGCCTCAGCGGAGAAAGGAGCCCAGACTGTGCACTCTAAGGAGGATTCAGGTAGAACTGCTGTCAAAGACTCCCTGCTTCTGCACATGTTGGAGTCTGTCTTCCCCCCATGATTGGTCTCTCTCCCAGTTGGTGAAGATCAGTGATGCTCAGTAGACAAAAAGACTAGGGGCTGGACTGCATTTGGTGTATGCCTTGTAGGGTTGCCCTTTATGTCCGAGCTGTGGCATGGTTGTTAGCCACGGGATGTGGCTCGGTCTGCACCTTGCCTCCCCTTTCCCAGGGAACTGCTAGAAGTCTGCCAGAGTGTGAACACATGAACCATATCAGTGCCTTTAGAAGAGTAGGTTACTCACCTGTAACCATTGATCTTACTTCAAGGAAGGCTCTTGTAGCTGGCCACACCGGTAGGACTAAGCTGCCAGGCGCTAGGATCACACAGAAAACTTACAACCAGCAGTCTGTCACTGGGGACCACCAACCACGGCGTCAGTCAGCTGACGTCAGCTTTGCCTGTATAGGTGGGTGGTCCCCCACACCTGCCTCAGTTATTTTCCCGCCGTTGACGTGCACATGTCGGACCTCAGTGGATGCCACAGCTGCAGTCGACCTCCATCTCCCACACTTGCTGTGCTATTTTATTTTTCATTTTTCTTTCGTGTAAAACATCGAAATTTCAGTGTTCTCACTGCCGAGTTTATGTCTTCTACACCAGCCTCATCTTCCGACTGCTCCGTGAAGTGTGCCTGTGGCAAACAGATCTCTGAAAAGGATGGCCAATCTGTGTGTCTGGTCTGTCCTAGGCCCCAGCCACAACACCGAAGCCTGCCAGTTTTGTCAGAAATTCAACCAGGCCACTTAGAGATGTCATTTAAAAATTCTGGAGAGCCACCTTTTGAAGCAGAAGTTAGTCATGTGGAGAAGGAGCTGCAGGCCAGGAGCTCTTCTGCCTCAGTGGCACAGTCCTCCGGGGCCTCGTCGTCTTCTCACAAGGAGAAGTCTGTGAAGCATAAGCACTGGGATAAACATCGGGCCCGGTCAGCTTCCCGTTTGGGGTCACCTCACAAATCTTCGACCGCAGTGGGGTCGTCCCCTGCGGGGGTTCGGCTCCTCCTGCTCCGCCAGCCCTCTCTTCTTGTGGGCTCCTGGTGGCTCTGCCTCCCACCCTTATTTCTATTTCAATCAGCAGCTCTTCGGGGCAGGTGAGTTTGTCTCTTGCCCCCAGTCCCTGATACTCAGGTCCATGGGCTCTCAGTCAGGTGGCTTGACTGGTGTTGATTCCTCGGGTATCAGCTCCACAACTGTACCCCCCAACCACGGCGTTGCCTTCATCGGCTCCCATCTCTGGGACTGATGTCAGTCCTGCCAGTCATCGCCTGCAGCTTGCTACCACTGCCTCTTCTTCGCCGGTGTTGTTTCTGCCTCGGGGGGGGTCTTCATCCCTTCAGGCACCAGCTTCTCCAGCTGGGCTGGCGCTGGAGGATCCTTCACCTGGGTGCTCTAGGCTGTTACCTGCTGGGTTGCTGCCAGTACTGCCGCAACCCGAGTCTATGGGCCTGACTCCATCATCGCCTCTGCTGCAACCTGTGCCGCAGCCGACACCTGCCGGCCCATTGCCGAATCATCACCCGGTGCCGGGTGGACCTTCACCGGGGTACCCTTTGCCAGCTCCTCTGCTGTCATACCCTTCCTCAGCGCCTTCTTTTCCATTCTTGTTGACGTACAATATAGCACCCCAGGTGAATTATAATGCCCTTTTTTAGGCGTGGTGGTCCTTTATGCAAAAGCAGACCCCCGTCCCCCAGGGCCCTCCTCCAGTGTCTCCCCTCCGTCCTCCCCAGGACCTTTTGCCCCAAGTCCAGACTCAGCTTGTCTTGCAACCCACACTTGAGGTGCTTAGGCGCTTGACCTGACATCAGTTCAGGTTCTAGACTGGACGTTTGCGGCTCCCAGTTTCGGTCCTGGATAGTGATACTACTGATGATGACTCTGATTATTTGGGTCTTTCTCTCCTCCTCGCGGAGCCTTTGGAAAGGGAGGACCAGGCTAAGGAGGTACCCAGGTCCCCCACCCCCTTCCCGATGATCCATCCTTCTTGGATGTCTGCACCAAGTCCACTATGGGCTGCGAGATGGAGGAGCAGGACCTGGAGAGATGCCGTTTGGCCATCTACCTCCAGCAGCGGGATGCCCTTCCCATGGTGGTACCGCCTTTGATTGACTCCTATGAGGATGTCATTAAGGTGGTCTGGAATCACCTGTTTACCACTCCTCCTCTGCCTAAAAAAGCAGACTGCCTTTACCGTGCTCTGGCTGGCAAGCTTTTTTCTGGGGAGCCACCCTAAGGTGAGTTTAGTGGTAATTAATTTGGTGCATGACCATACTAAGACACCCAAACACCTTAGTACCCTTCCTCTGGAACGGGAGTCCAGGCATCTGGATCACCTTGGCAAACGAGCTTTTGCCACTACTTCTCTGGCCATCTGGGCCATAAAGTACCTGGACCACATGGTCCAATACCAGAACGTTCTTTGGGACCAAGCTAGAGACCTGGTACAGACTTTACCAGAGGACCCCTTTCACATAAGTCCACTCTGGCCTCATCCACTGAAATGTATGTCACAGGCCCATTAGGAAGAAGGGCCACTAATTTCGCTGGGCATGGGGTGTGAAATTTTAGATTTTTAGATCTCAGAAGGGGGAAAAGGGGAGAGTACACCCGTCTCTGTCTCTGGATTGCTGGGGCATAATCATTATCAAATAAAAGTCGGTAGGTGCCCAACATGATCCTCTGTTTACGCCATGCTTTTCATAGAATTTGTTCCTTCTGTGAATAACTGTTAAAATGGATCACAAATGATCTCGGTCTGGCATCTGGTTTTGCTGGTCGAGGAGCGAGTGCTCTGTGGGCCTTCTCCACATCTATTTGAAATGTAGGATCTAAGTCCAGGGTTAGACGCAGGAAGTAATCAGCGAAGGCCACTGCATCCTGACCCTCCTCTCCCTCAGGTATTCCATAAAGCCTAATGTTTTTCCGCCTTCCCCTGTTTTCCATATCCTCTTGCCTTGCTGCTTGAAACCATTGTTCCTCTGCCAACGAAAATACTGCTTGCTCTAAGGTTGCAATCTTAGTTGTGTTCTCGGAGGTTTGTGCCTCCATCTCAGCGACCCTAGATTGCAGCTCTCCCAGGTCCATTCGGATATCTCTTAGGGCCTCTCTCATCTCCGTGCAAAATTATGCAGTTGCGGTCAGGATGGCATCAGAAGGTGAGTTTTCAGTTATGTTTTGTGATTGTTTATCGCTTCTTGTCCCCCTTCTCCTATCCTGTCGCTCATTCTGGGCTATAGAAGGGAAGGTTGAGTCACTGTCTTGTAGGCCGGCATCCTCGGACTCCATTAGATCCCGTAGTGGCTGGAAACGTTTTTTTTCTTGGTGCCGCTTCATCACAGCTTTAGTGAGACTGTTTTCTATCTAGGAATCCTCTGGTGTCGTCCGCTTGTTAGCAGTTTTATTTTTAACCCGAAATTCAGTCGATTTATAAAAGAGAGGACTTGTTTTTAATCGTATTGCATGGAAGCTCCAAATCCTCCATGCTCACAGCGCCATAGCTCCACCAGAAGTCGGCTTGCAATCCTCTATTGACAACTGCTAACCTGTGCTAGGGAATCAATTTGTGAAATGTGTAATTGTGGATTTACCCTGCTTAGCTCTAAGCCCATTTGGGGTTACGAGACCAAAAAAAATATATATATAACAAGAACAAAGAGACTATCATGATAGGAGTGCAGGTCCTGGACTTAAGTGAAGCATTCTGCTGTTGAAGTAGTTTGCTGTGCTCTCAGACCTGTCTGGACCCTGTCCCGCCCCCTTTGCCTTTGTTCCTGTCTCTTAATTCACTTGCCCCTTTTTTATCTCTGGTGCCAGCCCCTGGCTGCCACCCCCCCCCCCGATTCTTGGATGCAATCTGTGTTCTTTTGTCTGCCTGAGCACCCACTTCACTACGAATCGTATGTAAACCTGGCTTTCTGCTCTCTCCCTAGGCATTCCTAAGCTGCCCACTTGGGCGGTGAACGCTGCCGCTGCCGGGATCGGACCCTCGTAGCGCCCTACAGCGCTGAAGACCTCGGCTCTACACTTCCTACTGAAGCCCCTCTCCCCCAAGCAATTAGGTACGGACAGCTCAACGGCTCAGGACTTCAGATTTTCGAGTCGAACTCTTGGCGCCTTCTTGGGGTCGAAACTCATTGGCTGCCTCAGGATATCAGCTTCTTGGTTGGCTTGCGCTTCTCTCGGGACTCACTTAAAATGTTATGCATGCAGGCAGCATTAAAAATGCTTAGTGTAGGTTTTCATATGTCTTAACTATAGGCATTATTAACTATCTACTTTTTATTGTTAAATAAGGCTTGCAATTCTCTATTGACAACTGCTAACCTGTGCTAGGGAATCAATTTGTGAAGTGTGTAATTGTGCATTTACCCTGCTTAGCTCTAAGCCCGTTTGGGGCTACGAGACCAAAAAAAAAAAAAGATATAACAAGAACAAAGAGACTATCATGATAGGAGTGCAGGTCCTGTGCTTAAGTGAAGCATTCTGCTGTTGAAGTAGATTGCTGTGCTCTCAGACCTGTCTGAACCCTGTCCCGCCCCCTTTGCCTTTGTTCCTGTCTCTTAATTCACTTGGTCCTTTTTTATCTCTGGCGCCAGCCCCTGGCTGCCCCCCCACCCCTGATTTTTGGACACAGTCTGTGTTCTTTTGTCTGCCTGAGCACCCGCTTCTCTGCGGATCGTATGTAAACCTGGCTTTCTGCTGTCTCCCTAGGCATTCCTAACCTGCCCACTTGAGCGGTGACCGCGAGCGGGATCGGACCCTCGTAGCGCCCTATGGCGCTGAAGACCTCGGCTCCACACTTCCTACTGAAGCCCACCTTCCCCAAGCAATCAGGTACAGACAGCTCAACAGCTCAGGACTTCAGATCCCCGTCACCTTAAATGTTTCTTTGTCCGCCCACTGCACACTCATTGGACCATACCCTAACCCTCTCACTGGCTGTTGCTAGCTGCTATCCTATTGTCCTCTTCAAACACCATGAAGTCTTGCTATATTAGGACCATTGCAGTCATTCCCCACACTTGAACTGCCCCGGAGAGGAAACAGTTAACTCCAGAGTGATCTGGAGTTCCACAGCGCGAGGGCGCTGTTCAAAGCTCTATCTGGCTAGTTTCAAATGAAACTGTCAGATTCTTTACTCCGCTTCACTGAACAGTCGCTCCGGAGATCAGCTCCTTCAGCTCGGTTCATTTCTCGGTTCAAGCGAGTATTTTCGGTTCATTGGAACCGGCAAAAATATTTATTTTACGCATTTCGGTTAAAAGCTCTATCTGGTAAACCGTAAGTACAGAAATTAAGTCTGTGTGGAAATTCATTATCGGTTCGGTTTTGAACGATCGACTTGACTAAATATATGTATCAAACTGTTTGGTTGGGCTTTTGAAGTGCGGTTCCGGTTCTTATCGGTTCTAAAAACCTAACTTTTATTTGGGGTTTTTCAAATACCGTGACCGAGTTAGGAACCGATAAGGGTGTCTTGCCTGGCACTGCCATCTAAAGGGCAAGTTTTGGTTAGGCTGGCATTATGTCTGAGAAACACAAAAGAAAACCGGGCCCACTGGGTTTCAACACTGTGATGTCTGTGGGAAGCCTTTGCCAAGGCTGACCCACACACCACTGTGTTTATTGTCTGAGGGGCTGACCACCTCCTGTCCAGACTGCCAGGTGTGTAAGAATTTCCCTGCAGCCACCCTGGAAAAGAGATTGGGCGGCTCAGGGCGAGAGGCAAAAGTCCGCTGACCGGATGGCCAGCCGGTCCAGTACCCACTGGACCAGAGGAGTGCCCTCTGACCAGGGCGAGACTTCCTCGGGCAAAAGGAAGGCTGGTTCAGAGGAACCAGTCCCAGCAAAAAAAAAAAGAAATCAGCAGGTCTGGAGTACAAAATTGTCTCTCCAACTGCTGCAGAGATAACTAAAGCCATTCAGATTGTCCAGTCTTTGTCTCAGGGATCTGTCGAACCCCCTGCATCTGGGAAAAGGGTGGCTCGTTCAGTCCCAGTGGTTCAGGATTATGATGTTGAGGATTTTTATGAACCACATGAGGGGGAGGAGGAATTTGAACAGTATGTTTGTGACTGGGAAGGTCTGGACGTGCCCATTGAACCGGACATTTCTCCAGATAGACCTTTAGAATCTCCCCCTATGCTGTCTGAGTCCCCTTCTCTTTTTATGTTTTACAAAAAGGTTGCAGAAACCCTCCAGCTTCCTTTAGAAGAGGCTGTGGATGAGCAAGAGGAGCCTGATTATGTTGAAATGATGGATATTCCAGAGTCTAGGAGGTTGTCTATTCCTTTGCATAAGTCATTTAGGAAGCAAACAACAAAGATTTTAAAAAATCCTCATTCTGTCCCTCCTGTAGATAAAAAAATGGACAGAAGGTATACCTTATCAGGCCCTGATACAGACTTCCTCTCTGAGCAGTGTAGTCATGTGGGTGTGGTGCAAGCTGCAGCCTGTGACAAGGCTAATATTCCCTGGCTCTCACATCCTCCTGATAAGGATTCCAGGAAGATTGATGCCATGGCTGAAAAAAAATATATGGCAGCTTCTTTGGGACTCAGGCAGGCTAATTATATGGCTTATGTGGCTAGATATCAGAAATCTAGATGGGACACTTTATTGCAGTTAGCCAAGCAGGCCCAGGGTCAGCTGGCTAGTGAGTTGGAACAAGTGGCTGCTGATGGCATTGAAGCCTCTAAAAGTTCAATTTCATACTGCTGTTGATGTTAATGATGTTTCCTCTAGGGTCATGGCCACTTCTGTAGCTTTCCGTGAGTTGGCATGGCTCAGATGCACTAATCTGTCCCAAGATACTCAGTCAAAGGCTATGGATTTTCCTGTAGAGGAAATTCTCTGTTTAGTGATCAAGCGGAAAATTATATGAAAAAGATGGATGAATATGAACTACCTACAAAAGTGCCCAAGCTAAGGAGGGCCTTGCCACTCCACAGGCATGCCCCCAGGGGTAGGTAAGCCTTTCACAGGCCTTTTACCAATCTCAAGCCTCCTCTGCTTTTTCACAGAGGTTTTCAGAGGCAGAGGTGGAGCGGGGCATGGGTAGACAGTCGCCTCCCTCAGCCTAAAGCTGCTGCCAAGCAGGCACCTGATGGGGTGCCCAGGGCGATCTCCTGTACCAGTGGCGGGCAGGTTGGCTTATTTCAGCCAGAACTGGCTGTCCCTAACTTCGGACAGGTGGGTTCTGGAAGTAGTAAGCCAGGGCCTGGTTCTCAAGCTCAAACAGTTCCCAAAGATGAAAGCCAGGCAATTTCCACCTGCAAACTCTTGAAGCCCTTGCTTTGGAAGCAGAGGTTTCTTCCTTCTGTATTGCAAAGCAGTGGAAAGGTCCCCCTTGCCATCAGGGCAAGGGACTGTACTCAAGATATTTTCTTACCCAAAAAGACAGGAGAATGGCGGCCCATCTTAGACTTAAGGTACCTGAACAAACATCTATTGAAACCAAAGTTCAAAATGTTAACTCTAGCAATGATTTTGCCTTCCTTGAGGCCAGAGGACTGGTTAGCTTCCCTGGACCTCAGGGCGCCTATTTTCATGTCATGATCAGGCCTTCTCACGAAAGTACCTCAGGTTCGAACTGCTCTCTGGCCACTACCAGTTCAGAGCAATGCCTTCGGCCTAACCTCGGCCCCAAGGGTATTCACAAAATGTCTAGCTGTGGTAGTGGCTCATTTAAGAAGGCAAGGGATTGCTGTGTTTCCTACCTGGACGACTGGCTCATAGTGGGTCAGTCTCCAGATCAGGTAAATCACTTGCAAGTCACCCAGCAGCTTCTCACTTCCTGAGATTCCTGCTGAACTTACAAAATCAGTTCTGGAACCTGTTCAGGTTCTAACTTTCATAGGTGCAGAATTAACACAAAAGTTAGCCAGGGCATTTCTCCCCTCGGAAAGAGTGGACAGGCTCATTGCCCTGGCATCCTCCTTACCCTGCGGGTCTCTCGACCAGCAAGGCACTTCTGCAACTCCTAGGGCACATGGCTGCTTCCACAGCTGTCGTGCAGGGAGCAAGATTTCAGATGAGGGACATCCAGTTCCACTTGAGGTCCTATTGGTCTCAAAGGAGGGACCCCTTACCAAATTAGTCCGGTGACCAAAACCCTGATCCTGGCCCTTCAGTGGTGGCAGGATCAAAGCAATCTTACTCAAGGGTTCCCTTTATACCCGTTTCACTCCCTCACCCCTCACCACGGATGCCTCCCTGTTAGGGTGGGGGCTCATAGGCGACCTTTCCACTCAAGGAGTGTGGTCCCCAGGAATCTCTGCTCACATCAATCTTTTGGAACTCAGAGCTGTTCTTTTAGCTCTTCAGGCTTTGCAACTGTTGTCCAGAACAAAGTAGTTCAAATCAGGACAGACAACACCACAACAATGTGGTACATAAACAAGCAAGGGGCCTCGGTCATCAGCCTTGTGCACGAGAAGCAATGAAGTTGTGGTCTCTGGCTTACTCCCTAAACACCTCCTGACGCAATTCACCTTCCAGGAAAGGACAATGTCCTGGCGGATGCTCTCAGCAGGATTTCCCAGGGCCATCACAGATGGTCTCTGAATCCTCAAGTATTGGGGTCGGTCTTTGCCAGATGGGGCACCCTCAGATAGATCTCTTAGCAGCCCAGACAACCATCAACTTCCTCTATTTTGTTGCAGGCCTCCAGTGCTGGGCTCAGTCCCCTGGGCCTTTCTGCTAGATTGGAAAGGGAAATTCCTATATGCTTTTCCCCCCTTCCCTCTCCTCTTCAGGGTATTGGTAAAAATCAGAACTCAGCCCTGCAAAGTGGTTCTGATTGCTCCAGACTGGGCCAGACAGCCCTGGTATCCTCTCCTCCCGTCCTTGACAATCCACCCTCCCCTGACCTTGCCCAGGACCCACGACTTGCTGACCTGTGCACAGGGGAGAGTGTGGTACCCGGACCTCAAATCCCTCCACCTCAAGGCTTGGTTCTTGAGGAATTAGAATTTGCTGATTTGCACCTTTCTCAAGGGTCCTGGATATTTTAAAGGCTTCTAGGAAGCCTTCCACCAGGCTACTTACAATTCTAAGTGGAAGGGTTTTCCTTCTGGTGTTCGGAGAAACAAATTGTGCCAGAATCTGCTGACTTGGCCCTTTACTGGACTATTTGGCCCATCTAAATTTCCTAGGCCTTAGACCAGCTACCTTGAAGGTTCATCTGGCAGCTGTTTCTGCCTTTGTTTCCACGGGGAAGCCTGTTTCTCTTTCCTCTCACCCTGTGTTTTCCAAGTTTTTGAGGGATTTCACCTAACCCTCCCTTTGAGGGAACCAGCCCCTGCCTGGGACCTGAATGTTTGCATTGCTCCAGTTAATGCAACCTCCCTTTGAGCCCCTTTCTTCTGCAGATCTCAAGTATTAACATGGAAACTGTTTTTCTAGTGGCTATCACTTCTGCCAGACGTATAAGTGAATTGCAAGCCCTTTCAGTGGAAAAGGATTTTATTTCTTTTCACAGGGATAAGGTAGTCCTCAGGACTAACAGAAAGTTTTTACCCAAAGTGGTTTCAGATTTTCATCTGAACCAGTCCATTTCTCTCCCAGTATTTTTCACTGAGCATTCTTCCTCGGGTGAAAGGAGACTACACAGCTTGACGTCAAAAGAGCCCTAAGCTACTATGTGGAACGTACCAAGGGTCACAGGTTCGAATCCTCCAACTCTTCCTTACCTATGGAGGTTGGCAAGGAGACCTGCCACTAAGAGGACAATTGCAAGGTGGATTGTCTCTTGTATCCAATTCTGTTACCAAAAACTAGGTAGGGAACCCCCCTCAGGACTGAGGGCTCACTCCACCAGGGGTACAGCTGCATCTCTAGCGGCTGCTAGAGATATTCCCATTTTGGAAATTTGTCAAGCTGCTACCTGGAAAACAGTTCACACCTTTACCAAGCATTATTCCCTGGACGTCCAGTCCATGAGAGATGCTCGTTTTGGCACAGCTGTACTTCAGAGCCTATTTCCTAAAGTAGGTTCTGACCCTCCTCCATGGAGTACTGCTGGGTAATCTGCAATGGTCCTAATAGCAAGACTTCATGGTGTTTGAAGAAAAAATTACTCACCTTAGTAATTGCTTTTCTTCTCATGGAGTCTTGCTATATTAGGACAACCTCCTCCTACCCCTCTCAGAACTCCTACTTGGGTATGGGGTTGGCAAATTAGTGCAAGCACTGTGTCATGCCATTTAGTTCTCTAGTTCCCCCACCTGTTTCCTTTGGGTTAGGGAACTAGGTATTTCTATTTTTGTTAAGTGGTAGATGGTCCTCTCTGGACTTGAGTCTTTTGGGGAGAGGGGCCTATTAGTGCTGTAAGGGGTGATCCTAGCAATAAATATTATTATTATTATTCTGTGATTGTTCTAATTCTACTAATGGTAGGTAGCCAATGGCTAGTGTAGAGCTTTTCCACACAGACTTGCTATGTTAGTTTAGCTCCGTAAAGAACCTGACAGTTTCATTTGAAACTAGCCAGATAGAGCTTTGAACAGCGCCCTCGCGCTGTGGAACTCCAGATCACTCTGGAGTTAACTGTTTCCTCTCCGGGGCAGTTCAAGTGTGGGGAATGACTGACTGCAATGGTCCTAATATAGCAAGACTCCATGAGAAGAAAAGCAATTACTAAGGTGAGTAATTTTTTCTTCTGCCCTCTTGTGCCCTCAATTGTTCCTCCTTTAAGCTGGGGGGGGGGGGGATAAGTAAATACAAATAAATAAGTAGGCAGTTGATTACAATCCAATTTCATTACTTTTTTGACCATGTTTCTCCAATTAACCCTCATTCTGCTTTGCACTATTCCTCTCTACTTGTCTCCTCAGAACTCCTTTTGCTTATCTGGAGACTACTATCACAATAGTTAAACATGCAGGCATCATGCATTTTGTCAGTTTCCTGATATGTACCACCTTGTATGACCTGCTGGTCTTGGATCCTGCACCTAGCTGGCATACTGGCACCCAAACTGGGACCTGGGCAAAAACCCTGTACCAGTCTGCCAGTCCTGGCATATATCCCAAACTTGTTGCTGCTAAGATTCTCCTATATGTAGCTCTAAACATCCTTGGCCTTAGCACTAAGGTGCCACCTTGCTATAATCGTGCCCCATGTAAGAGTGAAAGAAAAAAGTTACTAAAGCGTGTGTTGGTTATCTCTAGGAAACTCTTGCTTCTCTTGTTGCTCTGTTCGGGCAATATTGAGCTTAATCCTGGACCTAGCATTGGCTCGCCAGCAGACCTCCCTAATTTGAAAGGACTTAGCTTCATGCATATTAATGCATGTAGTCTACTGAAAAAAATCTCTCTTATCCAGGCCTGGACAAGCCATACCTCCCCAGATATTCTGGTGATTTCTGAATCTTGGCTCCACCCTATAACCAGTAACCATTCTGTTTATCTCCTTCCTACTCACTATTCGAACTGACAGACTGACCGGGGTGGCTATTTATGTCAAGGACAAGTACTGTGTCTCCATCTTGGACTCAGCCTTGGTCCCCAATGAATTTGAAACTCTATCCCTCCAAGTGGAGATTGCTGCTGGAGTCTCGTTCAGTGTAACCGGCTGTTGTAGGCCACCTTCAGCACGATTGCAGCTCCAAACCATTTAAGCAACCTCCTGGGGCATAACTCATTAGAAACAATAATACCTGGGGACTTAAATTTAGACTGACATTCCAATGCCTCCTCTCCTCTCAAATCCTTTTGACTCCTTGGGGCTGTACCAGCTTATCAGTGAAGCTACACGTCCAAACAAGAGTAACCCTGCCAAAAGCACCCTGTTGGACCTCATCATAGTTAGTAAGCCTCACCTGTATTCCCACTCTGGAGTCGTCTTCTCCGACTTCAGCGACCACTGCTTTGTCATTTGTGTTAGGTTTTGTCATACCCCCACCCTCCCACCTAAATTCACTATAAAAAGCAGACGCAGTTTTGATCCTTGGTCATTCACTGCTGAGCTAAGTCGTTCTCCTCGGTGGCAGGACTTCTACCTAGCAGAATCCGTGGCTCCTGCCTATGACATTGTGGTAAATGCTTTAAATAAGCATGCCCCATTAGTTACGTCCCGTGTTAGAAGCAAATATTGTCGTTGGTTCTCTCCTGATCTAAAGAGTGCACTTTGGAATAGGGACAGGCTATGGAAAACTGCTCGCAGAACAAAGTTACCTAATGACTGGAATCTTTTTAGGAGCACAAGAAACCTCTGTACCAAATTGGTCAGAGAAACTAAGGCTAATTATTACTGCTCTCAACTCAAAGTCTTTTCCACATGTTCATCAAAATTCTGGAGGACTATTAGAGATATCGAAGGCCATTCTTCCGGTAATTCCTTGCCTGCAAAAATATGGGTTGGTACTTCCTCAGTTGCTGATAAACCTACTATTCTGGACTTGTTCAGTGATCATTTTCCACTGCCGGACTAGCTTTCGATTCCTCCCCAGCTAGTACTCTTCAGGCACAGCTTGGTCTTGATACCCCTGACTCCCCTGAAATTAGCTCATCCTTCTCTCCAAGTCACATCCTTGAAGGAAGTGGAGGACCTCTTGCTCCAGTTGGATGACAGAAAAAGCCCTGGGGCTAACCTAATCGATCCATTCTTTCCAAAGGCAGGCTCCCGTGCTCTCGCCGTGCCTATTACTTACTTGTTCAATTTATCCATCTCCCTAGGTGTCCTTCCTACTATTTGTAAAACTGCCCATATTGTTCCTGTACTCAAGAATGGGGATCCTAGCGATCTAAATAATTACAGGCCCATCTGTCTCCTCCCTGTACTATCAAAAATGATGGAGAAAATCGTTAACTCCCAACTCAGGACCCACCTGGAATCAGCGAACCCGCTCCAGTCCGGGTTCAGGGCTCAACATAGTACTGTTTCTGCCCTTGCCAAAGTTAGTAATGACTGGCTGGGTGAGCTGGACACCAAGAATTTTGTCGGTGCAGTCTTCCTGGACCTCAGTAAGGCTTTTGACACTGTTGACCACCCCCTGCTCCTTTCATCCCTCCGGAATATTGGCCTGGATGCTCCCTCTCTTAGGTGGTTCCATAATTACCTAACTGACCGCTCCCAGCAAGTTAAGGCTGATGGTGAAGTCTCGCGCCTCAAACCTCTTACTCTGGGTGTTCCGCAAGGCTCCATCTTGGGACCCCTGCTTTTTGCAATCTACATTAATAGAATTAATGCCACAATTAATAAGGTCAAAATACATCTCTTTGCAGATGACACAGTGCTCTACACTAATGGGCCATCTCTCAACGCAGTACTCTCATCTCTCCAGAGCGAATTTGATCTGCTGCAACTCCAGCTCCTAAAACAGAAGTTGCTCCTGAATGCGAAGAAAACTAAAACCATGCTGTTCTCTCCCGTGCCCAACTCTCCTATCCCCCCCCCCTCACGGTTTACTGTCCCCCATCTCCACCATCCTGGGGGATCAGTTGAAATATGTGTCTTCTTTCAAATACCTTGGGGCTTGGATTGACAGTTCTCTCTCCTTCCAGGGTCATGTTGAAGAACTATTAAAGAAACTTGGACAGAGACTAAACACAGAAACATAGAATTTGACGGCAGATAAGGACCGCTTGGCCCACCCAGTCTGCCCATTTCCCTACCTACTGGATAAGCTGCAGATCCTAGTTAACCAGCAGCCTACTTCTTCCTACCCCCAACCCCTAGAATGGCCTTATGACTGTCCCATGCATGCTTGAATTCCACCACTGTTTTTGACTCCACAACCTCCTCCGGAAGGCCGTCCATGCATCCACAACCCTCTGTGTGAAAAATACTTCCTTAAATTACCTCTGAGCCACCCTCTTAAAATTGTGCCCCTTGTTCTTGCACACCTCTTTTTTTTGAAAGATGCTACCCTCTTGGACTTTGTTGATTCCCTTGAGGTACTTGAAAGTTTCTATCTTGTCCCCCTCTCCTCCTTTCCTCGGGGTATACATGTAAGCTCCTAAGTCTCTCTTCATATGTCTTCCGTGCAGACCCCTGCACCATTTTAGTTGCCCTCCTCTGGACAGCTTCCATCCTGTCTATGTCTTTGCGGAGATTGGGTCTCCAGAACTGCATGCAGTACGCCAGATGCGGCCTGACCAGCTGTCTGTACAGAGGGATAATAACTTCCTGTTTTCTACTGGTGATGCCTCTCCCTATGCATCCCAGTATCCCCCCAGCCCTCCTTGCTGCCCTCTGACATTGCTTGCCCCAGACTAGGACTGTTCTTCAGGATAAAAACCCTTCTACCAAGGGAGGCAAAAAAGCGGCTAGTCCAAACTACATTTCTCCCCTTGTTAGACTATGCCGACTTCCTATATAGCCAAGGTCTTGCTGGTACTCTTGCCAAACTCAATACACTCTACCACAGAGCCTTAAGGTTGATAACGGAGCTCCCCTACTCCACCCATCACTGTCTCCTATATACTGCTGTGGGTTGGCCTTCCCTTACCTTCAGGCATCAGAGAAATGCAGTACTCGACCTTCAGAGCCATTACAAATAATCTGCCCAGCTATATCACAGCTTGCCTACCATTAAGCCCCCAATCTAACTATGCTCTGAGAAGTGCTTCTTACGTAACCCTGAAAATCCCGAAGGTTAGATCCTGCTTCGGCAGGGCGTCTATAAGCCACATACTTCCCTTGCTGTGGAACAAGCTGCAAAAAACCCTGAAAATAAACCTCCCTTGCAGGCTTGTAGCATTTAAAGCTTTAATCACCCGCCAACTCAAGGAATCCTGCGACTGCTTCCCTTAATCTCTTGGACTGCAGCCGTTGTGCTTACTTCTGCTCCCTCTCTGCCACACCTTGACCCAACTCCCTGCCCCTTCTATCCTACGCATCCTCTTACCTTTCTGCCCCTCTGTTAAAAAAAAAAAATAATTTTCTAGGGACATGGAGATGTTGTTCATCCACACTGTCTGGCAGGTTCCTTGCCGCTTTAAATCTTGCCGGAAGGTCTTCAGGCTGGCTCCTCCCACCCACCCGGGTGGTAAAACTCTTGGCTCCGCCCCGTGACGCCAGATCTTCCTTACCGCTTGGAAGCTCAGGTTCCCTCCTTAACGCTGTGCGTATAGACTGGATCCTAACTCTTTGGTTCGCCCGAAAATAGTTTTAAAATTCTCAAGACTTCGGTCAAATTCTTCCCTCCTGGCTGCGATGGACAAATCGTCTCCCGGTTTTCGGCGGTGCCCATGCGGGTAGAAGATGTCCAGGACCGGATCCGCACTCCCACGTTCGTCTACTGCCTGTTGCCAGTCATGACCCGCCCAGGCCTACGGAGTTGTGTAGATCTTTCTCGGCCAGCGTCCTTGAAGACCGCGCTGCCCGGTTACAGCTTGGGCGCCCCGAGAAGCATTATCTGCTGGTGAAGTCTAAGGAGGCCCGTTGGGTGGTGTTCGGCGGCTGGCTCAGCTGAGCAACTCGAGCAGATAATCGTCCTCGAGGAGGAGGCGGCCCAGGCTGCATCCTCATCTTCCTCGGTCGTGGCATTTATCCTGCTCTCTCTGGGATCCTCCTACACAGCTTCTTTTAAGGAGCTTTGCCAGTCCCTCTCCACGAAGGGAGAGGGGCCATCGGGACACTCTTCTCGGTCAAGAAAGAAGGACTCGAAGGGTAAGTCCCACCGTTGACGTTCGTGGGAGCGGGAGGTCCCCTTCCCCGGACAGTCGACACTCGACTTCGGTCGAGGTTGCGGCTAAGGCTGCTGGCTTCACGGTGTCCCCGTCAGGTCAGCCGGCCGAGACACCCGTTGGACGCGTCCAGATTTTCTTGACTCGTCGGACGGGCTGTCGACTGGTGAAGCCGACAACCCTTCATCACCGGTTCCCCCGATGGAAACCGAGGACTTGCCTGCGCCTCCTGTGCCGGAGTCCCCGGTCAAGGTACCCAAGCTGAGGGAGGAGCAGGTGTCCCCCGCTCCCTCCCAGACCCACCCTCGGAAACACCGAGGATCTTGGTCTCGGACCTCGTCTCGGTCCAGCCGATCCCGCCGACATCGACGGTCTTGGTCTCGGCACCAAGGTAAGCGGCGGTGCCATTCGTCCTCATCTTCCTCCTTGGAAGAGGAGAGTCTTCGGCGCAAATTGCGTCGACGCTACGAGGACTTAATGTGGCAGCAGCTCCTTTTGTCCAGGAACAAGCTGACACTGTCGCCTTCCTCGGCCATTAAGTGGCTGTCACCAGAAAGGCCGAAACAACCCCTCGCGGTAGTCGAGGTGCCCAAGCCTGGGCCGGTTGTTCTGCTGAAACCAGCTGCCCCACCGATTGTGGTGGAACCTCCGCCTCCACAACCGAAATCGGGGGCGCTGACAAAAGACTCTCGGTCAGGTCAGGGTCTGCCCCACTGGTTGTCGGTCACCCTCACTCCCGACCGTTCTCAGCAGGCGGAGGGTGGCTCAGGCCCCAGGCAGCTCTTCGCAGACTCCTCGGAGTCTGACGACGACTCCTTCCTGTTTTCCAGGCCCCTTGACCTGGAGTCCTCCGAGGGGCAGTTGATGGACGAGAGCCCATCGTTGTTCATGGGTCTGCTTTGGCTCATCTCGAGTCCACGGGATGCAGCTCGACCCGATCAGCGGGCCGTATCCCTCATGGAGATACTGGACCGAGGGATTCTCCACGGAGGCCTTTCTGGTGGCTGAAGCCATTGTTGGCCCAGTCTTGGAGCTTTGGCAGCGGCCGGCTTCCTGTCGTGCGCCTTCGGCCAGGATGGCCAGGAAGTATGTGGTCCCTACCGGCTCTTTGTCCGGTTTTTCGAAGCACCCCTCTGTGGAGGGGTTGGTCACCGATAGCGTTTTACGGTGCTCCGGGAACGTTAGGGATGTAGATAAGCCCCCGACAAGGAGTCTAAAAAGCTGGACTATGCCGGGTGTAAGGTGTACACTGCGTCCTCCTCCCTCGGCCTCTGTCAGGCCAGCTCAGCCGTGCTGATGGCGCACTTCTCCCACGCGCCCATGGGCTCTCTGGATGAGGTGATCCCACATCTCCCGGCCGACCTGCAGACTACGGTCAAGCAGATGCGGAATAGGGGAAGGGCAGTGGTGAAACAGCAGCTCCAAACGGCTCTGGACATTGGAGACTCCTGTGCCCGATCAGTAGCGGCTGCAGTGGCCATGCCGCAGAGAACCTGGCTGAGGATTTCCACCTTCACGGTGGATACCCAGCACAAATTGGCAGACGTCCTCTTCTTGGGGACTGACCTGTTCGGCCCTGGAGTGGAAGGCCACCTCCAGAGGATCGAAAAGTCCAACGCTACCCTGGACTCGGTCACCTCCGCCCAGAAGGACAAGGGCCGTTGTCAGCAACATAAGTCCCTTTCGCCCTTATGCCCTGGGCGCACGTCCGGCCCAGCAACACTCAGCATCAGGGCAGCAGGCTTGCGCCTTGGCACCCCAGCTGCTCGCGGCTTCCTCTAACAGGAAGCAGGAAGGAAAAGGCCCAGGATGTCCTCGGCTGGTCCTTCCAAGCCTGCCCAGTGACGGGTTGAGGGTGTCGCCCCAGCCGTCGCTCCCCGGGTTCCCCTGTGGGATGTCTCCGCCACTTCCTTCCGCCTGGTCCGCTATCACCACGGACTGCTGGGTGTTGGAGGTGGTAGGAAAGGGCCTGCCTCTGGAGTTCGAGCAGGCCCCGCCCTTCCGAGCCATCGCCCTTCGGGGGACTGTGGGGTCCGCAGCCTCCCTGTTGGCTCGTCGAGCCAACATTGCCCTGCTCCTCGAAAAGGAGGTGATCAGGAAGGTGGCGGATCCTCCACCAGACCCGGGGTTTATGTCCATGTACTTCCTGGTCCCGAAACGGATGGGGGGCTGGCGTCCATTCTAGGCCTGCACGACCTGAACAGGTTCCTAAGGTCTCGAACCTTCAGGATGGTCACTCTGGCTCTGATCATTCCATCCTTGGAACGAGGCATGTGGTTCTGTTCTTTGGATCTCCAGGACATGTTCTTTCACCTCCCAATCCGTCCGTCTCACCAGAGATTCCTCCGCTTCAGGGCAGAGGGGTCCCTCTACGAGTTCTAGGCCATGCCCTTCTGCCTTTCTCTAGTTCCCAGGGTCTTCACCAAATGCATGGCAGTGGTGACAGCATTCCTGCTGCGCCGAAGGGTCTGGGTGTACCCCTACCTAGACAACTGGCTGATTAGGGCCTCCTCCAGAATGGAGGTGGAGCAGTCCAGGGGTCTGACCCTCCAGGTTTGCTCTCAAGTTGGCCTCCTTATCAACGAGGCCAAGTCGGAACGCGTGCCAAAGCAGGTGATAAAATTCATCAGGGCAGAGCTCGACTCTCTGCAAGCCAGAGCACGGCTCCCGGCGGACAGGGCCGAGGTTCTTTCCTCCTTTGCCCAATCATTTCAGGTTGGGCAATTGCGCCCTGCCCGGGACTTCCTGCGCCTCCTGGTCCTCATGGTGGCTTGCACCAGCGTGGTCCGTTGGGCCCGTTGGTACATGTGTCCCCTACAGTGGGGACTGGCCGGCCAATGGTCACAGCGCTCTGATCCTTTGGATCAGCTAGTGACAGTGACCCAGGAGATGTGGAACGCTCTCCAGTGGTGGACCGTTCCAGCTCATCTGCAGGAGGGCATCCCATTTGTCCGTCCCGAGCCGATGGTCTCTCCATTGACCGATGCCTCTCTGATGGGTTGGGGTGCCCGTCTGGGGGAGCACAGAGCGCACGGCCTCTGGTCCCCTCGGGAGTCCCGATGCCACATCAACCTGCTGGAGCTTCGAGCGGTTCATCTAGCCCTCACCGCCTTCGCTCCGTTTGTACGGGGTCAAGTGGTCCGGGTCCAGACGGACAATACCATGACCATGTACTACCTAAACCACCGGGCGGACACGCTCCATGCCCCTGTGCAGGGAAGCTCTCCGCATTTGGTCCCTCGTGTGCAGCCTGGAGGCGGATCTCCTTGCCATCCATGTGGCAGGAGCCTCCTAACATTCTGGCCAATGCCCTAAGCCGGATAGGGCTGTGTCCCACGAGTGGTCCCTCCTGCTGGAGGTAGTACAAGATCTGTTCTCTACTGGGGCATGCCTCAGGTGGACCTGTTTGCCTCCAGGAGAATGCTGGCTGAGACTGTTCATGCCCGCCCCTCAGCAGGGGCTCGCAGCAGGGGATGCCCTCTCGAGGCCGTGGACCCCGAGCTCTTCTACACCTTTCCCCATTTCCCTTGATTCAGAAGTGCTCCTCAAGCAGAGGAGGACAAGGCACAGGTGATTCTGTAGCCCCAGACTGGCCCCGCCAGTTTTGGTATCCAGATCTCCTCAGTCTCAGCTCCAGGCTCCCGAGGCGGCTTCCAGCCCGCCCGGACCTGATCTCAGTCAAGTCAGGGGAAGGTATTCCATCCGGACCTTCAATCCCTGCACCTGACAGCCTGGTTCCTGAGCAGCCAGAGTTCCAGGCCTTGGGTCTTTCCGACGAGGTCCTCAACGTTGTTGAGGCGTCCCATAATGAGTCGACCAGAAAATGCTACGCCTTTAAATGGAAGAGATTCTCCATTTGGTGTCGGGGCAAGGGCCTGGACCCTTCCTCTTGTTCCTTGGCAAGCATTCTGGACTACCTGTGGTCCCTTTCTCAGCAAGGGCTTGGTCGGCGACCCTTGGGTACACCCTGGCAAGCCATCTCTGCTTGCAGGCGCGGGCAGGGGAAGCAGTCAGTGGCGCAGGAGAAGGTGGTCGGGCGCTTCAAAGGTCAGAATTACATATCCCTCCAGTGTAGAGCCCAATTGGATCTATCATTGGTATTGGCTAAGCTCATGGCAAGCCATTCAAACCAATGCACAGGTGTGACATCTCTCACCTGTCGTGGAAGACCGCCTTCTTGGTGGCTATCACGCACCAGAAGGATGGGGAGCTCCAGGCGCTTTCCATCGAGTCTCCTTATCTAGTCTTCCACAGGGACAAGGTTGTCCTGCGCCCCTACCCGAAATTCCTTCCGAAGGTGGTGTCGGAGTTTCACTTTAACCAGGTGTTGACTCTACCGGTATTCTACCCCAATCACACCTCGGAGGCCGAATATAGGCTCCATACTTTGGACCCTAGAAGAGCGCTCGCTTATTACAAGGAGCGGACGGCTGAAGTTCAGGAGAGGTTCGCCAGCTGTTTGTCACCTACGCTGAAGCCGCACCTGGCAGACCTGCAGCCAAGTGGACGATAGGCAGGTGGGTCACCTCCTGCATAGATCTCTGCTATAGGTTGGCGGGCATGGAGCCTCCCAGAGGGATAAGAGCTCATTCTACCCGCCATACCGCTGCATCGGTGGCTGCTTCCAGGGACGTCCCTATCCAGGAAATCTGCAGGGCTGCTACCTGGAAGTCAGCACACTCTCAGTACCACTACCACATCACCACCTTAGTCACTGGATGCTGGTTGGTTTTGGGGCCTTGGTTCTCCAGTCATTATTCCCCAAGTAGGGGTGTTGGCCTTGCCTCCTCCTCCCGGAGAACCTCTAGGAGTCTGCCAGACAGTGTGGATGAACAACATATCCATGTCCCCAAATACATAGTTATCATTTGTAACAGGAGTTCTAGGAATGGTATATGTTGTTCATCCACACGACCCACCCGGCCTCCCGGCTTTGACGATAACCTGGCTTCCAGCGGGCTAGATCTGGCGTCATGGGGCAGAGCCGAGAGTTTTACCACCCGGGTGGGTGGGAAGAGCCAGCTTGAAGACCTTCCGGCAAGATTTAAAGCAGCAAGGAACCTGCCAGACAGTGTGGAAGAACAACATATACCATTCCTAGAACTCCTGTTACAGGTGAGTAACCTGTATTTTTTTACCCATAATGAAAAACAATAATCTAGTTTACACCAGTTCATGTATCACATTATACCATGCTCTTAAGTTGCACATTTTTTTGTGGTACTGTATTTTGTATTTTTTGTATTCCTTGTGTGTGATGGCTCTGTGATAGCCTGTTCATATCTAATATAATGTATACTGCTGTGTTGGCAGCAATTTCAATCCTGTTGTTTCATTTTGTACTTTGTATTTTTATCCCAGGTTCACCTCGAAAATGAGTTCTGCTCAATGGTGTCCGCCTGGTTAAATAAAAATTTTGATTGATTGACTTAAGGAGCTGTACAGACTACTAGGTATCACTGCCAAAAGAACCTCCCCCTATCACCCTCAGACAGACTGTCTTGTTGAGCGTTTTAACCAAACCCTAAAACGCATGTTAAAAAGGTTTATAAAAGGGTAAGGGAAAGACTGGGACCAGTACTTGCCTTACCTACTTTTTGCCTGCAGAGAAGTGCCACAGGCATCAGCAGGGTTTTCACCATTTGAAATGCTGAATGATAGGCATCCAGGAGGGCCACTGGATGTGATAAAAGAAACATGGGAAGATAACCCCACTGAGAAACAATTTATGTCTTCTTATATGTGTGCCCTAGGAAAGAAGCTGGCAAAATATGTTGAAATTGCCCATAGTAATCAGGAAGAGGTTCAAAACCAGCAGAAGGTATATTATGACCATGGGGTAAAAGAAAAAGTTTTTGAGCCAGGTGAAAAGGTTTTGCTACTGTTGCCCACAACAGAAAATAAACTGTTAATGAAGTGGCAAGGGCCTTACAAGGTTCTTAGCTGTACTGGCACTATTTGTTAACTATGAGATTGAGACCCCTGACAGGAAAAGTCCTTCTAAGATATACCATGCTAACCTCCTCAAGAAATGGGTTGAAAAAATGCGTAAAGCTGCTTTGCTAGTTTTACTAGAAACGGATAAGGAAGATATTTATGTAGTTTATGATAGACTGGAACAAGCTGTAAATGCTTATGCTGTAAAGGTGAATGTTTCCTTAACCTCAGAACAAACTGCAGACATTCGTAATGTGCGAAATACATTTAACAGTACTTTTATCATGGTACCAGGCCGAGCAAAAGGGGTTGAGCAAGTAATAGCGCCAAGGAATTCTCGTCCTGTTAGGCAAAAGATATACATGTTGCCAGAGCGGTTAAGAGCTAATGTGGTTAAGGAAATACAAAAAATGAAAGAATTGGTTATCATAGAGGAGTTCTTGGTCATCTCCCATGGTAATTGTAAACAAAAAAGAAGCGGGTGTTAGACTGTGCCTTGATTTCAGGAAACTTAATCAAGTGTCAGAATTTAACAGTTATCCTGTGCCCAGAATAGATGATTTGGTGGACAGACTGGGGAGTGCAAAATATACAATATCAGTACCCTCGGTCTCATCAAGGGTTACTGACAAATACCTTTAGCTAAAGAATCCAGAGACAGAACTGCATTTGCCACCCCTATAGGATTCTGTCAGTTCACCACCATGCCATTTGGTTTACATGGTGCACCAGCTACATTCTAACAGTACATGGATGTCATTTTATCCCCTCACACTGGTTATTGTGCTGCATACCTGGATGGTGTTGTGGTGTACAGTCCAGACTGGAAAAGTCACCTGGGACACCTATGAGCAGTTATCCAAGCTATCAAAAATGCAGGTCTGACTATTAATCCTACCAAATGTGCATTGGGCATGCAGGAAACCAAATATTTTATTTATTTATTTAGTTTTTGTTGACCGGGTAAGTGCACTAGACAAATCCTGCCTATTTTCAGGCACGACCTGGGGGAAGGGGATACAGATGAATACCAACTGACCTTGAACCAGATTAAGCTGTTGGTGATATTTTTAGTGAATGAGGGAAATTTGGCCAGGACACTGGGGAAATTCCCCTACTCTTTTCGATAAGTGCCATGGGATCTTTAACATCCACCTGAACTACCACCAATCCAGGCAGATGGGACCTCGGTTTAACGTCTCATCTGAAAGACGGCACCTCAGAAGTGCAGCACCCCTCTCATGCTGAACTACAGTGTCAGTACTGGGATATTAACCCAAGTTTGGGCTATGTGTTGGGAAATGGAGAAGTTAAACTAGAGGTTTCTAAAATAAAAGCTGTAGCTAACAGCCCTGTCCCTAAAACAACGAAACATGTCAGGTAATTTTTAGGGCTGGCTGGTTATTATCGGAGATTTGTTCCCAACTTTGCTGAATTAGCTACTCCTCACACTGAACTCACAAAGAAACAGTACCCAAATAATGTGAAATGGACCCCAGAGCGTGATGAAGCTTTTTAAGCCATAAAGGCTGCATTATGTTCAGCCCCTGTTTTAAGAAATCCAGACTTTGAGAAACCATTTCTGCTACAGACAGATGCATCTGAGGTAGGCCTAGGTGCTGTCCTAAGTCAAAATATAGATGGGACAGAACATCCTATTCTGTACATAAGTAGGAAATTGCATAACAGAGAGAAAAGGTACTCCACTATTGAAAAGGAGTGTTTAGTAGCGAAGTGGGCCATGGAGTCCCTTAACTTTTATTTACTAGGAACTGATTTTGTTCTTGTAACTGATATCACAAGCCTCTCTGTTGGCTTAACCACATGAAAGATAAAAATGCCAGAATCACAAGGTGGTACCTGGCACTGCAGCCATTTAAATTCACAGTGATTCACAAATCTGGTAAAGAGAACAGCAGTGCTGATTTTCTGTCAAGATATGGCTCGGGAATTGAGGATTCTGGAGGTTGAAAAACAAATATATGGATTTGAACTTTACTGTTTGCTGTACTGTGATGCAAAAACTGATGCACATGTGCGTAATATCTGAAAGCGACAAATTTTATTAGAGAATAAAAGGTTTTGGAAACCCTATTTAATAAAACAGGTTCCCTCTTAAGGAGGTGGGGTGTATGTGACAGGGTAGAATAGGACCCTGTCCCGGTTGTTTAGAGAAGGTGTTTAAATACAAGAATCTGTTCTTTCCTGTCTATTTTTCTGGTTGCGCAGCCCAATTTTCCTGTGAGATTTCGGATTTGATCACCCCGACAATCTCGCAGTCCTTTGCCTCTCACTGTCTCTCAGTTTTCTCTTGCTGTCTGTTTTTCTCCCTTGCATATCTGCTAATATAAAAATATGTGTAAATCATTGTATGGAAATGAAACTGATATTGGGATCCCTTTTGTTTGAAAAAGATATAGTATTATTGTTGAAATATATATATTTATAATTTGAGATGACTGTAAACTCTAGAGGTTGCTTGAGTGCAAATGTTAAGCCTTTTGCAAAAGCTGTAGGGGCCTCGAGAAGTACACTGTGTTGTAGCAGCTCCTGAAACTTACAAGGACAGGATGTTTGCTAAGGATGGAGGTTGAAAAGACTTATAAAAGAGCTAAGCTGTTACTGCAAGATAGATTTAGAAGAAAAAAGACACAAAGACTGAAAGAAACAACTAATTCATATCTCCTCTGTACATAGTTATTCTGCTCAAGTTTATGTTACTGATACTGTAAATAAATATTTTTGGCGAAATCTATAACTGCTTCTGGATTTCCTATGCTTCCTGATTTGTGCCCCGACGACACCCACCACTGGCTCAATCTGGAGAATTAATACTGCTAGGCGATTACAACCTTGACTTGCTGTCACCCTCGTCTAGGGGCACTGCCTCCAAGCTCAAATCCCTAAACCTTACGCAGTTGATTTCAGAACCTACCCGATATAATATCCGCTCCACCAACCACTCCCTCTTAGACTGGATCCTCTCTTCCCACCCTCATCGTATGTACTCCGCGGGTGTCCTCGACCCTGAGCTAAGTGACCATTGCATCACCTATTGTATAAGGAAAATACATGCTCCTAAATCTGCCCCAGAGTACATCGAAACTCGCTCACTAACTTCCATAGATACAACTCCCACCTATCGGACCTATACAATGCCAACTGGCACCTGTATTTACAACCCCCTCAGTTGATAACGCCCTAGCACAGTTCATTAAAATCTTCAACTGTGTCTGGGACCACCATGCCCCCTTAAAAAGAGCCAGGGTCCGGAAGTGTCACCACCCATGGATCACCGCCCCTATAATTGCCATGTGCAAAGCATGGGCCAGAGCCTGGTCTACCTATAAGTCCTCTACCTCCCCTAGTTCAAGGCAAGTATATAATACATCTAGAAATGCCTGCAGGAAGGTAATTTGTGAAGCCAAGGCAGACAACTTTAAGAATCACCTAAATTCAGCACACACATCCTCCTTCTGGAATATTGTACACTCCATCGTCAGTCCACCCCACCCATCAACCACCCCTACACTTACACACAATAGCATCGAAGTTACAGACCCCATCCAAGTGGTAGACACCCTCAGTTCATTTTTCACTACCTGTACCGCACCCGACCAAGTTTCATCTACTACACCACCTATCTTGTATCCTTCCCCTAAGCTCTTACCTGGACAAAGCCTCCGGTTAGACCCTACCTCCTTTGATGAAGTTCTTTATATATAACTCTTTATTTACTGTTTTTTTTTTAAATGTTAATACATTTACTTACTAATTAACATACAACATATAACTTATCTTATAATACATACATTAATTGAGTATTAAATACACAGGACAGAATCACTTCTTTTGTTAATACATTACATTCTATTTGGAGTCACTTAGAGAAAAACATTTTTGATGGGGTGCTCTTCAGGTATATAAAAGAATATACAAATGATATAAAAATTAAAAGTGCTCTTGTTTTCTCATTAAAAGTTCATTCTCCTGCTGAACCCTAAAGATTGTCTGTATCAGATGAATGAGTCTTTCAATCCTCAGTGGAATGTACTTCCTAGCCCTTCGAATAAGCAGTAGCTGTATAAGCTTAAAAGCAGTCTCCCTGTTTGCCTTAAGGAATGTCCATGTTCCCTCATGAGATATGTGTGGGGTGCGCCCTTCCTCTTTGTCTAAATTGTTTAAGGTACAAAGTCCACCTTGTATTGGGTTATATATGAAACCTATCTCCTCCAATCCAGTTCAAACTTTTCTGTGGTATGTCTGACTAGGGCTGTTAGACGCTGTATGTGATAGACATCAATCATTAAATCCCTTCACTCGTCTATGGTGGGAGGCATCAGTGATAGCCCTCTGCGAGTGATTGTCTTCTTGGCTACTAGCAGGCATATACCTAACAGTTTCCTGGATGAGGAGTCCTGGTGTCCCAGAGATAATTGGGAAAATAGGAACACCTCAGCCGTAAGCTGGAACTGGGTACTAAAAAAGCTCCCCAAGTGCTGTCCGTACGGCCTCTATAAAAGGAGTCAGGACTGCACAGCTCCAGAATATGTGACTGTGTGTTGCTGGCGAGGTTCCACATCGTTACCAACATGTATCATCGTTTGCTACCTGGTACTTTACGTGAATAGCAGGGGTCCTGAAGTATCTAATAGTTAGTTTCCATTTGAATTATTTCCACCTATAAGATGCTGTATATGAATGAAAAAAACGTGTTTCTCCCAGTGTTGTTCGGAGAGAGCTATCCCCAAGTCTGTCTCCCATTTCTGTTTGAGGTAGATTAATGAATTACCCCGGAGCGATAGTAATGCCTTGTATGTATAGTAAATCATATGATTTAAAGATGCTGTACCCTCCAGGGCTCCATGGATGAGCTCATATAACCCCCCCCCCTCCGATGAAGTTCAGCATGCCCTACAATCCCTCAACACAACCAAATCCTAGCCTTCTACGTCTCTCCACCGCTGCTGTAGCTTTTCCACTCACTCTGATTATAAACTTGTCCTCTTTGAGAGTTGTTCCTATAGCATGGAAATGTGCATGCATTATCCCCCTCCTCAAAGGAGGGGACCCCATGTCTCCCGGAAACTACCATCCAATCTCACTCCTACCTGCTCTCACAAAACTCCAGGAACGGCTGGTACAAGCCAGGTTGACTGAATTCCTCTCCTTCACAAATTTCCTCTCCCCCTGTCAATCTGGTTTTAGAAAAAAAAAAAAAACACTCCACCCTTTCCTCTCTCCTCTGAGTCACAGGACATATTCTGTCTGCTGCAGATAAAGGCCATCTTACTGCTGCAGTCTTCATCGGCCTGGCAAAAGCATTTGACTCAGTATCCCACCCTCTCCTTCTGGACACCCTGGAGGGTGCTTGGCTGGCCCCTCTCGCCATTCAGTGGTTTAAGTCATACCTCACTGGCAGGCTACAATCAGTCAAAATTGTAAACTCCTCCTCCTCCCCTCTCCCCATTTACAGCTGGTGTCCCTCAAGGCTCAGTCCTTGGCACCATCCTGTTTTCTGTCTTTATAAACAATCTCCCCTCTTCCTGTTCTTCATCCTGCATACATACTGTATGTACACGGATGACACCATATTATATGCCTCCGGCCCCCGATCATTCCACTATCCTCCCTATGCAACAACAAGATTTCCACTCAGTTCAAGCTTGGTTTCAGTCAAAGAAATTAAAGCTTAACACTTCCAATACGGTCTCTGTGACCTTTGGCACTGCGCAAAGACTGGCCAAAGCTACAAATACCTCTCCAATAACATCTCTTGATGGCACCCCCCTTAATGCTGTCCCTTTGTACAAATATCTTGGGGTCTGGCTGGACTCGCAGCTAAATTCCTCTACCCATATCGACTACATGACCACCACACTCCATCCAAAGCTTGGTATCCTTTATTGAAATAAAGACTCTGTACCTCTCCATGTATGCAGGGAACTTCTAACTAAAATGACCCTGCCTGTCATTGATTATGCAGATATTGTATACTGCACCACACCATCCACCTCACTCTCTCGTCTCGGCTTCCCTCTATTATGCTTTTTGTTGTTTTGCCTCAAACTCTCTCTTCAGATCTCATCGCTGTTCTCTACTGTCCTCTCTAAACCTCCCCCTGCTGGTACACGGATGCGAAGTCCACTCTTTATTTTTTATCTCTAAATGCTGTTTCAACCAGCTCCCCTCATATATCTCTTCACTTCTCAAGCCAGCCCCAAACTCGTCTTACTCCCTACGCTCTAGGGACTCGTGCTCTTTCTCCCCACTCCCTCCTCGAACATGGGCAAATCTGCCTTCCACTACCAACTCCCCTCCATTTGGAATACACAGGCTTCTGAATTACACAACTGTACCGCCCACTCGCTTGTTAAAATGGAGCTTCGGCTCCTACCTTACCCTACTTACTCCCATTAACTCTTCCTAGCTTTGTATTGTCTATTCCTAGCTAAAAACAGGTTTGTTTCACTTTCACCTTGTAGCAGTTATCTTATTGCTCTGAACCCAACCAAAACTGAGACACACACTGTATTCCTGTTAAAAGCGTTTTTAGTGTGGCTGCTTTTACTGTACCAGTGTTTTTTAATTTCTTCTTGAGTATGATTATTGCTGTATATATTGTATATTTGCTGTATATTTTGTATATTTTTTTGCTGTATTTTCATCTTGTGTTTGATTTTTGCCTTGTACAATCTCCCCTACCCTAATCTCCTGGGTCGCACCTGAAAATGAGCCGTGGTTCAGTGTGCCTTCCCCGGTCACCAAATGTTTAAATAAAAATAAAAAAACATCGCACAACTTTGCTGGAATTGGTGGTGTAGAATGTTTTTCCTTTGTGTGTAATATGCTACAAAATTATGGATATTTTCACATTTTAATAACAGAATGTTAGAGTTGGCTGGTGTTATATTAAAAAATTATCACAGCCAACTACCCCATGCAGTAGCTGAAATAGTTACTTGAACTGCAAAAAAACAGGAAGGATACATTTAACTCCCAAGACCCTTCCCACTGTGACAGGAAGTTCCTGCCACTCTTGAGGACCGACCTTTCCTTAAATCTGTTGCAACAGTTCTTCTGTTTTTCAGCCTAATCTATCCTTTACAATTTCTAGCCCATAAGGTTGGCCACCTATGGGCATCCCGTCCCCTTTCTTGACTATGCTATAGTGTCCTCTTTAATTTTTCTTTTCCCTCTCAGGTCCTCATACAGGGAGGTTATTGTGGTGACCTCCAACCGTATATGTAAAACAGGTTGTGATTATTGTTGTTGGATTTAGTATGTAGTAGCACTATATCATAATATACCTTATGTTTATGAAACCTGTAAATGTTGAAAATATCATGGCACTAGGTGTTTTTGATAATGGTAAAAGTACTAGGAGACTATTCTAGAAATTAAGTTAGTTGTGCTGTTTAAAATGCATGTGAATTGCTGTAAACTGAACAAGTCTGAAATGTCATGGTGATTTGCATATATCCCATGATACTTTGCATTATGGAAGTATGCATGATGATGTATTTCTTTGAAACTTGATTTGTTGCCAGTGCCCTTTGAGGTAACCCTTTTTTCAGTGTTTCTGCACTGAGGTTCTTTGTTTTTAGCTTGTTTTTTTTTTTTGTTTGTTTTTTTCCTTTTGAGCCCCCACTACCCAAGCAAACAGGGCCCACATAGGGATGAAGGGTTTTCACTGAAAAGTGTTTAGATCAGAGATCAATGTCAGTGGGTGCTGGCTAAGTGCAGAGAAAGGGTATTCGTAGTCTGTTGCTGCAAACTGATGTATTGAAGGAGGAATATGCTATTGCTGAAGCTTATTTCCTGTATTCTGAATAAATATCACACAGAGATTGGGTCTTGAACCTCAGGTTTGGTTTCAAACAACATGAAGTCTTGCTGTGTTCTGGCAATCTGCAGTTAGCTCCAGCCTTTAAACTGCCCCGCATAGTATAGGGTTAATTTTCTATGCAGTGCATAGAACGTTGAGCTCGAGCTCGGTTGAGGTCTCTGTCTGCAGCACTTTGAAACCCAACTGTCAGATTCCTTATTCTGCCTCACTGAACAGTTGCTCCGGAGATTTCTCCTTCAGCTCGGTTCAAAAGTCTGTTAAAGTGTCGGTTTTATCTGAAATTATTTCCGCATTGGCGGTTCAGGCTTTGTCTGCGGTACCGTGAGTACTTAGATAGTTTTGCTGTTTACTTTGTGGAAATTGTAAGACTTGTCGATTGGTTCGGCTGAACCGATCCTTTAGTTTCTTGTGCTTTTCTTTAGTGTGTGGTTACCGGTCCTCATCAGTTCCAAAAAAAAAAGGTGTTTTAAACGTTTTTTTCCAATACCCGTGACACGGTTAGGAACCGATAAAGGAGTATTGACTGGCGGTTGCCGAAAAAAGGGTAAGTTTGGTTAGGTTGGCCATGACTGAGAAACCCAAGAAAAAAAAATGGGCCCACTGGGTTTCAACACTGCAGTGAGTGTGGGGAGGTCTTTGCTAAGGTCGATCCCCACACCACCTGTGTTTATTGTCTGGGGTTTGAACACCTCGATACAGACTGCCAAATTTGTACAAATTTTCTTAAGTCTACCCTGGAGAAAAGATTAGGTAGACTTGGGGAAAAGGAGGCTGAGAAGTCCGCTGACCCGGATGGCCAGCCCGGTTCGGTTCCAACCGAACCAGAAGGAGTGCCCTCTGACCAGGGCGATACTTCTTTGAGTAAGAGGAGAGCTGATCCTGAGGGATCGGTTCCTACAAAAACGAAACGTAAAGACAAGTCAGCCGGTTCGGATCCGGAGGTTCATGTTCCAACCACTGATGGGATTGCCCAAGCGATTCGGATTGTTAAATCGCTTCACCCGGTTCCGTCCGATCCGGCTTCGTTAGCTCGGGGCTTGGTTCGGTCGGTTCCACCGGTTCAGGACTATGCCCCTGAAGATTTTTATGAACCGGAATTTGAGGAGGAGGGGGATTATGAACAAGATGATGACTATGATGGAGCAGAAAGTCTGGATGTACCCATTGAACCGGACATCTCCCCAGACAGACCTTCTGGTGTTTCCCCTCCTAGACTCTCTGAGTCCCTCCCACTATCTGTTCTACAGGAAAGTGGCTGAAACTCTCCAGCTCCCTATGGAGGAAGCTACAGAGGATCAAGAGGAGCCTGATTTTGTAGAAATGATGGACATCCCAGAGTCCGGAGGCTGTCTATTCCCCTGCACAAATCATTTGGGAAACAGACACAACAAATTTTAAAGTCTCCTAATTCTGTACCTCCTGTTGATTGGAGAATGGACAATAGGTACACTTTATCAGGCTCAAACATGGAGTTTTTCTAAAAGCAATGCAGCCATGTTGGGGTAGTGCAGGCTGCAGCCTGTGACAGGGCTAATGTTCCTTTGGCTTCACACACCCCAGATAAAGACTCCAGGAGGATGGATGCCTTGGCAAAGAAGCAATACATGGCATCCTGTTTGTGACTCAGGCAGGCTAATTATATGGCCTATGCAGTCAGGTACCAGAAGTCCAGGTGGGACACTGTACTGGCACTGGCTAAACAGGCCTCCCCCCCAGCTGGCCAAGGAGCTGGAGGAGGTGGCTGCGGATGGGATTGAGGCATCTAAGGTACAGTTTCATGCTGCTGTGGACTCCAATGATGTGTTATCAAGAGTCATGGCTACATCTGTGGCTCTTCAGAGAATGGCTTGGCTCAGATTTACTAGCCTCTCACAGGACGCCCAAGCTAAGGTCATGGATTTCCCTGTGGAAGGTAATTCTCTGTTTGGGGAGCAGACAGAGAATTACATGAAGAAAATGGAGGAATATAGGACGACTTATAGGAGTGCACAGGCCAAGGAGAGGCAGGCAACTCCTCAAAGGCAGCAATCTAGGTGCAGGGGCAGGCCTTTTCATAGGCCTTTCTACCAAGCACAGGCTTCTTCTCCCTTTTCACAGAGGGGGTTCTTCAGAGGGAGAGGTAGAAGGGGGGTGATCAGGGCTGCATCCGTTCCTCAGCCTAAGGCCCCTGCCAAGCAGACACCCTGATGGGTCTGCCCGGGTCGACTCTCCTATCCCTGTAGGGGGCAGGCTAGCTTTCTTTGTCCAGGACTGGGTGTCTGTTACTTCAGACAGGTGGGTCCTGGAAGTAGTAAGCCAGGGACTGGTTCTCAGCTTCAAAAAATTTCCAAAGATGAGAGCCAGATCTTTTCCACCTGCAAGTCTCTCCGAAACCTTTGCCCTAGAGGCAGAGGTTTCATCTCTTCTGGCCTTAGAAGCTCATAGAGAGAGTTCCTACTGCACACTGGGGCAAAGGTCTGTACTCCAGGTACTTCCTTACCCCAAAAAAGACAGGGAAGTGGCGACCCATCCTAGATCTAAGATACCTAAACAAACATCTTTTAAAACCAAGGTTCAAGATGGTGACTCTGGGAATAATTCTTCCCTCTCTAAGGCCAGGGGACTGGCTAGTCTCCCTGGACCTCAAAGATGCCTACTTTCACATCCCCATCAGGTGCTCCCCAGAAAGTACCTCAGGTTCAAGTTGCCCTCAGGCCATTACCAGTTCAAAGCAATGCCCTTTGGCCTAACATCATCTCCAAGGGGTTTCACAAAGTGCCTGGCAGTAGTAGTGGCCTTTTTAAGAAGGCAAAAGATTTCCATTTTTCCATATCTGGACAACTGGCTCATAGTGGGTCAGTCTCCAGGCCAAGTCAAGTCAGACCTGCAAGTGACCCGGCAAGTGCTCACTTCCCTGGGATTTCTTCTCAACCTTCCCAGGTCGGTTCTTGAACCAGTTCAGCTTCTTACCTTTATAGGGGCAGAGCTAGATACTGTCAAGGCAAGAGCCTTTCTTCCCCTGGAAAGGGCGAGAGCTCTTATAGAACTGGCTTCTTCCTTCAGCCTTCAGGTGTCGCGACCAGCAAGACACTTCCTTCAGCTCTTGGGCCACATGGCAGCTTCTACAGCAGTGGTCCAAGGGGCACGATTCCAGATGAGGGACATCCAGTTCCATCTGAGGGCCTTTTGGTCCCAAAAGAAGGATCATCTCACCAAACTGATTCCAGTGACTCGGACACTGATCCAAGCTCTTCAATGGTGGCAGGATCAGGACAGTTTAAGGCAAGGGGTCCCATTTGTCACTCACTCATTCAGTGGTTCTTACCACGGATGCTTCCCGTTTAGGGTGGGGAGCTCATCTGGGGGCTCTCACAGCCCAGGGACTGTGGTCCCCTCAGGAGTCCCCTTCTTCATATCAATCTCCTGGAACTCAGGGCAGTTTTTCGGACCCTGCAAGCTTTTTCTCAGTCTGTGCAGAACAAGGTGGTTCAGGTCAGAACAGACAACACCACCACCATGTGGTACATCAACAAGCAGGGGGGCACCCGGTCTACAGCCTTGTGCATGGAAGCCATGAAATTGTGGTCCCTGGCTTATTCCCTGCAGACCTCTCTGATAGCAGTCCACCTTCCAGGGAAGGACAGTGTGCTAGCAGACGCACTGAGCAGGATCTCCCAGGGCCATCATGAATGGTCCCTGGATCCCCTGGTGTTGAAAATGATTTTTTCAAGGTGGGGCACTCCAGAGATAGATCTCTTTGCAGCCCCAGTCAATCACCAACTTCCTCTGTTTTGTTGCAGACCCCCAGTCTTGAGTTCAGTCCTCTGGATGCTCTGATTTTGAACTGGGAAGGGAGATTTCTGTATGCCTTCCTTCTCTTTCCTCTCCTGTTCAAGGTTCTAGTCAAGGTAAGGTCACAACCTTGCAAAGTGATTCTGATTGCTCCAGACTGGGCCAGACAGCCTTGGTACCCTCTGTTGCTGTCTCTAGCAGTACATCTTCCCCTGTCTCTTCCCAGGAATTACAACCTGTTAACCTCCTCTCAGGGGAGGATTTGGTACCCCAGTCTTCGGTCTCTCAATCTCAAGGCATGGCTCTTGAAGAGTTAGAGTATGCAGATTTGCACCTGTCCCGGGGGTTCTGGATATTCTCAAAGCCTCTCGAAAGCCTGCCATAAGAAAGACGTATGACTCCAAATGGAAAAGATTCAGCATTTGGTGTTCCAAGAAGCATATCTCTCCAGACACTGCTGAATTGCCTACAGTTCTGGATTATATGGTCCATCTTAATGGCCTAGGCCTCAGACCAGCTACTCTCAAGGTACACTTGTCAGCTGTTTCTGACTTCCTGTCAGTGGGGAAGCCTTCCTCACTATCATCTCGTCCTGTGTTCTGTAAATTTTTCAAGGGATTGCTTCATACCAATCCTCCCTTTAGGGATCTTGCCCCTGCTTGGGACTTAAATTGTTTGCATTGCCCAACTTATGCAACCTCCTTTTGAGCCTGTGTCCTCAGCAGAGCTTAAGTACTTGACTAGGAAAACTGTGTTTTTGGTAGCCATTACCTCTGCCAGACATATCAGTGAGTTGCAAGCCCTGTCAGTGGAACCTGATTTTATCTCATTCCATAGAGAGAAAGTGGTCCTTAGAACCAATAGGAGGTTCTTGCCTAAAGTGGTTTCAGACTTCCATTGGAATCAGTCCATGTCTCTCCCTGTTTTCTTCACTGATCATTCTTCCTCAGGGGAGAGGAGGCTATACAGTTTAGATGTTAAAAGAGCCCTTAGCTACTACATAGAGCGTACCAAGGGTCACAGGTTTGATTCCCTCCAGTTATTCCTCACTTATGGGGAAGTGGGAAAGGGCAAACCTGCCACCAAGAGAACTACTGCCAGGTGGATTGTTTATTGTATACAATTCTGCTATGAGAAACTGGGAAAAATTCCACCCTCAGGCCTGAGGGCTCATTCCACAAGAGGTACAGCTGCTTCCCTGGCTGCTGCCAGGGATATCCCTCTGTTAGAAATTTGTCAAGCAGCCACTTGGAAAACAGTCCTTACAGCACCAACATACTCTCTGGATATCCAGGCTAGGAGTGATGCTCGGTTTGCTAACAGTACTTCAGAGCCTATTCCCAAGTAGGTTCTGTCCCTCCTCCATGGAGGTACTGCTTGGTAGTCTCGTAGATTGTCAGAATACAGCAAGACTTCATGTTGTTTGAAGAAAAAATTACTCGCCTTAGTAATTGTGTTTCTTCTAATGGAGTCTAGCTGTATTCTGACCTCCCTCCATGCCTCCCCTCTCAGAACCTGTTTTTGGGAAGTGGGTGGGCAGGTGCAGTGTTGCACCCCAGAGGTGTCTTCAACACACCCTCCTTTTTACTTGGGTGCTTATATTATTGTCTTTATTTGAATAGGTTTTTGGTTTTGGGTTTTCGACTTGAGTCTTCCTTTGGGAATCCAAAACTTTTGTTGCCAGTTGGCTAGTTAAAAATTTTACAATTTCCACATAGTTTAGTTAGTGAGTGTTTGCTCGTAAGAATCTGACGGGTTTCAAAGTGCTGCAGACAGAGACCTCAACCGAGCTCGAGCTCAACGTTCTATGCACTGCACAGAAAATTAACCCTATACTCTCCGGGGCAGTTTAAAGGCTGGAGCTAACTGCAGATTGTCAGAATACAGCGAGACTCCATTAGAAGAAACACAGTTACTAAGGTGAGTAATTTTTTCGTCTGGTCCATCTGTTTTCCCACAACTCCTCCACACCCACAAAACCTATAAAAAACACTTTTATCAACCATTAGGACACCAGCGGAAGCTCAGAAATCATGAGTCACCACTCCTATTCCATGACAGCCAGATTATCAGGGAAAATTAAATCCAGATTTACAGTGCAATACTCTGTCAATGTGCTTAACAACTGAGCTCTATTTATTTATTTCATATATTTCATTTTGGATAGTCCTGCTGAGATGCCATGTCTTGTTTCCAGCGAGGTCTTGCTTCTACTCATTTTTACAGCTGGGTGAACTTGAAGATGGGGTGGGTAAGTGTCTTGGGTCACACGGTGAGTACCTAGCTGTAGTGGGGTTTGAACCTGCAATCTCTGTTCCCAAGCTGGTGTGAACCACTAGACCAGTTCCTCCTAGTAGCAACACTGCCTCTTAGTTGACCACTCTGTGTCTTGTCATGTTTTTAATATATTTAACCATCAGCTCCTAGTTTTGCCAGAGTAGCTCCTGATCAGCCAGAAAATGCCAACGGTAGCCAGGAGCTGTTCGTGGCTCTTGCCTGCCAAATCCTTATTTCTGCCCCTGGAAATTCATAGCATTTGAGAGATGTGATAGCAGGCATTGTCCCAGTGGTTACAGTGCCGAACTGTGAACCTGGAGAACTAGTTGTGAATCACAGAACCCCAAGCGCATCCTCAGGATCACGAGAACAGCTGCACGGGAGTCTGAGCTGGATGTCATTGTCCACCTAGGGACAAATGACTTGGCTCATCAAGAGATTAGAGCAGGAGGACTTTGTAGAGTTGGGGAGGGGCCTAAGACAAGTAGCACACACAGTATCCTTCTCAGAGGTGCTGCCTGTCAATGGCATGGGTGAGGCGAGGGTACTTTGCACCATGCAGTTTAATGAATGGTTGAAAAATGGTGGAGCACAGGGTTTGGCTTCATTGGGGACTTGGGTTCCACCTGGAGGGACACTCAGCCTATACTGGCAGGATGGTCTGCATCTGTCCAGGAAGGGAACAAGTCTTGAGCAATCGTTTTAAATGCTTCATTGGCAAGCTTTTAAACTAGTCAAGAGGGGAGGCACTGATAAGCAGCAGGAAAATCCCAGCCTCTCCCTACAAAACAGGGTACTAAATGAGAAAAAGACTGAAGTAGAAAGGTCAGTGGGGGATGCTGCAACAGAAGATAAAGCCATCAAAAAATGGAGAGCAATGAGTACCAATGCCCGTAGTCTGAGTAACAAGCTTCCTGAATTAGTGAGCTTGATGGAGGAGGAACATCTATATCGTGGCAGTCACAGAAACATGGTACACACAAAACCATGACTGGGACGTAAACGTACCAGGATACACTATCTACAGGAGGGACAGGGAGGGTAAAAGAGGAGGAGGAGTAGCTCTTTACATAAGGGAAGGAATCAAAGCAACAGAACAAAAGGGTAAACAGGGAGGAGAAGAAGCACTGTGGGTATATTTGGAGACCGGCAATGGCACCACAATCCGCACAGGGGTTGTATACAGACCCCCTTCTCAGGGGAGGGAAATGGACAAGGAAGTATAAGTATGCTTAGAATGGCAAAAAGGGAGATATTGCTGATGGGTGATCTGAATATGCCAGATGTTAACTGGAGTGCAGTTCGGCAGCCACTTCAAGAGTGGGGTTATTCTAGATGCTCTACAGGGGCCACGTCTAGACAACTAGTATTGGAGCCCACTGAGAGGGCAATCTTAGACCTGGTTCTCTCAAATGGAGATGGAAGGGATCACAGATGTAGAAGTGGGTAGCCATCTGGGGAGCTAGCGACCATCGAACAATATGGTTCACAATAAACAGAGCAATAGAGTCAAGCCATACAAAGGCAAAAGTACTGGACTGTAGGAGGGCTGACTGCTTAAAATGGGTGAGTGCCTAAGGAATGCACTAGCAAATGGGCAGGAAGGAGGGTGGAAGAACAATGGGGAATAATAAAACTGCCATCACAGAGGTAACAAGCCTTTGTGTGAAGCAAATAAACAAACGAAACAATGTAAGAAACCACTATGGTTCTCAAAGGAAGTGGCAGTGAAGGTTCAAGAGAAAAGAAAGCATTCAGGAAGTACAAGGAATCACAGAAGGAGCAGGACAGAGAACTGTATCAGTTAAAACAAAAGGAAGCTGGGAAGGCAGTCAGAACAGCAAAGGCCCAAACCGAGGAAAAGATAGCCAACTCAGTTAAGAAGGGGGATAAAACCTTTTATAGGTACATCAGGGAGCGAAGGAAGACCGAGAGAGGGATAGTGAGGCTTAATAAAGAGGAGGGAGGGTGGGCAGAGGGTGACTGTGAAAAGGCAGGCATACTAAACAAATATTTTTGCTCAGTATTTACAAATGAAGAGGGGGAGGTACCTAAAACAAACAGTAGAAGCACTCTGGATACAGAAGTTGATACCAGCCCATGTACAGAAGAAGGGTTCTGAAGAACTCTTAAAACTGAAGGTGGACAAAGCAATGGGGCCTGATGGGATTCATCCCAGAATTCTAAAAGAACTAAGGGTAGAACTAGTGACACCACTGACTATCCTCTCTAACAAATCATGGGAGGATGGGGTGGTACCCAAGGACTGAAGGAGGACAGATGTGATTCCCCTTCACAAAAGTGGGAGCAAGGCAGAAGCAGGAAACTATAGACCTGTTAGTTTAACCTCAGTGATAGGGAAAACGATGGAATCACTTCTGACGGAAAGAATTGTCGAGTATCTAGAGGCCAGAGGGGCACAGGACCCAAGGCAGCATGGATTCACAGCAGGAAGGTCATGCCAAACGAATCTGATAGATTTCTTTGACTGGGTGACCAAGTAGTAGATCAGGAGGGCTGTGGACATGGCCTACCTAGACTTTAGCAAGGCATTTGACACAGTCCCACACAAAAGATTAATATACAAGTTAGCCAGCCTGGGAGTGGGTCCCAAGATGACAGCCTGGGTAAAGAATTGGCTGGAGAATAGGACACAGAGTAATAGTAAATGGAGTCCACTCTGAAGAAAGGGGGGTTACTAGTGGGGTACCGCAGGGTTCAGTATTAGGACCGGTCCTCTTGAATGTCTTTATAAGCGACATTGCAGAGGGACTGGAAGGAAAAGTATGTCTCTTTGCAGATGACACAAAGATCTGCAACAGAGTTGATGCACAGGGTGGGGTGGAAAGGATGAGAAGGATTTGGCAAGGTTAGAGGAATGGTCAAATGTATGGCAGCTTAGATTCAATGCTAAGAAGTGCAAAGGTAATGCACCTGGGAAACAAAAACCCAGGGGAAGAGTACACAATGAGGGGTGAGATACTAACAACAACAGACATGGAAAGGGACCTGGGGGTAGTCATATCAAATGACCTAAAGGTGGGTAAGCAATGTGAGAGGGCAGCAAGGAGGGCTGGGGGGATACTGGGATGCATAGGGAGAGGCATCACCAGTAGAAAACCGGAAGTTATTATCCCTCTGTACAGACAGCTGGTGAGACCCCATCTGGAGTACTGCGTGCAGTTCTGGAGACCCAATCTCAGAAAGACATAGACAGGATGGAAGCTGTCCAGAGGAGGGATATCAAAATGGTGCAGGGTCTGCACCGAAGACATATGAAGAGAGACTTAAGGAGCTTAATATGTATAGCCTCGAGGAAAGGAGGGAGAGGGGGACATGATAGAAACTTTCAAGTACCTCAAGGGAATCAACAAAGTCCAAGAGGGTGGCATCTTTCAAAAAAGAGTTGTGCAAGAACAAGGCACAATTTGAAGATAGAGGGGGCTCAGAGGTAATTTAAGGAAGTATTTTTTCACAGAGAGGGTTGTGGATGCATGGAACATCCTTCCTGAGGAGGTTGTGGAGTCAAAAACAGTGGTGGAATTCAAGCATTCATGGGACAGTCATAAGGCAATTCTAGGGGGTTGGGGTAGGAAGAAGTAGGCTGCTGGTTAACTAGGATCTGCAGCTTATCCATTAGGTAGGGAAATGGGCAGACTGGTTGGGCCAAGCAGTCCTTATCTGCCGTCAGATTCTATGTTTCTATGTAACTTAAAGAGTAGTTCTGACATGTTGAAATGGGTTTAAAATGTTTTTTTTTTTTTTTTAATACAGTAACCCATTACCTTGTTATGTTGGTGATAGTCTTCTGAGGGAAAAATGGAATGCTGTCCGTATGTCCACTACGGGAGGGAAGGGATCGAAAATTGTGCTGGACAGACAGCCAGCCAATCCTTTCCACTTCCCGATCTTGCTGGTCCTGCTGCCGCGCTCAGACGTTTTGTGACATCTAAGCAGGGAGAGTGCATATGCGTTCCACATACAAGTGAATGAAGGACATTTTCAGAGCTGTTTTATGTTAATTAAAGCAACCTCTGATATAAATTACAGCCATCGCTCAACTAATAGGGCCCTTATTAGTTGAGCGATGGCTTTCTTTATATCAAAGGTTGCTTTAATTAACATTTATAAAATGGCTTGAGTCAAACAAGCAATCTGAGTCGTCAAAACTGGTCACATGACTGTGCGGTACTTTCAATTTATTTATTGGATTTTTTTTAACGGGTAGGCCCACTGAGACGGTGTCCCTTTTTCAGGCGTGACCCGGGGTTAGTTACATACGAGTCAACATTAAAATAAAATATATACAGAGACACAAAGATACAGTGCTTTTACAAAATACAGTATATAGAGGCACATAGAATTACTGCTAAAGTCAAATTTTACTTTCTCATTTTCTTGTTTTTTTGACTCTTAAAACTATTTTATAAGCACAATAACACACTCCAGGGTGTGCGGTAATGCCATAAATTACCACACTTCCCAGGTGGTTGAAGGCACTCGGCTATGCCTCATGTCTCACAACCCACCTAGGGTGTGCAGTAATTAAGCATTACCGCACACCCTGTCATGTGTTATTGCTTACAAAACAGCTCTGAAAATGTCCTCCATTCAGTTGTATGTGGCACGCCCACCGCGCTTTCCCTGGTTAGATGCATTAAAATGTCTGAGCATGGGGGTGGGGCTGGCAGATTGGGAAGTGGAAGGGATCAGCTGCCCGTCTGTTCGGTTCAAATTTTCGATCCCCTCCCTTCCGTAGTGGACATACTGACACCATTCCATTTTTCACGCGGTAGACTATTGCCAACATAAGGTAATGGCTAATATGTTGAAAACCCCATTTTTTTGTACATTTGGTCTTGCAAGATGTTTAATGCTGAAAGCTAAATAATCTATTTCTCTTTTGCAGAATTGTTTGAGGGCAGTGCTGGAACAGATTGCAGCCTACGGACAGGTTGTGTTCAGACTTCAGAAGTTTATAGATGAAATGACTGGCCACAGCTCAGAGACTACACTGCAGGCAGCCATCTCTTCTGCCAAGAAGCAGGCAGAGCCTCCATTTCGAACATACCAAGCCTTTGTGTGGGCTTTGTACAAGTACTTCATTAGTTTTAAAAAAGAGCTCACGGACATGGAGAAATGCATAATAAACAAAGGTACCCTACATGCATTACTAATAATTCTAATATTGTTTTTCTGTAACCAATTCCTTTCTTCAGTTTGACCCGCAAGGCTGTGTGTGAGCACAGAGTAAGTGTACCTGGTTTATATTAGTAATACATACATAATAACATAGTATTGTGGTGGTGGAAGGGACTTGGGATTCATCATTTCCACACTGATGGTCGTGATACCTGCACCTACTGTTCTGATATTACTCACGACATGGAACGTTGACAAGGGTGCCAGGCCAGTTGTGTCTACTGTACTTATGGAGAAGCCTGGGGGGGGGTGCGTGTCATCTGTTGATGTGGGTATGGCCATGCCTGAACAGTTGGTGGCTCTGGCAGATGACTCTAGGCAGGCCTTAGACTAAGATGCCTTGTGTTGGACCTGCTGTGTTAGGGTTAGAAGATTAGACAGAGGATCCACCCTACCTTCGTTACAGTATGAAGGGTTCCATGAAATCATGTAGTTGATTCAGTCCTTTGAGACTCCTCTCAAGCACCACAAGAAGAAGAAATAATGACACTGGTCATGGGAGCGTTGCCAGTTGCAGCACCATTCACACTTGTCCCATCTGGAGGGCCCTCTAAGGAGGCTGAGTTAGCAGTGGTCCCCACCAGTTTATCTGTGGAGATTCCTTTAGGACAGCCAGACACTTCAATGCCATAGAGTCCATTGATCGACCAGATGGGACCAGTCAGTGATGATTCTGTTGATCGAACTCCAGTGATTCTCTTGCTGGCTCTGCAACCCAAGCTTGGGAAGGGCAAACAAGTTGAACCCCGACTGATCCATTGCCTGGGCAACCACCTCCGGTCATCCTGAACCCTGTGGTTCCACCAGCCAGGCCAGTGCCACTTGGTCCACTGGTGGCTCATATGCCAGTGGTTGCCCCATAAACTCTGTTGAGCTGATTTTCAATGGCTGAGATCTGTATCCTGGTCACGCTGCTGACTCCATTACCAACACAGTCAATAGCAGTCCTCTGGCTTTTCAGCATTGGTTAGGCTTACTTCAACGTCGAGCCTGCTGATGGGATAAGGAGGAGTGGCAGCAATGGCTCTTCTCTACACAATGAGACATTTTTGACCACCGTCAATGACCAGGCTGACCAGGACATGGCCAGCTCATCCCTTTCCAGGCCTGTTTTGTTTCACCAATGATGCTTCTGCAAGCCATCCTTATTCAACCCTCACCATCTGGTCTCAAGGTGGGTGCTCCGACTAAGGACCCCAGGCAAGGGACAAGTCTTCATCACTTCTTGTGGGTGGTGGTTACTGTGACCAGATGTGTGGGCCATTTGTCACGTGGCCGTCTGGCAACCTTGAAAATGTGAGTTTACCCCAAAGCAAGTAATAGTGTTCACTGGGACAGAACTCGACTCTTGCAAGCCGGAGTGCTCCGGCCTCCGGGACAGAGCAGAGGATCTTTTGTCCTTTGCCTGGCCATTTTAGGTTGTTTAATTGCAACAGGCCCTGGATTTCCTCAGGCTTTTGGGATTAATGACACCTGCCACAGCTGTGATTTGTTGGGCCCACTGGCATATATGAGGGCCTTTGAGTGGTAACTTGGCGGTCAGTGGTCCCAGGTACACTCAGACCTGGATCAGCAGGTTCAGGTGACCAGACTGTTGCTGGATGCCATCAAGTGATGGCAGTCACTTCCAGCCCTCTCAGATGGAGTCCCTTTTGTCCAGCTGGAGCTGTCAGTCACTTTAGCAATGGACACCTTCCTAGCTGGCTGGGGGAAGCATTTGCAGGATCACAGAGCACACGGTAGGTGATCACCACACAAGTTCAGATTACTCGTCTCCCTGCTCGTGCTCCAAGAAGTGCACCTGGTGCTGTCAGAATTCACTCCACTGGTCAGGTGTGAGGCCAAGTTGTCCAGGTCAACATGGATAACACAACCACCATGTTCTACCTGAAGAAGCAGGATGGCACACATTCTTTCCTGCTTTGTCAGTAGGTGCTGCTTATGTGGTCCCTGGCTTGCCCACTGCAAATGGACCTCATGGTGATTTCTGTGGCAGTCATGAGCAGCCAGCTAGAGGATGCCCTCAGTCATGGGGGACGCATCCCATGAGTCATCGCTGTACCTGCAGGTGGTGATCTGGGTGTTCTCAATATGGGCAACACCACCAGTAAACCTTTTTGTTTCCTGGGACAATAGGAAGGGAAGACTGTTTTGCTCCCATCTTCCTTAGCAGGGCACTCTTCTGGGGGATGCATTTAGCCAGGTCATGAGCAATGAGGTTCCTGTATGCCCTTCTTCTGCTCCCTCTGGTTCACAAGGTAATCTTCAAGGTTTGGAGGGACCAGACATCCATGATCCTGATAGCTCAGGACTGGCCCTACCAGATCTGGTACCAGGACATTTTTAGCTTTGGCAGCAAGACAATGCAGCTCCTTCTGCTCTTGCCTGACCTGCTCACGAAATCGGAAGGGAGAGTCTGATCCCTGGATTTGCAGTCCCTGCATCTGGCAGACTGGCTCCTGAGTGGGTACAGTTGCAGGCCCTTGATCTTTCCGAGAACATTCCTAGAGTGCTGGAGGTGTCTCGGAAAGAATTATCTCACAAGTCTTCTAGTTTTAAATGGAAGAGGTTCTCATGATGGTGCGCAGAGCATGGTCTGTCTCTGCTTTTCCGCTCAAAGAAGCACATTCTTGACTATCTGTGCTCTCTGTCCCAGTCAGCGCTTCGAGTTACATCCCAAAATGTGCACTAGGCTGCCATCTCAGCATACTGGGTAAAGGCCAGTATACCCACGGTGACCAAAGAAGAAGTGGTCTACATCTTGTTCCTTTTTTCCCTTACGGAGCTTTTTGTCCCTCGGCCACCCATTTTTCAGGGATATTCCCTGATTTTCTTCAAGGATATCTCTTTCATCAGGTCACACCTATTGAACGTAGCTGTCAGGCACAAGGATTACACGGAAGCTTTTCTGTAGCAGTCTAGTAGGGGCTACCCACATCGACGTTATATGCCAATGTCCCTTATCCCATATAAGCATGGGCAGCCCCACTCCCTCCACATTTCTCCCCCGCCGTCGACCTACTCACATGGACTCCGTGGAAGCTTCGTCGTTCAGTCGACTGCCAAAACTTTATTTTCTACCTTGGCTGGAATCACTTTATTTTGAAGTGATTCCTCTTTACTTTGTATGTTAAGAACCACAGTCTCATCTGCTCTTTTCTGTCGCTGAGGAAAGATTTCTTCCACCGATGAGCACGATCTCTGTGTTTGCTGCCTCAGGCATAGCCAGGACACTCTTACCTGTGAGCTCTGCCTGAAATTCCTCACCGCCCGGTGCCGCCGCAAGAAAGCCCTGCAGAAGTTCTTCATGGAGCAACTAGCAGTCCAGATGCAACAGGGGCCTTCTGGGGCTACCACTGCCAGTCGCCAGCTTCTTTTTCAGGCTCTCAGGCCAACAAGGCCCAGGACAAGTCTTTGGGGAAACACTCTCACCGGGAGAAGGAATGCTCCAAGGACCATTCCCCCCCCCCCCGAGGCACTCCCGTTCCCGTTGACTTTGTTTTCTCTTTCAGGGATTGTGCCATCAACAGCTTCAGCGTTGCCATCTCCTGCTGCCAAGGCCTCTTCTTCTTCCAGGCCGCCTTTTTTTTTTGTGCATTCTGTATCTCTCACATTGCCTTGGGGAACTCTCCAGCATCCGCCACACACTGCAAGCTCTACCTCCCATCTGAAGCTCTCGTCTCACCTCCGCACCAGCCTGGCAGATCCCCCGGCTCTGCACCCCCCGAAGTGGGGCTGCCCTATCCGTCTAGGGCGCTCTATCTTGAAATCTAATGTGCCGGCTGTGCGGTTGGCCCTGGAGAGGAGAGAAGCCTGGTGCTGGAGTGTGGCTTGACAGGGCAGAGGTGCCCTCGCCTGTCCCCGAGGACGGGGATTTTCTTAGTATTTTTTCCCCCCTTGGAGTGTGGCGTGCAATGATGCCTGTGCACGGCTGCCCTGCTGGCGTCTGCTGCACTCCACCCCTTATGCTGGTTGGTGTACCTGCAGCACCCCCAATCTCCATCGGGGGCCACCAGGACACTGAGTGAGCCTGAATCCCTTCCTAGGGAGAGGAGAGCAGTCCTCTGGGTGCTCTATCCTCTCCCTGCCCTGCCGACCTCTGGCAAGCCGAATCCGTCACTGAACCTGGGTCACCGGCGTGGCACGAGGTGTGGCGTCAGGCACCTCAACCCTCAGCGCCACTGGGCCGACTCTTCCTGGCTGCCTTTGGCAGCAAAGTTCTACCAGCTTTCCATCGACGGCTGAGGCACCATAGATGCCAGATCACCCCCACCACCACCACCACCACCAATGTGACCTTACAAGCCACAAGGTCCACAGGTGCTGGGTCTTTTTGGATCTGCCACTCTAACAGCCTTTCAGTGGCGCTGGTAACTGTCCTTGCGCCACTGCAACTGGCTTCAACGGGGGTTTCATTTTCCCACCATCGATCTTAAGGCCATGCTTACTTTCAGTACCACAGCCCTGGTCTAGCGGTTCGTCCGACGGCTGGGGACTTCTAACCCCAGGAATCTGCTAATATTATTATTACTCTTGCAGTGCTTCCTCAAGCCAGTAGTGCCCCAGAAAGAATAGAATGATACGCTAATCATGGAATGTTTAGCTTGTGCATCTGTTTTCAAACTGCACAGATTTTTTCTCTCTGCTGCAAAGTTCAGATGCCCTGGAGATCTCTCTCAATCAAAACAGATTCCTGTAGTGCATAGAGCAAAACAAATTAAGTATTTGTGTTTTATGTTTCATTACTGCCTAGTGTCATTGTTCTTTAGTGTTTTTTATACCTCATAGGTTTTCAATTTAAACTTGTTTATCGGTTCCTCATGGTTCCTTTGAACCGAGGGGCAACCAACCTTTTTTTATTTAATTGGAACCTTTTTAGAGGGTTCTGGTTACTTTATTCTTTAATTTTATTTAATGTTAACCGGTTTTGAACCGAGGTTTATCGGTTTTCCTCAGCAGTTTCTGGGTTCCGGATCCGATCGGAACTGATAGGTTTTTTTCACTTTATCGGTTCCTGAACTAACCGTTATTCTATTGAAACCGACCACAAATATTTAAATTTAGTCTATTTTTTGGTCAGTTACCGATTCCTGTTTTCTATAATGTCAGACGAGCCTAAAAATAAAACAGGAGCCCCTGGTTCAGAATTGTAAGTGTGCAGAGGTGTTTGCCAAGGCAGACAAGCATGATCTTTGCTTGATCTGCCTTTGGGCAACAGCACTTCAGTGAAGACTGTGATATTTGTAAGTCTTTCACTGTTAAGACCATGGAAAAATGCAGGGAGAGGCTTAAAAGAAAACTAGAGGAGGGGTCCATGGGCTCTGACCAGTACACCCCCTCTAAGACTGTGGCAGTTCCTTCCAGTGCCTCTAAATCCACCCCTGATATGGGTGAGGGCTCTGGTAAGAGAGGCAATCAACTGGCTGACTCCCCAGTGCCTACTAAAAAATTAAAGAAAACCAAACACACTGACACCCCGGCTGAAATGCCTCAGGGGGTCCCTCGGGTGGCTATTAATGCTCCTTCTCCTGCTGAGTTGACACAGGCTTTCACCTTACTCCAGGTGCTGCAGGGTTTACTACCCCCCTCAGCAGCCTATGATTACTACTGCTGAAAAAGCAACTGTTGCTGTCCCTCTTTTGCCCACTGCTACAGTGGCATATGAGGAGGATGACCTGGAAGAAGTGGGATTTGAACCTGAGGTGTCACCAGAACAGATTTTGGCTCCCCTCCCAGACCCTCAGAGAATTTCTCTTCTCATTTTTCTTTTGTTAAGGAAATGGTAGAGACCCTGGATCTGCAAACAGCTGAAGAGATCCAGGATGAAGAGGAGGAACAATACGTGGGGCTTATGGGGCTGGCACCCTCAAAAAGGCTCCTTCTACCTATCTACAAATTCTTTAAGAAGGATGTTTTAGAAATCCTAAAGGCTCCCAATACAGTCACACCCACAGACAAAAAGTGTGACAAAAAGTATCAGTTAGAAAGATCTGGTGCTGAGTTTCTTTTTAGTCACCCAGACCACCAGGGTATAGTATAGCTGGCTGCCTGTGAGAAAGCCAAAATTCCCTTATCCTCTCACTCCCCTGAGAAGGATTCGTGAAAAATGGACAGCATGGCAAAAAAGGGATACCTTTCGGCATCCCTGGCAATTCGCCAAGCCAGCTACCAGGCCTATGCAGCCCTTTATCAAAAAGCTCTCTGGCAGTCAGTAGTGGACAGTGCTGAGGCTAACCCCTCTTTAACAGTGTCAGAGCTGCTAGACACAGCAAAATTGGGCTTGGAGGCTTCCAAATACAAATTTCAGATGGCAGCTGACAGTATTGACACAGCTGCAAGGTGGATGGCTGGTACCATTGCTCTAAGAATATTTGCCTGGCTGAGGGCTACCAGCCTCACCTAGGACACCCAAACTAAGGCAATGGACTTTCCTGTCAAAGGCCACACTCTTTTTGGTGCCCAGACTGAGGCATATATGAAAAAAGTAGACGAATATAAAGCTACTTTTAAGAGCAGCTCGACCAGAGACAGGCCCTCTACTTCAACTTCGTCTTATTGTAGGGGAGGCAGGGGCAGGTCCTCTTTTAGGAGGCCTTTCTTTCAGGTACAGGCTGTTTCCCAGCAGCAGTACCAGCCACAGCAGACTGGATTTTACAGAGCTAGATGTAGAAGGGGTTCTCGGAGAGGATCCCAATCTGCTCAGCCTCAGTAGCAAGCAAAACAAAACCCCTGATTTTTCCCTTCAGACTGCCCCTCCACATCCTGTAGGGGGTAGACTCGCCCACTATTTCCAGGAATGGTTAAAAATAACTACAGACAAGTGGGTCTTGGAAATAGTGAGTCAGGGTCTCTCCCTTTGCTTCAAGTCCCTTCCTCCTCCAAGGTTAAAACATTTTGCAGCAGCTCCCTTCTCAGAAAGAAAACTACTGGAGTAGGAGGCACAGGCTCTACTGCTGGCAAAAGCAGTGGAGCCTGTCCCCCACAACCAAAGAGGGCAAGGGTTCTATTCTAGATATTTCCTAACAACAAAAAAGAATGGAGAGTGGCGGCCTATACTAGACCTCAGACTGCTAAACAAGTACCTGGTAAAGCCCAGGTTCAAAATGGTCACGATGGCCATGATTTTGCCAACGCTGCAAGAAGGGGACTGACTAACCTCCTTGGATCTAAAGGATGCATATTCCCATAAGGGAGTCACACAGAAAATATTTCAGATTCTGACTCCCCTCAGGCCACTACCAGTTCTCAACACTTCCCTTACCTCTGCACCAAGGTCTTTACCAAGTGCATAGCAGTAGTAGTGGCGCACCTCAGAAGACTGGGTGTCACAATTTTTCCTTATCTGGATGATTGGCTAATCATAGGGAAATCCCACCAACAGGTGTCAGACCACCTTCAGGTAACCCAGGATATGCTACTCTCCCTGGGATTCCTTCTCAGTACCAAAAAATCAGTTCTGACCCCTGTGCAGGTTCTGCAGTTCATATGTGCCGAACTGTATACAGTAGTTGGGAGAGCTCTTCTTCTCAGGAGAGGACAGAAAGCATTCAGCTTCTGGCAGGCTCATTTGTCCTGGGCAGGCCAAAGCCTGCAAAACAGTTTCTTCAACTGTTAGGGCACATGACTGCAGCAACAAGCACAGTCATAGGTGCCAGGTTTCAAATGAGAGATATTCAGTTCCACCTCAGAGCACACTGATGCCAAAGGCGGGCCCCTCTCTCAAAGCCAGTACCAGTCACATAGACGTTACTACAGGCCCTCCAATGGTGGAGGGAACCGGAAAATTTAAGGGAAGGGGTTCCATTTCTGCAGGAGCCTCCCTCTCTGGTTCTCACAACCAATGTTTCCCTGCTTGGTTGGGGTGCTCACTTAGGGGATCACACCATCCATGGTACTTGGGAGAGTGCAGACTCACTCCTGCATATAAACCTACTGGACTTAAGAGCTGTTTATCTGGCCCTTCAGGGTTTCTCTCATCTCATACAGGGAAAGGTGGTACAAGTCAGAACAGACAATACCACAACAGTGTATTACATTAACAAACAAGGAGGGACCAGGTCCACTCCTCTGTGTACAAAGGCAATGAAGATATGGAGCCTTGCTTACTCTCTAAATGCCTCTCTGCAGTCAATTAATCTGCCAGGCAAGGACAACACCTTGGCAGATGCCTTGAGCAGGATAAACCAGGTCCATCACGAATGGGCATTGAACAAGCAAGTGGTGAATGCTCTATTCAGGAGGTGGGGGACCACAGAAATTGACTTTTTTGCTTCCCACCAAAATCACCACTTACCTCTCTATTGCTGCAGGGTCCCAATGAAGGGGACAGTTCCAATGGATGCCCTGATTCTGGATTGGACAGGCAGGTCCCTCTATGCCTTTCCTCCTTTTCCTCTGATATTCAAGGTGCTCATCAAGCTCAGGTCACAACCAGCTTCAGTGATTCTGGTAGCCCAAGATTGGGCAAGACAGCCGTGGTGCTCCCTGCTGCTCTCAATGTCTGTGAGCAAACCGATTCACCTCCCTCAGAGGTACAGTCTACTGACTTCCTTTCGGGAAGGGGGTAGTGTACCCCAATCTCAGGTCTCTCAAGCCCAAGGCCTGGCTCTTGAGGACTTGGAATATGCAGATTGCCAATTCTCTGAAGCAGTTTTAGAAGTCCTTAAGGGTTATAGGAAGCCTTCCACCAAAGAAAACTTATGCCTCAAAATGGAAAAGATTTTCCATTTGGTGCAGTGACAAGGGTATAGTCCAAGCCAAGGCCGGGATCCCAACCCTTCTTATTTATTTGTCTCACCTGCACTCCCTGGGATTGTAGCACTCATCTCTGAAGGTGCACCTGGCTTCAGTTTCAGCATACCTTTCAGCTAGAAAGGATACGTCCCTGGCATCAAACCCTATATTCAAAAGATTCTTTAAAGGGCACTCTCTCTCATTTGTTTCCCCCTCGCAGGGAACCAGTGCCAGCATGGGACCTTAATATTTGCATTGCCCAGCTTATGCTTCCGCCCTTTGAGCCTATGGCATCTGCAGAGCTTAAATTTCTTACCTGGGAGGTAGTTTTTTTATTTTTATTTTTTTTATTTCTTTTTTTTTTTTTATCCCCCTTCGTCTTGCAGACCCCAACCCTTCAGGACCACCAAGGAGTCCTGCTCCTGCCTCACTCGCCCTACCCGGACTTACCTCTCCGTCCCCATGCAGCTGTGGCTTCCCTCCTGAGCAGGGCCGAGGTGGGGCGGGCAAGCACCCTGATACTGAAAGTTTAGTCGGACGGAGGTAGTCGGGCAGGCGAGGGGACATAGGAGGCATGCTCGGGTGCTTTTTTTCCCAGCGTTGGCGGCTTTCCCTTTCATGGGAGGCACGCGCACCTCACGCCAAGGCATCACTGCCCGTCACCACTCCTCTTCCTCCGACTTCGGCTCTGTGCTCCATGCCACTAGCTTCCACCAGAGGCCAGTCAAGTGCCAAGCATGGCCCCTCTCCCTTCAGAGAGGAGAGGCTGTCCTCTGGATGCTCAATCCTCCCCTCCCTGACGACCGGGCTCGTTCCCGAACCTGGGTTGCGGTGTGGTGGAAGGTAGTTTTCTGGTAGCAATCACTTCTGCCAGAAGGTTAAGCGAGCTACAGGCCCTCTGTGTGGAAAGGGACTATGTTTCTTTCCATAGGGACAGGGTAGTGTTGAGAACTAATAGGAAATTCCTCCCCAAGGTGGTTTCTGACTTCCATTTGAACCAGTCTATAACATTGCCAGTTTTCTTTACTGAACACTCTAGCTCAGGTGAGCATAGATTGCACAGCTTGGATGTAAAAAGAGCACTGAGTTATTACATGTCTCATACCAAAGATCATAGGCAGGACAGATGACAACTGTTCCTCACCTATGGGGAAGTAGGTAAGGGTACCCCTGCTTCAAAGAGGACTATCTCTCGATGGATAGTCCAGTGTATTTAGTTTTGCTACTCAAAGGCAGGCACGGTTCCTCCCTCTGGTCTTAGGGCCCACTCTACAAGGGGCACAGCTGCCACTCTTGCAGCTGCCCGAGAGGTACCTTTAATGGAAATATGTAAACCAGCTACCTGGAGGTCAGTCCACACCTTCAGTAAGCATTATAGCCTGGATACCCAGTCCAGGAGTGATGCCAGATTTGGCACAGCAGTCTTGCAGAGTCTTTTTCCTAAATATATTCTGGCCCACCTCCTTGAGGTACTGCTGCATAGTCTGCAAAAGTAATAATATTAGTGGATTCCTGGAGTTAGAAGAAAACAATTACTCACCTGTAGTAATTTTGTTTCTCCCAAAGGGATCCACTAATATTATTACTCCCCGCCCTTTTCTCCCCTTTCAGAATCAGTAACGAGAAAAATCCTCTTCACAGCAAATAAGATGTATAGTTGGAGTGGCATGCCACCTGCTGGCACCTTCTAGTAATGTCTTAACTTGTAGATTCTTTTCTAAAGGCATATCTGACTTCAGATAAAAAAGGGGACATTTGTTTATACTAGTCCTTTGATTAATGTTATTTGCCCAGTTGGGCATTATTTTTCTATAATTATTTAAATAGTGATTCACATGTTGTTATGGCCCCTTTGCAGGCTTCTAAGAAATCTGAGGTAAAATGTAGGCAGTTGACACTGGGCAGTTTGAAAATAGATGCACAAGCTAAACATTCCATGATTAGCATAGCATTCTATTCTCTCTGGGGCAGTGCTGGCTTAAGAGAGCACTGCAAGAGTAATAATATTAGTGGATCCCTTTGGAAGAAACAAGATTACTACAGGTGAGTAATTGTTTTCTTCTTTGCCACTGCTGTCAGATGCTGCTTCAGTGTGGATGCCAGTTCACACTTTGTGACCGGTTCCCCCCAGGGTACCGACTGTGCCTTTTTCGTTGACACCTGCCTCTGACCAGGTCGATGCAAAAGTGGAATACCATCCTGATCTCATCCTCCCTGATGAAGAGGATGAGGAAGAAGATGAATGGGCTGCTTCCTCAGACAGGTATACTGTATTTTCTTGGAACGAGAACATGGTTAAGTGTGCCCCAAGGTCTCCCCCCAACCCGTGGACCCCACTTTCTTCAGTATAAAGAAGCAACTTCAGACCACTATGAGTTTCCAGACTGAAGAAGAGGATGCCACCAGGAGGAATCTGGTGGAATTTCTGGAGATTCCCGAGTCTCCACCCAAAGTCATCCCTCCTTTGCTTCCATCCCTGGAGGGTGCTGCCAGTGCTGCATGGCACAAGCCTAACTTGGTGCCTGCCATGCCATGAAAGGCTGATAAACTTTATAAAGCCCATTTAGGCCAGCCTTTCTATGCCACCCAGCCAGAGACTGACGCATTGGTCATCAAGGCGGCCCATGACAGGTCCAAGGTGCCCAAACACCTTAGTTCCTTCCCCTCTGATAGGGAATCTAGGAGGATTGACCTTTGGGGCAAAAGGACCTTTGTCTCTGCTACTTTGGGCCTTAAGATTGCCAGCTACCCATCCCATTTGGTCAAGTACCAGAATACCCTCTGGAAGAAGGGAAAGGCTGCAGCACAGGCCCTTCCGGAGGGTCCTCAGAGGCAAGAACTCTTTAAGTCTCTCCAGGCTGTGGAGAATGTTAGAAAGCACCTCCTGAGGGCCATTTATGACATGTCTGATTCTGCTGCCAGGGCAACTGCCACTGGTATTTGCCTTAGGAATCTCTCCTGGCTGAGAGGCTCAGGCTTTGCTGCTGATGTTCAGAAGAAGGTCTTGGATGCTTCTTTTGTGGGCTTCAAACTTTTTGGCCCTGATGTACAGGACATTATTAATGACCTGCAGGCTTCTGGTAGGGCTATTTGGTGTGTTCATTTCCTCTATCATACCCAGCCCAGGACTAGGCTGAGACCTTCCTTTCACAAGGTCTCTCATAAGTCTGGGTCAGGTACCAGGATTCAGGGCATGCATAAAGCCAGTGCTTCCTTGTCTGTCCTTTCCTCCACCTTTGGCTTCCCTGCCAAAAGCCCTTGAGGTGGCAGTGCGGCCCCGGCCGCAGGTTCCACCTTGGCATGACTCTTTGCTCGACCACCCTCCTCCTGTTCCAAGTCAGGAGGTGGTGGTAGAGGGTCGCTTCTCCCTCCATCTAGACCAGTGGGGGGGGCTTTTACTACTGGTACAAAAGGACCTTTGACCAATGAGATAGAAAACTTAAGGAAGGAGTTACATAGATTGGAGGAATGGGCAGAGAAGCATGGGTTGGAATTCAACACAGAAAAGTACAAGGTTGTGCATGAGGAAGGGTTGTGGGATAGCAGATGGACCAGACACCAAACTTCAAGTACAACACACAATATCGGTGTGACGTTTATTCAAAATGCAGAAGATAACCATCAGCAATGGCATACCCCTTCTTCAGTACATCAGTTTGTAGCAACAGACTATGCATGTCTTTCCTCTACACTTAGCCAGCACCTGCTGACTCACTGATCTCTGATCTAACTTAGCAGTTGAGATTCAGCCTCCCCTATGTGGGTCTTGTGTGCTTGGGTGGTGTGGGCTCAAGTAAAAAATAAAAAAAAAAAAGCTAAAGACAAAGATCCTGGTGCAGAAGCACCGAAACAAGGGTTACCCCAAAGGGCATTGACAGTAAGCCAAGTTTCAATGAAGCAAAAGCTCACACATACTTCCATAATGCAAAACATCATGGGATATATGCAAATCACAATGGCATTTCAGATGTGTTCAGTTTACAGCCATTTACATGCATTTTAAATAGCACAACTAATTTAATTTATATCATATAGTCCCCTAGTAACTTTTATCTTTATCAAAAACACCTAGTGCCTTGGTATTTTCAACATTTACAGGTTTTATACACATAAGGTATATACATTAAAGTATTTCATGACATAGTGCCATTGCATACTAAATCCAACAACGAGGAACACAGCCTGTTGTTTTATATCAGCTCGGAAGTCATAACAATGACCTCCCTGTACGAGGTCCTCCGAGAGAAAAGGAAATTTTAAAGAGGACACTATAGCATAGTCAAGAAAGAGGAGGGGGTGCCCATAGGTGGCCAACCTTATGGACTAGAAATTGTAAAGAATAGATTAGGCTAAGAAATTGAAGAACTGTTTCAATAGATTTAAGAAAAGGTCGGTCCTCAAGAGTGGCAGGAGCTCCCTGTCACATATCCCCCACCTTAAGAGGGAGGCAGTTATTGCAGACTGTGTACCACCTTCCTGTCTCTGGAAGGGATGGAACTTCCACCCATCCATCTTCAGAAGCTACGTCTCGGGGTCTCCATTAACGATAAACATTTAATCATAAACGTAGTGGATATCATCATTTTTTACCCTGAGGCATTAACACATTTCTCAACAGAGACTAACGGTACCTTCCCATCTCCTTTTAGGGAACGTCCGTCATATTTCTTAACCAAAAATCTTGACGGCTGTGAAGTCCAGTAGCATAGAAGGACTTTCTCTGGGGTGAGTAATTACCTGCTTCAACCCCACCAGACATGTCAGTTTTAAGCAGGGACCCAGTCCTAGGTTCAACCCCTCTACATAAACCCACTATGTCTCTTGATTCATTCATTTCGCTTGCTACTGATATAGACACCTGATGAGGCTAGACACTCTAGATGTTACCCCAACACAGGTTCTTATCCATTTTCCACCTAGCTCCTCCTTTGTAGGTTTTTCATCTCAAAAAAATAAAACATATGTACCACCACCTCCTTGATCTTAACATATTGTAATATTTTGGCAATATTAGCATCTTTAGCCTGCAGTATACCCCAGTCAATACTGTTAATAGATTTAGTTGCTGTACAAGAAAAAGTCCCTTCGGCCTCATAGGCTTCTTCTTGCTTACTCGGAGTCTTCAACACCAGCACAATCTCACTAGGCACAGTCTTACCTGGGGTCTCACATTCAAGTTCCTTACTTGCATCTCCGACTTCCAACAGGTAACATCCTGAGAACACAAGAAGCAAAGGAATATCCTGCTCGGTCAGGGGGTCCTCCTTCAACTGATCCCACTGAAAATCCTCCTCAGATTCTTTATAAAAACTCTCTGGCAGGGATCTCTTGAGCACCTGGCACCAGTGTTCCGCCTCTGCATAGTCTGTCTGCCTCCAGCCATTGCCCACTCATCCACAGTATTAGCTTCATCAGGTTTTCCAGCATCAGGGTGTTGTCTTGCATCTCTGGTCTGCCTCAACCCCACAGTAGTTCCTCATCCCTTTGCATCTCTTCATCATCTTCAGGTTTGGCCTTCCTTCAAGCTCCTTGGTCCAGTCCAGGCAGCAGCTTCTCTCCGTCTGTCAGACATGGTTCTGGTCAGAAATCCATGGACTTTCTTCTCCGGGTTCTCCTCTGGCAACTCCTGGTGCATTGGTCCACCTGGGATATCTGGGTGATATCCACCAGAAAACGTCCCTCTACAGCCAGTGCAAACAATTCCAGCAAGTTATCCCACTTCTGGCACCGGATCTATGGAGAGGTTGTGGGATGACAGATGGACCAGACACTGAACTTCAAGTTCAACACACAATCTCTGTGTGATGTTTATTCAAAATGTAGGAGATAACCTTCAGCAGTGGCATATCCCTTCTTCAGTTTGGGGGGAGGGGGGTTATAACCACTGAGCAAAATGAGCAGCAAAAGGCAAATTGCCTATCTATGCTCAGAGATAATCTATGAAACCTATGATGCTTGGATCCTGCAGCTCATTGAACAGGGTCACACTCTAGAACTTCTGGAGCAATCCCCAGATTTTCCTCCTGTTCTTCTTTTTACCCTCCAGAACAGATTCCAGCATTACGTGAAGACGTGCTCACTCAAAAGGGTTGTAGAACCAGTGCCCACTCAACAAAGAAACAAGGGGTTCTAGTCCTGGTTCTTCCTTGTCCCCAAGCGAACTGGGGATCTGAGGCCCATTCTAGACCTCAAGGAGCTCGATCTTTACGTTCAGTACAAGAAGTTCTGGATGGTCATCCTGCATGGCCTGCTGCCTCTACGCAAGTAGGGAAACTGGTTGTGCACCCTGGACATGCAGGATGCATACCTGCATATCAAGGTGTGCCCCCCCCCCGGCGTTATCTCAAGTTCCTGTTCCGTGGGAACACTACCAGTTCAGAGTACTGCCCTTTGGCTTATCATCTGCACCGTGGGTCTTTACCAAGTGCTTAGCAGTGGTGGCAGCAGCTCCCAGGTATGAAGGCCTGTATGTCTTCCCTTAACTGGACAACTGGTTGCTGAAGGCCCAGTCCAGGGATTTCCTGCTGCAGACGCTGGACCGCACCAGGCATTTGTTCCAGGCTTTGGGGATTATGGTCAGTCTACCTAAATCCATCCTCACCTGTGCCAATGCCTGCAGTACATTGGGGCAGTCTTGGACACTACCCAGGGCAGGGCCCTCCTTCCTCCAGACAAGGTGGAATGTCTGATAGCGCAGGTCCAGCAGGTTGCCCAAAGTTGGCTGGTCACAGCCAGGACCTTCCTGCGGTTGTTGAGCCTGATGGCTGTTCTCTTGGCCTGGCTGCATACGGGGATCCCCCATGGACCCTCTGGACCCAGTGGGATCAATGCACCGATGATCTAGATAAACAGGTTCTTGTTTCCTTCTCTGTTTGCAGAGTACTTAAGTGGTGGATGGATCGTCTCAATCTTCTGAGAGGGGTGCCTTTCCTCATTCCTTCCCTGCAGCAGATTCTTACCTCAGATGTTTCGGGTCTTGGGGGGGTGCACCTGTGTCCCTTCCAGACCCAGGGGACCTGGTCACAGATGGAGGCCCACCTTCACATAAATGTTCTAGAAATTAGGGCAGTTCTATATGCCTTGCAAGCCTTCCAGAACCACCTCTATCCAGGTTCCCTGCTGGTGCAGTTGGACAACCTTAATGTTGTTTACTACATCAGCAAGCAAGGGGGGACTAATTTCTACCCCACTATGTCAGGAGGCAATGAGAGTCTGGCATTGGGCTCTACAACACAGTCTAGAACTGTCGGCCATACATGTTCCCGACAACCAAAACACCCTGCCGGATAGCCTCAGCCGGTCGCAGTCCAGACAGCACTAGTGGGAACTGTTGACTTCAGTCATAGTACTGTTCGACAGGTGGGGTTGCAGGGCTTGAAATATAGCCTTTCCGGATTTCCGAGGAAAGGCAGTTTCTGTGCTGGAAATGTGATTTTGAATCCTGCATTTCTGTCTGGAAATGCATTTGCTATGTTTGGGCACAGGGGCAGTAGTGAGCGACAATGCGTTCAGGTGGGTGTCATGTGCTGAAGCAAGGGGCCAGCAGGGGGGAAAAAAAAATTCAGGCGTTTTGCAATCAGGCTTTACATAGCCTGCTCCAGGGTCCTGATCGGCATCGTAGAGAACATCGGGAACAGGTTTTCATGCTGTAAATTAAAACCGCGATTGGCTGCAACTGTGAATCTCCTGCACTGCCTCCCTGTGCTAGTGCTGCAGTCTCATGGCAGAATGAAAGCAGCAGAAAGAGTATCGTCCATTTGCGCTCCCTCATGTTGTTCGGCTCTGTAACTAAAACAAAAAAAAATTTACGCACAAGTTGCTGATCTCAGTGGCTAGTTTACATTTTTGTTAAGAAAGCTGAACTGGTTATCTGAGCCATCCAGTTTGAAACAGAGTACGTAAAAGACACTCAGAAAGATAAGGGAGAAGGCACTTAAATGTTGGCACGTTATATGCAGGTAAAAAAATCGAACCAAGACAAAAAATCTTTCTTTCAAAAAAAGTAGCATTATTTTATTTTATCTACTAAATGGATTGTGTCACAACAGATAGTTTCAGTCGTTTAAACAATTATTATAATTTTTTTTTAATTCTGTATTTTTGTCCCTGCTTTCCCTTAACGCTGGGACCATCAGCCCGGTCGCAGACTCCAGCTGCGGCTACTCATATTAGCCACCCTCTCTAGACCCCCTGGCTTGCCCCCAGGGCGGGGTCACGGCACTCTGGACCAAGGGCCCTGCGAATGTGGGAGAGGCAGGAGTCGGTCTGAGAGCCAATGCAGCCGGAGCGGGCGTCATTAAGGCGGCGGAGGCAGGGTGTTTTTCTTCCCCCTTTTTTCCTAGGAGGTGGGACGTGTAACATCGCCCCTGCATCCACCCTGCGCCCCTGAATTCTGTCGAGCGCTGGTAGCTGCGGTGGCCCGGCCTCCTCCAGGGTCTGTCAAGTGCGGACAGTGTCCCCACCTCCCTCCTGGAGGAGAGAGTAGTCCATGAAATGCTCCATCCTTCTCCCCCGGCCAGCCCTCCAGCGACCCGGGTCCATTTCAATCCGGGTGCCGGCGCCGCAAGTGGAAATCCAGATGCTGCGCCAGCGGGCCGGCCAGTTATTATTTTCTGTGCTGCCTTGTTTAATTGCTAATCTGCTCCAAAGACAGCAAGAAAGTCACTATTTCTCTGTTCTCAGTATTGTGGAAATCTGCAGTGTAAAACAAACCTTTCAGTCCTGGTTTCTGTGACAAAAACAGTCACTGTCTGCTGTTCAGTAGGTGGTAAAAAGCTTATTTAATAAAAAATGATCTGACTTAGTAGAATTTTCAGTTTACATAAATCTCTAAATTTGTATTGTTGAGTGAGGAGGATCTAACAATAAGTAAGCAATAAGACACGACAGGGTGTGTGTTAGACACTTTAACACACGGCTAGGAGGTGTAGTGAGGCACGAGGCCACTGGCCAAGTGCGTCCAGCCTCCTAGCTGTGTGTTAAAGTGTCTAACACACAGACCCTGAAGTGTCTTATTGCACTTATGAAATGGCTATCAAAAATACAGATGTATGTGATAGCTAAAATGTATATTACTTAAAAGTGAAAAAGTTTAATGTTTGTCTTCATTTTTAATAAAATAGTTCCTCCGCCTACTGTTTTTTTTTTTTTTTTGACTTAAGGAATTTTGTCCTACAAAGGCTTCTGTAGTTTACATTTGGTTGTCTGGTATTCACCACCCCCATAACACACACACACAAGCAAAGTGAATTCTGTATCTAATACAGTAAATACATTATTTTTACATAAATCGGAAATTAGAGAGCTATGCGGTGGAAGTTGTGACCCGCTGCAAGTTAGCAATTGATCTAAACAGCCACTGAGCAGGCGGGCGGGACAGAGATTGTGGGCGTGCTTGGTTAAATGTTTCACGGCTGTAATCGGCAATCGGCTACAGTTAAGATGAGAGAAGCGGCAGAGTGGGCTGGGAGAGAGAGATCGCTTTTCGATCGCATGGAGAGCGAGCGGACTGGGAGACGGATCGAGGCACTTATGGGTTTTTTTTTTTCACTTTTCTACATGCTGCATGGATTTATAAACAGAAACCCTCAAAGACCGACGTCAAGTGAACAGTCAGTCAAATGTATTTATTTTATTTTTTTACAGTTAGGCTGGCACCACTTCTGGCAGAAACAATATGGCTGCGTTTTCTTTTCTCAAGGTTCTGAGTGGGCAGCATCACCCACATCAGTGCCCGCTTGCCATAGCTTGGCACAACCTGATCTTTTTCCCATGGTGTTAGACATATTAGCACACTCGTAGCAGCCAATCAGAATGCTGCTTTTCTACCACCCATTTCATAAGGGCCCTTAAAGCCATCAGTCATCGAGTGAAGAGTGTGTGTATAAATTGTGTTCCTGAAACACTCCAAGTATATGTGTGTGTGTATATATATATATATATATATATATATATATATACACACATATATATATTATATCAGACAACAAAAATTAGCAGAGCACACACACCTCTTAAAGAACAAGGGCACCGGGCTCTATGTCAAAAATTTATTAAATAGGCATATTTAAAAGCCAAACCTGACACATTTCGGATGGTAACTCATCCTTTATCAAAGGTTGATATAGAGCCTGGTGCCCTTGTTCTTTAAGAGGTGTGTGTGCCCTGCTCATTTTTGTTGTCTTTATTGTATTTATTGAGTGTTGTAGCATCACATCCTTGTGCCCACTCCAATCTGTTGCAGTATATATATGTATATATATATATTTTTTTTTATTTCTATGTGGAAATGTAGCATTTACCCTGGAAATGTATGCTACACCACCCACATTTCCAGAAGAAATGTTCCACCATGGTCATTATTTCTAGCCCTGGGTTGTCCAGACTTGGATCTTTTTGCATCCCCACTCAGTGCAAAACTGCCGTATTTCTCCTTTTCTAGATCCAGGGCCTGGAGTTTCCTGGAGAGACATGTTGTCCCTCTCTTGGAAAGGGAGGTTCCACTATGCCTTTCCTCCCTTCTCCTAATCCAGAGGGTGCTGATCAAGTTTCAGATGGAGGGCCCACCCTCATTCTGGTGGCCCTGTTCTGGCCTCATCAGTTCCGGTTTCCATTACTGCAGCAGTTGGCTGTGGAACCTCCAGATCTTACTTCAAGGTGGGAGCTCTTACAGCAGGTAATACCAATAGGACTAAGGCTGCCAGACATTAGGACCCCATGGAAAATCTTTCTAGCAAGCAATCTGTGGGGCGTTGGTCTGCCCGACATCAGGCGAGTATAAAGCTGGCGGTCCCCAGCGCCATCTCAGATCTTTTCCAGCCATTGACCTGACCCGCTTTTTCCTTATCATCTAAAACATTCGATTCCAGTTTTTTTTCATAGTTATTCGACGAATTTACATGTCTTCACCTTCTTCCACGCGACACAAGTTGAAGTGTCAGTGCAGGAAGCAGATCTTGGCCAACGATGGCAACGCGGCCTGCTTGATCTGCTTAGGCCCAGATCACAGGCATGACGATTGCCTGCACTGTCAGAAGTTTAATAGCAAGACCCGCATCAGAAGAGCCAACACCCTGAAGGCCTATCTTCTAGAGAAGCAGTTGGCAGCCATGCAGAAATCTCCATCGAGATGTAGTTCTTAGTCCCCCGCTAGAGAGTCTCCCCCAAAGAGAAGTCATTGGGAGGGAAACACCATCATCACTGGGAGAAAGACAGGGGCAGGTTGGAGTCCCACCCTAAGTCTCCCCACAAGGCTTCTACTTCCTCAGCCTTCGACGGGAGGTCAGGGTCGGTCCCACTGGCCACTTCTGGGACTGTTCCTAAGAAGATTTCCTCCTCCTCCTCTCAAAACAAGAGCAAGGAGTCTTCTTCTTCTGGGCATTCATCCGCCCAGCTCCCCTTGGCTCACCGACCCCACAAACCTTCTTCAAGGGTTGGCCCAAGAGGGACAGGTGTCTTCCTCAGGCGGGTCTTCGGTAGCAGGCCGTAAGTCCAGTGGTTCATCCGATAGACACAAACACTCTGATGACTCCACCAGACGCCAGGAGGCCGCCCGCCCCCTGCAAAGGGGAAACCTCCCACGGGTGACGGACAACTCGTAAGCCTGGCTAGCTCACCCTCGGGTCAGGACCAGACGCAGCCAGCCAATAAGAGGTCGTCATCCCCTAAGGATCAGGCATCTACCCTACCCCTGAGGATCAGTCACCCAATGATTCACAGGCAAAGCCAGATGCCGGGTCAGACGACAAGTCTGCCCCGATACTGAGTCAGACCTGCAGCCCGAGACTGTAATTGAGGAGTCTCCTAACCGGACGCCCGCCCTAGAGGGTCCTCACTGGACGCCTGCCCCAGAAGGTCCTAAACGCCCGATGCCTGGTCCGTCGCACCTGACGCCCGCACCTCCGGTCGTCACCCTAGAGGATGTCGGTGCGTTGTTCACCTCTTAGTGAAACACTGTTAAAGGGGACTTATTCTACAGGCTTCCGGAGCCTTCCCAAAGGAAACCCCTGCAGTGCCTCCTCCGGTGGCCATGCACCTGATGAGGGCTCTCATCCGCCACCTGGTCATGTGGATCGAAGAAGACTCCCGTCATCGGTGCCTTCTTCCAGCGGTCGTCTGCTATCCTCAGGTGATGATGCAGGGGACTCATCCTCTGATCATTCTTCGGGGGAAGATCTTCCAATCCCGTCCTCTGGTCCTAGAGAGTCGTCTAGGTCCCCCCCCCCCCGATGACCCCTTGTTCACTGACATTATGCGGCACATACAAGCCCTCTACCAGTGGGATATGGAGGAGCTTGATCCAAAGAGGCGCTGCTTTGCAAACTCTTTGGTATCCAAGGACCCCAAACCCTTGGTCATCTCACCTTTGGTAAAGCCTTTTCAAACGTTACCAGGCTCACCTGGCAGCGCCCTGCCACCATGTCTGCAGTGCCAAGGAAGAAACTTAAACAAAAACAGCTCAAACTGTCATCTGAGGGTGCTCAAATAAAAGAAATTGTGTGAACAGCAAACTCAGCACTCCTCCACTGGGTGTCAAACAGGCATATTTTATTGAATATAGAAAGCAGACGCCACAATCAGCCATAGGGCTCCAACAACAAGTAATCCCAAGGAAGGCAGATAGGCTATATAGAACACCTAAAGGAGAGCCATTCTTGGGCAAGAATCCCAAAGCAAACTCAGTGGTGCTTACGGCAGCTCATGGAAGAGCTCAGCAGCCTAAGCATATGAGCGTCCAGCCTCCGGACCCTGAGTCCAAAAAGCTGGACCACATGAGGAGGAAAGCAGGCTTTGGACTAGCAGTCCTTCAGGGTCTCCTCTCCTAAGCTCCACCTTCTTAGTTACCAGTTATATCCTCCTTCCCTCTGACCTGGGTCTCTCTTTGAGTACTGCTTGCGACTCAGTCTTATTGGTATTACCTGCTGCAAGAGCTCCTCCCTCGAAGTAAGACAGTTACGTAAGAACTTACTGTAACAGTAGATTTTTTTTTTTAATTTTTTTAACATGTCACTATTTTCACCGCCGGCATGCCCCATTCAGCCCAATCGGCCCCCCCAGCTCTGACACCCAGAATTACCAGGGCTTAGCTTATGCCCAGCCTGGGAGCGGTGCCTGCAGAGGGGCGGGCGTCATCCTGCCTGCCGGGTGTTTTTCTCCTCCGTTTTTCTCCCCGTTTCCCAGGGCCCCAGGAGTAGAGATGCATGCGCATGGAGGCGGCATGCGCTCTACAGCCCCGGCAACAGCTCCTTCCGCCCACCCATTGGCCTAGCGTCGTTGCACCCCTCTGGCTTTCGCTGCAGCTTGGCCTCCACCAGGAGGCAGACCATGGCCGAGGGATGCAGCCCGACCATCCCGGAGAGGAGAGCTGCCTTTCGACCGCTCCTACCAGCTCCGCGCCCTCCCCCCAATGCCTCCAGCGGCCCATGCTTGTTCCCGAACATGGGTTGCAGCATGGTGCGAGGTAAGGCGTCCAGCGCCTCAGACCTCAGCGCCACCGGGCCGGCCGGTAACAGTAGATCATAGAAAGGAGCTCTTGCAGCTGGTGGCTTTCCCACCCTCCAACCACCAGTAACAAATTAATTTTTTCCTTCTCTTTGGGTATGGGAAATCCTCCTCGGTTCTCCATTCTGTTTGTTAGCCGAGTCTCCGGCAGGACATCTGAGATGGTGCCGGGGGACCGCCCCCTTTATATTATGCCTGACGTCAGGCAAAGCTGATGTGGGGGGCGGTCCCTGCCACAGACTGCTGGCTAGAAGATTTTTCCGCGGGGTCCTAATGCCTGGCGGCCTTAGTCCTATTGGTATTACCTGCTGCAAGAGCTCCTCTCGAAGATCTACTGTTATGATAAGTTCATACGTAACTGTACGTTTCCCTGCCCCTTTGTCATGGTTGATATCCGCCGATTGCAGCTGGTGCAAAACGCTGCAGCCAGGCTACTGACTGGGGTTTCCCAGGCCAGGCATATCACCCCTGTGCTGCACGAACTGCACTGGCTGCCTGTACAGTGATGGATCACCTTCAGGATTGGTTTACTGACCTATAAGGCCCTACACAGACAGGATCCAGGCTACCTGCAAGAGCTCCTGGTTCCTTACTGCCCCGACTGCTCAGCCGATGAGGGATTGCTAGAGGTTCCCAGGGTCAGATTGAAAACTTCTGGTGTGCAAGCATTTATGTATGCAGCCCTGACCCTGTGGAACACTGTACCTCGTCGAATCCGAGCGTGCAGACCGTGGAGAGCTTTAAAATGGCTTTAAAAACAGACCTATTTAACCATGCTTTTGGGAGCTAAGTGTAAGAAGTATCGCTGAATATATACTCTGTTAATGTATGTTTTATTGTATTTTATCTTTTTATTCTGCTTTTATTGTTCAGCGTATTAATAAGTTTTGAATTGTGCTATATAAATAAAAATTATTATTATTATTATAATATTATTACCTGTTGACTCAGGACCAGGGAACCCTGGTCTATCCGGACATAAAGTCCCTCCATCTGCATGCCTGGCTTCTGAAGAGGTAGCCATTGCCTGGTTCGGGGTATCTCAGAAAGTGGCTGAGGTCCTGGTAGCTGTCAGGAAACCCCTCCACCAGGGCCACTTACTTGATGAAATGGAAGCGCTTTGCTATATGGACCACTTCCCATCATCTGGACCCTTTCACCTGTCCTGTGAACTATATTCTAGAGTATCTCCTGTCCTTGTGTGATGCCAGACTTCAACACTCCTCTGTTAAGGTGTACCTGTCTACTATATCAGCGTTCCATGTGCTCATTGATTGCTGTAATGTAGCCCAGCTGGATGTGGTCTGTACTTTTTTAAGAGGCATTCTACACTTGAAGCGCCCCATCCGGAATCCGGTCTCGGGTTGGGACCTGAATTTTGTTCTAGAGAAACTGACTTTGCCTCCTTTTGAGCCAGCCATGTCTTGCGAGCTACACTTTCTGTCGTGGAAAGCATTATTTTTAGTTGCTATTACTTCTGCTCGAAGGATTTCAGAGCTACAGGCTCTAAAGTGTGAGTAGCCTTATTTGATTTTCCACAAAAACAGGGTGTCTTTGCGTACCAACCCTAAATTTCTTTCTAAGGTGGTATCTGGGTTTATTGATTTATTTTAATTTTTTTAAGTTTATTTATTTTCATGTCCTCGGTTGGGGGAGTTGTGCCTTTTGTTTCCCCCTTCCAGCCACCCTTCACAGCTGCTGCCCCGGTCGCATACCTTCCCACCACAGCCCCTCCAGCTGCATCACAGCGGGTACTTACTTCAGCACTGCGGAGACCTAGAGGGCAGATCCAGGAGGGAGCTAACTTGTGCACGTCCATCGCGGCGCTGTCAGGGCAGCCTTCATGGTGCCGAGAGATTTCTTGTGTTTCTTCCCTTCAGGGAGGGGCGTGCAGTGACACCAGTGGAGGGAACGCGCACGCGTCTGCATGCACTCCTCCAGGCGTCTGCCCCCTCCCGCCCCTCCTTCTGCAGCGTTGGCACACTGCCCTCCAGTCTCCACTAGGAGCCAACCGAGTGCCAACCAGTGATGTCCCTCCTCTCCAGAGAAGGAGAGCAGTCCTCCGGATGCTCAGTCCTTCTCCAACGCTGACAACCGCCAGTGGCATGTGCTCGTTCCCGTACACGGGTTGCCAAGGTAGCGCGAGGTAAGGCATCCAGTGCCTTAGCCCTCTCGCCAACGGGCCATTCTAAGTTTATTTTTAATCAGTCTTTCCACCTGCCTGTTTGTTAACCAGAGCATGCCAATCCAGGGGAAGCATTGCTCCCTACTTTAGATGTGCATTGAATTCTCAGATACTATACACTCTGCTCGAAGGACTGTAGGAAATCCTTTCAAATGTTTGTTTCTTTCACCCCTGGGAAAGAGGGCATTCTGGTTTCTAAACAGTGCCTATCCAAATGGCTAGCCAACTGTATTACTTTTTGTTACAGGAAGTACTGAAAGGAACTTCCCGAAGTTGTTCATGGCCACTCAACCAGGGGCATGGCAACTTCTGTTGCCTGTTTCAGGAGTGTCTCAGCCACAGAAATCTGTGCTGCTGCTACTTGGAGTACTGTCCACACTTTCGCAAAGCGCCACAATCTGGACATTGCCTCTAGAAGGTGTGCGGGATTTGGCCTAGCTGTGCTACAAGGCCTTCTTTCTTTGGCTTTTGGGCTCCTCCTGCCACCCAGACTGTCTCGCTGTCAGAGCTGTTTGGGACTCGTTCCACAGGTGTGACCTGATGAAAGAGATCTATAGAACAGTTACGTAAGAACTTACTGTACCAGTGTATCTTCAATGGAATCTCTTATATTAGGTCATGCTGTCCCATCCACCATCCCCCTGGCTCTCTCTCTCTAGCCGGGTTTTCTAGTTGCTTCAGTCCTTCATTATAGTGGGGTTTGTTTCTTTCTCCTCGATTCCTTAGTGGGAGGCCTGACTCCTATGGTCTCTGGCGATGGGAAAGAACTGAGGAGGGAGCGGGGTCGCCCTCGCTTATATGGGACAAGGGACATCAGCATGGGTGGCCCCTACTAGACTGCTACAGAAAAGCTTCCATGCGATCCTAGTGCCTGATAGCTAAGTTTCATAGATGTGACCTGATGAAAGAAATTCCCTTGAAGATTCACTGTTGCTGTAAGTTCTTACGTAACTGTTCTTTCAGGCCTAGCATCCCCATGTCCCCCAGGTTCAGTTGCCCCCGATAGCTCCCACAAATTCTTCTGTGGGTGGGGGTTCCAAGGGGAAGACTGTTCTCCCCCGGAAACAGTCCATCAGGTGGACAAGATTCAGGGCTCAATTCTCAAAGAGGGTTTTGATCAGCAAAAGCTGCGGCAAACAGCAGCTTGCGCCGAAGCCCAGTGCACCAGGGACCCTGTACCAGATTCTGGCACAAGAGAGGTCCCCCGCGCCCAAGTCCCCACAGTTGCGACAACCTCTCCCGTGTGACAAACACATGGCGCATGGGAGGGGTGTGCCGCAGGCTCCTGGAGCAAATGCAAGCAACCCACCCCTGATCCCTGGGTCACATAAAGAATAACCCTTCCCTGGTGATATAGTGGCTCCCCTTCCCAATCCCCGATGTCCTCTGTTTTGATGTGAATTAATTATTCCCCCTTCCTGATCTCCAATGTCTGCCATTTTGTTATTAATTATTATCCCTCCCGATCTCCAATGTCTGCTGTTTTGTTATTAATTCAGTATTCCCCCTCCCAGATCCCCAATGTCTGCCGGTTTGTTATTAAATAATTATTCCCCCTCCTCGATTCCCACACTTTTGTTAATAATGAATACTGCTCCCTCTCTGATCCCCGATGTCCCCCGTTACGTTATGAAATATTAATGCCCTCTTCCCTAGTGGTCACGTGGATCCCACCCCAGCAGGTAGTGCCCACCACCCCACTCCTTCCCATCCCGAAACAGAGCCGGCGACTGGCATAGCCCTTCTCTCACCTCTGTGACTGGCCACTGACTGATTTTGTGTACACGTTACAGTCCGGTCAGTAACAGTTCAGTCAGCGGCCAGCCGCGAAGTTGAGAGGAGGGATGTGCCGGTTGCCGGCTCTGTTTTGGGATGGGGGGAGTGGGTGGTGGGCACTACCTGCTGGTGTTGGGGGGGCACTCGACCACCTGGGAAGGGAGCATTATTATTTTGTAACGAATGGGGACATCAGGGAGGGGAATAATTAAGTAATAACAAAAGACATCGGGAGGGGGAATAATTAATTAATAAAGGCCAGACATGGGGATCGGGGAGGCATTATTCATAATTAACAAAAGGGCAGACATAGGGGATGGGGAAGGGGAATAATACAACAGATGACATGGGAATTGGGGAGGGGGCAATATTCATTAATAACAAAATGGCAGACATCGGGAAGTGGGGAAACTAGACCACCAGGACAGGGGTGATTATTTTAATATTAATATTGGTGACATCGGGAAGGGGTATTGCGGTGCTTTGCTGAAAACAGGTAAATTATTCCTGAGGAGAATTTTCTAAGTACCCTTAGACACCCTTAGACCAGCCCTGGCTACTTAGAATTTCTGCCTCTGGGAGAGTTCTCAGAATCCCATTTATGGGGATGTGGCAGTTTATGTCTGCCACATGCCCCCTAGCGCTCATGTCGCAGCCATTTTAGGTGCATAAATTATAATGACTGCTTTTTGAATTGTTAGAGGGCAGTTTTTGATGCAAGGTGCCACTTGTGTCATTTATGTTTGGTGCAGGCACTTTGCATCAATCTTGGGGCTTTGAGAATTGAGCTCCCAGTGTCTGACATGAAGACCCTGGGGAACCATGGACATCAGCTGTTATATAGACAGTTGTGGAATTTTTTTCCTTACTTCCTTCCTGGCCTTCCTTCCGTCCCTGGCATGGATGGACTGAGCCTCTTGATGACCTTGGACGCACACAGCCATGTCTGTAGAAGGAGCAAGGTCCCGTAGCCCACCTAGGAAATCGCTGCAGCACTGGGTGCCCAATGTCTTCCCTACCACCTACAGTGCACTGCCAAGCTGCAGCTGCTTCAGTTTGGCTTGCCTTCCGATGCGGCAACCCTAGATCGTACTTCGAGAGGAAGCTCTTGCAGCAGGTAATGACATGTAGGACTGATGCCACGTGGCGGCAGATCATGGCAAAACTTATCTAGCAGTACCTAGGAGACCGCCCACCTCACGTTGGCTCCACTGTCGACTTCCCATCCAGTATATAGGAGGCGGCGGTCCCCTCGTGCTCCAGTTCTTTCCCGCCGTCGTACGCGTTAGTTGGCTCTTGACTAACCCATTGCTAGTACTGACTGCAGTTTCATTCAGTTCACCGTTTTGTTCAACTAATCTTTTGTATGTCCACTCCACCGACGGGGCACACCAACAAGTGCTCCTACAGCCGTCAGATCCCCTCTAAGGATGGTCATTCCACCTGTCTCTACTGCTTGGGCCCAGACCACGACACCAGGGCCTGCTCCCACTGCCAGGCCTTCAACAGCAGAACCCGCATAAGGCGCCAGAAATCTCTCCAGGCCTTCCTTGCGCAAAAACAGTTGGCCTCCATGCAGAGAGACTTCTCATCCGAAGGAAATTCTTCAACACCCACTTGGAAAAAACACCATAAAGAGAAGCACTGAGAGAAATTCAAGGAACGGGAGAGATCCCTCTAGCTCTCTGGGCCATGAGTCCCGCCGGACAACCCTCAAACCTTCTGCTCCCACTACCAGGTCGGCTACTCTCGCCAAGTCCACCGCTCCTGGGCTTCTTCAGCCGATTCAGATCCGCCTTCCCCCGGGCTCCTCTGGGGAAAACCGTGGACTCGGGTAAGTTTTCCTCCTGCTCGGCCTCCGTCTCCAGTGCCGACTCCTGGGAAGGAAAAAAGGCCTCCAGACATTCTTCTGGCAGGGCCTCTTCCTTGCCTCCAAAATCGAAGTCCTCCGACCGCCGTCGGCCTCTGGCGTCTGATCGGCGTCCATTGGACAAGACTCTCAAACATCCCGACTGCCCTCAGCTTTTGGCTTCTGACGGGTGCCCGTCAGATAAGATGCACAAGCCGACTCCAGACTGCCGCCGGTCCTCCAGCGACACCAGCTAGAGCTGATGCCAGCTCCGAGGTCATCCCTCCGTCTCAGGACCAAATGCCGGCCCGGCAGCCTTCAGAACCGACGATGGCCTACAAGGGGCCCCACCGTTGTCTCCCATTTAGCCGACGCTGGACTGGCCTAACGCTGGTGCCGACAACAGCACTGAGGCACCAGCGCCTGAGCCAGCCCCTAGCTCTCCCAGGCTGAATATGGCTCAGGTCAAAGAGCTGTTTTCCCATTGGCGGGACACTGTCAAGCAGGACCTGAACCCCAAACCAGGCCCGCCTCCCCCACTTCAACTTGATTCAGTTCTCGAACCTCCACCGGACGTTACAGAGGTTCCGCAGCGCAGGAAGAGGATATCGGAAAGCCATGTTCACCTTGCAGTCCTCATAAGCATACTGACAAGCGTAGGAGTAAATGGTCTCGCTCTCCGAGCTCCTTACCCTCTCCTACACTGGACCGGCACAAGCACAAATGAAGGAGACGACACTCTCATCCCCCCCCTCCTTCTTTGGGTTCATACATTGACTCGGACCCTTCTCCCCCCACGTCCGACATCGAATCTCTGCCTGGGGACCCAGAGGATCAACTAAAATCTCCGCCGGATGATCCCAGTTTTATGGAAGTCATGCGCCACATACAAGAAAACATGGGGTGAGATACGGAGGCCCTTGACCCGGAACGCTTGAGGTTGGCAAAATACCTATGCCAAAAAGACCCCAAGCCAGTGATCATCCCATCTATGGTGGACACCTTCCAGGACCCAGGCTACCTGGAGGCGCCCACATTCATCCTCTGCGGTCCCCAAGAAGGCACATCATCTTTACCGGGCACCTAAGGACCATCCCTTCCTGGCCGAATAACCAGCCACAGACTCTGTGGTGATTTCGGTGGCTTACAACCATTCACAGAGGCCCAAACACCTGAGCACCCAGCCGCCTGACGGGGAGTCTAAGTAGTTGGATTTGTTGGGCAGAAAGGTGTACACGTCTGCCACTTGCAACATCAGGAGTCTCAACTTCCTGACCCATATGGTACAGTTCCAGAATGCCCTCTGGGAACAAGGGTTGGACATCCTGCAAGGCATGCCCGACTACCCGTAAAAGGCAGAGCATGTGAAATTGCTCCAGACAGGCTTGGACGTTGGTATGCATGTTTTAAGATCTGCATATGACTCTGCGGACACGTCTGCAAGGGGTGGCCACCACAGACATTTGTCTCCAGCATCACTCCTGGCTCTGTGTTTCTGGGTTCACGCCAGACGTTCACTTGGACATTCTGGACGCCCCCTTTAAAGGCTCCGTTCTCTTCAGAGAAGAGTCAGAGAAGTTCATCTCAAAATTACAGGACTCCGGTAAGGCTGTCTGTACCATGCAGTCAGTGTACCACCTGAAACAGGGACAATTTTGCAAGTCCCGTTTTCGTGACTGAGGGGGAGGCTAGCCTCATCAAACCCGCTTCCAACAACAGTCTCAGCGGGGAGGATTCGGTTGAAGAGGTGGAGCCAAGGGCTCCACGGCCTTCACTTCTTGACAGGTGAAACCAGCCACAGCTGCGTTTCCCCCTCCAACAAACACATGATTATTCAGGTGACCCTCCTCTCCTCGATGTCCCGTCAGAAGAGCAGATGGGAGGCCACTTTTCTCTGTACGCAGATGTATGGAGAGAAGTGACCTCCAACCAGTGGGTCCTCGAGCTCATGGATTACGGGCATTCCATCAAGTTCGAAGAGCTCCCCCCCGGACAGACCCCCATCCTACCACCCGAGGGGACACAGACACAGAATATGACAGGAGAGTCAGGCTCTGTTAGCCAAAAGGGCCATAGAACGCGTCCCTTCGACAGAGAGAGACTCTGGCTTTTATTCCCACTTTTTCCTGGTTCTGAAGAAGACGGGATTTAAGACCCATCTTGGACCTCAGTGATCTAAATCTGTGGGTTTCCTACAAAAGATTCCAGATGGTCTCCCTCCCCAGTCTCCTCCCCATGATCTCCAGAGGAGATTGGTTGGCGTTTATGGACATGCAAGATGCATATCTGCATACCTGTATCGCCAAGGGACACAAAAGGTTCCTGAGGTTCTGACTGGAAAGAAGACACTTTCAGTTTTGAGTTCTTCCCTTTGGTCTCTCCTCAGCCCCAAGAGTCTTCACGAAGGGCATGGCGGTGGTCGCCGTAGCACTACGGAGGACGGGCCACTTTCTGTTCCCCTACCTGGATGATTGGTTCCTGCTGGCTTCTTCCAGGGACTGCCTGCAAGACACGATTCTGGACACCCTCGCTCTGTGTCGGCGTCTGGGCGCCACTCAGAATCTGCAGTTCATATGGGGCATTATTGAACACTGTTCAAGGGTAGGTGTTCTTACCAGCAGACCTGGTAGAGTGCATCGGGGCTTTAGCCAGCATCAACTTTTCTGCGTCTCTAGTACCGGCCAGACTACTGCTTAGGTTGCTAGGCCACATGGCAGCACCCATAGTCTCAGTTCCCTTCACAAGATTGCGGATGAGAACAATTCAGTGGACCCTCAAGGTCCAGTGGGACCAGAATTGGGACAACCTCAGTGTCAGAGTCACGGAGCCTGTCCGCCCGGGAACTTCATTTGGTGGATGTCATCCTCAGAGCTCCTAGAGGGAGTTCCATTTCAGCCGGGAACCCCTTCTTGGACAATGTCTACGGACGCTTCAAATACAGAATGGGGCATGCATTAGGGGGCTCGCAGGACTCAAGGTTCCTGGTCCCCATCAGAGGAGAATCTACACATAAATGTCCTCGAGTTGCGAGCAGTCCTGTGTGCACGCTGCAGGCGCTGGACTCTAATTTTTCCGGGTCACCTTCTTGTCTAGACGGACAACACTTCGGTGGTCTTTTATATCAACAAACAAAGAGGTACCCACTCTTATCCTCATTGTAGAGAGGCCATAAGAGTTTGGGATTGGGGCCACCCCTCATCAATTGGTCGTTGCCACCATTCATGTTCTGGGGATCCAAAACATATTAGCGGACGCTCTCAGCAGGTCGAGGTCACAGGTCCACAAATGGTCCCTTCTTCAAACTGTGGCAGACGATCTGTTTGCCAGGTGGGGGACCCCAGATCTGGACTTTTTCGTGTCTCGGTCCAACGCAAAACTGCCCAGTTTCTGCTCGCTAGATCCAGGGCCTGGTGTTTTTTGGCGGAGACGTTGTCCCTCTCTTGAAAAGGGAGGTTCCTTTATGCCTTCCCTTCCTTTCCGCTTCTGTAGAGGGTCCTGCTCAAAGTACAATCAGAAGGAACTACTATGATCCTGATTGCTCCACTGTGGCCTCATCAGATATGGTTCCCCTTGCTACAGCGTCTTTCGGTGGAACCTCCTGTACCCTTACCAGTCTCAACCCATCTTCTCTCTCAGGACAACGAGTTCCTGGTTCATCTGAACCTGCGATCTTACTTCAAGAAGGCTCCTGCAGTAGGTAATTACATATAGGACCGATGCCGGCCGGCGTCAGGACCCAGCGGAAAAATTTCTAGCTAGCAATCTCTGGCGGGGGACCGCCCCCATGTCAGGTGACCGACGTCATGTGGCGTCAGTATAAAGGGGTGGTCCCCCACGCCCGCCTTCCAGTTCTTTCCCGCCATTAGCTGGTGTCAGCGCCTCGCGGTAAAGTTCATTGCTCATCAGCTCTGTTGCCGGTAGTATTTACCGTCGTTTTTTCGAATTATTCAACTTAATCGTCAGCCTTTCGTTGGTGTATGTCGTCCCCTACACCCTCTGAGTACAAAACTAAGTGCGACTCATGCGGTGCCCAACTTCCGCACAAGGACAGCCATTCCCAGTGCCTCTTCTGTCTGGGCCCAGCCCATCAGGTGGAGGAGTGCCAGCATTGCCTTAAATTTAACGCCGCCACCCGCAGACGGAGGCAGCAGTCCCTGGAGGCCCATATCCTCAAGAAGAAGATGTCCTCCATGGAGAAGGAGTTGAAAAAGCTCCGGCAGGTGTCCACTTCCCCCGAAGGCCATCGTAAGAAGAAGGACAAGGAGAAGCATTGGGACAGGGCTCCCTTCCACCGTGACTCGGCTGGAGTCGCTGTGCTCAAGTATCATCCTTAGAGGACCGTTCTGTGGCCGGCCGTCATGGAAGTTTCAAGGTGGCGTCGGCCCGCCCCATCTGGCTCGGCGCTCGGGCCTTTCGAGGCGCCTCTGGGCTGTTGAGGCCTCGCTCCTGGTAAAACCATCACTGTCACGGCCTACTGGTTGATGGCTCCGATGGCTGGGCGTCAGCTCCTCTGGCGCCCGCGCACAGAGGCGGTCGATAAGTCACCCGACCCTTCCGGTCAGCGCCTGACCACTTTCCACCCGACCAGGCCGCCCCTCGCCCAGCGACCTGCTGCCTCGGGCGATGGGTCCACCAAGTCGGACGTCAGCTCCTCTGACGTCCGCCCGGACCTTGCTGATAAGTCGGACATTGGCCGACCCGACTTCCGCGCAGCAGCTGAGCCGACATCGGACCCTCTTATGTCCACCATTCCTGGCTCCCCACAGCCTTCGCTGCCCTCTGGGGACCCTGGGTCTCCTCAGCCTGACCCCGGGGATTTTTTCCCCACCATCCCTGGGTGATACCGAGGTTCCTGCTGCGCCCCGTCAGGCCTCCCTCCCACTGGGCCGGACGACCTGACATCGGTTCCCCGGATACCAGCTCGGCGCCCGGTCGCACGCACGCCGGGCGACATCCCTCTCCCGGATGCCGCTCCAGTGCCGGGCCCTCCGCCCGCCGGGCCTTCTGCTTCAGGCCCGCCCACTGGGCTTCCGGCCGGGCTATCTGCTTCATCAGACCCCCTGGCTCCCAGGTATCCGACTCAGTCTTATCTGGCGCCGTCTTACCCAGCTCCGCAGTATCCGACACCCCAGTACCTGACGCCGCAGTACTCGGTGCCTCACTACCCGATGCCGGGTTACCCACCGTCGAGTTACGGATACGCACCCTACGGGTACACTCAGTATCCGTATCCCCCTCCTCCACCGCCGGTGGACTTGAAGGAAGCTCTGGCCTCCTGGTGGGCTGAGGCCAAGGCTCAACTTACCAGAGAGGTGGAGAGTCATCTCCCGGCGACTGTGCCGGTTCCGGCTACCGTACTTCCCAGACGACAGACTCCCTCCCCACCTCCGGATACCGGGGCGAGCCTTCTGGTTCCAGGGCGGGGCAGGACACGCTTCCCCGAGGGCTTCCTAAGGGGTCCGTTCCTCCCCCATGCTGGGAGAGGGAGTCTTCTTCTTCCTCTTCCTCCTTGGACACCTCGGATGACTCCGACGGTTGTTCCGACCTGGACGACGAGCCACGCTCTCCGACCAAACCCAGGCCTAAGACTCCTCCAAAGTCTCCTCCGGAGGATCCTTCTTTCTCTGAGTTGCTGCACAAAATCCAGGAAGTTCATAAGTAGCGCTCTTTGGAGCCGGACCCACAGCGTAAGAAACTTGCTGAGCACCTGGATCTGCCCGAGACCGCTCCGACCTTGGTGCCACCCTGGATTGAGCCTCGTGCCGACCTTGTTTCCACCATTTGGAAGCAACCGTCGGCATTAGCCCCTGCTCCTCAGAAGTCTAATAGGCTATACCAGGTTCCCGAGGGTGTTGACTTCCTTGATTCTCACCCTCGAGCTGACTAAGTTGTGATTAGCGCCGCTCGCGGCCGGTCAGGTAATCCGAAGCATTTGAGCTCGTCTCCACCTGACAAAGAATCCAGTCTTCTGAACCAGTACGGCAAATAAATCTGTTTCTTCCACTCTGGGTATTGGGGCCCTGAACTATGTCAGTCATGTGGGGGGATTACCAAAAGGTGATTCTTAGTGAGGTGGAATCCAAGTTGAACTCCCTTCCTGACTCTCAGGTTAAACAGGAAGTGGCTGACCTTGTCCGTTCGGCCAGTCGGCACATGCTTCGTACGATGCAGTGGACACTGCTGGTAGGAGCTCGGCTTTCGCCGTAGGCTTACAGCGTCATGCCTGGCTCCGTGTGTCAGGTTTGGTCCCGGAAGTGCAGTCCGCTATACAGGAAGCGCCCTTCCGGGGTTCGGTACTGTTCGGTGGTGATGTCAAGGACATTATCACCGATCTGCAGGAGAAGGGAACTGCACTGAAGTCTGTGGACTCCATGTACAATCCGCCTCCAGTGCAGCATCGTCCCTTTCGCAGGTGGAATCAGCAAAGGGCGAAACCACAGGGAAAGCGGGCCAATAAACATCAGGCCCCTCTGGCTGCCAAGCCCCCACCGCTCAAAAAAGCAGCGGGAGCTTCAGCCGTGACGCTGCCCCACACCACCTGACTCCTTTCCTCTCCCACAGCCTCTGGTGGTTCCAGAGGAACCGGTAGGAGGGAGGTTTTCCCTTCACCTCCTGGGTTGGGAGAGGATAACGTCAGATTCTTGGGTGCACCAACTCATCACAGAGGGACAATGAATAGAGTTTCTTCAGAAACCCCCTCGACACCCTCCCCCAAGGTCGTCGTACTCGGAGGAGCATCTTCTTCTGGTCCAGGAAGAAATTTCCTCCCTGCTCTTGAAGGAGGCGATAGAACCCGTCCCCATTCCTCTTCAGGGAACGAGATACTATTCCCATTTCTTCCTAGTCCCGAAGAAAACGGGGGACGTGAGGCCAATTCTCGACCTCAGCTCCCTGAACTTGTTCATGGAGTACAAGAGGTTCAGGATGCTCTCGCTGAAGAGCCTCCTGCCCCTTCTCCAGCCGGGACAGTGGCTGTGCGCTTTGGATATGCAGGATGCCTACCTGCATATCCCTATCTGCCCTTCCCACCGCAAATACCTGCGTTTTGCGTTCCAGGGGGACCACTACCAGTTCAAGGCCCTCCCATTTGGTCTTTCCTCGGCACCCCGGGTGTTCACCAAATGCTTTTTGGTGGTAGTGGCCTACCTGCGTAGCCAGGGTGTGCAGGTTTTCCTGTATGTGGACGATTGGCTCCTGGCGGCCATGTCCAGGCAGAAACTCCTGCGTTTCCTTTTCCTTGCTCAGCAGGTCTTTGCCTGCCTGGGTATTACCATCAACCAGGCCAAGTCCCATCTGATCCCATCCCAGAGCGGCTCCAGTTTATCGGGGCGATCCTGGACACGACCTCTGGCATGCCTTCCTGCCACCGGACAGGGCGGCCACTCTCTAGGCACAGGTCAACCTGTTGTCCAGCCGCAGGCAGGTCAGTGCCAGGTCAGTCCTTCGCCTCCTCGGGCTAAAGGCGGCTGCGATTCAGACAGTCCCTCGCGCTCGGCTCCACATGAGAATCTCTCAGTGGATGCTTCGGTCGCAATGGGATCAACTAGTGGACAACCTAGATCAACTTGTCCTGGTCTTCATTCCCGTGGCTTGGGACTTGCAGTGGTGGATGGTTCAGGAGAACCTCTGCCGGGGAGTTCCTTTCGGTCTTCCTCCCTCTTCGCAGACGTTGACTATGGATGCCTCCGACGAGGGTTGGGGAGCCTATCTCGGTCCTCACAGGACCCAGGGCTCCTGGTCCAAGCTCGAGAAGTCCCTTCACATCAGTGTGCTCAAAATAAGGGCAGTGCTGTATGCTCTTCAGGCTCTGCATCTGTATCTGTCTCCCAGTCACCTAGCTGTACAGACGGACAATATGTGTGTGGTCTGGTACATCAACAAACAGGGAGGAACTCGTTCCTACCCCCTTTGCAGAGAGGCAATGCGAGTCTGGGATTGGGCAGTGCAGCACAACCTTCACCTGACGGCATCTCATGTCCCTGGGGTCGAGAACACGCTGGCAGACAGGCTCAGCTGGTCATCTGCTCTAGCTCACGAATGGGAACTGGATCAGGGGGTCGTAGATGACATCTTCCTGCGATGGGGAACTCCACAGGTAGACCTGTTTGCACCCCCTCAAAACACAAAACTTCCTGTCTTCTGCTCACTGGCTCCAAGGCGCGACATTTTTTGGAGAGACGCTCTGTCTCTAGACTGGAAGGGCAGATTAGTCTATGCCTTCCCCCCAATTCCACTGATTACGAGGGTCTCGCAGAAACTCTGTTCGGAAGGAGCTCAAATTATTCTGATCACTCCTTTCTGGCCCAGGCAAGTTTGGTTCTCTCTTCTGCAACAGTATTCAGAGGAACCTCCTCTTCCTCTGTCGCTATTTTTGCTGACCCAGGATCAGGGGACCCTGGTCCATCCAGGCCTCAAGTCCCTTCAGTTGCACGCGTGGCTTCTGCAGACATAGCTCAAGTCCGATTCGGGGACCCCCGAGTAGCTGAGATTCTGGTGGAGGCCAGGAAACCCTCAACCAGATCTACTTATGCCATGAAATGGAAGCGGTTCTCTATTTGGACTGCCTCCAATGATGTCGAGTCTTTCTCGTGCTCTGTCGGCCGACTTCTGGATTACCTGCGAAACCTGTTCGATCTGGGTCTCAGCCATTCATCCTTAAAGGTTCACATGGCAGCTATTTCGGCCTATCATGTCCCCTTTGCAGACAGAATGTTTGCTCAGCTGGAGGTCTCTAAGACCTTTTTGAGAGGGGTCCTTAATTTATGACCGCCTATCCGGGTTTCTGCCCCTCCTTGGGATCTGAATTTCATTTTAGAGAAGCTTACTCTGCCTCTTTTCGAGCCGGCAGCCTCAGCGGACCTAAAGTTCCTTTCTTGGAAGACTCTCTTCCTAGTGGCCATTACTTCTGCCCACGGATTTTCTAGCTCTAGGCCCTGATGTGTAAAATCCTGTATTTGATTTTTCACAAGGAACGTGTGGCTCTGCGTACCAACCCTAAGTTTCTCCCTGAGGTGGTAGCGGAATCTACGCTGAATCAATCCATAGAATTGCCTGCCTTTTTTATGCAGCACTCTAATCATGGAGAGTACCTCCTGCATACTTTGGATGTTCACCGAATTCTGAGATATTACACCAACAGGACGAAGGATCTCAGAAAGACTGATCAACTGTTCATCTCTTTTGCTCATAAAAGAGAAGGCAATGTTGTTTCTAAGCAATGCCTATCGAAATGGTTGGCTCATTGTATCACTTTCTGTTATGACAAGTACAACAAGGCCCTGCCGGGTCAAGTTAGAGGCCACTCCACCAGAGGGTCACTGCCTCTGCAGCTTGTTTCAAGAATGTGTCAGTGGCTGACATTTGTGCAGCCGCCACTTGGACTTCTGTCCATACCTTTACGAAACATTACAGTTTGGACATTGCCTCTTGCCGTAGAGCAGGCTTCGGGCTGGCTGTTTTGCAAGGCCTCCTTTCCTAAGGCCTTCACAACCAGACGGTCTACTTCTGAGTAGCTTTCCTCCTCCCGTTTGCTTCTCCTTGTTCCAGACTGCTTGGGACTCAGTCCTATATGTAATTACCTACTGCAAGAGCCCTCTCGAGGTAAGATGGTACAGTTACGTAAGAACTTACCATAACAGTAGATCTTCAAGAGAGGCTCTTGCAGTAGGTAATACCTTCCCGCCCTCCATCACCCTAAGCTTTTTCAGCTCCTTTTCCGGGAGGAGAAATATCCCCTTCTCTCTCGTCTTGCTTTTTGGCCTTTGGCGGGAAAGAACTGGAAGGCAGGTGTGGGTGACCGCCCCTTTATACTGACGCCGCATGATGTCGGTCACCTGATGTGGGGGCGGTCGGTCCCCCGCCAGAGACTGCTAGCTAGAAATTTTTCTGTTGGGTCCTGATGCCGGCTGGCATCAGTCCTATATGTAATTGCCTACTGTAAGAGCCTCTCTTGAAGATCTACTTTTACAGTAAGTTCTTAGTAACTGTACTTTCCCTCCACCTGCATGCCTGGTTACATAGAAACATAGAAACATAGAATTTGACGGCAGATAAGGACCACTTGGCCCACCCAGTCTGCCCATTTCCCTACCTACTGGATAAGCTGCAGATCCTAGTTAACCAGCAGCCTACTTCTTCCTACCCCCAACCCCTAGAATGGCCTTATGACTGTCCCATGCATGCTTGAATTCCACCACTGATTTTGACTCCACAACCTCCTCCGGAAGGCCGTTCCATGCATCCACAACCCTCTCTGTGAAAAAATACTTCCTTAAATTACCTCTGAGCTGCCCCCCCATCTTCAAATTGTGCCCTCTTGTTCTTGCACACCTCTTTTTTTGAAAGATGCTACCCTCTTGGACTTTGTTGATTCCCTTGAGGTACTTGAACGTTTCTATCATGTCCCCCCTCTCCCTCCTTTCCTCGAGGCTATACATATTAAGCTCCTTTTGTCTCTTCATATGTCTTCCGGTGCAGACCCTGCACCATTTTAGTTGCCCTCCTCTGGACAGCTTCCATCCTGTCTATGTCTTTGCGGAGATTGGGTCTCCAGAACTGCACACAGTACTCCAGATGGGGTCTCACCAGCTGTCTGTACAGAGGGATAATAACTTCCTGTTTTCTACTGGTGATGCCTCTCCCTGTGCATCCCAGTATCCTCCCAGCCCTCCTTGCTGCCCTCTCACATTGCTTGCCCACCTTTAGGTCATCTGATATGACTACCCCCAGGTCCCTTTCCATTTTTGTTGTTGTTAGTATCTCACCCCCCATCATGTACTCTTCCCCTGGGTTTTTGTTTCCCAGGTGCATTACCTTGCACTTCTTAGCATTGAATCTAAGCTGCCATACATTTGACCATTCCTCTAACCTTGTCACGTCCCTTCTCATCCTTTCCACCCCACCCTGTGCATCAACTCTGTTGCAGATCTTTGTGTCATCTGCAAAGAGACATACTTTTCCTTCCAGTCCCTCTGCAATGTCGCTTATAAAGACATTGAAGAGGACCGGTCCTAATACTGAACCCTGCGGTACCCCACTAGTAACCCTCCTTTCTTCTGAGTGGACTCCATTTACTATTACTCTCTGGGTCCTATTCTCCAGCCAATTCTTTACCCAGGCTATCATCTTGGGACTCACTCCCAGGCTGGCTAACTTGTATATTAATCTCCTCAGGACCTAGCTATGCTTAGGTTCAGAGTCTCTGATAAGGTGGCGTAAGTCCTGGTGAAGGCAAGAAAACCCTCCATGAGAGCTACTTGCGCTATGAAATGGAATTGTTTCTGTCTATGGGCCACAGCGAGGCATTTGGATCCATTGGTCTATCCAATCAACACAATTCTTGAGTGCCTGCTTTCCTTATCGGAGTCAAGTTTAAGTTACGCCTCCATTAAGGTACACCTGGCCGCTCTTTCTGCCTACCACGCCCCTGTCCAAGGCAGATCAGTGGCTCAATTGGAGGTGTCCAAAGCCTTTCTCAGAGGCATCTTACACATCAGACCCCCTATCCGGTGTCCTGTTCCTCCTTGGGATCTACTTTTTGTGTTGGAGAAGCTGACGCTCCCTCCCTTTGAACCAGCCATGAATTGTGAGCTGCGTTTTTCTCTCTTGAAAAACGCTGTTTTTAGTTGCTGTTACTTCTGCTTGGAGGATTTCTGAGCTTCAGGCGCTCATGTGTAAAGAGCCCTACCTGATTTTTCACAAGGATAAGGTAGACCGGCACACTAATCCTAAGTTCTTACCCAAGGTGTTGTCGGAGCTCACATTGAACCAGGCAATTCAGCTCCCTGTGTACTACCCAAATTATTCTAATAAAGGGGAGCCTCTTCTCCACACTTTGGATGTTCATAGAGCTCTATGATTTTATTTGTCCAGAACCAAGGAGGTCAGGAAATCCGATCAGTTGTTTCTGTCCTTTGCTTCCAGGTCCTTAGGCTGCCCGGTCACCAAACAGATGCTTTCACGTTAGTTGGTGCATTGCATCTCTTTCTGTTACCAAAAACATGGCAGGACCCTATTGGGCCCGATCAAGGCTCACTCCACTAGAGCAGTAGCAATGTCATTTGCAGCTCTCAAGAGGGTATCAACAGTGGACATTTCTGCTGCAGCTACATGGCACACTGTTCATACCTTTGTCAGGCATTACAGTCTGGATATCACCTCCAGACGCAGAGCTGGTTTCGGCCTAGCGGTTTTGCAGGGCTTGATCTAGCCCAGAGGGGAAAGGACCCGGTGGCTTCTCAGCCGGGTCGTCCTCCTCCAAGCCTGCTCTGTGACAGGATGGAGGTGCCACCCTCATACCCATCAGCGCCCCCCCCCCGGGTCCTCCTGTGGGGGCCAACTCCGCCACTTTCTTTCCGCCTGGTCCGCTGTCACCATGGACAGGTGGGTTCTGGAAATGGTCGGTCAGGGTTTGCCTCTAGAATTCGAGCAGTACCCTCCCAGCCGAGCCCTCACCCCACGGGAGGATTTGTTATCCACCAGATACTCGGTCGGCTCTTCAAGATGACATAGCCCAGCTCCTCCACAAGGAGGTTGTAGTCAGGGTTGCAGATCCTCCAGAAAACCGAAGGTTTGTCTCCAGGTATTTCCTGGTGCCAAAGCGGACGGGTGGCTGGGGCCCCATTCTAGAACTGTATGACCTGAACAAATTCCTCATGTCCCACACCTTCAAGATGGTAACTCTGTCTAGGATCATAACCATCTCTGGAGCAAGACATGTGGTTTTGCTCTCTAGATCTCCAGAACGCGTTCTTACACATCCCAATCCGTCCGTCCCACCGATGGTCCTCTGGCTCCGAGCCAAGGGGACCCTCTTCGAGTTCCAGTCCATGCCATTCAGCCTCTCTTTGGCAACCAGGGTCTTCACCAAATGCATGACAGTGGTGGCAGCTTACCTGAGGCACTGAATGGTCCGGGTGTACCCCTACCTGGACGACTAGCTGACAGCAGGTCCCTCCAGGCAGGAGGTGAAGAGGTCTAGGGATCTGGCCCTCCAGACCTGCATCAACCTTGGCCTCATGGTCAGTGAGGCCAAGTCTGAACTCGTGCCCTCGCAGGTGATCAGCTTCATCGGGGCAGAGCTCAACTCTTGCCGAGCCAGAGCCCTGCTCACAGCGGACAGGGTGGAGGTTCTCTCCTCCTTTGCCCGATCATTTCTGGTTGGGCATTTGCGCCCTGCCCGGGACTTCCTGCGCCTTCTGGGTTACATGGTGGCCTGCACCAGCATAGTCTGATGGGCTCGCAGGCATATGTGCTTCCTGCAGTGGGAGCTGGCCAGCCAGTGATTTCAGTGGAAGGGTCACTTCGACCAGCTGGTCACCATTACTCAGAAGATGTGGGATGCCCTCCAGTGGTGGCTAGTCCCAGAGCATCTGCAGGAAAGGATCCTGTTTGTCCGCCCCGAGCCGACAGTCATCCTGACAACTGATGCCTGTCTTATGGTTGAGGTGCCCATTAGGGGGAACACAGAGTCCACATGCTCTGGACCCCCGAGGAGTCCCGATGCCACATCAGTCTGCTGGAGCTAAAGTGGTTTGGCTGGTGCTGACTGCATTCGCTCCGTTTGTTCAAACAACAGGAAGTCTTGCTGTATTCTGACAATATGCAGTTAGACCGACCGGTTCAACTGCCCCGGAGAACCAAGAGTTAAACTCTGTGCAAATGCATAGAACGTTGAGCTCGAGCTCGGTTTTCAAACCACTGTCCTCGGTAAGTTCTAATAACTGATCAGATTCTTTACTCCGCTCACCAGTGAAGATGCCTCGGAGATTTCTCCTTGCTGCTTTCGGTCTAGCTGAGTTTCGTTGGTTATTTCAAACCGTTTTGTTGTTTAATTTTAGTAAGTTCTCAAACTGCTGTCTTTGGTATAGTTCACGTTTCCTAGGTTGGGTATGTGTTCGGTTTCTGATCGGTTCTGTGACCGTGAAGGGACCAAACTTCTAAATTTCTCTTCTTATCTAAATTTTCACTGTATTGGGATACCGGTGCAAAGTCCTGACCAGAACTGGGGGCTCTTGGTTCATTTTTGGCTGGCGCTAAACCATTGACTGGTTCAGACTTTGTCTTCTCTATTACCCGGCCTAACTAAGCCTTCAGGGGTAATTTTCTTATTTCTTCAATTCTTTATCCTGGCGTTACTAAGCCACTACGGATAAAGTAGGTATTTGATTCTTGTTTAACCGGCCTAACTAAGCCACTGGGTTAAGCTCCAAATTTTAGGGTTATGTCACAGAAACCCAAGAGAAAAACCGGTACCACAGGGTTTCAGCATTGTACTGAGTGTGGGGAGCAATTTGCAAAAGCCGATCCACATTTGTTTTGTCTGTATTGTTTGGGTTTTAATCAGTTATAAACAGCCTGTGATATTTGTAAGAATTTCCCTGTCTACTTTAGACAGGCACCTCGGTAAAGCGAAGGAAAAAATGGACAAGACTGTTGAGGCTGGTTCCGGTTCTACTGAACCTTCGGATCCTACAACCGACCTTTCAAGCCAGGGTGAACCGTCGACGGTAAAAGACGCTCGGAGTCAGCTTCTGAACCCGCACCGTCGAAGAAAGCCAAATGCTCCGCTTCAGAACTGCATAAGCAATTGATCTTGGTTCCAATCGTGGATGAAATTGCAAAGGCCATCCGAATAATGCAGCCTTTGCAATCTGGGTTTAGCGAACCGTCGCAGGTACCGTCTGGGCAGCCAGTGGTTCTGGATACTGGTTCAACTCCTTTAGGACACATTGATCCTGAGGAGTATTACTTTTCTGAATATGAGGAGGAGGAACAGGATGAAGGGGAACTCATTGACCTTGAGGTCTCCCCTGACCATCTACCTACGAATCCCCTCGTAGGCCTGTCTCTGAGGCTACCTCCCATTTTGCTTTTATGAGGCAGGTGGCTGAGACCCTGCAGCTCTCTGTACAAGAGGCTAGGCAGGAGGAGGAGGAGGATGATGAGGTAGAGGATTACAAGGAGATGATGGATCTTTCTGTATCTCAGGGATTTTGATTCCCATTCATAAGTCCCTTAAAAGGCAGACTTTAAAGATCCTCCAAACCCCTAGTTCTGTCCCTCCTTTACATAAGATGGACAGAAAGTACCTTCTGGCTGGCAATGACACTGACTTTTTAGCTAGTCATTGTAGCCATGTAGGGGTAGTTCAAACTGCAGCCAGCGAGAAGGCTGGCATTCCTCTGGCCCCTCACTCCCCTGACAAGGATTCCAGGAAGGTGGATTCTCTTGCCAAGAAAGGGTGCCTGGCATCTTCCTTGGGTATCAGGCAAGCCTCCTATATGGCTTATGCCTCCAGGTATCAAAAGTCCCTTTGGGAGGCTGTCGAACAACTAGCTCAAAATGCCCCTCCTGAGCTTTCTGCTGCCCTTCAGGAGCTGGTCAGTAAGGGGGTACAAGCATCTAAGCCCCAGTTCCACATGGCTGTGGACTCCAGTGATGCAGCTTCCAGGGCTATGGCTTCTGCTGTATCCCTCGGACGTTTTTCCTGGCTCAGGTGTACTAACCTGTCCCAGGACACGCAGAATAATGCCATGGATTTTCCCCTTGTCCAGAACTCTCTGTTTGGGGAACAGACTGAGGCATGTATGAATAAAATGAATGAGTACAGAGTGGCATACAGGAGTGCTTCAGCTAAAGAGAAGGCTGCCACTCCTCAGAAGCAGATGGCCAGGGGCAGGGGCAGACCTTACCCCAGGCCTTTCTACCAGGCTCAAGCTTTTCCCTCTTACCAGCAACCCAGGGGGTTGTTTAGAGGGAGGGGCAGGAGGGGTGCTGGCAGGGCGCCTCCACCCCCAGTCTCCTACTCCAGCGAAACAGACAACCTGAAAGCTCTGTGCTGACTGCCTCCCCTTACCCTGGTTTGGGGGCAGGCTAACCCACTATCTCCAGGCCTGGCATTCCATCACTTCAGACAAATGGATCTTGGAGATAGTGGGTCAGGGACTTGCTCTCACTTTCAAGGTGCCCCCAAAACTGTCAGCAAAAATTTTCAGACCTTCCAGCACTGCAGAAACAGCCCAGCTGGAGGCAGAGGTTTCCACACATCTTCAGTCAAGAGCAGTGTGGAACCTGTGCCACATCTGCACAGGGGAAAAGGACTGTACTCAAGGTACTTCCTGGCACCAAAGAAAAATGGGGAGTGGCAGCCCATTCTGGATCTCAGATTCCTGAACAGGCATCTTACAAAGCCAAAATTCAAAATGACAACCCTGGCTGCCATTCTACCTACTCTCAAGCAAGGGGACTGGCTGGCATCCCTAGACCTAAAGGATGCTTACTTCCACATCCTCATCAGACAGTCTCACAGAAAATATCTCAGATTTCGACTGCCTTCAGGCCACTACCAATTCAGGGCTATGCCCTTCGGCCTGACATCTGCACCGAGTGTTTACAAAATGTCTGGCAGTAGTGGTGGCATTCCTCAGTAGGCAAGGGGTTTCAGTTTACCCCTATCTGGACAACTGGCTGCTGGTGGGTCAATCCCCCCAGCAGGTCACAGAAGCCCTTAAACTCACTCAGGATACTCTTCTCTCTCTGGGGTTTTTGGTAAATCATCAAAAGTCTGTCTTAACCCCAGTACAGATACTAGACTTTATAGGGGCAGAGCTGAATACCATTCAGGCAAGGGCCTTTTTGCCTTCTGCAAGGGCACAGACCCTCATAGAATTGGCAAAATCCTTTCAGGTTCGAGTTCCTCGGCCAGCAAGGTACTTTTTACAGCTTCTAGGACACATGGCCTCCACCACAGCTGTGGTCCTGGGAGCCAGGTTCCAGATGAGGGACATTCAGTTCCACTTCAGATCCTTCTGGTCTCAGAAAAAGGATTCTCTGTCCAAACTGATTCCAGTGTCTCCTACCCTTCTGTTAGCTCTTCAGTGGTGGCAGGAGATGGACAACATCAGAGTGGGGGTTCCTTGTCTCCCTCAGGTACCCTCTCTGGTGCTGACAGCGGATGCTTCTCTCCTGGGCTGGGGAGGCCACCTGGGGGATCGCACAGCACATGGTACGTGGCTCCCTCAGGAGTGTCTCTTGCACATCAATCTTCTGGAGCTCAGAGCAGTGCTCCTGGCGATTCAGGAGTTTGCCAGTCTCTTACAGGGCAAGGTGGTACAGGTCAGGACAGACAACACCACCACCATGTACTACATCAACAAACGGGGGGAGGGGGGGTGGACAAGATCCTCCCTGCTGTGCACAGAATCCATGAAGATTTTGAAGGTGGCATATTCTCTCAACATGTCACTGTTAGCAGTTCACTTGTCAGGCAAGGACAGTGTACTGGCAGATGCTCTCAGCAGAATCAGCCAGGGCCATCACAAATAGACCTTGAACAATCAGGTCCTTCTCTCAGTATTCAGGAGGTGGGGGGTTCCAAAGATTGATCTCTTTGCAGCCACAGACAATCACCAGTTACCTCTGTATTGTTACAGGCCTCCACTCCAGGGCTCAGTGCCACTGAATGCTCTCCTTCTGGACTGGTCAAACAGGTTCCTTTATGCTTTTCCTCCCTTTTCTCTGATTGCCAGAGTCCTGGTCAGGCTGAGGTCTCAGTCTGCCACAATGATTCTCATAGCCCCAGACTGGGCCAGACAGCCATGGTACTCAATGCTGTTGTCACTGTCTGTGACCAAACCGATTTCTCTACCCAGGAGGTACAGCCTGCTGACAGCCTCTCAGGGCAGGATAATGTACCCCAATCTTCAGTCCCTTCACCTCAGGGCTTGGCTCTTGAAGACCTAGAATATGCAGATTTACAACTGTCTGAATCTGTCCTGGATATTCTTATAGGTGCCAGAAAGCCTGCTACCAGAAAAACCTATTCCTTTAAATGGAAAAGATTTTCCGTCTGGTGTGCACAGAAGGATTTGGATCCACAGCAAGCTGCAGTACCGGAGCTTCTGGACTAACTGGTCCACCTTCAGTCTCTGCATTTACAGCCATCTACCCTGAAGGTACACCTTTCTGCTGTCTCTGCTTATCTTTCAGCAGGGAAGGCAGCTTCTCCGGCTGCACACCCAATTTTCAAAAAGTTTTTCAAGGGTTGTTGCATCTTCATCCCCCACATAGGGAACCTACCCCTGCATGGGACCTAAACATATGTATAGGTCAGCTTATGCAGCCTCCTTTCGAACCTGTGTTTTCTTCAGAACTCAAGTTTCTCACCTGGAAAACTGTTTTTCTAGTGGCTATCACTTCTGCTAGAAGAATCAGTGAGCTTCAGACCTTGTCTGTGGAGCCCAACTATATTTCACCTCACAGGGATAAGATTGTGCTCCTAACTAACAGGAAATTCCTCCCTAAGGTGGTTTCTGATTTTCATCTGAACCAATCCATTACTTTGCCTGTATTTTACTCAGATCACTCTACTTCAGGTGAACGCAGGCTGCACAGCCTGGACGTTAAAAGAGCTATTAGCTATTATATGGACAGGACAAAAGACCTAAGGAAGGAATGTTCCCAGCTTTTTCTTACTTATGGGGAAGTTGGTCAGGGCAGGCCAGCTGCAAAAAGGACTATAGCCAGATGGATTGTGGCCTGTATCCAGTTCTGCTACAGTAAGCTGGGTAAGGACCCACCAGCAGGTCATAGGGCCCACTCTACCAGAGGCACTGCGGCCTCCCTGGTGGCTGCCGGGGAAGTCCCCTTGCTTGAGATATGTAAGGCTGCCACCTGGAAGTCTGTCCATACATTTACTAAGCATTACTGCCTGGATATTCAGGCAAGGAGTGATGCCAGGTTTGGCACAGCAGTACTGCAGAGCCCACCTCCTGGGAGCAATGGTTTATAGTCTGCACATTGTCAGAATACAGCAAGACTTCACATTGTTTGAAGAAAAAATTACTTACCATAGTAATGTTGCTTCTACTAATGGAGTCTTGCTGTATTCTGACCTCCCACCCTACCTCCCATTCAGAACCTGGAGAAGGGTGGCTCTTCTGCAGCAACTTTATGGTTTAAACCATTAGTGGTAATGGTTTTCTGTGGGCATCTGTGACTTGAGTCTTTTATATGCCCTTTGGTTTGTTTTGTTTTTTCTTTATGTTGCCCCTGTTGAAGTCCTGTTTAGGCTTAGTTTTGGCCATTACATACATATTAATGTAGTTCGCTTCATAGAATCTGATCAGTAACTAGAATGTACCGAGGACAGTGGTTTGAAAACCGAGCTCGAGCTCAACGATCTATGCATTTGCATAGAGTTTAACTCTTGGTTCTCAGGGGCAGTTGAACCGATCGGTCTAACTGCATATTGTCAAAATACAGCAAGACTCCATTGGAAGAAACAACACTACTATGGTAAGTAATTTTTTCTTTGGGGTCAAGTGGTCCAAGTCCAGGTGGATAACACCACGACCATGTACTATCTCAACAAGCAAGGTAGGACGTACTCCCTGCCCCTGTGCAAGGAAGCTCTCTGCGTCTGGACTCTCGTGTGCAGCCTGGAGGCAGAGCTCCTAGCCATCCATGTGGCAGGAGCCTCCAGTCAGCTGGCGGATGCCCTCAGCCGAGTGGGCGAGGCATCTCACGAGTGGTCTCTCCATCCAGAGGTAGTTCACAGTCTGTTCTCCCAGTGGGGCACCCTTTAGGTGGACCTGTTCACCTCCAGGGAGAACGCAAAGCTAAGGCTGTATTGTGCTGGCCCCCTCTCAGTAGGTTTCACTGCAGGGGGGATGCTTTCTCGAGGCCGTGGACCCCAGGCCTCTTCTATGCCTTCCCTCCACTTCCCTTGATCCACAAGGTGCTACTCAAGGTCAGGAGGGACAAGGCATGGGTGATCCTGGTGGCTCCAGACTGGCCACGCCAGTTTTGGTATCCCAGTCTCCTCAGCCTCAGCAACAGGCTCCCGAGGCATCTTCCCATATGCCCGGACCTGCTCTCCATCAGTCAGAGGAAGGTATTCCACCCGGACCTTCAATTCTTGCACTTGACAGCCTGGTTCCTGAGTGGCTAGAGTTCCAGGCTTTGGGTCTCTCCAGAGATATCCTCACTGTAGTTGAGGCATCTAGAAAGAAATCGACTGGAAAATGCTATGCCTTCAAATGGAAGAGATTCTCCATTTGGTGTCAGGGCAAGGGGCTGGACACTTCATCCTGTGGCTAGCATTTTGGACTACTTGTGGTCTCTCTCTCTCCCAAGGGGACTTCAGTCAGTGACCCTTAAGGTGCACCTGGCAGCCATCTCTGTTTACTGGGCGCGGGCTGATCAGCAGTCAGTGGCACAGGAGAGGGTGGTCTGGTGCTTTTTCAAAGGCCTAGATCACATTTCCCCTTCTGTGCGTGAACCACCACCACTGTGGGACATGTTGCTGGTCTTGACAAAGCTTATGGACAAGCCATTCGAACCGATGCACAGGTGTGACGTCTCACCTGTTGTGGAAGACCGCCTACTTGGTGGCTATCACGTCAGCCAGAAGGATCAGTGAGCTCCAGGCTCTTTCAGTGGAATCTCCTTACCTGGTCTTCCATAGGGACAAGGTTGTCCTGTGCTCCAACCCGAAGTTCCTTCCAAAGGTTGTATCAGAGTTTTACCGGAATCAGGTGATGATTCTTCCGCTGTTCTTCCTGAATCGCACCTTGGAGGCCAAACACAGGCTCCATACTTTGGACCTGAGGTGAGCGTTTGCTTACTACAAAGAGCGCATGGCTGGAATTTGGGGAGAGGTTCGACAGCTGTTTGTCACCTATGCTGAAGCTGCACCTGGCAGACCTGCAGCCAAGTGGATGACTGGCAAGTGGATGACATCCTGCGTTGATCTCTGCTATAGGTTTGCAGGCAGGAGCCTCCCAGAGGGCTAAGGGCTCATTCCACCCACCATACCGCTGCGACGGTGGCTGCTTGTAGGGACATCCCTATCCAGGAAATCTGCAGGGCTGCTACCTGGAAGTCAGCACACACCTTCATTTCCCATTACCACATTGACTTCGTCACGCCGGGATGCTGGTTCGGGGGCTTCAGTTCTCCAGTCCTTATTTCCTAAGTAGGGGGTGTGCGCCTTGCCTCCCTCCTCCTGGAGAACTGCTAGGAGTCTGCCAGATTGTGTGAATAGAACAACATATGCACGTCCCTAGAAACACAGGTTACTCACCTGTAACAATAGATCTTCCACGGAGTGGTCTCTTGCAGTAGGTAATGCTTTTGTGTATCCAGCCAAGGTCACTGTGGTGCACGGCAGCTCTTCTAGCAGTTTTTCACCAGGGACCGCCCACACATGATGTCAGCTTCTTGTTCCATATATAAGTGTGGGTGGTCCCTGTATCCTCAGTTCCTTTTCCCGCTGTCTTCAGCTAGCGCAGCAACTAGTGCAACTTCTGTGTAACAGTCATCGATGAGAAATTTGGAACTAAGACGAATGTCTGCAGATTCTTCAAAGAAACGAGCATTATTTCGTTCCTGCCGTTGTTATAAGAAGATATACTGCTTTGGCAACCACACACTTTGTGTAAGGTGTGTGGGACCCACACACGACATGAATACCTGCAGTTTATGTTAGGAATTTTATCAGGCAACTTGTTGATGATGGTTGCTTGAAATTCAACATCTTTTGATGGAGCAGAAAATGTCTCTCTTGAGAACCAGTGGGCTCATACCAACGGCTCCCCCTCTACTGGTTCTCGTTCCAGGCAGAAAACACTCCTACCTCATCGCCCATCGATGGCTCATACCCTCTCATCGACGGCGCTTTCCAGTACTTTAAATGCAGTTTAAACTGTAACTGCTCCATCGACAGAGGCTTATACCCTCTCATCGACAGCGCCTTCCAGTGCTTTACATGCAGCTAAATTTACTGCTGCTCTGTCGATGGGAACTCCTCTCCCGTCTACTGAATCTGACAATTTAAGTGAAAATAAGCACCCCTCCTTGAGCCGTCGATAAGACCCTGTATTCCTCAGGGGAACCTACGGCTTATGCCAATTTAACTGCCCCTCCACCTTCACAGGTGGCTTCCTATTGGGGTCAGGCGAACAGAGATTGGGACACTGGTCTTTACCATTCAGGGGCGTGACCTGCTCATATTACGCGTCCCATTCTCTCTGTCACCCCCTCTTGTTTCTCACTCCAAGAAGGGGACATCACCAACATAGTCAGACAGGTCTTACATGCCATGCGGCATTCTCAGCCCTCTGAAAAGCTGGCTGATCTTCCCCGATCTTCTCCACCTAAAAGATTCCATAGTGGCAGGGATACCATGTCACCCTGGTCTCCTCCTCCTTTCATAGAGGACTATTTGTCAGATGAACAAGGATTATCACCTGACTTCTCCGGTGATCCTGAGGATGAAGTTTTAAGATTCGGATTTTCCCAGTCCTGAATCCCCTTATTCAGAAATCTCTTCTCTGGATGAGGATCTGCCTATACCTTCGACGGCCTCTCCCCCAGATGACCCGACCTTTAGTGAAATGATGGCTCAAATCCAAAAGGTCACGGGATTCTCCACTACTGAACATGACAAACAAAGTAAGGATATGGCAGAATACCTAGAATTACCTGAGGAGCCTGCTTTAGTGGTTCCCCCGCTAATACCAACCTACCAGAATGCCATGCTGGCTGCTTGGCATCAGCCTTCGGCTGTTACAGCTGTTCCCCACAAGGTGGATTGTCTATATCAGGCTCCTCTGGACCACCCCTTTCTGTCTAGTATTCCAGAGGCAGATTCTGTGGTCATTACTGCCGCTTATGATTTATGACCATACCAAAAAACCCAAGCACATGAGCTCCTTACCCCCTGATAAGGAATCCTGAAGAATTAACTACTGGGGGAAAAGGTATTTTCCTCAGGTGCTATGAATATCAAAATCTTGGAACTATATGGGTCATATGATTAAATATCTGTATACCCTTGGGTCCTCTGCCATTGAGCTAATCAATAAACTCCATCCCTCACAGGATAGGGATAAATTATTGGCTACAGTAACAACTAGTAATTCTATCTCCCGTCACCTTCTGCGGTTGGGATATGATGCCATAAATACCTCAGCCCTACTATCAGCCACTGGTATCACTTTGTGTCACCATGCCTGGCTTCACGTTTCAGGCTTTGCACCTGATATACAACATAAAGTAGCTAATGCCCCCTTTAACGGGTTCAAGTTATTCGGGCCAGGTATTCAAACTTCACTGGATGATTTACAGGCATCAGGCAGAACCCTCCATACGGCTCATGGCATACATCATACTCCATCTGCAAACTATTGTACTCAGCACTCCTTTTATACCAAAAGAGGTGGAAGATACAGAGGTAATAATAAAGGCAGCTTCAGAGGTCGTGCTCAGTCCCCCAAAGGCAACGCTTCTGCTGCCCATGGTGCCCACTCCCGCCCTGCAGGTGGAGCTGCAGAAACCCATCTCCCAGTGACCCACTAGGGCTCCCCCCCCCCCCGCCTCCTTGACCAGGCCTCGGAGGCTGTGGGGAAGGGTCATTTTGCCCTCCATCTAGAGACCTGGAAAACGATCACTTCAGACAAATGGATACTTCAGATTATACAGAAGGGTCATACTCTGGAGTTTCTCTCCACCCCACGCCCTTGCCCTCCATGGAAGATTCATTATCCTCCAGATCTATATACCCATCTTACAGGAGGAATTGAGGGCCCTTTTGACCAAAAAGGCCATTGTACCAGTGCCCCCTCTGGAACATCAAACAGGATTTTACTCCCACTTCTTTCTGGTACCCAAACGAACGGGAGACCTCAGACCAATACTGGATCTCAGGCAACTGAATCTTTACATTCAGTACAAGCATTTTCACATGATCACCCTACCTGCCATCACGCCGATCCTGAAACAGGGTGATTGACTTTGTGCCCTAGACATGAAGGATGCCTACTTACATATCCCCATCCACCCTGCTCACCACAGATTTTTGTGCTTTCACCTACTGGGTCAAAATTACCAGTTTTGAACACTCCCTTTCGGCCTCTCATAAGCCCCTAGAATGTTCACCAAGTGCCTAGCAGTAGTGGCAGCAGCCTTACGAAGAAAAGGGCACTTCCTCTTTCCATATCTAGACGATTGGCAAATAAAAGCAGACTCCAAAGTAGCTCTGCTTGCCTCCCTAGATGCTACCCTGAAAATGTTCGTGGATCTGGGAATCACAAGTCAATTTGCCAAAGTTCAGTCCAAATGCAGCACAGTCTCTCCAATACATTGGAGCTGTCCTAGATACAGTGACAGCCAGAGCTTACCTCCCACCTGCCCTGCAGGACGTGCTTATATCTCTGGTGTCATGCATACAGATGCAGAAAACAGTCACAGCCAGAGAAATGCTGCGCCTTCTGGGTCACATGTCTACTGCCATCCCTATGGTGGCATTCCCCCGTCTCCACATGAGACCTGTCCAATGGACCCTCCAGAATCAATGGTCCCAAAAAACAGGATAGTTTGAAGACAGACTCAAGGTCACTCCCTCTTTGTCGTCAACCCTGACATGGTGGACAATCAGAATCAAGGAATGCCTTTCCGGTCCCCCCCCCCATGCAAATGTTAACCACGGATGCTTCCCTGCAGGGATTGGGTGCGCACTTCGGTCCTTATCAGACCCAAGGCCGGTGGCACGCTTCTCCCCATCAGTCTCATATCAGTCTCCTAGAGATGAAAGTGGTCTGTCCAGCCCTCTGGGTGTTCTGGCCCTACATCGTGCCAGGATCATTAATGATCCAATCAGACAACACTGCAGTAGTGTTCTACCTCAACAAGCAAGGGGGTACGAAATGTCGCACACTATGCATGGAGACCCTTGCAGTTTGGCAAGAAGCCATCTGGCAACAACTGACGCTAACAGCTGTCCACCTTTCGGGCCATTGCAACCAGTTAGCAGACCGGCTGATTTGCCAGTCCACAACTCACGAATGGACACTTCTAGGATCGTGGATATGTTGTTCATCCACACTCTTTGGCATGTCCCCTTTCCCTTTAAGGATCCACCGGAAGCCTTCAAGCTGGCTCCTCCCATCCACCCGGGTGGTATATACTTCGGCTCCGCCCCATGACGCCAGATCTTCCTTTCCGCTGGAAAATTCAGGTTACCTCCCTCGTGCTCACGCATTTCGTAGGTCCTGGCTTTCAAAACTTCGGTTTTACCAAAATTAAAACTCGTTCGAGTTAGTGATTGCTCCTTTGCGTCTTCGATTATGGAGGAAAAATCTTCCCCTGGATTTCGCCGGTGTCCTTGCGGCCAGAAGATGTCGCGCACCGATCCCCATCTCACGTGCGTCTACTGCCTAGGTGTCAGCCATGACACCCCATCCTGCAGCTTTTGCTTGGCCTTCCATTCCAATGTTCTGGATGACCACCTGGCATGCTTAAAGTTGGGGAGACCGGAGAAAAGGAACCCTCCGGTGAAGTCCAAGGAGGCTAGGTGGGCAGTTTCCACAGCTGTGGGCTCCGCTGAACAATTAGAAAGCATGCAGGCGTTCAAGGAAGAAGCGGCTTGTGCCGCCGACATTTGGGGCTTCTTCGTTCCTCTCAACCTATGCTCTACTTTCTTGAGCTCCTTCCGGGAGTTGTGCCAGTCTCTTCCCAACTGGGGAGAGGAGTCTGTGGGCTCGCATTCCTCCCGATCCTGTAAGCGGGAGAAGGAACCAAGTAAGCCTTCGTCTTGGCGAAGGTGCTCTTGGAACCGAGAGAGGTTCCAGTCCCAAGAGTATGCGGTCTCGACTTCAGTCGAAGATCGGTTCTTCAGCTGCTGGCTTTTTGGACCTTCCATCGGGTCAGATGACGAAGATGCGGTCGACGAGGTCGAGATTGTCATCGATCCCATTGACCCATTATGCGCCGGCTCCGGACGACGACTCCTTGGAAAGGACTCCGGTCCTTGTCTTCCCCGATGAGGAGACCCAGCCCGCTGGTGTTCCCATCGAGGACCCTCTTCCGGACCCCCAGAAGTCACCAGTCCCGCCGGTGTTTCCAGAGTGACCGAGTCGGCCCGCCTGATCTCAGTCGAGGTCTAGAACCTCCCCTACCAAAAGGCCGAGGAAGAGCTATAAGCGCTGTAAGAAGAGGTGACACCATCGGTCGTCCTCATCCTCCTCGGATGAGGAGTGGCTCCGGAGGAAACTCCGTCGGCGCTACGTGGACCTCATGTGACAACAGCTGATCTTGTCCAGGCACAAGCCTACTCTAGCCATTATTTGGCTTTCATCTCCTAGGCCGAAGCCGACCCCTCTGGAGCTGAACTCTTTGGTTCCCCCACCCGCGGGGCTGGCAAATCCACCTCTTCGGCCTAAATTGGTCTCTCCACCCATTGTGGTGGAACTGCCGCCTAAGCAGCCTGTGGGAGGGGCTCCTTCAAAAGAAGAAAGACCGGACACCGGGCTTCCAGCATTTATCAGGTCCTGATCACCCCGGACTGCCCTCGGCGTGTCAAGGGTGATTTGGGCGGCAGGCCGCTGTATCCCGACTCCTTGGATTCGGACGTCACCGAGCTTCACTCTCATCCTGGGGATGGTGAGTCATCCGTTGGCCTAGGGATGGAGGAAGGTCCTTCCTCCTTCCAAAGGATCCTTCGCCTCATCTCTGAGTCCACAGGGATGCCCCTGGAACCCATCCAGAAAAAGGCAGAGTACCCTCTTACGGACATCCTTAAAAGAGGGGATACCCCGACGGAGGCCTTTCCTGTGGCCAAGGCCATTGTTGGTCCAGCACTCGAACTCTGGCAGCGTCCTGCCTCTTGTCCAGCCCTGTCTGCCCGCATGGCCTGCAAGTACGTGGTACCCATGGATTCCCTTGCGGAGTTCACAGAGCACCCTTCGGCCGAGAGCCTGGTGACCACCTCTGTGTTCAGGCGTGCTGGCAGTTCTGCCAACACGGACTGACCTCCCGACAAAGAGTCCAAGCTCTTGGACCATTTGGCAAGGAAGGTCTATGCGGCTTCCTCCTTGGGCCTTCGTCAGGCAAGTTCGGCCATCATCATGGCACACTTCTCTCACGCCCTTCTTGGGTCGTTAGATGAAGTCCTCCCACATCTCCCTGTGGACATGCAGACCATGGTCAAGCAGGTCCGAGACCAGGGCCGGGCTGTTGCCAAACAGCAGATCCAGACGGCCCTGGACATTGGGGACTCTTGTGCCCGCATGATGGCTGCCACAGTTGCCTCTCGCCGCAGGACTTGGCTGAGGCTCTCCTCCTTCCTGGCAGATACTCAGCACAAATTAGCTGAAGTGCCCTTCCTCGGGACTGACTTGTTTGGCCCAGGAGTGGCCAGTCACGTTCAGTGCATAGAACAGTCCAGTGCCACCTTGGATGCCACTTCTGCTAAGGGTTCTTTGGGCAAGAACCAGCAGAAGAAGAAGCCCTTTTGGCACTCTTCCCCTACGGCTCAGCAGTCCTCCTTCCAAGGGGGACAGCAGCACCAGCATCAGCAGCGGCTCAAGCTTGGCACCCTCGGCCCAAGTCTGGACCCCAACAGGCCTGTAAAGGAGGCCGAGGCTCGGGTCCTGTAGCCTCCTCCTCCTCCAAGCCTGCTCAGTGACGGGGTGGGGGTTGCCACCCCTGCTCCTGTCACTTCAGCTCTGGGTCCTCCTGTGGGGGTCCGGCTCCATCACTTCCTTTCCACCTTGTCCAATGTCACTTAGGACAGGTGGGTTCTCGAAGTGGTCGGTCAGGGACTGCCTCTAGAGTTCAAGCAGTACCCTCCCAGCCGAGCCCACGCCCATCGGGAGGAACGGATATCCGCTCACACCCAGTCGGCTCTTCGAGACGACATTGCTCAGCTCCTCCTCAAGGAGGCACTAGCTCCCATGGTGGATCCTCCAGCAGACCCAGGCTTTGTCTCCAGGTACTTCCTGGTGCCCAAGCAGATGGGGGGCTGGCACCCCAATCTAGATCTCCACGACATGAATCAGTATCTCAGGTCACGCACTTTCGGATGGTCACTCTGTCCCATATCATTCCATCCTTGGAGCAAAACGTGGTTCTAGGGACATGGATATGTTGTTCATCCACACTGTCTGGCAGGTATCCTTGCCGCTTTAAATCTTGCTGGAAGGTCTTCAGCTGGCTCCTCCACCACCGGGTGGTAAAACTCTCGGCTCCGCCCCATGACGCCAGATCTTCCTTACCGCTTGGAAGCTCAGGTTCCCTCTTTAACGCTCTGCGTATAAGACTGGTTCCTAATTCTTCGGTTTCTGAATTTAAAAGTTTTTTGGATTATAGACTTTGGTCTTCTATCCCTCACGGCTGCGATGGACAAATCGACTCCCGGTTTTCAGAGATGCCCTTGCGGGCAGAAGATGTCTCGGACGGATCCGCACTCCACGTGTGTCTACTGTTTTAGGCCTTGGCTACGACCCGCGGGCTTGCGACCTGTTCTCTTCCTTCCCAGCCTACATCCTAGAGACCATGCTGCCCGTTTACAACTGGGGCGCCCTGAAAGCGTTTTCCTCGGTAAAGTCAAAAGAGGCCCGGTCGGCGGTTTCTGGCGGTGACGCTCAGCAGATCCATCTAGAGCAGATGATCGCCCTCGAAGAGGAGCGGCAGCAGACGCATCTTCCTCGACAGCTGCATTTATCCGCTCTCCTGGGTTCCTCTTACACAGCTTCTTTTAAGGAGCTTTGTCTGTCCCTCTCCACTAGAGGAGAGGGACCAGCGTCTGCTGGACCTTCTTCTCGGTCAAGAAGAAAGACAAGGAGGTAAGTCCCTCCGTCGACGCTCTTGGGAGCGGGAAAGGTCCCTTTCCCCGAGTTGTCGGCCATCGACTCCGGTCGATCGTTCGGCTTCGGCCACTGGTCTCACGGTGTCCCATGTCAGGTCAGTTGACCGAGACTCCCGTCGACGCAGTCGAGATCTTTCTCGACCCGTTGGACGGGTTGTCGACCAGCGAAGCCAAAAATCCTCTCTCACCGGTTCCCCCAGTGGGAGTTGAGGATCCCGTGGGCTTGCCAGTGCCTCCGGTTCCGGAGCCCTCGGGTGAACCCTCCGAACCGAGGGGCGGTTCCCTACCCTCCCTCTGCACTGCCTCGGAAGGCGAGGTTCTCGGTCTCGGACTTCTTGGCGGTCCAGCCCGATCCCGCCGTCATAAAGCGGTCGTCCTCGTCCTCCTCACACCGAGGATGAGGGAGGCTTCGGCGTAAATTCGTCGGCTTCGAGGACCTCGTAGCGGCACAACAGCTCGCTTCTGACCAGGAACAAGCCGGCGCCGTCGCCTTTCCGGCCATTAAGTGGCTGTCACCGGGCGGCGAAACAACCTCGTCTTACCGAGGCCTGTTCCCAGGCGGTTGTTCGGCCAAAACCAGCTGCTCCACCGATTCGGTGGAACCTCCGCCTCCACAGCCGCTGTTTGGGGCTCCGACCAAGAACTCTCGGTGGGCTCAGGGTCTGCCCATAGGCTGTCGGTCACCGTCTCTCCATGTCGCCCTCGGCAGGTGGAGGTGGCTCAGGCCCTCGGCAGCTCTTTGCGGACTCTTCTGAGTCCGGCAGCAGATCCTCCCTTTTCTCAGGCAGTGGGCTTGGAGTCCTCTGGAAGTCAGTCGCTGGGCGACAGCCCTTAAGTCCTTCCTGCAAGTTGCTCAGGCTCATCTCGAGTCCACGGGATGCAGCTCCCGAGCCCACATATCAAGCGGGCCAAGTATCCCTCACGGAGATATTGGACCGAGGGTTCCTGAGGCCTTTCCTGTGGCGAGGCCATTGTAGGCCCGGCCGCGGAGCTCTGGCAGCGCCTGCTTCCTGCCCTGGCCTTCGGCCAGGATGGCGAAGTATCACGGTCCCCACCAGTTCCTGTCCGGTTTCTGGAACATCCTTCAGCCGAGGGTTGGTTACCGACGCGGCGTTTTCCAGTGTGCGGAAGCATGGGGCGTGGACAAACCTCAAACAAGGGTCCCAAGAAATTGGACTATGCAGCGAAAAGTCTCGCTCGTCCTCCTTGGCGCCCGTCAGGCCAGCTCGGCTATGTTTATGACTTATGTTCTCCCATGCCCTGTTGGGCTCCCTGGGCAGGTGGTCCCTCATCTCCCGGCTGACCTGCAGACCATGGTTAGAGCAGGTGCGGGACCAGGAGCAGGCGGGTGGCGAAGCAGCAACTTCAAGACTGCTCTGGACATTGGAGACTCATCGCCAGGTCAGTAGCGGCACACTTGGTGGCTGCTCTTGGCCGTCGGGCATGGCTGAAGATGTCCACCATTCATGGCGGATACCCAGCACAAATTGGCGGATGTCCCTTCTGGGGACCGACCTCTCCGGCCCTGGGTGGAAGGCCACCTCAGGATCGAAAGGTCCAGTGCCACTTTGGACTCGGTCTCATCCGCTCAGAGGGACAAAGGGCCGCGAACCCGCAACCCAACTCTTTTCGTCCATCTGCGCCAGCCACGCACGTCCGCCCAGCAGCATCAGGATCAGCAGGCTCGCGCCTAGCATCCCAAACCCAAGCCATGGCCCTCCTCCAGGACCCAGGAGGTAAGGCCCCTGGAGGTCCCTCGGCGGTCCTTCCTCCAAGCCTGCCAGTGGCGATTGAGGGTGTCACCCCGTCACCCCACTACTGCCCCCCATGGGGGGCTGCTCATCACTTTCTTTCCGCCTGGTCGTTACCACAGACTGGTGGGTGTTGGAGGTGGTGGAAAGGGCCCTGCCTCTGGAGTTCGAGCAGGCCCCACCCTTCAAACCGTCGCACCTCGGGGTCCAGCCTCTCGGCCTCAGCTCGCCCGAGGCGACATAGCTCTCCTCCTCGAGAAGGAGGTGATAAGAGGTAGGTGGACCCTCCCTCAAACCCGGGTTCGTGTCCAGGTACTTCCTGGTTCCAGAGCGGAGGGCTGGCCCCATTCTCGACCCACCACACCTAAACAAGTTCCTAAGGTCTCGAACCTTCAGGATGGTCACTCTGGCTCAGATAATACCATCCTTGGAACACGGCGTGGTTTTGCTCTCTGGACCTGCAGGACCACGTTCTTTCCGTCCCTATCAGTCCGTCTCATCAGAGGTTCCTTAAGCTTGACGAGAGGATCCTTTCGAGTTCAAGCCATGCCTTCGGCTTATCTCCAGCTCCCAGGGTCTTCACCAAATGCATGGCAGTGGTGACAGCATTCCTCGTCGAGGGGTCCAGGTTTACCCTTACTACCTGGATGATTGGCTGATAAAGCCCCCAGACAGGGAGGTGGAGCGGTCCAGAGATCTGGCCCTCCAGGTTTGCTCTCAGGTCGGCCTCCTCATCAAGCGAGGCCAAGTCGGACTTTCGAGCGAAGCAGGTGATTCTTTTCATCGGGGCAGGCTCGACTCTCTTGAGGCAGGGCAGTCCCAGCGGACAGGGTCGAGTTCTTTCCTCCTTTGCCCAGTCATTTCTGGTTGGGCAATTCGCCCTGCCGGGACTTCCTGCACCTCCTGGGTCTCATGGCGGCCTGTACCAGCGTGGTCCGTTGGCCCGGCTGGATCATCATCCCCTTCAGTGGGGCTGGCCAGCCAGTGGTCCCAGCGCTGCGATCCACTGGACCAGCTAGTGGCGGTGACCCAGGGATGTGGGAGCGCTCTCCAGTGGTGGACCGTTCAGTTCATCTGCAGGAGGGCATCCCGTTTGTCAGCGAGCCGGCGGTCTCTCTCGACCGATGCCTCTCTGATGGGTTGGGGTGCCCATCTGGGGAACACTAGCGCCACGGCCTCTGGTCCCCGCGGAGTCCCGATGCCACATCAACCTGCTGGAGCTCGAGCGGTCCTAAGCTCTCACCGCCCTTGCTCCGTTTCTTGGGGTCAAGTGGTCCGGGTCCAGGCGGACAACCACGACCATGTATTATCTAAACTGCCAGGGCGGGCGCCGCTCCATGCTCTATGCAAGGAAGCTCTCCGCATCTGGTCGCATCACTGCAGCAGCCTGGAGGTGACTCCTAGCCATTCATGTGGCAGGAGCCTCCAACACCCTGGCCAATGCCCTAAGCCGGATAGGGGCTGCGTCCCGCAGTGGTCTCTCCTGCGGAGGTAGTACAGATCTATTCTCCCAGCCGGGCACACCTCAGGTGGACCTGTTTGCCTCAGGGAGGCGAAGCTGAGGCTGTTCCATGCCCGCCCCCTCAGCAGGGATCGCTGCAGGGGATGCCTTCTCGAGGCCCGTGGACCCCGGGCCTCTCCCGCTTTCCCCGTTCCCCTTGATGCACAAGGTGCTTCTCAAAGCAAGGAGGACAAGGCGCGGGGTGATTCTGATAGCACCAGACTGGCCCGGCCAGTACTGGTACCAGATCTCCTCAGCCTCAGCTCCAGGCTCCAGGGCAGCTTCCAGCTACGCACGGACCTGCTCTCAGTCAATCAGGGAAGGTATTCCATCCGGACCTTCAATCCCTGCACCTGGCGGCCTGGTTCCTGGCTAGAGTTTCAGGCCCTGGGTCTTTCCGGCCAGGTCCTCGCGAGTTGAGGTCCCGTAAAGTCGACCAGAAAATGCTATGCCTTCAAATGGAAAGAGATTTTCCATTTGGTGCCAGAAGGGCCTGGACCCTTCCTCCTGTTCCTTGGCGAGCATATTGGACTACCTTTGGTCCTTTCTCAGCAAGGGCTTGGAGTCGTGACCCTTAAGGTGCACCTGGCAGCCATCTCTGCTTACCGGCGCGGGCCGGGAAGCATCGATGCTAGGAGAAGGTGGTCTGTCGCTTTTTCAAAGGCCTTGATCACATTTCTCCGTGCGAGAACCTCCACCTCCGTGGATCTACTGCTGGTACTGGCAAAGCTCATGGGCAAGCCATTCGACCAATGCACAGGTGTGAACTCTCTCACCTGTCATGGAAGACCGCCTTCTTGGTGGCTATCATGTCAGCCAGAAGGATGGGAGAGCTCCAGGCACTCTGCATGAGTCTCCTTACCTGGTCTTCCCACATGGACAAGGTGTCCTGCACCCCACCGAAATTCCTTCCGAAGGTGGTGTCGGAGTTTCACCTTAACCAGGTGTTGACTCTGCGGTGTTCTACCCAGTCACACCTCGGAGGCCGAATATAGGCTCCATACTCTGGACCCTAGAGGCGCTTACTTATTATAAGGAGCGGATGGCTGAAGTTCGGGGAGAGGTTCGCCAGCTGTTTGTCACCTATGCTCAAGCCGCACCTGAGACCTGCAGCCAAGCGGACGATAGGCAGGTGGGTCACCGCCTGCATAGATCTCTGCTATAAGTTGGCGGGCATGGAGCCTCCCAGAGGATAAGAGCTCATTCTACCTGCCATACTGCTGCATCGGTGGCTGCTTCCAGGGGCGTCCCTATCCAGGAAATCTGCAGGCTGCTACTGGAAGTCAGCACACACCTTCATCACCCATTACCACATCGACCTTGAGTCACGCCGGGATGCTGGTTTTGGGACCTCGGTTCTCCAGTCTCTATTCCCTAAGTAGGGGGTGTGCGCCTTGCCTCCCTCCTCCCGGAGAACTGCTAGGGGTCTGCCAGACAGTGTGGATGAACAACATATCCATGTCCCTAGAAATATAGGTTACTCACCTGTAACAGGAGTTCTAGGAATGGTATATGTTGTTCATCCACACGACCCACCCGACCTCCCCGGCTTCGACGCACAACTTGAGCTTCCAGCGGCCAGATCTGGCTGCATGGGGCGGAGCCGAGAGTTTTACCACCCGAGTGGGTGGGAGGAGCCAGCTTGAAGACCTTCCGGCAAGATTTAAAGAGGCAAGGATACCTGCCAGACAGTGTGGATGAACAACATATACCATTCCTAGAACTCCTGTTACAGGTGAGTAACCTGTATTTTTGTTCACTGGATCTGCAGGACGCATTCTTTCATGTCCCAATCCGTCTATCCCATCAGTGGTTCCTCCGCTTCAGGGTCGAAGGAACCCTGTATGAGTTCTGGGCCATGCCGGTTGGCCTGTCATCGGCCCCATGGGTCTTCACCAAATGCATTGCACTGGTGGCAGCCCATCTATGGCGTTGGGGGATCAGAATTTACCCCTACTTCGACAGCAGGCTTCTAGCAGGTAACTCCCTACAGGAGGTGGAGAGGTCCAGGGTTCTGGCCCTCCAGACCTGCTCCCAACTCGGCCTCCTCATCAACGAGGCCAAGTTGGAACTCGTGCCTTCTCAGGTGATGGGCTTCATCAGGGCAGAACTCGACTCTTGTCAAGCCAGAGCTCGGCTCCTGGCAGACAGGGCAAAGGTTCTTTCCTCCTTTGACCAATCATTTTTGGTTGGGCAGTTGCGCCCTGACCGGGACTTTCTGCGACTTCTGGGTTACATGGTGGCGTGCACCTCAGTGGTCCGTTGGGCCGGTGGCACACGCGCACCCTCCAGTGGGAGCTGACCGCCCAGCAGACTCAGCGCCACGGTCAATTTGACCAGCTGATCACTGTATCCCAGAAGATGTGGGACGCTCTCCAATTGTGGACCGCCCCAGACTGGTTGCAGGAAGAGATCCCATTTGTCTGCCCCGAGCAGACGGTCATTCTCATAATCGATGCCTCTCTTATGGGCTGGGGAGCCCACATGGGGGACAAAAGTGCCCACGGGCTCTGGACCTCTGAGGAGTCCCGATGCCACATCAACCTGTTGGAGCTCAGAGCAGTCAGACTGGTGCTGTCAGCTTCACTCCTCAGCTCCGGGGTCAAGCGGTTCAAGTCCAGATAGACAATATCATGACCATGTACTGCCTCAACAAACAGGGCGGCACGCACTCCCATCTGCTGTGCAAGGAGGCGTTCCGCATCTGGACTTGTGGGCCGATTGGAGGTGGCTCTCCTAGCCATCCATGTGGCAGGAGTCTCGAACCATCTGGCGGATACTCTCAGCCGTCTAGGCCAGACATCCCACGAGTGGTCTCTTCATCCAGAGGTAGCTTACAGCCTGTTCTCCCATTGGGGCAAACCAATGGTGGACGTGTTTGCCTCCAGGGAAAACACCAAGCTGAGGCTGTTTCATGCCCACCCCCCTCAGCAGGGTTCGCTGCAGGGGGATGCCTTCTCGAGGCCATGGACCCCAGGCCTCCTCTACGCCTTCCCTCCATTTCTGTTGATCCACAAGGTGCTCCTCAAGGTGAGGAGAGCCAAGGCGAAGGTGATCCAGGTAGCCCCAGACTGGCCGCGCCAGTTCTGGTATCCAGATCTCCTCAGCCTCAGCTGCAGGCCCCCAGAGTGACTTTTCACACGCCTGGACCTGATCTCTCTCAATCAGAGGAAGGTATTCCATCCGGACCTTCAATCCCTGCACCTCACAGCCTGGTACCTGAGTGGCTAGAGTTCCAGGCTTTGGGTCTTTCAAAGATATCTACACCGTGGTGGAGGCATCTAGAAAAGAATCGACCAGGAAATGTTATGCCTTCAAATGGAAAATGTTTTCCATTTGGTGTCAGAACAAATCCAGTGGCTAACATTCTCGACTACCTTTGGTCTCTTTCCAAAGGGGTCTCACAGTCATCGACCCTTAGGGTGCATCTGGCAGCCATCTCTGCTTACCGGGGGTGGACCAGTCAGCCGACGTTGGCGCGGAGACAGTGGTCGGGTGCTTTTCAAAGGCCTGGATCACATATCCCCTCTGGTGCATGAACTTCCACCTCCATGGGATTTACTTCTGGTACTGGCAAAGCTCATGGGCAAGCCATTCGAATCCATGCACAAGTGTGAGTTGTCACATTTGTCATGGAAGACTGCCTTCCTGGTGGCCATCATGTCAGCCAGAAGGACAGGGGAGCTCCAGGTGCTTTAGGTGGACTCCCCTTATCTGGTTCAAAGTTGTCCTGCACCCCCACCCGAAATTCCTTCCGATGGTGGTGTCAGAGTTTCACCTTAACCAGGTGTTAACTGTGCCGGTTTACTACACAACCTACACCTCGGAGGCCGAGTACAGGCTCCACACCTTGGACCTGAGACGTGCTCTCTCCCAATATTAGGAGAGGACGGCGGAAATTCGGGGAGAGGTTCGCCAGCTGTTGGTCACCTACACTGAAGCTGCTTCTTGCAGACCTGCAGCGAAGCAGACCATTGCTAGATGGATTACATCATGGATAGGTCTATGCTATGGGTTGGCGGGCAAGGAGCCTCCCAGAGGGATAAGAGCTCATTGTACCTGCCATACTGCTGCATCGGTGGCTGCTTCCAGGCACATCCCTATCCAGGAAATCTGCCAGGCTGCTGTCTGGAAGTCAGCAAACAACTTCATCATCCACTACCACATCGACCTTGAGTCACTCCGGGATGCTGGTTTTGGGGCCTCAGTTCTCCAATCTCTGTTACTTAAGTAGGGGGTGTGCGCCTTACCTCCCTCCTCCCGGAGAACTGGTAGGAGTCTGCCAAAGAGTGTGGATGAACAACATATCCACGATCCTAGAAGAACAGGTTACTCAGCTGTAACAGTAGTTATAGGAGTGGTATATGTTGTTCATCCACATGGACCCACCCGACCTCCCCGGCTGCGGACGCACACAACCTGGCTTACAGCAGGCCAAGATCTAACGTCATGTGGTGGAGCCGAGGTATATACCACCCGGGTGGGTGGGAGGAGCCAGCTTGAAGACTTCCGGTGGATCCTTAAAGGGAACGGGGACATGCCAAAGAGTGTGGATGAACAACAATATACCACTCCTAGAACTACTGTTAGAGGTGAGTAACCTGTTCTTCATGAGCAAGTGCTCCAAGAAGTATTCAACCTATGGGGCACTCCACAGCTGGATCTGTTTGCCTTCCCAGTGAATTACCGTCTTCCCAGATATTTTTCCATTATCCCGAACAAAAAGGGACAGTGTATAGATGCCTTGTCCCAACCATAGACAGGACTCTTCTTATATGCCCCCCCCCCCCGCAATGGACTCTACTGAAACTACAACTAGAACTAGCCACAATGATACTCATAGCCCCAATGTGGCCTCGCCAGACATGGTTTCTCCCTACTCCTACAGCTGTCAGTACTGGCCCCCGTTCCCTTGCCGATCAGACCAGATCTTTTGACTCCATGTCAAGGGTCTCTCTTACATCCCAACCTGAAGGCTTTTCACCTTCACGCTTGGCTCCTGAGGACGCTTTCACAACTAGATTACAAGTGTCCTCTCCTGTTGCCAGTGTTCTCTTGGCCTCCCGTAAACCAGCAACAAGAGCAACATACAATTCCAAATGGAAACGCTTTTCCATATGGTCAGCCTTTTGATCTTTGGACCCTTACTCTTGTCCACTGACTAAGGTTCTGGACTACCTGTCCTCACTGTCTGAGTTCGGTTTAAGTTACTCTTCCATCAAAGTCCACTTGGCCACCATCTCGGCTTTCTTTTTTTTTTAAAATTCATGTTTATTGCATATTCCGGCACAATTATACATTGGTTCAGAAACATTTTCAACATTTCTGTTTGTGGTGATACATACAGTTTACATCAGAGGCATCCTTATACATAGTTATGTTCTGTCAGCTGGCTCTCTCTCTACCCTGGGGCTCTGATTTAAATTGATAGTGATAGGTGTTTTACTCAGAACCCTCAGGTGGTCTCAACTAGGCTCTCCCATCTTCATGTCCTTCCCCCAATCCCCCTTCCTCCCTCTCTGCTACCCCCAAACTCAGAGACAAATAGCCAAGGGGTCCATCTTCTCACAAAAATTTGCGATCTCAGATTTATTCTATAGGTGACCTCCTCCATTTCTCTTATCTCACCCACAATAGAAACCCATTCCAGGTGAGTCGGAGGGGACTGTATTAGCCATTTTTTCGTTAGGGCTTTGTGAGCCGCCGTAAGAAGGATGTTCCACATGTAAATCTTGTCCGAACCCCTTATTTCATCTGGTTTTATTCCCAATATCAAATGTCTGGGCCCCAGGCGGTCTCCAATGAGAATATCTGTTTTATCTTTTGACTGATATCTGCCCAGTACTTCTTAAGTGTCGGGCATGACCAGAAGACATGAAGATAGTTTGCCATAGCTGCCCTGCACTCTCCAGCAATTCCCATACAATTCCTGTCCCATTTACTTTGAGTTGCTGGTGTGAAAGAACCTCATTCTTACTTTCCATTCATATTCTTTCCAGAGTGGGGATGATGTGGTCTTAGAGATCTGTGCAGAGCCTTGACCCTCCTCCTCCACTAAATTTTCTCCCAGCTCCAGTTCCCATCTATTTCTAGTTTGGGAAGTCTTGCTTCCACCCCATCCCTCAAAGCTGCATAGATGGCTGATATTTGCCTTGACTTTTGTTAGGTTTATTATTTCAGTCATGTTAGTAACCCCTTGAGGATTTGGTTTTGTTTGTAAAGAGATTGTAGTTTGTGTATAAGCTCTTATCTGGAGGTACCTGAAGTAGTCCCCTGTCTTAAGGAGAATTTTCCTTAATCTGATTAAATTCCATAACAGTGTCTCCTCTATAAACTGACCTAGACAGTACAACCCCATTCTCCCCCATCTTCTAAAGGTGAGATCCTGCTTGGGAGGGAGGAACCGTGGGTCCCATGCAAACCAACGTAGAGGCCATGCCTCCACGTCAAGCCCATGTTTGGCCCAAAGGCGCCTTAACGAGCCCAATGTGTTTTTTACTGATGTAAGAGCTATCTCTCCATCTATGGTCTGTGAACCTGGTGTCAGGGCTCGGGCCCCCAGGGGCATTCCATCCGTTAGGACCTCTTCAATCTCCTTCCATCGGGCACAATATGTTCTCGCCATCCATAAAGTGGCCCATCTTAATCATGTATAAATAGTAGTCCTCCTAACATGGAACATTTCTGCCACCATATTTTCTGCTTGTCTGTAGTATTATATTCTTTATCCTGGGCCTCCTATTATTCCAAATAAACTTTGTGAGCATCCTCTGCCATATTTGAAATTGGTTCTTATGTATTTTTATTGGAAGACATTGAAATAGGTATAAATATTTGGGAAGAATGTTCATCGACACTGCTTGTATCCTGGAGTATAAGGGTAGATTCAGGGCCTCCCATCTTTTAATGTCCTGCCTTATCTGAGTTATTATTGGATCAAAGTTGTATGTATAAAGCATTGTCAGATTTTTTGGAATTTGGGTGCCAAGGTACTTTATTTTCCCCCTGTTGCAAGTTGTGTCCAATAATTGTTTGATGTTGGATGTAGGGTTATAATGAAATTTCAAGACTTCGGTTTTGTTTTTATTCAGAGTACATTCTGAAAATTGGCTAAATTTGTCAATTATGGACCAGATCTCAGGGATGGATCTGCTCGGGTTGGTTATGTATAGGAGAACATCATCTGCATATAGGGAAATTTTATGGTCTCCTCCACCTATCCTTACCCCCCCTCACCTCTTTTGCCTCCCGTATCGCCTGAGCCAAAGGTTCTATATATATATATCAAAGAGGAGTGGAGACAGCGGGCACCCTTGTCTAGTATCCCTTCCCAGGTTGAATCTCTTCGAAATGCCCCCGTTTACCCTAACGAAGGCCTGTGGAGAGGCGTATAGGGCCTTGAGTGCCTCCAGAAACGGTGGTGGGAAACCCATCCTTTCTAAGACTAGGAATAAAAAGTTCCAGTCAACCCTATCAAATGCTTTTTCAGCATCAAGGCTCATGAGACAGGCAGGTGTATGTTGTTTATTAATGGTATCAATTAAGTTTGTGGTTCTTCTAACACCCTCAGCGGCCTGCCTTCCCTCTATGAAGCCAGTCTGGTCTGGGTGTATTAGATTTGCAAAAAAGGGCTGCAGTCTCTTAGCTATTATGGCTGTGAAGATTTTATAATCTTCGTTAAGGAGTGAGATTGGTCTGTATGAACCACAGTCCTTCAAATCCTTTCCCTCCTTCGGGATCACCGTTATGGTGGTATAGTTCCATGATGGAGGCACTGCCTCGCCCTCCAGCCAGACTTGGTTTTAGACTGTTTTTAAAATAGGGGTTATTTCACCCATAAATGTTTTATATAGTTCTCCTCCAAACCCGTCTGGGCCTGGGGATTTCCCTACTTTGAGGTCCCCAATAATGCTCAGGATCTCCTGCTGGGTGATTGGGCGTAGCAAATTTTGTCTCTGGGCCTCCGTGAGCTGAGGAAGGCTCAAATATTTCAGGAATTCCCAGGCAGCCCCAGGGGACGTTTCTAGTTGGGGTTGATATAATTGTTTGTAGTGCGTTACTAGTGCATCTGCTATTTGTTCCCATTTACGTGAACTCTGCCCCGTGATTGGGTGTCAGAGGCCAGTAACATGGGTTCTTGTGGCCTGTTGCTTTAACCGGTAGGCTAACAGGCGGGTGGCTCTTGGGCCTCCCTCATAATAAGCCTGTTTCGTGTAAAGCAAGGCTTTCTCAGTCTCTAGCAGCATCAGTCTCTGCAATCTAGCCCTTAATCCCTTTATTTGACCTTCTCTATCTCTACAGAATTTTAGCTTTTGTTGCCCTTCCAAGTTTTAAGTTCCTGATTTAGGTGTTCTTTTTGTTTAGCTCTCTCCTGTTTTTTGTATGTGGCTATCGAGATCAACCTCCCTCTAAGCATAGTTTTTACCGTATCCCATAGTATTTGGGGTGAAGTGTCTGCTCGTTCATTTAACTGAATAGCCTGTTTTATTGCTTCCCTGATTTCCTCTTTCACCCTTTCATCTCTAAGCAGACTTGTATTTAACCTCCATTGTGTTGGCTTTTTAGGCAGCTGCAGGTCTACCTCCAAGTAAACAGGCTTGTGATCTGATAGGCTCCCCGATCCCACCCACATTGACTCAATCGCCGAGAGGTCTCGACCATATGTAAAAAACATATCCAGTCGTGAAAATAAGTTGTATCGTGGGGAGTAATATGTATAGTCTCGGGCCCGTGGATATTTCTCTCTCCATATGTCTATCAAACCTGTATCTCTCATGAGCCTTTTCAGGGGCTTAGAGATTCTGCCGTTAGGCGCCGGGATCCGTGAGGTGGTGTCCAGGGATCTATCCATAACCACATTCCAGTCTCCCCCTGCAATCACAAGTCCCCTTGCCCTATCCGCCACTAACTTAAACAGATCTGCGTAAAAGGTTATCGCTGAACCCGGGGGTACATAGACATTTAACAAGGTCACCTGCAAATCCTGTATCCGCCCCACCACCATCACGTATCTAGCCCCTGCATCCACTATCATCTCCTCCTCCTCGAAAGGGAGAGAGGCCGACAACAACACTGCGACGCCTCTCTTCCTCCCATTGCTCAGAGAAGCATGGTAGACAGTCGGGAACTCCCGAGTTTTCAGTTTCAGGACTTCTTTGGGAGACAGATGTGTCTCTTGTAGGAATTGTATCTCGCAGTTTTGGTTTTTGAGAAATTTTTGGAGCTGTTTTCTTTTGATGGGGTGGTTTATGCCATTAATGTTGTAAGAGATTACCTTAGAATTAACCCTAGCCATATTGCAAATTTTGGTTCTTTGTCATTATTCTCTTTCCTTTTCTTAGTTCCAGAGCGATCAGCTTTTGTCTCATCAGTCTCTGTATCTTCCTTCAGCTTCAGTATCTGATTGTTTTTTTTGTCCCCGATGTATGCATGCACCTGTCTAAACCTCTCATTGTGCACCTCAGAATACCTTATAGAACTTAGCAATGTGCTGGTTCTCAACCACTGTCCAGCTTGAACATATAAAGCAACATTTGGTAACCTGTCTCCCTCTAGTGGAGATAACATTTCTATAACAAAATTTAACCATTGTCTCATATACAAACTCATTACAACTGTTAAAGATTTGTGAAGAAGTAGAGCTGAAAAAACGTAAGTCTTCCCCTCCTCCAACATCCTATCTAAGTATGTTTCTTGTTTATAGTATATGTATTGTAGAGGATGTGAGGCAATCAGTTCTACAAAACTACAACTTCCTAGGTCAATCCAAGCCCTCGTGAATGGACTTGGTTGTGTCTCATTTGGGACACCTTGCCCTTTATGATGTTGTGGGCTAAACCTTCCTGGAGCAACCTTTCTGGGTTGTGACCCCGAGCTCCAAGGTATTGTTAACATCAGCAGAGCCAGAAGGCAGAAGATGGCCTTCTCAGATTTCAGTTTTGAAAACTGTCCTACCCCTCCCTAGGCCCACAGTAGGTAGAGCTCGAGGATTTTCTCCTCGTTCCCCTTCATTTGTTTGTGAGGCATTTTCTTTTTGGTCCCCAGCAGGGAGTCAGTAGGGGCCTCAAAGGGAGATCACCAAACCTTGTAATGTGTCAGCCGACTACCTGCTAGGTCGGAGTCTCGCCATTGGCATGCGGGTGTCGTTACCCTTCCCCCCCTCCTTTTCTAACTATTTACTCTGCTTCCCTGTGTTTCAATTATCCTGTCCATTCAATTTACTTTGTTTAAGAGGGTCCAGTTTTCACCCTTCCCCCCTCAACCAATTTTATACAGAGCATGTGGGTGAATGAAGCCCCCCCCCGTCCCTTCTGCCATTCGTTCCAATATTCTCCTCCATTTCACGTTCATCTGTGATCCAAGGTCCCCCTCACCCCCTTTTAACCAATCCCCATAAAACGATTCCATGTCCAATGCAGTTTGAGGCGTATGTTGGATTCGTTTATATACTTTCACCCAGGCAAGCAGTTACATTATATACTTATCGCTATGTCTCGTTTTATTGTCCTTTGTCAGTCTGCAGAGGCCCTTTCCATCCGGGGGGCTGTCGCCTGCTCCTGTGCCTCCGTGACTCCATCTTCTCATGGGATCAGATCAGTCAGCTGCACCGCGGGGACGTAAGGCCTTAGCAAGTCGGCGATGTCTGTTCGTAGGTTATTTGAGCGTGTTTGATTTGGGCGCGCCCAACCCTTGCGTGCTACCATCCAGGCCGACCTCTGGAGCTCCTTTTCTAGCTGTTCTTTCTCCAGACCAGGAACTGGGATTCCGATACCCTCCAGATAATTTTTGGCTGCCAGCAGGTCTTCAAAAACTTTGGGTCCCTCTTTGGTTTCCACCCTTAGGTGAGCCGGAAAGAGCATCTGCACCTTTAAACTTCTAGCTCTTAGCTGTTTTATGATCGGCCACATGGTGCAACGCGCCTCCTGGACTCCAACGGTGTAGTCGTTATCAATCGTTATACGATGCGGCCCAAGTATGATTCTTTTCATTCTCCATGCCCTCCGGAGGATCTCTTCTTTAGAGGTGTAGCTTGACATTCGTACCACAAATGACCTAGGACGGGAGCCAGGGCTCGAGGGGCGCTGTGCGAGAGATCGGTGCACTCTGTCCATTGAGATGTCAAACTCCAGTGGCAGCTTCAGTAAGTCTTTTAAAATCCTTTGGATGTAGGTAATAGCATCTGAAGTGCCTTCCTCGGCACCTTCCGGAACACCATAGATTCTGAGGTTTTGCCTTCTACTCCTTCCCTCCATGTCGTCTATTTTGGCCCTTAGCTCCCTCTCCCTCGCCATTAGGAACAGCAGGAGGCGATCATGCCGCTCAGACTGCTCCACGACCGAAGTCAAACCCAGCTCTAGTTTGTCTGTTCTATGCTGTATGGTGCCAATATCTGCTCTCAGCTCTGTCAGGGAGGCATCTATTTTTTGTACTGTTTTAGCAGTTTGCATTATTGAGGCTATCAGCTGGGTGTGTTTCTCTTCTGGTCCATCTTCCATTACCGTCTCTGCATCCTCATTAGGCCCCGAGTTTTTTGACGTTCTTTCTTCTTGTATTAGAAGTTGTAATCTCTGAACTGGGGTCTGTGCAATCCTAGATGTTCCTGCTTTTGAACGGGTCGTTTTTGCTGGCGACTGCATTATTGAAAGGTGTAGTTGCTAATCGATTATTTGTTGGGCAAGGGAACTCGCTGATTCAAGCTGCCATTCAGTTGCTGACGTCATCGGAAGTCACCATCTCGGCTTTCCATGAACCTCTGGATGCAGGTTACTGTACCAACATCATCTAGCTAAGATGTTTTTGAAAGGAATGTTACATATTAAACCTCCTATTAGAAGACCCAGTCCTCCGTGGTATCTCAATTTTATGATAGAAAAATTGACCATTGAGCCTTTTGAGCCAGCAGCCACTTGTGAACTTCATTTTCTTTAATGGAAAACCCTATTTCTGGTGGCTGTCTCTTCCGCTCGACGTGTTTCTGAGCTTCATGCCCTCATTAGTAGGGAACCTTACTTGATTTTCCACAAAGACGGGGTGGTCCTTCGTACCAACCCTTCCTTGCTTCCTAAAGTAGTCTCTGAACATACTTTAAATCAGTCCTTGGAGCTACTGTCTACTATCCTGACTACTCCAATCAGGGTGAACATCTACTATATACTTTAGATGTCCTTCGTATATTAAGTAGAAAAAGGGAGGTGGTTATCCCTCTGTACAGACAGTTGGTGAGACCCCATCTGGAGTACTGTGTGCAGTTTTGGAGACCTCATCAACTCAAGGACATAGACAGGATGGAAGCAGTCCAGAGGAGGGCAACTAAAATGGTGCAGGGTCTGCATCAGAAACCATATGAAGAGAGAGACTGAGAGAGAGTTTAATATGTACACCCTTGATGAAAGGAGGGACAGGGGGAACATGATAGAAACATTCAAGTACCTCAAGGGAATCAACAAAGTCCAGGAGGGTAGCATCTTTCAGAAAAGAGATGTGTAAGAACAAGGGGCACAATTTAAAGATAGAGGGGCGCTCAGGGTAACATGAGAAATTTTTTCACAGAGAAGTGGTGGATGCATGGAACCACCTTCCTGGGAAGCTTGTTGGGTCTAAAACAGTGGGGGAATTCAAACATGCATGGGCTAGACATAAGACAATTGTAGTGGGGGGTGGCAGGAGGTAGGCTGTTGGTTAACTAGAATCTGCAGCTTATCCAGTAGGTAGGGAAATGGGCAGACTGGGTGGGCCAAGTGGTCCTTATCTGCCGTCAAAGTCTCTATTTCTATGTTTACACTACTATATTAATTGGACAAAATCGATTAGAAAGATGTCTCAACTGTTTGTCTCTTTTGCCCCGGGTCGTGACGGCCTCCTGGTTGCTAAACATACTCTTTCATCCTGGTTGGCAAACTGTATTACATTTTGTTACAAAAAATACTACGAGCCTTTACCTGGACCTGTCCAAGACCACTCCACTAGAGCTATGGCCACCACTGCGGCTTGCTTTAAAGGAGCCTCCATTTGTGGTATCTGTAATGCAGCTATCTGGTCCATGATTCATACATTCACAAGGCACTATAATGTGGATATTGCCTCACGACACAGGGCGGCCTTCGGACGTATAGTCCAGTCCTACAAGGCCTTCTATCATAACTGTCCTCCCTCATGGGCATTACTGCTTGGGATTCATCTCAAAAGTATTACCTACTGCAAGAGACCACTCCATGGAAGATTGTACAGTTACGTAAAAACTTACCATAACAGTAGATCTTTGAGGAGTGTCTCTTGCAGTAGGTTTTTTACCCGCCCTCCGTCCCCCTCCTTTTCTGAGAGAGCAAATTATGGTCCAGTGACCTGGGTGGGACTCCTTTGGTACCTTGGCTTCCCCTCTGTCCTCGCTTTGCAAGCTGAATCTGGCGGGGGAACTGAGGATACCAGGGACCGCCCACACTTATATAGGAAACAGGAAGCTGATGCCTTATGTGGGCAGTCCCTGGTGAAAAACTGCTAGAAGAGCTGCTGTGCGCTACGGCGACCTCTGCTGGATACCCAAAAGTATTACCTACTGCAAGAGACACACTCCTCAAGGATCTACTGTTACGGTAAGTTTTTACGTAACTGTACTTTCTAGGAGTGGTATATGTTGTTCATCCACACGGACTCACCCGACCTCCCCTGGCTCAGGTGCACAACACTGCTTCTAGCGGGCAGTATCTGGCGTCATGGGGTGGTGTCGAGGGTTATACCTCCCAGGTGGGTGGGAGGAGCTGGCTTGAAGACTTTCCGGCAAGATTTAAAGGGGAAAGGACAATGCCAGTACATGTGGATGAACAACATATACCACTCCTAGAACTAGTGTTACAGGTGAGTAACCTATGTTTTTTTTCAGCTGCAGAATGTGAAAAAAATATGTTACTGGCACTGCTGAGCTAGCAAGGAATCCCAGATTCAGATGATGTACTTCTTCTGCTGCTTGGTCTCGATGCCTGATCACAGGTATCCATTATGCACTGCAGCACCCATAATGCTTTGAGTTGGTGCTGCAGTCATGCCTGGGAACCTGGTTGGGCAAGCACGGTTGTCGAAATGCAGTGTGGACACTCCAATCGTGCTAGGGGCTGGTTTATAATACGTTTTTAAAAACGTTTTAAAATGGTCCCTAATGTGGACGGGGCCTAAAAGTTCAGTAACTAATAATGCTATGAGGGTTTTTTTCTCTCTATAAATAAGTTTTTGAAGTTTGCTGTTACATAGAATACAATATTGAATTTGTTATTGCTCATAGTAGTTTAAACATCTCTTATTGTATTAATTATTGTTACTTTTGAAAGATTTGGGTTAGAAATTTGGATGTGTTAGAAAAATGGAATGTGTACAAAGTGTTTTTGACAGTGTTGCTCCTTGTTATTATATCTGTGTTGTCAATAAAATATTATTGACAAAAAATACTAAAAAAATCCTCTGTAATTAGCAGGAACATATTGTCTGTCTCTATAGGCAGTACTCTCTAAATTCAGTTGTGCATGATTTACATTTAAATTAGCAAGCCTGCTATTTTTCCTCACAAATGTTTTTTTGAAGGTCTGTGTGGAGGCTACTCAGCCCAAATTAATATTTCTAGGGTGTTGGAGAAGTAATTAGCCTCTATTGCTATATTTGGTCTGATTTTGTTAGTCCGGTGCCTCAGGCTGAGTTATAGGGAATTTTCTCATATTTGACAGTCAGTTTCCCACTCCTTGCATCAAGTGTAGCTTGGTTTAATATTCCTTTAGTACGTTTATTGTTTAAGTATCTGTGTGTTGGGGGAGGGAGGTTACTGTATTTTGTGTATTCTATTTTTATAACTTTGAGGCTCTTGGACATGTTTATTGACTTGCGGTCATTTTCACGCCATTTTTAACTGCCTTTACTGGCATTACACATGTCAATTTTGCTAAATTTCAAGCAAAATTGTACATTTTTTGCTGATACAGAGTATGTGTTGTGCTCAATTTGAGTGTGTTTTGCACAGTTTCTTTGTGGCAGTTCTGACATAATGGGATGATATTTGTTTCATTTGCGCTGTAATTATTTGACGTGGTCTATCAGTTTGTGTCAGTTCCTGCTGTTTTTTTGCACACTTACTAGTTTTGAGTCATTCTCATCCCCTTTTTTCCTCTGACAGAAGTCATTAGCTGGGAGGAATTGGTTACTGGCACAAAATACCTTTTTTTGATACCATGGCTTTTTACAGACAAGTTTCATTAAAAAAATGACAAGTATATTTGAAAAGTATGCAGCATTCGCCTTATGGGTTGTTCTATCTGTTCTGCACCAGTAAAGCTGAATTATTGGCTCCCACCCCTCCAAGCCCACAGTGGCAAAGGGGAAGGTACAGCTAACTTATCAATTGGCAATGGCAAATGTGAGTTAAGTAAATTAGATGTTCCATGATAAAGAACCACAAGCCACTCCTGCAAAGATGCCCAAATCTCAGTTGAGCGCATCAGACCAAGAAGGGTTTGCAGCAGGCTCTTGCAGATGTACCAGAGTATGGTAAGAGAGCTCTTTCAGACTTGCAGAACACTTCCCATTTTTCAGGGCTCGGCTCCAGCTTGCAGCTACAACACAGTGATGATTCTATGGGCAATAAGACCCCAGTGAATCCAGCAGTTCGTCAAGAGAATGTTGACAATATGTCTGGAGAAGAGGTGACTGGTCAGAGAATGCAGAATCCTCCCTGTTCTATTTCTATTTGATACTCTGTTTATCTCCTTTTGATTGAAGAGATTTGTGGAACCGTGCAGCTGGCAAAGGTTCAGCTTGCCACGTCGCTATTTGTAAATCCCATTTTGTCCAATTCCAGGAACCCTTCCAAGTGTTTCTCGAGTGTCCTTCATTTTGAGCAGATAGTCAACAAGGAATGGAGTGATGTGGACTAAAAAGAAGTTGTTTACTAAGAGAAAGACTAAGTAATATCCATTTTAGTAAGTGTTGTTTAAAAAGTGGGAAACAACACACAGATGCAATGAACTGTAATATAGCCAAGCAGACAACTGTTCTGTTAAGGGAATAGCAGCTCTCTCAGATGTCAATGACATGAGAATAAATGTCACTTGTAGGTGGGCTTACTCCACAGTGGTGTCAGCTATTAGGATGGTGTCTGCCTTAGTCTTGGTGAACGGGCACACTGTGATTTGGTAACCACACTGTTAAATGAGCTTCATGGATTGTATGGTAAAAGATTTCCTTCCCCTAATTAATCTGCCTTAGACTTCTTAGAGGATTCAGTTATGGATGTGTTACAGCTGTTTGCTAGGTCCTCTGTGGCAGCAGTGGCTGCCGTGAGAGCAGTCTGGTTGTCCCACTGGTCAGCTGAAGACTTATTTGTTCTGTGTTCCTTTTTCAGGAGACATGCTTTTTAGCCCAAATGTATTCTGAAAGATATTAACAATAAAAAGAGCAAGCTGCATGTGTCTGAGGGACATCAGAACTCTATGCTGTCATTTAGAGGCAGAAGCTCAAGTTATTTTCATGGTTTCAGTGGCAATTTTCATTCTTTCAAGGATACAGAAAATCAACGCTCAAGAGGTTCATAGTTCGTTTTTTAAGAATTATCAAAAGAGAAGTCTTTTTCCCGCAGGTGTTTCAGTGGTGCCAACCAATGGGGTGGATTCTCTGCATGAGACTTTGCAAGGCCCATTGTATCCCATAGGCACTAGGGGGCCCAAACAGTGACAGACCTCTGGGTTTTGGAGATTATGTTGCAAGGATATGCAATAGAGTTTTCTACCTTGCTATCCGGAAACCAGTTCCAGTCCACGGTCTCAGCCAGTCCTAGGAAAAGGGAGTCATTGGCATTCAGGCTATGTGCTCCTCAGGAGAAGGGTCAGGGATATTTACTACCATCAACCTCATAGTTTTGAAAAGTCGGGAGGAGGGGGGTACCACAGTTTGGACCTTCAAAGACTAAACAAATCTGTGAGACAAACCAAGTTCAAGATGGAGTTCTTGGGGTCAGTAATTCAAAGCTGTTCAGCCAGGGGATTACTTGGCCTCCATCAACAAGTTGGATGCTTACTTTTACATTCTGATCTGCTGCTGGCATCAGAGGTTCCTCAGGTTTGCTTTTTGGAACCAACATTTTTTGTACCAGGCTTTCCCTTTCTGCCTCTTCTCAGTACCAAGAGTTTTTACTAATGTTCTGATAGTGATTATAGCACCTTGTCATCAGAGGGTTACAGTGTGTACCCCTACCTGCATGATCTCCTGATCAGGAAACCATTGGAGCAGGCAAACAGAACTTAAGATATTGTTCGAGGATATCTCCTACATTGAGCCACATCATCGAACAGTAAGCAGTTTACGTCAGGACCACCTAGAAATTTTGCTAGTTGGGGCCACCCACGTTGATGTGCATTGTCACTGTCTATATAATGTGGGTAGCCCCATAATGATTCAGTTGTTTCTTCCACCATTAACTGCTCGTCGGTTCACCGCTGCTGAAGAATGCAGTCAGATCTTGCAAGTATCTCTACTGCTTCTACTCCTTGGTTTATTTTAATACTTAATAGTTTATGCTGTCATCGACAGAAAAGTAACCATTGTTCCGTTACTGTCAATGTGGTGAAGTTAAGATTTACAAAGACAGTGACCACTCTGCATTCGCTGCTTGGGCCTAGCATACAACTTGAATACCTGCATCATTTGCCTGGGCTTTAACCAGACCACTCCGAGACATTGCAAGATGGCCTTGGAACTTTATTTGAAAACCAAGGCAATGGAAGAGAAACTGCATGTGTTGAAGGAGGCTTTGTCGCCATCTACCACTCCCTCCCAGGTTTGCCATCTACCCATCGTTCTCCACAGTCGATGGCATAGCTGCTGATTCAGCTAAGGAAAAAGGACAAGAGTGCTAAATTATCGGTGGATGAGTATCGCCATGCAGACAAGGAGAAAAGGCACAAGGAAAAGGATTCCTCTCCAGACTGGTCCCGCTGTCCTCTAAAAAGAGGTTTAAGCCCACCAACAAAGACAGATCCCAAGCCAAGGCCTCAGGTTCTTCTCCCCCGACCATCTCTCAAACACCAAAGTTAGGGTCTGACATAGGTTGTGTTCCCTTCCTGGGAAATTCACAGCTGATTCAGTCGTCAGGCTTTGTCCTGTAGATGGTCCAGTCGTCAGTGACCCTGTTGGGGACCAGTTGATGTGCAGGTGCTTTACCTAGATGGTGTCTTGAGTTATTTCAGAAGCTTCTAACTTTGCCTCAGTTGCTGATGCCAGCCCTGTCGACGCCTTCTGAGTTGTCGCCATCGACTTTGTCGACAACACATGAATTCCTCTGCCTGCCATTATGCCAGGTGAGAGTCGTCCACTGTCGATGGTATGTCTGTCAGTGGTTGCTCTGTCACAGTATCACGTCAACTCATCGCAAACATTTCATCGAAAAAATATCGTCATAAACACTACATCATAATTAATATCAGTGCATGATACATCTGATCGCATGCAACATTTAATCGCAAAAATTGCAACAGGTGAAGGAAGGAGCCAGGGCTCACCTCTGCTAACCCTGTCATGGCAGCTATACACTTTCTCCCCACGATTGAAAATAAATGTGACCCCCCACAGGCTTCTCACTTCTGGGTCAGAACAAACCATGACACTAATTGGCACTGCGAGAGCTAGCAAACTGCTCTCACAGATATGGAGAACTAGTCACTACTGCGAATCATGGGGACAAATAGAAATTATCTATATATCTGTTTTAGTGCTTAATGGAAAGTGCTCTCCAGAGCTGCATCTCCCTAGGACTTCTGCTGTGATTTCTCCCTAAGATTCAAGTAAAGCCGAGAAAATAATAAGGGGGGAAACTGAAGCTAACGGTAGCAGGCTAAAGGATAAGAGTGGTCCAGAATAAAATTGCAAGGTCTGAAAATTCCATGTGGGTTTGCTTTCAATGCTTTGAGTGATTGGGATGAAGGCAAGTAAAATAATAAGTAAAAAGTAAAATAATGACAAGTATATGCTTGATGGGGGGAAGCATGCTGGTCATGCATTAGCTGGAAACAGTAAGATACTCACCGGATTCAAAGCAGTAGGTTGATGCGCACTGAACACAGGCTCTATATGCGCTTAAATGTCATGCGTGGAAGAGTAAGTGTGCTGAAAAGTATTTCGAGGTAAATTGACGCGCGGTAATTGACCGCGACGAAATGTTTGCGAGGAAAAGACATGGAACCCTCCGTCACAGCCTCCTTTTCCTAATCTACCAATAGCCTGTGGCCATCGACGTCGAGGATAAGCTGGAATACAATCCATAATATATGAAGGGGACTATGAATAGATGGAGGAGGATCTGAAACCCCTGGTTGTAGTGCGCTCTAGGTGTATATCTGCTTTGGCCTCCTGTAGTGAAGAAGGTGTACAGAACACTCCTCGGTCCCCTCCTGATGATGCCTCCATTTAGACTTTCATCAGACAAGTCCATTCCAAACTGGGATTTGTGGCAGAGGAGGAGGATTCCTCTAAGAAAAATCTTTGAGTTTTTAGAGGTGTCTGCCTCCCCTACAGTACTTATCTCTCCTATCCATTCAGCATGGAGGGTGCCACTCTAGGTGCTTGGCATAGGCCTTGTGCTGTGCCTGTGCTTCCATGGGAGGTGGATAAGTAGTATTCATATTATTCCTCTCAGCCAGAAACCGATTCAGTGGTTATTATGGCTGCACGTGACTGATCTATGGCTCTAAAGCATATGAGCTCACTTCCTCCTAATAAGGAATCCAGCAAGCTGGATGTCATGGGAAAAAGGACATAGCTTCTCTATCTCATGGGATCCGAATTGTTATACCCAAGTCAAAGTCTGAGAGGATGCGGTTCAACATTCACATGCAGGGAATTTTAGTTTCTGTGAAATCTGGCATATTTGGGGCTGTGAAACTCCTGGGGGTCTAACAACTTTGCTAACAGGTCATAATTACTGTAGAAGACCAGTTTTTCACTGGAACAAAATTTTCGCTACATTCACTATTTTGAAAATCAAATGAAAATTATATGCCAGTGAAAATAAATACTACAATTGACAAGTTAACTTACTCTTGCACTTCAGCTAAATTAAACTGCAGTGAAAATGCTGGCATGGACTAAACAGTGAAATTTAAGGGCAGTGAATTAATTGTCCTTTACACTTTTACAGTAATTCATTACAGGTAATGTGAGCTCTTTAGCAGGTAATCAGGAGGTGACAGTAGGCGGTTGACTGAGTTAGAGAGCGACTCACTAATTGATTACAAACATAGCACTCAACGCAAAGCAGCTTGGAACCGAGAAAATCTGTTCTCCTAAACGGACTGCATTATTCTTCAAAATGGGCTGAATTACATTAAACAAATAGAGAAAATAGAGAAATCAGAAAGCTTTGTAAGCGGTCTATTAATTTAAGAGGTATTCGTTTAAGTAGGCTTGACTGTATTAGGCTTGTATGATCAAATATTAGAATTTCCTGTGGAAATCTGTAGCTACAGTGGCTGACAAACCACTGGATGGCCCTGACAAATTCATGGTCCAGCAGATGGTTGCCAGTGGCCTGGAGGCTGGTGAGCACCTGCTACAGTCTGCTTTTGATGCCTTGGATGCAGCTGTTCATGCAGCTGCTTCCAACATTTGCCTGCACTGCTACCCCTAGTTACATATTGCTGGCTGTGCCTCTGATGTACAGCAGTCGGTCCTTTTCGGCAATGATCTAGAAGAGTCTGCCATAAGGGATCAGCATATGTCGAAATGATCCTGCAGTTCCTGCATACCTTGAATCCAAAGCCCCAGGGTAGGGGCCAAAGTTCCTTTAAAGGCCCTGTGGTCCCCCTTAGGGGTTACTTTAGGGGTCCCTTCCATGGCTCTTAGTAGCCTTTGGCCTCCCCACAGGCCACTTTCCCTCCTGGTGCTCATGCCAGGTTCACCAAAGCTGCAGGTATTGCAGCTCTTGCGCCCCAGTCACTTTCTTACTCTCCTCCCCCATTCCTCCAGCCCCTGTGGATCACGGTGTCCTGTGGGCGGCTGGCTCTCCCCCTTCCTGCAAGTCTTAGACCTCAGAGGCCTCAGCCTGTTTGTAGTATACACGCAGTTTCAAACGGTCACTCTGCAGTCCTTCCTCCCCCTGCTCCTGCAAGGGGATTGGATGGTTGCCCTGGATATGAAGGACACTTACCTCCATATCAAATCCACAAGTCTGACAGGTAGCACCAATTTCGTGTCTTGCACTTTGGTTTATCATCTGCACTGCGCATCTTTACCAAATGCTTTGCAACAATTGCATCTACCTTCAGAAGGGAGGGCCTGCATGTCTTCCCGTATTGGCAGTTGGCTCCTGAAGGCCTCGTTGAGGGAGGCTATTTACCCACTGTTCCACACCGACAACTATTCGAACAGTTGGGAATTCTGGTGAATGAGCCGAAGTTGGTTCTTAGTCTATGCCAGTGCCTCCAATACATAGTGGCTGTTCTGGACACCGGGCTGGGTTCGGTCTTTCCTTCTGACCATGGCTATGGCACTGGTTGCCCAGGCTCACCTGGTCTCATCAAGTGACTGTTTCGACCAGATGTCTCTTACAACTGACAGGCCTCATGGCTGCTGCTATTCTGACTGTCCCACTCACTGGCACATTTGTACATAAGAATACCATGATGGTTCCTTTGTGCCCAGTGGGCTTAGCATTCCAGCAAGCTGGAATCTCATAGAGGGGACCTCTTCCCTCCATTGCTCCCTGATGTGGTGGTTGGACTGCTCTGAGCTTGAAATGGGATCCCCCCTTTCTTTGTGTGTTTCTTCTTCTAGAGATGATGACTGACGCCTTGAGTTCGGATTGGGGTGCCCATCTAGAAACATAGAAACACAGAATGTGATGGCAGTTAAGGGCAGCTGTGCCCACCCAGTCTGCCCATTGGTTTTAACCTTCATTTTTTGCTGCAGGCCTTACCTTATCTATGGCTCAATCTCTTCCTCCTCCCCCTTTATCCCTACGATTCCCTTGTGCCTTTCTTAGGCATTTTTGAATCCTACCACTGTTTTTGCCTCCACTACTTCTGCAGGAAGGCTGTTCCAGGTATTCACCCTTTCTGTGAAGAAGTACTTCCTCACATCCGTCCTGAATTTACTCCCTTCCAGCTTCATAGGATGCTTCCTTGTTCTAGAGCACCTTTTTCTGTGAAAAACACTCCCTCCTTTATCTTATTTATCCCTCTGACGTACTTAAGGTTCTCTGTCGTATCGCCTCTCTCTCTTCTCTCTTCCAGGGTGTACATATTTAGCTCCTTTAGCTTCTCCTCATAGGGCTTTCGATGTAGTCCCTGCACCATTTTGGTAACACTCCTCTGGACTGCCTCCACTCTGTCAATGTCATTCCTAAGATGTGATCTCCAGAATTGGACACAGTACTCAAGGTGGGGTCTTACCGGTGATCTATATAGGGGCAGTATCACCTCCCTCTTCCTGTTGGAGATACCCCTTCCTCTGCACCCCAGCATCCTACTAGCCCTTCCAACTGCCTTGTCACATTGCCTGGTCACCTTTAGGTCATCCAATATGATTACCCCTAGGTCTCTTTCCTGCTTGGTCTTTGTCAGTATCACTCTCCCCATTTTGTACTACACATCTGGGTCTCTGTGGCCCAAGTGTATTATTTTGTACTTTTTTGCATTAAACCCTGTTTGCCATACCCTTAACCACTGTTCCAGTCTTTTCAGATCCCTTCCCACCCTTCACCCCCCAATGTGTGTCCACTCTTTTGCAAATCTCGGTGTCACTGGCAAAGAGGCAGACCTTCCTTACCATTTCCTCTGCTACATCACTTATACAGACATTAAGGAGGACCAGTCCCAGTACCTTTGGTTACTCTCACTTCCTCAGGATGTACTCTGTTTACCACTACCCTCTGTGTCCTATCCCCTTACCAGTTTCTTACCTAGGTTACCACCTTATTACCCACCCCCAAGTTGCATCTAGGCCCTTTCTGGACTTGGGGAGGGGGGGGAGGAGGGGCCAGCATAGCAACACTCTAGAGATGAGGGCTTTTCTGCTTGGCCTGCAGTTCTTCGCCACCCTCCTTCCGGGTTGTCAGCTGTTGATCCGTACAGACCATGATCTTCGGGGGTATCTCAGTCATCCGGTAACACTGTAGGAACCTTTGCCGTTGATAGAGGGACTCCACACTGAAGATTTTCAGCAGTACAACTGGGGCCGCCCACACCGTCGACGTCCGCTGACATCAGCAACCCTATATAGGCATAGGCTGCCCCACTCTCTCCTCAGTTCTTTCCCACCGTCAACTTGCTAGCACAGTCTCTGTGGAAGAGCTGCCACAGTGTTTCACTTTTCGCCTATGGGTGTTTTTCTTCTAATTTTACTACTAAAATCTCTCTTAGAGATTTTCTCCTTTTTTGTTTATGTCGAGAGTTAATCCACCTTATTCTTCTCTTTTCCGGCGCTGTCGCTGTGGAGAGAAGATTGCCTTTACTGACGAATACTCTGCTTGTGTCTGCTGTCTTGGGCCTGACCACGAAGTCTCCAACCGTGAGCTCTGCCAGAAATTTAACTAAACGGCCCTCAGGTGATGCACGAAGGCTCTCAAAAAATTCCTGATGGAGCAGCAGGTAGGCAGCTCCGATCAAGGGCTCTCTGGGGCCCTGTCTGCTTCGTCACCCACCAGGTCCACAAGCTCCCATGCCTCCAAGGCCAGAGACAAGTCCTCGGGAAAAGTCATAAAAAGACCCGATTGCAACTGCTCCTCCAGCAGCTATCCCGCTGGCTGCTGGCCTGTTCGTCCGGGGCTCTTCATTGACGGCAAGTGCCTTGCTTAAGAGACCAGCTGTCTCCAGGTTTCTATCCCTACCACACCTATACCAACAGCTTCTCTGCCTGATTCTCAGGGCACCTGGCCATTGATCTCCAGATCATCAGCTCCTCTTCCGTCAACAACGGGCTCGTCGATGACAGCTACTCTGTCGATACATGCCCCTTCCTGTCCAAGGGCCACAGGCTCGTTGGGCTCTCAGGTCGGCGGATCGCTGGCTTCTGTGCCATTGAACCCTCCTCCGGTGACGACTACTTTGGACCTGAATGAGGTATTGGTTAAGTACATCAATGTACTGGTTCAGCAGTTCAGTGCCTTCAATAGGCCATCATCGCCAGCACTATAGATGGCAGCTTCACCATCGATGGCAGCTTCATCATCAACACCCATTCATCGTCCAAGGGAACCTTCCCAATGGCCACGGACGACTGCACTGACACTAGACCCAGATGAGAAGGTCGACATTGAGGAGTACCATCCTGACCTTATCCTCCCTGATGACATATAGGATGAAGAGGATGAGGTGGAATCCTCCTTTCTGACAAGTCCACTGCCTCCTCAGTCAGTGAGAACTCAGTTAAGTATACTCTCAGGTCTTCTCCTGAGGATACTACCTTCTATAATGTCATGAAACAGCTGTCTGTCACTATGGGCTTCCTGACCGAGGAGGGGAATGTCACCAGGAAGGACCTGATGACTACTTGGAGATCCCTGATTCTCCACCTAAAATTATCCCTCCTATGCTGCCAACCCTGAAAAATGCCACTATGGCAACCTGGCACAGGCCAGACATGGTGCCAGCTATGCCACACAGGGCAGACAAGCTGTATAATGCCCCCCCAGGGCCTTCTTTATTTTGCGGCCCATGCTGAACCTGACTCGATTGTCATTAAGGCAGCCCATGACAGGTTCTAAGGCGGCTAAGCACCTTAACTTCCTTCCACCAGACAAGGAATCCCACAAGATTGACCTCTGGGGCAAGAGGGTTTTTCCCTTTCTACCTTGGGTCTGAGGATTGTAAACTATATGTCAGATATGGTCAAGTTCCAGAATGCCAACTGGGGGAAGGGCAAGGCAGCTGCCCAATCCCTCCCCGATGGCACCCAGAGGCAGGAACTGCTTCAGTGCCAGTAAACTGTAGAGGATGACAGCAAACAACTCCTTCGGGCTTTTTATGATTTGGCCAACACAGTGGCCACGGCGGCTACCACAGGCATTTGCCTTTGTAGGCATTCATGGCTGAGTGTCTCTGGCTTTGCAGCTGATGTTCAAAACAAGGTGCTCAAGGCCCCGTTCAATGGTTCCAAGCTCATCGGCCCTGATGTCCAGGACCTCATCAATGACCTACAAGCTTCTGGCACAGCCTTTAAGTCAGTCCACTCTCTCTACCACACTTAACCCCATGGTAGAGAGTACTCTAGTTTTCGTAGACAGGCCAATAGACCAGGCTCAGGCCCCGCACCAAGAGGCCAGCAGCCTCAATCTTCCTTGCCCACCCCCTCTAATGCTGGAGCGACGGCCAAGCACCCCAGGAATGATGATCCAGCTTCTACAGTTGGCTCCACCTCGGCTTGACTCCTTGCCAGACCAGCCTCTCCTGGCCCAGACCCAGGAGATGGTGGTCGGAGGCTGGTCCTCCCGCCATCTGAATCAATGGAGAACCATCACTTCAGATGCTTGGCTCCTCATAGAACGCTGTCATACCCTGGAGCTCATCCAGCAGTCTCCACATACCCCTCCCCCACCCTCCCACTATCCCCTGGCTCACTTGTCTGTTCTCCGGGAGCAAGCAGTCAATCGAACTGGTACCAAGGCGGCAGAGAAACCAGGGATTTTATTCCAGGTTTTTGCTGGTCCCCAAAAAGATCGGAGATCTGAGACCCATTTTAGATTTAAATGACCTCATTCTCTTTGTCCAGTACAAAAAGTTCCGGAAGGTAACTTTACTAGGCCTCTTGCCCCTCCTCAAGATGGGGGACTGGCTCTGCTCACTTGACATGCAGGATTCCTAGCTGCATATTTCGGTCTTTCCTCCTCACAGGAGGTTTCTTCGCTTTGCTTTTCAGGGAGAACACTACCAGTTCAAAGTGTTGCCCTTTGGCTTATCCTCTGCGCCGCGTGTCTTTACCAAATGCTTGGCTGCAGTCACAGCAGCCCTCAGAAGGAAGGGACTGTATGTCTTCCCTTACCTTTACGATTGGCTTCTCAAGGCCCCGTCCAGGGAACAGCTGTTGTTGATTCAAGAGCATGCTCTCCAACTATTTCAATCTCTGGGCATTACAGACAACCTGCCAGAGTCTGTTCTAATAACGTCCCAAAGACTTCAATACATTGGGGCGGCTCTGGACTCCGAGCAGGGTAAGGCCTTCTTACCCCAAAACAGGGCAGAATACCTTATAGCTGAGACTCAGGAAATCTCTGAGTCAGTACATCCCTGCCATGCTGTACCTCAGGCTTCTGGGTCTAATGGCTACAGCCATTACCACTGTTCCACTGGCCAGGCTTCACATGCGCACCATTCAGTGGACCCACAGAGTACAGTGGGACCAGCGCATGGAAGTGTTGGATCAACTAGTCCTGGTCTCCTCCCCAGTCTGTAGAGTTTTGCAGTGGTGGATGGACCCCTTGAATCTTCTGCAAAGGGTCCCTTTCCATATTTCTTCATCACATCAGATCCTAACCACGGATGCTTCAGGTCTAGGCTGAGGAGCTCACCTGGGTCCAATTCAGATCCAGGCCTCATGGTCCCAGCAGGAAGCCACCCTGCATATCAGCGTTCTGGAGATGAGAGCGGTACTCTATGCCATGCAGGCCTTTCAGGAGCACCTTGCTCTAGACCAACTGCTGGTGCAGTCATACAATCTGAGTATAGTCTACTACATAAGCAAGCAGGGCGGGACTCACTCATACCCCCTTTGCAGGGAGGCCATGCAAGTGTGGTACTGGGCCCTAGAGTGCAGTCTGACACTCTCTGCAGTCCATGTACCAGGCATTCTAAACACCCTGGCAGACACTCTAGCAGGACTCAGTCCTGCATGCATGAAAATGGGAGCTTCTCTCATCCATAGCAGAAGATTTGTTCGACTGATGGGGTCATCCAGAGTTGGACCTTTTTGTGTCCGCACTCAACACAAAACTGCCCAAATTATGTTCGCTAGATCCAGGGCCTGGAGTTTTCTGGCGAGATGCATTGTCCCTCTCTTGGAGCGGGAGATTTCTGCACACGTTCTCTCCGTTTACTCTAATACAGAGGGTGCTGATCATGCTGCAAATGGAAGGGGCCAGCATGATCCTGGTAGCCCCATTCTGGCCTCACCAGATATGTTTCCCTCTGCTTCAGCAGCTGGTGGAGGAATCTCCGGTCCCTCTGCCCCTTTGCAGGAATCTGCTGACCCAGGATCGGGGGACTCTGGTCCATCCCAACCTAAGGTCTCTCCATCTGCATGCGTGGCTCCTGAGGACATAGCCATTGCCATGTTTGGGGTCTCTAACAGGGTAGCGGATGTCCTGGTGGCCGCCCACAAGCCTACCACCCGTGTCGCTTATGCCATGAAGTGGAAGTGGTTTGCCATCTGGGCTGCCAAGCATAATCTGGACCCTTTTACCTGTCCGGTGAACCAGATCCTGGACTACCTAATCTCTCTGTCTGACTCAGGTCTCCAGTGCTCATCCCTCAAGGAGCACCCTTCGACTATTTTGGCCTTTCATGAGCCTGTGGGTAACCATACCATAGCTCAGCTGCATATCTCCTGTACATTTTTCAGGGGCATCCTGCATCTGAAACCGCCAGTCCAGTCCTCTGTCCTGGCTTGGGATTTGAATTTCATTTTGGAGAAGTTGACCCTGTCTGTTTTTGAGCCAGCTGCAACTTGCGAGCTACGCTTTCTTTCCTGGAAAGCGTTATTTTTAGTTGCTATTACTTCTGCTTGAAGAATTTCAGAGCCCCTAGACTCTTTCACCTGTCCTGTTAAGCATGTCCTGGACTGCCTGATTTCTTTGTCTGACTCAGGCCTCCAGTATTCCTCCCTCAAGGTCCACCTTTCGGCTGTTTCTGCCTTTCTTGAGCCCATGGGTGACTGCACGATTGCTCAGCACCTTTCTAAGGGGCATCCTGCACCTGAAACCCCCAATCCGTTCCCCTGTCCCAGCTTGGGACTTGAATTTTATTTTGGAAAAGTTGACCCTGTCTCCTTTTGAGTCAATCGCGACTTGCGATGGCGACGGCTCCTACGGTGTTACCTGATGACTGAGATCCCCTCAAAGATCTACTGTTATGGTAAGTTCTTACTTAACTGTTCTTTTCAGTGATGTACTACATCAGCTGTCAAGGCAGAGTACACTCGTATCCTCTCAGAAGAGAGGCAATGAAAGTCTTATATTGGGCTGTGGAACACATGTTCCTGTTTGCCGTTTTTCTGCCAGACACCCTAAGCACCCTTGTGGATCATCTCAGCCAGTCCCAGGCACCTGCCACAAATGGGAGATTTTTGAGGCCATCTCTTTCATCAGGCCACCCCTTTGGAATGTATAACCGCCAAGCACTAGGACCACATGGAAATTTGTGCAAGCAGTCAGCCAGGGGCTGCCCAGGACAATATCAGACATCGGCATATACATAAGGTGGGCGGCCCCTCCTCTTCTCAGTTCTTTTCCTGGCATCGATCAGATTAATTGGACCCATGGAAACCTCGCTGCTCATAGCTGCTGTTTCTTTTTTTAAACATATACCTAAAGTAATTACTTTTAGAGTGATTTTCAGCGTCCTATGTGTAGTCAAAAGAACCATCTAAACTCTTTCGATACTGCAAGTATGGAGAGAAGATCTACTCAGGAGACTCCCATGATGTCTGTATCTGCTGCTTTGTCCTTGCTCACAATGTGAAAGCTCATGAGATCTGTCGGGTTAAATTCTGCAACCTGGAGATGCAGAAAGCGGGCTTTGGAGAAATTCCTCTTCAAAAAGACAGTGGAAAGAATGGAGAAGCAGCTTCAGGAAAAATTAGTGTCGCTGACCCCATCGACCGAATTGTAGTCATAGACGTCCCAGGAAAAATCATCGGAGACACAACACAAGCACCGGTACAAGGACAAGGCCTCCCTGGCCAGGTCCATGTCGCCTCTGCCGACTACAGGTATGATCTCTACTTTGGCGGTGATACCACCCCCCACCATCCACCAGACACAAAGTTCGGGGCTTGGAGTAGGCGCTTCAATGCCTTCTACTGCCGATACATTGCTGCTGGCAACAGGGATCCAACCTCCACTGTCTCCTGCTCCTGTCACGCCTCCCAATCAAAGCGGCACTGACAGGCAGTCCTTATCACCTTCTCAGATATGATAAGACAGCTACTGCCTGGCCTCCATGTTCCAGTGTTTGGGGACTTCCACAATACCCCATCGATGCTGCAAGGTAATCTCTTGCCACATAAACCACCTCAGCTGCCACCAACATAGTTGGCGCGGTCCTTACCTCCATTGATGATACAGTTGATGAGGAGTATGAATACAGTCCTGCTGTTATGATGCAGGAAGATGAGGAGGAGGAGGAAGATTATGCTGAGAGCTACAAACATAGCACCAGCTCCACTGTCTCCTCCTGTAGTGAGGACTTTGTAGTGAACACACCTAGATCACCTCCAGGGGATCCCTCATTTTTTACCATGATGCAACAAATACAAGCTGCCATGGGATTCACTTTACAGGAGCAGGATTCTACCAGAAAGATCCTGCAGGAGATTTTGGAGATGCCAGACACCCACTCTACTGTGGTTCCTCCCATTTCCAGCCTTGGTGGATGCCACTTATGCAGCCTGGTATAGGCCAAACAATATACCAACTCTGCTCAGGAAGGCATTCAAAATGTATTATGCCTCCTCTTGGAAACTTTTTTTGTGGTAGCCAGTCTGAGACTGACTCAGTGGTTATGACGGCTGTCCATGAGGAGGTCCAGGGCACCTAAGCACCTGAATGTCCAAACTCCTGTTAAAGAATCCAGGATGCTGGGCATTCTAGGCAAGTGTACATATGCCTCTGCCTCATTGAGCCTACATTTTGCTAATTACCAGGCACACATGATGAAGTATTAGAACACCCTCTAGAGGAAGGCTAAGGCTGCTGCACAGGCCTTGCCTAAGGGGGTCTACCAAGCAGGAGTTAATGAAAACTCTTACTACTGGTGCTGATGTGTGGAAGCATTTGCTCTGCACAACATATGATATTTCTATTGCCTGTGCCAGGGCTGTGGCCTCAGGCATCTGTGTCATGCGCTAGTCTTGGCTCAAAGTAGCAGGCTTTGCCACAAATGTACAGTAAACTATTTTTAATGCCCCATTTAGAAGGTAGAAATTGTTTGACCATGAGGTAAAAGAAGTTGCCCCCTTACTTCTACAAACATTAGAAGTTCTTTGTTTTTTGGTAAAGGACGTTTTGAAAGATCTTCAGTTCTCTGGCAAGACTCTGAAATCTGTACACTCCTTGCACCATAGCCAACACAGGGGTAGGAGCAGGGGTACCTTTCACCTTGCTGCAGTCAGGGGGCAGCATCTTGCCTACAAATAGCATGGACAGGGCAAAGGTGTGGGGGACTTGCCAGTCCCCACCACAACCCCAGGTGCCTGCTCAAAAGCACCCAAAGGTGGCTCCACCCCCACCAGTTCAACATGACTCTTTATACACTCCCCAATAACCTTTACCTTCAAGGTGGTTGTAGAAGGTCGCTTATCCCTCCACTTGGACCAATGGAGGTAAGTGACTACAGACACATGGGTTCTGGATATCATGGACAAGGACTATGCTCTGGAACTTCCGGACAGCCTCCAGATCATCCACCAGTAGTGACAACATACCCACCAGGGCACATGTCCCTGTTGTTGGAGGAAGTTCAGACGCCACTGCAAAAATGGGCCATAGAGTCTGTACCACTAGAACAGAGGAATACAGGTTTTTACTCCAGATATTTCCTTATGCCAAAGTCAACAGGGGATCTAAGACCTATTCTGGATCTAAGAGACCTGAACGTCTTCATGTAATACAAGAAGTTCTGGATTGTCAGTCTGCAGGGACTCCATCCCGTAGTGCAAACAAGGGACTGAATTTGCTCACTGGATATGAAGGATGCCTACCTTATAAAAATCTGGAAACCTCACAGGAAATATCTGAGGTTCCTGTTTCAGGGGGAGCATTACCAATTCAGGGTGTTGCCCACTGATTTATCTTCTGCATTATGAGTCTTTACAAAATACCTGGCTGTAGAGGCAGCAGCCCTTTACAGGGAAGGCCTGTATGTTTTCCCTTACCTGGACAACTTGCTATTTCATTTCATGTTTATTTTATACTGGAGAGCCTGTGAGTATAAATACCCATTTCAGAGGCGCCCATTTTTAAACATACAACACATGCATGCAATAATTAAAATACAATAATAGATTAACAAGACAAATAAAATTATATGATCAGTTTAAACATTTGCAAATAGAATTAGTTGATAGGTAACTTTTGAGGGATCTCTTGAATACTGATAACTTAAAACAACTAACAATAGAAGTCAGTAATGTATTATACAATTTTGTAGCCACAAAGTTTAGAGAATTTTGAGAAAAAGAAGTATGAAAAAAGGGAACTTTAAAAGAATGTCTTCTTTGTATTATTGTATGGACAGTAGCATTATTTTTTGGTAATAGTCTAATAATGCTATCAGGTAATAAACCCAACTGAATCTTATGCAGAAAAATAAGTGATCTGAAATGAAACATTTCACTTAAAGATAAACATTTAAAGGATTTATAAAGATGGCAGTGATGAGTCTGTCTGGGTAATCCGGTGGCAAAGCATATAATACTATTAAATGTAGTCTGAAGTTTTAAAAGAATTCTTTCAGTGGAATATGAATATATAATAGAACCATAATCATTTAATGATAACAGAAGACTGTGTAAGGATAGTCCTAGTTTCAGGGGTAAGATTATTGTTAATACGATACAGTGAGCCCAATCTGTTGTGAAGTCTACCAGTTAAATCGGTGATGTGTGATTCAAAACTAAGATGTTGATCGAGAATTAAACCGAGATATTTAAAAGATGTGACTTGTTCAATATTGTTTCCATAGTTGCCACAGAGTGAAAAATCAACAATATGAGCTTTCCTAGGACTGGTAAAAATAATGAATTTTATCTTTGAAGAATTTAGAACCAAATTATGAGAATCAAACCAGTTGTGCAATAAACTAAAATCCTGTTGTAAAGTTTCTTGAAGTTTTATTATGATATTGTTTCCTGCACAAAAAAGTACTGCATCGTCTGCATACAAAATTAATTCAGTGTGTATGAAAAAATCGGACAGTGCATTAACAAAAAGAGAAGATAGGAGGGGTCCAAGTATAGACCCCTGTGGCACTCCACAATTTAGCAAAGAGTCATTTGAAGAAAAAACGTGTATTAATGTTCTTTGTTTCTGATTATGTAAATAATGTTTCAGCCAGGAGATAACTTCAGTTGAAAAATTAACCTTAGTCAATAATTTTGATAACACAGCTTGGTCAACCAAGTCAAATGCCTTGGTGAGGTCCACAAAAGCCACAGCAACATACTTCCCCTTCATCAAATGCTGTGATAACTTTGCTAGTGAACCTCGCCAAGGCAGTTTCAGTATTATGATTGGCTCTAAATCCATACTGAGAATCCAACCAGAGATTATACCTGTCCTTATGTTCAGTGATTTGGTCGGAAACTGTCTTCTCCAGAATCTTTGAAAATGGGGCTAACAAAGATATAGGATGAAAATTATTCAGATTTGACATTGGACCTGCTTTATATATGGGCTTAACTGTGGCGCATTTCCACTTGGATGGAAAGACACTATGGCAAAGTAAATAATGAAGCGGTTTTGAAAGGGGAAGAGCAAACAGATGACTAACTTTTAAAAAAATCCTATAATCAATATTATCTAAGCCAAGACTTTGTCTGGAATTCATTTTGTTGACATACTGTAATACATCATTAGGTGAAAGAAATTGAAAGTAAAACTTAGGAACATTAGCAGTCAAATTTTTATGTGAAAAATTAAACTGATAAATGGAGGAATTATTAACCGAGGATTCATTAATAGATTGAACCTGTTGCCTATACTTCCATAAATTGGAAAAGTGTGAATTGCAAGCATTAGCTACGCTAACCGGGTCATAAGAGTACCATCCAAGTCTATTGAAGAAGATTTACTGACTAGTTTTACCCATCAAGGAATTGAGGGTATTCCAGATTGATTTGGTGTTCCCTTTTTCATTAGTTAATTTTTGCTTAAAGAAATCATTTTTGGCAGTTCGAACAGCTGAACGACATTTATTTCACAGTTATTCTAAAAGATGATCATCATTTTTTCATTTTTCTATATTTGGCCCAGGTTTTATTTCGTAATCTAAGTAAATTGGGGTAATCCATATATTATCTCCTCTAACCCTAGCTCTTTTTAAAGGGAGTAATTTATCACAAATTGAAAGAAAATGTTGACAAAAAATGTCATAAGCCTCATCAGTATTATTGATATTATCAAGAAAGGACCAATCAAGTGATGATATTTCCTTCAAAAATCTTTGTTCATTCAGATCTTTAAAGGGACACTGTCAACCTGTTTTTCATCATATTATTTTTAGTTAAAAACCTACATTTTATGATTTCTTGCCTTCTCTGAAATTCGCTGATGTTGCTGTTTGTTTTGTCTGTCTCCTTGTTTAGTAGAACTGAAATGCATGCTTATGTATATTTATAAATAACCTTGTTTTGTTTACAATCCTGGATCTGTTCTTACTGCATGCTTCCTGAGCATTAGAAACTCACCCAAACAGTGCAGTCACTCAGGAAGCAGTAGCCTTCTAAACTCCCTCTGCATCATGAGGGACTAGACTGTGTTATGGGTGTTCCCAAGTCCAGGAAAGATGCAGGTGGAGCTGATCAAGGAATATAAACAAACCTGCGCTTGTGTGGTAACACCAGTATGGTGGGCAGTCTGTTTTTTACTTTTTAAAAGAAAGAGTCAGAATCAAACTACTGGCTACATCAGCAATCTTTATAGAACTTTGGCAATCATAAAATGTATTTTTTAAACTAGGGACACTTTGAGACCTAAGGGGTTTGACAGTGTCCCTTTAAGTTGTCGGTAGGTAATAATCTTAGTCATTCTTTAAGGAAATTTGTCCGACCAACAACAAAAAACTGCACAGTGATCACTAATTCCATCTGGAAGAACACCAGGGGAAACAGTATGTGATGGTTTATTGGTGATCACCCAATCCAGATTAGATTCATATCCGGTTTTATAGTTGGTTCAGGTGATATCCGAAATAATTTGATGAAGGCCAAGAGCAGAGATCAAATTTTTAGTGTCAGTACTTGAAAATAAAGTCAAATTCATGTTAAAATCACCAACTATTAGCAATTTTGTATTGGCAGGTAGTTTGGGAAAATGTTGAAAAAGGGAATGTATACCTAATTTAGAGTTGTCGTGGGAGGGGGATATAAACATTGCAGATATTTAGGACCAACTGTTGCCCAAAGTAACATTAATTGCAAGAGACTCATAAAAAGGACACTCAGGAATGATTGTAATATCTGAAACTAAGAGATTATCTACCACATAGAACAAACCACCACCCCCTCTTCTTCCAATTCTGTCTTTCCTAATTATTGAATATCCCTGCAAATGTATTTCCTCCTCTGAAATCTTCTTGAGCCATGTTTCTGTTAAGGTAGTGATATCAAATCTGTTCTCAACTACCCAGCATTCTAACTGTGATATTTTGGGAGCCAAACTGTGAATATTTATGTGAGCCAACTGGAGTGGGGATGAGATATCAGTAGAATCAACATCAGAAGCAGAAATACTATCCCATGGACCTGGACTTAGGTGAACTGAACCGGATAGCAGTAGTAACAACAAAATAATTTCTTTGTCTGCGCCCCAAAACATGCCTTTCTTTTACAACTTTGAAGCATTTTGAAGTAGAATTAACTATGAAGCTGAACTTTAAATAATTATAACAACTTTGTAAATGTATAAGCCAGGTAATGATTGTCCCAGATTTTGATAAATCAGGCCTAATCAGAAAATTGATCCTAGGACCAATTAAGTTAAAAAGCAGTTAGTTAAGTAAAGAACTACTTTTTAACATTTAAAATATGCGTGTGCATAAATTGAAACCAGATGTTGAGCTTGATTAATTAGCAGTTCAAAAACTGGACAAAAAGGGTGGCTGTTCATTAGTAACCCCCCAGAAAAAACAAACACACACACTCAGGGGTAGAATTTAAGGGAAAGAAGGGGTATTCTTGGTGGAATACCAGATTCAGAAATTTGGTATCACGCCTGGAAATCTTGTGTTCTGCCTAAATTCAGTGGTTTTTTATGTTACGCATATGTGTAGAAAATTTTGAACGCCCGCATTTTACTCAGCCATTTTTAGGAGTTTTTTTAAACCGAATTTTCAACAGGGCCTTTTTGGGACCCAACCTCATGAAGAGTGCCACTATCATTTTGTTCAGCGGTCTTGAAAGGTGATTTTGCACAGCGACTGTGCCATTCTGTGCCACAGGTACGAAAACACATTTTGGGCAGGATGTGAAGAATGACAGCTGTACTGTTCATGGGGGGGGGGGTGGCAATGTTGTGAATTTGGAGTGAAAATATTAAAAATTGCTGAAGTTATGAGCGTGCATAGAAAAATTTCAATGACCACACGTTACTCGGGCATTTGTTGGTGTTTTTGCACCAAATTTTCAACATGGGCTTTTTGGGACCCCACCTCATGAACACTGGCACTGTTGTTTCGTTGCTTGGTCCCGAAAGGTCATTCTGAACAGTGACTGCAAAATCACCTTTCGGGGCTGAGTAATGAAATAACAGTGCCAGTGTTCATGAGGTGGGGTGCCAAAAACCCCATGTTGAAAATTTGGTGTAAGAATATTGAAAAATGGCCACGATACCAACATAAATTGAAAATGCCATTGATGGCCATTATCAATCAATCAAACTTTATTTAATCAGGCTTTACACCTTTGAGTGAGCTCCTTTGCAAGATGGTCCTGGACAACATAAATACAGTTAGCAGAATACAAGGCAAGGGTATACAGATAAACAACAAATACATGTAATTTACAGTCATTGATACATCGTAAGCATGTTTCAGGAGTCACAAGCTACAGACACAAGGAGTAACATGTAATAATACAACAAAATCTGTTAGGTATAAGCTAAGAAAAGGGGGGTGGAGTGGTGGTAAGGGGGAGGAGCAGGAAGTTTAGGGTGAAGAGGGTAGAGGTAGCGGGAGGATGGAGCAGGAAGTGCTAAGTTGCCGTGACTGAGCAATTATCTGAGACAAGAGCAAGTTTCTTTCAGGACGGGTGTGAGAATGGACTGAAAGATGGATATCCCTGGTACCGTAATAATCTTAAGGGCCTTCTGCAGGGAGTTCCATGGGGTGAAAGAGCAAAGCTAACAGCCGCAGTGCTGTGTTGTAAAGTTTTGTTAAAAACACATATAAACAGTGATGTTATGACTACAGGAGGTTCATGGCCTATGGCCCCTAGTAGCCCAATAATTTATTTATTTAGTTTTTGTTGACTGGGTAAGTGCACTAGACAAATCCTGCCTATTTTCAGGTACGACCTGAGGGAGGGAGATACAGATAAATGCCAACTGACCTTGAATCAGATTAAGCTGTTGGCCATCATAAAACCACACTATACCAGATGTTACCTTTTCCCAGCCCCACAGTTAAGTTATGACTCTTTACCTGCACAAACCTTATTTAGACTAATTAATTATGTCTTTCTGGATCTACCGGAACCAGAACCAAACCACCTCCTGGCTTAGGCTCGCCAAATCTGTAAAGTTTTGTTAAAAACACACATAAACAATGATGTTATAACTATAGGAGGTTCGTGGCCTGTGGCCCCTAGTAGCCCAATAAAACCACACTATACCAGATGTTACTTTTAAATTAGTTGTAATTTATTAATGCCAAAATAAGCCCTAATACAATTAAATCTGAACAACTGATAGCCCACTACCATCAGGCTATTCTGATACAATTAAACAGCTGATGGCCCACTACCATCAGTGCTGTCTTAATACAATTAAAATCTAAACAGCTGGTGGCCAACTACCATCAGGGCTACTGATATATAGAGACATTTAAACAATATTAGCCCTTCTCTGGTTGTTTCAAGCATCTATGGCAGCGGTCTTCGGCTCTTTTCCCCTCGAAACACACAGCATACAATCTAGGTCTGATATTTATGTAGTAGTTGTTGACAAGAAATGGAAAGGAGGGAATTTCATAATATTGAGACATCCTGGCCACAAACTGCTATCCTTGTTGACTAAAATAAAGATTTCATTTAACATTGACCAGGGAGGCATATTAGTTGTCGCAACCACAAGGGAAGCATTATAGCAACTGGAAACACTTTAGCCAGAAAGGCAGAAAAACAAGTTTTATAAGATAAAAGTACAAGCGTTCATTAATGTTACCTAATAACATAAATACAACATAAGATATGGAAATTGACAGGACTGGACAGGACCTTAATGCTTGGCCATTCTACACATACCACGTTTGTTTCTGTTTACGTCTATTTGTATTAGTTACATTAAGTTCAACATGACCTTCTTTCTTGCACAAGAAAATATCTTTGTACAAATGATTCTGCTTTGCCCAGCAAGTTTGCATCGATCAAGACATTTTGCTCTAAACAAAACATGTGCTCTTTAACCCAATTCTTGCTGGTACCCTCTGCAATAAGCACCCTGCTTTTAGTCACCACTTTATATTACTTTAACACTTTGGTCAAATTCTCTTGCATTTGCCTATTATTCTGCCATAATACCACAGTCCCCACCTCGGGGGGGGGGGGAAAAAAACCTTCTAAGGGGGTCCGACCCCCACCCCCACATAAAACACTTGATTAATGTACACAGGTTAGTATAAACATAAAGATCTTGTAAAACTAAACATTTTGGTTTTAATCTGTTAACTATGTGTTAATATTTCACCCTACATAATTATTTAAATCACTACAATGCAAGCTACGATTTTTAAAGCTTGGATAACCGAGTCATTCATAGAAAAACAGTTTATAATTGATTACAACACAGGATTATTAATTGCATGAAAAACCTTTTTAAAACTGTTTTATAGCATACAGACAGTGAAGGTAACCATGAAAGAAGTCCTCTTCTGGGGTTGGTACAGGGGTAATCACAGATTGAACAAAAATGGAATGGTTTGTTTGTGACAAAACAAACTAGGTATGTCAATACCACAAGTAATATGTATGAAAAATAGTAAACGTTCAATGTCGCATAACAGTGCAGAAAACAATTGAATATAAGCTACAACAGAAGATAACATAATAGTGTTTATCGATGAAGAAGAGTCCACAAAGTCCACTTTGAGAGTGGATAAGGCATGTGATGGCGGGGTACGTTTTGCTTGATTGAAGAATCTGTTGATAATGTCTCTTGACAGATAGGTCATTATAAAATGTTTATGACCAGTTTAGAAAGTTTGTATGTGTAACAGTCCATAAAGTTTATATGAGTAACATAGAAACACAGAGGTGACTGCAGATAAGGACCGCAAGGCCCATCTAGTCTGCCCATTTTTTCTACCTTATGAATGTGCCATAGGCCTTTACTCTGTCAATGGCCCATCTATTCATACTCATCTGTATTGCTCTCTTATGCCTATCCCATGCCTGTTTGAAGCCCTGCACTGTATTCATATCCACCACTTCCTGAGGTATTCTGTTCCGTGCATCCACCACCCTTTCTCTGTAAAAGAACTTCCTCACATTACCCCTTAATCGGCCTCCCTCTAATCTCATGCGGTGTCCTCTTGTCCTCCTATTTTTCTTGTATTGAAACATGTTAGACTCTTTCACCTTGTTAACGCCCTTAAGATGTTTGAATGTTTTGATCATATCACCTCTCTCCCTCCTTTGCTCTAGGGTATACATATTGAGCTCTATTAATCTGTCCTCATATGTTTTCTGATGCATTCCATGCATCATTTTAGTTGCCCTTCTCTGGACTGCCTCCATTTTGTTAATGTCCTTGTGCAGGTGCGGCCTCCAGTACTGCACGCAGTACTCCAGATGGGGCCTAACCAGTGTCTTGTAAAGAGGGATTATTACCTCCCTCTTATGACTTGTGATACCCCTACTAATACACCCCAACATCCCCCTAGCCTTACCTACTGCTTTAGTGGTCTGCTTGGATGATTTCAGGTCATGTCTGATGACAATGCCCAAGTCTCTTTCTTCCCTTGTGATTGCCAGCAACTCCCCTCTCAACCTATAGGTGGCTTCAGGGTTTCTCTTTCCTATGTGCATGATCTTGCACTTCTTTGCATTAAACCCCAGTTGCCACTCTTAACGACCATTTTGCCAGTTTGTACAGATCTCTTCTCATTCTGTCCATCCCATCTGGATCATCTACTCTATTGCAGATCTTGGTGTCATCTGCAAACAGACAAACCTTACCCTCCAGTCCATCTGCAATGTCACTGATGAAGATATTGAAGAGGACTGGCCCCAGGACTGATCCCTGAGGTACCCCACTTGTGACTTGCATCTGTTCTGACTGTATGCCATTTATCACCACTCTCTGTGTTCTGCCTGTCAGCCAGTTTGCCACCCGGTTCACCGTCTGACCCACCCCAAGCCTACCCAGCTTATTAATCAATCTTCTTGTGTGGAACAGTATCGAAAGCTTTGCTAAAGTCAAAGTAGCCGACATCAACTGCATCTCCTTGGTCCACCACTCTGGTTACCCAGTCAAAGAAATCTAAGAGATTAATTTGACAGGATCTTCCTGTTGTAAACCCATGCTGTCTTAAATCCTATGCTCCTTAGGATTCCAGGTGTTGCACTATCCTTTCCTTAAGGAGTGCCTCCATAGTCTTGCCCACTACTGAGGTAAGACTGACTGGTCTGTAGTTCTCTGCCTTCTCCCTGCTACCACTCTTGTGGAGTGGGATCACATGAGCCCTTCTCCGATCTTCTGGGACTGCTCCTGTGATCAGAGACTCACTAAACAGTTCTGATAATGGCTCTGCTAGTTCCACCTTTAGCTCCTTTAGTACCCTGGGATGTGTGCCATCCGGTCCCATTGCCTTGTTCACCCTGAGCTTAGCGAGCTCTTGCAGGACCCTTTCTTTTGTGAAGGGATTTGTGCACACCTCCCTCCCCCGTGTCCATGGTGCTGAGCTGTGGGCCCTGCCCTGCCTTCTCAGTAAATACTGAGCAGAAGTATCTATTTAGGATAGGTGCTTTTCCTTGGTCTTCCTCCACACACTCCCCCTTATCCCCTTAGATCTTAGCAATACCCCCTCTGGACTTTCTTCTTTCAGTAATGTATCTATAGAAAGTCTTGTCCCCTTCTTTTACTGTTCATGCTAGTGTTTCCTCGGTTTGGGCCTTTACCTGCTTTATTGCTTTCCCTGCTTCCGTTAGGACAGTTTGGTATGCCTCCCTATCTTAGTCCCGCTGCGTTCCCTTATATTTCCTGAAAGCCAGCTTTTTGGCTCTGACCTTTTCTGCTACTGTTTCTGATAACCAAAGTGGTTTCCTCCTTCTTTGCTCTTGCCTTTCTCCCTAACACAATGGGATGTTGCTTCAAGTATTGTATCCTTAGTGCTCGCCCACTTTGCCTGTACCCCCTCACCTGTATTTCTTCTTGCCAGTGCTAGCTTAACTTTGCTAGCCATCTTATCAAAGTCAGCTCCTATGAAGTCCCATATTTTTGCCTTGGAATGGGATGATTTAGTTCTAGTGGCCAAACTGAACCTTACCATGTGATGGTCACTGGCCCCCAGGTGACCTTCTACCTGGAGATCTGTGATCCTTTCCCCGTTAATCAGTACTAGATCTAGGATAGCTCTGTCTCTTGTGGGTTGTTATACCAGTTGTTTGAGGCCCTCCCCCTGCAGGGAATCCACTGTGTGTCTAGTTCTGGCAGATGTTCCTGCTGGTACTGACCAGTGTGTATCTGGCATGTTGAAGTCTCCCTCATCAGAACCTCCCCTTTAGCTGTCATGTTTTGTATATCTTCTAACAGTAATGTGTCTGTGTCCTCCCCCTGGTCTGGAGGCCTGTAGACAACCCCAGTTCGTATGGCTGTCCCATTTTCTGTTTCCAGGGTGACCCACAGTTCTTCTATCTCCTTATGTGTATTCTGAATTTCTGTAGCTTTGATATTTTCATTGACATAAAGGACTATCCCCACCCCCTTTTATTTGTACCTTGGTCTCTTCTGAACAGTACAGAGCCACAAGTTGGTGTAGTTACAGGTGAAATGTCATTTGCAGAAAGGTGGTAATGCCACAAGGCACATGGCGCTATGTAGACGTTGATTTAAAAACAAAACACCAGCATAGTAAGAAAGTCAGTGTTTAGGTTGTTGGCTACTGGATGGCTGAATTTGCAGAGGCCTTGGCAGGGGGTGCATTGAGTCTTTCAGAGGAGTAGCCACACATACACTGGCATAGCGTTTGTGTTGTGGAAGTGGATCACACCCCTGCACAAAAATTAACAGTCCATAAGAGAACTAGTGACGATTAAAAACACAGTCCATAACTGAACACTCAGTTTGTATAAAGTGCCAGCCAAGCTTGAAAAACACCATCAGTGAACAAAATGGATGTCTTGCTTGAAGATGAATTGCAGCTGAGTTTTCTTGCTGAAGTCAGGGGATTGTCACTTCCCCAGGCTTGGCTTCATGGTAATTGATTGTAGAGTGTGAATTGACTGGACCTTTTCAGCTTTTTTAAATATTTACAAATAGGTGTAATTTTGCTGGAAACATTACACTTGCAGTGGTAATAATAGCCTGTTTCATGTAGTAATCCTTATATGGAGCCACTCACGCACGAAGATGGTGATGACATTGAAGCTGTGGCAACTTTTTTCTTTTCAGGAAAAAGATGAATGTTTTTGCAGCTTAGATGAATGTGTTACTGCTTTTCTGCGTGAAGATGTTATGTGTGCCACACCGTTGAAACTTGCAAACTTCCAGAACATTGTTAGAACACACAGCTAAGAAGACACACTCAGTTTGTATGAAAAGGAAAAATGCAGAGGTTATTAGCAATGTTTTTGATTGATGCGTGGTGTGACGTAACCCAAGTTTCTTGCAATGGAAAAAGAAAAAGGTATTGGCATCGGCCATGGCCTCGGAGGGACATGCCGAGATCCAATAAGGAGGACATGCCATTTGGTCATCTGTGAATACAGCTTGTTTCCAGGTGTCAGAAGAGGTTGTGATAGTATTGAAAACATAGATCTTACTTCGCGAGGGTTTCTGCAGTAGGTCTTCACATATAGGACTGCGCCCCCTGGCATCAGGATCACATGGCAAACTTGTAGCTAGCAATCGTTAGCAGGGACCACCCCCCACTGTCAGGTGACGCGACGTCAGCATGACTATAAAAGGGGCCGTCCCGCGCCCGCCCTCCAGTTGTTTCCCGCCGTTGCTGAATTTGTTGGACAAACGCGGTAGAACAGCATTAGTCGCCCGCCATTTTAAGCGTATTTTCAACAATTTCTTCAATAGTTCTTGGATATTTCTGTTTATCGCCTGTTACGGTGTATGTCGTCTAATCGGCCCAAAAAGAAGTGCTCCAAGTACGGCGCACAGATCCCGCATGGGGCAGTCACTCCCAGTGCATCCTTTGCCTGGGGCCTAGGCACAACTCGGCTGAGTGCACCACCTGCCAGGGCTTCATCCAGGCCACATGCACCCAATCGCAAGAGGACCCTCGAAGCCCATCTGCTAACTCAGAGGCTGGCTTCCATGGAAAAGGAGCTTCAGGAGCTGAGAGAGAAATCTTCGTTGCCGGCCCCGGAGAAGAAAAAGGACAAGGAGAGACGCAGGGAGCGGAGCTGGTCTCCTCAGGGGAAGACCAGCCAGACAACTGACGCGGACCAGGGTGGGCCCTCCACCTCAGTGAGTACCCCACCTGTTGGGCCTTCGTCCACTCTGGCGGACCGGACCCCCCCCCCCGTCAAGGTGAGCGGGCAGTCAGGGGTTGCCTCTTTGGAGGTTTCTGTTAGGTCTCCTGCTCCAAGTACTGCTGATAAGTCGCCCTCTGGCTCTGCCTCTAGGCGCCCAGCCCAGGCCGATCAGCCTGACCTGGGTACTTCTACTCGGGTCAGCCCGGCTGCATCCAGTAAGCCAGTCGACGGCTCCTCTGATGACTGCGTGAACGCCTCTACTCTCCCGTCGTGCTCCCTGGTGGCCTCCAATGCCGGAATGAGTGTGCTTGTAGGTGCACCTTCATTCTCGCGAGTTCTTACCCCCAAGGATTCGGCACCGGGTACCGATCTTTCTGTCCAGTTGGGTACCCTACCTGACCTGTCGGGGGACTTGCCTGATGTTCCTTCTTCACCGGGTTCTAGTCTTCCGCTGGATCCCCTCCTTACTGCGGATCCCTTGCTGGACCTTCACGGGCAAAGCATGGACCCTCCTCCCACGGGACTTTTGGGCTCTCTGCGTACCCCGTCGCCAGTCCCGCTTTCCAGCAAGCCCTCGGCGCCTCCTCCATCTGGCCCCTCTGCTCTTCCTGCGGGCCCCACGGGTGATTTTCTGGGGAATCCCCATGTCCCCCAATACCCGCCGCCAGGAGGTCTGTCGCTGGGTTACATCCTGCTGATGCCAGGCTATAACCTTTCGACACTGGGATATTTGACGCCAGGATACCCTACACCAGGCTACCAGGGTCAGACCGTCTCCCAATATCCTTATTGGTGCAGACCCCAGCCCCCTTCACGGGGTACCTGCTGGGTTACCAACCCCTACTCGTCTTCTCCACCATCGCAGCCCGATCACGAATCTATCCCTGCGTGGTGGAAGGACGCGAAAACTCGTCAGCATCCGGTCACGGTCGGGGCCACCTCTCCTGCCAGGGTGCCCCCTCCTAGTTCTGTACCCTCTAGCCAGGTTTCTGACAGGGACTCGCGTGCTCTGCCCCCAAAGGGTCTCCGACTCCGGGACCAAGTTCTGGATTTGCCCAGCAGGCCGGAATCTTCTGAGTCGGATGAGGATTCGGATATAGACCAGTCAGAGTCTCACTCCCTGGTCAAGCCACAACCTAAGGAGTCCCCGAAATCTCCCCCTGAGGATCCCTCCTTTGGGGAGCTTCTTAGAACTATACAAAAAGCTTGCGGATGGGTCTTCAAGGAACTAGACCCCCAACGCAAGAGACTTGCAGAGCACCTGGACTTGGTCAGTGTGGATCCCCTTCCTATTCCCCCCTGGATGGGACCACATGAGGACCTCCTGTCCACTATTTGGCAACAGCCTTCGTCCATTCCAGCTATGTCATGTAAAGCGGACCGAACTTATTCCCCCCCCAGAAGGGGTCTGTCATTTGACCGCTCAACCTAATGCCGACTCCATGATCATTACAGCTGCCCATGACAGATTGGCCCAACCCAAACACCTTAGTGCCTCTCCCCCAGATAAGGACTCCAAACAGCTGGACCAGTACAATAGAAAAATCTACGCCTTGTCCACCTGCGTCATCAGGTCCCTGAACTACGTTTCACACATGGTGGCCTTTCGGAAGTCCTCCTTGGCAGAGCTGGAGAAAGACCTTCAGGAGATTCCTGATGAACAGCTCAGGAATAAACTCCTGGAAAAAGTCAGGATGAAAAAGTCATCCTGCCGCCATGCCCTCCGCGCCACGTATGACTCTGTTGATTCTGTGGCTCAGGGAGCGACCACTGGGATTTGTCTCAGACGCTTAGCCTGGCTTCGTCTGGCGGGGTTGGCACAAGACATTCGATCATCTCTCCTGGACGCTCCTTTCAAGGGTCTATTTCTGTTTGGCCGCGATGCCAAAGACATTATAACTGAGCTGCAAGAGAGTGGCAGGTCCCTCTGGGACGTCCGCTCCATGTACCGTTCGGTCAGAAACAACAGCAGCAGCCTTTTACCACCACGAAGTGGAACAAGAACCAGGGCAAATGACAAAATAAATGACGTGCCCCAGATTCTGCGCCCAAACTCCTCAGGCCAAGTTTTCAAAAGCTACCTCAGGAGGAAAGGCACCACTCCCTCCGCATCCTGATTCTCTTCCCTCCTTCCGCTCCTTCCGAGGAACCGGTGGGGAAGGTTTAGCCTCCACCTGGTCGGGTGGAAAGCTGTCACCCAAGATGCATCGGTTCTTCAATTCATAGAAGAGGTCACTCGATAGAGTTCCTGAGAGACTTCCTCCCAACCCTCCTGGAAGGTCCTTTTACCCATCAGGCCAACTTCATCAGTCAGGCAGGAAATACAGACTCTGCTACAAAGGCAGCTACAGAGCCTATTCCTCTGGAACAGACAGGAGGGATTCTACTCCCACTTCTTCCAAAGAAGACGGGGGATCTAAGACACATCTTAGATCTCAGCATGCTCAGTCTCTTTGCGGAGTACAAGAGATTTCGCATGCCAACCTTCCAGGGACTGTTACCCCTGCTCCTACCAAACACTTGGCTGTGCTCCCTGTATATGCAGGATGCCTACCTCCATATCTACATTCTACCAGCCCACCGCTGCTTCCTCAGATTCTCTTTTCTGCAGGATCATTTTTAGTTCTAGGGACGAGGATATGTTGTTCAATCCACACTGTCTGGCAGGTTCCTAGCCGCTTAAAGATGGGCCGGAAAGTCTTCAGGCTGGCTCCTCCCACCCACCCAGGTGGTAAAACCCTCGGCTCCACCCCATGACATCAGATCTTCCTTACCACTTGGAAGCTCAGGTTCCCTCCTTAGCACTCTTGCGACTTTAGGCCTGGATCCTAAACCTTCGGTTTTACCAAAAATCGTCTTAAAATTTATTAGACTTAAGTCTTCTCCTTCCTTCGCGGCTGCGATGGATTCGAAATCTACTCCGGCTTCCGTTGGTGCCTGCAGGGCAGAAGATATCTCGGACCGACCCACACGCCATGCGTCTACTGCCTGGGGCTTGCCTGTGACCTGCAAGCCTCGATCTCTGTAAGTCCTTTTCAACTTCGGCTCTGGAAGACTGCGCTGCCTGACTACAACTGGGGCGCCCCGAAAAACGTTTTCCGCCAGTGAAGTCGAAGGAGGCCCGTTGGGCGGTGTCCGCAGCAGCTGGAGCAGTTAATTACCCTCGAGGAGGAGGCAGCCCAGGCCGCATCTTCATCGGCGTCAGCATTTATCCCGCTCTCCTTGGGCTCCTCCTATACTGCTTCCTTTAAGGAGCTTTGTCAGTCCCTCTCCACCAAGGGAGAGGGGCCCTCAGGGACTCACTTCAGTCGGTCGAAGAAAAAGGAACCGAAAGGTAAGTCCCACCATCGAGTTCATAGGAGCGGGAGAGATCTCGCTCCCCAGAGCATCTTTATCAATTTCGGTCAAGATTGCGGCTAAGGCCGCTGGCTTTGGTGTCCTCGTCAGGTCAGCCGGCCGAGACACCAGTCAATGCGGTCGAATTTTCTCGACCCATTGGACTGGTTGTCAACTGGAGAAGCCGATAACCCTCTTTCACGGTACCCTCAGTGGTTACCGAGGACTTGCCTCGGCCTTTGAGCCGAAGTCCCCGGTCAAGGACCCTGAACCAGGGGATGAGCGGGTTTCCCCCACTCCCTCTTCTACCCACCATCGGCAACCACATGGTCTCAGTCCTCCTTCATGTCGGGTAAGTCCCGCCGACATCAGCGGTCTCGGTCCCGACATCACGGAAAGCGGCGCCACCGCTCGTCCTCTTCAGAGGATAGGCTCTGGTGCAAGTTGCGTTGGCGCTATCAGGATATGATATGGCAGCAGCTCTTATTGGCCGGCAACAAGCCGACTTCATCGCCTTCCCCGGCAATTAAGTGGCTGTCGCCTGAATGGCCAAAGCAGCCTCTCGCCATCAGCTCCTTGGTCGAGGAGCCAACTCCGGCACCGATTGCTCAGCTGAAACCGGCTGTGCTACCCATTGTGGTGGAACCACCGCCCCCACAACCGAAGACTGGAGCCCCGACCAAGGATTCTCAGTTGGGTCAGGGCTTGCCCCACAGGTTGTTGGTCACCCTCATCCTCAATCGGCCTCGGCGAGTGTAGGGTGGCTCAGGCGCTTGGCAGCTGTTCGTGGACTCCTCGGAGAGATGGCTCCTCCCTGTATTCCAGGCCCCTCGACCTGGAATCCTCTGGGGGTCTGTCTGTGGACGAGAGCCCATCCTCAATCCTGGGTATTCTTCGGCTCATCTCAGAGTCGACTGGGATGCAGCTCGAACCTGTGCAGAAATGGGCCAGATATCCCTTCACGGAGATTTTGGACTGAGGGGATTCCCCCACGGAGGCCTTCCCTGTGGCCGAGCCATTGTTGGTCCGGCCTTGGATTTGTGGCAGCGGCCTGCATCCTGTCCTGTGCCTTTGGCCATGATGGCCTGTAAGTACGCAGTCCCGACTGGTTCCCTGTCCGGTTTTTCGGAGCACCCCTCCGCTGAATGGCTGGTAACCGATAGTATCTTCCGGCGCTCCGGAAACACCAGGGATGTAGAGAAGCCCCCAGACAAGGAGTCCAAAAAGCTGGACTACTCCGGGCGCAAAGTTTATGCTTCCTTCTCCTTAGGCCTTCGACAGGATACCTGGCTCTACTGATGGCACACTTTCACACGCCCTTATGGGCTCCCTGGATGAGGTGCTTCCTCATCTCCGGATGACCTTCAAATGACCGTCAAGCAGGTGCAGGATCAGGGAAAGGTGGTGGCCAAGCAACAGCTCCAGACTGCTTTGGACATCGGAGACTCTTGTGCCTGGTCAGTAGTGGCCGCAGTACCCATGCGCCGCAGAGCTTAGCTGCGGATCTCCACCTTCACGGCAGATACCCAGCACAAGCTGGCAGACATCCCCTTCTTGGGTACCGACTTGTTTGGGCCCAGGGTGGAGGGCCATCTCCAGAGGATCGAGAAGTCCAACGCCACCTTGGACTCGGTCACGTCTGCCCAGAGGGACGAAGGTCGCCAGCAACAGCGTAAGCCCTTTCGCCCTTCCAACCCAGCAGCACCAGCAACAGGGCCAGCAGGCTCACGCTTGGTGCCCCAAGGCCAAGCCTGCTGCTTCCTCCAACAGGAAACCTGGAGGGGAAAGGTCCAGGTGGCGCCTCGGGCTGGCTCTTCCTCCAAGCCTGCCCAGTGACGGGTTGAAGGGTGCCGCCCCCAACCTCGTCACTCCTCCCCTGGGTCCCCCCATAGGGGAATGGCTCAGCCACTTCCTTTCCGCCTAGTGCGCTATCACCACGGACCTTTGGGTGCTGGAAGTGAGTCGGCAGGGTCTGCCTCTGGGTGGCCGGACCCCTTCCCTATCGACCGTCGCCCCCTTGGGGGGGCTACCAATTCTGCAGCCTCTCTGTCGGCTCATCAGCCAACATAGCTCTGCTCCTCCAAAAGGAGGTGATCAGCACGGTGGCGGATCCTCCTCCAAGCCCAGGGTTTGTGTCCAGGTACTTCCTGGTCCCAAAACGGACGGGGGGCTGGTGCCCCATTTTCAATCTGCACGACCTGAACAAGTTCCTAAGGCCGTGCACCTTCAGAATGGTCACTCTGGTTCAGATCATACCATCCTTGGAACTAGGCGTGTAGTTTTGCTCTCTGGATCTCCAGGACACGTTCTTTCACGTCCCAATCCATCCGTCACATCGGCACTTCAGAGCAGAGGGATACCTCTACGAGTTCCGGGCCATGCCCTTCGGTCTTTCTCCAGCTCCCAGAGTCTTCACCAAATGCATGGTAGTGGTGACAGCATTTCTGCGGCGCCGAGGGGTCCGGGTGTACCCTTACCTGGACGACTGACTGATAGCAGCCCCCTCCAGGTTGAAGGTGGAGCGGTCCAGAGATGTGGACCTCCAGGTCTGCTCTCAAATTGGTCTCCTGATCACTGAGGCCAAATTGGAACTCGTACCATCGCAGGTGATTCAGTTCATCAGGCAGAGCTCGACTCTCTTCGAGCCAGAGCCCGGCTTCTGGTGGACAGGGTGGAGGTCCTTTCCTCCTTTGCCCAGTCATTTCTGGTTGGGCAACTGCGCCCTGCCCGGGACTTCCTGTGCCTTCTGGGTCTCATGTCGGCTTGTACCAGCATGGTCCATTGGGCCCGCTGGCATATGCATCCGCTGCAATGAGGGCTGGCCCGCCAGTGGTCACAGCTCCGGTCCTGGACCAGCCAGTAACCGTGACCCAGAAGATGTGGGACGGCCTGCAGTGGTGGCTTCGTCCCAGCTCATCTGCAGGAGGGTATCCTGTTTATCCTCCCGAGCCGACAGTCATTCTTTTTTTTTTTTTTTATACTTCTTTTATTATTGTTATGTTATATTGGATCATAAGTTTACATAGAATTTAATGACCATACAACTTTCATTTCACTTCTATCATTCCCCAAAACATGGGAGAAGGTGTTACTATTAAAACTCAGTAATTCTACTATATTACAAAACAATTCTTATAAACACTGTAGTATTTAGTAAATACCACATCATTAACACATTCATGCCAGGAAATACCTTGAATCAGCTATATTGTTACCCAACCCTAATACCACCAAAGTACAGAATAGTGTGGAACTAGGTTATTCTCTATTCTTCTCTAAAAGTACCTATGGGGATCAAAAAAGAGCATCAGGGGGATGAGGATCCAAGGCCAGGGGGACATGTCCATCGTCATCAAGCCTCTGGGGACAAGTCCTCATACAATAAGCATCGAGTCCATCTGTTTTGGTAGAGCTGTGTTTGTTGTCTAATAGTAAAAGTTATTTTTTCCATAAGGTTTATGTTTTCTATGACATCTATCCAATCTTTCCTATCTGGGGTGGAAGCCTGGAGCCATTTCCTAGTAATTGATTTAAGGGCAGCTGCCACAAGTATGGCCCATAGATATCTCTCATCTGTACTCTTCAACTCCTCTGGAAATAAACCCCAAATCATATGTTCAGGACCTAGCTTTGTATGTATCGCAAATAGTTGGGTAAGGTGCAACTGGACTTCTACCCAGAACAACAACAGGACTGGGAAAGTCCCAAATATAAGGGCCTGTGTGGCTCTCTGCTCCCCACATTCCTGCCAACACCCCACAAATGTTTCTGTTGTAAAATGAGGCATCTGGGCTGTTACTAGAAAGTATCTAACTCTAAATTTCCAACAGAAATCTTTCCAAACCAAGGACTCGGCTGTGGTCCACGTGTATCTCCATACCAAAGGCCACTGCCGATCTGTGAGAGCGATCTGCAGGTCTAACTCCCATTTGCACTTAATATGGAGAGAGGTGACTTCCATGTCTGAAATATAATTTGCATATAGGCGGGATATGGCGTGACACTCCCCCTCAGGTCTCCAGAAAATGTGAAAAGGAAATTTAGATCTTACTTCGAGAGGGCTCTTGCAGTAGGTAATTACATATAGGACTGACGCTGGCAGCGGCAGGACCCCAGGCTGTTTCTAGTTAGCAGTCCCTGGCGAGGACCGCCCCCGTCCAGTTGACCGGCGTCAAGAGGCGTCGGTATAAAGAAGCGGTCCCGGACGCCACCCTTCCAGTTCTTTCCGCCCGTTAGATCGTGCTGGCCTGCGAGAAAAGTTATGATAACCGTCAGCCCTACACTTCGTCGGTTTTTACCGAAAACTATTTTTCGACTAACGTCAGTACTAACGTGATTATGTCATCCCTACACCCTCGACACAAAGAATAGAGTCGATTAGATGCGGCCTAATCTACTGCACAAGGGCGGCCACTCCCTGTACCTGTTCTGCCTAGGCCCCGATCACCCGATCAGAAGTGCCAGCACTGCCTCAGTTTTAATGCGAGCTACCCGAAAAGGCAGCAGCAATCCCTGGAAGCCCATATTCTAAAGAAGAAAATGAGTTCTGGAGAAGAGCTCAAAAACTGAGGCAGGCGTCACTTCCCGAAGGACATCGGAAGAAGAAGGAGAAGGAGAGCACGGGACAAGGGCTCCTCCACCGCGTCTCCCTCGGGAGTCGCTGGGACGCAGGTAACATCCCCTCCAGGGGATCGCTCCTCGACGGTCGCCTCGGAGGTTTCTGAGGAGGCGGCGGCCCGCCCGTCTGGCTCGCGCTCGGGCCTTGCGGGCGCCTCCGGGCAGTTGGAGGCCTCCGCCCCTGGTTCGGCCGCAGGCTCGCGGCCTACCACTGTGGGTGACTCCGGTAAGCCAGGCATCAGCTCTTCTGATGTCCGCCCGGAGAGGGCCAGTAAGGCGTCTGACCCTCCGGGGTGACGCGCAGCCTCCGCTCCACCAGACCCGGCCGATCACTCTACTCGGCCTGCCTCCGGTGACGGCTCTCAGAAGTCGAACGTCGGCTCATCCGGCGCCCACCAAGAGCTCGCCATTAAGCCTCATGTCGGCTCGCCCGACGTCCAGCCGGCGAAGGAACCGACGACGGACCCCCCTACGTCCGTCATTCCCGGTTCCCCGCAGCCTTCGCTGCCGTCTGGGGAACCAGAGTCTCCCCAACCTGACCCCGGGGACTTTTCCCCTCCGTCCCCGGGCGGAGCTGAGGGATCTTTTGCCTCACAGTCCTTCCTCCACCTGGAGCACCGGAACTGGCGTGCGGCTCCCGGGCGCCGGCTCGATGCTAGCCCTCCGACATCAGTACCTCTGGCGCCCAGGGCCTCCGCCGTCGGCTGCACCAACTCCAGGGAGACATTCCCGCTCCCATCGGGTCCCTGCCCTCGGGCTGTCCACTATGGACCGCCTGTGAGGCCTCCGGCGGGCGCCTGCCGGCAGCCCCGCTCCCGGGTATCCTCCGTCCTATTTGCCGCCAGTGTACCGGGACGCAGTATCCGGCGCCACAGTACCCGGCGCTGGGCTTCCCAACACCACAGTACTCGACGCCACAATACCCGATGCGGACTACCCGCAGCTGGGTTTGATACGCTCATCACGGTTATAACCCGTATCCTTATCTCCGCCTCCTCCTCCTCCACCGCCCTCGCAGCTGCGGTGGACCTGCAGAGACTCTGGCTTCCTGGTGGGCTGAGGCCAAGGCTCAGAAGCCAAACTGGACTCCTTGCCTGACTCCCAGGTCAAGCAGGAGTTGGCTGATCTCGTCTGCTCTGCTCGCTCGGCCAGTCGGCACATGCGTGCAACATGCACGATGCAGTGGACACTGCGGGCAGGCTGGCTTTTAGCTGTGAGCCTACGGCGTCATGCTTGGCTCCGGCGTGTCGGGCTTGGTCCCGGAGGTGCAATCTGCTATCCAGGAAGCACCCTTCACAGAGTCGGTGCTTTCAGGAGTGATGTCAAGGACATCATTCCCGATTGCAAGAGAAGGGGCGGCTCTGAAGTCAGTTGATTCCATGTGCCGTCCCTTTCATAGGCGGAATCGTAGGGGTGAAACCCCAGGGAAGGCGGGCCACAAAATGCGGGCCCCGCAGCTGCCAAGCCCCCACCGCCCAAAAAGCAGCAGGTGCTTCAGCTGCGGCGCTGCCCCACCACCTGACTCCTTTCCTCTCCCTGCCTCCGGACTCCCGGAGGAACCCAGTGAGAGGAGGTTCCCCTCCACCTTCCGGGATGGGAGAGGATACCACCGATTCTTGGGTGCTCCAGCTCATGCAGAAGGACACTCCATAGAGTTGCTTCAGAAACCACCCCGCCACCCCCCTCTGACGTCATCGTATTCACGTGAACATCTTCCTTTGGTCCAGGAGGAAATCTCGGCTCTTCTGCTGAAGCAAGCGATAGAGCCTGTCCCCCTTCATCTTCAGGGGACGGGTTACTATTCCCATTTCTTCCTGGTTCCAAAGAAGACAGGAGATCTCAGACCAATTTTAGATCTCAGCTCCCTGAATCTTTACGTAGAGTACAAAAGGTTCAGGATGCTCTCTTTGCAGCGCCTTTTGCCCCTCTCCGGCCGGATCAATGGCTTTGTGCTCTGGATATGCAGGATGCTTATCTGCACATTCCCATTTGCCCATCTCATCGCAAATACCTTCGATTTGCGTTCCAGGGGGACCACTACCAGTTCAAGGCACTCCCATTTTGTCTATCCTCGGCCCCCCGAGTGTTTAGCAAATGCCTGGCAGTGGTGGTGGCCCACCTGCGTACCAAGGGCGTGCAGGTTTTTCCTTACCTAGACAGTTGGCTCCTGGCAGCCTCGTCCAGGGAGGAACTCCTGTGTTTCCTCTCCCTTACCCAGCAGGTTTTTGCCTGCCTGGGTATTACCATCAGCCATTCCAAGTCTCATCTGGACCCATCCCAGAGGCTACAGTTTATTGGGGCGATCCTCGATACGACCGTGGGCAAGGCCTTCCTGCCTCCGGACAGGGCGGCCACCCTTCAGACCCAAATAAGTCTGTTGTCCGACCACAGGATGGTCTCTGTGAGGTCGGTCCTTCGCCTTCTCGGGCTCATGGCGGCTGCTATCCCGACGGTACCTCGCGCTTGACTCCACATGAGGATCTCTCAGTGGACTCTACGCTCTCAGTGGGATCAGCTAGTGGACGACCTAGATCGCTCAGTTCTGATCTCCTCGCCGATGATCCGAGACTTACAATGGTGGATGGTTCGAGAGAACCTTTTTCAGGGAGTCCCTTTCTTTCATCCTCCCCCCCTCCCAGACTCTAACCACAGACGCCTCCGGCGAAGGTTGGGGAGCCCATCTAGGCCCTCATCGGACCCAGGGCTCCTGGTCCAAGCTAAAACAAGCTCTCCACATCAATGTGCTCAAGCTTCGGGCAGTGTTATGCAGCTCCAAGCCCTTCACCAATACATCCTTCCAGACCTAATGCCGTCCAGACCGGACAACATGTGTGTGGTGTGGTATATCAACAAGCAGGAGGGACTCGGTCCTACCCTCTATGCAGGGAGGCAATGAGGGTTTGGAATTGGGCAACACAATATGACCTTCACCACTCGGCGATTCACGTCCCAGGAGTCGACAACACCCTGGCAGACAAGCTAAGTCGCTCTTCTGCTCTGACTTATGAGTGGGAACTGGACCAAGGGGTCCTAGACAATATCTTCCAACTTTGGGAACACCACAGGTCGACCTGTTCACATCCCCCCAGACGCAAAACTTCCCGTCTTCTGCTCACTCGTTCCAGAGCGAGGCGCTTTCTGGAGTGACGCTCTGTCTCTAGACTGGAAGGATGAATTCATCTATGCCTTTCCCCCAATTCCACTTATCCCACGAGTCTTGCAGAAACTAGCTTCAGAAGGAGCGCGAATGATTCTGATTGCTCCTTTCTGGCCCAGGCAAGTCTAGTTCTCTCTTCTACAACAATATTCAGAGGATCCTCCTCTTCCTCTTCCTCTATCTCGAGGTTTGTTGACTCGGGATCAGGGGACCCTGGTCCATCCAGGCCTCAAATCCCTTCAACTGTATGCATGGCTCCTGCAGACCTAGCCCAATCCCGTTTTGGAGTGTCTCCCAAAGTGGCAGACATTTTAGTGGAGGCCAGAAACTCTCCACCAGATCAACTTATGCTATGAAGTGGAAAAGATTCACTATTTGGGCCGCTTCCAAGAGCGATGGAACCTTTCTCCTGTTCAGCGGGGCTTCTGCTGATATCTACATCATCTGTTTGACCTGGGTCTCAGCCATTCCTCTCTGAAGGTACACATGGCGGCCATTTCGGCCTATCATGCTCCCTTCACAGACAAGCCTTTTGCTCAACTAGAGGTCTCCAAGACCTTTCTCAGAGGGGTCCTCCATCTGAGGCCCCCCATCCGTACTCCTGCTCCCCCTTGGGACTTGAACTTTGTTCTCAAGAAACTTACTCTTCCTCCCTTCGAACCTGCAGCTTCTGTGGATTTGAAGTTCCTTTCATGGAAGACGCTCTTCTTGGTGGCCATTACTTCGGCTCAAAGATCTCCGAGGGCTCCAGGCCCTGGTGTGTGAAAATCCCTACTTGATTTTTCCAAGAAGGAACTAGTTGCTCTTCATATGAATCCTAAGTTTCTACCTAAAGTGGTAGCAGAGTCTACCTTAAATCAGTCCATAGAGTTACCTGCTTTTTCACATGATACTCTAATCAAGGAGTATTTGCTCCATACTATGGATGTTCACGGATTCTGAGATACTACAACCAGGACAAAGGATCTCAGAAAGACTGACCAGTTGTTAAGTCTCTTTTGCTCACAAAAGGAAGGCAATGCTGTTTCCAAGCAATGCCTGTCTAAGTGGTTGGCTCATTGCATCACTTTCTGTTATGACAAATACAACAAGACCCTCCCGGGTCAAATCAGAGGCCACTCCACAAGAGGAGTAGCTGCCTCTGCGGCTTGTTTCGAGAATGTGTCTGCGGCAGACATCTGCGTTGCCGCCACCTGGACTTCAGTCCATACCTTCACAAAACACTACAGTTTGGATGTTGCCTCTCGCCGTAGAGCAGGCTTCGGGCTGGCTGTTTTGCAAGGCCTCCTGTCTTGAGACTTGCACAACCAGTACTACCTTTTGGAGTAGTTTTCCTCCTCCCGGTGCCTCTCTTTGTTCCAGACTGCTTGGGATTCAGTCCTATATGTAATTACCTACTGCAAGAGCCTCTCTCGAAGATCTGCTGTTACGGTAAGTTCTTACGTAACTGTACTTTATGTGTGTTTCCTTTGTTAGTGAGAGCTTCTGGAGCTGTTTGTTTATTGTGTCTCTGAGTTGGAAGTATCATAGTCGATCTGCAGAACACAGACCATACCGCTGCCAAGTACCTCAAAGGACAGAATAGTGTGTCCATTTAGCATCTGGTATGGTCATAAAATCCCCTTTTGGCCTGTCGTTGGAACCACTTGTCCAACTTAGCAGGTTGAAAAAGTGGATCATAGGCCCACCATTTATATTGCCAAAGTTGTCTGTGTGTTTCTCCTCTGCTAGTGCCTCGCCTCCAACCCTCCAAGACTGCTCTCATGCCAGCATATTGTTGTGAGTCTCTTGAGCCTCCTTCTATGAAAAAGGACGCCTGAATTGGGGGGTCAACCAGCATCTCCACATCTGTCCTCTTCCAATGGACATCGTAACCCGGGTTGCTCCACAGAAGGGCAGTACACATCTGAGCAGCCACCCAGTAACCTTGTAAATTCGGGAAAGCCAACCCCCCCCTCCTCGCGCTTTGGGAGATACAGCAGTTTCTTACGAACTCTAGGTCTCTTGTTTCCCCAGAGGAAAGAGAGAAGTATATCCTGCCATAACCCCAAGTCATGTTGGGTTACAATACAAGGTGCACACTGGAACAGGTACAATAATCGTGGAAAGGCATTCATCTTAATCGCCTGGACTCTGGAATTTAAAGACAGAGGGAGCACAGACCATCTTTGTATGTAATTTTTTAATTGCTTTATTACCGGGGGATAGTTAAGTTCCCAGAGGTGAGCGTTATCCGTTGAAATCCTGACCCCCAAATATTCTAGGGTCTCGAGATCCCACCGTATGGGTTATTTACTCTGAAGAGCATTGTCGGGCTCGTAGTTAAAGCTAAGTATCTCGGTCTTTCCTGTATTCAATTTATAACCCACCAGATTAGAAAATTCTTGGATTAAGGACATTACTATGGGGAGAGAGGTCTCGGGGTCCGTAAAATATAACAAAACATTGTCCGCCTATAATGCTAATTTATTTGTTGATCCTCCCAAGCAGACACCCAGCAGCCCTGTGTTTTGTCTTATCATTTGTGCTAGAGGTTCTATGTAAAGGGCGAACAACAAAGGAGACAGTGGACACCCTTGTCTAGTACCACGCTCTAGTTGAAATGCCTCTGATATATGGCCATTTGTCCTTACATATGCCCTTGGGGCCTAATACATTCTGAAAAGGGCCACAATAAACTGCTGCGGGAACCCAAACCGGGAAAGGACAGACCTCAGAAAGGACCATGAGACTCTATCAAAGGCCTTTTCAGCGTCCATACTCATTACCAAGGAAGGAAGTTTCTCTCTGTTTATGTGGTCAATTATGTGTATTGTGCGACACAGTTTGTCCTGGGCTTGTCTACCTGGAATGAACCCTGTTTGGTCTGTGTGGATTAGAAGGAAGAGATATATTTTAAGGCGTCGCGTCCAAATTGCCATCAGGATCTTATAGTCTGTGTTCAATAGGGAGATAGGGCGATAAGATGAACATCTAGCAGGTTCCTTCCCCAGCTTGGGCACCACAGAGATAACAGCCCTGGACTAGGAGTGCGGGCCGCTCCTCTCCTCCCATCACCTCGAAAATGTCCGGAGAAGCAGAGGCAGAATCTGTTTCCCCATACACTTATAAAATTCTGAGGGGAAACCATCAGAGCCGGGGTACTTAACCTACCTTCAGGCGTCCAATCTCTGACTTCTCCTCCTCCTCCGATAGAGGGGCCAGAAGGGATTCCCCCTGTTCTAAGGAAAGCTCAGGAAGCTTTAATTTTCCTAAGTAAGCCTGTGCCAATTCTTTGTCTGGAGATGTCGCCTCCCTATATAATGCCGTGTAATATTTCCTAAAGGCCTCTGAAACTGTATGAACCTCTTTGACCATTTGATTCTCCGTGAGTGCCAAACCTGTGTATCTGTGGCCCCGAGCCCTCTGAGCTCGAGTCTGCTGGCTAATAAACGTAAAGAGCGTGACCCCTCAGAATATCTTTGACGTGAGAAAGAGAAGCTTTTGCTCCACTTGGATAATCTAATATACCCAAGAGCTCCCGTTTATATTTCAGGAGTTGTCTGGCCTGGTCTCTATCTAGTTTCTGTTTTTGCTGTCCCTCTAGTTCCTGCACATATTTAGTTGGTTCCATTTTTCGAGCCTCCCTAGCTCTCTTTTTCTGGGAGGCTGTTTGTATCAGCTTCCCCCTTAGTACAGCTTTGGCTGTATCCCACAGAATACACTGGGAGGTGGCCTGTCCCGAGTTGTCAATCAAAAAATTATTATATGTCTCTGTTAATAATGTCTGCGTTTCCCTGTCTTTTAGAAGTGAGATATTCAAACGCCAAAAAATGGTACGTTTAGTCTCCCCCATATCTACTCTCATACGAACATACGAAATTTGCCAGCAGATAAAGGCCTAGAGGTCTATCAAGTCTGCTCGAATGTGCAGCTAGCACCCCTTATTCTGCAGCTGCCCCTTCCTTCCACCCTTCCCCTTCATTAACCCTCCCCCTTGTCCTGTCCCATCCTCGTTTGAAGCAGTCCACTGTTCTACTGCATACCACTTCTGCAGGTAACGCATTCCACCCAGCCACCACCCTCTCTGTAAAAAAGTGTCTCCTCATCTCCCTCCTGAACCTTCCTCGCTCAGTCTCATTATCCATGGCCCTGGTGGCCCTCCCTCCTTACTTTGAACAGCCCCTCTGTACCTGTCTTGTTTATTCCTTTCATGTATTTAAAGGTTTCAATCATGTCCCCCTGTCTCCTCTCTCCTCCAGTGAGTACATGTTCAACTCCTTCAACCTCCTCTCATGTGATAAGTCCCCCAGACCCTTGATCATCTTTGTCGCCTGCGCTGCACTCCTCCAGTAACAATGTCCCTCTTCGAGATCACGGACGTGAGAACTGCACGCAGTACTCCAGGTGGTCTAACTAATGACACCATACAGTGGCAGAATCACCTCCCTCCTTGAGGATATACACCTTGCAATACAACCCAGCATTTTGTTGGCCTTTGCAGCTGCCTTCCTACACTGTGCGAGTTGTTCATTGACCCTGTGATGGCACACCCAGATCCTTCTCCTCCTCTGTCTGGGCTAGCTGCACTCCCCTCTAGCTGGTAAGTCCTCCTTGGGTTCTTCATCCCAAATGCATCACCTTGCACTTTTGGCATTAAAGCCCAGTTGCCAGGTGTCTGACCAGGTTTCAAGCTTGCCAGATCATCCTGCAACCCTGCCATCCCCCTAGGTCATCCGTCCACCGCTACCAACCTTGGTATCATCAGCAAACAGACTGATCTTGCTCTTGATGTCCCATGATATGTCTGCAATGGATATCCCAAACAACACTGGTCCCAACACGAGGGCCTGTGGGACACCACTCGTCACTGCCCTTGGGTGTGAGGCTCACCACCCACCACCACCCTCTGTTGCCTTCCCTGCAGCCAGTTTCCTACCCATCTCACCAGCATTGCACCTGCCCTGTGCCTACTAACTTCCTTCCCAGCCTTCCATGTGGCACTGGGTCAAATGCCTTACTGAAGTCAGATACAGGACATCCACTGCATGTCCCCGTCCAGTTGCCTAGTTACCCAGTCATAGAACCCGACCAGGTTGGTTTGGCAGGATCGGCCACGATGAAGCCATGCTGTCTGCTGTCCTGTAGTCCTTTGGCCTCTAAGAGGGCCACCAGCCTCCTTCAGGATAGTCTCCATTAGCTTACCCACGATGGATGTGAGGCTCACTGGTCTGTAGTTTCCGGTTCATCCTTGGGGCCACTCTTGTGGAGGGGCACCAGAGCGATATCCTCCAGTCCTGAGGTACACACCCAATGTAGTGAGGCATTAAATAGGTCTGCCAAAGGTCCTGCAAGGACTCTGCACAGCTCCTTCAGTACCCTGGGGTGGATGCCATCTGGGCCTGGTGCCTTGTCCACCCTCAGTGCCTTCAAACCCTCTCGAACTCTGTCCTCCATGATTTCCCCATCTGTCACCACTTCCCCCCTGTGTCTGCCATTTCACCCATCTTGGGTGTCACCCCCCTCTTCTCTTTAGTAAATACTGAGCAGAAGTACTCATTTAGTGCTTCCGCCTTATCATACCCTGCTTCCACCCAACCCCCCTCCTTCCTAATCCTTCCTATGTGGTCCTTACAGCTCCTTTTCTCCCTGATGTACTTAAAGAAGTCCTTCTCCCCCTTCTTAATGCCTTGTGCCAGCCTGAGTTCCGTAGATGCTTTGGCTCCCCTTACTGCCCTTGTCACCTCCTTCGATTCTGTCAAGTACTCCTCTCTGTCCTCCCCTCCTGTTTTCTTGTATTTCCTAAAGGCAGCTCTTTTCCTCCTTACCTTTCCATGACCTCCTTGCTCAACCAGCCCGGTTTCTTAGCTCTAGCCTTCTTGCTCTGGGCTTTGCAGCAGGTTTTGGTTGCCTCCACTATCCCAACTTTATGAGCTCCCATCTCTGGTTAGTATCCATACTAGATTGAATTCTGGCCAGGTGCCCTTTACCACTTCCCCATCCTCCCAAAGTCAGCCCTCCTGAAGTCCAGCACTCTTGTGCCAGATTCCACCTTCCTTGCCCATATCCAATGTGAGCCATACTGGTGGTGGTCACTCCTGACAGCGGTTCCTCCACTGTAAGTTCTCTCACAAAGTCCCATTTGCCAGCACAAGGTCAAGGGTATTCCCTAACCTGGTTGGTTCACTGACCATTTGCAGCAGGAAGCTGTCCTGGAAGGCATCCAGCAGTACCTGCCCTTCTGTTCCTGGTTGTTGGGTGCTCCAGTCCACTTCTGGCATGTTGAAGTCCCCACAATCACCACACTACCCTTCCTCTTAGGTCCTCCTGATCTGTCCCTCTGAGTTCCCTGTCTAACTCCTCCATCTGAGATGGTGGCCTGTACCCACTCCCATTCTAAGACTCCTATTCTTGGAATCCTGGATTTGCACCAAAGTGACCTGTGCTGCCTCCTCCCCTTCCTCCCTTACACACTTCAGTCCTTCCTTCACATATAGTGCCACCCCCTCCTTTCCCAGTCACCCTGTCCCTCTGAAATAACCTGTACCCTGGTACAGACAGGTCCCAGTCATTATATTGGGTGGCCCATGTTTCGTGATGGCTGCAGTGTCACCTCTCCCTCTGCCATGAGAACCTGCAACTCTGCAGTTTTCCTCCCAAGGCTCCTAGCATTAAGGGTAACCACTTTCCACCCTTCCCCCCATCCTGCCCTCCTTTCCTAGCATCACCAATAGTACTTGCCATTTGTCCTTTGTCACTGTTATGGGGGGTAAGCTCATATGATTTCCCAACCTGTGGTCCCTGCATATCTCTTCCCCAACTGCCACCCCCCACTCCTAGTTTAAACTCCAAACTTCCTCTATATATTCTTCCATCCTCTGCTTCAACACTTTCTTTCTTTCCTTCCTCACTCAAGTGTAGTCTGTCCTTGGCATAGAGACTACTGTCCTCCAGGTCCCTCCCCACCCCCAACAGCCCATGCCCTTTAGCACAACACCAGGTTCTTAGCCATCTGTTAAATTCCTCTATTCTCAGCTTTCTTGTTGTGCTTGCCTTTGCACGGAGTATCTCGGAAAAGTTACTGATCTTCCTGCCCCTCACATAATTGTGCTAGTTCCTCAAACCTCCTCTGGACTATATCCACTGTCTTGTCAGCCAGGTCGTTTGTCCCAAGATGTATAATTAAATGAGGCTTGTCCCTACCCCTTCTAGCATATTTCAGAACAGACTGTCCCACCCTTTCCGCTGTCATTCCTGGCAAGGCCTCCACCCAAATGCGACGATTCATGTCTCTCCGCCTTGCTACCCCACCTAACTCCTCTTAGTATTGAGTCCCCCAGCACTAAGATTCCACCCCTCTTACTCCCTGCTTGCTTCCTTTCATCTCCCTCCCTCATTTCCAGCTCCTCTTCTTCCTCCTGCACATTATTATGCCCTTTTACCCCTGTTGCAGTTCTCCCAGCAGAACTTCCCCCCGCTCCAGTTTGGTCCAGGCATTTATCAATTACTCCTCTAATTTCATCACTTCCCTCCTCCACCTTCTTCCTCTCTAGCAGTGCACAACTATTTTCTGAAGATCCTTCACAAATGCCTGCTCCCTCTCTCTGCATAGTAACCTGTTCTCTCCTTTCCACTCCATGACTTTTGCCACTTCTTCGCCTCCCCTCACAAGTCCCTATTGCCTCCTTCCATTTGACTTTTGTCTCCTGACCTGGTTTCCCCGGCAATCGTTCTTCCTGGCCTGGGCCCCTTTGTCTCTGCTTCCCTTCTTCTGAGCCTCTCCTCACCACTGTTGGCTTAAATTGCCCTCCCTCATCTCCCCTTCCTCCTCCCTCCAGTATTGGGCTAAACCCACCCCCAATCTGCCTTGCCTGTCTTAGTTCCTCCTGCAGACCCTCAATCTCCTTTCTAAGTTTTTCTATGTGGTTGCACACTAAACATCCTCCCACTCTCCAGGCAATGTTTAGAAAGATTGGTGCACACTGATTGTTGCAGCCTACCACCCTACCCATTGCTGTCGGTTGCCCAGCGACCCCCACCCTTCCAGATGCAGGATACCAAACACTCCCCCAAGTCCCCACTCTCCCCCTCTATCAGTGCAAAACATTCTTTATGTCCCTTACCTCCTTTGTTTGCACAGTTTAGATATGTTGAGCAACTGCTTTGTATATTCCTATCCACACTCAAAAATACTTTAAGTAGCCATTGCACACCTTCTTCAACTCCTACTCCCTTTACCAATGCAATAACTATGTGAAGTAGTAATAATGAAGCGCCTAGATTTGCATTTACTTCCCTTCCACTGAGAGGCCGTCACCTCTTCACTTGCTGCAGTTCCTTTCCTGGATGTCTGCTTCTGTTATGACAGGTGCAAATCCTTTGCCTGTTTGGAGTGATGTCAGAACCCCTAGTACAAAGGAATAATTGACCAGGGTGGGTGGGGTGAGGGGTTTGGGTGGGATGGGACCAGCCAAGTCCTCCGAGACAATCAGGTAGCTGAGGCCTCTAGTCAGACAATTAGCACCCTTCCCCACTCAAAACTTTGCAGCTAGTGAAGCCAGCAACAATGAATAAATTCTACTCAAAGCCCCAACATAGGTTTGCTACCCAAAGAAACAGGACACCAATTCAAACAGCTTCACCAACAATACATCAAAATAGGTTTGGAATTATAAGATATAGGTCTCCAATTCAAAGAAACAGACCAGTTAAATTACACCAATTATGTTTAAAAGGGACATGATCCGAGAGGAGAAATTCTCCTATCCAGGAGTCATAGACCTGGTGTACTTCATCTTTTGGGACTAGAAAATAATCCAACCGGGAGTAGATGTTATGTGAAGCCGAAAAGAAAGTGTAATCTCTCTGTCTCCCATGTTGATTATGCCAGGCGTCTTAGGCCTAATTCAGAGGTAATCAAACTACCTGCTTGCTGTATGGTGTGGTCTTCTAAAGACAGAGGTGGAGGAATCCAATTTTGGGTTTAGTACAAGATTCAAGTCCCCACAACATATCAGTTGTCCTCAGCCCACTCCAGGAGGGTGGTCAGAAAAGTACAGTACTCTTGATATGGGGTCTCTGGCGGAAATAAACTGAAACCAGGGTTATAATTTTGCCCTGAAACATCCCATTAAGCATAGAAAACGTCCTCTTTGTCAGCTTTGAGTCTAGTTTTCAAATTGAGTCCTCGAGGGGCGAGGACCATTAATACCTTTGTCTGCCTCTTTTATAGGAGGCAGCACCAAATCCTGAATTCCAGCTTTAAGAATTTATTATGCTCCTGCGTTGATAGATGTGTTTCCTGCAAAAGCAAGAAGTCCACTGAAGCTTTTTTAGCCTGTCTTATAATCTTACTCCGGTTGGTGAGTCCCTTCACATTATATGAACATACCACAGTTCCCCACGTATCCATTCTCCAGGCTAAGTGTTGCCAAAATCCACTTTTTGATGAGGATTCCTCCACCTCCCTCAGAACCCCCTCCCCCATTTCTCCTCCCTCAACACCCCAAGAATAGCTATTTCCCGGCATGTAAACTTGAAACAATTCAAACAAACAAAGCTAAATTGGATAGTTCTACTATCAAAACATACATCAGATTTGGTCAACATGACCCCTAGTGGTAAAGAATAAAATAAAAAAGCAAAAATGCACTTCCAAATTGGAGACCTTGCTTCCAAGGTCTCTTATCTTGCCCACTTCTGAAGTTACTGTACGTGAGTCAAGCTTAGAGGGGTTTTTGTGTCTCTCCACTGAGAGATCCCCTTCGAGAGCTTCTGGGTGTAATCTAATTAGCCCCTTGCCAAATCTAGAGTGTAAGTAGTGTTTACCTCTAGTGGCTACAGTCGTAGTAATTAGCGCTTACTTCCCTCTCTTATTTTAAAGTTAGGCAGCTGTGTAAGCTCACTGAGGTGTGCTACCTATACAACCCTTCTGAAACAAAAAACGAATCAGTGAAAAGGGGAACCCCCCTCCGCGGGGTCTTTGGGAGTACCATCTCTGATCACATAGGGTATGATGACCGCATAACATTGGGAAGTCGAACAACCAGTACTGGAGACCACACTTGAAGAGGGACATACAGCTCCTGGAGAGGGTACAGAGGAGGGCAACAAAGATGATACGAGGCTAGATTTGACTTACGAGGACAGACTTGAGGAGCTCTGCCTGTTTTCATTGGAGGAGAGAGAGACAGGGGACATGATTGAGGTCTTCAAGTACCTCAAGGGAATAAATAGGGTAAACATGGAGGGATCTTTAGACTAAAGCAGGAGGCATCACCAGAGGCATGGTTTGAAGTTGGAAGGTGGAAGGGTGAGGGGAAAAGAGGAGGAGGTCACTGAGAGGGTGGTGGACCCTTGGAATGCTCTGCCTGGTGAGCTGGTTCAGAGATCCACAGTGGAGAGCTTTAAGAAAGGGTGGGACAGACACAGAAAGTGGATGTATCAGATGATGGCCTGTCCCGGGGGGGTGGGGATGGATGATAGGGGTTTCTGGAGCACAAGGGATGGGAGGGTCTCGGCACCCAACTAAGGATCTAGGTTCGAGCAGACTTGATAGACCATAAGGCCTAATCTGCTGGCAAATAGTATGTTAGTATGTTAACCAGGGGAGATAGAAGGATACCAGGGACCAGTCCAAGTGATTCAGCCTCTGTGATTACAAGCAAGCTGAGCAGGCCATGCATTTTAAAACAGAGGATCTCTTACGGGGGAAACCCCGATTATAGATTAGAGCTAATCCCCATTACAAGCCAGCGAAATGTAGTGGCATCCTATGCCTCCCCATCTAGTCCCCACTATAGAGACCAGTGGAGCAAGCCCAGAGCCACCGTGCCCTGTTTGTAATCAATTTGGATAATGGGGTCAAAGGTGAAACTCCATGTAATTAGTATATAGACGAAATGATAGGCAGCTTAGCTCCCCTGCTCAATGCCCAGTCTTTGATTAAGTTTATTGTGTTGCCACATATGGTCCCCAGCCAACCCCCCCCATCAGTTGCACGTTCATCTCCCAGCACTCAGTCCCCTAAGGCCCAACTGGCACCCTCCCATTGCCCCTGTACCACGTATCCACTAAGCACTGAATAGATTTCAAAAACAAAGGCCTTCTTTTTTTTTTTTTTTATACTTTCTTTTTACGCCCCCGTCTCACCCCGGTGCTTCCTCACCTTTGGGAGTCTCCTACGGCCTTGGGCGTCCCTGCTCGTCTGTCGGCATCGGATGCAGTCATCCCCCCATGCTGCCTTGGTTTGACCCCCAGGTAGGTACGAGGCGGGGCCCCCCTTTCCACCGCCCCGAGCGACTGAGTTTCATCGGGGATTCGTCATCCGTGCCGGGAGGGACCTTGGGATCGGGGCCTGAAGCTCCGTCTACAGGGAGCACCGGAGGGTGTTTTCCTCTTTCCGCCCATCCCCATAGGACGTCTGCACACTAGGAGAGCCTAGGAGTGACACACGTCACAGCGTGCTAACGCTCCGGCTCCCGGCGGATGTCTTCCCTCCCTGCTTCATGCCGTCCTTGCTGCACCACCACCCGTGGTCACCCAGGTGGCGGTATGCTTAGCGGGACCGCATCCCACCCGAGGAGGAGGAAAGCCTCTGTTTTCGATCCTCCTCCTAACCGCCCTCAGTTCCCCGAGTCCGTTCCGCAACCTGGAGTGCGCTGTCGCCAGCGAAGCGGTAACCCGCTGTTTCGTACAAGGGTCAGCGTAAAGGCCTTCTTTTAAGAGCAAACACGATTTAGTCCTGTAGAAATTAGGGTCTATTTGATATCTAGGTGTACACGCTCTCTCCAAGTTAACCTGAACTACACATTTTGTAGTTTGAAGGTTTTCCTTCAATGCCAAGTTTACTTGCGGTTCTGGCAATGTCCAATCAGGGTATAGATCCATTTCTCTCTCTGTTGCGGGTGATCTGGTGTGGTAGCTTGTTCAGTTTGAAGCAGTCGGCCTAGTTCTCCGCGACGAGAGCATTTCCGGGTCTTAACTGTGTCCCACAGGCCAGAAGTGTCTGTGCGGAAATGAACTCCTTGGCCCAGATATTCAAACTGCGCTCAAAAGTAGCGCAACAGCAGGAGCAAGCACAAACCAGTTGCACAAATGCGCAACAGGTGCGATATTCAAACATGGAGCAGAGCAAATTGCGCAAGCAACCAACGTCTGAATATCGCACATACTGCGCCATCGCGAAACCAGGAAGGAGAAGCTGAGCCAAAATGTTGCGCTATGGAGCAACCAGGGAAGCTCAGCTGAGCATTCCAGAGCTGCCATAGCGCACAGCCCCCAGAGCAATGGAACTGCACATCCAGGGAGGCAGGCTGGGGCCCACCGCCAGCCATGCCACACATGGGCACAGGAACACACTGCAGAACCCACACCACACCTGCACACCCCAAGAACAGCATCACTGGGGTGGGACAGATGATCTACCTGCCCATGGGGACAAGCCAACAAAGCATAGCAGAGCCATGACACCCCAGCACAACCACTGGCAGGCTGAGGTGCCACACACAAAGGGGTTGACAACCACAGTGCACATCAGCCCCATGCGCACACACACCCTGCACTGTGACCCCAAGACACCACCATGTGCAGTGACTGGCACTGCAGGAAACCATGCAGTCCCCAGCACTTGTCAGCCCCATGCAACACAGAAGCCTACAAGCCAGACACACCCTGTGCACCCAGCAGTGGGTGGCAGCAGGCAACAAGACCAACAGAAAGTCACTGCCATGCTGGAGATACCTCCCCATGCGGTGCATCACACACACACACACACACCCAGGACCATATCACCCCAGATGGCATGTACACCACTGCAACTGAACAACCATAGCCAGCTGCAAAACAGAGACCAACACAGTATTCATATCAAAATATGAATGTATTATCAAAATGTGTAAAGTGCAAAACAATCAACTATAATTATTTACAAGGGGAATGCAATTTTAGCGTGGGGTGGGCAAGGGGCGGGATGTACAACTTGGAGAGGAAGGCAGGGTGGTAGGGATGGGTGAAGTGGGAAGGTAATTTGGTCTAAGGCCCAGCAGGCTGGTCCTCATCTGCTCGGTGCCGCTGTTCTCGGCGATGTCTCCTCTGCAGGCCATGTCTGTGAATGTCTCTCAAGATGGCCTGGTTTTCTAGGGACCCTTCTGTCAGCCTTCGATGTCCCGCTGTATCCTCCTGAGAACTATGAGGCCTAGGAAAATGGGAACACAGTCAATGGCTGTGACTGACCACAACCCTGAACACCACCCAACCTGCAAGCCACATAGCCCAATGTCCCACACCTTTGATGGCATGCACCACCCACAGTGAACATGCACATGGCCATCACAAGCAGGCGGCACCAGCTATGCACCACCGCCCACACACACTCGCCCACGCTAATCACAGTACAAACTAGGCTGGCAAGTGACGTGCAGCGTGGTGCGATGCCAGTTACACAGCTATGTGCCCAGTGCATGCCTGACCACCAGTGACACGTACACAGACGCGTTGTGATACTGCACAGTGATGCATGTCACCTGTGTCGAGTGCCTACATACATGGATACATAGACAGTGTCGGCAGATAAGGGCCATGGCCCCAGCTACCCATTTGAGCTTGTAAGTTCACTCTGTTTTCCTATAAGTCTGTTGCATCTATCCTGACCTCCAGAATTCTTTATGTCTATCCTGTGCATTCTTAAATCCCGTGACCAAGTCAGCCCCACCACTTCCTCTGGCAGGGTGTTCCACTTGTCCACCACCCGTTCTGTGAAGAATTCTTTCTCATGTTTCCTCTGAATCGTCCCCCTCCAACTTCATCCCATGCCCTCTAGTCCTGGAACATCTTTTACGCTTAAAAATAGTGTTTTCCTGCACTCTGTTCCCCCCTGTAAGATACTTGTATGTCCCCATCATATCCCCCTCTCCCTCCTCTCCTCCAGGGAGTACATGTTCAGTTCCTTCTTCATAGGACTTGTGATGCAATCCATGCACCATCCGTGTTGCCCTCCTCTGAACCCTCTCTACCCAGTCCATGTCCATACGTAGGTATGGTCTCCAGAACTGTACACTGTACTCCAGGTGGGGCCTCACTAGTGTCTTGTATAGTGGAATTATGACCTCCCCTTTCCTGCATGGTTGTGTTGTGCATGGCTGGTGGTCTTGCCCCCCCAGCATGCAATAGCATCCATGAAGTAATGATACTCACACTCCTCAAGCAGCTGGGTCTGCCGCTGCTGCTGCTGCTGGGGCACAACACCCACCGGCACCGGGGCCCTGGCACGGCCCACCTCACCCTCGCCCTGCGTCCTCAGATTCCGGCCTGTGGGAGACATATGTTGAGACAAACATCAGTGTGACTCAAAAGCAGAGTGCCCCCTGCCCCAGTGAGAGTGCCTGCCCACACAGCCATAACCATCCATCGCTTCAGCTGCACACACTGACTTAGCCAACTGTGTCGGGCCGCACCTATGCACAGCCACCCACAGCACACACCCTACAGAAATATAGGTGCATAGATGGTGACACTCACCTGGCTAGGCACCACGCCCCGCCTGTGCCGACCGCAGCGCATCAAGGTCTGGCTCCCTCCGGCGGAGGTCACTGTGCAGGTGCCAGCACTGCTCAGCAGACCGGCCCCGTCCAGTGACCTCCACCAGGTCAGTGGCCACTTGCTGCCACACGTGTGTCCTAGGCATGGTGAGGGGGGCCTCACCATAGAGTGCCTCACAGTGGGGCTCCACCAGGGCCACCAGGTTGGCCACCTCCTGTGGGCTCCAACTCACTGCCCTCCTCCTAGCCATCTCAGCCAGTTTACAGCAGGCAATATGGCGCTCTGCTGCACTGTAGCCCACGTGGAGATGTTGCGCAATAGACCACCACAGGCTCAATCGCTGTTCGAGACAGCGCCCGTCATCACATGGCGCTGTCACCAGACAGTGCAATGGGAACGTACACATGGCATGCGAACCGCCGGGGGCAGAGGGCATACACAAGGTCATGGCAATGGCGCAGGCTACGCACAGCGCCAGCGGACATATAGGCATCCCTGCGCGACTGCCATGCTGCGTACCAGTGCCACAGGACCATCGGCGCGGTAGTGCCACAGCGCCATATAGTGCCCAGTGCTGTGGCGCCACTGGCACAATGGTGGCCATGGCCTAGATATCTATCCTCGGCGCTCAGCAGGTCTGCAGCGCGATAGGCATATCTTGTCGCTTCAATAGGCATCGCCAATGCAGTGTAACTGCGCACACAAACCCTGCGCCATTAGCTCAGCCGGACCTTCCGTATGCAAGCGCAAATTGCGCGATATTCAGCCGACATATGCAAATCATTCGATCAGCCATTCAAAGGCGCGGTAAGCGCGATTAGCATGTCATTAAAGTTGTAGCCTCCTCATTTGCATGTGTTGCTCTATAAAAATGCGACAGTGGATTGTGCTGGCCAGATTCGGTTACTGCAGGTGAGGTGAGTTACATGCTGTGTGATGCTCAGGACAATGCTCATGGGCAGGGTTGCGGTGGATGATAAAGGCTGGGGGCTGAGAATCAAAGAGCATAGAAAGGGACAAAGGGCACTTTTCTGTTAGTATCTGCCATACGGAGAAAGAAGCATTGAGAGCTTCCGCCTGAGCCGACACCTATGCTCATGGGGAAATGCTGTAGACTGCACAGTGACAGGTGTCACTTCCACCCATACAGATCACCATGACTGACCAGAGACAAGGTGAGGTGAGGACAGCGGGCGTGGGAGGAGGCCGACTCACAGCTGCAGAGACGGAGGCCCTCTTCCAGGCCTACCTGGAGGATGAGCCACTATTGAGTGGACGGAGGGCACCCTCAGGAACATGCAGCTGCATGGAAGGGGTAGCTCAGGCTGTCAACCTGCGGAAGCCACCAGCGCGCGTGCAAGACTGCAAAGAAGATGGGGACTGACCACAGGAGGCTGAAGGAGATGGTGGCAGCCTTCAGGGCGCACGTGCTGGCACTGGTGGGGGCCGCCAGTGGTGTTGCAGCTGACCCCAACAGAGGAGACACTGGTCGCGGCCATGCAGCAGTGCCATTGCGGGTGTACCAGGCGGGGATTCCAGACAGGTGGAAGCCCATCACTGCAGGTATGACATGGTGGTGGTGTGGGGCGGTTGTTCACATGCACTCATGTACTCTCTTTCTGTACAGATCCTGTCGTCTTCAGGAGGCGGTGGTGGTGGTGGTGGGTCCAGACAGTGATGCAGACCTGCTGGGACGTGGAGGAGGACCATCCACCTCCGCCACCAGCCAGCAGGCACTGCAGCAGCATGAAGCTGGGCCAACAAACTCTGGTGTCAGTGATGCAGGTGCGGGGTGCACAGCCTGTGTCTCAGCAGTCTGGCATGCAGGTATGCCAGCATGCTGTGCCTATGGCAGTGGCACGTACCTGCACCATTGAAGATAGCAGCCCTGCAATGGGCAGTGATGGGTGTGTGTCCCATGACGGACACATGGCAGGCCAGCACGTGCCCTGGGCCTTCCTGGTTAACACCTGTGTGCCAGCATGCTGGCACAGTCCAGGCTGTGCCTGTCAGCACCGTGAGGCAGCACGGTGGCTGTGCAGGTGTCTGGCACTGTTGCCAGCATGGAGGTGGAACAGGTGGACCTGGGGCTCAGCAGTTGGAGGCGGCAGCAGCAGTCGCACACCAGGTCTGGGGGTACAGTGTCAAGCAGTGGCACATGTCCACCGCCCTTTGATCCGCCCATACCTGGTCCTGGAAAACAGCGCCCACCCTCAAGGGGTGCTGTGCACCAGGACCGTCCACACCCTGGGGGTCACGATGCCATTGGGGCACAGTACCCATTGGACGCGCACACCCGCCTGCTGCAGGAATCGGTACAGCTGCAGGGCGGGTTGCAAGGTCCGTGGAGGCACTGTCTGTGTCCGTGGAGCGGCATAGAAGGGAGTGTGCTCGGGACCGAGCCGAGCTGGTCCTTATGCGGACGGATGTGACGCTGCCATTGACAGGCTGACCCAGGCAGTGGTCTGTCGCCAGACGCGATGGGCACACTGTCAGGTGCCCCTGTACCACCACCCCACACAGTGCACTCTCCACTCCCCGTTCCCGGCGTCGTGCGACACCAGGCCTGTCGACGCCGGGTTCTGCTGTGGGCATCCGAGCACCCTGGTGCACGTTTGTTTGGCATGATGCAGACCCCTGTGCGGGCAAGGTCGCGTTCGCGCAGTGGGACCTCTGGTGGTGCAACAGCGCCACCCCATGTGGCCCCTGCTCAGCCTGCCAGGGCTGCTGGGCCATGGCACGGCCGCCCATCCATCCGTGGTGGCCGTGGGACAGTGCTACCTGACTGAGCTGTCTCCAGTGCGGGCCCTGTCTGGTGCTGCCCTGTGTGCAATGTGTGTCATGGTGGGCAGTGCACTGCTGGGTGCTCTGCTCACCATGCTGACACACGGACCACCTGCACACTCTCCCAACTGCTGTCCACAGGTGCGTGTGCATGATGATGCCTGCATTGCACTGTACACCAAGGTGCAAGGGTGCCCAGGTCCTGACACACGCACTTGTACGGTACAGGTGGTGGGGGTGGTCGGTGGTGCTGTGTGTTGGCAATGTCGTTTCCGCAGTGCTGTGCTTCTGCCCATGTATGCTGCCTGGTGTGTGTGTGTGTCCATATGAGTGCTCACCCCTCCCTGATGGTGTGTTGGTATGCCTGGAACCTTCAACTCCCCTGACCTTCATGCACGGTGTGTTCCCCTGTGTGCCTGTGGTTTGTGCATGGACAGTGTGGCTTGCACATGTCCCCTTGACTTACCTGTGTTGGGCGTAGTGCTCTTCTGCAATGGTGTCCCGGTGCAGCTGGGCCTGCCGGGTCAGTCGGGGGTCCCTCCGTCCTAGGGGGGGCTGCTCATCACCAACATCACCGGCGCCACTGGCGTCCCCATTGCTGTCCCACTCTTCGACCTGTACGGCTATCCCATGGTCTTTGGCCATGTTGTGCAGGATGCAACAGGCCAGGAATATCCCACAGGCCTTTTGGGGCTGTACTGTGGGCACGCCGGAGGTGTCTAGGCATTGGGCGTGCCTTGAGCATCCCAAACACCCGCTCTATGATGTTCGTGTTGCGGCATGTGCCTCATTGAAGCATTGCTGCGCTGGGGTCGTGGGGCGCTGCACGTGTGAGCAGCCAGGGACGGAGTGGGTATCCGTAGTCACCTGTGTGGAGATAGTGGAGAGCAGTGTCATGTCAGGTCCATATTGCCTATCGCCTTGTGTGCCACTACCATGGCACCTGTGTCATTCTCACCCTTGCCCAGAGTTTGCATTCCATACATGTGTACTCACCCACTAGATGTCCTGTGGGGATGTCCCCTCTCGAATCGATGGCACAGTGCAGACTGGTGCCATATGAGAGCATCATGTGCTCCGCCAGGTGTGTGGCACAGACATTGATAGTCGCCCAGTGGCATCACACACCACCTGGCAGTTGACACTGGAGAACCCCTTCGGTTCCGATATGCCTGGCCGTCCGGGGCCAGGTGGTATCGTGAATGGCCACATGGGTGCAGTCTATGGCCCAGCACGCCAGGCATGCGTGCTACCCTGTGGAACTCCTGCATGTTTGCTGTCGCTCTGCTGCGGTGCTGGGGAAATGGATGTACTCCAGGCATGTGGCAGCAGTGCGCTGAGGAATTGGGTGAGGATGCGTGGCGTGGCCGACTGCGTGATGCCTGTGGTGTCCCCTGTCGGCCTCTGGAAGGTGCCGTGGCTGAGCAGGCACATGCAGGCTGTCACCTTGGTCTCCACAGACAGAGCGTGACTCCGCGTGAGGGTGCCTGCATCACATCACTGCACAGCTCACAGAGCCGCCTCAGTATTGCCCTGTTCCAGGCGGTACGGCCTGATCTCGACATCTGTGTACAGCTCGAGCTGATGCGGGCCGCGATCCGCCTGTCGGGGCATACCACGGCCCCTCCGCGCCACGGGCCCTGCAGCATGGTGTCTCACCCTCAATAGTAGCTTCCATGTGGAAGCTGGCACTGTCCATCTCCCTGGCTTCTGCCCCTGGCTGCTGTTCCTGTGTTACCCCGCTGCCCCCACTGCTGCTTCCACTGCACCAGGCACCCCCGCTGGTCTCTCTGTCCTCCTGGACCTACTGCCCTGTCTGCCCTTCCTGTCTCTCTCTCTCTCTCTCTCTCTCTGTCTGTCTCTGTCTCTCTCCCCAGTTTGCGGCCTGCTAGGGTTCTTGCGCCGCTTCCTTGAGCCTTTTTATTTTGGCTCAATTCCACTGCCTCTTTTCAACTTCCAGCTGAGCCACTCTTGCGCAGTGCGCAAGTGTTCGAATATCGCATTGCGCACTTTATGCATGGACCCTCCCCCTTCGGTTGCGCATGCCTTAATTTCCATTGTGCTGTTGCTCAGCATGTTTTTGGTGACGCAACTGGCCCCTTCTGAATATTGCAGAATGGCACATTTTTGGAGTTGCGCACGCGCAACCCTTTTGAATATCTGGGCCCTTGTCTTTTTAGGCCAGGTGCACTCCATGCTCTCCCACGGACCCGCTGCAGCCCATCTGAGATCTTGGGCCACTCTGCAAGGGCGATCCCATGTTGAGACAGAAACTCCGCGGCATCCTTCAACTCCTGAAAACGCAGTGGACCTTTTTCAGTGAGTATTTTTAGTCGAGCAGGATATTCTACGAATGCCCTCAGTTCTTTTTGTTGGAGTCGCTTAACGATTGTTAATACTTGTCTCCTTTTGGCTAAAAGCTGGGGAGTAAAGTCATGGTCGAGGTACAGTCTGGTATCACCAAAATAGATGGTTTTCTTGGACCGGGCCATTGCAAGAATCTCTTCCTTTACCCTATAGTCAAGGAAGGCAAGTACGACTGATCGCGGCCTAGCATTCAGGTCCTTAGATCATGGGATAAGGGACCGATGCGCGCGGATGATATCCAAGACTTTATCTTTAGGGAGATTGAGAATCTCATGGAGAAAGGAGTCCATGAAAGAGATCACATTGCCTGATTCGGTGCCTTCAGGTAGGCCATGTATCCTAACATTGTTCAGACGATTACGGTTCTTCATCTTTTCCAGTCGCTGCTCAAGGAGCACAGTACGCTGATTTAATTCCAGGAGGGTGGTATTATGTACATCAATAGTTTGGGTATTATCAGTAACTGTAGTCTCAAGGGAGCCTGTTCTTCATTCCAGGTCTTCGATTTCTTTCCGATGGTCAGAAACCCTAGCTTCCAGACGTTGCAGAGTTTCTGACATTTGTTTAAGGTGTGGCATAATTGTGGATGTGATTGTGCAGTCTGCTTCCTCTGCTGCTAGGTCTGAGGCATGGATGCCTCGGTGCTGTCTCAACTCTGCAGGCCGCTGTTGGCGATTCTGTTGTATTTTTTTAAGCCCTTTGTTACCACATTCGCGGATTTTCTTTAAGATGCTGCTTCGTGCCATGAACAAGCAGGTATACCACGCCTGGAAGACAGGATGGCGTTGTTAGTATGATGCTCATGGATTAGTTCTGGTCGCTCTAGGAGCTTGCTAGATAGGCTGCCATTAAGAGGTGCTCAAAACCGGAAGTCCGCTGACAGACATTCTTACGACCAACATCTCTTTCATGGGTTGGGGTGCCCATGTGGGGGAGTTCCGGGCCCACGGCCTCTGGTCCCCTCAGGAGTCTTGGTGCCACATCAACCTGCTGGAGCTTCGAGCAGTTCGACTAGCCCTCACCACCTTCACTCCGATTGTACAGGGTCAGGTGGTTCAGGTCCAGACAGACAACAGCACGACCATGTACTATCTCAACCGTCAGGGTGGGACGCACTCCTTGCCTCTATGCACAGAAGCTCTCCGCATTTGGTCTCTCGTGATCAGCCTGGAGGTGGATCTCCTAGCCATCCATGTGGCAGGAGCCTCGAACAGTCTGGCCAGTGCCCTCAGCCGGATAGGCGCTGCATCTCACGAGTGATCTCTCCTGCCGGAGGTAGTTCAAGACCTGTTCTCCCATTGGGGCACCCCTCAGGTGGACCTGTTCGCCTCCAGGGAGAATGCGAAGCTGAGGCTGTTTCGTGCCCGCCCCCCTTCAGCAGGGCTCGCTGCAGGGGGATGCCTTCTCGAGGCCATGGACCCCAGGCCTCTTCTACGCCTTCCCTCCATTTCCCTTGATCCACAAGGTGCTTCTCAAGGCGAAGAGGGACAAGGCACAGGTGATTCTGGTAGCTCCACACTGGCCTCGCCAGTTCTGGTACCCAGATCTCCTCAGCCTCAGCTCCAGGCTCCCGAGGTGGCTTCCAGCCCACCCAGACCTGATCTCAGTCGACAAGGGGAAGGTTCTCCATCCGGACTTTCAATCCCTGCACCTGACGTCCTGGTTCCTGAGCGGCTAGAGTTCCAGGGATCTTTCCAGCGAGGTCCTCAACGTTGTTGAGGCGTCCCGTAAGGAGTCGACCAGAAAGTGCTATGCCTTTAAATGGAAGAGATTCTCCATTTGGTGTCAGGACAAGGGGTTGGACCCTTCTGCCTGTCCACTGGCTAGCATTTTGGACTACCTGTGGTCCCTGTCTCAGCTAGGGCTTTGGTCGACGACCCTTAAGGTACACCTGGCAGCCATCTCTGTTTACCGGGCGCAGGCCAGCAAGCAGTCGGTGGTGCAGGAGAAGGTGGTTGGGTGCTTTTTCAAAGGCCTTGATCACATATCCCCTCCGGTGTGAGAACCTCCACCTCCGTGGGATCTACTGTTGGTATTAGCTAAGCTCATGGGCAAGCCATTCATACTGATGCACAGGTGCGATATCTCCCACCTGTCGTGGAAGACCGCCTTCTTGGTGGCTATAACGTCAGCCAGAAGGATGGGAGAGCTCCAGGCGCTTTCCATAGAGTCTCCTTTTCTGGTCTTCTACAGGGACAAGGTTGTCCTTCGCCCCCACCCGAAATTCCTTCCGAAGGTGGTGTCAGAGTTTCACCTTAACCTGGTGTTGAGGTCTGCTGGTGTTCTACCCCAGTCACACCTCGGAGGCCGAATATAGGCTCCATACTTTGGACCCTAGAAGAGCCGCTATTATAAGGAGCAGATGGCTGAAGTTCGGGAGAGGTTCACCCGGCTTTGTCACTCCACGTTGAAGCAGCACCCGCAGACCTGCAGCCAAGCAGACAATAAGCAGGTGGGTCACCTCCTGCATAGATCTCTGCTATAGGTTGGCGGGCATGGAGCCACTCAAAGGAATAAGAGCTCATTCTACCCACCATACTGCTGCTTTGGTGGCTGCTTCTAGGGACGTCCCTATCCAGGAAATCTGCAGGGCTGCTACCTGGAAGTCAGCACACATCTTTATTTCCCATTACCACATTGACCTAGAGTCACGCTGGGATGCTGGTTTTGGGACCTCAGTTCTCCAGTCCTTATTCCCCAAGTAGGTACCGGGGGTGCGTGCCCTGCCTCCCTCCTCCCATAGAACTGCTAGGAGTCTGCCAGACAGTGTGGATTGAACAACATGTCCACGTCCCTAGAAATACAGGTTACTCACCTGTAACTGCAGTTCTAGGAGTCCTATATGTTGTTCATCCACATGACCTCCCCGGCTTCGACGCGCAGCCTGGCTTCCAGTGGGCTGGAGATCTGCCACATGGAGCCGAGGGTTTACCACCCGGTGGCAGGAGGAGCCAGCTTGAAGACTTTCCTGCCCATCGTAAAGTGGCAAGGAACCTGCCAGACAGTGTGGATGAACAACATATACCACTCCTAGAACTCCTGTTACAGGTGAGTAACCTGTATTTCAGAGCCCTTCTGTTTGGCCTCTCCTCAGCACCTCGGGTTTTCACCAAGTGCTTAGCGGTGGTTTCAGTATTTCTCCGCCGCAGGGGCATTTATGTGTTCCCGTACCTGGATGACTGGTGCTTTTCAGCCCCCTCGCCGGAGATCCTGAAGGAATACCTCTCCTTCACTGTGGGCCTCTTTTCCAGTCTGGGAATATCTGTCAGTCTCCCCAAATCCCAGCTAGTATCCTCCCAGCACCTTCAATTCATTGGAGCGGTGCTGGACATGTTCCAGAGCAAGGCCTTCCTTCCAGTTGACCGAGTGAAGACTTTAATCTCACAAGCCACACTTGTGGCTCCCTCTCGGTGGACCACAGCTCTGTCCTATGACTTTTGGGTTTGATGGCGGCTGCCATACCCACAATTCCTTTGGCCAGGCTGCACATGAGGGTCACCCAGTGGTCTCTCTGAGTCCAGTGGGATCAGCGCTTGGACAACATGGACCAGAGAGTCCTTGTCTCCAGCAGCCTTCAAAGAGATCTCCTCTGGGGAAGGACCCTGCCAATCTGTTGGTGGGGGCCTCATTTCACCCTCTATCTCCCTCTCAGATCCTCACTTTGGATGCCTTGAACTCAGGATGGGGAGCGCATCTGGGGGACCACAGGACCCGAGGCTCCTGGTCTCCCACAGAGGAGAACCTACATGTCAATATTCTGGAGTTGAGAGCAGTGCTTTACACTCTCCAGGCCTTCCAGTCACTTATAACCCCGGGAACACTCCTTATATAGACAGACAACATGGCCACTGTCTGGTATCTAAACAAACAGGGAGGCACCCGATCGTACCCTCTCTGCAGGGAGGCAATGCGGGTGTGGTACTGGGCAATTCATCACGGCCTGTCTTTGACAGCAGGCCACGTGTTGGGTGTTCACAAAATTCTGGCGGACAGTCTCAGCCGATCAGTCGCCAGGGCTCATGAGTGGGTACCAAAGCGGAGGTAAAGACCTGATCTGTTCGCCTCCCATCCAACGCAAAACTACCCAGCTTTTGCTCGGTCATTCCGGGGCATGGTGCTTTTGGTGAGATGCACTGTCTCTATCCTAGATAGGGAAGTTTCTATACGCTTTCCTCCCTTTCCACTGTTGCAGAAGGTTCTGCTGAAGCTCCAAGCAGAGGAGGCTCACATGATCCTCATTGCCCTTCTGTGGCCTCGGCAGATATGGTTCCCGTTGTTACAGCAACTTGCTCTGGAACCCCCAGTACCTCTGCCTTTCTCGCACAACCTTCTCTGCCAGGAGCAGGGCACCCTGGTACATCCAAGCCTCAAGTCTCTCCATCTTCATGCATGGCACCTGTGGACATGGCTATTTCTCGCTATGGAGTCTCTCTGGGGGTAGCTCAGGTCTTAGTGGAAGCTGAGACGCTTTCTACTAGACCAAGCTATGCCATGAAATGGAAGAGATTCTCTATTTGGGCTGCCGCAAAAGGCTTGGACGCCTTTTCTTGCTCGACCTCCCAGGTGTTAGAGTACCTCTTGCATCTGTCAGAGTCAGGCCTCAGTTATTCCTCACTGAAGGTCCATCTCTCTGCTGTGTCAGCCTACCACCTTCCGGTGGAGGGCAAAACCCTAACTCAGCTAGAGGTTTCTAAGACTTTCCTGAAGGGGATCCTTCATATCAAACCTCCAGTCCAGAATCCTGTTCCTCCCTGGGATCTCAATTTTATGTTTGAGAAGCTTACTTTGCTCCCTTTTGAACTGGCAGCAAGCTGTGATACGCGTTTTTTAGCATGGAAAACGCTCTTTTTAGTTGCTATCACTTCAGCTCGAAGAGTTTCAGAGCTTCAGGCTCTAGTTTGTAGAGAGCCTTATTTAATTTTCCACAGGGACTGGGTGGTCCTGCGGACTTTGTTCCTTCCGGAAGTGATTTTGGAAAGGACTCTAAACCAGTGTGTGGAATTGCTGGTGTTTTTCCCAGAGCGCTCCAACGGGGCCGGGGCTATCTCCTGCACACTCTTAATGTGCACAGGATTTTGAGGTACTATACCTTCCGGATAAAAGAGGTTCGAAAAGTGAACCAGCTCTTTGTTGCCTTTGCCTCCCAGTGTTAGGGCAAGATGATCACAAAACAGACACTGTCTAGGTGGCTGGCTAACTGTATTCATTACACTTACCAGAAGTACAAAAAAAAACCTTCCAGGGGCAGTCAAAAGCCACTCCACCAGGAGTGTGGCCACTTCTACCACCTTTTTCAGGAATGTGTCCACTGCAGACATCTGTGCAGCGGCCATTTGATCTTCCGTCCACACCTTCACTAAGCATAACACTCTGGACATTGCCTCTAGGCGTTGAGCTGGCTTCAGCCTTGCAGTTTTGCAAGGTCTTCTGTCTTGAACAGACCCTTAGTTGGCAGACATCTTCCTCCTCCTGGAACCTTGTCTCCGACTCCTTTTCTTCCGTTAGACCGCTTGGTATTCAGTCCTGTATGTGAAGGCCTACCTCAAGAACCCTCTCAGAGTAAGATATTGTTTGTTTATTTATTATTTTTTTTATTTTAGTCTTTTGTAACCGGGTAAGGCCCACTAGGCACAAGTGCTTGTTTTCAGGGGCAACCTGGGAGCACTGGGTGGTTAAGTGACTTGCTCAGAGTCACACAGTATGCAAGTGGAGGTTGTGAGAATCAAACTCAGTTTGGTCTGCTGAATGTATCAAGCTCGTTCACACCTTGTTCCTCTAATCTCTAGGCTATACTGCCAGCCCAATGTAGCAGTTACGTAAGAACTTAACCATAACAGTAGATCTTTGAGCGAGGTTCCTGCAGTAGGTCTAGTTTCCCACCTACCTTTCCCCTAGCTCCTGAGTTTTTACCTTATTCCATGCCCAGGACTCTGTCTCTTCCTGGGCTCAGGGTAACAGGAGTCTATTTTTCCTTTTTTTCTGCTTTCTTTCTTTAGGTCTCCGGTGGAAGAGAACTGGAGGACAAGCATGGGACCGCCCCTTTTATAGTCACGCTGACGTTGCGTCACCTGACGACGGTGGCGGTCCCTGCTGACGATCACTAGCAACAAGTTTGCCATGTGGTCCTGACGCCAGGGGGTGCAGTCCTGTATGTGAAGACCTACTGCAGGAACCTCTCTCGAAGAGCTACTGTTATGGTAATTTTTTACATAACTACTATTTTCCCTGCCTATGTGTTGCAGTTTTGGCCTAGTGTAGGCCTGTCTTATGAAATAAGAGTGCAGTAGCATGCACTTTAAACCTTTAACTTATGGCTGTAAGCCATTTATACCATGTCCTACTGAGGTAATTTCATCTTGGCCTATATCTGTGACAGTGCCTGTTGCACTTGTGAAGTTTGAAAATGGGGGCTCTCTGGGTGTCTTTCTGTGTGTTGGACAAAATACTGCTAGGTATACAATAGTGTGGGACCCTGCTACTGGGTCTTGAGTACGTGTCTAGTATGCTTCAAGGAGGTCTAGGAACGTGACACTATGAAACCTAGAAATGTTGGTACAGAAGCAGAGTATGAATTCTGTCATATTGTAATTGGATAGATGTAAACGGTACCTGGGAGTGGTGATGCAAGCAGACCGCTAGATGGTCTGGGTTGCTACGTTGCACTGTTGGGAAAACAATAGTTGGAAGCATGGTAGTGCTAGCAATGAAATAAAGTGCCCAGTTTGGTGATGGCACATAACATGGAGGGAAGAAGCAGTACATTTGGGTCATTGTTGGGAGGCTTTAGACCATTATTAGCCTGTAAAAAGAAACAACTAATTTGTTTCTGAGTTGTTGTGTATCCCTAACCCCCAATGTCAGGTTGACAGACTTATCTTGTAATACACTCCCACCAGGCCTGTGACACCCAAATTATGCTGGAGGCATCTTGGGTGGAACATCCCTGGATGTAGAGTAGATTTTGGGCTTATACTTGATAAGCTGCTGCTACATGTGAAAACAAAATATTATGAAACTTAAACATATTCAGTAATGACAAATGACCATATTGGGCATAACGCACCACTATATATATATATATATATATATATATACACACACATACATACATATATATATATATGTATGTGTGTGTGTATATATATATATATATATATATATATATATATATATACACACACACACATATGTATATATATATGCAAACATAAACTCCATCTCCACCTTACTAACTCTAGCTCCTGTGAATGCTACCTATAATCTCTCTTCCAGCCCTCCTGTTTTTGTTCCTCCAACTATCACCTACCACATCTCCACCCCTCCTTTTCCTCTGTTACTTTTTATTTCTTCTTTCTTTCACCACTCCTGACTCTCCCCCTTCACCCCCACCTCTTCTGAGCCCTCAATGATCTTTCCCTTTTGTTGACTAGTTTCAGCCTGCTCCCAGTTGATGACCATGCCCTTTGGCTGCAATTCCTGCCCTCTCCAACTTCTCTCCTCACCTTTATCTTCATCTTCCACCCTCCCTCCTACTTATCACTCTGTTACTCTGTGTTCCCATGTAAATATTCGACTTATTCTAGCTATTGTATTGATCTACCATTGTAACCTAATATGCCAACCTATTTATTGTTTTGTTCCTATTTCTGTAACTTGTATTTGTTCTGTGACGTGGAACCTTTGTAAAAGAGCCTGGCTTAAAGGTACTTGTAATCCTAGTTGTAATAAAATAAAATGCGTCTAGTATGTGTGTGTGTATATATATATATATATATATATATATATTATACTAGACACAAAGGTAGTGTACATTTTTAAAACAGAATTTTAGAGATTATAGTCAGGCCCCTGCATGTGTCTGGCTTTGATGCAGGCCTTGTAAGGGTTGTGGTTGAAGGGTGTGTGCATGCAGTTTATCAGGTATCAGGTGAGATGAGTTGCAGAGGGTGGGTATACCATTAAGTGTTTGTGTTGAAAGAGAATTATTATTTTTATTTTGTATCCCACCTCTCTGTGTTTGTGGGTTTGAAAAAGACAGTATGGTTGGGATTGGCATGTCCTTTTCAGGATACGCTATCTGGAACCATGAATAAATTAGGTAAAGTTCTTCTGTGTTTGGAAAGGCAGATATTTCCTGTTGTTTAGTGGAAGTCTGTTGTATTGTCCTGTAAACACAGGAAGGAACTAGTGAAGATACAACCCCCCCTCCCCCCGAGCTCCTTGTTTGGTGAAAGAGGAAGCTTGGTTATTGTAGTAATGGAAGGGTTGTGCTTTAGGTTGACCAATGCCGACACAGAGGCCAGGGAACAAATCAGTACATTTTTACTAAAACTTGCTGTAACGGTTTTTTTTTTTCTTTAGATGTCAGATGACACTTAATTGACAGTAGGGTTGTGGAAATTTTAACCACAAATGTGCTGGCAATGTTATTAGCCAGTCAGTCATCACCTTAAAAAGGTGTACACTGGATAAGTGGTAATGGGGTGGCCCCATTGCCATCCTCAATAAATATGTTTTTCAAATAATAAAATTATATTGCACTCCGCTTAATAAGTATAACTTTATATGTTACCGGAAGGTTGGAGTCTCTCTTCCCTAAGATAAAAACAACAAAAAAAATAAAGGTTCTCTTTGTGAGAGGTTAGTTTTGATTTTAAAAATGCTTCTGCATTAGGGTTATGTAGATGTATGCCTTTGGCAACCCCTAAACAGGGGTAGGTGTTTCTTGTGGCTACTAGCCACATTTTGATGGATTTCTGAAAATAAAATGAGATTATTTTCTAGGGCAAGAGGAGCCAAGCTGCCTTGGGTTCCCTTGTCTTAAACATTATAAGATGTAATTTTAGCTCATTAAAGATCCGGATTAACTGTATGCTAATGGTTGTATATTATGGCATAATGTACGTATATGTATTTGTAGAATGCAGTCATATAAAAAAAAAATGGTAACATAAAAAGATTTAAATTTTTAGGCCTGAAACAAAAGGTTATCATTGGTAAACATAGTTGATATTTTTTAAAACAGCTGTAATATTTGGTTGCAGTATACTGTATAGCAAGCTTTGTTAAACTAAACAGCTCATTTGAAATGCTGGGGCTGCTGAGCACCCCTTCCCCAATAGCATGGGAGTCACGTGATACTGTGCATGAACAGAGAGAGCCATGTGGAAACTAAACCTCCGAGAAGGAAGGCATTGGGCTTGGTGTTAGATGCCAGTAGGTTTTGGCTGCAAGCCCAGAAGAAAATGTCTCTACTTTTTGCTTGGACAGAGTGCAAGTACTGTAAAAATTACAAGAAAAAAATAGAATTATAGGGTTCACACTTGCTGTATTTTCATGAAAACATACATTTTAGGTTGAAATTGGTGCTTTAAATATTGGCACACGTCAAGTTTGAACTGGTAGTGACATAGATTTTTGAAACACGAAGATCAAGTAACTTGCCAAAGGTCACACAGTGTGCAAGCAAGGGTCGCTGGGACTCAAACCCGGCTGTTTCTGCAGTGTCCTTGTGCACTACACATATTGAAGTGTCTTTTTAATCTGCTGGTTGAGGCAGTACACTAAATCATAAAAAGTGCTGTACACAACTCGTATGATTAGATTGGCTTATTATTTGACACCAATTTGCTGAAGTAATGCCCATATTTTGATTAGAAAGCTCTAAAAGTGTTTTAGATATGTGCTGTTTACTGTCTATCTTGCAACAAGCTACAACTAACTTAAACCAACAAATTTATATATCTCCATGCCACAGCTCTCGAAAATAAAACTTTTCAAACACCTTTCAACCACTTTGTAAAATAAAACACCATTATTTCTATTTATTTGAAACCAAACAAGATCGTATTTGAAAATACAGTACAACACACCATCTGTAAGTGAAGACAAATCTAGGAGGCCACGGCTACACCTTATGGCACGTCGCCAAAATATGGCACTCGGCCATTTTGAAATATCTGCGACGAGCATTTTATTTCTGTTTAGCTAAGAGTTTCTGATTTTAACTAGAAGTATAATAAAGCCATTCATAGCTGTTAACACATTACATTTTCACCTTGTAGTTGCTTGGTACACTGTCTGCAAACTACAAAGCTTTTCACACATTACAATCTATGACATCATATTTCTTCACCCTCAAAACCACCTGCTCCAACCAACAGTCTACATGTGAAAGTTCTTCAATAACCCTATCCAGACAGCACAAATCTTTTACAAAAAAAAAACTAATTGAAGCAGTCAGATAAGAAGCAAGGAAGCTTGTTGCTTTTGTACCGTAACATGCTCTGCTCTGTAACATGTTCTGCTCCGAAGGCAGCCAAGGCTATCTTTAGAGCAACCTTGGGAACAGAACATAACCACAGAACACAGATATACGCTGGAAAAATGAGAAAGAAAGAAAAAAAGAGAGAGAGAGAGAGAGCATTACTTTGTTCAGTGTGTGTGTGTATTGCAGAACTAAAGAAAACTTGTAGGACCAGATACACAATATCTCATTCCCGTGACAAACGACTTTTAGGATAAGACACAAATTTACTCCTTTTCAAGATATTTTTCTTCTTCTCTCCTGACACTCTGGTCCGAGAGAATGACCGCAAAATCTTGATGATTACTTCCAAGTGCTGCTGCTATTAGCCAGAGTGCTGCAGATATTAACCCTTTTAAATCAGGTTTCCTTTCGGTCATTTCGGGAACCTGCCAAACCAAGTCTTTTCCAGAGCTGTGGTTTGCAGTTTAACAGTACGCATTTGGGGATTGGGATGCCTTTTTTTTTTTTTAATATATATATATTTATTCCTCTCAGCTCTGGTCTCCTCGAGAGCACCGAGGAGTCATCCTCTGCGGTCTACCCTACCTGGACAGTCCTCCGCCGCCATGTAGCTTCCTGTTTACCTCTCGGGGATTAGGTGGGGCCCAACACCCAAGCAGCAGTAACGCTTAGTCGGGAGGGTGCCAGGCGGGCGGCCGCAGATCGAGGGCAGCTCCGTGCTCCGCTCTCCGCTGGAGCTGAAGGGCATTTTCCTCCTGTTTCTTGGGGAGTGGCTAGCGCCTGACGCCAAGGCATGGAACCAACGTCTGCCACTCCCCGCCCTCTTCTCACGTTGTCAGTGCTTGCTGCATCTCTGGCCTCCACCAGAGGGCAGCCAAGCACCAATTAGGGACCCCTGTCCCTCCCGGGAGAGGAGAGCTGTCCTCCGGACACTCAATCCTCTCCCACCCCTGCCGACCCCCAGCAACCCAGGCTCATTCCCGAACCCGGGTCACCGGCGTGATGTGAGGTGTGGCGTCCAGCGCCTCAACCCTTAGCGCCTCCAGGCCGGCTCTGGATGCTTTTTTAAAGTAGGGAAGGATGCTGTTAAAGCAAGGAACAGTGCTGTGACCCAACAGACCCTGTAGAGAGTGGGTCTGTACAGTCTAAAATCTGTAGCAGCACTGGGTGCTGGGTTGAAATCCAACTGGTGGAGTTACAGTACCTGAGTTTGGAATAAAATGTTTAGCCACCATGGAGGCAAGGGAACTTGAAATTGAGGCAAAAACCTCAAACACGGCGCACAGATCCCGTGATGGGGCAGTCACCCCAGTGCATCCCTTTGCTCTGGGGCCTAGGCACACCTGCTGAGTGCAACACCTGCCAGGGGCTTCATCCAGCCACATGCACCCAATCGCAGAGGGACCTCAAGCCCATCTGCTAACCTCAGAGGCTGGCTTCCATGGAAAAGGAGCTTCAGGAGCTGAGAGAGAAATCTTCCGTTGCGGCCCGGAGAAGAAAAAGGACAAGGAGAGCGCGGGGAGGCGGGCTGGTCTCCTCAGGGGAAGAATAGCCAGACAACAGCGGACCAGGGTGGGCCCTCCACCTCCGTGAGTACCCCACCTGTTGGGCCTTCGTCCACTCTGGCGGACGGACCCCCCGTCAAGGTGACGGGCAGTCAGGGTTGCCTCTTTGGGAGTTTCTGTTAGGTCTCCTGCTCCAAGTACTGCTGATAAGTCGCCCTCTGGATCCCTGCTCAAGCGCCCAGCCCAGGCCGATCAGCCTGACCTGGGTACTTCTAACTCGGGTCAGCCCGGCTGCATCCAGTAAGCCAGTGGCTGGCTCCTCTGATGACTGCGTGAACGCCTCTACTCTCCCGTCGTGCTCCTGGTGGCCTCAATGCGGAATGAGTGTGCTTGTAGGTGCACCTTCATTCTTGCTGAGTCTCCCACTTCTCAAGGATTCGCACTGGCACCGATCTTTCTGTCCAGTTGGGTGCATTCCTACCTGACCTGTCGGGGACTTGCCTGATGTTCTTCTTCACGGGTTCTAGTCTTCCGCTGGATCCCTCCTTACTGCGGATCCTTGCTGGACCTTCACACGGGCAAAGCATGGACCCTCCTCACACAGGACTTTTGGAGCCTTCATGCACTCCTCACGGCTAGTCCCGCTTTCTACAGCAAGCCCTCGGCGCCTCCTCCCATCAGCCCCTCTGCTCTTCCTGGCGGGCTCCCACGGGTGATTTCTGGGAATCCCCATGTCCCCCAATACCCGCCGCCAGGAGGTCTGTCAGCTGGGTTACATCCTGCTGATGCCAGGCTATAACCTGGTTACGACACTGGGATATTTGACGCCAGGATACCCTACACCAGGCTGCACCGGGGTCCGAACCGGTCTCCCAATATCCTGTGGCTGAACAGCCCTTCACGGGGTACCTGCTGGGTTACCAACCCCTACCTGCCTCTTTCTCCACCATCGCAGCCCGAGACACGAATCTATCCCTGCATGGGTGGAAGGACGCCAAAACTCGGCCAGCATCCGGGGTCACCGGGTCGGCCACCTCTCCTGCCAGGGTGCCCCTCTAGTTCTGTACCCTCTAGCCAGGTTTCTGACAGGGACTCGTGCTCTGCCCCTAAAGGGTCTCCGACTCCGGGACCAAGTTCTGGATTTGCCCAGCAGGCCGGAATCTTCTGAGTCGGATGAGGATTGGATATAGACCAGTCAGATCTCACTCCCTGGTCAAGCCACAACCTAAGGAGTCCCGAAATCTCCCCTGAGGATCCCTCCCTTGGGAGCTTCTTAGAACTATACAAAAGCTTGGATGGGTCTTCAAGGAACTAGACCCCAACGAAGAGACTTGCAGAGCACCTGGACTTGGTCAGTGTGGATCCCTTCCCATTCCCCTGGATGGGACCACATGAGGACCTCCTGTCCACTATTTGGCAACAGCCTTCGTCCATTCCAGCTATGTCAGCGTAAAGCGGACCGAACTTATTCCCCCAGAAGGCTCTGTCATTTGACCGCTCAACCCAATGCCGACTCCATGATCATTACAGCTGCCCATGACAGATTTGCCCAACCCAAACACCTTAGTGCCTCTCCCCAGATAAGGACTCCAAACAGCTGGACCAGTACAATAGAAAAATCTACGCCTTGTCCACCTGCGTCATCAGGTCCCTGAACTACGTTTCACACATGGTGGCCTTTCGGAAGTCCTCCTTGGCAGAGCTGGAGAAAGACCTTCAGGAGATTCCTGATGAACAGCTCAGGAATAAACTCCTGGAAAAAGTCAGGATGAAAAAGTCATCCTGCCGCCATGCCCTCCGCGCCACGTATGACTCTGTTGATTCTGTGGCTCAGGGAGCGACCACTGGGATTTGTCTCAGACGCTTAGCCTGGCTTCGTCTGGCGGGGTTGGCACAAGACATTCGATCATCTCTCCTGGACGCTCCTTTCAAGGGTCTATTTCTGTTTGGCCGCGATGCCAAAGACATTATAACTGAGCTGCAAGAGAGTGGCAGGTCCCTCTGGGACGTCCGCTCCATGTACCGTTCCGGTCAGAAACAACAGCAGCAGCCTTTTTACCACCAACGAAGTGGAACAAGAACCAGGGCAAATGACAAAATAAATGACGTGCCCCAGATTCTGGCGCCCAAACTCCTCAGGCCAAGTTTTCAAAAGCTACCTCAGGAGGAAAGGCACCACTCCCCTCCGCATCCTGATTCTCTTCCCCTCCTTCCGCTCCTTCCGAGGAACCGGTGGGGGGAAGGTTTGGCCTCCACCTGGTCGGGTGGAAAGCTGTCACCGCAGATGCATCGGTTCTTCAATTCATAGAAAGAGGTCACTCGATAGAGTTCCTGGAGAGACTTCCTCCCAACCCTCCTGGAAGGTCCTTTTACCCATCAGGCCAACTTCATCAGTCAGGCAGGAAATACAGACTCTGCTACAAAAGGCAGCTACAGAGCCTATTCCTCTGGAACAGACAGGAAGGGGATTCTACTCCCACTTCTTCCAAAGAAGACGGGGGATCTAAGACACATCTTAGATCTCAGCATGCTCAGTCTCTTTGCGGAGTACAAGAGATTTCGCATGCCAACCTTCCAGGGACTGTTACCCCTGCTCCTACCAAACACTTGGCTGTGCTCCCTGTATATGCAGGATGCCTACCTCCATATCTACATTCTACCAGCCCACGCTGCTTCCTCAGATTCTCTTTCTGCAGGATCATTTTTAGTTCTAGGGCGAGGATATGTTGTTCAATCCACACTGTCTGGCAGGTTCCTAGCCGCTTAAAGATGGGCCGGAAAGTCTTCAGGCTGGCTCCTCCCACCCACCCAGGTGGTAAAACCCTCGGCTCCACCCCATGACATCAGATCTTCCTTACCACTTGGAAGCTCAGGTTCCCTCCTTAGCACTCTTGCGACTTTAGGCCTGGATCCTAAACCTTCGGTTTTACCAAAAATCGTCTTAAAATTTATTAGACTTAAGTCTTCTTCCTTTGCGGCTGCGATGGATTCGAAATCTACTCCCGGCTTCCGTTGGTGCCCTTGCGGGCAGAAGATATCTCGGACCGACCCACACGCCATGTGCGTCTACTGCCTGGGGCTTGCCCGTGACCTGCAAGCCTGCGATCTCTGTAAGTCCTTTTCAACTTCGGCTCTGGAAGACTGCGCTGCCTGACTACAACTGGGGCGCCCCGAAAAACGTTTTCCGCCAGTGAAGTCGAAGGAGGCCCGTTGGGCGGTGTCCGCAGCAGCTGGAGCAGTTAATTACCCTCGAGGAGGAGGCAGCCCAGGCCGCATCTTCATCGGCGTCAGCATTTATCCCGCTCTCCTTGGGCTCCTCCTATACTGCTTCCTTTAAGGAGCTTTGTCAGTCCCTCTCCACCAAGGGAGAGGGGCCCTCAGGGACTCACTTCAGTCGGTCGAAGAAAAAGGAACCGAAAGGTAAGTCCCACCATCGAGTTCATAGGAGCGGGAGAGATCTCGCTCCCCAGAGCATCTTTTATCAATTTCGGTCAAGATTGCGGCTAAGGCCGCTGGCTTTTTGGTGTCCTCGTCAGGTCAGCCGGCCGAGACACCAGTCAATGCGGTCGAGATTTTTCTCGACCCATTGGACTGGTTGTCAACTGGAGAAGCCGATAACCCTCTTTCACCGGTACCCCCAGTGGTTACCGAGGACTTGCCTCGGCCTTTGAGCCGAAGTCCCCGGTCAAGGACCCTGAACCAGGGGATGAGCGGGTTTCCCCACTCCCTCTTCTACCCACCACCGGCAACCACATGGTCTCAGTCCTCCTTCATGTCGGGTAAGTCCGCCGACATCAGCGGTCTCGGTCCCGACATCCGGAAAGCAGCGCCACCGTCTCTCTTCAGAGGATAGGCTCTGGTGCAAGTTGCGTTGGCGCTATCAGGATATGATATGGCAGCAGCTCTTATTGGCCGGGCAACAAGCCGACTTCATCGCCTTCCCCGGCAATTAAGTGGCTGTCGCCTGAATGGCCAAAGCAGCCTCTCGCCATCAGCTCCTTGGTCGAGGAGCCAACTCCGGCACCGATTGCTCAGCTGAAACCGGCTGTGCTACCCATTGTGGTGGAACCACCGCCCCCACAACCGAAGACTGGAGCCCCGACCAAGGATTCTCAGTTGGGTCAGGGCTTGCCCCACAGGTTGTTGGTCACCCTCATCCTCAATCGGCCTCGGCGAGTGTAGGGTGGCTCAGGCGCTTGGCAGCTGTTCGTGGACTCCTCGGAGATGGCTCCTCCCTGTATTCCAGGCCCCCGACCTGGAATCCTCTGGGGTCTGTCTGTGACCGAGAGCCCATCCTCAATCCTGGTATTCTTGGCTCATCTCCAGAGTCGACTGGGATGCAGCTCGAACCTGTGCAGAAATGGGCCAGATATCCCTTCACGGAGATTTTGGACTGAGGGGATTCCCCCACGGAGGCCTTCCCTGTGGCCGAGCCATTGTTGGTCCGGCCTTGGATTTGTGGCAGCGGCCTGCATCCTGTCCTGTGCCTTTGGCCATGATGGCCTGTAAGTACGCAGTCCCGACTGGTTCCCTGTCCGGTTTTTCGGAGCACCCCTCCGCTGAATGGCTGGTAACCGATAGTATCTTCCGGCGCTCCGGAAACACCAGGGATGTAGAGAAGCCCCCAGACAAGGAGTCCAAAAAGCTGGACTACTCCGGGCGCAAAGTTTATGCTTCCTTCTCCTTAGGCCTTCGACAGGATACCTCGGCTCTACTGATGGCACACTTTTCACACGCCCTTATGGGCTCCCTGGATGAGGTGCTTCCTCATCTCCCGGATGACCTTCAAATGACCGTCAAGCAGGTGCAGGATCAGGGAAAGGTGGTGGCCAAGCAACAGCTCCAGACTGCTTTGGACATCGGAGACTCTTGTGCCTGGTCAGTAGTGGCCGCAGTACCCATGCGCCGCAGAGCATGGCTGCGGATCTCCACCTTCACGGCAGATACCCAGCACAAGCTGGCAGACATCCCCTTCTTGGGTACCGACTTGTTTGGGCCCAGGGTGGAGGGCCATCTCCAGAGGATCGAGAAGTCCACGCCACCTTGGACTCGGTCACGTCTGCCCAGAGGGACGAAGGTCGCCAGCAACAGCGTAGCCCTTTGCCTTCCAACCCAGCAGCACCAGCAACAGGGCCAGCAGGCTCACGCTTGGTGCCCCAAGGCCAAGCCTGCTGCTTCCTCCAACAGGAAACCTGGAGGGGAAAGGTCCAGGTGGCGCCTCGGGCTGGCTCTTCCTCCAAGCCTGCCCAGTGACGGGTTGAAGGGTGCCGCCCCCAACCTCGTCACTCCTCCCCTGGGTCCCCCCATAGGGGAATGGCTCAGCCACTTCCTTTCCGCCTGGTGCGCTATCACCACGGACCTTTGGGTGCTGGAAGTGGTCGGCAGGGTCTGCCTCTGGGTGGCCGGACCCCTTCCCTATCGACCGTCGCCCCCTTGGGGGGGCTACCAATTCTGCAGCCTCTCTGTCGGCTCATCAGCCAACATGCCTGCTCCTCCAAAGGAGGTGATCAGCACCGTGGCGGATCCTCCTCCAAGCCCAGGGTTGTGTCCAGGTACTCCTGGTCCCAAAGCGGACGGGGCTGGTGCCCCATTTTCAATCTGCACGACCTGAACAAGTTCCTAAGGCCGTGCACCTTCAGAATAGTCACTCTGGTTCAGATCATACCATCCTTGGAACTAGGTGTAGTTTTGCTCTCTGGATCTCCAGGACACGTTCTTTCACGTCCCAATCCATCCGTCACTTCGGCACTTCAGAGCAGAGGGATACCTCTCGAGTTCAGGGCCATGCCCTTCGGTCTTTCTCCAGCTCCCAGAGTCTTCACCAAATGCATGGTAGTGGTGACAGCATTTCTGCGGCGCCGAGGGGTCCAGGGTGTACCCTTACCTGGACGACTGACTGATGTGGCCCCTCCAGGTTGAAGGTGGAGCGTCCAGAGATGTGGACCTCCAGGTCTGCTCTCAAATTGGTCTCCTGATCACTGAGGCCAAATTGACTCCTGCATCATCGCAGGTGATTCAGTTCATCAGGCAGAGCTCGACTCTCTTCGAGCCAGAGCCCGGCTTCTGGTGGACAGGGTGGAGGTCCTTTCCTCCTTTGCCCAGTCATTTCTGGTTGGGCAACTGCGCCCTGCCCGGGACTTCCTGTGCCTTCTGGGTCTCATGTCGGCTTGTACCAGCATGGTCCATTGGGCCCGCTGGCATATGCATCCGCTGCAATGAGGGCTGGCCCGCCAGTGGTCACAGCGCTCCGGTCCTTTGGACCAGCCAGTAACCGTGACCCAGAAGATGTGGGACGGCCTGCAGTGGTGGCTCGTCCCAGCTCATCTGCAGGAGGGTATCCTGTTTATCCTCCCCGAGCCGACAGTCATTCTTTTTTTTTTTTTTTTATACTTCTTTTATTATTGTTATGTTATATTGGATCATAAGTTTACATAGAATTTAATGACCATACAACTTTCATTTCACTTCTATCATTCCCCAAAACATGGGAGAAGGTGTTACTATTAAAACTCAGTAATTCTACTATATTACAAAACAATTCTTATAAACACTGTAGTATTTAATAAATACCACATCATTAACACATTCATGCCAGGAAATACCTTGAATCAGCTATATTGTTACCCAACCCTAATACCACCAAAGTACAGAATAGTGTGGAACTAGGTTATTCTCTATTCTTCTCTAAAAGTACCTATGGGGATCAAAAAAGAGCATCAGGGGGATGAGGATCCAAGGCCAGGGGGACATGTCCATCGTCATCAAGCCTCTGGGGACAAGTCCTCATACAATAAGCATCGAGTCCATCTGTTTTGGTAGAGCTGTGTTTGTTGTCTAATAGTAAAAGTTATTTTTTCCATAAGGTTTATGTTTTCTATGACATCTATCCAATCTTTCCTATCTGGGGTGGAAGCCTGGAGCCATTTCCTAGTAATTGATTTAAGGGCAGCTGCCACAGTATGGCCCATAGATATCTCATCTGTACTCTTCAACTCCTCTGGAAATAAACCCCAAATCATATGTTCAGGACCTAGCTTTGTATGTATCGTAAATAGTTGGGTAAGGTGCAACTGGACTTCTACCCAGAACAACAACAGGACTGGGAAAGTCCCAAATATAAGGCCTGTGTGCTCTCTGCTCCCCACATTCCTGCCAACACCCACAAATGTTTCTGTTGTAAAATGAGCATCTGGGCTGTTACTAGAAAGTATCTAACTCTAAATTTCCAACAGAAATCTTTCCAAACCAAGGACTTCGGCTGTGGTCCACGTGTATCTCCATACCAAAGGCCACTGCCGATCTGGCAAGAGCGATCTGCAGGTCTAACTCCCATTTGCACTTAATATGGAAGAGTGACTTCCATGTCTGAAATATAATTTGCATATAGGCGGGATATGGTGACACTCCCCTCAGGTCTCCAGAAAATGTGAAAAGAAATTTAGATCTTACTTAGAGGGCTCTTGCAGTAGGTAATTACATATAGGACTGGCGGCATGAGCTGGCAGGACCCCATGAGCTTTCTAGTTAGCAGTCCCTGGCGAGGGACCGCCCCCGTCAGTTGACCGGCGTCAAGGCGTCGGTATAAAGAAGCGGTCCCCGGACGCCACGCCTTCCAGTTCTTTCCGCCCGTTAGATCGTGCTGGCCTGCGAGAAAAGTTATGATAACCGTCAGCCCCTACCTTCGTCGGTTTTTACCGAAAACTATTTTTCGACTAACGTCAGTACTAGCATCGTGTGTATGTCATCCCTACACCCTCGAGCACAAAGAATAGAGTCGATTAGATGCGGCCTCTTCTACTGCACAAGGGCGGCCACTCCCTGTACCTGTTCTGCCTAGGCCCGATCACCCGATCAGAAGTGCCAGCACTGCCTCAGTTTTAATGTGAGCTACCGGAAAAGGCAGCAGCAATCCCTGGAAGCCCATATTCTAAAGAAGAAAATGAGTTCTATGGAGAAGGGCTCAAAAACTGAGGCAGAGCGTCACTTCCCGAAGGACATCGGAAGAAGAAGAGAAGGAGAGCACGGGACAGGGCTCCTCCACCGCGTCTCCCTCGGGAGTCGCTGGGACGCAGGTAACATCCCCTCCAGGGGATCGCTCCTCGACGGTCGCCTCGGAGGTTTCTGAGGAGGCGGCGGCCCGCCCGTCTGGCTCGCGCTCGGGCCTTGCGGGCGCCTCCGGGCAGTTGGAGGCCTCCGCCTCTGGTTCGGCCGCAGGCTCGGGCGTCACCACTGTGGGTGACTCCGGTAAGCCAGGCATCAGCTCTTCTGATGTCCGCCCGGAGGGAGCCGTAAGCGTCTGACCCTCCGGGTGACAGCGCAGCCCTCGCTCCACCAGACCCGGCCCGATCACTCTACTCGGCCTGCCTCGGTGGCTGGCTCTCAGAAGTCGAGCGTCGGCTCATCCGCGCCCACCAAGAGCTCGCCATTAAGCCTCATGTCGGCTCGCCCGACGCCCAGCCGCGAAGGAACCGACGACGGACCCCCTACGCCCGTCATTCGGTTCCCCGCAGCCTTCGCTGCCGTCTGGGGAACCAGAGTCTCCCCAACCTGACCCCGGGGACTTTTCCCCTCCGTCCCCGGGCGAAGCTGAGGATCTTTTGCCTCCATCAGTCCTTCCTCCACCTGGAGCACCGGAACTGACGTCGGCTCCCCGGACGCCGGCTCCGATGCTAGCCCTCCGACATCAGTACCTCTGGCGCCCAGGGCCTCCGCCCGTCGGCCTTACCAACTCCAGGAGACATTCCGCTCCCATCGGGTCCTCTGCCCTCCGGGCTGTCCACTATGGACCCGCCTGTGAGGCCTCCGGCGGGGCCGCCTGCTTCGGCAGCCCCCCCCCCGCTCCCGGGTATCCTCCGTCCTATTTGCCGCCAGTGTACCCGGGACCGCAGTATCCGGCGCCACAGTACCCGACGCTGGGCTTCCCAACACCACAGTACTCGACGCCACAATACCCGATGCCGGACTACCCGCAGCTGGGTTTTGGATACGCTCCATACGGTTATAACCCGTATCCTTATCTCCCGCCTCCTCCTCCTCCACCGCCCTCGCAGCTGCCGGTGGACCTGCAGGAGACTCTGGCTTCCTGGTGGGCTGAGGCCAAGGCTCAGAAGCCAAACTGGACTCCTTGCCTGACTCCCAGGTCAAGCAGGAGTTGGCTGATCTCGTCTGCTCTGCTCGCTCGGCCAGTCGACACATGCTACGTGCAACATACGATGCAGTGGACACTGCGGGGCAGAGCTTAGCTTTCGCTGTAGGCCTACGGCGTCATGCTTGGCTCCGCGTGTCGGGCTTGGTCCCGGAGGTGCAATCTGCTATCCAGGAAGCACCCTTCTGGGGGTCGGTGCTTTTCAGGAGTGATGTCAAGGACATCATTACCGATTTGCAAGAGAAGGGGACGGCTCTGAAGTCAGTTGATTCCATGTGCCGTCCCTTTCATAGACGGAATCGTCCAAAGGTGAAACCCCAGGGAAGGCGGGCCACAAAATGCCGGGCCCCCGCAGCTGCCAAGCCCCCCACCGCCCAAAAAAGCAGCAGGTGCTTCAGCTGCGGCGCTGCCCCACACCACCTGACTCCTTTCCTCTCCCACTGCCTCCGGACTCCCCGGAGGAACCGGTAGGAGGGAGGTTCCCCTCCACCTTCCGGGATGGGAGAGGATAACCACAGATTCTTGGGTGCTCCAGCTCATAGCAGAAGGACACTCCATAGAGTTGCTTCAGAAACCACCCCGCCACCCCCCTCTGACGTCATCGTATTCACGTGAACATCTTCCTTTGGTCCAGGAGGAAATCTCGGCTCTTCTGCTGAAGCAAGCGATAGAGCCTGTCCCCTTCATCTTCAGGGGCGGGTTACTATTCCATTTCTTCCTGGTTCCAAAGAGACAGGAGATCTCAGACCAATTTTAGATCTCAGCTCCCTGAATCTTTCGTAGAGTACAAAAGGTTCAGGATGCTCTCTTGCAGCCTTTGCCCCTCTCCGGCCGGATCAATGGCTTTGTGCTCTGGATATGCAGGATGCTTATCTGCACATTCCCATTGCCCATCTCTCATAAATACCTTGATTTGCGTTCCAGGGGGACCACTACCAGTTCAAGGCACTCCCATTTTGTCTATCCTCGGCCCCCCGAGTGTTTACCAAATGCCTGGCAGTGGTGGTGGCCCACCTGCGTACCAAGGGCGTGCAGGTTTTTCCTTACCTAGACGATTGGCTCCTGGCAGCCTCGTCCAGGGAGGAACTCCTGTGTTTCCTCTCCCTTACCCAGCAGGTTTTTGCCTGCCTGGGTATTACCATCAGCCATTCCAAGTCTCATCTGGACCCATCCCAGAGGCTACAGTTTATTGGGGCGATCCTCGATACGACCGTGGGCAAGGCCTTCCTGCCTCCGGACAGGGCGGCCACCCTTCAGACCCAAATAAGTCTGTTGTCCGACCACAGGATGGTCTCTGTGAGTCGGTCCTTCGCCTTCTCGGGCTCATGGCGGCTGCTATCCCGCCGGTACCTGCGGCTTGACTCCACATGAGGGATCTCTCAGTGGACTCTCTACGCTCTCAGTGGGATCAGCTAGTGGGACACCTAGATCGCTCAGTTCTCATCTCCTCGCCGATGATCGAGACTTACAATGGTGGATGGTTCGAGAGAACCTTTTCAGGAGTCCTTTCTTTCATCCCCCCCTCCCAGACTCTAACCACAGGCGCCTCCGGCGAAGGTTGGGGAGCCCATCTAGGCCCTCCCGGACCCAGGGCTCCTGGTCCAAAGCTAAAACAAGCTCTCCCACATCAATGCTCAAGCTTCGGGCAGTGTTGTACGCTTTCCAAGCCCTTCACCAATACATCCTTCCCGGCCACCTAGCCGTCCAGACGGACAACATGTGTGTGGTGTGGTATATCAACAAGCAGGGAGGGACTCGGTCCTACCCTCTATGCAGGGAGGCAATGAGGGTTTGGAATTGGGCAACACAATATGACCTTCACCACTCGGCGATTCACGTCCCAGGAGTCGACAACACCCTGGCAGACAAGCTAAGTCGCTCTTCTGCTCTGACTTATGAGTGGGAACTGGACCAAGGGGTCCTAGACAATATCTTCCAACTTTGGGAACACCACAGGTCGACCTGTTCACATCCCCAGGCATAAACTTCCGTCTTCTGCTCACTCGTTCCAGAGCAGGCGCTTTCTGGAGTGGGCTCTGTCTCTAGACTGGAAGGATGAATTCATCTATGCCTTTCCCCCAATTCCACTTATCCCACGAGTCTTGCAGAAACTAGCTTCAGAAGGAGCTCGAATGATTCTGATTGCTCCTTTCTGGCCCAGGCAAGTCTAGTTCTCTCTTCTACAACAATATTCAGAGGATCCTCCTCTTCCTCTTCCTCTATCTCGAGGTTTGTTGACTCGGGATCAGGGGACCCTGGTCCATCCAGGCCTCAAATCCCTTCAACTGTATGCATGGCTCCTGCAGACCTAGCCCAATCCCGTTTTGGAGTGTCTCCCAAAGTGGCAGACATTTTAGTGGAGGCCAGAAAACTCTCCACCAGATCAACTTATGCTATGAAGTGGAAAAGATTCACTATTTGGGCCGCTTCCAAGAACGTGGAACCTTTCTCCTGTTCAGCGGGGCTTCTGCTGGAGTATCTACATCATCTGTTTGACCTGGGTCTCAGCCATTCCTCTCTGAAGGTACACATGGCGGCCATTTCGGCCTATCATGCTCCCTTCACAGACAAGCCTTTTGCTCAACTAGAGGTCTCCAAGACCTTTCTCAGAGGGGTCCTCCATCTGAGGCCCCCCATCAGTACTCCTGCTCCCCCTTGGGACTTGAACTTTGTTCTCAAGAAACTTACTCTTCCTCCCTTCGAACCTGCAGCTTCTGTGGATTTGAAGTTCCTTTCATGGAAGACGCTCTTCTTGGTGGCCATTACTTCGGCTCAAAGAATCTCCGAGCTCCAGGCACTGGTGTGTAAAATCCCCTACTTGATTTTTCAGAAGGAACTAGTTGCTCTTCGCAGGAATCCTAAGTTTCTACCTAAAGTGGTAGCAGAGTCTACCTTAAATCAGTCCATAGAGTTACCTGCTTTTTTCACGCAGTACTCTAATCAAGAGAGTATTTGCTCCATACTATGGATGTTCACGGATTCTGAGATACTACACAACAGGACAAAGGATCTCAGAAAGACTGACCAGTTGTTAAGTCTCTTTTGCTCACAAAAGGAAGGCAATGCTGTTTCCAAGCAATGCCTGTCTAAGTGGTTGGCTCATTGCATCACTTTCTGTTATGACAAATACAACAAGACCCTCCCGGGTCAAATCAGAGGCCACTCCACAAGAGGAGTAGCTGCCTCTGCGGCTTGTTTCGAGAATGTGTCTGCGGCAGACATCTGCGTTGCCGCCACCTGGACTTCAGTCCATACCTTCTCAAAACACTACAGTTTGGATGTTGCCTCTAGCCGTAGAGCAGGCTTCGGGCTGGCTGTTTTGCAAGGCCTCCTGTCTTGAGACTTGCACAACCAGTACTACCTTTTGGAGTAGTTTTCCTCCTCCCGGTGCCTCTCTTTGTTCCAGACTGCTTGGGATTCAGTCCTATATGTAATTACCTACTGCAAGAGCCTCTCTCGAAGATCTGCTGTTACGGTAAGTTCTTACGTAACTGTACTTTATGTGTGTTTCCTTTGTTAGTGAGAGCTTCTGGAGCTGTTTGTTTATTGTGTCTCTGAGTTGGAAGTATCATAGTCGATCTGCAGAACACAGACCATACCGCTGCCGAAGTACCTCAAAGGACAGAATAGTGTGTCCATTTAGCATCTGGTATGGTGCATAAAATCCCCTTTTGGCCTGTCGTTGGAACCACTTGTCCAACTTAGCAGGTTGAAAAAGTGGATCATAGGCCCACCATTTATATTGCCAAAGTTGTCTGTGTGTTTCTCCTCTGCTAGTGCCTCGCCTCCAACCCTCCAAGACTGCTCTCATGCCAGCATATTGTTGTGAGTCTCTTGAGCCTCCTTCTATGAAAAAGGACGCCTGAATTGGGGGGTCAACCAGCATCTCCACATCTGTCCTCTTCCAATGGACATCGTAACCCGGGTTGCTCCACAGAAGGGCAGTACACATCTGAGCAGCCACCCAGTAACTTGTAAATTGAAAGCCAACCCCCCCTCCGCGCTTTGGGAGATACAGCAGTTTCTTTTAACTCTAGGTCTCTTGTTTCCCAGAGGAAAGAAAGAGTATATCCTGCCATAACCCCAAGTCATGTTGGGTTACAATACAAGGTGCACACTGGAACAGGTACAATAATCGTGGAGAAGGCATTCATCTTAATCGCCTGGACTCTGGAATTTAAAGACAGAGGGAGCACAGACCATCTTTGTATGTAATTTTTTAATTGCTTTATTACCGGGGGATAGTTAAGTTCCCAGAGGTGAGCGTTATCCGTTGAAATCCTGACCCCCAAATATTCTAGGGTCTCGAGATCCCACCGTATGGGTTATTTACTCTGAAGAGCATTGTCGGGCTCGTAGTTAAAGCTAAATATCTCCGGTCTTTCCTGTATTCAATTTATAACACCCACCAGATTAGAAAAATTCTTGGATTAAGGACATTACTATGGGGAGAGAGGTCTCGGGTCCAAAATATAACAAAACATTGTCCGCCTATAATGCTAATTTATTTGTTGATCCTCCCAAGCAGACACCCAGCAGCCCTGTGTTTTGTCTTATCATTTGTGCTAGAGGTTCTATGTAAAGGGCGAACAACAAAGGAGACAGTGGACACCCTTGTCTAGTACCACGCTCTGAGTTGAAATGCCTCTGATATATGGCCATTTGTCCTTACATATGCCCTTAGGGCCTAATACATTCTGAAAAGGGCCACAATAAACTGCTGCAGGGAACCAAACCGGAAAGGACAGACCTCAGAAAGGACCATGAGACTCTATCAAAGGCCTTTTCAGCGTCCATACTCATTACCAAGGAAGGAAGTTTCTCTCTGTTTATGTGGTCAATTATGTGTATTGTGCGACACAGTTTGTCCTGGGCTTGTCTACCTGGAATGAACCCTGTTTGGTCTGTGTGGATTAGGGAAGGGAGATATATCTTAAGACGTCGCGCCCAAATTGCCATCAGGATCTTATAGTCTGTGTTCAATAGGGAGATAGGGCGATAAGATGAACATCTAGCAGGTTCCTTCCCCAGCTTGGGCACCACAGAGATAACAGCCCTGGACTAGGAGTGCGGGGCGGCCTCCTCTCCTCCCATCACCTCGGAAAATGTCCGGAGAAGCAGAGGCAGAATCTGTTTCCCCATACACTTATAAAATTCTGAGGGGAAACCATCAGAGCCGGGGTACTTAACCTACCTTCAGGCGTCCAATCTCTGACTTCTCCTCCTCCTCCGATAGAGGGGCCAGAAGGGATTCCCCCTGTTCTAAGGAAAGCTCAGGAAGCTTTAATTTTCCTAAGTAAGCCTGTGCCAATTCTTTGTCTGGAGATGTCGCCTCCTATATGTAATATTCCCTAAAGGCCTTGAAACTGTATGAACCTCTTGACCATTTGATTCTCCGTGAGTGCCAAACCTGTGTATCTGTGGCCCCGAGCCCTCTGAGCTCGAGTCTGCTGGCTAATAAACGTAAAGAGCGTGAACCCCCTTCAGAATATCTTTGACGTAGAAAGAGAAGCTTTTGCTCCACTTGATAATCTAATATACCCAAGAGCTCCCGTTTATATTTCAGGAGTTGTCTGGCCTGGTCTCTATCTAGTTTCTGTTTTTGCTGTCCCTCTAGTTCCTGCACATATTTAGTTGGTTCCATTTTTCGAGCCTCCCTAGCTCTCTTTTTCTGGGAGGCTGTTTGTATCAGCTTCCCCCTTAGTACAGCTTTGGCTGTATCCCACAGAATACACTGGGAGGTGGCCTGTCCCGAGTTGTCAATCAAAAATTATTATATGTCTCTGTTAATAATGTCTGCGTTTCCCTGTCTTTTAGAAGTGAGATATTCAAACGCCAAAAAATGGTACGTTTAGTCTCCCCATATCTACTCTCATACAACATACGAAATTTGCCAGCAGATAAAGGCCCAGAGGTCTATCAAGTCTGCTCGAATGTGCAGCTAGCACCCTTATCCTGCAGCTGCCCTCCTTCCACCCTTCCCCTTCATTAACCCTCCCCTTGTCCTGTCCCATCCTCGTTTGAAGCAGTCCACTGTTCTACTGCATACCACTTCTGCAGGTAACGCATTCCACCCAGCCACCACCCTCTCTGTAAAAGTGTCTCCTCATCTCCCTCCTGAACCTTCCTCGCTCAGTCTCATTATCCATGGCCCTGGTGGCCCTCCCTCCTTACTTTGAACAGCCCCTCTGTACCTGTCTTGTTTATTCCTTTCATGTATTTAAAGGTTTCAATCATGTCCCCCTGTCTCTCCTCTCCTCCAGTGAGTACATGTTCAACTCCTTCAACCTCCTCTCATGTGATAAGTCCCCCAGACCCTTGATCATCTTTGTCGCCTGCGCTGCACTCCTCCAGTAACAATATCCCTCTTCAGATACGGACGCCAGAACTGCACGCAGTACTCCAGGTGGTCTAACTAATGACCCTTACAGTGGCAGAATCACCTCCTCCTCCTTGAGGATATATACCCTGCAATACAACCCAGCATTTTGTTGGCCTTTGCAGCTGCCTTCCTACACTGTGCGAGTTGTTCATTGACCCTGTGATGAGCACACCCAGATCCTTCTCCTCCTCTGTCTGGGCTAGCTGCACTCCCCCTAGCTAGTAAGTCCTCCTTGGTTCTTCATCCCAAATGCATCACCTTGCACTTTTGGCATTAAAGCCCAGTTGCCAGGTGTCTGACCAGGTTTCAAGCTTTGCCAGATCATCCTGCAACCCCTGCCATCCCCTAGGTCATCCGCCACCGCTACCAACCTTGGTATCATCAGCAAACAGACTGATCTTGCTCTTGATGTCCCATGATATGTCTGCAATGAATATCCCAAACAACACTGGTCCCAACACCGAGGGCCTGTGGGACACCACTCGTCACTGCCCTTGGGTGTGAGGGCTCACCACCCACCACCACCCTCTGTTGCCTTCCCTGCAGCCAGTTTCCTACCCATCTCACCAGCATTGCACCTGCCCTGTGCCTACTAACTTCCTTCCCAGCCTTCCATGTGGCACTGGGTCAAATGCCTTACTGAAGTCCAGATACAGGACATCCACTGCATGTCCCCCGTCCAGTTGCCTAGTTACCCAGTCATAGAACCCGACCAGGTTGGTTTGGTGGATCGCCACGTGTAGCCATGCTGTCTGCTGTCCTGTAGTCCTTTGGCCTCTAAGAGGGCCACCAGCCTCCTTCAGGATAGTCTCCATTAGCTTACCCACGATGGATGTGAGGCTCACTGGTCTGTAGTTTCCCGGTTCATCCTTGGGGCCACTCTTGTGGAGGGGCACCACAGCGACATCCTCCAGTCCTGAGGTACACACCCAGATGTGGTGAGGCATTAAATAGGTCTGCAAAGGTCCTGCAAGGACCTCTCACAGCTCCTTCAGTACCCTGGGGTGGATGCCATCTGGGCCTGGTGCCTTGTCCACCCTCAGTGCCTTCAAACCCTCTCGAACTCTGTCCTCCATGATTTCCCCATCTGTCACCACTTCCCCCCCTGTGTCTGCCATTTCACCCATCTTGGGTGTCACCCCCCTCTTCTCTTTAGTAAATACTGAGCAGAAGTACTCATTTAGTGCTTCCGCCTTATCATACCCTGCTTCCACCCAACCCCCCTCCTTCCTAATCCTTCCTATGTGGTCCTTACAGCTCCTTTTCTCCCTGATGTACTTAAAGAAGTCCTTCTCCCCCTTCTTAATGCCTTGTGCCAGCCTGAGTTCCGTAGATGCTTTGGCTCCCCTTACTGCCCTTGTCACCTCCTTGATTCTGTCAAGTACTCCTCTCTCCTCCCTCCCTGTTTTCTTGTATTTCCTAAAGGCAGCTCTTTTCCTCCTTACCTTTTCCATGACCTCCTTGCTCAACCAGCTCGGTTTCTTAGCTCTAGCCTTCTTGCTCTGGGCTTTGCAGCAGGTTTTGGTTGCCTCCACTATCCCCAACTTTATGAGCTCCCATCTCTGGTTAGTATCCATACTAGATTGAATTCTGGCCAGGTGCCCTTTTACCACTTCCCCATCCTCCCAAAGTCAGCCCTCCTGAAGTCCAGCACTCTTGTGCCAGATTCCCTCCTTCCTTGCCCATATCCAATGTGAGCCATACTGGTGGTGGTCACTCCTGACAGCGGTTCCTCCACTGTAAGTTCTCTCACAAAGTCCCATTTGCCAGCACAAGGTCAGGGTATTCCCTAACCTGGTTGGTTCACTGACCATTTGCAGCAGGAAGCTGTCCTGGAGGCATCCAGCAGTACCTGCTCCTTCTGTTCCTGGTTGTTGGGTGCTCCGGTCCACTTCTGGCATGTTAGAGTCCCCACAATCACCACACTACCCTTCTACAGGTCCTCCTGATCTGTCCCTTAGGTCCCTGTCTAACTCCTCCATCTGAGATGGTGGCCTGTACCCACTCCCATTCTAAGACTCCTATTCTTGGAATCCTGATTTGCACCAAAGTGACTCTGTACTGCCTCCTCCCCTTCCTCCCCTTACACACTTCAGTCCTTCCTTCACATATAGTGCCACCCCCTCCTTTCCCAGTCACCCTGTCCCTCTGAAATAACCTGTACCCTGGTACAGACAGGTCCCAGATCATTATATTGGGTGGCCCATGTTTCCGTGATGGCTGCAGTGTCACCTCTCCCTCTGCCATGAGAACCTGCAACTCTGCAGTTTTTCCTCCCAAGGCTCCTGGCATTAAGGGTAACCACTTTCCACCCTTCCCCCCCATCCTGCCCTCCTTTCCTAGCATCACCAATAGTACTTGCCATTTGTCCTTTGTCACTGTTATGGGGGGTAAGCTCATATGATTTCCCAACCTGTGGTCCCTGCATATCTCTTCCCCAACTGCCACCCCCCACTCCTAGTTTAAACTCCAAACTTCCTCTATATATTCTTCCATCCTCTGCTTCAACACTTTCTTTCTTTCCTTCCTCACTCAAGTGTAGTCTGTCCTTGGCATAGAGACTACTGTCCTCCCAGGTCCCTCCCCCCCCCCAACAGCCCATACCCTTTAGCACAACACCAGGTTCTTAGCCATCTGTTAAATTCCTCTATTCTCAGCTTTCTTGTTGTGCTTGCCTTTGGCACCGGAAGTATCTCGGAAAAAGTTACTGATCTTCCTGCCCCCTCACATAATTGTGCTAGTTCCTCAAACCTCCTCTGGACTATATCCACTGTCTTGTCAGCCAGGTCGTTTGTCCCAAGATGTATAATTAAATGAGGCTTGTCCCTACCCCTTCTAGCATATTTCAGAACAGACTGTCCCACCCTTTCCGCTGTCATTCCTGGCAAGGCCTCCACCCAAATGCGACTATGCCTCTCCGCCTTGCTACCCCACCTAACTCCTCTTAGTATTGAGTCCCCCAGCACTAAGATTCCACCCCTCTTACTCCCTGCTTGCTTCCTTTCATCTCCCTCCCTCATTTCCAGCTCCTCTTCTTCCTCCTGCACATTATTATGCCCTTTTACCCCTGTTGCAGTTCTCCCAGCAGAACTTCCCCCTGCTCCAGTTTGGTCCAGGCATTTATCAATTACTCCTCTAATTTCATCACTTCCCTCCTCCACCTTCTTCCTCTCTAGCAGTGCACAACTATTTTCTGAAGATCCTTCACAAATGCCTGCTCCCTCTCTCTGCATAGTAACCTGTTCTCTCCTTTCCACTCCATGACTTTTGCCACTTCTTCGCCTCCCCTCACAAGTCCCTATTGCCTCCTTCCATTTGACTTTTGTCTCCTGACCTGGTTTCCCCGGCAATCGTTCTTCCTGGCCTGGGCCCCTTTGTCTCTGCTTCCCTTCTTCTGAGCCTCTCCTCACCACTGTTGGCTTAAATTGCCCTCCCTCATCTCCCCTTCCTCCTCCCTCCAGTATTGGGCTAAACCCACCCCCAATCTGCCTTGCCTGTCTTAGTTCCTCCTGCAGACCCTCAATCTCCTTTCTAAGTTTTTCTATGTGGTTGCACACTAAACATCCTCCCACTCTCCAGGCAATGTTTAGAAAGATTGGTGCACACCAGTTGTTGCAGCCTACCACCCTACCCATTGCTGTCGTTGCCCACCAGCGACCCCCCACCCTTCCAGATGCAGGATACCAAACACTCCCCCAAGTCCCCACTCTCCCCCTCTATCAGTGCAAAACATTCTTTATGTCCCTTACCTCCTTTATTTGCTACGTTTAGATATGTTGAGCAACTGCTTTGTATATTCCTATCCACACTCAAAAATACTTTAAGTAGCCATTGCACACCTTCTTCAACTCCTACTCCCCCTTTACCAATGCAATAACTATGTGAAGTAGTAATAATGAAGCCCTAGATTTGCATTTACTTCCCTTCCACTGAGAGGCCGTCACCTCTTCACTTGCTGCAGTTCCTTTCCTGGATGTCTGCTTCTGTTATGACAGGTGCAAATCCTTTGCCTGTTTGAGAGTGATGTCAGAACCCCTAGTACAAGGGAATAATTGACCAGGGGTGGGTGGGGTGAGGGGTTTGGGTGGTGGGACCAGCCAAGTCCTCCGAAACAATCAGGTAGCTGGAGGCCTCTAGTCAGACAATTAGCACCCTTCCCCACTCAAAACTTTGCAGCTAGTGAAGCCAGCAACAATGAATAAATTCTACTCAAAGCCCCAACATAGGTTTGCTACCCAAAGAAACAGGACACCAATTCAAACAGCTTCACCAACAATACATCAAAATAGGTTTGGAATTATAAGATATAGGTCTCCAATTCAAAGAAACAGACCAGTTAAATTACACCAATTATGTTTAAAAGGGACATGATCCGAGAGGAGAAATTCTCCTATCCAGGAGTCATAGACCTGGTGTACTTCATCTTTTGGGACTAGAAAATAATCCAACCGGGAGTAGATGTTATGTGAAGCCGAAAAGAAAGTGTAATCTCTCTGTCTCCCATGTTGATTATGCCAGACGTCTATTAGGCCTAATTCAGAGAGTAATCAAACTACCTGCTTAGCTGTATGGTGTGGTCTTCTAAAGACAGAGGTGGAGGAATCCAATTTTGGGTTTAGTACAAGATTCAAGTCCCCACAACATATCAGTTGTCCCTCAGCCCACTCCAGGAGGGTGGTCAGAAAAGTACAGTACTCTTGATATGGGGTCTCTGGCGGGAAATAAACTGAAACCAGGGTTATAATTTTGCCCTGAAACATCCCATTAAGCATAGAAAAGCGTCCCTCTTTGTCAGCTTTCGAGTCTAGTTTTCTCGAATTGAGTCCTCGAGGGGACGAGGACCATTGTACCCCTTTGTCTGCCTCTTTTATAGGAGGCAGCAGCCAAATCCCTGAATTCCAGCTTTAAGAATTTATTATGCTCCTGCGTTGATAGATGTGTTTCCTGCAAAAGCAAGAAGTCCACTGAAGCTTTTTTAGCCTGTCTTATAATCTTACTCCGGTTGGTGAGTCCCTTCACATTATATGAACATACCACAGTTCCCCACGTATCCATTCTCCAGGCTAAGTGTTGCCAAAATCCACTTTTTGATGAGGATTCCTCCACCTCCCTCAGAACCCCCGCCCCCCCATTTCTCCTCCCTCAACACCCCAAGAATAGCTATTTCCCGGCATGTAAACTTGAAACAATTCAAACAAACAAAGCTAAATTGGATAGTTCTACTATCAAAACATACATCAGATTTGGTCAACATGACCCCTAGTGGTAAAGAATAAAATAAAAAAGCAAAAATGCACTTCCAAATTGGAGACCTTGCTTCCAAGGTCTCTTATCTTGCCCACTTCTGAAGTTACTGTACGTGAGTCAAGCTTAGAGGGGTTTTTGTGTCTCTCCACTGAGAGATCCTTGAAAAGCTTCTGGGTGTAATCTAATTAGCCCTTGCCAAATCTAGAGTGTAAGTAGTGTTTACCTCTAGTGGCTACAGTCGTAAGTAATTAGCTTACTTCCTCTCTTATTTTAAAGTTAGGCAGCTGTGTAAGCTCACTGAGAGTGTGCTACCTATACAACCCTTCTGAAACAAAAAACGAATCAGTGAAAAGGGGAACCCCCCTCCGCGGGGTCTTTGGGAGTACCCATCTACGATCACATAGGGTATGATGACCGCATAACATTGGGAAGTCGAACAACCAGTACTGGAGACCACACTTGAAGAGGGACATACAGCTCCTGGAGAGGGTACAGAGGAGGGCAACAAAGATGATACGAGGGCTAGGGGATTTGACTTACGAGGACAGACTTGAGGAGCTCTGCCTGTTTTCATTGGAGGAGAGGAGAGACAGGGGACATGATTGAGGTCTTCAAGTACCTCAAGGGAATAAATAGGGTAAACATGGAGGGATCTTTAGACTAAAGCAGGAGGCATCACCAGAGGCATGGTTTGAAGTTGGAAGGTGGAAGGGTGAGGGGAAAAGAGGAGGAGGTTTTCACTGAGAGGTGGTGGACCCTTGGAATGCTCTGCCTGGTGAGCTGGTTCAGAGATCCACAGTGGAGCTTTAAGAAAGGTGGGACAGACACAGAAAGTGGATGTATCAGATGATGGCCTGTCCGGGGGTGGGGATGGATGATAGGGTTTCTGGAGCACAAGGGATGGGAGGGTCTCGGCACCCAACTAAGGATCTAGGTTCGAGGCAGACTTGATAGACCATAAGGCCTAATCTGCTGGCAAATAGTATGTTAGTATGTTAACCAGGGAGATAGAAGGATACCAGGGACCAGTCCAAGTGATTCAGCCTCTGTGATTACAAGCAAGCTGAGCAGGCCATGCATTTTAAAACAGAGGATCTCTTCCTGGAAACCCGATTATAGATTAAGAGCTAATCCCCATTACAAGCCAGATGAAATGTAGTGGCATCCTATGCCTCCCCATCTAGTCCCCACTATAGAGACCAGTGGAGCAAGCCCAGAGCCACCGTGCCCTGTTTGTAATCAATTTGGATAATGGGGTCAAAGGTGAAACTCCATGTAATTAGTATATAGACGAAATGATAGGCAGCTTAGCTCCCCTGCTCAATGCCCAGTCTTTGATTAAGTTTATTGTGTTGCCACATATGGTCCCCAGCCAACCCCCCCCATCAGTTGCACGTTCATCTCCCAGCACTCAGTCCCCTAAGGCCCAACTGGCACCCTCCCATTGCCCCTGTACCACGTATCCACTAAGCACTGAATAGATTTCAAAAACAAAGGCCTTCTTTTTTTTTTTTTTTATACTTTCTTTTCGCCCCCGTCTCACCCCGGTGCTTCCTCACCTTTGGGAGTCTCCTACGGCCTTGGGCGTCCCTGCTCGTCTGTCGGCATCGGATGCAGTCATCCCCCCATGCTGCCTTGGTTTGACCCCCAGGTAGGTACGAGGCGGGGCCCCCCTTTCCACCGCCCCGAGCGACTGAGTTTCATCGGGGATTCGTCATCCGTGCAGGAGGGACCTTGGGATCGGGGCCTGAAGCTCCGTCTACAGGGGAGCACGGAGGTGTTTTCCTCTTTCCGCCCATCCCCATGGGGCGTCTGCACTAGGAGAGCCTGGGGTGACACCGTCTGGCGTGCTAACGCTCCGGCTCCCGGCGGATGTCTTCCCTCCCTGCTTCATGCCGTCCTTGCTGCACCACCACCCGTGGTCACCCAGGTGGCGGTATGCTTAGCGGGACCCGCATCCCACCCCACCCGAGGAGGAAACCTCTGTTTTCGATCCTCCTCCTAACCCGACCTCAGTTCCCCGAGTCCGTTCCGAACCCTGGAGTGCGGCTCGCCAGCGGGCGGTAACCCTACTGCTTCGTACAAGGGTCAGCGTAAAGGCCTTCTTTTTAAGAGCAAATACGATTTAGTCCTGTAGGAAATTAGGGTCTATTTGATATCTAGGTGTACACGCTCTCTCCAAGTTAACCTGAACTACACATTTTGTAGTTTGAAGGTTTTCCTTCAATGCCAAGTTTACTTGCGGTTCTGGCAATGTCCAATCAGGGTATAGATCCCATTTCTCTCTCTGTTACCGGGTGATCTGGTGTGGTAGCTTGTTCAGTTTGAAGCAGTCGGCCTAGTTCTCCGCGACGAGAGCATTTCCGGGTCTTAACTGTGTCCCACAGGCCAGAAGTGTCTGTGCGGAAATGAACTCCTTGGCCCAGATATTCAAACTGCGCTCAAAAGTAGCGCAACAGCAGGAGCAAGCACAAACCAGTTGCACAAATGCGCAACAGGTGCGATATTCAAACATGGAGCAGAGCAAATTCGCAAGCAACCAACGCCTGAATATCGCACATACTGCGTCATCCGCGCAACCAGGAAGGAAGCTGAGCCAAAATGTTGCGCTATGGAGCAACCAGGAAGCTCAGCTGAGCATTCCAGAGCTGCCATAAGCGCACAGCCCCAGAGCAATGGAACTGCACATCCAGGGAGGCAGGCTGGGGCCCACCGCCAGCCATGCCACACATGGGCACAGGAACACACTGCAGAACCCACACCACACCTGCACACCCCAAGAACAGCATCACTGGGGTGGGACAGATGATCTACCTGCCCATGGGGACAAGCCAACAAAGCATAGCAGAGCCATGACCCCCAGCACAACCACTGGCAGGCTGAGAGTGCCACACACAAGGGTTGACAACCACAGTGCACATCAGCCCCCCTGCACACACACACCCTGCACTGTGACCCCAAGACACCACCCATGTGCAGTGACTGGCACTGCAGGAAACCATGCAGTCCCCCCAGCACTTGTCAGCCCCATGCAACACAGAAGCCTACAAGCCAGACACACCCTGTGCACCCAGCAGTGGGTGGCAGCAGACGGCAAGACCAACAGAAAGTCACTGCCATGCTGGAGATACCTCCCCATGCGCGCACGCACACACACACACACACACACACCCAGGACCATATCACCCCAGATGGCATGTACACCACTGCAACTGAACAACCATAGCCAGCTGCAAAACAGAGACCAACACAGTATTCATATCAAAATATGAATGTATTATCAAAATGTGTAAAGTGCAAAACAATCAACTATAATTATTTACAAGGGGAATGCAATTTTAGCGTGGGGTGGGCAAGGGGTAAGGATGTACAACTTGGAGAGGAAGGCAGGGTGGTAGGGATGGGTGAAGTGGGAAGGTAATTTGGTCTAAGGCCCAGCAGGCTGGTCCTCATCTGCTCGGTGCCGCTGTTCTCGGCGATGCCTCCTCTGCAGGCCATGTCTGTGAATGTCTCTCAAGATGGCCTGGTTTTCTAGGGACCCTTCTGTCAGCCTTCGTATGTCCGCTGTATCCTCCTGAGAACTATGAGGCCTAGGAAAATGGGAACACAGTCAATGGCTGTGACTGACCACAACCCTGAACACCACCCAACCTGCAAGCCACATAGCCCAATGTCCCACACCTTTGATGGCATGCACCACCCCACAGTGAACATGCACATGGCCATCACAAGCAGGCGGCACCAGCTATCGCACCACGCCCCACACACTGCCCGTCAATCACAGTACAAACTAGGCTGGCAAGTGGCGTGGCAGCGTGCTCGATGCCAGTTACACAGCTATGTGCCCAGTGCATGCCTGGACCACCAGTGACACGTGCACAGGCGTGCTGTGATACTGCACAGTGATGCATGTCACCTGTGTGAGTGCCTACATACATGGATACATAGACAGTGTCGGCAGATAAGGGCCTATGCCCACCAGCCTACCCATTTGAGCTTGTAAGTTCACTCTGTTTTCCTATAAGTCTGTTGCACCTTATCCTGACCTCCAGAATTCTTTATGTCTATCCGTGCATTCTTAAATCCCGTGACCAAGTCAGCCCCCACCACTTCCTCTGGCAGGGTGTTCCCTTGTCCACCACCCGTTCTGTGAAGAATTCTTTCTCATGTTTCCTCTGAATCGTCCCCCTCAACTTCATCCCATGCCCTCTAGTCCTGGAACATCTTTACGGCTTAAAATAGTGTTTTCCTGCACTCTGTTCCCCCTGTAAGATACTTGTATGTCCCCATCATATCCCCTCCCTCCTCTCCTCCAGGGAGTACATGTTCAGTTCCTTCTTCATAGGACTTGTGATGCAATCCATGCACCATCCGTGTTGCCCTCCTCTGAACCCTCTCTACCCAGTCCATGTCCATACGTAGGTATGGTCTCCAGAACTGTACACTGTACTCCAGGTGGGGCCTCACTAGTGTCTTGTATAGTGGAATTATGACCTCCCCTTTCCTGCATGGTTGTGTTGTGCATGGCTGGTGGTCTTGCCCCCCCCCCAGCATGCAATAGCATCCATGAAGTAATGATACTCACACTCCTCAAGCAGCTGGGTCTGCCGCTGCTGCTCTGCTGGGGCACAACACCCACCGGCATCGGGGCCCTGGCACGGCCCACCTCACCCTCGCCCTCGTCCTCAGATTCCGGCCTGTGGGAGACATATGTTGAGACAAACATCAGTGTGACTCAAAGCAGAGTGCCCCCTGCCCCAGTGAGATGCCTGCCCACACAGCCATAACCATCCACTACTTTGGCTGCACACACTGGCTAGTGTGTGTCGGGCAGCACCTATGCAGCCACCCAAACACACACACCCCTACAGAAATATGGGTGCATAGATGGTACACTCCACCTGGCCTGGGCACCACGCCCGCCTGTGCCGACCGCAGCCATCAAAAGGTCTGGCTCCCTCGGGCGGAGGTCACTGTGCAGTGCCAGCACTGCTCAGCAGACCGGCCCGTCAGTGACCTCCACCAGGTCAGTGGCCACTTGCTGCCACACGTGTGTCCCTAGGCATGGTGAGGGGCCTCACCATAGAGTGCCTCACAGTGGGGCTCCACCAGGGCACCAGGTTGGCCACCTCCTGTGGGCTCCAACTCACTGCCCTCCTCCTAGCCATCTCAGCCAGTTTACAGCAGGCAATATGGCGCTCTGCTGCACTGTAACCCCGTGGAGATGTTGCGCAATAGACCACCACAGGCTCCAATCGCTGTTCGAACAGCGCCCGTCATCACATGGCGCTGTCACCAGACAGTGCAATGAGGACGTACACATGGCATGCGAACCGCCCGGGGCAGAGGGCATACAAGGGTCATGGCAATGGCGCAGAGCTCGCACTGGCGCCAGCGGACATATAGGCATCCCTGCGCGACTGCCAAGCTGCGTACCAGTGCCACAGTGGACCATCGGCGCGGTAGTGCCACAGCGCCATATAGTGCCCAGTGCTGTGGCGCCACTGGCTCAGTTGGCCATGGCCTGAATCGCCTACTCGGCGCTCAGCAGGTCTGCAGCGCGATAGGCATATCTTGTCGCTTCAATAGGCATGCGCCAATGCAGTGTAACTGCGCACACAAACCCTGCGCCATTAGCTCAACCGGACCTTCCGTGTGCGCAGCGCAAATTCGCGATATTCAGCCGACATGCTAAATCATTCGATCAGCCATTCAAAGGCGCGGTGAGCGCGATTAGCATGTCATTAAAGTTATTACCCTCCTCATTTGCATGTGTTGCTCTATAAAAATGCGACAGTGGATTGTGCTGGCCAGATTCGGTTACTGCAGGTGAGAGGTGAGTTACATGCTGTGTGATGCTCAGGACAATGCTCATGGGCAGGGTTGCGGTGGATGATAAAGGCTGAGGGGCTGAGAATCAAAGAGGCATAGAAAGGGACAAAGGGCACTTTTCTGATTAGTATCTGCCATACGGAGAAGAAGCATTGAGAGCTTCCGCCCAGCCGACACCTATGCTCATGGGGAAATGCTGTAGACTGCACAGTGACAGGTGTCCACTTCCACCCATAGATCACCATGACTGACCAGAGACAAGGTGAGGTGAGGACAGCAGGCGTGGGAGGAGGCCGAACTTCACAGCTGCAGAGACGGAGGCCCTCTTCCAGGCCTACCTGGAGGATGAGCCACTATTGAGTGGACGGAGGGCACCCTCCAGGAACATGCAGCTGCATGGAAGAGGGTAGCTCAGGCTGTCAACCTGCGCGAAGCCAGGCGCTCCGTGCAGAATCTGAAAGAAGATGGGGACTGACCACAGGAGGCTGAAGGAGATGGTGGCAGCCTTCAGGGCGGCACGTGCTGGCACTGGTGGGGCCGCCAGTGGTGTTGCAGCTGGCCCCAACAGAGAGACACTGGTCGCGGCCATGCAGCGAGTGCCATTACGGTGTACCAGGCGGGATTCCAGACAGGTGGAAGCCCATCACTGCCGGTATGACATGGTGGTGGTGTGGGGCGGTTGTTCACATGCACTCACATGTACTCTCTTTCTGTACAGATCCTGTTCGTCTTCAGGAGGCGGTGGTGGTGGTGGTGGGTCCAGACAGTGATGCAGACCTGCTGGGCGTGGAGGAGGGACCATCCACCTCCGCCACCAGCCAGCAGGCACTGCAGCAGCATGAGCGCTGGGCCAAAACTCTGGTGTCAGTGATCAGGTGCGGGGTGCACAGCCTGTGTCTCAGCAGTCTGGCATGCAGGTATGCCAGCATGCTGTGCCTATAGCAGTGGCACGTACCTGCACCATTGAAGATAGCAGCCCTGCAATGGGCAGTGATGGTGTGTGTCCCATGACGGACACATGGCAGGCCAACACGTGCCCTGGGCCTTCCTGGTTAACACCTGTGTACCAGCATGCTGGCACAGTCCCAGGCTGTGCCTGTCAGCACCAGTGAGGCAGCACGGTGGCTGTGCAAGTGTCTGGCACTGTTGCCAGCATGGAGGTGGAACAGGTGGACCTGGGGGCTCAGCAGTTGGAGGCGGCAGCAGCAGTCGCACACCAGGTCTGGGGTACAGTGTCAGCAGTGGCACATGTCCACCGCCTCTGATCCGCCCATACCTGGTCCTGGAAAACAGCGCCCACCCTCAGGGGTGCTGTGCACCAGGACCGTCCACACCTGGGGGTCACACGTGCCATTGGGGCACAGTACCCATGGACGCGCACACCCGCCTGCTGCAGGAATCGGTACAGCTGCAGGGACGGGTTGCAAGGTCCGTGGAGGCACTGTCTGTGTCCGTGGGCGGCATAGAAGGGTGTCTGGGACCGAGCCGAGCTGGTCCTTATCACGGACGGATGTGACGCTGCCATTGACAGGCTGGCCCAGGCAGTGGTCTCTGTCGCAGACGCGATGGGCACACTGTCAGGTGCCCCTGTACCACCACCCCACACAGTGCACTCTCCACTCCCGTTCCGGCGTCGTGCGACACCAGGCCTGTCGGACGCGGGTTCTGCTTGGGCATCCAAGCACCCCTGGTGCACGTTTGTTGACATGATGCAGACCCCTGTGCGGGCAAGGTCGGCGTTCGGCGCAGTGGGACCTCTGGTGGTGCAACAGCGCCACCCCATGTAACCCCTGCTCAGCCTGCCAGGGCTGCTGGGCCCGGCGACTGCTGCCGCATCCGTGGTGGCCGTGGGACAGTGCTACCTGACTGAGCTGTCTCCCAGTCGCGGGCCCTGTCTGGTGCTGCCCTGTGTGCAATGTGTGTCATGGTGGGCAGTGCACTGCGGGTGCTCTGCTCACCATGCTGACACACGGACCACCTGCACCTCTCCCAGCTGCTGTCCACAGGTGCGTGTGCATGATGATGCCTGCATTGCACTGTACACCAAGGTGCAAGGGTGCCCAGGTCCTGACACACGCACTTGTACGGTACAGGTGGTGGGGGTGGTCGGTGGTGCTGTGTGTTGGCAATGTCGTTTCCGCAGTGCTGTGCTTCTGCCCATGTATGCTGCCTGGTGTGTGTGTGTGTGTGTCCATATGAGTGCTCACCCCTCCCTGATGGTGTGTTGGTATGCCTGGAACCTTCAACTCCCCTGACCTTCATGCACGGTGTGTTCCCCTGTGTGCCTGTGGTTTGCGCATGGACAGTGTGGCTTGCACATGTCCCCTGACTTACCTGTGTTGGGCGTGAGTGCTCTTCTGCAATGGTCTCCGGTGCAGCTGGGCCTGCCGGTCAGTCGGGGGTCCTCCGTCTAGGGGCTGCTCATCCAACATCACCGGCGCCACTGGCGTCCCATTGCTGTCCACTCTTCGACCTGCGGCTATCCCATGGTCTTTGGCCATGTTGTGCAGGATGCAACAGGCCAGGAATATCCCACAGGCCTTTTGGGGGCTGTACTAGGGCACCGCGAGGTGTCTAGGCATTGGAGCGTGCCTTGAGCATCCCAAACACCCGCTCTATGATGTTCGTGTTGCGGCATGTGCCTCATTGAAGCATTGCTGCGCTGGGGTCGTGGGGCGCGTGCAGGTGTGAGCAGCCAGGGACGGAGTGGGTATCCGTAGTCACCTGTGTGGAGATAGTGGAGAGCAGTGTCATGTCAGGTCCATATTGCCCATCGCCTTGTGTGCCACTACCATGGCACCTGTGTCATTCCACCCTTGCCCAGAGTTTGCATTCCATACATGTGTACTCACCCACTAGATGTCCTGTGGGATGTCCCCTCTCGAATCGATGGCACAGTGCAGACTGGTGCCATATGAGAGGCATCATGTGCTCCGCCAGGTGTGTGGCACAGACATTGATATCGCGCAGTGGCATCACACCACCTGGCAGTTGACACTGGAGAACCCCTTCGGTTCCGATATGCCTGGCCGTCCGGGGCCAGGTGGTGTCGCGAATGGCACATGGGTGCAGTCTATGGCCTAACACGCCAGGCATGCGTGCTACCCTGTGGAACTCCTGCATGTTTGCTGTCGCTCTGCTGCGGTGCTGGGGAAATGGATGTACTCCAGGCATGTGGCAGCAGTGCGCTGAGGAATTGGGTGAGGATGCGTGGCGTGGCCGACTGCGTGATGCCTGTGGTGTCCCTCTCGGCCTCTGGAAGGTGCCCGTGGCGGAGCAGGCACATGCAGGCTGTCACCTTGGTCTCCACAGACAGAGCGTGACTCCGTCGTGAGGGTGCCTGCATCACATCACTGCACAGCTCACAGAGCCGTCTCAGTATTGCCCTGTTCAGGCGGTACGGCCTGATCTTCGACATCTGTGTACAGCTCGAGCTGATGCGGGCGCGATACCGCCTGTCGGGGCATACCACGGCCCCCTCCGCCCACGGGCCCTGCAGCATGGTGTCTCACCCTCAATACAGCTTCCATGTGGAAGCTGGCACTGTCCATCTCCCTGGCTTCTGCCCCCTGGCTGCTGTTCCTGTGTTACCCCGCTGCCCCACTGCTGCTTCCACTGCACCAGGCACCCCCGCTGGTCTCTCTGTCCTCCTGGACCTACTGCCCTGTCTGCCCTTCCAGCTTCTGTCTCTCTCTCTCTCTCTCTCTCTGTCTGTCTCTGTCTCTCTCCCCCAGTTTGCGGCCTGCTAGGGTTCTTGCGCCGCTTCCTTGAGCCTTTTTATTTTGGCTCAATTCCACTACTGCGCAACTTCCAGCTGAGCCACTCTTGCGCATTGCGCAAGTGTTCGAATATCGCATTGCGCACTTTATGCATGGACCCTCCCCCTTCGGTTGCGCATGCCTTAATTTCCATTGTGCTGTTGCTCAGCATGTTTTTGGTGGCGCAACTGGCCCCTTCTGAATATTGCAGAATGGCACATTTTTGGAGTTGCGCACGCGCAACCCTTTTGAATATCTGGGCCCTTGTCTTTTTAGGCCAGGTGCACTCCATGCTCTCCCACGGACCCGCTGCAGCCCATCTGAGATCTTGGGCCACTCTGCAAGGGCGATCCCATGTTGAGACAGAAACTCCAGGCATCCTTCAACTCCTGAAAACGCAGTGGACCTTTTTCAGTGAGTATTTTTAGTCGAGCAGGATATTCTACGAATGCCCTCAGTTCTTTTTGTTGGAGTCGCTTAACGATTGTTAATACTTGTCTCCTTTTGGCTAAAAGCTGGGGAGTAAAGTCATGGTCGAAGTACAGTCTGGTATCACCAAAATAGATGGTTTTCTTGGACCGGGCCATTGCAAGAATCTCTTCCTTTACCCTATAGTCAAGGAAGGCAATTACGACTGATCGCGGCCTAGCATTCAGGTCCTTAGATCATGGGATAAGGGACCGATCGTGTGGATGATATCAAGACTTTATCTTTAGGGAGATTGAGAATCTCATGGAGAAAGGAGTCCATGAAAGAGATCACATTGCCTGATTGGGTGCCTTCAGGTAGGCCATGTATCCTAACATTGTTCAGGCGATTACGGTTCTTCATCTTTTCAGTCGCTGCTCAAGGAGCACAGTCGCTGATTTAATTCCAGGAGGGTGGTATTATGTACATCAATAGTTTGGGTATTATCAGTAACTGTAGTCTCAAGGGAGCCTGTTCTTCATTCCAGGTCTTCGATTTCTTTCCGATGGTCAGAAACCCTAGCTTCCAGACGTTGCAGAGTTTCTGACATTTGTTTAAGGGTGTGGCATAATTGTCGCGATGTGATTGTGCAGTCTGCTTCCTCTGCTGCTAGGTCTGAGGCATGGATGCCTCCGGTGCTGTCTCCAACTCTGCAGGCCGCTGTTGTTTGCGATTCTTCTGTTGTATTTTTAAGCCCTTTGTTACCACATTCGGCGGATTTTCTTTAAGATGCTGCTTCGGTGCCATGAACTAAGCAGGTATACCACGTCTGGAAGACAGGATGGAAGCTTGTTAGGTATGATGCTCATGGATTAGTTCTGGTCGTTCTAGGAGCTTGCTAGATAGGCTGCCATTAAGAGGTGCTCAAAACCGGAAGTCCGCTGACAGACATTCTTACGACCAACATCTCTTTCATGGGTTGGGGTGCCCATGTGGGGGAGTTCCGGGCCCACGGCCTCTGGTCCCCTCAGGAGTCTTGGTGCCACATCAACCTGCTGGAGCTTCGAGCAGTTCGACTAGCCCTCACCACCTTCACTCCGATTGTACAGGGTCAGGTGGTTCAGGTCCAGACAGACAACAGCACGACCATGTACTATCTCAACCGTCAGGGTGGGACGCACTCCTTGCCTCTATGCACAGAAGCTCTCCGCATTTGGTCTCTCGTGATCAGCCTGGAGGTGGATCTCCTAGCCATCCATGTGGCAGGAGCCTCGAACAGTCTGGCCAGTGCCCTCAGCCGGATAGGCGCTGCATCTCACGAGTGATCTCTCCTGCCGGAGGTAGTTCAAGACCTGTTCTCCCATTGGGGCACCCCTCAGGTGGACCTGTTCGCCTCCAGGGAGAATGCGGAGCTGAGGCTGTTTCGTGCCCGCCCCCCTTCAGCAGGGCTCGCTGCAGGGGATGCCTTCTGAGGCCATGGACCCCAGGCCTCTTCACCCTTCCTCCATTTCCCTTGATCCACAAGGTGCTTCAAGGCGAAGAGGGACAAGGCACAGGTGATTCTGGTAGCTCCACACTGGCCTCGCCAGTTCTGGTACCCAGATCTCCTCAGCCTCAGCTCCAGGCTCCCGAGGTGGCTTCCAGCCCACCCAGACCTGATCTCAGTCGACAAGGGGAAGGTTCTCCATCCGGACTTTCAATCCCTGCACCTGACGTCCTGGTTCCTGAGCGGCTAGAGTTCCAGGGATCTTTCCAGCGAGGTCCTCAACGTTGTTGAGGCGTCCCGTAAGGAGTCGACCAGAAAGTGCTATGCCTTTAAATGGAAGAGATTCTCCATTTGGTGTCAGGACAAGGGGTTGGACCCTTCTGCCTGTCCACTGGCTAGCATTTTGGACTACCTGTGGTCCCTGTCTCAGCTAGGGCTTTGGTCGACGACCCTTAAGGTACACCTGGCAGCCATCTCTGTTTACCGGGCGCAGGCCAGCAAGCAGTCGGTGGTGCAGGAGAAGGTGGTTGGGTGCTTTTTCAAAGGCCTTGATCACATATCCCTTCCGGTGTGAGAACCTCCACCTCCGTGGGATCTACTGTTGGTATTAGCTAAGCTCATGGGCAAGCCATTCATACTGATGCACAGGTGATATCTCCCACCTGTCGTGGAAGACCGCCTTCTTGGTGGCTATAACGTCAGCCAGAAGGATGGGAGAGCTCCAGGCGCTTTCCATAGAGTCTCCTTTTCTGGTCTTCTACAGGGACAAGGTTGTCCTTCGCCCCCACCCGAAATTCCTTCCGAAGGTGGTGTCAGAGTTTCACCTTAACCTGGTGTTGAGGTCTGCTGGTGTTCTACCCCAGTCACACCTCGGAGGCCGAATATAGGCTCCATACTTTGGACCCTAGAAGAGCGCTCGCTTATTATAAGGAGCAGATGGCTGAAGTTCGGGGAGAGGTTCACCGGCTTTGTCACCTACGTTGAAGCCGCACCCGGCAGACCTGCAGCCAAGCAGACAATAAGCAGGTGGGTCACCTCCTGCATAGATCTCTGCTATAGGTTGGCGGGCATGGAGCCACTCAAAGGAATAAGAGCTCATTCTACCCACCATACTGCTGCTTTGGTGGCTGCTTCTAGGGACGTCCCTATCCAGGAAATCTGCAGGGCTGCTACCTGGAAGTCAGCACACATCTTTATTTCCCATTACCACATTGACCTAGAGTCACGCTGGGATGCTGGTTTTGGGACCTCAGTTCTCCAGTCCTTATTCCCCAAGTAGGTACCGGGGGTGCGTGCCCTGCCTCCCTCCTCCCATAGAACTGCTAGGAGTCTGCCAGACAGTGTGGATTGAACAACATGTCACGTCCCTGAAATACAGGTTGCTCACCTGTAACTGCAGTTCTAGGGTCCTATGTTGTTCATCACATGACCTCCGGCTCAGCCCAGCAGCCTGGCTTCAGTGGGCTAGATCTGCCACATGGAGCCGAGGGTTTTACCACCCGGGTGGGTGGGAGGAGCCAGCTTGAAGACTTTCCGGCCCATCGTAAAGTGGCAAGGAACCTGCCAGACAGTGTGGATGAACAACATATACCACTCCTAGAACTCCTGTTACAGGTGAGTAACCTGTATTTCAGAGCCCTTCTGTTTGGCCTCTCCTCAGCACCTCGGGTTTTCACCAAGTGCTTAGCGGTGGTTTCAGTATTTCCACGCCGCAGGGGCATTTATGTGTTCCCGTACCTGGATGACTGGTGCTTTTCAGCCCTCGCGGAGATCCTGAAGGAATACCTCTCCTTCACTGTGGGCCTCTTTTCCAGTCTGGGAATATCTGTCAGTCTCCCAAATCCCAGCTAGTATCCTCCCAGCACCTTCAATTCATTGGAGGCGGTGCTGGACATGTTCCAGAGCAAGGCCTTCCTTCCAGTTGACCGAGTGAAGACTTTAATCTCACAAGCCACACTTGTGGCTCCCTCTCGGTGGACCACAGCTCTGTCCTATGACTTTTGGGTTTGATGGCGGCTGCCATACCCACAATTCCTTTGGCCAGGCTGCACATGAGGGTCACCCAGTGGTCTCTCTGAGTCCAGTGGGATCAGCGCTTGGACAACATGGACCAGAGAGTCCTTGTCTCCAGCAGCCTTCAAAGAGATCTCCTCTGGGGAAGGACCCTGCCAATCTGTTGGTGGGGGCCTCATTTCACCCTCTATCTCCCTCTCAGATCCTCACTTTGGATGCCTTGAACTCAGGATGGGGAGCGCATCTGGGGGACCACAGGACCCGAGGCTCCTGGTCTCCCACAGAGGAGAACCTACATGTCAATATTCTGGAGTTGAGAGCAGTGCTTCACTCTCCAGGCCTTCCAGTCACTTATAACCCAGGAACACTCCTTATATAGACAGACAACATGGCCACCTGTCTGGTATCTAAACAAACAGGGAGGCACTCCGATCGTACCCTCTCTGCAGGGAGGCAATGCGGGTGTGGTACTGGGCAATTCATCACGGCCTGTCTTTGACAGCAGGCCACGTGTTGGGTGTTCACAAAATTCTGGCGGACAGTCTCAGCCGATCAGTCGCCAGGGCTCATGAGTGGGTACCAAAGCGGGAGGTAAAGACCTGGATCTGTTCGCCTCCCCATCCAACGCAAAACTACCCAGCTTTTGCTCGGTCATTCCGGGGCATGGTGCTTTTTGGTGAGATGCACTGTCTCTATCCTAGATAGGGAAGTTTCTATACGCTTTCCTCCCTTTCCACTGTTGCAGAAGGTTCTGCTGAAGCTCCAAGCAGAGGAGGCTCACATGATCCTCATTGCCCTTCTGTGGCCTCGGCAGATATGGTTCCCGTTGTTACAGCAACTTGCTCTGGAACCCCAGTACCTCTGCCTTTCTCGAACAACCTTCTCTGCAGAGCAGGGCACCCTGGTACATCCAAGCCTCAAGTCTCTCCATCCTTCATGCATGGCACCTGTGGACATGGCTTTTCTCATATAGGTCTCTCTCTGGGGTAGCTCAGGTCTTAGTGGAAGCTGAGGCGCTTTCTACTAGACCAAGCTATGCCATGAAATGGAAGAGATTCTCTATTTGGGCTGCCGCAAAAGGCTTGGGCCCTTTTCTTGCTCGACCTCCCAGGTGTTAGAGTACCTCTTGCATCTGTCAGAGTCAGGCCTCAGTTATTCCTCACTGAAGGTCCATCTCTCTGCTGTATCAGCCTACCACCTTCGGTGGAGGGCAAAACCCTAACTCAGCTAGAGGTTTCTAAGACTTTCCTGAAGGGATCCTTCATATCAAACCTCAGTCAGAATCCTGTTCCTCCCTGGGATCTCAATTTTTATGTTTGAGAAGCTTACTTTTGCTCCCTTTTGAACTGGCAGCAAGCTGGCAATACGCGTTTTTAGCATGGAAACGGCTCTTTTTAGTTGCTATCACTTCAGCTCGAAGAGTTTCAGAGCTTCAGGCTCTAGTTTGTAGAGAGCCTTATTTAATTTTCCACAGGGACTGGGTGGTCCTGCGGACTTTGTTCCTTCCGAAAGTGATTTTGGAAAGGACTCTAAACCAGTGTGTGGAATTGCTGGTGTTTTTCCCAGAGCGCTCCAACGGGCCGGGGGCTATCTCCTGCACACTCTTAATGTGCACAGGATTTGAGGTACTATACCTTCCGGATAAAAGAGTTGAAAAAGTGAACCAGCTCTTTGTTGCCTTTGCCTCCCAGTGTTAGGGCAAGATGATCACAAAACAGACACTGTCTAGGTGGCTGGCTAACTATATTCATTACACTTACCAGAAGTACAAAAAAACCTTCCAGGGGCAGTCAAAGCCACTCCACCAGAGTGTGGCCACTTCTACCACCTTTTTCAGGAATGTGTCCACTGCAGACATCTGTGCAGCGGCCATTTGATCTTCCGTCCACACCTTCACTAAGCATAACACTCTGGACATTGCCTCTAGGCGTTGAGCTGGCTTCAGCCTTGCAGTTTTGCAAGGTCTTCTGTCTTGAACAGACCCTTAGTTGGCAGACATCTTCCTCCTCCTGGAACCTTGTCTCCGACTCCTTTTCTTCCGTTAGACCGCTTGGTATTCAGTCCTGTATGTGAAGGCCTACCTCAAGAACCCTCTCAGAGTAAGATATTGTTTGTTTATTTATTATTTTTTTTATTTTAGTCTTTTGTAACCGGTAAGGCCCACTAGGCACAAGTGCTTGTTTTCAGGGCAACCTGGGAGCACTGGGTGGTTAAGTGACTTGCTCAGAGTCACACAGTATGCAAGTGGAGGTTGTGAGAATCAAACTCAGTTTGGTCTGCTGAATGTATCAAGCTCGTTCACACCTTGTTCCTCTAATCTCTAGGCTATACTGCCAGCCCAATGTAGCAGTTACGTAAGAACTTAACCATAACAGTAGATCTTTGAGCGAGGTTCCTGCAGTAGGTCTAGTTTCCCACCTACCTTTCCCCTAGCTCCTGAGTTTTTACCTTATTCCATGCCCAGGACTCTGTCTCTTCCTGGGCTCAGGGTAACAGGAGTCTATTTTTCCTTTTTTTCTGCTTTCTTTCTTTAGGTCTCCGGTGGAAGAGAACTGGAGGACAAGCATGGGACCGCCCCTTTTATAGTCACGCTGACGTTGCGTCACCTGGCGATGATGGCGGTCCCTGCTGACAGTGTAATCAGCAAATGTCTGCCATGTGGTCCTGACGCCAGGGGGTGCAGTCCTGTATGTGAAGACCTACTGCAGGAACCTCTCTCGAAGAGCTACTGTTATGGTAATTTTTTACATAACTACTATTTTCCCTGCCTATGTGTTGCAGTTTTGGCCTAGTGTAGGCCTGTCTTATGAAATAAGAGTGCAGTAGCATGCACTTTAAACCTTTAACTTATGGCTGTAAGCCATTTATACCATGTCCTACTGAGGTAATTTCATCTTGGCCTATATCTGTGACAGTGCCTGTTGCACTTGTGAAGTTTGAAAATGGGGGCTCTCTGGGTGTCTTTCTGTGTGTTGGACAAAATACTGCTAGGTATACAATAGTGTGGGACCCTGCTACTGGGTCTTGAGTACGTGTCTAGTATGCTTCAAGGAGGTCTAGGAACGTGACACTATGAAACCTAGAAATGTTGGTACAGAAGCAGAGTATGAATTCTGTCATATTGTAATTGGATAGATGTAAACGGTACCTGGGAGTGGTGATGCAAGCAGACCGCTAGATGGTCTGGGTTGCTACGTTGCACTGTTGGGAAAACAATAGTTGGAAGCATGGTAGTGCTAGTAATGAAATAAAGTGCCCAGTTGGTGATGGGTACATAACATGGAGGGAAGAAGCAGTACATTTGGGTCATTGTTGGGAGGCTTTAGACCATTATTAGCCTGTAAAAGAAACAACTAATTTGTTTCTGAGTTGTTGTGTATCCCTAACCCCCCAATGTCAGGTTGACAGACTTATCCTGTAATACACTCCCACCAGGCCTGTGACACCCAAATTATGCTGGAGGCATCTTGGGTGGAACATCCCTGGATGTAGAGTAGATTTTGGGCTTATACTTGATAAGCTGCTGCTACATGTGAAAACAAAATATTATGAAACTTAAACATATTAAGTAATGACAAATGACCATATTGGGCATAACGCACCACTATGTATATATATATATATATATATATATACACACATACATACATATATATATATATATGTGTGTGTGTTATATATATATATATATATATATATATATATATACACATATATACAGTATATATACACACACACACATATGTATATATATATGCAAACATAAACTCCATCTCCACCTTACTAACTCTAGCTCCTGTGAATGCTACCTATAATCTCTTCAGCCCTCTCGTTTTTGTTCCCTCCAACTATCACCTACCACATCTCCACCCCCTCCTTTTCCTCTGTTACTTTTTTATTTCTTCTTTCTTTTCACCACTCCTGACTCTCCCCCCTTCACCCCCCACCTCTTCTGAGCCCTCAATGATCTTTCCCTTTTTGTTGACTAGTTTCAGCCTGTTCCCAGTTGATGACCATGCCCTTTGGCTGCAATTCCTGCCCTCTCCAACTTCTCTCCTCACCTTTATCTTCATCTTCCACCCTCCCTCCTACTTATCACTCTGTTACTCTGTGTTCCCATGTAAATATTCGACTTATTCTAGCTATTGTATTGATCTACCATTGTAACCTAATATGCCAACCTATTTATTGTTTTGTTCCTATTTCTGTAACTTGTATTTGTTCTGTGACTGGAACCTTTGTAAAAGAGCCTGGCTTAAAGGTACTTGTAATCCTAGTTGTAATAAAATAAAATCGTCTAGTATGTGTGTGTGTATATATATATATATATATATATATATATATATACTAGACACAAAGGTAGTGTACATTTTAAAACAAATTTTAGAGATTATAGTCAGGCCCCTGCATGTGTCTGGCTTTGATGCAGGCCTTGTAAGGGTTGTGGTTGAAGGGTGTGTGCATGCAGTTTATCAGGTATCAGGTGAGATGAGTTGCAGAGGGTGGGTATACCATTAAGTGTTTGTGTTGAAAGAGAATTATTATTTTTATTTTGTATCCCACCTCTCTGTGTTTGTGGGTTTGAAAAAGACAGTATGGTTGGGATTGGCATGTCCTTTTCAGGATACGCTATCTGGAACCATGAATAAATTAGGTAAAGTTCTTCTGTGTTTGGAAAGGCAGATATTTCCTGTTGTTTAGTGGAAGTCTGTTGTATTGTCCTGTAAACACAGGAAGGAACTGGTGAAGATACAACCCCCCCTCCCCCCGAGCTCCTTGTTTGGTGAAGGAAGCTTGGTATTGTAGTAATGGAAGGGTTGTGCTTAGGTTGACCAATGCCGACACAGAGGCCAGGGAACAAATCAGTACATTTTACTAAAACTTGCTGTAACGGTTTTTTTTTTCTTTAGATGTCAGATGACACTTAATTGACAGTAGGGTTGTGGAAATTTTAACCACAAATGTGCTGGCAATGTTATTAACCAGTCAGTCATCACCTTAAAAGGTGTACACTGGATAAGTGGTAATGGGTTGCTTCCATTGCCATCCTCAATAAATATGTTTTCAAATAATAAAATTATATTGCACTCCGCCAATAAGTATAACTTTATATGTACCGAAGGTTGGAGTCTCTTCCTAAGATAAAACAACAAAAAAAATAAAGGTTCTCTTTGTGAGAGGTTAGTTTTGATTTTAAAAATGCTTCTGCATTAGGGTTATGTAGATGTATGCCTTTGGCAACCCCTAAACAGGGTAGGTGTTTCTTGTGGTACTAGCCACATTTTGATGGATTCTGAAAATAAAATGAGATTATTTTCTAGGGCAGAGGAGCCAAGCTGCCTTGGGTTCCCTTGTCTTAAACATTATAAGATGTAATTTTAGCTCATTAAAGATCCGGATTAACTGTATGCTAATGGTTGTATATTATGGCATAATGTAATGCATATGTATTTGTAGAATGCAGTCATATAAAAAAAAATGGTAACATAAAAAGATTTAAATTTTTAGGCCTGAAACAAAAGGTTATCATTGTAAACGTAGTTGATATTTTTAAAACAGCTGTAATATTTGGTTGCAGTATACTGTATAGCAAGCTTTGTTAAACTAAACAGCTCATTTGAAATGTGGGCTGCTGAGCACCCTTCCCCCAATAGCATGGGAGTCACGTGATACTGTGCATGAACAGAGAGAGCCATGTGGAAACTAAACCTCCGAGAAGGAAGGCATTGGGCTTGGTGTTAGATGCCAGTAGGTTTTGGCTGCAAGCCCAGAAGAAAATGTCTCTACTTTTTGCTTGGACAGAGTGCAAGTACTGTAAAAATTACAAGAAAAAAATAGAATTATAGGGTTCACACTTGCTGTATTTTCATGAAAACATACATTTTAGGTTGAAATTGGTGCTTTAAATATTGGCACACGTCAAGTTTGAACTGAGTGACATAGATTTTGAAACACGAAGATCAAGTAACTTGCAAAGGTCACACAGTGTGCAAGCAAGGGTCGCTTGGGACTCAAACCCGGCTGTTTCTGCAGTGTCCTTGTCACTACACATATTGAAGTGTCTTTTTAATCTGCTAGTTGAGGCAGTACACTAAATCATAAAAAGTGCTGTACACAACTCGTATGATTAGATTGGCTATTATTTGACACCAATTTGCTGAAGTAATGCCCATATTTTGATTAGAAAGCTCTAAAAGTGTTTAGATATGTGCTGTTTACTGTCTATCTTGCAACAAGCTACAACTAACTTAAACCAACAAATTTATATATCTCCATGCCACAGCTCTGAAAATAAAACTTTTCAAACACCTTCAACCACTTTGTAAAATAAAACACCATTATTTCTATTTATTTGAAACCAAACAAGATCTGTATTTGAAAATACAGTACAACACACCATCTGTAAGTGAAGACAAATCTAGGAGGCCACGGTGACACCTTATGCACGCCAAAATATGGCACTCGCCATTTTGAAATATCTCTGATGAGCATTTTATTTCTGTTTAGCTAAGAGTTTCTGATTTTAACTAGAAGTATAATAAAGCCATTCATAGCTGTTAACACATTACATTTTCACCTTGTAGTTGCTTGGTACACTGTCTGCAAACTACAAAGCTTTTCACACATTACAATCTATGACATCATATTTCTTCACCCTCAAAACCACCTGCTCCAACCAACAGTCTACATGTGAAAGTTCTTCAATAACCCTATCCAGACAGCACAAATCTTTTACAAAAAAAAAACTAATTGAAGCAGTCAGATAAACAAGGAAGCTTGTTGCTTTTGTACAGTAACATGCTCTGCTCTGTAACATGTTCTGTCAAGGCAGCCAAGGCTATCTTTAGAGCAACCTTGAGAACAGAACATAACCACAGAACACAGATATACGCTGGAAAATGAGAAAGAAAGAAAAAGAGAGAGAGAGAGAGGCATTACTTTGTTCAGTGTGTGTGTGTATTGCAGAACTAAAGAAAACTTGTAGGACCAGATACACAATATCTCATTCCGTGACAAACGACTTTTAGGATAAGACACAAATTTACTCCTTTTCAAGATATTTTTCTTCTTCTCTCCTGACACTCTGGTCCGAGAGAATGACCTAAAATCTTGATGATTACTTCCAAGTGCTGCTGCTATTAGCCAGAGTGCTGCAGATATTAACCCTTTTAAATCAGGTTTCCTTTCGGTCATTTCGGGAACCTGCCAAACCAAGTCTTTTTCCAGAGCTGTGGTTTGCAGTTTAACAGTACGCATTGGGGATTGGGATGCCTTTTTTTTTTTTTTATATATATATATATTTATTCCTCTCCAGCTCTGGTCTCCTCGAGAGCACCGAGGAGTCATCCCTCTGCGGTCTACCCTACCTGGACAGTCCTCCGTCGCCCATGTAGCCTCTGTTTACCCCGGGGGGGGGATTAGGTGGGGTCTAACACCCCAAGCAGTCAGTAACGTTAGTCGGGAGGGTGCCAGGCGGGCGGCCGCAGATCGAGGGCAAGCTCCGGTGCTCCGTCTCCGCCGGAGCTGAAGGGCATTTTCCTCCTGTTTCTTGGGGAGTGGCTAGCGCCCTGACGTCAAGGCATGGAACCAACGTCTGCCACTCCCCCGCCTCTTCTCTACGTTGTCAGTGCTTGCTGCATCTCTGGCCTCCACCAGAGGGCAGCCAAGCACCAATTAGGGACCCCTGTCCCTCCCGGGAGAGGAGAGCTGTCCTCCGGACACTCAATCCTCTCCCACCCCTGCCGACCCCCAGCAACCCAGGCTCATTCCCGAACCCGGGTCACCGGCGTGATGTGAGGTGTGGCGTCCAGCGCCTCAACCCTTAGCGCCTCCAGGCCGGCTCTGGATGCTTTTTTAAAGTAGGGAAGGATGCTGTTAAAGCAAGGAACAGTGCTGTGACCCAACAGACCCTGTAGAGAGTGGGTCTGTGCAATCTAAAATCTGTAGCAGCACTGGGTGCTGGGTTGAAATCCAACTGGTGGAGTTACCCAGTACCTGAGTTTGGAATAAAATGTTTTAGCCACCATAGGAGGCAAGGGAACTTGAAATTGAGGCAAAAAAAACCTCAAAGCTGCGCAGATAGTGAACATCGGGGGGGGGACTCTCAAATCAACCCGTCTGTAGTATATATCCAAAGTGGTTGAACAGACTGACGGTTGGGCAGTCTGTACTCAGTGCTGTCCTGGAACTGAAAACTGCCGTTGAACAAGGTGAAGCAAAATCAACCTTGCCCAATGCGGTATTAATAATAAAATATAATAATAATAATAAACGCTATTTGCTGAGCGCCTTTCAAGTGCCAAGGCACTTTACAATGTTAAAACAAATTCCATAGAAATATTACAATTAAAAAATAGGCCACTAATAAAAATCATGACAGTTCATAAAAGGCTTAAGTGCCTGTTTAAAGCTCCCCACGGCCGTGCATTCCCAGAGCTGACAGGGGCAGAGAATTCCAGAGGATAGGGGCCGCAAACATAAAAGCACAGGCCCCAGAAGATTTCAAGGTAACCCTCAAAATCTCCAGCAACCCCTTGTCAGCCAAATGGAGCTGTCACACAGGGGTGTAGGGAATCAGAAGCTCTTTCACATAGTCAGGACCAAGTCCGTATAGGGCTTTGTAGGTCAATAAACCTACCTTAATGGTGATCCACCACTGAATCGGCAGCCAGTGCAGATCGCGCAATGCGGGGTGATATGTGACCTCCTAGACATCCCTGTCAGCAATTGAGCAGCAGCGTTCTGCACTAGCTGCACGCGGCAGATATCAACCCCAGGAAGCCCCAAGTAAAGGGAGTTGAAGTAGTCAAGGTGAGAGCTCACTCAGTTGTTAGGGGAGGTAGAACTGGGGGAGAAAGGGGAAAGGGAGGCAAGGTGCCTGCCTGGCGCCATGGCTTGGAGGGACTGGAAATGAATCCTCAGGATCGTGGGAGCAGCTGCAAGAGGCGGGAGCTAGATGTCATTATCCACCTAAGGACGAATGACCTGGCTGAAAATGGGATCAGAGTGTTGCAACAGGAGTTTGTGGAGTTGGGGCGGGGGCCTTAGACAAGTAGCACACACGGTAACTTTCTCAGAAGTGCTACCTGTCTATGGCATGGATGAGGCTAAGGTACTCCGCACCATGGGATTCAATGACTGGTTGAAAAACTGGTGCAGAGCAAAGGGATTTGGCTTCACTGGGGACTGGGGCTCCACCTGGAGGGATGCAGGCCTATACAGGCACGATGGTCTGCATCTATCCAGGAGGGGAATTAGGATCCTAGGTGATAGGTTTAAATGCTTCATTAGCAAGCATTTAAACTAGCCAAGGGGGGAGGCACTGAAAAGGAGATTGGAAATCCTAGCCCCCCCCCAAAAAAAAAAAGGGTAGTTAGTAAGGTTAACACCTAGGTAGAGCAGTCGATAGGGAGAAGGGCAAGGATAAATGGAGAAAAAGACAAAGGCAGTAAGGACAGGGATGGGGCAAAAAGAAATAAAGCCATAATTAAATGGAGGGTAATGAGTACCGATGCCTGTAGTCTAGGTAAAAAGCTTCCCGAAATGGCCTTGATGGAAGAGGGATGCCTGGATATTGTGGCAGTCACAGAAACATGGTACACAGAGAACCATGACTGGGATGTCAACATACCAGGGTACCCAATCTACAGGAGGGACAGGGAGGGGAGAAGAGGAGGAGGAGAAGGAGTAGCTCTCTATGTAAAGGATACATAGATACATAGACAGTGTCGGCAGATAAGGGCCTATGGCCCACCCAGTCTGCCCATTTGAGCTTGTAAGTTCAGTTTGTTTTCCTAGAAGTCTGTTGCCCCTTGCCCCTGACCTCCAGAATTCCTTTATGTCTATCCCATGCATTCTTAAATCCCGTGATTGTTTCAGCCCCCACCACTTCCTCTGGCCGGGTGATCCACTTGTCCACCACCCGTTCTGTGAAGAAATTCTTTCTCATGTTTCCTCTGAATAGTCCTCTGTCCAACTTCATCCATGCCCTCTAGTCCTGGAACATCTTTTTCGCTTAAAAAATAGTGTTTTCCTGCACCCTGTTCCTCCCTGTAAGATACTTGTATGTCTCTGTCATATCCCTCTCCCTCCCTCTCTCCTCCAGGGAGTACATGTTCAGTTCCTTCAACCTGTCTTCATGGGACTTGTGATGCAATCCATGCACCATCTTTGTTGCCCTCCTCTGAACCTTCTCTACCCTGTCTATGTCCTTACGTAGGTATGGTTCCAGAACTGTACACTGTACTCCAGGTGGGGCCTCACTAGTGTCTTGTATAAGCGGAATTATGACCTCCTTTTCCTGCTGGTGATGCCCCTGTCTATACATCCCAGCATCCTATTTGCTTTACCTGCTGCCTTGTCACACTGTTTCCTACCTTGAGGTCATAAGAGATGACAACCCTAAGATCCTTTCCTGCTTGGTGCATGCTATATCCTCACCCCCAACTGATATATTGTGCCAGGTTTTGTGCCCCATATGCATTATCTTGCACTTCTTTGCATTGAATTTCAACTGCCAAACCCCTGACCATTCTTCAAGTTTCTGCAGGGCGCTTCTCATTCTGTCTACACCCTCTGGTGTGTCTACTCTGTTACAGAGCTTTGTGTCATCAATGAACAGTGAAATTCTGCCTTCTAGGTCCCATGTAATGTCACTGATGAAGATATTGAATAGGACCGGTCCCAGCACTGATCCTGTGGTACCCCACTGGTCACTCTTCCCTCTGTGGAGGACAGCCATTTACCACCACCTCTGTTTCCTGCCACCCAGCCAGTTACCTACCCACCACACTACTGTCCTGCCCACACCCATATTCCCCAGTTTGTGTAATAGTCTTCTATATGGCACAGTGTCAAAGGCCTTGCTGAAGTCCAGATAGGCCATGTCCACTGCCCTCCCCTGATCCACCTCCCTAGTCACCCAGTCAAAAAATTCAACAAGGTTGGTCTGACATGACCTCCCCCTGGTGAAACCATGCTGCCTTGGGTCCTGTAGTCCATTGACAACTAGGTGTTCCACCAATCTCTCCTTCAGTAGTGCTTCCATGATCTTCCCCACTACCGAGGTAAGGCTGACTGGTCTGTAGCTCCCTGCTTCCTCTTTGTTCCCACTTTTGTATAAGGGGACTACATCTGCTGTCCTCCAGTCTTTGGGTACCTCCCCTGTTTCCAGTGATCGGCTAAACAGGATAGCCAGAGGTTCAGCCACCATCTCTCTTAGTTCTTTAAGGACCCTGGGGTGCACCCCATCTGGCCCCATTGCTTTATCAACTCTTATTACTTCCAGTTCCTTCAAGACCCTTTCTCGTGTAAAGGGACTTGTGTCCATTCTGCACCATTCTCACCCTTGTACTCCTTCAGACCCATTACCCTCCTCTTCCTCAGTAAAGACTGAGCAGAAATACCTGTTCAATATGTCTGCTTTACTGTTGTCATCCTCCATGACCCCCTCCCCCTTCAGTATCACTATCCCTCCTTTGTCTTTCTTTTTTCACTTATGTACCTGTAAAAGGTTTTGTCCCTCTACCCACTGATTTTGCAATGTGTTCTTCTGTCTGAGCTTTGGCTTCCTGCATGACCTCCCTGCCTCCCTTTGCTTCTCCTGGTACTTCTCCCTATCTCCTTCTGCCTGTGTCTTTTGTATTGCCTAGATACAATCTTTTTGGGTTTCACTTTCTTTGCTACCTCTTTGGAAAACCATAATGGTCTCCTCTTCCTTTTCTCTTGCTAACCAGCTTAATGCATAATTCTGTTGTTCTTGTAATCCCCATTTAAATACTGCCCACTGTTCCTCAACCCGATTCCTGTCAATTCCCTTAATGCCTCTTTCAAGTATCTCCCCATTTTCCCAAAGTCTGCCCCCCTAAAATCCAGGATACGTGTTTTTGTGTGGTTTGGTTCTGCTCTTTCTGTGATTTCAAACCACAATGACTGGTGGTCACTGTTTCCCAGGTGCTCCCCCACTGTTACCCCCATCACACTGTCCCTGTTTGTGAGCACAAGGTCCAGTATTGCCTTCTGCCGAGTTGGTTCCATGACCAGTTGCTTGAGGAAGGCACCATGAAGGAAGTCCAGGATAAATCTGCTCCTAGTTGATGCTGCTGCTGGGATGCTGCAGTCCACATCTGGAATATTGAAGTCTCCAACCAGTACTACCTCACCCTTGTCTGCCATCCTTTGGATGGCTAGCATCAACTCCCTATCTGTTTCTTCCTCCTGGGCTGGTGGTCTATAGACCACACCTGTGCGAGATGGCTGTCCCCATTTTCCTTTCAAGCAACCACAGTATCTCTCCCCATGTTGTTCCTCCTGGATCTCTGTGGCCCTTATGTCATTTTTTCACATACAGTGCCACTCCTCCTCCCTTCCTGCCTGCTCTGTCTCTTCTGAATATGTTGTAGCCAGGTATGGCCATCTCCCAGTCGTGGTTATCATTACACCAGGTTTCAGTGATGGCCACAATGTCCAGGTCTGACTGTACCATGACAGCCTCCAGATCTTCCATCTTGTTGCTAAGGCTCCTGGCATTTGCACACATGGCTTTCCATGATTTGACCTCCCTAGACTGTTTCACTGTTCTACTCCAGCCCCTTCCTTGGTTGTCATTTATCCCTGGTTCTCCTTGCTGTCTGCCCTTCTGCTGAACTTTGCCCCTTTTCTGCTTATCCACCTCTTGGGCACTAATCTCCATCTTTTGCACACTGCTTTGCAGAGATAGCCACTCCTCTGGTTCACTGGTTCCACTGCCAGCTGTGGGGGGTAATCAAGTAGGTACCTCCTTGCTGGCCTGCCACCCCCTTTGCTAGTTTAAATGCTTGTCAATGTAGCATTTAAACTTATCATTGAGTCTTGGATTCCCTCCAGGATGGATGCAGGCCATCAGGCTTGAACAAACCTCCATCCCTCCAGGTGGGTCCCCAGTCACCAATGAATCCAAACCCTTCCTCACAGCACCAGTTCTTCAGCCATGAGTTAAAGTTCTGGTGCATGCACCCCTATGCTCTCCTTGCCTCTCACAGGTAGTACTTCGAGAAAGTGACAGAAGTAGCTGCTTGCTTGAGACCCCTCCCAGTTTCCTAAACTCTTCCTGAACTTCCTTTGGTCCCCATTTGCCAGGTCATTAGTACCTAGGTGGATAATGACATCCAGCTCACCCTCCCGTCTTGCCTTCCCAGTGATCCCCAGGATCTTCTTCCATCCCTCCATGCTGTGGCACCTGGTAGGCACCTCACCTCCCTGTCCTCCCCCTCCTGTGTTCCTAGCTGGATCCCTCTTATGATGGAGTCCCCCACCAGGATTCTTCCTCCTCCTCTGGGGTCCACTGCTTTCCCGCTGAGGTCACCTCCTTGGCTAACCTCCACATCCTTTCCTTCCACTTCTCTGGATACCTCTATTGGTTGTCCTCATTTGCCAGTGTGGCATATGGGTTCTTAGTGGAATAGGATCTGGGATTGTCTCTGCCTGACTGCTCTAGCCCTCCCTGAGCCCACTGTCATCCAAGTGCTCCTCGTTCTCGGCATCCTTTGAGGCAGTTGCATTGGACTGGGTGGTCCCTGGATAGGGGTGATGGTACTCCTGACCCAGTTTACTTCCGCTCTGAGTCTGGCTACTTCATCCCGCAGTCCAGAGAGATGCATGCAGATAGGGCAGCACCTCAGTGTCCAGAAGAAGGGATCAATGCAACAGAACTAAAGGGTAAACAGGGAGAGGAGGCACTGTGGGTCACCCTGGAGACAGGAAATGGCTCCACAATCCGCTCAGGGGTTGTATACAGACCCCCGTCTCAGGGGGAGGAAATAAACAAGGAAATGATAGAAGGCATCCTTGGGATGGCAGAGAAAGGGGAGATATTGCTGATGGGGGACCTGAATATGCCAGATGTTAACTGGAGCACCTTTGCTGCAGCCACATCCAAGAGCAGGGCCATTCTCGATGCCCTCAGGGGGCATGCCTCAGACAGCTAGTTTTGGAACCCACTCGGAAGGGAGCAATCTTAGACCTGGTACTCTGAAATGGGGACGGAGAGAGATCTCTGATCTTGAGTGGGTAGCCATCTGGGAACAAGTGACCACCAAACAGTGTGGTTCACAATAAACTTAGCTGGGGTCAAGCCACACAAAAGTGCGAGCATACTGACTTCAAGAGGGCTGATTTTGTCAAAATGGGACAGTGCCTCAGAAAAGCACAAGCAAACAGGCAAGGAGGAGGGGTGGAGCAACAATGGGGAAACATCAGAACCACCATCACAGAGGCAACACGCCTTTGTGTGAAGCAAATAAACAAACCCAAAAGAAAAAAAAAAAATCCATGGTTCTCAAAAGAAGTGACGGGGAAGGTAAAGGAGAAAAAGATAGCATTCAGGAAGTATAAGGAAACACAGAAGGAGCAGGACAGAACTGTACCAGTTAAAGCAGAAGGAAGCGGGGAAGGCAGTCAGAATAGCAAAGGCCCAAACTGAGGAAAAGATAGCCAACTTGGTTAAGAAGGGGGATGAAACCTTTTATAGGTACATTAGGGAGCAAAGAAAGACTAAGGCAGGGATACTGAGGCTGAATAAAGAGGAAGGTGGTTGGGCAGAGAGCGACAGTGAAAAGCAGGGATACTGAGCAATACTTCTGCTCAGTATTCACAATGGAAAAGCAGGGAGATACCTAATCCATTCAATAGAAGCACTCTGGATAGGGGGGTTGATATTAGTCCTTTCACAGAAGAAAGGGTTCTGAAAGAACTCTTAAAACTGAAGGTGGATAAAGCAATGGGGCCTGATGGGCTTCACCCCAGAATTCTGAAAGAACTAATGGAAAAACTACTAACACCACTGACTACCCTTTTTAATAAATCATGGGAGGATGGTTTGGTACCTGAGGACTGGAGTAGGGCGGATGTGATTCCACTTCACAAAAGTGGGAGCAAGACAGAGGCAGGAAACTACAGACCTGTCAGTTTGACCTCAGTGGTAGGGAAAATGATGGAATCACTTCTGAAGGAAAGAATTGTTGAGTACCTAGAGGCCAGTGGGGCTGGGACCGTAAGAGCATGGATTCACAGTGGGAAGGTCATGTCAGACAAATCTAATTGATTTCTTTGACTGGGTGACCAAAGTAGTAGACCAGGGAGGGGCTGTGGACATGGCCTACCTAGACTTTACAAGGCATTTGACACAGTCCCACAAAGATTAATAAACAAATTAGCCAGCCTGGAGTGGGTCCCAGGGTGGCAACCTAAAGTAAAACACTGGCTGGACAACAGGACACACAGGTAATAGTAAATGGAGTCCACAGTGAAGAAAGGAGGTTACTAGTGGGGTACATAAGGTTCAATACTGGGGCGGTCCTTTTAATGTCTTTATAAGTGACATTACAGATGGACTGGAAGGAAAGTATGTCTCTTTGCAGATGACACAAGATCTGCAACAGGGTTGATACATAAGGTGGGGTGGAAAGGATGAAAAGGGACTTGGCAAGGTTGGAGGAATGGTCAAATGTATGGAAGCTTCGGTTCAATGCAAAGAAGTGCAAAGTAATGCACCTGGGAAACAAAAACCCAGGGGAAGAGTACACAATTTGGGGGGGGGGATTGAGATACTGACAACAACAGAAATGGAAAGGGACCTGGGGGTAGTCATATCAGACGACCTAAAGGTGAGCCAGCAATGTGAGAAGGCAGTGAGGAGGGCTGGGGGATACTGGGATGCATAGGGAGAGGCATCACCAGTAGAAAACAGGAGGTTGTTGGCCCTCTGTACAGACAGTTGGTAAGACCACATCTGAGGTACTGTGTGCAGTTCTGAAGACCCCATCTCCAAGAAGACATAGACAGGGTAGAGGCTGTCAGAGGAGGGCTACCAAAATGGTGCAGGGTCTGCACCAGAAGACATATGAAGAAAGACTAAGGAGCTTAAGATGTATAGCCTTGAGGAAAGAAGGGAGAGGGGGGACATGATAGAAACTTTCAAATACCTCAAGGGAATCAACAAAGTCCAAGAGGGTAGCATCTTTCAGAAAAAGAGATGTGCAAGAACAAGGAGGCAGAATTTGATGATAGAGGGGGGGACGGCTCAGAGGTAATGTGAGGAAGTATTTCTTCACAGAGAGGGTTGTAGATGCATGGAACAGCCTTCCTGAGGAGGTCGTAGAGTCAAAAACAATGGGGGAATTCAAGAATGCATGGGACAGACATAAGGCAGTTCTAGTGGGGAGTAGGAGGAAGTAGGCTGTTGGTTAACTAGGATCTGCAGCTTATCCATTAGGTAGGGAAATGGGCAGACTAGGTGGGCCAAGCGGTCCTTATCTGCTGTCAAATTCTATGTTTCATTTGCTCTAGGGTATACATATTGAGCTCCGTTAATCTATCCTCATATGTTTTCTGATGCAGTCCCTGAACCATTTTGGTTGCCTTTCTCTGGACTGCCTCAATTTGGTTAATGTCTTTGTGAAGGTGTGGCCTCCAGTACTGCAGTACTCAGATGGGAGCCTAACCAGTGTCTTGTAAAGAGGGATTATTACCTTCCTCTTCCGACTTGTGATACCCCTACTAATACACCCCAACATCTCTCTAGCCTTACCTACTGCTTTAGTGGTCTGCTTGGATGATTTCAGGTCATCTGTAATGATGATGCCCAAGTCTCTTTCTTCCCTTGTGACTGCTAGCAACTCCACTCCCAACCTATAGGTGGCTTCAGGGTTTCTCTTCCCTATCTGCATCATCTTGCACTTCTTTACGTTAAACCCCAGTTGCCACTCTTCCGACCATTTTCCTAGTTTATCCAGATCTCTTCTCATTCTGCCCACCCCATCTGGATCATCTACCCTGTTGCAGATCTTGGTGTCATCTGCAAACGTTCAAACCTTACCCTCCAGTCCTTCTGCAATGTCACTGATGAAGAAATTGAAGATGACTGGCCCCAGGACTGATCCCTGAGGTACCCCACTTGTGACTTGCATCTCTTCTGACTGTATGCCGTTTACCACCACTCTGTGTTTTCTGCCTGTCAACCAGTTTGCCACTGAGTTGACCAACTTCTGACCCACCCCGAGCCTACCCAGCTTATTAATCAATCTTCTATGTGGAACAGTATCGAAAGCTTTGCTGAAGTCAAGGTAGGCGACATCAACTGCTCCCCCTTGGTCCACCACTCTGGTTACCCAGTCAAAGAAATCTATGAGATTAGTTTGACAGGACCTTTCTTTTGTAAACCCATGCTGTCTTGGATCCTGTGCTTCTATGGATTCCAGGTGTTGCACTATCCTTTCCTTAAGGAGTGCCTCCATAATCTTGCCCACTACTGAGGTAAGACTGACTGGTCTGTAGTTCCCTGCCTCCTCCCTGCTACCACTCTTGTGGAGCGAGATCACATGAGCTCTTCCCCAGTCATCTGGGACCTCTCCTGTGCTCAGAGACTCACTAAACAGTTCTGGTAATGGCTCTGCTAGTTCCACCCTTATCTCCTTTAGTACCCTGGGATGTATGCCATGAGGTCCCATTGCCTTGTCCACCCTGAGCTTATCGTGCTCTTGTAGGACTTTTTCTTTTGTGAAGGGACTAGTGCACACCCCCCTGTCCCCTATGTCCATGGTGCTGAGCTTTGAGCCCTGCCCTATCCTACCTTATCTTCAGTAAATACTGAGCAGAAGTATCTATTTAGGATAGATGCTTTTACATGGTCCTCCTCCTCACATGCCCCCTTATTCCCTTTGATCTTAGCAATACCCCCTCTGGACTTTCTACTTTCACTAATGTATCTATAGAAAGTCTTGTCACCTTCTTTTACTGTCTGTGCTAGTGTTTCCTCAGTTTGGGACTTTGCCTGCCTTATTGCCTTCCCTGCTTCCCTTAGGGGAATTTGGTATGCCTCCCTCTTCATCTTGCTGCATTCCCTTACATTTCCTGAAGGCCAGCCTTTTGGCTCTGACTTTTCCCTGCTACTGTTTTTGAGAACCAAAGTGGTTTCCTTCTTTTGCACTTCCCTTTCTCTGTAACACAATGGGATGTTGCTTCAAGTATTGCATCTTTAATGCTCGCCCACATTGCATGTACCCCCTCACCTGTATTTCATTTTGCCAGGGCTAGCTTAGCTCTGTTGGCCATCTTATCAAAGTCAGCTCCTCTGAAGTCCCATATTTTTGCCTTGGAATGGGATGATTTAGTTCTAGTGGCCAAATTGAACCATACCATGTGATGGTCACTGGCCCCCAGGTGACCTTCTATCTGGAGATCTGTGATCCTTTCCCCGTTAGTCAGTACTAGATCTAGGATAGCCCTCTCTCTTGTGGGTTGTTGTACCAGTTGTTTGAGTCCCTCCCCCTGCAGGGAATCCACCATGTGTCTAGTTCTGGCAGATGTTCTTGCTGGTATTGACCAATCTATGTCTGGCATGTTGAAGTCTCCCATTATCAGAACTTCCCCTTTAGCTGTCATGTTTTGTGTGTCTTCTAACAGTAATGTGTCTGTGTCCTCCCCCTGGGCTGGAGGCCTGTACACAACCCCAGTCCGTATGGCTGTCCCATTTCCTGTTTCCAGGGTGACCCACAGTTCTTCTGGCTCCTTATGTGTATTCTGAATTTCTGTAGCTTTGATGTTTTCATTGACATAAAGGGCCACTCCACCCCCCTTTTTGTACCTCAGTCTCTTCTGAGCAGTACATAGTCAGGTACTGAAGTCTCCCAAGTGTGGTTACTGGTATACTATGTCTCACTAATGGCTGCTATGTCCAGTATAGCCTCTGTCATTATTGCCTGCAGGTCTGGGATCTTGTTTCCCAGACTGTGAGCATTTGTATACACGATTTTCCATTGGCCAGAATTCGGTGTGTTAGTTGTTGGGCGAGGTCTGGCGTTTCCCCTGTGCATCGTATGGTGAGCCGGACCTTTTTCCTTACCTGGTGATGCAAATGAACCACAAACATGCTGAACTTCTGTTTGACTACTGGCTGAGGGGGGAGGGGTGTTCTTCCCATTCGACGTATGGGGTGCGCACCCCTTTCCCCATTTGCTAGTTTAAATATTCTGCAAAGACGTCAAACTTCTGCCCCAAAGCTGGCCCGGTGGCTCTGAGGGTTGAGGCGCTGGACACCACACCTTGAGCCACACCGGCGACCCGGGTTCGGGAACGGACTCGGGTCGGCTGGGAAAGGGAGGATTGAGCGTCCCAACGGATGCTCCCCTCCCTCAGGGGAGGGATACTAGGGGTGCAAATTGCACCCGACTCCTGAGAGAGCCAGTGGGAACCACGGGCTCTCGAGGGACTGCGGCTCCGTTCACGGAGTCGGGGAGGGACGCTGTCTGGCGCGTGAGAGGGCGTGCATCAGCACGTCGCCTCTCTGGACATACGTCCTTGCGCCGGCGTCCCAGGGGGCGGGGTTGAGGGGAGCACAGAAAAACGGATAAGCCCCTCGGGGGTCCTAGATGACGACAGCTCCACCCAGGGACCACCAATTCCGGGACAGACCCCGCTGTGCAAATAGGAGGGAGGAGAAGAAAGCACTCTAGGGGCAGATCCTGGAGCAGTGGCCCGGAGGAATGAGCAAGTCCGAAGGAGTGGACACCGAGGTAGGAAGGCGGGGGGAAAAAAAAACTTCTGCCCCAATGCACTGACTCCCTCCTTAGTCAGATGCAGTCCATCAAATTTAAATAACTTTCGCTCCTAAAACTGTTGCCAGTTCCCTACAAATTTGTGTCCTTTTTTCTGGCACCAGCCCTTGAGCCACATGTTGAGCTCCCCTATCTCTCCTTCTCTGACCTTCCATCCATCTGCCCCCCTCTCCCAGACTGGCAGGATCTCAGAGAAGGAGATGCTGGACGAAATGGATAATAGTTTGTCACCCAGCCTGGTCAGGTGTTCCATGGTCTCCATAACTGACTGGCTGGCGAGATCGTTAGTCCCTATGTGTACAAGGACGTCAGTGTTTTCTCCTGCTTCCTGAACAATTTTAGTAATGTGGTCAGTGTCTCTCCACGCTGATGTACCTGGGAGACATCTGTCCATTACCCCTGGCTGGGGATACGTATCAACTCCCCAAATCATGGAGTCTCCTATGATCAGAAGTTTTTCGGATTTCCTTTTTGCTTTTTTTGTTTTGGTTCCTGTTTTGGGCTAGCTCCTGTGCTGCAGTGTCCTGCTCTGCAGTGTCCTCTGCCCTTTGATTGATTTCAGAGATAGAGGCAGATGTAGTACCTGTTTGTAGTTTTTATACGGTTTGTAGCGGTGGTATGTTGGAGAGCACCGAGTTACGGGACACCCAATTTTCCCCTCCTAACCACCTGCCATCCTCCCGTACCAACTACTCTCTGCAGTCGAGGTGCTTCTGTTGGATGTTGGGGAAATGGCGGGCGGTTCTTATAATATATTTCCTCTTGAATATGCAATTTGAGGCGTGCAATCTCTGCCCGTGTTGCTTGGAGTTGAGCCCTTAGATCTCCAGTGGTCCAGCAGTGCTGGCATGATTATAGTTCCAAAGATGTGGCCTGATGAGAGATTTTCTCGAAGATCTACTGTTACTGTAAATACATAAATGTTTATCACAACAGCACGGTACATATTACAAATTGGAAAGCTGAAACATGGGAAAACAAGTAGTTTCCAACAGAAAAAAATGCTGATTATAAATAAATGCCCCATAATTTCATGCAGAAAAACATTTGAGACACATTGTTTGGATCTTAAAAAATGTTTTAAGGCTGGTGGGTATTCCAGCCATGTGATTAATAAGGGCTTATAAGAGGTACACCAAGTGAGTTTTTATCAGTCCAAAAAAGGCTGTTATTTCTGAGAGACCTGAGGTGACTTTTATCACTAGATATATGCTACTGGTAACAAAACTCAAGGAGATTATTTTAAAACATAGGTCATTTCTGTTTAATGATGCAAATTTGGCTAATATTGTAGTACCAAAACCAAGAGTCACATTTTCTAGGGGTCCTACTTAGATGACGTCCTTACCAGGAGTCATTACATTGAATCAAGAATGGAAAACTAGCTAAGCAACAGGCCTACTGGCTTTTTTCCATATAAAAGATGTACTGCCTGCAGATTTGCAGTAAGTGGGAAATGGATACATGTAGGAAATTGGGAAAAGCTAGTACACGTTTGTCAATTTACAAGCTGTTACTCTGAATTTGTGGTTTATGCTGTCTTGTGTTCCTGCTGCAAAATGTATGTTGGCAAGACCACCAGTCAGCTAACGGTCGGGATGCTGGAGCGTATTGGGGCCATAAGAAATGTGTAGGATAAAAGAGCAGTAGGGACACATTTTGAATTGTTTAATCAACAGAGTCCTGCAAATTTGAAATTTGTAGCCCTTTAATTTGTGCCTGAATTAGGTAAGGGGAGGGGATGATTTTCCACCTAAGAAACCTGTCCCCAGAGGGTTTAAATTATGTTTTGGACCTTAAAGATCAAATGCATATATTTAAGAAAAGCTTGAATTCAAGTCTCTGTCATGATTAGTGTTTCTTGAAAATATCATACTGTTTGGTTTTGTGATTTTCTTTAAATGAGCATCAGTTACTGGCCTGGTGGCGCTGAGGGTTGAGGCGCTGAACGCCACACCTCACACCATACCAGCAACCCGTGTTCGGGAACAAGCAAGGGCCCTCGAGGGTTGGCAGGGGAGGGAGAGGATTGAGCGTCCAGAGGACAGCTCTCCTCTCCCAGGGATGGAGGACTGGCATTCCCACCGAATGACTATCCCCAGGTGGAGGCCGGAGGGTAGTGTGGGTAAGTGGGGCCAGACATAGGGAGGGTGCTGTGGGACTGCAGACACACGCACGCCTCTACGTGCGCACGTCCTGCATGTGTGCCCCAGTACAGGGGAAGGGAGAAAAAGGAGGAAAAACACCTCCGACTGCAGATGGCGACCGACCTCCCACAGACTCCGCACCCGGTGACCAAGCAGAGGTAAGTCCTGGTGATACCGGGGTGACTGGGCCGGGGGCAGAAGACGTATAAATGCCATATAGAAAGAAAATAAATAAATCAGCATCTGTTAATGTGCTCTGCAGTAACTTAAAACAGTGAAGCTTTTTCTGTCCCTATCTGTGAACAATGGCATCATTTTTGTCTAGCCTGCTGCTTCAGCAATTAAGTCCCTGATTGCCTGAATAAGCTATTGCAGTTCCCAGTCAGAGCACTCTGTAGAGCTGATTGTTTTCCCTCAAAGTTTGTTACTAACCCATCTGGTTTGTGTTTAGATAGATTAGCTTAAAATCTGTCATTCAGTTCTCATAAAAAGTTGATCATGTGAGTTTCACTGCTGAACTGAAGTGGTATGAATGAATGTCTGAGAGAAATTACTTTGTATCACGGCTGTCCGTTCTTTCTCGTCAAAATTCTGCATTGTTTTCTGTCTGTATAACACACGGTTGTTTAATGGATATAAAATAAATCTAAATTTTGTTAATTCATAGAAGCAGTGTGTTTTTGACGTAGCGTCCATGAATAGGTTCATATGAGAACAATTTTTTTTTTTTAAATTAGAAATCGTATGCTTTTTCACGTTTTTTTTTTTTTTCACCCGTCCCCGTCCACATGCCTCTGGGCGCTGGACGTATATGTGTGGGCCTGGCACGCAGGCATCATGGAGTGCCCCACCCTACTAGCCTTCCCTGCCTGCACCACCACTGGATCTCCACTGTGGTGACGGGATTCACGGGAGGAACAGCATTCACCTCAGAAGAGGAGAGCTGCTGATAGACGGCTCAATCCTGCTCCTACCCTCCCCCCAGCTGGCTTCCCGATGACCCGAGGTCGTTCCTGAACCCGGGTCACTGACGTGACACAAGGTAAGGCTATATGCCTCAACCCTTTGCGCCACCCGGCTGGCTGAACAATTTTGTTTTTATGTCAGATTGACAAACAGTTGTCTGCCACGCACTGCTATTTCAGGAACATGTATTGTATGAACTCAGAAAATTCAGTTCTTTGAGGGTTTCTGTGTGACAATACATCATGTATGTGTATAACTAGAAATATTGTATGGCATCCTGATGCTCCTATCTCCTGTCCAACGGTTGAGGCAGTAGCACTCTGCTGCCCCCTGCCCCTCAAGCCCCCTGCCTCCATTTAAGGCGGCTGCACCCCGTAGCCCACTGTCTTCTCCGCATAGTCAGGGCTGCTGCATCGTGCTTACCTCTGTCCCCCACCACCACAGTCCGGGCCAATGCATCCTGTTGCCCCCGTTCCTGTCTCCACAGTCAGTGCTGCTATGCTGTGCTAAGCCCTAGAGTCTCAGGTCCCCTGCATTCACAGTTAGGGCTATTGCACAATGCTGCCCCAGGCCACTAGAGGTGTGGTATTTGCTGCACTTGCTACCCACTTCCATTGCACCAACTGGGCAAAGCTGCTGCACCACACGGACCCTGTCCCACAGCTAGGGCTGCCATACCCTGATGCACCCATGTGTCCTGCCTCATGGTCGAGGCATCTGCATCATGCTGTCCTCTGTCTTTGACACCACATCCAAGGCTGTTGCACCCTGTGCCTGTCTACACAGTCAGGGCTGCTGTGGCTGGCTGTGCCCTAGAGCCCCATGCCTCCACAGTTAGGGCTACTGCTCCATGCTACCGCGTGCCATAGGACAAGGCAGAGTATGTGCTGCACCCTGTCCCCTTCCACCACAATTGGCGCAGTTTCTTCCTGTTGCCCCCCGCCACCAGAGTCCAGTCCTTTGCTACACCCTGCTGCCCATGTCCCTTGTCCCAAACAGGTGTGTCTGCTGCATCCTGTCCCACAGTTTGAGCTGCTGTACCCTGATGCCTCCCCTGTCTCCTGCTGGAACAGTTAGGGTTGCTGTACCCTGCTACCCTCTGTCCCCCACCCTATAACGCAAGATGAAAGTTTTTTGGTTTTTTCTTTTGAGCAGTTTGGGCAGTGTACCAAAGGATGTGTCTGGTGGCAGTGAGCAGCATGGTGCAGTAACTGTGGAGGCATGAGGCTCTATGGTGCAGCAGGGCACAGTGGTGGCAGGGGGGAAAGTATAGCATGGTGCAGAAGCCTTGACTGTGGTGCAGGACACAGTGGGGCATCAGGGTACAGCAGCTGTGTATGTGGTGAAGTGGCCCATGTGGGGCAATGGAAGTGGGTAGCAGGGTGCAGCAAAAACCCCACCTTTGGTGGCCTGGGGCAGCATGGTTCAGCAGCCTCAGCTGTGGAGAGAGAGAGAGAGGCCCTGGGACTCTAGGGCCTAGCAGAGCACAGCAGCTCTGTCTGTGGAGACAAGAAAAGGGGGCAGCAGGGTGCATTGGCCCTGACTGTGGGGGTGGGGGACAGAGGGAAGCAGGGTGCAGCAGCCTCAACTGAGAGGCAGAAGACAGGGGCATCAGGATGCCATATAGTATTTCTTGTTATACACATACATGATGTTTTTTCACACAGAAACCCTTGAAGAACTACATTTTGTGGGTCCATACAGTACATGTTCCTGAAATAGTGTGGGCATACACTGTTTGTCAGTCTGACGTAAAACAAAATTCTCACATGAACCTTCTATATTTATGGAGGCTACATCAGAGACACACTGCTTCTATGAATTAACAAAATTCAGATTTATTTTATATCCATTAAACAACTCTGTGTTATATAGCCAGAAAACAATGCATAGTTTGATGAGAAAGAACTGACATCTGTGATACAGGCAAGGTAATTTTTTCACAGACATCCATTCATACACTTCAGTTCGGCACTGAAACTCAAATGATTAACTTTTTATGAGAACAGAATGACATATCTTAAGCTAATATATCTAAACACAAACCAGATGGGTTAGTAACAAACTTTGAGTGCAAACAATTAGCTCTACAGATTGCTCTGACTGGGAACTGCAATGGCTTCTTCAGTCAATCAGGGACTTAATTGCTGAAGCAGCAGGCTAGACTAAAATGATGTCGTCACTTACTGATAGGGACAGAAACATTTTCACTGTTTTAAGTTACTGCAGAGGACATTAACAGATGCTGATTTAAAGAAAACCACAAAACAAAACCGCATGATATTTTCAGGAAACACTAATCATGACACAGGGACTTGAATTCAAGCTTTTATTAAAAATATGGAAGAAACTGTTCATTTGATCTTTAAACCTGTGGTAACTTATGTTGACAGTATGGCATTGTATATATTTTTGTATGGTCAATATTTATAATAATGTCCCCCCCCCTTCCTACCCCCCTTTTCTTTTCAATAGACTGACAATCTGCATGAAAATGAGACATTTATTTATAATTAAAATTTTTGCTGCAAACTGCTTGTCTTTCCATGTTATAGCTTGTCAGTTTGTAGTATGTGTTGTGCTGTTGTGATAACTGCTGTTGTTGTTTTGATAATGTAGAATACTATGTTGTACATTTGTTTAGTTCCATCTGCGTATCTGCTCTGGTTACTTCATTTTACCAGTGACATTTTTTTTTAATTTTTTTTAACGGTATTCAGTTGGGATCATTGTCGTTCACAGTGTGACCACGTGGAACTCCAGCCTTTCTCTGTGAATGCATTGAATTAAAGGCTCAGTTCCCTGACTGGAGAACGAGCACAGTTTTTTTATGTATTATGCATGATGAATATTTAAATCTGCATGTTATGATTGGCTGGGGACCCATTTGAAGGTCCTGGTTATATAAATAAACTCCAGCCCATGTGGATGGAGCAAGCTGCTCCGAACGTGCATGGAGTAGTCAGGCTTAGGGGTGTGTTCACCATTTGTACTGTGTGTAAGTCTTTATTTTTATAATATATAGGATAGTGCATGAGTAACAGTTAACAAGAGTGCTGTTCTTTCCCCGAGTCGGTACCATGACGACTGATAGAGAGGTCATCAGTCATCATAGTACCGACGTGGGAAAGAATGGCCCTGGCTGCTAACTGTCACGCATGCAATTTTCATAGTGTATTGCGGAACGCCCCCAAAAACACTGCCCAGTATCTGTTGAAGGCTCATATTCGCTCCCATCTAGTCTTTTTATTTTGTAAATGAAATGAAATGTAAATAAAATACTAGTTGTAGAAATATCATGAATTGTTCTGTGCTCGTAGTTGTCTCTGACGAAACTATGTACTTGCCTTATGTCATTTTCCATTTTTTTGACTATCTTTTGATTTTCCTGCTCCAAAATAAATCTATCCCGTTCGGATAGTGGCCTTGATAGTACTGCCGCAGACATCGCTCGCTAGTTCATGAATGTGCCCTGTCAGATTGCTAGTCGAGAACACAATGTGTGCTGTCTGCACTGCAGCAGAATGAAAAGTCGTTCTGCTGCATCACGGATGTCACTTTTTGGTTCTGCACTGCGGATGTCACTAGTACAGCAGAACAACATTTTGAGAGCGCTAGATTTTAGTGAACACGACATTCTGCTATACACTATAAAATATTAAAGCATGATTTTTGACTCTTGAGTACAGACTTTTTTTTGTTGTTTCTGGTACATCCCTGACCAAGACTTACGTGGCCGAGGAGAATAAGCTTGTTGGGGGGAGGGGAAGTGAGAGACTGTGTCAATGGAGTCCATCTCACCATCTGTTTCATGCGAATTTCAAATCAATAATTTGAAAATAAGTAATATATTCATGCTGGTATATTGAAAAATATGAAAAATATATTCTTTTGTTGTACTATCAAGCCTGTGGCATTGTTAGACTAATACTGTTCACTTTCTTGCAGATGAAACGGTCACTCTGTCAACAGTGCTTGATAGGCTGGCCCCGCGTCTGGCTCAGCTGAAAATGCTACACAAAATCTTCAGCACAGGAGTGGCAGAAGTACCACCAGACACTCCAAATGTTGTCAGAGCCTCACATCTGCTCAACACCCTCTACAAATCCATCCTGGAATATGACAGTGTTGGAGAAGCCGCCAAGCAAATGGTAAAAGGGTGAACCCTGAATTCAGGAACAAAATAGGGAGGAGCAAGCATAATTTGATAGACCTGTGTTTGAAGGTTCACTGGGACAAAGAGCAGCCAAGTGTGGTGCCAGTGACTGACTAGCAACATAAAGAATATTCTAGATTACTGGAGTTCTTTACTTTCTGTTTTTGACTCCTCATCTAGTGACTCTCGCAGTCCATCAGCCTGTCCTCAAGTCCATCACTCCACAATACAGTAGCTGTCACCACTGGCCCTCATGTACCTGCTTGACCCCTCGTATAGTGTCCTTAACTTAGCTTTCTGTGTGGAACCAGCTAGGAGTAGAGCCAGCCAAAGCATTCCCAGCTGGAGAGGGAGGCATAGGACCAGAGATCCTTGTCCTGAATCTTTACAAGGAGAACATACGCACATATGAAATTGCCACCAGATACAGGCCTTGTGGTCTATCTAGTCTGCTCAACTGTGCAGCACATCAGTCCATTAGACTGCAGCTGCCCCCCACCCTCCATCTTCTCCCTCCCCCACCCTGCCCACTCCCGGTATGTACTTTACCCTTGAATCTGTCCCACCCCCTCTTTAAGCTCCCCACTGTCTGCAATGATACGAGTTGCTCAGGCAGTGCATTCCATCCTGCTACCACCCTTTCAGTGAAATAGTGCCTCTTTATTTCCCTCCTGAATCAGCCCCCCTTCAACTTCAGGGAGTGCCCTCTGGTTTCTCTTCCGCTCCTTGAGAGTGAACCCACCCCTGAAACCCACTCTGTTCATCCCCTTCAGGTACTTGAAGGTCTCGATCATGTCCCCTCTCTCTCTCCTATCCTCCAGGGTATACATGTTGGATTTCTCTTAGTCTTTGATCATAAGGTTTATCCCCTAACCCCAGGATCATCTTTGTTGCTCTTCGTTGCATCCCCTCCAGTAGTTTGATGTCCCGTTTTAAGTAAGGGTGCCAGAACTGCATGCAGTACTCCAAGTGCAGCCTCACCAGGGACCTGTACAGGGGCAATATGACTTCACTACTTCTAGATGTAATTCCCCTTGCTATGCACCCTAGCATCCTGTTTGCCTTTGCCGCTGCCTTCCTACACTGAGATGAGTGGTTAATTTCCTCGGTCACCAGCACCCCCAGATCCTTCTCCTCATTGGATGCAGACAATTGGACACCGTCCAACCAGTAACTGTGTCCTGGGTTCCTGGCTCCGAAATGCATCACTTTGCACTTCTTGGCGTTGAACCCAAGCTTTCAGGTGTGTGACTACTCCTCCAGTTTTGCCAAATTCTCCTGAAGTAATTTGCCACCCCCCTCAAATCCACCTCAGTACAGAACTTGGTGTCATCAGTGAAGAGACTGATCTTATTCTCGATCCCTACTGCTGTGAAAATTTTAAACAGGACTGGTCTCAGTACTGAGTCCTGTGGGACACCACTTGTCACTGCCGTGGGCTCTGATGCCTCACGCCCCACCACTACCCTCTGCTGCCTCTCCCCCAGCCAGTTTTCAACCCAGCTGGCTAGTTTCCACCCTACTCCTAGACTCTTCAACTTGCAGGTCAACCTACCGTGTGGCACTGAATCAAAGGCCTTGCTGAAACCCAGGTAGAGTACATCCACCGCATGGCCCCTGTCCAGTGCCCTCGTGACCCAGTCGAAAAAGTCAACCAAGTCTGTCTGACAGGTTCTGCCAAAGACAAACCTGTGCTGCCTGTCATCCTGTAGATCATTAGTCTCAAGAAATTGTTACCAGCCTTGTCGTTGAGGATAGACTCCATCAGCTTTCCTACAATTGTGGTAAGGCTCTCACTGGTCTATAGTTCCCCGGTTCGTCCTTGGGCCCACTCTTATGGAGAGGTATCACATGCACCTCCCTCCAATCCCTGAGCACATGTTGGAGAGATTGGTAGGCGCCTTGCTGACCGTTTCAGGGAACATTACAGAGCAATCCGGAATGGTGATACTGCTAAACCCATTGTATCCCACTTCATCTCCAAGGACCACAGTGTCAATGACCTTTCTGTTTGTGTCCTTCAGCAGGGCTTCTGGGATTCTGACCATAGAAAAAAACATGGAAACCAAGCTGATCATCCGCCTTGGCTCCCAGCAGCCCTCTGGTTTAAATGATAGACTCATTTTCCACTAACACCTTTCAGCCACTTCTTATTTTCCCTAAAGTCTGTTTGTATCTGTACACATATAATTTATTTTTCATTTTCACCATAAGTCTCCATCTCTGTCTCCTTCCCCCCACATTTGTCACCTTTCAGCCTTCTTACTAGGCCCTGTTAATTAGTCCCCACCTGGGGACTTCTTTGGCTCTTTCACTCCTATTTTGCTTTATCTTTCCCATCATCACCTTTTTGTTTCACAGATTCTCTTTTAATCTTGCCATTTATCACTTCTTCTCCCTGAGCCTCCCCTTTTTTCTTTCCCCACATATATATATATATATATATATATCCCTCATTTCTGTTCTGTGTCCATGTCAGGGTGGACACTATCTATGTGTGTTCTCAGCAAGTGCCCCATCCTGCCAAAGTCTGCCCTTCTGAAGTCCAGGATCTTAGTTTTTGTAGTGGCGATCTCCCTACCCAAATTAATAGAGAACCACACTGTGTGGTGATCGCTACCTGCCAGTGGTTCCTCCACCCGTACCTCCGTGACATGTTCCCCATCCTCCAGCACCAGGTCAAGAATATTCTCCTCCCTTGTTGGCACTGTTACCCTTTGGGTCAGGAAGCCATCCTGGATTGCTTCCAGGAGAATTTGCTCCCTGGCACATGTGGTAGCTGGGATGCTCCAATCCACCCCGGTAGACTGAAGTCTCCCACCACCACGGTGCTCCCTTTGCCGCAAAGTCTACTTAGCTGCTCCCCTAGCTCCCTATCCATGTCCTCTTTTTGGTTTTGGGGCCTATAAACAACCTCCAGTCGGACTCTAGCCCCTTTTGGGGTGTGAAGTTGCATCCAAATGACTTCTGACCTGCCTTCCTTCCCCTCTTCCCTAATGCGTCCAGTCCATTCTCTTACATAAATGGCTACTCCCTCCTCCTTACCTTTTTTTTCTCTGTCCCTCCTGAATAATTTAAATCCTGGTATGGCCAAGTCCCAGCCGTGGTTTTGGGTTGCCCACATCTCAGTGATGGCAGCTATGTCCACCTCCCCTTCTACCATCAGTGCCTGCAACTCAGCCATCTTGTTCCCTAGGCTACTAGCATTTAGTGATACCACCCTCCAACCTGGACCTCTTCCAGCTGCCTCCTTACCCTCCTATCCACCCCCTATCCTAGTCAAATTAGGCCCTGTCATTGTTGTGGGGGGAGGTCCTCTAGACCTCCTCTCCTGACTTCACTCCACCTCCATAGCCCCCCCTACAAGTTTAAATGATACCTTTCATTGATAAATTCCCTCAGTATCTGCTTTAACACCCCATAACCCTCCTTACTGAGACGTAGTCTGTCCCCTGCATATAGATCTGGGTTCTTCCATGGCTACCCCACTCTCCTACCATTTCGTACCCCATGGACACACCATTCTCTCAGCCACTTGTTGAAGTCCATGATTCTGCGTTTCCTGTCTGTGCTTGCTTGTGGCACTGGCAGGACTTCTGAGAAAGCTACTGTGCTTCCCCCCTCACTGCATAGTTTCCCCACTTTCCTGAAGTTGTCCTGAACCTCCTCTATCTGTCTGTCTTCCTTCCAGATCATTTGTTCCCAGGTGCACAATGATGTGTGGTCCCCCCCCCACCTTCTGTACACACATACCAATATGCTGCCCCACACTTCCTGCTGTCATACCATGCACTCCACCTAGATGCTACTTTTTCTGCCTCCCCCCATCTAACCCCCTTAACTATAGAGTCCCCAAATTATGACTCCCTTCCTCCTTCTTAGCGTTTCTTCCTGTTGCTTGTTTTCCCCAACCAGTCCCCCAGCTACTCCACCCCTTAGCCTCCCCATTCTTTGCCCTGACTTCACCCCCTACCAACTATGGCTGGTGTATCGGCTTCCCCTACTAAACCATTCCCCTTTCCTTCCTCCATGCTGTTTACACTGCCCTCCACCCTGCCACCCTCCCCACTACTGTTCCCCTGTGTATTCCTTGAGTAGTGTTCCCCCCCACCCAAGATTCCTTCCTCACCCTTGTTCCAGCCTCACCCTTGCTGCCTACTGTTTCCTCCTTCGCCACACCTCCCTGCTCCTTTATTCCTGGCTTTACTTCCTTACCACCTTTCTGCTGCCCCTTGCCACTAGGGCTATTTGGGCTACAGCTAGTGCCTGCCATTTCTGTGCTGCATCCTTTTTCCCTGGTAGTGACCTCCCCCTTAACCATCTCAGTGGTTACACTACTCGCCCCCTCCTACTTCTCCCGGCTAGCCATAACATTGAATTTATTTGCGCTGGTAATCCCCTTTACCTGTTTGTTCTCATCCCCCCTTCCCTGAGGCTTATAACCTTGCACTGGCACTGCTGTAAACTTGTCCCCTCGACTAATCCAACCCCCGTCTCCAATTCCTGCATGTGACAGCACCAGATTGTGCAGCCCACCTCCTGATTCCCCTGGAATTTCCTTTTGCTGGCCTGCTGCTGGCTGTATTGTGTCTCTCAACGGGTTCCCCTCACACTCACAATCTACACTAACCTGTCCTCCCCATGCCTCCAGCTCCCTCCTCAGCCACTCAATCTCCTCCCTCAGTTGACTCATCTGCCGGCACACTATGCAGCCTCCAACTCTCCATGCCACTCCCAGGAATATGGCTGCTCCACATCCTTGGTGGCATACCACCCTCCCTAGCCCTTGCCCTTGCTGGCTGCCTATTCCCATCCTCTCTTCCCAGTCCTGTCCACCAATCGCAGGGTAGGTGTCCCCCTATACATGGGTAGCACTCCAGGTGGGAGGGATGGGGTGGGTGGGATTAGGGCCCACTCCCAACTCTCAGAGAGAGTATCAGCCCTGATCCTGTTTCCACTACGGCCTCAATTACAGCACTCATCCTCCTGAAGGGTTACCAGGTTACATCCCTGCCGGACGATAGGTAGGACTGCTAGGAAACAACAATTATCCAGGTAACTGAAAGCACTCCCCCTTTACCCCTATCACAAATATGCACACTGCTGAACAGCATTCAGACTGCTGTTAACATAAAATACAATATGCAGTACGTCTAAATCACTTCCCTGTTACCCAGATTCCTTCAGTCGTGCTGCAGCAGCTGCTTCTCTGCCATGCCGGGATTCGATTACCGCTCCCCGCCACCTGCCGAATCTCCGCGGCCCGGCTGCGCTCCCTCTCCTCACTCCCCCACGACTTCACTCCAACTATTGGCATGGGCCTTCTCCACAAGCACTTAAGGCCCTCGCTCATTTGTTTGGGTTTCGTGCCCTTTTCACCCGACGCAGATTGGCTTCCCTCCCACTCCTGACTCTCACGAGAGAGTATCAGCCCTGATCCTGACCCACACTGCGACCTCCAATTACAGCACTCGTCCTCTTGAAGGGTTACCAGGTTACACCCCTGCCTGATGAAAGGTAGGACTGCTAGGAAACAACAATTATCTATGTAACTGAAAGCACTCCCCCTTTACCCCTATCACAAAGATGCACACTGCTGAACAGGATTTGGACTGTTGTTAAAGTATATGCAGTACGTCTAAATCACTTCCCTGTTACCCCGGTTCCTTCAGTCGCACTGCAGCAGCTGCTTCTCTGCCATGCCGGGATTCGATTACCACTCCCTGCACCCTGCTGAATCTCCACGGCCCGCTGCACTCCCTCTCTTCACTCCCCCATGACTTCACTCCAACTCTGTTATATGGCAGTGTCAGCTGCCTGAGTGCCGTTGTTGTTTCCACTTGTTTTTCATCTACATTGCTCCTCAGCACTCCCTTGTCCCTTTTTTTTCTGCCATCTAGGCTCTGCTCTGATGTATTGACTTCCATGCCAGACCTCCGACCCCTGGGTGTAGCCCCTCTGACTTGCCCTTCCACAGAATAGCCCAAGGCCAGCCCCAGACTACTGACCTGGGAGGATGCAGATCTGCCGTTGCTGGGGTCAGAGGTGAGGGACACTGGGCAGAGACAGGCCTGATGACATAGATGTGCTGTCTATCATAGATGAGACAAATTGGCATTTTTGTCCCTGGTTTATTCCCATTCCACCTTCCTTTCCTGATGTAATTTCTGCAGCAGCCCACTGCATTATCATGTGGAGCGGGTGGGCAATGTCACAGCCACCCCACCACTACCACAGGAGGCACTGTAGGAGCATGCAGAGCTGCCCTCCCCGCTAGAACTTGAAAGCTCTGCCTCCACATTGCTCACATGACTCCACCGGCCTAGGGTGGGTGGGCAGGCTGACAGATCTAAGCCTGTAGTCCCCACATGGGAGCGCAACATGCTCCACTGGTGCCACTAGGTCAAATAAAAATCATACTTTTTTCTTAAAGCTTTATTGTAGGAAATTCCAGAAATGTGTGATTTTGAGTTTTATTAACTTTCATGTAATTTTTTTGGTTTTTGTGTGAATTCTGCTCTTCTAGGTGTCCCTTCTTTTTTCACTCTGGGTTGACACAGTACGGCCATACTTGCAAATTGTTGATGAATGGATAGTACACGGCAACCTGTTTGATCCTGCCAAGGAGTTTATCATTCAGAGGTAGCTACAGCAACAATTATCACAACTAGCAGGGATGATCATTAGTGGATCTAGCTGCATTTGTAATAGACACTCCTGATATTACGATATGTAAAGTACAGTTACCTACACAGTTATCTTTTCACAGGTACTAAAGTTATATTATAAAATAACAGGAATAGCCGGCCCAGTTGTCGTTGAAGGCTGAGGCACTGGGTACCTCACCTCCTACCACGCTGGCGACCTGAGTTTGGAAATGGACACTGGTCGCTTGGGGTCTGATTGGGAGAGAGAGGATTGAGCATCCCACTAACAGCTCTCCTCTCTCGGGGTTGGGGGGGGTCTGTGCATCTCACTAGGCGGCTGCCACCTGGAGGTTCTAGGTGGCAGGAGAGCGGGATGTCAGTGAAGGTGTCCCACACTCTTGACGCCAGGCAGCATCTCCACAGAGGCAGAACTTGTTTAATGTGTCATTGCATGTGCCACAGGCCCCTGGAGAAAACAGAGTACCCCCAACTAGCAGGTGCAGGCCTAGCCCCTCGCAGGCACCACAGTGGTGACTAGGCACCCTGGTCCTCCGGCAAGGGGTGGCTGGACAAAAAAAAGGTAAGTCCCAGAGAAGCCGGGTGATGGGTCTGGGAGGACTGGTCTGGAATGGAACCGGTTTGTCAGAAAGGAGATGAAGTACTTAGGAAACTCCAGGAATAGGGAGCAGTCCCCTATGACCCAGTGACTACACTATGATCCTTCATGCAGGCAGCCTCTCCCTACAATACGTATTAGGCAGTCCTGGGATATCAGTGCTGTAAAATGCAGTGCTTGCTGCCCTGAGGAAGGGAGTACTGTTTTACTCCTGCAGCAAGTGCTGTGGCTTGAACAAAGTAAGGTCATGCATGTCATAACAATAGTATAATCTTTTTTTGTTATGTGCTTTAAATCAGGCTGGGATAGACATAGGGGAAGGGTAAGGATCATGGGTAGGGAGAATGGGAGGAGTGGGGAGGGAGGGCAGGGACAGTGGCTCCAGCTGTGGACCCTGCAGTATGAGCAGACTTGTTAGACCAAATGGCCTTCCTCTGCTGGCTTCTTCGTATGTAACTGTAAAAATTGAAATATCTTAGAGGTATCTATATTATTCCGCTGTTTAAAGGTGTTAAAATAAATGAGACTCCCTCCAGAAGAAGGTCTAACCTTGAAAGATCAGCCCAAGAGAGAAAGTTATTACCTATCAGACGGTTCCCCAGTTGATAATTATGATTAAACTGAATTGGTTGGGAGGGATCATGATTGGGGTTGGTACCGAGGAACGTATGTAGTTGTTTGCAGACTTGAAGTGAAATACTCAGCGGGCTGTTACAGAGAGGAGTGGGAAGTTGAGAAAGGGAACAACTTGTAAAAGTCTCAATCATAATATTGTATCTTTTGCATAGAGAGAGAGAGAGAGTGAGTTCTGTTTGCTTATATGGGGGCAATATGGCATTGGCCTCCATAGAGGAGGTACCTCATCTCCACCAAAGTACATAACAAGTATGTGAAGCCAAATAGTAAAGGTAAAAATGAGGAGTTGTAAACCACCCTTGAATTGAGTGTATCATTTTTGCACAGGCTGTACAAGGGGATCGCTGATTCCATATAAATGAAGAGAAAAGGGTTCTCAGTCTAGCAAACCAAGTTTTGGGAAGGAACAAGTCCAACTTGATAATGGGATATAAGAGATGGAGTACTACGTTTATTTTAATAGTATTAATTGTGACCTATAATGTAAGAGGAAACTTTGACCAGCGAGAAAGATCAGATTTAATATGTGTGAGCAACTATGAAATATTAGTCTAGTAACGTGCTGTGGTCTGACTTATCTCTAAGCCCAGGTGTGTTGACGATCTAGAGATCCACTTCCCACCCCACTGCATAACATCCACTTCACAGGTGTAAGCATTAAGTGGCATTATAACTGTTTGACAAGTTAAGCCCGTACCCAGCAATAGTAGAAAAGTCTTTAAGGATGTGAAAAACCTAAGGGAAGAAACTGCAGGATTCTCCAAGTGGAGCAAGATATCATCTGCATATGTAGAAGTTGCATATCTGTGGTCCCCTGCTTTAATCCCCAAAACATTAGGATTTGATTGAATAATCCTTGTAAGAGACTCTATGGGGGAGAGGGGAGAGCCCCTGCCTGGTGCCTTTATCTAGGCTAAAAACAGGAGATTTAAGGCGACTGCAACATACCTGGGCCATGGGATGTGAATATAGTAGTTTCACTCGTGATGAAGGAAGCAGGGAAGCCAAATGCTGTCAAGGTGGCAAATAGATAGTCCCACGTCACTCTGTCAGATGCTTGCTCCATGTCTATGGAGACCAGGACTGCCAGGCCCTGGAGTCCCCAGATGCAGAGATTAAATAATGGAGTTTCCTGAGGTGATCTTGGGACACTCTTCCCTCCATGAAGCCCATGTGTTCTTGTCCACAGAGAACTGCATATTCAGCATAGCTGCTTTTCAGAACGCTCTAACACAGACACTATTTCCTAGCTGCACGTGCATAAGCACAGGAAGCTAAATATACAAAAGTACAGGATCACCCTTTTTAGCCAGGGCAACAGTCTAATAAACAACTCAAGGGACCTTTTTGTGACTTCTAAAATCTCACAATGGTTTCTGCATCATGGGCCTAATTATGAACCTGTAAAAATAGTCATTTATGAACTGCCCAGCTGTGTGTGTGTGTGTTTGGTTGGGGTGCCCCTGTAACAAGTAAGTCATTACCAAAATTAATGTGATTATTTGAATCATAGAAGGTCTGTCAGACATGATTTCCATCCTTATGAATTTGTTAATGTGCCTCTTTGAGCAATGAATAAAGTGTCTTCCCAACAACCAAGGTCTGGTTTACAAGTGTGTAATTTCTTGTCGCTTCCTTTGATACTGTGTCGTCTATGAATGTTACATTTACTGTACCAGTTTCCAGTGCCCCTTGTAGCATTCCATTTTTAAATTAGTTTTTAAAAGTCTCTGCTGGAGGTTCCCCTTTCTTCTTCATCACCGCTTTGAGAATTTTTGGATGGACCATATCTGGGCCTGGTGATATTTCAGTTCCTAATTGCCCCAGATCACCAAGTCGTGAGTGATCCCAGATTGTATAACTTTTTACTGTATCTTCTGAATACATGCAGCTAAATTCAGACTAGCTAATTAGAAGGGTCTCCCGGCATTTTGTTTTGTTTTTGCAGGTATAGCATCCACGTACTGTATGTCCTGTTCCAGTGTCCTCTGGATAAGACCCAGGCACTGGTTGGTCTGTAGAAAAGATTACAGGTTGTCCTGTATCACCTCCCACACCTACATACACATCTGATTTGTGCAGATTAGTGTCTCTAATGTCCATTAGAAGCCACGTATTAAAACAACTGTGCTGAAATTGGTAATTTGTATTAAAGCTGGTAATAATGCTTTGTTGGGATTTTCTCTTTAGAAACAAGGATGTCCCTGTGAATCATCGTGACTTCTGGTACGCTACTTATACTCTGTACAGTGTGTCAGAAAAGACAGAGAACGATGACAAATTTAGCGACAGTGCCAGTGCCAGTTCTGGCAGTGACCAGGCTCCCCCTGGTAGGCAGCACACCATGGTCTCCTTCCTCAAACCCGTGCTCAAGCAGATCATCATGGCTGGCAAGTCCATGCAATTACTTAAGAACCTAGAGAGTAAAGATGGATATTATCAGCAAAGCACACCCAGAGGTAAGCAGACAGGGTTCAGAAAGCTATTAATCCATTCATCCACATATGGTGTGTGAGCTTCATAGGACCAAGTTACTTGGTTCTACTTTTTTTTTTCCCCTCAATTCTAATTATGTGCCTTGGCTCAGCACGGGGCATGTACCCCCTCTTCAGTGCCAAGATGTCATGCCTGGCATCCTCTTCAGGCTGCCTAAACTGGGAGGCCTGCAGCTTGCCCCCTGCGGTGGGGCTCCTCGAGGGGAGGGACCAAAATCTACCTGAGGCCCCAGCTGAGGCTTACACCTGGGGCGTCATTCAGGCGGAGGTCTGGGGGCTTCATGGTGCAGCCGGCCCAGTTTTTTTTTTCCCTTGTAAGGCTCCCCGGAGGCGTGGACATGCAGTGACATCAGCGCAGGTCAGGCGCGCTCCCCCACCCAACCTACAGATGTCCGCTGTCACCTCCCCCTTGAGAGTGCCCTGGCGGTTGCACACCCAGTCTCCACTGGGTGTCACTGATATGCTGGAAAGCCATGAACCCCGGAGGAGGAGCACTGCCCATGGGATGCTCACCCCACCGCCCCATGGCCGGCCCTCTGACGCACTGCACTGATTCCCAGATGTGGGTGGTCAGTGCAGCGGACTGTAATGCTACTGGTGGGCCGGTCACCAGTTCTACATTTTTACTGCTAGGTACTCAGAGACACTCAGGCCCTGTACACACTAGGGCTTTTAAACTATTATATATGCTTTTTTCCTGTTTTTCTCCCTGGTCCCGATTACCTGCCTCGGACACGTGCACATGTGGAGGCATGCACATGCCGCGTCTCAAGACACCCTCCCTACGTGTCACTACCTACGCTAGCCACCAGACTTCCACCCGGTGGTAGCGGGACTATGTTTTTTTTTTCCTTGTAAGGCTCCCCGGAGGTGCGGACATGCAGTGACATCAGCGCAGGTCGGGCGCGCTCCCCCACCCAACCTACAGATGTCCGTCACCTTCCCCTTGAGAGTGGCCCTGGCAGTTGCACACCCTGCCTCCACTGAGAGTCGCTGATATGACGGGAAGCCATGACCCCAACCCCCTCGAGGAGGAGAGCTGCCCATGGGATGCTCACCCCACTTCCCCATGGCTGGCCCTCTGACGCACTGTGCTCATTCCTGAATGTGGTTGGCCAGCGCCACAGACAGTAATGCTACCGTTGGGCCAGCCACCAGTTCTACATTTTTCCTGCTAGGTGCTCAAAGACACTCAGGCTCTGTACACATAGGGCTTTTAAACTATTTATATATATATATATATATATAAAATATAAGTTGCTTTTTTCCCCTATTTCTTCATGGTCCTGATCTCCTGCCTCGGATGCGTGCACATATGGAGGCATGTGCGTGTCGCGTCTCAAGGCACCCTCCCTATGTGTCACCACCTGTGCTAGCCACCAGACCTCCACCCGGTAGTAGCAGGACTACGGGGGGGTTGGCGACCACCTCAGGAGAGGAGAGATACCTTCCGGCTGCTCAGTCCTGCTCCTACCCTACTCCCCTCCCATGCTGGCACCCGACGCACCCAAGTCTGTTCCAGAACCTGGGTCGCATGAGCGCGAGGTATGTGTTCAACGCCTCAGCCGTCGGTGACACCGGGCCGATACCTTTTAAACTATTTTCACTCTGTTGCACAGTAGTAGAGTAAAGACTGTGTTATAGTTGTATTCTAAAACTGTGCTGAAACCCTGCTTGGGGGTAGACTTGAGCATGGTTTTAAGCTAACACAGTTGCCTTAACCCGTGTTTACAGCAGTGTGAACACAATCAGTACTGTAGCACAGATTAAAGGAATAACCCATGGCACAAAATCTGATTTTGAAGGTTATTACAAACTTAAAACACACACACACACAGACACACATTGCTGCACTTACAGTGAGCTACTCAACCCAAAAGTGCAACTTTTGACAAAATCTACTTCAGTGCCCAGTATGCCCGATTGTGAGTATCCCAACATGCATTGCGGTACATGCGCTGGTACCACAGTTGTACCTGGGAACTTGCTGAGGCTAGCACAGTATTAGAGTACAGCGTCCATGTTCTGAAAACCATACTATAACACAGATTTAAAAACATTTCCTGAAATGTTTGATCAGTGTGTGAAGGGCCTAAGGGAGTGGAGCAGTGAGTCAGTAATAATACCCAGAAAATACTGTATTCAAAATTGAGCACATGTTTTTTTTTAATGTTTATTTATGTACAATATTTGGCCAGGAGGGCATACTGAGCTGAGAACAATTAGCTTCCAGGTGCGCCCGGGGAGAATGGGAATAGGTAATACATTAAAACAGCAGTACTTGGATAATCAGGAAGTGATTATCAAAATTCTGTTTTTTGGCTGGAAACATGCAGCCATAGTTCCAGTCTGCATATCTTTTAAGTATTTTATTGTAGCGATCTTTAGTTTTTTAAATATATATTTTTTTTCTTCCTCTGGTCTTCCCGTAATGCGCCCCCCAGTGGAACTTTCAACCTCAACTCTACACACGACCTACCATGCCCAGGCTTGCCCCCTTCCCATGGGCAATGGTGGCTAGCCCTGGCTTACCCCCCCCCGGGTGGGGCCATGGGAGCAGGACCCACCCAGCGGACACTGGTGGGCAGTGGAAATGACTGTGTCATGGTTGGGGGTCCGGAGAGATTAATTTCAGCAGTACCTGGGGGCGGGGACGTGCAGTGATGTCCCATGTCCGGCCTGCCCCCAAAGTGAAGGCATAGCTACGGTGGGACTGCCCAGCTTCCGCCAGAAGTCCATGGAGTGTGTCGGACACTCTACCCCCCAGAGAAGGAGGGCTGTCTGTAAGACGCTCAGTTCTTCTCCCACTGGCCAGCCCTCCGATGTCCAGAGTCTGTTTCCGAACCCGAGTCATCGGCATCACAGATGGACGCTCCGCCTCTGCGCCGGCAGGCTGGACCCTAGTTTTTTAGATATTTTCTTTCCATTGTTTTGGATCCACAGCAGATATGACTGGTGCCTGATTTGCAGCCAAGTTTCCCCCTCGTGTCGCTTCACATCTTTTGTTTACTTCCATGAGATCCTGTGCTGTGCGTTCCTGCTGTCCCTGAGCAGAATGTTCCAGTTCAGCATGGCAGGTGGGAGAAATGTAAACAAAGCAAAGTAAATTATGGGGTGATAGTATAGCGAAAGCGAGAAAGATTACCAGGTAAGTGCTCAACGGAGCACAGGGAAGAAACTGTTGCAAAAGATCCAATTTTCTTATCTAGTACTGCTGCTTTAAAGAAGGAGAAAAGTGAAAAAACACATCCAGTGGTGATACCAGCCTTCAGTCTGAGTGTACCACAGTAAAAAGTCAGCAGTCTCTGGCAATATCAAGTGATAGTCCTCTGACTGCATTAAACTGTAGTTCATTGCAAACAGCAGTAGGTTTCATTTTATTTGTCTCCGGTAATAAAAGTTTTAATGTTAGGCAGTAATGACAGTACAGCTTAAAATCCAGATGAACAGGAGGCAGTATAGCACAGTGGTTTAGGGCTCTGAATTGCAAACCTGGAGACCTGGGTTTGAATCCCACAGCCCCCAAATTGCAAGCTTTGTAACCCTGAGTAAGTCATTTAACTTCCTTGTGCTCCCAGATCGCACCTGGAAACAAGCTTTGGCTTAGTATGCCTTTCCTGGTTAAACAATTTATCCTTTCCCTTTCTTATAAATACAATACAAAAAGCGATCAGAAATACAAAATTACATACACAAATATATAAAAACACTGTACAAATACATCTTAAGCCTAGTACTGGGATATGAAGGGTTCCTTTTCTTATTTTATTAATAATAAAAAAAAAAATTGGCAAGCTTATTAATAATAAGGAAATCATGTACAGAAAACAGGAAGTATAGGGGGATCGTCTGGAAATTCGCTTAGTTCTGAAAAAATGCTCTGGATCCATGACAAACGAGGTTTTTTATACCAGGCACATTTAAAGATTACATGCTTTAAGTTTTCTGTACCACCCACCGGGCAAGAACAAGAGGTCTCGGCTGACATAAGTATATGGGCATATCTAGCTACCAGGACATTGTTGGGAAAAAATCTCAAATTTATATTTAAAAAAAATGGATCTTTGTTAGGGGTCCAAAATGAGGTACAGATAGGGTCTAATCCCGAACCAGGCTTCATTTGCAGCATACCATCAAGAAAATCTTGAGGCTGCAGTGGCATCCAGGTCCCTAACCTGATTCTGTAATCTGATTTTCTTTTTAATATATCTCTTATATTTAAGGTAATAGTAATTCCCATTCCGTGGTACTTAAGCAAATAGCCTAACTGATATTGTTCAATGAGGGAATAAACATAGGTTAACCATGACAAATTTTTACAGCCCATCTGCCTCCAGTAGTCTTTTTTCTTCGAGACGTTGCCTCATTATTCCCTAATTGGGGTTCTTGTGCATTTTATCCAATATCCAAGAATGGCAGAATCCGCTAATACTTTATAACTGTCCAGGCCAAATTCTGCCCTTATCTGTGGGCCGGGGAGGGATCTGTTAAGGCTCATTGAAGATTTGACAAGCTGAATCGAAATTGTTTCCAACTTTAATAACATACAAGGGCCCCAAATTTTCAACCCCATATAATGCTTGGGGCTCAATTTTGAAATGATGGTTTGGATCTTACTCTATACCCACCAAATTTATGATTGAATTTTTTTAATCCCATGGTCAGTCTGTTAACCTTGCTCTGAGTTACTGAGATGTGTGCAGCCTAAGAATCATTCACCTTGAAGGTCAAACCCAGATATTTGTCTCTGAAAGTGGGACAGCAGATCTTTGATTGGTTGCATAGTGTTCGATGTCTTGAGGCATGCCTCTTCTGCAGGTGTCTGCCGGTCATCTGGGCCTTGGCCCATTGCATGGAACATTGAACCATTCTTTCTCCCTGTCAATGTAATTGAGAGCCTTGGGGACAGGTTCTGGTATGGGTATTCCCCTACAGAGTAAACCTGCCTTTGCCTCATGGGTGGTGTATTAAAGAGTTAGTGCACTGTGTGGAATTAATAGTAACTTTCAGATGTAGTCAGGTATCACTTTTTATATCTGAAGTATTTTTCCTTTTCTGTTTGCTAATTAAAACTTTTCCCTCCTGGCAGTACTGGGGTGATGTGTGGAGCAGCACTCTGCACTCAGTGGATGCCTAGATTCTGCAAATCATAAAAAAGGGTCACACTCTGTAGCTCACAGTAGCAATCCCCAGAAACTCCCCCTCTGCCCTCCTAATACCTCCCAGCCCACCTAGTTGTTTTACGGGAGGAGGTACAGTCCTTTCTGTGTAAGCAGGTCATAGAGGCAGTGTCCAGGCACCAGAGGAACAAGGATTTTTATTCCAGGTTTTTCCTGGTCCCCAAAATGACCAGAAATCTGAGACCCATCTTAGACTTAAAGGACCTCAATCTGTATGTCCAGGACAAAAAGTTTTGAATGGTAACTTTACCAGGTCTGATGCCCCTTCTCAAACAAGACAACTGGCTGTGTTCTGTGGACATGCAGGATGCATACCTGCACATCTCAGTATTTTCTTCTCACAGGAGGTTCCTCCGGTTTCTTTTTCAGGGCGAGCACTACTAGTTAAGGTGCTGCCCTTTGGCTTGCCCTCTGCACTGTGGATCTTAAACAAGTGCTTAGCAGCAATGGCTGCAGCCCTCAGAAGGGAGAGAATGTATGATCTTACTTCGAGAGTCGGCTGTTAACACAGTTAGGACTGTAGCCGGCAGGCGACAGGACCCCATGGCAAACTTCCAGCCAGCAGTACATGGCGGGGACCGCCTCAGACGTCGGTCTGCCCCCGATGTCCCACATGGTATAATGGGAGGCGGTCCCTGGCGTGCCCCAGTTCTTTACCCGCCGTCGACATGCGTTTCATCGGCTCCACGGCTCGACTCGCGCCAGTCCGATTGCCATTACTCTGTACTCGATCCTTTTTCTTGTTTTCATCGACAGTACCCGCTCCCACCATCCTCATTTCCTGTATGTCGTCTCCCCTGTCGCCTTCTTCTAGGCACACTAATAAGTGTGTCTGTGGGAAGCAAATCCCGATAAAGACGGTCACTCGATCTGCCTGCTGTGCTTGGGCCCTGGCCACGACACCCAGTCCTGCCCGCTCTGCCAGAGCTTCAATAGCCAGACTCTGATCCGATGTCAAAAAAATTTACAGGCCTACCTCACCCAACAGCAGTTGCCCGCCATGTAGCTGGATTCCTCCTCGGAGAGAGAGAGAGTCTTCCTACCACTCCCACAAGAAGTCGGGGAAACACAGGGAATCTTTCAAACACAAAGAATCTTCCAGTCGTAAGGAGAAGGAAAAAGAGCGTCGAGATCCCATTCGTGATCCAGGTCCTCCAGGTCACACTCTGCCTCGAGAGGCAGTTCCTAATTGACCGGCCATGACCTTCAACTTACCATCATCAAGGCCCCAGCTGCAGCCCACACGTCGAGCACTAAAGAGAAGGCTTCTGGATCTTCTGGTCCTACTCTTCAGCCGATCAAGATCCAGCCTCCCACCCAAGCTACAGGCTGCTCTTTGGACTCAGGTAAGGGGCATCATCGCTTCCAGTCGGCCTCCGTAGGTAGTGCCGACTCCCGGGAGAGGCAAAAGACCTCTGGCCATTCTTCAGGGAGATCATCCTCTCTCCCTCCCAAACAGGTCGTAAACCCAGTGGAGAAAACTGCAAAATCGCCGGTTGAGAGGCGCCCGTCCGACATTCCCTCTAAGTCCAAGTCGGACCTGCACCGATGTCGGACCTTGGACGTCACCTCCAAGGTCACCCATATGCCAGCCCCGCTGGCAAGGACACTGTCACCTCCGGCATCACCACATCCAACCGACGACTAGACCAACGACACCCTGGTCCAGACAGATCAGATGCCGGTCCATTCGAACCCCTTGGTGCTTGACAGTGCAAACCCGCCGTCGCCTCCCGAAGGCCCACCGATGCCGCTCAGACCTGACGTCGGTACCGGCGCCAGAGATGATTCAAACGCCAGACCGACACCGGACCCGGCGACAGGCTTACCAAAACTTAACCTGCCACAGGTTATAGACCTGTTTGGTCACTGGTGGGAGACCATCAGACCGGACATTCTTCCACCAAAGCCACAACCGACTACTCCAGTTGCCCCGGACTTGACACAAAATCTGGATGGGGGAGTTCCCACAAATCCTTCTCCCCCATCTCCAGACTTGCATGTGGTCCCTCAGCCACCCTTGAATGGGGACCGAGGAAATCAGCCTGCTTCACCAGAGAGGCCCAGAAAGAAAGCCTCCGAAAAGAGAGGTCACAGGTCCAGATCACGGAGTCCAAGTTCGTCTAGCTCTTCTGATAGGCATAGACATAGGAAGAGGTGGCACAGATCCTCATCCGTCTCCTCCTCAGACTCTTACTCTGATTCCTTGTAGTCTTCCATAGAGGACTCATCCTCTATGGACCCAGAGGACACACCAAAATCACCCCCTGATGACCCATCCTTTATGGAGGTTATGAGGCACATGCAGGCAGATATGGGCTGGGATTCTGAGGACTTAGACCCGGAACGGATCTGCCTAGTTAAGTACCTCAGACAAAAGGACCCCAAGCCGGTAGTCATCCCATCAGTGGTAGACACCTTCAAGGACATCGTCCAGGTGACATGGAGACACCCTCATTCCTCTGTGGCTGTCCCCAAGAAGGCTGACCAATTATACAGGGCCCCAAAGGCGCAACCTTTCCTAGCCGAACACCCCACGGCTGATTCAGTGGTAATTTCGGCAGCTTATGACCGCTCACAAAGACCAAAACACCTTAGCACCCAACCTACAGACAGGGAGTCCAAGCAGTTGGACTCAATGGGTCGCAAGGTGTATTCCTCAGCCACCTGCAGCATAAGAAGCCTGAATTTCATGACACACGTGGTCCAGCTCCAGGATGCCCTCTGGGAACAGGGATTGGACATTCTGCAGGGGATGCCGGACTGCCCTCAAAAAGCTGAGCTTTCTAAGCTCCTACAAACTGGGTTGGATGTAGGCACACATGCCCTACGATCTGCTTATGATTCAGCGGACACAGCAGCAAGAGCAGCAGCCACTGGCATATGCCTACATCACCATTCTTGGCTTTGAGTTTTAGGCTTTGCACAGGATGTCCAGTCTAACATCCCTGATGCACCCTTCAGAGGCTCCGTCCTCTAGGGTGAGGATATGGAGAGAATAATAAATAAGCTTCAGGACTCCGGAAAGCTGTCAGAACCATGCAGTCCATGTATCACCTGAAACAGAGGCAGTTTCAGAAGCCTCGTTTTCGTGGCCGAGAGGGACATCAACAGCAGCAGCCCTGTTTTCAGCAGCAGCAGTCTCAACAGGGAGGCTACAGCTGGAGTGGTGCCCACAGAGGATCTGCAGGACCCATCTTTCATCAGGATAACCCAACCCAGGCCACCTTTCCAACCCCTCACACTGCCTGACCCCTAACGGCCCCACCTCTCCCCAACACATTATCGGGAGAGTTGGTCGGAGGACACTTTTCTCTTTGTGCAGCAGCATGGTGAAGAGTGACCTCCAACCAATGGGTCCATGAACTCATCCAGAATGGTCACTCTATAGAGTTTTTCAGTTTACCACTGGACCGGCCACCTCTTCCCTCCCATTACTCCACGGAACACGCAGGTCTGATTCGTGAAGAAATCCAAGCCCCGCATTCCAAAAAGGCCATAGAACCAGTTCCACCTGACTCTCGAAGTAAGATAATGCAGTTACGTAACAACTTACCGTAACAGTAGATCTTCAAGAGAAGCTCTTGCAGCCATTATACTTCCCACCCTCCTCCTCCCTGGAGATTTTCTGCTGCATGCGACCTCTATCACTGTAAGTTACCTGTTCTGTGAGATATTGCCCTAGGTTCCCTAGACGGATCTCATCGTACTCGGATGCTGGAGTCTTCAGTGGAACAAGAACTGGGGCACCCTGGGGACCGCCTCCCTTTATACCATGTGGGATGTTGGGGGCAGACTGACATCAGGGGCGGTCCCCGCCTGGTACTGCTGGCTAGAAGTTTGCTGTGGGGTCCTGTCGCCTGCCGGCAACTGTCCTAACTGTGTTACAGTAACAGCAGATCTTAGAGAGAAGCTCTTGCAGCAGGTAAGTTCTTATGTAACTGTACTTTTTCCTGTACCTGGACGATTGGGTGCTTAAGGCCCCATCCAGAGAATTGCTTCTGGGAACCTTAGAGAGAACTCTCCAATTTGTTTCTCTTCCTGGGCATTACCATCTGTCTGCCCAAGTCAATCATGGTGCCGTCCCAAAGACTGCAATACATGGGGGCTGTTCTAGATTCAGCGCAGGGGAAGACTTTCCTGCTCAAGCCAGGGTGGAATTCCTCATTGTTTAGGCTCAGGAGGGGCTCCAGAGCCGTTACATCCTGGCCAGGGTGTACCTGAGACTGTTGGGTCTGATGGCGACTGCCATACCCACCATTCCACTGGCCAGGCTCCATATAATACACCCTCCAGTGGACTCTGAGTACAGTGGGACCAGTGTTCGGATGATCTAGATCAGTTAGTGCTGGTTTCTTCCCCAGTATTCAAAGTGCTTCAGTGGTGTATGGATCCCCTGAATCTTCTGCAGGGAGTTCCATTTCAGATTTCATCACCACATCAAATCCTCACCACAGATGCCTCTGGTTTGGGCTGGGGGGTTCACCTGGGTCCCTTTCAAACTCAGGGTTCTTGGTCCCAGATCGAAGCCTCCCTGTATATCAGTATCCTTGAGATGTGGGCGGTTCTGTGTGCCATGCTAGCCTTTCAGAAACACCTTCTCCCAGGCCAGTTGCTGATTCAATCAGACAACCTCAGTGTAGTGTTTTACATCAACAAGCAGGGGGTAACAAATTCCTACCCCCGTTCAGGGAGGCCATGACAGTGTGGTATTGGGCATTGGACCACAGCCTGACTCTTTTGGCGGTCCATGTCCCAGGAGCGCTAGACACTCTGGCGGACAGCCTCAGCCAGACTCCTTCCAGCATGCACGAGTGGGAACTCCTCTTATCCATCGCAGAAGATCTGTTCAACAGATGGGGTCATCCAGAGTTGGACCTTTTTGCATCTCCACTCAATCCAAAACTGCCAAATTTCTGCTCGCTAGATCCAGGGCCTGGAGTTTTCTGGCAAGACGCATTGTCCCTCTCCTGGAGCAGGAGGTTTCTTTATGTCTTCCCCCATTTCCTCTGATTCAGAGGGTGCTAATCAAGCTGCAGATGGAGGGGGCCACCATGATCCTCGTAGCCCCGCCAGATATGGTTTCTTCTTCTGCAGCAGCTGGTAGAGGAACCTCCAGTCCCTCTCCAGGAATCTGCTGACCCAGGATCAGGGGACCCTGGTCCATCCCATCCTCAGGTCCCTCCAGCTGCACACTTGGCTCCTGAGGACGTAGCCATTGCCAGATTTGGGGTTTCCAGCAGAGCGGCAGACATCCTGTTGGCAACCCGAAAGCCTTCCACCTGAGCCACTTATGCCATGAAGTGGAAGCGGTTTGCCATATGGACTGCCAAGCATAATCTGGACCCTTTCACCTGTCCGGTGAACCAGATCCTGGACTTTCCTGATATCTCTGTCTGACTCAGGTCTCCAGTACTCATCCCTCAAGGTACACTGTTCAGCTATTTCGGCCTTTCATGAGCCTGTGGGTGACCATACCATAGCTTAGCTGGATGTCTCCTGTACATTTTTCAGGGGCATCCTGCATCTGAAATCGCAAGTCCGTTCCCCTGTCCCGGCTTGGGATTTGAATTTCGTTTTGGAGAAGTTGACCCTGTCTCTTTTTGAGCCAGCTGCAACTTGCGAGCTATGCTTTTTTTCCTGGAAAGTGTTATTTTTAGTTGCTATTACTTCTGCTCGAAGAATTTCAGAGCTTCAGGCCATATGGTGTGAGGAGCCTTATTTGAATTTCACAAATAGGTGTCTTTCCGCATGAATCCTAAGTTTCTTCCTAAGGTGTGGTGTCTGAGTGTACACTGAACCAGTCTATCCACCTTCCCGTTTATTTTCCTATGTGTGCCAGTCCAGGGGCAGCACTGCTCCATATGTTAGATGTGTGCAGAACTTTGAAGTACTACCTGTTCCGAACCAAGGAATGTAGAAAGCTAAAGCAGTTGTTTGTTTCTTTCGCCCCCCGATAGAGCGGGTATTCGGGTTTCCAAACAGTGTTTGTCCAAATGGTTGGCTAACTGCATAGTTTTCTGGCTAATTGCATTGTTTAGAAGTATGGCAAGGAATTGCCTAGAACTGTCAAAGCTCATTCCACGACTTCCAGTGACGCAAGCGCTGTTAATGGCGCTTGAAGCTGAAGCTCTGCCGAATCCGATAGAATCCTAAACCATCCTGGCATCCAGAAAGAAACAAAAGCTTAAAAAACTTGCACCAGCTAGCCTGCACATGGCTACAAGACAGAAACTGAGAGAATTCGCAGCACCAGGCGCTTCTAAAGAGCTGCTCCAACAGACCTTAACTGAGCAACCCTCTCTAGTAGCTAAACAAGGGATACAAGTTGCAATGGTAGAACCGGAACAAATAGGAGAGAATGAGGACGAGCCCCGAATTCACAATTACCTCTAAACAACTCTGCACTCAATTAAGTAAAATCGTAGAAACGCTGCAACGTATTGAGACAGCAGTAGCCGATACCAAGCGCGACCTTCGGGTAGTCGAGAAGCGGGTAGGTACAGTAGAGGCCTGCTTGACAGAATATTGCAAAGAGACAGATGTGCATAACTCGGTGCTTCTAAACCTACACCACAGAGAGCTTCAACTGAGTAAAAGGGTGGAGGAATTAGAGAATAGACACCAACGAAACAATATAAGAATTCATGGGTTCCCGGAGAAAACAGAGTCGGGAGATATGGTGTTTTTCATGGAAAGTCTACTACAAGAATTACTAAACTGGCCCAAGGATTAGCCGCTTGGTATAGTTCTGGCCCACAGAGCGCTTACAGCCCCTCCAGCAAGTCCCAACGCCAGACCCAGGTCAATAATCCTGGCATTCCTGGATTACAGAGTCAAGGAAAAAATCCTGAAAATGGCGTGGTCGCAAGAAAGTTATCTTTGGGGACCAGCGACTTTACTTGACCATGATTTCCCACATCAACAGCATTACAAAGACAATTAATCCTTACAGCAATGAAGTCTTTGAGACAAAGGGAATGAAGGTCTACCCCGACTATCCGGCCCGGCTTGGTGAAGACCTCAGAGGGAACTACTAAGCGCTTTGCGGACATTATGGAAGCGAGGGAGTTTTTGGCAGACCAAGGGATCAAGATCGACAAACTGCAGCCTCGCTTCCCAAGGCAAGAACTGGAGGCCTTGGCCTGGCACTTAGCTTCCGGGAAAAGGCCGGAGGCTCAGAACGGGAATGTCTGGCAGAAGGTACACATGGCAGTCAAATTAACGGGGCCAACCGAGACGACATCCACGACTACTGAAACCCAGAAGCAATCCCAGATTGCCAACGGAGCAGGCTGAGGAGGAGCCAAAATAAGATTCGGTAGTAGTTATTATGTAAGAACTTGCTAGCGAGAGGGAATTCACTGGACTCTCACTGACAGTGCATATTTTGAAAAGTTACACATGCCTAGGGTAAAGTTTGGAGATCAGCTTTGGGGGGGGGGGTGCGACATGATGTTACTACCAATTCAAACCTTTAATAATAACCTATTAATCGAGAAGGGGTAGCCATGTTCCCTGAATTCAGAGCCACAACACCCTATATCCTGATGAGAGAAGGGGGGTTAGAAGGCTCTTAAGGGGACTGGAGGTATGATTTAGTTGGCAGACTTGAATACGGAGGTTTTTTTCAACATTTTGTTTATTGAACCAGCTCTTAATGTACTCATATAGAGATTTACATTGTTCCACTCCCCACCCTCTTTCTTCTTCCCCCCCTCCTTCTCCTCCATTCCTCCTCCCCTTCCCACCTCCTTTCTCCCGGAAAGAGTCAAATTTTTCCTCCATTAAATAGATTTATTAAACAGAGGGAAATAATGATTCTGTCGGATGAGGCATACGGAATGGTGAAGCCTATACGGCCAAACCATTCTGGCCCTCGTGAGGGGTAAATATAGGCACCCGATATTGTGGAGCTCAGCTCATCACCCTGCCGACCACGGACTGGATGTGTGGTCAGCCGGGGAGTACTTAGGAGTCTCCCCAGGGTCTCCCTTTTCACCAACTTGGCACGGGTGAGACCTGTTAGGGTTATATAATCCATCTGAAGTATCACCTTGAAGTACATAGGCAGATGTGCTATAAAACTGCACAGGATGACAGTGAGATAAAAACTGTCAATTTGTATGTAGTTATAAGGTTGGTTATGAAACAAGATATTGTTTATTGTTGTTCTGGAATGGTGGTGTGTGCGTTGAACAAAAGCTTAGGGAGGAGAGTCCACAGGGGTCGGACCATACTGGATACATGGCCAATAGAATATGGCTGAAATTCAGATAGCCACATACAATGTAAGGGGTTTGGGGAGTCCTATCAAGAGGCAAGGTACTGAAAGAATTGATAGATTTCGGTGACATTGCCCTGCTCCAAGAGACATATTTGACACAACTGGAGCACTCCAAATTGAAGAGATCATGGGTGGGGCAGGTCTTCTCTTCGTCTTGTCAAACCCAACCGCACAAGCGAGGGGTAGCTATATTAATAAGGAGGAACCTCCCATTAAAGGCGATGGTAGTGAGGTCCGACCCCGAGGGAAGATACATATATGTGGAGGCTGATTTGGGGGTTCACAAATGTACTATTTTAAACATATACGCACCTAATGAGGAAAACCTTAGATCTGCCTTCCTAGCAAAGATGTTGTCCACCTTCCCCAGGTTTGATTCTTCCCTTAGTATTGTGGGTGGAGATTTCAATACAATCATTTGTCCCCGTTTAGACAAATCTGGGACACAACCAGGTAGAAGATCTAAAGCCTCAGTAACACTTCATGGACTCATACATGAATACGGATTAACGGATGCCTGGAGATTTTTACATCTCACCATGAGAGACTATTCTTTGTATTCCCTCAGGAACTCCAGATATAGTAGGATTGACCTCCTGCTGGTTCCCACTGGGTGGACCTGGGCACTAAATTCAGCCCGAATAGGCAGTTTTAACTTATCTGATCACGCTCCGGTCCTGTTGAAACTTGTGCTGGGGACCCCAAGCCAGCATCAGACATGGAAACTAAACCTGAGCCTCATCAATAGGGAGGATTTCAAAACGATGATCAAATCAGAGATTGAGCAATTCCAAGCACTAAACACTCAGGCCGACACCCCCCTACGATTTACTGGGATACGTTGAAAGCATATTTAAGGGGTAAAATTATTGCATATGCATCTAAGGTCAATAGAGACAGAAAGGAGGAACAGAGAAAACTAGAAAGAATAATATTTGAGTTGGAAGTGCAGCATAAGCAATTTAATCAAGCGGAGATAAAAAAGGAACTAGACACAGCCAGGGAAAAGTTGTCTAGGTTGGTAAATCACCAAATAGAAACCAACTGTAGGTTCGCCAGGCAGCTCTTTTATGAGAAAGGCAACAGGGCAGGTAAACTGCTAGCAGCCCAACTGCGCAAAGAGGCGGCATCGAGGGCGGTGTTAAAACTCAGGAAAGGACCGGACGGGGAGCAGGCCACATCCCAGTCAAACATAAGATGTTTTGCAGACTTCTACCAAAAATTATATGCAGCGGAAAGACTCCCAGATCACGATACTAAAATTGCTCAATATTTAGAGAAGATCAGACTCTCGGTTCTTGACCTGGCTAGGGGTGCAAAGTTGGGGGCCCCGATCACAACGCAAGAGATTAAAAACCAGATCACATTGCTTAAGAATACCAAAGCCCCGGGATTAGATGGGTACCCGGCAGAGTTTTATAAGACTTTGCAGTCAGACCTTCTTCCCCTCCTATTGGAAACATTTACTACAATCCTGGGAAAGGCCCTACCGATCCCCCCATCATGGAAGTACACTAAAATATCTGTTTTGTTGAAACCAGATAAACCTCCGGAGGAATGTGGATCATACAGACCCATCTCCTTATTAAATACAGACCTAAAATGATTCACTGGTATACTAGCTCGGAGACTCCAAGCAGTCATTAGTGATCTCGTACACCCGGATCAAACCGGTTTCATTTCCAGTAGATTTATGCAGGACAACGTAAGGCGGCTCTTGAAGATAATCTCCTCCCAAAAAACAGCCACATCTCTTAAGTTAGTAGTAGATCGATGCGATAAAGGCATTCGATAGGGTAGACTGGGTTTTTTCCAAGCCATTCTCAGAAAGTTTAATATGGGGACAACTTCATAGGGGCAGTCAAAGCGCTATACTGTCAGCCAGAAGCGGTAATTAGTGTGAACGGATGTGTCTCAGCCAGATTTCCTCTATCACGAGGAACCCGCCAAGGATGCCCACTTTCCCTGTTGCTGTTTGCCCTCTCTTTAGAGCCCTTAGCTGAGCAGATCAGACAACACCCTCGAGTGGAGGGAATTAAGGTGGGCTCCCAGACTCATAAACTCTCACTATATGCAGACGATGCACTTATTTACCTGGGGAACCCGGTGGGCTCGCTCCCCGTCCTTACACAAATTTTAAATCATTTTCAAGATCTAGCAGGGTACAAAATTAACCTCTCAAAATCTGAGGCATTGTGGTTAAGTGGGCATCCATCACCGGAATTACAATCCAATTTTCAGTTTAAGTGGGCTCCAAACAACACAATCAGGTACTTGGGAATAAGAGTTTCGGTAGATACATCCCGGCTCTTTTCGGCCAATTACCCTACACTCGGGGATTCTATTAGACAAGACCTGGGTAGGTGGAGACTGCTTCCTTTAACCCTTTTGGGAAGGGTACACTCCATAATAATGAATGTGCTACCACGTTTACTTTTCCTATTTCAAACACTACCGATTGCCCCCCCAAAGGTATTCTTGAAGGAATTGGACCATCTAATAATGAGTTTCATATGGCAGGGCAAAAAACCGAGGCTGAAAAGGGAGATTCTTTGCACCAGGTGGGAGCAAGGAGGGTTAGGTTTACCAGATATTAAAGATTACTACTTGGCGGCACAAGCCCTATGGCTGCACGCCTGGATGAAACAGAAAGTGAATAACAGATGGTTCCCTATGGAGTTGGAGCAAGCCCAAAAGATAACACTTTGGGCTCTCCCCACAGCTTCTGTCTCCCGGGGGGTAGTACGTAAGCTGGAAAACCCGTGGACTAGGCACACCCTGCGAGTGTTGCTGACCCTACACAGGAGACTGAGGGTTCCGGAGGATTAGGTCCTATCCCTCATACGCCATCATGAATCTTTTAGTCCCCCTAGCTGGGATGCTGGATACCGATTCTGGGAGCGCCAGGGCCTCATCAGGTTCACTCATCTGCTGGAAAGTGGCATTTGTACCACATTTCAAAACCTCAGGTTAAAATATGGCCTTAGAAAAGAAGACCACTTTAGATCTTACAAGTAAGGCATTTTATCCAGCAATCCACACATCTACAACAGCTTTTAAGGCCCCTAACGGATTTAGAGCAACTTTTCTACAGTTGGATCACTCTTGAGAGTAAAGGTGAAACCTATCTCTCAGACCTACAGACCGCTAACAGACCAGCATCAGGGACAGATTGAGGAGGTTAAGTATAGATGGGAAAGGGAATCAAACACACAATTAAAAAGCATTGAATGGCAGAGGGTGCTTTCCCAGGGCTGGCGCATTACAGCTTCACCAACATGGGGTGAGTACTACTGGAAAGTTTTGATGCTTTTAGAACTCCCACAGTAACCCAGTACTTTAACCCTGATTACACAAACAGATGCTGGAGAGAGTGTGGGGAGTAGGTTCAGATTTCCACATTTTCTGGGGATGTCCAAAGCTAGACAACTACTGGCGGCAGGTATATTCAGATTCAGGAAACCCTGGGGTTTCCTCCAAGAACTTCTACTCCCATGTTTGGGATTTTTAAGTAGGGAACATTTAAAGCTTTCTAGGTCCCAAAAGAAACTTTACCACATCTTCAGACTAGCAGCACTAAAAAGCATCACAGTCTGTTGGCGATCCAGGAGACCACTTACTATCCAGACATGGAGAGGCAGAATAAAAGACCTAGAGCAGATGGAAAGAATCACGGCAGCTCTGAGGCTCACTACCGAAAAATTTGAACAAGTGTGGGGGGACTGGTTTAAGAAAGACTCTCCATCGAACTAAGGGGGAGAGGGGGCCCATAACAGAGCGTCAGAAATTGAAATTGAGGTAGGTCTGAACTAGACACATGCCCTGCTAACCTTTTTGGTGTGTACGGACACAGGTGAGGTAGGAACGGGTAATAGAGACTCATGGTTAAGGTACTCTCTGCCGGCTATACAGGGTTGAAAAGCATTAATTAAATGTCTGTTAATGCCCTTGGGTATTAGGGTAACAGGGATGTCTATTCCAGCATAGTAGATAACGGAAAAGTTTGTTACGCACACACCACCAAATAATCAATTAACAGATCAACCATTCAGCAAATTGATTGATTGATAAATCAGTTATATAGTTAATTATTGGTTTTATTTTTCATTGTGTAATCCTGCCGTGCCCTATTTGGTCTTAAGGCAGTGATTTTGATTAGTTTCTTAAAACCTGGGAAAAGTTATGCAGTAGTAAGAGGAGTCCGGACTGGAAAAGGGTACAGAATTAAGAAACAACACATAACAGAATTAACTAAGCGAAAACAAAGAAGAGTGAGCTGTGGATTGTTTTGGGACTATATCTACATAGACATTTGAAGTTGTCATCTGAGACTTTCTCCACAGAACACGGTATAATGTACTCTAAAGGAACTCCTCTAGCTAGAACAGTTCAATATTACTGATTGTATTCCCATTAGACTTTGGTAATAATTTTTACTGTGGTTATATCAACTGGATGTATAGTCACTGTGCATCAATAAAAATTTAAGTAGCAAAAAAAAAAGCTCATTCCACGTGAGTAATGGCTACCTCTGTGGCTTGTTTCCGAGAGGTCTCAGCCGTGGACATTTGTGCTGCTGCCACCTGGAGTACCTTCCATACTTTTACCAAGCACTACAGTCTGGACATTACCTCTAGAGCCCGTTCAGGAGTTGTCAGGGTGGTGTTGCAGGGCCTCTTGCCTTAAGCTTAAGGTTGACCTTCCTCGCAGACTGTTTGTTTGCACCTGTAACTGCTTGGGACTCATTCCTATGGTGAAACCTGATGATTGAGATGCCCCTGAAGAAGACACTTACCGCAACAGTAGACCTTCGAGGGTATCTCAGTCATCAGGTCTATTTCCCTCCCACCATCCCCCTTTTGGGGGTCTCTCTTCTGGATCTGGCTATCTGGTGTATCCAACCTTTCTTTTTGGGCCTGGGCACTTCTCTCTTCTCGGTCCTCTTTGGCTAGAGCTATGCTCCCTTTGTCTTCGGGGGAGAGAACTGAGGAGGGAGCGGGTTCGCTCATGCCTTTATAGGGTTGGTGACATTGTCACATGACATCATCATGGGCAGCCCCAGATGTACTGCTGAAAATCTTCCATGTGTATCCTGCCTCATCAATGGTGAAGTTCCTACAGTGAGACCTGATGACTGAGATCCCCTTGAAGATCTACTGCTATGGTAAGTTCTTGCGTAACTGTTCTTTCTTTCCTCCCACTACATCATCAACACTGAGACCACACTGTATGTGACATCACTAGTAACAAAGGAGAATCACTTCTTGCTGCCAGATTTCTCTTTCACGTGAAGCAGCAGGGATTGCCTCTTCTTGGTTACTAGTGATGTCAAAATTTCCTGCATTTTGATTGGTAACTAGTGAAAGCCACTGTTTAGGCTGCACGGGTTGTGGTGCCTCAGTTTGTTTGGTCACATTTCCGATGATGTAGTGGGAGGAACAGAACTGACTTTTTTTAGTCTTCAAAGAGAGTGCTGCTCCACGGTATCACGTCAAGTGGGCGAAAAGCAAAAGCAGCGACCATGAAAACAGCAAGTGTTTACGGTGACCGTAATTAGGGTGGCATTCATTCCACCCTCCCCCAGGTGCCTCTGATCTCTAGGTTGGTATATTTAAAAGGGGGGTGGGGCAAAGACCCTGTGAGGGTGGTGCTTAGCCCCTGCAAATACATCTGTTGCCCTAATTTCAGTCGCCGTGAAACACTCAGTGTTTTCACGGTCACCGCTTTCCTTTCGCCAACATGACATGGAACCCTGCTCCACATATCAGCCCACTAGTGGCAAGTGAAGAATCTTTTAATTACCAAACAGAAAAGAAAAAATACTTCAGGTATAAGAAGTGATAGCTGACTGCATCTGAAAATTACTATTAATTCCAGGCAGTACACTAGCTCTTTAAAACAGTCTCATCATCAAAATGAGCCCATAACTATGCTGGAAAAGGGGTTTAAAAACAAACACCCGCTTGCTTGAGATCCCCAAGATATGCCTTTATTGAATGGCTAGAGAATAATCCTGTTTGAAATACAGCCAATTCTGTCCCCATATCAGTCTTTTTCTTCCATGCTTCCCCCAGCACCATTTCTTTGATCCTATAACTTAAAAATTGTAGCACTATTGATCTAGGATGCTCACCAAAACATCACTTCAGGCAGAAGACTCTGTGGATCCATTGAGTGTTAAGCTGGAGATCTGAGAGGATATCTAAAGTTTAATGAAGCAGCTTATCAATAAAATTCAATATATGCTTGCCCTCCTCCCCCTCTGGCGAGCCGTAGATTCTCATGGTTTTGAGGTGCAGTCTTCCCTCCGGGTCATTACATTTTACCTCTAGTTGCAGCTGCCTGTGGTGTATATATAAAACTAAGCCACTAATGCTATCTGTTCTCACTGCCATCTCTGTTACTGACCCTTGTATGTCAGCACATTCCCCGTAACTTGTCCAAATCAGCCTTAAAATACTGCATTTTTTGTGGGTTTCCATTTAAAAGGCCCACTGCTTGGCCATCAGCTGTTTGTTAGTGACTTCACCCAAATCTGACCATGAGTTGCTTGCTTCAGAAGAAGCCATTCTAGAACTCGGGGAGAAGCAGACTGACTCCGCAGTCTCAAATTACCAGCTACAGGTAGCTGTACAGGCCATGATTTCGTATGCACAGAGCCTCTTATGCTGGTCTGTCACCTTGATCGCCCAAAAGATCTCTGGTAGGAATGGAATAACTGACTTTCTGAGGTGATAATAGCAGCAAAAGTAGCAAGGCTGCAGACGTTCACTCCATCTCAGTGGGTGATGTCTCACGGATTGTCAGCTAATAATATTGCCACAGCCAAGAACAGTGGAAAATTAACTGGCACTCCCTTCATTGACTGGACAAAGGCATTTGATTTGGTGAATCACACTTCTCTGTACCCAACTAACAGACCTGGGCATCCACCCCACTGCTTTTCCTTAGTTTAAAAACCTACCTGGCAGATGGAAGCAGCTGGCCAAATCTGCGACGACCTACTGAGAATTAACCTTTGCCATGGTTGGTGTTCTACAGGGGTCTATACTAGGTCCTTTAATTTTTTCCTTCTACATAAATAGTCCCATTGCTTTTTTCCTTCTACATAAATAGTCTGCCTCTTTGTCTATCTTCCAGCACCCCCCCCCACCACCACCACCATGCAGATTATTTTGTGGTACTGTGTACTGCCAGTTGCATTGTTACACAGCCATCTCAACACAGACTTTCATTCAGTTCAACATTGGTTGTAACATAAAAACATAGAATTTACTGGCAGATAAGGACCACTTAGCCCATCTACTCTGCCCATTTCCCCTGACTACAGTAACACCAGAGATCCTGCATGATCTCCAGTCTGTTGTTCCTGCTCCCTTCCTTTTCCCTAAGATTCCCTTGTGCCTATCCCAAGCATTCTTGAACCCCGCCACTGTAAAAAAATAAACAGACTGTTCCTGAATACTAATAAGATGCAGCCTATGCATTTCAGATCTTCCCCTAAACTTCAATGTTGTCATGACTCACTCTAGATCCCTTGTCTTGATGGCTCACCTCTTGCCTCTGTGACTTCCTTCAGGTACCTGGGAGTTACTTTGAATCCATCTTTCAATTTCATGCTGCATATATGAAACGTGTGCATGCCTGTTAATTCCAGATTGGGACTTTCATGCAGAATTAGGAATTAGGAACTAGTAACAGCCTAACACCCAAAGCCTGCATATCTATTTCCCAAGGTATTTGGTTGCCTAAGTTGAATTACTGTGTGATAATTTACTGCAACACCTCAGAATCAAACCTGAGAAGGTAGTATGTCATATACCTCCTGGACACCCTCTCTGGGCATAGGCGACCAGTTCATGATCATCCCCCAGGTTTGGACTCTGTGCAGTTTGACATCTGGGGTTGAAGGATTTTCTCGTCGGCACGCACCTTGTGCATCTCGGCACACCAGGCGTCGTATGGCAGGCACCTGTGGGCGACACTAGGACAGCTTCTGGCATCCATGCCAGATTGTGAGCAAACCAGGCAAGTCATATGCCTTTCTGCCTAGGGCCTGGAGCTGGGAGAGGCACCAGGCAAGGGCATCCTACGATGCCAGTGAGGTGGCTTCAGGTTGGTAGGAACTGCAGTCTGCATTAGGCAGATGGCATGGCTTTGACTCTCCAGGTTTTCACCCTTGGCCCAGCGTAGGGTCATTGCTTCTTGGTTCCAGGGGGCCCACTTCTTCTCCCGCAGGTCCATGTGTGAGCTTGCGGGGTGCCTTCCTGCTCCCAGGCCATGGGAGCCTCTGCCTGCCCCTGAACAGCCTCAGGCCTGTAAGGGGCCCCTGCCTCTTGTGTTTTTCCCCCAGAGGCAGCTGAGGGAACACCCATTTCTCTCAGGGTGAGCCAGCAGTGCCCTTGGTGGTAAGCTTGGCACTCTGACCCATGAAGTAATGAATAGTGAAGACTGATTCTTGGAAGATATGAAAAGTATGTGCTCACCTTAATTCTTGATATTCCAGAATTTCTTCACCATTTATTACTGCAGCCCACCCGCCATTCCCCTCAGTGACCAGGCATCTGGACAGCTTTCCCGTCTTTCTCTTTGTCTGTCTCCTGCCTCCTCTGCTAGGCACACTAGTTTAAAAGAGAGAGAGACAGGGGGGAACCCACTTTAGGGCTGTCTTTAGCTCCTTGGTGACCCCTTGCTGCTCTTCTAAAAAGAAAAAATATATTTAAATATGTAAAAAAAAATGTTATATAGAAATTATATTTGTCTATCTGTTCTAGCCCCTGTCACCTCTTTGTGTTCCTCAAAAAAAAGGGGGGGAGGGAACAATCATAGTTTTGTTTTTTAAGAGAAGTTTTGCCTTCCCTCCCCTTTCACCTCCCTAACAGGAGTCTGTAGCTCGTTTGTGTTGGATAAGCCTTTTCTTTCTTCCTTCTGTTTTAAACAAAACAAAGAAATGGAAAAGGGAAATAGGGCAGGCGAAGGAGAGGACCAGGTGAAATATGCTTAAATCTGAGCTCAGACTCCTTCACCTCGCAGAACTCTCCCGTTTCTTTGTAGTAAGTCTCCTGTGCTGCCAATCCAGCCAGTCTACTACATTTTTCTTTCTTTTACTTCCTTCTTTCTAGGGAATTAAAAAAAAAAGAGGTGGGAAGAGAATTGTAGAATATGTTTCGATTCTCTTAGTTGGTGTCTTCCGTCCTAGTGGGGATCCTCTCCTCCCAGCTTGTTTTTCCCACCTTGGAATTGCTCAGTTGGCTTTCAGACTCCTAGATGTCTCCTCTTCGGTTCAAGAACCTTGATAAGTATCACATTTCCTGGGCCCCTAGCTCTAGTGAGATTACTGTGCTTTGAAGAAAACTTGACTTGCCGGCCAGGTGGCGCTGAGGGTTGAGGTGCTGGACGCCACATCTCGCACCACACTGGTGACCCGGGTTTGGGAACGAGCCAGAGGGGTCAGCAGGGAGGAGAGGATCGAGCGTCCGTAGACTGCTCTCCTCTCCTGGGAAGGGGTAAGGGGACTGTCCTGCGCACGTAATGACACCCCGCGATGGCTGGGTGTAATGCAGCCGCAGGACCCAGCGAATGGGTTACTATGTTGGGCGGCTGCCCTCTGGACATGTGCGGGTGCACACACGAAACGAGTTGGGTGACACTGCACTGCCCTCGTTGGGGGGGAATAAAGTAGAAAATTCCCTCCCCCTCCCTCCAGTAGGTGAAGGCGGGGCCAGTGGCATCGGCCCCGTGTCCACCACCGGGCATAAGGACTCACGTTCCGGTTCCCTCCCCTGTGCCAGGCTGCCCCACCAATCCTCTAGATAGGGCGCCGGAGGTGATGGCGGTCCTTCCCCAGAGGACACAGACCCGGGGGGTTCGGGCATGCCGCGCGGGTGATGGGGGATAGCTCCGGCTGGAATCGAGCAAGCCGCGCTTCAGGCAGGATGGGAGAAACCGAAGACCGAGATGCCCATGCTGGAGAGAGTCTGGAGGTAGGGAGTGCAGAAACAGAGTCAAAAAAAGAAAAGAAATCTTGACTCTATCAGGAAATTTTATCCCATGTTTTTGCATTGGTGATTTATTTTATTTGAACAGTTGGTAACTGGGAAAGGCACACTGAGCCAAGGCTCATTTCCAGGTGCGACAAGGGATTATAAACACATGAGGTATGTACATGAAGTATTTACATAAAAGGTTACATCAATACAATAAGATATATACAGGTGGATACAAATACTAGTCATATGTGGTTGGCTAGATAGGCAATGCTTCATTGTAGAAACGCATGTACAATGGAGACACATAATAGCCACAGTAAATTCAGCCAGACAGGATGACATATATTCAGAGTTTCCAACAGCGCAGGTCATTTACTTATAGTACACAGATAAGAAAATAAATGTAGACTAAAGGGTTTACTGCTTTCAGGGAGAGGAGCCAGGAGTCTTGCGTTTCTTGACCTTTTGAGGGGAGGATTGGGTGGACTGGAGGTAAGGCTGAGAAGGTGAGAAGCAGGAGCAGGTTGGGAGTGGTATACAGGATCTCTGAGTCTTTGACCTTGTGCGGTTCATGTAATTGTAGGTGGAGAATCTTTGCTGGTAACACATTTCCAGGGCTCCTAGCTCTACTCGAATTCCTGTGTTTTACAGGAAAGTGGAACCTTACTTAGGAAATTTCATCCCATACTTTGTTTTATCATATTTCTTTTTATTAAATATTTAATATATATATTTTCCAAAACTGTGCCTCTGTTCATCATAGTGCACACTATTTTATATTGTACGTTTATCATAAACTTTAAAAAAAAAAAAAAGGAAAGAAGAAATTAAACCATTCCAGTTCATGCTGGAAAGAGAGCAAAATGCTGTAAACATTACATAATACATTTTTTTTAAACTAAGACTAGGTGCTCCACAATTTAATTCATTCAGGTCATGTATTTACTTTAGCTAAATGGTTTTCCTTAACCCAATACCTCTCATAGTAAAGACCCCCTATCATACAGGTAAAAACCATTATTATTTTGTACCGCTTTCATTCAACTTTAGAAGCCCTCTAATGCTTCCATTTCTGCAGCCATCTGGGACATTTCTTTATCGGATGTGGATTCCTTATCTGAACTTGGTTCCTTGTATTGAGAGCGTAGAAAGGCAGAAATCTGATCAGGGTTAAAAAAGATATATTGCTTATTTTTGTAAATAATCCGAACTTTGGCCGGTAATAGCAACTGAAATTTTGCATCAAGCTCTACTCGGATTCCTGTGTTTTACAGGAAAGTGGAACCTTACATAGGAAATTTCATTCCATACTTTTGCATTGGTTATATGGGATTTCTGAGTCCTTTGGAAGTCATGCACTCTGCAGGAAAACCTTGGTAAATTGCCCTGGTGCTGCAATTAATGTAATCAAAGCCAGCTCTACTGAAAGCACTGCTTTCCTACTGGGAACTCGTGGATCCCTGTGACACTCGCTGCCTTGGCAGTCGTTCTCCTGTCCAGTTGTCCTGGTCATTAATTTTTTTTTCCATATACAGTTTCTGGGTTTTTATGGGTTTTCTCCCAGCCCCTACATCTCCCCGACATAGTCTTGGCCCGGCATTATTATTGTGGAGCACTTGCGCACACACCGCTCGGGACATCCCTCCCTTCCAGTCACGCCATTAACCGCCTGCACCAGCACCGAACCTCCATTCAGTGATGGCGGGTAACCCCACCCATTACCTGGGAGAAGAGAGCCAGTGCTTGATCCTGCTCCCACCCACCCCCTGCTGGCACCCCAGCAACCCGAGGTCGTTCCAGAACCGGGGTCGACAGCATAGCGCGACATGTGGCATCCAGCGCCTCAACCCTCAGCACCACTGGGCCGGCTTCCTAGTCATTATTTAACCCGCTACCTAGGCCGTCCCTCCCAACCTCCTCTTTCTTTTCGCTGGTAGCTGGGTTTTATTGCGTTGTTCCTTTAATATCCTGTATCCTCTTTTCTATCCCTTGGGCAACCTTGCACCATGCTTTCTCTTTTCTTACACTTTGTTTCCTCTCCTGTGATGTGCACAAAGGAATCATAGTGGAAAGGGGAGGGAGAAAGAGTTGTAGATTGGGCATGGTCTGATGTAATTGTATAGTTAAGGAGAAATGGACAGACTAGATGGGCCAAGCAGTCTTTATCTGCTGTCAAATTCTATGTTTCTATGCTGGTGTAAAGTTACTGGCCAGCCTACGAGCACCACATCATGTGTCTGCCTCGTGGGTATTGCTGTCCCCGATGTCTGTCCCCTAGCTCAATAATTTTAAAGCTGTGTGCTCCTGCAGGGTTCTAGCACCTCCAGCACAGACCCATGAAGTAATGAATGGCGAAGATATTCTGGAAGATCAAGAATTACAGTGAGTATGTAATTTTAATTTCTTCCAGTGGTGCACACCCTTGGTAGACCTGTTTGCCTCCTGGGAGTATGTCAGACTGAGACTGTTTTGTGCCTGTCCGCCACGGTCCGGGACACTGCTGGTTATGCCTTCGGGAAGTACTAGACCCAAGGCCTCGTATGCAGCTTTCCTCTCTTCTCCTTGATGTATCATATTACTGCTCACACTATTCCTCTGACTACTCTCCCTTCCTGCCTGTAAAATGAATATCTGGCAGGCTGCTAAACAAAGGTATATACTCCTGGCACTGACCATACTAATATTGCCTATACTTCTCACACAGCCACTCACTGGCCCCCCCTACTATGCCTCTTATTACTACAGTGATTAACGATATGGTTTACTCCACTGGAAACCTTCACTTCCTTGATGCAGGGCTCCTCCCTCACTATCCTACTATCCCCTGTGCATCAATTACCTCTGTGCCTGACCTGTTCTCTACCCTCCTGAAATTGGCAGCTTCTTCCATGTTCCTGTCGCCCTCACCTCGAGCCGCCAAAAGACTCTCCCATGGACCACACAAAACTAACAAAGACCTTCATCTTCTCCTACTGCTTCTCCTCCTAGTTTCCGGAGATATCCACCCAAATCCTGGACCTCATACCGCTATGCAGCAAACCGGCGCCCATCCTGTCACCAGGCCACTCACACTCCCCCATGGCCTTAAATTAATCCACCTAAACATAAGAAGTCTTGCTCCCAAAATCTCCCAGCTGCAATCCACGGTGCATCTATATACCCCTGACTTCATCGTGATCTCTGAAACCTGGCTGTCACATACCATCCCCGACTATGCTGTGTCTATCCCAGGCTTTACTATTACTAGACAGGATAGGAATGGGAGAGGTGGTGGAGTGGCTATTTACACCTCCTTGTCTCTCCAGTCTACCCCTACCTTTTCCGTTTCTAACCAGGCCTCTCATGAGGCCCTTATTATTAAAATCCCCTTTCCCTACACTGTGCCTATTCACGCTGCAGGTATATATTGCTGTCCAGGGCAGCCTCCTACAAATGTCACTACCCTGTTTGCCAAGCTCACGTCACTGGCCATCGGGGGCAAACTCTGTATCCTAGGTGACCTTAATGTAAACTGGCTGGCCCCTTTACTGGCCACTACCCATATCTCTATCAAAGCCTTAAATCTTAGCCAACTCATCCAAGAACCCACTTGCCCTAACAACAAAACATTAAACCACACACTGTTAGACCTTATCCTCACTACCCACCTGCATAGAATACTAGCCTCCGGTCTCCTACCAGATTCTATCAGTGACCATCACATCACCTTCATGGTGCGAAAGATCCACAGGACCAAACTCCCACCTAAAATAATACTCACCAGATCCTATGCATGTCTTGACCTTCAAGCTCTGCTGTATGACCTCACTTCCACTGACTGGTCCCCCCTCATCTCAGTGGCCTCAGCTGACATAGCCCTCAAATCATTCAACACCAAGTTCCTCCACATTTGGAATTCCTATGCCTCGCTCCGCAAAACAAGGGTCCAAGGTGCGCATCCCCCCTGGGTCTCACCTGAACTTCTGACTTGCCAACGTGCACGTGACATTGCGTGGCGCAAAGCAACTACCGGCGACCAACATGATCTCCAATGCTACCGTGAACTTCAGAATGGCTGCACTAAAGCAATCCTCCTAGCTAAAGCTGATCACTGCAAATCAAACTTCCTTTCTAATACTAATAATCGGCCAAATTCTGGAAGGTCGTTCCTCCCTCTTCTCTCCGGCCCTTCCCCTCTCCCCCAAGCTCAACCAATCTATCCTTTCTGATCCTATGGCTATGTAGAATGCTTTAACTCTCACTTTTCTACTTGTGCCTCTTCTCTGCTCGATTCCCTTCCAGGCCCTCCAATGGCCTGGTGTCCACTCCCCCCACCTCTCTCCTCTCAACTGCTCAGCATGCCTCCTCACAGCCCCCTATTCTTTCCCCTCTCTGCTGCACTCTACCCTCCTCCACCTCTCTATCTCCTCCAACACCCCCCCAGTTCTCCTTTTCTCCTGTCTCCCCTGCCACCACCCTCCACACACTCCTTGACCTCAACTCTACTAAAGGCCCCTCCCCTGATGGCCTAGACTCCAGACTCCTTTCCCTCTCTGCTCTTGCTATTGCCTACCCACTCTCTCTCATTCTAAACCTTTCTTTCTTGTCAGCTTCTGTCCCCTCAGTATGGAAACATGCAGTTGTGCTCCCACTCCCTGAGGGGGGGTGACTTCTCCTCACCTGGCAACTATCGACCTATCTCTCTCCTACCAACCCTCGCTAAACTACAAGAGCACATAGTCCTCAGTCAGCTCTCCTCCTTCCTATCTGACTCTGGGTTCTTTACCCCCTTCCAGTCTGGATTTAGGAAGTCACATTCTACTAACACTTCTCTGCTAAGACTAACTGAGACCGCCTTCTCTGGCTTCGACAAAGGTTACATTACCTCAGCCATCTTTACTGATCTGGCAAAAGCCTTCAACACTGTCTCGCACCCTCTCCTCCTGAACTGCCTCTCAGCTGCTGGTCTTTCTCCTTCTGCCACAAGCTGGTTTTCTGCCTACCTGTCTGTGAGGACCCAATCAGTTAAAATTGCCGATGCCAGCTCTTCCCCTTTGCCCATAACTACTGGTGTACCCCAGGGTTCGGTGCTCAGCTCCATCCTGTTTTTCATTTTCTTGAATGATCTCCCCCTGGTCTGCACTACTTCCAGCATCCACATGTATGCTGATGACACGGTCCTGTGTGCATCTAGAACATCGGTCGCTGATGTCACCACCAGCCTTCAGTCAGATTTCTCCAGAGTCCAACACTGGTTTAACTCACATCAACTCTTTTTAAATTCCAAAAAAAAGTTTCTATGACTTTTGCAACTAGGCAGAGACTCGCTAGGCTCACTACCTTACCCACATTCCACACCCCGGATGGGACAGTACTGGAGGACTCACCTTCATTCAGGTATCTCGGTGTCTGGCTTGACAGACATCTCAACGTCTCTACACACATTGAGTCAGTTCAGAAAAAACTTAAGTCTAAGCTTGGTGCCCTATACAGAAATAGCAGCTGTATCCCACTTGCGGCCAGGCGTGAGCTAGTAGTGAAAATGATCTTGCCAATATTCGACTACTGTGACATAGTCTATGGCACAGCCCCTCAGTTCTCCCTAGCCAAGCTGGATACTCTCTATAATTCATTCTGCCGCTTTGCCCTAGATGCTTCCCACCTCACCCATCACTGTGACCTCTACTGGTCTCCTCACGCTTCAAAATTGTCGTTTGCTATACGGTGCCAAATTCATCTCGGAATACTAGCTTGGTTCTCTCCCTTCCTACCTCTCCTCCTCACTTAGTACACCCCCTCCCAACTGCTACTCGCTGAGATCAGGCAACCTACATAACTTCTCTATCCCCAGCAGATCTACATCCTCTGGCCAAAAAGCTTTCTCACACCATCTTCCAAAACTGTGGAATGCTCTACCCTCACAAATTCGCCACTCCTCATCACTGAACTCCCTCACTTCAGCTCTGCTCAACTATCTGATCCCAATCTGCTCTTGCTCTTGACCCCCTCCTTGCATACTGCTCTCCCCTCCCATCCCTCCCCTCCACCTACTCGCTCTAATTACCTAGCACTTACTCAATGTGTGTCTTGCTTCTCATGCATCCATCCCTTGTTGCTTTGTATCATCATGTATCCCCTGTAATGATTGCACTGTATTACCTGAAAGTATTGACTGTTATATTTTATATGCTCCTGTCTCTGTACTGTACTATGCTTTGTCTCTGTATCATTTAAATATGTTGAAATTTCCAACTCCTCCTTCCCCCAGGACGTACCGTGAGACGAGCATTAAGTTACTCAGTGTACCCTTCCTGGTGAAACATTTCAATAAATAAATAAATAAATCTACAAGCTGGTGGTGACGGCCTGGAAGATCAAGGTGCAGATGATCCTGATAGCTCCAGCCTAGTCATGGCAGTTCTGGTACCTGGATCTCCACAGCCTCAGCAGCAGACCTCTGCGGTGACTGCCTCTCCACCAGGATCTGCTGACCAGACTTCAGGGGATGAACCAGCACCCGGACCTGCAGTCCTTGCACCTCACGGCCTGGTTCCTGAGCAACTAGAGTTCCAGGTCTTGGGTCTCTTGGAGAATGTGGTCCACATTTTGGAGGCCTCCAGGCAAGAGTCGACTCGCAGATGCTATGCCGTTAAATGGAAGAGATTTTCCATTTGGTGTCAGGGCAAGGAGCTTGATCCTCTTGCCTGCCCTGTGTTTAGCATCCTGGACTACCTTTGGTCCCTTTCCTAGTTGGGACAGTGAGGGACACCCTGTAGGTGTACCCGGCCACCATCTCTGTTTACTAGGCACGGGCTGATATGCAAACTGTGGCCCAGGAGAAGGTGGTTGGGTGCTTTTTCAAGGGCCTTGATCACCTGTCCCCTCTGGTGCATGACCCAGCTCCACTGCGGAATTTACTACAGGTATCGTCCATGCTCATGGGCAAGCCTTTCAAGCCAAAGCACAGGTGTGAGATATCACACCTGTCATGGAAGATGGCCTTCCTGGTGGCCATCATGTCAGCCATAAGGATTGGGGAGCTCCAGGTGCTCTTGTTGGAGTCTCCTTACTTGATTTTCCACAGTCATCTTTCGCCCCAACACAAAGTTCCTTCCAAAAGTGATATCAGAGTTTCATCTTAACCAGGTGATTAACTTACCGGTATACTTCACCAGCCTATCTTCAGAGGCTGACCACAGATTTCATACCCCGGACCTGCGGACGGTGCTGTCTTATGTAGCGTGCATGACTGGAGTTCAGGGACAGGCTCGCCAGCTGTTGGTCAGTTATGCTTTAGCTGAACTTGGCAGACCAACAGCAAAGCAGATGATTGGCAGGTGGGTTGCATCCTACTGTGGGGGATTGTGTGTGGGAAAGGAAGGAGGGAGGAAGCCACTAGAGAGAGTGTGAGGGAGGGACCTGCCAGTCGTCATAACCCATGTGCTACAAGCCAGCGGGCCGGCTACAGTTCATTGGGTTATAATGGCACCAAGCTGTAGTCCATTATCATTGTAGTGAAGCTGCCCTGAGCAGAGCATGTGCAGTGCAGCACACAAGGGAAGTGCCATTTTCTTCTTTTTTTCTGGGGAGCATTGTAGAGTTTAATATTTTGGTAATTGACTCTGTGGGGGATTGTGTGTGGGAAGGGGAGGAAGCCACTGGAGGAAGGGTGAGGAAAGGACTTGACAGACACCATAATCCACATGCTACAAACCAGCCAATAGGACATCTGTAGTTCGTTTACAACTCCCACAGTCCCTAGTGACCCCTTGAGTGAACTACCCCAAAGTGTAGGTGCCACAAAGCAGGAGTGTGGCATCTAACGAAGTGCTGGCTGGAGACATTGTTAGGGCATCTGCAGGAAGAACCACAGGCCAACTTGGTTGGCAGAGGGTAGGGAAGTGTAAAGGGAGGGCAGGAAATATGCTGTTGGGTGCTCACAGGTGGGGTTGCAGCTGATCCCTATCTAGGGTCAGCTTGTAAATATGTAACAGATTAGGGAAGTGCTGGAGAGGGCAGCTGGCTACTATCTGGGACTTGTCCACAAGGGTAACACAGGCAAAGGAGTACAGCTGGTCCCTATCTAGGGGTAGCTTACATTTGTATTGAGGTTCAGGTAAAAGCTAGGGGATGGGAGAGTCGAGGGTCAGCTGCCTAGTATAATAGGATTTGGGGGATTTTGTAGGCATCCCTAACTGGATTATGTATGGCAGTGCCTGGCTTGAGGGTGAGTGGTCCTGAGGTCAGGAGGATGTGGGGAATACGAACATGCTCAGGCATCAGGATAATGGGAAGTGGGTGTATGATGTAATGGTTGTGGGTCGCAGTATTCCTGGGGTCGATATGGGTAACGGGGCTGTCCAGTCTCCAGGATGTGATACAGCATGGGTTCATGAGAGGGAGGGCGTGTCTAGCAAATCTGAGTGACTTCTTTGACTGGGTCACTAAAACAATGGAAAGGGGCCAAGCGGTGGACATCCTTTACATGGACTTCAGCAAGGCTTTTGACTCTGTGCCCCTCAAGAGGTTGATTAAGAAGTTGGTGGACCTAAGGTTAGCAAGAAGTTGACCAGGTGGGTGGAAAACTGGCTGAGTGGCAGGACCCAGACCGTGGTTGTGGGAGGAGAGCTATACAGCACCAGGGAGGTCACAAGTAGGGCCCCGCAGGACTTGGTGCTTGGATTGGTGCTGTTCAGTGTGTTCCGGATAAGACTTTAAACCGAGGTTCCATCTGCCTGTTCTGGTGGTTTTTCAGGTGGACGTTAAAGATCCCATGGCACTTCTTGAAAAGAGTAGGGGTGTTTTTTATTAAAGTAGACAATACAATATACAAAGAAAAAAAAACAAGAAAATCAAACACAAAGGGAAATACAAATCATATCATGTAAAATACAGGAAGAAAGGGAAAAAAATTCTAAACGAAATTACTGCATTCATTAAGTAGTGGACCACCCAAAATAAATATTACTAGAGAGAAAAAAAACATAAACATAAATAAAGTGAGAGAAAACTCCGTGTTATACAATAATTAAAGGGAAAACAAAAAAACTCAACAAATACAAAGACTGGGGGGGGGGGGGGACTTCTAAGGTAAAAATACATAGTCAAGATGTAATCATTTAAACTTAATAAAAAAGGAAAGCCCTTTCCATTTAAGATTAGTAATGTATGGTCCATATAAAATCATCTCATGTGCTTTAATCTGTCGCAGTGCATTTTCGTATAACAGTTGAAAAACTGGGAAAGGCATTTGCTGCTGTCAACACCCATTGTACCCGGGCATTCCAAAGATAAAATTTCAACACTGCAAATACCACCGTTAAAGTGCCCCTATCAAATTTCAGCAACCTCAAACTGTAATATACCCAACACCAAAGCACCATAAGTGAGATTCTGCATCCAGGGGAGATTCCAAGCCTTAGCCAAGAATAGCCATAAGTTCCTCGAATAGACACAGTGAAGGACAGAATGATCCATGGACTCCACCGGGGAGCCACACCCCAGGTATTGCATGTGTGTTCTTCCACTGGCTTGTGTTTGTTATTACCCCGGACGTACAGTCTCCCATATGTGCTCAACCGCACTGTTTGCCACGGGTTAGGTACTAAATCCCGCGTTCCAAAATTCCACTTTAAATAATGCCGTGTGCTGCGATATCCCGTTTAATTAAGTTACCGACAGTCAATATTCCCGTCGCAAGAAATACCGCCAGCTGTCATAACTAAAAAAAATCTAGTCTCCTGGCCTTGCACATATGCCTCTTAACACAGTAAGCATCCACTGAATGTAATATAATTATCAGAGACCGCCTTCTGTTCCTTCATAAAAAAAGACTGTGTAAGCGAAGGGCATAATCCTCTTGAGCTCCCCAGCCACGTAAAAATATAAAGATTCCGGCACATGTTGATGTAAAGTTGCTTCTGCTTTTTCCCAGCAAAGTCTGGACCATATTCCCGGATCAAAAGGAACATGAACTATCAGGCAAAGCTTAAAGTCAAGTAACCTTATATACCAGTCTTCGCACCTGAAGAATCGGATTGTGCAATCCTGGTAGGTGCAAATTCAAAACAGCTTCTGAAACCTGTTGCATTGAATTAAAATGTTGCACTTAATCCTCGCTGCCCACAACTTCGAATGAATGGTCCAATATGCAGCTTGATCTTTTCTGGCTTTGTAGGTGATACCTGGCACTAACCTGAGTAGCAAAAGGGGCAGAATTAAATGAGGAAAAGCAATAGATTGTGGCATTGCGCACCGGAGCTGTGCTCTTAAATGAAATGCATTTCGGGATTATTAAATTCGGGATTTTGTTTTGTCTGTCATATGTTAATTCGTTTGGTTTTTTTTCGGGATTTTTTAACATGGGATTTCAAACGGAGGGATTTAGGCCGGATCCCGTTTCCCACATGTGGTCCGGGATCCTGGCCTCATTTAGCATTTTCAAGACTTTGTCCGTATCCCTAGGTAGACAGTGTTTGAATTTGGGGACTGCTGGACCCGTGGTATCCAAGACAGATTGATACAACTGCACTCTAGAGTGCTCCATTAAAAAGACTTTAGTAGTCTTCCATCTGTGTAATTTCTGAATGGCGGATTTCATAGAGGAGGGAATGGAAAAAGACTGAGAAAAGTTTGGGAGGAGATCAGTCCATTTAGAGGTGTATGTTGACCAGTTGTTCAAAAACCATTTGTGGACCAGGGTATCAGTCATGGTCCACGGCCTTAATGGAGTGTACCCAAAAAGCGATGAAAAAATTTGTATCTACCATCCCCAACAACCCCCCAGACAAGTAAGTAAACCCCCTTTTCATAGGGTTAAGTCGACTCCCCATAGCATACTAAAAAAGATGCTGTACATCCGTGTCTCCAAGGCAAGAGGTACTGGAAAAATAGAGGCGATGTAGGTCATTCTAGGAACGAAATTTTTTTTTATTATTGAAATTATTTTCAGTTTTGATCATTTCCAGCTCTTCCAGACCTGTACCTTTGTGTCACAAGCTGCTAGGGCCGTTTGCCAATTGTTGAGTGCCAAATCTGTGGGTCCAAAAGTAATCCCTAATATTTTAATCGGACCTGAAGTTACCGGGAATTATCCTGTCATCGCTGAGGGGTTGGTATCCGAACCCAACCAGACCGCCCTACACTTCCCCAGGTTCAAACTTGCCCCTGAAGCCGCTGAGTAATCCTCCAGTTCCCTGCTTGCTTCCAGAAAACGGTGGCCGTGTCCTGAAGAAATAAACAAGTATCGTCAGCATATGCTAGTATTTTAACCTCACTCCCCCCTTTTGCCAGTCAGCCCATGGATCCTTGGGTTGTCCAAAAGGTACTGAATAAAGGGGTTCAGTGTCACAATATACAACAGTGGACTTAATGGGCAGCCCTGACGGACCCCAGTATGGACCACCACCTCAGGTCCTACTACTCCCCAAACATACGGACTCCAACAGGCTCTTTGGTACAGCATTTTAATTTTCGCAACAAATGAGGGGGGAAGTCCATGAGATTCTAGGGTTTGAAACAGAAATGAGTGGTTTACTGCATCGAATGCCTTTTTCTGATCTAGGGAGATGATCCAACCCTCCTTTCCCAGTTTCAAATACCATTCCCATAGTTCTCTTAAAATTATCAAAGGGTGATGAATGTATCGGTCAGGTAAACCACAAAACTGAAAAGGGTATATAAAATATTTAGCCAGTGACCGCAGTAAAATACTGGTCAGAATCTTAAAATCACTATTCAGTAGGCTTATACTCCAATTATGAAATAAGGATCTGTCCCCTGATTTAAATAAATAATAAGATTTTTGGAAAAATGGGTAGGTACCAGGTTTGTGGAAAAACAAATAGGCAAATGTGTGTTCGAGGCACAAAGCCAATTCCGGGGCTAAGTTTTTATAAAAGTCGAAGGGGAGACCATCCAGGCCAGGGACAGTACCAGACTTTCTGGTACGAACGGAGTCAAGTATTTCTTGATAGGTAATGTTCTGTGTGAGTAAAGTCAATTCATGTTCTGAAAAAGGATATTTCTCAAGAGACAAAATGTACAGGCACTGCCCCTGTGTCTGAACCCCCCCGGAGCCATAGGGGCAGTGATAATATCAAAGAGCCCTTGGAGGGAAGAGATTAATGTACCGGTATTGTCTTGTAAACTAGAGATGGATGAGGCCAATCTCCTAGATTTACATGCCACATTCGGGTCAAAAAAGGGGGTTTTATGTGTCCCATACGTCAATTCGGCTCTCATCTTACTTGCCCTATCATATTGGAGTGTTTTCATCTGATCCTTAATGGCCTCTATCGTATGGGAGAGATCAGTCCCCTTCGTTGCTGGGAGAGAATACAGATGTTGAAGTTTCTTTCGCAGAGTCAGATATTTAAAATACTGGGTTCTAGAGGTGTACTTTCTATATTGCTGAAACAGTATCTTCTTTTGTTTGCTGCCACCAGTCTCCAATGTCTTCATACAGTTCAAACACTGAGGCCCGGGCGGCCCAAAGTTGCCTGACCTGTATTTGGGCTGTGGGGCTGCCAATGTCTGGACATTCAATTTCCATCTAGATTTTAGAATGGGGAAGGATGTATCTAGGGATAATGTCAAGATGGACATCTGATGATCTGAAAACTCGATGGGGCAGAGGGTAGTAGAGGTCACTGTCAGATGTTTGGAAACAAACAAGTAATCTATTACTGAACGATACTGTGCCCTTCTGTATATAAAATAATGGGGAATTGTGATGTGTGAATTGCAGTTAACCAAACCAACGGTAGTAATACATTGCTTAAAAGCCAGAAAGTCACAGTAGATCTTTGCCCCTGACTGCGATCCCTTTGGGACCTCCAGGGAACAGTTAAAGTCCCCACTACACACTATCATGCGAGCAGTAGAAAGATAGGGCTGCACCTGGGAGAATAAATTAATTCTATCCACCTTGAGCTGGGGAACATAGATGTTAAAAAGCTACATGGTTCCCCATCCAAAATCAGAACCCTCCCTGGAATTAAGTCAGTCAGCCGAAAAAGAGAGAAAACGGAACCCTTAAACAAAAAGCCTACCCCATCAGCTTGATCTATCCCAAACGACCAAAACAACGGTCCCCAGGGCCATTCTGATTTGCTAGCTTGAACCTGAAACCCCGAGGATAACCAAGTCTCTTGTACCAACAGACAGTCAATATCAGAATCGGCAATCAGCTGAAAAATAGCCCGTCTCCGTTTCGAGTTACACAAGCTGTGCCAATTCAAAGATGCCACTACTGTTTTTGATGTGTCCATATGAAAAAAGAGAGATCTCAGGTCTTTTTCCTCTTTTTCTTCTTTTTTACCTGTGTACAGTTTGTGTGGAAGAGAAGAGGGGACATCATCCATGTCCATTAAGTCCTTCTGTCTCTCTGAATCTCCCCACTATGATGAGCCCACGATCTCAAATGGGTTTTTCGATTCTGCGGGGGGGGGGGTCCTTTTCTGGCAGTCTCCTAGTAGATCTCCTCTGAGCCAATGGGACACAAACTGGAGAGGCTGCTGGTGCCTGTGGAGTCTCAGGGGATTGACTGGATTCCAGGGGTCTATATAATAAACTGGCTGCAGACACACCACTGTCCCCACATCCGGTAGTTGGGAAGAAAGTAATTCTGGGGTAGGGGGTCATACCGCTTCCATATGATCCCAGAGGGAAGTACCCTGGACCCAGGAGTGGGATGCCAAATGGGGGGCAGGTTCGTAATTCTCAGAGCTCTGGACCTGATTGATTAATCAGATCTTCTAGGTCTAGTCCAGAACGGGTGTTTGCTGCAGCCCATGGGCAGTTTTTATATACATGGCCCAATTCTTCGCAGAGATTGCATCTGGAAAGGTCGGTGCAGTGAGAATTAATATGGCCGTCTTCATTGCAAAAATTACAACGCAATTTATCACACACACTTGAGAGATGGGTGCGTGCTCCACAGCAGTAACAGGCTCGTGGCTGTCTTGGGTAGTAACAGACGCCCTGGTCTCGGCCCAGAAAGAAACAGTTTGGAATACGAATGATCCCTTCCTCCGTTTGGTGTAATTTCACCTGGAATTTCCAGCCCCAGTCCAGAACTGTTCAACATCCAGTACTGCTGTAGGTTTTCCCAGAACCTGGCACTTCTGTTGAAGCTAGGGAATATATCCCCAACCAGAACACTTTCGTTACGGAACATGACTGTCACAGATTAGGGATAGCTGAGAATGGTATCCATAATGGGGACGTTTTAAGCTGTTTATACTTTCCCTAGAAAGCTTCCAGCAGAGCAGCTGATCTGAAGCTGATATCAAAGATATCCTCCCCGAAATGTGAATAAATGCGAAAACATCTGCTGGATAGAATCTAAGAGACTCTTTGATCAGGGTCTTCCCCCACATACTGACGGTCTGTATAAGTATCTAATCCCTCTTTGTATTTGGTTTCAAACGAACTGGGCCTTTTTCTGTTTTTTTTTTTTCAAACCCTGTGAAACGGTTTGTAACCGATTGGTTATTTATTACCTGGCTTGAAAGCTGCAATAGAGTAATTTAGTAGGTTGGCCATGTCTGAGAAACCCAAGAAGAAAACCGGTCGCACTGGGTTTCAACACTGTACTGAGTGTGGGGATGCCTTTGCCAAGGCCGATCCCCCACCTCATCTGTGTTTATTGTCTGGGGTTTGACCACCTCAAGTCAGACTGCCAGATTTGCAAAAACTTTCCCAAAGCCACTCTAGAAAAAAGATTGAGTAGGCTGAAGGAAAGGGAGGCCAAGAAATCCGGATGGCCAACCCGGTTCGGTTACGGCCGAACCTGAGGAGGTGCCTACTGACCTAGGTGATACCTCCTTGGGCAGAAGGAGAGCCGACTCTGAGGGTCTGGTTCCGTCAAAAAGGAAACGAAAGTCTGCCGGTTTGGATCCAGTACCACATACTGCATCCGCGGATGAGATAGGCAAAGCGATTAGCATAGTTCAGTTGCTTTCCCCAGCTCCATCCGAACCGGTACCACCGGTTAGGCAGTTGGTTTGGTCGGATCCGTCTCCTTCGGATTACGATTCAGATGCTTTTTATGAGGAGTGAGAGGGAGACAAGGACTATCCCGATGATGAAAACAAAGATGATGACCTGGGGGGTCTGGATGTGCCCATTGAACTGGACATCTCCCCAGACAGGCCCTCTAATGTCTCCCCTCTCAGGCTTTCTGAGTCCCCTTCACACTTCTTGTTTTACAAGAAGGTGGCCGAAACCCTCCAGCTCCCTATAGTTGAAGCTGCTGAGGAGGAAGAAGAGCCTGATTTTGTGGAAATGATGGACATCCCAGAGTCCAAAAGATTGTCTATCCCTCTTCATAAGTCCTTGAGGAAACAGACTCAAAAGATTTTACTAACTCCTAACTCATTACCTCCTGTGGATAAAAGGATGGGCAGGAGGTATATGTTATCAGGCTCAGGTACGGAGTTCCTTTATACTCATAGCAGCCATGTTGGGGTAGTGCAGGCTGCAGCCTGTGACAGGGCTAATATTCCTTTGGCTTCACACACCCCAGACAAGGACTCCAGGAAAGTTGACGCCATGGCCAAAAAACAATATTTGGCATCCTCTTTGGGACTCAGGCAGGCAAACTATATGGCCTATACAGCCAGGTACCAGAAGTCCAGGTGGGATACTGTTCTGGAACTGGCTAAACAGGCCTCCCACCAGCTAGCCAAGGAGCTGGAGGAGGTGGCTGCGGATGGAATTGAGGCATCTAAAGTACAATTTCACACTGCTGTGGACTCTAGTGATGTGGCATCAAGAGTCATGGCTACATCTGTCTCTCTCAGAAGACACGCTTGGCTCAGATGTACTAGCCTATCACAGGATGCCCAGACTAAAGCTATGGATTTTCCTGTAGTTGGTAACTCTCTGTTTGGGGAGCAGACAGAGGCTTACATGAAGAAAATGGATGAATACAGGACCACTTACAGGAGTGCACAAGCCAAGGAAAGGCAAGCCACTCCACAAAAGCAGCAGTCCAGGGGCAGGCCCTTTCATAGGCCTTTTTACCAAGCTCAGGCCTCCTCTCCCTTTCCACAGAGGGTTTTTTCTGAGGGAGGGGCAAGAGGGGGATGAGCAGAGCTGCTTTCTCCTTCCAGTCTAAGGCTCCTGCCAAGCAGAAACCCTGATGTGTCAGCCCGGCTCGACTCCTCAATCCCAGTAGGAGGTAGGCTAGCTTACTACTTTCAGGCCTGGAAGTCCGTGACCCCAGACAAGTGGGTCCTGGAAGTAGTAAGCCAGGGACTGGCCCTCAGCTTCAAAATGTTCCCAAAAAGGAGGACCAGGTGTTTTCCACCTGCATCAATATCAGAAACCCTTGCCCTAGAGGCAGAGGTTGCCTCTCTTCTGGCTCTCAGAGCCGTAGAGAAGGTTCCTACTCAACACAGGGGGAAAGGCCTGTACTCCAGGTACTTTCTTACCCCAAAGAAAACAGGGGAGTGGCGACCCATCCTGGATCTAAGGTATTTGAACAAACACATTTCAAAACCCAAATTCAAAATGGTAACTCTGGGAATAATCCTTCCCTCTTTAAGGCCAGGGGATTGGCTAACATCCCTGGACCTCAAGGATGCCTACTTCCATATCCCTATCAGGTGCTCCCACAGAAAATACCTCAGGTTCAAGTTGCCTTCAGGCCATTATCAGTTCAGGGCCATGCTATTCGGCCTAACATCAACTCCAAGGGTGTTCACAAAGTGCCTTGCAGTGGTGGTGGCTTGCCTCAGAAGACAGGGTATCACCATTTTCCCATATCTGGACGACTGGCTCATCGTAGGTCAGTCATCAGACCAGGTCAGGTCAGCTCTGCAAACCACCCAGGATTTGCTCAGTTCTCTGGGGTTTCTTCTCAATCTTCCAAAATCTGTCCTCGAACCAGTACAACTTCTCACCTTTATAGGGATAGAACAGGATAATATCCCAGCAAAAGCTTCCCTTTCCCTGGCAAGGGTGAAGGCCTTAGTAGATCTTGCTTCCTCTTTTCGACCTCAGGTTTCTCGTCCAGTGAGACAGTTCCTCCAACTCCTGGGCCACATGGCAGCCTCCACTGCAGTGGTGCAGGGAGCCAGATTTCAGATGAGGGACATTCAGTTCCACCTAAGGTCCTTTTGGTCACAGAGAAAGGACTCTTTCACCAAACTGATTCCAGTGACTCAGACTCTGGTCCAAGCTCTCCAGTGGTGGCTGGACCAGGACAACCTCAGACAAGGAGTTCCATTTCTCCCTCAAGTCCCATCAGTAGTTCTAACTACAGGCGCTTCTCTCCTAGGTTGGGGAGCCCACCTGGGAGTCCAGACAGCTCAAGAGGTCTGGTCTCCACAGGAGTCTCTCCTTCATATCAATCTCCTGGAACTCAGGGCAGTTTTCCTAGCCTTACAGAGCTTCTCAGATTCAGTCAAGGGCAAGGTAGTCCAAGTCAGAACAGACAACACCACCACAATGTAACACATCAACAAGCAGGGAGGAACTCGGCCCACAGCCTTGTGCACAGAAGCCACAAAGCTGTGGTCTCTGGCCTATTCTCTTCAGACTTCCCTGGTAGCAGTTCACCTTCCAGGAAAGGACAATATACTAGCAGATGCCCTGAGCAGAATTTCACAGGGACATCACGAATGGTCCCTGGATCCTCACATCCTGAAGGTCATCCTCTCCAGGTGGGGTACTCCAGAGATAGATCTCTTTGCAGCACTGGACAATCATCAACTTCCTCTGTTTTGTTGCAGACCTCCAGTCCTGGGGACAGTACCCCTGGATGCTCTCATTTTGGACTGAAGGGGCAGGTTTCTCTATGCCTTCCCTCCCTTCCCTCTGCTGTTCAGAGTTCTGATCAAGATTAGAACTCAACCCTGCACAGTGATACTAGTGGCTCCAGATTGGGCCAGACAGCCTTGGTATCCTCTACTGCTGTCCTTGACAGTGTCATGTCCCCTGTCTCTTCCCAGGAAATACAATCTCCTGTCCTCCTCCCAGGGATGAATCTGGTACCCCAGTCTCCAGTCTCTCAACCTCAAGGCCTGGTTCTTGAAGAGTTAGAATATGCAGCACTACATCTCTCTCTCAGGGAGTTCTGGATATTCTGAAGGTCTCCAGGAAACCTTCCACTAGAAAAACTTACAATTCCAAATGGAAGAGGTTCAGTATTTGGTGTTCTCAGAAATGCTTTGAGCCTTATTCTGCAGACATCTCCACAGCCTTAGATTATCTGGTTCATCTGAATGGTCTAGGCCTTAGGTCTGCTACTCGGAAAGTTCATCTGGCAGCTGTCTCTGCATTCCTTTCAGCAGGGAAGGGCTTTTCCCTGGCTTCTCATCCTGTTTTCAGGAAGTTTTTCAAAGGTCTGGTTCACATTAACCCTCCCTTTAGAGAGTCTACTCCACCTTTGGGATTTTAATGTCTGCATTGTTCAGCTTATGCAGCCAAATTTTGAACCTCTGGCTTTGGCCGAGTTGAAGTACTTGACCTGGAAAATTGTGTTCCTGGTAACTATTACTTTTGCCAGGTGGGTTAGTGAATTACAGGCCCTGTCAGTTGAACCTGACTTCATATCCTTCCATAGGGATAAAGTGGTCCTAAGAACCAATAGGAGATTCTTGCCCAAAGTGGTATCGGATTTCCATCTGAACCAATCTATTTCTCTCCCTGTGTTTTTCACTGACCACTCTTCTTCAGGTGAAAGAAGATTACACAGTTTGTATGTTAAAAGGGCTCTTAGCTACTACGTAGAGCATACTAAGGCACACAGAAATGACTGTCTTCAATTGTTTCTCACTTCCGGTGAAGTGGGAAAAGGTAAGCCTGCCACTACAAGAACTATTGGCAGGTGGATTGTTTCTTGTGTACAATTCTGCTATGACAGATTGGGTAGAACACCCCCTTCAGGCCTAAGGGCTCACTCGACTAGGGGTACAGCTGCTACTCTAGCTGCGGCCAGAGATATACCCTTATTAGAGATCTGTAAAGCAGCCACCTGGAAAACAGTCCACACATTCACCAAGCATTACTCCCTGGACATCCAGGCTAGGAGTGATGCTAGGTTTGGCACAGTAGTATTGCAGAGCCTGTTCCCAAAGTAGGTTCTGCATTCCCTCCTCCATAGGGAACTGCTTGGTAGTCTGTATTATGTCAGAGTACAGCAAGACTTCATATTTTTTTTGAAGAAAAAAATTACTCACCATAGTAATGTTGTTTCTTCTAATGGAGTCTTGCTGTATTCTGACCTCTCCCTCCTGCCTCCCCTCTCAGAACCTAGTTTTTGGGAAGAGGGATGGCAGGTATAGTGTTGCACCTCAGAGGTGTACCTTGTACCCTCCCTCTTAAGGGTGGGGTAGATGTTATTGTTACGTTCTTGTGTTTTTATAGTTAATTACTGTCACTACCTTTTCCTTCTTGGGTTCTCGACTTGAGTCTTTTGGACTCAAATTTTTTGCCCTTTGGCTATATGCTTTGAACAATTTCCATAGTATAGTACTTAGTTAGTTAGTTTGCTCGTAAGAATCTGACGGTTACACTGGGAAGTACCACAGACAGAGGTTTGAAAACCGAGCTCAAGCTCAACGTTCTATGCTTCTGCATGGAGTTGACTCTTTCCTCTCCGGGGCAGTTCAAGTGCTGGGGCTAACTGCATTATGTCAGAATACAGCAAGACTCCATTAGAAGAAAAAACATTACTATGGTGAGTAATTTTTTCATCTCTGGGATAGGTCCTGGAGCCAAGTCCATAAATCCTGTAGTTTCCAACTTCTGAGCCTCCTGTGTAGGATGTCTATGCTGTGGTATGTTATCTGGTATTGGGGGGTGGTTCCCAACACCCTAACCCCCAGACGAAGTCGGATTTGTGGCTTTGCCCGATGGGTTCACTCCAACCTGCAGGAGGTTGTGCACTTTAGCAGAATTTGGAGTGTCAGGGTGGGGAATTATTATGTCTTTCATGGGAGGTCTCCATTCTAGAGAGGTCGAGGATTAGGAAAAAACTGTAGAATCCCAAGATGGGTCAGGGACCCGTTGACCTTTTTCATTTTGGATCCATCCTGCACCCTGCAGGGCCGAATCCGTCCATGGAATTTCCCCAATGGTAGGGAAGGTTAACCCAAACGCCTGTTTGAGAGCCGCGGTTGTGAGAGAGGGGGGACGAGAAATTGAAAGGAGTATGCATAGGGGCCTTGGTGGTTATCTCTGTATCCTAGATATTCTGATTATGGAGAAGTACCATCTCCCTCCTTTTTTTGGAGTCATCCGTCTTTCGTTTGGACCCTGTATCCTCCCCTTGTACAGTTAATATATCTCTGCCTCTAAGCTTCCGTTTGGGAGCCGGCACATCTTTTTCGCAACCCACCGACCCCGGCCTCTCAGTAGTAGTCGCCCCTGCCAGGCTGAAAGCATTGTGTGTCTGATTTAGGCCCAGGGAAGAGAACCCTGTAGTGGCCATTCCGGACTGTACCTCAGGCGTTTTGGTTTCAGGGGTCTGCATTTTTGGGGCTAAACCCATCCCAGTATCTAGATTCTGGGTTCCCCCAGTCATCCTGGTGATATCAGGCGAGGAAACTGCCACATCCGTTGCCAGGCCTACCGGCTCACCCCCACTGGCATCCACTGATGCACAGTCCGCGCCACATAGTTGCCCATCAATCCCTTGTCCCGCTGCCCAAGATGTTGTCACAAAGGATATTCCCGGGAGTGCAATAAGAGTGCTCCTGCCCTGCTGCTTTCGCACGGTTAAACTGCGCACTAGAAAAGGTAAACACAGTGGCGGCATCTTGATTATTAATGTTAGACTGATAACAAATAGAAGATTGTACCTGCCCTTGTGATGAAATTTCGACCTGTGGTGCAGCACCGCCAGCTTCAGGGATCATCCATGAGTCATCCGTATCCAGAGGTTGTACAGGACTAGCCTTCTTGGGAATCCCATACTCCTGTTGCAAATGTAAACAGCGCTCCCGATATAAGTCTTCTTCTTCCTGCAGTTTCTTCGTTAGTTCCTCCGGTAGGCCGCCACAACTTCCAGCAGCCCAGTCTTTGGTATTTCCCCCTGCCTCTGACACCACCTTATGCATACATAAATCCTCCTCTGTTGGATCCATCACATCATAGAACATTTCCTCTACAATCACTGCCCTCTCTGGTATCACAGTGGCTAGAGGAGAGACCAAGGCCTCAGCCACTGACACATCCATCTCCCTTTGCTCCTGGGCCTGTGGTAGGGTAGAGGTGGGGCCACCCTCATCCTCTGGGACTGCTGATTCATCGGCCTCCATCTAGGCCTGCTTCTCCTCACACTGCTCAAACTCAACTGAGCTCTCCTTCTGCTCACAGGAAGTTTGCCCCCACTGGAAGAGTAGGGAATTTCCCCAATGTCCTGGCCAATTTCCCCATTCACTAAAAAAAATACCACCAACAGCTTAATCAGGTTCAATTTCAGTTGGTTACCATCTGTATCCCTCCCCGGTCGCCTCCTGAAAAGGGGACTTCTGGTCTCAGTGGACCTACCCGGTCAACAAAATTCAATAAATAATAAATCACCGGTGCTGTTCAGTGTCTTCATCAGTGATACTGGGGATGGCATTAAGAGCAAAATTTGCCTATGCACAGACGACACCAAGCTCTGTGGGAGGGTGGACACAGCAGAAATACAAGACCTTAAAGAGGATCTGCAAAAGCTAGAGAGGTGACCCAGGTTTGGCAGCTTGCTTCAATGCAGAGTTATGCACATTGGAGCCAAGAACCCAAGGACTCAGTACAGGAGTCCGGGGATCTGCATCAGAGGAGGAGAAGAACCTGGGAGTGATGATCACTAGTGACCTGAAACAGTCCACACAATGTAGGAAAGCAGCAGCAAAGGCAGATAAAATGTTGGGTTGCATTGCCAGAGGGATCAGCAGTCGGTGAGAGGAGGTAATACTGCCTTGTACAAGTCATTACTGAGGCCACATCTGGAGTACAGTGTACAGTATTGGTGCCTATTCATTTAAAAGGACATAAACCTGCTGGAGACAGTCCAAAGGAGGGCAGCAGAGATGATTATAGGCCAGCAAGTAGGACATACAAGGAGAGGTTGGAGGCCCCGAACATGTACTTCCTGGAGGAGAGGAGGGGAGAGAGGACATGCTTGAAACCTTCAAGTATTTGAAAGAAGTAAATAGGGTGCACAAGGAGGATCTCTTCAAGCTTTGTGGGAACTGAAACACGAGGGGACACCATCTCAGGTTGGAGGGAGGAAGGTTTAGGAGGGAGGCTAGGAGGCACTTCTTCACGGAGAGGGTGGTGGCAGGTTGGAATGTGCTTCTGGAGGAGGTGGTTTCATTGAAAATGGTAGGCAGCTTTAAGAGAGGATAGGATAGAGTCAAGGGAAAAATAAGGGTTAAGAGATGGGCAGAGGGAGGGAAGGCGGATTGTGGAGTGGGGGCAGGGTCAGTAGCTTATGCTGAGGACCCTGTAATATAAGCAGACTAGGTAGACCTAATGGCCTTATTCTGCTGGCTTTGTCATATGTCTGTATGCATCGACCTTTGCTAAAGGTTGGCTTGACGGGAACATCCCATAGGGCTTAGGGCTCATTCCACCAGACCCTAGAAGTCCGCTCACACCTTCATTTCCCATTGCCGCATCGACCTTGAGTCATGCCAGGATGGTGGTTCTGAGACCTCGGTTCGCCATTCTCTGCTCACGAAGTAGGGGTGTGTGCCTTGCCCTTTCCTCCAGGAGATCTGCTAGAAGTCTGCCAGAATGTGAATAGTGAACCTTATCCATGCTCCTAGAAAAATAGATTACTCACCTGTAAATGTAATTCCTGGAGTGGTAGATGATTCACATGCCCACAACCCCCCGGCCTCCTTTGGCAAGTGGCATATGGATTCCTGCTTCCAGTGTGCAAGCTCTAATGCGATCTGACGTCACAGGGCAGAGTTGGGGGGAGATATACTGCCTGGGTGGTGAGAGAAGCTTAGCTTAAAGAAGTCCCGTCAATCGGACATTTTTGGTGGAAATACCAGAGTGTGGATGTTAACTGTATACCACTCCTGGAACTATGGTTACAGATGAGTAACCTATTTTTATTGACCTAGGCACTAATTGTTTCACCTTTTATTTCGGCATAAAAGAATTTTCATATGGAGTTCAGTTTTTAATAGCCTTCCTGTTTGAACAGTTCATTGTGAGCAAATAGTATATGATGATGACGAACATCACCTGAAGTACATACAGTGCCTCAGTCCTGTTGGATGAGGTTTTAGAAACATGAAAGAGAATTAAGTTTGCTGCTAAAGCATAACCACCTTAAGGTAAAACCATTGACTCCATTGTAACTTTTAAAGAATGTTTTAATTTAAACTTTTTGTTGATTGGGTCTTGACAGCTCTGAAAGATTTTCAACTGAGGGTTCTAAGGTAAGTTTTTTTTTTTTTTTTTTTTTATAAGGCCTCATTTTACGTGCTGTGCTACAGTAATGTTATTGCCAATATTATATCCATCTGCTGTCACTATCCATCTCAATACAATATATTGTCTTAGCCTGATATGCACTGTATTTGATATGTATGTAATGTTCTTATCTTAGTTTGTTCTTTTGCTCTTCCCCTTCATGTAACCCCCTCCCCCAGGACGCTTCTGGAAACAACCTGTTTACAGCTCATGTTGTCTTTCCCGGTGAAACCTTTCAAAATAAATAAATATCACTAAGATGGGGAGGAGTCAGATTTCCATGATGGCGTCACAGTTTTGGGAGGGTGTCTGCCCCACTGGGAAAAAAACTGCATACATTACACAGCAGTAACTGAGTAGCACAGTGACATTAGAACTAACAGAAAAATAAATTACTGTAAGACTGATAGAATGTCTTCTGTTTTGTAACAATTGTATGAAATTTGAATTCAGATGCTGAGAGGAAGAGCGTGTACACGCTTTTTCTGGAGTCGGTTCAGGCTCGCCTGCGCTGTGGGGAAGAGTTGTCTGCAGGTGATGTCACAGAGGAGCAGGCTACGAAACAGAGTCTGATAATGATGCAGTCCGTAGTGGCGAAGCACTTGGAGCTCGATGATGTCCATGACCCACTGTTGGCTATTAATTTTGCAAGGTAAGAACAGAGTTTTCTGTTTTTGTTGTACTGTAGCAGTAATAGATAGACAAAGATTTGCTAAGGCAAAATGCCCTATGATGCAATGCTAAGGATTTAGCAAGTTCAACCCTGGCTAATTCACTGTGTTTTAATCAGTTTTCTTATACATTTTTTTTTTAATTTTGTTGGGGTACTCCGGGTGTGTGCCCACAATCAGAATCATAGTTTTAGTACCAGTGCCCCTCCCCCCCAAAAAAGTTACTCCAAAGCCTGCAAATAATTTTGTGTAATTTCCATATCTTATCTGTGTCAGTCTTCACCATTCATCACTGTTGGGTACTCGGCCAGAGGTCAGGACCCCGCAGGAGCTTTTTTTTTATTTAGGTAGGCAGAGCCGACGCACTGCGTGGCACTCGCGGGTTGGCCGTCAAGCGCTGTCTACTCCGCCTGCGTGCCAGGTCTTCGTCTCCCACCATAGAGGTCACCTCCTGGGACGCTGAGAGAAGATTTTGAGGCCTGCTTCGCAGTGTCTCGACTCCATTATTATATTTCTTCGGTGCCGAAGTCAGTCGGTTCCTCCTGCCGGTTCTGTTTTTGCCATACTCAATGTTGCCCGGTAAGATCTTTCCATTATTCTGTTTTCTGCGATGTTGTTTTTTTTCCCCGTAGGCCATGTCTCGGTCGGAGGGCAAGAAAACTTCCAGGATGGGTCGGCCCCCCATGCGACAGAGCCCATGCGGCCGAAAATATTCCTTCACCGACCAGCACGACCGTTGTCTTTCGTGTCTTGGCCCGCTTCACGACATGGATTTGTGCGACGCCTGTTTCTCCATGGACTGCCGGGTCATCAAGCAACGTGCATAGAAAGTGGGGCGAGCTCAGCCGACTTTCGGGGGTCGGGCACGCACTCGTCGGGACAAGCCACGCACTCTCTACCCTTTCCTCTGGGTCCCCTCCCGGTTCTACACAGACCGAGGAGGAGGGAGCCTCAGCTACTAGTAGCCTGGCCGTTGCCAAGGCTCCCTCCACGGTGTAGGAGGCCCATCCCGCTCCTTTCGGGGGGCTGGCGGGAGGTGCTGCCACGGCAGTCGCCCCTTGAGGTAAAGGCTTTACAGTGTCAGACCCGAGTTACTCAAGGCCAGGGTCTGCGCCGTCCTCGACACCGTCAGTTGGTGCCGTTGTGGCCTCGGCGCCTGCCGGGCGCGCCCATGTGCCCTGATGGAGCCGGGGCTATCTGCGCCGGTTTGTCACGTGGCGCCGTGGCTACTGTCGGAGCCATTAGCGGCACCGATACTGCTAGCAGCACCATGGGAGCTTCTACGGTGCCGGCTTTGTCTGGGTCTCGCCTCAGTGCCTCGGTTGAGCATGGCACCGTTTCCTCGGGGCTGTGGAGCCGGGCAGCACCGTCTGCGCCACTCGCGGCACTGTGAAGCTGGATGGCACTGTGGCTGGTCCTGAGTCTGGAGCTCCTGTTCGGGCTGGAGCCGTGCCCCCTGTGGATTATGCTCGCGGTGCTGTAGGGGGCACTGGCACCGGCTCAGGCATGGTTTTGGTTTCTGGCACCCCCTTCGGCAAAGATGGCAGTGGGCGCCCTCCTACGGTCTGGCACAGGGCCTCGGCTTCTACCTCTTCGGTGGTGGAGGTGGGCTCTGAGTCAGACGAACAGTCTGACTCTTTGGGGTTGATTGTTGGAGTGGGCAACCCTGTAATATCCTTGACAAGCCGGAGTCAACCCCCTTCTGAGGTGGGGTCGGTGGCTACCGAGACTGGGGTCGGGTGGCTGACCAGCGGGCAGTGGTGCAGGCCACCATTGCTCTGCAGCCCAGTCTTGGTGGGTTCACTGACCCCTCAGCAGTGGTACCCCCACCTGTGGTGTGCCTAGATCGCCCACCTTTGGGGCCGATCAGAGCACCTACGGAAGGGGAGGGTACTGTGCCCTGGAGAGCTCCTTCAGATGCTGCCCAGAACTGTCAGCTACCTAGGCTGGCCCTCTCGAGGAGGAGGAGGAGGGCTCTTTCAGACTTCGAGGGGTATGGGGTCGGCATGGCGGCCTTTTTCGGGGGTCCACCCGGGCTCTGGGAGAAGCCGTAGTGCGAATCTCCGCTCTTCCTCCTCAGGCTCTTTGAGAGAGCCCCATCCTTTTGAGGTAGGGGACCGTCCTTCTGGACCTCTATGGCCCCGGTTGCCTCACAGGGGGGATTCTTCCAGGAGCAGCCAAGGCAGTACCAAAATGGTTGTTCTAGGGACATGGATATGTTGTTCATCCACACTGTCTGGCAGGTTCCTTGCCGCTTTAAATCTTGCCGGAAGGTCTTCAAGCTGGCTCCTCCCACCCACCCGGGTGGTAAAACTCTCGGCTCCGCCCCATGACGCCAGATCTTCCTTACCACTTGGAAGCTCAGGTTCCCTCCTCAGCGCTCTGCATCTAGACTAGATCCAAACTCTTCGGTTCACCCGAAACTAATTTTAAAGTTTTCTAGACTTCGGTCAACTTCTTCCTTCGTGGCTGGGATGGACAAATCAACTCCCAGTTTTCGGCGGTGCCCATGCAGGCAGAAGATGTCCAGGAACGATCCGCACTCCACATGCGTCTACTGCCTTGGGCTTGACCACAACCCGCAGGCCTGTGAGTTGTGCAGGTCTTTTTTGGCAAACGTCCTTGAAGACTGTGCTGCCCGGCTCCAACTTGGGCGTCCCAAGAACGTTATCCGCCGGTGAAGTTCAAGGAGGCCCGTTGAGCGGTTTCCGCCATGGCTGGCTCGGCTGAGCAACTCGAGCAGATGATCGCCCTCGAGGAGGAGGCAACCCAGGCCGCATCTTCATCTTTCTCGGTCGCGGTATTTATCCCGCTTTCCTTAGGATCCTCCTACACAGTTTCTTTTAAGGAGCTTTGCCAATCGCTCTCCACGAAAGGTGAGGGGCCATCGGGACACTCTTCTCGGTCAGAAAAGAAGGACTCGAAGGGTAAGTCCCACCGTCGACGTTCATGGGAGCGGGAGAGATCCCCTTCCTCGGACAGTCGACATTCGACTTCAGTCGAGGTTGCGGCTAAGGCCGCTGGCTTCACGGTGTCCCCGTCAGGTCAGCCGGCTGAGACACCTGTTGACATGGTCGAGATTTTTCTCGACCCGTCGGTCGGGCTGTCGACTGGTGAAGCCAACAACCCTTCATCACCGGTTCCCCCTGTGGAAACCGAGGACTTGCCTGCGCCTCCTGTGCGAGGTCCCGGTCAAGGCTCCCGAGCCAAGGGAGGAGCGGGTTTCCCCCGCTCCCTCCCAGACCCACCCTCGGAAACCCCGACGGTCTTGGTCTCGGACCTCGTCTCGGTCCAGCCGATCCTGCCGGCACCGGCGGTCTCAGTCTCGGCACCGAGGAAAGCGGCGGTGCCGCTCGTCCTCGTCTTCCTCCTCGGAAGAGGAGAGGCTTCGGCACAAATTGCGCCGACGCTACGAGGACTTAATGTGGCAGCAACTCCTTCTGACCGGGAACAAGCTGACGCCGTCGCCTTCCCCGGCCATTAAGTGGCTGTCACCCAAAAGGCTGAAACAACTGCTCGCGGTGGTCGAGCTGCCCAAGCCTGGGCCGGTCATTCGGCCGAAACCAGCTGCCCCACCGATTGTGGTGGAACCTCCACCTCCACAACCGAAATCGGGGGCTCTGACCAAGGATTCTCTGTCGGGTCAGGGCCTGCCCCATCGGTTGTCGGTCACCCTCACTCCCGACCGTCCTCGGCAGGTGGAGGGTGGCTTAGGTCCTAGCAGCTCTTCGCAGACTCCTCAGAGTCTGATGACGACTCCTCCGTGTTTTCCAGGCCCCTTGACCTGGAGTCCTCCGGGGGGGGCAGTCGATGGACGAGAGTCCATCATCGTTCATGGGTCTGCTTCGGCTCATCTCGGAGTCCACCGGGATGCAGCTTGAGCCCGTATCCAAGCGGGCCAAGTATCCCCTCACGGAGATACTGGACCGAGGGGATTCTCCCACGGAGGCTTTTCCGGTGGCTGAAGCCATTGTTGGCCCAGCCTTGGAGCTATGGCAGCAGCCGGCTTCCTGTCCTGCTCCTTCAGCCAGGATGGCGAGGAAGTATGCAGTCCCTACCGGCTCTTTGTCCGGTTTCTCGGAACACCCCTCTGCGGAGGGGTTGGTTACCGACAGCAACGCTAGGGATGTGGACAAGCCCCCTGACAAAGAGTCCAAAAAGCTGGACTATGCCAGGTGCAAAGTATACACTGCTTCCTCCCTCGGCCTCAGTCAGGCCAGTTCGGCCGTACTGATGGCGCACTTCTCCCACGCCCTTATGGGCTCCCTGGATGAGATGATCCCTCATCTCCCGGCTGACCTGCAGACTACGGTCAAGCAGGTGCAGGATCAGGGAAGGGCAGTGGCGAAACAGCAGCTCCAAACGGCTCTCGATATCGGAGACTCTTGTGCCCGGTCAGTAGCGGCCACAGTGGCCATGCGCCGCAGAGCTTGGCTGAGGATATCCACCTTTACGGCGGATACCCAGCAAAAGTTGGCAGACATCCCCTTCCTGGGTACCGACCTGTTCGGCCCTGGAGTTGAAGGCCACCTCCAGAGAATTGAAAAGTCCAATGCCACCTTGGACTCGGTCAGGCCGCCAACAGCAACATAAGTCCTTTCGCTCTTCTTCCCCTGCGGCACGTCCGGCCCAGCAACACCAGCATCAGGGCCAGCAGGCTCGCACTTGACACCCCAAAGCCAAGCCTGCAGCTTCCTCTAACAGGAAGCCGGAGGAAAAGGCCGGAGGTCCCTCGGCCGTCCTTCCTCCAAGCCTGCCCAGTGACGGGTTGAGGGGTGTCGCCCAACCTCGCCGCTTCCTGGGTTCCCCGGGGGACGGCCCATCACTTTTTCCACCTGGTCCGCTATCGCCACGGACGCTGGGTGTTGAGGTAGGGAAAGGGTCTGTCTGAGTTCGAGTAGGCCCCACCCTCCCGAGTCGCCGCCCATTGAGGGGTTACGGGTCCAAGAGTTTTCTGTCGGCTCATCGAGCCGACATTGCCCTGCTCCTCCAAAAGGAGGTGATCAGGAAGGTGGCGATCCTCCACCAGACCCGGGGTTTGTGTCCAGGTACTTCCTGATCCTGAAACGGACGGGGGTCTGGCACCCCATTCTAGACCTGCACAACCTGAACAGGTTCCTAAGGTCTCGAACCTTCAGGATGGTCACTCTGTCTCAGATCATTCCATCCTTGGAATGAGGCATGTGTTTTTGTTCTCTGGACCTCCAGGACGCGTTCTTTCACGTCCCAATCCGTCCGTCCCACCAGCGATTCCTCCGCTTCAGAGCAGAGGGTCCCTCACGAGTTCTGGGCCATGCCCTCGGCCTTTCTCTAGCTCCCAGGGTCTTCACCAAGTGCATGACAGTGGTGACAGCATTCCTGCGGCGCCGAAGGGTCCGGGTGTACCCCTACCTGGACGACTGGCTGATTGCGGCCTCCTCCAGAATGGAGGTGGAGCGGTCCAGGGATCTGGCCCTCCAGGTTTGCTCTCAGTTGGCCTCCTTATCAACGAGGCCAAGTCGGAACTCGTGCCAAAGCAGGTGATCCAATTCATCGGGCAGAGTTCGAGACTCTGCAGCCAGAGCACGGCTCCCGGCGGACAGGGCCGAGATTCTTTCCTCCTTTGCCAAATCATTTCAGGTTGGGCAGTTGCACTCTGCCCGGGACTTCCTGCGCCTCCTGGGCCTCATGGTGGCCTGCACCAGCGTGGTCCTTTGGGCCCGTTGGCACATGCGTCCCCTACAGTGAGGACTGGCCAGCTAGTGGTCACAGCGCTCTGGTCCTTTGGATCAGCCAGTGACAGTGACCCAGATGTGGAACGCTCTCCAGAGGTGGATCATTCCAGCTCATCTGCAGGAGGGCATCCCGTTTGTCCGCCCCGAGCCGACAGTCTCTCTATCGACCAACGCCTCTCTGATGGGTTGGGGTGCCCATCTGGGGGAGCACAGAGCGCATGGCCTCTGGTCCCCTCGGGAGCCCCAATGCCACATCAACCTGCTGGAGCGCTGCTGTCTGCCCAGTCTCTCACCTCCTTCGCCTCCGCTTGTACGGGTCAAGTGGTCCAGGTCCATACGGACAATACCACCACCATGTACTACCTAAACTGCCAGGGCGGGACGCTGCCCATCCCCCTGTGCAGGGAAGCTTTCGATTTGGTCCTCGTAAGAGCCTGAGGCGGATCTGCCATCCATGGGCAGTGAGCCCAACATTCTGGACGATGCCCTAAGCCGGATAGGAGCTGCGTCCCACGAGTGCTCTCTCCTGCCGGAGGTAGTACAAGATCTCTTCTCCCACTGGGGCACGCCTCAGGTGGACCTGTTTGCCTCCAGGGAGAATGCAAAGCCCGAGGCTGTTTCATGCCCGCCCCCCTCAGCAGGGCTCACTGCAGGGGGATGCCTTCTCAAGGCTGTGGACCCCAGGCCTCTTCTACGCCTTTCCCCCATTTCCCTTGATCCACAAGGTGTGTCTCAAGGCGAGGAGGGCAAGGCGCAGGTGATTCTGGTAGCCCCAGACTGGCCCCGCCAGTTCTGGTATCCAGATCTCCTCAGCCTCAGCTCCAGGCTCCCGACGCAGCTCCCAGCCCGCCTGGACCTGATCTCAGTCAGTCAGGGGAAGGTGTTCCATCCGGACCTACAGTCCCTGCACCTGATGGCCTGGTTCCTGAGCGGCTAGAGTTCCAGGCCTTGGGTCTTTCCGACAAGGTCCTCAGCATTGTTGAGGCTTCCCATAAGGAGTCGACCAGGAAATGCTATGCCTTTAAATGGAAGAGATTCTCCATTTGGTGTCAGGGCAAGGGTCTGGACCCTTCCTCCTGTTCCTTGGCAAGCATTCTGGACTACCTCTGGTCCCTTTCTCAGCTTGGAGGCAGTCGTGACCTTAAGGTGCACCCAGGCATCTCTCTGCTTGCAGGGGCGGGTCAGGAAGCAGTCAGTGGCGCAGGAGAAGGTGGTCGGGCGCTTTTTCAAAGGCCTTGATCAAATATCCCCTCCGGTGCGAGAACCTCCACCTCCGTGGGATCTACTGCTGGTATTGGCTAAGCTCATGGGCAAGCCATTCGAATCGATGCACAGGTGTGACATCTCTCACCTATCATGGAAGACCGCCTTCTTGGTGGCTATCACGTCAGCCAGAAGGGTGGGAGAGCTCCAGGCGCTTTCCATCGAGTCTCTTTATGTGGTCTGCCACAGGGACAAGGTTATCCTGCGCCCCCACCCGAAATTCCTTCCGAAGGTGGTGTCGGAGTTTCACCTTTACCAGGTGTTGACTCTGCCGGTGTTCTACCCCAGTCACACCTCGGAGGCTGAATATAGGCTCCATACTCTGGACCCTAGAAGAGCGCTTGCTTATTATAAGGAGCGGATGGTTGAAGTTCGGGGAGAGGTTCGCCAGCTGTTTGTCACTCTACGCTGAAGCCCATCACCTGGCAGACCTGCAGCCAAGCGGACAATAGGCAGGTGGGTCACCTCCTGCATAGATCTCTGCTATAGGTTGGCGGGCATGGAGCCTCCCAGAGGGATAAGAGCTCATTCTACCCATCATACTGCTGCATCGATGGCTACTTCCAGGGACGTCCCTATCCAGGAAATCTGCAGGGCTGCTACCTGGAAGTCAGCACACACTTTTATTACGCATTACCACATCGACCTTGAGTCACGCCGGGATGCTGGTTTTGGGACCTCGGTTCTCCAGTCCTTATTCCCTAAGTAGGGGGTGTGCGCCTTGCCTCCCTCCTCCCGGAGAACGGTTAGGAGTCTGCCTGAAAGTGTGGATGAACAACATATCCATGTCCCTAGAAATACAGGTTACTCACCTGTAACAGGAGTTCTAGGAATGGTATATGTTGTTCATCCACACGACCCACCCGGCCTCCCCGGCTTCGACAAACAACCTGGCTTCCAGCGGGCTAGATCTGGCGTCATGGGGTGGAGCCGAGAGTTTTACCACCCGGGTGGGTGGGAGGAGCCAGCTTGAAGACCTTATGGCAAGATTTAAAGCAGCAAGGAACCTGCCAGACAGTGTGGCTGAACAACATATACCATTCCTAGAACTCCTGTTACAGGTGAGTAACCTGTATTTCAGCTGTCTGATGTGGGGTCTTCCGGGGCACCTTCTTCCGCGGGTGCTCCCGGTCTGCTCCTTAGCCCAGGCGGAGGTCAGCTGATATCTCTTCTTGGCTCTGTCCCCATTCCTCTGCCACATTCTCCTGCGCTCCCAGGCATCCTTCGTCCTAGCGGGCCTCTCTCCTGGGAGCAGTTCAGGGCGGTGGCTGCTCGGTTCCCAGCTTATTTTATGGTGATGGACAGTCAAGTTTTTCAACCTCCCCCCAAGCAGCAGCCCTCTGAACAGCCAGTGCCCTCCAGCTCTTCATCCCCCTCTTCTGAGGGAGAGGAACCTTCTGTCCACATCTCTCCAGCCGCTGATCTCGCTGAGAATCAGTGCTTCCTCATGAGGATGTTGGAGGACTTGCACCTTACCCCTGCCACTGTTAGCAATCCAGAGCCCTCGGCGCATGCCTTTCTAGGCGATTTTGGCGAGGCCACCCTTGTGGTGTCGCCCTGGCCTGCTCCCTTTCAAGAGGCGTCATTGCGTTCCTGGCAGAGGCCCTTCTCTGGAGTACCTGCCCATAGGGATCTCAGCCAGAGGTATTGCGCCCCGCCTGGAGTCAACCTTCTTCTGAGGTGGGGTCGGTGGCTACCGAGTCTGGGGTCAGGGGCGCTGACCAGCGGGCAGTGGTGCAGGCCACCATTGCTCTGCAGCCCGGTCTTGGTTCCATGCCTCATCCGCAGTCTGGATTGACGCAGTTGGATACTCCTGATGGGCTTCGCGCCCTTCACCGTGACCGGCCCACAGATCAAGACTCCTCGGATTTTGACTACTGGGGTTGGAGGACTTTCTACTCGGCATGGTTGTTGCTTTCCATTTCTGCACATCAGGCCCACTATGCAGCCTATGACAGGTTCTTGTGGTCCGGGCTAGGTCAACTCCTAGCCTCACTGCCTGATACGGAGCAAACCAGACAAGTCATTGCACTCTCTGCGCGTGGCCTAGAGCTAGCAAGGCACCAAGCGAGGGCAACCTATGATGCCAACGAGGTACCTACCAGGGTCGAAGGGACAGCGATCTGCACTAGGCAGATGACATGGCTGTGTCTTTCCCGGTTGTCACCCTTGGCCCAGCGTAGGGTGATTAACTCCGCTCACCAGAGAACCTACCTTTTCTCCCGTAGGCGAGGAGGCAGGCGTTTGTCAGGGCAGACTTCGCTCCTCAGGGGTCCCGTCTCACTTTCCCCACCTCGGGCCTCCAGGCCCTGAAGGTTCCTCCTCTTAGTGTGTCACCCACTGAGAGCTAAGGGACATTCTCCCTTAGGGTGTAAAGAAAACCCCCTTTGGGGGGCTCGGCACTCTCGCCCAATGGTGATGAATGGTGAAGATCGACACAGATAAGATATGAAAATTGCATTGCTTACCGTGGTGCCAGTCTTTCTGTGTATCTTCCTCATTAATTAATCCACCTCCATCCCCAGGGGCCTCAGTCTTTGGGTCCCCCTCCCACTCTGTCGCATCCCTTCCCCCCCTCCTTTTTTGTCAGGAGTGGGGTAAAACAGGGGCACATGTTGGGATAATGTTCTGAGGAGAGTGGTCAGCATGGGGGGTACTCCTTCTCCAGTGCGTTAGCTCCACCCATGTGGGGTGAGAGTTGGCAGTTGCCCTCCATTCTCTCCTCCTCCTTATTCCCGTCCAACTTATTTCTCCTTGTCCTTGGACTATCCTTTTTTGACAAAAAAAAAAAAAATTCCTTTTCCCCTTTTTTCGCCAATAATCTTTCCTTGAGAGGGTGTTAATTCTCTGTACCCTGTCCTTCTTTCAGAATAACAGACTCTGCTTAACTGGAGTGTTTTGCCAGCCATTCTGTGCCTTGAATTCTGGCAGAAAGCCTTTGGCTACTCCTTGCAGTTCCTATATAATGTGGAAACGGACCAGGGTCTGGGATGTGTTTAACTCCCCCCTCTCTTCCTAAATTCTTTATCCCACCCTACCTCCTGCTTCTGTTTCCAGAGATTGTGGCCCCTTCCAATCCCTTTAGTTTCAGACTTCTTCTTCTTCTGTCCTCTCAGTCGTTATTTCTTCTTTTAGTTTATATATCTTTTCCTTTTTCTGTCCCTTGGACTTACTTGTCCCACCCTCCACTCACTTGCTACTTACCTCTCCCAGCGACTCCAGAACTGGCAGGCAGGCGGGTCGACAGCGCTCGCGGCCAACCTGTAGGCACCACGCGGTCGTGACCTCGGCGGTGCCAATGGAGCGTCAGCTCCGCCTACCTAAAAAAAAAGCCAAGTACCCAACAGTGATGAATGGTGAAGATACACAGGAAGATCATAATTACAGTAGGTACATAATTTTCATTTCTTTACTTTCTGTCTACATTCCATCACTTTAACATTTTAAAGGGGTTCTAGTCTCCACATATGGTTGAATCATGATTAGCCATCTACTTGACTTCATTTCGGTTTGTAGTAGTAGTGTAGACTCCGATGGCCTTGAGCCCTGGTTGCTAAGAATGCACTCTCCCTACTTAGCCTCCAACTCTGGCTAGAATTTTTAATCTGTCCTTATGCTCTGGGGTTATTCCCAAAGTCTGGAAGGTTGCAAAAATTGTCCCTGTTTTCAAGAAAGGTGACCCCCAAATCTATTACTAATTATTGCTCCATAGCTATCCTTTCAGTCCTGAGTAAAATATTGGAGAAGCTTCTTTCATTCCAAACCATTGTCTCCTTGATCATAAGCTACTCTCTGATGCCCAACACGGCTTTAGAAAAGGCCACAGTACCACCACAGCTCTGCTCCAGTTTATAAATGGCACCAAAGTTGCCATGGGTAAAGGTCTGTTCACAGGGGGCAGTGTTCATTGACCTTATTAAGGCCTTTGATGTAGTTGACCATTCACTACTAAAGACCAAAGTGCTATCCCTGGGCATTTCCTCTGATGTGGTTTCCTGGTTTGACAGCTACATCAATGATTGACATTCGTTTATTATGTTTAATTCAGCTATTTCTGACCACTCCACAGTGAACATTGGGATTCCTCAAGGATCTATCTTGGGTCCCCTTATTATCACTATCTTATAAATTATCTCTCCTTAAACCATGTATCCTGCTTCTGTGCTGATGACCTGGATATTTCCTCATGTTGCCCCTGAGCCGTACCCCTTCTATCTTCAAATTGTGCCCCCTTGTTCTTGCACATCTCTTTTTCTGAAAGATGCTCCCCTCTTGGACTTTGTTGATTCCCTTGAGGTGCTTGAAAGTTTCTATCATATCCCTCCTTTCCTCAAGGGTATACATATTAAGCTGTTTTATTCTCTCTTCGTGTGGCTTCTGTTGCAGACCCTGCAACATTTTAGTTGCCCTCCTCTGACTGCCTCCATCCTGTCTGTCCTTGCAGAGATGGGGCCTCCAGAACTGCACGCAGTAATCCAAATGGGATCTCACCAACTGTCTGTACAGAGGGATAACAACGCCCTGTTTTCTACTGGTGCTGCCTCTCCTGTGCATCCCAGTATCCCCCAGCCCTCCTTACTGCTTTCTCACATTGCTTGCCTACCTTAAGGTTGTCTGAGATGGACTACCCCAGGTCCCTTTCCATTTTGTTGTTGTTAGTACTCTTCCCCCAATTGAGGTACTCTTCCCTGGGTTTTGTTTCCCAGGTGCATTACTTTGCACTTGTTTGCATTGAATCTAAGCTGTCATTCATTTGACCATTCCTCCAACTTTGCCAAGTCCTTCTCATCTCCCCCCGTGTATCAACCCTGTTGCAGATCTTGGTGCCGCCTGCAAAGAGGCACACTTTTACTTCCAGCCCCTCCGCAATGTCTCCTATAAAGACATTAAAGAGGACTGGTCCCAGTACTTAACCCTGCGGTACCCCTCTGGTAACCACCCTTTCTTCAGAGTGTACTCCGTTTACTATTCCCCTCTGCGTGCTGTTGTCCAGCCAGTTTGTTACCCAGGCTACCACCCTGGGACCCACTCTGAGGCTGGCTAACTTGTTTATTAATCTTTTGTGTGGAACTATGTGTGTCAAATGCCTTGTTAAATTCTAGGTAGCCCATATCCACAGCCCCTCCTCGCTAGTCTACTACTTTGGTCACCCAGTCAAAGATTGAAAAAGTGTACTGGATGCCTAGCTATCTCCAGTATTGATGATTCCCTCCTTGAAAATATCAGTTGCTTCAACTACGTTGGTATAATCCTTGACCCACCTCTTGACTTTGCTCAGCACATCTCTAATGCTTGTAAAGCCATAAACTCCAAGCTTGGCCTGATCATCAAAACCAAGTATACCCTCACACCAGTGGCGGAGCCAGGTTACGGAGCCGGGGGTGCCATTCAGTCAATCACGGGCTCCACAATGGGCACTAAACAGTGAATAAAGATGGTGGTGGGCGCACTACTACATTGGGCAGGCTAGAGGGCCACCGCCCCCAGCCCCCTCTAGCTCCGCCACTGCCTCACACCCTCTGTCCGGATTGCCATTGCTCATGGCATTTTTTTGTTCCCAGCCTTTACCTATGGCTCTGCTACCTACTCACGTGCCTCCAAAGTAAATCTCCACAAATGGGACACTACCTACAGTAGCATCTGTCATTTTGCTCTGACCTGTAACCATCTTACCCACCACTTTCAACTCTGCTCTGGGCTAAAGTGCCTGTCACCTAAGGTTAGCTGCTCTTTTGCTCTGGGTGCCCTTACTGACAAAATAATTAGAAATGGAGATCTTCCTGGACATAAAGTCTCCACCACTCATTCACACTAGTGGGACTATGATGGAGGCGCTAGGATTCAGCGGGAGCCAAAAATCGTTAGGAGGGCCGGCGCTGAAGTAGGACCATGCATGTGTGGTGCCTAGAGACTGGCTTACGCCATATAGGCTATCTTGGCGCCGGCCCTTCAACCACCTCTTCCTTTTTCCCGCCTTCAAGTCCGCGTCACTGATGACGTTGCTTGCGCACGGGGAGTCAAATCTTCACGTCTATACAACAGCAGCATAGTCTTTCATTATTTGATTAGTTTATTTATTCAGTTTATTTGTATATTAAAAAAAAATAAAAAAAGTTTTTATTCGTTTAGTGTAGAAGTCTTCTTCAGTCGCCACTTGAGCTTCGACTGGAGATGATAGGGAGACTTCACTTGAAAGCTGCCTTTAGCAGCAGGGCTGGTTCTGTCCATAGCCCTCTTTGAAGGGGAGGGGTCTGACCATGGGCAGTTCAGTGCTCGGGAGGAAGGGCAGTCCTCCCGAAAGCACAAAAGGAAGCGGTCCCGATCGAGGTTGGGAACCTCAAGGTCTTCTTCCTCCCACCAGTTGAAGAAGAAATGGTACCGCTCGAGGTTGCCATCTGGTACGTCTGTACGGAGATCGCCAGTAGCAGGGGACAGGAGGCCAACCCCGGCTCTGTTGGGATCGCCTGCTGCCTCGGTTCCTAGCAGCCGTGTTCCTCAGCTCCAGAATCCCTCCCCGCCTCCTGGGGATCTTCCGGCGAGTGGTTTCATCATTGGGCTGCTCTTTTATGGAGCAGTGGGTCCGGCAGTTGTCCCGGCCGCCCTTTCCTGTGGACCCGACTCCTGGGCCTTCGGTCTGGGGGCTGTGGACCAGCGGGTGAAGTGGTTGGGTCAGCCTGGTCATGCAACATGTGCCATCTACGTTTTTTCCCCTCACAGGGCTGCAGTGCAGGGGTCAGCACAAGTACTGTCTTCTCCTACTTCTCATCACTCTTCAAAATCTACAGCTTTGGGTGCCCCAGTGTTGAGTTTGGGGACCCCAGGCGCTTGGCCAGTGCTGCTTTTGGCTCCGGCCTTGGCACCACTCCGGGTGCCACGTGCTGCCCCGGCGCTGTTGTTGTCGGCACTGCCGCAGGTGCCAGGGTTTTCAACTCCGATTCGGGGAGTGCCTCTTCCTGCTCTTCTTCCTCCCTTTCCCTTCTATACCATCCCTTCTGGGTTAGGAGGAGACTATATTGAGTCTGATCCTGATCTACGATTAGGGGACAATTTGGATGAGGATTCATCCTTTGGAGTGGAAAGTAAGCCCTCCACTTCCAGCACAGCCTTTAGTCAAGGACTTTTCTTTCAAGTCTCTTCTGAAGAACATGAATTCCACCCTTTCTCTTCAGACTCCTGAGGTGGATCCTGGTAAACTTTTGCACCTTCAGATATCTACATGTTCCTGAAATTCCTGTGGAATTGACACCACTGGTGCAACCCTCTTTCGAGACACTTTCACAAATGGTGTGGGGCAGACTGGTGTTCATTCCTTCTGTGACTAAGTCCATGGACAGGAAATACACTCCCCATAAGGATAGGCCAATACTTGCTTCTCAAGCCTTTGCGGACACCATAGTGGTCTTGGCAGAGAATGAAAAAGCCATTCTTCTCCAGGAATCGACGACCCGTCCAGTAAATAAAGAATCCCGTAAAATTGACACTCTGGGGAAGCAAGTGTTCACTGCTGCTACCCTAGGCATGCGTATTGCTAGCTATCAGGGCTATTTCTGTCAGTATGAGTATACCCTCTGGCATTCGCTCAGAGAAACTGTGGAAGCTCTTCCAGACTTGGACTTTGGCTCAGAGCTTCTTCAGACCATTACTAGGGGCATCGAGTCCAACAGTCAGCAACTTAAGGCTGCTATGGATGCCTTTGACACTGCTTCTAGAGCAGTAGTGGCTGAGATGTGCACCCAGCATCACTCATAGCTAAGGACTTTGAGATTCACTAATGATGCTCAACAGAGGGTCATGAATTTTCCATTTGATGGTGTTTATCTGTTTGGCCCACAGGTGGAGCAGGCACTGGAGGCCACTAAGAAAACTAGGACTGCTATTAAGTCGGCCAGACTGGCCCCTGCTGCCCCTCAGCAGGGTGGAAACCACCAACAGTTTCATAACTGTCTGTCCTTTTGTTATAAAGTTCGAGGGATTTTTTAACAAAAACCAAGCCCCTCAACCACAAAAGAAAATGCAGCAGAAGGCACAGGGTCCGAACACACCCAGTGCCACACTCCGAAGAACCGGCCCATGTCTCACCTCAACTGCCCAGTGGGGGCTCCTCTTCCGTGGTAGGGGGGCATCTGACTCAGATTTACAACCAGTGGAAGTCCGTTACAATGGACAAGTGGGTCCTCAGGATAATTCAAGAGCTATACTCTCAATTTCTGGGAGATCCCTCCGGATTGTCCACCCAAACGACATCCCAAACTGTCTACCACTCAGTCAGACCTCCTTACTTCCGAGATTCAGGGCCTTCTAAACAACAGGGCAGTAGAAGTGGTTCTGCTAGCAGACTGGAACATAGGTTTCTACTCCCTAGTTCCAAAGAAAACAGGTGGTATGCACGTTATTCTAAACCTAAGGAAATGAAACAAATTCCTGTTCAAAGAGAAATTCAGGATGATATCACTAGGAACACTCCTACCTCTGATTCATCAGAACAATTGGCTGATGTCTCTGGACGTGCAGGATGCCTACCAATATGTTTCAGTGCACGCAAGCCACCACAAGTACCTATGCTTTGTGGCTCTGTGCCAGCACTGTCAGTTCAGAGTCCTGCCCTTTGGGCTGTCCTCGGCACCATGAGTCTTTGCAAAGTGCTTTTCGGTACTCGCAGCGCATCTCAGAAAACTCGGAATTTAAGTGTTCCTGTACCTGGACGATTGGCTCCTAGAGAGCTCCTCCAGACAAGGGGCACAGGAAGCGGTTTCCAAGGCTTCCAAGTTCCTCAAATCCATGGGAGTTCTCCTGAACTGGAAAAAATCACAGCTTCAACCCTCCTAACAACTTCCCTTCATAGGAGCTCTTCTGGACACCTCCAGGGCAAGAGCCTTCCTTCCAGAACACTGGAGAAACAACATTCTCCAGATGGCTCGCTTCATCAAGGAGAACAACTCGGTTTGAGCTCTCTCGATGCAGCGGATGTTGGGTCTCATGGTGTCATCTGTGTTCATGGTGCCCCTGGCCCGCTTGCACATGAGAACCACACAGTAGGTGCTCAGTGGTCTCCCACCACACATGCGCAATCCTTCCACATCAAGGTGAACGAGCTTCTGAGTTCACTCACCTGGTGGACTCAGGAGGACAACCTTCTCCAAGATTTTCCCTTTGCTCCACTGGAGACACAGATCACCATCACCACGGATGCATCCCTAACAGGTTGGGGAGCTCTCTGTCAGGATCTCTATGCCCAGGGCTTGTGGAGTCTGGACGAGTCCCAGCTGCACATAAATGTCCTGGAGATGAGAGCTGTCCTGTGCGCTGTCAGAGCCCTGAAGGATATCCTCTGTTGCAAGGTATTCTCCTTCAGAAGGACAAAAAGGCAGTGATGTACTACATCAACAAACAAGGTGCAGCACACTCTTACCCTCTGTGCAGGGAAGCCTTGAGAGTGTGGGAATGGTGCCTCTATCATGAAGCCCTGATCCAAGTGGTCTATCTGCCAGGAATTCAGAGCGAGCTGGCAGATCACCTCAGCAGAACAGAGGTAGACCCATACAAATGGTCTCTCGACTCAAAAGTCGTGCAATCGCTATTCTAAGACTGGAGCAATCCGGACCTGAACCTTTTCGCATCCCCACTGAACGTAAAACTGCCTCTATTCTGCTCCAGAAATCCAGAACCTGGCGCTTTCTGTCAGGATGCATTCAGACTGCTCTGGACAAGAAGCTTTATGTACGCATTTCCTCTTCTTCCCTTAATTCAGAGGGTGCTGCTTAAGCTGGAGGCACGGGGGACAACATGATTCTCATTGCCCCATACCGACCTCGTCAGATATGGTTTCCGTTAATCAATAGATTATCGGAGGTTCCACCGAGACAACTTCCACTTCAAACAGACCTCCTGACCCAGGGTCCGGTGGTCCATCCCAACCTGCAGTCCCTTCATCTCCATGCCTGGCTCCTGTGGAGATAGAAGTGGGTAGATTCAGTGTCTCTTGAAGAATTTTGGAGAACCTCCTAGCAGCACGCAAGCCATCCACTAGAAAGACTTACACGGCAAATTGGAAACGATTTTCAATTTGGTGCGCAAAATTCTCCCTAGACCCCTTCACTTCCTCTTCTAGCAAGGTGTTAGAGTACCTTCTAGACCTGTCAAATGCAGGACTGCAATACTCGACGGTGAAGGTGCATCTTTGTGTGATTTCGGCCTACCACAAGCCTATCCACAATATGTCAGTGGCTCAGCTACCATTGGTTAAGAGGTTCCTTAAAGGTATCCTGCATACTAGCCCACCAGTCAGAAGACTGGTAGCCGCTTGGGATATCGATCTTGTGCTAGAGATGCTCACTCATAAACCTTTTGAACCTCTAACAACCTGCGACTTGAAGTTTCTGACCTGGAAGGCTGCCTTCCTTGTGGCCATTACCTCCACTTGCAGAGTCTGTGAAATGCATGTTCTGGTCACAGACCACCTGGTACACAGTATTTCACAAGGACAAGGTGGTTCTTGGACCTCACCCTAAATTCCTTCCCAAAGCAGTCTCAGAATTCCACCTGAACCAGCCCTTGGTCCTCCCGACTTACTTTGCAAACTTTCAGAATGAAGGTGAGCGTACCCTACATTCTTTGGATGTAAAAAGGGTTTTGCGATTCTACATCGACAGAGCAAGAGATTCTCAAATCCAAGCAACTTTTTGTTCTCATTCAGCATGGCCCAGCTGGGTCAGCCTGTTGCCATCAGATGCATTTCAGCATGGCTAGTAGCATGTCTCCACCATTGCTATTCAGTGGCGCAGGTCAAGTTGGAAGGCAGGGTGCGCACACCCACTCTACCAGAGCGGTTGCAACATCTCTGGCAGAGATTCGGAACGTGCCCATTGCAGACATTTGCAGTGCTGCCACTTGGAACTCTGTGCACACTTTTGTGAAGCACTATGTCTTGGATGTCCATGCCAGGCAGCATCCTTCCTTTGGCCAGACATTCCTTAATGGACTTCTGTCCTGAGTGAGCCCCTCTCTCCTGCCGCCTTTCTCGGGGGATTATTTTAGCTCAGTACTCTCCCACTAGAGTGAATGAGTGGTGGAGACTTTATGTCCATGAAGATATGAAAATTACTTACTGTACCTACCGTGATTCTTGATCTTCTTGGATGAAGTCTCCACCACTCATTCACACACCCACCGTCCACCAAGCTCACTCATCTTGTTTTTGGTCTTCACTCCCTCGTTGGCTGAACTGTGAAGACTCTTATTGAGTTGACCCTTCTTACAACGGTCATACGGACTGTCTTATATCCGAGATAGGTTAGTTTTCTAGGTTAGTTTACGCTGCATCTCCTCTGTAAAAAAGGTACTGAGGCGGTTGGAGGGCCTGCGCTGAGATAGCCTATACGGCGTGAGCCAGTCTCGTAGTGCCGGTCATGCACGGTCCTACCTCTGCGCCGGCCCTCCTGAAGATTTTTGGTTCCCACTGGGTCCTAGCGCCTCTGGCGGAGTCCCACTAGTGTGAATGAGTGGTGGAGACTTTATCCAAGAAGATCAAGAATTACAGTAGGTATGAATTACGGTAGGTATGTAATTTTAATTTCCCTCCTCCTCAGCCTTTATGCTGACACCCCCTGACCTGGCTTACCCCCTCTGCTTGGGTGATCAATCCCTACTAGCTCCTCCCAGGTGTATGACCAACATGGGACTTCAGGCCTTCTCCCACTTTACCCATACTTACAGGAACTCCTACCTGAATCTTTCTCTCTCCCCCTCCCGTGCCTGTTTCTAAAGGGAGCTATACCACCATCTCATTTTTTTCTGACTCTTGACCTGTTTTTTTTTTTTGCCTCCATGGCCACCATACCTATGATGTCTGAATAGCATTTGTTGTAGCTGCTTAATTATCTTGCTGCAGTTGTGAATGATGCACCATCTGTTTTGAATTGTTTTGAGATACTGCACCTTATGTTAAATTCGATCTAGAGGCATGGATATGGTGCACTATCCACACTGTGGCAGTCTTCCTTTCCCTTTAATTCCAGCTGGAACATCTTCAAGCTAAGCTCCTCCCACCCACCCGGGTGGTGTACTCTTCGGCTCCACCCCTTGATGTCAGATATTCCTTTCCACTGTTAGAGATTCGGATCTCATCCTTTGCAGCTCTGTGCATGGTGTATGCCTTTGTTCTTAAGTTCGCCATTGGTGTTTCATCTTTGAATTTCATTGTGTTTCCCAGTTTCTGCTTCACACTATGGCAAGGCAAAGCGACTTTGTTTCTAAGGTGCCCAATCTCGGAGGCTCTGGGTGGCAAACACAACAAAATACAGAAAACATTTGTGCACTAGCAAAATCTTTAAAACAACATTCTTAAAAACATAAATATAAAATATGAGTGAGTTGACTGTAGAATAGGGGAGATAGCTTAATCCCCAAAAGCCTGGCAGAAAAGATGGGCCTTAAGCCTCTGCTTAAAGACATCAATTGAGGGAGCCTGCCAGACTGCAGCTGGAAGCGTGTTCTACAGAGTCAGCCCAGAGACACTAAATGCTCAGTCACCAGAGGTCTTGAGCGGAACCCTGGGAACATCCAGGAGGCCCCTCGGAGTGGACAGAGGTTGCAGGCGACAGGAGCTCAGACAGGTAGCCTGGACCCAGCCCATATAGAGCCTTATAGGTAAGTAAGCTCACCTTAAAAAGGACCCTCCACCTGACCAGCAGCTGGTGCAGAATACGCATGACTGGTGTCACATGGCACGACCGAGATAGTCCCGCAAGTAACCAGGCCACCATGTTCTGCACCAGCTGCAGCCCGTGGAGGGTCCCTCCTGTGACCCCGAAGTAAAGAGCATTACAGTAGTAGAGTCTGGAGGTCGAAAAGGCATGTACTAGGATCAGCAGATCCTCGGGTGGAACAAGAGACTTGATTCTGGCTATGTTTAGTAAGTGGTGAAAACCACTCTTCACAACAGACAACACCTGATCTTCGAAGGTCAGTCTGCTGTCCAGGATCACACCTAGATTTCGCACCTTCGGGGAAGCAATCAACAGATCAGACCGTAAAAAAAGACCAGTGTCCGCTTCAGGTAGCAACCCATCACGCCTGCGACCCGACTCGACCACCAGCACCTCTGTCTTGTCCGGGTTGAGTCACAGCCAGCGCGAATCCATCCAGTCATTGATTTTAGCCAGACAGATGTTAAGCACATCAACCACACCAGATGTCCTGGGGACAAATGACAGGTACAGCTGGGTGTCATCTGCATAGCAGTGAAACTCCACGCTGTACTGTCGAATGATCTCACCCAGGGGCAGCATTTACACTGCAAACAGCATCGGCGACAAGATCGAGCCCTGTGAAACTCCACAAGACAGAGGCATTGGAGAGGAGGAGAAATTCCCCATCACTACCCGCTGCACCCTGTTTGAGAGATAGGACTCAAACCATCTGATGGCAACACCGGTGAGTCCACAAAATTCACAGAGCTGATTGAGAAGCACAATGTGATCCACGGTGTTGAAAGCTGAAGAGAGATCGAGGAGCACAAGAACTGACCTGTCTCCTCTATTTCTTGAGTAAGTCATTATTCACACTGACTAGTGTGGTTTCTGTGCTGTGTCTAGCCGGAAACCCCGACTGAAATGGCTCATAGATGTCCAAGGACATGAGCCATTCCTCAAGCTGCTGTGCTACCAGTTTCTCAACAACCTTCCTCAAAAAAGGCAGGTTGGAGATAGGGCGGTAATTTGCTAGGATGTCTGGGTCGAGGGAAGGTTTCTTTAGGAGGGGTCTCACCGGTGCCTCTTTCAGAGGAGCTGGGAATACCCTCTCTGCCATCAAACACCTGGCTATCCCAGCGAACACTGGTCCAACAGCCTCGGTGCATCCCATCAAGAAACGTGTCGGGGCTGGGTCCAGTTTACAAGATGCTTCAGCTCTAAGATCACCTCAGACACCTCCGTTAGCCTAAACTCTTCCCAGACAGGCAGAGTTCCTCTGCTCACAGCAGACTGGCAACTGTGAGGCAGATGCCTACCTGACGGAATCTCCGACCGAATAGCCAACACCCTGTCAGAGAAGAACAGAGCAAACTCCTCACATAAGGTTGATGAAAAGGCTTTTTTTGGCTGAAGACAGGCCAGATGAAGAAGCCTGTCCACAGTCTGAAAAAGCTGAACAGATCTGTTCCTCCCTGCCGCAATCTGCCCGGACAGGAACTCTGCCTTCTTACGGGAGATTGCCCCCTGGTACTCACGATAGTGAGTGCGCAGGACCAGTTTGTCAGCATCTAGCCAGGACTTCCGTCAGCAACGCTTCAACTTCCGACCATTGATCTTCATCACTTTGCGATCCCCATCAAACCACGGGGATCTCAAGTGAGAAGATCTGGGTCATATATGAACTGGTGCTATGGCATCCAGAGCTTCAGACACCACCTTATTATAGGTGGCCACTTCCTCCCCGGAGCCAATTGCAGAAGCCGCCTCAACCCTAGATAGATCAGCTACTGCCAAAAGTCCTTCTGGGTCTAACCCCCTTAAAGTGCACTAGCTAACCATCTCTACAGGGACAGGACTATGGGGTAAACAGTTATAGTACTCAGTTACCCTCCCCACCTAAAAGAAAAACTGCTCCAAAGTCTGCAGATCATTTAGAGTAATTCAATTTTCTTACTTTCTGTTTTCGGGGCAGTGGTACTATAACTGGTGGAAAATTTTGTATGACCCAGAACTGACCATTAGATGTAGGTGAAGTATGAGGACACTGTTAACAGTGGTGTTGGCTGGGAGATGCCTCAGCATTCAAAAGAACATCCATTCAAACATTTCAAAAATCTTGCTGATTATTCTGTCTTAATGCCCTTTTTTCTGTAAATATGTTGTCAACCCTGTCTTAGGCCTATGACAGTCATTTTTAACCCAAACTGTGGTTTCCTTTCCTGTATTTGACACCTCATTAAGGGTGCACACCAGAGGCCTCTGACTGGCTAACAGCAGTGACACTAGAGTATAGGCTGTGATGGAAAGGGAGCAGGCCTTTTCCCCTCCCGTTGTTACTGAGACAAGCCATTTTACTGGTTAACACCTTGCCTCTTCCACCATGCCTTTCGAGCTTATGTTTTCATAGCCAGTATCAGTGTTACCCAATTATTGACCAGCAGGGGGTACCCTGTCCAGCCAAAATGAGATATCCTGTAATTTTATAAAATATATTGTTTTTAGTTTGGTATTTCTAGCATTCTCTGATTTTTTTTATTTTTTTTTATTTTTATTTTTTAAGTTATTTACGAAGGATACCCCTGCTGAGATGCAACAACTTATCTCTGGGAGGACCCATTTTCCCATCTGGGTGAATTTCCACTGTGAATATGTTCTTGTTAAGGAGGTTTGCCTTCTTTTCACCACAGCCTTTTTGTTTACAAATTATTATTATTATCCTATTTATACCTGTTTGGACCAGCTCATCTCAAGGAGGGGGACCACATTCATAGTTCCTCACTGCCCAACCACCAGTGTCCACTGAGATTCCTGCTTCAGTGACACCAGGAAGAAACCCCTGCACCCTCCCCCCTCCAAAAACAGAGATGGATGAGTGGAGTAGCCTGCAAGAAGAACGTCTTTGACCTAAAGGAAGACGTGTGTCTGGAGGCAGGCACAGAACTGTGACCAGCAGAGCTCCTATTCCTTGTGTTCCCCCTAGATCCCTCTTACTGTGAAGGATATATAGGCCCCGTTCTCAAAATCAGCTGAGCTCCAGTTATCTGGAAGTTAGCTTGGGGGGTGCTGGTGTTGCAGGCATCCTTTGCTCTCCTAGCTGACACTCAGGCATTCTGTCGTGGAATGTTCCTTTGAGCCTCAGCACCATACTTCAACAAAGTTCTAAAGTTTAAATGATTATTTAAATGACTTTTCATTACTTGTTTAGGTTATACTTGGAACAGAATGACTTCCATGAGAAATTCACTGGTGGAGATATTATTGTGGACAGATCCTCTGAATCGGTCACCTGTCAGCCATTTGAGCTTACTTTAAGATCTTGTCTCTATCCTCACATCGATAAGCAGTATGTGGAGTGCTGTGGAAAGCTGATGCAGACCTTGAAGAAGGATTATAGGTAATGGATGTTCTTGGGCTGTAGAGTTTTTAAAAGCTGCTTCATGTATTCATTCAGTGTTTATTAATTAGGTAGGCACACTAGTCAACTTCATACCCGTTTCCAGGTATGACCCAGGAAGTACTCAGCAAGCGCATTATAAGGAAGTCACATCAATGAAAAAAATAAAAGGAATAAATATTAAAATACACATAATAAAGTACACAGATCGATAACGGTAGTGCAATAGGCAACACTAGAGAGAATAACATTACAATGTAACAGTTCATCAAATAACATACTGTATCTCAAAGGAAAGTATGAAACAGAACAGTAACAAGCTTAAATTAATGACAAAGGGCAGTGCAGTAGCAATATGCTGAGGAGTACAATTGCATGTTTATCATAATAAAGTCAATTGTAAGTACAAGCAGAATTATCCTTTAATCTGGCAGTATAGTTTAGAGGTTAGAGTAACAAGCTGTGAATGAGATTAATACATCCAGCAGACATGGGATTGAATCCCACATCCTCCACTTGCATGCTGTGTGACTCTGAGCAAGTCACTTAATTTTCCCAGTGCTTCCGGAACACCCCTGAAAACAGGCACTTGGGTCTATGACAGGGTTGAATAAGACCCTGTCCCATTTGTTATGTAGAAAGAGTTAAAATATCTGTTCTGTCCTCTCCTTTTCTGTCTTTTGTCTGATTGCGCAGTCAGATTTTCTTGTGAGACCTAGGAACTGATTACTCTGACAGTCTCACGAGTCTTCCCCTCTCGCTATCTCTCTGCCTTTACTTGCTGTGTCTTGCTGTTTATATCTTTTCTTCCCCCTTGCTTATCTATTTTTATAAAACTATATGCAGATCTTTATGTGAAACTGGGATCCCTTGATTAGAAAATGGATATAATTATATTGTTGAAATGCTTGCAAAAAGCTGTTTGGAAATCAGGGGGTTAACTTTGAGATGCTGTTTGACCTCCACAAACTCATTTACAGAGTTGTCAACAGGATATTAGTTCTGGGATACAGTGTTCTGTTTTGTTGTACTTGCAAGGAAATAAACTGACAAGAATGCTGATACATTTTGTGTGGCTATGGATGCAGAAATTAATTGCCAGGCAAATACTTCTTATAAAAAGAGCAGCAATGGAAATGACTTATTTTAATAAATTTAAAACAAAACTAGACAAGCACTTGCTGTCAATAGTAAATAAGAAAAGATACACCCACTAGGAGTGGGAGACCGTCCTGATGGGCTAAAACTGCCTGCATCTGTTGACTAAAAACTGAGTAAATTGAGTAAATGTTTGTTAAAGAGAGAGAGATCGAAATTTAGAATTAGCGATACACTCAGATGAAGGACTTTGTTTTGTTTGAACTGCCTTCCAGAAAAGCTATCCTGTACAATTTTTATTTTTTATTTTATTGTTACTGAAAATAATAAAATGCTACTTGTGAATTTTATAACTGCTCCTGGTATTCCTATGCTTCCTGGCCTGTGCGTGCGTACTAGACCTGGTACCCGAGAAACATAGAAGAAAGGTATGGATCCTGCAACAGCAAGCCCAGGAGTTATTACCAGAAGAATGGCAGCCAAACTAGAAGCAGAAATAAAGTCCAAACTGAGATGGAAGAAGAAATAACAGGCAGGGACAGAACCTGAAAGTCTGTCAGCCTTCTTCAAATGGTGGGCTGTACAACAAAGAGAGACAGTGAAGCAAAGAAAAGAAGAGATACAGCGACAGGAGCAGCAGAGAAAAGCAGAGCTGCAGTGACAGGAGCAGAAGAGAAGAGATGCTGCGACAGGAGCAGCAGAGAAGAGATGCAGTGACTGGAGCAGCAATGGCTGGATGCCCTGCAAGCTATCAAAGCTGGATGATCTGGTACAGGTCCAGCAGAGCAGCAAAACACAAACAACATAATAGACATTAAACTTACAAAGATGTTTCCCTCAGAAATCGAAGCATTCCTGACAACTTTTGCAAGGGTTGCTGCTGCAGCCTGCCAGTGGCCAAAGCAACAGTGGGCAGTCAGGCTGCTACCTTACCTGACAGGTAAAGCCCAACTTGTGTACAGTAATATGGACACTGCACAGTCTGAAAACTATGACTTTGTGAAAAGAGAAATCCTGAAAAGATATGACATCTCAGGAGAGACATACAGGCAAAGATTACAGTCCCTGAAGTACAACTCGGTCAACAGTCCTCAAGGAGCCTTCACTCAACTCAGAGAACTCCTCATTAAAAGGCTCCAACCACATGGCAAAACAGTCCCACAGATCATCAACATATTTGCAATGGAGCAATTTCATCGGCATCCTTGCTACAGACATGCAGCTTGGGTAAAAGAACACCAACCAGAAAGTGGGGGAAAGGACATTTTCTTTGGCTGAGGATTATCAGATGGCTAAAAAGATTATGCAGCAGCGAAATAACAGCCAAGGACTGGTAAGACCCTCTTTTTTCCTGATTTAACTCCAGATCAGATTAAAAACTATGGTGAGGGTAAGAAATTTGCACCCAAAGACTTTACTTGCTATAACTGTAACAAGCCAAGCCATATTGCAAGAAACTGGCATAGAAATAAGGTGGGGGTAACACTGGAGCAGATTTGTCCTTGGCAAATTGGGGCAAATATTTAACAGATGTCAAGGTGGAAGGTAAGAATGTGTAGGGACTTATTGATTCGGGAGCACACAGGCCCTAGTCCATGTTGAAGTGCTGGGAAAACACTGTGCAAAAGGACCAGGTACTGGTGTCATCTGCATTCATGGGGACATTTAATACTGTCCCACCTCCCAAGTGACTTTAAATATTAATGGGGTGTCACACCAAATGAAAGTGAGGGTAGTCCCTAAATTACCAGTACCTGTGATTATTACATTATCACAGAGTGAGTAAATCCTGCTGTGTCAGCAGCTGTGATTATAAGAGCACAGACAAAGAAAATCCCAGAGGCTGGGGACTCTTTACCTTTTAGTGATTTTGATTCAGACTTGTCTGAGAACAGCTCTAAGATTCAGGAAAGAAAGAAGACACCTGAAAAAACAGTGACAACAAAAGACTGATGGACATAAGGGGTTAATATGTGAAAATGCTGAAACTAAACTGATAAACTAACAGTGTTTCTCTCCAAGGTTATTTTAAGCAGCTGGGGGTGAAACAAAAACAGGATGTAGCAATGTTTAAAAAAATGTAATGGGCTACTGTACAGAGTTTGGGCTAATCCTTGGATGCAGGAACAGATTGCTGTATAGATTTTACTGGCCGGGAATTCATAAAGATGTAGCTACCTATTGCAGTTCTTGTGCTGAAAGTCAGAAAGCAGCCACAGTGACTAAAACAGATAAAGTGCCCCTACCCTAGATATACCGTTTGAAAAAATTGCAATGGATGTGGTTGGCCCCTTAGACAAAAGTAAAAAGGGTAATTGATTAATTTTGGTAGTTTGTGACTATGCTACTTGATACCCAGAGGCAATTCCAATCGGGTACTGTCACAACCCCAAATGTGGCAGCAGAGCTTGACAAAATTTTCAGCAGGGTGGGCATACCTAAAGAGATTTTTACTGATCAGGGTAGTAATTTTGGTGTTGCACTGCTGAAGAAGCTTTACCGACTACTAGGTATCAGCGCCATAAGAATCTCCCCTTATCACCCTCAGGCAGACGGTCTTGTTAAGCACTTTAATCAAACCCTAAAACGCCATGTTATAAAGGTTTGTAATAGGGGAAGGGAAAGATTGGGACCAGTACTTGCCTTACCTGCTTTTTGCTTACAGAGAAGTGCCACAAGCCTCAGCAGGTTTTTTAACCATTTGAAGTGCTATATGGTAGACAACCTAAAGGGGCCAATAGATGTAAAAAGAGAAACATGGGAAGATAACCTCACTCAGAAAAAAATCTATTATATTTTATGTGTGCCCTGAGAAAGAAATGGCACAGTATGTTGAAATTGTCCATAGTAATCAGGAAGAGGCCCCAAACCAGCAGAAGGTACTGTATATTATTACCATGGGATAAAAAAAAGAGTTTTTGAGCCAGGTAAAAAGGACTTGCTACTGTTACCCAATACGGAAAATAAACTGTTAATGAAGTGGCAAGAGCCTTATGAAGTACTTAGACACAGTGGCACAGTTAACTATGAGACTGAGACCCCTGCTAGTAAAAATCCTACCAAGATATACCAAGATAACCTTCTGAAGAAATGGGTTGAGAAAAACACCAAAGGCTGCTTTGTTAGTTTTACCAGAAACTTCTACAGAAGATATTGATATAGTTTATGACATACTGGAAAAAATGTTTGCTGATACTGTAAAGGTGAATGTTTCCTTAACCTCTGAACAAACTGCAGAAATTTGTAACTTGGTAAAGACATCAACAGTACTTTTACCACAATGCCAGGGCGAGCAGAAGGGGTCGAGCATGTGATAGTGACAGAGAATGCTCGCCCTATCAGACAAAAGACATAGATTACCAGAGCAGTTAAAGGCAGATGTGAATAAGGAAGTATAAAAAATTAAAGAGTTGGGTATCATAGAAGAGTTAAGAAGTGCTTGGTCATCACTAGTGGTGATTGTAAATAAAAAAGAAGGGGATGTAAGAATCTGCTTTGATTGTAGGAAACGTAATCAAATGTCTGAATTTGACAAGTTATCCTATGCCCAGGATAGGTGATTTGGTTTACAGATTGGGAAGTGCCAAGTACATCAGTACCCTTGATCTCACAAGGGTTACTGGCAAATTCCCCTAGCTAAAGAATCCGTAGACCAAACTGCATTTGCCACTCCTATAGGATTCAATCAGTTCACCACCATGCCATTTGGTTTACATGGTGCACCTGCGACATTCCAGTGGTACATGGATGTCATTTTAGGTACTCAACACTGGTTATTGTGCTGCTTACATGGATGATGTCATGGTGTGCAGTCCAAACTGGAAAAGCCACCTGGAACACCTATCAGCAGTTATCCAGTCTATCATAAAGGCAGGTCTGACCATTAATCCTACCAAATGTGCAATTGGGCATGCAGGAAACCAGATGTTTGGGATATGTTTCGGGAAATGCAGAAGTAAAGCCAGATATTTGTAGGATAGAAGCTGTGGCAAGGCGTCCGTCTGCAGTATTGACATCCGGGTTCGGGGACGAACTCAGGAGTTGGAGGGCTGGCCAGGGGAGAAGGACTGAATGACCAGGGGTGTTGAGTGTCCGGCACACTATGGACCCCTGGCGGTGACCGGCACCATCACATATTGGGGCGGGCAGATGCTAAGCATCATTATACATCCCGCCCCTGGGGTACCAGCATCGGGAAAAAGCCAGCCCCAAGTATGATGCCGGCTCTGCCACCATTCCTGTTGCCTACCGGCGCCCGCTGGGGGGGTCCTGCTCCCGTGGCCCCGACCTGAGGGGTAAGCTGGGTCTCGCCTACCCAGTGTCCAATGGGGGGGATGGTGGGTGGAACAGGGATGAGCACCATTCGGGAGCTGGGCCAAAAAAAAAAAAATTATAGCTAACAGTCCTGTTCATAAAACAAAGAAACATATTAAGTCATTTTTAGGGCTAGTGGGTTACTATCGGGGATTCATTCCCAACTTTGCCCAATTCACTACCCCTATACTGGACGCACGAAGAAATGGTACCCGAATAATGTGAAATGGTCCCCAGAGTGTGATGAGGCTTTTTTGGACATCAAGGCTACATTATGGTCAACCTTGTTTTAAAAAGCTCAGACTTTGAGAAACAATTTTTGTTATAGACAAATGCATCAGAGGTAGACCTAGGTGCAGTCTTGAGTCAAATATCAGTAGGAAATTGCATGACAGCGAGACAAAGTACTCCACCATTGAAAAGGAATGCCTTATGGCAAAGCGGGCCATGGAGTCCCTTAGGTTTTATTTTCTAGGAGCTGACTTTGTACTTATAACTGATTAGAATCCTCTCTGTTGGCTTACCCAAATGAAGGATAAAAATTACAGAATCCCAAAGTGGTACCTGGCACGACAGCCATTTAAATGCAAAGTGATGTACAAATCTGGAAAAGAGGATGTCTGTGTCGATTTTCTGTCAAGTTATGGATCTGGAGTTGAGAATTCTGAAGGTTGAAAAAAATGTGTGGGTTTAAGCTTAACTGATTGCAGTACTGGTTGTTATGGAAAAACGGATACTGCATATGAACAGAACTATAAAGGTTATAATGTTAGAAGAGAATTTAAAGAAAGTTTTGGAAACCCTTTTTTTTTTTTTTAAACGGGTTCCCTCTAAAGGGGGGGTCATGTGACAGGGCTGAATAAACCCTGTCCCATTTGTTATGCAGAAAGAGTTGAACACAATGATCTGTTCTACCTTCTCCTTTTCTGTCTTTTATCTGTCTGATTATGCAGTCAAATTTCTTGTGAGATCTAGAAACCTATCTTTCTGCCTTCACTTGCTGTTTATATATTTGTATCCCCCTTGTTTATCTGTGGCTATAAAAATATATGCAGAATTTTATGTGATACTGGGATCCCTTGGTTTGAAAATGTGTATAGCTACATAGTTCAGATGCTTGCAAAAAAATGTTTGGAACTCAGGGGATTAACTTTGAGATGCAGTTTGACCTCCATGAACTCTTTTGTGCAGGTGTCAAGAGGAGATTAGTTCTGGGAGACAGTGTTCGATTTTGTTGCACCTGCAAGGAAAGAAACTGACACAAACACTGATACATAATTCTGTGAGAAACCGGATGCTTTTTAACGAGCTCAGGATGCAGAAATGAATTGCCAGGCAAAAACTTCTTTTAAAAAGAGCAGCAATATTTGTTAAAGAGTGAGAGAGAGAGAGAGAGAGAGAGATTGAAATTTAGAATTGGAGATGCACTCGGATGAACAACTTTGTTTTGTTTCAGCTGCCTTCCAGAAAAGCTGTCCTGTACAATTTAATTTTTTTATTTTGTTGTTATTGAAAATAATAAAACGCTACTTGCAAATCTGATAACTGCTCCTGGTATTCCTGTGCTTCCTGACCTTAGCCTCAACAAAATTGTCTAGTGGGTTATCAAAAGAATTAGAAAGTATTCCCACTAAGATCTCAGAACCGATTGTGTCTATTCGTAGATGAAACTAAATTCTGTGGCAGGGTTGACAACACAGAGGGGATAAAGGGAGTAGCAGAGAGACCTGCAAAGGATGGAAAAGTGGTCCAAAATCTGGCAGCTGAATTGAGTGCCAGAAAGTGCAAAGTTATGCACTTGGGGAACAAAAAACCTACAATAGAGTATTGGATGAAGGGGGGTGGTAAGCTCAACATGATGTTAGAGGAAAGGGACCTTGGAGTCATTGTTAGTGATTTCTTTAAACAAATCAGCCAATGTAACAAGGCCTTCAGCAAGGCTAACAGGATGCTGGGGTGCATTGGGAGAGGGTCCGACAGTAGAATGCAAGAGGTACTGTTACCACTCTGTAGGTTGCTGATAAGCCACACTGGAGTACTGAGACCAGTTCTGGAGTCCCCACCTAAAAAAAAGGCAGTGGCAGGTTAGAGAAAGTACAGTGTAGGATGACCAAGATGATTCAAAGCCAGGAAAGCAGATCATATGAGGATCGGCTAAAGGCACTGAACATGTATTCACTCAAATATAGAAGAGATGGGGGAAATATGATAGAGACCTTCAGGTTTCTGAAAGGAATTAACAAGGTAGGCTGTGAAGAGCTATTTACCAGGAACAGAGAAGACAGAATAAGGGATCACAAATGGACATCAACGGGGGAAGGTTTAAAAAGGATGTGAGAGGTAGTATTATTTTGCAGAAACAGTGGAGCCATGAAATGGTCTGCCGGCAGAGGTGATGGATGTTAAAGCCATAAATGACTTCAGACACCGCTGAGATTGAGTCAAAGGGATATACGCATCGGGGGGTGGGGAGCGGTGGCAGCACGGATAACAAAAGGGAAATAGTGTAAGTGAAGACCCCATATAGACCATTGATCCTGGGATATGATAGGGTAATATGGTCAGACTGGATGGATCATCAGTCTTTTTCTGCCATCTTAATCCGTGTTTCTCTGTAAATAGACAGTGAGAGGAGAAGCTACCAAGAGGCAGTAGAAGCAAGTTCCAGAGCAGGGTGGGGTAGCATTGGCAGCGAAAGCCTGATCACCCTTGTTGGTAAAGGTTTTGGAGACAGTCAACAAAGATTTGTCATTGGACTTGGGATAAGACGGGTAAGGAGACTTCAAGTAGGGTCACAAGAGGAGTAGGGGAACCATGCTTATTAAGTTTGTCAGTAAAGTAGCCCAGGACAAGCGACTTTTTAAGGATAGCCTGTCTAGTTTGCTATAAAGTTCTCAGTGGTATGAAAAGTGGTTTAGAGACAGGGAAGATCTAGAAATATTGTTATATGCTGTATCCCACCTGACCATTAGAGACTAAGAAGTATGACTAAAGAAGATTAGCCCATAATTTAAGATATGAAGAAGAACCTCTCTAGAAAGGTCTAGGTGACCAGCCAGAGTCTGAATGCTCTTGGTAGAATATGCCATGCCAAGTTTAGCATTTACTGCCCTGCAGGCATTCAGTATATTCAGAAAAGAATACAGGTGATGGTCCAAGAATACACCTAAATACTTGAAGGAAGAGACTACATTAAGGACAGCTCTAACATTGTCCGGAGATCCAAACAGCATGACTCGTGTTTTCTTATTATTCAAAACAAGACTATTTTTCACAAGACAGGTTTTAACTTTGTGAAAATCAGCAGTAGACTGAGGCTTAATATGACTTACTGTAAGCTTTTAGAGCTGAAGAGAAGCGCTAAGTCATCTGCATATAATGTAGTGCTTCACGAGGTTATGCTTCGAGGGAAATTATTAATGAACAGGGAAAAGCGGATAGGACCTCATTTAGAGCACTGTTGAACAGCAAGTTTGATGGGACCTCCATTACATCTGACAAGTACCTATCAAATTTAAAAATTTGTTGCCGATTGAAAGATCATGCACAAACCAGGCAATTGCATGCGGTACTAGGCCCAGGACCAACAGCTTAGAACAAAGTAGGGTATGGTTAATCAGCTCTAATGCTTTTGATAGGTCAGTGAAAACTCCACCAGTTATCATTCCCAAGTCCATAGGTGTTTTGATTTCAGTTGTCAGTTTAGTGAGGGCAGTGATTGTACTGTGGCCTCTGCAAAAGCCATGTTGCTCTGGCATAAGTAAATTGCATGTGTACAGGTAATCAGTGAGCTAGGTTGCAACAACACTCTGAGAGCAGGCAGTATCGCAATGGGGCAGTAGTTCTCAAGGCACTTGGGGGGGGGTCCCCATGTTTGGAGACTGGGACTACTCTGGCTGTTTTCCATATGTCTGGAACAGTGCCAGAAAAGTACAGTTACGTAAGAACTTACTGTAACTGTAGCTCTTCGAGAGAATCTCTTGCATCAGGCCACACCAGGCAGTAGGACCACATGGAATCTTTCTAGCTAGCAGTCTACTAGGGGCCACCCATGACAGCGACCTTCCATATAAACATGGGCAGCCCCACGCCGCCCTCAGTTCCCCCGCCAGAGACCATATGCAGAGGATCTCCTCCTGGGGAACCGAGGGAGAGCCAGAGGTTCCTGCTACTAAGCAAGGTGAAACAGAAGATAAACTGCCCTGTAAAGAGAGAGAGAAGCTCGAAGACCAAGGGGGACAGAGTGTGGGACAGCATTGCTTGATCAAAGAGATTCTCTCAAAGATCTAGTGTTATGGTAAGTTCTTACTTAACTGTACTATCTTCGTCGAGGGATATCTCGTGCATCAGGCCACACTTATGGAATGAGTGCCAAGTAGTACTGACAGAGAGACACTCTGGGTGGCTTCAGGCTATGGGTCTAAGACAGGGGGCCTTGAAGCACAGCCAGGCCAAAGCCTGCCTTTCTCCTAGAGGAAATGTCCAGACTAGTGTGTAGTGAAAGTGTAGACAGTACTCCAGGTGGCAACGGCACAGATTTCAGTGGCTGACACATTCCTAAAACAGGCAACAGAGGTGGTCATGCCTTTGGTGGAATGTCCATGCACAACTGAAGAAAGTTCCTTACCGTACTTCCTGTAACATAAAATGATGCAGTTGGCCAACCATTTGGACAGACACTGTTTAGAAACTGGTATGCCCTCTTTCCCAGGGGCAGAAGAAACAAAGAGCTGCAAGGACTTCCTGCAGTCCCTCGTGCGATGAACATAATATATGAGGAGTCTATGTACATCTAAAGTAGATAGCAATGCTTCCCCTGGATTGGCATGCTCTGGGAAATAAACAGGCAGGTGGATGGTTTGATTCAGGGTAAACATAGACAACATCTTTGGTAAAAACTTGGGGTTGGTATGTAAACGCATCCTGCCTTTGTGGAAAACAAAATCAAGAGACTCATACATCAGAGCCTGAAGCTCGGAAATTCTTTGAGCAGAAGTAATGGCAACTAAAAATAACGCTTTCCATGACAGAAAGCATAGCTAGCATGTCGCGGCTGACTCAAAAGGAGCCAAAGTGAGTTTCTCTAGCACAAAATGTAAGTCCCAAGGCGGGACTGATATGCAGAATGGAGGCTTCAGATGAAGAATGCCTCTCAAAAATGTACGGGACACTGCCAGTTGTGCCATCGTGCGGCCATCAGTGGGCACATGGGAGGCTGAAATAGCAGCCAGGTGTACTTTAATGGAGCAGTACTGTAGGCCAGAATCTGAGAAGGACAGCAAGTACTCCAGAATCTGATTAACTGGACAAGTGAAAGGATCCAAATGATGGGAAGCCGCCCACAGAGCAAAGCAAAGCACTTCTGCTTTATGGAATGAGTGGCCCTGGTGGAACGCTTCCTAGCAGCCACCAGGATATCAGCCACCTTTTGGGATACCCCAGATCTAGCCATGGCTATATCTTCAGGAGCCAAGCAAGCAGATGTAGTGACTTGAGGTCTGGATGGACCAGGGTGCCCTGCTCCTGTGAGGGCAAGCCTTTGCACAGGGGCAGGGGTACTGGAAGTTCCACTGCCATCTGCTACAGTAAGGGGAACCATATCTGGTGAGGCCAGAAGGGAGCAACGAGCATCATAGACACTCCTTCCATCCAAAGCTTGATCAGCATCCTGTGAACAAGCGGGAAGAGAGGGAAAGTGTAGCGGAACCTCCCTTTCCAAGAGATGAACAACGTGTCTCACCAGAAAATTCCAGGCCCCGGATCGAGCAAGCAGAAAAGCGGCAGTTTTGTGATGAGTGGGGACACAAAAAGGTCCAACTCTGGACAACCCCACCTGTCGAACAGGTCATCTCCGACCAAGGTCAGCAGTTCACACTCATGCACCCTGAACTGCAACCTGCTTAGTCTGTCTGCCAAGACATTTTGGACTCCTGGAACATGGACTGCCAACAATTCTAGACTGTGTTCTAGAGTCCAGTACTGAACCCTCATTGCACCTCTGCACATGGGGTATGAATTGGTCCCCCCTTGCTTGTTGATGTAGAGCACTACACTGATGTCCGTTTGCACTAACAGAGGCCCCTGGGACAGGAAGTCCTGGAAGGCTTGCAGGCTGTATAGAACAGCCCTCATCTTTAGGACGTTTATGTGGAGGGAACTCTCCACAGGGGTCCAAGTACCCTGGGTCTGGTGAGGGTCCAGGTGTGCTCCCCAGCCCATTATTGAAGCGTCCATGGTGAGGATCTGATGAGGGGAGGCAATCAGGAAAGGAACCCCTTTTAGTAAATTGCTGGGTTCCATCCACCACTGTAGCACTTTCCTTACTGCTGAAGTTACTAGAACCTTCTGTATTAGATTGTCGGTGCACTGATCCCATAGGACTCTTAAAGTCCATTGGGGGATCTGCATGTGCAGCCTCGCCAGGGGAGCCATGACGATAACTGCAACCATCAAGCCCAGCAGCTGCAGGAATATGCTGGCTGTGATATACTGGCTGCTGTAAAGCAACTAGGCCTGTGCCATCAGACGCTCCGCCCTGTCTTGGGTCAGGAAGGCCGCACCCTGGGCAGTGTCCAGTATGGCCACTATGTACTGAAGATGCTGGCAGAGGGTCAAGACCAATTTGGGCAGGTTGGCTGGGATCCCTAATGTGTGAAACAGCTGCCTGTACATGCTAGGGTGCGAAGCAGTTGCTCTTCAGACTGAGCTTTGAGCAGCTAATCGTCCAGGTGGGGAGACTTATATGATCCCTCCCTCCTGAGGGCTGCTGCCACCACAATCATGCATTTGGTAAAGACTCATGGCACAGAAGATCAGCCAAAGAGCAATGTCCTGAACTGGTAGTGCTCTCCCTGGAACAGGAACCTGAGGTACTTCCTGTGGGGAGCACAAACCTTCATGTGCAGGTATGCATCCTGCGTGTCTTAAGGAGCATATCCAGTCTCCCTTGTGCAGTAGAGGCAGCAGGCCTTGTAGGGCCATCATCCAGAACGTCTTGTACTGGATGTAGAAGTTCAGGTTCCTCAGGTCCAGGATGGGCCACAAATCCCCTGTGGATCTGGGAACTAGAAAGAAGTGGGAATAGAACCCTCTCTTCCTCTGATCTTTTTTGAACTACCTCTCTGACCCTTTTCTGCAGGAGTGTGCAAATTTCCTCCAGCAGCACTGGAGTGTGGTTTGGAGGGTAGCCTGAAGGAACTGGAGGTAGATCTGGAGGCCACTCCAGAAGTTCTAAAGTGTGGTCTTGCTCTATGAGCTGCAGGACCCAAGCATCTGTTATGATCTCCCTCCACCTGTCCAGGTGCAGGGAGAAGCGACCCCCTACCATCACGGTCTGCACTACTGGAGGGTGGGTGTCTGTCCAAGAGTCATGCTGAGGCAGAACCAGTGGCCAGGGCCACACCTCCTCCTCCTCTAGGGACCTTCCCAATGGTGGAGGTGGGGGCAGGCAGGGCTGTTCTTGCTATGCACTTGCCTGGCTGTCGGGTACTCGACTTGGATTTGTGGGAGGCCCAATGAAAAAGGCACCTTCTGCCCACTTCTTGGCTGAGTATGGTAAAGCGAGTGGACCGACTGCAGGGTCCTCCTTGAGGCTTGCAGGTCAGAAAGGATTTCCTACACATCCGCCTCAGAGAGCTTGTAGCCTCTGAAGGAGGCATTCAGGATGGACTGTTGTATGTCAGTAGCAAAGCCGGACACCCTGAGCCAAGAATGACTTGAGGCAGATGCCAACCCCAGCTGCTCTACCGGATGCATGTGAGACGTCATAGGCAGATCTCAGAAGGTGCTTGCCCACATCTACCCAGGACTGGAGGGTTTTAAGCAGCTCCTGCTTCTGGGGGCCCTCTGGAAGGGTCTGAGTTGCAACTTTGGCATTTTTCCGAAGTATGTTCTGGAATTTTACCATATGAGCAATGTAATTAATAATTTTGAGGACCAGCGTGTGGAGACATAAGTCCTCTTGCCCATAAGATCCAGCTTTTTGGACCCTTTATCTGGGGGAAGAGAGTTGAGGTGCTGGGGTCTCTTGGACCCATCATGGGCAGCATTTATCACCACTGAATCTACCTGAGGTTGCTCAGTGAAAAAAGGCTTCCCTGAGGGACCCTGGTACAATTTGTCTGCCTTTCTGGGCATGGCAGGGATCATATTTTGTCTGTACCAGGCAGCCATAGTAGCATTTTCTAATGCAACCAGCAGAGGAGCAATAATCAGGGGGAGAATCTGGGAATTCCAGATATTCAGCCAGATTTCTCCTGGTAATATTCTGCTCCTCAGCATCAAACCCTATAGCTGTTTGTAGCTGCTTCATCACTGAGCTTGGGGGGGGGGTCAACAGGGGAGGACCTTGGAGTATATTTGGTGGCGTCCTCTCCCCCTGAAAAAACAGTGGAGGTAGATCTGGAGAGGCTCCTAACCCCCTGTTCCTCCTCCTCCTCCTCATGTGGAATGAGTCCAGGATTGTACGCATCCTCAACTGGATCTGAATAGGGCACAGAAGACATCAATGACTGAGAACGAGCAAGTCGCGTTGACATGGAGGGTGTTGGCGTGGGAGCTGGTCTTTTAGGCCCCGGCATCAATGGGCACAGAGGAGGAGCAGTATGATGCATGAACTTCCAGAAGGAAGAGAGCATAGCTTGGATGTTGATGGTGCTCAGCATCGCTGGAGCACCTTGTGGCACTGATCTGGGAGGGGGACTGGATCCCCAGTGTCGGTGGTACGGCCTGAAGCGTTGACGAGAGAGGCTGAAGTCCTGGCATCGACATGACTGCCTGAGGCATTGACAGGGGAGGCTGAGGCTCCGGCGTCGACATGACTTTCAGTGGCATCAACGAAATGGCCAAATGCATTGACTGGGGAGGCAGAAATTCCAACGTCGACAGGCTGTCGCCAGCCGAAGCAGGTCTAGTGGAACTCCCTGTCTGACCCTGAGCAAGAAGGGGTCTGAGCGACAGGGAATGGGTTGTCGTCAGGGGCGTCAGGAAGCCCAGCATCAACGAGCCATCGCTGGCGAAAGAAGGGCTGGTGGTCAGCACTTCCATAGCCAACCCTGTGGAGGGGGGGGGAGGCAGTGAGGTCACCGCAGAGGCAGCCAAAGACCCAGCAGCGGATGACGCTCGAAGTGGCAACTGAGAGCATGCCAGGGAGGATTTCTCTTTGGGCCTATCCTTCTCCCGGTGCTTGTGTTTTCCAGCCGATTAGTCCCGGGCCTTGGAGGAGTGGGAACACATGGATGGAGCTAGTGATGCAGAGGAGCTTCTTGCCTGGAGCTCCCTCTCCATTCTGGCGATCTTCTGTTCCAGGAGGAAGGACTCTAGGGCCTTCTGACAGTGCAGCAGGGTAGTCTGGTTGAATCCGTGGCAGACCTCGCAGGTCTTAACATCGTGGTTGGTGCTGAAACAGCGGACGCAGGTGCCATGGTAGTCTTTATCATAGATCTTCTTACTGCACCCGCAGTATCTGAAGAGTTTTTCTGGGTCAGTTGGCATAAACGAAGGGGGAAATCATAAAAAAAAAAAAAAAAAAGAAAGTGATTAACGAACTAGGGTGAGAAAAGAAAATGAAGAAAATAAAGACAGAAATCGAAGATTTGGCGGTCGACTGAAACAGCATTGTCTCCATGGAGTCCGACATGTGATGGCGAGAAAAGAACTGAGGAGGGTGTGGGGTTACCAACGTTTAAATGGGAAGGACGATGTCGGCTGATGTTGTTGTGGATGGCCCCTAGTAGACGGCTAGCTAGAAAGTTTCCTTGTGGTCCTAGTGACCGATGGCTATAGTCCCATAGATGTGGTCTGATGCAAGAGATATCCTCGATGAAGATCAAGGATTAAATTAAAAGTACATGTAACCAATGGGGCAGGGAGTGGAGCACCAAGTTGTAGAAGCCTGGGCTGTAGGACATTATGTCCTGGACTTGTGTAAGGGGACAGATTGTTTACGAGTGTATGGGTATTTTAATGGTCACAACTTTAAGATAAAAAGGAGGCAGATCTTCTGGGGAGGGTAGAGGGGGACACGGGTAAGTCCTGTTCACAATGGAGCAAGGACATGGAGGTGTACACAGACAAATCAGAAAAATAAAGGTTAAAAGCATTGGCAATGGTATGAGGGTTGTTACAGTTTATGCCTCCAAGAAGAATTTAGTTTTCATTGACTGGGTAAGTGCACTACACAAATCCTGCCTATTTTCAGGCACGACCAGGGGGAGGGGGATACAGATGAATGCCAACTGACCTTGAACCAGATTAAGCTGTTGGTGGTATTTTTTAGTGAATGAGGGAAATTTGGCCAGGACACCGGGGAAATTCTCCTACTCTTTTCGATAAGTGCTATGGGATCTTTAACATCCACCTAAACTACCACCAATCCAAGCAGATGGGACCTCGGTTTAACGTCTGGTACGAAAGAAGGCACCTCAGAAGTGCAGCACCCCTCTCATGCTGCACTACAGTGTCAGTACTGGGATATTAACCCAAGTGCCAGATGTGGGAACTGATCCCACAGCCCTCTGATCTCCCAGCCTCAGAGGTGAGTGTGCTACCTACTGAGCCCCTGACACTACGAATGTCAGTGGTGTGTTGCTTAGACATACCACCCACCAAGCCTTAAATATTCCTCCAGAAGCTAGCAGGGCATTTCGACAGTACTCACTTTTTACTGAGTGGATGTCCCTCTTACAGGCATTTCATAGCTTTCTATGATCTTCCTGTATGTATCTTCACCATTCATCACTGGTGGGTTATACGCTGGAGGTGCTCTGACCCCTCGGGAGCTTTCGGCTTACTAATTTTTTCTTGGGGGAGGAGCCGCGATTGAGGCCAGCCTACCCTCGAGGATGATGACGCCCTGGAGGACGACACACAGCGTGTTGCTTGATCGTCAGCCAGTAACTGACGCAGACTCCTCCCTCACCTCTTTCTGTTCTTCCTGCCATTGAGAGTGCACCTCATGGGAGCTGAAGTGCAGACTGTGCAGTGTGTCATCGTTCGAAGTCACCGAAGTTCTGTTCGTTACTCGATGCCGTAGAGCTGCAAACGGTTGAGACTGTTCCCTTTTTTATTGTATTCTGTTTTATTGTTTCTGTGGCATCAAATCTTTTCTTTGTTTTATTTAATTTTGTGTGTGGTCAATCATGTCCGATCCGGGGCCTAAATGTAAATCTAAGGTGGGACATGCCCCTATGCGTCAGTGCCGCTGCAATATGTCCATCTCCATAATGGATCACCATGATCTATGTCTCTCTTGCCTGGGCCCACAGCACGACATGGACAACTGCGATGTGTGCTTCTCCATGGAACACCGGGTCCTCGAAATGCACGCATTGAAGGTGGGTCAGAATCCTCCTACTTTCAGAGGGTGGCATCGGTCCCCAGACACTATGGCAAGAACTCTGGACCCTTCCTGTGGGTCACCCTCCGTTACTATACGTACCGGAGGGCCGTGAGTCATTGACTGTGCCGGCCTCGTTGGCGCTTCCGGTTCACTAGAGAGATCAGGCGGACAGTCAGTCTCCTCTGGGGGGTTGATTGAGCACCCCTCTCGGTCGTTGGTATCCTCGGAGCCACGACCACCCCCGGTGTCGCGATCGGAGCTACATGCTGGATCCAACCCGGTGGGGCTCTAGAAACATAGACTTTGACGGCAGATAAGGACCGCTTGGCCTACCTAGTCTGCCCATTTCCCTACCTACAGGATAAGCCGCAGATCCTAGTTAACCAACAACCTATTTCTTCCTACCCCCCCACAAGAATTGCCTTTTGTCTGTCCCATGCATTCTTGAATTCTCCCACAGTTTTAGACCCCACAACCTCCTCAGGAAGGCTGTTTCATGCATCCACTACCCTCTCTGTGAAAAAATACTTCCTCACATTACTCCTGAACCCCCCCCTCTATTTTTAAATTGTGTCCCTTTGTTCTTGCACGTCTCTTTTTCTGAAAGATGCTACCCTCTTGGACTTTGTTGATTCCACTGAGGTACTTAGAAGTTTCTATCATGTCCCCCCTCTCCCTCCTTTCCTCAAGGGTATACATAATAAGCTCCTTTAGTCTCTCTTGTATGGCTTCTCTTGCAGACCCTGCACCATTTTAGTTGTCCTCTTCTGGACTGCCTCTATCCTGTCTATGTCCTTGTGGAGATGGGGTCTCCAGAACTGGACTCAGTACTCCAGATGGGGTCTCACCAACCGTCTGTACAAAGAGATAACAACTTCCTGTTTTCTGCTGGTGATGCCTCTCCCTATGCATCCCAGTATACCCCCAGCCCTCCCTACTGCCTTCTCACATTGCTTGTTAACCTTAAGGTCATCTAATATGATTACCCCCAGGTTCCTTTCCTTTTTGTTGTTGTTACTACCTTCCCCCCAATTGTGTAATCTTCCCTGGGTTTTTGTTTCCCAGGTGCATTATTTTGCACTTCTTTGCATTGAATCCTAGCTGCCATACTTCCAACCATTCCTCTAACCTTGCCAAGTCCCTTCTCATCCTTTCCACGCCTCCTTGTGTATCAACCCTGTTGCAGATCTTTGTGTCATCTGCAAAGAGGGATACTTTTCCTTCCAGTCCCTCTGCAATGTCACTTATAAAGACATTAAAAAGGACTGGACCCAGTACTGAACCCTGCGGTTTGCTGACTCCGCTCAAGCTCCTGGCACCGTCCCCAGAGTCGATGAGCAGAATGGTGCCAGGTATGGCTGCCTTCAACTGGGTGTCGCAGCGCGGTGTGCCAGACCCTGTAGGGTGCAAGGGGTGGCCTCTCTCCCAGTCGCTCTGCTCTCTTCCTCTTTGGAGGAGGAGAATGGATTTGACCCAGACTGGTCACCCCCCTGCGAGGAGCTCTCCAGCTCTGAAGAGTCTCGTTGCACGATTCTGAAGGTCTCTTAACCTCCCCTGACTGGCTTTGTCTGTGCCTTTTGAGGCTTTACAAGTGTACCAGTACATGGCTCTAGTTTTTATAAGATTTAGGAGGTCACTGTGAAGCTACTTGGTGGCACTGCCCCTAGCCTTCCTTATGAAAGGGACTTTAATCTCTGTTTTTTAATGCTGCAGAGGTCTCAGTGAAAGGGAGGACATCAGAGGCACAGGAGGATGTTAAAACAGGGGAGCAGTCAGTGCAAACTATGTCAAATAGGAAACAGTCTTTGTCAAACTTGGAGAAATCTCTAAGAAGGATATTTTTTATGGGACTTTAGGTGGTTTAATTTTCTAAACAGAGAGATAGGGGAGTGATCCATTGTAACATCAGGGAATGTCCTAGACTGTTTAATTTTGTCTGTCATATTAGTCAGGAACCAATCAATCAAGGGGAGGCCTAGTGGGGGTGAAGATCAACTGGCTAAAATTAGAGTAAAATACCAGTGATTCAGATTGCTTGAAATTAGACCCCAGCCAGTTGAAGTTAAAGTTTTCTCATAATTAGAAGTAAGTTTCAGCCAACAGTAGTCTTTACCTGCTCAGTAAGTTGGGAGGCATCATTAAGGCCATGAGTGGGGGATTGTAGACACAGAGAAAATACTGCTTCTTCATCCTTTTTTTTTCTAAAAGAAGCACAGTGTGCATGAATTCAGTAGACACCAAAGACAATGTGTTGGTTTGGGCCGGGGAACTATTTAGATGGCCTTTATAGTATATAAGAAGACCGCCCCCACACTTAGAGCTAGGGTGGTCCAGCCTGATGAGATTATAGTTGGGGACTAAACACGCTGCACAGTCAACTGTAGGTTTAAGCTAGGTCTCAGTAAGGACAAGGATGTCCGGCTGACAAGTTTACCCAGGCTGTATACTCAGACAGGTTTGCATGGACCCTGTGAATATTCATGAGGTCAGTTCTAAGGCCAGCACAGTTTTGCCAACAAGGAAGTGCTGTAAAGGATGATCTTCGAGGATACCTCCCTCCATTGAGTAACATCGTGGAGCTGTAAGCTGTCTGTGTCAGGACCACCCATACATTTTTTGCTAGCTGGGGCCGCCCACATCGATGCTCCTCATCAGGGCCTATATAACTTGGGCATCCCCAGCATGCCTCAGTTCTTTCTCCCACCATCAACCACTCGTTGGTCCACCACTGCTGAAGAATGCTGTCAGATTGGAAAGTTTCACTGTCACGGCTCTCTCAGGTTTATTTTAAACTTTTCCTTTATGCCACCACCTACAGACAGGGAACCATTGTTCTGCTATTGCAGCTGTGGCAATGTTAAAATTTATAAAGAAGATGACCACTCCATGTGTATCTGTTGCCTCGGCAAAGACCACAATATTGAAATCTGCTCAGTCTGCTAGGGCTTTAATCAGGCAACCAGAAGACATCTCAAGAAAGCTTTAGATGTTCATCTAAAGCTAAAAGAAATGGAGAAGCAGGTTTCACCGTAGTCTACCGCATCTGTTCCCAGTTCACCGTCAGCCCACTGTTCCTCGAGGTCAGTGCCATCCGTCACTGATTCATTGAAGAAAACTGACAAGGCTACTTCCCCAGGCTATTCCCGTTCACCTCTGAAAAGTGGTAAGTCAGTAAGTCAGACGGGTCTGAGGCTACAGGCTATGGTTACTGCTGTCCCCAAATCCGACCGTCTCTCAGACACCAAGTTTGGGTCTGGCGCTGGCTCAGCTCCCCCATGGGTGATTCACAGCTGATACTGTTGTCAGACACAGCTCCAGTGATGGTTCTGTCGTCGACAACCCATTTGGGGCCAATCGATGCATAGCTTCTTTATCAAACAATGTTGGAGTTCTTTTAGCACCTATTGCCGCTGCCATTGTTGGCGCCACCTTCATCATCACCTACAGCTGTGCCTTCGTCGACCTTACAGTTGATGCTTCAGTTCACGATTCCCATTGTAATGCTGGGCCCTGAACGGCCTCCATCGACTGGACACCCATCTATGGTTCCTTCTCCAGCCAGCCTGTCGGAGTGGCAGTAGCGCTACCACCTGCGACGTTGGCAACTCAGTTTTAGGAATGAGCCAGGGTTGTTGGGGTCAACCAAGGGGAAGAGATTTGAGCATCCCAGAAGACGCTTTCCTCCAAGGGGGGGGCTTTTACACACACCCTTTTACTGCTGCCTGTGCATGTTTGGTCGGCATGTGACTCACGGTGTGCGGAGGGGAGGATGGCAGCATGTCTACAGCCTGGGCTCTCATCCTTTGTGCCAGCGTCCTTAGGGGGTGGGGTTTTGGGGATCAAAAAGCAACAGGAAAAAAAAATACAAAACTCCGTTCCCACTGCCACGCAGCATGATCCCCGTGAACAAGTTGGAGGGGGGGACGGAGCACGGATGGTCAGTACTACTGCCACTGACCCCACTGGCAGTGAGACAAAAAAAAAAGTGCTATAAAAAAAAAAGTTCCTCCTCCATTATCTCCTCGTTCGTTGACCTTCTACCGATGACTGTCGATGATGAACTGTTATATAATCCAGAATATATGGAAGAGGAGGAGGAGGAAGCCATGGATGAAGAAGAGGAAGTAATTGATGTATTGGACTCGAGCAGTACTCTTTCCTGCTCAGAGGAGAGTGTGAAAAACACTTCTAGGTCTCAACCTGAGGATGCCTCATTTCAGGCCTGCCTTAAACAGTTACAGGCTAAAATGAGATTTCGGGCAAAGGAGGAAGATTCCTGCAGGAAAAATCTCAGTTCTTGGAGGTGTCTGCCTCCCCTACAGTAATCATCCCTCCTATGCATTCAGCATTTGAGGATGCTACCCTGGCTGCTCGGCATAGGTCGGCTCAATTGCCAGCTGTCCCAAGAAAACCTGACAAACAGTATCTTGCCCCCACAGCAATGCCCTATTTTTCATCCCAGCCTGAAACAGATTCAGTGATATATCAGAATTGCCAGTGGAAGACTGTGGCCTCCCTGGCTCATAAAATGCCAAAAGGCAAGGACAAAATATTGGCCCAGCAGACTGTTGCCAATGGGCAGGAAACTAAAGCATCTGCTCAGGTCTGCTTATGACACCTCACATGTTGCTGCCTCTGGAATTTGCCTTTGCTGCCATTTGTGGCTGCGAGTGGCAGACTTTGTCAAAAATCTATTCTAAATGCTCTTTTCAGAGGGAAGCAATTTTTTGGCAATGATGTGGAAAATTCCTTGAGGGACCTACAGTCCTCAGAAATGACTTTACTGTCCCTACACGCTTTAATCCCAAACCCTATGTAAGGGGTAGAGGTTATTTTCGTAAGCCCCAGGCTAGAGATATTCTAGGGGTCAGGGATATGGTTCCCTGAGACCTGAGCCTTCCACTTCCCAGGCAGCAGAGCTGCCTCCCAGTGTCCATGCCAGACTTACAAAAGGTCAGATCAGTACCGGCACCCCTGGTGCATCTTGACTCCCCTGCCATTTCTCCGGCCTCACTGCCTCAGGAAATTTTGGTGGGAGGCAGACTCTTCCTCTCCCTACAGAAGTAATGGGATATAACAACCGATGCTTGGGTCCTGGAGGTAGTTCAGAACAGTCCTAGAGCTTCTTACTGTTCCTCCATTGACACCCCAATTGCTAAACAGATATCCTCCGGGACATCTCACCCTCCTGCTGGAGGAGGTTCAAACCCTCGTCTGCAAGAGGACTGTGGCTCTCGTCCCAGTTTCAGATCAGAACCAGGGCCATTATTCCCAGTACTTTCTAGTCCAGAATGGATGGGGGATCTAAGGCCTGTATTAGACCTTCGAGGACCGAATCTGTTCATTGAATACAAAAAGTTTTGAATGATCTCTCTGCAGTCACTCCTCCTGCTGTTACGAAAAGGGGATTGAATGGTTGCTCTGGATATGAAGTATGCATACCTTTATTTCAAAATCTGCAAGCCACACAGAAAATACTTGCATCTCAGCACTATCCCTACCCGGTCTTCTTTGTATTTTCAACTTTTTATCACTAGGATGAGGAATTTCACTGGCCAAAAAAAACATTTTATACTTTGCCAACCTCTTTTAATTTACTCCTGTATAGATTTATCTGTTTGTGTAATTGTATATTTGTACTGTTTTATTATTTGTCTCATTCATGTTCTGTATATTTATTAACTGTTCTGGTCGCTCTTGAAAATGGTCCTGGCCCAAGATCTTACCAGATTTAAAATAAACAAAACAACTTGCATTCTAGGGGTGTGGATACAGTTCACTATCCACTCTGGTAGTTCCACTGGAAGTGCCGATTTGTCAGATGTCTTTAAGCTAAACTGCTCCCACCACCCGGGTGGTATATTCCCAACTCTGCCCAGTGAGATCAGGTCTTTTCCACTGGAAGGGACCAATCTCATCCTTCACAGCTCTGCAGTGTTAAAGGCTGCCATTACGCATTTAGCGATTTCTTTGAATTGATTCATGGAACAACTTTGCTTCTTGGCTACTCCTCTGCTCCCTTGATCTGGCTCTGCCTCCATCGATGAAAGATGGAATCCTAGGAAGTGAAGCCATCCCATGGCTTCAAGTTCTGCATCACGTGTCAGTAGAAGATGTCGAGCGTGGACCCACACCTGTCTTTCCTGTGCTGCCTAGGGGCAATGCACAATGTTTCTGGGTGTGGCCTATGTCTGGTGATGTTTCCATCGTCCTTGGCAGACTGCGCTGCCAGGCTTCTTCTCAATCTGCCGGCTGAAAGGGATCAGACCTCAGGGTCGCAAGAAGAGCTTGGCTGTGGCTGAGTCACTTGCTCAGCTTGCAGCCCTGGATGAACAGTGGTGGCTGCCATGGTGGGCACCTCAGCTGCCTTGGTGCTACATGCTCCCAGGTGGGGCCAATGTTGGAGGGTCCTTCTTGGACAGACGCCGAGATATTTGTCAGGGTCCTCCAGGCCTTCAGGGAGAGCCCAATTTGCCACGGTAAAAAGCGCAAGCACTGCCTGTGCCAGTCATGGGATTAGGAGAGCTCGTGATCCTCCTGCTGCCTTGACTCCCCTAACCACTCGACTTGTGTCAAGCTTCCCCCGGTCAAGGGGTTGGTCAGCAGCTTCATGGTGCCCCTGTTGGGCTTGTTGACCTCAACACCAGTCGAGCAGGCTATCGAGATTTTTCTGGACCCTGTCGACCAGTTGTCGGAGGACACTGATGAAGAGTCAGTCTTAAGAACTCCGGTTCTCCTGGATCTCTCCCAGGAAGACATGAACCACTCTGCGTCCCCGATTTGTTCCACTTGGAACAAGCCTCCACCGGTTGTCGTGCCACTGAAGCCAGTGCTAGTGAATGTGGCTTGGCATGTGATTTACACTGACCCTCCGGTGGCTTCTCCTCATTGTCGCCCCTAGGGTCGACATTGTGGTTGAGGTGCCATGCACACTTTCGATCCTGCTCGACAGGGATGCACTGCCATCAACATTCCTCGTCCTCCTTTTCCTCAGGTGAGGAGAGGCACCACCACAAGCTGCAACGGCACTATGAGGAACTCCTTTGGCAGCAGTGGACCATTGCAGCGCAGGGTAGGGCTCTGCACCTGGACCTACGGTCAACTGGCAGGTGCCAGGGATACGCATGCCAGTCCAGTCCACTTCTGATAGATGTCCCTGGCATGTGTCTCACCCCCCCTTTGCTGGTTGCGTCACCTTCACAACAGTCTTTGGTGGGAGCCCCAATCAAGGACTCCTGTACTGCAACTGGCTTACCAGGTTGGCTGTTGGTGGAAATCACTCAGTCAAAAGACACTCAGGTGGTCCATGGCAGCAAACTGTCTTGAGCCATTTTTGAAGAGTTCTCGGATGACTCGGACAGGTTGTTCATGCTGTCTTTGAGGACGCAAACCCTCGATCAGGCCTCACTCAAGGGCCTGACTACAGACCATGGGGCGGTGTCGCTGAGGGCTCTCTTCTGCCTGATGTTGGAGATTGGATCCATTCTAGAAGAGGGCTAAATACCTCTTTACAGACATCTTGGACAATGACGACCCTCCTGGGATTGCCTTTTTCATGGCTGAGGCCATGTTGGGGCTGGCCTTGGAGCTATGGCAGCATCCTGCCCAGCACCTTCCACCCATATGGTTCGCAAGTACACATTCTCTGCTGGGTCTTTCTGGGTTCTCCGACCACCCCTCAGCCAAAGGGTTAGTCTCAGACTTGGCTTTCCAGAAGTCCAGAGGCCAAGGGGGTGTGGACAAGCCCCCTGGCAAGGAGTTGAAAAAGCTTGACCATGCGGCCAACAGGGTCCATATCGCCTCCTCCTTGGATCTGTGTCAGGCCAGCTACACTCTCCTGATAGTCAGCAGTGGTCACTCCTTGCTGGGGGTGCTGGCTGAAGTCTTCCCTCACCTTCTTGCCAACAAGCAGGTGCCGGTGAAGTTGGTCAAGAACCAGGGTCAGGCATTGGCTAAACACCAGCTACACACGGCCTTGGATATGTGTGACTCCTGTGCTTGTGCCATGGCAGTGGCCTTCACGATGTATTGCAGGGCCTTGTTGAGGCTCTCTACCTTCACAGTGGACAGTCAGCACAAGCTGGCCAATGTTCCCTTTCTGTGGATCGACCTCTTTGGCCGTGGGGTGGGGGAACATCTCACCAGGATTGAGAAGTCCAACACCACCCTAGATTTTGTGGCTTCATCCCAGGACCCCAAAGTTCAAAAGCTCCAGGGCCGGATGGGCTGTACCCTAGAGTCCTGAGGGAGTTAGCTGAGGTCCTGGCGGCATCAGTGGCAGACTTGTTCAATACCTCCCTGCAGACAGGGTGCATACCGCAGGACTGGAGGATGGCACATGTACCCCTGCCCAAGAGCGGTCCCAAGAACGAGTCTGGTAACTATAGACTAGTCAGTTTGACATCCATTGTGGGTAAGCTCATGGAAACGATCCTAAAGGAAAAGTTAGTGACCTTCTTGGAGGTGAATGGTCTTATGGACAACAAACAGCATGGGTTTGTCTCGGGGAGATCATGTCAAACAAACCTGGTTCACTTTTTTGACTGGGTGACAAAAGAACTAGATATCGGTTGGGCCGTAGATGTCCTGTATCTGTACTTCAGCAAGGCCTTTGACTCTGTATCACATGGCAGGTTAACTAGTAAATTGAGGAACCTGGGAGCAGGGGAGAAACTGGTTAAGTGGGTTGGTAACTGGTTGGGGAACAGAGATCAGAGGGTGGTTGTGGGGGGGGGACTCTCAATTCATAGGGCAGTCACCAGTGGGGTCCCACAGGGTTCAGTGCTGGGGCCGGTGCTGTTTAACATCTTCATAGCAAAATATAGCAGATGGATTTAAGAGTAGAATCAGTCTATTCACAGATGACACCAAGATAGAGGCAGTTGTGGATGGGGTAGAGGGAGGGGAAGGCTTGAACAGTGGTCAGACACTTGGCAACTGGGTTTTAATGCTAAGAAGTGCAAGGTCATGCACTTCGGAGCAAGGAATCCTGAGTACAGTTACCATCTGGGAGGGGTTCAGCTGTCCGTCTCAGAGGAGGGAAAGGATTTGGGGGTAATGGTCACAAAGAAGATGAACCACTCATCTCAATTTAGGAAAGCAGTGGCAAAAGCCAACAGAAAGCTAGGGTGCATTGCAAGAGGAATCGCCTCTAGGAGGCCACACTTGGAGTATTGTGTACAGTTCTGGAACCCATACTTAAAGAAGGACATCAGGTTACTGGAGGGGGTACAGCAGAGGGTGACTAAAATGATCAGAGGTATGAAGGGGAAGCCTTACAAGGATAGGTTGAGGGACCTCAACATGTACTCATTGTAGGAGAGAAGGGAAAGGGGTGATATGATCAAAACCTTCAAGTACTTTAAAAGCATCAATAGGGTTAGTACAGAGGGCATGTTTCGATTAAAGGGAGAAGGGATTACTAGGGGCACAGCTTGAAGTTGGTGGGGGGTAGAGTCAGGAGGGAGGCGAGGAAGCATTACTTCACGGAGAGGGTGGTAGGGAGATGGAACATGCTTCCTGAAGAAGTGATATCTCTTAAAACAGTGGAGAGCTTTAAAAGGGGATGGGATAGGGTTAAGGGCAAGATACTAGTCAGTGGGAAGATGGGAGGAGGGGCATGGGGTGGGGGAGCAGCAGGAGCCTAACCTCTGTGCTGCACAATCGAGCAGACGCGATATACCATTTGGCCTGTATCTGCTGGCAGTTTCGTATGTTCGTAAAAGCCTGAAAAAAGACCTTATAGTAACAAAGTGCAAGTGGAGGGTCTGTTTCAGAGAAAGGAAGGCATTAGAATAAGGTAGCATGCACTGAAGCTAAGAGGAGGAACGTTTAAGAGAGATATGCGGAAATACTTCATAACAGAAAAGGTATTGGATGACTGGCACAGACTACCAGAGGAGGCAGTGGGTGCAAAGACTGGGGGGAGCTTCAGATATGCGTGGGATTTGCACAGGGGCATATTGAGTAGCGGAACGGGGGAGGAAGTGACACCTGTGACCAGCTATGGTCAGTGACGACGGAATAAGCAGGGACAAGAGGCAGACTGGATGGGCCTAAAGGTCCTTTTTCTGCTGAAAGAATCTGTGTTTTAGTATTGGTCCTTTCAGCCACAGCAGCCTCGGCAGCAGCCCCAGTGAGGACAATACAAAGCCTAGCATCCCAAGGCCAAGTTTTCTGGCCAGGGGCCAGAAGAGACAGGGGTAGAGGTAGTGGGGCCCCTCTGGCCCCAGTGGCCAGTTCCCCCTTCATAGCTGCCTAGTGATGGGTGAGGGTGTCTCGTCTGCCCAGCTCCCTTTGGGGGTCAGCTACACTGCTTATGTCCACATTGGTCCGTCATTACTAGAGACAAGTGGGCCCTGGAGGCGGTAGGCAGAGGGTTGCCTTTTCGATTTTGAGGCTCTCCCACCTTACCTACCCCATCATCTTATCTGTGTCAGTCTTCCCCATTCATCACCTTTGGGTATTGGCCGGAGGTCATGACCCCACGGGAGCTCTTGTTTTTTTTTTGGTTTTTTTTGATGGGTGGAGTCCACACGCCGATCGGTGCCGCCGAGGCCAGCGCACTGCGTGGTGCCGCAGGTTGGCCAGTTAGGGTGCTGTGCCGACTCCGCCTCCCACCAGTTCTTCGCTTTTCCGCCATCAAGTCACCTCGTGGAAGCTCTGCTGTGTGAGAGGCCGTAGAAAAACTGTGAAGCCTTTGGCTCCGTTTCAAGTCCATCGACTCCGTGTTATATTACCTGCCAGTTCTGTTTCGCCCACTCGACGTCGCCTGAGAAGTTAAAGTAAGATTGTTCCTTTTCTTTATTTTGTGACGTCGGGTCTTCTTTGGTGGTGTTTTTTCCATAGGTCATGTCTTGGTTGGGGGGCAAAAAATCTATGAAGACGGGACGGCACCCCATGCGTCGGTGCCCATCGACTGTAAGTATACTGTCACCGACCAGCATGACAGTTACCCTCACTATGTCTTGGCCTGCTACGACATGGATTAGTGCGCCTGCTTCTCCATGGACCGTCGTGTCATTGAACAACATCGTGAAAAGTTGGATGAGCTCCGCAGACTTTCGGGGGAGGGGCGCGCACTCGTCGGGCCAAGCCGCATTCTCTCGGCCTTTCCTCTAGGTCCCCTCCTGGTTCTATATGGACCGAGGAGGAGGGGGCTTCTGCTTCTTGTAGCCTAGCCATAGCAGAAGCCCCTTCCGCAGTGCAGGAGGCCCAGTCTGTCCTCTCCGGGGGATGGGCGGGAGGCACTGCCTTGGCAGTCGCACCTTTGGGGGTGAAGGCTCCCCTGGTGTCATACCTTTGGCTCGGAAGGCCTGGGTTGGCACCATCCTCAGCATTTTCTGTCGGTGCCGTCTTGGGCCTCAGAGCTGTGGGCCCTGATGGCACCATCGTCAGCGCCGGTCTGTCGCTTAGCACCGTTGCTGCCGTTGGCTCCGCTCGCAGCGCCGATGATGCACGCCATGCCGTGGGAGGCTCTGTGGCGCCATCCTTGACTGTCTCTTGCTTTGGTGCGTCCGTGGCACGTGGTTGAAACACATCACCGTGTCGAGCTCTGGAGCACATCGCGGCTCGAGCAGGGCTCTGACTTGCCGTCAGAGTTTCATATCTGCCGCTGGTTAGCTGTCTCTGTCCTTGGCGCTCGGCGGTGCCATGGGGACAGTCGGCACTGTGGGCTTTCCAACTGCAGTGCCAAGGCGTGGTCGAGCCGCCGCTGAGCGCCATCTCTGGCCTCTGTGCCGCTTGTGGCATCGTGGGTCGGGACCACGCCGTGACAGGCTCCGGCTCAGAGGCTGCTGCCATTGTTGAAGCCGTGTCCTCTTCCTGAACCATTCGTGGTGCGGTTGAGGTCATCTGCACTGACTCTGATGCAGTCTCTAGATCTGGTGCCCTTTTCAGTCGTGATGGTAGCGGGCGTCCACGCACTGTTTGGCACAAAACTTCGATCTCCACCTCTTCGGAGGGGGAATCGGACTCTGAGTCGGACAGGCAGTCTGACTCTTTGGAGTTGGCTGCTCACATGGACACCTTGATAGTGTCCTCGACAGGCCGGAACCAGCCCCCCTCTGAGAAGCGGACAGTGGCTTCCGGGTCCAGGGTCAGGGGGTGCTGACCAGCAGACAGTGGTGCAGGCCACCATTGCTCTGCAGCCTGGACTTGGAGGGTTCTCTGACCCCTCAGTGGTGGTACCCCCTCAGGTGGTGTGCCTGGGTCGCCCAAATTTGGGGCCGATTGGAGCACCCACAGGAGGGGAGGGTGCTGCTCCCTGGATAGCCCCTTGGAAGGCCGACCAGGGCTGCCAGCTGCCTAGGCTGGCTTTCTCGAGGAGGAGGGCGCTTTTGGATTCTGAGGGGGAGCGGGGTATGGGGTCCATGCAGCGGCCTTCTTCTGGAGCCCACCCAGGCTCTGGGAGAAGTCATAGCGCGGATCTCCGCCCTTTCCTTTCCTCGAGAGGGCCCCATTCTTTGGAGGTAGGGGACCGTCCTTCTGGACTTTCACGGCCCTGGTCACCTCACAGGGGGGATTCTTCAGGGCGAAGCCTAGGCAGTTCCAGTTTGGTTGATCAGCTGTCGGCTGTGGAGTTTTCTGTAGCTCCTTCTTTCCTTAGGGCTCCTGGTGTGCTCCCTAGCCCAGGCAGAGGTCAGCCGATTGCGCGTGTCGGCTCTGCCCCCACTCCTCTGCCACATTCTCCTGCACTGCTGGGTATTCTTGGTCCTAGCAGTCCTCTCTCCTGGGAGCAATTCAGAGCAGTGGCTGCTTAGTTTCCCTCTTATGTTAGGGCTATGGACAGATGGGTTTTTCAACCTCCCCCTGAGCAGCCAGCTTCTGAACACTTGAGGTCCTCTGACTCCTCATCCCCCTCTTCTTGGGGAGAGGAGCCGTCTGTCCACATCTCCCCAGCTGCTGATCTCGCTGAGTATCAGCGATTCCTCGTGAGGATGTTGGAGAACCTGCAAATCACCCCACCCGCTCAACACAATCCAGAGCACTCAGTGCGTGCCTTTTTAGGTGATTTCAGTGCGGACACCCTTGTGGTGCCCCCCTGGCCTGCTGCCTTTTGGGAGGCGTTGTTGTGTTCTTGGCAGAGACCCTTTTCCGGAGTCCCAGCCCTTAGGGATCTCTGCCAGCAGTATTGTGCCCCCTCGGAGTCTCCAGGTTCCATGCCTCATCCCCAGTCAGGATTGTTGCAACTGGATACTCCTGATGGGCTTCGCGCCCTTAGCTGTGACCGGCCCCCAGATCAAGATTCCATGGATTTTGACTTCTGGGGCAGGAGGACGTTCTACTCAGCATGGTTGCTGCTCTCTATTGCAGCACATCAGTCCCACTATGCTACCTATGATAGGTTCCTGTGGTCCAGGCTAGGTCAACTCCTAGCCTCGATGCCTGACACGGAGGAAACCAGACAAGCCATTGCACTCTCTGCACTTGGCCTGGAGCTAGCAAGGCACCAAGCAAGGGCATCATATGATGCCAGTGAGGTAGTTACCACAGTTGTAGGGACAGCAATCTGCACTAGGTGGACAGCATGGCTGCATCTCTCCCGATTGTCACTCTTGGCCTGGCGTAGGGTGATTAACTCCGCTCACCAGAGAACCTATCTTTTCTCCTGTAGGGTGAGACGGCGTCTGTCGGGGCAACTTCCTACCCCCTCCAGAGGGTCCCCGTCTCACTCTCTCCACTCCTGGGCCTCTCCAGACCCATGAAGGTTCTCCCTCTTAGTGCGTCACCCACTGAGAGCTAAGGGACTCGGTCTCTTAGGGTTTAAGCCCCTTTTGGGGGGGCTCGGCACTCACCCAAAGGTGATGAATGTTGAAGATACAGATAAGAAAATTACGTACCTACCGTAATTCTTATCTTTCTGTATATCTTCACCATTCATCACAATCCCACCCTCCATCCCCTGGGACCTCAGTCTCTGGGTCCCCCTCCCTCTCTGTGCCCTCTCCTTGTCCCTCTCCTTTCTGTCAGTCAGGTGTGGGATAACTTTGGGCTCATAGGGGGATAATTCTTCTGGGGGGAGAGTGGTCAGGAATGGGGGCACTCCTTCTTCAGTGCTTTGGCTCCACCCTCTGTGGGGTGGAAGTTGGCAGTTGCCCCCTTTTCTTTCCTTCTCCCCTTCTCCCCATCAATCCTTTGATTTCCTTGTTCTTAGACATAACCTCAATTAATTTAAGAAACTAGGTTTCTTACATCAAAAATTTCCTTGGGGGGGAAGAGATATCCCTGTATGCTGTCTTTTCTTCCAGAATAGCCGATTCTGCTTTTGTTGGAGTTATTGCCAGTGATTCTGTGCCTTGAATTCTGGCAGTCAGCCTCTAGGCTACTCCTTCGCAGTTCCTGTACAATCTGGAGACAGGTCAATGTTCCAGGGTATATTTTCCAGTTTTCCCCGCTCTCACTCTCATCCTTATTCTAAAATCCTTAACCCACCCTCCCTCCTCTTTTCTACTTCCAGAGATTGGGGGCCCCCTATCCAATCCCCTTAGTCTTTCAAACTTTTTCTGTCCTCTCAGTCGTTTATTTCTCCTTTTAGTTTATATATCTTTTCCTTTGTCTGTCCCTTGGACTTCCTTGTCCCACCCTCCCAACCCTCTTTCTCACCTCTGTGGTGACTCAGAACTGGCGGGAGGGTGGAGTTGACAGCACCTAATGGCCAACCCACGAGCGCCACGCAGTGTGTCGGCCTCGAGGGCGGCGCCGATGGTGCGTCAACTCCGCCCATCAAAAAAAAAAAGCTCCCGTGGGGTCATGACCTCCAGCCAATACCCAAAGGTGCTGAATGAAGATACACAGAAAGATCAGAATTACAGTAGGTACATCATTTTCATTTCTTGGAAGTCCTCAGTGTCACAAGACACACTGTCCACCCTAAGGGAGGACATCACTCTTTGTAAAAGGAGCCATAACCTGTGATCTTACTTTGAGAGTGAGCTCTTGCAGCAGGTGACACTGTTAGGACTGAAGCCAGCAGGTGCCAGGACCCCTGTGAGCGGCCAAAGCGGTCTCCACCCTATTCGGTGGAGCTGCCACCAAAACAACCTTCATGAGGGCCCCAAAAGTCTCGGCCTGCTTCAGGGCCTCCCGCATAGGCTGTCCGTCACTCCTGACTCCCGACCGCCGCGGCAGGTTCTCTGTGACTGTGGTAGCAGACCGCTATTTCTGCAGTCCGAGGACTCTGATTTGGCATCTCGTTCTCGGGACGACGATGCCATGAGTCTTTCTGCTGAGGAGGGGCCCGCTTCCTTTATGGGCATCCTCCGCCTCGTCTCCAAATCTATGGGGATGAAGCTGCAGCCCGTTGAAAAACGAGTAGAATACCCCCTAACTGATGTCCTCAGAAGGGGGGATTCCCCAACTGAGGCCTTTCCAATTGCTGAAGCCATTGTCAGCCCAGCCCTGGAGCTCTGGCAGCACCCTGCCTTCTGTCCCTCACCATCCGCCAGGATGGCCCGCAAGTACGCGGTATCTACTGGCTCCCTTTCGGGATTTTCACAGCATCCCTCAGCTGAGGGAGTGGTGACCGAGTATGTGTTCAGGTGGGTTGGGAACTCAGGAGACTCCGATAGACCACCGGACAAAGAATCCAAGAAGCTGGATCACTCCGCCCGAAAGGTCTGTGCTGCCTCATCGCTGGGTCTCCGTCAGGTGAACTCAGCTGTAATCATGGCACACTTCTCCCACGCCCTGTTGGGCTCCTTAGAAGAGGTACTGCCTCACCTTCCCGCAGACCTTCAGACCACGGTCAAGCAGGTCCGGGTCCAGGGCCAGGCTGTTGCCAGACAACAGCTCCAAACAGCCTTGGACATCGGGGATTCCTGTGCCCGTTCAGTTGCAGCCGTGGTGCCATGCACCGCAGGGCTTGGTTGCGGGTCTCGAAATTCACGGCCGACACCCAGCACAAGTTAGCAGATGTCCCATTCCTGGGTACCGAGTTGTTCGGTCCAGGAGTGGACGGTCACCTAGAATGTATTGAGAAGTCCAGTACCACATTGGACTCCGCTACGTCTGCCCAAAAGGAATCCCAGGGTTCCAAGAAACAGAAGAAGAGGCCTTTTCGCCCTTCTGCCCCTGTGGCCAAACAGCCCCAGTTTCAGTCTGGGCATCAGCAGCAGGCCCAGTATTGGCGCCCCCAGCCCAAATCAGGCACACAGTCTGCACGCAGACCAGGAGGGAAGGGTCCAGGTGGTCCTGCTTCTGGATCCTCCTCTTCTGGGCCTGCTCAGTGACAGGATGGGGGTGGCCCCCGTGGGGGGCCGGCTCCGCCACTTCTTTTCCGCCTGGTCCACTGTTACCATGGACAGGTGGGTATTTGAAGGTGGTCAGTCAGGGACTGCCTCTAGTGTTCGAACAGTACCCGCCAAACCAACCCGCACCCCACATGTGAGAAAGGGTCACGGTTCACACTCGGTCGGCTCTGAGAGATGACATAGCCCAGCTTCTCCTCAAGGAGATAGTGGCCCGAGTGACAGATTCCCCAGTCAACCCAGGGTTTGTTTCCAGGTACTTCCTGGTCCTGAAATGGATGGGGGGGCTGGCGCCCCATTCTGGATCTGCACGGCCTGAACCAGTATCTTAGGTCACGCACCTTTCGAATGGTAACTCTGTCCCAGCTCATACCATCTCTCGAGCAGAACGTTTGGTTCTGCTCCCTGGATCTTCAGGATGTGTTCTTCCACGTCCCGATCTATCTGTCCACACGGAAGTTTCCTCCACTTCCGCGCGGAAGGAACCTTCTACGAGTTCCAAGCCATGCCGTTTGGCATGTCGTCGCCCCCCCCCCAGTCTTCACCAAATGCATTGCAGTGGTGGCAGCACATCTTCGGCATCAAGGGGTCAGGGTGCACCCTTACCTCAACGATTGGCTCATAGTGGGTCCCTCCAGGTCAGAGGTGGAGAGGTCCAGGCATCTGGCCCACAAGACCTGTCTCGAACTTGGCCTCCTAATCAACAAAGCCAAGTTGGAACTCATGCCTTCGCAGGTGATCTGCTTCATCGGGGCAGAACTCGACTCTTGCCGAGCCAGAGCCCGGCTCCCGGCGGACAGGGAGGAGGTTCTGTCCTTCTTTACCCAATCATTTCTGGTTGGGCAATTGCGCCCTGCCCGGGACTTCCCGCGTCTCTTGGGTTACATGGCGGCCTGCACCACCGTGGTCCGTTGGGCCCAGTGGGGAATGTGTCCCATTCAGTGGGGCTTGGCCAGCCAGTGTTCCCAGCATCTAGATCATTTCGACCAGCTGGTCACAGTAGCCCAGAGGCTTTGGGACGCTCTCCAAAGGTGGACCGTCCCAGAACATCTGCAGGGAGGGATCCCATTTGTCCACCCTGAGCCGATGGTCGTCCTTACAACCCTTGCCTGTCTCACAGGCTGGGGAGCCTACATGGGGAACCACAGAGTCCACGGGCTCTGGAACCCCGAGGAGTCCCAATGCCACATCAGCCTGTTGGAGCTCCGAGCAGTATGGCTGGTGCTGGCTGCATTAGCAACATTTCTGTGGGGTCAAGTGGCCCAAGTCCAGACGGACAACACCACAACCATGCACTATCTCAACAAGCAGAGCGGCACGAACTCCCCGGCCTTTGTGCAGGGAAGCGCTCCGCATCTGGACCCTCGTGAGCTGACTGGAGACAGATCTCCTAGCCATCCATGTGGCAGAAGCCTTGAACCTACTGGCAGATGCCCTCAGCCGTGTAGGGAGGCATCCCATGAGTGGTCTCTTCACCCGGAGGTAGTCTGCAATCTGTTCTCCCTGTGGGGCACCCCTCAGGTGGATCTGTTCGCTTCTAGGGAGAACACAAAGCTAAGGCTGTATCATGCCCACCTCCCTCAGCAGGGCTTGTTGCAGGGGGATGCCTTTTACGAGGCCATGGACCCCAGGCCTCTTGTACGCCTTCCCTCCATTTCCCTTGATCCACAAGGTGCTTCTCAAGGTGAGGAGGGACAAGGCGAAGGTGATCCTGGTAGCCCCAGATTGGCCATGCCAGTTCTGGTATCCAGATCTCCTCAGCCTCAGCGACAGGCTCCTGAGGTGTCTTCCGGCATGCCCGGACCTGATATCAGTCAACCAGGGAAGGTATTCCATCCGGACCTTCAATCCCTGCACCTGACAGCCTGGTGCCTGAGCGGCTAGAGTTCCAGGCTTTGGGTCTCTCCTATGATGTCTTTAATGTAGTTGAGGCATCATGGAAGGAGTCGACCAGGAGGTACTATGCCTTCAAATGAAAGAGATTCTCCATTTGGTGTCAGGGCAAGGGTCTAGACCCTAGTTCCTGTCCTGTGGCCAGTATCCTCAACTACCTTTGGTCTCTCTCCAAAGGAGGTCTACGGACAACTGCCCTTAAGGTGCACCTGGCAGCCATCTCCGCTTACCGGGTGCAGGCCAGTAAGCGGTCGGTGGTGCAGGAGACAGTGGTCTGGCGATTTTTCAAGGGCCTCGATCACATATCCCCTCCAGTGCGTGAACCGCCACCTCCATTGGATCTACTGCTGGTATTGGCTAAACTCATGGGCAAGCCATTTGAACCGATGCACAGGTGTGAGATGTCACATCTGTCGTGGAAGACCGCCTTCCTGGTGGCTATCACGTCAGCCAGAAGGACTGGGGAGCTCCAGGCACTCTCGGTGGGGTCTTCTTACCTGGTCTTCAACAGGGACAAGGTTGTCCTACGCCCCAACCCAAAGTTCCTTTCGAAGGTGGTGTCGGAGTGTCACCTTAATCAGGTGTTAACTCTGCCTGTGTTCTACCCAAACTACACCTCGGAGGCCGAGTACAGGCTTCATACTCTGGACCTGGGGTGGCTCATTGGTGGGATGGATGAGATTCGGGAAAGTTACTTCAGCTGTTTGTCACCTACGCTGAAGCTACACCTGGCAGACCTACAGCAAAGTGGACGTTTGGCAGATGGATTACATCTTGCATTGATCTCTGCTATAGGTTGGCAGGTAGGGAGCCTCCCATAGGGCTAAGGGCTCACTCCACCTGCCATGCCCCTGCGTATAGGTGGCTGCTTCTAGGGACATCCCTATCCAGGATATCTGCACGGCTGCTACCTGGAAGACAGAAAACACCTTCATTACCCATTACCACATCGACCTTGAGTCACGCCAGGATGCTGGTTTTGGAGCCTCAGTTCTCCAGTCTCTGTTCCCGAAGTAGGGGGTGTGCGCCTTGCCGCCCTCCTCTCAGAGAAGTGCTAGGAGTCTGCCAAATAGTGTGGATGAACAACATATCCACAATCCTAGAAAAACAGGTTACGTACCTGTAACAGTAGTTCTAGGAGTGGTATATATTCATCCACGCGGCCCCCCTGGCTTCGACGCACAATCTAGCTTCCAGCGGGCTAGATCTGGCGGCATGGGATGGAGACAAGTGTTATACCACCTGGGTGGGTGGGAAGAGCCAGCTTGAAGACCTGCTGACAAGATTCTTAAAGGGGAAGGACATGCCAAATAGTGTGGCTGAACAACATATACCACTCCTAGAACTACTGTTACAGGTGAGTAACATGTTTTTTCTTTACACCTTCCCATCCTTTCCTCTGATTCAGAGGGTGCTACCCCAGTTCTGGTGACTCCATTCTGGCCTCGTCAGATATGATTTGCATTACTGCAGCAGTTGGCTGCGGGATCTACCCCTTGCCGGGACCTGTTGGCACAGACTCAGGGGACCCTGGTCCATCCAGATCTCAAGTCCCTCTGGCTACATGCCTGGCTCCTGAAGACATAGCCATTGCTCAGTTCGGAGTCTCCCAGAAGGTGGCTGATGCTCTGGTGGCTGCCAGGAAACCCTCCTCCAGAGCCACCTACTTGATGAAGTGGAAGTGCTTTGCTTTATGGGCCGCTTCCTATCACCTGGACACTTTCACTTGTCCAGTCAACCAAGTTCTAGAGTATCTCCTGTCCTTATCGAATGCAGTACTACAATATTCCTCTATTAAGGTGCACCTGTCTGCTATTTCAGCCTTTCATGTGCCTATTGATGGCCGTACTGTGGTCCAGTTGGATGTGGCCCATACTTTTCTGAGAGGCATTCTACACTTGTAGCCTCCTATCTGGAATCCGGTCCCAGCTTGGGACCTCAATTTTGTGCTCGAGAAGCTGACCTTGCCTCCTTTTGAGCTAGCCATGTCTTGCAAGCTACACTTTCTGTCATGGAAAGCATTATTTTTAGTTGCTATTATTTCTGCTCGAAGAATTTCAGAGCTACAGGCTCTTTATGTGTGAGCAGCCTTATTTGATTTTTCGCTAAAACAATCTCTCTTTGCGTACTAATCCTAAGTTTCTTCCTAAGGTGGTGTCTGAGTTACTCTAAATCAGTCTATCCACCTCCACCTGCCTGTTTATTTTCCAGAGCATGCCAATCTAGGAGAAGCATTGCTCCATACTTTGAATGTGGATAGAATTCTCAGGTGCTATACACACCGTACTAAGGACTGCAGAAAGTCCTCTCAGTTGTTTGTTTCTTTCGTTCCTGGCAAAGAGGGTGCTCCAGTGTCTAAACAGTGCTTGCCCAAATGGTTGGCCAACTGTATTACTTTTTGTTATAGGAAGTACGGTAAGGAACTTCCTGGTGCGGTTCATGGCCTTTCAGCCAGAGACATGGCCACTTCTGTTGCTTGTTTCAGGAACGTGTCAGCTGCAGAAATTTGTGCTGCTACTACTTGTAGTACTGTCCACGCATTCACCAAGCACTACAGTCTGGACAGAAGAAGGGCATACTTTGGCCTAACTGTCCTTCAGGGCTTTCTTTCTCAGGCCTCTGGCTTCTTACCACCCAGACTGTCTTGCACTTAGCACTGCTTGGAACTCGTTCCATAGGTGTGGCCCGATGACAGATCTATCCCCAAAGAAGATAGAATAGTTATGTAAGAACTTACCATAACAGTAGATCTTCAAGGGAATCTCTGTCATCGGGTCATACCGTCCCTCCCTCCCTCCATCCACCTCTCTCTCTCTCTCTCTCTCTCTCTTTCGGCTGTCCTGATGCTCCAGCCTTTTTGCTAGCTAGGCATCTTCGCTCTCTCCTTGGTTCTCTGGTGGGACTCCTGTTTCCTATGGCCTCCGGCTTGGGAACAAACTGAGGAGGGAGCGGGGCTGCCGACGTTTATATAGGGCTGTGATGTCGGAGCTTGGCATTGGCGTGGGCGGCTTCTGCTCGACTGCTGTAGAAAAGCTGTGTGATCCTAGCACCTGATGGCTAAGTTCCATAGGTGTGACCTGATGACAGAGATTCCCTCATAAATTTACTGTTACAGTAAGTTCTTACATAACTGTTCTTTTCTGTATGCTTTCCCCATTCCCTCTGATACAGAGGGATCTGGTTAAGTTTCAGGTCGAACCGGCCTCCTTTATTCTGGTGGCTCCTTACTGGCCCACCCAAGTGTGGTTCCCTCTGCTCCTGCAAGTGTCATTGGAACCTCCCGTCCTGTTTCCCCTGTGAGCGGGATTCCTGACACAGGTGCAGGGTACTCTAGTGCACTCAGATCTGCGATCCCTGCATCTACATGCCTGGTTTCTGAGGACAAAGAGCTCTCCCACTTCAAGGGTTCCCCAGCTGTTGCTGGTGTTCTACTGGTGGCTAGAAAGCCATCTGTGTCACACACATACTTGCAAAAATGGAAACGTTGTACAGTTTTGTGTATGACCTTGGCCTGGATCCCTTTACGTGTCCATTTCCTATTGTGTTGGACTATATCCTGTCCCTTAAAGAACTCACCACTCAGGTATTCAGCTATTAAGGCCCACCAGGCTGCGGTATCGACTTTTCATGCCCTCACAGAAGGCAAAACAGTGGCCCAGATAGAGGTTTCCCATAGATTCTTAAGATGTACTCTTGCACCCACCCCCAGTCCGCGATCCAGTTCTGTGTAGGAATTTAATTTGGTCCTAGAGACCCTGACTGCAACTCTCTTCAAGCCTGCTGCTACTTGTAAGCTGTGCTTTCTGTCTTGGAAGATACTATTCTTAGTGGCTATGATGTCTGAAGGACGTATTTCAGAGTTGCAGCCTCTTGTTGTAGACGTTCCTTTTATTATTTTTCACAAGGATAGGGTTACATCACACACCAGTCCTCATTTCCTTCTGAAGAATGTGTCCAAAAGAACACTAAATCAGACTATTGACCTTCCTATTTATTTTTAGACTCCCACAGATAGTGGGGAATGTCGTTTATATACACTGGACATCCACAGGATGCTACATTGGTACTTAAATCATACCAAGAATTGTAGAAAATCCTCACAGCTGTTTGTAGCTTTTGTCCCCAGGATGATTGACATCCTGATTTTGAAATGGGGTCTGTACAAATGGCTGGCCAGTTATATTATGTTTGTTACCTGAAATGCGGTGAGCAGCTTCCTGGTCCTGTTCGTGCTCATTCCACCCATGGGGTGGCTACCTCAGTGGCTTGTTTACAAAATCTCTTCACTGCTGACATATATACTGTTTCATTTGGGGTACTTTTCACACATTTACTAAACACTATAGTCTGGACATTGTCTCTCATAGACGTGCTAGCTTTGGCCTCTGTGTTCTCCAAGGTCTCTTTACTCTGAAACATTTGGTCCTGTAGTCGTCCCTCTGTGCTTGGTACTACCTGGGAATCGTTCCATGATGTGAGTCAGTAGAAGGAGATATCCTCGTAGAAGATAGAATAGTTACCTACCATAACAGTAGATTTTCAAGATAATCTCCTCCATTGAGCCACAGCTCTCCCTCCCACCTCCCACCCCCCCTTTGGGTGACAAGTTGTCAATACTGCCTGCTCTTACAAGCTGATTCTCCAGTGATGCCTCAGATGTCATCTATGCTCAGGTTGCCATATTCTCCCCTGTGTGGCCTGGTTTGGTCCTGGTGGCTTCGGTCCCTGCTTCTCCGATGATCCTACAAACTTGTCTCTGGTAGGGAACTGAGGCATGCTGTGGATACCCACATTATATAAAAGCAGTGACTCCTCCGCAGTCTAGCAGCACCACCATCAGCATCTCTGATAGGGCTGTCGGTTGGCTTTGGATTTTTTCCAGTCGGCACCAGCATTGTCTATGGTGCTGTCCTTGGTACCAGTGCAGATACCCTGCCAAGCGTTGGTGCCAAAACAGGCATCAATACTTAGTGTTTTTTTGGTTTTGTTTCCCTGAGCCAACCCCAGCATCGGTGCCAGAGCCGGTAGTGTCTTCCTCTTTTTTGAGTGATGAACAAGAGTATAATTCATTCCTTAAAGATGATGAGGTAGGCGATTATGATGAGATTCCTTCTATTCGGGACACAATTTCACCTGCTCAGTCAGTGAGGATTCCTCAGGCAGATCACTCCTTTGTCACTATTTGAATAACAAATAAAAAAAGGCACCAGAAGGAGTACCGAACAATATGAGTACTGGGAGCAGCTGAGTTTCTCTAGTTTGTGGGGTTTTTTTTAATAACATGATCATGGCAATAGGAAGGTTAAAAAAACGAAATATGTTAACATTTTACAGCATTATTATTTATTTGTTTAGTTCGGACATACACCTTTGAGCCAGAGTAGCTCGTTTACAAAGGTTCCTCGTCATCAGTGGAATATAGCAAAGTTCAAATAGCACATACAGTTTCACTTGCTAGATACATGATAGTCACATACCACAAACATATTGCAGTAAATTATCATCCCAAAATGTATGAAACTTGATGTACTTCATTGAATGTCATTGCAGTGTGATGTCTGATGCTAAAGTCTCTGATAAAATTTTTCATTTAAAAAAAAAAGGCACAAAGCTTTGAACTTTGAAGCAGTTGCTGTAGACCATTCCAAGAAGACATAGCTGGAGTATCTCAGTATTCCTACAGTCCCTATATCTCTTGTGCCACCTATCCAGCATGCTCTGGAAACCCTGGCAGAAGTAGCATGGAATAAGCCAGCTGCTATACCAGCAGTCCCTTGGCTGCTGGATGAGAAGTACTTCGTACCTTGGATTAAGTCTGTCTTTTATGAACCGGCCTGATGGCGCTGAGGTGCTGGATGCCTTACCTCGCGCAATGCCGGCGACCCGTGTTCGGGAACAATCATGGGTCGCCAGGGGTCGGCAGGGGTGGAGAAGGATTTGAGCATCTGATGGACTGCTCTTCTCCAGGGAGGGGGGTTCCCAGCTGTCGGTGCCTGTCTGCTCCCTAGCGAAGGCTGGGGGACATAGCTGCCATGCTGAAATCAGGGGAGGAGTCTGGGCAGACACTGGAAGGGAGCGCATGTGGACGTGTGCACGCTCCCCTCCGCAGGCATCATTGCACGCCTTGACTCCTTGGGAGAAACCACAGAAAATCTGTTGCCACAGCAGCATGGTGGAGGGCACCTCACAGGCTCCGCTTCCGGCCAGCCACAGCACTGGCCTCTTGAATCCGGCCTCCGTTGGGGGTTGGGGAACCCTGCCGGCCCCGCTAGGGGGGTAAGCCCTGGGACCGGGTCAGTGCCGGATGGTGGACAACAGGGCTGGGGGCTCCTGCCGGAAGGAAGCCGGCAACAATATAAAGAAATTAAAAAAAAAACAAAAACACTATACTGTGCCTATAGTGGACGCTGTTGTGATAATGGCTGCTAACAGCAAGTCAATCACATCCATTAAGTTTACTGTAAAGCTCCCTGATAAGGAGTTTTTCATGACTGACATTATGGGAAAGAGAGTGTTTACTGTTCCTACTTTAGGTCTTAGGGTGGTGAACTACCAGTCCCATATTTTGAGGTATGAATGCTCACTCTAGAACAGGCTCAGAAATCTTACAGAGAGCCTTCGAGAATTGGTCTCAGAACAGCTGTTACCCAAGGTTTTCAGTCCAGTAGCCATTAAATATCTTTAAAGCCATCTTTAAATCCATGTTAAGCCACGCATTGAAGGAAACATGTTCCTGTTACCGTTATCCTTTTTTGACTATGGTAAACCTTCTGCTACTGTTGTGCCTCCCCAAACCCTAGCCCCCCCTTACCTCTGCCTTCTTATTGTCACTCTTTCTACCCCTCATGCTTCTCTATCTACCTTGCCAACCTTCTCATTCCCTTCCCCTCCTCCTTCCCTACTCTTAAAACCTGTTTTTGTTGTGTCCCTTCTTCCTCCCTATTTCTAGACTATCGTCTTGGTTCCCTTTTTTGGTTTCTAATCTACCCTCGCCTCCCAAAAAAAACTATTGTTAGTATGCACTTCTTTTTATGAGTATCCTTTTTATATTGCATATAGACTAACTTACTATGTATTTCCTTATGTAACAAATGACTGTGCAGTTGTATCTTCTTGGCCTTTGTGTATTTGCCCTTTCAAGACCATCTTGCAGATGAGCTTGCTCAGTGATGTTCTGCCTGGTTAAATAAATTTGATTTGATATAAGGACGGCTTTGCAAGCCTCTGATGCAGTGTCTTGCACATCAGCTGCTGGTACATTGAAACATAGAATTTTTTGGCAGTAAAGGATCGCCTGACCTGTTCAGTCTGCCCAGATGTTTCCTGGCTGGTGTGTCTTCGCAGACCCTAACTGGTCTCTGGCAACTACCCCTCCTCCCTGACTTTACTAATAATTCCCCTATGTGTATCCCATGCATGCTTCAAGGCCCCCCCCCCCAAACACTGTTTTCTCCTCCACCACTTCCGCCATCAGCCAGTCCAGGCATCTACCACCCTTTCAGTGAAGTAGTACTTCTTCACATCCCCCTTACACTCCCCCCTCCCCAGCTTCATCGCATGCACCCTAGTTCTGGTGCTCTTTCTCATTTGAGGGAGCCTCTCCTCCTGTACCCTGTTCAGCCTTGTGAGGTACCTATGTGTTTCTGTCTTGTCCCCTCTCGCTGTCCCCTCTTCCAGGATATACATGTTGAGAGCACTCAGTCTCTCCTTGTGAGGCTTTTTACGCAGCCCTAGCACCATTTTAGGTGCCCTTCTCTGGACTACCTCTGCCCTGTGTCTTTTCTGAGGTGTGACCTCCCAACCTGGCCACATTACTCCAGGTGGCATCTCACAGCCAGCGATACAGTGGCAACACCACCTCCCTCCTCCTGCTGGAGATACCCCTCCCTATGCACCCACATAGAAATAAATTCTATTACTGCTTTTTTCTTTTGATGCAATCTTTTTTTTTTTTTTTTACAGTTAATCTTCTTTATTCAACAAGTCCCCCGGTTCAGCTGATCCCCCAGCCCCATCATCCTGACTTTCCTCCTCTGGGACCAGTCACACTTACATTGCATGGCCTGGTTGCTCATTGTGTACAGGGCCTGCAGTGGCTGGTGATGGCTGGCCAAGAAACTCCTGTTTTCTCCTCGGTGTTTCTCATTAGGGGAGTGGGCATGTAATGCTGTCAAAAGAACTGACCCTACATGCTTCTGTGTGTAGGATGTCAGCAGTTGCCACGTCCCTGTCCCTTGCGAAATGTTCCCCGGCTGCCTTGTCCCCATCTGTCGCTAGGGGGCAAGCTGGTACGGGGCACCATGTCCCCACCTCCCTGGGAGAGGAGAGCTGTCCCTTGGATGCTCTATTCTCTCCCTCCTGATCATCCAACCGCAGTCCGCTCCTGAACTGGCTTCACAGGTGTGGCAGCAGGTGTGATGTCAAGTGCCTAAACCCTCTGTGCCACTGGACGGTTGATGCAATCTCTTTACTCTGTTAGGCCGATAGAATCATTATGCTCTTCGTAATGTCAGGGACATTTCACAGTACTCTGTACGGGGGTCAAAGGTTCTGACTCCTTTTGCTTTTCATTTGAAATATTTTTTAAAAATTCTCTTTTATTTTATCAAGATTGATAGCTTCTGTCTTGGGGGCACTCTGGGTAGTATACTTAGCCGTCTGGCTGTCCTTTTTGTGTCAGTCTGTTTTGTGTCTGTTTCACATTTTTCATGTCTGTCTGCTCTCTCTGTTTTGCTAAAAGAAACTGAGGTGGTTGAGACTGGTGCCGAGTTCTATAGCTGGCACACACAGTGTGCTGGCGGTACACACTGTTGGACACACAGCCTAGCTGCATAACTGGATTTGCAAGTGTCTGCATTCTTCTTCAAGCGTATACAGCAGTGCAATAGTACAGCTATAGTTCAGGTTTGAACAGCATACACACTCACTCTAGGTAGTTCTGATCATGAATACCCACTTTTCTTAATAAAACTCCAAAGTGTAGAACACCTTTTATCCATATGAATGACTTCAGACCCTACTACTTAACACTATCAGATCAATACTAAACTATCTAGGTAGACCAGGCCTCAGCTAAGGTAACCATGGTCTCTACCCTAACTTTGTTTTCCCCTGTACAGTGAACTTTGGAGACAGCTCGGGCTACCTAATGATAAAGCAAATCCTGTTGGCTGGCCTTAGAGGAGCTAGAGGAAAGGTACAGCCACTGACAAAGGAGAGAGGATTGGGTGTTCACTGGCTCTGTGAAAAACAATCATGAAATTCTTGTCCGTCAAAATGGGCAGATTGAGTGAACACCACATTTCATATGTGTTATACAATACAGCACCAAATACAGATGATACAAAGTGGTGTTAACATCTTTGTGTTTCTGTTCAGACTGGTAGAGTATCTGCAGGCCATGAGAAACTATTTCTTGCTTGAGGCCGGAGACACCATGTATGACTTCTACACTGCTATTTTTGACAAATGGAGAGAAAAAGAATCCTGGCAGAAATTATCCTTCCTAAATGTTCAGCTTCAGGATGCAGTTGGGCAGCGCTGCCCCGAGGACAGTGCACGGTACGCTGCTTGAAATCATTTTCAAATGTTTGCCATTGAGTTTATTTGTACAGTCAGGTTGTAGAAAGTGGTATCTGTTTATCCCAAAGGTAAAAAGTGAGCATTTGTAGAACCAGATTAATAAGGTGGACTTACACTGGTGAAAATATGCAGGTCTCTAGATGTTTTTAGGACTGTTTTTGTCAAAAGAAGTGTGCCCTTTGCTTTTTTAAAGTTTCACCTCCATTATGTAAAAAGCCTGTTTTTCGTATGTTGTTGCGATTTTTCTCCGGGAAGGAAATTGAACCTTAAAGGTAACTGGCATGAACATTACAAAGCTATATTTCATTATTTATTTCAAAGTGACGTACTCATTTAGTTTAATTACTAGTTAAGTTTGATATCAACTTAAACCCAGTTTCTGTCAAACTCCAAAATATATGATCTTACTTCGAGTGAGAGCTCTTGCAGCAGGCAATAACTATAAGGACTAAGCCACCAGGTCCCCACAGAAACCTTCTAGCTAGCAGTCTTCAGCAGGGGACCACCCCTGACGTCAGCTCCGCCTCAACGTCAGCCAGTGGTATAAAGGGGGTGGTCCCCAGCCCCACCTCAAGTTCTTTTCCCGCCGTTAACATCGGCTCCTCAGACGCCTTCTCACAACAGTTCAACTGTTTTTCCGCCTTCAGTGGGGTTTTTTTTTCCCTTGCTTTTTGATGAAAAAGTTTATGAATTTCATTCCTTTCTGCATATCTGAATTTCCGGCGTCATCATTATCATTCACGGAGCCTAAGAAAATCCGTCAACAACAGCAAGGCTGCCTTTTGAAGTATAGCCACAAGGCCTGCCTTTTGCCTAGGCCCAAACCACAACACTGTAGCCTGTGAGCATTGCAAGCAGTTTAATTCCTGGACTCTGATTCGCTGCTAGAAGGCTCTTAAGGCTCACCTCCTTTAGAAGCAGCTTGCCGCCATGCAGCCAGCCAGCGTGGAAGAGTCCTTTTTCATCTTCTTCAGTTTCTGCCTCCTACACTCAAAGCCGCACAAGGAGAAAAGGAAGGACTCAGAGAAACACAAGTCCTGCTACAAGGACCGGGAAAAGACCCACACACACAGTGCAGCATTACCACAAGTACTCCTGCTCATCCAGCCGCCACCGTCACCAGTCTCACAGCCCTCGTCAGTCCCACAGCTGGTGCCGGTCCCATAGTCAACATCGCTCTAGCTCTTCGTCCTCCTCCTTGGTGGACACAAGCAGCAGTTCTTCGTCCTCGGGCTCGGACCATTCTGACCCTAGGGGTTGCCTTCCTCCCCAGATAATAAGGACACCCCCAGGTCACCTCCTGATGACCCGAAGTGCATGGACGTCATGAGGCACATCCAGTCCTCAAACGGATGAGAGACAGAGGACCTGGATACAGAGAGGCAGAGGTTGGCAAAGTACCTGAGGCAGAAGGAGCCCAAGCCTCTAGTGGTGCCTCCTTTGGTAGATACCTTTCGGGACCTCACAAGGTTAACCTGGAAGCCCCCATTCAACACCTCCACTGTCTCCAAGAAGTCAGACAGGTTGTATAGAGCCCCTAGGGAAGAGCCATTTCTGGCGGAACACCCTGTGGTGGAGTCTATGGTGATTATGGCTGCTCACGATAGATCGAAGAAGCCTAAACACCTAAGTACTCAGCCTCCCAACCAAGAGTCCAGATATATCAACCAGCTAGACAGATAAAAACTTTATTTTTATACAGGAATACAAGTCTTTAGGCTGGTTAGCCTAGTTTACAAGAGATGTCCTGTTTCCTTTAAGTTACCTAAACATTAAAACACTTACAGGGTACTTGATACACAAAGTATTACAAAAAAATATATATGGAACATTTTTCATTGTACAAACATTCTCAGACAAGTATACAGAAATACAAACAAGTCATTCAGGCTAAATCTATCATTCAAAGCAGTGGCATATAACAGAACTTGATGAATTTAACTCCTGTTGGAACTCGCTATACAGAGGAAATGAATGTGCTAGATTTGACAAAGTATTCCAGTATGTGGCTGCCTGACAGTATAATGTCTTCTTTCCATATATGTTTTTTGTGACGGGAATAGAAATTTTATTTTTATAATTTGATCTCTTTTGTCTTGAATCAGTGTGATGATTTCTCCCAAACAAATTTCTGTTTATATAATGCTCGGGGCTGTCAGTATGATGTTTATAAATTATTGTTTTCCACTTCATTCTACATCTAGATTCTAAAGATGGCCAATTTAAAGGGCTCAGCAGACCACAATGGTGTGTTCTTAAACTACACTGCAGGACAAACCTCGCAATCCTGAAGTATACCCTGTCTAATTTATTCAATATTGTCTTATTGGTAGCACGATACTGAAGATCCCCATAGGTCAACACCAGAATGAGTAATTGTTCTGCAACCCTTTTTCTGTTATTTTTGGTTAATTACCTAGTTGTTCTTCTAAGGGCTCCCACCCTTTTATTAACCCTTTCAATTAAGCCCTCTATATGTTTTAAAAAAGTCATTTTCTGATCAAAAGTAATACCCAAATAGGTATAGTCAGTTACTTGCTCCAGAACAGTATCATTGTTTACTTTTATTTTTAATTGTGGTTTATTTCCCTTCAGATTTGCCCCAAAGTATAGTAATTTTGTTTTTTTAGTGTTCATTACTAGGCCTGATCTGGTGAACCACCCCCCCAATTCTGTTGAAGTCCATCTGTAATTTACTTTCTAATTCACTACTACTGTAACCTGTTGCTATTACTGCAAAGTCATCTGCGTACAGACATATGCTTTAATGCTGTATAACCTGTAGGAGGCTGTTGTTAAATATCAAAAATAATGGGTCCTAAAATGGACCCCAGTGGCACTCCCCTAGTTACATTTGAGTTTTCTCCTTTAATTAAAACATACTGTGTACGACCTTCCAAATAGGATTTCAGCCAATTCTTTGGACCTTCTGTGATACCCATTTTTTCGGCCAGTTGCAACAGAAGGGGGTGGTTCACCAGGTCGAAGGCCTTCGATAAGTCCACAAACACCACTGCTACCTCCTGACCCTCACGTAAAGCTATAGTCACAAGGTCGTTGAATTCCAGCAACACTGAGGTGGTGGAATGGCCCTTACGAAAGCCTGATTGACATGTTGTAATTAGACTATATTTCTCAAAATACTCAATTAATTGTGTATGGATATGTCTCTCCAGACACTTGGCCAGGACAGAAAGAAGCACAATTGGCCTATAATTATTTAATTCAGTAGATAAGCCTCATTTAAATATGGGGGTGATTTTACTCACCTTCCATTGATTTGGGAAGTAATTTTCACATAGACGTCTATTAAATATATTTGTCACTATAGGTGTAATCTGTTTGGCGGCTAGTTTCAAGAATCTCCCCTCTAGTAAGGCCGGCCCCACTGACTTATTAACGTTTATTCTTGTTAGCCCTTTATATATCTCAGACGTGCTTAGGATTCTAAACCGGAAGGGTGGATGTGATCCTTTGAAATTAACTCTATCTTGCAGTTTTTGTGAATCCAAATCTAATACCGTCACATCAAGACCTGGCAAGTCCACAAAATAATCGTTCATTATATTTATTATCTCCTGAGTTTCCTGTATCAAACTATCACCAACTGTAATATTATCATTCATTCAAACAACATGAAGTCTTACTATATTATGATAATTGCAGTATGACCGCAGGTTAGAACTGCTCCGGAGGTGAAATAATTAACTTTCCATGAAGGCATGGAATCTTGAGCGCGAGCTCGGTTAAGGAAGCTCTGTCTGCTTGCTTTCAAACCTAAACCGTCAGATTCTTTACTCCGCCTCACTGAACAGTCGCTCCGGAGATTTCTCCTTTTGCTCGGTTCATTTCACGGTTTAAAAGTTTAAAATACTCAGTTTTCGTCCAATTTTAACATGAACCGTTCGGTTCAAGCTCTGTCTGTGGTAACGTAAGTAATAGATAGTTTTACATCCGAATTTCTGTGTGGAGCTTGTAAAACATTTATCGGTTCGGTTTGAACCGATCAGGCTGTGTTTTTGAACTACTAGTCCTTTTTTAGAGTGCGGTTCCCGGTTCCTATCGGTTCTAAAAAAAACGGATTTCTTTACGGTTTTTTCCATGGCCCGTGACACGGTTGGAACCGATAGGAGAGTCTTGCTTAGCGGATTGCCATAAACGGGCAAGTTTTGGTTAGGCTGGCATAATGTCTGAGAAACCCAAAAGAAAAACCAGGCTCACTGGGTTTCAGCACTGTGATGTCTGTGGGAAGCCTTTGCCAAGGCTGACCCACACCACATGTGTTTATTGCCTGAGTTTGACCACCTCGATTCAGACTGCCAGATTTGCAAGAATTTCCCTGCTGCCACCCGTTGAGAAGAGAGTTGGTAGGCTCAGGAAGGGAGGCCAAAAGTCCGTGACCCAGATGGCCGGCCCGGTTCGGTGCCAACAGAACCGGAGGGAGTGCCCTCTGACCAGGGCGATACTTCCTTGGGAAAATGAAGAGCTGGCTCCGAGTAGCCAGTTCCTGCAAAAAGGACTAGAAAGTCTGCTGCTGTGGAAAAGGTTTTTTCCCCAACAGCTGAAGAGATAGCTAAAGCAATCCAAATTGTCCAGTCTCTTTCCCCGGTTCCTGAACCGACACCATCTGGGAGACGTTCAGTTCACCCGGTTCCTCCGGTTCAAGATTATGATTTTGAGGAATTTTATGAACCGTGGGGGTTGGGGGGGGGGAGACTATGAGGAGAGTGAATATGGTCTGGAAGATCTGGAGTCTCCTATTGTACCAGATACCTCCCCAGACAGACCTTTAGGGGTTCCCCCCCACCCAGGCTTTCTGAGTCCCCTTCTCACTTCATGTTTTATAAGAAGGTTGCTGAAGCTCTTCAGCTTCCTCTGGAGGAAGCTGTTGATGACCAGGAAGAGCCTGATTGTGTAGAAATGATGGATATTCCAGAGTCTAAGAGACTGTCTATTCCACTTCATAAATCTTTCAGGAAGCAGACAGTAAAAGTTTTAAAAAACTCCTCATACTATACCTCCTGTAGACAAAAGGATGGACAGAAGGTATACTTTATCAGGTTCTGACACAGAATTTCTTACACAGCAATGCAGCCATGTGGGGGTGTAGTGCAGGCTGCAGCCTGTGACAAGGCAAATATTCTCCTAGCTTTACATCCTCCTGAAAAGGACTCCAGGAAGATTGATGCTATGGCAAAGAAACAGTACATGGCAGCATCCTTGGGACTCAGACAAGCAAATTATATGGCTTACGCTGCCAGATACCAGAAATCCAGATGGGATACAGTGCTGGCTCTAGCCAAACAAGTTCCTGACCAGCTTGCCAGGGAGCTGGAACAGGTGGCTAAAGATGGTATCGAGGCATCAAAGGTGCAATTTCATGCTGCGGTGGACTCTAATGATGTATCATCAAGAGTCATAGCTACTTCTGTGGCTCTTCGCAGAATGGCTTGGCTCAGATGCACCTATGTCACAGGATACCCAGTCTAAAGCCATGGATTTTCCTGTGATTGGCAATTTCTGTTTGGGAGAAAACAGAGAATTACATGAAGAAAATGGATGAATACAGGACCACCTATCGGAGTGCACAGGCCAAGGAAAGGCAGGCAACCCTCAGAAGCAGCTTCCAAGGGCAGAGGCAGGCCTTTCATAGGCCTTTCTACCAGGCTTAGGCCTCCTCTTCCTCCTATACCCAGAGGGGATTCTTTAGAGGAAGGGCAGAAGGGTTCAGGCAGGCCTGCTTCCACCCCTCAGACCAAAGCCCCTGCCAAGCAGGCACCCTGATGGGGTAGCCAGGGCCGCTTCTCCTCTACCGGTAGGGGGCAGGCTGGCTTACTTTGTCCAGGACTGGAAGTCTCTCACATCAGACAAGTGGGTCCTGGAAGTAGTAAGCCAGGGTCTGGTTCTCAGCTTCAAAAAATATCCGAAGATGAGAACCAAATCTTTTCCTCCTGCATCTCCATCGGAGGCACTCGCCTTAGAGTCAGAGGTCTCTACCCTCCTCGCGCTCATAGCTGTGGAAAGGGTTCCACCCCTACATCAGGGCAAAGGTTTGTACTCCAGGTACTTCCTTACCCCAAAAAAGACAGGAGAATGGTGGCCCATCCTGGATCTCAGATACCTAAACAAGCACCTTTTAGAACCAAAGTTCAAAATGGTGACTCTGGGGATCATTTTACCTTCCCTAAGGCCAGGGGACTGGCTAGCATCCCTGGACCTCAAGGATGCCTACTTCATATTCTCATCAGAAGCTCCCATTGAAAGTACCTCAGGTTCGAGCTGCCCTCAGGCCATTACCAATTCAGAGCAATGCCCTTGGACTCACCTCTGGCTCCAAGGGTATTTACCAAATGCCTGGCAGTAGCAGTAGCTTGCCTAAGAAGGCAAAAGATTGCCATCTTTCCTTACCTGGATGATTGGCTCATAGTAGGCCATTCCCCAGATCAGGTCAACCTACATCTTCAGATAACTCAGCGACTGCTTACTTCCCTAGGTTTTCTCCTGAATCTCTCAAAGTCAGTGCTGGAGCCTGTCCAGCTCCTAACCTTCATAGGCGCAGAACTGAATACCCAGGAAGCCAGGGCCTTCCTCCCCTTAGACAGGGCAAACACCCTAGTCTCCCTGGCCTCCTCATTCACCCTGCAAGTCTCTCGACCAGCAAGACATTTTGTGCAGCTCCTGGGACACATGGCTGCTTCCACAGCAGTAGTGCAAGGAGCAAGGTTTCAGATGAGAGACATTCAGTTCCATTTGAGGGCCTTTTGGTCTCAAAGAAAGGATCCTCTTTCCAAATTGATCCCAGTAACTCGAACCCTGATCCAAGCCCTGCAGTGGTGGCAGGATCAGAGCAACCTGAGACAAGGAGTCCCTCAGCACTCAGCCTCACTCATGAATCCTTACTACGGATGCATCCCTCTTGGGGTGGGGGGCCCACATGGGCGACCTCACCACCCAGGGACTGTGGTCCCCACAGGAATTTCTGCTCCACATCAACCTGTTGGAGCTCAGAGCAGTTTTTCTAGCACTTCAAGCTTTCTCCAAATCTGTTCAGAACAAAATTGTACAGGTCAGAACAGACAACACCACTACAATGTGGTACATCAACAAACAGTGGGGCACTCGGTCTACGGCCTTGTGCACCGAAGCCATGAAGTTGTGGTCTCTGGCTTACTCCCTGAACACCTCCCTTACGGCAGTTCACCTCCCAGGCAAAGACAATGTCCTGGCAGATGCTCTCAGCAGGATCTCTCAGGGCCATCACGAGTGGTCCCTGGATCCCCTGGTTCTGGGAGTGGTATTTGCCAAATGGGGCACCCCTCAAATAGATCTCTTTGCAGCTCCAGACAATCATCAACTTCCTCTCTTTTTTTGCAGGCCCCAGTCTTGGGCTCAGTCCCTCTGGACGCCTTAGCCCTCAGTTGGGAAGGGAAGTTTCTCTATGCCTTCCCCCCCTTCCCTCTCCTATTCAAAGTGCTAGTCAAAATCAGATCCCAATCCTGCAAGGTAATTCTGATTGCCCCAGATTGGGCCAGGCAACCCTGGTACCCTCTCCTCCTGTCCTTAGCAGTCCATCCTCCCCTGTGCCTTCCCAAGAATCACAATCTGTTAACCTGTGCCCAGGGAAGGGTTTGGTACCCAAACCTCAAGTCTCTCAATCTCAAGGCCTGGTTCTTGAAGAGCTAGAGTTTGCTGGCCTACACCTCTCTCAAGGTGTAATGGATATTCTCAAGGCTTCTAGGAAGCCTTCTACCAGGGCTACTTACAACTCCAAATGGAAAAGATTTTCCATATGGTGTTCGGAGAAGAATATTTCCCCAGACTCTGCTGATTTACCCACAGTTCTAGATTACATGGTCCATCTAAACACTTTGGGGCTGAGACCAGCTACTCTGAAGGTACATTTGGCAGCTGTCTCTGCCTTTATTTCAGCAGGTAAGTCCTCTCCTCTGTCATCTCACCCTGTGTTTTCCAAGTTTTTTAAGGGATTGCTTCACACCAACCCTCCATTCAGGGATCCTGCTCCTGCCTGGGATCTCAATGTTCGCATTGCTCAGCTCAGGCAACCTCCCTTTGAGCCCTTGTCTTCAGCTGAGCTTAAGTTCTTGACTTGGAAAACTGTGTTTCTGGTAGCTATCACCTCTGCCAGGCGCGCAGGTGAATTACAAGCATTGTCAGTGGAGCTAGACTTTATCTCCTTTCACAGAGATAAGGTAGTCCTCCGGACTAATAGAAAGTTCCTGCCTAAGGTGGTTTCGGATTTCCACCTTAATCAATCTATTTCTCTCCCTGTTTACTTCACTGACCATTCCTCCTCTGGTGAGAGGAGGCTGCACAGCTTAGATGTGAAGAGGGCCCTTAGTTACTACATAGAGCGTACCAAGGGTCACAGGTTCCTCACTTATGGTGAGGTCGGCAAGGGGAAACCTGCCACTAAAAGATCCATTGCCAGATGGATTGTCTCTTGTATCCAATTCTGTTATGAAAAGCTGGGTAAGGTTCCCCCCTCAGGCCTGAGGGCTCACTCTACCAGAGGTACAGCTGCTTCTCTGGCTGCGGCCAGAGACATCCCAATTTTAGAGATATGTCAAGCAGCTACCTGGAAAACAGTTCACACTTTTACCAAGCATTATTCCCTGGACATCCAGGCTCGGATGCTGCTCGGTTTGGCACAGCTGTCCTTCAGAGCCTATTCCCTAGGTGAGTTCTGTCCTCCTCCATGGGGGTACTGCTGTGTAATCTGCAATTGTCATAATATAGCAAGACTTCATGTTGTTTGAAGAAAAATTACTCACCTTAGTAATGTTGTTTCTTCTAATGAGTCTTGCTGTATTATAAACCTCCTCTGCCTGCCCCTCTCAGAACCTTGTTTGGGCTGTGGGTGGGCACCACAGTGTTGGCACTCTATTTTGCCACTGTGTTGTTTTTGTCTCACCCTTCATTAGGGTGAACTAGTGTTTTATTTAATCTTTTGGGTCTCTTGACTTGAGTCTTTTTTCGAGACCAAGAAGTGTGTTTGCTATGTTAGTAGCCAGTTGGCTAGTATAGGGTTACAGCTTCCACACAGAACCTTAGTGAGTTTGCTCGTAAAGATCTGACGGTTTAGGTTTGAAAGCAACCAGACAGAGCTTCCTTAACCGAGCTCGTGCTCAAGATTCCATGCCTTCATGGAAAGTTAACTATTTCACCTCCGGAGCAGTTCTAACCTGCGGTCATACTGCAATTGTCATAATATAGCAAGACTCCATTAGAAGATACAACATTACTAAGGTGAGTAATTTTTCCTTTTTGCTCCTTGCCCCAGTTTTGGTAGAGAGTTTATAATTTGCCAATTTTTTTTAGGATCCGATTCATTATTCAAACGTTTTTTGTAAAAAAAAAAAAAAAGGGGGGGGGGGCTTTGCCCTTTTTATCTGTTGCCTAACATCTATTTCTTTTTTGCTTAAACAAATCCTAGTCTTTTCTTGTTTGTGTGTTTTTTGTTTTTTTTTTGCTTTTTTCCAACATCAATTTTTCACCCTTATACTTTTTAGAATCCTTTCGTTTATCCAGGGAAATTTTGCCTGTCTCCTGTTTGATTTTTTTAATTTTTGGAGCATGTTTGTCACATAATTCGTTAAAGGTCTCTGTAAAGAAACTTAAGGTTGACTCTAAGTCAGGAATAATTTTATATCGATCCCACCTCTCCCTCTCGACACTCATCAGGAATGCATTTTCTGACAAAGCTCTCATATTTCTAACCCAGGTTATATTTTCTTCCTGATCCTTCTGTTTTGTTTCTATCAAAATGTTGCCCCAAATTGGGTTGTGATCTCCCAAACAGGGAGACAAAACTCCTGAAGCTTCAGTTTTTATGGCGTGGGATACAAATAATAGATCCAATATCGTACCCTTTTTTGTAGTGGTAGTGTATCTTGTAGGTTCTAATGTCTGTTGAGTCACCCCAAAAACAGACATAGCTTCTTTTAAAGACTTTCCCCTTTTTTCTCCCCAATAACAATTAAAGTCCCCCATAAGGACAATGTGTTGATCTCTGGCAACCCGTTGTATTACACTTAAAGTTTCCTCTATCATCATCCGCTTGCTCCAACAGGTCCTTTAACTTTCTCACACACGGTACAATACCAAAATGCCCTGTGGGAGAAAGGTATAGAGGTAGCTCAGGCCCTTCCAGACTCAGCACAAAAAACTGAGCTCCTGGACCTCCTCAAATCGGGGTCGGATGTAGGCACCCACATTCTGCGTGCCTCAAACGAAACTGCAGATATGGCAGCCAGATCAGCAGCTTGGGGCATCTGCCTCAGGCGCCATGCTTAACTTAAAGTCTCAGGATTCTCCCAGGATCTGCAGTCGGGCATTTTGGACCTCCCCTTCTAGGGCTCGGTCCTCTTTGGAGACAAGACAGGGAAACTGATCACTCATCTCCAGCACTCTGGGAAGTCCATTTGGTCTGTCCAAAAAATGTATAAGGGCGACCAAAGACCCTTTAAGAAGCGGCCATTTCAGAAGCCCTCAAGTCAGTAGCCCCAAAACCAGCCTCAGCAGAGAGGAGACTATAAAAGAAAGGCCACCTCCCAGACTCCTGGAAGCTCTGCCTCTCGGGCTCTAAAGTCCTCCCAGGCCCCTCTGCCTACTCCTGGAGCAACACAGTGACTCCTTGCCAGACCCCCTCCCACCAGCGGAGTCAGTGGGGGAAGTCATAGAGGGTTGCTTCTCCCTCCATCTCAAGGGTTGGAGCAAAATAATGGCAGACCTCTGGGTTTTACAGCTCATAGAGAGGGGTTCATACTCTTGAGTTCGAACAAATGCCTCCGGAAACTCCACCATTGTCCTCCCACTATCCTCCTTCTCATGTCCCTCTGATCGAAGGAGAAATTCAGGCCCTCCTGCAAAAGTGGGCCATAGAGCCAGTTCCCCCGGCTCAAAGGGGAAAGGGATTTTATTCCCACTTTTTCCTAGTTCCCAAAAAGACCAGGGACCTTCGGCCCATCCCTCAACAAATCTGAGTACAAGATGTTCAGGATGGTCACTCTGCCAGGTCTGATCCTTCTCCTGCACCAAGGGGGGACTGGCTTTGCTCTCTAGATATGCAGGATGCGTACCTGCACATCCTAGTGTTCCAGCCCCACAGGAGGTTCCTGCGCTTCCTCTTCCAGGGCTGACATTATCAGTTTCGAGCCTTGCCATTTGGCCTATCCGCCACTCCCAGAGTCTGCACCAAGTGCCTAGCAGTGGTGGCTGCAGCTGTACATCGATGGGGCCATTACGTCTTTCCCAACCTAGACGACTGGCTTCTGGCAGCTCCCATGAGGAAACAGCTGGTTCGCACTCGCTGAGACACCTTTACACTCTTTCGAGAGCTGGGGATCACCCTGAATATCCCAAAGTCGTCGTCATGGCCCAGCCAGAGACTTCTGTTCATAGGGGCGGTCCTGGAAACAGTACAGGGCATGGACTTCCTCCCTCCAGACAGGGCGGATCGCCTTCAGGATCAGGCCTGAATAGTATCCTCGGCTTATCTGAGACTCCTTGGTCACATAGTGGCAGCCATCCCCATGGTTCCTATGGCTCGTCTCCACATGAGGGTCCCTCAGTGGACACTCAGGGTGCCATGGGACCAGAGGTCCGATGGCCTAGAGATCAGCCGGTCTTGGTCTCCGACCCAGTCCGCAGGACACTAACCCGGTGGTTGGACCCCACTCAATCTATCGACAGGGGCCCTCTTCTGACAGGTTCCCAGAGATGACTTCTAACCACAGATGCCTCATGTCTCGGTATAGGCGCTCATCTTGAGACCAGGCAGACCCAGGGGACCTGGTCACCAGATGAGCAATCGCTCCATATCAACGTTCTAGACTTGCAAGTAGTCCTAAATGCCTTGCAGGCATTTCAAGCAGCCTTATCTCTGGGCCCTCTTCTCATTCAGACAGACAACATGTTCATTGCCTTTTATGTCAGCAAGCAGGGGAGGACTCACTCCTACCCCCTCTGCAGAGAGGCAGTGAGGGTCTGGTATTGGGCGCTGGAACACCGCCTCACGCTCACTGCTGTTCATGTTCCAGGCATCCAAAACGTCTTGGCCGACAGCTTAAGCAGGTCTCGGTCCAACGCTCACGAGTGGGAGCTCCTTCAGTCAGTGGCAGACCGGCTGTTCGTCCAATGTGGCCGGCCAGAGTTGGACCTTTTTTGCTTCCCGTTTCAGTGCCAAATTGCCCAGTTTTTGCTCGCTAGATCCAGGGCCTGGAGTTTTCTGGCAAGACGCATTGTCCGTCTGTTGGACAGAGAGGTTCCTCTACAGAGGGTGCTTCTGAAGTTACAGGCGGAGGGAGAAGAGATGATTCTCATAGCCCCCTTTTGGCCTTGGCAGATGTGGTTCCCACTACTTCAGCAGCTGGTAGTGGAACCTCCAATTCCCCTGCCTCTGTGCTCACACTTGCTCACCCAGGATCAGGGCACCTTAGTCCATCCGGATCTCAGGTCTCTGCATCTTCACGCGTGCCTCTTGCAGACTTAGCTATGGCTAGATATCGGGTTTCCCCCAAGGTAGCGCATATCCTTCGGGGCGACCAGAAAACCCTCTGCTAGATCTACTTATGCCATGAAGTGGAAATGGTTTTGCCTGTGGGCTACTGCACACCAGCTTAATCCCTTTTCTTACCCTCTGAACTCCGTGCTTGAGTATCTACTCTCTTTTTGAGCATGGCCTGAGCTACTCCTCCATCAAGGTGCACCTTTCCGCTGTCTCAGCATATCATGCACCGGTGGAGGGTAAGACTCACACTCAACTGGACGTGTCCCTTACCTTTTAGTGGGGCATTTTGCATCTAAAGCCTCCCATCCGAGATCCTGTCCCTCCATGGGATCGCCTCTTTATGTTGGAGAAGCTCACGATCCCCCGTTTGAACCAGCCTCGGATTGCGAGCTATGCTTTCTGTCGGGGGGGGGGAAGCATTATTATTAGCTGCAGTTACTTCTGCTCAAAGAATTTCAGAGCTTCAGGCTCTGATGTGTAAAGAGCCTTATTTAATTTTCCTCAAAGACAGGGTAGCCTTACGTACAAATCCTAAGTTTTTGCCCAAGGTGGTGTCGAAATTAACCCTAAATCAAGACATCCACCTGCCTGTTTACTGCCCTGAATATTCTGATGGGGGGAAGTGCTGTTGCATACTCTAGACGTCCATAGGACGCTTCGTTGTTACCTAAGCTGTGTGATGTAGACAGCCAGCTCTGAGTGCTCTGAGTTCTGTATTAATTTTTTTTTTTATTACATATAAAATATGTGATGGGAAGGTCAGTTTGAGGAAACTACAGTCTTGCTGAACTGACACATCCAAAAAAAAACAAGGATAAGTTCAAAGGACAGGAGGTATTTTAAACTACAGAGATCTGAGGTTCAATTAGCATGTTAAATTTGCTTTGATCTCAGGAAATGAAATTAGCCATTCATGGCATCCCCAGGGGAATCCTTTGATTTTGCTCTAGGTGTCCTATGGAAAGAGCATGCTTGTGTTATGAATAACCTTCCAGGAACCAGCTCATTTCATCAGAACCCAGACGAATTTGGAAAGCCAAATATACATTCCCGGGGAACCCTTGAATTACACGAGAGACCTTTGAGGTGTAGATTCCAGGGTCCAGATGGGATTAAAGAGGCACATACACTTTTGCTTTGAATACAGTGACTTAGATCAAAGAAACTTTTGAGATGTATGTGTAACAGAGCACAAACCAGTTCTTACCAGTTAACCTGAGGAAAGGAAAATTGAGTATGTCACTTACCATTTTTTTTTAATCTTGTTGGGACATCCTGTGCTTTAAAATATAACTTTTAATACTCCAAGGTGGAGTTTAATGACATCATGAGAAGGCCGGCTCAGAACTGTTTTAATTGCTGAAAGAACCTTGACAGAGACACAAGACAATATTTCTGACGGAGAGAAGAGAGACCCTCAAAACACTGAAAGAAAATAAGCATTAGATTAGACCAGTCTAATTGTATGTATTGTAGAAACTGTACTTTTTCCTGTTTGTTTTAAGACTGTATGTGTTGGGATATATATTTTGTTCTGTAATTATTGTTCTGTTTTGATATTTTTAAAGTAAAGAGATATTTTTACAACGGAACTATCTGGAGTGCCTTGACATTTCTTTTTATTTAAGTGGAACTTTTAAAGGTTATAAGTAACATTGTGTATGGGCTTATTGTATACCAAACTGGGAAATAGAGTTTTCTAAATTCTTGCATAGAGTTCTAAGGGTTCATTTGAAAGAGCTGGTTGGGTGCCCGTACGCAAAGATATCTGGCTCCCCGAAGACAGAATTATCTGAGCCTGATAATTGGGTACGCTAGCAAGAGGTTATCAGTTTGAATCCCTCCAGAGCTTGAGACTAAGGTGACTTGAACCCACAAAACAGACAAGAGGGCTACCTTATTCTGTTCACTGTACACAAATCATACGTTCAGAGGTTGGCACTTTGGGAGTAGAGGGCTGACTGGCTGAGTGAGATTGTGACAAGCCGCACTGCTCCCTTCCAGAAAATGGATCAGTTGTTTGTTTTGTTCGCTCCCAAGACTCAGGGTGTGCCAGTTACCAAGAAAACCTTGTGTAAATGGCTAGTTAACTGCATCGTTCTTTGCTATGACAAGTACAATAAGCCTTTATCAGGTTTGGTAAGAGGCCATTCCATCAGGGGTGTGGCGACTTCTTTCACCTCTTTGAGGGATGTTTCCACATCAGACATTTGTACAGCGGCTACCTAGAGCTCTGTTCACACCTTCGTCAAGCATTACAGCTTGGACATAGCTTCCAGACGTAGGGCTGGGTTTGGCCTTTCTTCAACCCCTAGCTGGTTCTTTTCAGCCTCCTCCCGGACTTTCCTGTTCCTTATCCCTTGAGTGCTTGGGACTCCGTCCTTATAGTTATTGCCTGCTGCAAGAGCTCTCACTCAAAGTAAGATAGTAGTTACGTAAGAACTTACTTTTTAACAGTAGATCTTCGAGAAGAGCTCTTGCAGCAGGCGCTGCTTTCCCTCCCTCCTTTCCCCCTGGCTTTTTCTCTGCCATTTAAATTTTTAGGCAAGAACCTACCTGGTTCTCCTGCAATCCTAGACTCCGTGTCTCCGGCTGGAGAACTGAGGTGTTGCTGGGGATTGCCCCCTTTATACCACTGTCTGACAGGGCGATCCCCTGCTGAAGACTGCTAGCTAGAAGGTTTCCATGGGGACCTGGCGCCTGGTGGCTTAGTCCTTATTGTTATTGGCTGCTGCAAGAGCTCTTCTCGAAGATCTACTGTTACAGAAAGTTCTTACGTAACTGTACTTTTGTGTATTATGGCACTTGGCCCCATGAGCTGTTCACCTGCGCATACCAGAACATCTCTTTTTTTCAACCAGTAATCAGGACTGTACAAATTGTAACATTTAGTGCTTGTCCAGCCACAATCTATTCTGTTTTTATACTTGGCCTTCAAGAAAATTTACTTGTCATGGACTGGGGAGAATAGGATTTGCTCACCCCTGCATCGCCGGCCCGTCAGTGCAGTGGTAAGACTACTGCTCATGATGTCGACCACCTGAGTTCAGGAATGAGCTTGTGTCATCTGGATCCGTCATAGGGGAGGAGGCTCGAGGGTCCCAGGGGGTGCTCTCCTCCGGTGCAGTACTGCCACCTGGGTGACCACAGGTGGCAGTGCAGTCCAGAGTGGCTCGTGGATGGGAGGACGTTGGCTATGCCGCTCTGCACACGGTTGCATGTGCACATGCTTGTGCACCGTTGTCACCAACATACTAGGAGGATGGAAGAACATGCGAAAATACCCTGGCCGGCAGGATGATACCAGCCACCCACAGGCCCTGCACCTTGGCTACCCAGGCACCTTCTCCACATACTGGATCTGTTCTGCGGCGGAGTTTGGAGGTCCGTCCAGTGCCTCTGCCAGAGATGGTTATGCTCTGGGGGAACTTGGCACCTTTGTTCCCATAGACGCCATATGGCGTTGGAACCATCTATTGCTGACTCTTACCCAAAATGGCCACTGGGAGCAAATGAGTTAGGAGGTTATGATAAGTCCTGGGGGGATGCCAAGGTGATAGGGTTGTGGTGGCTGAAGCAGAAGGGGGCCAGCCACAGATGCAGGAGCAAAAACAGCAGTAGCTGCAAAAATAAAAAATGAAATAATTGTTTTCAATGTTGTTCTCTATTTCTCCACACCCCCTCGAAATGTGATACTTTTATAAACCACTCATGCTTTGCTCTTGTGGTTTATATAACATCACACACCTCAGGGGTGTAAAAGAATCTTGTAACACACTGATGTACATACATTATTGTATATTTGTAAAATGGGTAGTAAGACTTCTGCATTCTGATTAGCCAAAACTTGTTCTTACCAGTTGGATTGGGATAGCACAACAAGTGGGTAAAACATGTTCAGTCAATCAGAATGTATCGTATCAGTTTATTCACTATGCAAGCTACTCCTTCTCACAGCAAACTTCAGACAAATGCCACTCCTTTCATCTGTGGCCCACCTACCCACTTGCTCTCTCGCTCCTTACTCCACAACAGAAAACAGCATTCTGTCATTTAACTATGAAATCTATATTCTACCAATATTCATAATCTTTAAAAGGGATCTCTTCTACACTGATGCTGTGGTAAAGCTTACGTTTCTCTACAACTCCCAAAGGCACTTGTGCACTCTTCTATTGATACAGTGAATGAGTACCAATAGGAATTGTACTGTCAGACAGGGCTCACAACTGGGTACACATCACGGACTTCATTATAGCTACAACAAAATGAAAAATAAATTGGTAATGTACCAAGAGCTTAAACTGAGGGTTTGTGCAGCTGAGTAGAATCTTCTTTATCAAATAAAAATTAACTGTTTATCGAGGAGTATATAACAGACGGGGACGCCAGAGTGCAAAACACAGAAATTGTCATAGCATCACCTAGTGGCGGTTGAATAGTGGATGGACTACTTTACACTCATTTTACTTAAAAAGTTCATTTAAAAACGTTTACATTGATATTATTTTATAAATTTTGCTTACATTACCCATTTCATAAGTGCAATAAAACATGACAGCACACCTTCATTCCTTAATGCTTACATTTAATCCTGTTGTCTTCATTTTAAATGCTGTTTAAGTACTATTAAGTAGAATATTTTTCTCATTTAGTGAAATTACAGTAATATAACAGCATAAAACCTTGATCTTCCCTTGTCAGTCTTCACCATTCATTACTGCTTGGGGTAGTGCTGGAGGTGCTCACCTGCTATGGGAAATTTTTTATTTTTTTTTTGGGAGTCGGCTCCAGCAGGCGCCACCTGAGGAAAGCTGCAGCCTATGTCATCTGTGCCGTTAGGTACCATAGACTCCTCCTCCATCTCAGTTCTGTTTCTCCGCCCGTCGGTGGCACCTGCTACGCGGTTAGATTCAGTTCTAGGCCTAGTTGCGATATCGACCGTTCCAGACTCCTCCTGCCTGCTTTTCTCGACGTCGTCACCGGTAAGACCGTTCTTTTTCCTTCTTTTTCATCAGCGCCGAGAGCTGTGCTTGTTTTGGTTTAAATTTTTTCGCATCATGTCAGGTTCGGGAGCAAAATGTAAGCGGAAGGCGGGCCGCGCCCCTATGCGTCGGTGCTCCTGTGGCAAGCATTTTTCCTTCACGGACCGGCATGATGTTTGTCTCCGTTGCCTGGGACCCAACAACAATATAGATGTGTGCGATGCCTGTTTCTCAATGGACTGTCACGTCCTGGAAGTCCACGCGTTCAGGATCAGCAAGGCTCTGCCGACTTTCGGAGGACGGCGTCGCTCCAGGGATTCCCAGGTAAGGTCTCTAGACCCTTCCTCCGGGTCCCCTCTCAGGTCTATACAATCTGTAGAGGAGGAGGCTTCCTCATCTTCTCTTGCCGAAGAGGAGGCCTCTTTCACGGTGTCGGAGGAACGCTTAGGTCCCTCCCAGGGCCGCGGCGGGGACACCGCTTTGGCAGTCACCTCCTTGGAGATGCAGGCTCCCCCAGTGTCAAGGCCCAGGTCTGCTAGGCCTGGCATCGGTGGACCCTCGCCACAGCCTTCTGGCGCCATTTCGGATCCTGGTGCCGTTCACGGCGCCGGTGATCAAGACAGCACCGTTCACAGTACCGTGTTGGCTCTTGGTGCCGCCTGCGGCACCGTGGGTCCGATTGGATCTTTTAGCCGAGTCGAGTCCCAGCACCGAGGGCAGTGCCGTGGCTCTGGCCGACGCCGCTGGGGTGTCGGGGCTGGGTCTAAGCGTTGTGGGGGGTCCGGGGTCATCCAGTGCCGCTGCTGGCACCAGCGCCGTTCGTGGTGCCATTTCACTGGAGACCCCCGGGGTGGCCAGTATTGTGGTCCAGCTGGTCTCTTCCTCCTCCTCCTCGGAGGATTCAGATGTGGACCCGTCCTGGCACCCTGACTCTTTGGAGTCAGGTTCTCTGGTGAGACAAGGTGCTAGGCGGCCCAGCGCTCCTATTCCTCTGTTTCTGCTGCTGTCCTCCCCTGAGGCCTCCCAGGCTGGGGGTGGTGTGGGGTCCCTGGAGGGGGATGGAGCGGAGGTGGATGGAGGGGCTCTCCCTCCTGAGGGGGTTGTGGCAGCTGCTGATCCCGGTGCTGCTGCACCCCCTCCAGGTGGTGGGTCGTTGGGGTCGAGGAGGAGGGCATTCTCTGAGTCCGGGGGGGTTGAGAGACAGGGTTCAGGCGCCTCGGTCTTCACCTGCCACCCCTCGGGGGGGCGGGTAGGAGCCGTAGCGCCAGGCCCCATCTTTCCCCTCTTGAGCCCCAGGGACCCCTCTGGTGGCGTTGCTGTGGGCTACCCTTCTGGATTCATGCAGCCCCAGGTTCGTCACAGGGGAGGATCCCCTACTAGGCTCTTCCAGGCTTCGCATCCCCAGAGTTCCGTTCTGCAACCTGGTTTGTTGTCTGGGATCCCGCCAGCTCGGGCTCCGTTCCCCGGATTCCAGAGCCTCAGCAGAGGACAGTTGCCTCGCTGTAGGCGCCCCTCTCCCATTCCTCTGCAGCCACCCCCCTCTCTCCCAGGCCATGTCGGTCCTACGGGCCCATTATCCTGGGAGACGTTCAGAGGCACTGCGGCGGTCTTCCCCTCATGTGTTAGTTACATGCATGAGTGGGTGTTTCGTCTATCCCCACCGCCGCAGGAGTCCTCTGGACATTCGAGCTCTCCATCATCCTCGTCTCCCTCCTCGGAGGGAGAGGAACCCACTGCTCATCTCTCCTCTGATGCTGATTTCACTGAATATCAGTGATTCCTTTCGAGGATGGTGAGGGATCTTCATATTTCCTTTGTTAGGCGAGACAATACCGAATGGGAGACGTGTGAATTCCTCGGTGAATTCAGTGCCCAGCATTTGGTGGTACTATCCTGGCCTATTCCCTTCCAGGAGGCGTCTATCCATTCCTGGCAGTCGCCAGCCACCCTTTCTCCAGCCCCGGCAGACTGCGAATGAAGGTATTGTGCCCCATTGGAATCTCTAGGTACTCTCCCCAACCCACCTTCAGGATTGGCATACCTAGAAACTCCCTCCGGGCACCGCCGCCTGGCATCACGACCGTCCACGGACTCAGATTCCCTTCAATTTGACCCGATTAGAGGCGAGGCTATGTTCTCTTCCTCTTGTGCGATGTTATGCATTGCATCACATCAGAGCTCACCATCCTGCCTACAGTAGGCATTTGCGGTCGATGCTTTCCCAAATCTTAGCATCAATGCCTGATGCCGAACAAACCAGACAAGCTGTTGCCCTCTCTGCTATAGGCCTGGAGCTGGCAGACACCAAGCAAAGGGCATCTTATGGCGCTAGTGAGGTGGCTTCCAGAGCTTCTGAGGACAGCGATCTATATTAGGCAGACGGCATGGCCGTCTGTCAAGGTTGTCACCCCTGGCCCGACGTAGGGTGATTCGCTCAGCTTTCCGGGGGACCCGTCTCTTTTCCTCCAGAGCTAGGAGACTTCTACAGGGGCTTCCTCCATCTCCCCGTCCTCTGGGGCCTCTCCTAGCTCTCCTCCACCATAGGCTTCTCGCTTGATTAGCCCAGGGTCTTCCCCTTTTGTTTCCCACCAACAGGAGGCTGGGGGTCTTGCTCCCTCAGGTTCTTATCCCCGAGGCTTAGTACTCACCAAAGTGATGAATGGTGAAGAGTGACAAGGGAAGATATGAAAATTCGTATCTCGTAATTCTTATCTTTCTCTGTATCTTCACCATTCATTACTATACCCACCACCTTCCCTCAGTGGCCTCCTCTACTGCGTCTCCTCCTCCCTCTCGTTCCTCTCCCTTCCTTTGGCCTTTATGCCAAAAAAAAAATTATCCTGGTTTCCGTTCTTCTATGGACGGATCTCTTTTCCTCAAGGTAAAGGGGAACAAGTAGGATTTTTCACCTATTCTGAGGGAACTTTTTCTGACTGCCCCTAGGGTTGACCTCTGGGCTCCTGAGTCACGATGTTCAGCTCACAGCTAAAGAGACCGTTCCTTTTTAGCTTCGGCCTCAAAATTAAAGTTCCCCCTGGTGGGCATTATTTAATTGTCAGCTTCTTCTGGTTGGTGCTTCTGCACTTCTTAACCTAGAACTGCTACCCTTGCCTTGCCTTCAGGCAGTCCAACTGAGTTCCCACTCTATCCTTCATAGAAAGCTGCCTCTTGTAGGGCCTTTCCCCTACCCGCACAGTTCCGTGTTAGCACTTAACAAGGTGCTGAGGGGCTTACCCCCCTCCTCATAGTTGGGCGCTCTCTTTCTGGAACAGTTTCTGTCCGGGCAGTCTGTAAGCTCTCAGCTAGAGTGTAGGGGGTTAAGATGATGAGATTATAGAGAACCTGCCCTTTGTGTCCAATCTTACAAGTGGTTCAGTTGAACCTTTTCTCACTCCTAGTAGGAGGGATTCTTGCTCCCTTGGTTTTTGGTTCTGAGCTTATAACCCTCTCAACCAATAAACCTATGGGCAGTGTTCTCCCCTCTCAACATCCCTTCTCTCTTCTCTTTCTTCTGCTACCTCTTCCTTTTCTCTTTATCTGTTCCTCCCTTAGAGCCGCCCCAGATGGGAGGCCCTGCGGTCCCTTAGGGTAGGTATTCTCCCTCTTCCATCTGTCCTCTACCGGCTTATTCCTTTTTCAGTTTATATCCTTTCCTTTTTCTATCCCTCGGCTCTCTTGCCTCACTCTTTCCTTTTTTTCCTTTAACCTTTTTCTGGCCTCTCCGGCTACCACTACCCCAAGCAGTAATGAATGGTGAAGATACAAGAGAAGATCAAGAATTACGGTAGGTACGTAATTTTCATTTCTGCTCTGTCAGGGTTGGAAATAATTTGGGTGGTGGCTGTCCAAGGGACAGGTGGCATGTATATTTTGTCTGCCCCACTGAATTTTCCACCTGTCCTATTGTTTTATACTAACTCAACATTCTTGATATGGGTTTTTAATCTGCTTCCCTGCTCTTCGGTAGGCTGGACCTGCCATTTCAAGGGCGTTTAATTAGTTTTGTTAAGTCCCCCTCATCTCATAATCCTACTGTTAGTCTCCCCCTCTTGCTGCCTACTATGAAAATCTTACAAGGTCCTTTAATTTGCTTCCCCAATCCCCTCCAAAATTACCTATCAGTCCTACAGTATTGCTGTTCCCAAAATAACTTGGCTGTGATTGAGTCCTTACCTCACCTTGTACCTCAAGCACAGCACAGAGCGACGTGAGGCATACAGCATGGTGAGTAGCAGTGGACCTGCAGTTGTATATGTGTTATAAGGTAGGCTTACAGTCTGAGTCTTCCCACTACTTTCTGTCTGCCCCTGCTCGCTAAAATTGCTGACAGTAAGGGCATTATATGATGTTAGGTTAAACCGACGTGCCTTCCCCGAGATAGGAGTGCCATGACATTGGGATGTCAGTCAACCGAATCTCACAGGCAGCTGTGGTCTTCTGGGTTAATGGATTGTTTCTAATGCAGTACATGTCCCATGGACAGGTACAGAAACAAAAACAGTTGTTCCTGAAAAAATGGGCGTCCTGGACTGGCAGACAGATGGTAATATTACTTAGAAAATGGTCTTAAAAATCTGAGAAACCTGATTGACTGGCAGGGGTACGTTAACTTACAACTTACAGTTAGAGCCCTCTGAATAACAAGTACCACCCTATAGTGCCCCTTCACCCACTAAAGTATCCTAGTGCCCACCCTGCTTTCTAACCGGCTAAAACCACCTTATTTGAATTTAAAATCGCCGCCATTTTTTGCCCTTGCTAAGCAACAGGAAAGAACGACTAGGCACACACACACAATCCTGCCCACAACTCCAGTGCCCCATCCCCAAAATCTAGCCTGATTTGTAAAAAAAAAAAAAAAAAAATGTATTCCATTCAGGGAGAAAAAACGACAAGATAGAAGCCATGTACAGAAAACTGACTGGTGGCAATGCTACGGGAGTAATATGTTCACAGCACCTATGACCCTCATCAATAGTTTGTCATCTGTGTCCCTGCTCCCCAATACCCTACTTAGTTATTCAGGTGATAGTGGAGAATTCACACCTCTTACAGATGGTAAAAGCAACAGTACCTGTTGTATTTTGGGGCTCCTCCAGTTCTGCACCTGTGCAATACCCTCCGTCTCTCTTTCCACACGCTTCGACTCTCTCCATACGTTGCTCCTCTTCACACTCCCGGTGTCGTGCTAAATCGGATCTTTCCTCCAAAAAGGAAAACTGTAATAACTCAGTCCCGGTCCTCAGGGCAGGCAGTGAAGACTGGGAAACTGTAAGAAAAAAAAATAAAGCAGTTACTTCCAATCCCTAGGGCAGATAGTGGGGATCGGAAGTTCTCCGTGGAAACCATACACAGTTCTGGTCCTCAGAGTAGGCAGTGGAGATCAGAAAAAAAAGGAAACACTGTACATACAAATTTGGTCCCGGTCCTCAGTGTGGGCAGCGAGGACCAGGAAACTAAACAAACAGAAAAAACAAGGAAGCAGTGCAGGCAATGAGTCATGTAATGGTACAAAATAGCTCCCCCTACTGATGACTAGCGGACGAACTACTGCCAGTAGCAGAAGGACTACTTTTCAAAAAAGGACTAAAAATTTAATTGTAGGCATTTTTTATAGCATTACTTACATTTTTTTTGTAATCCTATAAAAAATGATACATGTAGCCCATTTTCTAAGGGCAGTAATACCATAAACAGGCATCGGGCCTCATTACTTCCCTGGGCAGTCCAGTATTGCCCAATTCCGCCCACCCTGTCGGGTGTTATTGTTTGCATGACATCACATAGAAACCTCGCTCCATTTTTTTCCTGAGAAGGCCTGAGCTCTACTCTGTGACACGGACTGGAGCACCTGAGCTGCGAGTTCCAAGACTCCATTTGAATCTTTCTGTGGCTACATCAGTTTATCAGGACCCCGGGACTGCTGTGAACTTCATTGTGGACACTGGTGAGAGCGGTGTTTTACTATTGTGCAGGACACTGGTGAGCGCAGTGTTTCTGTTTTCTGGCAGACCAGAGGGTAGGAGAAGTGAACCTTGCTTAATGCAGGTGAGAGGATCACTAATTTCGAAAGAAGGAGATATTGTGACTGGGCCCGACTCTCAAATCTCTCCTAGTACTTTTGCCTTCCCAGCAGATGGAAAGTGTATAAACCTTTAAATGGGGTGGTGGTGTGAGCACTGCTCTATTTTTCTCATCTCCGGAGCGTTCTTCTCTGTGACGTGTCTAATTGGACTGTATAGTTACTCTCTGCTGGAATAGTTAACATAAAGTGTTATGGAGGACACTTTTATATTTCTTTAACAAAACTGTGGACATTTGTGCTCCAATTGGGAACAGGACTTTTCTTCTAGTTCATTTTAACACTGCTATTACATTTATTACATCTAGCTCTTATCACTTTTTGTGGTTTATTTTTTATTTGAGATAGAATTAATGAATGTATGTTTTATACGAGTGATTAGCTCTGTTGTACTAAAGGGATAAGTTTTGGATGTTTGTGTTTAGGGGTAGGAGTTTTAAATAGGTGAAACTAGTGTATATATGATACATATGAGTGGATAGTTTTATACTGTGTTAGGTTGAGTGCTAAACTCTATGTGGAAAAAGTGAAGGTTCCATCAAGAAAGAATTGAGGAAGAATAAGCTTAGGCAAGCAGATTAGGTGGGTTGGTGTATCAGCCATTCAGGGATGTATAGGGATTCTGGTCCCCTATGCCTAACCTATGCTGCACCCCAGCAACATGACCTCCATCCCTTTTCTGACCTCCCAATGTCAAATACCACAGCGAGGTGCTGTAGGGAGGTCAGCATTACGAGGGCACGCATTGATCGGCAGCAGCAGGGTGCAGCAGACAGGGCTGAGGTGAGTGGGATAGGGGTTGTTAGGTGCAGGAGACACTCTGGGATCAGACAGAGGCTAGAGAGAGGACAGACGTGTTTGGTGTCTGTCTCCAGGGTTCCCACCAGACCGAGTGGGCAGGTAGCCATAGGGCCAGCAACATTCAACAACCTCGTTCGGGCAGTGCTATGCAATGCAAGGTTGATGAGGAACAAGACCACAGTTATGGCGGACTTGATTTCCTCGGTCGTCCTGGCTTGCGTCACGGAGACCTGATTAGGTGACGCAAGTCCGATTTTGGAAGCGGCTGTCCCCGCCAGGTTCTCCGTAATGCAGTGCCTGAGGAGGGACCATGGGAGGCATCTATTTTAGATCCAGCTTGGGCTTCACGGTACACCCAACAGGATCGCCTAGGTCTTTTGAGTGTGTGGCGGTGCGTGGGGGTCCAGGTACAGGTTGCAGGGTCCTCCTCATTTATTGCCCTCCAGGGTCTGGGGGAACTTCCTGCAGGAGATTGCGGACTTCATCGTCGACATGGTATTGGAGGCCCCCAGATGTTTAATTCTGGGGGGGGTTTCAATGCCTGGGTCAATGATGAATCCTCGCAACTTGGTCAAAATCTCCTTCAGCTGATGTCTCCACTGGGCCTGACACGAGTAGTTACTTCTGCGACTCATTACTACGGCCACGCGCTCAACCTGGTGTTCTCCCTGGGGCTTGAAGTTACCAACTTTATGAGTGACCATGTTTGATCTTATCACTGCACTGTGAAGTTCTTGTCTGGGGAAGGGCCCCCCAAACACCCTTCCCCTGCTGAGATGGTCAGCTATCATCCTTTGAGGGGATTGTCCCCAGAGGGATTACGGTCAGTGGCTGATCTGTCTATTGTGGATGCTGCTTGTGCGGTCGGCACAATTGAGGCAGTTGTGGCCTATAATAGGGTGGTCTCCAAAGCGCTCCATGCCGTCACTCTGGTCCGTATACAGCCCAGATCTTCTCACTTAAGATCTCCCTGGTTTGATGGGGATCTCAAGGCGATGAATATCATGGGTCGGAGGTTAGAGCGTTGCTGGCAGAAGACCCAATCAGAGGAAGATAAACTGTCCTTGCGTGCTCACTCTGGTGAGTACTAAGGGGCAATTGACTGTAAAAAGGCAGAATAGGAATTTTCTGTGTTTTTCTCTGTCAGGGTGTCCTCTATCCGGTTGGGGATCCTGCCAGTGAGACAGGTTTTGCCTCACCGTAACCTACCTGCAAGAAGCAGATGCCCTCCATCCATCTGGGATGAGTTTAAACCAGAGGAGGTAGCCGAGGTCATTGACGTAATCTTAAAGCTGAAGCACACTTATTGTGAACTGGACCCGGCCCCAACGCATTTCTTGATGAGATGCACCAAGACTGTTGGTCCGGTGTTCGCTGGGATTGTCAGGTGTTCAATGTTGGAAGGAGTCTTTCTGGATGCCTTGAAGGAGGCTCTAGTAAGACGTCTCCTGAGGAAACCATCTCTCGACCCTGACATCCTGGCGAATTACCGTCCAGTCTCCAATTTGCCATTTTTGAGTAAAGTTGTTGAGAAATAAGTGGCACAGCAGCTTGAGTACCACCTCGTGTCCTTTGAGATCTATGAGCCATTCCAGTCGGTTTTCTGGGTGAAGCATAGCACAGAAATGACATTAGTTAGGGTACAAAATGACCTCCTTAGGGCTAGAGAGAGAGGAGACAAGTTAAGTCTTGTCCTGCTCAGTCTCTCTTCAGCATTTGATACCGTGGATCACAGTGTCCTCCTGGATCGCCTTCGAGAGTTATGTAGACTTGCTGGCACTGTCATCTGCAGGTTTGAGTCCTAACTCTCTAGCAGGATACAATGGGTGACGGGGAATTTCTCCTCATCCCCAAAGCACCTGTCATGTGGGGTTCCTCAAGGTTCAATCCTGTCTCCGATGTTATTCGCGGTATACATGCTGCCCCTAGGAAAACCCATTCAGCAATATGGTGTGAGGTTTTCACTGCTATGCGGATGGATACCCAGCTGTATTTGTCTTTTGCCCCGAGAACACACATTGTCGAGGGCGTTCTTAACAGCTGCCTTGCTGAAATCAAAGACTGGATATCCTCCAGCTGGTTGCGACTGAACCCAGATAAGACGAAAGTACTAGTGATTGAGCCAAGTCAAGGGTGTGATGGAGGCATAGCTGTAGCAGATACAGGTTTGTTCCTTGGATTGGCACCGCTGCTGGCATCCACTAGAGTGTGAAATCTTGGCATGATCCCCAACAGCAGATTGACCCTGGAAGCCCAGCTGTCTTCTATTGTCAAGGGTGTTTACCACCTGAGGAACATTGCCAGGATTAAGCACCTAGTTCCACCCGAAGACCTCCCAATGCTAGTACATGCATTTGTCACTTTGAGGCTTGATTTACTGCAGCTCTCTATACCTCGGGGTGTGCCGGTTGCAGCTTGTGCAGAATGCAGCGGCAAGGTTACTGACTGGTCTGGCTAGGTCCAGTCATGTGACCCCTGTCCTGCGAGCTCTGCACTGGCTGCCGGTCCGGTGGAGAGTCATCTTCAGGGTGGGCTTGCTCACCTATAAGGCCCTATACAGACTGGGCCCTAGTTATCTGACTGAGCTACTTTCGCCTACAGTCTCAACCCACTCCCTCCAGTCCTCAACTAGAGGGCTCCTAGACATTCCTAGGGTTAGGCTTAAAACCTCTGGAGACCGCGCTTTTAGTGTCGCCAGTCCTAAGTATGGAATTCATTCCCAGCTAGTGTCAGAGGAGCCTGGACAATTGATGCCTTTTAGAAGGGGCTGAAGACCTACCTGTTTTCACAGGTCCCTGAAGTGGCTGTGTAACTGCTATACACCTACCCTTTGCTTTCACAGACTATTATTTAACAATATAGTCTAGTGGTTTTACTTTACTGCTGAAATTTTATTATAATGTTTTAATAAACTTATTTGTATTATGTTTATTTTTACCCTGTACAGTCTGTATAACTTATCCTGTAAGGTGCCCAGAGCCTCCAGGATTGGGCACCATAAAAATAAATGTAACCCCCAGGGGGCGCTATCCTAAGGGCTACCACCCCTGCCTGCCTCAGCTGCGACAGGGTAAGGGGCCCAGATCCGTTGACGGGTGCCTCCACCCAGAGGTCGGGTTAAGACAGTCAAGATTGACTCGGTCACAGCCCTCTGGGTTACTGCAACCCCCCTTTCTTCCCACTAGTGGCTCACACGGATTAATTACAATGCTCTCCCCCTGTACACTTACCGCCCCCGGCTCGAACCTCTCAGCTCACTCCGGAGACCCCCTGGAAAGTAAGGCACAGTTATCACATATTCACTGTACAGTATATCCTCAGTAAGACACAATCCAGCCAGGGTACAGTTGCAAAACAAACAATCCGATTTATTTAAGGGGAGATAACAAGGACCGGGGGAAATCAGGGTGATTGGCTTATCACTGTAAAATATATTTAACTACCTAGGGCTCTGTGCACAGGCCTAAACCTATTAATTACTGTCCATGGGTACCCAAGCCCTAATGGCTAGTCCCTCGTTGCAGCTGGTTTGGGCCCTGACACAAATGAGCATTTACTTTCCTGAGCAGATCAGAATGAGCAGAAAGCTCAATTAGTGCAGTCAGCAGTATAACAAAATTATTTTTTTTTCTTTGCCACTTGTTTGTAAGATTAACAGGGAGCTACCCTGATCCAGTACTCACAACTCCAGCAGATAACCACTCCTTCACCACTTGCAGGGCTGAGCCTGAGCTTCAAAGGCCTCCTCACACATTTATATGGAAAACAACAGAGGTACCATACCAGGCAGCTGCTTCAGGACCCGAGCAGACTCCACAGCAATTGCGAGGCGTTAGCAGCAACTTCAAACGTCCTGACAGACCCGTAAGCGATTCAGCAGATTCTCCAGTCCTCTTCAGGTGAAGCCTGGTAGGTAGCTGTGTTTAATCACAGCCTCCTCTGACCGCTTTCGGCGGTTTAGTCAGCTTGTCTGGCTATGAAAGCAGCGCCTGGGCCTCACGCAGCGCTTCCCGCGCAGTCACTCAACAGCGCAGAAGCTCAGGCTCCCTTCAGCTCCACAGTCACAACGCCTCTGCCCTTCAGGCAGTGGGGCAACCTTCTCTCTGCAGCCACCCGCTCCCATAGGTGGGCTGCAGACACCAGGCTATAAGACCTGTCCTTAGGCAAAAGCGCCCTTGGTCAGACTTTACTTCCCAGGATTACTAGCTAAGTCCCCATTGGTCAGCCGGCTCTATCTAGAGTTCTGATGTACTGATTGGTCCAATTCAGCAGCTCGGGGCCAAAATGGAGGAGATAATCAGAACAGTCTTTGCTGCAAAGAAGGCATGTTAGAACAACTACATTATCATTACTACTCTAAGTTATTTCCAACAAATGGTTACATCCTTCAGCAGACCTCCCTCTGCATACTTAGCGATGGCAGAATGGAGCTATTTCCAGCATCCCAGGTGGGACTCGAGCATAGAAACACTCAAACCCCCCATTCGAACTAATTATCACAACAAGCAGGCAGCCCTTAAAGGGACAGTACGCAGAGACTCTAAAAGCACTCACAACATTGCCATTTAAAACGGCTTAAACGCCGAACGCCAACCACCAGGGGGAACACTTAGGCAGCTCCTAGGGGGCTTTTTTAGGAACCCCCATTTATAGGGGGGTTACATACAATTTGCCTTGCCAAAAAGCCACATCTTTAGAACTGTTAGCTATCAGTGTTAGGACTACTTTGAAACTTTTACCTAGCTGAGCCCGTCCACTTTGACGTATGTCGGTGCAGCCCACATAACGTGGTCAGCTCCTTGCCTCTTCAGTTTCACGTGTCCCACCATCAACCACTCTGATCAAGGAAGTACTTTCCTTGGTTTTCATCGTTGAATTATTACCTGTTATATTATTTTTACTTACTGCTGTTGTTGCAAACTGTCATTGGTTCCTTCAAAGAATCCTCTGCTTTTTTACCTTTGTCGGTACAGTATGAAGATATATTGTGACAACGCTCACACTATCTGTGTTTGCTGCCTGGGCATTTCGCATAATGTGAAATACTGCATGATTTGTCAAGGCTTTAACCATGCCATAAGGAGATGCTTCAGGAAAGTACTGGAAAAGTTCTTGCAGAAAATGGGGAATGCCAGGCAGCCTGCTGCAGTGTCTTCCCTGGAACCCCCAGCTCACTCTACCAGATACACCACTGTTGAGCCTCGTATGTCTCCTCAGTAGTCAGCCACATTATCATCTCCACAGAAAACAAGAAGGCCTTGTCAACTTTCTCCACCACTCAGCTTATTCTCTTACTTGGTCCCAGTTGCTGCTGCATCCTCATAAGGGTAAGCCCTGGATGCTTCATTGACCTCCACTGCAGGCCTGAACATCATTTAGATACCAAGGTTTAAGTGCATGCTCTAGCTAGGCCCCTGTAGTAAGCCCACAGCTTCAACCCAGTCAGCGGGCACAGTCTCATCAATGCTTCTTCAACTCTGCCAGCTGGCACTGTGAGTGCTAGTGCTGTTCTGGCTACTTACTCCGAACTTTAACAAATGTTGCCTCCATTGCCATCAACAGTTCTGTCTACGGTCCATCTATTGCCTTCGCTGTTGTCGATATCAGCTGATTCTTTTGGGACCTCTGTCCTTTTCTCTGTGCTACCTCAGTCTATACCTCTGTCTATGGTTCCAGTAGTTCCTGCACCCCTTCTCAGCCTGAGGAGGATGAATATAATCCTGAACCACTGGATGTGGACAAAGGGGATGAGGACAGTGAGCAACCTTCCTTATGGGTTTGACTATGGCTCCACTGTCTCCTCTTGTAGTAAAAACACTGTGGTTTATACACCTTGGTCTTCACCTTCAGATGCGTACTTTTAGGCTGTGCTGCACTTCATACCTGTCAAGCTAGGCTTTTCTGCTGAGGAAGAGTACTCTGATAATAAGACTCTGTATGAATCCCTAGAAGTCCCTACATCCTTTCTGTGATCATTCCTCCTATACAGCCTACTTTGGAGGATGCTATCCTGACTCCCTAGCGTAGGTCTGGTACCTTGCCAGCTGTCCCTCGTAAAGGTGGATAAACAATATTCTGCCTCCTCAACTTAGTCTTTTTATACCACCCAACCTCTCACTGCCACTGTAGGATCCCCACAACAATACTGGAAACAAATAAAACATAGCCTACTTCAAAATAATACCCCCATACCCCTGATATGAATGTCTATGGTATAAACTGCAACAATCCCACCACTATTGCCAGCACTTTTAATGTACAGTTCAGTAATCTGTTTATGTATAGATATTTTTTGCTATACTGACTCCTCCCCGAAGAGTGACGACCCTCCGGGTGACGAGCAGATTAAACGCCCTCCCTTTTACATGAGAGTTGCCACAGTACCTGAGGTGCTCAAATTGCTTATATGCATCTCTACATCCAAATCTGCAGGTTCTAACACACTCGAACTTAAACTACTCTGGGTTGCTACATATGAGATAGCCCCCACTGTCACCAGACTGTTCAACCTATCCCTTTTAGACAGTGTTGTACCTTCTGCCTGGAAACTGTCACACATTGTCCCAGTCTTCAAGAAAGGGGACCACAAAAAAACAAATAACTATGAGCATATTTCCATTCAGCCTGTGCTTAACAAAATACTGGAAAAACTGGTAGCCACCCAGCTAACTGAATATTTGATCAACCATAAGCTACTGTCTCCCCGCCAGCATGATTTTAGGAGTAATCACAGTACCTCTTCTGCCTTGCTTGCACTAACCAACTCATAGCCACTGCCATGGATAGAAGGGAATACACAGGTACTGTTTTCATAGACCTCACCAAGGCCTTTGACCTTTTGGATCATGCCTTACTCCACACTATGTTTAAAGACCTTGGACTGTCTGCAGATGCGCTAGCTTGGTTTAACAACTATCTCCAACATAGACAGCAATTGGTAAAACTAGTCACATCCCTCTCTGAAACGTTATCATCTGGAATGGGGTCCCCCAAGGTTCTTGCCAGGGCCACTCCTATTCTCCATACACATCAACAAACTGCAAGAGTGTCTCCAATACAGCACGCACATATTGTATGTAGATGACCTAGTACTTATTGCTACTTCCAAAAACATCTGCAGTATAAGTAACATGCTTTCCCAAGATGTACGGGATGTCCAAACTTTGCAAAAGAAGAATAAGCTTCTCCTAAATGTGTCAAAGACACAAGCCATGCTTTTTGGCTTCCCCCCCAAAACTTAGAAACTGTCAAACACCTCTACAGATCACATGTTTAGATGGTACACTGCTGGAACATGCACCTTCCTTCAACTACTTTGGAGTCACGTTAGATCCCTTTCTTGATTTTCACTTGCATATGTCTAAGACCTGTATAGCAGTAAATTATAGGCTTGGCCTGGCCTATAGTTTTAGGCACAGTCTTACCCATCATGCCTGCCTGTCCATCGCACGAGGCATTCTACTCGCCAAGCTCATGTATAATGTCATAGTATATGCTTCCTCAGCATCCAAGGTCGCATTTAGAAAATGGGATATCACATACAATAACATCTTCCATTTTGCACTTTCTTCCAACAGGCTTGTTCTCCACTGTAAACTACAATCTTAATTCGAGAAACAGCTCTTGCAGCAGGTTACACTATTAGGACTGAAGCCGGCAGGCGCCAGTACCCCACAGAAATTTTCTAGCTAGCAGTATTCAGCGGGGACCGCCTCCGACGTCTGTCCCACCCACAACGTCAGACATAGTACATAAGGAGGTGGTCCCCCAGAATCCCAAGTTCTTTTCCCGCCGTCGACTCGCCAACATCAGCCTCTCAGTCTCTACCTAGCGCACGACGACTTAGAACTTCTACAGTTTCTCCAAACTAATGTCCTCTCCAACTCCTTCACTTGAGGGACACCTTTCCAAGTGTGCCTGCGGAAAACAGATCCCTTTTAAGGATCCTCATTCCTCCTCCTTAGGCCCGGACCACAACACCAAGGCCTGCACCTTCTGCCAAGGGTTCAACAGCCGCACCAGGATCTGCCGTCAGAAGGCACTTCAGGCTTATGGAAGAAAAACTTAATAGGATGGACCAAGAACCTTCCTCCAGGGGCGATTCTTCTTCCAAGGCGCACAAACACTGGGAGAAAGCAAGGTCCAGATCCCTGAACCAGGCCTCGGACTCCCGTAGCTCAGGCTCCACCAGGTCGGACCGCTCTCCCTCCAGGACTTGTTCTCAGTCTCCTCCGGTCAAAGTCCGGGATTCAGGCGGCTCTTCGACTCTCCAGCCCATCAAGACTTCAAGGCCCTCAGCTTCCTCCGCTCCCTCTCGGGCCTCTTCCAAGTCTTCCAAATGCCACAAGTCTTCCTCATCGACCTGACGCTGGGACTCTGACTCCAGATCGGTCTCCCAGCCTCCCAGAGGTCCGGATCTGCCACCCAGGAAGACTAAAGACCTGACATCCCTAAAGCGGATATCGGACCTGACCTCTGCCAAGAATACGAAGTCAGCCAGGCATTCGCTGGAGCCGCGGACACCAGCCAGGCACCAGACGCCGGCCGGACCTGAAGGCGTCGCCCAAGCGACCAACGTCGGCCTCGCATTCACCGGAGCCGAAGACCACCCCCAGTCACTGGTGGACACCAGTCACAGGGATTCAACGGAGGAGGACACGACACTGCCTGAAGACCAGGCGGGCAACCCTGAGGATGCCAGGCTCCTGAGGGAATCTTCGCCCACCCCGGAGACACCCGTAGACCAGACGCCCGACCCCGGCGACAGACCACTGGCGCCAGGCCTGTTGTCGGGCATGAATCTACAAGAAGTAAAGGATCTCTTTACTTTCTGGTGGGACACCATCCGAAAGGATGTGGTCCCTGTAAAACCTCCTCCTCCTCCTACTCCTTCACCTACTATGCCCCCTCCTCCACCAAAGGGGCAAGCAGGACGACCACCAACCACTAAGGAGCAGACTCCACCTCCTAGGGGTCGATCCAAGGACCGGAGAAGGCCTCCCTCAGGATCTTCATCGGGGTCTCCCAGCCCCAAGCGACCCAGACATTGTCGGTATACTCCGTCAGGGGAGGACTCCAGATCGGATACCTCAGATTATTCCAGATCTCCTTCTCTACTCAGCATTCCTTTACCTGGCCCACATGACCTTCCCAGGTCTCCTCCGGATGATCCCTCTTTCTCTGAGATCATGAGGCACATCCAGGACAACATGGGGTGGGATGCTGAAGACCTCGACCACGAAAGGCAGCGCCTTGCCAGTTATCTTCGGCAGAAAGACCCAAAGCCTGTGGTAGTGCCACCATTGGTGGACACCTTCGCAGACGTCACCAAGGCTGTGTGGAAGCGTCTGCATGCCACTCCCACTGTGCCGAAGAAGGCTGACCGCCTGTACAAGGCCCTGAGAGAGGACCAGTACTTGGCTCAACAACCTCTGGCAGACTCCCTGATCATTACAGCCTCTCATGACCGGTCCCAAAGACCGCAACACATGAGCACACAGCCACCGGACCAGGAATCCAAGCAATTGGATGCCCTGGGGAGGCGCATGTATGCGGTTGTTACATGCTCCATCAGGTCCTTGAACTACCTAACCCACATGGTACAGTTTTAGAATGCCCTGTGGGAATAGGGCCAGGACCTGGTAGATAAACTTCCGGATGGTGAGCAGAAGGCGGAGCTCCTAAACCTTCTCCGCACAGGGTCTGATATGGGTACCCAAGTACTACAAGCCGCATACGATTCTGCGGACTCGTCCGCCAGAGCTGCAGCTTCAGGCGTCTGTCTCCGGCGACACTCTTGGCTCCGTGTCTCCAGCTTCACCCCGGACGTACAGAAGAACATTCTTGACGTCCCCTACAACAGCGAAGTACTTTTTGATGAACCCTCGGAGAAGGTTATCACCAAACTCCAGGACGCTGGGAAGGCAGTCAGGTCTGTACAGGCCATGTACAGATGCAGGCCTGGTTCCTTTCGTAGGAACCAGAGCCATTTTCGCAGCCGGCAACAAAGGCAACAGCCACGTTCCGGCCAGCAACAAAGGGGCACTTTTCAGCGTAAAGCCCAGGCTAAGTCATCCCCAGGCAGAGCCCAATGCTACACTAAACTGGCCCAGCCTGCAGGGACCAGTGCTGCCACAGCATGACTCCTTCCCAGCCCCCGCCCCTCCTCTGGATTAATGGGCACAAAAGGTCGGGGGTCGAATCGCTCGCCACTCTATAGGGTGGCAGTCGACTACCGCCAACCGTTGGGTTCTCCAGTTGGTCAAGAAAGGCCGCTTCATAGAATTTCTCGATCACCTACTGCAAGACCTCCCCTGCTTTCCTGTTACTCGGGTCAGCACGCCCTGCTCATACAGCAGGAGGTGCTCGCGCTTCTAGGAATAGAAGCTATAGAGCACGTACCACGGGACCAAAGGAGTGCAGGATATTATTCTCACTTCTTTCTGGTTCCCAAGAAAACAGGGGACCTCCATCCGATACTAGACCTCAGCGACCTCAACAAGTCTGTCCTGTATAAATGCTTCTGCATGGTGACCCTCCCAGGTCTGATTCCCATGCTCAAGCAGGGTGCCTTTCTGCGTCCTTGGACATGCAGGATGCTTACCTGCATATAACCATTGCTCAAGCGCACAGGAAGTTTCTGCGCTTCGAGTTTCACGGCCACCATTATCAGTTCCGAGCCCTCCCCTTCGGACTGTCATTGGCACCTTGGGTATGCACGAAGTGTATGGCGGTCATAGCGGCGTCTCTGAGGAGACAAGGCCACTATGTGTTCCCCTACCTGGACAATTGGCTTCTCACGGCACCCTCTCGGGAGGCCCTGATGTCCGCCATTCATTATACTCAGTCTCTGTTCGAGATGTTGGGCATCATTATCAATCAAGAGAAGTCACGCCTGGTTCCATCACAGACTCTGCGGTTCATAGGCGCAGTTCTGGACACCATCCAGGGGAAAGCTTTTCTTCCCTCAGGGATTAGAGATAAATCCGGTTTGGTCCTGATTAATTAGAGTTGGTAATATAAATTCGAGACAGTAGTCCAATACACTAGCAAAAAATTTATAGTCTTGATCGAGTACAGAGCTAGGTCTATAGGATTCACAGTTAAGTGGGTCTTTATCGGTTTTAAAATGGTAGAAATATTCGCAAACTGTCAGGAAGGGGGGAGGGGAGGGGTGTCATCTGTCTGCAGTGCTCGAAATACTGAACACATTGGTGGCGAGAGCTCCTCTATAAATACTTTATAGAACTTGTAGGGTAGTCCGTCCACCGTCTTATCTGATTTAGCTTTCTTAATAACTGAGTTTATCTCTTGGAGACTAATTGGTTGTAGTACCACATCTCTCTGTTCAGGATTAAGATGGGGGAGTGTTATAGTCGAGGAAAAGCTCACATATCTTTCTTCTTCTGGTTCAGTCTCTTGGGAGTAGAGGTGCTCATAAATGCTCCTAAATCTCTCTAAGATATCTTTTGTTTTAGACAAAAGCTGTCTACTGTGTGGATGTCTTAACTGCTTAAAACTTCTCCTATTCCTCTGGGCCCTTAATCTGAAAGCTAATATTTTAGCTACTTTCACCCTGCCCTCGTAGTATTTTTGTTTTAAATAAAGTAGGGCTTGTTCTGTTTTATGTTGTAAGAGTTCCTGGAGCTTAGGTTTAATTGATTTTATCCTACAAATGGCAGTCTTATCTCCCTGCATATGTGCAGCTTGCCAGAACTGGAGTTCTCCCTCCAGTGTTGCCTGCTGTTGTTCTCGCTTTTTCTTAACCTGACTGGCAAACTTGATGGTGTCTACCCTTAACACCGCCTTCAATGTGTCCCATAAAATACCCCAAGAAGTTTCAGATGTCTTGTTCTGGTTAATAATCTCCGGGATTCGCTGCTTTATTAGTTTAATGTACTCCCTATGCTTGAGAAGAGTGGTATTAAAGTGCCACTGTCCAGGGCCTCTTTCTACTTCTGTTCGAAGGTCTAATACCAAGGGGGCATGATCAGACAAAAGAATTGGTACTATCTGTACTTCTTTCACCTGGTTTCTATGCTCTGAAGTTATCAAGAAATAATCAATCCTAGAATAAGAACTGTGGGCCGCTGAATAATAAGTGTAGTGTCTCTCTCTCTAGCATGGAGGTGTCTCCAAGCATCTATTAAGCCTAGATCCTTTATCAGTCTCCTGCCATGTTTTTGGCCCTTTGTGGACCTGGGAGAATCTGGATTAGAGCTGTCCCTACCAGGGTCGGTCTATCAGTAGGTTCAAGTCCTCACCTAGCAGCAACATCCCTTATTTAAACTGAATTAATTTCTCAAATAGCTTTTGTATCTGAGCTGACTCAGCCCCCAGTGGGATATATAAACTGGCTATTGTGTAAAGTGTCCCCCACCACAATCCCTTCAGTATCGCTAAAGTACACTCTCGATTGGAAAAGGAATCTTGTAACTGAAATGCTGAATATTTTGGTATCAGGATTGCAGTGCCCCTTCATCTGCTAGAACTGTGAGAGCTTGCCACCACTGTTGAAATGCCAAACTTAGTTAATTTTTGGTGCTCGGTGGGGTTCATATGAGTCTCTTGTAGGAGTATCATCTGAGGATGAAGCTTCCTTAGATAGGACAGTATTTTCCCTCTCTCAATAGGGCCACTCAAGCCATTGATATTTTGGGATATTATCCGTATATCTTGAGGACTTGACATGGTCTTGTATCATAGCTAGCCACATTACATGCATCTGCTCTCAAATGCCACTCTGTCCTCATGATCCCATGTTCCTCCTCAGCCCCCATACTCCATCTTCTCATTCATATCTCTCTTTCCTGTATTCTCATGAGGACCTTATTTTCTAGGAAAATATAACTATCTACAGATTTCCTCAGAAACTTTTCCTGAGGAGAAGAATTATAAACTATGTACAATACTGAATTGACTTCCAAAATCTGGGGAAACTTTCCAGATGTTTGCCCCTGTCTTCGGGGCTGCTGTGGGAATTGCAGCTTATATATGAAGTTGCTACCCAGGGTATAAAACACCCCAAAATCTTGAAAAGAAATAATTTGCCTAACCAGGCTGACTAAAGTAAAACATACAATGTAAAAGTAATAATAATAAACCAAGAAAAAATATAAAGGTACAGTCTGAGTTTGGTCCATGAATATCATCTGTAGCCTCCTCCCGGCCTGTCTGGCTAATCAGTCCTGGGATTTTAGGAAGTTTTAGTAGGTTATAACTGAGAGCTTAAATAGAGCAAATAAAAAGTTCAAGTAACATGAGATCTACACATGATTTTTCCATTATTTCCAGCATAGATGGTCTACCATTGCATCTTGTGCGACATCCCCGTCCCCAAAGTCTGAGGCTAAGAGATTGTAATATATTAAGAGACCACAGTGAAATAAACAGAGATCCAGCCAGACATCCTTATAACTTGGGTTCAGGCGGAAGCCTCCTGTGGGGGGTAGGGAATCATCCCCACAGCCCTCAGCCCCCCACTGGAGTAAGGGACCTCTCGAACCCTACAAGAGGGTAGGGCCATGAGCAGCCAGCTCCCCCCATCGCTCCACTTCCAGCCCATAAAGGTCTCAAGATTCCAAGGCTACCTGGGATCCAAGTCAGACATCTCTCAGGAAGGAAAGCCAGTAGTCTCAGCCTAAGGCTAATATTCGAGGTGGGGGGACACACTCACAATCAACCGAGCCACTCCCCGCCAAATCAGCAGGCCCGCCAACTTATAACCATCTCATAGGGCTAGCTTGATCACATGACAGTTGTTATTACAATATTGGGCCTAGGCCTGGGCTGTAGTTCTGTATATTTATAAGGCGTTAAGGGTGCCCCCCAGGAGGGACTACTCCCCCTCGGGGCTCGGACCCCCACCCCTCCTTTAAGTTTGCCTCCCGCAGCACCCATCGGAGAATCGGTACCGCAAGGAGGCTCACTACTGACCACAATGCCCTCAACCTACATCGGCCTCTCTGTCATCTTCTAAGATGGTCTTATTAGGCAATCCTCCCCTTCTAAGCAAGTCTGAGCCCTTCCTTGGGCTCATAGAACAGAAACGGAGCACCCAAGGGGAGACCGGGGCAGCCCCACCTCCTTCCCACCAGGCCCAAGCATAATCCCCATCCAGAAACAGCCTTCAGAGCCACGAGTATCCCCTCCCCCACACACAAAAGACCCCCATATCCTACCACACCAAGTCAAACTTCATCGGCGTTGTTGCAGCTCTTCCCTTCACGGGTTGCTTCTTGCAAACTGTCCAAGGTGTTGCTTGATGGAGTTTAGGGTAGCTTGGTGAGAGACAGTGTCCTTGGAGAGCGATCATCGTGAGGGGACTCCTACTGGGTTATATCTCTGTGGTAAAGGCATCCTTGTGGGTAACTTGTAGTTTCTCTGTTTAAGTCAGACCAAGCCTCAGCGGCCGTATCATAGCTTTACTGACCTGTTGGGTACTGAATGACTAGTTTTGCAGGGTAAGCAGTCCTGAATTTCAATTTTAAGCCCCTCAAAACTGGGAATAGGGGGATATATTCTCTTCGCCTTTGCATCGTAGCTGGTGCGTAGACATTGTCTACAAACAGTCTCACATTGGCGTAGAAGATTTTTTCCATAGCCCAGGCTTTTCTTAATACTGTTTCCTTGGTAGTGAAGTGTAAGAATCTGATAATTATTGAGTGGGGTCAAGCTCCTGGTTGGGTAGGCCGTGGGCCTAAAGCCCTATGTGCATGCTCAATTTCTAGATCAAGATCTGAGTCAAGGTTTCAAGCTTCCCGTAGCAGGGTTACCAGAAATTGTTCAAGATTATCTCCTTTGCGTCCTTCAGCCAGACCACAAATTCTAATATTTCTCCTCCTGTGCCTATTCTCTGCATCTTCTTGTCTTTCGCCCATGGCCCGGCAAAGCTCAACCAAATGAGAGATTGTAGATCGGCATCCCTCTAGCGCCTCTTTTTGTCCATTTTGTGTTTCCTCCCGAGACCCTACTTTCAGCTGTATCTCTGTAATATCTGCTCTCGCCTGTTCCTGCTCCTTTTTAAAGTCTCTGAAGTCAGTTTTGATCTCTCGCAACTCTCCCAGTATTATATCTAATTTGTCATCCATATCTCTATTGGTGTTGTGCTTAGAATTCCTGGATCTTCCTGGTCATAAAGTCTCCACCACTTATTCACACTGATGAGATCTACGCCAGAGGCGCTAGGCTCCAGCGGGAGCAAACATTTTGCAAGAGGGCCGGCACCAGAGATGGAGCCGCGAGGAGCGGTGCTGCGAGCCTCGGCTCGTGCGGCAGTGACTATCTTGGCGTCGACCCTCCAACCGCCTCGGTTCCCTTTTTCCTGCCGTCGAGTGCACTTCAGTGACGACATTGCTCGCCTGCCAGGAGTCAAACTTCAAACTAGCAGCATAGTTTTCCGTTTATTATTTTATAGTATTTCTCGAATAAGTACCGCTTACATTAATTTATTCTTATTACAAGAAAGAAGTCTCAGCCTACATTGACGGAGTCGACCATGAGCAGGTCAGGTGATGGTAGGGAGACTTCGTATGAAAGCTGTTCAGTCAGCCGGGATGGGTCCAGTCCGCCACCTTCTCCGGAGGGGGGTCTGACAACGGACGGTCCAGTGCCCGAGATGAGGGGCAGTCCCCGCGTAAGCATAAAAGAAAATGGTCGCATTCTCGGCACCGTTCGGCCTCGAGCTCTTCTTCGGCCCACAGGTCAAAAAAGAGAAGGCATCACTCTAGGTCATCCTCTGATATGTCTGCGCATCGATGGTCGGTCATTGGGGTCAGTTGCCGGTCTCCTCCTCCGGAGTCATCAGTTTCTGTTTCCGGTCACTGACCTCTTCGACATCGGAGCCCTTCCCCGCCTTCTGGTAGGGCTGCAGATGAGCAGTTTCATCAGTGAGCCGCTCTGATGGAGCAGTGGGCTCGGAGGTTGGTCCAGCTGCCTGGCCCGGTCACTCAGGGGCCCTCGGACCCTTCGGGAGATCGGGTAGGGCAGTTGGGCCTTCCTAGTCGCACGGCACCTCATTCGGTGCTGTCAACTCCGTGCTCAGGTGTTTTCCCCCCTCACATGACTGCGGTGCAGGGGTCTCACCGATGCCTCTGTCTCCTGGTATTCTTCCTTCTTTCTTCTCAAAATCCTACTTTTCAGAGCTCTGTGTTGGTTTCGGCGCCGTCGGCATTGATGGGTTGCTCGGCGCCATCCTCGGCACCAGTGCGTCTGTCGGTGCCATCCTCTGCACCGTGTGGCCGTCCGGCACCATCCTCTGTACCGTGTGGCCGTTTGGCACTGTGCGGTTTTTCAGCGCCGTGCACTGCGCTGGGTCAGGAGGCGTCGTGACTTGGTGTGACGTCTTCCAGTCTTCAGGGCTTCTCGACTCCGAACCTTTTTCCTTCCTATTTTACTTCTGATTTTCACTCCTTTCCTGTTCATACAGTCCCTCCTGGGCTGTCAGGAGATGATATTGAGCCTGACCCAGACCTTAGGCTGGGTGATGACGTGGGAGGAACGGGATCTAATCCTATTGCAGAGCCTGTGGTCAAGGACCTGTCATTTAAGTCTCTGCTGAAACATTTGAATTCCACTCTTTCTCTCCAGACTATGGATATCGATCCTGGGAAGCTTTTAAGGCTCCAGTACCTTCGTGTCCCGGACATCCCTATGGATTTAACTCCCCCGGTACAGCCTTATTTTGAGACGCTTTCTTGAATGGTATGGAATAATCCTGCTCTCATTCCTTCTGTGGCTAAGTCCATAGATAGAAAGTATGCTGCTCCCAAGGATTGACCCATTTTGGCCTCCCAAGCCTTTGCGGGCCCTATTGTAGCCTTAGCAGAGAATGATAAGGTCGTCCTCCCTCAGGCTACTACAGCCTGACCTATAAACAAAGAATCTCGTAAGATAGTTACTTTAGGTAAGAGAGTCTTTGCTGCATCCACCCTGGGTATGCGTATTGCCAGTTACCAGGGCTATTTCTCTCAATATGAGTATATTCTTTGGCATTCGCTCAAACAAATGGTAGAAGCTCTACCGGAGTCTGACACTAATTCAGAGCTTCTTCAAACCATAACCAGGGGTATCGAGTCCAACAACCAACAGGTTAAAGCAGCTATGGATGCTTTCAATACTGCGTCCCGAGCGACAGCTGGCATTTGTACCCACCGTCACTTCTGGCTGTGCACTTCAGGCTTCACTAATGATACCCAGCAACAGGTCATGGCATTACCCTTCGACCGTGTGTATCTCTTCGGTCCTCAAGTAGAACAAGCTCTAGAGGCTACACAAAAGACTTGGTCTGCCATTAAATTAGCTCGACCTGCTCCCGCTTCTTCTCGGGGTGTTAATAAGCGCCAGTTTCACAACCATCAGTCCTTTCGAGGTTAAGGCAGGGGAGGTTTTAACAAAAACCAAGCCCCCCAGCCTCAAAAGAAAATGCAACAGAAGGCACAAGGACCCAAAGCTCCCAGTACCACCTTCTGAGTTTCTGGCCCAGGTCCCACCTCAGCTGCCTGAGGGGGACTCTTCCTCAGCTGTGGGAGGGCGTCTGACTCAGTTCTACAACAAGTGGAAGTCCATAACTTTCGACAAATGGGTTCTCCGGATAGTTTGCGAGGGGTACTCCCTCAACCTTTCACAAACCCTTCCGGATCGTCCCCCCAAGCAACAGCCCAGGATGTCAACAATTCAGTCAGACCTTCTTGCCTCAGAGATACAAGGCCTTCTGAACAACAGGGCAGTAGAAGTAGTTCCGTAGGGTCAGCGAAACACAGGTTTCTACTCCCATTACTTCCTGGTCCCGAAAAAGACTGGTGGCGTGTGTCCCATTCTGGACCTCAGAAAGTTAAACAAGTTTCTTCTCAAGGAAAAGTTCAAGATGATATCGCTAGAGACCCTATTACCCTTCATCAGCACAATTGGCTAGCTTCCCTGGACATGCAGGATGCTTACCAACATATTCCTGTACACCCGAAGCACCACAAATACCTAAGGTTTGTGGCACTGGGTCAACACTATCAGTTCAGAGTCCTGCCCTTTGGGCTATCCTCGGCACTACGAGTTTTTGCAAAGTGTTTTGCAATTCTCGCAGCGCATCTCAGAAAAATCAGAATTCAAGTGTTTCCATATCTGGACGACTGGCTCTTGGCAAGCCCTTCCAGACAAGAAACTCTTGATGCCGTTGCTACGGCCTCAGACTTTCTCACGTCCATGAGAGTTCTGCTAAATCTCAAGAAATCGCAGTTGCAGCCCTCCCAGAAGCTTCTCTTCATAGGAACTCTACTGGACACCACCTGTGCGAAAGCTTTTCTGCCAGAGGACAGAAGGAGTGATATCCTACAGATGGCCCGATACATCAGAGAGAGCAGCTCAGTGCAAGCTATCTCGATGCAGTGGATGCTGGGTCTCGTGGCATCCTCGGTGTTCACTGTACCCCTAGCATGTCTTCACATGAGAACCTCTCACTGGATGCTCAGTACTCAGTCGTCGCCAACCACTCACCCTCACTCCTTTCTCATCAAGGCGACAGAACCTCTGAAGAAGTCTCTCACCTGGTGGTCGCAAGAGGACAACCTTATGGAAGGGTATCCCTTTGCTCCTCTGGATCATCAGATTTCCATTACCACGGTCTCGTCCTTGATGGGGTGGGGAGCTCATTGTCAGGATCCCCACACCCAAGGTATGTGGACTCAGGTCGAGTCCCAACTCCACATAAACATCCTGGAAATGAGAGCCATCCTCTATGCAGTCCAGGCTTTGAAGAACAACTTCTGTCACAGGAACATTCTCCTTCAAACGGACAACAAAGCAGCGATGTATTACATCAACAAGCAGGACGGTGCACACTCTTATCCTTTATGCAGGGAAGCAATGAGAGCGTGGGAATGGTGCCTAGAGCACAAGACTCTAATTCAGGCGGTCTACGTACCGGGAGTGCAGAATGAACTGGCAGACCGTCTCAGCAGAATGGAGACATATCCTCACGAATGGTCTCTCGACTCAACCGTAGTTCAGTCACTATTCGCAGAGTGGGGAACCCCAGATCTGGACCTTTTTGCATCCCCACTCAACACAAAACTGCCTCTCTTCTGCTCCAGAAATCCAGGGCCTGGCATTTTCTGTCAGGATGCGTTTAGGCTGCAGTGGACAAACGCTTTCTATACACCTTTCCTAACCTCTTCCTCTAATTCAGAGGGTACTTCTCAAGTTTGAGTCTCAGGGGGACAAAATGATCCTCATTGCTCCCTTCTGGCCTCGACAGATATGGTTTCCGTTACTCAACAGTATGTCGGAAATCCCTCCGAAGGCGCTTCCCCTTCTGACCCAGGGTCCTGTGGTCCATCCCAATCTGAGGTCGCTTCACCTTCACGCTTGGCTCCTGAAGAGATAGAGGTGAATAGGTTCAATGTCTCGCTGAGAGTTTCAGATATATCTTTTGGCTGCCAAGAAGTCACAAATGAAAACCTACACAGCCAAATGGAAGCGTTTTTCTCTCTGGTGTGCAAAATCCTTTTTCCTGGCTGCCAGATAAAGTTCTAGAATACCTCCTAGACCTCTCAAATTCAAGTCTGCAATACTCTACAGTCAAAGTTCACCTTTGTGCCATTTCAGCTTATCATGAGCCAGTACTTTCCTTGTCTCTGGCTCAATTACGTGTAGTTAAGAGGTTTCTTAAGGGTATTCTGCATACCAGACCCCCTGTCAGACGTCCAGTCGCAGCCTGGGACTGGTAGGACTAAAGGTTGGTTTAGATGGAAATGTGAGACAACCTTAGGGAGAAACTTAGGATGAGTCCTAAGAACAACTTTGTCCTTATGAAATACAGTGTACAGAGGGTCTGTAACCAAAACACGTATTTCAGAAACCCTGCGTGCCGAGGTGATGGCCACCAGGAAGGCCATTTTCCAAGTGAGAAATTTCATTTCACAAGTAGCTAGAGGCTCGAAAAGCTTTCGAGTGAGCATGTCTAGCACAAGATTAATGTCCCAGGCTGTGACTGGATGTCTGACAGGGGATCTGGTATGCAGAATACCCTTAAGAGACCTCTTAACTGCACATAATTGAGCCAGAGACAAGGAAAGTACTGGCTTATGATAAGCCGAAATGGCACAAAGGTGAACTTTGACTGTAGAGTATTGTAGACTTGAATTTGAGAGGTCTAGGAGGTACACTAGAACTTTTTCTGGCGGGCAGGATAACAACACGTCTGTTTAGAGTAATTAACAGCTAAATCTGCTAGCCTAATTGCATAGTACTGCAAGTGTTTTCCTCGCTGGTTAGAAATAATTGTACATTCAGGGATTCTCCTCTACCTTTCCTAGCTACTACTGATCTCTGTGTACCCTCCCACACCTCCTTCACCCTTTACTCCTGCCTTTCCAACCCTCTACCTTCTGTAACTTCTATTCTCACATTTACTACCACTGCCCTGGACGCTCGGTGATTTTGAGCTACACCTCTCTTTTGCCAGAAGCTGTTTTCTATATGTTAGTTACAGCCCACTTCTCTCGGCACCTGTTTGACCAACCCCCCTCCCTCCTCTGTTCTGTTAATCACCCCGCTTGATTACCTGAGATCTTCTACCCCTGCCCTCTTTTTGTCTCTACACTTCTCTGGCGCCCCTGCCAACCCCTCCCGCCCACTCTCTCGGATTGCTTTCCACTATCCCCCAGACCTCACACACCCTCCCACTTCCTTTGTGTAAGACCACCCCTACCACAAATTCCAGGGCTATTTCTGCCCTAATGCTTTCTGTCTCTCCCCCTCCAGGTCTCAGCCCTTGAACTGGGCTCATCTGCAGCGGCTGGAGCTCCGCTCCTCTTGGTCGGCGGCCACTGTCACTCGGTGCCGCCCTGAGCGCTGCTGCCATCAGGACCTGAAGGTACGTTTCTCCAGGGACTGCCCAGCTTCTTCCACCACTAGCCTGATTGGCTGCCACCTCCATGCCTAAACAGCGATTGGACCTTTACCGTGCCTTTGCCTGCTGCCATTGGCCAGTCGCTTCAATCACTGCTGCTGCTTAGCTGAGGCAGGCTTTTCAGCCTTTCTGTTGGATTTTTGGGGACTGTAGTTTCTTTCTGCTTGATTTTCGGGGACTGTAATTTCTCTTGCCCACCAGCCCCAACCCCGACCGCTATTAAATACACTAAAGCCCCGCCCTAGCCCTCTCCTCTTGGCCGCCCTGCCCTTCCTCCTATGCTGTTGCTCACACACCTGTCTCTCTAGGGCTCAGCTCACCCTCTCCCTCCCTGCTGAAACCCCCACTCAGTCACTATGCCTCAGTGGCTTTCGACCATCATGCACTCATGCATGCAAGCTGCTCTTCCATATCTTTTTTATTCTCTCCTTTATCTTTTTTTTTTTATATATTTTTCTTCCTTTTTCTGGCAGGTCCATCCGTCGGCCTTCTGCCATGGTCACGGCCCCCGGGCTTCCACCAACCATCAGTTGCCCGCATTCTTCTGGTCACCCCTGGCTTGCCCTCCGGAGGGCAGGGCTGCGGCACTGGTTCCCCTAATTCCAGTGCCATGGAACCACTATCTAGTTGGGAGTGCCACTGGCAACGGTGGCTAATTGAAGCCCGGGGAGGGCTTCACTTAGACAGAGGACCCACCCACCCCCATTTTCCATTTTTCCTCTGGGAGGCGGGAACATGCAATGATGTCCAGCGTCCGCCCCGCCTCCAGTCCGTGCTACCGCCGGTAGCTGCGTGACTCCTGGCCTCCACCAGGGGTCCGTCTCGCGCTGGACACTTCCTCAACCTCCCCCCCCCTCGGAGAAGGAGAGCAGTCCATAGGATGCACTATCCTTCTCCCCCAGCTGGCCCTCCAGCGACCAGGATCTGTTCCCGAACCCGGGTTGCAGGCGTCGCAGGCAGAAATCCAACCGCTGTGCCGATGGGCCGGCCCCTCTCTCATTTATTTTAAGCAACACTAATCTCCCGTCCACAAATAACACTCAGTTTACCAACAAATATATGGCTTGCAGCCCTTACTACACTATTGCAGCCTTAAATAAGAAGCGAAGTATTTTAGTTTGTTTTTAGAAACAAATCTTTTGGGACCCTACTGAGTATTATACTATGTGACTACAGTATTACTCCTAGGGAACAGCTAGCCAATAATTTTAACTCCAGAGATCAAGCTGAACCCTCGCAGAGTGAGTACGTAGTTTCAGAACATAGACTTTGTATTGTTCTGTGGATAGGAAGCAAGGGGCTACTTACATAACGAACTTTGTAGTTAGGAAATTTCTGGTCCATATAGTAAGTATCAAACAATATAGAGTTTACACTAGAGTTTATTATAGCAGTGAAGGCAGTTATATAATGTGGAAAATACAATTGCAGTCAAACCTCGTTTATCTGAACCGCTTGGGGAACATCTGATCGGTTCAGATAAATTGGGAGATCGGATAATCGAGAGTGCCTATGCTGTACTATGTAACAAGAATGCTCCTCTATTTTTCAGCCGTTTTATCAGTCGTAAGCCAGCAGGTAGCACCAAAGATATGCTAATAGAGCTAGAGATGGTAGAGAAGCAATGTACTGTATAGTACTGTATCTGTTTCCCTGCCACATTTTTTCTCCTTGATTTTCCCTGTAGATCTGTTTGCAGTTCCATCGATCGGATGTCCCCCGATCTATTTTCAGTTCCATCTAGGGAAGCAATGTGTGCTCTGCCTGAGGAGTGAAGTAGAAGTCAGGATGTGAAAAGTCTGAGCTGTAAGTTAAATTAAGATGACAATTAGAAGTGGGTATAGCTGCGGACAGCAGGCGGGGAGTTTTGAGAAAGCGGAGGGAAAAGGCATAGAGTCACTGACAGCTATGTAATCGGAGATCGGATACATGTATATGCGGACAACAGATGGGAGAGGGAACTGCAAAAAAATCACTGACACTGCATTTTCAACTTCTCAATAACCCCATCCACAACTACATACCGGGCTTAATTGGAAGCTTTAACTTACAAAAGCCCCAGTGTTCACACTTCCCTTAGCTGTTAATCGTTGCTGATTGTTCCCATAGGGACTGCTTGGAGCGGCGATCTCCCATTAAGTAGGTGAAAACTGCATTCATCAATTTTCTATTGGAACGATGGGGGGCAAGGAGCCAGTTCGTTAGATAGGGAGGTTCGGTTAATGGGGGGGTCGGATAAACGGGGTTGGACTGTACAACTAAAGATGGGACAATTGGAATTAAGTGTGTATCATGCTGTATGCATAGCCTGGACTCTTCTGTGTCTATCTCTGAGCAATATATATGCAAGAAATGCAGGGACAATGCCAAATTAATAGTGATGGTGATTAAGTTCAATACAAGATTGAATGAGCTAGAAAAAAGCCAGAAAGATATGTCATACAGATTCCAAGAACAAAATAAAGATAATGATATTTCTGTTTCCAATGGAGTTGCCTCAACTCAGAATCAAAAGGTGAAAAAAAGCAAGACACCAAAACAAAAATCAGTAACTAAAAAAAGAACTAGGGAAGAATCATCCACTAACATAAAGGAAGAATGGTTTCATGTACAGAGCACAAAAGTTACCAAAAGAAGGAAAGGGAAAAATATGGATGTTTGTAACATCTCCCTCCAAAATAGTTTCGACCCCTTAGCCCTACAATATGTACCTAATGATGGCACTCTTGATGTAGATGATGGGCTTAATATTATAAAATCTACAGGGATTATTCAAATAGAAACAAGTACCTCTGTACCTCTAGTATTAATGGAGCCTGAAAGTGATAACAATAATAAACAAACTGGGGACTTAAACATTCAAACAGTGAATACAGATGGCCCAAATTGTGTCAAAAATATGGAGACAGATAGTGAGCAGTTACTGGGTAAAAAACAGATGTTTGTTTTTGCCGACTCACTAGTCAAAGGGTTGGACAGAACTATATGTGATGAGGATAAGGCATCAAGAACCTTATCATGTTTTAGAGAGGCAAGAGTTACTGATATCAATAAAATGGTAAACGACATCTTGAGATATGATGTGCAAAACCCCCTAGTCATAATTCACGCCAGAGCCAATAATATATTTACACAGAATGAACACCAAATTAAACAAGAATTTGTAGATATGACTAATAAATTAGTGGATATAGGATGCAATTTTGCATTTTCTGAAATACTGCCAATACCAAGGACTACTTATGAGCAGACATTAAAATTACAAAGGGTAAATAATTGGTTACGATTATGGACTCTAAAACAAGGAATTGGATGTATATTTCATTGGGAAGAATTCAGTGCAAATGCTGACTACATTTGTAAGGATGGGCTTCATTTGAATTATAAAGGTAAACAAAAGCTAGGCACACACATGGAAAAAATACATTAGGAATTTTTTAAACTGTTCATTGGGGCGGGAGGGATTACATAAACTAGGCTAAAGTTAAAATAAACACACACTCTAAACATGCAAAGACATATAAGATAGATGACAAACATAGGAAACTCAAAAATACAACTATCCTATTACTTAATGCAAGAAGTTTGCATAATAAAATGGATGTGTTGAGATATACTGTACACTAATTAGCAAACAAATCGATTGTGTGTGAAACCTGGTTTACAAGTGATGATTGAGACACTGATATCTTAGGATACACTAAATTTATTAAGAGTAGAAAACAGAAAAAAGGGGGAGGCATTGCCCTATATGTAGCTGAAAGCATAAACACTGAAATTGAAAAACTCCAGGATGACGATATAGAGGCACTATGGGTTGATCTTTACTTAAATAACAAAACAGTGACTCTTGGTTTGGGTTATAGATCCCCCAGCCTGGACTCCCATAGTAATATGGCTTTCCTTAGTGAAACTGAAAGTATGGAAGTGCCCAATGAGTCTATTCTTATGGGAGATTTTAATATGCCAAACATCAGTTGGGCGGCTCTTGAAGCCAGAGGAACAATGGAAAAAAAAGATTCCTGGAATTCACCCTGCAGAATAATCTTGAACAATTAGCCCTGAAACCTACTAGGGAAACCAATGTACTCGATTTAATCTTGACTAATATTAGTAATATCGACACTGAACCAATAGTGTTGTTACCACTGGTAGAGAGTGATCACAATATGTTACAGCTTAATTTAAATAAAACGACTAAAGGAAGTAATAATGGAATAACAAAAATCAGAGATTTTAATAGAGGTGATTCTGATAGTATAAAAAACTATCTAAGTAATTGGAACTGGGTTCAGGAATTAACAGAAAACTAAAATCTACAAGATCAATGGGATATAATTAACACCAAGATTATGCATTGTATAAATACATGAGTTCCATGGAGGATAAAATATGATAAAATCTCAAAAAGAATCCCGCTATGGTGGACAAATGAAATAAAAAAAGTTATAAACAAAAAAACACAGAGCATATCGAAAATATAAGAAGTTTCAAAACACAATTCATCTTATAAAATACAAAACTCTGATAAAAAAGACAAAAAAACTTATTAAAAAAAGGAAACAAGAACTTGAATTTCGCCTAGCATCTGATTCAGAAAATAATAAAAAAGGCATCGTTAATTATATTGGATCACTTAAGGGTAGCCAAAATTGTATAGGGCCATTAAAAATACAAGAATTAGTAGTGTCCAATGAATCCAATATGGCTAATGAGCTAAACACTTACTTCCGGAATGTTTTCATCCCATAGGAATATATTAAAATCAAGCAACTGCGTAATGAAGGAATAGTGGAATCTATTACTACAAAAGAAGTAGTGGATATCATTAATAACTTGAAGGAGGACTCTGCACTGGGCCCAGATGGTATAGCCCCAAAATTTCTAAAAAAAAAAAAAAATTGGTCAATGAGATGGCTGGCCCTTTAGCAGCACTATATAATATGTCTATAAATAATGGGACTACATTAAAGGAATGGAGGTGTGCAAATGTTGTGCCAATACATAAAGAGTGGTAGCAAACAACTTGTTGGGAACAATAGGCCCATTAGCTTGTCCTCTAGGATAGGCAAAATGATCGAGAGAATAATTCAAACAAGAATGAATGCTCATATACATAGAACTGCAGCATGTGATATTACACAACATGGATTTCCACCTGGTAGATCGTGTTTAACCAATCTAATCAGTTTTTTTGAGCCAGTTAGTGAAGCTCTTGATGAAGGTTTGCCTGTGGATGTTGTTTTTTTGGATTACACTAAAGCATTTGACACAGTGTCACATAAAAATCTTGCTGGAATATCTGTGTAAATTCAAATTCCACAGCAACATCATCAGGTGGATTTGCTTATGGTCGGACGATAGAGTACAACGTGTAGTAGACTAGAAGAACTGTGATTTTTGCTTTAAACTACTATAGACTTTTTTCTGTGGAATTTATGAAAATCTGTCCAGATTTGTTTTATCTCTGGAATTGGTTTAAATGAGAAATTGCATTATTGTTTTAATTATTTTGAATCTGTTGCTAGTGTTGACAACATTTTTATTAAAGTGGTCTTCGGACCGCTAACTATATAGTTATGTGTTGGGATCAAATATCCATGGACGGGGCTACTCCCTCTAGGCTGGGGACCTGCACCCTTTGACTGCCCCCGTTGCCGTGAAGTGTAAGGGCGGCTGTGCCTTGGGGATTGTAACGGAGGAGGCAGAGAGAGGAGGGAGGTCCCCCGGCTGGGGGGGAGCGGAGTGGGCGAATTGAGACGGTGAGGTCGGGGAGACGCCCTGGGGCGAAATGGGTCCAGGATAGGGGAGTGTGTTGCCTGGTTCCCATACCCAAGGGTTCCACTGAGAGTGGGCATATAGCCTGCTCCTCCAGGGCCTCTCATCCAACCCGGGCATTGTTATGCAATGCCAGGTCTATAAAAAACAAAACAGCAATAATTGCTGATTTTGTTGAATCATCTGACTGACATGCATTCTGAGACCTGGCTGACGAAAATGCTGGCCCCATTTTGGAGTCAGCTGTTCCAGCCGGGTACTCGGTAATACATCGCCCGAGGTTGGATCGTAGGGGTGGGGGGGTCGCTATTTGTTTTAAATCGGAATTGGGCCTTGTAGAGGTTCCAGTGGTGTCCCCTGGATCCTTTGAATGTATCATGGGAGCAGGTGTGAGCTGCAGAATTCTGCTCGTTTACCGTCCACCCGGTAACGAGAAAGTTTTTCTGCAAGAAGTCACGGATTTCATCATCGACCTGGTATTGGAGCCCTCCAGGTGGTTGGTCCTGGGGGACTTTAATGCCTGGGTCGACGATGAACTCTCGCAGTTTGGTCAAGACTTTCTCCAACTAATGAGTTCTTTGGGCTTCACACAGGTAGTTACCGCTGCTACCCATATTCATGGTCATTCTTTGGATTTAGTGTTCACCCTGGGTATGGAGATCACAGGACTGGTGGTGGAACCAGTTGGGTGGTCTGACCATCACTCTGTAAGGTTCAATTTCACGACCCCTTATGAGACCCACCCCTTTGGAGATGGTCCAATACGCCTTTGAGGGAGTTACCCTGAGGGTCTGATGGCGGTGCTGGACCTATCGAGTTGGCTCGATGGAGTGCATGGAACCAGATGCCTTAGTAGTGCACTATAATAATATGGTGTTGAGGGCACTGGATTCCATTGCGCCTGTCCGGTTCGCCTCCCTTCTCGCCTCGATTCCCTTGGTTTGATGGGACATTGAGGAGTTGAGAAGAAAGGCAAGATTGGAGCGCTGTTGGCGGAAACGGCCTGAAGGTGACAAACTTAGATTGATGGCCCATTATTTGACTATCAATCAGTAATCTCCCATAAGAAGGCAGAGTTCCTGTCCAGGAGATAACTGCGCCAAGAAACCGACCTGCTCAGTTTTTCAGATCGTCGACAGGCTGTGCAATCCAGCCTGTCTGCGGGTCGGAGAGCTTTTTCTACAAATGCAGTGACGAGTTTGCTCGGTTCTTTGATGATAAGTGTCATCAATCAGGTCGGAGATCTGCAGCATGTGTTCAAACGAGCATTGCAGCGACCAACATGGGGTTGCATGTCTTGGTCTGTCTGGATGGATTTCGACCAGCCAGCGATCATGGATATCATGAAGATTGTCCAAGGCTTTGCATCGACTTGCTGTAGTTTGGATCCTGGTCCTACGCCGCCTCTTGTGGGATGCATGGATGTGATTGGACCAATCCTTGCGAGGATAGTCTGGAGTTCTTTGGATCAAGGGTGTTTCCGGAGTCTTTGAAGGAGGCTGTCGGACACCCCTTTTGAAGAAACATTCCTTGACCTCCGACTGCCTCGCTAACTACAGATCGATCTCTAACCTGCCCTTTTGGGCAAGGTTATTGAGAAAGTAGTCACAGCATAGCTTGATGACTTTCTTACCACCCATGAAGTCTATGATCCTTCCAATCCGTTTCAGGAAGAGGCATAGTACCTGACTGCCTTAGTTCGGTACTTAATGATCTCCCAATGGCAAGAGATCAGAAGAGCCGCTCTGATCTTGGTTCTTCTTGATCTCTCTGCAGCGTTGACACCGTGGACCATGGGATGTTGCTAGATCACTCATGGTTACTTCTGCAGACTGTCAGGGACAGTCCTCAGATGGTTCCATTCTTTCCTCACAGGCAGAAGTCAAAGGTAGTCTCAGGGATTTTCTCTTCTGCTCCCTTTGCTCTGTCTTGTGGGGTGCCGCTGCTCTGTGCTTTTCCCCATGTTGTTCACGGTGTATATGCTCGTTGGGAGACATTATAGAGTGTTATGGGCTGAGTTTTCACTGCTATGCAGATGATACTCAGCTGTATATGTCCTTTGTGCCTGAACAAAATGATGCAGTCTCGGTTTTTAACAACTGCCTCGCTGAGATTCAGGATTGGATGCATGCGAGCTGGTTGAGGTTAAATCCAGATAAGACTGAGGTATTAGTTGTTGACCCGGGTCATTATGTGAAGAAGTTGACTCCTGAGGTCCCCTCTGGTCTTTTATTAGGGGATACCCAGTTGAGACCTTCTGAACAGGTGTGAAATCTCGATGTTATTTTTGACAGTGCGCTGACATTAAAAGATGGTGTCGGCCACTGTCAAATCTTTCTTTTACCATCTGAGGAATATCGCCCGGATAAAACACCTTGTTCCACATGATGACCTTCCTGTCTTGGTCCACGCTTTTGTTTCTTCCCGCCTTGATTACTGTAATGCTTTATATCTAGGGTTGCCGGGTAGATCTCCGTTGCCTGCAGCTGGTGCAGACGCGCAGCTAGGTTGTTGACTGGGCTACCAAGAACTTGTCATGCCACACCTGTGCGCGAACTGCACTGGCTGCCAGTGCGATGGAGAATCACCTTCAAGGTCGCAGCTGACCTATAAGACCCTACACGGTCAGGGACCAGGCTACCTGCAAGATCTCCTTTGCCCCTACCAGCCCTCTCTCTGCCTAATCTGGCCTCTGAAGTAGGGATTGCTAGAGATTCCCAGGGTTTGTCTTAAATCATCTGGGGCAAGGGCTTTTTCTTTATGGCCCCACCCTGTGGAATTTTCACCTCGCCAGACTAGAGAGTGCCTGTCCGTGGAATCATTTAAGAGATCCCTGAAAAGTTATCTGTTTTCACTGGCATTTGGTTAGTTTATTTTATGGTTATTTTATTGTTTTATGTCTTTATTTATTATTGTTGATGTTTTATTTCTTGTTTTGTATCAGCGCTTTGATTTATTGAAAAGCGCTTTATAAATAAATTTTGATTTGATTTGATTTGATTTAGTAGTATGTGGACACGAATCAAGCTGGGGTCCCATGACAAGTGGAGTTCCACAGGGTTCGGTCTTGGGACCCTTGTTGTTTAATATACTTGTATCAACAATGAGAGCAAGTGACTGTGTCTGGATGGGAAAGTATGCAGACGATTGTAAAATTGCTTGTATAGTTAACAATCCAGAGTCAGTCACCAAATTTCAGGAATGTTTGAATAGTATTTGTAACATGGCAAAAATAAGAAGATGTGAAATATGGAATACAGTTAGTTCAATTGGGTCAGCTGGTACAAGAGCAACATGGCATTATGGTACGATAATGCTGTGTTGCTACTGAAGTACCTGCTACAGCCATGGAGGTCACAGCAGCACTGTGGTGAAATAGACAGTCCACAAGAGGGACTCGCAATATGTAGAAATACGAACATACGAAATTTGCCAGCAGATAAAGGCCTAGAGGTCTATCAAGTCTGCTCGAATGTGCAGCTAGCACCCCTTATTCTGCAGCTGCCCCCCCTCCCTTCCACCCTTCCCCTTCATTAACCCTCCCCTTGTCCTGTCCCATCCTCGTTTGAAGCAGTCCACTGTTCTACTGCATACCACTTCAGCAGGTAACGCATTCCACCCAGCCACCACCCTCTCTGTAAAAAAAGTGTCTCATCTCCCTCCTGAACCTTCCTCGCCCAGTCTCATATCATGGCCCCTGGTGGCCTCCCTCCCTTACTTTGAACAGCCCCTCTGTACCCGCCTTGTTTATCCTTTCATGTATTTAAAGGTTTCAATCATGTCACCCCTGTCTCTCCTCTCCTCCAGTGAGTACATGTTCAACTCCTTCAACCTCCTCTTGTATGATAAGTCCCCCAGCCCCTTGATCATCTCTGTCGCTCTGCGCTGCACCCCCTCCAGTAACGTAATGTCCCTCTTCAGATACGGACGCCAGTACTGCAGCAGTGCTCCAGGTGTGGTGTAACTAATGACCTATACAGTGGCAGAATCACCTCCTCCCTCCTCGAGGATATACCCCTTGCAATGCAACCCAGCATTTTGTTGGCCTTTTCAGCTGCCTTCCTACATTGTGCCGAGTTGTTCATTGACCCTGTAATGAGCACACCCAGATGTAGAAATGTAGAGGGGCAGGCAGCAGTGACGCGGACGAGGAGAGTGGAGCAACCAGGGAGGAATATCCAGAGCACAATGCACCCTCAGAGGCAGCAGAAGGTGAAATATAGTGTTCTGTAAATCTTCAGTTGTGCATAGTGCAGGAGAGACAGAAGTGAAATTGTAGGTGTGTGAAACGCATGTAGGGCAGTTGAAACATGTCCAAGTAAGTCAGGAAAGCAGCGAGCAAGGCAGAAGATGGCAGGTACAAAACTGTGAATGTAGTGACATCGGAGCCACGGGGAGACACACAGAGGGTCAGATGGTATGTAAAACAGACTGACGGGCACATAGCGACACGGAGAAATCAACACATAATAGACTTCCTAGAGTCGCTATTAAAATAAAAGCCGCTCAGATCTGAGAACTGTTGTGAAAGATATGTTCACATATAGTTTCCTCATACTTATGTTTGCTGTAGTTTTCACAACATGAGCATAGAAATCAGTGTCTCTTCAATATTCACAAAGTGCAAGATAGAAATGCAAACGATGCAAAATGTGTCTCTGTTCTCTTATTCACAGTACCAAAATAAGAGTTACACTACACAGTTTGTCATAGAAGCCATAGGAGAAAGAGACATCCACTGGCAAGAGTTTTGCTGGATTAATGCATGGTTGGCCCGTTGTAGGCACTCGGGCACAACGGTCCCAACCATGCATTAATTCCCCATTAGATGTCACCTTCAGCATGGATTAATGCTTACATGTGTCTGGGCAGATGAGAATAAAATTACATTTAATGAACTAAAATTTAAGGTTATGCGTTTTGGAAATAACGGGGGGAAGTATACTGTAAAAAACAAATAATTCAATCATCCATAGAGGAAAGAGATCTAGGTATAACTATTACCAGTGATCTGAAATGTGATGTTCATGCAAAAAAAAACAGTTAAAAAATGCTATTCCATTTTGGGATGTATACCTAAGCATATAAAAAGTAGGAGGGCTGAGGTCCTGATGCCTCTGTATACAAGTCTTGTCAGGCCTCACATGGAGTATTGTGCTCCTACTATTGTAGGTGCTCTGAGTATGATGAAGAAGGTGCAAAGTAGAGATACTAAGAGAGTTAAACATCTAGGACATCTCCCATATAAGGATAGGCTTAAGTCCTTGAACCTATACTCACATGAGTATAGGTTATTAAGAGGTGATCTCATACATATATACAATGTATTACATAATAGCGACACACTCTATGTTATATGCTTAGAAAAACAGGATTGTGAAAATAATACTAGATCACATAAAGATAAAATTAAATGCCCAGTTAATAAAACCCAACAAATACAGTTTTTTTTACACAGAGGGCACCACCAATATGGAATTCATTACCAATATATGTTGTTAATAGTGATACTGTGCAAAGATTTAAAATCTTACTTGATGACCATATGAAGGAAATAAAATATAAATACCACCATTAATTTATGGTGGCGAGTTCACTATGGGCCTTGGCCTTATGAACTTGTAAGGCAACTATGAAACTATTGGCTGCACAACAGGACATTACTTCACTCTAAATTGCGGACCATGGTCCCCCTTTTTTCACAACCTCAACTTTGTAGCAGGCAGAGCAATAACAATCATACCTGCCACCACATTTGCCTGGATCTCTACTTCATCCTTGAGTCAAGTAAAAAAAAAAGAAAAATTGCCTCTGTCACAGAAGGCTCATCAAACACGCAACCAAACTTCAAAGACCGTATCTTTATAGCCTAGCCGTCTTGCTACTGATGCTGTCAGGAAACATACACCCAAACCCTGGACCTAAGGAGGTAACCCTAATCAGTGGGCCCCCCCAAAAAGAGTTCCATTATGTTGGCCGCTATCAACATCTGTAGTCTCCTCAACAAAACTGACACCCTCAAAGTCTGGGTGACTATGAACAACCCAGACATACTGTCCATCGTTGAAACCTGGCTGTCACCTAAAGTGCCGGATGCAGCAGTTGCATTGCCAGGATGTAGAAGAAGAAGAAGAATCCGCATTTATATAGCACTTTTCATACACAGTATCCCAAAGCGCTTTACAAGCAATGCTAGGCTGGTAGTGAAGTGACTGAATGTGTGGTGTCGGCCATATCGCACATCATCACCTACACACAGCCTGGAAATATACAATCCATCAACTGGATAGATCCTCTTAAGCGTGGTGGGGGCTATGCAATATACTTAAACAATAGTATTAGAGGGCTGACGTTACCTCAGGTGGACCTCTGATGCCCTGCACAGGCACTAGCTGTACAAGTGCTCCTGGGGGCACACAACAAAACCCTCACTGTACTCTCTGTCTGTATACTGCCTAAGGACCCAACTCCCGGCCTCCACAGTATTCTGGACTATCTTCGGGAGAAAAGGCACCTCACTGAGACAGTAATAATGTGTGACTTTAATAGAAACTGGCTGTCATCAGCAAATGGAGCTATAAAGGACTCCTTAGCATCCCTATACCTCACTCAACTAGTCAGCACACCCACCAGGATAAACTATAAAATAGGTGCTTGCACCACATTGACTGGATCATATCAAGTCACCCTGCTCGGATCTCTAACGTGAGAGTTCTCCCTGACTCCATCAGTGACCACTCCCCTATAACATGTAGCTGGTCAAATAAATTCCCCCACCCCTAACCATCTACAACCAAATGTTAAAGCATGGGCATCTGGATCTACTAAAGCGCTAACTCCAATCCCACGATTGGACCCTCCTGGACTCTGTCAGTGACATCAGCGTTGCTCTTGATCAAAGTTTTCAATACAGCCTGCGACACCCATGCACCATTTAGAAAGATGAAGGTCCTTGGAACTATTAACTCCTGGGTCTCACCAAAACTCATTACCAAAATGAAACAACGTGACCATCTCTGGCTCATTGCCTAGTCAACAGGGAGGCAGCATGACTCTCAAGTGTACAAAGCGGCTAGAAATGCCTGTACAAGGGCATTCGTCATGCAAAACAAAACCACCGTAAAGAGCTTCTGTCAGACTCCTGGGGTGAAAGCAGGAAATTTTGGGTGAACATAAAAGATATCACAGGCAAAGAACAGAAGGTCTCTGCGACTACGTTAAATCTGGAAGGCGATCCCATTACCAACCCTCTCTCAGTTGCAAATACTTTTAATACTGCTTTCACTAATCTATCAGAGGTCCTCACAAAAAACTTCTTTGAAGATGCTCCCCCATTGGCTGCCTCGTGCTCGGATGCAGAGAAGCCTGATCACCCTCCATTCTACTTGAAACAGGCCTCTGCCGCCCAGGTCAGGAAACTGCTATCTAAAGTATTGGGGAAAACTAGACATAGTGGGGACTTGCTGGACCTCAAATTTATCGCACTTTCCCGAGAAGAGGTTCTCCTGCCTACAACCAAAATACTCAACCTATCCCTCACTCTGTCTCAGTTCCCAGAAGTCTGGAAATCCACACTGATCACGCCAGTGCTCAAATCAGGTGTTTGCATGAAACCTAGCAACTACAGACCAATATCCATCCTCCCTCCACTGTCAAAGGTTCTGGAACACATAGTAACCGACCAGCTTGTGGACTATCTTGATAAGTACTCCCTGCAATGCCCACAGCAGCACGGATTTAGGAAAAACCATAGCACGACTACAGCTTTGCTAGAATTCACTTGCTTCATCCAACAGTCCGTCGATAATAGCAGTCTGGTAGGAGCAGTGTTCATAGACCTTACGAAGACCTTTGACACCGTGAATCACAAACTCCTCCTTGACCAACTCGCAAAGACTGGTCTCTCACCTAGCACACTAAAATGGTTCAGCAGCTACCTTTCCAACAGGTCACAGAGGGTGAAGATTTCAAATACCATCTCAGAACTGTGCTTTATTTATTTATTAGATCATCGATTTAGAGACCTTTGAGTCAAAGACTCATTTACAAAGGCACCTCGCCAAGAGAGCAATACATCACAGCAAACAAAACAATATAGTACATAACACCTAGATTAAAAAAGCAACCAGTGTTACAGGAATTCACTGGTGGTACAAGCTTAGTAATGGGTAGATCACATTAGGTGTACTCCAAGGGTCCATCCTGTTACCCCTTCTGTTTAGTATCTTCCTAAACAACCTACCAAATGCCTGTCAGTTAAGGACCCTCCTATACGCAGATGACGCTGTCATCTTTGCAAGTCACCCGGATCCCACCGTGCTTGAAGACAACCTACATACAGCATGGATTCCTTGAAGTTGAAAAATGGCTCCAATCCCACAAGCTAGTTTTAAACTACATAAAAACAAAACTTATGCTGTTCTCATCCTCCCACCATAAACACAAGTCACACGCCCTGACAGTTAAAAATAACCAAGGAGCCCCCCTTGAACAAATCCAGCATTTCAGATACCTTGGAGTAACCCTGAACTGCCACCTTACCTACGAGCCACACACTGATATTGTTGCTAAGAATGTAAATGCTAAACTAGGACTGCTGTACAGACACAGAAAAAGTCCTGACCCCAGAAGCACTTAAACTTACAATCCACAGCTCGGTACTATCCGTTATTGACTATGGCTTAGTTATATATGGAGCTGCCCCAGCCACATCTCTCAAAAGACTAAATACTGCCCTAAACAAAGCCGGTGTACTTATCACTGGTGCCGGCGACCTCTCCCACACTTGTGAAATATTCGCACTAACTGGGTGGCTCAAACTACAAGACCGCATCAAGTACCACTCGTGTATACTTGCCAAGCAAGTGTTGCTTGGAGCCCTGCCAGTGGGCATCGCCAGTCTTCTATCAAAATCTCAAAAGTCGCGTCACACCCGATCCTCTGTTTCTGAACTCTATCACGTTCCTAGGGTTTGGACCACCCAATGCCAGTGATCCTTCCCCCTACAGAGCTCCTAACTGGAAGAGTTAGGACCGATGACCCCAATGCACACCCCAATGCCTGTTGGAGGTGGCAGCCGTAACACCGAATTTCCTCGCTTCTGTCGCTGTGGAACAACCCTAACTGATGCATTTTTTGACCTTCTTTTTGAGAATGTGCACTATAAATAGTGAATGGAATGTGGTGGCGGAAGCACATGTGAATGTTAGTCACTTCGCTGTGCAAAAACTGTATGACCGACTGAAATGAAAATTGGTAAATGAAGACGTACCATACCACAACATGTATAACAAATGTGATCTGAATCTATTCAACAGTTGTACAGCGTCACGCCGGAAAAGCTGCGCAGGAGTGCCGAAAAAGAACATTTTTGCCACTTCGCTACACAAGAACCATATATTCGATGGAACCAAAAATTGTTAAAAGAAGACATGTACCGTAGCACACCGTGTGTCCACAATTATGTGTACATCCGTTCAACGGTCGCACAGCACCATGAGCAAACATAACATGCGCAATTCAGCAACCCTAAGTGCCAGTGACCCGAAAATTGTCAGTCAAAGATGTATTATAAATCTTTGTACATTCCAAATGCCAGGCAAATCAGACACACTGTTCATAAGTTATTGAAGCGTAATGAACCAAACTTTCATTCGTCAGAGTGGCATAATTCTGCACCTGTTAATGTTTTACACACCAAACCACTGCAAGGCACCTCCGTACCACTAGGGCTACCTACGTTATAAATTTCAAGCCAGTAGCACCATGCAGAACGCTATGCGCAAAACGTTAACTGCGTCACACAGTATCTCCACAGCAAATTATTTTTCCAACATGTAAACAACATTATTCACATCCCCATGACATCCACTCAACCCCCTCCAAATTTCATGTGAAAAGACCAAACCATTCCAGAGATATTCAGTTTTCATGATTCTGCACCTTTAAGAAGTCTTCCACCACAAAATGGCAGAATCGGGGCCGAAAATGCGCTAAAATGGTAGACCTGGCGGCCAAAAAATCTAACTGCGAGGGGGGCCAAATTCAAATGGCAGTAACTCTGGAACGGAACAACGTTGTTTCACCAAACAAAAACTGGCATGTTCCTTGAACACAGGTCTTTCTACGTGGCATGTGTCAGATCAATCAACCACACACTGGCTGCACTATGCATTGCGGAAGGCAGTGCAGAAAAATAGCAAAAACAATGTTTTGCACTGCACTGCACAAACACAGAAACACAAACGGTAGTGTTAACGCAAACGGTGATGGCAACAGTGAGGTAAAAGAAAATAGTAATGCTAACGGTAACGCAAACGGTAAAGCACATGGTGACACAAAAGGAAATAATGCAAATGGTAAGAGAAACGCAAGCACAAACATAAATGAAAACAGAAAGGGTAACGCAAACGGTTACGCAAAAGCTAACGGTAACGAAACCGCTAACAAAAATGCTAACGGTAACAGAAACACAAACGGTTACAGCAGCAGCGACGCGGAAGGAAGCAGTTACGCACTCGACAACAGAAACGCTACCAGTAATGCAAATGCTAAGGCCAATGGAAACGCAAACTGTAACGAACACTCAAACAGTAACGGTAACACAATTGGAAATGCAAACAGTTACAGTAACACCAACGATGACGTCAAAGGAAACGGTAACACAAACGGAAACACAAATGCAAGCACGTACGCAAACGGTAATGCACACGGTGACGCAAAACACAAACAAAAATGGTAATGTAAACGCAAATGGTAACAGTAACACAAATGCAAAGGGTAATGCATACGGTGACGGAAACGCGAACGGTAACAGAAACACTAACAGTAACGCAAAAACACAAAAACACACACCCTTTTTTCCCAAAAAAAGTGCATTCAGAAGCTCAGTGAATACAAAGAATGTATGCATAATAATGGCCCTCTGAACAGAAAATGAGCACTTGAAATACTAAATTCCTTATATCTAAGTACGGTTCGTACGACGTAGAAAAATTTTTTAAATCTCATACTATTTAAGACTTTCCAAGCTAGTTTTGTACTCAGTTCCCTAGCGGGGGACTAAGCTTTCTTACGACAAAAAGTCCATATCTCAAACCATTTTCGAGATACGGGCCCCAAAAGGCGCGGCGGATGCCGTAATGTTATCTTATGGGGAAAATTGTCACATTTGGAGTGCCATAACTTTGCAGCCCTGTAATATTTTTTTTTTTACCAAACCACCAAAAGGCACATCTGTGTGACCTTGGCTTTCTTCCCTCCAAATTTCAGCCCAAAAGACCAAACCGTTCTTTTGCAGCAGGGTGGCAAACATTCCCTACTGTTTTGGCCATAGTGTCACTAAGTACTTTCGCAAATGAAATCACGAAAGTGTCACATATGCGAAAGTACTTTGCAACACTACTTTTTACAAAAATTAAAAAAAAACATATTTCTTGGGTGTTTTACCCCCAAAAAAGACATGGCTAGCATCCTCAGGGCTCGACTAAGTGAACACAATAAGAATTGTGTCCCTAGAGGGTCTCAAATTTAAATGCCAAGCATTTCTGTGACCACCAACTGAAAACAAGATGACTGATTTGCGACACTACAAGGGTCATTTGCAAAAGTAAAAAAGTGCATTTGTGACACTTCCGCATATGTTGTTAACTTTTTCCATTTACGATGATGGGAAACTTGTTTTTTGAATAACTTTTGAACCGTTTAATATTTTGTCACGAAATCTTCAAAAGGCACATCGGGGACCCCAGCTGCATGTTCCCTGAAGGTTTCAGACTGGTCACACAAACCGTGTGGGCTGTAGGCACGAGCAAAGAATACACAAAAATGCGTAATTTATGCGTTTTCTGTGCTGTGTAGCTCCGCAACCATACATCTGACCGTAACGAAACTTGCCAGGTCCAGAGATCTATGGTACCAGACCGTGCATTCCACATTTCAGGCAACTTCGTCATACGATGGCAGTGTTATTAAGCTGCCAAATTTCAGATTTAACCTTAAATGGGGTACTCAACCCTAACTATAGTGACACTACCGTGCCACAATAATATGTATACTTTCCCTTTGCTAACTTACTTTTGATTGTTATACCGCCTGTATGTGTTATCTCTGTTCATACATTATAATATGTCATGTGATGCATTTTCTATTGTACTCTCCTGGTTCATACCTGAAAACAGACAGCTTCTGTCTAGTGTACCTACCCGGTTAACAGAAACTAAATAAGTAAAAACAGGCTCAGTGGTCAGTATGGACTCTCACGATAGGTCCAAAGCCCCTAGTCACATGAGCACTTTGCCTCCTGATAAAGAATCCAGAAATTGCATGTTATGATCTGACTGACTGATGCTTTTGCCAGTTATCAGGCTTATGTGACTGAATACCAGAACAGCTTGTGGAAGTCTTAATCTACTGTCATGGATAAATTGCCTGGTAGCTCTACTAAGACTGAAGTCCAGGAAAGAGTAACACATGGCTTGGAGAATGGTAACAACTTGCTACGTTCTGTCTGTGATGTCTCTGATGTTTTCACTCATGCTGCCACCTCTGGCATCTGCCTTCACAGATATTCCTAGCTGCATGTTGCTGGTTTCGTCAATGTCCAGCAGTCAGTCCTTAACTCCCATTTTGGTAGGCAGAAACTATTTGGTCATGATGTGGAACTCACTCTTAAGGAGTTACAGTCCTCAAAGATGACTTTGTACTCCCTAATGTAAATGGCTTCCCAGCCGTCACTTGAGTGCAATGGAGGTTTACTGCTCTTCCCACACTAGGGGCACTGGCAAGCCAGTCTCTACAGTGGTCATGCCTAAACAACAGTCTGTGGGTGTACATCCCAGATTTTCAGATTCAAGCAGTGCCTCCACTACTCTTCACCTTCTGAACCCCACCTCTCTGCCAGGGTTAAAGGTAGGGGGCAGGATCTCCCTGTTCCTGACAAAATAACTGTAGATCACGTCAGACAGGTAGGTCCCTAGACATTATTCATAGGAACATACGAATTTGCCAGCAGATAAAGGCCTTTTGGTCTGTCAGGTCTGCTCGATTGTGCAGCTAGCAGCCTTTATACTGCAGCTGCCCCTCTCTCCCCTCCAGTGACCCTCCCCCTTACCCTGTCCCATCCCCTTTTGAAGCAGCCTACTGTCTTACAGGATACCACTTCCTCCAGTAGTGCGCTCCACCCTGTCACTACCTCTCCATAAAAAGTATCTCATTTCCTCCTGAACCCCCAGTCTCAGATTGTGCCTCGGATGTCTCTCCTCCTTACTTGGAAAAGCCCCTTTGTGCCCACGTTATTTATTCCCTTCGTGTATTTGAAGGTTTTAGTCATGTCCCCCCCATCCCTCCTCTTCTCCAGGGAAAATATGTTCAACTCCCTCAGCTTGCTCTCATAGGGCCAGTCCCCTAGCCCCTGGATCATTTGTGTTGCTCTGTATTGCATCGCCTCCAGTAACCTAATGTCCTTCTTCAGGTATGGACGCTAGAACTGTATGCAGTACTCCAGGTGTAGTCTAACCAGTCACCTATATAGCGGCAGGATCGCCTCTACCCTCATGGAGGATATGTCTCTGGCAATGCAACCCAGCATCGTGTTAGCCATTGCAGCTGCCTTTCTACACTGTGTGGAGTTGTTCATTGCTCCCATTATGATCACCCTCTGATCCTTCTCCTCCTCCATTTTGGCTAGCTGAATCTCCCCTAGATGGATAGCTCCTCCTTGGGTTTTTTTGCTCTGAAATGTAGCACCTTGCATTTCTTGGCATTGAACCCTGCTGCCAAGTGTCCAGCCAGTCCTCCAATATTGCCAGATTTTCTTGCAACCCCTGCCACCCCTCCAAGTCATCCACTACTGCTCCCATCTTGGTGCCATGTGCAAACAGACTGATCTTGCTCTTGATGCCTATTGAGATGTCTGCTGTGAAAATCCCGAACAACACCAGCCCCAGTACAGAACTCTGTGGCACTCCGCTTGTCACTGCCCTGGGCGATGAGAGCTCCCCTTCCACCACCACACTCTGCTGTCTCCCTTGCAGCCAGTTGACTATCCATCCCATCATCTTCGCCCCCACCCCTATGTCTTCCAGCTTACTACCTAGCCTCCCATGTGGCACCGCATGGAATGCCTTGCTGAAGTCCAGGTACAGGACATCCACTGCATGGCCCCTGTCTAATTGCCTGGTTTCCCAGTCATAGTACTCCACTAGGTTGGTCTGACAGGATCTGCCCGAGACAAACCCATGCTGTCTGCTTATCTGCAGCCCATTAGTCACTAGGAGGGAAACCAGCCTCTCCTTCAGGATCGTCTCCATCAGCTTTCCCATGATGGATGTGAGGCCTACTGGTCTGTAGTTCCCCGGCTCATCTTTGGGGCCACTCTTGTGGAGGGGGCACCACGTGTGCCATCCTCAGGTCCTTCGGAACACTCCCGGACTCCAGGGATGCATTAAACAGGTCTGCCAGGGGTTTTATCAGGACTTCTGCTAGCTCCCTTAGCACCCTGGGGTGTATGCTATCCGGCTCCAATGCCTTGTCCACCCTAAGTGCGCTCAAGCCCTCCAGTACCCTGCCCACTGGGATTTCCCTGTCTGTCTCCTCCTCGCCCCCTGTGCCTACCCTCCTAACTCCCTTGGATGTTGCTCCCCCTTTCTCTTTCTTAAATACTGAGCAGAAGTACTTGTTTAACGCTTCTGCCTCTTCTGCCCCTTTATCCACCCACCCCCATCCCTTTTTATCCTTATTATTTGCAGCACGTTTTTCCCTGATGTACCTGAAGAAGTCCTTCTTGCCATATTTAATGCCCTGTGCTAGCCTGAGTTCCCAGGAGGCCTTGGCTGCCCTGACTGCCCTTGTTGCCTCCCTTGACTTCTTTAAGTAATCCTCTCTGTTCTCCCCCCTCTCCCTGTTCTTTTGTACCGTCTAAAGGCGGCTCTTTTCTTTCTTACTTTCTCCATGACTCCCCTGCTCACCCAGCTAGGCTTCTTGGTCCTAGCCCTCTAAACTCTGGATCCTTGTACATGTTGTGGTTGCCTTCTCAATACCCCATTTAATGACCTCCCACCTCTGATTAGTATCCATATCTGGATTGATTCTGGCCAGATATCCCTGTACTATTTCCCTCTTCTTCCCGAAGTCGGCCCTTCTGAAGTCTGACACCCTTGTTCCTGATCCTACTCCCTCCTTCCCCATGTTTAACCTGAACCACACCAAGTGGTGGTCACTCCTTGCCAGTGCCCCTCCACCCCCTCACAAATTTCCCCATTTGCCAGTACTAGGTTAAGGGTATTCCCTAACCTGGTTGGCTCGTTGACCGTCTGCAATAGGAAGCTGTCCTGAAAAGCATCCAGAAGTACCTGCTCCCTCCTATTTGTGGTGGCTGGGGTGCCCCAGTCTACTTCTGGCAGGTTGAAGTCCCCCACAATCACTGTACTGCCTCTTCCACAGGTCCTTCTGATTTGCCCCGCTAGTTCCCAGTCTGACTCCTCAGTCTGAGATGGTGGCCTGTATATGACTCCCATCCTCAGGGTCCCATTTTGGAGTCCTGGAGCTGCACCCATAAATTTTTTTTTTTTTCATTGTTTAACCAGGAATAGCACACAAAGCTGAAGCTTGTTTACAGGTGCGACCTGGGAGCACAGGGAAGTTAAGTGACTTGCTCAGGGTCACACAGTATGCAACTGGGGGCTGTAGGATTCAAACCCAGGTCTCCAGATTGGCAGCTCAGAGCCTTAAACCACTGCGCTATACTGCTTCCCAACTGACTCATTGCCTTCCTTGCCTGCCTCCCTGACACACTTCAGACCTTATGTCACATACAGTGCCACCCCCTTCCTTCCTTTTACCCTGTCCCTTCGAAATATCCTATACCCTGGTACTGCCAGGTCCCAGTCATGGTAATGGTTGGCCCATGTCTCGGTTATGGCTGCCATATCCACCTCCCCATCCACCATGAGAGCCTGTAGCTCTTCTTTTTGCTCCCTAGACTCTTTAGCTGCCAAGGTTACCAGCCTCCACCCCATTCCTTTGCCCCCTCCCTACTTGCTCTCCTTTTTGCAACCCCCCGACCTCTCCCTAAGTCCCCTACTGCTAGCATGGGGAGTAAGCTTGTTAGGCTTCCCTGCCTGAGGATCCTGCTGGACTCCTGCCCACTTGCCACCCTCCACTACCAGATTAAATTCTCATTGTTTGCTAAGTATTCCTCCAATTTCTGTTTCAATACCTTCTTTCCCTCCCCACTTAAGTGAAGCCTGTCCTTGGCATAAAGATCCTTGTCCTCCCATGTCCTTTCCCGACCTCCCATCAGCCCATACCCGTTGGATGGACACCACTCCCTTAGCCACGTGTTAAATTCCTCTATCCTCAGCTTCCTCGCTGTACTCGCCCTGGGTACTGGAAGCACCTCCGAGAAGGTTACTGATCTTCCTGCCTCCTCACAGATTAGCCCCAGCTCCTCAAACCTCCCCTGGATTACATCTACTGTATGACTCACCAGGTCATTGGTTCCCAAATGCAGAACTATGTGAGGTTTCAAAAGGGTCCTGCACTGGATATCATAACACATCCTCCTAGCCTTCAGTGTTGCTGTCCAGAACATTCGACAGTTCTACAGACCAAAGTGCACATTCTCTTGGACAAGAGAGTGAGCCAGCTGGTGCCTGAACAGAAATGGGTTTTTTAACTCATGGTATTTCCTTGTCCTGAAAAAGACTATACCCTCTTTTGGACTGCAGAGATATGAAGTAGTACACTGTGTACAAATTGTCCCACATGGTTTCCCTTCAGTCACTATGCCCTCTGCTTTCGCAAGGTGAATAACTTGTGCTGTGGATGTGGAGGATTCTTAACATGCAGGCTGTACATCAAGATCCGGCAGTGCCATCAACAGTGTTTCCTTTTGGAGGGTCTGCGCTACCAGTTCTCTGTCTTTCCCTTTCGTTTATCCTTAGCACCATGGGTCTTCACCAAGTGCTTCACTGTGGTGGCTGTAGCCTTGCACCAAGAGACCTTGTATGTAATCCTTTACCAGGATAATTGCACCGTCTACAGATATGGCAGTTCCAGGGCTTGCCAGTTGTTTGACCAACTGAATGTTCTAGTCAGTAAACCCAAATCGATTCTGACTCCCGTGCCAACACCTTCAGTTCATAGGTGCTATTCTGGACAAGAGTTGAGCAATGGTGTTCCTTCCAGAACTCCATGCTGTTACCCTGATCACTCAGGCATCGCTAGTTGCTGCTAGCTTCCAGCTCCCTGCCAGGTCCATGCTTCCACTGCTGGACCTCACGACTGTAACCATATTGACTTTCTCCATGGCCTGCTTCCACAGGTGCATTCCCTAGTTGATTCTGTGCGTTAAGTATACCCAGACTACTCAATGCCTGGATCAGCTGATTTTAATCACATCTTCCTTGTGGAAAGCACTTGGCCGATGGCTGGACTACTCCCATTTACATCCAGGGTCTACATTTCTCCATGGATTCCTCAGGTAGTCCTCTCCAAAGGTGTTTCCATACTGGTTTGGGGTGCTTACCTGAGTGCATTCAAGACCCATGGTGTTTGGTCCTCGGCAGACTGCTCTCTCCACATCAAGTGTCATCGAGGCACAGGTCAGGAAGCATAGGAAGACCAGGAGAAGATATAAAATTCACAAGTAGCGTTTTATTTTTTCCAATAATGGTAAAATAAAAAATAAAATTGTTCAATATCACTATTTACAAAAGCAGTACAAACAGAGAAAACAATGTCCTTCATCTGAGGGTGTATCTAATTCCAAGTTTCAGTCTCAGTCTCCCTCTCGCTCTAGCAAAAGTATTGCTGCTTTTTTTTTATAAGTCTTTGTCTGGGAACTCGTTAAGAGAGCATTCTGTTTTTCAGAAAATGTTCTTATCAGTTTCCACCCTTGCAGGTGCAACAAATCAGTACATGGTGTCCCAGAACTGACCTCCTATTGACAGCTTCTGCAAAAGAGCTAGTATTGAATTCCATGTTAACCCCCTAAGCACCAGATAGTTTTTTGCAATCATTTCAACAATATACAGTAACTATATACATTTTCAAACCAAGGGATCCCAGTTTCACATAAAGATTCACACATATTTTATAACTTCAGATACGTAAGGGGGAAAGATAGAAACAGTTATTGTCACCGGCTCCGTGTTGCCGAGCTAAGCGTTCACTTGGCACGCTGGTGACCTAGGTTGCTTCCGAGCCCAGGTACCAGGAGCGGAGACCGCAGGAGGGGTTCACGAGCCCCATTGACCGCCCTCCCAGGAGAGGGGTGAGACTCGCCTGGGCACTCTGGGTGGATTGGGGACATGAGCCTCCGACACGCCTCTGCACGCCCCGCCCCAGGATTGCCTTAGCTCATGTAAGGCAGAGAACAGCGTTGGGCGAGGCAGAAAATGAGAAAATGGCTCCCCGTCCTGCCAGATGATGAGCTCCGGCTACCTGCTGCCACGAAGGCCTGGAGTCAGCCCGGACCAACCTCACAGCCTTGGGATGCGCCGTTCATCGAAAGGCACTTCCTCCTCGAAGGAGAGGGACCCACCCACCATAGGGATGTGCCGGGCTACCCAGGTAACGCTGCTGTAGGGGTTGGTGGATGGCGGCGGGGGTCAGAAGGGCGGCGGGTGCCTTGGAGCTCCAAAGGAGTGGGAGGATGGGGTAGCACCGGGGAGGAGCATAAGGAACTAACACACACAAAAAAAAAAAAAACATTAAGTGAAGGCAGATAGCGGGAGGAGAGGGAATAGCGAGACCGTTGGACTGGCCAGTTCCTAGGTCTCACAAGAAAATTAGGCTGCGTAGTCTGACAGGCAAGAGACAGAACAGAAGAGGATAAAACAGATCCTTGTGTTTAACTATTTCTACATAACAAATGGGACAGGGTCCCATTCAACCCTGTCACAATCATCATTCGGGGAATGAGGACTGTTCTGTTCCAGCCGCTGTTTTATAATCACACTTGATGCTGGAAAGTGAGCATTCTGATTGATTAACAGCATTCCAAAAAGGTTATGTTAATAGCTGTAAACCTTCATGTACAAGAACTATTAGAATTTAGCTATAAAAAATTAATTTTAAAAATATAAAAAGTTTAGTTAAATGGCATTATGAAAGCCGGTACCTCATGATTGCCACATAATTTATTTATTTATTACCTTTTGTTTACTGGGCAAGCACGCTAGACAAGGAATGTCTATTTTCAGGTGCAACCCGGGAGATTACAAGAGTAGGTTTACAAGCAGAATGAGAACAATTATAGCATAGTGAAATACAGGCGTTGAACAGGGTGAAACAAATAAATACAGAATGATCAGATAAGCATATACAGCAAGGTAAGAACATATAAGCAGTAATAACAATTCTTGGTATAACACATGGGCTTTTAACAAGCAGTCCTTATCTGCTGTCAAAGTGTGTGTATGTATGTGTGTAAGGTGGGACATTGGGTGGTTGTCCCGGTATAAGGATGGTAAGTGCTGAGGTGCAGGAAACCATAAGAGTGGATGGTTCCTCTATTTGAGCTCGGGGAAGGGGGTTAGGAACCAGGGAAGTGGATGGAGCACACCTGGGTCCAAGCCAGGGTTGGAGGTACCAAGCAGTCTAGGGACAGTTACAGGCTGAGGCAGACTTCAAGTGTGCCCAGAGGGAGCTTTTAAACATGGGATGGGTGGGACTACGTCTGATGGGCGCAGGTAGGGTATTCCAGAATCTAGGGGTGCAGACAGCAAAGGCACGATCACCTGCCAGAGTACAAGTTTTTGAGACAAGGAGGGGGAGGGCAGGACAACTGACCTGAGCTGGTATGACGGTAGAGCCGGTTGGAGGAGTTGAGACAAGGCAGGTGGGGTGGCATTATGGAAAATTTTGTCTGTGAAGCAGCCCAAGACAAAGGAACAATAATTGCTTGGGAACATCCAGTGTAGGTTTTTGTATAACTCTCAGTGATGGGTAAGCCGAGGGACAGCGAGGGCAAAGTGCCAGATATTATTATAGGCCACATCCCATTTTGTGAGACTAGTTTTGATAGCGAGGGTAAAGGTAGTCAGTCCGTAACTGAGAGAGAGAAGAAACAATCCTTTAGTAAGGGCAAGGTGAGCAGCTGCTATAAGGGACCCACGAGCTCTGTATGCAAGTCCAAGCTTGATGTTTGTTGCCCTGCATACATTTTGAATATGTCGAAGTAGGTCTAACTGAGGGTCAAGAGTAACTCCCAGGTATTTAAAAGAGCATGTAGTGCCAACAGGGACTCCATCATTGCTCAAGACATTTAGTAAGACGGGACACTGCTTGAGCTTGGCAGAGGATCTGAAAAGCATGAGTTGTGTTTTCTTTATGTTTAGCACAAGCTTGTTTGTCAGGAGCCAATTCTGCAGCTTGTTGAAGTCAGCTTGTAAACTGTGATTTATGGCACTGAGATCACCCGAGCTAGATAGAGGATCAGGTCATCTGCATAAAGTGTTGTGGCACTATAGATGGAGACCATAGGAAGGCCATTGATGAAAAGAGAAAATAGGATGGGGCCCAGGATAGATCCCTGATGGACACCAGTCACAGCTGGAGCAGGATCCAAGAGAGCTCTATTGTACTTAACAAGCTGTAGCCTGCCAGTGAGATAATTGGAAAACCAGTTTAGGGCAGGGCCGGACACACCAAAGGAGTGAAGTTTAGCACAAAGTAGGGTGTGATCCATCAGATCAAAGGCCTTAGAGAAGTCTACAAAGATAGCCTACAACAACATGCCATGGTCCATGGCAGTCCTTATTTCAGATGTGACTTTAGCAAGGGCTGTACCGATGCTATGGCCTTTTCGAAATCCATGCTGTTCAGGGGACAGTAAGGTGTATTTAGTCAGGTGATCTGTCAGCTACACTACCACCACTTTTTCCAGTATCTTGCTGACAGCAGACAAGGTGGCTATAGGACGGTAATTTTCTATTCATTTCCAGTCACCCTGCTTAAAGACAGGGACCACCTTTGCTACTTTCCAGATTGGGGTAACAATTCCAGTGGAGAGGGACAGTTTAAGAATATGGGAGATGGGGAGCGCAAGTAAAGGGGCCCCAAGCTTTAGGAGCTTAGGTTCGAGGTCATTATGACCAGCACTCATGTGAGGCGAGAACTTTGTGGATTTCCTTCACTGAGATTGCCTTAAGATGGAAGGATGGGTGAGACAGGAGTTCTGGTAGGGAGGTATTGGTGGAGGTAGATGACTTGTAGTTAGCACCAGTGAGCAGGGAGGTGTATGCCGAGAGATCAGTGAATTGCTTGTTAAAGGCATTAGCAATGGTAGAAGCGTTATTGCAATTTATGCCATCAATTCGCATATCCACAGTGTTGCACCTACTGTACCCCCCCCCCCCACAACGACAGTCTTAATAGTGCACCAGACGTTTCACGGATCCCTAGCTAAGGATAAGAGGGCAGTCTTGCAGTATTCGCTGTTAGTGGCTCGGATGGATTTTTTGCAGTCGTTGCATAGCCGCCGGTATTCATGATAGTCAGACAATTCCCTAGAGGCCTTGAATTTACCGCAGTGCTTATCTCGGGCTTTCATGAGGGAGAGCAGGTCCGCATTTAACCATTTAGTAACAGTGCCTCTGACCCTCTTTTTGATGCGAGGGGCATGCTTATCCTGCAGAGAAGGGAGAATGTTAAGGTTGTCAAGGGCACACGTGGCATCCGTAGCGGAGAGAACTGGGCCCCAGTCTAAGATGGCGAGGTCTTGAAGAAAGAGTGCAGGGTTGAAGCTGGAGAAGTCTCTCACATCTATGATCTTGGGAGGCACTTTGGGAGAGGAGATTCTCCAGACGCAATAGATGGGGGAGTGGTCAGATATTGAATCAGGAAGGACACCAGATACTGCGATCCTGTTGGTTAGAAACCAATCCAGGAGTGAACCTCTGTTCCCAGGGTGGTTTCGTGTGGGCACACTGATAAGCTGGGTAAGGCCAAGGGTCACCAGCAGTGGTTCGTACTGCTTGACATTGTCTCCAGACCAGTTTAGGTTGCGATCACCACAGATAAGTACCTCATTTAAGGAGATTTTGGGGCTAATGTTATCGAGCAGATAGGAGAGACCCTTGATGCCTTGTTTTGGAGGGTTATAAGCACAAATGATGTGAAGTTTTTTTTGCATCCCCTAGAGGGAGAAGCCCATGAAGGAATTCACAGGTGGCAGAGGGCGGAGCAACGTCGTACTGGATTAAGGATATTTTAAGGGTGACTTTTGTAGTATATCACAAGACCACCCCCACGCTTTTTACCTATACAGTCACGACGCAGGAGGCTATAGTTGGAGAACGCAACGGCTGAGTTTGGAGTGGAAGGTTTCAACCATGTTTCCGTGAGGCACAGAATATCAAGGTTGTAGTGGCCAGTCCAGGCAGTTAGCTCAGCAAGGTTGTGGGTGAGACTGCGAACATTAAGATGTGCAATTTTAAGACCTTTAAGAGAGGACCAGGAAGGAGTGTTTAAGGTTGGTTGTGAGGTAGGTCCAGGGTTCAGTTCGATGTTCCCCACAAGAAGGAGGAGAGCTGAAAACCAGAGAAGGAGGTACAGCCAGTCCCCCTTACAAGATTTTTTATGAGTGTGGTAGCATGTGCATTTTAGTAAGCAGAAAGCGTCTCTCAGAGATTTAGGTGTAAGCACCAGAGGGGATGCACGTTATCATGCCAGGAGGCTGTGAGGTTGGAGTGGGTGTAGTCATCAGTGTGGTGCGCATCCAAGGAGCCAGCAGGAAGTGGGAGAGAGACAGCAGTGAAATACAAGGTCCACAGAGAGTAGATTAGGCAGCTGAGATAATTTATTGCAGGTATTTAATAGCAGACACCAGAAGGAGAGGGTAATGCCAAGATCAATGGCAAGTCTAGTTTTGGCAGTATTAAGGAAGTAAATTGAAGTAGGTAGGGCAGGATGATTTCCTAATGACAGGCATTAGTTTTAAGCCCGATAGTGTGCCTAAAAGAATAGTATGATTCTAGCCCTTTAAGAAGGGCTGACTACTATGCCCGCAGTTTCCAATAGGTAGGCTGAGTTAACGGGGGTGGAGCTATGAGAGCGGAAAGACCATTTAATATAGTGTGTCGGGGGGCAGGTGAAAAATTTGATCTGAATCAGGGAGCTGAGCGAGCCAGAGGGCTGCTTTTACATTTGCACTAATTTTAGGGCTTCAAACACAGCAGCGCAGATAGAAACAAATAAATTAAACTCCCTAGCCTGTCTAGCAGAATTCAGTACATTGGCAAGAACAGAGGTAAAGGAGCAGGCTAAAAATTACAGTACAAGGTCAGTTCAGCTCCTGAGTTTTCAATTAGACCAGGCTTGTGCTGCGTGGTGGAGTTTGAAAATGGCACCAGACACCTAAGGGGCTCTGAGTTGGCTACCTGAAGTGGAGCTCTCTCTCTGTGGCTGGGTCTGCGGTCCGTAGGCGACTTGTAGCCCTGAGGTTCCAGCGAGGGAGCCTGAAGTGGAGCTCTCTCTCTCTGTGTGGCCGGGTCCATGGGTGACATGTAGCCCCGAGATTCCAGCGAGGGAGCCTGAAGTGGAGCTCTCTCTGTGTGGCCGGGTCCGCGGTCCGTGGGCGACTTGTAGCCCTGGGGTTCCAGTGAGGGAGCCTGAAGTGGAGCTTTCTGTGGCCAGATCCGTGGGCGACTTGTAGCCCCGAGGTTCCAGTGAGGGAGCCTGAAGTGGAGCTCTCTCTGTGTGGCTGGGTCCGCAGTCCGTGGGGGACTTGTAGCCCCAGGGTTCCAGCGAGGGAGCCTGAAGTGGAGCTGTCCCTCTGTGGCCGGGTCCGCGGTCTGTGGGCAACTTGTAGCCCCAAGGTTCCAACGAGGGAGCCCAGCCATCATGGACAGTAACCCAGCCCCTTGTGCCTTAATGCTTAAGAAGTAGAATCCACAGTCAAGGTTCTAGAACATGAAATTTGGAAGAGGTAAGAAGCTCTGTTTGTAGCTTTGGCTTTGCAGGAATCAACTCCATGCAGTATCAGTTGGCTTTGCATCCAGATATTTGTGATTATTTCTTTGTCAGTCCCCTGAAGTACTGCCTCTGAAAGAAAAGTTGGAAGAGTGTGTTAATTGAGACATGGGGTTGTGCTTACTTGAACAACCTCCTGTCGTTGTATATGAGGTCACCTCAGTTCCTGCGTTGTTTCTACAAACATTCATTTTTGTTTCTAAAATTAAAGGGGACAGGAATTGATTACTTAGGTGCACCTGTTTGAAATGTCTCTCTTTTCATAAATTATATTAATATCTCTAAAGGATCCCTATTAAACTGTGTCTGAATAAAAGCTGAAGCTGTCAGCTGTGTTTTATATTGTTTTCTTCGTACGGACAACATTCTGTGCAGTTCCTTTCATGGAATTAAGAATTTGGAGTTTTGACCATGTCACTTCATGGTTCAGAAGTGTGAGCATGAACTTATCAGTACAGTGCCCAAGGTTCTGAAACCATGAAGTGACATAGTCATCAAAATTCTTGGTTCCATGAAAGGAACTGCACAGAATGTAGTCCATACAAAGAAAACAATACAAAACACAACTGACTGCTTCAGCTGTTCTTTAGGCATAGTTAAATAGGAATACTTTAGATGTATGAATATAATTTATGAAAATAGAGACATTTCAGATAGCTGCACATAATCAATTCCTGTCCCCTTTAAATCTTTCATTACACAAAATAAGAATTTTAATTTTTGTGTAGACTCCTCTGGATGGGGAGAATAATATGGGCTGCACCACTCCCAGCTAAGTAACAGTCTGATTGGTTGAATGGTCTGCAGTGGCACAACCCCACTCCCAGAACTCTTCTTTCTCACTCTCTAGCTGAGAGCACACACCCTGCCTAGCAGGGGGACTGTATTTCACTACATGTTCTTCAAAAATTTAACAGTTTAGATCACTAAACTCTGCTCTATCCACATTGGACTCTTGATGACACCCAACACACATTACCTGCTGGCAAGGTAGGATAGAACTGATCTTCTTTGGGGGTATCTCAGTCATCAGATCACACTGTAGGAACTTTACCATCAGTAAAGCAGGATCCACATGGAAGATTTTCCAGCAGTACAACTGTGACTGCTCACGTCGACTTCACCTGCCGACGTCATCAAACCCATAAAGGCATGCACGGCCCCGCTCCCTCCTCAGTTCTTTCCTGCCATTGACTCCTATCTCATGGGTCTCCACGGAAGCTCCGTCACAGTTCACGCCATTTTTTCCTACACTTTTTTCTTTTACATTAGCTTTTAGAATCTCTTTTAAACAAGAGATTCCTTTACCTCGTTTATGTCAAGAGTTACTCCATCCACATCTCTCTTCCTCCACTGCCGCTGCAGAAAGAAGATTGCTTCATCAGATGACCATAACCTCTGTGTCTGCTATCTTGGGTCTGACAGTGAAGTCTCTGACTGTGATCTCTGCCAAAAATTCAACCTCACTACCCTTAGGCAGTGCAAAAAGGCTTTGAAGAAATTTCTCATGGAACAGCAGGTAGCCAGTTCTGTGCAGGGGATCCTCCGGGTCACTCCTTCCCAGTCACTGGTGGGTTCATCAAGCTCTCGTGCCTTAAAGGCCTGAGACAAATCCTTGGGGAAAAGTCACAAAAAAGACCGCAAGTGGGACCGCCTGTGGCGCTCCCGATCCCCAATGGCTTCTTCCTCCTCCTCCAGGGGAACTCCAGCTGTCCTGACTCTTTCTGCTTCTCCCGGACCCCTACTTGACAGCACCCCCACCCCCCGCTTCTCAGAGAGGCTGGTCATTGGCCTCCCGGTCGTAGACCCTTGGGTCGTCGACATCAGCCTCTCTGTCACAGCCTGACACTTCCCTGGGCTCTTGACCTGGCAGATGGCTCGTCGCACCCTGTGCCAGCGATCTTTCTCCTGCTGTTGACTTCAACACTGTTCTGATCCAGATAACTACCTCCCTGGTACTCCAATTGGGCTCATACAGACTGGGTCCCAGGCACCATCGACCGCTCCGTCATTGACGCCACTTCAGCCTTCTCAGTCTACGCTCCATAGGGCGCTGTCAGTCCCTCGCTCGTTGGACCTTGAATTAGAACAGGTCAGAGTCGAAGAGGAGTACCATCCTGACCTCATCCTTCCTGAGGAAGAGGAGGAGGAGGAACCGGTTTTCCTCAGGTAGGTCCACTGCTTCTTTAGTCAGCGAGGACTCTGTTAAACATACTCCCAGGTACACTCCTGAAGATCCTACCTTTTTCAATGTCATGAAGCAGCTGCCCACAGCTATGGGCTTCCACACTGAGGAAAAGGATGTCACCAGGAGAGACCTGGTGGACTTATTGGAGATCCCAGAATCTCCTCCTAAGATCATTCCTCCTATCATACCAGTTTTGAGGAATTCCACCACTGCAGCCTGGCACCGCACAGATATGGTTCCTGCCATGCCTTGCAGGGCAGACAAACTGTATCATGCCCCTCAGGGCCTGCCTTATTATGCTGCCCAACCTGAGACCAACTCTGTGGTCATCAAGGCAGCGCATGACAGGTCCAAGGTGCCCAAGCACCGTAGTTCCCTTCCCCCCCCCATAGGGAATCCAGTTGGATCGACCTTTGGAGTAAGATAAGAGGGTTTATACCTCCAACACCTTAGGACTTCAGATTGCTAATTATTTATCCCACATGGTCAAGTACCAGAACACCATCTGGAGGAAGGGCAAAGCAGCTGCCCAAGCCCTCCCAGAGGGTTCTCAGAAACATGAGGCTCTGAAGTCCTTACAGGCCACCAAGGATATTAATAAACACCTCCTCAGGGCCTTGTATGACATTTCTGATACTGTTACCAGGGCTGCTGCACAGGTATTTGCCTTTGTCGGCATGCCTGGCTGAGGGTCTCGGGCTTCGCAGCAGGTGTCCAACAGAAGGTATTGAATGCTCCCTTCAGTGGCTCAAAGCTCTTCAGGCCAGATGTCCAGGACATCATTAATGACATACCGGCCTCTGGTGGGCTGTTAAGTCTGTCCATTCACTCTACCATACCCAGCCCAGGAGCAGACAGCACCTGTCCTTCCATAAGGTGTCCCATCACTCCAGTGCAGGTTCCTGTCCCCAGGGCAAACGGAAGGCCACTTCTACCTTGCCTACCCCCTCTTCCGAAGGCCCTGCCACAAAATGACTCAGAGGCGACTGATCAACGCCAGCCGCCAGATCTACCTCTGACTCCTTGCCAGACACCCCCCCCTCCCCCAGTCACCGACCAAGAGATGGTGGTCGGAGGTCTGTTCTCCCTCCATCTCAACCAGTGGAGAACCATAATTTTAGAAGTTTGGATTCTTCAGATTATAGAAAGAGGTCACACTCTGGAGTTTGTAGAACAGCCCCCAGAAATTTCTCCGATACCCTCCGGCCCACGTAATGGTTCTCGGGAGGAGGTACAGTCCCTTCTGCAGAAAAAGATCATCGAGCCAGTGCCCAGGCATCAGAAGAGCAGAATTCTATTCCAGGTTCTTCCTAGTCCCCAAAAGAACAGGAGATCTGAGGCCTATTCTAGATCTCAAAGACCTCAATCTTTATATCCAGTACAAAAATTCTGCATGGCCGCTCATCCAGGCCTTCTGCCACTTCTCAAGCAGGGCCACTGGCTGTGCTCCCTAGATATGCAAGACACCTACCTGCATATCTCAGGTTTGTCCTCTACACAGGCGGTTTCTCTGGTTTCTTTTTTGGGTGAACATTACCAATTCAAGGTTTTGCCCTTTGGCCTATTCTCTGCGCCACGGGTATTTACAAAATGCTAAGCAGCAGTAGCTGCTGACCTTCGAGGAGCAAGCCTGTACATCTTCCCCTACCTGGACGCTCCTCAAAACTCCATCCCAAGATCAGCTCCTCTGGACCCTGGAGAAGACCCTCCAGCTATTTTACTCCCAGGGCATCGCTGTCAGTTTGCCCAAGTCTGTTTTGATCCCGTCCCAGAGTCTACAGTATATAGGAGTGGTCCTGGACTCCACGCAGGGCAGGGCCTTCCTGGCCCAAACAGGCCGGAGTGCCTCCTTTCCCAGGCTCAGGAGGTGGCCCAGAGCTGTTGTGTTTCTGCAAGGGTATACTTGAGGCTACTAGGTCTCATGGCTGCGGCAGTTCCCACAGTCCCCTTGGCCAGACTGCACATACAGGTGCTCCAGTGGACCCTCCAGGGACAGTGGGACCAATGCACGGATGACCTGGAACAGCTAGTGCTGATCTCTTCTCCAGTCCACAGGGTGCTCCAGTAGTGGATGGACCTCCAAAACCTGTTATGAGGGGCCCCCTCCCTGATCTCCTCTCCCCAGCAGATTCTCAATATGGATGCCTCCAGCTTGGGCTGGGGTGCGCATCTGGGTCTTTTTCAGACTCGAGGAACACGGTCCCAGATTGAGATGTCCCTCCATACCAGCATCCTCGAGATGCAAGTGGTCCTGTATGCCATGCAGGCTTTTCAGAACCACCTCCTCCTGGGTCAGTTGTTGATCCAGTCAGACAATCTCAGTGTTGTCTACTACATCAACAAGCGGGGGAGGTAACGCATTCGTACCCCCTGTGCAGGGAGGCAGTGAGAGTCTGGTACTGGGCACTGTTCCTCTTGGCAGTCCATGTCCCAGGCGTGCTGAACACCCTGGCAGACAGTCTCAGCTGGACTGAGTCCAGGATGCACAAATGGGAACTCATCCGTCGCAGGATATCTGTTCGACAGATGGGGTCATCCAGAGTTGGACCTTTTTGAGGCCCCACTCAACACAAAACTGCCCAGTTTCTGCTCGTTAGATCTAGGGCCTGGAGTTTTCTGGCGAGACACGTTGTCCCTCACCTGGAGCGGGAGGCTCCTTTACGCCTACCTTCCATTCCATTCCTTCTGATTCAGAGAGTGCTAATCATGCTGCAGATGGAGGGGGCCAGCACGATCCTGGTCACACCTCACACCTCACTGGCCACGACAAATATGGTTTCCATTCCTGCAACAGATAGCGGAGGAACCTCTGGTACTTCTGCCTCTTTGCAGGGATCTGCTGAAACAGGCTTGGGGACCCTGGTTCATCCGAACCGCAGGTCCCTTCTTCTGCTATCCTGGCTCCTGAGGACATAGCCATCACCGGTTTGGAGTGTCTTAGAGGGTAGCAGGAATCCTTATGGCAGCTTGAAAGACCTTCACTAGAGCCAATATGCTATCAAGTGGAAGAGGTTTGCCATCTGGGCTGCCAGACATCATCTGGTGAGCCTGATTCTGGACTACCTGATCTCTCTGTCAGACTCAGGCTTCCAGTTCTCCTCCCTTAAGGTGCACCTTTCAGCTATTTCTGCCTTATATGTGTCCATGAGCGGTCTTACCATGGCTCAGTTAGTCGTGTCCCATACCTTTCTCAGCGCATCATGCACCTGAAACCTTCAGTCTGTTCCCCTGTCCCAGCTTGGGATTTAAATTTTGTTTTGTAGAATTCACCCTGTCTTCATCTGAGCTACGCTTTCTTTCTTCGAAAGTATTAGTTTTGGTTGCTATTACTTCTGCTCAAAGGATTTCTGAGCTTCAGTCTCTCTGGTGTGAGCAGCCTTATTTGATTTTTCACAAACACAGGGTGTCTGCGCATGAATCCTATGTTTCTCCCTAAGGTGGTGTCTGAGTTTACCCTGAACCAGTCTATCTACCTACCTATTTATTTTCTGGAGCATGCCAGTCCAGGGGAAGCACTGCTCCATACTTTAGATGTGTGTAGAATTCTGAAATAATATCTGCTCCAAACTAAGGACTGCAGAAAAACAAAGCAGCTTTTTGTTTCTTTTGCCCCAGGGAAAGAGGGTGTTCAGGTTTCCAAACAATGTTTGTCCAAATGGTTGGCCCAATTTATTGTGTTCTGCTACAAGAATCATGGCAAGGAGTTGCCAGGGGCAGTGAAAGCCCACTCCACAAGAGGCATGGCTACCTCTGTGGCCTGTTTCAGGGGGGTCTCAGCTGCTGACATTTGTGCTGCTGCCACCTGAAGTACCACCCATACTTTCACCAAGCACTTAGTCTGGACATTGCTTCTAAAAGGGCCTCCTGCCCTAGGCTTTGGTTGGCCTTCCTGCTAGCTTCAGTGCTAAGAAGTGCAAGGTAATGCACCTGGGAAACAAAAACCCAGGGGAAGAGTACACAATGGGGGTGAGATACTAACAACAACAAAAATGGAAAGGGACCTGGGGGTAGTCATATCAGATGACCTAAAGGTGGGCAAGCAATGTGAGAGGGCAGCAAGGAGGGCTGGGGGGATACTGGGATGCATAGGGAGAGGCATCACTAGTAGAAAACAGGAAGTTATTATCCTCTCTACTAGACAGCTGGTCAGACACCATCTGGAGTATTAGCGCAGTTCTGAGAGACCCAATCTCCGCAAAGACATAGGATGGAAGCTGTCCAGAGGAGGCCAACTAAAATGGTGCAGGGTCTGCACCGGAAGACATATGAAGAGAGACTTAAGGAGCTTAATATGTATAGCCTCGAGGAAAGGAGGTAGAGGGGGGACATGATAGAAACTTTCAAGTACCTCAAGGGAATCAACAAAGTCCAAGAGGGTAGCATCTTTCTAACAAGAGGTGTGCAAGAACAAGGGGGCACAATTTGAAGATAGAGGGGGGTCGGCTCAGAGGTAATTTAAGGAAGTATTTTTTCACAGAGAGGGTTGTGGATGCATGGAACGGCCTTCCGGAGGAGGTTGTGAGTCAAAAACAGAGTGGTGGAATTCAAGCATGCATGGGACAGTCATAAGGCAATTCTAGGGGGTGGGGGCAGAAAGAAGTAGGCTGCTGCTTAGCTAGGATCTGCAGCTTATCCATTAGGTAGGGAAATGGGCAGACTGGGTGGGCCAAGCGGTCCTTATCTGCAGTCAAATTCTATGTTTCTATGTTCCTCCCAGACTGTTCTGCTGCACCTGTATCTACCTGGGACTCGTTCATATGGTGCGACCTGATGACTGAGATACCCCCAAAGAAGATAGAACAGTTATGTAAGAGCTTACCATAACAGCAGATCTTCGGGGGGGATCTCAGTCTTCAGATCTGCTTTCCCTCCCACCATCCCCCTTCTTGGGGTCCTCTGCTCAGACTGGCTATATGGTGTATCCAGCCTTTCATTTAGGCCGGGGCACGTCTCTCTCTCCCCCCCTTTGGTCCCCAGTGGCACAAGTTTGCTTTGTTTGTCCCTGGGGGAAAGAACTGAGGAAGGAGCAGGGCTACTCGCACCTTTATAGGGTTGATGACGTCGGCAGGTGATGTCAGCGTGGGCGGACCCACTTGTACTGCTGGAAATCTTTCGTGTGGATCTTGCTTCACCGACGACTTCGATCCCCTTGAAAATCTGCTGTTATGGTAAATTCTTGCGTAACTGTTCTTTCTGCAGCGCAGATTTGTGTTGGCATTTATTTACCTCGTTGGAACTGACCATGGTGGGGTTTTTGCGCATCATGGCTTCCTCGAGGGGAGGGTTGGCAGCTGTGTGTTCTTAAGTGCCAAGTGTAAACACTGCAGAAGACGACTGCAGTCGTTTTGCCCCTGCTGTGACCCGCGACATCCGTGTTCCTCAAAACAGCAAACAACTCAGCCTGCAGAGGCAGTAAAGGGAAGGTCCCATCAGCCTTTTATTTTGTTTGCCTGTGTAGTTTGTAGGCATGAACAGTGATTGCTTCTACTGAACCCTCCTAATTTCATCAGGATTTAAATGTAAATGAAGGTACTTAAATCTAGTGTGAAAACCTGCTTGACAGCATTGCAAAGGTCTTGACCTGACTCATGTAATGGATCCAGGAATGTTATGATGTTTTAATGCTAAAGCCTGCAGTAGTTATACTGTATTAGTGCTGTTGCAGTCTTCTGCAGTCCTATGTTCTTGCCTTATGCTGGCTATGAAATTTTCAAGGCATAGTAAGTGCCCCACTGTTTTCTGTAGTTTAAAGTGTCATGAATTAGAAAATAATGCTTTTAGAGAATACAGTTGCTTCACAAGACATGTAACAGAACTGAATGAGAATATAACTTCTGCTAGCTTGTGCAGGTACACATCAACTTCCATAATGCCTTTAATGAGCAGGGTCATGACATTTGCAATGGAGACAAATGGGTTTTCACACCAGGGCAAAACAGAATGAAGCAGCCTTATTTATATTTAAATTAGGATGATGCAAGACAGGGAATCGTTCATGCCTACTGACTACACAGGTATACAGAAAATAAGCTGAGGGGACTTTCCCTAGGTGACAAAGTGCTAACTAAGCAGTAGGGAACACTCAACTGTCCAGAAGTGACGGTCAAAGGCCTCAGAGGGGACATGCCATGAGGCTGTGTCAGGGGGATATACAGAGCTCACAGGGGGCTGTGCCACTTTTCTATTGCACAGATGCACAGAGGCTCACTGGCCTCATCTAGGGTTTCCTCTCCTACTGTCATCATGAGTGAGGGCTCATTGTTACAACCTGTTTGTTCCCAGCTTATCAAGGCAATACTAGTCTCTCATCCACACGATATTGAAGGAGGTCTCCAAAAGATGAAGTTGTTTTCAAATTAACCCTCCCTCCTGACAGGGTGCCCTCTGAAAACTATTTTTGTCACCTTTCTTAGCTTCCAGATGGCAGAAAATACAGATACAGGAAGAAACACTCACTGGCCCGATGCCTAGGTGGCATGGGTCATCAGCTTTCTGAAAAATGGTCATGACCTGCCCAGAGTCCATGAGACATGGACTGCAGGTATGAAGATGAACAGTCTACCTCTTCCAGAACAGATTTATATAGATTTAGCTCTCTCATATCTGATGAAAGGGAACATTGTTTGACCTGGAGTAGCACACTAAGCCGAAGCTTGTTCCCAGATGCAACCTGGGAGCACAAGGAAGTTAACTGACTTGCTCAGGATCACACAGTATGCACCTAGGTGGCTGTGGGATTTAAACCCAGGTCTCCAGATCTGCAGCTCAGACCATTAACCCACTTCACTATACTGCCTCCAAAAGGCATATATTGCTTCTCAGATGGTTCACAGAAGTCTGGCTTCTTTAGTCCAAAAGAGGGCCAGTTTTCGTCCTCAGCAGAGGAAGAACCCAGGGAGGGAGCAGGTGGGGTATTCCCCTTGGATACTCTCACTAGGCTGATGAAGCAGATGTGTATAACTCTGGAGACAGACAAGCCACAAGTAAACATAAAGAAAAAACAGACCTGCAACTTATCTCTCAAAAGTCCCCTGCACCCTGCTTGTATGTGACACGGCTCATTGGTACAAACTGAATAGGGGCTCCAAACAGGAGATCGACAGCCTTCTGCCATACTTGTTTTCACAAAATTGACAAGAAGCCAGCAAAGGTATTGGACATTGACCTCTGAGTGGATACCCCCATCACCGATGGAATCAAGAAAACCATCCTTCCCTTTTAAGGAGCCACTCCATAAAGAATCCGCTATATATAAAGACAAAATCTTTTGTGAAAAAGGCTTAGGAGGCAGCCAGAATAACTAAGAAAGCAGCCTTTTCCTCAGTTTATATCTCTCCTGCCTTAGTTGGATGGCTTGTAAGAGTCAGCATAGACATCCCTATCAGGGGCATCTAATGTTATTCTCCTACTCAGCATGTTTGGTAGTTTAGTTTTTTTGAGGGAGGGCAGATATTTAATACAATCTGTTATATTTCTCCAGGTTTCTTTTATGCTGATGGCTAGAAGAGCTATATTGCTAAGGCATTAGGTAGGGGACAATGCAACAGTGACCTGCCCAGTGACAACCAGTTGTACTGATAGGTAGCCTGCCTCCTGCATGGCAATCCTCCTCAGGGCCAGACACCTCTTTTTCACCAGTCGGTGGCTGATATGACCACAGACCTCTGGATCCTAGAAATCATTTCCAGAGACTACACGATAGAATTACAATCCAAGCCTCCAAAAGATTTCTTCCAATTTCTTCCTTCAATCGCCAGTGTTTCGAAACTTCAGAAAAAGAACAGCAATCTGGTTGGGTAGACAGATTTCTGTACCTGCAGGATATACAACCAGTGCCTCCTTCCCAACATGGAGAAGGGCACTATTCAGTATTCTTCATCGTCCCCAAGGAAACAGGATCATTCGGAGCAGTTCTAGACCTCCAGCACCAAAACAGAGGAGTCCAAACAGACCATTTCAGGATGGAGACACGCAGCTCCACCATTGCTGCATTTCACCCAGTGAACTTTATGCCATCAGTCGACCTGCAGAACATTAATCTGCATATTCCAATACCTCTGGTAGATCACTGTATCTCCATTTCTTTATGGGAGGACCCCATTTCCAGTACAGAGCCCTTCCACGTGGGCTAGTGTCTGCTCCTCAGATGGTCATCAAACTAATAGCAGTTTTAGTAGCACACCACAGAACCGAATGACTGCATGTGCACCCATATCTAGATTATCTTCTTGTGTCAGGGAAAAACGGCTAGGCCCCAGCACAGCATACTTTGACAACTGGCTTTGGGCTGCCATTAAGTTGGCTTCTTTGTCTCAGAATCTACCAGTTCCAGGAGTCATCAGAGCTCATTCGACTAGGGTATTGGCCAATTTCCATACAGAGAGAGCATCCATGCACATAGAGAACATCTGTAAAGCAGCCACTTGGTCCTCTTCTCACACCTCTATCAAGCATTATCATGTGGATTTGTTCAGTTCTGTTGATGCTTCTTGGGCTGTTACTGAGCTTGGTAGTGCAGCACTGACTGCCATCCATTCGGGGCTGGGAATTAGGTCCCAAAATCATCATCGTCCTGCCCATAGAGGCAGATGCACAAAGGAGAATTTAGTTCCTCAACAGCAACTCTGGCTGTGTGTAGGCTCCATCCATGGGCAGAGATTCCTGCCTGTGGGGTCATTGCTGACTCCTGTTTTACTGACTGTTCACAGTCTGATAGTGGGCTGCTGTTGTTTTATTTGTTACCCTGTGTGAGTGCTGGGAGAGAAGAGGTTTAGCCACACACTGCAAATTGTTGCATTTGTGGAAAAAAAAAACCCTCAGTAAATTGCAGTATTCTTATTAGCTACATTGTATTTTTACTAGCCACATTTTAGTTTCAGTAGTCATTGGCTGCTGTGGCTATCTTTAGTAGTCACCCAGTTACTCTGGTTAGGAGTGTTTTAATTATAATGGGACACAAAGTGTAGGGGTACATGGGTACTTTTTATATCACTAATGGCCTCTCAAAGTATGTGTTCCACAGACTTTGATAAATTTGAAGACTGAGGATGTCTGGGAGTCAGGTTGTATCACCAAAGACTCTTAGTCAATCAGACTGTCTCTCAGCTGAGAGTGGTATACACCAGTATCCTTCTCCCTGCCTATGGATAGAGCCTACATATAACTGGAATTTGAAGAAAGTAACTAAAGTCCTCATTTTTGCGATGTCAGGTGGCACTGGGGGTAACATATTGTGGTATTACCATTGAATGTCTTATTCTATTTATTCTGTATGTATATGTATATTTTACCTATTACTGCTCACTGTGGACTAGCTATGTTCATCTTGCTCTCTTGATACTCTGTACATTGCCCCTCTTGTTGTTATGTACCTTGTTTGAACCTGTATTTTCACTGTACTGTCCCGGGTCGTACCTGAAAATAGGCATACAGTTTGTCTAGTGTACCTACCTGGTAAACAAAAGCTAAATAAATAAATAAATGTGAGAGATCTGGGTTTGCACCACGAGTCCACTGAAGTCGGAGAAGTCATCAAGTCATGCTTTATTTATAAAAGGCGCTTTTCAAATACCAAAGCACTCGTACAACATCCGATCATGAAAACAATTTCATGCAATTAAAATCCCAAACCATAGGGCCGGCACAGTGGTAGCGCTGCCGCTTGCGACGCCAGTGACCCGGGTTCGGTAGCGAGCTAGGGCTGCTGGAGAGCCGACCGGGGGGGAGAAGGATCAAGCACCCGATGGACCGCTCTGCTACTCTGGGGAGGGTGGGCTGTAGACCTCGCTGCAGTACCACCACCTGGGTGATCACTGGTGGAGGTGCAGTCAAGGCAGCAGGCATGTTGGGAGGGTCGGACATCAGCTGAGGGCCGGAACAAAGGCACGTCTCTCCATGCCTTTGTCTCATTGGCTCTCCTAGTGTGCTGACGCCTCCAGGGGGTGGAACCAGAAAACCAGAAATACCCCACAGTGGCACCAGTTTGGGGTCCCAAGAGATGCTCAGAGGAACCCGAGGAGGCAACCTGCAGCACGCTCCTGCTGTAAGTATGGAGTGGATAGGGGGACTCCTTCACCCCCACCGGGAGGTTATCCTGGTGCTCAGGGTTTGTCTAGGAGTGGAGCACCCATGTGGGCTAGCGCTCTTCGGGGGGTTCTCGGGACACAGGGTGCATTGGGTCCCTGAAGAGAGGGGCTACTGCAGAGAAGAAGGGGGCATAAAGACTAAGTAAAAGAAAAAAAAATCCCAAACTGTAAAATGTGATTCAGACAGATGAAATAGCATCATGGAATGCCAGCTCTAATAAATAGGTCTTCAACGCAGTGTGGCTGCCCTGACGGGGGCTTCCCACCACACAAGTGTCTCCTTTGGGGGATGTGGTGCACCATTGAATGTTATCAGAGATGATGCAGTGTCCCATATTCCCCCAACATAGTGTCTGTGGGACAACATACATCAATTAGGTGGATGGAGAAAATCAGGGAAAAAAATACAAAGGTGAGATTGTGGCAAGATGATCTCTAAGGCCCCAACCACTTTCTGATGGCCTTCTGTCATGCTGGACCCACTGGTCCAGGCACAATGGCTTCTGATTGTTGGGAGTGGCGTCTGCAGTGAGGAAGAAGTCGCAGGGGTTTGCCCTATTAAGTGCTGGCCTGGAGTTCTTGATGCAGTGCTGGTGTCGAGGTGGGAGGCAGGTGCCCAGTGCAGAGGTACAGCTGCCCAGATCAATGACAGAAAATGTTCCAAAATAAAAAAAATTTAATACCGTTTTTCTTCTTCTAGACTGTCCGTATTATTGGAAAATGTTGATACTGGAAAGAAGAAACTACCGGTCCATAACTTGGATGGTCTAACATTATGCTATAAGGTATAGTAGCTGTTCTGATACATGCTTGAACTGCGACAAATAATTTTCTCAATTAAATAATTATAAATGGTTGTTTTTTCTGTCTCTTTTTGCTGTAGGTTCCCTGGCCTGTGGATATAGTTATCAGTTCAGAGTGCCAGAAAATTTACAATCAAATTTTTCTGCTCTTGCTGCAAGTAAAATGGGCAAAGTACAGTCTGGATATTTTAAGATTTGATGGTAAGAAAACTACTAATAGGTGAAAATGATCACTTGCAAAGCACTAGAACAGTTCTGTTTATTTATTACCTTATAAAGATATATTGTTATGGTAACAGTACTTGACATTTTTGCTGGTTTTACACCTATTTATTGTAAAATACTGTATTATACTGTATAGCATTTATGCACTGTTACAGTTACTGACTAGCATTTTTAATAGCTAAAGGACCATATTGTAATTATTGGATACAGCTGGTCACGTGCAGCTATGAGCTGTCAATCAAACTCGCTCTACTGAAGCTGCATGTCCTAGTAGCACAACTACCTCTAATTTAAACAGCTACTGACGCCTCAAAGAAAACTTTAAAAAACATAATAATTCGGTACAGTTCTGCTTGCATTCCATTTGTATTTCATCTATTTCTCCTTCCCATAATTTATTACTAATGAAGTGTATGAATATATGATTGTTGTCCGTTAGTGTTCATTTTTGAGTTCATCTCCTCTATAGTTTACTCCCTACTTCAAGTCATAATTCTCTGTTGTGACATCACAATCTGTTGCCATGGGAGTAACGGTGAAGTCACAAGCAGTGCTCTATGACTTCAGGTAGGGAGAAGGTATCAGGAATAGATGAACTCTTCAGAAGCAAAGATCCTGTTTTCATGCAAATGACCACACTACTAAATAATGGGGAGGAGGAGGAGGAATACAGAACTAATGAGAAATACAAGCTGGACAGTGCCTAAATTTTATGTTGTATTAAAGTTCTCCTGAACATGTCACCAGCTCTTTAAAACAATCAGTGTCCCTCATAGAAAAGTAGCTGAATTTTTACAGGTTAAAAAAGCAACGCTAAAGTTTACGTAACTGAACTATGAGTACCACAGTGAATTTATATAACTGACCAGTCATCACTATGTCTCGCTAATCCTCTCCCTTACTAAAAACGTTGGGCAGTAATTATTAAAAAAAAAAAAAAAAAAAAAAAAAACGAAACATGGGTCAAGTGTGCGATACAGAATTTTAGACACCTTTGGTGTGGGATGCTTCTATGAACCTCCCAGCTTCGCTCTCTGGGATTATCCGTCTGTATAGACAGTTGGTGAGACCCCATCTCCGCAAGGACATAGACAGGATGGAGGCAGTCCAGAGGAGGGCAACTAAAATGGTGCAGGGTCTGCACCAGAAGCCATATGAAGAGAGACTAAAAGAGCTTAATATGTATACCCTTGAGGAAAGGAGGAGAGGGGAACATGATAGAAACTTTCAAGTACCTCAGGGAATCAACAGAGTCCAAGAGGTAACATCTGTCAGAAAAGAGATGTGCAAGAACAAGGGGGCACAATTTAAAGATAGAGGAGGGACGGCTCAGGGGCAATGTGAGGAAGTATTTTTTCACAGAGAGGGTGGTGGATGCATGGAACAGCCTTCCTGAGGAGGTCATGGGGTCAAAAACAGTGGGGGAAATTCAAGAATGCATGGGACAGACACAAGACAATTATAGTGGGGCTTAGGAGGAAGTAGGCTGTTGGTTAACTAAGATCTGCAGCTTATCCAATAGGTAAGGAAATGGGCAGACTAGATGGGCCAAGCAGTCCTTATCTGCCTTCAAAGTCTATGTTTCTACTATGTAGTGTCCCACACCGCTGATGGGTATAAAATTCTGGTTTTACACACCTACCCATGTATTATTGTCTATATAAGTACTGGTTAAGTTACTTAATAACTAGGTTGGCAGCACTTTCAAATGCTGCAATGACTTTTTTTTCGTCATAATACACACACGGTTATTAAACCCATTCAAGTAAAGAAAGCACTTTTTCCCTATCCTTACGTGCTTTTATACCATGTAAACAAACCACCATTACTTGTAAGTCAGGTACTACATAGCCTCTGTTCTCTGCTACAAAGTTTGTAAAGTGCCATACTAGAAAGTCAAAATATCTCTTATGGACTTACCGTTTCATTTCGGTGTGTGTTTCTCGGTGCTTGTTGCAATTTCAGAATGAGTTCCTGCCCCTTCCTTCCCCCAAGTTTGCAAATGAATGTTTTTTTTTCCTCAGAGACTTTTTACCTGATGTGTTTATGCAGTATGTTCATCATTAAAGACAGTAAATGGCAAAGCAAATAAATTAATTCTTCAAATTATCATTTTTCCAGCTACTTTTTTGTTTCCAATCAGAAAAAACAGCAATTACAGTATATAAAATAAACTATAGGGTGTTGACATTGTTTGCTTTTTTTTGGGGGGAGGGATTCCACGCACACATGGTGTGTGATGCCATCAAAAACCAATCTTGCTTTGCACTGGTGGTTTATATGGTATTGTACACCTTCAGTGTGTAACCTAAAAAAAAAAAATAAGTACAACACCCCATACATTAGCCTATTTGTAATGTACTACTGTTTAGGTATAGTATGCCTCTTTGAGTGATGCAGGTTGGGTTTATGCCCCTAGTAATCTCTCCCCCCTCCCCATTTCTCCTAGGTCACATCTGTAAATGCTGAAAAAATATATATATATATATATTTTTTTTAATTCAAGTTTATTGAACAACTTCAGTACATTGGAACTTGGTGCAGATGCCCAGTTACATAAAAGTGCTTGGCATACGTTTTTTAAATGAAGGTTTTTATGCTCCTGGGCAGGACTGAGTAGCTTGTTCAGCCCTGTCTCCGGGTTCCATCAGATGACCTTCTGCCTATCTTCACACCTTCTCTTTTCTGCCGGAGCAGCAGGGCGGGCCATGGTGCCCTGGGCAGGGTTCATGAAGCCTGGTCTTCCCATCTCTTTCCCTCCTGTTTTTTTGCCCTCCCTGGGGCTATGGTTAACAGGGATGGTGCATGCTTGTAGAGGTGCACCTGCACTCTGGAAATGCCAGCCCTGTTCTACCCATCTGGCATACCACCAGCCACCCAAGTGTCAGTGCTACCACTGGACCTCCACCCTGTGGCAGTCAAGAGCTGGGACAGCTTACCACCCCAATCCAGGAGAGGAGAGCTGCCACATGGCCACTAAATTTTTTTTTTAATTATTTTTTTTATATGAAGATGTTTATCCTCCTACGACCTGGCGGCATGTTTCAGCCTTCTGCCAGTCCCCGGCCGCTATGCCACCCCAGCGACCCGGACGCTGTGTCCCACGTGGATTACCTGGCAGAGGGAGGGCTGTCCTCCACCCCCACCCCAAATGATATCTGGAGCAAGCTCGAGAGCGCCATGTGGCAGCGGTGCCAGAGTACTGCAGTGGCTTCATTAAACCGGCAGTCGTTATTTCCTCTTTTTTTGTGTCCCTTCACCCATGGCCATGAACATGCGTGCGTCCCAGTACCATATTCTTGCATCTCCCGTTGTCCGGCACTGCCACTATCCTCCACAGGAGGCAGCCATGGAGCAGGACTACATAGCCACCAACCCCCGGGAGAGGAGAGCTGTCATGGGACGCTCAATCCTCTCCCTCCCCTGCCGACCCCCGGTGGCCCGAGTTCGTTCCGAACCCAGATCACCAGTGTGGCGCGAGGTGTGGCGTCCAGCACCTCCACCCTCAGCGCCATCGGGCCGTTCTGGCATAACAATTTCAATAAATAACCTCGAACCCTCAAGTGTTCAGTGGTGAATGATGAATCACTCAATCACTTTATTTGTTTTGTTATATTCTCTTTATCCCCAGGTGGACTGGTACCACCATTGTCACTGCCCAGCTCCGCATCTTGTCAGTTCTGATGTCTCTACTTCAACCTTATCACCTCACAGCGACCACCCTGCTGAAAAGCCTACTTGAGGTGGTGCCCCAGTAACTCGGAGCTTAATCATGGATTTTTCAGTCAGTCAAGATGGAGAGACTTGAGCAGAAAAGGGATGGGTGACATGTGGCCTGCACTAACATAATACATCATGGTGCTCTTATTGTGCCCCTTTCGTGTGCACACTTGCCTACCTGTCTAGTCCACATGTACATCAGCATCGTGGTGCTGCATGGCAGCATGTGGTCACCTATTTCACGAGGAACATCATCACCTAGCCTCCTCCAGGAACCTCTCCAGAGTAATACATTGCTCAACCCTCCCCTGGGAGGGGAGCTCTGACAGATACTATGTCTGCCTTCCTACCATCCTTTACTTTTGCCATTCAGACCTAGTCAGTCAGTCAGTCAGTTTTAATTTACAAAAGACCCTTTAGGGTCTCCCTGACACAGCACAGTGTAGTTTATCAAAAACATACATAGAAATAAGTAGGGACTATTCATCAAATAAAATCTGTCCACTGTTTCTGTTTCTTTTCATCATCCTCTGTAGATGCAAAGGCTTCTTTGAAAAGCAAAAAATATCTTCCCTGCAATCATAAAATACCTAACTGATGATATGTATCTAACTTCCTGCAGGAGAGCGTTCCACAAAGTGGGCACAGTGACTGTGTAAGCAATAATACCTGATAGGGTGGGTGGTATTGTGCTATACTGGACTGCCCAGGGGCGTAATGAGGCGGGCCTTATAGCCCCTGGAAGGTCCAGTATTGCCCATACTGCCCACCGTGGAGGGTATTATTGCGCTTAGAAAATGGGCACTGTAGAAAAAAATTAGTTTACTAAAAAAAGTTAGTAAAATATTAGTTCAACATATGTTTTGAAAAAAAATAGTTCCTCTGCTATTACAATGCTTTAGACTCTTGAAGTTTTGGTCCTGGTTGTCATGGTTACTCCTCTGTGCCTGCCCCCCACCACCCAAAACAGAGCAGTATCACCGGTAGAAGGAAGAGGTTATGACATCAGGTGAATGGAAAAGTGTGTTCTGTTCCTTGTGTGTTGTTTCTTGCTTGCTAGAGTTTTGATAGCGGGAATACCATGAGTTCACTCAGGGACAAGGAAGTGGAATATCGGGAACTCACCGGTGATCATCTACTACGGAGGTGCGAGTTTCTATTTTAAACTAAAGAGACTGGTGGGAAGATACTGTGGGAGAAGGCTGAGAGGGCGCTCTTGGCAATCATCCACTGAGGTGCAAGTTTGGCTGAGAGAGCGGGCGGCCGGTCTCAGGATTTTTTTTAGAGTCGTGGTACTGGAAAGACCGTGAGTGCACTGAATGGGATGAGGGAGTTGAAGATCAGGAGCTCACAGCCATTGTGTACTCCGGTGCGACTTTATATTTAAAACTAAAGAGATGGACAGGAATCATTTGAAGGACTGTACCACAATCAGGCAGTGTCATGTGGCTGACAGAAACAAGGTTTGCCCCGTTTGAATTTCTGTCAGAGAGCCAGCAGCGAACATTGGGAAAGCTATATAGAGCGGGTATGTGCGTGGTCAGTTGGCAGCTTGGATTGTGTGGGCCTGACATCAGGAACGGTGTGGGAGACATCAAGGAATGCCAGCGAGTGATCTCTGCAATCATTCTGTGCTGGTCGGTACAACTGATTTGTTTGCTTGGGTTAAAAGGAAGTACGGAGCTGACAGCTCGCAAATTTTATTTAAAAGTTGAGGTACACATGCATCTAACCCATCTGCTGCCAATAGCCTGTTCAAATTAAACAGAATAAAAACAGGGCGGGGGTGCATGAAAGTGCCAGTGGGCTCATACTCTGTTGCGGTACAGCTGTGAAGCCAATAAGGAGTAACTGCTTTTCATTCCATTTTGAGCAGTTTTTGTTTACTGTTAAAGCCATATATATTTTCTTTTACGAAAAAGAAAACAAAGAGATTTGCGATGGGTGTGGGGGGGCTGGCAGACTGGAAACTCGCCCGCTAAGTGAAAGAAAAAAATGGCGTCAGTTTAAAATTAATTTGGCTGCTTTGGGCCAATGATTAAGGAGGGTGGGCACAGGGATATGTCAAAGGGTAAAGGGGCACTTGAGACTGGCACCTTTTTTGTGCCTGGGCTCTGTTGTCTGATAGATGTCCACCTTGCCAGGCCTATCAGCCAATCAGAGCCTGGGATTTTCTTTGCCCATTTTCTAAGAAAACTTGATATCTTACTTCGAGAATCACTCTTGTAGCAAATAGCACCTTTAGGATTAAGGCACCAGGACCCTACAGAAACTTTCTAGCTAGCAATACCCGTCGGGGGACCACCCCTTACGTTGGCCCACCCCCGACGTCATGTCTGGTATAAAAGGAGAGTTCCCCCAGCCCATCCCCCATTCTTTTCCCGCCGTCGACCGCACTAGTCGGACCTTCGCAGATGCCTTCAGCTTGTCGACTGCCATTTTGCCTGCATTTTCAGTGCTCTTTTTTCTTTTATTTCCTTACAGTTTCAATGGATTGTGCATGTCGTCGTCTTCTCCAACGTCGTCAATCGAGAGGCACCCTTCAAAGTGCACGTGTGGCAAGCAGATCCTGCATAAATACGGTCATTCAGCCTGGGCCCAGACCACAACATTGAGGCCTGCCAGCACTGATGCGACTTCAATCAGCGCATGAGGCTCCGGCTCCAGAAAACCCGCAAAGCTTTCCTTTTGAAAAAAGCAGATATCTGCCATGGAGAAGGAACTCCACTGCAAGAGCTCTTCATCCTCCCCTCCTCCTTCAGTGTGTTCTCACAAGGAGAAGAAATCTAGTGACAAACACAAGCACCGAGACGAGGAGAAATCCCAGGCAGAGGACCGCTCTCAGTCCCCGACCAAGTCGGTGACCCCCTCCTCCTCCTAGCTTGCTTCCGGTCTCCAAGCCACCCTTCCTTATTCCAGTCATGGGAGAAGGCTCTTCGGGGCATGGGAAATCCTCCCACACCTCCCAGCTGCTTAAGCTGAGGCCCGTTACCCCTTGGGGGCTCTAAGCTTAGTGGCTCGGCTAGAGTTTTTTTCAGGTGCCATACCACTGTCTGTCGCCCTCCCAGCAGGGGTGTCCGCTGAGTCTGCCCTGTCATCAGGGGCCAACGTTGGCAGGCGGCACCCGGGACGGTCACCCTCTTCCTCAAGAAGAAATGGGCGTACATCCTGTTCTGGAGATACACCTCCCCTGCAAGTGACTCCACCCAGGTGTCCACTGCCTACACCGGTGATGCCATCCTCCCCGGCGCCACTTTGAGAAAACCCAGCTGGAGTTTCTTCAGGTGGCAAACCACTGTCTGTTGTCCTCCCAGCAGGGGTGTCCGCTGAGTCTGCCCTGTTGTCAGGGTCCAACGTTGGCAGGCGGCACCCGGGACAGTCACCCTCTTCCTCAAGAAGAAATGGCCGTACATCCTGTTCGGGAGGCACACCTCCCCTGCAAGTGACTCCACCCAGCTGTCTGCCACCTACACCGGTGATGCCAGCCTCCCCGGCGCCACTTTGAGAAAACCCGGCACCACCTCAAATGCCAGTAAACTCCGGCATCCTTGTTAGGCCGACACCCGAGGATCCGGTGCCTGATAGCCGGATGTCGGACCGGATGCCTCAGACACCTGAAGGGTACACCTGGGCTCCCAACACCAGATGATGGGGTCCAGACTACTCCGATGCCAGACCTACCCCAACCAGGCGACCTGGCGCGGGCCGCCCAACCCGCCCCCAAAAGCCAGATACTCTGGCTGTGCCTTAGGACCTCCCGGGGTCTGAATGAACTCTTTGCAGCCTGATGGGCCTTCTTTAAAGATAAACAGACTCCTTCGGGTCTGGTTCCCCCAGTACCCAAAGGGCCTTCCTCAGAGGAGCCCTTGGGTGGCCCACCTACTCCACCTCCTAGGAGGCCGACACTAGACAATGACCTTCTCTCCCCAAGGGATCGTCTCCGCAGACCACTGAGGTCATCTTCTCTTTCCCCCGACTTGGAACCTGATTCCTACTCTCTGCCTCCCCCCCCCTCCCAGCAGTGGGGACTCAGACTCTCCATCCGACCCCAATGTCAGGAAGTACACTCCCCACTCTCCGCCAGATGACTCATCCTTCATGGATGTAATGCGTCAGATTCAGCAATTGAATGGCTGGGAGTCAGAGGACCTCGACTCGGAAAGGAAGAGGTTAGCGGCATTTCTTCGGAAAAAGGATGCCCTCCTCATGGTCGGCCCTCCCATGGTCGACTCATACAAGGATGCCAACAGACTGGCATGGAAATGCCCTTTTTCAACCCTGGCAGTTTCTAAAAAGTCAGACCAGTTGTACACCGTCACTCGGGACAACCCCTTCTCCGGGGAACAACCGGAGGCAGATTCTGTGGTGCTGAACACTGCCCACAACAGGTCCATACGTCCACAGCATCTCAGAACACAACCCCCAGCTAAGGACTCTAAACAATTTGATCATCCAGCTAGGAAAGTCTTTTCCTCCACAGCTTGTGCCATCCGGTCACAAAACTTCCTTGCCCACACGGTGCCAGTACCAAAAGCTCATTCAGGCCATGCCAGATTCACCAGGTCGGGCAGAGCTCATGGCGATTATGGTGTCCGGTTCGGACGTCAGCAACCACACCTTGCAGGCTTCTTACGACACTGTGGATTCAGCAGGCAGAGCTGCAGCTTCCGTGGTCTGTATCCGCCGTTACTCTTGGCTGTGGATTTCTGGGTTCGCCCAGGAAGTCCAGTCCAAGATTATGGATGCCCCCTTCAGAGGGCCAGTCTTGTTCGGGGAAGATACTCAAGCTATCATTACCCATTTACAGGAAGCCGGGAAAGCGATTAGGTCAGTGCAAACCTAAGCAGCCTCCTAAGCAGTCCTTTTGTAGAACTGGAAGACAGCGATTTTGAGGTCAGCACCAGCAGCAGCAATGGGCTGGCTTCAAAGCACAAGACCACTGCCCTGCTACCGCCCCACATGCCCCTAGAACCTCTCTGCCTGCACTCCCCCTCCCTGGCTCCTCTGCCTGACTCGCTGCCCAATCCTCCCCCTTCAACAGAGTCTGTGGGGGAAGTGGTGGGGGGTCGGTTCTCTTTGCACACCGAAGGGTGGTGTCAGATAACATCAGACCGCTGGGGCCTGACGCTCATTGAGAAAGGACATACTCTCGAGTTTACAGAGACCCCTGCAGACAGCCCTCCAGTACTGTCTCAGTACTCTTAGGCCCACAGCGCCCTCATAGCACAAGTAATCCAGGCTCTCCTTCAAAAGAAGGCCATCGAGCCGGTACCCCCAGAGCAACGAGGGATAAGATTCTACTCCCACTTCTTCTTTGTGCCCAAAAAGACAGGGGATCTTCATCCCATCTTGGATCTAAGCCATCTGAACCAGTACATACAGTACAAACAATTCAGGATGGTCACCCTAATAGGCGTCCTACCCCTGTTAAATCAAGGGGACTGGTTATGCTCCCTGGACATGCAGGATGCATACCTCTGTATTCTGATTTTTCAGCCGAACAGGAGGTACCTGCACTTCCACTTTCAGGGCCTCCATTACCAATTCAGGGCCCTGCCCTTCGGCCTGTCCTCAGCACCAAGGGTATTCACCAAGTGCCTAGCCGTGGTAGCTGCACATCTCAGGAGGCAGGGGCATTATGTCTTCCCCTACCTTGATGACTGGCTTCTGACTGCTCCCTCACAGGACCTGCTCACAGAAACCCTCCGAGACACGTTCTCCCTCTTTCAGAACCTGGGGGTTACTCTAAACCTCCCCAAGTCCTGCCTTTGGCCAAGTTAGTGGCTTCACTATATAGGGGCCGTTCTGGAAACAGCACAAGGTAAGGCCTTCCTTCCCCAGGACAGGGCAGAACACCTCCAGTCCCATGCACGGCAGCTGCTCTCGGCCCGCCAAGTAGAGGCAAGGACAGATCTTACTTCGAGACACAGCTCTTGCAGCAGGTTACACCATTTGGACTGAAGCCGGCAGGCATCAGGACCCCATGGAAAAATTCTAGCTAGCTATCTTCAGCGGGGACCGCCCTTGACGTCGGTCCCACCTCCGACGTCAGACGTAGTACATAAGGGGGCGGTCCCGCCAGATTCCCCAGTTCTTTCCCGCCGTCGACTTGCATGTCTCGACCCTTCGGTTCAGTCTCTAGCACGCAACACGTGGTAAAGTTTTTTCCTACGGGAAATTCGTTCTCTTCAATCAGCCTTTTCTCTGATGTCCTCTCCGACCTCCGGTCACTCCTCGAAGTGCGCCTGTGGGAAGCAGATCCCGTTCAAGGATCCGCACTCGGCCTGTGTCTGGTGCCTAGGCCCAGACCACGACACCTGGCCCTGCACCTTTTGCCAGGGTTTCAACAGCAGAACCCGGATCCATCGCCAGAAGGCCCTACAGGTGTTCCTGCTCGAGGAACAACTCAAGACCATGGCTTCCAGGGGGGATTCTTCGCAGAAGGCCCGCAAGCATGCTGAGAAGCATAGGGAGAAGGCCCCTTCCAGGTCCCCGTCTAGGGCCTCCGACTCACGCAGCTCCGGCTCCAGGTCCGACCGCTCTCCTTCCCGGGCCAGCTCTCAGCCTCCCGCTGCTGCGGTGAGAAAATCTTCAGGCTCCTCTTCTCAGGCCAAGACTCCCAGGCCTTCCTCATCCTCCAAGGCCCTGGCGAAGTCGGGGGATCGTCACCACCATCACAAGTCGGGTTCCCGCCATTCTGAACCCGACGTCAGGTCCGCCTCCTTGCCTCCTCCTCCCCAGCTGAAGACCAAGGAGCTCACCTCACTTAAGAGGCCATTGGACCCGGCCGGGTTGCGCCCGGCGTCGGCTTCTCCCTACAGGTCCCCAGAGCCGTTGTCCGTCAGAAAGACCGCCGCCGGCCAGGCTAACTCATCACCGGACGCGCGTAGGGGGACCGCCGCTCAATCGAGAAGAGGACCCTCGACGCCTCCCGACCGGCGTCGGTCAGAGACCATCACTGAGGAGGAGTCGACTCAGCCCGAGGACCAGACGGGCGACCCCGGTCCGGTTGAGACTCCCAGGGAACCGTCGCCGCAACCCGAGCCCCCTGTGGAGCCGACGCCGGGACCCGACGACCGTCCACCGGCGCCCGGGCCGTCGTTGGGCCTTTCTTTTTCGGAGATGAAGGAGCTTTTCACTTACTGGTGGGATACAATCAAAAAGGACATGGTCCCCACTCCACCTCCGCCTCCTCCTCCTCCTCCTCCTCCCCTCACCAGTTGCTCCTCCGGTTCCTCGCCCCTTCTCCATCTGGGTCAGCAGGCGTTACCTCCTCCCGGAGCCTAGGACCCCTCCAAGGGGAGGCCAGACAAAGAGACCTCCATCCAGATCCTCTTCTAGGTCACCCAGTCCCAAGAGATCCAGAAGGCGCCGCGTTCGCCTCGACGGAGGACACAGGATCAGAGTTTTCAACATCCAGATCCCCATCTCCCCTCTCCATCCCTTCTCCGGACCCGTGAGCTGCCAAAGTCTCCTCCGGATGACCCTTCGTTCTCGGATATCATAGAGACACATCCAAGAGAACATGGGATGGGATTCTTGGAAGAGTTAGACCCGAGCTCACCTGCGAAGTATCTTCAGCAAAAGGACCCCAAGCCTGTGGTGGTGCCACCCTTGGTAGACACTTTCGTGGACGTCACCAAGGCAGCGTGGAAGCGTCCACATTCACTCCCGGCGATGCCGAAGAAGGCTGACCGCTTGTACAAGGCTCCAAGAGAAGACCAGTACTTGACTCAACATCCTCAGGCCGACTCTCTGGTCATAACAGCCTCTCATGACCGGTCCCAGAGACCGCAACATTTGAGCACCCTGCCACCAGACCCAGAGTCCAAACAGCTGGACGCCATGGGTAGGCGCACGTATGCTTCCGCTACCTGCGCCATCAGATCCCTGAATTATTTGACCCACATGGTGCAGTTCCAAAATGCCCTGTGGGAGCAGGGGTCTGGATGCGGCTGAGAAATTGCCGGAAGGTGAGCAGAAGGAGGAGATGTTGCAGCTCCTCCGTGCTGGGTTCGGACGTGGGAACCAAGTGCTACGAACGCGTACCAACTCCATGGACTCCTCGGCGAGCAGCAGCCTCAGGCGTATGCCTCCGGAGACACTCTTGGCTCCAGCGTCTCCAGTTTTACCCCAGGCGTCCAGAAAAACATCATGGGCGCCCATTCGAGGAGAAGTTTTGTTTGGTAAGCCCTCAGAAGTGATTACCAAACTCCAAGAGGCGGGAAAGGCGTTGAGGTCGGTTCAGGCCATGTACCGACCCAAGCTTAGTTCTTTTCGTAGGAACCAAAGCCGATTCGGTGAATGAGACGCCAGAGACAACAGTCCCGCCCGGTTACACACAACAAAGGGCTCCAGTTTCATGAGCCCAGAAACCAACCCGCAGGTGAAGCCAGCACACTCCTAAGCCAGTCCAGCCAGCGGGACCTCAGCCGCCACAGCCTGACTCCTTCCCGGCCCCCGCCCCTCAGGATCAATGGGACGTTATGGTCGGGGGTCGCATTGCGAATTTCCTGCCAGGATGGCAGACTATAACCACCGACAGGTGGGTTCTACAGTTGGTCGGAAAGGCCACTTTATAGAATTCGCAGAAAAGCCACCCTCGAGGCCTCCTTTGCTCTCCCGGTACCCGGGTCAGCACGAGTTATTGATCAGGCAAGAAGTACTCGCGCTCCTGCAAAAGGGAGCGCTAGAGTACGTCCCAGAGAACCAGAGAGGACATGGATACTATTCCCATTTCTTCCTGGTTCCAAAAAAGACAGGGGACCTCCGTCCAATTCTGGACCTCAGCAACCTCAATTTGTCAGTCGCCTACAAGAGATTCCGCATGGTAACTCTTCCGGGTCTTATCCCCATGCTGAAGCAGGACGCCTTTTTTAGCGTCTCTAGATATGAAGGACGCTTACCTGCACATCCCTATAGCTCAAGCGCACAAGAGGTTCCTGCGCTTCGAGTTTCTTGGCCATCATCTTCAGTTCCAAGCTCTTCCATTCGGACTGTCATCAGCACCCAGGGTCTTTACCAAATGCATGGCAGTCGTGGCAGCGTCTCTAAGGAGACAGGGCCATTATGTGTTCCCGTACCTGGACAATTGGCTTCTCATGGCAGCCTCCAAAGAGGCGTTGTTACAGGCGATCCAGAGTACCTAGGACCTGTTTCGATCTCTGGGTATCCTAATCAACCACGAGAAGTCTCTCCTGGTACCGTCGCAGAAGCTGCAATTCATAGGCGCAGTGCTGGACACCGTTCAAGGAAGAGCATTTCTTCCAGACGACAGAGCAGAGCGCATCTGATCCCTCATCAGGGAGCTTTCGTCGAACAAGACCGTCCCAGCCAGATCGGTCCTTAGCTTGCTTGGACAAATGGCTGCGGCCATTCCTACTGTCCCTTTCACAAGGCTCCACATGCGGGTAACTCAGTGGATGCTCAAGGTGCAATGGGACCAAAGGCAAGACCACATGCAGCATCCGGTCAGAATCACGAATCCTGTGATTCGAGACTGGCAGTGGTGGCTAGACCCAGGGACACTCTCTTCGGGCGTCCCGTTTATAGCGCCGTCCCCGGAGGTAATCCTCACCACAGACGCCTCAGGTCTAGGGTGGGGAGCACACCTGGACGTGGTGAAGTCCCAGGGAACGTGGACCCCTCAGGAGGCCCACCTACATATCAACGTCCTAGAGATGAGGGCGGTCCTTTATGCCCTGCAGGCATTTCAGTCAGAGATCCTGCCGAGTACTCTCCTGCTTCAGACAGACAACACGGCGGTGATGTATTACCTCAACAAACAAGAAGGCACACACTCTTACCCCCTTTGCAGGGAGGCCATGAGGGTGTGGGATTGGGTAATCCGACACGGTGCAAACCTGATCGTAGTACATGTTCCCGGGGTGGACAACACAATTGCAGATGGCCTGAGTTGCTCCCAGGCCAGAGTCCACGAGTGGGAACTTCTCCAGGAGGTAGCAGAGGATCTGTTTCTTCGATGGGGAACACCAGAATTGGACTTGTTCGCTTCCCCATCCAACGCAAAACTGCCCAATTTTTGCTCGCTAGATCCAGGGCCTGGTGTTTTCTGGCGAGACGCGTTGTCCCTCTCCTGGGCAGACAGATTCCTCTACGCTTTCCCTCCCTTCCCGTTGATCCAGAGAGTTCTTCTCAAACTGCGCAGGGAGCATGCAACAATGATCCTGGTGGCTCCTTTTGGCCCAGACAGATCTGGTTCCCATTGCTAATACAGCTATCCCGGGAACCTCCGCTCCCGTTGCCATTCAGCTCCCATCTCTTGTCTCAGGAGGAGGGTTCACTGGTCCACCCGGACTTACGCTCACTGAACCTACATGCATGGCTCCTAGAGACATAGCCATTTTGCAACACGGGGTCTCGCAAGAGGTTGCGGAAGTTCTTTCTGCAGCCAGAAAGCCGGCAACGCATGCAACGTACGCCATGAAGTGGCGCCTGCTTTTTGTTTATGGTCCAAACATGCGGCCTCTCCCTTTAGGTTGTCCGGTGAAAGCGGTGTTAGAGTACCTGCTCTCCTTCCTCGCTCGGGCCCCGCCTACTCCTCGATTAAGGTGCACCTCTGTGCCATTTCAGCTTATCACCTTCCGGTGGGACAGCACACAGTGGCACAATTAGATGCCTGTCGGGAATTCCTGAGAGGGGTGTTACATCTTAGGCCATCCATTAAGGACCCAGTGCCTCCATGGGATTTGCTCTTTGTCTTGGAACAACTCACGCTTCCCCCTTTTGAACCTGCCGCGGATTGCGAGCTGCGTTTTCTGTCGTGGAAAACATTGTTCTTGGTTGCTGTTACGTCAGCAAGAAGAGTTTCTGAGCTCCATGCTCTTATGTGTAAGGAGCCTTATTTAATTTTCCACCGAGACAGAGTATCCCTGAGGACGAATCCTAAATTCTTGCCTAAGGTGGTTTCCGCACTCACTCTCAATCAGGATATTGACCTGCCGGTCTACTTCCCTAATTATTCTAACAGAGAAGAGGCTCTGCTTCACACCCTGGATGTTCATCGCAGCTTAAGGTACTACCTGAACAGAACTAAGCAGCTTCGTAAATCGGAGCAACTTTTCATTTCCTTTACTGAAAGGATGATGGGCCAACTAGTATCTAAACAGTCCCTGTCTCGCTGGCTTGTCCAGTGTATCTCATACTGTTATGATATCAAACACAAGCCCCTCCCGGGTTCAGTCCAGGGCCATTCCACTAGGGGAGTGGCTACCTCCTTTGCAGCACTTCGAAACGTCTCCACTTCTGCCATTTGTGCTGCAGCCACTTGGAGCTCTGTACATACATTTATCAGGCATTATAGCCTGGACATCGCTTCACGGCGAAGAGCCGGCTTCGGCCTGGCTGTGCTACAGGGTCTCCTGTCCTAGATTCAGGACCTGGAATGTACTTTCTAGTTTCCTCCTCCCAGAATGTTTGCAGCGTTACTGCTTGGGAATCAGTCCTAATGGTGTAACCTGCTGCAAGAGCTGTCTCAAGTAAGATAGTACAGTTACATAAGAACTTGCAACAGTAGATCTTGAGAACAGCTCTTGCAGCAGGTACTTCCGCCCACCTTCCCCCTTGAAGGAGGCATGGCCTAAGCCTTTACTAACAGGGAATTTTTCCCTTTGTCTTCTGACGGTGGATCTTCGGTCTCCCATTTCGATGTCAGCCTGCGGCCGGAAGTCTCCGGCGGGAGAACTGGGGAATCTGGCGGGACCGCCCCCTTATGTACTACGTCTGACGTTGGAGGCGGGACCGACGTCGGGGGCGGTCCCCGCTGAAGATAGCTACTGCTACATACTCATACTAATAACTTGGCTAAAAATATTACCACTTTTGTCCCATTCCAAAATCAAATGTTGCAATAAATTAAAATATCTAACAAATTAAGATTTACGAAATGCAAGTGCTTTAGCCAATGTCTCAGTATCCAAAAAGAATGTAAAAGTATTCAGTATGAAAACATTAGTGTACAGGGTTCAGAAGTGGCATCAGTCGCATTTAAACTTTGAATGCTGTGTGTTTCATACCCAGTTGCATGAAATTAATTGATACAAGGACTGTTTTTTAAAGCTATGTGCCCCTCATTTAGGGGCTATCATTATATAGTTAATACCATGGACTTAGAAAGATTGAACCAGTGGTCCGTATTTTGCTTAGGCTAAAATTGATATTGCATCACTCTGCTCAGAAGCAGACACTGGTTTGTTGCTATGTGCGTCACACAGAAGAAGCATCACTTGTTTCCTGATCTATATGACACAGTGATTGGAAAAAAGCAGTGATCTCATTTAGCTAATGCAAGCTGTTTGTAAAACAGCACCAACATTTCAAGGGATCTGGCAAACTTCATTCTGTGCCTTTCCATTACAGGCAGTCACATAATGTATATACTGTACCGCATTTAACACTGCTGCCTGAGCACTTAGATTCATAGTAATGTTTTTTATTTAAGCTAAATGTGTTCCATACTAATATAGTCATAGAATTCTCAAAACCCCTGATTCCCTTTAAATAAGTAACGGTTTCCATATAAAATACAAAGTGATATACAGTATATCATGATGGATTATTGAATACCGAGAATATGGCTTCTTTTTATGTTAAGGACTAAGTGTGTGACTACGTTTTTGCTGGCCTGCCGGCGCATCGATGGTGCTATCGCATGGAATGCCAACAACCCGGGTTCGGAAGCGAATCCGGGCTGTCAGAGGATCGGCCGGGGGGGGGGGGGAGGATCAAGCGTCTGTAGGACTGCTCTCCTCCACAGGGGAGGATGGGCACAGCCTGAAGCTTGCCTGGCCCCTCACAGAAGCTGGGTAAGGGTAGTTCCAGGCAAGAATGTCAGGATATGTGGCAGGTGTCATGTACGTCATGCATGGCGTGCACCATGATATCATTGCATGTCGTGTCTCCCAGTGTTAAAACCAGAGAAAAAAGTCAGCAGTAGGATGACGGTGAGCGCCCGCAGGCCCGGCACCTGACCAGCTGGGCACCAGAACCAGATCCATTTTGCATCGTGGTTTGGGGAACCACACTGACCCTGCCAGGGCCAAGTCCTGGGGGAAGACGGCCGGCAGGTAAGTCCAGCCAAATGTCAGGGTGATAGGGCAGGGGCGCTAGTTGGAAGGAGGGCTGACCGGAGGAAAGAGAGGAAAAAAAAGTGATTTCACAGTTGTCCACACTGCACCTAATCAGCTTTTTGAATCTGATTACTTGTGATTCATCTGCTACAGTTATGACCATGCCACCAACGGAAGAACACACGGTAAGTTTCAAGCGTCAGTGGCTGTTTAACAGAAAGGGAGGAGAAAGTGAGACAGAAGGGGAAATAAAAAAAAAATAAAATTCCAATAGTCAAAGAAACATGGAGAAGTCTGTATATTCATTGAGTCCATTTGATGATACCGTATCAATCACCCTTATCCATCAACATTTACAGCTCAACAATTTTGTCTCTCGATCACCACCTCTCTGATTTGGTGGCATATGGTCAATGGCTATAAAACGTAAAGAGTTTGTGTTGCCATTATGTACATTTTTAATAATGATTTGCCACTGAGCTGTCATTTTTAACACTATAGATACCATGTAGATGTTCCTGGATTCCGTGTTTTAACCATTCTTTTTGTTCTGCCAATGTAAATTAAATTACAACTGTACCACATTGCATAAATACAAAATGTGCTTTTACAGTTTAAAAGATGTTTGATCTTGAAATCTTTTGAAGAATTCGGTACCAAAAAAAAAGAGGGACATAGAACAGACCCAAAAATGAGCACAGAGGTAGGAAAAAGTAAAGACAACCCGGTGCTTCACCTCACAAATAAGGCTTCATCAGGGATAAGTTGCATGAGTTTCAGAAATCCTTAAATACTCTTAATAGCACAGATCACTTGTGCACATCAAATTACCCATATATTCATTATATAATCTAACTTCAATAAAAACATCATCATTTGTATTATATTCAGTTAGGGCATCACATTTTCAAAAACAGTTAATGACCGGCAGTGTAATGCTGGGAAGAAAACTGGGAAGAGAACTGAGAAGAAATGGGGTCACTCACGTTTATGTAGATGCTGACTCATGACGTCACCGTGGGCAGACCCTGGCTTGCAAAAAGTTTCCGTGATGTAGCCTCATTTGTGAGGCGAAGCACCAGGTTGTCTTTAAGTTTTTCCTATCTAGCTGTCTATTACTAAGTTGGTAACCAAGTTATACCCTTCTTGCCTGTGAAACTGCCAAATTGTAATTATATATTATTGTTATGATAACCTGCGTGTTATCCTCCCCTTGTACCCTTCCCCCAGGTCGCACCAGGAGACAAGCATCGTTTTGCTCAGTGTGCCTTTCCTGGTGAATCAATTCAATAAATAAATAAATGTATCTGAAATATAAATAAATAGTGCAGATTCAATTAATGTATGCACAAAACATTTGTTAAATAAAAAATAATCTGGCTAAATCATTTTAAATAGTGAAGATTAAATTATTTTATTCACAAAACATTTGTAATTAAATAAGAATGAAATAATGAAGCTAAATCATCTTAAACTCATGTTTGCTTGTTAATGCATTCATGAGGCATTCAGAGAGGGACAGCATTCGCTGGGCTGATACTGACACCATACATCCCATCGGCTCTGGCATGCATGTCCCAGGGAAGGTGGGGTGGCCCTAGAAAAAAGGGAAAACCCTTCAGCCATCGCAGAATGACAGAGTTTGCAGAGCCCATACCCACTGACCCAGACTGGCTCCCTGCACACAAAAAGTTATCTCTCCGAGGGACCTGGGCCAGCCCAAAGACCTCCCCCCATGGGGAAGGGAATACCATGGGTACACAGCAGGGAGCAAGGTAAGCCCTGGGAAAAGGTGGGGTGATGGGGTTGGGGCTCCATGGGGCCTGAACAGGGGCCTGCTACAGACTGGGAGCAGAAAGGGGGAAAAAGTAAAAAGAAAAAAAATATAGAACAGAGTGTCATGAAATTCAGAGAGGTATTTTTGGAGTGTTGTGAGATTTGACTCCTTCTGATGCCAACTGTTTTTTTTTGGGGTTGCAAGAAGCTGAAAATTCATTTTAAAGATGGGAGGCAGTATAGCGCAGTGGTTTAAGGCTCTCAGCTGCAAATCTGGAGACCCGGGTTTGAATCCCACAGACCCCACTTACATACTGTGTGACCCTGAACAAGTCATTTAACTTCCCTGTGCTCCCAGGTCGCACCTGTAAACAAGCTTTCAGCTTAGTGTGCTACTTCTGGTTAAACAGTTGGGGGGGGGGGATGACCAGCTAAATCAATTGCAGCAAGTGTAACTTTCGCAGAACAGTTTGATCTTCTTCGAGGATATCTTTCATGAGGCAACACCATTGGAACTTTACCCATGTCAGTGCTAGGACTACACAGAAACTTTTGCAAGCCAGGGCCTGCCCACGGTGATGCTATGAGTCACTGTCTACATAAACGTGAGTGACCCCATCTCTTCTCAGTTCTCTTCCCACCATTGATCATAGTCGTTGAACCTGCTCACAGAAATGTCAACTAACAGCCGCCATTGTTATTTTCCTTTTAGAAAAGTATCACATTTTTAGTGATTTTTCGGCTCCTATATACCACCGAAAGAACTGTAAAGAAGATTTACAAAAATGATACCCACGTAATATATGTCTGCTGTTTAGGCCTTTCCCACAAGATGAAATCATGTGAAATCTGCAAAGGCTTTAACTCCACTACCAGGCGATGCAGAAAAGTTTATGCTTAAAAGAACTTTATCGGCTATTGAAATCCAGAGATGAGTCATCAGGCAGCCACAAGCATAAGCACCGTGACAAGGATAAGGCCTCGCCGACACGCTGCAGGTAGCTATTGCGGCCAGCAGGTACTTCCTTATTGTCGTCATTGTCCGCTCTGGTGGTGGTGACTTTACTTTCAACCATCAACTAGACACCAGGGTCGGGGCTTGGCTTCGAGACTACCAGGCCTACTGTGGGCGGTACATCACCATCGTTGTTGCCAGGACTGAACCCGCTGTCAACTGTTAAGTCACATTCTCTAGGTACAGGTGTCATCAAAGCACAGTCAGTGCTAGTATCATTTTCTGAAATTAAATGTGGCTTCCCTACAGGCCTGCCTGGACTACCGGCTATGGGAGTCTCAAACACCCAGACCCCGTCGACATTGTAACACAATACTATCCCTAAGGGACATATTCAGCCGCCAACATTGCTGGCATGCTTCTCCTTCCCTGTCATCGAAAGAGATGACAACGAGGTGAAATACAACCCAGACCTCACAATAGAAGAGGATTATGAGGAAGAGGAGGGTTCTCCAGAGGACCAGTGCATGTCTGGTACTAGTTCCACGATGTCTTCTTGCAGTGAGGAATCTGTGGTTAATACACCAAGGTCACCACCAGAGGATCCCCTCTTTTCAAACCATGATGACAAAAAAAATGCAAGCAGCTATGGGGTTCTCTCTAGAACAGACAGACTCCACGAAGAGGAATTTGCTGCAGTTTTTGGAAGTGCCGGAATCCCCCCTCCATAGTCGTCACTCCACTCCATCCAGCCCTGGAGGATGCCACTTGTGCTGCCTGGTATCGGCCCAGTGCTATACCAACAGTCCCTAGGAAGTCTGACAAGATGTATCCTGCACCATCTCACAAGCCTTATTATGCTAACCAGCCAGATACTGATTCTGTCATTACAGCTACCCATGACAGATCCAGGTACCCAAACGTATGAGTTCCAGCCTCCTGATAAGGATTCCAGAAGGCTGGCTATGATGGACAAATGTACCTATGCCTCTGCATCACTAGGCCTGCATATTGCAAACTACCAGGCTCATATGACGAAATACCAGAACACCCTCTGGAGGAGTGCCAAGGTGGCTGCACAGGTCCTTCCTGAAGGTCAGGCAAAAGCAAAGTTAATGAAATCTTTAACTGCTGGGACTGAGGTGGGCAAGCATTTGATCCACTCAGCCAGTGGTGTCTCAGATGCCTGTGCCAGGGCTGCTGTATCTGACACTTGCATGAGAAGATATGCATGGCTCAGAGTAGCTGGCTTTGCATATGATGTGCAACAGGCATTGTTTAATGCACCTTTTAGAGGCCATAAACTGCTTTGGCATGATGTGGAGGAAGCTTTGAAAGGCCTTCAATCCACTCGAATGATTCTATCATCAGTCAGGTCCCTATACCCCACACTAGGCAGGGCAAGGGCTGGGGTCAGGTTTGTCCACCAACAAGGGGTGGCAGGCCAACTTATAGACCACAGGGCAGAGGTAAAGGTGCTGGAGCCTTGCCAGTTAACCTTCCCCCAAATGCCCATTCTAAAGCAGATGGAGTTGGTGGTTTTGCCCCCACCGGTTCGCAATGACTCGCAGTCATACACCCTCCAACCACCATTGCCACCAGGGTGGTTGTAGGGGCCTGGCTCTTCCTTCACTTGAACCAGTAGGCAGAGATAACAACAGTTAAATGGGTACTGGACATCACTGCAATGCCATGCTCTGGAACATTTGGAGACCCCTCCAGATCATCCACCACCTGTCTCCATGTATCTCTCAGGATACATGTCACTGCTGAAAGAGGAGATAAAAGCCTTGTTCGAAAACAGGCCATAGAACCATTTCCTGTCAGCCGGAGGAACAGGGAATTCTACTACAGATACTTCCTAGTCCCCAAGAGGACCAGAGACCTGAGACCATTTCTAGACCTGAGAGACCTAAACTTCTACAAAATAGTACAGGAAGTTTCAGATGGTCTCCCTACAAAGCCCTTAATCTTACATCGAGGAGGCTCTTGCAGCAGGCAACACTGTTAGGACTAAGCCGCCAGGTGCTAGGACCACACATAAAACCTCTAGCTAGCAGTATACAACAGGGGACCAACCTCAACATTGGCACGCCGTTGTCTGCCCATGGAATAAAAGGGACTGTCCCACAGCCCATCCTCAGTTCTTTTCCCGTTGTTAACCCACACAAGTTGGACCTCCACAGATGCCTGCTTTTGTTGACTGCCATTTTCCTCATGATTTTCCCTCGATTTCTTTATTTTGCCTTCAGTAATCTTATTTTAGATTTCTCTTCAATTTTTTGCATTTGTTCTTCTCCGTCCACCTCCTCAGATTGGTGGGCAAAGGGGGTGCTGTGGAGCAGCAAGATGACAGCAGCACTTTAGAGCAGCTCCCATTTTGTATTGCCTAAAAGTGCTAAAAAACTGAGCTTTAACAACGATACTTATAAAGTTACTGGAGATCCTCAGGAAGCTAGTGGGCATAAGATATGCTGGAGTTACCGAACTTTTACCTGCAGTCACCAGTTTACTCTATGTCGACTTGAAACTCTTCTCTATGGACTCCGATATCAAAATCCTGAAGGTTTTCGCCATACCCCAGCGATCTAGGCTTTGAGGTGATACCCATTAGAGACTGCTAACAGCGATAGCCACACTTGGTGCCAGAAGCACGGATCTCACTCCTACAGGTGGCTAGATTTCGAGGTGAGATTGTTTGGGAGGGTAGTCGTTTGGTGTTTATCCTGGGTTTATCGTCCAGACACAGACAAAAAAGAAAGAAAACTGCAGGTAGTGAAAAAGGATCTTCTGCAGCATGGCATAGAAGCCAGACTTAATTATCCAGTGCGACTTCAAATACGGCATGAGTCGAAGGCTCATGTCTTTCTAGACCCTACTGCAGCAGCTCAATTTGCCGAAAAACTTTAGGATAAATTGCATCCACATCTGAAGAAGACGGGTGATGTACCGACTTTTCTCATTGGATCTTAACTTGCACCCATTTGCGGACTGGGACTTTCTGGTATATTACCAAGGGTCCTTGTTGATCCTGACAACAATGCATACTTTTCTCAGGTCGCTCTTTACTGTTTTAGAGCTGTGTTAGAGGTTGAAGTTTAAAGTTTTTCTTACACTATTCTTCTGAGTGCATGCTGTTGTAATTTCAGATGATGTCTTTTTGGTATAGCTATATGTTCTGCTGCTCCACTTGATTGACCTAACTTTTGTATACCTTTTTGATTAGCACAGTAGGGGTCATTCTAAAGGTGAGTACGGTCACCACTCAGTTTGTGGACATAATTCCCTGCTATTTAACCTGTACCCATAACGCAGGTTGCTTTGTTCTGCTATAGGCTATGGGTTTCAAATGCAACTTATCTGAGCCCAGACTACCTTATACATATTCTGCCTGCTAGTGTCTGTCACTCAGCCCACCACTCTACTTTAATTCTACAAGAGGACTGCTATCCTGGTTTTATAGACTTATGGAACTTAATTTGTGGTGAAAGTGACAATGATCTACAGGGTAATTAGTTCAATCTTTACTCCTTTATGTCTGTACCTGGCAGTACCACATAATGTCTGGATATGTAGCTTTTATTACCATACAATTGACATTATGTATCTGTACATTAATTATGGAGGTCTGCATACCTCCTGTCTTCTTTTTATGTATATTATAGTTTATGCTGTAAGACCATAAAATTGTTATAAATAAGTATAAAAAAAAAAAAAGATTGGTAGGCGAAGAGTGCTTGTGGCAAGCAGCTTCCCTCCAAGGACGGCTACTCTTCTTGCCTGCTCTGCTTAGGCCCAGACCATGACATCAAGGCCTGCCAGCACTGCTAGGACTTCAACCAGGCCACACGGAGACTCCAGTTGAAGACCCTCCAAAATTAGCCGCAATGGAGAAGAAGATCCAGGGGAAAAGTTCCTCCTCTTCCCTGGTTTCCAGGGCTTTGATTTCTTCCACCCAGAGGAGAAGTCTAGTGGCAAGCACAAGTACAGGGATTGGCCTCGGTCAGCTTCCCGCTCTCAGTTCCCACATAAGTCGGCGGCTGACTCTGAGTCTTTCTCCCGCGGGAGGTCGGACCCTCTCCTACCATAGCAGCTCTCACTCATTCTGGGCTACCAGTGTCTCAGTCTCCCACCCTCATCACCATTTTGGGCAGTGGCTCTCCAGGGGCTTCAGTTGTCGTCCCCAGCCCCTGAAGCTCAGGTCCTTACATCCAGCAGGTCCTCAACCAGGTGGCTTGACAGGTCCTCCGGTCTTGGCATTGCCTACATCAGTCCCGGGACAGATGCCTCCATCGGGAGCTAGCTCCCCTGTTCAGGCGTCTCCGAGGCCTGCGCCAGCTGTTTCTCCAGATTGGCATCAGTCTTCGCCTGTGCAGCCGATGCCGGCTCATGCAGCACCTATGCCTCGCCCGACGCCAGCTGGCCCTGCGGTGATTCCTTCACCGATGCCCGAGATACCGGTGTAAGGTCTTCCGACACCTTCAGGACCGATGCCGGGAACCCCTTTGCCTCAAGGACCAACACCAGGTTACCAGACTCCCTTAGGGCTAACGACTGGGAACCAGGCGCCTCTGGGACCAACACCGGGTTGTCCTTCCCCCATTGCACCAGTGCTGCCTCCCCACTTCCTACTCCAGAATCCACCAATGGATTACATGGTTATTTTTGGCTTGGTGGAAGTTTATGAAGGCTAAGAATTCCCCCAGGAGGCCCTGCACTCCACCTCCTAAGGGCCTTAGCCTTCCCCGGTCTCCAGAGGACAGCAGAGACCATCCTCTGAAGGACCGTCATCCACTGACACCAGTCCCTGACTATGATTCGTCAGGGGGAACTCTTCCTCCTCTTCTTCCTCGAATGACTGAGGATTCCAGGATGCCTTCTGAGCTGTTGAAACCCAGGGACACCCCTAGATCTCCCTAGATGATCCCACTTTTATAAATGAAATGAGGCACATCCAGTCCCTGATGGGCTGGAAGACGGAGGAGGTTGACCTCTAGCGTCATCGACTGGCGACCCTCCTCTATAGGAAAGAGACCTTTGCCCTAGTGGTCCTTCCTTTTATTGACTCTTTTGAGGATGTCAGGAAGGCTGCCTGGACCCATCCATCCTATACTCCAGCCTTACCCAAAAAGGCTGACTGCCTTTACCATGCCCCCAGAGACAAGCCTTTCTATGGGGAGCATCTGGAAGTGGACTCTGTGGTCATTAACGCAGCTCATGACCGTACCAGAAAAACCAAGGCACCTTAGTTCTCATCCTCTGGATAAGGAGTCTCGCCAGGTAGACCAGTTCAGCCGGAAAGTCTACGCTTTGGCCACCGTGGCTGTCCAGACTCTGAACGTCTTAGCCCACGTGGTGCAGTTTCAGAATGCCTTGTGGGACAAGGCACTAGATGGTGCAGGCTGTTCCAGAGGACCCGACCAAGATACAGTTGGTCCAGCTCCTCAAGTCAGGCTCTGATGTGGGCAGTCATATCCTCAGAGCTTTTTATGATATGGCATACGCTGCTGGTTGGGCGGCGGCCACAGGAGTTTGCATTCACCGCCATTCCTGGCTCAGGGTTACAGGCTTCGCCTCAGACATCCAGGCTAAAAATCCTAGATGCCCCCTTCTGGGGTCCTGTCCTTTTTGGCGAGGATGCCCAAAACATTACCTCTCACTTGCAGGAGTCAGGCAAGGCCTTGAGGTTGATATAATCCAGGTACTGTTCCCAGCCTAAGCCCGACCAACGTCAGTCCTTTCGCTGGCCCCTCAGATGACAGTCTAAGGGCCAGCAGCCCAGAAGTGCCTTCAGACACAAGGCCCCTTCACAGTCGGCCAGAGTCTCAGCCCCTAGGGCCCCAGAGCTTCCCCCGCCACTTTGCCCATCCCGGATCCTCAGCCTAACTCCTTACCCGACCCGCCTCTCCTGGCAGAGACCTTGGGGAGGCAGTGGGGGAGGTCGCTTTTCCCTATACCTAGAAGAGTGGCTCAACGTAACCTTGGACCAGTGGGTCCTCCAATTCGTGGAAAAGAGGCATACCCTGGAGTTTCTGGAGATTCACCCAGACAATCCTCCCTTGCACTCCCATTACCCCCGGGATCACATTGCCCTCATCCAGGAGGAGATTCAGGCACTTCTGTGCAAAAAAGCCATAAAACCTGTCCCACTAGCCGAAAGAGGGAAGGGATTCTAGTCACACTCCTTCCTGGTCCCAAAGAAGATTGGCAACCTGAGACCAGTTCTCGATCTCAGCCATCTAAACCTATTCATCGAGTACAAATGCTTCAGGATGGTCACTCTTCATGGCTTTCTCACCCTTTTCCATCAGGGGGACTATCTTTCCTCGCTGGATATGCAGGATGCTTATCTTCATATCCTGGTCTTTCAGCCCATAGAAGGTTCCTTCATTTTTGCTTGCAAGGAAACCATTTTCAGTTCCGGCCCCTCCCATTCAGCCTTTCTTCAGCTGCTCGAGTCTTTACCAAGTGCCTGGAGGCAGTGACATTATGTCTTCCCTTATCTGGATGACTGGCTTCTCACAGCCCCCTCCAAAGACCAGCCGATCTGGACTATGGAGGCCACGTTCCATTTGTTCCAGACTCTACAAGTTAAACTGAACCTTCCCAAGTCCTTCCTTGAGCCGAGCCAGCGCCTGTAGTACATTGACGCAATCTTAGACTCTGCTCAGGGCAAAGCCTTACTCCCACCAGACAGGGTGGAACGCTTGCAAGCGCAAGCCCAACTGGTTTCGTCTCGCCAGGACCCAGCCCAGTCATTCTTGTGGCTGCTGGGGCACATGGCGGCGGCCATAGCTACAGTTCCTCTAGCACGTGCACATGAGAGTGTCTCAATGGAATCTTCGGGTCCAGTGGGACCAACACATGGATGATTAGGAGCAGTTTATCTTGGTCTCCAACCCTGTGTGGCAAACCCTTTCATGGTGGATGACCCCTCCAAACTCTTCAAGGGGGTCCACTTCCAGGCAGAATCAACACGACAGATTCTTACAACAGATGCATCAAACTGGGCTGGGGTGCCCATCTCGCAGACTGTCAGACTCGGGGCTTGGTCCCAGTAATGAGTATCATCTCCACGTTGATGTATTGGAGATGAGGGCAATTGTATGTCCTACAAGCCTTTCATACACACTTGCTCCCAGGTCCTCTTCTGATTCAAACATACAATATGTCAGTGGTCTACTACATAAACAAGGGGGGGATTCATTCTTACCCCCTTTGCAGAGAGGCCATGAGAGTACGGTACTGAGCCACAGAGAGTGGCCTGGAACTAACTGCTGTACATGTTCCAGGCATCCAAAACATCCTGGCTGACCGCTTAAGCAGGTCCAGGTCGAAGGCTCATGAGTGGGAACTCCTGCCCTCTTGTGGTCAAAGATCTTTTCGACAGATGGGATCGTCTAGAGCTGGACCTTTTTGCATTTCTACTCAACATAAAACTGCCCAGTTTCTGCTTGCTTAATCCAGAGCCTGGTGTTTTCTGATGAGACATGTTGTCCCTCTCTTGGACAGGGAGGCAACTCCTAGGGGATCTGATACCAAGTCACCAGAGTTACAGGCTTCACTTCAGACATCCAGGTAGGGTCACTAATACCCAAAACAGCTCTACTGCTCTGTTGTTTTTGGAGTGCCAGAGCAAAGAGTTTCCCAGCTCTGTTGCCCCCTTCAAAGTATATTTGTCGAGATCTATGGAGGGTGCCCTCCGACTGGAGTGCCAACATGCATTCAAGCACATTTTTCTTAGATTCCCAATCCTTCCTGTCCTGCAGATCCAAGGTCAGCTTACACCTGAACTTGGCCTCCCAGAGCTCTGCCTCCAGTTGTTGCCTGCACATTTGTTGCTGTTTTTTTAACAGCTGAGCTATACCCTGTTATGGATCCTTGTAACGATGCCTTAAAGGCATCCCACCACATAGAGGGAGATACCTCCTCCTGCCAATTCAAGGAAAGGTACGACGACTGCATCAAGCCTACCACCATATCTTTAAACTCTGTGGAGTTTAATAACCCCACATTGAGCCTCCAATTAGAGTTTCATATCGTGGGAGTCAACGGGAGCTTCAGAAGGACAGGGGAGTGGTCCGACCAGGCCATAGGGAGAACAGAAAAATCTTTTACTGGGGCAGTTTCTCTGAGGAAAGGAAAGACATGTCAGTATGGGAATAGCTGTTCTAGGGACATGGATATGTTGTTCATCCACACTTATTGGCAGGTTCCTTGCAGCTTTAAATCTTGCCGGAAGGTCTTCAAGCTGGCTCCTCCCACCCACCGGGGTGGTAAAACTCTCGGCTCTGCCCCATGATGCCAGATCTTCCTTACCGCTTGGAAGCTCAGGTTCCCTCCTTAGCGCTCTGCGTTTTAGACTGGATACTAACTCTTCGGTTCGTCCGAAACTAGTTTTGAAGTTTTCTAAACTTCGGTCTTCATCATCCCTAGCGGCTGCGATGGACAAATCGATCCCCGGCTTTCGGAGGTGCCCTTGCGGGCAGAAGATGTCCAGGACGGATCCGCACTCCATGTGCATCTACTGCCTAGGCCTAGACCACGACCCGCAGGCCTGCGAGTTGTGCGGCTCTTTTTCGGCCACCGTCCTGGAAGATCGCGCTGCCCGATTAAAACTCTGGCTCCCCGAGAAGTGTTACCCACCGCTAAAATCCAAAGAGGCTCGTTGGGCGGTGTCCGCGGCGGCTGGCTCGGCTGAGCAGCTCGAGCATATGATCGCCCTCGAGGAGGAGGTGGCCCAGGTCGCATCTTCCTCCTCCTCGGCTGCGGCATTTATCCCGTTCTCTCTGAGTTCCTCGTACTCGCCTTCGTTCAAGGAGCTTTGTCAGTCCCTTTCCACAAAGGGAGAGGGGCCATCGGGACATCCTCTCGGCCCAAGAAGAAGGAGTCGAAGGGTAAGTCCCACCGTCGGCGTTCGTCGGAGCGGGAGAGGTCTCCTTCCCCGGACACGCCGACTTCGGCCTTGGTTGGGTGGCTCAGGTTGCTGGCTTCACGGTGTCCCCATAAGGCCAGCCTGCCGAGACTCCCTGACGCAGTTGAGATATTCCTTGACTTCCGCCAGACGGTTGGTCGACTGCGGAAGCCGACAACCCATCTTTGCAGTTCCCCCGGTGGAGACCAAGGATCTGCCTTCGCCGTCGGGACGGCAGTCCCCGGCTAAAGTGCCTGAGCCGAGGGAAGAGTGGGTGTCCCGCGCCCCTTCCCAGGCCCGCCCTCGGTCACCCCGAGGGTCTCGGTCTCGGACTTCATCTCGGTCAAGCCATTCCCACCGACATCGTCGGTCTCGGCCTCGGTACCGAAGTAAGCAGCGACACCGTTCCTCCTCGTCCTCCTCCTCGGATGAGGAGAGGCTTCAACGTAAATTGTGTCAGTGTTATGAGGAGCTTATGTGGCAGCAGTTACTGTTGTCCGGGAGTAAGTTGACTCCAGCTCATCTCCCCCGGCCATCAAGTGGCTGTCGCCCAAACGGCCGGAGCTACTGCTCGCTGCAGTCGAGATGCCCATTTCTGGGCCAGTTGTTCGGCCGAAACTAGCTGCTCCACTGATTATGGTGGAACCTCCGCCTCCACAACCGAAGTCTGGGGCACCAACCAAGGATTCTCGGTCGGGTCACGGCCTGCCCCACAGGTTGACGGTCACCCTTACTCCCGACCGTCACCGGCAGGTGGAGGGTGGCTCAGGCCCGAGGCAGCTCTTTGCAAACTCTTCAGAGTCCGATGACAACTCCTCCCTGTTCTCCAGGCAGGTCGACCTGGAGTCCTCTAGGGGCTAGTCATTGGACGATAGCCCATCGTCCTTCTTGGGTCTGCTTCGACTCATCTCAGAGTCCACCGGGATGCAGCTCGAGCCTGTGTCCAAACGGGCCAAGTATCCCCTGACGGAGATACTGGACCGAGGGGATTCACCAACGGAGGCCTTACCTGTGACTGAGGCTATTGTCGGCCCAGCCTTGGAGCTTTGGCAGCAGCCTGCTTCCTGTTCTGCGCCCTCGGCCAGGATGGTCAGGAAATATGCGGTTCCTACAGGCTCTTTGCCCGGTTTCTCAGAGCACCCCTCTGCTGAGGGATTAGTCACCGATAGCGTCTTCCGGCGTTCCGGAAACGATCGGGACGTGGATAAGCCCCCCGACAAAGAGTCCAAAAAGCTGGACTTTGCCGGGCACAAGGTGTACGCTGCGTCCTCCCTCGGCCTCCAAAAGGCCAGCTCGGTCGTGCTGGTGGCACACTTCTCCCACTCCCTCATGGGCTCCCTGGATGAGGTTGTCCCTCATCTCCTGGCCGACCTGCAGACCACAGTCCGTCAGGTGCGGGACCAGGGTAGGGCGGTGGCGAAGCAGCAGCTTCAGACTGCTCTGGACATAGGTGACTCCTGTGCCAGGTCAGTAGTGGCCACGGTGGCCATGCGCCAGAGGGCGTGACTGAGGATATCCACCTTCACGGCGGATACCCAGCACAAGTTGGTGGACGTCCCCTTCTTGGGGACTGACCTCTTCGGCCTTGGAGTGCAGGGATACCTCCAGCGGATCGAAAAGTCCAATGCCACTCTGGACTCGGTCACCTCTGCCCAGAGGGACAAAGGCCGCCGTCAACAACAGCATAAGTCCTTTCGTCCTTCGGCCCCTGCAACGCGACCTGCCCAACAGCACCAGCAACAGGGCCAGCAGGCTCGCGCTTGGCGTCCCAAACCCAAGCCGGTGGCTTCCTCCAACAGGAAGCAAGGAGGTAAAGGCCCAGGAGGTCCCTCGGCCGGTTCTTCCTCCAAGCCTGCCCAGTGACAGGTTGAGGGGTGTCGCCCCTAACCTCATCACCGTTCCCTGGGTTCCCCCCTTGGGGGGTCTGCTCCGCCACTTCCTTTCCTCCTGGTCCGGTATCACCACGGACCATTGGGTGTTGGAGGTGGTAGGAAAGGGCCTGCCTCTGGAATTCGAGCAGACCCCTTCCTTTCGAGCCATCACCCCCCCGGGGGGCCACGGGGTCTGAAGCCTCACTGTCAGCCCGCCGAGCCAATATTGCCCTGCTCCTTGAGAAAGAGGTGATCAGGAAAGTGGCGGATCCTCCTCCAGACCCGGGGTTTGTGTCCAGGTATTTCCTGGTCCCAAAACGGACAGGGGGCTGGCGCCCCATCCTCGACCTGCACGACCTGAACAGGTTCCTAAGGTCTCGGACCTTAAGGATGGTCACTCTGACTCAGATAATCCCATCCTTGGAACGAGGCGTGTGGTTCTGTTCCCTGGACCTCCAGGACATGTTCTTCCATGTCCCGATCCATCCGTCTCATCAGAGATTCCTCCGCTTCAGAGCAGAGGGATCCCTTTACGAGTTCCGGGCCATGCCCTTCGGCCTCTCTCTAGCTCCCAGGGTCTTCACCAAATGCATGGCAGTGGTGACAGCATTCCTGGCGTAATCAAGGGTCCGGGTGTACCTCTACCTGGACGACTGGCTGATTGCAGCCCCCTCCAGAGCGGAGGTGGAGCGGTCCAGAGATCTGGCCCTCCAGATTTGCTCTCAGATTGGCCTCCTCATCAACGAGGCCAAGTCAGAACTCGTGCTGAAGCAGGTGATACTCTTCATCGGGGCAGAGCTCAACTCTCTTCGAGCCAGAGCTCGGCTCCCAGCGGACAGGGCCGAGGTTCTTTCCTCCTTTGCCCAATCATTTCTGGTTGGGCAATCGCGCCCTGCCTGGGACTTCCTGCGCCTCTTGGGCCTCATGACAGCCTGCACCAGCGTGATCCGTTGGGCCCGCTGGTACATGCGTCCCCTTCAATGGGGACTGTCCAGCCAGTGGTCACAACGCTGCGATCCATTGGATCAGCCCGTGACAGTGACCCAGGAGATGTGGAACGCTCTCCAGTGATGGACCGTTCCGGCACATCTGCAGGAGGGCATCCCGTCCGTCCACTCCAAGCCGAAGGTCTCTCTATCGACTGATGCATCTCTGATGGGTTGGGGTGCCCATCTGGGAGCACAGAGCGCACGCCTCTGGTCCCTCGGAGTCCCGATGCCATATCAACCTGCTGCAGCTCCCGAGGTCTGCCTCAGCTCTCACCCGTCACATTGCTTTCTACGGGTCAGTGGTTCAGGTCCAGACGGACAATACCACGACCATGTACTACCTAAACTGCCAGGGCAGGATGCGCTCCATGCCTTTATGCAAGGAAGCTCTCCACATATGGTCCCTCGTGCGCAGCCTGGAGGCGGATCTCCTAGCCATTCACGTGGCAGGAGACTCCAACACCCTGGCTGATGCCCTAAGCCGGATAGGGGCTGCTTTTCACGAGTAGTCTGTCCTGCCGGAGGTAGTACAAGATCTGTTCTCCCATTGGGACACACCTCGGGTGGACCTGTTTGCCTCCAGGGAGAATGCGGAGCTGAGACTGTTCCATGCCTGCCCCCCCCAAGCAGGGCTCACTGCAGGGGGATGCCTTCTCGAGGCCGTGGACCCTGGGCCTCTTCTACGCCTTTCCCCCATTTCCCTTGATCCACAAGGTGCTTCTCAAAGCGAGGAGGGACAAGGCGCAGGTGATTCTGGTAGTCCCAGACTGGCCCTGCCAGTTCTGGTATCCAGATCTCCTCAGTCTCAGCTCCAGGCTCCCGAGGCGGCTTCCAGCCTGCCCGGACCTGATCTCAGTCAGTCAAGGGAAGGTATTCCATCCGGACCTTCAATCCCTGCACTTGACGGCCTGGTTCCTGAGCGGCTAGAGTTCCAGGCCTTGGGTCTTTCCGACGAGGTCCTCAATGTCGTTGAGGCGTCCCGTAAGGAGTCGACCAGGAAATGCTATGCCTTCAAATGGAAGAGATTCTCCATTTGTGTCGGGGAAGGCTTGGACCCTTCCGCCGTCCCTTGGCAAGCATTCTGACTACCTGTGGTCCCTTTCTCAGCAAGGGCTTCGGTCGATGACCCTTAAGGTGCACCTGGCAGCCATCTCTGCTTACCGGGCACGGGCCGGGAAGCAGTCGATGGCACAGGAGAAGGTGGTCAGGCGCTTTTTCAAAGGCCTTGATCACATTTCCCCTCCGGTGCGAGAACCTCCACCTCCATGGGATCTACTGCTGGTATTGGCCAAGCTCATGTGCAAGCCATTCAAACCAATGCACAGATGCGATATCTCCCACCTGTCGTGGAAGACCGCCTTCTTGGTGGCTATCACGTCAGCCAGAAGGATGGGAGAGCTCCAGGCGCTTTCCATCAAGTCTCCTTATTTGGTCTTCCACAGGGACAAGGTTGTCCTGCGTCCCCACCCGAAGTTCCTTCCGAAGGTGGTGTTGGAGTTTCACCTTAACCAGGTGTTGACTCTGCCGGTGTTCTACCCCAATCACACCTCGGAGGCCGAATACAGGCTCCATACTTTGGACCCTAGAAGAGTGCTCGCTTATTATAAGGAGCGGACGGCTGAAATTCGGGGAGAGGTTCGCCAGCTGTTTGTCACCTACACTGAAGCCACACCTGGCAGACCTGCAGCCAAGTGGACGATAAGCAGGTGGGTCACCTCCTGCATAGATCTCTGCTATAGATTGGCGGGCATGGAGCCTCCCAGAGGGATAAGGGCTCATTCTACCCACCATACCGCTGCATCGGTGGCTGCTTCCAGGGATGTCCCTATCCAGGATATCTGCAGGGCTGCTACCTGGAAGTCGGCACATACCTTCATTACCCACTACCACATCGACCTTGAGTCACGCCGGATGCTGGTTTTGGGGCCTCGCTCTCCAGTCTTTATTCCCTAAGTAGGGGTGTGCGCTTGCCTCCCTCCTCCCGGAGAACTGCTAGGAGTCTGCCAATAAGTGTGGATGAACAACATATCCATGTCCCTAGAAAATGAGTTACTCACCTGTAACAGGAGTTCTAGAAATGGTATCATGTTGTTCATCCACCACGACCACTCGGCTTGACGCTAGCCTGGCTTCAAGCAGGCTAGATCTGGCATCATGGGCGGAGCCGGAGTTTTACCACCCAAGTGGGTGGGAGGAGCCAGCTTGAAGACCTTCCGCAAGATTTAAAGCGGCAAGGAATCTGCCAATAAGTGTGGATGAACAACATATACTATTCCTAGAACTCCTGTTACAGGTGAGTAACCTGTATTTATGGCCGCGGTGGGGAGATGTCTGTCTGGGTAGTGCGTCTTGCTTGCTAAACATCCAGCAAACCGGTCTCTGCCAGAAGTCACTGGCAGCACCAGAAATAGAAGAATCTGGGCTGCACCTATTCCCCCAATGATATAGAGAGAGTCAGGATTTGTGACTGTCTCTAACCGTAGTGTTTAGGAGGAACAAGTGATTGTCTCTTTCTTTATTTGGGGCATATCAGTTTAGAAGTGTACATTTAACATTTTGATATATGAGTTGGAGCCAGACAAACCTGCGCCCCCCGGGGTCACAATCTGAGTGAAGTACCTGAATGGGACAATCCTTCCTTATTGAAATTGCTGCTCCCAGCTGGCCCAGTGGCACAGAGGGTTGAAGCGCTGGACACCACCACACCTCAACCATGCCAGCGACCCGGTTCGGGAGCGGACTCAGATCGCCTGGGGCTGACTGGGGAAGGAGAGGCTAGAGCATCCAGAGGACTCCTCTCCTCGCCTGGGTGGGTTGGGTGGGCAGTCTGCTCTTGTACTAAGCAGCGGGCGCAGGAGGGACAACCAAAGGTGTTGAAAATAACTTCTGTGTGGCCGCTGGATGACAGCTTCCGCATTCTCCACACACCCGGAACCTCAGGGAGCCTGCCCCTCCACAGCAGCACCCCCCAAGTCAAGTAAAGATAATAGCATGCTGGGGTTTCCCCCTTACCCAGTGCCTTCCCCCCTCAGAGGAGGGGGACCCACCCCGAGATGGGTTATTCTGGGACGTCTCGGAGGGTTGGCTGCGATGTGTGGTGGGTTGGCAGGGCTCAGGAAGAGGATGGCCCAGGGAGTGGAGAAGGCTTGGAGAGCCTGAAGGAGAGGCGGACACCGGAGCGTTGTAGGAGGGAGTAAAAAGATCACACAAAAAATTGCTGCTCCCCTGCTGTGGGGATGCTCCCCCCATGAGGCTGCATAAATCTATTGTTTTTTTTTTTGTTTTTGTTTTTTTACTTACTTTATCTCCGCCTTCCTACTCTCGGAGCCCTCTCCTTCCTTCCTCTCAACCTCCGTTTCCACCTCGGGGGGGATCTTCCCCTAGAGTGCCTCCTTCTCTCTCCCTGCACAGTGGGGTCTGTCCTCTTCTGGTGGTCCTGGATGGTTCCGAGAGGCTATCATCTAGGGCTTACCGAGAGGTGTTTTCCTTTTTCTCCCTGGTTTCCCCTACCCTCTGGGACGTCGAGCGCTAGGACATCGTCCCAAGTGGTGGCGATGTGGCACTGCCAGACCTCTTATGCACCCGTCGGCGTCCTCCTCCCGACTCCAATGAGCGAGACGCCTCCATCCCCTTCAATTGTCAGTGCTTCCACCGCTACGAGGGGATGTAAAAGCAGATGCGTTCTTGGTTCCTACCCCTGAGGGAGGAGAGCATCCGCTGGGACGCCGATCCTCCCTCCCACTGCCACCTCGCCACCCGGAAATTGCTCCCAACCCGGGTCGCGGGCGTAGCGTGAGGTGTGGCGTCCAGCGCCTCAGCCCTCAGCGCCACCAGGCCGGCCGCATAAATCTATTGTATACATGATCTTCGTAACTCACTGTGTTTGGTCTCTGTGAGATGTCTTCTACAAAAATGCCAGAGTAGCTCGGTGTCTCTGACGTTCCTGCAAGATCCAAGCACACTTAATAGGGCCATTGAGGCCTTTGACATTATATGTAACCACCACTAGCTCAGCCGTATAATTTCTTAATGAAATGTAGAATCTCAACAATGAACACCTGAGGATTGAGACCAGTAATGGCACTTCCCTGTCCCTCCCCCCATCCCAAGTGGCCCCATAGTAGCTGTGCACTCTTACAGGATTGAACCCTTGAAATTGTGAATAAACATTCAAGCTGATTAAACAATAACCTTTAGAACAATAAAACCAGTACCAACCGAACAGTAACCAGTAGCTAATACTAATAACTTCCACACTGCTACCCAACACCACCTTCTAAAGGTCTGCCATGAAGGTGGACGGTGCAGCAACAGGAGGCTGCACCCAGCCGAGGCAACTGTCCTTGCCTGTATCAGCATAAGCTGGGATATCATCTCCAAGCCATGGCCAACCAGACCCACCCCCGGGGTTCTCCCCGCTCGAACCCTCTATTTATATCTAAGTTGGGGGGCAGGAAATGATAAAATACCCCTTCCCGCTCTCAAAAGATCCATGGAAAGGGGGGGATGCCCCCATACAAGAAGGAGCAGGCATAATAAGAAAAGAATAAAAAGGGGGGTAGAAGGGGTGGCGAATGGTGTCACTCTCACTCAAAAACGCCTCGTCTGCCTACTGTACATGTTGCAGTATTTTGTCTTCTTTCCCCCACAGTCCCATCCCAGAAAGAATTTCAAAAATGTATGCCCCTGACTCCTGAAAAGTGAAAGTGATCCCCAAGAAACTAATACATGATTAAAATCAGACAGTTTTGCTTGAAACTCCCTACCCTCCTCTACCCAGAGGGAGGGAAAAAAAAGCCCAAATGTAATTTAAAAGGTTCAGGTCATAAATCAGTCCTCGAGACATCAAGCAAGTCCTACAAGTTAAATACATAGATTGCAGAAGGGAGACACTCCGGGAAGGCATAATTTAAAAGTCCAACAATCCAAAGTCATCTTCAGCATTTACCAAGTGTCCTCTTAGATTCTGGAAAGTAAAGGTACCTATAGCATTCCCCTCTAGCAATAGGATGATAAAGTGAGCCTGAAACAACAAAGGATATAAAATAAATACTCATTCTAGCCCCATCAACAAATTGGGCTCAAAGAAATCCAGTGACACTTTTATGCAGTAAGAAGGACGAAGGAGGGGGGTAATAAGAAGAAAAGAAGTCACATCTTTTGCAAAGGGAATACGGGAAAGATGAGGTCCAAAATCCCCGACTCACAGAACAGCCTACCTGACTTTTTTTTTTTTTTATTTGGTTGTTTAACCAGGTATAGCACACTAAGCTGAAAGCTTTTTTACAGGAGCGACCTTGGAGCACAAGGAGGTTAAGTGACTTGCTCAGGGTCACACAGTATGCAAGTGGAAGCTATGGGATTCAAACCCACTTCTTAAACTTAAACTTCTGTGTCTAGAGGAATATAATTTCAGGTTATCGGAGCTTTGTTGCAAGGTGGAAGCATTATCCATGCTTCATGCTTGAACTTTGTGTTTTCCACCTGTCTTTCATTGCAAGAGAGGGCTGTTCAGCTGAGAAAGCTTTTGTACTGCAGCTAATTGTTCCAAGGGTTGTGGTAAACCAGCTGCGTCCTGTTTTTTGGACCTCTTTGCCGGGACCCAGACACCAGCTGTCAACAATGATGATCCAGCACTTTTAACTGTTGCAGGGTACAAAAACTTATCACTGGAAATGTTCCATTGCAGCAATAACTTTTTAGTCTCTGATATCTGCTGGGTAGTTAATACGGGCTTTGACTCCCTTTTCCTTTGCCCTGTAGAAGCTTTACAGTGGGGAATAACTGCCGACGTTGGGTCATCGTCAAAGGGGCATAATCATGCTCAAAGAATAGCTAGCAATTTCCAAAGAGAATTTCCTTCTTCCCCCCTAAGCTCTTCATAGGATGTCTGTTTTAGTCCTGTAGTCTAGAAAAGCCAGTATGACCGATCAGGGTCTGGCTTTAGGGCTCATCGGCATCGCCATTAGGAATATATGTACCCTGATAATATTATGGGCATAGTCCGACTGCAGCCCCAAAACCTCGTGCAGAAGGCTATCCATGAAGGCCACCTTGTCTCCGAACTCAGTTCACTCCGGGTTGCTATGAATTTGAATATTGATGTGTCTGGATCTATTCTCCAGATTCTCTACCTTTTGCTGTAGCCAGATTTCTCTGTTGTGAAGCTGGAGTATAGCCCCATTATAGATGTCCTATGTCTTGAGAGAGCTCCATTGCATGGTCATCAAGTTCGGAAATCTGGCTGTGGGTCTGTTGATCTTTACGGATCTTCGACAGGTCATAGAAACATAGAATCTGTCGGCAGATAGGGATGATGCAGCCCACCTAGTCTGCTCATTTCCCTACTTGGTTTGGCAATCCCTACTTATCTGGACTGTCTTTCCCCCTCTCTGCTGTACAGCAGGGTACCTTTATGCTTATCCCATGCACTTTTGAATCCCTGTGCTGTTTTCACTTCCACCACCTCTGCTGGTAGGCTGTTCCACAGATCCACCACCCTCTCTGTGAAAAAATACTTCCTAGCATTCCCCATAAGCCTCCCTCCCTCCAGCCTCATGTTATGTCCCCTTGTCCTGGTCTCTGAAATATGCTCTCCTCCTGTACCCTGTTTATTTCTCTAAGGTATTTGAAAGTCTCTGTCCTATCCCCTCTCTCCCTGGTCATGCTGAATTCTGGTGAATGTATCCTTCAGTTTTCTCAGCTCTTGAAATATTTTTTTGAGGTAATGGTGAATGCTGCTTCTTCATCCGAGCTGGTGTTAGTGCTGGAAGCCCAGTCGGGCGATGCAGCCTGCCGCGACGAAGAGCAGCCTTCACTGGGTGTTTTATTGGGCTTGTCAGTATTGTCTTTTCCGGTGGTTCCTGCTGCAAATTCTTTTAATTGCTGGCAAGCAGACATCATTATATATGCTAATCTGCATTTCTTGGGAGAGTCAGCCAGTTTGTTGAGAGGGATGGAGCTGGATTAGTGATCACCTCAGGGGAGCTGTGGAAAGCTCAGTCTGCTATAGGAGACGATATCACCAGAAGTCCCAGTATCCCACAGTGTTTGGAAGGGCAGGTAAATGTCTGCCATGGCAGCTGACTCTAGTGGGAATAATCCACGGACTACCTAGACAGACTTGTACTAGCCATGTGTCCTCTGAGAAAGGCCCTGTGGTGGTGGATGAACCACACCAACCTGCTCAAGGGCATGCCATTTCAGAATCCAACCACATCACAGATTTTCCCCTTGAATGCCTCAGGATCTGGGTGGGGAATGCACCTGGGTCCTTAGTAAACACAAGGTACTTGGACCCAGTTAGAGAAAAACTTGCATATAAATGTCCGGGAGGTGCGGGCTGTTCTCTACAGTCTCCGAGCATTTCAAGCAGATCTGACACCAGGCCCTCTGTCAGTAAGGATAGGCAATGTCAGTGTGATGCATTATGTCAACAAATAAAGGGGGTACTCATTCATACCCACTGTGCAGTGAAGCAGTGAGAGTGTAGCAGTGGGCTCTGGAGCCCAGCCTAGAACTTTCAGCCATGCATCTTCCAGGTGCTCCAAACAACTTGGCTGACAGGATAAGTCAGTCACAGTCCATTCTGCACAAATGAGAACTGCTGACCATAGTGGCGGAAGATCTCTTCACAAGGTAGTGTGGCCCAGAGTTGGATCTTTTTGCATCCCCACACAATGCAAAACTGCCGCATTTTTCCACCACCTCCGCGTGCTCCAGGGCCTGGAGTTTTCTGGCGAGACTCATTGTCCCTCTCTTGGAAAGGGAGGTTTCTTTATGCCTTCTCTCCCTTTCCTCTAATACAGAGTGTTACTCGAACTACAGATGGATGGAACAGCTGTTATCCTAATTTGCTCCTCTTTTGCCTTGATGGATCTGGTACCCACTGCTCAGAAAGCTAGCAGTGGAACCTCTAGTGCCCCTGCTGCTGTGCAAAGGTCTGTTGTCACGGGACAGGGGGTCTCTGGTCCATCTGGACCTGAAATCCCTGCATATACACTCATGGCTCCAGAAGCCATAGCAAGATCTGGAGTACCCTCTAAAGTGACTGATGTTCTGGTGGCTGCTCGAAAACACTCCACCAGACATATCTAATCTTTGAAGTGGAAGCGGTTTACATTGTGGGCCACCTCCAAGCACATGGATCAGTTTACTTGCCCAGTTAATGTGGTATTAGAATACTTGCTGTCCCTGCGAGACATGGGGCTCCAGTATTCCTCCGTCAAGGTGCATTTGGCCACTATTTTAGCCTTTCATGTCCCAGTAGAGGGCTGTACAGTTGCCCAGCTAGAGGTATCCTGTACTTTTTGGAGACATACTACATTGGAAAACTCCATTTAGGAATCCAGTCCTGGTCTGGGACTTATATTTTGTGTTGGAAAAGCTGACTTTGTCTCCTTATGAGCCTGCTCCGAGTTACAACCTGTACTTTCTTTCATGGAAAGCATTATTTTTGGTTGAATGCCATTGCTCTGCTCAAAGAATTTCAGAGCTACAGGCTGTTGATTTTTCACAAATATAGGGTGTCTGTACATACAAATGCTACATTTTTGCCAAAGGTGGTCAGTTTAATTTGAATCAAACTATCTACCTTCCAGTTTATTTTCCGGGAGTACGCTAATCCTAAGGAATCTTCCTCCATGCTTCAGATGTACGTAGAATCCTCAGGTATTATGTGAACTGCACCAAGGACTGCAGAAAGTCCTGTAAGCTTTTTGTTTTGTTCGCCCTAGGAAAGAGGGGGCCCCGTGTCTAAATGCCTGTCCAAATGGCTGGCAAATTGTATCATTTTCTGTTATAGGAAGTATGGTAAGGGACTTCCTGGTATGGTCTGCTGTCCTTTTACCAGAGGTATGGACACTTTTGCTGCTTATTTAAGAAATATCTCAGCTGCTGACATTTGCATTGCTGCCTCTTGAAGTACTGTGCACACCTTCACTAAACTTTACGGCTGCCTTACAAGGCGTGCCGTCATGAGAACAGAAGACTCCATCCACCTCCCCAGACTGTCAGTTTTGGTACTGCTTGGGACTTGTTCCAAAGGTATGGCCTGATGAAAGAGATATCCTCGAAGATGATAGAACAGTTACGTACTTACTATAACAGTAGATCTTTGAGAGAATCTCTTTCATCAGGTCATGCCAATCCACAGCCCTTCCCCCTTCAGGGGTTGGTCACAGGGTTTTTCTACACAGAGTTTTTCCATCACAGATTGTGATAGAGTCAGTGACCCTATCCCAATTGGAAAACTGTAGTGATGGTTAAAGCAGCTTAGCTTCAACAAAGTTTACCCCATGGTGCCAAATTAGGGATATGCAAGGCATGAAATAGTCCCTTGAAGTAAAATAAAGTTGTAGTTACCATTCCTTTTCTTCTATGTAAGTCTGTTGTACTTCATATTTGTTATTCACCTCCGAGCCTTGCTATCTGGCCACTACCAGGGTAGTCTGTCTAGTTTGTGTTCTGCATCTCTCCCATACAAGTATAACAAAGTGTTGAGCAATAAATCCTGGCATATACACCTGTGCTAAACAGTTTGCTGTTCGCAGGTAGCTGCTGATCTGTGAAACAAAACATGATATAAGGTAGTATTTGATAGGTTTAGAAAAGGAGATTTGTAAAAACTATATAAACTATAAAAGTACATACAGGATAACAGTTAAAATAGGTGGAGTTCATCTCTAGAAGAATATATGCTTTTAAAGGGAGTTTGTACCTGGAAGCTGAGAGTTCAGAAGCTCCTGGGACTGTGTTCCTGCTGCTGCTAGCGCAGCAGCTACAGCTGCAGCCATTTTAGAAAGGTGTTCCCTTAGGAAAGAGCTTGCCCTTAATTGCATTTGTATATAGGGAAGGCTTGGGCCTTGTCCTGGCAGAAAGTGACTAGTTTAGAAGGATGAACTTTCTGTGAAGGAGATTCTTTTGTATTTTCTTGCATTTATGCTTATGTAAGGGGTTTAGCATCATGTGACAATTGCCTATATATATATATATATATCCTGTATATTTCCTTGAAAATAATGCAGCTGTGTGAATTAGAAATCTAGTATTCCTCTAATTGTTTAATAAAACATGATTGACAAATCATGTGACACTTGAGCAGTATGTAAGGGCTACTCCGGTAACCTACAGTCAGTTTACTGTGGGCTGAGGAGCAGAGAGGAACCTCAAGGAGAAGCAGTGTGGAGCCAGAGAGGCAGCCAAACGTGAGAAAGACATGCCAGTGTTGAATTACTGAGCTCTTGGTTAGCCAAGGGTGAAGGTGAGGCAGGCTTAAGGTAGAGCTCAGGTTGAAAATCCTGTAAAGCCTAAAAGCAAGGAGGAATCACTGTGGCCTGGGATTGGGCCTGGACCTCCAAAGGTCAGGTTTGGGCTACCTGGATGCTAGAAGCTGCTCACCTAGAATTTACCAACGGGAGAGGACTCAGATTGGTGAGAAGCTGCAGAGGCCTGAGTGTGCAGCTACTCAGACTGCAGAGGAACTTGCAGAAACCCAGGGGGTAATTTCAGGGTGACCGTACCATGCGATTGGTTCAGTTCCTGGTCTCTAGAGGGCATTGTAAGGTCCAACTGCGGTGTTATAGTGAAAGGTCTCCTAGCTAAGCTCCCAGCCCGTACTCTTTGTTGTTTTTCTTATATTAACCTGACAAAAGTTTGCATCTGAAAATACCATCTGTACAAAACTGGTAATAAAACAACATCTCAGGGTGTTTTGCACAATATTTTATGGTTCCTGCTGGCTTCCTAAACTGAACCCCACGACACAGATTCTCCAGCACCCCTTGTTTCCTGGTATGCAGGGTGCTGCCTTTAAATTATTTATTGATTTGTTTATTTAAACTTTGATAACTGAGAAAGGCACACTGATCCGGGCCTCATTTCTTGGTGTGACCCAGGGATGCGGGGTTACAATACAAATAGAGAGAGACAGACAGACAGACACAGCAATAATCACAAAGTCAAGCAAATGCATACAGAGGGAGAGAACAATAACTACAATTATAACAGAGTCAAGTGCTATGGAGTAAGAATATGTCAGAAGGAGGAGACTAGGAGATTGTCAGGGGGCAAGGGGAACTAGGTTGAGGGACTGGAGAGGCAGCGCAGGAGCAAGGCAGGGAAGTGTGTAGAAGCCTTTATCTCCTGGTTCCCTATAATGACATCCTTCGAGCATAATTTGCGACAGGGAACTGAGGAGAGAAGAGGCTGTCCGCGTTTCTGTAGATGCATACACATGATGTCATCGTGGGTGGCCCCTGGCTTGCAAAAGTTTGTGTGGTCCTAGCGCTGACATGGGTATAGTTCCAAAGATGTGGCCTGATGAGAGATTCTCTCGAAGATCTATTCCGGTAAGTATGTAACTGTTCCTTATTCAGATACAGCGGTGTACATGATAATTTTCCCCTTTTAAACTTTTGTCATCATCCGTTGTGCTACATGCCCAAGGCATTCTGTGTATCAGTCATAGTTACAATTGCTGTTTATCCCTCACAGAACTACATACTGCAGCAGAGAGAACCCAGGAGACGGGTAGAACCTGGTGTGATCAGAATGATGTTTCTCAGTTTGGAACTCAAGATGAGCCTGTGAAACAACAAATTCACCGCATGTTCCTACTGAGGGTGAAACTTATGCATTTTGTCAACAGTTTGCACAACTACATGATGACCAGAGTACGAACCTTGAATGGAATGATCTCCTTTGATAATTGTAGAGTCAACCATATAAAAAGTGCAACCATTTATTAATGGCTGTAAAAAATAAGTGACTTGTTCAAACCAGCCTTGTTTACAGATACTGTACTGAATCTTCAGGTTTGCGAGTACATTTTTTTGTGTTGCAGGGTTGTGTTTTTATTAGTTCCAGTCTGTGGAACATTTTGTGCATGCGTGGATTGTACTGATGATGTCTTAAGAGGATAGGCACAACCATAGTGAAAACGCTCTGATGGCTGAACAGATGCTTACAACCAAGCACATTTGAAAGCACCGGAAATCAAAAAAGATAAGGTGCGGGAGAGGGCTGCTGTTGAGTCTTGAATCTCTAGATCTTGTTCCTTAGTAGTTGTACCTGTACTGCATTCCATTGTTGCGGCACAGCAGCCATCTCAGCATGATTTTTCAAGTTTGCAAGCAATTAGTCACGTGGTCAAACCATTATGGTAGCAGCATTGTGAGCTTTGTGAATTATTGAAAAACAGTTTTTGAATTATTGGAAGACATTTTTTTAGCTGTTTTTTATGGGTGCAGTGGTCGGAGCCTGCAGTCATCCTCCGGTAGCTCTAAAAACAAGCCACTGGATGGACGATCATTCCATAAATCCAAAACAGTCTGCTCACTAACCCCCAACCCCTGTGAGCACATTATTTTAGTTGCCAATCACCCGCCGTGCTCAAGATGGCCACCAGTGTTTAGTGCACATGCCCGAGTAGTTGCACATGGGCGACTGGACCAAATCCATCTTGGCATAGCGGACTGTTTCACAGTGAGTGCTGGTTGCGCTGGGTGTTTGCTCTGGCCAGAGTTTGTTTTACAGAGCTGCTGCTTCATTTGGTGATGAAGTTGCAAGTAATTTTGTTGCTAGGTTACATGGAACTTTTCAGTGTAATTTTTGTCCTATCACAGCCACAGTAATGTTCGGTTGGAAGGGCAGGTAAATTATCTGCCATGGCAGCAGACTCTAGTGATAGTTTGTGTTGGGCAGTCCAATCACTTCTGTTTCTCTCAATGTACGCACGACTCCCCACCCCGGTGTTTAATTGCTGTTAACCCAAATCTACTCCTAAACCTGGGTCTCCTACATAGCAGCAATGTCTAGTTTGTTTGTTTGTTAGTTACTTTGTTTTTCTCTGATAACAGTTTTTTTTTTTCCTTGTCAGATTCTACACAGTACAGGCCTGGAATTCCAGCATCAGGTAGAAGAAGCTAAGGACCTGGACCAACTGATTAAAATTCATTATAGATACCTAGCTACAATCCATGACCGCTGTCTGCTTAGAGAAAAGGTGTGTTTGCTGGATAGAAACCTTTAAGCTTTGCTATATATTTTCATCAGGCATTTACGCAGTAACAGAACTGTATGCATTTATGTTTATCAGAGAGTTCTACAGTGCATTTTTATTGTTGGTTATAAATCACTTGCTTAATTTCACTGACAGGACTAAAAACTGCAAGACCTTGTATCCTGGTTGCAAATGTTTTGATCTTACTTCGAGAAATGGCTCTTGCAGCAGGTTACACCATTAGGACTGAAGCCAGCAGGCAGCAGGACCCAACGGAAAACTTCTAGCTAGCTACATACAGTGATGGACCGCCCCCGACATTAGCACTGCCCCTGACGTCCCATACATCATAAAATGGGTGGTCCCCTAGCATCCCTCAGTTCTTTTCCACCGTCTACTCACAAGCATCGGCTCCACGGATGCCTTCAGCTAACGAACGACTCCCATCATAAGATTGCGACAGATCAGTTCAGACCAATGGGTGCTTCAATTAATCGAATTCACCGGGCAACCGCCATCCAGACCACCACTACGGTCTCAGTATTCGAGACAACATGCCACACTGATTCGAGAGGAAATCGGTACTCTTCTCAAGAAGGAGGCCATAGAGAAGGTCCCATGGACCCAGAGAGGGAAATGGTGCTATTCCCACTTCTTCCTAGTACCCAAAAAGACAGGGGACTTGCACCCCATCGTACACCTCTGCGATCTCAACACCTTTGTGGCATAGAAACGCTTCAGAATGGTCACCTTGCTAGGCTAAATCCCGATGCTACGCCCAGACGCTTGGCTAACATTGTTGGACATGCAAGATGCCTACCTCCACATTCCAATTGCGAAACATCATCAGAGGTTCCTGTGATTTGAATTCCAGGGTCACCACTACCAATTCTGAGCCCTATCTTTCGACCTGTCATCGGCTCCGAGGGTATTCAGCAAATGCTTGGCAGTAGTAGCAGCAGCACTAAGGAGAAGGGGCCACTATGTTTTCCCCTACCGGGATGACTGGCTCCTGACAACTTCATCCCAGAGAGAGCTCCATCACACTCTCCAAAACACCTATTTAATATTAGACTCCTTGGGTGTCACCATCAGCATGTCAAAATCGTCCCTCGCGCCATGCCATAGACTGCAGTTCATTGGTGCAGTACTGGACACCAGAAAGGGAAGGACCTTTCTAACAGAAGACAGGGCAGAACATCTACGAAGCTTGACAAGGAACATCATGGGACAGAAACAGGTCCCAGCAAGGACCATGTTGCGTCTTCTAGGCCACATGGCGGCCACCATAGCCACGGTTCCCATATCACGCTTACACATGAAAACCATTCAGTGGACACTCAGGGTCCAGTGGGACCAATGTCAGGACGACCTAGATCAGCTAGTCTTGGTCCCCAGCTCTATTCTCTGAGTCTTGCAGTGGTGGCTGATTCTGGAATACCTCATAATAGGAGTTCCCTTCCTGTCTCCTACTCCTTCACTGATCCTGACCATGGACACGTCAGGATTGGGTTGGGGCACCCATCTGGGCGGCAAAAAGACTCTAGGACTATGGTCAGGAATGGAAGGAGCCCATCACATAAATGTCCTCGAGATGAGGGTTGTCCTTTACGCCCTTCAGGCCTTGCAAACAGACTATCCTCGGGGCATCTACTGATACAAACAGACAACATGCCAGTAATGTTCTATATCAGCAAACAAGGGGGCACTCACTCATACCAGCTCTGTCGAAGTGATGAGAGTATGGTACTGGGCAATAGAACACAGTATCACCCTATCTGCAGTTCATGTTCCCGGGTTACAGTACATGCTGGCGGATCTACTTGGCAGATCTCAATCCAGCGCACACGAATAGGAGCTCCTACAGCCAATGGCAGAAACTCTTCACAAAATGGGGGATGCCAGAATTGGATCTGTTTGCCTCCCCATACAACGCAAAACTGATCAGTTTCTGCTCACTAGATCCAGGGCCTGGTGTTTTCTGGCAAGATGCGTTGTCCCTCTCCTGTGAAGGAAGGTTTCTCTATGCCTTTCCTCCCTTTCCTTTGATCCAGAATGTCCTGCTCAAGTTGCAGGACGAGAGAGCGGTCATGATTCTGGTGGCCCCATATTGGCCCAGACAGATATTGTTTCCTCTTCTCCAACTCTTGGCGAGCGAGCCACCCTTTCCTCTTCCATTCAGCTTGCACTTACTGTTGCAAGACAACAGCTGTCTGATTCACCCGAATCTGAAATCCTTACACCTGCACGCCTGGCTCCTAAGGACCTAGCAATGTCTCGCCACGGAGTCTCAGACAGTGTGGCCAGCATCTTGGTGGCAGCAAGGAAACCCTCTACTCGTGCCACATATGCCATGAAATGGTGCAGGTTTTTGCTTTTGGTCCTCGGCCCATGATCTGGACCCTTTAACTTGCTCGTTGAAATCGGTATTAGAGTACTTCCTTTCCTTATCAGAAGCGGGGCTGAGTTACTTCTCAATAAAGGTGAACCTTTTTGCAGTATCTGCATACCATGCATCTTTTGGGGACAAATCCTTGGCCCAACTGGACTTGTCCCACAGCTTCTTGCATGGCATCCTCCACTTGAAGCCACCCATTAGAGATCCGATCCCTCTTTGGGACCTTCTTTTTATTTTAGAACAGCTCGCACTACCTCCTTTTGAACCAGCTGCAGATTGTGAGCTACGCCTTCTCTCTTGGAAGGCATTATTTTTAGTTGCAGTTACCTCTGCAAGGAGAATTTCTGAGCTGCGGGCACTCATGTGCAAAGAGCCATATTTGATTTTTCATAAGGACAGGGTGTCCTTAAAAAAAACAATCCTAAGTTTCTACACAAGGCAGCGTCAAAGTTAACTCTCAACCAGGATATCGACTTTCCAGTTTATTATCCGGAATATTCCAATAGGGGAGAGGCTCTCCTGCAGACATTGGATGTGCACAGGATACTCAGGTCCTACCTGACTAGGACCAGACCACACTGGCAGTCTGACCAGTTATTTTTGTCCTTTGTCCACAAGATGTTAGGGGCACTGGTGTCTAAACAGACACTCTCAAAATGGTTGGTAAACTGCATCGTATTCTGCTACCAGAAGCGGAATAAACCCTTACCCGGACCGGTAATGGGTCACTCTACCAGAGGGTTGGCAACCTCATTCGCCTCCCTGAAAAATGTTTCAGCTCCTACTATTTATGCAGCAACTACTTGGTGTACAGTGCACACTTACATCAGACACTACAGTCTGGACATTGCCTCCAGGCGCAGAGCGGGCTTTGGCCTTGCCATCCTGCAGGGGCTTCTTTCATGAGGGGTTCCCTTTTACCCTTCTTCTGTCCTCCTCCCAAATTTAGGGGTCATCTCTATCACTGCTTGGGACTCAGTCTTCATGGTGTAACCTGCTGCAAGAGCGGTTTCTCAGAGTAAGATAGTACAGTTACGTAAGGACTTACTGTAACAGTAGATCTTCGAGAACAGCTCTTGCAGCAGGTACTTTCCCATCCACCTTTCCCTCAGGAGGTCAGCTGCATTTCATTTGCAGCACTAGCACTTATTGGTCTTCCTTTGGAAGCGGATCCTTGGTCTCCCATCAGAATCACATCGCCATGCCGAAGTCTCTGGCGGGAGAACTGAGGGATGCCCCTTTTATGATGTATGGGATATCGGGGGCAGGGCCAACAGGGGCAGTCTCCCATTGTATGTAGCTATCTAGAAGTTTTCCATGGGGTCCTGCTGCCTGCCGGCTTCAGTCCTAATGGTGTAACCTGCTGCAAGAGCTGTTCTCGAAGATCTACTGTTACGGTAGTTCTTAAGAAACTGTACTTTCACCAACATTCCACTTCAGAAGTGGAGGAGAAGTGTTGAATTCATTTCTTTTTAATTAAAAAATGGAACTTTAAAACTTATTATAAATACAGTATAATTACTGGTCATCACTTTTAATACACACACAACAATGTTGTAATTATCCATTATAACTGGCTGTGCATAATCTAGAGCTTTCAGTCAAACGCCTCTCAAAACACACTGCACAAACATGGTGGGAGGCGAGCAAGGCCCACACTCTCTCTCCTCATCCACACACTCATATGCTCTTACTGGGCAGGCAGACTGTGAAAGACCCCACACTCTGTGTAAAATCAGGCATTCTCCTCATGATACAGGTCTTCCTGACTGGACAGCCCCCGAGTGACAGCTTTATTCACTCAGTGGGACCAGCAATTATAAAAAATAAAAGATAGGTGGGTGTAATCCAAACTTTAATACACACCATCAGCAGGCGGTGCTTTAATAAACCCCTTGAGCTTCGCTGTCAGGGTTTATGTAGTATCACACACCTTGGATGTGTATGAAATTCTTGTTCCATACATCCACTGCTGTATTATTCTCAGTATAGTACAGTGTTATTTGCAGTGTTTCGGGAAAAGTATTACAAAGCAAGATACTGTAACATAAGAAAACTAAATAATAATAATACAAGTGAAGCTGTGCTAAAATGATGAGCGGGGGAGGGCAGGACTTAAAGTTCACAAGTTTACACTCTGGCTAGTCGGGTGCTAGAGTGTCATGTGTCAAAGTCTTGGGAAAAGAGATGGGTTTTTAGTTGGGTCTTGAAGATTTGTGGGAGAGTCTGTGAGGTGAAGCAAGGCTGGAAGACTGTTCCAGATGGCAAGAGCTGTTGAGCTAATGCCCCCTCACCATGGTAGGGTGCATGACATGAAGAACAGACAAGAGCCTAGAGTTAAAGAAGCAGAGAATGCAAGATGGAGGGTAGGTGGTGATTAGGTTGTATAGTAAGGGGGTTAAAGACCATAGAGAAGTTTTGAAAATCAAAAGGGCAGTTTTATTCTATATAGGAAGCTAGTGCAGGTTTCTGAAGATGAGAGTAAGGTAGATCTGGGAGAGCGGGTAAGCAGAAGCACAGCAACATTTCAGACAAATTGGAGCTTGGAGGTCTTGGGGAAGACTGTACAGCAGGGAGTTGCAGTAGTTGACACAAACAGAAATGAAGGAGTGCACAGCAGCTACCCGTTAAGGTGCAGTGTTCACCAGACAGTTTTACAAAAAAGAAAAGCGCACACATTGAAATAGATGCAAGTGCTAATATTTATTTGTTAAATCACCAGGACACCAAGGCAGGAAACCCTTATGTATTACCTCTGTCTCAAAGCATCTTCAGGGGCGGTGTCTGCCAGTGCAGGACGTTCGTATGAAGAGCTAGTGTTAGCATATTTAGCAGCACACTCCTTGAATTCCTGCGTGGTTCTAAGCTACTTTACATGCACTGGCTAGGTAGGAGTGCACACAAGAAGAACCATTTCACGTGACAGTGCTCTAGTTGATCAGGTGCAGAAGTGAATAATATTTAAACAAAATGTTCTAAGCAAAGCCAACATACAAAACACTTTTCTTACCAGTGTTCGCTTTCTTAGCGATTGGTTTTAAACAGAAGATGAATAAATAATTTTTCTTTGGATTTTAAAAGGACACTATCAGCTTTTGGATGACTTTCTACACCCCCTTTGTGAGTAAGTGCCTGAAGCCATCTGTATTTATATTTTAATGGATTTATGCTGCCAGAAATTCATACTATGCCATTTTGTGGTCATTTTTTTTTTTTTATTATTTTTTAACATTTTTCTGTCTTACTTAGTTTTCCGTACGACCCACTGGTATTCCTTGGCATCAATCCTGATGCATGTTCACATTGCCAACGTGGCTTCCAAAGTGCCTGTAAACTCGTCAACGGATGAGTCTGTAAATTTTAAACACTGTGTGATGGGTGCATGTTGTAAAACAGCTCAGTGAGCTGAGATTAGGAAAGTAACTCATATTAGAAATGAGTGCCATTTTATACTGAAATTTGGCTTTGAAAAGTCAAGCCATGATGTCGGGCATACACGTAAGCACGACGCATATGTACATGCCCAGTGTCATGAATTAACTTTTGAAAGCCACATTTCAGTGTGAAACAGCACTCTTTTTTAATATGAGTTACTTTCCTCGGCTCAGCTCACTGGGCTGCTTTATAAAACGTACTCATTGCACAGTGTTTAAAATTTGCCAGACTCAGCCATGGAGGAGCTTACTAGCGCTTTGGAGGCCACGTTGGCACATGCATGCACATCTGGATCAGCGGCCAGGAGTTATGAGCAAGTCATCTGGAAAAGAGCTGGCAAGACTCAGAAATGAAAAAAAAAATGACGACAGGTGTAATTTGTTTGTCTGGTAGCATAAATCCATTAAATATGAATACAGATGTTTTCAGGCCCTTTTTCTAAAAGGGGGTTTAAAAGTCAGCCAAAATCTGACCATGTCACTGTAAGTAGTATCCCTATGTACTCCATTTGTATAAACCATTGCACTTGTGACAACTGTGCACAACTTTGTTTCTCATTTGTGTTTATGTGTTTCCCAGGAAGCCTGTATTAGTTGACATCAAAGAGAACAGAGATTGCACAACTGTGTAACATGGTATCTGTTACGGTCTCTAGGTAAAATATTACGTTCAAAACCTAGTGTTTAAGTGGGGGTGCTGTGGGGCAGCAACATGATGGATGTATTCTAACAGCAGCTCAATGTATTGATCTATAAAACTGATTTAAAAGTTTGTTATTTTTCAGTCTGTTGAGTCAGAATCATACCGGAACGTGTCTGAAGTCTTACGATACAGGATGGGGCTGAAAAAAGATGCCAAGCATTGTCCCCAAAGCTTGGACAGCTTCTTATCTCCCGCGAGCGCCACGAAAAGTTTTGGGCCGACTGTAACTGGAAGCTTGGTGACTCCTGAATTGCCATCAGGACAGATTTTGGCTATGCTAACCAAAATACAAGCCACTGGAGCTGAAACAAATAAAAGGCTAGCAGTGGTAGAGGATAAACTTAATGAAAACGATCATAGAATCCAGGAAAACTCAAGAGGCGATAAAGAAACTAAATGCTGTAACTGCGAGGCAAATGGACTCTAATGCCGCCGACGTGTAAGACTTCTCGTTTCTCCAAGCTAAAATCAAGAGTCTGGAAAATGTCCAACAGCAGTCAAATATTCAGGTGTTAGGTTTTCCACCCCGGTTTGCAGGGAAAACAGAAATTCTTGATGTTGTGTCTAAAATGATTTTTCAGGACTTACAGCTACTGCCACCGGAATCTAATGTGAAGAGTATTTGCCATACATTAAGAGGCCCAGACTATGAAGGGATCCGATGCAGCGGCCATTGTTATCTTATCATCTCCTGAGGCATGGATTCTTCTCCTGCAGGTCGCTCGATCCAGAGGGAACATTGTGTGGGAGGGAAGTCGGTTGGCTTCCTTCCTGGACCTTTCAGCCCAAACTCAAGCTTGAAAGAAAGCCATTGTTAACCTTATCATCTCCTGAGGCACAGATTCCTCTCCTGCAGGCCACTCGAACGACCAAAAAGGAACGTCTATGAAACAGGATTGAAGCGCAACTAAACTACCTGTCTTGGCTGCAACTACGCCACAGCTCCAAAACTCATGTTTTTGTGGATCCAGTCTCGGCGGCCACTTTTGGTCCAGTGGACTGCTATCAGTCTGATCAATGGGCATAAGTAAATAATACAGATCCATTCACATATCTGAATGTGTAGTACAGATATTGCACGCCCATTGGCTCACGCCTGTGGACCAATAGGCAGACAGCCCTACCGACGGTGGCGGGCGGCAGGCGGTGGGGTGCTGCCACTGACCGGTGGGGTGGGGGCAGTAGGGATCAGTGGGGAGGGGGGGTCCGCTGGACCACCAGGGATATAGGGATCTTTATAATTTTACTTAAGCCCGCGATCGGTCTGACTGCGGTCCACTGGACCACCAGGGAAAAAGGAATCTGTATTATTTTACTTAAGCCCACGATCGGGCTGGCAGCGGTCCACTAGACCACCAGGGATATAGGAATCTGTATTATTTTACTTATGCCTGCGATCGGGCTGACAGCGGTCCACTGGACCACCAGGGATATAGGATTCTATATTTTTAATACCAATGCCCACGATCGGGCATAGGGGGGCGCCACCACTGAGGTGCGGCCGGAGCTCGGGTGGCCACCCACAGGTGGCAGCTGCCGTGTTGTGCCCTGCAACACGGCAGCTCACCTGGGTGGCCGGCCATTGCCCTTTTTTTTTTTTTTTTTTTGGATCAACTTTGGCGGCGTAAGTAGGGGTTGCGCATGCATGGCTCGGCACATCCCTGGCTGAATATCGGATGTCCAGAGTATGGACACGCCCCACCTCCAGTGCATCGGGATTTGTGCCAGGTGCAATTTTGAATATCGCGCCTTAGGGCGTGATTAGTAGCTTATTACGCAACACTGTTGCACCATGCGCAGCCCCTTTTGAATATCTTGGCCCAAAAGTATGTACATGCCTCTTTTTGGGGGCATTACTGCCCCATATTCCTACAGGCTTATATGTTCTATTGTTTCTTGTTGACCTGTTTTCAATATATATCTGTATTCAATTGCACTACTTTGTATTGTTATGTTCACTATGCTCCACCCAGGTCCATCTTGCAAATGAGCATTGCTCAGTGATGTCCGCCTGGAAATAAAGATTTTGATTGATTGATTGAAATGCAGTCGGGTTTTGAAAATATCAGAGCCCAACTCAGCCATCTGCAGCAAACTGTGAGTATGTTAAGGGACACGGTGGAGGGACACGCAATCAGGTTGGATGAGCTGGAGCACCGGGTTAGTGATCGAGAAGACTCCCACTCCCATCATCCGCCTTAAGAGAAATCGAATCCCTTAAAGCCACCTTAGATGATCACGAAAACCGGGAGAGGTGGTGTAATGTGCATTTAGTGGGACTACCAGAAGGCACTGAAGAGAGGAACTGTGGGGCCTTTATGGGTACCTGGCTGACCAAGATGCTGAAATTGCCTGAATCGGTCTCCTTAAAGATCCAGCGAGCCCATCGCTCCCCGAGCCACCGCCCGGGACTGGAGGAATGGCCCCGCCACGTTATAATTAAATTCCTACGCAACCAAGACCGGCAGGCCATACTGAATGTGGCTAGAAAAGCTGATCCGATTGTGGTGCAGGGCAAAAAAATCAGTATATTCCCAGACTGTTCTAGGAGGTTGCAAATGGAAAGGCAGGCATTTACAGCGGTTAAAAGGAAGCTGCAAGCAATTGACTGCTCAGTTGCCATGGTCTACCCTGCCCGCTTGATCATTTGGCCTCAGACCCAGGAGACCAAGCCCTTAACGGATCCAGATGCCGCAATGGTATACATTAATCAGGTCTTGATGCAGAAATCAAGAGAGCCGTGTCCCCACCCTAGCAATACCCGAGCCATGCAACGAGGTAGTGTACCAAACTTAAATTGTCTTTACTGGGCCGGCTGCGGGAGCCCGAGATGAGGGTGGTCCATTTTTTTTCCTAGCCCTGTAATGGAGACATCCAGCCCATTATGGTTGGCCGGGAAGGCCCCATACCCAATTTTGAGCTTCGTGTGTTGCCTTAGGTTTTGCTCGGGTTGGGGTGGGAGGAATGGCCCGAGCAAGGCTTGCATTTGGACTGTTTACTCCAGAATAAAACGGGATTTACACAGAGACTTTTTGATTTGCTGTGTTTCAAAGGACTGGGCAGAACAATTCAGACTGAACAGTCTGCGCATAAAATTTTGAATTGAGTGCAGCCCTTTTTGTACGTTCTATTTATTTTCTTTTCTGCACTACACTAGCCTCAGGGAGTGGAAACAACACTGCTCTAGGGGGTGTAATTTCATAAGGGGGTGAATCAACTCCTCTCTCAGTAATTTATTTTGGATAAATACTTGTGTGAGAACGGACTTCTTAGTAGCCCAAAATAATCGCTGAAGTTGCTGTTTCTGCAAATTTTGTGCATATTTTACAGCTTGTTTTGTATTTTCTTACTAAAAGTAATTACTGTCGTATGCTTAGACAAACAAGATTAGAAACAGAGGGTGGGGGGGGGCACAAAGCACATAAGGTCTGGCTGGGAATTGGAGAAGAGTATTTCGGCCTTCTCAGGTGAGGAGCCTAAACACCTTTTGGAAGTCTGAGCAATTTATTAGTTTAACAGCTGTATGCATTATGGGTGAAGCACGGATGACTGGGAGACCTCAATCAGGAGGCCCATGGGGGTTATCTTAACATTTGGCCGAGGGGCTCATGCACTGGAGAGGGTGTGTTGGAGGTTGACTGATGCATGCCCCGGCTGGACCAGTGGGAAAGACCCTGGGGCCTGGAAATAACAGGCCCCCAAGGGGGGGTCACCCTCCCACCCTCTCATTGACCTACTATGTATAGGTTTTGGTGGTACCAAAGTAGTAAGAGTGGTACCGAAGTTTGAATAGAATAAAATGTGTCTGAATGGATGGGACCCATTGGCTCATGCACAAAAAGTAGAGGGACATGGGGGAAGACTTGTTAAAGCAAACAGGGGGAGGGAGGGAGAGATTGTTTTATGTGTGGACCATATTTTGTTACTTAGGTTTACTGTTCTTGTTCCTAGGGTATTTCCCAGTTGAAGGGACACAAAGGATTTTTCAAACAGACATTGGGAGGGAGGGGTGTGATTTAAAGGGGAGGCAAGGGCAGTTACTGGGTAATTGGTTTCAAATTCAAATTAGTAATGTTCAACAAAGGTTAAAAGTTTATAGTTATGAATTGCAAAGTTTTGTTCATTTGTTTCTAAAAGTTTGTTTTGAAGTAGTGAGTTTGTGAGTTAAAATTTAAAATTCAGCAAGCAGCACGTGGTTATATGGAAAATGGGTTATGACAGGTTACAGGATACAGCAGGCACACTACAATAAGATAAAATCAAAATGGGTTCTCTAAAATGTATAACCTGGAATGTCAGGGGATTAAACACAGTGGTCAAAAGGAAGAGTTTGGAGCTATATGAAGAAGCAGAAAGGGGATGTCAGTATTTTATAAGAAATTCACTTAACAAGGGAAGAGGCAAACAGGTTGGCCAGCTCTTGGGGTGCACCCTTCTGGTTTCCCCATTTACAGCTAGGACCGGGGGCGTCAATATGGTTATGACCCCATTTGCGGACTGAGATCCGTAGAACTAATTTCAGATCCCCAAGGTATGTACCTAGTGGTGGATGCCACAGTAGAAGGGGGCACATACACACTGGTCTCAATCTATGGCACAAATATCGATGACTCAGAGTTTTTTCACTATTTGGCAGTGGTGCTGGCACCTTTCCCGGACAATATTATCATTGTTGGGGGGTGTGGGACTTCAACCTGTATTGACAGCAACAGGCTCGCTCGCCGCCCGCCCCGCCCGCCCCAGCAAGAGTTCCTCCTGAGCGAGGAACACGCGGCCTAGGAGGTAATAAACTACCCAAACTGCAGCAGCACCCTTCTGAGGGGGATAGCCCGCCAACTGCCCACCCCACCCCTCCACTCCACCTACCATGGCTCAGCATTTCCTTTATAGGCTATTTTTAATGACATCACTTCCTGCTACTCATTTTAACTAAGTTCCCACTTTTCAATTTGCAGGTTATACCTGCTAGCCACCAGAGGGACCCTCTGTCCTTCCTCCTCTATCCCCTTTACCTGTATTACCCTCACACTTCTGGCTACCTCTCTACCTGCTTAGGTTACTTCTCTCCCTTCTCACACCCTTGCCTCTACCCACACCCTTCCCTTGCCTGCCATCTGGCTAACCCTTCGCCCCACCCTTGTCAAATTGTCCGACCCTCTCCTAGCCTGCCACCTACCCCAGTGTCCACTAGGAGTAGCTATTTCAACCCCATTTTCTGGCCCAAACATAGCCCGCCACAAGCCACCTAGTATCTGGATCCTGGCCTAAGCCCTTCTGCCCTACCAGGGTCTTGAACCCTGCACCCTGTCCACCAGAGTCCGTGACAGTACCACTACTCCAAAGTGGTATCTACGCTATTGGAGGGGCTATCAAGACACTTGTAACTCCCCTTGGTGTTAATAAGGTATTATGACTGGCCTCCTCTTCCCCAAATCTGGCAAAATGACCCCTTCTTCATCACTGGCACTACTGGTCTCCTCCATTTTACTATCCCTCCCCACATCCACCCCCCCCTCCATGTTCCTACCCTTCACCACCCCTCCACCGACTCATTCTGACACACCCTTCTTTGCCCCCTATAAATCCACTGCTTCCCTCCCAGCCATCTCCTGGTCCCACTACCCCTTCCTCCCCAGTCTATTCCTTCGGTTGCCTTCTGGCCTCCCTCTCCCACTCCTGCACCTACTCCATCCACACTACCCCCACTACTACTGCCCCGACCCACCGGATAGCCAAATCCCGGCCCCTTCATTTACTACGTTGCCACCTTACCATTGCTCTACTCCTACTAGCAGCCGGGGATATTCACCCTAACCCCGCCCAACCTCTACTCAAAGCCCAGACCACCTCTTATCAAACCCCGACCAGAACAAACTCCAGCTCCCATCCTAGCTACCTCCCCGAGGCTCAAGTCCTCCATCTAAATATTCATAGCCTAGCACCTAAGCTCGATCAGCTCCAAGTCCTTCCCACCCATTATACCCTGATAATATCATCCTATCTGAGACCTGGCTAAACCATAGCCTACCTGATAAAAAATCTCGCTATTCCTGGGTTCATATCACACGGCAAGACCGCCCACCAGAGGCGGTGTGGGTGGCTGTCTACATCAGATCAGCCCTCCACTTCACTGTCTCCTTTACTGAATTGTACCCAAAGCTTACGAGCTTCTGATGGTGAAACTGTCCCCCTCCTCATTACCTATCTTTGTGGTTGGTATTTACTGCTGTCCAGGCACACCGACAACAATAGTCACTGATCTGCTGGGCCAGCTCTCTTCTCTTGCCCAGTCGGGTGAACTTTATGTTATGGGTGATTTTAACCACAGTTGGCTAGCACCCACTCTAAACAAAACCCAAACTGAGTTGACTGCCCTTAACCTAACCCAAACCATTACGGAACCCACTCGCTCAAACCTTAAGTCCGGCAATCACTCACTCCTCGACTGGGCGCTTACTTCCCACCCTCACCGAGTCATCAGCTCAGGTTTTCTCCCTGATTCCATTAGCAACCATCACCTAATCTACCTAGTCCGCAAAATCCACAAAGCTAAATCCCCTCCCAAATTTATATTCCAGCGCTCGTATAAATCCCTCAACCTCCCCCCCCTTTTGGACTTACCTTACCACTCTAATTGGGTCCCAAGCTCAAACCGCTCTAATATGGACTCAGCCCTTACGCACTTTCGAAATACTTTCCTCTCTGCCTGGGATAAACATGCCCCCATACGCCGGACTAGAGTCCACGGTTCTCACCTACCCTGGATAACCCCCAAGCTGATTGCCTGCCAACAAGTCCGTGATAAGGCCTGGTGAAACTATAAATCCTCACTCCTCCCAGACGACCATACCTCCTACCGCATGCTCCGCAATAGATGCACCAAGGCCATCCACCTAGCTAAGTCGGAATATTTTAATAACACACTTAATGCTAACATTGGCAGTCCATCCAAATTCTGGAAAGTCATTAACTCCCTTTTCTCCCCCAAAACAGCTAGCCCTCCACCTCTTCTCCTTGCCCAAGGGTCTCTCCTTTCTGACCCCCAGAAGGTAGCCTCCGAGTTTAATTCTACTTCACTACCTGCACCCTGGCCCTCCTTGACTCCTACCACATAAACCACTCCATCTCCTCAGTCTTCCTTCCCCCATCCATCTGGTATGAACCCCTTCTCCTTTAGACCCATTTCCCCCACCGAAACCCTAGACGCCCTTCGCACCCTAAACCCCTCCAAAGGTAAATCCCCCGATGATCTTGATAACAAACTGCTCTTCCTATCTGCTCCCGCCATCGCTACCCCCCTCGCAGCCCTACTAAACCTTTCCTTCACTACCGAGTCACTCCCCTCCGAATGGAAGCACGCCACTGTTCTACCCCTCCCTAAAGGCGAGGACACTACCTCCGCATCCAATTACCACCCTATCTCCCTCCTCCCCACCCTCGCTAAACTCCAGGAACACCTAGTGCTATCCCAACTCTCCCACTTCCTCTCAGAAACTAACTTCTTCACCCCTTTCCAGTCCGGGTTCAGAAAGCACCACTCCACCACCTCCTCCCTACTAAGACTCACAGACCATATCCTCACTGGGATGGACAAAGGGCTAATCACTGCTGCTATTTTCATTGACCTAGCAAAAGCCTTTGACACTGTATCCCATTCTCTCCTACTATCCTGCCTTCTGAGCTGGGTTACTTGAACTGCCTACAAACTGGTTCAGTGCCTACCTACTAAATAGAACCCAATCCACCAAAATAGCTGACCACATCCCCCCAATCACCACTGGCGTACCCCAAGGCTCAGTTCTCGGCCCCTTCCTCTTCTCCATCCTGCTAAATGACCTGCCAAACTCATGCTCTTCTTCCGCCATTCACATGTACACAGACGATACAGTCCTCTTCACCTCCGGCCGGACCCACGAAGAAATCACCTCCGAACTTCAAACTGACTTCAATAAAATCCGACACTGGTTCAACAGCAACCAACTCTCCCTAAATGCTAAGAAGACCAACTCCATGACTTTCGGTACCAGACAGTGGCTATCCAAACTCACCTCCCCTCTGAGATTCCACACCCTAAATAATACCATCCTCGAAGAAGTACCCGCCTTCAGGTATCTAGGGGTTTGGCTTGACCGTCACCTCTCCTTCTCTACACACATGGATGCCATTGTCTCAAAATTACGTCCCAAACTTGGTGCCCTCTATAGAAACCGCACTAGTCTCCCACTTCCTGTCAGACGCGAAATTGTCCAGAAAATGATTCTACCCTCCTTCGATTACTGTGATGTAGTTTACAGCTCTGCTGCACAGACCACCCTAGCCAGATTAGACCCCCTCTTCAATGCATTCTGCCGCTTTGCCCTCAATGCCCCCTACACACCACTGCATGCTTTCTCGTTCCCTGTCCCTGCCTTCTCTAAGTAACCAGCGCCTAATTCATTACGCTAAATTCACTTCTAACGTCTGGCCTGCTCACTCCCTCCCTACCGTGATCCTCCCCACCTCCCCCCTCGCACGCCCTCAGGTCTGCTGATGCTAGGCTATTATTCATCCCCCATCGAAGGACCTCCACCGGCCAATCCGCTTTCTCTTACCTCTTCCCTAAACTCTGGAATGACCTGCCCACCCAGATCCGCCATTCTTCATCCAAACTCTCCCTTTCCTATGCCCTGTCTAACTTCCTTACACCCAACTGCTGTTGCCCCTGACCACCCCCCCCCCCATTCCTCCCCTGCGCCTGACCAGCGGCCGGCTATCGCCTAATTGTCTGGCTTATCTACCACCCTGTGCACTTACACTGTCTCTACTCACTCCCCCACTGTCAATTTCTCCTTCCCCCTTCCCTTCAACCCACGCCTCCCATCCCTCCCCTCCTCACCTAACCTCCCCTCACAGCTAATCCCTACTCCCTCCTTTCCCTACCCCCATCTTGCTCTCCAAATCCCCCCAGTCAACCTGGTACATCTCCCTTTAGCTCAACTTCTGCTACTGGCACTCAAGTTCTGCTATTACTACCCCTGTTCTGAAACTTGCACTTATTTACCTCATGCTGCCTCAATGTGTACCATGATTTGTATTCCAAACCCTTATGTTCATGTTCTGCTCTGTTCCTAACTCGCTGTGTAACCAAGATTTTGTATGTTCTGTCATTGTTGATACTGTGGTGTACTATACTGTTCTCCCTATGTACATGCTCTATTGTAATCCCTTCCACCTATGCACTCTCTCTGAAATGTACTACTGTTAAGCTCAACTGCTCAACTATTATATGTTTACCTGCCTCTTCTGTAACCCCCCCCCCAGGTCGCACCGTGAGACGAGCATCTTTTTGCTCAGTGTGCCTTTCCTGGTAAAACATTTTCAATAAATAAATAAATATTGGGACCATAATATGGACCACTCAGGAACCAGGGTGAGACCCCCACCGAAGAACTCGGCAGCCCTTCAGGAGATGGCCCAGGAGAGGGCATTGAGGGAGGTATGGAGACATACCCACCCACACCAGTGGGAATACTCCTACTCCCATATGCACAGGATATACACCAGAACTGATTATTTCTTAGTCTCCCCCAGTATACTTAGAGGTGACATTTCAGCCCATCTGCTTTTCAGACCATGCACCACTAGAGTTTATCTTCTCCTGTGGCCCAGCACCTACTTCCAGTAGACAAAGGAGGTTGGATCCCAGTCTCCTGACTTGTCAGGAGTATAAGACACACATATCAGAAGCTAGTAATGACATCATGACACACAGTACGGTGGAGGATACATCAGCATCCACCACATGGAAACTTTTAAAGGCATTTATTCTGTGTGTCACAATATCATATGCCTCACATCACCGTAGAGAGGCTGTGAGGGAGGAGAAGACCCTGGGGATGCAAATAGCAGACCTGGAAAGAAGGATGATGGAAGGAAGGAAACGAAATAAAGTGGGGTTGTTGAAACATCTGAAAGGGAGACTAAATCAGTTGTCCACCCATCGTATTGAGAGAGAGATATTTTAAAGGCTGGGGCGGGAACATACTTTGCGGGAGATAGGGCAGGCAAATGGTTGACGTGGAAGGTTAAGAAAAAGAAGGCAGACAGAGTGATCCTGACCATGGAGGGGAAAGGGAGGCTGAGTTAACTTCGGACCCAGTGAGAATTAATGATACTTTTAAAAAGTCTGAGTCCCTTTAAAGAACAGAAGCTCCTATGGATGTGGACCCTGCAGGTTTTCTTGGGGGCATCCCTTTGCTTGCCCTGGGTCAGGAGAAGAGGGATGAGCTTGATTGCCCCATAACCTCTCCCAAGATAAAGCGAGCCATATGGGCTTCAAATATGGGTAGGACCCTGGGGCCGAATGGTATACCCATGGAATTCTATAAAACCTTCTAGAACGACATCCAACAGATTCTTTTACTGATGTTGCAGGAGACCCTGGAGGGAAGTACCCTCCCACCATTATAGTCCTCCTGATACCAGGCAAAGATACATCTAAATGTGGCTCCTACTGCCCTATTTCCCTGCTTAATGCAAACTATAAAATTATAGCTAAAGTAATAGCCAAAAGCTTGCGGGTATTCTGCCAACACTAATGCATGAAGACCTTTGTGGCTTTGTCAAGGGTAGGCAGGTTAAACATAATATCTGTACAACTTTAAATATAATCTGTGGGTCGAAGGGGAGGGGGAAAAAGATAGGGGCCTTCTGGCACTTGATGCAGAGAAGGTCTTCGATCGGGTGGAGTGAGCACTTATGTTTGCCACCCTGAGGCGATTCAACCTAGGACCTTGGTTAAGTTCTTGGCTACAGACATTATATGCATTCCCCAGGGTACAATTTCTCATCATTGAAAACCTGTCAACACCCTTTGACCTTACTAGAGGTACGAGGCAAGGGTGTCCCTGTCACCTTTGTTATACGTGTTGACAATGGAGGTCCTGCCCTTGGCCATACGCCATCACCCAAAATTCAGGGATACTCCAAAGGGGGAGCAATATCGGGTAATATCACTTTTAGCAGAACCAGGGACATCTGTCCCAGCCCTTACAGAATTATTTGATATCTATGGTCCCCTGTCTGGCCACAAAATAAATTGGTCAAAATGTGAATGGCTGCCTCTAGTGGGAGCTGATTCTACCTTGCAAATCCAAAAGTGTCACCAGTATCCTCCCTTAAATATTTGGGCATTAATCTCCCTGTGTGGACTTGTGTGAGATAAACTCTAAACCTCTAATTAAGCAGGTTCAGGAGGAATGTGAAAGATGGAAAAGCCTCCCCCTTACCCTGATAGACAGGATAAATATGGTCAAGATGTATGTGTTGCCACAATGCCTCTGCCTCTTCCAGACCCTGCAGGTTTGGGTCCCCAAATACTTTTCTAAGTCTCTGAGAGGCTCTAGAACAACTTTGCTTGGGGGGGGCAGGGCAAGAGACTGAGAATTCAGCAGGAGATCCCATGGAAGCCAACGACTGAGGGGGGCTTGGGACTACCCAGCCCATATCTATTATTTGGCAGCACAGGTTTCCCCATTAACAGATCTCTTACAAAATGAATCTAAAAGGAAGACTGACGTCGATGGAGAGTTCTTCCCTCAATGTCCACCTAAACATATCCTTTTTTGCAGCTGTCTTGAAAAGGAAAATGGCAAAGTATATTACTAACCCATTTACTAGGACCACGATGGCTACACATGACATTTAGGGTCATCCAGTTACCCTGTCCCCTGATGCGTTCACTTTGCTGGCACCTGGGAATGAGGGATGGGTTCCAGATCCTACTGGCCAGGTACTTCAGGCCTGGGGAAAAGTGGGATTACATTGTATTTCCCAGTTATTTGACCAGGGGGACATACAGCCCTACCAGTTACTGTTCAGGGAATATGGACTTCACCTTTCCTAATTCTTTGCATATCTACAGGTGCTGAGTCGAAGCCTGGCCAGAATAGACTTGGAATTAAATCCCATACACATGAAGAGATCCCCCCCTGGAGGAGGTGCTGAGGGGAACTCCTGGGGCCAAAATTAATAAACCATTGACTAGATGTTACAGAATCCTACTGGGAAGCATGCCATCCGCTGTAGATGGATAGATGGGACAGGGATATGGGTGGGGGTGCCCTCACAGAAGGAGACTGGAGAATGATTTACGCAAGGGTATGACCTGCTCTGTGAACAACAGATTAAGAGCAATCCACTCCAACATCCTCCACAGAACTTGCTTTACCCAGCACTAGCGAATAAGGTAGATCCTGCCACCTCAGATCTATGCCAGCAATGTAAAGCTCAAACTGGTACTTTTATACATATGATCTGGGATTTCCCCAAAACAAGATGTTCTTGGCAGGGTATTACCAGTATAATGCAGAGTACTGGATGATGATCAAGAGGTGGGAATGGGCGAGGGTCCTGCTGGGTCTGCCTGGAAGGTCAAGGAGGGGTGAAGGCTTGGAGCATCCACTGTGGCCTTTAGCTATGACAGTGAGGAAGCAAGCACTTATATGCCATTGGGGGACAGAATCAACCCCTACAGTTGCCAAATGGGCCAAATGACTGCTACAGTGCATGAAGTTGGAGCATACCCAGTATAAAGTAATAGATAGGGAAGATAAGTTGCAGACACTTAGGGGCCCGCTGGAGGGAGCCCTGGCCACCTCATGGTTTATAACTGTATAGCAGACTACCTCTTACTGGCTACAGTAGCTGACAGGAAGTGTATATCTGACAGCCAGTGGAGAGTTATTAGGTGATGATTCAGCCTTTTGAAAGGCTACACATGACCATCAAAAGGGAAGGGGGTGTTGGAAAGAAAATACCAGGAATGGGGACCCAATGTGACAATCGAATAAATAACGGATTGTAATGTTAATAACTAAGGACCCAGTAATGTTTACCCATAATTGTAACCTACTGTGTTTGTAAAAATGAAAGATATCAAGTGTGCTGTAACTGCTGAACTTTTAAAAAAAGTTTACAAAACAAATAAATAAGAATGTTGAATGTCTTTAGCCCTCGGCCACTGTTACAGGATTCTAAATATGGATGTGTTAGTGCACCACTTGGTTTGTGAACTTTAATTGGCTCCGTCAGATAGACCCTGTTACCTCACAAGGCGGGTTGCCTTGCCTTAGACTGTGGAGAGATACTATAACTTAACTGAGTCCAGGCAATTATATTACTTTTATAGCTATTGGCACGGTGCCATTCTGCCCCAACTTCTGCATTAGGTTTCCTGCACACATAACCCAAAAAGGGACGCCACAGTCATGTTATAAACACAACAATTTTTTTGTTTCTTCTGTTTATCCCCCTTCCTCTGGAATTCTCTTGGGCTACTCCTTCTAGCCCAACACCGCTCTACCGCCCACCTGATCCCCCAGCTCCACCTACCCACCACCTACCTCCAGCCGGTGGACTCCCCAGCTTTGAGCCCTCCGGGGTAGGGCCGCCTCCAGTCTGGCGCCTTATCTGCAAATCGAGTGTGCCGGCCGAGGAGATGGAGGAGCAGCCCAGGCTGCAGAAACAGGGCACGGTTTTGGACATGTGGCGGTGTGACACAAAGGAGAGCCATCACCTATCCGGAGTCGTGTGTTTCCAAGCTTTGTTCTCTCCTCCCCCCCGGAGCATGGCTGTGCAGTGACACCTGCATGACAATGACGTAAGCGTCTGCCACACTCCTCCCCTGTTGGCTCCATGTGCTAGTTGTGCCTCTGGTCTCCACCGGAGGGCACTACTGCACCAGAGGACCCCTGGATCCCTCCTCAGGGAGAGGAGAAGAGAGCTGTCCATCGGACGCTCGATCCTACTCCCTTCCCTGCCGACCGAGCTCATTCCCAAACTCTGGTCGCTGGCATGGCACGAGATGTGGCGTCCAGCGCCTCAACCCTCTGTGCCAACGGGCCGGCCAACACAACACTTTTAGTAGAAATAAAACATAAGCACAGACCCACAAATGCCTAACATATTTCGGACAACTGTCCTTTCTCAAACGCCATTCTGCCCTTCCACAGACTTTATTTTCTGCTTGGGAACTAATATTCTGTTGTAGCAATTGCTTGAAAATATTTTGGTGAGAGTGTAACTGATTTACAGTATAATCAGCTCGGACTTTACTCCTAAGTTCAAATAGTGGGCAGTCCCTCTTACTGCATGGATATAGTGTCCTGTTCTATTCTGTTCAAGACATTACTGTTTATTATTGCATTTCTATACATCCAGTTGGAAGGTCTGAGTTATTGTATTTCCTGCTTTTTATGTATTATGGTAAAAACTGTAAGCTCATAAAATCTGTAAATAAAAAGTAAAAAAAAAAAAATTTTTAAACGAGCTAAGCAAAGATAAATACAATTTCATTATGTATCTGAGTGTATCTAAACATTACAGTAGAGAGGCTATGCTATCAGAACAAGATACATTTTTTATACAGCCATACATACATCATATTACCAATATGGCTTCTAATCTATATCCTCGTTTAGACCAAAGGGCACTATTGTAATAAGTCTGTATATACATTCTGTTTCTTTTTGTGACCGTTTTATTCTGTCAGCCCCTCTTGGCAATTTAGGTGCATGGTTATTTACAAAGAACTTGAAAGTGCCTGTGCTTCAGCTGTGGCAGGCTCCAAAGTGGGCATCAATTGCACTCGTTTTTCTTCCAGAACGATTTGCTCTCACTTGTTCTTGGATTCACTCTTTCACAGGGTGAATCGTCCTGCCCACAAAGAGCTTGCCACAGCTGTAGATCTTCACTTGTCAATTTTCACCATTCATTACTGCTGGGTATAAGCCGGAGGCGATCTGCCAGGGGAGTGTGTTTTGTTTGAGGGAGGGTGAGGCGCGGCCCTCGAGGGAAGCGGCACTTTTCATTAGTGCGCAGGGGCGGCCGTTAGGCACCGTGAGACTCCTCCTCCTCCTCCATCCCAGTCCTGTTTCTCTCGCCATCGAGGCTACACCTGCTGTGCGAGAGTGTTAGTTTGCTACACCATTAGGCCTTTGATTCTGCGTGATGCTTCTACCTTCGTACAAGTTCGATTTTTTTTTTTCCCCGACACCGGTAAGACCATTCTTTTTCTATATTTTGATGGCGCTGGGAGCTTTGCTGTTTATTGTTATTTTTGCATCATGTCTGGTTCGGGAGCTAAACGTAAGTGGAAAGTGGGTCGTGCCCCTATGCATCAGTGATCCTGTGCCTGGCATTTTTCCATGATGGACCGGCATGATGTCTGCTTTCATTGCCTGGGACCCAACCATGATATGGATAGATACGACACCTGTTTCTCGATGGACCACCGTGTTCTCGAAGTCCGCACATTCAAAATCGGCAAGGCCCCGCCGACTTTTGGAGGATGGCGTCATTCTCGGGCTTCCCAGGTCAGATCTTTAGACCCTTCCTCCGGGTCCCCTCTCAGGCCTATATGGTCTGGTGAGGAGGAGGTCTCCTCATCTTCCAAGACTTGCCGAGGAGGAGGCCTCTTTTGCGGTGTTGGGGGAACGCTGTGGCCCCTCCTGGGGTCACGCCGGGGACATCGCCTTGGCAGTCGCCTCTTCAGAGGTGCAGGCTTCCCCAGTGTCGCGGACCATAGTTTCTGGGTCCAGCACTGGTGGACCCTCGATGCTGGCTACCGGCACAGTTCGCAGCACCAGTTTGGTTCTCGGTGCCGCAGACCCGGTCAACTCCGTTGGCGCCATGTTGAGTTCCGGTGATGCTGGGGACCCAACTGGAGCCAACAGCTGGTTGGGGCTGGGTTCTGGAGCCACGGGCAGTGCATCGGGCGCATGAGATCGCTGGGAGGCCACAGACGCTGCTCACAGCTTCTCAAGGCAATTTTGGGTGGCCTGCACGGGGTCCTTCTGTTCGACTATTTTTTGAAGCGGATTATTCTGAGGTTGATCCGGCCTGGCTCCCTGATTCTTCGGAATCAGAGTCTTCTGTGGAACACGGTGTCAGGCGGCCCAGCGCCCCCATTCCTGAATCTCCACAGCAGTCTTCCTTTGAGTACTCTTAGACTGGGTGTGTTCTGGAGTCCATGGGGGAGGGTGGCTTGGGGGTTGGGGAGGGGACAATCCTCCCAGAGGGGGCTGTTACAGCTGCCGATTCTGGTGCTGCTGCGCCTTCTCGGAGTGGACTAAGGGTCCTGTCTTCTGGGGGCCCCCGTCGGAAGGCCTCAGGATCGATGGACCCTGCCGCTGGGGTCGAGGAGGAGGGCGTCCTCAGAGTCTGAGGGGTTGAGGGGCCAGGGTGAGGGGCGTCAGTGCCCCCCTGCCACCCCTCAGGGTGCAGGGAGGAGCCGTAGTGCCGAGCCCCGCCTCTCCCTCTTATGCTCAAGGGACCCTTCCGGTGGCGTTGCCGTGGGTTGCCCTTCTGGATCCATGCAGCCCCAGGTGCGTCACAGGGGAGATTCCCCTTCTGGGCTCTTCCAGAGTTTGCATCCCCAGGGTTCCGTCTTGCGGCCTGGTTTGATCTTCGGGACCCCGCCAGCTCGGGCTCCGTTCCCTGGATTTCAGAGCATTAGCAGAGGACAGTTGCCTCCTCGTAGGTGCCCCTCTCCCATTCCTCTGCAGCCACCCCCCCCTCCAGGCCATATCGGTCCTATGGGGCCATTATCCAGGGAGACGTTCAGAGGCACTGTGGTGGCCTTCCCATCATATGTTAGATATATGCATGAGCAGGTTTTTCACCTCTCCCCACCGCCGCAGGAGTCTTCTGGACAGTCAAGTTCCCCATCCTCCTCCTCGACTCCCTCCTCAGAGGGAGAGGAACTCTCTGCTCACCTTTCATCCGACACTGATTTCAGTGAATATCAGCGCTTCCTATCAAGTATGGTTGGGGATCTTCATATCTTCTATGTCAGACATGACAATACTGAGCGGAAGATGCATGAATTCAGTGCCCAGCATGTGGTGGTGTCATCCTGGCATATTCCCTTCCAGGAGGCGTCTGTCTGCACCTGGCAGTCTCCAGCCAACCCTATCCCAGCCCCGGCAGACTGCAGGAGGAGGTATTGTGCCCCATCTGAGTCCCTATGTTCTCTCCCCAACCCGCCCTCAGGTTTGGTGTCCCTAGAGACTCCTTCCGGGCCCCGCCGCCTGGCACATGACTGACCACCGGACTCAGATTCTCTACAGTTTGACCAGTGGGGGCAAAGAGTGTTCTCTTCCTCTCATGCGATGCTGTGCATTGCATCACATCAGGCACACCATGCTGCCTATAACAGGCATTTATGGTCAATGCTATCCCAGCTTCTAGCATCCATGCCTGATACGGAGCAATCTAGACAGGCCATTGCCCTCTCTGCTATAGGTATAGAACTGGCAAGGCACCAAGCAAGGACATACTACAGTGCCAATGAGGTGGCTTCCAGGCTTGCGGGGACAGCGATCTGCATTAGGCGGACGGCATGGCGTCATCTATCAAAGATTGTTACCCCTGGCCCGGCATAGAGTGATTCGCTCCACCTTCCGAGGGACCCGCCTCTTTTCTTCCAGGGCTAGGAGGCTTCTGCAGGGGCTTCCTCCATCCCCTCATCTTCAGGTGACACCTCCTAGCTCTCCTCGGCCTTAGGCTTCCTGTCTAGTATGGCCAGGGTCTTTTCTTCCTGCTTCTCACCGGCAGGAGGCTGAGGGTCTTGTTCCCTCAGGGTTACTCTAGTCCGTTCTCCTGGGCTGGATCAATCAGTAGTAATGAATGGTGAAGACTGGACAAGGGTAGTATGAAAATCCATACCTACTGTAATTCTTGATCTTCTTGTATCTTCACCATTCATTGCTGAATCTCGCCCACCTTCCCCTCATGGGCCTTCTTCTTGGGCGGCCCTCTCACTCCTGCTCGTTCTTACTCCCTTCTCCTCATGGCCTAGAGCCTAAAGCCCTAAAATTTGGGTCTTCTGTTCTTCTCTCAGAACAAATAACATAAATCTAGAAGGCAAGGGGAACGAGTAGGATTTGTCTTTCTCCTGAGGGAACTCTTACTGATTACCCTTGAAGGTGCCCTGCGGGCCCCATCTTAAGCCATGTTTGCTCAATCACCAGTAAACAAGGCTACTCTTAAATGGTTCTGTTCCTTGGTCCAGGATCCCGTTGGTATCTCTAGACATCATCCTGTCTTCGCCAGTCTGCGCTTGTCGAATTCTATTCTAGCATTTTTCAATTTGCCTTTGAAACTGGTGATCTGATTTTGCCTCTGCCTCCCGGGGAGTCAGAACAAGTTTCCTACTCTATCTTGTCCGCCTTCCCGAAGAGGTGCCCTCAGTAGGGCTTCAACCCCCCACCACCACCACCACCACCACACACACACAAGTATTGGCACGCAACAATGCGCTGGTTGGGTCCTTTCTCCCCTATCATAGTTGGGCACCCTCCCTCAGGAACAGATTAGGTGCCTTGGCAGGCTGTGAGCTCTCAGCTTGAGTAAGGGGTTGGGGCTAGCGGGAGGTGTAGAAAGTCTGCCTTTTGTGTATCAAGCTGTGCAAAAGGTTCAGTTGAACCTTCTTAGGCCAGTTTTTGTTGATGGGATCCTTGCTCCCTTCCCTTGGTTCCGAACTGATAAGCATTTAAGCCAATTTAACTCACAACTTGGCAGACTTTTTCCCTCCTCCCAACATCCCCTCTCTTCTTCTTCATCTTCTTCTTTTTCTTCTTCTTCCTTCTTTCTTCCTCTCCCTCATCTGTTCCTTCCTCGGAGCCACCCCTGGAGTGAGGCCCTCCAGTCCCTTAGGATAGGGGTCTCCTCTTTCCTGTCCTAGCGGCTTATTCCTTTTTCAGTTGTTTCCTTTCCTTTGCCTATCCCTCGGCTTTCTGGCCTCACTCTCTTTTTCTTAATCCTTATTTTGCCTCTCCGGCTTACAGAACTGGGATGGAGGAGGAGTCTATGGCGCCTAACGGCCGCCGCTCGCACACCACATAGTGTGTCACTCTCGAGGGCGTTGCCATCAGCGCCGACTCCTCCCTCCAAAAAAAAATTACTCATAGCGGGTGCACGCCTCCAGCTTACACCCAGCAATAATGAATGGTGAAGATAGAAGAGAAGATCAAGAATTACGGTAGGTACGTAATTTTCATTTCTAGGGACATGGATATGTTGTTCATCCACACTGTCTGGCAGGTTCCTTGCTGCTTTAAATCTTGCCGGAAGGTCTTGTTGGCTCCTCCCACCCACCCGGTGGAAACCTCGGCCCGCCCCATGACGCCAGATCTTCCTTACCGCTTGAAGCTCGGTTCCTCCTTAACGCCTGCGATTAAGACTGTCCTAATTCTTCAAAGTTCAAAAATCAAAAGTTTTCTCAAAAGACTCTGGTCTTTCTCCTCGCTGGCTGCAATGGATAAATCGACCCCGGTTTCGGAGGTGCCCCAGCGGGCAGAAAATGTCTCGACGGATCCGCACCCACGTAGCATACTTTCTTGGCCTCTGAGCACGACCCGCAGGCTTTTCTGCGACCTGTGCTCTTCCTTTCGGCCCACGCCCTCGAGGATCGTGCTGCCTTACAGCTAGGGCGCCTGGAGAAGATTTCCACCGGTCAAGTCGAAAAGAGGCCGTTGGCGGTGTCCAGAAGCGGGCGGGTCATGGATCAGCTAGAGTAGATGATCGCCTCGAAGAGGAGGCGGCGTATTGCCTACCCTCGGGCTGCGTTCGTCCCGGCTTCTCATGCTCAGCACTCATCGGCTTCTTTCAAGGAGCTTTGTCTGACCCTCTCGACGAAAGGCAAGGGTCCAACTTCTTCTGACCATTTTCGGTCAAAAAGAGCAAAAAGTGTTCACTGTCGACGCCTTGGAGCTGGAAAGATCCTCCCCTGGTCGGACAGCCCACTTCGGTCGACCTCAGCTCGGGCACTGGCTTCACGGTGTCCCCCAGGCTGAGTTGACTGAGATACTCTGCGAACGCGGTTGAGATTTTTCTAATCTATTAGACGGGTTGTCGGCTGGAGAAGCTGATAATCCCCTCCCGGTTCCCCGTGGGAGTTGAGGATCCCGTCGGCTCGACTGTGCCTCCGGTTCTGGAGCCGTCGTGTGGAATCTTCCGAGCCAGGGGAGTGCCACTCAGCACCTCCTCCGCCCGCCTCGGCCTAGCCGAGATCTCGGTCTCGGTCTGGACCTCGTCGCGTCCAGCCGATCCCGCCTCCAGGCGGTCTCGGTCTCGCACCGCAGGAGCAGCGCCGCCGCTCTTCCTCTTCCTCCTCCTCTTTGAGAGAGGAGGCTTCGGCAAGTTGCGCCGGAGGTACGAGGAACTCATGTGGCAACAGCTTCTTTGACCGGAATAAGCCGACCCAGTCGCCTTCCCGCCATTAGTGGTTGTCACCGAGCGGCCGAACAACCCTCGTTGTAGCCGAGGAGCCTGTTCCCAGGCCGGTTGTTCGCCAATTCCAGCTGCCCCACCGATTCTGGTGGAACCTCCGCCCCACAGCCATTAGTTGGGGCCCGACCAAAAATCCTCGGTCGGCTTGGGTTTGCCCCATAGGCTGTCTGTCACCCTCACTCCCGATAAACCTCGGCAGGTGGAGGGTGGCTCAGGCCGAGGCAGCTCTTTGAGGACTCTTCCGAGTCCGATGATGATTCCTCCTCTCTCCAAGCGCATGGACTTGGAGTCCTCGGAGGCCAGTCAGTGACTATAGCCCTCGTCTTCTTAGGGTTGCTTCGACTCATCTCGAGTCCACCGGGATGAAGCTCGAACCCCTTTCAAACGGGCCAGGTATCCCTCACGGAGATTCTGGACCGAGGGGTTCTCCTACGGAGCTCTTCCGTGGCCGAGGCCATAGTGGGTCCGCCTTGAACTTTGGCAGCCCTGCTTCCTGCCCCTCGCCTTCGGCCAGGATGGCCAGGAAGTGCGGTCCCTACCGGTTCCCTGTCCGGTTTTTGAACACCCTCGGCTGAGGGGTTGGTTACCGACAGCTGCCTGCGCAGGGAACGCCAGGGATGTGGACAAACCTCCCGACAAGGAATCCAAGAAATTGGATTATGCCGGGCTAAAAGTCTATGCCATGCCTTCCTCGGCCTTCGCCAGGCCAGTTCGGCCGCCCTCATGGCACATTTTTCTCATGCCCTGTTGGGCTCCCTGGATGAGGTTGTCTCATCTTCCCGCGATCTGCAGACTACGGTCAGCAGGTGCGGGACCAGGGCAGGGCAGTGGCCAAACAGCAGCTCCAGACTGCTTTGGACATTGGGACTCATGCCAGGTCGGTGGCGGCCGCAGTGGCTATGCGTCGGCGGGCTTGGCTGAGGATATCCACCTTACTCGGATACCCAGCACAAGTTGGCGGATGTTCTTTTGGGACTGACCCTTCGGCCCTGGGTGGAAGGTCACCTGCAGAGGATCGAGAAGTCCAATGCTACCTTGACTCGTCTCTTCCTGCCAGAAGGACAAAGGCCGCAAACCACAGCCTAAGCCCTTTCGCCCTTCTGCGCCTCGCGCGCCCGGCCCAGCAACGCTAGGCTAGCAGGCTCGACCTTGGCATCCCAAGCCAAGCCTCGGCTTCCTCAACAGGAAGCAGGGAGGTAAGGCCCAGGAGGTTCCTCGGCCGGTCCTCCTCCAAGCCTGCCCAGTGACGGGCTGAGGGGTGTCCCCATCCCGCCACCTTACCCCTGGGTCCCCCTGGGGACGGCCCGCACTTCTTCCGCCTGGTCCGCTGTTACCACGGACAGGTGGGTACTGGAGGTGGTGGGAAAAGGCCTGCCTCTGAATTCGAGCAGGTCCCGCCTCAGAGCCGCCCGCGGGGCTTCGGGGTCCCCAGCCTCACTGGCGGCTCGCCGAGCCGACATCGCCTCCTCCTCCAAAAGGAGGTGATCAGAGGTAGAGGACCCCTTCAGACCCGGGGTTCGTGTCCAGGTATTTCCTGGTTCCGAACGGACGGGGTTGGCGCCCATTCTCGACTTCACGACCTGAACAAGTTCCTAAGGTCTCGAACCTTCAGGATGGTCACTCTGGCTCAGATAATACCATCTCTGAACACGGCGTGTGGTTCTGCTCTCTGGACCTACAGGACGCTTCTTTCACGTCCCTATCCGTCCGTCACATCGGAGATTCCTCCGCTTTCGAGCGGAGGGATCCCTCTTCGAGTTCCAAGCCATGCCCTTCGGCTTATCTCCAGCTCCCAGGGTCTTCACCAAATGCATGGCAGTGGTGACAGCATTCCTGCGGCGCCGAGGGGTCCGGGTGTACCCTTACCTGGACGATTGGCTGATAGCAGCCCCCTCCAGACGGAGGTGGAGCGGTCCAGAGATCTGGCCCTCCAGGTTTGCTCTCAAGTCGGCCTTCTCATCAACGAGGCCAAGTCGGAACTCGAGCCAAAGCAGGTGATCCTGTTCATCGGGGCAGAGCTCGACTCTCATCGAGCCAGAGCACGGCTCCCGGCGGACAGGGCCGAGGTTCTTACCTCCTTTGCCCAATCATTTCTGGTTGGGCAATCGCGCCCTGCCCGGGACTTCCTGCGCCTCCTGGGTCTCATGGCGGCCTGTACCAGCGTGGTCCGTTGGGCACGCTGGCACATGCGCCCCCTTCAGTGGGGACTGGCCAGCCAGTGGTCACAACGCTGCGATCCTTTGGACCAGCTAGTGATGGTGACCCAGGAGATGTGGAACGCTCTCCAGTGGTGGACCGTTCCATCTCATCTGCAGGAGGGCATCCTGTTGTCCGCCCCGAGCCGACGGTCTCTCTATCGACCGATGCCTCTGATGGGTTGGGGTGCCCATCTGGGGGAACACCGAGTGCACGGCCTCTGGTCCCTGCGGGAGTCCCGATGCCACATCAACCTGCTGGAGCTCCGAGCTCCGCCTAGCTCTCACCGCCTTTGCTCCGTTTCTCCGGGGTCAAGTGGTCCGAGTCCAGACGGACAATACCACGACCATGTACTACCTAAACTGCCAGGGCGGGACGCGCTCCATGCTTCTATGCAAGGAAGCTCTCCGCATTTGGTCACTCGTGCGCAGCCTGGAGGCGGATCTCCTAGCCATTCATGTGGCAGGAGCCTCCAACACCCTGGCCGATGCCCTGAGCCGGATAGGGGCTGCATCTCACGAGTGGTCTCTCCTGCCGGAGGTAGTACAAGATCTGTTCTCCCACTGGGGCACACCTCAGGTGGACCTGTTTGCCTCAGGAGAACGCGGCTGAGGCTGTTTCATGCCCGCCTCAGCAGGGCTCGCTGCAGGGGATGCCTTCTGAGGCTGTGGACCCCGGCCTCTTTACGCCTTTCCCCATTTCCCTTGATTCACAAGGTGCTTCTCAAGGCAAGGAGGGACAAGGCGCAGGTGATTCTGATAGCCCCAGACTGGCCCCGCCAGTTCTGGTACCCAGATCTCCTCAGCCTCAGCTCCAGGCTCCCGAGGCAGCTTCCAGCTCGCCCGGACCTGCTCTCAGTCAATCAGGGGAAGGTGTTCCATCCGGACCTTCAATCCCTGCACCTGACGGCCTGGTTCCTGAGCGGCTAGAGTTCCAGGCCTTGGGTCTTTCCGACGAGGTCCTCAATGTTGTTGAGGCGTTCCGTAAGGAGTCGACCAGAAATGCTATGCCTTCAAATGGAAGAGATTTTCCATTTGGTGTCAGGGCAAGGGCTTGGACCCTTCCTCCTGTTCTTTGGCAAGCATTTTGGACTATTTATGGTCCCTTTCTAGTCAAGGGCTTAGGTCGACGACCCTAAGGTGCACCTGGCAGCCATCTCTGCTTACCGGCGCGGCCGGGAGCAGTCGGTGCTAGGAGAAGGTGGTCTGGCGCTTCAAAGGCCTTGATCACATTTCCTCCAGTGGAACCCCCACCTCCGTGGATCTACTGCTGGTATTGGCAAAGCTCATGGGCAAGCTTATTCGAACCAATGCACAGGTGTGCTCTCTCACCTGTCTGGAAGACCGCTTCTTGGTGGCTATCACGTCAGCCAGAAGGATGGGAGAGCTCCAGGCGCTTTACATCGAGTCTCCTTACCTGGTCTTCCACAGGGACAAGGTTGTCCTGCGCCCCCACCCGAAATTCCTTCCGAAGGTGGTGTCGGAGTTTCACCTTAACCAGGTGTTGACTCTGCCGGTGTTCTACCCCAATCACACCTCGGAGGCCGAATATAGGCTCCATACTTTGGACCCTAGAAGGGCGCTCGCTTATTATAAGGAGCGCACGGCTGAAATTCGGGGAGAGGTTCGCCAGCTGTTTGTCACCTACGCTGAAGCCGCACCTGGCAGACCTGCAGCCAAGCGGACGATAAGCAGGTGGGTCACCTCCTGCATAGATCTCTGCTATAAGTTGGCGGGCATGGAGCCTCCCAGAGGGATAAGAGCTCATTCTACCCGCCATACTGCTGCATCGGTGGCTGCTTCCAGGGACGTCCCTATCCAGGAAATCTGCAGGGCTGCTACCTGGAAGTCAGCACACACCTTTATTACCCATTACCACATCGACCTTGAGTCACGCCGGGATGCTGGTTTTGGGGCCTCGGTTCTCCAGTCCTTATTCCCAAGTAAGTATTGGGGGTGTGCGCCTTGCCTCCCTCCTCCCGGAGAACTGCTAGAGTCTCGTATAAGTGTGGATGAACAACATATCCATGTCCCTAGAAATACAGGTTACCCACCTGTAACAGGAGTTCTAGGAATGGTATATGTTGTTCATCCACACGACCCACCCGACCTCCCGCGCCTCAAGACAACCTGAGCTCCAGCGGCCAGATCTGCGCATGAGGCGGAGCCGAGTTTACCACCCGGTGGGTGGAGGAGCCAGCTTGAAGACCTTCCGCAAGATTTAAAGCGGCAGGAACCCTGACAGTGGGGATGAACAATATATACCATTCCTAGAACTCCTGTTACAGGTGAGTAACCTGTATTTCTAGGGACATGGATATGTTGTTCATCCACACTGTCTGGCAGGTTCCTTGCCGCTTTAAATCTTGCTGGAAGGTCTTCAAGTTGGCTCCTCCCACCCACCCAGGTGGTAAAACTCTCGGCTCCGCCCCATGACGCCAGATCTTCCTTACCACTTGGAAGCTCAGGTTCCCTCCTTAGCGCTCTGCATTTAGACTGGATCCAAACTCTTCGGTTTACACAAAACTAATTTGAAAGTTTTCTAGACTTTGTGGCTGCGATGGAAAAATCGACTCCCGGTTTTCGGCAGTGCCAATGCGGGCAGAAGATGTCTAGGGCCGATCCGCACTCCACGTGCGTCTACTGCCTCGGGCTTGACCACGATCCGCAGGCCTGCAATTTTGTAAGTCCTTCTGCAACTGTCCTCGATCATATGCTCCCAGGCTCACCCAGCAGCCCCGAGAGACTTATACTGCCGTGAAGTCGGTAGGAGGCCTCTGAGCTGTTTTCATGGCAGCTGGCCTCGACTGAGCAACTTGAACAGATGATTGCCCTCAAGGAGGAGGCTGCCCAGGCAGCATCTTCGCTTTCTCGGTCGCGCGATTTATCCCGCCTTCTTGGGCCCTCTTATATGGCTTCTTTAAGGAGCTTTGCCAACCTCTCCACTAAGGTGAGGGGCCATCGGGACACTCCTCTTGGTCCAAGAAGAAGAACTCGAAGGGTAAGTCCCACTGTTGGCGTTCGTGGGAGCGGGAGAGGTCCCCTTCCCCGGACAGTCGACTTTCGACTTCGGTCAAGATTGCGGCTAGGGCTGCTGGCTTCACGGTGTCCCCGTCAGGTCAGCCGGCCGAGACACCCGTCGACGCGGTCAAGATTTTTCTCGATCCGTCGGACGGGCTGTCGGCTGGAGAAGCCGACAACCCTTCTTCACCTGTTCCCCCGGTGGAAACCGAGGACTTGCCTGCGGCTCCTGTGCTGGAGTCCCCGGTTAAGGCTCCCGAACTGAGGGAGGAGCGGGTTTCCGCTCCCTCCCAGACCCACCCTCAAAACACCGACGGTCCTCGGGTCTCGGACCCTTTTGGTCCAGCGGTCTTACGACTGATTGCACCGTGGTCTCGGCTCCGAGGAAAGCGGCAGCGCTCCGGCCATCCTCGCCTTCCTCGGAGGAGGGAGGAGGAGAGGTTCAGCGCAAATTGTGTCGACACTACGAGAACTTAATATGGCAGCAGCTCCTTCTGACCGGGAACAAGCCGACGCCATCGCCTTCCCCGGCCATTAAGTGGCTGTCACCTGAAAGGCCGAAACAACCCCTCGCGATGGTCGAGGAGCCCAAACCGGCGCCGGTTGTTCGGCCAAAACCAGCTGCCCCACCAATTGTGGTGGAACCCCCGCCTCCACAACCGAAATCTGGGGATCCGACCAAGGATTCTCGGTCGGGTCAGGGATTGCCCCACCGGTTGTCGGTCACACCTCACTCCCGACCGTCCTCGGCAGGTGAAGGATGGCTCAGCCCCAAGGCAGCTGTTTGCAGACTCCTCGGAGTCTGATGACGACTCTTCCCTCTTCTCCAGGCCCCTTGACCTGGAGTCCTCCGGGGGACAGTTGATGGACGAGAGCCGATCCTCGTTCATGGGTTTGCTCCGGCTCATCTCATAGTCCACTGGGATGCAGCTCGAGCCCGTATCCAAGCGGGCCAAGTATCCCCTCATGGAGATACTGGACCGAGGGGATTCTCCCACGGAGGCCTTTCCGGTGGCTGAAGCCATTGTTGGCCCAGCCTTGGAATTATGGCAGCGGCCGGCTTCTTGTCCTGCTCCTTTGGCCAGGATGGCCAGGAAGTACGCGGTCCCTACCGGATCACTGTCCAGTTTCTCGGAGCACCCCTCTGCGGAGGGGTTGGTTACCAATAGTGTTTTCCGGCATTCCGGGAACACCAGGGACGTGGACAAGCCCCCCGACAAAGAGTCCAAAAAGCTGGACTATGCCGGGCGTAAAGTGTATGCTGCGTCCTCCCTCTGCTTCCATCAGGACAGTTCGGCCGTACTGATGGCGCAGTTCTTCCACGCCCTTATGTGCTCCCTGGACAAGGTGATCCCTTATCTCCCAGCTGACCTCCATACTATGGTCAAGCAGGTGCGGGATCAGGGATGGGCAGTGGTGAAACAGCAGCTCCAAACGGCTCTCAATATTGGAGACTCCTGTGTCCGGTCAGTAGCGGCCGCAGTGGCCATGCGCTGCAGAGCTTGGCTGCAGATCTCCACCTTCACAGCGGATACCCAGCACAAGTTGGCAGACGTCCCCTTCCTGGCTACCGACTTGTTTGGGCCTGGGGTGGAAGGCCACCTCCAGAGAACTGAGAAGTCCAATGCCACCTTGGACTCGGTCACATCTGCTCAGAAGGACAAAGGCTGCCGGCAGCATCATAAGCCCTTTCGCCCTTCTGCCCCTGCGGCACGTCCAGCCCAGCAACACCAGCATCAGGGTCAGCAGGCTCGCACTTGGCACCCCAAAGCCAAGCCTGCAGCTTCCTCCAGCAGGAAGCTGGGAGGAAAAGGCCCAGGAGGCCCCTCGGCCAGTCCTTCCTCCAATCCTGCCCAGTGACGGGTTGAGGGGTGTCGCCCCCAGCTGCGTCGCTTCCCCCTGTGGGGAGACGGCTCCGCCACTTTCTTTCCACCTGGTCCGCTATCACCACGGACCGCTGGGTGTTGGAGGTGGTAGGAAGGGGTCTGCCTCTGGAGTTCGAGCAGGCCCCGCCCTTCCGAGCCATCGCCCCACGGGGGGGCTATGGGGTCCGCAGCCTCTCTGTTGGCGCATCAAGCTGACATTGCCCTGCTCCTCCAGAAGGTGGCGGATCCTCCACCAGACCCAGCGTTTGTGTCCAGGTACTTCCTGGTCCCGAAACGGACGGGGGTTGGCGCCCCATTCTAGACCTGCACGACCTGAACAGGTTCCTAATGTCTTGAACCTTCAGGATGGTTACTCTGGCTCAGATCATTCCATCCTTGGAACGAGGCGTGTGGTTCTGTTCTCTGGACCTCCAGGACGCGTTCTTTCACGTCCCAATCCATCCGTCCCACCAGCGATTCCTCTGCTTCAGAGCAGAGGGTCCCTCAACGAGTTCCGGGCCATGCCCTTCGGCCTTTCTCTAGCTCCCAGGGTCTTCATCAAATGCATGGCAGTGGTGACAGCATTCCTCCGGTGCCGAAGGGTCTGGGTGTACCCTTACCTGGATGACTGGCTGATTGCAGCCTCCTCCAGACCGGAGGTGGAGCGGACCAGGGATCTGGCCCTCCAGGTCTGCTTTCAAGTTGGCCTCCTCATCAACAAGGCCAAGTCAGAACTTGTGCCAAAGCAGGTGAGCCAGTTTATCGGGGCAGAGCTCAACACTCTGCGAGCGAGAGCACGGCTCCCGGTGGACAGGGCTGAGGTTCTTTCCTCCTTTGCCTAATCATTTCAGGTTGGGCAATTGCGCCCTGCCCGGGACTTCCTGCGCCTCCTGGGCCTCATGGCGGCCTGCACCAACGTGGTCCATTGGGTCTGTTGGCACATGCGTCCCCTACAATGGGGACTGGCCAGCCAATGGTCACAGCGCTCTGGTCCTTTGGATCAGCCAGTGACAGTGACCCAGGAGATGTGGAACGCTTTCAGTGGTGGATCGTTCCAGCTGATCTGCAGGAGGGCATCCTGTTTGTCCGCCCCGAGCCGACGGTCTCTCTATCACCCGACGCCTCCCTGATGGGTTGGGGTGCCCATCTGGGGGAGCACAGAGCGCACGGCCTCTGGTCCCCTCGGGAGTCCCGATGCCACATCAACCTGCTGGAGCTTCAAGCAGTTCGTCTAGCCCTCACTGCCTTCGCTCAGTTTGTACGGGGTCAAGTGGTCCAGGTCCAGACAGACAATACCACGACCATGTACTACCTAAACCGCCAGGGCGGGATGCGCTCCATGCCTCTGTGCAGGGAAGCTCTCCGCACTTGGTCCCTCGTGGCAGCCTGGAGGTGGATCTCCTTGCTATCCATGTGGCAGGAGCCTCCAACATTCTGGCCGATGCCCTAAGCCGGATAGGAGCTACGTCCCACAAGTGGTCTCTCCTGCCGGAGGTAGTACAAGATCTGTTCTCCCACTGGGGCACGCCTCAGGTGGACCTGTTTGCCTCCAGGGAGAATGCGAAGCTGAGGCTGTTTCATGCCCACCCCCCTCAGCAGGACTCGCTACAGGGGGATGCCTTGTTGAGACCGTGGACCCCGGGCCTCTTCTGCGCCTTTCCTCCATTTCCCTTGATCCACAAGGTGCTTCTCAAGGCAAGGAGGGACAAGGCGCAGGTGATTCTGGTAGCCCCAGACTGGCCCCGCCAGTTCTGGTATCCAAATCTCCTCAGCCTCGGCTCCAGGCTCCCGAGGCGGCTTCCAGCCCACCCGGACCCGATCTCAGTCAACCAGGGGAAGGCATTCCATCCGGACCTTCAGTCCCTGCACCTGATGGCCTGGTTCCTGAGCGGCTAGAGTTCCAGGCCTTGGGTCTTTCCGACGAGGTCCTCAACGTTGTTGAGGCATCCCATAAGGAGTCGACCAGGAAATGCTGTGCCTTTAAATGGAAGAGATTCTCCATTTGGTGTCAGGGCAAGGGGCTGGACCCTTCCTCCTGTTCCTTGGCAAGCATTCTGGACTACCTGTGGTCCCTTTCTCAGCTAGGGCTTCGGTCGATGACCCTTAAGGTGCACCAGGCAGCCATCTCTGCTTACCAGGTGCGGGCTGGGAAGCAGTCGGTGGTGCAGGAGAAGGTGGTTGGGCGCTTTTTCAAAGGCCTTGATCACATATCTCCTCCGGTGCAAGAACCTCCACCTCCGTGGGATATACTGCTGGTACTGGCTAAGCTCATGGGCAAGCCACTCGAACCGATGCACAGGTGTGACATCTCTCACCTGTCGTGGCAGACCGCCTTCTTGGTGGCTATCACGTCAGCCAGAAGGATGGGAGAGCTCCAGGAGCTTTCCATCCAGTCTCCTTATCTGGTCTTCCACAGGGACAAGGTTGTCCTGCGCGCCCACCCAAAATTCCTTCCAAAGGTGGTGTCGGAGTTTCACCTTAACCAGGTGTTGACTCTGCCGGTGTTCTACCCCAATCACACCTCGGAGGCTGAATATAGGCTCCATACTTTGGACCCTAGAAGAGCGCTCTCTTATTATAAGGAGCGAACGGCTGAAGTTCGGGAGAGGTTCGCCAGCTGTTTGTCACCTACGCTGAAGCCGCACCTGGCAGACCTGCAGCCAAGCGGACAATAGGCAGGTAGGTCACCTCCTGCATAGATCTCTGCTATAGGTTGGCAGGCATGGAGCCTCCCAAAGGGATAACAGCTCATTCTACCCACCATACCGCTGCTTCGGTAGCTGCTTCCAGGGACGTCCCTATCCAGGAAATCTGCAGGGCTGCTACCTGGAAGTCAGCACACACCTTTATTACCCATTACCACATCGACCTTGAGTCACGCTGGGATGCTGGTTTTGGGACCTCGGTTGTCCAGTCTTTATTCCCTAAGTAGGGGGTGTGCGCCTTGCCTCCCTCCTCCCGGAGAACTGCTAGGAGTCTGCCAGACAGTGTGGATGAACAACATATCAATGTCCCTAGAAATACAGGTTACTCACCTGTAACAGGAGTTCTAGGAATGGTATATGTTGTTCATCCACACGACCCACCCGACCTCCCTGGCTTCGACGCACAACCTGTCTTCCAGCGGGCTAGATCTGGCGTCATGGGGCGGAGCAGAGAGTTTTACCACCCGGGTGGGTGGGAGGAGCCAGCTTGAAGACCTTCCGGCAAGATTTAAAGCGGCAAGGAACCTGCCAGACAGTGTGGATGAACAACATATACCATTCCTAGAACTCCTGTTACGTGAGTAACCTGTATTTCTTAATGTACATCATGAACCCTGCTTTGCAGTTCACATATTTTAATTCAAAATGTGTGTCACTGACAGAATGTTTGAAGATGTTTCACAGCTCTGCAAATGTGCATGTACTGCATCTTCTGCACTTGAACAGTCCTGCTGTATTGTATCAGACTTCAAAAAAAATCTGAGCACACCCTATCCCCCCAAAAAAAAAAAAAACAGCAATACTAACCAAAAATAGGCAACTTACTGTGTGGTTGCAAATGGAGTGGGGGGGGGGGTCTCTTGGTTTTCACTGTGTGAAAAAAAATATGTGCATATATTGCATTTTCTGCACTTGAACAGTCCTGGAGTTCATACTGGATAAATAGGAAAGTCAAGAAGGCAAGGCCCATATAGACTTTCCCCACAATTTAGTGGCGGTAACAAATGTCACCAACTTCAGAAAATAACTTGTCCAACCTATTCTTAAAAATACTCAGATTTTCAGCTTCCACCACCTCCTGGGGCAGCCTATTCCACATCCTAATCGCCCTACACTTAAAACCCTTCCTTCTTTGTTCAGTCCTACTCATTTCTTCCCTCAATTGCCTATCGTGCACTCTCAATTGATATTATTTATCCTTAATCACCAATCCCAGCTCAGATTTAAGATCCTCATCTCTTAGAGACTTATATTGTAACAGTAAGTCCCCCCTTGCCCTTCTATTCACTAATGACCACAGTCCCAGTCTTTCGAATCTATCCTCATATGACATCCCCTCACAAACTGAAATCAGTCTAGTAAATGATCTCTGTGGCCTTTCTATTAGTTTAATATCCTTCACAAGAAAGGGACCAGAAACAGTAGAACAATAGTCCAAAATGGGCCTAACCAGAGACCTATACAATGGTAACAAAACCTCACCACTTCTTGAATGGAAACCCCTTCCTATACAATTTACCAGCTGCATAGCTTTATTTGATGTTTTTCTACTATGAACCACCTTTTTCAGGTAATTTTGGATATACACCCCGAAATCCTTCTCACACTCTGAAACCTTAAGCTTAAGACCCTGCATATAATAGGTCTGCTGAATATTATGTCTGCCTAAATGCATAATTATGCATTTATCCTTATTAAAAGTCATCCCATTCATTTTCGCCCATTCTGTAATATGAATTAAATCCTTCCCAAAAATCAGTCTATCATTGAATGTATCCACTACTCCCCCATTTTAACATCGTCAGCAAATTTTATTAACTTATTCGTGCTAAGTATTCCCAAATCATTTGTAAAAATACTAAACAAGGGACCCAGCACCAAACCCTGGGGCACACCGCTCCCCACCCTCAATGTTTCAGACAGATGTCCCTGTATTCTTACTCACTGCTATTTGTCAACTACTGTTCACAATAATCATATCTATCCCCATACCAATAAGTTTTTCAATAATTTTATAATGTGGAACTGTGTCATATGCTCAACTAAAATCGAGCATTACCATATCCACATTTTTTTCCTTCATCAATACACTTGCTGATGTAATCATAAAAGGTAATTAAATTTGTTTCACATGACCTAGTAGACACAAAACCATGCTGATTTTTATCTGTTAAACTCCTATTTATCATTCTTTCAGTAATGGCTTCACTGAAGACCCCTTCAATAATCTTCCCTACAACAGAGGTCAAGCTTACTGGTCGATAATTTATTGCCTCACTTCTTTTCCCCCTCTTATATATTTTCACCACATATGCCAACCTCCACCCCTCGGGCACCAAACCTTCTACCATTGATTTTTGGCCCCACCGGGTAATAACTGGTGTCAAAACATCCCCCGTCTCTTGGGACTGATAGCAGCGGCCATTTCTACAGTATCCCTAGCCAGACTTCACATGAGGGTCACCCAATGGTCTCTTCGAGTCCAGTGGGTTCATAGGATGGACGACATGAACCAAAAAGTCATGATCTCCAGCAATCTTCAGAGAGCTCTTCACTGGTGGCAGGATCTCTCCAACCTTTCGAGGGGAACACCTTTTCATTCCCCCGTCCCAACCCATATCCTCACCACGGATGCCTCAGACTTGGGCTGGGGAGCCCATCTGGGGGCACACAAGACACAGGGGTCTTGGTCCGACCAGGAGCTTATGCTTCACATCAACGTTCTGGAGACCAGGGCGGTTCTTTACGCTCTCCAGGTGTTCCAGTCCCTTCTGGTACCAGGATCACTTCTGATTCAGATGGACAATATGTCCACAGTCTGGTACATCAACAAACATGGAGGAACCTGGTCGTACCCTCTCTGCAGAGAAGCAAGGAGGGTCTGGTACTGGACGATCCAGCACAACCTTTACTTGACAGCAGTCCACGTACCAGGCGTAAGTAACGTCCTGGCGGACAGTCTCAGTCGATCAGTGGCCAGGGCCCGCGAGTGGGAACTAAAGTCAGGGGTGATTGAAGAACTCTTTCTTCGATGGGGTTGTCCAGACTTAGATCTGTTTGCCTCCACATTCAACGCAAAACTACCCAACTTTTGCTCGCTCTTTCCTGGGCATGGTGCTTTTTGGCGAGACGCACTGTCTCTCTCTTTTGGACAGGGAGGTTTTTCTACGCATTTTCTCCCTTTCCTCTCATTCAGAAGGTTCTGGTGAAACTTCAGCAAGAGGGAGCTCGTATGATTCTTATCACTCCTCTCTGGCCACGCCAGATTTGGTATCCTCTTTTGCAGCAACTGGCACTGGAACCTCCGTCCCTCTGCCGTTCTCCCACGACCTTCTGACACAGGAGCAGGGCACCCTGGTACACCCAAGCCTTCAGTCTCTCCACCTTCATGTGTGGCACCTGTGAACATAGCGGTTTCCCGCTATGGTGTCTCCTCGCAGGTTGCACATATCTTAGTAGAAGCCAGAAAACCCTCTACTAGATCCACTTATGCCACAAAGTGGAAAAGATTTTCGATCTGGGCCCTAGCAAGGAGCTGGGATCCCTTTTCGTGCTCTGCAGCCCAGGTGTTAGAGTACCTCACACATTTATCTGAGACAGGCCTTAGCTACTCCTCCATTAAGGTTCATCTCTCTGCGGTGTCGGCCTACCAGCTCCCGGTGGAGGGCAAAACCTTGGCTCAGTTGGAGGTTGCCAAAACCTTTTTAAAAGGCATGCTTCACTTGAAACCTCCAATCCGGAATCCCTGTCCCCCCGGAACCTGAATTTCATGCTCGAGAAGCTGACTTTACCCCGTTTGAACCAGCTTCTACTTGCAACTTACGCATCCTCTCCTGGAAGACTTTATTTTCAGTTGCAGTGACTTCCGTCAGAAGGGTCTCTGAGCTCCAGGCTTTGGTTTGTAAAGAACCCTATTTAATTTTTCATAGGGACAGCGTAGTCCTTTGAACTAACCCTTCCTTTCTACCCAAAGTGGTCTCAGAAACCACTCTGAATCAGAGCGTGGAATTACCAGTATACTATCCTCAGCATTCCAACAGGGGGGGGGGAATACCTTCTGCACACCCTAGATGTGCACCGGATCCTGAGGTACTACACGAACCAGACTAAAGAGGTTCGCAAATCCAACCAACACTTTGTAGCCTTTGCTCCTCAGTGCCAGGGCAAGGCTATCTCCAAACAAACCATCTGTAGATGGTTAGCCAACTGCATCCATTTTTCTTACACGAAATTTGGGAAGTCCCTTCCGGGGGCAGTTAAAGGCCACTCCACCCACAGTGTGGCTACCTCTGCTGCCTTTTTTTAGGAATGTGTCCACTGCAGAGATCTGTGCAGCGGCCACGTGGTCGTCTGTTCACACTTTCACTAAGCATTACAGTCTGGACATTGCCTCTAGGCACAGAACAGGCTTTGGTCTCGCAGTTCTGCAAGGCCTCCTGTCATGATTCCCTATGGCGACTTCTCCTCCTCCCGGATGCACCTCAGCATGAGTTATTTTGGGGACTGCTTAGTATTCAGTACTATGTGTGAAGACCTACTGCAGGAACCCTTTCGAAGTAAGATATTGCAGTTACGTAAGAACTTACCATAACAGTAGATCTTTGAGAGAGGTTCCTGCAGTAGGTCTGGTTTCCCACCCACCTTCCCCCAGCTCCTGAATGTTTTTTCCTTTATTTTCCATCCTGCCTAGTCCTTTGGTCTAGAGAGGAAGCAGGGTCCTAGGAGTTTCTTTACTCCTGCTTTTACTTACCTTTTTTTAGGTCTCCAGTGGAAAAGAACTGGAGAACAGGCTTGGGACCGCCCCTTTTATAGTCAGGCTGACTTCATGTCGCCTGACGTCGGGGGCGGTCCCCGCTGATGATTGCTATCTACAAGTTTGCCATTAGGACCTCAGGCCAGAGTGCGCAGTCCTATATGTGAAGACCTACTGCAGGAACCTCTCTCGAAGATCTACTGTTACGGTAAGTTCTTACGTAACTGCAGTTTTTCTGTGCCAGGATACAAATACACTCAGATTCAACTTAGTATTCGTATAACATTCAATTATCTGTACATTCTATATATTTCTCTTGTGGAATTTCGTTTCTGCACTGTATTCGTAATTGGTATTATAATCTTAACTGCAACTAAAATAAGAGCTAAAGTAAACTACAAGATGTACACAAACGGGCATTTTTAAGTTTAAGAGTTTATCCCTTAAATTCTGCTACATTTCCCTAAATCAGATGGGTCTCCGCTTACACTTCTGCTTTGCAGCCGACTGAGTTGCTGTTCAGTTCTAGGAGCATGCACCTGTGTAACAGTGATCAGAGAGTGTGCATGAGAGGCAAAATGGCATTGGGTCCCTCTCATTCTGGGCTATATTTTACTATGCAGCGTAAAAAATAACATGGAATGTTAAGTACATGGCCAGAAAGAGTGTGATTAGATTAGACTCTACATCTTTTTCTGTGCTTAAAATGAGTACTGGAACTGCGCCAGCATGAATTTTCATTTGAATCCTTTTTTTGCGGTTCCAGTTCTCGTTCCTGAACCCAGGTCACCAGCATGGTACCAGGTGAGGTGCCAGTGCCACAGCCGTCCACACCACTTAGCCGGCATATGATTTTTTTCAATACTTGCAGATTATATCCTGTAGAGGGAGCAGACTGCTACAACAGGTTTGAAGTATCCTTTTAGGGAGTGGAATGGACTTGATTATAATACTAGACTCTGGTGGGCAGGGGACCTTATCCGTCCCTCCCTTTCAGAAGGAGACTGGCGGACAGCCGTACGGATGATCCCCACTTTCACGAAAAGCAACACTATGAGACAGATTCAATACAGTTTCTTGTACAAAGTCTAGTTCACTACAGCCTTGGCCAGTAAGATTGACCGTAATAGCGCAGAAAGATATCCAAAGTGTATAGTAGGTGACAGAACTTTTTTCCATTTGGCTTTGGCCTGTCGCAAATTGTACTTCTTCTGGCTGGGGGTGGTGTCCTCTCGAGCCACTGTTTGGGGAACTCCAAATGTTACACAGCCAGAGATTCCCCCTCTCCCCCCTCCGAAGGACTCGTCCTAGCTTAGCACTTTCTTTCTGGAATTTTGGGCTGGTTATTGCAAAAATAGTGATATCCCAGGAATGGTTGTCTGAGTCTGCTAACAGAACTAACTCTACATACTCTAGAATTAAGAAGGAGAAGAGGCAACAGTTTACAGTTATTCAAAATACTGATAACCCAGAAATCGCCACACAATGCAATATAATTCCTAGAGAAATGCCAACTAACCTAAGATCTCATCACAAGCAACTACACACTATGAGGGGGAAAAAGGGACAACGTTTCTACAGTTAAGGCCATTAGAATATGGAACATCTTACCACAAAATCTTGTCAACCTAACAGCTGTTATATATCCCTTCCCCTTCTTCTCCTGGCTTTATCTATGCTTACGCTCCACTGCTACTCTATCAAATCACTCCTCCCCCCCCCATATCAGTTGTAGTCTGTTGTTTGTTCTAGCTGTCAAAATATATGTATTGCACACACCAGTCATCATGTTTCATCTATCAGTATGCAACCTGTAAGTCGCTTCCCTGTGTCATATTAATGTTTACCACCACGGTCACCCTATGTGTATCCTTGTATGTATATCCAGCCTGTATCATGTAATGTGCATTTCATGTATATACTGTTATTACCTATCTATGTTTGTACTTTAAGTGTTTATGTCACAGGACCTCCTTGTGAATGAGCTTGCTCAATGGAGTTTTCCTGCAATAAACTTGAACTTGATATATATATATATATATATATATGTATGTGTGTGTATGTTAATGGGTTTTTCTTTGTAGGTAGTATTGTCCCACTTCCCTGTCTGAGACCCCGGAACATGGCCATACATGCGTGTGGAGGCACGCATGCACACCATGGCGCCAGCTCAGTCCCTTCCACCCTCCCGTCCTTGCCGCCCCCTCCGTCTAGTCTATCTCCCCGAACCTCCACCTGGTGGGAGCGGAACTACAGGAAGGGCGACAACCCATCCCCACCACCCCCAGGAGAGGAGAGCAGCCTGCCAGCTCCACTCAGTCTTGCTTCTCTCCCCTTCCCCCCATACTGGCACCCGTTGTCCCAAGGTTGTTCCCAAACCCAGGTCACCAACGTGGCATGGGTTAAGGTGTCCTGTGCCTCAACCCTCAGTGCCACCGGGCCGGCTCGACTTAACAGCTTTTGAAATATTCAAGAAAGAGCTTGACAAATACATGGGGTCCCTTCCGGTTTGATTCCCCACACAGTGGAAGACGGTCACGATGGGCTAATACCTCCTTCTGTGTACTGGTTACCAAGGTACCAAGCAGAGAAATGGGGAAACTAGCTGTTACAATGTGTGAAAATTGAACAACTGCAGTATTCCATGCAATGCAGATTCCCAACTCCCAAGAGGTCAGTGTGGGTCAGTGGTAGCACATCCGCCTCTGGGCCAGAAGGCTGTGGGTTCTAGTCCCACACCGGGATTGGGTTCATACCTAAATGATGGCACCCAAGTGTAGTACTATGGGGGCACTGTTCTGTCGGGGTGTACCGCCCTTTGACTGAGACGTTAAATCGAGGTCCCTTCTACCCGTCTCTGGTGCTGTCGTGGTGGGTGTCCAGGTGGCAGTAAAAGAACCCAAGGCATTTTTCGCAACAGTAGTGGACTTTACCTGGTGTCCTGGCCAATATTACTTTTCCCATAAAGCCGGTTCATGCAAATTGTCCAAGGTTGTATATTGGTGTTGATATGCAAAATGGCTGCCACTGTGTGTTCATTCACTTCAGTACCAGTTTAGCACTGCTTGCAGAACACTTTGGGATACATTGTGTACGAAAAGAGCTATATAAATGCTGATTATTATTATTATTCAGATTTACACCAAAATGTGGGCCCCACTGGAGGAGGCCATTGGCTCTGGCCTTCTTTCCCTCTGATTCTGCCTTCTCCCCCCAATTTGCTGGAGCATGTCTAAACGTAACTGTCATCTATGTGACTGTGGTGCAGGTGACCAAGCTGCTGAATCTGTCCAGGAAATGTGCATTCTTGTTGAATACTGCAATATGCCTCTGAATGGAATCATTTGTCTTAAATGTGTTCTCTGAATCTTGACCCTTGGGGGCCTCTCTTTTCCCTGTAAGCTCATTCACAACTATGTATGCTATCTATATTGGTTTAATAAACTGTACTGTAAGCTGTACGTTCTGAACCTCTGATTAACAGTAAAAAACAAAACAAAACTTGTGGATTATAAAACAAGCTTTGTGATATGCATTGGGGACTGCTGCTGTGACAAGCTCAAATGCAGGCAGGACAATTCACCCTGTAAAGGAGTGAATCTAAGAATATGTGAGAGCAATTCATTCTGGAAGTAAAACAGTGTAATCGGTGCCCATTTTGGAGCCTGCCACGGCTGCAGCAGAGGCACCTTCATGTTCTTTGTGATTGACCATGTATCTGAATAACTGAGAGGGGTTGAGAAAATAATATGTTACAAAAAAAAAAAGAATGGATACGGTGCCCTTTGGTCTAACTTAGGCATAGATTACAAGCCATTTTTGTAATATAATGTATGTGTGGCTTCATAAAAAATTATATTTTCTGTATCACTCCACGATGTCGATGGGGGAAGGTAGTTACTACATATGGGTAAAGTGGTCACCCACTGGCGTAGTGGTACAGCTCCCAGGAACCTGGTACATTCCACCTCAGTTTTCAGCTGTGTACCAGATAGGTGTAGCAGCACAGAAGAACTTTCTGGAAGATTTGTTCGATTCAGACCTTACTTGTTTTTTATCGCGTGTGTTTTTTTGGTTAGGAATGTGTATCCCATGGCCATGTTGAGGATTCCTGGTCACATGGTGCACCCTTTAATTTAGAAATCATGCTGTTAAGCTGAGGCTTTCAAACTGAGTTACTTGCTAGCTAACTTCCATACCATTACATACATTGCCTCGATGGAGATCACTTGCCTTGTAGGGTGTTTTTCTGGTAGGTCTGCAAGCAATCAAATATCTAGCCTGGTGCCTCAGGCAAGTACATTTTATATATCTTGGAGATGTTCAGTCAGTTAGTAGTCCCCCAAAAGCCCCATGTTTTTGCCTCTTTTTTTTTTGCTTTGACTCTCTTGTCTCTAGTCAGACGAGAGGTTTATGTTATTTAAGGATGACCTTTTGTGGTGCTGTAGCCTTGGCAGCCCACTTCATGTAAAGGAAGTTAATTGTTTGGTGGAGTGTTATGTTCACCGTGCCTGCACACGCAGCAAACATTTTGTTAGGAGAGTGGCTTTTGAGTGGTGTGACACTGTCAGTCCGATGCAGAGTTGTCTGCAAGGGGCTTGTCAGTGTCACAGGGGCTTGTCAGTGTCACACCAGTCATCAGCCAGGCTTATCATGACACTGTTTTGACTTGTGGGGCAGAAACTTCTTGTATTTTAAAGAAGAGAGCCAACCCAATCATAGGTCGTCTCTTTCCTTTGATATACACTGCCCAGCAAGCACAGCTGATCTGGCATGATCAGCTTGCTGAATTTGAATTACACCCTGTGTAACCCCCCTACAAATGGGGATTCCTGAAAAGTCTTCCTCGAGCTTGCCTAAATGCTCACTGCCAGGCTGGTGTCCTGCGATTTAGCAGTTTAAATGTGATCGCCAGAGAGTGCCTGTATAGCCTCTGTGTACCGTCTCTTTAAGAGCTGTCTGGATTGCAGTCATAAGTAATCTGAGAGGGAGCTCTGTTGAAAGATGTAACTATTTGCTGAAAATCATTTAAAGTGATAATGATAATGTAGTTTGTCTAACCTGTCTTCTTTGCAGCAAGGACTGTTTTGTTTATCTCTACTATCTTGGTCCTGGACTGCGAATTGGACCAATCAGTACAGGTAGGACCTAAAATGGAGCCGCACTACAGGAGCTGTCTGGAGTCAAAATCTGTAGGAATTGTAGTTCTGGGTTTTTTGCTCCTTTTTGCACCTGAAGGGGGAGCCTTTGTTGTGACTGATAGGAGGATCAGCCAACGAAACCTTTTGGATCTTGGGGAATTTCCCAGGCTGCTGCAGCTAGTTTCAATTTTGAGCTGAGAAGTGAAGATGTAACAGCTCGAGTGATTTTGAGCAGCAGTTCTGTATAGTTTTGCTTGGGAAAACTGTGAAAGGGCTGAGTTTTGGTCTGCCTGTCTGCCTGCTGTCCCTGAGAGGGAAAATAGAGTTTATTCGGACTGAATCTGAGTTGTGAGGACTATTTAAGCCACTGGACTGTGACCAGGCTTTAACCTGAAGAAGACTGAAGATTTGCTGAATGCAATCGGCCTGTCGGGATTTCCAGCTACTTTTGAATCCCCGGTTTGTGCAGAGACTTTGCGATCGTGACCGGAGAACAGTTTGCCTGGTACAGTAGAATTTCCATACATGTAAATGTGCTGTGTATTGGAAGTGGGTCGTGATTTGGTTCCCCACTGTGTGAACTGTGTTCTGCTTGCTGGTACCTTAGAATCCTTTACATGTAAATGTGCTGTGTATTGAAAGTGGGTCGTGATTTGGTTCCCCACTGTGTGAACTGTGTTCTGCTTGCTGGTACCTTAGAATCCTTTACATGTAAATGTCCTGTGTATTGAAAGTAGGTCGTGATTTGGTTTCCCACTGTGTAAACTGTGTTCTGCTTGCTGGAAGCTTTATCCAGCCCAATCGGACTGAATCCGCATTCATCTCCATTCCGCCTGGGCCATGCCGCGCTGGCCCTGCCAGACTACTCCACTGCACAGAGAAAGCCACCGACGAGAGACCTGGCTGGGGATCAGCCCTCTGCTCCACACTTGAACAAGAATGATGCCTCGGTGAATCGTGTGGGCCTTGCTTCTCCTGGCACTTCAGGTTAACCACCTGCTGTCTCGATTTTCATCCAGCTTGTGTCCAGTCTTGGGTATCATGAGTAATCATCAGGGTAGCTCCCTGCAACAACAGCGTAATCTAAAAGTGTGTCATCTGCTTGTCTTTTCTTTTCACGAACTGAGCCCTCCAGCTCCAGATTACAAATAGTGTGTGTTGTGCATGTTGTTCAAACAACATGAAGTCTTGCTGTATTCTGACTAATGCAGTTAGCCCAGGAGAGCAAAGGGTTAACTTTCTATGCAGAGCATAGAATGCTGAGCTCGAGCTCGGTTGACGTCTCTGTCTGTTTCCCTTTGAAATCTAACCATCAGATTCTTTACTCCGCCCTTTACTGAACAGTCGCTCCAGAGATTTCTTCTGCAGCTCGGTTTGAAAGTCGGTTGAAGTGTCGGTTTACTGTCGGTTTTTAACCGAAATTTATTTTCCGCATAGTCGGTTCAGTCTCTGTCTGTGGTACCGTGAGTACTAGATAGGTTTTGTACTGTTTTTCTGTGTGGAACTTGTAAAAGTGTGGATCGGTTCGGCTGAACCGATCAGTTGTTAAATCTTGTATTTTACTTTAGTGTGTGGTTACCGGTCCTTATCGGTTCTAAAAAGAAACGTGTTTGATATGTTTTTTCCAACACCCGTGACACGGTTAGGAACTGATAAGGAAGTCTTGCCTGGCGGTTGCCGAAAAAAGGGTAAGTTGGTTAGGTTGGCCATGTCTGAGAAATCCAAGAAAAAAAACGGGCCCACTGGGTTTCAGCACTGCAGTGAGTGTGGGGAGGTCTTTGCTAAGGCCGTTCCCCACACCACCTGTGTTTATCGTCTGGGGTTTGAACACCTCAATTCAGACTGCCAAATTTGTAAAAGCTTTCCCAAATCTGCCCTTGAGAAGAGATTAGGTAGACTGAGGGAAAAGGAGGCTTAGAAGTCCGCTGACCCGGATGGCCAGCCCGGTTCGGTTCTGATCGAACCAGAGGGAGTGCCCTCTGACCAGGGCGATACTTATTCGGGCAAAAGGAGAGCCGATCCTGAGGGTTCGGTTCTGACGAAAAACACAAAGAAAAATGGTCCGCTCCGGATCCAGAAGCCCATGTTCCGACCACCGAGGAAATAGCCAGAGTGATTCGGATTGTGGAATCGCTTTGCCCGGTTCCGACCGATCCGTCACCTTTTGGCAGGGGCTCGGTTCGGTCGGTTCCCTCGGTTCACGATTATACCCCTGAAGAATTTTATGAACCAGAGTTTGAGGAGGAGGGGGAGTTTGTGGATGACAATGGTGATGGTGAAAGTCTGGATGTGCCTGTTGAACCGGACATCTCCCCAGACAGACCTTCAGGTGTATCCCCTCCTAGGCTTTCTGAGTCCCCTTCCCACTTTATGTTCTACAGAAAGGTGGCTGAGACCCTCCAGCTTCCTATGGAGGAAGCAATGGAGGATCAAGAGGAGCCTGATTTTGTGGAAATGATGGACATCCCAGAGTCCAGGAGACTGTCTGTTCCCCTTCACAAATCTTTTGGGAAGCAGACACAAAAAATCTTGAAGTCTCCCAATTCTATACCTCCTGTTGGTAGAAGAATAGACAAGAGGTATACACTTTCAGGTTCAGATACAAAGTTTTTATATCAGCAATGCAGCCATGTTGGGGTTGTGCAGGCTGCTACCTGTGATAAGCAAACATTCCCTTGGCTTCACACCCCCCAGACAAAGACTCTAGGAAGATTGATGCCATGACAAAAAAACAGTACATGGCATCTTCCTTGGGACTCAGGCAGGCAAATTATATGGCCTATACAGCCAGGTACCAGAAGTCCAGGTGGGACACTGTACTGGCACTGGCTAAACAGGCCTTCCCCCAGCTAGCCAAGGAGCTGGAGGAGGTGGCTGCTGATGGGATCGAGGCATCAAAAGTTCAGTTTCATGCTGCTGTGGACTCCAATGATGTGTCATCAAGAGTCATGACTACATCTGTGGCTCTTTGGAGAATGGCTTGGCTCAGATGTACTAGCCTCTCACAGAATGCCCAGGTTAAGGCCATGGATTTTCCTTTGGTGGGCAATTCTCTGTTTGGGAAGCAGACAGAGAATTACATGAAGAAAATGGATGAGTACAGGACCACTTACAGGAGTGCTCAGGCCAAAGAAAGGCAGGCAACTCCTCAGAGGCAGCAGTCTAGGGGCAGGCCTTTTCATAGGCCTTTTTACCAAGCACAGGCCTCTTCTCCCAGAGGGGGTTCTTCAGAGGGAGAGGCAGAATGGGGGATGAGGAGGGCTACATCCACTCCTCAGCCTAAGGCCCCTACCAAGCAGACACCCTGACGGGCCTGCCCGGGTCGACTCTCCTATACCAGTAGGGGGCAGGCTGACTTACTTCATCCAGGACTGGATGTCTGTTACATCAGACAGGTGGGTCCTGGAAGTAGTAAGCCAGGGACTGGTTCTCAGCTTCAAAAAATTTCCAAAGATGAGAGCCAGATCTTTCCCACCTGCAGGCCTCTAAGAAACCCTTGCCCTAGAGGCAGAGGTTTCATCTCTGCTAGCTTTGAGAGCCATAGAGAGAGAGAGTACCTACCCTACACTGGGGCAAAGGTCTGTACTCCAGGTACTTCCTTACCCCAAAAAAGACAGGGGAGTGGTGACTCATCCTAGACCTAAGATACCTAAACAAACATCTTTTAAAACCAAAGTTCAAGATGGTAACTCTGGGAATAATCCTTCCCTCTCTAAGGCCAGGGGACTGGCTAGCCTCCCTGGACCTCAAAGATGCCTATTTTCACATTCCCATCAGGTGCTCCCACAGAAAGTACCTCAGGTTCGAGTTGCCCTCAGGCCACTATCAGTTCAGAGCAATGCCCTTTGGCCTAACTTCAGCCCCAAGGGTCTTCACAAAGTGCATGGCAGTAGTAGTTGCTTTTTTATGGAGGCAAAATATTTCCATTTTTCCATACCTGGACGACTGGCTAATAGTGGGTCAGTCTCCAGACCAAGTCAAGTCAGACCTGCAAGTGACCCAGCAAGTGCTTACTTCTTTAGGATTTCTCCTCAACCTTCCCAAGTCAGTTCTCAAGCCTGTCCAGCTTCTTACCTTTATAGGGGCAGAGCTGGATACGGTCACAGCAAGAGCATTTCTTCCCCTGGACAGGGCAAGAGTTCTTATAGAACTGGCTTCTTCCTTCAGCCTTCAGGTGTTCCAACCAGCAAGGCATTTCCATCAACTCTTGGGCCACGTGGCAGCCTCTACAGCAGTGGTCCAAGGGGCAAGATTCCAGATGAGGGACATTCAGTTCCATCTGAGGGCCTTTTGGTCCCAAAAGAAGGATTCCCTTACCAAACTGATTTCCAGTGACTCAGACTCTGATCCAAGCCCTTCAGTGGTGGCAGGATCAGAACAATTTAAGGCAAGGGGTTCCATTTGCCACTCAGTCTCATTCAGTGGTCCTTACCATGGATGCTTCTCTTCTGGGCTGGGGGCCCTCACTGCCCGGGGACTGTGGTCCCCTCAGGAGTCCCTTCTCCATATCAGTCTCCTAGAACTCAGGGCAGTTTTTCTGGCCCTGCTAGCCTACTCTTAGTCAGTACAGAACAAGGTGGTTCAGGTCAGAACAGGCAACACCACCACCACCATGTGGTACGTCAACAAGCAGGAAGGCACTCAGTCTACGGCCTTGTGCACAGAAGCCATGAAGTTGTGGTCCCTGGCGTATTCCCTACAAACCTCTCTGATAGCAGTTCACCTTCCAGGGAAGGACAATGTGCTAGCAGATGCACTGAGCAGGATCTCACAGGGCCATCACGAATGGTCCCTGGACCCGCTGGTATTGAAGGGAATTTTTTCAAGGTGGGGCACTCCAGAGATAGATCTTTTTGCAGCCCCAGATAATCACCAACGTCCTCTCTTTTGTTGCAGACCCCCAGTCTTGGGCTCAGTCCCCCTGGATGCTCTGGTTCTGAACTGGGAAGGGAAATTTCTGTATGCCTTCCCTCCCTTCCCCCTTCTGTCCAGAGTTTTAGTCAAGATAAGGTCACAACCTTGCAAAGTGATTATGATTGCTCCAGACTGGGCCAGACAGCCCTGGTACCCCCTGTTGCTGTCCCTAGCAGTCCATCTTCTCCTGTCTCTTCCCAGGAATTACAACCTGTTAACATCCTCTCAGGGGAGGATTTTGGTACCCCAATCTTTAGTCTCTCAATCTCAAGGCATGGCTGTTGAAGAGTTAGTTTGCAGATTTGCATCTGTCTCAGGGGGTTCTGGATATTCTCAGAGCTTCTCGAAAGCCCTCCACCAGAAAGACTTATAACTCCAAATGGAAGAGATTCAGCATTTGGTGTTCTAAGAAGCATATTTCTCCAGACACAGCTGAATTGCCTACAGTTCTGGACTATATGGTCCATCTTAATGGCCTAGGCCTCAGACCAGCTACTCTCAAGGTACACTTGTCAGCTGTTTCTGCTTTTCTGTAAGTGGGAAAGTCTTCCTCACTGTCATCTCATCCAATATTCTGTAAATTTTTTAAGGGATTGCTTCATACCAATCCTCCCTTTAGAGACCCTGCCCCTGCCCGGGATTTAACTGTTTGCATTTCTCAACTTATGCAACCTCCTTTTGAGCCTATGTCCTCAGCAGAGCTTAAGTACTTGACTTGGAAAACTGTGTTTTTGGTAGCCATTACCTCTGCCAGACATATCAGTGAACTGCAAGCCCTGTCAGTGGAACCTGATTTTATCTCCTTTCACAGATATAAAGTGGTCCTTAGAACCAATAGAAGGTTCTTGCCCAGAGTGGTTTCAGATTTCCACTTGAATCAGTCTGTCTCTTCCTGTTTTCTTCACTGATCATTCTTCCTCAGGAGAGGGGAGGCTACACAGTTTAGATGTTAAGAGCCCTTAGCTACTACATAGAGTTTACCAAGGGTCACAGGTTTGAGTCCCTCCAGTTGTTCCTCACTTATGGAGAAGTGGGAAAGGGCATACCTGCCACCAAGTGAACTATTGCTAGGTGGATAGTGTCTTGTATACAATTCTGCTATGAGAAACTGGGAAAGATTCCACCCTCAGGCCTGAGGGCTCACTCTACAAGAGGTACAGCTGCTTCCCTGGCTGCTGCCAGGGATATTCCTCTCTTAGAAATCTGTAAAGCAGCCACCTGGAAAACAATCCATACCTTTACCAAGCATTACTCTCTGGATATCCAGGCTAGGAGTGATGCTCGGTTTGGCACAGCAGTACTTCAGAGCCTATTCCCAAAGTAGGTTCTGTCCCTCCTCCATGGAGGTACCGCATGGTAGTCTGCATTAGTCAGAATACAGCAAGACTTCATGTTGTTTGAAGAAAAAATTACTCACCTTAGTGATTATGTTTCTTCTATTGGAGTCTTGCTGTATTCTGACCTCCGCCTCCCCTCTTAGAACCTGGTTTTCGGGAAGTGGGCATGCAGGTGCAGTGTTGCACCTCAGGGGTGCTCCTTTACACCGTTGCTTTTGTTTGGGTGTTTCTCTTGTTATCCGGAGCGACTCGGGTGGCGGGGTCGGCAGGGAGGGAGGATCGGCGATCTGCGGATGCTTTCCTCCTCGGGGTGGGAACCAAGAGCGGCTTTGCGTTCTGCATCCCCCATGACCAGTGGAAGCACCGACAATTGAGGGATGGGCCGGCTCCGTTCACCTGAGTCGGGGAGGGGGATGTCGGTGGTGCATGAGGGCTTGGCGGCGCGAAGCACCGCCACTCGGGACGACGCCCCAGCGCACGACGTCACAGACAGCAGGGAAAAATCAGGGGAGAAAACGGAAAAACCCTCTCGGCAGCCCTAGATGATAGTCTCTCGGGTACCATCTGGACCACCAAAAGAGGGACAAACTCCACTGTGCAGGAGGAAAGAAGGAGGCACTCTAGGGGCAGATCCCACTGGAGGTGGAATGGAGGGGTGAGAGGAAGGAAGGAGTGGGCTCCCAGAGTAGGGAAGGAGATAAAAGAAATAAAGTAAAAAAAAAAAAATAGCTAATGAGTTTTTGCTCGTAAGAATCTGAAGGTTAGATTTCAAAGGGAAACAGACAGAGACATCAACCGAGCTCGAGCTCAGCATTCTGTGCTCTGCATAGAAAGTTAACGCTTTGTTCTCCGGGGTAGTTTAAAGGCTGGGGCTAACTGCATTAGTCAGAATACAGCAAGACTCCAATAGAAGAAACATAATTACTAAGGTGAGTAATTTTTTCTTTTCTTCCATCACAGGGCCCCAACCAGCTGCAGCGTTCCTGGCTAGCCCACCATTCTCCGTCTGGGTACCCAGAGTGTGTGACTGTTATGGACCCTGAAGTGCATTCATAAATGTTTGATTGATAGAGCCTTTAAGCAAATTAACCTGATTATGCCCCTCCCTTGCTCAAGCCCCTCAAATAAAGCAGATCTAACTCTTTTTTGCATTTACCCTGACTGTGGTTCCAGTTTGTGCAAGAGTACTGTACTGTTGTTATGCGCTGTGTATAACCTTGTTTTACAGGGGGTCCCTAGGGCCGGGCTAGAGGAAAGCCCTGGTGGGAAGTGCAAACAGTGTGGGTACTTGTGTGGTGTAATCAGGGGTATTGTGAAAGTGATTATTGTGTATTGTTCCAGCCACTAGTAAGGAAAGAGGGGGGTTACAGTGTCCCGGAGGGCTGTGCCCAGGTTAGCTTGACCACTACCAACCCTTACCTCCGGGTGGAGACACCCGTTTCAGGACTCAGGCCCCTTAACCTGCTACTAGCCAAGCAGGCAGGGGTAGTAGCCCTTGGGATAGCACCACCTAGGGGGTGCACCTGTATCAAAGAAAACCACCTATCAATGTCTGTTGCTGCCCCACCTGACCCTCCCCCTCTGCACCAACACCCCATTCCCCCAAACTTAACACCGACACTGGGGGTGCCCAATCCCAGTGTCACTACCTAAAACAAAAAATAATGTCTTTAATCTGCGTGGGGGTTGCTTTTCAGTAACTGCATTCTTATACACATTGCGACACTCATAATTTGATTTAAGAGCCCTCTGCTCAAGTAGTTATCTTATTCTGAAAATATCTCTAAGTCAATTTAATTTATATATAGTGGAATCCTTTGTATATCTTCTGCACTAAGCACCTCTGACCTTTAGATCCTCTCAGTTAAAGTTAAAATGGTACTATTAAGCTTCTCTGACGTCGTCTTCTGTTTTTTTAAATGAGTATTTTGAACCAATGGAGATTTTTTCTGCTTTTTTCCTTGCATGATCTGGGTGTTAAAAGTATTGGATTTTCTAAATAACTGTCATTATGCTTCCGACAAAGGACTTGTTGGTCCGAAAACTAAAGCACTTTGTTATTTTTGTTACCTTTTATTGGACCAACATAGATGTATCAAATCTGTTTATTGTTGTTTGTTGTGGCTGCTGTTAGCCCCCCCACCCTCCTCCCCTACCCAGTCCTGCCACTCAGTACCCACCACCCCATGCTCTTACTTACCCACCGGGGGTCCAATGGCATAATCCTCTCCAGACCGTAGACACGTCTTCACTCTTTAACTCTGGACCGTGAACTGAGGAAATGCGGGTATGCGGTTCTGTATACTTCAGTGGGTTTTGAACTTAGTGGCATAACTTGGTAATTTTGAATATTTTTGCCCAGCAATTCAACATGTTTTGATTCTCAATTATGCGATCAATGACAGTGAAAATAGGCAATCTGTCCCGAAGGTGATTTTACTACGCTGCGCCGAAATCACCTTTCAGTCAGAAGTTGAACATTTTCTCTGCCCTGGTTCATGAGGTGCGGTAATGAGATGGCTATGTTAAAAGCTTGTGGTAAAAATATTAAATAACAAAGTTATGAGCCTACATTGAAATGTGCGAGTGCTGGCTCATAACTTTGGTAATTTTCAATATTTTGACTCCAGATTGTCAACATAGCCATTTCTTCACAGCACCTCAGGAATGTGACAGCTGTCATTTTTTCAAATGCTGGCCAAAATGCATTTTCGTACTTGTAGTGCAAAATCACCTTTTGGGCAGGATCTGAATGTGTATGCCACCCTTATTCATGATGTGTGCCCTTAAGAAGGCTATGTTGGGTCATACAAAGGCTATGTTGAAAATTTTGGGGTTGGGGGGTACAAGTATGAGAAAACAACAAAGTTATGAGTTTACATTGCAGATTTTCAACGCACGCTTGTAACTGGGCCAGTTTTCAATATTTTGACCCTAGCTTTTCAACATGGCTATTTTTCACACCACCTCATGAATGTGACCGCTGTCATTTCTCAAATCCTACCCAAAATGACGTTTCAGCCATTGTTTTATAAATGACACCTGTCAAGCTCAGAATGAGTGGTCATAAAAATGTGAAAAACGAAGTAAATTATGTGGAAATGAATTGTTCCAACATTTACTCATAACTTTATTTTTTGCAGATTATGTCCCCTAATGTTCAACAGATTCCTAGTGTTAACCCACCTCCTGAACATAGCAGCTGTCATTTTTCAAATCCTCTCTGAAACTAGTTTCTACAGTGTCAGAGAGAAATCGCCTTTCGGATGGGATTTTAAAAATTCCACCTGTCTTGATCATAACATCAGGTCATAAAAAGACTGTTGGACATTTAGGGTCAAAATGTGGAAGCCCGCTTAGAAGTAGATATTACATCTCAGCCGTCCTATCCTGGATAATTACAGTCTAACAATGTGTAAAAGCAGGACACCACTGAGAATGAGATATTGTATGTCATCTGCTCTATCCTGGGTAAATATATAGCAGAAATGTGTACAAGCAAGACATGGTACAACTACAATACCAGCGGCAAGCATTCGGCATTGACAAATGCTTGAAATTTTTTCATTTTTTTTTTTACTGTTAGGATTAGGACATTTGCACCACCCCACCCCACCCCCACTTGTGATACAGCACTTCTGCAGCTCCACTGTGTTTGTTGTAGTGCTCCATTTGACCACACACACACACACACTGTATTTGAATGCACTAGTGGAGTTGAGTGCTTTGTTGCTCTTGATTTTAGAAAGGTGCTGTATAAATAAAGCATATTATTATTACCTGTGTCAATCTTCACCATTCATCACTGATAGGTTCTGGAGAATTTGTGCCACAACACTTGGGTAAACCGGTGTCCAAGCAGACTATCTCCAAGTGGCTTGTCCACTGCATTACATTTTGCTATGAGAAGCACAGTAAACCCCTTCCGGGACCGGTTAGGGGTCACTCCACCAGAGGAGTGTCTGCTTCCTTTGTCGCTCTGCAGAATGTCTCCATTAGGGACGTATTTGCGGCTGCTACCTGGAACGCGGTGCACACTTTCGTGAAGCACTATAGCTTGGACATTGCATCCAGACACCGTGACGGCTTCAGCCTGGCAGTCCTTCAGGGACTCTTGTCTTGACTTGCTGTTTCCAGCTAATTATCTTCCACCTCCCGGGATTCAGCACCTCCTTGGCGTGGGACTGCTTGGGATTCAGTCCTAATTGTAGCCTGCTGCAGGAACCCCACTTTCAGTAGATAGTACAGTTACGTAAGAACTACCGTAACAGTAGATCTTCGAGAGGAGCTCTTTGCAGCAGGTGTTGCTTTCCGCCTCCATCCCTGGAATGAGGTGTACAGATCGCATCTTCAGGCTTCATCTCATCCCTTGTCAGGCCTCGCTCATGGTCTTGGTGGGGAACTGGGGTGAGTAAGCGGTCCTCGCTGGGTACTGCTGGCTGAGAAGTTTTCCGGTGGGTCCTAATGCCTGCAGTGTTAGTCCTAATTGTAATAGCCTGCTGCAAGAGCTCCTCTCGAAGATCTACTGTTACGTTACGTTCTTACGTAACTGTACTTTCCTCTGTGGGAGGAATCCTACTACAGGGGGACCCTGCAGCGGGATGGATCCTGTCCCCACCCTAGGATGTTTTTAAAGACAAGAGTGAGAGACGATTGCCCCCCCACCCCCACCTCCTTGGGCTGGAGGAGAGAGCACCCTCAAGTCTGGTGTCCTGACTTGCTTCTGCCTTCTGGGCTGTTGCCCAGTTAGCGCCCCAAGTTTTCCTCAGACCTGGGGGTACTTTCTCCAGATCCACTTCAGCAGAGATATAAAAAAGCTTAGATGTGGCTTAAGACAGTGGTGCTCTTCATTCCAGAGCCCCACAGAGTCCCCTGGACCTCTGCAGGGGTGGCACAGTGTCTCCTTTTCCTCTCTCCCTTACCTTCCTTCTTTCTTTCCTATCCTCTTACTCTCTCTCCCTTACTCTGTCCCTTCCTTGCATGCTCAGAGGGTTAGGGCCCCCTGTCCCAGACCCCTAGGTTCAAATTTCGGTCCTCTTGACCGGCTTTCTCTTCTTCTGTTTATATCCTTTTCCTTTTCCAGTCTCTTAGGCTCCCTTGCTCCGCCCTCCTTCTTTCTCTTTTCCTAACTTCACTGTTCGGTGTGCAAAACTGGAATGGAGGAGGAGTCAGCATCGGTTACTGGCCAGCCCACGAGCACCACGCAGTGCATCGGCCTTGAGGGTGGCGCTGCCCACGGCAGACTCCTCCCCCTTTACAAAAAAAAATGCTCCTGCGGGGTCCTGCTCCTCCGGTCAGAACCCACCAGTGATGAATGGTGAAGTTACACAGAAAGATCAAGGATTACAATAGGTACATAATTTTCATTTTTCAGTTGTTGTCCCCTAGTAGACATTTTGACTGACCAGGTTTTTTTTTTCTTGTTTGTTTTTTTTTATTCAGGTATTTATGCTCCCTAAGCCCTGGCAGGGGCTTTGCCCCTCCGGAGGAGGGACACTGTCTCAGGTCCCACCGCACTGCACTCGCCAACCCAGGAAATTCCCCCACGACTTGCCCCCCCATGGCAGGGCCGAGGAGGTGGCGCCCCTTCCCTGGAGACCCAGTCCAGAAGCAGAGGTCTGCCCTCGGCACGGCGGACCATCATGAAGCCCTGCCAGACTCCTTTTTCCTTCCTATTTCTCCCGCCCCCCTCACTACTGACGTTACTACGTTGGACAGCACCTCCCAACCCGTATTGCCCTCCAGTCACCACTAGAGGGCAATCAGCAAGCAGGACAATGGAGACTACCCCACCCCCGAGAGAGGAGAGCAGTCCTCTGGATGCTCGATCCTCACCCCCCCAACCCCTGGCAGCCTAGGCTCATTCCCGAACCTGGGTCGCCAGTGTGGTGCGAGGTGTGGCGTCCAGTGCCTCAACCCTCAGCGCCACCGAGCCCGCTAGCTGTTTCCTTTTTTCCATCACTATAGTGCTTTGAGTTGTGTTTAGGAGTGGTGCCTTTGCTGCAGCGCTTTGTGGGCTTTTTGCCTTACTGATTAGTTTTCTTTCTGTTCAAATGCTATGGGTGCTTTCTGGTGGTAAGGGGGGGTTCTCTGTGAGCGGGGCTACGCACAAGTGAGGCACACCACAACATGACATCACATGCCATCAGTCACTCGCGCCTCCCTTGCAGTAAGGTGCCCTCTGTTTCTCAAGTACAGAGCCATCAGGACAGTGGCAGGGGAACGCTAACCAGTTGCCTTCATGCCAGGCAGGGGAATGCTAATCAAGGGCCTTCGCTCAGTGCCTCCTCCTTGCTCAACAGCAAGATAGCAGTTTAGCAGTGGCGTGCCAGTTGGGTGCAGCACAGGTGCAGTAAGCCATTTTACTTATTTTTATGATTCAGTGTTTCCAGAGTGGTGTGGTTTTTTGCAGCCTCTGGCCACCTGGTCCAAGGCCCAGCTCCCAGAGTACAAGGGAGGAATGCAGTGGTGGTACCATTTTCTTGAGCTCAAAAACTAGGATGCCTTTAAAGGCCTAATCTTCCCCTCCCAGTCAGGTGCAGTGTTGTGTAATCTGGGAAGGGTGTGCCCTGGCAAGCCCCCTTCCCATTTGGCTGTGGCTGTCTGTGACAGCATAGCAGCATGCTGTATAGTTTTGCGAGCCAGTTGTGCTGGGGCTAGCATTATTTACCGGAATTTTATGTGTGTGATTACATATTGATTTATTGACGCATTATTTGATGGAGCTTAGTAATTAATGTGCAGGACATTAATGGGTTGGTGTCCTCACAAACGTTGAAGGATTTCAGTAGCAATGTATAGGCCCATTATGGAGGACGATGTGTCCCTGTGTTATGTAACTGTGTTTCTGTGTTGCATGATTATCTGGATGGAGGTTCTCAGCCCTCTCGGTGGGTATGGTCAATAATGTTTTTCTCCATTCCCCTTTCCAAGAACGGGAGTGAGAAAAACATGCTGTGAGACTCTGGCATAAGCAATGAAAATGTCTTCTATTTCAGGTATTTGTAGTTGCACCGTGGCTTATTGCAGACCAGTCACCTGCAGTAGGATTAGGAGGGCTTTCATTCAAGGGTCCTGTTATCCACACTGTGTAATTCAGTTTTTTATCTGTTTTTCAGTTCTTCGCAGTTGTACCATCAAGCAGGGGTGGGGGTGCACCTGTGGTAATATTGGCAGTGGTAAAGCTGAGTTACACATTGTCTGTTCTGTTTATTCTTTTGCTGAATGTAGTAGATTATCTAGCAGTGATCCACAGGTCCATCCTGTGAAAACACTGGAGTCCATACAGTTCCCTCTGGTGAGGGAGGGGTCCCTACAGGCGTGTCCAGGTGCGCCACGTGCCATTCAAGAGCGAATCAGCTCACCCAATTTGCAGGCTACCCCTAAACTCGATGGCAGATCAAGAGGAGGATACAAGGAGGTATAACTGTAATTCTGACTGAATGGAGCAATAGCCATCACAGGGTAGTTATGTCTCACAAGAGGAGGGGGTGACCAGTGACAAAAGGTACTCCCTTGTTATGTAGCTTGAAGGAGGGGGAATGGCCTGTGCCCCTAATTTTATTTGGTGTAAACCTTCTGTGCTGTGTAGTGTATTGTCAGGGAAGACCTCTGAAAGGTTTTATTTGCAGTTTACAATCTCTGTGTATAGGATAGATCTGAAATAAGCCATGGTGAACATGTCACAGCTGCTCTGGTCTAAACTGCACTGCTGTATGGCCTCAAGGATTCCTTTTATTTGTGACGCACTAAGTGTACTCTGGGGCCACATGAGGTAAATACAGACCTGTAGGGTGTTCCATCTTGCCTTATAGCATCATGATACCTGTCAGTTGCTCAGGACATCTTGCCATATAATGTCGTGCTACAGGTGAGATGCTCAGGTCAGAGGAAATGAGCATGCAGCCAGAATTGCGCTTCGATTGCAGCATCTGTGAATGAGGTGCCTCCTCTGAGTTTCTCTTGGTCCTTTGTGGGCATGTACTTAGGCCTTTGGATGTTACTTCAGCATGTGTTGGTTTGGTTGGCCATCACTATTGTAACACTCTGGTGAGGGCTGGTTACACCATCGCTCCATAGGCTTCGTTCTTTTCAAGCAAACAAGACAGTACCATGCACTCATTACCAAGAATGTAGTCTTCTTTCCGAACAGCCCAGAACTAGGCATGATTTTTCCATCCCCAGTTAGTAATCTAGTGAGGGGTGGTTACAGTGTCGGACCATAGACTTAGTCCCTTTAAAGCAAACGAGCCAGTACAATGTACCTATTACTGAGGACGTGATCTTTGTTCAGAACAGTCTGGAGCTAGAAGTATTTTTCCAATCACAGTTAGTAGTGGAAGATAATATCAGTTTGGGTAGCTTCTTTTTTTTTTTATTACTTTTTACCTGTGGCTCTCAGTCTGCTTATTTCACGTCCCGGCATCCGCCCATCTCCAGCCGCCGTCCGGCACTGCCCGGCCCCATTGAAGCCCCCACCGCCATCTACCCCCGCGGCTTGCCCCACGGGGCAGCAGGGTGTCCCCCTTACTCCCCACCAACACAGGATCCAGTACCTGGGCGGTGGTGCCCCCAAAGCCAGCCAGCTCCTCAGATGGCCATCAAGCCACCGCGACCGATCGCCATACTTTCCCTTTTCTCTTCAACATGGGCTGGGCGTGCAATGGCGCAGTGGAGAAGTAGCGCAGCGTCGCCGCAGCTCACGCTTCGGCGTGGGCTCCAAGCTCACCCTGCCTTACAGTGCCAGCGCACTACCCCCCGGCCTCCGCTAGGGTCACTGGAGCGCCGACTACTGGGAGTCCCCGCCCCGGAGGAAGGGACAGCAGTCTGGACGCTCAATCCCTCTCCGCCCCTGCCGACCCCTGGCAGCGAGTCCAGTCCCAACCCGGGTTGCCAGCGTGGAGCGAGGTGTGGCGTCCAGCACCTCAGCCTCGGCGCCACTGGGCGGCTGGGAGCTTTTTATCAGCGATTGCAGGTAACATAGAAACATAGAATTTGACGGCAGATAAGGACCGCTGGCCCACCCAGTCTGCCCATTTCCTACCTAATGGATAAGCTGCAGATTCTAGTTAACCAGCAACCTACTTCTTCCTACCCTACCCCTAGAATTGCTTTATGACTGTCCCATGCATGCTTGAATTCCACCACTGTTTTTGACTCCACAACCTCCTCCAGAAGGCCATTCCATGCATCCACAACCCTCTCTGTGAAAAAATACTTCCTTAAATTACCTCTGAGCCACCCCCATCTTCAAATTGTGCCCCTTGTTCTTGCACACCTCTTTTTTTGAAAGATGCTACCCTCTTGGACTTTGTTGATTCCCTTGAAGTACTTGAAAGTTTCTATCATGTCCCCCTCTCCCTCTTTCCTCGAGGCTATACATATTAAGCTCCTTAAGTCTCTCTTCATATGTCTTCCGGTGCAGACCCTGCACCATTTTAGTGCCCTCCTCTGGACAGCTTCCATCCTGTCTATGTCTTTGCGATTGGGTCTCCAGAACTGCACACAGTACTCCAGATGGGGTCTCACCAGCTGTCTGTACAGAGGATAATAACTTCCTGTTTTCTACTGGTGATGCCTCTCCTATGCATCCCAGTGTCCCCCAACCCTCCTTGCTGCCCTCTCACATTGCTTGCCCACCTTTAGGTTATCTGATATGACTACCCCAGGTCCCTTTACATTTTTGTTGTTGTTAGTATCTCACCCCCATTGTGTACTCTTCCCGTGGGTTTTGTTTTCCAGGTGCATTACCTTGCACTTCTTAGCATTGAATCTAAGCTGTCATACATTTGACCATTCCTCTAGCCTTGCCAAGTCCCTTCTCATCCTTTCCACCCCACCTTGTGCATCAACTCTGTTGCAGATCTTTGTGTCATCTGCAAAGAGACATACTTTTTTTTCCAGTCCCTCTGCAATGTCGTTTGTAAAGACATTGAAGAGGACCGGTCCTAATACTGAACCCTGCGGTACCCCACTAGTAACTCCCCTTTCTTCAGAGTGGACTCCATTTACTATTACTCTCCGTGTCCTATTCTCCAGCCAATTCTTTACCCAGGCTGTCATCTTGGGACCCACTCCCAGGCTGGCTAACTTGTATATTAATCTTTTGTGTGGGATTGTGTCAAATGCCTTGCTAAAGTCTAGGTAGGCCATGTCCACAGCCCCTCCCTGATCTACTACTTTGGTCACCCAGTCAAAGAAATCTATCAGATTCGTCTGGCATGACCTTCCCGCTGTGAATTCGTGCTGCCTTGGGTCCTGTGCCCCTCTGGCCTCTAGATACTCAACAGTTCTTTCCTTCAGAAGTGATTCCATCGTTTTCCCTATTACTGAGGTTAAACTAACAGGTCTGTAGTTTCCTGCTTCTGCCTTGCTCCCACTTTTGTGAAGGGGAATCACATCTGCCCTCCTCCAGTCCTCGGGTACCACCCCATCCTCCCATGATTTGTTAAAGAGGGTAGTCAGTGGTGTCACTAGTTCTACCCTTAGTTCTTTTAGAATTCTGGGCAGTGGCGGCTGTACACCAGGGCCTGCCAGGGCATGTGCCCTGGTAAAAAAAATGCTGTGCCCCATATGCTGCAGAGCTTCCCCTATGGTAACACTATATCAGTGCCCTGGCTGCAATCTGTTGTGCCCCAGCTGTGCCCTGGTAACCATTTGTGGCTAGAGCCGCTGCTGATTCTGGGATGAATCCCATCAGGCCCCATTGCTTTGTCCACCTTCAATTTTAAGAGTTCTTTCAGAACCCTTTCTTCTGTAAATAGGCTGGTATCAACTTCTGTATCCAGAGTGTTTCTACTGTTTGTTTTAGGTACCTCACCCTCTTCCTTTGTAAATACTGAGCAAAAATATTTGTTTAGTACCTCTGCCTTTCACAGTCACCCCCATTAAGCCTCACTATCCCTCCCTTGGTTTTCCTTCACTCTCTGATGTATCTATAAAGGTTTTATCCCCTTCTTAAGTGAGTTGGCTGTCTTTTCTCGGTTTGGGCCTTTGCTGTTCTGACTGCCTTCCAGCTTCCTTTGCTTCAACTGTTCAGTTCTCTGCCCTGCTTCTTCTGTGATTCCTTGTACTTCCTGAATGCTTTCTTTTCTCTTGAACCTTCACTGCCACTTCCTTTGAGAACCATAGTGGTTTCTTACATCGTTTTGTTTTGTTTATTTGCTTCACACAAAGGCTTGTTACCTCTGTGATGGCAGTTTTATTATTCCCCATTTTCTTCCACCCCTCCTTCCTGCCCATTTGCTAGTGCATTCCTTAGGCACTCACCCATTTTGTCAAAGTTAGCCCTCCTACAGTCCAGTACTTTTGCCTTTGTATGGCTTGACTCTATTGCTGTGTTTATTGTTAACCATATTGTTCGATGGTCGCTAGTTCCCAGATGGCTACCCACTTCTACATCTGTGATCCTCTCTCCATCTCCATTTGAGAGAACCAGGTCTAAGATTGCTCCCTCTCGAGTGGGTTCCAGTAGTAGTTGTCTAAGGCATGCCCCCTGTAGGGCATCTAGAATAACCCCACTCTTCGAAGTGGCTGCTGCAACTGCACTCCAGTTAACATCTGCCATTTTCAGATCACCCATCAGCAATATCTCCCCTTTTTCTGCCATTCTAAGTATACTTTCTATCATTTCCTTGTCCATTTCCTCCCCCTGAGAGGGGGGTCTGTATACAACCCCTGTGCGGATTGTGGTGCCATTGCCTGTCTCCAAATTGACCCACAGTGCTTCTTCTCTTCCCTGTTTACCCTTTTGTTCTGTTGCTTTGATTCCTTCCCTTATGTAAAGAGCTACTCCTCCTCCTCTTTTACCTTCCCTGTCCCTCCTGTAGATAGTGTATCCTCGTATGTTTATGTCCCAGTCATGGTTTTGTGTGTACCATGTTTCTGTAACTGCGACGATATCCAGATGTTCCTCCTCCATAAAGGCCACTAATTCAGGAAGCTTGTTACCCGGACTACGGGCATTGGCACTCATTGCTCTCCATTTTTTGATGGCTTTATCTTCTGTTTCAGCATCCCCCACTGACCTTTCTACCTCGGTCTTTTTCTCATTTAGTACCCTGTTTTGTAGGGAGAGGCTGGGATTTTCCTGCTGCTTATCAGTGCCTCCTCCCTTGACTAGTTTAAAAGCTGGCCAATGAAGCATTTAAACCGATTGCTCAAAAGACTTGTTCCTTCCTGGACAGATGCAGACCATCCTGCCAGTATAGGCTGGTGTCCTTCCAGGTGGAACCCCAGTCCCCAATGAAGCCAAACCCCTGTGCTCCACACCATGTTTTCAACCATTCATTAAACTGCATGGTGCAAAGTACCCTCGCCTCACCCATGCCATTGACAGGCAGCACCTCTGAGAAGGATACTGTGTGCGCTACTTGTCTTAGGCCCCTCCCCAACTCTACAAAGTCCTCCTGCACTGCTCTAATCTCATGATGAGCCAAGTCATTTGTCCCTAGGTGGACAATGACGTCCAGCTCAGTCTCCCGTGCAGCTGTTTTCATGATCCTGAGGATGCGCTTCCTGTCCCTCCAAGCCATGGCACCAGGCAGGCACCTTACTTCAGTTTTCCCTTCTCCCCCCAGTTCTATCCCCCTAATAATTGAGTCCCCCAGCAGGAGCTGCTTCCTTTCCCTGTGGTGTCCTCCACCTCCTTCCTGTGGACCTCCCTTGTGACAGTTGTCCTCAGCCTCCTTAGTCTCCTCTGCGGGTGCATCCATAGGGGAACTATGCTCCCCCAGAATGGTGTATGGATTTTGGAGTGGAACAACTGACTGGGTGTGCCTCAGTTCCACCATCCTCACCCTCCCTGAGCCCACTGTGGTCCAACTGCTGTGCTTTCTTCGCAACCTCTGAGGTAGTGGTGGTGGCTCTGGTGCTCCCTGGATGGGGGAGGTTCCCTTCCTACCGTCCAGTGTGGCCTGGGGGAAGGTTCCCTTACTACTGTCCAGTGTGGCCTGAAGACAGGCAACTTCCTCCCTCAGGGCAGAGAGTTGTCTGCAAATAGGGCAGCATTTTAGCCTCCAGAAAGAGTCCCGGAAGACTGCTGCCCCACAGCCATTACATTGCACTACTCCCCACATGTTTATCTACTTTTTTTTGTGTGTGTGATTGGTTTGTTATATAGAAATATATATATATATTATACAATGTGTATGCTTATATTGTCAGTGCAGTGTGCTAGAGGATATGACAGTGATATGCACCTTGCACTCTTGAGGAAATGATGTCAGAACCCCAGGTATAAAGGAACTATTTCCAGGGTGGGTGGGTGAGGGGTGGGCAGGGTTGGGCCTAAACTGTGCCTCACGAAACAATCAGCTAAAAGCTCTGACCCACCACTGCAATGAGTGCCTTCCTGTCAGCAAGATGCCCTACACAACAATTTGACAGAGAAAATACCCTGCTAATCAAACAGAGAAAAATCCAGACATCCAAGTCAGACACAGGTAAACCTCCCCAGCCCCAAAAACAGCCTGGTGATTTGTGCTCTGAAAGCAGTCAGCCCCAAAATAAGTCAGCTGTGCACCAGGACAGACACAGTAAACAGTATTCCGTCCCTCAGGGTTTAAACTCTTCCTGCACTGAAAATCTTAACAATTGTAACAAAAGTAAAGCAAGATCCACCTCCCTCTGTTGCTTGAAAGACTGTCTTTCCCGATAATTCTAAGTTCCTTATTTCACCTTTCAGTTAGAAGTAGCCTCCATCTGCAGAATATCTGCCGCAAACCAAAGACAATTGTAAGGTTCACCTCCCTCTGTTGTGAGCACAACTCGCTTTCTTGCAAATCCTGTGTTCAGTATTGCAGCTTCCAGCCAGAGGTAGCTTCACCTGAAGAATATTAGCTATCCACAGTGATTATGGTTCCTGCCTGCCTCCCCTTTTCCAGCAGCAGCCTCCACCATGGGCAACCATTCCTTGCTAGTCATTAGGAGGATGTGAGGTTTCTCAGACAGTTCTGTTTTTGCCCCTGTAGAATGAGTTGTCCAGCACATACTGGCCAAGAGATGATCCTTTCAGTCCTGCCAGACTACTGGGGTATCCTCCTCCAATGGTATCATGCTTGTGCAGATGTATTGCTCTGCAGTTCCCCTATTGTTTAAAGTAACAGATTGTTGGTTTCTCCATTGAGTTGGCAGTTGTGCCAGATTTATCGCTCTGTAGTCCAGCTACTGTTTAAGGCAATACATTGTTTTTCTGATCCTCGACCAGGAAGGGGGGCTAGACCAGAGATCTTAGTGGCAGAGGTGCCTCTTGATGGGCACACTTTCAGATATGTCAACAGCTAGGGAACTGGTGACACAATCCACTGTCCGCTTAGGATTAGCTGGATGGAGTGCTGTCACTATGGGTCCTGGCAGTGTAGTTCTGACCTGAAGGCTGTACATATTTCAATGTGGTTGTCTAGGCCGGTTGTAATATGGATGACAAGCTAGTTTTCAGGGGGGCTCACCTTAAAGCCTCTTGTGCACTGATGTGAACTCTGTTGTTGGCCGGTTGGCTACTGGGTGGACTTACCAGACCAGATTTGTGTGCAAGAGGTCCAAGACCATCAGCATCCATGCGTTTAGATCAAGGTTCTAGTGAATAGAAAGGCCAATCACTGCATAGCTGGAACAGCAGGAGAACAGAATGTCACACAGTCTGTCTAGGCCATGAAAATGTGCACCCAGGTGTTTGAGCCCTGTGATCCTAGGAGTGTTCTGGTCTGGAGAGTGGAAGATTGGTCTGACATGGGTCGAGTGATTCAGCCATAACGGATCTTTCTGGTATTAAGGGCTGTTATTTCATACCGGTGGCTGGTGGGGGAGGCAGTAGCTGTCTGCCCTAGCACTGGAACTGCACTGATCATACTTGCTTAGTGTTTTTTATTTTACTCTACGGCCGTGCATCTGTCAAGGAGTGGGGTCAGAATGGAGTTCCCTTTGACAGCTTCAGAGTGACCAAGAAGCACTTGACATTTGGTCCTGGTTTACATCTTTTATCACAAAGCTAACAGTCGGGCTTCCCAGGGCACAAGTAGACCCCGGAAGCAGGAACGCCCAACCCAGGACGTATCTTCCTGATGGTCTTTAGGGAAGTCTCACCTCAGCAGCATTTGTCTGACCCAGGACTGTCTTTCTGATGGTCTCTAGGAGAGTTTGACTTCAGTGGCCTCTACTCATAGTGTTAGATTTGTTCTCTTCTCCTGTTGATCAGAAGACCAGGGTGTTAAGGCCTTAAAGGCCATAATTCTACACATCTTCAGTGTCTGTTTCCTTTTTTGTAGGTGGTTGTCACCAATAGCTCTGCCATACGCTTTGGAGTCGATAGTGTTTTGGCTAAGAGAGTGACAGAAGAGTCAATAGTGTCTTGGCCAGGTGAGTGGAAGATTATAGATGCTTGTTTTTTTTTTCCCCAGTTGAGTTTCTACATCTGATCAAGTGTTGAGATAGGAAACTGCTTCCTGCTAATGTCAGGGAAAGGTGAAATAGTTGGAGGGAGGGGAGACATTCCTGGTGTGGCCCTTTCATGTATAAGTATTACCTCTGGTCTGAGCAGAGAAGGGGGTTCAGATGTTGCAGTAGTGTTAGTGGAGGGATAGAGCCTCTTGAAAAGGACAGGTGTGGTCAGGACAGAGTTCCTTTCCTTTGCAGGTGCTCATGGCTTCCTAGGTGGAAAGGGCTAGTCTGCAGTAGAAGTTGCCATCTGGTTATGTAACCTTTTAATCTTATTGTTTCCAAGCCCCTGCAGGGGTTATGCCATGAGCTCATCACAGTCGTCTACTACCCAGTTTGGCAAGCAGGCTTAATCGGATAGATCCAGTATTTGCCTGTTAGGGAATTATATGGGACAGTATTCTTCCCAACTGTATTTAGATAGTTACTGCTTTTTAGAACCCATATGTATTAACTACCTCTCCATTGACAACGTGGAGCAATACAGAAAGGAGAAATTCCATCATACTTACCGTAGTTTCCTTTTCTGTTAGCTCCAGCATTGTTGTGGTGCCTGTCCCGGAAGCCACTCGTTCATCTGTAGAGTTTTGTCCAATATGTCCATTTTAGGTGTACATTGTTTTTTTTTGTTTGTTTTGTATTAGAGGACACCTACACTGTTCTTTCATGGTTTAGGATTCATCAGTGGTATCTGGACGTTTTTGCACCATAACTTATGGCTTGTGTAAGGAACAATAGATTTTAAGGTGAGGCATAAGAGGTTATGTTTGTCTAGGGAATCTGCATGAGTATCCACCGGTCATGTACATTTAATTATATCCTTTTGTTTAACTAATCTTTTGTCTGTGTTTAAAGGGGAAGTAAGCACTGCAGAGGTCACTCACATTTTGAAAGCCCATGAAAAGATCTTTCAAACAAGCAATTGAGCTTCCCAATGGGTATCTGGTGTTCTAAGATATGACTGTCTAAATCATCTATAAATTAAATCAAGGCAGGAGACATTTCATGAATACTTCAAATAGAAAGTGATGTCACTGAGGAGCAAGCTGTAATTAACAACAAGCAGCTTGCCCCTTAGTGACATCACTTGCTGTTTTAAATTACATGAAATGGCTGCTGCCTTTTTTTGATTTATAGATGATTTAGATATAGGGGGAGGGATAGCGCTGTATGTGCAAAAACATATTACAGCTGGAGACATTCTGAGGGAGCAGAGAGTGATGGAGGACCTGTGGGTAGTGCTTGAAAGAGGGAAAAGAGATATTGTTTAACAGGAAATATTCACTGTCTTTTTCTTTTCACTATATTCGCTGGTTCTATATTAGAGTGACAATAAAAAGATAGTGAATATTAGGTAGATCACTATATATAGCAGCACTAGTATTCCACCAGTGAAAATAAGAGGAAGTGAACATGTGGGGATGTGCTTGGAGCACTAAATACAAGGGTGAGAATTTAAACTGCTATACAGTATCATTAGGGTGGGGGTTGTTTACCGGGCTTCAGCACAGGGAGAGGAAGAGGATGGGGCTCTGATGAATGAGATTAAGGCCATTGCCCAAAAGGGGAGGTACTACTGATGGGAGACTTCAATTTCTTTGATATGAGTTGGAATCTCCCAACAGCAAGAACGGTCAGGAGAAGGAAGTTTCTGAATGCTCTACAGGGGGCTGAACTCAGACATTTGGTCTTGGAACCCACTCAGAGGAGGCAATGTTGGATCTTGTCCTCACCAATGGGAATAGTGAATCCAGACTTACAGTGGAAGACCGCCTGGGAAGCAGTGACCACAGGGTTATAAGGTTTAATATAGGGCCTGACATGATGCGATGCCACACAAACACAAGGGTTTTTGATTTCAGGAGGGCAAGCTTTGGGGAAATGGCCGTAATTCAAAGGGAAGCCTTGGTAAGCATACAAGAACTACAAGGGGTAAAGGAAATGTGGGACATTATAAAGGGAGGGATTGAAACTGCATCAAGCCTCTGTGTGAAACAGATTCGGAAAGGGAAAAGGAGACGGAGGCCACCACGGTTTACAAAAGAGGTGACAAAAAAGATCAGGGCTAAGGCTAGGGCCTTCGGGAATTACAAAACTAAACAGATGGAGGGGAACAGGGCAACCTACAAGAAACTGCAGAGGAAGGTAGGGGAAGAAGTTAGGGCAACCAAAGCTGAAAACAGAAGAACAGACAACAGAGTCAGCCAGGAAGGGGGATAAATTATTCTTTCGATATATTGGGGAAAAGAGGAAGGGGGGGATTCTCAGGCTGGCAGGGGAGAGAGGAGTCCCAATACAGGAAGACAGCCAAAAGGCTGAGATTTTACTGGAGTACTTTAGCTCTGTTTTACAGTTGAGGAGGTGGGGGATGAGACCATAATTCAAGAGAATGGACCTACGAAACCGGAAGTGGACACAAGACCCTTCACTGCAGTTAGTCAACAGGGAGTTGGCTAGGCTCCAGATCAGCAGGGCCATGGGACCTGATGCTGTGCACCCCAGGCTACTGCAAGAGCTCAGGGAGGTTCTGGCTGACCCCCTGGCTGCCCTGTACAACAGATCACTTGAAACAGGAGAGGTGCTAAGGGACTGGAGGGTGGCTAACGTGATCCCGATACACAAGGGGGGAAATAGAGGAGCCTGGGAACTACAGGCCCATAAGCCTCACCTCTGTGACTGGCAAGGTGATGAAGACACTTGTCAAGGAAAGGATTGTGGATTTCCTGGAAGACAGAGGGTTGCAAAATCAGGGACAACATGGGTTCACCAGGGGGTAGGTCCTGTCAGACCAGCCTAGTAGAATTCCTTGATGGGGTGATCAAGGTGATAGACCAGGGTGGGGCGTTGGATGTGGCTTACCTGGATTTCAGGAAGGCCTTTGATATTGTCCTTCATAGGAGGTTGATTATGAAATTGAGGAACATAGGGGTGGGAACCAGGATAGAGAAATGAGTGGAAAACTGGCTTAGAGATAAAAACCAAAGGGTGGTGGTGAATGGGATATGCTCAGCAGAGGGGATGGTGACCAGTGGAGTACCTCAAGGGTCTGTGTTTTGGGGGACTTCCAGTGACGTCAGGATCTTAATGGCTGCCTAGTTCTGAGACTCCGGGCCACCTCCGAAATAAATCAAGATACATTGGCTGGTTAAAACATGCAATCACCAATAAAAGTCACCTGCTCAAAAGTCGTCATGTCCAGGCAACAGGAGACGCCGACATCAAAACTCTGAGAACTTATACAAAAGGAAAAAAATGAGCAAAATGCTTGCCGAAGGGATCGGAGGAGAGAACGAGGCCCTTGAACCTCAGATGGACACAGAGGAACCAGACTTAATAAATACTGTACTACAGACAGCCCACACAGTCAGCAAAATAGACAAGTCTCTTACCGATCTCCGCTCGGAGCTTAGTGGTATTGAGCACTGAGCGGATCAGCTGGAGCTGGGCCTGGTAACAGTGGTCGAGCAGGCCGATCAGCAGGATAGGCTCCTTCTATACTTACTGGTAAGGGAAAGGGAGCTGACCGCTAACTTGGACGACTTGGAGGGTTGGAACAGAAGACAAAACATTCGGATATATGGGATACCGGAGGGCGCGGAGAACAAAGAACCGAACGTTACTGCCTTCCTCCAGTCACTATTAAAAGAAACCCTCAATCTCCCAGCTGAACTTGATCACCGAATGGACAGGGCTCACAGATCACTGGCTCCAAAGCCCAACGACGCAGAGGCCAGACCACGCTCCTTCATAGCCAAACTCACCTTATACTCCATTAAGAAAGAGCTACTACATAGAGCCTGGAAACAAAGAGATCTACAATATAAGGGCAACAGAATTACAACCGATAATGACTACACATCTCAAGTTCAGGAACAAAGAAGAGCTGTATGGCCCATAATCAAGCAGCTCAGGGGCAAGAACTTACGTGCGCAGTTGCTTTACCCAGCTCAGCTGAGGGTGGAAACGGACAGAGGCTCTAGAGTTTTTCCGGATCTGTTGGCTGCCAAACCATTTCTTAAGGAGCTGGGCATTGCCACCCCACCTATGATCAAGGAGCAGCTTGAGAGGGAGGTCCTGCGATCGGCTTGGGATGTCGCCAAGAAAGGATTCAAGTGAAAAGGGATGCAACAACCGATCCCGCACACCGACATCCATTCTGATATTGCAGCTCTCCTGAAAACCTACTCTCCGAACGCGAGTCGACAACAGAGACCAGATGGAGGGGAAAACGAGCACCAGAGGGCAATGGACCAGACACAGAAGACGAACACTGACCAAGGAGGCCCCAAACAGTAAAGCAAGTACTTTTTGAACTTAAATCCTATTAGAATTGTCTCCCGCTCCCTCATCCTCCCGAACGGCCACCAGTGGGGAGACACCTGGGCTCCGGGGCCTACCTCCGAGCGGATGCAATCAGACCATTAAAACTACCCACCAACAGGACTTAAGAACGATTATTCGAAATAACAGAAAGTTTAAAAGGAGGGAATTTTTTGAATTAAAAGCAACAATCTGCGAGGTATTGAGGACTTGGGGGGGGAGACGGGTTGCACTAGGCCAAGAAACCCCGCCATAACATCGATCCTTCCAGCAGTGACCGGGGACGCAGTTTGTTCTCTACAGAAGGCGGAGGAAGGCCTACCTTTTGCTGGGGTCCACGCTCCGAGGTCTCGGATCACAAGTGCCTGAGCACATGGAGTCTAGCGCTTTGCCCCTCCAAGTCGGGTGTTGCCTGCTCCATCAAAACCGCGACTGGGCGTCACCATAGGGATTGAGAGGGCCCAGGAATGCAATGCAGGGGTAAGGGGGGACTTCATTGGGCCTGGGATCTAAGGGTGCCACCCAAGCAGTAAAGGACCCCGAAGCAGTCGGACTCTGAATAGGTGAATACCTGGGCCTTATAAACTAGGGAATGATGATTAAGAGGTGGGGAAGAGCACATATGGGATTACAGGGGACCACTATGAGGGTATGGGCTGTGCGGCCTCCTCGACAGCTGAGGGCGATATAAAGAGTTCTTTGCTTATTGAACCGTAGGGGAATGACTGGGGCCCAGGGATGTCCCCTGCTCTCGGCCTTTGATGGACCAAAGGAGACTGAAAGAATATGCCCCCCCTAAACTAAGGCTTGGGATGGGCCCCCATGGCAACGAATGATGATCTGTCTAGGAAGTAGCAAGCAGATTAGGAAAACGATGCTAGGGAGGACCCCCCATATCTATATCCAAGGGGACACCCACATCTCTCTAGAGGGAGGGGCAGGACATGTAGCATGCCGAATTAATCTCCTGTAATTGCACAATTTAAATAGGAGGTCAGCCCGGTCTATAGGGAACAGGCACCAGGTCAGATTAAACTAGACACCAGTAACAGATGTCTGTATATTCCCAAGGAGGACTAAAGCTCCCTTGCGGTAGAACACACGCGTAACAAGCATCTGTGCATTCAGTGCCTAAGCAAGGCACGACCCAGGCCTCATGCAGAGGCCTGACCTTGGAAGTACAGCTAAAAATACAGGAAGTAAAGACAGTATAACCTTAGGTTACTTATTGCAGTATTGTGAATAGTTTGTTAAAAGTTGTAACGGTTAGTGGTTATAAATTGATTGGTTTCAGTGTTTGGAACTTACCTTTTGATTAAGTTCAATGCAACATCACATTGGAACAGAGTACAGAGTAAAGGAATACAGTAACGATAGGCCACCTATTGGCCTCAAAATTTAACCTATACTTTTTCTTAATTATGTCGATTCTGAACTTTTTACATTTTATAAGAGAAGAAAATAGAAAGATGCCTAATTTGAACACTAAAGTCCTATTGTATAATGTCAACAGACTTAACAGTCCTATAAAGAGGAAAGGGGTCTTAACATTTCTTAGAGAGCAGGAAGCACCCATCATTTTCCTGCAGGAGACACACCTTGCCCCCAGGAAGTTGAGAAACTTAAAACCAAAGTTTTTACCAAAATTTTACTATGCTTCCCTGGAGAAGGGGAAAAAAAGGGGTGGCAGTCCTTCTGGCAGCCAATCTACCATTCAAAGAAGAAGAGATAATCACAGTCCCGGGGGCAAGGTATGTTATTGTCAGGAGGAGGGTGCAGGACACACAAGTTTCTTTGGCCAATGTTTATGCCCCTCCTGGTTCCCCCTTTACATTCTACTCAGATGTCATCAAACTGATCCTGGAAAAGACAAAGGGAACACTGCTAATGGGTGGGAACTGGACTTAGTAATGAACAGGCAGGTGGACACCATATCACAGATCCCATCCCCAGGCATCAGAACAGCAAAGTTATTCAGAAAACTTCTGATGGTAACAGGGATTATTGACATATGGAGGGAGAGGTACCCTCAGGCAAGGGCGTATACATGCTACTCACCCAGATACAAAATCTTCTCTTGAATCGACCTGTTCCTGACACTAACTCGGGATCTTTCTAAAATAGGTCACTCTTGGATGGGGATGGCAACCCATTCAGACCACCAGCCAATACTTGTCGAGATAGACCTGGGGATCCCTCAAAAGAAAACTCAGTGGCGCCTCAACATATCCCTATTGCATGACAAAGTAGTCATCCCTAAACTTAATGAAGAGTTAAAGCAAACCGTTGAATACAACAAAAGACCGGAGGTGACACTCCAGATCCTGTAGGACACACTAAAAACCAGACACAACAACAACAAAAATGGATAAAGAATAGGGATCGGGAAATCAAGACAGTCACAGACAGACTACAAAAAATACAGCAACTGGAAACAGAAAAAGCATTAGCATATATTAAACAAACATATTACGAGGGGGGACCACGGGCCACCTGATTACTTGCTATGAGACTGAAACAAAGACAGGCCAAGGCAACCATAACTAAAATAAAAGACCCCAGGACAGGCACATTAAAATACAAGGAGGACCAAATTAGAGAAGCTTTTGCCACATACTACAAACAACTCTACAGAGCCCAGCAAGAAACTCCCTCAGGAGACGAGCAAGAATACCTTAAAAACTTAAAGATACCCATGTTTACTGTACAGCAGCGTGAGGCCTTGACCACCCCTGTACGTCTAACCGAGGTGGTAGAGGCTATTCGAAATTTAAAAACCGGAAAATGCCTGGGACTGGACGGGTTCAGTGGGGAATTCTACAAATCAGTGGAGGGGGAGCTAGCCCCACATCTGCTGCAGGCGGTCAATGAGGTGTGGGTGGGTGTGGGGGTGCCGCCCTCCTGGAATTATGCCACCGTAACAGTTCTGCCCAAAGAAAGAAAGGACCGGACTGAGTGCAGTGCGTACCGACCCATCTCTCTACTAAATGTAGACTATAAGATTTTCACTTTGGTTCTGTCCGGGCGGCTCCTCTCCCTCCTCCCCCAGCTCATTAATAAGGATCAAACCGGCTTTATAGCAGGACGACAGGCCCCAGACAATGTTCGACGTACCATAAACATAGTGGACAAAGTCGACCAAGATAAGACTCCTTTTTGCCTAATGAGCCTAAGATGCCGAAAAGGCATTTGATAAAGTATCATGGCCTTTTTTGTTTAGGGTACTAGAGAGATTTGGATTCCCTGAACCAGTAACAGATGCTTTAAAAGCCTTATACAGAGCCCCACAGGCCTATATCAGAATTTATTTGTTTTTGTTAACCAGGTAAGCACAGTAGACAACAAGTGCCTATTTTCAGGGGCAACTCGGGATATTACAATACAGAAAACATGGTACATTGTCATGGTAACATACATGCCCATATACAGGTGGGGCCAGAGAGATTACAATACAGAGAACATGGTACATTGTCATAGTAACATACGTGCCCACATACAGGTGGGGCCAGAGTACAGTATAGCGACATGGTACAGAGTCAGAAATAGCAACATGATACAACTACAACTAGTGAATCAATGGGGGAATAACAGACAGATTCCCGCTCGGGAGAGGAACTAGACAGGGTTGCCCACTCTCACCCCTCTTATTCGCCTTGTACATAGAGCCTCTGGCCTGTGCCATTAGAGAAAACCCAAATATCGAGGGAGTCCAGATAGGTGGTACTGAACACAAAATATCACTCTATGCAGATGATGTCCTTCTATACATCACTAACCCCAATCAGTCCATCCCAGAAATCTGGAAAACCTTGCAGGAATTTGGATCCCACGAAGGCTACTCCCTAAATAAGGACAAAACGGATATACTCAAATTTCATTACAGACCCACACCCTTAATCACAGAACTTTTCCCCCTAAATTGGAACAAACAGAAAATTAAATACTTAGGGATTCAGGTCACAAAGAGCCTAAAGGGGCTCTTTGCAGCCAATTTTGGACCCCTACAATCCCAACTTAAGAAAGATATAGAGAAATGGCAAATTCTTAAACTACCCATGCACTCCAAGATACAGACAGTGACCATGAACATTCTACCGAGATTCTTATACCTCTTTCAGTCCCTCCCAGTAAACATACCCCAGAAACAATTTCAAGCCTGGCAGAAGACCATATCCCAATTCATATGGTCACCAGGGAGAACCTGAATAAAGATGAGCATCCTACAGGAAGATAGATCAAAGGGAGGGCTGTTCCCAACCTAGAGAACTACTGCATGGCCGCACAATTAAGGTTCGCCGTACTGTGGAGCACCGATACTTATGATGCCCACTGGAAAGATATTGAGACCCATATGACAGAAGGCCCCCGCTGGGTCCCAGGCTAACAGCCCCCAACATATTAAGAGAGGACACGGAGAACCCACATGCAGTAAGGAACACTCTAAACATGGTACATAGGCTTTGGGTCAAGATGGGCGTTAAAGAGGCAACCTGGCCGCTGCAGTGGTTCGCCTGGACCACACAATTTATACCTACAAAGATGGATCACACATACCGACTATGGGCAAGAAGGGGTCTACAGAGACTGGGACAGTTGGTAGTCGACGACACTGTCTTAGACTTCCAAACTCTTAAGCAGACATTAATCTCAGAAATAAGGATAATTTCCGCTACCTGCAGTTGAGAGATTACATATTGACCACTCGTAGAGACTCAGCCACAGAACCTGACATAGAGAACCTCTTACAAGTAATACAGGCCATTATAGCAGGGAAACTTGAGAGAGGCCTAGTTTCGGCCCTCTACAAAACAATCAGGCAGTCCCTAATAACAACCACTACCAAAATGAAAACCAGATGGGAGAGGGAGAGTAACACAAACGTAACGGCTAAGGAGTGGGAAGTGGCATTCAGCCTGGCTAATAAAACTACCCTCTCACCAGGCTGGCGAGAGTTCGTGTGGAAAATAAGGGTAAGACCCTTCTACTCCCCCAAAATTCAAGGTAAATGGGGAGGGAATGTCCAGGGGAACTGTTGGAGGAATTATGGGATCAAGAAGGCTCATCACACTCGTATATTTTGGGAATGCGAAGGCTTAAAACATTTTGGGAGGATGTCCTGAGGGAAATATCTAGAGGATCTTCCTGAGCACTCAACAACTTACAGTTAAGAACACTGTATTGGGAGTACCACCAGAGGGAGTAAGAGGTGCTGACACAATTTATTTATGGAGTATCCTGCTAGTGGCAGCACATAAATCAATTACTAGGAAGTGGCTTTCTGCGGATCCACCAGATAGAAAACAGTGTGTAACCCCCACCCCCCTGCCTTTTTGCAAACGACAGGTGGTATTCTGTTTGAATCTGGCAGCAGTACCAGGTGGGGACTGGATTCGGGGAGGAATAGGTTACTCGGCACAAGGGCTAGGTTTGGCTACTCTGCACAGGGGCACCCCAGTAACTCCGAACACAGGAAGCAATAACTGCAATGTCCAATACCAGGAATGGGATTCTAAAGTGTGGTTTTATTCACATCCAAGCAGAACAAACAAAGCATAGGCGGACCACCACAGGGCTACACTTCTGGTAATGCAGATTAAATAGCATCAGAACACTTCCTCAACAATTCAGCCCTCAGGCTCTGAACCCACCGGGCACACAGCCCGGACTTGCACGCTGCTTTGGGTACACAGCCCGAACTTGTACACTATTCTGGGATTTCCCTGGCTTGGCTCCCCTGCCGGCCACTCGAACACCTTCCATTTGTCATGGAAACATTTTCTGGTTGCTCCCTAAACCACGTAAGAGCCTTCGATTCCATAAGGGAAACTTCCTTTTAATCCCACGTCTGGGTACTTTCCTCAGGCACCGTCCAAGTACCTGAGAGAAAGTAAAAGTGCCACAGAGCAAATCCGTAGAGGTGAATTTGGTTACTACTGATGGGGGGGGTCTCCCACCTCTCGCTTCCACAATTCATACCTGGCCATTTCTCTGGACATTAAACATCTCTCTCTGTAAAGCTTGGCTATGTAGATTAAAGGGTAAGTGCATAGCACATTTCCTCTACATGTCTTGGCTTTCCCCTTGTACTAGACTCGAACATACTTTTACTTGGCTTAGGCCATTACTCTAGGCCTCCCACTGATTAAGCAGTCCAATCCCCACTTTACAACAGTTCAGGTGAAAACATAGGCCGTATGTCAGAGCAGACTCACCCTTTAGTTGCAGGTGCCCCACAGGCGATTCCTCACAGGAATTTCTTCCCCACAGCTTCTGGTGCTGCAGCACAACTTGAAACAAGGCAGCTTCTTCCCTAGCCGGAACCAGGAGGGTTGCCCCTGGAATGACAGGCAAACCTTTCCACCCCCATCCCCTCAGGGATGGGGCACAGGGACCAGTAACAGCGGTCTCCACCACTTCACAAACAGCTTAATGTGTTCCTCTTTTGGTGGAAACACACACCTCCCCTACAGTAGCTCTATGAAAGAGCTTTAGGCTCAGAGAGCCTGTCCACAGGCTGCTGTGCTGCTTCTCTCTTCAAGACTGCACACAGACTCTCTCACACTGTTAAAAAAAAATCCCCAACATTCTATCCTAACTTCCAACTGCAGATTCCAGTGTGGCTCATGCAGCTGCGAGAGTTCTATGGTGATGTTATCCCTCAGTCTCAGCTGAGACTGAGAACAGAGTGAGACAGTGTGAAATCCATTTAACTGGAGTTTCACAAGCTGCCTTCCCTGTCTACCACTAGGTCTTATTGGGATTCTAGTAACCCCGGATAACAGGGGGGTTACAAGTGGATCTCCACTGTTCAAAAAACCAAGAAATGGAAGAGTTGACCCACAAGATAAGCAACAGACACACATTATTTATCAGAAGATGGACAAGGTGGTCCATATTGGGTTATTGAGACCTGACAGAAGAAATAGAGACAATTCAACACATTCTCTAATGTAACAAGTAGGAAACACTGAAATTCAGGGTTAGAGAGGACTTCATATACTAAAGAGCAATAAAAGGGAAGACAAAGATAAAGGAATTGGGGAAACTAAAAACACATTGAGCTTTTATAGAACCCACCTGTATAAGGTAAAGGGCACAATTAGTTCCAGAAATGATAAGCGGAGATGTAATGAAATAAGAGAAGATATGTGACTTAATACAACATACAGTGTCTAAGAAAAGGTAGAAATATGTAAGATGGAAATGAGAAATTAATTGTAAGATCTGTAGATGACAATATGTACTTGTAAAGCGTAATGGAGTGTATTCGCTGTACTCTGATTCCTGACTTGCAATAAACTTGAATTAAAAAAAAAAGGGTCTGTGTTGGGCCAGTACTTATTAATATTTATATAAGTGATATTAACTGTAGGGGAGAGAAGTAGCACTGTTTGCTTACGATGCTAAACTGTGTAGCAAAGTGGACATTCAGGGTAGGGTGGATAGGATGTGGGCAGACTTGAGGAAATTAAAGGAATGTTCCAGAAAGTGGAAACTGGGGTTCAATGCAGGGAAGTGCAGAATCATGCACTTGGGAAATAAGAACCCGGGGTGAAATACACAAGGTCACAAGAGAGGAGAGGGACCTGGGAGTACTTATTACTGATGATCTTAAGGTGACTAAGCAGTGTGGGAAAGGCAACTCAAATGCTGGGATGCATAGGAAGGGAGATTACCAGCAGGAGGAGGGAGGTGATTCTCCCCCTATATGTATCACTGGTTCGGCCACATCTCAAGTACTGCATGTAGTTCTGGAGACCCCATCTCTGAAGAGACCTGGACAGGGTGGAGACGGTGCAGAAGAGGGGTGACCAGGATGATACAGGGTATGCAGGGGAAATCATATAAGGAGAGACTTGGGGAACTGGGCCCATACTCCTTGGAGGACAGGAGAAGGAGGGGGGATATGATTGACACATTTAAATACTTAAAGGGGATCAACACAGCTCTGGGAGACAGGCTGTTTCAGTTGAGAGGAGGTACTAATACCAGGGGGCATTGCATGAAATTGGTGGGTGGCAGGCTCAAGGGTGACGTGAAGAAGTTCTACTTCACTGAGAGGGTGGTGAATGCATGGAATAGATTATCAGAAGAAGTGGTGGGGGCAGCTATAGTCACACAGTTCAAGCAAGCATGGGACAAGCACATGGGTATGTTTAAGTGGGGAGGGGAAGGGTTGGCAACCACCCAGTAGATGGCACACTGGGGGGGTTCCCACGAGCAGACTAGGTGGGCCACTGGTTTTTATCTGCGATCTACTTCTATGAATCTATGAATATTCATATCTCAGGACTTCTGACACCAACAGAGAAGCTTGATACCTTGCTTGAAAGATTTGTTTCTAAGCTTACACGATTTAGTGATCCCTTTAATGTTTTACTTCCCAACAAGCTGTGGGAAGCAGAGGACTATGTGCTACGATAATGAGTCTGGTGTACAATGTTGGAGTCTAGGAATGGCTGCCACACATATCCATAATGGAGGGGCCACGTCAAGTCAGGTAGGCCTGCATTCCTGTGGATTTTTATGATATATATTTATGAGAGGGTTCAACTAGGGACATGATATTACTAGTTTTGTGTTTGTATGCTGCATAGACAGAAGTGAACTGAGGTGGAATGTCATTGTAATGTGCCCTGTCCCTGGGGGTCTGTGCAAAGGTCGCAGCTTTGGAGCTCTACCACTGTCCCAGTAGGGGAGAACATTACCTATATGCATTAACTTCCTTCCCCATTGACAACGTTGGAGCTACCAGAAAAGCAAATCATGGGAAGTATGATGGAATTTCTCCTGTTGTTCTGATAGCATAGCTTTTCTATTGTAATATTCAGAAGATACATTTACATATACAGTGAAATTATATATCTTACCAAAGTCAATCTTCAAAATTCATCATGATTGGGTCTAGGCCAGAGGACTAGACTCTCAACAGGAGCATGTCTTTTTAAGAATTTTGGAGTTGGGGTGCCGGCGTTGGAGGCAGTGGCGCCTACGAGGCAGACATACTACATAGCACTTGCGGACTGACCCATAACCGTCACCGACCCTCACCACCACCTCCTCAGTTCTGCCAAGGAAGGGGGGGGGTGCTGTGGAGCAGCATCATGGCGGCAGCTCTCTAAGCCAGCTCTAAATGAAGTAATCTCCTATAACTGATTTATACCATCTAACTCTGTCTTCGTGGAGAAATAAACATAGAAACCTGTAGTTGAAACCTCCAGGAGCGAAATAGGACCCAAGAAGGATGGGAAACATGGGTTCCGCAGCATGGACGTTTTCCTTTCCCCCGCGGGCTCTTCTTCTGGATTGGAACCCAGCTCAGTCGGTAGTCTAGTCACTCCGGAGCTTCCGGCAGCACAGATTATGGTACTCCTATCTAAAATACAAGCAAATGGGGAGGAAACAAATAAATGATTGGCAGCGATGGAGGCAAAAATGACAGAAAACGACACCGCTATTAAGGACCATTCCCAGGCAATTGCTGAACTACAAGCAGCTGACACCAGACAAGCAGAGGGCAATGCCACATTCGTAAAGGACTGCAATTATGTATGGTGTAAAATTGAAACCTTTGAGAACAACCAGCACCAGGTCAATGTGCGAATGGTAGGTTTTCTACCACACCATGCCGGAAGATCGGAACTCCTTGGGACTATGCACAGATTGATTTTCCTGGATTTAAAGTTATTGCCAGAAGAATTGGGGGTGACTTTGCTAAAGGCATTTACTATCCCGCAGCAACCACACACTCCAGGGGATTCCTCACAGAGGCATCTGACAGTGATTGTAACCCTGTCCTCTCCTGAAGCGAGGATCCCATTGCTGCAAGCTGCATGGGCCAGGGCCGACATTGTGTGGGAGGATAGTCGTCTGGCCTTTTTCCCAGACCTGGCGGCACAAACTTAAAGCCGCAAAAAAGAGATACAAAAAATTAAAAAGGAACTCAAAAGACGGCATACAAGCCCAACTTACATTCCCTGCGAGGCTGCAGATAAGGCATGAGTCTAAGGTGAACATTTTTGTGTACCCGAAGAAAAGCAGACGGATTTGCGGACAAGTTGCTGGAGGAGGCCAAGCCAGAAGAAAAAGCATCGGATGATGATGGGGGCTGAATTGATAGCCTTACAGTTAACTGGGGACACTTAAATAAAAGTTTCCGAGCATTGTTTCAATGTGGTGATTGGTATCTTCCCGGGGTAGGGAGGCCACTGAGTAAGGATAGTTTTACCTAGGTGGGTTGGAGAATTCAATAATGTTTACTCCTTACTGCTATTTAAAATTATAAATATTTCTTTTTTTTATTGTATCTAAGTACTAGCCAAATGCTGCTGTAATACAAAGAGATCTGTTTTATTATCAAAAATAATTATAGTTGAGGAGTGTATAGATAGTGTAAATATACACTACTCAATTTGCAAACGTTAATGATAGAACTGACTGAATATCTTGTTAGCCTACAGGGTGGGCTTAGACCGTACCTAAATGTGTAGGCCTTGTGCTTTAGCTGAATTGAGACCGGGACATCTGTATGTACTGAAGCCCATGTTTCCTTAACTCCTCAGCTCCTCCAGTGTGTTTAGTCCTACTAGAGAAGGGATAAACAGGTGATTAAATTAAATAAAAGGATAAATTTTGGTGAGAGTATCAATGACCTACATTTTAATCCTTTCAAACTTTTCTCCTAACTTAACTGTTGGGGCAGAACTGGTAAACGATTTGGACACACTAACCTAAGATGATTACTGTTTGTACTGTGACAGATCTGAACATAAGTTTGGAGGTCTACATACGTCATATTTTCTCTTTTTATGTGGTTACAGCTTATACTGTAAATTCCTAAAATCCAATAAACAAAAGTAAAAAAAAAAAAATCTGCCGAGGAAGGATCTCAGCAAGGGTGGGTTCACAGCAACTACATCAGCTCTGTTCATTGTGCCTCTTGGCCTACTCGACACCGTACTTCATCAACGCCGTATGTCTCGGCACCATTCGTGGCACTAATTCTTTGTTTTTCTTTTCTTTCTTTTTTGTACAGTTTTATTAGTGCGGCATCGAGTTTTCTACTCTTTATTTTCTTTCCATCAGTGGCGATGTCGGGTCCAGGGCCGAAAAAGTCTTCAAAAAAAGCGGGAGTAGCCCCGATGCGTCTGTGCCCCTGTGGCAACTCCATGACCGTTTCTGACCCACATGACTGCTGTTTTTCCAGTTTGGGTCCCCGCCATGCTATGGACGAGTGCGATGCTTGTTTTTCAGTGGATTACTGCACCCTTGTTATCCGCACAGTGAGGTTGTGGAGAGACACCTCCCCCAACCTTTCATGGACAGCATCATATTTGGGATGCCAAAACAAGGTCTATGGGCTCCTCCCTGGGCCCCTCCCTGGTTCTGTGCAGACCGGCGGAGAGAAGACCCCTTCTATTTACAGTCTTGCTGGAAGGAGGGGTCTTAGCAAGGGGTTAGTGGGGCAATCGTCCTCCTCCAGGGGGGCGGCTGAGCACCCCTTGCAGTCTGGTGTGTCCTTAGAGGATCAGATGACCCCGTGTGTGTTGCCACAGCTATACACTCGGCCTGCTCTGGTGGTCCCCTCGGTGCCACTTCTGCTTGCAGTACTGACCATGCACCCAGGCTGCCCTCCAACGCCGCTGTCCATGCAGCAGGGCCTAGGATCCAGGCAGTGGCCAGCCTGGAGATTTTCCTGATCTCATTCTCCACCTCGGAGAGCGAGGATCGGGATGATGAAGGCAGCTTACAAAAAATATAAAACAACAAGAGGGGATAGGGATAAGGAAATGTACCAGCTTGCATCTAGAAAAGTCACCCGTATGGTGAGGGGAGCAAAGTCCAGTAAAGAGCAGCGGCTGGCACAGGGGATACATGGAGGGGAAAAGGGGTTCTTCCGGTACATTGAGGAGCGGAGAAAAACTAAGGGTCATCTCAGCAGATTGAGATCAGAAGGAGGGTGGGTGGAAGAGGCGAGGGACCAGGCAGAGGTATTTAACGAGTACTTTGCCTCTGTGTTCACTAGGGAGGGGGATGGGATATCTACAAAGCAAGGCACAAAGGGGATAGAAGCGGCAGGGAGTGGGATCAGGGGAGCAACAGAAATGGAGCAAAAGGGAGGAAAGGTACCCCAGGGTGTCACATCTGGATAAGGATAAAAGACCAGTAAGGTGGAGGGGACGGATGATGCCATCCCGCCAAAGGGTGTGGTTAGCCCTCAAGGCGCCTAAAGAAGACAAATCTCCTGGGCGGATGGCATTCATCCGAGAGTACTATGGGAATTGGCAGACATACTGGCTGCACCCCTGGCGGAGCTTTTCAGCAGGTCACTTGAGACAGGGAGGGTACCTAGGGATTGGCGAGAGGCACATGTGGTACCAATCCATAAAGGGGGGTCAAGGAAGTACCAGGTAACTATAGACCCATCAGTTTGACCTCAGTGGTGGGAAAATTAATGGAGAGTATACTAAAGAAACGATTGGGGGTTTACTTGGAGGAGGTGGGAGGTCTGGATAGTCGGCAACATGGGTTTGTGCCAGGTAGATCATGTCAAACCAACCTTGTGGAGTTCTATGAATGGGTAACATCAGAACTGGACAGGGTAAGCCTGTGGATGTATTATTCTTGGACTTCAGCAAGGCGTTTGACTCTGTCTCCCACAATGGTCTGGTGGAGAAACTGATGGGGTTAGGAGTAGGCCCTTTGATGGTCAGATGGATTGAAAACTGGATAGCTGGACGCACTCAGAGAGTAGTGGTCTGTGGGGAGCTCTCGAACCCTAGAGAGGTTGGTAGTGGGGTACTACAGGGCTCGGTCCTGGGTCCAATCCTGTTTAATGCATACATATCGGACATCAGGGATGGTATAGGGTGTGAAATGAGTCTCTTCGCGGATGACTCCAAGATGGGAGCAGTAGTTGAGGGAGAAGAGGGGAGGTTGGCCCTGCAAGGGACCTGGACACCTGGAAGCTGGGCTCACACATGGAAATTAAATTTCAATATCACCAAGTGCAAGGTGTTGCATCTTGGTCGGGAAACCTAAACACAGGTACACCCTGGGGAGGCGCTGGAAGCCTCAATAGGGAAAAAGACCTAGGGGTCATGGTGGATACATGTATGAATAACTCTGAGCAGTGCAGGAGAGCAGCTAGCAAGGCAAACAGGATGTTGGGATGCATCGTGAGGGGATCACCTCTAGGAGCAAGGAAGTGATTCTGCCGCTGTACAATGGACTGGTTAGACCACACCTTGAGTACTGTGTACAGTACTGGAGACCACACTTGAAGAGGGACATACAGCTCCTGGAGAGGGTACAGAGGAGGGCAACAAAGATGATACGAGGGCTAGGGGATTTGACTTATGAGGACAGACTTGAGGAGCTCTGCCTGTTTTCATTGGAGGAGAGGAGAGACAGGGGGGACATGATTGAGGTCTTCAAGTACCTCAAGGGAATAAATAGGGTAAACATGGAGGGGATCTTTAGACTAAAGCAGGAAGGTATCACCAGAGGGCATGGTTTGAAGTTGGAAGGTGGAAGGGTGAGGTGGGGAAAAGAGGAGGAGGTTTTTCACTGAGAGAGTGGTGGACCCTTGGAATGCACTGCCTGGTGAGCTGGTTCAGAGATCCACAGTGGAGGGTTTTAAGAGAGGGTGGGACAGACACAGAAAGGGGATGTATCAGATGATGGCCTGTCCCGGGGGGGTGGGGATGGATGATAGGGGTTTCTGGAGCACAAGGGATGGGAGGGTCTCGGCACCCAACTAAGGATCTAGGTTCGAGCAGACTCGATAGACCATAAGGCCTAATCTGCTGGCAAATAGTATGTTAGTATGATCCGAACTGGTTGCCCGGCTCTGAGGAGCCCATGAATGCTTCCTGGGTCAACCCGAGGCCCTCAGTGGTTCCGGAGTGTGTGGGCTCTCCTCTTTGTGCCGCCAGCAGTGCCACATCCCCTGAGCCGTCTGGTGCCACTTCTGGCCTCAGGGACTCTCTTAGTGTAGGCCAGGACACTTCTGGGGATGGCAGCACTGGGCTAGATGCCGATTCAAGAGTCAGCGCTGTCTCCAGTGCCAAATCTGCTTCTGCTGCTTCTTTGGGTAAGGAGGTGGACTCAGGTGCTGGGGATGACGCCAAGAAAGAGTCCAGAGTCACTTCCGCTACGTCTTGGTCTTCTCCTTCTCCTGCTAGCCCAAACTCTTTTTCTAGGCCTCTTTCAAGGGGCAGGTCCCTTTCTAGTGGGGCAGGGGTTGGGGTGGGGTCAGCACTGCGGTCCATCCCTGGAGCCTCTAGGGGCTTGAGGAGGAGCTGTAGTGCTGACTCCTCCTTGCTTTTACCTCCTGTTAGAGAAGGTCCTGCAGTTGGTGGGGACAGTGGCATCCCGACAGGCACTGTACGGTTCCATTCTCCTCACCTGGAGGTTCCCTAAAGGGCACCACCCCATTTGCCCAGCTGCTGTTGGACGCTGTGCAGTGGGCAAGATAGGCAGTCCCCCCTTCAGGAAGGGTCCCATGTGCAGTCTCACAGCCCTTGCTGAGGACATTCTCTGGTTTGCCAGACTTCTTCCACTCTTCCTCCTCTGCCTCCCTCTTGCCTTCTTCCAGGTCTCCTTGGTCCGAGGGGGCACCCTGACCTGGGACGAGTTCAGGGGGTCAGCGGCTGTGTGTCCTTGGTACCTGAGGGCACTAAATGAGATCATCTTTAGACCTCATATATCAGCACTTCCTTGCAAAGATGTTGGAGGTCCTGCACATCTCCCACTTTGCCATACACAACCCTGCTCGTACAACACTGGCATTCCTGGGGGAATACAGTGCTGACCACTTGGTCATACCTTCCAAGGACATTCGCGGAGGCTTCGTATGGTGTCTGGCTATGTCCCGCTGTCCCAGCTCCTGCCCCTAGAAACTGCATGCACAAGTATTGTGCCCCTGTGGCATCTCCAGGTGCCATGTGTCACCCCTCTTTGGGAGTAGAGCCCCAGGATAACCTCTCCGGGCATCATCGCCCTCAGAATGACCACCCCCCGAGTTTGACCGCTGGGGAAGAAGAGTGCTTGCAGCGGCACGCCTTCTCCTATGTATTGCAGCTCACCAGGTAGCCTATGCCAGGCACCTCTGGACGTTGCTAGGTCAACTTCTAGCTTCTATGCCTGACTGTGAGGAAACCCAGTAAGCCATTAGCCTTTCCACACGGGGCCTGGAATTAGCAAGATATCTCTCCAGAGCGGCATACGATGCTAATGAGGTGGCCTGCAGGCCGGTGGGAACCACAAATCTGCATAAGGCGGACTGCGTGGCTTCGCCTGTCGCGGTTGTCACCCATGGCCCAGTGTAGGATGCTATTCTCACCTTTCCAGAGGGCCCATTTCTTTTCTCGCAGGGCAAGGCGTGAGCTACAGTGGCGTCTTCCATCTCCCAGGACTCTGGAGCCTCCACCTTCCTCTGACCGTTCGCTGGCCTCACCAGGCACGTGAGGGAGCTGTTTCCCTCAGGGTTTGCCAGCTCGGCACTCTGACCTAATCATGATGAATGGTGAAGGCTGACTTTGGTAAGATATGAAAATTACGTACTCACTGTAATTCTTGATCTTCCCATGTATCTTCACCATTCATCATGACATCGCACCCTTCATCCCCAATGGCCAGGCACTGGGCAGCGCCTCCTCCCTTTACTCCTTCCATCCCCCTCTTCTTCCCTTGATTCAGTTTTACAAGGGTTTGGATTTAAAAAGGGGGGATGGTTTTCCTCGGCAAACTCTGCCTTACTGTGTAAGTTGGGTTCTGCCTCACCTTTTCTTTTTTTTTTTAACACTTTGTTTTATTTTATGATAAAAACAAACATACATATATTTGTTTACCAAGCACAGATCTTACAATCATTTATATTTCTTTCCGTAGAGGACGCCACTCCTCTTAATAAAAACAATATGACCCATCTAGTGCTTTACAGTTACATCATCTGGAGGGATATCAATAGAGAAAATAAGAAATTATTTTTCTCAAAAATCCATAGAAATACCATTGCTGTAATGAAGCCCATGAGTGGCATGGAAATTATCTCTAAACATAAAATAGAAGAGTCCCAAAGTCCTTCACCATACAAGATGGTATTGGTTGCCATGCAAATACAAGTAGAGGCCCAATTTATGTGCATTTCAATCTTTGATCAAACAGAGCATACTTTTCTAATGCTTAACTGGCAAATTATTAAACATTTATATGACCAAGGTGGATAGAAAAACAGAAACTCCGAGTCAGTACAACTCAACATTGGTAAGTTACAGTCTCTATAATCCACAGATCGAACTGGTAAAACATGAAAGTTGTTAGCAACTTAGATAATACATTGCCCAGCAAAACATGCCATAGTGTAGTGAGACCATAGAAACATAGAAGTTGACGGCAGATAAGGACCGCAAGGCCCATCCAGTCTGCCCATTTCTTTTTCTACCTTATAAATGTGCCATCGGCCTTTGCTCTGTCAGTGGCCTATCTATTCATAGTCATTTGTATTGCTCCCTTATGTCTATCCCATGCCTGTTTGAAGCCCTGCACTGTATTCATAGCCACCACTTCTTGTGGTAAGCCATTCCATGCATTCACCACCCTTTCTGTGAAAAAGAATTTCCTCACATTCCCCCTTAATCGGCCTCCCTCTAATCTCATGCTGTGTCCTCTTGTCCTGCTATTTTTCTTATATTTAAACATGTTAGACTCTTTCACCTTGTTTATGCCCTTAAGGTGTTTGAATGCCTCGATCATATCACCTCTCCCTCCTTTGCTCAAGGGTATACATATTGAGCTCCGTTAATCTGTCCTCATATGTCTTCTGATGCAGTCCCTGCACCATTTTGGTTGCCCTTCTCTGGACTGCCTCAATTTGGTTAATGTCCTTGTGAAGGTGTGGCCTCCAATCTGCACCGCAGTACTCCAGATGGGGCCTAACCAGTGTCTTGTACAGAGGGATTATTACCTCCCTCTTCGACTTGTGATACCCCTACTAATACACCCTAACACCCCCTAGCCTTACCTACTGCTTTAGAGGTCTGCTTGGATGATTTTAGGTCATCAGTAATGATGATGCCCAAGTCTCTTTCTTCCTTTGTGACTGCTAAACTCCTCCCAGCCTATAGGTGGCTTCAGGGTTTCTCTTCCTATGTGCATGATTTTGCACTTCTTTGCATTAAATCCCAGTTGCCACTCTTCTGACCATTCTGCTAGTTTATCCATATCTCTTCTCATTCTGCCACCCCATCTGGATCATCTACTCTGTTGCAGATCTTGGTGTCATCTGCAAACAGACAAGCCTTACCCTCTAGTCCATCTGCAAGGTCACTAATGAAGATGTTGAAGAGGACTGGCCCAGGACTGATCCTGAGTGCCCCACTTGTGACTTGCATCTCTTCTGACTGTATACCATTTACCACCACTCTCTGTTTTCTGCCAGTCAACCAGTTTGCCACCCAGTTGACCAACTTCTGACCCACCCCGAGCCTGCCCAGCTTATTTATCAATCTTCTATGTGGAACAGTGTCAAAAGCTTTGCTGAAGTCAAGGTAGGCGACATCAACTGCTCCCCCTTGGTCCACCACTCTGGTTACCCAGTCAAAGAAATCTATGAGATTAGTTTGACAGGACCTTCCTTTGTAAACCCATGCTGTCTTGGATCCTGTGCCCTATGGTTCCAGGTGTTGCACTATCCTTTCCTTAAGTACCTCCATAATCTTGCCCACTACTGAGGTAGACTGACTGGTCTGTAGTTCCCTGCCTCCTCCCTGCTACCACTCTTGTGAGCGGGATCACATAAACCCTTCTCCAGTCTTCTGGGACCTCTCCTGTGCTCGAGACTCACTAAACAATTCTGCTAATGGCTCTGCTAGTTCCTCCTTTAGCTCCTTAAGTACCCAGGGATGCTGCCATCAGGTCCCATTGCCTTATCCACCTGAGCTTAGCAAGCTCTTGTAGGACCCTTTCTTTTGTGAAGGGAGTAGTGCTCACCTCCCTCCCCCCTGTGTCCATGATGCTGAGCTGTGGGCCCTGCCCTACCTTCTCTTCAGTAAATACTGAGCAAAAGTATCTATTTAGGATAGATGCCTTTACAGGGTCCTCCTCCTCACATGCTCCCTTTTCTCCATTAAGCTTAGCAATACCCCTCTGGACTTTCTCCTTTCACTAATGTATCTATAGAAAGTCTTGTCACCTTCTTTACTGTTAGTGCTAGTGTTTCCTCAGTTTGGGACTTTACCTGCCTTACCTTACCTGCTTCCCTTAGGGCAGTTTGGTATGCCTCCTATCTTCATCCGCTGTGTTCCCTTATATTTCCTGAAGGCCAGCCTTTTGGCTCTGACCTTTTCTGCTACTGTATTTGAGAACCAAGTGGTTTCCTTCTTCTTTGCACTTCCTTTTCTGTCTAACACAATGGGATGTTGCTTCAAGTATTGCATCCTTAATGCTTGCCCACTTTGCCTGTACCCCTCACCTGTGTTTCTTTTTGCCAGGGCTAGCTTAACTCTGTTGGCCATCTTATCAAAGTCAGCTCCTCTGAAGTCCCATATTTTTGCCTTGGAATGGGATGATTTAGATGTAGTAGCCAAATTGAACCATACCATGTGATGGTCACTGGCCCCCAGGTGACCTTCTACCTGGAGATCTGTGATCCCTTCTTTGTTAGTCAGTACTAGATCTAGGATAGCCCTGTCTCTTGTGGGTTGCTGTACCAGTTGTTTGAGGCCCTCCCCCTGCAGGGTATCCACTATGAGTCTATTTCTGGCAGATGTTCCTGCTGGTATTGACCAATCTGTATCCGGCATGTTGAAGTCTCCCATTATCAGAACCTCCCCTTTAGCTGTCATATTTTGTATATCTTCTAACAGTAATGTGTCTATGTCCTCCCTCTGGTCTGGGGGCCTGTAGACAACCCCAGTTCTTATGGCTGTCCCATTTCCTGTTTCCAGGGTGACCCACAGTTCTTCTGGCTCCTTGTGTGTATTCTGAATTTCTGTAGCTTTGATATTTTCATTAACATACAGGGCCACTCCTCCCCCCCTTTTTGCACCTCGGTCTCTTCTGAACAATACATAGCCAGGTACTGAAGTCTCCCAAGTGTGGTTACTGGTAAACCACGTCTCACTAATTACTACTATGTCCAGTTTAGCCTCTGACATTATTGCCTGCAGGTCTGGGATCTTATTTCCCAGGCTGTGAGCATTTGTGTACATGATTTTCCATTGGCCAGATTTTGGTGTGTTAGTTGTTGGGTGAAGTTTGGCATTACCCCTGTGTGTTGTATGGGGAGACAAACCTTTTTTCTTACCTGGTGATGCAAATGAACGGCAAACATGCTGAATTTCTGTTTGACCACTAGCTGAGGGGGGAGGGGTGTTCTTCCCATTCGACATATGGGGTACTGCACCCCTCTCCATCAGGTTTAGGTAAAGATAAATTAAATATCTAAAAAGATATTGTCACTTTGTGCTCACAGATACCTGGTGTGGCCTCACCCACCTCCCTTCACTGTGTAGTCGTGTGTTTCAAACAACATGAAGTCTTGCTATATTATGACAGATGCAGTTTGTCCCACCATTAGAACTGCTCCGGAGGTGAAAGAGTTAACTTCCATGCAGTGCATGGAACTTAGAGCGCGAGCTCGGTTAGAGAAGCTCTGTTAGGGTGGTTTCAAACCGAAACCGTCAGATTCTTTACTCCGCCTCACTGAACAGTCGCTCAGATTCCTCCTGCTGCTCGGTTCATTTCTCTGGTTTATAGTTTTCTCGGTTAAATTCAACCGCGATATTCTTTATTTTAACACATAAACCCGATCGGTTCAAGCTTTGTCTATGGTATTGTAAGTAATAGGTTTTTCTGTGTGGAACTTGTAAATGTTTATCGGTTGGTTGGAACCGATCAAATTATTTAAACTTTATTCTGAAACCTTTTAAGGCTTGTTGAAATCTTGAGTTCGGTTCTTATTGGTTCTAAAAAACTGGATTTCATTACGGTTTTCCACGACCCGTGACACGGTTGGGAACCGATAAGGATGTCTTGCCTGGCACTGCCATCAAAAGAGCAAGTTTTGGTTAGGCTGGCATTATGTCTGAGAAACCCAAAAGAAAACCGGGCCCACTGGGTTTCAACACTGTAGTGTCTGTGGGAAGCCTTTGCCAAGGCTGACCCACACACACATGTGTTTATTGTCTGGGGTTTGACCACCTCAATGCAGACTGCCAGATTTGAAGAATTTCCCTGCAGCTACCCTAGATAAAGAGTTGGTAGGCTCAGGGAACAAGAGGCCAAAAAGTCCGCTGACCGGATGGCCAGCCGGTTCGGTGCCAACCGAACGGAGGAAACCCTCTGACCAGGGCCAGACTTCCTCGGGCAAACGTAAAGCTGACTCTGAGGAGCCAGTTCCAGCAAAGAGAACTAGAAAGTCAGCAGGTGTGGAGTCAAAATCCCGTCTCCAACTGCTGCAGAGATAGCCAGGGCAATACAGATTGTCCAGTCACTGTCCGTTCCCTCGAACTCCACTATCTGGCAAAAGGTCGGTTTGGTCGGTTCCACCGGTTCAAGAATATGATATAGAAGAGTTTTATGAACCAGAGGGGAGGATGATTATGATCAGTGTGAATGTGACTTTGAAAGTCTGGATGTGCCCATTGAACCGGACATCTCCCCAGACAGACCTTTAGGTGAATCTCCCCCTAGGCTTGCTGAGTCCCCTTCTCATTTTTTGTTTTATAAAAAAGTTGCTGAAACCCTCCAGCTTCCTTTAGAGGAGGCTTTGGATGAGCAGGAGGAGCCTGACTTTGTAGAGATGATGGATATCCCAGAGACCAGGAGATTGTCCATCCCTTTACATAAATCTTTTAGGAAACAAACAATAAAAATTTTAAAAGCTCCTAATTCTGTGCCTCCTGTAGATAAAAAAAATGGACAGGAGGTACACTTTGTCAGGTCCTGATACAGAATTTCTTTCACAGCAATGCATTCATGTTGGGGTAGTTCAGGCTGCAGCCTGTGATAAAGCTAATATTCCCCTGGCTTCACATCCTCCTGACAAGGACTCCAGGAAGATTGATGCCATGGCCAAAGAACAATACATGGCAGCGTCTTTGGGACTCAGACAAGCAAACTATATGGCTTATGTTGCGAGATATTAAAAATCTAGATGGGATACTGTCATGGCCTTAGCCAAACAGGCCCCTGGCCAGCTTGCAAAGGAGCTGGAGCAGGTGGCTGTTGATGGTATTGAGGCATCTAAGGTGCAGTTCCATGCTGCAATGGATTCTAATGATGTATCCTCAGAGTCATGGCTACATCTGTGCTTTTCGTGGATGGCCTGGCTCAGGTGTACTACTTTGTCTGAGGATGCCCAGTCTAAGGCTATGGATTTTCCTGTGGTGGGAAATTCTCTGTTTGAGGAGCAGACAGAGAATTATATGAGAAAATGGATGAATATAGAACCACTTATAGGAGTGCACAAGCCAGGGCGAGCAAGCCACTCCTCAGAAGCAGCCCCAGGGGTGAGGGCAGGCCTTTTCACAGGCCTTTTACCAGACCCAGGCCTCCTCTTCAGCCTATGTTCAGAGGGGTTCTTCAGAGGAGAGGCAGGCAGGGTGCGAGCAGGCCTGCTCCACCCCTCAGCCTAAAGCCCCTGCCAAACAGGCACCCTGATGGGATGCCCAGGGTCGACTCTCCATTACCTGTAGGGGCAGGCTGGCTTACTTCGTCCAGGACTGAGAGTCTTTAACATCAGACAGGTGGGTCCTGGAAGTAGTGAGCCAGGGTCTGGTTCTCAGCTTCAAAAAATTTCCAAAGATGAGAGCCAGATCTTTTCCACCTGCAAACCCTTTAGAGACTCTTGCTTTGGAAACAGAAGTCTCAACCCTCTTGGCTCTCAGAGCTGTAGAAAGGGTTTCTCCTCTACACCAGGGCAAGGGTCTGTACTCCAGGTACTTCCTTACCCCAAAAAAGACAGGAGAGTGGCGGCCTATCCTGGACCTAAGATATCTGAACAAGCACCTTTTAAAACCAAAATTCAAAATGGTGACTCTGGGAATGATTTTACCCTCCCTAAGGCCAGGGGACTGGCTAGCTTCCCTGGACCTCAAGGATGCCTACTTCCATGTTCTTATCAGAAGCTCCCATCGAAAGTACCTCAGATTCGAACTGCTCTCAGGCCATTATCAGTTCAGAGCAATGCCCTTCGGCCTTACCTCTGCCCCAAGGGTGTTCACAAAATGTCTGGCAGTAGCAGTTGCTCATCTAAGAAGGCAAAAGATTGCCATCTTTCCCTACCTGGACGACTGGCTCATTGTGGGTCAGTCTCCAGACCAGGTCAAATCACACCTGCAAGTTACCCAGCAGCTGCTTACCTCTCTGGGCTTTCTTCTCAGTCTTCCAAAGTCAGTTCTGGAACCTGTCCAGGTACTCACCTTTATAGGCGCAGAACTGGACACAAAGCAGGCCAGAGCCTTCCTTCCCCTAGAAAGGGTAAGGACCTTGGTGGCCCTGGCCTCGTCCTTCACTCTGCAGGTCTCTCGACCAGCAAGGCATTTCCTGCAGCTCCTAGGACACATGGCTGCTTCCACAGCTGTAGTGCAAGGAGCAAGATTTCAGATGAGGGACATTCAGTTCCATTTGAGAGCCTTCTGGTCTCAAAGAAGAGATCCCCTATCCAAGTTAATCTCAGTGACTCGGAACCCTGATCCAGGCCCTTCAGTGGTGGCAGGATCAGAGCAATCTGAGACAAGGGTCCTTTCATCCCTCTGTCCCACTCCTTGACCCTTACTACAGATGCGTCCCTCTTGGGAGGGGAGCTCACATGGGCGACCTCTCCACCCAGGGTTATGGTCCCCTCAGGAATCTGCTCCACATCAATCTGTTGGAACTCAGAGCTGTTTTCTAGCACTTCAGGTTTTCTCTGCATCTGTTCAGAACAAGGTGGTACAGGTCAGAACAGACAACACCACTACAATGTGGTACATCAACAAACAAGGGGCACTCGGTCTTCGCCTTGTGCACCGAGGCGATAAGTTGTGGTCTCTGGCTTATTCCTGAACACTTCCCTCATAGCAGTTCACCTCCCAGGCAAGGACAATGTCCTGGCAGATGCTCTCAGCAGGATTTCCCAGGGCCATCACGAATGGTCACTGGATCCCTAGTACTGGGGATAGTTTTTGCCAGATGGGGCACTCCTCAGATAGATCTTTTGCAACCCCAGACAATCATCAACTTCCACTTTTTGTTTGCAGGCCCCAGTGTTGGGCTCAGTCCCCTGGATACCTTTCTCCTCGATTGGGAAGGAAGTTTCTCTGTGCCTCCCCTCCTGTTCAAGGTGCTAGTCAAAATCAGGTCTCAGCCCTGCAAGATGATCCTGATTGCTCCAGATTGGGCCAGGCAGCCCTGGTACCCACTCCTTCTGTCCTTAGCAGTCCATCTTCCCCTGTGCCTCCCCAGGAACCACAATCTGTTAACCTGTGCTCAGGGGAGAGTCTGATATCCAGATCTCAATCCTCAACCTCAAGGCCTGGCTCTTGAGGAGTTAGAGTTTGCTGATCTACAACTTTTCAAAGTGTTCTCGAAATCTTGAAAGCTTCTAGGAAGCCTTCCACCAGGGCTACCTATAACTCCAAGTGGAAAAGATTTTCCATATGGTGTTCTGGGAAGCATATTTCCCGAATCTGCTGATCTACCCACTGTATTGGATTATATGGTCCATCTTAATTCTTTGGGACTGAGACCAGCTACCCTGAAAGTGCATTTGGCAGCTGTCTCTGCTTTCATTTCAGCATGGAAGCCCTCTTCTCTTTCAGCTCACCCTGTATTTTCCAAGTTTTTAAGGATTGCTTCATACCAATCCTCCATTCAGGGACCCTGCCCTGCTTGGGATCTTAATGTTTGCATTGCTCAGCTGATGCAACCCCTTTGAGCCTCTGTCTTCGCAGAGCTTAAGTATTTGACTTGGAAAACTGTATTTAGTAGCCATCACTTCTGCCAGGCAGACAAGTGAGTTACAGGCTTTATCAGTGGAGACTGACTTTATTTCCTTTCACAGGATAAGGTAGTCCCAGGACTAACAGGAAGTTTTTGCCATGGTGGTTTCGGATTTCCACCTTAACCAATCTATTTCACTTCCAGTGTTCTTCACTGACCATTCCTCCTCTGGTGAGAGGAGGCTGCACAGCTTAGATGTTAAGAGGGCCCTAAGTTACTACATAGAGCGTACTCAAGGGTCACAGGTTTGACTCCTCCAACTATTTCTCACTTATGGTGAGGTTGGGAAAGGAGACCTGCCACTAAGAGATCCATTGCCAGGTGGATTGTCTCTTGTATCCAATTTTGCTATCAAAACTGGACGGTTCCCCCTCAGGCCTGAGGGCTCACTCTACCAGAGGTACAGCTGCATCTCTAGCTGCCGCTAGAGACATCCCTATCTTGAGATATGTCAAGCAGCTACTTGGAAAACAATACACTTTCACCAGCATTACTCCCTGGATATCCAGGCCAGGAGGGATGCTCGGTTTGGCACAGCCGTGCTTCAGAGCCTATTCCCTAAGTAGGTTCTGTCCCTCCTCCATGGAGGTACTGCTGTGTAGTCTGCATCTGTCATAATATAGCAAGACTTCATGTTGTTTGAAGAAAAAATTACTCACCTTAGTAATGTTGTTTCTTCTAATGGAGTCTTGCTATATTATGACCTCCCCCAGCCTGCCCCTCTCAGAACTTCTACTTCGGGTATGGGGTGGGCAGTCCACTGTTGGCACTTATTGATGCCCCTTTTATGTTTGGGTGTTGTGTTTTATTTATTTATTTTATCTTGTTGTTTCTGGTCCCCTGACTTGAGTCTTGGTGTTGGGACCAGGAAAATGTGTGAATATTTTAGTAGCCAGTTGGCTAGTGTAGGTTACAGCTTCCACACAGAGCCTTAGTGAGTTTTGCTTGTAAAGATCTGACGGTTTCGGTTTGAAACCACCCTAACAGAGCTTCTCTAACTGAGCTCGCGCTCTAAGTTCCATGCTCTGCATGGAAGTTAACTCTTTCACCTCCGGAGCAGTTCTAATGGTGGGACAAACTGCATCTGTCATAATATAGCAAGACTCCATTAGAAGAAACAACATTACTAGGGTGAGTAATTTTTTCTTCAGGGCTCTTCACCATCTGAAGATTGATGATCTGGCTCAGCTTGGCAAACGGGCGGGACTGCATTCCTCCAACCCCATTTCAAAGCTTCAGCGGGGTCTAAAAACAAGTAGTCCTTTCCACGATGAGCGATCCTCAGTCGCGCTGGGAAGATTATTCCGTGGGGGATGGAGGCCTCCAGCAACATCGCTCTAACCCCATCAAATCTTTTTTGTTTTTGTTGGGTAGCAAAGCTAATGTCCAGATAAAGACTGACCCAATGCCCATCTTGAAGAAGGACTCCCTTGCGTCGTGCTAGAGCTAACAGGTAATCCCTCGTTTCAACCCCATCTGTTACAACAATGATGGTCTGGGAGTGTCTTGGTCTTCTGATTGCCCTCGTGGTGTGACCCGGTTGGCCCGTTGGAACAACTGAACTTTCTTTTGGGCTTCATTGCCCAACTGCTGACCAAACCATTCTTGTACAAACATCAGGAGGCTGTCCCCTTCACTTTCCTCCGGCATGCCCAAGATTCGAATATTAGAGGCTCGAAATTGGTTCTCCAGGGTTTTAGCTGGAGCTTTCCAGTGCCCACTCTCCTTGATGATAGACGACACCGCTCCCATAGAGGCGTCTGCTCGTTTTTGAGGCATCAAAAGCCGTTGTCTGTGCTCCCTCCATGTTTGCTTCTAAGGTTGTGACCTTAGTAACCAAGCCATCAAATTTATTGGACAGCGTGGACACAGATTTAATCAGTCTGGACAGCTTAGCCCCTATAGTTTGGAGAGTTTCCTCCAATTCTGCGGCTGCACTTTCTTCAGGCCTGCTTTGCGCTGATCGAGTAGCTAAAGCCGGTGGAGCATTTTTAGTTTTTGTTCCCAATCTGGAGTGCTAGTCTTTTCATGGATTTCCCATGTTGATCCAGAGTTATACTGCTAGAGCTTCCTATCTTCCCTGCTCAAAAAATATTGCAGTAGATAGCTTTTTATTTAAAGTTTGCTAGTCAGGACAGAGCAGTGTGATCAATAAGGTGCCATCTTGCTCGAGCTCCACAGCGCCCCCCCGCCTCACCTTTTCAGTCGTTCAGCTCTGTTTTCTCAGCCAAATAATAAAAAAAAGGGAGTAGGGACTTTGGAGGAAGGGCAAGAAGGTGGAGCAGAGGTATTCTTTCCCTCCTCCTTTCCCTTTCCTCGTCCTCCCCCTGGGTCTGCCTTTTCTCCCAGGGGGGATTTTTCTACGGTAGGTCAGACAGGCAGGCATATTCTACAGGAGGTTACTCCTGTAGTTCTGTCCCCTACTGTCTGTCTAACCTAATTCTCATGCCTCTCCTCTTGAGGTAATTAATTTAAAAAAAAGTATAGGGAAAGAGGTTGTTCTTTTGAGGTCTATCTACAGGCCGATCACCTGGTTCTATAATCCCCTTGCTTTCTCCTCCCCCTTCCCATTCCTCCCCCCACTTTCCTACCTAACCTTTCCATTGTGATTGGTTGACCATCCAAGGCACTCCAGACATTACATCATGGGTTTTAGCCCACCTGATAGGCTAGTGATGCACATGACTCTAGGATTGAATTTCTTGTATATCCAGGTCCCAGCAACCCCTGTTCTCCAGTTCAAATCGTGCATCTGATCAGGCTACTAGCACACCAGGATCCCTGTTGTTCTACTCCAGAAAGGTAGGCCTCTCCTTATAACTCTTAACTTTTTTATATGTGATACTAGAGATTCTTATGTGCTGCAATTTGTTTTTTTGGAGTGGCCACAAGAAATTCCCGGAAAAGGATTTAATACTGCAGCCTATGTAATATGGCTTAAACTCTGAGACCACTTTACTACTGATTATTGAAAATGTTTACATTTATAGGCTACCTACTTCTTGGGCTATAGACAAACCAGTACAATTGTACTATCTTTCTTATGAGTATTAATCGAAAATTATTTCTGCCTTGACATGTCTGCTGTTCCAAGTTAGCGTTTCTAGTTTGTTTAATGTAAAAGAAAAAGCTGAGGGGTCAAATTACAACATGATTTAGCAAAAGGGATTTCCTTGTTTGTTTTTATGCGCCTTTTCTGTATCTAAATAATCCTGTACCCACTTTTAGTCGCGGGTCCTGGCGCCTGCCTGCTCCTTCCCACCTCGCACATTACAGCAGCGCTCGGGCAGGCTGCCCCCTAAGCTCTGCTCTCACTGCCCAGCACCACGAGTGAGCAGAGTTGCGATCGATTCAATCGCAAATAAAGAAGAGAGTCCTCTGACCTGTTGTTGTCTCTCCGATGCCGGTTTCAGTCCAGGGGAACTGTTTACCATCTTCTAGGCCTCTGGCCTACCGCGAGGAGAACAAGCCCAACAAAGCACTGCGTGGTGCTCCTCCCCCTCGCCCTGACGTGTAATTGGCACCTCGCAGTCCTCTGGTTTTGTCAGGAGAGCATCCTACGGGGGGGCAACACCTTTGAGCTCTCCCCACCACTGCCTACAACGTTTTTTTCAAGAGATTCAGCACGTTTTAGCCTTTTTCAAGGGTGCCTTGCATCCAAAACGGTCTTGTGCTTCTCTCCACGCTCTCTTCTGGCCTCATGGTTACCGCAGCATTCTTCTGGCCAGCGCACCACTGGAGAGCATTTCCCTGCCATCGCATTTAGCAGAATGAGCTAAAACAATCCCATTCTGGGATTACTCTGTTTTTTGGGGATCGAGTTTGCATTGAGCTAAAGTTAGATTACACCCCCATGCCTGCTCTGCCACATGGCTCACGAGGCCTGCTTCCTGCCTAACGTGGGGGGGGGGGGCACGCCCCTAGCAGGACTCTGAAACGAACGCGCCTATTCTGAAGCAAAGTGAGAGTGAGGGGCACATATTCCTAGGAAAAGAATAAATCCTGGCATACTGCACAAGAAGGGGGGTTATAAACAGATCGGGTCAAGGGAGCGGCAACAGGACCCAAGCCTTAAAGCAACGCTCCTGACGGCCAGATGAATCATCCTGGTCCTTTAATCTCAGCTCCCCGCTACTTCCATATTGGGTCCCTCCCTATAGCAACCCTATATTGACAAACATAACCAAGTGGTACTTCCCCCTAGTCGTATGGGGTCCCTCTCTATAGTGACCCTGTATGACCTTCTAAGAACATGGTGGTCCCTCCCCATAGCAACCTCCTCACTGGCTTCTCCGTGCTGGGTCCCTCACTGTAGCGACCCCTCATGCTGCCTTCTCCATGATGGGTCCCTCACTATAGCAACCCCTCATGCTGAACACCGCCTGTTGCTCTTCTATACACCCCCAACACGCCAAAAAAATGTTTTTTTAAGATCGTTTTACACAGCCCCAGTCCTAACAATCTGCATCCTTCTCTTCTTTTCTTCACCAGATGGTCAAGGCCAAGAAATGCACCTCTTGCAATGCTACCCTCCTGCCCCACGCTCCGGGCCCCCTATGCCCCGCCTGCCTGCAGGACGACGATGACTTATCAATGGAGCAAACTCCTGTTATGGGCCCCAGTATCCCAGGGCCCAGCGGCCCTACCTGGATGGATTCTGGAGCTCTCCTGCTTAAGAATCAACAGGCCACGGTGGCTATGATGGAGAGCCAACAGAATTTTATGCTGAAGATAATGGAAAAACTAGAATCCCTTACCCAACATAGGGCAACTACCGCACCACAGCAGGAGCCAGATAATGCGGGGGGGGGCCCATGAAGAGCTTCCGGATCCTGTAGAATCAGTACCAGACAACCATAGACCGGACTCCAGAGAAGACAAGGAGATGCCAGAAGAGGAAGATGGGACTGAGACCGATGAAGAGGACATGGAACCACAATCCGTGCCATCTCTCACGTCTAAACTTTGCTCCTTCGACATGGTTCCTGGCCTTATGAAAATAGTTAAGGCCACCATGGGGTTTGACGTTGAAGAAGGCAAACCAGAATCAAAGCTAGACCCTCTGATCCAGCAAAAGGCGTCCATCAAGGAGACATTCCCAGTGTGCCCGGCTATCAAGGACATCTTCAACAAAGAATGGCAATCCACAGAGCCTAGCAGAATGCCAAAGAAGAGAAACCTGGACCGCATGTACCCGGTCCAGGAGGACAAGGCCAGCTACTGGTGCACAGCTCCAACCATTGATCCTCAGGTGGCAGCACTCAGTAGGAAAACCATACTACCTTGCGGAACCATATCATTAAAGGACCCAACAGACAAGAGAGCAGAGAACATGTTAAAGAAGACCTTTGAAATAGAGGGCACAGCCGCCAAAGCTTCTACCACGGCCATTTACACGGCATGCACCCAGATCCGATGGCTTGAGGAGCTCCTTGAGCAGGCAAACCCGAAAACTAGAGAGGCAGAACTGTTAGAATGCACTCTCGATGCTACAAAATACCTGGCGGGCATGGCAGTTGACTCCCTCAGACTGAATGTCAGAGCTACTGCCATCACTAACTGTGCCAGGAGAGCATTGTGGCTAAAATTATGGGAAGCCGACAACAAGTCCAAAACACTACTGAAACATTTACCCATGAAGGGAAAACATGTTTTTGGGGAGGGCCTGCAGGAATTTCTGAAACAGAAAGAGGAGGGTAAAGAGCTACTAAAAAATAAGAACAAATACACTTATCTCCCTTCCGCTAGGCGGAGGTTCCGGGGGGACAAGTCACACCAAACGCCGCAGAGAACACCCAGTATCAACACAATACATTTCAAGGCAGAGGAACATCAGGCGGATACCGCAGTTCCTTCACCCACTCCTACCAACCTTCCTCCTTCAGAGCTCGCGGGACCAAGTGTGGAGGAAGAGGTAGAGATAATAGGGGAAAGCAACAATGACTATGTGACCACAACAGTACACAGGCGAGCACTGTACCCCCCCCCCCCATGGGACAAAGGTTGTCACTTTTCAGACACCAGTGGTTCTGCACAACCTCGGACAGGTGGGTCCACGAGGTGGTGTCAAGAGGGTACTCCATAGAGCTACCCCAATCCCCCATCACACACAGATTCATAAGCTTTCCCATTGCCAAAAAGAAGGCAACAGCTCATCAGGTCCAACATATCCTGTTGGAGTTGTTACAAAACAGAGCAATACAGCCCGTTCCCACCCACGAACAGAAACTAGGAGTGTACTCCATTTTCTTTCTCGTGCCCAAGAAAACAGAAGAACTATGCCCCAGCTTGGACCTGAAGCATCTCAACCAACATGTAGTGTCTCAGAGGTTCAAAATGGAGACCCTGAAGTCGACCCTTCGCAGTATCCGTGTAGACTATCTCACGTCCATAGATTTGAAGGACACTTACCTTCACATACCCATCAGGCCCAAACACAGACAATACCTAAGGTTCCACATCCTAGGCCAGCATTATCAGTATCAGGCCTTACCCTTCGGTCTTACCTCAGCACCAAGAGTGTTTACCAAGGTGTCAATAGTACTAGTAGCCAGACTCCGAGAACAGGGTCTGGATGTCATTCCCTACTTGGACGACTGGCTGATTCGGGCACGCTCCAAGGAACGCTCACATCAAGACACCGAGATCGCTCTATGAGCACTTGAAGAGCACGGATGGGTGGTGACCCATGCCAAGAGTCATCTGGTGCCCACACAACAGATAGAACACCTAGGGGCGCAAATCAACACGTCACGGGGATGGGCAAACCATCCCAAACAAGGGTACACAACCTAATGAGACTGGCTCGCCACATGAGGGCTTGCCATCAGACAACCATGGGACAGATAGCCCAGTTACTAGGTTGCATGGCTTCTTGCATCGACCTGATCCCTTGGGCCAGGTGGCACATGCGACCCCTACAGTCTTACGTCCTCACTTGGGGATCCCCGAACGAGTACAGCTTGCACCTCACAGTACCTCTACCACCATCAGTGAGACAGTCACTAACATGGTGGACAGTGAACTCCAGTCTCACATGAGGGGTTCCACTAGAGACATCATACAACACCACTATAGAAACGGATGCGAGCCTATCAGGCTGGGGAGCGTGCTTGGGCGAACTGACGGCACAGGGCCAATGGACTACATCAGAGGCCAAGCTGTCCATCAGTGTCCTAGAGATGAGGGCAGTATATCATGCTCTAATAGCTTTCGGATCCTCCATCTCCGGTCAGTTGGTTCTGTTTCATTCCGACAACCAGGTCACGGTGGCATACATCGCCAAACAAGGGGATACCAGGAGCAGAGCTATGCTGAGAGAGGCGGCTACAGTCCTCAACTAGGCGCAGTCCAACCTCATCCGTCTCAGTGCGTACACCTCGCAGGCAAGCTCAACGTGCAAGCGGACTGGCTCAGCCGGCAACAAGTCCACCCAGGGGAGTAGCGTCTCCATCCCACTCTGTTCCAAATGATTCAGGAGACTTGGGGACCTGTATCCATGGATCTCATGGCCACAACGGAGAATGCACAGGTCCAAAGATTCTACTCAAGATACAGGGAATACCGGTCCCAGGGGACCGATGCCCTGTCACAACCTTGGTCCCGGGATCATGCGTACGTTCCCCCCCCCCTTCCTTTGCTACCACAGGTACTGGCCAAGATCCAATCCTCATGATGAACCATCATTCTGATGACACCCTACTGGCCACAGAGAGCCTGGTTCGCCACAGTGCTGGCCATGACATTGGACAGTCGCAGGTTACCCTACCAGCCGGACATGCTGACTCAGGGACTGGTACTACACCCGGCTCCACAGACTCTAAAACTCACAGCCTGGCTCCTGAGAGGAAGAGACTGTTGAAGGCAGGTTACCACGAATCAGTCATCTCCACGATGCTACAGTCCAGACAATCCTCCACTTCCCCCACCTATGGTAGACAATGGTCAGTGTTTGTGAAGTGGTGCCGAGACCAGGATAAGGATCTTGAACTAGCAGACATGTCCACCATCCTCTTGTTTCTTCAACGGGGAGTAGACAAGGGGTTGGCCCACTCATCACTCAGGGTACAACTCTCAGCCATTGGAGCGGCCATTGGTCCCATTGGGGGATACAGCCCGGGAGCACACCCGGATGCCTTGCACTTCCTAAGAGTGGTGGAATTACTAAGACCCAGAGTCAGACCACCCATCGCCCCCTGGGATTTCCCTCTGGTATTGGACTCCCTCAGTTCAGCCCCCTTCGAACTACTACACGAAGTAGATATCTTCTGGGTGGGTCTGAAGACCTGCTTCCTCATCGCTGTCTGCTCAGCACGAAGGATCGGGGAGCTAAGGGCGCTATCATACAAAGAACCTTACACTGTGTTCACCCCCCGGGGGTATGCCTACGCACTGTACCAGCCTTCCAACTAAAAGTCGCTTCCACTTTCCACAGGGAACAACCCATTGAGTTACCCACATTCACGGGAGACACTCAACCTGGCGATAGGCCTGTCCCACACCAGCTAGACGTCGGGATCACTCTTTCAATTTATATATCCACAACTTTGCCCTTACGTAAGACAGAGAGGTTATTCATAGTCACTAGGGGGCAAAGACAAGGCAGGGCAGCCTCTAAGTCCACCATTGCTGGCTGGCTTAGGAGAACCATCCAGGAAGCCTACACAGCTAAGCAACTGACACCCCCAGAGGGTATCAAGGCACACTCCACAAGGGCAGTAGCCACCTCCTGGGCAGAAGGGGCCAACGTGTCTTCAGAAGACATCTTCAAGGCAGCGACATGGACTTCCATCCATACATTCGCCAGACATTATAGACTAGAGCACCTGTACAAGCTACAGCCCACCTTTGCCACACAGGTTCTCCTATCCGCCAGCTCCTCCTCTCACTCCTAGACCACTCTGTCTCCCTCCCTAGGGTACAGTACTGCTACTTATGTAACCATGATGTAATGTCTGGAGTGCCATGGATGGTCAACCAATCACAATGGGTGTTTACTCACCTGGTAAAGGTGATTGTGTTGGTTGACATCCATGGCACTCCAAGACCCTCCCGTCAGAGTGACCAGGACTAGACTAATCAAACAGATGTATTGAGGGGGATTAAGATATATCTTACTGAGGACATCCAAGATGTCGACCATCAACCTCTTAGGGGTCGAGTTTAGATTGTTTTTAATAGGTAAATAAAAACCAGGGCCTTTGGCCCACATGTACTTATCGCTTCAGTCTGCATTATTGTATGGGGTGGTTACTGTGTTCTTTACCTTGTGCTTGTTCATTACTAACCTTGATTTCAGCTATGGAAGATTCGAACTGGAGAACAGGGGTTGCTGGGACCTGGATATACAAGAAATTTGATCCTAGAGTCATGTGCATCACTAGCCTATCAGGTGGGCTAAAACCCATGATGTAATGTCTGGAGTGCCATGGATGTCAACCAACACAATCACCTTTACCAGGTGAGTAAACACCCATTTCTCGGCCCTGAGTTGAAAAAAAAAAAAAAAGAGGAGGACAGAAACTGCTGTCGAGCAGGCTCTGTCTCTTCTGCTGCCTTACTTGGTCCTGGGTGGACTCATATCCTTGATTCATTTATTCTCCAAAAGGAGGTTATTTTCTTCTGTAGGCCTCAGTACTGGTAGGAGCATTTGACATTTTGGCTCTTGTACTCTCTCTGAGGAATCTCAGCCTCGGGGGGTGGGGGGGCCTACCTACCTTTCTGTCTGTCTGTCTGTCTGTCTCTCTCTCTCTCTCTCTCTCTCTCTCTCTCTCTTCCCTCTTTATCTCTAGGGCTGCCCAGTACTACCTAAGTTCCTCTTTCCAACTATTTTTTTTTGTTATATATTTTTCTTGTCTCCTATGCGGCTAGGGGGGTGTTACCAATGGTTCCCCCCAGTCCGGCCTGACCGACAGCCCCCAGTCAGCCCCCCATCCCAAGCTCAACCCCTTACCTTCTAACCTATACCATGATCTGTTTGCCGTGGTGGGCACGCTACCACCGCCACGGGATCCAAGGTGGTTTCCAGTACAGGGGAGCATCCAGGCAGAGGCCGGCGGGGGACTACCCTTCCAGCCATCATGTAGCCCGCAAGGATTTTTTCCTCCGTTTCCCTCCCCGTCTGTGGCGTGCAGTGCGCTTAAGTGACGAGCTGCCGCCTCCCCGACGCCGCCTTCCCAGCTGCCTTGCCACAGCATCGCCCCTCTACCCTGCCCTGACCTGCCATAGCCCCCCAGCCACTGCTTAGAGCCGCAGACAGCGAGGCATTCCTCTCCCACCTCGGAGAAGGAGAGCAGTCTAATGGACGCCGATCCTTCTCCTCCACCACGACAGCCCGGCTCTGCTCTCGAACCCGGGTCGCCGGCGTAGCGCGAGGTGTGGTGTCCAGCACCTCAACCCTCAGCGCCACCGGGCCGGCTTCTCTTTCCAGCTATAATATTTCTTTTAGTCAGCTTTTTTATCTTTAGTTTTCCTCCCTTCCCTACCTACCTCTTGGGCTTTCTTGCCCTTCCCTCCCTTGCCCTATTATTTTCTCTTCCTCTCCTGGTAGACAGAGCTGAGGAGGTGGGGAGTTCAGCGTCGGTTACAGGCTCATCCGCGAGCACCATGTAGTACATCTGCCTCGTGGGCACCGCTGTCTCCAACGCCAGCTTCCCTAACTCCAAAATTCTTAGCGACATGCTCCCTTTGAGGGTCTAGTCCTCAGACCTAGACCCAGTCATGAGTAATGGTTGAAGGTTCTTGGGAAAGTCAAAGATTACAGTGAGTATGTAATTTTCATTCATCTTTGCTTAGCTCATTTTACACACTAAGTTTAGAAAATAGTATTTCGTCCTTAGGCCCTAATAGCTATAGAGTTATACATTTGTGCAGTCTCTGTTCTCCTTGGTGACAGCTTGTGCTAACACAGTTTTCCTGAGAAAATACATAAACACAAATGAAAAAGTCATGCACAGTTGTCACAAGTGCAGTGGTTTACGCAGATTGACTATATATCAGGGCTAGAAATTAGGAAAATATTGTGTTATGGGAGACAGAATACCAAAACCCAACATTTGGAATTCTGTCTCAGTATCTGGTATTTCATCTATCCAAAAGAGCTATACTAAAGATAAAACCACAGAGCAGCAGCACGGAGAAGTGGTATTCCAGTCAGAATACCAGCATGATGAAAATGATATTCTGCTTTGAAAACTGATATGCAAAACAGGGCAGAATACCATTAATTTCTAGCCCTGTATATGGATACTACTTAAAATCAAAAAGAACTTATTGATCTGCTGTTTAAAACCAGGCACTAAGAGAACAGAACACAAATTGCTATAGACAAAATGTTTTGTATGTTTGTCTTTGTTAAAAACATTTTATTTGTCTAAGTAGTATGCACTTTTGCACTTGATCAACTAGCGTACTGTCACTTTAAATGGTTCTTCATGTCTGCACTCATAGCCATTGCATGCAAGAATTCGAGGAGTGGGCTGAGGAATATGCTGATGTAAGCACTTTATATGCACATTTTGCACTGGCAGACACCATTCGCTGAAGAAGCTTCGAGATAGGGATGATACATAGTGGTGTCTTGACGTCCTGGTGATTTAACAAATATTAGCTCTATTTTGTTGTGTGCACCTTTCTGTCTTTTTTATTTTTTTAATTGCATTAGTTGAGTCAGGAGAAGATTTACAGGCATGACTGAGGGTTTCATATGACTGAGAAATTAGGTAATGAACGTGAGCAGTGTTACTGAGATGGTGGTAGTAGGCAATAGGTCATAGTGATATGGGTGGCAAAATTAGTTCAGGATCAGGAACGCCACCAAGGTTTATGACACAGAAGATAATAGAAAGCAGGTGTTAGGGTGATGGAGGTAGAGTTGTGGCTAAAGACCCTATTTGCAAAGAAGTAGAATTTCAGTGTTTGAGAGAAGGAAGTTAATACAAAGCCAGGAGCTGATCTGCAAAAGACAGGAGGTAGAGTGGGGTCAAAGAAAGCTTTGAAAGAGAGAGAAAATCTAGTATTATCTGAATAGAAGTGATACCCAAGGCTGAAAATGAGGCAAGGTGGCTAAGGGATGAGAGGAAGGGCCGTTAACAAAGTTTTGGGGTACGCCATAGGAGAGGCCTAGAGGCAAAGGAGGATCAACCGCCACAGGCAAAAAAGGAGTGATTGGAGAGGTAGGAGTGGAACCAGGGCAGTAGCGTACCAGATATAGTATAGTGTGAAAACTGCTGAAGTAGGATGATGTAGGTGATGTGTCAAACACAACACTGGGGTCGGAAATGATAGAGGAAAAAGTCATTGTCCAGTCAAAGCAAGGCAGTCTCCATGCTATGGAAGGGGTGAAAACTGGACTGGAAGAAGTCAAGAAAATTGTTAGAGAAGAGGTGATTAGCCAAGTGGAAAAAAATGTTTTTTCTAGAATTATGGTGAAGAAGGGAAGATTGGAGATGGAGCAGTAGGTGGATAGTGAGTGAGGATCAGTAGAAGGTTTTTAATGGGTGAAATGAAAGCAGTTATCTTCAGGGCTTTAGGGAAGACCCCAGTGAAATTCAGCAGCCACATGCCCTGACAGCCAAAGTAAAGGGAAGCTGCAGGGAACCCCTTCAGATGGAGAGGAGGCCATGAAAAAGTGTTGTGCAGTTGCTCTGAAATAAAAACTGAAATTTATTTTAATTTTTGTAGGTCAGTTTTGTGCATGAAGCTATCATGAAGGTGTTAAATTTGGTGCTGATGTTCTCCGAGCGGTGGCAAGCTGGATTAGGGGCTTGGAAGTAAGCAAATATATTTCCATTATTTGTTGCTGTGTTTGTTAAATGTCATGTTTGTTTACGTATAGAAGGTGCTCAAACCATCTTGCTGCTCTTGACATTACATTTCTTTGGGCTTTCTTTCCTGATCAAATCCTCACCTATAAACGATCAACCTTAAGTTAAAGTGATCCTTATCTATATCAACAGTAATCCCTACTGTATGAAGTGAAACTGGGGACTGGAAGCACCCCTGGCAAAGCACACCGAAAAGGGTGCAGGCTCAAGGAAAAACAGCAGCAACAAGAAAAAGTGTAGCACACCAGGACTATAAAGTTATACATTTATTTAGCGATAAAGTTCATAAAACAGAACCAGAACCCACTCACCAACAAAGCAGACAGCACCCCTTATGTACTGGATACATAAAGCATCTTCTTTAGGGAGTTGTACAAAGTACATAAAAAGACTAAATATGAACAAATTTAAAACCATGTCAAACTCAGAAGGAGGGCAGAGAATTACTTCCTGATTATAGCATCACAAAGGGGATGGCAAGTGTCAAAAGAATTAAATACCACCTGCTTATTTTACAATAAATTCAGTTAATATAAAGGGCTTAAACCTAAGGTGCATTATCTTTAAAGTACGGCTGCAAGAAAACAAAGCCCCAAAAGCCAAATGCTTTCGAATTACACGTTCTTAATTTCTTCTGGGTCCACTCCTCCACTTGAGTGCATCATAGTGTGTGGGATAGTCAGCAGTTTGTTAAGCCTGTCCCTAGTCAGCAGTTTGTTAAGCCTGTCCCTGCCTCTCAGACTTGGTGCCACATATTCCAGTACCATGTGCAAAATGATTCTGGATTCTTCCCATGCACCTTGGAGAAATGTTCTCCAAGTTCATGTGTGACCTTGCCATTTTTAATGGCATGGACATGCTCCCATATCCTTTTCTTTAGCTTCCTGGTGGTCCTTCCCACATGCATCAGTGGGAAGAATACCAGGCAGTATACACTGCACAATCTGTGTAGCAGTTTTCAAATTGTCTCACTTCAGCCTGTTTGTTGGAGCCTGAAATTGTACCTATATTGAACTGTCTGACATACGTGCAAGTGTAGCATTTTCTGCCAGAGTAAAACCCAGTGGGTCTGCTCTGTAGCCATCCAGTTTTCTGTTCAGTGTAGTGACTACTTACAAGTTTATCACCAGTGTTAGGTACCCTTGAAAATCAGACTCCTGGGATTTCTCCCACCACATCTGTAAATGCTTCATCACCCGACAGAATTGTCCAGTGTTTTTAGATAGTTGTTTTGTCTGCAGCCAGTGTATTGTATTATAATACCAATGTTACAGGCTGTGAAGTATTCGTAGATGGTTCGGATGGATCTACTACGAAAAACTGAAACTCCTTTCCTTGACCCACTGTTGCTAGAGCCTGGAATCCCAAACACAGAATCCCGACAGTGGGATTTTGCATTTTTTACGTGCCCGCACACCAACTCGGGGGGGGGGGTGTCCCACTCTCGGGATTCCGGGCTCAGGCAACTGTGGGTCAGGGAAAGGAGTGTCGGGTTTCCATAGTGATGCTGGTTCAGTTGACCTCTATCCTTGAATCTTTGTTTCAAAGACACTGCTTGCTTTTCAGATGCATCTAGGGTGGAACAGTTTTGTTTAATACATAAGAACTGTCCCAATGGAATGCTTTTAATTAATACAAAGAGATGACCACTTCCTGCCCATATAAGTGCATTCCCAGCAGTTAATTTCCATATGTGTCTGATTGAACAACTGTAAAGTTAACAACTAATAAAGTGATGTCAAGAAAGTCAGTACTCTTGGCATTTTATTTGTGCATACAGCTCAGACTATAATCACTGGTGTTTAACCATGCCCCGAAGCTTCTCATCTCCTTTTCTGTACCGTTCCAGATGCAGCAGATCATAAATAAAGTCGTACCGTCTGACAGTCCCCTCAGGTGTAGTTTGTTCCTCCCACCAAGCCAGGTACAGAATAGCATAAAATGGGATCCCTATTGCTGTACCCTGGACCTGGTGGTAGAAGTGTTCATTAAACATGAAATGATTATGATGTGAAATGTAATCCACAGCCTGAAGAAGGTCACATGGCACTGCCAGTAGCAACCCACTCTGCATCACAAGAAAGCTTTTAACTGCTTCCAGGTCCAGTCTTTGAGGGATGTTGGTGTACAGTACAAAGCACACATCAGTCATGAGGAACATGTATGGCTTTCATTCTGTTGAGAATGTCCACTGAGTCTCAGAGATAGATCGCTGTCTGGAACATCATCTCTTTTAAAAAGAAATCTACATATCTAGATATGTTCTGACACCAACCCTATCCTGGGGGGCACTGTGTAGCATCAGCATGGTGGCAGCATTTTTAATGAGCTCTGCTATCCAGTCCATAAACACTTCAAAAAATATTAGAAAAACTAAAGAATTTTGGATTACGACGGCACCAACGTCAGTCGGAATATATTGGTGATGACATGAGCCCCAAAAAAGACCCCAAGCATTCATCACAGAGCTTAGATGTGTACTTGGCCTCCCAGAGGGCTGCAAACAGTTCGGGGCCCTCTACAACTAATACGAAAAACTGAAACTCCTTTCCTCGACCCACTGTTGCTAGAGCCTGGAATCCCAAACACAGAGTCCTGACAGTGGGATTTTGCATTTTTTACGTGCTCGTGACACCAATTTTGAGGTCAGGGCAGTGTCAGTGGCTTAGTAGGTAGCACACTCTTCTCTGAGGCCGGGAGATCAGAGGGCTGTGGGTTCAGTTCCCACATCTGGCACTTGGGTTGATATCCCAGTACTGACACTGTAGTGCAGCATGAGAGGGGGTGCTGCACTTCTGAGGTGCCGTCTTTCAGATGAGATGTTAAACCGAGGTCCCATCTTCCTAGACTGGTGGTAGTTCAGGTGGATGTTAAAGATCCCACGGCACTTATCGAAAAGAGTAGGGGAAATTTTTATTCAGGATTCAAAAGCATAACATAATGACACATAATACATATCGTAGTATACACCAAGCCAAACAAAAGAAAAACCTAAAGAACCCCACATTAAAACCAAACACCTCTTAAAATGAAACATAGTGATTCCCTTAAATAACCCAATATACCCAAAAATTTTGCTTTTCAACTAAACCCATGAACTTAATCATACAAATCAGTTTTGGATCCTGCCTACACATCTACAAATATATCCATTGAACAAAACATCATTCCATTAATGTAGAAAATGATAAAGCTGAAAAAAGGAAAGATTCCTCTGATTTCCTTTTTCTTTCCCATTACCCCACCCATCCTACATTCCTCCATAATCTAGAACACACTTCTTGACCTAGTGTACGAAATTCATAACTATATATTTTATCCAAATCAGCTTGTATATTAAACAAAACCTCCTGATGAGAGATTATCTTGCTCTGTAAGGAATGTAAGCATCTAGCTTGCCATAAAGACCATTTTAAACATGCAAATATAATAATGGCCGTACTTTTGGCCCATTTCATCCAGGATATAGGTATTTGGCCTAACACCAATATATCATATGTCATATTTTTAAAAAACCTTATCCCCCCACCATTCAGCTTGCTGATCCCCAAAACCTTGAACATTCATGCAATCAAAAAATAAATGATGCATGGTCTCTATCTGCCCTTGACACCGAGGATCTCCACAGACCCTTTCAGTAATTTGTTTTCTGTTTTTGATTACTCCCTACATTCAGCTTTTGGTGCCTACACAACCAAACAAAGTCCTACATCTTAAGTGGTATCCTAGGATCCAAAAAACTTTCTAGTAAAGCCTCAATGTTTATGGCTGCAGACACCTGAAATAAAGGTTCTTTTGTATACCACTTATTTAACATAAATTTATAAAAAAGCTTTTTTCTCTTGACCTAAAAACCACCCTATCTCAATTTTCCAGGTTCTTATATACTTCAGGGTAGTCTGTAAATATCCCGGAAGAGATCTATCTGATGGGTGCCATTTGCCCCTGCCCCAAGCCGTCAAAAAACTTGGACCCCATAACTTCATACTGAAGGACCCTAAACCCTCAGACTGTAATATAATCGGGTGAATAGAACTAAAGAAAAAATTCCCCAAAAAATATAACAAAGGTTGGATCATATTTAAACCACCTGCTTTCCAAGACCTATATGTATGTACTCTTTTAACTGGATTCAGACTACTCCCCCATAAGAAAAGAAAAAAAAGACCCATAACTTTTGTATGCATATCAAAAGACAAAGGACATACATGAGAAATATACAGAAAAATAGGAGCTATATATGTCCGAAGCAGATGAACCCTCTTTTCCGGGACATTTTCCATGATAACCAAGCTTTCACTTTTAGATTTGCCTGATCATATGCTATCTCCCAGTTCTTCTTCTCCGTTTCCTGAGAACCAAAAAACAAACCCAATATCTTAATTTCATTAGTTGTCATAGTAATATGAAAACCTTCCACAACCTGAGCCTCACCTAAAACCAAAATCCTACTTTTTCCTATATTAATCCTAATACCAGTAGTATTAAATACTGACTCAAATAATCTCAGTATCTGCTCTCCTGACTCAAGATCCGAAACAGTAAAAAAACAATCAGCATAGGCGGTAACCTTATGAAATATTATCCCATTCTTATTTTCAGTAGCTTTAATATGCGGTGCTTTCTCTATTTGCCGAAGTATGGGATCTAGACCAAAAACATAAAGCAGCGGACTCAATGGACAGCCCTGCCTCACCCAATTTTTTAAAATAAAGGTATCCCCAAATGGCCATTTACCATCGGAACAACCTGAGCATCCCTATAGAATGTTTGTAATAATGATATAAAGGAAACCGGTATCCCATAATATTGTAAGACTGCCCAAGTATGCTCTTGTCTAACTGAATCAAAGGCAGTCTCTTGATCAATAGACATCAATTATCCATCCAAATTCCTTTGTAAGCTTTGTTCTACCATTTCCCTGATAAACCCCAAATTTTGCAAAATGTTCCTATCCAGAACAGCACAAGATTGAAAGGGATATATAACAATTTTTGCAATCTGTGATAAGCGACTTGATAAAATTTTGGTTAAGATTTTATAATCCGAATTTAACAAACTTATCGGCCTCCAGTTTCTAATATCCTGTTCATCCCCTTTCTTATAAAGAAAGGCCATAACACCTTCTCTCATAGTGGGGACTAACCTATTTTCATCCCGTACAGCTGTAAATAACACCTGCAGCCAAGGGGCTATGAATTTGCTATAACATTTATAAAAGTCATTCGGAATCCCATCCAACCCTGGGGCTGACTGGTGTGATAATCCAGAGATAGCTTGCTCAATTTCTAAAACAGAAAAAGGAGATACCAGATTCTGCATTGCATCATTACTTAGCTGTGGTATCTCCAGATCTTGGAAACTTAACTTTAAACCATTTACCATCTCTCTTTGAAATGTCAACCTCAAATGATCTTGAACACATGCTAATAAACCATTAGTGTCTGTAATTATAGAACCATGTATGTTTTTCAATTTTGTCATAACCAAACGCTGCACCCCATGTAGGCCTAAATCAAACGGGTTCACTTCTTCTTTAGGCCCCCTGGTTTGATATTTTTGCTGCTGAGCTGCTCTATTTTCTGAGATTTTTAAATATGAATACATTTTATCCTTTAAATCGCTGCCTCATACAAATATTTGAGTTATCAGCTTTAGATAATAACTGCATATATTTAGCCCTTAGCCCCAAATACTGTATGTAGCCACTATAAGCTTTTTTCCTTGAAACATCCGTTGAGAATTTTTAAGTCTCTCTTCGTATCCTCCCACCAATCAATAGGGCTGTCATACAAAAAGGAGACATCTGCTCTTACTCTAAAAAAAATTCCTCAATAGAACCTTTTATGTCTACCTCCTTTAAAATATCAATGTTCATCCTCCAATATCCTCTCCCTATAGAAACCTGTTGTAAAGAGCCTAAATCCAATTTAACCGCCACATGATCAGATGTTTCAACTGGGATAATCCTTACTTCCTGACAAAGAACTCTCCCTGAGACCAACCAAAAATCAATTCTAGAGGATAATCTACCTTCATAAAAGGTATGCAAAAGTTTTTGATGTAATAAATCATATGCATCACAGAGATTATTTGCTTTCAGTATTCTTAATAAAGAATTAGAATCACTGAAAACTTTAGATGTAGATCTCCCCCAATCTCTACTTGTAAGGCCACATTTAAAATCACCTCCCCAGACTACCAACTGTGAAGTATGTAAATATGGTTCAACCCTCCTAAAAAGGGAAGACCTATCTGCCTTTACCTGAGGAGCATAAATGTTAATAATTCTATATGTTTCATAACCTAGAACAGCATCCATTATCATTACCCTGCCAGGACATACATCAAAAAGATGTAGAACCTTACCGGTATTCCCATAAACAAAATCCCTAACCCTGAGCAAGGTACATCCCCCAAAGACCAAAAGGAGACCGCCCCATCGCCAGTCCCTTTTCGTATCCTTCACCTCTACTAATGAATGCAGCCTAGTATCTTGTAATAAAATCACATTACAGTTCCATTCCTTCACACTAGCAAAGGTGACCCGCCTTCTTTCTAAGGTTTTAATGCAGTTTACATTTATCCTAAGAAAGGAAAGATTCCTAGACATAAAGAAATAGAGAGAGAGAAAAAGGACTCAAGAGATATAGATCAAAAAACAACATACTCCTCTTCATCTCTTCTTCTTCTTCCTCTTTCTGGGCTTATGTTTATCCATAGGCCCTCCCTCAATACTCGCATCTGCCTGCGAACAGGCAATAGAAGATAAGTCTGAATCATGACTTTCCTCTTCCTCTTCTTGCTCGAATAACAAGGCATAAGAGTTCTGGACCAGTATAACATCCAAAATCCTGGCCTCTGTAGGAATCTCCACAGATGACTTTCCTGCTTTAGACCTTGTAACCTGCTGAAAAGATTCATCCTGCTGTAAAGTGGGTGGGGGCATAGCTGTTTCCTCTAAGTCCACCTCTATTCCTTGAACAGGGCTTATATTTTCTATGCCTGAATCAACAGAACCACCTTTGCTTTGAGCAGGAGGGTCATTAGATGTAGCAGACTTATTTAAAACAGGGGGATCCATTTTTTCTATGGAGCCAACTACCAGCCCCTCGTGTGAAGTCACATCACTTTCTTGATTGACAGCTACCGGAAGGGAGTCTGTGTGGGGGGCAAGGCATACCTGAAGAAGGAACATCTGTTTGAGGCTTTATGAGGAGTAAATCCAACATAAGCTGCTTCTCTTTTTGTGCCGTGGCAACATAGACATCTTGCTCTGCACGTAATGCCAAATCTCTGCTGTTATGAGATGCCCATGAACAATTTCTGAAAGTATGACCCTGCTCGTCACATAAATTGCATCTTAAAGGTTGTTGACATTGGGCTCCAAAATGGCCTATTTCCCCACATAGGCCACATTTTTGCCTATCATAGACATTGCTTAAATGCCCCACATCCCCACATTTAAAGCATGCTCTGGGTTGACCCGGATAGAAAATCACCCCTCGATCTCTTCCTAGGAAAAAACAGTTTGGTAGATGTTTAGTCAAACCTTGTTCAAGCTTCAAAGTCACCTGATATTTCCATCCGCCTGTCCACAATTGTTCATCATCCAGAATAGGGTCTGGATAGCCTTTTACTGTACACCTTTGTTGTAGCCAATAAGTAATGTCAGCCACATTTACCCCTTCATTCCTAAAAAGAACCATTATCTTTTTTGTCAGGGGTTTAGTTAAGGGTATTGCCAAAAAAGATTTCCATAATGGAGAGAGTTTTAACAACTGATATTGCTTCCAGAACCTCTCCAAACCCGTCGGGTGTTTGAAGCTCACATCAAAAACCGAGTCCCCAGGTATGTGTATGAGAGCATACACCTCATAGGCATAATATTTCATGCTGTCCTTTAATAACGATCTCCCCACAAAATGCTTGTCTGGAACATCTGCAGCATTACCCCTATATTTCAGCCTAACAGCATTTCACTTCATAGCTGGTTCTGACAACAGGTTTGTGTTAGGGGGAAAGAGTTGATCCCTAACCTTATCATGCCAAACATTAGGGAATGCAGTCCTGTTACCAGAGATGGGCTGATTGTTAGCTGCTATAGCTTTTTCCCGTATAATAAAGGGGGTGGTCTGACTTCCTTCTTGAACGATTAGAGAGGAATCCAAAATAGCAGGTTCAGGGATATCCCCTTCCATCTCCTTTATCGTTTTTAAAATCTCATTTGCAGAACTAGGCTGTGGGATAAGATCTTGCGTTTGAGGCATCATCTGCCCTGAAGGAAGATCAGAGATACTTCGTTCCTCAGCTGCACAAGAGTTTAAACTAGGGCCTGTATGAGAAGAGGTACTGTCTTCCCCAGGGAAATTGGAATCCCATCCATCTCCTGTACTTTTTTTAACCCAACCTGCCACTAATAAAGCAGAGGAAACCCAAGGGGCAGCAACTAGGGGGGAAACTAACTCCACGGGACCAGGGCAAGACTGGGCTACCTCCAATGCTTTTGCCTCACTATGCTGCGAACGCACTCTCCGACCCTTCCCCACTTCCTCTTTTCCATTCAATTTGCCGCCACCCCCCTTAGGGATTCCTATAGAGAAGGTTATGGGAGCTAAGACAGGTGAATCAGTGATATGTCCCGAAGCCCCAACAGGGGATGTACTTATCTGCAGGCCTTCCTCCATGACCTGTGAAGACTCAATAGGAGTTGATACAGATTTTTCATCGTGATCATGTAAAACCGAGGATCCAGTTGTAGGGACTGACAGAATATCCATTACCTCCAGAGGACTATCAAAAACATCGGGGACAGGTAGTGCGTCTACCTCCCCTAAACTGATAACGCGAGCACCAGCACTGCGTGCACCCGAAACCACTTCCGGGTTCAAGATATCGCGTAGCTCCTCCTTCCACTGTAAATCCTGCTGTAAACAGGACCTCGTTTCTAAATACTGCTGCTCAGCAGTCACTAATTCTATACGTAAATCTGCCAATTTCTTCTCTGTATCAGGATTCTGCCTTCTCATTCCCGCTACTAAAACCACTGGTGTTGCAGCGCAATCCATTTCTTCATCTGTGCCTAAAATGTCCACTGTAGAAATCGCCTCCATAGTGCCCAGAAAGTGTAACAGGGGAGGGCCGAGGAGTAGGCTCTCTTCTCAGCCACCCACGTGTCCTTCCTCAACGGAAGCTAGATGCTTCTGAACAACACAGTGCCCTCTGCTTCCAGCGAGTAGGGGAATTTCCCTGGTGTCCTGGCCAAATTTCCCTCATTCACTAAAATTACTACCAACAGCTTAATCTGGTTCAAAGTCAGTTGGCATTCATCTGTATCCCCCTCCCCCGGGTCATGCCTGAAAATAGGCAGGATTTGTCTAGTGCACTTACCTGGTCAACAAAAAATAAATAAATACAGCTAAAGACCTGCTCTCATCGGAGCATCCAACATCACAAATATTAGCCATGTGAACTAAAATTCAAGCTACAGGCAATGAGACCAACAAGCATTTGTCAAGGCTAAACTAACAGAAAACAATCGCTTAATTCAAGACAACGCTTGCAGTCACAGAACTAAAGGCTGGTAGGGAGCATCAATCTGAGTGTAATGTGGCATTCATCAAGGACCTTAATTTTATGAACCAGTTTCTCAGGTCCTGCACATTCAGGATGGTAACTCTGTCTCAGATCATACCATCTCTCAAGCAGAACATGTGGTTTTGCTCTCTGGATCTCCAGGACATGTTCTTTAACCTCTTGATCCATCCATCCATCTATCTCACCACAGGTTCCTCCATTTTCGAGCGGAGGGAGCCCTCTTCGAGTTCTGAGCCATGCCGTTTAGCCTGTCATCTCCCCCCTGGGTCTTCACCAAATGCATCGCAGTGGTGGCAGCCCATCTTCGTCGTTGAGAGGTCAGAGTTTACTCCTATCTCGACAATTGGCTCATAGCAGGTTCCTCCAGATAGGAGGTGGAGAAGTCCAGGGATCTGGCCCTCCAGACCTGCATCGAACTTGGTCTTTTGGTCAATGAGACCAAGTCAGAACTCGTACCTTTTCAGGTGATCTGCTTAATCGGGGCAGAGCTCGACTCTTGCCGAGCCAGAGCCAGGCTCCTGATGGACAGGGTGGAGGTTCTCTCCTCCTCCTTTGCTCAATTGTTTCTGGTTTGGCACTTGCACTCTGCACCTTCTGGGGTACATGGTGGCCTGCACTGCCATGGTCCGATGGCATATTCTCCCCCTTCAGTGGGAGCTGGCCAGCCAGTGGACTCAGCGACATGGTCACTTCGACCAGCTGGGCACTGTGATTCAGAAGATGTGAGACACTCTCCAATGGTGGACCATCCTAGCACACTTGCAGGAAGGGATCCAGTTTGTACATCCTGAGCCAGCGGTCGTTCTTACGACAGATGCCTGTCTCACAGGCTGGGGTGCCCATATGGGGAATCACAGAGTCCATGAGCTCTGGACCTCTGAGGAATCACAATGTCATATCAACCTGCTGAAGCTCAGAGCAATCCGACTGGCACTGTCAGCATTCGCTTCACTTCTCCGGGGTCAGACGGTGCAAGTCCAGACAGACAATACCACGACTGTGTATTATCTCAACAAGCAGGGAGGCATGCACTCCCGCCCTCTGTGCAATGAAGCGCTCCGCATCTAGAGTCTCGTGAGCCGACTGGAGACAGATCTCCTAGCTATTCATGTGGCAGGAGTCTCAAATCAACTGGCGGATGCTCTCAGCCATGTGGGCGAGGTGTCCTAGGAGTGGCTCTCCATCGAGAGGTAGTACACAGCCTGTTCTTCAACTGGGGCAAACCACAGGTGGATCTGTTCGCCTACAGGAAGAATGCAAAGCTGAGGCTGTTTCATGTCCACCCCCCCTCAGCAGGGCTCACTGCAGGGGGATGCCTTCTGGAGGCCGTGGACCCAAGGCCTCTTCTATGCCTTCCCTCCACTTCCCTTAGTTCACAGGGTGATCCTCAGTGTCAGGAAGGACAAGGCACAGGTGATCCTGGTAGCCTCAGCTCCAGGCCTCCGAGGTGTCTTCCCGTACGCCCAGACCTGATATCAGTCAATCAGGGGAAGGTATTCCATCTGGACCTTCAATCCCTGCACCTGACAACCTGGTTCCTGAGTGGCTAGAGTTCCAGGCTTTGGATCTCTCCAAGGATGTACTCACCATTGTGGAGGCATGTAGGAAAGAGTAGACCAGGAGGTGCTATGCCTTCAAATGGAAAAGATTTTCCCATTTGGTGCCAGGGCAAGGGTCTGTACCCTTTGTCCTGTCCGATAGCTAGAATCCTTGACTGCCTTTGGTCCCTGTCCAAAAGAGGTCTTCAGTCTACGACCCTTAAGGTGCACCTGGCAGCCATCTCTGCTTACTGGGCGTGGGCTGATCAACAGACAGTGGCACAGGAGAAGGTGGTTTGGTGCTTCTTTAAAGGCCTCGACCATATTTCCCCTCCAGTGCGTGAACCACCACCATCATGGGATCCACTGCTGGTACTGGCAAAGCTCATGGGCAAGCCATTCGATCCGATGCACAGGTGTGAGATCTTACGTCTGTTGTGGAAGACCGCCTTCTTGGTGGATATCACGTCAGCCAGAAGGACTGGGGAACTACTGACACACTCTGTCACGTCTCCTTACCTGGTCTTCCACAGGGACATAGAAACATAGAAGTTGACGGCAGATAAGGACCGCAAGGCCCATCCAGTCTGCCCATTTATTTTTCTACCTTATAAATGTGCCATCAGCCTTTACTCTGTCAGTGGCCTATCTATTCATACTCATTTGTATTGCTCCCTTATGGCTATCCCATGCCTGTTTTGAAGCCCTGCACTGTATTCATAGCCACCACTTCTTGAGGTAGGCCATTCCATGCATCCACCACCCTTTCTGTGAAAAAGAATTTCCTCACATTCCCCTTAATCGGCCCCTCTAATCTCATGCTGTGTCCTCTTGTCCTGCTATTTTTCTTATATTTAAACATGTTAGACTCTTTCACCTTGTTAATGCCCTTAAGGTGTTTGAATGCCTCGATCATATCACCTCTCTCCCTCCTTTGCTCAAGGGTATACATATTGAGCTCTGTTAATCTGTCCTCATATGTCTTCTGATGCAGTCCCTGCACCATTTTGGTTGCCCTTCTCTGGACTGCCTCAATTTGGTTAATGTCCTTGTGAAGGTGTGGCCTCCAATACTGCACGCAGTACTCCAGATGGGGCCTAACCAGTGTCTTGTAAAGAGGGATTATTACCTCTCTCTTATGACTTGTGATACCCCTACTAATACACCCTAACACCCCCTAGCCTTACCTACTGCTTTAGAGGTCTGCTTGGATGATTTCAGGTCATCAGTGATGATGATGCCCAAGTCTCTTTCTTCCTTTGTGACTGCTAGCAACTCCCCTCCCAGCCTATAGGTGGCTTCAGGGTTTCTCTTCCCAATGTGCATGATCTTGCACTTCTTTGCATTAAATCCCAGTTGCCACTCTTCTGACCATTTTGCTAGTTTATCCAGATCTCTTCTCTTTCTGCCCACTCCATCTGGATCATCTACTCTGTTGCAGATCTTGGTGTCATCTGCAAACAGACAAGCCTTACCCTCTAGTCCATTTGCAAGGTCACTAATGAAGATGTTGAAGAGGACTGGCCCCAGGACTGATCCCTGAGGTACCCACTTGTGACTTGCATCTCTTCTGACTGTATACCATTTACCACCACTCTCTGTTTTCTGCCTGTCAACCAGTTTGCCACCCAGTTGACCAACTTCTGACCCACCCCGAGCCTACCCAGCTTATTTATCAATCTTCTATGTGGAACAGTGTCAAAAGCTTTGCTGAAGTCAAGGTAGGCTTACATCAGCTGCTCCCCCTTGGTCCACCACTCTGGTTACCCAGTCAAAGAAATCTATGAGATTAGTTTGACAGGACCTTCCTTTTGTAAACCCATGCTGTCTTGGATCTTGTGCCCCTATGGATTCCAGGTGTTGCACTATCCTTTCCTTAAGGAGTGCCTCCATAATTTTGCCCACTACTGAGGTAAGACTGACTGGTCTGTAGTTCCCTGCCTCCTCCCTGCTACCACTCTTGTGGAGCGGGATCACATGAGCCCTTCTCCAGTCTTCTGGGACCTCTCCTGTGCTCAGAGACTCACTAAACAGTTCTGCTAATGGCTCTGCTAGTTCCACCTTTAGCTCCTAGTACCCTGGGTTGTATGCCATCAGGTCCCATTGCCTTATCCACCCTGAGCTTAGCAAGCTCTTGTAGGACCCTTTCTTTGTGAAGGGAGTAGTGCTCACCTCCTCCCCTGTGTCCATGGTGTTGAGCTGTGGGTCCTGCCCTACCTTCTCTTCAGTAACATTGAGCAAAAGCATCTATTTAGGATAGATGCTTTACATGGTCCTCCTCCTCATGCTCCCTTTTCTCCATTAAGCTTAGCAATACCCCTCTGGACTTTCTCCTTTCACTAATGTATCTATAGAAAGTCTTGTCACCTTCTTTACTGTTCGTGCTAGTGTTTCCTCAGTTTGGGACTTTGCCTGCCTTACTGCCTTCCCTGCTTCCCTTAGGGCAGTTTGGTATGCCTCCTATCTTCATCCCGCTGTGTTCCTCTTTATATTTCCTGAAGGCCAGCCTTTGGCTCTGACCTTTCTGCTACTGTATTTGAGAACCAAAGTGGTTTCCTTCTTCTTTTGCACTTCCTTTTCTGTCTAACACAATGGGATGTTGCTTCAAGTATTGCATCCTTAATGCTTGCCCATTTTGCCTGTACCCCTCACCTGTGTTTCTTTTGCCAGGGCTAGCTTAACTCTGTTGGCCATCTTATCAAAGTCAGCTCCTCTGAAGTCCCATATTTTTGCCTTGGCATGGGATGATTTAGTTGTAGTGGCCAAACTGAACCATACCATGTGATGGTCACTGGCCCCCAGGTGACCTTCTACCTGGAGATCTGTGATCCCTTCCCTGTTAGTCGGTACTAGATCTAGGATAGCCCTGTCTCTTGTGGGTTGTTGTACCAGTTGTTTGAGGCCCTCCCCCTGCAGGGAATCCACTATGTGTCTAGTTCTGGCAGATGTTCCTGCTGGTATTGACCAATCTGTATCCGGATGTTGAAGTCTCCCATTATCATAACCTCCCTTTAGCTGTCATGTTTGTATATCTTCTAACAGTAATGTGTCTATGTCCTCCCCTGGTCTGGGGCCTGTAGACAACCCCAGTTCTTATGGCTGTCCCATTTCCTGTTTCCAGGGTGACCCACAGTTCTTCTGGCTCCTTATGTGTATTCTGAATTTCTGTAGCTTTGATATTTTCATTGACATACAGGGCCACTCCTCCCCCCCTTTTTGCACCTCGGTCTCTTCTGAACAATACATAGCCAGGTACTGAAGTCTCCCAAGTGTGGTTACTGGTAAACCACGTCTCACTAATTGCTACTATGTTCAGTTTAGCCTCTGACATTATTGCCTGCAGGTCTGGGATTGTATTTCCCAGGCTGTGAGCATTTGTGTACATGATTTTCCATTGGCCAGATTTCGGTGTGTTAGTTGTTGGGTGAGGTTTGGCATTACCCTCAAAGGTCAGATGGGAGACAAACCTTTTTCTTACCTGGTGATGCAAATGAACTGCAAACATGCTGAATCCCTGTTTGACCACTAGCTGAGGGGAGGGGTGTTCCTGTTCGATGTATGGGTGCTGCACCCTCTCCCATTTGCTAGTTTAAATATTCTCTGCAAAGACGTCAAACTTCTGCCCCAATGCACTGACTCCTCCTTGGTCAGATGCAGTCCATCAAATTTAAAGAACTTTGGCCTCCCAGAACTGTTGCCATTTCCCTACAAATCTGTGTCCTTTTTCCTGGCACCAGCCCTTGAGCCACGTGTTTAGCTCCCCTATCTCCCCTTCTCTGACCTTCCGTCCATCTGCCCCCTCTCCCAGACTGGCAGGATCTCAGAGAAGGAGATGCCGGATGAAATGGATGATAGTTTGTCACCCAGCCTGGTCAGGTTGTCCTGTGCCATCACCCGAAATTCCTTCCAAAGGTGGTGTCGGAGTTTCACCTTAACCAGGTGTTGACTCTACCGGTGTACTTACCTCAATTACACCTTGGAGGCCAAGTACAGGCTCCATTCTTTGGACCTGAGATGAGCGCTCTCTTATTATAAGGAGCGGACAGCTGAAGTTCGGAAGAGGTTCGCCAGCTGTTTGTCACCTGCACTGAAGCTGCACCTGGCAGACCTGCAGCAAAGTGGATGATTGGCAGATGGATTACATCATGCATTGATCTCTGCTATAGGTTGGAGGGCAAGGAGCCTCCCGTAGGGATAAGAGCTCACTCCACCCGCCATACTGCTACATCAGTGGCTACTTCCAGGGGCATTCCTGTCCAGGAAACTGCAGGGCTGCTACCTGGAAGTCAGCAGACACCTTCATCTCCCACTACCACATTGACCTAGAGTCACGCCGAGATGCTGGTTTTGGGGCCTCAGTTCTCCATTCTCTGTTTCCCAAATAGGGTGTGTGTGCGCACCTTGCCTCCCTGCTCCCGGAGAACTGCTAGGAGTCTGCCAGCAAGTGTGGATAGAACAATATTTCCACGATCCTAGAAAAACAGGTTACTCACATGTAACAGTAGTTCTAGGAGTGGTATATGTGTTGTTGTTTATCCACACAAACCTACCCGACCAACCTGGCTTCGACGCACAACCCTCTGCTTCCAGCGGGCAAAGATCTGGCATCATGGGGCAGAGCCGAGGGATATACCACCTGGGTGGGTGAGAGGAGCCAGCTTTTATACCTTCCAGCAAGATTCTTTAAGGGAAAGTACATGCCAACAAGTGTGGATGAACAACATATACCACTCTTAGAACTACTGTTACATGTAAGTAACCTGTTTTTTTTTCATACCTCCTTCCACCAACCTGCCTCCTTCAACCCCAACCCCACAACCACCTTCTCTGGGACTTACCTAACTTTATGTGTCACCACCATGGCTTATCTCTCCCCCTCCTCCCCCAATACCCGACACAGACACACACACACACACGGACTCTTTCATCAGGGTCCTAAGGGCACAATGCTCCCACTGTACACCTCACCGGTTAGGCCTGTTTTGGAATATGGGGCACAAGTTTGGTCCCCATATATGAATGGAGACATAGCAGAAATTGAGAGAGTACAGAGAAGAGCAACTAGAGAAATTAGCAACATGAAAGGGAGAGGCTATGAGGAGAGACTGTACATGCTCAATCTGTACCCTCTGGAATATAGAAGAAATAGAGGGGGGATATGTGTTTAGTACACAAAGTATGATCTGATAACGATCTATGGGAAAATATAGGATTAGAAATAAGGTAAAAAATCTACAATAAACGTGCACATCCCATGCAGCTAAAAACTAGAAACACATGATTATAGAGAACACATAATTGGTTTAACCAAAGAGTGGTCCACGAATAGAACATGCTACCATTAGATGTGATAGCCAATGAAAGTACTCAGGCATTTAAAAACAGATTAGATAAACATTATAGGACAAGAGAGGAAAGAGACATAAAAAAACAATTAAAAAAACCTAATAAGGGGAGCTTACAAAACGAGAGTCTGTTAGCTCTGTATACTTCCTATAATCAAATGATTCAGGGACAGCAAGGGAGATTCTATGAAAAGCACCTCAAGGCACTGATTATGCACTTACTGGAAGACAGAAGGGGAAGGGGGATATGATTGAGAACTTGATTCCTCAAGAACATTATTAAAGTGAGCTGCAGGGAATTATTTAGTCTGAATACCAACTCACAGTCACATGGGCACAAGTGGAGATTAGCAGGTGGGAGGTTCAGAAGGGATGTGAGGAAGTACTTCTTTATGGAAAGGGCGGTGGAGCCTTGGAACATTCGCCACCCGAGGTGATCATAGTAAACACAGTCAAGGGAATTCAAGCAGGCCTGGGATAAAATTACGGGAATAGTGGTTGCCCGGGATGACAGGTCCAGGGAAGGGGGACCAGGACGGTTAGTACCCTGGAGGAACATTAGGTTCTAAGAAAGGTTCCAGGAATATAGGGAACTTGGGCAGATTGGATGGACCTTTGGTCTTTTTCTGCCGTTATTGTCTATATTTCTATGTCTTTACTGCATGCAAAGTCGGCAACCCAGGTTCAGGCATGATCTTGGATCATTGGGGCCAGCTGGGGGGGTAATGAGGATCCCCATGGATGCTCTCCTTCTTTTGGGAGGGAGGGTTTACTGCTCTCCTGTCACCTGGCTGACCACAGGCGGCAGTGCAGCTGAGGGCACCAGGGCAAGGGAGACATAGACTGGGAGTCGGAGTAACACATATGCCCAGTGTAACTCAAGCCAGTGTCTTTGGTGCTGCAGTCAGTTGTGTGTGAGTGGAGGTGAAAAATCCTTGTTACTTCAGCTCTGAGATGCAGGCATACTGGGAGAGCCAATGAGTGTGCTCACACTGAACATATGAGTTGCTCCGACTCCCAGTCTGTAACTCCCCTGCCCTGGCACCCTCTGCTATCTGTGGTCACCAAGGTGTCTGGAGAGTAGTGAGAGCTGGCCCAGTGGCATGGAGGGCTGAGGCATCCGTGCCTTACCTCCTGCCACGCCAGCAACTTGTATTCGCAGTGCTGGCTGTCCCAGAATAATTTGATCACTCTGTGCTACACTGTCACCAACTTGTCCTCTTTTCTGAGGTGAGCACTCCAGAACTGGGCGCAGTACTCACGCTGAGGCCTCACCAAGGATCTATATAGGGGAAGTATTATCTCTTTTCTTCTAGTGTCAGTCCTCCTCCCGATACATCCCAGCATCCTGCTAGCCTTGCTATAGGCCTTGTTGCACTGGCTCGTTTGTTTAAGGAAGTTGCTGATGGTAACTCCTAGATCTTGTTCCTTATCTGTAGTGCTAAGTCTCTCCCCTCCCATCCAACACTCCATCTTGGAGTTCTTTTTCAGACCTTCACCTCCACCCTCAGGCCTCACACCACTGACTGCGGCACCACACCACAGTTCTTTTATAGTGACAATGGTACAGTATGGTTTAATGTAAGAACAGTGGAATACAGATGCACAAGAGCGAAGATCCTGGATTTCAGAAGAACTGACTTTACAAAGATGGTGGAATGTATCAAAGAAGCCCTGGCAGGGGGAGATGTCGGGGGTTGGGGGGGGAATGGAGGAAAAATGGGCCAGAATAAAAGGGAGCATAGTAAAAGCTACAAACTTGTACATCAGGCAAACAAGCAGAAGGAGGAGGAGACCATTATGCTTCTCAAGGGAGGTGGCAGAAAAGGTAAGGCCAAAAACAGTGGCATTCAGAAGGTATAAGGAGACCCAGAGAGAGGAGGACAGAGAAGTGTATCTGGGGAAACGGAGGGAGGCGGGCAAGGCAGTAAGGAGTCCAAAAGCACAAGCTGAGGAAAGAATAGCCCAGACAGTATCAAAGGGAATCAAGACATTTTTTCAGGTGATCAGTGAGAAGAAGAACACCAAGGGAGGGATTGCACGGTTAATAAAGGTAACGAGGCTGTACCAAGGAAGACCAAGAAAAGGCAAATACCTTAAACAAATATTTCTGCTCAGTATTCACAGTTGAAGGGGAAGGAGAGGGACCACAGATAAGCACCAAGAGATTGGCGTGGGGGGGGGCGGACACCAGCCCCTTTTCTGAGGAGAGGATCAGGAAAGCACTCACTAATCTGAGGGTAGACAAAGCCATGGGGGCCAGACAGGGTGCATCCCCGAATGTTAAAGAAACCGAGGGAGGTGCTAGCTGCAGCCCTGACAGACTTGTTTAACAGTCCACTTGAGACCAGAGTGGTCCCAGAGGACTGGAGATGGGCGGACATTGTCCAACTTCACAAAAGTGATAGCAAGGAGGAGGCAGAAAATTACAGGCCTGTAGCTTGACATCTGTAGTAGGAAAATTGATGGAAACACTATTAAAATGAAAGAATAGTGGAACACCTGGAATCCAGTGGACTGCAAGACCCGAGGCAGCATGGCTTTTTACGGAGGGAGGTCATGCCAAACAAATCTGATAGATTTTGATTGGGTAACTGAAGTATTGGATCGGGGGCGGGGCCTGAATATGGCCTATTTGGACTTCAGCAAGGCCTTTGACATTGTTCCACATAGGAGGCTGGTAAACTAGTTAGGTAGTATGGGGGGGGGGCAATAACGTGGTAACCTGGGTAATAAACTAGTTGGGTGATAGGAGACAGAGGATGGTGGGAAATGGAGTTCGTTCTGAGGATGGGAGAGTGACCAGCAGGTACCATAGGGGTCAGAAGAAGAAGAATCATCAGCATTTATATAGAGCTTTTCATACGCAGTATCCCAAAGCGCTTTACAAGCAATGCTAGACTGGTAGTGAAGTGACTAACTATGTGGTGGCCGCCATATCACCCATACACAGCCTAAATAATTGCATGAACCGGTTTATGGGAAGGGAAATGTTGGCCAGGACACCAGGAATGTTCCCTGCTCTTTGCAAAGAGTGCCCTGGGTTCTTTTACTTCCACCTGGACAACACCAGGATGGGCAGAAGGGACCTCGGTTTAACGTCTCATCCGAAGAACGGCACACCCCAGCAGTACAGCACCCCCCAATACTGCACTTGGATGCCAGCGATTTTTAGGTGCAAGTGCAGTCCCAGTGTGGGACGAGAACCCACGACCTTCTGGTCCAGAGGTAGATGTGCTACCAACTGAGCCACGCTGACACCTACCTACCTAAAGTACTAGGGCCAGACCTTTTTAATGTCTTGATTAGTGACCTAGCAGAGGAACTAGAAGGGAAGGTCTGCCTCTTGCAGATGACACCAAGATCTGCAACGGGATGGACACTTCAGAGTGGGTGCAGAGGACAGAAAGAAACTTGAAATGACTGGAGGAGTTGTTGAAAGTTTGACAGCTAAAGTTTAATGCAAAAAAGTGCAAAATAATGAACTTGGGTCACAGAAACTCAGGGGTGCAGTACAAAATGTGGGGAGGAGATACCGGCTGCGGCCAAGCAGAAGAGAGACCTGGGATAATCATATCGGTTGACCTAAAGGTGGCCAGACAATGCAACAAAGCAACCAGGAGAACTAGTGAGATGCATAGGCAGGAGTACTGCCAGCAGGAAGAGGGAAGTGGTGTTGCCACTGTATAGGTCTTTAGTAAGACCCACCTGGAGTACTAGCTCCAGTTTTGGAGGCCACATCTCTGGAAGGACATAGACAGGATGCAGGCCGTCCAAAGGAGAGCTACCAAGATGGTACAGGGTCTACATCAAATGTCCTATGAGGAGAGGCTAAAAGAATGAAAACATTTTATTTCTTTATTTATTTCAAGTTTCGGATTAATTCCTTTGAGCCATGAGGCTCTTTTACAAAGGTTCCAAGTCAGGGACATTAACAAACAAAACAGTAGTTACATACAATGTGATCATGCTGAAATCAGGTAGCAGAAGTGCTGTAGAAGGATAAAACTGCGTACAAAAAGAATAGGAGCGTGGTTACAAAGTTTGAGCATACTTAACAAATACCTTATGGTTTGCCAAAGTGTAGGTCTTTGGCAAAAAACTATCAGCAGCTCATAGGGAGCTTTGTCTTAGTTGTAAGGAGGGAAGGAAGAGGGAGGTAGGTAATGTAGAGGGGATGGGAAAATAGGGGTCTGGGCAGGAGAAGTGTGGGGTTGGGGAAAATCTGGTGGCAGTCAGTGGAGTAGGCTTCGTCAAGAATTGCAGAGAGAGGTTAGGTGTATACATGTATACCCCAGAGGAAGGGGGGATGTGATCGTGACCGTTAAATACCTCACAGGGGTGAATAAGGTGCAAGTGGGAGGTTTTTCAAAGGAAAGAGTGCTCCAGAACAAGGGGCTATAATATGAAGCTGGAGGTAGGTTTAGGAGAGACGTGAGGAAATGCTTCTTCACAGAAAGGGTGGTGGATGCCTGGAACAGTCTTCCAGCGGAGGTTGTGGAAGCAAAAACAATGGTGGGATTCAAAAAAGACTGGGAGAAGCACAAGGGAGTCATAAGGGATAGGTAATGGGGTAGCAAAGAAAGTGCTGTAGACCTGGAGGGGTCTACGGTGCAAGCAGTGCAACAGAAAAGGGGAGACTGGATGGGCCAAGTGGCTCTTATCTGCCATCAGCTTCTGTTTCTTTGTTCTCTAGGTACATTGCCTTGCACTTTTTAGCATTGAGCTTTAACTGCCAGACATTTAACCATGCCACAAGCTTTTATAGGCCCTTCTGCATACCCCTTATCCCCTCTTCACTGTCCACTCTCCCACAAAATTTTATGTCATCTGCGAAGAAACACAACCTGCCCTGGATTGCTTCACCAGTGTCACTAATGAACATGTTGAAGAGGACCAGACGCAGGACAGATCCCTATGGAACCCAGCTCGTCAGCACTCTCTCGTCTGACTTAACTCCGTTGACCACCACCCTCTGTTGCCTCTCTGCTAGCCAGTTTCCCACCCATTTCACTAGACTTCTTTTAGCTGCACACAAGTCTTCCACCTTCTTAAGCAATCTCTTGTGTGGCACCGAATCAAAGACCTTACTGAAGTCAAAGTACAGCAGGTCCACCTCATGGCCCTTTTGTATCTCCTTTGTCACACAGTCAAAGGAAACTTATCAGGTTGGTCTGGTAAGACCTTTCTGCCACAAAACCATGATCTTCTTCGGGGGTATTTCGGTCATTAGGTCACACCGTAGAAACGTCACCATTGGTGAAGCAGGATCCACACAGAAGACACTTCCAGCAGTACAACTGGGGTCGCTCAAGCCATTGTCACCTGCTAACGTCATCAACCCTATAAAGGTGTGAGTGGCCCCGCTCCCTCCTTAGTCCTTTCCCACCTTTGACTCCTCTCACATGGTCTCGGCAGAAGCTTCTTCCCAGTTCGAGCCTTTTTTGCCTATGCTTTTTTCTTCAGTGTTTCATTTTGGTATCTTTTTTTAATAAAGAGATTATTTTACCATGTTTATGTTGAGAGTCACTCCTTCCACTTCTCTCTTCTGTCGCTGCCGCTGCAGAAAGAAGATTGCTTCTTCAAATGACCACGACCTCTGCATCTGCTGTCTTGGGCCTGACCATGATTTTTCTGCCTGTGAGCTCTGCCAAAAACTCAGTCTTACAACCCAAATGTGTCAGATAAAGGCTCTGAAGAAATTCCTAATGGAATAGCAGGTAGCCAGTTCTGGGCAGGGGTCCTCCAGGTCCCATTTTTCCCAGTCGGTGGTATCATCTAGCTCCCAGGCCTTGAAGGCCTAAGGCAAGTCCTCAGGGAAAAGTCATAAGAAAGACCGTGACCGCTCCCCTCAGAGGCACTTCCATTCCCCAGTGGCTTCTTCCTTTTCTTCCAGGGCACTCCGTCAGCTGCTGCTGCACTGATAACCTCTTGCAGTCTAGGCCTCTGCTCCTACCAAGCCTGAAACAATAGCCCTTACTCCCTCTTGTATTTTAATACATCTTTGTATTTTACTTTATGTATTGTACGATTTTGTAGTATGTTATGCATTTGAGTATTATTATATGTGCAACTTTTGATACTTGAACACAGGACTGTCTTACAAACTGAACTTAACAGTCCAAATGACGTGTATTCCTGTATAAAAAATAAAGTTTTACCTACCTGCCTACCTCCTCACATGGAGGCAGGCCTCGACCCTCGGGTTGTTGGCAGCTCGGTCGTCGACCCTGGCCCCTCTGTCAAGGCCAGACACCCCTCTGGGCCCTCGGACACCAGGGCCGTCAGCTTTCAAGATCCAACGGGATGGTTCATTATGCCCTGACCCAATGATCCCGCTGCCTTTAACTCAGCCTTTCGCCTGCCATCAATCTTAGTACTATTTTAACTCATCTGATGATGGCTGTTGTGCACCAGCTTGGTGCTCATAGATCGGTATCCCTGGTGCCGTCAGGCACCCTGTTGTCAGTGCCTATTCGGCATTTTTGGGCTGTGCTCTTTAGGGAGCTGTTGGTCCCTCCTTCATCAGACCCTGAGTTGGAATGGGTCAACGTAGATGAGGGGTACTGTGACAGGGTTGAATAAGTCCCTGACCCATTTGTTATGCAGAGAGTTAAACAAAGAGTTCTGTTCTATCCTCTCCTTTTCTGTCTCTTGTCTGTCTGGTTGCGCAACCAAATGTTCTTGTGAGACCTAGGAACTGATCACTGTGATGGTCTCACAATTCTCCGCCTCTCGCTATCTCTCTCTGCCTTCACTTGCTGTTTCTGTCTTTTCTTCCCCCTTTCATATCTGTAGTTATAAAAATATATGTGAATCCTTATGTGAAACTGGGTTGCCATGGTTTGAATATGTATATAGTTATACTGTTAAAATGATTGCAAAACGTTATTTGGTATTTAGGGGGTTAACCTGAGATGCAGTTTGAGCTCCTCTCAGGCTTGTTTGCAAACGCTTTTTGTAGAGCTATCATAAGGAGACCAGCTTGGGACACTGTTCTGTTTGCAAGCCTGTGTTGCAAAGAAACTGGTAAGAATATTTTGTGAAAAACAGGATGTCTTCTTAAAGAGCTCAAGATGAAGAAGTTAATTATCAGGCAAAGACTTGTTATAAAAAGAGCAGCAATCTTTTGCTGGAGAGACTGAAAACTTGGAATTAGAGATACCCTCAGACAAAGGATTTTGTTTTCTGTGTTTGTACTGCCTTTGTAAATAGTTATTTTAAACAATTTAAAATTTTTATTTTGCTGTTAGTGATAAAAAAAACACTACTTGCGAATTTTACAACTGCTCCTGGTTTTCCTATGCTTCCTGACCTCTGCCTCAGCAACAAGTACCATCCAGATCTTATCCTCCCTGAGGAAGAGGAGGAGGAAGCTTTCCTTGGACAGGTCTGCAGCCTCTTCAGTGAGCGAAGACTCTGTAAAATACACACCCCCAAGTCTCCTCCTGAAGACCCCACCTTCTTTAACATTATGAAGCATGTGTCTACTGCAATGGGGTTCCACACCGAGGAAGAGGATGCCACCAGAAGGAACCTGGTGGACTTTTTTGGAGATCCTAGAATCTCCGCCTCGAGTCATTCCTCCCATTTTGCCAACTCTGAGGAATTCCACCACTGCTGCATGACACTGCCCAGTCATGGTCCCTGCCATGTCTACGAGGGCAGACTCTATCATGCCCCCCAGGGTCTGCCCTGTTATGCTGCCCAGCCTGAAACTGATTCTGTGGTGATCAAAGCAGTGCATGATGGGTCCAAGGTGCCAAAACACTATAGCTCTCCCCCCACCCCCCAATAGGGAATCTAGGAAGATCAACTTCTGTGGTAAAGAGGGTTAATGCCTCCTCTACTCTTGGACTCCGGATTGCAAATTACTTATCCCATATGGTCAAGTACCAAAATACCATATGGAAAAAGGGCAGAGTGCTGCCCAAGCCCTTCCCTGAGGGTTCCCAGAAACAGGAAGTCCTTAAGTACCTCCAGGCTGCTGAGGATATCAGTAAACATCTCCTCAGGGCCTTGTACGATATGTCTGACACTGTTGCTAGGATTGCTGCAACAGGTATTTCCCTTCATAGGCATGCCTGGTTGAGGGTATCCGGTTTTGCGTCACATGTCCGGCAAAGGGTACTTAATGCCCCATTCAGTGGCTTGAAACTCTTCAGGTCTGATGTCCAAAACATAATCAATGATTTGCAGGCCTCCAGCAGGGCCCTCAGATCTGTCCGTTCACTCAACCATACCCAGCCTCAGAGCAGACAGAGGCCACCCTTTCATAAGGTCTCCAAAAAGTCTGGACCGGGCTCTAGACTCCAAGGCAAAAGGAAAGCCAGTTCCACTTTCCTTACCCCTCCTCCACCTTGGGTTCTGCCACGAAATGACCCAGAGGCAGTGGACCAGCCCCTGCTGCTGGGTCCACCTCCACCTGACTTCTTGCCAGACCCCACTCTTTCAATCCCCGAACAAGAGGTGATGGTCGGAGGTCAGTTCTCCCTGTCTCAATCAATGGAGAACCATAACTTCAGATGTTTGGCTTCTTCAGATAATAGAGAGGGGTCACACCCAGGAGCTTTTAGAACAGCCCCAAGGGACTCCTCCGGTACCTTCCACCTACCCTCCAGACCATGCAGAGATCCTTTAGGAGGAGGTGCACTCTCTTCTGCAAAACAGGGCAATCAAGCCAGTGCTCAGGAAGCAGAAGAACAAAGGATTTTGTTCCAAGCTTTTCCTGGTGCCCAAAAGAACCGAATATCAGAGGCCTAGTCTAGATCTCAAAGATCTCAACCTCTGCATCCAGTACAGACATTTCACATGGTCATTCTGCTAGGTCTGTTGCCCCAGCTTATACAGGGCGACTGGTTGTGCTCTCTCGATATGCAGGATGCCTACCTGCTTATTTCGGTGTGCCCACCACACAGATGGTTCCTCCTGTTTCTTTTTCAAGGTGAACACTACCAGTTCAGAGTCTTGCCTCTTGTCTTGTCCTCTGCACCTGTGACGGGGTTGAATAAGGCCCTGCCCCATTTGTTATGCAGAAAGAGTTTAAATGCAAGGATATGTGTTCTGTTCTATTCTCTCCTTTTCTGTCTTTTCTCTATCTGGTTGCGCAACCAAATTTTCTCGTGGTACCTAGGACTTGATCAACCTGATGGTCTTGCAATTCTCTGCCTCTTGCGCTATCTCTGCCTTCTCTTGCTAGTCTGTCTTTTCTCTTCCCCCCCCCTTTGCATATCTGTTGTTATAAAAATATACGTGAATGCATATGTGTAAAACTTGGATCCCTTTGTTTGAACTGTATATAGTAATACTGTTGAAATTATTACAGAAGGTTATTTAGAACTTAAGGGGTTAAACTGAGACTCTGGTGTGCAAACTCTGAGAAGCTGTAAACGAGCTCAGTCCTGGGTCATCATGTTCTGTTTTGCTGCACCTGCATGAAATTGACAAGGACATTTTAGGGAAAACAGTATGTCTGTTAACGAGCTCCTGCAAAGACTTGTAAAAAAAAAAAAAAAAAAAGCTGCAATGTTTTGAAAAAGAGAGACAGACTGAGATTTGAAATTGAGAAGAAAAAGGACTGTGTTTGTACTGCCATTGTAAATAGTTACTCTGAACAATTTTATTTTTTTTATGTTACTGTTATTAATAATAAAGCACTTGTTGCGAATTTTACAACTGCTCCTGGTTTTCCTACACTTCCTGACCTGTGCCTCGATGACAGCGCTGTGGGTTTTTACAAAATGCTTAGCAGCAGTAGCTGCCACCCTTCGGCAAGAAGGCCTGTACGTCCTTCCCTGCCTGGATGACTGGCTACTCAAGGCCACATACAGGGCTAAGCTTCTCGGAACTCTGGAGAGGACTCTCCAGGTGTTCAACTCCCTGAGCATTGCTGTCAGCCTACCTAAGTCCATTCTTATCCCTGCTCAAAGACTGCAGTACATAGGGGCGATCCTGGACTTAGCACAGGGCAAGGTCTTCCTGCTGCCAGACAGAGCAGAGTGCCTCATATTGCAGGCTCAGGTGGTGGCTCAGAGAAGCTACGTCTCCGCAAGGATTTACCTGAGGTTCCTGGGCCTCATTGCCATGGCCATTGCTACTGTCCCCATGGTCAGACTGCTCATGTGGGTGCTGCAGTGTACCCTTCAGGTGCAGTGGGACCAGCGCACTGACTACATGGAGCAGCTGGTTCTGGTCTCCTCTCCGGTCTGCTGCAGCCCTCCGGTGGTGGATGGAATCCCGAAATCTCTTATGAGTGATCCTATTCCTGATCTCGTCTTCCCAGCAGATTCTTTCTATGGATGCCTCAGCTTGTACTGGGGGGGGCGCACCTGGGTCCCTTCCAGACCCAGGATACCTGGCCCCAGTTGAGACATCCCTCCACATAAGCATCCTCAAGATGATGGTGGTCCTCTATGCCATGCAGGCCTTCCAGAACCACCTTGCTCCAGGCCAGTTGTTGTTTCAGTCAGACAATCTCAGTGGTCTACTGTATCAACAAGCGGGGTACCCATTATATCCACTTTGCAGGAAGCAATGGGTCTGGTACTAGCACTGGGCCAATGGCTGTAAATTTATAGTCCATGCCCCAGGCGTGTTGAACACTCTGGCGGTCAGCTTCAGCCAGACTCTGTCCAGAATGTATGAATGGGAGCTTCTGTTGTCCGTTGCAGAAGACCTGTTTGACAGGTGGGGTTGTGCAGAGTTGGACTTTTTTGCATCCCCACTCAACAAAAAACTGCCCAATTTCTGCTGGCTAGATCCAGGGCCTGGAGTTTTCTGGTGAGACGTGCTGTCCCTCTCTTTGAGTGGAAGGTTCCTTTATACCTTCCCTCTGTTTCCTCTGATTCAGTGGGTGTTAATCCAGCTGCGGATGGAGGGGGCCAGTATGATCTTGGTAGTGCCCTACTGGCCACATAGAAACATAGACTTTGACGGCAGATAAGGACCGCTTGGCCCACCTGTTCTGCCCATTTCCCTACCTACAGGATAAGCTGCAGATCCTGGTTAACCAACAGCCTATTTCTTTCTACCCCCCACAAAAATTGCCTTATGTCTGTCCCATGCATTCTTGAATTCTCCCACAGTTTTAGACCCCACAACGTCCCTCAGGAAGGCTGTTCCATGCATCCACCATCCTCTCTGTGAAAAAATACTTCTCACATTGCCCCTGAACAGCCCCCAATCTTCAAATTGTGTCCCCTTGTTCTTGCACAAGATGCTGAAAGATGCTACCCTCTTGGACTTTGTTGATTTCACTTAGGTACTTAAAAGTTTCTGTCATGTCCCCCCTCTCCCTCTTTTCCTCAAGGGTATACATATTAAGCTCCTTTAGTCTCTCCTCATATGGCTTCTCTTGCAGACCCTACACCATTTTAGTTGCCCTCCTCTGGACTGCCTCTATCCTGTCTGTGTCCTTGCGGAGATGGGGTCTCCAGAACTGGATGCAGTACTCCAGATGGAGTCTCACCAACTGTCTGTACAGAGGGATAACAGCTTCCTGTTTTCTGCTGGTGATGCCTCTCCTATACATCCCAGAATCCCCAGCCCTCCCTACTGCCTTCTCACATTGCTTGCAACCTTAAGGTCATCTGATATGATTACCCCCAAGTCCCTTTTCATTTTGTTGTTGTTACCTCCAAATTGTGTGATCTTCCTGGGTTTGTTTCTCAGGTGCATTATTTTGCACTTCTTTGCATTGAATCCAAGCTGCCATACTTCTGACCATTCCTCCAACCTTGCAAAGTCCCTTCTCATCCTTTCCACACCTCTTTGTGTATCAACCCTGTTGCAGTTCTTTGTGTCATCTGCGAAGAGGCATACGTTTCCTTCCAGTCCCTCTGCAGTGTCACTTATAAAGACATTAAAAAGGACTGCACCCAGTACTGAAGCCTGCGGTACCCCACTAGTAACCCCTCTTTCTTCAGAGTGGACTCCATTTACAATTACCTTCTGTGTCCTGTTGTTCAGATGATGTTTTACCCAGGCTACCGCCCTGGTACCCACTCCCAGGCTGGTTAATTTGACTATTAATCTTTTGTGTGGGACTGTGTCAAATGCCTTGCTAAAGTCTAGGTAGGCCACGTCCACAGCTCCTCCCTGGTCTACTACTTTGGTCACCCAGTCAAAGAAATCAATTAGATTCATCCAACATGACCTTCCTGCTGTGAACCCATGCTGCCTTGGATCCTGTGCGCCACTGGCCTCTAGGTACTCAACAATTCTTTCCTTCAGAAGTGATTCCATCACTTTCCCTACCACAGAGGTCAAACTGACAGGTCTGTAGTTTCCTGCCTCTGACTTGGTCCCACTTTTGTGAAGAGGAATCACATCTACCTTCCTCCAGTCCTCCAGTACCACACCATCCTCCCATGATTTGTTAAAAAGGGTAGTCAATGGTTTCACTAGTTCTCCCCTTAATTCTTTTAGAATTCTGGGGTGAATTCTGTCAGGCCCCATTGCTTTGTCCACCTTCAGTTTTAGGAGTTCTTTCAGAACCCTTTCTCTTGTGAAAGGACTGGGATCAGTCATGGCAGATATGGTTTCCATTGCTGCGACAGTTTGCAGTGGAACCTCCGATTACTCTGCCTCTCTGCAGGGATCTGCTGAGGCAGGCTTAGGGGACCCTGGTCCATCCATAACTTCAGACCCTTCATCTGCATGCCTGGCTCATGAGGCCATAGCCATTGCCTGGTTTGGGGTTTCCCAGAAGGTAGCTGACATCCTGGTGGCAGCTAGGAAGCCCTCCACTAGGGCCAGCTACACCATGAAATGTAAAAGGTTCACCATCAAGGCTGCCAAGCACCATCTGGACCCTTTCACCTGTCCAGTGAGCCAAATCCTGGACTACCTGATACTACTGTCGGACTCAGGCCTCCAGTATTCATTCCTCAAGGTGCAACTTTTGGCAGTCTGTGCCTTCCACGAGCATCCTGCATCTGAAGCTTCCTGTCCGTAACCCTGTTTCATTTTGGGATTTGAATTTTGTTTTGGAAAAATTGACCGTCTCCGTTTCAAACAGCCACGACTTGCAAGCTATGCTTCTTTTCATGGAAAGCATTGCTCTTACTTGAGGAGTCGTTGTCTTGCAGCAGGTAACACACATAGGACTGTAGCCAGCAGGCGGCAGGACCCCACAGAAAACTTCTAGCTAGCATTCTATGGCGGGGACTGCCCTCCAATGTCACGTATGATATAAAGGGTGGGCGGTCCCCGGTGTGCCTCAGCTCTTTTCCCGCCATCAACTTACGCTCAACGGATTGCCTCTCACTAGTTCAACCACCATATTTGTTATACGACTTTGTCAAATTTTCTCAAAAAGTTCCGCTTTTCAAACTATCCAATTCTGTATGTCGTCTTCTCTGCGCCTTCTCACAAGGAGCACCCTTCCAAGTGTGCCTGTGGGAAACAGATCCCATCCAAGGACGGCCATTTGTTCTGTCTGCTGTGATTGGTCCTAGACCATGACACCCAGAATTGCCCGCACTGCCAGAAATTTAATAGCTTGGCACGGATCCAACGCCAGAAGACCCTGCAAGCCTATCTCACCGAGCAACATCTGGCCGCCGTGCAGAGGAATTCCTCTTCAGAGAAAGACTCTTCCCATCATAAGAAATCCTTGGGGAAGCACAAAGAAAGAGGAAGGCGAAAGAGAAGGAGAGGTTCTCATCGAGATCCAGATCTTCTGTCTCCCACTCTGCCTCCAGGGGCAGTTTGGACTCAGCCTCGCAGGTGATCCGTTCTCCCTCTCGGCTTACTGTGGTTTGGCCCCCCCGCCCCGTCCTGGTCTGGGCATTGAGCGCTAAAGACCACGACTCTGGGTCTTCAGGCCCAACCCTTCAGCCTCCAAAAATTCAGCCGTCAGACCTTCCTTCAAGTCATACTACTGACGCTGGTAAGGGGCAAACGTCAGTACATTCCCGGTCAGCCTGTGTTTCTGGCACCAAGACTCTGGACACTCCTCAGGGAGATCCGCTTCACAGCCCCCGAGACACTAAACCGTCATCAGACAAGCATCTGTCAACGAAGCATACATCAGGTGGGGGCCACCACTGACATCAGGCTACCGACATCGCTGCCTTAGCTGTTCAGAGGCCAGCCCCGCTGAACCAAACACCGTCGTCACCGGTTTCTCCCCTGCCACCAGTGGACGATCGGTCAGGCATCAGCCTTCTGGAGGACGATCGGCCGTTAGCACTCAAGCAGACGCCGGCTACCGGCGTCTGGTCCTCTAACGCCGCTCCGTCGCCTTCTATCTGCCAACAGTCACCAAACCATGGCACTACACCAGATACAGGCTCTGGACCTAGCATTGGGTCTAATGACAGATTTAAACCCAAAACTGAATCTGTCCCAAGTCAAGGACCTTTTCAGCTACTGGTGCAAGACTATTCATACTGACCTCCTCCCACCCTAGCCCCAAACAATGGTGAATCCCACTCTGGACACTGGGGCTCCAGCAAAGGCTCCCACCTCCGGACAAGGACACTAGCACAGAGCCTACCCCACCTTCGGGCAGAAGTAAAGGGAAGGCTCCCCGCAAGCACCGTCCTAGATCTCGGGTCTCAGAGCCCGAGTTCTTCCGGCCCTCCCGACCGTCGTAGACATAAACGATGGCGCCATTGGTCTCACTCTTCTTCCTCCATGGTCTCCAACTGGTTGTCGGATATATCCTGTTCAGAACCCTCATCCGTCGGGGACCTGTCCCTTTTAGATCTGAGAGACACTTCAGAATCACTGCCTGATGATTCCTCCTCCTTCATGGAGGTCATGAGGCACATACAGACCAATTTGAGGTGGGAGACAGAGGATTTAGGCCCAGAAAGACTCCACCTGACTAAATATCTATGCCAGAAAAACCCTAAGCCAGTGGTTATGCCACCACTAGTGGATACCGTTGCGGATGTTACTGAGACTGCTTGGAAGCTCCCCCACACATCCGCCACAATTCCCAAGAAGGTGGATCGCCTCTACAGAGCTCCTAAAGAGTAGCCCTTCTTGGCAGAACATCCCTTGGCAGACTCTGTGGTGATCTTGGCTGCCCATGACAGGTCCCAGAGGCCGAAGCACCTCAGCACTTAACCCCCAGATAAAGAATCCAAACAGCTGGATTCCATGGGGCATAAGATCTACTCATCCACCACCTGCAATATAAGGAGCGTGAACTTTCTTACACATATGGTTCAGTTCCAGAATGCTCTTTGGGATCAGGGGATCGAAGTCGTAAAGGAGATCCCAGACTGTCTACAGAAAGCAGAACTAGTCAAGCTTCTGCAGACCAATTCAAATGTGGGTACACATGACCTCTGGTCAGCCTATGATTCGGCGGACACAGCAGCAAGGGCTGCAGCCACAGGTGTATGCATACGCAGACCCTCCTGGCCCCAAGTCTTGGGTTTGCACAGGATGTCCAGACCAACCTTCTAGATGCGCCCTTCCATGGTTCAGTCCTCTAAGTGAGGATACAGAGAGAATTATCACCAAACTGGTCAAAACAAAGGCCTTTTCGAAAGCCTCATTTTCGAGGCCTTAGCAACAACAACCACAATCTCGCTTCCAGCATCAACAGCCACAGCAAGGTGGTTACAGTCACGGAGGCACCCCTAGAGGTTCCGCAGGGCCCACCTCTCGAACTGCCAAATCGGCCCAGGCCACTCTCTCCCCTCCCTCCACAGCCTGACTCCTTGTTGAACCCATGACCTCCTGTGACCCTGCAAGGGAGGCGGTCAGAGGCCACTTTTCTCTTTACGCCAAGGGTTGGCGGGAGATCACCTCTGATCAGTGGATCCTTCAATTAATCCACAATGGACACTTAATAGAGTTCGTCCAGTTTTCACCGGACAGGCCTCCCCCTCCATTCCATTACTCCCCGGCGCACACCGGGCTAATTCAAGCAGAAATTCAGGCCCTGCTGCTCAAGAAAGCCATAGAGCCAGTTCCCCCGACTCAGATGAGCACAGGCTTCTGCCCACACTTTTTCCTAGTGCCAAAAAATGACAGGGGATCTGCAACACATTCTGGACCTCAGCATCCTCAACCAGTTTGTGGAATACAAGTGGTTTCAGATGGTCCTCCTACAGGGACTGCTCCCCATGATGCATCAAGGGGACTGGTTGGCATCTCTGGACATGTAGGATACCTATCTCCACATCCCCGTGGCCAAGCCACACAGGCGATTCCTCAGATTCCACTACAGGGGAGGCATTACCAGTTCAGGACATTGCCCTTCGGCATGTCCTTGGCCTCAAGGGTCTTTACCAAGTACCTCGCAGTGGTCGCAGCAGCCCTTCAAAGGAAAGGGCATTATGTCTTTCCATACCTAGATGATTGGCTGTTGACGGCCCCATCCAAAGGGCAGCTACAACAGTCCATTCAGAGCACCTGTTCTCTCTTCGGAGAACTGGGTATCACTGTCAGCAACCCAGAATCCTCCCTGGTCCCATGTTAAACCCTCCAGTTCATCGGAGCACAACTCAGTACCACTCGAGAGAGGGCCTTTTTGCCTCAGGACAGAGCCCTTTGGCTTTGTGCCATAACACACCACATCTCATCCGTGTCATCAGTCCCAGCCAGGACTCTGTTACGGTTGTTAGACCATATGGCAGCATCCATCATCATAGTCCCTTTAGCGAGACTGCATATGAGGACTATTCGGTGGACTGTGCATGTCCAGTAGGACCAAAGATGGGACGATTTGGGCCAACTGGTTTCCATCATGGATCCGGTCTGTCGAGAACTCAGTTGGTGGATGATATCCACCTCCCTAGGGGAAGAAATGCCCTTTCAGAAAGGAGCTCTGGACCAAGTTTTGATGTCCGATGCCACAGGCACAGGGTGGGGCACACACCTCAGTGTTCACAGAACGCAGGGCTCCTGGTCAGTGAACGTAGAGGCTCTCCACATGAATACACTGGAGATGAGAGCAGTTCTCTATGCCCTGCAAGCCTTGAGCACAGTCCTGTGCCCAGGACACCTTCGTGTACAGACAGACAATATGTCTGTGATGTTCTACCTCAACAATCAAACAGGCATTCCTACTCCTTTTGCTGGGGAGCAATGTGGGTGTGGAATTGGGCTGTATCCCACCACCTAGAAATCTCAGCGGTCCATGTTTCAGGGATCCAGAATACTTTAGGTGACGCAGTCAGCCGCACTCTGTCCAGAGCACATGAATGGGCCCTCCTTCAGTCTGTCATCAACACTCTTCGACAGATGGGGCAGACAAGCTGGACCTCTCTGCCTCTCCTATTAATGCAAAGCTGCCCAGTTTTTGCTCACTAGATCCAGGGCCTGGAGTTTTCTGGCAATACACGTTATATCTCTCCTGGAGAGGGAGATACCTTTATGAGTCCCTGCAGACTGCAGCCGAAATCCCGCACATGCGCTAAGGTGGCATGTTCTTGTGCATGCGCGGGATCTTCGGCCGTGTCTGTTTTGCGCATGTGCGGGATTTCGGCTGCAGTCTGCAAATGTAAATTGTGATATTCCGAGTGCTCAGTTTGGGTTTTTAAGCACCAGGAGCGATTTGGTTTACTAGACTTCACAGAGGGATTATTTAGTTGGCGTTGTCATGGTATGAAATTGCACTTCGGGACAGCGAGCGTTCATGGTGCGCGTTCACACCCACTATATGCTTCCGGTGGCGGGTCAGTTATCGGCGGCCCAAGTGAAAGGGGATTTTGATTTAAATTTAATAAAAACAGGTACAATTTGATATTTTTATATCTATGGGGGCATTTTACTGTACATGTTTAATAAGTGTGTGGCTACAAGCTTACAGATTAAAAGTAGTCAAAAACATACTGGAAAAGCTGGCAGTGCCCCTTTAAAGGGAATAAATAAGTCTGGTATTGAAGAGATATTCAGTCTCTGGAAGGGGAGGGACACAAGAGGGCATAGACTTAGATTGGAAGGAGGTAGGTATAAGAGAGAAATGAGGAGGCACTTTTTCACAGAGTAGTGGCAGTTTGGAACACTTTTTTAGAGGAAGTGGTATCCTGTAGGGCAATGGGTAGTTTCAGGAGGGGTTGGAACAGGAAGGGGGTGTATTTGGGAAGGTGGAGGAGGGGCAGCTGCAAAGTAGGGGTTAGCTGCATACTTGAGCAGACTAAATAGACCTAGAGGCCTAATTTCTGCTGGCAATTTTCATATGTTCGTATATTGAGATGGGTAGTATACAGGCTGTTCTAATACAAGAGGGCAGGGAAAGTACCTCCAGATGGCACTGAGGCACACTACACTAGGAGTACAGCAGTATTAGTGATATCCAGAAGGAATGTGCCACTGACAAAGATGTGTGAAGCTGCTGCGGCGTCCACATTTTTACATCTCACTATTGCCTGGATACATGGGCAACAGAGGGTACTATATTTGGGATTGCTGTACTTTAGAACTTAATCCCTAAATAATCCTAAAACCTTCCAACCCAGGTTACTGTTTTGGAGTATGCACAAGTTTGACTAGGCTGCCGGCCTGGTAGTACTGAGGGTTGAGGCGGTGGACACCTCACCTCACGCTGCGCTGGCGACCTGGGTTCAGGAGTGAGCTCGGGCACCGGCAGGGGAAGGGTTGAGGATGTATGCCCTCATGGTGCTGTCCTCCCTGGCAAGGAAGGGTGGGTTGCTCCAGCGGCGCCCGGTGGAGACTAGGAGCACTGCAATACACCAAGCAAGCACGTATCTAGTGTGGCCGGCGCCGGTAGGTTGCCATGCGCCAGTGGCGATTGCACCATGCAAGGGAGGGGGGTTAGTAATGAACAGAAAACAGAAAAAAACAGTGCTGTGGACAGGCTACGGCACCTGTCCCCATGCCCTTCGCCGGGCCATTCCTGACTGGCCTTTCAGTTCTTCCAGCCGAGCCCTGCCCTGCAGCCAGAGTCTGACTTGCAAGAGTGCCCAACTTAGAGGAGGGGCGACCCACCCCAGGTGAGTTAAACTGGGGGTACTGGCTGTAGGGAGGGGGCAAGTGGAGGCACAGATCAGGAGGGCCTTAGGCAGGCAGGACTCAGGACTAGGATGGCCAAGAGAGGTTCCACAGGGCCGTAACCGGGAGAGAGATAAAGTAAAAAAAAAAAAAGTTTGACTAGGCTTTTCTAATTCACCTGGTTAGAAAGTAGTAGTTAATCGCAGTGGTGAAATTTTTTCTTCTAATGGATTAGAACAGCCAGTCATACTAACCTTCCCTGCCTCTCCTTAATAGTTTAAGGTATTATTGTTATAATTGAAAAAACAATTTTCAAATTAGGCTTCCAGTCTCTTGGCCTCTGCAACTCAAAGGTCTGCCACTGGAATGCTGGGAGGCTTGATGCCAGCACAGTGACTGAACATCTATGAAGAATTAGGAAATGGGCTAAGGAATTCTCAGACTCTGATTGGCTGATTCCTGTGGTAAGGTGAGCATCTATCAGTCACCAGAGCCCGGATTAAAATAAGTGCAAGTCCCAACTGACCCGATCACTGAAATCATGGGACCAGTTAGAATTTTCAAATTTAATCTGCCGCCATTTTTTTCTCCTACTTAGCGGGCGAGTTAGCGGCCAGCGAACCCCTCCCAGTCTGTTTTATTCATAAGCAATTTAAATAAATAGTAAGCACACATTTGAAAAAAAAAAATGAAGAAAGAAAAAAGGAGTCAGTCTGATCTGCTTCGAGAGGAGAGAGAGAGAGAGAGAGCTAGTTCCGATAGCGCTACTGTGTACAAGGCACCAGTACTCTGTTCATTTTCCGTACCGCAGATGGCTAACATCTTCGAAACTGGAGCAGATTTGAGAGGAAAAAAGGTTGCCATCTAATGAGGGCATTGGTGAGCTTCCATTCCGTTCTCTGTTAAAATTGCGTAGTCGTGTCTAGTGTGGTCAGTAGGTTATGGGAATCCCACATTAGTCACTAACAGTGCCATTACCCTTTTTAAAATAAAACACCGTCACATTTACATTTTTGAGGTACGTGCATGTTTTATTTACTTATTGAATTGACTCACCAGGAAAGGCACACTGAGCAAAACGATGCTCGTCTCCCGGTGTGACCTGGGGGGAAGGGTTACAAAGGGAGGATAACACGCAGGTTATCACAATAACAAATTAATCAGGTATACAGAGGAAATGGTAACAATTGGTTGTAACATTGTTTAACAGTCCGCTAAAAGCATATACCAGAGGCATACATACATACAAAGAGTACAGCTTGCTGTGGCAGATTTAACACTTAGGGCTAAATCTAGGCGGGACAGAGAGAGACAAGAGTATGCCAGTAAGTGCCATGGGTGGTTTTATAAGCCAGCTTCCAAGGATAGGCCGGTGCCGCTGGTCAGGCAATAGGAATTTGGAGGTGGGGGACAATTAGAATTATTGAGTGCAGGAACAGTTTACCATGAGGTAGTTTGCCAGCGTGTTTGAAAGGGAGTGGGTGGAGGAAGAGTGGCAAATTTGAGGGGGAAGAGCATTCCAGAGTTTTGGGAATCTGTGCGAGAAGGCTGTCTGTCCAACAGAGGTCTTTCATCTGGGGATATTTAGTAGTCGGGTTTCAAGGAACCGGAGGGCATGAGGGTGGGTGGGAGCCAACAACAGTGTGAAGGAGAGGTAGAGGGGAGGGCACCAAGCCAGAATTTTGAGACAGATTTGGAGCAGTGCAGTTGTCTGCGATTTTTGAGAGATAGGAAGGCGAGGGAGCGGTAGAGGTCACAGTGATGGGAAAGGGGGGGCATCAAGAGCGAAACGGCAGAAGGTGTTGAAGAGGAGGTCTAGTTTAGATAAGGTGGATTTAGGTGCAGTGCTATAGACTATGTCACAATAGTCTAAGGAGGGAGTGATCATCTTCTGCGCTAGTTCCCGCCTAACCGGAAAGGGGAGGCAAGAGTAGTTCCTGTACAGGGCACCTAGCTTGGGGCGCAGTTTTTTTTATGATTGCATCAATGTGATCAGAGAAGGTAAGGTGACAGTTGAGCCATACCCCTTGATAGCAGAAGGAAGCGACGTCCTCCAGAGTTGTCCCGTCCTGAGTGTGGAAAGAGGGGAGTCGGGATAGCCGCTGTCTCATACCGAAGGTCATGGTGACAGTTTTTTTAGCGTTGAGAGAGGGCTGGTGCAAACTGAACCAGAGTTGAACTTTATTGAATTCGGACTGGAGATTAGATGCTACTTCTTCCGGGGAGGAGCCGGAAGCGAATAGGACGGCATTGTCCACGTGCATGTGTGTAGATGAGGCTGTGCAGATTTGTGACAGTTTGTTGAGGATAACGGAGAACAGGATGGGGCCACGTACCGACCCTTGGGGGACACCAGTAGTCACAGGGAGGGGGGAGGAAGTGTCATCTGCAATTCTTACTGATTGTGTTCTTCCTGAGAGGTAGGCACTGAACCAGTTGGTGGCTGAGATAGTGAAGCCTGTATTCAAGAGGCTTGTTAACAGCAAGGGGTGGGAGACAGTGTTGAATGCTTTAGCAAGGTCAACGAATATTGCCGAGGAGATCTGCCCACTATCCATTCCGGAGAGGATGGTGTCAGTGAGTTTTGACATGAAGAATGCAGTGGAGTGGCCCTTTCTGAACCCAGACTGAAACGGCGTGAAGAAGTTAGAGTCGGAGAGAAAGGAGGTAAGTTGGGTGAGCATCAGGTGTTCTTGTAGCTTAGCAAAGACTGGGAGGAGAGAGATAGGCTGGTAGTTTCAAGTGGAGGAGGGGGTACCCCCTTTTGGGAGGGGAATGACAACGGCATGTTTCCAGGCCTGGGGGACAACAGCAGTGGTAAAGGAGAGGTTTAGGAGATTGGCAAGAAGTGTTGCTATGGCTGGTGTAGAGAGGTGGAGGAGTTTGGTGTCCAGCCCGTCGGGGGAATTACCTTTAAACTTTCAATTTTTATTAAATTTTCTACTGTAATTTATCAGTACATACATACAATCCGACAGACCAAAACAGGGTGTGAACAACTGACATGACATAAATAATAAACGAACACAAAAAGGATAATTAGGTACTAATTATACATTAAGACACTATATGTGGCACAAATTAGATAACACATTTCAAGTACATGTTAAAATTCCATCTGTTGACCCTGGAACTAGAGGAGGAGGAGATTAGAGGAGAGAGCAGGATCTCCCAGAGAAGTAAGGTATATGTGAATAGAAAAAAATAAAGATATAGAGATAAGGAGAAGAAACCTACACAGATCCTCAGGGACCTGTTCAATCCAGCATACCCAGGAGAGGGAGGGTGAAGCCAGTCTTCACAGAGCAGGTATCGTCCACGGGGGAACCCAACCCTGGGAGTAAGTTCAGATTCCTTTAATATCTCCTTCTGTCCCCCTTCTAGGGCACGAAATCAGGCTTAACCCACCCCCATGTATATTATCCACCTTCTCCACATGAGCCCAGATTGAGGTTTGCCTTTTGTTAAGGACTGCTGTCATGGCTTCTGCTTTATATATTACAATCATTAATTCATGCCATTGCTCTGTATTAGGCTCGTTTTTAGTGAGCCATAACTTAGTTACCACTTTCTGCCCTGCAAGAAGGGCATATTTAAGAAGCCTTCTAGTGCTTAAGTCCCTAGGGACATCAAACAAGAAGTACAGTGATACAGTCAGCATCATATCTGGATTAAATATCTTCTGTAAGGCCAATTTCAGGTCCCCCCAGATATGACCTTAATTTTGGGCAGTCCCACATTATGTGGAACAGGGCGGCCAGTGCAAACCCACAACCCCTCCAGCAGGTGATCAAGCCTGGCTCCTGATATTTGGTCTGGATAGCCGGGGTTTTAAAAACATCAAATAAACATTTTCCATGAGAATTCTCTCCAATTTGTTAATGATATCCCTCCAAATATATGTTTTTGTGTCCAAGACCATATCTCAGTCTGCATCTCAGCCCCTATATCTCGGGACCAAGCTGCCCTAACCGTATCAATCTTATCCCCCTTCCAAGATAAAAGCACCCCGTAAAGGCATGAGATCATATGTGATGAGGAGGATTTACTTTCTACTGCTAATCTGAGAATCTGTAATATCTGTGGAGGTGAGGCTCCATCCCCGCCCCTCCCCAAGCCCAGCTGTTTGATATAGTCCCTCAATTGAAAATATCTGAATCTATCTTTCCAAGGAATATCATATTCGTTTACCAGATTTTGGAAAGGTCTAATTTCTGATCCCTCCAGGAAATGCCAAATCATGGGGAGCCCTCTCCGCTCCCACTCCCTAAACCCAGCATCTAGCACTGCCGGCTTGAACCCCTTGACATATGGCACTGAATACATAAGATGTTTCCATTTCCTCACATTTTTATCCCTTGTAACCCCATGCCAGGCATTAATTGTTACCTCTGTATGTGGATTGATCCCCCTCGCTGGGTATTGTGTCATATCTCGCCCAACAATGCCAGGTGTAAGTTATCTGAGCCCCCTCCTTTCAGCTCAATAGATTTCCACTTAGCTATGTAGTTTTTATTAAACCAATATAGAGCAGTTCTAAGTTGTGCTGCCCTATAATATAGGAGGAAATTAGGTAGGGCCAAACCACCCTCCTACTTAGGAATTTGTAGTATCAACATCCTAACTCTGGGTTTTTGTGTCCCCCAAATAAAGCGAGAAACTCTTCTGTTAAGAGCACTATATAGGGATTCTGGGACCACAGCTGGGAGGGTCTGTGCCAAGTATAAAAATCTTGGGAGGATCACCATTTTTATTGTTTGAATTTTTTGCAAAAGTGAAATAGGAATGCCCTGCCATCTTTCCAGATCCCTTCTAAAGTCTGCTAGCATTGGAGAATAATTAAGTTCAAATAGTTTTCCAGGGTCTATACTAATCTGGACTCCTAGATATTTAAAGTGAGTTAGGTTCCACCTGAATGGAAACTGTATTTTAATTTTCTCTGATGGTTCATAGTTAACCTGTAAACTTCGGTTTTGTTGGTGTTAACCTTGTATCCTGCCACCTAACCAAATTCCTCCAGAACATCCCATAATTTAACCAGTGCCTGCTCTGGTTCTCTCAAATATACCAGCAAGTCATCAGCATATAGGGCCAATCTGTGTTCCTCTCCCCCCAACCTCCACCCCCTTCATTCCTTCCGCCTGCCTAAGGGCACCAGCCAATGGCTCCAGATACAGAGCAAAAAGAAGTGGGGACAGGGGGCAGCCCTGTTTGGTGCCCCTCCATAGTGGAAAGGATTCAAAAATTCTGCCATTAAGTTTCACAAATGCCTTAGGCTTATTATATATCTTATTTATAACCTTCACAAAGGCCTCTGAGAAGCCAAACCTACTCAATGTCGTGCCCTAAAAATTCCATGCTACCTGGTCGAAGGCTTTCTCTGCATCCAAACTGAATGTTAAGAAAGAATGTCCCGATTGGGCAGCATGGTGCAAGACATGTAGAATCCTTCTGATGTTGTCTTGAGTCTGACAACCCTGAACAAAGCCCGTTTGGTCCAGGTCAATAAGGGAAGGAAGGATTAACGCCCAACCTCCTTGCTAAGATTTTGGTATAAATCTTACAGTCAGTATTGAGCACTGATATCGGGCGATATGCCGAGCATTGAGTCAGGTCCCTCCCAGGTTTCGGAATACTGGATATTACTGCATAATTCCAAGTATCTGGAAAAAATTCCCCTAATTGTGCCTCCCTGCAAGTTGCCAATAGGGGAGCTTTAAGTTCTTTCCTAAAAAAAATTATAAAATTCTGGGGTATATCCATCTGGACTGGGAGCTTTGCCTGATTTCAATTCTCTAATCGCCCGATTCAGCTCCACTGGAGAAATGGGTGTATCTATCTATCTGGGATCTGGCCTCTGGGCCGTGTGTGGGCAGGATTAGTTTCTCTAGGTATGCTTTCACCTTTTCACCATTTAGATAAGACTTGGGGGTGTAAAGCTTTTGATAAAAAGTTTTAAAACTGGCTAGCATCTGTTCTTGGGAATGTATTAATCTCCCCTTACCTTCCTTTCTAATTTGAGTCACTGTGGCTTCTAGAATCTGCTGTCGTAAGCGATGCGCCAGCAGTCTTGCTGCCCTAAGGCCTACCTCACCGTATTTTTGGCGGAGGCGTTGTAAGGCATGTTCTGTTTTAACATCAGTTAGTTTCTGAATTTGTTGTTTTAAACTCAGAATTTTTACCCCTACACTTTCATCCCCCTCTGCATGAAGTTTCTGTGCCTCACTTAATTGCCTCTGTAATGAAACCATCCTGGCATTTTGTGTCTTCTTAAAGTATGCCCCATATTTAATGACCTCTCCCCTTAACACCGTTTTCACAGTATCCCAGAGTGTTGCCCTCGAGATCTCTGGGGAATCATGATCACCTAAAATCTGCTCCACTTTAACTTTAGCCATATCTGTAAACTCTTTCACATTCAATAAAAATTTTTTGAATTTCTACAGTGATTGGCCCCTAGGTATATTCCATTTTAGTTTCAGAGAGAGTTGTGCATGATCCGATAGAACCGAAGGAATTTGTGTACATTCACTTATTTGTGATCTGTGCTCCTCAGAAACCAAAAAATAATCTATGCGAGCATAGGTACCATGAGGTGGTGAGAAATGAGTATACTCCCTCTGCCGTATGTGTTCTGAGTGCCAAGCGTCCACCTATCTGGCTCCACTTATGTGATGACGAATCGGTTTACTGGTAGGGGTTAATCTAAAATATCCCTTTCTGGAAGTATCCAGATGTTCCCATATTTGGTTGAAATAACCTTCTATCACTAGAATCCCTCTATAGAACTCCATAATTTTGCTAAGTAGACCTTTTGCCACCGCTGCTGTGGCACCAGGGGGGTATGTATAAAGATACTAGGGTAATCAGGGATCCCTCTAGGGTTCTGCATATTATTGCCATTCAGCCCTCTGGGTCGACATATTGGTCCTCAAGTTTAAATAATGATCCCTTAGGCACTAAAACTGCCATTCTTCTCTCCCCCCCCCCATGAGTGTAGACTATCACATGGTCAAAGCTGAATCTGCTCAGTTTCCTGTGCTCAACCTTGCCCAAATGAGTCTCCTGCAAAAGAACAAAAGATGGGGACTACCGTCTCAATGAGGCCGATACCTTATATCTTTTAATTGGGCTATTCAGGCCATTCATATTATGTGATAGAATTTTCAAATTCTGCTTAGTATCCATTCATAAACCATACAAAACATTTTCATATTAAATGTCTCCTTGTTCAAGCCAGCTCAGTGGCGCTGAGGGTTGAGGCGCTGGATGCCACACTTCGCACCACGCCGGCGACCCGGGTTCAGGAACAAGCTTGGCGGGTCGGCAGGGGAGGGAGAGGATTGAGCGTCTGGAGGACTGCTCTCCTCTCTCTGGGGAGGGTTCCAGGACAGCTCGGCATCCTAGCAATCCCCAATGGAGATCGGGGGCAGCACAGACACGCCAGCTAGAATGAGAGGGGGTGGGAGTGCGGCAGACGTCAGCAGGTGAGCCGTGCGCGGACGTCACTGCACGTCGCACTCCCGAGGGGAAACACAATGGAAAAACCCCACCTGGGACTGTGGAGATGATGGGGGCACCAGAGGCAGGACTCTCATCCCACAGCCGGCCCGATCGCCGATGGACTCCTGGCTGACCCAGCAGCTGCGGTAAGCCCTCTCTAACTACAGATAGGCTGCTGAGGGTGAGCGGGCCCGGCCCGGTGGGTGAACCGGAGCACTAGGGTTGCCCGGTTGTCGGGGGAGTCCCATCGGATTAGCAGTGTTCAGGCAGGGAGTAGCAGTTCTAGCCGCGAGTGCACCTCGGAAGGATGCCCGGCCCAGGGGGAGCATAAAGAAATGCTACAAAAAAAAAATGTCTCCTTGTTCCATTTAGTTGAGCAGTCAACTAAAATCTTCCTGTCTCCCTCCCCTTCCTCCAATCCATCTCCAACAAGGTTTGATGTGCCCTTACAACATTCATAACACATACACATAACATTAATTAATAAAACATCCAACTGCAACTTATTGCCCCAGCAGGGTGGTGTGAACTGCCACTCTCTGCTCTCTGGGACACAGCTATTTACAATTTGACCCCCAAGGAAGGGGTGTCAGACATGACAACCCCTGAGGTCCTGGATAAATATATCCAGGAATAGAGGAAACTGAACTCTATAGGTAGTGCAGTCCTCTTGAGCCCTAACAAATGTGGCTTCTGCCCTGATGTCTAGGCCCAAAGATGTCATCAGTTCCTGGAACGAATGTTCACCCTGGGACCTTCTGTGGGCGCCATCCCCCCCCCCGCACCCAAGAAGCCCAGGTCCAAGATCAGTATAGCCAAAAGGCTAAGCCCCTATCCCGTATTTAAATGGGGTGATACAAATAATGGTGCTCCCCTCCCCCCAAATCACATAAATCAAAACTATGCATCCTTATTCATGCCTTTCTCAGCACTATGCATTACTAAATTAATCCCAATATGATATCCAGAAGAGATCGTTTTACCATGTCTCTGGTCGTTTCAGCCTTTTCAGCTATGTGTGTTTTTTCCCATTTAGCCCTCTTAATCAATAAACTGAACTTAAGCAGCTTTGCTCGGTTGCAATATGACTTAAAATGAAACGGTGCTAAGTCTAGTTTACCCCAAGGCCTTTTATAAGCCAAAAAGAAAACACACCCACCCCCAGTCAAAGTTTACATCCAACTCGCCTCCTAAAATGGCAAATTTGCATAAGCAAACGGCCTACCCAAAGAGCTGAAGTTGGTAACAAGGGTAACATCCCCATGCGGTTCCACAAATAACACTCACAGATATTCCCTTCAGGTGCCCGTTTCTTCACCAGTTATAGTCTCTCCTTGCTGCTGCTGTTGATTGGTGAGTTTGTGCAACATTTCTTTAATGTCCTGCATCGCATTTGGTGCAGAGCCCTGTCCTGATTTGCGGTTCCTTCGGGAAGCTGCTTTTTGCCACTGCCTTGTCTGCTTCGTATTTGTTCTGACTAGAATGGGAAGGGACGGTACTTCGTGACCCTTTTCTTTCATCGCTCAGATCGCTTCTTCTCGGGTGCAGTAAAGTTCTGTTCCTGTGTCCCACCGGGCCCTCAACCGTGCAGGGTATGGAGTTGAAATCTCACTCCAAGGGATTTAAGCTTACGTAAGATGGGTATGTAAGCCATGCGGTTTTGTTGCATCCGTGGCGGTTAGTCTTGATTTAAAAAAAAAAAAAAAAGGCGCAAGCCATTGTACTCAACTTTCTGCTGCTTCCATGCGGTTCTCAGCACGACCTCCTTATCTCTATAGCTGGTAAATTTAATTACCACCGATCTGGGTCTAGCATTTGGTGATGAGGGGTTGGTGGATAAGGCTCTATGCACTTTCTCAATTCGAAATGTAAACAGTTGTAGTAAATCTAATACATGTTGTAGTAAATCAGAGATAAAATCGGACATTTCCCCCACTTCGGAATCTTCGGGTAAGCCATAGATCCTCAGATTTTCACTACGAGCCTGCGCTTCCAGATCTAAACACTTAGCCTCCGTATACTCTTGCTTTTAACTGAGAGATTCAGTTGCTTGGGAGAGACACACAGTATCATCTTCTGCTCCCAATATTCTCTCTTCTGCTGTGGAAATTCGGTTTTCAAGCCCCGTAAGATCGGAATGTAGCTTGCCAAATTCAGCTTTGTTTTCAGTTTTAAACTGTTTTATTTCCAATAATAAGATTTCGAATTGGGAGCGAGATAATGATTCCAACTCCATCTCTGTATCCCCAATAGCCACACTGGAGGGGGAGTCCCTCCAGTCGTCACGTCAGCTCATCCGCTTCAATCCTGTGTCTTGCTCGCCTTGTCTGCTGGTTTTAGAATGGGATCTATTCATAGGTGCCGGAACAGGGGGGGCCACTAGGGCCATGGCCCTACCACTTTCATAAGTGGCCCTATCACTTTTTGCTATCATGGTAATATATTTAATAGGAGAAAATTTACCCCTTACATCCTTGGCCCTACCACTTTTCAGACCGTTCCGGCACAACTGGATCTATTCCCTCTAGTAGCCCCACTATCAGGTTTACTCATTTCTCTAAGGTACTGCTAAAATTAAGGCGCTAGGGCTCAGTCTGTGTCGGGGATCGAGCTCCCAGTCAACCTCGCCATTACACCGATGACGTCACCGGAAGTCCGGGGGAATTACCTTTAGACAGGTTTAGAGCCAGTAGGGCCTTGAGGACTTCAGTTTGTGTGATAACTTTGAAGGAGAAGGAGCAAGGCCCTAGCAAGTGTGAGGCTTCTGCGGTAGGGTCAGGTGGAGCAGTTGGGGGGCAGGGAAAAGAGGAGAGTTGAGGCACAAGAGGTAAATATGTGTTGAACTCAGCAGTCACTGCCCTTGGGTTAGAGATAAGTGAGTTACTTTTAGGAGCAGTGTGGGATTTGCAGCTGGAGGGGAGAAGAGGGAGTGGATGACGCTCCAGAATTTGGATGGGCTATTTAAGTTTGACTGGAGGGAGGAGTTGAAGTATTCCGCTTTAGTGAGCTGAATTGCTCTGTGCACTTGTTACGGAGCATACGATACGTGCTGAAATCTTGTGGGAGGTGAGAAGATTTATGTGCTCGCCATGCTTTGTCATGGGCATGTTGGCAGGCTATGAGTTCTTGGGTAATCCAAGGCAGGTGGTTACCGCGTACCCTTGAGCAACGCAACGGGGCATGTGTATTCCAGACATTGAGGAACGTGTCTTGGAAGTGTATGAGGGCATCATCTATGGAGCAGACTGTAAAGGGTGGGGTCCAGTTAGCGAAGGCTAGGTCTTCGAGCATGCTGGCGAGGTTGAGGGATTTGTAGGACCGTTGGATTAGAAACTTTGGGGCAGATGTGGGGTGGTGGATTTTTCTAAGTATATAATGTGGTCACTTCGGGAGTCAGGGAGCAGTCCAGCTTGGATGACCCAGCGGGGGTGGGTGGTGAGTGCCCAGTCTATTAGTGAGTGGTTCCCTGATTTGAGGTTTAGGCGGGTGGGCTCTGTGATGGATTGTGACAGGTTTAGTGCCGAAATGTCAGTACAGGTTTTGCTGAGAGAATGAGATAAACAGTTGTGGTTAAAATCCTCCATAATATACAATTCCCCTGTTGAGGTTAGGGAGGAGATTTGTGTGAGTAGGTCGGTGACAGATGATGCTGGAGTGCCCGGCCGGCAGTATACACCGGTGATGTAAATAGGGAGTGAGCAGGGTAGATCCAGTTGAACCAGTATAAGTTCATGTGCGTTAGGTTCAGACTTTGGTATGACTACAGAGAAGTGTAGTTTGGCATTTATATAAATGGCCACACGGCCACCTCTGGTAGCCCTATCCTGGTGGGTCATGGCGTAACCTGGGATTGAGACTGAGGGCTCAGAGATATTTTTGTTTAGCCAAGTCTCAGTCAGGATGATGATGTTGGGGGCATAGTGCGCCGCAAGTACCTGTAAGGAGTTGAGTTTTAGGGCTAGGCTTCTTATGTTTAGGTGCAAGATGCGCAGGCCACATGGGAGGGGTGGTGCTACTGTGGCAGTAGACGAGTTTGGAGAGGTTCCAGGTAAATTTAGCAGGGTAGGGGTATGGTGGGGACCTGGGTTCAGATGTATGTCCCCAGCTGCGAGGAGCAGGAGGGCAATAGTAAGGTAGTGTCCTATAAGGTGTATCCACCTATAAGTGGTTGAGCGCTGTCTTGTATGTGCACGTGGGTGGCTGTAATAGGTTCGATGGGAGGTAAGAAGTTGGGGAATTATCCAAGTGTGCGAGGGAGGGGAAAAGGAAGGAGCAGGGGCGCACGATTGGGTGGAACCACGTTTCGCTGAGGGGAGTGGTGGTTGCAGAGCTTGGGGGGTAATGGGACCTTGTAAGATCAAGCAGGATAGGGAGTTGAAGTTTATTAGATGTTTGTGGTAAGTTGGAGATGAGCGGTGGGTGGCAGATGATTAGGATAGCAAGAAGGGCAGGTAACCCAACAGTAGGGACATGGCTAGTAGCACGCAGCAAGCAGTACACTAGCAGTTCAGGTTGCACCAGTACTTAGTGAGCTAATTGGCTGGAGGAGGAAGGGGGGGAGGTTTGAGGGGGCGGTGGAATCTTGGCTGAGCACTGAGGCTGAGAGACAGTAAACCAGAAGCTAACCAGCGACCTCTGGTGGCTAATTAGTATAAGGAGCAGATGGAAACCAGGGAGATAGGAAACTGCATCTCACGAGAGGAGTCACTATAAAAGTAATACCAGGTAAGGGTGGGAGGGTATTGGGGGAGCGGGCGGGGAGCAGTCGCAAAGCGACTGTGGGGAACAGCTAGAGCTGCATTCGACTAGAGTGCTGGAACAGCTGCCGGAGCTCTTGCATACCTGCTGTAATTCAGGGGGTGGGACCCTCAGTGGATCCTGAAGCTGTGGAGATAGAAGGGAGGTAAGATAATTTTATACAGCCCAGAAGGAAATGGCTTAACTTATTAGCATACGAGGCAAGCTGTACACTACTACCAGGGTCTTAGTCAGCTAGTTCTGTTTAAACGGGATACGAATTCATGTTTAACTGAGCAACTTGTAAACACAACAACATTACAACCTCATATTTCTAGGGCAAGTAAGAGGTAAAACTAAATCCAAAACAAAACTTGTGGGTTACAGTGCTTGAGGATCTAACTCCTGAACTAACGTTCCTAAAGACACTGAGTCAAGCTCCTACTGCATTCTGGCACAGGACAGGTTCATAAAGCAGTGTTTTAACACTTATTAAATGCACAGGACAGGACACAGAATCATACAATTTTAACATTTATTAAATGCCCAGGACAGTGGTTCCTTAAAGCAGCGTTTAAAATTATTAAATGCCCATATAGAAACCACTGTGTCCTCTTGAGGCTCCCTTCGGAAAGCACTTAATGCTGTACAAGGTGCATATAAAATCCTTGTCTGTAATGCCTAGGACAGAGGTTCTTAAAGCAATGTTTAAAATTATTTAAATGCCCATATAGAATCCTCTGTGTCCTCTTAAGGCTCCTTACCGAAAGCGTTTAAAGCTATGCAGAGTTCATAAAAAGTCCTTGTTGAAAAACTGTCTCCACTGTTATGGTGACACAATTTGAATTAAAATGGCGCCAACAGCTAGAGCTGCGTTCAGCTAGCGTACTCTGTAATTCTGGGGGTGGGAGAGGTCTTCTGCGCGGCCCTCGCGACCTGGAACCCTCTGTGGATCCTGAAGCTGTGTGTGTGTGTGTGACGGATGGGCAGGCAGGCACCTGAGGAGACACGCTGCCAGTTTGACATCTAGGCAGTATTCAGAGTGCGGGGGGTTACAATGAGACAAAGATTGATACAGTTGTTAGAGCGAGTGATTATGGAAAAGAAATTTGTTTTAAATCACCATCTAGCTCGAACAGTTGCTTTGAGTTATTGTCCCTCTGTCTCCAGTGTTTCAGAGCTGGGAGCCTTGGAGGGGAATGGTGAGAGATTAACTCCTGACGGTGGTGTGTGTGTAGGGAAGGGACTAACCATAACAACCAGCTCCAAAAGCAGAAAAAAAAACAGCATTCCAGTGGCAGCGGAGGTGCTATTTTACCACAAAATAAATGAAACACCGAAGAGTTAACATTGTGTTTTCCAAACATAAATAATACAGTGGCCCATTTTCTAAGCGCAATAATACCCTCCAGGGTGAGCAGTATTGTGCTATACCGGATCTTCCAGGGCCTATAAGGCCCTCTACCTGCGGCGTCTAGCTTCATTATGCCCCTTGGCAGTCCGGTATAGCGCAGTACCACACACCCTGGAGAGTATTATTGCTATATATTCTAAGGTCCAGGGCACCAAGCACCTCGCAGAGATAATGCACAAGTTCGACTTGCTGTTCTAATCCATTAGATGATGTTACTAAGGCAAGTAACTTTTCCTTCTTTAACTTTGAACTGTAAACCTCTTGTGATGCTAGCAAACAGGGTTCAGGAATGAGCCTGGAGCATCAGAGCCGGCTGGGAGGAGGAGGAGGATTAAGTGTCCAAGGACTGTGGATCCTGGCATTTGCCTGACCTCTAGCAGTGGCTGCGGTGAGAATGCCTAGGAGCCCAAAACTGGGTAGAACAGTAGCGGATGTCAACATGATGCGTGTGGAAGCATTTGCACAGTGACGTCGTGAACATCATTGCATGGTCGCTGCTCCGAATAACGCTGCTGATGGGAAGGGTGATCCCTCACCTTGCTCCCACATCCAGTTCCGGGTCTCTCCTGCCTGGGCCTGGATCCTCTCCAGGACTTCATCTCTACCTCAGATCAAGTGAATGATGTAGAGAGTTGCCATGGAGCAGGAGGCAACCCTGCCATGGAAGGCGAGTAGGGGAGGGGGGTGGCCCAGGCCCTCCAGAGAACCAGGAAGGGGGGCCTTGGGAGGACAGGAGATGGCACTGGTGAATGGCCAAAGGAGGTCCTGGTCAATGGAGGAATAAAGAAAAAGAGAACTGGGGAAAAAAATGGAACTGTATTATTTTGCATTTTCTTTTGATAGGATGGAGCCCATCAACAAAATGGAATCGGACTTTAAAAACTGCCACATGTTTCTTGTGACTGTTCTAAACAAGGCTGTCTGCAGAGGTTCCTTCCCACACTGTAAGTATAGGTTTTATGTTTTTTAAATTGTTAGTTTGAGGCTGGACTGAGCAAGAGATGTGGCTGTTTTCCTTGTCACCTGGTTTTCCTCTTTATATACTCCTGTCCATGCATTTGGTTTTGTAGAAAAATGTTTGTCAAGTGCAGCCATGGAGATTCCTTCTCTCCATCTTCGTCAGCCCACCTTCAAATCAGTAAAATGTGGTCAAGATTTTTTGTCTCCCCCCCCCCCCATCCAGACAGCAGCACCCATTCGCTGTTCTGTCTTGTGCAGTAAATGCACCATCTTCTGCCCATTTAGATTAAGCAGTCTAAAACTTCGAAGCTATGCTACATTGCCATGTTGCTTCTGACCGTTACTGCCTCAACCATGTGCTCTGACTGACAGAATAGAATCTGGCTTTATACTACATCTTTTCATGCAAAGGTACCCCGGCCCAAAGCATCTTACAAAACAATTAATTCAATACTGGTAATCGACCCGTGTCAGCAGCATACACATGTATGCTGATCAGACTGTCCTCTTTCTACTTAGGCCCCACTCAGGCTTACGCAAGTGCCAGTGAGACACTGAAAAATGACTCCTGTCTAATAAGCTAGCCATGAATCAAAAAGTGACAACGTGGCAATGTTATTTGACTCCAAATACCTGGGGAGGATGTTAGACACTCATTTGGTCTTTATACAGCGACCATAACCTCATAGTCTTCAGGTGAAGCTACCTCTGGCTGCAAGCTGCAACACTGGACTTAAGATTTGCAAGAAAGCAAGTAGTGCTCACAACAGAGGGAGGTGAACCTTACAATTTACAATTGTCTTTGGTTTGAAGCAGATTCCTTAGGAAAGTTAATATTCTTCAGGTGGAGGATACTTCTAACTGAAGGGTGAAATAAGGAACTTAGAATTATCAGAAAAGGCAGTCTTTCAATCAACAGAGGGAGGTGGAGTTTGCTTTACTTTTGTTACAAGTGTTAAGGTTTTCAGTGCAGGAAGAGTTTAAATCCACATAGGCTGAATACTGTTTTCTGTGTCTGCCCTTCTGCACAGCTGACGTGTTTTGGGGCTGTTTTCAGAGCACAAGTCACCAGGCTCTTTTGGGGCTGGGGAGGTTTACCTGTGTCTGACTTGGATGTTTGGATTTTTCTCTGTTTGATTAGCAGGGTATTTTCTCTATCGAATTGGTTTGAAGCAGTATTACAAATTGTCATGTATGGCATCTTGCTGACAGGAAGGCACTCATCGCATCGGTAGGTCAGAGCGTTTAGCTGATTGTTTCGTGAGGGCACAGTTTAGGCCCAACCCCTTCCCACCCCTCACCCCACCCACCCCTGGAAATAGTTCATTTATACCTGGGGTTCTGACATCATTTCCTCAAGAGGGCAAGGTACATATCACTGTCATATCCTGTCTAGCACACTGCACTGACAATATAAGCATACACATTATATAAATACATACATTTCTATATAATGCACCAATCACACACACACACACACACACAAAAAAAAAAAAAAAACTAAACAAGGTAGACAGTTAAGTGGGGAGTAGTACAATGTAATGGCTGTGGGGCAGCAGTCTTCCGGGAGTCTTTCTGGAGGCTGAGATGCTGCCCTGTTTGCAGACAACTATCTGCCCTGAGGGAGGAAGTTGCCCGTCTTCAGGCCGCACTGGACAGTGGCAAGGGAACCTCCCCCATCCAGGGAGCACCAGAGCCACCACCACTACCTCAGAGGTTGCGAAAGCACAGCAGTTGGACCACAGTGGGCTCAGGGAGGGTAAGGTGGTGGAACAGAGGCACACCCAGTCAGTTGTTCCACTCCACAATCCATACACCATTCTGGGGAGCATAGTTCCCATGGATGCACCCAGAGGAGACTAAGGAGGTTGCAGACAACTGTCAAGGGAGGCCCTCAGGAAGGAGGCAGAGGGCACCACAGGAAAGAAAGCAGCTCCTGGTGGGGACCCAATTTAGGGGATAGAAACTGGGGAGCAGGAAAACTGAAATAAGGTGCCTGCCTGGTGCCATGGCTGAGGGACAGGAAGCGATCCTTAGGGATCACGAGAACAGTTGCACAGGAGTCTGAGCTGGACGCATTGTCCACCTAGGGACAAATGACTTAGCTCATCATGCGAGATTAGAGCAGTGCAGAAGGACTTTGTAGAGATGGGGAGGGGCTTAAGACAAGTAGCACACACAGTATCCTTCTCAGAGTGCTGCCTGTCAGTGGCATGGGTGAGGCGAGGGTACTTTGCACCATGCAGTTTAACAAATGGTTAAAAAATGGTGTGGAGCACAGGGTTTGGCTTCACTGGGGACTGGGGTTCCACTTGGAGGACACCAGCCTATACTGAGCAGGATGGTCTGCATCTGTCCAGGAAGGAACAAGTCTTTTAGCAATCGGTTTAAATGCTTCATTTGAAGCCTTTAAACTAGTCAAGGGGAAGACACTGATAAGCAGCAGGAAAATCCCAGCCTCCCCTACAAAACAGGGTACTAAATGAGAAAAGACCAAGGTAGAAAGGTCAGTGGGGATGCCACTGCAGAAGGTAAACCATCAAAATGGAGAGCAATGAGTACCAATGCCCATAGTCTGGTAACAAGCTTCCTGAATTAGTGGTCTTGATGGAGGAGGAAGATCTGGATATCTGGCAGTCACAGAAACATGGTACACAGAGAACCATGACTGGACGAAACATACCAGGATACACTATCTATAGGAGGGACAGGGAGGGTAAAAGAGGAGGAGGAGTAGCTCTCTACATAAGAGAAGAAATCAAAGCAACAGAACAAAAGGGTAAACAGGGAGGAGGAGGAGGAGAAGAAGCACTGTGGGTCAATTTGGAGGCAGGCAATGGCACCACAATCCGCACAGGGTTGTATACAGACCCTCTCTCAGGGGAAATGGACAAGGAAATGATAGAAAGTATACTTAGAATGGCAGATAAAGGGAGATATTGCTGATGGGTGATCTGAATATGCCATATGTTAACTGGAGTGCAGTTGCAGCAGCCACTTCTAAGAGTGGAGTTATTCTAGATGCCCAAGGGCATGCCTTAGACAACTAGTATTGGAGCCCACTCGAGAGGGAGCAATCTTAGACCTGGTTCTCTCAAATGGAGATGGAGAGAGGATCACAGATGTAGAAGTGGGTAGCCATCTGAGAACTAGCGACCATCGAAACAGTATGGTTCACAATAAACACAGCAATAGAGTCAAGCCATACAAAGACAAAGGTACTGGATTTTAGGAGGGCTGACTGCACCAAAATGGTGAGTGCCTAAGGAATGCACTAGCAAATGGGCAGGAAGGAGGGTGGAAGAACAATGGGGAATAATAAAACTGCCATCACAGAGGTAACAAGCCTTTGTGTAAAGCAAATAAACAAAAGCAACGAGGTAAGAAACCACTATGGTTCTCAAAGGAAGTGGCAGTGAAGGTTCAAGAGAAAAGAAAGCATTCAGGAAGTACAAGGAATCACAGAAGGAACAGGACAGAGAACTGTATCAGTTAAAGCAAAGGAAGCTGGGAAGGCAGTCAGAACCGCAAAGGCCCAAACCGAGGAAAAGATAGCCAACTCAGTTAAGAAGGGGGATAAAACCTTTATAGGTACATCGGGAGCTAAGGAAGAACAAGGAGGGATAGGAGGCTTAATAAAGGGAGGGAGGGTGGGCAGAAGGTGACTGTGAAAAGGCAGAGATATTAAACAAATATTTTGCTCAGTATTTACAAAAGGAAGAGGAGGTACCTAAACAAACAGTAGAAACACTCTGGATACAGAAGTTGATACCAGCCCATTTATAGAAGAAAGGGTTCTGAAAGAGCTCTTAAAACTGAAGGTGACAAAGCAATGGGGCCTGATGGGATTCATCCCAGAATTCTAAAAGAACTAAGGGTAGAACTAGTGACACCACTGACTACCTCTTTAACAAATCATGGAGGATGGGGTACCTGAGGACTGGAGGAGGGCAGATGTGATTCCCTTCACAAAAGTGGGAGCAAGGCAGAAGCAGGAAACTACAGACCTGTTAGTTTAACCTCAGTGGTAGGGAAATGATGGAATCACTTCTGAAGGAAAGAATTGTCTAGTATCTAGAGGCCAGAGGGCACAGGACCCAAGGCAGCATGGATTCACAGCGGAAGGTCATGCCAGACAAATTTGATAGATTTCTTTGACTGGGTGACCAAAGTAGTTGATCAGGGAAGGGCTGTGACATGGCCTACCTAGACTTTAGCAAGGCATTTGACACAGTCTCACACAAAAGATTAATATACAAGTTAGCCAGCCTGGGAGTGGGTCCCAAGATGACAGCCTGGGTAAAGAATTGGCTGGAGAATAGGACACAGAGAGTAATAGTAAATGGAGTCCACTCTGAAAAAAGGGGGGTTAGTAGTGGGGTACCGCAGGGTTCAGTATTAGGACCGGTCCTCTTCATTGTCTTTATAAGCGACATTGCAGAGGGACTGGAAGGAAAAGTATGTCTCTTTGCAGATGACCCAAAGATCTGCAACAGAGTTGATGCACAAGGTGGGGTGGAAAGGATGAGAAGGGACTTGGCAAGGTTAGAGGAATGGTCAAATGTATGGCAGCTTAGATTCAATGCTAAGAAGTGCAAGGTAATGCACCTGGGAAACAAAAACCCAGGGAAGAGTACACAATGGGGGTGAGATACTCAACAACAACAAAATGGAAAGGGACCTGGGGTAGTCATATCAGATGACCTAAAGGTGGGCAAGCAATGTGAGAGGGCAGCAAGGAGGGTTGGGGAATACTGGGATGCATAGGGAGGCATCACCAGTAGAAAACAAAGTTATTATCCCTCTGTACAGACAGCTGGTGAGACCACATCTGGAGTACTGCGTGCAGTTCTGGAGACCCAATCTCCAAAGACATAGACAGGATGGAAGCTGTCCAGAGGAGGGCAACTAAAATGGTGCAGGGTCTGCACGGAAGACATATGAAGAGAGACTTAAGGAGCTTAATATGTATAGCCTCGAGGAAAGGAGGAGAGGGGACATGATAGAAACTTTCAAGTACCTCAAGGAATCAAAAGTCCAAGAGGGTAGCATCTTTCAAAAAAGAGGTGTGCAAAACAAGGGGCACAATAGAAGATAGAAGAGGCGGCTCAGAGGTAATTTAAGGAAGTATTTTTTCACAGAGAGGGTTGTGGATGTATGGAACGGCCTTCCAGAGGAGGTTGTGGAGTCAAAAACAGTGGTGGAATTCAAGCATGCATGGGACAGTCATAAGGCAATTCTAGGGGTTGGGGGTAGGAAGAAGTAGGCTGCTGGTTAACTAGGATCCTCAGCTTATCCATCAGGTAGGGAAATGGGCAGACTGGGTGGGCCAAGCGGTCCTTATCTGCCGTCAAATTCTATGTTTCTATGTTTCTATACCCCTCATTGAGTACTTTATATCATTACTCTTCCCGAAACATTTGGCGCACTATGTAGAGTGAAGAACTGCCTCTTTTTTAGCATAGAAAGATGGCTAATGGAGCAGATGCTTATCCCTGACGCTGACTTTGGGGATGTGGTCTAGGGGCATCTTCTGGAGCCCATTTAAGCAACCTGGACACTTTTTACAAGTCTGTCTATAGATTTATACCCAACTGCCCACCATAATCTTATCGTTGCTTCATGTATAGCCAGCCGGGCTGTGCCTCCTTGGAACATAGTCATATATTCCTTCTTTTTTTTTTTTTTTTTGTGGACTCTCTTTCCTCCTTACGCTGGCGCTCTCCAGAGGACCCACGGAGTCTCATGCCTCTACCGCCAACTGAACCCTTGCCCGACCAGGCACCCGGGTATGCTGGGTCCCCCCCTCCCCCAGGCCAATCGAGAGAAGCAGGGACCACGGAGAGCCGTATCAGGTTCAGGCCGGCATTGGGCATGTGGGCATGGCCACAGGGCTCCACCTTCGCCTCTTCATCGCCAGGGATTTTCCTTTGTTCGATCCCTACCCAACACAGGATGTGCAGTGCCGTGCAGTGCGAGACGTGGACGATCCCGCCCACACCACAGGACGGCCGCCTGACGTTGCCCAGATATGTGGTCCCCAGCTACTGTGCGCCCAGTCTCCAGTGGGAGCCACTAATGCTGTGGAACATAGTCCCTCTCCCTCCCAGGAGAGGAAAGCTGTTGGGCAGATGCTCAATCCTTCTCCCCGACCAGCTCCCGAGTTCGCTTCCGAACCCGAGTCACTGTCATGGCGCGATGTGTGGTGTCCAGCACCTCAACCCTCAGCGCCACCAGGCCAGTCTATATGTTCCTATTTTGGTACAGATGTTGGCCCAGCATCCTCCCCTATGACATTAGCCACTTGATTTCCCCAGCAACCAACCCTGTCTATCAGCTTAGGTCACAGTTCATTAGGAATCTGCATATTCTTCACTATGCTAGGACAGCTAGGCAATCAGCTTTCCCTAATAGACTGCTTCACAGCTGAAATGATCTCCTCCTCCTCCTCTCACAGGCCCTTGTAATTTTTAGTCAGCACAGAACAGACTTGAGGCAGGGTTCAATCTTAACATTGTTTTACTAGCCCTGAACCTAGTGCAAATTGATCAGGGCTAGTGCAGTTAACCCTCTACTTGTCCGTCTTGACTAGTGCGGGTTTTTCATGGCTGTTAAATGAAGTTGAAAAAGTCCCTACTTTAGCAGGCTGTAGTCCTTTTGCTAAACTCCCTCAGTGTTCCAGGTGGCCTGGTGTGATTAACAGCTCATTAAGAGCTGCAGATATCTGGCAGTTCAAGAGGGGGAACCAACAAAAGACTTGATGTGAGTCATTATCACTCAATTGTTAGGACATTCAGCTAGTGTACATGCTGTGATCAATGGTAGAGTGGTTAAGTCACTAGCTTCCAGTTTGCTGAACTTGCCTTTGGCCTGTCACACAATATTAAGACCAGTGTGCCTCTTTTCCCAACCTTTTGGCCCTGTCCACACTGCAGCCTGAAAACTCTTCTGTAACGTTACAGAGGATGTAAACCGCATCGGTAACGGCGTGCTTACACCGGTAACGTTACAGGAGTATACAGAACTGTTGTGGAAACCACATATGAGTTGGTTTCCACAACGGTTATGAAACCCGTCCCGCCCTGGTACCATTACCGGCGGTAGTGTGGACTGCCACTAACAGTCCCCTGCAGGGCACAAAGCGCAGCACCAGCTGCATTGTGGGATCGGGCGCCGCTGTTAACGGTCACCCAGATCCCGACGTGTGGACCAGTGGTGCCCGTCCCGTAACGGACACCACCAAGGTGTGGACGCACAGCACCGCTCCGCGGCGGTAACGGATTGCATCCGTTACCGGGCGCAAGCAGTGTAGTGTGGACAGGGCCTTTGAGTGTCTGTATCCAACACTGCAGTGACAGAATGCTATGATGTATACAGGTCTGCCCAGCCAGGTGGTCTGTTAACTCTATACTTTCCCTTGACATCACTGCAGACTAGACTCTGAAGTGGGTAAGTTACTTTTTCTATTACTTTTTATTACTTTTGGAAACTTGTCCCAGGAAGCTCTGTGCAGTCACTAGCAAGGATGGAGAAGTACTGGAATAAGTAGTACATAGAAACATAGACTTTGACGGCAGATAAGGACCGCTTGGCCCGCCTAGTCTGCCCATTTCCCTACCTACAGGATAGGCCACAGATCCTAGTTAACCTCCCCCACAAGAACTGCCTTATGTCTGTCCCATGCATTCTTGAATTCTCCCACAGTTTAGACCCCACAACCTCCTCAGGAAGGCTGTTCCATGCATCCACTAACCTCTCTGTGAAAAAAAATACTTCTTCACATTGCCCCAGAACCACCCCTCCCCCCATCTTTAAATTGTGTCCCCTTGTTCTTGCATGTCTCTTTTTCTGAAAGATGCTACCCTCTTGGACTTTGTTGAGTCCACTGAGGTACTTAAAAGTTTCTATCATGTCCCCCCTCTCCCTTCTTTCCTCAAGGGTATACATATTAAGCTCCTTTAGTCTCTCCTCATACGGCTTCTCTTGCAGACCCTGCACCATTTTAGTTGCCCTCCTCTGGACTGCCTCTATCCTGTCTGTGTCTCATGCGGAGATGGGGTCTCCAGAACTGGACGAGTACTCAGATGGGGTCTCACAAACTGTCTGTACAGAGGATAACAACTTCCTGTTTTATGCTGGTGATGCCTCTCCTATACATTCCAGTATCCCCAGCCCTCCCTACTGCCTTCTCACATTGCTTGCTAACCTTAAGGTCATCTGATATGATTACCCCCAGGTCCCTTTCCTGTTTTGTTGTTGTTACTACCCCCCATTGTGTAATCTTCCCTGGTTCTTGCTTCCCAGGTGCATTATTTGCACTTCTTTGCATTGAATCCTAGCTGCCATACTTCTGACCATTCCTCCACCATTAATACACCTTACAGTTACAAAAACTCATGTCTTTTTATACAAAAGTAGTACATAACTGTAACTGATTACATTTATTTGAAAGTAACTAGTAACTTATTACTCTCAAAAAAATGTAAATGTAGTCTGTTATAGTTATTTATTATTTTTGTATTGTTTTAGTACAAAAAGGAATACGTAACTGTAACTAGGGTTGCCACCTATCCGGACTTTGACTGGATATTCCGGTTTTTATGGTCCTTATCCAGTCATCCGGTTTTGGTCAAATGCAGTCCGGTTTTTGGGCCATTTTGAGTGCTCATATACTCTTAAACTCCTTGGACACTGGTGATTACCCCCGCCCCTGAAGGAGGCGGTGGTGACACCAGTGTGAAAAAAGGCATCTCTGGACCCCCACTCCCTGGCAACCACAGACCTGTCTCGAACCTCCCTTGTTGGAGAATGTAATCGAAAGTGGTGGCAGCCCAGTTAGACAACCATCTTACCATCCATAATATCTATGATCCTCTTCAATCAGGTTTTCAGAAGAGACACAGCACAGAGACTGCGCTGGTTCGGGTCCTCAATGATCTCCTGATGGCGAGAGACCAGAAAAAACGGTCCATCTTGGTCCTTCTGGATCTGTCAGCAGCATTTGACACCATAGACCATGGGGTGCTGCTTGAGCGCCTGAGAGACATCTGTGGGCTTTCGGGTTTGGTCCACAGATGGTTTACCTCCTTCCTCACAGGTAGAACTCAGAGGGTGGTATCAGGGATTTTTTCCTCCGATCCTACTGCCCTGACCTGTGGGGTGCCTCAGGGCTCTGTGCTATCACCCATGCTGTTTGCAGTGTACATGCTTCCCCTCGGAGACATTGTAAGAAGATATGGGCTGGAGTTTCATTGTTATGCCGATGATACCCAGCTCTATCTATCTTTTGTACCTGACCAGAATAGAGCACTCTCAGTGTTTAACAACTGTCTCAGGGAGATCCAGGATTGGATGAGGTCCAGCTGGTTGAAGTTGAACTGTGGGAAGACAGAGGTGTTGGTTGTGGATCCTGGCCGCCGGATTGAGGGGTCCGGGGCACATCAAACCTCTGGTTTATTACTGGGAGATGCGGAGCTCCCGATCTCTGAACGGGTGCGAGACCTGGGGGTGATTCTGGACGATCAGCTGACATTATGGCATATAAGTGTCAAGGTCGTTAAGACATCCTTTTACCATCTTAGGAACATCGCCAGGATCAAGCACCTTGTTCCATCCAGCCTCACCCACGCTGATCACGCCTTTGTGACCTCACGTCTGGACTACTGCAATTCCCTTTACTTTGGCTGCCTGGGTCTATGTCCGCTGGCCAGTTAGTGCAGAACTCGGCAGTCCGGTTGTTGACGGGACCTCGTCTTCCTCATATTACACCGGTGCTCCGAGACCTGCACTGGCTGCCGATTCAGTGGCGGATCACCTTTAAAGTCGGTCTTCTGACGTCTAAAGCCCTACACGGGTTGGGCCCGGGTTACCTGAAAGAGCTCCTGGTGCCTTACCGACCGACGCGACCACTCCACTCAACCAACGAGGGGTTGCTAGAGATCCCGAGGGTCATTTTAAAATCTTCTGGTGCCCGAGCTTTTATGTTCGCGGCACCAACCCTCTGGAATTCTCTACCACATTGGATTCGAGAGTGCATGACGGTGGAGGGTTTTAAAAAGGGCCTAAAGTCTTTTGCATGGAACAAGGCATTTTTAGATAATGCTGATGCCTATTAATTGCCCTCCTGTTATTTCAGTTATATGAAGTTTTGTATGGTTTTAGTATGTTTTATTCTGTATTTTATTGTAATGCGCCTTGGTTTTAAGAAAGGCGTAGACAAATAAAGTTTATTATTATTATTATTATTTATTAAAACTGATGTATCAAATCATTCACTGTTTTGGCTGCATTACATGTCTAGGTTACAAAGAAGTTCTGCTGTCACAGTCATTCAGACCTGCCTTTGTTTATAAAACCTGACTGTCTGGGAGGTGTAAAGTATGGCCATTAAGATCATTAGCACTAAATTAACCTAATCTTTTCCACTCTGAATTTTAAGTATGGTCTTTTACTGCTATGACAGGAAACAGCTTTTACACCTTTATGTGCTCTCGTGTTTCTTTTTGTCAATTTTATATGGTAAGTTTTAGACCCATTTTTGTTAAATGAATAATCTAACTTTTATTGCTTTTATCACTACATTTGCTCTAATTATTTGTATTACCTGAACATTCCATGATATTAGCTACACTTCGACAGATCATTCAGATAAACAGCATGGAATGGTGTATCTGAAATTGTGGAATGTCTTAGAAATATGACAAGAAACAGCAGTAGCTGCTGAGATAAAGGGGAACACAGTGCAGTATTAAGGGTACCACAAGCACTGATAATTAAGTTATCATAAAATGGTCAAAGAATCAGAATACATGACTGACATAGAAAGGAAAATGGAAGAGTGTTTAACAGAGGGCTGAGCAATAAGATGTGGCTGAGCTTGGCACATCCAGCAGACTTGAGTTTGATTCCCACAACCTCCACTTAAATACTGTGTGACCCTAAGCAAGTCATTTAACCTTCCTGTGCTCCTGGGTCACTCCTGTGAAATGGGCTATGTGACCTATGGGAGGTAACCTGGTTGCCAAAGACTAAAAATAAATAACTGAATAAATAAATCAAATAAATAACAGTATAAAAATTATTTCCTATCACTACTAATGTCTATTCCAACATTACAAATGGCTTTGGTGGAGGAGTGATGTACTCGCCAGTCATAAAAAAGGGGTGGAGCCAGAGGTGGAGTTTGGGGTGTGGTTTTGGATCCAGTTTTTACCTCATCCAAAGGTGGTGACCCTAACTGTAATGTGTATTACTTTTTCTAGTACATCTCCATCCTTGCTAGTGACTGCACAGAGCTTCCTGGAGCAAGTTACCAAAAGTAACAGAAAGTAATAGAAAAAGTAACTTACCCAACACTGCTCATAGGCTATAGCTGCCGTTAGTGACTGGTGCAGGGGTCCACAGCTCCTCTTAATGGATCACATCAGTCAATGCCATTCATGCAGTCCCACCCTTTTACCACCTGGCAGGTCTTTTCATCCTAAAAACAATGCTTTGGAGCATGTATGGTACAAAGCAAAACCTTAGTAAAACATATAATTTGAAAGGTTAAAACAGGTATTACTGGTGTGCACAGATCTTCCTATACAGAAAGAGAGGTAGTACAGCATCATGTCTGTATACTGCTTCCCCTTTGACTGATGAAAGGACACTGTTATGAAAAATCTGTTGTTGTTGGGGCAGAGCATGTTAAATCAGTACGTTTGTGCCTGGTATATATAAACAGATATCTGTCAAAGTTTCTTACATCACAAGCCACCTGTGTTTGTTTAGCTCTCCCCAAGGAAATCCTAGAACTTCCTCTGGCTCACTTCGCAGTGTAAGAAAACTTCCAGAAGTGTAGGTCTAGTTAATCACAGGGTGGGGGATGACAGTGTCTTTCTCTCCCTGACTCTGTACATTGTTCTGCAGGTCAGGGTAGGACTGTGGTGAGGTGCATGATGATGATGGCTGTTGTGTGTGCAGAGCTCGAACTGCTTGATTGCACATTTGCTATTATGGTATCCTCTGGTTTGGTGGGGGGAGGGGTGAAGAAAAAGGAAGCAAGGAGCACATGGTAAAAAAACAGTAGGGGTACACACTGCGAGTGATTGGATTGCAGTCTTTTTTTTTTTTTTTACTGGGGCAGGAAGCAATGTGCGAGCATGATAAATATGCAATAATCAAAGTATTTCTTGGCTCATATTTTTTCTGTATAACCAATCAAAATATACCATTATCATTGTGGGCTAGTGCAACCATCTGCGGGCTAGTGCAATTTTTAATCAACTTGTCTGGCTGGCTGGCTAGTGCAAAACAAAGTTAAGGTTGACCCCTGCTTGAGGGCACACGCCATGTCTCCATGTTCCTCCTATCGATGACACATGCAGGCTTACTTTAACTGTTATTTTTTGATATTTGTTGCGGCTGTTAGACCATTATATTTTCTGTATTCTCATATTTATTGTCCCTGTATGACTGCTTATTCTATGTAAAGTTGTCATTTACTTGCACTGTCTTAATGTTCATTATTCTGTTGCAATGTTTCATTCATGTATCCCTCTTTCTGAACCCTTCCTTTCTAGGGACATGGATATGTTGTTCATCCACACTTATTGGCAGGTTCCTTGCCGCTTTAAATCTTGCCGGAAGGTCTTCAAGCTGGCTCCTCCCACCCACCTGGGTGGTAAAACTCTCGGCTCCGCCCCATAACGCCAGATCTTCCTTACCGCTTGGAAGCTCAGGTTCCCTCCTTTACGCTCCGCGTATAAGACTGGTTCCTAACTCTTCGGTTTTCCGAAATTAATCTTTAAGGTTTTCTAGACTTTGGTCAACTATTTCCTCGCGGCTGCGTGGACAAATCGACTCCGGTTTTCGGAGATGCCCATGCGGTGAAGATGTCTCGGACAGATCCGCACTCCACGTCGTCTACTGCCTGGGCCTTGAGCACGACCGCGGGCTTAGACCTGTGCTCTTCTTTCTCGCCCTACATCCTGGAAGACCGCGGCCGCCTCGCCTGCAACCCAGGCACCCGAGCTACCCTCCGTAAAGTCAAAAGAGGCCCGGTTGGCAGTTCCAGCGGCGAAGGGCTCGGCGGATCAGCTAGAGCAGATGATCGCCTCAAGAGAGTAGGCGCTGACCACATCTTCCTCGGCCGCTGCATTTATCCCGCTCTCCCTGGGATCCTCATATTCTGCTTCCTTTAAGGAGCTTTGTCTGTCTCTCTCCACCAAGGGAGAGGGACCCTTCATCTTCGGGACCTTCCTCTCGATCCAAAAAGAAGAAGGACAAGGGTAAGTCCGTCCGTCGATGCTCTTGGGAGCGGGAGAGGTCCCCCTCCCCGAGTGGTCGACCATCGACTTCGGTCGATCCTTCGGCTTCAGCCACTGGCTTCACGGTGTCCCCGTCAGGTCAGTTGACCGAGACTCCCGTCGACGCAGTCGAGATCTTTCTCGACCCGTTGGATGGGTTGTCAACCGGCGAAGCCGAAAATCCTCTCTCCCCAGTTCCCCCGGTGGTGGTTGAGGATCCTGTGGGCTTGCCAGTGCCTCCAATTCCGGAGCCCTTGGGTGTTCCTTCCGAGCCGAAGGGAGGCCGGGTTTCCCCCGCTCCTTCCCTGCACCCTCCTCAGAAAAGCTGAGGTTCGCGGTCTCGGTCTCGGACTTCTTCGCCATCCAGCCGATCCCGCCACCAGAGGCGGTCTCAGTCTGGGCACCGCGGCAAGCGGCGCTGCCGCTCGTCTTCGTCCTCTTCCTCGGACAAGGGGAGGCTTCGACGCAAGTTGTGTCAACGATACGAGGACCTCATGTGGCAACAGCTTCTGCTGGCCGGGAACAAGCTGATGACGTTGCCTTCCCCAGCCATTAAGTGGCTGTCACCGGAGCGGCCGAAGCAACCCCTCGCTTTAGCCGAGGCGCCTGTTTCCAGGCCTGTTGCTCAGCCGAAACCAGCTGCTCCACCGATTAGGGTGGAACCTCCGCCTCCACAGCCGTTGTTTGGGGCTCCGACCAAGAACTCTCAGTCGGCTCAGGGTTTACCCCATAGGCTGTCGGTCCCCCTCCTGATCGCCCTCGGCAGGTAGAGGGTGGCTCAGGCCCAAGGCAGCTCTTGCGGACTCTTCTGAGTCTGACGACGATTCCTCCCTCTTCTCCAGGCGAGTGGACTTGGAGTCCTCTGGAGGTCAGTCGCTGGACGATAGCCCTTCGTCCTTTCTGGGTTTGCTTAGGCTCATCTTGCAATCCACCGGGATGCAGCTCGAGCCCGTATCCAAGCGGGCCAAGTATCCCCTCACAGAGATATTGGACCGAGGGGATTCTCCTACGGAGGCCTTTCCTGTGGCCGAGGCCATTGTGGGCCCGGCCTTGGAGCTCTGGCAGCGCCCTGCTTCCTGCCCTGCGCCTCGGCCAGGATGGCCAGGAAGTATCGCGGTCCCCCCGGTTCCCTGTCGGTTTCTCGGAACACCCCTCAGCCGAGGGGTTAGTTACCGACAGCGTTTTCCGGCGTGCCGGAAATGCTAGGGACGTGGACAAACCTCCCGACAAGGAGTCCAAGAAATTGGACTATGCCGGGCGAAAAGTCTATGCTGCATCCTCCCTTAGCCTTCGCCAGGCCAGCTCAGCTGTGCTTATGGCACATTTCTCCCATGCCCTGTTGGGCTCCCTGGACGAGGTAGTCCCTCATCTCCTGGCTGACCTGCAGACTACGGTTAGGCAGGTGCGGGACCAGGGCAGTGGCAAAGCAGCAACTTCAGACTGCTTTGGACATTGGAGACTCCTGTGCCAGGTCAGTCGTGGCCGCAGTGGCTATGCGCCGTCGGGCATGGCTGAGGATATCCACCTTCACAGCGGATACCCAGCACAAATTGGCGGATGTCCCCTTCCTGGGGACCGACCTCTTCAGCCCTGGAGTGGAAGGCCACCTCCAGAGGATCAAAAAGTCCAATGCCACCTTGGACTCAGTCTCATCCGCTCAGAGGGACAAGGGCCGCAGACCGCAACCCAAGCCCTTTTGTCCGTCTGCGCCCCGGCAACACCGGGGCCAGCAGGCTGGCGCTTCGTGTCCCAAACCCAAGCCCGCAGCTTCCTCCTCCAGGAAGCAGGGAGGTAAAGGCCCAGGAGGTCCCTCGGCCGGTCCCTCCTCCAAGCCTGCACAGTGACGGGTTGAGGGGTGTCGCCCCAACCTCGTCACCTCACCCAGGTTCCCCATGGGGACGGCTCCGGTACTTCCTTTCCACCTGGTCTGCTATTACCACAGACCGGTGGGTGTTGAAAGTGGTAGGAAAAGGCCTGCCCTGGAGTTCGAGCAGGCCCCGCCCTTCAGAGCCGTCGCCCAGGGGCCTCGGATCCAGCACCGCTGTGGGTTCGTCGAGCCGACATCGCCTGCTCCTCGAAAAAGAGGTGATCAGAGAGGTGGCAGACCCTCCTCAGACCCGGGTTTGTGTCCAGGTACTTCCTGGTCCCAAGCGGACGGGGTGCTGGCGCCCCATTCTCGACCTACACGACCTAAACAAGTTCCTAAGGTCTCGAACCTTCAGGATGGTTACTCTGGCTCAGATAATACCATCCTTGGAACGCGGCATGTGGTTCTGCTCTCTGGACCTGCAGGACCGCCTTTCAATCCTATCCGTCCGTCTTCACCAGGTTCCTTCGCCGAAACTGAGGAGGATCCCTTTACGAGCTCCTAGCCATGCCCTTCGGCCTTCTCTTGCTCCCAGGGTCTTCACCATGCATGGCAGTGGTGACAGCATTCCTGAGGCACCGAGGGGTCCGGGTGTACCCTTACCTGGACGACTGGCTGATAGCAGCCCCCTCCAGACAGGAGGTGGAGCGGTCCAGAGATCTGGCCCTCCAGGTCTGCTCTCAAATTGGCCTCCTCATCAACGAGGCCAAGTCGGAACTCGAACCGAAGCAGGTGATTCTCTTCATCGGGGCAGAGCTCGACTCTCTTCGAGCCAGAGCACGGCTCCCGGCGGACAGGGCCGAGGTTCTTTCCTCCTTTGCCCAATCATTTCTGGTTGGGCAATTGCGCCCTGCCCGGGACTTCCTGCGCCTACTGGGTCTCATGGAGGCCTGCACCAGCATGGTCCTTTGGGCCCGCTGGAACATGCGCCCCCTCCAATGGGGGCTGGCCAGCTAGTGGTCTCAACGCTGCGATCCATTGGACCAGCGAGTGACGGTGACCCAGGGGATGTGGAACGCTCTCCAGTGGTGGATCGTTCCAGCTCATCTGCAGGAGGGCATCCCGTTTGTCCGCCCCGAGCCGACGGTATCTCTGTTGACCGACGCCTCTCTGATGGGTTGGGATGCCCATCTGGGGGAACACAGAGCGCACGGCCTCTGGTCCCCACGGGAGTCCCGATGCCATATCAACCTGCTGGAGCTCCGAGCGGTCCGCCTAGCTCTCACCGCCTTCGCTCCGTTTCTACGGGGTCAAGTGGTTCGGGTCCAGACGGACAATACCACGACCATGTACTACCTAAACCGCCAGGCGGGACACGCTCCATGCCCCTTGTGCAGGAAGCTCTCGCATTTGGTCACTCGTGCGCAGCCTGGAGGCGGATCTCCTAGCCATTCATGTGGCAGGAGCCTCCAATACCCTGGCCGATGCCCTAAGCCGGATAGGGGCTGTATCCCACGAGTGGTCTCTCCTGCCGGAGGTAGTACAAGATCTGTTCTCCCATTGGGGCACACCGCAGGTGGATCTGTTTGCCTCCAGGGAGAATGCGAAGCTGAGGCTGTTCCATGCCTGCCCCCCTCAGCAGGGCTCGCTGCAGGGGGATGCCTTCTCGAGGCCGTGGACCCCGGGCCTCTTCCACACCTTTCCCCCATTTCCCTTGATCCACAAGGTGCTTCTCAAGGCGAGGCGGGACAAGGCGCAGGTGATTCTGGTAGCCCCAGACTGGCCCGGCCAATGCTGGTATCCACATCTCCTCAGCCTCAGCTCCAGGCTCCCGAGGCAGCTTCCAGCTCGCCCGGACCTGCTTTCAGTCAATCAGGGGAAGGTGTTCCATCCGGACCTTCAATCCCTGCACCTGACGACCTGGTTCCTGAGCGCTAGAGTTCCAGGCCTTGGGTCTTTCCCACGCAGGTCCTCAATGTAGTTGAGGCGTCCGTAAGGAGTCTACCAGAAATGTTATGCCTTCAAATGGAAAAGGTTTTCCATTTGGTGTCAAGGCAGGGCCTGAGACCTTCCTCCTGTTCCTTGGCAAGCATTTTGACTATTTATGGTCCCTTTCTCAGCAAGGGCTCAGGCCGACGACCTAAGGGTGTGCACCTGGCAGCCATCTCTGCTTACCGGGCGCAGGGCCGAAGCAGTCAGGCATGAGAAGGTGGTCTGGCGCTTTTCAAAGGCCTTGATCACATTTCCTCCGTAGAACCTCCACCACTGTGGGATCTACTGCTGGTATTGGCAAAGCTCATGGGCAAGCTTATTCGAACCAATGCACAGGTGTGATCTCTCTCACCTGTCGTGGAAGACCGCCTTCTTGGTGGCTATTAGTGCCAGCCAGAAGGATGGGAGAGCTCCAGGCTCTGTCTATCGAGTCTCCTTACCTGGTCTTCCACAGGGACAAGGTTGTCCTGCGCCCCCACCCGAAATTCCTTCCGAAGGTGGTGTCGGAGTTTCACCTTAATCAGGTGTTGACTCTGCCGGTGTTCTACCCCAATCACACCTCGGAGGCCGAATATAGGCTCCATACTTTGGACCCTAGAAGGGCGCTCGCTTACTATAAGGAGCGCACGGCTGAAATTCGGGGAGAGGTTCGCCAGCTGTTTGTCACCTACGCTGAAGCCGCACCTGGCAGACCTGCAGCCAAGCGGACGATAAGCAGGTGGGTTACTTCCTGCATAGATCTCTGCTATAAGTTGGCGGGCATGGAGCCTCCCAGAGGGATAAGAGCTCATTCTACCCGCCATACTGCTGCATCGGTGGCTGCTTCCAGGGATGTCCCTATCCAGGAAATCTGCAGGGCTGCTACCTGGAAGTCAGCACACACCTTCATCACCCATTACCACATCGACCTTGAGTCACGCCGGGATGATGGTTTTGGGGCCTCGGTTCTCCAGTCTCTATTCCCTAAGTAGGGGGTGTGCGCCTTGCCTCCTTTCTCCCAGAGAACTGCTAGGAGTCTGTCAGTAAGTGTAGATGAACAACATATCCATGTCCCTAGAAATACAGGTTACTCACCTGTAACAGGAGTTCTAGGAATGGTATATGTTGTTCATCCACACGACCCACCCGACCTCCCCGGCTTCGACGCACAACCTGAGCTTCCAGCGGGCCAGATCTGGCGTCATGGGGCGGAGCTGAGAGTTTTACCACCCGGGTGGGTGGGAGGCGCCAGCTTGAAGACCTTCCGGCAAGATTTAAAGCGGCAAGGAACCTGCCAATAAGTGTGGATGAACAACATATACCATTCCTAGAACTCCTGTTACAGGTGAGTAACCTGTATTTCTCTAGCCTAGCTTTTGACCACCCCTTACCTCTCGTTCCCCCTAACGGCATAGTTCCGGCAACCTCTTTATAGTTTATCAACCTGTTGTATTTATTTATTGATTGATCAATTGATTGCATTTTGTTGACCAGGTAGGCCCACTTAGACTAAAAGTCCCTTTTTCAGGGGCAACCTGGGATTAGTTACAAATATCTAGAAACATATTATGCAAGCAGAAGTCAATGGGAGATGCATAAGGAACGATGCAGTGTTTAGCTACAGCTAGTTAGTTAACATCTGGGGCCAGTTGCACCAAAGAGTTAAGTCCATGTTTAAGACTTGTTTTTGGTCTCCTATGTACCACACTTATTTGTTGTTGCTGCTGTTAGGCGTATCTTGCCATAGTTAATTATAGGAAAATGTACTTTACTGTGGGAGACCATTCTGAACATTGTGCATTAAAATATAAATATATATATATATAAAATGTTATACAATACTGGTCCACTAGGGCCAGTATAGTTAGGGTTGGAGAGCCACTTTAATGTTAAACCCCAAAGTTTGCACTTTAATAACTTTGCAACTGTTTGTCCAACTTGCCTGAAATTGTGCACACACAGCGTCCAACCATAGATCTATGGATCTGGAAAGTTTTGTTGCAGTCGGATGTACAGTTGCAGAACTGTAGAGCATCCAAAAAGTGAAAAATATCCAACCTTTGCGTATTTTTCGGTCGGGCTTAAAGGGCTGAAGAATGCATCTGAGTGGATTCAACTTTTCATGTTTATATGTGGCCTGGGTTAAACTGGTGCCATTTGAAGATTTGGTGAACAAATCTTAATCTGTTCAAAAGTTATGCAAGTTTTACATGTATCATTGTAGCCTATGGGAAAATTTTTATGTGCATTAATTCATGGGTATTTGCATATGCTTCCCATGATGCTTTACAATATTGGGGTATGTGAAATTTGTGTTTTCTTCAAAATTTGGCTGTATGGCCAATATCCTCCGGGATAACCCATGCCCCAGTGCATTTGCTGTGGGATTCTTTTGTATGTGCATTGCAGAAACGTTCGCAATCACATTTTTGTTGTCATGCTCCCTAATTTTGTTTTCGTGCTACCATCATCTTATTTTCAGTTAGTGAGACATAAAAAATGTAACTAAAAAAATAATGCCCTTGAAATATGTTTTTCAAAGTTTTTCCACCATGCTGCCATTTTATTGTCGTGACAACATTTTTTATGGTCACAACAATGACCGCGATAAAAAAAAATGGAACCTTGACAACATTTTTCTCTGTGTGTCAACATTCCCATTATAGAGAAAGGAGTGTCGCAAACACATTAAAGTTACTGTGAAAACACTGCACAAACACATTTTCCCATGTGTTGTTTTCTTTGCCACTTCATTGTGCCAAGGTGGATCGTGCTTTTGGACTGCAATTTGCAGGGTGGCAAGCCCTGGTCCCACAGATGTACCTTTTGGTAGTTTGGTCCCAAAACATTCAACGGGCCTATAGTTACAGCGTTCCAAAGTTGAGAAATTTCCCATAGGATAATATTGTGGCACCTTTCGGCGCCCGTATCTCGAAAATAATTTGAGATACAAATTTTTCGCTACCGGTGAACTAAGCATGTGTGGAGGTTTCGGAGTCATGATTACAACCGCAGTAGAATTTTTTTCCATAGTTGCTATGGTTACTGAGATATTGCCAAATAAGTGTTACAAGGGTTACTTTTCAGTACTGTGGGTCTGCTCTACGGCTCTGTATTTAAGTGTAAGTGGAAGCGCAGGGCCCAGAGGGCCCATGCTCCCACAGACACATACTGTTATGCAAAAGACGAGCAACGTGAAGGGAGCACAGAGCCCGGAGGGCACGCACTCCCACAAACACATACCACTAACTACTTACATTACACATTCTCAAAAAGACGGGAAATTAATTGCAAAAAACTCCATTAATGCATCAGTTAGGGTTGATGTCACCGCGACAAATGTTTGGAAATTCGATGTTAGGATTACCCCCACCACCACCACCCCCCCCAATCCTCCACTCACCAACAGAGGACGAGGTGTGCCATGGGGTTATCAGTCCTAATCCCCGCCCATGCTCCTATGCTGTAGCATGTCAATTTGCTTACACATGGAATGGGGTGAGTGTTGGGCCTGACAACCCCATGGCACACCCCCTCATCAGTTGGTGTATGGGGGGTAACCCTGACATCGAATTTCCAATCTTTTATCGCTGTGACATCAACCCTAATTGATGAATTAATGGAGTTTTTTGCAATGAATAATATATATATATATATAGTGTATTTATTTAAAGTTTCAGATTAATACCTTGTAACCGTAAGGCTATTTTACAAAGGTTCCAAGTCAAGAACATAATAACAAGACATAATGAACAAACAAGTAGTATACCAATATATTACATTCTTACACAGTAAATTACAAACATGATACAGAAACTGTTTCACAAATAACAGTGAAGATCAGCACATGAGATACAATTTCACAATACTTTTACATCAAGAGCAGTTTGTTGCTAAGGGCAGTGCAGGGAAGGGGAGAAACCAGTCTACTTAGACTTTTGTCCTAGTAGTCTTCATTGAATTTGATAGTAGGGAAAACGGGTGGGGGAAGAAATAAGAGGAGAGGTAGGGGTTGGGTTAATAAGTGCAGTGCAGATTAGAGCAGTCCGAGATTAGGCTTTGGAGGGAGAGAGGCAGTGAGTGGATGGGGGGATATGGGGTGGGATTGGAGTCTTAGGGGCAGTTGTTTAGACCGTGGTTGGGTGGTGGTACCATGTCCGATTTAGTTTAGGCAGTCACAGTGGTTAGCTGGAGCCAGGTGAGGCGAAGCTCCTTTTTGAAATGGCCTGATTTGTCATGCTTCATGAAAGGGGCTGGAAGTTCATTCAGCCATTTACAGATGTACGAAGATACACAGTTGCCAGCAGAAACAGGCCTCATGGTCTATCGAATCTGCTCGAGTGTGCAACTAGCCCCTCATCAGCAGATGTCCCTTCCCAGTATCCCTTCCCCTGTCCCAACCCCTCTTGAAACTGCCCACCATCTTACAGGACACTACCTCATCTGGTAAGGTGTTCCATTTGTCCACCACTCTTTCTGTGAAAAGTCTCCTCATCTCCTTCTTGAATCTTCCTCCCTCCAATCACAGTCCATGCCCTCTCGTGTCCCTTTCCCTTCTCGTCTGAAAAATCCCTTGTGTGTTGGTCTTGTTTATCCCCTTCAGATACTTAAAGGTCTCGATCATATCCCCCCTCTCCTCCAGTGAATACATATTTAACTCTCCCAGCCTGTCCTCATAGGGCTTGCTCTCCAATCCTTGAATCATCTTTGTGGCTCTTCACTGCACCCCCTCCAACAATCTGATGTCCTTCTTCAGGAATGGGCACCAGTACTGCACACAGTACTCCAGGTGGGGCCTGACCAATGACCTATACAAGGGCACGATAACCTCCCTCCTTCTTAGTCAGGTCCTCCTGCAACCCCTTCCACCCCTCCGCGTCATCAACCACAGCTCCCATCTTGGTATCAGCTGTGAACAGGCTGATTTTGCTTTGGATCCCGCGTGAAATATCTGCAATAAAAATCCCAAACAGCACCAGTTCCAGTACCGATCCCTGTGGTACCCTGCTCGTCACCGCTCTCGGTGACAAGAGGTCCCCCACCACCACCCTTTGCTGCCTTCCCTTTAGCCAGTTTGTGATCCATTTCACCATTTTCGGTCCTATCCACACATATTCCAGTTTCCCCTCCAACCTCCCATGCAGCACTGAATCAAAGGCCTTGCTAAAGTCTAAATACAGGACATCCACTGACTGGCCCTTGTCCAGTTCGTGCGTCACCCAGTTGTAGTACTCTATAAGGTTTGTCTGTCAGGATCTGCCCATTATAAACCCATGCTGTTGACCATCCTGGAGACCATTTTCCTCTAAGAAGCTCACTAGCCTGTCTCTTAGTGTAGTCTCCATGAGCATTCCCTTAATCGATGTGAGGCTCACTGGCCTATAGTTTCCTGGTTCATCCTTTGGACCACTTTTATGGATGGGCACCACATGGGCCATTCTCCAGTCCTGTGGTACATATCCCGTGTCCAGGGAGGTATTGAACAGGTCAGCCAGTGGCCCCGGCAGGACCTCTGCCAACTCTCTTAGTACCCTAGGGTGAATGCCATCAGGTCCCGGTGCTTTGTCCACCCTTAATGCCCTCAACTCATCTAATACCCTGCTGTCTGTAATCCCTACATAAGTCGTCCCCTCCCCTCCACCCACCCTCGCCTGGGGTATCTGCCCCTCTTCTCTTGCGGGAATACAGAGTAGAAGTTTTCGTTCAGTGCCACTGCCTGCTCCGCCCCTCTCTCCTCTCACCCCCTGTCCTTCCTAATCCTCACCGACTGATCCTTGCTCTTTCTTCTCTCTCCGATGTAGCGGAAGAAGTCTTTTTCTCCACTTTTAATTCCCTGCACCACTCTCAGCTACCTAGATGCCTTGGTTGCCCGGACCAGTCTGGTAACCTCCCTGGACTTCTTCAGGTACATATCCTTATCTTCACCCCTCCTTGATTTCCTGTACTTTCAAAATGCTGCCCTCTTGGCCCTCACCCCTTCCATAACCTCCTGTGTCAGCCAACTGGGTTTCTTTTCCCTTCCCTTCTTGCTTTTCTTCCTAGTGCAAGACTCAGTTGCCTCTGTCAGCTCTTCATTTATTTTGTCCCACTTCTGGTCTGCATCCATGTGTGGTTGCATTCCTGCCAGGTGCCTGCCCAAAATTTCCCCCATCATTCTGAAGTCCGCCCCTAAACTCAATTACCCTTGTACCCATGCACCATTTCCCTCCCCATGTTGAGCATGAAACACACCGAATAGTGGTCACTCTCAGCCAGTGGTTCTTCCACTTTCAGATTCCTTACAGCTTCCCCGTCATCCAGTACAAGGTCTAGAGTCCTTTCTAACCAAGTTGTCTCCTGGACCAGCTGTGTCAGAAAGTGGTCTTGAAATGCTTCTAGCAGGACCCACTCCCTTGCACTTGTGGTGAATGGGGTGCCCCACTCCACCCCCTATAGGTTGAAGTCCCCCACCACCACTATATGATAGTGAGTGCTGTACAAACGAGGTATGTTTGAAGGGGACATGGAGAGCACACTTTACAGCGCTTCTTGTTGATTTGTCAGGGAGTGCGCACTGGAAAATGCCTGTCGTGGAGACAGGAACGAGACCTAGCAGGGCTTTTTTCTCAGTTAGGCAGGCCTGATATTTTACTCTTAGGTGCAGGGGGAGCCATCCTGTGTCTGAGTAGAGACTGCAGGTGTGTATCAGGTGGGGCGCTCCTAGGACGAGTCTGCAGGCTTTGTTCAGGAGCATTTTGATTCTTTTTAAGGCTGTGTCACTCCCTGCACTGTATATACTGTAACTAGGCCATAATCAATGGAGGAGAGCAGCGAGATTTTAGTCTCTAGGCTCAGGACCTCGGGGGTCATAGCCTGCCTGTTTCGGTATAGGAATCCAAGCTTGGTGTTCACTGATCCAACTATATGATCAATGTGGACTGAGAAGGATAGTGTCTCATCTAGGAAGTGCGCCTAGGTATTTGAAGGTTGGACTTGTTCAAGGATGTCCCTTTTTGGTGCATTATGATCAGGGGCCAGTCTTTTCTTATATATATTTTGCATATGATCAGGAGGTGTCTTTTCATATTCATATATATATATATATATATATATATATATATATACACACACACACACACACACACTTAATTTTCTGTTTTTGGGACTGGTAGTTGGTGACTGCTGATTACCGTAGCTTATCTGTATGTTACCATAAAGACATATTTCTCTCTCCCCCACCCCCAGTTTTGTGCCCAACCCTGCCTCGGACAGACCGTGTGGAGGTACACACACTCTCGGCTCAGGGGCCCCTCTCTGTTCAAGTCAACCCGCCTCACACCAACCTCAGGCCTCCACTTGGGGTTGGTGGAGCTACACAGGGGGGGCAAAGCCTCAAGAGGAGAGCTGCCTTGTGGCCCTCAGTCCTGCTCACTTCTCCCCCAATCAACACCCTGACAAATCTGGCTCGCTTTTGGTTCACCAGTGCAGTGCAAGATAAGGCATCCAGTGCCTCAGCACCATCGGGCCAGCATGAAGAAAATATGTCATAGTTTTGTGGGGGGTTTTGCAGTAAAGGATCTTAGCTCCTGCAGCAGGCTACACCATAAGGACTATGCAGCCAGGCACTAGGACTCCACGGAAAACTTCTAGCCAGCAGTACCCAGCTGAGGCCCGCCCCTTACATTGGTCCGCCCACCGACATCACCCTCTGTATAAAGGGGGCAGTCCCCAACTCCACCTCAGTTCTTTTACCACTGTCGACCCGTGCGCCTCGGCTCCTCAGACACATCATTGTATCTGTCGACTGCCATTTTCTTCTTTAGTCAAAAATACCCGTTTCCTTATTTTTTCATAAAGTATCGATATTCGCGATTAGTTTATGTCGTCTCCGTCTTCTTCAAGCCCATGAAGGAAATCTAAGTGTCTATGTGGGCGGCAGATTCTTGCAAAAGACGGTCATTCTTGGTGCCTCTTCTGTTTGGGGCCTGATCACGACTTTAAAGCATGCCTGGACTGCGGCAAATTCAACTAACGAACCCAAACCCACCGCCGCAAGACTTTCCAGGCCTACATCATGGAGCAGCAGCTCGCCGCCCTTCAACGCCTTTCAAAGGCCAGCTCCTCAGCCTCCCGGTTGCCGACTTCCCACAAGGAGAAACACTCAGGAGGGAAGCATCAACAGCAGGGCAAGGAGCACAGTAGGTCGGAGTCCAGATCCAAGTCTCCTCACAAAGAGAAGCACTCCAGTTCACATTCTGGAGAGAGAGCAGATTCAGCCCCAACATCAGGCCTATCCTCCTCCGGCCTGCCGTTGACAAAGGCTCTCATCCTTACCCTCTCAGCGAGTGGCAGCTCTTCGGGGCAGGGACCCTCGGGTCCATCCCTCAGCCTTAGGCCCTTCCAGCAGTCCTTGGAGCCTAAGACAGGTACTTCAACCGATAAGGTTCAGGCGTCTTCTGTCTCCAGCTCGTCGTTGGCCTCAGATGACAGACACAGACGATGGGAGCATTCCTGCTCTAGGGAATGCTCTCCCAGCGACAAGTCGTCGGCAGATGAAACTAAGACCCTGATGCATGTCTGGACGACTGGTCCCGCCGACAAACGGAAGAACCAGTGGCAGATACCACAGGGTAAGGTGTCAAGTACCAAGACGTCCGCAACGACCACTACAAGTCGTCAGACACCTGTGGAGCTACCGCCTCAGAAGCTGACGTCAGGTCAGACCATTCAGCAGCCTGACGACAGGCCCCTTGTCAACAGATTGCCAGATCAAACCTCCTTGGTACCTGACAACAGGCGACCAGACGACAGACCGTACTACTCCACCAAGTCCTAATATACCTCATGATGAGACTCCAGGACCAAGCAACCCACCTGTACTCCCGCGGACCCCAGTGGTGCGCCACCATCGCAAGTGCTGATGGTCCCCCTGACGGAAGTTGGAAAACTCTTTACCTCGTGGTGGAACACAGTAAAGGGAGATTTACTAAAAAAGGATGATCTCCCTCCTCCACCACCTCCACGAACCCTTACACTGGTCCTGGACAAAACACCAGTCCCAGACTCCCGGCCACAGACTCCACGTACATTCAGGAGCCCGACTTCTTCAAAATGATCTGACTCAGAGCGTCCCAGGCATAGGGGCAGATGCCACTGCTCCTCCTCCAGGTCATCTTCCTCAGAATACAGGAGCAGACGCTGGCATGGGTATAAACGCTCGAGGTCAGCCTCATCTACCTCCTCCAGAAGCCGCCCTCGCTCCTCAGACTCCTCTCATAGAGGTTACTCCCCTGAGCCAGAGGGTCCCCGCAGTTCACTCAGGTCCCTCCCCCCAGATGACCCGACATTTATGGATGTGATGCACCACATCCAGTTCCTAAATCAATGGGACACCGAGAAATTGGACCCGGAGAGGAAAAGGCTTCATACTTTTTTGGAAATGAGTGGCCTGAGACCCTTGGTCATTCCCCCTCTGGTCCCTCCATTTCAGGACCTACCCAGGCTGGCGTGGGACAACCCTTCATCTTTTTCAGCTGTCCCCAAGAAGGCAGACAGACTATACAAGTCTCCCAAGGCAGGGACCTTTTTGGGAGAAAATCCAAGTGCAGACTCCTTGGTCCTGACCGTATCCCACAGTAGGACAAAGCAACCTAAGCATATGAGCTCACAACCCCCTGACAAAGTAATCAAAGAAATTAGACCAATTTGGCAGGAGAATCTATGCTTCTTCCACATGCTCCATACGGTCCCTAAAGTTTTTGGCCCACTTGGTGCTATACCAGAAATATTTATGAAAGAAAGCCATCGAGTTGGCCCAAAAGCAACCAGATAACCCATCACGCACTGAGCTTTTGGATGTACTTCAGTCTGGCCTGGATGTATGAAAACACGTGTTGAGGGCATCCTATCATTCATTGGACACAGTAGCCAGAGCAGCGGCCACTGTGGTGTGTCTCTGTTGCCACTACTGGTTGAATGTATCCGGTTTTCAGCAGGACCTACAGGATTCTGTCCTGAATGCTCCCTTCCATGGATCTGTCCTCTTCAGGGAGGAGGTGCAAAAGATAATAACGGAACTGCAAGATTCAGGTAAAGCGGTCCAGTCCGTTCACCACATGTACCGGTCGTACCCTCAGCAACCTAGGTGCAAGCCCTTTCGGTGCCAGGGTGCCAACAGACAGAGAAACCAACAACCCCGAGGCCCTTTCAAGAGAAAGACTCCCTCCCAACCTACCGGGAACAGCAGACCTAGGAATCCAAAATCCTTCCAGCCTTCGCAGCCCACCCCAGGTGCACACACATGACTTCCTGCCAGACCCCATCCTCCAGCAGAGTCGATGGGGGAAAGCAGTAGGGTGTCAGTTCTCTCTCTACCTGGACGAGTAGACCAGTATCACATCAGACATATGAGTGCAGGACATTATCGAGAAGGATTATATGCTGGAGTTTACTGAACTTCCTCTGGACAACCATCCAGCCCCCTCTTGATATCTTCCCATCCACATAACCCTCATCACGGAAGAAGTCCAGACCTTGCTCTCAAAACGAGCAATCAAGCCTGTTCTCCCCCAACCCCCCAACTAGGAACCGGGTATTACTCCCCAGGAAGACGGGGGGACTTAAGACCCATACTAGACCTGAGTCACCTGAACCAGTACATTGAATACAAAAGGTTCAGAATGATAACCTTACCAGGGCTGATACCTGTGCTGCGCCAAGGGGACTGGCTATGCTCTCTGAACATGCAAGACGCATACTTGCACATACCGGTGTTTCCAGCTCACAGGAGGTATCTTCGATTCGCTTTTCAAGGGAACCATTACCAATTCCGGTCTCTGCCTTTCAATCTCTCCTCGGCTCCAAGGGTGTTCCCCAAATGCCTAGCAGTAGTGGCAGCTGCTCTTTGCAGACAGGGTAATTTTGTCTACCCCTACCTAGACGATTGGCTCCTAACTGCCCCCAACAGGTCACAGTTAGCCCACACCCTCTTGGACACAAGTCAAATGTTACAACAGTTGGGGATAACAATCAGTCTCCCAAAGTCCTGTCCTTGGCCCTGTCAACGTCTACAATACATAGGAGCCATCCTGAATACACAGCAGGAAAGAGCCTTTTTCCCACCCGACAGGACCACTCGACTGAGAGACCAGGCCTCCACAGTTGCTTCAGCCAATCTAGTCACAGCAAGAACCATGTTACAGCTTCTAGGGCACATGGCTGCAGCCATACCGACGGTACCACTGGCACACTTGCATATGAGAGTTCCTCAGTGGGACCAGACATCTGATGATCTTGAGCACCCAGTGAGGTTATCAAGGCCAGTTCAGCAAACACTGTCATGGTGGCTGACTTAGCCCAAATTGGAGCAGGAGTTCTGTTCCAAATGGACTCACCGAGCCAGATCCTTACCACTGATACATCGGATCTAGGATGGGGAGCTCATTTTCAGAATCACCGTACTCTGGGCACGTGGTCAGACATAGAAGTGGCCCTACACATCAACATCTTAGAGATGAGGGTTATTCTGTATGCCATGCAGGCCTTTCAGACTCGCCTTTCACAGAGTCTCCTGCTTCTCCAGACCAACAATATGTCGGTGGTCTTTTATATCAACAAGCGGGGGGGACGCACTCCTACCCTCTCTGCAGAGAAGCAATAAGAGTGTGGTACTGGGCCCTAGAACATGGACTCGCACTGACAACATTTAATGTTCCAGGAGTCCAAAACATCTTGGCAGACAAGCTTAGCCGCTCGCAATCCTGAAACCATGAGTGGGACCTGCTTCAAGTAGTGGTGGACGACCTCTTCGAAAGATGGGGACATCCAGAGCTGGACCTCTTCCCATCCCCATGCAATGGAAAACTGCCCAGTTTCTGCTCCCTAGATCCCAGGCATGGTGTTTTCTGGTGAGACACATTGTCCCTCTGCTGATCAGGGAGGTTCCTTTATGCCTTCCCTCCCTTTCCCCTTCTGCAGAGGGTGATACTCAAACTACAGACGGATCGTGCCACAATAATTTTGGTAGCTCCTTTCTGGTCGCATTAGATATGGTTCTCTCTTTTGCAACAGTTAGCAATGGAACCTCTGTTTCAGCTACAAATTTTACCCACCTTGCTATCCCAAGACATGGGCACATTAGTCCACCCGGACCTTCGATCCCTACACCTTCGTGGATGGCTCCTGCAGACTTAGCTATTTTTAGGCATGGAGTTTCACAAAGGGTGTCCGAAGTCCTAGTAGAAGCGAGAAAACCTTCTACAAAGGCCATGTATGCCATGAAGTGGAAACACTTCTGTATCTGGGCAGCTGCACGTTCCATGGACCTACTGTCTTGCTCGGTGAAGTCAGTCCTGAAATATCTCCTATCACTTTCAGATGCGGGGCTGAGATACCCTTCAATAAAGGTGCATCTCTGTGCCATTTCTGCTTATCACGCACCTGTGGAGGGTATGAATCTTGTTCAACTGGACCTTGCCCGTACATTCCTTCAGGGCATGCGTCATATGAAGCCTCCCATTAGGGATCCTGTCCCACCATGGGACCTTCTTTTTGTTCTAGAGAAACTGACATTCAAACAACATGAAGTCTTGCTGTATTTTGACAGTAGCAGTGAGTCCCAATCTTCGAACTGCCCTGGAGATGAAAGAGTTAACTTTCCATGCCAGGCATGGAATGCTGAGCTCGAGCTCAGTTGAGACTCTGTCTGTTGCTGTTTGAACTCAAACCGTCAGATTCTTTACTCTGCCTCACTGAACAGTCGCTCCGGAGATTTCTCCTTCTGCTCGGTTCAATTTGTCGGTTAAAGTACTGTTTTTCTCGTTTTTTGACCGATTAAACCGCAACCTGTCGGTTCAGTCTCTGTCTGTGGTATTCGTGAGTACTAGATAGGTTTATATTGTTTCTATTCTGTGTTTGAACCGATCAAGTTGATAAAAAATCTTTATTTTAAATTTTAGGAGTGTGGTTAATGGTTCTTATCGGTTCTAAAAACGGATTTTATTATGGTTTTTCCACTATCTAGGACACGGTCAGGAAACCAATAAGACGGTCTTGCCTGGCTTGATTGCATTAAAAGGGTAAGTTTGGTTAGGACTGGCACAGTGTCTGAGAAACCCAAAAGAAAACCCGGGCCCACTGGGTTTCAACACTGCAGTGTGTGTGGGGAAGTTCTTGCCATGGGTGATCCCCACACCACCTGTGTTTATTGTCTGGGTTTGACCCACCCCAATGCAGACTGCCAGATTTGTAAAAATTTTCCTGCAGCTACCCTAGAAAAACGAGTTGGTAGGCTCAGGGAAAGGGAGGCCAAAAGTCCACTGAACCGGATGGCAGCCTGGTTCGGTTCAACCGAACCAGAAGGAGTGCCCTCTGACCAGGGCGTAGACTTCTTCAAAAGGAGATCCGATTCTGAGGAGTCGGTCCAGCTAAGAGAACAAGAAATGAAAAATCAGCTGGTGGGATCCAAAACTTTCTTCTCAACCGCTGAAGAAATAGCCAAAGTAATAAAAAATTGTGCAGTCGCTTCTCCAGTTCCGACTACAACCGCACCATCAGGAGGTGCTCGTTTCGCTGGGTTCCACCGTGTTCAAGAGTATGATTTAGAGGAATTTTATGAACCGGAGGAGGAGGGAAGAGGAATATGAGGAAAGTGAATGTGGTTTTGAAAGTCTGGATGCCCATTGACCCGGACATCTCCCCAGACAGACTCTTCAGGAGTGCTCCTCCTAGGCTTTCTGAGTCCCCCTCCCATTTCATGTTTTATAGAAAAGTGGCTGAAACCCTCCAGCTTCCTATGGAAGAAGCTGTGGATGACCAGGAGGAGCCTGACTATGAGGAAATGATGGATATCCCAGAGTCTAGAAGGCTGTCTATTCCCTGACACAAATCTTTTGGGAAACAGACATTTAAGATTTTAAAGACTCCTAACACCATACCTCCTGTGGATAAAAGAATGGACAAGAGGTATACATTGTCAATCTCAGATACGGAGTTCCTTACACACAATGCAGCCATGCATGGTAGTAGTGCAGGCTGCAGCCTGTGACAAGGGCAATATTCCTTGACTTCACACCCCAGACAAGGACTCCAGGAGGATTGATGCCATGACAAAGAAACATACATGGCAGCATCCTTGGGACTCAGACAGGCCAATTATATGGCTTATACTGCTAGGTATCAGAAATCCAGATGGGACACTGTCATGGCTTTAGCAAAACAGGTCCTTATTAGCTTGCCAAGGAGCTGGAGCTGGTGGCTGCTAATGGTATTGAGCATCCAAGGTGCAATTCCATGCTGCAGTGGACTCAAATGATGTGTCATCTAGAGTCATGGCTACATCTGTGGCACTCGCAGAATGGCTTGGCCCAGATTTACTAGCCTGTCACAGGATACCCAGACTCAAGGCGCCATGGATTTTTCTTGTGAGGTAATTCTCTGTTTGGGGAGCAAACAGAGAATTACATGAAGAAAAAATGGACGAGTATAGACTGACTCCATAGGAGTGCCCAGGCCAAGGAAAGTAGCCACCCTCAGAGGCAGCATCCCAGGGGCAGGGCAGGCCTTTTCACATGCCTTCTACCAAGCCCAGGCCTTCCTGCTTTTGCTCAGGGGGTTCTTTAGAGGAGAAGCAGAAGGGGCAAAGCAGACTGCTTCCACCCTCAGCCAAAACCCCTGCCAAGCAGGCACCCTGATGGGTTTGCTAGGCCGATTCTCCACCTCCTGTAGGGGGCAGGCTGGCTTACTTTGTCCAGGACTGGAAGTCTCTAACATCAGACAAGTGGGTCCTGGAAGTAGTAAGCCAGGGACTGGTTCTCAGCTTCAGAAAATTTCCAAAGCTGAGAACCAGATCTTTTCCACCTGCAAATCCACCAGAGGCACTTGCCCTAGAGGCAGAGGTCTCTTCCTTCCTGGCTGTCAGAGCTGTGGAAAGGGTTCCACCCCTACACCAGGGCAAAGGATTGTACTCCAGGTACTTCTTACCCCAAAAGACAGGAGAATGGCGGCCATCCTGGATCTCAGATATTTAAACAAGCACCTTTTAAAGCCAAAATTCAAATGGTGACTCTGGGAATTATTCTACCCTCTCTAAGGCCAGGGGACTGGCTAGTGTCCCTGGACCTCAAGGATGCCTACTTCCATATTCTTATCAGAAGCTCCCATCGAAAGTACCTCAGGTTCGAGCTGCCCTCAGGCCATTAACAGTTCAGAGCAATGCCCTTCTCACTAACCTCTGCTCCAAGGGTGTTCACAAAATGTCTGGCAATAGTAGTTGCTTCTCTGAGAAGGCAAAGGATTGCCATCTTCCCATACCTAGACGACTGGCTCATAGTAGGCCAGTCCCCAGACCAGGTCAAGTTACACTTACAGGTAACTCAGCAACTGCTCACTTCTCTAGGTTTCTTTCTGAATCTGTCAAAGTCAGTTCTAGAGCTTGTTCAGCTCCCTCACCTTCGTAGGTGCAGAGCTAGATACAGAAAGGGCCAGAGCCTTCCTTCCCCTAGACAGGGCAAGGACCCTTATCACTCTGGCCTCCACTTTCACCCTACAGGTGTCTCGACCAGCAAGGCATTTTCTGAAGCTCCTGGGGCTCATGGTTGCTTCTACAGCAGTGGTGCAGGGAGCAAGATTTCAGATGAGGGACATTCAGATCTTACTTCGAGATACAGCTCTTGCAGCAGGTAACACCATTAGGACTGAAGCCGGCAGGCGTCAGGACCCCACGGAATTCTTCTAGCTAGCTATCTTCAGCGGGGACCGAACCCCGACGTCGGTCCCACCTCCGACGTCAAGTGTAGTACATAAGGGGGTGGTCCCGCCAGATTCCCCAGTTCTTTCGCCGTCCGACTTGCATGTCTCGACCCTTGGTTCAGTTTCTGTAGCACGCGACGTGGTAAAGTGTTTTCTCACGGAAATTGCTCTCTTCGCTCAGCTTTTGTCTGATGTCCTTCCAACCTCCGGTCACCTCGGTGCGCCTGTGGAAGCAGATCCCATTCAAGGATCCTCACTGCCTGTGTCCGGTGCCTAGGCCCAGACCAGTACACCCGGTCCTGCACCTTTTGCCAGGGTTTCAACAGCAGAACCCGGATCCGTCGCCAGAGGCTCTGGCAGTGCCCTGCTCGAGGAACAACTCAAGACCATGGCTTCCAGGGGATTCTTCGAGAAGGCCCGAAGCATTCTGAGAAGATAGAGAGAAGGCCCTTCCAGGTCCCCGCCTAGGGCCCTCCACTCAGTAGCTCCGGTTCCAGGTCCGACCACTCTCCTTCCCGGCCAGCTGTCAGCCTCCCCTGCTGCGTGAGAAAATCTTCAGGCTCTTCTCAGGCCAAGACTCCCAGGCCTTCCTCGTCCTCCAAGGCCCTGGCTAAGTCGGGGGATCGTCACCATCACCACAAGTTGGGTTCCCGCCATCCTGAACCCGACATCAGGTCCGCCTCCTTGCCTTCTCCTCCCCAGCGGAAGACCAAGGAGCTCACCTCACTTAAGAAACCGTTGGACCCGACGCCGGTTCGCCCGACGCCGGCCTCTCGCCATAGGTCCTCAGAGCCGCCGTCCGTCAGAAGACCTCCAAGCAGCCGTTTACTCATCCCTGGATGCCGGTAGGGGACCGCCCACACCAAGCGAGAAGAGGGACCCGATGCCTCCGACCGACCTCGGTCAGGAGACCATCACTGAGGAGGAGTTGACACAGCCCGAGGACCAGACGGGTGACCCCGGTCCTGTTGAGACTCCCAGGGAACCCTCCCCGCAACCCGAGGCCCCTGTGGAGCCGACGCCAGGACCCGACGACCGACCACTGGCGCCCGGTCCGTCGTCAGGCCTTTCTTTTTCAGAGGTCAAGGAGCTTTTCACTTGCTGGTGGGATACCATCAAAAAGAACATGGTCCCCACTCCACCTCCTCTCCCACCTCCTCCTCCTCCTACACCGGTTACTCCTCCGGTTCCTGCGCCGCCTTCTCCATCTGGGTCTGCAGGCCGGTTACCTCCTTCCCGGGAGCCCAGGATCCCTCCAAGGGGGAGACCAGATAAAAGGAGACCTCCGTCCAGATCCTCTTCTGGGTCACCCAGCCCTAAGAGACCCAGAAGACGCCGTCGCCGTCGACGGAGGACACGGATCAGAGTTTTCAACAGGATCCAGATCCTCATCTCCCTCTCCATCCCTTCTCCGACCCACGTGAGCTTCCAAGGTCCTCGGATGACCCTTCGTTCTTGGATATCATGAGACACATCCAAGAGAACATGGATGGGATAGAAGAGTTAGACCCCGCAGGCTACGCCTTGCGAAATATCTTCGCAGAAGGACCCAAGCCTGTGGTGGTGCCACCCTTGGTAGACACTTCGTGGACGCCACCAAGGCAGCGTGAAGCTCCACATTCACTCCCAGCAATGCCGAAGAAAGCTGACCACCTGTAGCAAGACTCCAAGTGAAGACCATTGTACTTGGCTCAGCATCCCCAGGCCGACTCTCTGGTCATAACAGCCTCTCATGACCGGGTCCCAGAGACCCAAATATTTGAGCACGCCGCCACCGAACCCAGAGTCCAAGCAGCTGGACGCTATGGGTATGCACGATGCTTCCACTCCTGCCATCAGATCCCTGAATTATTTGACCCACATGGTGCAGTTCCAAATGCCCTGTGGGAGCAGGGTCTGGATGCGGCTGAGAAATTGCCAGAAGGTGAGCAGAAGGAGGTAGATGCAGCTCCTCCGTAGCGGGTCCGGACGTGGGAACCCAAGTGCTTTCACGAGCCGCGTCTGCGACTCAGCGGACTCCTCGGCCCGAGCAGCAGCTTCAGGCGTATGCCTCCGGAGGCACTTCTTTGCTCTCGGTATCGTGTTTACTCGGACGCCCAGAAAACATCATGGACGCCCCATTTGAGGGAGAAGTTTTATTTGGTCAACCCTCTGAGAAGGTAATCACCAAACTCCAAGAGGCCGGGAAGGCGGTGAGGTCAGTTCAAGCGATGTATCACCAAGCTTAGTTCCTTTCAGAGGAACCAAAGCCGATTTCATGGATGGGACTTGAGACAACAGTCCCGCCTGCTCCACAACAGATGGGCTCCAAGTTTCTGCAGAGCCCAGGAAAATAACCTGCAGGTCGAGCTGAGCGCCTCCTGAAGTCGGCCCAGCCAGCGGGCCCTCAGCCGCCACACGCCTGACTCCTTTCCGGCCCCCGCCCCTCAGGATCAACGGGATTGCGTGGTCGGGGGTCGCATCGCGAATTTCTTGCCAGGATGGCAGTCTATAACCACCGACAGGTGGGTTCTCCACATAGTTGGAAGAGGCCACTTTATAGAATTCACAGAAAAGCCACCCTCGAGGCCTCCTCTGCTGTCCCGGTACTCGGGTCAGCACAAGTCATTGATCAGACAAGAAGTACTTGCGCTCCTGCAAAGGGAGCGATAGAGTACGTCCCAGAGAACCAGAGAGGATACGGATATTATTCCTACTTCTTCCTGGTTCCAAAGAAAACAGGGACCTCCGTCCAATTTGGACCTCAGCGACCTCAATATGTCGGTCGCCTACAAAAGAATTCCCATGGTGACTCTTCGGGTCTTATTCCCATGCTAAAGCAGGAGCACCTTCTTAGCGTCTCTAGACATGCAGGACCGATACCTGCACATCCCTATAGCTCAAGCGCACAGGAGGTTCCTGCGCTCGAGTTTCTCGGCCACCATCTTCAGTTCCGGCCTTCCATTCGGCCGTCATCGGCACCCAGGGTCTTTACCAAATGCATGGCAGTCGTGGCAGTGTCTCTAAGGAGACAGGGCCATTATATGTTCCCGTACCTGGACGATTGGCTTCTCATGACCGCCTCCAGAGAGGCGTTGTTACTGGCGATCCAGAGTACCCAGGACCTGTTTCGATCTCTGGGCATCTTAATCAACCACGAGAAGTCTCTCCTGGTACCGTCACAGAAGCTGCAGTTCATAGGCGCAGTTCTGGTCACCATTCAGGGAACAGCATTTCTTCCAGACGAGAGAGCGGAGCGCATCAGATCCCTCATCAGGGATCTTTCGTCGAAGAAGACCGTCCCAGCCAGGTCGGTCCTTCGCCTGCTCGGACACATGGCTGCGGCCATTCCGACCGTCCCTTTTGCAAGGCTCCACGTGCAGGTAAGTAGATGCTCAAGGTGCAATGGGACCAAAGGCAAGACCACATGCAGCATCCGGTCAGAATCACGAACGCCGTGATTCGAGACTGGCAGTGGTGGCTAGACCCAGGGACACTCTCTACGGGCTTCCCATTTATAGCACCATCCCCGGAGGTAATCCTCACCACAGACGCCTCAGGACTAGGATGGGGAGCACACCTGGACGGGGTGAAGTCCCAGGGAATGTGGACCCCTCAGGAGGCTCCCTTCATATCAACGTCCTAGAAATGAGGGCGGTCCTTTATGCCCTGCAGGCATTTCAGTCAGAGATCCCGCCAAGTACTCTCCTGCTTCAGACAGACAACACGGCGGTGATGTATTACCTCAACAAACAAGGAGGCGCACACTCTTACCCCCTTTGCAGGGAGGCCATGAGGGTGTGGGATTGGGTAATCCGACACGGCGCGAACCTGATCACAGTACATGTTCCCAGGGTGGGCAACACAATCGCAGATGGCCTGAGTCGTTCCCAGGCCAGAGTCCACGTGTGGGAGCTTCTTCAGGAGGTAGCAGAGGATCTGTTTCTTCGATGGGGAACTCCAGAATTGGACTTGTTCGCTTCCCCATCCAACGCAAAACTGCCCAATTTTTGCTCGTTAGATCCAGGGCCTGGTGTTTTCTGGTGAGACGCGTTGTCCCTCTCCTGGGTGGACAGATTCCTCACGCTTTCCTCTCTCTTCCCGTTGATCCAGAGAGTTCTTCTTAAACTGCGAGGAGCATGCAACAATGATCCTGGTGGCCCCTTTTGGCCCAGACAGATCTGGTTCCCTTTACTAATGCAGCTATCCCGGAACCTCCGCTCCCATTGCCGCTCAGCTCCCATCTCTTGTCTCAGGAGGAGGTTCACTGGTCCACCGGACTTACGCTCTCGAACCTGCATGCATGGCTCCTAGAAACATAGCCATTTTAGCGACCACGGGGTCTCGCAAGAGGTGGCGGAAGTCCTTTCTGCAGCCAGAAAGCCAGCAGCGCATGTAACATCGCCATGAAATGGCGCCGTTTTTTATGGTCTAAGCACGCGGCCTTCCTAGGTTGTCCGTGAAGGCGGTGCTAGAGTACCTACTGTCCCTTTTCCGTTCGGATCTCGCCCACTCCTCTATTAAGGTGCACCTCTGTGCTATCTCCGCTTATCACCTTCCGGTGGGACAACGCTCTGTGGCGCAATTAGATGCCTGTCGGGAATTCCTGAGAGGGGTGTTGCATCTTAGGCTTCCCATTAAGGACTCTGTCCTGGAACAGCTCACGCTCCCCCCTTTTGAACCTGCCGCGGATTGTGAGCTGTGTTTTCTGTCGTGGAAAACGTTATTTTTAGTTGCTGTTACGTCAGCGAGAAGAGTTTCCGAGCTTCAGGCTCTCATGTGTAAGGAACCTTATTTGGTTTTTCACCAGGACAGAGTTTCCCTGAGGACGAACCCTAAGTTCCTGCCTAAGGTGGTCTTCACACTCACTCTCAATCAGGACATTGACCTGCTGGTCTACTTCCCTAATTATTCTAATAGAGGAGAGGTGCTGCTCCACACCCTGGATGTTCACCGCAGCTTAAGGTACTACCTAAGCAGGACTAAGCAGCTTCGTAAGTCGGAGCAGCTTTTTGTTTCCTTTACTGAAAGGATGATGGGCCAGCCAGTATCGAAACAGTCCCTTTCTCGCTGGCTTGTCCAGTGCATATCATACTGCTATGATATCAAAAAGAAGCCCCTCCGGGATCAGTTCGGGGCCATTCCACTAGAGGAGTGGCCACCTCCTTTGCAGCACTTCGTAGCGTCTCCACCTCAGCCATTTGTGCTGCAGCCACTTGGAGCTCTGTCCATACCTTTATCAGGCATTATAGCCTAGACTTTGCTTCACGGCGAAGAGCCGGCTTCGGCCTGGCCGTGCTACAGGGTCTCCTGTCCTAGAACCAGGACTTGGAATGAGCCTTCTAGTTTTCCTCCTCCCAGAGTGTTTGCAAGCGCTACTGCTTGGAAATCAGTCTTAATGGTGTTACCTGCTGCAAGAGCTGTATCTCGAAGTAAGATAGTACAGTTACGTAAGAACTTACCGTAACAGATCTTCAAGAATAGCTCTTGCAGCAGGTGCCTTCCTGCCCACCTTCCCCCTTGGAGAAGGCATGGCTTTGTTTCCTTTAACGGACTTATACCTCTTTGTCTTCTGCGATGGATCCTCGGTCTCCCATTCTGATGTCATCCTGCGGCGGAAGTCTCCGGCGGAGAACTGGGGATCTGGTGGGACCGCCCCTCATGTACTACGCCTGGACGCCGATGCGGTCCCCCGCTGAAGATAGCTAGCTAGAAGAATTGGGGTCCTGACGCCTGCCGGCTTCAGTCCTAATGGTGTTACCTGCTGCAAGAGCTGTTCTCGAAGATCTACTGTTACGGTAAGTTCTTACGTAACTGTACTTTCCATTTGAGAGCCTTCTGGTCTCAGAAAAGGGACCCTCTGACCAAACTGATCCCAGTGACTCGAACCCTGATCCAGGCCTTGCATTGGTGGCAGGATCTGAACAATCTGATGCAAGGAGTTCCCTTTGTCACTCAGTCTCACTCTTTAATCCTTACTACAGATGCCTCCCTCTTGGGGTGGGGGGCTCACTTGGGCGACCTGACCACCCAAGGGTTGTGGTCCCCTCAAGAATCTCTGCTCCACATCAATCTGTTGGAGCTCAGAGCAGTTTTTCTAGCACTTCAAGTTTTTTCCAAGTCTGTTCAGAACAAAGTTATTCAGATCAGAACAGACAATACCACCACAATGTGGTACATCAACAAACAAGGAGGCACTCGGTCTACAGCCTTGTGCACAGAAGCGATGAAATTGTGGTCCCTGGCTTATTCTCTGAACACCTCCCTCTCAGCAGTACACCTCCCAGGCAAGGACAATGTCCTGGCAGATGCTCTCAGCAGGATATCTCAGGGCCATCACGAATGGTCACCGTATCCCTTGATCTTGGAGGTGATATTCTCCAGATGGGGCACCCCACAGATAGATCTTTTTGCAGCCCCAGACAATCACCAACTTCCCCTTTTTTGTTGCAGGCCCCCAGTGTTGGGCTCAGTTCCCCTGGATGCCTTAGTTCTCAATTGGGAAGGGAAGTTCCTGTATGCCCCCCCCTCAAAGTGCTAGTCAAAATCAGGTCTCAACCCTGCAAAGTGATCCTGAATGCTTCAGACTGGGCCAGACAGCCCTGGTATCCTCTCCTATTGTCCTTATCAGTCCATCTTCCCCTGGCTCTTCCCAGGAATTACAACCTGTTAACTTGTGCTCAGGGGAGGGTTTGGTACCCAAATCTCAAATCTCTCAATCTCAAGGCCTGGCTCTTGAAGAGTTAGAGTTTGCTGATTTACACCTCTCCCAAGGTGTTATGGATATTCTGAAGGCTTCTAGGAAGCCTTCCACCAGAACCACTTATAATTCCAAGTGGAAAAGATTTTCCATATGGTGCTCTGGGAAGCATATTTCCCCAGAGTCTGCTGATCTGCCCACAGTACTTGACTACATGGTTCATCTCAATAGCTTGGGTCTCAGACCAGCTACACTAAGGGTGCACCTGGCAGCGGTTTCTGCTTTCATTTCAGCAGGTAAGCCCTCTTCTCTTTCAGCTCACCCTGTTTTCTCCTGTCCTTAGCAGAGCTTAAGTACTTGACTTGGAAAACTGTGTTTCTGGTGGCCATCACTTCTGCCAGGCGCATAAGTGAGCTGCAAGCCCTGTCAGTGGAACCTGACTTTATTTCCTTCCATAGGGATAAGGTGGTCCTAAGGACTAACAGGAAGTTTTTGCCTAAGGTGGTTTCAGACTTCCACCTTAACCAATCTGTGTCTCTTCCTGTGTACTTCACTGACCATTCCTCCTCTGGTGAGAGGAGGCTGCACAGCCTAGATGTGAAAAGAGCCCTTAGCTACTATATAGAACGCACCAAGGGTCATAGGTTTGACTCCCTCCAACTGTTCCTCACTTATGGTGAGATAGGCAAAGGAAAACCTGCCACTAAAAGATCCATTGCCAGGTGGATTGTCTCTTGCATACAATTTTGCTATGAAAAATTAGGTAAGGTTCCACCCTCAGGCTTGAGGACTCACTCTACTAGAGGTACAGCTGCTTCCCTGGCTGCTGCCAGGGATATCCCTATTCTAGAAATATGTCAAGCAGCTACCTGGAAAACAGTTCACACTTTCACCAAGCATTACTCCCTGGACATCCAGGCTAGGAGTGATGCTCGGTTTGGGCACAGCTGTGCTTCAGATCCTATTTCCTAAGTAGGTTCTGTCCCTCCTCCATGGAGGTACTGCTTGGTAGTCTGCTACTGTCAGAATACAGCAAGACTTCATGTTGTTTGAAGAAAAAATTACTCACCTTAGTAATGTTGTTTCTTCTAATGGAGTCTTGCTCTATTCTGACCTCCCCCCTCCCGCCTTCCCCTCTCAGAACCTTTCTTTTTTGGGATGTGGGGTGGCAGTGTTGGCACTCAGGAGGTGCCCCACCTTTTTTTGTTATCACCCTTTCTTTGGGTGAGTGGGTGTTGTGTTATTTCATTTTGGGTCTCCTGACTTGAGTCTTTACTTTGGGACTAAAAATTTGTTATTATGTTAGTAGCCAGTTGGCTAGTGTAGGTTTACAGCTTCCACACAGGATCTCAGTGAGTTTAGCTCGTAAAGATCTGACGGTTTGAGTTCAAACAGCAACGGACAGAGTCTCAACCGAGCTCGAGCTCAGCGTTCCATGCCTGGCATGGAAAGTTAACTCTTTCATCTCCGGGGCAGTTCGAAGGTTGGGGCTCACTGCTACTGTCAGAATACAGCAAGACTCCATTAGAAGAAACAACATTACTAAGGTGAGTAATTTTTTCTTACCTCCCTTCGAACCGGCCGTGGATTGCGACCTACATTTTCTCTCTCGGAAAGCGTTATTTCTAGTTGCCATCACTTCACCTCGGAGGAGTTCCGAGCTGCAAGCATTGATGTGTAAAGAACCTTGTTTAATTTTTCACAGAGATATGGTGTCTCTACGCACTAACCCTAAGTTTCTTCCGAAGGTAGTGTCTGAGTTAACATTGAATCAAGACATCTCCCTTCCAGTTTATTACCTGAGTATTCGAATCGGGGGAGGCCCTTCTACACACCCTAGATGTACACAGGATCCTCTGTTAGTATTTGAGCCATACAAAATCAATCCGGCAGTTGGATCAGTTATTTGTGTCCTTTGCCCCCAGGGTTCTGGGGAAACCAGTTACAAGACAAACCATGTTTAAACGGTTGACACATTGCATCACCTTCATCTACAACAAGTATGAAAAACCCTTACTGGGAACGATTAAGGGACATTCAACAAGGGAAATGGCTGCATCCTTTGCAGCCATGAAAAATGTTTCAACAGCAGATATATGCGTTGCCACAACTTGGAACACTCTGCATACTTCTGTTAAGCACTACAACCTGGATATTGCTCCCAGAAAGAGAGCAGGATTCGGTCTTGCTGTGCTCCAGGGCCTAATTTCTTAAATAATTGCTTGTATGATTCAGGAGTTGTTACCCTTGCCTCCCTTTTTTCTTCCCTTCGGGGACGCTGCGTGGGACTCAGTCCTTATGATGTAGCCTGCTGCAGGAGCTCATACTTGAAGTAAGACAGTACAGTTACGTAAGAACTTACTGTAACAGTAGATCTTCAAGAAGAGCTCCTGCAGCAGGCACTATTTTCCCTCCCTCCCCCCATCCCCCTATTATGTTTCTCCATCTGGGATTTGTTTTGGCACCTGCCTCAGATCTCTCCTGCTTAGTAACCTCTGGGGCTCCAGTGGGTAAACTGAGGTGGGGCTGGGGACCACCCCCTTTATACAGAGGGTGACGTCGGTGGGCAGACCAACGTATGGGGTGGGCCCCAGCTGGGTACTGCTGGATTAGACATTTTCCGTGGAGTCCTGTCATCGAGGCACAGGCCAGGAAGCATAGGAAAACCAGGAGCAGTTGTAGAATTTGCAAAAAGTATTTATTTATACTAGCAGTAACATAAAAAAATAAACTTGTTCCGTATAACTATTTATAAAGGCAGAATAAATAGAGAAGATCCATCAGAGTTTTTCTTCAGTCTCTGTGTGTCTCTTGCAAGAAATTGTAGCTATGTTTTTATAAGTCCTTGCAACCACCCTTCTTAATAAGCATCCTGTTTTTTTTTCTAAAATGTTCTTGTTTATTTCAGGCAGGTGCGGCTAGAACACAATGTCCCAGAACTGAGGCCCCTTTTCCAGAGCTTCTGCAAAATGCGTAAAAATTGCATTTCAGGTTAACACCTTGAGTTCCCAGTAGCTTTTTGCAATAATTTCAAACTATAATTATATACATTTCAACAGTAACACTATATACTTTCTAAACAAAGGGATCCCAATATCAGTTACATTTCCACATAATGATTTGCATATATTTTTATACCAGCAGATATACAAGGGAGGAAAAAACAGAAACAGCAAGGGAAGACTGAGAGACAGTGAGAGGCAAAGAACTGCGAGACTGTTGGGGTGATCAAATCCTAGGTCTCACAGAAATATTTTGTTGTGCAACCAGACAGACGAGACAGGAAAGAAAAGAACAGAACAGATCCCTGCATTTAAACACTTTCCATAACAACTGAGACAGGGTCCTTTTCAACCCTGTCACAAGCCCTAGTGCCTGGCGGCATAGTCCTTATGGTGTAGCCTGCTGCAGGAGCTCTTCTCGAAGATCTACTGTTACGGTAAGTTCTTACATAACTGTACTTTTTTATCCTCAGCTCAGAGGCAGGCAGCCGCTCAGTCCTGTCCCCGGTTCCCATGACTGGCTACCTCCTTCCCCAACCTCGGGGGCTTGAATGTCCTGTAGATTCCACCCACGGTGGGGTCAGAGGAGGGAGCCCTCCCACCTGTGCCCAATCCAGACATGCCCCAGGGACCAAGTGGTGGTTTGGGCCAAGGGAAAGCAGACTGAGCTTCATTAAGCCCGTCTGAGTACCATTTTCCTGTTTTTCCTCTCAATTCCCCTGGTCACTATGGCACGCTATTGCCTGTGTGTTGAGGCACACATATGCTGTGAAACTGCAGTCCCCACCTTTCAAAGCTTTTCTGGGCCTGCACTAGCAATGGGCCTCTACCAGGTGGCAGTCAAATGCTGAGACAGGGAAGTGATACTGCCAAAATACAGCTAGACACTAAATGTGTTATATTTTATAGTGCTTATCAAGCTTCAGTGTTTGAACACTAGAAGAACTAAATGGTTCAACAGGAAACTTACTAGCAAAGAGTGATAGCATTTATCACACTGTTTGTCTTGCCTGCATAATAAAAATGATTTCATTTTGTCTTAGTGTGTCTTATGTATTTGTTTAGCACCAATATATCTCTTTCAGCACATCGTACATATCTGCATGGCCTCCTGTGAGGCAGAGAGAATATATATATATATATAGGGACCACCACTGCCTTTTAAATTTTTTGGCCCATCCCTTTATCTAATATGTATGTCTCTCCTTGGGCAAGACTTTTCAAAGCCTGTTTCTGTCACACTTCAGAAGTTGGCTACTGCCTAGAGACCCATGTATTTTGTATGTATTTCCTCGTAAGGAGGAGGATATGCACTACTTTTATATAAGGGTCCCAGTCATCTACATCCATGTAGCAGAAACACAGAAACAGAATTTGACGTCAGAAAAAGAATCGGTAGGCCCATCTAGTTTGCCCTGTTTCCCTGCCTGTTACTACTCCCTAGAGCTTATTCAGTCTCTGTTGTTCTGTCGTCCTCCCTTTCCTCTACTTTTCATGCCTATGTGTTTATGTAATGCATGCTTGAAGACCCCCACTGTCTTCACCCCCACCACTTCGTATGGCAATCTGTATTTCCTCACATCACTTTTAAATTCCCCCACTCAAGCTTCTTTGCATGCCCTTGTATTCTGGTGCTCCTCTTTCTCTGAAAGAGACTCCCCTCCTGCACCTTGTTTACCCCTGTGAAGTACTCACAGTTCTCAGTTAAGTCCCATCAAGCTCTCCTCTCCTCCAGGGAGTACATACTGAGTTCCTGTAGCCTGTCCTTATATGGTTTCTCATGCAATCCATGCACCATTTTGGATCCTCTGGATCACTTCTGCTCTGTCAATGTCCTTGCAGAGTTGTGGCCTCCAGAACTGTACACAGTACTGTAGATTGGGTCTCACTACTGAGCAATGCAGGGGCAACACCACCTCCTTTCTCCTGCTTGAAAACCCCCTCCATATGTACACTAGCAACCCAGTAGCTTTACCAACTACTCGGTTGCACTGTCTTGTCACCTTGAGATCGTTAGATGATTACCCCAATGTCCCTCTCTTGCTTGATGAGTAAGTATCCCCCATGTTATACACATCCTCTGGGTTTCCCTATACCAACTGCATTACTTTGCCTTTTTGTCATTGAAACACAGCTGCCACTCCTCAGAGAGACATACCTTCCCCTCCAGTTCCTCGACAGTGACGCTTACAAATACATTGAAGAAGACAGGATCCAGTAGTGATCCTGTGACTCTCCGTTGGTCCCCATTCCAGTTACTACCACCCTCTGTCTCCTATTCTTCAACCTGTTTGATACCCAGCTTACTGCCTTATCGCTAAATCCCAGGTTACTAAGTTTCTTTTTAGCCTCTTACGTGGCACAGTGTCAAGGACATTACTGAGGTCCAGAGAGACCACGTCCATTACCTTCACCTGTTCCACCTCCCTACTCACCCAGTCAGAGAAGTCTATGAGATTTGTTTGGCATGACCTCCCATATGTGAAACTATGCTGTTTGCCTTCAGGTACGCCATCAGCCTCTCCTTCAGTACAGTCTCCATTAATTTCACCACCACTAATCTGAGAGTGACTGGCTTGTACTTGCTAGCATCCTCCCTGCTGCCACTGTTGTGCCGAGGGACCACATTGGCCCTCCTCAAGTCCTATGCAGCTACCCCCGTCCACAATGAGATGCTCAATAATGTTGCCAGTGGGTGGCTAGCACCGTGCTCAGTTCCTTTAGAACCCTTGGGTGAACGCTGCCTTGTTTGTCTTTACAGCTTCCAATCCCTTTCAGACTCTCTCCTCCGAGAATGGAGTTGTGTCCACTCCCCCCCCCCACCACAGTACCTACTGATACGTGTTGGTCTGTCCCCCCCCACACACACACACACACGTGAATACTGAACAGAAGTACTCATTTAAAATTTTAGCTTTTTTTTTGAACTTCTTTTGCACAGTCTCACCACCAGTTCTCACTATCCCACCCCTTGCTTTCCTCTTCTCAGTTGTATACATAAAGAAGGTCTTAGACCTCTTTTTGACCTCTTTGGTGAACCTCTCCTTTATTTGTGCCTAGCTGCCCTCACCCTCCTTCCTGCCACCCTTTGTTTATCTAAATATACCTCTCTGTCCCACTCCATCTGGGTCTTGTTGTACTTACTAAAAGCTGTTTTCTTCTCCCTTATCATCGTAGCCATCTGCTTCGAGAACCATAGTGGCCTCTTTTTCCTCCTACCCTTGCTTACTTCCTTCAAACAGCGTGCCGTTGTCTTAGTTATTACCCCCTTAATGCTTTTCCATTGTGCCTCTAATCATCCTCCCCCCAGCCCCACCCCCACCCCAGCCATCATCCCTTCAAGGTAATTACGAAGCAGTCACCCATTTCCTTACATTTTGCCCTCCTGAATTTCAGGACCCTCATCCAAGTGTGTGTTTTGTCTTGCTCAATTCATAAGCCAACACGTACCATACAGTGATCGCTTGTACCCAAGTGGCTACCAAATGTGATATCTGCACCCGTTTGTAAGTACCAGGTCCAGCACTGCCCCATCTCCAGTGGGTTCCACAGCCAGCTGCCTGAGAAATTACCCTTTAAGGAAGTCATTGTCAGTCCTGCTTCTTGATGTAGCTGTGGCCAGAATGGTACAATCTATATCCAGTAGATTAAATTCCCCCATAACCAGTGCCTTGCCTTTGCTTGCCATTCTGCCAGTGGTCTCCCCAAAATTTTGTCTAACTCCTCCACCTCTGTTTGTGGTCTGTACGCTAACCGCCATGTGTGTAAAGGCTCTGTACCCTGTCTCTAACCCAACCCAAATAAGCTCCAGCCCTTCTTTCTACCCCAGAGTCCACATATAAAACACCCCCTTTCCTCCCTGTCCTGCCACAACATGTGTATTCTGAAATGACCAGATCTGAGCTGTGGTTATCAGTGTCCTATGATTCTGTTAGGGCCACCTAATCCAGGTCTGCAGCCGCAGTGATTGCCCGAAGGTCAAGAATTGTATTCCCTAGGCTCCCTGTGTTGGCACACATGGCTATACATTTCTTTTGACACTGCGACCCCCTACATTGCCTTCCCTTCCTGATTCCATCTTTCCCTCTTCAGTAGTCCCTAGTAATCTTTCCCCCCCCCTTTCTTTATTTCCTCCTCCTGCCTACCCTTCTTAGCTCAGCACTCAGCCTTATATCCAACTTCTGATCCTCCAGTTTCCCCGTCCTTATGCTTTTCTGCCCCTGGGGAATTTATTTCGCCTGGGCTTCAACTGTCTGCTGCTCCATTTTTGTTGGGGGGGGGGGTGGTGACATTCACTGCTTCCCTCGTTTTTACTGACTCCTCCTTTGGCTAGTTTAAACACCAATCGAAGTAGCATTTAAATCTTCCACCCAGGACTGCCATTCTACTCCTGGATGGACGGAGGTCATCTTCCTTGTACAGGCCTTCATCCCACCAAGTAGGACCCCAGTCTCTGATGTAACCAAAACCCACTTCCCTGCACCATGCCTTCAACCAGTCGTTGAAAGCAGTGCAGATTTCCATAGTCATTCCCCCGCCATATACAAGTAGCACCTCCATTAAGGCCACCGAATGAGCTACCTGCTTCAGGCCCCTCCCCAGCTCCCTGAACCTCGCCTGCACCACCCCTGCTGCATTCCTTGCCAGTTCATTTGTCCCTAGATGGACAGTGACATCCAGCTCCTCCTTCTGCCTCATCAGGATTTGCTTGTCTCCATCCTTCCATGCTGAGGCACCAAGTAGGCACCTTACCCCCCTCTTCCCATGCTGTCCTGCTCCCAAATCTACTCTACTACCTTATCTAAAAGGTAACATGCTCACCCTCACTAAGAATCCAAATATTGACTGTAGCACAATACATCACCACCACCACCAGTCATCAAATGCAGGGCTCTCGGTAACTCTGATGCCCACATTCTTTATGCATGTTTGGTGTTTCAGGACACTCGGATGTTTTTGGTTTTTTTAAAGTCCACAAGACGCTCACTTACAAGGCCCCAGAAGTCCATCCACTGAGCCAAGCCTACTGCTCGCATGTTTCATAATGTAAGAATTTGGGAGCACGGGGGCGCGCTCTATTGGTTTCTGTGGGGCAGTCTTTTTAAATACTGTTTTTCATGCTTTAGAAGATGGTATACATATGGCTGAACAGCTGGCACACTTTCATGCTTATGTGCCGCCACAGCAAAGGATCCGGGGGGGAGAGAAAATTGAAAAATGGCTGGCGCGGGCTTCATGAAGCTCTGCCTACCTACCGCCATCCTGCCCCACCACCTGAACCATTGACCCAATTCTGGACGGAGTCACCGGTTGGGGGAGGACAGCCTTCCCCTTCCCAGCCCTACCACAGGGGAGGGCACAATACATGAGGGGACTTTGGATTTGGGGAGTCCAGGGGAGGAGAGTGCTAGACAGAAGAGGCGGGGACAGGGCTGAGAGCCCTCCTGCATCGACCGCCAAGGCAAAAGGCTTTATGAAGAAAAAAAAGTTCTACAATATTTATGCACACACACACACACACACACACACACACACACACACACACACACACACACACTCTCTCCACCATGAAGAGAAAATTGCGGAGTTGCCTGGTAAAGAGGGGTTGAGGCAACCACAGGGTTGGAAAGTCACCACATGACTGAATGGCAGGGGCAGAGCAAGGGCATAAACAGTAACTCAAAAGAAGAGAGAGCTGTGGAAGACTTCATTAGTCCCTACTAATCATGTTCTTTGTAACGTGATAGCCAGTACAACCTGTCTTTCTACCCTTTCCCTGTTCTGCCCCCCCCCCCCATTCATACTTATTTAGCCTAGTAAGGTTAGAAAAGTTTCCTTTTCTAAAGAAGACTGGGGCTGCTGCTGCTGAAATGGAAAGTGCCTGATGATGCTGTCTACTCCCAGTCTGTAGGAAGCTTAGGCTGTGGCCTGCTCCATGTAATCGGGAGATTAGAGGACAGGAACTTATCAAGAGGTGGAGGAGGCCAGTGTAGGAGCACCTTTTCCACCAACCTGAGCCTCCGCTTCAGCGCTAATGTACTTGCCCTAAGGGGTTAGGGAGCAGGATAAGCAGTGGAAGACTCATTATTTGAGCCGCACTTACAGTTGTTAAATGCAGCAGTCACCAAGCAGCTGAGCTCCAGTTGAGATGGGGGGTGGGACAGACGCTCGTCAGGAGGTGGAGGAGGCCAGCACCTCATTCCACCTACCCACGGTGGCAAATGTAATTGTCCTGAGGGTCAAGGTAGTGGGAGAGGGGGTGGGAGGCTGCATATAGCAATCTTCACTCGTAGCTCAAGCTGTGGCCTACTCCATGCTAGTAGGAGATGAGGGGGACACGAATTTGTCAGGAGGTGAAGGTGGCCAGTGTAATAGTGCCTCACTCCACCTACCTAAGGTAGCAAATGTAATTACCTTGAGTGGCTAGAGAGCAGGAGAGGTGGCGGGAGGCTGCCATATAGCGATCCACACTCATATCTCTTAAAATCTCCCAGTTGGGAAAGGAAGGTGATGGGAGCCGCCAGGCAACTGAGCCTCTCCACAGGTCTGAAGTCAGGTAGCAGCGAGTACCCACAACTCAAGTCATATGGCAGCTAACTTTAAAGTACCGGACTGGGCTTCATTAAAGAAAAATAAAATAATGCCTGCAGAATCAAGAGGAGTTGTGCCACAGCTGTTGGTCCCAGCCCTGCGGGGTTGAGTATGAGCTGGGGGGGGGCTGAGTATGACACTGGGGTACTGTGTATGAAAGGGGAGATAGATTATGGGAGAGGGGCTGAGTATGAGACATTGGCCGGTGCAAAGTGCTGCGCAGGTGGGAGGGCCCATGGTGATCCATGGTCAGCCTCTGTGTTGCCAAAACATCAAAAATTAAAACGGGAACATATGAATCCAAAGATCATAATAGGTGTAAATGTTTAAAAAATTGTTAGCACCAGTAGTGCACTGCACAATAATAGATCTTACTTCGAGAAACAGCTCTTACAGCAGGTTACACCATAAGCACTGAAGCCGGCAGGCGCCAGGACCCCACGGAGAAATTCTAGCTAGCAGTATCCAGCTGGGGACCACCTTCATCAGCCCCACCCCTGACGTCCGGCATCATATAAAAGGAATGGTCCCCCAGCATCCCTCGGTTCTTTTCCCGCCGTTGACTCGCCAGCATCGGCCTCACAGACACCTCTAGCAGACGAACGACACTCGAAATTCAGTACTTGTTTTGTAAAACTTCACCCGCATGTCTTCTTCTCCGACTCCTTCTACCGAAGGACACCCCTCGAAGTGCACTTGCAGCAAACAGATCCCGTTTAAGGACCGGCACACAGCTTGTGTGCGGTGCCTAGGCCCAGAGCATGACATTAAGGCCTGTGCCATCTGCCAAAAGTTCAATAGCAGGACCAGGATCTGCCGCCAAAAACTCTCCAGGGGCTCCTTCTCAAAGAAAAACTAAAGGCTATGGAAAAAGACCCTTCCTCCAGGGGATAATCCTCCCACCACAAGTCCGGGAAATGCAGCGAAAAGCACCAGGACAGGGATAGGGCCAGATCCCCGAGTCAGGCCTCGGAATCCAGGGCCAGCTCCAGCTCCGCAAGGTCAGATAGGTCCCCCTCCCGGGCTCGCTGTCAGCCACCTCCGTTGAAGGTACAGTCTTCGGGAGGCTCAAGCGCAGTCTTCCTTCAGCCTCTTAAAACAAAAAAGGATAGCTGGCTCGGCAGCCAGGCCCGAGGCCTCAGACCCGACATAAGGCTAACTCGGCCCTGAAGCAGGGCGCTGATGTATCGGACCGTTGCCGGGACTCCGACCACCGTTCGGTTTTCCTACCTCCAAGAGGGCCTGACACCCCTCCGAGGAAAACAACAGAACTGAATTCCCTCAAGCGAACCTCAGAGCCCAAGCGGGTGACCGACCCGGCACCCACAAAGCAGACCAAAGAACCAATGCCAGCCTCACCCACACCCGCTGACACCAGTCACTGGGGGTCCTCAGAAGAGGAGGTTGGAACCCCCATTCCTGACGACCAGACAGGTGACACTGAGGACATCAGGCTGCCCCGAGAACCGACGCCCGACCCGGCTACACCTCAGGGTCTGACACCCGAACCCGTCGATGGGCAGACACCGACGCCTGGCTCATCATCCGGCCTGAATCTGCAAGAGGTGAAAGACCTCTTTAACTTCTGGTGGGACACCATCAAAAAGGATGTGGTGCCCACCAAGCCTCCACAGGCCCCTCCTATGGAGCCCGACAACAGGGTGCCTCCTGAACCCAAGGAGCCTACCCCACTTCCTAGGGGCAGATCCCGCAAAAGGAAAAGACCCCCCTCCAGGTCTTCCTTCGGGTCTCCCAGTGACCGTCCACCAAAATGCTCCAGAGGCAGATGCCATACTCCACCAGGGGGACGTCTCACAGCCGGATACCTCAGACACTTTGAGGTCACCCTCTCCAATCAGCCTCCCTTCACCTGACCCTCGAGACCTGCCAAGGTCACCCCTGGATGATCCCCCTTTTTCTGACATTATGAGGCACATCCAGGAAAATATGAGATTGGAGACAGAGGACTTAGACCCCGAACGACAGCATCTGGCCAGATATCTCTGGCAGAAAGATCCCAAGCCTGTGGTGGTCCCACCACTGGTGGACACATTCATGGACGTTACCAAGGTGGCGTGGAAACTCCACCACTCCACCCCCGGCAGTGCCTGAGAAGGCCAACCGCCTTTACAAGGCGCCCGTGGATGATCCCTGCTTGGCACAGCAGCCCTTGGCCGACTCTTTGGTCATTTCGGCCTCACACAACCAGTCTCAGACCTCAACACCTGAGCACTCAGCCACCAGACCAGGAATCTAAACAGCTAGATTCACTGGGGAGATGCATATACGCAGCTGCTACATGCTCTATTAGGTCTCTCAGTTACCTCATGCACATGGTGCGGTTTCAGAATGCCTTGTAGGAACAGGGCCAGGACCTCCTCAAGGATTTTCTGGAGGGCAAGAAGAAGGAGGAGCTACTGAACCTCCTCTGCACTGGGTCAGACGTGGGGACCCAAGTCTTTCAAGCCGCTTACGATTCAGTGGACTCAGCAGGCAGGGGCACTGTTACAGGCATTTGTCTCTGGAGACACTCCTGGCTAAGGGTCTCCGGATTTCCCTCGGACGTTCAGAAGAATATCCTGGACATCCCATATAACGGCTCGGTCCTGTTCGGTGAAGACTCAGAAAGAGTCATCACAAGGTTACAGGATGCCGGGAAGGCAGTAAGGACTGTACAAGCCATGTACAGATCTACGTCTGGTTCCTTTCATAGAAACCAGAATCGTTTTCGTGGCTGGCAACAAAGACAACAGCCACATTCTGGCCAGCAACCAAGGGGCAACTTTAACAGAAAGAGTCAACCCAGATTCCCCGCAGGCCAGGGCCAGAAACACCAAAAATCTGCCCAGCCCGCCGGAACCAACACCACCACAGCATGACTCCTTCCGGCCCCTGCCCCACCTCTGGATCCGAGGGAAGGAAGGAAGGGTTGGGGATCGCATCTCTCATTACCTATCAGGATGGCAGAGGATAACCTCCAACTGGTGGGTTCTTCAACTGGTAAATCGAGGACACACTATCGAGTTCCTCGATCGCCCACCATCAAGGCCTCCTCTGCTCTCCTGTTATTTGGGTCAGCACACCTTGCTCATACAGCAAGAGATCTTGGCACTCCTGGACAAGGATGCCATAGAACCAGTGCCACAGAACCAGAGAGGAGACTGATATTATTCACACTTCTTATTGGTTCCAAAAAAAGACAAGGGACTTACGCCCAATCCTGGACCTCCACAACCTCAACACCTTCATATTGTACAAACGCTTCCACATGGTCGCCCTTCCGGATCTCATCCCCGTGCTGAAGCAGGGTGCATGACTCGCGTCACTGGACATGCAAGACATATCTCCGTCTCCCCATCACTCGAGCACACCGGAAATTCCTGCGCTTCGAGTTCCTGGGACACCATTATCAGTTCTGAGCACTCCACTTCGGACTGTCCTCGTGCCTCTCGTGTTTACAAAATGCTTGGCAGTCATGGCAGTGGCCCTCAGGAGACAGGGCCACTATGTGTTCCTATACCTAGACGACTGGCTTCTCGTGGACCCCTCTCGGGAGGTTTTGATAGCAGCGATTCAAGACACTCACTCCCTTTTCAAGTCGCTGGGCATTACTATCAATCAGAAGTCAGGCCTTGTCCCGTCACAGAGTTTGCAGTTTATTGGTGCAGTTCTCGACACCGGTCAAGGGAAGGCTTTCCTACCCCAGGACAGGGCGGAATGCATCCGATCCCTAATAAGGGACATCATGGAAAAGAAGTTGGTCCAAGCCAGGACCATTCTTTGCTTGCTCAGACACATGGCAACAGCCATCAGAACGGTTCCCCTGGCTCGGCTTCATATGAGGATTACTCAGTGGATGCTTCGAGCCCAATGGGACCAAAAGCAGAATCATCTGCATCAGCTAGTCCGGGTCACGAATGCCATCATCCGAGACTGGCAATGGTGGCTCATCCCAGACACCCTTTCAAGAGGAGTCCCCTTCTTAGCGCCTGCTCCAACTCTGACTCTCTCCAAGGACGCTTTGGGGTCCGGTTGGGGAGCCCACCTGGAAGAAGTCAGGACCCAGGGATCTTGGTCAACCCTGGAGTCTCACCTCCACATCATCCTCCTCAAAATGAGGGCAGTCCTGTGTGCTCTACAGGCCTTTCGGTCAGAGATCACACCAAGTTTCCTGCTGTTACAAACAGACCATACCTCGGTGATGTACTATATCAGCAAGCAAGGAGGCACTCACTCCTACCCTCTTTGCAGGGAGGCAAAGAGGGTGTGTGATTGGGTATTACAGCATAGCACAGAGATCACTGCAGTGCATGTTCCCGGGGTGGACAACACCATCGTAGATTGCCTGAGCCGGTCACAGGCCAAGGCTCACAAATGGGAACTGCTGCAAGAAGTAGTAGAGGATCTGTTCCGCAGATGGGGAACACCAGACTTAGACCAATTCGCGTCCCCATACAATGTAAAACTGCCCAATGTTTGCTCGCTAGATCCAGGGTCTGGTGTTTCCTGGCGAGTTGCATTGTCCCTCTCCTGGACGGGCAGATTCCTTTATGCTTTTCCACCCTTCCCTTTGATCCAGAGGGTCCTACTGAAGCTCCGCGAGGAGGGGGCATCAATGATCGTAGTGGTGCCCTTTTGGCCCAGGCAAATTTGGTTCCCACTCCTGCACCAACTGGCCCAGGAACCCCCATTCCCTTTTCCAATCAGCTCACACCTGTTGTCCCAGGAAGCAGGCTCTCTGGTCTACCCGAACCTCAGGTCACTGAACCTGCATGCCTGGTTCCTAAGGACATAGCAGTCCTTAGACACGGGGTTTCACAGGAGGTGGCGGACGTAATAGTAGAAGAAAGAAAACCCTCCACTCATGCCACCTACGCCATGAAATGACGTAGTTTCTGTCTTTGGGCTCAGGCCCGCGGCTTAGCCCCATTTGACTGCCCCAAGAAGTCAGTGCTGGACTACCTCCTATCCCTGTATGAATTAGAGCTAGTGTATTCCTCCATAAAAGTACACCTCTGTGCCATTTTGGCATACCATTCCCCAGTAGGTCAGAGGTCTCTAGCGCAGCTAGAGGCCTCCCATGCTTTTCTTCGCAGCATCCTCCATTTGGGACCGTCTATCAAGGATCCGATTCCCCCTTGGGATCTTCTTTTCATCCTAGAGCAGCTCACCCTGCCCCCGTTTGAACCAGCCATGGATTGCGAGCTGTGTCTACTCTCTTGGAAGATGCTATTTTTAGTTGCGGTTACTTCCGCAAGAAGAATTTCTGAGCTTCATGTGCTCATGTGTAAAGAACATTACTTGGTTTTTCATAAGGACAGAGTGTCCTTATGGACAAATTCTAAGTTTCTTCCCAAGGTGGTCTCGACCTTAACTCTCAGTTAGGATATTGACCTTCCGGTGTACTATCCCAACCACTGTAACCGAGGGTAAGCTCTCTTGCACACATTAGAGGTGCATAGGATCCTCAGGTACTATCTAACCAGAACCAAATCCCATCGCCATTCAGATCAGCTTTTTTTTGTCATTTGCTCACAAGATGCAAGGAGCACCTGTTTCTAAGCAAACTCTCTCCAAGTGGCTGGTTAAGTGTATCACGTTCTGTTACCAAAAGCACAACAAGCCATTACCGGGATCGGTGAAAGGACACTCCACAAGGGGGGTGGCTACCTCTTTCACGACGCTTAAGAACGTCTCTACATCAGCCATTTGCACGGCCCGCTACTTGGAGCACTGTACATACCTTTAGCAGGCATTACAGTTTGGACATTGCTTCTAGGCGTAGAGCTGGTTTGGGCCTTGCAGTCCTTCAAGGACTTTTGTCCTAAATATGGTTCACTCTAGGATCCCTCCTATCCTCCTCCCGAATAGGGCATTTTGTTCCTTTACTGCTTGAGAATCAGTCCTTCAAACAACATGAAGTCTTGCTGTATTCTGACTATTGCAGTGAGGTCCTGCCTTTCAACTGCCCCGGAGAACAAAGAGTTAACTTTCCATGGCCAGCATGGAACGTTCAGCGTGAGCTCGGTTGAAGCCCCTGTCTGCTGCTGTTTAAACTCCAACCGTCAGATTCTTTACTCCGCCTCACTGAACAGTTGCTCCGGAGATTTCTCCTTTGCTCGGCTCAAAAAAATCGGTTAAAGTGTTGTTCTAGGGACATGGATATGTTGTTCATCCACACTGTCTGGCAGGTTCCTTGCCGCTTTAAATCTTGCCGGAAGGTCTTCAAGCTGGCTCCTCCCACCCATCCGGGTGGTAAAACTCTCGGCTCCGCCCCACGACACCAGATCTTCCTTACCGCTTGGAAGCTCAGGTTCCCTCCTTAACGCTCTGCGTATAAGACTGGTTCCTAATTCTTAATTTTCAAAATTAAAAAGTTTTGCTAAAAGACTTGGGTCTTCTCTCCCTCGCTGCAATGGACCATCGACCTGTTCGGAGATGCCCCTTGCGGGCAGAAGATGTCTCGACGGATCTGCACTCCACGTGCATCTACTGCTTGGGCCTTGAGCACGCCCACAGGCCTGCGACTGTGCTCTTCCTTTCGCCCACGTCCTCGAAGACCGTGCTGCCCATTTACAACTGGGCGCCCCGAGAAGAGATTTCCTCCGCAAAGTCAAAAGAGGCCTGGTCGGCGGTGTCCGTGGCAGGCTCGGGCGGATCAGCTCGAGCAGATGATCGCCTCGAAGAGGAGGCGCGGGCGCTTGCTACCTCGGCTGCGCATTTGTCCGCTATCTCTCAGTGCCTCTTATTCGGCTTCTTTAAGGAGCTTTGTCTGACCCTCTCGACAAAAGGTGAGGGTCCAACTCTTCTGGACCGCTTGGGTCCAAAAAGAGAGAAGAGTAAGTCTCAATCATTAACGCTCTTGGGAGCGGGAAAGATCCTCTCCCCTAGTTGTCGGGCCGCCGACTGGTCGACCTTCTCAGCTCGCCACTGGTTTCACGGTGTCCCGGCTGGCATAGTTGATGCGAGACTCGCCGACGCTCGAGATTTTTCTCGACCCGCTGGACGGGTTGTCAGCTGGAGAAGCTGAGAATCCCTCTCCCCGGTTCCCCGGTGGGAGTTGAGGATCCTGCCGGTCGCCTGTGCCTCCGTTCCGGAGCCTTCGTTGAATCGTCCGAACCGAGGGAGTGCCGATCGCGACACCTCCCGCACCGTCCTCGGCCCAGCCGAGGTTCTCGATCTCGGACGTCATGGGTCCAGCCGATCCCGCCGCCATGGCGGGTCTCGCACTGGGCGGCGCCGCTTATCCTCTTCCTCCTCTTCTCGGACGAGGCTTCAGCCAAGTTGCGGCCAGAGGTATGAGGAACTCATGTGGCAACAGCTCCTGACTGGGAATAAGCCGACGCCGCCTTCCCGCCATTAAGGCGTCTGTCACCGAGCGTCGAAACAACCCTGCTTTAGCCGAGGAGCCTGTTCCCAGGCCGGGTTGTTCAGCCAATTCCAGCTGCCCCACCGACTCCCGTGGAACCTCCGCCTCCACAGTCGAAGTGTGGGCTCCACCAAAACTTCTCGGTCGGTTCAGGACTGCCCCATAGGCTGTCTGTCACCCTAACTCCCGATCAGACCTCGCAGTTGGAGGGTGGCTCAGGCCCGAGGCAGTTTTTGAGGACTCTTCCGAGTCCGAGGATGATTCTCCCTTTTCTCCAAGCGAATGGACTTGGAGTCCTCAGGAGGACAGTCGGTGGCATAGCCCTTCGTCTCTTCCTAGGATTGCTTCGCTCATCTCGGAGTCCACCGGATGAAGTTCAACCTGCTTAAACGGGCCAGGTATCCCTCACGGAGATTCTGGACTGAGGGATTCTCACGGAGGCTTTTCCGTGGCCGAGGCCATAGTGGGTCCGCCTTGGAGCTCTGGCAGTGCCCTGCTTCCTGTCCTGCGCCTTCAGCCAGGATGGCCAGGAAGTATCGCGGTCCCCACCGTTCCCTGTCCGGTTTTGAACACCCTCGGCCGAGGGGTTGGTTACCGACAGTGTTTTCCGGGCGCAGCTGGAACGCTAGGGATGTGGACAACCTCCCGACAAGGAGTCCAAGAAATTGGACTATGCCGAGCGAAAAGTCTATGCTAGGCCCTCTCTCGGCTTTCACCAGGCCAGTTCGCCGCCCTCATGGCACATTTTTCTCATGCCCTGTTGGGCTTCCTGATGAGGTCTCCCCTCATCTTCCCACGGATCTGCAGACTACGGTCAGGCAGGTGCGGGACCAGGGCAGGGCAGTAGCCAAACAGCAGCTCCAGACTGCTTTAGACATTGGGGACTCATGTGCCAGGTCTGTGGCAGCCGCAGTGGCTATGCGTCGTCGGGCTTGGCTGAGGATATCCACCTTTACTTCGGATACCCAGCACAAGTTGGCGGATGTCCCCTTTTTGGGGACTGACCTCTTCGGCCCTGGGGTGGAAGGTCACCTGCAGAGGATCGAGAAGTGCAGTGCTACCTTGGACTCGGTCTCTTCCGCTCAGAAGGACAAAGACTGCAGCACAGCCTAAGCCCTTTGGCCCTTCTGCGCCCACGGGCGTATCCGCCCAGCAACTAGGGCTAGGCAGGCTCGGGCTTGGCATCCCAAACCCAAGCCCGGAGCTTCCTCCAACAGGAAGCAGGGAGGTAGGCTCAGGAGGTCCCTCGGCCGGTCCCTCCTCCAAGCCTGCCCAGTGACGGGCTGAGGGTGTCGCCCCAACCCCGGCCACCTCACCCCAGGTTCCCCATGGGGATGGCTCCGCACTCTTTCCGCCTGGTCCATTATTACCACGGATAGGTGGGTGCTGAGGTGGTGGGAAAAGGCCTGCTTCTAGAATTAGCAGGCCCCGCCTCAGAGCCGCCGCACTGGGGCCTCGGGTCCGTGACCATCACCTGCCCGCCGGGCCGACATCGCCTCCTCCTCCAAAGGAGGTGATCAGGAGGTGGCGGACCCTCCCTAAGACCCGGGTTTGTGTCCAGGTACTTCCTGGTTCCGAACGGACGGGGTTGGCGCCCATTCTCGATCTCACATGACCTGAACAAGTTCCTAAGGTCTCGAACCTTCAGGATGGTCACTCTGGCTCAGATAATACCATCCCTGGAACACGGCGTGTGGTTCTGCTCTCTGGACCTGCAGGACGCATTCTTTCATGTCCCTATCCGTCCGTCACATCGGAGATTCCTTCGCTTTTGAGCAGAGGGATCCCTCTTCGAGTTCCGAGCCATGCCCTTCGGCCTGTCTCCAGCTCCCAGGGTCTTCACCAAATGCATTGCAGTGGTGACAGCTTTCCTGCGGCGCTGAGGGGTCCGGGTGTACCCTTACCTGGACGATTGGCTGATAGCAGCCCCCTCCAGACAGGAGGTGGAGCGGTCCAGAGATCTGGCCCTCCAGGTTTGCTCTCAAGTCGGCCTTCTCATCAACAAGGCCAAGTCGGAACTCGAGCCGAAGCAGGTGATTCTGTTTATCGGGGCAGAGCTCGACTCTCTTCGAGCCAGAGCACGGCTCCCGGTGGACAGGGCCGAGTTTCTTACCTCCTTTACCCAGTCATTTCTGGTTGGGCAATCGCGCCCTGCCCGGGACTTCCTGCGCCTCCTGGGTCTCATGGCGGCCTGTACCAGCGTGGTCCGTTGGGCACGCTGGCACATGCGCCCCCTTCACTGGGGACTGGCCAGCCAGTGGTCACAACGCTGCGATCCATTGGACCAGCTAGTGATGGTGACCCAGGAGATGTGGAACTCTCTCCGGTGGTGGACCGTTCCATCTCATCTGCAGGAGGGCATCCCGTTTGTCCGCCCCGAGCCGACGGTCTCTCTATCGACCGATGCCTCTCTGATGGGTTGGGGTGCCCATCTGGGGAACACCAGCGCATGGCCTCTGGTCCCCGCGGAGTCCCGATGCCACATCAACCTGCTGGAGCTCCGACGGTCCGCCTAGCTCTCACCGCCTTTGCTCCGCTTTCTCCGGGTCAAGTGGTCCGAGTCCAGGCGGACAATACCACGACCATGTACTACCTAAACCGCCAGGGCGGGGACGCTGCCCATGCTTCTATGGAGGAAGCTCTCTGCATTTGGTCACTGTGCGCAGCCTGGAGGCGGATCTCCTAGCCATTCATGTGGCAGGAGCCTCCAACACCCTGGCCGATGCCCTGAGCCGGATAGGGCTGCATCTCATGAGTGGTCTCTCCTGCCGGAGGTAGTACAAGATCTGTTCTCCCATTGGGGCACACCTCAGGTGGACCTGTTTGCCTCAGGGAGAGCTTGGCTGAGGCTGTTTCATGCCCGCCCCCCTCAGCAGGGCTCGCTGCAGGAGGATGCCTTCTCGAGGCTGTGGACCCCGGGCCTCTTCTACGCCTTCCCCCATTTCCCTTGATTCACAAGGTGCTTCTCAAAGCAAGGAGGGACAAGGCGCAGGTGATTCTGATAGCCCCAGGCTGGCCCCGCCAGTTCTGGTACCCAGATCTCCTCAGCCTCAGCTCCAGGCTCCCGAGGCAGCTTCCAGCTCGCCCGGACCTGCTCTCAGTCAATCAGGGGAAGGTGTTCCATCCGGACCTTCAGTCCCTGCACCTGACGGCCTGGTTCCTCAGTGGCTAGAGTTCCAGGCCTTGGGTCTTTCCGACGAGGTCCTCAATGTTGTTGAGGCGTCCCGTAAGGAGTCGACCAGGAAATGCTATGCCTTCAAATGGAAGAGATTTTCCATTTGGTGTCAGGGCAAGGCTTGGACCCTTCCTCCTGTCCTTTGGCAAGCATCTTGGACTATTTATGGTCCCTTTCTAGTCAAGGGCTTGGGTCGGCGACCCTAAGGGTGCATCTGGCAGCCATCTCTGCTTACGGTAGCGGGCCGAGGAGCAGTCGGTGGCGCAGGAGGAAGATGGTCTGGCGCTTTTCAAGGCCTTGATCACATTTCCCTCCGTCGCGAGAACTCCCACCTCCGTGGGATTTACTGCTGGTACTGGCCAAGCTCATGGGCAAGCCATTCAACCAATGCACAGGTGTGAACTCTCACCTGTCGTGGAAGACCGCCTTCTTGTGGCTATCACGCCAGCCAGAAGGATGGGAGAACTCAGGCTCTGCATTGAGTCTCCTTACCTGGTCTTCCACAGGGACAAGGTTGTCCTGCGCCCACCAAATTCCTTCCGAAGGTGGTGTCGGAGTTTCACCTTAACCAGGTGTTGACTCTGCCGGTGTTCTACCCCAATCACACCTCGGGAGGCCGAATACAGGCTCCATACTTTGACCCTGGAAGGGCGCCGCTATTATAAGGAGCGCACGGCTGAAATTGGGAGAGGTTCGCCAGCTGTTTGTCACCACGCTGAAGCCGCACCTGTCAGACCTGCAGCTAAGCGGACGATAAGCAGGTGGGTCACCTCCTGCATAGATCTCTGCTACAAGTTGGCGGGCATGGAGCCTCCCAGAGGGATAAGAGCTCATTCTACCCGTCATACTGCTGCATCAGTGGCTGCTTCCAGGGACGTCCCTATCCAGGAAATCTGCAGGGCTGCTACCTGGAAGTCAGCACACACCTTTATTACCCATTACCACATCGACCTTGAGTCATGCTGGGATGCTGGTTTTGGGGCCTCGGTTCTCCAGTCTTTATTCCCTAAGTAGGGGGTGTGCGCCTTGCCTCCCTCCTCCCGGAGAACTGCTAGGAGTCTGCCAGACAGTGTGGATGAACAACATATCCATGTCCCTAGAAATAAGGTTACTCACCTGCAACAGGAGTTCTAGGAATGGTATGTGTTCATCCACACCTACACCCAACCTCCCGGCCGACGCACAACCTGAGCTTCCAGCGGGCCAGATCTGGCTCATGGGGCGGAGCCGAGATTTTACCACCCGGGTGGGTGGGAGGAGCCAGCTTGAAGACCTTCCGGCAAGATTTAAAGCGGCAAGGAACCTGCCAGACAGTGTGGATGAACAACATATACCATTCCTAGAACTCCTGTTGCAGGTGAGTAACCTGTATTTTTTTTGCTCGGTTTCTACCGAATTTCTGCTACTGAACCTGTCGGTTTAAGTCTCTGTTTGTGGTACCGTGAGTACTAGATAGGTTTTGCATTTAGTTTCTGTGTGGAACTTGTAAACATTGGATCGGTTCAATTTGAACCGATCAGATTGGTTTTAAAAAAACTTTGAATTTATTAGAGTGTGGTAACCGGTCCATATCGGTTCTAAAAAAAACGGATTTAATTACGTTTTTTTCTAAGACCCGTAACACGGTCAGGAACCGATAGGTGTCTTGCCTGGCATGATTGCCGAAAAAGGGTAAGTTTTGATAGGATTGGCCATGTCTGAGAAACCCAAGGAAAAAACCGCCCACTGGGTTTCAACATAGTATGTGTGTGGGGAAGCCTTGCTAAGGCTGATCCTCACACCACCTATGTTTATTGTCTGGGGTTTGACCACCTTGATTCAGACTGCCAAATTTGTAAAAGTTTTCCCAAAGCTATCCTGGATAAGAGAGTAGGTAGACTGAGGAAAGGGAGGCCGAGAAGTCTGCTGACCCGGATGGCCAGCCTGGTTCGGTTCCGACCGACGAGAAGGTGCCTCTGACAGGGCAAAACTTCTTCGGGCAAAAGGAGAGCCGATTCTGAGGAGTCGGTTCCGGTTAAAAGAAAGAGAAGGGAAAAATCATCCGGTTCGGATCCACAAATTCTTTCTCCGACCGCTGATGAAATAGCCAAAGCGATAAGGATAGTTCAGTCGCTAACTTTGGTTCCGGCCAAACCGGCACCATCTGTCAGGGGCTTGGTTCGGTCGGTTCCAGATTACATTTTAGAAGAATCTTATGAACCAGAGGAAGAGGAGGGAGAGTATGAGGATAATGATGATGGTGATTATGAAAGTCTGGATGTGCCTATTGACCCGGACATCTCCCCAGACAGACCTTCAGGTGTTTCTCCTCCTAGGCTTTCTGAGTCCCCTTCCCACTTTATGTTTTACAAGAAAGTGGCTGAAACCCTCCAGCTTCCAATGGAAGAAGCAGTAGAGGATCAGGAGGAGCCTGATTTTGTTGAGATGATGGACATCCCAGAGTCCAGGAGATTGTCTATTCCCCTCCATAAATCTTTAGGAAACAGACATTTAAAATTCTAAAGACTCCTAACTCCATACCTCCTGTGGACAGAAGAATGGACAAGAGGTATACCCTTTCAGGCTCAGACACGGAGTTCCTTTCCCAGCAATGCAGCCATGTTGGGGTAGTGCAGGCTGCTGCCTGTGATAAGGCAAATATTCCCTTGGCTTCACACCCCCCAGATAAGGACTCCAGGAAGATTGATGCCATGGCAAAGAAGCAATACATGGCAGCATCTTTGGGACTCAGGCAGGCTAACTATATGGCCTACACAGCTAGATACCAGACGTCCAGGTGGGACACTGTGCTGGCTCTGGCTAAACAAGCACCTGACCAGCTTGCCAAGAAGCTGGAGCAGGTGGCTGCAGATGGGACTGAGGCATCCAAGGTGCAATTTCATGCTGCTGTGGACACCAATGATGTTTCATCTAGAGTCATGGCTACATCTGTGGCCCTTCGTAGGATGGCTTGGCTCACATGTACTAGCCTATCACAGGATACCCAGGCTAAGGCCATGGATTTCCCTGTCATTGGTAATTCTCTGTTTGGGGAGCAGACAGAGAACTACATGAAGAAGATGGACGAATACAGGACCACCTACAGGCGTGCTCAGGCCAAAGAAAGGCAAGCCACTCCTCAGAGACAGCATTCCAGGGACAGGCCCTTTCAAAGGCCTTTTTACCAAGCCCATGCCTCCTCTTCTGCTTATGCTCAGAGGGGGTTCTTCAGAGGGAGAGGTAGACGGGGAATGAGCAGGCCTGCTTCCACCCCTCAGCCTAAAGCCCCTGCCAAGCAGACACCCTGATGGGTCTGCCCGGGCCGATTCTCCAATACCTGTAGGGGGCAGGCTGGCTTACTTTGTCCAAAACTGGAAGTCTTTGACATCAGACAAGTGGGTCCTGGAAGTAGTAAGCCAGGGACTGGTTCTCAGCTTCAGAAAATTTCCCAAGATGGGAACCAGATCCTTTCCACCTGCAAATCCTTCAGAGACTCTTGCCCTAGAGGCAGAGGTTTCTTCCCTCCTGGCTCTCGGAGCCATAGAAAGGGTTCCTACCCTACACAGGGGCAAAGGATTGTACTCCGGGTACTTCCTAACCCCCAAAAAGACAGGAGAATGGTGGCCCATCCTGGATTTAAGATATCTGAACATGCACCTTTTAAAACCAAAATTCAAAATGGTGACTCTGGGAATAATTCTGTCGTCTCTAAGGCCAGGGGACTGGCTAGCCTCCCTGGACCTCAAAGATGCCTATTTTCACATTCCCATCAGGTGCTCCCACAGAAAGTACCTCAGGTTCGAGTTGCCCTCAGGCCACTCTCAATTTAGAGCAATGCCCTTTGGCCTAACATCAGCACCAAGGGTGTTCACAAAGTGCCTGGCAGTAGTGGTTGCTTTCCTAAGGAGAAAAAAGTTCTCCATCTTTCCATACTTGGATGACTGGCTCATAGTGGGTAATTCTCCAGACCAAGTCAAGTCACATCTGCAAATAACTCAGCAAGTGCTCACTTCCTTAGGATTCCTCCTCAATCTTCCAAAGTCAGTTCTCAAGCCAGTACAGCTCCTCACCTTTATAAGGGCAGAGCTGGATACAATAAGAGCAAAAGCCTTCCTTTCCCTGGACAGGGCAAGGACCCTTATAGAACTGGCCTCTTCATTCACCCTTCAGGTGTCTCAACCAGCAAGGCATTTCTTGCAGCTCCTGGACCACATGGCAGCCTCTACAGCAGTGGTCCAGGGGGCAAGATTCCAGATAAGGGACATTCAGTTCCACTTAAGAGCCTTCTGGTCCCAAAGAAAGGATTCCCTTACCAAACTAGTCCCAGTGACTCGAACCCTGATCCAGGCTCTGCAATGGTGGCAGGATCAGGACAATTTGAGACAGGGAGTTCCTTTTGTCTCTCAGTCTCATTCAGTGATACTCACCACAGATGCCTCTCTGCTGGGCTGGGGAGCCCACTTGGGGGATCTTACCACCCAAGGACTGTGATCACCTCAAGAATCTCTGCTTCACATCAATCTCTTGGAACTCAGAGCAGTGTTTCTGGCACTGCAAGCCTTTTCCAAATCTGTACAAAACAAGGTAGTCCAGATCAGAACAGACAATACCACCACAATGTGGTACATCAACAAGCAAGGAGGCACTCGGTCTACGGCCTTGTGCACAGAAGCAATGAGGTTATGGTCTCTGGCCTATTCCCTGCAAACCTCTCTGATAGCAGTTCACCTCCCAGGGAAGGACAATGTCCTAGCAGATGCTCTCAGCAGGATATCCCAGGGCCATCACGAATGGACCCTAGATCCCCTAGTGTTGGAAGTGATTTTCTCGAGATGGGGCACTCCACAGATAGATCTTTTTGCAGCTCCAGACAATCACCAACTTCCTCTCTTTTGTTGCAGACCCCCAGTCTTGGGCTCAGTCCCCCTGGATGCTCTGATTCTGAATTGGGAAGGGAAGTTCCTGTATGCTTTCCCCTTCCCTCTCCCGTTCAAAGTGCTAGTCAAGATCAGGTCTCAACCATGCAAAGTGATTCTGATTGCTCCAGACTGGGCCAGACAGCCCTGGTACCCACTGTTGCTGTCCTTAACAGTCCACCTTCCCCTGTCTCTTCCCAGGAATTACAACCTGTTGACATCCTCTCAGGGGAGGATTTGGTATCCGAACCTCAAATCTCTCAATCTCAAGGCATGGCTCTTGAAGAGTTAGAGTTTGCTGATTTACACCTTTCTCAAGGGGTTCTGGATATCCTTAAGGCTTCTCGAAAGCCTTCCACCAGAAAGACTTACGACTCCAAATGGAAAAGGTTCACTATTTGGTGCTCTAATAAGCATATTTCTCCAGAACCTGCTGGGTTGCCTACAGTCCTGGACTATATGGTTCATCTTAATGGCTTGGGACTTGCGCCATCTACACTTAAAGCGCATCTGGCAGCTGTTTCTGCCTTCTTGTCAGTAGGCAAGCCCTCTCCTCTGTCAGCCCATCCTGTGTTCTGTAAGTTCTTCAAGGGATTGCTGCACACCAATCCCACCTTTAGGGACCCTGCTCCTGCTTGGGACCTTAATGTTTGCATTGCTCAGCTTATGCAACCACCCTTTGAGCCTTTGTCCTCTGCAGAGCTTAAGTACTTGACTTGGAAAACTGTGTTTTTGGTAGCCGTTACCTCTGCCAGGCATATCAGTGAATTGCAAGCCCTGTCAGTGGAGCCTGATTTCATCTCTTTCCATAGAGATAAAGTGGTCCTAAGAACTAACAGGAAGTTTTTGCCTAAGGTGGTTTCAGATTTCCACCTTAATCAGTCTGTATATCCCTATTTTCTTCACTGACCATTCCTCCTCTGGAGAGAGGAGGTTGCACAGCATGGATGTTAGACGGACCCTCAGCTACTACATAGAGCGCACCAAAGGTCTCAAATTTGACTCCCTCCAGTTGTTCCTCACATATGGAGAGGTCGGTAAGGGCAAACCTGCCACTAAAGGATCTATTGCCAGGTGGATTGTCTCTTGTATACAATTCTGCTATGAAAAGCTGGGTAGAACACCACCCTCAGGCCTGAGGGCTCACTCTACTAGAGGTACAGCTGCTTCCCTGGCTGCTGCCAGGGATATTCCTATCTTAGAAATTTGTCAAGCAGCCACCTGGAAAACAGTCCATACATTTACCAAGCATTACTCTCTGGATATCCAGGCTAGGAGTGATGTTCGGTTTGTCACCGCAGTACTTCAGAGCCTATTCCCAGAGTAGGTTCTGTCCCTCCTCCTTGGAGGTACTGCTTGGTAGTCTGCAATAGTCAGAATACAGCAAGACTTCATGTTGTTTGAAGAAAAAATTACTCACCTTAGTAATGTTGTTTCTTCTAATGGAGTCTTGCTGTATTGTGACCCCCGCCTCCCCTCTCAGAACCTGGTTTTTGGGATGTGGGTGGGCAGGAGCAGTGTTGGCACACTAGAGGTGCCCTTTTTCACCCTTCTTTATTTTGGGTGTGTATTGTGTTTTGTTTTTTGGGTTTCCTGACTTGAGTCTTTGCTTTGAAACCAAAAAACCCTTTCTTAATAAGTTTAGTTGCCAGTTGGCTAGTGTGAGTCTTACAGTTTCCACACACAACTTCTAATGAGTATTGCTCGTAAAGGTCTGACGGTTGGAGTTTAAACAACAGCAGACAGAGGCCTCAACTGAGCTCGCGCTGAACGTTCCATGCTGGCCATGGAAAGTTAACTCTTTGTTCTCTGGGGCAGTTGAAAGGCAGCACCTAACTGCAATAGTCAAGACTCCATTAGAAGAAACAACATTACTAAGGTGAGTAATTTTTTCTTATGGTGTAACCTTCTGCAAGAGCTGTTTCTCGAAGTAAGATAGTACAGTTACGTAAGAACTTACCGTAAGAGTAGATCTTCGAGAAGCACTCTTGCAGCAGGTAGTTTCCCTCCCACCTTCCCCTCAGGAGGTTTGGTCCTCAGACTTGGCGTCTTGGACGCAATCAGATTATTGTTTCCATGGGTCTTCCTTTGGAGGCGGATCCTCGGTCTCCCCTTCAGAATTCATCTTTATGCTGGGAGTCTCCGGCGGGAGAACTGAGGGATGCTGGGGCACCATCACTTTTATATGATGCCGGATGTCGGGCGGGGCTGATGTCGGGGGCGATACCTTGCTGGATATTGCTAGCTAAAATTTTTCCATGGGGTCCTGGCGCCTGCTGGCTTCGGTCCTTATGGTGTAACCTGCTGCAAGAACTGTTATCAAAGATCTACTGTTACGGTAAGTTCTTACGTAACTGTACTTTTCTTCTATAGTATACTTAGGACTGTATAAACATACCTCTCTATTTCTTGCTCTTGGTAGCCATCTTTTTTTCTGTCTGCAGTGTACAGTGAGTTAAGTTTAAAGTTCTGTCTATGGTGTTAGGCAACATCGGCCTAGACCTGTTTTATGTAAGTCAAGACAGTTTTTTGTGTTTGTAGCAGTCTTACCCCAGAGACTTAGACATGACCACTTTTAAGTCCTAAAACCATATTTTTAGGCTGATTATAAGCCATGTTTTGTGCAGCCCTTTGCATAGATATCACTAAGTCATGAAAAAATTAAGTAACATAGAAACATAGACGTTGTCGACCGATAAGGACCGCAAGGCCCATCCAGTCTGCCCATTTCTTTTTCTACCTTATAAATGTGCCATAGGCCTTTGCTCTGTCAATGGCCTATCTAGTCATAATCATCTGTATTGCTCCCTTATGCCTATCCCATGCTTGTTTGAAGCCCTGCACTGTGTTCATGACCACTATTTCCTGATGTAGGCCGTTCCATGCATCCACCACCCTTCCTGTAAAAAAGAACTTCCTCACAATACCCCTTAATTGGCCTCCCTCTAATCTCATGCTGTATCCTCTTGTCCTGTTTTTCTAATATTGAAACATGTTAGACTCTTTCACCTTATTAATGCCCTTAAGGTGTTTGAATGTTTTGATCATATCACCTCTCTCCCTCCTTTGCTGTAGGGTATACATATTGAGCTCCGTTAATCTGTTCTCATTTGTTTTCTGATGCAGTCCCTGCACCATTTTGGTTGCCCTTCTCTGGACTGCCTCAAAAAGAAAGTCAGTAGGAAGTGCATAGTAAAGCAGGTTTGAATTACTTCACAGTTGTACAGCAGCAGTAGAAATACAGGTGTTGACGGGCCTGCCCGCAGAAGCCCCGAACCGAGACACACCAGAGACCACCCCTTCCCCCGAGGAGACCGGAGGTCGCGAGGGCCTGCCCTGAAGCCCTCCCTGCCGGCAGAAGCCCGAACCCGAGACACACCAGAGACCACCCTCCCCGAGGAGACCGGAGGTCGCGAGGGCCTGCCCTGAAGCCCTCCCTGCCCGCAGAAGCCCCGAACCCGAGACACACCAGAGACCACCCTCCCCGAGGAGACCGGAGGTCGCGAGGGCCTGCCCTGAAGCCCACACTGCCCGCAGAAGCCCCGAACCCGAGACACACCAGGTAATTCTACCTTGATCCAGGCTGCTGCCACCACTGCGCCATCTGGTGCCTTTTCTGAAGCGACCACAAGCTCCCTGCTCAGCGCATGAATCCGGCCAGAGTAGCACCTCGAGTTGCCGCCCAGGCTCAAACGGAGCAGAACTGTTACTTTTGTGCCTGATTTTGAAAGTTTTAAAATGAACCAGCTAAAACTATTTGTATTTGCCTGTAACTGTATTTAAAAGCTTAGAGTCACTGCAAGCCCAGGACCTGTGTTCTATCTGAAATCCCCGCACCCTTCGCTGGTATTACTTAAATAGCCTCTGCCCTCGCGATATTTTGCTGCTGTCGGGATTTTTTTTTTTTTCCAACTTCTCCATTAGCTCCTTATATTGTTTTGCCACTAGAGGGAGCCTGATTAAGTTAGAGCAATTTGCTCCCAATACCTCACTTGTCACATTTTACTGCTCTCTAGTAGCTGTTTTCACTTGGTGATTTATATTAAAGGAGCCCTTTGCTGTCTCTTTCCTCTCTACCTCACTCCTTTCTCTAGTCAAAAATGTCCCCTCCTCCCCTCCTAGCGCTCCTCATGGGAACACTTTGCCTTCCTATCCTCTTTGAGCTTTACTGCTTGAACACATCAACAGCTTCTGCCAATACTTATACTCAGTTTGACTTCTACTACTCCAACATGCTTGCTACTGCCTCCACTACCTCTACCTCCTCTGCTCTCATCAGCAAGCGTATTAGCCCAATAGTCAGATACCTTCACCTTCATCTGAAGCCGCCACCCTGCATGTCTATCAGGGCGTACCTCATCACCCCGCTATGGTTACTAACCCTATCTCTTATACTATCCGGCGACATTGAGATCAACCCTGGTCCATCTCTGTGTCCTGTCATAACCTTGCCCCCGCCACCACTCTCCCTAAAACCGATGGACTAACTTTCGCCCACCTGAATGCTAGGAGCCTTATGGCCAACCTCCCTGACCTCCAGGCTTGGATCTATACTAACGTCCCGGACGTCCTCGCCATCACAGAAACCTGGCTTAAGCCCACAGTGCCTGACTCTCAGTGCCACTTTCCTGGATACAGCATGCTTCGTATCGACCGTCCTGGCACTAAAAGGGGAGGTGGCCTTGCCCTCTACTTCAAAACTCACCTAAACATTACCCTTCTGCAGGACCCCCTCCTACCAAACTGTGAAATCCTGCACTCCCTACTGCTTCTTGGGGTGTAAGAAACTCCACATTTTGTACTTATATCCCCCCAAAAAATGCTACACAAGGCATCACTGAACTCCTAGGGTTTCTGCCTACAGTTACAGGCAAGAATGACATTATCTGCCTTGGTGATTTTAACCTTGACTGGTCCGAGAAAAACTCAGCTAACCTATCCTCCTTAGCTAGCAAGGCAAATCTATCCCAGCTCATACATGAACCCACAAGGGTCTCACTGGGGGGCAACTGTGCCACCCTCTTTGACTGGATACTTACTAACAGGACAGAATATGTTGCCTCAGCTGGTGTGCTACCTGACACAATTAGTGACCACTATCCCATCTACTGTGTCTGGAACACTGTTATTCCTCCCCTCCCTGCTAAAACTGTAACCTTTCCTAATCTCTCCCGCCTAAGTCATGAGGACTTCTTAACTGACCTTAACCAGGTTGACTGGTCCCTCTCACCAAACAGAGGACATTAACATAGCCACAGAATATTTCAACTCCGTCCTCCTCTCTCTTCAAAACCTTCATATCCTGGTCACCACCGCAGGATGGCAGGAAAGTAACCAAGTGGCTAACCGCCCCTGCTTCAACTTCTCAAATCTAGGGACAAACTTTGGTCCAGGTGGAAGATCTCCACCTCCGTGCAGACTTTGAAGACTATCGTGCATTATGTAACAACTGCAAAAGACAAATTCGTATTGCCAACAGCACCTACTATAGGAACCTACTAATAACATCCTCTACAAATCCGCGCAGGTACTGGTCCAAAATTAAGGACATTCTCGGCAACGACAAGCAACAGAATCCAGCTGACATGAACATTCAAGGTGTTCACTGCACCAACCATGACACAATTGCCAACGTCTTCAATGCCCTGTTTTCTTCTCCACCAGTCGCTACTCTAACTAGCCCATAACCTGACTGTCCCTCTTCTCCTCCCTCGCCCCTCCCACCCCTCCCTTTCGTTCTGGCTCCAACCACATACCTTGAAGTTTGCAAGCTACTTAACTCCCTTCCGGCACGCGGGGGTCAAGGGCCTGAGGGCATCCATCCTTGCATACTTAAGCAGTATGCACCTTGGCTGACCAGACCTATCACCTGGCTTTTTAACCTCTCGATTCATACGTCTACTGTCCCATCCACCTGGAAAACTGCCAGAACCATCCCTATACACAAAAAGGGCGATGTCAAACTCATGTCCAACTACCGCCCTATATCTCTTCTGCCTACTCTCAGTAAGCTGCTTGAAAAAATAGTCCACCACCAGCTTGCTGCTGACCTTGACATGTTTAATCTTCAAACCCCGTGCCAACATGGTTTCCAGCCCGGTCACAGTACCACCTCTGCACTTACACAACTTACAAATGACATCAGAAATAATATGGACCGTGGCCTACTCACTGGGGCCGTCTTTATCGACCTGTCTAAAGCCTTCAACATGGTACACCATCCTCTCATGCTAAAGAAACTCCAATCCATTGGAGCATCTGACCAAGCCCTCTCCTGGTTCCATAGCTATCTTGACAATCGGACTCAGGCAGTAGCATTTCACAAGGCCCTTTCCCCCCCTAAACATCTCCCATGGAGTTCCCCAGGGATCCACTCTTGGACCTCTACTCTTCTCCCTCTTCCTAAATGATATTCCCACCATGTCCCGGCATAGCTGCACTCTTATGTACGCAGATGACCTTGTTCTCTACTCTGGGTCAAAATCGGTTGCTGCCATCAACTCCACTCTCACTAATGACTTCCAATTCCTGCAGACCTGGCTCTCTAGCAACCACCAAGTCCTGAACCTAGAAAAAAACCTGTGCTATGCTATTTAGATCCTCTAAGAAACTGTCTGCCCCTGCGAACAGGCTCCGGGTTCAATGCCTTGATGGCTCCCTCATCTTAAACAATGAGTCCTTCAAGTACCTTGGGGTCACTTTGGATCCCACACTTGACCTGTCTCAACATGTCAATATGGTGTGCCGTGCCGTTAATGCTAAAATTGGCGCTTATCGCGTGCGCCACTCCCTCACTCCTTCCGCTAGACTTTCTGTTGCGAGAGGTATTCTCTTACCCCAGCTCCAATATGCTCTGCCCCTCCTCTTTGCTGCAAACTCTGCTACACTCCACAAATGGGACACTGTCTACAGCAACATCTGTAGATTCGCCTTAACTTCCCCACGTCTTACCCATCATTGTCTCCTTTACGCTGGCTTAAATTGGCTGTCACCTAAGGATATTCGAGCCTACTCCCTGGGCTGCTTTATCGACTCCCTGTCTAGACCTCCCTGCCCTGTCTATCTTGCCAACCTCCTGACTCCTGCCTCACACACCTGTACCCTCAGGTCTTCCTCTGTCCCCATGCTCTCCACTAGACCTTGCATGACAAAAATGGGTGAACAGGCATTTGCCCATTTTGCTCCCAAATTCTGGAACTCACTCCCCCTTATGGTGAAAACTTCAGCCTCCCATCGAGAATTCAAAAACTCGCTGTTCACCCACCTTCTAGCCTCTGGCCAATGCAAATGCTCATGCTCTTAATTTGCTTTGTCCTACTACAGGCTGTCGGGTCTGACCCTGAGTACTACACTAATGTTCTCCCATGCAATATGCTTGTCTAGGTGGCTATGAACCTTGATGTCTTTACTGTCCTCAGCTGTTTTATGGTTACCCTAATTGCTTTATTTTACATCCTTATTATGATCTGTGCCTAAAATGTACCCTTATGTAACTATTACTGTGCTACCCAATGTATATCTTGTTTTGCTCCTGTACACCTATATTATGTCTGTGCATTTCTGCATATTGTAACCAGTGTCCTGTGCTCTCCCGGGTCGTGCCTGAAAATAGGCAGGTCTGTTGCCTAGCGCACTTACCCGGTTACCAAAAGCTAATAAATAAATAAATAGTGTAACCATTCAGCATATGCAAGCACACAGACTGTGCTCAAGGAGATACGCCTTGAGCCCTTTGTAAAAGCCACCAAGGGAGAAGCACTCTTGGAGTGCTGTTGGGAGGATATTCCAGCCTGAGGGTGCAGTGTAGGCAAAGGCTCTCTTACCTGCAGAAGATCTTAGTCTCGCAGTCACTAGGGAGAGTGTGGTTAGAGGACTGAAGTGTGTTCCTGAGCGTTTTGGGGACTGCAACATCTCTGATACTGGGCATACTTTATGGATGATTTTGTGAGCAAGGCAAATAAGGGAGTATTTGAACCTCCTTTCTTAGGAGGCCGATTAAGGAATGAAAGGGATTTAGGGAATGTTCTGACTCCTGCTTTTAGCACCCGCTCAGCTTCCCTTTATTCTTGCACTGTACACTTTTTTGAGTTTGCCCAGTTTGCACAGATGATTTGTCTGCTCATATATTTCTCCTTCATATGCAGTGTTTGGGCATTTTGCCTGTACTGCACTTGTGATCTTTGTCAGTGTCATCGTAACCACATCACCAGACTAGCTGTACTTTATCTGTAATTGTACTTCTCCTTTTCTCCTGGTTCACATCTAGAAACGAGCCTTCACTCGGTCTACCTCTTCTGGTTACTCATTTTTAAATAAACTAGAAAGAAATGTGTTTATTCTTGGACAGAACAACCACTAGTATATTCCGACTATTTCCAAAAAATAATCTTATATGATATTTTTATGAATCAAAGAACAAAAAAGCAGCACCCATTGCAGAGAGACCATCAGTCAAGACACAGTATATGTAAGCAAACTGGTCTTTTATTCCATAGAGGTGCAAAAATAGTCGGCAGCAGCAACAGTCAGAAATCAGACATAGCACTAACTTCTTTGATTCCTAATTGTTATGAACAGCACCGCTGCTTTGTATCCTGGTGCTCATTCACCTGCTCGGACTTTGTATGATACTTTTATAAAGCTTGAAACTACATTTTGAAAGCTGTAACATTTGAACAGTTAATACAGTTCTCCATGTATATACATGTCGATATAATGTGGTAAAAATGACAGGACTTAAAAAATGCAGTAAACCATTTTATGTTTTTTATAGCAATATTTTTTTTATATATATCAATATATAGTCACTGTGGTGATATGTTGATTGTATAGCTGCTTGGTTGATTCCAACCTTTCATTAAAAAAATAAATTGTACCTCAAACCTACCCCTCTCTAAGCAGTAAGGAGGACTTTGCTTACCCATTTTTTTCTACTATTATTTATCCCAGCATGGTAGTAAGTATTTCAAATGGGAACTTAACATGGAGAGGGCCATTTTGGTAACATACAGTGCCTTCAGAAAGTATTCACCCCCCTTGGATTTTGTCACATTTTCTTGTGTTACTACCAGAATTTTCAATGCATTGAAATGATTTTTCCCCCTTGATTCACACAGCATACTCAACAATTTAAAGGGTCAAAAATATTTTTATTGTGTAACAAAAGTTTATGAAACATTAAAAACTGAAATATCTTGTTTACTTAAGTATTCACCCCCGTGAGTCAGTACTTTGTAGAAGCACCTTTGGCAGCAATTACAGCTTTGAATCTTCTTGGGTATGTCTGTATCAGCTTTGCACATCTGGATTTGGGGATTTTCGACCATTCTTCCTTGCGGATTTGCTCAAGCTCTGTCAAGTTGGATGGGGAGCGTCGGTAAACTGCAATCTTTAAGTCTTTCCACAGATTCTCAATGGGATTCAAGTCTGGGCTTTGGCTGGGCCACTCAAGGACATTCACCTTCTTGTTCTGAAGCCACTCCAGTGTTGCTTTGGCTTTATGCTTGGGGTCGTTGTCCTGTTGGAACGTAAATCTTCGCCCCAGTCCAAGGTCTGTTGCAGACTGATGCAGGTTCTCCTCAAGGATGTTCCTGTATTTGGCTGCATTCATTGTTCCCTCTATCCTGACAAGTGCCCCAGTCCCTGCCGCTGAAAAGCATCCCCATAACATGATACTGCCACCACCGTGCTTCATGGTAGGGATGGTGTTACACGGGTGATGAGCTCTGTTCGGTTTGTGCCAGGCATAGCGCTTTGCATTCAGGCCAAAGAGTTACATTTTTGTTTCATCAAACCAGAGAATCTTTTGCCACATTGTCTCAGAGTCTGCCACGTGCCTTCTTGCAAACTCCAGGCATGCTATTATGTGGCTTTTTCTCAGGAGTGGCTTCCGTCTAGCCACTCTCCCATAGAGGCTACATCTGTGAAGTGCTGCAGAGATTGTTGTCCTCTGGACAGGTTCTCCATCTCAGCCATGGAACTCTGTAGTTCTGTCAGGGTGGTCATGTGGTTCTTGGTCACTTCCCTGACCAAGGTCCTTCTTGCCCGGTTGTTCAGTTTGGGAGGACAGCCTGCTCTAGGAAGAGTCTGGGTGGTTCCGTAATCTTTCCATTTCCTAATGATGGACTTGACTGTGCTCCTGGGAACTTTCAACACCCTAGAAATGTTTTTATACCCCTCCCCAGATCTGTGCCTCCTCACAATTCTATCACGGAGTTCTACGGGCAGCTCCTTGGTCTTCATGGTAGAGTTTCTGCTCTGACATGCACTGTCAACAGCGGGACCTTATAAAGACAGGTGTATTTCCCCTGAAATCATGTCAACCTTTTGAACTGACCACAGGTTCAAGTTTTAGAGTGATCTCACAAGGAAATTGGATGCACCTGAGCTCAATTTGGAGTGTCATAGCAAAGGGGGTGAATACTTATCAAATCAAGACATTTCAGGTTTTTATTTTAAATTACATATACATAAAATTCCAGAAGTTTCATTCCACTTTGACGTTATAGAGTAATTTGTGTAGATGCGTGACAAAAAATTCCCATATAAATGTATTTTAATTTGAGTTTGCAACATCACAAAATGTGACAAAATCCAAGGGGGGTGAATACTTTCTGAAGGCACTGTATGAACCTCAGTGGTTGGGCGTCGAGAGAGAACTTTGTAGCCTGCTAGGTATTCAAGTGCAGAGTCTTCTCTTTCTCAAGCCTGCTAGCCTCCCACATACCCTCAAAAATACCCCAATTTATTGGTCTCTCTCAGGTCTTTCTCAATTGTGTTCCTCTCTACATGTGTCCCTGATTTGGGACCCCTCCCAGCTACTTTTCTGTAATCCTAATTTTCAGATTGCACATTGCCAATCATAGAGTTTTTTGGTTTTTTTTGCGCTTCCCTCGCATATTTCTGTGAATAAGCTTTCTATGAGGGGCTTCCTCGTGAATTTTCCCAAGTTCCAAAATTGATTCGCCCTGTCCCCTTAGGTTTTATTTAAACACTTACAGCCTTCCCGTGTCATTGTGGCCCAGTTGTGATGGCAGTCATGGCCTGAATCTGGAAGTGAGGTAGTTCAACAATTGGTAACTGCTGGAGACTTACCTCACGCTATCTCCATGCTATGTAAAACTCTTCGGACATTAGAGCTGGGTAAATTACCAGGGACTTGTTTTTATTGGCAGGAAACATTACAACTAAATAGGCCACCAGCCGACTGGCAGTGGGTATGGGACCTGTATAAGTTTGTGAAACAGGATAGATACTGACTAATGCAAATCACAGTTTTACATAAGAACTCAGTCAGCGACTGGCCACAATGGTGAGAGGTGGGCTGTGCCAGTCGCCAGCTGGGAACGGGTGTAGGGGGGACTGGCACTGCTGGATGGGGGGCCACTAGACTACCAGGGATTATGGGGCTTTTTTCATTTCGACCACGTGATTCTGCCTTGGAAATAATTGTATGAACCAGATTCTAACAAGTTTCAGAGTTAATATGAATCTTTTTTTTTTTTTTTAGTTGTTTAACCAGGAGTAGCACACTAAGCTGAAAGCTTTTTTTTACAGGTGCAACCTGGGAGCACAGGGAAGTTAAGTGACTTGCTCAGGGTCACACAGTATGTAAGTGGAAGCTGTGGGATTCAAACCCAGGTCTGGTCTGCTGGATGTCACCCAGATTTGCAGCTCAGAGCCTTAAACCACTGCTCTATGCTGCCTCCTATTTGCAAGGTGTTTTCTCTGATTATGGTGATATTTGAAGACCCGTATATGATTTGTATTTCTGGGGTTGAGTTGTATGGTATTAGGCAAATACAGTTTTGAGACAGGAAAGTTAAAAGTTAACTTTCGAGCACACTGGGGTACAGAATTGAGGCATGGGTGGGCACTTGCGTCCTTCCCCAGTCAATGCCGCAGGCTTGCGACAAACCCTTCAGGTAAGCCCTCCGTTTGGCGTACCTGTCAGATTGTCGCAAGTCATGGGACTTAGCTGCAGGGACCCTGCTCCTTACAGAATCGGGTGCAGGGTCCTTGGCACAACTGCACCCCTTGCATGTCAAAATTTGCAGCATGCATAGGGGTGCTTCTAGAATCGAGGCCAATGAATTTATATTATTACTATAACAGAACTGTTCTTGCACCCACTTTCCTTCTGTAGCCTCCAATACCCCTTCCCCCCATGTCACAGCTGGAAACAAGAGTCTGTCTTTTTCTTTGCTTGCCTGCCTGGTTTAAAAAACATTAAGTAATATTCCCGGGATTGTATGTGGTATACATGCAACAACCATTAAATGCATTAATACCACCCACAACTATATTGCCTGAGAACCTCTTATTGAGGGATAGAATGTTGATCAGGAACACCGAGGATAAACTTCCTAACTGTTTAACAAACAAAAAGGTATGCAGTGGTTGACTTTAGCAGTGGCCCAAGGCCTATAATTATTGCTTTGGGCTAGAGGATCTCATCCATTGCTGGCCTAATAAATTTATGTAAAATTTGGTAACCAGGAGAGGCACACAGAGCTAAAGCTCGTTTGCAGGTGTGACCCAGGGGAAAGGGGAAGAAGAGGAGGAGGATATTATTGGGCAATTTTAATGCAGATTGTCCGTCTACTAGAGGCCTTAGATTGAAGAATTCTCTCGCCCCTCTTGACCTGAATCTGTTAATCAAAGAGCGTACTCATTTTGTTTCAACCTGCATGGTCTCTACTGTTTTAGACCTGAATTTTTGCATCTCCTGAACTCCCATTTCATGCTTCTTGGTTGCCTGGGGAACTTATGTAATGACCAAGCTATTATTTTTTGTATAGTTAATCTAATTCATCCCTAATACTATCAGGTTTCATCACTGTAGGAATTTTAATATGGAAGCTGTCTCTTGTGGGTGGGCGGGAAGTTGTTTTCTTTTTCTAATGCTGATGCAGCCTGGGAATACTTCTTTAAGAATTTTAGTTTGCTTTGTGACCAGCATTTCATTTTTCTCAAACCAAAGAGTTACATCAAAACATGTCTCTTGGGTTACTCCCTTTATTCTTACTTTAAAGACACGGGACAGATTACTTCAAAAGCTCCAAAAGATTGGATGCACAAGAGTCTTGGCAAATCTTCTTGAAATTTTGCAGTTTTTACAGTTCTATAATTTGGAGCTCTTTTTCAAAGCGGATTTAGCTAATGCTAGAAATAATTCCCAAGAAATGTAGGCATATTGTAGACTCTGTTGGAAAATGCCTTTGGAGTCATCCACTACAAAATATGTCTTATGGTGGTTCTACATCCTACTCTAAGAAGGGTATATCTGCTATGTTTAATTCATTTTTTTTTTTTTGCTTAGGCTCCTCTGTGCTGTTAAATAAAGGTGTTTTGTACTCGATTGGCATGCATTGTGATCTGCTTGCAGTATTACCTCTCAGAAGATCTAGATTTCATTTTAGGTCTGTAAAGACTGAGGAAGTATTTAAATTGTTATGCTCCCTGAGAGAGGACACTACTAAAATAAATGGTAACTCAGACAATTTCTTACTGAAATGCAGCGCTGACATTCTGGCCCCTCCCTTAATTTTGTTATTCAGTTTATCACTTACCACATAAACTTTTCCTACAGCTTGGAAACCGTCCCTGGTCAGCCCTCTCTTTAAAGGGAGGGGAGTAGATTTTGATAGATAATTATCATCCAATTTTTTTGTTTATTTTAATTCTTTGGTAACTGGGTAAGGACCACTAGGCACAAGTGCCTATTTTCAGGGGGTGACCTGGGTGTACTGGGGAGGTTAAATGACCTGCCCTGAGTCACACAGTATGCAAGTGGAGGTTGTGGGAATCAAACCCAGGTGTGATGGATGTACCAAGCTCATTCACAGCTTGTTACTGTAACCTCTAGGCTGTTTCATGGAAAAAAAGTTTTAGCTCAGATTAATGGTTATTTAGTTAACTACCAGGTAGGTTCTTTCCATTTTTCAGTCAGGTTTCAGGCCCAAATTTTGTACCCAAATAGCACAGACTGACTTTCATGATTCTGGTTCCAAGGCTTTAGACAAGGAGTGTCTTGTAGGATCTGTTTTTATCACCCTTTCAAAAGTTTTCCACGTGATCAGTCACCCTTTGCAGTTACCTCACCTGTCTTCTTATGACTTTTCCTCAAATGCCGCAATTTTTTTTGTTTTGTTTTTGTTACTTGCTAATTTTGTCCCCCATTTTCGCCACCAGCTGCCATGACCTCCTTCCATCTACCCAAGCTCTTACATCTGCCACAGGAGTCCTTCAGTGTTCCTACCTACCACCAGCCTTTGCTTGATAACCTTCCTCAGATATGCCGACCGTAACCCACAGCCTATCCCCCACAGACAGGACCCCCTGGTTTCCCCAAGCCAGGAGAAGGTACCTCACGCGATGGTCTGGGCCCGTGAGGAGGAGCTGTCGAGGCTTGGGAGGAGTCGAAGTGACACTGCTGTGATGGGGGGGGCAGGGTGACTTCATCTTCCTGGTACTGCTGGGGATATTTTATCCCCTTGTTAAGCCTTCCCCTTATCCCACCACAGGGCATAGTCATCGAGATGTGACCCGGCATTCGCCTTTTAGGGCCATTGGAAGGATGGTTAAGCCCCTCTCTACCTTCAGAACTCCCCTGCTGGACCACTTTGGGCAGGTGACACCTTTAGTGTCACCTGCTAGGCGAGTGGGTGCGTGCCAACATAAGGTCACCCCACAAGGACCACTTATTCTTTCCCCCATGACACCCCTGAGTCACTAGGGGGCGGTCGTGCAACGGAAGGAGGTGCCCTCTCTCCTCAAGGCATCCAAGGAGACCCGGACTGGCCTTGCTGGTCGGCACCAGACGTCCCAGGCTCGGGCGTTAACCTAGGTCATCTGAACCTGGTACGACGGACGTGGGGGGATCTCAGAAAGACTGATCAGTTGTTTGTCTCTTTTGCTCATAAAAGGGAAGGCAATGCTGTTTCCAAGCAATGCCTATCCAAATGGTTGGCTCATTGCATCACTTTCTGTTATGACAAATACAACAAGACCCTCCCGGGTCAAGTAAGAGGCCACTCCACCAGAGGAGTAGCTGCCGCAGCGGCTTGTTTCAAGAATGTGTCTGCGGCGGACATCTGTGCTGCTGCCACCTGGACTTCCATCCATACCTTTACTAAACACTACAGTTTGGATGTTGCCTCTTGCCGTAGAGCAGGCTTCGGGCTGTCTGTTCTGCAAGGCCTCTTATCTTGAGGCTTGCACAACTAGATCTGCTTTTTGGAGTAGTTTCCTTCTCCTGGTGCCTCTCTTTGCTCCAGACTGCTTGGAATTGAGTCCTATATGTAATTACCTACTTCAAGAGCCCTCTCGAAGTAAAATAGTACAGTTACATAAGAACTTACCGTAACAGTAGATCTTCGAGAGAGGCTCTTGCAGTAGGTAATACCTTCCCGCCCTCCATCCCCCTAGGCTTTTTCAGCTCCTTTTCCAGTGAGGGAAATATCCGCTCCTCTCTCGTCCGGCCTTTCTGGCCCGTGGCAGAGAAAGAACTGGAAGCGGGCATCGGGACCGCCCTTTATACCGACATCTCCTGACGCCCGGTCACCTGGCGTGGGTGCGGTCCCACGCCAGGGACTGCTAGCTAGAAATATTTCTGTGGGGTCCTGCCGGCGTCAGTCCTATATGTAATTACCTACTGCAAGAGCCTCCCTCGAAGATCTACTGTTACGGTAAGTTCTTACGTAACTGTACTTTTCTTCTATAGTGCTGTTTAATATACTTAGGACTGTATAAACATACCTCTCTATTTCTTGCTCTTGGTAGCCATCTTTTTTTTTCTGTCTGCAGTGTACAGTAAGTTAAGTTTAAAGTTCTGTCTGTGGTGTTAGGCAACATCGGGCTAGACCTGTTTTATTTAAGTCAAGACAGTTTTTTGTGTTTGTAGCACTTACCCCAGAGACTTAGACATGACCACTTTTAAGTCCTAAAACCATATTTTTAGGCTGATTATAAGCCATGTTTTGTGCAGCCCTTTGCATAGATATCACTGAGTCACGAAAAAATTAAGTAACATAGAAACATAGACGTTGACGACAGATAAGGACCGCAAGGCCCATCCAGTCTGCCCATTTCTTTTTCTACCTTATAAATGTGCCATCGGCCTTTGCTCTGTCAATGGCCTATCTATTCATACTCATCTGTATTGCTCCCTTATGACTATCCCATGCCTGTTTGAAGCCCTGCACTGTATTCATGACCACCACTTCCTGATGTAGGCCATTCCATACATCCACCACCCTTTCTGTAAAAAAAGAACTTCCTCACAAAACCTCTTAATCAGCCTCCCTCTAATCTCGTGCTGTATCCTCTTGTCCTATTTTTCTTATATTGAAACATGTTAGACTCTTTCACCTTATTAATGCCCTTAAGGTGTTTGAATGTTTCGATCATATCACCTCTCTCCCTCTTTTGCTCTAGGGTATACATATTGAGCTCTGTTAATCTGTCCTCATATGTTTTCTGATGCAGTCCCTGCACTATTTTGGTTGCCCTTCTCTGGACTGCCTCAAAAAGAAAGTCAGTAGGAAGTCCATAGTAAAGCAGGTTTGAATTACTTCACAGTTGTACAGCAGCAGTAGAAATGCAGGTGCTGACCGTAGTGTAACCATTCAGCATATGCAAGCACACAGACTGTGCACAAGGAGATATGCCTTGAGCCCTTTTTAAAAGCCGCCAAGGGAGAAGCACTCTTGGAGTGCTGTTGGGAGGGTATTCCCAGGCTGAGGGTGCAGTGTAGGCAAAGGCTCTCTTACCTGCAGAAGATCTTAGTCTTGCAGTCACTAGGAGAGTGTGGTTAGAGGACTGAAGTGTTTTCCTGAGCGTTTTTGGGGGCTGCAACATCTCTGATACGGGGGAGATACACTATGGATGATTTTGTGAGCAAGGCAAAGAAGGGAGTAGTTGAACCTCCTTTCTTAGGAGGGCCAATTAAGGGAATGAAAGGGATTTAGGGAATGTTCTGACTCCTGCTTTTAGCACCCGCTCAGCTTCCCTTTACTCTGGCACTGTACACTTTTTTGAGTTTGCCCATTTTGCACAGATGATTTGTCTGCTCCTATATTTCTCCTCCATATGCGGTGTTTGGGCATTTTGTCTGTACTGCACTTGTGATCTTTGTCAGTGTCATTGTAACCACATCACCAGACTAGCCGTACTTTATGTGTAATTGTACTTCTCCTTTTCTCCTGGCTCACATCTAGAAACGAGCCTCCTCTCGGTCTACCTCTTCCGGTTACTCATTTTTAAATAAACTAGAAAGAAATGTGTTTATTCTTGGACAGAACAACCACTAGTATATTCCGACTATTTCCAAAAAATAATCTTATATGATATTTTTATGAATCAAAGAACAAAAAAGCAGCACCCATTGCAGAGAGACCATCAGTCAAGACACAGTATATGTAAGCAAACTGGTCTTTTATTCCATAGAGGTGCAAAAACAGGCAGCAGCAACAGTTAGTAATCAGACATAGCACTAACTTCTTTGATTCCTAATTGTTATGAACAGCACCGCTGCCTTGTATCCTGGTGCTCATTCACCTGCTCTGACTTTGTATGATACTGTTATAATGCTTGAAACTACGTTTTGAAAGCTGTAACATTTGAACAGTTAATACAGTTCTCCATGTATATACATGTCGATATAATGTAAAAATGACAGGACTTAAAAAATGCAGTAAACCATTTTATGTTTTTTTATAGCAATATTTGTTTTTAATATATATATATATATGTATATATCAATATATGGTCACTGTGGTGATATGCTGATTGTATAACTGCTTGGTTGATTCCAACCTTTCATTAAAAAAATAAATTGTACCTCAAACCTACCCCTCTCTAAGCAGTAAGGAGGACTATGCTTACCCATTTTTTTCTTGTATTATTTATCCCAGCATGGTAGTAAGTATTTCAAATGGGAACTTAACATGGAGAGGGCCATTTCAGTGACATATGAACCTCAGTAGTTGGGCCTCGAGAGAGAACTTTGTAGCCTGCTAGGTATTTGAGTGCAGAGTCTTCTCTTTCTCAAGCCTGCTAACCTCCCACATACCCTCAAAAATACCCCAATTTATTGGTCTCTCTCAGGTCTTTCTCAGTTGTGTTCCTTTCTGCATGTGTCCCTGATTTGGGACCCCTCCCAGCTATTTTTCTGTAATCCTGGTTTTCAGATTGCACATTGCCCAATCATAGAGTTTGTTTTTTTTTGGGGTTTTTTTGCGCTTCCCTCGCATATTTCTACGAATAAGCTTTCTATGAGAGGCTTCCTCGTGAATTTTCCCACATTCCAAAAAGTCATCCTGTACTGCACTGATTCCATGCCTAGCTAGGTCATTTGTCCCAAGGTAGACAATGATATCTAGTTCCCTCTCCTGTGATGCTGCTTCTGCAATTGTGAGGATTCGCTTCTTGTCCCTCCAAGCCATGGCACCAGGCAGGCACCTTACTTCCCTCTCCTCTCCCTTCCCCAGTTCTACCCCCCTAACAATTGAGTCCCCTATCAGAAGCTGTTTCTTTCCCCTGTGGTGTCCCTTGGCACCCTTTTGTGGGTCTCCCTTGTGGATGTCCTCAGCATTCTTCTTGGTCTCCACTGAGGGTGCCATCATAGAGGAACCTTGCTCTGCCAGACTGGCGTATGATTTGTGTAGAGGTACAACTAGGATTTTGTTGATCAGGAACACTGCGGATAAACTTCCTAACTGTTTAACAAACAAAAAGATATGCAGTGGTTGACTTTAGCAGTGGCCCAAGGCCTATAATTATTGCTTCTGGCTAGAGGATCTCATCCATTGCTGGCCTAATAAATTTATGTAAAATTTGGTAACCAGGAGAGGCACACAGAGCTAAAGCTCATTTGCAGGTGTGACTCAGGGGAAAGGGGAAGAAGAGGAGGATATTATTGGGCAATTTTAATGCAGATTGTCAGTCTACTAGAGGCCTTAGATTGAAGAATTCTCTCACCCCTCTTGACCTGAATCTGTTAATCGAAGAGCATACTCACTTTGATTCAACCTGCGTGGTCTCTACTGTATTAGACCTGAATTTATGCATCTCCTGAACTCCCATTTCATGCTTCTCGTTGCCAGGGGAACTTATGTAATGACCAAGCTATTATTTTTTGCATAGTTAATCTAATTCATCCCTAATACTATCACGTTTCATCACTGTAGGAATTTTAATATGGAAGCTGTCTCTTTGGGAGTTGTTTTCTTTCTCTAATGCTGATGCAGCCTGGGAATACTTCTTTAAGAATTTTAGTTTGCTTTGTGACCAGCATTCCACTTTTCTCAAACAAAAGAGTTAAATCGAAACATGTCTCTTGGGTTACTCCCTTTATTCTTACTTTAAAGACACGGGACAGATTACTTCAAAAGCCCCAAAAGATTGGATGCACAAAGAGTCTTGGCAAATCTTCTTGAAATTTTGCAGTTTTTACAGTTCTACAATTTGGAGCTCTTTTTCAAAGCAGATTTAGCTAATGCTAGAAATAATTCCCAAGAAATGTTGGCATATGGTAGACTCTGTCTGGAAAATGCCATTCGAGTCATCCACTACAAAATATGTCTTATGGTGGTGCTACATCCTACTCTAAGAAGGGTATCTGCTATGTTTGATTCATTTTTTTTTTTTTACTTAGGCTCCTCTGTGCTGTTAAATAAAGGTGTTTTGTACTCAGTTGGCATGCATTGTGATCTGCTTGCAGTATTACCTCTCAGATGATCTAGATTTTATTTTAGGTCTGTAAAGACTGAAGAAGTATTTAAATTGTTATGCTCCCTGAAAGAGGACACTACTAATATAACTGTTAACTCAGACAAATGCTTACTGAAATGCAGCGCTGACATTCTGGCCCCTCCCTTAATTTTGTTATTCAGTTTATCACTTACCACTTACCACGTAAACTTTTCCTACAGCTTGGAAACAGTCCCTGGTCAGCCCTCTCTATAAAAGGGAGAGTAGATTTTGATAGATAATTATCATACAATTTTTTTGTTTGTTTTATTTTAATTCTTTTGGTAACTGGGTAAGGACCACTAGGCACAAGTGCCTATTTTCAGGGGTGACCTGGGTGTACTGGGGAGGTTAAATGACCTGCTCTGAGTCACAAAGTATGCAAGTGGAGGTCGTGGGAATCAAACCCAGGTGTGATAGATGTACTTTTCCTCAAATGCCACAATTTTTTTTGTTTTGCTTTTGTTACTTGCTATTTTTGTCCCCCATTTTCACCAGCAGCTGCCAGGGCCTCCTTCCATCTACCCAAGCTCTTACATCTGCCACAGGAGTCCTTCAGTGGTCCTACCTACAACCAGCCTTTGCTTGACAACCTTCCTCAGATATGCCGACCATAACCCACAGCTTATCCCCCACAGACAGGACCCCCTGGTTCCCCTAAGCCAGGAGAAAGGTACCTCACTCGATGGTCTGGGCCCGTGAGAAGGAGCTGTTGAGGCTTGGGAGGAGTTGAAGTGACCCTGCTGTGATTTGGGGGCAGGGTGGCTTCACCTGCCTGGTACTGCTGGGGATATTTTATCCCCTTGTTAAGTCCTCCCCTTATCCCACCACAGGGCGTAGTCAATGAGATGTGACCCGGCATTCGCCTTTTAGGGCCGTTGGAAGGATGGTTAAGCCCCTCTCTATCTTCAGAACTCCCCTGCTGGACCACTTTGGGCAGGTAACACCTTTGTGTCACCTGCTAGGCGAGTGGGTGCGTGCCGACATAAGGTCACCCCACAAGGACCACTTATTCTTTCCCCCATGACACCCCTGAGTCACTAGGGGGCGGTCGTGCAATGGAAGGAGGTGCCCTCTCTCTCCTCAAGGTGTCCAAGGAGACCCGGACCTGCCTCGCTGGTCAGCAACAGACGTTCTAGGCTCGGGGCGTTAACCTAGGTCATCTGAATGACAAGTGATAACTCTGTCACTGCGCTAGTCGGCTGGCCTACCACTATTTGGTTTTCATTTTATTTACATGGGATAATTCAGTCTTTTTCTTAGAATGGCTCTCTCTTATCTCTTCTTCCTGTTACCACTGGGGTTCCACAGAGGTCTGTACTTGGTTCCATTTTATCTTATCCTTCTGTAGATCCACTATCCTCTGTTGTTGATCTTTGCTCTGGCAGAACTTATGCTGACGACACAGTGATTTACTGTGCTCAAAAATCTCTTCCTTTTCTTGCCATGATCCTTCAGGGTGGCTTTTATAAAGTGGTGAAATGGTTCGACTAATAAAATAGCAAGAAGACTTAAGCAGTGCTATTTGAGTCCCAGCACATCGTCTTTGGCAGACTATTCCTTTTTAATCTTTTTTAAAAACCATCCACTTGAACTTGTCAATGAATTTAAATACCTTGGTTTCATTTTTTATTCTTCTTTGACCTTTAAACCACACATTGATAAAACTTTTTCCAAAGTTCGCCAATGTCTGGGACACTTAAAGCATGCCAGACATTGCTTGTCAAGCTTGGACTGCAAATACATTGTTGGACAAGCAATTCTCCCTATTTTTGATTATGGCAATGCTATTTATCCTCATGCACTTGATTCACTCTTTCTTTTAAACGCTGTCAATTTTCAGTTACTTCATTTTATTTGAATATCAAAATGGGATGAGTATCATTGCTCTTTATCTCCTTCCTCCAGGCAGAATTTTCACTGGTTATCTATCATTTATAAATTGGCCAACAATCAAACCCTTTTTTTTCTGCTGCTCCCCCTCTTCGGAACAATTTGCCTGAAAAATTGAGATGTGCCTCCTCCTTACAAAGTTTTAAATCAAAGCTGAAATGTTTTTTTACAGGAAGTAAATGCTTTTCGTTCTTGTTAGTTGTTTTGTATTTCAGTGTATGATTGTAATTGTTAATGTGTTGTTTTTCATGCATCGGGTCAGACCTCAAAAAGGACTTGTTCCAGTGTCCCTACCAAGTTAAAAAAAAAACGACTTATTTATCAGAAAGATTAATTGTTTCTGTTCACAGTTTCAGAGGTGTGCCATAGCGTGTTTTTTCCTTACCCAGATTTTATACACGTATTGGTAGAGAATGTTTCTCATATGGGCCTTTTTTTCTTGGAACAGTTTGTTCCCTCAGCTTAGAAATTCCTCTATTCTTGGCACTTACATGGCTTAAACATTACTGCTGCAGGAACAATCTGCAACTGTTTTACTAGTTGATTTGTCTGCGTTTGTTAGTAAACTTATATTTATTGTCCTGTTGTACTTTGTTGCAGTTATGACTTGGGATGTTCTGTAAACGAGGCTTGCTTCTCATGAGACCTATCCTGTATTTCTGCAACTCTTAAATAAAGAAAAAATAATAATTGGCTGTAATCCTGTCGAGCCATTGAATAGGCTCAGATGAGGAAGCATCTTTTAGTGAGAGTCAAAGTAGTGCTCCATGAAGTTGGTGCTGCATACCGAAGGTAAACACCTCACTGAGTTTTATGCCACACACACACACACACACACACACACACACACACACACACACACAATTAAACTGATGACCTATGCATCATTCATGGAACGGCAACTGTTTCTAAAGCTGAGACTGGATACTCATCATTAGAGGCTGATTTAGGACCAGAGACTGCTTCTGATATCCTCACATCGGCTGATAAGAAGCTGCAAGTCTGGCAGCTCTTGTAATTGGAGCTGCATTTGCAGAGGGGGCAGGTCACGTAGAAACAGACATTCATAACCACTTGTCTAGGGTGTGGAGTGATTAGCTGGTGGAGCTTTTTGATGGCTTGAGTGTTAAACTAATTTAATGAGGGACTTAGCAGGGAGAGGGAGCCCAGAGGAGGGGAGAGAGCTGTGTGGGCTCATTTGAAACTAGTCCTTTGCCATGGGAGAACACTGTTTCCACTCATGGTTACAGTCTGCACTGATACAAACTAAGTCAAACACCAGAACACTTCTCTTTAAAACAATTTTTTTTTTCTTTTTTTAAAGAAAATGACATTACATTTACGGTGGGGCCCCATAATTTCCTATGAGCCAGCAATTCTGGCTCTGTTACAGGCCTGGTGGCCGCAAAGTTTTTAAAGCTGAAATCAACCCCTGAGATTTTAAACTGGGCAGCCACCAAAGGTGGGCAGGCAGGACCTCAGTTGATCATTTTTTCAAAAGAACATCTCTTCCAATAGTGCAGCACCATGGTAGTACAGTACTGCAGTATCAGTGCTGGGTATTTGCCTGAGTGCGTGCTTTTTACTTATTTACAATAGTTGACCAGAAAAGACATGCTGAGCTGCAAGCAGCTCATTTCTAGCGGTGTCCTAGGAGAAAGAGGAAGTTGAAGTAGGAAATAAAAACAATTTACAGAGATAAACTGAAGAATAACTCGTATTATGTGTAATCCTTATACCCACCTAATTACTATGAACACTTAAACGTGCTATACAGTGTAGTATACAAAAATATACCTAAATCAGTGAGGGAACATACAGTTGCAGCGTTCCCTGTGGCTGAACCTTCTTACTTAGTGCAAGGGGAAAAATTGTCAAGAAACTTGACCACGTATTCCCATCTCTTTGCATGCCTCCTCCTGTATGGGACTGTAACCTGGTATTGGCCGTGATCATGGCGAAGCCTTTTGATCCTCTGGCAATGTGCATCCTTGTTTTCTTGTCCTAGAAAGCCTTTTCGGGTTGATATCACCTTAGTCACAAGGGTCAACAAGTTGCAACTCTCTTAATCAGTCCAGCCTGTTGGGTTTACACAGGACAAGGATGTGCTGCACACACTAGTGTCCCCCCCGAATGTTATTTCATGAGTACAATGAATAGGGACATCCTGAATATTTGGGAACAGTTTCAGAATAGCCCACTGTTCATGGTATTTATGGTGGGGAACAAAAATGCCTTTCCCTTTGCACAAGTGACCAGGATGAGTCTCCTGACCAGCCAGCCACCCCTTCCCCATTTCCCTTAAACTTTAAGAAAAATCTTCAAAATTGATGGCTTCTGGTACTATGCCAGGAGTCAACAGTGTCTTTTAAACTGCACACCTCTGCTTAACCCAGTCGCCCCATTTCCCAGATGTACATTCGTAGTCTGCCGTAACCCAGCCGCCACATTTCCCAGATATACAGTCGTAGTTTGCCCTATCCCCTCTTGACCCTGATATTTGATTTGAGGGAAGCTAGTAGCAATGAAACCTGGCTAGTTAGTTAGCCCCCCTGCCACAACTCACCCAACCTACTCCATACTATACCTCTGTGAATGAAAGGAATTAGCAGGCACGTGAGGGAGGGGCAGTAACGTCATTAGACCTATCAGATTGTCTAGCGTCACTAATCATGCTACCACCTTGCCCATCTCTTGCAATTGCATGCCAACTCTCTACATTCATTCACGCAAGTATAGCATGGAGTGCCCTGGGCAAGGGTATGCTGTGTGGGGCAACTGACGCTGCATTTCATTGCTACTACACCCCCCCAATCAAGGATCAGGGTCAAGAGACTGTGGGGACAGAATATTAAACGTGCCTGGAGGAATAAAGGCAGTCAGGTTAGGTTGGGGGGGGGCATGCATTTTAAAAGCTGTCAGTTTTTCTGGGGCATTGGGAAGGGGGATGGGAAGATATTGTAATGGGGGAGGTTGGCCAGGAGACGACACTGGTCATCTGTGAACAGGGAAAGGTCCCCCCACCCCACCTTCCAAGCCAAATACAAAATTAGAATAATGAACCTGAATATTTGGGCCCCAGATATATTATTTTGAACAATTATTTGACAAAAAAGATATTTGTATAACCCTGCTGTGCACCAGCAGAAAATGTATGCTCAAAGTTTTTTTTTTTTTTTTTAGTTGTTTAACCAGGTATAGCACACTAAGCTGAAAGCTTTTTTACAGGAGTGACCTGGGAGCACAAGGAGGTTAAGTGACTTGCTCAGGGTCACACAGTATGCAAGTGGAAGCTGTGGGATTCAAACCCAGGTCTGGTCTGCTGGATGTCACCAGATTTGCAGAAGTTAGTTTTTTTCCCCTCCCGATCTTTTTTTATGCCCCCCGGCCACAAGCTAGGACCTCCTTCAGCTACCCTCCATATCGAGAGCCTGCTGCAGCATCTGGTTCCCTCACCCAGCCACAGTACACCTCTGTGCTTACTCCTTGGGGCTGGGTACACCTTTAGCTTGTTTGGCATTTTTTTTTCCTGCGGTCATCTGGCCACCCAAGATAAAGATGAAGATGTGGGGATTCTTCCAGGAGTGCCGCGGCTTGGACACAGTATGGGAGTGGGTTGTCAGTGCTGCCACATCTGCCCAGCACTGTGCACACTGTTTCCCCAAATTCTTTCCACCTTCCCAGGGAGCGCACAGCATGATTGGTTACTATTGAGGCCTGACGTAACCAATCCGCAGGCACACTCCAATGGTCCCATCTACTAATTGTGCTTCCTCTGCACTGCTATCCGTGGTCACAGAGGTGGTGGTAGATCATCAGGATGCAATTGCCCCACACCCAGAGGAAAGAGTTCTGTGGGACAATCAGTCCTCCTCTCCCAACCCCCCCGGCTGGCCCTCTGACAGCCCAGGCTCGTTTCAGAACCCGGGTCATTGGTGTCACGAGCAGTAGCGCTACTGCTGTGCCAACAGACCATCCTAGGAGTTGTAGATATATTGTATCAGCCTACTGCTGAGGAAATGTCAGCCATGCTTACCTGTTCTACCATCAGAATGGGGGGATTCTGGAGCACTACTTCATAGTTGTTCACAACCCACCCAGCACAGCCCCGAGGCTGTCCTGCTACCAAGAATACCATGGCTTGATGGATCATTTATTGTAAAGAAACGATGCTGTCTTTGGCACTGTGTACACTCCCGAGAGCGTTCTTGCTCACTCTTCCTGGTGTAAGCCACTTCTGCCACCAGTTTCAGGGGCATCCCGATCAGTGAGATTTGCAGAGCTGCCACCTTAGCACCTGCACACACTTTCATGCCTTTGCAGCCTTGACACTCAGGCCAGAAAGAATGCCATGATCCTCTTTGCAGATATCTATTTCATCAGGCCACACCTATGGAACTTATAGCTGCCAGGCACTAGGATCACACAGAAACTTTTGCAAGCAATCCACCAGGGGCCGCCAACGACAATGTCAGATGTCAACTATTACATAAATGTGGGTGGCCCCTTCCCAGTTAATTTAACCTCCTTCAGAAAAATCTACTGCAGCTAAAGCTCCTTCTAAACACCAAAAATACAAAGGTCATGTTCTTTGCCCCTTCAGCCAATGCTTATAGACACTCCTCAGCAAGTCCTCATATAACCACTCTCTTGGGAGGGACCCTAGAGTTTGTGGTGAAATTTAGTACCTTGGTTTTTGGATCATCCATAAACAGTCCTTCGTCGATCATATAGAAGAAATATCTAAAAAATTAAAGCAGAGACTTGGACTCTTCTTTTGGATCAAGAACTTTCTTACTCTGGAAGCAAAAACTAGGCTGATTCAGACTACGTTTGTGCCACTTCTGGGCTATGCCAATTTTTTTTTTGTTGTTTTTTTTTTTGTTTTGTTTGGGCAAGGCCCTGACTCTGCCCTGTCCAAGCTTGATACACTCTACCACAGAGGCATTAGATTCATGACTGGATTGCCATATTCCACCCATCATTGCGATCTCTATGCAGAAGCAGACTGGAGTTCTTTAAGTTTTAGACGGCAAAAGAATGCTGTCCTATGGACCTACAGAACTATCATTAACAAGCTCCCACAATACATTGTGAACTGCCTGCCAGTCTGTAGTGCTGGTAACTACCCCCTGAGAAGATTCTCCTATATTTCCCTTCTCATCCCCTAGATCAGAACTCGTTATGGTAGATTGGCAATAAGGCATGCCCATCCTGCACTATGGAATACCATTCAGAAAACCCTTAAGCGCGCAATCCCCGTGAAGTTAACCTTTTTTAAATCCCTGTTCCTACGTTCATTTAAGGAGACCTGTAATTGTTTCCGCTGATTGCACTTGATCCTTGTAAATGGTCCATGACAATTCCTACCTGACGTTTCTATTGTCCTTTCATCTTACCCTTTGTTTCAGCTCAAACCTTTGCCTCCCTCTTCTCCACCCTACTTCCCTTGGTATTTTTCTGCCTCGAGGCTTCCTACTCTTAATGCCTCTGTTTATTTTGCTTCCTTTGCAGCATCTCATGTATATATTGTAAATATGTAATTAACTTCTGAATCCTGCAAATTGCACTGTTTGTTATTTAAGCAATAAGGCACGACAGGGTGTGGTATATCATGGGATATCGTCATGCCTCAGGTGGTTGGGCACGAGGCCGTAGGCCAAGTGCGTCCAACGACCCGAGAAGTGACGATATCCCATGATATACCACACCCTGGAGTGACTTATCAAGCAATATGGAACCAGTTTGAAGTTTTATGAATAAAAAAAAAAAAAAAACAAGTTTTAAAACATTTTATGAATGAGTTTTTGGGTGGTGTAGGAGTACATTTTGAAAAAATAGTTCTCAGACAGTAGGGAGCTAGGAGGCTGGTGGTGCCAGAACTTTTTTGAAGCTATGATGATGTAGCCCGATGATATCACGGCTTCAAAGAGCTCTCGGCCAATCAGATTCCTCTATTTACGATCCTCAGTTCATAATATCCCTTATTGCATCTGTACATATGTATTTTTGGATTGTTCTGCTTCACTGTATATACCCGTGTAATCTTTTTATTGTGACTCCCCAGGTCCATCTTGTAAATGAGTTCTACCTCAATGGTGTTTCACCTGGTAAAATAAAGATTGATTGATTTCCCACCGTCAGTTATACTCATTAGACTGTGCACAGAAATGCCGCTGCAATAGCTGCTGCTTTCTGTTTTTCTCTCCCTAGTAAAGTGAACAATTTTATGAGTGATTTTTGACAGCATGTATGTTATCAAAGGAACCATCAAAAGTGTTCCGTTATTGTGAATGTGGTGAGATTTATACCGGCAATTTGCATGACATCTGTGTCTGTTGCCTCGGCCCAGACCACTACATGCAAGCCTGCCCAATTTGTAAAGGGTTTAATGCAGCCACCCGGCAACATTGAAAAGGCGCTTTAGAGAAGCACCCTTTAAAACAGATGGTTGCCCGAATGGAGAAGGAGCTCCAGCAAAAGAGTTCTGCCACATTGTTGACCCAGTCCTCGGGGTCCAAGTCATCCATATCCCAGGAGAAGTCATCCGGGACCCACAAACACCAGAAAAAGGAAAAAACCTCTCTGGTGCACTCCAGGTTGTCCATTCGTACTGCAGGTATGACATCTTCAGAGCTGTCAACCGCTGCTGTGGCAACGCCACCCTGACCGACTACCTAACTTCCAGGTCGGAGCAGGCTGTAGGCACCACCAGACGTAGTACAGCTGGTGTGTCTCCATCAACATTGGGAGCCTTGCCTCCTCCGTTGACTTCCAACAGAGCACCCATCGACAGCATGGGCGCTGACGTCTAGGTGGTGCTATTGTCCTTCATAGACATGCTCTGACGCCTGTTGCCTCCACCTCCTGTACCAGGAGACCCATTGATGGGGCCTGTAATTCAAACCCTCACAGCGATGCATTCTAGGGCTGTGTCTTAGTCACCTCCTTGAGTGCCAACGCCTCTCCAGCGCCCTCCCTTCGACCCATCAACCAAACCAATGATGAGTTTGAGTATAATCCTGATTTTATGATGCAGGATGAAGAGGAGGATGCTGAAGACTGTGGAAAGTCCTTATGAAAGCACTAGATCCACTGTCTCTACCTGCAGTGAGGATTTAATGGTTTACACCTCATGGTCCCCTCCAGAGGACCCCTCTTTCATTACCATGATGCAGCAGTTAGAGGCTACCATGGGTTTTGATTTGGAGGAACAAGATACCACCAAGAAAAACCTCATAGATTTCCTGGAGTTACTTGATGTTTCTCGTATAGTGATACCACCCCTTCTGCCTGCCCTGGAGGATGCCACCTTTGCTGCCTGGCATAAGCCAAATGTGATTCCTGCCATACCAAGAAAAGCACACAAAATGTACTGTATGTGGCTCCCTCAGGGAAAACCTTCTACGCTGGCTAATCTAAGGCAGACTCTGTTATGAGCAATGCTGCCCACGATAGATCAAGGGCACCAAAACACCTCCAGTCCCTTTGTCCTGATAGAGTCCAGGAGGTTGGATGTGCTAGGTAAGGGAACTGTCATCTCAGCCTCCCTGGGCTTCAGAGTTGTTAACTACCAGGCCCATATGATCAAGTACCTGAATACACTCTGGAGAAAGGCCAAAGCAGCTGCTCAAGCCTTGCCAGAGTGTACATCCAAACAGGAGTTTCTCAAAGCTCTCACAGCTGGGGCTGATGTAGGAAAGCACCTATTTTGTACAGCCTATGATGTATCTGATGCTTCGGCCAGGGCTGCTGCCTCAGGAGTATACCTAAGAATGTACTCCTGGCTTAGGGTGGCAGGTTTTTGCGAATGACTTACAGCAGTCCATTCTCGGATACAAGTTATTTGGATCAGATGTCCAGGATATCCTCTCTAACCTCCAGGCCTCAGGTAGGACCCTGATGTCAGTATAGCCCCTCTATCGTACCCAACTGAGGGGTAGACAGTGAATACCTTTTCAACCGGCTGGTGCTAGACACCATCCTGCCACCAGACAGCAAGGTAAGGGCAAGGGAAGAGGAACCTTGCCCACCTCAGGAACCACCCCAGGTGCCCACTCAAAAGGCCATAAAGGTGATTTCCGGTTCCATCTGCCATACCTTAACAGCAAACAGATGGATGCTCTGCCAAACCACATTTATAAAGAAAAAAAAAAAGTAGCTAAAACACTACTACGTCGACCCAGTTTCAACTGTAATATTCCGGAAGGCTTACCAGCAGTCTGAGCCCAAATCCCTGGCCTCTCTGAGTGACTTCTCTGGAGCCAATAGTATCAGGACCTACTCTCCTCAGAAACCCATGTGGCCAGAACAGTCAGACCCAACGGCTGGCCTGATACTAGTGGAGCTCCATGAATTTTGCTCCAAAATCCACTGTCAGCTTCAAACTTTTCAAACTAATCTGTAACATGTCCAAACTGAACAAAAGGACATTCGGACAGCTCTTACAGTGGCATGTGAAAAAGCAGAATGCACAGCTGAATTCACTGTACCCCTTTATCGTAAATATTTACAGTTAGAAAAGAAAACCTCAGACTTAGAAGGTAGGCTGCGCAGAAAAAATCTTTGTATATATGGCTTACCTGAGGGAGAGGAAGGACCCAAGCTTGCTACTTATATTGATAAACTACTTCACAAGGCACTATATCTACCATCAGACATGCAACTACAAATGGAATGCATTAAAAGGGCCCTGGGACCTAGGCCTTCCCCCAATATGCAGCATTGATCTGGTGTAAATCAGTTCATCAGCTACCATGTTAAGCCACTTAGAAAAAAAGGACAGTCTTATGGGGCAACACCAGATTATACTTTAACCACAGTAGCACTCCAGTTGTGCTGCAAAAACATCAAGCCTACTAATAATATATATACCCTCGAGGAAAGAAGGGAGAGGGGGGACATGATAGAAACTTTCCAGTACCTTAAGGGAATCAACAAACTCCAAGAGGGTAGCATCTTTAAGAAAAAGAGATGTGCAAGAAAAAGGGGGCACAATTTGAAGATGGGGGGGGATGACTCAGGGGCAGCGTGAGGAAGTATTTTTTCATGGAGAGGGTGATAGACACATAGAACGGCCTTCCTGAGGAGATTGTGGGTCAAAAACTGGGGGAATTTAAGAATGCATGAGACAGACATGAGGCAATTCTAGTGGGAGGTAGGAGGAAGAAGGCTGTTGGTAAAACTAGGATCTGCAGCTTATCCGATAGGTAGGGAAATGGGCAGACTGGGTGGGCCAAGTGGTCCTTATCTGCCGTCAAAATCTGTGTTTCTCTGTTACTCACCTTACCTCAGAGCCCTTCGTCAGGCAGGCATGAAAATTTCAAACCCTTTTTCTAGCCAGAGGGCTCTGTCATACCCCAGATGAGCCAAAGCAGATTTAGCAAGATGGGGCATCACAATACTACTTCCTCCACGTCCTCCCCAGAATTCCACAGATTGAGGTAGAAGGCACATGGAGAGCACTTCTCCCATGCAAACCACAGTGCAGCCAACTAAGGAACCTCACCCGCAGTGGAAACTGCCAAGACCCCTCAGCCACTTGATCTACAGGCCATCAAAGACCTACTCCAGCAATTCTCTAGACCTCCCAGATGAATAGAGCCACAATGATCAACCAGCTGGAACTCTCAGTAGCCATTGCATCTGGATTCGGAGGGGGGGCCTTATGGGGGCTACCGGTCACACTGTTCGTGATCAGACCTGATTAAAGGGACCTGTTTGTTTATAGACAAAACTATGTGGGGGCTGTCCATGCTCTAGGCCTCGAGTGGATATGCCACTGGTCAGACAGCATCTGGGGGGGGTCCCTTTCCTACCACTACCTCAACACACTTGCCTAAATGATATATTTGGATCTTCCCCAGGCGTGGCAGCCTATTTATGACTGATCTAATTCCAAGCAGCCTAAACACAGACTGTTAGTATGGGGGGATACCACTGCCTTGGAGGGAGAACCCTGAGATCTTACTTCGAATTGAAGCTCCTGCAGCAGGCTTATAACCATTAGGACTAAGCCAGCAGGCACCAGGACCTCACGGAAAAATTCTAGCTAGCAGTCTTCAGCAGGGGACCGCCACCTGACGTTGGCCCACCCCGACGTCCGCCTATGATAAATAAGGGGCGGTCCCTGTGGGGAGCCACGGGCAACGCATGGACATATTTTCTGGCACTGTCCAGTGCTCAAGTCCTTCTTACAAAATCTCTCGGAGGCCCTCTCCCAGATTTTTATGGGCATACATAACCTTACTCCTGAGAGGTTTCTTTTTTCAGATTTCCTGGCTACATGTAGAGACCCAAATACAAAAAAGCTAGTAAGTATATGTCTATTAACGGCAAATAATTTTATTATAAAGAACTGGCTGTCTCCTACCCCACTTAAATCAGTGGGATGAAATAATGATACAAGTTTATGAATTAGAGCAATTGACAGCTAGACTCAACAAAACTAATGAATCCTTTGAAATCATTTGGAGGAGATGGGTCCTGTACGTAACCACTCAATGACCTGATTTTGTCCCATAGGATATAGACCCAAGAAGGAGTTCTGATCAGTGGGTACATTCTCTCTTGGTCCAAGAATGAGGCTAGGACCTCTTAGGGAGGACAGGATAGTACAGTCCCCTTGAGATACATATTCTGTCTCTTATAGTGAATGTGTAATGTACAAAGAATTAACTTCTGTACAGACATAGGTAGAATTTTGGTTACTTTTTGTGAAGAAAACACATTTTTAAGTTGTTTTTCCTCCAGAATGAAATGGGTGTAAATATTGTTGGCTACTTGTTATATGTTTGTATGTCATGTCCTTCTTGTTGTTTTTTATGCATAAATATTAAATAAAGATTGAAATGAAAAAAAAAAATAAGGGACGGTCCCCCAGCACCACCTCAGTTCTTTTCCCGCCGTCGACCCGTGCATATCGGCTCCACGGACACCTTCTGCTTAAGTCGACCGCTTTTTTTTATTGAGTTTTCCAACCTGCTTTTTTTTTTTTTTTTAATCTTCTTTTCTTTTAATTTCAGGAACTTCTCCACTGTTCGTCTCAGAAACGACAGCGGACGAAGTAGTCTACCGGCAAGCAGATGATTGCTTCCTTGTTGTCCTGCATAGGCCCGAACTGCGATCCTGAGGTCTGCCTGCTCTCCCAGGATTTCCCCTGGGACTTCACTTCCTCCACCAGCTGAACTGGAAAATTTTCTCTGCTTCTACAGGAGTTCAAACCGACGGACATGAAGATCTAGGGCCTTGACTTCCCAAGCTCTTTGGAGAATAGAAGCCCAGCTGCAAGTGCGGACTCTGGGAAATGCTCCGAATGACTCTCCAATCTGTCTCCAGCTCTAGTTCCATGTTCCAGTCGATGGGCCCCAGCAACCTTCATCTCTCCACAGGCTCACGGAGGTACACCTCCCCGCCTTCCCTCAATTGTCAGGCAGTGGTTCTCTTCTTCCCTGTCCCTTGGGCCCTCACTCACTTTCACAGGGGCCTAATACAGGAAGCCAACCTCCAAGAGGGGTGGCGGGTCTTTGCCCATCTTCTCCCTGGCCAAGGGCATCTGCTAGGTCGATTCCAACGTCTGGGTCCAACTCCTTCCAGCGACGTCTGGGGCATGCATCACCTCCCCTGCGTGCGTGACACCTCTGCCCCTATCTCGGGAGTCCGCTCCTTTCGACAGGTTGCTCTCTCTAGGCAGATGCCGGTTGTTTCTCTTTACTGGCATCAGCCTATGCCTGTCAGGTCAACACTGGCTCCTCCACTGTTGACCCCAACAATGCCTTTTGGTCACTCCCAGACCCTCGTCAGCCATCGGCTGGCCTGGTTGACACTTAGCCGATGCCTGGGAGACCGTCACTTAAGCCGATGCTCACGGTCCTAGCATCTCCAAGGCCGACATCAGTGCCCCACAGCTTCACTACTGACGTTCAGCTTTTCTACTGTCCCAGCGACGCCTTCCAGTCATCCCCAGCCCCTTCTCAGCCGTTGGCTAGCCTTATCGCCACCCAGCCAACGCCTGGGAGACTGGCATTGTTTTAGCCGACATTCACAGTCCTAGTGACTTTAAGGCCGACGTAAGTGCCCAAGGGCTCCCCTACTGACATCTGTTTTTCTACTACCCCGGCGACGCCTTCTGGTTGCCCCCCGGACTCTCCAAAGCCGTCAAGCCTGATCGCCACTCAGCCAACGCCTGGGAGACCGACATCACTTTAGCCAACATCTGTGGTCCTAGTGTCTCTAAGGCCAGCGTCAGTGCACCAAGGCTTCACTACTGACATCCGGGTTTTCATTACCCCCACGATGCCTCTCAAGTCGACTCGGGCGCGCCTAAGTCTTCGGCTGGCCTTGTTGCCACTCAGCCGACATCAGTGCACCTGGACCTCTGCCACTGACGTCTGGGTTTCCTCTATCCTGGGGGCATCTCTTTGGTCACCCCAGATGTTTCTCAGTCGCTGGCTGGCCTTATCACCACTTCGGGCGACGCAGCTCGCGGTCCTTGTGCCTCAAGGGCCACTATCAGTGCATGTGACCCTCCGACACTGATGCCTGGGTTACTGCTTCCCCGGTGGTGCCTCTTCGGCTGTCCTTGCATGCTCCTCAATCATCAATCAACCATGCTGCCAGCTAGTCAATGCCCGTGGGAACATCGTTTCTGATGACACTCACTGTCCCTGCGCCTCCAGGGCTACCGTCTGTACACCCAGACCTTGACTACTGACGTTCAGGTTACTTCTGCCCCAGTGAGGCCTCCACGGTCATCCCAGGGTGCTCCTCAGTCATGGCCAGACCTATGGCCACTGACGCCAGGGTCGCCATCATCACCTCAGCCAGCACTTACTACCCTGTGACTTAAGGGACGACATCAGTGTACCAGGGTTTTGGCCACTGCCATCCGGATCTCCCACCTTTTAGAGATTCTTGCTCTCTTTCCTTCTTGTTTGGTTCATTTCATGAACAAGGAGGACCCCCCCTTTTCCCCCCTCCTCAGTGTTGGGGAATTGGGTCAGGGTTCTGGAGACGTCTAAAAGGTAATTTCCATCTCCTCTGAGAGGAATGGAATGGTGCCAGTCCTGGCTCATGCCCTTTGAGAGGAAACCCCTTTTGAGTTCCCGACATGGGCATGGTTCTAAGCGCCTAGGTCCTCGTGTTCTTCCTTTGTGCGGCACTGTCCTGAAAGGGCAACACCGTCATCTGTCTGTTCCAGGCAGTACTCCTGGTTGGGAGTCTTAGGATGGCTAAGCACTGCTGCAGCCTGCTCCCTTTCCATATTCTACCCTCAATACAGCCATGATTCAGGCACTACCGCAGAAGCAGGCCATAGTACCTGTTCCTCCATGGTAGAGGATCAGGGATGGTTATCCCATTTCATCCCTACAATTCAGGGTCCTATGTCATATCCTGGATCTTAGCCAGCCTTCCTCCCCGGTCACTCCTAGGGGACCGGCTTTGGTTGCGGGACATAGAGACTGTCTTTCTTTCTTTTCCAACCCCTTAGAAGGTTTCTCTTCTTCCACCATTACAGAAACCTTCAACAGTTTTTGGACCCTGCCAGTTAGCCCGTGTTCGGCTTCACATGTGTGCTTGCCGCACTAGCTGTGCCCTTAAGCCAACCTAATTTTTACTTTCTTCTGATTCCACATGAGGATGCTCCATTGGACTCCATCTGGTAGACCATTGGATTCAGGGAAACCTTCCTCCTCAGGGATGGAAGCCTCCAGTTCACTGACTTGGAGCTGGGGCTGTGTCTACCCCCAGTGGGTCCTTTTAGCCGTCCATATGCTTATGCCCTCATTTCATCCAGATGAACTGTCAGGCTGTGGTCTTCTTCATGGACTAACAGCAGGGTATCTCCCCCCAACCCCCCGTGGGATGGAGCCCACTGGGGACGACTGCCATTCAGGTTCCGGGTGTTACAAGCACCTTCATCTGATAACCTTATGTGGATTCGTTCACAAGCCCGAGCACCAGCTCCTTCTCTTAGCGGGTTCGCTCTCAGACCTGGTATTTGTCATGGTGAACCTTTCTTGCCTCTACTGGACAGGGAGGTCGCTACCTGCCCCCTCCCTTTCCTTGGGTGCAGAGTTTTTCTACTCTACCTGCGGTCATAAGGGGCATTGATGTCTCTAGAGGTTCCCTTCTTACCACGACAGCCTTTATGCTTCACCCTGCCCTCTTCAGAGCAGGACGCCCAGGTCCTTCCGCATCTGAGGACCCTCCTTCTTGCCCTTTTTGCTATTAGTTTAGTGGCTGCCATTCGTGGCCCCCCCCCAAGTGGCTGAGGTTCTAGTGCCTGTTGGAATTCCCTCCATTAAACCCCCTTTGTTTAGCAGTGGTAATGGTTCTTCCCATGGGTTACTGCTCATCCACTGGGTTCATTTACCTGTCCTGAGAACCTCGTTTGGATTGCTATTATGGCGAGTGTATATTCGAAAAGCAAATCAGTTGATATCGCTTCCGGCAGTTGACACCCGGCAACTAAAAGTGTTTTTGCAGGGGGCTTTGCCCCCCACCCTCCCTGAATTAGGATTCTTAACTCCAGAAGGGTGCATGTCAGGGAGGGGGCACAAATTTGGCTGCAAAAAAAAAATTAAGTCCGGGAGCCGCAGGCAGCAGCAAAATTCAGACCCTTCCATCCCCAACCCAGAACCTGCTGTGCCAGAGCCAGCCTCCCTCACCACCACACCACATGGCTGGCTCAGCAGCAGTAGGCACAGTTCCTCTGGATTACCCTCTTCCCTGTCCCTCCCCTTCCCCTCGTCATTCCCTCTCTCCGGTCGCCTTCCCCTACCCTCGCTGTAGCAGTAGTCACTACCCTTGTGGGTCACCTATCCCAATAGCGACGAATATGGAGTTGCTGTTTTGACGATCGCCCATATTCGGACACTATTATCACTGGATACCCTCCACTGCAGGGGCCGCTGCCAAGCACCCTGGCAGTGACAGACCAGCCCTGGCAGCTGGATCCGCCTCCACTTCACTCCTTGCTAGACCCCCTCCTCTTCCGGTCCCCGACCAAGAGGTTGTGGTCCAAGGTCGGTTCTCCCTCCATCTCAGTCATTGGAGAACTATCACATCAGATGCCTGGATTCTTCAAATTATAGAACGGGGTCACACCGTGGAGCTCATCGAGCAGCCCCCAGAGACTTCTCCTCCTCCTCCTCTGCTCTCCAACTACCCCCCCCCCCGACCCACGTGGCTGTTCTCCGGGAGGAGGTGCAGTCCTTTCTGCACAAATAGGCCATCAAGCCAGTGCCCAGGCACCAGAGAAACAAGAGGTTTTATTCCAGGTTCTTCCTGGTCCCCCAAAAAGACCGAAGTTTTGAGGCCCATCTTAGACCTAAAGGAACTCAGTCTGTATCTCCAGTACAAAAAGTTCAGAATGGTAACTTTGCCAGGTCTAATGCCCCTTCTCACGGAAGGTGACTGGCTGTGTTCTTTGGACATGCAGGATGCTTACCTGCACATCTCAGTGTTCCCTCCCCACAGGAGATTCCTCCGGTTTCTCTTCCAGGGTGAGCATTACCAATTCAAAGTGCTGCCCTTTGGCTTGTCCTCTGTGCTGCGGGTCTTTACCAAATGCTTCGCAGCAGTAGCTTCGGATCTCTGAAGGGAGGAGCTGTACGTTGTCCCTTATCTGGACGATTGGCTCTTGAAGGCCCCATCCAGGGAACAGCTCCTGCAGACTCTGGAGAGAACTCTTCAGTTGTTTCTCTCCCTGGGCATTATGATCAGTTTGCCCAGGTTGGTCCAAGTCCCATACCAAAGGCTGCAGTACATAGGGGCAGTTCTAGACTCAGTGCAGGAAAAGGTTTTCCTGCCTCAGGACTGGATGGAGTGCCTTATTGCCCAGACTCAGGAGGTTGTCCAGAGCCATTATGTCCCTGCAAGGCTGTACTTGGGACTTTTGGGGCTGATGGCTGTGGCCATCCTCACTGTTCCACTGGTCAGAATCCACATGAGCATCCTCCAGCGGACTCTCCCAGTACAATGGGACCAGCGCATGGTTGAATTGGATCTGTTGGTGCTGGTCTCCTCTCCAGTCCACAAGGTGCTCCAGTGGTGGATGAACCCCCTGAATCTTCTGGAAGGGGTTCTCTTCCAGATCTCCTCCCCCCCAGCAGACTCTCACCACGGATGCCACGGGTTTGGACTGGTGGGCTCATCTGGGTCCCTTTTAAACTCAGGACTCTTGGTCTCAGATCAAAAACTCCCTGCACATCAATGTCCTGGAGATTTAGGCAGTCCTGTATGCCGTGCAGACCTTTCAGAATCATTCCTCCCAGGCCAGCTGTTGATTCAGTCTGACAACCTCAGTATTGTGTACTACATCAGCAAGCAAGGGGGGACACATTCATATCCCCTGTGCAGGGAAGCCACGAGAATGTGGTACTGGGCACTAGACCACGGTCTGACTTTCTCAGCGGTTCATGTCCGAGGAGTGCTAAACACCCTGGCAGACAGCCTCAGCCAGATGCAGTCCAGCATGCACAAGTGGGAGCTTCTCTCATCCATTGCAGAAGATCTGTTCGACAGATGGGGTCATCCAGAGTTGGACCTTTTTGCATCCCCACTCAATGCAAAACTGCCCAATTTCTGCTCATTCAATCCAGGGCCTGGAGTTTTCTGGCAAGACATGTTGTCCCTCTCCTGGAGTGGGAGGTTCCTTTACGCCTTCCCTCCATTTCCTCTGACTCAGAGGGTGCTCATCAAGCAGCAGATGGAGGGGACCGGCATGATTCTGGTAGCTCCATTCTGGCCTCGCCAGATATGGTTCCCATTATTACAGCAGCTGAAGGAGGAGCCTCCGGTCCCACTTCCTCTCTACAGGAATTTATTGACCCAGGCTCAGGGGACCCTGGTCCATCCCAACCTCAAGTCACTCCAAGTGCATACTTGGCGCCTGAGAATGTAACTATCGCCAGATTTGGGGGTTCCAGCAGGGTAGCGGATATTCTAGTGGCCACTCGAAAACCCTCCACTTAAGCCACTTGTTCCATGAAGTGGAAGAGGTTTGCCATGTGGGCTGCCAGACATAATCTGGACCCCTTCACTTGTCCAGTGAACCAGATTCTGGATTACCTGTTATCACTGTCTGATTCAGGTCTTCAGTACTCCTCCCTCAAGGTGCACATTTCAGCCATTTTGACCTTTCATGAGCCAGTGGGTGACTGCACCATAGCTCAGCTGGATGTTTCCTGTGCTTTCCTGAGGGGCATCCTGCATCTGAAACCCCCAGTCCTTTCCGCTGTCCCGACTTGGGATTTGAATTTTGTTTTGGAGAAGATGACTCTGTCTCCTGTTGAGCCAGTCGTGACTTGCGAGCTATGCTTCCTTTCTTGGTAAGGCCGCATCTAGAGTATGGAGTTCGGTACTGGTGCCTACACCTCAAAAAGGACATTAACCTGCTGGAGAAGGTCAAGAGGAGGGCTACAAAGATGATAGCGGGTCAGAAGGATAAGGCATCTGAGGAGAGGTTGAGAGCACTGAACATGTACTCCCTGGAAAACAGGAGAGAGAGAGAGGGGACAGGATTGGGACCTTCAAGTACTTGAAAGGGATAAATAAGATTGATAAGGAGAGTCTCTTTAAGCTGAGTGGCAACCATAACATGAGGGGGCACAGTCTTAAACTGGAGGGTGGGAGGTTTAGGAGGGAGGTCAGGAAGCCCTTCTTCACAGAGAGGGTGGTGGACACTTGGAATGTGCTGCCAGAAGAGGTCAGCTCATTAAAGACAGTGGGCAGCTTTAAGAGAGGCTGGCATAGGCATGGGGGAAAGTAAGGATCATGGGCAGGGAGAATGGGAGGAGTGGCTCCAGCTGTGGACCCTGCAATAAGAGCAGACTTGTTAGACCAAATGGCCTTCCTCTGCTGGCTTCTTTGTATGTTCATTATTTTTGGTTGCTGTTACTTCTACTTGAAGGATTTCCTTCCTTCAGGCGCTCTCTGGTGCGAGAAGCCTTATTTGATTTTTCACAAAGACAGTGTCTTTGCACACAAACCCTACATTTCTCCCCAAGGTGGTATCTGAGTTTACCCTCAATCAATCCACCCACCTTCCTATTTATTTCCCTGTGTGTGCCAATCCAGGGGAAGCACTGCTCCATATGTTAGATGTGCACAGAACCTTGAAGCACCACCTTCTTAGCAATAAGGAAAGTAATGTAATGTAAAATTTATTTAAATAAGGCACCCTTCCTGAGCTCAGGGCACCCTTACAGTCATCATAACAATAAATTTAAAATACATAGTATCAATTTCATTAAAACACATATCATTACAGGAAAACATACAGTAAGTATTGGAGAATGCTTGGTGAAACAAAAAGGTTTTTAGGGATTTTTTAAAACCTTCTACAGTCAGACTATCTCGTATCTGGTGAGGTAGAGAATTCCACAGGGTAGGTGCCACAAAGGCTAAAGATCTTCATCCAGATGTCTTAAGAGTTACCCTGGGAATCTCTAGCAATCCCTCGTCAGAGGATCGGAGTGAGCGGGAAGGACAGTAAGAAGACAGGAGTTCTTCCAGGTAGTGAGGTCCCAACTCGTGTAGGGCTTTGTAGGTCAGCAACGCGACCTTGAAAGTGATACGCCACTATATAGGCAGCCAGTGCAGTTCACACAGCACAGGTGTTATATGACTGGAGCTTGGGACTCCAGTCAACAACCTGGTCAGCGCGTTCTGCACTAGCTGCAGGCGACAGATATCTACTCCTGGTAGCCCTAGATAGAGGGCATTGCAGCAATCAAAACGACTGGTAACTAAGGCGTGAACCAAGGTAGGGAGGTCTTCGGGCGGAACCAGGTGTTTCACCCAGACTATATTCCTTAGATGAAAAAAGGAAGATTTGACTACTGCCGACACCTACGCCCTCAGGATCAGGCCCTCATCAACAATAACGCCAAGGTTACGCACCTGGCCAGAGGTCATAAGTAGGGTCCCCCCAGAAATAAACCTGAGGGCTTCCCCACCCATGCCTCTGACATCCTAACCCCAGGGTCCACCACCAATGCCTCTTTTTTATCTGAATTCAACCGAAGCCAACTGGTACTCGTCCACTTCTGTATCTCCAGTAGGCAGTTATTAAACCTCGTAACTGAGTCAGACTCCTATTCAGGCACAAAAGACATGTAGAGCTGAGAATCATTGGCATAGCAATGAAAACTCAGCCCATATCGTCTTATAATGTCCCTCAATGGAAGCATGTACACCGCAAATAACATGGGGGACAACACCGAGCCCTGTGGAACCCCACAGGGCAGGCAGTGAAGGGCTGAGGAATAAATCCCCAATACCACTCTCTTGAGACCTGCCCTCCAGGAAAGATCGAAACCAACTGTGGACTGCTCCCCTCAAACCACAGAAAAAACACAGGAGTTTGAGCATCACCCCATGATCCACGGTGTCAAATGTTGCTGAGAGATCAAGGAGAACCTAGATGGACCGGGCTCTCTGATCTCTCGCCATCAGGAGATCATTTAGTACCCACACCAGGGCTGTCTCAGTACTGTGCCGTTTTCTGAAGCCAGACTGGAGAGGGTCATAGATATTGTGGCTGGTCAAATGATCCTCCAGCTGCAGAGCGACCAGCTTCTCAATAACTTTCCTTACAAAGGGCAAGTTCGAGACCGGCCTGTAGTTAGCTGGGCAGTTGGGATCAAGAGAGGGCATTTTCAAAAGGGGGTGAACTATTGCCTCTTTTAAGGGACCTGGAAAAGTCCCTCTGTCCAATGAAACCGCCACTATCCCAATAAGGATTGGTCCGATAACCTCTACACACCCCACTAGGAGGCGAGTAGGGCCTGGATCCAAACTACAGTAGGTAGGTCGCAACGTCTGGATAATCCTCACTATATCCATGACTGCCGATTGGCTAAAGGTGAACCAGGTCAACTGGGTATAAGTACCACCCGGTTGAGCCATGCAAGGTCCAATGGGAAGACGCTGGTCGATCTCATCCCTGATGGTAGACACCTTATCAGCGAAGAATTGCACAAACTCCTCACATTGTACTTGTGACAAGGCTTGACCAGCATGAAGACAGGCTAGATTGCACAGTCTGTCCACAGTCCAGAAGAGCTGGGCCGGCCTATTCCTCGCTGTAGCAATTTCCCTGGACAGGAATTCTGCCTTCTTATGGGAAATTGCTGATTGGTAGATCTTATAATGATCCAACAATCTAAGCATCTCCACCGCCAGGCGAGTTTTCCGCCAGTGTCTTTCCAATCTTTGACCCCCTCTCTTCAGCTCGCGGATCTCACCGGTGAACGGGGGGCCCCTTGGGTGAAGAGTAACGAGGCAAGCTTCGAGTTGAAACAATGACCTCCAGGGGCCCCACCTGCTGCAGTATATAGGCCAACACTAGGGGCCCTGGGTCAGTGCTATCCATTGGCAATCTCGGGAAGTCCATTTTCGTCATCAGGCCTTCCGAGGTAACTCCTCTCAAAGGATGGAACTGTACTAACTCCTTAGGGGCAGGCCTTTGTCGGGGGGGGGGCTGCGAAACTGAATCTCAGGGCGCAGTGGTCGGACCAACCAATTGGTTCCACCTCCACATCAGAGACCTCCATCCCCAGATGGAATATCAAGTCCAATGAGTGCCATCCCTCGTGAGTTGCAGAGGTAGTAACCCATGTCAGGCCCAATGAATCCATCAATTTGAGGAGGTTTTGTCCAAACAGTGAGAGTTCATTGTCGACCCAGGCATTGAAGTCCCCCAGAATTAACCATCTGGGGGATTACAATACCATCTCGGCGATGAAGTCTGCAACCTCCTTCAGGAACTCCCTCCCATCTCCTGGTGGACGGTAGATGAGAAGGATCCTGTAGCCTGAACCTGCACCCACCATACACTCGAAGGAGTTGGTACATCCAGCTGGCACCTCCCTGAGATCCAGTTCCTGTCTAAAACAGACTGCAATCCTCCCGCCCCTACGGTCCACTCTCGGGCGGTGAATCACCGAGAACCCATCCGGAACCGTGGTATCCAAAATAGGACCCGCATTCTCATCAAGCCAGGTCTTGATGATGCAAGCCAGGTCAACAGAGGCAACAAGATCTGCAACTACTGTGGTCTTATTCCTAATAGACCTGGCATTGCTTAACACCGCCCGAAAGGGACGAGAGTCCAGTGATGACTCCACTTCCTGCCTGACAAAGTCAGAACCCTTGGGTATGGGCACAAGACAAGGCGAACCTCGTTCCTGCACCCGTTTCGCCCCAGGGTGTCTCCTGGTTCTCACTGTCCTTATCCACCCATTCCTTTCCCATCCCCCCCCCCAAGAGTTCCAGGATCTCCGACCCCTTACACTCCTCCATCTTAAGATGCCAAATGCTCGGCATCTATAATGCGCTTCAGGAGGAAGTGAAGGATAATCAAAAGGACGGAGATCCTTCAATCTTGAGGAGGAGTACCGCCTGACTGTCTCCCCAATACCCCAGCACATATCTCCAACACTCCTAGCAGCCCAATATCTAATTCACAACCCCACACACTATAACTTCTTCCCCTCTTGTATAAATTATGTAAAAACCCTTATAACTAACACATTAAAAACCCACCCTTTCCCATAATCTTTACTAATCACTCCTACCCTCTCTCTATCACAGAGAGGATAGGATTTAAACAAAATAAACAATAAAATTAAATAACAATAAACAAAGTATTAATAATAAAAATCATAACCATTTAACATCCTCCCAAATCCTGCAATACCCTTCGTGCACAGATAGTACTTAAGCTAACAGATTGAAAAAATCTGTCATCAAAGTCTTTTTACTATATCTATGTCCAGTCCAGGAAATTTATACCTTCATTTAAAAGAAACCTTATACAGTTCGAATATACCACCTCATGAAAAAGAGGAAGCCCATATAAAGTCAAATGCACCACCTCTCACTTATATGCATTAAAACCAAATAAGTAGAAAGACGAAGCAGCTGTTTATTTCTTTCGCCCCTGGTAGAGAGGGTGTTCAGGTTTCTAAACGATGTTTATCTAAATAGTTGGCTAATTGTATTGTGTTCTGCTACAAATATGGCAAAGAGTTGCCTGGAGCTGTAAAAGCTCATTCCACAAGAGGCATGGCTACCTCTGTGGCTTGTTTTCGAGTGGTCTCAGCCGCTGAAATTTGCACGGCTGACACCTGGAGTATCGTCTATACTGTACTTTCATGAAGCACTACAGTGTGGACATTGCCTCAGTATCCTTTGCTGGTTTTGGAAGGGCTGTGCTGCAGGGCCTCCTGTCTTAAGCTTAAGGTTAGCCTTCCTCCTAGGCAGTCCTATTTCACCTGTAAGTGCTTGGGATTTGTTCCTATGGTGTGACCTGATGACTGAGATACCCCCAAAGAAGATAGAACAGTTACGCAGGATCCACAGGAAGGAAAGCCTAATGAGCGTACACCACCAAACTAGCAGCAAAAGACTTAGGGTGAGGTCAGGAGGGGATGCTAGAAAGGGAGAGCAAGGAGGGAACGGGGAGAAGGAAGTAGGGTGGAGGGTGGTAACCCTGAATTCTAGGAGTCTAGGGAACAAAACAGCAGAGTTACAGGCTCTCATGGCAGATGGGGGGATGGACAAGGCAGCCATCACCGAGACATGGGCCACCCATTACCGTGACTGGGACCTAGCAGTACCAGGGTATAGGATATATCCGTGATTTTCCACAGTCTGCTTTTGGGGAGTTCTTTTACTGATACACTTCAGGAAATGTCTGTGTTTGGTAACATATTCCAGGTAACTTCTGTGTTTTGTAACAGGTTTTATGTAATTCTTCTGTAGTTTACAGAAGAAAGTATTTTTTTATCTGATTGTTTTTTTAGAGAGGGAGAAGGGAAAAAAAGGGTTAGCACGCAGAACAGGGAAGAGGATTAGGAGATACCAGATAGCAATTAGGAGGCATAAACAGGCAGAAGAGTGAGGAGGGTAATAGTCATGCTGGGAATGGTGCAGTGCAGTGGCTGTGGAGCAACAGTCTTCAGGGAGACATTCTGAAGGCTGTGATGATGCCCTATCTGCAGGCACCTCTCTGTGCTGAAGGAGGAGTTTGCCTGTTTTGCGCAGAGTTGGTCATGTTACAGGCAGAATCCACCCTCCACTCAGAGACCACCGGGTCCACAACATGAACTTCCTAGGATGCCCAGAAAGAAGTGTGACTGGACCACAGTGGGCACAGGGAGGGTGAGGGGTGGAGTCAAAAGCACATTCCCCAACCGGTCCAGCTGAATAACTCCTACAGTGTTTTGGAAGAACAGGAATGCCCCACACAGGCACACGTAGCTGGGACCAGGGAGGATGGTCAGAACCTCCAAGCTGGAGCCCCAGGGAAGGGAGACAGGGAACCACGGAGAAGGGGGAAGCTTCTCCTAGTGGGAGACTCTTATTGTCCAGAGCGTGAACTTTGGAACACCTAGCAGGGGGGAGAGGGAGGTCAAGTGCATCCCAGGAAGTGCTGTAGGGAGAGATGGGAAGCAAATCCATAGGATCGCTAGGGCGATAGCCAGGAGGGAGGAGCTGGATGTCATTGTCCGCCTGGAGACCAGTGACCTGGCGGGGAGAAGAGTGCAGTTAGCCAGAGTCCAGGAGGATTTCAGGAAGCTGGGGGGAGGGCCTGAAACAGGTAGCATGTTCCATCTCATTCTCGGAGGTGCTGCCTGTCCAAGGCGCAGGGAAGGGTAGGGCACTCCACATCCAAGCCTTCAACACCTGGTTGAAGGACTGGTGTGGAAGAGAAGGATTTGGCTTCATAGGGGACTGGGGCCCCACCTGGGTAGATGTGAGCTCTTATCAGGAGGATGGCCTTCATCTGACTGGGAAGGGGACCTCACTTCTTGGTGAGAAGTTGGAATGCTTCAGCAGAGAGCATTTAAACTGGTGGGGCGGGGGAGTCAGGAGGGACAGGTGGCTTAGGATCACTCCCCCATGGTAGCATCTAAAAACACAAGTTGCAGCAGGAACAACTGAAGCGAGCAGAGAGGAGCAGGCAGGCGAAGTGTGTAAAAGGGGGGATGGGGGGGCAGGAGCACATGAATAAGAAAACCAGGGTAGGGGAACAGGCAAGGGAGAGAGAATAAGAACAGAAGGAGGTCAGGGTATAAAACATGGAAGGTCATGCTCACAAATGCCTGCAGTCTGGGAAATAAGGTTCCAGACCTGGAAGCCGTGATGACTGGTGCAGACCTTGACATAGCAGCAGTCAGAGACATGATACTCTGCTGATCACGTCTGGAACATCAATGTACCAGGCTATACACTGTTCAGAAGGGACAGGGAAGGTAAAAAGGGAGTTGGGGGTGGCCCTGTACATCAGAGAAGGCATAAAGGCTATAGAAGTACGGGGAAGACAAGGCAATGTGGGTTACCCTTTAACCAGGGAGTGGCACAGCAATATGTACTGGGGTGATCTACAGACCTTGGGCACAGGGGGAGGAAGTGGACAGAGTACTAATGGAGGAAATTCACAACATGGCAGCAAAAGGTCAGTTTGGCCACTAGAACTAAATCATCCCATTTCAAGGCAAAAATATGGGACTTCAGAGGAGCTGACTTTGATAAGATGGCCAACAGAGTTAAGCTAGCCCTGGCAAAAAGAAATACAGGTGAGGGGATACAAGCAAAGTGGGCAAGCATTGAAGTTTGCAGTACTTGAAGCAACATCCCATTGTGTCAGAGAGAAAAGGAAGTGCAGAAGAAGAAGGAAACCACTTTGGTTCTCAAAAATATTAGCAGAAAAGGTCAGAGCCAAAAGGCTGGCCTTTAGGAAATATAAGGGAACGCAGCAGGATGAAGATAGGGAGACATACCAAACTTCCCTAAGGGACGCAGGGAAGGCAGTAAGGCAGGCAAAGGCCCAAACCAAGGAAACACTAGCACAAACAGTAAAAGAAGGGGACAAGGCTTTCTATAGATACATGAGTGAAAGGAGAAAGTCCAGAGGGGGTATTACTAAGATCAAAGGGGATAAAGGGGCATGTGAGGAGGAAGTTCATGTAAAAGCATCCATCCTAGATAGATACTTCTACTCAGTATTTACTGAAGAGAAGGTGGGGCAGGATCCACAGCTCAGCACCATGGACACAGAGGGGAGGGAGGTGTGCACTAGTCCCTTCACAAAAGAAAGGGTCCTACAAGAGCTCGATAAGCTCAGGGCGGACAAGGCAATGGGACCTGATGACATACATCCCGGGGTACTAAAGGAGCTAAGGATGGAACTAGCAGAGCGATTATCAGAACTGTTTAGTGAGTCTCTGAGCACAGGAGAGGTCCCAGAAGACTGGTGAAGGGCTCATGTGATCCTGCTGTACAAGAGTGGTAGCAGGGAACTACAGACCAGTCAGTCTTGCCTCAGTAGTGGGCAAGATTATGGAGGCACTCCTTAAGGAAAGTGCAACACCTGGAATCCATAGGAGCACAGAATCCAAGACAGCATGGGTTTACAACAGGAAGGTCCTGTCAAACTAATCTCATGGATTTCTTTGACTGGGTAGCCAGAGTGGTGGACCAAGGGGGAGCAGTTGATGTCGCCTACCTTGACTTCAGCAAAGCTTTCGATACTGTTCCACATAGAAGATTGATTAATAAGCTGGGTAGGCTCTGGGTGGGTCAGAAGTTGGCCAACTGCGTGGCAAACTGGTTGACAGGCAGAAAACAGAGTGGTGGTAAACGGTATACAGTCAGAAGAGATGCAAGTCACAAGTGGGGTACCTCAGGGATCAATCCTGGGGCCAGTCCTCTTCAATATCTTCATCAGTGACATTGCAGAAGGACTGGAGGGTAAGGTTTGTCTGTTTGCAGATGACACCAAGATCTTCAACAGAGTAGATGATCCGGATGGGGTGGGCAGAATGAGAAGAGATCTGGATAAACTAGCAAAAGAGTCGGAAGAGCAACTGGAGTTGTAACACAAAGAAGTGCAAGATCGTGCACATGGGGAAGAGAAGCCATGAAGCCACCTATAGACTGGGAGGGGAGTTGCTGGCAGTCACAAGAGAAGGAAAAGACTTGGGTGTCATCATCACCGATGACCTGAAATCATCCAAGCAGACCACTAAAGCAGTACGTAAGGCTAGAGGGATGTTGGGGTGTATTAGTAGGGGTATCAAAGACAGAAGAGGGAGGTAATAATCCCTCTTTACAAGACACTGGTTAGACCCCATCTGGAGTACTGTGTGCAGTACTGGAGGCCACACCTTCACAAGGACATTAACCCAGTTCAGGCAGTCCAGAGAAGGGCAACCAAAATGGTGCAGGGACTGCATCAAAAACATATGAGGACAGATTAACGGAGCTCAGTATGTATACCCTAGAGCAAAGGAGGGAGAGAGGTGATATGATTGAAACATTCAAACACCTTAAGAGCATTAACAAGGTGAAAGAGTCTAACATGTTTCAGTATAAGAAAAATAGCAGGACAAGAGGACACAGCATGAGATTAGAGGGAGGCCGATTAAGGGGTAATGTGAGGAAGTTCTTTTTCACAGAAAGGGTGGTGGATGCATGGAACTGCCTACCTCAGGAAGTGGTGGATATGAATACAGTGCAGGGCTTCGGACAGGCATGGGATAGACATAAGGGAACAATACAGATGAGTATGAATAGATAGGCCATTGACAGAGCAAAGGCCGATGGCACATTCATAAGGCAAAAAAAGAAATGGGCAGACTGGATGAGCCTTGCGGTCCTTATCTGCTGTCAACTTCTATGTTTCTAAGGTGAAATCCTGCTGATGGGGGATTTCAATATGCCGGATGTTGATTGGACCACCCAGGCAGCTGCTTCAGCCAGAAGCACAGCCATCCTGGAATCCCTGCAGGGGGTTGGACTCAGTCAGCTGGTGCATGAGCAAACCAGAGACAAATCTATTCTGGACCTGGTATGAAACAATGGAAACAGAGTCGGAGTCCAGGTGGACGGGCAGCTGGGATCCAGTGACCACCACATGGTGTGGTTTGGCATGGAGACAGGGACTCAATTAAGCCACACAAGGGCAAAAATATTAGATTTCAGGAGGGCAGATTTCTGTGAAATGGGTAGATGTTTAAGAGCAGCCCTGGAGAAGGGAGAGATAATTGAGGGAGTGGAAGAACAGTGGGGGAAACTAAAAGGAGCCATAGTGGAGGTAACTAACCAATTCCTTATGATAGTGGCTAACGGAAAAAGAAGAAGGAAACCACTGTGATTCTCTAAAGAGGTAGCAGACAAAGTAAGGGCTAAAAGAGCAAGTTTCAGGAAGTATAAGGTAACCCAAAGAGAGGAGGACAGGGAGGCGTACATTGAATGTCTGAGGGAAGCGGGGAAGGCACAGACAGAGGAGGGTTTAGCACCGACTGTGAAAAAAGGGGACAAGACAATCTATAGGTACATCAGTGATAGAAGAAAAATCGGGGGGATTGCGAGGCTCAAAGGGGAGAAGGGAGAGTGTAAGGAGGGGGATCTAGACAAAGCAGAAATACTGAACAGATACTTCAGTTCAGTAGTCACTAAGGAGGGAGAGGGTCAAGGACCACAGATGGGGAGAAGAGGACACCAGTCCATTCACAGTGAAGAGAATTCTGGAAGAACTCACAAAGCTGAAGGTGGATAAAGCCATGGGGCCAGACCCCATGTACCTGAGGATATTAAAGGAGCTGAGAAGGGAACTAGCAGCGCCTCTGGCTGCCCTGTTCACAGAGTCACTCAACACAGGTGTGGTTCCAGAGGACTGGAGGAGGGCGCATGTAGTCGCACTGCACAAAAGTGGCAGTAGGGAGGAAGCGGGAAACTGCAGGCCAGTCAGCCTCACCTCAGTGGTGGGGGAGATCATGGAGACACTGCTGAAAGAAAGGATAGTGGCACACCTGGAATCCAGTGATGCCCAGGATCTGAGGCAACACGAATTCACAGCAGGAAGGTCTTGTCAAACAAATCTGATAAATTTCTTTGATTGGGTGACTAGGGAAGTGAATCAGAGAGGGGCGGCAGACATCGCCTACCTAGATTTCAGCAAAGCCTTTGAATACCGTCCCACACAGAAGGCCGGTTAACAAGATGAGTAGTCTGGGTATGGGGCATAAGGTGATATATTGGGTAGAGACTGGCTGACGGACAGAAGACAGAGGGTGGTGGTATATGGGATCCAATCTTGGGAGAGAGCGGTGACCAGCAGAGTACCACACGGATCAGTACTAGTACCAGTCCTGTCCAGTGTCTTCATTAGTGACATTGCAGAGAGGATAGAAGGAAAGATCTGCCTATTTGCAGATGACACCAAGATCTTCAACAGAGTGGATACTCCAGAAGGGGGTGCAGAAAATGAAGAGGGACCTGAAGAAGCTTGAAAGATGGCCAGAGTTGTGGCAACTGAGGTTCAGTTCAAAAAAGTGCAAGATAATGCACCTGGGTAGGGGGAACCCTGGGGAGAGCTTCAGAATGGGGGGGGGTTGCTGACTGTCACCAAAGAGGAAAGGGACCTAGGGGTTATCATATCTGATGACGTTAAGGTATCAAAGCAGTGTACAAAGGCTGCAGGGAGGGCCAGTGGCGTGCTGGGGTGCATAGGCAGAGGCATTACTAGCAAGAGGCAAGAGGTGTTGATACCATTGCATGAAACACTGGTATGGCCTCACTTGGTGTACTTCGTGCAGTACTGTAGACCACACATGCATAAGGACATAGACAGGGTGGAGGCTATCCAAAGAAGGGCAACAAAGATGGTACATGGCTTACATCTCAGAATACGTGAGGAGAGACTGAGTACTCAATATATACTCACTGGAGGAGAAGACAGAAAGAGGGACATGATAGAAACTTTCAGGTATCTCAAGGGCATCAACAATGTGCAGGTGGGGGATCTTATCAGAACGAGGGGACACAATATGACATTGGAGGGAGGTAGATTAAGAGGTAACGTGAAGAAGGTTTTTTTTTCACAGAGAGGGTGGTAGACGCTTGGAGCAGTCTGCCACAAGAGGTGGTGGGAGCAAACACATTGGAGGGATTAAAACATGCCTGGGACAGGCACAAGGGAACTTTGGGTGGGGAGTGAGTGGTGAAAAGCCATTCATCACTTAGGGTCAGTGACTGCATACAAGTTTAGGGCTTATGGGCAGACTAGATGGGCCTAGTGATCCTTATCTGCCGACGATTTCTATGTATCTATGACAGGGTAAAAGGTAAAGGAGGAGGGTGGCACTGTGTGTAAGGGAGGAATGGGAGGAGGGCAGCGCGGAGTCATTACGGATGCAGCAAGAACACCAGAAATAAGGACTCTCAGGATGGGAGTGGTGCAGACCACTCTCTAGACTGAGGAGTCAGAGCTGAGAGAACTGGCGGGGACAGATCAGAAGGGACCTACAGGAAGGGCAACACGGTGATTGTGGGGACTGTCAACCTGCCAGAAATGGATTGAGGTACCCCAGCCACAACGAATAGGAGGGAGCAGGTACTTCTGGACGCCTTCCAGGACAGCTTCCTGTTGCAAATAGTCAACAAGCCAACCAGGTTAGGGAACACTCTAGATCTCGTGCTGGCTAATGGAGGGTTTGTGAGGGAGCTGGGGTCAGAGGAACTGCTGGTGGGAAGTGACACCACTCAGTATTGTTTACGATAAACATGGGAAAGGAGGGAGTAGGAACAGGCACAAGGGTGTTAGAGTTAAGGAGAGCCGACTTCAGGAGGATGGGGGAAATAGTACAAGGGTATCTGGCCAGAATCCATCCAAATATGGACACTAACCAGAAGTGGGAGGTCATTAAACTGAGAACTGAGGAGGGAACCCAGATGTGTACAAGGGTACAGAGTAAGAGGGCTAGGGCCAACAAACCTAGCTGGGTGAGCAGGGGAGTCATGAAAAGGTTAGGAAGAAAAGGGCAGCCTTTAGAAGGTACAAAAAAACAAGAGGAGAGGAGGACAGAAAGGAATACCTGAAGGGTCTATGAGGGGTGACAAGGCAGCCAAGGCATCAAAGAGAACTCAGGCTGGCACAGGGCATTAAGGAGAAAGAACTTCTTCAGGTACATCGGGAAAAAAGAGTTGCAAGGAGCCAAGTAGTAAGGATTAAGAGGAGCAGGGGTGGGTGGAAGTAGGGGCAGAACAGGCAGAAGCATTAAATGTATACTTCTGCTCAGTATTTACTAAAGAAGGGGCTGTACCAGGGGTGGGAGGGTAGGCACTGGAGGGAGGAGGTGACAGGCAGAGAACTCTCAGTGGGCAGAGTACTGGAGGGTTTGAGGTCACTAAGGGTGAACCAGGCGCCTGGGTCGATGGCATACACCCAGGGTGCTGAAGGGCTGGCAGAAGTCCTGGAAGATCCCTTGACAGACCAGTTCAGTGCCTCCCTGGACTCGAGGAGTGTACCTCAGGACTGGAGGATGGTGCACAAGAGTGGCCCCAAGGATAACCCAGGGAACTACAGACCGGTGAGCCTCACATCCATTTTGGGTAAGCTAATGGTGACAATCCTGAAGGAGAGGCTGGTTTCCCTCCTAGAAGCTAATGAGCTGCAGGATGGTAGATAGCATGGGTTTGTCTCAGGCAGGTCCTGTCAGACCAACCTCGTGGAGTACTGTGACTGAGTAACCAGGCAGTTAGACAGGGGTCATGTAGTGGATGTCCTGTACCTGGACTTCAGTAAGGCATTCGATTTGGTGCCACATGGGAGGCTAGGAAGTAAGCCAGAAGGGGCAGGGGCGAAGGTGGTGGGATGGTTAGTGAACTGGCTGCAAGGGGGACAGCAGAGAGTGGTGGTGGGAAGGGAGCTCTCATCCCCAAGGGCGGTGACAAGCAGTGTGCCACAGGGCTCTATACTGGGGCCGGTGTTGTTTGCATCTTCATAGCAGACATTTCAATAGACATCAAAAGCAAGATCAGTCTGTTTGCAGATGACACCAAGATGGGAGCAGTAGTGTATAATTAAGGGGGAGTCAGGGTGGCAGGGATTGCAAGAGGATTTAGCAAAATTAGAGGCCTGGTCGGACACTTGGCAGCTGGGGTTCAATGCCAAGAAATGTAAGGTGCTACATTTCGGCACAAAAAACACAAGGAGGAGCTACCAGCTTGGGGAGATTCAATTAGCCAAGATGGAAGAGAAGAAAGATCTGGGGGTGAGTATAACGGGCACAATGAATAACTCAGCACAGTGTAGAAGGGCAGCTGCAAAGCCCAACAGGATGCTGGGTTGTATTGCCAGGGTCATATCCTCCAGGAGGGGGGGGAGGTGATCCTGCCACTATATAGGTCACTGGTTAGACCACATCTGGAGTGCTGCATGCAGTATTGGTGACCGTACCTGAAGAAGGACATTAGATTACTGAGGGGTGCAGGCGTGGGGCAGCAAAGATGATCAAGTGCAGGAGATTTACCCTCTACGAGGGCTGGCTGAGGAGTTGAACATGTACTCCCTAGAGGAGAGGAGGGATAGGTAAGACATGATTGAAACCTTCAAGTACATGAAAGGAATAAATAAGACAGGCACAGAGGGGCTTTTCAGATTGGAGGGGAGACACTTGAGGACATGATCTGAGATTGGAAGGGAGAGAGTTCAGGAAGGAAATGAGGAGACACTTTTTACGGAGAGGGTGGTGTCTGGGTGGAACACATTGCCAGAGGAAGTAGGATCCTGTAGAACAGTGGGCTGCTTGAAAAGGAGATGCGATGGGGTAAGGGGGAAGGTCACGGGAGGTGGGGGAGTAGCCACTGCAGTATAGGGGCTGCTAGCTGCACAATCAAGCAGACTTGATAAACCATTAGGCCTTTATCTGCTGGCAATTTTGTATCTTTGTAAATAAGAACTTACCATACATAACAGTAGATCTTTGAGGGGATCTCAGTCATCAGGTCTGCCTTCACTCCATCCATCCCCCTTTTTTTGGGGGGGAGCTCTTTCCTGGAACTGGCTATCTGGTGTATCCAGCCTTTGTACAGGCCTGGGCACCTCTCTCTCCCTCGGTCCTTCATGGCTAGAGCTGTGCTTCCTTAGTCTCTGGGGGAACTGAGGAGAGAGCGGCCACTCCATGGCCTTTATAGAGTTGGTGATGTCATCACATGGCGTGGGCGGCCCAATTTATACTGCTGAAAATCTTCCATGTGGATCCTGCTTCACCGGCAGTGAAGTTCCTACGGTGTGACCTGATGACTGAGATCCCCTCAAAGATCTGCTGTTAAGGTAAGTTCTTGTGTAACTGTTCTTTCAAACACCATGAAGTCTTGCTATATTATGACTAATGCAGTTAGCCACTGCACTTGAACTGCCCCGGAGAGGAAAGAGTTAACTCCAGGGAGTCTCGAGTTCTACAGCGAGAGCGCTTATGCCAAAGTTTCGTCTGGGCAGTTTCAAATGAAACTGTCAGATTCTTTATCCGCTTCACTGAACAGTCGCTCCGGAGATCAGCTCCTTCAGCTCGGTCTCATTTCTCGGTTCACGGTAACCACAGTGTCATTTGAACCGGCAAAAGTATTTATTTTACCGCATTTTGGTTAAAAGCTCTATCTGGTAAACACGTAAAGTACAAAAATTAAAGTCTGTGTGTGAAATTCAATTATCGGTTCGGTTTGAACCAATCGGTTTGCTGAAATTAACGTTTAAAAAGTGTTGGTTGGGCTTTTTAGAGTCTGGTTCCCAGTTCTACTCGGTTCTAAAAAAACCTTGCTTTAAAATTAGGTTTTTCAAATACCGTGACACGCAGTTAGGAACCGATAAGAGTGTCTTGCCTAGCACTGCCATCAAAAGGGCAAGATTTTTGGTTAGGCTGGCATTATGTCTGAGAAACCCAAAAGAAAAACCCGGGCCCACTGAGTTTCAACACTGTGATGTCTGTGGGGAAGCCTTGCCAAGGCGTGACCCACACACCACTTGTGTTTATGTCTGAGGGCTGACCACCTCACTGTCAGACTGCCAGGTGTGTAAAAATTTCCTGCAGCCACCCTGGAAAAGAGATTGGTCGGCTCAGGGCAGCGAGACCTAAAAGTCCGCTGACGGATGGCCAGCCCGAGTCAGCACCCACTGGACCAGAGGGGTGCCCTCTGACCAGGCGAGACTTCCTCGGCAAGGAAGGCTGGTTCAGAGGAACCAGTCCCAGTGAAAAGACAAAAGAAATCAGTAGGTTTGGAGTCCAAAATTGTCTCTCCAACTGCTGCAGAAATAGCTAAAGCCATACAGATTGTCCAGTCACTGTCTCAGGGTCCTGTCAGACCACCAAACAGTTGGTAAAGGGCTGGTTCATTCAGTTCCAGTGGTTCAGGAGTATGATGTTGAGGAATTTATATGAACCACAGGAGGAGGAGGAGGAATTCCATCATATATATGTTGGGAGGGTCTGGGCGTACCCATTGAACGGACATTTCTCCAGGCAGACCTTTAGAATCTCTCCTATTCTGTCTGAGTCCCTTCTCATTTTATGTTTTACAAAAGGTTGCAGAAACCCTCCAGCTTCCTTTAGAGGAGGCTGTGGATGAGCAAGAGGAGCCTGATTATGTAGAAATGATGGATATACCAGAGTCTAGGAGGTTGTCTATTCCTTTGCATAAGTCATTTAGGAAGCAAACAACAAAGATTTTAAAAATCCTCATTCTGTCCCTCCTGCAGATAAAAATGGACAGAAGGTATACTTTGTCAGGCTCTGATACAGACTTCCTCACTGAGCAGTGTAGTCATGTGAGGTGTGGTTCAAGCTGCAGCCTGTGACAAGGCTAATATTCCCTGGCCTCACATCTTCCTGATAAGGATTCCAGGAAGATTGATGCCATGAAAAAAACAGTATATGGCAGCTTCTTTGGGACTCAGGCAGGCAAATTATATGGCTTATGTAGCTAGATATCAGAAATCTAGATGGGACACAGTATTGCAGTTAGCCAAGCAGGCACATGGCCAGCTGGCTAGTGAGTTGAACAGGTGGCTGCTGATGACATTGAAGCCTCTAAAGTTCAATTTCATACTGCTGTTGATGTTAATGATGTTTCCTCTAGGGTCATGGCCACTTCTGTAGCTTTCCGTGGGGTTGGCATGGCTCAGATGCACTAATCTGTCCCAAGATACTCAGTCAGAGGCTATGGATTTTCCTGTAGTGGTAATTCTCTGTTTGGGAACAAACAGAAAACTATATGAAAAAGATGGATGAATCAGAACTACTTACAAAAGTGCCCAGGCTAAGGAGAGGCATGCCACTCCACAGAGGCACGCTCCAGAGGTAGGGGCAGGCCTTTCCACAGGCCTTTTGCAATCTCAGGCCTCCTCTTGTTTGCACAGAGGGCTTCTTCAGAGGCAGAGGTAGACAGGGCACAAGTAAACAGTCCCCTCCCTCAGCCTAAGGCTACTGCAAGCAGGCACCTGATGGGGTGCCCAGGGCCGTCTCCTGTACCAGTGAGGGGCAGGTTGGTTTATTTCAGCCAGAACTGGGTGTCCCTAACCCGGACAGATGGGTTCTGGAGGTAATAAGCCAGGTCTGGTTCTCAGCTTCAAACAGTTTCCAAGGATGAGGCCAGACATTTTCCACCACCAAATCCTACAGAAGCCCTTGCTTTGGAAGCAGAGGTTTCTTCTCTTCTGGACTGCAAAGCAGTGAAAGAGTCCCTCCTTGCCATCAGGGCAGGGGCTGTACTCAAAGATACTTTCTTACCCCAAAAAGACAGGAGAAGGTGGCCCATCCTAGATTTAAGGTACCTGAACAAGCATCTTTTGAAACCAAAGTTCAAAATGTTAACTCTGGCAATGATTTTGCCTTCCCTGAGGCCAGGGGACTGGCTGGCTTCCCTGGACCTCAAGGATGCCTATTTTCTATGTTCTGATCAGGCCTTCTCACCAAAGTACTCAGGTTCGAACTGCCCTCAGAGCTACTACCAGTTCAGGGCAGTGCCCTTCGGCCACCTCTGCGCCAAGGGTATTCACAAAATGTCTAGCTGTGGTAGTGGCTCATTTAAGAGGCAAGGATTGCTGTGTTCCCTACCTGGACGACTGGCTCATAGTGGGTCAGTCCCCAGATCAGGTAAAATCCCACTTGCAAGTCACCCAGCAGCTTCTCACTTCCTGGGATTCCTGCTGAATTACCAAAGTCAGTTCTGGAACCAGTTCGGTACTAACTTTCATAGGTGCAGAATTGAACACAAAGTTAGCCAGGGCATTTCTTCCCTCGGAAAGGGTAGACAGGCTCATTGCCCTGGCATCCTCCTTTACCCTCAGGTTTTCTCGACCAGCAAGGCATTTCTGCAACTCCTAGGGCACATGGCTGCTTCCAGAGCGGTAGTGCAAGGAGCAAGATTCCAGATGAGGGACATTCAGTTCCATTTGAGGGCCTATTGGTGTCAAAGGAGGGACCCCCTTTCCAAATTGGTTCCAGTGACCCAAACTCTGATCCTGGCTCTACACTGGTGGCAGGATCAAAGCAATCTAAAACAAGGGGTTCCTTTCATTCCCGTCTCCTACTCCCTCACCACGGATGCCTCCCTGTTAGGGGTGGGAGCTCACTTAGGCGACCTGTCCACTCAGGGAGTGTGGTCTCCTCAGGAATCTCTGCTCCACATCAGCCTTTTGGAACTCAGAGCTGTCTTTCTAGCTCTTCAGGCATTTTCAGCTTCTGTCCAGAACAAAGTAGTTCAAGTCAGGACAGACAACACCACAACAATGTGGTACATCAACAAGCAAGGGGCACTTTCGGTCATCAGCGTTGTGCACGAAGCAATGAAGTTGTGGTCTCTGGCACTCCCTGAACACCTCCTGATAGCAGTTCACCTTCCAGGGAAGGACAATGTCCTGGCGGATGCCCTCAGCAGGATTTCTCAGGGCCATCACGAATGGGCTCTGAATCCTCAGGTGCTGGGTCGGTCTTTGCCAGATGGGGCACCCCTCAGATAGATCTTTTAGCAGCCCCAGACAACCACCAACTTCCTCTGTTTTGTTGCAGGCCTCCAGTGCTGGGCTCAGTCCCCTGGGCGCCTTTCAGTTGCATTGGAAGGGAAGTTCCTGTATGCTTTTCCCCTTTCCTCTTCTTTTCAGGGTACTAGTAAAATCAGATCTCAGCCCTGCAAAGTGATTCTGATTGCCCCAGATTGGGCCAGACAGCCCTGGTACCCACTGCTTCTGTCCTTGACAGTCCACACCTGCCCTGAGCTTGCCCAGAGTCCCGACTTGCTGGCCTGTGCACAGGGAGAGTGTGTATCAGGACCTCAAATCCCTCCATCTCAAGGCATGGCTCTTGAGGAGTTAGAATTGCTGACTTACACCTTTCTCAAGGTGTTCTGGATATTTTAAAGGCTTCAGGAAGCCTTCCACTGAGCCACTTACAATTCTAAGTGGAAAAGGTTTTCCATCTGGTGTCTAGAAGCAGATTGTCCCAGAATCTGCTGATCTGCCCATTTACTGGACTATTTGGTCCATTTAAATTCCTTAGGCCTTAGGCCAGCTACCTTAAATTCATCTGGCAGCTGTCTCTACTTTTGTGTCAGCAGGGAAGCCTGCTTCCCTTTCTTCTCACCCTGTGTTTTCCAAGTTTTTTAAGGGTTACTTCACACTAACCTCCTTTTTGAGAACCAGCCCCTACTGGACCTGAATGTTTGCATTGTTCAGTTAATGCAACCTCCCTTTGAGCCTCTGTCCTCAGCAGCAGAGCTCAAGTTTCTAACTTGGAAAACTGTTTTCCTAGTGGCTATCACTTCTGCCAGGACTACAAGTGAACTACAGGCCCTGTCAGTGGAAGAAGATTTTATCTCTTTCCACAGAGATAAGGTAGTCCTCAGGACTAACAGAAAGTTTTGCCTAAAGTGGTTTCAGATTTCACCTGAACCAATCCATATCTCTTCAGTATTTTTCACTGAGCATTCTTCCTCAGGTGAGAGGAGACTGCACAGCTTGGACGATCAAAGAGCCTTAGCTACTATTTGGAGCACCAAGGGTCACAGGTTGAATCCCTCCAACTCTTCCTTACCTATGGCGAGGTTGGCAAAGGGAAACCTACCACTAAGAGGACAATTGCAAGGTGGATTGTCTCTTGTATCTAATGTTGTTATCAAAAACTAGGTAGAGAACCCCCCCTCAGGACTGAGGGCTCACTCCACCAGGGGTACAGCTGCATCTCTAGCGGCTGCTAGAGATATTCCCATTCTGGAAATCTGTCAAGCTGCTACTTGGAAAACAGTTCACACTTTTACCAAGCACTATTCCCTGGATATTCAGTCCAGGAGATGCTGTTTTGGCACAGCTGTGCTTCAGAGCCTATTTCCTAAGTGAGGTTCTGACCCTCCTCCATGGAGGTACTGCTGTATAATCTGCATTAGTCATAATATAGCAAGACTTCATGGTGTTTGAAGAAAAAATTACTCACCTTAGTAGTGCTTTTCTTCTCATGGAGTCTTACTATATTATGACCACCTCCCTCCTGCCCCTCTCAGAACTTCTACTTGGGTAGGGGTGGCAAATTAGTGCAAGCACTGTGTCATGCCATTGTAGTTTTTTCCTTACCTTCTTTTATTTAGGGTTAGGGAACTAGGTTATTTATTTAGGTAATATATTGGCCCCTTCCTGGACTTGAGTCTTTGGGGGAAGGGGGTGTCCTAATGGTGCTTGTCAGGGGGGTAACTAATAATACTATTATTCATTGTTATTGTTGTTTATATTGTTGTTATTTCTACTAGTAGGTAGCCATTTGGCTAGTGTAGAGTTTTCCACACAGACTTGTTGCTTAGTATTAGCTTCGTAAAGATCTGACAGTTTCATTTGAAACTGCCCAGATAGAGCTTTGGCATAAGTGCTCTCGCGCTGTAGAACTCCAGACTCCCTGGAGTTAACTCTTTCCTCTCCGGGGCAGTTCAAGTGCAGTGGCTAACTGCATTAGTCATAATATAGCAAGACTCCATGAGAAGAAAAGCAATTACTAAGGTGAGTAATTTTTTCTTCTCTGCTCTGCAGACCTCCTATAATCTCCCAACTACGGACCACTATAAGTACCTTCAACTCTACCCCTATCTAAGCTCCCATGCACTGCCCTAACCACAATTCTAGAAAAACCCTCGCAACTAGTCAGTCTGCTTAAGCCCCATCATCTCAGCGAAATTGGGACACATCTTATTAGCCACCTTTATCGGGTTCTCCATGAGAAAATCATAGACACCACTGCAGCAATTTTAAACAGATGGAATGTAGAACTGGATTTTTATTTTTTTTATTTAGTTTTTGTTGACCGGGTAAGCGCACTAGACAAACTACGGATACCACCCACACTTAGGAAACCTAGCATAAGTTTGCCATCCCCGCCTACACACCAACTTCCACCACTTACTAGAGGGAGTACTCCTAGAAGTGTCTCCATTAATATTTATGTGCACAGAAGGTGGCAGAATTATGTGGGACCAAGGGATGGCAAGCACAGGAGGAACTGTGGGCGCTTGAACACAGATCACACACATATGCTGTGGCCTTGCCCCTGGCTTCAAGCCTTTTGGTAAGTGATAATACAGGAGATTGAAGAAATCTTCGACTATCAGGGTGAAATTACTTCTTCTCTTGTACTGTCAGTAATTCCTGCAAATGACAGCTCCCTGAGAAACGATTCTCTAAAGTTGATACTCCTGTTGCTCCTAGTGGCCAAAAAAGCCGTCACAATGCTATGGCATACAGAGTTCCAAACCACCAAAGTTGAAGGGAAATCACCTTGAAAATTTACATATCAGCTTATGGATCATCTTACACAGTATGAAATCCACTGGCACAGATGTACCATATACCAACTAGACAAATACCCTGAGTTTGTGTCATAAGGTCGAGTCTGTCCCGTTCCCCTATGGCTGCTTTCCTCCACCGCCTTCAGCTTTGGCTTTGCCTAATCTCTCTGGCTCTATTCTTCACCACTTGTTTCTCTTCCTCACTCTGTATCTCTTTAAGAATCCAAGTATTCAATGACATGTATAGCTCCAGTACATGTTATTTGAAAGCTGCTAAGGACTTTTGTATAATTAATACCAGAGTTCTGAATGACTCTACCCTGCAGATAACACATACTCTTCAAACATATCTTGGTATTTGTTGAAGCCATGACCCTGTAATGGTTTCCAGTTGTACAGAGGTGGTCTGTTCCTACTCACTATATTCTGAACTGTACTGTGTACTTTCTGTATACTTGTTGAAACTTGAATAAAAAAATATCAACACCGTGTGGACACCCCGGCACCTCGCTCGGCTAGAGCATCGTCAGGGTCCCCCTGCATCTCTGGATTATGTGGCTTTGTGCTATATACCGTTGAGCAGCAAGAGCAAGCTGCCTGTTGGATGGTGTAGTTCCAGCAGTTTTGCCTAGCTGCCGCTACGGTTTACAACCCCATGTCTCTGCACAAGAGTGGGAGCAGGAAACTACAGGCCGGTTAGCTTGGCCTCTATACTGGAGAAGTTGCTATAGACTATCATTAAAGAGCAACTGATGGATTTTCTGCAAGTAAATGGACTCCAAGACTGGAAGCAGTGCAGCTTTGTGAAGGGAAAGTCATGTCAGAACAACCTGGCAGAGGCCTTTGATTCAGCAAGGAGCGCTGTGGACAAGGAACAGGTGATCGATATTCTGTACCAACACTTCATTAAAGCCTTTGACACCGTGCTCCACAGAAGGCTTGTTAAGAAGCTGTGGGACTTTGGGGCAGGTAGCAAGTGGATCAGTGCTGAGCCCAGTACTGTGTAATGTGTTCATCTGTGACATAGGCAAAGGGATCAAGGGTAAAATGTGCCTCTTTACTGGTAATACTAAACTCTGGCTGGTAGACACCAGGGAGAGTATTAGGAATATGTAGAACCTTAAAATACTAGAAGAGTGATCCAAGGAATGACAACTGAAGTTTAATGCTAAGAAGTGCAGTTATGCTCATGGGCAGTTTTTTTTTTTTTTTTTTTTTTTTCTTTTTTGCTGGACTGTACGTCTGCCGGCCCATCAGTCCAAGTACATTCTGCCTGATGCTCCGACTCCCAGAACACCCGCCACCCCGCTCACCCCCCCAGGAGCAGGGCCGCCAGGGCCCCCCCCCGATAGAGACTGATTGGGAGCAGGAGACTGGGTGCCAGAGCGGTGTCCACTGCGTGAGGGCAGACGTCATACTGTGTTTTTTTTTCTCCAGGAGGCATGTATACAGTGACGTTAGAGCAGCACACCGAACATCTGACATGCTGCCCTTCATATTAGTCCTAGCTGCTGAACTCCTAGCTACTGCATGGGGTCACCCAGGTATGGGTCTCCTCTTCTTCTGGCCATAAGCACAAGCCTGGTAAGGTCCAGATCACCATTGAAATCACGTATGTCCTCATCAGTGCCCACTCTGGTGTTGTCCACAAAAGGGAAACTGTCATTCACACCCTTTTCTGAACATGACAACTGTTCAAGGCCTTGGTGGTCACAGTGAATGTTCCAAAGTCTGTCTCAACTCTGTGCCAACACCTGCAATACATCTTGGTGGTACTGGACACAGAGAAGAGATGTGTCTTCTTTCCCCAAGATAGGGTAGACACCCTTATTTCTAAGGTCACTTAGTTCACAGGAGCTATCATGTCTCTGCTGGGTACAACTGAAAACCATCACTGGGGACATGGCCATAGCAGGCTCTACTCTGTTCAGAAAGGACAGAGTGGGCAGGAAAGGAGGAGGCGTAGTGTTTTACATGAAGGGAAAGCATAAAAGCAATGGAGATACAGGGTGGGAGGCAGAGGTCCTGTGAGTCATCCTAGAGATGGGGAATTTATTTATTTTATTTAGCTTTTGTTAAACAGGTAAGTATACTAGACGAGACATTTGCCTATTTTCAGGTACGACCCGGGAGAGTACAAGGAATACGAGTTCAAATACATAGGACAACATGATACAATTTAGGCAGTTTCACAGAGTCCGGGAAAGCATAACATATTCAGTAGGCACATACAGTTAAAAAAATGGACAGATCATATGCATAGAGTCACCAAGGCTGTGAGCAGTGCATTTATACAATTATATACATTTCAGGACCCCAAAAGGTGAAGCCACAGTCATTATATGCAGGGCTAAACCCAAGCAGGCAGGCTGCACCTTAAGAAAGTGGGGTTCAGTGCCAGGGACCAGGTGAAATAATGGAGGCTTGAGACAACCACACACTGAGGAGAGCTTCAGGTGATTACACAGGGAGGTTCAGAGGCATGCATGGGAGGGGGAGGAGCAGACCTGGACAGGAAGGGAGTTCCATAATCTGGGGGCACACAAGGCAAAATCTCTGTCCCCATTAGAGTGCGGGTGGCAGGAAACATAGAAACATAGACTTTGACAGCAGATAAGAACCGCTTGGCCCACCTAGTCTGCCCATTTCCCTACCTACAGGATAAGCTGCAGATCCTAGTTAACCAACAGCCTATTTCTTCCTACCCCCTACAAGAACTGTCTTATGTCTGTCCCATGCATTCTTGAATTCTTCCACAGTTTTAGACCCCACAACCTTCTCAGGAAGGCTGTTCCATACGTCCTCCACCCTCTCTGTGAAAAAATACTTCCTCACATTGCCCCTGAGCCATCCTCCCTCTATCTTCAAATTGTGTCCCCTTGTTCTTGAACATCTCTTTTTCTGAAAGATGCTACCCTCTTGGACTTTGTTGATTCCACTGGGGTACTTGAAAGTTTTTATCATGTCACCCCTCTCCCTCCTTTCCTCAAAGGTATACATATTAAGCTCCTTTAGTCTCTCCTCGTATGGCTTCTCTTGCAAACCCTGCACCATTTTAGTTGCCCTCCTCTGGACTGCCTCCATCCTGTCTATGTCCTTGCGGAAATAGGGTCTCCAGAACTGGATGCAGTACTCCAGATGGGGCCTCACCAACTGTCTGTACAGAGGGATGACTACTTTCTGTTTTCTGCTGGTGATGCCTCTCCCTATACATTCCAGTATCCCCCCAGCCCTCCCTACTGCCTTCTTACATGTCTTGCCAACCTTAAGGTCATCTGATATGATTACCCACAGGTCCCTTTCCATTTTTGTTGTTGTTACTCCCGCCCCGCTTTGTGTAATCTTCCACTGGGTTTTTGTTTCCCAGGTGCATTATTTTGCACCTCTTTGCATTGAATCCAAGCTGCCATACTTCTGACCATTCCTCCAACCGTGCCAAGTCACTTCTCATCCTTTCCATGCCTCCTTGTGTATCAACCCTGTTGCAGATCTCTGTGTCATCTGCAAAGAGGCATACTTTTCCTTCCAGTCCCTCTGCAATGTCACTTATAAAGACATTAAAAAGGACTGAACCCATTACTGAACCCTGCAGTACCCCACTAGTAACCCCCCTTTCTTTAGAGTGGACTCCATTTACAATTACCTTCTGTATCCTGTTGTCCAGCCAATGTTTTACCCAGGCTACCACCCTCTGACCCACTCCTAGGCTGGTTAATTTGATTATTAATCTCTTGTGTGGGACTGTGCCACATGCCTTGCTAAAGTCTAGGTAGGCCATGCCCACAGCCCCTCCCCGGTCTACTACTTTGGTCACCCAGTCAAAGAAATCAATCAGATTCGTCTGACATGACCTTCCCGCTGTGAACCCATGCTGCCTTGGGTCCTGTGCCCCACTGGCCTCTAGGTACTCAACAGTTCTTTCCTTCAGAAGTGATTCCATCACTTTCCCTACCACAGAGGTCAAACTGACAGGTCTGTAGTTTTCTGCCTCTGTCTTGCTCCCACTTTTGTGAAGGGGAATCACAGCCACCTTCCTCCAGTCCTCAGGTACCATACCATCCTCCCATAATTTGTTAAAAAGGGTAGTCAGTGGTGTTACTAGTTCTCCCCTTAATTCTTTTAGAATTCTGGGATGAATTCCATCAGGTCCCATTGCTTTGTCCATCTTCAGTTTTAGGAGTTCTTTTAGAACCCTTTCTTCTGTGAAAGGACTGGGATCGGCCCCCCTAGCCAGAGTGCTTCTGTTAATTGGATTAGGCACCTCCCCCTCCTCCTCCTCCTCTTTTGTGAATCTTAAGAACAGCCAGGCCCAGAGACCTAAGGGAGTAAGAAGAGGAGACAGCTGGTACGAGGAGCTCTGCCAGTGTCAAGGACCTTGCCTGTGAAACAGCCCAGAACGAAATTTACATCATTTGGCAGGGAGAACCAGTTACGCTTGCCATACATGTCACAGTGGTGGGTGAGACGAGGGACAGCAAAAGCAAAACAGCGAATGTTGTTGTAAGCTATGGGCCACCTAGAAAGGTGGGCTTTGGAGGTATGAGCAAACAGGAGGAGCCCATAGCAGAGAGAGGGGAGAAACACACCTCTAGCCAGTGCAAGGTGAGCAGCTGACGTGAGTTTACTCTTTGCTGTATAAGCCAGACCCAGTCTGTAGTTAACAGCTTTGCATACATTCTGGATATGTGTCCAAGGTCAAGCTGAGGGCCAAGTGTCACCTCAAGGTATTTGATAGAGTCAGTGATGAGGACAGGAGCACCATCAAGACCAGTGATACACAAAGGGGCAGGGGAGGCCTTTATCTTGGCCAGGGACCCAAAGAGCATAGCCCGAGTTTTTTAAAGTTGAGGACCAGCTTGTGGGATGTAATCCAGGACTGAATACTCCTAAAATCCTCACTCAGTTGGTGGTTTATGACCCCAGTGTCCCGAGAATGAGTGCGGATGACCAGATCGTCAGCATACGGGATAGACCTGCAGTAGGAAGAGATAGAGGGTAGGTTGTTGACAAAAATGGAGATGAGCAGGGGCACCAGCACTGAACCCTGCGGGACTCCTGAGGACACAGTAGTGGTGTCCAAGAGCACTTTACTGTATTTGGTAAGCTGCCGTCTGCCCTGTAGGCAATTGGAAAACCAGTTTAGCACAGGAAGAGACAAGCCAAAGGACCTAAGCTGAGAGCAAAGTAGGATATGGTCAACTAGGTCAAAGGCCTTGGATAAGTCTATGAAGAGGGCACCTGAGAGTTTACCCTGGTCCATAGCTGCTCTGATCCCAGAAGAGACAGTGATAAGGGCAGATGATGTACTGTGCCCTTTAGGAAAGCCATGCTACGTGGGAGACAGCAGCTCATGAGACTGAATATACTCCGAGAGTTGCCCAGCCACAACTTTCTCCAGAAGTTTACTGACAGCAGACAATATGGCTATCAGTCGGTAGTTGTCAAGAATCTAAGGGTTGCCCTGTTTGAGAACAGGGACAACCCTAGCTACATTCTATATGTCAGGGATAATCCCAGAAGCTAGGGACAAGTTGAAGATGTAGGCCACCGGGGAGGCAATATAAAAGGCACCAAGACGGAGGAGCTTAGGTTCGTTGCCATCATGGCCAGCACTGGAAAAGAGGGAGAGACCTGAGAGCAATCTCTGCATCTCATGTGCCATCACAGCCTTGAAGTAGAATAACAAGCGGGAGATAGGGGCCGATTGTGGTGCAGGGTCTTGGACATAACTGTCATATCCATTAGAGGAGAATAGGGAGGTGAAGGCAAACAGGTCCGAGAAATGCAAGTTAAATGCATTGGCGATGGTTAGTGGATTGTTGCAACTAGAACCATCGATGAGCATGTCAGTGACCTCACAATTGGAGGAACCACTTACTATGTTTTTAATGTTCCTCCAGAAACTCCTAGGATCCTTAGCTGAATTCAACAATACAGCTTTGCAGAATTCACTTTTGGCAGCCCTAATCACTTTTTTACACTCATTTCTGAGCCTCCTGTATTGCTGAAATATGGCCTGGTCCATCGTGACCTTGAATTTGGCCCAGCACTTGTCTCTAGTCCTCATGAGGGCAAGGAGGCTCCCATGCAACCACTTGGTAGCAGACCTCCTTACCCTCCATCTAATGAGAGTGGCATGTTTATCCTGCAGCGCCCTGAAGGTACTGAGAAAATGAGTGACTGCAGTGGAGGAGTCCTAGGCATTCCACACCACAGACCAGTCAGTAAGCCATAGATCGTTATGGAATGACCCAAGGTCGAACCTGGAGCAGTCCCTAACTTGGATAATTTTATGAGGAATTTTCAGGGAGATCTTCCATATGCAGTACACAGGTGAGTGGTCGGAGACAGAGTTGGGAAGGGTACCAGAAGAGCTAATCCTCTCTGGTCTATTGGACAGAACCCAATCCAGGAGGGAGCTCGTACCTCCTGCAAAAGACCACCTAGTGGGTTCCTTGAGTTGTGACAGTGAGAGACCAGCAAGTAGAGGCTCATACATCTTAGTATTTCCACCAAGCCAGTTTAGGTTAAGATCACCCAGGATCATTGGCTCATTATTCCCAGTCATTGAGCCAACAGTATCAAGGAGGTAGGACAACCCTGATATACCCACCATAGGGGGGTTGTAAATACAGATATTGTGTAGCTTTTTGGTGTTCCCGAGCAACAGTACTGTGTGCAGCAGTTCACAGGGAGACTGCAAAGTCTGTTGGCAGGACAGAATCATCAGATTGCGGTGACTCTTGTAGCAGACCAAGATGCCGCCACCTCCCACCTCGCTTTTTCCCCGGGCGATCCTGCCTGACGAGATCAAAGCCAGGAAGCGCACATGCAGAGTAAGGGGTTGAAGGGTTCAGCCAAGTTTCAGTTATACCAAGGATGTCGGGCTTGTAGTGAGTGACCTATGCAAGGAGTTCAGCCAGGTTGGGCAGGAGGCTGCATATATTGAGGTGGGCTGTTTTCAGCCCATTGCCAGACAGCCAGCCCACAGGTGAGGAGGAGGTTTGATAGGGAGGACCAGGGTTGAGCTCAGTGTCCCCCGCGAGGGCTAGAGTCACCAATAAGAGCCACAGAAGATGCCTTACAGGGGAAGCCATCCCTAACAGGTGGGTTGCGACCATATTGCCTGACCATTATGACAGGACACAGGAAGCACCTGAGATCAAGACAGCAGATAGGCCAGGGGGGCTGTCTGTCACCGGCTATTAGAGTGTAGAAGGTGAAGTCTGGCTCTTCGATCTGTCCAAGTGTGATCCAGGGGCTCCCCACAGAAGGAGCACAGTCAGCAATAAGCAGAGGGAGGCATAGTACAGTGAGCAGACCAATGATAAGTGAACTGGTGAGTGGGAGGGGCTTAGCCCCCCCATGAGAAGTTTAGGTTCCCCCATGTCATGTGCCTGAGTCTAAGCCAAGATGCTATGGGGAGAGTGTATGGTGGGCAGGACAAGCCTGACAGCCACTATGAGGGCCCCGGGAGGGAGTACTCAGAAGTGCTAAACCACCAGGTCCCACTGGGCCTACCCAGGAGGCACCCAATAGATGGACGGTCTGTCCAACAGCCACCCCCACAACCCCGGTCAGTAGAAACACCCCCTTATGTGAGAGTACAGCACCAGCCACTAAAAGGATTGCCAAGCTCCATGGAGGCGATCCCCAACAGTGGCCTAGTAGCAGAAAACTAAACCACAATACATTAGGCAACTTTCCTAGATGAGGATGATAAAAATGCAAGATAAATTAAACAGGCAGAAATTCTACAAACAATTAAACAAAAACAGTGGACAAAATGTTCTTAGCCCAAGCCACTCTGGGTAAGATAGGCTAGGCAGAGGCCTGAGTAGAGTCAGGGAAAAAGGTTAGTCCGCACAATAAACCTCACAAATAGTGTGAGCTGCAGTATAGCTCAAACCCCTGATGGACAGGCCAAACAACAGAAACATATAACTGGGCAAAGATAAGCCACCTAGCAGTAAAGAGGCTCACAATTAACCCCTCAGGATTGGGGGCAGAGATTTAGGTAGGGAGATGGTTGTTGTGCAGCCTTAGTCTACCGCCTGACTTACTGGCAAAGGAAGCATAGCAAACAAGCTTTAGTTAAACTGTTTAGGGCAGGCACAGTAGGAAGTTACACGATTGCTTGTATGTTCATTGGGGGCTGGTGGGAGTGGCCAGCGAGCATTTAAGGGAAGGAGGGAACGGGGTGGGTAAAATTTGCCCCTGGTTCTCCGCTTCTAGATGCAGCACAGACGGGTAGTCAGCAGTTTGACTTTTTTTTTTAATTACACAGAGTCAGATTACAGACGAGCTCCTGCTCAAAAGCAGGGGAAGGGTTCTTTAAATTCACAGAGTCAAATTCCACAGACGAGCTCCTGCTCAAAAGCAGGGGAAGGTTGCCTTACAATCGCGAGGAAGGTCTGCCCGGCCAAGATCTGTGAGTCAGCGCCTCAACCCCACAGCAGTCAAGAATCCGCAGATTACAGGAGGGACACCTACTTTCATAGTGGTCACCCTCACCTCCCCTGTTCAGCTAGCAGCAAAGTCAGGATTATGAGCTGTGGGGCTTGGTTCAGGCCTTTTGAGAAGCCTGGTCCAGTGCCGTCACGACCCGGAGGGGTCCAATTAGGCACTGAGGCAGGAGATTTTGAAATTGGCACCCAAACTCCCTCGGTCGGAAGAAGCAGAGAGCTGTGTCGATTATACCCAGGTTCTCCACCCCTAAAAATTTGCCCCTGGTTCTCCACTCTGAGATGCAGCACAGACAGGTACTCTGCAATGCAACTTATTTTTTTTTTTTTAATTACAGAGAGTCAAAAGACTACAGATGAGCTCCTGCTCGAAAGCAGGGGAAGGGTTCTTAAAATTCACAGAATCAAAGTCCACAGAGGAGCTCCTGCTCGAAAGCAGGGGAGGTCCACCCAACCAAGATCTGAGAGCCGGCACTTCAACCCCACAGCATCCTAGAGAACCCACAGATTGTGGTGGGGGGGTGGGGGGTGCACCCACTTGCAGAGGGATCACCTCACCTCCCCTGTTCAGCTAGCAGCAAACGGGAGGAATTAGATAAGGTGCTGGTGGAAGCCATTGGGACAAGATGGTGAAAAGGGGAGGAAGGCGCAGGACTTCAGTCTGCCAGATGTAGATTGAAGCCTTCCAGTAGCAGCTTCAGCTAGAAGCAGGGACATCCTGGACTGTCTGCATGGGGCATTCTTCAGGCAACTAGTCAGCGAATCCCACTTGTGATGGGCAGTACTAGACCTGGTGCTCACTAATAGGAACAACGTTGCAGACGTCAAGGTGGGAGGTCACGTAGGGACCAGTGACCACTGTACAGTGTGGTTCGGTATAAAGGGACAGTGAATGAGGGTCCTGGACTTCAGGAGGGCTGATTTTATAAAGATGGGTGAATGCCTCAGGGATGACTGGCAGAGGGATGACCCAGGTGGGGTGAAGGAACAGTAGACAAAACTAAAAGGGAGCATAATAAAGGCAGCAAACCTCTGTACCAAACAAGTGAGAAAAAGCAAGAGGAAGAAGAGACAGCAATGGTTCTCAAAAGAGGTAGCTGAAAAGGTAAAGGCTAAAAGGGTAGCATTCAAAAGGTATAAAGAGATGCAGAGGGAGCAGGATGGGGAGGTGCATCACAGGAAATGGAGGGAAGTAGGGAAAACATGAAGGAGTGCAAAGGTGCAAACTAAAGAGAGAATAGCTAAGGAGGTTATAAAAGGGGGCAAGGTATTTTTAGATATGTAAAAGAGGAAGACCAGGGGTGAGATTGTAAGGTTAGAAAGGGTAGGGAGGGAGTCTGCAGAGGGGGACCAGGAATGAGAAGAGGAGGGTCCACAAAAAAGAAATAGAAGCTTTGGAGGGATGGAGCTGGACACTTGTCCTTTTTCAGAGGAGAGTGACCTGAAGGGGACTCGCTAATCTGAAAGTGGATAAAGCAATGGGGCCAGATGGGATGCATCCCAAGGGTATTGAGGAAGCTCATGAAGGTACTGGCTGCACCTCTGACAGTCCTTTTTAGCAGCTGACTGGACTGGAAACAAGAGTGGTTCCGGAGGACTGGAGGAGGGCAGATGTAGTCACACTTCACAAAAGTGGTAGCAGGGGGTAAGCTGGCAATAATAGGCCAGTCAGCCTGACTTTGGTGGTGGGAAAGTTAATGGAATCTGTGCTGAAGGAAAGGATTATGGAATATCTTGAATCCAGTGGGTTACAAGACCCGAGGCAGCATGGGTTCACAAAGGGAAGGTCATGTCAAACACAACTGTGGGGCTAGGTAAGGATATAAAGCAGTAGGGAGTCTAGATCCCTGGGCCCGCATTAGGTCTTAGGAACCCTTGGTCAGACTAGATGGACCTTTGGTCTTCTTCTGCCGTCACTTTTCTGTTTCTATGAATCTAATAGATTTCTTTGACTGAGTAACAAAGGAATTAGATTCATGGCCTGCCTAGATTTCAGAAAGACTTCCAACACCGTTCGACATAGGAGACTAGTAAGCAGGCTAGAAAACTTAGGAGTGGATCTGAAGGTAGTAAACTGGATAAGAAATTGGTTAGGGGGTAGGCGACACAGGGTGATGGTAAATGGAGTTCATTCCGAGGAAGGAAGGGGGATCAATGGGGTGCCTCAGTGATCAGTGCTTGGACTGGTACTCTTTAATGTCTTTGTAAGTGACATTGCAGAGGTGCTGGAAGGGAAGGTATGCCTATTTGTGAATGATGCCAAAGTCTGCAGTAGAGTGGACACTTGGGGGATGGAAAGGACGAGCAGAGACCTGAAAAAACTAGAGGAGTAGTCAAAGGTATACAAAATCACACATGCCCCCACCATGCAAAGCATCATGGGCTGCATATGCAAATCACCACAGAATATTATGTTGGTTCAACTTTAAGCAGAAATGCATGGTGCCGAAAGGCCTCTCACACAGTTTGTAAAGGGTGCCAGCAGAAGACATAGACACGTGTTCCGTCCTACCAGGACTCGTCAGTATGCCTCGTCTGTTTGACACCCAAGTGGAATGAACCAGCTACCCTAAGATGGTCGATCTGGGTTATGTTGTGGTGAACCCAATTAAAACAAAAAAAAGTTTAAAAGACAAAGAACCTCTGTGTGCAAGCACTGAGGCTTTGGTTTCCCCAAAGGTATGGCAGCTGGGTTTCAATGCAAAAAAGTTCAAAGTAAAACATTTAGGGCACAGAAACCTGAGGTAGAGTACAAAATGGATGGAGTGGTATTAATGACTACCAAGCAGGAAAGAGACCTGGGGGTAATCATATCTGGTGACTTAAGGGTGGCCAGGCAGTGCAACAAGGCAGTAGGGAGGGCTAGTGGGATGCTGGAGTGCCTAGGGAGGGGTATCACCAGCAGAAAGAAGGAGGTGGTGTTGCTTCTGTATAGATCCCTGGGAAGACTCCATCTAGAGTACTGTATCTAGTTCTGGCGACCACATCTCCGGAAGAACATAGAGTGAAGGTAGTCCCAAGGAAGGCAACTAAAATGGTGCAGGGTCTGCGTCAAAAGGCCTACAACGAGAGACTGAAGGACCTTAATATGTATATCGTGGAAGAGAGGAGCTAGACTTTTTGGGGGTAAATAAGGTACAGGAGGAAAGTATTTTTTCAGAAAAAAAAGGTGCTCAAGAACAAGGGACATGCTATGAAGCTGGAGAAGGGTAGATGCAGGAGAAATGTGAGGAAGTGCTTCTTCACAGAAGGAGTGGTGGATTCCTGAAACAGCCTTCCAGCAGAGGTGGTAAGGGTGAAAACAGTGGTGGTGTTCAAGAATGCATGAGATAGGCATAAGGAAATCATAGTGGAAAGGAGAGGGAGAAAGAGCCATAGATCAAGTAGGGTCTGCGGTTATAATGTAGGTAGGGGAAAATGGTCAGTTTCGATGGGCCAGGCGGTCCTTACATGCCTCCAAATTCTATGTTTCTGTGGTCTCTGTTGCATCTTATGAGTTTGATGGCTGCTACCATAGTGACAGTGCCATTAGTCCTGCTTCATACGTGAATCCCACAAGGGACACTCCGGATTCAGTGAAATCAGCTGATGGATGTGTTGCAACAAATGATTCTAGTACATCCCTCTTTGCAACTTGCTCAAGGGCGTTCCATTAATTGTGCTACCTCCTGTACAGATAATCACCATAGATGCCTTGGGCTGTGGTTGGGGTGTTCATCTCTACCCCTTCCAGAAAAAAGTTGAGGCTGACCTCCACATAAATGTCTTGGAGGGGAGAGGTGTTCTATACAGCCTCAAGGCACTTCATAATCATCTCTGGACAGTTTCAGTGTCATACACTACGTAAACAAACAGGGCACTCATTCCTATTTCTTATGCAAGGACGCAGTGAGAGTGTGGTATTGGGTGATGTCTCACGACCTTCAGGTGTCAGCCATGTTTCTCCCAGTCTCCAAAACATCTTGGAAGACAGGCTAAGCAGGTATCAATCCCTAGTTTACGAATGGGAACTGCTGACCTTTATGATAAACAACCTTTTTGCATGATGGGATCATCCAGAGTTGGTCCTTTTTGCTCGCTCACTCCAGGGCCTAGCAGGGTCAGACTGGGGTACAGAGGGCCCACCTGGAAAGAAGATACAAGGGCCCACCTGGAAAATCAATGGAGGAGGGCCCAGGGTGACACACTCATATCAATATTCCACTTCAATCTGATACACTAGCTCTGTGTTGGCATCTTACATTTATCAACAGTGTCCCAGAAACCATATTTAATTAGAAAAAAGATGATAAATGCAAAAGTTTTCAGAGTTCAGAAGGTAACCACTTAGTCAACTGAGGGGCACACCTGGAAATTTCCAGGTATCAGGTAGACCCAGTCCGCCCCTAGGGCCTAGGGTTTTTTTGGTGAGGTGCAATGTACATTTCTTGGAGTGAGAAATTCCTGCATGCTGTGCCCATAATTCCTGTAATACAGAGTCCTGCTCAAGCTAAGGGTGGAGAGTGCCACTGTCATCCTCATTGCTCCTTTATGGTCTCACTAGATTTGGTTTCCACTCCTGCAACATCTGGCGGTGGAGCTTCCTGTTCTCTACCTCTGTGTCAGGGCCTGTTGTCACGGGACAAGGGGTCTCTGGTCCATCTGGACCCAGCCTCCCATAGTGAATGGCTCTTTGTTGAGGTGCTCCAAGGTTCTACTAAGAAGTGCTTCCTGGGTTACTGCTACAACCCTCCTGCTTGGGGCACTGATGGCCTTCTAAATCTCCTTGACAGTTTTGGCTCTCTCTCCCCTCTTAGGGACACCATTCTTCTAAGGGATTATACCCTCAACTGGTTAAGCACCAATGAACCGGACTATGCCAGTCTTTTGAAACTGCATAATCTTGTTCAGACCTTCACTGTCCCCACCAGACACAATCCTCATTCATCTTCCCACACCCTGTTGGATTGGATGGTCACAAACAGAGAAGACAGAGTGAGTAATCCAGACCGAGACTCTGGCTGACTCTATAAGTTATCACTCTCCCACATACATCATCTGGTCCACTAAAGCTCGGCGCCCTCCTCCAAAGTTCCTCACTTTCCGTAACTTCATCTGCCCAGACGTCTCTCCCATCCTTCATGATGTTAGATCTATAAATTGGTAAGGCCTCTACACCCAAACCAGCATGTCTGCTGCAGTAACCATTTTCACTAACGCCCTCCTGGCAATTCAGGACCAACATTTCACGCTCACAACTAGGAGAGTGAGAGGTGGGTGCACCCGATGGGTTGCGAAAGAACTCCTGGCACTCATGGAAGCTAGGGACCGTAAATGGGCCAACCACAAAGCATCCCCCTCCCTTCCCCTGTGGAATGAGTACAGGCACCTGAGAAATCAGTGTAAGCACCTGGCCAAATCCCTAAAACAGAACTATTACCTCAACCTCCAGAGAGACAGCCTAGGCAATTAGGCAGTCCCAGGAAATTCTGGGACTCCATTAGCTCCTTTCTCAACCACCGCACCAACAATTCTGCTATGAAACTTAATTCCCCCTCTGGCTCCCTGACTGAGCCATCTGAGATAGCTCAGGCTTTCAATAAGAAATTCACCAATCAATCATCTCACCTCAGCAAGCTCCCTGGCAGCCAACCTTCTAATCCTGAACCTGCACTAACCCCCAGCCTTCCTCCTCATCTCTCCCTGCCTCCACCCTCGCCTTCTACTTTAAAGCCATCTCCATTAAAGACACTATTAAACTCCTGAAGAGTCTCCCCAACTGGGGTAACCCTGGTGCCGATGGCCTCTCACTGGTCCTGCTCAAGCACATCTCCCCTGCTATCTCCAACTCTCTTACTTTTATCTTTAACCTGGCCCTCTCCACCTCCTCCATGCCTGACTCCTGGAAATAGGCTAAAGTAGTTCCCATAGTCAAAGCAGGGGATCCGCATTCTTCTGACAGTTATCGACCAATCACAATCCTCCCTTACCTAAGCAAACTACTAGAGAAAATTGACCACCACCACCTGCTGGAACACATTGAAAAGCAAAATATCATGTGCAGCCAACAGCATGGTTTTTGCAAAAGCCACAGCACCACCTCTGCACTTGCACTCCTTTTTGAACACGTCTTTACAAACATGGACCGGGGGTGCACCACCAGCACTGTCTTTGTGGACCTGACCAAGGCCTTTGACATGGTCAACCATGCCCACCTCCTCTCTAAACTGCTCCAGTTTGGTTGCTCCATTGAAACCTCCGATTGGTTTAGGAGCTACATCCTGGGCTACTCCCAGTTGGTGTGCAACATTTCAGCCATTTCCCCAGCCCTGCCGGTCTCTATGGGCGTCCCCCAGGGTTATATCCTGGGGCCCCTACTTTTTTCTATTTTTGTCAATTCTCTCCCGTCAGACGGCCTAAACTGTAACTCACTTCTATATGCAGATGACTTTGTCATCTTCCAAAGTGATAAGTCCCTCTCTCGGATTTCCACTGTCCTTACTTAGAACTATGACTGTGCCCATAATTGGTTCTCAAATAACCACTGTTGGTCAATGCAAAAAAGAAACAAGACCATGCTATTTGGATCTAAACCCTTCCTCTCTAAAACTCATAAATCTTGCTCATCCCTCCAGATCTCCCCTGTTGGCTCAGTCCTTGAAAATGTTGCACCCTTTATATACCTGGAGGTAACACTCGACCCTGTCATCTCCTTCTCGGACCACATCAACATTGTAGTTCGCAGTGTTAATCAAAAATTTGGAACTGCCAGCCAGCCCAGTGGCACTGAGGGCAGTGGCGCTGGATGCTTTACCTCGCGCCACACTGATAACCCATGTTCAGGAACGAGCATGGACCATCTGAGGTCGGCGGGAGGGAGGGCGCGGAGCTGCATGGAGCTGCCGAAAGGCAGCTTTTCTCTCTGGGGAGGGTTGGTGGCATCCCTCGGCTCTTGACTGCCCCGTGGTGGAGGCCTGGGGGGCAGTGCAGGCGGAAGGGGAGGCGTCAGGCGCTAGACGGACGGGTGGGTGGATGGGGCCGTCACCGGGGCTGTAGTACGCATGTGCGCCTCCACACGCATGCATCTCTACTCCTGGGGGCCCCAGGGTTAAATTGGGAGGACTACAAGAAAAACTGAAAAATGAGCCGGCAGCAGGATGACGCCCGCCCCCCCCTCTCCGCTCCCAGGCCGGGCTTAAGGTAAGACCCGGTAATTCCGGGATGTCGGGACTGGGGGGTGCAGTCGAGCTGATGGGGGCAGTGGGGTAGGAGATAAATAAATACCCTTAAAAAAAAAATGAGGAGCTGCCTGTCGTCTGCAGCACTTCCTAGCCCTTGAGACTCGCCTAGCTATCGTACAAGGAAATCTGCTCCCTATCATTGATTATTGTTCCCCCATCTACTCACGCACATCCTCTGGCCTCCAAACAAGTCTCACATCAGTTTACAATAGTGCTTGCCGCTTTGCTCTCTTAGCTCCATTCTCAACCCATCACTGTGACCTCTGTAGAGTGCTAGGCTGGCTCCCTCTCCAAGGCTGTTTTGACTTTGCTCTCGGCTGTACTGTGGATAACACCATTAGGTGCGGGAATGCGTCCCCTTTCCTTTTTTTAAATTAAAGTTTATTGAAAGTTTATACACAGGTCATAGCTACATTTTCCGTTACACAAGGTTAATTTTACAAGAAATTCATCTTTTCCCAGGCTGGATCTCCACCTTACATTCCATTCTGAGAGAGGCATTTATATTACAGACCAGTGTTAGTACAATTTTCCATTTGTTTCATCTTAAGGTATTTTACAATTTAGTAAGCTCTTTTGTACCTCTTCACCCTCTTCTACCCCTCTTCCCCTCCACCTGGCCCTCCCACCATGTGAGCACCTTTCTTTTTTATATTCTTAATTTTTCAGGTCAGTATTACAGCAGGAATATATATGAACAGCAATTTCATTGTTCATGATATACACATACAGTGGAAATTCATATGCTACAGGACATTCTATCCAGTTTGTCATTTGTATAAATTACTTCGGACATATAATGTCTATTGGCATCATACAAATGATAATGAACTACATGTGGGAAGAGAGATGTAGGTACCAAGGAGCTTATCACATCAGGGGATAAATGAATCATCTAATGGAGAAATATAGAGGACCCAAGACCTCCAATAAATTTCAAACTGGGGAATACAGTCAGCTCTTTTAGCAAAGAGTCATTCCAGGTAATAGATCTCTGACACTATAGAGTGCCAGTGAGTTAAAGTTAGGACTGTGGACTTCCGCCATAGGCGGGTGATCACCTTCTTAGCTGCAGCCAAATATAAAGTTTGCTTTTTTTTTTTTTTTTGGAGGTACTAAACCTTCTTCCCCTGTGTATAACAGGATCATTTGATTTGTTAAAACCAAATCTGTATCAGTTAATACATGAAGACTCCTGGCAGTATCTTTCCAGTACTGGGAAATTTCGGGCGTGAACAAAAAATGTGGGAGGTATTAGCCTCCACCTGCCCACATTTTCTCCAATGCTTTCCTGAGTTTCCAGGAAGGAATTTAACTAGTTTATCTGGAGACAAAGAAATGCATGCGGCATTTCCAAATATATCCGAGCTAATAGGGAGTTGAAGAAGCTTTCATGGACAGAATAATTGGCTCTAGCCATTTATCATATGTAATCTGAGTATTTAATTCTTTGTTCCATTTAGTCAGAACATTCTCTGTGGTCTGCTTCCAATTTTCCCTCAAGGCTCTATAAAGCTGACCAATGAATTGTGTTGTGAGTTTTCCCTCAATTGCCTCATTTATCAGATTCATCAAGTTAGGCTTTGGGGAGGGAAGGGCCAATAGAGTGGAGCCCAAATCCATCAGATATGAACGTATCTGCAAAAATCAAAAGTGATGTGTGAAAGGGAGTCCAAATTTAGACTGTAGGGAGGCAAAGGGCATCACCCCATGTATATCTAGAAATTGGTAAAACATTGAAAGGCCTAATGTATGCCACTCCTCATATGTATGGTCTTGGCTAGCTGCTATGAACTGCTTTTCCCTAGTCCCCACTCGAAAATAAAAAAAAAAGCACTGCAAGTTCCCGAACTGACCTAATTTCATACCATATTTTTCATATGTTACGGGTCCCCCACATGAAGTCCCTTAAAGATGGAATGGTGTCTAATGGAGGAAACAAAACGGGGACTATATTGTGAAGGTCATTCAGGGGCAATTCAATTAATTTCCATTGGGGCATAGTATGTCTATTAAACCAAATAAGAATGACTTCAGATGTTGTGGTTCTATGATATTTTTTTAGATTAGGGAGATTTAAACCTCCTTTGGCGATAGGTAATTGTATAGATGGCCATTTTATCCTACGGTATTTCCCGGCCCAGGCAAACCTGAAGAATATTCTATACCAGGAAAAAAAATAAAATCTGGATGGAATTAAAGGTAAAGTTTGAAAAAAGTATAAGATCTTTGGAAAGACCGTCATTCGGATAGTTTGGATACGCTGATGGAATGATAAGTGCAAATGTGCCCACCTTCCCATTAGTTGTTCTATGGCTAAAGTTACAGGCTCCAGGTTCAGAAGCTGTAAAAGGTCCAGGTCTCTGGGAACGACTCCTCCCAGATATCGGATTCTGTTATTTCGCCATCTGGCTGGTAACAGAGCACTCAGACCCTGGGTTGGGACAAAGTTGAGAGGAAGAATCTCCGTCTTTTGAATATTAATCTTGTATCCAGCAACCTCTGAGAACCTCTCTATCATCTCTATTGACCCTGAAAGCTCAGTGCCGGCCATTCTAGAGATGATAGAGAGGTTCTCAAAGGTTGCTATTTGTTTGTAAAATGTTTTATACCATTCCGCTGGCATTCCATCCGGGCCTGGGGTTTTTAAGGTTTTACTATCTGTTACCACTCTTTTAAGTTCTTCAATCCTAATCGGGGCCTTCAGTCATTCTGCCACATCTTCTGACAAACAGGGAAGAGTGAGGGAGTGAAAAAAGTTCTCCAACTTACTCGAAGCAGCTAGTACAGGGGCGGTATATAGCTGGGAATAATAATTCTTAAAGCTAACTTTTATTTGTTCTGTGTGAGTTACTTGGGTATTAGATGTAGAATCAGTTAAGTGTGAAATGTATGTAGCTATCCTCTGCCCTCTTAATCATCTAGCCAGGTTCCAAGCCCCTTTTGGCCCTCCCTCAAACCTATATGATTTCAAAAAAAATAAAGCCTGTTGTGTTTTCTCATCTAAAAGCTTTTGTAAACTAGCTTTTGTTTGTTTCATTTGTGTCCTAGTCTCTTCAGTTATAGGGACATGAGCCTGTAGGTCTCTCAATTCACCATGAAGCTTAATACATTGCTTTTCCCAGTTTTTTTCCCTAGCTGCTGCATAAGCTATGATCTCCCCCCGAATCACCACCGTAATTGTATCCCACAGTATAGATGTGGAGACCTCTCCTCCTGAGTTTTCTGCAATTACCTGGGAAATTTTAGCTTTGAAGCTATCTCTAAAGGGTTTATCCTTTAAAAATGAAGTATTCAGACGCCACCCAGTGGTTTTCTTAGGAATTTTAAAATGTAGTTTCAAAAATAGAGGTGAATGATCAGAAACAAATCTGGGACCAATTGTCAGGTCTTGTAAGTAATCTGTATGTTCCCGAGTAATAAAAAAAAATCCAATCTGGAATGGGAGTCATGACGAGGAGAGTAAAAAGTATAACCCCTTGTTGATGGATAAAAAAACCTTCAGACATAGGTCATGGCAACTGCTTCCATATTAGTCCTGAAATATTTCAGGGCCGGGGAAGATCTATGTTTATGTGGGGCTGATGAATCTAAATGGGGGTTCAAAGTAAGATTAAGATCCCCACCCATAATTAAACATCCCTGAAGATTGTCTATTAATTTGCTAATGAATCGTTTCAATGCTGCTACTGGCATCATTGGAGGAAAGTACACGTTCACCAGTGTTACCTGTTTCCCAAACAATGTCCCCTTAAGCATCACATACCTTCCCTGAGGATCATATGAGCATCTTTCCACATTTCCCATTGGGTCCATATTTGGATAAAGGACTGTGTTCAGGAGTTAATTCGGTGTGTTAGCGCTTCCATCTCCTGTATTTCTTGTACTATCTCCTTCCAATGCTGGATGGTGGGAGGCTCGGGGCACAGCCATTTTCTAGTAATTGCTTTATGTGTGGCTGTTATGAGTATGTTCCAGTGGTATATTTTCCCTTAATCTCTCTAGGCGGTAGTCCCAGGACCATAGGTCTTGGTGCAGTGTCCTCTGATATTATCAAGATTTCCCCCATTGCCTGTCTAATTTGGTTCCAGAAGTGGGTCAGGCTTGAACAGTGCCAAATCACATAGAGATGAGAAGCCTTTGGTTCCTGGCATCCTCTCCAACATGCTGGGGAATGATTTCCATCCCATTTGTTTTTCATCACTGGAGTGATGAAGAAGGGTGTTCTGACCTTCCACTCAAACTCTCGCCATCGTGGAGAGTATGTCATTTTACTTGCTTGTAAAAATATTGTTTCCCACTCTCTGTCCATCAACTCTTCCCTGATCTCCCCTTCCCATCTTTTTTTGAGAAACTCCGAGTGGCTGACCCCCCTTTCTCTAAGAGCTCCATGTAGGGCTGAAACATAACCCTTGACTCTGATGTGTGAGAATCTTAGTCATGATATTTATCAGGTTGCCCGGGGCAGAACCCCGAGCCTCCTGGGCCCGTAGTGTTTGAATGTAAGTTCTAGTTTGTAAAAATCTATAATGATCAGATTGTCTCAGGCAGGGTTCATTTTTGTGTGGGGGATTGGTACAATTGGCATACAGTTTTTAATTTTGACCCACCTTTTCTTCTACCTTGGGGCCAACCTGCTCACTGTTGTAGAAGTTTTAAACTATTGTTTTATGAATCTGGGCTCGGCTGAACAATATGGCCCATTGTTTTTTTCAAGTTGACCCTTACTTTTTATACCCAATGGGTCAGTGTCCCACATAGATAAATATCTGAAATGGACCCTGCTCAGGTTACATTTTTCTTTAAGTTGGGTGAATGTCAGTATGTTATCCCTGTCCATGAATTGTTTAAGAGTAGTCAAGCTTAGCCTTTCCCACTTCCTGAAGGTGAGGTCCTGAAGCGATGGGCCAAAGTACGGGTCCCAGGCAAACCATCTTAATGGCCATCGTTCAGTACCAAGTTTATATTTAGCCCACAGTATCCTGGTCACCCATAGTATATTTCTAACTGTCATCAGGGATATGTTATTCTGTTGTATCAATTTGGGGTTTGTAACCCTGGCACCCAGTGGGGCTCCCCCGTGCTTATTATCACCATATTTTTCCAGTGGGCTAAATAATCTTGGGCTGACCAAAGGAGGGCATTCCTAAAATGAACTGCAAGGTAGTAATCCTCTAGGATTGGTAGTGCCCTTCCTCCGTGTTTTTTGTTAATGAGCATAAGTGCTTTTTTAATTCTGGGCCTTTTGTTTGCCTACACAAATGTCATGATAGTTTTCTGCCATATTTGTAGTCGGTTGTGATGAATTTTGATGGGGAGACACTGAAAGAGGTATAAATACCTGGGTAGTATATTCATTATAACTGTTTGAATCCTGTTATAGAAGGGTAAGTTGAGGAGTTCCCATCCCTCCATATCCTTTTTAATTTGACTCACTAAGGGGGCAAAGTTATTTGTAAATAGAGTTGCAATAGTTTTAGCGATGATAGTACCAAGATATTTTAATTTCAGGGAATTCCACTTCAAGGGGACTAATTGGATAATCTGCGGGGATGGGTTATAATAAAACTTCAGTACTTCTGTTTTTTGTTTATTAAGGGCATATCCCAAGTACCGGCCAAACTTATCTAGGAGATTCCACAGGTTAGGGAGAGACTCTTCTGGTTTGGACATATAAAGTAACACGTTGTCTGCATAAATGGAGACCTTATGCTCTGTGTCCCCGACTCTCACCCCCTGGATCCCCCATCCTCTCTGATGGCTTCGGCCAGGGGTTCAATGTAGATAGCAAAGAGGAGTGGTGAGAGTGGACACCCTTGTCAGGTGCCCCTCCCAAGCCTGAACCTCTGAGGAACTCCCCTGTTGACCCTTACATATGCCTGTGGGGTTGCATAGAGTGCTTTAGTGGTCTCTATGAATGTCTAGGGAAAGTCCAGCCGCTCCAGGACTGCGAATAAGAAGCTCCAGGTGGCCCAGTCGAACGTCTTTTCAGTGTCAAGGCTCATTATACATGGGGGGGATGTGTTGTCTATTAATTATGTCTATTATGTTAATAGTTCGTCTAACCCCTTCAGGGGCTTGTCTGCCCTCCATGAAACCTGCTTGATCTAAGTATATTAGGTTTGGTAATATGGGGTTTAGACTAGCTGCTATTATGGCTGTGAGGATCTTATAATTTACATTTAATAATGAGATGGGTCTGTATGAGCTACATTCTTTGGGGTTCTTCCACGCTTTATGTATGACCGTGATTGTGGTGTAGTTCCACGATGGGCGGACTGCCTCTCCTCCTAACCAGACCGGGTTGAAAACATTCTGTAATAGGGGTGTTGTTTCTGCTCAGAATGCTTTATAAAATTCGTTACCGAAGCCATCTGGGCCCAGGCATTTTCCCACATTCATGTTCTTTATGATGGACCCTATTTCTGCCCCTCAGATTGGTGTGATGAGGGTTTGTTGTTGCTCCAGAGTAAGTCTAGAGAGCTTTAGTTGCCTGAGGAACGGATTAGCTTCTTCTGGGTATGTGACTTCTTGTGGGTGATATAGAGCCTTGTAGTAGCTAACAAAGGATTCAGCTATCGATTTCCCACTTATGGGACAAGTTTCCCAGGGTAGGATGTCTAATAGCTGTGATATTAGCTTGGGCTGCCCTTTGAGCCTGTAGGCCAGTAGCTTGGTTGCCCTAGATCCCCCCCTCATAAAAAGATTGTTTTAGATATTGGAGGGCTTTCTCTGTCTTAGTTTTGTTAATGTTCTGTATCTTACTTTTAATATTCTTTATCTCTGATTCCCTATCCTTACTCCATGCCTGTTTGTGTGCCCCTTCTGTCATTCTAAGCTGGTCATGGAGGCTGTCTAGCTGTTTTCTTCTTTCCCTCTTTTTAAATGTGGCAATTGATATTAGTTTTCCCCTTACCGTTGTCTTTATTGTATCCCATAGTATCTGAGCTGTGGTCCCTTGCCTATCATCTGTCTCTATTGTTTGTTTTATGACCTTCTTGATTTCTTCCTGAACTTCTTTGTCCCTGAGCAGACTAGTATTTCGTCTCCACTGTGTTGGCTTCCTCAGGAGCTCTAATTCCACCTCTGCCACCACCGGCTAATGGTTCGACAGTGTGACTGTGCTCACCCTGCATTGAGCTAAATAGGGATATATCCCTGCTATAGGTAAAATACATGTCCAACCTTGAATACATTTTGTGTCTAGCAGAATAATATGTGTAATCTTTGGCTGTCGGATATTTAGCCCTCCATACGTCTGTCATTCCCATATCCTTCAGAGCTCTGTCAAATCTCTTGGCCACTCTACCCTCTGGTTTGGGTATACCCGATGTGGAGCATAATTTCCTGTTAAAAATTACATTCCATCCCCCCCCAGCAGTAACAATCCCTTTGTCTTTCTCAGCTATAATCTTAAGGAGGTCTACATAAAAGTCAATAGGGGAGCCCAGAGGAGCATAAACATTGATCAGTGTAACCTGGACATCCTGCATCATCCCTTTAACCAGAATATAATGAGCTCCGGGGTCTGACACCACCTCAGTTTCCTGAAAGGGTATGGTGTCTGATACGAAAATTGCTACCACCCTCTTTCTTCCTTTCTCTAGAGAAGCATGATACAGTGCAGGATACCATTTAGTTTTTAATTTTAGCACCTCAGTAGGGTTCAAGTGGGTCTCCTGTATAAAATGAATATCCCATCTCCGGTCTCTAACAGATTTCTGTAGCTCTTCCCTCATAATTGGATGGTTAATTCCATTAATGCTGTAGGATAATATTTTGGTATTAACTTGGGCCATGGTAATTTCTAGAATTGCTTCCTCTTGATCTAGCCAGCTTCTGTAGTTTATAATAGAGCCTCAACCCCCCCCAGCTCCTCCCCCCGCCTCCAGCCAAGGTATTAGAGTCCAGCCACTGAAATCTGTCTCTCCTATATGAATCTAGCTCCTTGTATACCAGAATTCCACAATGAATCCTGTGCTGCTGATTCTGAAACATCACTATTACCTTAAACAGAAACTCAAATGTAAACTGATTAACATTAGAAACTGCTTCCCGGTGTCACTGAGGGTTGAGGCGCTGGATGCCACACCTTGCGCCGCGCTGGCGGCCCAGTTTTGGACTCAAGCCTGGGCCGGCAGGGGAGGGATAGGATTGAGCGTCCGGTGGACTGCTCTCCTATCCTGGGAAGGGATCAAGGGAACCACCGCTCTGTAGCAGCCCCTGGTGATGACCCGGGGGCACGATCAGAGCGATGGTAGCAAGGGGGGGGCAGACGTCGGCACGTTATGCCTCAGACGTCACTGCACGTCCACTTTGCAAGGGGCGAAACATCTGCAGAAACATGGTGGAGTGCGATCTCGGCAGCTGATGGCCTCAGCGGCGCCCCAGTTCCCAAGAGGATCCTGCGACAGAGTGCGTGGAGCGACAATAGCCAGCTCTGTTGGGGTGCCAGACCGGCCGGGCGGTGCCAGCAGCCAGAGATCGCGGGAATCCAGCGCTGCTAGGAGGAGTATAAAGAAATATAAGATGAAAAAAAGAAACTGCTTCCCAAGTTCCCCCAGTAGGTGGGGGTATAACTATACTTAAACTCTTTAACCTTTTCCTAAAATTTTGAGAAATACAACAGTATAAGCAAACTATATAACTTGAGTAGAACAAAATGAGGGTCCTCATTCACTCGAGTCTCCTTTGAGACTCGGGGGTTATTTCAGGTCCCAGCTGGACAGGACATTTAAGGCCCTCCTCAGAGTACGATGTAAAGCTTAGTAGATGTTGAGTTCTCTGTTCATGACCCCGATTATACTGACTAGTTACATCAGTGCTTCCTAGGTTAGCCCAGCTGTGTGTCAGTGGGCTGGCTGTGCCATGCTAATGACACTGTGTCCGCAAAGATGGTATCGGGCTTGCCCATAGAAAGGAGTCGTTAGGGTATTTCCCTCTTCCCCTAGGCATAGCTAACATCAGCAGCGTGGTTAACACTAATTGGTGCGCAGACATCCTGTTGGAAAAACATCTCCCGCCCCCATTATTGTTTCCTTCAGGGAAGGCGGGGGGACCCTCAAGAATAAGGGGGTTGTACCCCTCCTCTCCCTTATATAAAGAAGGGCATCTGCTTTTATTATATTGTTTAGTCCCCCATCTGATAAGGTTAGAAGTATCGAGCCTACTCTCTTCATCCACATTTCTCTTCCTCTCCCTTCCCCTTGTTGTTGTTCCCTTGTTCCTCTATGTATTTGCTGACTTTACATCAGACCTGGCACCATTTCTGTTCGGGAATTACAGTACCCTGTCATTGGCATCACTGTAGGCAATTGCCATACATCTGTTTCCCATTAGTTATCGTTGCTTTTCTATTTAAGACTTATAAACTATTACAGCATTGCGTGAGGCAAAATCAGCTTTGATTCACATTTTCCGTTCTTTGTCCACCCCCCCAAAGTCACCCCTCAAATCACATCCAATTAATATGACTGTCGACAATAGATCTGAGCCCCTCAAAGTCTCAAGGCAGTTCAAGGTATTTCTTCGAGTTCAGTTGGAGGTTGTGTTCAGGCAGTCCCTCAGAAGTCCACGAGTTGGATTAGGACAGGCCCTCCGAGGTGATCGCCTTCCCACCCCCACGAGTGCCGGCGGCCTGCTCTCTCTGTCAAGAGGGCTTCAATAACAGATCTTGTTTTAAAACTGGCCTACACCGTTCCCATAGAGGGGGGAAAGAGGAGGCACCCCATCTTACAAATTTTTTGCCTTACTTGTTGATTCATTAACCTGGATGCCTTGCGTCACAGTCCATCTCTTCCCTGGAATCTGCTCTGTGCTGGCTGTCCCTCGAAGTAATCCCATCTATGAGAACCGGGGATCCGTATTTCTTTAGGGTGGTGCAGATGTCCGCCCTCAGTGTGGTAGCTTGTGCTGATCATACACACTGCTGCTTCGGGGCTCCTTTTCGCGCTACCACCCAAGCTGACTGCAACAGCTCCTTCTCGAGGCGCTCTTTAACAGGGTTCAGGACCGTAATACCTATGCCATCCAGAAAACGCGCTGCTGCTGCTAGATCTTCATAGATTTTGATGCCCTGGCCCGTTTCCTCCTTTAGATGTGCTGAGTAGAGAATTTGGGCTTTCACATTCTTAGTTCTCAGTTGTTTCAAAATGAGCCACATGGCATGTCTGCTGTCCTGCACTGTAGTCGTGTAACCATTATCAATGGTAATACGATGACCCTCAAAGGAAATAGCTTGCATTCTCCAGAGGATCTCCTCCTTCATGATGTAGGATGTCATTTTGGCAATGATAGACCTGGGGCATGCCCCTGGGTTGTTGGGTCCCTGCACTAGTGAGCGATGGGCCCGGTCCATAGAGACATCAAAATCTGATGGGAGTTTTAATGATTCTTTGAAGACTGTCTGCAAGTAGGAGATCGTGTCCTGTGTTCCCAGTTCTGCACCCTCCAGTACACCATACACGCGGATATTCTGGCACCTGCTTCTGCCCTCCAGGTCGTCCAGCTTGCTCATCAACTCTCTTTCTCTTGTGAGGAGGAATAGCAGGAGTCTGTCATGCCTGTCAGCCTGATCCGTGATACTCGTCAATCCCAGCTCCAACTGATCGGCTCTATGCTCTATTTTGTTTAGATCTGCTTTTAATTCTGTTAGCATAGATTCTGTTTTTAGATACAGTTTTAACCGTCTGGAATATCGATGCCACCAGTTTCGTGCAGTCTTCTTCAGACGTGGTCGGGAGTACCTGTCGGGCCTCATCTTCTTCGGAGTCGAACATTGTAGCTGATTTTTTCCAGCTGTAACATTTGCTGCAGGTTTTGTACTGCAGTGTGAGCATTCCTGGTGAGTAGGAACTTTGATCTAGTGGATTTTGCAATTGCATTATAAACGACCGATGGATGCCTTTAGATAGTATTTGGGGCTAGTCAGAGAGGAGAGTTAATCCGCTATCTCGCTGCTGACGTCACCGGAAGTCCCGTCCCCTTTCTCATCTGTCCTCAAGATCAGAACCATTCCCAGGTGCCTTCGCTCATCTGCTGTCCCTCCCCTTGAGATCCTGAGATTCTTAACAAATATTGGAGGAAAGGCCCCATCAGTTGCTGCCCCCATTCTGTGGAATGGTATCCCTGTGCCCATCCACTCATCAAACACCCATATCATCTTCAAATCACACTTCAGAGCCTGGTTCGTGGCTGAGTCTCATTGCCTTTGCTTGCCTGGGTAGCCACCTGGCCCATTAACCAGCCTCTCTTATGAGAGTAATACTCTAGCTCCTTCTTCTTACCTCTTCCTCTCTGTTGAATCATGTAATTATGATGGGGGCCTGCCAAGTTTGTTTTTTTCTATCCTTTTCTATTGCCATTATTACTGTCCAACTTGTAACTATGACCTCTACATTGTATGCAAATTATGCCAATATGTAAACGTGTTTTATTTTCTGTGTATTGTACCTTTCTCCTGTTGATTACTATGACTGTATTTTGTTGCCTACCTAGCCATTTCTGTGGCCCAGGTCGTGCCTGAAAATGGTCCCTTAGATCAGTGGCGCCTACCCGGATATCAAAGACATAAATAAAGTCCCTTCACCTGCATACATGGCTTCTAAAAACATAGCCGTAGCACGCTTTGGGTTGTCCCCTAAGGTTGCTGATATCCTGCTTGTGGCTAGGAAGCCTTCTACCAGAGATACTTTTTCCTTGAAATGGAAGTGTTTTACTTTGTGGTCTGCTTCCTGGAATATGGACCCTTTTTACATTTCCTGTAAATTCTGCTCTGGAATATTTGCTTTTCTTTTCTGATTCAGGCTTACAGAATTCCTCTGTTAAGGTTCATTTGGATGCTATATCAGCATTCTATGCCTGTTTTGATGGCCATACAGTTTCCCAGCTAGAGGTGCCCCATACTTTCCTGAGAGGTATTCTGCATATGAAACCTCCTATATGGACCCCAGTCCTCACTTGGGACTTGAATTTCATACTCAAAAAAATGACTTTGGCTCCTTTTGAGCCTGCTGCAGTTTGTGGCTTACGTTTCTTGTCATGAAAAGCGTAATTTATAGTTGCCATGACTTCTGCTCATAGAATTTCCAAGCTTCAGGCTTTAATGAGTGAGCCTCTTTATTTGATTTTTCACAAAGTCTTTTTACGTACAAATACTAAGGTTTTTTTTGTTTTGTTTTTTTGTCCATCTCAGGCCGGCTTCAACTGCATCCGCACCCTCGCCCTCGCTCCCAAATCAGCTGTTCTCCGTTTGCCCTAGAGGCGGGGCTCATGGCACCAGCCAAGGTGTCATGGACATGGGTCAGGTTATGGGAGCCAGCCTGAGAGCGAGGAGAGGCGGTATCAAGAAGGCGCTGCAGCGGGATTTTTCTGTTTTGCTCCTTCTGGAGCCGAGTGCGTGCAGTAATGCCAGCCAAGGCGGAACTCGCACACTCCCGTGCATGCTCCCCTCGAAGCGTCTGCACTCAGCTCCCCCCCATGCTCGCGCACGTCACCTTGCTCCCCAGCCTCTATCAGGGGGCACTCAGGTGCCGATGCTGCAGATCACCCCCTCCCCAGGGAAGGAGAGCAGCCCTCCGGACGCTCGATCCTTCCCCGCCCCTACTGACCTCCAGCAGCCCATGCCCCTTCCTGAACACGGGTCACAGGGGGTGGCGCACGGTGTGGCATCCAGCATCTCAACCCTCAGCGCCACTGGACCGGCCAAAATGCTAAGTTTTTAATAAAGGTGATAATCTGAATTTAGACTGACCCAAATGATAACACTTCCCTGTTTATTTCCTGAGCATGCCAGCCAGAGTGAAGCTCGACTACAGTAATGAAGAGCTCCTATTTCAAAAATGCCCTCGCAAACTCCTGGTTTGATGGGAGATCATTATGGGACAACATCCGAAATATCACAGGTAAGCAGTCCAGATCCTCTCCCACTATAATGATTGTCGATGGAACCACTACCGTAGACCCAATGGTCGTGGCAAAGGCCTTAAATAAAACTTTCACTGATCTCAGTGAGGTCCTCCCGCCAGACTTCTTCTCTGACACGGACTCGCCAAAACCAACATCTCCTACTGCCTCACCTGACCAACCGCTTTTCCACTTCAAAATAGTTAAGGCACATGAAGTCTACAAATATATAAAAAAGGCTATCTCTAAATCCAGAGCAAGCAGTGATACTATTGATCTTAAAATTCTGTCCCTTACCCTGGAAGAGGTGGTGCACCCACTCACCAAAATTTTCAATCTCTCCCTCTGCCTTAGTCAATTTCCCAGCAAATGAAACATAGAAACATAGACTTTGACGGCAGATAAGGACCACTTGGCCCACCCAGTCTGCCCATTTCCCTACCTACTGGATAAGCTGCAGATTCTAGTTAACCAACAGCCTACTTCCTGCCACCCCCAACTATAATTGCCTTGTGTCTGTCCCATGCATGTTTGAATTCCCCCACTGTTTTAGACCCAACGACCTCCTCAGGAAGGCTGTTGCATGTATCCACCACTCTCTCTGTGAAAAAATTTCCTCACATTACCCCTGAGCCATCCCCCCTCTATCTTTAAATTGTGCCCCCTTGTTCTTACACATCTCTTTTTCTGAAAGATGCTACCCTCCTGGACTTTGTTGACTCCCTTGAGGTACTTAAACGTTTCTATCATGTCCCCCCTGTCCCTCCTTTCATCAAGGGTATACATATTAAGCTCTCTGTCTCTCTTCATATGGCTTCTGCTGCAGACCCTGCACCATTTTAGTTGCCCTCCTCTGGACTGCTTCCATCCTGTCTATGTCCTTGCGTAGATGAGGTCTCCAAAACTGCACGCAGTACTCCAGATGGGGTCTCACCAACTGCCTGTACAGAGGGATAACCACTTCCCTTTTTCTACTTGTGATGCGCCTTCCTATGCATCCCAGTATCCCCCTGGCTCTCCTTACCAACTTTTCACATTGCTTACCCACCTTTAGGTCATCTGATATGACTACCCCCAGGTCCCTTTCCATTTTTGTTGTTGTTAGTACCTCCCCTGCTATTGTGTACTCTTCTCCTGGGATTTTGTTTCCCAGGTGCATTACTTTGCACTTCTTTATATTGAATCTAAGTTGCCACATGTCTGACCATTCCTCCAACCTTGCCAAGTCCCTTCTCATCTTTTCTACCCCCCTTGTGTATCAACTCTATTACAGATCTTTGTGTCATCTGCAAAGAGGCATACCTTTCCTTCCAGACCCTCTGCAATGTCACCTATAAAGATGTTAAAGAGGACTGGACCCAGTACTGAGCCCTGAGGTACTCCACTAGTAACCCTCCTTTCTTCGGAATGTGTTCCATTCACTATTACCTTCTGTGTCCTGTTGTGCAGCCAGTTTGCTATAGTCACACCAGTGTTCAAAAGTGGGGACAAGTCCCTACCAGGAAACTATCGGTCTATATCTATACTTCCACCTCTCTTCAAGGCCCTCGAACGCATTGTGGCTGACCAACTCTCAGACTACCTGCATAAGTATAACATACTCTGCTTGCAGCAACATTGATTTAGGAAAGGACACAGTATGTCGACTGCCCTACCTGAATTCTCAGGAGAAATTCACACTGCCTTGGACAAAGGATATCAAACCAGAGCTGTTTTCATTGACCTAACAAAGGCATTTGATACTGTTCACCATGGCTTACTTATCACACAACTACACAGTCTTGGGCTCTCAGAAGGACCAGGTGCCTGGGTTAAAAGTTACCTATTGACGCTCTCAGTCAGTAAAAATCTCAGAAGTTCTCTCAGACTCAAAACGGTCCTTTCAGGTGTTCCACAGGGGTCAATCCTAGGCCCCCTCCTTTTCAGCCTTTTCCTAAACTCTCTCCCCAAATCCTGCCCGGAACAAATAATCCTTTATGCTGATGATGCCGTGATTCTCTCCTCTCATGAGGACCCGAAACCCTTACTCCAGAGCCTGCACCTTGCTTTCTCCAATGTTGAAAAGTGGTTCCTAGATCACAAGCTGGTCCTAAATCACAAAAAACAAAATCCATGCTATTCTCCAGTCCACAAAACAGAAAAAGACAAATTCTGCTTACTATCAAAACATACCCAGGAAATACCCTTCAACAAGTGTCAACATTTAAATACCTTGGAATCACCTTTGATCAAGGTCTTACCTTCGCGACCCACATTGATAACACAGCGAAAACGGTGAACCAGCGCATTGGTATCCTGTTCCAAAACCGGCAATTCCTTACCCAAGCTGCGCTGAGGATTGCTATCCAAAGCTCTGTCATCTCAATCATAGACTATGGCTTAATTATCTATGGCTCTGCCACTACCACCGCACTAAGGCGCATCACAACCACCCTAAACAAGGCCTGTCGGCTGCTCACTGGAGCGCAAAGACGTACTCATACATGTGCGTTCTACAGTGAAACATGATGGTTGCAACTCTCAAATCGCCTAAGGTACCTCACATGATTGATGGCAAAAAAATCCATCTTGGGCTGCACTCCGCCGTGTATCCAAGACCTACTTTGCCTGAATACCAGCATCCGTCCCACCAGAAGACTGGAACACCAGCCTCTCCAGGTCCCCAGATGCCGGACCACACAGGGCCAAAGATCTTTTGCCTATCGTGCCCCCAGCTGGTACAATGCCCTGAGCTCGCTCATTACATTCTCCATGTCACTAGGAGCTTTCAGATCTATGCTTTACTCTCACCTCTCAGCCTCTAGCTCCTGTGACTGCCTTGACTAATGATTCTTCACTCATGGCTGTTTTTACTGTTTTTCATCCTCCTCTGCTCCTTTCTTGACAAAGGCATCTGAGTACCTCTGACTACTCTAAGTCTGCTCCCTTCCCCATATCTCCTCCTACCCTTCCCACCTTGACCATTCCTCCAATGTTTTGTTTTTTCCTGTGATGTACTGTATTATACTGGCTTATTGAAACCTTTATAATTTGCTGACCATTCTATGTAACATGTCTTGTTTGTTTGTACATTGATGACGTGGAACCTTTGTAAAAGAGCCATTGGCTCAAAGGTAATAATTCCTAGAACAATAAACTAAACTAACTCTATACTCTTGATGTACATAAAACACTGAGATACTATGCTACTCATGCGAAGAGCTGCAGAAAGACTTTTCAACTTTTTATTTTGTTCGCCCCTGGGAAAGAGAGCCCTCCTGTGTCAAAACAATGAATGTCCAAATGGCTGGTTAATTGTATTGTGCTTTGTTATAAGGAAGTACGGTAAGGAACTGTTTGTGGTTACTCCACAAGGGGAGGGGGTATGGCAACTTCTCTTGCTGGTTACAGAAATGTCCCTGCTGCTGACATATGTGCTGCTGCCACATGGAGCACTGTCCACACTTTCACTAAACAGTACAGTCTGGACATCATCTCTCATAGACATGCTGACTTTGGGCTTACTGTACTTCAAGGCCTTTTGTCCTGATCACATATCAGACTCTGCCATACTCCCCGGCTGCTTTGTACTGCTTGGAAATCATTCCAAAGGTGTGGCCTACTGCAGAAGATATCATCGATAAAGACAGAACAGCTACATAAGAATTTACTGTAACAGTAGATCTTGGAGAGAATCTCCTCCATTAGACCATGCAATACCCTCCCTCCTTCCCCCATTATTTTCTGAGGGTTATATCAGATGCTGTGCCTAAGCCCTTATTCCATACATCCTGTTTGCCTGTTACTGGTTTGAACTCCTGGTTCCTCATGGTAAGTGGTCCTCTGAGGCTTATCTCGGGGGGGAGGGGCTGTGGAGTGTTGGGGCCACCCACATTATATACACGTCAACACTGTACATCATTGTGGGCAGTCCCTGGCTAGCAAAAGTTTCCTTGTGGACCTGACACTGATGGCTTACATTTCCAAAGGTGTGGCCTAAGCGATTCTCTGGAAGATCTACTGTTCTGGTACATTCTTGCGTAACTGTCCTTTCTCGACCCAGAGTGTCAGAGGGCTTGTGGAAGGAGGATTGCGTGTCCCAGAGGATAATCTCGGGTTGTGGGGAAGTCAGACCTCACTGCGCTACCACTGCAGGATGGGGTGCAGCTAAGCTGACTCGAGTATGAGGGAGGATGCTGGCTGCGCTGCAGCATGGTACAGAATGCATGTTCCTTGGAGCCTTCGCTGGCATTGTGGGAGGGGGGGGTGTGGAGCAAAGAAGACCTCCCTGGTGCACTAAGATGAAGGTCTCAATACTCTTGGACCCCGCGGCTTTGCTGTACTGGAAAACATGTACTGTGATCTCAATGGAGTAAGCCTTCCCTGCCCACCATGTATGGTAAGCTTTAAGCAGTTGTAAGGCCAGTGATTGGGTTGTCCGTGCTAGGAGATGATCAAATCTTGGGCTGGAAGTGGGCAGTCTAGGGCATGAGGGGGAAGAACAGAAAATGCCAAAAAAAAACACTTTTGACATCATGATTATAAGCATTTATATAATGAATGCATCAACTAGCACTATTGTAGCATTAAATGATACTCTTACTCATTGTAATAATAAATGTATATGTCTTTTTTGTCTTTTTTTTTGTTCAACAGTGGAGTCCTTAGCACTATCCCTACAGGCTGGAATGGACAAGAGTTAGCAAGTAATTCACCGTGCATTTCGCAGTTGATCAGTATTTTAATTCACTGGTTTGTGACAGCCTCAGGTTAATGCACAGTTCCAGTTTTCACATTTTCCAGAAACCCTCTTTGAGGGGTCTTATGGGAGGTCTCGAACAGCCCTCTGTGAAGTATGATATTCTGCTTCAGCTGTTTTGTTTACCACTGTGCATCTGATGTACCATTAAAATGAAAATGATGTTGGGAAGATCATTATTTTAGACTTTGTGTTTAACTGTAAATTCATTTAAATGTTTTCTATTTGTTTAAAAAATGCTGAAGATTAAGTGTAAAGCTGTGTTATACAAAATACAAGCATGTGTCTGTTAAAAAAGGGGTGCTAAATGTAAAACTTACAGCTAATGGTAAAAGTGTAAATTGTTATTAAAAAGATTTGTAAATAGTGTAAATTATAGGCTGTCAGACTCTGCATCATAAATTCATTCCAGGGCTGTAAAGAAACATTTTTTACCCATGAAAGCAAAAAACTTGCATTAACATGCACCTTAAGAGTAAATTTAAAGCAACAGCTCATGTTAGACTACACACAGACAATATATCAGCATAATTTGTCTCTGCTGCAACATATCAATACTGTTTTTTGAACACAGTATTTTAGTCATTCTTGAATTACTGACTTGTATGAAAGGAGACTGCAAACTCATTGGCTCAGCACAGCCCTACTGGAGATCCGGGTTGTATGATCTTGGGCCTATTACTCTCACTGGGCAGGTGTGTGCATCATGGAGATGACGCAGCTGCGTTTGAAGAAAGGAAGGTTGGATCAGATTGTTCTCCATCACTCCCTATGGCCACAAACAAGGACAACATATGGTCTTGGAGAAGAAAATTGTCCATGTCCATTGCCACTGTGGCTGCGTGCCACAGTGCAGTTCGGAGTTTTTCCTTTTATTTATTTAGGGTTTTCTGTTGGTTGTTTTTAATATAACTGTTTGACACCCCAGCCACCACCTATGCCACCATTTGGGTCTTCATCCCACTGGCCTGTCAACCACTCACAAAACCACTATTACCAGTGAAGATCAACATGGAGCAAGGCACGAGAGGGCCACTGATCATCATAGAGGCAGTTTGTTGTGCATAAGTCTTGTTTTTTTTCCTCTCCTTCCCTTAGAAGGATGGGCAGCAGGCTTCCCAGCCCGCTACCTGACTGCCAGCTTTCCAAGTTCACTTCTGAACCCTGGTCACCAGCATTGCAGTGCATCATCAAGCAGCCCCAAAAATAATGTTTCAAATAAAATAAAAAGTTTATTTTCAAGGCTCAAATGCTGGAAAGTTACTCGACTGCAGAGTTGTTTAACAGTGCTACATGGTTATTTTGTCCCTGAATGTAGATGAACTACATAGGAATTTTGTGTCAAATGGTACTGTCATCCTTTCTAGGGCTTAGAAAGATAGTTTGCACCAAAACAGGGCTGCCAGTTTCCATTAAACACAGAATGCTTTTCTGCAGTTAATTACTTGACAAAACCATTTTGTGCAAAGATTTACATAACTTAAAATAGCAAGCCACCCTTTAAGTCATGATTCTGGCATGAAAACAATCCTGTAATTTTTTTTGAATAAATATCTTCTGTTCAGAACAGATCTCCTAAGCATAACAGAATGAAGTGCACTTTTATGTTGTATGTACAAATCTCTGTTGTGGTGACCAAAGGTCTTAAAAATGAAATTTCTGATTTCCAGCAAACAATTCACTGTTGGTGTCAGCAGAACTCAAACGCAATTGCTCCAAAATGGTGTTTTCCAGACATTCCATGTTTTGTTAGTGAAAACCTAAGAAGGATTGACAGTATTGTAAAACCTAGCACTGGCGTCATTATCTTGTATGTACAAGGCGGAAACATCTGCCCTCACTGAAGCTCTAACTCTTGTTTCTGTGCTATTCCATTGTCACTAGGCTTAGGTCTCACGGCTGGATATAATAACATCATCCCTTACTGGGCTGAGGCTGACTTTCACAGCTGCAAAATCATTAGGGAACCTTCCCACCGAAGTGTTCTGAGTGACAGTGGGGCGTTAACCATCGTTCAGAATGCAGCCTTGAAGGACTAAGTTGTGTCTACCTCTCGCTCCTAAAAAAGTGGTCTCTTTTTTCACTTTTAGCAATTCCTTGGTCTGTATCTTCCAGGAAGGAATTTAAGGAAATCTGTTTGTTTCTGCTAACACTTGTTTCCACACAGTTTAAAATTGTGCCTATTTTTTTAATTTAAATATTTCTCTTGTTTTTGTAAGCTGACTCCAGAGCCTGGGTATTATTTTGGTTGCCTACAATAGTCACTCCCTGACTGGTCTCTGTCAAAATAATGCTAATAGATAATTATAAATTGTCTATATATGGTCTGCTTCTTGGCCTGGTGTCTAAGGTAAGTATGGTGTGTTTTTTTTTTTGGGGGGGGGGGTCCTCATAGCATCATTTTCCTTCACTGGCATTGTGTGAACTTCAGTTTGTTCCTGTTTCATGTTAGTTTTAGTGGTTAAGTTGTCATGTTTTGTAAAAAAAAAAAAAATTATGTACTCACCATAATTCTTTATCTTCTTGGACAAGTTTTCACCATTTAGTCATACTTCTGGGCTACAAGCCAGAGGCACTTGAGACCCTGTGAAAGCCAGAAACCTTCAAGAGGGCTGGCGCTGAGGCAGGACCGTGCATGTGCGGGACCGCAAGACTGGTTTGCACCAGTGTAGGCTACCTCAGCATCGACCCTCCAACCGCCTCAGTACCTTATTTACTAAGGAGGTGCAGCATAATATAACCTAAGAAATGCATAATCTAACAAGAGCATAGGATAGCCTGATTGACCCGTATAAGAAGGATCAATTTAAACAATGTCTTCATAGCCCAAACAAAACAAGGGAGTGAAGACCAGAGACAGATTGAGTGAGCTCGAGGGATGGTGGGTGGGCGTATGAATAAATGGTGAAGACTTGTCCAAGAAGATCCAGAATTACGGTGCGTGCATAATTTTCATATCTTCCTGGACTTAAAGTCTTCACCATTTATTCATACTTCTGGGTTAGCATACCAAGCTAAAACCAAATCCCCCGAGCAGGGTGGCAGGAGACAGAGCTCACTCAGGACAGAAGTTCATTAAGGATTGTCCTGCCAAGGGAAGCATGCTGCCTGGCATGGATATCCAGAGCGTAGTGCTTCATGAAAGTGTGCACTGAGCTCCGAGTAGCCACTTTGCAAATGCTATCAGTGGGAATAGAGCGGATCTCTGCCAAGGAGGCAGCAACCTCTCTGGTAGAGCGGGTGCACACTTGGCCCTCCAACTTGACCTGCGCCATAGAATAACACTGGTGAAGACATACCACTATGCAAGCAGAGGTACATTTGATGGACACCTGCTGACCCAGCCGGACCACGCTGAAGGACACAAAGAGTTGCTTGGCCTTACGGATATCCCCAGTTCTAATCATGTAGAATTGTAGATCCCTTTTAATGTCCAGGGAATGAAGGGTGCAGTCCCCTTCATTTTGGAAGTTATAGAAATAAGTGGGAAGAACCAAAGGCTGGTTGAGGTGGAAATGCGAAACCACTTCGGGTAGGCACTTAGTGTGAATATGGAGGACCACCTTGTCTTTATGAAAAGCAGGGATCAGGCCGGCCCGGTGGCATAGAATAGAGGTTGGAGGCACTGATGCTGCCATCACCAACCACACCGGCGACCGGGTTGAACGGACCCGGGACACCGTGGGTCGGCAGGGGGAGGATAGGTTTGAGTGTCTGGAGGGACTGCTCTCCTATCCTGGAGTGGGTTTGGGGAACACATTGCTCGGCAGCGGCCACCAGTGGAGACTGGAGGCACTACACGAGCGATGCAGTGAAGGGAACCCAGAAAAGCGGAAATGCTACCTGGTGACCGCCGGATGACGGTTCTCCGTCCCTTGATGCCTCTGGCGAGCCTCCTTCCTCAGCAGCATCCCCTGGGCCCTATCGAGTAGTGCGCTGGAACCCCCTCCCGGTACCTTCCCCCTTGCAGGAGGGGGACCCACTCGATGAAGGGTTACGTCTGGGATATCCCGGGGGATGGCTGCGATTTGAGGATCGGAGAGCTCTGGTAGGGCTAGCGGGGGATCGTGAAGGACTTGTCAGAGCCTGAAGGAGTAGGGGTCACCAGAAGAGAGGAGGGGCATAAACAGATAAAGAAAAAAAAAAAAGAAAAAGCAGGATCACAGGCGTCTAGCGATAGAGGCCTATATTTTAGAGACCCTGCGAGAGAAGTGATGGCCACCAGAAAGGCGGTCTTCTAGGTCAGAAACCTCAGCTCACACATGGCTGGAGGCACAGATGGTTTACGAGTGAGCATGTCTAGCATTAGATTAATATCCCAGGGGGCAACCAGCTACCTAACCGGGGGCCTCCTGTGAAGAATGCCTTTGAGGAATCTTTTTAACAGCAGTAACTGAGCCAGGGACATGTGCTGGACTGGCTCATGTTAGGCAGAAAGCGCACAGAGGTGCACCTTTACAGATGAGTATTGCAGCCCTGAATCTGGAAGGTCTAGTAGGTACACCCCAACACTTTATCTGGAGGACACTGAAACAGATCTAAGTAGATCTTAGCACACCATTCTGAGAAATGCTTCCATTTAGTTGTGCAAGTCATTCTGGTGGCAGGCTTTCAATCTGCCAGGAGAATCTGTGAGATTCTCTAAGAAACTTTAAACCTGCTCATTTCTGTCTCCTTGGGAACCAAGCGTGGAGATGAAGGGAGCGCAGGTTGAGATGGACCAGGGATCCCTGTGTCAAGAGGTCTGTTCGCAGAGGCAGTTGCCTCAGAGGGGCCACCAACAACTTGTTGATCAAAGGAAGCCAGATCTGTCTAGGCCAGCACAGTATAATTAGAATCATCTTGCCCCTGTGCGCCTCCAATCTGAGCAGCAACCTCTGACTATACATAAAAGGAGGAAATGCTTGCAGAAAACATCTTGTCCACCACAGCCTTAATGCATCCTGACAGAAAATGCCAGATTCTGGATTTCTGGAGCAGAATAGAGGCAATTTTGTGTTGAGTGGGGGATGCAAAAAGGTCCAGGTCTGGACTGCCCCACTCGTTGAAGAGCAGTTGCACAATGTCTGGAGCAAGTGGCCACTCGTGAGGATCCAATTCTCTCCTACTGAGATTATCCGCCAGATCGTTCTGAGTTCCTGGCAGGTAAACTGCCTGAATCTGGACATCATGTTCGAGGCACCACTCTCATACCCTCATGGCTCCTCTGCATAGAGGGTAGGAATATGCTCCACCCTGCTTGTTGATGTAGTGCATCACAGCTTTCTTGTCCATCTGAAGAAGTATTACCTTGTGACTGACAACATCTTCCAGGACTCTGAGGGCTTACTGGACTGCCCTCATTTCCAGAACATTGATGTGAAGATGAGACTTCTCTTGAGTCCACACTCCCTGAGTGTAAAGGTCTTGGCAGTGAGCCCCCCAAGCCAAGCAGAGATGCATCCGTGGTGATGGTGATCTGAGATTCCGGTGGGGCAAAGGGCAGACCTTGTAGAAGATTGTCCTCTTGTATCCACCATGCAAGTGACCACCACAGAGGCTCCGTCATCTTGATGGGTAAGACTGCAGATGTGTCATTGGGGACCACTGTGTGCTGAGGATCCACTGAGTGATCCTCATATGTAATCGAGCTAAAGGCACTGTGAAAATGGAAAAGGGCATGAGACCTAACATCCATTGCATGGAGTGAGCTCGTACTGGGTCATTCTCTCTAATGAAGCAAGCCATCTAAAGAATGTTATTCCTCCTGTTCTCTAGAAGAAATGCCCTTGTATTTGTAGTATCCAGGAGGGCTCCTATGAAGAGGAGCTGCTGAGGGGGTTGAAGCTGTGACTTCTCCAGGTTTAACAGGATCCCCATGGAGATGAGGAACTTAGATGCTGTGGATACCTCCTTCTGTGTCTCCTGCTTTGATGGACTTGCCAAAAGCCAGTTGTCTAGGTAGGGAAGACTTGAACGTCGAGCTTTGGAAGGTGTGCAGCAGGGACTGCGAAACTCTTGATAAAGACTCAAGGCGCCGAGGAGAGCCCAAAGGGCAGGACTCTGAAATGGTGGTGTTGACCCAAGGCCAGAAAGCAAAGGTACTCATGGTAATTTGGGTGTACTAGAATGTGCTGGTAGGCATCTTGCCTTCCAAGTATGCCAGCCAGTCATGGTGTTGGAGAAGTGGTAGATGTGTCCCTAAGGAGACCATCTTGAACTTCTCACAGTACAAGTACTTGTTCAGGTTTCTGAAGTCGAGAATGGGGCGCATGCTGTCTGTATTCTTTGGAACCAGAAAGTAATGGGAGTAGAAACCTGTGTTCCACTCTGCCCATGAAACTACTTACACTGCCCTGTTTTTTGAGAAGGCCCAGTATCTCTGAAGTGAGATGGTCTGACTGAACAGTTGACGATTATGCTGTCACTTGGCAGTGGAAGGTCTGAGAATCTCCACAAAATTGAGAGAGTACCCTTCTCGAACAATCCGGAGGACCCACTTACCTGTAGTGATAGACTTCCATTGTTCATAAAACTGAGTCAGATGACCTCCCACTGCCGAGGAGAAGTCCACCTCAGGCAGCTGAGGTGAGACCGGGGCCAGACTTTCAGAGGGTGGCACTGGGAGCTTTCGGCTCTTGTGCCTTCTGCGTTTTCTTTTTCAGCTGAGGAGACTGGTGCTTGTTTGGAGCTCCTTGGCCTCTTCCTCGAACGGGCTGCCTGTTATGAAAACAATTATGGTTCTAGGGACATGGATATGTTGTTCATCCACACTGTCTGGCAGGTATCCTTGCCGCTTTAAATCTTGCCGGAAGGTCTTCAAGCTGGCTCCTCCCACCAACCCGGGTGGTAAACTCGGCTCCGCTTATGACGCCAGATCTTCCTTACCGCTTGGAAGCTCAGGTTCCCTCCTTAATGCTCTGCGTATAAGACTGGTTCCTAATTCTTCGAATTTTCGAAATTAAGTTTTTTTGCTAAAAAGACTTCGGTCTTCTCTCCCTCGCGGCTGCGATGGACAAATCGACTCCCGGTTTCCGGAGATGCCCTTGCGGGCAGAAGATGTCTCGGACAGATCCGCACTCCACGTGCGTCTACTGTCTAGGCCTGGAGCACGACCCGCAGGCCTGCGACCTGTGCTCTTCCTCTCCGACCCTCGTCCTCGAAGACCGTGCTGCCCGTTTACAACTGGGCGTCCAGTGATTTCCTCCGGTGAAGTCAAAGAGGCCCGGTCGGCGGTCTCGCGGCCCGGGCTCGTGGCGGATCAGCTCGAACAGATGATGCGCCCTCGAGAAGGAAGCGCGGGCGGCTTCTACCTCGGCCTGGCATTGTCCCGCTCTCTCGGTGCTCTTATTCAGCTTCTTTTAAGGATTTGTTTGACCCTCTCTACTAAAGGTGAGGACCAACTTTTCTGGACCGTTTCTCGGTCCAAAAGAACAAGGTAAGCCTCACGTCCAGCGCTCTTGGGATGGGAAAATCTCCCGAGTTGTCGACAAGCCGACCCGATCAGGCTACAAACCGACCTGGTCCACGGTGTCCCCACAGCCAGTTAACGAAGACCGGCCGACGCCGCCGAGATTTTCTCGACCTGCTGACGGGCTGCCAGCAGGAGAAGCCGAGAATCCCTCCCGTTCCCCCGTGAAGTTGAGACCCGGTGCTCGTCTGTGCCTCCGGTTCCGGAGCCTCCGGTTGAACCCTCGAACCCGAGAGTGCGGTTCCCATGACACCTCCCGCACCATCCGGGAAAGCGAGGTCACCGGTCTCGGACTTCTTTGCGGTCCAGCCGATCCGCCGTCATAAGCGGTCTCGGTCTCGGCACCGCAGCAATGGCGCCGCTGCTCGATCCTCCTCCTCCGGACAGGGAGGCTTCGGCGCAAGTTGCGCCGAAGATGAGGAACTCATGTGGCAGCAGCTCCCTTCTGACCAGGAATAAGCCGGCGCCCGTCGCCCCGACCATTAAGTGGCTGTCACTGGGCGGCGAAACAACCCGTTTATCCGAGGATCCTGTTCCCAGGCGGTTGTTCGGCCAAAACCAGCTACCCCACGATTCGGTGGAACCTCCACAACCGTTAGTTGGGGCTCCGACCAAAAATTCTCGGTCGGCTCAGGGACTGCCCATAGGCTGTCTGTCCACCACTCCCGATCGACCTCGGCAGGTGGAGGGTGGCTCAGGCCGAGGCAGCTCTTTGAGGACTCTTCTGAGTCCAGAGCGATTCCTCCCTTTTCTCCAAGCGAATGGACTTGGAGTCCTCAGAGGACAGTCGGTGGGCGATAGCCCTTCGTCCTTCCTGGGATTGCTTTGGCTCATCTCGGAGTCCACCGGGATGGCTTCGAACCTGTTTCTGAGGCGGGCCAGGTATCCCTCACGGAATTCTGGACGGGGGATTCCCCTACGGAGGCCTTTCCGGTGGCGAGGCCATAGTGGACCCGGCCTTGGAGCTCTGGCAGCGCCCTGCCTGCCCTCGCCCGGACAGAATGGCCAGGAGTATGCAGTCCCTACGGTTCCTTGTCTGGTTTTGGAACACCCCTTGGCAGGGGTTAGTTACCGACAGCGTTTTCAGGCGTGCGAGGCGCTAAGGATGTCAGACAAACCTCCGACAAGGAGTCCAAGAAAGTTGGACTATGCGGGCGAAAAGTCTCAGCTGCGTCCTCCTCGGCCTTGCCAGGCCAGTTTGGCCGTCCTCGTGACACATTCTCTCATGGCTTGTTGGGCTCCTGGATGAGGTGTCCCTCATCTTCCTGCGGATCTGCAGACCACGGTCAGGCAGGTGTGGGACCAGGGCAGGGCAGTGGCCAAACAGCAGCTGCAGACTGCTTTAGACATTGAGGACTCTCATGTGCCAGGTCTGTGGCGGCCAGCGGCTGGCATCATCGGGCTTGGCTGAGGATATCCCACCTTCACTGGATACCCAACACAAGTTGGCGGATGTCCCCTTTTTGGGACCGACCTCTTCGACCCCTGGGGTGGAAGGTCACCTGCAGATCGAGAGTCCAATGCTACCTTGGACTCGGTCTCTTCCGCTCAAAGGACAAGGCCGCAAACCACAGCTAAGCCCTTCGTCCTTCTGCGTCCGTGGGCGTCCGGGCCAGCAGGCTCGGAGCAGCATCCCAAACCCAAGCCAGGGCTTCCTCCAACAGGAAGCAGGGAGGTAAATGCCCAGGAGGTCCCTCGGCCGGTCCCTCCTCCAGGCCTGCCCAGTGACGGGCTGAGGGGTGTCGCCCCCAACCCTGTCACCTCACCCCAGGTTCCCCCCATGGGGGGACGGCTCCGGCACTTCCTTTCCGCCTGGTCCGTTATTACCACGGCCAGGTGGGTGCTGGAGGTGGTGGGAAAAGGCCTGCCTCTAGAATTCAAGCAGGCCCCGCCCTTCAGAGCCGTCGCACCTCGGGGGGCCTCGGGGTCCGCAGCCTCACTGTCGGCTCGCCGAGCCAACATCGCTCTCCTCCTCCAAAAGGAGGTGATCAGGGAGGTGGCGGACCCTCCCTCAGACCCGGGGTTTGTGTCCAGGTACTTCCTGGTTCCGAAACGGACAGGGGCTGGCGCCCCATTCTCTACCTACCGACCTAAACAAGTTCCTAGGTCTTGAACCTTCAGGATGGTCACTCTGGCTCAGATAATACCATCCCTGGAACACGGCGTGTGGTTCTGCTCTCTGGACCTGCAGGACGCGTTCTTTCACGTCCCTATCCGTCCGTCACATCGGAGATTCCTTCGCTTTCGAGCGGAGGGATCCCTTCTCGAGTTCCGAGCCATGCCCTTCGGCCTGTCTCCAGCTCCCAGGGTCTTCATCCAATGCATAGCAGTGGTGACAGCTTTCCTGCGGCGCCGAGGGTTCCGGGTGAACCCTTACCTGGACGATTGGCTGATAGCAGCCCCCTCCAGACAGGAGGTGGAGCGGTCCAGAGATCTGGCCCTCCAGGTTTGCTCTCAAATTGGCCTTCTCATCAACGAGGCCAAGTTGGAACTCGAGCTGAAGCAGGTGATTCTTTTCATCGGGGCAGAGCTCGACTCTCTTCAAGCCAAACACGGCTCCCGGCGGACACAGGCCGAGGTTCTTACCTCCTTTGCCCAATCATTTCTGGTTGAGGCAATCGCACCTGCCGGGACTTCCCCAGCCTCCCTGGGTTTCATGGCGGCCTGTACCAGCGTGGTCCGTTGGGCGCGGCCTGTCGCCCGCTTCAGTGGGGACTGGCCAGCCAGTGGTCCAACGCTGCGATCCATTGGACCAGTTAGTGATGGTGACCCAGGGATGTGGGCAGCTCTCCGGTGGTGGACCGTTCCAGTTCATCTGCAGGAGGGCATCCGTTTGTCCGCCCGAGCGGCGGTCTCTCTGTCGACCGATGCCTCTCTGATGGATTGGAGTTGCCCATCTGGGGAACACGGGAGCGCGGCCTCTGGTCCCGGGAGTCCCAATGCCACATCAACCTGCTGGAGCTCGAGGCGGTCCGCCTAGCTCTCACCGCCTTTGCTCTGTTTCTCTGGGGTCAAGTGGTCCGAGTCCAGACGGACAATACTACAACCATGTACTACCTAAACCGCCAGGGGCGGGGCCAGCGCTCCATCTTCTATGCAAGGAAGCTCTCCACATTTGGTCACTCGTGCGCAGCTTGGGCGGATCTCCTAGCCATTCATGTGGCAGGAGCCTCCAACACCCTGGCCGATGCCCTGAGCCGGATAGGGCTGCATCCCGCAGAGTGGTCTCCTGCCGGAGGTAGTACAAGATCTGTTCTCCCATTGGGGCACACCTCAGGTGGACCTGTTTGCCTCCAGGAGGCAGCAGCTGAGCTGTTCCATGCCCGCCCCCCCTCAGCAGGGCTCGCTGCAAGGGATGCCTTCTCGAGGGCCGTGGACCCCGGGCCTCTTCTCGCCTTCCCCATTTCCCTTGATACACAAGGTGCTTCTCAAAGCAAGGAGGACGAAGGCGCAGGTGATTCTGATAGCCCCAGACTGGCCCGCCAGTTGGTACCAGATCTCCTCAGCCTCAGCTCCAGGTTCCCGAGGCAGCTTCCAGCTCGCGGACCTGCTCTCAGTCAATCAGGGAAGGTGTTCCATCAGACCTTCAATCCCTGCACCCTGACGGCCTGGTTCCTGGCGGCTAGAGTTCCAGGCCTTGGGTCTTTCGACAAGGTCCTCAATGTAGTTGAGGCGTCCCGTAGGAGTTGACCAGGAAATGCTATGCCTTCAAATGGAAGAGATTTTCCATTTGGTGTCAGGGAACAGGGCTTGGACCCTTCCTCCTGTCCTTTGGCAAGCATCTTGGACTATTATGGTCCTTTCTAGTCAAGGAGGCTTGGTCGGCGACCCTAAGGGTGCACCTGGCAGCCATCTCGCTTCCCGGGCGCGGCGAGGAGCGGTCGGTGGCGCAGGAGAGGTGGTCTGGCGCTTTTCAAGGGAAGCCTTGATCACATTTCCCCTCGGTGTGAGAACCTCCACCTCCGTGGGATTTACTGCTAGTACTGGCAAAGCTCATGGGCAAGCCATTCGAACCAGTGCATAGGTGTGAACTCTCTCACCTGTCGTGGAAGACCACCTTCTTGGTGGCTATCACGTCAGCCAGAAGGATGGGAGAACTCCAGGCGCTCTGCATCAAGTCTCCTTACCTGGTCTTCCACAGGGACAAGGTTGTCCTGCGCCCCCACCTGAAATTCCTTCTGAAGGTGGTGTCGGAGTTTCACCTTAACCAAGTGTTGACTCTGCCAGTGTTTTACCCCAATCACACCTCGGAGGCCGAATACAGGCTCCATACTTTGGACCCTAGAAGGGTGCTCGCTTATTGTAAGGAGCGCACGGCTGAAATCCGGGGAGAGGTTCGCCAGCTGTTTGTCACCTACGCTGAAGCCGCACCTGGCAGACCTGCAGCCAAGCGGATGATAAGCAGGTGGGTCACCTCCTGCATAGATCTCTGCTATAAGTTGGTGGGCATGGAGCTTCCCAGAGGGATAAGAGCTCATTCTACCCGCCATACTGCTGCATCGGTGGCTGCTTCCAGGGACGTCCCTATCCAGGAAATCTGCAGGGCTGCTACCTGGAAGTCAGCACACACCTTCATCACCATTACCACATCGACCTTGAGTCATGGGGATGCTGGTTTTGGGGCCTCGGTTCTCAGTCTCTATTCCCTAAGTAGGTGTATTGCCTCCCTCCTCCCGGAGAACTGCTAGGAGTCTGCCAGACAGTGTGGATGAACAACATATCCATGTCCCTAGAAGTACAGGTTACTCACCTGTAACAGGAGTTCTAGGAATGGTATATGTTGTTCGTCCACATGACCCATCCGACCTCCCCGGCTTCGACGCACAACCTGAGCTTCCAGCGGGCCAGATCTGGTGTCATGGGGCGGAGCCGAGAGTTTTACCACCCGGGTGGGTGGGAGGAGCCAGCTTGAAGACCTTCCGGCAAGATTTAAAGCGGCAAGGATACCTGCCAGACAGTGTGGATGAACAACATATACCATTCCTAGAACTCCTGTTACAGGTGAGTAACCTGTATTTCCTGCCCCTCTATGGAGCTGAAGGAGTAAGACTGGCTTTTTTTTTTTTTTTTTATATATAGCTTTTATCAGCTCCCCGTTTTCTCCAGCTACACTGCTCCCTCCCACCTCGCTACTTACAGTATCTCCACCCGGTGGGAATGGGACTATTATTGGGGTGATTACCCACTCTGGAGAGGGAGAGAGATGCCTTCTGCTGCTCAGTTCTTGCTCCCTCCTTCACCTCTGTGCCAGCTGTCTGACAGCCCTGGTCATTCCTGAACCCAGGTCTCTGGTGTGGCACAAGGAAAGGCATCCAGCACCTCAACCCTCAGCGCCTCCAGGTCGGCCAGCCTGGCTGTTCTAATGGCAGTCCTGGTTTTCTGAAAGGCCTCAGGGCTTGTTCTACCTGTTGGCCAAACATCTGTACCATCAAAAGGGACAGTCATCACCTGCTGTTGAGCATCAGAAGAAAACCCTGATGTCTGAAGCCAGGAATGTCTTCTGATACAGATTCCAGCAGCGGCTTCCCAGGATGCTGTGTCGTATGCATCCATGGAAGCTTTCAGCTGATGGCTATTACATTCTGTGCCCTAGGTAATAGTCTGTAAAATCTCATATTTTGAGTCGAACTGTGGGAGGCCTTCCACTAGGGATTGAAGGGAAGTCCATAGGGCATACTCATATTGAGAGAAGTGCCCTTGATTGCTGACAATACTTATGCCCAGAGTTACGGCTGCGAAGGCCGGTTTTCCCATGGTATCTATCTTACGAGATTCCTTATTGATAGTACGTGCTGATACCAGCTTGCCTCAAGAGGTTGTGAGGGTCAACACTGGGGAGGGATTCAAGAATGCGTGGGCTAGACACAACGGAGCCCTGACTACAAAGGGCAACTAGAGTGTCAAAATAGGTCTAAAACAAATGGGCACACTAGATGGACCTAGCAGTCTCCTTCTGCCATAAACTTCTATGTTACTTCCTGAGAAAGAACAGCTTTGTCATTTTCAGCAAGGACAACCAGCGCATCTGCAATGGGTTGCGAGGCTAAAATGAGTCTTTCCTTGGAAGGGACATATGTCTATGGACTTGCAGATAGAAGGAATAAGGGCAGGCCTCTCCCACACAGTTTCAGACAGTCATCTCAAAGGGTAGGGGAACAGGTGGTGTAAGGCTCACTGGAATATTCAAAACATAAAGCCACTTCAGGCACAAAAGCATACCTGGGTCTAAAGAAGTCACCTGAAGAGCCAGGATTGCCCTCATATTCTTAAGCAAAGACTGGAACGAGAGATCCTCCACTGGGTTTTCAGTTGGTACTGAGGGCTTACCATCTAAACTGTAGAACGAGTTTTCATCACCCTCTTCAGAAATTAAAAGGTCAGCATCAGACTCATCCTGTTCCATGTCACCCTCAGGGGGAGCGGGGCTGCCCCTAATAAGCCATTGCCTGGTCTGGGCAAAGGATAAACAGGAGACACTGGAAATGGCACCAAACCCAGCACCACGGATCCCGGCAGACCCCCAAGGCTGGATCCAGCATCGCATACCCTGACACCAGACATAGTGCCGCAGTTCCCAACACCAGACTCAGGCGCCAAGGCTGATGCCAGCCCAGATGGTGCTACCTGAAGATCCATTCCAGACCTAGTGTAAGGGAAAAGGAATGGTACCTGTGCCGGCCCCTGCAAGGAAGCAGAATGAGGGGGAAAGGCATGTGGAACCGGTAGCACGGGCACCAGCAAGGGAGAAGATTCCGTTGCTGGCACGAAACGCACATCCTGCCTCAAAGGATCCAACCATGGCTCCGGGTCTCCTAGACCCAAGGGCCCTGCAACTGGAACCTCCATAAGAGGCAAATGAGACAGACGCTGTACCCACTGCTGCATAAGAGCAGCCCACTGATGAAACTGTTCACCAGAAACACCACAAAAGTACAGAGAAGGGCTCCAGTGTCGACAGTCATAGTGATTGTGAGCGGAAGCCTTTGGGGAACTGGATGGAGACAGCCTGCCACTCCCAACCACCAAAGACCTCTTGGCAGACATACCATAGGGTGACCTTGAGTGGTACTGCTTTTTCGTCTTCCGACGGGAAGAGGAAGAACTCGAGGCAGAGCAGTGTGAGGTCCCCAACCTGGATCGGGTCCGCTTATTTTTGTATTTACTGCCAGAGCAGCCTTCTGACGGAGAGTCCCTACCATCATCGTCTCCATCCATGGTCGACTCCTTTGATCAGCAGGGCTGAGAGGGAAAATTTGTTTGTTTTGTTTTTTTCACAGAAAACAAATCAAACTAAAAACTGAGTAACTAGATGCTGTTATATAGACATGAAGATTTGCCTCCCGGTGGGTCTGCAACGTCGCTGAAGTGCACTCGATGGCAGGAAAAAAGGAGTAGGCAGTTTGAGAGTTGACACTGAGGTAGCCTACATAGGCACAAGCCCATCTCGTGGTGCCGTGTGTGCACGATCCTGCCTTGGTGCCAGCCCTCCTGAAGATTTTTGGCTGCCTCCGGGTTCCAGCACCTCCCGTTTATAACCCAGAAGTATGAATAAATGGTGAAGACTTTTAAGTTCAGGAAGATCTTTTTTTTTTTTTTTATTTTAACTTTTGGCCTATCAGATTGATTATTATTTGTGATTGTGGCCATTTTCGCACACTTTAATTGTACAGTTGCATCTTGTTTTGGATGACATTTCCATAGCAAATGCAATGCATATTTTTCTTTGGTGCACATTCACTTTACATCATTTTTTTCTTACCTTGTTGCATAAAATTTTCCACTATTTCAATTTTCATCCTTGTCGGACACAGTTGCATCTATTTTTGATGCAGTTTACGGACCTGCAGCTTGTTGGCATTGCAGAGTGATTAGTTGCAACAGGTTCTCAATACATTCCTAGGGCCCACATATTCAAAGGAGATGTGCTGCCCAAAATGACGATGTGCAGCGCATCTCAGAAAATGCATGGAAGTGTGATATTTGAAAGGGAGAGATGCATCGCACATTTCTGAATGGGGGATTGCACAGAAATAGTGTATGCAGTGCAAAGACGGGGCAGGTACATAAATATGCTGCACATTCATATATTCAGCCAAAATGTGTGGCGCATCCAAGAAGTGCGCCACGCAAAGTTAGGCAGACAAAAGGATGGCTTAAATCAGACAGCCACCCACAGGAGGGCCACAGAACTGCAGACAGGCCATCTTGAGACAGCCCTTGGAGGTGCAGCAGGACATGCTCCAGGCACCCATACACAGCAGTCATGCGAGGACAGAAGTGCCCAAAGCCGCACCGTCCAGAGAGCCATCCCCCCACACCGCACCTAGGATGTAGACACCCAGCTGTCACATGCCAGTGCTGTTGGGTGCCACATCGCAGTTCATGTACCAGGGACCATGGTCTGCACCCGTTTCACCTGCAGGGTGCCACCCAGTGGTGGCATGCTCCCAGAGTGATGTCTGGAGCAACGGTGCCCATGTAGCCTGGTGGTATGAGTGGCAACCTGGCACAGGCAAGGGACTGACCTGTGTCACACACCCATGGTGGTACACCATAGATGCACACAGGTGGGACCCACTCAGTTGGATTCCTGTTTACCCTCTTCACACTTCCATTCCTTGCAGTTATCACCATGTTCTTCTCTTACGGGGGGCACTGCAGGTGACTGTCGCTGCATGCAGACTGGTGTATCACATGCTGGTACACCAACCAGACTGTGTCACCCTGTGCCCTCCCCTGTTGCTTGTCCAGGTTGGCTTCTGTGACCACAGTCCAGGTGGGCCCCCTGTACCCCAGTCCGACCTTGTACATGGCTGTGGGTAATAGCACTGCACCCAGGCTAAAGCAGTCCACCCATCCACACCCAAACATTCCATCACACCTACCTGCTAGGCTGCAGTAGCTCCTGTTCACCTTTGTAGGGTGGTGGGGCAGCCCTGCACAGCTGGAACGACACATGCCTGGGGTATACAAATGGCCTGGATACATTCCAGTAATGAACTGCGCATGTGGGAAATGGGCTCAGAAAGTGCAATGAGGCCAACTGCATATTGTGGCTGAGTATTGCAGTTTTGTGCGCCGCACATGTGGCCACCAATTGCACATTTTCCTGTGCTCCACATAGGGCTCAGGTCACCTGCCACGCTGCGCATCTCCCACTGCGTGATCACATTTCATGGCCCATCTTCTGAATATACCATTATTTTGTGCCGGCACATCTCAGTTGCACGGCACAGGCACTTGCGTTATGCAGCCTAGGACTGTTGAATATGGAGCCCCAGACTTGCATCTTTTTCAGGTTATGAGGTTTTAACGATTGTATGCTGTAGTCTCCAGTTTGTGTGACTGTCTTCTCGATTTCTATCTGGTACACTCCACCCTACACTGATACTAGTGCATTCTTTCTCCCTCAGTTATCATTCATAACTCCCTACCCCTCATAGTATTTGCTTTGTTGCTCACTGCTTGTATTCATTTGCTATTCTTTCTGTTATTGTATTGCAGTTTTACTATTTAGAAGTATTTTCCTTTTATTCACTTTTTTGTTATACTTACTATCATATTGTATTTATGTATATATTATCATTGCATTTTTGTTTATTGGACTTTGATTTTACCCTGTTTCCCTACTCCTGCCCTTTCTCTCAGGACGTAGCTGGAAATGAACTGTTATCAGCTGAGTATGTCTGTCCTGGTAAAACTTTTGAAATAAATAAAAATACAGTCATCTTGTGAAAAATACAGTTGTGTTACCTTTGTGATGCAGTATATGTATTACATATTTTTTATTTTTTTGAAAACTTGTAACTGGGAAAGATTAACTGAGCTGGAGGTCATTTCCAGGTACAATCTGGGGGAAGGAGAAACAAAAGAAAACAGTTACAAGCAGTTAAGACTTCAAAGCAATGATATATACAGTCACAGCGTGGTAGCAGAAAGTTACCAAATGACAACAGTAGAGGGGCAGCAACTCATTTATCCAAGAAGACTGCAATGTAATGGCTCATGGAGTGAAAATGCAAATACATTGCAGTATAATGGGAAGCACTAGAAGAAGAAAGCAGGCTAGATCAGGTGCCAGCTAAGTGAGGACAGGAGCAAGCAGGAGAGAAAAGGGGATGGAGAAGCACTTTAAAGGAATGGTAAGGGGGGCTAGTCTAAGGGGAGAGAGTTCCAGATTGAGGGCAACTGGACTGAGAATAGGCCTGACCAGTGGCTGTAGAGCAACAGGGAATAATGAAGAGCAATAGTTGGAGGAGTGAATGGAATACGAAAAGAGAACCAAGGGTGACCAGAGAAGTAGAAGGAGAGGGATGTAAACCAGAACTTGGAGAGAAGTGAAGCACAATGGGGTATAGAGGCCACAGAGATGGGAGAGAGAGGATATGGTGCAGGGAGCAGTGATGATTAAGAGGGGGATTACCAGTAGCAGAATGGTAGAAGGAGTGGAAAATAGGTCCAGTCTGGCTAACATGGATTTGGGGTACCACTGTAGACCACATCCACATAGAGAGTGGGAGGATCATTTTGAGAACAGCCTCATGCCAGACTGGGAACAGAAGGAAGGCAGTATTTATTCCTGTGGAGAGCATTCAGTTTGGGGTGTCACTTTTTGATGACATCCGTATAGACCAAGAAGTCACAATGACTGACCACACCAAGGTATTTGAAATAAGGAACTGACTCGAGGGGATGCTATCTTGGATTTTAAAAGCAGGAGCCAGGCTAAGCCTGCTAAGATGTTGGTGAGTACCAAATAACATGGTGATTGTTTTTTGGTATTAAGGGAGAGCTGGTTCACACAGACGTTGGCAAAGTCAAACTATAGGGACTGTTCCAGCAGAAGAATGGGGGCGCCGGTGGCAAATAGAACTGTGTCGTCCGCACATATGTATATTAGCTGAGACACAAGCCAAGGGGAGGGCCAGAAAAGAACTGGGCCCAGGATAGAGCCTTTGGGCACACCTGAGTCAATGGGGAGGAGAGTCGAGAAGGATTCCCCCACCTAGATCGACTGGCTCTGACCAGAGAGGTAGGAGCAAAACCAGAAGAGGGCAGTGACTGAGAGCCCAGCAGCTTTTTTTAGTTTTTGTTATTTACATAAGCACACTAGACAAATTAAAAATGTTTTTTTTTTTTTTTTTTTACTTATGATCCTTGCCCCCTACACACCAGCCCTCCACCTCTTGGGACCACCAGGCACCTGCCAGTCCCTCCAACCTCCCTGACATGGCCACCTACCTCCTTGGAGCCTTGGCTTCACCCCCAGGCATGGTGGTGAGGTTCTCCCGGAAATCTAGTTTTCATCAGGCAGGGCTCATGCTGGCGAGGTAGGGAACCCCGGGTATACCAAGGCCATCTTTGTTGCAGATGTGTTGGGGTCACAGTGTGTTTCCTTGTTGCTGTCTCCTAGGGACATCACGTGCAGGACGTCAAGGCGTGTGTGTGCACATTGTGCATGCTTAAGTCTGCGACTCCCCCCCAATCCATTTCCAGCTGCACTGCCACCTGTGGTCTCCCAGGTGGTAGTATCGCAGCAGAGAATGGAACCCTTCCCCCTTCCCCAGAAGAGGAGAGTCCTATGGGATGCTAAGTCCTCCTCCCCCCGGCTGGCCTCCAGCAACCCAGGCTCATTCCCAATACCAGGTCACTAGCATTGTGAGCAGTAGCAGTACCACTGTGCCGATGGGCCGCCAGAAATTGGCAATTTTCAGGCACAACCTGAAAGGTTACAACTTGGCAAACAATAGACAACAGTTGACAACAATATAAACAATTACCCTGGTTCAGAGGGCTGAGGTGCTAGGTGCCTCACCTCCCGCTACACCAGCAACCTATGTTCAGAAACATGTTCAGGGTATGCAGTAGAGCTGCATTATGCTGACCTCTAGAGGAAGCCCTTTTCCAGTCTTCAGAGATCACAGATAAAATGTTGATATACAGTATCTCAGACTTGGAATATCTTCTGAACTCCAGAGAATAGTTCAAGTTCAGTTACAGAAAGAAGAGGTAGGCTTCTAGAAAGAACTTACTTACCATAGTAATATTGTTTCTTCCAAGGGATCCCTCACTGTGCTTAGCATATGCAATCAGCCTGGAAGGTTGAGCTGCCCTGGAGAGAGTGGAATGAATGCTAATTATGGAACTCAGAACTCATTTTCAAATCTCTGCCTCATAGTGGCATTGTATTCTGCAGCCCAATGGCAGATTTATTTTGAAGCCCATTGGGCAGTAGCCACAAATCCTATAAAACTATGCTATACCCAAAAAAAAAAAAAACAACTACCAAAAGACTATAAACAATTGGCCTCCCAGGCCAAGCTATGGCAGACTAAAACAGAACCACAGGAAAAACTGATCTGTAGAGTGAACAAATAATGCTCAAGCAGGTGAACACCAGGCAAACACTAAGTTTTGTAGAACCTTTTCCAGGTTCTGAAAGAGGAGGCAAGGTGGGAGATTTAAGCATAGTGAGGGATCCCTTGGAAAAAACAATATTACTATGGGAAGTAATTTTTTCTTCAACCCCCAGTAATCCCTCACTATGCTTAACATATGCAGACTGCAAAGCAGTACCTTGGGTGGCTGGGGACAGATTAAGAACCTGTTTATGGAAAAAGTTCTGCAAGACTGCAGTGCCAAACCTGGCATCTCTTCTGGACTGCACATCCAGACAATAGTGCTTTGTAAAGGTGTGTACAGTTTTCCAGGTAGCTGCTTTACAAAATTTCTACCAAGGAAATTTCCCTTGCAGCTGCCAGAGGCAGTAGTGCCTCGAGTGGAGTGTTCCCTGAGGCCTTGTGGTGTCTGCTTGCCAGCTTTAGTGCAACAGAATTGGATGCAGGAAACTCTCCAGTGGGCAGTGGTCCTTTTGAAGCTGGCCTACCATTGCCCACTTCACCATATGTGAGAAACAGCTGTGAGTTGGGAAGATCTGAGATCCTCTATGCCGTCCAGATAGTAACTTTCGGATGAGACGTTAAACCGAGGTCCCATCTGCCAGAATTGGTGACAGTTCAGGTGGATGTTAAAGATCCCATGGCACTTATCAAAAAGAGTAGGGGAAATTTTTATTGCAAAAAAACAAAAACACAGAATAACAAACAGAGTTAACCACTCAGGTAAAGAAATATTTCCAACAGTAACTATAACAAAAATAAATTATATAAAAAACTGCTCAGCAGTTGCTACAAGAAAAACACATTAAGGCAAAAAAATAAAAGGGAAATACAATAAAAGCAACCATAAAGGAAATCCTGCAATAAAAGTTCATGCACACTCCTTGAAAAAGGAAACTGAAAAGAAAAACCCAGATAACCAAAAGAAATCAAAAAAGCCTTACAACACCGTTATAAAATGCAACAGTTATATATAGATAGCTAGAAAATCAAAATTCAACCCACCCAAAAAACATTTTTCCAAAGAAACTCACCAACAGAGGTCCCCAGTGTGTTCATTTCAGAAGCATACAATACATCCAGGTCCTGCTGAATATGAAAAAAAACTTATAGTATAGTATAAATCTTATTCTGTAAAATTCTCAAACATCTTGCTTGCCATATATGCCATTTAAGGCAAGCAAGAAGAACATATATCGTACATCTTCCTGGACATAAGTCTCCACCACTCATTCACACTAGTGGGATTAGCGCCGGAGGCACTAAGACCCATCGGGAGCAAACTTTTTGCTGGAGGGTCGGCGCGAGAGACGGCGCCGCGAGACACGGCGCCGCAAGCAGCGGCTCGAGCGGTAATGACCATCTCGGCCACGACCCTCCAACCGAATCTCCAGTTCTTTTTTTTTCCTGCCGAAAAGCGCTTTCAGTGACGACGCCGCCGCTTGAAATGGGAGTCAAACTTCAAACCAGCGATAGTTTTCAGTTTGTTTTTGTAACTTTATCACGATAAGTAGTATCGCTTAATTTTATTCTATTTTCTAAATTTTTCTAATATTTAAATTTTACTTGAAGAAGTCTCGCCTACTGGACGGAGTCGACTCATGAGCACAGGTGACGGTAGGGAGATCTCTGTGATGAAAGCTGTTCAGTCAGCCGGCTGGGTCCAGTCAGCCTCCTTCTCCTCAGCGGGTTCCGACAACGGTCAGTCCGATGTCGGGGATGGGCGGTCCCCGCGCCGGCATAAAAATAACGGTCGCATTCTCGCACCGCTCGCCTCGAGCCTTCTTCGCCCACAGGTCAAAAAGAGAAGGCATCACTCGAGGTCTCTCTGAGGCGTCCGCGCGCCGACGCTGGTTATCGCTAGCAGTTGCCGGTTCTCTTCGGAGTCGCCAACTTCCGGTAATGCCGCCCCGATATCGAGTCCCTCCCCATAGGTAGGACTCCAGATGAGCAGTTTCATCAGTGGGCCGCCTTTGGAGCAATGGACTCGGAGGTTAGTTCTTCTGTCTGGCTCGGTACCTCGGAGCCCCTCGGCCCCTCCGCGATCAGGTAGGCGGTTGACTCTTCCTAGTCGCTGGCGCTTCTTCGGTGCCAGCGACTGTGCTTAGGTGTTCCCCCTCACATGGCTGCGGGGCGAGGGGCCTCACCGATGCCCTTATCTCCTGTTTTTTCCTTCTCTAGCTTTCCAGGTTCCTGGGGCTTTTCCGCGCCTTCAGCAGGGTCTGTTGGCTTGTCGGCCGCTGTGCCGCTGGGTCTTGGCGGGTGCCGCGCGCGCCGTGGCCGGGTCTCGCGCGCCGCCGGTGGTGCCGTTGATAGGGCGGCACCGTCTGCTGGTGAAGCTGCTCACGGCGCCGATCGCGCGCCGTCCATGGTGCCGGCGCGCGTTGCCGGGCCGCGCTGCGCTGCTTCCGCCCGCGCGCCGCTGGGCGCCAGGGTCACAGGCTCTTCGCGCCCGTGGCGCCTCGGGTGCCGCTTTCAGCCCGCTTTGCTGCCTCGCGCCTGCAGCCCTTGGGGACTCTCCTTGTTTTTCTGCTATTTTCCTCTCCTAATTTTCACCTTTCCTGTCCAAACAGTCCTTTCTGGACCATCAGGAGATGATGTTGAGCCTGGACCCAGACCTTCGGTTGGGATGAAGTGGAGGAAACAGGATCTTTCTTGTTACAGAGCCTGTGGTCGAGGACCTGTCCTTTAAGTCTCTGTTGAAGAACCTGGGATCCACTCTTTTCTCCAGACTACAGACATCGATCCTGGGAAGATATTAAGACTCAGTATCTTCATGTTTCCGAGATCCCTAATGGATTTGACTCCTCCGATCCAGTTTCCTTCCGAGACGCTGTCTCAAATGGTATGGAATAATCCTGTTTTATTCCCTCAGTGGCTAAATCCATTGATAAGAAGTATTCAGCTCCCAAGGATCGTCCCATTTTGGCATCCCAAGCCTTTATGGATCCTATTGTAGTCCTGGCAGAGAATGACAAGGTCGCTTTCTCTCAAACTACTATAGTTTCGACTTATTAACAAAGAGTCTCATAAGATTGATACATTAGGTAAGAGAGTCTTGCTGCCTCCACTCTAAGTATGCGATTGCCAGTTATCAAGGCTATTTTCCTCAGTATGAGTATATCCTGTGGCACTCTATGAAAAGAATGGTTGAAGCTCTTCCAGATTCGGATTCCAAGTCAGAGCTTCTTCTGACCGCTATTAGAGGTATTGAGTCCAATAACCAACAGGTCAAAGCCGCCATGGACGCTTAACACTGCTTCTCGCCAGCAGCCGGGATTTGTACCGGCGCCATTCCTGGTCGTGCATTTGGCTTCACGAATGATGCTCAGCAGCAGGTGATGGCGCTGCCTTTGATGGCCCTTTCTTTTGGCCCCTCAGGTGGAGCAAGCCTTAGAGGCCACTCAGAAGACTAGATCGGCCATTGTTGGCCAGACCTCCTCTGTCCTCCTCGGGGCATGTGAACAGACGCCAGTTCTCATAGTCGCCAGTCCTTTCGAGGCAGAGGCAGGGAAGCTTCCATAAAAGCCAACCTGCCCAACCTCAAAAGAAGACGAGCAGAAAGCGTGGGCCTAAAGCTCCCAGTGCTACCTTATGAGTCGCTGGCTCAAGTTCCATCCACTCTGCCCGAGGTGGAACTTTCCTCCGGTGGAGGTCGCCTGATGCAATTTCTACAAACCAGTGGAAGTCCATACTTCGACAAATGGTCCTTCTCGGATACCCGCAGGGTTATTCTCTCACTTCTGAAACCCCCTAATTGTCCTCCCAGACGACAACCCAGGTTGTCGGCCTTCAGTCAGACCTCCTCACCTGGAGATCCAGGGCCTTCTGAACAACAGGGCAATAGAACTGGTGCCCCCATCTTCATGAAACACAGGGTTCTACTCCCATTACTTTCTGGTTCCAAAGAAATCTGGGGATGCTCCCATTCTAGACCTCAGAAAGTTAAAACAAATTCCTCCCAGGGAGAATTCAAGATGATTTCTAGGTACCCTGTTACCCTTGCTGCATCAGCACGACTGGCTGGCCTCTGGATATGCAGGATGCTTACCAGCATATCCTCGGCCCACCCGACCCACCGCAGTTCCTCAGGTTTGTAGCTTTGGGTCAGCATTATCAGTTCAGAGTCCTGCCTTTGGGCTATCCTCATAGCCGAGTTTTACAAAGTGTTGTGCAGTTCTCGCGCATCTCAGGAAAGTCGGACTCGGTGTTTTCCTACCTGGACGATATTTCTGGGGCAAGCCCTTCCGTCCATGGGACTTTTGAAGCCGTGCAACCACTGCCTTCTCACACGTCCATGGGAGTTCTGCTGAATTTGAAAAATCTCAACTGCAACCCTCCCAGAGGCTCTTTCATAGGGACGCTTCTAGACACCTCTTCAGCAGGCTTTCTTCCAGAGGACAGAAGACTCGACATCCTCTCGAATGGCCTGCTACATCAGGGAGAACCAATCGGTTACAGCTCTCGATGCAACGCATGTTGGGTCTCATGTGCCCTCGGTCTTCACTGTCCCTCTGGCCCGACTGCACATGAGAACCACCCAATGGATGCTCTCCACTCAGTGGTCCCCGACCTCTCACCCCCAGTCTTATCCCATCAAGGTGACGGAGCCCCTTCGAAGGTCTCTCACCTGGTGGTCTCAAGAGAGCAATCTCCTGGAAGGATTCCCCTTTGCTCCCCCGGATCATCAGATCTCCATCACCACAGACGCATCGCTAATGGGATGGGGAGCTCACTGTCTCTCCCTCCACACTCAAGGTGTATGGACTCAGTTCGAAACTCATCTCCACATAAATGTCCTGGAGATGAGAGCGGTCCTCTATGCAATCCGAGCTCTGAAGGATGTCCTTTGTCCAAGAACATTCTCCTTCAAACGGACAACAAAGCAGTGATGTATTACATCAACAAGCAGGTACTATTCTACCTCTTTGCAGGGAAGCAATGAGGTGTGGGAGGGAAGCTGGAGCACAAGTCTCGATTCAAGCGGTTTATCTGCCGGGTATACAAAACGACCTCAGCAGATCACCTCAGCAGAACGGAGGCAGACCTCACAGTGGTCTCTCGATCCAGCCGTAGCTCGTCCCTGTTCAAAGAGTGGGACTCAGACCTGGACCTTTTGCATCCCCACTCAACGAAAACTGCCTCTTCTGCTCCAGAAACCAGGGCCTGGCATTTTCTGTCAGGATGCGCTCAGGCCGTGTGGACAAACGCTTTCTTTACACCTTTCCACCGCTCCTCTAATCCAGAGAGTACCTCAAGTTCGAGTCTCAGGGGACCAAGATGATTCTCATTGCTCCTTCCTGGCCTCGGCAACTATGGTTTCTCACTCAACAGTATGTTGGCAGCCTCCGAGACCACTCTTTGCAAATCAGTCTTTGACTCAGGGTTCGTGGTCCATCCCAACCTGAAATCACTTCACCTTCATGCTTGGCTCCTGAAGAGATAGAAGTGAATCGGTTCAACGCCTCTCTCAGAGAGTCTCAGACATCCTTCTGGCTGCTCGGAAGCCAGCCAATCGAAAAACGACGCCCAAATGGAAACGCTTCTCTCTGGTGTGCAAAACCTCTTGGAACCTTTTCCGTCCTCCTGGCAAGGTTCTGGAGTATCTTTTGACCCGTCAAACTTAGGTCTTCAGTACCTACAGTTAAAGTTCACCTTAGTGCCATCTCAGCTCCATGAGCCGTGTTTCTTCCTTAACTCTGGCCCAGTTACCTATGGTGAAGAGATTTAAGGGATTCTCCATACCAGACCCCTGTTAAGCGTCCAGTTGCAGCCTGGGACATTAACCTGGTGCTGGACATGCTCACTGAAGCCTTTCAACCCTTAGCTACCTGTGAGCTAAAATTTCTTACCTGGAAGACTGTTTTCCTGGTGGCCATTACCTCAGCCCGCAGGGTCTCTGAGATATATGCCCTGGTTACGGACCCTCCGTGATACTGTATTCCATAAAGACAAGGTAGTTCTCTTACTCATCCTAAATTTCTTCCCAAGGTTGTGTCAGAATTCCATCTAAACCAACCTCTGGTACTTCCGCATTTCCTTAATTTCCAAAATGAAGGGGAACGAGCTCTTCATTCCTTGATGTTAAGAGAGCCTTATGTTCTATTTAGATAGAACCAAGGATGTTCGCAAGACTCAGCAACTGTTCGCTTTTTCAGCGACACACCGGCTGGGTCAACCTGTCGCTATTAGATGCATCTCTTCATGGTTAGTGGCATGCCTTCGCATTGCTATTCCATGGCTCAAGTTAAATTAGAAGGTAGAGTGTACGCTCACTCTACTAGGGCGGTCGCGTCATCCCTAGCGGAAATTCGCAATGTTCCAATTGCAGATATATGCAACGCCGCCACCTGGAGCTCAGTGCATACCTTCGTTAAGCACTATGCACTGGATGTTCATGCTAGGCGACATTCCGCATTCGGCAGAACTATCCTTAATGGGCTTCTATCTTAGACGCGTGAGCTCTGGCTCTCCTGCCGCCTTTTGGGGATTATCAGCTGTACTTTCCACTAGTGTGAATGAGTGGTGGAGACTTATGTCCAGGAAGACAGAAAATTACGCACTCTACCGTAATTCTTGATCTTCTTGAACGAGTCTCCACCACTCATTCACACGCCTCACCCTCCATCCCCGAGCTCACCGCTGTATTGGTCTTCACCCTCAAATCTTTAGGCCGTGAGGACTTTTACTGACCCTTCTACACGGGTCATGACGGACTATCTTATGTCCATTTTTTAATGTTGGGTTTACTTCTTTACGTTAGGTGCCGCACCTCCTTGGTAAAAAGGTACTGAGGCGGTTGGAGGGTCGCCGCCAGATGGTCATTACCGCCGAAGGCTGCTCGCGGGCGCCGTGTCTCGCGCGGGCGCTGCCTCTCGGCCGACCTCCAGCAAAAAGTTTGCTCCCGATGGGTCTTAGTGCCTCCGGCGCTAGTCCCACTAGTGTGAATGAGTGGTGGAGACTCGTCCAAGAAGATCAAGAATTACGGTAGGTACGTAATTTTCCTTTTTATGCCATTTACACCATTTCTTTGGGGATTGGCCCAATATCAGTGTATTATATGTCATAGATTTAAACAAAGGCTTACCCCACCAATGCGCCAGTGCAGACCAAAAGGAGGCGATGTGTGTGCACTCAAAATATAAATGCCAGATCGTCTCTAATTTCCCTTGACAGGAAACTTCTGGACAAACTCTCTCACTTATTTGTTTGTGCTTCTGATTTGCTTTAACATTTAGTTTTGTGATGTGCACACAACCAAACCACATCACGCATTTTTTCCGGTATTCTTGGCTCTATCATACTGGCAAGCAAAACTGACATATTGATTTCTGTAGGAAACTATAAAGAGGGGCTCCTCAAAATAGCAAGTAGCAACAATATGATTGTAAAAGGACCTTCTCTCTCTCTTGAGACACAAACCAACTCAATTCAATCTTCCATAAACGATATACTTAAGTGTATGTTGTACATAAAGAAGTCACCCATCCACTGGATGCTATTTTCCCACCCCATGCAGTCAAAAAGGGCTCCCCACAAAGACATACACATGGTACCAACAGCAGTGTTTTCTAACAAAAGAGGTCGAATAGAGGTATAAAAAATTCCTAAAAATGCACAAGTGGATGTAACATACCTAAACCCCCTTTCCAGGGTCTGTATGTGTGTGCTCTTCACCGGATTTAAACGATCGCCCACAATAACTGGAAAAAAAGACCCATAATTTTAGCATGCATCACAAAAGGCAGAGGAAAATACAGACAAATAAAGAAAAAGAGGGGCTATGTAGGATTTCAACAGGAAAACACGCTTTTTACGTGTCATCTTCCATGCTTGCCATTTCTTAACTTTAGCTAAAGCCGTATCATAAATACCTTCCCAATTACTCTGTACAGCTGCTGGAGAACCAAAGAAAACCCCAAAAAACTTCACTTTATTAGTAATTACTGGTATGTCAAATATGTGCACACTGGGAGCGGAACCTAAGGGAAACAGAAAACATTTAGACGTGTTGATTCTAATACCAGTACTCAAATGGACAGAACGTAAGAATGACAATAAATTCCTCCCCGATTCTACCTCCGCAATATGGCAAAAACAATCAGCATATGCCAATATCTTGGAAAAACTGAAATTCTCAGTAGACACAATGGCCTGTATGCTCACGTCTCTATCAGTATAGCACAATAGAGGGTCCAACCCAAAGACAAATAAAAGAGGACTCAAAGGGCAACCTTGCCTAACTCCAATCCGATAAGGAACCGGAACCCCCAAAAACCCATTAACCAAGGGTGTTACCATAGCAGTGCAATATAGAGTTTTTAGCAATTGTAAAAATCCAGATGGTATACCATAGAAGGTTAAAACATCCCAAAGATAGTCATGTCTTAGAGAATCAAAAGCTTTTTCCAAATCCAGTGCTAGCAAATAAGCATTTATCTGGTGTTTTGAACCAAGCTCCAATAATTCCCTAACAAAAATCACATTTTGAGAAATATTCCTTCCTAAGACAGCACAAGCCTGAGTAGTAACCAGTAAATTTTTTGAAACAACCAGTAGTTGGTTATTTAGAATACTAGTCAAAATTTTATAATCAGTGGTTAAGAGACACAAAGGCCTCCAATTCTGCCGTTCCGCAGGGTCTCCTTTCTTATAAACAAAGAAAAGGATCCCATTCCTCATACTAAGAGAGACTCTCTTTTATTGCCAAACAGCCTGATAAACTAGCAACAGCCATGGTGCCAGTGTTTCTGCATATGTTTTATAAAACAGGTTTGGCAAACCATCCCCAACAGGCTTAGAATTAGAGGATAAATGACTAATGGCCTGCATAATCTCAACTAAGGAGAAAGGGGCCTGAAGGGCATCAATTTCGTGGTCCAAAAGCAACGGAATGTCCAAATTTTGTAAAACTAAAACAGGAGCTGCAGAGCCTAGAGAAGAAAAGGTGTTTTCCACATGTTCTTGCACCAGGTTCCTAATCTGGCGAGTATTGTCAACTAAAATTCCGTCAGGTGATTTTAAAGAAGTCACACATAATGGGGGCAAAGTACGACTCGCTAAATCAAGTGGGTTAACTTGCTCTTTAGTTCCTGTAGTTAAATATTTCTGTCGTAACCGAAATTGTTTTTCTCTATCCTGAAGAAAGCTATCATTTTGTCCTTGACAGCAAGAAATTGTTGCCTCCGTTCTCCTTGCGAGGAAATTGCCTGTGATAGAAAAGCCATTTCAAATCCCTTTTTGTGTCCTCCCACCAATCCAGGGGACTGTCATATAAAAAGGAGATGTCAGACCTTAGAGAAAAAAAAAATTTGAACTGAGTAGTAAGTGTAACATCTTGCAAGAGGGACGTATTTAACTTCCAAAAACCCCTGCCTAAAATAATAGTTTGATATGTGCCAAGCGTGAGTTTAACTATTAAATGATCAGAAGTTTCCAAAGGCTCCGTTGTAATAGAGCAACATGAAAGCCTCTGAGATACAAACCAAAAATCTATTCTGGTTGAGAGTGTTCCTTTATAAAAGGTGTGTACTGGCGCTTGGTGAAGTAGGTCATAGGAATCTACCAAATTATTTGTGCTTAAAACATTCAATAATGCATTTGTATCATAAAATAATTTTTTTATTGTTCGTCCCCAATCTTTATCTGTTAAACCACAATTGAAATCACCACCCCATACCACCAACTTTGAGGTATGTAAATAAGAGGAAAGACGATTAAATAATGCTGCTCTATCAGCTTTGGACTGGGGGGGCATAGATATTTAAAAGTCGATAAATGCACTGAGAAATAACAATATCCATAAGCATCACTCTTCCAGGAACTATATCTAATAACTTTAACACATTAATGGATAAATTTGAAGAAAACAGAATTCCTAAGCCATCACATACTGCTTCTCCTAAGGACCAGAAAGAAACACCCCAGCGCCAGTCCTGACTAGCTGCTCTAACACAAGCCAGAGAGCTCAACCTAGTATCTTGTAAATAAATAATGGAATTAGGGTAGGTACTAAGACTGGCAAAGGTAGTTCTTCTCCGTAAAGGAGACTTTATACTGTTAACATTAACAGTGAGTAAAGAAATATGCATTGCCAAGGAAGATTAGATGTCAGGGATACCCAGAACACACAAAAAAGACAAAATTCACTTCCGTTTTTTCCGCTTTTTTGGTTTAGGTTTATCCTTAACTTCAGGAACCTGAACATGGTCAGGGAGAGAGGAGGCAATTGACGAAAAATCCGAATCCACCTCCTCTTCTTCACCGTCTGGTTCTTGTAAAGGAGCAAAAGGGTTCACAATGGCAGATTCTAGTATTTCAGGACAAAAAGGAGAAGTCCCTACGGTCATCCTAGAGGCTTTAGACCTGGTGACACGTTGGAAGGGAATATCCGATGCAGCTTCAGGTGGAGGCTTACACAAGGGTTCCTGGATAATATTAGTCTCCACAAGTGGTTGAGAAACCGAGACTGTCTGTTCCAAACCCAGTGTCTCCTCTGTCTCCTTCAGTGGCAAAGGGTCAGGAACCAAAAATTCAGTCTGCCTTAGTTCATCAGAAGCAGGAGGAACCTGAGCACTGATTTCCATACCTTCAGTGATCAGGACAGAACAGACCTCTCCCTCATGCATAAGTGGAACTGAGTCCGGAGCTGCAGCCTGAGCCACATTGTGAACTAACATATCCTGCAACCTTTGTCGTTCTCTTTGCGCATTTGCAACAAAAACATCCTGTTCCGCCCGACGGGTTGCATCAGCATGATTATGCGATGCCCAAGAACAGGTACGGAAGGTATGTCCCTTTTCTTCACATAAATTACATGTCATAGGGTTTCTACAATGGGCACCTATATGCCCCAATTCCCCACATAAGCCACATTTTTGTTGATCACAGATATTACTAAATGACCCAAAGCCCCACATTTATAACAGGCCCTGGGCTGGCCTGGGTAAAAAAGCACTCCCCGATCTCGACCTAAAAAAAAAAAACAATTTGGTAAATGTTTAGTCAGGCCATTTTCAACCCGTAAATCAATTTGATATCTTCAACCCCCTGTCCATAGATGCTCTTCATCAAGAATGGGTTCCGGGGCGCTTTTAACCAGGCAATGCTGTTTCAACCAATACGTAATGTCAGCGACATTTACTCCTTCGTTCCGAAATAAAACGGTGATATTCTTTGAAACAGGTTTAGTTAAAGGGATTGCCAAATAAGGTTTCCATAAAGGCATATGTTTCAAAACTAGGTACTGTTTCCAAAATCTGTTTAAATCTGCCGGGTGTCTGAAACTGACATCAAAGACTGTATCCCCTGGCATATGGATCAGAGCGTAAATCTTGTAGGTGTAAAACCTCATACTTTGTTTTAAAAGTTCACGACCAATAAAAAGTCTATTGGGGATCTCCTTTTGTGACCCCCGGTATTTCAACCTAACAGCATTACGATGTGTAGCAGGTTCATTACCAAGTCCAAAGATGGCTGGAAAGAGACGTTCAGCAATATTACCTTGCCACACAGTTGAATTTGCAGCCTTATCATGCACAGTGTTTTGCACTGGAGCAGGAGAAGTAGCACCAGCCTGAGGTACCACGGTGGGGTTGGGGGGTTCAGGTGACAATCTTACATTACCCTCTTCCAATTCTCTAATATGCTCCATCATATCAGAACTAGGTATTTTAGATAAGGAATCAGAAGACAGGGCAGGTATTTGCCCTAGAGGTAAACTGGGAACACTAGGAGATAAAGGAGCAGAAATAGGCAGAGAAGCCTCAAGAGGTTTTAAGTTCGCATCCCAGGATTTCCCATCCGGTGACCTTACCCAACCCACAGCTTCCAATGCAGTGGCCACCCAAGGGGAGATTCAGGAGTTTCTAAAGACTCCCCCTGTAAAGAGCCCAGTTCCAAAGAAGAAGGAAGGAGGTGAGGTTCTGAGTTTGAAAAAGGAGAGGAGTTCCCATCCGTAACAGGAGGAAAAAAAGTTAAATTAATCAGCCCTGCTACCTGATATTGAGCACTAGGAGGCCGTAACTCAGAAACGCTAGACTGACAAGTAGCAGGGAACGAGGAATCAGCAGCATCAGCTGCAGGCAATGCTTGAACAAAATCCGTCCCCATGTCAACAGAGGACTCACCCTGCAAAGTCCTAGAAAGATCCAGTGTAGAATTCAGCTTGTCAGAGGGAACACACTCCGTAAGTTCAGCATCCATTACCCTGTGGTCTAGTGCCTGCAGAGACTCTCCCTGCATCATTTCCTGTTCCTGTAAGTGCATATCCGTATTCCCAGACCGCCGGCGATCCAACGCCCTCACCAGTACATTCCGTTTAGCCAAATATTGCCTCTTCATATCCATCAACTGCAAATCTATCTCTGTTTCACCTTGGGGAACATCGATATCCAATTCCGTTTCAAATTCCATATTGCCGACCGAAACCGCTGCCTGCACAGCACCTCTGACTGAGGCAGGTTCCATATTGCAGCACAAAGTAAAAGGCAGAAGTTGAAAAAAAGCAGAGGAGGAGAGCCTCTCCTTGGCTCTCCAGATGTCCTACACTGTCGGTGTCCGCAAGTCCACTGAGCCAAACGACGATCAACAGCGCCCTCCAGAGTAGGGGAATTTCCCCGGTGTCCTGGCTAAATTTCCCTCATTCACTAAAAATACCAACAGCTTAATCTGGTTCAAGGTCAGTTGGCATTCATCTGTAACCCCCTCCCTGGGTCATGCCTGAAAATAGGCAGGATTTGTCTAGTGCACTTACCGAGTCAACAAAAAAAACAAAAAACTAAGTGCCTTTTTAAAGTCCAGACTGTGGAGCCTTTGCTTGCCAGTGCTGGACTTTGCTGTGAAGAACACTGGGAGAGGGATGGATGGATTTCAGTGAAACTCGGACACCACCTTAGGAAGGAATTTTCTGTTAGTACTAAAGACTACCTTGTCTTTATGGAAGATAATGTAATTAGGGTCAGTGCAGAGAGCCTGCAGCTTGCACACCCTCCTGGCAGAGGTTATGGCCACCAGGAAGACTGACTTCCAGGTGACATACTTCAAGTATGCAGTAACCACGGGCTCAAAGGGAGGTTCCATGAGCTTGGCTTTTGCACAGGTTCAAATCCCATAGAGGGACTGGTTCTCTAGCAGTGGGATATAGATTTATTTATTTATTGAATTGATTCACCAGGAAAGGCACACTGAGCAAAACGATGCTAGTCTCCCGGTGCAACCTGGGGGAAGGGAACAAGAGGAGGATAACACACAGGTTATCAATAACAATAGCAATATACATATACTTATCATAGACACATAATGACAATACAGATTTTTTATAAATTACAATTTTGGTAGTTGCACAGGAGGAGTATTTGACGGCTAAAGAACAAAACGCACTAAAAAAAAAAACTAACCTGTGCAGTTATACAAATTAAATACAATGCAGGTATACATACATAGAGTACAGTATTGGTGCTGTAGATATGTTTTAAGTTAGAGCTGGGCTGGCCAGAGAGAGACCACGGCATGTGCGGGTAGGTGAATACATCTGCCATGGATAAGGCGGTGCCGCTGGGCAGACAAGGAAATTGGGAAAAAATGGAGAGATTAGTTGTGTGCGCAGGCAGTTAGCAATGAAGGAGTTTGACAGTGCAGTTGCTAGGGAATGGGTAGAGGAAGAATGACGAATTTGAGGGGGGGAGAGCATTCCAGAGTTTCGAGAGTTGGTGAGAGAAGGCAGAAGTCTTACAACTTGGAATATATAGTAGGTGGGAGTCAGTGGACCTGAGGGCATGTGAGGGGGTGGGAGCCGTCAGCAGTAGTGAGGAAAGGTAGGAGGGGGGAGTGCCAAGCCTGAATTTTGACACAAACTTTGCGCAGTGCTGTTTGGACGATTCTCGAAGGAGGGGACGGTGAGAGAGCGGTAAAGGTCGCAGTGGTGGGAACGGGGGGGTGATATCTAGAGTGAATTGGCAGAATGCATTGAAAATAGGGTCCAGTTTAGACAGGGTGGATATAGGTGCCGCACTATAGACTGTCGCAGTAGTCTAAGGAAGGGAGGATTATTTTCTGTACTAGTTCCTGTCTCGCTGAGAAGGGGAGGCTGGTGCGGTTCTGGTAGAGGACTCCAAGCTAGGGGGCGTGGGTTTTGATGATAGCGTCAGTATGGTCAGAGAAGTTTAGATGACGATCGAGCCATACCCCTAGATACCGGAAGGAGGCGATGTCCTTCAGTGTTGTCCCGTCCAGCGTGCAGAAGGAGGGGAGGTTGGGGAGCCGGGCTAACCACTGTCTTGTGCCAAAAGACATGGTGACAGTTTTTTTAGCCTTGAGAGAGAGCTGATGTGAGCTGTACCAGAGTTGGACCTTATTGAAGTCCAACTGGAGGTTGGAAGCTACTTCTGCGGGGGAGGAGCTGGTGGCAAATAGGACGGTGTCATCCACTTACATGTATGTAGAAGAATTTGTGCAAACTTTTGGTAGGTTGTTGAGGAAAACAGAGAACAAGATGGGGCCGAGTACCGAACCTTGGGGGACACCAGTAGTCATAGAGGGGGGGAGGATGTGACATCAGCAATTTTTACAGATGGGTTCTTCCAGCGAGGTAAGCGCTGAACCAATTTGAGGCTGAGATAGAGAGGCCTGCTTCTGAGAGGCTTGTTAACAATAGTGGGTGGGAGACTGTGTCAAAAGCTTTGGCGAGGTCGACAAATACAGCTGAAGAGATCATCCCTCTATCCATACCGGAGAGGATGGAGTCAGTGTGTCTTAGTAGGGAGGATGCAGTGGAGTGGTCCTTCCTGAAGCCAGACTGGAATGGCGTGAAGAAATTAGTGTCGAAGAGAAAGGAGGTAAGTTCGGCGAGCACCAGGTGCTCTTGAAGCTTCGCAAATGTAGGGAGGAGGGAGATAGGGTGGTAGTTTGAGGTAGAAGAAGGGGGGCCCCCTTTTGGTAGTGGAATGACAACAGCATGCTTCCAGGCCTGAGGGACAGCAGCATTGGAAAAGGAGAGGTTCAGGAAAATTGCCAGGGGAGAAGCTATGACCGGTGCTGAGAGGTGGAGGAGTTTGGGGTCCAGTCCATCAGGGGAATTTCCTTTAGTCGGGTTTAGTGACATTAAGGCCTTGAAGGAAGTAGATTGTGTGATAGGTTGGAAGGAGAAGGTGCAGGAGCCGAGCATGCTAGAGACTCGTATGGTAGGACTGGGTGGGACAGCAGGGGGCAGGGAGGAGAGGAGAGCTGAGGCACGCGAAGTAAAGCATGTGTTGAACTCGGCTGCCACAGCTCCTTGGTCAGATAGGAGTGAGTTGTTTACTTTTAGGAGGGGAGTTGGATTTGCAGCTGGGGCGGGGGAGAGGGAGTGAATGACCTTCCGGAACTTGGATGGGCTGTTTAACTTGGACTGGAGGGAGGAGTTGAAATATTCCATTTTTGCAAGTCTGATCGCTCTGGTGCACTTGTTTCGCAGCACACGGTACTTATTGAAGTCTTGAGGGAGGTGTGAAGCCTTTTGCGGACACCATGCTTTATTGCGGGCATTGTGGCAGGCTATCAGTTCTTGTGTGATAGGTGGTTGCCGCGTACTCTAGAGCGACACAATGGAGCATGCGAATTCCAGACAGTCAGGGACGTGTCTTGGAAATGTAAGAGGGCATCATCAATGGAGCTGGCTGAAGCGGGTGGGGTCCAGCTAGCGAGGGCTAGATCTTCGAGCACGGCTGCAAGGTTGAGGGATTTAAAGGACCGTTGGATTATAAACCTAGGCAACGAGGTGGGGCGGTGAATTTTCCTGATCAGGTAGGTTATATGGTGGTCACTCAATGAGTCAGGGAGCAGGCCAGATTGAATAACTGGGTGAGAGGTGAGAGCCCAGTCTATTAGAGAGTGTTTCCCAGATTTAAGGTTTAGGCTGGTGGACTTGGTGATAGTTTGAGTCCAGTTTAGGGCTGAGATAGCGGTACGGATTCTGCTGAGAGACTGAGATAGCCAGTTGTGATTAAAGTCCCCATAAAATATAATTCCCCCTTTGGGGTACGGGAGGAGAGTTGTGAGAGTAAGTCAGTGACTGAAGATGATGGCATGCCCAGTCGGCAGTATACACCAGCTATGTAGGTAGGGAGTGAGAAAGGTAGATCCAGTTGCATTAGTAGTAATTCGTGGGCCTGAGGTTCAGACTTGGTTAGAACAATGGATAAGTGTAGTTCTGCCTTTGGGTAGATAACCACACCGCCGCCTCTGCTAGGCCTGTCTTGGCGGATCATAGAGTAACCAGGCATTGATACTGTGGGCACAGCAGTATTTTTGTTCAGCCAAGTTTCGGACAGGATGAGGATGTTGGGCATAGTGGGATGCAAGAGCCTGTAGGGAGTCGAGTTTGAGGGCTAGGCTACGTATGTTTAGGTGAAGGAGACGTAGTCCACGTGGAAGGGGGGGTGCAGTTTCTGGTGTATGTGGGCAAGTTTTGAGAGGAACCAGGTGCATTTTGCAGGGTAGGAATGATAAGGGAACCAGGGTTTGGATGAATGTTCCCTGCTGCAAGGAGCAGAAGGGCAATGGAGCGGTAGTGGCCAATATGTTTTAGCCACCTGCAAGTGGTGGAGTGCCGTTTAGTAAGAAGAAGCGTGCGGCTGTAGGAGGTACTTTGAGAGCTAATTAGATTCAGGATCAACCAGTTTTTCGAGGGAGGAAAGGGAAGGGGTGCAAGTTTGAGCTATAGATGCAGCAGGCCTTTGAACAATTGCTTGAAAATAGGATGAGAAGCCACTGTTTTCCCTTTACCTGCTGAAATATAGGCAGAAATGGCTGCTAGGTGTACTTTAAGGGTTGAGAGACTGAGGCCCAAAGCTTGCACATTAATCAAATAGTCTCAGTATAGGCAGGTCTGCCTGTAATGGATTGACCTGCTTAGAAGCACACCTTAGGGAAAACCTTTTCCATTTGGAAGCACAAGCCTTTCTGGTTGCAGGCTTTCTGGAAACTCTGAGGACCTCCTCTGAAAAATGAAAACCAGAGTAGTCCAGCTCTTCAATAACCAAGCCTTGAGGTGCAGTGACTTGAGGTTTGGAAAGGTTACCCTGCCTTGAGAGGTGATCAGTAGATTGTGTCTCTGTAGGAGACAAGTGGGCTGTTTGGTGGAAAGGGCCAAGAGCAGGGTATACCAGGGCTGTCTGGCCCAGTCTGAAGCCACTAATATTATGGTTGCTGACTGGCTCCTTAATTTCAGGATAACTCATAGCAACAGAGGGAATAGAGAGAAGGCATACAGGAGCCTCCCTGACTAGTCCAGGGCTAGGGTGTCCATGGGGACTGAGCCCACCTCTGGAGGCCTGCAACAAAAGAGAGGAAGCTGATAATTCTGCCTGGAAGCAAACATCTACTTCTGGTGTGCCCCATCTGAAGATTGTGGCCAACACCTGCTTGTTCAGAGTCCATTCATGGTGCTTTTGTCTGATCCTGCTGAGGGAATCTGCCAGGACATTGTCTTTACCTGGAAGATGAATTGCTGATAGCTGAAATTCCAGTGAGTACGCTGGATTCCAGATATTCATAGCTTCTGTGCGCACACACACACACACAAGCAGCAGCTGTGGAGGCCATTGTACCGCAAAGGACAGCACACCCATGTCCATGGAACGTAGAGGGTGGGACAACAGACAGGTATATGCAACACAACAGCGGGCAACAGCACCATGACACATGGCTGGCCTGCAGGTACAGACAGGTAGCAACTGGCAGACAGTGCACTATAGCCAGCATAGGGACAGTGGCAACAACATAACATACTGAGGCAGGGGCAAGTATGTTGTGGTATGGCAGTCACTGTCTGTTCTCCAACAGGGCACACTGCGGTGACAGCCGAGGAGGCAGGACCAGCAACAAGCGAGCAACATGGTGGACAGAGGGTGCAGCATGCCGTGGATAATGTTGGCGAAGAAGAAGATGATGATGATGACGACAGCAGCACCAGCAGCAGTAGCATCAGCTGCAGCATAGCATGCCGCAGGAGCCCCATGGAGAGCTTGGATGGCCAGGCTGCAGGACCGCAGGGGGAAGGTGCAAGGCCGGGATATGGTGATGGCCATGACACAGTAACAGAGCATGGGGAGGGCCAGACACTGACATAAGCCAAGACACGGACAGCATACAGGACAATGTAGCAGATGAGCTCAGTCCATTGCTGATAGCAGACCTGGAGGCCATGATTGGGGCAGCTGCATCAGACTGTGTAGGGCAGTACTACTATTGGAGACATACTGCCAGAGTGTGTGCCACAGTTGAGAGAGAGAGAGACTGGTGAGCTGAGGAACATATTCAATGCATTGAGGCACAGCACCACACATTACAGGCCATAGGCCCCACCATAACAAATGCAGTAGAGGCCACCAGCAGGGAAACATCAGTTGCCCTGGTGGATGTTGTCGTGGCATTGCACAGGGTGCAGTCCACCTTGCGTGAACAAGGTGAGGCCATGGACAGAGCAACACGAGCCATTGAACAACCACATGTCAGCAACAACACACAGGGATGATGGTGGCAGTCCTGCAGGACATTGGAATGGCGCTATGTCACAGGACACAGGAATATCAACACAGGCATATGAACCAGGGCACACAGACAGATGATACTGAAGTCACACCACTACCAGCAGTGCTCACCATGCCGAGCACAAGTGCCGATGTGTGTGTGCCAACAACAGCAGTGCAAACACATGACTCCCCTATGGTCATGCAGCCAGACACAGGTGGTGCCTGCAGAACAGTACCAACAGGCCACGGAACTGTTGCATGTGACAGAACACCCACAGCAGTGGCACACACGAGGGAGACAAGACAACGGAGATGAGTGTCAACCCCTGGTGAGGGGGGAGTGAGCACTGTGCAGACACATGGTGAGGGGAGTCTGACGGGAGGCTGACACACACACTGGTGGGCCAGGCAACACAGATGGCACCCAGCCAACGGCAAGCCACAGCAAGAGCAGCAGACCCCTGGGACACTGCTATGGCAGAGTGGCAGGCTGTGGAAGTGGAAAGACCCCCCCCCCACATGATCCAAACATGCACACAGTTGAAATAGTGGAATACGCACTATGGGCAACTACAGTGCTACAGGGATAGGTGTGACTGTGTGGCTAAGCCGAGTCTGCCACAGCGGGGAATGTGGGTACACGGTGTCATGAGGGTGGGGCTGGATGATGTAATGTGCTGTGCATGAACAGCAAAAGGAATGGCTAGTGCTAAACTGTATGTGGGATGTGTAGTCAACACCCATGCACACTGTTAGCTGTGGAACTGGATAGCTGACAACAATGTCAGTCAGGGCTGTTGTTGTGATGTGTAAATAAAGCATGATGAGCCAAATACCACTGTGTCATGCTGTGATACATCCATACAATGCTGCATGGTAGTCTGCAGCACAGCGGGGTACTGAGATGGGGCCAGACAGCCATCATGGGCATGCACACGAAGGCCAGTCTGGCTGTGATGTAATGCACAGTTCGACAGGAAGGCACAACAGGGTGTTAAGTACAGAGGTGCTAGATACAGTATGCAATGTGTGGTGTGTCACACGGTGCATCTGAGTGACCAAACCACCCAGGAGGTGGGTACACCCCCCACAAACACAGACCCATATCTGCTCAGTGGTGATCTGACAGTGGAGCCATGTACACAGTGAATGCATCGTAAGGATGTCCATACTGCATGACATACCTCAAGCGTGTGTTCCACAGGATGTACACACAGTCAAGTGACAAGGGCTGACCAATGACAGTACAGGAGTGGCACACAACAATGTATGGATGTGCAGTACTACACATTAGGGTGCGTCATATCATGAGATATCATCATGCCACAGGTGTATAGTGGGGCACGAGGCCACAGTCCAACTGTCACATGCATCCGAGATGTGTTCATATCTCATGATACACCACACCCTGGTATGTATCATTGTGACTGTCACGTGCCACTGCACTGAGGGTGTACCCATCATCATATGCCATGTCCAAGAGGGACTGTAGAGGGCACATGCACAGACATGCTTATAGTGACATGGGGACATGGCAGGCCACACACACAGTAACAACCTAATGCATGCCATGCAGACACCACACATGCTGTTGCAGCTGCAATGATCACGGCTATCATGTTGTCATTCATGGCCTACACAGGGTGGTATGCCCTCAACCTCCATGTGGCTGCAAGGACCATGGTGTCATACACATATGCGGCATGTACACCAGTGATTAGTAGGCCATGCCCATGTGGCCCCATACAGCACACTGTACCACAACCCTGTCAAGCCTACCTATGTCTGTGGATCTGCCCACCACAGTCATGTTCCGCCATGGACAAGTCCTCTGTCACCAACCCTGTCACACAATGCTGCATTCATGAGGCATACACACAGACAATAACCACTGTACACAGTCGCCACCTAGTGGTGGGATGTGAGACATGCTAGGCACATGATATGGTGCCATACAAACTGTGCTAGTTGCACCTGCTGTGGGGCACTGCCATTGGCATAGTATAGCCTGAACAAGCAGTAGGCCATCAACAGGGGTGTCATGTCAGGGGCCACTGGTATGCATGTCCATGCCACGTACAGCGTGGAGCATGGCTGCCACTGGTACCCTGTGTTGTATGGGTGTCCACACCTGCAACACAGATGTCTGGACATGCATGCGGAGGTGTGACTACCTGATAACTCATCCGGGTGATGGGCAGGACCAGTGCTGGGCACAGGCAGACACAGCCGTCTTAGTGCACAAGCGACAGCAGGGCTGTGCCTAACAACCATGCATGTGTTGGTGGGCCCTGCTGTGACAGTGTTCCAGTGCAGGCACATGGGTCCTGGAACATGTACCCCATGGATGGACTGGACGCCTGTACCGTTGGTCAGCAGTGCGTGGGGGCACAACATCGCACATGTGCAGCATAGGTACACAAGGGGACATGTGTAGGGGCATCCTAGAATAGCATGCATAACACAGCACCTCCACAGGCCATGGCACACAACAGTTGCCGGGGCCCATGCATGGGACATGTCAATACCCTACCATGATACAACTGGGCAACAATGCAGCAGTAATGCTACTCCGACAACACAATGTACTACACAGAGAGTGAACATGCAACAATGGTTTATTAAAATGACTGGGTGTGGGTAAAAACAGGTGTACAGTACAGACACATGTGCAATGCCTGCTTCAAGGAGACTAAAACCATATAAAAGCATTAACATTTAAATAGTATCACTGTAAGAACACACATGCAGGAACCATGCCTAATGCACAACGCTGTTGTGTACAACTGAACTCTACAACATGCATGGCTCAGTGCTGTTGTGCAGCAGTGGCCAGGGAACTACCACATGGAGCATCATATGGGGTGTTAGAACTGTCTGACAGTCACAGTGGGATGTGCTGCACACCAACAGTGTGACCTGCTATGCAGCACATGGCACAAGAGTGTGTGTTGAGTGCTGGTACAGCACCCACACTACAGAGTCTGGAGCTGTCACACAGCAACCATCATTGCACACAGTGCACCATGTAGGCCCTCCACATGATGCATACATTCTGCTATGTGGCCCTGCAGGACCTGTTACGCTGCATTCTGCTATGTAGTGGATCCTGGGACCTGCTGTTCCACACCCTCCACCGTCACCCTTTGTTGGGCCTCCACACCACAGAGCTGCACAGGTAGAGCCCTGTCTACCCCACCCTTATCCCCTGCACCCATTGCAGATTCCACACCTGTAGCCTGTTTGCCCTGCACCACATACTCCAGTGGCAGCCCTGTCTCCTCCTGTTGGTCTGCTATGGCAGGCACATCCTCATCCAGGTCCTGCACCTCCTGAGCAGCCCCCTGGCAGTTGTCATGACCTACAGACTCTACACCCACCTGCAAGCCTACAGCTGATGCCCCCTCACCAGCACCCTCTGTGGCCACACCCTGATGGGCATTGTCCCCTACTGTGTCCTGGCCATCATCCATGTTTTGGGGTGTGTCGTGTGTGTCCATTGTGGCACTGGCATTATCAGTGTCAGGCACATGGTGCCCCGGTGCAGTGTCCATGTTGGTGTCCACAGCTGCTGGTTCCTCTTCCTGGCCACCACTGTCACCACTGGACTGCTCATCATCTGTAGGTGGTAGTGGGCGTGCATGCATAAGCAGTCGTCTCGACCGGGACATGTACTCCTGTGCCTCTGCCCTCTTCACGTGATCCATGGCCTGGAACATGCATGCCCGCGGTGTGCCTGGCACCATCCCCATACCGCTGTTGTGCCATCCACCTGTTTGGATAAGGAGCACATGTGTAGTACCATGCCATTGAGAGGCCACATGTCCTCTAGCTAAGTGACTGCACTGTGTACTGCAGTGCCAACTGTTCCACTGTCATCCATCTCTGTCCTGTGCTGTGTCAGCTATGCTCCCTTTGGAGGGACACAGTGACAATCATATAGACACACAGTGGAATGCGGCCCCCCCCGTCAACAGTGCATGCCCCATCGTGCTGCTGTCCCAACATGGCACAGCCTTCCCCCTGCACCTACCCTCCCTAGTATCCCCCCACACCTGCTCCCAGCACCCCTTACACAGGCTGTGGTCTTCCAGTCCACCACCACCTGTGGTACAGTGTTCCACTCATCCCCTCATTGCCCTGAATATGTCCCCTCACCTCCCCATAGTACCACCTCACTCACATCATGGACCATGCCCTCTCAAAGCACACCCTCTAATGGGGCCTGGGAACCCCTCTGTCTGAGTCTTGGCAATCCCTTTTACACATATGTGGCTCATTGTGATCCACCCTATCCTTCCCCCTCATCAGGGGAGTATATGGGTACTGCCCCCTACCTTCCCTTGTCTAGTATGCCCTCTTGTCCCTGGCTGTGCAGTGTTGGGTGGGGCCGCACCCACTCCACCAATCATAGGTCCATACTGTGTGACGTGTGCCACTACTGCTCACATTCACCATCCGTGGCATGACTGGTGACACAGTTCCAGGGGGATGTAGCACAACACCCCAGGGGGATGGTTCCCATCCTATGCACCCCGGCGGCATGTTGATTCATATAGCCACTGTCCTACAGTGTGCAATGTGGTACATGCCCCCTGTTGTATGTGCACGTACCCCATTCCCTTCCCTGGAGCATGCCATACACACTCCTCCCAGATGACCGTCCCACCACTGGTTCCTTGCACACAACAGCTTGCACAGGGAATCCTAGGCAGAGGACACTATTTGCCATGACACTACCACTGATGCACTGTAGTCATGTTGTCCTGCAGCCACCCACAGCCCTCTGTGCCTTTGGCCACCACCATGTTTGTGATATCTGCGCACAGACATCAACCCCCATGTGGGTTAGCAGCTTTGTGACACACAAGGAACAGCACTCACAGCACAGATACCCGAGTGACCCTGCCCCCCAATGCCATCAGGGTTGCACGTCAACACCCACCACCACACTCATCTGCCTACCCTGAGAACAGTATGATGTATGTCACCAGCCATGCGGCACTCCCCCATGGATCATGTCAGTCAGCCCTGCCCCACAGCAGTCATTGGGCCATCTGGGATGCTGACTGGCAGATACAGGGTGTACACTGCATGGGCCTTGTCTGGTCCCCAGTGTAACCCACTCATACCACACCATGTGGTTGGTCCAGCATGCCCTGTCTGTTCACACATGTGCTGCTGCCCAGAGAGTAGGCCACTGTCCTACCGATTGTTCACAGGCCTCTCTGTCAGGTATGCCCCCATGCCTTGCTCATGGTTGCTATGTTGCATGCTTGCCTGTGGTTCCCTGGACCATTCTTTGGGACACTGGTGTGTGTGTATGCCACATGGACCATCCACCAATCCTGTGTTGTGCATCCTATGTCCAGTGGGTACTTGAACGGGTCACCCAGTGGCCCTACCAGTATCTCGGGCAGCTGCATCCTCACCCTGGTGTGAGTACCATCTACCCCTTCTGCCTTGTAGACCGCTGGTGACCTCCATGTGTTTCCGAACTGGTCCCTGTACACCTGAAGTCTCTCACCTTATTCCCACCACTGGCCACCTCCCCTACAGGTCCCACCCACCTGTCTCCTGCATGTCTGCTGTGTAGTTGTCGGTACCCTGCATGCCCGACCACTCACTCCACCCACTCTGTCCATCTAGGGACCCACTATCTGGTCCCAGTTGTCCCCACATTTACATATGCAGCCACTGTGTATGCATATCTCTCTGTACAGTACATTGTGCTGGCCTGGTCGATTGCCCTCTCAGGACATCTCCACATGTGACTATCACTGTCACCTACTCACTTCTGGTCATTGTAAGCCCCCAGAGGTCCACCATCATGGCCTTCACAACCCCCCCGTCCCAAGGGCAGGCATTTGGGCCTCCATGTCCCAACAGCCTTGTTCAAGTTTGTGCCCCCATGTGATCTGCGCACTCCTCTACCATGGCATACCATCAGTGTCACATGTCCGGGCATACTAGTCTCCACTCCATGTACCTGTGACATGTTCGTCTTGTTGCAGGACAACATTACACGGCATTGTTGCATCATGCTGATACAGTGTTCATGTCTGTGCTGCCTGTCAGCTTGTCCCTCAGAGCCCTTGGGCCCCACACCCACGTCCACCATTTGTGCTGTGCTGGTACCCAGCTTCAGCGGCCACCACTGTTGTGACCATCCCATGTACAGTGCTGCCACAGAGAGATGTATGCCACCATGGCATGTGTAGCTCAGCATGCCCGGGGGTGGGCTATGGTGGTTCTGGGAACCACACACATAGGTGCATTCAACTCAGCTCAGTACCACATTAGTTGTCCGGTACATGTATTGGTACAGGGCCACAACTGTGCCTGCATGAACACAGGCTCCTTCATCCCCGCATTGTCTCTGATGGGATACTCACTACACCCTGTCCCACTACTGTGGCACGTGACAGGTGCCTGCAATTATTTGTCGGCCATGACTGTTCTCCACTCCCTGAGTCCACTGTTACTCCATAGCCACAGCAGGGACAGACATTGCCTGACCAGTGTACAGGCGGGGCACATCCTCCAACCCCAGCAGGCCACATGGTGGCTCCAAGCATGCATGCACTGCCATAGGCCATTGATCGGTATATGCCGTTGTCTGTGCATGGCACACATACATACCATGGTGTGTCACCCTGCAGGCATTCAACCAGACTGCAGCCCCCTCTTGCCCCTCCCCTCTGTCCTGCATGTGGCATCTGCCCCTGCATGCGCACAGTGCGTGGCATGGGCCCATGTGCTGGGTCACAGCACACATGTGCCAGTGCCCAGCCTTGTGTCCCAGTGATATGACAGGTGTGTCTGCATCACACATCTTGGCATCTGTGTGGCACGCATCATGGCTGATGTCGGCACACATGGTGCACCTGTGATGCAACCCTACTACGGTGACCGCTCATGGTGTGCTCATACCTGTACCCACGCACCCAGGCTGTTGTGCATCTGCTATGTGACTACCTTGGTTTTGAGGGTCCGTGTCCCTTCGCGCATGGTGCTGAGGGCTCCTCCGTTGTTCCTCTGGCTGCTGTCTGTGGGCAGCTTCTTCACTGCCATATGTAGAAACATGGGTAGACAGCCATTAGTGTCTGCACAGTACACTGAGTTTTGCAGGCTGACGTGGTATGGGCATGCATGTTACATGTCTGGGACACCTACCATAATGGCGTGGCCTGCCCGTCCATATGGCCACATCGACGTCCACTGCCATCCTCCTTGTGTGTCAGGATGGCACCATCCCTCCTGGCAAGGTCCTGCCAGCAATGCAGCTGTCTGGGTGTCCTTGTGACCCCAAGCTGTGTGTACAGCTTGGCAGAAACCCTCCACACCTGTTCCCTTTCACCAGGAGTGTGTCTCCTGCTGCCAGGTGCAGCAGGTACCTGGCCTACTGCTGGACCAGGCTGACCAGCTGGGCTGTCTCATCTGGGCTGAAGTTGGGCCCTCTGCCACTTAGTCTGGTCATGTTTCCACTTGCAGTAATGATGTGGCTGTGTGGGATTGTCAAATATTTGGCTAGACACTAAGTCCTGCACCAGACCATGAGCTACATGCTGTGGCGTCGCTCTCTGCATCACTACGCAATGTTGTGGCACGCACCGCAAGTGTGTCATTCCACAGCATAACACAGATTGTGTATGTTTATTACAGCTAGCGATTTGCATGCTGTCTGTATGTAGGACTCAGTTATGCATGTGCTGTACCCCTGCATGTGTTCCTAGTCTGTGCTTGGTGTGGCAGGTACTGTGGTTGTGGTGTCTATTGGTACAGGCTTGTGCTGCACATGTGTGCCTTCACGGTGGTGCAGGCCTGCTTGAGGGGGGATTGCACAGTTATGCTGGTGTGACAGTGTGTTGTCAATGTGAGATGTCTGTGTTATGATGCCGTGTGTCCTGTGGGTGGGCCTGCACATGCATGTTCCAATCTGGACACAGGTGGTACGTGTCACCATCCCACCAACACAACATGCATGCCCCTCTGGCCCTGTGTACTCACCCTATAGCGCCATCCTGTAGCAGACATACAGACCTTCCAGGGGCAGCTTGGGTTCCACCGCTGTCATGTGTGTACTGACACATGCCATCCTCTCCGAGACTGTCTTGCAACACTGTTGTCCCTTGCATTGTCTGCCAGGGGTGACACACCAGACAGGGGCACTGTTTCTGTGTCACAGTGCATCCCTGTATGGTACACTGCACTGGGCAGACATTCCTGTGTGGTGGTGTCCGCTGCTGTGGCATTCACATGTGTTGTCAGTCATCTCTTGGCAGCCTTTACTGTTTGGGTGTCTTTTGCCAGTGCCACACAAGGGTCACAGCTGTCCCTTAGGTGAAGTGGTTCCTGATGAGCTGGTCACGAACCCGCTGGCCAGTTGTTGCACTGCCTGGCAGTCGATGAAGATGATGATGATGTCCCACATCTCCATCCTCATTGGCCTCCTCTGCATCCCTGTCACAATGCACAGGATCCTTTGGTGGCAGTGGTACCCTCTGGCTTATGGCAGCATTGTGCAGGATGCAATATGCAAGGATGATCTTACAGCACATCTCCGGGTTGTATTGCAGTGCTCCTCCTGCCCTGTCCAGACACCTTAAGCGTGCCTTCAGGATCCCAAAGGTTCTCTCAATCATGGCTCGTGTTGTGGCATTCTGTGGGTTCCTCACTGGTGTCATGAGCCATGGCAGTTGGGGATATCCACTGTCACCTATGGAATGAACTGTAGAGTGGATGATTATCCACAGACTGGCACTATGTCGCCTCCACATGTCTCTATGCAGTGTACCGTGCCCACCATTCCTATCTGTATCTGTCTGTACTCACCTATAAGCCATTTGCCTTCCAGTTCACCTCTCTGGAATGCTTGGTGCATACCACTCTGCCAGAATATGAAGGAATCATGGCAGGATCCAGGATACCTGGCCACCATGTCTAGAATCTGACAGTGGCTGTCGCACACCACCTGTATGTTCAGTGCATGGTACCCCTAGCGATTTATGAAGGCATCTCCATCCTCCACTGGAGCCTTAATTGCCACCTGTGTGCAATCGTTAGCACCCATGACATTTGGGAACTGTGCTATTGCATAGAAGGCCTGCTTGGTGGCTTGCTGCTGGGCACCCTGTGGGAAGGCAGTATACGTGTCACGGCGTCACAGTATGGCATCCACAGACTGTCTTAGGCACCGGGACACAGTGGATTGGGATATTCCAACTGTGTCACCGCTGGGTCTTTGGAATGTACCAGTGCCCAAGCAGCACAGTGCTGCGCTTACCTTCACATTGACTGGTATGGCATGGCCCCTCTTTGTAGCTGTGACTAGTTCCTCCCCCAGCTCCTGGCACAGCATTGCTGTGGCAGCCTTATTCAGCCAGCACATATCACTTGGGGCACTCTGTGTCTGGCTGGTTGCTGTGGCTGTGGTGGTGCATTGCCCTGCATCCTGCCATTGTAATGCCTCCTTCGCCTGCACTGCCTCTGCCTGGCTTCTGCTGCCAGCATTATGCCCAGTAGGGTTACCCCTGCAGGCGTATTCCTTTTCTACAGTCATACTCCACAGTCTGCACACTGTTTCCTGTAATGTGTCTACTTTGTACTGTGTTACTCCACCCCTTTAATAGTGGTGTGCAGTTAGACCACCTTTTCATTGGTCTAGGTGGTGGAGCCTTGGATGGATGCAGACAGCGTGTGCTGTGCTTCCTGAATACGACTTGTGGATGCATCAGGCCGTGTGGCATGTCGCAGGTTCCACTGTGATGCATTTCTGGACACAAGGCACAACTTCTCTGGGGTTTGCCACAGCTTGCGTTTCTGAATCGTTCCTGCCGCATCTTGCTACATGGGTCGTGTTTTTTGGACACATATTGTGGGCGTCCTACTTGTGGCTTTGTGAATCCGGCCCATTGTGCCTAAGGGAAAAAAAAGCAGCAAAGACCAGACCGCATGCCAGACCAGTACTAAATGAGAAGGGACAGGGTTTCTTTGGGGGCCCCTCTGTGGTACAAAAAAGGAAAAAAAGAACAGCAGTGAGCAAAATAAAATGGCAACCAAACCAACTTGCATTCTTAGTCCTATCACTAAAAGCCTAAGGGAAAAAAAACAAGTACCAGTCTTTCTCTCTCCAGACCAGTTGGTATGAGGGAGGAAGAAAAGAGGGTTTGTTTTTTGGGGGGCTTCTCTGGGGGAAAAAGTAAAAGAAGGAGGTAAAGAAAGAACAAGTGAACAAAATAAAGAAAGGCAAAATACATTTAGTGCCTAAAATAAATTAATAAAATAAACTAGAACTGATACCATCCAGCCAGAACTGAGGTAAAGGAGGGACAGCCAGGGTTGTTTCTTGTTTGTTTTGGGTTTTTTTGGCCTATCTGAGAGAAAGTAAGATTTTCATTGAAATGTACTGAAGTAACACTCTGAACTCGATGACTACCATTTTTGATGAGGCCAGTGTCCTGGACTAGCATGCCATTTTGAAATTTGTTGATCCCTGTGGTGGAGGCCATATGACCGAGGAGCTGGAGAAAATGCCTTGCTGGCCTGGATTGACAGAGGCCAAAAGAGCTTGCTAGACTTAAAAGACTTACCATTCTCTCTCAAGGTAGGAATGCCTTGCCTTGGAGGGTATTCAGCTCTCCCACAATGAACTCCAGAACCTGTACTGGTTCTGTTTGGGATCTTTTAGCGTTTACGAGAAATCTCATAGTCTCCAAAGTATTCTGAAAACTGAAGAGTCCTTGGCTTGTTGGAGTGACTTTCCTGTGATTAGCCAGTTGTACTGGTAAGGAAATACCGTCACACCTTGCCTTTTGAGATGTGCTGCCGACCACGGCCAGGCAGTTTATGAAGACCCTGGGAGCGGATGAGAGATCAAAGGGAAGGGCAGCGAACTGACAGTGACCAGAAGGAAGCCTGAACCATAAGTATTTCCTGTGACTGTGCCTGATTGGGATGTAGAAATATGCATCTTTCAGGTCCACAGATCCCAACCAGTCTCCCCCCTGTAAAGACGGAATCACTGTGGACAGAGTGATCATTTTGAACTTGTCCTATTTTAGATGTTTGTTCAGAAACCTGATATCCAGAATGGGTCACCACTCCCCATTTTTCTTGTGGGTGAGGAAGTACCTTGAGTAGAGACTCTTTCCCCACTGGGAGGGAGGAACTCTTTCTACTGTATTTGCTTGCAACAACTTTTTGACCTCAACTCCAGCAGAATCCTTTCTGTTGGAGTGGGATTGGGAGGCTTGAAGTTTCTGTGAACCTGCAGTCTGAGTAATTTTTTGACCTGCAGTATGAGCCCCTGGCTCACTACTTCCAGGACCCACCTCTCTGTGGTGATGTTTTTCCATTCCTGGAAAAAGTGAGCCAGCCTTTCTCCCACTGGCAATGGAAGGGTGACCTGAATAGACTCATCAGAGGTTCTGATTGGGCTGATCCATAAGTGCTGGGACCTGAGCAGCCCATTTGGAAGCTCTTCTACCTCTTACCCTAAAGAAGCCACTCATCTGAGAGAAAATAGTAGGGCATGAAGGATAGTGGAAATAGTCTTTACCCCTACCACCCTTCCATATGGCCTGTAGTAAGTGGAGGCCTTCTCTTTCTCAGTTGCTCTTATAGGTGGCCTTGTATTCTTTTATCTTTTTTGTGTATGTCTTTGTATTGTCACCAAAAAGGGAATTGTTCTCACATGGGAAGTCCATGGCCTTTGCCTGAGGGTCTTGGGACATGTTAGTGGTTCTAAGCCAAGCAAACCTCCTTAGTGATATAGCGTGGGCCATGATCCTGGAAGCGGTGTCATTGGAATCTATAGTCATGTGAAACTGATATGTGGTAGTATCCAGAGCAAATCTGGCTGTATCTGCCAAATCTTGAGCTAGATCCCCTGAGGCCTGCTCACTCATGGCTAGAACAGAGTTCCAGGGGGCTTTCTGGTACTGGGCAGTATAGGCCTTGTAAGCGGCCCACCTCAGTAACAGGGAGGCAATGGTATAGACCACCTTACCCATGCTGTCCAGCTTCCTGGAGTCTTTGTCTGGAGACTAGGTATAAAGGGGAATCTTAGCCTCATCACAGGCAGCCTCCTGGACCCACCCCTTCATGGTCTGGATGAGTGCAGAGGTACTCAGCCCCATGCTTGTCCAGCAGGTACTTCTCAATCTTTTTGTCAGTCCCCGGAGTGGAAGTAGGGGTTTGTAACAACTTGCAGGTTGCCTTCTTGAGGGACTTGTGGACAGGGAGAAGCAACTTCTTGGTTGGGATTAACCCCATCTTATCCAGAAATTCAACCTCTTCCTCGTCCTCCACAGTATCCTGGGTGGATAGGTCAAGGGTATTTACCATCTGCCTAACAAAGGCATAGTGTGAGGAGAAATCCTCTGTACCCTGTGGAGGGGAACTGAACTCTTGCTCCAGGAAACCATCAGCTTCAGTGGGTTCCCCTTCCTCCTCTTCATAATAATAAAATTCAGTCCCCTGGTCCTCTGGAACTGGGAAGGGGGCAGGGACTTGAGAAGGAACCAGCATGCCTATTAGAGTACCCATGTCTTGAAAAGCCTGAAAGAATTGCCAAGCCTTTGTCATGTCCTCCATAGAGGGCATCTTTGATCTGTCCACTGATGGCTCCTCTGCTTCTTCAGCAGGAGGGGCAGTGACATGTTTTTCCTTTTGTTTTAGCAGGAACCAGTTCCGGAGCCTACTCAGAGGATTTTTTGTGCTTGGCTACCTCAAAATTCCTTTTTATCAGGAACCCTGAGAGAACATAACTTCTCTAACTTTTTGACCCTCTTTTTAACAGTTTTCGAGCACATACTGCTGCACTGCTCACAATCAGAAAATTGGTAGCCAGGACCTAAGCACCTTAAACACAAATCATGGTGGTCTGCCTTCGCCAAGAGTTTGAAACACTTTGCAAAGTTTTTGAAGCTAGTAGGTCTTGTCTTCTTTTTGGGTCTATCTGACATGTCAATTGGAGAAAGACCCCTGGAAAAAACAGTTCCCAAATGCAAAAATAGAAGTTTGTAGTCCGGTTCCTTAAAATGAATGAACCATGATTTAAAATGAATGAAAAACTGGCCCGGTGGCACTGAAGGTTGAGGCGATGGACGCCACACCTCGTGCCATACTGGCAGCCAGGTTGAGAGCGACTTTGGTCAGCAGGGGCCTCTGGGGACGTAAGTTGAGCATTACAGCTCTCCTTCCTCAGGGTGGGGATCTGTGCTGTGAATGGCACAGCTAGAAGACTTGCTGCACCTAGGGTGCTGGCTGCCTCCGCAGAGGTGGAGACAGTTGCTGCACCCATTGCACGGACGCAAAAAGGGTGAAAAAGGAGGAAAACTCGGCGGCAGGATGGCTCCAACTCCTGCAGGCACCACAGCCAGGCATAAGTGTAAGCCCAGTAATTTGGGGATGGAGCTGGGGGTCGGGCAGAAGGGGCTGTTGGGGAGGCGTGGAAATAACAACTGTGATAAAAAAATGAATGAAAATTTATATGTGTGTGTGTATATATAATATTATAGTGGCACGGCAGTTAGGGTTGAGTACCCCATTTAAGGTTAAATCTGAAATTTGGCAGCTTAATAACTTTGCCACCGTATGATGGATTTGGCATGCATGATCTGGTACCATAGATCTCTGCACTTGCCAAGTTTCGTTACGGTCAGATGTACAGTTGCGGAGCTACAGAGCGCTGAAAAATGCACAAATTACAAATTTTTGCACATTCTTTGTGTACACCTACAGGTCACACAGTTTTTGCGACCAGTCTGAAACCTTCAGGGAACATGCGGCCAGGGTCCCCGATGTGCCTTTCGAAGATTTCGTGAAAAAATATTAAACGGTTCAAAAGTTATTCAAAAAACAAGTTTCCCATTATAGTCAATAGGAAAGTTAAAATATGCCAAAGTGTCGCAAATGCACGTTTTACTTTTGCAAATTACCCTTGTAGTGTCGCAAATCGGCCATCTTGTTTTCAATTGGTGTTCACAGAAATGCTTGGCATTTAAATTTGGGACCATCTAGGGACACAATTCTTGTTGTGTTCATCTAGTCGAGCCCTAAGGATGCTAGCTATGTCTTTTTTGGGGGTAAAACATTCCAGAAATGTGTTTTTTAATTTTTTGTAAAAAGTAGTGTTGCAAAGTACTTTCGCATATATGACACTTTCGTGATTTCATTTGCATAAGTGTCGTGATTTGCGAAAGTACTTTGCGACACTATGGCCAAAACAATAGGGAATGTTTGCCACCCTGCTGCAAAAGAAAGGTTTGGTCTTTTGGGCTGAAATTTGCAGGGAAGAAAGCCAATATCCCACAGATGTGTGTTTTAGTGGTTACGTAACAAAATATTAGAGGGCTGCAAAGTTACATAACTCTGAAGTTGATTATTTTTGCCATAGGCTAACATTACGGAGTCCGCCACGCCTTTCGGGGCCCGTATCTCGAAAATGGTTTGAGATACAGGCTTCTTCCTTGGAAGAATGCTTAGGCCCCCAGTAAGAAGCTAAGTGCAAAACTAGCCTAGAAAGTCATAAATAATATGAGAGTTTATATTTTTTCCTACGTCATACGGTTCCCGAGATATAAGGAATTTAGTATTCCAAGTGCTCATTTTCTGCTCTGAGGGCCACTATTATGCATACATTCTTTGTATTCACTGTGCTTCTGAATGCCCATTTTTGGAAAAAAAAGGGTGTGCGTTTGCGTTACTGTTATAGATTAGTGTTTCTGTTACCATTTTGCTTTTCTGTTACGTTTAACGTTAGTGTTCCAGTTTACAATACGTCACCCGTGTACCTTTGCTGCGTTTGTGCTTTAACGCTCTTTACTGTCACTGGTCTGCATTTACGTTACTATTTTTGTTTATGCTTACTTTTCATCACCTTGTGTGTTTACCATTTGTGTTTGCGTACATGCTTGCATTTGTGTTTCCGTTTATGTTACTGTTTCCTTTGGCATCATCGTTGGTGTTGCCATACCTGTTTGCATTTCCAGTTGCGTTACTGTTTGTGTGTTCATTACCATTTGCATTTCCGTTGGCCTTAGCATTTGCATTATTGGTAGCATTTCCGTTGTCGAGTGCGTAACTGTTTCCTTCTGCGTTGCTGCTGCCATTACCATTTGTGTTTCTGTTTTCATTTGCATATTCGTTACTGTTTTCATTACCATTTACGTTTCTGTAGCTGTTAGTATTTGCATTACCATTTCTGTTTTCATTTACGTATGCACTTGCGTTTCTTTTACCATTTGTGTTATCGTTTCCATTTGCATCGTGTGCGTTACTGTTTACGCTTGCATTGTGTTACCGTTAGCATTACTATTTTCTTTTACCTCATTGTTGCCATCACCGTTTGTGTTAACGTTACTGTTTGTGTTTTTGTGTTTGCACAGTGCAGTGCAAACCATTGTTTTGCCTATTTTTATGCACTGTCTTCCACGATGCATAGCGCAGCCAGTGTGTGGTTGATTGATCTGAAACTTGCCATGTACAAAGACGTGTTCAAGGAACATGCCAGTATTTGTTTGGTGAAAAAATGTTTCATTCCAGAGTTATTGCCATTTGAAGTTGGCTTCCCTCGCAGTTACAGATTTTTCAGCCACCAGGTCTGCCATTTTAGTACATTTTCAGCTGCGATTTCTGTCATTTTGTGGTTTTGCATTGTATATAGGGGGATGTCGTGGCAGTTCACAAATCCACAGGATGCTGGACGCTGGATGAAGAAAGCGGAACAAGAATTTGATGCACACCATTCCCCATCCAAATCTCAAGCCTCTGATTCAGAGGACACTTGAACTGTGAGTTACAGTAAAAATGAGATACAGGTCTTAACTATATAGTACTATTCCTTGTTTCTTGATGCTCTTTTCTGGTTTGGGTAGCAGGGAGACAAAGTGTCATCTTTACTTCACACGCTAATTGAAAATGTTATTGTGGGTACTGTTGAAGGGATTGTCTATTTGAAGTGATAGAAATAAGTACTGTGGCAGTAAAGCCACGTGGTGGTTGAAGAGTTTCTGCCATTTCTTGAACTCCCGTCATATGTGCCCAGTTTCAGGAAGCACTGCGATAGATTTTCCAGCAACTGGGGCATATATCCTATGACTGCCCTAAAAACGGCAGTGAAGGACAAAAGTCTGAGGGTTGGGGGTGATGAAGACAGTACACCACAGCTGGTAAACTGTGCACACACTGAGCACCACCAAACTCCACTAAGCATATGCACCCTATTCTAGTCAATGAGACGGCAACACAGGGATTGAGGGACACTGGTGCCTCCATCTCCTTGGTAAGGCAGGTTCTGATCCAGGCAGAGCAGATTTTGCTAGGGCAGTTCTCCAAGATTCGGAGAGTCACGGGTCCAGTGGTCCAAGTGCCAATGGCCCTGGTCTTCCTGAGCTGGGAGGCCGGCCATGGGGTACAGGAGGTAGGAGTTGTACTTGATCTCCTTGTGAATGTGATCATGGGGAATGATTCTGATCACAGGGAAAACCTAGTATGTGTTACTACCCATAGCCAGGCAAAAGGGCAAGCTTCTGAGGGTGAGGAGGGGGTGACATAGCATGTGCAGACCCATCCCGCAGCAGCTGAGGAAGTAACTAGTGTGGGTGAAGGGCTAGCTAGGAGTAGCAGCGCTGAGCCCCAGCTGCAAGCAGAGGGGGTTGCTGCCAGGAGCAGCTTTCCTCCTGAAGGGGAACTGGGTAGGGTCAGACAGGAGGAGCTGGGCAGGGCACAGCAAGCTGATTCTACCCTCCAAAGACTGAGAGAGATAGCAGATAGTGCTGAGGTCTCTCAGGGAGTAAAAAGTCAGTTTGTTGGGAAAATGCGCTGTTGTACAGGGAGTGTACACCACAGAGGGGGATAGAAGGAGAGGTACTCCAGCAGCTGGTAGTCCCCTGGGACTACTGAAAGCAGATTCTGGCCCTGGCCCATGATATTCCTTTCTCAGGCCACCTGGGTATTAACCACACAAAAAAGCTGCTTGCCAACAATTTCTTTTGGCCAAGCATGTACACAGAAAGGACGGGGATAAGGCTAAGGCAGCTTTGGTGTCCCTGCCTATTATTGATGAACCCTTTAAGAGGGGAGCCGTGGACATAGTGGGGCCCCTCAGGACCCCAAGTTGCATGTGGAAAAAGATACATACTGGTTATTGTGGATTATGCAACCAGGTACCCCAAGGCAGTAGCCATGTCCTCGATTGAGGTAGAAAAAGTGGCTGATGAGCTCCTGGGAATCTTTAGCTGAATAAGGTTTCCCCAGGAGATTTTGTCCAACCAGGGGGCAAATTTAATGTCATCCTTAATGACCAGTTTGTGGAAGAAGTGCGGGGTGAAACAGCTCCGTGCTTTGCCCTGTCACCCCAAGACAAATGGCCTGGTTGAGCGGTTCAATGAGACCCTTCAAACTATGCTCAGGGTATTTGCTGACCAGCACAAAAGGGAGTGGGACAAATATTTGCCCCACCTCCTGTTTGCATAGAGGGAAGTCCCACAGGAGTCCACAGGGATCTTCTTTGAGGTACAGTTCTTGCAGCAGGTTACACCATTAGGACTGAAGCCGGCAGGTGTCAGGACCCCACAGAAATCTTCTAACTAGCAGTCTTCAGCGGGGACCACCTCTGACGTTGGTCCCACCCCCGACGTCAGGCGTAGTACATAAGGAGGCGGTCCCGTCAGAATCCCCAGTTCTTTCCCGCCGTCGACTTGCATGTCTCGACCCTTTGGTCAGTGTCTAGCGCGCGACATTTGGTAAAGTTATTTTTTCTGTTTCTTCCTCAAGAAACTGCCTAAACAGGGAAGCACACACTCCTACCCCCTCTTCAGAGAGGCCATGAGAGTGTGGGAATGGGTAATTCGACACGGCGCAAGCCTGATCGCAGTTCACGTTCCCGGAGTGGACAACACGGTCGCAGATGGCCTGAGTCGCTCACAGGCCAGAGTCCATGAGTGGGAACTCCTTCAGGAGGTGGCAGAGGATTTGTTTCATCGATGGGGCACTCCAGAATTGGACTTGTTCGCTTCCCCATCCAATGCAAAACTGCCCAATTTTTGCTCGCTAGATCCAGGGCCTGGTGTTTTCTGGCGAGACGCGTTGTCCCTCTCCTGGGTGGGCAGATTCCTCTATGCCTTTCCTCCCTTCCCATTGATCCAGAGAATCCTTCTCAAACTTCGCAGGGAGCACGCAACAATGATCTTGGTAGTGTCTTTCTGGCCCAGACAGATTTGGTTCCCCGTCTTGACTCAATTGTCCCGGGAACCTCCACTTCCCTTACCAATCAGCTCCCACCTGCTGTCTCAAGAGGAGGGTTCGCTAGTCCACCCGGACTTGCGCTCACTGAACCTGCATGCCTGGCTCCTCGAGACATAGCCATTCTGCGACATGGAGTCTCGCAAGAGGTGGCAGAAGTCCTTTCTGCTGCCAGAAAGCCAGCTACGCACGCTACATATGCCATGAAGTGGTGTAGGTTTTGCCTGTGGTCCCAGGCACACGGTCTCTCCCCCTTTAGACTGCCCAGAAAAATTAGTCCTGGAATACCTGCTTTCCCTCTTTCATTCGGGGCTGGCCTACTCCTCAATTAAGGTTCATCTCTGTGCAATTTCAGCCTACCATTCCCCTATAGGCCAACGCACACTGGCACAACTCGACACTTCTCGTGATTTTCTGAGGGGAGTGCTCCACCTTAGACCTCCCATTAAGGATCCTGCCTCCTTGGGACCTGCTTTTTGTCCTGGAGCAGCTTACGCTGCCACCCTTTGAACCTGCCACAGATTGCAAGCTACGTTTTCTGTCATGGAAAGAGTTATTTTTGGTTGCTGTTACCTTGGCGAGAAGAATCTCCGAGCTACGTGCCCTCATGTGTAAGGAACCTTATTTGATTTTTCACCAGGACAGGGTGTCCCTGAGGACGAATCCAAAATTCCTGCCTAAGGTGGTCTCAGCCCTTACCCTTAATCAGGACATTGATTTACCTGTGTATTTCCCTAAGTACACCAATAGAGGAGAGGCGCTGCTTCACACCCTGGATGTTCTTTAAGATATTACTTGACCAAGACCAAGCAGCATCGCAAATCCGAGCAGCTGTTTATTTCCTTCGCTGAGAGGATGCTGGGCCAACCAGTCTCGAAACAAACTCTTTCTCGCTGGCTTGTCCAGTGCATTTCCTTTTGCTACAACAACAGGCAGAGGCCTCTTCCGGGTACCATTAGGGGCCACTCGACAAGGGGGGTAGCCACTTCCTTTGCAGCACTGAAAAATGTCTCCATTTCGGCCATTTGTGCTGCAGCCACGTGGATCTCAGTGCACACCTTCATTAGGCACTACAGCCTTGACATCGCCTCATGGCGGAAGGCTGGTTTCAGCCTCGCTGTTCTGCAGGGCCTACTGTCCTAGAATCAGGACTTCCCAGGATCTCTGTTTCTACCTCCTCCCTAGAGCATTTCTAGGTGCTATTGCTTGGGAATCAGTCCTAATAGTGTAACCTGCTGCAAGAGCTGTACCTCGAAGAAGATAGTACAGTTACATAAGAACTTACCGTAACAGTAGATCTTCGAGAACAGCTCTTGCAGCAGGTACCTTCCCGCCCACCATTCCCCCTTGGAGGAGATAAGTCCTAGCCTATGCTCTGGCAGATTGTCCTCAACCTTGACCTTCTGATGGCGGGTCCTCAGTCTCCTCTTCTGATGTCATCCAGCGGCCGGACGTCTCCGGCGGGAGAACTGGGGATTCTGGCGGGATCGCCTCCTTATGAACTACGCCTGACGTCGGGGCCGGGACCGACGTCGGAGGCGGCCCCCGCTGAAGACTGCTAGCTAGAAGATTTCTGTGGGGTCCTGATGCCTGCCAGCTTCAGTCCTAATGGTGTAACCTGCTGCAAGAGCTGTCCTCGAAGATCTACTGTTGCGGTAAGTTCTTACGTAACTGTACTTTCTAACCCTTCGAGCTCCTGTTTGTTCACAGGGTGAGGGGAGCCCCTAGATTTAGTCAGGGATGAATGGGAAGGTAACCGTACCACCCAAGGGGAGTCTCTTGTGGAGCATGTTCTAAATTTCAGGGCCAGGCTTAAGGAACTCATGGGGCTCACCCAGGAGCACTTAGCCACTGCACAACAGCAACAGAAAGCATGATATGACTGTGGGTCCAGAGCCCGGGAGCACAAAGTCAGACAGCGAGTGATGGTACTTGTTCCAGTCTGACACAATAACCTGCAGGCAGCATGAGAGGGCCCGTTCTCCATAATCAGGAAGCTGAGTGATGTTAACTACATAGTAGGGCTGCCTGACAGAAGGAGCAGGCAGAGTGTATATCATGTGAACACGATAAACCCCTACTATGATAGGGAGGAAATGATCCTCACCATGTGCAGCGTGCCAGAGGAGGGAAAGGAGGCCGATCCCCTGGTGGACCTCCTTGGAGAAGCCTAGGAAGGATTCTCAGTGAATAACTTCACCCTTTCAGGGTAGCTGACACTAGCACAAAATCCGTAAGAAGATGAAGTGTGCAAATACGATTACCACGCCAGCATAAATCCAATTAAGTTTGTGGAATGAAGAACACACTCCAGGTGTACATTCCCAACAGTGCAGGGGGCTGCAGTTTTATTCAATCACCATATCCACAAACAGCAAATACATTTATAAACGTGAGCGGCACGGAACCTCTGCAATAAGTAAACACACTACCCCAGCGCCTCGACTCACACGAGTCTTCAAAGGGGGTAAAGCGCACAGGCAATCATGTCAATATACTGTAAATTGCAACCTCATTAATATGTATTGGTTGTCAAGCTTTATTTCTTAAAGGGCACTGCTTAATTTTATAAAACAGCTTACTAATTCATATACAAAATTACACACAACCATACAAATCTAATTCTCTAAAGTGAAAAAGTAGAAAAAGTTATTTAAATATGTAAATCATTATTTAAACACATTTATCTGCACATTCTTAATACATTTCAGTACATTTATAAGTTCCAAAGGAGAAAATATCAGGATCTGAGTTCAGTCATACCTGTCAAAGAAAAAAAGAAACAAAGAGAAGGTAAACATGTAAAAATCAGTCATGTTGTGTGAACACAATTATGTATTTTCTATTTAACATGTCCTATTTATATTTATAAAAGATCCCACACAACTATAAGTTATTTTAATTATTTTCAAGAAAGCCTCTGTTTGTTTCACTTTTTAAGAAAGGGCTTAACATCCCATTTCTCATTAAGTCCATTTGGTCTCACACTATCTATTTTAAAAATCCACATACTCTCTTGTTTGAGTAATGTATTAGCCCCGTCACCTCCCAAAGTAGCGGTGGAACTTGTTCTATGCCCATATATGTTAAATCACTGGGGGGTGAATTATGGCAGACAGTGAAGTGGGTGCCCACCGGTGTATCCTGTCGATTGTTAACTATGGACCTGACATGTTCTTGAATCCTTTGTTTCAAAGGTCTCACAGTCTTACCAATATATACTAAATTGCAGGTACACCATAGGGAACAAACTACATGAAGTGTCACAGGTGATAAGTTCCCTCACTTCAGGTTCTTTACTTTCATCTTTTGGACGTAAGAATTTGTTACTAACAGAGCCATATTTACAAATGTTGCATCTTTTGCAGGTAAAGAAACCTTTACTTCTTTTGGGCAGCCAATTACTTTTTTCAATACCTTCTGTTTTTTTCATTTTTTTTTTCTGTCTACTGTGCACTACCTTGTCTCTTGTGTTTTGTGCCCTACAAAAAGTTATTCTAGGTTTGGGTCCCACAGCCTTCTCCACCATCTCATCTCCCATTAAAATGGGCCAATTACGAAAAATGATGTTCCCTATACTTCCTGCCATATTATTGTATTCATTTATAAAGGTGCATACAGGTTCCAGGTCACTACTTGTCATGTTTTTCTTTTTAGAATTTCCTCCCTATCAGTTCTCTTAACTTTTTCATAGGCATTTCTTGATAGCTTATCTTCATAGCCCCAGTTCTTAAATCTATCCAGCAGTTCTCTAGACTGCGTGTCTAAGTCCCTATATGAGCTACAATTCCTTTTTACCCGTAAAAGTTGGCTAAAGGGAATAGAATTTTTAGGGATGGGGGATGGGCACTATCAGTATGCAGTACAGACTTTGTGGCAGTCTCCTTTCTGAATGTTTTAGTTCTAATACAGTACTCTCTTTCATTTACTGTATCAATAATTAAGCTCAAATAAAAAAAAACTTATCAAATGTGTACGTAAATCGAAGATTTAAGTCATTTGTATGCACATATTAAATAAATGCCTGTGCCTCCCCTTCATCACATCCCATATGCAAATAATATCATCTATAAAATGGTACCATTTGAAGATTTTTCTAAAAAATGTTTTTTTTATTTTAGATAGTACGTTCTTCATCTCCCAGCTGCCTAAAAACAGGTTAGCATAACTGGGGGCCATAGAAGCACCCATATCCGTACTGTGTTTCTGTTCAAAAAACTCCCCTTCAAATTCAAAATAGTTATTGGTTATGATAAATTCTAGTATGTCCAAAATAAATTCTTTTGGAACTTCATCTATTTCTTCAAAAGAATTTAAATGTTCATTTATTGCTTTCAAACCATCTTCATGGTTAATACTTGTGTAGAGAGATTCTACATCAATTCCCAACCAACCATAGTTCTTTTCCCACTTAAAGGTGTTCAGGTTTCTCAACAGATCACATGTATCTTGTATATGGGAGGTGAGATTTAATACAAGAGGCTGCAGAAAAAAATCCACAAATTTACCTAAGTTCTGAGTAAGTGACTCAACCCCTGATACAACTGGACGTCCTGGTGGCTTTTCTTTATTTTTATGCACTTTTGGTAGTGCATAAAATCCGGGAACTTTTGGGAATTCTTTCCAAAGAAATCCAAATTCTGCTTCTGTAATTTGGGCTTTATTTACTGCTTCTCTCAAAAACAAACTACGTTCTTTCCTATATTGGACAGTAGGATTCATAGACAGCTTCCTATAGTTTGTTTCATCAGACAATAAGTCCCAAACCATCCCTCTGTACAGATACTTTCCCGTGATCACAATGTTTCTGCCTTTATAGAAACATAGAAACATAGAAGTTGACGGCAGATAAGGACCGCAAGGCCCATCCAGTCTGCCCATTTCTTTTTCTACCTTATAAATGTGCCATCGGCCTTTGCTCTGTCAGTGACCTATCTATTCATAGTCATTTGTATTGCTCCCTTATGCCTATCCCATGCCTGTTTGAAGCCCTGCACTGTATTCATAGCCACCACTTCTTTGTGGTAAGCCATTCCATGCATCTACCACCCTTTTCTGTGAAAAAGAATTTCCTCACATTCCCCTTAATCGGCCTCCCTCTAATCTCATGCTGTGTCCTCTTGTCCTGCTATTTTTCTTATATTTAAACATGTTAGACTCTTCACCTTGTTTATGCCCCTTAAGGTGTTTAAATGTCTCGATCATATCACCTCTCCCTCCTTTGCTCAAGGGTATACATATTGAGCTCCGTTAATCTGTCTCCATATGTCTTCTGATGCAGTCCCTGCACCATTTGGTTGCCTTCTCTGGACTGCCTCAATTTGGTTAATGTCCTTGTGAAGGTGTGGCCTCCAATACTACACGTAGTATCCAGATGGGCCTAATTCAACAGTTCCTGTACAGAGGGATTATTACCTCCTCTTACGACTTGTGATACCCCTACTAATACATCCTAACACCCCTAGCCTTACCTACTGCTTTAGAGGTCTGCTTGGATGATTTTAGGTCATCAGTGATGATGATGCCCAAGTCTCTTTCTTCCTTTGTGACTGCTAGCAACTCCTCCCAGCCTATAAGTGGCTTCAGGGTTTCTCTTCCCTATGTGCATGATTTTGCACTCTTGCATTAAATCCCAGTTGCCACTCTTCTGACCATTCTGCTAGTTTATCCAGATCTCTTCTCATTCTGCCCACCCCATCTGGATCATCTACTCTGTTGCAGATCTTGGTGTCATCTGCAAACAGACAAGCTTACCCTCTAGTCCATCTGCGAGGTCACTAATGAAGATGTTGAATAGGACTGGCCCCAGGACTGGATCCCTGAGGTACCCCACTTGTGACTTGCATCTCTTCTGACTGTATACCATTTACCACCACTCTCTGTTTTCTGCCAGTCAACCAGTTTGCCACCCAGTTGACCAACTTCTGACCCACCCCAGCCTCTAGCTTATTTATCAATCTTCTATGTGGAGCAGTGTCAAAAGCTTTGCTGAAGTCAAGGTAGGCGACATCAACTGCTCCCCTTGGTCCACCACTCTGGTTACCCAGTCAAAGAAATCTATGAGATTAGTTTGACAGGACCTTCCTTTGTAAACCCATGCTGTCTTGGATCCTGTGCCCTATGGATTCCAGGTGTTGCACTATCCTTTCCTTAAGGAGTGCCTCCATAATCTTGCCCACTACTGAGGTAAGACTGACCGGTCTGTAGTTCCCGCCTCCTCCCTGCTACCACTCTTGTGGAGGGGATCACATGAGCCCTTCTCCAGTCTTCTGGGACCTCTCCTGTGCTCAGAGACTCACTAAACAATTCTGCTAAAGGCTCTGCTAGTTCCTCCTTTAGCTCCTTAAGTACCCTGGGATGTATGCCATCAGGTCCCATTGCCTTATCCACCCTGAGCTTGTCAAGCTCTTGTAGGACCCTTTCTTTTGTGAAGGAGTAGTGCTCACCTCCTCCCGCTGTGTCCATGATGCTGAGCTGTGGGCCCTGCCCTACCTTCTCTTCAGTAAATACTGAGCAAAAGTATCTATTTAGGATAGATGCCTTTACAGGGTCCTCCTCCTCACATGCTCCCTTTTCTCCATTAAGTTAGCAATACCCCTCTGGACTTTCTCCTTTCACTAATGTATCTATAGAAAGTCTTGTCACCTTCTTTACTGTCCGTCTAGTGTTTCCTCAGTTTGGGACTTTGCCTGCCTTACTGCCTTACCTGCTTCCCTTAGGGCAGTTTGGTATGCCTCCCTATCTTCATCCCGCTGTGTTCCTTATATTTCTGAAGGCCAGCCTTTTGGCTCTGACCTTTCTGCTACTGTATTTGAGAACCAAAGTGGTTTCCTTCTTCTTTTACACTTCCTTTTCTGTCTAACACAATGGGATGTTGCTTCAAGTATTGTATCCTTAATGCTTGCCCACTTTGCCTGTACCTCCTCACCTGTGTTTCTTTTTGCCAGGGCTAGCTTAACTCTGTTGGCCATCTTATCAAAGTCAGCTCCTCTGAAGTCCCATATTTTGCCTTGGAATGGGATGATTTAGATGTAGTAGCCAAATTGAACCATACCATGTGATGGTCACTGGCCCCAGGTGACCTTCTACCTGGAGATCTGTGATCTCTTCTTTGTTAGTCAGTACTAGATCTAGGATAGCCCTGTCTCTTGTGGGTTGCTGTACCAGTTGTTTTGAGGCCCTCCCCTGCAGGGAATCCACTATGTGTCTAGTTCTGGCCGATGTTCCTGCTGGTATTGACCAATCTGTATCTGGCATGTTGAAGTCTCCATTATCAGAACCTCCCCTTTAGCTGTCATGTTTTGTATATCTTCTAACAGTAATGTGTCTATGTCCTCCCTCTGGTCTGGGGGCCTGTAGACAACCCCAGTTCTTATGGCTGTCCCATTTCCTGTTTCCAGGGTGACCCACAGTTCTTCTGGCTCATTATGTGTATTCTGAATTTCTGTAGCTTTGATATTTTCATTAACATACAGGGCCATATCAGTGGGTTTCATTACTATTGTGGAATCATGGGAAAGGGTGTTTAAGGCTCTTGTTTCATTTGGACTAAGATTATGTCTTTTAGTAATGGTATGCCCACTCAAAAGACTCAAAACTTGCCTTGTCACTGTTTTCTCATATACACTTAGTGTGTTGTTAAAAGTTTTTGGATAGAATTCAGAGACAGGGCAGAATAGAGATTTTCTTGCTTTTCTGAAGTCATATCCTAGCTTAAACACTTTGCCACCAGGGATGGTATAATCTAAGAATTCCTCTTGTTCCATCAATAATTCCTCCAAAATGTCCAATTCTGGTTCAAAGTCAATATGTTCTGTGGTGGGAGTCGAACAAGTTAATGTTTCAGTCTCAATTTCTGGTAACATATCTATCTCCACATCTGCGATGCTTTCTCTTATGTTATTTTCATAATTCTTTTCCTGAGAATCCAAGTTTTGCACATAATTTAAACTCTGTCCCAAAAAAGACTGTCCTGTGGTGGGCCTCGAACCAATTGATGCTCCAGTTTCTACATCACATTGTATCTCCATTTCCAGATTTAGTGTAGTGTTCATTTCTTTTTCAATAGTGTGTATCTCTGTTACTAATAGATTCAGGTTGAAGTCATCAGAAATATTCACAGTATCTTCAATATTAAACCCCATATTTGTATTACTCTCTTCTTCCTCAAAGGGAACTTCTGTTTAATTTTTCCCTAAGAAAGAGTAAATTTAAATGCAATTTTCTGAAAAATTTATGCAGGTCCACAAACACCTGAAATTTATTTATCTAAGGGGTAGGGATAAAGGTTATGCCTCTCTTTAATACAATCTCTTCATATATACTCAAGCTCCTCCCGGAGAGATTCAATATCTGTAAGTTACAGCTCATCTTCTGTCCCTCAAGATACATTCTGTTTCTATGTTCCCCCCTCATTTTCCTCTCCTTGTCTTTCTTTTTCTTTTTCTGTTGGAGTAGGACGTTTCTGAAAGTTCTGATTTTGGCTTTTTCCTGGTGTTCGCTTTCTACTTTGATCTCTAGGTGTTATTGTAATTACGTCTTCACTCCTGTCTGAAAATCTAACCTTTGACCTAGTTCTTCCTCGGCTCTGAGATCTTTGTCTTCCCCAGTTCAAAATATTTCCACGTTCATAATCACCGGCATCTCTTTTTAATTTTGTTATCTTACTTTGTATTACTTCAGTTTCATGTTCTTAAATTGTATTGTTAAGTTGGAAGTTGTAACCATGGAACTCGATACTTAATTTATATTTCAAAATAGTTACTTTCATAGCATCAAGTTCTTTCTGTAGTTCTGTATGTTTTATTAGATCATCCCTTATCAGGAGTTCTAAAAATATTTTAGAGCATTCTGCAGCTGCCTTCAGCCATTCATCTCTAAACTGAAAATTATCAAGACCACACGAAGGAGTGATTGTAATTCTTAAGCCTGTAGGGTCTTGGCCATGGCTCAGATACTCTTCTAAAGTGCTCACACTAAATGTTAGTTCTGTATCCTTAATTAACAGAGATTCAAGCTTAATAAATGCATTTTTAATGGAAATGTCAAATTCTGTATTTCCTTTACCTTTATCTCCTTCCTGGTTAAAACAATCCCTTAATTCTCTCCTCTGTTCCTCAAATGTTAAACAGTCAGTGCGCTCCCAGCTGTGGCTTGTGCTTTCTCTTGAACTCGTGGCACCATCCATAGAATTCATTCTAAATGGCAAAAATCCAGAGTATAAATTTATCAACTGCACAAGCCAGTCTTATTGCAGAAATAAGTTCCCCAAATCGACTTCAAGCTCTGGAAACATCACCCTCTTGCGACGTCTGGTTTCAGTGGTAAGTAAGAGCACAAGTAAACAGAAATCCAAAACGATACCAAGAACTACACAGCCCAGATTAAGTATGCAGCACTCCAAGGAAGGCGGCTAACCTTCACAGACACAAAATCTGTATGAAGATGAAGTGCGTAAATACGATTACCACGCCAACATAAATCCAATTAAGTTTGTGGAATGAAGAACACAGTCCAGGTGTACGTTCCCAACAGTGCAGGGGACTGCAATTTTATTCATGCACCATATCCACAAACAGCAAATACATTTATAAAAGTGAGCGGCAAGGAACCTCTGCAATAAGTAAACACACTACCCCCAGTGCCTCGACTCACACGCGTCTTCAAAGGGGGTAAAGCGCACAGGTAATCACGTCAATATAAATTGCAACCTCATTAATATGTATAGGTTGTCAGGCCTTATTTCTTAAAGGGCACTGCAGGTGTTTGTGGACCTGCATACATTTTTCAGAAAATTGCATTTAAAGTTACTCTTTCGTAGGGAAAATCAAACAGAAGTTCCCTTTGAGGAAGAAGAGATTAATACAAATATGGGGTTTAATATTGAAGATACTGTGAATTTTTCTGATGACTTCAACCTGAGTCTATTATTAACAGAGATACACACTATTGAAAAAGAAATGAACACTGCACTAAATCTGGAAATGGAAATACAATGTGATGTTTATTTATTTATTTTGTTTATTTATTTAAACATCAGTTTAAAAACCTTTGAGCCAGAGGCTCATTTACAAAGGTACCTCGTCACATAGAGGACATCAGACAGCAGTACAAGGGACAACAGATTTTACAGAAACAAGATGGTTACCATTCAGGGTTACAGTAGGCTTCAATACATATGATAGCAACTTGGCAAGGAATGTAAAGAATTAGGGTTGGGAGGGTGAAGGTAGGAGGGGAGAGGGACTGGGGAGGAATGGAAGGGGGGAAGGCCAGGGAGGGAAAAGCAAGGGGAGGTTAGTGGGGCGGGGGGCAGCTCGGTGAGCATTGTCAGTTTTTTTTTTTTTTTTTTTTATATTTTAGTGGCAATTGCATTTGTGTGAGATGAACAGGTGGTTTCTGAGCCTGAGTTTAAAGCTAGCTAAAGTGGGGGAGTCCGAGATACCGGCAGGGAGGGAGTTATACCAGGAGGGTGCTCGGTAGGGGAACGCCCTCTGTCCTTGTGAGGTCCTGGCTCTAGGTATGACTAGGGTTGTTTTGGATGAGCTGCGAGTGTTCAGGGTCGGCGTAGTTTGGCGGATTGAGTCGGATAGGCCAGTGGGGGATAGGCCATGAAGGGCTTTAAAGGTGAGCTGGCAGGTCTGGTACATGAGCCGCTCATCCAGGCTGAGTAGAGTTGCCTGGGTGTATAGCAGACATGTGTGTGTAAGTCTGGGAGCACTGGTGATAAGTCTGCAGGCCTTGTTAAGCATAAGGCGAACCTTGCTGAGGGCTGTCTGATCAGCTGATCCATAGACTGGGAGGCCATAGTCGATGAGAGATATGACAGAAGAGGTGACGGCCAGGCGGAGGGCATCCGGAGGGAGGCATTTCTTGTGCCGGTAGAGGATGCCCAGCCGCAAGTTGGCGGCAGAGTTCAGGGGCAGATATATGTCCATGGAATGAAAGGGCAGGGTCAAAGGTTATTCCAAGATATTTATAGGACTGCACAGGTTCAATGGGGATATTGAGGGCGGAGTGGATGGTGAGAGGAAATTTGCTGTACTTATTTTGGGGGTGGGAGAAGAGCATTGTTTTTGTTTTCTTTAGGTTGATAACGAGTCGGTGCTCAGTGAACCAGATCTCAGCAGAGTCAAAAGCTAGTTGGAGAGAGTTCTGAAGCATCAGGGGGTTACCATGAGAGGCAATGAGAACAGCACCATCAGCATAGAGAAGGATCTTACCCGCACAGCTGCCGGGTAGCGAGTTGAGGAAGAGGGAGAACAGTAGGGGTCCAAGAATAGAGCCCTGGGGAACTCCAGAGTGAATAGGGCAGGTGCTGGAGAGAGTACCACTGACTTTCACACGTTGGGAGCGGGCTGAGAGATTGCTGGTGCACCAGGTGACTGGTCCAGAGGCAAAGCCTATGTGGTCGAGGGTGGATAACAGGAGTGGATGCGACACGGTATCAAAAGCTTTAGACAGGTCAACGTATACTGCACCAGCCAGGGCGCTTGAGTCCAAGGAGGCGTGGAGGAAGTTGGCGAATTCCAGGAGTGCTGTGTTGGTACTATGACCAGCTCTGAACCCATGCTGTTCAGGGCAGAGAACATTGTACTTAGAGAGGTAGTCAGAGACTTGGGTGGCCACAATTTTCTCCAATGCCTTAGAGAGGGGGGAGAGGATCGAGATGGATCGGTAATTACCTGGCAGAGTCCTGTCGCCACCCTTGTGGACAGGGGTAACCGTGGCAACCCTCCAGATAGCAGGGAATTGTCCAAGACAGAGTGATTTGTTAAATATGCATGTGATAGGGGAGATGACCTGATCCAGGACCTGAAGAAGGAGGCAGGGATCAAGGGAGTCATTACTGACGGTGTTACCTTTTAAGGCTTTAAGCAGGTGTGGCCTGGTTTCTTGTATGGTGACACAACGCAGGTGGAAAGAGGGGCGTGCGATGGGCGGTGCAGCACTAGGAGGTGGAGGACTGAAGAAGTTACTAGGGAGCACTGAGCTAAGGTCGGTAAAGGAGTCATTGAGGTGAGTGGCAATGAGGGCAGGGTCAGTGGAGACAGCACCATTGATGTTAAGAAGCGAAGGAGAGGGGGACTGGGAGTGACCATTCAGTTGCTTGACGTTGTCCCAGAAGGACCTAGGGTTCCCCCAAGAGGATGTAAGGGAGGCTTGGTAGTATTCTGCCTTTGTTTTGCAGATGGCCCAGGTGCACTGGTTGCAAGCTGCAGCATAGGACTGCCTGTCTGCTGGTTGGCCAGTTGCGACAGCAAGGTGCCAAAGGTTGTCCCGCTGCTTAAAATGCTGCAGTAGGGCAGGGGTGATCCAAGGGGCATGTCTAACTTTGGACCTCCGAGCAGTTATAGGGGCGAAGATGTCACAGGCAGAGTTGAAGGTGTTAACAAAGAAGGCCAGGGCCAAGTCAATGTTGATTGCGTTTGTCAGTGGAGACCAATCAGTATGGGCAAGGTAGTGCTTTAGGTCTTTCAGCTCCCCAGGTCTAAGCCGCCTCCGAGAGGTGGTTTTGACAGTGGGTGTGGGCTGAGAGGTTACCCAGTTGAAGAGAACAGGGGAGTGGTCACTAAGGCAGTCAGGGAGGATTTGGATGTTATGGACACGGCTAGGCCTGTTAGTGAGGACCACATCTAAGAGGGTGCTAATGCCCCTTCTGGGGTTGATTCTAGTTGGCTGGGAGACCAGTTGGGTTAGGTCAATTGCATTGAAAGCCTCATGGGAGGAGGAGGACGAGGGGAAAAGCCAGTTAATGTTCAAGTAGCCCACCAGGATTAGGTCAGAGGGGTTGGGTAGGGAGGTAAGGTAGTCAATTAGTGGGCCCAGTGCCTCGGATTGGTTCTTGGGAGGTATGTAGGCTGTAGTCAGGAAGATAGGGCCCCTAGAAGGGTCAGGGGATAGCTTTAGGGTAAGGGCCTGGGCCTTATGGTCAAGGTCAGGGGAAGGGAGGGCAAGCCCTATGAGAGAATCCTTCAAATAGAAGGCACAACCCCCACCTCTCCGACCGACAAAGTCCAACTGGTGGAGGGTGTAGCCAGGGAGAGAGAGACCTGGGAGTTGGGGGTGGAGTCAGACAGCCAGGTTTCAACCAGGACAACCACATCTGGTTTATGAACCACCACCCAGCAGTGTAGTGAGTCCAGTTTTTTCAGGAGGCTACAGATGTTCATAGATGCAATACGCAGTCCAGAAGATTTCAGGGGAGGACCAGTGTTGCCAGGCCCAGGATTGGGATGGATGTTGCCAGACAGAAGCAGGAGGAGTAGGGCTGCTCTTGGGAAGACGTGGCTGCAAGAGAGTTTTCGATGGCTGGAGAAGGGGGGATGAGGGGGTGAGACAGTGCAGGGGATAGGCAGAGTAGAACAGACAGGAGAGACAAGCAAGATGAGATGTATGAGAGGGCAGGGGGGGTGAGAGAGAGGGTGACCATATGATCGGAGATAGATAGGGGAATATGCTGGGTGAGTGTAGGCTGCAGGGGGAGGTGGAGCAGGGGGGAATTGGGGGTGGGTTGCAGGCAGATGATTGAGGGCATAGGAGCAGCCTGCCAGCGGGGATATAGTTCCCATAGGGGAGGTAACGATTATAAGGAGGAGGGGGAGAAGAGCGAGATGGAGAGTGATGGGCATGGTTTTTTTTTTTTTGTTGTTTTGCGGAACTAACAGGGGCTAGGAGAGTAGTGGGTAGTAGTGATAGTTGGAGGATATGAGGAGACGCGGTGAGATAAAGCCTAGATGGGACCAGGAAGGGTGGTACGGCAGAAGGGTTGCAGGGTGGGGAACAGTGCCCACTGGTGGCCAGCAGGTATAACCTGCTAATGGGAAAGTGGGGACTTAGGTTCTGGCACACAGGACATGAGGTCACAGGAAGTGACGTGCACAAACTGGGTCAAGAAAGCTACGGCCGCCCCTGGGTGGGTGGGTGGCTGGGGCGGGTGGGGCAGACGACGCAAAGCGTCGTCGGGCTAGCACCCCACAGCAGCTGTCCGCAGAAACAATCAGTGGGCTGTGGGGCAGAGCAGCCAAGCCAAGAGTCCTTCGGTTGCACGGCCGTCTATGGCAGGAGTTTTGCAGAAATGTGCCTTTTTTACCTGGAATGCAGCCGGCGTTTCAATACAGCAAGGGATCCTGGTGGGAGCAACTTTCGTCCGTCCCTGCCGCGGTCGGCAGCGTTCTGTGCATGTGGGGGGGGTCCACCTGAAAAGGTAGGAGGCAGGGATAATTAGTATGCAGCAGGAGGATTTGAACAACAGTACTCTAGTTTCACATCTAGCATCAAGAATACTGGTGCTACGCCAGTCACACTTTCACCATATAGCCTCATTTAACAGTTTAGCTACACTATATTCTGTAGGCATTTAATTAATCTGCGCAGTATAGCTGAGTGCCTTCTGCTTCAATTAACCAGAACTGTATAACTGAGGTCCAAATACTTAAAATGAATCTGCACAGCACCGCTGACTTTCTTTTGCATTAAATTGGTCAGCACAGCTTAACTGAGATCGTGCTGCTTTAAAATAGTCTAAACTAGGACAGTGTACAGGGAGAGGCAAAGTTGCAAGAAACACCTAGCGTTTGCTGAACTGGACGCCTTATTTGATTCAAAGCAGGTCACATGAACCTACAGCCAGCTCTAACAGGCAGTACTCTGACTACTAACGTGCCTTTCCAGACGTGCTGATACCAGTGGCTTTACAAGTATATCCATGTACAATACAAGTGCATACATGGCTAACAAATGATGAAATCTATAACAACAAACAACTTGCACAGGTTCAATCACCAAACTCCACATTAACATGCCTATGCCCAACCCGACCCGAGTCCAAGTCCAGCCACACAGGTAGCACCCCACAGCAGCTGTCCGCAGAAACAATCAGTGGGCTGTGGGGCAGAGTAGCCAAGCCAAGAGTCCTTCAGTTGCACGGCCGTCTATGGCAGGAGTTTTGCAGAAATTTGCCTTTTTTACCTGGAATGCAGCCGGCATTTCCATACAGCAAGGGCTCCTGGTGGGAGCAACTTTTGTCCGTCCCTGCCGCAGTCGGCAGCGTTCTGTGCGTGTGGCAGGGGGTCCGCCTGGAATGCAGCCGGCGTTTCAATACAGCAAGGGCTCCTGGTGGGAGCAACTTTCGTCCGTCCCTGCCGCGGTCAGCAGCGTTCTGTGCGTGGTGGGGGGGGGTCCGCCTGGAATGCAGCCGGCATTTCAATACAGCAAGGGCTCCTAGTGGGAGCAACTTTCGTCCGTCCCTGCCGCGGTCGGCAGCATGATGTAGAAACTGGAGCATCAGTTGGTTTGAGGCCCACCACAGGACAGTCTTCTTTGGAACAGAGTTTAAATTATGTGCAAAACTTGGATTCTCAGGAAAAGAATTATGAGAATAACAGAAGAGGAAGCATCACAGATGTGGAGATAGATATGTTATCGGAAATTGAGACTGAAACATTAACTTGTTCAACTCCCACCACTGAACATATTGACTTTGAACCAGATTTGGACATTTTGGAGGAATTATTGGTGGAACAAGAAGAATTCTTTGATTATACCATCCCTGGTAACAAAGTATTTAAGTTAGGACATGACTTTCAAAAAGCAAGAAAATCTCTATTCCGCCCTGTCTCTGAATTCTGCCCAAGAACTTTTAACAACACACTAAGTGTATATGAGAAAACAGTGACAAGGCAGGTTTTGAGTCTTTTGAGTGGGGATACCATTACTAAAAGACATAATCTTTGTCCAAATGAAACAAGAGCATTAAACACCCTTTCCCATGATTCCACAATAGTAATAAAACCTGCTAATAAAGGCAGAAACATTGTGATCATGGGAAAGTATCTGTACAGAGGGATGGTTTGGGACTTATTGTCTGACGAAACAAACTATAGGAAGCTGTCTATGAATCTTACTGTCCAATATAGGAAAGAACGTAGTTTGTTTTTGAGAGAAGCAGTAAATAAAGCCCAAATTACAGAAGCAGAATTTGGATTTCTTTGGAAAGAATTCCCAAAAGTTCACGGATTTTATGCACTACCGAAAGTACATAAAAATAAAGAAAAGCCACCGGGACATCCAATTGTATCAGGGGTTGAATCACTTACTCAGAACTTAGGTAAATTTGTGGATTTTTTTCTGCAGTCTCTTGTGCTTAATCTCACTTCCCATATACAAGATACATCTGATCTGTTGAGAAAACTAAACACCTTTAAGTGGGAAAAGAACTACGGTTGGTCGGGAATAGATGTAGAATCTCTTAACACAAGTATTAACCATGAAGATGGTTTGAAAGCAATAAATGAACATTTAAATTCTTTTGAAGAAATAGACGAAGTTCCAAAAGAATTTATTTTGGACATAATAGAATTTATCCTAACCCATAACTATTTTGAATTTGAAGGGTTTTTTTTTTTAACAGAAATGCAGTATGGCTGTGGGTGCTTCTATGGCCCCCAGTTATGCTAACCTGTTTTTAGGCAGCTGGGAGATGAATAACGTACTATCCAAAATAAAAAAAACAATTTTTTAGAAAAATCATCAAATGGTACCGTTTTATAGATGATGTTATTTGCACATGGGATGGTGATGAAGGGGAGGCACATGCATTTACTGAGTACATACAAACAAATGACTTAAATCTTTGATTTACGTACACGTCTGATAAAAAAGTTCTTGATTTTTTAGATTTGAGCTTAATTATCGATACAGTAAATGAAAGAGAGTACTGTATTAGAACTAAAGCATTCAGAAAGGAGACTGCCACAAATTCTGTACTGCATGCTGATAGTGTCTATCCCCGATCCCTAAAAAACTCTATTCCCTTTAGCCAACCTTTAGGGGTAAAAAGGAATTGTAGCTCACATAGGGGCTTTGGCACACAGTCTAGAGAACTGCTAGATAGATTTAAGAACCAGGGCTATGAAGATAAGCTATTAAGAAATGCCTATGAAAAAGTTGAGAGAACTGATGGGGAGGAAATTCTAAAAAAGAAAATCATGACAAGTAGTGACCTGGAACCTGTATGTACCTTTATAACTGAATACAATAATAGGAAGTATAGGGAACATCATTTTTCATAATTGGCCCATTTTAATGAGAGATGAGATGGTGGAGAAGGTTGTGGGACCCAAACCTAGAATAACTTTTTGTAGGGCACAAAACATGAGAGATAAGGTAGTGCACAGTAGAGAGAAAAAAAACAGAAGGTATTGAAAAAAGTAATTAGCTGCCCAAAAGAAGTAAAGGTTTCTTTACCTGCAAAAGATGCAACATTTGTAAATATGGCTCTGTTAGTAACAAATTCTTACGTCCAAAAGATGAAAGTAAAGAACTTGAAGTGAGGGAACTTATCGCCTGTGACACCTCATATGTAGTTTATGCCCTGTGGTGTACCTGCAATTTAGTATATATTGGTAAGACTGTGAGACCTTTGAAACAAAGGATTCAAGAACAAGTCAGGTCCATAGTTAACAATCGACAGGATATACTGGTGAGTACCCACTTCACTCTCTGCCATAATTCACCCCCCAGTGATTTAACATATATGGGCATAGAACAAGTTCCACCACTACCTTTGGGAGGTGACGGGGCTAATGAATTACTCAAACAAGAGAGTATGTGGATTTTTAAAATGGATAGTGTGAGACCAAATGGACTTAATGAGAAATGGGATGTTAAGCCCTTTCTTAAAAAGCAAAACAAACAGAGGCTTTCTTGAAAATAATTAAAATAACTTATAGTTGTGTGGAACCTTTTATAAATATAAATAGGACATGCTAAATATAAAAATACATAATTGTGTTCACACAACATGACTGATTTTTACATGTTTACATTCTCTTTGTTTCTTTTTTCCTTGACAGGTATGACTGAACTCAGATCCTGATATTTTCTCCTTTGGAACTTACAAATGTACTGAAATGTATTAAAGAATATACAGATAAATGTGTTTAAATAATGATTTACATATTTAAATAAATTTTTCTACTTTTCTCACCTTTTTTTACTTTAGAGAATTAGATTTGTATGGTTGTGTGTAATTTTGTATATGAATTAGTAAGCTGTTTTATAAAATTAAGCAGTGCCCTTTAAGAAATAAGGCCTGACAACCTATACATATTAATGAGGTTTGCAATTACAGTATATTGACATGATTGCCTGTAACTACCCCCTTTGAAGACTCGTGTGAGTCGAGGCGCTGGGGTTAGTGTGTTTACTTATTGCAGAGGTTCCTTGCCGCTCACGTTTATAAATGTATTTGCTGTTTGTGGATATGGTGAGTGAATAACATTGCAGTCCCCTGCACTGTTGGGAACGTACACCTGGACTGTGTTCTTCATTCCACAAACTTAATTGGATTTATGTTGGCGTGGTAATCATATTTACGCACTTCATCTTCTTACGGATTTTGTGTCTGTGAAGGTTAGCCGCCTTCCTTGGAGTGCTGCATATTTGCTCTGGGCTATGTAGTTCGTGGTATCATTTTGGATTTCAGCTGACATTAGTCCAGGCTGAGGAGATGGGGGGTGGTGTGAGAATTTGGGGACATGTTCACAGGGAATCTGGGGTACACCACAATGGCTGAACATCATGTGGATGTTGGGGCCCAAGTTCCACTGAGGCAGTCCCCCTACAGGGTACCCGAGGGGGATAAGAAGACCGTGCTAGAGGAACTCAGGGAGATGCTGGCCTTTGGAGTGATCCAGGAGTCCAGTGGCCCCTGGGCTTCGCTTGTGGTCCTGATCTCCAAGAAGGACAGTACCACACGATTCTGTGTTGACTACCGGAGGCTCAACAGCTGTACGGAGTCTGAGACCTACCCCATGCCCAGAACGAATGAGACCTTGGAACAGCTGGGGGGAGCCTGATTCCTGACCAGAATAGATCTGAGGAAGAGCTACTGGCAGGTGCCGCTAACCCCTGCAGCCAGGAAGAGGTTTGCTTTTGTTACCCCATATGGCTTATTCAAATTCAGAGTAATGTCATTTTGAATGAAGAATGTGCCCGCAACCTTCCAGAGGCTTGTGGATCGCATCCTGACTGGGGCAAGTGATTATACACTGACTTACATGGATGACATCGCCATTTACATCCAGACAAGGGATGATCACATCAGGCACATGATGGGGGTGTCCTGCAGACTGACGGCTGCAGGGCTGACAGTTAAGGCTGAAAAATGGCACATAGGCATGGCTGAAGTATCCTACCTTAGGCACCAGGTGGGCAGTTTACACAAACGTCCAGAGCCAGCGAAGGTTGATGCCATTCAGGCCTGGCCCACCCCTGCCATGAAGAAACAGGTAAGGGCATTTTGGGAACCGCCGGGTACTACAGGAGATTTTTCCCTCTCTACAGTAATGTGACCAAGCCCCTGACGGACCTGATGAAAAAGAGAATGCCTGAAAAAGTTCTCTGGACAGAGGACTGCGAGTCTGCCTTCCAACGGTTGAAGAAGGCATTATGTGGGTCACCCATGCTTAATAGCCCCGATTATGACTTAAAGTTTGTAGTACACATGGATGCCTTGGACCATGGGCTGGATGCCATCCTGAGTCAGGTTACACTGCAGGGTTGAGGAGCACCCCATAGTGTACCTGAGCCAGACGTTTCTGCCCAGGGAAGAGTCAAATGCCACAGTGGAGAGGGAATGTCTGGGGACAGTGTGGGTTCTTCAGAAGCTGCAGTCATATCTGTGCAGAAGAGAGTTCACTGTGGCCACTGATCATAACCCCTTGACATGACTCCCTAGGACTAATGGGCAAAATGCAAAGTTATTGCTCTGGAGTTTGGTACTACAGTCATATATGATCATTCAGCACCAAAGTGAGGTGCAGAATGCCAATGCAGATGGACTGTTGAGACAAGGCTAAGTGCATGGCATATTCCTTTAGGCATTCCCCAGGTCCTACATAAAGGCCAGTGTCTCTTGGGGGTTGCCCAAAAGAGACACACACCTTCACTTCTTGGGGGGGAGATGTGACAGAAAAGGGGACCAAGCCATGTATTCCCAATATGCATATGCTTCAGGTACAAGATGGTTACCAGATTACATGATCAAGTAGTACATGACGGCTTATGCCAGCCAGGGTGGATGGTCTGTTCCCATGGGAAAGTTAACAGGAAAGCTAGAGAGGAGGCAATAAAGCAATAAACCCAGTGGGGAGTCCTTCCTGGAGATGTTCCCATGTTGAACGAAGGACCCAGGTGGACATCATAATATTAGCAAGGAGGTGCTGAAGGATGGGTGAACACACACACACTCACACTCAAAGAGGGCTGAGACAACATGGAACTGTCACTCAAAGTGAGTGAGACCCCTCCCCATATGAAGGGAGAAATATATTGAGGAGCTGTAAGCAGGCACTCTTTCTTAGGCCGGAACATCAAAACCAGAGCCCTGCTGTACGAAGGCTAGCTGACGGGTAAGACAGCACAGTTAGGGACAGTGCTTCTGTAACTAGGGCAGGTAAAAGATTTTAGATAAGGATAGCTCAGAATTTTGCTCTACACCAACTATTTGGTGGAATCTGAGACTTCACCATTATGATGCAATTCCAAGATGGCGGCGATGTGTGAGCTGCCTGAGGACTGAGCTCCGTTTTTGGGAGGCTGTTAGCTATATTTGAATGCTGATTTTATAGACAGAAAGGGTCCTTAGTGAGTTTAGTTAGATTGTGCCTGCAGCGCTTTTGCGGTTTCCCCGTTTAACTAATTGGTTTCTTTTAGTCATTTTATAAAAGTTTGTATCTTTTCGTGAAAGACAGTTTTTTTGTTTTTAAAACGGCCATTCGTTTGGTCTTTTGGCTGCATTGCACTAATGTGGGAGTGCCAGCGGTTTAACATTAGCATCCTCTGGTCTCTCTTGTGTTTTCTCTTCTTTTTTTCAGAAGAGGTGAACTGTGCTGTTAAAGGTGGATTCAAAGCAGATTTAGATTATCAGATCATTGGACAGGAGCTAGACTGAATTCTGTGGCACGGTTTTGTGGGACTGTGTGTGAAGACTTGACTACTCTCGAGTTATAATTTTGTCAACGAGAGTATGGATTGGGCTGTAACAAGTGTTTGATTTTGTGGACGTCTGGTTTTCGTGGAGGCTGCTGGTGTGGTGAGAGTGCATCCAGCGGATGCTTCATGGGTTTCCTTTTGCACAATAGCGGTTGGGAGGTGTGTTGGGGAGGGGAGCTCCTCTAATGTCCTTGGGGCTAGGTGGTGAACTGGTCTCTTATGACCAAAAGGGAGTTGTTTTCAGTGACTCTGAGGGGAGCCTGAGGGTGGGCTGGGATCTCTCAAGCCTCCTGCGGGACGTGCCGTTGGCCTGCCCCTCTGGGGGCTGTAGTTATGGGCCGTTGGAGGCTGGCTACCAGGGCCTAGAAGTGTTTTCATCTGGAGGGGGAGCCCCCCCCCAGGTCCGTTTTCACACACTCCAAGCTTGCTGATGAAATAAGGATCCCTATATTGCCAGACTACCAGATTGCCAAGACTGCTAGATGAGAAAATCAGCATGGCTATGGATATGGTTTGACTGGGGAATTTAATTATTTTGCTGGCTGATAAATGGCTGGAGATATGCTACAACAGACTTTGGATTTGCTACAGTGGTCATGGATTAATTCTCATAGTTTGTTATATTTCTTTTTATTATTTTGAGTTATATTCTGCTCAGGTTCTGGTGAGAGCAGAACCAGGGATCAAGAAGTACATTGCTGGACATTTGTTACAACAGTTTTGGTTCTATTATGGATTCATTTTTAATTATTTGTTTTATCTCTCTTTTATTATTTTAGTTATTCATTTCTCAGCTTCTGATGAGAGCAGAACCTGGGATTAAGAAGTGCTGGCATTTTTGTTCGGGGGGGTGAGAGTTTCCCTGGGCTATTTATTTTTCATCTGGTTTTAATGATTTGATTTTTTTTTTGACTGCTGGCTATCTGTTCTAAAGTGCTGCTGAATCAGATTTATTTGATTTGGGGAACTATAGTAGTAATTAATTGTAAACTCTGGACTCAAACGGTTTGATTGGGATTGCATGGAATGTGTTGGATGCCTACCCCCACAGTTGTAGGCTACTCACCCTCTGCCTTTCATGCCCTCCACCCCTTCTTCACCCCTCCTCTTGAGTTTGTTGTCTGCCAGCGCTGTAGAGTGTTAGATATTGCACATAAGAGATGGAGGGGGGTAGGGGGGTGAACAGCGGAGGGTGAATGAGCGGGGTCATCCTATTGGGGTGGTAGGATCCAGGAGATGCCCTGGGGTGAAATGGAACTCAGAACATGGTCCGCCATGCCTGGTTTCCATACCCAAGGGCATGACTGAGTTAGGTCGGCAGGTGGTTCGGGAGGTACAAGGGGTTCGTCCAACTCGGACGATGTTATGCAATGCCAGGTCAGTCAAAAACAAGACTGCAGTTACTGCTGATCTTGTTGAAATGGTAGACCTGGCTTACATCACCGTGACCTGGCTGGATGAGAATTCTGGCCCCCTTTTGGAGGTTTTAATTCCAGCTGGGTACTCGGTGATACACCGCCCGAGATTGGACCGTGGAGGGGGGGGGTGCAGTCTGTTTCAAGACCAAACTTAACCTCACGAGTGTACTGGTTGAGAACACTGAGTCATTCAAATGTGCCATGTTAGCAGGTGCAGGTTGTTGGATCATTCTTGTCTACCATCTGCCTGGTGACGAGAAACGATTCCTTCTGGAAGTGGTGGACTTCATCGTCAACATGGCGTTCGAGTCACCCAGACTGATGGTTCTGGGTGACTTTAATGCCTGGGTTGATGACGAACTCTCACAATTTGGTCAGCACTTCCTCCAGTTGATGTCATCCCTGGGCCTGACACAGGTGGTTACCACTGCTACTCACAAACACGGTCATTCCCTTGACTTAGTCTTTCTCCTAGGGATCGAGACTTCTGATTTGGAGGTGGAACCAGTCGGGTGGTCCAATCACTGCACCGTGGGGTTTAGTTTTTATACCCTCCTTGGTAGGTCTACCCCTATGGAGATGGTTAAATATCGCCCTTTACCAGATATAAGTTCTCAGAGCCTAATGGCGGTGCTCGACCTATCGTCACCCTCGTTCACAAGCAATGATCCAGAGACACTTGGGACGGCCTATAATTTGGCTGTCTCAATGGCAATGGATTCCATTGCCCCCATCCATGTTTGGCCTCTCTCCCTTTGCCCTCAATCTCCCTGGTTTGACAGGACTTTGAGGGAGATGAGGAGATTAGGTCGAAGGTTAGAGCATTGCTGGTGGAAGTCCACCCTTAATACCGACCACCTTAGATTAATGGACCATTTTCAAGTCTATCAAACTGCAATCTCCCATAAGAAGGCAGAGTTCCTGTCCAGGGAGATTGCAGCTGCTCAGAATTGACCAGTTCATCTTTTCCGTACTGTGGACAGACTGTGCAACCCAGCCTGTCTACAGGTACAGAAAGCCTTTTTGCAATTACAGTGCGATGAAACTGCTTGATTCTTTGCTAATAAGGTGGCCGGCAACAGGCCAGGACTCCAGCCGGCACACTCTATAGGTGTTGCTATTGATCAGGGAGTGATCACTACACCTTGATTGTCCTGGAGTACCTTTGGCCGTCTGGAGTTCATGGATGTCATGCGGATTATCCAGTGTGTGTGCCCTATGTGCTGTAGTTTGGATCCTGGACCAACTTCCCTAATTTTGGGATGCATTGATGTTATTAGTCTGGTCCTAGCATGGATAGTCTGGTGCTCCCTGGGGTCTGGAGAGTTTCCTAGCTCTCTGAATGAGGCGGTAGTGACACCTCTCTTGAAGAAAGCTTCCCTGAACCCAGACTGCCATGCAAACTACAGACCCATCTCTAACCTTCCTTTTATAGGGAAGGTGATTGAGAAAGTAATGACAGCACAACTGGAGGACCGTTTGACCATCCATGACATCTATGAACCCTTCCAATCTCGTTTTTGTAAGAGACACAGTACTGAGACAGCACTGGTTCTGGTGCTCAATGATCTCCTGATGGCAAGAGATCGGAAGAACCGCTCCATCTTGGTCCTTTTAGATCTCTCATCAGCATTTGACAACATGGACCATGAGGTGTTGTTGAGCCATCTAAGGTTCATTTGTGGACTGTCGGGGACAGTCCTCAGGTGGTTTACATCGTTTCTCATGGGTAGAACACAGAGAGTGGTATCTGGGGTTTGTTCTTCAGGCTCTACTTCTCTGTCATGTGGGGTACCTCAGGGCTCTGTTCTTTCACCCATGTTGTTTGCAGTGTACATGCTGCCCTTCGGAGACATTGTAAGAAGGTATGGGCTGAGGTTTGACTGCTATGCTGATGATACCCAGCTCTACCTCTCTTTCTTACCCAACCAGAATGGAGCTGTCTCGGATTTTAATAACTGTCTGAAAGAAATCCAGGCTTGGATGGATTCCAGTTGGCTAAAGTTGAACTTGGACAAAACTGAGGTGTTGGTTGTGGATCCGGGTTGCCAGATAGGGGGTCGGGGGGAAGGTTTGCCCTTGCAAATTTTTCTTGGTGGCATGTCACTTCCGACCTCTGAACAGGTGCGTAACCTGGGGGTAATTTTTGTCGAAGGGCTGACCCTGCATTCGCAGGTGTCGGCCGTCATCAAAACTTCCTTTTACTACCTCAGGAATATCGCCAGGATTAGGCATCTGGTTCCATCCGATGACCTTCCTACACTGATCCACGCCTTTGTGTCCTTGTGCTTAGATTATTGCAACTCCCTTTACCTAGGGCTTCCTGGGGTAGAAATCCACCACTTGCAGCTGGTGCAGAATGCAGCGGCCTGGCTTTTGGCAGGATCTTCACAATCCTGCCATATTTCGCCAGTGCTGCGCAAACTGCACTGGCTGCCAGTACAGTGGCGGATCACCCTTAAAGTCGGTCTGTTGACTTTTTAAGCCCTATATGGACTGGGCCCGGATTACCTGGTCCCCTACTGCCCTGGACGATCGCTCCGCTCAGACAGTGAGGGATTACTAGAGATTCTGAGGGTATGTTTAAAATCTTCAGGGGCAAGAGCTTTTGAGTTTGTAGCCCCTACCCTCTGGAATTCTCTACCCCGTTGGATTTGAGAGTGCATAACTGTGGAGGGATTTAAGCAATCATTAAAAACATATTTATGGCATCAAGCTTTTAACAACTGAGCCTCCTGTTTTAGTATATGGATAGTTTTATGATTTTATTGAAGTTTGTTATATTTTATATTGTCATTGTTGTTTTAGATGTGAGGCTCCTTGGTTATAGATAAGGCGCCATACAAATAAATTTTATTATTATCATCATTATTATTTATTTGTTAACTTGCTTTATTTTCTGTTTCTTAGTAAATGTGCAACCCTTTTGTTGTCCTGTAAATACATCCTGTTGTAAATACTTGTAGTATTTTAGTAAAGTTTCTATTTTTATAGAATTAGTAACTGCTTGTTTTAGTTAAAAGGATAATTCTACTATTTCTGGTGGACTCTGTTTGCAGTCCTCCTCTGAAGAGGCATTCTACCCTCAGTTACTGTGTTTGACCTTCCTGGCCTTGAGCAAGGAGGAGGTAAAAAACAGGTTTCATGGGTCCTGTTGGTAAAAACTCTTGTAGTGGCAGTGAACTTGAAGTCCCTGGTGAGGGATTTTTGTCACAAAAACAATTAATATCTACCTTAAAAACAAGATGGTCAGTAGGCTATATGATCCTAATTATATTATGTAGTATTGAATGCTTGGCAAAATAAAAACGAAAGAAAGAAGATGCCTGAAAAACAGTGGCAACAAAAGACAGATGGACATAAGTGGTTGATGTATGACAATACTGAAACTAAACGGATGACTGTGAGTTTGTTTCTGAGCAAATTATGTTTCTCTCCACTGGTATTTTAAACAGCTAGGGATGAAACAAAAACAGGATGTACCCAATGTTTAAAAAAATGTGATGGGCTACTGTACAAAGTTTGGGTTAATCCTCAGATGTAGGAACAGATAGGAGAATTGGTCATAACAAAAAAGTATAAAACTGAGTCGTTACAGATAGCACATGATTGTCCTATGGCTGGTCACTTGGGGAGGGACCGCACCTGGCCTGGAATTCATGAAGATGTTGCTACCTATTTCAGTTCTAGTGCTGAATGTCAGAAAGTAGCCCCAGTAACTAAAAAAGACAAGGTGCCCCTGCTGCCCCTACCCTTACTAGATGCATTCTGAGAGAATTGCAGTGGATGTGGTTCACTCCTTAGACAAAAGTAAAAATGGCAATCGATTCATTTTGGTAGTATGTGACTATGCTGCTTGATACCCAGAGGTAATTCCAATGCATACTATCACAGCCTCAAAAGTGGCAGCAGAGCCTACCAAAATGTTCAGCAAGGTGGGCATACCTAAAGAGATTATTACTGATCAGTGTACTAATTTTGGTGCTGCAGTGCTGAAGGAGCTATACCAACTACCAGGCATCGCTGGCACAAGAATCTTCCCATATCACCCTCAGACAGACTATCTTGTTGAGCATTTTAATCAAACTCTAAAATGCATGTTAAAAAGTTTTGGGGAAGGGAAAGATTGGGACCAATACTTACCTTACTTGTTTTTTGCTTACAGAGAAGTGCCACAAACATCAGCAGGTTTTTAATTTTTTGAAATGCTGTATGGTAGCCAGCCTGGAGGGCCACTCGATGTAATAATAGAAATGAAGATAACCTCACTCAGAAAGAATATGTTATATCTTGTATATGGACACTAAGAAAACAAACTCTAGCCAGAGCCGATATGGCTGTGGGGAGCTTGAAGAAGCTCCAAGTAACGAGCCCCACAAGCACCGTTGAATGCTATCCCACATACGCCATGCAAGGAAATCTTCAACATTGATAAATGCTTGTTTTTTTGTTATCTTTGTATGGCTTCCAGCAGTCTAACTGAGATGAAGACATAATCTTTGATTGTATACTGCAGTCACTAAACATTTTAGTATAATTCATCTTGCTCTGTGCTGTATATTAGAATGTAATCCAGTCTACCCGTTGCTGACCAGGGAAATTCTAAGTTGGAAGAGCATCTCTGACATATAGCGATGCTCACAGACAGGGGTGCTAGAAGATTGAAATAGATGGGGTTGCTGAAAATTGGAAGGGCATTTTTTACAAACCACTTTTCGATATACACCATAATACAACAGTATAAGATACTGTCAACCACAGAGATTAAGTATTGCCAGTGGCAGCCATTCTGATGTCTTGAGCCATTAATTGAAAATACTGTATAGTTATAAAAGTCACTTCTGAGTATGTGAGATAGTTAGAAATATGCTGATTATGAATGCAATACATCTTTTGCTAAAAAATAAAATTGATGTTGATTAACAAATACTGCTGCTTTAAGTGAATAAACCCATGACATAATTTCATGGAAAAAATATGCAGAAATGGGAAGTACCAGATTTTAAAAGTGTGAAATTACTGCCATTAATGTGTTATTCAGACTTTATAACATAAGGAGCATTACTCCAGCAAAAACAGGGCGGTGCATCTCAACTGGACAATCTGTCTGTACACACGCACACATACACACACACACACGTGTTTAGCAAATATGAGCTATGCTTCGAACGTTTACTCCGAGGTGTGAAATGGTCATGGTACCCCTAGTCCAGTAACACATAAAGACTTAGTGAAAATTAATACAGTAGGCTATCCTAACTCTTACCAACAATCGCACAACATGACATTGCTGGAGGGGCATGTTTACATCATTGCACTACTTTTGTTATAACAAATGTGACTTCTTTTAGATTCAGATAGAAAGACTGTATTTTTCTTACTAGGAGGCAGTATAACATGGTAGTTAAGAGCACTGATCTACAAAGCTAGAGACCTGGGTTGAATCCCATCAGCTCCCACTTGCATACTGTGTGACCCTGAGCAAGTCACGTAACTTTCTTGTGCTCTCAGGTCACACCTGGAAACAAGCTCTGGATTAGTGTGCCTTTCCTGGTTAAACTAAACTGCTTTGAAGGCTATTAAGAAGAACTAGCAACTGACTAATTTATGGTGTTACAGTGGCTAGGACTCAGTTCATATTTATAGTGGATATTTACTTCCTTCTGCTAATTCTGTACTTTGATTGTATACTGTTACATTTTTACATTCTGTACTTATTAGGATACAGTATGTCATCCACTTCAGGGTTCATAACAGGTGTAATTCCTTTTGGGTAACTATTGCAGTTATTGGTGTGAATGATGGTTTATTCGGTTTGTGTACATATAATTCCATCTAGGTAGTTATCTTTCCCGGGGAGAGGGGAGGGAGGATTTAATTCCTAGGAGTTCTTGTTTAGATTCCATAGACTGTTTCTGTAAATGTATTAGTTTTATGATAGACTCAGTTTCTTGGGGGTCCCTGACTAGCAGTTTTTTTTTTATCTGGCACTTATACTGACCATTGATATTATCATGTATAAAATCTTGTTGCAACACTGAAGGCCTTTTGGTTTGTAGAACATAATACCTGGTTGAGAGTATGTTGGGAAAATATCTCCAGCTAGTTGCACATTACATACAGTGTAATACTCTTACTCACTTTGGGTAAACATCACTTTAATCCCTCGGTATGCCATGTATAGACTTTTCTGTTGTACTTTTGGGGCTTGTTTTTTAACTTGCCAATAAGTCACATTTTGGCATGCAATTTATGAATCTAGGGTCATTTACTTTTCATTGATCATATTCTCAAACATACAGGGTTCTGAGCTGAGTTGAAGCTGCATTCTACTTATGCTGCTTGTATCTCATTCTGGAAGCCTGTGTGTTTTTGGGAGGCTTTCTAACTTGATATATAATTTAGTGAGTAGAGAATCCTAATGGTTTGATGTTCATTACACTGTAATGTGGTATAATATATGTGGGTAGACTCTCTGCTTGCTGTTATCTCTGGATAACCTTTGACCTTTAGGTCTGTACAGCTAAAAGCACACTTGAGATATTTTACATCTCTGACATGACAAGATATAAACCATATGTTGGTCTCAGTGTAGTCATTTTTTAACAAGGCAGGCTGCCTGAAGGAAATGCTGTATGTAGTGGATACATGTCTGAACCAAAACAGAAAATGTATATTGTCTATACACGTAGGCAGTATAGTGTTGTGGTTAAGAGCACCGAGCTGCAAACCTGGAGAGTTGGGTTTGAATCCCATTAGCCTTCACTTGCATATTGTGTGACCCTGAAGTTAAGCAGAAAGAAGAGAGTATTTCTTTAAGTGTCATAGAGGTTTGCAGATGGAAGGACACGCTGAAAACTCCTAAAAGATGTGATCCACGGAAACACCCTTTTTTCAAGGGAAAGCAGAATGACTGTAGGCTACACCCACAGCCATAAAAACTGGCAAAATATGTTCAAACTGCCTACAGTAATAAGTAAGAGGCCCAAAATCAGCAGAAGCTGTATTATAACCATGGGGTAAAAGAAAACGTTTTCGAGACAAGAAGGTTTTGTTACTGATACCAACTACAGAAAACAAACTGCCAATGAAATAGCAAGGGCCTTATAAAATGGTTAGATGTACTGGGACAGTTAACTATGAGATTGAGACCCCCTGATAGGAAAAATGCTACCAGGATATACCATGCTAACTTCCTGAAGAAATGGGTTGAAAACACCAGTGGCTGCTTTGTTAGTCTTACCAAGAACTTCTAAAGAAGCTATTGATATAGCTTATGACAGACTGCAATAAACTGTAACTTCTGATGCTGCAAATGTGAATGTTTTCTTACCCACAGAACAAACCACATAAATTCCTAACTTGGTAAAGACCTTTAGAAGTACTTTTGCCACAGTGCCAGGCTGCGCAAATGTGGTCAAGCACGTAATAGTGACAGAGAATGCTTGCCCTATCAGCCAAAAGACATACAGATTGCTAGAGTAGTTGAGAGCAGACATGGTTAAGGGAATACAAAAAAATTATAGAGTTGGGTATCATAGAAAAATCAAGAAGTGCCTGGCCAGAGGTCACGTGAGTGCCTATCTTCAATGGCCGCCTAACTTGCCTGCTCCCGGTCAGCTCCTACATCATTTTCCTCTGGTTATTAAGTTTAGCAGTGGAGGGGGTCAAAATTACTACAAAGGCCCCTCTAAGGAATGTGGAATGCCAGAGCTAAATTAGAAGCATCAGCCTTGCCAATGAAAAGGAAAAAAGATCTGATAGGTTCTCCACCCAGACCAGCGCTTCCCGCCACCAAGATAGCTGCAGCAGCACGAGGCAACCCAGTGGTTCTCCCTGACAAGCAACCGCAATAGCTGAAAAAAGCTGGGAGCTTCTATTGAAACTATCAAAGACATGATTGTAGAGACTTAAGCAAGCCTGGTGAGCTTAGCAGGATGAGTCTCTGAGACGAAACAAAAATTGATATCATATCCACTACCGTAATGGCCCAGGACCAGCATCTTTCCTCGGCTGAGACCCAAATCGAGTGGCTCTTACAAAAAATAGAGGAATTGGAGGACCAAGGGCAGAGGACAAATCTCAGCATCGTTGGATTGCCAGAAGGCAGTGAGGGCAAAACCCAGTAGTATATCTGCACAGAAACCTACCTATATGGCTGAAACTTAAATCAGAAGACTATGACTTTGAAATCAAATGGGCCCACCGGATTCAGTGAGCCCATTCAGCCCTGAACAATGCTAGGCCTTGTCCACTGATCTTCAGGCTGCTCCATTATGTTGATAAAGAGATCATCCTGAGCGCAGCCATAGAGTTACAGAATGTGGAGTTCAAGGGAAAAAGGATATCACTATATCCGGATTACCCCCGACCAGTGCTGGAGTGCTGCCAAGCCTTTTACAAAATTAAACAGGGGCTCTGCAACAGAAAAATCCCCTACTCTCTACTATACTCTGCAGGTCTTCAAGTGACCCTCCAAGGAAAAACTCTGCAATTCACCTCTCCAAAAGATGTGGATTGCTATTTACAGGAGCATCTCGGACCCTTGTCACCAATAGAGCAGCAACTGACTCCAGCATCATCCCAGGAAGGGGGTATCAATGAACAACTCCATGAAGTGGCACCAAAGCAGGAATCCAGCTGAACAAGATGAGTATGCAGTGGGTACTATCGCTCATAGCATTCCTCACCCAATTCTCATAACAGTGGGTTCAGTTTGTATATTTTTAACAGTTTTGCTGGTGGGGAATTTGTCAGTATTCCCTGAGAGTGCATTTTGCACTGAGGTACTGCTTGAGAACTAATGTTGGCAGCCTTCATAGCACACTTTATATTTGGTAGCAGGGTGGGGAAAGCTACGTACACCTTTAATCTGATGGCGACCCCTTCTCCCTCCCCCCTCATTTTCCTCCTGTTCCTTGGTTCAGTAGATTCCTCATGGGACACAGAAATAGGGCTCAGTATGTATTATGTGCCCAGTGATCTGAGCTTACCGAAACATAGACTTTGATGGCAGATAAGGACCACTTGGCCTACCCAGTCTGCCCATTTACTTACCTATTGAATAAGCTGCAGATCCTAGTTAACCAACAGCCTACTTCCTCCTGCCCCCACTATATTATTTATTTATTTTTTTATTATTTTTTTTATTTAGTTGTTTAACCAGGTATAGCACACTAAGCTGAAAGCTTTTTTACAGGAGCGACCTGGGAGCACAAGGAGGTTAAGTGACTTGCTCAGGGTCACACAGTATGCAAGTGGAAGCTATAATTGCTCTTATGTCTGTCCCATGAATTCTTGAATTCCCCCACTGTTTTTGACCCCACAACCTCCTTAGGGAGGCCGTTCTATGCATCCACAACCTTCTCTGAGAAAAAATACTTCCTCACCTTGCCCCTGAGCCATCCCCCCTCTATCTTCAAGTTGCGTCCCCTTGTTCTTGCACATCTCTTTTTCTGAAAGATGCTACCTCTTGGACTTTGTTGATTCCACTGAGGTACTTAAAAATTTCTATCATTTCCCCCTCTCTCTTCTTTCCTCAAGGGTATACATATTAAGCTCCTTTTTATCTCTCCTTGTATGGCTTCTCTTGCAGACCCTGCACCATTTTAGTTGCCCTCCTCTGGACTGCTTCCATCCTATATCCTTGCGGAGATGGGGTCTCCAGAACTGGATGCAGTACTCCAGATGGGGTCTCACCAACTGTCTGTACAGGGGGGATAACAACTTCCTGTTTTCTACTGGTGATGCCTCTCCCTGTGCATCCCAGTATACCCCCAGCCTTCCTTACTGCCTTCTCACATTGCCTGCCTACCTTTAGGTCATCTGATATGATTACCCCAGGTCCCTTTCCATTTTGTTGTTATTACTACCTCCCCTCATTGTGTAATCTTCCTGGTTTTGTTTCCAGGTGCATAATTTGCACTTCTTTGCATTGAATCCAAGCTGCCATACTTCTGACCATTCCTCCAACCTTGCCAAGTCCCTTTTCATCCTTTCCACCCCACCTTGTGTATCAACCCTGTTGCAGATCTTTGTGTCATCTGCAAAGAGACATACTTTCCCTTCCAATCCCTCTGAAATGTTGCTTATAAAGACATTAAAAAGGACTGGACCCAGTACTGAACTCTGCAGTACACTACTAGTAACCCCTCTTTCTTCAGAGTGGACACCATTTACAATTACCTTCTCTGTCCTGTTGTCCAGCCAATGTTTTACCCAGGCTACCACCCTGAGACCCACTCCCAAGCTGGTTAATTTGATTATTAATCTTTTGTGTGGGACTGTGTCAAATGCAGGGTTCGACCTTAACATATGTTTACTAGCCTGGGACATAGTGCAGATTGCCTCGGAGTAGTGCAAATGCCTCCCTACCTGTCCATGTGGGCTAATGCAGTTTTCATCTGACAATCTTGTTCAGTTCTCCTGTTCAGAGTGCTAGTGGTGTAAGACTGCAAAAGTGTACCGAGAGCCTGAAGCCCTGATCAGTCACAGGTCAGCCAAACTACTGGTGGGAGACCCGAACGACCGGTAGTTCCAAAGTTTCCTTCCGGGGTGGGGTGTTTCTAAGAGGGAAGTCTATTGGCCAGCAAAGTTTTCACTGCACTGTATGGTGGCATTCTGTTGGCCAGCCCTGTATTTTGGAATCTGGCAGGGAGGGGGAGGCGGTGGCTGTGGGAACTGCTCCTGCAGCTCCAAGAGGCTGACATCACAGGGAGGCCACCATTGAATGCTTTAATCTATAGCAGCAGGTGGGAGTAGAGGCAGGAATTCAAAAGAGTGCAGTGATGACTGTAAGTATGGGCAGGCACAGCACATGACTGAGGGCATGATTGGTCCTTTTCGCGAGTTTGCGTCGGTCATTGGCAGCAAGCGGGGTTGGGGTGGGGCTTCATTGCTCAGCAATGGGGGATATAAGCAGCCCATTTTGAAGAGGAAAAGCCTGGAAGATTTGAAAACTGACCAGAAGTGCTACAGCATGGTGTTCAGCAGCATGGTCTTCAGCATCTCAGAGGAGTGTGCAGCTCAGCATTGAAGATTTGCTGTTTTCGGGGGTTATGGTGGTCAGAATTGTTTGGAGTGTGGTTCAAGGCAGTGGACAGAGTTGGACCTGCGGGACTTTGGAAGAAACACTGGTGATCATAATGCTACCCTTAGGTAGGAAGATTCCGAGCTTGTGTGGGGGCAGGGGGGATGTTTGTGCCTTTTTCTGAGTCTGCTAGCTGTATTCAGAAAACATTAAAAACTTGAATTTCCTCTGTTTGCTGTTAAATCTTGCAACTTATTTGCATTGAAGTAAATAAGACCCAATAACTGCAAAAGGGGGAGTACGGAGTGTAACATTCTCTCTCGTTTTCTATTTTCTCTGTTCTGTTGTCCATACATTGCCTATTTATTTGCATATTTGCCTCATTGCCTGCAAAAACGTGTGTGGGTGGGAGGTGGGGGGAATGTCTTTCCCTTCTTCTGAGTTTTGCTGGCTGTGGTCTGAAATATTTTCAGTGGCTTAACCCTAAGCTTACTCCTTACTGTGTGCTTTATCGAAGCTGGGTTTCCTCAGTTAACCAGTTTACTGTTGAACTGGACTTGCAATTACATGAAGATCCAGTAACTGCAAAGGGGGGGAGGACTGGGTACACACTGTAAAGACTGTGTCTAAGTAAAGAGTGTAAGTGTCCCCTCAGAGACTTTGCATGGATGTGCAGTTTAGACAAAGTGAAAGGTTTCGATCTCGGCTCAACATGCCGAAATGACATAATGCATCATCCTCATGTGGCAGTCCTTGAAAGGGACATTGTTGAGGGTATAAGTTTTTTGCGGGGAGCATATTTTTGTATATTTATTTGAGTCACTAAATGCCTATCTTTTGAAACAACTGGTCATTTTGTGTGTTTTCATCATTATATAAATGTAAATAAAGTTTTAAACTGCTGCTTTCATCATTTATTCATTGTGTTGTGGATCAAAAGCACATGGTGACTTTGAGTGCGAACTAGTGCAAATCACTGTGGGCTAGTGCAATTTTAGACTGACTTGTCCTGCAGGCTAGTGCAAAAAATACCTTAAAGTCAATCCCTGGTCAAATACCTTGCTAAAGTCTAGGTAGGCCATGTCCACAGCCCCTCCCTGGTCTACTACTTTGGTCACCCACTCAAATAAATCTATTAGATTCGTCCGACATGACCTTCCCATTGTGAACCCATGCTGCCTTGGGTCCTGTGCCCTACTGGCCTCTAGGTACTCAACAATTCTTTCCTTCAGAAGTGATTCTATCACTTTCCCTACCACAGAGGTCAAACTGACAGGTCTGTAGTTTCCTGCCTCTCTTGCTCCCACGTTTGTGAAGGGGAATCACATCCACCTTCCTCCAGTCCTCAGGTACCACACCATCCTCCCATGATTTGTTAAAAAGGGTAGTCAGTGATGTCACTAGTTCTCCTCTTAATTCTTTTAGAATTCTGGGGTGAATTCTGACAGGCCCCATTGCTTTATCCACCTTCAGTTTTAGGAGTTCTTCCAGAACCCTTCCTTCTGTGAATGGACTGGGATCGACCCCCCTATCCAGAGTGCTTCTGTTAATTGGTTTAGGTACCTCCCCCTCCTCCTCCTCCTCCTCTTTTGTGAATATTGAGCAAAAATATTCATTCAGTATCCCTACTTTTTCACTGTCCCACTCTGCCCACCCACCGTCCTTTCTATATAGCCTCACTATTCCTCCCTTTGTCTTTCTACACTCCCTGATGTACATATAAAAGGCTTTATCCCCCTTATTAACCGAGTTGGCTATCTTTTCCTCAGTTTGAGCCTTTGCTATTCTGACTTCCCTCCCTGCTTCCTTCTGCCTTAACTGGTACAGTTCTCTGTCCTGCTCCTTCTGTGTTTCCTTATACTTTCTAAATGCTATCTTTTTCTCCCTAACCTTCCCCGACACCTCTTTTGAGAACCATAGTCACTTTTTCTTTCATTTTGATTTATTTGCTTTACACAAAGGCTTGTTGCCTCTGTGATGGCAGTTTTGATGTTTCCCCATTGTTGCTCCACCCCTCCTTCTAGCCTGTTTGCTAGTGCTTTTCTAAGGCACTCTCCCATCTTGCAAAAATCAGCCCTCCTGAAGTCTAGTATCCTCACTTTTGTATGACTTGACTCTATAGCTGAGTTTATCATGAACCACACTGTTTGGTGGTCACTTGTTCCCAGATGGCTACCCAGTTCAAGATCTGAGATCTTCTCACTGTCCTCATTGGGGAGTATGAGGTCTAAGATTGCTCTCCCTCATGAGTGGGTTCCAAAACTAGCTGTCTGAGGCATGCCACCTGTAGGGCATCGAGAATGGCCCTGCTCTTGGATGTGGCTGCAGCAAAGGTGCATGTTCAGGTCCCCCATCAACAGTATCTCCCCTTTCTCTGCCATCCTAAGGATGCCTTCTATCATATCCTTGTCCATTCCTTCCACCTGACATGGGGGTCTGTATACATCCCCTGTGTGGATTGTGGTGCCATTTCCAGTCTCTAAGGTGACCCACAGTGCCTCCTCTCCTCCCTGTTAACTCTTTTGTTCCGGGTGCTTTTATCATTTCCATTATATAGAGAGCTACTCCTCCCCCTCTTCTACCCTTCCTGTCTCTCCTGTAGGTTGTGTACCCTGGTATGTTAACATCCCAGTCATGGTTCTCTGTGTACCATGTTTCTGTGACTGCTATGATATCCAGGCATCCCTCTTCCATCAAGGCCACTAGTTCAGGTAGCTTGTTGCCCAGACTATGGGCATTGGTACTCATTACTCTCCATTTCTTGATGGCCTTACCCCTTTTTTCCCCATCTCTGTCCTTACTACCTTTGTCATTTTCTCCATTTACCCCTGCCCTTCTCCCTACCAACATCTCTATCTTGGTGTGTACCTCACTTACTACCATGATTTTTTGGGGGAGGGGCTAGGATTTCCATGCTCATGTCCAGTTCCTTCCCCCCTTGGCTAGTATAATGCTTGCCAATGAAGCATTTGAACCAATCACCTAGGATCATGGTTCCCCTCCTGGGCAGATGCTGACCATCATGCCAGTAGTGGCCTGCATCCCTCCAGGTGGACCCCCAGTCCCCAATGAAGCCAAATCCCTGAGCTCTGCACCAGTTTTTCAACCACTAATCGAATCCCATGGTGTGGAGCACCCTAGCCTCATCCATGCCATAGACAGGCAGCACCTCCGAGAAGGTTACCGTGCATGCTACTTGTCTAAGGCCCCTCTCCAACTCCACAAACTCTTTCTGCACTGCTCTGATCCCTTTCTCAGCCAGGTTCTTTTGTCCCTAGGTGGACAATGACATCCAGCTCCCTCCCCGTGCAGCTGCTCCAGTGATCCTGAGGATTCGCTCCCTGTCCCTCCAAGCCTTGACACCAGGCAGGCACCTTACCTCCCTTTCCCCTTCCTCCCCCAATTCTACCCCCCTAATAATGGAGTACCCCACCAGGAGTTGTTTCCTTCCCCTGTGGGGTCCCATGCCACCCTCCTGTGGGTCTCCTTTGTAGAGGTTCCCAGCATCCTCCTTGGTCTCCACTGCAGGTGCCTCCATAGAGGGACCACACTTTGTCAGAATGGCATATGAATTGTGGAGAGGTACAACTGGAGGGATGCACCTCTGTTCAACCACCCTCACCCTCTCTGAGCCCACTGTGGTCCAACCACCCCTCTTTCTTGGCAACCTCTGAGGCAATGGCAGTGGCCCTGGTGGTCCCTGGGTGGGATAGTAGGTCCCCCAAATCCTGGCCAATTCAGCCTGGAGATAAGCAACCTTCTCCCTCAGCCCAGGGGGATGCCTGCAGATGGGACAACACCGCACCCTCCAGAATGTCTCCCGGAAGACTGCTGCTCCACAGCCACTGCACCACTCCCATCATTTCTTATTTCTGGCCCATTAACTGTTGTTTGGAATACTTACTTTTTCCTCTGTTTGTTGTTTTTTTCTCCCTACTTACTTACTGCCTCTGTGACCTTTAAGCTCCTGATCTTCCTGTTCTGAGATGAGACATTCCTATATTTCCTCAGTAGTCTCCTTACTTGCTCAGAGTCAGACCTCCAGCAGCTGGGGGGATGGAGAGCTACTCTTTTTCCTTCTAGGATGGTGAGTCTTTCATGGCACTATGATCACTCACTTCCTGCTCCCAAACAGGAAATTCCTGTTGTCAGTCAAATTCTGTGCCTATAAAAGTAGAATCGGCTTAGGATGGGGATGTGGAGGGGAGGGAAGGAGAGCAATATTGTCCCAATAGAGAAGTATAGTTACAGTATAACAGCAGCTTCTTCTTCTTAGGTGTTCTCTGTCTGTTCTAGGCATGATGAGGGACAGCGGACGGCACCTGGAGGATGCAATAGAGTGGTGGCAAGATGGATTGGTTGCCCAAAGGAGAGGGCGACCAGGACGGAGTGGGAGGAGGTAAAAAGCATAACACACACAAAAAAAAGAACTGGCTGTTGGTGATCAGCCCTTACATTGGCCCGTCTGGCAACAGAATGGGATACATGCAATTGGTGATTTATATCATGCAGACACAGGGATCTTGAAATCTTTCAAGAAACTGTGTGGAGAATACTCTCTTCCCAACACACACGTTTGGAGATTTCTTCAAATAAGGGACCTGCTATGCACCAAAGTCTCCTCTCAGCACAGTCTTCTGATATCGAAGCCCACTACACCAATGGATAATACACCTTACCTTCGCAAATTATCTCGCAGGTAACTTCTTGCACTTTAGAACAAAAGAGATTCCCAGACCTCAAGTTTTAGCCCCCAAAATTAAGTGGGAGACTGAACTTAGTGCAACCATCTTGCCCCAGGTCTAGGATCAAGTATGGCCTTTAGCATACTTTGACAACAGAGAGATCCAGGCTAAAACTTTGCACTACATGATGCTCCACAGGGCCTACAGAACTCCACTGTGGCTATATAAAGCAGGTTTGACACCACACAGTGACTGTTGGAGATGTGACTCTCCACAAGCTTCCGTCACACATATCCTTTGGTCCTGCCCTTGCCTGTAAACTTATTGAGATTATGTCTGGCAACTGTGTTGTTGCCTTACCCCACTGTTCCCAATTCAAGATCTGATCCTAGGTCTACTGGGTATTCCCCACACAGACAGTGCTCTGTCTAACCCCCAGCTCCTTTGTCTAAACAATGTTTCATTGGCTGCCAAACACATCCTGCTTCGCGACTAGAAAGACTCTTCTCCTTCAGACCATAAAGAATGGGAGAATTTGATATCCCTTACTGCAAGATATGAAAAGGTTGCACATACAGCCGTGGAGAAACTGTTGCAATATGAAGCAGTTTGGGGCCCTTTTCTTGGCCTTTAAGGGCTACTCCTCTAACCCAGTGCTTCTGCCTAATAGGTGAATACATTGTAAGGACCCTCCATAAACCTTCATCATTATATGACCTGGAGCTCTAAATCTTTGATGCTCCATTTTTTGGCACTGAATGACTGGCACTAAGTGTTAGAATCATCTTTTCTTCAGCTGTGTTCTTTTCTGAGTTCCTCCCTACCCCCCCATCCCTCATCTATTCTTTTTCTTCCATCCTTTCTTGTCCCTCTATATGAGGGTCCTATTGGTTTATGATACAACAGTCTGCTAAATAAAGGCTCCTTTAAGTTTGTTCCTCCCTCTCATTCCATTCTTTTGTAAAGTCCCCCCCAACCCCGGACAATCCACATAACATTGACAAAACCTTGAACCTCATTGGTAAGGTGTGGTCTTTTCACGTTGCTTGGTTTATTTGAATGGAGTTATAACTGGGTTATTGCTCTAACTTCTTATTATTAACGTACAGATTTTGGCACATATTTTTATGTCTCTCTGCTCTACCCATGAGTAATACTGTTTTACAGTTTGGTCCAAGTCAGGAATTAGTCTACATCTTTGCTATTTTTCTGTTCCCATACTTATCAAAAATTTGTCTTCTGAAAAGTTTTGCATATCTCTAATCCAACTTTTGTTCAAATATTCAATTGATCGCTGAAATTGTATTTTGGGTATGGTGACCCAAACCGGGTTGTGATCCCCTAAATGTGGTGGTAAAGAAATACATGAAGTTTCAATCTGTATTTGTGATGAAGTAAAAATGAAATCCAAAACTGTACCCTGTGTTGTGGTATTTGTTCTGCCCACAGCCATAAAAAGGGTACCTGATAGAGAAGGGATACAGAACAATGCTGTAATTGAATCAATAGGGTTCCTTGTAGAGTCATTTCCTCTCAATTATCTGATAGTCTCATTATCCATGTCTTTTGATACCAATAGGTAATTTGCTTTTATACAATGTAAGTAAGCAGTAAGCCACTACAGTGTGTGTGCGTTATTGGGGATTTAATGAATGTCTGTGTGTGCTGTGTGGCCTGAGGCACAGGCCTATTGTACTTACAATACCTAGCAGTGCAATAAATGTCTATAATCACACACCCTGACGTGAGTTCATTCACTTTGAACATACATGTATGATGTCAGACATGTGTAAAAAAAAAAATCAGAAATGGGGCTTTCCACATGTTGAATACACAAACAAGGTACTGTACATTGACACCTTGCAAAATAGTATCTGACACACAATCCATATCTCGTGCTTTCAATGCCAATAGAAATGCCAAACATTCAATACTGACATTCTTGGAGACAATTCTTGTGCACAACATGGTCTTCCAAACTCACTTAGACCATGGCTTTCCTTCAAACACCACCCACCCCCACCCCACCAATATCAACCTGTGATGAGCGAGACATCAAGAACACCAAATAAGCACTGTGAAACATGCAACCTACATTAACACAGACCAAGACAAATGTGACACTGTTATAGTGATTGCAACACATGCCACAGCTGACTTTCTCTTTCTCTATCACCCCTGATCGTGAAACTAATGCTGACAGCATGCTATACCACATTTCATCCCTTATAAGTATACAAAGAAACATAGAAACATAGAATTTGATGGCAGATAAGGACCGCTTGGCCCACCTAGTCTACCCATTTTCCTACCTAACAGATAAGCTGCAGATCCTAGTTAACCAACAGCTTACTTCCTCCTACCCCCCACTAGGACTGCCTTATGCCTGTCCCATGCATTCTTGAAGTCCCCCACTGTTCTTGACTCCACGACCTCCTAGAATATTTCCATGCATCCACAACCCTCTCAGTGAAAAAATACTTCCTCACATTACCTCTGACCTGTCCCCCTCTATCTTCAAATTGTGCCCCCTTGTTCTTGCACATCTCTTTTTCTGGAAGATGCTACCCTCTTGGACTTTGTTAATTCCCTTGAGGTACTTGAAAGTTTCTATCATGTCCCCTCTCTCCCTTCTTTCCTCAAGGGTATACATATTAAGCTCCTTTAGTCTTTCTTCGTATGTCTTCTGGTGCAGACCCTGCACCATTTTGGTTGCCCTCCTCTGGACAGCCTCCACTCTGTCTATGTCTTCGCGGAGATGGGGTCTCCAGAACTGCACACAGTACTCCAGATGGGGTCTCACCAACTGTCTGCACAGAGGGATAACAACTTCCTGTTTTCTACTATTGATGCCTCTTCCTATGCATCCCAGTATCCCCCCAGCCTTCCTTACTGCCTTCTCACATTGCTTGCCCACCTTTAGGTCATCTGATATAATTACCCCCAAGTCCCTTTCTATTTGTACTGTTGTCAGTATCTCACCCCCCATTGTGTACGCTTCCCCTGGGTTTTTGTTTCCCATGTGCATTACCTTGCACTTCATTGCATTGAATCTGAGCTGCCATACATTTGACCATTCCTTCAACCTTGCCAAGTCCCTTTTCATCCTTTCCACTCCATCTTGTGTATCAACCCTGTTGCAGATCTTTGTGTCATCTGCAAAGAGACATACTTTTCCTTCCAGTTCCTCTGCAATGTCACTTATAAAGACATTAAAAGGACTGGTCCCAGTACTGAACCCTGCGGTGCCCGCTAGTAACCCTCCTTTCTTCACTGTGTACTCCATTTACTACTACCCTTGCGTCCCTGTTGTCCAGCAATTTTTTATCCAGGCTACCACCCTTGGGACCCACTCCAAAGCTGGCTATCTTGTGTATTAATCTTTTGTGAGGGACTGTATCAAATGCCTTGCTAAAATCTAGGTAGGCCATGTCCACAGCCCCTCCCTGGTCTACTACTTTGGTCACCCAGTCAAAGAAATCTATTAGATTCATCTGACACGACCTTCCCATCGTGAATCCATGCTGCCTTGGGTCCTGTGACCCACTGGCCTCTAGGTACTCAACAATTCTTTCCTTCAGAAGTGATTCCATCATTTTCCCTACCACTGAGGTCAAACTAACTGGTCTGTAGTTTTCTGCCTCTGTCCTGCTCCCACTTTTGTGAAGAGGAATCACATCTGCCCTCCTCCAGTCCTAGGGTACCACCCCATCCTCCCATGATTTGTTAAAGAGAGTAGTCAGTGGTGTCACTAGTTGTACCCTTAGTTCTTTTAGAATTCTTGGGTGAATCCCATCAGACCCCATTGCTTTGTCCACCTTCAATTTTATTAGTTCTTTCAGAACCCTTTCTTCTGTAAATGGACTGGTATCGACCTCCGTCTTCAGAGTGTTTCTCTTGTTTGGTTTAGATAACTCCCCCTCCTCTTCCTTTGTGAATACTGAGCAGAAATATTCATTCAGTATCCCTGCTTTTTCACTGTCACCCTCTACCCACATTCCCTCCCCTTTATTAAGCTTCAGTATCCCTCCTTTGGTCTTTCTTCGCTCCCTAATGTACCTATAAAAGGTCTTATCCCCCTTCTTAACAGAATTGGCTATCCTTTCCTTGGTTTGGGCCTTTGCTATTCTGACTGCCTTCCCAGCCTCTTTCTGCTTTAACTGATAAAGTTCTCTGTCCTGCTCCTTCTGTGTTTCCTTGTATTTCCTGAATGCTGTCCTTTTCTCCTTAACCTTCCCTGCCACCTCTTTTGAGAACCATAGCGGTTTTTTCCTTCATTGCGTTTTATTGATTTGCTTTACACAAAGGCTTGTTGCCTCTGTGATGGCTGTTTTGATCACTCCCCATTGTTCCTCCACCCCTCCTTCTTGCCTGTTTGCTAGTGCTTTTCTGAGGCACTGTCTCATTTTCCCAAAGTCAGCCCTCCTAAAGTCCAGTACTCTTGCTTTTGTATGGCTTGATTGTATGGCTGTGCTTATCGTGAACCACACTGTTTGGTGGTCGCTTGTTTCCAGATGGCTATCCACTTCTAAATCTGAGATTCTTTCTCCATCCCCATTTGAGAGTACCAGGTCTAAGATTGCTCCCTCCGAGTGGGTTCCAATACTAGCTGTCTGAGGCATGCCCCTGTAGGGCATCAAGAATGACCATGCTGGATGTGCCTGCAGCAAAGGTGCTCCAGTTAACATCTGGCATATTCAGGTCCCCCATCAACAATATCTCCCCTTTTTCTGCCATTCTAAGAAAGCCTTCTATCATTTCCTTGGCCATTCCCTCCCCCTGAGATGGGGGTCTGTATACAACCAACATGCAGATTGTGGTGCCATTTCCTGTCTCCAAGGTGACCGAAAGTGCCTCATCTGCTCCCTGTTTACTCTTTAGTTCTGTTGCTTTGATCCCTTCCTTTACATAGAGAGCTACTCCTCCTCCTCTTTTACCCTCCCTGTCTCTCCTGTAGATTGTGTATCCTGGTATGTTGACATCCCAGTCATGGTTCTCTGTGTACCATGTTTCTGTGACTGCCACAATATCCAGGCAACCCTTCCATCAAGGCCACTAGTTCAGGGAGCTTGTTACACAGACTATGGGCATTGGTACTCATCACCCTCCACTTTTGATAGCCTTACCCCTTTTAGCCCCATTTCTGTCCTTACTGCCTTTGCCTTTTTTACATTTAAATCTGTTCTGCTCCTAATAACTTCTGTACCTTGGTGTTTACCTCACTAATCACCATGTTTTGTGGTGGAGGCTCAGTTTCCCTGTTCCTTTTCAGTGCCTCCTCCTTGGCTAGTTTAAATGCTTGCCAATGAAGCATTTAAACCTCTCACCTAGGATCCTGGTTCCCCCTGGACAGATGCAGACCATCGCACCAGTATAGGTCTGCATCCTCCAGGTGGCTCCCCAGTCCCAATGAAGCCAAAACCCTGAGCTCCACACCAGTTTTCAACCACTCATTGAATTCCCTGGTGAGAAGTGCCTAGCATCTCCCTTGCCATAGACAGGCAGCACCTCCGAGAAGATTACTGTATGTGCTACGTGTCAAGGCCCTTCCAACTCTATAAACTCCTCTTGCACTGCTCTGATCCCATTCCTAGCCAGGTCATTTGTCCCTAGGTGGATAATGACATCCAGCTCCCTCCCTCGTGCAGCTCCTCCCATGACCCTGAGGATTCGCTTCCTGTCCCTCCAAGCAGCGGCGCAGGGAAGGCACCTTACCTCCCTCTCCCCTTCCTCCCCCATTTCTACCCCCCTAATGATTGAGTCCCCCACCAGGAGTTGTTTCCTTCCCCTGTGGGGTCCCATGCCACCCTCCTGTGGGTCTCCTTTGTGAAGGTTCCCAGCATCCTCCTTGGTCTCCATTGCAGGTGCCTCCATAGAGGAACCACTATCCACTATACCTCACATTCTCGCTGCAACTGTCTTGATCTAACAACAATACATCCTTAGCATGGTGGCTTGGTGGTGCAGAGAGGAGGCGAATGTTGTTCACAGCACTCTCTCAAGAATCACTATTGCATCCCTCTCTCACAGTGTTACAATGCGCCCCCCAACCCCAACCTGATTACTTTCCTGAGAAATGCTACTCGGAGCTAATCGTCTCTCTCTTTCTCTCTGTCTCTCTCTTTCTCGTCCCTGTTCTGTGTGTCTCTCTTGTTCTGTGTCAGTGTCGACCACAGAGTGATGCTCATCTTTTGGATGTGACCCATTCTAATCCCAACACCCCTATTTTAATTCACAAACACAGTCCACTATTGTACACCTCCCTTGATAAATGAGATACTGAGCGGCAGCCGCTGTGCAGTCCCACGTTCACAGCAGTCACATAGCTGAACCGCAACTTGGTTCAGCACTACCCCAGTACCAACAATCCTTCTTAACAACATTATGAAACAATTGCTGTGTTTGTCTTCAACCTGTGTCCTTCTCCAACAACGCGGCATTGCTCCTCTACACCTACCTGCCCTGTGGATTTCTGATTAGTGTGTGTCCTCTCTCTTTTCTTTACCTGTGGTATGCGATGTGGAGTAGTGTCAATTTGACTCTTTCGCTCACAGATCAACATTTCTCCTCCACACCCTACCACCCCACGGATCTCCAGTAACTGGTCGACTTCTCCCTCTGACTGCTATCAGTGTCCAGTGCTGTGCTGTCTGTGTCTCCATCCACTGACATGTCATTGCAGGGTGAGTGGGAAAGGGATTATGACAAAGTCATCAGCACAGACAGAAGAAACTTGAGGAATCTACATTGCAAAGTCTCAGTGTCTCGGTCCGTGTTACTAACACTGGGCCAGCGCACGTGGTCTGAGATGTGGAGTGCACACTGTGTGACTGCTGCTCTGACACTGCTACAGTCCCCCAGGCATGGTTAAGGGAGTGGGTGTTGAGAATGGCTGCTCTGCATATTTGCTGGTGGCTTCAGTTCCCAGCACTCACTCGCTCTAACATGCCTCTGACCCAAAAGAATCACAGCTACATTTTTGAAACAATGCCTACAATGGAAGCAATATCTGCCAAATACACGTGCTTCCAAGTTACCCCCCCAAAGTGCTTGCTAACCACTACCACCTGTTTGTTCCCTTTTTAACACCCCTCACTCCAGCAAACACCAGCAAAATTTGCATGACAAGTAGACGTCATGCCATCATGACCATGGCATCATCTCTCTTCAGAAGGCGCACTACCTCTTAAGTTATCCGAGACCAACAAAAGAACCATACTTATGTTGAAAAATGGCATTTTCAAAAACCTGAAACCACAATTTACAAAAACTGTCTAAGCCCTTCTCTGTAGCATAAATGAAATACACAGTGTGGAGCCTTGTGATACACAGTGTGGAGCTATGTGATACACAGTGTGGAGCCATGTGATACACAGTGTGGAGCTGTGTGATACAGTGTGGAGCCGTGTGATACACAGTGTGGAGCTGTGTGATACACAGTGTGGAGCCGTGTGATACACAGTGTGGAGCCGAGTGATACACAGTGTGGAGCCGTGTGGAGCCGTGTGATACACAGTGTGGAGCCGTGTGATACACAGTGTGGAGCTGTGTGATACACAGTGTGGAGCCATGTGATACACAGTGTGGAGCTGTGTGATACAGTGTGGAGCTGTGTGACACACAGTGTGGAGCTGTGTGATACATCATTTTCTGCACTCCAGCAGTACAACCTCAGGCACATCATTTGTGTTTAACGGCATTAGTGATGTTGCCCATTGACAAACTGCCATTAGATAAATGATGTATCACACACTTCCACACTGCATACCCATTATTTCTTTAATACATTGATGAATAGCCAACAACAGTATAAACTACATATTTATTTAACCATATCCAGACAGTTATAGCCAAGGGATGGTTGTATCCACAATGAATTCCATGCATTCCTTACACACTGGTGATAGTTGTCTTCTTAATATCATTTGAAAAAGATTAAAAAGTGCAGCTCATAGTGTACTTCCCAGTAATAATCATTCTGTTGCTGATTTTCAGACATAGTCGAGAACATCATGATATACCAACTAATTTGCAATAATTACTCGCAGCTACAGCAACAGATGGTTGAAGCATAGCAACATTGAGAATTTGTAAATGCCACACTACAAAATAACATCACCTGGTGACTGATGCACGTCAATATTTCTTAATGTGACAATGCTTCCCTCATCATGTGCTCTGCCTGTCACTTCCTTATGTAATGGTCATTTATTTGTGAATGAATATTTCAGTTCTTACCAGACACTTTCCAGGATACACACACAGATAAAATGCTACCTCACCACTGCAATTTTCATCAGACACAGCAGTTGTGAAATACACCACAATTGAAACCTAGCTTGCATGTCAGAGAACAGAAGGAAATGTTACTTCTGGTTTTCAATCTGGTAGTTTCCTGTTGAGTCACAAAACATACTGAACTCTGAGACACCCAGGGTGGGATATTCAGACTGGGCCAGGCAGGGGCACAAGCCTGGGTGCAGCACAACTGGGCTGAACCAGGGCATGGACCAGGCGATATTCAACGGTGCTGCACCATGGCTCAGCACCATTGAATATGGCACTGAGGGCACACACACTGCCCATGGTGCAGTGGCACTGCACCAGCGCAAGTGGCAGAAGGGGATCAGGGGGCTGCGTCAGCGCATGTGTGGTTGCGCAAGGTGTATCAACTGCGATATTCAGCCGTGGGCATGCAAATGAGGCCATTATGCATGCAAGGCACAAAAGGAGTCATTTGCATATCATTATGGACCCATTTGCATGCGGTGCGCTGATCCCCGGTGACTTGTGCCTGGTGCCCTGCCAGGCTGCAGTTGTCGGGGACTGCCGCCCTCCCGCCCCTCGGCAGGCTCCACTCCCGTTTGCCCAATTGTGGACATATGTTTAATTAATCCCTGGTGGTCCAGTGGACCGATCCCCATCGCCCGATCATGAGCATATGTTTTATTAATCCCTGGTGGTCCAGTGGACCCCCCCAGCGCCCGATTGTGGGCATTCGCATAAAGTAACCCTGGTGGTCCAGTGGTACCCCCCTCCCCACCCGCCTACTGAGGCCCTCACCACCCAGCACCCCCCCCAGTAGCGGTAGGCAGCGGCATCCCACCCCATGCCACCCGGCCGCCTGCTGACTGACAGCATACAGTAGGGTCCTGTACACCTATTGTCTACTGTGTGGGCCAATGGGCATGCAGACCATACTGTACCATACAGACCCGAATTGTGAATGAGCGCTCATTCACATTCCGGCCTGTGTAGTACAGTATGAGTCTGCATGCCCATTGGCCTGGGCCACAGTGGACCAATAGGCATATAGATCCTACTGTACGCTGTCAGCGGGTGGTGGTGCTGCCACCCGCCGCTGACTGAGGGGTTCTGGGTGGCGGGACCCTCAGTGGGTGGGTGGGAAGGGGGGTACCATTGAACCACCAGGGTTACACTATGCAAATTCCTGTGATCGGGCACTGGGGGTGTTCCACTGGACCATCAGGGCTTAAGTTCACATATGCCCGCAATCGGGCATTGGGGATTGGACCACCAGGGGGTTAGAGCACGTATGCCCATGATCGGGCATGGGGGCACAATGCTCCCTGGGCAGGGGCATGTGGACTGTGAAGAAAAGGAACCCGTGGCACACAACCCTGGGCTTGCAACGCTGCATCAATCAGATCAATTAGGAGCAGAACAAAAAACAAAAGGTGCGCAAAAACAGCCCGGTAAAGGAAAACCGGCAATACAGCAACCAGAGATGTATCTGCAAGTAACTTATTTATTAAACTGAAGTGCACAACACTTGTAAAGTAAACGACATGCGGTGAAAAACTAATTGAACCCAGCACTTCGAACCCTTGCAGATTCTTCATCGGGGAGAACAGTCAGCGTGTATAGTGGTCAGCTTTTAAATGCTACCACTTAAAGTGATAGTATATTCATTCATATTATAATATAAAAGTGAAAGTTAGTAAAACATTTTTTAACATTTTTTAACAGCTTTAACCCAAAATTCAATGGGCTGAAAGAACACAGGCTGAATGAGCTTCAACAATTACTAATGTTACAAAATATCAAACAAATAATAACAGAATACTGGGATAATGTTTCTTCCAGTATTTTCATTCTCATATGTAAAGAGAATATCCATTCTGAAAAGGGATTACAACAAAATTCATTTTGGAAGGAACTTGTGAAAAGAAAGGGAAAGAGAAGAAAAAAGAGGACAAAAATAAATATAACCATATAATAAAAATAATAATAATAACAACCACATGGGAGACATATATCTGTCAACTTCAAACAATTTAACTTAGACTAGGATCTTCCTAGGTAGCTATTATATTTAAATTTAAATTTTAAAGGAAAGGGGTACTCTCCCAGTTTTTATTAAGTCCTATTGGGGAACTTGCACTTAGCTGGAAAATGTGTCTACTTTCTCTTTGTAATAACAACTTGCATCGATTTCCTCCTCTAAGAAGCGGAGGTACAAGATCGATTGCTGTAAATCTAAATGATGATAAAGATTGTTTATGTTGTGAACTCCAGTGTATCCCTACTGGAGTGTCACAACGTCCATGTAAAATGGATCGAACATGCTCTTGTATCCGCTCCTTCAAGAGGTGTGTAGTCATCCCTACATATAGGGTTGGACAGTCGCACCATAAAGCGTAAATAACATATGAGGTGCGACAAGTAATAAAATGATGCAGGCATAGCTCCTTTCCATTTATTTGGCTGACAAATGTATTGCCCTGCCTCATATAGGTACAAACATTGCAATTTCCACATGGAAAAGATCCTAGTGGTTTAGCTAGAAGTAGACTTTGGGCCTGGGAAGGCCCAGATACAAAATGACTCTTAACTATCCTGTCCTTAACTGATCTCTCTTTCCGATAAACAACTTTAGGCGAGCTGCCAATAGTGTCTGACAGGTCACCATCAGCTTTTAAGATGTGCCAATATTTCTTGAGGGCCCCTGTGACTTTAGATGTCACTCTATTAAATTCCATCGTATGATAAACACAATCATTATTATGTTCTTCCTTATTTTTAGGTCTCAGTAGGGTTGACCTATTTTGGTTTAATGCATACTGTCTTGCCTGTTCTAAAATATCTGATTCATAGCCATGGGCCTTGAATCTGTTAGTTAGATCCTCAGCATGCTGTAAATAGGATTCAACAGAAGAACAATTTCTTCTAAGCCTCAAAAATTGACCCTTAGGAATTCCCTTTGTCGCATATTGTGGATGGGCACTATCAACCCTAAGCAATGCACTGCCAGAATTTGCCTTGCAAAAATTTTCTGTCTCAATCCTGACATCTGTGGCATGCAAACATAAGTCCAAAAAAGTCACAGACTCAGAGTCTATCAAATGAGTGAAGCGTAAATTGAGATCATTAATGTTCAATCTCTTCACAAATTCCTCTGCCTGTAGTTGCGTGCCACACCAGATGCACAAAATATCATCAATATAGTGACCCCAGTACTTGATTCTGGCACCAAACTGGTTTGCCCTGGGGTCGAAGATGACAACCTCCTCCCACCAGCCCAAAAATAGGTTGGCGTAGAAGGGTGCCATCGCCGACCCCATAGCTGTCCCACATACCTGTAAAAAGAAATTTGAGTCAAAAGTGAAGAAATTACTAGTCAACACAAATTGTAGAGCATCTAAAACAAAATCTGAATCTAATGATTCCTGACTTTGAAATAAATTCATGAAAAACCTAACAGCAATTAGCCCCAAATGATGTCTGATACTGGTGTAAAGTGATTCAACATCAATTGTCAACCATAGGTTGCCAGCATCAAATGTTTGATGTTCTAGAGCCTCCAGAACTGCCATTGTGTCTTTAAGATGAGAAGGAAGGTGTACAACAAGAGCGTACAAAAAGTCATCTAGGAATTTTGAAAGATTCTTGGTTAGAGAACCTATAGCCGAAATTATCGGACATCCGGGGGGTTCTGGAGGCTCTTATGTATTTTAGGCAGGTGGTAAAATGTTGGGACAACTGCATATTTCTGGTTTAAAAAATTAAATTTTTTTTCAGAAATAGTACCTTGGGTCCTGTGGAATGAAAGCAAGTTAATCAATTTATCTTGGAAAAACAAGAGGGGATTTTCACCCAGAAGTTTGTAATTTTCAATGTTCAATAACTGTCGATTAGCTTCCATCAAATAGTCAGTGGTATTTTAAATTACTATTTGTTCCCCCTTGTCTACTTCTTTAATTACCACTTTAGTGTTGTTTTCTAGTTCCTTCAGTGCTTCATATTCTTCTGATGAAATGTTTTTCCTATCCTTACGTGACGGAATGGTGGATGAAAAAATCCTATCCACTTCTGTATTGACTAGTCTCTCAAAGGTAGAAATAACAGGTGAAATAAATTTGCAGGACAAAATGTAGAAGTTGGACGATAGGTGTCTCTTTTCCAAAGTGAATTATTCTGGGAACCTTCAAAATTCTCCAAGGCTCATTCTGGATCCCAAGAGGCTGGTAAATGCTCTATCTCAGGTGCAGTCTCAATTACAACATTCTCCTGACATATATCAGTGGGGGTAGCAGTTGGCAAGATGGAAATGGAGGTAGATGGAGGTAAATATACCCCTTGGGTTAGGGAGTCAAATTTAGGTGAGGCAAAATCAGGCCTCCCCATATTTTTTTTCTGTACGTAAAATTTCTTTAGACGTAACTTTCTGTAGGTCTTTTCGAGATTCACCTGAATCGTGAATCTATCATAATCTGGTTCAGGTACAAATAGTAGGCCCTTAGAAAGAACTGACCTTTGGGAATCTGTCAATTCCAAGTCAGAAAGATTTAAGATTTGTCCTTCCCACGCAGATTGTGCTGTTTCTGTCGTTGTTCTGCTCCGTCTCTTAACTCCCCCTCTACATTCCCTCCTTGTTCTCTTGATATTAATTTTTTTGGCTTTGTCCCTAAATGAGCTGTTGTCTCTTTGGACTGTTCCTCTGTATGTTGCAGATACATCTCTGGTTACCGTATTGCTGTTTTTCCTTTACCGGGCTGTTTTTGCGCACCTTTTGTTTTTTGTTCGGCACGTGGACTGTGTCCTGGGTGGGCGGATGGCCACCCACAGCAGGCGGCTGCCATGTTGCACCTTGCAGTATGGCAGCTCACCTGTGGGTGGCCAGGACTTGTTCCTGGTCATACCAGGCACAACTTTGCGCCCCCCCTGAGCGGCACAAGGTGGGGTTGAGCCAGCATCTGTGCCACACATCCAGGGCTGAATATCGGGATGTGCCACATATGCATGTGCACGCCCCGCACTTGCACCAAGATACATTAATGGCGCCCGGTGCATCGGGGTTGCGAGCACAACATGTCCTTGAATATTGTGTTGGGGCATGGTGTTTTGGCGATGGCGCAACCTGCTTGAATATCCCACCGCCAATGTTTATAATCCTCAGTTATAGAAAGCTTAGTTTTCCATTGTATTCTGATGAAACATACTATCTAGATTAACATAACCAAAATGTAACAAAATGTTATCAACAGTCACCGTGAGCCTTTTCAGTGAATGTAAAGTTTTGCTTTTTTACATTTTTTGTCTTTACGGACGTTTTTGCTATGTTGCATACCGCCAACTAGTGAGGTGGTACTACGGATGGCTGGGTCGCTACAATCGAGTTCCAGTTCCGTTGTGTGCCGTACTGAAGATATGATCAACATTTCCAGACAACAACCTACAGTATATAGGGGATTTCAGTTTGCTTGATTTCAGTTGTATGGTTTTTTTTCACATACTGTTCATGTTTTCTGAATCTCCTAAGGAAGTTTGACACGGCTTCATCCTTCCTGGGGTATACCATTCCGGAGCAAAGTGATGCAGGTACTGAGTCCCTCAGTTCATTGATGGATGTCACAAGTGCGCTGGGACCTTCCAAGTAACTATTTATTTATTTATTTTTTATTTAAATTTTGGGGACCGGGTAGGCCCACTGAGACAGAAACAGTCCCTTTTTCAGGGGCAACCCAGAATTAATTCCATATATCTATAAACATAACAAAATACATAAATGTCATTTCACAATTAACAGTCAATATAGACATACTGACCCAGTCAAGGATACAATAACAGGTTAATTATAATCAATATCAGTAGGAGTAGAAGTACTGTTATACACAAGACAATCACAATCAGACTGATGTCCCAATAAGGTTAGATCAGCAGCAGGGAGTCTGATAGACTCAGCGGTAGCAGCTGCAGAGGCTCAGATCCAACAAGTGTGCTTTAAGACCCTTCTTGAAGCCCCCAAGGGAGGTACATTCCTGGAGCTTACCAGAGAGACCATTCCAAATAGGAGGGATGAAGGCAGCATAGGACTGGAGTCCTAGGGAAGTCCTACCACTAGGGACATGGAGAAGCTGGCGGCCAGAGGATCTTAGTGTTCTCCCATTCTTTTTGGGAGCCAATGTGTTAATTAGGCTAAGAGGGGTGCCATTTTGCTGGAGCTTAAATGCAAGACAGAGTGATGGATATGATAATCTGCCATCTAGAGAAGGCCACCTAAGAGATAATAGTACCTTGCGGTGATGCTCCCATGGTGACACCCCTGCAGCGAAGAGCCCTATCCTGTGATACAGTATTTTTAGCCTTTGCATTTCAGAGCTTCTTACAGATTGTAGTAATGGGGCCCCATATAGCAAGGTTGGAAGGAGTGTACCAATGGAAGCCTTGAGTTTGGATTCACGGGTGAGGAAAAGGCTGAGGCGATATAACAGACCTAACTTTTGGTTGAGTTTCTTGGTCAGATGGTCAATGTGACTTTTAAAGGAGCAGTCTTGGTCTAAGTATACACCTAGGTATTTGATACAATTGATTACTTCAATTTTTGAGCCATTGGAAAAAGCTGTGGACAATAAATGTAAACGCGTTGGGCCTAGGCTCTTAGGGCCAAATAGCATGGCTTTGGTCTTTTTACTATTTAGAACTAATTTATTAGCAAGAAACCAATTCTCAAGTAGACCAAAGACTAAGAAGGTGGTTTATTTGGACAGTGTCTCAGGAGGACCTATAAAGCACGGCATCATCTGCATATAAGGTCACCTTGGCCCCTCCACAATGTTGAGGCAAATCATTAATAAATAGGGAAAACAGTAGAGGTCCCAGTATTGAATCCTGGGGCACGCCATCTGTGATATAGCATTTGTTGGACGTAGCGCCATGCCATTTGACAATTTGTGATCTGTCATTAAGGTAGTCTGTGAACCATTGAGTGGACAGATGATCAAGACCAAGAGATGTTAGTTTAGTGATAAGCTGCTGATGATTTACCAAGTCAAATGCCTTGGTGAGGTCTATAAAGATCGCACCAGTTGAAAGGCCATCATCTAGAGCTGTGAAGATATCCCCAGTAAGGCTAATCAGGGCTGTATTGATACCATGATTTTTTCTAAACCCATGTTGTCATTCAGTTAATAAACTGTTCTGTTCAACATATTCCTGGACCTGCTGGTATACAATCCTCTCTAACACTTTACTTAGAGTGCAGAGGATGGATATTGGTCCGTAATTGTCAACAAGCTCAGTACCCCCGCCTTTAGGGATAGGAGTGACTAAGGTAACTTTCCACACAGTGGGGACTTTGCCTTCAAGCAGGGATCTGTTTAGGAGCCAAGTAATGGGACAGGCAATAACGTGGGCTGCGATTCTGAGGAGTTTAGGCTCCAGCTTGTCAAACCCAGCAGAGCCAGAGGATTTTAATTTTTTTTTAGTAATTTTTAGACCTCAGATTTAGTTGCAAGTTTGAAGTGAAAATTAGGCTAAGGGGCTTCCTCTTGTAGATGATTCTGGGTGGGAGGGGGCCGAGAGAGATTATTTTTAAATTTGTCCTGGTCAGTGAGGAATGCATTTAGTGCATTAGCAGCATCTTGTGGGTTGGTATAGCGGACACCATTTGCTACTATGTCACTCTTCTCATGGGTGGAGTTCCCCTTTAGGAGAGAGCTAATTTGGGACCAAAAGTTTGTAGGATTCGAAAGGTTTTCAGGTTGTAGGTTCTGGAGGTATTGTCTTTTAGCTGATTTTTGTTCCTTTTTACACTTGTTTCTCAGTTTTCTATATTCCACCCAATCCTTAGTTAGATTTGTAGATTTGAATTTTTCCCAGGCTTTGTCTCTCTCACCCTCATTTGTTTTTTAAGGTCTCTGGACAGCCACTTTGAGCGGTTTCCCTTGACTCTGATTTGTTTTAGGGGGGCATGCTAATTGGCGGCTGAGAGGAAGTTATTGATGAAGAAATCAAGGGCCCAGTCCAGATTGGAGGCTAGCTTGATTTGAGTCCAATCCACCACTAGGGTTTCAAGAAAGGAACAGGTGTCGAAATTGGAATAATCTCGAGCCCAAAAAATTCTGGGTGGAGGGTTGGGATGGTCATTTTTCCAGATGCCGAATATAGGGGCATGGTCACTTATGGAGTCCGCAAATGTCCCAGCAAGTTTGAAACTACTTGGGCTGGAAGCACAAATCCAGTCTAATGTGGTGTGGTTTCCAGACTTAATGTTCAACCTAGTGGGTCCTTGGATCAATTGGGTCAAGTTGGCCTCTAGTAAGCTGGATTTTACATCACTAATGGTGTGCTGACCCCAGTGGAGGTTAAAGTTGCCAAGGATTATTTTTCTCCCACTGAGGTAGCCCTGGCATCAGAGACAGAAGGCTCTTTAAGGCATCTTTTGCAATCTTAGGTGGGTTGTAGATGCAGCCTATTAGCAGGGGCTTAGTCCTGCCAAGCAGTATTTTGATGAACACCGCCTCACCATCTGATTGGGTATGGTCTGTCGTCACCAGGGAGGCATTTAGGGAGTTTTTAACATAAATAATAACTCCACCACCCTTTCTACCACATCTATCTTGTCTAAAAGACTTAAAGCCCTGGAGTGCAATCTCATGCATTAAGATACTAGGCTTGAGCCAGGTTTCGGAAATGGCAATTATGTCAGGGGAGTACATATTTACCCATGCCTCGAGTTCATGCATTTTAGGTCTGAGGCTGTTAATGTTCATGTGGACTAGTTTCAGACCTTTGGCATTGGCCCGGACAGCCATAGAAAGTGACACAGTTGGAACATTAGGACATGAAGGGCCAGGATTAGATTCAATATCCCCAGCAAGTAATAACTTAATGGTCAGTAGGAATTTCAGGAGTGACCCAAGGGGGGGGGAGGAAGATCTGATGTTTGTAGACACTGAGATATTCCATAACCATATAGCAGTTTCCCCCTTTTCTAAGCCCGTATATGGTAATAAGGGTAGGATTAAGATTGGCTTGGGGGTAGATACATGAGAAACTGGAGTACAGAGGGTCTGTGGACTGCCCTGTGTCCTAAGAGTGAGAAACAATCGGTCTGTGCCCAGTACTAGAAATATGTAAGTACAAGCCAGCATAATACCCAACACCATATTAAAGCATAAAGACGGGTCAGCGAAGAGGTAGAAGTTCAGATTAAAATCCAAGATATTCAGCAGTAGCAGGACAGAGAAAAGCCTGGAGTAGAAAAATGTGGTTGAAGAGGGTATCTAGGTGGATCTATTGAAAAAGCGTGAGGTAGGATAATGTGGGTGGTTAGGGTCACCTCCACTAAAACAGGAGGCCGCAGCGTCCTTCACTCCGAGCCAAAACACCCCCAAACCCGAGCCAAAGCACCCCGAACCTGAGCAAGAGCTATGCAAAAGAATGAAAGAATGTCAGTAGAATATTCAGTGTGTGAAGAAGGAGGAAACAGTGACCTCTAGGGTAGCAGGGTATAACTTGCAAATGGGAATCTAGACAGGTTTTTTTTTTTTGTAAACTATGAATTTTTTAACTATAAATCCGGCACAAATTCTTAGTGCAAGTACACTGCGACACTAAAGGATGCTGTGGAATGCAGACAGCAGCAAGTAAGAAAACGAGTCAGCACTGGTTTGCTGGCGGAAAGGCACCAGGTTCAAATCTGCTGTTCACTGCTCCCGAAACAGAGTGCCTCAGCTGGAAGTAGAGGGTGATTCATACCTGCTAGTCTAAGCGGCGGCATTTTGGAGCTCCCAAGGCAGTAGGTGTGTGTGTGTTGGAGGGGGTCTTGACCTGAAAGGAACACAACAAAGGGGAATTAATGCTTAAAGCCACAGAGGTATGAGGTATGATGTAACAAAGTTTCCTTTTCAGCCAGTTCACAAACTCTGAAAGTTACCAAAATTGACAAAAGTTAACTTGTATAGTGGACTCCACAATTCACGTTTGTTCATTGGCTGATATTATAAAGTCATAGTTATGCCACACTAATTATCTTTAAGAATGTTCCTGTGACATGTTGCACAGTACACCTGCCTGGTTGATGCACGGTTGACATACTGTATCTTACTGTTATACATTGTATCTTGATCGTGTTCATCTAGCATTCCAGCTTGTCATGTCTTGTGTCCAAGACACAGAACAGTAATGCTCATTCCACCATGTCATGTTATGAAATTGTCAATGATGTTCCGTCATTACCACCAAGTGAAATAGATGCTCATCCTGGTGATGTGTACTGCTGTGGCATGTTTATGTTGATAATGCAGTATTTTTACATGATTTTGGCAGATTTACACATTGTTATTTAGTCTGATAAACAGCAGGATCTTCAATTCCTAGTTGCTTCCCCTTTACAAATGAAAAAGTATGGTGTAGCTCAATTGGGCCCAGGTCAGTGGCTAGAAATAATTACAGTTGCTTCTGTCAGTTTGACAACATTTCACACTTTTAGTTGTCTCTGCGGATAATAAAAGGGCATGGTGTTGACATTTCAATTAACTGTCAAACCTCCCCAACACCGACACGCTTCATTATGTCAGGAAACAAAGACTGCATGTGCAACATTCATTCAGTTCAATTCAATGTTAAGTATCTCTGTGTACATTATACAACCTTTATAATTGTAATGATAGTAAGTAGCAGCCTGTAGTCAACTGATATTGTTCCATGTTAGTCGATCAGAACATTAGATGCATTATAATCATTACTCTAACTATTAATAAACTGTATACAGAAATTCTCAACATAGAACAGAAAGTATTGTGGGTATACGACCTTCATGTTCAGGCGTCTTATAATGTACCAGTGCACAGGGCCTTGCAAACAACTCTGAGAAGTGGCTACATGTCGCCTGCATTGTCCACTGAGCCTATTAAAACTATTGTAATTTTTCAAACAGACATAACAGAGTATAATTATTTATACCAGGGCCAGGAATGAACAAATGCACAGGAAACATATGCTATCTTTGGTAAGCATTCGATATTTTGTTACAAATCCCAAGTTGTAAAATTTCTTTCTAGTCAGAAAAATAGTTTGTTTAAATTTTTGGTTTCATAACAGTGAACAGGTAGAGATCACATCATGAACATGAATGCCCTCGTCAACTGCAGAATGTATGGTTCTGTGAGCTTTAAAGGTGTTTGCTCTCTCTCTTCACACTACCACAACCACCTAGTTTCATAGTATAAAAACATTGTGAGGTTATTGAATGTTATGAAGTACTGTTGCATGTAAGGATGGTGTTTACTTTCAACAGATAAATACAGTACAGCTTCAGCTGCGCAGATGTTTGATGTACTCAACCTGCATGTTTTTTTTGGGGGAGAGGGCATAAGAAATCGGACAGGAGTACTGCTGCATTCCAACTGCTGATAGACTGCTTATTCTCTCAGTACTATGCCTTCATTGACTGTGCTTTTTCAATAACTGAATGATACATTTTCATGCTGTAGCAAAACATTGAAGGGATATTTTTATCAATTAGTTTTTGTTTACATGTTGTTATACTTTCCATCTGTCAATATAAGATTTCCTGCTGTATTCAGTGTCAAAAGATGGCTAATGCATGGAGACAGCACAGTATACACTGTAAGTAATACTGGTTGCCTCAGATGAGTGTGTTAGGCTCAGGGGTAAGAACACAAGGGCCAAAGTGCCCATCTGGTTCAGTTCTGGGGTTGCCCAGACAGTAAGGAAAAAGAGGTTGACCTATAGAAAATTCAGGAAGACCATGAAAGAGGTGGATAGGGAAAATTACCTAAGGTTGGCTAGTGAGGCAAGTAATAAAGTCAGGCGAGCAAAGGCACAGAAGGAGCTGCAGATAGCTGAAGGTATTAAGAAGGGGGAGAAGGCTTTCTTTCACTACGTAAGTGAGAAAAGGGACAAGAATGAAGAGATTGTTAGGCTTAGGAAAGGGGTGGAGTGGGTGGAGGATAATGGGGGAAAAGCAGAGATACTAAATGAATACTTCTGTTCCGTCTTCACCAGGGAGAAGGGTGGACCAGTGCCTTCAGGAGGGAAAAGAGGAGTGGGGGAGAGGGGAACACAGCTGTAGTGATAGAGGAGGACAGAGTGAGGGAGGGGCTGCTGGCATTGAAGGTGGACAAATCACCAGGCCCGGATGTAGTACATCCAAGGGTACTAAAGGAACTGTCTGAGGAGCTGGCAGGGCCACTGGCAGACATATTTAATAGTTCACTACAGACAGGTATAGTACCGCAGGACTGGAGAACAGCACATGTAGTTCTGCTTTACAAAAGTAGTCCCAAGGATGACCCAGGGAATTACAGACCAGTCGGTCTGAGCTCCACTGTGGGCAAGCTCATGGAGACCGTACCAAAGGAAAGGTTGTTGGGATATCTAGAGGAGCATGGTCTCCAGGATGTGAGGCAGCATGGGTTCATGGGGAAGGGGAGATCGTGTCAAACAAATCTGATTGACTTCTTTGACTGTGTCACTAAGAAAATAGACAGGGGCCAAGTGGGAGACACCCTCTATCTTGATTTCAGCAAGGCCTTTGACTCTGTGCCCCACAAAAGGTTGATCAGGAAATTGGTGGATCTCGAGGTTGGGAAAAGATGGCCAGATGGGTGGAAAACAGGCTGAATGACAGAACCCAGAGGGTGGTTGTGGGGGGAGAGTTATCTGGCACAAGACAGGTAACCAGTAGGGTCCCACAGGGCTGGGTGCTGGGGCTAGTATTGTTCAATGTCTTCATCAATTACATTGGAGATGGCATTAAGGGCAAAATGTACCTATTTGTGGATGACACCAAGCTCTATGGGAGAGTGGACACAGCTGAAGGGATACAGGAAGATCTGGAAAAGCTAGGGAGGTGGTCCAGGATCTGGCAGCTTGGCTTCAATGCCAAGAAATGCAAAGTCATGCATATTGGAGCCAAGAAACCTAGGACAGAGTACTACCTGGGTGGAGTCCAAGTATCTGCATCAGAGGAGGAGAAGGACCTGGGAGTGATGATCACTAGTAACCTGAACCACACCACACAGTGCAAGAAACCAGCAGCAAAGGCAAACAAGATGCTGGGATGCATATCTAGGGGGATCAGAGAGAGGAGGTTATACTGCCCTTGTACAGGTCACTGGTAAGGCTGCATCTGGAGTATGGAGCTCAGTACCAGTGCCCACACCTCAAAAAGGACATTAACCTGCTGGTGAAGGTCCAGGGGAGGGCTACAAAGATGATAGCTGGTCAGCAGGGTAAGGCATACGAGGAGAGGTTGAGGGCACTAAACATGTACTCCCTGGAAGATAGGAGAGAGAGAGAGAGAGAGGACATGATTGGGATCTTCAAGTACTTGAAAGGGATAAATAAGGTTGATAAGGAGAGTCTCTTTAAGCTGAGTGGCAAACATAACACGAGGGGGCACAGTCTTAAGCTGGAGGGTGGGAGGTTTAGGAGGGAGGTCAGGAAGCACTTCTTCACAGAGAGGATGGTGGACACTTGGAATGCGCTGCCAGAAGAGGTAATCTCATTGAAGACACTGAGCAGCTTTAAGAGAGGCTGGGACAGGTATAGGGGGAGGGTAAAGGTCAAGGGTAGGGAGGATGGGAGGAGTGGAGGAGGGAGGGCAGGGACAGTAGCTCAAGCTGTGGACCCTGCAATATGAGAAAACTTGATAGACCAAATGGCCTTCTTCTGCTGGCTTCTTTGTAAGTTTGTATGTAAGTGGAATAATATTATATTAAAATAAAGAAAATGAATACAAACCAAGGTTTGTACTTCTCTGTTATGGGCAATTCTGTTACTCACTTATTAAACAGTAGGAATTAGACACAATGTGGTGTGACTTGGGTTGGTATTAGTTCACAGATGCAATGGTTGCTCACTGCAACTGCTCACTCAAGACATACTCACACCACCCCTTGGAATAACCGAGTTGCCGCTCCACCAAACGTATAGTGGATCCCACGTAGACCACTATTGATTTCCATAAATAATAACCTTGTTTTCTGTCATTTGAAATAATTAAATCTGTCGCACTTTACAAATCGTATATCTCATCAAAAAAAGACAGCCAGTACCGTAAGCTGCAGTCTCGCCCCTCAGTGGGACACGCAGCACTGTTCACATGATGCAACAAAACAAACACATTTGTGTGTGCCAATGTCTTCAATGTTGAAGAGTTTCTATACATATTATCACTATGTGCAGTTCAGATAGTAATAAATCAAAGCAACAGTTTCAGTAACTGGGTCCCTGTTATTGGAGCAGTCATTTTGGTTTACTACAAACTGAACTTTAATAATGAAATGTGGCATGAACTCATCCACATTCAAAACAAAGTTGTGTGCACACGCGGTCTTCTTTCTGTGACATCACAAGATGGAGCATCATGTTCCTGCATGATGGCATGTCTGCAGCAAAAGGAAGTGATTACTTTTCTTGCTGATTAAAACATACACGTTAAATAACTTATTACCAGGGAACAATACAAGGTATTATTTATGGCAATGAACTCAGGGCAAGGTGAGGTACTGAATATGTTGGTGGGAGTGGCGTCTATGCAGATAAGAAGCTGATCTGTAAAGAAGTATTGTAATTATGGTGAAACTGAGGTGCTATTCCTTACCATAAGTTGGTTTTTCAATGTCCTTTCTTACAGAATAGCCTCCCTTTTTGAACCTCAGGAAGCGGATGGAGTACTGAAGTTTGACATCGAGTGTCTTGGATTGCAGAAGATCACTATTCTCATTAAAATGCATGGCTAATAGTATGAGCTTAATCATGGGACATAAAAAAATATGAAAGCTGTTTTTTCTTCATTTTCTTTAATACCCACGCCTCGGCTGGAGGTGGTCCCTAGGAGTTCCTGCTTTTGCCTGAATTTCCTCGACTGCTGCCCCGGACCCTCATCGAGCTCAACCCTTTCACCCTGCCATCCCAAGGTCGTGTCAGGCGGGGATCCATCCCACACAATGCAGAAGACCTGAAGGCTGGGGCTGAAGGGGAGCTAGCTTAAGTGGGTCCACCGCAGCGTCAGGAAGCCAGCCATCACTCACGCCAGAGGGTTGGTGCTTTTTCCCTTGTATCCCCCAAGGCACTTGCATGCAGCGGCATTCAGGATGCTGCCACGTGCGCCCTCACACACATCCTGTCAGATGCCTGCCTGTGCCAATCCATGCTTTGTTCACCGAGCCTGCACCATCCTTGGCCACCGCCATGAGCCAGTGCCTCAACGATTCACCCCACCTTCCCTCCATCCCTCCCTCCCCGGAGGAGGAGAGCAGTCCAGGGGATGCTTGATCTTCTTCCCCCTGGTCGACCCTCTGAGACCCGAGGTCTCTCCCGACGCCAGGTCATTGGTGTGGGACGATGTAAGGCGCCAGTGCCTCAGCCCTCTGCGTCATCAGGCTGGCCTGAAAGCTGTTTTGTAATGACTGTGCATGTTATACATGTGCAGACTACAATCATTACTATGCCTACTTTTGAAAATAATTAGGAGCACTGTAGTAACATACCAAACATAATTTTCTACACTAACCCACCACATGTGTGGGGGCTTACTGTAAATGCTTGAATAACAGCCCAGGCGCTTATTTAATTCCTGCCGTTGGCAACATAGGCACTTATTTGAGCAGGTGGTTATTCAAGGAGGGGCGCTTATTTTTTTCAAACAGTCACTGACTGAAAAGCACATTTATGAAGGAAGGCAGTCACATTATCAGTATGCTGTTTGACTTTTTTTTTTTTTTACTGTATTTTACTTAATTTAATTGAGTGCAACAAATGGGGGAAAGGGGGGTTCCAGTATGCATTAACATTCAGCCTGTTAATTTATTAAGAAAATCACTGTCCTCCGCTGCCTGTTAAAGAAAACAAAAAAAAAAATAAGCAGCAATCAATCTTCATCTGTCCTCCATTGCCAGTTCATTTTCAGCAGTTTCCTCCACATCTTCATCTTCAGGGTTCAGGTTCTGGTGCTCTATTGGCAGCACAGCTACCTTTTGACAGTGTCCGAAGGTTTGTCAGCATCTCTTGTCTCTGCTCATATAGAATGTCATTCATTTTAAGCACATTAATACTGTCATCCTCAGAGTTGTTCAGTGTGTTTGAAACTCCACAAACAACAAATGGCTTAACAATGAGCACGGTGGGAACAGTGTCCCAGGATTGCTTCACCCACTTAGCCAGCTGGACTCTTGTTGGCGGCACCAGGTTTCCACCTCGGGTGTACTGCTTTTCATGCTTGGACATCCACTCTTCATACAACTTCCTATAGTACACCTTAAAAGGTGCATTCCAACAGACGTCTGCTGCCTGTACAAGCCCAGTGCAACCACTGGGTATGACGTCTGTATCAGTTTTTAGTTTCTTTAGGACACACTTGGTTGAGTCCTGTAGGTGGCAATGATAAGCATCCCAAACTTGGAGCGGACGAGAAAAAGCAAAGGAATCCCACACCTGATGTAGCCATATATGGGTGAGGTCCTCATTCATCCAGTCATTCTCACTGCAGACACAAATCACACTACTAACTGTGTCCAGTTCTTTGTTATGGCGGTTTTCCCTTAAAAACAATAAATGGAGGGAGTTTGGTGCCATTAGCCTTCACTGACAAAACCACTGTCACTAGGTAAGGCTAGGGGGATGATGAGGTGCATTAGTAGGGGTATCACAAGTCGGAAGAGGGCGGTAATAATCCCTCTTTACAAGATATTGGTTAGGTCTCATCTGGAGTACTCTCATGTGGCAGTACTGGAGGCCACACCTTCACAAGGACATAAACCAAATTGAGGCAGTCCAGAGAAGGGCAACCAAAATGGTGCAGGGACTGCATCAGAAAACATATGAGGACAGATTAAAGGAGCTCAATATGTATACCCTAGAGCAAAGGAGGGAGAGAGGTGATATGATCAAACATTCAAACACCTTAAGCGCATTAATAAGGTGAAAGAGTCTAACAAGTTTCAATATAAGAAAAATAGCAGGACAAGAGGACACAGCAGGAGATTAGAGGGAGGCTGATTAAGCGGTAATGTAAGGAAGTTCTTTTTCACAGAAAGGGCGGTGGATGCATGGAATGGCCTACCTCAGGAAGTGGTGGCTATGAATACAGTGCAGGGCTTCAAACAGGCATGGGATAGGCATAAGGGAGCAATACAGATGAGTATGAATTGATAGGCCATTGACAGAGCGAAGGCTGATGGCACATTCATAAGGTAGAAAAAGAAATGGGCAGACCGGATGGGCCCTGTGGCCCTTATCTGACATCAGCTTCTATGTTTCTATGTTACTCGTGACTTTTCATGACCTGTAGTTTTTAGAGGTACTGACTTACTGCCAATAAAATCCACTGTGTAATCAGCAGCCATGTCAAGCCATATGGGCGTTTTTTTTTTTTTAAACTTTCTTTATTTAAAAAGTTTTTCAATAATGGTAGAACACCATACAGAAAATACATACAAACCAATAACGGCTTTACAGATCATACATGTTTCATAAATCAAGCTAGCAGGGTGTACCAATATAATTAAAGAAAGTACAGAATAATAAGGAGACATCCAACTTTTGTATTGTTTTTTCCCTGTTTGTATGGACTTTATGGTACAAAGCCCAATCTAAGTGGAGCTATATACAATACCCATCTTCTCCAGATTTCCTCAAACTGAGTATGCCTTTTGTTTAACAATGCTGTCATCCTTCCATTTTGTATAGGTTAATCATTATATCTTGCCATTGAGTTAGAGAAAGCAGTTCCTTAACCAGCCATTTCTTTGTAATAGCCTTTTTTGATGCCAAAAGGGTGACCAGCAATAGGTTCATTGATTTTGGGTCTCTCCGGTCCTCTGGCACCTGGTGGAGGCCAGGCGTCACTCAAGCCACCAGCGCTTGCACACATGGGAGGCAGGGTGGATGCTGGTGTCATTGCACATCCCCGCCTCCAAGAAAAATGGTGGAAAAAGCAAGGTGGATGGGTCCTCTGTCTCCATGAAGCCCTCTCTGGAGCTTCGGTTAGCCACCATCGCCTAGCTCTCCTGACTAGATACTGGTCCCGCGGCTCTGGATAGGGGACCAGTGCCATGGCCCCACCCTCTGGGGGGTAAGCTGGGGGTAACTGGGAGATGCTGGCCATAGATGGTAGGTGGGAGCTCCATGGGCCGTGACCAGGGTGGAGACCAATGGAAGGACCTGCCAGGTAAAAATGAAAAAAAAAAAGGGTTGCCCTTCTGGAGCAACAGCAATGCTCCGCCATGGGGGAGTCTTCGACATCCTCCTCGGATCCCGCCATTTAGGGCGAGCCTCCTATCGATGACTCACGGGCTGAGAAGAAACACCTCAAAATCAAGCATGTTTTCTCCTGCCATCCTCATTGACGATGACCCAAGTTCCACTAAAAAGGTGAGTATTAGGAGGGAACCCACTACTCTACCATCTTCTCCTTCATCAATGGTTGTGGGTCCCCCTCTTCATTCATTGATGGACCCTCTGTTGACGACAACTGTTGGGGTCAGTTTGCAGCTTCCACTGCTGCTTCCTCCCACATGTATTTCTGGCCATCGTCCATCGACAATGGCCATGGCACCTCCATCGGTTCTTCCATCGACAATGGCTGCTATACATTCAACGGTTCCCCATCAATGGTGGCTTCTTATCCAGACACCATTCTCTCATTGATGGTGTTCCTGTCAATGACCACTTCTGCCTATACAGCAATTTCTTCATCAATGGCTGGCCACACTTTTAGGAGCTTCTTAATGGCTCCTCCGTCATCTACGGTGTTGAGGACTTACATGAACCCTTCGTCGTAGATGGGACAGTTGGCTCCAGTGCCTTCAGCCATTTCTTCTGTGGTGCTCATTCAGTCCATGGCCCCTGCCTTCTCAGGGGGGCAGCTGGCCATGGTAGACATTCAGGCTCTAGTCCAGTCCATTATGACCCTTACTAGGTCCTCCCCTCAGCAATCCGGGGAGGCGGTGGTCCCCACATTCACCCCCTCCAGGCCTTCTTCAGCCTCCAGGATGGGAAGCTCCTCTCCTGCCTCCCCGGGGTTTCATCCCAGAGTGGAAGATATGACAGACCCATTCCTACAGGAATGGGACATGGTGAATTTGGGAGAAGAGGAGGAGGAGGAGGAGGACATGGACCAGGATCAAGAGTCCCCAGTGTTCTCGGAGGTATCTTCCCTTCAGGGTGAACTTATGCCTGAACTGCTCTGTTCTCCCCCAGATTACCCTTCATTCTAGATATTATGGTTCATTTGTAGAAATCTTTTGGATTCCAAACTACGGAAAAGGATGTCTCCAGAAAAAAGTTGGCACAATACCTTGGTATTCCAGAGAGCTCCACATTGGTCATCCCTCCTCTTGTGGATGCCTTTGAAGAGGCCATTTGGGCAGCTTAGCAGCAACCATTCAAAATACCCTCCAATCCCTGAAAAGCGGACTGCCTTTATCGGGCCTTGGTGGATCACCCTTATCTTACTACCCTACTGCAAGCAGATTCGGTGGTACAAAATGCAGCTCATGATACGTCTGCTAGACTGCAGCATATGAGAGCTCAACTCCCTGACAGGGAATCCAAGAAACTGGATGTCATGGGGAAAAGGGTCTATGCCTCGGCTACTGTGTCCCTTCATATCTTCAATTATATGGGTCACCTCCTAAAATATCAGGAGGAACTCCTTAAAGCTGCTCAAGAATCTGTCCAATCCCTTCCAGTAGGTCTGCCTCAAGAGGATATTACTGCAAAACTCTCCACTGCTGCTTCTGTCTGTTGCCACCTGCTCCGAGCCACCTATGATGCCATCGATTCTTCGGCATGAGCCTCCTCTGCGGGTATTTGCTTCAGATGCCATGCATGGCTGAGGGTTTCAGGATTCTCACAAGATATACAACAGTGTATCCTCAATGCTCCCTTTAAAGGGGACAAACTTTCTGGACCACAGACCCAAGACATTCTGAAGGATTTACAGGACTCTGGTCATACTCTTCAGTCTGTTCGAACCCTATATCACCCTCATGCAAAACCTGCATACAGGGGGCCCTTTCATCGCTGTTCCAATTGTGGTAGACTTACAACTCAGAGGCAGCCCATTAACAAACGAAAGGCTCAGTTAGCTCTGCCAGGATCAAGAAATACCCCAAAAACATCCAGATATGTCCCTGCTGCTACTCAGCAGGGTCAGCCTTCAGCCTGAAGGTCTGTCTCTGGCCATGGGGGCAGAGACCCCCTCCACAGCCGTCAGGGGCAGGTTTACCCTGCACCTCAAAGGATGGTAAGGGATCACTTCAGACTTCTGGATCATTCAGTTGATCTAGTACGGTCATACACTGGACTTGATCAGTCTTCCTCCTTCCTTGCCTCCTCGGGTCTCTCACTACCCTCCAGACCACGCTGTGGTACTGAGGGAAGAAATTGATGCTCTGTTAAAGAAACATGCCATAGAACATGTTCCTGCTCATCAGAGGGGCTCGGGATTTTACTCCCGATTTTTTTCTGGTTCCCAAATGGATGGGAGATTTACACCCCATTTTGGATCTCCGAGCTCTCAACCTCTACATAAAGTACCAAACATTCAGGATGGTGACTCTCCCAACCCTGCTTCCTTTGCTGAATGTGGGAGACTGGCTCTGTTCCCTGGACATGAAAGGCACATACCTTCATATCTTGATGTACCCTGCACACCAGCAGTTCCTAAGCTTCCAGTTTCAGGGCCATCATTTCCAGTTCCAGTCCCTCCCCTTCAGCCTTTCCTCAGCCCCAAGGGTGTTTAAAAAATGCCTAGTGGCTGTGGCCGCTGCCCTATGCAAGGAAGGCCTTTACATCTTTCCATGCCTGGATGACTGGCTCCTCAAGGTGTCATCACACCCCCTGTTGGAATACACCCTGACCCACACCCTAAGGCTGTTCTCCCTGGTGGGCATCAAGGTCAACTATCCAAAATCAAAGATGGTCCCATCACAAACTCTCCAATATACAGGAGCAGTATTGAACACCTCTCTGGGCATGGCTTTTCTTCCCCAGGCTCAGGCAGATGCCATTCTTGCCCTGACATTAAGGCTGGAGACTTGTTGGTATGTCACCACAAGGGACTACCTTCACTTTCTGGGACATTTGGTGGCAACCATCTCAACTATCCCCATGCCAGATTCAATATGAGGGTACTTCAGTGGACCCTCAGGGTCCAACGGGATCAGAAGACAGATGACTTCAATGCCCCTGTCCTATTGTCTTCCCCGGCATTTCACACCATACAATGGTGGAAGTCCATGGACAATCTACTGAGAGGCATGTTGTTCCATCCCCCTGTCCCAGATCTCACACTGACGATGGACCCTTCCTTGATGGACTGAGGTGCCCATCTCCAGAAGGTTCAGTCCCAGGGCTCTTGGACAATTGTAGAAGCTCATCTTCACATCAACGTCCTAGAAATGAGGTCCATCTTGTACGCCACATAGGTGTTTGAGACCTTACTCCCTCAGGGTTGCCTTCAAGTGCAATCAGACAGTTTAGCAGTAGTTCACTACCTGAACAAACAAGGTGGTACCCATTCATACCCTCTCCGCCGAGAATCCATGAGGGTGTGGTCTTGGGCACCCCAGAGTGGCATTCACCTTCTGGCAGTCCACATTACCGGGGTGTCAAATACCCTGGCAGACGCCCTGAGCAGATCCACTGCTTGGGCCAACGAGTGGGAACTCCATTCAGATGTCTTAGAAAATGTATTCTGCCACACAGGTTGCCCGGAGTTGGACCTATTTGCCTCTTGGCAAAATGCAAGACTGCCTCTCTATTGCTCTCTTGAGCGAGGTCCTGGAACTTTATGGCTGGATGCCTTATCTCATTCCTGGACAGGAAAATTTCTTTATGCTTACCCACCTTTTCTTCTCCTGCAGAGAGTACTCCTAAAACTGATCAGGGACAAGGTGTCTATGATTCTCCTAGCCCCCTACTGGCCGAGGCACATCTGGTTCCCCTTGCTTCTGCAAATCTTGGACCGGAATACACTTCTTCTGCCACTTTGTCTAGCTCTCCTATCACAGGAGAACAGCTCTTTGCTGCACCAAGACCTTTGCTCCCTGCATTTGCATGCTTGGCTCCTGAGGATTTAGTCCTCTCCCACTACAACATATTTCCAAGGGTAGCAGAGATCCTAAGGGCAGCTCAGAAGCCCTCTACAAGGTCCTCCTACTCTATGAAATGGAAACGCTTCTCTATCTAGGCCTCTTCCTGGGAATTGGACCCCTATGAGTGTTCCCCACAATGCATCTTAGTCTACTTGCTCTCTATATCTGACCGTGGCCTGAAATATTCCTCTATAAAAGTCTACCTTGCAGCTATTTCAGCATTTCCCTTACTTGTGGACAACAAACCATTATCCCAGATGACACTGATCAGAACCTTCTTAAAAGGTATCCTGCACTTGTATCCCCCTATTCGGGATCCAGCCCCGGTATGGGATTTGAATTTTGTACTTGAAAAACTGACTGCAAGTCCTTTTGAGCCTGTAGAAACATGCAAGCTCTGATTTTTGTCTTGGAAAACTATTTTCCTTGTAGTGATTACATCAGACAGACGTATTTCTGAGTTACAGGTGTTTATGTGCAAGCCAGCTTACCTACAGTTTCATATGGATCGGGTTTCCTTAAGTACTGACCCCTCCTTTCTCCCGAAAGTGGTTTCTGAATTCATTCTGAATCAGTCCATTTAATTGTCAGTATATTTTGTGGAGCCTGAGAATCCAAGGGAAGCCCTGCTTCATACTCTCGATGTGCACAGAACATTGAGACATTATCTTCTCCACACTGAACAGTTGTGAAAAACTGAGCAAATTTTTGTTTCTTTCACCCCAGGATGACAGAGCGTTTGGGTTTCAAAGCAGTGCTTGTCTACATGGTTGGCCAACTGCATTATGTTCATCTATAACAAATATGATAAACCTCTCACAGGGTCTGTGAAACCCCACTCCGCTAGAGAAAATGCTGCCTTCACAGCATGTTTTTGAGGCATCTCGGCTTTGGACATTTGCGAGGCTGCCACCTGATCTACTGTACATACATTCACAAAACATTACAGTCTAGAAATTCCTTCCAAGTAGCGGGCCAATTCTGGACGGGCCGTCCCGCAGGGACTCCTGTCCTGAAGCGCTACAGTTCATTTCCTCTTCCCTTGGGCATGATAACTGCTTGGGATTCTTCCCATGTGTTATGATCTGCTGTAAGAGATTGGCTTGAAGAAGATAGTACAGTTGCGTAAGAACTTACCGTAACAGTAGATCTCTGAGAGTATCTCTTGCAGCAGGTCATGCTGCCCTGCCCGCCTTCCCACTTGCTACTGCTTCAGAAGGGTACCTTACTCCAACCTGTCACAGAAGCCTTGGGCTGCTGTCTTTTTGTTGCTCTCCTCAGTTCCCGTCGGAGACCATTGAGTATCTTCCCCTACCGGTCGCTAAGATGGAAAAGAACTGAGGAGTATCAGGGACCTCCCCAAAGCACACCACATGATGACAGGAAGGGGAGGTCCCTGGATCGACTGCTGAGAAGTCATCCAGAGGGTATGATGCCTGCGGCTGATATCACATGTGTTATGACCTGATGCAAGAGATACTCTCAGAGATCTACTGTTACATAAGTTCTTATGCAACTGTACTGTCTTCGGGTAGTAACCCATGCTGTAAGTACTTCAAGAGGTTGTCATGACATTGTAAACCTCGAGAGCGAAGCTCAAGAGGTTTACTGCTGTCACAGCAACTTCGAGAAGTGATTCCAGCATGGTTGTTATGCAAAGACCATCCATTAGCTTTAATAGTGTATGGGCACTGGTTTGCGTTGAATTCACAGTATAGAATGTTACACAAAGTGAATGTTCCATTTTGTTATACTATCGATATGACATAGTGAAGAGGGTATAACAACAATCTGACGTCATATTGCTGGTATAACAACATTGTAAAGTGTGCGAATTTTGTTAATATTAAGCCTCTCCCATACACTGTAATTGCATAATATTACTATGTCTAAGGGGTAAATCTTCCATCTATATTGTTCGGAAGGATATACCATTGTAACAGTGACACTTTCACAGCGATGCTGTTACAGCAACACCAACCCGTCGACACCCACAGTGTTGACTGGGTTGCCTGAGCAATGACCGAGTCATCAACTCTGGAGTTCGGCCATTCTCTCCCAACATCTGCCCCCGGAGTTGGAATTCATAAGTCTGGTGGGGCAGAGCCCCCCCCGCATAGGAGGGTGCAGGGGGGGGTTCATGTACACTGAACAGGTGTCGGTGTAGTCTCCAGTTGGGGGTCTGGATTGGTAGTATCAGGGATGTCGGCGACCATGTGTCACTGTAGGGGAGGTTGCCGACCTTCATGTAGCTGTGGCATAGCGGAACTATTTGGAAGTCCAGCCAGTTACCAGTGCTATCAGCCTGGTGATGCAATCATAAATCACTGATGACAACAATCTCTTATTATTCAGAAATCATACAGACAGTGAAGGAACGTTAAATGTCAGTAACAAATATTTCCCTTAAAAACAGATTATGCTGTATGTAGCATTGCAAACTGTTTGCGCACTGACCCATGCCACGTGGCATAGCGCTGAAACAGTATCCCTACCAAAAATGTACAGAGATACCTGTTGCATCATCGTTATATGGTACACTATCAATTGAACTGTCATGAGTAGACCATATGCTTCATTTCCTATTTCTGGAAAAAGGAAAGAAAAAATTACTCACCATGGTAATGTTGTTTCTTCTAATGGAGTCTTGCTGTATTCTGACTATATGCAGTTAGCTCCAGCACTTGAACTGCTCCGGAGAGGAAAGAGTCAATTCTATGCCAAGGCATAGAACGTTGAGCTCGAGCTCGGTTTTCAAACCTCTGTCCCAGGTACTCCTCAGTTTAACCGTCAGATTCTTACGAGCCCTATACTAACTAACAATCCAGAAATTGTTTCTTAGAGTTTTTATGCCAAAAGGCAATAAATGTAAATTTAGGGTCCAAAGACTCAAGTTGAGACCCCCCAAAAAAATCCAAGTAGGTAATAAAGCATATAACCATAAACATAGGAACAAGAAAACCTCAATTAAAAAGAGGCAACCACGTACACCCCTGAGGTGCAACACTGTGCCTGCCTCACCCACATCCCAAAACAACTAGAGTCCAGGAGGGGAGGCAGGAAGGGAGGTCAGACTACGGCAAGACTCCATTAGAAGAAACAACATTACTATGGTGAGTAATTTTTTTCTTCAAACAACATGAAGTCTTGCTGTATTCTGACAATATGCAGACTACCAAGGAGGAGGGAATTACAGAACCTATTTTGGGAACAGACTCTGCAGTACTGCTGTGCCAAACCTAGCATCACTTCTTGACTGGATGTCAAGGGAGTAATGCTTGGTAAATGTGTGAACAGTCTTCCAGGTGGCTTTACAGATTTCCACTAAGGGTATATCCCTGGCAGCTGCAATCGAAGCAGCTGTACCTCTGGTGGAGTGAGCCCTCAGGCCTGATGGAGGCTCTTTCCCCAATTTTGAATAGCAGAACTGTATGAAAGAGACAATCCACCTAGTAATAGTTCTCTTAGTGGCAGGTTTACCTTTACCCACCTCCCCATAAGTGAGAAACAGCTGGGAGCAGTCATTTCTATGGGGCTTAGTGGATTCTATGTAGTAACTCAGAACCCTCTTTACATAGAGACTGTGTAATCTCCTCTCTCCAGAGGAGGAGTGGTCAGTGAAAAATACAGGCAGTGTCATAGACTGGTTCAGATGAAAGTCTGATACCACTTTGGGAAGAAATTTCCTATTTGTACAAAGGACCACCTTATCTTTGTGAAATGAAATGAAATCAGAGTTCACTGATAAAGCCTGTAACTCACTGATTCTCCTGGCAGAGGTGATAGCAACCAGGAACACAGTTTTCCAAGTCAGGTATTTGAGCTCAGCTGAACAAAGTGGTTCAAAGGGAGGCTGCATCAGCAGTGCAATACAGATATTCAGATCCCATAGAGGAGTAGGATCCCTGAAGGGAGAATTGATATGGACCAGACCCTTGAAAGATTTCTTGAAAACTGGATGGGAGGCTAGAGAAGAGACCTTCCCACCCGAAAGAAAAGCAAAAACAGCTGCCAAATGCACCTTGAGAGTGGCCGGCCGAAGGCCTAAACTGTTAAGATACATTAAATAATCTAAAGCAGTGGCAATGTCAGCTGAATGTGCCTCTGGGAACACCAGAACCCAAACCTCTTCCATTTAGAATTATAGGTCTTAATAGTTTTATTTATTTTTTTTTTTAATTTTAAACATTTGTTTACCGGGTAAGTACAATGAGCCAAGGCCCGTTTTCATGTAAGACCCGGAGACCGAATACATATACAGTCAAGATGTTTACAATAAACAAACTCACATTACAATACAATACAACATTAAACATACATTACCTAACATAAATAATATATATAGAATAATCATTAAAAACAACAATGCAATGGTGGAAGGCTTTCTACTGGCCTTAAGGATATCCAGAGCTGATTGTGAGAGATGCAGGCCTGCATATTCTAGCTCTTCAAGAACCAGGTCCTGAGCCTGAGTGTGTGAAGATTGGGGTACAATATTCTCCCCTGAGATGAGGTGAGGAGGTTGAACTGTCTGGGAAGGCACAAAGAAATTGTCACTGATAGTGACCACAGTAGAGGATACCAAGGCTGTCTGGCCCAATCCAGGGCTATCAGAATCACAGTGCAAGGTTGGGATCTGATCTTGACCAGAAATCTGAACATCAGAGAAAAAGTTCAAGTTCAAGTTTATTGCAGGAAAGACTCCGTTGAGCAAGCTCATTCACAAGGAGGTCCTGAGGCACATATACATACAGTTCGCAATTACATAGACAGGAGATATAAAATGTATCTTGTAGAAAAACAAAGAAAAAAATATATATAATACAAGAGGTATACACAATAGAAGTCCTTATGCTATATATAATAATAATAATAAACTTTATTTATCTACGCCTTTCTTAAAGCCAAGGCGCATTACATAGAGAATAATGGATGGGGAAGGGTTTGATATGAGAATTTAATGCACACTCAAGTTGTGAGATGCTACATAAACCCCGAGGGCGAAGCCCAAGGGGTTTATCAAAGCATCCCACAATGAGGGTGTGCATAATGCTCATATGAAACACCCTCCCCATCTTTTATTTTTTATAATAACAGGCCAGCAATTTTTCTCCAGCAGTTTGTGAGACTGTTTGGCCCCGCCCACATACAGAATGTTGGCCAATGAGGCAGCAGCATAGTTTGACTGGCATGGCTCATGAATGTCATAACAACCAGCTGGTTGTTATGGAAAATATCAACCTGGTCAGTACATTGAGAGAAATTGCTGACCAGTTATTATAATAAAATACAGAATAAGACATGCTAAAACATATTAAAACTAAATTGACAGCTGAGCAATCAATAGGCATCCAAATTATCTACAAATGCCTTATTCCATAGGAAAGACTTTAGGCCCCTTTTAAAACCCTCTACCATCATGCACTCTCGAATCCAACATGGTAGAGAATTCCAGAGGGTCGGCACCATGAACATAAAAGCTCAGGCGCCGGAGGATTTTAATGTTACCCTCGGGATCTCTAGCAACCCCTCGTTGGCTGAGCGGAGTGGTCACGTCGGTAGGTAAGGCACCAGAAGCTCTTTCAGGTAATCCGGGCCCAACCCATGTAGGGCTTTATAAGTCAGAAGACTGACTTTAAAGGTGATCCGCCACTGAATCAGCAGCCAGTGCAGGTCTCGGAGCACTGGTGTAATATGAGAGGAACGAGAGGTCCCCATTAATAACCGGGCTGCCGAGTTCTGCACTAGCTGCAGGCGGCGGATATCAACCCCAGGCAGCCCAAAGTAAAGGGAGTTGCAGTAGTCCAGACGCGAGGTCACAAAAGCGTGGATCAACGTAGGTAGGTTGCCGGATGGAACAAGGTGCTTGATCCTGGCGATGTTCCTAAGATGGTAAAAGGATACCTTAACGACCGCTGACACGTGCGCACGCAGTGTCTGCTGATCGTCAAGGATCACCCCCGGGTCTCACACCCGTTCAGAAGTCGGGAGCTCTGCATCTCCCAGGAATAAACCAGAGGTTTGAAGTGCCCCCGACCCCTCAGTCCGGCGGCCAGTATCCACAACCAACACCTCCGTCTTCCCAGAGTTCAATTTCAACCAGCTGGACCTCATCCAATCCTGGATCCCACTGAGACAGTTGTTAAACACTGAGAGTGCTCTATTCTGGTCAGGTACAAAAGACAGATAGAGCTGGGGGTCATCAGCATAACAATGAAACTCCAGCCCATATCGTCTTACAATGTCTCCGAGGGGAAGCATGTACACCACAAACAACATGGGGGACAGCACCGAGCCCTGAGACACCCCACAGGTCAGAGCGGTAGGATCGGAGGAAAAAATCCCCGATACCACCCTCTGAGTTCTACCTGTGAGGAAGGAAGTAAACCATCTGTGCACCAAACCCGACAACCCACAGATGCATCTCAGGCGCTCAAGCAACACCCCATGGTCTATGGTGTCAAATACTGCTGACAAATCCAGAAGGACCAAGATGGACCGTTTTTTCTGGTCTCTCGCCATCAGGAGATCATTGAGGACCCGAACCAGCACAGTCTCAATGCTGTGCCTCTTTTGAAAGCCTGATTGAAGAGGGTCGTAGATGTTATGGATGGTAAGATGGTTGTCCAACTGGGCTGCCACCACTTTCTCGATTACCTTCCCAACAAAGGGGAGGTTCGAGATAGGTCCGTAGTTTGCCAGGGAGTCGGGGTCCAAAGATGTCTTTTTCAACACTGGTGTCACTACCACTTCCTTCAGGGAGCGGGGATATTCACCAGTGTCTAGGGAACACCAGACTATCCTGGCAAGAACCAGGATGATAACCTCCCCACAGTCCATAATCAGGCCTGTGGGACCTGGGTCTAAACTACAGCTTGTGGTACGCATACCCTGGACAATCCTCATAACATCCTCAATTTCCGGTCTTATGAAGGAACTCCAGGTGAACAGTGTGCTTGCGACCATAGGCTGGACCACCACAACTCCCATGGAGGGGGGTGGTGCAAATCTCGGCCCTGATGTCGGCCACCTTATCTGCAAAGAATCGAGCAAGCTCCACACACTGTATCTGCAAAAAAGCTCGACGAACCTGCAGACAGGCTGGGTTGCACAGCCTGTCTATGGTTCGAAAGAGTTGGGCTGGTCGATTCTGAGCAGCAGCAATTTCTCTGGACAGGAACGCTGCCTTCTTATGAGTAATTGCTGACTGATAGAGTTTATAATGCTCTAGGAGTCTAAGATGGTCGGCATCTAAGCTGGACTTCCGCCAACATCTCTCCAACCTGCGACCAAATCTCCGCAACTCCCTCAGATCCCAATCAAACCAGGGGGATCGGGGGCGAAGGGAGAGAGGCTGCACACGGGTGGGAGCAATTAAATCCAAAGCAGAGGTGACAGCCTTATTATAGGCTTGCACCATCACTTCAGGATTTAAGCTCAACCCAGGAAATTCTGATAGGTCAAGAACTGCAGATAGACCAGTGGGAGTAACATCCTGTAAAGGGCGGTACTTGACCATCTCCACTGGGGTAGGTCTACGCAGGGGGGTGCAAAAATTGAACCTCACAGTGTGGTGGTCGGACCATCCGACTGGTTCCACCCCCACATCGGAGGCCTGTAACCCCAGCAGGAAGACCAGATCGAGTGAGTGGCCATGTTTATTAGTGGCAGAGGTAACCACCTGTGAGAGACCCAATGAACACATCAATTGGAGGAAGTGCTGACCAAAGAGGGAGAGTTCGTCGTCGATCCAGGCATTAAAATCACCCAGCACCATCAGCCTGGGCAATTCAAGTACCAGGTCGACAACGAAGTCCGCCACTTCCTTTAAGAATAGCTTCTCGTCACCGGGCGGACGATAGATGAGTGCTATTCTAAAGCCCCCACCTGCCACCACGACACATTCAAAATATGCAGTACATTCCAGCTTTAACCTTGCCCTAAATTATGCAACACTTTTCAGCTTAATAAGTAGAGGGTCAGTTGGTACCTAGGAAGTCGACTTGGCATTGGGGACCTAGTAGCACCTACATATGTCTTTTAATTTAGAGATAGCTAGTGTTTTGTAGGAGTATTTGATACGATGCTGGTTAGCTTCAGCATGGCTTGTAGTTGGTTCCAAATGTTTGGGAGGGCGTATGAGACAGCTCTTTGGCCAGCTGTGGTACGTGTCCTGGGAACATCTAGCAGGATAAGGTCAGATTTCCTTAGGGAGTAGGGGCTATGCGAGATGTGTATGAGAGACGTTAGATAGACAAGCAGTTTGTGGAGTAGTAATTTGAGGGTCCAAATGCCAGCATGCAGGAGGCATCTGGTGGCAAGAGAGGTCCACCCAACTGCTGCATAAAGATCACAGTGGGTGGGTCCTGTATGCAGAGTTAGTAATGAAGCAAAGAGTACGGTGATAGAGTACATCCAGTTTGGATAGGCTCAAGGTTGGGGAGGAGATAAAGATAATGTCTCCGTAGTCAAGCAAGGGAAGGAATGTTGCTTGGACAAGTCTTTTGCGGGTCACAAGAGAAAAGAGGGTCCTATTTCTAAAGAAGAAACCCAAGCGTGCTTTAAGCCTCTGTGATAGATCCTCGATGTGGTCATTGAAGGAAAGCTTGTTGTCTATCCACATACCTAGATATTTAAATTTAGGTACAACTTCCAAGGGTTCACCTAGGGAGGTAACTATGAAGTTTTTAGGTGGGGTAGGTAGGGCACCAGACAAGGCAAGTCTCGAGAAAATCATTGTCTTGGTTTTTTTGGCATTTAAAAGAAGCTTGGCATTGATAAGGTTGCTTTCTAACTGGATAAAGTCAGCTTGGAGTGCTTCCCTGACTTCAGTTAAGGACGAGCCTGATGCGTACAAAACCGTATCATCTGCAAAGAAATGTATGCTAGAGTTCTTTATGTGGGAGTCAAGGTTGTCGATGTACAGGGAAAAAAGGATTGGTCCTAGGATGGAGCCTTGAGGGACTCCTCTGGCAACTGGAAGGGGGGCAAATAGTAGGCCATCAGCTTTGACTTTTTGTATCCTTCCTGTAAGATAACTGTTAAACCACTGTAAGGTAAGTGGAGTGGCACCTATGTAGGCAAGACAGGTGATTAGGAGGTGATGATCTACAGCTTCGAAGGCCTTACTGAGGTCTAGAAAGACTGCACCAGTAACCTTCTTGGTGTCCATAGCATGGATCCAGTCATTAGAGACTTTAGCCAAGGCTGAGATGGTACTGTGCTTCGACCTGAAGCCAGATTGGGCCAGGTTTAGGAGTGAGTGCACTTCGAAATGATTTTTTAGTTGGTTGTATATAAGTTTTTTCAGTACTTTGGACAGAATGGGCAAGATAGAGATAGAACAGTAGTTGTTTAAGTCACAAGGATCTCCTGATTTGAAGAGAGGAAGAATATGGGCAGATTTCCAGCAGGATGGAACAGTGGCTGTGGTAATAGAGAGGTTGAAGATGTGAAGGATGGGGGCTGTGAGCTGGGCATAGCCTAACCGCAAGAAAAATGATTCAAGGCCATCGTCCTCTGCACTTTTCTTGGTGTCAAGGCTAAGAATTATGTCTTCGACTTCTTTGTAGCTAAACAGGCACAACTCAAAGGGATGAGGTGGAGTAGCATGTGTAGTATCTGGGCTAGTGTTGCTATTCACTCAGCTAGCGTATGGGGAGGAGTCGAATGCCAACCCGGCAGTGGCAAAGTGAAGGTTAAAAGGAGGAAAAGCATATAGAAACCTCTTGGTCCAATCCAGCAGGAGGGCATCTAGAAGGACAGACCCCCAGGAGAGGGGGTCTGCAGCAGAACAGAGGGAGCTGATGATTGTCCGGGGCTGCAAAGAGATCTATCTCTGGAGTGCCCCATCTCTTGAAAATGATCTGAAGAATGAGGGGATTCAGGACCCATCCGTGGTGACCTTGGGAAATCCTGCTGAGAGCATCTGCAAGTACATTGTCCTTCCCTGGGAGATGCACAGCAATCAGAGAAACCTGCAGGGAATAAGCCAGAGACCATATTTTCATAGCCTCGGTGCACAAGGCCGAGGACCAAGTGCCCCTTGCTTGTTGATGTACCACATGGTTGTGGTGTTGTCTGTCCTGATCTGCACCACTTTCTCCCGAATTATGTTCAAGAATGTTTGGAGTGCTAAAAAGACAGCCCTGAGTTCGAGAAGGTTTATGTGTAGAAGAGACTCCTGATGAGACCACATTCCCTGAGCAGTAAGCTGATCCAGATGGGCTCCCCATTCCAGCAGGGAAGCGTCTGTGGTGAGAATCACTGTGGGAACCTGACTGAGGAAGGGCACCCCTTGCCTCAGATTGTCTTCTTCCAACCACCACTGGAGAGCCTGAACCAAAGTTAGAGACACAGGAACCAACTTGGAGAGGGGATCTTTTTTTCTGAGACCAAAAGGTTCTTAGATGAAACTGAATATCTCTCATCTGAAACCTTGCTCCTTGTACTACTGCAGTGTAGGCTGCCATGTGGCCTAGCAACTGCAAGAGGTGTCTGGCTGGTCAAGACACAGGTGGATGAAAAGAGGAAGCCAGAGTGATGAGAGATTGAACCCTTGAGAGAGGAAGGAAGACCTTGGCCTGAACAGTGTCCAGCTCCACTCCTATAAATGTGAGAAGCTGGGTTGGTTCCAAAACAGACTTTTCCAGATTTAGAATGAATCCTAGGGAGTCTAGAAGGTTTTGAGTGCACCCTAGAGCTGACCTGACTTGGTCTGAGGACTGACCTACTATGAGCCAGTCGTCCAGATAAGGGAACAGTAAGATGCCTTGTCTCCTCAGAAAGGCCACCACCACTACTACTAGACACTTGGTGAATACCCTTGGAGCAGATGTGAGGCTGAAAGGCATTGCTCTGAATTGGTAATGGCCTGAGGACAGTTCGAACTGGAGGTACTTTCTGTGGGACTGCCTGATAGGTATGTGGAAATAGGCATCTTTGAGATCCAGAGAAGCTAGCCAGTCTCCTGGTCTCAGAGAGGGAAGAATTATTCCCACAGTTACCATCTTGAACTTTGGCTTTAAAATGTGTTTGTTTAGATATTGTAGATCCAGGATGGGTCGCCACTCCCCTGTGTTTTGTTAAGGTAAGGAAGTACCTGGAGTACAATCCCTTTCCCCTGTGCATGAGAGGTACCCTCTCAACTGCTTGCAGAAGCAGTAGAGAGGAGACCTCTGTTTCTAAGGCCTGTGTTTCCTCTGGACAGGAAGGACAGAAAGTCTTTGCTCTCAACTTTGGGAACCTGCTGAAGCTGAGAGCAAGTCCCTGGCTCACTACTTCCAGGACCCACCTGTCTGAAGTGATAGACTTCCAGGCCTGGAAAAAGTAAGCCAGATGAAAAATAAAGAAATGGTTTAAATAAACCGACGAATTTACTACAACCGAACCGAAGTGAAGGAGAGGATCTCCGGAGCGACTTCTCAGTTAGGCGGAGTAAAGAATCTGACGGTTACACTGAGGAGTACCTGGGACAGAGGTTTGAAAACCGAGCTCGAGCTCAACTTTCTATGCCTTGGCATAGAGTTAACTCTTTCCTCCCCGGAGCAGTTCAAGTGCTGGGGCTAACTGCATATAATTAGAATACAGCAAGACTTCATGTTGTTTGAATATGTTTTATGTACTGATGAGCAATGTCTAGGAATGGTGGCACATACCTTGTTAGCATTCCAAGATATGAAAAAGCAGTATGCTTTGGAGCATAATGCAGAATGAGACTATGGAATGCCTCAAGGGAAGGGGTCTGATGCATTGATGGTAGCTTCTTTACATCACCTAGCAGCAGTCTGGAATTTATCACGCTTTCAAGCTGGACTGCTGCTTTGGAGTCTGCGAAATGTTTGACATTAGGATGACAGAAAAGTAAATTTATGCCACAAACATTTAGCACTTATGCTGTGCTTATAACTTCAGAAATAAGATGATATATACTACGGAAAGAGTTGGCAAACTTGCTAGATCACTCTATCACTCTAACTGTTAATAGCAATAGTCTCTGAGTGTATTGCTAACTGCAATTTTTAAACATCATGTTGTACAACTATGATAAATAACATGCTGCATTTTGTTAAACTCTACTTTACACATCTGACCTACTAGAAGAAGGACTGATACACACTTTACAACGACTCATCCCATTTAAAACAAAGATATGGTCAGGTTAAGCACACTGTAGAAGCATTGCCCAACACAGTAATTAAGGAAGAATACATAATGTTTATCAGTACATGCATATAGCAACTGTGTTGCAGGACTGACATTTCAGTGTTATTGTTTGCCTTGGTTGTGCAACTCAGTCGTAACTTTACTGTGATATGCACAGTTGTTACATAACAATGTATGATGAGTTCATGCAAGTCTAAAGATCCTCGTTCCCTACAATGCACTCAGGAGTGTCATATGGCATCACCATTAATCGTGACAGTCTGGGACTTCCGTGATTAATGCTGAAATAAGTAAGGAAGTAGACTTAAAGAATGTGGCATAATGTAATGACGTGTTAAAATTAGCTTACTTTGGCCGGCCCATCAGCACAGTGGTTGGATTTCCGCTTGCAGCACCAGCGACCTGGGTTCGGGAACGAGCCCGGGAGCTGGAGGGCCGGCTGAGGGGAGGAGGCTTGAGCATCCCAGAGACGGCTCATCTTCTCCTCCAGGGAGGGAGGGGGTAGTGACTCGGCGCTTGACTGGCCTCACGCAGAGGTCTAGGGCATAGCAAGCACTGAGGTAAACATAGGGGGAGGATGTCATGGACATCGGCGCTAAGCACCTTGACATTAGTACATACATGACACCCATAGAAAAGGAGGAAAACACCCTTCAGCTCTGAGGAGACAGTGTGCTGAATATGGCCTAGATGTGCTCCTGCCTGCCTGACTGCCCTGAGCCTGACAAGACACGGAATTGTTCATGGTGTATGGGCCCCACCTGATCCCTGCCCAGGGGGAAAACCGCAGCTGGATGGGGGAACAGGATAGCGCAGGTAAGGCGGGTAGCAGGGGTGGACTCAATTGGCGCTCCTGAGAAAACAGAACTGGTAAGGACGAGAGGCGAGATAAATAGAAATTTCAAAAAAAAAAAATTAGCTTACTTTGTGTGAGCCACTGCTTCTGTTGTTCTTCATCCTCAAGTTCACCATGTGAGCAGTTTGGGTGTAACACATTTGTAAAAGCTTGGCATGCACATTGGTAATGTGATGCATTAAGGATTGCCATTTAGCCACAATTAGATCTCCACTACTTTGCTGAGTAGACATTGCTGACCAATACAAGTAGTTAACTATGGATTGTTTCTACAACGCCACATCTCTGCATTCGTTCTGTGCTGCCACTCTGTCTATTTATTTTACCAACACTTGCAATGTGCAGCAAAGGAAATAGTGATTAAACAATAGTGAACCAAAAAGAAAAAAAAATAATAATATAACTGATTCTGGGAGGTGTGATTCACTGCTTTTAAAATATTGTTTATTAGCTGTGAAGTCTATTGTCCTCTTGTGTATATGCTAAATCCTTAATGGTCATCATCATGGTTGCCGCCCGTACTAGAACATGTAGTATTCCTGTCCATGACCACAGTTTATTGCCACAACTAAATCCAGTCTTTAACACATTTTTAAACAGTTATAACAAATGTGTTCTGCTAGCATGCGGTAATGGAAGACAACAAAAGGATCCACATCAGTGATAACATCAAACACTATCATAGCAGATCATGCCACAGAAAAAGAAAGACAATCTTGACACATTCAAAAAGTGTATACCTGCCGGTCTGGTGGCACTGAGGGTTGAGGCGCTGAACGCCACACCTTGTGCCACACTGGTGACCCAGGTTCGGAAATTACCCCGGGCCGCCGGGGGTCGGCAGGGGAGAGAGCGGATTGAGCATCAGGACAGCTCTCCTCTCTTGGGGGGATCCAGGGTTCTGCCCTGCTCCGCAGTGGCCCCCGGTGGAGACCAGAGGTACTGTAATGCCTAGGGCACTAGCAGAGGGAGGCTGAGCCAAGGCAGATGTTTATTTATTTATTTATTTAGCTTTTGTTTACCGGGTAAGTATACTAGATAAGTATTATGCCTATTTTCAGGAATGACCTGGAAGAGTACAACATGAGGAACAACAGTCAAGGAGACATGGCAAAGAGAGTACAGTTTTTTGTCACAGCAAACAAACATGTGGGAAATACATCATTTGACGCTAGGGGAAACATACAGTGGTAAGCACATTTCAGATTATATACTCTAGACTAGCTAGTTCAACTGACAGATATATATATAGGTCATCATACATAGGAGTGGAGCATAGCTCAAGGACTGGATTGGTCATAATATAACTTATAACATTGTCGTATACACCCCTAGGCTAGTTGGATCGCGGTCAGGTATATACAGCTCATCACATTTTCTACATATGCACATGTTAGACAAAAACAGAAACACTTGTAGTACAAGTTTCTATCAAGTGACCAAGGTGCAATATGTCATGGTTAGCCTATGACCGTGGAGCAATAATGGGTGTAAAAATGCCCAAGGCTTTTTAGACAGGAGTAGTCAGAAGTCATTGATACAGTGGGGAAAATATCTCAGGAATTCAATGGAGACACCCTGGGGAGGTTCAGACAAAACAATTTGACACTTTACTCTGGGAGGTTTGGGGCAGTCACACTCTGATGCTAGTTTTAGGAAACCCCACAGGGAATTTTGAAAACTCAGATAGGAGGGGGCAACTCGGATATCCACAGGCAGCGAATTCCAGAGTCTGGGCGCACTTATGGCAAAGTCCCGATCCCCCATGAGGGTCCGGGTAGGAGGGACTTTGAGCATCCCTGATGTGAGAGACCTAAGTTGGTAGGGGGTGGGATTCAGTTTAGGCAGAAGCCAGGCCAGCCCATGGGGGGTGCTAGTTCTGATCACTTTCCCAGAGAGGCATCCCAAACCAAAATCTAGGTATCTAGCTGGTGAGAGCCAGCAGAGTTTCTCACATAGCTCACAACGGTGGGTGAGTCGGGGGGGCAGCCAAGGCAAAACGACAAATGTTATTGTAAGCAGTGTACCACCGGGTGAGATGTGTCTTTGGAGAGCGAGCAAATAGGTGCAGCCCATAGCTGAGGGAGGGAGCACACCCTTCGCTAGGGCAAGCCTGGCTGCCGTTGTAAGGTTATACTTGGCCCTATAGGCCAGACCCAGTTTGCAGTTTGCCGCCCTGCAGATGTTAAGGATATGATTACCCATGTCAAGTTGGGGGTCAGGTGTTACCCCCCAGATATTTGATGGAGCTCACTATGGGTAGTGAGGATCCATCTGCGCTGGTGACGTGTAAGCAGGCCAATGAGGCTTTGATTTTAGCCATTGAGCCAAAGAGCATAGCCTGTGTCTTTTTCAGGTTCAGGACCAGCTTGTGACTAGTAACCCATGACAATACCCTGTTAGAGTCATCGGTCAGGTTCTGGTTTAGGGTAGTAGCATTCTGAGAGTGAGCCAGGATTACCAGATCATCTGCATACATGGTGGCACTACAGCTGGTAGTAACCATGGGTAGTTGATTGATGAAGAGGGAGAACAGGAGGGGACCCTGTACCAAGCCTTGAGGCACTCCGGAGGTCACCAGTAGGGGCTCGGAGAGGACTTTATTGAAGCAGGTATGCTGCTTTCTGCCATGTAGATAACCCATTAGCCATTTCATGGCATGGGGGAGAGGCCAAGTGACCACAACTGTGCACCAAGCAGTATGTGGTCAATGAGGTCCATGGCTGTCCGGATACTTGATGTATCCAAAATTAAGGCTGTAGTGGTGCTGTGTCCCTTACAAAAGCCGTGCTGGGCTGGGGACAGAAGTTCATGAGAGTGGATATATTCTGAAAGCTGCTCAGCCACTACCTTTTCAAGGAGCTTGCTAAGGGTTGGGAGAATGGCAATCAGTCGATAATTGTCAGGTAGTTTGGGATTTCCTTGCTTCAGTACAGGACAACCGCCTCTCTTCCAGATGTCTGGATGGTCCCCAGAAAAAAGGGAGAGGTTGAAGAAAAGCTACTGGTGAGGCAATGTGTGCAGCACCAAGCTTAAGGAGTTTAGGCTCCAGGTTGTCTAGGCCAGGACTGGAGTACTGGGAGAGGCCAGCTAGGTGTTTCTGCAAGTCCTGAACTGATACAGCCCTGAGGTGGAACATTTGACGAGGAGGGTGACCCTCCAGCAGAGTGGAGGGAAGGGGTGGGACAGAGCCTCATCAGGTGAGAAGAGGGTTGTGAAGGCAGAGAGGTCAGAGAAGTGATTATTTAGGGAGTTGGCAATAGTATGGGGATTATTGCAGGAGACTCCATTTATGACCATGTCCGTAACCCCCGGATGGGAGGATCCGCTGACAAGGGATTTAATATCTCTCCAGAACCTCCTGGGATTACTGGCAGAGCTTAGTAGGGTGGACTTGCAGAAGTCACTCTTTGCTGCCCTGATGGCCTTTTTGCACATGTTCCTGAGGTGTCTGTACCTTTGAATAATCATGGGATCACTGGTACCTTTGGAACGAGCCCAACACTTATCTCTCTCTCCTGCATCTGGGCTAGGAGATTCCCATTTAACCAGAGGGTAGCAGACCCCCTCACCCTACGGGTGACCTTGGGAGCATGCTTGTCTTGCAAGGCCCCAAAGGTGGAGAGGAAGTAAGAGGTTGCTGCCGAGGGGTCAGTGGCACCATACACCCCAGACCAGTCAGTAACTCTTAGGTCTTCCAGGAACTCCTCAGTATCGAATCTAGAGCAGTTTATGACATGCATAAGTTTGTGTGGAATTTTGGGGGTGGGAATTTTCCATACACAGAAAACCAGTGAGTGGTCAGAGATGGAGTCAGATAATGTACCTGCTGATGAGATCCTGTCAGGATGGTTAGACATGATCCAGTCCAGTAAGGTGCTGGAGGATCCATTGGCTGTCCACCTAGTTGGTTCCTGGATGAGCTGGGTCAGGGCAAGGTTAGCAAGCAGAGGCTCAAACTGCTTAACATTACCACTATCCCAGTTAAGGTTTACATCCCCAGGATTATGAGTTCGTTATCCCCGACTCTGGGACCAATTTTGTCCATGAGGTGAGTTAATCCAGGTAGCCCACCTCTTGGAGGATTATAGGTGCACACCAGGTGCAGTTTCTTTGCGTCCCCAAGTAGCAGTAGCACATGTAGCAACTCACAGGGGACATGTTTGAATCCTGGTGGGCAATTTGGGAGATTTTTAGTGGCTCTATGGTAGATTAGTATGCCACCCCCCTTGCCCCAGCTCTGTCCAGTCGGGTGAATTCATACCCAGTGAGTTCACAGACAGAGTCAGGGACAGAGGGTTTCAGCCAGGTCTCCGTCACTCCTAGGATGTCAGGTTTGTAGAGTGCAACCTATGCTAATAGCTCATCATGATTAGGTAGCAGGCTCCTAATGTTAAGATGAGCTATTTTTAGCCCCTTACCTATGCCCCATATGGGAGAGATTTTGTGGGTCAGATTTAATGGGCCAGGGTTGGTTTCAATATCACCGGCCAGTAGTAGTACAAGTAGAAGGAGCCAGGGGAGATACCACCTCCTATGCGCTTGACAACCTGGGAGTTTTTTAGCACGGGTACGCTTTACCCTGCTTGTATACATAAGGCACCGAAGATCTAGACAGCAAGTAACACTGCAGTGCGCCTCAGAGATCACAAGGATATTGGAGAAGGTGTAGTCAGGGACCTCGTAGGTGGACGACCATCCCCACTTGTCACCCAGTGTTACTGGGGAGGTGACCATATGCAACAAGGAGACTCTACTATAAGACCTACAAGGCCTATATCCTCATGGATGACAGCCAGCACCCTCTCTACCTTTAATATTTGAGTATCCCTATCCTCACTAGATGGATGGGAGAGGAACCACGTCCACATCTTGGCTGGAGGCATAGCACTAGCCTGTGAGATAATTATCAGTCAGCTAACAAGAACTGCTGTGAAGGAAGGAGAGATGGATGTACTAAGGCTGGAGGAAAGTCAGTGAGATTTGTTATTGGTATGTGCCAAGTAAATAAAATAAGGCCTGCACAGTGCAATTCAAGGCTACCAACTATGGACGCAGGGGCTGAGGTTTATTTCTGGGAAGGAGTTCCTGCCCTCACCCTTTGTAAGCACACTTACCACCTGTCGACAGTTATATGAGGACAGGGTTTAGACAGCCAACAACCAAGCAGTGCAAGTGGGGTTAGGATTGGTACAGTGATTTGTGTAGAAAGACCAAGAATCCCTCTAGTGGCAGGTCTGTATAACCTGCTAATGGAAAACATGTCCCTGGCATCTTAGCAAGTCCGGCCTTGGCATGGGGATGGAAGGGGGAGTTGGCATAACTTAAGAAAAAAAAAACTGCCTCCTGATAGATGAAGGTGGGTCCAGGGGTGTCAGGTCCACCACACCCAATGTCAGGCTCCACCTAGCACTTCCTCTGCTCTCTGCCTCCTCGCAGCCTGACTAGATTATAGATAGAGTGCCAGGAGATGTGATCTAGCTGTCCCATCTTGGGGGATTCAGAGCCAGGGGGTCAGGTGGCTAGTGGGAGATGGTGGAGAGACCCTGCTCGGAGAAGCGAGAGGAGAGGCTTCAGGTGGGCGGGATCAGGACAGACACCGAGAGACCACTCTGGAAGGAGTTCAGGCAGGTAAGGGTGACAAATAAAGTTGTAAAAGATAAAGTGTATACCTTTGGCCATGTGCCAAATATCAAAGTAGTGGGCTGTGTCCTTGAGATTCTCCCTTATCCACTTCATATTTTGTCTGTGGTGGTTGGTGACAATGACATCAATGGCAAGGCCATTCTTGTCCTTTAGGGAAGCCACGACTCATTTTAGTCCCTCATGCTCACACCTTGTGCTGTTATGAACTTCATTGCTCTAAAAATGAAATAGTAGTGTTAGTGATTAAGTGTCACACATGAGGATGTGTGTACACTAACAATAGAATCACATTACCTGTACAAGTTGGATAGCAACAACTTTTTTTAGTCACTGTTCGATGACGGTGAAAGTGCCATACTTAGCGCAATGGCCAGGGCTGTCTGACCGTGCATCTCCTGCCAATACCAGACCACCTGTCATTCGACCCAGCTCTGCAATCATTCCCTTCTGCTGATTTTTCCACGTGTTCAGCACTGTTGGCTCCAAGTAGCTTTTTTGGTGTCTAAAGTAAGTGCTGAGAGACATACACCCAAGGTTTAAAAAGTTAAACAGCTTTATGACTTTGCTTGACAATTATCCATAAAACAGGATTGCAGCAGATAACATCAATTTTCCAGTGGGCATCTGTCGGATAAATGGTTGACTAAACCAGTTGTTTATGTGACCACAGTCACCACAGCGCTTCGAGATCTCAATGGCTATACCATTAGCCTTGGATATGTAACCGTTACACAGTCCTAGGCTGCTTGGATACATCATAAACAGACTCATAAGCTGTGATTCATAGACTGCGTACTTGTGCTCATCAAACCTTCCACACTAGTCATATTGTGTTTGACCTTCAGTGCTGTGCAAAAAGAAACAAGAGAAATAAAGATACAGTGGTGTTGGTAACTTTTAGGACGCTGGAAAAAACAACTGTGACTTTATCTGAGCAACAGTAAAAACCTCAAATCATGCATTAGAATTTCTCTGTTAATGTCTCCACTACATGTGTACGGGAATACAGAGTCATTGATGACGTAAAGGAATAACAAATAAAGTCTTTCACTACTGCCCATTCTACATCCTCTGTACAAAAGTACTGTTCTGATCACTGTCCCAACAGACAGCAGGTGTACAGGAGTGATGGGTTGAGAATCATTAACCACCGCATGTTCCTTGTAGAGACAAATGACAATGATCACTGCCTGCATCTGTAAATATGTTGCTACAGTACCTTAATGTGATACCTGGGTTACAAGTGCCACTTATCCCCCGGACAAATACTGTCCTAGGGTTTATGATACTAACAAGATTTTACTGGTAGAAGCAAAGCTGGTATGTTGTATAAAAGTGAATCTTTCAATAGGAAGGCCAGGTTGGACACTGGAACATTATGTTGTGACAGATAATTTGGCCTATCATTTCACCTGCTGGCCATAGACAACAAAACAGTATTCAAACACTTGCGCCATGGTTTAATGATAACCTTGTCAAAACAGCTTCTACCTTACGAGGTGCTGAGAAAAAAACACCCAAAAATGTGACACTTATAGAAATTCAGGAAGAATCAATGAATGAATGTGTGAATTAATTTAAACAATATATTCATACCTAGAAGATTGACTACTTGATGGTACGTCTGTATCTGAGCCATCATTGACTGGAGTAACTGTCATAATCCATCTCTGAAGTATCTGTGTCAGTGACATTTGCATCCCCTTGGTGCAGGATATCACTCAGTCTGCCTCCTATAAGGTTGCAAGTAACACCTTTATTCACCATTAGTGGTGATGATTGTACAGCTGTAAACAATTCAAATACACATTTTACATCTACTAGAGATAAATTCACGGTAAACATTGCTTGAACAGTGCCTCCTATGTTTCATCATTATTGCCTTTCGGGGTATGTGATTGCAGTCAACAAGGAATGACAATGGCGTAATGAGCCTGTTTGATGCACTGTGGACTATGTATCGTAATAGAACAAACTGTGGGCATCTACAATGGCGACTCCCCACAGGGAAGCCAACTGGATCCTGTGAGGGTCCAGACTGGAAGGTCGTGAGGGCTGCCGCTACCTGCCCCCAACCCCCCAGAGCGAGCCCGCCTTTCAAGGGAAGCTGACTGGATCCTGTGAGGGTCCAGACTGGAAGGTCGTGAGGGCTGCCGCTACCTGCCCCCCACCCCCCAGAGCGAGCCCGCCTTTCAAGGGAAGCCGACTGGATCCTGTGAGGGTCCAGACTGGAAGGTCATGAAGGCTGCCGCTACCTGCCTCCCCACCCCCTAGAGCGAGCCCGCCATGCAAGGTAACTAGACTAGTGCTGAATGTACCTGCACCAGCCTCTGGTGCTTTGTGGTTCGCTAAAAAGACAATTTTGCTTTCCGAAGTGAGTTTTAAAGTGAACTGTTTTACTGTGTAGCAAGTGATCGCCTCTCCAGGTGTTTCTGACTTCCTCGGGCGTGCTCGCTTCCACGCGGTGGAGCCCCGCTGTTATTTCTGCTGCTGCTGTGCGGAGAATTGGAATTTTGAACCTTGGCACCATCTTCCCTTTAATTTAACGATGGCGTAGGTGTGCAGATAAGTTTTTAAAGCTCAGAAATTCCTGCGCCTCGCCTACAATTGTCCTGAAGAGCCTGGCACCTACAGTAGCTACTGTTTTACCTCAGAACCCAGGGTTACTTTAATAAGGAATTGTTTGCATTTTGCTAGCGTCTCACCTGTAGTAACACTGCATCCATTGGGTTACTTCAGTGATAGGAGTTTATTCGCACTGTAGTGATTTGACTGCATTATAGTAGTTAGGATTTTTTGCATGTTACTTAGACTCTACAGACTTTACAGTGTTATGGATAATCTGAATTTGCCTTGAATCAGCAGTACCTGTGCCACAGTCCTACAGTTTGTCTCAGTTGACTCTGCCTTGCCCTAGCCCTTCCCTGCCCCCTCTCTGGTCCACTTAGGCTTTCCTTCCTCACTCACACTCCTGTTGTTCCCTCTCTCCTCCCCCTAGCCCCTGATTAAAAGTCTCACTGCTGCTCTCTCTCTCTCTCCCCACAGGGAAGCCGACTGGATCCTGTGAGGGTCCAGACTGGAAGGTCGTGAGGGCTGCCGCTACCTGACTCCTCCCCAACCCCCCACAGCGAGCCTGGCATTCAAGGTAATTAGACTAGTGCTGAATGTACCTGGTGCTTTGCGGTTCACTAAAAAGACAATTTTGCTTACCAAAGTAAGTTTTAAAGTGAACTGTTTTACTGTGGAGCAAGTGATTGCCTCTCCAGGTGTCTCTGACTTCCTCGGGTGTGCTCGCTGCCACGCAGTGGAGCCCCGCTGCTATTTCTGCTGCTGCTGTGCGGAGGATTGCCCCAGACAGTTGCGCCAGCTGCCCCACTGCCCCCACCACCACCCGTGGTCGTCACTGAGCTTTATAGCGCTCTCCCCACATGGACTGAAATAACCAATCAGCCCACTTTACCATTTGCAGGCTATATTTTCTCACCACTAAAGGACTCCTCATATCCACCTGCTTATTGTACTAGCCTGACAGCCTACAGCATTTAAAAAAAAAAAAAAAACAGAGCCGTCCCTGGATCCCTCCCCACGCCTTAACTCTGCCAGAGCGCACCACCCCCCCACAGCTCTACCAAGCACCACCAAAAGCTAGCTCTGTCCCCTGGGCTCTACTATTACTGACTTATATCCTGGAACACAGGTCACTGTGCCACCAGACCTCTTCTCTCCAGCGTGCTAATTCCGGAAGGCTTTGATCTCTCCACCCCTGTTCTTATGCCTAGGGTGGCTCCCCCTACTGCCCACGAAGGAGCACGTGCATCGTCGTCCTGCTACACTGTGCACGGCCAACAACTCCCACACTGTGCATACTCCTGTCAGCCTAGGCCGTGCCGCTTTGTCTGGTGGGACCCGTTCTTCCCCAGGTACCTTACGCACCCTCGCTGCCCCCTTAAGGCTGGGCCATGGCTCCTCTGGTGCAGACTGGAAACTTTACCTGCTGTCAAGGTCCCCCAGCTACCCCTTACTCCTTCAAGCCCCCCCCTCGGCCTGGCAATCCACAAACGGCCTAAAAATAGTGCATCTCAATATCCGCAGCATTCTACAAAACCTAGCAGAACTGACGGCCTGGGCGGCCCTCTATGAGCCGGACATCATGGAGGTCACGGAAACCTGGCTGAAGCCTTGCATTCCTGACCCTGCATGTGCCATTCTGGGCTACAGCCTCATCAGGTGGGATAGGGCAGGTAGTAAACATGGGAGTGTGTGCTCCTATACTATGGGGGGCACCTTAACGTGTCTACTGTTTCTCAGTCACTCCCTGATACCACAGGCTGTGAGTTCATTCACTCCCTCCTCCTGCTCAGAAACACTAAAAAGATGCATCTGGTCTGTGCCTACAATCCTCCTAAGAGAGGTGTTCTAGGACTCTCCTCTCTACTTGACCACCTTAAAGCTAAGGTAGGCTCAAATGAGTTGCTAATCCTGGGGGACTTCAACCTCAACTAGCTGGGGCCAAATACCAAGCAATACAAGCTGCTACTCTCAGGCCTCGCCCTCAGTCAGACCATCACGGAACCTACCAGGATCTCCTCCTGGGGGGACAAAGGCTCGCTAATCGACTGGATACTGAGCAACAGACTGGAAAAAAATCCTCCACTCTGGTATACTCCCGGATGCCATCTCTGATCACTCTCCTACCTACTGCATTTGGGGCTCCACATCACCCAAAATTCCCAGCAGTGATCCAGATGAGGGACTTCTCCAAGCTCATCCTCAATGACTTCCTTGAGGATCTACAATGTGCTGACTGGACTAGGGTTCATCGCAGAAATGACCCTGCTGACACCCTGGAACACTTCCTTGCTGTATTCATTCCACTGCAAAACAGGCATGCACCCCTTACAAAAAGGAGGGTGAGGGGCAGTATCACGAAGTGGCTCCATGGAGGATTATCCCTAATGAAGTAGCAAGACAAATGCTGGATGAAACACAAAATCTCCTGCAACAATAATGACCTCCTAGAATATCGGCGGCTCAGAAACTCCAGCAAGTCCGCCATACGCACTGCTAAGACTGAGTACTGCAAATCTGCCCTGCTTACCTCGGCCTACAACCCCCGGCGCTTTTGGCAAAACATTAAAAACCTGGTTGGAGGTTCCACCAAGAAAACGCTCACTGACATGAATGTTGGACGGGCGAACTGCAATAACCCCCAGACTATAGCCTCCGCATTCAACGGCGTGTTCTCCGACCTCCCTGCTCTGCCCCTTCCACAACTCTCCACCCCTGAACCACTGGGCGAGCACCCCTCCCGACCACCATTCTACCTTAAACAAATCTCAGTTAGAGAGACTCAAGCACTCCTCGCCGGTCTCTCCCACCACACGGGGGCTGGTCATGATAACCTCGAGCCTAAGTTGCTTAGCTTGGGGGCGCCCCTCCTTGCCCGGCCTATTACTCATATATTCAGCTCTTCCCTCACCTCGGGAATTATACCTGACATATGGAAAGTGGAGAAGGTTGTCCCAGTTTACAAACATGGCGACCCCAAGGAGATGAAAAACTATCGCCTCATTGCCATACTCTCTGCTACCGGTAAGCTCCTTGAAAAGGCTGTGGCTGCACAAATCTCCCATTACCTTCAGGAGTACGCAGTTCTCTCCCCCCCGCTCAGCATGGTTTCGGGAAGGGGTACAGTATGGCAACTGCAATTGCCGTGGTCACGTCTGAGGTCAGATCCGCGATAGACCAAGGTAAACTGACTGGCGCCATCTTCGTTGACCTCTCAAAGGCCTTGAATCGGGTTGACCACAATCTCCTCCACTCCACTCTACACTCACTCGGTTCCCCCCCCCGAGCCCTTGCATGGTTCTCCAACTACCTTGGGGGAAGACAGCAATACACCTGTTTCAACCGTGCCCTCTCGGCCCTTTCCCCAGTTAGCTGTGGGATCCCCCAGGGGCCCATCCTTGGTCCCATTCTGTTCTCCCTTTACATAAATAAACTGCCCTCCTTTGCAACCTATGGGCTCACTACACTTTATGCGGATGACCTTGTAGTATTGTCTAGTTCCCAGGACATTGCAACCATAAACTCCCGACTTAATACAGACTTCAGTCGTATCCAGAATTGGATCATGGGACACAAGCTCACCGTAAACCTGGGCAAGAGCCATGCCATGTTATTTGGATCAGTGGCCAAATCCACTTCCTGCCCTACTCCTCTAGCTATACACGGGGGTAATGGCTCCCTCCTGCTGGTCATTGACTCTGTCAGGTACCTAGGTGTGGCCCTTGATCCTCAACTTGATCTTACTGAGCATCTCCAGAACATTTGTAAAGCCTCGAACAGCAAGCTCGGTCTTGCCTACAGAGCCAAGGATTGCCTCACTCTGGCTGCCCGGCTCGCCATAGCCAGGGGGATTCTCCTTCCCACGCTCTGCTATGGGCTTGTAGCTTTTGCCCCTGTCCTGAACTCCAGTCTAGCAAAATGGGATATGGCTTACAACAACATATGTCGCTTCGCACTCTCTGCGCCTCGCCTTACGCATCACTGTGAGCTCTATTCTCGACTTGAGTGGCTCCCTCCTGAGAAACACTGAGCCTTTGTCCTCAGCAACTTCGTCAATAATACAGTCCAAATGGCTACCCCCTCTGCTCTTGCCCTACCCCTCAAACATGGAACCCCTGCCAACCGCTTAAGGTCTAGCTCTGCCAAGGTCTGCCTGGTCCCAAGGACACGCTCCCTCACTGGTGACCGGGCCTTCTCCGTCTATGTGCCGAGACTATGGAACACCCTTCCCGCCCCAGTTTGCGCCACCCCCCCACCCCTGCTTCAAAACATCCCTATGGAATTTCCTCAAAGTGGCTTCCACTTGTCTATGTGCCGTATAGATCCAGGCGAGTCTCTCCCTCACCCCCGACCCCTCACCACCCTGTGAGATAGTGTGCTGACCCAATGGCCTCTGCCACTCTCTGTTGATATTCCTGCCTTAAGCACTTTCCACCCGTCCTCTGGAGAGGTGCTCCCTGACATATTAGCTCCCTCCCTAGCTGCACTTTGATGCCCCCACTTTCTCATGTTCTGCCCTCAGGGCATGCAATTGTATGTCTGTAGTCTCCCTTTCATGGAAGTTGACTCCGCCACGGTGTCCTCCTGTTGTTCTCTGCCTCTCAACACTATTATGCATCTTGCTGACATACTGCCTACTCTCTGCCTTGATGCTACCTGTTGATTTTTTACCTCTCCATGCTGCTAATGTACCCTGTGGATGTACTGCCTTATTTACCGTAGAATGCAATGTGTACTGTGTGCTGTCCCACCCACTTGTACGTGGGCCTGTATGTTTACCCTGACTCTGTATCATGTTTCTCTTGTACTCTGGTACCACTTGTATGTGGGCTTGAATGTTACCCTGACAATGTATTATGTTTCTCCTGTACTCTGTAATCTCCCAGGTTGCACCTGAAAATAGGCACTTGTTGTCTAGTGTGCTTACCTGGTTAACAAAAACAAATAAGTAAATAAATAAATTGGCCTGTGGTCAGCAAGGAGTGGATGAAATGCTTCATTGTGTAAGAATTTCAAAAAAGCAGAACTGGGGTTATTGGGGTGGGTCAGGGATATTTCAAATGGCAGCAAGGATACTTAAGCAACCAGCGCCACCAGTTTAACACATACTGTACTGACGATAAGGAGAGTAGGTTGTTTACCGTTCAGCAGTAACCATGCACAAAGACTATGGCATATTTGCAGAGGCTACAAAGAAAGGATACCTGGTTATCAGTGAAGAACCAGGATGTTAACAGCATGACAACAAAGGGAAAGTAAATGAGGTACATGGTAGACGATTAGAGGAGAAAGCATGGAGGGTGGGGGGGGTCAACATTTTTGTGGACAGTGACACAGCAAAGAGCTGAGTGCCAATAGGGATCGGGGGAAGTGGTTGGTTACTGAATACTACGTGTCATACCAGAGATGAGCACATAACTTAGGGTAATAGTACTGTTGGATTTCTTTTGCCATTTTTTTTTTTTTTTTTAATGAAAATTCTTTTTTTGCATGTCTGGTGGATTGTTCACTTCAGCATACCGATACCGCAATCCAGCCACAGTGTCCACAGTGCCACCAGAATCGTACACCTAACCTGATGTCAGTGTACCCCCCTCGGCTCCATTCTTGGTAGTGGATAGTGTGCTATGGACACCCTATAAACTGCCCCCATCGCTGGATAAGTTATGAATCAGTGACGCATAACACATGGAGATAGCTTCAGCATTTATTTTGGGGGGGGTGGGAGGAAGCTTGGTGACATTCTCCAAGGAACAGAGGAATCGAGGGATTAACATAGTAAATTACAAAAAGGTGGCCACAAAATAATCCAACAGATATGGTGGGGGCCAGTACCAAGATGGGTTGTAATGGCAATGAATGTGTATTGCAGTGAGAAGGAAACCAAGGCACAGCGGTCATCCTTGAGCCAGGCACTGGCACAGCAATCTGTACAGGGGTCATATACAGACATCCAGTCCAGCGTAGGGGTGGTGTGGTAACAGGATGTGGATAGGGATATAGTGGTTCAAATGCATGAGATGACAACAAAGTGGGAGGTATTAATGCAGTGCGATTGCTACATCACAGAAGGGAGAATGACAGGGAGGTGTGCCAATGTAAGTAAGGGTATTGTAGAAGGCAGAAAGAAGCAAAGGTGAAGTCCTAAGTAGGAGTAGCACAGAGGCTGAAGAAATGCGACTGGACATTCGTTAGGTACAGCAACAAGAGAAAAAAATAAGAGGGGGTGATTGTTAGGCAGATAGAGAATACCCAACCCGAGATTGTAAGGGTGGAGTCCTGGAGTAGGTGGAAACACTGGAAAAATACATCTGTTCAGTATTCACCGAATAGGTGGAGGGCCAGAGGCCACAGCATGGTAAGAGACACCAAGGGGGTTGGGAGGAGGGTAGGGGGAGAAACACAAGTCCATTCACACAGGAGAGAGTCCTGTAGGAGCACACGGTGGCTAAGGTTGACCAAGCAATGGTGCCCAATGGCATATACCCAAGGAGTTGCAAATTGAGCTGGAAGCACCTGTGGCTACAATGGTCGCCAAGTTGCCTAGCAAAGGAGTTGTCCCGGTGGACTTTAAGCGGGCACATGTTGTTCATCTACATGAAAGTGGTAGCACAGAAGAGGCAGGGTACTATGTGCTGGTCAATCTCAACTCAGTACTGGGGAAAATCATTGAGGCAGTACTTGAATAAAGCATGTTGCCCACTTGGATTCAATTGGTGGACTGTATCTGAGACAGCAAGGATATACAACATAGAATGGTGTGTCAGACAAATGTGATAGATGTTTGTTGACTAGATGATAAAGGCAGTAGGTCAGGGAGGGCCAATGGACATCACTTACCTGGATTCCAGGAAGGCCTTTGACATTATCCTACAAAAAAAAGGATGGTTAGCAACAGTGGTAGTCTGGCTATGGGTCATGCGGTGGTGAAATGTGTGAGAAACTGGGTAACAAACAGAGGCCCAGTACACAAGATCAACAACGCATCCTCTAGACCACTGAATTCTCAGCTTGAGGCAGAGAGTATAATTACTGAGCTTGATTCTTCATCACTCCCTGTAAAAAATACGGATCGCTTTTCTCCTTCTAAACAAATTTTTGTTATTGGAGATTCTCTTATAAAACATTTGGATCGTCCAATCTGCAATGTGGACAAATTAAATTGTACATGTTCTAGTTTTAGGGGAGCCCGAGTTTCTGACATTACTCCTATTCTTAAAAAATTATTGAGAGGAGCTGGGGAAAAACCTTTGTTTGTAATACACGCTGGCACAAATGATATAAACAGAACCAGCCTTGATGAGCTTAAGCTTGATATTATAGCACTCAATAATGTTTTGGCAGACATCGATAGCCTTGTATGCTTCTCTGAGATTTTTCCTGTTCCTAGAGCTACCACTGCTATCAATACCAAGATTAAAGCCTTCAATGACTGGTTGAGACAGTGGTGCCTTCAGCAGGGCATTTTATGTCTTGCACACTGGGAAACATTCTATATGAAAGATTCTCTGTTTTGTTGGGATGGTCTTCACCTTAGCCATAGGGGTAGTACTTTACTGGGTAAAAGTGTTAATTTAGCCATTAATAAACTTTTAAACTAAAAACTAGGGGGGAGAATGGGAATGTGTCCTGTTCTCTAAAACGGAATAACGCAAATCTTATTGGATGCATGGTTCTTTCTCTTAATGCTAGATCTCTGAATTTGGTAAAAATGGCCGAACTCGAGGCCAAGTGTCTTCTAGATAAATATGGACTCATTTTGATTACTGAAACTTGGTGGGATCCGGATACCACCTGGAGCTTACATCTACCTGGATATAAACTATTTCATAAGGATCGTCAAGGTCAAGTTGGGGGTGGTGTCTGTCTTTACGTAAGGGAGGATATAGCCTCATTTCAACTTCCCATTACTACTAATACTGAATCTCTCTGGGTGAATATTCAGTTTAAGGGTCAACCCCAATTGTTGGTTGGAACATGCTACAGACCCCCATCAGCTAATACTGATTGTACTTCACTTTTGTTTCAAGAGATTTTAAATATAGCCTCGAAAGGTAACATTCTCATTTTGGGCGACTTTAACATGTCATCCATAAATTGGACAACTTTATCTGGTAGAACGATGGTTGAAAAAGATTTAATTTCGCTTATTGTGGATATGGGTTTTGAACAAGTCGTAAGTGAACCAACTGGTGGTGAGAACATATTAGATCTAGTTATTACCAATATAGTGAGTTCTATTACAAATATACAATTGGGTGCCACCCTGGGTTCTAGTGATCATTATCCCATTTCTTTTTCTTTGTTATTTTTTCAACAAAATTTGAACTATTCAGAATTTAAAAACTATAATCAAGCTAAATTTGACATTATCAATGACCAATTAAATTCCATTCCATGGGATGAAGTTCTATCTCCCCTATCTCTTGAGAAATCTTGGGAATATTTGAAAGCATCAATTTATTATTTGGAAGATCTATATGTCCCTATAAAGAAAAAGTTTAATAAAAAGGGGAAGATTCCCTTGTGGTTCAATAGAACTATAAAAAAACTTATTAAACAAAAACAAAGGCTTTTTTCCCTTTTAAAAAACAGAAGGGGAGACGCTAACGATTTATTACTTTCCAAATATAGGAAAACTCTAAAGCTTCTAAAACAAACTATTATACAATCTAAAAAAATTGGAGTTTTATCTAGTGCACTTTAAGGATAGTTATCAATCATTATTTTCATATTCAAATAATAAGAAATTGAATAATAGATATATGGGTCCTTTAATCGTCAATAATTCCATTATATCAATTGATAGTGATATCGCAGATACTTTCAATAATCAGTTTTGTTCAGTCTTTACAAAAAAAGAAATCCCTAAACTATTTAAACATGTAGATAATTGTAAATTGCACTATACTATTATAGTAGATGATACCTTAGAGGCTATTTACTCTTTAAAACAGACTTCTAGTCCAGGACTAGACAACAATACTTCCAGATTTATATTAGAAACTGCTAAAGCTATCTCTAAACCACTAACTCTAATCTTTAATAAATCGCTATTGGATGGTGTCATCCTTCATGACTGGGCACTTGCTACAGTCATACCAATCTTTAAGAAAGGTAATCACTCTAAACCTGAAAATTATCAACCAATAAGTTTAACATCTATAATAAGTAAACTAATGGAGAAAAATATCAACAAATTATTGGAACAGGAATCTATTATTAATAATGTAACTGACACTACTCAACATGGATTCAGGCAGGGGTAATCCTGCACTACCAATCGTGTAGCCTTTTATAACTATATTAGTTTAGGACTTGACAGAGGTATCCCCATGGATGTTATTCTCCTTGATTATAGCAGAGCTTTTGATAAAGTTCCTCATGATGTATTGTTGGATAAAATGTTGAGGATGGGATTTTCACAGTTTCTAAGTAATTGGGTATCAGGCTGGTTAAATAATAGACTTCAACAGGTTAGAATAAATGGTTCTTTCTCCTAAATTCAGAAAGTGACCAATGGAGTTCCGCAGGGGATCGGTTCTTGGATCAACACTGTTTAATATTTTTATTAGTGATCTACAAGTTAGTTCTGATAATCGTCTTTCAAAATTTGCTGATGATACCAAGTTGGGAGGGTCTGTTAATTCACCACAAAATAGGGTCTCTATTATTAATAATTTAAAAATTATTGAGGACTGGGCAGATACCAACAGGATGATACTTAATTCTGATAAGTGTCATGTCTTACATTTTGGAAAGAATAATCCCAAACAAACCTATTATCTAAATAATATTCCCCTTCAGGTCTCATTAGTAGAGCGTGATCTTGGAATTCTTGTAAACAACAAATTATCCTCAACGGATCACTGTATTAGGACAGCGAATATATCCAATGCCATGCTTACCCGTGTTCAACGATCTTTTTGTGTCAAGGACTCAGGAATGTATAATCCCCTTGTTTAGAGCTTATGTGAGGCCTCATTCTGATTATGGGTCTCCTTTCTGGAGTCCTTATTTAAGACAAGATAGGGACAGAATAGAAAAAATCCAGAGAAGAGCCACCAGAATGGTTCCTCATTTGGCAAAATTGGACTATCGAGATAGACTTCAGAAAACCGGGTTACATTCACTTCAATTAAGCCGCATAAGAGGTGATTTGCTACTTTTTATACAAAATCCTTGATTCTCAGGAATTAATGAACCTATGTGGTTTAAATTTGTCAAGTAGAAGAATTAGCCCTCGGTTGCATAACAAACAAATTGATATTGCAAGTTCTAAAACTAACAAAAGGTTAAATTATTTTACAGTTAGAACGCCTAGGGTTTGGAATTTATTACCACAAGACTTGGTGGAATGTGATTCAATTTCATCTTTTAAAAGGGGATTGGATCCTTGGTTGGAGTTTAACTACTTTAGGGTTTAATTTTCCCACCATGATGGTGGGGGACAATCTCGATGGGCAATAGCCTTCTTTTGTCCTTGTGAACCAAGTAAACCAAGTGGTGGTAAATAGGATCCAATCGGGTAGACAGTGGTTGACCAGCAGGGTACCCTGGAATCGGTCATTAGGCCATACATGTTCAATGTCGTTTTCAGTGACATTCTTAGATTGACTGAGTCAAAGAGCAGTTGATGCCTTTGGGGAACCTTAACATTAAGAAGGTATATGTGGTTCACTCACAGAGTACCAGCTATTTGGAATTCATTGCCTGATACTATTGTTGAGAGTGATATTATCGACTTATTTAAGAAACGGCTTGACGAATACATGGGTAATAAAAAAATACTATTTCCACCTTTGAAACCCAAGTGATGGTGAGTTCCTTATAGGCCTATGGCCTCCTGAACTTGTATGAACCTGTTTAATAAAACATAATATTTAGACACAGTTCGGCTTGTATTTCACATTAAATCTCTATTTCTCCTCCCCATTATTTATTACTGATGTAATTTCCATGAAAAAAAGATATTTGAGTCGGCCCAGTGGCGTTGAGGGTTGAGGTGCTGGATGCCACACTGTGCACTACGCCGGCTACCCGGGTTCGGGAATGACCTCGGGTCATTAGTGTGCCAGCATGGGGGGAGGGCGAAGCAGGATCAAGCATGCCAATGGGCAACTCTCTTCTCCTGAGGGTGGTGAGAGTGGGTTGGTGCCCCCCACCCGTAGTTCCGCTCCCACCAGATAGAGGTCCAGTGGGTAGCGTAGGCGGAGAAGGGGCAGCAAAACAGTTATGGGAGGTGGAAGGGGCTGAGCTGGTGCCATGGGGTACGTAACATGCCTCCACACGCTTGCACAAACATGTGCTGGGGCCTCGGGGGGGGGTCAGGGGAGCAAACCTGTAAAAAGCTACCTATGTGACCCTGTCACCAGTTAACGGGAGGAGGCGATGGGGAACAAACAGCTATATGAAGAAAAAAGGATATATGCTCCTGAAGAGTTCATCTATTCCTGTTGCTTTGTCCTTACCTGAAGTCATAATGCATTGCTTGTGGCATCACAGTTACTCCCATGGCAACAGATTGTTATGTCACAACAGAGGATTATAACATGAAGTAGGGAGCAAGCTATAGAGGCTGATTAATTTTGCGTTATAAAGATCATGTATTCATGAGAATTTCATTAGTAATAAGTAATGTGCATGTGCAAGAAATGTGCATGTAGAATATACGTATGGATTGCAAGGAGAATTGTAACTAATTATTATGTTTTACAGTTTTGTTTGAGGTGTCAGCAGCTCTTTAAAGGTCTGTCTATTTGTAATTGTAACCAAGACATGCAACAGGGTAAATACACCTGAACGGGTGTAGTACATGATGAGGGACCTGGGTAAGCATGAAAACAGCACGGATGTGTGGCATCTGAGGTTCTATTCAAATAACTGCAAAGTATTGCACTAGGACAAAGTAAACATGTATAGAGCTGCAGGATGGTAGGGGAAGGGGTGGGTGTTGTATAGAGATTCAGACGATCACCCAGGTAGAAACGGCAATGGTCGTTATCATTTCAGTCAACGGAAAGGTGTTGACCTAGAGTACAAAGGTGGCAGGGAGGACCTGTGACATGCTGTGGTGCATAGGCATCAGAAGCATAAAGAAGGAGGTGTTGACGCCATTGTACGAAATAGTTGTGAGACCTCACCTGGACTACTGTGTGTAGATCTGCTGGACACTCCTTAGTAAGGACAGTGGCAGGGTACAGGCGGTCCAGAGAATGATGGCAAATGTTTAACAGGGCTCGCAAATGAAGACAGATGAGGAGAGATTAAACGAGCGCAATGTGTCATTGCTGTGGAAAAGAGGTAAGTGGGTGGGACATGTTATACACATTTAATTACCTTAAGATTATGAAAAAGGTGCTGGGGGAGTTGTGTGGGGGTGGTGAAACATATTCCAGTTAATGTGGGGTACAAGAGTGACTGGTACCTGATATATAATTGGAAGTTGGCAGCCTGATGGAAAATAAAATGAAGGTTTTCTGCACAGATACAATGTTTGAGACATACAGTAGCCTGCCACAGGAGGTGACGGGAGCAAGGTCAGTCAAGGTTTTTTTTTTTTTTTTTATGACTTTCTTTCTGGCCCTCCAGCTCAGAACTCTCTCAGGCCACTGCTCTCGCTGACTCGCTCTACCGCTCGCTGTGTTCTCCCGTCATTTTCAAGTTCATCACAGTTCCCCGTGTTGGGGGACAGCAACCCGGGGAGACCACAGGGGGCAGTGGCGGGGAACCAGCGTTGGGCGTTTGGTGGTGGCACGGGCAGAGCCATCACCTATCCAAGCTGGAGGGGTATTTCTTGGCCATCATGCACCTTGTTTACGACCTTGAGGTAGTTGAAGGTTTCTATCATGTCCCCCCACTCCCTGTTTTCCTCCAGCGAGTACATATTGAGGTCATTTAATCTTTCCTCATATGTGTTGTGGTGCATGTCCTATACCACCTTGGTCTCCCTTCTCTGGACAGCCTCTAGTCTGTTCAATTACCTTATGCAGGTGTGGTTTACAGAACTGCACACAGTACTGTAGGTGAGACCTCACTAGTGTGCTATACAATGGCATCTCCCCGGCCCGGCTTCTGCTTGTGATGTCTCTACCTATGCCCCCCAGCTTGCCACTGGCCCTCTGTGCAGCCTTTGTGCTCTGCTTTGGCACATTTAGGTCATCAGAAATGATAACCCCCATTTACCTCTCTTCCTTGTTGATTGTCAGCACCCCTCATATGTAACTTTCTCCAGAGTTCCCTCTACACAGGCACATTATTTTTCACTTCTTTACAATGAATCTCAGTTACCACACCTCAGATCATCTGTCGAGCTTCCCAAGGTCCCACCTCATTTTCTCCACACCTTCTGGAGTATCTACCCTGCTGCAGATCTTGGTGTCATCTGCAAACAGACAGATCTTTCCTTCCAGCCCTGTTGCAATGTCACTACTTAAGACATTAAACAGAGCTCACTCAAGGACTGATCCCTGAGGTACCCCTCTGGTCATCCCTCTCTCCCTGGATTAGATCACATTTACTACCACCCTCTGCCTCCTGTCCATCAGACAGTTTGTAACCCAGTTTATCACCTTGTGCCCCATGCCCAGAGTACTCTTCTTTTTGACCAGTCTATTATGTGAAGCAGTGTTGAAACACTTGCTGAAATCGAGGTAGTTGACATCCACCACCCCTCCCCGATTTACTTCCTTTCTCACATAATACAAAAAAATCTGTAAGTTTTTTTACATGATCTTCCTGCTGTGAATCCATGTTGCTTGTGATCATGAGCCCCACTGGATTTCAGGTGTGCCGCTATCCTTTCTTTCAGTACTGCCCCCATGATCTGACCTTCTACATGGACCTCTATGACTGTCCCTATTTTTCAGTACCAGGTCCAGAATCACCTTGTCCCTGGTGGGAACAAGCACCAGCTGCCTGAGACATGTCCCCTTGTTGGAAATCTACGATGGCTCTACTTCTGGCTGAAGCAGTTACTAGTATGGTCCTATCCACGTCTGCATATTAGAATCCACCAGCAGTAGGATTTTGCCTTTTGATGCCATATCGTGAATTTCATCTACTACTTCCCTGTCCACTTCCTTCCACCCTGTGCTGGAGGTCTGTAGCTCACCCCTGTGCATATTGCTGTGTCATTGCCTGATTCAAGGATGACCCACTGTACCTCGGCAATCCCATTGAAAGCTATACTTCTGTGGCCTTAACACCTTCACTGATGTACTGGCACCCCACCCACACACTTTTGTTACCCCCCCATCCCTCCTGAACAGAGCATAACCTGGTACATTGATGTCCCACCCATGATTATCAGTGTACCATGTCTCTGTTACTGCTGCTGTCTGCATCCAATAACAAGGCCTCCAGATCTGTGGTTTTATTTCCCAGGCTGCAAGCATTTATCACCATGGCCTTCCATGTTTTGTATACTGTTTTCGCAATATTCTTGCTCCCCCTTTCCTGCTTTCTTCCCCCAACCCTGAACCCCTTACTCTGATCCTTACTTAATGCTACTTTACCCTTTGTGTCTGTCTTAGGAGCGTCTGTCTGCTGTATGCGTCTCTGCTCATCCTTCCTATCTACTCTGATTTGTTGGGGTGGGTTGCTAGAGTTCCCATGCTCATGCTACCCCCCCCCGGCTACTTTAAATGGTAGGCAATGAATCACTTAAAACAGTTCATACAGTACAGATTACTCCTTAATGCATAGATGCAGCCCATCCTCACAGTATAGGGGCACATAGTTCAAGGCGGGACCACAGCCCCCAGTGAAGCCATGTGCCTTCTCACTGCACCAGCCCTTCAATCACTTGTTGAAGCTACTGATGAGGAGATTCCCAGCCTCCCCATTGCCGTGGACCGGTAGCACCTAAGAAAAAGTTATGGAGTCTGCTACCTGTCCAAGGCTTACTCCCAACTGCCTGAGTTCATCCTGTACCTCCTGAATGTTCACTCTCTCACTAGGTAGGTCATTTTTCCTGATGGTGGACTACTAACTCAGCCCCCCCCCCGGCCACTGCATTAGTGACCTTCAGGATCTGCTCCCCCTACATTGTACCAGTGCCTCCTGGAAGGAACTTCAGCTCCCTCTCATCCTCTGCTGTGGTACCCTGCTCCATGCCACATATGATAGAGCTCCTCCCCCACTAGGAGTATCTTCCTCCTCCTGTAGTGATCCCTTTTGCACACATCCTGGTCCCCCTTCTGGATGACCTTTACATCCTCATTGGTCTTAACTTTGGGTGTTCTTTTGGGACTCCCCCTCACCTGTCAGACTTCATATGAGTTTTGGCCATGGATTGGATTGTGGATATGCCTTGAACCCCCTCCCTGAGTCTCCACAAGTGCACTGTACTCCATTCTGACCTCTGCAGAGGAACCTTTTGGTGTGCTGGCTGGGGACATGTTGGGCTCTGGGTGGGAGCGAAGGTCCCCAGTATTGCTGCCAGCTCGACTCAGACACTGGCCACCTCAGCCCTCAGCCCAGAGAGGTGCCTGCATAAGGAGCAGCACCGCAGTTTACAGAATGTTTCCCTGAATACTGCTGCTCTGAACCACTCCATACATCATGCTTGAGCATACGAGAGTAATGTTTTTTTAAACTCTGTATAGTAGTACCCCTTTGTTATCTGTCCAGATAGCACTGCACTTGCAGAGACCTCACTGCACAACCAATGTATGTGTCACTGAACTCCAGGAAATTACAAGTAAGCTGTAGCCTATATCTGTAGATGAGCCGTGGGTGTATGGGAAAAGGGGAGGTAGGGCAGACCATACCCTTAGCGGCACTGGTGTGGTGGAAAACAATCAACCCTGTCCTGAGATACACCACAAAGATTCAGCTAACTGCAGGCACAGAATGAGTGAAGTGACCTGCAAACATGGCTGTTTTTCCAAGTCATGTGGCAGCCTTATTACTATTACTAAAAAATGTATAACGTTCAAGTGATTAAAGTATAGTCTTGGAACGATACAGTCACCAAGAGGGCATTTTGTAATAACTCAGTACTTCTACAGACATGGGAGGAATGCTCCTTCAAAATCAGTATGCACCATTTAAGCAGTACAGAAATACTACATAATCAAATGTTGTCCCTGCAAATTCTCAAGCAGTGTAGGTCAGGATGTACATTACACCATTTCACTGAATGATGAAAAGCTGGCAGGTTATCAACAGCACCAATAAAGGTTAGCATTTGTAACTCCATTGTTATAATTGCAAATAATTACCCTTGCTGTGACATAGTGTCATTATTCTGCACTGTGTGCCACAAGATGTCTTTTTCTTGTTCACTTCCATTGGCTGTGAGGGCGGCAACTGAATGAAATGTTCAGTTGGTATCTCATCCTCCTGCATTGCTGTCTCTATGTTTTCATTTGTCCAACTCGAGCAGTCAAAGAACCCAGATTCGTTATTGGTATTGCTCTGAGGTTCACCATCATCAGTAGCAGTGTGCGCTGACTGATCCTGTGTATCAGAAGCATCAGCATGCTGCAATGCAATAAACCGCGCATGGATTATGTCCTAACAATAACAAAACATCACAAGACAATGATTATGGTGAACAAAGCACAAACAGCTATTTTTTATAGCATCAGACCGTATTAATGAAGCAATACAGCACAACAGGGCGTGTGCTGTTAGATTTACTCACGCCTTGTGTGGTGTGTCACGAAGCACAGCCGAGTGACTTTCACCACATAAGAAGTGTGTATATCCCACTACTACACACGCCCTGAAGCGCATTATTTCGATTATGAAATTAATCTGTTTTTAGAAATCTTAAGAAAAATGAATTAGGTTTACGTAAATAAACATTTCATCAGCTGGATCTTCACCAGTTGTCTGTTGCAGGATGTCACAGGGTCATGTAACATGTTTCAACCAATGAAGTTCCAGGATTTTCGAGACCAATGTTATAATTGAAAACTGCATACAGTTGACAAACAATGAGCAAATACATTGCTTGTCAGAAGTCAGCAAGCACTCAGTCATGTGACATTGAAACATATATATGCATGGCAATATACCAAGGGCAAGGACATCACAGTGTCCTGATTGGCTAAGAGTTAAGTCTAGCCATAGCAGTAAGAGAGTACAACTAATGACTAAAAATAAGTCTGTGCCAAACAGGTCAAGTCACAGAATTCATAAGGCACTTACTTCTTTAGTTCCATCACTAACATGGTGCAGACTTTGCATAAGTAATAAGACATGGCATGCTGTTGGTAGTACTGAGATTCCCGCACACCCAGAGGTGTAAGTGACCACGAGGCCTGCAGCCTATTGCCTCAGTACACTCCTGGATGTGTGGGTATCAAAGTATTACTAGTACCCTGCCATGTCTTACTGGTTATATAACTATTCATAGATTACTCCATTATACTGTCTGCACAGTGTGGGCACTGATGATATGGGAAAGTGAGTGCCTGTTCAGTAAGATGAGAATTGCAAATTGAGGGAAGTTGAACACATCAAATAAAGTCAGATTTCATGGAGTGAGCAGGGGTTTGGTTGTCATGGAGGTGTCAACACAGAACACAAGAGAGTGGATGTTGAACTAGGTTAACAGGGTGAGGAAATGGTGGGTTGGGGGGAGTAGATGAAGCCAACATGACTTTCAGCAAGGCCGTTGTCACCATACTAAATAATGGGCTGTCAAACAAGCAGGAAAACACAGGGGTAGGGGAAAAGGTGTAGAACTGGCTGAATGGTATTTGCCATGGGGGAGTCATTCCATTTAGAATAGTAAGAGGGTATAGTGTGCAGTGGGATGCAACTGTAACCTGCACAAATGAGAATACAATTTAGGGACTCTCTCCAATACTGCAGTTATGTCATTTAGCTCAGGTCCTCGGGTGTACCTGTAGCCTATATTATTGTAGTTTTTTTTTTTGTGGGGGGAGAAGAGTAGGGTGTGTGGGGAAGGTGGGGAGACAGACAACACGCAGGACTGCGGTGATGACAGGATGCTATGTCTGTCACAATTCCAATCTCCAATTGCAAGGTCCCCTGTACACACAATGCCACCGTTCACTGCTATTACATATCATTGGAATACAGTTGATCAGCACCTTCCCTTGCACACTGTCACTATGACTGCGTATGTTGTGTGGAGTACAGCTTAAATATGGGGCTCATCTAGCTGCCGCCCCTTTATGAACTCAAGACAATTGAAGCAAGTTAGGGTCATTATTATAATTTGTATGCTAATTACTGCTTTGCAGGGGCTAGAAACCCCTTTAGTCAGTCAGACAGTCTGTTCCTGAACCTCATGGTGAGATGAAATTACCTGCTGATGTCTCTACAGTTTATGAATAAACCTGCTTGTTTATTATTTTATGTGTCTGTCTCAGTATTTTGTACGGTCCAGCAAGGTGTCTACTACAGCAGCAACAGACGGGCCTGACAGTACAGAAAGAAGGTAAGGGTCCTTAGTGGCATACCAACACCAGAATGCCACAGTTGCAAAATCAGGAAGGGCATGTATAGGGATCATGAAATCTGCATGAGGGACACAACCCAGTAAACCACAGTGCTGTGTATAAAGATGCACTCTACTTAGCGGTAGCAAGACTCTACTGCTATCTTTTGGGGGTGAGAGTGGGGTAGTTGAAGGTGGGATGAGTAACTGTACAATAACCATATTCATTTCTGTGTGAGTCACGTGGAACAGATGTACCAAAGACATTACTCGATGACAGTTGATTGTACATTACAGCTGGATACCTTACCCCACCCACCACGACACCACCTCTACTCAGACTGGATGATATGAAACATTGACATGTTTTACTCACAAAACATGTGGGGCCCGATTCCGGAATGCATGGCGTAACTCGCAGGCGTGTACGAGTTCGCTACGCGCTGCTACCCCGGGACCTTGCAACTTATTCCAGGACAGGCAGGGTCCCCGCACGCTGCAGGTTGCGCCACAGGAATGGCACAATGGACCTGGGTGCATGAAGTTGCAGACCGCCGTGCTGGTCCGAGCCCCACCCTGCCTTTGATTACAGAAATGTGGGGAAACTGATTGCACACAGGTGAAAGGGAGCATGGTGCAATCTCGAACCGGGTGGCAATCCCCAACATTTTGGGGTGGGGAACCACTATTCTGGGAGTCTGTGGGCATGGCAATGTGCGATTCACGGCACTGTGGGAGGGACATCCATCGTTCTGCCAGGACGGATGCCCCTTAGACCACCTCCATGCTGGTCTAATCCACAGTGCCATAGCGGGACTTGTAATGGTGTAACTGAGTTACGGTAACCACCCTTTCGGAATAGGGTGCAGGTGCTGCCATAACCCACCCTTGCGCCATGCTGCAGAGGGTTGCGGGCGTAGTGGGTGGTGTAGCCCACCTTTGGCACAACCTACATGCGGCATGGTGTAGGCTGCAACTCGGAATCACAACTAACATAATGCATGGCGCAAGGTGCAATTTGTGCCATAGGGTCTGGCATAAATAGCCTTGCACCATGCGTAACGTGACTTGGAATCGGGCCCATGATGATATTGCTGGTTAGAATAAGTCCTTCAAGTTATATGCGCCATACATGTGTTCAGTTGCATATATTTTGCACTTACCCGATGCACTTTCAGCTTTAAAACAGCATTACTGCATCGATGACCAGCAGAAAAGCCTTCAGACGCACCAGGTGTATTGCACCCTGAGTCAATACTGAGTTTGGGTTTACGACTAGGGACTGTTGTTGACACAAGATCCAACTTTCTTTTGAGCCCTTCAGCCCACTAGTTGTAGCCTATAAAATCATCAGGAGTGTTGAAGTGGGCACCACAGATGACACTGGTCTTTGAACCAGTCAACCAGTCCTTGCGAGTGGAACTGACCAACTTATCCCACTTCTCTCGCAGCTCCTCATCCCTTGGCCAGTAATGCAAACTGACATGTTCAGCACTGGTGTTGCTGCAACCACTGATCACACCGCATTTGTGCATAATGTTGCTGTTAGTATAGAATAGAGTACCCAAGAACTCAGTACTAGTAAAAATACAGTTATCAGATATGGTGGACTGTCCACTACAACTATGAAAAAGCAAAAACAACTACCAGTTACAGTGACACAGAAATGTTAGACACAATGAAAGGACAGAAGCAGTCTGAGATAGAAACAATTTTTATTGAATGAAAGCAAGACAGTTGTCTGTTATTCTCCCAAGTAGTTCAAATGGAACAATCAAACAGGAAAAGGAATGAAATAATATACTCTGCCTTTATACAATGTACTGTCTCACTACAGTAAGATAGAGCAATGTAGTACAAGACGGGCACATTTATAATGTATTCCCTTTACAGTGCAAAAATGTCTAAGCCACCACTAGCACACTGCATCTACCACAGGGTCAGAATACCTATATGACATTCCTAAACCAAGTGGCACAGCTCAGTGAAAACTAAACACCTGTGAAGTAGCAGAAGTGAAGAGAAATCACCCCAAAATTGAAAACTTCAGCAACAGTCACGGAGGAGAAAACAAGTTGTCATAAGTACCCTCTCAGAACTATAATTCCAACTAGTGACAGCAAATGGCAGATGCAGTTTGACAGGACAGTTTTTCCTGCCACATACTGTATACACTGCTGCCTCAACACTGTATCTTCATACTATCATGAGATTGCCGGACACCCAGAGGTTTGAGAGGGTGGCCCTTTGCCTTGGGTTCCCTCCCCCTGCCACGATCTCCTGAGGATCACCGAACGACTTGTTTTATACTCCTCGGGTTGAGGCGCTTTTCAAAGTGGACCTCCCCCGAACACTGCCAAGCCAGCAACCGGATCCCTTTGGCTGCACTCCCCGCCTAAACCCTGGACTCTGCACTCACCTACCTGGGCGTGGGGGGACAGAACTTTTGCTTAAACAAACAAAGAAAAAAATCCAGCACAGCCTTACCTCGCTTCGACCTTCCAGGACGCCGACTGCCAAAAGAGCACGAACCCAATTTTGAACACAGGGACTGAACGCCCATTGGTCCTGACCCTCACTGACACTTTAGGCGGTGGATTTAAAAGCCAACTCTCGAGCCCGCTGTCCACACTCGCTTGCCGGATGCCCAGGGGTTTGAGAGGGTAGCCCTTTGCCATGGGTCCCTTCCCCTTGCCACGACCTCCTGAGGATCACCGAACGACTTGTTTTCTTCCGCCCATCCGCCTCGGTCCTCCTCCCGTTAAATGGACCTCTGCCCCGCCCTTCCCAGGGAGAACCTATCCCTCCCTACCTACCCCTCTGCCATGCAAGGATACTGCCCACCAGACAATTTGCCTTCCAATCTGAGCACATGTTAACTTGTTTACTTAATCTACTGCCTCTCTCAGTTCTACAAAGCTGTTCTACACTGTTTTAAACCTGTTATTGCCCAACTCGGGAAAAGCTGATCTAAACAGAATATCTCTGAGCCTGCTGACTGCCTGTCATAAGCTAACTGTTGCTATTCTACCTCTGCCTTTCTTAGATGTGTACAACGTTAATTTGAATATTGACTTGCTGCCTGTTGAATAACATTATCTTTCTCCCCACTGAGGTTACTGTTCCACAACCTGTTCTACCTCTGTCTTTCTTAGATGTGAACACGTTAATCTGAACATTGACTTGCTGCTTGCTGAATAACATTACCTTTCTCCCCACAGAGGCTACTGTTCCACAAACTGTTCCTACACCGTTTAAAGTTATATTTGCTATACCTGGGGTAAGCTGAACTCTACTGTAAATCTCTGAGCTTGCTGCCCATCTGCCCTAAGTTAACCTGCCACTAGAGGTTTATTCTACTAGCCTAATAGCCTTGCACTCTACCCTGACCCCCCTTTCTTCTCCTGCTAAAGGGAAGGAATCTGGTCCATAGGCTATCTTACTGGTGAACCCTCCCCTAAGGTTTCTGCCTCTGCTTCCTACCTTAAGAACCACCAGACTCACTCCCGATCATAACCTAAGCTACCATGCGGGGTGCTGGACCTATGGTAGCCCCTGCCTACATAGCCTTTATCCTGGGAGCCGGCCTGCTCTTCTCATGGGCCCCCAACCTGGCGATCCCCTCTCCAGTGACACCACCTGGGAAAATGCATGACCCCAGTTTCACCTCGAACTCGCCAAACTTTCTGAAGTACTGCCCCTCCTACTCAGGATTAACCCTGATTCCTCACCAGGACATGATCTGCTTGAACCTAGACTGCTGAGGGCTGCTGCCCCTGCCATTGCCCTCCCTGTCACTTGGCTCATCAACAGATCCTTCCTTGAGAGTAAGGTCCCGAGCAAATGGAAAGTAGGCACCATAGTCCCGGTTCACAAAAAAGGGCCTAAGGACAGAGTGGGGAACTTTAGGCCCATTTCTATCCTCTGCCCTCTCGCGAAAGTTCAGGAGAGACTGGTCCACAACCAGCTACATGACTACCTAGAGCATCACTCCCTCCTAGCCGATATTCAACATGGCTTCAGAAAAGGCCACGGCACTGACACAGCCCTCATCCGGCTCACATCTGATGCTCTTGACGCCATGAACAGAGGCTCCCTCACTGGAGCCCTATTTATCGACCTATCAAAGGCTTTTGACTAAGTCAACCACAGCCTGCTGCTCACCAAACTTCGTTTCCTTGGTCTAGATGGCCTCTCCTACTCCTGGTTTGAGAGCTACCTACTAAACAGAAGTCAAAAAGTCACCTGGAAGGGAACGCAGTCCAGCGTCCATCCAGTGGTCTCAGGGGTACTCCAGGGCTCAATCCTGGGCCCCCTGCTCTTCACTCTCTTTGTCAATGACATAGAGTTGGCTCGTGGGCCAAGCAACCTCATCTTTTATGCTGATGATGCTGTTGTCTACTGCAGTGACCCAGTACCCAGTGTCATCACTGTGGGAGTGGGGTAGTTGAAGGGGGGGTGAGTAACTGTGCAATAACCATATTCATTTCTGTCTGAGTCACGTGGAACAGATGTACCAAAGACATTACTCGATGACAGTCAATTGTACATTACAGCTGGATACCTTACCCCACCCACCAAGACACCACCACTACACTTGAAGCCTGGTTCTCTGCCAACTCTCTACTACTGAATGAGGAGAAAACGAAGGCTGTCTTGTTTGGGCCCAGGCGCCTCGACCCGGATAGGAGGGACCTTCTCCAGCTTAAATTGAACCAGGGGAAGTGGGTCAAGGTCCTCGACAGGATCAAATACCTGGGGATACTTCTTGACCATGAACTGTCCTACAAGCCCCACATCGACTCACTTACCAAGTCCATCCACCAGAGACTCGGACTTCTCTACTGACTGGGAAACTCCTCACTGACGGGGCTCGGCGTGCAATCTCAAACTGCACACTCCTCCCCTACCTCTTCTATGGGGCCCCCCTACTGCAGTTCCTATGAGAAGGGGAACTCAAAAAAACTAACGGTACTTTACCACAGAGTTTCACACTTTGCCACAAACTCTCCTCCTAGGAGACATCACTGTGAGGTCCTTGCAGACCTCTACTGGCCGACCTTACGCCATAAACTGGCCTACTCCACCTTCTGCCTGACTTATAAACTCACCACCGCCAACCCTCCTCCTCACCTCCGTGGGCTGCTAAACTCCAGAGTACAAAGCAGAGAAATGAGGTCTTCATCCAGCCGGCCCTAACCATCCCCAATACGCACCAACTTGCAGCGCTTCTTTTCACGCGCTGCACTCTGGAACACGCCTCCCAGCTAATCTGGTCGACAGACCCTCTTCAAGGATTCAAGGCCTGCCTTAAGGTCTACTTGCTGGAACTTAGCCTATGTGGCTGCACTCACTAGTCCTCCTTTCTCCTACCAGACCAAATGTTTCTCTCATTCCCTGTTGCCAAATGGCTGAACTATGATCTCTACTAACTCTGTATTGTTACAGTTGTTCCACCAGATTTGCCTACCTGTAATTACTGTCTCTCCAGTTGATGCTGTCTCACTTCTACTCCCTGTACTACTGTCTGATGTATGTAATATTGGTGTATGTAACTTAACCCCGGGTCGCCCCTGAAAAAGGGACCAGTAGTCTCAGTGGATTTACCCGGTCATCAAAATCTAAATAAATAAATAAAAATATAGTCACAACAACTCCCAATAGTACTGGTTAAAAAAAATAAATGTTTAATTCATATAAACGAACCTTACTGTAGAAAAAGCAACACACATTGGACTTTATACACCAATATAATAAAAGGAGGAAAAGTGACAGCTAGGTAACAGCGGATTGGCAAGTCAAACTGAAAGAAACACAAACACAGAAGAAAGTATTGAAACGGTAACGACAAAAAAAGGTGACAGAGTTAGTAAAATAAAATTATTTTATTTAGCAGTCTCTCAGAACACAGTGCCCAGTACAGTTTTCACTTTAGTGACGTGCATCGGCCAGTCTCGCGAGTGCAGCGGCGCCAACAAGCTGAAACAGGATTTTGAGATGGCCACCGGAAAACCTCAAATAACAAGCAAAATAACTTTTTTATAAACAATCTGTTATTAAAAACGAGTACAGAGTTGGCCAGTGGAATACTCCAGTGATCGCATGTGCAGCAGAAGGACAACTGAAACAGAAGTAGGAAGCTGCTCTTTAAACTCAAATACCTGAAATCCCATCGCTTATTGTTTTCTAAGTACCTGTACATCTCAGGCCATGCTAATAGCCATCCCCAAGGTACTGCCTTAATTTGGCTTAATTTGGCTATGTCTCCCGGTCCTGGCCCCTGCCCCCCTCCCCGAATTAAATTAAATTAATTTGGAGGGGGGCACTGTTGAGCACACTACCAAGTGGACATGTCTTCCTCTAGCTCTGTGAGATATCTTAAATAATTATACTTTATTACAAATATACCATGCTTCTGATCCAGAATTTCAATACCAGTGGATTCAGGTATTTCTGAGAATTGATCGGTACCAAACTCTACTATGGGGAAAACACAGAAAAATGTCCAAGCAGCTCAAAATCCCAACTGCCAGCAGCGCACCAGGCCGTTATTCCTGTGTCAGCTGAGAGCCATGTGGAACCCTCTGGAAGGCCCTGCAAGTTTTGATGCAGGCCATAGACACTAAAGTAGAGACTTTGCTCCAGTGATTTGGTAAATAAGATATTAAAATAGAACATGCCGTGAAAACAGCAACTACAGTGGAGAACCTGGCAACACAAGCCCTGTCTACCACTACGAAGCTGGTACAAGAAAATACTTGGCTTTGGTATTGCCTAGAATCACTAGAGAATGCCAGTTGAGACCCTAATGTGCAGCTAGTGGGACTGTCTGGAGGGGTTGAGGAGCCAGCCCTCCTATCTTTTCCGAGCGACTGGCTACCTGGTGTGCTGCATCTGGATCCAGAATTGGGGACTTGGTTTCTGAAAGCCTACAGGACCACTCCTCGTTCGGTAGACATGCAGAGAGACCTCCCATGCACAATCCTTTTGATCACTGATGGAGCGGCGACCAAGAAACTAATTATGAAGGCCACTTGGAACACAGACCATCTCAGCTATAATGGATATACCCTGCATCTCTTTCCAGACCTGGTATACACCACCCGGGCCCAATGTAAAAAGTTTTGATGGGGTCCAGGCAAAATTGAAAAGTCTAGGAGTGGCACACTCTCTAATAATGCTGGCACACCTAAGGATATACTATGGGGGTCATACCTTTCAGTTTACCGACCCAGTGGAGGTTGGTAAATGAGTGGAAAAAATACAGCAGGAATTCAAGGCTTCCCATGCTGTGGCAATGGAATCCAGGTTGGAGGATGAAATGGACACATGACTGGAGTAAGCTGCACAGTCGACTGCTGTTAAGTTTGTGACTGAACTTTGGTGATATGGGTCCTGTGGGCTATTTCAAGTTCGGGATGGTTTAATACTGTTATACGTTTATCTCTGGATTAGTGGTATATACCTAATTTGTTCACTTACTGAACTTTAAAAATTGAAGTACTATTTAGTCAGTAGTAGTCAAAGTAGTAACTGGATCATGTTGCTAGGTGTTTTTCTTTTTTACTTCATATTAGATATCATCCGAAACTTATGAGAGAATATTAACTTTTTTTTTACTTTAAAAATGGTTGGAAATGGGGTTAAAATCAGCACAGGTTGTTGGTTCTTAATTTTTGTTTTCAAAATTGTGTGATCTGGACTGACCACCTTCTCTTGTAGTATGTAACTATTCTTTTACCTCTATTGTAAGTAAACAATGCTTATGGGATAGCCCCCATATCCGCCACTAATATGTTTAGGCTAACAACTGTCTGTTCCATTTGATGACTCCATATATATATATATATATATATATATAAATGTGATATCTGACATATGGTAATTGTAACTGTATGTTTATTTGTAAACTAATAAACAGAAAGTACAAAAAACATTTAAAAAATTTATCTAACTTCTTATTTTAAGAGTCTTGTTTTTCACTTCTTTTTTGATCCTGGAATAGCTTTATATGTTGGAATATATAAGTTTGTGCCTAATATCCAGCCCTAACCGATGCTGGATTTAACAATCACCTTCCTTGATTTTCTGTAATTAGCCTCTTTGTCACAAAAGAAATGAATGACAATGACACGGTTAATTAAAACATTTACTGTATAAAATAAAAGACTTTTTTGAACAGAAAGTCCATGATTCATTTTCTGCACTGGAGCTTTGTACCTCATAGAAGTTTTGGTTTTTAAACACTATCACTTTATCTTTGTATGTCTCACTTTAATGCACTGATTTTAAAAATGGGGCTTGTCTGTGGAATCTCTAGACCCACCACCTGACGAAGACCCTCTGTTTGGGTTGAAGCACTGGGGTTTTAGATGCTTGCCTGGGCACCTGCCACAATAAACACTTTGCAACAAGCTTCTACGTATCCAGTTTTTCGTGTCTGCAAGTGCTGTTTCTCTTCAGTTGGATCACAAGGTGGTACCTGGCATTACAATCATTTAAATTCAAAGTGATACACAAAGTTGGAAGAGAGAATGTTAGTGCTGATTTTCTGCCACAATATGGTTCAGGAATTGAGAATTCAAAAGGTTGGGAAAAAAACAATGTGTGTGCTTCACTGAAATGTTTGCTGTAATAGGCATCATGAAAAAGGGATACTGCATGTGTAAAGAACTTTAAATATTATAAGGTAATGTTAGGAGGAAAATAAGAGAAGGTGTTGAAAACATGTTTTAAAAAGAAAAAAAAAAAGGTCCCCTCTTAAAGAGGGGGATATGTGACAGGGTTGGGTAAGACCCTGTCTTATTTGTTATACAGAGACAGTTAAAATCAAGGATTTAGTTTTCTGTCCTTTCTTATTCTGTCACTTGTCTATCTCTTGCCTGACTGATTGTGCAATCAAATGTTCCTTGTGGAACCTCAAAACTGGCCTCTCCAATGGTCCTGCAATTCCCCCGTTAGCTTTCTGTGGTGAGCTGACTGAGTGCTGAACATGCAGATCACCTGTTCTCAGCTGAACCACCAGTGTCACCTCAAGCAGGTGGGATGGTGAGACAATGCTGTGGTTCAAATGGGGTGGGTGGATGGAGGCTCCCGGTGAGGAGAAGCAGGAGACAATCTATAAGTTTGATGCCCGATGGGCTTTATTCATACCACAGGGAAAGACAGACATGGTCACAAGGGAAGGGGGGGGGAACCAAAAACCAAACATAGACCATATGTAAACATTCTACAATGTCCCTAAGAGGAGCACCTCAGCCTAAAGCCACTGTCGAGCTCTATACTATGCATATAATAAGCAGTTTGATGAACAACTCCAGAACAGCTACGGACCCAGGAAGGTGGTTCTGTAGTGAATCACTATTACTTTAAGATGATAGTAAAACAATCAGTACAATAAATGACTATTACTCTATAAGGAGAATGGAACAGTTGCAGGCCCCAAGAGGCTGAGTGGAATGAATGACCACCTCTAAAAGTCTATTGGTGCTAAAGGAAGTCCAACTTTTTCCTGATGTCTTCATGTGCACAGTTGATGAACGAAGAAAGCAACAGGATAAAGGGGGAAAATGGTGGATTCTGCTTGGTACCAATCTAACACCTTAGTGAGAACCTAGGAGAGGTTGGTGGGGATGTGAGAGATTTTTAAACAGACCCTGATTCTTCAACCAACCCATTCTCTGAGGTTGCTGGAATAATTTTGCACAAGAGAACTGAAATCTGTTGAAATCTTCTCCAGCACAAACCATCGACCAGGGCTGCAAAGGATGAAGAAACAAGGATTTGGCGTTGAATCCACTTGAAAGGATTGCCAAGAAAGAAGATCCAGTGCAACTTCCCTATCACAAACCCTTGACCAGGGCTGCCAAGGATGAAGACACGTTGAAGTTTCTTTGGCGGAGGATCCACGAGAGGATCACCAAGAACAAGCTGGATCCCAGAAGACAGGATGGTACAAGCAGGATGAGACAAGCAGGAAGAGCAGGACGCAGGATGAAGATCAGAATCCTGCAGTGTCCAGAACAAAAAACAACAAACTAGCAGACGCAGATACACACTGGCCATGTCGGACTTGACCATTGGCGAATGACTGGGAGTGACAGACAAGGCCTCTTCCAGGACATTCCACTTCCAGGCTGACCACAAGAAGACCAGGAGCTGGTGGTCGTGAGTCACACAGGGTTACACCAGTTTCGAACAACAGTGAACGCCAGGAGGGGTGTTGCTGTGAAGTTCTTTGCTGGCTAGAGGCTGCTTCAGTGAAGAACTAGCTGTGAACAACCCCACCAGGGGTGTTGCAGCAGAAAATTGAGTCCATACACATAAGTTGGCAATAATAAAGCTGGCAGATACACTTTCACACTGCACCAAGGTAATTGTTCGGTGCTGGTGGCAATTTGCCAGGAACAGGGGCAAATAACCAGAATTCAGGGCAATTGTTCATTGCTGGGGGCAATTTACCAGGAACAGAGGCAAATTGCAAGAATCCAGGGCAATTGTTCGTTGCTGGAACAATTTGCCAGGAACAGGGGCAAATAGCCAGAATCTGGGGCAATTGTTTATTGCAGGGGCAATTTACAAGGAACAGGGGCAAATAACCAGAGTCCAGGGCAATTGTTCGTTGCTGGGACAATTTGCCAGGAACAGGGGCAAACAGCCAGAATCTGGGGCAATTGTTTATTGCAGGGTCAATTTGCCAGGAACTGGGGCAAATAATCAGAGTCCCAGTAACAACACAGTCTTGGTACTTTGCAATAACAGTACAGTTCAGAAATCAGAAAACAGTGCACATTTTCATCAGTTGACAGTCATCAGAAGGCAGTTGTGTGCTAAGCACCTTTTTTTCACTGACCCTTGTCAAAAGTAATATATTGATGGGGCCCTCCTAAACTCTGGGCCTGCGGTGCCCTTAGAAGCTTGGGCCTGTAGTCCACTGGGCCTTTCTTATACCTAGACCTGGCTACCCCTGAAAACCCCGGGCTTGATGCCCTTCTTCCGCCCTGGGCCTTCCCTGCCCTTTTAACTGCTGGGCCCCTTTATATCTAGGGCCTTGAAGGTTGCCCCTAAAGTCTACCAGGTCTATGCTGCTGGGTCTCCTCCTCAGTGTGGGGCTTGCCTGCTGGGCCCCTTTATACTATGGGCCTGTCTTGCTGGGTCCCTTTCAACACTAAGGGGCCTGAAATTGACCTTTTTAGCCATGGGCCTAGAGTTGTCCCTTTAAATCTTTAGGCCCGACCAAGGCCTTGCTACCAGTTATCTGGGCCACCCCCACCTCTACTCTGCCCCCCTTATGAATATTTCTAAATTCCCTCTGTGGGCCTTGACATTGGGCCCCTCCCTGTGGCCGTCACTACACCCAAATAATTAATTTATTAGCTGAACAGCCTGACCTTCAGACCTGCCCTTCCCCTAGCACTTCCAGCACTAAACAATTAAATAAAAATTTTTTATTTTTAACTCTTTGGGTTGACAGCACTCTTCACCGTACTGCTGCCGACTCACTGCCCAGACCTGGGGTGAAGGAGCTTCTGTCGGGAGGAGGGAGGTTTGCTGGCAGTGGGAGGGAACAACTTCAGGTGCTGGGAAGACACTTGGGGGAGGGGCCCTTGAGGGGACCGGCTTGGAGGCACGATGATGCGGCTCTTGCAATGCCACCAGTAGGAAGGGGAAGCTGGAGTAAACTTTCTTTTTGGGCCGAACTTTGCCCACGCTGCCACCAGGAACCAGGACTGACACTGCTGCCAAAAGACCACCATCACAGCACAGAAGACTTTTTCACTGGTCGGAGGAGAGACACTGAAGGAGTAGATGGGACCGCTTCAACAACAGAAGGTAAGCCAAGTCCCCGTCGCACTCATGTGTCTCTCTACTCCATGACCAGCTCAACTAATGGGAGAAAACCATTCTCCCTATTCAAAAGATGCTCGGAGGCGAGCTAGCAGCCCAGCATGGAAGTTGACTCTCAGTGAGCTCTTCAGCAGAGAATATTAACATTGCAAATTTTATTTATCTAAGTGGAAGCATGGACTGAGTAGAAAGTACTTGGGGTACTACCGCAGAACAAGAGTCAGGGCTCATAGATCGGGGAACTGTGCAGAACTTAGCATTAAACAGCATCTAAAAGGTTGCTCTGCTATTTATTTTAGTAATGATCTACCCGATTTACTTTGCCTCATGGCACTCAGGACTCCTGAGTTAATTAAAAGTCTGGTTCTGTTTTAAAATGTGTTGACGTTTGGGAGCTGCTGACCTAGTTATGTAAAGGGCAAATTAACTGTTAAATGTACATGTGCATTTAGTCAAGGCATTAGAATATGTTGTGGTTCCTGACACAGAGCATTTAGGGGCTGCGTCACAAAATGGCGTCTGCTTGTCAAGCTCTGTGGTGTTCGCCTCTTTTTTTTTTTTTTTTGGTTTATCCTTTTTACCTATGTGGCCCTTCGGTCTGCTTTCATGCTCCGGCATCCGTCCATCTCCGGCCGCCGGACGGTCCTGGCCCAACCCCCAGTGAGGCCCCCATCACCATTCTACCCCCACGGTGGGGCGGTAGGGAGTCCCCCTCACTCCCCACCAACACAGGATCCAGTATCAGGCGGTGGTGCCCCCAAGGCTAGGCGTCCCCTCAGACGACCATCAAGCCGCCGCAACTGAGTGCCATGATTTTCCGCTTTTCTGGCCTGGTGTGAGCTGGGTCGTGCAATGATGCCAATGGAGGTAGCACGCACGTGTCTGCATGCACCCCTCCCTGGCACCGTGCCCCAAGCTCACCCCTTCCATGCAGTGCCAGCGCACTCCCCCAGCCTCTGCCAGAGATCGCTAGCATGCTGACAGCTGGTACCCCTTCCCCCGGAGAGGGAGAGCAGTCCGCGGATGCTCAATTCCTATCTGCCCCCACTGACCCCCGGTGACCCGAGTCCGTTCCTGAACTGGGGTCGCCAGCGTGGAATGAGGTGTGGCGTCCAGTGCCCCTAAGCGCCACCGGGCCAGCTATGGTGTTTGCTTCTTAATGGTGGTCTGGTGAGACTAGATAGCTTGTCAAGTATGCATAACTTCAGCAAAGGTGGGTGTCTGATACACATGCCTTGTCATGGTATAGATTCCGTATTGGTGTAACTCCCTGTATAACTGGCTTTTTACTGTGTATAGTGAACTGCAGATCTTCTCGCCCATGTGTTTCTCTATTTAAAGTGTTGTTTTTAAGGTGCATGCCTGAAATTTAATTGTCAATGTTGTACTGTTAGAGAGCTTCTGAAAGGTTAAGATACACTGTGTACTTTATATTCTCAAGTTATAGGATAGGTACAGACGAGCCTGGTAAACAAATCCTGCTTAAAATTAAATCTAATAAATGTGTAGCACTGGCTGTGTATATGCTCCATAAGATGTTCAAGTGTGTGTAAAATCTGAGGTGTAAGTCCCTCAGTGAGGTTAAACGAAGAATAGTGTAACATCCCTCTTATAATTATAATGTATATGATGTTGTGTTTACTGGTGATTCTGCCTATTCTTGGTAGAATTTTGTTTGTAAAATTGAAGATAACGCAATAAAACAAAGTTTAAAAAAAAAAAAAAGACGCTCGGAGTTCTGATTCTATAACCCCGAGCCCATGCCACTTCCAATGGCAGAATTTTTTTTAATCGGCACCATGCGATGGAAGGAGACAGTAGTTCCAGTGCGTGGGTGTGCATTCTCGTGCTGCCTGCTCTGAGGGGATTAGAATGGAGCAGAGCAGAGCAGGCAGCAGCCGCAGCAGGCAGAGAAAAAAACTTTTATTTTTTTAGATGTGCTGCCCTGCCTGGTGCTTATGGGAGGGGGGAAACAGTCTGAAAGGGGCCCCAGTATCTTCCCCCTTACTGCCCACCAGCCCACAACACAATGGGGACCCGGGCACTTTATTTAATAATTAAACCCCCTATTTCTGTGGTGCCCCCATACTTTGGGGCACTAAAGATTTGGGCCCACCTAAAAATACATGTCCACATGTATTTCCTCTTAACACTCTATAAAACATATATTACTTCTATAGGTGTTTATAACATTTCTTAACACTTTAATGTTCTACTTAAATCTCTATATAATCTTACTTTAGTTAAAAATACTTTTAAAACATCTATACTCTCTTATTTGTTACTATAGCATTCAGTAGGAACTCTCTTATTTAATAAACTAAGTGACCGTGTCTTCTAGTTATTTTTACCGGGACTATCTATAAAAAGGTTCAACTTGAAGGGCTTCCATTATGTATCTCTTAGGAGGGATACCAAAAGTAGACCTCTGGGATCTACGAAGCTGAAAAGCTACAGGTTCTACAGGAATACACTCTGGTTCTATGGGAATACCTTCTAGTTCTAGCAAATCTGGAGGTTCTAGGTTTACTACTGGTTCAGCTACAGGGTGATTAACTGAGCGTACATGGGAGGACCTAACCCAGGGATCCATACACCACTTTAACATAGAAACATAGAATTTGACGGCAGATAAGGACCGCTTGGCCCACCCAGTCTGCCCATTTCCCTACCTACTGGATAAGCTGCAGATCCTAGTTAACCAGCAGCCTACTTCTTCCTACCCCACCCCCCAGAATTGCCTTATGACTATCCCATGCATGCTTGAATTCCCCCACTGATTTTGACTCCACAACCTCCGTTCCATGCATCCACAACCTCTCTGTGAAAAATACTTTCTTAAATTACCTCTGAGCCGCCCCCATCTTCAAATTGTGTCCTCTTGTTCTTGCACTCCTCTTTTTGAAAGATGCTACCCTCTTGGACTTTGTTGATTCCTTGAGGTACTTGAAAGTTTCTATCATGTCCCCCTCTCCTCCTTTCCTCGAGGTTATACATATTAAGCTCCTTAAGTCTCTCTTCATATGACTTCTGGTGCAGACCCTGCACCATTTTAGTTGCCCTCCTCTGGACAGCTTCCATCCTGTCTATGTCTTTGCGGAGATTGGGTCTCCAGAACTGCACACAGTACTCCAGATGGGGTCTCACCAGCTGTCTGTACAGAGGGATAATAACTTCCTGTTTTCTACTATTGATGCCTCTTCCTATGCATCCCAGTATCCCCCCAGCCCTCCTTGCTGCCCTCTCACATTGCTTGCCCATCTTTAGGTCATCTGATATGACTACCCCCAGGTCTCTTTCCATTCTTGTTTTGTTAGTATCTCACCCCCCATTGTGTACTCTTCCCCTGGGTTTTTGTTTCCCAGGTGCATTACCTTGCACTTCTTAGCATTGAATCTAAGCTGCCATACATTTGACCATTCCTCTAACCTTGCCAAGTCCCTTCTCATCCTTTCCACCCCACCCTGTGCATCAACTCTGTTGCAGATCTTAGTGTCATCTGCAAAGAGACATACTTTTCCTTCCAGTCCTTCTGCAATGTCACTTATAAAGACATTGAATAGGACCGGTCCTAATACTGAACCCTACGGTACCCCACTAGTAACCTCCTTTCTTCTGAGTGGACTCCATTTACTATAACTCTCTGTGTCCTATTCTCCAGCCAATTCTTTACCCAGACTGTCATCTTGGGACCCACTCCCAGGCTGGCTAACTTGTATATTAATCTTTTGTGTGGGACTGTGTCAAATGCCTTGCTAAAGTCTAGGTAGGCCATGTCCACAGCCCCTCCCTGATCTACTACTTTGGTCACCCAGTCAAAGAAATCTATCAGATTCTGCCTGGCATGACCTTCCGCTGTGAATCCATGCTGCCTAGGGTCCTGTACCCTCTGGCCTCTAGATACTGGACAATTCTTTCCTTTAGAAGTGATTCCATCATTTTCCTATCACTGAGGTTAAACTAACAGGTCTATAGTTTCCTGCTTCTGCCTTGCTCCCACTTTTGTGAAGGGAATCACATCTGCCCTCCTCCAGTCCTCGGGTACCACCCCATCCTCCCATGATTTGTTAAAAGGGTAGTCAGTGGTGTCACTAGTTCTACCCTTAGTTCTTTTAGAATTCTGGGATGAATCCCATCAGGCCCCTTGCTTTGTCCACCTTCAGTTTTAAGAGTTCTTTCAGAACCCTTTCTTCTGTAAATGGGCGGTATCAACTTCTGTATCCAGAGTGTTACTACTGTTTGTTTTATGTATCTCCCTCTTCCTTCGTAAATACTGAGCAAAAATATTTGTTTAGTATCTCTGCCTTTTCACAGTCTCCCTCTGCCCACCCTCCTCCCTTTATTAAGCCTCACTATCCCTCCCTTGGTCTTCCTTCGCTCCCTGATGTACCTATAAAAGGTTTTATCCCCCTTCTTAACTGAGTTGGCTATCTTTTCCTCGGTTTGGGCCTTTGCTGTTCTGACTGCCCGACTTTGTTGGCGATTCAAGTCCTATCATTCTGTGGGTAGGGTTCTCCTGCCTCTCCTCTGGCGTAAAGAAAGTCCTTTTTAGTCCCGGTTGTAGCAATGTCTCTGAATGAACAAGGTTTAAGAAGATTTTGATGTATAATCTTCGTGCCACTACCGGTTTCTTTTTGAATCTTGTACACGGGTAGATCAGGGTAGGGGATTTCAACAATTTGGAAAGGTTCTGTTTCCCATCTGGCAGTTAACTTGTGACATTTCTGGGTCCTTTTTAGCAATACCCATTCTCCTATCTGCAGTGGGGTTGCATTGGCTTTGGCATCATATGTCATCTTTTGCTTCTGTAGCACCTGATTCATATATTGGCTTACAATTTGGCCAGCTTCCTGCAATCTGTTGCTGTGTTCTTGTACCCAATCTGTAATGGGTGGTTCATCTGGTTGGACTTCGAGCACTAGATCCATGGGGAGTCTACCATGGCGACCAAACATCAGGTAGTGCGGAGTATATCCAGTCGAATAGTGAACGGTGTTGTACAAGTAGGAGAGTTCCAGAAGTGAGGCTGGCCAATACGGGCATTTGTATTCAGATAGGGCTCTTAACATACCCAGGAATGTTTGATTCATTCTTTCACACAACCCATTGCATTGAGGATGATAGGCGGTGGTTTTTAGTTTATGACTGCCATATAGGACACAGAGTTCTCTAAAGAGCTGGGATTCAAAAGCAGGTCCCTGATCTGTCAGGATCTTGGTTGGATATCCATGTGGACAAAGAGTTTCAGAAACATTTCAGCGTGGTTTGGGCAGACAGATCTTTGACGGCGCTGACAACCATGAATTTGGAGTAATGGTGCACCATTGTCAGGGCATACATTTGACCATTAGCACTGGGTTCTAACTAAAGATGATCTAAAGTGACTAATTCCAGAGGTGCTTTGCTGATTATGGGATGGAGGGGAGCTTGCTGATTGGTCTTTCCAGGACGTTTTAGACTGCAAGCCGGGCATTCTTCGCACCATTTTACGGTATCAGTTCTCATCACAATCCAATAAAATCTCTTTTGAATGATGGCCTCTATCTTTTGTGACCGAAATGTCCAGATTGATCATGGTAGGCCTCAAGTACCACTGGCGCACTTCCTCTAGGAACAATTGCCTTTGACAACTTGCAATGGGTAATCAGATCTCTACTCTGTCAGATAAGTCAAAGGTTTTTCACAATCAGGCGTGTTTTGTGCCTCCACAACTTTACTGCTTCGGGATCCATTCTTTTGCGTTCTTGTGGGGCCAGACTCGTTCCTGTTTGACCATTGGGTCTTGGTCTCGTAACTGCATCCATAAGTTGTTTTGTTCTGCAAATCTGTTTGGAAGTTCTGGTTTTTGTTCTACCTCTGTGCACACAACTGCACTGGTTTGATAACAGGCTTGTACTATCTCTGTTGGTACCCGAAGGAAAGGTGGCATCTCCACATTTTCCAAAGGCGTATCATCAGTTTTACCTTCTGTTTGATTTGGTACTCTAGATAGTGCATCTGCATTGGACTTGCCTGTTCGATACTTTATAGAAAACTGGTAGTTGGCCAATCTCGATGCCCATCTTTGTTCGAGAGCTTCCAGCCTTGCAGTGTTCAGATATGCCAGCGGGTTTTTGTCTGTGAAAATGGTGAAGGGATAGTTGCTAAATAATGCCTGACTTTCTTGGTGTCAGCCAAGACCAAAGCCAAGAATTCTAACTTAAAGGAGCTGTAGCGGGCATCATTCTGCTCCGACCCTCTCAGACCACGACTTCCATATGCTATCACTTGCTCGATGCCTTCTTGTTCTTGCACCAACACTGCACCCAGTCCTTTGTTGCTTGCACCGGTGTATAGCTGGAATGGTTTAGAGTAGTCTGGGTAAGCTAGTACAGATGCTTGATTTAAGATCTGCCTCAACTTATCAAAGGCCTCTTGCTGCTCTGCGGCCCACTTGACAGGATGATTTTTGGGTATTCGCCCTGCTTTTGTTCCTCAGAGAAGTTCATTTATTGGCAAAGCCATTTTAGAGAAATCTTTGATGAATTGCCTATAGTATCCAACAAAACCCAAGAATCTTTGGACATCCTGAACTGTTACAGGGACTGGCCATTCTCGCATGGTTTCCAGCTTTTCAGGGTCAGGCGACACACTGGTGGCTGACACTATGTGGCCCAGATAATTCACTTGTGATTTAAGGAGATGGCACTTGGATGGTTTTATTTTAAGACCATACTGGGTCAGTCAAGCAAAGACTTCGTCTAGATGCAACAGATGCTCTTTGTGGTTTTTAGAATAGATGATAATGTTGTCCAGGTATAACAACAAAATATCAACATTTTGACTTCCCAGTGTTCCACCAATCTCTGGAAAGTTCCTGGGGCATTGCATAGGCCAAAAGGTGTGCAGGTGAATTCAAACAGGCCCATGGGTGTTATAAAGGCAGTTTTCTCCTGATCTTCTAGAGCCACTGGCACCGCTAATACCCACTTGTCAAGTTGAGAGTGGAAAATACTGCAGCAGACTGTAGGGCTGTAAGAGAATCCTTGATTCTGGGTAAAGGGTAAGCATCCTTGTGAGTGATATTGTTTAGTTTTCTATAGTATACACAGAACCTCATTTTTCTTTTTTCTTGACGAGGATGATGAGAGCAGCCCAAGAACTGTGGCTTTCTTTAATGACTTTGGCTTCTTTCATCTCCCTGACCATCTCTTTAACAGGCTGGTACATTGCCTGGGGAATTAGTCTGAATCTTTCTCTTATTAGCGGGTGCTGCTTGGTGGGAATGTGGTGCTGCACCTCTCGAGCCACCCTGAAATCTAGTGGGTGTCGAGTGAAAGCTTCTTGATTCTTTATCACTACTTGAATGACATCTGCCTTCTGCTGCTCTGTAGTCTCGGGGGTACCCACGTTAATCTCCTGGATCCATGGTGGTACAGTGGGGTTACAGTTGTTCTCAGTCTCTTCCATCCCGATGACTTGTGTTCTTTGGTCTTTCTGGATCTGTCCCTCCGGTTCCAAAAAGTCCTGGAGAGACATGGTGTGTAACTGGGCAACCGGCTGGTTGCGATGGAGTCGCACGTCGTGATTCCCATAATTGATAACCCAGACAGTGATCTTCCTTTCATGACCGTGGCAATGCTTCTGGCCACCAAAATGGGTTCTTCCTTCTTATTAGGGTAGGGTTTGACCAGAGCATCATAATCCTGACCATGAGGGTCCACCTTGGCCTTGCACCACAAGGTGGTCTCCATTCCTGGTTTCAAAGTTATAGGTTGGGCGTCAGACACTCGGACCTTTCCAATCTTGCTGTTCACACTCACAAAGCATTGGTGGCACTGAAGAAGACAGATGGTCTGCTGCAACACTTGTTTATCCACACAAGGAGACCTTTTTGCTTGAGTCTGCAGGATCTGCACTAAATCCTCAAAGCAGTGCTGGAGAAAGTTCATTCCGAGAATGAGTGGTGGCAAGTTGTCGCTTTCCGTGTCACTGATGAGTATTCCTTGCCAGTCTTGTACATTCTTTCCCAACTGGATGCTCACTTCCAAGTACCCTAAGTACGGAACCTCGGCTCCACTGGTGCTGATCAAAGTAACCCAAGACTTTGGAGGTGGCTGAAGATCTTCGATTGTCCAATGCTGCTGGAAATATTGCCCTTGCATGGTCGTAACCTGGGACCCTGTATCTAACAACGCCATCAATTCTACTCCATCTACTTTGACTGGGAAGGTTGGACTCCTGCCGATGAAACAAGATCGATCCATTACTGTGGGTGGACCCGGTCGACCACTCTTCGAGGATCAGCACCCGTCACCAAAGACTTCCTGTTTAACGTCACCGCGTGTTCTGAAGGCTGTTGGCATTGCCTCTCTGTATGACCACTGATGCCACATCTCCAACAAATTACCCTTCCTCGACTATCGAACTGGTCAATGGGACACCTTCCTTCTCCCCTTCTGGGTTTGGACTGAGGGTCGTTGAACCGCCTCCCTCGTTCGACTTGAATCCGGGCGTGTCTCTCCTCCAATCTTCTTTAAGTCCTTTCACTTCTTGACAGACCTCTGTCATCTTCCAAGTCAAGGTAGCTACCTGTTCCACCAGTTCTGAGTTCAGGCTGGGGTTGGTCGAATTAGAATGGACTGGTGTCTGAGCCATCTGACCTCACATGGGTCTGGAGTCTGGGAGATAACCCAGGTATCCACCCATTGGTTGTCGACCGTACGCCCACTCTTCATTGGACAGTCCCTCACTCAATTGTCACCTGCACCACGGGTCTTCTCGTGCCAATCCTTCCACTGGATACCCTGACCATGCTGCACCTAGAGGCGTCGCCATTTGGGGGTAGGTCACAATTTCTTCCCCCGCTCAACCTGGTCCCAACACCTTTTTTTTTCTTTTTAATTTGTATTTATTGCATTTAGAATAGAGCAACAACTTTACAATTTACAGAGATGAGAGAGATCACATTAGTGTTCATTCAGATACATCAAATGTATATAGGATGGATAGTCTACACATACAGATATAAGGATGTGGGGGGAAAAAAAACAATAAAATTAGAAATCTAAATTATAGTCCAGAAAGGCTACAGTCCAAAATATAGTTCTTTCAAATGTTCGTTATTCAGCATCCAGTGCTGATATGACCCCAAATCCTGTAAAAAATAAAATATACTCCTCACATGCGTAGCACTGCTAATCATTATGCAGACAGACACACATAGTAGTTAAGCAAGAATAATCTGTAACAACTTATACATTTTAGAGCTAATAGCCCTGGTGGTATCGTAAAAGTCATGGGAACATCAGAAACAAATCAGAGATACTCAAGTGTCTCCTAAGAATAGGCTCTCGTCTTTCAGGTGTCCACTTCATCTTCAGGTCCGGACTCAGAATCAACTTGAGCTTCAGACATGTTGAATTCTTGAGCGATGGCTTTGGTCTTCCTGCCTGCCTCCATAGGGTTGCTGTATAAATATGTACGCCCTCCATAACGGATTCTCAAGCACGCCGGCATCAGTAACGAGTGGCTCACTCCCAGACTTCAAAGGCGGGCACCAACCGCGTCAAATTTCTTACGCCTGGACCTCGTAGCGAAGGATAAGTTGGGGAATAAATGTATTGTAGTCCCATTGAAGGAAAGTCCATCGGCAGCCCAGGCCGCTTGCAAAATGGGGTCGTGAACACTGGCACCAGTTGTAACAAGAAGCACCACTCTGGGAGCCTCACCACGAGGCCCTGCTGCTCTAGGGGTTATTCGAATGGCCTTTAGCATTTGTTCTCCGATGGGTTCTTTAGGCAGATTTAAGGCATCTGGTAACCAGGACTGCAGGAACATCAGTAAGTCCATATCTTCGCTCCCCCCTGGGAGTCCTATAATTCATATGTGAGAAGCCCGACTAGCATTTTCCAATGCCTCGAGGAGATACCTTAACTGGGCATTTTCCTGCACTATTTTTGCGTAGCAGCCAGTGCTTGATTTGCAGTCTTTTCTGCCAGTTCTGTGGTTTTCGATGTTACTGCCAGCTTTGCATCCTGTTCTGCAAAGCACTGCAGGATCGATTCAACTTTTAAATTTATAGCTTGCGTAGAGGCTTGCAAGGCCTTCCACGGAGGGTCTGGCCCTGCAGTACTTCCAGTTGAGAATGAGGCCTGGTCAGAGTTCACGCCTCTACTTTTAGGATTGGTGGTATTTGCTCTCTGGTTGTGCCCCATAGTGGTTTCAGGTACCGATCTTCTCAGGACAATCTTAGCTATCCAGTAGTGTTCGAGTTAGATAAGAATTCTTGCTCAAAATTATTTTAATAGTTTGAAGAGGTGTATATGCAGAGCTGAAAAGCAATATGTCTTGCCAGTAAGCTGCTCTCTAGTGCCCCCCCCCCCCGGTCCCAACACCTCTATGGCCTTTTCCTTAAAATCAGGGAAATCTGCTTCAGGGTCCTGCAGCTGTAACATTCAAAGCTCTCTCCTCAGGGCTTCCTTATGTGCCCCCTTCCACAAACTTTTCTGTTAAGACTTGGTCTGGGTCTGTAATTTCTCTGGCATCCACTCTCTCAGTTGCTCTCAACAGCTCCTGAAGACTCAATGAATACTTCCGGAGAGTTTCTTGAGGCTTCTGGGTGCCTGAAAAGAATTTCATTTTAAGACTGGATACAGTGCGAGTATCAAATATCTGCTGTAGCCTTTGCAGTATCTGGTCAGTTGTGGTCTTTGCCCCTGCAGGACAAAACTGGACTTTTCTGTGGGCCACGCCTTTAAGTTGCCCAATAAGTATTTCTACTTTTTGTCGTTCTGGGATTTGATATAGCCAAAACATTGCTTGTATTTTAGAGCGGAACTCGCCCAAGTTTCTAGTCCCGCTTCCATCCCTTTCTTCTGTGAATTGGGGAAGTCAAGGCACCCCAAAGTAGTATGGCACTGTCAGGGGTGAGGGGGGTATGTTCTCTTGATCTTCCATCACAGTCTCTATGGATTAGTTAGCTATGGATTCGTTATCCCCTCCGGACAATCCACTACTGCAACCCGGTACTGCTTGCATCTTACTTTAGAAGCTCCAGCTTTGGACTCCTTAAAAGTTATCCTGCTGACTACGCCAACAATTTTTCTTTTCTATGTGGTGAACTGACTGGAGTGCTGAACACGAATATCACCTATTCTCACCCACACCACCAGCATCACTTCAAGCAGGTGGGATGGTGAGACAACACTGTGGTTCGAATAGGGTGGGTGAATGGAGGCTCCTGGTAAGGAGAGGCAGGAGATAATCTAAAAGTTTGATGCCCCATGGGCTTTATTCATACCAAAAGGAAAAATAGACACAGTCACAAGGGAAGAGGGGAACCAAAAACCAAACATAGTATGTAAATGTTCTACAATGTCCCTAAGAGGTGCACACCAGCCTAAAGCCACTATCTGTCGCGCTCTATATTATGCATATAATAAGTAGTTTGATGAACAAGTCCAGAACAGCTACGGAAGTGGGTTCTGTAGTAAATCACTATTACTTTAGGATGATAGGCAAACAATCACTGCAGTAAATGACTATTACTCTATCAGGAGACTGGAACAGTTACAGGCCCCAAGGGGCTGAGTGGAATGACCACCTCTAAAAGTCTATTGGTGCAAAAGAAAGTCCAACTTTTTCCTGACATCTTTGTGCGCACAGCTGATGAACGAAGAAAGCAATGGGGCAAAGGGGAAAAATGGGGTTCCTACTTGGTACCAAGCTAACACCTTGGTGAGAAACTAAGACTGGTTGGTGTTGATGTGAGAGATTTTTTTTTTCTCTTTATTACTCCCCTACTGCCTGCCGGCCCCGACCCTTCGGGGCATCCAAGGAGTCATCCTCCTGCCTCTCGCCCACCCGGACCTACCTCTCAATCCTCCACGCAGCTTCGGTTTGTCCCCTGAGCAGGGACAAGGTGGGGTGCCTTCACCCCGAGAATCCTTCATTTCGTCAGGTCGAGGAAGTGGTCCAGTAAGCAGGGCACATTGAAGGCATGCTCCGGGAAGCCCGTCTTCCCGGAGCCGGCAGGTATGTTTCCTCTTTCCTCCCTCCCCTACAGCGTGCGACCCCTGATATCAAGGAGCAAGGTGCCGACATCCACGCTGTGTAGCGGCCGCCCATCCACTGCCATTGGGGGCTTGCAGTACTCCGAGCCTCTGCTCGGAATCAGGCAAGTGCATGGGCTTCTGCCTCAACCCACCCCAGAAAAGGAGAGCTGTCGTTGGATGCTCAAGCCTATCTTCCCACGGCTGACCCATCAGCAACCCAAGTCCGCCCCCAAACCCGGGTTGCCAGCGTGTTGTGAGGTGTAGCATCCAGTGCCTCAACCCTCAGTGCTGCCGGGCCAGCTGGGATGTGAGAGATTTTTAAACATAGATACATAGACAGTGTCGGCAGATAAGGGCCTATGGCCCACCCAGTCTGCCCATTTAAGTTTGTAAGTTCAGTTTATGCTTTCCAGGAAGTCTGTTGCCCCTTACCCCTGACCTCCAGAATTCCTTTATGTCTATCCCATGCATTCTTAAATCCCGTGATTGTTTCAGCCCCCACCACTTCCTCTGGCAGGGTGTTCCACTTGTCCACCACCCGTTCTGTGAAGAAATTCTTCCTTACGTTTCCTCTGAATCGTCCTCCCTCCAACTTCATCCCATGCCCTCTAGTCCTAATTCTGCCTTCTAGGTCCTGCGCAATGTCACTGATGAAGATATTGAATAGTACCGGTCCCAGCACTGATCCCTGTGGTACCCCACTGGTCACTCTTCCCTCTGTGGAGTGACAGCCATTTACCACCACCCTCTGTGTCCTGCTGCCCAGCCAGTTACCTACCCACCGCACTACTGTCCTGCCCACACCCATATTCCCAGTTTGTGCAATAGTTTTCTATGTGGCACAGTGTCAAAGGCCTTGCTGAAGTCCAGATAGGCCATGTCCACTGCCCTCCCCTGATCCACCTCCCTAGTCACCCAGTCAAAAAATTCAATGAGGTTGGGTCCTGTAGTCCATTGACAACCAGATGTTCCACCAATCTCTTCTTCAGTAGTGCTTCCATGATCTTCCCCACTACCGAGGTGAGGTTGACTGGTCTGTAGTTCCCCGCTTCCTCTTTGTTCCCACTTTTGTATAAGGGGACTACATCTGCTATCCTCCAGTCTTTGGGTACCTCCCCTGTTTCTAGTGATCGGCTAAACAGGATAGCAAGAGGTTCAGCCACCACCGCTCTTAGTTCTTTAAGGACCCTGATTCTTCGGCCAACCCACTCTCTGAGGGTGCCAGAATAATTTCACACAAGAAAACTGAAATCTTCCCCAGTACAAACCCTCAACCAGGGCTGCCAAGGATGAAGAAACAAGGACTTGGCATTGAATCCACTTGAAAGGATCGCCAAGGAGGACGATCCGCTGCAATTTCCCCGGCACAAAACCTCAACCAGGGATGCCAAGGATGAAGAAACAAGGACTTGGTGTTGAATCCACTTGCAAGGATTGTCAAGGATGAAGGTCTGCTGCAATTTCCCTGACACAAACCCTTGCCAATGCCAGCCTGCCGGTGCAGCGTTTAGATTTCCACTTGTGACACCGGCGACCCAGGTTTGGGAATGGACCCGGGGAGTCAGAGGGCAGGCTGGGGGAGAAGGATTGAGCATCCTTGGGACTACACTATTTCTCCAGGGGGAGGGAAGGGCTGAGTGTCTGGTGCTTGACAGACCCCTGGCAGAGGCCGGGGCACCGCAGCATTCAGTGCCAATACATTGGGAGGGCGGGGTGGACGCAGGTCATCATTGCATGTCCCCACCGCCAAGGCAGCAAGTAAAAGAAAAATGCCAGTCCCCTAGCATGAAGGCCCATTCCGTCCCACCACCCACTGCCTCCTATGCCTGCCGGGGGGATCCCACTGTTGCGGCCCGAGCTGGGGAGATAATCCCGGGCTTGCCTATGATGTCCATTGGGAGTGGGAACCCCCTCGGTGGCCCCGTCCGGGGTGGGGGTAAGCCTGGGCTGGGGGCAGCAGACGGAAAAGGTCTGAAAATAGGGGGATATGGCCCAAAAACAGATAAATAAACAAAAAAAAAAAAACTTGACCAGGGCTGCCAAGGATGAAGACACGTTAAAGCTTCTTTGGTGAAGGATCCACGATAGGATCACCAAGAACAAGCTGGATCCCAGAAGACAGGATGGTGCAAGCAGGATGAGACAAGCAAGAAGAGCAGGACGCAGGATGAAGATCAGAATCCTGCAGTGTCCAAAACAACAAACCGGCAGATGTGGATACACATTGGCCACATCGGACTCGACCATCGGCGAACGACTGGAAGTGACAGAAAAGGCTTTTTCCAGGACGTTCCACTTCCAGGCTGACCAAACCACAAGAAGACCAGGAGCCAGCGGTCGCGAGTCACACAGGGTTACGCCGGTTTCGACCAATGGCGAATGGAAGGAAGGGGTGTTGCTGTGAAGTTCTTCGCTGGCTGGAGGCTACTTCGGTGAAGAACTAGCTGTGAACAATCCCACCAGGGATGTTGCGGCAGAAGATTGAGTCCATACACATAAGTTGGCAATAATAAAGCTGGCAAATACACTTTCACACTGCATCAAGGTAATTGTTCGTTGCTGAGGGCAATTTGCCAGGAAAAGGGGCAAATAACCAGAATCTGGGGCAATTGTTCATTACAGGGGCAATTTGCCAGGAACAGGGGCACATTACCAGACCCAGGGCAATTGTTCATTGCTGGGGCAATTTGCCAGGAACAGGGGCAAATAACCAGAGTCTGGGGCAATTGTTCATTGCAGGGGCAATTTGACAGGAACCAGGGCAATTGTTCATTGTTGGAGCAATTTGTCAGGAACAGGGGCAAACAGCCAGAATCCGGGGCAATTTGCCAGGAACAGGGCCAAATAACCAGAGTCTGTGGCAATTGTTCATTGCAGGGGCAATTTGTCAGGAACAGGGGAAAATAGCCAGACTCTGGGGCAACTGTACGTTGCAGGGGCAATTTGCCAGGAACTGGGGAAAATAAGCAGAGTCCCAGTAACAACACAGTCTTGGCAATAACACAACAGTTCAGAAATCAGAAAACAATGCATGTTTTCATCAGTTGACAGTCATCAGATGGCAGTTGTGTGCTAAGCACCTTTTTTTCACTGACCCTTGTCACAAGTAATGTACTGGTGGGGCCCTCCTAAGCTCTGGGCCTGTGGTGTTCTTAGAAGCCTGGGCCTGTAGTCCGCTGGGCCCTTCTTATACCAGGACCTGATTACCACTGAAAACCCTGGGCTTGATGCCCTTCTTCCCCCGGGCCTCCCTTTCCCTTTAACTGCTGGGCCCCTTTATATCTAGGGCCTTGAACGTTGCCCTTAAAGTCTACCAGGCCTATGCTGCTGGGCCTCCTCCTCAGTATGGGGCTTGCTTGCTGGTCCCCTTTATACTATGGACCTGTCTTGCTGGGCCCCTTTTAACACTATGGGGCCTGAAATTTCCCTTTTTAGCCATGGGCCTAGAGTTGCCCCTTTAAATCTTTAGGCCTGACCAAGGCCTTGCTGCCAGTTATCTGGGCCTCCCCGCCTCTACTCTGCCCCCCCTTATGAATATTTATAAACTCCCCCATGGGTCTTTACGTTTGGCCACTCCCCATGGGTGTCACTGCGCCCGAATAATTAATTTATTAGCTGTGCAGCCTGGCCTTCAGACCTGCCTCTCCCCTAGCGCTTCCAGTGCTAAACAATTAAATAAAAACTTTAATTTTAACTCTTTGGGTGGACAGCACTCTTCACTGAGCTGCCGCCGACTCACCACCCCGACCCGGGGTGAAGGAGCTTCCATCGGGAGGAGGGAGGTTTGCTGGCAGTGGGAGGGATCGACTTCAGGCACTGGGGAGACACTCGGGGGCCTCGAGGGGACCGGCTTTGTGGCCCTACAATGTGGCTCTTGCAATGCCTCCGGTAGGAAGGGGAAGCCGGAGTAAACTTTCTTTTTGGGCAGAACTGTGCCCACGCTGCCACCAGGAGCTGGGACCAACATTGCTGCCACAGAACCATCACCACAGCACAGAAGACCTCTTCACTGGTTGGAGGAGACACACTGAAGGAGTCGACGGGACCGGTTCAAGAACAGAAGGTAAGCCAAGTCCCTGTTGCACTCCCGTGTCCGCTCTACTCCACAACCAGCCCGAACTAGTGGGAGAAAACCATTCTCCCTATTCAAAAAGACTCTCGGTTTCTGATTCTAGAACTCTGAGCTTGTGGCACTTCCAATGGTAGATTTTTTTTAAATCGGGCACCATGCAACAGATGAGGACAGCAGTTCCAGCGCATGGGTGCCCATTCTCGTGCTGCCTGCTCCAGGAGGTGGGGGAGGGGGGTTAGAACGGAACAGAGCAGGCAGCAGTAGCAGGGAGAGAAAAAAAAACTTTTATTTTCTTAGATGTGCTGCTCTGCCTGGTGCTTATGGGAAGGGGGAACACTCTGAAAGGGGCCCTAGTACCTTTCCCCCTTACTGCCCACCAGCCCACAACACGACAGGGACCCAAGGGCACTTTATTTAATAAGTAGCCCCTTATTTTTATGGTGCCCCCATACTTTGGGGCACTACATTCCTTCCTTCACTTTCTGTTTCTATTTCTATCCTTCCTTCCTGCCTGCCTTCCTTCTCTGTGGTAAAATAATGTATGTGAATATTTATGTGAAACTGAGATCCCTTGGTTTGCAAATGTATATAATTATACTGTTGAAATGAATGCAGAAGTCTATTTGGGTGTGTCTGGAACACAGGGGATTAACCTTAAGAATCCTTTTGACCTTCCACAAGCTTGTTTGCAGAACTATCACCAGGAAAACCAGGTCTGGCAAGAATGTCTTAATTGGCTGCGTCTGTTGAGAAGACTGGATATACTGGTCACAGAAAAGAAATTAACGAAGTTTGGTACATTGTGTGAAGACAGGAGATATAGCTGAATGAGAACAGGATACAGAATTTAACTGGCAAGTGAAAACATCTTATTAAAGAGAGCAATGTTTGTTTAGAGAGGGAGAGAAAGCAAGATTAAAATTAGATTTAGATTACCATCAGAAGGACTTTGTTTTGTTTGAGCTGTCTGTATAAGAGCTATCCTGCACATTTTTTTTTATTTTATCATTATCAATAATAATGAAATGCTGCTTGTGAATTTTATAACTTATGCTTCCTGACCTATGCCTCTACAACACTCTCGATGCAGGCCTTCTCACATAGCCTCTGGCGCCCAGAGGCTGGCTGCAGTGGCACACATTTGCCTCCATTTCTCTCAAGGCAGGTCACAGTCTCTCTCACTGGAAAATGTTGTCCTGACACTTTCAGTATACACACACAGTTCAGTCTCTGCATACATAGCTTATAAAAACCTTTGAAGTCATTCCCTGATGGTTGGCTGTGGAAGCCCAAGAAAGCTTCCCTGGTTGGCTCTCGCCAACAATGCACTAGCCCTCCTCTCTTGCTCTGAAAGCTAACTGCCAGCTTCTCTCTTTTGGAACTGCCCTCAACATTTTCTGGGGGAAAGGCAGCTTATGATTGGCACACAGGACTGTAAATCCACAGAATCAGTATGCAGAACGTTCACGTGACGTCCTATTGGTTGGCAGAAAGAGTGCCAAGCACACTGCACAGTCACTCTCCCATAATGCTGTTCATCTCATGTACCAAGATCCCTGACCTGTGATTGGTTGCTGCAAGGTCAGGTGTCAGCAAGAAGGTGGCTGTTTCTCAAGATGAAACAGCTGCCTTAAGTTTCTTTTACTTGGGCTGGCCCGCTTGTGCAGCCATAGCAGAGGGCCAGCTTGCCAGAAAGACTGGATGAGTGTCCCATGGACTGCTCTCCACCTCTGGGGGACAGGGTTGGTGGCACCCGGCAACTGAGGAATACCCAGCAGAGGCTGGGTGTACACCTTGCCAGAACAACATGAGTCTGGGTGACTGCAGCTGTGGATGTCTGTGGGGCATGTGTGGGAGCACACATGCCTGCACGCTGACATCACTGCATTACTGAACTGTTGGGGAACTGACACAAGGTAAAACTCTGTGCGGCAGCACTTCATTGTGGTCCTCGACCTCTGCCGAATGATGCCAGGAAACATAAGTCTCAGGTGGGCGTCATGTGGATCACGGTCTCTCCCTCAGGATCCCCATTATAGGGAGCAAGCTATGGGACCTTAACCCAGGCAGCTGAACAGGCGATGTGGGCAAGAGGCAAAAGGACAGAGATGGGGGAAGTACCCCGCCTGCAGCCAGAGAATAGAGTTGAAAACAAAAGTTTCTTTTACTTGCCTGCTGCCCTGCTTTTGATTTCACTGTCCCTGGTTTTGTAGACACATCTATGGTGATTTAATGCTATTCTGGACTTCTTCCAGCCCGTAGGGAGCTATGTGATCAACTCCTGCCATGCCGAGCAGTCTTCACACAAATGTGGCTATTAGCCATGCTGTCCTTAAATGTGCAAGGCGCCAAACACATGGAGTCTCTTTTTCCTTCCCTGATGCCAAATGAAGTCTCTGGGGCCAGAGCACACTAGAGGAGTGCTGTGGTGCTTGCCACAGTCATGGTGTTAAAGTCTGTGATAGGCACGCATAAACACCGGGCAGAGACAGTCTAAGCTGCTCTGTGAGAGCTCGCACGTTCAAGCAGGTGGCTGCTTGAACATGCACACACTACTTTGCGGTGACTGAGAGCTATTGAGCAACATGCAGCTTGCCAATCTGGCTCCTCGGGTCACCTAGCAGGCTGCAGTCCTGGGGGCTGCAGTGAGCAGATGACGACGGCAGTGCTGGTGCAGCAGGAAGTAAACAGGTAAGTCCTCACCATTTGGGGGGGGTTACATAAGGTGGAAGGGCCAAAAGATAATATGGTCCACTCTAATTTCACAAAAGGGGGGGGCCATGGCCAGTATGGCCCCTCTGGTTTAGCCACCCCTGGTCTTGGTACTGCTAGTTCAGTTCTTCAAGCCGGCCAACAGAAAGTACATTGTCAGAGGTTCCTCTGTGTTCAGTCTTTTTTTTTTGTGAATTCTGTTTCTGGCACCAAGGGATCAGGCATCTCTTGGGAGTACCCTCACAGCTGCAGCCTCTACTCCTTTCCTGAAATCACCATCATCCAGGAGTACAATTGCCAAGCAGCCTCTCCCCAGACTGCCAGATCCGTCCAGCTCCCTGGTTCACCCCCCCCGGGGGAAGGTCCGCCCCACCTGCTTGGTGACCTTTCTGTAATTAGATGGATGGTCCTGGGCCAGGACGAGGGGCTTGGGAGAGCTGGTGGAAGGATGGTCTGGCATCGGGATGTGGGCGTTGGCTCTTGGGACCTCCATCATCTCCCTGAGTCCTCCGGGGTTTTTCCTTTTTAGTGGTTCCCCCTGGAGCATGGATGTGCAATGACATCTGCGCACCAACGTGCTGACGTCTGCCGCCGCTCCACCCTGTTATGGCACCACTCTTGCAGGGCTCCTGATCTCCATTGGGGGCCACTGAAGAGCGATGCAAACCCCACTACCCACCCCTGGATGGGAGAGCAGTCCTATGGACACTCAATCCCCTCCCTCCCCTGCTAATGGCCTGAGTCTGTTCCCGAACCAGGGTTGCCGGTGTGGCGTGAGTTGTGGCATCCAGCGCCTCAACCCACATCATCCACGGCACCCACCAGATCCACATGAACTCTGGTGTGACACTGTACCAATTTAAAGTAGTGCATTTTAGAGTATAGAAATATTTATAGAGTGATGTTAGAGTTCAGTAAAAGTTACAGCGTGATTAGTTCAGTAATATTTAAGTGGGGGAGGGGGAGATAATATGGCCCACTCTGATTTCACAATGGGGGTGGTCCATGGACAGTCCCCCCGCGCTTAGCTACTGCTGCTCTTGGCAATACTAGTTCAGTTCTTCAAGCCAACCAACAGAAAGTATGTGCTAAGAGGTTCCTCTGTGTTCAGTCTTCTCAACTGCATTCTCCATGGCACCCAACGGACGCACATAAACTCTGGTATGACAGTACCAATTTAAAGTTTTGCATTTATATAGTAACGTAGACGCATAGAAACATGGACGTTGACGGCAGATAAGGACCGTGTGACCCACCCATTCTGTCCATTTAGCCTACCTATTTTTAATCACAGATCCTAGTTGATTTGTAGCTCACTTTTTTTCCTGTCTCTAGGGTACCCTAATGTCTATCCCATGTACTCTTAAATTCGTTTTGCCCCCCCCCCACCACCTCCTTTGGGGAAGTAATTTTAGAGTTCAGTAATAGTTATAGGGTGATTTTAGAATTCAGTAATATTTGTTGAATGATTTTAGAGCACCATAATATTTATAGTTGTTATTGCTTACAACTCTTCTTTTCTCCAAATTTCTATGGTACAGTTGCCTTAATAAGCTGGTCTCTTTTATGTTTGCTTGCGTACGTGCGCAGCACACAAGAAACATACTGAGATAGCAGAGCATTGCAGAGGTGTGGCAGTGTTGTGGCCAATGCAGTGGATGCTTTAATGGGTGCGTCCCTCGGCCACCAATTACTGCTGAAGCTGCCAAAGACGGCAGTTTCAGAGCGAGTGCCGCACTTGAAAGAAATCTGCAGCCGCAATCAGGGACAGTTTCATCACTGCAGTGGCAGTCCCCCCTCCCTCCCAACCAAACATAGCAGGCAAACAAATTTAAATGTTATCTCCCTCCCACTGCTGCAGCCTGCCCTGCACCCTCCATTCTCTGTCGCCTGCTGACATTGGGGTGCTCAATCCCCATGTCAGCATGTATCCCCTTCCCCCCATTAAAGTCGCACACTGGGGGCCCACCCCAGTGTGCCAAAAAATACTTCTTTGATGTTTCTGACACCAGGATGCCCACTCCCGGTGTTGGATGCGGCGCCTCCCCCACACCCCTATTTTCTCAGCCAACCTCAGGTGCCCAAGCCCCAGGTTAGCTCTGATCCCCCCCAGTACTCTGGCACACTGGAAGTCCACCCCAGTGTGCCAAAATCCGTTTTGTTCATATTTCAGCTGTAAAAAAGAAAACAGTCCCACGAAGTCTTGTTTCTTTAAACCTGAAAAAAAGGTCCCTCATCGTTCCCGATGGCCCCCTCACCAACCCTCACCCTCCCTCTGTGCACCCCACCTCCCCGCACCCCCCTCACCCAAACTTACCTCTGGAGGTAGGGAGCAGCAATCTTCTGGGGACCGGGAACACATCTGCACTCCTCAAAGATCAACTGGGAACTGAAGAAATGACGGTAAGCCCTATAATGGCAGTCAATGGGGGGTTTTCAACTTAGGTTGATATCTCAGCCAATTTTTTGAGTTTTGGTCCCAAATTTTCAACATGGGGTTCTTGGGACCCCACCTCGTGAACACTGGCACTGTCATTTCATTTCTTGGTCCCGAAAGGTGATTTTGCGGTCAGTGCGTGGAACCACCTTTCGGGACCAATTAACGAAATGACAGTGCCACTGTTCATGAGGTGGGGTCCCAAAATGCCCTTGTTGCAAATTTGGTGAAACAACTCCAAAAAATGACTGTTATGAACATCAATTGCGCAGTTTCTACGCACGCTCGTAACTTCAATTATTAATATTTTCACTCCAAATTTCCAACATTGCAATTTTTTCACACCCCTTATGACCAGTACAGCTGTCATTTTTTGCATCCTTCCCGAAATGTGTTTTTCGCACCTGTGGTGCAGAATGGCGCAGTCACTGTGTGAAATCAACTTTCGGGACACAGTAACAAAATCACAGTGCCAATGTTCATGAGGGGAGGTCCCAAAAAGGCCATGTTGAAAATTTAGTGAAAACATTCCAAAAAATGATTGCATTGTGAGCGTACGTTGCACAGTTTCTATCTGCACTCGTAATTTTGCCACTTTTTCATATTTTCACTCCAGATTTTCAACATTGCTATTTCTTCACACCTCCTCATGAACAGTACAGCTGTCATTTTTCACATCCTGCCAGAAATGTGTTTTCGCACCTATGGCGCCAAATGGTACACTCGTGGTGCAAAATCATATTTTGGGATTGAGTAACGAAATGATACTGCCACTGTTCATGAGGTGGGGTCCCAAAAAGCCCATGTTGAAAATCTGGAGCAAAAATACCAACAAATGCCCGGGGCGTTAGGGTTTCCAACTGTAATGCCCACCCTGTACAGAATGACAGACGTCGGAGGTGTGACTTAGGGTCATTGGCCGTAATGCTCATGACATTCCACCCCCACCCTGCAGCCACTGATAGGCATCAAGGTGTGCCTTGGGGTCTTCGGCCCTAACGTTCACTCCATTCTCCTATACTGCACCCATCTCAGCTTATTTCCTTAAGGAATGGGGTGAGCGTAAGGGCCAAAGACCTCAAGGCACACTGTGACATCTGTCTGTGTTTGCAGGGCGGGGTGAGGTGGAATGGCTGAGTGTTAAATCCCCAACGCCTGTCAGTCTCTGCAGGTTGGGGGTTGTTGTTACTTCAATACTTCACTGCCATTCCTGTTATGTATGTCTCTAACGCCTGCACTACTAATGCCAATACCAGCAAGCAAACATTCGGCACTTACAAATGCTTGTTGTGAATTGTGTCTCCTGGCCCGACATTTTGGTGAAAACTTCCATCATGTAGCCATATAGTCAAAGAACGGCCTTACTCACGAACTATGACAGGTTGGCAAATCTCATTCGACTCCGGTCTGTCCGCTCACTTCACCTCTTGTGGTGGTTTAGGTTAACTTCTGAGTGACCTGCTAGCATCATAGGTGACATCCTATTTTGCAGGCAAAAAAGTCAAGAGGATTACTTTTCTAAATGGTATTTGATTCAATGTTAACTTCCAAAAAATGGACTGTCTTTCAGAATAGTGACATAAAATGTGGGAATTGGAAAGCGTCATGACTTGCAAACAACTGTAATAACTTTCAAATCTGGACCCGTAATTAAAGTCCCCCCTCCCCCTCAAAAAAATTTACTGAACCCCGGGTTGGGCTGTGCCAAATGGTCGGGGGACACTCTCTCCTAACCTGGAGAGCAGTCCCCGTCGGCCGTGTTTTGGTTTCTTGCGCCCCCTGGCGGTGGGCGAGGCTCTGTTCCCATGTTTCAGTTCCCTGTTTGAGTCAGACAGGAACTCCAGAGACGGGTTCTCTTAGCTTCTGACTCGCTTCTACGGAGCAACTGGCTCTACGACCGGGACTCCATCAAACCAGGTCCAGGGAGGCAGAGACCGAAGGTAGAATTCTGCTCCCACGGGCCGCCAAGAGAGAACGAGCCCCGGCCGTGCGTGGGATAAACAAGTTGGGAAACGCGCCGAGGCTGCTGGAAGGTAAGAAAGTTTTTGCGAGTTGGGTGGCGGCCCTTCCCAGGGCGCTGCACTCCCTCTGCCTCCTCTGCTGACCGGAGAAAGCGAGTGTAGTTTCCCTTCACTCTCGCCACGATCATTGATCTGAAAAGTCGATGCGTGCCGTGGGTCTCTCTGCTCGGGGTTGGTTTGTGTGGCAGGATTTTGTGTAATTTCACTCGTTTGTTCTGAGGCTGGGAATTCTGCTCTCCTCTCCTGGCCTCGGCCTGGTTGGTGCTTCCCGTCTATCCGCTCTGAACTCCGCTCGGTTGAATTGTTTGGGATCGGGATGGACCCGCAATGTGCGGGAGAGTGGGAAGGGGCAGATTGATGTGGGGAGTTGTTGCAACAGAGCAGCAAACTCGCACAGTTGAGTATACACTGGGAGCCGTCCCACAAATGTTGTTTTTCCTGCAACTCCATGATGATTTCCTTATAAATTACGTGATTTCCTGTGGCACCTAAAGTGCCCTGGTGTTTTGTTGCTGCCAGGCTACGATGGAATCGCTGTACTTGAGGGCGCCCTACTATCAGTACGGCACTGTTCCTCTCTGTGAGCTGTGATTGTGTGGTTTGAGTTGGAGCCCTGCCCTTATTAAAGCGTGTGATACTATGATGCTACTAGTTTGCCAAAAGATTTTTTTTTTTTTTATCTGAGTGACAGTTCCCTCTTCTGACTGATAAAGCAGAACATTGGAATTTCACATTCAGACATTTTCAATTACATTTGGTGGGTAGGAGTTTTCTAGGATACAGCTTGAATGAGAATCAAGGCCAGAATGTGCATTCCTGTGAACATCATGTGCCCTGGCACTGTGTTTTTTGGATAGTTTAGTCGACAGCCATTCCACAGCAATAAATTTGTGTGCAAAAAAGCATGTTTGTCCTCAGTTGACAGTAATGGGTAGGGGGTGATTTTATTCTACTGATGTCAGTAGTTTTTGGTAAAATTAGTAATGGCGTGCTTCAAAAGTATATGACTTAATTGCTGTTTCACTGTGTAGGTTTTGTAAAGGGAAAAAAATGCAGTGCAGGACAGGAGTTATTTCTTTTATAGCGCCGGCCCCTTGTCTGTATGCATTCATAGTAACTGGTGACCCCCAATATCAACCTGTTTTTGAGATCTGTAAAAAGTCATATCAACTGGCGAGTTGATGTGGCTTTTACTGTCTCGCGCCCGGTTGTGTGTACCATGCTAGCCTATGAAAACACTCACCAGTAGCAGTTATTATAAAAAATAACACGTGAAAGTGTGTGATCTGCATTTTTTTTTACCCTCGGTGTGTGACAATATATAAACCTTATAAGAGCTTACATCTAAGAGGTTATATATTATTACACACCTTGGGTGTGTTAAAAAAAATGCATATCTCACACCTACATATGAATTATTCTCTATTTATTTAGAGAAAAATGCAAATGTAGGTGTGTGATAAACAGTTTTGTTTTACACATGCATTGTGTGTGACAACGTATAAGCCTTGAGAGGTTTATATATTTTCACACATGAGGGTGAGTGGGGGGAAAAAAAATTGCAGATCACACACCTTCATGTGTGTTATTTTTTATATGCAATGGAAGCAATTGTAATAAATGATGTATCTGCACAAGAGCAGTTTGACCGCGGGTAACCTCACGAGTGGAGTAAGCCACGGGTGAGGTGTCAGAGGTCAAACTGCTCTTGTGCAGATAAATAATTTTATTACACAAGTTTTCCATTGCATATTCCATTAATGTAATTATTTTGTTTTTTCTTTTGTAGGGGGCATTTGTTAGTCAAAAAAATGAATAAAAATGGAATTTTCTGCCATTTTTTGCTGATTATAGAAAATCTAAAAGGAATTTAGAAATGAAACACCTTTCGTTTTGTAGATATTTTTATGCTGAACAACTTTTGTGCTCGAAGTACCATACTATCGCTCTTTGTTCAGTTATTTGCATTTGTTTGATGAAAAAGTGCACAAAAAAGGAATTTTCTGCAGTTTTTTCGCTAATTATGAAAAAAACTATAAAGTATAAATGAAACACCACTCATTTTGTAGATATTTCTGTGCTGAATAAACTTTGTGCTTACAGTACCATGCTATCATTTTTCATTTTAAAGTTATTTACATTTGTTTGTGGACAGAATGGAAAAAAATATGAATTTTCTGTTGTGTTTTTGCTAATTATCAAAAAATCTAAAAGGTATCAATAAGTAAAACGCCACTCGTTTTGTAGATATTTCTGTGCTGAACAACTTTCGTGCTCACAGTACTATGCTATTTTTTGTTTTAAAGTTATTCGCATTTGAATATGGTTAATACTGCTACTGAGGCCGAACATTCTAAATGACATAAGCACTGTATAGATAAATGTCTGACTACTGTGTGGATAAACGGCTGATGACATAAGCACTGTATACATAAATGAAATTTATGTAAACAGTTACTCAGATAAACTGATTTATCACACTTTGTTTATCTCCACCCCATTGCATAAATTCATTTATAACATGGGTTAGGGAAACAAAGACATGCAATTGGTGAAACAAGGTCAGTTGACCCTGCGTTAAATGCCTGTATACACACAGTAGATGTAATGCTCCCCGAGTGAGTATCCCTGGGCAGTGTGGCACTCGTTATGTAGTTGGAGTCTGAAAAGTAAAAGGCAGCCATTTAAAACACTCGTGGAGCGAGAGAGTGCTGCATGGCAGGCAGCGGGGATAATAGGGAGTCACGGTCACCTGGTCACCAGTTGCAGGTTTTTTCCCAACCCATGTTATTGATCTTGTTTCACCAATTGCATGTCTTTCTTTCTTTCCAAAAGCTATGTTATAAGTTACAGTAAATATGCCGAGTGACAGTCTCTGTGAGTCAGTAAACCTCCTGACCACGTAAGTGTTCGATTGCTGCCAGGCTGTAGTGACAGAGGGACATCTTTGCAGATGTTCCTGGTTTGGGGGGGGAGAGAGATGTACAGCATGGTAGGGTAAGAAAGCGAGCGAGTGACAGAGGGAGAGAGACCAGTGTGAGAGGGAGAGGTGCCGTGGGTCAAAACTGCACTTGCTTTGTGTGCTGTGTTTTCTCTCTCTCTCACTCTCTTTTTATTGCCTCTGTTTGTTGGTGTTTCCCTTTATGTGTGCCAGCACGTTGTCCCCCAGCCACACGGTGATGCTGACAGCAATGTGAGTTCAGGGACCGAGGTGAGCAGCGAAACAGAAGTCAGCATGGTGTGTCCCTGTGTCATCAGGCTTGTGATGTTTGAAGGCAGGTGTAGCACAGCACTCCCCAACCCCCGAGCCTGACACTCAGATCTGTCTATGTTCCTCATCCTATTTTGTGTTGATGACCGGTGAGACTGACAGCAACCGCAGCACAACATTAGTAGGGTGTGTCTGAAGTGTTCAATTGCTGCTGGGCAATAGTGACAGAGAGTGCGCCGCAGATCTTCCTGGTTTTGGGGGGAGGGCACTGTCTCCATGGTGAGTGGGGGAGAGAGAGAAATGTGCGGTATGGTGAGTGAGTAAGAGAGAGAGAGAGAGACGAGTGGGATAGTGAGAGAGTTAGGTGCCACGGGTCAAAACTGCACTTGCTGCGCATGCTGTGTCGTCTCTCATTCTCTCTCTCGCCTCTGTGTGGTGGTGGTGTTGAAAAACTATACCCTTGCATGTCACAGAAAGCCGGTCGCCCAGGATCGTTAAGTAGCCGCAGTGCGCTCTCTCTCTTTCTCTGTCAGGCATGCAGTGGCAGTAAGGGTACACTGTAACTGAAACTGTGAACTTGCCCGTATTTGTTTGTGTGCCTGAGGAGTGTGGAAGACTTGTGGTGTTGCTCCCTCTGTGCAATTAACCTTCCGGTAACAGGGTTTTATTTAACTCTAAAAATTGATTAGCATTTTGCTCATAAAAGTTTTAAAACATTGTAAAAATGCATAGCACTTGCCTCACTGTGTTTAACAAACATAAAACTTCTAGAAAACCGATACAAATGCGTTCTGTACAGTTAGTATTATCCCAAGAAAAAAACTGCTAATCAATTATTTAAAACCCTGGGTAACATCTTTCGGTACTGTCATTGCCAGAATTGGCCGCCAGGTGAGAAGAGCGTCTACCTGGTATCACGTCAGCACAGAAGGAGGGGCAGACTGATTCAAAAGAGCTTACGCTGCTGTTCTAACCAGGTACACTGTAACTGAGACTGTGAACTTGTCCGTACCTGTCTGTGTGCCTGAGGAGTGTGGAAGACTTGTGCTGTTGCTCCCTCTGTGCAGTTAACCTTCCGGTAACATGTCCCGGTATTGTCATTGCCAGAATTGGCCGCCAGGTGAGAGGGGCGGCTACTTGGTATCACGTCAGCACAGAAGGAGGGGCAAACTGATTCAAAAGGGTTCGCACTGCTATCATGCAAGCGTCACTCTGTGCAAAAAAATCCGGTCACTGAAGCTTGTATACTGGGATAAAAGTATGTGATTAAATTTGTATGTGTACTCTAGTAATCTATAGAAGTTTTATAAAGTGTTTTCACGATTGAAACATAGTTTTAGCACCTATAACAATGCTGAAGTGTTTGTTGATTTGTGTCCTGTTTGGCCTGTTATTACAAGTGCAGTTAGCCGAAAGTCCTCTAAGCAAGGATGGTTTGTCTCATGAGAGATTGCAGCGCAAGACTACTATTTGGTTATTAATAACTCCTTTAAACCTTGAAGTTGTACACAGATTTAGACATAATGCTTTTAAGAATAATTGGAATTTATTTATTCGTTGTAAATGTTTTTCCCTTACAGGTAAGAGTTTAAAGTTGACAAACTGTAGTTTAGCAGCATAGTATCTTGCTTTGCTTCTATCTGGAGACGTAGAAATCTACCCTGGTCCCCATACTGAGTCTAAAACAGATTTAAAAATAGCTTTGAACGGTGTGAGAAGCAGAATAAATAAAATACAAGAATTTAGGATGTGGGTACTGTCACAAACCCACTCAACAGGTCAGGCCCTCTACTCCCAAAGTGCCAACCTCCGAGTGCAGTCTTGTAAACAGTTTAACAGAACAAGGTAACCCTCTTGTCTGTTTTGGGAGTTCGGATCAACCTTTGGTCTCAAGTCTTGAAGGGATTCAAACTGTGAACCTCTTGCTAGCGTACCCAATGCACAGGCTCAGATATTTCTGTCTTCGTGGGGGGGGGGGGGCAGATATCTTTGCCTATGGGCACCTAACCAGGTATACAAAGATGAACCCTTAAAAACTTTAATAAAGACCTCAGATTTAAAACGCTTCTCTTTCCAGTTTGGTACCACCATTCTAGCTTATGCCTGCTGTCTGCTGTAACCATAAATACTTTTCTTACAACTAAAAGAAATTCAAAGACAGACCAAATATGTTCCAAAAAGAGTTTTACTAGAAATAGTTAAAAATATGTGAAACACAAAATACAGAATTCTCATATCACCAGACATACAAATACTTTAAAAGAACAAGGTTTAAACAGTGCAAATTCCTACTTACAGTACTTAGATTTTGCTCTTTCTAACTACTTGTTTACAAGTGCTCCAAAGATGTTTTCTTAGTCAGAGTTTAGGTAAAAATGTGTGTAAGTAAAACAGAGTATTCCTTAAACAACTGTATTGGCCAACCCCTTTTGTGTGAGGTCAGCTAGCTCCTCTTCTGTCAGATCATATATAAAAAAAATATATATCTTATACAAAAACAGGATGTCTTTTTTTAAAGTATTACATTCTGCAACTTCAACATATTCATGTCCTTCAAATTACACTTCTTTTGATCTCATAATAAGCTTCCTCCTTCCAGGACATGAAAGCATCTTTATGATTTTCACACTTTTATGTAATAACCTGGGTTTTTCCTCCAACGTCATAAAATGGATATGATATAGCAACTACGGCTGTAATTAACTCGGACAAACAGGATCCTCGATTAAGGTCTTGCATATAACACGTTGTCTCTATAACCTGAGTGTGTGTGACACACATGCTGTGTCAGCCCTTTTCTCATGGCTTTCATCTTTCAGTTGAAACCTGGGGGGGGGGGTGAGTGAGCAAGGTCACTCCTAGAGCATCAGATTTTCAGCAGTGACAGTCAGTAATACATTTTATATTAAAAAAAATGAAACGGCACTCAGAACTGGCTGTCTACATCACAGGTACAACAGGGAAGGCCAGACGTAATAGGTATAACAGAATCCTGGCTAAATCAAAAAATACAGACCAATGAGGTTGAAATTAATGAATATACACTTTTCAGGCAAGATAGAGAAAACCGGGGAGGTGGTGTTCTTTTATATATTAAAATGACAATTGGACCATTCCAATCAATATTCCAGGGAAAGATAGAAGATATAGAATGTCTCTGCGTTGAATCTAATCAATTGAAGCTTCTAATAGGTGTAGTCTATTCCTCCCCAAAAGTACATGGAAATCAGTTTGAGATTTTGGCAGTAAAGTTAGCCTCACTGGCAGAGGAAAAAAATATTATTCTCATTGGAGATTTTAGTGCGGCCTGGGTTAAGCCCAGGGGTTTGAAACTAGAGAGAAGTTTTGAAATTTTAAATGTAGATCAAACTAGTTAAACAGTCAAGGTAGTATTCTTGATATATTGTTTTCAAAAGGACTTTATGTAATGGTTGTCAGATTTTGCCCCCCAATTTAGGTGACCATCATTTGGTACTGTGTTCTGTGACTCATAATTATTCTATTAAAGAGCATGAAAAGATTGTAGTAAGGAGGGACTTCACAAATTACCATCAGGAGTCTTTTGTCAGTGACCTGGTAAATGAAAAATTGGAAAGGTTGCGATTAGTACCTGACATAAATTTGGGTATTGTAGAGTTCACAAAAACTTTCCTGGGAGTCTGTGATAGGCATGCTCCCTATAAAACTAAAAAGATACAAAAAAAAGCATCTTTCAGGGGTTAATAAGTATTTACAGAAAAAGTTACGTATCAGGGATAGGATTTGGAAGAAAGCCCATAGAACAAAAAATAGGGCTGATTGGGATATCTATAAAGTGTAATGAGTGTCAACGGCTTATTAAGCAGGCTAGGAAAAAAATTTATAAAATAGAAAATACAACTGACTCGAAGCAATATTGGGATATCATAAAAGATATGGAAAATCCATTAAGAATTAAGCACATTCCAAAAATGTTAAATGAAAGGGGGCAATTATTAGATAAAAAAAAAAAAACAGCACTGGTACTGAATCATTATTTCACTACCTTACTAGATATAGATGTCCCAGCTAATGTTCCAAATGATCCCTATAGATCTGTGGATATTGGTGAAAGTTCCCCCCAATTCTATTTTAGGAAAATGAATGCAAAGGAAGTTAGGGGTGGAATCAGAAAGTTAAATGTTAGGAAATCATGTGATTTGGATAAGATTGAAGCAACATTTATTAAAGATGCAGTAGATGTATTGATGCCGATAATTACTGACCTGTTAAATCAGATTTTATTGGAGAGCACATTCCCAGATATTTGGAAGATTGCAAAAATAATGCCTATATTCAAAGGTGGAAACTTAAATGATCCTTTTAATTACAGGACGATAGCGGTCCTCCCCATCCTCTCAAAAGTAATGGAGCGAATGGTGTACATTCTGCTGATTGAGTATTTGGAAAAGTATTCTAAACTCATGAAATTTCAACATGGCTTTAGGGCAGGTTATTCGACGGGCACTGCGCTCGTGGATGTTGTGGGCAAGGTGGCTACGGCCTTGTATGGGGGGATAGTCCATGGACACGATGTTTGTCGACCTGTCCAAAGCTTTTGATTTAGTAGACCATCACTTGCTGTTTTGAGAGGATGGGGAGGATTAGGATCGCTTTTAAAACCTTGAAATGGGTTGAGTCCTAGCTAATTGATAGGAGGCAACAAGTTGTAATAGATAACCAATACTCAGAAATTGGCAAAGTAACAAGAGGTGTGCCCCAAGGATCAATCCTGGGGCCACTGTTGTTCTTAATACATGTGAACGATCTGCCACTACAAATAAAAAATACTCACATATGCCTCTATGCAGATGATACAGTTTTATTGGCATCTGCAAATACCCAAGATGAAATGTTAGAAAAATTACAAACCGACTTTGATGTCCTCCAACACTGGTTTATGGTTTCTAAAATTTGTTCTTAGTGAAAAGAAAACACAGGTGATGCATTTCAGTAAAAGGCAAATTAGAGATGAAAATAAAACTGATAATGTTAAGGGAATAGTAACAAGGGGTGGGAAACAATTAACGATTACAAAACAATAGAAGTATTCTGGAGTATTAATTGACAGTTCTCTTACTTTTTCTGATCATATAGATAATGTGTCCAGAAAAGTAAATAATAGAATTGGAGTATTACGTAGGTCTTCTCAAATATTGAATATCAGACATGGAAAACAATTGCTATTCAACTTATATTACCTGTTTTGGAATATGGGAATTTAGTTTATAATGTTGCTGAACAAAAACATTTTGATAATAATTAGTTAAATCATATAATCCGTTAGCAAGGTTTATCTTGAATTGTAAGTATACAGCACATCACTGTTCCATGTATAGAGAGTTAAATTGGGACAGTTTGCCTATCCGTTATAAAAAGCAATTTTCTATTTTTATTTTTAAAGTTAAAACTGGTTTAATCAAGGGGAATATGGACATCAAGTTTGGTTGTGAGATTGTTCAACATTCACTTAGGGAAGTAAGATTTAGGGGGTTGAATTTCCCAAAAATAAATACTAGATATGGAAGTATGATGTTACAAGCCCGGGCAGCTAAAAATTGGAATGAGCTTTCACCACAGACAAGAAATCATGTAAAACTGTCTACATTCAAATCTAGTCTGGATGAAATTTATTTCAAAGAATGTACTTGTTAGCAGTTGTAAAGGAGGGTTGGCGCAGAGGGCTGAGGTTCTGGACGCCTCTCGCACCACGCTGGCGGCCTGCGGTTCGGAAACGAAAGCCTGGCTGGCGGGGAGGGTACAGAGCTGGCCAGAGCAGCCAAAAGCAGCTCTCCTTTCTGAGGAGGATCTGGTGCATCCCTCGGTGCAGGTCTGCCTCCTGGTGGAGTCTGGGAGCGGAACTGCCGAGGGAGCACACAGGCATTAAGCCATGGGGTGGGTGGGCGGTGCTTTAGTATGCATGCGCGCCTCCACACGCATGCGCCTCTACTCCTGGGGCCCCAGGTTAACAAGGGAGAAAAATGGAGGAGAAAAATTCCCCGGAGGCTGGATGAAGCCCGACCTCCCGCAGGCACCGCTTTCGGGACGGGCATAAGGTAAGTCCCGGTAATTCTGGGAGTCGGAGCTGGGGGGGGGGCAGGTTGGTCCGATGGGGGCTCCTGGGGATAGACGCACAAATAAATACACACACACAAAAAAAAAAAAATGTAAAGGGGGGAATGTAATCTACTGTTTGCTCCACTTTGGTATATGTATATCTGTTTGTTTTTACTTACTTATTTGATATGAATGATGAATTGTGTCGTAGGCAATCTCTGCCTATTAAGATTAGTAAGTTTTAGAAATTAGTATGATACCTGTTTATGAACATTGTTTGTATATAAGTGTCTGCCATGTAACTTTGTATGAATGTGAAACAGGATGACCTAAAGTATTACCCTGTCTAAAAATAAATTTTTTTACTACTGCTATATTTAAGGGTCTGTGAGGTCTGGTGTCGGGATGCCACAAGAGACAGTGAGGCATGGAAAAGGGCAACAGTATGCTTCAGTGTAGTCTGGCATCTCATAGTTGTCGGCTTGCTGAAATGAAATGTGCCTGTTAGTGTTTGGGGGGAAGGGGGGCAGGGACGGTAAGTCAGAGAAGTGGGAACATGGGCACACATACAGTTTCATTTCCCCTCCACGAACGTCGCTCAGTATGCTGCGGGGACACACAGTATGCATCAAGTACCTTGGAGCTGTGTGGTCAGCAGTCCCTGTAACAGGAAAATGTGATGTATTCACAGACAGCAAACCGTATATGTATGGGCCTGAAACTGCTGCTTACCGTGCCATATTGTTTCTGAGCTGCCATCGGGGGGGGGCACGTCATTAAGCCAATAAGCGGCTATGTGGCTCACAGGAAATGTGACACATCACAGTAGAACTGTATGTGTGACATTTCTGTGGAGAATACCCATGCAGTGTGGTGGTGTTGTTGTGAGCGACTACTTTCCAGGCGGCAGGATACAGTCCCTTTTTCTTGCTTTTCACAGGGAAAAAAGTCATTTGTGACAGCCAAATTAGATGTTTTCGAAAACCCGTGTTATAAGTGCAATAACCCACGACAGGGTGTGGGTTTATAGGCATTTAATGTATGCCTGGGATGGTGTGAGGACACTCGGCCTACGGCATTGTTCCTCATAGTGCACCCCAGGCATGCATTAAATGCCTATAAACCCACACCCTGTCGTTGACTATTGCTGACTTTTTCCCTGAATGTTGTATTTGGTGGGGCGGTGTCTGCCAATATACTTTTGTAAGAATGTGATGTGCAGGTACAGTGCTTGGAAAATGCAGTTAGTGTATCCTGCTTTGTAAGCTTTTTGTAAGCTCTGTTGCAAAAAATTAATAAAGATTTTAAAGTCTTTACTGTTGCTTCAAAGCCTATTTTAATTGCAGACTTTAACAAATAGTTTGTTAAATTCTGCAGTTAAAATAAGACTAGAATATGCACTTTAAAGGAGAGCAGCGTGTGTCTGCTGTGGCTGTGTAGCAAGAGGCCAGACACACTGACCACCACACTCAGAAGCACCCAGATAACAAAATGAGCAAAAATGAAACTCCGAAGTCTAGGCAGGAACAAGAGGCCAGTCTTCGGTTTGCACTAAACATCCCTTCAAGAGCTGAATTTCAGTCCTTGGCAGTGACTAGTTCTACAGCTAGTGGACTGAACCACCTGCAGACTGGACAGCCCCCAAGTTCCCAGGGCATCCTTTGGAACACGCTTGCATCACAGCTTCTACAGCTCACCAGCCTTCCACCCGTTCCCCTTTCACAGGGATTGGGCTGACTTCTTAACCTGGCTCAAAGGTGTCCTTGCGGCTCCTTGCTGTTGACTGCTTTTGTGAGCCTAGGAAGTGCAGATGTTACCTTTAGATAAGTACTTGCCCCAACCTCTGTATTTCCTAGTTTAATACAACACTCTAACAGTACCTCACACAAGCTACTTACCCCTGGAGTTAACCACTGCAGTGTACCTAATGGTATACCCTGCATTACCATATCCCAGATAGGGATTTACCGCCATTATTGTAATATCTAGCACAGTGCTTTTACACCAGACAGGTTACAAACATATTCACCCTCGGTGGTTGTAACTCAGGTAGCTCTTACCATAAACCTGTGGTTTCCTGGCAATGCCCCCTTGTGCAAGCCCTTGCAAACGTCATCGTCAACCTTTGTGGCCGTTTACATGAGGGATTGCTTGGAGCTGTGGGAGTGGAATACTGGAATGCTAGGACCTGATTTGTCTGTGACTGGCAAGTGCCCCCTAGGAGTTTGAAAATGTTAGCCACTGTGGTTAAAATGAGCCAAGTGTAACAGTATGCACTGCCAAATTATTTTCTCTAAACCCTGTCTTCCCTGAAGTGTACAGTGCGGTATTATTTTACAGGCAAACTTCCCTGTGAACAGGACTCTCGCAGGAGTGTTTTTAAGCTTGCACAGTAGCTGGCAGCCGCTGCTGCTTGAGTGTTGCCAGCAGATCTAGTGCTGCCTGGCCACTGTTATTCTGTTACACTTGTTCAGGAGTAACTGAGTGCTTAAACTCAAGATCTGCAGGTGCGGAGTTTAAATATCATTTTTTCACAGCCTCATGCTTCTACTCAAAACCGCTGGTTCACTTTTCATTGGCGAACTTTCTCAGCAACATAGGCAGGTTATTAAAGTTTTATTGTTATTTTCGGGGCTTACCTAGGCTTATGAGCTTGTTTCCTAGTACGGTAATTATATTTTAACTTTTTGCCCCCAAGTACAAAGGCTCCACTGCACACATCTACTCCTGCTTGCAGGCGAACTCGAGCCTGAAATTCTCCTTTTTCCCTTCCTCTATCTACCACACAGCAAACACGGCTCTGATTGTCTGGGGTTAATGAATCGGATTAAATCCTTTAACCCTTTTTACCAAGATCTCCTGTTCAACTGTGTTGATCCTCCTCCGATTTAAAATGGTGCTGGAAGTTTTTATCGCAGTCTTAGGAGGCAAGCACAATGAATTATTGTGCTCTGCAAGTCTTGTGCTGCCTCCCGAGATGAAAAATTATTATTTATTTATTTTTTTTTTAGGAGGCAGAGCCCCTGAGAGGCGAGCACTTTGGATTGGTAGCTATTCAGACCAACACAGTAGGTAGACCATAACTGCACAGGCTGAAAAATGGTAGAACTTGTTTTTCCAAGCTGGGTAACTTACAGGGAGATTCATGGGCTATTTTACTTATCTCTGATTGCCATTACAAGTATGGCTGACACCTTTACTCACTAAAAATGTTCAGCTAGGCCTTAAAAGTCAAACTTGCTTGAATTTAAAAAAAAAAAAAAAGTGAAGTGTTTTCTTTCAAGTTCCCTTTCTTACATGCATGCTCGCATTTATTACAAAAAAACAGTACTGGAAGGAGTCAACGCTGTGAGTCCCACACACTAGTATGGGGCTGGTCCCAGTTTGTACTTTGTGTGCAAAAGTGTTCTTTTTTTTTTTTTAGTTACTGTTTACTGTAGTGTATAGTAGGTTATATTAGACTGATTTTGCTGACTTCCAAGCTGTCATTTGCTTTAATCAGAAATCCCAGAATCCCTTGCAGCTGACATCAGAGCAGGGCTGTTGCAGTGGGAGATTCAGTAGCCGGCAGTGCATCTTAGGGTTTTTATAAGCTCCGATCCTTTGTTTGCTGGTCCCACTGTCCTCCAGGGACTAAGTATAGTTACAGAGGACTGTACTGAGCCCAGAGAGAACAGTGGGACTGGCAAACATCTGATGTTATCTGAACTTGTATGACAGCATTTAAAAGGTTTACCCTGTGGTTCAGTGGGGGCCTCCAGACTTCTTCCCCCTTCTGTACTGCATAAATCCCCCACAGTCAATCAGCTCCCTGCCAAGTGGAGGCAGTAAAGTGCAGTGGGTTAAGGCTCTGAGCTGCAGATCTGGAGACCTGGGTTTGACTTCCACAGTCGCCTAGGTGCATACTGTGTGATCCTGAGCAAGTCACTTAACTTCCTTGTGCTTCCAGGTCGCATCTGGAAACAGGCTTCAGCTTAGTGTGCTACTTCTGGTTAAACGATGTTCCCTTTCCCCCTTCCTTCCTTTCACATACCTTCCATCCGTGTGCTGCTTGTCTCTGTTCCTGCTTCGTTGTTCTTTTTCTTCTGTTTCTTGTTGCCTGCTTTGCTGCAGTTTTTGTTCCTGCTCTGTACTCGCAGCTCTGCTTTCCCCTTTTTTGTTCTCTGGCTCCGCTGCAGCACTCTGTCCTTCACTCTGCCACCCCCCCCCCTTTGTTGGTTCTTCTTCGGCTCCGCTACTCCTTCTGTTCTCTGCCCTTTGTCCCTTCCCCCTTCCCTATGGCTTTGCTGTGATGCTCTTTGCCTCTGTTACTGCCACCCCTGATCTGTTGTTGTTTATTTTGCTGCTCCACCATTTCTTCTCTCCTCCATCCTTGATGCCCCCTCGGTGGCTTGACGCTGGCACTTTCGCTCTCTTTCTCCCAGTCATTCAGCCACTCTGTTTTTTGGTGTCCTGGCTCTTCCTATGTTCCCTTGCTCAGTGTCCCCCCTCATTCTGCTTCCCTGGCCTGTTGTTGCCTGCCTGCTGCTCCAGTGGCCGTTTTTTTTTTTTTGTCTGTTTGTTGTTGCCTTTTTTTGGCTTTGTAAATATATATTGCTGCCTGCATTCTTCTGTCTAGTCATGGTTTTGTAGACACTGGTTTCTTCTGGGTTCTTGGCACCTTTCTATTAGTAGTTATTTCATTTTCTGCAACCCTTGTCCTCTATTCAGGTGTGCCTTGTCCTGTAGCCATCCAAGCCTCAGTTGTTAGCTCCAGTATGCCAGTGTTTTTGTGTGTGTGTCTGTCTGTCTCTCTCTCTGCACTTCGTATGACATACTCTGGTGGGTGCTGGTTCGGAGCCCTTCGCTCTTTTGTTCAGGAAAACTTTGCAGGTCAGTCGCAGGGCTCCTGCATAAATGTCATAATGGTAGTGCAATGGCTTAAAAAGCACAGTTGTGTGGGCATGTGCCCAGGCTCAGTCTGTAGTTGGAACCGGGTCCTATATGTGAGCGTCAATATGGGACACTGGGGATTGTCTACCCTTAGCGGTTACCTCCTTGTGACAGACTTTCACCACGAGTCCTCCAGTTCATTTATTTGTTTTCTTTATGTTCTAGCTGCCATGTCTCTACCTAAGGATTGAACCACTGATTTGTTGGGCCTGGAAGAGTCTGATACTCCTCAAACGATTCACAGGAAGGTCTCACCCAAATCCTGGCAAAATATTAAAAGATGGACAGTTATCAAACTTGTGGCTGCCCTTCACAGTCTTAAAGTTCCGTTTTCTGCTACTGCCAAAAAGCAGGAGCTGATTAATCTTTGCGTAGCTGCTATTTCTGCCAATCCTGTTCCTGCTACCACTCCTGTCTCAGACTCCTGATCTACTGCTTGCTTCCTCTCAATTTTTGGAACTATGTGATATGCTGCTGCAAATCAACTCTGCAGTTTCAAACTTGATGCCAAAGTAGCTGCCTTAGAATCAAGACCATCCGGAGCTCCAGAAATGCAACCTGCTCCTGTTCTTCAGTGTGCTCCTGGAGCCCCTTAAGTGTCACTGCTGGTCATTACTGCACCATTGGCATCTTCATTTCAGGCCATAACTCCATCATCAGGTCCATCATCGAGTTCTCATGTCTCCATATCAGCTACATCCATCTCGGGTACTACTCCCACTTCTCAGATTCAATTACTGACTTCTGCTTTTGTCTTAACCATCTGGTTTCAAATCATGTCAGGAAAGACATTATCGAGGCTACATCACAGTTTGTCTTAGTCATTTCGCTCCACAAAAACTTATGCTGGACTGTTGGCTCCTGCGCCAGTCAGCTCTCACATCAGTTCGTCCCGGGACAATTCACCCACAGCATAAATATTAATAAAATAAACTCCAGGTTGGTGCAATTTGCCAACCAGATAAGTCGATGTGCTCGAGGGTTGTAGAAGTACTGTAATTGTTGTTGGAGTACAGTATGAATGGTATGATATGTAGTGGGGACAAATTGACGCGGCAGCCGATTGACGTCAGAGCTAATTGTCTGGGGTTACTTGTTGCGGAGCTAAATGACTGGGATGAATTTACATGTTCCCCATTATTGAAGGGAAATGCATCAGTCTCATAGCCCTTCTTGTATCATGCCTCAAAACTATAGAAAACAGGATCATTTTCTGTGGTGATGTATTCATAATACTAAAGGCTAAAGATCCACCGCTCCTAAAGAAATTAACAGTAGCAGAATTCGTTGCTGCTTTTTTCCATGTACCGTGAAGTTGTTTGCGAGGCATTTCCATCTAGAGATGTCACGATAACACGTTATGATGATATAACACGATAATTACTACTAATAATTTATCATTGTAAAAAAACAGTGTCGTGATATACAGCGATAAAGCACCTCAGCTTGCTTTTCCAGTAGCGTGTTCCTTTCTAGGTGCAGCCATGATTCGTGATTTCCCACCATCCTCCTATCAGATTTTTACTATTTTTCCTTAAAATTAGAAATGCAGTGCCGGTCCAGTGGCACAGAGTTTTGCGGGCCTGAGCGCCTCACCTGCTGCCACGCTGATAAACCAGGTTCAGGAATGGACTGGGGTTGCTGGAGAGCTGGCTGCATGAAGGAGGACTGAGCATCCATTGGTAGCGCTCCTTCTTTGTGGAGAAGGCACAGCGCAAGCTGCTGCTTGGTCACCGTCTAGTGGAGGCTGGATGATGCAGCAGTAACAGCCTTTTGTCTGTCTGGGTGCAGCATCTTTACATCACACTTGTTAAAGACATTTACACAAGTTGGATACATAAGCAAAATGCGAAAGACCTAGGGAAAGATAGTAAGGCTGTAAGGGGAAGGAGGGGCTTGTGTGGAAGAGACCACGAAAAAGCAGACATACCGACCACATTCTTTAGTTCAGTATTTATGGAGGAGGGCGTAGGTAGCGGGCCTGTGATGAAAGACAAGGGTATTAAGGGACAGGAGGTGGACACTAGCCCTTTTACAGAGGAAAGAGTCCTAAGGGAACTGTCACAGTTAAAAGTAGACAAGGCAGTGGGACCAGATGGGGTGCAACCCAGGTTATTGAAGGAGTTCAAAGAGGAGCTCGCTGCTCCACTGACAGCCCTGTTCAACCCATCACTAGAAACAGAAGAACTACCAAGAGACTGGAGAAGGGCTGATGTAGTCCCACTCCACAAAAGAGGAGGCAGGAAACTATAGGCCTATCAGCCAGACTTCGGTAGTGCACAAAGTAATGGAATCACTACTGAACAAAAGGATTGGGGAATACCTTGTTACTAGTAGACTACATGATCCAAGGCTACATGGTTTCACGGGTGGAGGTCTTGCCAGACAAACCTGATCAAGTTCTTTGATTAGGTAACCAAGGAAGTGGATAAGGAGAGAGCAGCTGACATGGCCTACCTGGATTTCAGTAAGGCCTTCGACGCCGTTCCACATGGAAGCCTGATGAGCAGGCTGAGAAGCCTAGCAGTAGGCCGTAAAGTAGTAAGATGGGTAGTGAGCTGGCTAGGCAATTGGAGTCAGCGGGTGGTGGTAAATGGCGTCCACTCTGGAAACGGTAAAGTGACCAGTGGGGTATCATAAGGGTCAGTACTACGCCCAGTCTTATTCAGTGTCTTTATTAGCTACATTGCAGAAGGACTGGAAGGGAAGGAATGCCTGTTCGCAGATGACACAAAAATCTGAAACAGAGTTACCGGGGGTGTGTGGAGGAAAAAAAAAAAGGAAGATCTAAAAAAGGTGGAAGAATGGACATGAGCTTGGCAGCTGGGTTTCAAAGCAAAAAAGTGCAAAATCATGCACTTGAGGCTCAGAAACCCGGGGGCAATGTACCAAATGGGAGGAAAGGTACTAGCGGTTACAAAACGAGAAAGGGACCTGGGGTGATCATTACTGATGACCTGAAGGTAGCTATACAGTTTAACAAGATGTGGGAAAGGTTAGCGGAATGCTTGGATGCATAGGCAGGGCTATCACCAGCAGAAAGAGGGAGGTAATAATATCCCTGTATAGATCACTGGTGAGACCTCACCTTGAATACTGTGTACAGTTCTGGAGACCCTATCTCTAAAAGGACATTGACAGGGTAGTACAGAGGAGGGCAACCAAAATGGTGCAGGGCCTGCACCTGAAGTCCTATGAAGAAAGGCTTAAGGAATTAAATATGTTCTCCCTAGAAGGAAGGAGGAAATTGTTTAATCAGGAGAGGTACACTAAGTCAGAGCTTGTTTCCAGGTGCGACCTGGGAGCACAAGGAAGTTAAGTGACTTGCTCAGGGTCACACAGTATGCAAGTGGAGGATGTGGCATTCAAACCCAGGTCTCCAGGTTTGTAGCTCAGAGCCTTAAACCACTGCGCTATACTGCCTCCTAGGAGGAAAAGAGGGGATATGATTGAAAGATTCAAATATTTCTCAGGTATAAACAATGTACAGGGAGGGAGCATCTTCCAAAGAAAAAGATACTGGAGGGCAAGGCGTGGCACTATGAAGCTTGGGGGGGGGGAGGCTGAGAGGAAATGTGAGGAAATACTTCTTCACGGAAAGGGTGGTGGATGCTTGAAACAGCCTCCCAGTGGAGGTTGTGGGGGCTAAAAGGGTTACAGGGTTCAAAAATGCATAGGAGTGACACAAGGGGATCTTAGAAGTAAGGCACGGGAGGGTGAACATCGGAGACTGAGTAGAGTCTCTGGTGGTACTGTAGGTAGGAAAAATAAGGCAGACTAGGTGGGCCAGGAGGTCCTTATTTGCTGACACCACCTATGTTATGTTTCTATGTGCAACACACCTGCATCATTGCACATATGCCAGCCTCAGTGATGGCAGAAAAAGAAATTGTGGGGGGGGGGAGGTATGTGCACCAGTCGCCTTACTGTGGAGGGGTTGTGGGATAACAGATGGACCAGATGCCGAACTTCAAGTTCAACACACAATCTGTGTATGATGTTTATTCAAAGTACAGAAGATAACCTTACGAAATGGCATATCCCTTCTTCAGCGCATCAGTTTGCAGCAACAGACTATGTATGTCCTTTCTCTGCACTTAGCCAGCACCTACTGACACTGATCTCTGATCTAACTCAGCAGTTGAGTTTCAGCCTCCACCCCTATGTGGGCCATGTTTTCTTGGGTGGTGGGGGCTCAAATTAAAAACAAAGCAAGCTAAAGTCAAAGAACCTCAATGCAGAAACACTGAAACATGGATTACCCCAAAGGGCATTGACAGTAAGCCAGGTTTCAAAGAAACAAAACATCACACATACTTCCATAATGCAAAGCATCATGGGATATACACAAATCACAGTGATATTTCAGACTTGTTCAGTTTACAGCAATTTACATGCATTTTAAATAGCACAACTGACTTAATTTTTATAATAATCATCTATTATTTTTTACCATTATCAAAAATATCTAGTACCGTGGTATTTTCAACATTTACAGGTTTCATAAACGTAAGGTATATACAGCAAGGTATTTTATGACATGGTGCTATTACATACTAAATCCAACAATGATAAACACAGCCTGTTTTACATATGCTTGGAGGTCACCACAATAACCTCCCTGTACGAGGACCTGAGAGGGAAAAGGAAAATTAAAGAGGACACTGTAGCGTAGTCAGGAAAGGGAAGGGGGTGCCTATAAGTGGCCAACCTTATGGACTAGCAATTGTAGAGGATAGATTAGGCTAAGAAATAGAAGAACTGTTGCAGCAGATTTAAGAAAAGGTTGGTCCTCAAGAGTGGCAGGAGCCCTGTCACATATCCCCCCACTTTAAGGCCCTGTCCACACTACACCTCTGTAACGTTACAGAGGGTGTAAAACGTTACCATAACAGGTCACGTTTACACCTGTAACGTTACAGGAGGCTTTTTCGTTACCGTTGTTGAAACCACTTATGAGGTGGTTTCAACAATGGTTATGAAACCTGGTCCCGCCCTGGTAACGTGACCGGCAGTAGTGTGGACGGCCGGTAACGTCCCCTGCAGGGCACGGGCGCAGCATGAGCTGCATTGGGATCGGGCTCCGATGTAACTGCCGTCTGCTCTGATGTGGACCGGCAATGCCGGTCCTGTAACAAACACCGCCGAGATGTGGACGCACTGCACCGCTCTGCGTCCGTAATGGATTGCATTCGTTTCTGGGCGCGAGCGGTGTAGTGTGGACAGGGCCTAAGAGGGAAGCAGTTATTGCAGACTGCTTACCACAGTCCTGTCCCAGGAAGGGATGGAGCTTCCACCCATCCATCTTCAGAAGCTACATCTCAGGGTCCCTATTAACGATAAACATTCTCTCGTAAACATAGTGGATATCATTTTTACCCTGCTGCATTAACACATCTCTCAGTAGAGTCTAATAGTACCATTCCATCTCCCTTTAGGGAATGTCTGTCGTATTTCTTAACCAAAAATCTGGACAGCTATAAAATCCAGTACCATAGAAAGACTTTCTCTGAGGTGAGTAATTACCTGTTCCAACCCCACCAGACATGTTGGTTTTAAGCAGGGGCCCAGTCCTAGGTTCAAACCCTCTATATAAACCCACTATGTCTCTTGATTCATTTGCTACAGATACAGACACTTGAGGGTAGACACTCTTTTGGTGTTACCCCAACACAGGTTCCAGTCCATTTTCCACCCACCTCCTCCTTGGTAGGTTTTCCCTCAGAAAAGAATAAAACACACGTACCATCTCAGACACCTTGTCTGTCCTTGGTCACCTCTTTCTTTGACATCAGGCCCAGCTGACCAAACATACTACACCCTGGCCTACAGAAAGGAACCATTGCAGAGCCACATCAAGCCTTGTGCCTGCAACCAACTTGACCCTTCTGTCTTACACAAAGTGCCTGTGGGAATACGGAAGGAGCAATAGTAGTTTCTACTCTCCTAGTTCAACCTTTTATAACCCCAAATCCTTGGTCATCTTATCCCCATGCAGGTCTCTACAGAAACCTACAGGAAGCCAAGGAACCTCCCATGCTGAATACCCTGCAATGTTAAACAGCCGGTTCATAAACCCTGTATCTCAGGGGGGGTATCTTAATAAACATCCTTTTAATCCTTGTGCTGTTTTCAGCCATCTGTTACCAACTAGTACCTTGTAACCTATGTGGAGTTTTCCCTTTTTCCAAAGGTGCCATTTTTTTCTCTTTAATGACCTCTACCCTTTGGGACACTCTTTCCACACCTCAGGTATTAATTCCTCTGCTGTCCCCAGCAGGTACCCCTATCTGGACATCCATACTTTTTGAACGGGGGTTAGGCCTCGTGGTACAGAACACCCTTCTTTAGTTCATGCCACCAACATTGTTTTGCCCCCACACCACCATTAATCTGCATACCCTTCTTGACCTTAACATACTGTAACAGTTTGGCAACATTATCATCTTTAGCTTGCAGTATACCCCAGTCAATACTGTTAATAAATTTAGCTGTATCATTATACAGAAAAGTCCCTTCAGACTCCTAGGCTTCTTCTTGCTTGCTTGGAGTCTTCAACCCCAGCACAATATCACTAGGCACAGTCTTACCTGGGGTCCCACATTCAAGTTCCATACTTGCATCTCCGCTCTCCTACAGGTAACATCCTTGGAACACAGGAAATAAAGGAATATCCTGCTCAGTCAGGGGGTCCTCCTCAAATGGAGCCCACGAAAAATCCTCCTCCAACTCTTTATCTAAATTCTCTGGCAGGAACCTCTCGAGCACCTGGCACCAGTGTTCCGCCTCTGTGCGTAATCTGTCTTCCTCCAGCCATTGCCCACTCAGCCAGCGGATCATCCTCATCAGGGTTTCCACTTCCTGGGTGTTGTCTCTCACACCTCCAGTCTGCCTCGACCTGCATCTCTTTGTTGTCTTCGGGCTTGGCCTTCCTGTGAGCTCCCAGGTCCAGTCCAGGCAGCTGCTTCTCTCCGTCTGTCAGCCATAGTTCTGGTCAGAACTCCACGGGCTTTCTTCTCTGGCAACTCCTGGTGCATCGGTCCACCTGGGCAATATCCACAAGAAAACGTCCCTCTTCGGCCAGTCCCACTGCTGACACCAAGTCTGTGGAGAGGTTGTGGGTAACAGATGGACCAGACACCGAACTTCAAGTTCAACACACAATCTCTGTGTGATGTTTATTCAAAATACAGAACATAACCTTTAAGCAGTGGCATAACCCTGTTCAGTACATCGATTTGCAGCAACAGACTATGTATGTCCTTTTTCTGCACTTAGCCAGCACCTGCTGATACTGATCTCTAATCTAACACAGCAGTTAAGATTCGGCCTCCACCCCTATACGGGCCTTGTTTGCTTGGGTGGTGGGGGCTCAAATAAAAAAAAATAAACAACAACAAAACAAACTAAAGACAAAGAACATCAGTGCAGAAACACTGAAACATGGGTTACCCCAAAGGGCATTGACGATAAGCCAAGTTTCAAAGAAACACAACGTCACACATACTTCCATAATGCAAAGCATCATGGGGTATATGCAAATCACCATGCCATTTCAGACTTGTTCAGTTTACAGTAATTTACATACATTTTAAATAGCACAACCAACTTAATTTTTATAATAGTCACCTAATGTGTTTTACCATTATCAAAAACACCTAGTGCCATGGTATTTTCAACATTTACAGGTTTTATAAACATAGTGTATACATTAAGGTATTTTATGACATAGTGTTATTACATACTAAATCCAACAATGATAAACCCAACCTGTTTTACATACACTTGGAGGTCACCACAATAACCTCCCTGTATGAGGGACCTGAGAGGGAAAAGGACAGTTAAAAAGAACACTGTAGCATAGTCAAGAAAGGGAAGGGGGTGCCCATAGGTGTCCAACCTTATGGACTAGCAATTGCAAAGGATAGATTAGGCTAAGAAATAGAAGAACTGTTGTGACAGATTTAAGAAAAGGTTAGTCCTCAAGAGTGGCAGGAGCTCCCTGTCACACTTACATAGATACATAGAAACTGACAACAGATAAGTACCACTTGGTCCACCAACAGAGGTTGTGGGGGCTAAACAGTCACAGGATTTAAGAATACATGGGATAGACGCAAGGGAATCTTGGAAGCAAGAGGTGAGTATAAGCCGGAGTCCTTAGACATCCTGACTTTGTTCACCCATTTCTGTACACTGATTCCTGCTCCATCATGACTACGTCCTGGTTCTTCCTCCGTGTCAGAACACTCCTGTCTCACATGGATCTTACTTATTTATTATTCTTTTCTTTTTTCCTTTTTTTATTTTGGTAACTGGGTAGGCACACTGAGACCATTACAGTTCCTTTTTCGGGTCTTGATGCTTCTTTCTTTTTCAGCCATCCTTTTAGAATAGGAGCAGCCACCTTAAGTGTCCCGAGTGAATATTCCAGCTCACATAATTAAAGTCATGGGTCACTGGACATCTTCCTGTTTTGAAACTTATATCAGAGAACAAAATTCCGAACTCCGCCAAGCTTATTAAAGGCTAACCTTATAATCCTAACCTGGAGGGTGGGCTAACCCAATAACCTTGGTTCCCCAGAGGTTTCTTCTATATGAAGGGTTTTCCTCTTCTCCGTGTTATTGGGTCTGTTCTGTGAGTTGGCGGCGGCAGGTTCCGTAACATCTCACTTAGTACTTTTGACTCTAGCTGTAACTGTTCCTTTAGTTTTGTGACTATTCTCCTGGCACCTCTACTGAGGGTGGAAAACCAGAGAAAAGGAGACAAGCCAAAGTATCAAAGTAATTGTATGGTCACTGCTCACACTGGCGGCCTTTCATTGAAACATTATTACACAGGGTAAATGTGTCAGAGCAGAGTTTTGAACCAAGTCTCCTGGGCCCCATTAAACAGCAGAAGATTTGGAAATATGACTTCCCATGTCCTTAGCCCACAAGCTTCTTGTACTCCCTCCCCCCAAGCTGGTAAAGCTGCTCTGAGATGGCCATTTCGCATGTGAAGTAGGTGAATGTATTTTGTAGATAAAACCGTATGAACAAGTGCAGTGTGTCTTCCCTTGACTGTAAAGTGCTGTTGCTTTACCAATGAAGGGTGGTGTTTTATTAAAGATATCTGTTTTTCTAGCTATCTGTCTGACCTAAAGATGTTCTGAACCTGGACATGTGTAAAAATGGTGCTGTTGTATACCATACCGCTTCCTGGGTTTCAACAAGCATGATCACCAAAGCCTTACTGTACAGACGCTATAATGCACTGATCCCCCTGTAATAGACCAGGGGTAAGTTGCTGTGTGCAACTGGCTGCAAAAGGGTAGTGGAGGGAGATATTGTTCACCATATTGACATACATGTTTGCACATCAACAGTGATAAGAAAGTTATAGGACTTCCGTTTAGCAGTACCGATATTAATCCATGGAGTAGAAAGCTTCTGTAATAGGAGAGCTCTGATTGACTGTGGCCTGCTCCATATTCAGCCGAGTAGAATGAGGGTATGCTGCCATCCAGTCAGCTGTGTAGTTATTTAAGGTTGGAAGGTGTCGTCGAGGCACAGGTCAGGAAGCAAAGGAAAACCAGGAGCAGGTGTAGAATTCACAAAAAATATTTATTTACAGTAGCAGTAACGTACAAAAATAAACTTGTTCAGTATTACTGTTTACAAAGACAAAATAAAATAGTGTTTTCTTTCAGTCTCTGTGTCCCTTTTTCTCTTTCTCTTTCTTTGCAATTGTAGCTCGGCTCTCCAAGTCCTTTCAACCCCCATTCTTAGCAAGCATCCTGTTTCTTCCACAGTGTTCTGTTCTTGTATATTTCAGGCAGGTGCAAGGCAGGAACAGCGCGTCCCTTAGCTGAGGCCATTTTTTTCATAGCTCTTGCAAAAGGCTCAAACATTTGCACTTGGGTAACTTCTTGAGTTTACAATAGCTTTTTGCAGTCATCTCAAAATATAATTATATACATTTGAACAGTAACACTATATATTTTTTTAAACACAAGGAATCTCAATATCCGTTACATTTCCATACAATAATTTGCACATATTGTTTATATTAGCAGATATGCAAGGGAGGAAAAAAAGACAGACTGCAAGAAAGAACTGAGAGGCAAAGAATTGCGAGACTGCTCAGGTTGATCAAGTCCGAAGTCTCACAGGAAAATTTGGTTGCACAACCAGATAGACAAGAGACAGAAAAGGACAGATCGTCGCATTGAAACACTTTCTCCACAACTGGGACAGGGTTCTATTCTACCCTGTCACAGAAGGGACTCTGGGTGCACCCAGTCCGCATCCCCCCCTTTCAGAAGCAGGGTATGCCATATTATAAGTATGCTGTGCAGGCTTGTACTATAGGTATTCCTCACCCAGTCTTCTACTCGGGATACCCTGGGACTCCCTTGGTAATTAGAAATTGCCACCCAACCTTATTAAATGCCTTTTCCACTTCCAGGACACTGCTACCTCTGCTCACATCAGTTGACCTGGTAAATTACATTTAATAACTGTTGTAAGAGCTTTACTGAATGCTAACCCCGTTTTGAAATCGGTTTGACTCTCTTTAATAAATGAAAGCAAAGTATGATTACGTCAAGTGACCAGCACCTTAGTGAGGATCTGTAGGTCAGGATTGAGACTGGTATTCTTCCCGTGCCATATTTACACTGAAACCATAGCTGTAATAGTTACCTCATTTTTGTTTTGTCTAAATCTCAGCACTGAAATCATCTCGGCTGGGTAGTTACAAGTCCAAACCCCTGGGGCTGCCCAATTACCCAACTATAATGTATTGCGCTACCATGCAGCCAACCCAGGTTCTGGAGAGGACACGAGCTGTGAGGCATGGGGTGGCTAGGGCTGTGGAAGGACTGCCAGTGGTTGCGTGGCCCAGCCTGGACCAGGTGGTTCCTGTGCTCTGTTCCTGCAGTGACCTCTGTGGTGGGCAAGAGAGCTTGCTCCTCCACAGGGGATTGCTGTGTGTGTATATCTTGTGTGTGGCCTTGTACACGTGCATTTGAAAGACTGCCTGAGGGCTGTGCATGGTGCTTGTGGGTGGAGGGGGACGAATGGGTGCAAAACACTGGTTGTCAGATTGATGTCTTTGGTAGACATAGAGGAACATGGTGCAGTCAGGGTGGGGTGCTTGTTGAGGGCTGGGAGGTTGTCAAAAGCCTTAGGTGGGGCTGCTGGCTTGGAAGAAAATCTTTATTTAAAAAAAAAAAAAAAGTCCTCACCCCCAGATAACCTGGTACTCTGTCCCCTTCCCCCCTGCTCAAGTGGTGCATATTAGGCTGGGACATGGCCTACATGGGCATCAGTATTATACAAGTTTGAGTTTCCCCATACTTTGTAAACCTTAAAGCATTGCTCTCGTCTCTGCATCAGCTATGATAGATGTCAACAAAAACTGCATCTCTATGAATCATATTTAATTTTAACTCCCTGCTTGAAAGAGAAGGAGGAGTTATACAACTGATCCACCCAATCTCAGAAGTAATGTTCCTACTCATCAGTTTTAAAGAGGCACTGTTACATCTTCTGATCCTTTTTTGAATTGCTTTGTATAACGAGGCATTCTGGAATGGGGCAATCATGAGTTTTCTTACTTGCCGTCAGCAGCATAGCCAGTTACACATTTTAATATTTTATTTTTTATCTTCAGAGTTGCAATTTTCCCGAAAGTCTTTTAGATCTAGTGACTGGCATGCTGTTGAATGTTGGCATGCAAGACTGTTAAGACTGCTGGTTACTCAAAAAAGTGCTGGAGTTTTGTTGTTGGCCTCATTGTTGGGATGATTAAACATGGAAACGTAGAATGCTTTAAGGGCAAGAAAAGACTTGGATTCCATCCAGTCTGCCTTGGACCCTACTTGGAGGTACTCTGAAGTGACTCTGCCCTCTACCCCCAATCTTCCCCATGTCCTCCTCATACTCCACTGGTTAACAATGCTTTTGTTGCTATCCCATCTGTTTTTTAATCCAGAAATGTTTTTTTTTTTTTTTGTGTTCTTTCTTTATCCTCCTTCCTGCCTTCAGCCTCCACTCCTTCAGACTGCTCATACTTTTTTCCGGACCACCTCTCCCGGATCTGCCCCTAGAGTTCTTCTCTTTATCCCCCCGCTCCTATCCTGCACAACGGGGTCTGTCCTGGAAGTGGTGGTCTCTTAGGTGGAGCAGTCTTCATCTGGGACCACGAAGGGATTTTTCCATTTTCTGTGCCTCAGCCCGCCCCTGGGCGCGGCTGGGGCGGAAACGTCCAGAGGCGGCATGCGAGCATGCGTCTCTGTCAAGCACCTGACGGCGCCCCCTCCCTGACTCCGAGAACGGAGCCGCAAGCCTCTTGAGAGCCAGGGTGCTCCACTCGGCTTACCAGGTTGGTAACCCACCCCTGAGGGAGGAGAGCGTCCGTTGGGATGCTCAATCCTCCCTCTCCCGGCCGACCCGAGTCCGTTCCTGAACCCGGGTCGCTGGCATGGTGCGAGGTGTGGCATCCAGCGCCTCAGCCCTCGGCGCCACTGGGCCGGCCACAGAAATGTTTTTTGTATTGAGCTCAGTAGGCCATTCTACTTAGTCACTACCTTCTCTGTGAATGGGATCTGTACGAAGTGCTGGCAACAGCAATCCTGACACCAAAATCCTGTCATGATGAAAATCCCGTCACACTAGTGACAGTCTTAGAAAATCCCAACGCGTCAAAAACAGTAATTTTGATCATGTCTGTGCCTCTCAAGCGCAGCATTAAAAACATTAACAGTTACCAGTTACAGATATTCTCAGTTTGGCAGGCATCAGGAGTGAAAAGGGGGTGTGTCTAGTGTGTTGTGTTGTGTTTTTTTGCATTCTCTTTTTACACCTGCCAACCTGGCCGTCCACTTCTTTGGGCGGCCATCCCTTACCTCTGCTGCTTCCCTGTTCTGCCATCCGCTGCCTCCTACCGTCCCAACTGACCCGATGTATCCCATCGGGGAGGGGCAACCGGGAGGGGAGATCAGAGTGCCCAAATGCACTTTCTGGCTTTTCTACGCCGGGTGAGGAGCAGCTCGGGGCTTCCCAGCAAGGGAGGCAGGCTGCCCCATCCGCTGCCACGGGTGGCAATTTTTCTCCTTTTTTTTCTCCTACCCTCCACCCCCACCCTAATTGGGCCAGAATCATGGGTGACCCGAGGCGGAGATGTGTGGGGGCATGTCGAGCTGCATGCCATGTAGCACGTCCAATAGCCGACCGCTGGTGCCAAGGCTCTGCCCTCCCCTGGAGGAAGTGTCCAGTAGATGCTCTGGAATTCCCCTCTGCCGGTCTCCGCTCCTGATGCCCGGGCTTAGGGCACGAGCCTGGGTCACCAGTGTGCCGAGCAAACCCCTTTGCTTGGTGCCACGGAGCTGGCTTGTTTTTAGTTTTTAATATCTTTGGCTTCCATAAATTCTTATTTCTGTGAGAACAGCTCAGAGCTGATGTCCAGATAGATCTGCATCATCTGGCCATTGAATGTATCCCCCTTCCTTTCTGAACTCCCCTCCACTACAAGCTTTCAGTTGTGCCCCCTGTTGGATAAGTGTCTATTCTATCAGAGCAGCTCTTCCTTGTTCACCTTATTGAACTCCTGCAGGTATTTGTGTATGCCACTTTTGCCACCCCCGTCATCTCTGGGGCTTACCATCCCGTTGCTGTACAGTGCCCCACAGATCTAATGGTGGTGTTGGCCCTGTGGCGCTGAGGGTTGAGGCGCAGGACGCCACACCTCGCGCCGCCCGGCCGACCCGGGTTCGGGAGCGAGTCTAGGTCGGCGGGGAGGAAGATTGAACTACCATAGGAACGGCTCTTCCTGGGGGGCTAGGGATTTTTCTGCTCAGGCACCAAGGGCGACCTCTGGTGGAGACCGGAGGTACCGCAATGCTCATGGCTAGGAATAGAGGGTTGTGGATCACGGCAAGATTCTCCTGGCGCATTGCACGGACTTGCCAGGGAGAGGAAGAATGAAGGAGGGGTGGGACAAGCAAAAATACCCAGCCAGGTGGATAGGCGGCGGCACCTGTATCCACCAGGACCACACTCCATCGCCGGGGCACTTACCTGGGCCGACTCAGCCCGGCCCGACTTGCAGATAGAGCCCTGGGTGGATAGGGCGGTCCCACTGGGATAGCCAGGCTGGTGCCAGGTTTCAGGAGGTCTCTCAGGCACGGAGGTAGAGTCGGGGGGGTACTACAGGATGCCTGCGAGAGTTCCACTGGCTGGAGGAAAAAACAGAATTCGGGGGGAAAAAAAAGGATCCAATGGTGGGGCCTCCTGAGGACCCCAGTTCTGAGAGGAGATTAGATAAGGGATGTGGCAGCCCAGTAGACAGTGCAGGGCCTACGAAGGTGAGTCCCCCCACCCACCCCTGGTGCCCGGCTTGCAAGGACTGAAGGGGATGCGTGCAAGAACTTGTGTCTTAGTCATAAGGTGCCCTCCTTCCCCTAGTGTCTCCACTTGTGCCATCACCTGCAGTCACCCTGGTAGCAGTATCACAGTGGAGTCAGCCGACTTCCCTCCCCAGAGGAGGAGAAGAGCATCCTGTGGGAAACTCCGTCCTGCTCCACCTGGCTGATCCCCAAACAACCAATGTCCATTCTCGAACCCGGATAGCCGGCATAGCGGCAGGTGAGGTGCCAGCACCTCAGCCCTTCGCACCACTAGGTCGGCTGTATTTGTATGTCTGTATCATGTTCCCCTATTGAGGCTCTTTAACTGATCCCCATAAGTCTGGCCATGCTGCCCCTGAACCATTTTGGTTGCCCTCTACTGTGTCATTTCTAGTCTGTCCTTTCCCGTTTTCAGGTGCACATTCCAGAGCTGCACACAGTACTCAAGGTGTTGTCTCACCAATGTCCTGTGCAATAGTAAATTTGCATCCTTTCTGCGACTGGCAAAACCCCACCTAATACACCATAGCATCCTAGTTGTCTTCCCATGTGCCTTGCTGCATATTAGCTGACCGATGTTATTACTAATTATTACCCCTAAATTCAAGCTAGAAATAATTGTTTGGGGATGGCTGTCCAAGGCACAGGTGCAGTGTTATTTTTGTTTAGCCCACAGAATTTGGACTTCTTGTCCAGCTGATTTTAATTTTACATTTCTGTGTATGAAGCAGAGCTAATGAGGTCTACTGTGCCCCCTAGCTGTTACAGAGCCTTGTAGAGAGCAAATAAAATGCTGGGGTGTATAGCCAGGGGGATAACCTCAAGGTGTCAAGAGGTGCTCCTTCCGCTGTACAATTGCCTGGTTAGGCCACACCTTGAATACTGCATGCAGTTTTGACATCCCTACTTAAAGAGGGACATTACTCTTCTGGAAAGGGTCCAGAGGAGGGTGACCAGGATGATACAGGGAGTAGGGGAAAGGCCCTATGAGGAGAGTTTGGAGGAGCTCAACCTGTACTCGCTGGAAAAGAGAGAAGAAACGGGGGATATGACAGAGGTCTTATAGGCCAGTCAGCCTGGCGTCTCAAGGCAAAGTAATGGAGGGTATTATCAAAGAGAGGATCAGGAGGCAGCTGGAAAGTTTGGGGCACCTGGATGACGAACAGATTGGTTTCATCTTGGGGAGATCGTGTCAGACCAGCCTCATAGATTTTTATGATTGGGTGACGGGGACCTGGACTGACATAGACCGGTGGATGTCCTGTACCTGGATTTCAGTAAGGCGTTTGATTCGGTACCCCACAGTGGGCTGATAACAAAGCTGGGGGGGGGGATTGTGGTGGGGGAGGCAGTTGCTCAGATGGGTAGAAAGTCGGCTAACGGGGTGAGTACAGAGCGTAGTGGTTGGTGGGATAGTCTCCTCTCCCAGGAAGGTCATCAGTGGGGTCCCCCAAGGTTCGCTATTGGGGCCACTCCTGTTCAGTGCCTATGTCCTGGACATCGGGAGGGGAGATAGGAGTAGGATGAGTCTCTTTGCAGATGACTCAAAACTGGGAGCACTGGCGGAAGGGGACGAAGCAAGAGAGATGGTCCAGAGGGACCTGGATATTCTGTAGAGGTGGTCAAGGAGGTGGGGACTGAGGTTTAATGCAGGGAAGTGTAGGGTGCTGCATCTGGGGGTCAGAAAACCGGGCCATGTATACTCCCGGGGGGATCACACTGCAAGCCACAATGAGTGAGAGGGATCTAGGGGTGGTGGTGGTAGACGTCAAAATGAATAACACTGAAAATTGCATAAGAACTGCGGCAAAAGCAAACGGGATACTGGGCTGCATGGCCAGGGGGATTACGTCCAGGAGGCGCCTCCCTCTGTATAATGCCTTGGTCAGACCACATCTCGAGTACTGAGTGCAGTTCTGGAGACCTCACCTCAAGAAAGACATAGCACTGCTGGAGAGGGTACAGAGGAGGGCAACCAGGATGATTCAGGGCATGGAAGGGAGGCCCTATGAGGAAAGGCTGGAAGAACTGGGGCTGTACTCGCTGGAGGAGAGGAGAGATAGAGGGGACATGATAGTGGTCTTCAGATATGTAAAAGGAATAAACAGGGGCGGAGCCAAAGTGATGTTCAGACTAGAGAAGGGAACAACAAGGGGGCATGAGTGGAAGCTGGAGGGGGGAACGCATGAGGCATTACTTCACTGAGAGGGTGGTGGAGCCATGGAATGCACTGCCCAGGAGTCTGGTGGAGGAGGGCACAGTGGAGGGCTTCAAGAGGGAGTGGGACAGGTACAAGGGAAAACCGAAGCTGAAGGTGACCCTCTCTGGGGCTGGCGGGCTGGAAAAGCGAGCATCCATTAGGAGGCTGGCTACCGAGCAGACACGACAGACTGTCAGGCCTATTCTGCTGGCTTTTAGTATGTTACTATGTAAATATCTCAAAGGAATAAATAGGGTAAGCCTTGAGGGGGAGCTCCAGCTGAGGGAGGTGGGGGGCCTCCAGGGGTCACTCAATGAAGCTGGATGAGAGGAGACTGAGGAGGGAAACAAGGAGATGCCACTTCACTGAGAAGGTGATGGAGCCTTAGAATTCACTGCCCAGGGAGTTGGTGACTGCTGCAACTGTGGAGGGGTTCAAGAAAGGCTGGGATAGGTATAGGGGAGGGTGCAACCCAGAGCCCGGAGGGAGGGGGGGAGGGGCAAATACCAGTGCCCTAGGAAGGCACTGATTATCGAGCAGACTTGATAGACCATAGGGCCTAATCTGCTGGCTTCATAGTATGTTAATAACTGTGGGTGCCCATTGTAAGGTGCCCTAAAAAAGGATAACTATTGTGCCCTGACTAGTACAGTGCCCTGAAAAGGACGGTGGTGTGCCCCCAGCTCATTTCCCTGCTAAGGGCTTTTAATTAACTTACCCTCTTACTCCCTAGTAGCTCTACAAGGATTCTTAACTTATTTAATTTCCTCCTTCTCTGCTACTGCCATGACAAGCTGATCAGTTTCTGTTCCTCCTGGGTATAGCTTTGACTTCAGTTAAAGTCCCCTACTGCTCAGTAACTCTGAAGAGGGTTTTAGTTTTACTGAACCTTCCAGTCATTTCCTTTATCTGGAGCACTGCCTGCCCTGCCAAGGGTTATTATTAGCTATCTCAGCTCCTTACATTACCCTTCTAATCTCCACAGTCTCTCCCTCATGCTGTCTTGACCCCCCCCCCCGAAAAAGGCTTTCAAATCTAGTTTTCTAGTTCTTACAAAGGTGTTGTTTTTGGTTTTTTAACTTACTGTTTATGCCCCCTTCACCACCGCAGCAGCTGCCTTCCCTCAAGGACTCCCAAGGCACCTTGCCCGCCAGGTCTCTGGGAACTGTCAGCCCTTGCAAGTCCTCTTCTGCCATTGGCCCCTCGGATTACACCCAGAGTGGGGTGAGAGGCATACCCCAAGCCTCCCATCCATCATCCAAGTTGGATGGACTTGTGCAGTTCCTCCTTGGTCCTGGTCTCCTGATGCTGGGGCCCATCTCCAGGCATCGCTGCAGGTCTTTTTCCTGCTTTCTGGTCCCCCCTTGTAGTCATCAGCACACTAGGAGGGACCAAGGAGACAAAGGCACGCAGAGACGTACCCTTGCTCCGGACCCTCGGCTGGTGACCACCCCTCCCAGTTGTTCCTGTCTCCTCGTCTGCACCTCCACCTGTGGTCACCCAGGTGGTGGTATTGCAGGGAGGGGTGCAGCCCACCCTCCCCAGAGAGGGAGAGCAACCCTTCGGGTGCTTGATCCCTCTCGCCCAGGCTGGCCCTCCAGCGACCCAAGCTCACTACTTAACCTGGGTCGCTAGCGTCGCAGATAGAAATCCTACCGATGCGCCAGCGGGACGGTCTTACAAAGGTTTTTAATTGGCCTTCCACAGTCCGCTTTCAGATAGTGGAATGCTCTGAAAAGGGGTTTTAATTTGCACCCCCAAAACTCTGTTGCTTGTGACCAAGTGCACATTTTTCACCTCCCGCTTCCATGTACAGTAGAACAGAGAAGTGAGGTATGTAGTGCTGCAAACAGAAAGACCGATATCTGCACATGCACAATGAAAAGGAATACATGTGCATGTGCAGTGCAATCCTCTCGTGGCTTCCTTGTCATGTCCACTGTCTGAGGAAGCCATGGAAAACAAAGGAGAAGCCATCAAGTGATGTGACATCCATTAAACCAACCTCACAGTTGGCAGCGTTTCCTGGGTCCTTGTTCCTTGCTCCTTCCTGGGCCCCCTTCAGGCTCCACACGCTCATCCCCTCTGGCTGCCACACTCAACCCCCACTGCTCTTGCCTACCTCCAGGTTCCTTGAGATGCTCAGACATCAGCTGTGGTCCAGTTTATCCCTGCTGAGGGCCCCCCTGCTGCCACCAGGGAGGAAGCACCTTGCACATTTGGGTGCCAGTCGTGGGGGTAGGCACGATGTACTCGGTGTTCAGATGGCATGGGGGGATTCGCACTGGACCATCTTCTGGTGCTGCCAGGGTGGGCTGTTTTCCATTTCCTCCCTTCCCTCTGCCCTCCTCCCATGGCATGGCTGCATGTTCATCCTGTACTGGGAAGGGCACACGCACGGCAGCATGTGGTCACCCATGCTGTCAAGTGTACCTCTGCTAGTTCACCTCCAGGAGCCGCTCGAGGAGTGGTGCAGGCCATACCCTCCCACCCAGGAAGGAGAGCATCTGCGTAGGTGCTGTTCATGCTCCCCTGCCTTGTGCCACGGAGCCAGCAATCCTAGTGCCATTTACTGCTTTTTCACTTGCTGCCTCTCCCAGGGACAGGCAGAGAAATGAAAATGAATGTACCTGGTTAAAACAGGTTGTTCCTGACAGGCAGAAAGGTGGGAGTTTTGACTAGTGTTATTTGGTATGTGGTGTCATGTTTTTTTGGTCTATATACATTTTATTCTCCTTTCATCTCTGGCTGCCCCCTTCTGACTGACCCTCCCAGCCCTGTCACCCCGGAATCACCGGGGCTTACCAGTCTGGGTGCAGAGCCTGCGAAGGGTTGGGCCATCATCCTGCAGCCGGAGGGTTTTTCTACTGTTTTTCTCCTGTTCCCCTGCTAGGGCGCACACAGCCTGACGGCATGCGTGGAGACACATGCACATCTTTGGAAGTCCTGCAGCACCATCCCTTCCGCTGGCATCCTCAGACTTGCACTATCCTCTGGCCTCCACCTGGGGGCAGTCGTTCAACACGAGCGCCAGTCCTCCCTCACCGGGAGAGGAGAGCTGTCCTCCGGACACTCGATCGTCTCCTTCCCCTGACATCCCTGGCAGCCTGTGCTTGTTCCGGAACACAGGCCATTGGCATGGTGCGAGATGTGGCGTCCAGCGCGTCAACCCTCAGCGCCACCGGGCCGGCTTGTGTGGTGTCGTTTTTATTGTCTATGTGTACCATGACCTTGCACTTCTTGGTGTTGAACTTCAGCTGCCAAATGCTAGACCAATTTTATAGATTCTTCACATCCTTTCTCATTGCTTTAACCCCCTCTATACTAGCCACGCTCTCGTAGATTTTGGGGTTCTCTGCAAAAAGGCACCTTCCCATATAACCCTTAACTTGTCACTGATGTACATATTGAAGAGGTTTGGACCATAGTACTGATGCCTGTGGAACACCACTGGTCACTACCATCACCGCTAAGAATACACTGTTTAGGACCACCCCCTAGGTCTTGCCTTCCATCTAGCTCCCTGTCTAGTCACTTTTCCCATCCCCAGGTATCCCACTTTTTTTTTTTTGAGGACAGGAAATCATTTCTAATTGGCTGCTGTTTATGACATACTTATTATCAAAAATGATGTGCATTCACCTAAAATATCCTGTTTAATTGTAACTGAATAAAAAGTGATAAGAAAAACTGTATTTTGCATTGTTTTGTTTTTATGGGCAGCATTCTGTTACAGCTCTCTTCATAGAACCAATAATTTGGAGTTGTAACTATGTCACAGTTTGTTCATAGAACCCTAAACACAATTCTGTTAGATCAACAGCTCATAATTAGCATTCTGTACACAAACCATGACATAGTAAAAACTCCAATTACTGATTCCATTAACAGAAATGTAGCAGAATGCTGCCTATAAAAAAAACAAAATAATGCAAAATACAGTTTTTCCTATCACTTTTTATTCAGGTACAGTTAAATATGGATACTTTAAAGGAATGCATATAATTTTTGAGAATAAGAGCTTTATAAACAGTTGCCAATTAGCACATATTTCCTGTCTCCTTTAAATCAGAATTCTGTTATGTACAGAATTGAAGACCTTGCTGGAATTCAGGTAAAAGATATCCACCGCCTAGCCACTGTGCACCACCCTTGTCAGTGAAGTCTATTAAATTTATCTGACATACCCATCCCTCATAAACCCATGGTGTCTTATATCTTGCAGCCCCAGTGCCTCTAGGACTTCCACTATCTGTTTCTTGAATACGGCTTCTAACAGCTTATGTATAATGGAAATCAGGCTTACTGGCCTGTAGTTACCCTGATTGAGTGGGGTTTAAACTTGTGAAGGGGTTGGGATGGGAGAAAAGGCTGTCAAGGGGGTGCCGATAAAGGAGGGACTCTGTCTCCACCCCCCTAGGGACCAGGAGGATTGCAGGAAAAGGCCAACTGGCAAAGTGCAGACCAGGGGAAAACAGAATCCCCATGGGAACACGAGCAGGGGAAATGGAACTATAGGGAAAGGGTGGAAGGTAGTCCTGCTAAATGCCAGGAGCTTGGGCAATAAAATGCCTGAGCTCCAGGCGATGCTAACTGAGGGAGCAGGGATGGGCAGCGGTCACTGAGACTTGGGCCACTGCAAGACATGACTGGGACCTGAACCTGGAGGGATACACTATGTTCAGGAAGGACAGGGGAGGAAGGGAGGAGGGTAGCAATGATAGTCAAAAACTGCATTGGCATAGGGGGAGTAGAGGAGGCGGAGGGAACCGTGGAGGCAATTTGGGTCACCTTGATAACAAGGGGGGGCAAGAGAGTAAAAATAGGAGTGGTGTATAGACCCCCTGCCCTGGCGGAGGAGCTGGAGGACAGTCTGGTGGCAGATGTTGGGAGACGCTGCAGACTGGGCAGAGGAACAGTGGTGGTGTTGGGGGACTTAAACATGCCAGGAACAGACTGGGAGACTATGACATCCTCTGTGACCAGGGAACAGAGGTTGTTGATGTCTTTCAAGGCAGCGTTCCTAACTCAGCAGGTGAGGAACCTACCAGGGAGGCATGGGTACTGGATGTGGTCCTGGCAGACAGTGACCAGATTGGGGGCCTGGAGGTAAGGGACCCATTGGCGGGGAGTGACCATGCCACGGTCTGGTTCTGCCTGGACCTAGGAGTGGTAGAAGGCTGCACAAAGACGAAGTAACCGACTTCAGGGGGGCGGATTTTAAGGAAATGGGAAGGATCCTTAAGGAGCATTTGGATGGGATTGGGTCAGACATGGATGCTGATAGTAGGTGGGAAATCATCAGGAGAGGGGTGCAGGATGCTACCAGCACCTGTGCAAGAGTAAGGCGAAAATGCGGTAGGGCCCAAAAACCCTGTTGGTGGACCAGGGAGGTCCAGGAGGTGGTGCGAGGAAAGAAAGCAGCCTATAAGCAATTCAAGTGCTCAAGGAGTGAAAGGGATCGAGGGGAGTATGAGCTGATGGCTAGAAGGACCACTAGAGTGGTGAGGGCGGCTAAGGCAAGGAAGGAGCAGAACCTGGCCAGGGAAATTAGGAGAGGGAACAAGGGGTTCTTTAGATACATTGGGGAAAAACGAAGGGTGAAGGGGCAGATTAGCAGGATTAAATCAGGGGAGAGATGGGCACAAGACCCGGGGGAGCAGGCTGAGGTACTAAATGAGTACTTCACCTCAGTTTTCACCAGGAAAATGGGGTGCTGCATCATACATGGGAGGAGACAGAGATACTGAGGAGGGGACCCTTACGATCGGCAGGTCTGGGGAGGGAGGCATCACTGGCAGGTGGGGAGGGCTAAGCAGGGAGAAGGGTACCGAAGTGAAATCACAGCAGAGAGAGTGAGGGAAGCCCTCAGCTCCTTAAGACGGAGAAGGCACGGGCCAGATAAATTACATCCCAGAGTGCTGAAGGAACTTGCAGATGTCCTGGCAAAACCCCTGGCAGAGCTTTTCACCATCTCTCTGAGGACAGGGTGGGTGCCCCAAGACTGGAAGGTGGCGCATATAGTGCCTATCCACAAGGGGGGATCAAGGGAGGTGGCAGGGAACTACAGGTCTGTCAGCCTGACATCGGTGGTGGGCAAGGTGATGGAGGGCATTGTCAAGGAGAGGCTAGTGGGGGATCTGGATAAGTCAGGGTGCCTGGACGATAGACAGCATGGATTCATCCCGGGGAAATCGTGTCAGACAAACCTGGTGGAGTTCTATGACTGGGTGACAAGTGCCTTGGACCTGGGTAGACCAGTGGATGTCCTCTTTCTAGACTTCAGCAAGGCATTTGACTCTGTTCCTCACGTGGGTCTGTTGGATAAGCTGGGAGAAATGGGGGTGGGGAACCAGATGATCAGATGGATGAGCAATTGGCTCCAGGACCCGGACCCAGAGGGTCGTGAGTTAGTGGGATAGTCTCATCCCAAGGAGGGTCATTAGTGGGTCCCACAGGGATCAGTCCTGGGCCCCTTCTGTTCAACGCCTACGTATCTGACATAAGGACAGGAATCAGGAGTGAGATGAGTCTCTTTGCAGATGACTCGAAACTGGGGGTGGTGGTGGATGGGGAGGAGGGGAGGGTGGCCCTACAGGGGGACCTGGAGGCTCTGGAAAGATGGTCTAGAAAGTGGAAGCTGAGGTTCAATGCAGGGAAATGCAAGGTACTCCACCTGGGGGCCAGAAACCCAGGCCAAGTGTACACCCTGGGGGGGAAATGCTACAAGTCTCGATGGCTGAGAGGGACCTGGGGGTGGTGGTGGATGTCAAGATGAACAACTCTGAGACTTGTAGGAGGGCAGCAGCCAAGGCCAACAGGATGCTGGGATGCATCGCTAGGGATCACCTCAGAAGGAGGAAGTGATACTCCTCTGTATAACTGCTTGGTGAGGCCGCACCTTGAGTACTGCGTGCAGTTTGGAGGCCACACTTAAAGCGGGACATTAACCTCCTGGAGAGGGTCCAGAGGAGGGCAACCAAAATGATTTGGGGCTTGGGGACAGGACCTATGAGGAGAGGCTCAAGAGCTAAATATGTACACATTGGAAAGAGAAGGGACCGGGGGACATGATAGAGGTCTTTAGGTACATGAAGAGGATAAATAGGGAGGAACAGTCGGGGTGCTTGAAGGAAGGAGGATGGGGGCCACTAGAGGGCATGGGTGGAAGCTGGAGGGGGGAAGATTCAGGGGAGAAAGGAGGAAGTGCTACTTCACTGAGAGGGTGGTGGAGCCATGGAATGCACTGCCTAGGGGGCTAGTGGAGGCAGAGACAGTGGAGGGGTTCAAGAGGGGGTGGGACAGGTACAGGGGAAGGGTTCTGGAAGCAAAATCCAATGCAGCAAGAATATCTGGAACTGGGAAGGGAGAAGGCGAGAGGGACAGCAAGGTCAGCACCCAGGCTGGGGACTGACCAAACGAGCAGACACGAAAGACCGTTAGGCCTATTCTGCTGGTATGTTAGTATGATTCTTTCTGTCCCCACCCTTGTGTGGAGGCACTATGTCCACAACCCTCCAGTAAAATGGAATTTCTTCTATTTCTAGGGACTTATTGAACACATTCATTAGGGGAGTTGTCAGGATCAGTCTTGTCTCTGTAAACATCTGCCTGGTTCCTAGTAATCTGACAATCTGAGACTCTGTGGCTATGACGCATGCTAACTGTTTGTTTTGTTTTTTGTTTAATTTTTGGTAACCAGGTAAGGCCTACAAGGCACAAGTGCCTTTTTGGGGAGGGGTTCTGTATCCCCTGGTGGCTCAGTCCCTGCTCCCCCGACCCTCAGACAGCTCCCCCATGAGTCTTACCTCTGATGACAATCCTCCCGGACTTGCCCCCCATGGTGGGTCTGCAGAGTGGGTGCTCCCCTGATGGGCTACTATATCAGGTTCCCGGCTGATCCTTGTACCAGTGTGCCTCCCTGGCTTGCCCTACAGGGTGGAGCCATGGGGTTGGGCCAGTCCGGAGCACAAACTAGGTTGTCACTGAGTATTACGGGTTGGGGGTGGGGGAAGGACCAACAGAGCAGGTTGTCATGGAGGGGGCCTGCAGTTTTTCTTGCTGCTTCATCCCCATGGGTGGCATGGCATGCAGTGATGTAGCAGCGTCAAGGTGCCAACGTCCAGCACACTTTCCCACTACCTAGGCTGTGGCAGCTGCTCCCCCTTGCCTCTGCCAGAGGTCAGTTGAGTGCTGGAAGCTTGGTCAATCCTCCTCCCCAGCCAGCCTGCCGACTCCTTGGGTCCATTTCTGAACCCGGGACATCGGCATCGTGAGCAGAAGCACCACCACTGCACAAGCGGCCGCCAAGTACCTGTTTTCAGGGATGACCCAGGAGCACTGGAAGGTTAATTGACTTGCTCAGAGTTGCACAGTATGCAAATGGAGGTTGTGGAAATCAAACCCAGGTTTGCTGGATGTACCAAACTCATTCACAGCTCATTACTCTAACCTCTAGGCTATACTGCCAGCCCAGCTTCAGTACTGCGCTGGTAATTCAGACATAGGGAACATCAGTGCTAACCTTTATGTATGTGTCTCTGATATAGATTCATGTCTCAGGATCTTGCTTTAGCAAAATCTGTTCTTAGTTTGTAGTATTCTGAACCTAAAGGGAGATGATGTGTAATTTTTAGAGAGGGTTAGGCACTACAAGCAAGCCATGATTGTGAGGTTCATGGTTGTATTCCCCATAGCTAAAAAACTTACTTCTCATTGTTGGCTTAGTTCAGTGGTTGTGGTCAGCAAAGGGTCTCACTCTTTGAACCTTATGCTGTTTAACTAAAACTGACTTGTTTAGACCTCCACTGACATCATGCAACAGTAACCAGCTCTCCTGCAACTCTCCAGTCAGGATAAGCATTAAACTTCCTAGATTACTATTTAGCAGCAATTACCATTCTTAAACTACTTATCAGAGGATTTTGGCAACAATGAGGCATTCCAGTAGGGCTTCCTCTGAGTTGGTTGATGGTGACCTGATACACTCGAGGTGGAATTGACAGGGAATGTTTCCAGCTGCTGCAGATCAAGTGCCAGAACCAAAAGGAGGTTGCAGTCCAAGCTCTCTGACTCTCCAGTGGCGGATGAACATTATGCTGTCAGAGTTACAGGGGTTTAGGAAGGGTCCGAATCCAGCTGGCCTCGAAACCTGTCCATGCTCCACAGTCCTTCACTTCCTCTATTATATAAAGAAGGGAAAAAGTCCTACACCTTGCATGGCAGAAAAAGGTGATCAGGTATCGGGGAAACTGAACTTTACTGTATATCGATAACAACTACTTGGCTGTCATCACAGCCAGAAGTCTATCCTGTGGCCAGATACTGATTTGAAGGAACCAGGTCCTTTGACTCGGTAGCTATTGCAGCAAAAGCATTAACTAAACGTGGCATTGTGGTTTCCCTTCAGCTGCAACACTAACAGCAGCTGCAGACCATCATCTCCGAGCTCTCACAAGTTTGCCAAAAGCAAAACAAGCGAGTTCAACAGACACTCCATAAGCAACATTCTGCAGGTGTTAACCAAAATATAGTAAAATATTTGAAGGACTCAAAAGAATCTGATGGCTCTGCCTGCATCTCAGACAAAGGACAGTAAGAACCGCATGCTATAACCAAGTAGGCCAGAAGATCCCTGGGCTACTTCTCTGTTCCAGCTTCCCTGAGCCCCCTATTACTCCCCTTCCCTAACCTGCCCCAGCTTTCTAACTTGAAGTATCCCTGGTGCTCTGCTGAACCATTACTTCAGTATAATTGGTGCTGTGGGTCCCCTCTGTGGTCCTGGGTTGGTGTCTGTCCCACTGTGTCATCAAGGCAGCAGTATACCTACATAAGAACAGGCACATATCTTGCTACCTCTGCTTGTCTCTGATTCACTCTAATTATGTTGAATCGCCTAGAAGTGGGACAGCAGTCTGCTCGGATATGCATGGTCCCACACTTCAGCCACCTAAACACTGCATAGTCTGATGTTACTCTGCCTGGACCTTAAGCTACGCACTATTAGGGCAAAACAGGAGGATGAGTCAGTCCCTGGATCCAAACAATAGAGCCTGCAGTAAACACAAAAAGACCCGTGCTTTTAAAAATCTCCTTACCAACCTGAGAAGAATACTGCTCCTCCTACTATTATGCTCAGGAGACATTGAACTTAATCCTGGCCCCACAAAGTTGATTTCATCACCATCTGAAATTGCTACTCTAAAAGGAATCAGTTTCATGCATGCTAATGTCTGCAGCCTTCTGAAGAAGCTGGATTCCGTCCAGGCCTGGATTATTCATACTGCCCCAGACATTCTTGTGATTTTGGAATCCTGGCTTCAGGCAACCACACCAGACAGTGAGGTCAACATCTCCAACTACCTCCTCTTCAGAGCAGACTGTATTAGATGCTACTTCCATTGCTGGGGGTTTCGAATGCCTGACTCTTAGGGTTGAACTATCCGAAACTGTGGCACTACAAATAATAGGCTGCTATAGACCACCAGCAGCAGGACCACAGCTCCTGACACATCTGTCATCACAAATAGACAAGACACCTCTGGAAACAGTTGTACTAGGCAACCTTAACTACGACTGGTTATCTAATGGATCGCTACCCCTAAAACAATTTTGTGACTCCCATGGGTTCTCCCAACTTATACATGAACCAACTGGCATTAACAATAAAAATTCAGTGAGAAGCACCCTCCTGGATGTCCTCCTTGTTAATAAACCACACTACTTTTCTCATGCCGGTATCCTTCCAGCGGATGTTAGCGACCACTGCCTTATAGCTGGCATAAGAACGATCACCAAGCGACTAACTACATCAAAGTTCTCTACCAGAAGATCTAGACGGAACTTTGACCCTCAGGCCTACTTCAACAATCTAAAAAACTCTCTACTCTGGCAGAGTTTCTACCTGCCTAAATCGGTAAATGATGCCTATAATCTGCTCCACAAAATCATAGCCAGTGCCCTAAATAAACATGCTCCTTTGACCAAAACTCGAATAAAAACCAGAACCTGCCAGTGGTTCTCACCGGACCTGAAAAAAGCTTTACTCAAAAGAGACCTACTATGGAAAAAGGCCCGGAAATTGCATGCCGAAGCAGACTGGTGTCTCTTTAGGACAGCTAGGAATGCGTGCACGAAACTCGTCAAGACAGGCCAAGGCCAACTTTTATCAAAATGAATTGCTGTCTGCATCCAGTAGCCCAGCCAAATTTTGGTCTACCTTAAAGGAACTGTCTGGACATTCACCAGGTACTGTACTACCTTCCAAAATTACCATTGACAATGCAACTATCACTAATAAATCCGAAATTCTTTAAGCCTTCAACAACCACTTTGCCACTGCAGGCATGGCATTCGATAATGCACCAGTAAGCAGTCTACGTCCACAGCTCAAAGCTCAGCTGCCTGAACCAAGTAATAAAGATATGATCTTCTCCTTTTCTCCAACTACCATTAAGGAAGTTGAAGACCTTCTGCTACAACTAGATATTAGAAAAAGCGCAGGAGCCGACTCCTTTGACCCATACTTTTTGAAAATTGCATACCATATACTTGCACCACCTATATCACACCTATTCAACTTGTCCCTAGCCCAAGGCTCTCTCCCCGCAGAATGGAAAACTGCTCATGTCATCCCACTATTTAAAGCAGGAGACCCAAGTGACCTAAACAATTATAGGCCAATCTCTCTTTTACCAATACTTTCGAAAATGATGGAAAAAATTGTGGATATACAGTTGAGATCATTCCTAGATGACTCCTCCTTGCTTAATCCTATGCAGTCCGGCTTTAGAGCAAAGCATAGCACCATTACGGCGTTGTCCAGAGTCACTAATGACTGGCTATGGGACCTTGACAATAAAAAAATTTGTGTGTGCGGTGTTTCTAGATATCAGCAAGGCCTTTGATACCGTCGACCATTGCCTACTTCTCTCCACCCTAAAATCCATAGGCATGGACTCGATCTCATTGAATTGGTTCCAGGACTACCTCTCCGACGGGCAGCAACAAATCAAGGCTGAAGGTGAGCTCTCTCCACTCAAACCAGTAAAAAGAGGAGTCCCACAGGGATCCATACTGGGCCCTCTACTGTTCGCCATCTACATTAACAACTTGGATTTGGGAATCAAGGAAGCTAGTATACACCTGTTTGCTGATGGTACAGTGCTCTGTCTAAGCCGTGATTCTCCTGGAGCCGCGTGCTCAGAATCACAAAAGGAATTCAATACACTGCAGAACCAGCTTCTCCATAAAAACCTGCTACTAAATGCAAAAAAAACCAAGGCCATGATCTTTTCACCGCATAGCACCGGGGCCTATACTGCTGCCCTGGTACATTTCTTCCCATAACTACCTTACTAGGCGAAACGCTTGAATTTGTACCTAAATTCAAATATCTGGGCATATGGCTTGACAACAAACTCTCCTTTTTGGAGCACACAGAAGTCCTGATGAAAAAACTTATGCAGAGGCTTGGCCTCTTTTTCAGAATTAAACACTTCCTCACTACAGACGCTAAAAGGCAGCTTGTTCAATCTACATTCCTCTCATTAATCGACTACGCTGACATTATCCATAGCCAATGCTCCATCTCACACCTTGCAAAACTGGATGTCCTGTACCATAGAGCCTTAAGATTCTCAACGATCTCCCGTCCTCCACACATTATTGCTCTCTATATTCAGCAGTAGGGTGGCCTTCCCTGCAATACAGACGGTGTAGAAATGCAGCCCTCTGGACACTTCGAGCCCTCACCAACAAGCTCCCAGATTACATTATTGCCTGTCTCCCCTTAAATCCAATGAGTAACTATGAACTACTAAGCCATTCACTAATTACTTTGAAAATCCCCAGGATGGGTAACCATTTTGGTAGGGCTGCCATAAGCCACGCACTGCCCACACTCTGGAATAAGATACATAGATTGTTGAGACTTAGTTCTCCTGTCAGTATTGCCCTTTTAAGGACTATTTATGACAAAGCATTCACCGAAAACTGTAAGTGTTTCCACAGTCACTAGCAGTCCTGCAGATGGTTCCCACTCTGGTTCCACCACACTCAGCCATGAACCTAGTTCTATCTTTCCCCATTTAACTAGTCACTAACCAGCTGCCATTCTGGCCCTCGGCACCTTGGCATCTCATTTTCTACTTTCCTGCCGCCTCTGAAGCAGGAGATATAGTCTTCACTGTGGGTCCATCTGTAAACTGGGACCCTCACCCAAGCACATAAACAGTTACCGAGGGCTGAATTGAAATTAATTCCATGTAGGCAATAGTACACATGATACCTCAATTTCTATGAATGTGAAGGTTGTAAATACTGCAATAATGTTATGTAACACATGTAGGATCTCTGAGAACAATTGGAATGTATATATTGCACTTAACATGTTGCTGTAAGATTGTTTTTTGTATCCTGATTCTCATTTTGTATACTGCACCTTATTGTACGTATGTATATTTGTCCTTGACCACAGCAGGTCCACCTTGTAAATGAGCATGCTCAATGGTGATCGCATGGATAAATAAAGATTTGATTGATTTGAAGGCACAGGTCGGGAAGCATAGGAAAATCAGAAGTAGTTTCAAAATTTGCAAATACCATTTTATTTTTCTCAATAACAGCAAAAAAAAAATGATTCAGCATAACTATTTAAAAAGGCAGTATAAACAAAGAAAACTAAGTCTTTCTGAGGGTATCAAAAATTCATTACTTCCAATAGCTTTGTATGAAGTCCGAACTATCCATTGTTTACATGACACAAAATGGCCACCCAGGTACTAATGAGTTAATTCCAAGTTTTAGTCTCTGTCTCTCACTGTCCTTGTCTCTCTAGCAAAAGTATTGCTGCTCTTTTTTATGAGTCTTTGTCTGGGAACTCATTAAGAGAGCCTACTTCTCACAGAATGTTCTTGTAAGTTTACAGAAGGTTGTTGTCAGTTTCGTTCCTTGCAGGTGTAGCAAAACAGTACATGGTGCCCCAGAACTGACCTCTTGTTGATAACTCTGCAAAGGGCTTAAAAACTGCATCTCAGGTTAACCCCTTGAGTTCCAAATAGCTTTTTGCAATCATTTCAACAGTATAATTGTATACAGTTTTAAACAAAGGGATCCCAGCATCACATATATTTTTTATAACTGCAGATATGCAAAGGGAAAAAAAAGACAGAACAGCAAGTGGAGGTAGAGAGATAGTGAGAGGCAGCAAATTGCGAAACCGTCGGAGTGATCAGTTGTTAGGTCTCAAGAAAATTTGGTTACGCAGCCAGAGAAGAGCCAGAAAAGGAGAGGATAGAACATAACCTTGTGTTTAAACTCCTTCTGCATAACAAATGGGGCAGGGCATTATTCAACCCTGTCACCTGCTGCACATGACCTCCTCTAGCTGCCCAGTTACCAGAAACTTAAGAGGGACAGGGAGTTCACACTGCAATGCCTTTCGAGTGCAGCAGGCTCCTGCCCCTCACAGAAGCGAGATACGTCATCCCGCTGCTCCCCTGCTGTTGTCACCAGCCTAAACAGCACTATTACATTACAATTCTGATCAGAGTTCAGGTGATCAAGAACAAGGCAGTGCTGTCACTAGACTGATCCGTATGCTGTCTTGTGTCGAGGTGAGTGGCTGGTTGGTCTCTGGGCCCTCGGGGTACTGCAGCATTACACCATGGGGTAACACAGTTGATTATTTTTAGGCCTGTTATTCTGCTGGTTGCCAGGGGTAGGGTTGGGTGTGGGGTTGGTTGGAGTTTGCACAGGAGGGCCCGGGGACATCTACATGGCAGAATTTTGTGTGAGGCTTGCCCTTGGCTAGGGTTGAGAAGAAACATGCCTTCCTGATATCTGGATCCTGAGTTACGTCACAATACTGGATCCTAACAGCCTTCTTCCTGTAGACCACATGGACAGTGATGTAGTCGAGGCAAGGGAGATGAACATCATGTACTCCTGCTCCTGAACTATTTAGTCCTTTGTTTGGGACTAAGTCCTTAATATTATACAGACTTGAACGTGTTGCTTAAATTGTTGACTCTTAGGAACTTACTTCAGGTAAAGCTGACAGCATTTCCAACTCACCTGATGGTTTATTTCTGTATGGGAACAGGGGAGGGGTTGGTGCACCATGGTGCCCCTTGCAGCGCTAATAATCTGAGGCTCATGCATATGCAGCCTCATTTGCCTAGATGGACCTGAAATATAATGGATTTCAAGCTGGGAAGTGGACCCCCCAGTTAACACTGAGAGTAACACTGGTTGACGGAACCCACTGCAAATGAGGGTTTCTTAAGCTGCTTCCAGCTGAAGTGGTGACACCATTTTCTGCCCTTTCCCCAGCTGAATCCGGCTGGAGGCCCCTCCTTCTGAGGTGTCCACAGGGCCTACATTAGGGTCCCACCCTTGAAAGCCACAGTTTGGTAGCTGGTTGGCTACACTTAGTATGTCTGCAGTTGTAGTACACAGTTTACTGTTTCTTGTTCATGGTTATACCACTAGTAGTTTAACCTTTCTTTTCCCTTGATTGATCAGTTGCTCTCCTTGTCTGTTTAGTAGCCATTCCCTCAGTGTTTCCCCTAATAATAAAAGGTCTGTGCCATGGTGTTGTATGATGAGTGTGGTGTGGGGATAGGGAATTTGGTGGGGAGAGGTCCAGCTACTTCGCAACAGTTGATTGTCATTTGCACCCCCCCCCCCCAATGAGTACCCCTGAACTTCATTTATATTTCCTGGATGTAAATAGGCTCACCAGCCCGGTCACGTGATCTAAAACCTTGGCGCAGATCAGGCGAGTTCGGCCAGACATGTTGCATCTCCAGGAAAGTTGCTTTTCCCTCCAGAACATGAGAAACTTAAGAAATATGGCTTCTCAGCTGCCTTTTGTTTTTCCTCCTACAAAGATGGCCACAGAAGTCGTGTTGCAGTCTTGATCCCCAGAACTACTGGCTTCCAGGGGCACCAGGTCTGGTCTGACTCAGAGGGGTGACTGGCTATTGCCCAGGGTTCCCTAGATGACCAGGAGGTAACTCTGGCCAGTTTATACGTTTCCCTGGGTTCTAACACCCCCACTATTAAATTACTATTAGACAAAACTGTGACTAATACTACGGGCATGTTAGTCCTTGCAGGACATTTTAGTATTGCACCGTGGGCCCTTTGGGCTCGAAATTCTAATCCCTGCAGACAACCTATGGCCCAGTTTTTTGCCGGTTTGTCCGAGAGGTGGGGGTGGGTAGACATTTGGAGGTCAAGCCACTCTAAGGCCAGCAACTTCACCTTCTTCTCACATGTCCATGGCATATATACCCGCATTGAACATGTACAGGGAGGCAGTATAGCGCAGTGGTTTAAGACTCTGAGCTGCAAATCTGGAGACCTGGGTTTGAATCCCACAGCCCCCACTTGCTTACCGTGTGACCGTGAGCAAGTCACTTAACTTCCCTGTGCTCCCAGGTTGCACCTGCAAACAAACTTTCAGCTTAGTGTGTCTCACCTAATTAAACAATTGGGGGAAAAAAAATGTATACACTTGGGTAGAAAACCTGACTTGAGTCTCTGCCTGTTCCCTGCCTGTCAGGTCACACGCCACTTAGTTGTCCCTTGGACTGGCAGATTGAAGTCACCAACTAACAGCACCTCCGATTTATTTAGTTTTTGTTTACTGGGTGGGTGCCATAGCCACCCGGGAGTTTACAAACATTAAAGGAATCATCATACAGTAAAATATAATCAGGCAGGATTACATCAGGTAAGGACACATCATTGTCGGTGAACGAGAGAAAAACACAAAATACAAGTAAGTAGTAAAAATGAGAGAAAACATACAGTCAGTAGAGAGTACCATCATTTTACGATACAATAGTCATGCTACGTAAGGTCATAGGTTGTAAAGGGGTTGCCATAATACAGTCCAATGGAAGTACCATGGTGAGAAAAGGCTTTAGCCTAACAGGGTTAGTTTCTAGCGTGGGATCACGGAGTTAACGTGCTTTTTGCACATTTGACCCCAGTTTTATGTCCCTAATGGGACATCTGATGTGCCCCGAGACGCGATCCATTGCCCACAGTAGCAGTGCCGGCTTCAGGACACTTCGTGTATTTTCGTTTGGCTCCGTGATCAGGCCAACTTCGGAGGTGTTCTGGCGAATGTGCAGAGCTAAGTGCACACGCTTTCAGGAACTTTGGGCATCTGTATGGCGATCGGGACTCTGCGCTTAGTTTTAGATTAAAGGAGGGACTCACAATCAAGCAGCTCATTCACTGGTGCAGAGGTGAAATTCAATACTGCAACCGCAACATCATAGCAGTGCCAGGAAACAAAGAGGTTGGTCTGATGGGATAGGCTAGTAAGATTGACTGGCACAAGGGGAGGGGGTTGTAGTACTATCCCTTGCAGAGCACAACTGTACCCTGTGTGTGTTTGTCTGGAAGACACATGGTACATATCTCTGTAGTTGACTAAGCGCTTGTAGACAAACCCGCATTTTGGTGGCAGCCTTTTCTGGAGACAGTCACCATTGCTGATCGTCGGATTCTTGTTTAGCTTGCATTTAGCTAAAACAGCTTATGGAACTCACTACTTTCTAAAACTGGTCAGACTGGTTTGGTGATCTCACAATTGTCTGGCTGGCTGCTGATAGGAGTTAGGGGGCCCAATTTTTGTTTTTAAAGTAATTTAAAAAAAAAACAGGGCTACTTTGACTTTAGGGCCCACAGTTACTCAGCTCCCACTGGGCTGTTAGTTGTTTCTGTGTAGGCATACTGTGTAAGACCTGGGAAGGCTAAGCAGCAACGTTTCTCAAAAAAAAAAAAAAAAAAAGTAGAACTGTGACAAATGAAAAATACATTTCCTGCAAAGGCTAATTTTCTCAGCTCTAATGCTGAGGTGAAATAATTACACTTGTACTTGGTGGTGGTGTGTTTAATTTGAGAAGCTTCTGTATTGTTGGGTGTTTGGAGGAGACATTCTGGTCTTAACTGAAACTTGAAGCAGCTTCTTCTGTCACTGAGTATATGAAACATACAATATATAAACCGTTATGACCCAGGTGATGGAAAAAATAACACCTGACAGGCTAATTTGACTTGCTTCTACTCGTGCTGTTTTTCTATGACTTAAACCTTGTTCTGGACATAACTAAAATTGAGAAGCAACATCTTAACAGTTTCTGAGAAAAATATATAAAAAAAGATACTTTATTTGGAGGGAGACATTATAATAGAACTTAATAGCCAGGGGAAATACGTCCAGAAGCAGGGAGGTGATCCTCCCTCTACATAATGCCTTGGTCAGGCCGCAGCTCGAGTACTGTGTACAGTTCTGGAGACCTCATTTGAAGAAGGACATAGCGCTGCTGGTAATGGTCCAGAGGAGAGTGACCAGGATGATTCAGGGCATGGAGGGGAGGTCCTATGAGGAGAGACTGGTAGAGCTTGGGCTTTACTCACTGGAGGAGAGGAGGGATAGGGGAGCTATGATAGAGGTTTTCAAATATGTAAAGGGAATAATTAGGAGTGGAACCAGGGAGTTATTTAGGTTGAAGAAGGGGGGAGCAACCAGGGGCCATATGTGGAAGTTGGAGGGGGGAAATTACAGGGGGGAACGTAGGAAGCATTTTTTCACTGAGAGGGTGGTGGAGCCATGGAATGCGCTTCCCGGGAGGATGGTGGGGGAGGGCACAGTGAAGGGCTTCAAGAAGGGGTGGGACAGGTACAAGGGGAAACTGAATCTAGAGAAGACCCTCTTGGGGGCTGGGGGGGTGAGGCGAGCAGCCACTAGGTTGCTGGCTTTCGAGCAGACAAGACAGACCATTTGGCCTATTCTGCTGGCTTTTAGTATGCTAGTATGTTAATTAAACCTGCTCAGAAAAAGCTAATTGTACGTCTTAAAGTACTATAACTGGGAATCACTGGCTGAAGTAGCAGATTGAGATATTAAATTATAAAAAATTAAAACCTCTATGACCCAGGTGACAGAAAAAAGAATATTTCCTGACAAGCTAATTTGACTCGCTTCTGTTTTTCTATGACATAAACCTACCTTGTTCTGGACATAACTAAAATTGAGAAGCAAAAAATATATACATAGAGATTGACCCCCACCCCACTGTGACAGTAAAAAAATCCTGACAGGCTGTTTTCCCCCGCTGTGGTGAAATAATTAAGCACAAGAAGTCAAGTGTGTATATCAGGAATAAAAAGGCCTTCTGCTGGTTATTACTTTTTTAGAGCACAGCACCCAGTTGAGCGCCGGGGCTACGCTCCGCCAGCGGGCGTTCGGCGACCGCTAAGCCGACTCAGGGGACCATGAGGCCGGGAGGGACACCGAGGAAAGGCAAGTGAAAGCCGTGGCCAATCGTCTGATTTCCCTGCCCACAGCACCCAGTTGAGGCCGGGCTCGCTCTGCCAGCGGGTGTTCGAGCATCGCCCGACTCAGGGGACCATGAGGCCGGGAGGACACCCGAGAAGCAGCGGGAAAGCCGTGGCCAATCTGATTTCCTGCCCACAGCACCCAGTTGAGCGCGGGCTCACGCCCGCCATGGGCGGTCAGTGACCGCTAAGCCGACCCAGGGGACCACTAGGCCGGAGGGACACGAGGAAAAGCATGGGAAAGCCGCAAAATTTTGCCCACCCGCCTTCCCTCCTCCTTGTGTGTTATTTTTATAGGCATCTTCCCGCCAAAATCTCTTCCCCCGCCCTCAGCACTATTCTAGCCAATAAACTGCATCACTGCCCTGCTGTACCACCTAATCAGCAATCCTTCCCTTACTGTTCTCCCAGTAGTTAGCCATCAATACCACTTTCACAATGGGGAGACTCCTCCTGCTATTTCTCTCCCTGTCATGCATGGGGTTCCTTAAGGAGGATGTCCATATCACACAAAATATGGTGACCCATCCGCTTAGCCTCTCTGTCTCATCCTCATTGAATAATGTTCAGACCCTCGTATATGCCCTACCATTGCTGCATCAGTACCCGTGGGGTGACTGCCATAAAGGGACGCAAATCACCATGTTTGTATTCCGATCAATGCTCCATTACTGCATATACAGTTCCCCCTTACTCCTGACTACCAAACTGCTACTCGGTGTCTCGACACGGTGTCATAGCCCCTTTTGGAGCACCCCAAAAGAGTGGCGACAGAGCAAGAAAAGGAGGACCAAAGACAGCCCCCTTTTCCTATCTCTTGCAGCCCTTATGAAACTCCTATTCTTTCTACTACTCTGTATTGGAAATGTGGAATTCAACCCAGGCCCCCCCTGAGTGTATCACCTCACCAGCAGACCTAACCTCTATCAAAGGCCTCAGTTTTCTACATATTAATGCATGCAGCCTCCTGAAAAAACTTACACTGATACAAGGCTGGGTTGCCCATACCTTGCCAGACTTTCTCGTGGTATCCGAGACATGGCTCAAACCCACCACAGCAGATAGGGATGTTAATCTACCCAAATATCAGTTATTCAGAGCGGATCGCCTAACAAGAGACGGTGGAGTAGCTATATATGTAAAGTCCAGTATACCTGTATCCTGCTTTACTGCAACCTCGATGCCCAAAGAATTCGAATGTATATCCCTCAAAGTATCTCTCCCTAATACAGCAGCTTTCCAGCTAGTAGGCTGCTACAGGCCCCCCTCTGCTGACCACAAGCTTTTATCCCACCTGGGGAATCTACCCAAACCAGGCTCTGAAGAAGTCATTATCCTAGGTGATCTGAATCTAAATTGGCTTTCCAAGGCAGCTGCACCTTTGGTATCGTTCTGTGATGCACATGGGCTCACACAACTGATAAATGAGCCAATAAGAATAAACTCAAAGAATAGAAACAACAACACACTACTTGATATCTTGCTGGTGAACAAACCCATCTATTCACACACACACTGGAGTGCTTTTCAGTGATATAAGTGATCACTGCCTCATTACAGGAGTAAGATCTTCCAGCAAACCAACAACCCCAGCAAAATTTCTAATGAGGAGAGCCAAGAAAAACCTCAATATTGAAGGATATCTGCATGATCTAGCTCACTCTCCAAGCTGGCAAGAGTTTTATCTTGCACACTCTGTGGAAAAAGCACATCAGGTGCTAAACAGCATAATACTAAGTGCCCTTAATACCCATGCCCCAATCACTAGTGTCGAATAAAAACAAATCTTGACGCTGGTTTTCAGCTGACCTCAAATCTGCACTGTTGAGAGAGACAAATTATGGAAGATGGCAAGAAAACCAAGAACCCAAATGACTGGGTGTTATTTAGGAAAGCCAGGAATAGCTGCACCAAGAAAGTAAGGGATGCAAAGGCTGCCTTTTACTTGGCTGAACTTGACTCCTCCTATCACAATCCTGCTAGGTTCTGGGGCACCATCAAGGATATTGTAGGGCAGGATTCTGGCACCTCTCTACCAACTCAATTGCACCACAATAGTGGTTCTATCTCTAGCAAAATGGAAGTTCTGGATGCCTTCAATAACCACTTCACAACTGCTGGCCTTGCCTTTGACACCTCTCCAGCTAATCGGCTGCGTGCACAACTAAGCTCCCAGTACACTGGTGCCCAGAGAGCTGATTCTTCCTTCTCCTTCAAACCTGTCCTGTTGAAGCAAGTAGAGGATCTATTATGGCAGTTGGATATTAAAAAAAGCGCAGGGGCAGACTCTCTTGACCCCTACTTTCTAAAGATTGCATTTCATGTACTTGCAGTTCCCCTAACACATCTCTTTAACCTATCTTTAACCTCTGGTTCTATTCCTACAGTGTGGAAGACAGCCCAAGTGGTTCCCCTTCTAAAATCAGGGGACCCTATGGACCTTAATAACTACAGGCCCATTTCCATTCTTCCAGTGCTAACCAAGATGCTAGAGAAAATAGTGAGCATCCAGCTAAGAGAGTATCTTGATGATACTAACCTCTTGAATCCAGCTCAATCTGGGTTTAGGGCCAGGCACAGCACTATCTCTGCACTGGCCAAAATTACAAATGACTGCCAAACCGAATTAGATAAAAAGAATAGTGTCTGTGCAGTATTTCTTGACCTAAGTAAGGCATTCGACACTGTGGACCACGAGCTGCTACTCTCTTCCTTGCATTCCATTGGCCTAGATCCACCCTCCCTTAAATGGTTCAGGTGTTACCTTATGGATAGGTCACAGCAGGTGAAAGCTGAAGGTGATCTATCCCCCTTTAAAACCACTGCTAAGAGGAGTTCAGCAAGGATCTATCCTGGGCCCTATCCTTTTTGCCATCTACATTAATAATATTGATTCAAATCTCACCAAAGCCACTGTCCACCTCTTTGCTGATGTCACTGTTTTGTATGTCAGCAACCCATCACCTGCAGTTGCCCGTGAAATCTTACAGGCAGAATTCTCCTTGCTGCAATATCAACTACTTGAGAGAAAGCTTTTAAATGCAAAAAAAAAAACAAAAGCAATGCTTTTCTCCAATCAAAGCTCCACCAGCACCTCCCCACTAAGCAGTCTCCCCCCAGCTATGCACTATCCTTGGAGAAAATCTGGAGTATGTAGAAAGATTCACATACTTAGGTGTGTGGATTGATAACAGACTCGACTTCACACATCATATTGAAGAACTGCTGAAAAAACGTCGCCAAAGGCTTGGCCTATTCTATAGAATAAAACACTTCCTAACAAGAGAATCAAAGATGAGGTTAGTCCAGGCCACTTTTCTTTCAGTTGTTGACTGTGCAGACTTCCTTTATAGTCACTGCCCCATCGCCTACCTAAGCAAGCTGGATACCCTGTACCATAGAGCAATAAGATTCATAACAGATCTTCCAGCTAACACTCGCCATTGCTCTCTCTCTATGCTGCAGTTGGATGGGTTTCTCTACATCTCAGAAGGAACATAAATGCAGCATTATGGATCTACAGAGCATTGTCTAAAAAAACTTCCAAACTATATTCTAGACTGCTTCACCCAGGCCCTAGCTACCTCCTATGCCCTAAGAAGCAACAACCTCATCATGCTCAAAATACCTAAAGTCAACACCCGGCTAGGGAGGGCGGCAATCAGCTGTTCTCTAGCTATGGCTTGGAATGCTCTACAGAAATCCCTAAAGCTGTCTAATCTTGTACCTATAGCATCCTTTAAACAGCTTTGCACAAGTTTTTTCGCAGAGAAATGCAACTGCTACCACAAGAGCTAGACTTGCTATTTCACAACCCCCCCCCCCCCTTCCAGACAGCCACCATATATGGCATATTTTTGTTCCACAGTTCTCCCTCCTGGGCAACCACCCTTTTATATAGTGCCCCAGTTCCATTTAATTCTACCTAACTACCTACAACCTACCTAATCCTTCTCCCACTAATCACTGGCCCTTACATCATTCCTAAATGCTCCCCATTCATCCTAGTATTACATTATGCTGTGGGTATGCCTTGACTCCTATATTGGGATATGTATATACTTTATCTTTTGTATAATTTTCCTATAACCTACCTTGTCATGTATGTCTGAATCAACTTTTTATCCTTGATCATTGTATTTATAAGTGTTTTTTTTTTCTGTATCTGTTGTGCATATATAAGTGCATTGATGTATATGTTGTGTACCAACTATCGAACCTTGACCTTATCAGGTCCATCTTGTAAATGAGCCTTGCTCAATGATGCTCACCTGAATAAATAAAGATTTGATTGATTGATTGACTGATAGAGGGAGACATTAGGTAGGACTTAAACCTGCTGAGAAAAAGCTAATTGTACTTCTTAGCAGTCAGACTCTAGTCTTAAACTGCTGTAACTGGGAATCACTGGCTGAAGTGGCAGCTAAAGCTTTGCTAGCTAACCGAGTTTGTATATTCTCCATCTACTGAAGGAAAACGCTTGTTAAAATGTAATCTCCTCAACAAACCAGGGCTGGTGGGACTTAAACATAAGTTACTTGCTTTGAATAACTGCAAATAAATCAAAACTGTTGGGCAGAGGCTGACTGCACTTCAGCACCCAACAGGGGAGGGAAGTAACTGAAATCATAAGTCTGGTGGTGCATAAACTTAAAGACCGATAGTAGACAGTCCAGAGACGCTATTTGCTTAGCATTTTTACAGCAGCCAGCTGTTAATAAAACCAGGATAGGGCAAGGCCATAAAATATATTGGCTGAGTCGCTGTTGGAGTTGTACAGTGGAATAGTACAGTGTCATCATACAAAACTGAACAGTGACCAGCGGAGCTGTGTCTGTCTTAATATTAAATTTGTGAGCGCCTGCGGGTCAAAGTGCAAGTGACACCCACAGCAGACTCATTTTTTCTGCCTTTGGCGCTTCTAGTCATATTACGATCGACTTAGCACAAGTTAGTAAGTACAACTGATCAGCACCTGATCGTACAACTAAGTTGCCATCAGTTTAATTGCCATCAAATAAACAGTCATTATGGCCTGCAAGAAGAGAGAGGCTGATATTCTTCCTGGCCAAAGCCTATTACCATGGGCCAAAAAAGACAAAGCAACCAGTTTGACTGCAGCAACTTCGGAGCAGTGCACTAGTAGTGAAGAAGCCATAGCTTCTACAAGCTCAGAGCTACAACACGTGACTAGCATTTCCTCTAATGATGTGCACACATCAAGTGAGCCATCCTCTACCATACCAGATGATGAAGACAGACAAGAAAAGTTTGTGATAAAAAGGAATTTTCGTACACAGTGGGTACGGGACTACAGTTGACTGCAGTATGATGCAACTGAAAACAGAATGACTTGTAGTCTGTGTACTAAACATGGGAAAATAATTATTTTATTGGGAAGGGACTGACAACTTCCGAACCAGTACTCTGCAGAGGCATGCAGACTGGGGTGACCACAACACTGTGGTGGTAGCAGAGGGTATGAAAATGACTTTGCACTTGCAGTGCAAAAAGCAATCACTGAAAAGGAAAGTGCCATACTTGTTCGTCTAAAGACTGTTTGCTGACTGCAAAGAAAAGCTTCCACTGCACAAATATGAATTTCTCATGTCCTTCCTGTCAGATCTTCAATGCCCAAATGTTGATAAATCCACACTGGAAGGTGGACTCAAAACCTCGTACAGTTCAGAAACCATGGCAAATGACATGCTGGAATCTCTTGCCTCTGTTATCAGGAAAAAAATAGATATCAAAATACAGGCCTTCCCCTATATAAGCATCCTTGCTGATGAGACCACGGATATAAGTACACAAAAAAAAAACTAACCATTTACATATGTGCAGTTGACCCAGAAACATTTGAGCCCAGCACTCATTATGTTTCTAATATTCATATAACCTCTGGGACTGGGAAAAAGATTGCTGAGGATTTGCAAAATTTTTCTAACTGAGCATAATGTCCCAATGTCTAAGGTGATGGCTTTAGGTAGTGACGGTGCAAAAGTGATGACAGGAACAGGTGAGGGAGTAACAGGGCATCTACCAAGGCACAATCCAATGCTCTTGAATTACCACTGCATAGCCCATCGACTTGCTCTAGTCAGTTCTCAAGCTGCAGACTCAGTGCCTTATTTGCGCCAGTACCAGGAGGTGTTGACGGGATTATTTTATTATTTTAAAGCATCCTCAAATCGCTGTGACAAATTACAGCAGATTCAGGAGATGCTTAATGAGCCATCACTTGGGGTGAAAGAAGTTCATGATGTGTGCTGGCTTGTAGCTTTTAGTGCAGTGCAGACAGTGTGTAGGACCCTCGACTCCCTCATGAAATACAGTACATGTCAAGCAACACTGACACAAAGGCCTGGCTATGCCAAGAAACTGTCACAGGCTGATTTTGTGGCAACCACATATATGTTGGTGGACGTGCTGCCAGTAATCACTGAACTGTGCTTGGTTTTCCAGAAAAAAGGTCTCGACATTGCAGTTGTGCAAGTATCGGTAAAGCGCTGCATGACTGTCTTAGAAACAATAAAAAATGGGGAAACCCATTTGAGGGCAGGACAGCAGACCCATTTGGAGAAGCTAAGGGATGACTTAAAAACAGGCGTTGATGGAAAACAGATATTTAAAGGGAATCACATTGTGCAGGGAAAATCTAACATTGCAACAATCAAAAGAAATTTTATTGAAAAGCTAATTGAAAATCTAAAAATCAGGTTCCCAGAAAACGACAGCAACATCATGTTTGCCTTTGGAGTATTGGCAATGAGGCCACTGTCATTTATCTCACCTAGTGATGTGTCTGAGTGGGGCAACAATGAACTAGAGTTACTTCTGCAGCAGTATGGTCAGGAAAAAGAACACAACTTTCAGGGGACTCCACTAAAGTGCCACCAATTGTAGACCCTGACCAAGTTATGGAGGAGTGGGACAAACTAAAAACTCTAGTTTTGCAGGAGGGGTACCCAAGAGATAAAATGTCAGTTTTATGGGATCTCATCAACAAGTACTATAGTGAGACCTTCCCCAGTTTAATCAAGCTGGCAAACCTTGTCCTCATAGCACCTATCCACACTGCAGATTGCGAAAGGGGATTTAGTTCACAAAATCTCATCCAAACTAGTCTGTGAAACAGGCTGTCTGCCACTAGACTAGATGACCTGATCTTAATCCACTGTGAGGGATCACTACAAAAAGATTTTGATTTTGTGTTGGCACTGCATAACTGGCGAAACAAAAAGGAAAGAAGGTTGTTCACCAGTTAAAACTTCAGTTCTAGGGACATGGATAATGTTGTTCATCCACACTGTCTGGCAGGTTCCTTGATGCTTTAAATCTTGCCAGAAGGTATTCAAGCTGGCTCCTCCCACCAACCCGGGTGGTAAAACTCTCGGCTCCGCCCCATGACGCCAGATCTTCCTTACCGCTTGGAAGCTCAGGTTCCCTCCTTAACGCTCTGCGTGTAGACTGGATCCTAATTATTCGGTTCGCCCGAAACTTATTTTAAAATTTTCAAGACTTCAGTCAAGTTTATCCCTCGTGGCTGCGATGGACAAATCGAATCCCGGATTTCGGCGATGTCCTTGTGGGCAGAAAATGTCTAGGACGGACCTGCACTCCACGTGCGTCTACTGCCTCGGCCTAGAACATGACCCGCAGGCCTGCAAGTTATGCCGTTCGTTTTCGGCCAACGTCCTGGAAGACCGCGCTGCCCGGTTACAGCTTGGGCACCCCGAGAAGCGCTATCCGCCGGTGAAGTCGGAGGAGGCCCGTTGGTCGGTTACCGCGGTGGCTGGCTCGGCTGAGCAGCTCCAGCAGATGATCGCCCTCGAGGAGGAGGCGGCACAGGCCGCATCATCCTCTTCCTCGGTCACGGCATTTATCCCGCTTTCTCTAGGTACCTCTTATTCAGCTTCTTTCAAGGAGCTTTGCCAGTCCCTTTCCACGAAGGGAGCGGGACCATTGGGACATTCCTCTCGGTCCAGAAAGAAGGACTCAAAAGGTAAGTCCCATCGTCGGCATTCGTGGGAGCGGGAGAGGTCCCCTTCCCCGGACAGTCGACACTCGACTTCAGTCGAGGTTGCAGCTGAGGCCACTGGCTTCACGGTGTCCCTGTCAGGTCAGCCGGCCGAGACACCCATCAACGCGGTCGAGATTTTTCTCGACCCATCAGACGGGCTGTCGACTGGTGAAGCTGACAGCCCTTCTTCTCCGGTTCCCCCAGTGGAGACCGAGGCCCTACCTGCGCCTCCGGTGCCGCAGTTCCCGGTTAAGGCTTCCAAGCTGAGGGAAGAGCGGGTGTCCCCCGGCCCCCTTCCCAGACCCGTCCTCGGAAACACTGAGGATCTCAGTGTCGGTCTCGGACATCGTCTCGGTCCAGCCGATCCCACCGACATCGGCGGTCTCTGCACCGAAGTGAGCTACGAGGACCTGATGTGGCAGCAGTTACTTCTGTCCGGGAACAAGCCAACGCCGTCGCCTTCCCCGGCCATCAAGTGGCTGTCACCGAGCGGCTGAAACAACCCCTCGCTGTTGCCGAGGTGCCCAAGCCTGGGCCGGGTGTTTGGCCGAAACCAGCTGCCCCACCGATTTGTGGTGGAACCTCCGCCTCCACAACCGAAATCGGGAGCGCTGACCAAGGAGACTCAGTCGGGTAAGGGCCTGCCCCACAGATTGTCGGTCACCCTCACTCCCGACCAGTGACAGCGCTAGGGGTTTTAAAACATGGGTCAAATTAGACCCATAGGTGTAAAAAATGTGGGTCAAAATGAGAAACAACTGGGTCCAAACCTAATCGTAAGTAGAAATTTCACTAGTACAGAAGCTTAAATTTGTTGAGTGAAAATACTTTCTGTTGTTTAATTTTCCATCTTTCAGCTATTGTTAGAGACAGGTGCACCACTTTGGACCCACTGTCGTGTGGAAAGTGGGTCGTTTGTAGACAGCTGCTTTTTTTCCTTTCGCCCTATCTGGGCGGCTGTCTGCTCCGACTGTCCTTGGCAGGTGGAGGGTGGCTCAGGCCCCAGGCAGCTCTTCGCGGACTCCTCGGAGTCCGACAACGACTCCTCCCTGTTCTCCAGGCCTATCGACCTGGAGTCTTCCGGGGGCCAGTCGATGGACGAAAGCCCATCGTCCTTCATGGGTTTGCTTCGGCTCATCTCGGAGTCCACCGGGATGCTCGAGCCAGTATCCAAGCGGGCCAGATATCCCCTGATGGAGATACTGGACCAAGGGGATTCACCCACGGAGGCCTTTCCGGTGGCTGAAGCCATTGTTGGCCCAGCCTTGGAGCTCTGGCAGTGGCCTGCTTCCTGTCCTGCGCCTTCGGCCAGGATGGCCAGGAAGTATGCGGTCCCTACCGGCTCTTTGCCCGGTTTTGAACACCTCTCTCACCGACATGCCTCAGCATGGAACGCCAGGGGATGGGACAAGTCTCCCTCGACAAGGAGTCCAAAAGCTGGATTATGCCAGGCTAAGGTGTACGCATGCCCCTCCCTGGCTCCCACCAGGCCAGCTCGGCCGTGCTGATGGCACACTTCTCCCACACCCTCATGGGCTCCCTGGATGAGGTGATGCCTCATCTCCCAGGCAACCTGCAGACCACGGTCTGGCAGGTACGGGACCAGGGTAGGGCGGTGGCTAAACAGCAGCTCCAAACAGCTCTGGACATTGGAGACTCCTGTGCCAGATCAGTTGCGGCCGCGGTGGCCATGCACCGCAGAGCATGGTTGAGGATATCCACCTTCACGGCGGATACCCAGCACAAACTGGCGGATGTCCCCTTCCTGGGGACCAACCTTTTCGGCCCTGGAGTGGAAGGTCACCTCCAGCGGATCGAAAAGTCCAATGCCACTCTGGACTCTGTCACCTTCCGCCCAGAAGGACAAAGGCCACCGACAGCAGCAGCACAAGTCCTTTTGTCCTTCTGCGCCTGCGGCACGTCCGGCCCAACAGCACCAGTACCAGGGCCAGCAGGCTCACGCTTGGCATCCCAAACCAAAGCCCGCGGCTTCCTCCAATAGGAAGCAGGGAGGTAAAGGCCCAGGAGGTCCCTCGGCTGGTCCCTCCTCTAAGCCTGCCCAGTGACGGGTTGAGGGGTGTCGCCCCCAGCCTCGTCACTCCCCCCGGGTTCCCCCCGTGGGGGGACGGCTCCGCCACTTCCTTTCCACCTAGTCCATTATCACCACGGACCGTTGGGTGTTGGAGGTGGTAGGAAAGGGCCTGCCCTGAGTTTGAGCAGGCCCCGCCCTTCCGAGCCATCACCCCTCGGGGGGCTACGGGGTCCGCAGCCTCTTTGTTGGCTCACCGAGCCGATATCGCCCTGCTCCTCTAAAAAGAGGTGATCAGGAAGGTGGCGGATCCTCCTCCATACCGGGGTTGTGTCCAGGTACTTCCTGGTCCCAAAACGGATGGGGGGCTGGCGCCCCATTCTCGACCTGCACGACCTGAACAGGTTCCTAAGGTCTCGGACCTTCAGGATGGTCACTCTGGCTCAGATAAGCCCATCCTTGGAACGAGGCGTGTGGTTCTGTTCTCTGGACCTTCAGGACGCGTTCTGTCATGTCCCAATCCATTCGTCCCACCAGAGATTCCTTCGCTTCAGAGCAGAGGGATCCCTCTACAAGTTCCGGGCCATGCCCTTCGGCCTTTCCCTAGCTCCCAGGGTCTTCACCAAATGCATGGCAGTGGTGACAGCATTCCTGCGGCGCCGAAGGGTCCGGATGTACCCCTACCTGGACGACTGGCTGATTGCGGCCCCCTCCAGAGCGGAGGTGGAGCGGTCCAGAGATCTGGCCCTCCAGGTTTGCTCTCAGGTTGGCCTCCTCATCAGTGAGGCCAAGTCAGAACTCGTGCCAAAGCAGGTGATACAATTCATCGGGGCAGAGCTCGACTCTCTACGAGCCAGAGCACGGCTCCCGGCGGACAGGGCCGAGGTTCTTTCCTCCTTTGCCCAATCATTTCAGGTTGGGCAATCGCGCCTTGCCCGGGACTTCCTGCGTCTCATGGTGGCCTGCACCAGCGTGGTCTGTTGGGCCCGTTGGTACATGCGTCCCCTTCAATGGGGGCTGGCCAGCCAATGGTCACAGCACTTCGATCCTCTGGATCAGCTAGTGACAGTGACCCAGGGGATGTGGAACTCCAGTGGTGGACCATTCCAGCACATCTGCAGGAGGGCATCCCGTTTGTCAGCCCCGAGCCGACAGTCTCTCTATTGACCGATGCTCTCTGATGGGTTGGGGTGCCCATCTGGGAGCACAGAGCGCATGGCTCTGGTCCCCTCGGGAGTCCGATGCCACATCAACCTGCTGGAGCTTGGTGGTTGTCTAGCCCTCACCACCTGCGCTCCCGTTTCTCTGGGGTCAAATGGTTCAGGTCCAGGCGGACAATACCGACCAGGTACTACCTAAACCGCCGGGGAGGCACGCTCCATGCCTCTGTGCAGGGAAGCTCTCCGCATTTGGTCACTCGTGCGCAGCCTGGAGGCGGATCTCCTCGCCATTCATGTGGCAGGAGCCTCCAACACCCTGGCCGATGCCCCAAGCCGGATAGGGGCTGTGTCCCACGAGTGGTCTCTCCTGCCAGAGGTAGTACAAGATCTCTTCTCCCACTGGGGCACGCTCAGGTGGACCTGTTTGCTTCCAGGGAGAATGCGAAGCTGAGACTGTTTCATGCTCGCCCCCCTCAGCAGGGCTCGCTGCAGGGGGATGCCTTCTCGAGGCCGTGGACCCCGGGCCTCTTCTACGCTTTTCCCCCATTTCTCTTGATCCACAAGGTGCTTCTCAAGGCGAGGAGGGACAAGGTGCAGGTCATTCTGGTAGCCACAGACTGGCCCCGCCAGTTCTGGTATCCAGATCTCCTCAGTCTCAGCTCCAGGCTCCCGAGGCGGCTTCCAGCCCGCCTGGACCTGATCTCAGTCAATCAGGGGAAGGTATTCCATCCGGACCTTCAGTCCCTGCACCTGACGGCCTGGTTCCTGAGCGGCTAGAGTTCCAGGCCTTGGGTCTTTCTGACGAGTTCCTCAACGTCATTGAGGCGTCCCATAAGGAGTTGACCAGAAAATGCCTACGCCTTCAAATGGAAGAGATTCTCCATTTGGTGTCAGGACAAGGGCCTGGACCCTTCCTCCTGTTCCTTGGCAAGCATTCTGGACTACCTGTGGTCTCTTTCTCAGCAAGGGCTTTGTTCGACGACCCTCAAGGTGTTTATGGCAGCCATCTCTGCTTACCGGGCGCGGGCTGGGAAGCAGTCAGTGGCACAGGAGAAGGTGGTTGGGCGCTTTTTCAAAGGCCTTGATCACATATCCCGTCCGGTGCGAGAACCTCCACCTCCGTGGGATCTACTGCTGGTATTGGCTAAGCTCATGGGCAAGCCATTTAAACCGATGCACAGGTGTGACATCTCTCATCTGTCGTGGAAAACCACCTTCTTGGCGGCTGTCACGTCAGCCAGAAGGATGGGAGAGCTCCAGGCGCTTTCCATAGAGTCTCCTTATCTGGTCTTCCACAGGGACAAGGTTGTCCTGCGCCCCCACCCGAAGTTCCTTCCAAAGGTGGTGTCGGAGTTTCACCTTAACCAGGTTTTGACTCTGCCAGTGTTCTACCCCAGTCACACTTTGGAGGCCAAATATAGGCTCCATACTTTGGACCCTAGAAGAGCGCTCGCTTACTACAAGGAGCGGACGAATGAAGTTCGGGGAGAGGTTCGTCAGCTGTTTGTCACCTACGCTGAAGCCGCACCTGGCAGACCTGCAGCCAAGCGGACGATAGGCAGGTGGGTCACCTCCTGCATAGATCTCTGCTATAGGTTGGTGGGCATGGAGCCTCCCAGAGGGATAAGAGCTCATTCTACCCGCCATACCGCTGCATCGATGGCTGCTTCCAGGGATGTCCCTATCCAGGAAATCTGCAGGGCTGCTACCTGGAAGTCAGCACACACACCTTCATCACCCACTACCACATCGACCTTGAGTCACGCCGGGATGCTGGTTTTGGGGCCTCGGTTCTCCAGTCTTTATTTCCCAAGTAGGGGGTGTGCGCCTTGCCTCCCTCCTCCCGGAGAACTGCTAGGAGTCTGCCAGACAGTGTGGATGAACAACATATCCATGTCCCTAGAAATACAGGTTACTCACCTGTAACAGGAGTTCTAGGAATGGTATATGTTGTTCATCCACACAACCCACCTGACCTCCCCGGCTTCGACGCACAACCTGGTTTCCAGCGGGCTAGATCTGGTGTCATGGGGCAGAGCCGAGAGTTTTACCACCCGGGTGGGTGGGAGGAGCCAGCTTGAAGACCTTCCGGCAAGATTTAAAGCGGCAAGGAACCTGCCAGAAGTGTGGATGAACAACATATACCATTCCTAGAACTCCTGTTACAGGTGAGTAACCTGTATATTTGGGTCACCCCATCAGTTTAATGTTATTTACTCACCACCCAGTCACTCTCAGCCTCCCTTACTAAAAAAAAAAAAAAACTTTATTGATTTCGTGTAACACAATGAATAATACAACTGACTGAGACACAATGAGTCAAAACAATTTTTATATCTTTATTTTTCTTTAACTAGATCTGCACTGTCTGCAAACAAACACATTTCTATATGGCAAATATGACTGGCAATTTCTGTCTTCCTGTCCTGAACCCTTCATGCAGCTGCTGCAAATCTTCTTGTTCTGTCCTTTCTTTCTTTTCTGCTTTCTGTAGCTGATTGCCCTACAAATAATGAAAACACAACATCGAATCACGATGAATGTACAAAAAACAGAATTTGTCCCCAACATTTTCTAGTCTGTCCTGTTTTCCTCAGTTTGTTCCCTATTTTTCAGCACCCTTGGGACATTGTCCTGCTTTAAAAAATTTGCAGAATGAACCCTGGCCTAATGAGGCAGCAAGGGGTAATTTGAAGACTATGGGGGTTAAAGCAAGCACATTGGTTACGATTTGTGATATAGGTATGATGCAGTCTTTTGAAGGCAGCATGTGTGGTGCAGAGTGAACTTTAACTGTAAGAGAGTTCCAGTATCTTGGAGTGAAGCTAGAGAAGGCAAGGGTTCCTTTCTGTGTTTTGCACCTCTGAGTATAAAGAAGTGACAGCTCGTTTGAGCGGAGGCCATAGTGGAAGGACTGTGGCACCATCATGGAGGCCAGGGAGGTGGGTAGGTTGGATCTAATAATATTGTTAAGCAAAGTCCCATAGGCAATATGCCTGTAGGCTGACGGGGAGGGCCAGTTCAGGTCAACGTATAGTGAACAGTGGTGCTTTAGTTGAGGGGAGGCCAAGGCATATCGACAAATATTATTGTATGTGGTGTGCCATTTTCTTAGGGTGCTTTTCGAGGCCGTTATATAAGTGACTGCACCATACATCAGAGAGGGAAGGGGATGCCCCTAGCTATGGCCAGCCTGGCTGCGGGAGTGAGCATACGACTGGTCCTGTAAGCGGCGCCACGTTTCATATTCACTGCCTTACACGTGGCCATAATGTGGTCATCAAAGGTGAGAGCTTCATCAAGAAGAACACTGAGGTACTTGGACGAGGTGGCAATCATAAGAGATGAGCCATCAGTGCATGTGACATCATATAGGCTGCGGTTTGTATTGAGTTTGGCTGGGGACCCAAAGAGCATACCTTGTGTTTTGTCCGTGTTTAGGACAAGCTTGTGTTTGATTAACCAGTCTTGGATGGAGATAAATGAAGAGGTAAACCCACTGTTTATAGCTTGTATAGCTGCTGATGAGGTATATAGGACAAGATCATCAGCATATAGAATTGAATGGCATAATGGCAAGTTTTTGGAGATATTGTTTATAAAGACAGAGAAGAGAAGCGGACCCAAAATGGATCTCTGTGGTACACCAACATTTATGAGGGCTGGGCCAGATATGGCAGAACTGAAGTTTACCTGTTGGCTTCTGTTTGCTAGGTAACTTACAGACTGACGAGAGAAACCTAGAGATGATAGGCAGACCAGCAGAAGATGGTGATCCACCCGGTCAGATGCCTTGGAGAGGTAAATAAATACTGCTCCGGTCATGAGTCCTAGGTCCATAGAAGTAAGGATGTCATTTGTGAGGTTTAGTAGTGCAGCGGAAGTGCCATGACCTTTCTGGAAACCATGCTGAGAGGGGGTGACAGTTTGTGTTTAGAGAGATACTCCGTGACCTGGGTGGCCACTGTTTTCTCTTGGATTTTATTTAGCACTGCCAGAATAGCTATAGGCCTGTAATTTGCAGGGTTCATTTTGTCTCCCTTCTTAAAAATAGGCCTGACTTTTACAGTTTTTCCAGATATCTGGGACATGTCCATGACAGAGAGACATGGTAAAGATTTTGGCTAGTGGCGCAGCAATAAGAGGAGCAGCTAACTTCAGAAGTTTTGGCTGAAGGTAATCAGAGCCAACACTAGTATTGTCCGAGATTGAGCTGAGCTGTTTTAGGACTATAGCCTTTGATGTGCTCTTAAAGTAGAAAGGAGGGTGTTGTGGTGCCGTTGTTTCGGAGAAAGGTGGCGAGCTTGGGTTAGGAGGAAACGAGGCTGTGTATTTCGACAGGTTTGTAAAGAGTTTGTTAAAATGGTTAGCAATAGTTTGAGGTTCATTACAGTGGACTCCATCCAGGATCATATCATTTTTAAGGGGAGATTGGCTTGTTCCCAGAAAGGATTTTACGTGTGCCCAGAATTTCTTGGGGTCACCAGCAACTTCATTTAGCAGGCCTTTGCAATATGAACTCTTTCCGTGACGTATCTGTTTCTTACACAAGTTTCGCCGTGCTCTGTAGGTATCATAGTCCGCTTGATCCCCTAATTTTTTTAAAGAGTCGCCAGCTCTTATCACGCAGTCGTAGGGATGAGAGACGGTCCTTGTGTAGCCACCTGGTTCGTTTAGCCCGAACTCGCCTGGTACGTTTAGGCGTATGTGTATCCTGGAGTGACAGGAAAGTGGAAATAAAGTAATCAAGGGTAGTCTCTTACTTGCCATTCAGATGATGGCTTCCCCAAATTCTTTATTTAACTCCTCTCCCTGTGCTGAAGGTCTGTGCATGAACCTGGTACAGATAATGGTCCCAGAGCCTGTCTCTAGAATGACCCACAGCATCTCATACTAACATACTAAAATGCCAGCAGAATAGGCCTAACGGTCTTTCGTGTCTGCTCGTTTGGTCAGTCCCCAACCTGGGTGCTGACCTTGCTGTCCCCCTCGCCTTCTCTGGCTTCTCCCTTCCCAGTTCCGGATATTCTTGCTGCATTGGATTTTGCTCCCAGAACCCTTCCCCTGTACCTGTCCCACCCCCTCTTGAACCCCTCCACTGTCTCTGCCTCCACCAGCCCCTAGGCAGTGCATTCCATGGCTCCACCACCCTCTCAGTGAAGTAGCACCTCCTCCTTTCTCCCTGAATCTTCCCCTCCAGCTTCCAGCCATGCCCTCTAGTGGCCCTTCCTCCTTCCTTAGAGCACCCGACTGTTCCTCCCTATTTACCTCTTCATGTACCCTAAAGACCTCTATCATGTCCCCGGTCCCTTCTCTCTTCCAATGTACATATTTAGCTCTTGAGCCTCTCCTCATAGGTCCCTGTCCCCAAGCCCCAAATCATTTTGGTTGCCCTCCTCTGGACCTCTCCAGGAGGTTAATGTCCCGCTTTAAGTGTGGCCTCCAAAACTGCAGTACCTCAAGGTGCGGCCTCACCAAGCAGTTATACAGAGAGTATCACTTCCCTCCTTCTGGGTGATCCCCTAGCGATGCATCCCAGCATCCTGTTGGCCTTGGCTGCTGCCCTCCTACAAGTCTCCGAGTTGTTCATCTTGACATCCACCACCACCCCAAGGTCCTCTCGGCCATCGAGACTTGTAGCATTCCCCAGGGTGTACACTTGACCTGGGTTTCTGGCCCCAGGTGGAGTACCTTGCATTTCCTGCATTGAACCTCAGCTTCCACTTTCTAGACCATCTTTCCAGAGCCTCAGGTCCCCCTGTAGGCCATCCTCCCCTCCTCCCCATCCACCACCGCCCCAGTTTGAGTCATCTGCAAAGAGACTCATCACACTCTGATTCCTGTCCTTATGTCAGATACGTGGCGTTGAACAGAAGGGGCCCAGGACTGATCCTGTGGGACCCCACTAATGACCCTCCTTGGGATGACACTATCCCACCAACTTCGACCCTCTGGGTCCGGTCTTGGAGCCACTGCCTATCCATCTGATCATCTGGTTCCCCACCCCCATTTCTCCCAGCTTATCCAACAGGCCACGTGAGGAACAGAGTCAAATGCCTTGCTGAAGTCCAGAAAGAGGACATCCACTGGTCTACCAGGTCCAAGGCACTTGTCACCCAGTCATAGAACTCCACCAGGTTTGTCTGACACGATTTCCCAGGATGAATCCATGCTGTCTATCGTCCAGGCACCCTGACTTATCCAGGTCCCCCTAGCCTCTCCTTGACAATGCCCTCCATCACCTTGCCCACCACCGATGTCAGGCTGACAGGCCTGTAGTTCCCTGCCACCTCCCTTGATTCCCCCCTTGTGGATAGGCACTATATGCGCCACCTTCCAGTCTTGGGGCACCCACCCTGTCCTCAGAGAGATGGTGAAAAGCTCTGCCAGGGGTTTCGCCAGGACATCTGCAAGTTCCTTCAGCACTCTGGGATGTAATTTATCCGGCCCGGTGCTTTCTCCGTCTTAAGGGAGCTGAGGGCTTCCCTCACTCTCTGCTGTGATTTCCACTTCCGGTACCTCTTCTCCTGCTTAGCCTCCCCACCTGCCAGTGATGCCTCCCCTCTCCCCAGACCTGCCGATCGGTAAGGGTCCCCCCTCCTCAGTATCTCTGTCTCCTCCCATGTATGATGCAGCACCTCATTTTCCCTGGTGAAAACTGGAGGTGAAGTACTCATTTAGTACCTCAGCCTGCTCCCCCGGTCTTGTGCCCATCCTCCCGATTTAATCCTGCTGATCTGCCCTTCACCCTTCGTTTTCCCAATGCATCTAAAGAACCCTTGTTCCCTCTCCTCATTTCCCTGGCCAGGTTCTGCTCCTTCCTTGCCTTAGCTGCCCTCACCACTCTAGTGGCCCTTCTAGCCATCAGCTCTGACTCCCTCGATCCTTTCACTCCTTGAGCACTTGAATTGCTTATAGGCTGCTTTCTTCCCGCACCACCTCCTGGACCTCCTGGTCCACCAACAGGGTTTTGGGCCCCACCGTATTGCTCTTACTCTTGCACAGGTGCTGGTAGCATCCTGCACCCTCTCCTGATGATTTCCACCTACTATCACGCCCATGTCTGACCCAATCCCATCCAAATGCTCCTTAGGATCCTTCCCATTTCCTAATCCGCCCCTAAAGTCGGTTACTCGCTTGTGCAGCCTTCTAACCCTCCTAGGTCCAGGCAGAACCAGACTGTGGCATGGTCACTCCCCGCCAATGGGTCCCTTACCTCCAGGCCCCCAATCTGGTCACTGTCTGCCAGGACCACATCCAGTACCTGCGTCTCCCTGGTCGGTTCCCTCACCTGCTGAGTTAGGAACGCGTCTTGAAAGACATCCAACAACCTCTGTTCCCTGGTCACAGAGGATGTCATAGTCTCCCAGTCTGTTCCTGGCATGTTTAAGTCCCCAACACCACCACCTGCCTCTGCCCAGTCTGCAGTGTCTCCCAACATCTGCCACCAGACTGTCCTCCAGCTCCTCCGCAGGGCAGGGGTCTATACACCACTCCCTATTTTTACCTCTTGCCCCCTTGTTATCAAGGTGACCCAAATCGCCTCCACGGTTCCCTCCCCTCCTCTACTCCCCATGCCAATGCAGTTTTTACTATCATTGCTACCCTCCTCCCTTCCTCCCCCTGTCCTTCCTGAACATAGTGTATCCCTCAGGTTCAGGTCCCAGTCATGTCTTGCAGTGGCCCAAGTCTCAGTGACCGCTACCACATCCACTGCTCCCTCAGTTAGCATTGCCTGGAGCTCCAGGCATTTTATTGCCCAAGCTCCTGGCATTTAGCAGGACTACCTTCCACCCTTTCCCTATAGTTCCATTTCCCTGCTCATGTTCCCATGGGATTCTGTTTTCTCCTGGTCTGCACTTTGCCAGTTGGCCTTATCCTGCAATCCTCCTGGTCCCGGAGTGGAGACAAGTCCCTCCTTTATCGGCACCCCTTGACAGCCTTTTTTCCCATCCCACCCCTTCACAAGTTTAAACCCCACTTTTCACCAATGAACCTCTATTTTCAACTTAAGGATTCCTCCTCCAAATTGAGATGTAGTCTATCTCAGCATACAGCTCCTTATCCTCCCAGGTCTCCCCAATCCTCATCAACCCATACCCTCTGGCCTCACACCACTCCTGAGCCACTGGTTTATCTCCCCAATTTTCCTTTTGTGTTCCCCACTAGCCCTTGGCACTGGCAGGATTTCTGAGAAGGAAACTGTGCATCCTATGTCATGACAGATCCTGGCGAGCTCCTTGAATCGTGCCTGTATCTCTAGCTCGCTATTTCCCTCAATGTCATTTGTACCCAGGTGGACCAGTATGTCTGGGGAACTCCCACAATCCTTTGCCAGCTGATATACCTCATGCTTAGCCCTGTGCACCGTTAGTCCAGGGAAGCATCTTGTTCTAACTGGCCAGGCTTCTCCCTCCCTATCCCATTTGATACCCCTGATCATAGAATCCCCAGCAGGACACTCTGACCACTCCTTTCCTCCATTCCCCTTCCATGTCCCTCATCCTTTCTACAGGCCCCTCCACCCAGCTGGTCGTGTTCCTCCCCTTTCTGGGTGCCACACCCCTCCTCTCCAATCCTATGCCTCTCCTCCTCCTGAGTATCCTTCTGTTCCTGCTAATTCCCCCTCACTGCTCGCAACTGGTCCTTCTCCCCATCTGCTAAACTAGCCTGGCTCATCCTCCCTTCCTTCCTGTCTCCATTTAGTTCCTCCTTGCTAGTCGTGCTCCCTGGCCTAAACCCTCAGCTCCCCTTACTGAATCCTCCTTGTACTTCTGGTCCTTCTCCTTTACCTTTCCTCCCAACTGGTCCTTCTCCTTGTGCTTTCCTCCTCTTCCCCTGCCCCTCCTACTCGATTCACTGCTCCCCATTCTCCTGCATTACAGGTCCCCCTGTTCTTCCTGCTATCTGGCCCTGCCCTCTGCCTCCCCTCCCTTTCCATTTCTAACTACCCTGTCATGGCTACATCACCCCTCATCCTTGAGCAGAAGAAGAGAATTGAAGCGGTTACTGAGTGTAAGGTCTGATCCACTCTCGCCTTGCTTCCTTCTGTCCAGCCCTGGCCATCTGCCTACTTCCCTGAGAATGTTGTCCCTCGTCCCCCTTTGTGAGGGCTCCCAGTTACCTGCCTGCTTCCTTGGTGGTGTCCTTGGACCCCTCTGCCAGGTTCCCTATGTGACCCCTGAGTATTCTCCTGCACTCCTTTCCCTATGCCCCCACCCCCAGTGCTTGGTGCAACCCTGTGGAGATTCCCAGCCCCTTCCAACCATACCACCCCCTTCCCCAGCTTTCTCCTAATCCCCAACCTCCTCCCTAAGCTGTGCTAGCTGGTAGCACACTGGGCAACCACCGAACTTCCAAGCCCAGTCCAGTATCATGGCTGCTCCACACCCTGTGCACCCCACCACCCTCCCAAAGATGCCGGCCCTCATGTGTGGTTCCATCCTTCCAAATAGGTTTCTTGGGTGAGCTACCAGGTTTCCCCCTAGTCCAAGATACCCCTACTGCCTAATCAGGTCCTACTAATCTTACAGACAGTCCCACTGTACACCAGTAACCCTGTTACTGGGTGCAGTACAACACATTAAACTTATAAGGGAAATGAACAACTCCCAAAGCTCCTCTCTCTCAGCCTTTAAATCCTACCCCCAGTGGCTAGAACTACATGAGCTGCACCTGCAGCCTTTTCCTCCAATTGCAGGGCAGGTGTTCCCCTATAAATCTGCAGGCTTCTGGGGAGGGTGGTTCTTGGGCAGACACCTGACTCGAGAGAGAGTGTATCAGCCCAGTGTCTCCCCTCCAAGCCCAGCAGCCAAAGAACTAGGCCCAAGCAAATCCCACCAAATAGGTTTTAAATCAGAAGAAATAGGCCTCTACCAGCGCAGCCTGTTACACAGTGAAACATCCACAAAATGAGCCCCACTTACAGCCACCAAATCAGTTTAGAAACATCCAACAGCACCCAAAACAATACCCTGCTAGCCCCTTAGAAGTAAGAAAGAAAAGAACTAACCTACCAAGTAAAATCCACAAGAACCCTGTGAAAACAACAGCAGCAGCTACTGTCCTGGAACACAACTGATCCTGTCCCCTTCCAGTTCTTTCTTTCTTCCAGCCATTACTTTTCTTCCAGAGGACCTTGTACTTCGTGGCCTTAATTCCCTTCCCCATGTATAGTTCAGTCCCTCCTCCCTTGCTGTCTGCCCTGTCTTCTCTTGAACGGAGAGTTGCCAGGTGTACTGGAAGGATGAATTCAGTAAGTTCCGGTAGTATTTCTGTAGTAGGTGGATGGTTCTCTGTTCAAGGAAATTTTTGCAGGCTAATAAACAATTTGAATGAGGTGTATTCATATAGGGTGCTGCCACATCCACAGTGACTATGATGGCATAGCTGGTTAGGGCTGTTATCTACTATAGTTTATTTAGGAAATCGGTTGTCTTTGAGAAAACTGGAGGTTTTGTGCACCTCTGGCTTTAGGGTCTCCTCCACCCAGCTGAAAATCCGTTCTGTTAGGGTGTATATGCCCGATGTTATGGGGCACCTTGGGTTTCTTATGTATGTTGTATGTAGAATGTTCCTGCTTTGGAGCTGGGAAGAATATGGTTTTCCGAAGTTGTTTTTATTGCAGGTGGATATTTCTTAATATGGTTCCTAACCCTTTTTCTATGTTATTTGGTTGGTCCTTCCTGCCCAGGTGTTTAATTCTGTCTGAGAGTTGTCTTTTTCACTCTTGTACATACTGTGTTTTGTGCATCTCCACCCTTGTATGCTAGCTTAATAATTACATTCTCATTCTGTTTGAGGCCCTGTATAGTCCTCTGTTCAATGGAGTTTTAGTTGTGGTGAATTTTGGCAGTCCTGTTTAGGGTCTGGGAGTTCACACTGTGGTGAAAGCTGTCAGTGTACAGATTCAGTTCAAGATCTGTTCCTGCAGGTGGGGTCCAAGTGACTGTCTTCTGTCTGTTATGTTGTGGTGCTTGGGGTATCTTTATTATGGAAAAATTCTTGTAATTGCAGTCAACAAAGAAATTCCTCCAAGGCGCCACATTACTGTATCTTGTCGAGCTGCATCATGGGAAAGAATAACCGTTCTTTAGATAGTGCAGATGTCTCTGTGGGTGTGACCATGTGGCTGGATAAATTACATTGTCTTTGTGTGTGCAGTTCAGGTAGTCCGTTTTTAGGGGTGATGGTGTTTAGTTTTGCCAGTGCTGCTGAGCTGAGGAGGACTGATATTTCAGGTTTTCAGGTTTTTTTATGATCTTACCTCATGTAATCTTTGATAGCTCTTTGGTATATACATGATGCCTTTTGTCCTGTATGTCACCCTGTTATTCTCGATATCCCTGTTTTTTTTTTTTTTCCTTCTTTTTTTCTTATTATAGGAATCGGACATTGGCTTGTTACCCAAAGCTGGAATTTAAGTTTTGAAAGAGCCAATCATCATGTTCCTTTCTACTTATAAGGTTGACTATCTGGCTTTCACGTAAATTACCTGTAAATTCATTTAATCTATTTAAGGGGAGCAAGGACCCTACCGTGTGTAAATCATATCTGGCATATGTAAAGCAAAAAGGGTTCCCATACAAGATTGAGTGTTTTTGTTTTTTTGTTGTTGTTTTTTTTTTTCTTGACTATAGTGAATTCTTTTTTGATTCACACAGTCCTTCATCAGGTTTAACCAGTTTTTGATATGGGAATTATTCTGATCTTTTCACTGTTATAGAATTAAATTTTTGGCAGTAAAGTGAGATTTAGAAATATGATATTTTTTCCTTTGTCCAATCATCAATAACTAAAAATTTCACCAAGTAGCAGAATACCTGGATCGAAAGGGATGTCCAGTCCTACAACAGTGCTGACTGTTGTTCTTGCACTATTCCAAAAATTTGTCAACTCTGGACAGGTAATGACCATATGCAAGTGTGATCCTTTTGCTTGTGTACATCCAGGGCATTTGTCTGATATGTTATTAAAATTATGGCGTTTTGCAGGTGTGTAATATACTCTTTGGAAAATGTTGAACTGGATTTATTTAATTTTATTGTTCCTAGAGACTTCTGATAATGATGGAAAAATTTCTGTCCATTGCTGCCCATTTAGATGTGATCCTAAATCTTTTTTACTAACATACTAAAATGCCAGCAGAATAGGTCTAATGGTCTTTCGCGTCTGCTTGTTTGGTCAGGCCCCACCCTTGGAGCTGACCTTGCTGCCCCCTCGCCTTCTCTGGCTTTCCCTTCCCAGTTCCGGATAGTCTCGCTGCATTGGATTTTGCTTCCAGAACCCTTCCCCTGTACCTGTCCCACCCCCTCTTGAACCCCTCCACCGTATCTGCCTCCACCAGCCCCCTAGGCAGCGCATTCCATGGCTCCACCACCCTCTCAGTGAAGTAACACCTCCTCCTTTCTCCCCTGAATATTCCCCCCTCCAGCTTCCACCCATGCCCTCTAGTGGCCCCCTCCTCCTTCCTTCGAAGCACCCTTACTGTTCCTCCCCTATTTACCCCCTTCATGTACCTGAAGACCTCTATCATATCCCTTTGGTCCCTTCTCTTTTCCAATGTGTACATATTTAGCTCTTCGAGCCTCTCCTCATTGGTCCTGTCCCCCAAGCCCCAAATCATTTTGGTTACCCTCCTCTGGACCCTCTCCAGGAGTTTAATGTCCCTCTGTAAGTGTGGCCTCCAAAGCTATTTACGCTTTTGTTAATGGGACCATCTTCTCCTTCAGGGTTTTGTAAATTTTGACTCTAAAAAAGTTTATCTGAAGTTTTGCTAACTAAAATATCTTCAGTTGGGTAAAGTGTTAGTATTCCCCCCCCCGTGAAATCCCTTACTTGAAGATATGCCAGATAGTAACCATATTGAAGATTGTGTTTTTAATTCATAAACTTCAAGAAACTGCCCAGTTTTGTAAAGATGCCGTAATTGGAATATTCTTTTTCTCCTTCCATATGTGAATAAAGAAGTTATTTTTGTTATAGTTGGAATCCTAATGATGAATGTTGTGTAGGAGAAAGGGGCTATTTCTTTTCTCCATCCAAGTGCAGAGTGGGCTTTCTGACAAATTTTTGAAGTAGAGAGGCATGAATAGAAATATGCTCCTCTTAAGATCTTTAAACAGTGACGTTTATCGTTCTGTTTCAACCCAGCCTGGTACCTCTTTAGAGTCAAACCAGTTGCTGATTTGTTCTAATTGGGCAGCAGGGTAATATCAGGACACATTTAAGAGGTATAGGCCAGTGTGTTCTGTCTGAGCATGATGTTTCTGAGGTGAGAGCATTGTTTTTGTTTTTTTTATTCTGCCATATACATTTCCTTTCTTTATCTTCTAATTTGTTAAAGGTCCTTTTTGGAATCCATATAGGTAGATTATGAAGAGGAAATTGTTCAGTCAGGAAAGGCACACTAAGCCGGAGTTTGTTTTCAGGTGCGACCTAGGGTCACACAGTATGCAAGTGGGGGATGATGGAATTCAAACTCAGGTCTCCAGCTCAGTGTTTGTAACCACTACGCTATGCTGCCTTCTTTTTGACTTAGACCTATCCTGAGATAGGATGATCCCTAAATACCTACATTTAGTATTTATTGAGGTATTGTTGGGGATTGGAATATTTTGTATGTTGAATTCCTTATGTATGGGAAGTATATTTGATTCTGTATCCGGATACTGCTGGGAAATGTGTAACTAAGTTGAAGAGTGGTCGTAGTTGGTGGGATAGTCTCATCCCCAAGGAGGGTCATTAGTGGGGTCCCACAGGGATCAGTCCTTGGGCCCCTTCTGTTCAACGCCTACGTATCTGACATAAGGACAGGAATCAGGAGTGAGATGAGTCTCTTTGCAGATGACTCGAAACTGGGGGGTGGTGGATGGGGAGGAGGGAGGGTGGCCTACAGGGGACCTGGAGACTCTGGAAAGATGGTCTAGAAAGTGGAAGCTGAGGTTCAATGCAGAAATGCAAGGTACTCCACCTGGGGCCAGAAACCCAGGTCAAGTGTACACCCTGGGGAAATGCTACAAGTCTCGATGGCTGAGAGGGACCTGGGGGTGGTGGTGAATGTCAAGATGAACAACTCGGAGACTTGTAGGAGGGCAGCAGCCAAGGCCAACAGGATGCTGGGATGCATCGCTAGGGGATCACCTCCAGAAGGAGGGAAGTGATACTCCCTCTGTATAACTGCTTGGTGAGGCCGCACCTTGAGTACTCGTGCAGTTTGGAGGCCACACTAAAGCGGGACATTAACCTCCTGGAGAGGGTCAGAGGAGGGCAACCAAAATGATTTGGGGCTTGGGGACAGGACCTATGAGGAGAGGCTTGAAGAGCTAAATATGTACACATTGGAAGAGAGAAGGACGGGGGACATGATAGAGTCTTTAGGTACATGAAGAGGGTAAATGGGGAGGAACAGTCGGGTGCTTCAAGGAAGGAGGAAGGGGCCACTAGAGGGCATGGGTGGAAGCTGGAGGGGGGAAGATTCAGGGGAGAAAGGAGGAGGTGCTACTTCACTGAGAGGGTGGTGGAGCCATGGAATGCACTGCCAAGGGGGCTGGTGGAGGCAGAGACAGTGGAGGGGTTCAAGAGGGGTGGGACAGGTACAGGGGAAGGGTTCTGGAAGCAAAATCCAATGCAGCAAGAATATCCGGAACTGGGAAGGGAGAAGCCAAGAGAAGGCGAGGGGGACAGCAAGGTCAGCACCCAGGTTGGGGACTGACCAAACGAGCAGACACGAAAGACCGTTAGGCCTATTCTGCTGGCATTTTAGTATGTTAGTATGTTAGTGGACGTAGAGCGAGATTGACGCATCATTTAAATAAATCGACACATCATCTGTGTTCAGAGATAACCTTTCACTCTCTGTTAACCATAAAGCCAGCTGTTTCATTACATTGTCAAACTGCTTGAGCAAATGCTTTCATGAATGTAGACTTTCCAGCGACATGTAAACCCCTCTTCAGTCTTGCGTTTCTCAGGAGTGCTTCTTCTTTGTCTTGAAGAAGATTAGGTTTGAGAAAGACAAATCTTGGTTGTTTCCTGTGATAATTGGGACCATTGGCTCCTCTGTGCACTCTATCTAGCTCCACTTATTTTTCCGGGAATGGTCTCCCTAGAGCCGCTGTTAATAATTTTTTCAAAGAATGCCACTGGTTGTGCACTGTCCATTCCTTCAGGGATACCCCCCCCCCACCCCACCGGCTTCATTTTGTCTCCTGTGTTACTGTATTTTTAGTTTTCTGGATTTTCTTTTCTTTTTCAGTCCTGTTTTTGTCCCCAGGTCCTCTTGATCAGGACCTCCTTTTGCATCTGCCAGGGCCACCTCCTATCCATCAAGGGCCTATTCATCCTGGTACCCCACGGGCCACCTGCAACACATTGCTCCCTCAGAGCAGATTGAGCCCCCTGAGGTAGAGTCTGCCTTCAGCAGTGTCTTGAACTTTTTTTGAAGAATTCTCTTTTTACTGTCGTTCTGTATGGAGGCAGTGATCCTGTAATTTTTCTGATGTCTGGTAGCATAGTCACTGAGAAAATGCAGTGTTGAATGTGGACGCCAGGGGGGGGGTTGGCAGTCCTCAAACCTCTTGATATAAGGTGCATTCTTTTGCACTGTCGGAGGAAAAAGATGCCACTGTCCAGTTTGACAAGTTTCTTCATGTAACTGAGTTACAGGGTTAGTATTTTATGTTAGCTCTCTAGTTTTCCCTTGTTACCTGCTGGGTCAGGCTCTCCTTGAGCCCGTACATAAGTCATGGATCTCAGGCCTACTGATATGGTTGCCACTGACTCCCAAGTACCCACTGTCTTTCCCCTCATAAACTGTCCAGGATGTATCCCTTCTGGGCGGGGCCGGCCAGAGCAGTTTTTTTCTTTACCTTGCATGCCCTCATCTAGTTCCAGTCTCCCTCAGAAACACCCATGGTGTACCCAATCCCGCTGCACCCCTTACCTGAATGCCAGCCTCCATAGGGTCTTGGTTATCCCCCACAGGCAGAGACAGTGTAGGGAGGATGCACCCCCATGTTTTGTGCATCGTTTGGCAGTATCCCAGGCGGTGGTGTGGGGCCCAGATGTTCAGGGGGTCGTTGTCAGTCTGGAGCTAGGTTCAATTTTTTGTTTACTTCCATCCCCTGGGACATTGCGCTCACTTACATCAAGGGGGTGCACATGCGAAGTGTGTCTACATGCTGAAGTCCGACGTCCTAGCCCTCCCTTGGCTCTCTAACCACACTTCCACCTGTGGTCACCAAGGTGGCAGTATCATAGCAGTGGACCTTGCCCTACCTCCCTGGAGGCGGAGAGTGCTCTGTGAAATGCTTAGTGCTGAGTCCTCTCCCCCCCTGATGACCCAGGCTTGTTCCTGCATCCGGTTGCCAGCATCACAGACGGTAACCCTGTAGCTGCATCAACAGGCAGGCACAGCAGTTTTTGTTGTTTAAACGTGGAAAATGAATATATTTCCTGCACTTACGCATAGCTGAATCCTACAGGACACATGTTTGGCAGGTAAGGGATAACTCTGCTGAACTATGGATGAAGTCTTTTACAGTGAGACATGCTTATACTGATTATTCTGGTTTACTGCCCTCTCAGTGCTGTGTAGTCATGTAAAAACACACCAACAAAATACGGAAAGTAAACTTTTTGTTTGTATTCATTTAATTGCACAGACTTGTAGTTGAAACCCTGTTGCAGGAAGAATACCAGGAACAGAACTGGCTACATGCAGTTCTTTCACTTTTCTTGTCAGTAATGTTGTTATGGTTGCTTACTTTTGGGCCCCTCTGTTATAGCACAGTGTATGTAATGGTTATTAGACCTTGGCTCTGAACCACACTGACCTTAATTGTAATACTGTGTCCGTTGTAATATATTCAACATGTTTTTATTCCCAAACATTGTGTTGCTATGCCTCTGCTAGGGTGTGTGTGTAGTGCAGAGATATCCAAGTGGGAGCTGTTTGGTTTATACAGCACAGCAGTGGTGTTGTGGTTTTTTTTTTTTTTTTTTACTTGGAAATTCAAAGTGAAAATCAATTATAGCAAACCCCCAAAAATATTGATTACGCCTCTTGATGAGCAAGAGGAGCATCTTACAAGATAAGAGGAAAAAAGGATGATTTCAAATAGAAGAATGTATGGGAACATTTTCATCATATCATGAACTAGTGCTTTAAACTAGAACAGACCTTTTCAGTTCAGGAGAACTTGTATAAAAAGGTGGCTCTTTAAGTCATTTGCTGGTCATTGGAGAAGTGCAGGGTAAGAAGCGTGGAGGAAGTTGGGAGATGCCTGCCTTATTTCAGGGGGCCATCTCCTCTTATGGCCTTCTTTCAAGCATCTCTGACACATTGCAATAAGTCCTTTTTAAACAGCTCAGAATGAATCTGACTGATAGGCAAAGAAAGTTTGAGGTCGGAAGTTAAAACTAAATGTAGATATATAAGGATGTTATGGTATACTGTGGTATCGGAGGTCACTGTAGTGATACCATAGGGAGCATATGATACTGTGATAGCCGTTCATGACATATTCCCTTTTTCAGGCTTTCAACTAATTTATGTTTTTTTAGGGACAGCTGTTCTTCTACATAGACCTGTCCATGGCCCTTGACCTGGCTGACCACAGCATGTAGCCTACAAAAGGTCAACCAACATTGTATGTTCTAAAACTACTCTTGCTTGGTTTAAAAACTGTGCATGATCGACGGCAAGAAGTTAAATTGGGTAACTTTACATCTGACTTGGCTTGTATAAAAGGTGTCCCACAAGGCTCTATTTTAGGTCTGTTGCTTTTTTCGACACCTGGTTTAAAAATTGCATGACTGAAAGCAAGAAGCTAAATTAGGTAACTTTACAGCTCACTTGGCTTGTATAAAAGGTGTCCCACAAGGCTCTATTTTAGGTCTGTTACATTTCTCAATATTTGTCAGTACTCAACCAGTTGCACATCTGAGGTGTAGTACCTCGTGTCGGGGTTCACTTTTAACACTTAATTTACTGGCCCTGGGGGTAGTGCAAGTTGTGCTGGATCACTGCACACCACTCCCAACATTCTTGTTTGGCCTAGTGCAATATAAATATAGCAAAACCCTTTCCCACACATCTCTGCTCTTGACCACCACCCTCCCCATCCATGTCCCCACTACCAACAGACTTACCTTAAGTATTTAACAATTAATTCCGTCCAGTGCTGTGCGACATGCATCTGTCAGTCTCTCGGTCTGGTAGAATGCCAGTATTCTTACATTATAAGGCTTTGTGATATTGCGCTCATCATTAATGAGAACCGGGAACTACTGAATGAACAAATCCTCAAGCGCCCATGCAGTGTACTGAAGGTGCTGGGAAGCATGCAGAGGAGGTGACTATGCAGTGCAAGGAGAGCACCTAGAGCCTGTCAGGGAAGGCTGGTGCTCTGTGCAAACAGTGTGAGGAGAACAAGTCAGCACAGAGGACCCCACAGTCAAGTGTGGGGCTGGTCCCATTGTGCACTTTGTGGGCAAAAACATTTTGGTTTACTTATTATTTGTAGCATAGTAGATTGCATCATACTAATCTTGTTTAGTTGTAGGGTGACGTCATCTTTTACTACAAATCCCAGAATCCCTTATAGCTGACAGAGCAGTAGGCAGCAGTGGGAGATTCAATAGCCTGCACTGCATGTTTGAACTTTTATAAATCTCCAGTCAGATGTTTTCTGGGACTGCTTTTCTCCATAGGCTAAGTACAGTCCTCTGTGACTGTGCATAGCCCATGGAGGACTGTGGGACCAGCAAACAAACAAATCAGAGCTAATATAAACTCTAACATGCACTGCAGGCTATTGACACTTCTCACTGCTGCCTACTGCTCTGGTGTCATCTGCAGGGGATTATGGGATATGTGGTAACAGAAAATGTCAGCCCACGACTAAGCAAAATTGGTCTGATATAGTCTGCTGAACTGCAGTAAACAGTAAGTAAACCAGAATGTTTTTGCGCACAGAATGCACACTGGGACCAGGCCCACACCTGAGTGTGGGGGCTATTGGTGGTGACTGCTCCCTTTTAAATTGGTTCTCTCTCTTAGCTAGGTTCGCATATGACCTGGGGTCTTTTGTCTACATGCTGGTTCGTACTTAAACACCTTGGTGTTTAATTCAGTGTTTTCAACCTGTCTCTTTAACTAGAATTTTTAGTTTCAATGTGTCCCTCGTTTCTGGAATTCCTTTCTACTGGATATCAAGAACTCCCCCATAGACACTTGCTTTAAGGTTAGACTCCAAGAGTATTTACTGAATTAATTAGTCTGTTAGTGCTCATGAACGTACTAACATACTAAAATGCAAAATGCCAGCAGAGTAGACCTAGCGGTCTTTCGTGTCTGCTCGTTTGGTCAGCCCCAACCCTGGGATCTGAACTTGCTGTCCCCCCAACCCTCTCGGGATTCTCCATTTCCAGACCAGGGTGTTCCCCTTGCATTGGACATTGCCTGCACAAATGTTCCCCTGTACCTGTCCCACCCCTTCTTGAACCCCTCCACAGTCTCTGCCTCCACTAGTCCCCCGGGCAGCACATTCCATGGTTCTACCACCCTCTTATTGAAGTAGCACCTCCTCCCCCCCCCCTTCCAGCTTCCATCCATGCCCTCTGGTTGCCATCCCCCTTCCTTCAGAGCACCATGACTGAGCCTCCCTATTTAACCCCTTTATATACTTGAAGAACTCTCATGTTCCTGTCCCTCTCTTCCCGGACGGTGCATATTTGGCTTCTGAGCCTTTCCCCCAAGCCCCAGATCATCTTGGTTGCCCTCCTCTGAACCCTTTCCAGGAGTGCAGTGTCCCTTTTAAGTGCGGCCTCCAAAACTGCACACAGTACTCGAGGTGTGGCCTAACCAAGCAGTTATACAGAGGGAGTATCACTTCCCTCCTTCTGGAGGTAATCCCCCTAGCGATGCATCCCAGCATCCTGTTGGCCTTGGCTGCTGCCCTCTTATAAGTCTCAGAGTTGTTCAGGGTTGGATTTAAATGCCGGGAGAGAGGAGCTTAGGGAGTTGTTCATTTTCCTTACATGTATAATGTGTGTACTGCACCTAGTAACAGAGTTACTGGTGTACAGTGGGACTGTCTCTAGGATTAGTGGGAGACCTGATTAGGCAGTAGGGGTATCTTGGAATAGGGGGAACCTGGTGGCTCACCCAAGGAAAACTATTTGAAAGGGGATGGAGCCACATCATTAGGGCCGGCATCTTTGGGAGGTAGTGGGGTGCACAGGTGTGGAGCAGCCATGATACTGGACTGGGCTTGGAAGTTTGGTGGTTGCCCAGTGTGCTACCAGCTGGCACAGCTTAGGGAGGAGGTTGCGGGGATGAGGAGAAAGCTGGGGGAAGGGGGGTGGTATGGTTGGGGAAGGGGGCTGGAAATCTCCCACAGGGTTGCACCAAGCACTGGGGGCGGGGGTATAGGGAAAGGAGTGCAGGAGAATACTAGGGGTCACATGGGGACCCTGGCAGAGGGGGCCCAAAAGGACACTGCCAAGGAAGCAGGCAGGTAACTGGGGACCCTCACAAAGGGGGGACGGAGGGACAACATTCTCAGGGAAGTAGGCGGATAGCCAGTGCTGGACAGAAGGAAGCAAGGCAGGGAGGTGGATCAGACCTATACTTAGTAACCGCTCACCCTCTTCTTCTGCTCAAGGATGGGGGATGTAGCCACTACAGAGGTGGTTAGAGACGGAAAGGGTGTGGGAGTGGGGGCAGGAGGCAGGGGCCAGATAGCAGGAAGAACAGGGGCGGACCTGGAATGCAGGAGAATGGGGGGAGCAGTAAATCGGAGCAGGGGGAAGAGGGAGGAAAGCGCAAGGAGAAGGACCAGTTGGGAGGAAAGGTAAAGAAGGACCAGAAGTACAAGGAGGATTCAGTAAAGAGAGCTGAGGGGTTAGGCCAGGGGAGCACGACGAGCAAGGAGGAACTAAATGGAGACAGGAAGGAAGGGAGGATGAGCCAGGCTAGTTTAGCAGATGGGGGAGAAGGACCAGTTGCAAGCAGTGAGGGGAATTAACAGGTACAGAAGGATACTGGAGGAGGAGAGGCATAGGATTGGAGGGGAGGGAGTGGCCAGGGTAAATAAGGAACGGGTGTTATGTGGCACCCAGATAGGGGGAGGAACAAGGAGCCAGCTGGGTGGAGGGGCCGGTAGAAAGGATGAGGGACATGGAAGGGGGGGAAATGGTGGAAAAGGAGTGGTCAGAGTGCTCCTGCTGGGGGATTCTATGATCAGGGGTATCAAATGGGATAGGGAGGGAGAAGCCTGGCCAGTTGGAACAAGATGCTTCCCTGGACTAACGGTGCACAGGGCTAAGCACGAGGTATTTCAGCTGGCAAAGGACTGTGGGAGTTCCCCAGACATACTGGTCCACCTGGGCACAAATGACATTGAGGGAAATAGCGAGCTAGAGATACAGGCAAGATTCAGGAGCTCGCCAGGGTCTGTCATGACATAGGATGCACAGTTTCCTTCTCAGAAATCCTGCCAGTGCCAAGGGCTAGTGGGGAACGAAAAGAAAAATTAGGAGATAAACCAGTGGCTCAGGGAGTGGTGTGAGGCCAGAGGGTATGGGTTGATGGGGATTGGGGAGACCTGGGAGGATAAGGAGCTGTATGCTAGAGATAGACTACATCTCAATTTGGAGGAGGGGAATCTAGTTGAAAATGGAGGAGTTCATTGGTGAAAAGTGGGGTTTAAACTTGTGAACGGGGTGGATGGGAGAAAAGGCAGTCAAGGGATGCTGATAGGAGGGACTCTGTCTCCACCCCACTGGGGACCAGGAGGATTGCAGGAAAAGACCAACTGGCAAAGTGCAGACCAGGAGAAAACAGAATCCCCAAGGAACACGAGCAGGGGAAATGAAACTATAGGAAAGGGTGGAAGGTAGTCCTATAAATGCCAGGAGCTTGCAATAAAATGCCTGAGCTCCAGGCGATGTTAACTGAGGGAGCAGTGGATGTGGCAGCGGTCACTGAGACTTGGGCCACTGCAAGACATGACTGGGACCTGAACCTGGAGGGTTACACTATGTTCAGGAAGGACAGGGGAGGGAAGGGAGGAGGGGTAGCAATGATAGTAAAAACTGCATTGGCATAGGGGAGTTGAGGAGGCGGAGGGAACCGGAGGCGATTTGGTCATCTTGATAACAAGGGGGGCAAGAGAGTAAAATAGGAGTGGTGTATAGACCCCTGCCCTGGCGGAGGAGCTGGAGGACAGTCTGGTGGCAGATGTTAGGAGACACTGCAGACTGGGCAGAGGAAAGGTGGTGGTGTTAGGGGACTTAAACATGCCAGGAACAGACTGGGAGACTATGACATCCTCTGTGACCAGGGAACAGAGGTTGTTGGATGTCTTTCAAGACGCTGCTCCTAACTCAGCAGGTGAGGGAACCCACCAGGAGGCACAGGTACTGATGGGTCCTGGCAGACAGTGACCAGATTGGGGGCCTGGAGGTAAGGGACCCATTGGCGGGGAGTGACCATGCCACGGTCTGGTTCTGCCTGGACCTAGGAGGGGTAGAAGGCTGCACAAAGACGGAAGTAACTGACTTCAGGGGGGTGGATTTTAAGGAAATGGGAAGGATCCTTAAGGAGCATTTGGATGGGATTGGGTCAGACATGGACGCTGATAGTAGGTGGGAAATCATCAGGAGAGGGGTGCAGGATGCTACCAGCACCTGTGCAAGAGTAAGACGAAAATGCGGTAGGGCCCAAAAACCCTGTTGGTGGACCAGGGAGGTCCAGGAGGTGGTGCGGGGAAAGAAAGCAGCCTATAAGAAATTCAAGTGCTCAAGGAGTGAAAGGGATCGAGGGGAGTATGAGCTGTTGGCTAGAAGGGCCGCTAGAGTGGTGAGGGCGGCTAAGGCAAGGAAGGAGCAGAACCTGGCCAGGAAATTAGGAGAGGGAAAAGGGTTCTTTAGATACATTGGGGAAAGACGAAGGGTGAAGGGGCAGATTAGCAGGATTAAATCAGGGGAGAGATGGGCACAAGACCCAGGGGAGCAGGCTGAGGTACTAAATGAGTACTTCACCTCAGTTTTCACCAGGGAAAATGGAGATGCTGCATCATACATGGGAGGAGACAGAGATAATGAGGAGGGGGGCCCTACCAATCGGCAGGTCTGGGGAGAGGGGGGCATCACTGGCAGGTGGGGGAGGCTAGCAGGGAGAAGAGGTACTGGAAGTGGAAATCACAGCAGAGAGAGTGAGGGAAGCCCTCAGCTCCCTTAAGACGGAGAAAGCACGGGGCGGATAAATTACATCCTAGAGTGCTGAAGGAACTTGCAGATGTCCTGGCGAAACCCTCGAGCTTTTCCTGCCATCTCTGAGGACAGGGTGGGTGCCCCAAGACTGAAGGTGGCGCATGTAGTGCCCTATCCACAAGGGGGATCAAGGAGCTGGCAGGGAACTACAGGCCTGTCAGCCTGACATCAGTGGTGGGCAAGGTGATGGAGGGCATTGTCAAGGAGAGGCTAGGGGGGGCCCTGGATAAGTCAGGGTGCCTGGACGATAGACAGCATGGATTCATCCCGGGGAAATCATGTCAGACAAACCTGGTGGAGTTCTATGACTGGGTGACAAGTGCCTTTGACCTGGGTAGACCAGTGGATGTCCTCTTTCTGGACTTCAGCAAGGCATTTGACTCTGTTCCTCACGTGGGCCTGTTGGATAAACTAGGAGAAATGGGGGTGGGAAACCAGATGATCTGATGGATAGGCAATTGGCTCCAGGACCGGACCCAGAGGGTCGTAGTTGGTGGGATAATCTCTTCCCCAAGGAGGGTCATTAGTGGGGTCCCACAGGGATCAGTCCTTGGCCCCTTCTGTTCACCGCCCCGCGATCTGACATATAAGGACAGGAATCAGGAGTGAGATGAGTCTCTTTGCAGATGACTCAAACTGGGGCAGGGTGGATGGGGAGGAGGGAGGGTCCTGCAGGGGATCTGGAGGCTCTGGAAAGATGGTCTAGAAAGTGGAAGCTGAGGTTTAATGCAGGAAATGCAAGGTACTCCACCTGGGCAGAAACCCAGGCCAAGTGTACACCCTGGGGGAAATACTACAAGTCTCAATGGCTGAGAGGGACCTGGGGTGGTGGTGGATGTCAAGATGAACAACTCTGAGACTTGTAGGAGGCAGCAGCCAAGGCCAACAGGATGCTGGGATGCATTGCTAGGGGATCACCTCAGAAGGAGGGACGGATACTCCTCTGTATAACTGCTTGGTGAGGCCGCACCTGGAGTACTCGCGCAGTTTTGGAGGCCACACTTAAAGAGGGACATTAACCTCCTGGAGAGGGTCCAGAGGAGGGCAGCCAAAATGATTTGGGGCTTGGGGACAGGACCTATGAGGAGAGGCTCAAGAGCTAAATATGTACACTTTGGAAGAGAGAAGGGACCGGGGACATGATAGAGGTCTTCAGGTACATGAAGAGGGTAAATAGGGAGGAACAGTGAGGTGCTTTGAAGGAAGGAGGAAGGGGCCACTAGAGGGCATGGGTGGAAGCTGGAGGGGGAAGATTCAGGGAGAAAGGAGGAGGTGCTACTTCACTGAGAGGGTGGTAGAGCCATGGAATGCACTACCTAGGGGCTGGTGGAGGCAGAGACAGTGGAGGGGTTCAAGAGGGGGGACAGGTACAGGGAAGGGTTCAGGAAGCAAAATCCAATGCAGCAAGAATATCCGGAACTGGGAAGGGAGAAGCCAGAGAAGGCGAGGGGGACAGCAAGGTCAGCACCCAGGGTGGGGGCTGACCAAACGAGCAGACACGAAAGACCATTAGGCCTATTCTGCTGGCATTTTAGTATGTTAGTATGTTAGTATCTTGACATCCACCACTACCCCCAGGTCCCTCTCAGCCATTGAGACTTGTAGCATCCCCCCCCCCCCAGGATATACACTTGGCCTGGGTTTCTGACACCCAAGTGCAGTACCCTGCATTTCCCTGCATTAAACCTCAGTCCTCACTTCCTTGACCACCTCTCCAGAGCATCTAGGTCCCCCTGTATGGCCACCCTCTCCTCCACCCCATCCACCACCACTCCCAGCTTTGAGTCATCCGCAAAGAGACTCATTTCACTCCTGATGTCCTTCCTTATGTCAGAGACCTAGGCATTGAACAGGAAGGGCCCTAGGACCGATCCCTGAGGGACCCCGCTAATGACTCTCCTTGGAGATGAGACTGTCCCCCCAACCATGACCCTCTGCCAGTTTCCTATCCATCTGATCATCTGTTTCCCCACCCCCATTTCCCCCAGCTTATCCAACGAGCCCCAGCGAGGAACCGAGTCAGACGCCTTGCTGAACTTAAGAAAGAGGACGTCCACCGGCCTACCCAGGTCCAGGGCACTCATCACCCAATTGTAGAACTCCACAAGGTTTGTCTGACACGATTTCCCTGGGATGAAGTCATGCTGTCTGTCGTCCAGGTGCCCTGACTTTTCCAGTACCCCAGCCCTTCCTTGATAATACCTTCCATCACCTTGCCCACCACTGATGTCAAGCTAACGGGCCTGTAGTTCCTTGCCTCCTCTGTTGTGGATAGGCACAATATGTGCCAACCTCCAATCCTGGGGCACCCACCCGTCATCAGAGAGATGTTTTTAAAGCTCTGCCAGGACATCCGTCAGTTCCCTGGGATGTAATTCATCCGGCCCTGGTGCTGTCTCCGTCCTAATGGACCTGAGGGCTTCCCTCACTCCCTCTACCGTGATTTCCACTTCCACGGCCCCCTGTTTTGCCCCCCCCCTCCTGCCAGTGATGGCTCCCCCCTCTCCCAGACCTGTCGATCAGTAAGGGTCCCACCCTCCTCAGTTACACCTTCTCCTCCCATGCATGGTGCAACCCCCATTCTTCCTGGTAAAGATTGAGGCAAAGTACTCCTTTAGTACCGCATACTTCCCGGTCTTGTGCCCATCCCTCCCTTGTTCTAATCCTAATCTTACTAATCTGCCCCTTCACCCTCCCTTGTTCCCCAGTGTATCTAAAGAACCCCTTGTTCCCCCTCCTGATTTCCCTGGCCAGGTTCTGCTCCTTCCTTGCCTTAGCTGACCTCACCACCCTAGTGGCCTTTCTGGCTGCCAGCTCATACTCCCCCAGATCCCTTTTGCTCCTTGAGCGCTTGAAATGCCTATAGGCAGCCTTCTTTTCCCTCACCGCTTCCTGAACCTCCCGGGTCCACCAACAGGGTTTTCGGGCCTTACTGTATTTGCGCCTCACTCTTGCACAGGTTCTGGTAGCCTCCTGCACCCCCCCCCCCGTTGATTTCCCACCTACTGTCAGCATCCATGTCCGGCCTTATCCCATTCAAATGCTCCTTGAGGATCCTTCCCAGCTCCTGAAATCTGCCCCCAGTCAGTTACCATGGTTTTGTGTGGCCTTCCTTCCCTCCTAGGTCCTGGTAGAACCAGACCGTGGCTTGGTCACTCCCCGCCACCGTCCCTTACCTCCAGGCCCCCAATCTGGTCACTGTCCGCCGGGACTGCGTCCAATATCCAGGCCTCCCTAGTCGGCTACCCACCTACTGGGTTAGGAACACGTCCTGGACGACATCCAGCAACCTCTGCTCCCTGGCCCCCGAGGACGTCATAGTTTCCAAGTCCGTCCCTGGCATGTTTAGATCACCCAACACCACTACCCTTCCCTTGCCCAATCTACAGTGTCTCCCAACATCTGCCACCAGACTCACTTCCAGTTTCTCCGCCAGTGCAGGGGGTCTGTATACCACTCCTATTTTTACTCTCTTGCCCCACTTCATTTTCAGGGTGACCCAAATTGCCTCCATGGTCCCCTCCACCCCTCCTATACCAATGCCATTTTTGACCATCAGTGGTACCCCCCTCCCCTTCCCTCCTCCCTCCTTAACATAGTATAGCCCTCCACGTTCAGGTCCCAGCTGTGCCCTGGGGTGGCCCAGGTCTCAGTTACAGCTGCCACCTCCCCCTCAGCTATCATCGCCTGGAGCTCAGGCATCTTATTACCCAAGCTCCTGGCATTTAGCAGGACCACCCTCCACCTCTTCTCTACCCTCCCATTTCCCCATCCTCGTGCTGCTGTAGGATCAAGATGCTCCTCCCCGCCCCCTACCTGTTGGCCTTTTTCCATATTCCTCCAACTCCCTAGGGGTGGAGACCGGGTTTTTAGAAAATAACTTGCTGTATCTCATTGTACTCTCCTATATTGAATGTACTGGGATTTGTGGACCAGACTTTGAAAGTTATCGAACAACTGGCTACCTGCCCTTATTTATTTACTTGGTTTTTGAGCCCTTTTAAATAATGGGCACTAAAAATGTTGATTTCACTACCAGATTTTGAAAGCTAACTGTGGCCAAACTGACTACCAGTTAATAAACTGATTTGTCCCACCCTGTCCTGAAATATCTTATTGTTTGTTTATTTATTTATTTATTTATTGAAATGTTTCACAGGAAGGCACACCGAGCGACAAGTCGCTCATCTTCTGTTGTGACCTGGGGGGAAGGAGTACAATAGGAATGAGACAAACATTGAAGTTACAAGATCAACATTAACATACAGTTGTAAAGCAAGTATTACAAACAGTGTTACAAGAATGTTGCGCATAATATGTAGAAAGAGTGGACAATAAGAAGTGCCGGGTTAATAAGTAAACAAGTGCTTACGTGAAAGAAAAGGGGAAGGGAGGAGGGGTGAGGTAGGGAGGGGAAGAGTCGTGTCCTGGAGACCCCACCTCAGGATGCAAGGAACCCTGCAAGGGGATTGGGGGGACCAGAGAGAAGGGGATAAGGTAGTGTCCCAGAGAGACCCCTTTAGGATGGTGGGGGAAAGGTGTAGGTGAGAGATACAAGCCCTTTGGGGGGGTAGGAGAGGGACCCATGGAGAGCATTCGGGGTCCTTTACATTCTGTGAGAGATCGAGAGGCCAATAAGGAGGAGCAATTTGGGGGAAGAGAAGGAGAGCTAGAAATTTGGTGTGTGGGTGTGCACAGGCTAAAATGAAAGTGACGGTACAGGGGTAGGGTTTGTCCAGGGCTTAGAGGAGGGAATTAGGGAGGGACATGGCAGGAACAGCTAGGTGCAAGGTAATTTAATGAGGGCAGAGCTGATGGAGTAGGCAGAGGATGAGTGCCAGATTTGAGGGGGAGAGAGGGAATTTCAGATTTTTGGGAGGCGGTGAAAGTAACCGGATTGGCCGATTTGGGTGGATCTGCAGGAGTCAACCAGGGTACAGGAATTGGTTGATCTAAGGGAATGGGAGGGTTGGAGGGGTGTTATAAAGGAGGAGGTGAGGTAGGAAGGGAGCTCACTCAACCAGTGCTTGGAGGTGAATTTAGCACAGTGGGAGGGCACTATAAAGATCGCAGTGATGGGTGCGAGGGGGGACATCCAGGGCAAAGCGGCAGAAGGAATTGAAGAGGGTGTCCAGTTTGGGCAGGGAGGACTTAGTGGCAGCACCATAGACTACATCACAGTAGTCAGAAATGGGCAGTATCATCTTCTGAACAAGTTCATGCCTAGGCAATAGGAGGGCTTATAAAATTGGTAATAAACAACAAAAAATGTTTTATTCAAAAAGCACATTTAAAAAAAAATAGAAAAAAATGTTCTCTGTAACTCTCATTCTGCTTCATAGTTAATCCTATGTTACTGGAAATATATTTCCCCGGGTCACCCTGGAAAAGGGATATGTGTATCTCAGTGGTCCTACCCGGTCATCAAAATTCAAATAAATAAATAAGACGTCACTGATTAGGCCAGATGCATTAGACATGCCACAAGATGGAGCCCTGAAGTTAGTGTCTTTGTCCTGTTTTCCCCCACCATAACTTAAAGAGGACAGGAAATTAATGCTAATTGGCAGCAGTATAAACAGTTGTTCCTAGAAATGATATGCATACCCCTAAATTATCAATATTTAATTGCACTTGAATAAAAAGTGATATGAAAAAGTGTATTTTGCACTGTTTTTTTTTTTTTTTTTTTTGCATTATTTATTTATCGCCCCCTCGTCCGATCGGCCTGTCCTTCAGGTCTTCTGCCAAGGACCCCCGGTGTCTCCATTCTGAACTCTCCCCGATGCCAGCTTCCCCGATCCCAGATCGCAGCCGACCAGGGTAGCCCGACATAACCCTTCGTCAGACGGGTCCCCTCCTTCCGGAGGGAAATTGCCTTCCGGGCATTCTTGCTCTTGGCCCTGATGCTGCTGGGATTCGGTACTCCCCTGGCTCTTCGGGGGTTCCATGGAGGCGGGGGGTCCAGGCGACCGTCGCTCGGACGCCATTTTTCCGCTTTTTCTGGATTCCCTGATGTCATGCCGCTTCTTGTAGTGCCTCCGGTCTCCACCGGGGGCCGCCACAGAGCGAGGCATGGCCCTAACCCACCCCCGGGGAGGAGAGCAGTGCTTAGGACGCCAATCCTCTCCGCCCCTGTTGCCCCCAGCGACCCGAGTCCATTCCCCGAACCCGGTCGCCGGCGTGGTTTGAGGTAAGGCGCCAGCGCCTCAGCCATCTGCCATTGTTTTCTTTTAATGGGCAGCATTCTGTTACAGTTCTCCTCATGGAACCAGTAATCTGGAGTTTTCACTATGTCATGGTTTGTGCATAGAATGCTAATTATGAGCTGTTGACCTGTGAGAACTATGCTTAGAGTTCTGTGCACAAACCGTGACATAGCTAAAACTCCAAATTACTGGTTCCATGAAGAGAACTGTAACAGAATGCTGCCCATTAAAACAAAACAATACAAACTAGTTTTTTTGTATCACTTTTTAGTCGGGTACAATTAAATATGCATTATTTAGGGGAATGCATATCATGTTTGAGCATAAGAACTTTATAAACAGCTGCCAGTTACAAATGATTTCCTGTCCTCTTTAACTACTTTTCCAATCGTGAGCACAGCTAGATGGCTTTTTAGGAGTGACTTGGTACGGTGAGTGGGTCGAGGCTGCAGAGTGATCAGGCCTGCACTGTGGTCCGGACCAGCAAAATATTTGCTCTAGATAGCTGTTGATGCTGAAGAAAGAGGTCTGGGCATTAGAGAGAGCTCTTGTGTGTGGGAAATGGTGAGTAATTTTTTTTTTTTTTAATTTTGAAAAGACTGCTGACATACTGAACACAGCTAGTCCTAGACTGTTACACCCTCCTTGCCTTTCCACCCGTCTGTGAGGACTAACGGTATTGATTATATGGCCAGCTGTATTTTTTTTTTCTGTATGTACTTTTTGCGCCTCCTTGGAGCGGGCAGGTGGCTCTGGCCCCTCCCTCAGAGAGGACTCGTCTCTCTGGCCAGGCATCTCCTGCTCCCATCCTACCCGGCCATTCCCCATGGGTTACCCCCCCCCCGTGATGGGGCCGGTGGCAAGGGGCGCCGGCCTCCCCCACCCTAGGAAGCTAGCGTCTGGATCGCTAGGGGTTGGCGCTGGCGCAGCCAGCCATCATAGAGCCTGCCAGCTTCGTCTTTTCCCTCTGGATTTTCTCCCCGAACCCACGCACATGCAGTGGGCATAGTGACTATCTCCACCTCCGTGGAGGCAGTCTTATGCCTTGCATGTGGGTCCACCGCCTCTTCTGAGCATCACACCTATGCTGACCCCTAGCTTCTACTGGGTGTCTGTCTACAGCATGATGCTGTATCCCTCCCCACCTACGAGGAAGGAGAGCCGACAGCAGACGCTCAAACCTTCCTTGCCCTGGCTGACTCCTGAGCGACCTGAGTCTGTTCCCGAACCTGGGTTGCTGGTGTGGCGCCAAGCGCCTCAGCCCTCAGTGCCACCAGTTTGGCAGACCTGCTGTATTTTTAAAAAATATGTGAGGCTAGCTGTCCCAGTGGCGCAGAGGGTTGAGGCAGTGCGCTGGCAACCTGGATTTGGGAACAACCTCGGCTCATCGGGGCGCCGGCATGGGGGACGGGCAGAGCAGGATTGAATATGCCAGCAGGCAGCTGTCCTCTCTTCTCCTGAGGGTGGTGAGGGTGGGTTGGCGCCCCCACCATAGTTCCGCTCCCACCGGGTGGAGGTCCAGTGGGTAGTGTAGGTGAAGAGGTGGTGGCAAAGAATCGGGAGATGGAAGTGGCTGAGCTGGCGCCACGGGGTGTGAAGCATGCCTCCACACTCTTGCACGGCGATGTGCCGGGGGGGTGGGTGTAGGGGAGAAAATCTGTAAAAATGCTATTTGTCCCCGTCGACAGTTGGTGGGAGGAGGTGACGGGAACCAAACAGCTAAATTAAAAATAAAATATATGTGAGACTCGATTGGCTGTTATGCAGCTGAGAGATCTGTCATGGGAGATCTCAAGGGACATCACACAAAGGCAATTTTTAGGATGCCATGTGCCCCCCCCCCCCGGGGAAATTTGTAAGTTTAGGTATTTAATGGTGCATTTTGGTAACTTTTAGACATTAGCTGCAAGGTCGTAAAATGCATCAAAAGTCAGTCTCTGTTGTACAAACGAGTAAGCAGAGCTACGGGGGCGATAGTGTGCATTAGTAAAAATTTTTTTTTTTTTTTTTTTACCACAACACAGAATAGCCCCCTCCCAACATACAGGCAGCAGCAGCATGGTTTAGCATGATGTGCGGGTCAGAACTGGGAAAAGAAAGAACCAGAAACTGGAAGAACTGGGAGATGGGACCTTGCAAATGATAACTGGGTGCCAGAGGCTGGGGTAGGATGCCTACCAAGGGTCCCATCTCTCCCCGTCTAGTGACTATATAAATCTCTCTTAACCTTGATGGTTTTGTTCATCGTGGGAGGCGAGTCTCAGTGACAAACACCACCACTAGTCCACACATGTCACAAAGCCCTAGTCCTGGGCAGCCGTCAGATTTCTGATTTTTGAGAGGGGAGAGGACGTATAATTCCTTTCTTTGTGTGATTAACCTGAGCGAAGAATCCAGGATGGTAGAACTGGATGAATGTTTGGAAAAAGAACGGCAGCAAATGGAGCAGCTGACCACATGGTGCAGTGAAAACAACACGCATATGAGCTCTCTCTTCCGGCTACGAGCAGTGTAACTCAGCCCCTCTCTAATTCTGCCCATAAAACAATGTTAAGACACACACGCCTGCCAGTCAGCACATTCGGCAGAACAATGCAGAGTGTCGGTGCCTGGGGGAGCTGCCAACGATCCAGCCCCCTCCACATGTGTGTGGGCTGAAGGTGCAGTTTCATGGTCTTTTGAACAGCCATGAACGTGAAAATGATTTTCATATGTTCATGGGTGTTTAACAAGTTGGCATTGAGGTAACATCTTGAAGAGGTATATGCCCCCCCCCGTGCCACAGTAGATGACAGCACTGGATATCTCCATTTTTGGTACTAGTTTAGGCGTACTGGATGGGACTTTGCCAATGAGTGCTGTTGTTATGTAAATGTACCGGATGTGACTTCATGTAACTACATATAGGATGCTTGGTAAAAGTGTCACTTCTGCTTATATTGGATGGATGCCTTTTTGGGTGTCTAAATGTGCTGGATGTGGCCATGTTTCAGTTGAATGTTGGATGCTTGATAAAAGTATTGCCTACCTTGTACTCTGGCTTAGACTTTCAAATATTGTGCTGAATGTTCAGGATGTTAAATCCAAGTAGCTTGTCCTGGAATGTTTGGAAGTCTGCAAGTGCAGTGCAGTCCCTGTCGTTCAGTAATGTGCAGGGCAATCCCTGGCTCGTGTCCAGCAGGATCAATTCCTTCTCATCTCCTAATTGTAGGGCAATCCGTGCCTTTGTTGTAAATAGTAATGTGCAGCTTTGCAAGAATCATTTTCCAAGTTGCCCCTTCCCTCAAATCAATAGCCGGCCACCTCGACCAGCTGCAACGTCCACCAGGCCTGCAACAACTTGGACTGTGGTATCTGTTTATCCAGTATGGTATGGGATTACAGGGTTTCATATTGTTCTGGGACTGGTACCAGTGTGGGAAAAATTGTAATTGTATATGTACCATCTGATTATGTCAGCAGCTAGATAGCCAGGGCTCTGGGTATCATAAGTCGAATGGTAAATTATACTTTCTTTCTGCCTATTAGTATGTAGCCACCCAGCTGGAGGGTTCACCAGCAAAACCAATCAATCGGTGTACATATGTGAATAGTAATCGAATAACCTCTACTCCACATCCCTGTTCCTAACTCCTTACCCCCTAAATAAATATCTTATTGTTGTTGAAATATTTGGTGTGAGCATGTTATTAGAGAGTCTTTAAATGCAAAATGTCTGAAATGTGGGGAAGGTCTATTGGGGCATGTCTGGGGAAGGTTAATGGTTATCGTGGGTGGTGTAGCATCTCAGGGGGCTACGCCCCTTACCAGTTTACCCATGTAAAGCACCCTGAGTGGAGGCACTGCGCAACGGTTAAACAAATTGGTAATCAGTTAGCGAACCCAAACCCCTCAGCCTATGTCCAGGGTAGTAGGCAGGGGTGTAACACTGGGGATAGCGCCACCCAGGGGTTACACTTAACATAACTGAGTCTATCTCTGTTGATTTATAATCAGTTAATAAGGCCTTTGCAGGGTGCCTGTTGTGGTATTAGAAACTCCAAGACAGAGGGGTGTTGGTACAAACCCTGATTCTGTCAGTAAGAGACTGTGGACTACCAATTTATTCAGCCACGGTGGAGATTTCTCTAGAGTTAATATTGCTTACCATAATCAGTGCCATTTCATTTGATCTTATTCTGGATTAACAGATTAACACGTCATTACACAATATATTCTTCACGGAGTTAGTTTACCTTTGAATATTGTTGTTTTTATTTTAGATTGATTTCATTTTGGAGACTTTGGCATGGTACTGTAAAAGTTTGCAGTTATTCTCCCTGCTGTGGTGCAGCCTTCCTGCCCCCCCCCCCTCGCCCAGCACTGTCACCCGGCATCCCAGGGTTTGCCTCCATCTCGGTGCTTCCCCCACAGCTTGCCCCCCCCCCCCATAGCAGGGGTCAATGGTAGGTGCCTCACTTCTGACAAACTGATCCGGTTCTGGGAGAGGACCCTGTAGCCGGTGCGCAGCCTGCAAGGGGTTGGTGTCATCCCACACTGTACATGGCAATTTTCTTCCCCTGGAGGAACAGGTGGTGCAATGCCTTCTGGATGTGCCCATGCACACTACCATGTGCGAGACATCGATGGCCACCATCCCTCCATTCCTGAGTTGTGGTCCCAAACTGCCTTCCTCTAAGCCTCTGTAAGAGGGCAGACAAGGACCAGGAGCATCAACCCTGCATCCCCAGAGGAAGAGAGCAGTCCTCCGGACACGCAGTCATCCTCTCCCCAGCTGACATCCTGTGACCTGAGTCCATTCCCGAACCCGGGTCACCGGTATGGGAAAAGGTAAGGCGCCTAAGGCACCTCAGCCCTCTTTACCACTGGGCCAGCTGATGCGGTAAAACTGTTTAGGGATTTGATTCAGTTAGGTATATACATCTTGTCCCATGTCTACTTTTTTTTTTTTTTTTTATTACCACTCAGCATATCTTCCTCAGCTCGACGTTCTTCTGTGTATAAAGTGCCAAAAGACTGGAATTCACTTCTGATTACAGCAGTGTAGATCTTGCCTGTCATTTAAGCAGAATTTGAAACAGTTTTATATTGAGAGTTCCAAATGTTGATGTGCTAGTTAAATGACTTATGATATATGTGTTTTTGTATTTTAATCTTGCTTGTAGGTATTTTTATTGTGTGTAATGTATTTCTTTCTGTGATGTGTCCATGTCTTCCACAAAAATGGGCATATGATGAGCATGCCCACTGGCGAAGTAGTAGCAGTACCGCTTGTGTTGCTGGCTGCCCGGGTCTGGAAGCAAGCCTGAGGTGTCGGAGGGCCGGCTGGGGGAGTATTGAGCATCCGTCAGACTGCTCTCCTCCTCTTGGGGGAATCTGTGTTGACTGGCCCCTGGTGGAAGCCAGGGAGAGGCAGCCGGAACGTTAAGAATTGCAGGGGGGGTGCATGGCAGATGCTGTCAGCACAAACCACCCCCCCCCCGGGAGAAAACAGGGAAAAATCCCCCAGTCGCGCTGGATGACTGCCGGCCTCTGCAGGTCCCTCACCTGATGACTTGGGCACCTCCCGAATCTGGATCCAGACCTCGGCAGGTCGAGGGACTCCATGCCGTCCTGCCACGGAGGGCAAGCCGTGGAGGACTACAGGAGAGGTAAGCCCTGGGGGAAGTCAGGGTGACAGGGCTGTGAGGACTGGTGGGAAGGAGGCTTACGGCATGGAGAGCGGGGGATGGGCATATGATGTCCTTGCTGCTAGAAACGTAACTTTTAAATTGAAAAAAACCCAAATTCCAACCATTATTAAAAGGAGGAGGGGTTGTACTATCTTTTTTTTGTATTTTATTTGTAATTATTAGCTCACTTTCCCAGAGGCTCAGGGTATCATTACTGTCAGGCCACAAACATAGGAAAATAACTCATTACAATACATAAAACAAAATGTACAACGAAATAAATATGTAAATAAGTGCGAAAACTAATTTAGGCTAGGCATAAAATATAGTTCATAGACTAACTAGAACTGATACCAACATTAATTCTACTAATAAAATATAACTAAAGATAAGTTCAGACCTGGTGACAAGATGAAACAGGGGTTTTAATACCCAAAGGTCTGCACATATAGGAAAGTCTTGAGGCCCCTTTAAAGGCCTTCACCGAGGGGGCCTCCCTGAGCCACAAGACTGGGTCCACTACCTCGAAGGCCTGATCGCCTTTAGCCTCGCCCTGGGTATTACAAAGAGGCCATCCTTAGTGGAGCAGAGAGGGTGCAAAGACACACAGAGGTTTAGGAGATCTGCCAGATAGCTTGGGCCCAACCTGTGTAGGGTCTTATAAGTTGGTGACACAACTTTAAAGGAGATATGCCACTTAACTGGCAGCAAGTGCAGTTCACGCAGTGCTGGGGAGACATGGCTAGACCCGAAAAGCCAGTCAGCAACCTAGCAGCTGCGTTCTGCACAAGTTGCAGGCACTGTAGCATACCTCCACTGATCCTGAGGTATGAAGCATTGCAGTAATCAAGTTTCAACGTTACAAACACCTACACCAGTGCTGCCAAGTCTCTGTGGGGGATAAGGAATCTAATCTGGCAGATGTTCCTCAGGTGGGAAAAGCCACTCAGGACTGCTGCTGACACCTGTGTCTCAAATGTCAACTTATCATCCAGAATGACACTTAGATTTTTCACCTTTGTGGGAGCCAAAAGCCCAGAGGAGCCAAGCTGAGCCCCATCTCCCTCTTGGTAGCCACCAGTCCTCCCCTGCTTCGACCTGGCTCTGTCACCAGCACTTCAGTCTTGTCCAGGTTGAGTCTTACCCAGTTCAGTGGCATCCAGTCTTGGATCTCAGCCAGGTGCCTATTCAGCACACCAACTGCATCTGGAGAGGGGGGTATGGCCATACCTCTCAACCTTTTGTCCCCCAGATGTGGAACATTGCCTCTCAAAATGTGGAACAAATGTGCAAAATGTGGAACACTTAATCAAATCTTTACCTAGGAGGCTCAGAACACTGTTAAAAAGTTTGCATTTATGTTCAGAAAGTCTGCTATTATTTGAATAATATTTTTTTGCATCATTTACTCTAGATTTTTGCTTTAAAATGTTAATACTGAATGTGGAACACGTCTTCACAATGTGGAACAGGGAGCTTTTGTGAAGTAAAATGAGGAATGTTCCTCGTAATGTGGTACAGCTGAGAGGTATGGGTATGGCCAGCAACCGGCAGAGCAGCGGGATGCAGTGAGGAGAAGCTCCAGCAATTCAGCATTTAAATTATGCCTTTGCTAATTTCTAGCTAAGCTAATTTTCAAATATTAGTTGCGTTGAGTATCGCTTGTTGTACTGTGTTGAGTGAGATCAGATTTGACGAGAGAAAACATGGGAAAGCCTTGGCAGACCATTCTACAAGAAGCGTTAAAGCAAAAGGTAGAAAGCCAACTGAAACTGCGGGGATGGGTAGTATAAGCCACGAGGCCAGCAGTGGTACTGAGCCCTCTAATGCAGCACTGCTACAAGCTATTAGAGACTTCAGACAAAAAAAGCAGAGAGCCTTACAAATCCATTTTTGGCAATGGAGGGAAAACTGAGGCTAGTATCTGGTGAAGCACAAAAGGTGATGGAGACAGCATCTAAATTGACAACAGCCATCACGGGAGTTCTTGTAGGAAACAAAGTTCTGCACCTCCATCTCGAGAGCCTCAAGAATGGAGCAAGTAGAGGGAACATGAGACTGCTGTGTGTCAAGGAAGGCACTGACTGGGGGGATAGTTTGCTTTTATCCAGGAACTGGTTTTACGGTGTTTGTGACTACAACTGGAGGGACAAATATTGAAAACCTACAGGATTACACCCAGATGAAAGTCCAGCGTACAGTGTCAACTGCAGACCATCCTTATAGTAACTGGAATGCATATTAGGGATCGGGTCCTAATGGAGGCAAAAAAAAAAAGAGACAGCTTAGTGCTTGAGGTGGTACTCCACTCTGTTTCTTTCCAGGTTTAAGTTTTACCAACAGTCAGTGCAGAAAAGTTTTGATGCAGTTTGGACAGGACTCGGGGGCCCTAGAGTACAACACGGCAGCAACAGTTTCCGCCTGACTGTGCATCTGTGCTGGAAAACTCATCTTTCCATTGACCCCCTCAGAGGCTGATAAGTGCCTAGAGAGTATTAAACTTGACTTTACATGACAAGAAAATCTGTTTTATTACATGTTGCCTGAATGGTTAGCGATACAGCGGAGTAGCCCTTCAATTTTAGGATGCTTTTTTTTTATTAAAGCTGTATGGAACTTAACTTTTGTGAAGCCACCTTTAGCCTGTGAAGGGAACAAAGGAGAACAAGATGGTCACAGCCTTGTGGCATAATGTAGGACACTAAGTGTGTGCATGGGCTGACTCCAAAGTATGCAGCACTGGAAAATAAATACCTGTCGGACAGAAGTACTGTTTAAGTGCATGGCACTCAATACGCAGCCTTAAGTACTGATTTGTTAACTGTACTATAGTGTGGACAAACCAAACGTTTTCATTGTTAGAAAATGTTTAAAGTTTCTCTGTTCCACAGTTTGTAAGGCTAGGAATAAAAAGGCTAGAACACAGAGCAGATCACTCCCGGCCTGACACAAGACAACAGCAAAGCATCAGAACCTGTGTGAATGTCAAGCACTGTGCTTTTTTTTTTTCTTTTTCTTTTTTTCTGAAACCAATATACATGCGCTGGAACTGACTTCTGTAAACAGTTCCAGAAAATATTATTTTCTCATAATATCATGTATGTGTAGACTAAATGTCACACAGAACACAGTGGCAGTTTTCTTCAGAAGACGCGACTACCCAAAGCCGTCTAGTATGACCAGAGGAGAGAATTTTTGGGACAGCGTTAGGTAACCTCAGTACAGGTGAGCCGTACCCAGGTGGGTGTGCACAAAGGTAGTATAAGGGTAATAGACCAGAGAGAAGAAAAAAGCTGTTAATCTGGCTCCCTGGTAAAGCATGCCATGGATGGCAGCAGGGGGAAAAGGGGGTGCAAAAAACATTATAGTGAGTACAATCATCACAGAAGGTAAGGGTGGAGAATGGTTGTACTTTTCTCCCCCCTCCACCGGTTAAACCCCCCTCCCTAGTCATAGAGGTTGCCTGAACTGCAGGGTTGGTGAGCAACTGCACGAGCAGCTGACATGGTTGTTCCTCATTAACTGAAGGCTGCTTGTGTGCTGGCAGCTGACAGTAACCCCTCCGCAAGACTGACTTGAGTTCTTTACTTCTGCAAACAGCTCGTGTCCTTTTGAGCTCGATTCCGTTCCTAGATCTGGGTCTTCCAGTTATGTGCAAAGTGCGGCTACTGCACCAAATGTTCTTCCTATTTTTGTGATATTACTAATACAGGGAAAAAAAAAAAAAAAACAAGAAACTGAAGTGCATTTGAGCAGTGACGATAGAACATTCTGTTAAATTTCTGAGATGTAAAGTTGGGTTATCCTCAACTTAAGCACTTCTAAACTGCCCAACCTGCTACTTCACCACCAACTTGCCCATTCCTACTACCCCACCCCCACCCACTTCCCCACTCCCCTTCCTACTCCTTCTAGATTCATAGACCCCATTGCCAACTTCCCTACCTCCTGTCATATCCCACATTATACAATAGCAAGTAAAATGCCTTACTCTCATTGGTCAGCTGGCACCATCACCATGTTGTAAAATTCAGCATCACCAACAGGAAGAAGTGCCAGCTGTACTAAGGCTCAAGCCTCCTAAAAAGAAAATCATCTGATCCCCGTTGTAATTTTGAAATGCCGCCATCTCGTCTCACTACCTTACCGGCAATACTGAATCGCCACAAAAGTGACATGAAATCAGGAATTAAAAAACATGCTGCAGTGTTCAACAACATAAATAGTTCAAAGCCCAATCCTCCTCCTCCATTAAGGACTTACCTAAAGTAAATCCTTAGCTTTCCCCTCTCATAACTGTCACTGCTGCTCCACACTTGACCGTCTCGCAGCCAGCTGCTTCTCTTTCACTCAACGGCTCCACAATTAAATCCTGCGGATGTTAGTGCTTCAAGCCCTCTGTTCTCTTAAAATAAAATAAAAAAAACTGCCTGCCACGCTGAAGTTCTTCACCGCCAACTATCCCAGCCTCCTCGTTAGTGGCCGTTACAACGCCGAAGCGGATTTCCGTATTTCTAAGTGTCCCCCCGTCTTCTTACCACTTCTAACTTCCACACATAAAAAAAAAAAAAACAGTACATCAACCCGGTGTGGCTGCTCATGCTGTCAGGCAACGACCCAGTCTCGCACACAGTTTTCTCAAGCGGGAGTGACGACAAGTGTAGAAGTTTACCATAAAAAACAGTTTGACAGAGGCGAGAGTTTTCAACACATTATTAAATTAAAACAAAGAAACATGCCTCAGTGTGTCTGTGTGTGTTACTACTTCAAGTGACTGATGCCTTCCACCATTTTCTACCTTACAACAGGAACTATTTGTCTAAGGAGGAAGGATATCAAGCTAAAAATCAATAAAAAAACACTATTTTTTTAAATCAAAACTCTTAAATATTTTTTTTCTTAAACTTTTACTTAGTGCCAATTGTATAATAGCAATAACCCACTCCAGGGTGTTGGTGATGCTGGTTTTACCCACGCCTGGCGAGGTTTACTCACTCGGCCTTGACTACGTGACCCGGTCCATGGGCGTGGTAAACCAACATCACCAACACCCTGTCGTAGGTTTATTGATTAATTCTCCTCCACCCCCCTCTCCTGACAAGGTGACCTCGAGCCTGAGGTTACCGCTAGCTCTCACCTCAAACCCCTCCCCAACCCAGCTGTCTTCCAGTCCTTTACTCTGGACCACCTCCCGCTGTCTCTATTCCCCCAATGACCTCTGCTAGCACCAGCGTAGCTCAGTTCGCTAACATATGTCTGTACTATGTAATTTTCTCCCTATTATTGTCTCTGTTGCTGCTCCAGTAATTGTATGTGATTGTTCTTTTTTTTTTTTTCTCTCACTTCCCGACATGGAACCTTTGTAAATGAGCTTGCAGCTCAAAGGTAGTAATCTGAGAATTTAATAAATTAAATAAAAATGTATAGTGTATTATTACTATTGCATGTAATGATTATCTGGGATTACCAGGGATGAACATGTTTGAAATGTGCTGGAATATAGTCCCTATAAAATGTAAGCCGGACTCTGTCAGTGGGGATCGATTGCTGCTTTCCCAACAAGGTTTAAAAAAAGAAACAAAAAAAAAATTGCCCTTATTTTATAAGTGCAACTAATAAAGAGTAAGAAGAATGCAAAGGTTTATACCCAAGAATACTCCCAGGTCCACCTAAATATTTTATGTTCTGCAGGGAAGATGCTGGGCTTCCCCAGTGGTGGTTGTTTTTTTCATGTTAACCAGAGATGATTACGCAGGAATCTGGGGACAGCTGTTGGTGTAGGCTCACTTGATCTGATAAAGTAGCAGCTGTAAATTCTGTGGGTTGTGGCCCTTATATGCCAGCTCCATGATCAGGAAGCGCTTGAAAATAGTGGTAATGGGTTACACCCACGGAAACAGAAAAAAAGGCTGCAGCGTATCCTGAGCTGGTGAGTTGAATTACATCTGTCCTCATGTTTTTTTTTTTTGTTTGTTTGTTTTGTTTAAAGCTCAGTTCTCTATTGCTAGCAGCTGTTAGTTGACTGTCCCTGAAGACAGCCTTATGGTGTTGGGTAGATAGGTGTTTGGGTAAAATGATAGCTCCTTTATAATTAGAAAATAACACTGTATCACTCTACCATACTTTGAAATCATCTAGATTTTAGAAACTCCATCTGGCCAGAAATGGTGTTTAAGGCTTTCCTGAATTTGATGTGTATTTAATAATACATGAGTTATCCAAGGATGAAAAAGGGGGTAGATCAGCTCGGTGTATGTCATCTGTAGGGAGAAAACAGAGACTGTCGTATCAGGGCATAGTCTGACCCAGTACCGGCTGACTTGTACCCATCACTGTGGTGTTGAGTAAAGCGACTCGGTCACCAAATGCAATATATAGAGGTTTTATTGTTCAGTAGTGTTTTGTGCCTGTACAACCCACCTCTGGTGGGTTGGTAACTGATGTCTCTGCTGCACTGGGTATGTGATAACAGTACAGACTAGTTGGAATCTTGGTTTGGATGTGTATATCTGCCAACGATTGTGGGCCCCGTATTCAAACCATTAGCATTGTGCTAACAGGCTTAGTGCTGAGCTAATGGGGTATAGTGCAGCCAACAACCCACTAGTGTGGTCGGGCACCGGGTCAATACTGCACGGTCAAAAATGGCATGGGCAGAAACAGCACCTCTTGGTCACTAGAAAACGCTCCGGTCCGAAACCCCACTAGATTAAATAAACCTCAAAACTACACACGCTGTGATGCCCGTGTGGGTTTTGACCGTGCATATGTGCTGTTGTGTTTCTGACCGGACACCGTGTGGCCACTGATTTATTCAAAAGTACACTTAGGGCATCACTGAGTGGTTAGTGCAGTTGCATTACGTGTACTACTGCACACACACAAATGAGGTTAAACCTCTTACATACAGAGCACAGTGGTATAGTATATTGAAATGGTTTTGAAAGTGCTGAAAGTCTGCCTTAGTAGTGCTATTTTATTTTTAATCTCCGTTTCATTGAAAGCAGTAAGTTCAAGCAGCTAAGCAAAGTCAAAAGCAATACAGGACAATGTAATTGACAAAACATCTACCTTCATATTACAGATATGAAAATTGTATAAGGCAGCTTCAAACGCAATGCTGTGTAACACTTCCCAAAGCCCTACTGTTAATAACGTGCCCTGATGCCTGCCAAAAAACTTTAAACGTTCCCCCTCATTCATCTGATCTCATTAAACTAGTGAAATAATCACTGGTGCTAAAGATACACCCCCCCCCCCAAAATCACCTGTTCTTCATTATTTATTTATTTGTCTATTGAAATGTTTCACCAGGAAGACCTACTGAGCAAAGATTGCTCACTTCCAGATGTGTCCTGGGGAGAGGGGGATGGGATAATACGGCAGATAAGAAAAAATTACTCACCTTAGTAATTATGTTTCTTCTAATGGAGTCTTGCTGTATTCTGACTATTGCAGTTAGCTCCAGCCTTTAAACTGCCCCCCGGAGAACAAAGGGTTAACTTTCTATGCAGTGCATAGAATGCTGAGCTTGAGCTCGGTTGAGATCTCTGTCTGTTTCACTTTGAAATTTAAACCGTCAGATTCTTATGAGTAAAAACTCACTAACTATCCTATGTGGAAATTGTAAAAGGAGGCAGGGAGGGAGGTCAGAATACAGCAAGACTCCATTAGAAGAAACATAATTGCTAAGGTGAGCAATTTTTTCTTCAAACAACATGAAGTCTTGCTGTATTCTGACTGTTGCAGACTACCAAGCAGTACCTCCATGGAGGAGGGCCAGAACCTACTTTGGGAATAGGCTCTGAAGTACTGCTGTGCCAAACCGAGCATCACTTCTAGCCTGGATATCCAGAGAGTAATGCTTGGTAAAGGTATGGACCGTTTTCAGGTGGCTGCTTGACAAATTTCTAAGAGAGGATATCCCTGGCAGCAGCCAGGGGAAGCAGCTATACCTCTTGGAGTGAGCCTCAGGCCTGAGGTGGAATCTTTCCTAGTTTCTCATAACAGAAAGTATACAACACACAATCCACCTGGCAATAGTTCTCTTAGTAGCAGATTGGCCCTTTTCCACTTCCCCATAAGTGAGGAATAACTGGAGGGAATTAAACCTGTGACCCTTAGTACGCTCTATGTAGTAGCTAAGGGCTCTTTTAACATCCAAACTGTGTAGCCTCCTCTCTCCTGAGGAAGAATGATCAGTGAAGAAGACAGGGGGAGACATGGACTGATTCAAGTGGAAGTCTGAAACCTCTTTAGGCAAGAACCTCCTATTGGTTCCAAGGACCACTTTCTCTCTATGGAAAGAGATAAAATCAGGTTCCACTGACAGGGCTTGCAGTTCACTGATACGTCTGGCAGAGGTAATGACTACCAAAAACGCAGTTTTCCAAGTCAAGTACTTAAGCTTTGCTGAGGACATAGGCTCAAAAGGAGGTTGCATAAGTTGAGCAATGCAAATATTTAAGTCTCAGGCAGGGGCAGGATCCCTAAAGGGAGGATTGGTATGAAGCAATCCTTTGAAACATTTACAAAAGACAGGATGAGATGATAGTGAGGAAGACTTTTCCACTAACAAAAAGCAGACACAGCTGACAAGCGTACCTTGAGAGTAACTGGTCTGAGGCCTAGGCCATTAAGATGGACCATATAATTCAGAACTGTAGACAGTTCAGCAGTGTCTGGAGGAATATGCTTCTTGGAGCACCAAATGCTGAATCTTTTCCATTTGGAGTTATAAGTCTTTCTGATGGAAGGCTTTCGAGAAGCTTTGAGAATATCCAGAACCCCCTGAGACAGATGCAGATCTGCATACTCTAACTCTTCAAGAGCCATGCCTTGAGATTGACAGACCAAAGATTGGGGTACCAAATCCTCCCCTGAGAGGAGGTTAACAGGTTGTAATTCCTGGGAAGAGACAGGGGAAGATGGACTGTTAGAGACAGCAACAGGGGGTACTAATTCTGTCTGGCCCGGTCTGGAACAATCAGAATCACTTTGCAAGGTTGTGACCTTATCTTGACTAGGACTTTGAACAGTAGAGGAAAGGGAAGGAAGGCATACAGAAATTTCCCTTCCCAATTCAAAAACAGAGCATCCAGAGGGACTGAACCTAGGACTGGGGGTATGCAACAAAACGCAGGAAGTTGGTGATTGTCTGGGGCTGCAAAGAGATTATCTCTGGAGTTCCCCACCTTGAGAAAATCACTTTCAAAACCAGAGGGTCCAGGGACCATTCGTGATGGCTCTGGGAGATCCTGCTCAGTACATCTGCCAGCACATTGTCTTTTCCTGGAAGGTGGACTGCTATCGGAGAGGTCTGCTGGGAATAAGCCAGGGACCACAATTTCATGGCTTTCGTGCACAAGGCCATAGACCGAGTGCCTCCCTGCTTGTTGATGTACCACATGGTGGTGGTGTCTGTTCTGACCTGAACCACCTTGTTCTGCACCAACTGAGAGAAGGCTTACAAAGCCAGAAAAACTGCCCTGAGTTCCAGGAGATTGATATGAAGGAGGGACTCCTGAGGGGACCACAGTCCTTGGACTGTGAGATCTCCCAGATGAGCTCCCCACCCAAAGAGAAGTATCCGTGGTAAGGACCACCGAATGAGACTGAGTGACAGAAGGGACCCCTTGCCTTAAACTGTCCTGATCCTGCCACCATTGAAGAGCTTGGATCAGTGTCCGAGTCACTGGAATCAGTTTGGTAAGAGGGTCCTTTCTTTGGGACCAAAAGGCTCTCAGATGGACCTGAATGCTCCTCATCTGAAATCTTGCTCCTTGGACCACTGTTGTAGAAGCTGCCATGTGGCCCAAAAGCTGAAGGAGGTGCCTTGCTGGTCGGGACACCTGAAGGCTGAAGGACGAAGCCAGTTCTACAAGAACTCTTGCCCTTTCAAGGGGAAGAAAAGCTCTTGCTTTGACAGTATCCAGATCTGCCCCTATAAAGGTAAGGAGCTGGACTGGTTTGAGAACTGATTTCGGGAGGTTGAGAAGAAGACCTAGAGAAGTGAGCACTTGCTGAGTCACTTGCAGGTCTGATTTGACTTGGTCTGGAGACTGACCCACTATGAGCCAATCGTCCAGGTATGGAAAAATGGAAATCTTTTGCCTTCTTAGAAAGGCATCTGCTACTGCCAGGCACTTTGTAAAGACCCTTGGAGCTGATGTTAGGCCACAGGGTATTGCTGTGAACTGATAATGGCCTGAGGGCAACTTGAACCTGAGATACTTTCTGTGGGAGCACCTGATGGGAATATGAAAGTAGCTATCTTCGAGGTCCAGGGAGACTAGCCAGTCCCCTGGCCTTAGAAAGGGAAGAATTATTCCCAGAGTCACCATCTTGAACTTTGGTTTTAAAAGATGTTTGTTCAGGTATCTTAGATCTAGGATGGTTCGCCACTCCCCTGTCTTTTTTAGGGTAAGGAAGTATCTGGAGTACAGACGTTTGCCCCAGTATAGGGTAGGAACTCTCTCTATGGCTTTTAAAGCCAGAAGAGATGAAACCTCTGCCTCCAGGGCAAGGGTCTCGGAGAGACCTGCAGGTGGAAAAGATCTGGTTCTCATCTTTGGAAATTTTTTGAAGCTGAGAACCAGTCCCTGGCTTGCTACTTCCAGGACCCACTTGTCTGATGTAATAGACATCTAGTCCCTGGACATAGTAGCACCAGCCTGCTCCCTACAGGGATAGGAGAGTCGACCGGGCAGACCCATTAGGGTGTCTGCTTGGCAGGGCCTTAGGCTGAGGGTGGATGCAGCCCTGCTCATCCCCTTCTGCCTCTCCCTCTGAAGAACCCCTCTGTGAAAAGGGAGAAGAGGCATGTGCTTGGTAAAAAGGCCTATGAAAAGGCCTGCCCCTGCCCCTAGATTGCTGCCTTTGAGGAGTTGCTTGCCTCTCCTTGGCCTGAGCACTCATATAAGTGGTCCTGTACTCGTCCATTTTCTTCATGTAATTCTCTGTCTGCTCCCCAAACAGAGAATTACCCACCAGAGGAAAATCCATGGCCTTAGCCAAGGCCCCTACTTTTCTGCGGCACAGTGGGACCAAGTTCTGCGGCAAGACTACCATTTGCCGCAGAACTTCTGCAGCGGTGGTTTGTAATTTCTGTGGAAGTTCTACGGCACTAACAAACTATCACATCACAGTGTCAGCTTGTCATCCTGACTTCACTTTCATGGCAGTGGTTATAGCAATCAGGATGGTGGAAAGCACAGTAACACCAGTTAAAAAAAATAACAGACTTGTAGAACTAATTTGTTTGCCTAAAAAAGAAAAACAAATATCTCTCCCTTAGGGTCCTAGCCTATTGCATAAATAACATTTGCAGAGGGGACCTTAAGTGATAAATAAGGTATTTCTATATGCATGCTATCTATCCCACTAATGAAGTCTCTACTGTGTATCACTTCTATATTTGTATGTGCTTTCTACATCACTGATGAGGTTCCCACTGTGTATCACTTATATATTTATGTGCAATCTGTAACATACATACAAATATGTGTGTGTGTGTGTGTGTGTGTGTGTGTACTGAGAAAGACAGAGATACTGTGTGTGTGTGTGTGTGTGTGTGTGTATATGTGTATATATATATATATATATATTTATATTTTTCTTAAATTTCCATGAAATTGCATCCTCATTCATACAGGTTCCGTTGGAAATGGAATAAACGGAATAGAGGAGTTATTGTAAAACTCATTTTCCATGTCAACCTGCATCCCCAGACACACTACATAACACCATCAGGCATGACATGCATGTGAACCAGTTGTGAGATAGAGCTCTCCAGCCCATCTCAATGTGTCCACCGTGTGACAGAACACTGCACCATACATTCCCAGGCTCCGAGCAGTGATGTGTTCCACCAATCCTTGTGCTGCCCAGCCAGCTCCCAGAGCTAATCTCTGAACCTGAGTTACCGGCACGGAAATACAGCATGCTTCCCTTTGGCCCAACAGCTGTCCCTGCACACAACATTTCTCCATAACTTTTAGGTGATTCTATCAACCAATGACAATATGTAATCAATAACCCTGGCAAAAATGCGTACAGTGCAATTATTTATTTAACAGGTCTGTTCTTTCAACAGGTCTGCACATTATTATATTCCACTTTTCTGGGCATAATTACTTTATTATATTATAAAATGACAGGTAAATTCATTTTACCAGTTATTCGTTTTAGATGGCATCTCTATTCCTTAAAGGCACAAATAAGTTTGTACAAAGTGAGGTATGGACTTAACAGGTCTGTGCTATTAACAAGGTTTTGTTTAAGTTGGCCCTAGTGCAACAATGTGAGATTGAGAATTGTATTAGGCTGTAGTGCAGGTTGAGCAAATATCACCATGCCTGATGTGCTTTGCCACCATCTCTGGCAGTGGGAGCTGTGGTAGATAAGTGACTGTTCATATCTGTTGCAGAATGCAGCCATTTCATTAGCTAATGTGTGATGTTATAGCAATAATAACATCACATTCTGAGCATATGGGGAGTTTTGGGTATAAAAAGAGGGGAAGGGAACCAGATTCTATGGATAAACAGAAATATTAATAAAAAATCACCAAGAAGAGTGAATTCTACTGGCACAGAAGTTCTGCGGTAGATTGAAAGTTCTGCACAAAATTTTGAGGCCGCAGAATTCTAGGGGCCTTGGCCTTAGCCTGGGTGTCCTGTGAGAGGTTAGTACATCTGAGCCAAGCCATCCTCCGAAGAGCCACAGATGTAGCCATGACTCTTGATGACACATCACTGGAGTCCACAGCTGCATGAAATTGTACCTTCGATGCCTCAATCCCATCAGCAGCCACCTCCTCCAGCTCCTTGACCAATTGGGAGGAGGCCTGTTTAGCCAGTGCCAGTACAGTGTCTCACCTGGACTTCTGGTACCTGGCTGTATAGGCCATGTAGTTCGCCTGCCTGAGTCCCAAGGAAGATGCCATGTACTGCTTTTTTGCCATAGCATCCATCTTCCTGGAGTCTTTGTCAGGGGTGTGTGAAGTCAAGCGAATGTTTGCCTTGTCACAGGCGGCAGCCTGCACTACTCCAACATGGCTGCATTGTTGGTATAAAAACTCCGTATCTAAGCCTGATAGTGTGTACTTCTTGTCCATCCTTCTGTCAACAGGAGGTACAGAATTGGGAGACTTTAGGATTTTTTGTGTCTGCTTCCCAAAGGATTTGTGAAGGGGAATAGACAGTCTCCTGGACTCTGGGATGTCCATCATTTCCACATAATCAGGCTCATCTTGATTCTCCATTGCCTCTTCCATAGGAAGCTGGAGGGTTTCAGCCACTTTTGTGTAAAACAGAAAGTGGGAAGGGGACTCAGAAAGCCTAGGAGGGGATACACCAGAAGGTCTGTCTGGGGAGATGTCCGGTTCCACAGGCACATCCAGACTTTCACCATCATCACCATCATCTTCAAACTCCCCCTCCTCCTCAAACTCCAGTTCATAAAAATCTTCAGGGGTATAATCTTGAACCGGGGAACCAACTGAACCGAACCCCTGCCAAAAGGTGCTGGATCGGTCGGAACAGGGCGAAGCGATTCCACAATTCGAATCGCTCTGGCTATTTCCTCGGCGGTCAGAACATGAACCTCTGGATCCGAACCGGTCGATTTTTCTTTGTGTTTCCTTTTTGTAGGAACCGACCCCTCAGGATTGGCTCTCCTCTTGCCCGAAGAAGTATCGCCCTGGTCAGAGGGCACTCCTTCTGGTTCGGTCGGAACCGAACCGGGCTGGCCATCGGGGGCAGCGGACTTCTCGGCCTCCTTTTCCCTCCGTCTACCTAATCTCTTTTCAAGGGTAGATTTAGGAAAATTTTTACAAATTTGGCAGTCTGTATTGAGGTGTTCAAACCCCAGACAATAAATACAGGTGGTGTGGGGATCGGCCTTAGCAAAGACCTCCCCACACTCACTGCAGTATTGAAACCCAGTGGGCCCGTTTTTTTCCTTGGGTTTCTAAGGCATGGCCAACCTAACTAAACTTACCCTTTTTATGGCAACCACCAGGCAAGACTCCCTTATCGGTTCCTAAACATGTCACGGGTATTGTAAAAAAACAGTTCAAAACACGTTTTTTTTTTTTTTTTAGAACTGATAAGGACCGGTAACCACACACTAAAGTAAAACACAAGGATTCACTACAAGTGATCGGTTCAGCCAAACCGATCTAACACTTTATAATTTCCACACAGAAAATCAGAACAAAACCTATCTAGTACTCACGGTACCGCAGACAGAGACTGAACCGACTATGCGGAAATAAATTCGGTTTAAAACCGACAACTTAACTGAGACTTTAACCGACTTTCGAACCGAGCTGAAGGAGAAATCTCCAGAGCGACTGTTCAGTGAGGCAGATTAAAGAATCTGACAGTTGAGTTTCAAAGGGAAACGGACAGAGACCTCAACCGAGCTCAGCATTCTATGCACTGCATAGAAAGTTAACCCTTTGTTCTCTGGGACAGTTTAAAGGCTGGAGCTAAGTGCAATAGTCAGAATACAGCAAGACTTCATGTTGTTTGAATAGCAATTTAGATACAGCAGGCAAAAACAAGTGCTACAATACAGAGAGCAGAGTTGAATATATAACAATAAGTACTATAATAAAGTATATATTATAATAAAGAAATGATCCCTAGTGGTCCGATGGTACACCCTCCCTCACCCATCTCCATAGCAGTAAAGAAATTATCTCTGGTAGTCCAGTAGTAGTATCCACCCCCCCCCAACCAGATCCTCGTTGTAATAGAGACATTATTTCTGGTAGATCAGCGGACCCTCCCTCTCCCCTTCGGTCTCCTCTGACTTCCCCTTGTTCTCCCCCAACAGCAGCTGGCACCTACCCCGCTCTCTTCCCTGTTCAGCCACCATCTGCTCCCCATAAGTCCTGTAACGAAATGCCAAGCTGTGTATCACTACAAAGTTTGTCTAAAAATGAACTAACTCGGTGGAAGCGTTGCTGCGCATCCTTGCTTAGTTAATTTTCTAGGAAATAATTCAGCGGCCTCTAACTTGGTAAAATAATGCTTTTATCACCAGATTTGGATGACAGCCTTTGGACACCCAGCCCTCACAATTATTCAGTATCCAACTTACGGAGGCAGCCTCATGGGGCAGTGATGACAGAAAGCTCTGCAGGGTATCCTGCACCAATCAGGAGCAAATTTTACTGGGGTGTGTCCCTTCTGTGTACCCTGACAGCTGTCCTGACTGACCGCACTCACTCTGGCTTGGGGGGGTGTAGCATGGTCACCTGTGATGTCTCATGCTGCCCCTAAAGCCACTAGGAGACCCTCAAGCAGCATGGCTGCCTCAACCCTTCCCTTGGAGTTGGTGAATGCTACCTTCACAAAGCTCCCCAAATTCCACCTTCCCAGCATGGTGGGTCAGGCTCATACAGTGATCTCAGGATGCCCACTCTGCATATGCCACTGAGCCGGGACAACATTTACCTGCATCAGTGATTGGGGAAATGTTGGCAGGGCACTACGGACAATCCTGAACACTGAATAGCCAGCCAGACCTTTAGGTACAGGTCTGCATTTGATTGAATTCCAAACATAGAATTTGACGGCAGATAAGGAAGACTTGGTCCACCCAGTGTGCCCGTCTTGTTAGAGAGCCCTCCCTACAGGTCTTTGTTATAGTATTTCATCTGATAGAGGATGGACACAGTTGGAGATGTAGAGGGACAATGGGGGCCGGGGGCAATCAAGGGGACCATTCTCGAGGCAACAGTCCTGCACGAGAACTGATACAAAATGAAGCAGGTACAAGAGATGTGTGATTCTAGAAAGGTTCTGAGAAGCAGTGAGGGCCAAGAAAAAGGTTTTCACCAGGAACAGGGAAAAGCAGGGAGAGGAGGACGAATGGGGAATGTACCAAATAAAAACTAGGGAAGCACAGAGGAGGGTCAGAGAGGCAAAAACAGACAATGAGCTGTGTGTTGCAGAGGGGTCAAGGGGAGAAAATTCTTATATATGAAGGAAAAAAGGAAGCATGGATGGGGTATTGTTAGGCTCTGAGCGGTGGGAGGGTACTAGAGGAAGATGAACAAAATGCAACCTCCCTTAACGATTACGTTTGCACTGTCTTCACAAGGGAAGACAGTGGGCCCCTGCCTGAAGGTGGCATCCAGGCAGTTGTTGGGAGAATTCCTGAAATAAGGCAGCCAGTATTTACCAGAGTAAGGGTCCAGAAGGGACTTGAAGCCCTAAAGGTAGATAATGCCCTGGGGCCAGGTGGTATGCACTCAAGGGTGTTAAAGGAATTGGCTGCGGAACTGGTTAAACCCTTAGTAGGGCTATTCAGGTAACTCAGTTCAGACGGGTAGTTCCAAAAGACTGGAGGGTAGCTGATGTAGTCCCACTACACAGAGAGGGTGGGACAAGGAACAGCTGGAGAATTACAGACCTGTTGGTCTTACCTCTGTAGTGTTTAAACTGATGGGAGTCACTGATCAGAGAGGACCTTGTGGACTACCTATACAGCAGTGCTCAACAGGATAGACAGCAGCATGGGTTTGTGGCAGGAAGGTCTTGTCAGACCAACCTGATAGTTTTCTTTGGGTGACAAAGGTTGTAAATAAGGGCCATGTTGTGGCTTTACTCTACTTGGATTTCAGCAAGGCTTTTGATTCAATTCTATACAGAAGATTGCTGAAGAAACTGGACCCTCAGAGTGCGGCTGAGGACATAGTTTGATGGGTAGGAAACAGGTTGAAGGAGAGAGAGAGAGAGAGAGAGAGAGACAGCAGGTGGCGGTGGTAAACTGGGTCAGATTGGAAGAGAAGAACGTCATGAGGTGGTGCCAAAAGGATTTATACTGGGTCCTGTACTCTTCAATATCTTCATCAGCAGCATTGGAGAGGGCATTGAGGGCATCTATGGCAAGTTGTGTTAACGAAGCAATCCAGAGATGCAGAGGGAAATACAAAGACTAAGGAGGTGGTCTAAAGTTTGGCAATTGAAATTCATCGTCAAAAAATGCAGGGTTATTCCCCTAGGGGAAAACAAGACATTGTACTGGATGAGACTGGTAAAACTGAAAACTACAGCAGAGGAAAGGGAGGGTATCAATCAAGCCAGTGTAATAAGGCCTATAGTAAGGCTAATAGGATGCTGAGGCATATCGGAAGGGGTATTGAAAGCAGGAGAAAGGAGGTACTACTACCTCTATATAGGTTACTGATGAGGCCACATCTGGAATTCTGTGCTTAGTTCTGGAGTTCTCGCCTAAGGAAGGACAGGGACAGGCTGGAAACGGTGCAATACAGCATGACCCAAGATGATTCAGGGTCAACAGGGCAGATCTTATAAAGATTGTCTGAAGGCGCTGAACATGTACTTACTGGAGACCAGGTGAGGGACGGGGGATATGGTAGAGACTTACAAGTTCCTAAAGGGAATAAACAAGATGAACAGCAGGGAGCTATTTAGTAGGAGTACAGAGTTAGGGGCCCAAGGTCACAAGTGGAAACTGATGGGATAAGGTTTTAGAGGGATATGAGGAAGTTTTGCTTTATGTCAAGGGTGGTGGAGCCATGGTGTCATCGAGGCACAGGTCAGGAAGCACAGGAAAACCAGGAGCAGTTGTAGAATTCACCAAAAATTATTTATTTACACTAGCAGTATCATAAAATAAACTTGTTCAGTATAATGATTTACAAAGGCAAAATAGAATAAAGTTTTATTTCAGTCTCTGTGTCCCTTGTTCTCCTAATCTTTCTTGCAGTTGCAGCTTAGCTCTTTTACAAGTCTTTTCAACCCCCATTCTTGGCAAACATCCTGTTCTTGTAAGTGTTCTGTTCTTGTAAGTTTCAGGAGCTGCTAGAACACAGTGTGCTTGCTGAGGCCCCTACAGCTTTTTGCAGAAGGCTCAAACATTTGCACTCAAGTAACCTCTAGCTTCCAACAGCTTTTTGCAGTCATCTCAAATTATAATTGTATACATTTCAACAGTAGCACTATATATTTTCTAAACAAAAGTGATCCCATTATCAGTTACATTTTCATACAATGATTTGCACATACTTTTATATGAGCATATATGCAAGGGAGGAAAAGACACACAGCAAGAGAAAACTGAGGCGCAAAGAATTGCAAGATTGTCGGGGTGATCAACTTTGAAGTCTCACATGAAAACTGGGTTGTGCAATCAGACAGAGAAGAGACAGAAAAGGAAAGATCCTTGCATTTAAACACTTTCTCTAACAAATGGGACATGGTCCTATTCCACCCTGTCATACATGGAACTCTGTTAGCAGAGTTGGTGAGTGCCAAGACTGTAAATGGATTCAAGCATAGCTGAGACAGAGTTGAAGGGTTTGGTGATTGCTCAGGTTGATAGCAGTAGGGAGGGGAGCAGAGGGGTGACCGGGAGGGATAAAACCCTGTGTGGACATTAGGTCCAAAGGCATATGGGAACTCCAGGAAGACTAAATGGATCTTTGATCCTTTTCTACCATCTTTGTCTTTGTTTCTTTTTTGTTAAACTTTTTTAGTTCTCTTTATCTCCTTTCACTGACTGGCCCCTTCCACCCCCCCCCCCCAGTCCTGTCACCCATTCTCCACCGAAACAAACCTTAGGGCTTTGAGGTGCCAGCTGGCCTGGTACGGAGCCTACGTAGGGCTGCCATTGTCTTGCTGGACGGCAGGATTTTCATCCTGCATTTTTCTCCGGGTCCCTGAGTGCAGAGTGGCAGCACGCAATGACGCCACTGGCCGAGCCACGCATGCTTCCGTACACTGTACCCAGGGGATCTGTTCTGTCTCTGCCCCCTGTCTATGGAGCTAGTGTGCCAGCCTCCAGCTGCCACTAGGGGCCAGACATGCACTGGTCTCCAGTCCCTCTCCCACCCCGGCTGACCCCTGGCGACCCGCTTGCACCACGAACACGGGTCGCTGGCGTGGCAGGAGGTAAGGCAGTGATGTCTCAGCCCTCCACGCCACTGTGCTGGCTTTAACTTGTTTTTTATTAAGTTTTATGGTATCAAGACCAGTGGTACAGATTGACATACAAATAAGAAGGGACGTGCTATGTATAATAATAGGTCTGACTCCCCTGACCCTCTGTTGACGAAGTCCTGCGCTGACATGTCACACCCTGCATACATACTAACATAGTAAAATGCCAGCAGAGTAGGCCTAATGGTCTTTCGTGTCTGCTCCTTTGGTCAGCCCCTACCCTGGGAGCTGCCCCCCCCGCCCTCTTGGGTTTCTCCATTTCCAGTCCAGGGTATTTCCCTTGCATTGGACTTTGCCTGCACAACCCTTCCTCTGTACCTGTCCCATCCCCCTCTTGAACCCCTCCACAGTCTCTGTCTCCACTAGCCCCACGGGCAGCGCATTCCATGGTTCCACCCTCTCAGTGAAGTAGCACCTCCTCCTTTCTCCCTGTCTCCCTCCCCCTCCAGCTTCCACCCATGCCTCTAGTTGTCCCCCTTCCTTGGAGCACCCGACTGAGCCTCCCTATTTACCCACTTCATGTACTTGAAACCTCTATCATGTCCCCCATTCTGTCTCTCTTCCAGTATGTACATATTTAGCTCCTCGAGCGTCTCCCCATAGGTCCTTTCCCCCAAGCCGCAGATCATTTTGATTGCCCTTCTCTGGACCCTTTCCAGAAGTGCAGTGTCCCTTTTTAAGTGTGGTCTCCAAAACTGCACACAGTACTTGAGGTGCGGCCTCACCAAGCAATTATATTGAGAGAGTATCAGTTCTTTCCTTCTGGAGGTGATCCCCCTAGCGATGTATCCTAGCATCCTGTTGGCCTTGGCCACTGCCGCCCTAAAAGTCTTGAGTTGTTCATCTTGACATCCACCACCACCCCCAGGTCCCTCTCAGCCATCGAGGCTTGTAGCATCCCCCCGCCCCCCCACCGGTATACACTTGGTCCGGGTTTCTGATGCCCAGGTACAGTACCCTGCATTTCCCTGCATTGACCCTCGGTCCCCACTTCCTTGACCACCTCTCCAGAACATCTAGGTCCCCCTGTATGGCCACTCTCCCCTCCTCCACCGCTCCCAGCTTTGAGTCATCCACAAAGAGACTCATTTCACTTCTGATACCCTTCCTTATTTCGGAGACATAGGCATTGAACAGGAAGGGCCCTAGGACCGATCCCTGAGGGACCCCGCTAGTGACTCTCCTTGGAGATGAGACTATCCCCCCAACCATGACCCTCTGTCAGTTTCCTATCCATCTGATCATCTGTTTTCCCCACCCCCATTTCCCCCAGCTTATCCCCCCCAACCACGACCCTCTGAGTACGTTCTGAGAGCCATAGAAACAAAGACTTTCATGGCAGATAAGGACTGCTTGTCCCACCTAGTCTGCCCATTTCCCTACCTACAGTATAAGCTGCAGATCCTGGTTACCCAACAGCCCATTTCTTCCAACCCCCCGCAAGAATTGCCTTGTGTCTATCCCATGCATTCTTGAATTCTCCCACCATTGTAGACCCCACAACCTCCTCAGGAAGGCGGTTTCATGTGTCCACCACCCTCTCTGTGAAAAAATACTTCCTCACATTGCTCCTGAGCTTTCCCCCCCATCTTTAAATTGGGTCCCCTTGTTCTTGCACATCTCTTTTTCAGAAAGATGTTACCCTCTTAGACTTTGTTGATTCCACTGAGGTACTTAAAAGTTTCTATCATGTCCCCCTCCCTCCTTTCCTCAAGGGTATACATATTAAGCTCCTTTAGTCTCTCCTTGTATGGCTTCTCTTGCAGACCCTGTACCATTTTAGTTGCCCTCCTCTGGACTGCCTCCATCCTGTCTATGTCCTTGCAGAGATGGGGTCTCTAGAACTGGACCTGGTACCCCAGGCGGGTCTCACCAACTGTCTGTACAGAAGGATAACAACTTCCTGTTTTCTGCTGGTGATGCCTCTCATACATCCCAGTATCCCCAGCCTCCCTACTGCCTTCTCACATTGTTTGCTAACCTTAAGGTCATCTGATATGATTACCCCAGATCCCTTTCCATTTTGTTGTTACTACCCTCCCCCCAATTGTGTACTCTTTCCTGGGTTTTGTTTCCCAGGTGCATTATTTGCACTTCTTGGCATTGAATCCAAGCTGCCATACTTCTGACCATTCTTCCAACTTTGCCAAGTCCCTTCTCATCGTTTCCACCCCCCTTGTGTATCAACCCTGTTGCAGATCTTTGTGTCGTCTGCAAAGAGGCATACTTTTCCTTCCAGTCCCTCTGCAGTGTCACTTATAAAGACATTAAAAAGGACTGAACCCTGCGGTACCCCACTAGTAAACCCCCTTTATTCAGAGTGGACTCCATTTACTATTACTTTTTGTGTTCTGTTGTCTAGACAATGTTTGACTAAGGCTACCACCCTGGGACCCACTCCCAGGCTGGCTAATTTATTTATTAATCTTTTTTGTAGGACTGTGTCAAATGCCTTGCTAAAGTCTTGGTAGGCCATGTCCACAGCCCCTCCCTGGTCTACTACTTTGGTCACTCATCAAAAATCGATTAGATTAGTCTGACGTGACCTTCTCGCTGTGAATCCATGCTGCCTTGGGTCCTGTGCCCCACTGGCCTCTAGGTACTCAACAGTTCTTTCCTTCAGAAGTGATGCAGTCATTTTCCCTACCACAGAGGTCAAACTAACAGGTCTGTAGTTTCCTCCCTCTGTCTTACTCCCACTTTTGTGAAGGGGAATCACAACCGCCCTCCTCCAGTTCTCAGGCACCACACCATCCTCCCATGATTTGTTAAAAAGGGTAGTCAGTGGTGTCACTAGTTCTCCCCTTAATTCTTTTAGAATTCTGGGGTGTATCCCGTCGGGGCCCCATTGCTTTGTCCACCTTCAGTTTTAGGAGTTCTTTTAGAACCCTTTCTTCTGTGAAAGGACTGGGATCGACCCCCCTCCCATCCAGAGTGCTTCTGTTAATTGGATTAGGTACCTCCCCCTCTCCCTCCTGCTCTTTTGTGAATACTGAGCAGAAGTGTTCGTTCAGTATCCCTGCTTTTTCACTGTCCTCCTCTGCCCACCCACCGTCCATTCTGTTCAGCCTCACTATTCCTCCCTTTGTCTTTCTACACTCCCTAATGTACCTGTAAAAGGTTTTATCCCCCTTCTTAACCAAGTTGGCTATCTTTTCCTCAGTTTGGGCCTTTGGTATTCTGACTGCATTCTCTGCTTCCTTCTGCATTAACTGGTACAGTTCTCTGCCCTGCTCCTTCTGTGTTTCCTTATACTTATTAAATGCTGTCTTTTTCTCCCTAACCTTCCCTGCCACCTCTTTTGAGAACCATAGTGGGTTTTTCTTTCGTTTTGATTTATTTGCTTCATGCAAAGGCTTATTGCCTCTGTGATGGCAGTTTTGATGCTTCCCCATTGTTGTTCCACCTTCCTTCTTGCCTGTTTGCTAGTGCTTTCTAAGGCACTCTCCCATGTTGACAAAGGCAGCCCTCCTGAAGTCCAGTACCCTCACTTTTGTATGGCTTGACTCTGCAGCTGAGTTTATCGTGAAGCACACTGTTTGGTGGTCACTTGTTCCCAGATGGCTACCCACTTCTAGACCTGAGATCCTCTCTCCGTCCCCATTTGAGAGTATGAGGTCTAAGATTGCTCCCTCCTGAATGGGTTCCAGCACTAGCTGTCTGAGGCATGCCCCATGTAGGGCATTGAGAATGGCCCTGCTCTTCGATGTGGCTGCAGCAAAGGTGCTCCAGTTAACATCTGGCATATTCAGGTCCCCCATCAACAATATCTCCCCTTTCTCTGCCATCCTAAGGATGCCTTCTATCATATCCTTGGCCATTCCTTCCCCCTGAGATGGGGGTCTGTATACAATCCCTGTGCTGATTGTGGTGCCATTTCCAGTCTCTAAGGTAACCCACAGTGCCTTCTCCCCTCCCTGTTTACTCTTTTGTTCCATTGCTTTTATCCCTTCCCTTACATAGAGAACTACTCCTCCCCCTCTTCTACCCTCCCTGTCTCTCCTGTAGGTTGTGTACCCTGGTATGTTAACATCCCAGTTATGGTTCTCTGTGTACCATGTTTCTGTGACTGCCACGATATCCAGACATCCCTCTTCCATCAAGGCCACTAGTTCAGGGAGCTTGTTGCTCAGACTATGAGCATTACCTTCCATTTCTTGATGGCCGTACCCATTTTTGCCCCATCCCTGTCCTTACTGCCTTTGTTGTTTTCTTCATTTACCCCTGCCCTTCTTCCTGTCGTGTCCTATCCATCTGATCATCTGTTTCCCCATCCCCATTTTCCCCAGCTTATCCAACAGGCCCCCATGAGGAACTGAGTCAAACACCTTGCTGAAGTCAAGAAAGAGGACGTCCACCGGCCTACCCAGATTGAGTGCGCCTTTCACCCAAGCGTAGAACTCTACAAGGTTTGTCTGCACAGTTTCCCTGGGACGAAGTCATGCTGTCTATCGTCCAGGCACCCCAATTTTTCCAGTACCCCCCCCAGCCCCTTCTTGACAAACCCTCCATCACCTTCCCCACCACCGATGTCAGGCTGACAGACCTGTAGTTTCCTGCCTTCTCTCTTGATCTTCCCTTGTGGATAGGCACAATATGTGCCACCCTCCAGTCCTGGGGCACCCACCCCGTCATCAGAGAGATGCTGAAAAGCTCCGCAAGGGGTTTTGCCAGGTTCCCTCAGAACCCTGGGATGTAATTTATCCGGCCCTGGTGCTTTCTCCATCCTAAGAGACCTGAGGGCTTCCCTCACTCTCTGTACAGTGATTTCCACCTCCGCTTCCTCGGGCCGTTGTTTTGCCTCCCCTTTTCCTGCCAGTGATACCTCCCCCCTCTCCCCAGACCCGCTGATTGGTAAGGGACCCTCCCCCTCCTCAGTTTCACAGTCTCCTCCCATGCATGGTGCAGCCCCCCATTATCCTTGGTAAAAACTGAGGCAGCATACTCATTTAGTACCTCGGCCTGCTCCTCCTGGTCTTGTGCCTATCCCTCACCTGTTCTAATCCTGCTAATCTGCCTCTTCACCCCTCTTTTCCCCCCCAATGTATCTAAAGAACCCCTTGTTCCCTCTTCTGATTTCCCTGGCCAGGTTTTGCTCCTTCCTTGCCTTAGCTGACCTCACCACTCTAGTGGCCTTTCTGGCCATCAGCTCACACTCCCCTCGATCCCTTTTGCTCCTTGAGCGCTTGAAATGCCTATAGGCAGCTGTCTTTTCCCTCGCCGCCTCCTGAATCTCCGAGGTCCACTAGCAGGGTTTTCAGGCCTTACCGCTTTTGTGTCTCACGTTGCGCAGGTCCTGGTAGCCTCCTGCAACCCCTCCTGATGATTTCCCACCTACTGTCAGCTTCCATGTCCGGCCTTATTCTGTCCAAGTGTTCCTTAAGGATCCTTCCCATTTCCTTGAAATTCGCCCCCCTGAAGTCAGTTACCGCTGTCTTTGTGCAGCTTTCCTCCCCTCCTAGGTCCAGGCAGAACCAGACTGTGGCTTGGTCACTCCCCACCAACTGGTCCCTTACCTCCAGATCCCCCAGTCTGATCACTGTCTGCCAGGACCACGTCCAGAATATGTCTCTCCCTAGTCGGCTCCCCCACTTGCTTGGTTAGGAACACGTCCTGGAAGACATCCAGCAACCTCTGTTCTCTGACCACCGAGGACATCATAATCCACCAGTCCGTCCTTGGCATGTTTAGATCACCTATCACCACCACCCCCCTTCCCTTGCCCAGTCTACAATGTCTCCTAACATCTGCCACCAGACTGTCCTCCAGCTCCTCCGCCAGCGCAGGAGATCTGTACACCACTCCTATTTTTACTGTCTTGCCCCCCCCCCTTTGTTATCAGGGTGACCCAAATCGCCTCCACGGTCCCCTCCACCCCTCCTTTACCAATGCCATTTTTGACTGTCAGTGCTACCCCTTCTTCCTTCCTCCCTGTCCCTCCTGAGCATAGAGTAACCTTCCAGTTTCAGGTCTCAGTCATGCCCTTGGGTGGCCCAGGTCTTAGTGACAGCTACCACATCCATCTCCCCCTCATCAAGCATCGCCTGGAGCTCGGGCATCTTCTTACCCAAGCTCCAGGCATTTAGTAGGACCACCCTCCACCCCTTCCCTACACACCCATTTCCCCAGCTCGCGTTTTCATGGGACCGCAGTCTCCCCCTAGCCTGCACCGTACCAGTTGGCCTTTTCCCGTATTCCTTCAGCTCCTTGGGGGGGTGGAGACAGTCCCTCTTTTATCGGGCCCCCCCTTAACAGCCTCTTCTCCCATCCCTTCCCCCTTCACAAGTTTAAACCCCACCTTTCACCGACGATCCTGTATATTTTTAGCTTAAGGATTTCCTTCCCCTCCAAATTGAGATGGAGCCTATCCCTAACATGCAGCCCCTTATCCTCCCAGGTCACCCTCCCAATCCCTCATCAACCCATACCCACTGGCTTCACACCACTCCCTGAGCCACTGATTTAGCTTCCTAATTTTCTGCTTGTTCTCCCCACCAGCCCTTGGTACAGGCAGGATTTCCAAGAAGGAAATTGCGCATCCTATGTCATGACAAACTATGGCTAGCTCCCGAAACCTTGCCTGTATCTCCAGTTCACTATTTCCCTCAATGTCATTGGTACCCAAGTGGACCAGTATGTCGAGGGAAGCTCCACAATCCCTTGCCAGTTGGTATACCTCGTGCTTGGCCCTGTGCACCATCAGTCCAGGGAAGCATTTTGTTCTAACCGGACAGGCTTCCCCCTCCCTACCCCATTTGATACCCCTGATCATGGAATCACCCAACAGGAGCACTCTAACCACCCCCTTACCTCCATCCCCCCCCATGTTTCCCCCCTTTCCATGTCCCTCCTCGTCCTTTCTTCCAACCCCTCCCCCCAGCCAGCTCCCCGCTCCTCCCACTATCTGGGTGCCACCTGCCACCCTCTCCTTATTGACCATGGCCACCCTTCCCCTCCAATCCTGGGCTTCCCCTCCTCCTGAGTATCCATCTTTGCATCGCTACCTCCCCCATCCCTGCTTGCAACTGGGCCTTCCACCCCATCTCCTAACCTAGCCCGGCTTGTCCCCCCTTCCGTCCCGTCTACGTTCAGCCCCTCCTTGCCTGTCGTGCCCCTCTGACCCAAACTTTTAGCTCCATTTACTGCATCCTCCTTGTATGTCTGGTCCTTCTCCTTGCCTCTTCCTCCCAACTGGTCCTTCTCCTTGCTTTTTCCTCCTGCTAGCCCCTCCTCCTCAGCCTGTTCTGATCCCCCCCGCCTACCGTTTTCCCGCATTCCATGCTCCCCCCTGATTTCCAGCCCCTGCTTCCTGTCCCCCACTCCCATTCCCTCCCTAACCTCCCCGTCATGGCTGCACCCCCGCTCACCTCATTCTCAAGTAGACGAGAGGGTTGAAATGGTTTCTGAGCCAAAGGCCTGACCCCCAAGACCTTGACCCCCCAACCCACATACCCCTTACTTTTTCACCCTGTCCATTCCTTGAAATATTGGCATACATTGTACATTGCTTGCATTGTTGTTGTTCTTTCTATTGTTCTGTAGTTCCATAATGTATAGCATTGTATGTCTAGTCGTTGAATTACCGGTTTACCTGTAAAACAACTGTTGTCACAGTTATTGTTTTACCTGACGTGGAACCTTTTGTAATGAGCTTGTTCTCAAAGGTGTTAATCCGAAATCACAGTAAATAAATGAATAGGTGGCTATTCAGAAAAATTAACATTCATATTAAGCTTACATTGATTATATCTCAAGTTCTAATAAAATAATGTTAGACTTTCACACTTATTAAGGTTCTGAACAACAGTGCTTGTTATGATATTCAAACAAAAAAGTCCAGAGAAAAGCAACGAAGATGGTACATGGACTGCACCAGAAGCCCTATGAGGAAAGACTTTAGGACCTTAATATCTATTCACTGGAAGAAAGAAGGGAGAGGGGAGATATGATAGAGAATTTCAAGTGCCTTATGGGAATAAACCGGGTACAGATGAAAAGCATATTTCAGAGAAAACTCTGCACAAGAACAAGGGAGCGTAACATGAGGCTGAAGGGTGGAAGGCTCAGGGGTAATGTTAGGAAGTACTTTTTCACTGAGAGGGTGGTGGAGCCGTGGAACAGCCTTCTAGCAGAAGTGGCGGGTATGAAAACAATACAGGGGTTCAAGAGTGCATGGGATAGGCATATGGGTACCCTGGAGATGTGCAGAGCAGGAGAGACGCAGACCAAATAGGATCTGGGGCTGCAGCAGTGAGTAGGGAACTGTGCAGACTAGGTGTGCTGTATGGTCCTTATCTGCTGACAGATTCTGTTTCTATGTTTCCTTCCTTAACCGGTCCCTGTGAAGGTCTGTTCAGCCCAGCAGCAACTCCCCCTGCCCTTGGCAGTGAGCCCAAAGAGGGTTATGATTTAAGGTACCACTTCCAGTCTCAGGGCCATGGTATAAATCAGCCACCAAGTCCATCTGTTCTCTAAGGGGTAGTTTATTTTGGAGTTTGGCAGTCATCTTTTCCATAGTGTAGATTTCGAGAATTATATCTTCCCATTGGGATTGTGTAGTGAGTGTGTCAGTCAGCCAGAAACGATAGTTTTTCTTCCGCTGCTGTTAAGAGAATATCTAACAAATAGTTTATGCTTTTGTTTTATATGTGAAAGATTTGTTTTATATGCAGAGGATATTGTAGTAGCAGTGCTGCTTCAGCAGTAAGTGTCCCGTAGTCAGGGGCCAGGGATATTGGGCTGGATTCACAAAGAGAGCCAAAATTTCCACACTTGCGGAGTAGTGGCTTGCAAAACTGAAGAAATGCAAGTGCGGCATATTCTTAGCCAAAAATTCCGCAGGTGCGAAAATTCGCAAAAAATGTGAATTATGGAATTCTGCACCTGCAGAAAATGCGCACATGCAGATCTGCAGCTGTAGAAAAGGCTTATCAAACAGAACAACAGATGATCCGTATTAAGTGGAGCAGGAGACTTTGACAGTCTTGTCAAGAAGGCAGCAGAACCAGCACTCCCAGTGAGGCCAGCAGCCAGTCCCACAACTGGGACCACAGCAGCACCACCTGTACCAGCAGGACTGTGCATCACAGTGGCATTTAGTAACTGTTGAGTGTGTCTCCCTCTGGGGTGTTTAGTTTGCCTGTTTCACTTGCACCTATGGCTGTCACCACCTCTGCCTCTACTGCCTTTGGGGCTCCTTTATGGGCAGCACTGGGTCATGTTGTTGTGGGCTATTGCATTTAATTTGTAAAGTGTGCTATTTGTGGTCTAACATCTGACACTATCGTAAGACCAACACATCTGCTGTTGCTTGGTGCCTGAACTCCCACTGCAGTTGTTTCTCACCTGATAGCACACTGCCTGTTGCTCAGGAGGAGCTGCGCCTCTCACTCTCTATAGTGCAGCATATGCGCGACATGAGAATAGCCTTTAAAGGAATATGTCATACTTTTTAATGGCTTTTTTTGCACAGGAACTTCCACAGCTGCATTTTTTTGTGCAATCTGCAGTGTATTTTCCCCACAGCTGCAGATGTTTTGCAGATATTGTGCAGTGCAATTACCCTTTTTTTTTTTTTCTCTGCGACTTCTCAGATTTTGGGGACTTGTGCATTTTTTGCACCTTCAAAGTGTTTTGAGAAGCCCATTGTTTTTTTTTCTGATGAATCCCAGAGAGGTCTTGGCCAAGGGCAAGATCAGAAAATATATGTGGGTGTGGCAACTTCATGGCTACATTGCCTCCAGCATGAAGCATCTCAGGTAGTGAGATATGTGGCTGTGATTTGTGGGGTTCTTAGAAAAGTTGACTTAATTTTTCAGCTGAATTTGTGCCAGGTGTAGTAATTTGTAATTTTATGTTGCTGGATCCAGATGTGTGTCCAGGCTGCATCTGTAATAACTGTGTAAAGGTCCGCCTCCCAAGAAGTTCTGACTGGTTCCATATTACTAGGCTCTCCTGCTAACAGTGTTTGATAACACCTGGAAATAAAATAATGTTGTTGTTCCTGGTTTCCTAGTTCAGAGTCCAGAAATTTAATGGTTGATTCTCCAGCTGTACATGAAGGCCTAGTCTGCTCATTAAATAAACCTTTATTTGTAAGTGTCTATAACGATCGGATCTCCCCAGCTGAAACTACACCTGCAGTTGTTGTTCAAATGATTTGAAAATACTATTAGAGTAAAATTGTGAAGTAAAAGCCAAACCCTGGGTCATCCATTGCCAGAATCTGTGGTCAGGCTGAGCCAGAAGAAAGTTGGGGGTCCATGGCAAGTTTACTGAGCCAAATGGCCCCTTGTACATTGTTGTTTTTGGGATAAAAAAGTCCTCCACGTATTAAGTATTCCTCGTGTGAGACTAGGAGATGTGGGTGATACATCCAGCCTTCCTGGGCAACTATTAAGAAAGTTGGCAGCTCTCAGGAGGGGAGATGACTATTCAGACTGAATCTAGAGTAAAGTATGCTGCAGCTGTGTGGTTGTTGCAATACAGGGTCAAATTAGGGGAGAGTCAAGCGCCCTTTGATTTTCAGTAACTGTAATTTTTTATATGCTGTCCGAGGCCTTTTACTTCCCCATACAAAACGGGAGATAGTTTTATTCCACTTTTGAAAGTCCTGGGATTTGGGGAAAACGGGAAGGGTCTGGAAGAAGTATGGGATCCATGGTACCAGATTCATTTGAACAGTGTGGATTTTGATATTGACTGTGTTTCTGTGATGCCTCCTATATGGCTGTAAGCTGGCCCATGATGTCTGTGTGTGTTGCTTGTATAAAGAGACATTTCTTTGTGGATCAGCTGCTGCACCTCCCAGTGAAATAGTAGCTTTGATTGTGTATAATTCATACATAGCTGTCAGTTCTGTCTTGTCCTCTTCTTACATTTTGTATGCCTGCTTTTCAAGATATTTAAAGGAGAACTACTGCCACAGCTAATGCAGCAACCGCTACACAGATCTGGGCTACAGTACCCCGATCCCCCTGCAGGCACAGGCTTCATTGCAAGATATTCACACCTGAATACTCGTAAACTCTTAAGACGGCTCCTGTAGCACAGGGCATGTTCTAATATCCCAGTACTTGGGCCCCCCCAGATCGCGCTGCTAACAAAGCAGTATGATGACATGCCACTGCTCCTTCTTGTATTGTGGCCTTATGTATGGAGATTTAATAATCTCCATATCTCCCATGCCCTGCTTTACTTTCACAGACTTTGCCTGAGTGCCATGTGCATACATTGCATATGCATAGCATTTAGGTAAAGTCTGTGAAAATAGAGCAGTGGCCATGGGAGATACGAAGCTTACTAAATCTCCATACATAAGGTCACAATAAAGGAAGGGGCAGTGGCGTGTCATCATATCGTGTTTTTAGCAGCGCGATCTGGAGGTGGAGTGAGTACCAGGATGCTAGAAAATGCATCCTGCTATGGGAGCCATCTCACAGTTTGGAAGTAGTCAAGTATGAATATCTTGCAATGAAGATTGTGCCTGCAGGGGGAATCGGGGTACTGAAGCCTTGATCTGTGCAGCTATTGCTGCATTAGCTGTGGCAGCAGTTCTCCTTTAATTGTATACAAATTGAGCTTGTAAAAGGGTGACCAGTGATGGAAATGGGGAACAATCTTTCTTTTTGTATTATTCAAAAATTACCCTATAATGAAATTTTTTATTTTAAATTTAAAATGTTGTCATATGCATTTTACAATTATAATGAAAGTGTCATTGTTAAAACAGAAAAAAATAATGAAACTGCATTCTGACCTGTTACCAGTAGGAGGCAACTGATGGTGGCAGTGATGTATATGTGGTTGCCCACTGGTGACAGCAGAATGTGGTTTCAAGCCTTTTTATAGCTGCAGTGTAGGAAATAGGATTAACGTACTAACATACTAAAATGTCAGCAGAATAGGCCTAATGGTCTCTCGAGTCTGCTCGATTTTCAGCACCCGCACTGAGGGCCGATTTTGGTGTCCCCAGTCCCAGATGTTCCACCTGTATTGGGCCTGGTCAGATTTACCCTCCCCCTGTACCTGTCCCATCCCCTCTTAAACCCGTCCACAGTCTCCACCTGTACCACCGCCCTGGGCAGTGCATTCCATGACTCCACCACCCTTACAGTGAAATAACATCTCCTCTTCTCCCCTCTGAGCTTGCCCCCATCCAGCTTACACCCGTGACCTCTTGTTGCCCCACCCTCCTTCCTTTGGAACACCCTGACTGGGCCTCCTTTATTGATCCCTTTCATGTACTTAAAGACCTCTATCATGTCCCCCCTCTCCTCCAGGGTGTACACGTCGAGCTCCTTGACCCTCTCCTCATAGGTCCTCTCCCCCAGGCTCCAGATCATTTTGGTTGCCCTCCTTTGGACCCTCACTAGGAGTGTAATGTCCTTCTTTAAATGTGGTCTCCAAAACTGTACACAATACTAGAGGTCTGGCCTAACCAAGCAGTTGTACAGTGGAAGGATCACTTCTGCCTTTCTGGAGGTAATCCCCCTGGTGATGCATCCCAGCATCCTATTTGCCCTTGCCGCTGCCCTCCTACAGGTCTCTGAGTTATTCATTTTGACATCTACCACTACCCCAGGTCCCTCTCACACTCCGTGACTTGAATCATGTCTCCTCCCAGGGTATACCCCTGGCCTGGATTCCTGACTCCCAGGTGCAGAACCTTGCACTTCCTCGCATTGAATTTTAGTTTCCATTTTCCCGACCACCTTTCCAGAGCCTCCAGGTCCTCCTGCAATGTCACCCTCCCCTCCTCCCCATCTGCCACTGCGCCCAGCTTTGAGTCATCTACAAAGAGACTCCTCTCACTCCTGATCCCCCTCCCGATGTCTGAGATATAGGCGTTGAACAGGAGTGGCCCCAGCACTGCCCCCTGGGGAACCCCATTAGTAACCCACCTTGGGGATGAGGCTAACCCTCCAACTATCACCTTCTGAGTATGCTCAGAGAGCCAATTTCCTATCCATCTTCAAGCAGCAGTGCTACAAAAAAAAAATTAAGCTTTTTTTTTGACAGTTTATTCCCTGTGCCCTGCTAATCATATACCTGGTACTCTTTCTCACTTGCATTGTACTATCACCGAGTAATTTGCTCAGTTATTCTCTGCTTTTGTTTACATTTCTGCCACTAAGTATGTTGCGCTGGACCCCCTCTGCTGCCAACTGCACATGTGAATGACTTGCAGGGACATTGGGAATGGTCAACAGCGGGTCCCTCTGCTGTTGTCAAAAGACGTGATGTGACCTGTAGAAAAAGCGCAGCTGAAAAGTAGTCAGCCGCCATATTTGTTGTAGTGCTACAACAATCCAAATAAATTGCAAATATTTAAGAAACTAAAGATGACTAAAAAACAATATTTACAGGTATGGAAACTGGAACTTTGGCCGCATGCTTATAGCCGAAAAACAGAATTTTGATAGCTCACTTCCTACTTTCAGAGTACTGCTGCTTTAACAACTGTCTCCATACCCCCATTTCCTTCAGCTTAGCCAGCAGACCACTGTGGGGTGCCGAATCAAACGCCTTGCTAAAGTCCAGAAAGAGGACGTCCACTGGCCTACCCTGGTCCAGGGCCCTCGTCACCCAGTCATAGAACTCAACATTTGTCTGGCACGATCTTCCTGTGACAAAGCCATACTGCCTATCATCCAAGTACCCAGTTTGCTCCAGTAACCCCATTAGCCTTTCCTTGACAGTACCGTCCATCACCTTGCCAACAACCAATGTCAGGCTGATGGGTCTGTAATTTTCCGCCTCCTCTCTTGATCCCCCCCTTGTGGATCGGCACGACATGGGCCACCCTCCAGTCTTGGGGCACCCACCCAGTCCTCAGAGAGATGTTGAAAAGCTCCTCTAGAGGGACTGCCAGGACATCCGCCAGTTCCCTCAACACCCTGGGATGTATCTCATCTGGCCCAGATGCTTTCTCCGTCCGAAGGGACCTGAGGCTTCCCTCTCTCTGCACTGGGATTTCAGCCTCCATGTCCTCCCCCTTTTCACCCTGCACTGCTGGGCCCCCACCTGTCTGTGGTGGCCACTCCCTTTCCCCAGACCCATCAGGGCCTCTGGTCTCTACCGGTCCCACCCCTTGCTCCGGTTTTCCCCCACTCCCCTCGCAAGACATGGCCCCTCCATCCCCCCTGGTAAAAACTGAGGCAAAGTACTCATTTAGGACTTCTGCCTGTTCCCCACCTCCTGTGCCCAACCTTCCCCTATCCTTATCTTACTGATCTGCCCCGTTACTTTCCTTTTTTCCCCTATGTATCTAAAGAACCCCTTGTCCCCACTCTGGATCCCACTGGCCAAGGACTGCTCCTTTTTGCTTTAGCTGCTCTCACCACCCTGTTGACTCTCTTGGCTTTCAGCTCATATTCCTCCTGATCCCTTTCACTCCTTGAGCACTTGAAGCGCCCATAGGCGGCCATCTTTTCCCTCACCACCTCCTGTACCTCCCAGGTCCACCAGCAGGGTTTTCTGGCCTTACCAAACTTACGCCTTTCTTTTGTGCAGGATCTGCTAACCTCCTGAAGGTTAAATAAATAGGTAATTTTAGAATAAATAATGAAAAATAGTATTGTAGTTTTTATTGCTGGTCACTTTAAATGAAATACCAAAATCATTTAAAAAAGAGGTTGAAGGTGAGAGAATTAAGGCAGGAGGAAGAAATAAAGCAGTGTGAACGTTTAAAAAGATAAGATGCAAAGGACATATTCTAAGAACGCAGAAAAGAGATGCCAGTTTGAGACATGGGAAATGAGAAGGAGTAATAAGATAAGAGCAAAAACAAAAAACACAGAAGCAGGAGACCGTTTCTAAAAGTGTTGACCAGATTTGACAAGAATTGGAGACCAAATATGTATAGTATTGAAGTTTTCTTTTCTGTTTGTGTTTATTGTATTTTAACAGTACATAACAGGCACATATAGGCATATATGGGGAGGGTGCTGGAGGGGTTAAGGGCATTGAGTGTAGACAAGGCTCTGAGGCCGGATGAAGTACATCTGAGTTTGCTGAAGGAGCTGGTAGAGGTCCTGGCAGGACCCTTGGCAGGCTTATTTAATTCATCTCTAGACACAAGATGCATACCCCAGGACTGGAGACTGGCTCACATGGTTCCCCTCCACAAGAGTGGACCCAAGGATGAACCGGGGAACTATAGGCCAGTAAGTCTGACATCCACAGTGGGAAAGCTAATGGAGATCATCCTGAATGATAGGCTAGTGGCACTACTGGAGGTGAACGGGGTGTAGGGCGGGAGGCAGCATGGCTTCGTCAAGGGCAGGTGATGCTAGACCAACCTGGTGGAATACTATGACTGGTTGACTAGCCAAATTGACTGGGGCCATGTAGTGGATATCCTGTACCTAGACTTCTTCAGTAAGGCCTTTGATTCAGTACCACATGGGAGGCTTGGAATCAAGCTACAGGGCACAGGGCCGGGAGCAAAACTGGTGGGGTGGGTGGAGAACTGGCTAAAAGGCAGCAGAGGGTGGTGATAGGTGGGGAATACTCATCCCCTAAGCCTGTGACAAGTGGTGTTCCACAGGGTTCAGTTTTGGGCCCAATGCTGTTTGGCATATTTATTGCAGACATCTTGGAGGGCATCAGTAGCAAAATCAACCTATTTGCAGATGACACCAAGATGGGAGCGGTAGTGGATGACTGGGGGGTGGCGGGGGCTAAAGGAGGATCTGGCAAGGCTGGAGGCATGGTCTGACAGATGGCAGCTGGGGTTCAATGCAAAAAAATGCAAGGTGCTGCACTTCGGAACAAAAAATCAGAGGAGAAACTATCATCTGGGGGGAGTGCAGCTGGAGGTAACAGAAGAGGAGCAGGATCTGGGGGTGCTCATCATGTGAGCAATGAACAATTCCGCACAATGAAGAAAGGCAGCAGCAATGGCCAACAAAATGCTGGGGTGCACTGCAAGGGGAATTACCTTGAGAAGAATGGAGGTTATTCTACCGTTATACAGATCGTTGGTTAGACCCCACCTAGAATACTGCGTGCGGTACTGGTGCCCGTACCTACACAGGGACATCAGGTTGCTGGAGGAGGTGCAGCGTAGGGCAACGAAGATGATTCAGGGCCTGGGGGAATTGCTATATGAGGTCAGACTATGAGAGTTAAACATGTACACACTGGAAAAGAGGAGGGATGGGAATATGATTGAGACCTTCAGATACATGAAAGGGATAATCAAAACTGACACGGGGTCTATTCAGGAGGAGAGTGGGAGAGATACTAGGGGCCATGACATGAGATTGGAGGGGGGTAGATTCAGGAGGGCGGTGAGGAGGCATTTCTTTAAGGAGAGGGTGGTGGCAAAATGGAACGCACTACCAGCAGAAGTGGTGGCATGTACCACAGTGACATGCTTTAAGAAGGAGTGGGACAAGGCAAAGGGGAGGGTAAAGAGATGTAAGGGGGGTGGGGTGGGGTAGCTGCTGAATAGGGAGCTAGCTGCATTCACGAGCAGCCTAGGTAGACCATGATGGCCATTTGCTGCTGGCAATTTTCATATGTTCCTATATATACAATTCCAGATATAGCAAACAGGATAACATATAACCACAAGAAGTAAATCTAGGTAATACAGTGTCTATGATCCGAGTGTTGCAAAATGAAGGGACACGAACGTCTAATTACTCAGGATGTAAACACAAAAGGAGACATGCAACAAAGCTTTTTGGAAGAAAGGATAATATAAAGCACCATGTATTGATTCCTGCTAATTATAGCTACTAATAAAGAATTCCATATTGCAGTAAAGTTTGTTAATTCCACACCCTCCGAGATCGTGTCGCATTGCAGCGTAGATATAATTAAATGAATCCCTTTCCCTTGCAGATCCAAAACAATTAACAAAACCAAAAAAAAAAAGCAGCTGCAACTTGTAACTGAAGCTCATCTGTCTATTGAAATAGTGAATAATGGTACCCAAGTAATTAAGCTATGTCAGCAGAGACTATTCCAGCCACATATGGCCATAAATTGGAAATCACACTTAAGATGACTGAGGCGTTGCTGTGGCAGACTCGAAATACAAGGCGCCGCAAGTGAAGGCACTGCACCATTTTGGCTTCAACACATGATGCAGCTGGATATTAATGCTCACAATTGCAAAATTTAGCACTAAGGAGCTGGCAAAATTATCACCTGGGAAACCACACATCATCCCTTCGTAGGACCCCGTTGATGCCTGTGGACATAGCTTAACATTCATACTTTGTTCACCCACCCTCTGCAAATTTACCAAACTGTATTGTATGTATAGTTAAACAATTGATGCAAGTATGCATTACTCACAACATTTTAAACCTAAATAGTTCAAACAGTTACAGTCATCCATAGTTCAAACAGTGATGGCGGGGGCGCTGTGGAGCCTGAACTGAACAGTCGCTGGTTACATTGGGTCCTGAGACGTGTATTTTATAATTTAAATAAATAATACCTTTCGAGCACTAAAAAGAACATCCTAAACTATATTTACAGGAGAAGGTTTAGAGAACAAGATGGGAAGGACTCACAAGAATCAGCAGCCGGGAGAGGCGAAAAAAGACGACAGGAAAGGCTTGCCGGCAGGCCCTATCACTAGATCCATCCCGGGAGGCACGATGGAAGGGGATGAATCTGAGGAAACTCTGCAATCCCTCGGCTGCAAGATGCGGCAGCTCTTGGCTTCTTCGGCCTCCACCAACTCCAAGCTGGACCTTTTGGTGGGCAGAATTGCCACGGTGGAGACAGCAGTCAATACCCTTCAGGGAGACGTGGATGAGTTGAAACGGCACACCACAGTGTGCCAAAGCACCACTCTACAGCGTGCGAAAGAGCAACAGCACACAACCAACCATTTGGAAAAATTGGAATCGGACGTTCCAAAACAGAGTCACTGGTTCTATAAAAAATATTTTTTTTGCATATTTTATTAAAGTTTTATCAGCTGAAAAAAAAACTACATCCATACAACACCAAACATTAATTCACCATAACTGTATATAAAAGATTCCAGTCCATTCCAATTTTTGACTTCATTATAAAAAAAAAAAAAAATCACAAACATTACTCACGTAGGTTAAAACTCATTTAACAAAAGTCAAAAATATTCCATAAAACCATGGTATTGCACAGTGATCCATTAGTCTATTAGGGAACAAGAAGCAGATAGATGTAATATTTATATTGTTCAGGTCAGGTAATTAGGGAGACACCAGATTATTACTGATACTCCACATCTGCAAACTCCCTTTTTAATAACAGATGTATTTTAGGACAACCCTTCTCGTAATATGTGGGCCTCAACAGGAGATGGAGAAGAAATGAAGGGCTCCCATGTATTAAAAATTGTGTCCCCCTTCCCTTGATCATATAAGTGAGACATTCTAATGCAAGGATCTGGATAGCTAGACTATGCCATTGCTGAGTTGTGGGTTTAACCCCTGAAACCTAAGTATTTAAAATACAGTGTCATGCCAATGCCAAGAGCACACAAACCCATCGTGGCAAAAGGCATCAGCCCTCTGCTCCCAGATCTTCTATTCCAAGACGCAACAAAAGAGGTGTTACTGGGATCGGACATTCCATCAAACCAGAGAGCTCCTTTGTAACTTCTGACCAAAAGGTCTGTAAGACGGGGCAAGCGCAAAAATAGTGAAAATATGAGCCCACTTCCTTAGCACACCTCCTATGCATCAGGAACACTGTAGGATTGAATTTATGGACTATTAAAGGTGGGCAATACAATCGGAATGAAAAAAAAAAAGAGATTCTTTGCTACTAAATACTATAGGTATTGTGACAGGGCCAGAATCCCTGTCTGAATTTGTGCTGCATTTTCTTTTACACTGTCCTGTTCACTGTTCTAGCTACAGGCTGAAATATGACCACTTTCAATCTTGTAGTCTCTCTCTCTCTCTCCCCTTTCTCCCAAGTACTGTATAAGGAACAATAAGTAAATCAAGAGGCAGTAAGTTGCTTGCCTTCTCCTGTGCTGTACTGCAGGCAGACACAGAGGGAATGTAAGTAATGAAAAAGAATTGAAACACAGAGCCTTGCACTCTGTGCTTTATTCTGTGTAAACTGCTTTGGGTTTGCAAGAAGCCAAAAATAAAACATTCTTTCCTAGGTGACACAAAGGTGTGTAAAGGTCAGATGAGTCAGCCTGCATGTGTACTTAGAGAAATGCGTTTATTCAGGATGAGTCAACTTGCCTGTGATTACTTAGAGAATTGTGAGTCAGACAGCCCACATGGTGCTGACATGATCAGTATGCAGGGATAAAAGCCTACCTCCTGAGATGCAAAACAGATAAGTCTGATAGTGGACACCTGACTGTTGTGGAGGAAGCAGCTCATAGTACATGCAAGTTTTCATGTACTAGGAATCTGTTTGGCTGGAATGAAGCCTGGAAGTTGTGCATTGAGGGAATTGTGCACTGTTTCTCATAGTACATGCAAGTTTTCATGTGCTAGGAATCTATGTGGCTGGAACGAAGCCTGAAAGTTGTGCACTGAGAGAATTGTGCACTGTTTTTGTAGAACTGAAGGACTAATCACTTATTTGTTTTCTGTATGTTTATTATTTTTTTGTATTATATCTTTATTGATTTTGTAAGCAAAATTCACAGATCAATTATACATAGGTGGTTAACAGAGTATACAGAACATTTCTCCTCTTACAAAGGATCAAGGTAGGACCCCCTTATTTGGTACGCCATGGGGGGAAGTGCAATAAAACAGAAATATGAGTCCAGAATAAATTGTCCATATGCATGCAGCCATGGAAGAGTCCAGAGGAATCCTTCTTAGTAAATAGGCTATAGTGGAGTCCCTTTTAACATAGTGACCTCTTGGTCATAGCGAGTACCCTGTTATTTGCAAGTTTATACATAATATAAATACAATCCTCCAACTCCCAGAAGGAATCCACCAACAGTATACCCACACATGTCTACTGTCGATGTTTACAAACACGTTCCAGTTACAAAAACTTATGGCGCAATATGTAAGAATATTTACTCTGAGATTAATAAAACATTCAACCAACAGTAGAGAACAACCCCACACTACCTACCAAGTTATACAGAATTATTTTAATAGAATGGCATGGAGATCGGGCATCAAGAGACCAAAAAGAGAACTAAGGACTTGAAGTTAGTCCAGGAAAACATTTAACTTGATCTAAAAGGTCCCATTCCCAAACCTCCCACTCAGTGAGGCAAACAATATGGCTTGTGATAGGTGACGCAGTTTAACGCCACAGGCCTAGTCAGTAACAAGCATACAAGGCCTTGGCTGTCTTACTGTTTTAGCCCACAGTCAGTTTGTAGATCAGTCCTCTTCTGACGAATTCTCCCCTTCTTTTCGATCCTCCAGCTCCTGTTCTATTTGGGTGATGAGCTTCTCTGTGTCTTTTGCATCATTAAATAAGAATTGCTGCCCATTCCAGACCACTCACAGCTTCGCAGGCAATAGTAACTGGTGTTGCACCTTATGTTTTCTGAGAAGACCCATCAGGCCATCAAAGGCTCTCCCTCGTTGCCGAGTGCTATAGGACAGGTCTGGGAACAACATAATTGCAGCATCCCCTTATCTCGACGATCTCCATCTTCGGGCTATAGTAAGAGCTCGGTCACGATCCCCTACGCAGTGCATATCAGCATGAGTGTCCGAGGGGTTGTGGAGTCCAGTGGGACCCATTGGGGCATAAATCTATATGCTCTTTCTAGAGAAAATGGAAGCTCCTCCTCTGAGAGGCCCAGAAGAGCTGGCAAAAATGTCCTGGCAAACAACAAAGCATCTTCCCCTTCATCCGCCTTGGGTAGGCCCACTACCCAGAAATTTGGTTCCCTCTTCTGGTTTTCCACATTCTCCAAACGTTGGCGCAATTGCATGTTCCTCTTAATTAGTTTAGTGGTAGCCACTGTGGTTTTAAATACTGAGAACTCCGATCATTGCACCATGGTCTCACAATGGTCCATACGCGTTTCAAGGGCCAATACCCTAGGGGTAAGTGAATCAAATTTTTTATCGAGTTCTTGGACCGAATTTACCAATTTCTGCAGTGTGGCATGATTTGCTGCAAGTGAGGCCTCTCCGGCGGCTAGTTCAGTGTGGTCTAAGGTCGCGACACTATGCACAGGTCGCTCATCGTGAGTCGCTCGCCTCGGGGTGAAAAAGTCAGTTGAGGAGGGATTATTTCCTTTGGATTTCCCCATCTTTACAGTTGACAAGGTCCTTGAATTTGTCTGATTATGTGTAGTTACAAAACTTGCGAGTATTTATTAATTAAAAGCTTGAAATAATAGTTTCCTTCAGGAGCTCGAGTTTTGAGCTGCTTCCATCTAGGCTGCTCAGCAGTACCCCCTATTATTTTATTTTGGAAAATAAATACCGCAGCGTGAGTTCTACACCTTTTACCTGAGTCTTGTGCATCTGTCTCACCCACTAACCTTCACAGGCATTAACAAATAAATAGGATACGTTACAGCAAGACAAAAAGAAATATGCATTTACAGGAAAAGGAAAATAATTTGTTACACAGACAGATGATTGTTAGAAGAATCTCGGAATCTAGTCTCTCCTAGAGTCTATATGTACCTGCCAGCTAACTTGAAAGAACTTCCACCAGTCTGTCCTTCTCTCACAACAGTAGGCTAACAATATGGGCCAGGGCTCTCCTGTCTCTGGAACACTCACTCAGGGAGTCCTGTCCTCTTCATAGACTGTGAAGGTGAGAGAGAGAGATAGCTGGGCATCCATCTCCCCCCAGTTTATGTGCTCAGGGCTGTGGAATGACAGTTTCATGAGTCGTGAGTGTGTGTTTCTGTGTGTAATATCACCAAGCCAACCGCCTTTATTGTCACCTAGCAACATCCTTACAGTTTTATGACCCTGTTTTCCTCCTCCTTGCAGGATGTCTCTGTGCTAGAAATAGCACCCTCACATCTGCCCAAGTCTGCTGCTGGATTCATGGGAAGCCTTGCACCCAGCTGGCCAGTGTTTCTCATGAGATCTGCCTGGACATGTGACCTGGAAGCCGTTTTGATGTCCATTTTAACATACTAACATACTAAAATGCCAGCAGAATAGGCCTAACGGTCTTTCGTGCCTGCTCGTTTGGTCAGCCCCCCTCGCCTTCTCTGGCTTCTCCCTTCCCAGTTCCGGATATTCTCACTGCATTGGGTTTTGCTTCCAGAACCCTTCCCCTGTACCTGTCCCACCCCCTCTTGAACCCCTCCACCGTCTCTGCCTCCACTAGCACCCTAGGCAGCACATTCCATGGCTCCACCACCCTCTCAGTGAAGTAGCACCTCCTTCTTTCTCCCCTGAATCTTCCCCCCTCCAGCTTCCACCCATGCCCTCTAGTGGCTCCCTTCTCCTTCCTTGGAAGCACCCTGACTGTTCCTCCCCTATTTACCCCGTTCATGTACCTGAAGACCTCTATCATGTCCCCGGTCCCTTCTCTCTTCCAATGTGTACATATTTAGCTCTTTGAGCCTCTCCTCATAGGTCCTGTCCCCCAAGCCCCAAATCATTTTGGTTGCCCTCCTCTGGACCCTCTTCAGGAGTTTAATGTCCCTCTTTAAGTGTGGCCTCCAAAACTGCACACAGTACTCGAGGTGCGGCCTTACCAAGCAGTTATACAGAGGGAGTATCACGTCCCTCCTTCTGGAGGTGATCCCCCTAGCGATGCATCCCAGCATACTGTTGGCCTTGGCTGCTGCCCTCCTACAAGTCTCTGAGTTGTTCATCTTGACATCCACCACCACCCCCAGGTCCCTCTCAGCCATCGAGACTTGTAGCATTCCCCAGGGTGTACACTTGGCCAGGGTTTCTGGCCCCCAGGTGCAGTACCTTGTATTTCCCTGCATTGAACCTCAGCTTCCACTTTCTAGACCATCTTTCCAGAGCCTCCAGGTCCCCTGTAGGGCCACCCTCCCTCCTTCCCATCCACCACCGCCCCAGTTTTGAGTCATCCCAAAGAGACTCATCTCACTCCTGATACCTGTCCTTAGTGTCAGAGGCGTGGGCGTTGAACAGAAGGGCCCAAGGACTGATCCTGTGGGATCCCACTCACGACCCCTCTCCTGGGGATGAGACTATCCCACCAACTACGACCCTCTGGGTCCAGTCCTGGAGCCAATTGCCTATCCATCTGATCATCTGGTCCCCCCCATTTCTCCCAGCTTATCCAACAGGCCCACGTGAGGAACAGAGTCAAATGCCTTGCTGAAGTCTAGAAAGAGGACGTCCACTGGTCTACCCAGGTCCAAGGCACTCGTCACCCAGTCATAGAACTCCACAAGGTTTGTTTGACACGATTTTCCCAGGATGAATCCATGCTGTCTATCGTCCAGGCACCCTGACTTTTCCAGGTCCCCCCCAGCCTCTCCTTGACAATGCCCTCCATCACCTTGCCCACCACCGATGTCAGGCTGACAGGCCTGTAGTTCCCTGCCACCTTCCTTGATCCCCACTTGTGGATAGGCACTATAATCACCACCTTCCAGTCCTGGGCACCCACCCTGTCCTCAGAGATGGTGAAAAGCTCCGCGGGGTTTCGCCAGACATGCAGTTCCTTCAGCACTCTGGGATGTAATTTATCCGGCCCGGTGCTTTCTCCATCTTAAGGGGAGCTGAGGGCTTCCTCACTCTCTCTGCTGTGATTTCCACTTCCGCTACCTCTTCTCCTTGCTTAGCCTCCCCCCCTCCTGCCAGTGATGCCTCCCCATCTCCCCAGACCCGCCGATCGGTAAGGGTCCCCCTTCCTCAGTATCGCTGTCTCCTCCCATGTATGATGCAGCACCCCCATTTTCCTTGGTGAAAACTGAGGTGAAGTACTCATTTAGTACCTCAGCCTGCTCCCCCGGGTCTTGTGCCCATCTCTCCCCTGTTTCAATCCTGCTAATCTGCCCCTTCACCCTTCGTTTTTCCCCAATGTATCTAAAGAACCCCTTGTTCCCTCTCCTAATTTCCCTAGCCAGGTTCTGCTCCTTCCTTGCCTTAGCCGCCCTCACCACCCTAGTGGCCCTTCTAGCCATCAGCTCATACTCCCCTCGATCCCTTTCACTCCTTGAGCACTTGAATTGCCTATAGGCTGCCTTCTTTCCCCGCACCACCTCCTGGACCTCCCTCGTCCACCAGCAGGGTTTTCGGGCCCTACCGCATTTTCGTCTTACTCTTGTACAGGTGCTGGTAGCATCCTGCACCCCTCTCCTGATGATTTCCCTCCTACTATCAGCGTCCATGTCTGACCCATTCTCATCCAAATACTCCTTAAGGATCCTTCCCATTTCCTTAAAATCTGTCCCCTGAAGTCAGTTACCTCCGTCTTTGTGCAGCTTTCTACCCCTCCTAGGTCCAGGCAGAACCAGACCGTGGCATGGTCACTCCCATGTGGGTCCCTTACCTCAGGCCCCAATCTGGTCACTGTCTGCCAGGACCCACATCTAGTACCAGCGCCTCCTGGTCGGTTCCCCACCTGCTGAGTTAGGAGCAGCGTCTTGAAAGACATCCAACAACCTCTGTTCCTGGCCACGAGGATGTCATAGTCTCCCAGTCTGTTCCTGGCATGTTTAAGTCCCCAACACTACCACCCTTCCCCTGCCCAGTCTGCAGTGCCTCCCAACATCTGCCACCAGACTCTCCTCCAGCTCCTCTGCCAGTGCAGGGGGTCTATACACCACTCCTATTTTTACTCTCTTGTCCCCCCTTGTTATCAAGGTGACCCAAATCGCCTCCACTGTTCCCTCCGCCTCTTCTACTCCCCCTATGCCAATGCAGTTTTTGACTATCATTGCTACCCCTCCTCCCCTTCCCTCTCTCCTGTCCTTCCTGAACATAGATTAACCCTCCAGGTTCAGGTCCCAGTCATGTCCTGCGGTGGCCCAGGTCTCAGTGTCCGCTGCCACATCCACCGTCCCTCAGTTAGCATCGTCTGCAGCTCAGGCATTTTATTGTCCAAGCTCCTGGCATTTAGCAGGACTACCTTCCACCCTTTCCCTATACTTCCATTTCCCCTGCTCATGTTCCCATGGGGATTCTGTTTTCCCCTGGTCTGCACTTTACCAGTCGGCCTTTTCCCACATTCCTCCAGCTCCCCGGGGGGGTGGAGACAGAGTCCCTCCTTTATCGGCACCCCTCGACAGCCTTTTCTCCCATCCCTCCCCTTCACAAGTTTAAACCCCACTTTTCACCAATGAACCCCTCTATTTTCAACTTAAGGATTCCCTCCCCTCCAAATTGAGATGGATCCTATCTCTAGCATATAGCTCCTTATCCTCCCAGGTCTCCCCCCAATCCCCATCAACCCATACCCTCTGGCCTCACACCACTCCCTGAGCCACTGGTTTATCTCCCTAATCTTCCTTTTGTGTTCCCCACTAGCCCTTGGCACCGGCAGGATTTCTGAGAAGGAAACTGTACATCCTATGTCATGACAGACCCTGGCAAGCTCCCCGAATCTTGCCTGTATCTCTAGCTCGCTATTTCCCTCAATGTCATTTGTACCCAGGTTGACCAGTATGTCTGGGTAACCCCCACAATCCTTTGCCAGCTGATATACCTCGTGTTTGGTCCTGTGCACCGTTAATCCAGGGAAGCATTTTGCTCTAACTGGCCAGGCTTCTCCCTCCCTATCCCATTTGATACCCCTGATCATAGAAACCCCCAACAGGAGCACTCTGACCGCTCCTTTTCCTCCATCCCCTTCCATGTCCCTCATCCTTTCTACTGGCCCCTCCACCCAGCTGGCTCCTTGTTCCTCCCCCTATCTAGGTGTCACATGCCGCCCCCTCCTTATTTACCTGGCCACCCCCCCCTCCAGTCTATGCCTCTCCTCCTCCGAGTATCCTTCTGTACCTCTCTAACTCCCCTCTCACTGCTCGTGACTGGTCCTTCTCCCCCATCCGCTAAACTAGCCTGGCTCGTCCTCCCTCCTTCCTGTCTCTGTTTAGTCCCTCCTTGCTTGTCGTGCTCCCCTGGCCTAAACCCTCAGCTCCCTTTACTGTATCCTCCTTGTACTTCTGGTCCTTCTCCTTGCCCTTTCCTCCCAATTGGTCCTTCTCCTTGCACTTTCCTCCCTCTTCCCCTGCCCCTCCTGCTCTGATTCACTGCTCCCCCCATTTTCCTTCATTCCAGGTTCCCCCTTTTCCTGCTGCTGTCCGGCTCCCGCCTCCTGCCCCCCCACTCCCTTTCCATCTCTAACCACCCCTGTCATGGCTACATCATCCCCCTCATCCTCAAGCAAAAGAAGAGAATTGAAGTGGTTACTGAGCATAAGGTCTGATCCACCTCCCGCCTTGCTTCCTTCTGTCCAGCCCCGGCCATCTGCCTACTTCCCTGAGAATGTTGTCACTCTGGCCCCCCGTTGTGAGGGTCCCCAGTTACCTGCCTGCTTCCTTGGTAGTGTCCTCCTTTTGGGCCCCCTCTGCCAGAGTCCCTATGTGACCCCCGAGTATTCTCCTGCACTCCTTTTCCTATACCCCGCCCCTAGTGCTTGGGTGCAAACCCGTGGGAGATCCCTGCCCCCTTCCCCAACCATACCTCCCCCTTCCCCAGCTGTCTCCTAATCCCCGCAAACTCCTCCCTAAGCTGTGCCAGCTGGTAGCATACTGGGCAACCACCGAACTTCCAAGCCCAGTCCAGTATCATGGCTGCTCCACACCCTGTGCACCCCACCACCCTCCCAAAGATGCCGGCCCTAATGACGTATGTTCCCATCCCCCTCCAAGTAGGTTTCCTTGGGTGAGCCACCAGGTTCCCCATTAGTCCAAGATACACCCCTACTGCCTAATCAGGTCACCCTCTAATCCTAGATACAGTCCCACAGTAAACCGGTAAACCTGTTACTAGGTGTAGTACAACACAGTAAACTTATAAGGGAAGTGAACTCCCTAAGCTCCTCTATCCCAGCCTTTAAATCCAACCCCCAGTGGCTAGAACTACATTAGCAGCACCTGCAGTCTTTTCCTCCAATTGCAGGGCAGATGTTCACCTATAAATTAGCAGAAGTCTGGGTGGGTATTGGGCCTACTCTCTCGAGAGAGCATCAGCCCTGTGTCTGCCCCTCCAAGCCCAGCAGCCAAACAACCAGCCCCAAGTGAATCCCACCAAATAGGTTTTAAATCAGAAGAAATAGGCCTCCACCAGCACAGCCTGTTACACAGTGAAACATCCAACAAATGAGCCCACTTACAGCCACCAAATCAGTTTTCAAACTTCCAACAGGCCCCAAAACAATACCCTGCTAGCCCCTTAGAAGAAAGAAAGAAAAGAAATAACCTTCTACCAAGTAAAATCCACAAGAAATCCTGTAAAAACAACAAGAAGCAGCAAAGTAAAATCCACAAGAAATCCTGTAAAAACAACAAGAAGCAGCTACTGCCCTGGAACACAGCTGATCCTGTCCCCTTCCAGTTCCTTCTGAGAAGACAAAGCACTAACACCACAAACCTGATTCAGCTCTGCCTCCAGTCAGTTAGCTGAGTGAGACCTGGCCAGACCATTAACACCCTTCCCCCACTATGCACTAACCTTTGCAGCTAGTGGAGTCAGCAAAAAGGAATCAAAATTCAACTCAAAGTGCCCAAAATATGTTTGCTGCCAAAGGAAACAGGTCTCCAATTTAATCAGCTTTACTAACAACACATCAAAATAGGCTTGAAATTAACAGATATAGGTCTCCAATTCAAACAAACCAGCCCCAAGTGATTCCCACCAAATAGGTTTTAAATCAGAAGAAATAGGCCTCCACCAGCACAGACAGCCTGTTACACAGTGAAACATCCAACAAATGAGCCCACTTACAGCCACCAAACCAGTTCTAAACCACAAGAACCTATAAAAAAAAAAAAAAAAAAAATTAATCTGCTCACATTTCCGTCACAGAGAGCAAGTGAGCATCTCTGTGGATGTTTTCCTCCCTGGAGCCAGTGGTGACGTACCACTCTTAAGAGTGGCTGATCATGCATTGCCGCACACCCACACACTTTGATGTTGTGGTACGTGTACACAGGGAGGTACTTGGAGAATTCTCGCTGGATGAGGTGGGTACTAGTACTCTCATGACTAAAAAAATCAGACCTGTATATCATCATAGTCCAAGGAGGTTTGAGAAGAGCAGTGGGGTGGGTTGGTTCACTCTGCACAATATCTCCTTTTCCCCCTCTTCCCAGTCCTGTTTTGGACCGGCGTGGGCCCTCGATCTTTCAGCCAAATAACTAGAGCTTAAAATTGGGTTTCGACTCTGGTGGGAGGAGAGTCCCCCCTTGGGTCTACCAAATGGAAAACCAAAATTCTTTGGGGGGAGGGAGGCATTTTGGGGAGGATTTCCCTAACAAACCTGATATTTCGTTTGCTGATGTGTGTGAGTGTTAATATACATTGTGAAAAAAGTTAGAAAATCCTGTGGGATAACACTTGCCCCACCTAGTGCATTTGCTCTCGGTTCTTTTGTTGTACGTAAAAATGATGGATTTTCAAAAAATAAACACCTGAACTTAGGTGAACAGGACCTGTTCATCTAGGTTCAGGTGTTTGTTTTTTGAAAAATCATTGGTTCAGAAATACAGTATGGGTACAGGCAGGAAGTACAGTAGGGGTGTACTGAACTGTGGTACACTTGCAATCCCTGTGTGTGAACTTGCTTTGGATTATTAAGGAAAATGTTTTTCAGACAGTGGCTCATGAAAATTGGATAGGGACAGATTGGGATGCTAGCAGGGCAGGAACTGGGGGTTTGTTAGCAGTGGTGAGTGAAAGTGCATCAGCCAGGAACAAGGGCTGTTTGGTGAAATATCATATGAAGGAAACTGTCAGCAGTTGTTCCTAAATGATTAAGATCTCTCACCTTCTTGCAGACCAAGTGAAAAAAATGACCCACAAAGCAACAAGTGAAGTAAAAAAATTGCAGACCCCCCCCAATTTCAGTATGTGAGATAGATCGCAGGTGGTAATGTTACCTCGAACAGTCAAAGGGATTTGACTGCGAACACCGGTACAGGGCTGGTGCAGTATCAACAGGCAGCCAGACTGACAATGCAAAGCCGAAAAAGAAACAAAACCGCACTCACAGAGAGATTCTCTCAGATATCTGGTATAAATATCCACAGCAAGCCTCGAGTGGGCTGACTGCCTCCAGAGGTGGCTGCGGTGGTTCGGAAGCCTGCCGGCTGCTCCTACTGCCACGACCCGACCCAGGAGCACCTTTCCTCAGCAAGCCTCGAGCGAGCTATCTGCCTCCCTGAGGCGGCTGCGGCGGTTGCAGGCTTGCCAGCCACTCCTACTGCCGACCCGACCCAGGAGCACCTCTCTCCTCAGGTCGCTCACTGCCCTAAGTTAGGCTACTAACCAAGAAGCTGATTGGTCATGGCTTCTCGGCGCTAGCTCCCGATTGGACGCCTTGAATTTCTGCATGCCCACGATTGGCTGCCACTCTCCTTCCAGAGCCAAAGCCGAAAACTGCTTGCTTTTCTCTGCTAATCTTCATCTACGGCTTTTCCTAGCGGAGGTTTCGGCCCACCAACCCCTGTGCCCTCCTCAGACCTTAATTAAATATGTGTGTGCTCCTCCCTATGCCAGTTATGTCTTTGTTATTGGCTGGAACCTTTCAGCGTCCCTTCTGGTCCCCCTGGTCCTGGCTGCTCTGGAACTATTCCCCTTATCAACAGGGTACTTCCTTAAGCCTGTAGTGTCTTCCCTCACAGAGTAATAGTACACTTAATAGTGGTGTGCATTTTTAAGCCTGCAGTGTCTTCCCACACAGGCCGTTTAAGTCTTGTTGATTTTCCCACCACTCTGTCACCTTTCTAAAGTATAACTCTGTGCTACCTCTTAGCACTGTATACTCTTCGCATCCCCACCTCCCCCCCGCTGTCTTACATTAGCCCCCTCAGTATGTCTGCCTCACTCCTAATCCTTCTCTTTCTCATTCCACTTAGCTGTGATGGCATAGCAACCGCTGTCCCCCTCAAACACAGCCTCACAGCTAGAGATGTCCCTTGGAGTACTGCATCTTACAGTACAACACACATCTGCTCACTCAAGCATCACAACCTAGGTAGTAACCTAAATAATCCTTGGCTGGAGTACCACCTCCTCCTCCAGTTTCTCGTGCCTTGGAGTAATCTTCCCACTGGCATATCTGCTTACAGGGGACAGCATAAGGCAGCTAAACTTCATGCCAACTATCTTGCAAGAATTGCCTTTCTCCTATTACTACTTGCTGGGAATGTTCATTCAAACCCTGGACCCCTTGTACTATCCTTCGAGCAACCATGCAAACTAGGGTCATTAGTGATTGCCACCATTAACATTCTCAGCCTGCTGCCCAAGCTTGATGACCTGCACATCTGGGTGACGCCACATAAACCTGACATCCTAGCTGTTAACGAAACCTGGCTGTCCCCCAAAATCCCTGACAACGCAGTATCCATCCCTGGCTTTGTCCTTTTCAGGCGAGACCAGATAAGTAAGCGAGGTGGCGGGTGCACCATCTACCTGAGGGATTCCCTCAAAGGACAAGTCCTCCCTATATCTTCCCCTAACAAGAACTCTCAAATGCTGGCAGTCAAAATAATCTTGGACCAGCAAGGTGTAAGACGCTCACCGTTTTATCTGTGTATATTCCCCCTCGTGAACAAGCAGCAGGATTTAAAATGGTTACTGATTTCCTTGACAGTCTCCCACACCGCAGTGAGACAGTTGTCACGGGTGACTTTAATGTGAACTGGCTGGATCCTGAAGCCTGCACGTATAAAGACACCATTGCTGCAACTGATGTAACCCAAATGCTCCCTACCACCACAAGATTCAACTATAGAACAGGCTGTAGCACCCTGCTTGATCTGATCCTCACTACCCACCCTAGCAGAATCGCAAACACTCAAGTACTCCCTGACTCCCTAAGTGACCACTCCCCTGTTATCTGCCAATGGTCAAACAAGGCACCCAAGTCAAAGCCCACTTTTTGCCACCAGCGTATACTAAAAAAAGGAAAGCTTCCCCAACTCCTTCCTCTCACAAATTGATTGGTCACCCCTCGGCTCCATGACCTACATCAACCTTGTCCTCAATTTCTTCATTATCCAGTTTAACAAAGTCTGCGATAACTTTGCCCCACCCCAAAAAAAAAGAATCAGATCCTTTAAAAACTCCTGGATTACTCCTAACCTAATTACCATGATGAAGCACCGGGATAACCTTTGGCAACGTGCGATGGCATTTAGGCAACAACCTGACCTGCAGCGGTATAAAACAGCCATGAATCGGTGCACACAGGCATCATGGAGAACCAAGCGTAAATATTACAAGCGGAGCTGACACTTGGGAAACAGCAAGTCCTTGGGGAACCAAACAGAGATCCTTCCCTCCATGCCCCAGGAAAATGGGTCTGTTTTATAGGATCAGAGAAATTGACGATATGTTCAATTGTGCTTTTACTGATCTTAGCATTATACGTCCCCCGGACTTTTTCGATTACTCCACCTGCCAGGTCCCAACGATAAGACCAACCCACCCAAGACTACCCCCCACCCTTTCTATTTCAGGAGAATATCCTTCTCTGAATCTAGGAAATACATTCAAAACAATTCTTGGTAAAACTAGATACAGTAATGATGCTTTGGCTATTAAATGCCTCTTACTCTCCCTTGACGACGACCTACTCCCTCTTACTAAACTTCTAAATCTCTCACTCTCCCTCAGGCAGTTTCCCCAGCTTTGGAAATCGTCCATTGTCACTCCCGTCCATAAAAGTGGTGATAGGTCCCTGCACTCCCAACTACCGCCCCATCTCTATCTTACCACCTCTTTCTAAAGTGCTAAAGCGTGTTGTGGTGGACCAGCTGTCTGAATACCTAGAGAAACATGAGCTACAGTGTCCACAGCAACATGGCTTCCAAGGCCAATAGCACTGCCACTGCCCTACTAGAATTTACTAGCCACATACATAAGCTCTGGATCTGGGTAACTTCCGGGTGCGGTGTATATTGATTTAACAAAGGCCTTTAACACCGTGAATCACCGGTTTCTAGTGGATTCCTATCTGCACTTGACCTCTCAAATGCAGTCACTCTGTGGTTTGAAAACTACCTCATGGACAGGAGCCAACGAGTCAAGATCACTGACACTCTTTCCAGTAGCCTCCCGGTGCGTTCTGGTGTTCCACAAGGATCCATACTTGGCCCGCTTTTATTCAGCCTCTTCATTAACAACCTCCCTGCAGCTTGCGATAATAAAATGCTACTCTATGCTGATGCTGCTGTCTTTTTTCTACCCACTCTGACCCTGACCCCCTCTCTGGATCTACAGAAAAACTTCAGTCACGCGGAGGCCTGGTTCGATCAGCATAAGCTGCTGAAGAATTATAAAGAAACCAAGACCATGCTTTTCCATGGATCCCATAGGAAGTTCAGATCAGTTGGCCATGTTATCCACAACAAACAACCACCACTCGACCAAGTGCAGGAATTTAAATATCTTGGTGTTACCCTTGACTGTGCACTCTCCTGCAACAATACTTCATTCTGGTTGTCCCTTGGGGGTAGCTGGATTGACTACTAGGCTTTTGGGACTGAAACTATTTTTAAATAATTTACTGGTGCGTAGGAGTTTGTGATAGTTAAACTCTTTTTAAACAGAGTTACTGGGGTTAAGGAGTGGTCACAGAAAAACCTGCAGTGTGAAACAGGAAAAGACGGTCTTTCAAGCAACAGAGGGTGGTGGATTAAGGTTTACGTTTTTGTTACAGTTCTTAAGATTTTCAGTGCAGGAAGAGTTTAAAGCACAGCTGACTTATTTTGGCGGACAGCTCTCAGGCACAAACCACCAGGCCTGTTTTGGGGCTGGGAAGGTTTACCTGTGTCTGACTTGGATGTGTGGATTTTCTCTGATTGATTAGCAGGGTATTTCTCTATCAAATTGTTGTGTGGGCATCTTCCTGACAGGAAGGCGCTCATTGCAGCAGTGGGTCAGCGCTTCTAGCTGATTGTTTTTTGAGGGCACAGTTTAGGCCAGCCTTCCCACCCCTCACCCCACCCACCCTGAAATAGTTCCTTTATACCTGGGGTTCTGACATCATTTCCTCAAGAGTGCAAGGTGCATGTCACTGTCATATCCTCTCTAGCACACTGCACTGACAATATAAGCATAAACATTGTATAATATAAATATATATTTCTACATTACAAACCAATCAGACAAAAAAAAAAAATGTGGGGAGTAGTGCAATGTGATGGCTGTGGGGCAGCAGTCTTCCGGGAGTCTTTCTGGAGGCTGAGATGCTGCCCTATTTGCAGACAACTGTCTGCCCTGAGGGAGGAAGTTGCCCGTCTTCAGGCCACACTGGACAGTAGTACGGGGACCTTCCCCCAGGCCACAATGGACAGTAGGAAGGAACCTCCCCCATCCAGGGAGCACAGAACCACCACCACTACCTCAGAGGTTGCAAAAGCACAGCAGTTGGACCACAGTGGGCTCAGGGAGGATGAGGATGGTGAAACAGAGGCACACCAGTCACATGTTACACACCACAATCCATACGCCATTCTGGGGAGCATAGCTCCCTATAGAATACACCCCGCAGAGGAGACTAAGGAGGCTGAGTCAACTGTCACAAGGAGCCCACAGGAAGGAGGCAGAGGACACCACAAGGAAAGGAAGCAGCTCCTGGTGGGGACTCAATTAGGGGGATAGAACTGGGAGGAGCTGGGAAATCTGAAGTAAGGTGCCTGCCTGGTGCCATGGCTTGGAGGGACAGGGAAGCATCCTCAGGATCACAACAGCTGCAAGGATTCTGAGCTGGACGTAATTGTCCACCTAGGGACAAATGACTTGGCTCATCATGAGGTTAGAGCAGTGCAGGAGGACATTGCAGAGTTGGGGAGGGCCTAAGACAAGTAGCAAACACAGTATCCTTCTCAGAGGTGCTGCCTGTCAAAGGCATGGGGAGGCGAGGTAATTGGCACCATGCAGTTTAATGAATGGTTGAAAAAATGGTGCGGAGCACAGGGGTTTAGCTTTATTGAGAACTGGGGTTCCACCTGGAGGACACCAGCCTATACTGGCAGGATGGTCTGCATCTGTCCAGGAAGGAACAAGTCTTTTGAGCAATCGGTTTAAATGCTTCATTGTCAAGCTTTTAAACTAGTCAATGGGAGGCACTGACAAGCAGCAGAAAAATCCCAGCCTCTCCCTACAAAACAGGGTACTAAATGAGAAAAAGACCAAGGTAGAGCGGTCAGTGGGGGATGCTGCAACAGAAGGTAAGGCCATCAAAAATGGAAACAATGAGTACCAATGCCCGTAGTCTAGGTAACAAGCTTCCTGAATTAGTGGCCTTGATGGAGGAGGAACATCTGGATATGTGGCAGTCACAGAAACATGGTACACACAAAACCATGACTGGGGCGTAAACATACAGGATACACTATCTACAGGAGGGACAGGGAGGGTAAAGAGGGAGCAGTACTTTACATAAGGGAAGGAATAAAAGCAACAGAACAAAAGGGTAAGCGGGGAGGAGAAGAAGCACTGTGGGTAAATTTGGAGACAGGCAATGGCACCACAATCCGCAGGGGTTGTATCAAGCCCCTTCTCAGGGAGAAATGGACAAGAAATGATAGAAAGTATACTTAGAATGGCAGAAAAAGGGAGATATTGCTGATGGGTGATCTGAATATACCAGATGTTAACTGGCGGCAGTTGCAGCTGCCACTTGAAGTGCAGTTATTCTAGATTCCTACAGGGGCATGCCTTAGACAACTAGTACTGGAGCCCACTCGAGAAGGAGCAATATTAGACTTGATACCTCGAATGGAGATGGAGAGAGGATCACAGATGTAGAAGTGGGTAGCCATCTGGGAACTAGCGACCATCGAACAGTATGGTTCACAATAAACACAGCAATAGAGTCAAGCCATACAAAGACAAAAGTACTGGACTTTAGGAGGCTGACTTTGCCAAAATGGGTGAGTGCCTAAGGAATGCACTAGCAAATGGGCAGGAAGGAGGTGGAAGAGCGATGGAGAATAATAAAACTGCCATCACAGAGTAACGAGCCTTTGTGTGAAGCAAATAAACAAAACAAGACGATGTAAGAAACCACTATGGTTCTCAAAGGAAGTGGCAGTGAAGGTTCAAGAGAAAAAAGCATTCGGGAAGTACAAGGAATGCAGCAGGAGCAGGACAGAGAACTGTATCAGTTAAAGCAAAGGAGGCTGGGAAGGCAGTCAGAACAGCAAAGGCCCAAACTGAGGAAAAGATAGCCAACTCAGTTAAGAAGGAATAAAACCTTTATAGGTACATCAGGGAGCAAAGGAAGACCAAGGGAGGGATAGTGAGGCTTAATAAAGGGGAGGGAGGGTGGGCAGAGGAGAATGTGAAAAGGCAGAGATACTAAACAAATATTTTTGCTCAGTATTTACAAAGGAAGAGGGGGAGGTACATAAAACAAACAGTAACACTCTGGATACAGAAGTTGATACCAGCCCATTTACAGAAGAAAGGGTTCTGAAAGAACTCTTAAAACTGAAGGTGGACAAAGCAATGGGGCCTGATGGGATTCATCCCAGAATTCTAAAAGAACTAAGGGTAGAACTAGTGACACCACTGACTACCCTCTTTAACAAATCATGGGAGGATGGGGTGGTACCCGAGGACTGGAGGAGGGCAGATGTGATTCCCTTCACAAAGTGGGAGCAAGGCAGAAGCAGGAAACTATAGACCTGTTAGTTTAACCTCAGTGATAGGAAAATGATGGAATCACTTCTAAAGGAAAGAATTGTCGAGTATGTGAGGCCAGAGGGCACAAGACCCTAGGCAGCATGGATTCTGACAGGGAAGGTCATGCCAGACAGATCTGATAGATTTCTTTGACTGGGTGACCAAAGTAGTAGATCAGGGAGGGGCTATGGACATGGCCTACCTAGACTTTAGCAAGGCATTTGACACAGTCCCACACAAAGATTAATATATAAGTTAGCCAGCCTGGGAGTGGGTCCCAAGATGACAGCCTGGGTAAAGAATTGGCTGGAGAATAGGACACAGAGTAATAGTAAATGGAGTCCACTCAGAAGAAAGGAGGGTTACTAGTGGGGTACGCAGAGGTTCAGTATTAGGACCAGTCCTCTTCAATGTCTTTATAAGCGACATTGCAGAAGGACTGGAAGGAAAAGTATGTCTCTTTGCAGATGACACTAAGATCTGCAACAGAGTTGATGCACAGGGTGGGATGGAAAGGATGAGAAGGGACTTGGCAAGGTTAGAGGAATGGTCAAATGTATGGCAGCTTAGATTCAATGCTAAGAAGTGCAAGGTAATGCACCTGGGAAACAAAAACCCAGGGGAAGAGTACACAATGGGGGGTGAGATACTAACAACAACAAAAATGGAAAGGGACCTGGGGGTAGTCATATCAGATGACCTAAAGGTGGGCAAGCTATGTGAGAAGGCAGCAAGGAGGGCTGGGGGGATACTGGGATGCATAGGGAGAGGCATCACCAGTAGAAAACAGGAAGTTATTATCCCTCTGTACAGACAGCTGGTGAGACCCCATCTGGAGTACTGTGTGCAGTTCTGGAGACCCAATCTCCATAAAGACATAGACAGGATGGAAGCTGTCCAGAGAGGGCAACTAAAATGGTGCAGGGTCTGCACCGGAGGACATCTGAGAGAGAGACTTAAGGAGCTTAATATGTATAGCCTCAGAAAAGGAGGAGAGGGACATGATAGAAGCGTTCAAGTACCTCAAGGAATCAACAAAGTCCAAGAGGTAGCATCTTTCAAAAAAAGGTGTGCAAGAACAAGAGGGCACAATTTGAAGAAGATAGAGGGCTCAGAGGTAATTTAAGGAAGTATTTTTTCACAGAGAGGTTGTGGATGCATGGAATGGCCTTCCGGAGGAGGTTGTGGAGTCAAAATCAGTGGTGGAATTCAAGCATGCATGGGATAGTCATAAGGCAATTCTGGGGGGTGGGGGTAGAAAGAAGTAGGCTGCTGGTTAACTAGGATCTGCAGCTTATCCAGTAGATAGGGAAATGGGCAGACTGGGTGGGCCAAGCGGTCCTTATCTGCCGTCAAATTCTATGTTTCTATGTTTCTATATCCACCAAATCGCTAAAGCCATTAACTCAAGAATTGAAGTCCTCTACCACCATCTTCTGACCAATGAAGCCATGAGAACTGCAGTAACTAGCTCCATTCTGTTCATATTTGATTATGGGCTAGTATTCTACAGTGCTGCCTCAGAAACTGCCCTGAAAAGGATTAGGACCTCCCTAAATAAGTGCTGCAGGCTTGTCACAGGAGCAAGCAAGCGCACACATACCTGTGACCTTTACAAACACTCCAGCTGGCTCAGCCAGACTAGCCTACCAGACTTGCTTCCTGGCAAAGAAGGTTTGCCTTCACCTCACCCCTCCTGCCACACATACCCTCATGCAGTCTATCCGTGACTCATGTTTTACATGCAGCTTACTCAAATCCACGTATCTTGTCCCCTTCTGTAGCCTCTCTCGGGCCCAATGTGCCTTCTACATCAGGGCTCCATCCCTCATGAATGGTCTCCCATCTGAAGTCAATGATGAGAACAAGCTTGGCCCTTTCAAGCAAAAACTGCACCGCCACCTAGCTAACCTTGCCAAGTGCGACTGTACCTACTGGATCGGTGTTGCGTCACTTCAATCATCCAACCCTTTATGCACATCCAACTCCCCTGCCTACCTTCTCCCCACCCTATCCCCTACCTTGGCCCTTATCCCCGTCACCTCCATCTCCCACCTCTCCCTGTCACCCCTCCCTCCCCTGCTACCGTAGATGATCCTCCTCTCCCTCCCCCCTTTTTTCTTCTTTTCCCCAGCCATATCTCAAATGAGTCCCTCCCCTTCCTTTGCCCCTTGTCCTCTCCCACTCTCACTCCTCACCACCTCCCTGTTACTCCTACTTGACTCCCTTCCCCCCATCCCTAGGCCTCTCCCTTCTCCTCCCCTCCCTCTACCATTCTACTCACCTCCCCTTAGTACCTCTCAGCACTTCTTGTGAATGCACTTTATGACAGTGTCTAAGTTCTGACAACTTTTCTCCATTCTTGTCACTTTCCACAGTAATCTCCGCCTGTGTGGCTCCTTATGTCCACTGACACCACCTGCAGCTCTGCTTAACAAACTCCTCCTTGTTGTGCATCTTGAGGTTATGACTCCCTATAATCTGGTGTTAGTGCCTCCTGTACTAAGGTGCACCGACTGTTATTACCTTATGATGTCTATACTTTACCTCATGATGTTTATACTTTTGTCTATGTATTAATTGCATCTCTGTGTTATGTAACCTGAATAGTTTATCCTACTTTATTACTGTTTGATTCTACGATGTTCTGTTTTTTCCTTTTTTTGTTTAAATTATGTTGAAAGTGGAACCTTTGTAAAAGAACCTATGGTGCAAAGGTATTTGTAATCCTAGTATTCAATAAATAAAATAAATATCCCAAATCCAACTTTATTATTACAAATAACAGCAAGTCCAAAAGTCAAAGTGCAGAACAAGCTGCCGACCATTACTGCCCCAGTGCTTCAGAGTGAGATACACGAAACACCAGGGCAGTAATGGTCAGAAGCTTGTTCTGCTTTTACTTTACTTGGACTTGTTATTTGTATTAATAAAGTCAGATTTTGGATATTTATATCAGAAGTCTGAGAGTCTCTCCGTGAGTGTGGTTTTGTTTCTTTTTTCGGCTTGGTAATGTTTTTGCAGTCTACCCTTGGCTGTCTCGCTGCCTTCTTACTTTATTTTATTTATAAATTTAATTTGCTGTTTCTTGCCTTCTTGAATCTAGCCAAAGTGGAATGTTTCTGGTCCACCTTTAATACTAACATAAACAATCCATCAAAGTTTTGGAAAGTAGTTCACTCACTTTTCTCTCCCCAAACTAAACCCCCATCTCCGCTGCTCAAAATAAACAACCAAATCATTGCTGACCATCCTACAGTAGCAGCAGAATTCAATTCCTACTTTACTTCCTGTGCCTCCACCCTGTTAGCTTCCCTCCCATCCCATCCTACTACCTCTTCCCTCCCTCCCTCCCAGCACCACCAATTAGCAGAGAGTTTGACCTTTTCACCCATCTCTCCCAACGACACCTTAAAGGGCACTACTCTCTATCAACCCAGCTAAGGGCAGCTCCCCTGATGGCCTTGACCCTAAGCTGCTGTACCTCTCTGCTCCTGCTATTTCCCTCCCCCTCTCTGATTGCCTCAGCCTGTCATTCTACACTGTGACTACAGGGTTTTATTTAACTCTAAAAATTGATTAGCGTTTTGCTCATAAAAGTTCTAAAACATTGTGAAAATGCAAAGCACTTGCCTCACTGTGTTTAACAAACATAACACTTCTAGAAAATCTATATAAATGCTTTCTGTACAGTTAGTATAGTCCCAAGGAAAAAAGTGCTAATCAATTATTTAAAACCCTGGACTATCCCCGAAGCCTGGAAACATGCTACAGTTCTCCCCCTACCTAAGGGAGGTGATCTCTCATCTCCTGGGAATTACCGCCCCATCTCGCTTCTACCCACTCTGGCTAAACTTCATGAACACCTTGTACTCTCCCAACTCTCCTCCTTTCTTGACAACGACTCCTCCTTTACTCCCTTTCAATCTGGTTTTTGGAAGAATCACTCCACTACCATTTCCCTACTTAGACTCACTGATTCTGTCCATTCAGCCATGGATAGAGGCCACATCACTTCTGCTATCTTTGTCGACTTTGCCAAGCCTTTTGACACAATCTCCCACTCCCTCCTCCTTCAAACTCTCTCGTCAGCTGGCTTGTCTCTGCCTGCAACTGGTTCAGAGCCTACCTGGAAGATCGAACTCAGTCTTTTGAAATAGCTGACTCTATGTCCCCTCCACTGCCCATCTCTACTGGTGTGCTTCAAGGTTCCGTACTTGGCCCACTCTTATTCTCAATTTTTCTAAATGACCTACTGTCAGTATGCTGCTCATCCTCCATCCATGTGTATGCTGACGACACAGTCTTGTTCACCTCTGGCCAATTTCCCTCCGATGTGACCCAGACCACAGCTTAACTTCAATAATGTTCAGTGCTGGGGGAGGGGGTGCGCTGTGGAGCCCAAGCAATGTGGTCACAGAGTTTTTCAGCTCCGCATCAACGATCGCAAAAACCTTGCTCTTTCTGAGTTTACAGCAATAACTTTTATAAATAAAAGATAGGGATCAGTGCCTAAGAGATCCCCTGATAAGATGGTCAATCCAAAAAAAGCAAGTCAGTCTGGAGATGGATGGAGAGACCCTGGAAAGTCTATGCCGGCAACACTGGAAAAAATTTGACAGAGTAAGAATGAAACTGAGAGAGTTACACATCCCACACGACATTTTATTCCTGCTGAGCTGCGCCTAGTGCATGAAGACAAGGTCTTTATATTCACAGACCTAATCGATGCAGGCAAGTGGGCCGCTAAGTTGGAGGCCTTCTGTAAAAGGAATACAGAGCAAAATGAACAACAGGACCTGGACCCTGATACCTGAATTTTCCTTTGAGGATTGCTGGTTTGAGATTACATTTTGCTGACTTCTGGCTTGGCGCCTGATGCTGTGATGTTTTTGTACATGCTGTTTCTCTAAAGAGTTGGTAATGTTTGGGAGGAAGGGGGTAGAGCTCCTTTCATACTATAGTTTTTAGATCTTTTGAAAGGACACTATTTTTGCTCTGCCTCCTATTCTTTCCCAGTATTGTTGTTATATGTTTTAATAGCTGTAAGTAAAATTATAAGCAACCACTTGATAGAGGGGGGATGTAACTGCATCCCGCCATTCACCGGAGGTAATCTACAGCGTTTGATGATGTGGACTGGCTTTACTCTGTGTCCATACCATATTTAGTTAGATGGAAGTCACACTCACGAAGAGATGGTCTTTAGTTATAAATGTGGTACCCAAATGCCCAATTTCTGGGTTTGGCATTTTTTTTTTTATTTGGACACTTATCGGACATAACTTTTAAGGTAATAACCACATGCTGATGGGCTACAGTTCCACAGACTGATAATATATTTATGTTATAGGTATATAATTGGGAAGCATAGTACAGCCCTCATATTTAGTAATGTACCTGGAGATACTCTTCTACTGTTTATTCATGGCAAGTGTATGTACTTTCCTTGAGATTCTCAATTAGATATGTTTCCAAGATGTGACATGTATAATGATGTACCTTGATTTATTATGCAAACTAATAAAATATAAATTTCAAAAAAAATTATGTTCAGTGCTGGCTAAGCTTGCATCAACTTTTCCTAAATGCCAAGAAAACAGTTTCCATGATCTTTGGCACTAGGCAGAGACTCTCTAGGCTGCCCTTCATTCCCTCCTTCCACGCCCTTGATGGGACAACACTAGAGGACACCACCTCTTTCAAATACCCAGGTGTCTGGCTTGATCAACACCTTAACTTTTCTGTACATAGTGATGCCATCCTGAAAAAACTGCGCACTAAGCTCGGCGCCCTTTACAGGAACTGTAGTTCCTTACCACTACTGGTTAGGCATGATCTAGTTCAGAAAATATTCCCTATTTTTTTACTATTTTGACAGTCTACAGTGCTGCTCCTAAGTCTTCCCTTTCCAGGTTGGATACGCTCTTCAGTGCTTTCTGTTGCTTTGCTTTTGACTCCCCTTACCCGCACACATCACTGTACCTTGTATTATTCTCTAGCTTCCCCTCCCTTGAATGTAGGCGTCTCTCTCACTGTGCCAAGTTCACGTCTAAATTCTGGGTTGGGACTCTTCCCTCTTACCTCTCCTCTTTACTCTCTGCTCCACCTCCCTCCTCCCGCCCTCTCAGATCTACTGACGCACGCACTTTAGCTATTCCTCATCGCTCTACCTCCACAGGACAGGAAGCTTTCTCCTACCACTTCCCAAAGGTTTGGAACTCACTGCCACCTCCTATCAGACTTTCCGCTTCCCCATCTTCAATTTCCTACGCCCTTCATAATTTCTATTCCCCTAACTGCACTTGTTCTTAGCCCTCTTTCAGCAATCCCCACCCTGGCACATTATCCTTTAGTCCTACTCTACTTCTGTTTTCCTAACTGTACTTGTTCTTATCCCCCCTTCACAACCCTCCCAGTCCCTTGCACACTATCCCCTACTCCTCTATCCCTGACTTACCTCCTGTCTCCTAACTGAACCCTTTCTCTGATAACTTCCTCACATGCTTCCCCTATTATATCTCCTCCTCCAACCCCCTACCACAACCTGTTGTACCATTTCAACACTCTACTATCATCCACAAGCTACTGTGCTATTTCGACACTCTACGGTTGTCCTTCCTCCCCACAACACCCTCTCCCCCCCCCCCACTGATAATCTCTTTTTCCATTCCTAGTTTACCCCTATTTTCTCCAGCCTCCATATTCCTCCCCCTTCTCTCCCCTCCTTTTCTGCCTGGTCCTGTCCCCTTGCAGGGCTCTCTGTCATCCTGAAGGGTATAGATCTTCTCTTCTACCCCTCTTCCTCCCCCCACTTTCCAGTCCTGACCCCCTGGCAGGGTTCTCTGTATCCTGAAGGGGTATAGATTGTATCTCTCTCTCTTTCCCCCTCTCCCTCCACTTTCAAATCCATCGCCAGCCCACCTCCCTTCTTCCTTATCCCCTTCCTCTCCTCCTGTTTCCCCAGTCCTTCTCTTCTCTACCACCCTGGTCCGTTTCTCTCGTCTTCCCTTCCGCCTGGTCTTAACCCCATTGCAAGGTTCTCAGCAACCTGGATGGGTATAGATCTTGGCTGTACCTCTCCATCCCTGCCCTCCACCCCTCGCCTATCCACTTCCCCACTTATCTTATAACTGCCCTCCCTTGGATATACACTAGCACTTTGAATCTTGTGCTCAGCCTACTACTTCTAGCACTTCAAATGTGTTATCCATCCTCCAGCCTTTACCCTACTAGATCACCTGCTCTTGGGTTGTTGCAATGTATGCTATATCCGAATATGTTTTGTTTACCGTGGCGGGTTGGTCCGGGTTATTGTGTAATTGTATTACACTGTTTTGTTTTAGAAATTGTACTTGTATTGCTATGTGTTTGCTTGTTCTCCCAACTCTTGTCCCCCCCCCAGACGCTTCTGGAAATTAGCTGTTTACAGCTCCTGTTGTCTTTCCTGGTGAAACATTTTCCAAATAAAAATAAATAAATAAAAATAAATCTGTACACTGCTGGCTGCTGTCGAGCTCTGGGAGGAAGCATTTGAGTTGAAGCTGCTCGCCACTTGCCTGCTGCTGTCATTACATATGAATATACGAAAATGCCAGCAGATACAGGCCTCACAGTCTATCGCGTCTGTTCGGTTGTGCAGCTCACAGTTCAGACAACTGCTGCTGCCCAACCCCCCTTGCCGCTTACCCCAAACTGAGTTCCCCACTCTGGTCAGCTCCCCCCCCGACTTGTAGTCTGCCTTGGACCCTATCCCACCCTCTTTTAAAATGCCCCACTGATTTCAGAGAGATCATCTCCTCCGGCAGTGCGTTCCATGCTACCACCATCCTCTCTGTGAAGTACTGCCTCCTCATCTCACTCCTGAACCTACCCTCCTCTAGTTTCAGACTGTGCCCTCTCAAGATCCTCTTCCCCCTTCAACCTAAACATACCCTCAGTACTAACTCTATTTATGCCCTTCAAGTACTTAAAGGTCTCAATCATATCACCTCTGTCCCTTCTATCCTCCAGGGAGTACATGCTGAGCTCCCTCAACCTGTCCTCGTAGGGTTTCTCTCCAGTCCCTGTGATCATCTTGGTTGCCTGCCTCTGGACCCCCTCCAAAAGCTTGATGGCCTTCTTTAAAAAGGGCGTCAGAATTGTACACAGTACTCCCAAGTGAGGCATCACTACTGATTTGTACAGCAGAAAGATTACTTCCTCCCTCCTAGAGGTGATCCCCCTAGCAATGCACTCCAGCATTTTATTGGCCTTGGCAGCCGCTTTTCTACACTGTGCTGAGTGATTCATATTCCGTATGACCACCACCCCCAGATCATTTTCCTGCTTAGAGCTGGATGACCACTTCCCACCCAAATGGTAACTGTACTGTGGGTCTCTGGCTCTGAAGTGCATGGCCTTGCACTTCCTAGCATTGAAACCTAGCTTCCATGTGTTTGACCAGTGCTCAAGTCTTTCCAAATCTTCTTGGAGTACCCTTCCTCCTTCCACGCTATCCAACACCGCACCTATTTTGGTGTCGTCGGTGAACAGGCTTGTCTTGCTCTTAACCCCTTTCGCTGTATCAGCTATGAAGACATTAAATAGCATTGGCCCCAGAACCAAGCCTTGTGGGACCCCACTGATTACTGCTCGGGGTGTCGAGGGTTCCCCCCACCCTCTGCTGTCTGTTCCTCCGTCAGTTCCCTATCCACCTGACCAGCTTCTCCCCAGCCCCGAGGTACTTCAGCTTGCTAGTCAATCTCCCATGCGGCACTGAGTCAAAGGCCTTGCTGAAGTCCAGATATAGGACAGCAACTGCCAGACCACTATCCAGTGCTTTAGTCACCCAGTCAAAAAAGCCTGCGAGGTTTGTTTGACAGGACCTTCCAGGGCGAACCCAAGCTGCTGGTCGTCCTGAAGACTGTTGTCTTCCAAGAATTCCACCATTCTCTCTTTCAGGATAAGTCTCCATCAGTTTCCCAACTATGGACATGAGCCTGACCGGCCTCCTTAAAGGAACCATCCACCCCAACCCTGGTCCCTGTTGCCCCCCCCAACTCAGGAACCCTTCCCCTATAAAAATAAAAATATTAGCTTTATGCACCTCAACATCCAGAATCTCCCTGCTAAAATAGACAACTTTCAGGCCTGGGTAGCCATAAATGACTTCAATGTGATAGCCCTTTCCGAAACCTGGCTCACCCCTAAGATTCCTGACAGTGTAATTGGGCTTTGTTAGAAAAGATAGATTCAAAAAAAAGGAGGGTGATGTTCTACATATCTAACAAATTCTCATTTACTGAACACTATCCCAGTACTGAGTTCTCCCTTCTAGAAACCCTCACCATCCATCTCCTCCTCGGCCCTAATAAAACCCTTACCCTCACCACTGCCTGTCTTCCCCCGGCGACCCCACCCTCTGATCTAGAGTCACTACTTTCCCTCAAAAACATCCTCCCTCTCAACAGGGAATGGCTCCTACCCGGGGATTTCAACATTAACTGGGTCTCTAAAGGATCCGACTGTGTCAAATCTTGCATTGCAGATTTTGGTCTTCACCAGCTTATCACTTCCCCCACCAGATTTAACTACAAAACTGGTACCAAATCACTCATTGATTAGAATATCGTCTTGCATCCCACCCGTATCACCGACTCTGGCATCCTGCCTGGCTCGATCAGCAACCACTGCGCAACTTTTTGCCTCTGGTCTGCCCAACTACCTAAACAGCCCCCACTTTCATCTTCACCAGGAGACTATCTGATCAGAACATTGATCTAATAACTCGGGATCTCAGATCCGTAGACTGGTCCTTCACCGAGGAGCCTGGTGACTGCGACTCTGTCCTGTAGAAATTCTCTGACATCCTTGTCAGTATCTGCGATGGACGTGCTCCGCTCAAAAAAATCAGAACCAGGGGTAAAATAAATGAATGGCTCACCCCTGATATCATTAAATTGATGAGAAATGGGGACAAAGCTTGGGCCCGCTACTTGAAGCACAAAGACCCTTCCCAGCTTTCCTTCTACAGGTGACTCCGGAATAAGTGCAAATCTGCTGTTAGGAAGGCAAAAATCAACCGCCTTCAAAATAAACAACTGGGGGAAGCCCAGTGCCCCAGTCAACTCTCAGGTACCCTCAACTCACTACTGGGCAAAACCAGAAACCCAGATCCCATCACCCTTCACCATGGTGGGAGTCACATCAACAACCCAACCAGTGTTGCAAACATTTTCAACTCTTATTTTGGGGACCTAGAAAGATATAAACCTCCTTCTCCCACCCCTCCATGCCCCCACCCCATGTACTAGCCCCTTGTATCAGCCACCCCCCAATTTCTACTTCAAGGCCCTTAAACCTGCGGATACAATCAAACTTATTCGTAGGAACAACCTGAAACCCAGCAAAGGGGCCGATGGGATTGACTATAAAATACTTACACTGTCCATCCTTTCCATAAGCGATTCCCCTTATCAACCTGCTTGGGCTTTTTTCCCTAATACCTGTAAAACTGCCACCATTAAACTGCTTTTCAAGTTTGGATCCAGAAACAACGTAGGAAACTATCGCCCTATCTCCCTCCTGGCCCCCCCTCTCAAAAATCATCAAGAAGGTTGTGCACTCCCAGCTCACCACCTACCTTGAATCGTATAACTTTCTCTCCAGCACCCAGCATGGCTTTAGATCTGGTCACAGCATTGAAACGGCCCTAGTTAGTTTCACTAATAAAATCCTCAAGGCCAATGACAAAGGTCTTTACACCTGATCAGTTTCTGTGGACCTGGCAAAGGCATTTGACCTTGTGGACCATTCCCTCCTCCTTGACACCCTTTCGAGGTCTGCACCTCTCATTGTCAAGTGAGTCAGTAGCTACCTCTCTGGCAGATCCCATCAAACTTCCATTGAAGGACACTTCTTTGCCTGTCTGATAAAATATGAGGTCCCCCAGGGGTCCATCCTAGGCCCCCCTTTCTCTTCTCTCTTTTCATTAATAACCTTCCCTCTGTCTGCCAGTCCAAGCATCTAGTGTTATATGCAGATGACGCAGCCCTGTTCTGCAGTCATGAAAACCCGGTCACTATGTTCCACTATCTTCAATCCGATTTCAGTAAGCTCCACTCATGTTTCTTCGGGTATGGCATGGTCCTTAATTCCAAGAAGACCAAATTTATGCTCTTCTCTGGCCCTCGGAAAGCCCCTATAACCGGCCTTACCCTTATCGACAACTCTGGGAAACCCCATCGAACAGGTTACAGAATTCAAATACCTTGACCCCACCTCTCCTACAATCTGTACATAATCAACCTCAGTAAGAAGATTTATACTAGACCTGGTCTCCTCTACAGGGTCAGAAAGTTCCTGCTCCCTGCCTCCAGACTACGCCTGGACACCTCCCTACTCCTTCCCCTTATTGATTACGGCTCCATAGTCTTCTCCCCTCCAACATCCTCAACTCATTTCTCCACACTTAGTCACCTATAACAGTGTGACGTGATTCGTTACTGGCCTTCCCTGGAAAACTCACCACTGCACCCTCTATTCCTCCCTCAGCTGGCCCTCCCTTGAAGGTAGGTTCCAACTCAGAATGCTCTCTTTCCTTCACAAAAGGCATCTCGCACAGATGCCTCCCAGCGTTCTCCCTTTTCCCTCGCGCAGCTCCCGGTTGTCTACCCATTGTTTCGACACCCAATTTTTTTGCAACACACAGGCCCAGAACTCCGTTGTGTATGCTGGGACAAAGATGTACAACAGTTTACCCCACAAAATCCAAGCCTGTATTACTGTCCATACCTTCAACTTTTTCCTTAAGGTCTACCTCCTTAATGCATCCTTATGCAGGCCCCCACCCATTCCCAACGTTGAACCCAGCTGGCACCTGCACCCTCCCGAGACCACTGGACTGCCCCTGTCACAGGCTTCATTGCACTCCCTTCCCCCCAACTTATGCGTTTTGTTTTCTTCCCCCCTCGTCTCTTCCCACTTCCTCTTCTCACCCCCTGCATACTAGAAAGCTTTTCTCCACTCTCTGTACACCTTGTGACCACTGATCAAATGTGTTATATCTCCCATCAATTGATTGTATAGCTGAGATCTCCATTTTCAACCTTTGTACCACATCTTATTGTATTCATACTGTAGTGAATTTTTGGTACCCTGTCTACTTTGTATTATTGCACGACCTGAGATCTGCATTTAAACAATCTATCATGTTGTATTATACCACATTGTTGCCACTTTAATCTACTATCTCTACATCCACTGTACTCTGTTATCGCTGTCCTCGTGTACCTCAGTTATTTTATGTATTCCTGTATTCTAAACTGGACGTTTGTGAAAACAGGCATTTTTGCTTACATACCTTTCCAGTATACAAATAAATAAAGATTGATTAATTACCTGGCTCATCGCGGAGTCTGCTTTTATGGAGGGGCACCACATGTGCCGTCCTCCATAGAGGCACGCATCCCAGCTGTACGGAGGTTTTGAACAAGTCAGTCAGAGGTGCTGCCAGGACTTCTGCCAGTTCCTTCAGGACTCTTGGATATATCCCATCCGGTCCTGGCACCTTGTCTGTAAGGACATAAGGCCCTCCAACACTCTTTTTTTTTTCTCATGGATCTCTCCATCCGTTATCCCCTCTCCTCCTCTACTACCTACCCTGTCTTTTCCCTGAGGTATGGGCCCATCTTGCTCCCTGGTAAATACGGAACAGAAGTACTCATTTAGTACCTCTGCCTGTTCAGCCCCTTCTCTGCCCATCCTCCTTTCTTCTTGATCCTGGTGATCTGTTCCCTGCAGCTCCTCGTCTCTCTGACGTACTTAAAGAAATGTTTTTCACCTTCTCTAATGCCCTTTGCAAGCCTTAGCACCTTTGAGGCCTTGGCTGCCCTTGCAACCCTGCTCACCTCCCTGGATTTCTTGTTATACTCCTCCTTTTCCGCCTATCTACCGGTCCTCTTGTACATTTTAAACACTGTCCTTTTTTCTCTCACCCTCCCTTGCACCAACTTTGTTTTCTGGACCTTCCCTTTTCACTACTGGTCCTCGTGCAGAAGTTTGTGACCTCCACCAGGCCCAACTTTAAGACGAACCATTTCTGGTTGGCATCCATATCTGGGCTGATGGTGGTGACATGCCCCCCAAGTATGGCTGCCATCCTGCCGAAGTCCGCCCTCTTGAAATCAGCTATCCTGGTTTTGGTAAGTGGCCTCTCCTCTCCGAAATCAAGGGAGAACCATACTGTACGATGGTCACTCCCTGCCAGGGTATCCGCTACCCTCACATCAGGTACGTGGTCCCCCTCTGATAATACCAGGTCTAAACTGTTCCCCTCTATGGTCGTCTCATTTACCTGTTGTAACGGGAATGTATCCTGGAAGGCGTCAATTATGACTTGTTCCCTGGTACTAGCTGAAGTCATGGTACTCCAGTCCACCCCTGGTAGTTTGAAGTCACCGACCACCACCGTCCTTTCCCTTCTACAGTGCGTCTGTAATGTAGCCACCCATGTAAGTTTCCTCAGACTGGGAGGTTGGTCGATACACTACCCCCAGTCTAATCTTCCTGCCCTTTGCATTTTGTATGTTAACCCACAAGATCTCTGCCTTCCCCTCCCTTCTTCCTTACTGCACCCTATCCCATCCCTTATGAATAAAGCCACCTCCCCCTTTCCATTCAGTCTGTCACTCCTGAACAGTCCGTATCCCGGGATCCTTAAGTCCCAATCCTGGTACTGGTTGGCTCATGTCTCCGTGATGGCAGCTATCAACCCCCGCCATCAGTGCCTGGACCTCTGCTAGCTTATTCTCTAGGCTCCTTGCATTTCTAGAGACCACCCTCCACCCCTGGCCCACCTTATCCTTCTCTTGCCCCCCCGCTACTTCCCTTTTTTTGAACTCTGATCACTTCCCTTATCGCCAGCTAGGGGGGAGGCAAAAGGCCTCCTGTACCTTACGTCTCAGACTGTTTCCACAAGTCATAGCCCTCCCCCTTTCTTAGTGCCTCTAGCTCCTGTGACTGTCTCCACTAGCTGACCCCATGAATATTTCCCTAACCTTATGCAATTCTCTCTCCTATTAGCACTTGGTTACCCTTTAGCGCGCACTTCCCCATGTTATGTCTATGACAATGCCTCTGGCTGCACGCTTCCTCTATAGCTCTCTGCCCCCCTCTACCCTTCCTCTCTCTTGTCCTCTATCCTCTCTGCACCTCATCTGCGATCTCCTTGTAACCTAGCCTGCAAAACTTGTTTTGTTTCTCAGATGCTTTGTAACTCTGTTTAGCTTACACTTTTGTAACCTCATCCTATTTATTGAATTTGTAATCTGACTTACATGTCTTATGTTTTGAATTGTAACCTGACATGGAACCTTTGTGAAAGAGCCCTGGCTCAAAGGTATTGTAATCCTAGACCTAATAAAAAAATAAATAAATATGTGGTTGCTACAAACTCTTTTAGTGTCTGCTTCAGGACTCCTGATCCCTCTCTGCTAAGGTGAAGTCTGTTCTGGATGTGCAAGCCCCTGTTATCCCATGTTGACCTCCAGTCCCCCACCAGTCCAAACCCTATAGTCCTACACCAATCTGCCAGCCATTCATTTAGAGCTGGTGACACGGTCAGGAGAACTTTAACAAAACTTAATATTTAGACATAGTCCAGCTTGTATTTCCCATTAATGCTGTATTCCTCCTCCCCATTGTTTAATAATGAGGTAATTTGTATGAAAACTGGATCTTTGCTCCTAAAGAGTTTGTCTATTCCTGCTGCTTTCTCCCTACCTGAAGTCACAGAGCACTGCTTGTGATATCACAGTTACCCCCATGGCAACATATTGTGATGTCACAACAGAGGACTATGACTTGAATTAGGGAGTAAGCTATAGAGGCAGATGGACTTTAAAGGAACTCTAAGGGATAACGATTATATATTCATGCATATTTCCTTGGTAATAAATAATATAGAGGAGAAATCTATAAAATATAAATGTAATGTAGGCAGAATTGTACCTAATTGTTAACTTTTTTTAAGTTTTCTTTGAGGCGTCAGTAGCTCTTCAGACTCTTTAATTCTTTATTTAATGTCTGTGCTTGCCATCGGTACAGGCAGAACTTCAGAGAAGGCAACTGATTGGCATTCATTAGTGCCTACCCTGGTCAGCTCTCTAAATCTTGCCTGAACTTATTTCACACTGTTTCCTTCCAGATCATTTATACCGAAGTGCACTACTATGTGAGGCTTCCCCCCCTTTGCCGATTTACACATGTGGGTATAATGTGCCTCACTTTGTGTGCTGTCATACCTGGCATAAAATCCACCCAGATAGAACTTCTGTCCCCCTTGCCTCCTCATCTGATACCATTTAGTATGGCATCCCCCAGTATGATTACTCTTCTGCCCTCTCCTTGCTGCCTTCCTTTAAATCCTCCCACTTCCTGATACTTATCTTGTTCTTTTAGCCCTCTTACCTTGCCACCCCCCCCCCGCACCTGGTTCCTCATGCCCTGTGGTCCCCTCTAGGATATCATCCTCATTCCTCCTAGCAGGGATTGTCTGCACCTCCCCCGTCCTAATAGTTTTTATGTTGCCCATCTTGGCCCCTGCTTCCCCCTTTACAGTACCAGTCTCTAGAATGTGTGTGTTTCCTCCTGCCCCCTCTTCCCCCTGCCTGTCGACCCTTATTTGGTCTCCCCAACCTGTGTTGCCTTCTTGCTTATCTGAATTGTCTCCCTGCTTCCCCATCTTGCCAGCTCTACTCTGATGTTCCTGCTCTTTACTTTCCCTCTCCCCTACTCCTCCTGTATGACTCCCATTTCCCCACTTTTCCTCTCTCTCTGCCTCTTCTACTCTCCTGCTCCCTTGAATTTGTTTCCCCTCTCCACTCCCTTGGTTCCTATTGGGTCCTACTTCTGGGCCCTGTTTATCATCCTTCCCCTCCTGATCCCCCTGTTCCTGCAACGTAGCCAATGGTGAAAACCTGTTCGATACCCTAACACTGCCTCCTGTGGTAGCCCGTCTGACCCCCAGGTGCATTGTCCTTGCCATTTGTTTGTGTTCAATCCTCTTGCACCTCTCCACCCTTCCTCCTCACATCCTTCCAGTAGTTACCCTCCCTACAACCTGGTCTGTCACCCCGCCCTCCAAATATCCCCTCCGTTCTTCTGCTCCCATTGTCTCCCCTCCCAGCCCACAGTGTTTCCTGTGCAGTTTCTTCCATCGTCCTCTTCCACCTTGCTCTGTCTCTTGATTCCCCCCCTCCACTCCACCTCCTTTCTCAGTCAGTGAATTTCGGCCACGAGCTGTCCTAATTTCTGACATATTGGGCACCTCCAATTCTCCAGAGCATCTCCATAAAAACTGCTGCCCCACATCCATTGCAACCAACTATTTGCCTCCTCCTCACTGATCCTCAATTTATCCCCTTACCCCAGTGTCCCTCCCCCATCCTGTCTCCTCCAGTTTCTAGGATACTCCATCCTAGTACTCTTTAATCCACTCCTTTTTGCCACCCTGTGCTGAGTTCCTGGTTCCTTGTATCCCCACTCCTCTTGCACTGTGTTCAGCTAAGAGTTGCTCAATCCTTGGGGATCACCCTTCCAATGCATAAACAATGAACACCTGTTAGCCCTAGGCCCCAATGTCCTAAACCTTTTAGCTTAGCTTTGCTGCCCTTTATCTTTGAATCATGCTCCTATAGCAAGGTTTCTTTTCATCCCTTTCTCCCTTTCCTGCCCCTTCCCTGTCCGCTGTTAGCTTAACCCCAGTGGCAATCTTTAGTTGGGTCTGTCAAATTTTTTTGATAAGTAGTACCTTTAATAATGTCCTAGAATTTATTTAAACCCTCTGTGTTTTTCCTCTGTTAGGCCCTTTGTCAGCAGCACATTTGATGAATAATACCAGCCAGAACAGCACAAACGTCTGCCCCTGACTCCTAAGCAGTGGCAATATGCAACAGCGACATTGGTCATCAGTTGCTGGTCTGGACTTCTCAGTCATCTCACTCCACTTGACTGACATGCCCAATTCAGTCAGACTACTGCTGTGGGTAGAGGCAGAAGGGAGCAGTGCACATGGAGCGGAGCAAGTGGTTGGGAACCGCTACGATGTGACTAGAGCCTTGTTCACACAGCGAGAATTAAATCGCCACCATGTTGATTGTTGTTGCCAATATGTTCTGAAATGCTGTGGAGCAGTGTTCAGATGGCCTGGCTCTGGATTGCTGATTCTGCTGTCCAGGTGGGTTCCAGTGGGTGGGATTAGTGTGCTGGAGCTGGGGTGGGTGACGATATATACAGATAGTGCTGCAGCGCCACAGGGCTCGAGGATGGGTTGTCAGACCTGAGTTCAGCTGAAGGTTGCTTTTCGTACTTTAAACACAGCCTGCTTTTTGCACTTTAAACACAGCTAAACTCGGGAAAGTAGCTCTTTTAGTAAACCGAAGGCTAAAACTTGGAGAAAACACGGTCTCGGAGTCAAGCCGTGACACTGGGCATGCGTGTATGTATATAGGCAGTACCATGGTACCTGCATATGCAAATTCATACGTGTATCAACTTAAATTGAAATACATCTTGAATAAGAGTGATAACCCATCTAAACAATGTCGTGAAGCATGGCTTCGATATAGTGATGAAATAGTTTTTTAAGGACCATTCAAAACAACGGTTACCAAGAGTCTGAGGGATATCTTAACACACAGAATGTTAATCTGAAATTTACTTGAGTATAGTCTGTAAGAAGTACCGTATTTAGACCCTAAGATACATTTGGAGAATAATAAAATTAATAAAATTAAACCATACAGAAAGCCAACAGATCTCAACGCAATCTTGAACGGTATAAGTTACCATAGACCTAGACTAATCAAGAAAATTTCCTATTCCATAGTTCACGCACATTAAGAGAAATTATACTGGGACAGAGAATTTTGAGGAGGCTAAAACAGATGTGATCAACAGGTTCAAGAGCAGAGGTTACAGTACTCTTACACTACAAAAGGCTGATTATGGGCTGTAAAAGAAGAGGGAAACTTTTGATTCAGAGGACACCAGCAGAACCAAACAGTCATTTGGTGGTAGTAACAAAAGAATCATAAATTTGGGAAATAAGAAGAGTTATCAGTGAATATTGGCATATTATCAGAAGGAGTACCAGGAATAGCAGCGTCAAAAAATAAACCTGTAGTGGCTGCCAAGCGTGTAAGAAACTAAAGACAGGCTGGTACATTCACAGTTTCTTAGAGAGTTAGATACAGACAGAAAGCTACTTCTAGGGCAGCAGTTACACTGGGGCCACTTACACACTAGTCTGTGGTGGGTGCACTCAGACAAAAATGTCTAGCAGATGTACAAAAAGGAGGCACTCCAGGTACAAGAAGTCACATGTGGCAAACCAAAATGTTTATTTTACAAATTGGCTCACAACAGGCTGAAACAGTGCGCTAGCCCTGTCGTTTTCACCTATACAGTGTGAGGCTTCATCAGGGGGCCCCTTCAGCGGGGAATGTCTCCTTATGGGAGATGCTCAGTGTGTGGATACATGAACGACAGAACATTTTTTAGGCACCCATATACTCGTGAACAATATGCTATTCAAGAACATACTGATTGTAACACCCAGGGCGTAATACTTGTGCTGCAGTGCCCATGTGATCTACTACATGTAGGTAAAAGTAGTAGAGAGTTTAAAGTGGGGTGCAGGAACACAAAGGTGACATAAGAAGACAAGAGGCAACATAATCATTTGCTTTACGTTTTAACCAGGCAGGTCACCATGGGGCAGCTCTCAGGTTCCGGGGACTAGAGTTGGTGCATAAACCCTTGAGAGGAGGTAATTACACCAGAATATTAGATAAAGTTGAAATGAAATGGATATCTAAATTAGGGGCACTTGCTTCCCAGATAGGAATGAATACAGAAACAAATTGGATGGCATGTACATAGTGCCAGCAGTCTTTCCTCTACAGAGCCCCATACTGGCTAAATGGCCTGGACAGGGAACTGACCAGCCTGATCTATATGACTCAATTTAAACACCATCTTAGCCGGTGCATCATGAATGATAGCACCTGTGATTGCCCTAACTAACACTGGCTCTTCCCACCATTATACTTGTCTCTGCCTCTACAGCTTGTTGTGTCCCCCTTTCCTCTGACCGCCCCTGTCTCCCACACCTGCTCACCTACCTCCCTCCCTACCTTTGCTCCTAATTAATCCCACCATGTTTTAAAAGCCACCTATATCCCCCTGGATTCCACCGACCCTCTGTTCACTCCTTCCCCCCTTTTTAAGCCCCCCTCCTGTTTCTTCCATTGTACACCCTTTCACATCTAGCCCTCACTACCCACTTCGACTGTTTTACCCCATCCTTTCATCCCTACCAATGCCCTGACAAGGCCGCCTGGCAGCAACCTTTTCCCTCCTCTCATTCCTTTCTTCTACTGCTGCCTTTGCCTATTTCCAGCCTAGCTTATACCACTCGCATTAACTGAAAATGTTCTGTTGATTATATAATATGATGTTCCACTTGTATCTGTAAAAAGTTTATTATCCTCTGTCTATGTCTGCCCCACACCATCACTGATGTGGAACCTTTGTAAATGAGCACCTCGGTGCCGAAAGGTATTTGTAATCCGAGAATGAATGAATGAATGAATAAATAAATGTTGGTAGATGTGGCAGGGTGGACTGTGGTGACAGGTTTCTTATCTGTGAATTAATAACAATATGTATTTAAAAGTATTGATTGTATATTGTATAACACACTGTTGGTTGCTAAAATCATGCCATAGAATGTACACAAAGTATGCAGAGAAATCTTTATGGCCAGCAGCACCCCCCCCAACACACACACACACACCACCATTTTCTCATCTTTTTGAGCTGCTTCATTATAATATGGAAATACGAGGTCCCAGTATAGGTGTTGTGGGCCCCCCATCTCTTAATGTGGTAATCTTTTGCAAAATCTAACACGTGTTTATTGTGGCATTTTCTACTCTCATAATTGAGGGAGCACCAAGAAAATTGTGGCATTAAACTGTTCTGAGTATATAAAAAAATCTGTACAGAAAGGCATTTTAAGTGAGTCATGTAAGGATTAACCCATGACAGAGTGTGAGTCTACTTGGGAATTAATCCACGGCTGGGAGGGGTCGAGTGGTTCCAACCAACCAGCCATAAATTACTTCCCAAGTAGACCCACGCTCTGGAGTGGATTAATTCACTTGTAACATGGGGAAGAGAAAGGGTTCAGTGCTCGTTTTATATGTTTCTCTTCCTTGTGTTACATTGGCGTAAAGGTTATTTTATTGTGCAAAATTACAAAGGTTCCGGGAGGATATTAACCGTTGCATGACCGCGGACTGATACATCGGTCCAAAATTCCTGTATGTCCTAATTCAGTTGGCAGCCTAAGGGTTAAGGTTCCTACCATGGGGAAGAGAAAGGGGGTTGCAACTGACTGATGAAAATACATGCTAGAACAGGCTGATTTTTTTTTTTTTAATATAGTGAGTGCAACGGTGGAATTACTGATTACATGCAGATGTCATCAACATTGTAGAATATGTGCTCATTTTGGCTAATTGACTTTTGTGAACTGTGGCATCATCTCCTTTTTTCTTCTATGCTTGCTGTTTGGGATTTGGCTGCTGGGCAGTATGGGAAATGCATATATTTAAGTGAAACTTCTGGTCGTTGTTCCTGCAATACCCGGCCTGCCAACAGATGGCTGTCAAACAATGCCAGCAGCACAGCACTGCTTTACACCCATTTTTTGATCAATTTCTAAATGTATTGAAACATAGAAACATAGACTTTGACGGCAGATAAGGACCTCTTGGCCCACCTAGTCTGCCCATTTCCCTACCTGATGGATAAGCTGCAGTTTCTAGTTAATCAACAGCTTACTTCCTCCTACCCCCCACTAGAATTGCCTTATGCCTGTCCCATGCATTCTCCCTCTGTTCCTGACTCCACAACCTCCTCAGGAAGGCTGTTCCATGCATCCACAACCCTCTCTGTGAAAAAATACTTTCTAACATTACCTCTGAGCCGTCCCCCTCTATCTTCAAATTGTGCCGCCTTGTTCTTGCACATCTCTTCTTCTGAAAGATACTACCCTCTTCTACTTTAATTCCCTTGAGATACTTGAACGTTTCTATCATGTCCCCCTCTCCCTCCTTTCCTCAAGGGTATACATATTAAGCTGCTTTAGTCTCTCCTCGTATGTCTTCTGGTGTGCAGACCCTGCACAATTTTGCTGCCCTCCTCTGAACAGCCTGCACTCTGTCTATGTCTTTGCGGAGATGGCGTCTCCAGAATTGCACGGAGTGCTCCAGATGGGGTCTCACTAACTGTCTGTACAGAGGGATAACAACTTCCTGTTTTCTACTGTTGATGCCTTTCCCTATGCATCCCAGTATCCCCCTAGCCCTCTTTACTGCCTTCTCGCATTGCTTGCCCACCTTTAGGTCATCTGATATAATTACTCCTAGGTCTCTTTCGATTTTTGTCGTTATTAACTCACCCCCCACTGTGTACTCTTCCCCTGGGGTTTTGTTTCCCAGTTTCCCAGGTACAGAGGGCATTAACAGCTGTTTTTGCATTAGAGTCACCTCTGGTCCTTGAATCTGTATTTCGCCCTGTATCACGCCAATCTAATGATCCTACTCGGCAATATGGGGCTCGATATGTTATTCTTACGTTCCAAACCCTTTTAGAGAGGGATAAAGTTCTCCAGTTAACAAGGCAAATGAAGCAGCTGTTTTTTGATGGGCAAAGGATACATCTGTATCCAGATTTTTGTGTACACACACACACACGAAACGAAGAAAGCGCTTCTTGCCTATTCTTTCTGAGTTTAAAGAAGCTGGACTGCTTGTGGTTTTATATGCTCCTTCTCGTCTGAAAGTAAACTTTCAAGATGAGAATTATTTTTGAGGATCCAGATGCTGCTAGATGTTTTTTGAAAATAACGTTAAAATTCCTGAAGATATCAGCTCTGATTTTGAAGACGAGGATGCAGCTGAAGTGACTGAATATCTTCCGACTTAGGTTTCTCTTTGTTTTGATTCTGTTATAATTGGCTTGAGACTTAGACTTTAAAAATAGATGCCTTACCATATGATTTATAAAATAATTTTGCAGGCCTGTTTTAAACTTGGAGCACAGATAGACTTAAATTCTCTCTTTTTGTTTTTTATTTTGGCAAATGATTGTAAGGTATTAATAGTCTTTAACCCCCCCAGTAATATAAACTTTTTTTGTGTCTTTATTTAATTACGTGAGAAATAATGTTAGGGGGAATGCAATTTTCTTAATGGAATTTGTTTTCTGATTGTAATTATTTAAAAATTGAATTTGTTTCCTGTCTTAAGGAATAAAGATAAAGTACCAAAAAAATGGAAGATCCATGACTTTAGGTTGGGAAGATATTTTCTCTGATCCACACCTACCCAGTGTTGCTCTATAATCTTGGTCATATAGTAGCCTACAAGATGCAGACAGAGACTGATTGACATCCACAGTCTCCACGGACTGTACCTCCTGAGCTGTAAGGAACTATATGCCTCAGCTATCCATAAAAAATAAGGACTTATTATAAAAATGGGGAAGGAAGGAATCTCTGACTTGGACTCCTTCCACTTCCTTTCTCTTCCTCCTTCACATAGGGAAGGGGACCTCCTACTCATCAGAGGAACTTTTTTTTTTTTTTTTAAGGTCAGGAACGACTTCCAAGATCCTTTTAAATCTCTTCCTGGCCTAAAAAGGCAGGGTCGGAGGCCGCCTGCACATCAGTTAACGCAGCCTAAACATACTGTGCCGTACCTGTAGGCATACCTCTCAAGTGTCCCTGATTTTCAGGGACGTCCCTGATTTTGCCTCAAAATTTTACTCTGTCCCTCTTAAAATTTGTGTTTTTGTGACTAAACAGTGGGGACTTTAAGCACAAAACAATGTCAAGCATTAAAGTTGTAGACTTGTTCTTCTTTAGAAAATGCATTTTGCACTAAGCCCCATATTCTACCAGCTTTCTGGGTGGATCTCTCTAATTTTGAACATGTGTCCCTGATTTTGGTCCTTTGTCCCTGATTTTTTTAAGCCTTGTCCCTGATTTATGAGGCAGGAGGTTGAGAGGTATGCCTGTATGTGCCCCCCCCCACCCCCAAAAAAAACCTGAGGGGTCTCATTGGGGTCCAGTGTCTGCTGGGATGTCCTGCAGGACATCGGGGCTCAAGCTCACTCAGGAGCCACAAATGTGATTTTTTTCGCAATTCTGCTGCCACTGCTAAGTGAAAAACCAGGTGCTCCCCATTCCCAGGCCATAGGACCAGCTGGGGAGTGCTGAGCAAAACAATGAGGGCAAAAGGAACCCATGGGGAAGAGCCTCGTCACCCTTGTTTTGCAGGTCTTGCATAATTTCCTGATTAATGGTCTCCGACAGTCATGGTGCCAGAGAGAATTTTTATTTTTGTTTTGTTTTTAAACCATATTCATTGGTGGCTATGGGACTCAAACCCAGGTCTCCAGTATCACAGCCCAGAAACTTAGCCACTACACTACATTGCCTCCTATAATTGTTGCCAAATAAATACTGAGGTAAAATATAATAATTAGCCCTAATACCAGGACCAGGGCTGATGTCCTTCTGAGGAGGCTAAAAACTCTTCACTGAGCTGTGTACTGTGATTAGCACACCAAAAAGCGCTAATTAGATGTGTGCGCTCACTAGTGGACACAAGACATTATCTTACTCACTTTGGCGTGCGTGCACCAGTAATCACGCAAGTGCAGTAGTGCGATGCAACAGTATTGTGCAAGCGCAATACTGCGATGCAACAGTATTTCACCAGGTAAGAAAAAAGGTCCATCTCCCCATACGACGCACAGTGAAAATGCCAGACCTCACCCAACAACTAACACACCGAAATCTGACCAATGGAAAATCATGGACACAAATGCTCACAGCCTGGGAAATAAGATCCCAGACCTGCAAGCAATAATGTCAGAGGCTAAGCTGGACATAGTAGCAATTAGTGAGATGTGGTTTACCAGTAACCACACTTGGGAGACTTCAGTACCTGGCTATGTACTGTTCAGAAGAGACCGAGGTGCAGAAAGGGGGGAGGGTGGAGTGGCCCTGTATGTCAATGAAAATATAAAAGTTACAGAAATTCAGAATACACGTAAGGAGCCAGAAGAACGTGGGTCACCCTGGAAACAGGAAATGGGACAGCCATAAGAACTGGGGTTGTCTACAGGCCCCCAGACCAGGGGGAGGACATAGACACATTACTGTTAGAAGATATAAAAAACATGACAGCTAGAGGGGAGGTTCTGATAATGGGAGACTTCAACATGCTGGATACAGATTGGTCAATACCAGCAGGAACATCTGCCAGAACTAGACACATGGTGGATTCCCTGCAGGGGAAGGGCCTCAAACAACTGGTCCAACAACCCACAAGAGACAGGGCTATCCTAGATCTAGTACTAACAGGGAAGGGATCTGAATCTCCAGGTATGTCACCTGAGGGCCAGTGACCATCACATGGTATGGTTCAGTTTGGGTCACCACAACTAAATCATCCCATTCCAAGGCAAAAATATGGGACTTCAGAGGAGCTGACTTTGATAAGATGGCCAACAGAGTTAAGCTAGCCCTGGCAAAAGAAACACAGGTGAGGGGTACAGGCAAAGTGGGCAAGCATTAAGGATGCAATACTTGAAGCAACATCCATTGTGTTAGACAGAAAGATACAAAAGAAGAAGGAAACCACTTTGGTTCTCAAGTACAGCAGCAGAAAAGGTCAGAGCCAAAAGGCTGGCCTTCATGAAATATAAGGGGACACAGTGGGATGAAGATAGGGAGGCATACCAAACTGCCCTAAGGGAAGCAGGGAAGGCAGTAAGGCAGGCAAAGTCCCAAACTGAGGAAACACTACCACAAACAGTAAAAGAAGGTGACAAGACTTTCTATAGATACATTAGTGAAAGGAGAAAGTCCAGAGGGGGTATTGCTAAGCCCAAAGGAGAAAAGGGTGTGTGTGAGGAGGAGGACCCTGTAAAAGCATATATCCTAAATAGATACTTTTGCTCAGTATTTACTGAAGAGAAGGCAGGACAGGGCCCACAGCTCAGCACCATGGACACAGGGGGGAGGGAGATGAGCAGTACTCCCTTCACAAAAGAAAGGGTCCTACAAGAGCTCGCTAAGCTCAGGGTGGACAAGGCAATGGGACCTGATGGCATACATCCCAGGGTACTAAAGGAGCTCAGGGTGGAACTAGCGGGGCCATTAGCAGAACTGTTTAGTGAGTCTCTGAGCACGGGAGAGGTCCCAGAAGACTGGAGAAGGGCTCATGTGATCCCGTTCCACAAGAGTGGTAGCAGGGAGGAGGCAGGGAACTACAGACCAGTCAGTCTTACCTCAGTAGTGGGCAAGATTATGGAGGCACCCTCAAGGAAAGGATAGTGCAACACCTGGAATCCATAGGGGCACAGGATCCAAGACAGCATGGGTTTACAAAAGGAAGGTCCTGTCAAACTAATCTTCTAGATTTCTTTGACTGGGTAACCAGAGTGGAGGACCAAGGGGCAGCAGTTGATGTCACCTGCCTTGACTTCAGCAAAGCTTTCGACACTGTTCTACATAGAAGACTGATAAACAAGCTGGGTAGGCTTGGGGTGGGTTAGAAGTTGGTCAACTGGGTGGCAAACTGGTTGACTGGCAGGAAACAGAGAGTGGTGGTAAATTATATGCAGTCAGAAGAGATGCAAGTCACAAGTGGGGTACCTCAGGGATCAGTCCTGGGGTCAGTCCTCTTCAGTATCTTCATCAGTGACATTGCAGATGGACTAGAGGGTAAGGCTTGTCTGTTTGCAGATGACATCAAGATCTGCAACAGAGTAGATGAGCCAGATGGGGTGGGCAGAATGAGAAGCGTTCTGGATAAACTAGCAAAATGGTCAGAAGAGTGGCAACTGGGATTTAATGCAAAGAAGTGCAAGATCATGCTCGTAGGGAAGAGAAACCCTGAAGCCACCTATAGGCTGGGAGGGGAGTTGCTGGCAGTCACAAAGGAAGAAAGAGACTTGGGCATCATCACCAATGACCTGAAATCATCCAAGCAGACCTCTAAAGCAGTAGGTAAGGCTAGGGGGGAATGTTAAGGTGTATTAGTAAGGGTATCACAAGTCGTAAGAGGGAGGTAATAGTCCCTCTTTACAAGACACTGGTTAGGCCCCATCTGGAGTACTGCATGCAGTACTGGAGGCCACACCTTCACAAGGACATTAACCAAATTAAGGCAGTCCAGAGAAGGGCAACCAAAATGGTGCATCAGAAGACATATGACAGATTAACGGAGCTCAGTATGTATACCCTAGAGCAAAGGAGGGAGAGAGGTGTGATATGATCGAAACATTCAAACACCTTAAGGGCATTAACAAGGTGAAAGAGTCTAACATGTTTCAATATAAGAAAAGTAGCAGGACAAGAGGACACAGCATGAGATTAGAGGGAGGCCGATTGAGGGGTAATGTGAGGAAATTATTTTTCACAGAAAGGGTGGTGGATGCATGGAACGGCCTACCTCAGGAAGTGGTGGCTATGAATACAGTGCAGGGCTTCAAACAGGCATGGGATAGGCATAAGGGAACAATACAGATGAGTATGAATAGATAGGCCACTGACAGCAAAGGCCCGATGGCACATTTATAAGGTAGAAAAAGAAATGGGCAGACTGGATGGGCCTTGCGGTCCTTATCTGCCGTCAGCTTCTATGTCTATTTTACAAATGCAACAGAGTGATGCAACGGTATTGCGCAAGTGCAACAGAGCGATGCAACAGTATTGCACAAATGCAGGCACGCCCTTCAAACAGAGGCGGGAAACCGGTCTGAAGGAGGAACACATGCCCAGCCTAATGGTAGCCGCACAAACAGAAAAACGGAGGTGTGTTGAGGGGGGGGGAAAAAAAACCTGCAAAACCTCTGAGGTACCCAAATTTCACACAATAGCTGTACAAACAAAAAAACACAGAACCGGACACGGGGGGTGGGGGGAGAAGGAACAGATGCCAGACCCAAGGGACCCCCACGGACACACTAAACACTCCCAGAAAACAAAATTTATTTTTACCTACCTGTGGCACTTTTTTTATTAAAACACCCTAACAAGGCAAAAGTCACTCCCAATCCACACAGGGAATGAGAAAAAGGCAGGTTATTCTATTTGAAAGCCACAGCTTAACAGGCACAATTTTAATTTGGGGGTGCTCCCTGAAACAGGAAGCCCCAACCTGCAAAGCAGAACTGCATAGCCCTAAAGAAGTCTCGAAGTCCTTAATCTTGAAAATCTTCTCTGTCCCTTTGCAAGAGGGGAAGACAGTCAGAAAGGGACTGTATGGTAGGTCTGTCAAAGGTGGATGACAGATTTATCCGTGGAGGACGATTATTGGACTGCCAAAGGTGGATGGCAGAAAAAGGGGGAGGGGAGGGGGAAAAGAAAAGAATAAGACAAATAGAGGAAGAAGCTGAAGGAGAAAAGTGGTCTCGGTTGTCACCATTACCTAACAGAAAAGGAAAAGAAGAAGGCACCCAGGTTTTCACCTGGGGGTAGCAAAAAGAGGAAGAAAGAGGGATGATCGGAGATTGTACTGCATTGAGCCAATCTGAAAAAAAAAAAACCTTTCATAAACCAAGTAAAAAAAAAAAAAATTACATTTGCGTAAAAGTAATTTTAAAGTGCAAAATTACAAAGGTTCCGGGAGGATATTATGGTTCCTACAATATGCAAAAGAAAGGGAGTTGCATCTGACTGGAGAAACTACATGCTGAACAGGTTTATTTTTTTATAATATTGTGAGTGCAACGGTGAACAGTCATTGAATTAATTGAAAGAGGCAGTATAGCGCAGTGGTCTAAGGCTCTGAGCTGCAAATTTGGTGACATCCAGCAGACCAGACCTGGGTTTGAATCCCACAGCTTCCACTTGCATACTGTGTGACCCTGAGCAAGTCACTTAACCTCCTTGTGCTCCCAGGTAGCTCCTGTAAAAAAGCTTTCAGCTTAGTGTGCTATACCTGGTTAAACAACTAAATAAAAAAAAAAAAATGATTACATGCAGATGTGATCAACATTTCAGAATATACTAACATACTGAAATACCAGCAGAGGAGGCCTATTGGTATTCGTGTCTGCTCGATAGTCAGCATCCCCCGCTTTCTCTGTCCAAGATGTTCCCCTTGTACTGGATTTCGCAGCTTCAACCTCCCTCTATACCTGTCCCTGGGCAGTGCATTCCATGGTTCCACCACCTCTCTGTGAAGTAACACCTCCTCTCTCCCCAGTTTCCATCCTTGCCCTCTAGTTGTCGCCTCTCTTTCCTTTGGAGCACCTCGACTGAGCCTCCCTTATTGATCCTCTTCATGTACTTGAAGACCTCTATCATGTCGCGCCTGTCCCTTCTCTCCTCCAGAGTGTACATGTTGAGCTCCATGTGTGCTAAATTTGGCTGACTTACAACTTCTTTGTTCCTACAATTCCTGGCTGGCCAACAAATGGCTGTCAAACAGTGCTCCAGGATCTCTTTGTCATCGGAGACCCTGAGCACAGTGTTGCATTACAACCATGTTGGCTTCACCATGTAAGCCGATAGCATGGCAAGATGTCTTCGCTCATGCTGCTCGTGGAGTTTACAAGCAGGTACAAGAGGGCATGTAGCACAGACCGCGTCCTCTTTGAGCAAGAGGCTGCGAGCTGTTCAAGCAGATAACTTTACACCATTTTAAATGTTTCAGAAGTGAATCTGAATGCATTTTTTTTTTTTTACAGGAAAGTTAAGCGTTACACTGAGATTGGGTTTTGCTGTGCTCAGCTTTCCAGAGAAAGCGAGTAGCAGACATAGTCTGTAAAGCAACATGTTTAAAAAGCAATAATAGTTGCAGTTAGCAACTTAAGCTACAGAGAAAGCGGTATGTTTAAACATTAACAGATTTTTACAACCAACAGCATGTGTGTATGTATTCCTTGTATATGTATATTAGGGCTGGGAGAACTTGATGAAGTTCTGACCCTTATTAAATAAGAACCAGAACACCGGTGGGGGGGGGGGATTGATGAGTTATAAATATTGGATAAAATGCATAAAAGTTGCTAAACTCTGTCATAGTTAACATAAAAGCCTGAAAAGTATGTTTTTTTAAAAGTGATTGCCTACAGCAGACAGCACCCAGTACCCAGTCTGTCTTCCATCCACCAGTACCAGTCTGTCGCTTTGCCTTCCACAGAGCCCCCAGCACCCAGTCTCTCTGCCAGTGCCACCCACCAGTGCTAGTCTGTCACTTTGCCCTCCTCAGCCCCCAGCTAGCAACAGGCTCAGCCACACACTTTTTTTCTGCATAAACGTATTTTATTTTTTTATAAGTCATGGCCCATAGTACTCAGTCTCTTGGCAACCCACCAGTACATATCTGTCATTTTGCCGCCCAGGGCCCATCACAGCCAGCAGCACAGGCTCAGCCACTTTTTTTTGTGTTTGTGCGTTTTTGTCAGAAAGTATTTTTTCTATAAGTGATGGCCCCCAGCACCTAGTCTCTCTGCCACCCACCAATACCAGTCTGTCACTTTGCCCTCCCCTGCCCCCCACCCCGCCAGCAACAGTGTGGCTGCAGCAGGCGCAGCCTTTGGCTCAGATAGAGTATTTTTTTTTTTTTTTAATGGTGCTCCAGTCTGCCTCTTTCTGTCTGTCTCGTTCTCGAATCTCTCACTCTAGAATGGAAGTTTTGGAACTAGACCAGTGCTGCTGCTGACTCAGTAAACCGTATCAATTAAAGTCAAAGTGTCCACTGGTGCTCACACTCCGCTCCATCTCCCTGTCTCTCTCTTTGTTCTTAGCCACGTTGCGCACTCACCACAGTTATATACTATTAGTGCAGTCACATGACACCCGTTCAGCAGCTGTTGCTTGATTAGGTGCAGCCGACCGCCTGTACTGACACTGTACATGGAGCGTGGCATGCCGAGGGCATCCCTATGGCAATAGCAATAATGTAACGCAGCCGAGAGCAGGGAAGGAGGCTGTGGTGCGCGCTTGAGAAGTGCGAAAAGATGTGTTCTGGCTTACCATGGATCCAGAACCAGGCCTGTGAATTGAAATCCGTATTTTTCCAAGTCTGTGGTAAGTGCTTGGATCCGGGGGGAGGGGGATCCGGAACAGTCCGCCCAGCCCTGGTGTATGTATGTGTGTGTATATATAATGTGTGTATATTTACATAGCTCTCTTTCTCTATATATATAGTTTATATAGTTTAGTTAACTAACAGAATCAGTACATGAATCTAAACAATGTTCTAATTGAGTGGAGCAGTGCATTACATTTAAAATCAAATTATCGTCATTTAAACTAAGTGGGCATCATATATGGCATTTTATAATGTTTATGTGAAAATGTAAAATCAGTAAGATGCTAGCGTCTCTGCAATATGTCATCTAGAGAAAAGCAGGAAGGTGCTATATTAATTTACAAGAACATTAGGGACGGCATCATTTGATCAACAACAGCAATATGAATTATATTACATTTTTCTTTTGTATTACCTTTTTAGAATGTAAAGCAGTGTTTAAGTATATGTATACTTTATCCTTTGAAAAGGAAAAGCAGTTTGGGCCCGCCTGGTGGCTCTGTGAGTCCCTTACCTTGTACCACGCCAGCGACTTGAGTTCAGGAGCAAGCTTGGATTGCCAGGGGGTGCCAGGTGTGTGTGTTGGGGTTGGGGGGGCAGGAGCAGATGCAGCAGCTGTCAGACAGCTCTCCTCTCTTGGATTGGGAAGGCATGCCCACTCTGCTCTTGGTTGCCACCAGGTGGAGGTGGAGCGTTGGCGGCTCTTCACTCCAGGAAGTCCTCAGGACCCGGTGCTGGCAATTTTACGAGTAATCGTACATCTAAACTAATGGGACATTTTAGGTGAAATGTGGATAAAAAGCTTTTCACAGAGGCGACACCTATGTATGAGGTGCATATCCTCAGCCTGGCAAATCTCTTTAAAGGACCTTCAGCTGCTGTCTTCAAGCATTTCCTTCATCCTCTATCTAACATAGATGGTTCCCCCATGGTGGGACCTTCGCGGTTGCTCATTCTCCGTTGGAGTCAAGAGCCAGTGGAGGAGGAGGGTGCCTGGGTGGCATTTCAGGGCCTGTGGGGGGGTGTGCTTTCATAATGTGCTGGTTGTGGAGCGGTTCCCCTGCTTTTCTTCTCTCCCCTGGGAGGTCATCAGCCGAGATTTCATGGCATGGATGAACAGGTTATGCATGCTTGCATGCCAAGGTTGGGCGGTGTCCCCCCCCCCCCATCTGATTGACTCCAGCTGCACCACCATGGAAGAACACCCAGGTGGCAGTAACTGTGCAGAGATCATTGTCCTCCCTCCCCAGAGGAGGAGAGTATCCTCTGGGAAGCTGGAGCCTCCTTTTCCCGGCCAGCCCCCAGTGTCTTGGACTCATTCCCAAACCCACGTCAGTGGCGTTTTGAGCAGAAACTCTACTGCTGTGCTGACAAGCCAGCTTTGTATAACTCAGTAGAACTGTAGCCCTTCTTTGTTGCAGTTGTTGTTTGTTGTTCATGCCCAAGTCTCCCTTGGCAGACTACTTGCCTGCATTGATCCAAGATAACTTGTATCTGAAGAGTGCCCAGAGATGCATATTCTCTCTAAATGATCCACTGAAAGATGCTGTTTGCATCCAAGCTTCGGGCAGAGTCACCGCCCTTCTTTCCCAGTCCCTCTGAGATGCACTGCTGTGCTACTGTGGGTTTTCATTCTAACTTGATTTTAGCAGATGAAACGAGGAAGTGTTTCATTCAGTGCTTCTTGTAGTTATCAAGTTATATGTGAAATCTTTAATCTCTTACAGGATAGAGGGTGTTCCTGTTTTGAAATTCTGCTTACTTTATTGTCATAGAGTGATTTTTTTTTTTTTTTTTGTTTGTTAGCAATTGAAGTTTATTCAGTTTTTAAACTGTGCAGACAACAAATGAACAGGACAATACACAATCCATTTAGCCTAAAAGACAGTTTATAATAAATATAACACAGTACATTCACATCAGTTCCTCTGCAATATGTGACATTGCAGAGGGACTGGAAGGAAAAGTATGTCTCTTTGCAGACGACACAAAGATCTGCAACAGGGTTGATATACAGGGTGGGGTGGAAAGGATGAAAAGGGACTCGGCAAGGTTGGAGGAATGGTCAAATGTATAGCAGCTTAGATTCAACTCAAAGAAGTGCAAAGTAATGCACCTAACATACTGACATACTAAAATGCCAGCAGAATAGGCCTAATGGTCTTTCGAGTCTGCTTGATTGGTCAGCCCCCACCCTGGGTGCTGACCTTGCTGCCCCCCTTGCCTTCTCTGGCTTCTCCCTTCCCAGTTCCAGATATTCTTGCTGCATTGGATTTTGCTTCCAGAACCATTCCCCTGTACCTGTCCCAGCCCCTCTTGAACCCCTCCACCGTCTCTGCCTCCACCAGCCCCCTAGGCAGTGCATTCCATGGCTCCACCACCCCCCCTCTCAGTGAAGTAGCACCTCCTCCTCCTTTCTCCCTGAATCTTCCCCTCCAGCTTCCACCCATGCCCTCTAGTGTCCCCCTCCTCCTTCCTTCGAAGCACCCTGACTGTTCCTCCCCTATTTACCCTCTTCATGCACTTGAAGACCTCTATCATGTCCCCCCCCGGTCCCTTCTCTCTTCCAATGTGTACATATTTAGCTCTTCGAGCCTCTCCTCTTAGGTCCTGTTCCCCAAGCCCCAAATCATTTTGATTGCCCTCTTCTGGACCCTCTCCAGGAGTTTAATGTCCCTCTTTAAGCGTGGCCTCAAAACTGCACGCAGTACTCAAGGTGTGGCCTCACCAAGCAGTTATTCATAGGGAGCATCACTTCCCTCCTTCTGAAGGTGATCCCCCTAGCGATGCATCCCAGCATCCTGTTGGCCTTGGCTGCTGCCCTCGTACAAGTCTCCGAGTTGTTCATTTTGACATCCACCACCACCCCCAGGTCCCTCTCAGCCATTGAGACTTGTAACATTTCCTCTCCAGGGTGTACACTTGGCCCGGGTTTCTGGCCCCCAGGTGGAGTACCTTGCATTTCCCTGCATTGAACCTCAGCTTCCACTTTCTAGACCATCTTTCCAGAGCCTCCAGATCCCCTGTAGGCCACCCTCCCTCCCCATCCACCACCGCCCCAGTTTTGAGTCATCCATGAGAGACTCATCTCACTCCTGATTCCTGTCCTTATGTCAGGGGACGTGGCGTTGAACAGGAGGGGCCCAGGACTCCCTGTGGGACCCCACTAATGACCCTCTTTGGGGATGAGACTATCCCGCCAACTACGACTCTCTGGGTCCGGTCCTGGAGCCAATTGCCTATCCATCTGATCATCTGGTTCCCCACCCCCATTTCTCCCAGCTTATCCAACAGGCCCATGTGAGGAACAGAGTCAAATGCCTTGCTGAAGTCTAGAAAGAGGACGTCCACTGGTCTACCAAGGTCCAAGGCACTCGTCACCCAGTCATAGAACTCCACAAGGTTTGTCTGACACGATTTCCCCAAGATGAATCCATGCTGTCTATCGTCCGGGCACCCTGACTTTTCCAGGTCCCCTAGCCTCTCCTTGACAATGCCCTCCATCACCTTGCCCACCACGATGTCAGGCTGACAGGCCTGTAGTTCTCTACCACCACACTTGATCCCCCTTGTGGATAGGCACTATATCGCCACCTTCCAGTCCTGAGGCACCCCCTGTCCTCAGAGATGGTGAAAGCTCCGCCAGGACATCCGAAGTTCCTTCAGCACTCTGGGATGTAATTTATCCGGCCCCAGTGCTTTCTCCGTCTTAAGGGAGCTGAGGGCTTCCCTCACTCTCTGCTGTGATTTCCACTTCCAGTACCTCTTCTCCCTGCTTAGCCCTCCCCTTCCTGCCAGTGATGCCTCCCCTCTCCCCAGACCCGCCGATCGGTAGGGTCCCCCTCAGTATCTCTGTCTCCTCCCATGTATGATGCAGCACCCCCATTTTCCTTGGTGAAAACTGAGGTGAAGCACTCATTTAATACCTCAGCCTGCTCCCCCGGGTCTTGTGCCCATCTCTCCCCTGATTTAATCCTGCTAATCTGCCCCTTCACCCTTTGTTTTTCCCCAGTGTATCTAAAGAACCCCTTGTTCCCTCTCCTGATTTCCCTGGCCAGGTTCTGCTCCTTTCTTGCCTTTGCTGCCCTCACCACCCTAGTGGCCCTTCTAGTAATCAGCTCATACTCCCTTCGATCCCGTTCACTCCTTGAGCACTTGAATTGCCTGTAGGCTGCCTTCTTTCCCTGCACCACCTCCTGGACCTCCCTGGTCCACTAGCAGGGTTTTCGGGCTCTACCGCATTTTTGTCTTACTCTTGCACAGGTGCTGGTAGCATCTTGCACCCCTCTCCTGATGATTTCCCACCTACTTTCAGCGTCCATGTCTGACCCAATCCCATCCAAATGCTCCTTAAGGATCCTTCCCATTTGCTTAAAGTCCGTTCCCCTGAAGTCAGTTACCTCCGTCTTTGTGCAGCTTTCTAGCCCTCCTAGGTCCAGGCAGAACCAGACCGTGGCATGGTCACTCCCCACCAACGGGTCCCTTACCTCCAGGCCCCTAATCTGGTCACTGTCTGCCAGGACCACATCCAGTACCCACACCTCCCTGATCGGTTCCCCCACCTGCTGAGTTAGGAACGCGTCTTGAAAGACATCCAACAACCTCTGTTCCCTGGCCACCGAGGATGTCATAGTCTCCCAGTCTGTTCCTGGCATGTTTAAGTCCCCCAACACCACCACCCTTCCCCTCCCCAGTCTGCAGTGTCTCCCAACATCTGCCACCAGACTCTCCTCCAGCTCCTCCGCCGGGGCAGGAGGTCTATACACCACTCCTATTTTTACTCTCTTGCCCCCCCTTGTTATCAAGGTGACCCAAATTGCTTCCACGGTTCCCTCCGCCTCCTCTACTCCCCCTATGCCAATGCAGTTTTTGACTATCATTGCTACCCCTTCTCCCCTTCCCTCCCCCCTGTCCTTCCTGAACATAGTGTAACCCTCCAAGTTCAGGTCCCAGTCGTGTCCTGCAGTGGCCCAGGTCTCAGTGACCGCTGCCACATCTACTGCTCCCTCAGTTAGCATCGCCTGGAGCTCAAGTATTTTATTTCCCAAGCTCCTGGCATTTAGCAGGACTACCTTCCACCCTTTCCCTATAGTTCCATTTCCCCCTGCTCGTGTGCCCATGGGGATTCTGTTTTCCCCTGGTCTGCACTTTACCAGTCGACCTTTTCCCGCTATCCTTCAGCTCCCCAGGGGGGTGGAGACAGAGTCCCTCCTTTATCAGCACCCCCTTGACAACCTGGGAAACAAAAACCCAGGGGAAGAGTGCACAATGGGGGGTGAGATACTGATGATAACAAAAATGGAGAGGGACCTGGGGGTAGTCATATCAGGTGACCTAAAGGTGGGCAAGCAATGTGAGAAGGCAGTAAGGAGGGCTGGGGGGATACTGGGATGCATAAGGAGAGGCATCACCAGTAGAAAACAGTAAGTTGTTGGCCCTCTGTACAGACAGTTGGTAAGACCACATCTGGAGTACTGTGTACAATTCTGGAGACCCCATCTCCGCAAATACATAGACAGGGTGGAGGCTGTCCAGAGGAGGGCAACCAGCATATGAAGAAAGACTAAAGGAGCTTAAGATTTATAGTCTTGAGGAAAGAAGGGAGAGGGGGGACATGATAGAAAATTTCAAACACCTCAAGGGAATCAACAATGTCCAAGAGGGTAGCATCTTTCAGAAAAAGAGATGTGCAAGAACAAGGGGGCACAATTTGAAGATCGAGGGGGATGGCTCAGAGGTAATGTGAGGAAGTAGTTCTTCACAGAGAGGGTTGTAGATGCATGGAACAGCCTTCCTGAAGAGGTCGTAGAGTCAAGAACAGTGGGGGAATTCAAGAATGCATGGGACAGACACAAGGCAATTCAAGTGGAGGGTAGGCGGAAGTAGGCTGTTGGTTAACTAGGATCTGCAGCTTATCCGTTAGGTAGGGAAATGGGCAGACTAGGTAGGCCAAACAGTCCTTATCTGCCATCAGATTCTATGTTACCATTTGATTCAAAATTTAAAGTGATTTATGGAAGTTTGTCATACCAAAAGGTCATACTAACCTGTAGGAGTTGGGAATTGGTCTCCTACCATTAAAACCAACAAAATGTACTGTTTTCCCTGTGAAAAATCCTTTTTTTTTTCTCTGCTCTGTTTTATTAGCATAGCCCTGCCCCTTTTTCCTCAGTGCTGCTACCACCTGCCTTTACATCATGCAAGAGAGACAGTGAAATTAAAGGGACACTGTAAGTTTTTAGCTGACTGTACATTATTAGCAAGTAGTTGTACCTAGCACTAGTGCCCCCACATAAGGTGCCAGCTGAACCCCATAGTATGGTCATACGCAGACAATCATTAAGTGTGGCTCCCACGACTGTGAACTATAAGGAGTATTTCAGAGAAATATAATTGGTAATACTGTACCATGAACTGTCTGAGAAAGAGAAGAACAGATCGATACACCCCCACCGCCCCAGAGCATCAAAGAATGCCAAGTACTTCAATACAAATAAGTTTGCTAGTATTTGCTGTGGTCTCTCTCATTCATTGGAGCATGGCTGAGTTGTTACGCAGCTTCTCCTTAGTCTGCTTATCAAACTGCAAAATTGCAGTAATGTTTAGTGTGATGTAGAGATTTCTTGAGAGTTGATTTAAGTTTGAGAGACGTTTTAAGGTAGTGTGATTTTGCTATCTGTCCTGGGTCCTGTGCCACTTCTCTTAGAGCTGTAAGTCTGTGGACTGCACCCTTGACCTCAGTGTCCCATTGAGGCTACTGCAGTGCCTCCCCCAAAAAAAAAAACAACTTGATTCAGAACCTCCCTGCCTTTTTTTTTTTTTTTTTTAAAGCTCTTTTGCCCCAGTGTTAATCAGGGCCCCTTCCACAACTGTATTGAGGCTACTGCCCTCTCCTGTTGAGCATACTGCAGTGTCCTCCCCAACTTGCTTCAGGACTTCCCTGCTTAAGTTATCTCTGTTTAATTCTCAACCCCTCCCAACCTGTTCATTTCTCTCTTGTTTTCTAACTGCCCTTCCCTTCTTTTTTGCTGACTTTTCCATTAGCAGATTATATCTTTTAGCCACTAGAGGGCCCAGTTATAAGCACACTTACCCAATCTAACACAATACAGTTCCTGTCTCATTTCACTTATTGTGTGGTCAGTCTATCACTATTCATCTGCCTTTGCCCCCTCCCTCTTCTACTGATTGATACTGATTTTCCCATTTGCAGCTTATACTCTTTGCCCACTAGAGGGGTTTTCCCCCCCAACTGTGCCAAAGCTGCTCTACATCTCCTTACTCTCTACTACTTCCTGGACACTTTTCCTCTACTACTCAGCTGCTCTGTCCCCCTGCCTGGAAAACCTCACTGCACCTCCCCCCACCTTACTCTGCTCAATACTTAACCTCCCTACCCAATCCCCAGACAACCACACCCCCATACCTACTCCCTAGCCTGCTCCCGTTGTGACCACTAGGAGTCGCTATTTCCACGTCTTTATTCACTGCTAACCTAGCACTCCCCAGCCTTCTCGGCAACCCCAGACAACCTCCCCGCTAGGCTCCAAGACACACCCACGGGGTATTCGAATCTGGTACCTTCTGCACCAAAGTCTGCAGCACTACCGCTACTCCACAGTGGCAGTCACCCTCACTGAAGGTCAGCCTGCACCCTTATTGTGTACTATAGGAATAAAACTATGGGTACCTACACTCCATTACTAAGTCTGCTCTCCTTCACTCTCTTGGTGCAGACCTCACACCGACTGGAGCACCTGTCCTCCACACTAGGCACCTCATCCCCAGACTACCCCACAGTGACTCGGCCCTCCCCCACCTTTGACACACCCGTGACCCCCCCAACACCTACACTCCCTCCACCCACCTAGGCCCAGCTCTCCCCTGCCATTCCCACCCTTCGCACTTTATCTATCCCATGCACCCTGATTGTAAAGTCCTCAGCTGGGTGTCGACTCAAGGGTCTCCATCATCACTGGCCACTAACCAGAATAATCACACTGCTATTATTATTATCTGATAATGTACACCCAAACCCGGGACCCATGGCTTCCAGCCCTTCCAAATGCTGTACTGCAACTGGCCTCTGCTTTGCATCCTTAAACATTTGCAGTCTCCTAAAGAAATCCGCTGCCCTCCAGTGCTATGTCGTTCAACATCAGCCTGACATAATTGCACTGGTAGAGACTTGGCTCTCCAAATCCACCCCTGACTCCGTTATCACCCTCCCTGGATATACCATCTACAGGGAAGGTCGAGTAGGCAAACACGGTGGTGGTTGCGCACTACTCGTACGGGACTCCCTTATAGGTCAGGCACTCCCAGCTCCCAAACTTGATGATGGAGCCCAAGCCCTCACATTAAAAATCACACCTGACCCCATCCGAGGCCCTCTCTTCCTCACGGTCTCCTACGTACCCCAGAGGAATCAAATCCAAGCGGTCCAGTTCCTCACTGACTACCTCACATCTCTTCCCCACAAAGTGGAGCAAGTCATCCTAGGTGATCTCAATGTTAACTGGCTTGCCTCCACTGCCTCCCATATAAGGGACTCCTTTGCTGCCCTGGATATGTCCCAGTTAGTCACCCAGCCCACCAGATTCAACCACTCTACTGGCACCAGCACTCTCCTAGATGTTGTTATAGCTAACCGCCCCTATAAAATCTGGGAAGTCACTGTCCTGCCTGACTCTATTAGCGGTCACTCCCCAGTCCTCTGTCTCTGGTCAGCCTCCACTCTGAAGCCAGTGTCCCAGGCCACTCTACACTACCATTTACTCCCCAGCAGACTCAGAAAATTAAAACAATACCTAGCCCAGCTAGACTGGTCCCCTATCCAGCACGCCCCTGACATTGACTCAGCTCTTGACCACTTCACAAGTGCCTTCTGTAAGGCTTGTAACCTTTTCGCCCCCTCACCAGGATCCGCTCCAAAAAATGCAGTGCCCCATGGATCACCCCACCGCTCCTCCAGAGACTCAGAAACAGAGATAATCTCTGGCTCATTGCTGTAGAATCTGGAAAGGTGTCTGATAGACAGGCCTACAACGCAGAACGCAATAAGTGCACTTGGGTCATTTGGCGGGCCAAGGCAGAGCACCACCAGACCACCCTTGCTTCCACTTGGGGTTCAGCCCGGACCTTCTGGGATAATATGAAAGAGCTAAATGGGAAGTCCCGCTTCCTCCCACCATCCCATCTTTCAGTGGCACCCCACCACAGATCCGCTCCTTATAGCGGATTGCCCTAACACCGCCTTCTCTGACGTAAGCTCGGTCCTCCACAGCAGCTTCTTTGACCCAATCCCCGCCTCTCTCCCTCCGGTCCTGCATCGCCCACCATTCTACCTGCACACCCTATCCCCCCAAGAAGCCAGGCCACACCTGCTAAGAGCCTTAGGCAGCAATAACCCTAGCAGTGACCCCCCAACTCCAGGATCCTCCGTATGGTTTTGGACGAAGTCCTAGTCCCCCAGACTGACCTTCTAAACCGGGAATAGACAGTTTTGTTTGGGTTTCTGTAGTTTTTAGTCTTTTCTCGAGTCTTGATGTATGGTTTGGACACAGGTAACTTGGTGGTTCGACATATCTTATGATTATTGATTGCGTGAGTGCATGTAGAAAATACAGTATCATTTCTTCTTTACAGAGGCAGATAATGCGTTCAGTATTGAAACTCGATAGTTGTACTATCTTTGTATGTCTGTGCTGTATGCAATATAGTCTTTAGTAAAGCTGAATAAAGCTGAGTTTCAAAAACAAAAAGAAAAGGTGATCACATGTCTCTGTGGTCGAACTCTAAGCTGTGTTTGACTTAAGCAAAATGGCACTGCCATTCCTCAGGACTCAGTAGGGATCCCCACAACCACCGATGGAAGACTGGGACAACACGTGATATCCAGAATGAATTCTTGATTCTTCCACTGAACTGCTAGAACGTAGGTGGAAAAGTGCTCACCATTGTTAACAGTACTACAAAAACCTATGAGTTTTATGATGATGTAGATCTCTGCGATGCTGAACCCCAGTACAGCCATGCCAACACTGATTTCGGCTGCAGTGGCTGCACCCGTCGGCATCAAGTATGTCGGTGTCACTGTTTGGGACCAGTTCTCTGAGATGATGCAGAGAATGTTGACAAACTGGCCTCACAGGTCATTCTGTTAGGCCCTTCAGTCTTAGCAAGTCCCTTGGTCCCCAACAGCCTAGAGGGAGGGGTGAGGTTTCTTATGCATGAGCTGTCTTCTCTTCCATTCATCCAGTGACTGTGGTTGGAGTTACTCGCAGCAGCACATGGGTGCTCCTTAAAGGGCCCTTGAAAGGTCGTGGCAGAGGTGGTCAACAGCAGGCTGCTTCATCCACTCCCTCCACTTTCTTCTCACTCACTGCCCCCATCCTCAGCTCCACAACCAGGGATTCAGGTGAGTGGCAGAATTTTGACATTCCTGTCTCAGGTGATGAAACAAAACTTCAGACAAATGGGTCCTGGATATAATCAATCAGATTGTGCCATGAGTGTCAGAGGGCTGGCAGGAGGTGGGGAAAGGGTGACTGCCTCCATCGTGCAGCTGCCACCTGAGTTCCCAGTGGTGACAGTGCCGGCAGAGCAGCAGGGGAGAGAGGACACCAGCTGGCTGTGCGAGTCGGTATGCTGTATGTGCACGTGCCCTGGTGATTTGGCCATTGGTGTTCTGTCAGGTCATGGAAAAGAAAAATTGGAAAGGAGGCAGTATAGCATAGTGGTTAAAGGCACTGAGCTGCAATCCTGGAGACCTGGGTTTGAATCTCATGAGTGCCACTTGCATACTGTGTGACCCTGAGCAAAATCACTTAACTTACTTGTGCTCCCAGTTCGCACTGGGAAACAAGCTCCGGCTTAGTGTGCCTTTCCTGGTTAAAGAATTTCTTCCCAAAACGCAGCCCTAATGAGTGACTCATGGTTGCATCGGGTTCTGTTCTGCCTTCTGGATCCTGTTGGCTGTTTGATTCTAGAGGGATTCAGGATGACATGCCACAGTGGGTAAGGCATGGATTCTAGCTTGGTCCATGACAGGTGAGACTGTGTTGGAGTTTGGACATGGTCAGTGACCAATGGGGTAGGTCTGAGATGAGCAAAAGAAAATGGTTCAGTTTTCCCATTTTCTGGTAATCAGTACATTTTTATGCATGATTTTCTGTTTCCCAAATCATGTAGTTTAAATGCCAGTCGTATCTCTGACTGTAGTAAATCTGTGGTTGCCATTTCTAGAACTTCTGGTAGATGATTTCTAAAAACATTCAGCATGTAGACTGCGTAAGTAGGAATAGCATTCTTGCTGTTAAAAGCGGACATTAATGAAAGTGCCCATCATAGCTTAAAGGCCACGAAAAGCCCAAGGTATTAGACTTGCCTGTAGCTGGCAGCAGTCCAGATACAATGGTGACTAATTCTGCCCTGTACTGAAACTGCATGGCAGCCATTTTACAGCCGTGTGAAGTCTCAGCGTGTGAATCTGTGCTTAATTATAAGTTAGGCACAGTTTCACCCTTAGAAACTTTGCAAGGTTGTGAAAAAATGGTTGCAGTGCAGTATCGACAGAGTTGGTCGTCATCATCTCCGGACTGCTGCCAGCTGCAGGTAAAGCATATACCCAGGGGTTCAGTTGATGTTAAGGATTGGCAAGCATTTATTGCTAGTTTCTTCAGTCTGGTAGGATAGTCATGTAAATATTAATACCATAGGCAGACCAGTTTCACCCCCACCAACCTCTAAACCAAGTCTCAAACCCACTGAGCACCAGCCTGCAGCCACTGGCTCTTTTGGCCGGAAACTACTATGGGGTCTTGAGGCACTTCCCTCTGCTAAGTTGTACAGTAACTTTACTTTTAATTTGTTGCCAGGTTACAACCACCAGCACCCTTCTGGTCAGCCAGTGAGTAACTCCTGACAAGTTTTTCTACTAGCTACACAGTTGACATGTTTATAAACATCAGTGCTTTTAGCCTAAGAGGCATCACCATTTAGCTTTTATTTGTCATAGGAAGGAGTAACTGCCCAGTCTCTTTGATTGACTGACTGTTGCAGTCCTCTTAAATGTGGTTAAAGGTGGCATGCAGTGGTTTAAAGTATCCAGCTCCTGATGCGACATACCTGAAATAGGTGTTATTTGACTTAAACATTACTGCAAGTAACATTGTACGCCCTAATAAATCCTGTTGACTGACTGAAAACAGTAGTATAGTGTATGGTGGAACATTGTTCTTGCTAGAAATCCCACCTCGTTGAAAAGCTGTTCATCCACACTTAGCAAAATGAATGGAATGCTGTTCTGACCATACGTGCAGAACAGCGTTCCATTCATTTAGAATTGAAAACTCGAGACGTGGTTTAAAACCATATACAGAAAACCGCCATGAGTCACCATCATTTTCGGGTACACGGTAACTGCAACAGCAGTTTTCTGAAAGGGGAACAGTTCACTTGCCATTACTCAGAATGCAGGATCAACCAGATATGTAAGTTTAACTTACAATTTTCGCCACAGTAACCGTTTCTGCTCTGCTAAGCAGAGGTCCCCTCATTTTTTGTTTTGAAATCCACGCCCACACTAAAGCGGCAGCCAATGGGAGTGTGCGCTGACATAGGGACACCCAGTCCCTAGCAACCACGCGACTCACCATTTAACAAACGGGAGACAAGATTTTCTTTTCTGCATATAAATAATACATGTTAAAAGCCTACAAACATTGTTAAAATAATTTTTGGGTACCATACACTATAAAAAAATACTGGATTGGTAACCCAGTGCAGAACCAATGTGTTCTGCCACCTCGGGGTCTGATTCCCATGGACCTCTCGACCTTCGCTTTCGAGGTCACAGGGAATCAGACCCCTCTGTGGCAGAACACACTGGGTCTGCATGGTTACCCATCCAGTATTCTCTATTTAATACCCGCTACTGTTATTTCATTCACAGTAGTGGGATCTACATCACAATTCTGGAAAAATTTCCCAGCTGTGTTTGGTGTTGCTAGATTGGGACCCAAGGGACACAGTAGTGATTTCCTGGTATATTACAGAACATGGGAAGTGAAGCAGAATTGAAAATGTAATCATACAGCTACTTTGAACTCGTGTATCGTCCATTTCAGGGATGTCAGATCGGGAGTTAGATAGCTAAAACCATTGTTGGTGACCTTAAAGTTTTATGGCTCAGCGGGTAAGAAAATTGCAAAAGTCCGCCAATAAAAGACATTGCAAGTTTTTCCTTCTTATGACAGATAAAAGCTAAATGGTGATGCTTACTAGACAAGAAGCATTGATGTTTGCTCGCAAATGGATGGCAATCTGTTCCTGTATACTCTGAGAAACAAAATTTGTTGGCAGAAAAGGACCGCTTAGCCCACCCAGTTTGCCCAGATGGTCCCTGCCTAGACTGTCTCTGCAGACCCTAACTGGTCTCCGGCGACCCCCATCCTCCCTGCCATTTCAAAGCCCCCCTACTGTTTTTGTCTCCACCACTTACACTGGCAGTTTGTTCGGAATTGGTGGGAAACGACCGCAAAACTTTTTTTTTTTTTTTTTTTTTTAAACAGGGCTGTGTTTGTAACCTTCTATTAGATAAAACAATTTCATGGTAAAATTTGGTGAGGTGCGTCTATTTTCTAAGTAGTTTGGGGGTACACATGAACTACTTCGATCCTTTTATTAAAGATGCTATTTTTCAACAAAAATTCTAGTGCTGCTGATTTAAATTCTTCCTGTGCTTAGATTATTTTGTTTTTCTTGGGCTTCTTGTATTTTTTTTTGTTGTTGTTGTTGACTGCACACAGTACCAAATATTTCTGACTGTCCTCCAAATCAGGTCTCGCTATCATCAGTGTTTTTAGTTTTTTTTTTTAACTGGGCCAGCCCTAGGGAATGGAGGTCCTGGCCTGTTCCAGATGAAGCTTCAGATAATGTACCAGTTACAGAAAATGTCATTTCTTGCTGTTCTGTGTGAAGAGATGAGGAACTCTACACACAGCTGCAGAAGTATGCAAATGACAGTGGCTGTTGAGGGAAGTTCCTCATGTAGTAATTAAACTAGTATGGTATTTTTGTACATGGTTAAGCCAGAGATATTTTTTCCTCATAGCTTAAGGGATATTCAGTGATGTAGTTTGAGACCTAGTGCTCCATCTCCATTACAGCTTCAAAAACGGGGTTTGTGTGTGTTTTATGGTGCTGAAATAGTTAAACCCATTTCAGCCTTTTAACTCAAGCAAGTACATATTGCTGTTTTTTTTTTTTCAGTACTGATATATAGTAAAGTGGTGTCTCTGAGACTAATTCCGTTTCCTCTTTTTGTCTAGAAACAGACTTTGTCAATAGTTAAGGACTGCTTGGCCCACCCAGTCTGCCATTTTTTCCCCTGCCTGCGCTGTTACCACAGACCTTACCTGATTTCCGATCTGTCCCTCTCCTGCTTCTAAAGACCTCCATGCATGCTATTTGTTCTGTCTCTGCCTTAGATCTGTAAGCATGCTCTGGCCCTTAAGTGGAATGTAACTGTTGCAAGCAAACCCCAAGTAACATGCAGCAAATTTTCTCTGCTCCCACCTCTTGGTGTTCAGAACAGCAATATTATTATTCAGTTTGTTGCAGTCTGACTCACGTTTATATATTTCTGTGTATGATAACCCCCAAACAAGATGGGCAAATGCTAGAAGAAATAGAAGCAGAGTGAGTCAGTAAAGGGTAAAATTTCACCCTCAGTCTTACCTTGACGTTAGTAGTGGGGATCATGAGGCACAGAGGGCAGTGTTGCAAGGGAAGAGCCTCTTTAAACTCTAGGCAACAAGCTGAAACATGTAATAACATCGGTTTCTGAGATTAACAAGCTAGAGAGGAGCCATCCTATTGGTGCAGTGGCAGCAATGCTGCTTGGGAAGCTGGCAACAAGAGTTCAGAAATGAGCCCGGGGTGCTGGCGGACTGGCCGGGGAAGGACGATCGAGCATCGCATTGGATGCTGTCTTTTGGGAGGGAGGGTTGCAGCCTCCACTGTAATATTGCCACCTGGGTGACTACAGGTGGCAGTGCAGTGGCGGTACTGCGGGAGAGATAACACTAGCCCAGGTCCTTAGCAGCACAATATTTGTGCATGTGCTTTGACCCCATGATTGCTGGGGTCTTTGGGTCAGGGACAGAAACACAGGAAAAGACCCTAGTGTGGCAGGATGATGCAGGTTTTTCAGTCTCACCCTGGGTGACTGTCCTTCCCCCAAGGAGACTCTCAGTTGAAGAGTTAACCCCTTCAAACTGGCTACACTTAGAGGGTCCTGTTTAGGAGGAGGGGGATGGGGATAGGGTACGTGCCAGAGAAGTCCAGGGATGGAGCTGGGAGGTTGCCAGGCTGCTGGAGGGCAACACTGGGGAGAAGAGAGCATAATAGATAAATTATGAAATAAAGCAACACATTAGATGGCCTAACTGTCCAAATGGTTGCGGTGGAATGACTTGGTTGAGGTTCTTGGTTGGATGAGATTGATCTTCCCTAAGGAAGCCAATTCCAGAATTTGGGGGCTAAGAAAGAAAGACTATTTGACCAATTCTAGTGACATACCTAGGCTCTTGAAGTAGATGGGTGTCCCCAGAACAAAGCTATCTGGTACTGAAGGTTTTTTATTTATTTATTTTATTTATTGAAATCTAGGATTAAACACCTTTGAGCTAGAAGCTCATTTACAAAAGTTTCACGTCAGTACCTGTAACATAGCAGATCAAGTAGGTGAGTATATTGGACTTAATTAGCCAGGGAAGCAGCCCATAATATTTCATTCATTGTGTTCAAGAAAGACTCAGAAAACCATTGAACTAGGCTCATTTACAATTGCATCTAGGAACGTGTGCATAAAAAGTTGCAGTTGGACAGTCATAAGTACATGAATAAGTTCAGTACAGTAATATGATACAAACACATAATAAATATACAGGTCAGTATAACAGCAGTTAAATGGAACACTAGTTTTACTCCTAACCAGTGAGATTATAGAGCGGTAGCAGTGAGAGGGCCCTTACCGGGGCGTCAGCTGGCTGGTAAGAAATTCCAAAGAGAAGGATTAATAAAACAAAGGAGAAAGGCGCAGTCGTATCTGGGTTGACAGCGGGGCAGGCACTTCTCAAATGTGCACAGAGGGGAAGGGAGAAACCTCACATAGTGATGCAAGTGGGTATAAACGACTTGGTGGGGGAGACAGTAGAGGTGGTAAAGGGGAGGTTCGAGGAGTTGGGTAGGCAGTGTGAGGATGGGGGGTGTCGGTGGCTTTCTCTGAGGTACTACTGGTACCATGTGCGAGTACAGTGAGGAAGAAAAGGATAGAGGAGTTCAGTGAGTGGCTGAGGGATTGGTGCTGTACCAGGGAGTATGGATTAGTGTCATACTGGTGCAGAACCTGGGGCAATAGTGACCTGTATACAGGGGACAGGTTACATTTGAGCAGGGAGGGGAAGGGAGTACTAACATGGGGAACAGAGGGGTATATATCAAGAAAAGTGGATTTAAACTGGGGGTGGTGGTGAGGGGACTGCTGATATTAAAAGGGTCCAGAAAGGGGAGCCTAGTGAGCTCACCTCCCCAGTTATGGGTAAAGGCAGTGGGGAAGCAGCACAGGGAGTGATGGGGGGGGGGGAATAGGGGTAGAGAAGGGGAGGAGACAGACTGGAGCGTGGTCTCACTGAATGCAAGAAGCCTAAGGAATAGAATATTGGAGTAACAGGCTCTCTTGGTGGTGGAGGGGGTGGACATTGCGGCCATCAAGGAAGCGTGGGCCACCCAGTACCAGGACTGGGATATGATGATCCTGGGGTTCAGGTTATTCAGAAAAGATAGGGCTAAGGGGAATGGGGGGGGGGAGTGGTGATCTATGTAAAGGAGGGGATAAAATGCATAAGAGAGGAAGGGGAGGACAGAAGCACTATGAATGCAGTTCCAAGATGCAAAGAATAAGACACTGAGGATGGGTATGGTGTACAGGTCACTGACTCAGTGGATTGAACTGGACAAGGAATTAGCTGAACAAATTAGGAGGGTTTGCAGGAAAGGGAGCGCAGTAGTGGCGGGGGACGTCAACCTACATGGGTGGAGTGAGGCACCCCATCCACCACGAGTGCAGGGGAGTGGGTTCTGCTAGAAGCATTTCAAGACAGCTTTCTGACACAGCTGGTCCAGGGGCTGACTCGGTTAGAAAGGACTCTGGACCTTGTACTGGATAACGGGGAAGCTGTAAGGAATCTAGAAGTGGAGGAACCACTTGCTGGGAGTGACCACTGTTCGATGTGGTTCATGCTCAGCATGGGGAGGGAAACTGGTCATGGGTACAAGGGTGATTGAGTTTGGGGGCGGACTTTAAGAAGATGGGGGAAATTTTGGGCAGGCACCTGGCAGGAATGCAGCCACACATGAATGCAGACCAGAAATGGGACATCATAAAGGAAGGGCTGGCGGAGGCAACAGTCTTGCACTAGGAAGAAAAGCAAGAAGGGAAGGGCAGAGAAACCCAGTTGGCTGACATATGAGGTTATGGATGGGAAGAGGGAAACGTTTCGAAAGTACAGGAGATCGGGGAGGGGTGAAGATAAGAATATGTACATGGGGCAGTCCAGGGAGGTTACCAGACTGGTCAGGGCGTCCAAGGCATCCAGGGAGCTGAGACTGGCACAGGGAATCAAAAGTGGAGAAAAAGACCTCTTCTGCTACATCAGAGAGAGAAGAAAGAGCAAGGATCAGCTGGTGAGGATTAAGAAGAACGGGGGTGGGTGGAGAAAGGGGCAGAGCAGACAGAGGCACTGAATGAATACTTCTGCTCTGTATTAAGGGGGGGGCAGATACCCCAGGTGGGGGAGGGGACGACAGATGTAGGGATTACATAGAGCAGGGTACTAGATGGGTTGAGGGCATTAGGGGTGGACAAAGCATCTGGACCTGATGACATTAACCCTAGGGTACTAAGGGAGTTGGCAGAGGTCCTGGTGGGACCACTGGCAGACCTGTTCAATACCTCCCTGGACATGGGATGTGTACCACAGGACTGGAGAGTGGTCCATGTGGTGCCCATCCACAAAACTGGCCCAAAGGATGAACCAGGAAACTATAGACTAGATAGCCTCACATCGATCGTGGGAAAGCTCATGGAGACCATATTAAAAGAGAAGCTAGTGAGCTTCTTGGAGGAAAAAAGTCTCCAGGATGGTCAACAGCACGGATTTATAGCAGGCAGATCCTGCCAGACAAACCTTGTAGAGTTCTGCGACTTGGTGACACGGGAACTGGATAAGGGCCATGCAGTGGATGTCCTGTATTTGGATTTCAACAAGGCCTCTGATTTAGTGCCGCATGGGAGGTTTGGGGGTAACTGGAATATGTGGGGGTAGGACCAAAAATTGTGAAATGGATCACAAACTGGCTAAAGGGAAGACAACAAAGGGTGGTGGTGGGGGACCTCTCATCACCGAGAGTGGAGTACCACAGGGATCGGTACTGGGACTGGTGCTATTTTGGGTGCAGGAAAGAGCCACAAAGATGATACAGGGATTGGAGAGCAAGTCCTACGAGGGAGAGCTGAGTATGTATTCACTGGAGAAGAGGAGGGATGGTGGGGATATGATCGAGACCTTTAAGTATCTGAAGGGGATAAACAAGACTAACACAGAAGGGATTTTTCTTATGAGAAGGGGGAGGGACATGAGAAAGCATGGACTGAGATTGGAAGGCGGGAAGATTCAAGAGGAAAATTAGACTTTTTTTCACGGAAAGAGTGGTGGACAAATGGAACACCTTACCAGACGAGATAGTGCCCTGTAAGACGGTGGGCAATTTCAAGAGGGATTGGGACAGGGTAAGGGGAAGGGAGACTGGGAAGGAGGGGTGGGAAGGGGCAGCTGCGAGATGAGGGACTAGCTGCACACTCTAGCAGACTCAATAGACCATGAGGCCTGTTTCTGCTGGCAATTTCATATGTTTGTAAGTATGTTCGCATGTGAACTGACAGGAAACCCTTGGGCAGACTTGGTGGGTTTAGTGGTCCATTTTTGCCGACAATTTTCTATGTTTCTATGTATATAACGTACGATATAAACAAAATATAGGAACGTTTAGAGGAAGTGGAGAGCCATCCCAGGGAAGAGTAAAGTGTGCAGTGATGAGTGAGATGGGCAGCACCATCACAAAGCAACAGATACTATTCTAACAACATGGATACATTCCGCTATCCACATTCAGGTAGTTCTGCTGGAGACAGCGGTAAGCGCCTCCTATCACCTGAGTGGTGTATCCTCTGGCTCTGCCCCGTGATGTCAGGTCTTTCTTTCTGCTGGAAGAGACCGGTCCCCTCCTTCGCAGCTCTGCAGCACTGAAGGATTTCAAGTGTTTATCTCTTTATTTAGGCAAATCTTTTCAGTCTGCATTCAACATTTAAGTTGCTACTGCAACTTCCTGGATCTGCTTTACGATTGACGGTGGAAGCAAGAAATCGGGGTTTAAATTCTACACTCTGTATAGGCAGAAAATGTCAGCCATGGAGCTGCACGACACATGTCTCTACTGCCTAGGTGACTCAAATTACATCAAGGGAAGAAATAAGTGCTGGGCCATGCTGCCAGCATCCATTGAAGACTGGAAGGCCAGACTGGCCCTAGTAGGGCTAAACTAATGCAAAATTACCTCTGTGGCTGCCGGGTCAGCTCCTCAGCTTGCATCCATGGAATAAGACAGACGGTGGTGGCTGCTACAAGTTCTTCTTCGATCTGGGTGCTGTTCCAGTGCAAGCCAGCACTGGAGAGTCCTCCTCTGATGTTTTCAGAGAATTATGCGTTGCTCTCTAAAGGCTATCTCCCTTGTCTAGCTTTCCACAGAGAGCCTCCTGGTGTATTTTTGGATGGATGAGAGGGACACAGGTTGACCTCTGGGGGGCAACATGCAGCCCTTGGGCCGCAGGTTGACCCCCACTGCTCTAGACCTTCCGGGAGAGGCCTTCTCACTGCAACTAAAAGCAGTGATGTTGCAAGTCATGGGACCGGGAAAGATCATGTTACTCCCACTCCTTTGACTCCCTCGATGACTTGGTTTTTGTCACGCTTCCTTCGGTTGAGGTGCTGGTAGAGGGCTGCACAGTAACCCTGTTGGGACTGACAGCCTTGACTTTGGTCAAGCAGGCAGTCAAGATCTCCTAGACTCTGGTGCTCTCTGTCTGCACTCAAGACGACAGTACGCATTCAGCACCACCGGCTGAGTTACGTGGAGAGTTACATCCATCAGGGTCATGCCTCCAAAAGCAATTGTGGTTATCCTGCCAAAGAAGGTGGTCTATAACAGCCCACAGAGGTTAGCTTTTGGGTCGATGGTCACAGTTGAAGCGCCATTTGCTCATGATCTCGCTCGATTGGTAGGCAGTGCCGGCGATGCTCCTCGATTTATTCATCCTTGAGTAAGGAGAGGCATTATCGATGCTATAAGGAGCTAATCTGGCAATAATGGTCCATGGCTGGGAGGGGTGGGGCTCTGCTCCCTGGACCTTCAGTCCTTTTGCCTTCGCAGGTCACTCCTATGCTGTTCCATGCATCTCAGCAGTCCCCCACATCTGCTTCTCCTCCACTTCCAATGGAGTCACCTCAGCCTCATTTCAGGGCCCCAACCAAAGAGTCTCGCTTAGCAGCCAGCTTGCCAGGCTGGCTCTTGGTGGAGATCACCCCAGATGATGATACTGGGGAGGTCCATGGTGGCAAGCGGTCGATTGCTGTCTTTGAAGGATTCTCTGATTCAGAAGGTGAATCATCAGTATCCTCAACCAGGACTCTCACCTTCCACCAGGAATCAGTCGAAGAGCTGACTGTGGCTAATGGGCTAGTGTCATTTGGAGCCTTAGTCCAACTGATGTCAGAGTCAGTGAAGGTTCCCTTAGAACCAATCCAGAAATGGGCTAAATACCCATTTATGGAAATTCTGGATAGGAACAATTTCTGGGGTTTACCTTTCCCTTGGCTGAAACCATCTTGGGACCGGCCCTGGAGCTTTGGCAGCATCCAGCATCTTGCTTGGCATCCTCTACTCATATGGTCCGCAAGTATGTTGTCTCCGTGGGTTTTCTGACCACCCCTCTGCGGAGGCTTTTGTTACAGATTCTGCTTCCATAAAACTGTAGGTCATGGACAAACCTCCAGAGAAGGAATCCAAAAAGACTGACCACACTGCTAAAAATAAATAATAATAATAAGTTTATTTATATAGCGCCTTTCAGCATACCAAGGCGCTGAACATATTAAACCACAACATCAACACATATAGATAAATTCATATCATATTACCAACTATTATTAAAATCAATTAATAAATATGAATAAAAATTCAACAAAATAAAATTACTTAAACATCCAAAACGGTCAAGCATCCAAAAATGCCATTTGCCACAAATAAGTTTTCAGATTTTTCTTGAATTCCTCCACGAAGGTGCACTCCCGTAACCGGTGTAGTAGAAATTCAGAGTGGGAGCAACATATGAAAAAGCTCTACTGCCAGAAGATTTCAAACTCACTCGAACCTCCAGCAACTCGCTCGCTCAGCGGAGCGGAGCTATCAATAGGCAGGCGACCAGAAGTTCTTTCAAATAGTCGACCCTTGATCGTGAAGGGGGCTTTAAAAGTCAATAAGATGACTTTAAGGTGATCCGCCATCAGATAGGCAGCCAGTGCAGTTGGCAGCACCGGGGTAATATGGGAGGACCTACTTGTCCCACGTCAAAACCCAGGCTGCAGCGTTCTGTACCAGCTGAAGGCGTCGGATTTCAACCCCAGAAAGCCCAAAGTAAAGGGCGTTGCAGTAGTCCAAACGTGAGGACACAAAGGCGTGGACCAATGTTGGTAAAGAGTCAGACGGAACAAGGTGCCTAACCCTGGTGATATTCCTAAGATGGTAAAAGGAAGTCCTGACAACAACCGACACCTGAGACTGTAATGTCAGCTTGTCATCTAGGACGATCCCAAGACTACGCACCCATTCAGAGGACGAAAGTGACACGCCGCCAAGAAATATTCCAGATGTATGATACCACATCGCTGGGTCTCAGTCAGGCCATCTGTTTCATCATGATAGCGAATCCTGGCCATTTCCTTTTAGGAATATTAGGGGAACTCCTCCCCCTTCTTCTAGCTAAGCAGCTTCCAGTGAAATTCATTATTTTTGCTGTATTTTTCAGTTTAAAAATTGCTTTATTTTTTGTAAATTTAGGTAATTGTGAAAGATAACCCTGTAGGCTCCAGGAAGCTAAACAATTTGTGTGGTAGATATTGGTTGGAAGTCAGAAGGATCACCACAGTTGTTTAGTGTGATCTTTCAACAGTGATGTGGTTAATTTTAATACTATAGTTTAAACCATTTCTGTATGTGCCTTTGGTGGTGTCTGATATTGAGGACCTAAGTGTCATTTGTGGGTATTCTGTCTGTTTTGGTAGGTACTTTATTTTCTCTGTTAAACAACTGAGTATACCTATTGCCTAATACTTTACAGTACATTATAACTTTTTGTGCCGTCTCCGATTTTTTTCTTCTTTTCCAATATTTTAGAGCTGTTTAGTTATTGTGGCAGCCTATCAGTGGTGTGGTACTGTGTTCTTACTTGTAGTTTAAGGTGCTTTTTGGGATGCTTATTTAAAGATTACGTTTTTTTTCTATTTTTTAAAAGCTACATCAGCTTGGTATGTTGACCCCTGTTTGTTGTTAAGTAGCAGATGTTCTTGCATTGTGTTCTGTTCTGTGATTGAATCTGTACAGTGGTGCAAGTGGTAGACAAGAAGTACAGGAACTCAGGCATTGGCAAATATGAAATGCAGAATGATGATCCTCAATCTGAAGGATAGCTGTGTCAAGACACATCTGTCTTTTTAGTCACTGGTAGATTCAGTTAGAGATATTGAAGTATTTCTAGGAAAATAGCATAGTTGTACAAGTCAAATGTTGTTATGGAAACCCTGATTTCAGGTCACAGGCCCAGAAACTGTCATTATTTTGCTGGTTTTAGAATTTCAGTTCCAGTATCAGTGGGAAGAAGTACAGGAACCCCATTTCTGCTGCAAAAAAGTACAGGAACTGAGTTCCTGTGTGTTCCTGTTCACTTTCATCACTGACTCTATTAGTAGAAGGGTTAGTAAGTCTTGATAAGTAATTGTTGATTTGGATAAGATAAGATACAAGTGAAATAGAAATTTATATAGAGGATACTGCCTGAGTAACAGTGGTTAACCACGATGTAATCACCTTGACAACCAAGTAAACCTCGAGAGCGCAGCTCGAGAGGTTTACAGTTGTCGTGGCAACCATGAGAGGTGATTATGTCTGTGGTTGACCACCGTTACTCAGGCATTGTATTTTATAGTGTATGGAAAAACTAGCCACTGTGGTAAAAAAAAAAAATTTTTATCAATGTGTGATTGTTGCCTCCTGCTTTGTATGGTGAGCAACTGAAGTGCTGAAATTAACCATTGCGATCTATACTGCAGCGGGTCTGTAACTGTCTGAATGGAATGCGTGTGTTTTGAATGAATGTCCAAGCAGCAGATCACCTTTCCTTTCCAATAATTTTGACAAGTGGTGGCATTCTGTCCTGTAATGCCATCATTATGACACAGTTAAGCAAGGTTTACAGCATACTGATGTCATAACGATGGGATTATCAGGTTATAAACTGATTGAAACCGGGGGTTAATAGACAGTGTCCATACATTATATATTTTTTATATATTTATGTAAGTTTAAGGGAGTAAGGGAAGTGTAGGAAGTACACCATATATTTTGTTTTGAGTGGTGAGTAATTATTTTCATCAGCTGATATTTTATAATTATATATAACTGGAGGCTAGGAGAAACTGGGCTGAGAGGCTTTGGAGGAATAGGTACATGTATGGGAAGCAGCTGAGTGGTAAACTGCAATAGTTGTAGGGCAGCAGTCTTTCTTGGGAGTGATGTGTCGTAAAGGGGTCTGTCCTGTGTGTAAGAGCCTGGAGCAGCTAAGGGCTGAAATAAGGCTGCTCAAATGGGAGCTGGGGAGGATGGTGTGGGAAGTCAGAGGAGCAGAGCAGTGGAGGGAAAGGCAGAGGTGGTGCACAAGTGAGGGTGGGCATCAGGCAGGGATGGGAGGGGGGACCACCCAGTCCACAGGAATATCTCTCCTCAGAGAGCCAAGGAGCCCAGGGTGGAGGAATGGCAAGTGGTAAGGGGAAGGGGTGGGAATGTGAGGGTAGCATCAGAGGTGGGACATTCGGAAGGGGTGCCTTTATTGAACAGATTTGCACCACTGTCTGGAATGAGAGAGGGAGCAGCAGAAGGTGAGGTAGGAGGCTAAGTTAAGCCATGGCTGAGAGCAGGAGTACAGGGAAGGGGAGAGGGAACTAATCAGAGTGGGCAGGCAAAATGGAGTGGAAGATGGGGGGAGGGAGAGAAAAGGAAAGGAAGAGGGGATGGGAAATCTGAAAGCTGATACAGATAGTCAGAAGGGGAGGGGCAGAGTGGGAGATGGAGAAACAGGAAAGAGGATAAATTGTAGCTGTGGAGATAAGTTCACCAGGGTGCAGATGGAGCAGTTAGGTGGGGAAGCAGCTAGTACCGAAGGTAAGAAAGGATGGACAGGGAGCATGGGTGCAAGGGATGGAAGGGTGGCAATCATAGATGACTCCATAATTAGGGGTATTCATTGGGGAAGGAAAGGGAACCCAAATGCAAGCAGGAGGATGGTTTGTATGCCAAGGATGACAGCGGGGAAGGTGGGCCCAAGAATAAGGGAAATAGTAAGGGAGGTTGGAGGAATACCTAATTTAGTTATACATTTGGGAACCAACGACCTAGCTGGGGAGGAGGTTGAGGTAGTGCAAAGGAGGTTCAGGGAGTTAGGGAAGATCTGCAGGGAGAAAGGAAGTTTGCTGGCCTTCTCAGAGGTGATACCAGTGCCAAGGGCCAGCACAGCCAGGAAAAGAAGAGTAGCGGATTTTAATGACTGGCTGAGGAAATAGTGCAAGGAAGAGATATTTATCTGTATTGGGGACTGGGAGGAGACCTGGTCAAACAAAGCACTCTTTTCACCAGACAGTCTGCACCTCAGTAGGGAGGGTTTGAGGGTACTTGAGGACAAACTGGGGGAATACATAACCACTACACTTAATTTAAACTACTGGGGGGGGGCAGTGGGCGTGCGGGTCCACAGACTCCAAGAGGAGGAGGTCAGTGAACCTCCCTCCCCTTACAGTGATGAAAGAGGTCTGGAGGGAGGAGGTGGAAGGGGCAAGAACACAGCAAAGGGTGGAGGGGGGTGAGGAACGCATAACAAGGGTACGCGGAGGAGTGCACACAGAGGGGATAAATGTGAATAGAGGGAAGAGAAGGAAGGTCAGATTCTAGGTGGAGGCTGGTATCTCTAAATGCACGGAGTCTTGGAAACAAGATGGATGATCTGCAGGCACTATTAGCAGACAGGAGGGTGGAAATAGCTGCAGTAACCGAGACTTGGGCATCATCACACCATGACTGGGACCTTGCGATCCCTGGATATAAATTATACAGGAGGGACAGGGTAGTCAGGAAGGGGGGAGGAGTGGCAGTTTATATCAGGGAGGGAATAACTTGCACAAGGGAGGAGTCTGAGGAAGGGGAGCTGGAGGCATTATGGGTTCAATTAAGGTCCAATAGAAGGAGAAAGGTGAGGTTGGGGGTGATTTTACAGACCACCCAATCAGGATGAGGAGCGGGACAGGGAACTGAGCTGACAAATATTGGAAGGTGCAGGGAAAGGAGAGGTGGTAATTGTGGGGGACTTCAACCTGCCCAAGGGGGACTGGAGCATAGCATCCACAACATGTGCTAGGAGTTAATTGATCCTGAAGAATAGGATAACGCGAAAGCCCAAAGGCGCCACCAAGTATCGTGAAGTCAGAGTGCCAAAATTATTTTCATACTTCTGACACCGTGGCGCACAGCAAAAACGGTGCCAGAGACTTAGTTTTTAATGTTTTATAAGGCTTTTGGCCCTGCTCCCTACTTAAGGATTCTCAACTCAGGGATGCATGTGTGTGTGTGTGTGTGTGAAAACATTATATATATATATATATATATATATATATATATATACACACACACAAAAAAAAAAGGTTCGGGCTGGGTGCAACAAAAACACACCAGTGCCGGACCGAACCAATACCCTGCTCACCAATGCTGCTGACCCACCCACCACGCCATCGGCCGCGGCACCGACCATGGCACCACCCTCCATCCTCCCGCCCTCGCTGTGCCTGCTGTTCCCCCCGTGCATACATATAGCGATATCCCATCACCATTCATTTCCCTAAACAATCCCAACACCTACCCTACCATAGCCCCGATGACATGCGCTGGGGATTGGGTCGTCGTTATTGTAAGAGCCCAGTTGGTGATGCCCATGTCACGGGCTACCTCCTGGAAGGACTGCAGAGTGGGTTCCTGACTCAGGGTGTTACAGAACAAGCAGGAACTGAGGCAGTTCTTGATCTGGTGCTCACAAATGTGGAGCATGTATAGGAAATAATGGTCAGGGAGCCACTGGGTGGAAGTGACCATTGCACAGTGTGGTTCCAGTTGGATATGGGTGGGGAAAGCATCCCGACTAAGACCAAAATCTTGGATTTTAGGAGGGCGGACTTCAGGAAAATGGGTGAAGTGATAAGAAGCCACCTGGCGGCATCAGAGCCAATATGGGAATGGACCAAAGGTGGTCCATCATTAAGGAAGGCACACCGGTTGCCACAGAAGTGTGTTAGGCTCATGGGGAAGAATAAAAGGGCTAACACGCCCAGCTGGTTCACTTCTGGGGTTGCCCAGGCAGTAGAGGAAAAGAGGCTGGCCTGTAGAAGATTCAGGAAGACCAAGAGAGAGGTGGATAGGGAAAATTACCTACGGTTGGCTAGTGAGGCAAGTAAGGAAGTCTGGCAAGCAAAGGCACAGAAGGAGCTGCAGATAGCTGAAGGAATTAAGAAGAGGGAGAAGACTTTCTTTCGCTATGTAAGTGAGAAAAGGGACAAGAAGGAAGGGATTGTTAGGCTTAAGAAAGGGGAGGAGTGGGTGGAGGATAATGGGGGGGGTGAAGCAGAGATACTAAATGAATACTTCTGTTCTGTCTTCACCAGGGAGAAGGATGGACCAGTGCCTTCAGGAGAGAAAAGAGGAACAGTAGGGCAGGGGAACACAGCTGTATTGATAGAGGAGGATAGAGTGAGGGAGTGGCTGCTGGCATTGAAGGTGGACAAATCACCAGGCCCGGACAGAGTACATCCAAGAGTATTAAATGAACTGGCTGAGGATCTGGCAGGGCCACTAGCAGACCTATTTAATAGTTCACTAGAGTCAGGTGTGGTACCGCAAGACTGGAGAACAGCACATGTAGTACCTCTCCACAAAAACGGTCCCAAGCATGAACCAGGGAATTACATACTAACATACTAAAATGCCAGCAGAATAGGCCTAACAGTCTTTCATGTCTGCTCGTTTGGTCAGTCCCCAGCCTGGGTGCTGACCTTGCTGTCCCTCTCGCCTTTTCTGGCTTCTCCCTTCCCAGTTCCGGATATTCTTGCTGCATTGGATTTTGCTTCCAGAACCCTTCCCCTGTACCTGTCCCACCCCCTCTTGAACCCCTCCACTGTCTCTGCCCCACTAGCCCCCTAGGCAGTGCATTCCATGGCTCCACCACCCTCTCAGTGAAGTAGCACCTCCTCCTTTCTCCCCTGAAACTTCCCCCCTCCAGCTTCCACCCATGCCCTCTAGTGGCCCCTTCCTCCTTCCTTCGAAGCACCCCGACTGTTCCTCCCCTATTTATCCTCTTCATGTACCTAAAGACCTCTATCATGTCCCCCCGGTCCCTTCTCTCTTCCAATGTGTACATATTTAGCTCTTCGAGCCTCTCCTCATAGGTCCTGTCCCCCAAGCCCCAAATCATTTGGTTGCCCTCCTCTGGACCCTCTCCAGGAGGTTAATGTCCCGCTTTAAGTGTGGCCTCAAAACTGCACACAGTACTCAAGGTGCGGCCTCACCAAGCAGTTATACAGAGGGAGTATCACTTCCTCCTTCTGAGGTGATCCCCCTAGCGATGCATCCCAGCATCCTGTTGGCCTTGGCTGCTGCCCTCCTACAAGTCTCAGAGTTGTTCATCTTGACATCCACCATCACCACCAGGTCCCTCTCAGCCATCGAGACTTGTAGCATTTCCCCAGGGTGTACACTTGGCCTGGGTTTCTGGCCCCCAGGTGGAGTACCTTGCATTTCCCTGCATTGAACCTCAGCTTCCACTTTCTAGACCATCTTTCCAGAGCCTCCAGGTCCCCCTGTAGGGCCACCCTCCCCTCCTCCCCATCCACCACCGCCCCCAGTTTTGAGTCATCTGCAAAGAGACTCATCTCACTCCTGATTCCGTCCTTATGTCAGATCGTGAGGCGTTGAACAGAAGGGGCCAGGACTGATCCCTGTGGGACCCCACTAATGACCCTCCTTGGGATGAGACTATCCGCCAACTCGACCCTCTGGGTCCGGTCCTGGAGCCAATTGCCTATCCATCTGATCATCTGGTTCCCCACCCCCATTTCTCCCAGCTTATCCAACAGACCCACGTGAGGAACAGAGTCAAATGCCTTGCTGAAGTCTAGAAAGAGGACATCCACTGGTCTACCCAGGTCCAAGGCACTTGTCACCCAGTCATAGAACTCCACCAGGTCTGTCTGACACGATTTCCCCGGGATGAATCCATGCTGTCTATCGTCCAGGCACCCTGACTTATCCAGGTCCCCCTAGCCTCTCCTTGACAATGCCCTCCATCACCTTGCCCACCACCGATGTCAGGCTGACAGGCCTGTAGTTCCCTGCCACCTCCCTTGATCCCCCTTGTGGATAGGCACTATATGCGCCACCTTCCAGTCTTGGGGCACCACTCTGTCCTCAGAGAGATGGTGAAAAGCTCTGCCAGGGGTTTGCCAGGACATCTGCAAGTTCCTTCAGCACTCTGGGATGTAATTTATCCGGCCCGGTGCTTTCTCCGTCTTAAGGAGCTGAGAGCTCCTCACTCTCTCTGCTGTGATTTCCACTCCGGTACCCCTTCTCCCTGCTTAGCCCTCCCCCACCTGCCAGTGATGCCTCCCTCTCCCAGACCTGCTGATCGGTAAGGGTCCCCTCCTCAGTATCTCTGTTTCCTCCCATGTATGATGCAGCACCCCATTTTCCCTGGTGAAACTGAGGTGAAGTACTCATTTAGTACCTCAGCCTGCTCCCCGGGTCTTGTGCCCATCTCTCCCTGATTTAATCCTGCTAATCTGCCCTTCACCCTTCGTTTTTCCCAATGTATCTAAAGAACCCTTGTTCCCTCTCCTAATTTCCCTGGCCAGGTTCTGCTCCTTCCTTGCCTTAGCCGCCCTCACCACTCTAGTGGTCCTTCTAGCCATCAGCTCGCATCCCCTCGATCTCTTTCACTCCTTGAGCACTTGAATTGCTTATAGGCTGCTTTCTTTCCCCACACCACCTCCTGGACCTCCTGGTCCACCAACAGGGTTTTTGGGCCCACCGCATTTCGTCTTACTCTTGCACAGGTGCTGGTAGCATCCTGCACCCTCTCCTGATGATTCCCACCTACTATCAGCCCATGTCTGACCCAATCCCATCCAAATGCTCCTTAAGTATCCTTCCCATTTCAAAATCCGCCCCCTGAAGTCGGTTACCTGCCTTTGTGCAGCCTTCTACCCTCCCAGGTCCAGGCAGAACCAGACCGCGGCATGGTCACTCCCCGCCAATGGGTCCCTTACCTCCAGGCCTCAATCTGGTCACTGTCTGCCAGGACCACATCCAGTACCAGCGTCTCCTGGTCGGTTCCCTCACCTGCTGAGTTAGGAACGCGTCTTGAAAGACATCCAACAACCTCTGTTCCCTGGTCACAGAGGATGTCATAGTCTCCCAGTCTGTTCCTGGCATGTTTAAGTCCCCCAACACCACCACCGTTCCTCTGCCCAGTCTGCAGTGTCTCCCAGCATCTGCCACCAGACTGTCCTCCAGCTCCTCTGCCAGGGCAGGGGGTCTATACACCACTCCTATTTTTACTCTCTTGCCCCCTTGTTATCAAGGTGACCCAAATCGCCTCCACGGTTCCCCTCCGCCTCTCTACTCCCCTATGCCAATGCAGTTTTGACTATCATTGCTACCCTCCTCCCTTCCCTCCCCTGTCCTTCCTGAACATAGTGTATCCCTCCAGGTTCAGGTCCCAGTCATGTCTTGCAGTGGCCCAAGTCTCAGTGACCGCTGCCACATCCACTGCCCCTCAGTTAGCATCGCCTGAGCTCAGGCATTTTATTGCCCAAGCTCCTGGCATTTAGCAGGACTACCTTCCACCCTTTCCCTATAGTTCCATTTCCCTGCTCGTGTTCCCATGGGGATTCTGTTTTCCCTGGTCTGCACTTTGCCAGTTGGCCTTTTCCTGCAATCCTCCTGGTCCCCAGGGGTGGAGACAGAGTCCCTCCCTTATCGGCACCCCTTGACAGCCTTTTCTCCCATCCCACCCCTTCACAAGTTTAAACCCACTTTTCACCAATGAACCCTCTATTTTCAACTTAAGATTCCCTCCTCCAAATTGAGATGTAGTCTATCTCTAGCATACAGCTCCTTATCCTCCCAGGTCTCCCCAATCCCCATCAACCCATCCCTCTGGCCTCACACCACCCCCTGAGCCACTGGTTTATCTCCTAATTTTCCTTTTGTGTTCCCCATTAGCCCTTGGCACGGGCAGGATTTCTGAGAAGGAAACTGTGCATCCTATGTCATGACAGACCCTGCTAGCCTCCCTGAATCTTGCCTGTATCTCTAGCTCGCTATTTCCTCAATGTCATTTGTACCCAGGTGGACCAGTATGTCTGGGAAACCCCACAATCCTTGCCAGTTGATATACCTCGTGCTTAGTCCCAGCAACTGCTAGTCCAGGGAAGCATCTTGTTCTAACTGGCCAGGCTTCTCCTCCCTATCCCATTTGATACCCTGATCATAGAATCCCCAGCAGGAACACTCTGACCACTCCTTTCCTCCATTCCTCCCTTCCATGTCCCTCATCCTTTCTACAGGCCCCTCCACCCAGCTGGCTCCGTGTTCCTCCTCTTCTGGGTGCCACATGCACCCCTCCTTATTTACCATGGCCACCCCTCCTCCAATCCTATGCCCTCCTCCTCCTGAGTATCCTTCTGTTCCTTGCTAATTCCCCTCACTGCTCGCAACTGGTCCTTCTCCCCATCTGCTAAACTAGCCTGGCTCATCCTCCTTCCTTCCTGTCTCCATTTAGTTCCTCCTTGCTAGTCGTGCTCCCCTGACCCAAACCCTCAGCCCCTTTACTGAATCCTCCTTGTACTTGGTCCTTCTCCTTTACCTTCCTCCCAACTGGTCCATCTCTGCACTTTCTCCCTCTTCCCCTGTCCCTCCTGCTCTGATTCACTGCTCCCCATTCTCCTGCATTCCAGGTCCCCCTGTTCTTCCTGCTATCTGGCCCCTGCCTTCCGCCTCCCACTCCCACCCTTCCATCTCTTAACTACCCCTGTCGGCTACATCATCCCTCATCCTTGAGCAGAAGAAGAGAATTGAGCGGTTACTGAGTGTAAGGTCTGATCCATCTCCCGCCTTGCTTCCTTCTGTCCAGCCCTGGCCATCTGCCTACTCCCTGAGAATGTTGTCCCTCCGTCCCCCTTTGTGAGGGTCCCCAGTTACCTGCCTGCTTCCTTGGTAGTGTCCTTTGTACCCCTCTGCCAGGTTCCCTTTGTGACCCCTGAGTATTCTCCTGCACTCCTTTCCTATGCCCCACCCCCAGTGCTTGGTGCAACCCTGTGGAGATTCCCAGCCCCTTCCCCAATCTCATACCACCCCTCCCCCAGCTTTCTCCTAATCCCCGCAACCTCCTCCCTAAGCTGTGCTAGCTGGTAGCACACTGGGCAACCACCGAACTTCCAAGCCCAGTCCAGTATCATGGCTGCTCCACACCCTGTGCACCCCCCACCCTCCCAAAGATGCCGGCCCTAATGATGTGTGGTTCCATCCCTTCCAAATAGGTTTCCTTGGGTGAGCCACCAGGTTCCCCCAGTCCAAGATACCCCTACTGCCTAATCAGGTCACCCACTAATCTTAGAGACAGTCCCACTGTACACAAGTAACCCTATTACTAGGTGCAGTACAACACATTAAACTTATAAGGGAAATGAACAACTCCCAAAGCTCCTCTCCCAGCCTTTAAATCCTACCCCAGTGGCTAGAACTACATGAGCTGCACCTGCAGCTTTTCCTCCAATTGCAGGGCAGGTGTTCCCTATAAACCGCAGACTTCTGGGAGGGAGGGGTGGGAGGCAGGTCTTGGGCAGACACCTGACTCGAGAGAGAGTGTATCAGCCCTGTGTCTCCCTCCAAGCCCAGCAGCCAAAGAACCAGGCCCAAGCAAATCCCACCAAATAGGTTTTAAATCAGAAGAAATAGGCCTCTACCAGCGCAGCCTGTTACACAGTGAAACATCCACAAAATGAGCCCCACTTATAGCCACCAAATCAGTTTACAAACATCCAGCATCACCCAAAACGCTACCCTGCTAGCCCCTTAGAAGTAAGAAAGAAAATAACTAACCTACCAAATAAAATCCACAAGAACCCTGTGAAAACGACAGCAGCAGCTACTGTCCTGGAACACAACTGATCCTGTCCCCTTCCAGTTCTTTGCCAATCACTCTGCCCTCCATTGTGGGCAAGCTCATGGAGACCATACTAAAGGAAGGGTTGGTGGAATATCTAGAGGAACATGGTCTCCAGGATGCAAGGCAGCATGGGTTCATGGGTTGGGGGAGATCATGTCAAACGAATCTGATAGACTTATTTGACTCGGTCACTAAGACAATAGATAGGGGCCAAGCGGTAGACATCTTCTATCTTGATTTCAGCAAGACTTTTGACTCTGTGCCCCATTAAAAGTTGATCAGGAAGTTGGTGGATCTCTGGGTTAAGGAAAAGATGGCCAGATGGGTGGAAAACTGGCTGAGGGATTGAACCTAGAGAGGGTGGTTGTGGGGGGAGAGTTATTTGGCACCAAAGAGGTAATCAGTGGGGTCCCGCAGGGGGCTGGTGTCGTTTAGTGTCTTCATCAATGACATTGGGGATGGCATTAAGGGCAAAATGTGCCTATTCATGGATTACATCAAGCTCTGCGGGAGAGTGTACACAACTGAAGGGATACAGGACCTACAGAATGATCTGGAAAAGCTGGGTAGGTGGTCCAGGATCTGGCAGCTTGGCTTCAGTGCCAAGAAATGCAGAGTTATTCATATTTGAGCCACGAATCCCAGGACAGAGTACTACCTAGGTGGAGTCTGAATATCTGCATCAGAGGAGGAGAAGGATCTGGGAGTGATGATCACTAGTGACCTGAAGCACTCCACGCAGTGCAAGAAAGCAGCAGCAGAGGCAAGCAAGATGCTGGGATGCATATCTAGGGGGATCAGTAGTAAGAGAGAGGAGGTTATACTGCTCTTGTACAGGTCCCTGGTAAGGCCTAATCTAGAGTATGGGTTTCAGTACTGGTGCCCACATCTCAAAAAAGACATTAACCAAGCCGGTCCAGTGGTGCTGAGGGCTGAGGTGCTGGACGCCTCACCTTGTGCGACGCCGGCAGCCTGTGTTCGGGAACGAGGCATGGGCTGCCGGGGCCTGGGTAGGGGAGGAGAAGGGATTGAGAACCACGGACTGCCTCCTTCTCTGGGGGGTCCCAGTGATCGGTGCTTGCCTGCTCCAGCGGAGGCTGATGACAGGTGCCACGCTGCAGAAGGGGGAGGAGTTGGGGCAGATGCTTGAAGGGAGCATGTGCGGACACGTGCACTGTCCTCTCCGCAGGTGTCATTTCATGCTCCAGCTCCTCGGGAGAAAACCAGGAAAAAGAGAAGCCACAGCACAGTGGTGGAGGGTGCCTCGAGGCTCCACTCCGCCAGCTGCGCGCTGGTCCACTGAATTGGTCTCCGGTGGGGGTTGGGAACCCTGCCATCCTCACCTGGGGCAAACCCTGGAGTAATGGGTCTGTGCCGGTTAATGGATGACCGAGGGATGGGGCTGGGGGCTCCCTCCGGATGATAGCCGGCTCAGGAGAGAAAGTACTAACAAAAAAAAAAAAAAAAAAAAGGACATTAACCTGCTGGTGAAGGTCCAGAGGAGTGCTACAAAGATGATAGCGGGTCAGCAGGGTATAAAGCATATGAGGAGAGGTTGAGGGCACTGAACATGTACTCCCTGGAGGGCAGAAGAGAGAGAGAGAGAGAGAACATGATTGGAACCTTAAAGTACTTGAAAGGGATAAATAAAGTGGATAAGGAGAGTCTCTCTAAGCTGAGTGGCAACCATAACACGAGGGGGCACAGTCTTAAGCTGGAGGGTAGGAGTTTTAGGAGGGAGGTCAGGAAGCACTTCTTCACAGAATAGGTCGTGGACACGTGGAATGCACTGCTGGAAGAGGTGATCTCGTTAAAGACAGTGGGCAGCTTTAAGAGAGGCTTGGATAGGCATAGGGGGATGGTAAGGATCATGGATAGGGAGGGAGGGCAGGGACAGTAGCTCAAGCTATGTACCCTGCAATATGAGCAGACTAGATAAACCAAGTGGCCTTCTTCTGCTGGCTTCTTTGTATGTTCGTACTAAGGACCAGGGTCAGTCGTTGGCTAACCACCACCTCCAGATGGCTATGGACGTACTTATAGAAGAAAGAGTCCTGAAAGAACTCCTAAAACTCAAGGTGGACAAAGCAATGGGGGCCTGATGGGATTTACCCTAGAATCCTAAAAGAGCTAAGGGAGGACCAAGTGACACCACTAACCACACTTTTTAACAAATCATGGGAAGATGGGGTGGTACCTGAGGACTGGAGGAGGGCAGATGTGATTCCCCTTCACAAAAGTGGGAGCAAGGCAGAAGCAGGAAACTACAGACCTGTTAGTTTGACCTCAGTGGTGGGGAAATGATGGAATCACTTGAAAGAAAGAATTGTTGAGTACCTAGAGGCTCAGCAGGGCACAGGACCCAAAGCAGCATGGATTCACAGCAGGAAGGTCATGTCAGATGAATCTAATTGATTTCTTTGACTGGGTGACCAAAGTAATAGACCAGGAGGGGCTGTGGATATGGCCTACCTAGACTTTAGCAAGGCATTTGACACAGTCCCGCATAAAAGATTAATAATCTGTTAGCCAACCTGGGAGTGGGTCCCAGGGTGGTAGCCTGGTAGCAAACTGGCTGCACAACAGGACACAGAAGGTAATAGTGAATGGAGCACATTCTGAAGAAAGGGGGTTGCTAGTGGAGTACCTCAGGGCTCAGTATCGGTCCAGTCCTCTTTAACGCCTTTATAGGTGACATTGCAGAGGGTCTGAAGGAAAGGCATGCGCCTTTGCAGATGACACAAAGATCTGTAACAGAGTTGATACACAAGGGGTAGAAAGGATGAGAAGGGACTTGGCAAGGTTGGAGGAATGGTCAGACATATGGCAACTTAGATTCAATGCAAAGAAGTGCAAAGTAATGCACCTGGGAAATAAAAACCCAGGAGAAGAGTACACAATAGCAGGGGAGGTACTAACAACAACAATAATGGAAAGGGATCTGGGTGTAGTCATATCAAATGACCTAAAGGTGGGTAAGCAATGTGAGAAGTCAGTAAGGAGAGCCAGAGGGATACTGGGATGCATAGGAAGGGGCATGACAAGCAGAAAAAGGGAAGTGGTTATCCCTCTGTACAGACAGTTGGTGAGACCCCATCTGGAATACTGCGTGCAGTTTTGGAGACCTCATCTATGCAAGGTCATAGACAGGATGGAAGCAGTCCAGAGGAGGGCAACTAAATGGTGCAGGGTCTACATCAGAAACCATATGAAGAGAGACTGAGAGAGCTTAATATGTATACCCTTGATGAAAGGAGGGACGGGGACATGATAGAAACTTTAGGCACTTAGGGAATCAACAAAGTCCAGGAGGGTAGCATCTTTCAGAAAAGAGATGTATAAGAACAAGGGCACAATTTAAAGTTAGAGGGGTGGGTCAGGGTAATGAGGAAATTATTTTTCACGGAGAGAGTGGTGGACGCATGGAACCGCCTTCCTGGAGAGGTTGTGGGGTCTAAAACAGTGGGGGAATTCAAACATGCATGGGACAGACATAAGGCAATTATAGTGGGGGGTTGCAGGAAGTAGGCTGTTGGTTAACTAGAATCTGCAGCTTATCCAATAGGTAGGAAAATGGGCAGACTGGGTGGGCCAAGTGGTCCTTATCTGCCGTCAAAGTCTAAGTCTGTGTGCGACTCCTCTGCCTGTGCCATGGCTGCAGCTGTCACCATGCATTGCAGGACCTTTCTGAGTCTGTCCACCTTTACAGTGGACACTCAGGGCACTGACCTCTTCGGCCTTGGGGTGGATGGACATCTCACGTGGACTGAGAAGTCCAGTAGCAATCTTGATTCTGTGGCTTCATATCAAAAGGACCGAAAAGCCAAAAAAGCACCTTTCAACTTTGGTCCTTTCATCCGCATCCTCCCAAGCAGAGCCAGTTTCAGTGCTGGCACCCGAAACCTAAGTTCGGCAGCTTGGGGAGAACAGAGGTGGTGGTGCCTCTGCAGCTGGGGCCCCCTCCAGGGCTGCGCAGTGACAGGTAGGGGGTTTCATTCCCCTCCAGTCCAGTCCCCCTGTCCCAGCTCCGGGTCAGGGGTCGGTTGTCCTGATTCTTGCCACAGTGGTCCGCCAGTACATCGGACAAGTGGGTTGTGGGAGTGGTCGGCAGAGGGTTGCCTCTGGATTTCGAGGCTCTTCCACCATAACTTCTCCGGTGTTGCAGGACACGTCTGGACTAAGAACTGACATCTCTCAGCTCCTACAGTGCAAGCGATAGCCCATGTTCCAGATGCCCTGATCAGTTAGGGATATGTGTCCAGGTACTTTCTGTTTCCAAAACTGGCCTCTTTGGTCAGCCTGGCCAAATTAGAGCTGGTCCCGTCCCAGGTCATCAGGTTCATCGGGGCAGAAGTAGACTCCCTGCAGACCAAGGCCCATCTCCCAGCTGAAAGGGCATTGGACATTACCTCCTTTGCCCAATCATTTCAGATTGGGCACCTGCACTCTACTTGGGACTTCCTGCGGCTGCTGGGGTTCATGGCATCTTCCATCAGCATGATCCACTGGACTTATTGGAGGATGCCTCCAACTCCCCCACTGTGAGAGGTGGGTCGAAAATGGTCTCGACACCTAGGTCACCTGGATCAGCCAGTCGTGTTAACATAGCCGATGTGGGATGCCATCCAGTGGTAGCTAATTCCTTAGACTCTGAGGGAGGGAATCCCATTTATCCACTCAGAACCCTCCATCATGCTTATGATGGACACATTTCTGGTAGGGTGGGGAGCACACCTCAGGGAGACCACAGAGTCCATGGGTTCTGGTCACTCAGGGAGTCCTGACACCACATCAGCCTGCTGCCGTTCTGTGTAGTGCCTCTGGTTCTGATGAAATTTGCTCCATTAATTTGGGTCAGGTCATTCAGCTCCTGAAAGACAACACAACTACAGTGTTCTACCTGAACATTCAGGGAGGAACACACTCCTTTCCATTGTGTCAGAAGGCTCTCCACATCTGGACACTTGGTACACAGCCTAGAAGCAGATTGCAGAAGTGGTCCCTGCATCAGGAGGTGGTAGACCCACCTGTTCTCTCAGTGACCCCTGTGGTAGATCTGTTTGCCTTGTGGGAGAACAGAAATCTGAGGCTGTTCTTTGGTAGCCCCCCACAGTCTGGGACACAGCTGATGTCTACCTTCTCAAGGCCTTGGACCTTCTGACTGCCTTCTTCACCTTCTCCTTGGTTCACAAAGCTGTGATCAAGGTCTGGAAGGACAAGGCGCGGATGATCGTGATAGCCCTAGACTGGCCCAGGCAGGTGTGGTATCTGAATCTCCTCAGCCTCATTAGCAGGCCTCCATGGAGGTTGCCTTTCCACCTCAGCCTGCTGACCAGACAATAGGGGAAGGTCCTACACCCAGACCTTCAGTCCCTGCACCTCTCAGCCTGGTTCCTGAGCGAATAGAGTTCCAGGCCCTGGGCATTTTAGAAGACATTCTCTGTGTGGCAGAGGTATTCCGTAAGAAGTCAACTAATAAATGCAATGTATTTAAGTGGAAGAAGTTCTCTATTTGGTGGCAGGGGAAGGCACTTGATCCCTTTACCTGCCCAGTGGTGAGCATCTCCAACAACCTCTGGTCCCTCTCTCACTCAGGAGTGCAAGGACCAACCCTTATGGTGCACCTGGCAGCCATCTCTGCATAGCAGGTGTGGGCTAGTGTGCCAAGAGTAGCCCAGTAGAAGGTGGCCTGGTGCTTTTTCAAATGCCTGGATCACTTGTCCCCTTTGGAGCACAAACCCCCGCTTCCATGGGACCTACTGCTGGTGTTGGCAGTGCTCATGAGCAAGCCCTTTGAGTCCATGTACAAATGTGAGATGTCACATTTGTCGTGGAAGATTGTCTTGTTGGCCATCACGTCAGTTAGAAGGATCATTGAGCTCCAGGTGCTCTTGATGGAGTCTCCTTATCTTGTCTTCCACAAGAACAGGGTTGTCCTTCGTTCCAGACTAGAGTTCCTCCCAAAGGTCTCATTTGAGTTTCACCTTAACCAGATGATTAACTTGCTGGTATTCTTCACTAACCCTACATTTGTGGCCAGTTGCAGGCTTCATACTTTGAGCTTTCGGAGGGCGCTCTCTTATATAAGGAGTGCATGGCTGGCATTCAAGATGAGGCTCACCAGCTGTTTGTAACATACACTGAAGCTGCGCCTGACTGACCAGCAGCAAAGTGTACAGTTGCTAGGTGGAATAAAGGTTGGCTGGTAGGGAGTTGCACAAGGGGCTTAGGTTGCATTTTTCCAGACATACTGCTGCCTCACTGGCTGCTTTCAGGGATATACACATCACAGAGCTACAATCTGGACCGAAGCACACACCTTCATCTTCCATTACAGCATGGATCTTCAGGAATTGTCGGGATGCTGCTTTTGGGGTCTCAGTCCTCCAGTCTCTTTTCGCCAAATAGGGGTGCGCACCCTGCCCCTCCTCCTGGAGGACTGCTAGGAGTCTGTCAGAGTGTGGATAGTAAAATGTAATCCACGCCCTAATTTATGAAGGGTAATGGTTGGCGTTTAGTCTGAATGAGAAAAAGGATTGTGGGGTTACCATGTGTTTAAATTTACCCCTGTTGAGCTCGTAAGTGTACGCTTAGATAAAAATCAGCTATTGAACATAACATTTCAGTAGATTGCCAATGTTTTACCTAATGGGAAGGGGTCTGAGCTATCTTTTATATGTGGTTGACACTGTCTGATATTGATTATGTTAACCCTCTGTGTAAGATTGTGAGAATGTATTCGCTTGCAAAATAATAAAGAAAATTAGAAAAAAAAAACTATAGGTTCCCCTTTAGCCATAGCTGTAGAAGTGGAATACAGTTAGTATCCACACCACCCACCCAGCCTCACCTGGCAGTGTGGCACCCGGATCCCTGCTTCCAGCATGCAAAGATCTGATATCACAGAGCGGAGTCGGGATATATCACCTGGGTGGTGGGAGGAGCTTGGTTAGAGGACTTCTGAAGACTCAGTTGTCTCCAGCAGAACTGCCAGAGTGTACATGAGAACTGTATACCACTAGTAGAGCTACGGTTACAGGTGAGTAACCAAATATTTCTACATCACATCCCATTTGGCCAAGGCAGACTTTGATGAATTGAAGTAAACTGGGACATAGTAGCTAAAAAATTGAGGCAAAAAATTATTATTGGAACTAGTGCCATATGGTGTTTGTTTTCCTAGCGCTGTTGCTGGATGATATCCCAGTTACTAAAGACATTACTATTTGTGCCCCTAAGTGGCATGGGTTTATGTTTGTGTTTTCGTATAGCTTTTTTTCCTCCCGTGCCTGTCCGCCTGGTCTTCAGTTAGGTCTTCTGTTGACCTGTCATCCTTGACTGTCACCACCCTTGCGTGATCATGCCTGCTAGGGTTTACGTGGTGCAGGGCCCAAGGATGCCAGGAGCCATCATCTTGAGGGCATGGTGTTTGTTTTTTTGTTTTCTTCCTTGTCCTCTGACCCTCCTATCACCCGACAGCAGTACTCTGGTCCATACAGCCAACTTGTATGTGCACACAGTGTCACCCTGATGGCGGAGCAGGCTCCCTGACTAACCACTGGTGGTGGTGGTGTGATACTGTGGCGGAATGTGCTGCCAACCATTCTCCGCTGGGATGTGCTGCCTGTGCGCTGAGTGCTAGCTTTCCAGGTCCCCTCTCTAACCTAGGGTGCTGGCATATCATCAGTGTATAGGTCATTCGGCAGCCTGAGAATTATGTTTAAAGTAGGGGGAGCCACAATATATATATTTTTTAAGTATTGGGATATTTATGTAAATGTTTATCACGATGTATTTTAAGAATAATTTACGTCATTCATGTTTGTTTTAGGGAAAAGAGTTGAAAATGTAATTTGGGTAGGGAGGAGGATGTGGGATGTCAGCCACATCCTTAGAGCTGTACACTGCCAGAGTAAAGAAGGCAAAAAAGTTAAGGCGAATTATCACCGTATATTGCAGTATATCGTACTGCACAATAATCACTTTATTGTTTTTACAATAACAATATCATTGTTAGTGGGACAAATTGAGATATGTTTTCAAATTCAGTTATGGTGACATCCCTTGTTTAAAACATGGACACTGCTGGGTTATGTGTGGGAAAATGGTTTGATCTGTAAATGGGAAGTACGTCCTGTATAGGGACCACACAGCTATGATTTGGGAACAGAAAATGAACTGGAATAGCACAGTGCCTTTTTGATCTAACGTACTAAAATGCCAGCAGAATAGGCCTAACGGTCTTTCGTGTCTGCTTGTTTGGTCAGCCTCCACCCTGGGTGCTGACCTTGCTGCCCCCCTCGCCTCCTCTGGCTTCTCCCTTCCCAGTTCCGGATATTCTTGCTGCATTGGATTTTGCTTCCAGAACCCTTCCCCTGTACCTGTCCCACCCCCTCTTGAACCCCTCCACTGTCTCTGCCTCCACCAGCCCCTAGGCAGCGATTCCATGGTTCCACCACCTCTCAGTAGAGTAGCACCTCCTCCTTTCTCCCTGAATCTTCCCTCCAGCTTCCACCCATGCCCCTAGTGGCCCTCCTCCTTCCTTTGAAGCACCCCGACTGTTCCTCCCTATTTACTCTCTTCATGTACCTGAAGACCTCTATCATGTCTCCCGTCCATTCTCTTCCAATGTGTATATATTTAGCTCTTCGAGCCTGTCCTCATAGGTCCTGTCCCCTAGCCCCAAATCATTTTGCTTGCCCTCCTCTGGACCCTCTCCAGGAGAGTAATGTCCTCTTAAGTGTGGCTTCCAAAACTGCACGCAGTACTCAAGGTGCAGCCTCACCAAGCAAGTTATACAGAGGAAGTATCACTTCCTCCTTCTGGAGGTGATCCCCTCAGCGATGCATCCCAGCATCCTGTTGGCCTTGGCTGCTGCCCTCCCACAAGTCTCCGAGTTGTTCATCTTGACATCCACCACCACCCCAGGTCCCTCTCAGCAATCGAGACTTGTAGCATTTCCAGGGTGTACACTTGGCCTGGGTTTCTGCCCCAGGTGAGTACCTTGCATTTCCCTGCATTGAACCTCAGCTTCCACTTTCTAGACCATCTTCCAGAGCCTCCAGGTCCCCCTAGGGCCACCCTCCTCCTCCCCATCCACCACCGCCCCAGTTTTGAGTCATCCGCAAAGAGACTCATCTCACTCCTGATTCCTGTCCTTATGTCAGAGACGAGGCGTTGAACAGGAGGGGCCCATGGACTGATCCCTGTGGGACCCCACTAATGACCCTCCTTGGGGATGAGACTATCCCGCCAACTACGACCCTCTGGGTCCGGTCCTGGAGCCAGTTGCCTATCCATCTGATCATCTGGTTCCCCCCATTTCTCCCAGCTTATCCAACAGGCCCACGTGAGGAACAGAGTCAAATGCCTTGCTGAAGTCTAGAAAGAGGACGTCCACTGGTCTACCCAGGTCCAAGGCACTCGTCACCCAGTCATAGAACTCCACAAGGTTTGTTTGACACTTATTTCCCCAGGATGAATCCATGCTGTCTATCGTCCAGGCACACTGACTTTTCCAGGCCCCCCCCAGCCTCTCCTTGACAATGCCCTCCATCACCTTGCCCACCACCGATGTCAGGCTGACAGGCCTGTAGTTCCCTGCCACCTCCCTTGATCCCCACTTGTGGATAGGCACCATATTCACCACCAGGGCATGAAATTTGAAAAGTACATATTCGCTAGTAAAGCAGCACAAGTAATATGCCCAGGAAACTTTTCATGCCACCCATTTTGCCACCTATGTTGTATATTCAGTGCTTTGTACTGTGAGTAACTACCTGACTGTATTAACAAAGTAAGACTGCTGTTAATAACAGGCAGCCAGGCAGGCTAGTAAAAGTTGAATGGTTTGTCAGCTTATAAATACAAACTGAATATATAAAAATTAAACTGTCTCTGTGTGATTTATTTCAGTGCCACCACCGCATGACACACCACACAAGCACTGATTGTAACTTTGACAACTAGCTTGTTAAGGATAAATCAATATGCAGTGGTGTAGACTAGTAAATATAGCAGTCCCAAAAAGGGTTTTATTTTTCCTTCTGTCTAGCCCCACTCCTGGCTAGTGTCCCCCAGATGGACCTCAATAGGTCTTAAGAAGAGAGGACATATACCATCCACTTGTCCACAACACACAAAGGTGATAAGACGAGTTTAATTTATTTTTAGAGGAGATAATCCTTCAGTCCAGTCGCCCCACAAATTCACTCACACACAAAGTGGCAGGCCGAGGGCTTTGTAATTTTATCCTCCTGTCTTGCCTAGCCACCACCCTGTGTGGTGCCCTCCTTCAGTCCTCAAGAGAACCCTCTCACTAGTCCTTAAGAGGGCAGGAGGACAATCAGACCTAACAAGTTCCACAACACATAAAAGTGACATCAGTTTTCATTTATATTTTAGGTAGTTCAAATTAAAAACTAAAGATCTTGTCTCTGAGAGTTTAATTAGATAGGATTTAAGGTAGTACTGAAAAACACAGGCACAGACAGTGCCTCTTTATGGCTTCAAGGAGCTTTTTTATGTTTCTAGGTTATGTAGTGCAAGAATTCCACAACAGAGTTGATTTTCAAAAGCAACAGGGTCACACACACTGACAGGATTAGATTCTAGGTAGCCTAGGCTACAGTGATTTGCTTTTATATAAAGCTTTTTAATGAGTTTTTTAGGTATCTAGGCCCCTTCTCCTATTCTTACTAAGAGCACCACAGTCAAGCAGACTCCCTCAGCCCACCAAAGGTCTTAATTTAAATGTTTGACTGAGGCAGGACTTAGTTTAAAACTGTTACTCACAGTAGTAAAACAGCTTTTTATTATTATACACACACTGAATGTAAGGACTGGAAGGAGGTTTATGTTTTACTTTGGTTTTCTTTACCTTCTCTGCAAATGCAATTAGACAGTAGGTACAACAGAAAGACTGCTGCAGCACACACACACACACACATACACACAGCCTATAGCATAGGCTGACTATGACCCTTGCAGTCTGCTTGCTCTACTTGAAGGTTTTTAAATATTTAGTAAACACAAGCAACTGCAGCAGCAGTTTCTGTCACAGGCTGCTAAGTTGCTCACTTACTGAACTTCTCTTCTAGCCTGGTCTTACTCCTCTCCCCTATCACTAGCAGCAGGGCAGGCACTTATTTAATTTGAGCCCTGCTTGCTGCTTAAATTTTATAAGAAGCTTAGCTGAGCTCTGTAGCTGATGTTACTTACAGTTCTTAAAACAGCTTTTATTTTCATTTCCTCCTGCTCCTGACAGAGTCCGTTCCTTCGTGCTTCCCTTGAACTCATCAGTCTCTCTCAGTCTGATTAGTTTGCTGTATCGCTGACTGGAGTAGACTGACTTTTAGAATAGCTCTTAAAGAGCTTTTTTCTGTATAGTAGCTATAGGGGTTGATCGAGAAACGCGATCGCAAAACAAAGCGTGACACTCATGACTTTTCTCCCAACAGACACGCTTGAGAGGCCGCTTACCATACCGTAAGACACTGTGTGAGGGGGAGGGCAAACTCTGCAAAGACTGTCCCTGATTGGTGTGTTAGTCTCCTGCAGCCCGCCTCCACCAACGATCGTCCTGAGAAGCTGGCTGTGTGCCACTCAAGGAGAGGAGGACCATCACATTCCATTCTTCCAGAGTCAGCTGGTCTGTGGAAAGGCTTAACTTGTGACCAGCTGGCTCAATGCTCCTCCACCCGCCCAAGGAAAAAAAATTATACTTGCGCGTTGCGCTCCTCCAGTAATCCCCTCAATGACGCTCGCTGACTGCTGGTGAGGAAAAAACAAGCAGCCACATGCCGGCACAAAACGGCTGCGCGCCACCCCCGCATCCACATAAAAACTAAGGGACTTTGTCCTATGCCTTAGGTGCCCCACAGGGCATGCACTGAACTCCAGTAGGTGTCCTGTGGCAAAAGTGCCTGCCCTGGGGCACCTAAGGTATAGGAATTTCGCACCCTGTTCACCACCTTCCAGTCCTGGGGCACCTACCCTGTCCTCAGAGAGATGGTGAAAAGCTCCACCAGGGGTTTCGCCAGGACATTAGCAAGTTCCTTCAGCACCTGGGATGTAATTTATCCGCCCCGTGCTTTCTCCGTCTTAAGGGAGCTGAGGGCTTCCTCACCTCTCTGCTGTGATTTCCACTCCGTACCTCTTCTCCCTGCTTAGCCCTCCCCCTCCTGCCAGTGATGCCTCCCCTTCCCAGACCGCTGATCGGTAAGGGCCCCCCTCCTCAGTATCTGTCTCCTCCCATGTATGATGCAGCACTTCATTTTCCTTGGTGGAAACTGAGGTGAAGTACTCATTTATTACCTCAGCCTGCTCCCCGGGTCTTGTGCCCATCTCCCTGATTTAATTCTGCTAATCTGCCCTTCACCCTTCGTTTTTCCCCAATGTATCTAAAGAACCCTTGTTCCGCTCCAATTTCCTGGCCAGGTTCTGCTCCTTCCTTGCCTTAGCCGCCTCACCACCCTAGTGGCCCTTCTAGCCATCAGCTCATACTCCCCTCGATCCCTTTCACTCCTTGAGCACTTGAATTGCCTATAGGCTGCCTTCTTTCCCCACCACCTCCTGGACCTCCCTGGTCCACCAGCAGGGTTTTCGGCCCTGCCTCGCATTTTCGTTCTTACTCTTGCACAGGTGCTGGTAGCATCCTGTACCTCTCCTGATGATTTCCACTACTATCAGCGTCCATGTCTGACCCAATCACATCCAAATGCTCCTTAAGGATCCTTCCCATTTCCTTAAAATCTGTCCCCCTGAAGTCAGTTACCTCCGTCTTTGTGCAGCCTTCTAGCCCTCCTAGGTCCAGGCAGAACCAGACTGTGGCATGGTCACTCCCCGCCAACGGGTCCCTTACCTCCATGCCCCCAATCTGGTCACTGTCTGCCAGGACCACATCCAATACCCGCGCCTCCCTGGTTGGTTCCCCCACCTGCTGAGTTAGGAATGCGTCCTGAAAGACATCCAACAACCTCTGTTCCCTGGTCACAGAGGATGTCATAGTCTCCCAGTCTGTTCCTGGCATGTTTAAGTCCCCCAACACCACCACCGTTCCTCTGCCCAGTCTGCAGTGTCTTCCAGCATCTGCCACCAAACTCTCCTCCAGCTCCTCCACCAGGGCAGGGCGTCTATACACCACTCCTATTTTTACTCTCTTGCCACCCCTTGTTATCGAGGAGACCCAAATCGCCTCCACGGTTCCCTCCGCCTCCTCTACTCCCCCTATGCCAATGCAGTTTTTGACTATCATTGCTACCCCTCCTCCCCTTTCCTCCCCCCTGTCCTTCCTGAACATAGTGTAACCCTCCAGGTTCAGGTCCCAGTCGTGTCCTGCAGTGGCCCAGGTCTCAGTGACGGCTGCCACATCCACTGCTCCCTCAGTTAGCATCACCTGGAGCTCAGGCATTTTATTGCCCAAGCTCCTGGCATTTAGCAGGACTACCTTCCACCCTTTCCCTATACTTCCATTTCCCCTGCTTGTGTTCCCATGGGGATTCTGTTTTCCCCTGGTCTGCACTTTACCAGTCGGCCTTTTCCCGCAATCCTCCAGCCCCCAGGGTGGAGACAGAGTCCTCCTTTATCGGCACCCCTTGACAGCCTTTTTCTCCATCCCTCCCCTCACAAGTTTAAACCCCACCTTTCACCAATGAACCCTCTATTTTCAACTTAAAGATTCCTCCCTCCAAATTGAGATGGAGTCTATCTCTAGCATACAGCCTCATCCTCCCAGGTCTCCCCAACCCCATCAACCCATACCCTCTGGCCTCACACCACCCCTGAGCCACTGGTTTATCTCCCTAATCTTCATTTTGTGTTCCCCACTAGCCCTTGGCACCGGCAGGATTTCTGAGAAGGAAACTGTGCATCCTATATCATGACAGACCCTGGCAAGCTCCCTGAATCTTGCCTGTATCTCTAGCTCACTATTTCCCTCAAAGACTGCTTGAAAGGCAGAGTAGAGAAACTTACCAGAGCAAGGGAGAAGGATTAAGACTTAGTTTGGCTAAGCAGATTTACTGTGTGGTGGTGTTTTATTTTTTACTCACAGGGATTGCTACTGTTTGTTGCTAACATTTCATTGCTTTATTTTGTCTCTGATTCAAATTGTTGTTGCTGGTATACATTCTTCTGCATTATTACAAGGTGTGCCATAGGTGGTGCTAACAGATTACTGCTGTAATCTTCTGATTCAAATTGTCTTTTGCAAGGTATATCTTCTGTTACTGCTTTATTTTCTCTGGAGCAAAGTGTTTCTTACAGGTATATCTTCTCTGAAATTACTGTATTCAGGTGGAGCTTATATTTTTGTGACTTTTATCATTGGGCTAAGCAAAATTACTGTTTGACACTGTGTTTTACTTTATTCTTGTTTGTTGAAAAGGTTTGTTGTCTCAGAGGTGTTTCAGTCTCCTTCTCACATTGAAGGACTAATTGCTTTTCCTCCCACAGCTCTTCCAAAGGATTAGGTGTGTATGTGGGTGGAGCTGGCAAACTGTCAGTAATTTCCAACAGAAAGAAGGGTTAAAAGTCAGGTTAGTTGATATCTTGGAGGTAGAAGACTTGGTTTGCTGGCCAGGCACCTAGCTTCACCTGAGCTCTTTCCTTCTAAGACTGCTTGAAAGGCAGAGTAGAGAAATTTACCAGAGCAAGGGAGAAGGATTAAGACTTAGTTTGGCTAAGCAGATTTACTGTGGGTGGTGTTTTATTTTTACTCATAGGGATTGCTACTGTTTGTTGCTAATATTTCATTGCTTTATTTTGTCTCTGATTCAAATTGTTGTTGCTGGTATACATTCTTCTGCATTATTACAAGGTGTGCCTACAGGTGTGGCTAACAGATTACTGCTGTAATCTTCTGATTCAAATTGTCTTTTGCAAGGTATATCTTCTGTTACTGCTTTATTTTCTCTGGAGCAAAGTGTTTCTTACAGGGTATATCTTCTCTGAAATTATTACAGGTGGTGCTTTGCAGGTTTTACAGTTTTATCTAACATTAGGATAAGCTTTAGTGTTACTGCATTTGTTGTTGACTGATTGTTTCTGCCTTACCTCCTTGTTCTTTACGTCACGTGGTTCTTCTTTTAGGCAGGGGAAGGGCCCAGCCACCCACCCCCATCCCCAACCACCCCACGCTACACTCCTTTTATAGGGTACCACAGTTGTGACATTTCCTGCAGAGCAGGAAGGACGGATCAGTGGGGCCTCCACAAGGTGATCTCATTTACAGGGCACTAGTAATTTAACTTGTTATAACAAGTTAAACAAAGCACAATTAAACCATTACTTGCATTTTTTCTTTTTTTTTTCCTTCAAATTACTCTGACTAGGTTACAAACCCAGCAACTTATTTGGAATGGATTTCATTAACTGCAGGTACTGTGGAACAATTTTCAGAAGGACAGTCTTACAGGATTTAGGACACTGTCCCATGTCTGGGCCTTTGAGATCTTAGGGCTCAGCTCCGGCAGCATGGGCAGAGATTGCACGCCCAAATTTCATATTGAAGAGGAAATACATTATAAGAACCACCCGCCATTTCCCCAGCATCCAACAGAAAAACCTCGACCGCAGAGGGTAGTTGGTCCAGGAGGTTGGCAGGTGGTTAGAGGAGCAAATCAGGTGCCCCATCACTCTCTGCTCTCAACACATTACCTCCAAAACCATATAAACACTACAAATAGGTATCTGCCTCTATCTCTGAAATCAAATAAAGAGGCAGAAGACACTGCAGAGCAGGACACTCATGCACAGGAGCTAGCACAACAATACTCACCCAAATCAGAACCAAAACTAAACAAGCACAAAGGAAATCCAAAAACTTCTGATCATAGGAGACTCCATGATTCGGGAGTTGATACCCATCTCCAGCTAGGTGATGGTCAGATGTCTCCCAGGTACATCAGCATGGAGAGACACTGACCGCATTGCTAAAATTGTTCACAAAGCAGGAGAAAACATTGATGTCCTAGTACACATAGGGACTATGATCTCGCCAGCCGTCAGTTGTGGAGACCAAGGAACACCTGACTAGGCTGGGTGACAAACTATCATCTATTTCATCCGGCATCTCCTTCTCTGAGATCCTGCCAGTCTGGGAGAAGGGAGCAGATGGACGGAAGGTCAGAGAAGGGGAGATAAGGGAGCTAAACATGTGGCTCATGGACTGGTGCCAAGAAAAAGGACACAGATTTGTAGGGAACTGGCAACAGTTCTGGGAGCGAAAGTTCTTTAAATTTGATGGACTGCATCTGACTAAAGAGGGAGTCAGTGCATTGGGGCAGAAGTTTGACGTCTTTGCAGAATATTTAAACTAGCAAATGGGAGAGGGGTGCAGCACCCCACGTCGAATGGGAAGAACACCTCCCCTCAGCTAGTGGTCAAACAGGAATTCAGCGTGTTTGCTGCTCATTTGCATCACCAGGTAAGAAAAAGGTTTGTCTCCCATACGATGCACAGGGTAATGCCAAACTTCACCCAACAACTAACACACCAAAATCTGGCCAATGGAAAATCATGTACACAATGCTCACAGCCTGGGAAATAAGATCCCAGACCTGCAGGCAATAATGTCAGAGGCTAAACTGGACATAGTAGCAATTAGTGAGGCGTGGTTTACCAGTAACCACACTTGGGAGACTTTAGTACCTGGCTATGTATTGTTCAGAAGAGACCGAGGTGCAAGGAGGAGGAGTGGCCCTGTATGTTAATGAAAATATCAAAGCTACAGAAATTCAGAATACACATAAGGAGCCAGAAGAATCTGTGGGTCACCCTGGAAACAGGAAATGGGACAGCCATAAGAACTGGGGTTGTCTACAGGCCCCCAGACCAGGGGAGGACATAGACACACTACTGTTAGAAGATATACAAACATGACAGCTAAAGGGAGGTTCTGATAATGGGAGACTTCAACATGCCAGATACAGATTGGTCAATACCAGCGAACATCTGCCAGAACTAGACTCATAGTGGATTCCCGTAAGGAGGGCCTCAAACAACTGGTACAGCAACCCACAAGAGACAGGGCTATCCTAGATCTAGTACTGACTAACAAAGAAGGATCACAGATCTCCAGGTAGAAGGTCACCTGGGGCCAGTGACCATCACATGGTATGGTTCAATTTGGCTACTACATCTAAATCATCCCATTCCAAGGCAAAATATGGGACTTCAGAGGAGCTGACTTTGATAAGATGGCCAACAGAGTTAAGCTAGCCCTGGCAAAAGAAACACAGGTGAGGGGGTACAGGCAAAGTGGAAAGCATTAAGGATGCAATACTTGAAGCAACATCCCATTGTGTTAGACAGAAAAGGAAGTGCAAAGAAGAAGGAAACCACTTTGTTCTCAAATACAGTAGCAGAAAAGGTCAGAGCCAAAAGGCTGGCCTTCAGGAAATATAAGGAACACAGCGGATGAAGATAGGGAGGCATACCAAACTGCCCTAAGGGAAGCAGGTAAGGCAGTAAGCAGGCAAAGTCCCAAACTGAGGAAACACTAGCACAAACAGTAAAGAAGGTGACAAGACTTTCTATAGATACATTAGTGAAAGGAGAAAGTCCAGAGGGGGTATTGCTAAGCTTAATGGAGAAAAGGGAGCATGTGAGGAGGACCCTGTAAAGGCATCTATCCTAAATAGATACTTTTGCTCAGTATTTACTGAAGAGAAGGTAGGGCAGGGCCCACAGCTCAGCATCATGGACACAGGGGAGGGAGGTGAGCACTACTCCTTCACAAAAGAAAGGGTCCTACAAGAGCTTGCTAAGGTCACGGTGGATAAGGCAATGGGACCTGATGGCATACATCCCAGGGTACTTAAGGAGCTAAAGGAGGAACTAGCAGAGCCATTAGCAGAATTGTTTAGTGAGTCTCTGAGCACAGGAGAGGTCCCAGAAGACTGGAGAAGGGCTCATGTGATCCCGCCCACAAGAGTGGTATTAGGGAGGAGCGGGAACTACAGACCGGTCAGTCTTACCTCAGTAGTGGGCAAGATTATGGAGGCACTCCTTAAGGAAAGGATAGTGCAACACCTGGAATCCATAGGGGCACAGGATCCAAGACAGCATGGGTTTACAAAGGAAGGTCCTGTCAAACTAATCTCATAGATTTCTTTGACTGGGTAACCAGAGTGGTGGACCAAGGGGAGCAGTTGATGTCGCCTACCTTGACTTCAGCAAAGCTTGACACTGTTCCACATAGAAGATTGATAAATAAGCTAGGTAGGCTCGGGTGGGTGAAGTTGGTCAACTGGGTAGCAAACTGGTTGACTGGCAGAAAACAGAGAGTGGTGGTAAATGGTATACAGTCAGAAGAGATGCAAGTCACAGTGGGTACTCAGGGATCAGTCCTGGGCCAGTCCTATTCAACATCTTCATTAGTGACCTCGCAGATGGACTAGAGGGTAAGGCTTGTCAGTTTGCAGATGACACCAAGATCTGCAACAGAGTAGATGATCCAGATGGGGTGCAGCGAATGAGAAGAGATCTGGATAAACTAGCAGAGTGGTCAGAAGAGTGGCAACTGGGATTTAATGCAAAGAAGTGCAAAATCATGCACATAGGAAGAGAAACCTGAAGCCACTTATAGGCTGGGAGGAGTTGCTGGCAGTCACAAAGGAAGAAAGAGACTTGGGCATCATCATCACTGATGACCTAAAATCATCAAACAGACCTCTAAAGCAGTAGGTAAGGCTAGGGGGTGTTAGGGTGTGTGTTAGTAGGGGTATCACAAGTAAGAGGGAGGTAATAATCCTCTGTACAAGACATTGGTTAGGCCCCATCTGGAGTACCTGCAGTGTTGGAGGCCACACCTTCACAAGGACATTAACCAAATTGGAGGCAGTCCAGAGAAGGGCAACCAAAATGGTGCAGGGACTGCATCAGAAGACATATGAGGACAGATTAACGGAGCTCAATATGTATACCCTTGAGCAAAGGAGGAGAGAGGTGATATGATCGAGGCATTCAAACACCTTAAGGGCATAAACAATGTGAAAGAGTCTAACATGTTTAAATATAAGAAAATAGCAGGACAAAAGGACACAGCATGAGATTAGAGGGAGGCCGATTAAGGGGAATGTGAGGAAATTATTTTTCACAGAAGGGGGTAGATGCATGGAATGGCTTACCACAAGAAGTGGTGGCTATGAATACAGTGCAGGGCTTCAAACAGGCATGGGATAGACATAAGGGAGCAATACAAATGACTATGAATAGATAGGTCACTGACAGAGCAAAGGCCAATGGCATATTTATAAGGTAGAAAAAGAAATGGGCAGACTGGATGGGCCTTGCGGTCCTTATCTGCCGTCAACTTCTATGTTTCTATGTAAAGTCATTTGTACCCAGGTGGACCAGTATGTCCGGGGAACCCCCACAATCCTTTGCCAGCTGATATACCTCATGCTTAGCCCTGTGCACCGTTAGTCCAGGGAAGCATTTTGTTCTAACTGGCCAGGCTTCTCCCTCCCTATCCCATTTGATACCCCTGATCATAGAATCCCCCAACAGGAGCACTCTGACCGCTCCTTTTCCTCCATTTCCCCTTCCATGTCCCTCATCCTTTCTACCGACCCCTCCACCCAGCCGGCTCCTTGTTCCTCCCCTATCTGGGTGCCACATGCCACCCTCCTTATTTACCCTGGCCACCCCTCCCTCCAATCCTATGCCTCCCTCCTCCTGAGTATCCTTCTGTACCCTGCTAACTCCCCCTCACTGCTCGCGACTGGTCCTTCTCCCCATCTGCCAAACTAGCCTGGCTCATCCTCCTTCCTTCCTGTTTCCATTTAGTCCCTCCTTGCTTGTCGTGCTCCCCTGGCCTAAACCCTCAGCTCCCTTTACTGAATCCTTCTTGTACTTCTGGTCCTTCTCCTTTACCTTTCCTCCCAACTGGTCCTTCTCCTTTACCTTTCCTCCAAACTGGTCCTTCTCCTTGCACTTTCCTTCCTCTTCCCCCTGCCCCTCCTGCTCTGATTCACTGCTCCCCATTTTCCTACATTCCAGGTCCCCCTGTTCTTCCTGCTATCCGGCCCCTGCCTCCTGCCCCCACTCCTTTTCTCCGGCTCTAACCACTCCTGTCAGGCTACATCACCCCCCATCCCTCGAGCAGAAGAAGAGAATTGAAGCGGTTATTGAGTGTAAGGTCTGATCCACCTCCCTGCCTTGCTTCCTTCTGTCCAGCCCTGGCCATCTGCCTACTTCCCTGAGAATGTTGTCCCTCTGTCCCTCCTTTGTGAGGGTCCCCAGTTACCTGCCTGCTTCCTTGGTAGTGTCCTTTTGGATCCCCTCTGCCAGTGTCTCTGTGTGACCCCAGAGTATTCTCCAGCACTCCTTTCCCTATGCCCCTGCCCCCAGTGCTTGGTGCAACCCCGTGGGAGATCCCCTGCCCCCTTCCCCAGCCATACCTCCCCCCTTCCCCTAGCTGTCACCTAATCCCCGCAACCTCCTCCCTAAGCTGTGCCAGCTGGTAGCACACTGGGCAACAACTAACTCCAAGCCCAGTCCAGTATCATGGCTGCTCCACACTCTGTGCACCCCACCACCTCCCAAAGATGCCGGCCCTAATGATGTGTGGTTCCATCGCCTTTCAAGTAGGTTTCCTTGGGTGAGCTACCAGGTTCCCCCCCAGTCCAAGATACACCCCTACTGCCTAATCAGGGCACCTACTAATCTTAGATACAGTCCCACAGTACACTGGTAACCCTGTTACTAGGTGCAGTACAACACAGTAAACTTATAAGGGAAATGAACAATTCCCTAAGCTGCTCTCTCCCAGCCTTTAAATCCAACCCCCAGTGGCTAGAACTACATGAGCTGCACCTGCAGCCTTTTCTTCCAGTTGCAGGACTGGCATTCCCCTATAAATTAGCAGAACTCTGGGGAGGGAGGGTCTTGGGCAGACACCCGACTCGAGAAAGAGTGTATCAGCCCTGTGTCTCCCCTCCAAGCCCAGCAGCCAAAGAACCAGGCCCCAGCAAATCCCACCAAACTGGTTTTAAATCAGAAGAAATAGGCCTCTACCAACGCAGCCTGTTACACAGTGAAACATCCAACAAATGAGCCCACTTACAGCCACCAAACCAGTTTTCAAACTTTCAACATCCCCCAAAACAATGCCCTGCTAGCCCCTTAGAAGTAAGAAAGAAAAGAAATAACCTTCTACCAAGTAAAATCCACAAGTACCCTATGAAAACAACAAGCAGCAGCTACTGTCCTGGAACACAACTGATCCTGTCCCCTTCTGAGCAGACAAAGCAGCTTACACCACAAACCTGATTCAGCTCTGCCTCCAGTCAGTTAGCTAAGTGAGACCTGGCCAGACCATTAACACCCTTCCCCCACTATGCAGTAATCTTTGCTGCTACTGAAGTCAGCAACAAGGAATCAAAATTCAACTCAAAGCCCCCAAAATATGTTTGCTGCCAAAGGAAACAGGTCTCCAATTTAGTCAGCTTCACTAACACCACATCAAAATAGGCTTGAAATTAACAGATATAGGTCTCCAATTCAAAGAACCAGGCCCCAGCAAATCCCACCAAACAGGTTTTAAATCAGAAGAAATAGACCTCCACCAGCGCAGCCTGTTATACAGTGAAACATCCAACGAATGAGCCCACTTACAGCCACCAAATCAGTTTGCAAACTTTCAACAGCCCCCAAAACAATACCCTGCTAGCTCCTTAAAAGTAAGAAAGAAAAGAAATAACCTTCTACCAAGTAAAATCCACAAGAACCCTGTGAAAACAACAGGCAGCAGCTACTGTCCTGGAACACAGCTGATCCTGTCTCCTTCCAGTTCCTTCTGCCTAAGCATAGTCTTCTAAGTGGCAGCTGCTTGCAAGTGATTAAGTGGACTTGCCTGGAATTTGAGATCGGAATGACAGAGATTCTAGGCCTGGTGTGTATGTGTGTTTGTATGTATGTGTATGTCATGTGTATTGAACATTTTTCCTTTGTTTATGTACTGCAGAAGTAGCCAGGCACGATCTGACATTTTCATGCACACCTGCCCCAGTATGGTTTTTAAATTACAGCAGTGCGTTTTCCACTATCTTACTTTCTTGAAAACCATTACAAAATAAGGATTTGGCAGTTGTGGAGTACTTCACAGTGAGCATTGTGGTTCCAGCTGAATCTCTTGTAAAACTAACTGACTTTGTGCTCTTGGTCCTTATTACTGAGACTGGTAACCAAAGCTGGTTTTGTTCTTTCTGCAGAAGGACCATGACTACCCAGGTGACATTGGAGGATGCCCTGTCCAACGTCGACCTGTTGGAGGAGCTGCCACTGCCCGACCAGCAGCCCTGTATTGAACCTCTTCCTTCCTCCCTCTTGTACCAGGTAAATAAAGTGATTGATTGATTGATTGATTGATATGCACCAAAAGGAAACATAATCTGTTGCACACTTCTAAGGGCTGGCCTGCTTAGCAGACCAGTTCCTGCTGTGATCAGAGTCAGGAAGTGTTTTGTAGTTGGCCCACTGAAATGTATTCAGGAGCTTGGATTCACCTTTTTTATGGCTGTCAGTGAGTGAGTGTGTGCTGTGCTGTTGGTCCTTGCAGCCTGTCTATAACGAATGTTAGCTTCCTGTTGGTTGCAAGGACGACAGTGCATGAGAGCAGAAAAAAAAGCAAGCAGTGTCTGTGTCAGGTAAGTGCAGTTAAATGTGGCAATCCACATTTCCCGACCCACAGGATGCAACGTCTGGGTGTCCACACCCGGGGCTTCCAGACTGACAAACTTGACACTGGGGTGCCCTGTCCCCAGTGTCGGGTACCTGAAATAAAGGAAACTGTTCCTCAGTCTTTTTTTTTTTTTTAAACCTTTAAAAAACAAATCCATCTGACTTCTGTACCCCCCCCCCCAAAACACCTCACTTACTCATGTGGTGGGTCCATCACTGCCTCTCAAAGTCCTCCTCCTTCCATTGCCGAACTGTGACTGACTCAAAATAAGTTCGGTTAATGAATTTTTAACATGTTTTCAACTTTTACTCATAATTTAGTCATTTTTTAATAGTTTTTCTTCAAATACCCCATGAACCTAAATAGGGAACATTTTTCATCCCTTCCCCCATGTGTTTTCACGTTTGTCTGCAAAATCACGTTTTGGATGGACTTAAAAAAAATTCAACTGTCTTGATCATAAGGTGGGGTCATAAAAAGGCTATGTTGAAAATGTGAGTTAAAAAAAAACAAAACTACGAAGATATGTTGAATTTTCCCAACATTTATTGATAACTTTGTCATTTACGTACATTTTGGCCCCAGATATTTATCATGGCCCTTTTTGGTCCCCACTTCATGAACCTGACAGCGGTAATTTTTCACATCTCTTCCAAAACATGTTTTGCTCTGCAAAATCATCTTTCTGATGGATTTTTACACCTCTCTTGATCGTAAGGTGGGAATCATAAAAAGACTATATTGAGAATATGGGAACAAAATGTGAAGTTATATGAACACACATTGAATTCTTCCAGAATTCACTCATAACGTTGTCATTTGTTCAGGTTTTGGCCCCAGATTTTCGACATAGCCCTTGTGTTACTCCACCTTATGAACATGACAGGTTTCATTTTTTCAGAAATCCTCCGAAACATATTTTAATAGTTGCGTCGCACTGCAAAATCACCTTTCGGATGGGATTTTAAAACTTTCCACCTGTTGTGATCTTAACGTGAGGCCATAAAAAAGACTGTGTTGTAAATTTGGGGTCAGAATGTTGAGCCTACTGAAAATGGCATATAGCCTGTCTGCTGGCGACACATACAGTATATTGTAAAAATGGGTAAAAACAAGACCTACACTAAAAATGAGATATTGCATCTCAACTGTGCTATCCCGGGTACATAACAGTCTAAAAAATGTGTAAAAGCAGGACACCATTGAAAATGATATGGCTTCCTCTCAGGGCTCCTGGTAAGGTGTGTATCAACCTATTTTACTCACCTCATTTTAGGAAATGCTCTTGAGAAAATTGTTTTAATGAGTACCAGTACTCACCCAACGTTTGCAAATGCTCCATGCTTCATAAAGACATGCTTCATAACATAGCCGATGATTCAAAAGGAGCATTTTTTTCCCAGATTTACAGCACTTACATGCATCCAAGTTTTGTTTTATTCACTATATTTTAAAACTGAGGAGTAAATTACTCCTACCTGCCAACATTATCTGGAACATTGTTGGCACCTGACAAATTCTTATTTAGAAAAAAAACAAACATTGTTTTTAAAAGTGTACTCCTCACTCCGCTCTGTCCAGACATTTGTAAGCATCTGAATTTGGTTTTACTCACCTCACTTTCAAAATGAGGAGTACAGTACTCATCTCAAAAGATCTTATCTGGAGCCCTGCTTCCTCTGTGGGGTTATCCTAGGTAAATATATTACAAACATGTTTAAAGGCAGGACCCCATTGAAAATGAAATTGCATCTCATCTGGTCCATCCTGGGTAAATCCGTAGTAAAATGTGTAAAAACAGGATGCAGTGCACCAGAACCTCACTGAAATGTCCATTTCTAGGGACATGGATATGTTGTTCATCCACACTTATTGGCAGGTTCCTTGCCGCTTTAAATCTTGCCGGAAGGTCTTCAAGCTGGCTCCTCCCACCCACCCGGGTGGTAAAACTCTCGGCTCCGCCCCATGACGCCAGATCTTCCTTACCGCTTGGAAGCTCAGGTTCCCTCCTTAACGCGCTGCGTTTAAGACTGGTTCCTAATTCTTCGAAAGTTCGAAATCAAAAGGTTTTTTGCTAAAAAGACTTCGGTCTTCTTCTCCCCGCGGCTGCGATGGACAAATAGACTCCCGGTTTTCAGAGGTGCCCTTGCGGGCAGAAGATGTCTAGGACGGATCCGCACTCCACGTGCGTCTACTGCCTGGGCCTTGAGCACGACCCGCAGGCCTGCGACTTGTGCTCTTCCCTTTTCGGCCTATCAGCCCTGAAGACCATGCTGCCCGATTACAACTGGGGCGCCGAGAAAAATTCCACCGGTGAAATCTAAAGAGGCCCGATTGGCGGTGTCCGCGTGGCGGGCTCGGCGGATCAGCTCGAGCAGATGATCACCCTCGAAGAGGAGGCGGCGCGGGCCACTTCTACCTCGGCTGCGGCATTTGTCCCGCTCTCTCTCGGTGCCTCATACTCGGCTTCTTTTAAGGAGCTTTGTCTGACCCTCTCGACCAAAGGTGAGGGTCCAACTTCTCCGGGACCTTTTTCCAGGTCCGAAAAGAGCAAAAGTAAGTCTCTCCGTCCATGCTCTTGGGAGCGGGAAAGATCCCCTTCCCCTTGTCGACAGTTGACTTCGGTCGACCCCTCAGCTTCGGCCACTGGCTTCACGGTGTCCCCGTCAGGCCAGTTGACCAAGACTCCCGTCGACGCGGTCAAGATTTTTCTCGACCTGTTAGACGGGTTGTCGGCTGGAGAAGCTGAGAATCCCCTCTCCCGGTTCCCCGGTGGGAGTTGAGGATCCCGTCGGCTCGTCTGTCACTCCGGTTCCGGAACCTTGATTGGGATCGTCCGAGCTGAGGGAGTGCCGATTCCGACACTTCTCCTCGCCTTCCTCGGCCTGATCGAGACTCTCAGTCTCGGACATCCTCACGAGTCCAACCGATCCCGCGCCACATAGGCGGACTCTCGTCTGCACCGCGGCAGGTGGCACCACCGCCTTCCTCTTCCTCGGACGAGGGGACTTCGCCAGCGCGCCGGAGGCACGAGGAACTCATGTGGCAACAGCTTCCTTTGACCGGGAATAAGCCGACCCAGTCGCCTTCCCGGCCATTAAGTGGCTGTCACCGGAGCAGCCGAAACAACCCCTCGTTGTAGTCGAGGAGCCTGTTCTCAGGCCGGTTGTTCGGCCAATTCCAGCTGCCCCACCGATTCTGGTGGAACCTCCGCCTCCACAGCCATTAGTTGGGGCTCCGACCAAAAATTCTCGGTCGGCCTTGGGTTTGCCCCATAGGCTGTCTGTCACCCTCACTCCCGATAAACCTCGGTAGGTGGAGGGTGGCTCAGGCCCGAGGCAGCTCTTTGAGGACTCTTCTGAGTCCGATGTTGGTTCCTCCCTCTTCTCCAAGCGCATGGACTTGGAGTCCTCGGGAGGGCAGTCAATGGACGATAGCCCTTCGTCCTTCTTAGGGTTGCTTCGACTCATCTCGGAGTCTACCGGGATGAAGCTTGAACCCGTTTCTAAGCAGCCAGTATCCCCTCACGGAGATTCTGGACCGGGGATTCTCCTACGAGGCCTTTCCGGTGGCCGAAGCCATAGTGGTTCCGGCCTTGGAACTTTGGCAGCGTCCTGCTTCCTGCCCTGCGCCTTCGGCCAGGTTGGCCAGGAAGTATGTGGTCCCTACCGGTTCCCTGTCCGGTTTTTCGGAACACCCCTCGGCCGAGGGGTTGGTTACCGACAGCGTTTTCTGGTGTGCCGGGAACGCCAGGGATGTGGACAAACCTCCCGACAAGGAATCCAAGAAATTGGATTATGCCGGGCGGAAAGTCTATGCTGCGTCCTCTCTCGGCCTTCGTCAGGCCAGTTCGGCCGTCCTCATGGCACATTTTTCTCACGCCCTGTTGGGCTCCCTGGATGAGGTTGTCCCTCATCTTCCCGCAGATCTGCAGACTACGGTCAGGCAGGTGCGGGACCAGGGCAGGGCGGTGGCCAAACAGCAGCTCCAGACTGCGTTAGACATCGGGGACTTATGTGCCAGGTCTGTGGCGGCCGCAGTGGCCATGCCGTTGGGTTTGGCTCGAGGATATCCACCTTTCCCTCGGATACCCAGCACAAGTTGGTGGATGTTCCCTTTTTGGGGACTGACCTCTTCGGCCCTGGGGTGGAAGGTCACCTGCAGAGGATCGAGAAGTCCAATGCTACCTTGGACTCTATCTCTTCCGCTCAGAAGGACAAAGGCCGCAAGCCACAGCCTAAGCCCTTTCGTCCTTCTGCGCCCGCGGCACGCCCGGCCCAGCAACGTCAGGGCCAGCAGGCTCGACCTTGGTATCCCAAACCCAAGCCGTCGGCTTCCTCCAACAGGAAGCAGGGAGGTAAGGCCAGGAGGTCCCTCGGCCGGTCCCTCCTCCAAGCCTACCCAGTGACGGGCTGAAGGGTGTCGCCCCCATCCCTGTCACCTCACCCCTGGTTCCCCCCGTGGGGGGACTGCTCAGACACTTCCTTTCCGCCTGGTCCGCTGTTACCATGGGCAGGTGGGTACTGGAGGTGGTGGGAAAAGGCCTACCTCTGGAATTCGAGCAGGCCCGCCTTCAGAGCCGCTGCACTGGGGCCTCGGGGTCCACAGTTTTACTGGCGGCTCACGAGCCGACATCGCCTCCTCCTCCAAAAGGAGGTGATCACGGAGGTGGAGGACCCCCCTTCAGACCCGGGGTTCGTGTCCAGGTACTTCCTGGTTCTGAAACGGACGGGGGGCTGGCGCCCCATTCTCGACCTACGACCTGAACAAGTTCCTAAGGTCTCGAACCTTCAGGATGGTCACTCTGGTGCAGATAATACCATCTCTGGAACATGGCGTGTGGTTCTGCTCTCTGGACCTACAGGACGCGTTCTTTCACGTCCCTATCCGTCCGTCACATGCGGAGGGATCCCTCTTCGAGTTCCGAGCCATGCCCTTCGGCTTATCTCCAGCTCCCAGGGTCTTCACCAAATGCATGGCAGTGGTGACAGCATTCCTGCGGCGCCGAGGGGTCCGGGTGTACCCTTACCTGGACGATTGGCTGATAGCAGCCTCCTCCAGACTGGAGGTGGAGCGGTCCAGAGATCTGGCCCTCCAGGTTTGCTCTCAGGTTGGCCTTCTCATCAACGAGGCCAAGTCGAACTGGAGCGAAGCAGGTGATTCTGTTCATCGGGGCAGAGCTCGACTCTCTTCGAGCCAGAGCACGGCTCGCGGCGGACAGGGCCGAGGTTCTTACCTCCTTTGCCCAATCATTTCTGGTTGGGCAATCGCGCCCTGCCCGGGACTTCCTGCGCCTTCTGGGTCTCATGGCGGCCTGTACCAGCGTGGTCCGTTGGGCGCACTGGCACATGCGCCCCCTTCAGTGGGGACTGGCCAGCCAGTGGTCACAACGCTGCGATCCTTTGGACCAGCTAGTGATAGTGACCCAGGAGATGTGGAACGCTCTCCAGTGGTGGACCGTTCCATTCCATCTGCAGGAGGGCATCCCGTTTGTCCGCCCCGAGCCGACGGTCTCTCTATCGACCGATGCCTCTCTGATGGGTTGGGGTGCCCATCTGGGGGAACACCGAGTGCATGGCCTCTGGTCCCCGCTGGAGTCCCGATGCCACATCAACCTGCTGGAGCTTCGAGCGGTCCCAGGCCTCACCGCCTTTTGCTCCATTTCTCCGGGTCAAGTGGTCCGAGTCCAGACGGACAATACCACGACCATGTACTACCTGAACCGCCAGGGCGGGACGCGGCCCATGCTTCTATGCAAGGAAGCTCTCCGCATTTGGTCACTTGTGCGCAGCCTGGAGGCGGATCTCCTAGCCATTCATGTGGCAGGAGCCTCCAACACCCTGGCCGATGCCCTGAGCCAGATAGGGGCTGCATCTCACGAGTGGTCTCTCCTGCCGAGGTGTACAAGATCTGTTCTCCCACTGGGGCACACGCCAGGTGGACCTGTTTGCCTCCAGGAGAACGCGGTTGAGGCTGTTTATGCCCCGCCTCAGCAGGGCTCGCTGCAGGGGATGCCTTCTCGAGGCTGTGGACCCCGGGCCTCTTTACGCCTTTCCCCATTTCCCTTGATTCACAAGGTGCTTCTCAAGGCAAGGAGGGACAAGGCGAGGTGATTGATAGCCCCAGACTGGCTCCCAGTTCTGGTACTCCAGATCCTCGGCCTCAGCTCCAGGCTCCCGAGGCAGCTTCCAGCTCGCCCGGACCTGCTCTCAGTCAGTCAGGGGAAGGTGTTCCATCCGGACCTTCAATCCCTGCACCTGACGGCCTGGTTCCTGAGCGGCTAGAGTTCTAGGCCTTGGGTCTTTCCGACGAGGTCCTCAATGTTGTTGAGGCGTCCCATAAGGAGTCAACCAGAAAATGCTATGCCTTCAAATGGAAGAGATTCTCCATTTGGTGTCAGGGCAAGGGCTTGGACCCTTCCTCCTGTTCTGTGGCAAGCATTTTGGACTATTTATGGTCCCTTTCTAGTCAAGGGCTTAGGTCCATGACCCTAAGGTGCACCTGGCAGCCATCTCTGCTTACCAGGCGCGGGCCGGGAGCAGTCGGTGGCGCAGGAAAGGTGGTCGGGCGCTTTTTCAAAGGCCTTGATCACATTTCCCCTCCGGTGCGAGAACCTCCACCTCCGTGGGATTTACTGCTGGTACTGGCAAAGCTCATGGGCAAGCCATTCGAACCAATGCACAGGTGTGATCTCTCTCACCTGTCGTGGAAGACCGCCTTCTTGGCGGCTATCACGTCAGCCAGAAGGATGGGAGAGCTCCAGGCGCTTTGCATCGAGTCTCCTTACCTGGTCTTCCACAGGGACAAGGTTGTCCTGCGCCCCCACCCGAAATTCCTTCCGAAGGTGGTGTCGGAGTTTCACCTTAACCAGGTGCTGACTCTGCTGGTGTTCTACCCCAGTCACACCTCGGAGGCCGAATATAGGCTCCATACTCTGGACCCTAGAAGGGCGCTCGCTTATTATAAGGAGCGCACGGCTGAAATTGGGAGAGGTTCGCCAGCTGTTTGTCACCACGCTGAAGCCGCACCTGGCAGACCTGCAGTTGCCGGACGATAGGCAGGTAGGTCACCTCCTGCATAGATCGCTGCTATAAGTTGGCGGGCATGGAGCCCCAGAGGGATAAGAGCTCATTCTACCGTCATACTGCTGCATCGGTGGCTGCTTCCAGGACGTCCTATCCAGGAAATCTGCAGGGCTGCTACCTGGAAGTCAGCACCTTTATTACCCATTACCACATCGACCTTGAGTCACGCCGGGATGCTGGTTTTGGGGCCCGCGGTTCTCAGTCCTTATTCCCTAAGTAGGGGTGTGCGCCTTGCCTCCCTCCTCCCGGAGAACTGCTAGAGTCTGCCAATAAGTGTGGATGAACAACATATCCATGTCCTAGAAATACAGGTTACTCACCTGTAACAGGAGTTCTAGGAATGGTATATGTTGTTCATCCTACGACCCTACCAACCTCCCGGCTTGACGCACAACCTGAGCTTCCAGCGGCCAGATCTGGCGCCATGGGGTGGAGCCGAGAGTTTTACGCACCCGGGTGGGTGGGAGGAGCCAGCTTGAAGACCTTCCAGCAAGATTTAAAGTGGCAAGGAACCTGCCAATAAGTGTGGATGAACAACATATAACATTCCTAGAACTCCTGTTACAGGTGAGTAACCTGTATTTATGCAGCTCTATCCTGTGAAAAATACCGGACCCTACTTAAAATGAGAAATTGATGCTCATTTGTGCTATTGTGGGTAGATGCATTATAAAATGGGGTAAAAGCAGGACTCCATCGAAAATGAGATATTGCATCTCAACTGTGCTGTCCTGGGTAAACATAGTGTAAAAATGTGTCAAAGCAGGACCCCACTGAAAATTATACATTGCATCTCAGCCAGTCTACCCTATGTAAATATATTTTAAAAATGTGTATACGCAGGACCCCAGTATAGTACTATATATAGTACAACTGTAAAGCTGAGGATAAATGTGGTTTTTAAATAAAGGAACTTGTAAATGTGACATAACTGCTATACTAAGATATGCATGTACTGTACAGTACTAAAAGAACTAAAAGCCACAGAGATTAACAAACATAACAACATAAAAAAAGACCAGCCTTGTTGGCACCAGCCAGAAATTGTTTATTTTCATTTTTAGTTTTGATTGATGAATTTAGATGCTTGTGAAAGGAAAGGGAATTGTTCACAAGTTAGTTACATTGCAGTAATGCACAGTGCAAACTTCTCACACAGATTCACTAGTACTAGACAAGAGGGACCCGTTGGTCTTTGGGGAGGGCAAGTTAGGCTCCTTGCTATGTGGGATAAGGCAAGATATTGGTGATGGGAAAACACACACACAAAAAAGGAGGCTTTGAATGGAAAGCGGAGAAAATGTGTTCGAAGTGGTGGAAAATTATACCTACTTAGGGGTAAAAACATCAAACCAGTTGAAAAAAAATACAGTTAATATAAAAATATCTAGAAAACAAAGTGCCCTTGGTATTAATTGTTGTGGGCGGAAAGTCACAAACCATTCATTTAGAGGAATGAGATCTGTTTTTGATCACATATTCTACCATCGTAGATACAGCACAGTTCACTAGACACACACACCAGTTAGCTGGGGACAGCTGAAATACCGGACATCTTTAAGCTAAACTCCTCCCACCACCACCTGTGGTGGCATCTTCCTGATCTGCCCTTTCGATGTTGGATTTTCTTTTCACTGGAGAAGACAGTTCTGATGTTGTGGATACAGTTCACTGCCCACACTCTGGCAGTTTTGTTTGAGACAGGTGAGTCATCAGAAGTTTTCAACCTAAGCTCCTTCCACCACCCGGGTGGTATATCCTCTGGCTCCACCCTGCAATATCAGATCTTTTGCACGCTGGAAGGGACAGATCTTCTTTGGGGGTATCTCAGTCATCCGATCACACCATAGGGAACTTCACTGCCGGTGAAGCAGGTTCCACACAGAAGATTTTCCAGCAGTACAACTGGGGCCATCCACAGCAATGTCACTCATCGACGTCATCAACCCTATAAAGGCATGAGCATCCCCACTCCCTCCTCAGTTCTTTCCCGCCATCGACTCTGATTGCATGGGTCTCGCGCTATTTTTGCCTGCGCTTGTTTAAGAGATTCCTTTACCCAGTTTATGTCGAGAGTTTCACCAGCCACTTCCGCTGTGGAAAGAAGATTGCTTCTTTTGACAACCACAGCCTCTGTGTCTACGGTCTTGAGCTTTACCATGATGCCTCTGTCTGGGAGCTCTGCCAGAAATTTAACCTCATGACCTTTAGGTGACTAGAGGTGTTCACCGAAGTTCGCATAAAGTGCGGTCGCGTTTCACGAATTCACAGGATTTTGAACACTCTGAAACTTCGATTTGTGTGAAATTTTTAGCGAAATTCACCTTTTTTTAACACGAAGCGTGAATTTTGCAGGCAGTGCGTGAAATTCACAGGTGAAATTTTGCACTCTGCAGCGAAATCTGAGCATTAACGTGCGGAGTGAATTTCATGGACTTCGGACACCTCTATAGGTGACACAAAAAGGCTTTGAAGCAATTCCTCATGGCGCAGCTGGTAGCCAGCTCTGGGCAGGGGTCTTCTGGGGTCCCTCCCTCCCAGTTGCCGGTAGGTTCGTTGAGCTCCCAGGTCTGAGACAAGTCCTTGCGGAAAAGTCACTAAAAGACTGTCAGCGGGACCACTCCCCCTGGCAGCACTCCCGATCCTCAATGGCCTCTTCTTCCTTCTCAGGGGGCACCTGGTTGGCTGATGCTGCTGCACCGACACACTGCTGTCCAGGCCTCTGCTTCTCCTGGGCCCCTACCCAACAGCACCTCCTCCCGCTTCTCAGGGAGGCCGACTGTCAACCCTCAAATAGTCAACCCCCCCATCGTGGCCTGATGCTTCTCCAGGCCCTCTGACGTCGGGACCCTCAGGTTCTTTTGATCTGTTGACGGGCTCACTGTGCTGGCAACCCCTCCACTGTGACACACCCTTCTCCTGCTGTCGACATCAGTGGTCTTTTGGCCAGGATTACTATAGTCCTAGTGCATCAGCTGGGCTTCTACAGTCTTGGGTCCTTGGTGCAATCGATGGTCCCGTCGTAATCAACACCGCTTCGGCCTTCTCAGGCTGTGCCCCATTGGCCGTCGCCGGACCCTCGATCATTGGACCTTAAGCTTCAACAGGTCAGCGTTGAGGAGGAGTACCTTCCTGACCTCATTCTTACTGAGGAAGAGGAGGAGGAGGAAGAACCTCTTTCCTCTGATAGGTCTGCTGTTCCTTCAGTGAGTGAGGACTCCTCAGGTCCCCTCCTGAGGATCCTACCTTTTCTAAGGTCATAAAGCAGCTGTCCACAGCTATGGGCATCAATATTGAGGAAGAGGAGTCCACCAGGAGAGAACTGTTGGACTTCTTGGGGATTTCAGAATCTCCCCCCAGGTCATTCCTCCTATCCTCCCGGCTCTAAAGAATGCCACAAGTGTAGCTTGGCACTCTCCAGACATGGTTCCTACCAAGCCCCGTGGGGCAGATAATCTCTATCATGCCCCTTAGAGTCTGCCTTCTTATGCTGCTCAACCAGAGACCAATTCCATGGTCATCAAAGCAGCACATGTCAGGTCCAAGGTGCCCAAGCACCTTAGCTCCCCCAACAGGGAATCCAGGCAGATCGACCTTTGGCAGGGAATCCAGGCAGATCGACCTTTGGGGTAAGAGGGTTTATGCCTCTTCCACCTTGGGACTTTGGATTGCCAGCTGTCTGTCACACATGGTCAAGTACCAAAACACCACCTGGAAGAAGGGCAGGACAGTTGTCCAGGCCCTCCTAGAATGTTCCCAGAAATGGGAGGTTCTCGAATCTTTACAGGCTGACGAGGACATCAGTAAGCACCTCCTCAGGGCCTTGTATGATATTTCTGCTACTGGGGCCAGGGCTACTGCCACAGGCATTTGCCTTCGTAGGTATGCCTGGCTGAGGGTCTCTATCTTTACAGCGGATGTCCAGCAAAAGGTGCTGAATGGATGTGGTACTCTCCTGCAGGCCAAGAACACATACTCTGGTCATGTCCACTCCTGCTTGACTACTGGAGGGACATCCTAATGGAACTTGACAATATATTTACTATCTCAGAATTACTTACCCCGGGGTTCGTCTTGACGGCGACGCCTACATTGAGCAGCCAGATCAACTGGTCCCAATATAAACTTGTCACACTCTTAATTTTAATAGCTAAAAAAGTTATAACCAGACTCTGGCTCACTAAGGTAGCCCCGGTCAAAATATCCTGGAGGAATCTCACTTAGGAAGTATATAATTTGGAACGTCTCTCATACAAGATAAACACCTTCAACACTAGATGGGGAAAATGGATTGCTTACCAGTTAGAGCGCTGTCAGGACTTTGTCCCATGACGAGAGACGATAAATCCCGCATGATTTCTGAGATGCCCATGAGTGGGAATATGCACTTCCTATTGGTTTTGGCTGCTCTCTGGAGGCACTCCAGAGATGGGAGGAGGCTTATCTGTAAAGCCCTGGTCAGGGAATATATGGAACACTGTACATCTTATTCTGTAGTACATTGGGACCTAGCCTGGATTATTCACTGTATAGAGAAAACAAATTTGAAGCTCTACCTGAGATATGCTAAACGGTCTTGTTTGCACAAATTAATTAAATTTTTATGTCGTCATATGGAATCTCAACAGCAAATGTGTTGCATAATTTTTGAATATGGATATAATGTTTTATGTCAAAATAAAATAAAAATTTATATTTAAAAAAAAAAAAAAAAGGTGCTGAATGCTCCCTTCAGTAGCTCAAAATTGTTTTGGGCCGGAGGTCCAGGACATCATTAATGATTTCCAGGCATCTGGCAGAGCTGTTAAGTCTGTCCATTTGCTCTGCCGTATCCAACCTAGGAGCAGACAGCAACCCGCCTTTCGCAGAGCGGTCCACAAGTCCGGAGTAGGCTCCCTACACCGGGGAATAAGAAAAGCCTTCTCGCCCTTACTTACCCCCTCCTCTTCGGGCTCAGCTGCTAAGCATCCCAGAGGTGACGGATCAGCCCCAGCAGCTGGATCCGCCGATGCCTGACTCCTTGCTAGACCCCCTCTTTCAGTCCCTAATGAAGAGGAGGAGATGCAAGCCGGTTCTCCCTCCATTTAAACCAATGGAAAGCCATAACTACAGATAGAGACATAGAAATCTGATGGCAGAAAGGGACCCCAACGGCCCACCCAGTCTGCTCCTATTCCCTCCCTCAGTTAGCATTTACCTTCCCTAACTTTCATCCCTCCCCCCCATCCTCCCCACCCACCACCACCATCTTTGCGGGTTTTATCATCCTTTTGTGCTTCTGGAAACTTCTGTTTCCAATTCTTACTTAAACCCATGTATTTATCCCATGCCCTCTTCAACTCTCTTACTTCTTTCTCTTCCACCACCCACTCTGGCAGTCCATTCCAGGGGTTTACCATCGTCTCAGTAAAGTAGTTTCCCCTCCTATTACCCCTGAATTGTCCACCCTCTAGCTTTAAGCTGTGCCCCCTAGTCTTCGGATTCTCTTTCCTATTGAAGATGCTCCCTTCCTTCACCTTGTTTATTCCCTTTAGGTATTTAAAAGTTTCAATCATATCCTCCCTCTCTCTCCTTGTTTCCAGGGAATCTAGGTCTAGCCCTCCAACCTCTCCTCATAGGTCCTGTGATGCATGCCATGCACAATTTTGGTTGCCCTACTCTGGACCCTCTCCTCCCTTTCTATATCCCCTTTTTGGTATGGTCTCCAGAACTGTACCCCATACTCAAGGTGCAGACGAACCATGGACCTGCGTAGAGGCATTATCACTTCCCTTCTGCTTGTAGTACCCCTCCCAATGCAGGCCAGCATTCCATTTGCTTTTCCTACCTTCTCGTTGTACTGGTTTGCCTGCTTTAGGTTGTCCGAAATTATAATCCCCAGATGCCCCTCCTGCTCCGTTACCAAAATCGCCTCCCCTCCTAGTGTGTATATGGCCTTTGGGTTCTTTTGCCCTGTGTGCATTATTCTGCATTTTTTTGTTTGCATTAACTCTCAATTGCCACCTCTCTGACCACCCCTCTAGCTTCTGTCATATTCTCCACCCCTCCTGGTGTGTCCACCCTATTGCAGGTTTTCGTATCGTCCGTGAATAGGCACACCTTCCCATTCAGTCCTTCTGCAGTATCCCCTATATAAATGTTAAAAAGTATTGGTCCCAATACTGACCCCTGTGGTACCCCACTCCTCACCCATTCCTCTCTGGAATGCACCCCATTTACAACCACCCTTTGGCTTCTGCCACCAAGCCAATCTTCTAACCAATTTGTTATGTACTTCTCCACTCCCAAGCTGCCCAATTTGCTCACTAGTCTCCTGTGAGGGACGGTGTCCAAGGCCTTGCTGAAATCCAGATAGGCCACATCCACTGCCCCTCCCTGATCGCTCACCCTCGTCACCCAGTTGGAGAACTCGATCAGGTTCTTCTCGCATGACCTTCCCTTTGTGAACCCATGTTGTCTGTCATCCTGAAGACCACTATCTTTCAGGTATTTAACTATCCTTTCTTCCAGGAGGACCTCCATAATCTTTCCTACCACTGAGGTAAGACTGACTGGACAACAGTTACCCGTCTCCGCCTTGCCGCCGCTCTTATGCAAAGATACCACGTTTGCCTTTTTCCGGTCCCCTGGAACTTTCCCTGTATCCAGTGATTTATTGAACAGCCTCATTAGTGATGCTACTGATTCCTCCCTAAGCTCTCTGAGCACCCTGGGATGTAGAGCATCCGGACCCATTGCCTCATCTACCCTTATCTTACTCAGTTCCTCCAAAATCCTACTCTCTTTGAGTGGGCTAGTGTCCACCCCCACCCCCCAGTCTCCATACCCCTCCCTGCAGCTCTGTTCTCTTCCTCTCCTTTACTTTTTTAACTTTATTTATCCCCCGGCCAGCCCCCATCCACCGGTCCCTCCAACCCCATCACCCCGGTGTCCACTGGGACTCACCTCTCCTTTCTCCCTTCCTCCTCCGAGGTGCCCAACTAGCTGGGTATGGTGCCTGCAGGGGACCAGTGTCATCCTGCCAGTCGGCTGCCGTTTTCTCTCTTTCTCCCGAGTGTGGCATGGGAGCGTGCAGTGATGCCAGTGACTGAGCTGCACGCGCTTCTGCATGCCAGGCGTCTGCTTCGCATCCACCCCCTCTATCTGTGGGTCCACTGTTCCAACCCCCAGCTGCCACTAGGTGCCAGGCAAGCAGCAGACTCCATCCCCACTCCTCCCAGAGAGAGGAGAGCTGTCCTCTGGATGCTTGATCCTCTCCCTCCCCGGCCAACTCCCGATGACCTGCTCGCACCGCGAACACGGGTTGCCGGCATGGCAGGTGGTAAGGCACCAGTGCCTCAGCCCTCCACGCCACTGGGCCGGCCTCTCTTCCCCTCCTTTTCTATCATGAAAACTGAGCAGAAATACCTGTTTAGCAAGTCTGCTTTTTCCCAGTCCTCCCCTTTCAGTCTCATTATACCCCGCCTATTCTTCCTTCTTTCGCCGATATAACGGAAGAACTTTGTCTCCCCTGCTAGCCCCTTTTGCTATCCTCTACTCCATTTCTGCCTTTGCCCTCCTGATTTTCTGCCCTGCCTCCCTTAGCTTTTCCCTGTATAACTCCCTGTCCTCTCTTCCTTGTGTTCTTTTATATGCCCTGAAAGCCCTCTTTTTCTCCCCTATTGCCCTTGACACCTCTCTCGAGAACCAGAGTGGTCTTCTACCCCTTTGGCTCACCTTTCTTTTCTTTTTTTTTTTTTTTAAATACTCTATTTCTCTCTCCGGATCCCAGGTTGGCAACCATCCTAGCCACCTGTTGAGCCCCGTATCCCAACATCAGGCTACAACCCCCCCCCCCTGTCATGGCGGTGAGGAGCCCCCCTCCCCAAGCTCTACTCATCTCTACCAGGATCCAGTTCAGGGAGCGCCATTCGGGGTTGGGGCCTGCAGTGGGTGGATGCCTCATCTAGCTGACCAGGACCATTTTCTCATTTTCCTCCCTTGAGAGTGGGGTGTGCACTGATGTCAGAGGAGGGAGCATGCATTCATCCACATGCATGCCTCCCAGCACCTGCCTCACTCATTTCTTTCTTGCAGCATAGGTGCTCTGTCCCCCTGCCACCGCCAGGGGTCAGAAGTGCACTGACCACTGAAATCCCCCCCCCCCTGAGAGGGAGAGCAGTCCCTTGGACGCTCAGTCCCTCTCCACCCCTGCCGACCCCCGGTGGCCCGTGCTCATTCCCGAACACTGGTCACTGGCATAGCGGGAAGTAAGACGACCAGCGCCTCAGCCTTCAGCGCCACTGAGCCGGCTGTTAGGCTCATCTTTCTAATGCACTGGTCCATAGCTTTCAAAATTCCTCTCTTTATTGCCCCCACAGTTCTTCCATATCCCCCAGCATTTTCTTGCCTTCCATCTCACCCCTGAAAATCTCCCTCAATCTATTGAAATCTACCTGCTGGAAGACCAGCACCTTAGTGGCAGTTTGACTTCCTTCCATCCCCATCCAAAGTCTAAATTTGACCACTCTGTGTTCACTTGCCCCTAGATTTTCCCCCACAGAGACCTCCTCTACACTGTCTCCGTGTGTCAGAATTAAGTCCAGAGTACCCCTACCCCTAGTAGGCTCTCTGACTAGTTGTTGTAGGAGTGCTTCCTTTAGGGATTCCAATATCTCTCTACTCTTTGTCGATGCAGCTGATGGGATCCCCCCGTCCACATCAGGGAGATTAAATTCCCCCGCCAGAAAAAGTTCCTCTTTGCTGGCCATCCTTTGTACCTCCTGCATAAACTCCTTGATGCCTGGATTCTTCAGATTGTAGAAAAGGGTCACACACTGGGGCTTGTAGAACAGCCCCCAGAGACTCCTCCAGTATCCTCCGCCTCATGTCATAGTTCTTCAGGAACAGGTAGTCCTTTCTGCTGGAAAAGGCCATTCAACCAGTGCCCAGGTGGCAGAGGAACAGGGGTGTCTAGTCTAGGTTCTTTCTGGTCCCCAAGAGAACAAAAGATCTGAGGCCTATTCTAGATTTCAGAGACCTCTATCTTTATATCCAGTGCAAGAAATTCTGCATGGTCACATTGCCAGACCTATTGCCCATGCTCAAGCAGGGCAATTGGCTGTGCTCCCTAGACATACAAGACGCTTATTTGCATGTCTCGGTTTGTCCGCCACATAGGCGGTATCTCTGGTATCTTTTTTAGGGTGAACATTACCAATTCAAAGACTTGTCCTCTGTGCCACGTGTTTTCATGAAATGCTTAACAGCAGTAGCAGCAGCCCTCCAGAGTGAAGACCTGACCGTCTTTCCCTACCTGGACGACTGGCTTCTGAAAGTCCTGTCCAGAGATCAGCTCCTCTGGGCCTTGGAGAGGACCCTTCAGCTGTTTCACTCCCTGGGCATCACTGTCAATCTGCCCAAGTTGGTCCTGCTTCCATAAAGGAGGCAGTATAGCGCAGTGATTAAGGGAACTGAGCTGCAGACTTGAGACCTGGGTTTGAATCCCACAGCCCCACTTGCATACTGTGTGACCCTGAGCAAGTCACTTAACTTCCTTGTGCTCCCAGGTCGTACCTGGAAACAAGCTTTGGCTTAGTGTGCCTTTCTTGGTTAAACAATTTCCCCCCTTCCCACCCCCATCCCAAAGGCTGCAGTATATCAATCAATCAATTCTTTATTTAGCCAGGCGAAACACCATTGAGATATACTCATTCACAAGGTGGACCTGCATACAGTCACAGTAATACATCACAGAGATACAGTCAATAGGTGGATACATTACCAGTGAACTAGACACAATGACATGGAATACAGGGCAAGGTAGGCTTAGATATCAAAATGAGGTTGAATACAGATATAGTTATTTATGCCTCATGCATATGAATACATATACAAAATAAGCAGTTTACAGAAACACAGCATGTAAACAATATGAAGAAATTATATAGATAGGAATACAATACACACAACATATACACTATATCAGGATAAGTTGTAACAAGGGACTGAGAGAAGTGCCACAAGGGAAGGATATGCATCTAATGCAGAGTCAGTGTACACAGACCCATCAGAGATGTAACCTAAAGAGGTAGGGAAACAAGAAGTGCATGACGCTGGGATGAATACCACCGAGCAAGAAAGGCAGCCTGTCAGGAAAATAGACCGCAGAAAGGGCAAGGCCGTGAATGTAAGGTCATTGGTGAAAACGGTTGCAAGTCACCTTAAAAGACTGTAAGAGCAGGTGTTTAAAGAAAGACACTGACACCGGTATAGCCAGCTTCAGTGTTTTTTTCGCATTGCTCCAAAGGGAAGGGAGTGAATGGCTTATCGCTGCTCATCCAAAATGCGATCTGACTAGGGATTTGAAGGGAGATGTGAGAGATCCTCCTTAAAGGGTATTTTCCAGGACTGCAAGCAAGTAGACAGTCCTTAATGTACTGTGGAAACTTATTAGTAATTGCTCTATAAGTCCAGAGCAATGCATTGTTATGCCTCCTTAATGGTAAGGGAACACCAGCCTATTGTCTTATAGAGGGTGCAGTGGTGAGTGGAGTAGGGCACGCCAGTGATAAATCTAAACGTACGATGGTAGAGGGAATCGAGAGTGGAAAGGGCAGCACTCGTGCTGTGTCCATACAGGAAGTCCGCATAATCCAGGAGAGGAATGAAAGTGGTTTGTACAAGCCCTTTTTTCCTCTCTTGAGATAAAAACTGCCTAATCCTGAAGAAAATTCCCGGCCTCATCTATGTGGACTTTGTATGACAACTTAGTCTATCCAAACTCCCAGGTACTTAAATGCTTCCACAAAATCCAAAGGGTCACCTAGCAGTGTGACTACTTGGGGAACCATTCCTGGGATCAGGGGTTTAGTGGCATTAACTCATGGGGAGAGACAAGCATAGCCTTCGTTTTCTTAGCATTTAGAAAGAGCTTTGAATGCAAGAGGTTTTTCTGAAGGTGGTTGAATTCAGTTTGAAGGTCATTGCATGCGAGCAGTGGAGTAGGCCTGGCTATGCATACCTCTCAACCTCTTGCCTCATGAATCAGGGACAAAGACCCAAAATGAAATACACATCTTAAAAAATGGTACTATTCACTCAGAAAGCTGATAGAATGAAAGGATTTGTGTTAAGATGCATTTTCTGAAGAACAAGTCTGTAACTTTAATGTTTGGCATAATTTTGTGCTTTTAATCCCTACTGTTCTGTCACAAAAACACAAATTGTACGAGGGACAGAGGAAAATTTTGAGGCAAAATCAGGGACAGTTGAGAGGTATGTGGCTATTTACAGCACTGTGTCGTCAATGAATGAGTGTATGTTAGCTGACTGGTGGCCGGTACTTAGACTATTACTGTAAATGGCAAGGACTGGCCACTAGGGGCGCTAAATAGGATGGCAGCTTAAAGATCAGCTCCACAACCCAGAGGGAAATATCCTTTAAAACCCTTTTTCTGCCAGCTGGTACTATATCCTCTCTCTACTGTAACCTGAGAGGTTATACTCAAGCTACACTAATTTAGCTTCATTGACACAAAAAGCCTTCATTTGCTGTGTGGAAATTGCTGTTTTACTGAAGAGCATCCTGGATAAGGTAGGCCTGAAAATATGGCTGAAGGCTGCTTGCCACAAACCTGGGAACAACTGTCAGTTGAGGCGATGTTCGGCCAACTTATGGCCCAGATGGCACAAGTCACTATGGCAACTAATCGAAACATCCAAGTGGTTCAAAATTTAGAAGCCAGGATGCTGCATACCGAACAGTGGGTCTCGCCGACGGAGGGGCGTGTTCAGGACTTAAGGGCAGAATTAAGAGATCAACAACGGACCATACAGATGCTGCACAGTAAGATGGATGACCTCCAGAATCGAGGTCGCTGTAATAATCTTCGCTTCCTGGGCTTCCCTGAATGTGTAGAAGGCAAAGATACCGAGGGAGTTCTACAATTAGCCATCGCTGAAATGCTGCAGTTGGACCCATTGATACCACTCCAGATGGAACGCGCACACCGTACGTTAGCTCCCATGTCTCAGGCCCAGGACAGTCCACGACTTATCATAGCCCGATTTATTGATTTTAGGGACAAAGAGAAGGTCCTAACTAGAGCTCGTGAGTTACAGCATGTAGTGTGGAGATCAAATAGGATCCACATCTTTCAGGACTTCTCTAAGGATCTGTCGGACAAACGCCAAGCATACTCTGAGGCAAGGCATAAAATGCACAGTATTGGACTGTCCTTCTCCTTGTGTTACCCAGCCACGGTGTGGGTTATGCATAATGGGGTCTTGAACAGTTTTGAATCTCCTGTTGCACTCATGGATTTTTTACGGCGCAACTGGCCACAAGAATTCACCACCTCTACTACCCTGGGAGCCCCTTTGGCAAAAACTGCTACCGACGGGTTGGATTGCCACTCCTCTCCATCAGTGAGCAGGCCTGCAGTTTGGCAAGACCTCAGGGAGCAACACTGGGAACTCCCCCCAAAAGCACACCGAAAGAGGCAATCCTCAAAGAAACACGGCCACCGGGAGCATCCTTCGTAGAGAGGGCAAGACAACACAGAGGAGGCCATAAACCTGGACACTGTTGCTCCAGATTCGTTACAGGCCTACCACAGCGCTAATAGACATGAAGCTTTACGCCCCAGCTCTCCGGATCAACACCTAGGCATTGTGGATTCGACTGTGCAAGGCAGACCTACTTCTGTGTTGCAGCCCAGCTATCTGTGCCCATCAGCAACTCCTCATCAGCCGCAGAACAGAGCTACAAATAGCGGAGGGCAGCGTCCACCAAAGGCTACGAGGGAGGCCTCCTTTACCAGCGGAGATCTCATCTTCAGTGTGGATCATCCTGAGCACTTTACATCTCCACGTCAATCGATCAGAGAAAACCCACCGGCGTGGTCAGATAAGTAGTCATCCTTCTATTTTCTTTCTATTCCTGTTCTTTTAATCCCCCGGGGAGTTGTGGGTATGGGGTGAGTTTGGGGTGTCTAAATTGATCGTCAGTGGACAATCTCCTTGGCTGACCCATCTGCTACCCTTTCTCCATGTTACCCATGTAAGGGAACTTTCGAGCCCCTTTTCACCCCAACCTTGACCGCTTGCACTGCCATATGGCAGAGAAGATGCCTCACTCCTGTGCGGAGGATTCAATGAGGCCTACCAACAAGCTCTCAGTGGACGTCGTGATCAAGGTCCAGACACATCTAGATGGCAAAGAAGGCCTTTTTGTACCATCTGATTAAACAGCACAACTTTTGTGTGTTCTACCTCGCTTACGTGTGTGTGTGTTGGGGCGCTGGGAAGCTGTGTCATATAATATGAAAGTATTTGTCGGCATGCGTCAACTGTTGTGCTGAATGGGTAGCCAGGATGTGTTTTACGTGAGGCCCTAAGTGGTGAATGGCACAGGCCTGTGCCCCTCTGGTATGTTTTTTTTTTTTTATTATTATTTTCTATGAAGGGGAGAACTCCCAGCCCCTGCATTGGGTGGCTTTCAGTACACTCTTCATAGGTGTGACGATCCTGACCTCACCCAAGATTTTTGTTGTGAGAACACGTTGGCACCCATCAGCAATAACCCTAGGCTTGCCGAAATAGTGGGCAGTCCCCCCCCACTTTCTTTCCTGGAAACGCCCACCTCATTAGAAGCGTTGTGTAGTCCCACTTTAAGTACCCCAGCTTCTGAGCTACACTGCTGGAGCAGCTCTCTCAACCCTCTGGGGTTGCAATGAGCCACGTGGTCCAGCCTTCTTATTGGGTTGCTTGATTCTCTCAGGGGGAGCCTCCCCTCCCCCGCACTCACCGTAGTGCTAAGGAAGGATGGATACCACTTGATAACACCCTGGGAATAGGGGCTGGCCTACAGCAGGGCTCTGAGGCCAAAGAGATGCCTCAATATCCCCAAATTGCATGGTACACTGTGCGCAATATGTATAGTTTGTTAATGTGTTTATGTATGTTTGTTTCACAAGAGACACACACAAATGTTTCGTTATTTGTTAGTATAAGGTCATATGATAGGGGCAGAGTATATAGGCTTTACCCACTCTCTCCATATCTGTTGGCACTCTATAGAAATTTGCCTCTTCTGGTTGGGCTGCCCTCGCCCCCTATCTGCTGGTTGTTCTTGATATATCTCTTAATTAAATATTTGCTTCCTATTACTAACAGGTGATATCACTTGTCTGACATGGAACGTCAGAGGTCTTAACATCCCAAACAAGAGGAAGCAAGTTTTGGGCTACCTTAAGAGACTAGGAGCGACGGTCGCCTTCCTGCAGGAGATCAAACTTACTTGGGGGGGGGGGTCCTGAGAGACTGAAGAGGGAGTGGGTAGGTCAGGTCATACATGCCTCGGCCTCTTCTAGAAAGAGAGGGGTGGCGATTCTGCTTCACAAGCAGCTACAATGGAAATTGCAGAGACAAGTGAGAGACCCTGAGGGTAGATGGGTGGTGGTACTCATGGATACTGGGAAGGGCCCTCTGATCCTGGGTAACGTATACGCTCCGAATGAGGACTCGTCCTCCTTCTTTCACAAGTTGGCCCAGGTGCTGATCCATAGCTCGGAAGACACCCCATTTTGTTAGGGGGCGATTTTAATTTTACTCTGGACCCTTTCCTGGATATATCCCCTTCCAATACTGAGCCCCACTCCAGGGCTGTAATGGCAGTGGCTCAATTACAACAAGATTTGGCCCTTATGGACATCTGGAGAATATTTCACCCCTCCCAACGGGACTACACCTTTCATTCCCCAGTACATAGTTCTCTTAGTAGAATAGACTTCTGGCTCACCTCTCCTTCTATTACTAGTAACACTGTTAATACCCTTATTCATCCGTTAGTTATCTCGGATCATGCCCCTGTGCATCGTGCCTTCACATGGGGCCCCGCTCTCCCTAAATCTCCGGCATGGAGGCTGAACCCATTGTACTTGTGACCCAGACTCCCGCGCTTCAAAAGGAAGTAATGGAATTTTTCGCATAACCTCATAGCAGATACCTCTGTGGGTACCACATGGAAGGCAAAGCTACTCTAAGAGGGGCTATAATAGGGTATGTGAGCCGGCGCCGAAAGAGGAGGGAGCAACATTTGAGGGGGCTTGAACGACAACTCCGAGAAGCGGAGCTTGCTTTTAAGGCCCTTTGTGTCCCTTCCCTTAGGTCAGAGGCAGGTCACAAGGTCACCTCTCTGAAGATGCAAGTGAATGAGCTGGTCTCTAGAAAGGAAGAGATTTCGATCATTAGACTCGAGCATACATATTGGGAAGGGGGAGAAAAGGGGGGTAAGCTGCTGGCATACCGTCTCAAAAAGCAGCAAGCCGAAAGGCATATGGTGGCTTTAGAGAATGCAGGGGGTAGGACCCAGACCTCAGCACAAGGTATTAATCAAATAATGATGGATTTTAACTCCTCGTTATATAAATCCTCCAGAGCCCCAGACCCCCAGGGAGGTCCGCCCATTTCTGGAGTCCCTACATCTCCTCAAAATCTTGGAAGCCCAAGCTAATGTCCTAGATGCCCCGATCTCAACCCAGGAGGTGGTAGACACCATTCTCTCCCTTAAAAAGGGAAAGGCCCCAGGGGGGGACGGTTTCCCTATTGAAGTGTGGCAGCTGTTGCATCCCATAATCTCTCCGGTATTGCAACAAGTATTTACTGAGCCATTGCAAACAGGGTCTCTCCCTTCATCCCTTAGGGAGGTGACTGTTACTATCCTACCAAAAAAAGGTAAAGACCCTCTTAAAGCGTCCAGCTACCGCCCTATTTCATTATTGAATGCTGATAGCAAGGTGCTAGCTGAGATACTAGCTAATAGACTGAATCCTCTCCTTCCCAGTTTGATCCACCCATCCCAAGTAGGCTATGTTAAGGGCCGCTTTAGCGCGGACCATATTAGATTGTTGGTAAATTTAATCCATAAGGCCTAAACATTATCTTCCCTCGCTGCTGCCATTGCAATAGATTTCGAAAAGGCCTTTGATCCCTGGAGTGGGACTATGTCCAACAAGTACTTTGCACTATGGGCTTGGGGGCGGGGTTTCGGGCTTGGATTGGGGCAATATATTCATCCCCAGCTGCACGGATACTCGACAGCACATGCTGTTTCCATTCATACTGGGTAGGGGTACCCGTCAGGGCTGCCCACTTTCCCCACTACTTTTTGTATTGGCAGTAGAACCCTTGGCAGCCGCTATTAGGCAAAATCCTCTAATTTCCAGGGTCCAGGTGGGAACAAGGGCATACCCTACTCTTATGTATGCGGATGACCTGTTGCTCCCTATAGCCAATATTGTCACCTCCCTCCCTCCCCTACTGTCCACCTTGTCAGATTTCTCTACACTTTCAGGGCTCAGGATTAACCAGCCAAGACGAAGGTCCTACCTTTAAAGTCCAAGTGTACCTCTCAAATGGTTACTCAGCATAGGCTCCGATGGACCCCAGAGGGGATTACCTACTTGGGCATTACTGTCTGTCCTAATCTGCGTAAAATCTGGGACCTGAATATGAAACCACTTTTTGCGTCCATTCGTAGAGAACTGGAAATCTCTTCGACTGTCGCTTGTAGGTAAAAATATCCGCAATTAAAATGGTCACAGTGGGGGGGGGGGCCACTGTGGAGCCCGAGCTCGTAGGACGCACTCTAGTGTTGCTCTCCAACTAGATCTCCTAATTTCTTTAAAAATACACTTTTAAGCACAGATCGAGTGAAATAATCTAAACTGACTGAAAGAGGGACCCCGCAAGAACAAATATGGGGAACCCTCGGAAGGATAGAGGTACAAGTGCAGGTGCGAAAGCGACTGGAACTTCACAGCCCTGCCACGATCCTCAGGCCGCGCTGCAATGAGAGACAATGGCGTCAATAGGCCTAAAACTGCAATGACTGAGCACCTCAGTCACGGAGATGAATGCAAAGCTGGACTCATTTGGCACTAGAGTCTCTGTAGTAGAGAAAACGGTGGAGGGGCTCCGAACGCAAGTGGTCGACTTAAAAAGGCAATCCGATTCAGCGGGCTCTTCTACTGCATTGTTGCCGAAGGAAAATATTCACCTGAGGGCTCATCTCGAGGCGCTAGAGAATCAAGCGCGCGCAGCCCATATCAGAGTCCTAGGGTTACCTGATGGAATAGAGGGTGACCATCCCCTGATGTTTATTCAAGAATGGCTGAGAGATAAACTGGCTCCGGAAGACACTCAAGCAACTTTTGCCCTCCAAAAAGTTTACAGGATTACTCCACCGAGGGTACCGTGAGGTCTCTGAGAGGCCTCGTACTTTGCTCATTATGACTGACGGAGTAGGTACGAGGGATAAGATCTTACGCCTAGCCCGTGAAAATTCACCAGTTCTACAGGATGAAAATACAATATATATGTTCCCCGACATAAGTTATGCTATACGTTTGAAACGTAAACAATTTGATGGGACACGGAAGCGTTTGAGGGAAGCCTCGATACCACATGCCATGATATTCCTGGCTCGCCTCCGCATCGTACACAACAGCAAGGTTTGGATTTTCTCGGATCCCTCTGATGCGAGTAAATGGGCTCTCCGTTTCGTGGATAGCAACAGAAGCCGAAGGGAAAGGAGATCGGAGGATAGTGATTCAGAAACCTGATTCCTTTGTCGGGACGAGGCCTAGTAGACACGGTCGAAGAGATAAGAGCTCGCTTTCCTACTCTAATTATTGAAGCTCCAGCGGTGAAACTTTTGCTTTTTCTTTTACAGACTCTGTGGGACCCTTAAAATTGAAATTAAAGCTAAAAATAATATGATTTAGTGAATCCTAGTTTGAAATGTGTAATATACCTAACTCCCTTTATTTTTGGTCATATTATAGCTACTTAGATGCTTCTGGGGTAGCTTTGTTAACCTTTTAGGAGAGGCTTTAGCCTGGGATTCCATTTACTGAAACTACTAGTGCTTAACTGAAGTTTAAGTAACAGCAAATATATGGGAGATCTAGAATTTAAGGGGAGTATACTTAACGTAGGGTGCTTATGTTACTACACTTATCTTTAGAGGTATAGTGTGATGCCAAGAGTCCCTTGCTAGGGACAAGGACTTTAGGATTTATATTAGTATTCTCTCAATATCGTATTATTCACACTGCTCTTGGGCTAATGAAGCAGCTATATTGTTTAAATCTCTTTTTAGGTCTTATTAGAGACTTCCCGTCAATGTGGTATCTTAATGTGTGGGACGTTCCTATCCTACGGTTAAAGGGAGGACCTTGTGTTCTCTCTCTGGTTTGTAATATTGTAATCTGCTATGTCTTGCATATGGAACGAATATCTGTAAGATAATGGATAAGTAATAAAAATAAAGTATAAAAAAAAAAAAAATGGTCACAGCACCAAAAATTATGCATCTTCTCTCCCACATTTCTTTGAAAATACCTAGTTATTGGTTTACTAAATTAGACTTCCTGCTGGGATCCATTTTGTGGGAGGGTAAGAAACCTAGGTACAGTAGAAATACGCTCAGAGCTCATTGGTCGGAAGGGGGCTGGGGTCTTCCGTGGTTAGAGGGGTATAAATGGGCCTTTCAGCTGGCTCAGACGTTAAAATGGTTCCTTTTCCCTGAACATAACACTCCCGAGTGGCTGGATATGGAGAGAGAGGTATGTCAGCGTACTCACTTGGTACTATTGTTATTTAACCATCCCTCCAAGGGCACTCACTCTCATCCTACTATAGGTCCCTCTCTGGAATATTAGGCCAAGGTGCATAAGAAGTTGGGTGCCTCCCTATCTCCCCTAAGACTTACCCCACTATGGGGCAATAATGAGATTACAGTCAATAAACAACCAGTTGCATGGCCCTCATGGGAACGTGGTGGTATCTCATTGCTTCAAGATATGCTCATTCCTGGTACAGATACCCTTAATTCCTTTGAGGGCCTGCGGAGCTCTTATGGGATCTCTCCCAAAGACTTCTGGCGATTCCTCCAAATAAGAAGCGCCATCCTTGCGTACAGGCATAAGCAGCACCAAGAGCAACAAATCTCCCAGATAGAGTCATGGCTGGCCCTAGAAAGAGGACAGTCAAGCCGGGTATATGTGGCCATTCGGAGCACCATCCCGTCCCAAGCAGAGGAATCCAAGCGTAAATGGGAGAAAGCACTGCATGCCCCTGTTACGAACCTGGAGTGGAAGTCTTGTCTAAAACTAGCTCAGGGGGCATATCCTGACACCAGTAGTCAATTAATATAGAACAAGATAATTCACTCCTGGTACAGGACCCCTGTAGTCCTCGCTAAGGCGATGTTGGCTCAGTCTGACCTGTGTTGGAGGTGTCAGGAACTCCCAGGTGACCTGTTCCATATACTTTGGTCCTGCAGGCTGATCCAGCCCCTATGGCAGGCTACCTGTGAGATGGGGCCCAAAATACTTACGAAGCCTATGCCTCAGTCCCCTGAGTTGCTGTTATTAGGACTCCGGCCCCCGGCCCCTCACCTTTGTCTCTCTGAGTTGAAACTACTTCTGACACTCGGTATGCAGGTTAAAAGACTCCTACTGTGTAAATGGTGGTCCCAGGTAATCCCCTCCTTGGGGGAGGTACTTACCTCCATGGCTCAAGTTGCCAACTGGGCCAGAATATCACATACTGTGACCAATACCCTCTTTAAATATACGGCCCTCTGGACTCCCTTCCTTCTGTTTTTGAAACCTAGGGAGGGAATCGGCTGAATAGGCACAACCATGCTACTATAATGGTCTCCTCTCATGGTGCATTTAGGGGCAAGTGCTGGAGGGATTGTTACTGAGTTATAGGGGACCCTGCTCTACAGATGACATGGTATTATATCAATAAAGGATAGTATCTTCTCTGTCAATGAAGACCTGTTTGGTTTGTGTGTGTGATCTCTTGTATTTTGTAGGTGTAAAGTAGAGGACAGCGGCCCTGGACCTCTCATAATTTCTAATGCTTTGTCAAATACTGCAGAAACTAGCAGGATGGGGCCAGGTAAGATATGTTTGTATGAGTTAGCCATAATGCAATGCACCAACTGCTAATACTTTCAAAGTTAATCTCCAGCTGGATAGGTGTTGTGCATCCAGGCACAGAGTATTATCCTACTGCTTACCTGGCCAGCATGTTCTGTTCTCTGCTTCTACAGACATATGTAACAGTCGTAAGAATGTATTCGACTGTTTTAATGTTTGTATCGTTTTAATAAGTCAAATCAATAAAACTTATTAACCACAAATATAAATGGCAAACAAAAGCGATCTGAGAATGGACCCTTGGGGCACTCCTCTTGTGAGTGTTTTCATTGGGAAAAGGTCACCGCCTGCTTTGACCTGCTGGAAGCGGTCAGTAATGTAATTGGTAAATCAGTTTAGGGCCAAGCTGCCTACCCCAGTGTTCTTTAATGCGAAGACTGTGGTCCACCGTGTCGAAGGCTTTGCTAAGGTCAAGAAAGAAAGCATATACAATTATTCAGGGCTTTCTGCCAGTCATTTGTGACCTTAGCAAGTGCAGAGAAGGTGCTATGTCAGGGACAGAAGCCAGACTGGGCAGGGTTTAGTAGGTCAGCTTCCTCTAAAAACTGCTTAAGCTGGGTTTTGACCACCTTTTTGAGCAGCTTAGCTAAAATAGGAAGCAGGGATGTTGGGTGATAATTATTTAAATTGCTTGAGTCTCCAGATTTAAAAAGCAGAATGCCATGGGGACAAATTTAAAAAGATGAGTAATTGAAGGGGACAGGGCATGATATCCAAGTTTGAGGAAGTAAGGTTTGATGAGGTCTGCACCTGCGCTTTTCCTGATGTCCAATTGCAGTAGGAGGTCCTAAACCTGTTTCACAGAGACAAGGTTGAAAGAAAACACATCGACTTGGGTGGATGTATCTGAGTTACGACCATCTGGGTTCAGATTTCCCAACTACACCCTGAGGTTGTTGGCTGGTGAGGTGTCAAATGCCAAGCCTGCTATGGCAAAATGGTTGTTGAAAAGGTCAAGTATATCTTTTTTGTCAGTGATGGCAGAGCCGTCAATAAGGATTTTTTAAGGGGTTGGACTGGCCGAGTTGTGGCCTTGCAGGTCCTTTAAGGTTTTCCAGAACTTAGGGTCACAGGTAGAAGAGGATTCAAACTCAGTACAACAAAAGTGTGCTTTCTCCACACTAATTATTTTGATGCATCGATTTCTTGCAGCTCTGAATGCTGCCCAGGTATCGAGGTGGTCATGGACTCAGCGCAGGGTGAGGCCTTCCTTCCCCAAAATAGGGCAGCATACCTAATTTCCGAGGCCCGGGAGGTGGCCCAAAGCCGTTATGTTATCACTAGGGTATACTTGAGGGTATTAGGGCTCATGGCTGTGGCCATTGCCATGGTCTCTCTGGCTGGACTGCACATGCGGGTGCTCCAGTGGACCCTCCGGGTGCAGTGGGACCAGTGCACGGTTGATCTGGAGCAGCTAATGCAGGTTTTCTCTTCAGACCGCAAGGTGCTTCAGTGGTGGATGGACCCCCAGAACCTGTTATGAGGGGTCCCGCTCCTGATCTCCTCTCCCCAGCAGATTCTCACCATGGATGCCTCCGGTTCAGGCTGGGGTGCACACCTGGGTTCTTTTCAGACTCAAGGGACATGGTCCCCATTCGAGACGTCTTTGCATATCAGTGTCTTCGAGATGCGGGCTGTCCTGTACTCCGTGCAGGCCTTACAGAACCCTCTCCTTCTGGTTCAATTGATGGTCCAGTCAGATAATCTCAGTGGGGAATGCATTTGTACCCCCTATGCAGGGAGGCTATGAGAGACTGATACTGGGCACTGGACCACGTCTTGGTCCTATCTGCAGTTCATGTCCCAGGGGTGCCGACCATCCTGGCGAACAGCCTTAGCTGGTCTCAGTCCAGCATGCACAATTGGGAACTTCTCTTATCCATCGCAGAAGATCTGTTCAACAAATGGGGTCCTTCAGAGTTGGACCTTTTTGTGTCCCCACTTAACGTAAAACTGCTCAATTTCTGCTCACTGGATCCAGGGCCTGCAGTTTTCTGACGAGATGCATTGTCCGTCTCCTGGAGCGGGAGGTTCCTTTATGCCTTTACTCCATTTCCTCTTGATTCAGAGGGTGCTAAGCAAGCTGCAAGTGGAGGCGGCCAGCAGGGCAGATATGGTTTCCATTACTGCAACAGTTTTTATTTATTTATTTATTTAGCTTTTGTTGACCGGGTAAGTGCACTAGACAAATCCTGCCTATTTTCAGGCACGACCTGGGGGAGGGGGAATACAGATGAATGCCAACTGACCTTGAACCAGATTTAGCTGTTGGTGGTATTTTTACTGAAAGTTAGTGGAACCTCCGGCGTCTCTGCCCCTCTGCAGGTATCTGCTGACATAGGCTCTTGGGACCCTGTTCCATCCACACCTTTGGTCCCTTCGTCTGCATGCCTGGCTCCTGAAGACATAGCCATTGCCTGATTTGGGTTTTCCCAGAAGGTGGCTGACGTCTTTGTGGCAGCTAGGAAGTCCTCCACTAGGGCCTCCTATGCCATGAAGTGGAAGAGGTTTGCCACTTGGGATGCCAAGCACTATCTGGACCCTTTCACCTGTCTGGTGAGTTAGATTCTAGTCTACCTGATCTTCCTGCCTGTCTCAGGTCTCCAGTACTTGTCCATCAAGGTGCACTTCTCAGCTATTTCTGCCTTTCACAAGCCTGTTGACGGCCATACCGTGGCCGAGTTAGAGGTGTCATGTACCTTTCTCAGGGGCATCCTGCTTCTGAAACCTTCAATCCGTTCCCCTGTCCCAGCTTGGGCTTTAACTTTATTTTGGAAAAGTTAACCCTGTCTCCTTCTGAACTAGTCGCAACTTGCAAGCTCTGCTTTCTTTATGGGAAAGCATTGTTTTTGTTCGCTGTTGCTTCTGCTTGAAGAATTTCCGAGCTTCAGGCTCTGTGGTTGGAAGAGCTTTATTTGACTTTTCACACAGACAGGATCTCTTTGCGCATGAATCCTAAGTTTCTCCCTAAGGTGGTGTCTGAGTTTACCCTGAACTAATCTATCCATCTACCACTTTATTTTCCAGAGCGTGCCAATCCAGGGGAAGTACTGCTCCATGCCTTAAATGTGCACAGAATTCTGAAATACTGTTGTAACCCCCCCTACAAATGGGGGTTCCTAAAAATCTTCCTAGGGTGTGCCTAAATGCCTTCTGCCAGGCTGGTGTCCTGTGTCTAAATCCTTTTCTGAGGTTTGCATGTGAGTGCTCTGTTAGCCTCCGTGCCTGTCTCTTTAAGAGACATTATTTTCTAGTGTATAATTAATCTGGGTAGGGGCCGAGTGTTTCTGGACTCGAGTCCTGCCTGGGCTGCAGTGCATTTGCTTCCTTCTGCCATCACTGTTTGCGCAGAGGAAGCTCTATCAGGAAATGTAATTGTTTGCTGGTTATTTGCTGTAGTAATAATGATATTGTAGTTTGTCTAACCTGCCTTCCTTTGCAGTATGGACTTTCTGCATTTCACCACCATCTTGGTTCTGGACTGCCTAGTGTGACCAATCAGTGCCTTTGGTGACCCTAAAATGGAAACTGTCCCCAGAGGTCTTGTGTAAGTGAATTTCTGTAGGAATTGTAGTTTTTACATTTTGGCACCAAAACCGACCTGGAGGGGAGAGCCATTGATTTGACAGACAGATGGATCAACCAATCAAACGTTTTGAATCAGAGGGAAATCCCAGAGCTGCCTGCAGAAGTGAGATGGAGCTGGAAGAGTGAGCAGCTTGAGCCGCTTGAGCTGCGGCTCCACGAGGTAGCATGGGAATTTGGCGGGAAGGCTGAGTCTGTCCTGTCTGCCTTCATCTCTCCTGCGTGGAGAGATTAGAGCAACCTTAATTCGGACTTCGTCTCTGAGTATTTTTGCTGTCCCCTGAATATTGGGTACAGCGAGTCAAGAGTCAGTCTGAGTTTGGAGTTGGAAGAGTGAACAGCTTGAGACATTCGAGCAGCTGCTCCTGTGTAGTAGCGCGAGAAACTGGTGGGAAGGCTGTGTTTGGCCTGCTTGCCCCATCTTCCCTGTGAAGGAGTTTTTCAGCATAAAAGAGACACCGGACTTTATCTGAATTTGTTGTGATTGCGACTAGAATCCTGAATTGTGACAAAGTAAAATTCGCCTGATGTGGACCGAAGATCTGCCTCGGTGCGATCGGCCTGTCGGGACTTCCTTCATGACTGCAGAGCATACGGTTTGTGCAGAAAACCCTGTGTATTGCAACCGGACTGTCATCTGAATCGTGGCATTTCTTTATCTTTACTATATGTGTGCTGAATGCTGTTAATGGATTGCGATTTGGTTCCCTGCTGCATGATTGTGTCACGCTTGCTGGAAGCTGCATCCAGCAACTACCGGACTTTTCTCCGAACTGTTCACCTGGTCTGGGCCTTGCCACCTCAACCCAAACAGCCGCTCATGCCGCAGAGAAACAACCGAGAGACCCGTCTGGGTATTCGGCTCCCTACTCAACACCAACGAACAGGATTGGCACCACGGTGCTTTGTATGGGCCCTGCTTCTCCTAGCAATCCAGCCATTCATCCTGAGGTCTCCATTTTGTCCATCCTGCATCCTGTACTGGGTAGCGCGTGAGTAAACATCAGGGTAGTTCCCAGCAACAAAGCTCAAATCAAAGTGTGTCAACTGATTTAATTATTGTTGCTAACCATTTTGGCACTGAGGCATCCAGCTCTGGATTACAAATTGTGGGTTAAAGTGCATGCACGTTTTCTTTCCATCACAGGGCCCCAACCAGGTGCAACGCTGGCCTACCCCGGGCAACGCTTCAGGCTAGCCTTAGTTCCAACTAGGTACCCAGAGTGTGTGTGATTGTGTTACAGGGACCTTTGAGTGCATGCCTTACAGCCTGAATTATTCAGATCTCGAATCAACCACCAGATTCTGCCCCCTTCCTTGTTACTGCCCCTTAAATAAATCGGATCTAAATCTTTTTACACTGAAACTGGTTGTGGTGTACCTCTGTACGAACAGCATTGAAATACTGTTGGTTGTTTTGCGAAATCTTATTTTGCAGGGGGTTTCCAGGGCCGAGCCTGCTGAACCAGCCCTGGTGGTAAGTGCAGCAAGTGTGGGGTTAAAACTGTTGTCAGGGGCAAATTGCAATTGTCTATTCTGTGAAGCATTTAGGCCACTAGAGGGAAAAGAGTGGGGTTACAGTGTCCCGAAGGACTGTACCTAGGTCAGCTACGCTACCACTAAACCTGTCCTCCGGATGGAGGCACCCGTTTTCACTATCCAGGCCCCTCAACCTGCACTTGGTCACACAGGCAGGGGTAGTATCCCTTGGGATAGCGCCACCTAGGGGTTACACTATCTGCTGTGAAACCAAGGACTGCAGAAAAATGAAGCAGCTTTTTTGTTTCTTTTGCCCCAGGAAGATAGGGTACTAAAGTTTCCAAACAACGTTTATCCAGATGGTTGGCTCATTGTGTTGTGTTCTGTTACAAGCATGGCAAAAAGTTGTCAGGGATGGTGAAACCCATTCCACAAGGAGCATGGCTACTTCTGTGGCCTGTTTCAAAGGGGTCTCAGCCACTGACACTTATGCTGCTGCCATCTGAAGGTACTGGCCATACTTTCACCAAGCACTACAGACTGGACATTGCTTCTAGAGCCTGAGCAAGCTTTGGCCAGGCTATTTTGCAGGGTCTCCTGCCCTAGGTTTTGGTTGGCCTTCCTCCCAGACTGTTTTGCTACACCTATAACTGCTTGGTACTCGTTCCTATGGTGTGACCTGATGGCTGAGATACCCCCGAGGAAGAGTATCTCAGTCATCAGGACTGCCTTCCCTCCCAGCCATCCCCATCTTATGGGTCTCTCTTCTCAGACCTACCTGACTGGTGTATCCAGCCTTGTATTCTGGACTGGGCATCTCTCTCTCTCTCTCTCTCTCTCTCTTTCTTCTTGGTCCCCCGGGGGAAAGAACTGAGAAGGCAGCGGGGCTGCTCATGCCTTTATAGGTCGATGTTGACAAGTGACGTCAGCATGGCCGGACCCAGTGGTACTGCTGGAATATCTTTCATGTGGATCTTGCTTCACTGGCGGTGAAGTTCCTATGGTGTGACCTGATGAGTGAGATCCCCTCGAAGATCTACTGTTATGGTAAGTTCTTACGTAACTGCTCTGTCTCCTCCTTCAAAGCTCTGCATGCGTAGTGGGATTTCAAAATTCAAGCGCTACTTTGACAAATTTAAGATTAAAAACTTTAATTCTCATGGTCTACAGCAGATGAAATTGTTGAGGATACTTCACAACAGCCTGATCATGATGATACTTTTTTACGTATCGACACTCTTTCTTCTTCCTCTTGTGGAGTGGGCTGGCAGGTCATCCGGCTACCGGCACCCACACCCCAGGACCTGGGTCTGGTCAGCGACTCGCTCTCCCCACACAGGCTGGCACGCACACAGTGTCCCCCCTTGCTGGGGGGACCTGGAACCAACACCTGGAGGGGCGCACCTCTCTAGGTTCTGGGGGGGGGGGCGGTACATGGCCATCAGCCGCCATGACCACCCCACAATTTTCCACCTGATTAACTCCCGAGCTGGACGTGCAGTGATGTTAGTGCACTTATGTGCCAACGTCTGCTGTACTTCAACCCCTCTTCTGTGCACCGCTCCTGTAGTGCCCCCAGCTTCTGTCAGGTGCCACTGCAGAGTGATGCGATCCCTTTTATCCACCCCAGAGAGAGGAGAGCTGTCATGGGATGTGCCATCCTGTCCCTCCCCTGCCGACCCCCAATGACTCGAGTCCGTTCTCGAACCAGGGTCACCAGCGTAGAACGAGGTGTGGAGTCCAGCGCCTTAACCCTCGGCACCACCGGGCCGGCTCTATCATGATGATACTTAAATATAAAGTACATAGGGCATTGATGCCCAAGTTGCTAAATGTTTTTATGTATACCATTAATTTCCTGTTGTTATGTGATACCGAACAGTGCAGCTGGAAAAGGACTGGGGAGGAAGGGATGTTACGGACATCGGCGTGTGGACGCACACATAGTCTGCACAGACACGCCTTGATATCATAGCATGCAGTGTCCTAGAGAGTTAGACAGAACAGGGGAAAAAGACCATAGTCAGAGCACCTCTGCAAAAATTATGGCCCCGGGTCCTCTGCCTCCCTCAGCGCACGTGCACTACCTGATGAAACATGAAAGTTTGGGGGTGATCCTCCACCCCAACCCCTCCTGGGGGGCAGAGCCAAGGCTCCATGGAGGTAGGTGCCTATGGTTGGGGGGGGGGAGGGGGGATGGAACGGATTGGGCGGTGCCTGGAAGTCCCGAGTGAACAGCGGAGGGCTGGAGAGCAGGGGGCACAAACACAAAGTTTTAAGTTTAAAAAAAAAAAAAAAAAAAAAAAGGTGGGCAGCTCAAAAATAGAAGCAGCTACTGCAGGCATATAGAGGTGTGAATGTTTAGGTTCTGTACCATCTGGGCTTTTACTTCTTCAAGGTTAAGGGTCAGTAGTGCTGGAGGAGTAGGCATAGGAGAGAAGGAGAAATTGGGGTATAATGGGGTGGGAGGAGGAAGAAAATTTGAGAAATGATCGAGTACAGGTAGAGAAGAATGTATTAAAGGTGGAGGCTTATTCAGTGTGATTGGAGATGGTGGAACTGTCTTGGTGGAGGGCTGGGGTAGTAGACTAGGGGAGGGATCTAGTAGTAAGAGGTGATTCCTTAAAATTTGGTCGGGTTGTTGGACTGGAGGTTGGAGGCAAAGTATTTAGACTTTGCTGGGCTGATGGCTTTGATGAAGGCATTCTGAAGTTCTTTCTACCTAGTTAAGTCCACAGGAGAGCCTTTAGAATTATGCAGGTACCAAATTGAGTCATAGTCTTTAAAGGCAGGCACTGAGCTTGGACGAAACCCAAGGGAGGTGACTGTCTTTAACTTGTGTCTTGCAAAGAGTGATATGGCTGTCCCAGGAGGGAGTGAATTTGAGTTCAGATGAACTGAGAGCAGCCTCCAGCATCAGTATTAAAGCAGCAGTACTGCCTAATCAGGAAGTGATCAGTTTCCAGTTATTACTTGGTATTACTTGGTATGAAAGAACAGAAGAAGGCCAGAGCCCATCGGGACTGTTCCCCGCACTATGTGGGACATTATTTATCTATTATCCCTCAACCAAACATCTAATTTGTTTTTAAAGACAGTGGCACTAGTTGCCTCTACCAATTCTTGTGGCAAGGTGTTCCATACAATGGATGCTCTTATTGGAAAAAAGTTTCCCCTTTTGCTGGTTTTATAAGTTTTTACTTCAAGCTGTTTATTATGCAGTCTCGGAACATGTCTCTTTTTGGAGCGTGTTAGACCACATTTTTCCATTAGATCTGGTGAATTTATTAAATTAAAAACCATAAGCATATCACCTCTTAATCTTCTAGTTTGAAGAGAGAAAAGACCAGTAGCTTTTAATCTGTTCTCATAATCCAAGTTTGTTAATCTTGGAATCATTCTAGTTACTTTCCTTTGAACCTGTTCAAGAATTGCTATGTCTTTTTTTTGGTTTGGATTCCAGAAAGGGGAGCCATAGTCTAGATACGGTCTAATGTATGCCCTATACAATGGAATAAGGCATTGTTCAGTGTGATTAACAAAGGTGCGTTTTATTTGCCTCAAAAGTCTGTTGGTCATGCAAGCAGTTCTAACACAGTGATCATTTGATGTAAGTTTATTATTAACATATATCCCTAAATCTTTTTCACAATTTGATGAGTGAAGTGGTAGTCTGTTTATATAATATATAGTTTTGGGATTATTTACACCGAAATGCACTACTAAACATTTTGTCTTGATTAAACTGCATATGATTTTCGTTTGCCCAAAGTGTTAATTTTTCCAAATCCTTTTTTAATGCAGAAATATTTTCTTGATTATTAACCTTGCCCCCCAATTTAGTATCGTCTGCTGATTTAACCATGAAGTTATTTGGCCCTGTTTGTAAATCACCAATAAAGAGATTAAACACTGTTGGTCCCAAGACCGACCCCTGTGGTACACCACTTGTTACACTACCTGAATCAGACAAGGTATCATTAATTCTGACTCTCTGAGAACGATTTGTCAACCAGTTTAAAGTCCAGTTGACAATATCAGGTGACAAACCTAGATTGTGCATTTTAGTAATGAGTTTTTCATGTGAGACTTTATCGAAAGCTGTACTAAAGTCCAAAAGAATTACATCAGTAGGGATACCCACATCTAGTAGAGTACTTATATTATTGTAAAAAGACATCAGATTGGTGGTACAGGAATACTTGGGAGTAAACCCATGCTGATTTGAATCATAAATTTCTAATTTTTTACAGTCTTGATCTATTAGAGACTTCATTACTCGTTCCATTAATTTACCAGCCACTGAGGTCAGGCTAATTGGACGATAATTTTGCACAGAACCTCTATTGCCTTTTTTAAATATGGGAGTAACTATTGCTGAATGCCAATCATTTGGTACAATGCTTTCTTGTAAGGATTTGTTGAAGATAATTGACAAAGGTATTGAAATATTTATAGAGGTTTCGATCAGAAACCATGGATGAATACCGTCTGGGCCCGGACTAGTATTTTTTTAGTTTTTTGATAGCCTGTATAATGTCAGTTGGATAGAACCTATGATAATCTACGTGGTGAACTTTAAATGTATTAATAGGTGATTTTTGAGAGAAGACAGAACAAAAGTACCTATTAAAGAGATTCAGGGTTTCCATATCAGATAGAGAAGAGCCATTGGTTATAATGGGATCAATGGTCCTTGATACACCTGTTTTTACTATTTATATAGGAGAAAAGAGATTTGTGACAGTCTTTTATGTGAGCTAGTTTAAATTCTAGCTTATTTTTTGCCAATTTAATAGAATTTTTTAAGTTTTTCACAGATAGTCTGTATTTATGTAATAGAGTAGTTTTAAATGGAGCAGAACTATTCTTAAGTTTCCTAAAAAGTTAAATTTTTATTTTAATCTGATTTTTAATTGTCTTGTTGAACCAAGGGGGAATTTTTCCTTTATTAAATTTCCTCTTAGATGGAATAAAGGTATTTTCCAAATAATGTACAATGTTTTTAAAAAAGTCCCAAGCTTGTTGTGTTGTGCAATTAAGAAGATTAGATTCCCAATTTATGTTTTGTAAGTATTCATTGATTTTAGAAAATTTGCTTTATTATAGTTTTTTATACAATATAACTTCCTTTGTGTAGTTTTAAACTGTTGAATTTCAAAAAGAATAGATGAATGATCACTGGTCCCAAGTGGATCCCAAATTTGTAAATTGCTAATTTGTTGCTCTATGTTAGTAAATAATAGATCCAAAATATTAGGACCTCGAGTGGGTTCAGTAACAAGTTGTTGTAATCCAGTACTAACTACCACATCTATTAGTCCTTTCTCGGCATAGGACTGTCCTGAGAATGAGTCCCAGTTAATATGAGGAGTTAAAGTCACCAAATATTACAGTATCTTGAGATTCTGAAAAATGTGTCATTTCTTTAAACATATCAGTTGTGTAATCTGAATTTGCAGATGGAGGTCGATAGATGTTACCAATAGTTATATAGGACTGCTCTTTCAATAAGATTTTAACCCATATACTTTCCAAAGGAAAGGGAGAACACACTTCAAAAGAAGGAATATCATTTCGTATGTACATACAAACTCCACCGCCTTGCTTATCTATTCTGTTTTTATGATATAACTGATAACCTGTAATTTCTCTGGACCAAATTGAGGATGCATCCCACCAAGTTTCAGTTACTCCCACCACACCTATATTTAAAGTTTTACATTTGGCTTCGAGTTCTGCTAATTTGAGTTGGTTTAAAGATCTTGCATTCAAAGCTAGGAATTTACATTTAGTTGTAATAATATTTTGGTAAATATTTAGAGACTTGGGAATAGACCCATTCTCCCCCATTGTTTTTAGTTTAAACAATGATTTATGATTTTAGTGATACTTTTCCCCATAAGTGTACTACCCCTATGACTGAGATATAAACCGTCCCAGCAAAACAAGGAAGAACAATCTGAAAATTATTCCCAGTGGGTAATACAGGGTATATCTTGCTTAAAACACCACTTTCTCAGCCATTCATGTTGCTCTCGGGACAGGTAGAATTTCAGGTATACATACACAGCATCCACTATCAAGTAACAGGTTACATAACGCCACATAGTCCTGTTGTAACTGATTAAATGGGGTATTGTTTATATCATTAACACCAGCATGTATGATAACCAGTGGATTTTCCCCGCATTTTGTAAAATTTTAGGCATCATGGAGGTAATGTCAGATTCCATGGCCCCACGGAAGCTAGAACAAGTGCGGTTGCTCTTGTCACTATTGCATACCGCCCTGTCAATGTGCTTAATGATTGAATCTCCCAGGACTAACACTTGTTTTGAGATAGTAGGGGTACAAGAATCAGAAACAGGTGATTGTTCAACACACTCTGGAGTGATTAACTTAATAGGTATTGATTTGGTAGCTTGAGCCTTACTAGGACAAATATTCATGGGCATTAACTCCTGATTGAAAAGTGTTTTAAACCATTATTATCAACAGAGGGTGATGCACAGGATAAATCATGTAGCACTTCATTATTTGGTACAGTCAATTGCTCAAACCTATTACGAGTTTCAATAGGGTCACTATTGTGTATTTGACCGCCCCTCCTTTTTTTAAGAGGCTTTGTGACAATGGTCCAGTCATCATTATCATGAGAAGAGGGCGGATTATCATCCACCTTATAAGAGGGGGCAGAGGCAACAGGTATACTAGTACTAGTCGTTACAATTGTCTCCTCATCAGGAAGCATAGAAATGGTACCTAAATGTGAAGGAAATTGTTCATTAGAATGAAGTTGTTCATCCATAAGATCAGTGTAACTTTCCAATTCCCCTAATATCAGTAGAAACTGGTTTAATATTAAGCAGAAATGCTATCTCTGCTTCAAGAGTAGTAATTAGATGGTAATTAGCACATACATACTCGCTCCCATACTTTCCCTCACTATACATCAAACACTTACTAAGTTCTTTTTCCATTATTAACGGTGTATATTTACTAAGTAGAGGATATGAGAAAATTATCTTGTCCAAGTTTGTCTAATGCCAGCAGTTTCAATGTGCCCAGCGGACAAGGCAGACACGTGCAAACGTGCGTGTCTCTTCACACGTCTCTGCGCGCAGCCCCGCGCACGCTCACCCCGCTTGCTAGAGGGGCAGGTTTTAAGCTGAAAAAACGGAAGTAAGTGTCCGTTCACTTCCGGTTTCGGCGATAAGTAAAAATAACAATATTTACTTAAATTCAGCAAGATTCTGTGAGTTGAAGGTTTACAAGCCCTTAAAAGGGCAAGAGAACCATTAGGCAACAGTGGTTGTAGACCTACAGAAAATATGGCGATTGTCTCAGCTGCCTATCTTCTACTGCTGCTGTCAACATGGCAGGTCGCAGAAATGTAAACAAAAATAAAGGGAAACCCAGCAAATTACGGGGTGATAGTACAGTGCCGGCGGGGAAAGAGTACCAGGTGCATGCTCAGCATAGCACAGGGAATAAACTGTCGAAAAAGTGCAGATTATTTCTACATAGTACTGCTGCTTTAAAGGCAGATGAGATGCAGGACCAGTCAGTGCTGGACAACTCGGCCAGGAGGGCATCCAGGTTACTTACCTCAGCTGGAAAACTTTGGGGGAAGAGCTTTTATGGGAGTTGATTTTGTGCACACATAGTAGACCATCCTGTGGTCACCAAGCCCACTGAGTGCATCTTGGAGTGTGCCTGCTTCCACAATGCAATGGGCGTTTGAGGAAAGAACCCAGTCAATAAGAGAGTGATTGCCAGATTGGTAATTAAGCATAGCTGGCGCAGTAATCAGCTGAGTTGATTTGGAAGGCTGGTATGCTCAGGACTAGTTTTTTGGAGGTGGGAGACAGTTGGTTATAGTCCCCCAGCACCAGGAGTTCACCAGAGGATGTGTGGGAGGAGATGAGGGAGAGAAGATTAAGGATGTTCCAGCGATGATGAAATAGCATGTTCATTAGACCATGCATGCAGTACTGATTTTGAAGATGGCTTTAATTCCAAGTACATGCTGGGCTGTTGCATACTGAGGATTAACCTGTTCTGTTTTTTTTTTTTCTTCTTCTCTTATCATGTAGCCAAACTTCAACACTAACTTTGAAGACAGAAATGCGTTTGTTACAGGCATTGCAAGATACATCGAGCAGGCTACAGTCCATTCCAGCATGGTAAGTGGGAATTTTCAATTGCTTGTATCACACAGACATGGGGATTCATTTGTACTGGAACAGTGAATTTAAAATAGGATTTTTGGTCATGGGAATGTGGGCACTGCCCTACAGAAGTGACCATCTAGGAATGCATTAGCAAACTTGAGGTGGGCAAAGAATGAAAATTCCTCTTCCATTCCACTGAGTCCACCATTTTCGTGGATTATGCATGGTGGAATTCTGTGGAACTTTTATAGAAAATGCTGCTTAAATTCCACAGTATGGCATTGTGATTCTGCTGGTGGTGGTTTTAACTTTTCACAGCTTTAATAATAACCAGCTTGGAGGAATTGAATGCTATGATATCCTAGGTAATAGGTTGTATAGGCAGAAGAAAACTTTGCACCCATCAAGTCTCACTTCCCACTCCATGTGGGACTAAATGTGTGCACCCTTCTCCCATAAGTGAATATCCAACCCTTTTTTTTAAAACAGCTCAAGTGTTTCTGCTTCCAACACTGCTGGCGGTAGCCTGTTTCACCCCTTAAGGACGTTTCCTGGTGTTTCAAATTCCCAATTTTTGGACCTAGCTGAAAACCTTTTTAAGGCTGTTTACTGTCACAAGTACATTCTTAAATACTTGAAAGCATTATTAGAATAATGATTTATCCTATTATGTCATGTCTAGCTACAAATATGTACAGGATGGCAGCAAAGAAATTTGCTCCCACAATTGCAGCTGGTGGCATCATTCAAGGCAGTTTACATAAGTGTCTTTCTGACTTTGGTTATTCTGTTTCATTTATATTATAATTCTTGTCATTCTGCATCTGCTTTTGAATTGTTTGACTAGATTTCTGGCAAGTTTTATTTTTTATTGAGATTTTTAATAATTGTTTGTCCTGAGCTGACCTGCTCTGAAACTGCAACTTAAAAAGCAGATCTAACCAAAAGCAGCATGGTGACCCCTATATTTTTACTTTTGCTACATTCACAACAGTATTCTGCTTCTATCAAAAAAGTTTTATGCATAAAAACATACAAATATTTCTCATGTTTGGCACTTTGAGTTCGAGGGTGTTATCTTTCTGGTAATTTACTATTTATTTTTGCACTTGTGGAAAAAAAATGAAGCAAACAACATTACAAATGAAGATGTATCCTTATTTCACTTTTCCTTTTATGCTCATGTTGACACCTAAAACAGTGATGCGATAATACATGAAACAATCTGAACCCGTATGGATTTTTCCCATAAAGAGGGATTACGTCTCACCATGTAGCCTAAAAACAAGAGTGGCAACCCATGTTTTTATTGTTGATTTTAAATGTTTGGATGACCACCGAGTACTGGGCAAAACATTATGAATTTGACATGGGGTTGACGAAACACCAGGGAACGTCCTTAACAACCCTCTGACTGAAGACTCCTTTACTACTTTTCTTTACCTATTCCATCTTAATGTGTTGTTTGGTATTAGTACAACATCCCTATCTATGTAGCTCAGTCCTGACTCTCTCAGTAAAGGGTCACTGTCAATCCTTTTGCATATTATTTCTAGTTGAAACCCATCATTTTATGATTGCTTACCTTCTCTAGTACTCATTGAAGTTGTTGGTTGTTTGATCTGCTTCCTTTCCTAGTAGAACTGAAATGCATGGGAATGGTGCAATTATACCGGAGTCTGTTTTGCTTTAGTCCTTGCTCTACTGTTGTTGCAGACATCCTGAACATTAGGAAACCCCCAGACAGTGCAAACTCCAATATGGTGGACAGTCTGTTTTTTTTTTTTTAAAGGAAATAATGAATCTAAATCAAACTACTAGCTACATCAGTAGTCTCTATTGACTGTGAGCAATAATATGTAGTTTTTAATCTAGGCACAATTTAAGGAGCAAGAGAGCTGACAGTGTCCTTTTAACTTATCATCCATTGATGTTGTGAACAGCTGGAACAAATCTCCCCATTACCTGACATGTTCTGATGAAGGCGTAGTTCGTTACGCTGAGACGTAAATGGATTTGTGATAGCGTTCGGGCCCTTGGTTGTCGAGTCGGTGGATACAGTATGTTTGAAATGTGTGCATAAGTCTGTAATAAATAATGGTCTCCGTTTTTTGCCATTGACAAAACCGTGTGTTGGTGTTACGGCATTCACGCACTCCCTTTCAACACCAAAGCGCTTGGAAACAACTAACATAGCGTGAGCTTCTAACTGTCCTGTCACCTCAAGCAGCACTAACTGAAAAAAAACACGTGCCTTCGCGGCGTTACCTCCATACATAAACAGCCTCCAGCAGCCTCCACATCACCCAAGTTAAAAAAAAAAAAATGTTAAGCAGATTCCAAACAGTGAGATGAAACGAAGACAAAAGCGGAGCCTTTCAATTATATAAATAAAATATGGTGAGAAGTGTGTCAAACTCGAATTTACACACACCCTCGTTGTTGGATGGCATTCATAACCCTCGGGCTTACGCCCTCAGGGTTTATGTGCCATCCACAACTTCAGTGTGTGAGTACTCGTGGCTACCGCTACTCCTCCTCTTTATCCTATATGTATTATGCCGCCTGGTAGACTCTTATGGACACGCGATAAAAATTGCTGCTTTGCCCAACCCTTGGATTATTGCAGCTGCTAACTTGTTTTTAATGGATTTACATGTGTAATGAAATAAGTAAGGTATTGTGAATATCCTGGAGTGCTGACCGCCTTTTTGTGGTGTTCCAGAAAGTGCTTCCTCCTCCCCGTAACCTTCCTTTCCTCTAGAGTAAATAAACCCACATCCATAATTCTTTCACTGTATGGTTTATTATGTAATTTTGGGATTAATTTAATAACTCCGTGTTTGACTCTCTGCAGCAGCAGTTCCTTGTCCTCCTTTAAATACAGACTCCAGAATGGACTGCGGTTATCCAAGTGTGGTCTGATATATCCTATATAGTGGCATAAGACACTGTTCTGTCCTGTCCTGTTTGTAAATGATTTCTTAATGCATCCCAATAATCTTATTTACTTTGAGTGCTATCTTTTTATAATGATTCCCCCAGCTCTGGTCCCTATTAATCATAACTCACAGATATATTTCTGAAAAAAAAAAATGTGTAAAAGAACCATATTTAGCTGCTTGGTATATCAAAAAGTAAGTTAAGCCATGACAAAAAGTAATCTGCTCTTAGGGATCTTCCTCCTTTTTTTTTTTTTTTAGTTTAAACAAAGAATTTATAATTTTTTTTTTATTTAGTGTGCTTAATCCCCCTATTGCTGCATCCAGCCTTTTCCCCAGTGCCCAGCCCAGTCACCTGCCTTCTCCGGGACTCACTTCGCAGTTTGTTCCTCCCTGGCTTACCCTGTAGGGTGGGGCTGCTGGGGTGGACCCTTTCTCTAGCAGAGATGAAGCTCTGTCCACTGTGAGGGCCTCGGCCCATGGTGCAGAGCCTGTGACATGGGGGCGGATGTCATGTAGCATCTGAAAGGGTGTTTTTTTTTTTGGGGGGGGGGTGTTTCTAACCCCAGGACACTGACTGCTGTGCTTGGGAAAGCACATGTACCCTGAGTGCGTTGTACTGTGTCTTGGAGCATGTCAGCATCTTCTCTCTCCTGGGTGCCACCTCCTACTGCACTGCCATCTGTGGTCACCCAGGTAGCAGTAGCATAGCTGAGACTGCGTGCCCTCCCTTCCCGAAGAGGAAAGCATCCTGTGGAGCCCTCAGTACTTCACCCCTGGCCAGCCCGCTGACAACCCAGAAATAATTTTTTTTCTTTGACAGTGATTTGCATGAATTCATACTGGAATTTCATGTTGAAGTTGGTCAATGTTTTTTTTTTTTTTTTTTTATTTTCTTTTATTGCATTTTAACAATAAACAATTGTATATTGTACAAACATCTGTCGAGTATCGACCATTTGTTGCAACGAATACATCAAATGTACATTAGGATATCTAGAGCCTAGACAGAATGGATTCAGGATAGGGGGAAATAAGAAAGGGAATATATATAACAGTATGTTATCTGAATATGCTACAGCAAACTAAGGCTTTGGGGTCAAGTCCAAAATGTTTGAGGTCCGAATAGTTAACTCAACATCCAGTGCTGATATAAACCCCCTTCCTATTATAGATGATATCCCCTCAAATTTTAGCACTTTAGCCACAGTTAAACAGTTAGTTTTACTGCAGTTGGGAAAACTCATAACTCCTCAGAATTTTGCTTTGAGAGACGTGGGTATAAAAACACAGACCCCTATACAGAAAATATTCTAGAGTCGAGATAAGTCCGAATAAGTCAAGTTTCTTGCTCTGAATCCAGGTTGCTAGAAATACCGGCCTCAGATGTCTGGAATTCCTGAGCGATTGATTCCACCTTCTTCCCTGCTTCCACCGGGTCTGAAAATTGGAATGTCTTACCACCGTAATGAATGTGAAGTCTAGCAGGCATCAAGAGCGAATGCGACACCCCTAGCCCCTGGAGACGGGCTCTCACCGCATCAGATTTCTTTCTTCTATTGCGGGTTGCAAATGAAAGGTCAGGAAACAGGTGGACAGTCGCTCCGTTAAATGATAACCCTCCAGAAGATCGTGCAGCCTGAAGAAGTTGGTCTCGCAATAATGGGCTGGTGGTAACCATCAGAATCACTCTGGGAGCCTCATCTCGTGGTCCTGCCGATTGAGGTGTAAGCCGAAAGGCCTTCAAGAGTTTGTCTCCTGAAATCTGCGAGGAGTTAAGGAGCTTCAGGTAACCAGGACAGTAAGAAAATAAGTAAATCATCCTCCTCACATCCCTCAGTTGACCTATTATGCGAGCGTGTGAGGCCCTACTAGAGTTCTCCAGAGCCTCTAAGTGGTATCGAGTTGGGCATTTTCCTGCACAAGTTTTGTTGTTGCAGATAGAGCCTGGATTGCCGTTTTCTCAGCTGATGTTGCCATTTGAGTTACAGTCTCCATTTTAACGTCCTGTTCGGCAAAACGCTGGGTAATAGATTCTGTCTTCGCATCGATTGCAAGCATAGGGGCCTGTAGTGCGTTCCACGGGGGCTATCCACCGGCTTTAGTCGTCGTGGAGGATGTGGCCTGTTCTGGCACTGTTGCCGCTTGTTTAGGACCGGTGTTAACGTTCTTCTGAGTACGGCCCATATCAAATCACGTATCATTCGATACCGGATACTCTTTTAGATTCAATGATCCGTTTAGTTTTACTTTTCCACCACTGCAGAGCACAATATTTGGGGAAAATGAGCTTAAAACGTGCAGAGCTGCGTTTACTGCGTCTAGCCAGTCTGCTGCTCAGCAGCGCCCCCCGAAGTTGGTCAGTGTTGAGAGTTTTACCTCTTTATTCCTCCACGACAAAAAAAGAAAGTTGTTCTCACTATAAGTAGCCAGACTGGACCCACTCTTCAACTCCTTCTGTCGCTTCGCCCTGGACTGTCCACCCCCTAACCCATCATTGTACCCTCTACCAGTCGCTGGGCTTCACCTCCTTCCAGGACCGTAGGCTGTCCCACTGCGCTTGGATTACAGCCAAGTTCTGGACCCAGTCCCTGCCCTGATACCTTACTGATTGCACCTACCCTTCCAGCTTATGCACTAAGGAAAAATGACACCTGGCTCCTATCCATACCATACATGTTCACCACCGCAGGCCAGGCATCCTTCGAATATTCATGCCTAAACTATGGAATTCCCTCCCCATGGGCATTTGACATGCCTCCCCCAACCAACAACTAAATTCACTACTCAAAGCTCATTTCTCCTCCACATGTACATGCGACTAAATATTCTGCCCGCCCTAAGGCCAGCCCCTCCAAATTGTCAGAATAAGCACAGTCCTGCAGCACTATGAGGTATGTGGGTATCCTAGCTTAGTCTCTACAGCTACCCTGCTCTAACCCCCAGCTGCTGCATTGTATTATTTTACACTGTACCTGGTACTTCTATATTGTATGTATTTTTCATGCATTATATACTCCATTACTGTATTCTGATCCTCGCTATTCAGTTTTGTACTTATAATGTCCTTGTACTCTGCCCTACCCCCAGGACGCATCTGGAATCGAGCAGTGTTTCTGCTCAGTATGCCTTCCTGGTAAAACTTTTAAATAAATAGCTGACAGCTTAATGTGCTTGACACAGCTGATACATGGCATTCTTCATATAAAATATATAAGTAAAAAAAAAAAAAAGGAACATCTGATTAGCCCGCCATCACAACAGTAGCGCTACCATTTAAGACACCGACCCTGGTTTGGGAATGTGTCTGGATCGTTGGAGGGCCATCCGGGAGGGGGGGAGGAGGATTGAGCATTCCACAGGCTGCTGCTCTCCTCAAGGAGGAAGGGGAGGTCATGCAGTCCCTACTGTGCTACCGTCACTTGGGTAAACACAGGTGGTGGTGCAGTCTGGACTTGTGCGTGGCAGGGGGATGATGCCGATGTGCTCTGATGCATCTGCTTCACACTCAGCATGTGCATTCATCCCAGAGCAAACAATCAGGGTCCTCTGGGTGGGGAAAAAATGTAGGGAAAAAAAATGCGGACATTGCTGCATGGAGTCTCCCCACACCGCAGGCCCCGCACTGCTGACTGAGGCAGTTACTGTGGACCAAGTTCTTACTCTGTTGGGGGAAGGGTCTTCCCCAGCATTCCTGCCTGCGGTGGGTAAGCTAGGGAGAAACAAGTGATGAGGTAAGTCTCAGAGAAGGCGGGTGACGGGACTGGACGTAGGGACATGACTGTGGAGGGCTGGCTGGGATACTAGGGGGACAAAGTACCGTAAATTAAAAAAAAATAAAAAACTTGATATTTCTGGGAAAACTCTTGAAATCATAATATTTTGGTAGGACTCCTATATTTCATATATTTTTTGTATATCCTGACCCCTGTTCTTTCTTACTAAGGATATAGGCATGTAAACAGAAATGTTGTCCCTTGGACTTTGTCTGTTATGTATGTTTATGCCCCAGCTGAAGTCACAATCATTTTCTTGTGAAATCACAGTCATTTTCCTTTGCAACGGATACAACAGATCCTGATGTCACAAAGAGAGGGTTATGACTTCCAGTGGGGAAAGAGCAGCAGGAATAGATTAACAGAAAAGTGCAAGGATCCAGTTTTCATGCAGATATCCATAATGATAAAAGAGCCAAGGGCAAGAGTCCTGCTCAAAATATTTAAAGCATGTTCTTTTATGCCTACATATTATGTTTCACAAATTTCCCTGGACGTGTCAGCTGCTCTTTAAGCCTGTAGAAGGAAACGTGTAAAAATATCTGATGGATCTACGGATTACGATTTCTGCCTTATTTAGCTAGACAGATATTTTTGCCACTCATTTAAAGACCTAGTGTATGGCCTAAAACTAATGTACATTTTTTTTTTGCGCCCCAGAGCCAGGTGGGTGGCTGTGGCCCTCCCTTGGAGGGACTCATCCTCTGTCCCCACATGTCCCCAGTCATGCCGACCCCCAGAAGTTCCCCCGCGGGTGGGCCAGGATGGAGGGTACTGGCTATCTCTTCCCCCTCCAGAGCACATTCCAGAATCCAGGGGCGGTTCAGGGACGTGGGGCCATCATGGAGCCTGCCAGCTCCCTTTTTCCACCTTTTGCTCCCATCCCCCCTCCCCACCAACATAGAGATGCCAGTACGTGCCCCTGACCTGTACTGCCCTCCAGTCGCCGCCATAGGGCAGTCAACAAGCAGGATGACAAACCTTCTCCCCCCCTCCCCCGAGAGAGGAGAGCAGTTTTCCGGATGCTCGATCCCCCCTCGCCCCTACCAACCCCTGGCGGTCTGGGCTCATTCCCAAACCCTGGTCGCCAGCGTGGTGTGAGGTGTAGCGACCAGCGCTTCAACCTCCAGCACCACCGGGCCGGCCAAACTAATGTTAATTTTTAAAGCAGTCCACTGTCGCCGTTCATATTGGAGGTACAGTACTTTTTTCTCTTCTTTTTTGATTAGGTCTTTTAAAATAACTGTTGTTAATACAGTAGATGTGCTTTGTGAAACAGCACTCTGTCTGGCAACTGACATATGTAGTGCTTTTCCTCTCATTACATCATCAGCATTGTGACCTCACCGATTGTGATATCACAGCTGCTCAGGAAGAGTCACCTAGCAGCTGCCAAATCAGTCACCTGTGATGTCACAGTCAGTGATGTGACAGTGTTGATGATGTAGTGGGAGGAATAGAACTAGATATGTCAGCTGCTAGTCTGCCTCCACCCTGTTTATGTCCTTTCTGAGGTGTGTAGCCTCCAGAACTGGACACAGTGCTGCAGGTGGAGTCTCACCAGTGAGCGATACAGTGGCATCACCACCCCACTCCTCCTGCTGGCGATACTTCTCCCTGTGCATCCCAGCATTCCAATGTCCTGACCCACTGCTTTGTCACAATGCCCTGTCAATTTGAGGTAATCAGATATGACAACCTCAAGGTCCTTTTTCTGCTTACTGACTTTCAATACATCCCCCCCCAATCCTGTACACAGCTTCGAGGTTCCTATGCTCTGCGTGCATGATTTTGCACTTTTTGGCACTGAACCCTAATTTCCATGCTCTTGACTACTCCTTGAGTTTCATAAGGTCCATGCACATTCTGGCCACCCCCTTCAGAATGGTCATGCTATTACAAATTTTGGTGTCATCTGCAAAACGGCATACCCTCCCTTTCAGTACTTCTGCAGTGACACTGATGGAAACATTGAAGAGGACTGGTCCCAGTACTGAGCCCTGCGGCAACCCGCTGCTCACTCTTCCCCCATTAAAGTGAGTGCCGCTAACCACCACCCTCTGCTGCCTATCCATTAATCAGTTCCTTACCCAGTTCATCACTTTGGTTCCCACCCCTAGGTTGCTCAGTTTCTTAGTTTCCTGTATGGCACAGTGTTGAAGGCCTTGCTAAAGTCCAGATAGGCCAGGTTCACTGCCCTCCCCTGATTTATTTTTCTTAACACCCAGTCGAAGAAATCTGTCAGAATTGTCTATCTTGACCCCCCCCAAAATCCAAGCTGCCTTTGATCTTGTAGACCACTGGATTCAAGATACTTTACCAACCCTTCCTTTAACAGGTTTTCTATTAATTTTCCCACCCCTGATGCGAGTCTGACCAGCTTATAGTTGGTATCCTACCCACTGCTGGCATTATAGAGAGGTACCATGTCTGCTTTCCTTCAGTCCTTTGGAACCACACTTATTTCCAGTGAGCTGTTGAGTAAAGCCATAAGTGGGGGCAGCTAGTATGTCACCGAATTCCTTTAGTATTCTTGGGTGTATCCTGTCCTTTCCCATAGCCTTGGCCACTTTCAGAGCTGCATTTCCCTTCAGTCCTCTTTCCTCTGAAAGTGGACTTGTATCTACCTCCCCTCTTTGTTCCTACTGCTCCCTGGTGGTTTGTCCCCCATCCCTCCACCATGAGGACTGAGCACAAGTACCTGTTAAGGATGCAAGCATGCCCTTGATCATCATCTACGCAGTCTCACTTTGCCACCCTCCTTGTCCTCACTATCCCTTCCCTTGCTTTCCTCTTCTCACTTATGTGTGTGAAAAAAGTCTTACCCCCTTTAGCTACCCCTTTCCTCTGGCTGCACCTTGGCTTCTCTCATTACTTTTCCCACTTCCTTTTGTTTCACATGGTATACCTCCCAGTCTTCCTCCCTTCTGTGTTTCATTCTACATCCTGAATTCTACACTTTTTCTCACCACCATGGCCGCTTCCCTAGAAAACTATAACGGTCTCTTATTCCTTCTGCTTTTATTCACTTCCTTCACACAGAGGACGGTTTTCTTTAATTATGCCCTCCCTTACTTTTTCCACACTCTGCTTCAACCCGTCCCTGCCAAACTCTTCCATGAGCTAGAGGCAGTCTCCCATTTCTTTAAATTCCGTCCTCCTAAAATCCAGTATCCCTGTCCTCATGTGGTTTGCCTCTGTTCATGTCTTAGTGTTAAACCCACACTGTACAGAGATCACTGGTACCTAGGGGACTGACCTCTGCAATACCGTCCCTGTTAGTAAGCACCAGGTCCAGCACTGCTCCATCCTAGTGGGTTCCTTGACTAATTGCCGGAAAAAAGACCCTTTTAGGGAGTCAAGGATGGCCCTGCTCCTTGCTGAAGCTGCAGTTGGAAGGCTCCAGATCACATCTAGCAGAAGTCCCCAACTAGCAGCACCCCTTCCCCCTTTACCTGCCATCCTGATGATGGCTTCCCCAAGTACCTTATCCAACTCCTCTTCCCTGTTCTGGAGGTCTGTATACTTTTTTGTATGGATAGCAGTGGCAGCACCTGTCTCCAGGATAATCCACAGCACTTTCAGACCTTCTTTTTCCTTTGTGTGCCCTGAACTTGGCTGGTCTTGATTCCCTCACTTACATAAAGTGCAGCCCCTCTTCCCTCCCCTGTCTCTACTGACTAGAGAGTAGTCCGGTATGGCCGTGTCCCAGTCGTGGCTCTCAGTGCACCAATCCAGGATAGCCTCTGCCATGATGGCGTCCAGATTCAGAATTGTATTTCCCTAGACTCCTTGTATTGGCGCACATGCTGTTCTTACCTTACTCCCCCCCCCCACCGCTTTCCCCTTGTCCTCCTTCTGTTTGTGTTGTTCCCTGAATCTTCCCTGACCTTCCCTCTTGCCTTATCGTCTCCGTTACCTGTGTCCTTTACTCCTTTCTTCTTGTCTTCCTGATTTATACACCCTTTGTCCTTTGCCTTGTCCAGCATAATACTATGACATAGAAAACTTTCTAATGAGCAAGAGGAAAATACTTCAAAAATAAAAAGTTACAGCTGACTACTTTTTTTTTTTTACACTCTATTTCTTCACTGCGACTACGGGGAACTCTCTCAGGCATCCACCATACCCCCAACTCTACCTCCTAGCCTGAAACTCCCCCTGTGTCCTGGCACCAGCCTGGCTATCCCCTCGGCTCTGAGCCCCCTGAGGAAGGGCCGCCCTATCTGCCCAGGGCGCTCTATCTACAATTCAGGCTGGGCTCGGCTCGGCCCAGGACAGGAGGTAGTCTGGCCTGTGGAGTGTGGCTGATGGTAGGTGGTGCCGTCACCTATCCCCAAGGGCAGGGTATTTCCATTTTTCCTCCGGTTTTCCCCCGATGCTTGGTCATGCAATGGCATCAATGGCACTATTGCTGACGCCCGCTGCAGCACCACATCCTCGCAATGCATAGCAACGCATACTCTGCATTCCCCTGGTCTCCACCAGAGGTCGCCCCTGTGTGACGCATCCCCTAGAACCCTCCCTGGGAGGAGAGAGCAGTCCTCCGGACGCTCGATCTCTGCCTCCCTACGACCCCCACCACCTGAGCTCGCTCCCCAACCTGGCTCATGGATAGTAGGTGTGTATCCAGTGCCTCAACCTCAGCCCACCTGGCCGGCAGCTGATTACTTTTTAAAATTAAAATTCTTCTATCTGCTGTTTTTGATTCTGCTAACTTTTTATTTATTTAATTTCATTTTGGTAACCGGGTGAACCCACTGAGACCAAAGGTCCCTTTTTCAGGGGCAACCTGGAATTAATAACGGGTAGACAGAGTAGCAGTTCATAACAGACAGTAAACAATTCAATGGACACAGTAAGCACTATTTCATAGTGGGTCGGAGAAACTCAACATGGGTTAATAACAATCAACATGAGGGGAACTGCATGTCAAGTCAGGGATCTATAACACTAATACAACAAGTAAGAAATAACCCACAGCAGGGTATGGGGTTATTGGGGAATAATCAACACCCCAGGTGCATTGTGAGGCATGAGGCCACAGGTCGAGTGCCCTCACAGCACCTGGGGTGTTGATTAATCCCCAATAACCCCATGCCCTGGAGTGGGTTATTGTGCGTATAACATGGGGTAAGTAAAAAGAACAAAATAATTAACAGAAAGGGTTTTATTTATGTTGAAATCAAATAAACCTGACGTATCCTGCTACCTGAAAACATAGTCCCCAAGAAGTCATGCATACCTCACTTATGTTATGGACGCATAAATGCCAGAAATATACTATTTGCATGATTTCTGATATTTGCAGTTCCTAATATAACTGTCAGGACTGTAATGCCCTACTGATTTGGACATTCTGCTTCCTGTCACTCTCTCTGTCATCCGCTACTACCGTGGCATTGCTAGCGTTATGGATGACATGGAACATTTTGCACGTCTGCCATTTCACTGCCATGACTGCTGTCTGTTCTCTCTCTCTCTGTTTCGGAGTGTGTAAAAAGGTCCAAGTTTGTGTGCTGTAGGGTTTTCCTGGTCCTGCGTCAGCATGTCAAACTACAAGGCGGTTGGGGGGGATGGCAATGGAGGACAGGCTCCGGGGGGGGGGTTACTTCCTCTCCTGTGTCTCTGAGACCCTGTTCCTAGCAGCTGTCTCTCTCTGCTCACTGTGTGCAGTGCCGTTCTGTATCCCCCTCTCTCTGTCCCTGTTTAGCACATCCTGAAGTGCTGCAGCCATGAACTACTCGCGGGGACAGTGTGGAGAGGAAGGTTTGCCCAGTTGAGACATGCACAGACAGAAAGAGAGACACAGCAGATTGCAGCAATGTTGGTGTACAGTGTGTGTCTCCCGCTGTGTCTCTCTCTCTCTCTCTGACTTGCCCAACTACAGTCCCACTGTCTCTCCCAAGTAACTCCTTGTCCCGCTGACTCCGCTCCACCACCGGACAGCATTGGGGGGGGGGGGAACCACAGACACAGAGGATGATTGTTGCTGCACAGAGAGAGAGAGGCAACATTTTGCAGCAACATTGGTGTACAGTGTGTGTCTCCCACTGTGTGTGTGTCTCTGTCACCAGACCGCATTCCTACTGTCTCTCCACTTACCTCCTTGTCCTGCTGTGTCTCACTCTTTCTCGATCACCGTCGCACAAGACACAGGGGACAGTGCTTTTCAATGATTGTATGCCTTCACTTCATACGGGGGGGGGGGGAGAGAGAGAGAGAGAGCAGAGCATTGCAGGACCTTTGAATTAAATGTCACAGTCCCGCTGTGTGTGTCTCTGTCAGCAGACCAGCAACAGGAACCCTGGCAGTGCTCTCAGTGTAGTAATGGCTGCCGTTAACTTTTCAGTGCTGAACAACATAACGAGTGCTGCTCTGCACAGTGATACCAGTGGACACCACATTCACATCAACTGTGCGTATATTGAGGATTAATCAACGGTCAGATGACGCTGATTTACCAGTTGCCTTCCTCTTTTATTATTCATATCCCATGTTATAATCTTCATTAAGCAAGCATGACATTTTCCTTTAACATAGTTGTCTCGTCCACAAGAACAGCTAGAATGCTCTGTCAAGGCTCCATATTAGGCTCACTCGCCTTCAGCCTCTACCTTAACACACTCCCCACCCTCTGCTCTGAAAAAATCCTTCTCTATTCAGACGATGCTGTACTGCTCATCTCGTACCCCCATCCCACCACCCTCCAGAATACCCTCCAGCACTCCTTCACCAAGGCCTAGCAATGGTTCATTGACCATAGGTTGGTCATCAACCTAAAAAACAGTTAATCCATGCTCTTTGCCCACCATCAGAACAAAACCAAAAACACCCCCCTTCAGATACTCCCCAGTACCCCTTGAACAGGTGACTACGTACAGATACCTGGGCATCACCTTTAACTCTGCCCTCACCTTCCACCACCTTATTGCAGGCCTCTCATCAGCCATAAACATACAGATTGATCTTCTGTACCACCACAGGGACTGCCTGCCCCCCAATGCTCTTGGTACGGCAGTCACCTCATCAGTTCTATCCTTGGTAGACTGTAGCCTCCCTATCTACGCTACTGCTGACAAAACTGCCCTCAACAAAGTACAACTGTCCATCAATAAGGCCTGCAGGCTCCTGTCAAGTGCTGACAGGTGCACAGACACCTGCTCTCTCCACTCGCCTGCCAACATACTCAATTTTGAAGAGTGGCTCCTATACCAATCCTGTATGTTGTCAAAGAAAATACTCCTGAGTCTCTCCCCCTCAGGGGTGACCTCCTCCCTCTGTGTTGCCTCCCCCTTAGTAGTAACCCACAGTACTTACAAACCCACCCTCATGGTACCCAGAGTCAAGACCTCACTCACACAATGGTCCTTCCACTATAGGGCCCCTCTTTGGTACAACTCCCTCCCCGCTGCTGTTACCAACCTCCCTAGAATAGGCCCCTTCAAAGTTGTGCTCAGAACCCACCTCTTTGCCTCACACTGCTGCAACTGCTGACAGACCATCACCCCCTTCGGCTCGACTTCCCAGCTGCCCTTCCCCCGACAATGTCTCCTGGACAGCTAATCCTCCATGAAGAGCGCCTTTCTTAGCACTACTGCTCTATATTCCCCCGATGATCCCCACCTTTCCCCTCCTCCTCCCTATCCCCCCAGACTGTCCCTCAGTCACTATTTAGGGCAGTTATCTCCCCCCCCAAGCAGTGCCCACTAATGTACATCCCGCATATCCTCATAGAGTTATTCTAGGTTATACCTCTGTTACTTGAAGTTAATCTATGTTACACCTCTGTTATATCAACTCATGTAACTACTGTATGTACCTTGTCATTATACTCTCCTGCTACATTGTGATGTTCTGTTTATTGTAAACTGCATGTGTCTGATGAGGAGCCTTTGGAAACGAGTCTATGAACTGAAAGATTGTAATTCCGATTTGTACAATAAAATAAAAAAATAAATAAAATTCCCTCTGCATGCCTTACCATCAGCATCATTAAAGTCTATGTCTCTTCTGGAGAAAATTTTTGTGAGGGCCCAATAACTACGAATGACTGAGAGGTTCTTTTGCATGTGCAAAATACTTTAATACACTACTGGTAGTGTAACTGTGTGTGTGTTTTAACATAACTCTCACAAAGAGTACTACTTTACAAATGAATTCTGCTTGTGGTGTTCACACCACTGAGTTGACAGTCTGGAGCATATAAAAATGGATCACATTTCACACACACACCTTGTCTCCCCCCTCAGAAGAGATTTACTCTCCAGGTGGATTAATGTGAGCTGTATCAGTATGGAATGACCAGAGATGTTTAACTTGCCAGCAGTATCTCTCTAATGTTGTGTAGACTTCTCTGGTGCTTTAACCATACTAACTTTTTCTTTTTAATTGTAGAATGAAATGCTGGAGGAGGGCCAGGAGTATGCAATCATGCTGTACACGTGGAGGAGTTGTTCAAGAGCCATCCCTCAGGTAGTTTACTGTACTGGTGTTCATCTGCCCAGCACGGCCTGTCATTTTCTCTTTACAGTCTTTGAAAGGCTAAGAAATGGAGGTGTTTAAAGGCATAAGAAATGGAGATACTGGGGAATAGTGCTGGGGGGGGTTGGGGGTTGTAAGACAGAAATGCATGGAAATGTATTTTCTGTATGAGAGCTGAAGAATAGATTTGTGCATACACTGAGTTAGGAATTGGGAAACCTTTAGAAACAGATTTCAGCCCGTGAAGATCTGCACCGCTCATTAGAGGGATTTCTGCCGACATTGTTACTTTTCTTTTAATAATGTATTTACTGACCATAACAAAGACTGTGAATATTTTTTGACCTGTTTAAAAAAAAAAAAAAAAATCTTTTCAGAACCTGCTTTCAAGGCGAACACATTTTTGGGGGTTACATCTGTAAGGACAGCTGTGTTTGCTCTCTGTTCCTATTATTGGTGGGACATGGGACAAGCATCGCATCCTGCAATTTAAAACTCAAGAAGGTGGGTGTGGCAAAGGTCTGTAAGGGACACTGTATTTTATTTTTCACAAAGAAGCTAAAAATGTCAGCACTGGCTATAGAGTTGGGGGAGATACAGTAGTTGTGGAAAGCACCATGGAGGAAAAGGACTTGGGAGTAGTAATAGCTTACATACTGAAGGCATCAGCACAATGCAGTTGGGTAGTGGGGCAGATAGGATGTTAGGATGCATAGCAAGGAGACTCGCCAGCAGGAGTAAGGAGGTGCTGCTACAACAGTATAGGTCACTGGTTCATCCTCACCTGGAGTAAAGCGCGCAGTTTTGGAGCTCACATCTAAAGAATGACTGGGACAGAGTGGAAGCTGTGCAGAGGAGGGTAACTGAGATGCTCCAAGGACAGCAGGAAAGGGCGTACAAGGAGAGGTTAGCAGATCTGACCATATACATGCTTGAGGTGAGAAGAGAGACCGGCGACATGATATTAAACTTATGAATACCTCCACGAGTTAAATAACGTGGATGGCAGGGGATTGTTCAGACCGAGTGGGAACACAAACACCAAGGGCAACTCCATGATGCTTGGGGGGGGGGGGTTAAGAGAGATATCAGGAAGTACTTTTTCAGAGGGGGTGGTGGGGGATGGATTAGGTTGTCAGAGGAGGGAGTCTGTGAAATCATTGTGGGTGGGACACATACAGGGGCTTGGTAAAGATCACACCAGAAAAGGAGCTGGTTAGGGGATAGTGAAAAAGCCTCTGTGTTTCCCTCATTCAGCCTTTGGTAGGAATGGGCAGACACTATAGGCCAGTGGGCCTTTTTCTGCCAACAAATGTTGTGTTTCTATGTTGATTTTTGTCTTCAGGGAAATGAGATGTATGTTAATACTGCCACCGAGACCACTTTTACGGTTGTAAGAGTGGTCTCATGTGCATTCTGAGAGTGAGAGAAGCGCAAACTATTTCCTGTCAGCTGTGCTTGAGACAAGCTTCACAGAACAAGTGTCTCATGCACAGAAGAAAGGAACGCTTTAAGCCGGCCCGGTGGTGCTGAGGGTTGAGACGCTGGACACCACACCTCGCTCCATGCTGGTGACCCGGGTTCGGGAGTGAGCCGGGTTGGTAGGAGAGGGAGAAGGTCGAGTGCCCGGAGGACTGCTCTCCTCTCCTCTCCCAGGGTGGGTGATGAGGATGCCCGATGCAGTAGTGGCCAGTGGTGGAGACTGGTGGTATTACTCAGACATTGGGCCGCAAGATTACTGGGGGTGGGACGGTGGCAGGCTCCAGCAACGGGGGTGTCATGCAGGTGGCCATTGAAAAACTCAAGAAATAACCTCCACTGACTTGGTAGGCAAAGGAGGGGTCCAGTGGTGGATCCCCATGCCCAGTGCAGGGCCTTCCGGGTCATGCCTCTGGTTGCCCCCGTTCTCCACTAGATTCTCAGATAGGCGCCATAGGGAGTTGGAGGTCCCATTCCGGGGACTCAGAGTCGGGGAGGGTCCTCAGTCGGAGGAGGATGGGGGCGCAGCCTAGAGCCAGAGAGGGTGACCAGGAGCTTCAGGCGGGCAGCAGAGATTCACTGAGTGCCCCCTCTGGAGCGAGTCCGAGTCCAGTAGGAGACAAATAAAGATTACAAACATACAAAAAAGGAATGCTTTGATTGTAGCTGGGAAAGCTACTTTAGTCTATAATGAAAATTGCACAGCAGTGTGTTTATTTCCTTGTCCAAGTACTCATGCAGTGCTTTTTTTTTTCTTTTTTAGTTGTTTAACCAGGTATAGCACACTAAGCTGAAAGCTTTTTTACAGGAGCGACCTGGGAGCACAAGGAGGTTAAGTGACTTGCTCAGGGTCACACAGTATACAAGTGGAAGCTGTGGGATTCAAACCCAGGTCTGGTCTGCTGGATGTCACCAGATTTGCAGCTCAGAGCCTTAGACCACTGCGCTATACTGCCTCACAGTGCTTCATTCTGAGCAGTCAGGCCGCTCTTTTTTTAAACGTGTTCGTTTTTCAATAAAAACGTACATGTACATTACATCAACCCCTTAGAGACATCAGCAGTAGCAACACACCACAGTTGATAGCCGCAACATTTTGGAGAACAGGATATGAAATTCCCAGTCTGATGATATTGCATTTGTGGGGAGGAAATGGAGTACTGTAAAAGTCTCATGCATCACTGAGCTGAGCCCAACAAGACCTGTGGCAGAAGACATAGGAGTGTTAAACAGTGCATGTCAAATTACTCTAATGGTTGTTATTTCCAATTTTTTAATGTAACTCTGCCAAACAGATCCACATTGATAGAAGTATCCAGTTTCTACAACATAGTTGACTTTTACAGTAGACAGATGAAAGTTCATTTTCTTTGTCTCTTGGTTTTATCACTAGTGCCCCAAACTTGTAATTCTGTTTAAATACTGTGTATGCATGTTATGTAAATTTCTGCTGAAAACAGTCCCCTAACTACTTTGGTAACACAAATTCACATGGGGTAGCTGCATTGTGTTGTAGCAGAGGTGGTGTGCATTGACGAATTTGATTAGTGCTGGGTTTAACAGGTACATGGAGAACAATGGCCTGGCTCAAAATATGCAGTTTATCTCTAAATGTTAGGGGGCAAGGCCATAACCCTTGTGAATTATGAAAGCCCTGCCTCCTCACAAGTTACAATCAGTTGTGTATTTTGAGTCCAGCCACTGTGTGTTCAATTTATACAACATCCGTTTAAAAAAAAAAAATGAAACTTTTAAATCTACTGTTTGCATGAAAATGTAACGGTTTCTCTCTTACGTACGAACATACGAAATTTGCCAGCAGATAAAGGCCTAGAGGTCTATCAAGTCTGCTCGAATGTGCAGCTAGCACCCCTTATTCTGCAGCTGCCCCTCCCTTCCACCCTTCCCTCTTCATTAACCCTCCCCCTTGTCCTGTCCCATCCTCGTTTGAAGCAGTCCACTGTTCTACTGCATACCACTTCTGCAGGTAACGCATTCCACCCAGCCACCACCCTCTCTGTAAAAAAGTGTCTCCTCATCTCCCTCCTGAACCTTCCTCGCCTCCAGTCTCATATCATGGCCCCTGGTGGCCTCCTCCCTTACTTTGAACAGCCCCTCTGTACCGGGTCTGTTTATTCCTTTCATGTATTTAAAGGTTTCAACTCATGTCCCCCTGTCTCTCCTCTCCTCCAGTGAGTACATGTTCAACTCCTTCAACCTCCTCTCATAAGATAAGCCTCCCCAGACCCTTGATCATCTTTTGTCGCCTGCGCTTGCACTCCCTCCAGTAACTTATGTCCCTCTTCAGATAGGATGCCAGAACTGCACACAGTACTCCAGGTGTGGTCTAACTAATGACCTATATAGTGGCAGAATCACCTCCTCTCCCGAGGATATACCCTTGCAATACAACCCAGCATTTTGTTGGCCTTTGCAGCTGCCTTCCTACACTGTGCCGAGTTGTTCATTGACCCTGTGATGAGCACACCCAAATCTTTCTCCTCCTCTGTCTGGGCTAGCTGCACTCCCCTAGCTGGTAAGTCCTCCTTGGGTTTCTTCATCCCAAAATGCATCACCTTGCACTTTTGGCATTAAAGCCCAGTTGCCAGGTGTCTGACCAGGTTTCAAGCTTTGCCAGATCATCCTGCAACCCCTGCCATCCCCTAGGTTATCCACCACCAGCCAACCTTGGTATCATCAGCAAACAGACTGATCTTGCTCTTGATGTCCCATGATATGTCTGCAATGAATATCCCAAACAACACTGGTCCCAACACGAGCCCTGTGGGACACCGTCGTCACTGCCCTTGGGTGTGAGAGCTCCCCACCCACCACCACCCTCTGTTTCCTTCCTGCAGCCAGTTTCCTACCCATCTCACCAGCATTGCACCTGCCCCTGTGCCTACTAACTTCCTTCCCAGCCTTCCATGTGGCACTGAGTCGAATGCCTTACTGAAGTCCGATACAGGACATCCACTGCATGTCCCTGTCCAGTTGCCTAGTTACCCAGTCATAGAACTCGACCAGGTTGGTTTGGCAGGATCGGCCACGTATGAAGCCATGCTGTCTGCTGTCCTGTAGTCCTTTGGCCTCTAGGAGGGCCACCAGCCTCTCCTTCAGGATAGTCTCCATTAGCTTACCCACGATGGATGTGAGGCTCACTGGTCTGTAGTTTCCCGGTTCATCTTTGGGGCCACTCTTGTGGAGGGGCACCACATGAGCCATCCTCCAGTCCTGAGGTACACACCCCGAATGTAGTGAGGCATTAAATAGGTCTGCCAAAGGTCCTGCAAGGACCTCTGCCAGCTCCTTCAGTACCCTGGGGTGGATGCCATCTGGGCCTGGTGCCTGTCCACCCCAGTGCCTTCAAACCCTCTCGAACTCTGCCTCCATGATTTCCCATCTGTCACCACTTCTCCCCTCGTCCTGCATTTCTCCCATCTTGGGTGTCACCCCCTCTTCTCTTTAGTAAATACTGAGCAGAAGTACTAATTTAGTGCTTCCATGTATAAATACCCTGCTTCCACCCAACCCCTTCCTTCCTAATCCTTACTATGTGGTCCTTAAGCTCCTTTTCTCCCTGATGTACTTAAAGAAGTCCTTCTCCCTTCTTAATGCCTTGTGCCAGCCTGAGTTCGTAGATGCTTTGGCTCCCTTACTGCTCTTGTCACCTCCTTCGATTCTGTCAAGTACCTCTCTGTCCTCCTCCCTCCCTGTTTTCTTGTATTTCCTAAAGGCAGCTCTTTTCCTCCTTACCTTTCCATGACCTCCTTGCTCAGCCAGCTCGGTTTCTTAGCCCTAGCCTTCTTGCTCTGGGCTTTGCAGCAGGTTTTGTTGCCTCCACTATCCCAACTTTATGAGCTCCCATCTCTGGTTAGTATCCATACTAGATTGAATTCTGGCCAGGTACCCTTTACCACTTCCCCCATCCTCCCAAAGTCAGCCCTCCTGAAGTCCAGCACTCTTGTGCTAGATTCCACTCCTTCCTTGCCCATATCCAATGTGAGCCATACTGAGTGGTGGTCACTCCCTGACAGCGGTTCCTCCACTGTAAGTTCTCTCACAAAGTCCCCATTTGCCAGCACAAGGTCAAGGGTATTCCCTAACCTGGTTGGTTCACTGACCATTTGCAGCAGGAAGCTGTCCTGGAAGGCATCCAGCAGTACCTGCTCCCTTCTGTTCCTGGTTGTTGGGGTGCTCCAGTCCACTCCTGGCATGTTGAAGTCCCCACAATCACCACACTACCTTCTCGAGGTCCTCCTGATCTGTCCCACTAGTTCCCTGTCTAACTCCTCCATCTGAGATGGTGGCCTGTACACCACTCCCATTCTAAGACTCCTATTCTTGAATCCTGGATTTGCACCCAAAGTGACTCCGTACTACCCTCCTCCCCTTCCTCCCTTACACACTTCAGTCCTTCCTTCACATATAGTGCCACCCCCCTCCTTTCCCAGTCACCCTGTCCCTACGAAATAACCTGTACCCTGGTACAGACAGGTCCCAGTCATTATATTGGGTGGCCCATGTTTCCGTGATGGCTGCAATGTCCACCTCTCCCTCTGCCATGAGAACCTGCAACTCTGCAGTTTTCCTCCCAAGGCTCCTAGCATTAAGGGTAACCACCTTCCACCCTTTCCCCCTCCTCCCATCCTGCCCTCCTTTCCTAGCATCACCAACAGTACTTGCCATTTGTCCTTTGTCACTGTTATGGGGTGTAAGCTCATATGATTTCCCAACCTGTGGTCTCTGCATATCTCTTCCCCAACTGCCACCCCCCACTCCTAGTTTAAACTCCCAACTTCCTCTATATATTCTTCCATCCTCTGCTTCAACACTTTCTTTCCTTCTTTACTCAAGTGTAGTCTGTCCTTGGCATAGAGACTACTGTCCTCCCAGGTCCCTCCCACCCCCCAACAGCCCATACCCTTTAGCACAACACCAGGTTCTTAGCCATCTGTTAAATTCCTCTATTCTCAGCTTTCTTGTTGTGCTTGCCTTTGGCTATCGGAAGTATCTCGGAAAAAGTTACTGATCTTCCTGCCCCTCACATAATTGTGCTAGTTCCTCAAACCTCCTCTGGACTATATCCACTGTCTTGTCAGCCAGGTCGTTTGTCCCAAGATGTATAATTAAATTAGGCTTGTCCCTACCCCTTCTAGCATATTTCAGAACAGACTGTCCCACCCTTGCCGCTGTCATTCCTGGCATGGCCTCCACCCAAATGCGACTATGCCTCTCCGCCTTGCTACCCCACCTAACTCCTCTTAGTATTGAGTCCCCCAGCACTAAGATTCCACCCCTCTTACTCCCTGCTTGCTTCCTTTCATCTCCCTCCCTCATTTCCAGCTCCTCTTCTTCCTCCTGCACATTATTATGCCCTTTTACTCCTGTTGCAGTTCTCCCAGCAGAACTTCCCCGCGCTCCAGTTTGGTCCAGGCATCACCAATAGTACTTGCCATTTGTCCTTTGTCACTGTTATGGGGGGTAAGTTCATATGATTATTTCAGCCGCTGGCTTCACTACTGCACAGGGCTGTTTTAATGTCACCAGCACTGTGAAAGCTCTTCTTAGATTTGTTTTTAGGTTAGGAAGAACAGTGATTGTGAATTATACAATAGCAAGAACATTTCCTGGGCTCTGATTGGTCAATGTGTGCCTGAGACAGTGATGTTATTACACAATAACATCACTGTATTCCTTTTGGATGCCATTGATGACCATTTGGATTCCTTAAAATCATTTTTTTATTTTTATTTTTTTATTTTGTATAACAATGAGCCATTGTATAATAGCAATAAGGCACTCCAGGGATGTGTGTTATGATGTAATAACGTCACTCCTGGGGTGGGTTGAAGCACGAGGTGAATAACACACATCCTGTCATGCCTTATTGCTTAAATATCTGACCTCTAGACGAATGTTTAGCTGGAGGTTAGATGGCGATGAACAGAATTTAACACTACTGGTGGTTATAACTGGAACTTTACTTAAATCTTAAACATTTCTTCATGCAGCAGCTTATTGATGCTGCAGTGTGGTGGGTATGAGGAGGAGACGTGTGGGTGGTACTAGGATGTCTGGGACAGCTGATGGGGATGGCCTTATTAGAAGGGAGAGGACCACAAGATGCTCGGGGAGACAGAGAGGCTAGACGTTGTTAGTTCCCATACTCTGAGCTTTCACCAGCTCGAGTAGACAGGTAGCCAAGGGATCAGCTGCCTCTAGCCATACCCGTGGGATAATTCTGTGTAATACCAGACTGCTATAATACTGAACTTTGGTTTGGTGTGTATTACGGAGACCTGGCTGGAAGACAACTCGGACTTGGTGTTGGAGGTGGCTAACCTGGCTGGTTACACTGTGGTACACTGCCCAGGGAGGGATAGCAGTGGTGGGGCATCTGTATTAGATCTGGGTTGAACTTCACTGAGCAGCCAGTGTGAGAGACCTTGTCATTTGAATGCGTTGCTATGCATGGGGGCCAGATGAAGGGCAGAGGACATCCTTGTGTATCAACCTCTTGGGCATGGTGGTAGGGAGATTTCCTGCAGGAAATGGTGAATTTCATTGTCAACAGGGTGTTGGAGTCATCCTGATAGTTAATCTTGGGTGACTTTAATGTCTGGGTCAATGACAGAGCCTTACATTTTGGTCAACATTTCCTACAGAGGATGGAGTCACTGGGCCTTGTACAAGTTTTTACTTCTGGGACCCACTAACATGGCCATGCCTGGGACTTGGTATTTTCCCTAGGGTTTGAGATTGGTCATCTCAAGTGTGATCTGGTCATTGATCGGATCATTGTACAGTGAAGTTCACCTTCCGGGATCCCCTCTGTGCCCACTGTGAATCCGGTATGGGATAGTCCTTTAAAGGTGACCTGTACAGAACCACTGCAGCCCGCTCCCATCCCCACATACCTTACAATGCTGTTGTGGTGATCCGGGCTGCAGGGGTCATAATTTTAATCCGTGAGTTCTTTGATATGAATGCCGAACTTTCAGCCCGGTAGTGAGTATCGCGTTGTTCCTCATTGAGGGCATAGGAGTCATGGTATTATCTATTAGTGAGGTCGTGCCACTACTGTTTATTTTGAGCAGTAGTGGCAGTTCTTGTTATGCTTTTTTTATGGTTCAAGGGAGTCTTGATACCATAATGTTACTTAAGCAACAGCTTTTCCAGGTGTTCTGTGGCAACATTGCAGGTGTCAAGACCCCTTAGTAGCCATAAAAATAAGCATAAAGGACCGCCACTGCTGCCATAATAAGAGAACAGTGGTGGTAGCGACTCACTAAATGGGTGTAATGCCCATGACTCCTTGCACCCACCAATCGGAACCGCCATGGCATCCCAGATTCTCGACTACAAGTTTCTGCAGTTTATATCAAAAGAACCTGTGGATTAAAAAATTATGACCACTGCAGCCCTCGACTCCTGCAGCAACACTGTTAAGGTATGTGGGGATGGGAGCAGGTTGCAGTGGTTCTGTACAGGTCACCTTTAAGAGTGCTGGAGCCAGAGAGACTCCTGTCAGTGTTGGGTGTCTCGGGTTTGTTGGCAGCTTGTGAAATGGGGGTGAGGAGGTGGTGGAGGCCTGTAATATGGCCCTTGGTGACTTCAACACCACAGCACTGTACCATGTACACCCATGGTCTCCTATAAAGGCTTGCCATTTTTTGAGAAATGCAGAATTTGACAGCAGATAAGGACCACTTGGTCCATCCAGTCTTCCCATTTTTCCCTACCTACACTATTACTGCAGACCGTGTCTGATCTACAGTTTTTCCCCCTTCCTCCTTCCTTTCCACCATGATTCCCTTGTGCTTATCCCATGCATTCTTGAACCCCACCACTGTTTTCACCCCCACCACCTCTACTGGAAGGCTGTTCCAGGAATCCACCACTCCTGTGAAGAAGTACTTCCTCACATCTCTCCTGAATCTATCCCACCTTCCAGCTTCATTGTATGTCCCCTTGTTCTTGAGCATCTTTTCTTCTGAAACATACTTCCCTCCTGTACCTTATTTACCCCCATGAGGTATTTAAAGGTTTCTGTCTTATTCCCCCTCTGCATTCTCTGTTCCACGGTGCGGTGTACATGTTGGGGTCCTTTAGTCTCTCCTCATAGGGCTTGTAATGCAGACCCTGTGCCATTTTAGTTGCCCTTCTCTGGACCACCTCCACTTTGTCTGTGTCCTTTCAGAGATGTGGTCTCCAGAAAGGAACACAGTACTCTAGGTGGAGTCTTACCAGCGATCTACACAGAGGCAACACCACCTCCCTCTTTCTGCCGGTGATACCCTTCCCCGTCGGTGATACCCCTTCCCTGTGTACTGCAGCATCCCATTAGTCCTCCCCACTGCCTTGTCCCACTGCCTGGCCACTTTAATGTCATCCAGTATGATTACCCCCAGGTCTCTTTCCTGCTTGGTGATAGTCGGTACCACTCCACCCATTTTGTACTCTGCCCCGGGGTTTCTGTGCCCTAAGTGCATTGTTTTACACTTCATTGCTTTGAAACCCCACTGCCATACCATTGACCGTTCCTCTAGTTTTTCTCAGGTCTCTGCTCATCCTTTCCACCACCCCCAGAGTGTCAGCCCTATTGCAGATTTTTGTGTCATCTGCAAAGAGGTAGACCTTCCCTTCCCACTCCTCTGCAGTGTCACTTTTAAAGACATTAAAGAGGACTGGTCCCATGATTGATCCCTGAGGCACCCCACTGGTCACCCTCCCTGCCTCGGAGTGAACTCCATTTACCACCGTCTGTCACCAATCCCCTAACCAATTTCTTATCCCATTTACCACTAGTCCCAGCACTGATCCATGATGCACCCCTCTGGTCACCTTCCCTGCCGCGGAGTGAACTCCGTTTACCACCACTGGCTGTCGCCTGTCCCCTAACTAATTTCTTATCAAGTTTACCACCTTTGGACCCACTCGTTAGCTACCAGCTTGCTTACTAGTGTCCTATGTGGAACGATGTCGAATGCCATACTAGAATCTAGTTAGGCAACGTCCACTACTCCAGCCTGATCTAGTTTCTTGGTCACCCAGTCAAAGAAATCTATTAGATTCATTTGACTTGACCTCTCCTCTGTAAAACCATGCTGCCATCAGTCTTGTGACTCACTGAATTCAAAATATTCCATAATCCTTTCCTTCAGCAGTGATTCCATTAACTTTCCCACCACCAGTGTCAGGCTGACTGGCCTATAATTCCCAGCCTCCTCCCTGCTACAACTTTTGTTGGGGGAGGAGAGCTGCCTGTTGACATGCTCAGTCCTGCTCTCTCCCCCCCCCTCACGCTGGCATCCCACGGGGTTGTTCCCGAACCTGGGTCATCAGCATACCGCGAGGTAAGGTATCCAGTGCCTCAACCCTCTCGGCACTGGGCAGGCCCCTCTACTTTGTGTAGTGGGACTATATCTGCCCTCCTCCAGTCCTCTGGAACCACTGCTGTTTCCAGTGAGCTGTTAAATAGAACTGTCAGAGGTGCAGCCAGTATTTCCCTGAGCTCCCTCAATACCTTGGATGCATCTCATCTGGCCCTATTGCTTTGTCTGCCTTTAGATTAGTATGTCCCTTCAGGACTTTCCTCCAAAAAAGGACTAGTGTCCACCACCCTTCCTCCAAATCTTCTGTTACTTTGTGGCTCCTCCCCTTCTCCTTTCTCTGTGAACACTGAACAAAAGTATTTGTTCAGGGAGTCTGGCATTTCCTGGTCCCCGTCTTCACCCTCTCTTCCCTTTTTAACCTTATAATTCCGTACCTCCAGAAGACAAGTTGTCTCTGACTATATATAAGCTATATATTCCCTTGATTTTTCTCAGACAGGGTGTTGTCTGTTTGCGCTGGAAATACTCCAAGCAGGCTTTTGGTGGCCTGGTAGTGCAGAGTGTGGTTGTTCCGGGAGTGCCTGTCATGGAGGAGTTGTTTGGGATGATTTTTGAAGCAGCGACCTACGTTTTGTGAACTGGACCCAAGCCCAGTGGGGCTACTGGTGAGCTGTTTGGGGGGGGCGTGGCATTTGGGTCCGTGGTTAGTTGTAATCTTTTTGTGTTACTTGTCTGGGGGGGGTTTGGAGTGCAGTAAAAAATGTGTTGGTGAGACCTCTCTTGAAAAGACCAGTGTCAAACCAGGAGAGCCTGGCAAATTATTGATGTGTGTCTAACCTGCCCTTTTTGGGTAAGGTTATTGAGAAAATTGTGGCATTGCAACTTGAGGCCACTTTATGGCCTTCAGCATCATTGAGCCCCTCCCGTTTGGTTTTAGGTCATGTCATAGCACTGAAGTCACATGAGTCAGGGTGCATAATGACCTGCTTAGGGCTAGAGATAGAGGTCAGAGATCAGTTCTTGTTTTCCTTGAGCTCTCCTCAGCTTTTAATACTGTGGACCATATGCTGTTACTGGACGAACTGAGGGAGGATGGAGGACTCACTGGCACTGTCATCTGGTTTGAGTCTTTATTCAGGGATAGAATATAGGGGTTTGTGTTGGGTTAATTACTCTCTTTGCCCCATACCCTGTCCTGTGGGGTGCCCCAGGGGTCGCTCATGTCGCCCGGGTTGTTTGTATTATATATGCTGCCCCTTGGCTGAATCATCAGATGTCACAATCTGGGTTTTCACTGCCATGCAGATACCACCCGCTTGTATATGTTGTTTGCACCTGGGACACATTGCTTAACAACTGCAGGGCTGAGATCCAGAATTGGATGGTGGTGAGGTGGCTGAGGCTTAACCTGAATAAGACGGAGGTACTGATGATTGATTTGGGCCAGAGGCGGGGAACAGAGGTGGCTGAAGATGTTATGGGGCTTAGACTCTGGTCCTCAAGGCTGCCCACCTCTGCCAGTGTGGAAAATCTGGGGGTCATGCCGGCCCAGTGGTGCTGAGTCGCTGGACACCACACCTCGCACTATGCCAATGGGCCGTGTTTGGGAACGACTTAAGGTTGTCGGGGTGTGGGGGGGGGCAGAGCAGGATCGAGCATGCCGATGGGCAACTCTCCTCTCCCGAGGGTGGGTTGGCACCCCCCCCCGTAGTTCCGCTCCCACTGGGTGGAGGTCCAGTGGGTAGCGTAGGCGGAAAGAGGGCAGCAAAACAGTTACGGGAGGTGGACGGCGCGGAGCTGGCGCCACGGGTGTGTAGCATGCCTCCACACACTCGCATGGCCGTGTGCTGGGGCCTGGGGTCAGGGGAGAAGACCTATAAAACTACTCTGTGCAGGGTTTTAAATAATTGATTAGTAGTTTTTTTCTTGGGACAATGCTAACTGTACAGAAAGTATTTATATAGGTTTTCTGGAAGTGTTATGTTTGTTAAACACAGTGAGGCAAATGCTATGCATTTTCACAATGTTTTAGCACTTTTATGAGTAAAATGCTAATCAATTTTTGGAGTTAAATAAAACCCTGCTATGTGTCTCCGTCGCCAGTTAGTGCTAGGGGACAGGGACCAAACAACTAAATATATATATGTATATAACTGTATATATATATATGTATACGTGTGTGTGTGTGTGTGTGTATATATATATATATATATATATATATATGTGTGTGTGTATATATATATATATATATATGTGTGTATATATATATATAATATATATATATAGCTGTGTGGACAGTATTCAAGAGATAAAGTGTGACATTCATACACTCAAAAAAAGTTGTATAATTAGGCATTACTCAACCTTAATTTTAATGTGTATATGTGGTAGTTGCATAATACAAAATATAAAGATAGTTCTGTTTTTCTAAGTTTGGAAAAACGGCACAGTTATTTATGACATGTAAACTACTTCCGTGGGTAACTGTGTCCATTATGCATTATTTGCCATTTCTAGTAATAAATAAAATTTTCAAATGCAGTCTCTCTGTCTTCTATGTAAGTGTATTTGTTTGCAACATCTAATGATTTAATGTTCTTCCATACCTATGTGTTGCTATCTATCCTCCAATGTAGACAGTACTAAAAATACAAACAGGAGGTTACCAAAGTTTCATTACTTCATGCTTATACGGTTTATGTCCAGTCTACATGCATTTCACACTTAAGTTGGACATTAAGTAGAAAGATTAACATGAACAAATCACTTGGTTGTACTGGATTTATGTGACCATCTCTGTTGCATAAAACTACTGTGGGTAACACGGACACCACAGTAGCAATGCAACATGTGAAATACATGGTACAACTTTTATTAATGGCTTATTATCAACCAAACATCCAATACACATTGATAAGTACCATGCTACATCAGGGGCCATTTTGACATCACTGTAGTTTCACAGAGCCAGACAGAGGAGAGGCCCAACCACAGTTAACAACCAGAAAGTACCCAGGCAAGCTGTGTGGTACTGATAACTATAGATGAGGGTGCCACATGATGCTCCTTGGCAACCCTGTGCCAGCCTTTTATGGGAAAATGATGCCAGAATATCACACAGGCCCACCCTAAGCTCACCACCATGTGCATCACAGGGATGCCACTGCAGCAGGGTTCTTGTTCTGCACGTGGAATGCCACATCCAAACTACTCTACAAGTCAAAACAATACACCAAAGTTCCCCATGAACAAGTAAAGGCAAGGCAAGAGACAGCTGGATGTTACACGGCAGGCTTGAGCCACATCAGGGGTCATTTTGACATCACTGTACCTCCACAGAGTCAAACTCAGGGCAGGCCCAGCCACAGTTACCAACCAGAAATCACGCAGGTTAGCTGTTTGGTGTTGATAACTATAGATGCAGCCACTGCATGGCGTCCCCTGGCAACCCAGTGCCAGCCATTATGAGGAAAATTATGTCAAAATATCTCACAGGCCTACCCTGCGCTCACTACCATGTGCATCACAGGGACACCACTGCTGCAGGGTTCTTGTACTGCACGTGGAATGCCACATCCAAACTGCTTGAGTCAGGCCCAGGTAATGTATTTTTTATTTTCAAACAGTTCCAAGATATTATGCCAACACTTGGCATTTAATTTATAGACAGCCTCATTATAAATAAATCTGCTAAATGTTTTTGCCAGATGAATCCAAACCACTGATGTAGTCCAACAGGCACTAGTACACCCAGGCAATAACCATATTCCAGAACTACACATGGTATTACTCCCATACCCCTGAATGTGCTAAGCAATGCCATAAGCAGCCTTTCTGAGGTAAGCCCAAGTGCTGTGTTTTTTTATTTTTAAACAGTTCCAACATATTATGCCATCACCTGACATCTAATTTAGAAACAGTCTTAATATAAATAAATCAGGAAAATGTTTTTGCCAGATGAATTCAAAGCAATGATGTTACCCTACAGCTATAGGCACTAGTACATCCAGGCAATGACCCAGTTATTACGCGTGGTACCCACCCATGCCATGAGCAGCCATTTTGAGGTAGGCCCAAGTGCTGTATTCTTTTATTTTTAAACATTTCCAACATATTATGCCACCACTTGATGTCTAGTTTAGAAGCAGGCTAATTCCTACACGTGGTAACCCCCCCCCACCACCACCAATAACCTCGAATGAACTGAGCAATGCCATAAGAAACATTTTTGAGGTAGGTCCCATTGCTGTAATTTTTTTTATTTTCAAACAATTCCAGTATATTATGCCACCACACACACCCCTGATCCCCTACTTCAGTGTGCCAATACAATGATGCTTCTTTCTAATTTTGCATCAAGAAAGGCAACTTTTATCTTTTTAAAATACCACACACACACACACACACACACACACACACACACACACACACCTGCCTTAACTGGAGCCAGCATCACCCCTTCTTTCTAAAAATTACAAGCATCTCTTACAAATTGCATTTATTTTTATTTAAAATATTTTAAGAGTGCAGCTTTTATATTCATTCCAGATACACACTTATAAAATAAAGCCATCATCACATCAACAGGTGCAGCATTCATTCGACAAATACACATTCTTAGAATTTACCAGTAGGAACCCTGCAGGTGTCATTTTTTTCCCCATTTAAACATGATTGAAGTCATCACCAGGGGAAAGTTCACCAATATTAGCAATATTCTTAAGAAATCAAATTATACAATGAAAACCCACTGGATAGATTGTAAACAAAAAATTTTTAATCTCAAACAAAACTCTATTTGATTAGACTGGTCACATATATGCACAGCCCCATTCTGAAGAGGGGACCTTCACAAACAGCTGGGCTATGAGAGAACACAAATGTAACTTTTCTGCCCCCAAAGATGATAGAACACAATTGCTGCACTATAGCCAGATAGCATTTAGTATGCCCTATTTAAACAGTGCCAGCACCAGAGGAAAGTTCAGCTCATATACTTCCCAAACAAAACTTTAAAATATACTATTTAATATGCCCCATTTAAACACTAACCGCACCAGAAGAAAGATCTGCTGATATACGTCCCATATACAACTTTAAACTATACTATTTAATGTGCCCCATTTACACAGTGCTAGAACCAGAGGAAAGTTCTGCTGATATACTTCCCAAACAAAACTTTAAAATATACTCATTGTGCTGCACAGCTCACTAATCCAATCATCCTCTTGTTTTGAAGAGGGGGGCCTTCACTAACAGCAGGACCATGAAGTCTTAAGGTGAATACTTTGTCCCTAAAATGACACAGAGTAACTACTGCACTTTAGCCAGTCACTATTTAATATGCCTCCCAGAATTTTAACTTGATGTTTTGTAGCAGAATGCTGAAGATCATGTTTTCTAGTGACTGGCGACATCTGAGATCGATCCAAACTCCTGTGCAGCACATCAGATTTAAAATGGACGATGCTTCATTCTACCTGGTTTGAGAATGGTAAATTGGAGAAGCAGCGGGAAGAGAACAGTTTTGCTTGGAGCCAGAGCAGCAAAAGTGAATGCCTGATGTCACCTTCGGTTCCCGGCTATTTGTACCAATACCAGCATCATCATCATCCACGTGGGTAACATGGAAACGGCTGCAAAAGCCACGGCTTTTGATGCTGCTGCTCTTAGCAGGCTCTATGTACCACTGCATTAAGATAGCAGATTTGTTCGGGGGAAACACATTAAGCAATGTGAACTGACACTGAAAAAAAAACCTCAAAGCATAAAGGCAGAATACACAAAAGAAATTATGTAGCTATATAAGACACCACAGTAATGCACGAAAGTAATAAATTACATGTGGTGTCATGTAAATGTAATTACATCTGCATAAAATCAGTAATCACTGGGGGACAGTTACACATCCACTCTGTCCACTAAAAAAGAAAACTTTAGTATTGTGCTTTAAATACAGTAAATTTAATGGTCACCAAGATGTGTAGCACAGCCATGTCACAAAACGGCTGCCTTTTTTAAGGTTATTTTCATTATTAAAATGTTGCCACAATAAAATAAAAATACATACACCCTTTTTTATGCACACTATCTCTTGACCATATTGGCCACAGTACAGGGCACAAATCCTGTATTTTTAATAAATTATGAGTAAAATACAGACTTTATTTTAAGTGCACACCCAAGTCTCTCGACTACTGTCCACACACCTATATATCTGGGGGTCCTTCTGGACAGCAAGTTGACATTTGAATCTCAGGTGTCCAGCTGTTGTCAAGAGTGGCTTTTACCATTTTGGGAACATCAGCTGGATAAAAGCCTTAATCCCCTCATGAGGACCTGAAGACACATGCTTTTGGGACATCTAGACTTAATTACTACAATGCTCTGTACTGCTGGGTGAATGGGGGTTTGCTTCGTTGCGTACATTGGCTGCAGCTAGTGCAGAATGTGGTAGACCGATTACTGATAGGCCTGCCTAGGTCTGATCATGTGATTCTGGTGCTGCACTTGCTGCCTGTGAGGTGGCATAGAACCTTCAAGATTGGTTTGCTAACGTGAAAAGCCCAGCATGGTATGGGCCCAGGCTGCTTGGTTGAACTTTGTGTCTCCTCACTCCCTCTGTCACCCTCTTCACTCCACTAATGAGGGTCTGAAGATACTGAGGGCAAGAATAAAGACCTCGGGTGACCGGGTATTCACAGTGGCAGCCCTTGTGATGTGGAACTCGCTCCTGAGAAATCTGAGTGTGACCCATAGGTGGAGGCCTTTAAGAGAGGTCTCGGGTACTACTTATTTCAGGAGGCGTTTGTGAATACCTACATTTTGTCTCCGCTTATTGTGATCTATTACCTTTGCTTTTTGATGTTTTGTGACGATGGTACATCTTATATTTGATTTTGGATGTGTTGAATTTTCTAACCCCAGTAATGCTCAGTAGATTCATAACTTTGTGCAGTAAGCCTGGAGGGTTGGACTGCCTGGAGAGATGGAACACATGCAAATGAGTATAATTCTTTGCACGTGAGCATCTTTCAAATACTGCCTCTACCAACTGTAGTGTTCTAACCTACTCAGATTTTTCTCTCCGCCTGAAAGTCTGGTCACTCGGAATGGTCGTCTTACTCTTTCGCGTGAAGAAGATTCTAAAAACCTTAAGTATTTTCTATTTCTATTATTGCCTCTACTAATTGTTAGTATAAATCTTGTTTATTGCTTAAGTTACATTTATTTTCCGGTTCCTCGCAGTTCGGAATAACTGTGGGGGAAACAGATTAGTCTTTTAAGTTATTGGGGTTCTTTGATTAAAGAGCCTTGTTTTTGTTTAAATATTAGCTTAGATTTTTAGTGTATTTCTTGTTTTTGGTAACCGTATCTTATCTGTTACAGAACCGCTGATCCGGTTCACCTGACATCTCCTGGGTTCGGTTCCTCCGGTTCCTATCGGTTCAGGAACAGACTGCGCAAAAAAAAAAAAAAAAAAGTTTTGTTTTTTAAATAACCGCATTTTACATTGAACTTAGCGGTTGGCATTTTCTTGCCTTTCTGATCATTACTATGTCAGATAAACCTAAAAAGAGAACCGGAGAACCCGGTTTCAAAAATTACTTAAAATGTGGAGATGAATTTGCAAAAGCAGACAAGCACTCCTTATGTGTGGCTTGTCTGGGATTTGAACAACTAGATCGGGATTGTGAAGTTTGCAAGACTTTCCCAGAAAAAAATGTGGAAAAACGCCTTGAAAGGCTAAACAAGAAATTTCCTAGGGGTCCCTCTGGCTCTGACCAGCTGACACCCCAATCTGCTGTGGCTGAAACCCCAAATTTGCTTACCCCTGCCCCTGAGATGGTCGAAAAAGGGCCAAAAGGGGAAAGAACCGTCTGACTCCCCAGTTCTCTGAAAGAAACTTAAGAAAACTAAGCATGCAGAATCCTCCCCTGCTAAACCAGGGACTTCTGCTCAGTTGCCTGACATGCCCTCGGCTCAAGAGATAGCCCAGGCCCTTAAAATTATCCAGGCACTGCAAAATATTGTTCCCCAGCAGCCTGCCCCTACCCAGGGTCCCCAGGCCAGCATGGGTGTGCTCCCTTCTTTACAGGAGGGGCAGTATTATGAAGAGGAGGAGGATCCTTTTCAGAACGATGAACATATCCCTCCAGAGGTTTCTCCTGAGCAGGATTTTGGTTCACCTCCCAGGGTGTCAGAGGATTACTCATCCCATTTTAAATTTGTAAGGAGAATGGCAGATGCTCTAGGTATTGCTACTACAGAGCAAATTGAGGATGAGGAGGAAACTGAATACTTGAATATGATGGGTTTGACACCCACCAAAGCCCTCCTCTTGCCAGTTTACAAATTTTTCAAAAAGGACCCCCTAAACTTCTACAAACCCCTAATTCTGTTCCTCGTATTGATAGGAGAATAGATGAAAAGTATCAGTTGGACAGGACGGGAGCTAACTTTCTTTTCTCCCACCCTGACCACCAAGGGGTTATACAACAGGCAGCTTGCGACAAAGCCAGAGTCCCCCTGTCTTCCCACCCTCTGGACAAGGACTCCAGAAAAATGGATAGCATGGCCAAAAAAGGATATTTATCAGCCTCTTTGGTCATGAGACAGGCTACTTTTCAAGCTTATGCTGCTCAGTATCAAAAATCTCTGTGGCAGTCTGTACTGGAAATGTCCATGAAAGCCCCCTCACCCTTGTCTGAAGACCTGGCTGAAACTGCCAGGTTTGGGCTGGAGGCGTCTAAGTACCAGTTCCAGATGGCTGCTGATTCTAACGACACTGCAGCCAGATGGATGGCTAACACTGTGGCACAGAGAAGATTTGCTTGGCTTAGGGCCACTAACCTTACTCAGGATACTCAATCCAAGGCCCTGGATTTTCCCTTAGAGGGAAATTCTCTTTTTGGGGAATCCACGGTTGCATTAATGAAAAAAGTGGACGAATATAAGGCAACCTATAGAAGCAACTCTGCTAAAGAGCATGCTTCATCATCCACTAGGCCGTATGGGGGGGGGCAGGGGAAGGTCTTTTATGACCAGACCTTTCTTCCAGCCAGTAGCCGTGCCCCAGTACCAGCAGTATCCACAACAGGGATACTCTAAGGGTAGGGGTAGAAGGGGCTCCAGGAGGGGTTCTCAAACCCAACCTCAACCCCAATCAAAGCAAAACCCCTGAGGATCAGGCCACCTCCTCCCTCCCTATCGGAGGCAGACTATCCCACTTCCTCCAGGCTTGGTTAAGCATCACCACAGACAAGTGGGTGCTGGAGGTAGTGGTTCAGGGTCTGTCTTTGGTCTTCAAATCTTTTCCTTCTCAGAAAACCAGGGTTTACTGCTTACCTCCTCTAGCAGAGAGGGCATTGCTGGAAGCAGAGGTCCAAAAGTTGCTACATCTCAGAGCAGTGGAATTAGTCCCTACCACCCTGAGAGGAAGAGGTTTTAACTCCAGATACTTCCTAACAACAAAGAAAAGTGGTGAGTGGTGGCCAATACTGGATCTCAGAGCTTGGAACAAGCATCTGAAAAAACAAAGTTCAAAATGGTCACTTTGGCTCGAATGTTGCCAACAATCTAAAAGAGGGACTGGCTGTCATCACTGGACTTGAAAGACACCTATTTCCACATCCCCGTAAAGGAATCTTTCAGAAAATACCTCAGATTCAGGCTCCCTTGAGGCCACTATCAATTTTCAACTCTTCCTTTCGGTCTCTCCTCAGCACCAAGGGTGTTCACAAAGTGCCTAGTTGCTGTAATGGCATATCTAAGAAGACAGGGAGTGACTGTTTTCCCTTACCTAGATGACTGGCTGGTGGTGGGAAACTCACCGGACCAAGTAAGGAACTCTCTAAAAATCACCCAAGTCCTCTTAGAGTCCCTGGGTTTCATCATAAATCAAAAGAAATCAGTCCTAACCCCTGCTCAAACTCTGCAGTTTGTAGGGGCAGAAATCAACACACTTCAGGGCAGAGCCTTTTTACCCTTAGGGTGCAAAGTCTTCAGTCAATAGCAAATTCCTTCGTCCTGAACAGCTCAAAAACTGCAAGACAGTTTCTGCAGCTACTAGGTCATATGGCTGCATCCACAGGCACAGTCCAGGGATCCAGATTCCACATGCAAGTCATCCAGTTTCACCTCAGGGCTCACTGGAGTCAGAAAAAATACCTTTTTCAAGGCTTATACCAGTGACAGGCTCACTATTAAGGGCCCTCTTGTGGTGGAAACAGGAATCCAATTTAAGGCAAGGAGTGCCTTTCCAAAAAGAAAACCCCTCTTTGGTACTCACAACAGATGCATCCCTGTTTGGCTGGGGGGCCCACTTAGGAAGGCACACGACCCAGGGAATTTGGTCAGGAGCAGAGTCCCTTCAGCACATAAACTTGCTGGAGCTAAGAGCAGTGTTACTAGCCTTAAAGACTTTTTCTTCCCTGATCATGGGCAGAGTGGTTCAGATCAGAACAGACAATACCACCACAATGTATTACATAAACAAACAGGGAGGCACCAGGTCAGGCCCCCTCTGCACAGAGTCCATGAAGATTTGGACACTGGCTTACTCTCTGAAGGTCTCTCTACAGGCAGTTCACTTGCCAGGAAAGGACAATATTTGGGTAAATGCACTAAACCTCATCAATCAGGCCCATCACGAATGGACTCTGAACAAGCAGGTGGTACAAGTTATTTTCATAAGGTGGGGCACTCCAGAGATAGACTTGTTCGCATCCCACCAGAACCACCAACTACCTCAGTACTGCTGCAGACCACCAGCATAGGGTACAGTTCCTCTGGATGCCCTGGTTCTGGACAGACAGGCAGGCACCTGTATGCTTTTCACCCTTTCCCCCTGGTTTTCAGGGTGTTACTGAAGCTAAAGTCCCTCTCAGCATTCCTGATCTTGATAGCTCCAGATTGGCCCAGGCAGCCATGGTACTCTCTTCTGCTCTGCATGTCTGTCAGCAAACCAATACAGTTGCCCCTCAGACACAATCTCTTGACTTCCAATCAGGGAACATTGTTGTACCCCAATCTCAGGTCTCTTCATCTCAAAGCTTGGCTCTTGAAGAATTAGAGTATGCAGATTTAAATCCTTCAAAAGCTGTCCTAAATATGTTGAAGGGTTATAGAAAATCCTCCACACAGAAAACTTATTCTTCCAAATGAGAGAGATTCTCTGTCTCTGGTGTTCCAGTGTGAACCTTGTACCATGAAAAGCTGGAGTTTCAGTAGGCCTGGACTATCTCACTCATTTACATTCACAAGGTTAGCAACCCAGTTCACTTAAGGTTTATTTATTTAGTTTATTCAATATCTTCATCAGTGACATTGTGTAGGACCTAGAAGGCAGAATTTCACTGTTCGCTGATGACACAAAGCTCTGTAACAGAGTAGACACACCAGAGGGTGTAGACAGAATGAGAAGGGACCTGCAGAAACTTGAAGAATGGTCAGGGGTTTGGCAGTTGAAATTCAATGCAAGGAAGTGCAAGATAATGCATATGGGGCTACAAAACCCTGGCACAATATATCAGTTGGGGGTGAGGATATAGCTATGCACCAAGCAGGAAAGGGATCTTGGGGTTATCATATCTGATGACCTCAAGGTAGGGAAACAGTGTGACAAGGCAGCAGGTAAAGCAAATAGGATGCTGGGATGCATAGGCAGGGGCATCACCAGCAGGAAAAGGGAGGTCATAATTCCACTATATAAGACACTAGTGAGGCCCCACCTGGAGTACACTGTGCAGTTCTGGAGACCTTACCTATGTAAGGACATAGACAGGATAAAGAAGGTTCAGAGGAGGCAACAAAGATGGTGCATGGATTGCATCACAAGTCCTTTGAGGACAGGTTGAAGGAACTAAACATGTACTCCCTGGAGGAAAGGAGGGAGAGAGGGGATATGATCGAGACATACAAGTATCTTACAGGGAGGAACAGGGTGCAGGCATACACTATTTTTAAACGAAGATGTTCCAGGACTAGAGGGCATGGGATGAAGTTGGAGGGAGGATGATTCAGAGGAAACGTGAGGAAGAAGTTCTTCACAGAACGGGTGGTGGACAAGTGGAACACCCTGCCAGAGGAAGTGGTGGGGGCTGAAATAATCACAGGATTTAAGAATGCATGGGATAGACATAAAGGAATTCTGGAGGTCAGGGTTAAGGGGCAGCAGACTTCTTGGAAAACATAAACTGAACTTACAAGCTCAAATGGGCAGACTGGGTGGGCCATATGCCCTTATCTGCTGACACTGTCTATGTATCTATGTATGTATCCATGTAGCAGTATCTGCCTACCTTTCCGTGGGCACCAAGGTATCAGTGGCATCTGATAAACTTTTCAAAATATTTTTTAAAGGACTAATGCATTTACGCCCAGCTCATAGGGCACCAGTGCCTGCTTGGGATTTGAATATGTGTATAGCCAAGCTCATGGGCCCTCCCTTTGAACCCATGGCTACTGCCCACTTGAAATAGCCACTAGGAAGACTGTTTTCCAAGTAAGGTATTGCTTCTGCAAGGAGAATTAGCGAGTTCCAGGCTCTCTGCATTGGCCATGACTATAGCTCAATTCACAGAGATAAGGTAGTCCTCAGAACTAACAGACAGTTTCACCCTAAAGTGGTTTCAGATTTTCATCTGAGCCAGTCAGTCACTCTACCTGTCTTTTTCACAGACCACACCAGTTCTGGTGAAAGAAGATTATACAGTCTGGATGTGAAAAGGGCTATCAGCTACTACATGACAGCCACTAAAGATCTTAGGAAAAATGGAAAACAACTTTTCCTTACAAATGGGGATGTAAGAAAGGGTAAACCAGCCTCAAAAAGATCAATTTTTCAATGGATAGTCCAGTGTGTTCAGTTCTGGTACACTAAGGCAGGTAAAGAGCCCCCAACAGGATTGAGGGCGCATTCAACAAGAGGAACAGCTGCTACTCTTGCAACTGCTAGGGAGGTGCCATTGGTGGACATTTGCAAAGCAGCTACCTGGAAAACAGTACCCACCTTTACAAAACACTATAACCTGGATATTTTATCCAGGGGTGATGCTAGGTTTGGCACAGCAGTCCTGCAGAGTCTGTTTCCAAAATAAGTTCTGTGCTCACCTCCAGTAGTACTGCTTGGTAGTCTGCACAAAGTTATGAATATCCTGAGCATTATTTGGGTTAGAAGAAAAAAATTACTTGCCATAGTAATCGTATTTCTTCCCAGTGATGCTCAGATATTCATAACTCCCTCCCTTCCCAGAACTTCAACCTCTGCACTCCGCATGCTGGTGCCATCAAGCCATATTATATCTGTTGCATTTTCCAGTTTTAATCATTTTAAACTGGAGTTTTCAGTGTTCTCTTTTACAGTTTATTCATGTGTTTTTTTATTAAAGTCAACCTCCCTTTGGAGGCTTATTCTAAATTTATGCTTTAATTAGGGGGAGCCCCTCTTTTATAGAATTTAATTACATTAGTTTCCTAATGCCTGACTTCCAGGCTTCTCACAAATCTGAGTAGGTTAGAACACTACAGTTGGTAGAGGCAGTATTTGAAAGATGCTCATGTGCAAAGAAGTATACTCATTTGCATGTATTCCATCTCTCTGGGCAGTCTAACCCTCCAGGCTTACTGCACAAAGTTATGAATATCTGAGCATCACTGTGAAGAAATAAGATTACTATGGTAAGTAATTTTTTCTTTATTGTATGGCACCCTGAGCCCCCAGGGAAGGGTGCCTGATCAAATGCACTATTACTATTAATTACTACTGCTACTACTGTAAATGGATAGCGTACAAAAGTTGTGATTTTTACTGTCTGTGTCCTGTAATGATCTGTAGGTGAAATGCAATGAGCAGCCCAACCGAGTGGAAATTTATGAGAAGACGGTGGAGGTACTGGAGCCGGAAGTCACAAAACTAATGAATTTTATGTACTTCCAGGTAAGTGGTGTAACTAGTTGGCTCAACATACTAATCCACTGAAGTCAGGTGTCATTTCTGATCTTCATTGAGGATGTCTCCTCCATTAGACCACAGCATTGGAACTATAAGCCATCAACATCAGGACCATTTGGAAACTTTTTGCTAACCGGGGTCTTCCCACAATGACGTGCAGCGTTGAAGCATATATAATGTGGGCGGCCTCATCACTTCTCAGCTCCCTGCTGGAGATCAGCCTTGGAGGGCCTCCAGCCATGAGGAACCAGGAGATTAGAGCAGCACCAGGCATACAAGGAGAGGCATGGGGCAGGAGACAGGATGCATGGAGTAAGGTTTTAGGTACTGCGTCTGATATAACCCCTCACTGAAACCAAATGGGAGGAGGAGAGACAGCATGGCCTAGTGGAGGAGATTCTCTTGAAGATACTGTTACACTAAATTTTCATGTAACTGTTCTGTCTTCGTCGAGGATATCTCCTCCATTAGGCCATACCATTGGAATGACTCCCAAGCAGTACAAAACAGGAGGATGGTACAGCATTCGCAGGACATGTTAAATGGGCCATATTCCAGGAAGTGGACCACAAAGTGAAGCACTTCCATTCCAGGGAATAAGTATATCTGGTATGAGGCTTCCTAGCTGCAAGCAGGACATCAGCAACCTTCCAGAATACTCCAAACCGTGCAATGGCTATGGTTTCAGGAGCCATGCATGCAGGTGCAGGGACTTCAGATCCACATGGATCAGGGATCCCTCACCTACTTACAACAGTCCTTGACACAGGTAGAGGGAAAGGAGGCTCCACTGCCAGATGTTGAAGAAATGGAACCCATATCTAGCGAGGTCAGAAAAGAGCAGTGAGAATAAAAATGGCATTCTTCACTCACAGCTTGAGCAGAACCCTCTGTATTAGGGGAAAGGGGGGGGAATGCATTTAGGAATTTCCCTTTACTGGAGGGAGATAACGCGTTGTGCCATAAAACTCAGGCCCTGGAGTGAACGAGTTGAAATGTGGCAGTTTTGCATTATGTGTGGTAAGAAATAAAAAGCTGAGCTCTGGATTGCCTCGTCTTGTTAAGAGGGCTGCACATCATTGTGGGTGGCTCCTGGCTGGGAAATACAAATAACAGATACTCTCAAATATGTTGAAAGGGTCGTAGGGAAAACTAGGGTGGGGGGTCACATGATAGACATGAAATTGCTTTTTCCGTGGTACTTGAGGATCTTGCCCAGCCTGTTACTAAGATATTCAACTTTGCACTGCTGTTTCCCCAGTTCCCTGTAATCTGGAAAACTGTATTAGTCAACACATGTGTTCAAAAGTGGAGACTAGTCCAACCTGGCCAACTTACAGGCCTATATCTGTCCTCTCCCCCCATCCAAGGCCCTAGAACAAAAAGTATTGGACCAACTAGTCAACTACCTGTGCAAGTATAATATTCAGTGCCCACAGCAACATGGATTTAGAAAGCATCACAGCACTAGTACTGCCCTATTAGAATATACCCAGTCTGACTTCGAGGGTGGAGCTCTTGCAGCAGGTAATACCATTAGAACTGAAGCCAGCAGGCGTCGGGACCTCACGGAAAACTTGTTGCTAGCAGTCTGAGGCAGGGGGCCACCTCAGACGTCGGCTACTCCCAACGTCAGACATGGTATATAGGGGGCTGTCCCCTGGCACCATCTCAGTTCTTTTCCCGTCATTGACCCACGTAGTTCGGCTCCTCTGATGCCTTCCTTAGCAGTCGACAGCCAACAAAAGACAGAAGTATTTTCATTCTTCAACATTTTCAACCATCGCCTCGTGTATGTCGTCGCCCTCCCCACTGCGGCGAAAAGCAAAGTGTGCGTGCGGGAAGCAGATCCCAGCCAAAGATGGCCTGTCTCCTTTGCCTAGGCCCAGAACACTGGCCCGACGCCTGCACTCATTGCCAGAAGTTTAACCAGAAGATGCACGCCAGGAGGGCCAATGCACTCAAGACCTTTCTGCTCGAGAAGAAGCTTGTGGCCATGCAGCAAGGATCAGGAGTCGGCTTATCCTCTCCCACCAGGGATTCCCCACCAAAAGATAAGTCATCAGGGGGAAGCATCACCATAGGGATAAGGATCGGGCCAGGTCTGAATCCCACCCTAAGTCACCAGCCAAGCAGGCCTCGTCTTCCTCGACCTCCGGCCGGAGGTCTGGTTCGGTTCCGGACCAGTCGTCCGAATCTTCCCGTACGTCTACGTCCGCTTCCGCCTGTTCTCAGGGAAAACATCGGGAGTCTGCCACGTCGGGACACCACACTTCCCTGGCCCATCGACCCCTCAAACTTTCAGGGTCGACCCAGGAAAGCCTGTCCAAGGCTCAGGACAGGCCCGGTTCTTTGGAAAAACGCAAGCATTCAGAAGAACCCTCAGGTAGGCAGGAGGCCGCCCAGGCTTGAATGCCTCCCCCTCCTCCAGCTAAGGAGCGCCTTCCCCCAGATCATCGCAAGCCTAGCCAGTCGCCTACTCCGTTGTCCCACTCCGTGACGCCTGACACGGGGTGGTCACCGAATGAAGACCAGCCGTCTGCCCCTCCTCCGAGGGACCGGATGCCTGACAGGGCCACGCTGGACCACAAGACCAAGGCGCTACCAGTTGTCGGCCCACTGACGCTGGGATCCCGGACCCAACGCCTGCCCCCAGGGAACTTGAGCCTCAGGCGCCTGCGCCTATAGACCAGACACTCGGACCCTCAAACCCAGGGCCGGGCCCTGTGGTCATCCTAGTAGCAGACATCGGGAGTCTCTTTACTACCTGGTGGAATACAGTAAAAGGGAATCTCCTGTATAGACCCCCAGACACTGTCCCTACTCCGCCACTCATGGGTCCCCCTCCCACCCCGGGCCTCAGGTGGGTGAGGGTGAGCACCCATGTCCTGACCCTAAGGGGAAGAGAAGGAAACGCCCTTTGTCTCAGTCTCCTTCTTCCCCTCCTGTGACGTTTTCCTCATGAGGGCGACGCTGAATCAGAGCCTTACTCAGATGGGGAATTTTGTCCTCCCTCCTCAGGACCTAAAGATTCACCCTGGTCCCCCCGGATGACCCCTCTTTTTTGGACATCATGAGGCGCATCCAGGCTATACACGAGTGGGACATGGAGGACTTGGATCCAGAGCACAAGTGCCTGGCCAAGTTCCTCGGAGAGAAGGAACCCAAACCTTTGGTTATTCCCCCATTCGTGGAACCGTTCCAGGACATGACCCACCTGACCTGGCGTACACTGTCGTCTGTACCCGCAGTTCCTCGAAAAGGCGGACAGACTTTATAAGCCTCCGAGGTCCGAAACTTTTCCAACCGAACAGTCAAAGGCCAACTCTTTGGTCCTCACGGCTGCTCATGGCAGAGGTTCCCAGCCAAAGCATTTGAGTTCCCAACCTCCAGATCCCGTCTCTAAAAAATTAGACGGTTGGGGCCGAAAAGTCTTTTCCTCAGCCACTGGAGCCATCAGGTCCTTGAACTTCATGGCCCACATGATCACCTATCAACAGTCGCTGTGGCAGAACACAGTGGACGTTGTCAACTCTATGCCAGACTCTGACTCGAAGCAGGAAGTATTGGCATGTGCCCAGTCAGGATTAGACATCGACAAACATGCTCTTAGGTGTTTTTATGATGCCGTAGATATGGCCTCCAGAGCAGCCGCCTCGGTGGTCTGCATGAGGCGGCAGTCATGGCTTAGGCTCATGGGCTTCCAGCTGGGCTTACAAGAGTCTATCCTGGATTCTCCATTTCAGGGTCCTGTTTTGTTTGGCCCGGGAGTTGAAGAGATAATTAAGCAACTCCAGGAGTCAGGGAAAGCGGTGGCCGACGTGCACCGTATGTATAAATCCCAGCCTCAGGAACCCCGCTGATACCCTTTTCATAAAGGACAGGGACAGGGGAAGAAACAGTCCCACAGTAAGGGGTTCAAGAGGTGGGGTCATCCTGCCCTTCCATGTTCTCAGGGCCCCAAGCAGCCCAAAACGCCCAGGGCCCCACCCCTCCTCAGCCTGACTCCCTCTGCCCCTCCCACTTAGTGACAGGCAGAATGAGAAGGTAGGAGGGTAGTTTGCACTTTACCCACTCTAATGGTTCAGTATCACGGCAGACCAATGGATACTGGACACCATTCGAAAAGGGTATGCAATAGAGTTCATCTCTGTCCCGCCGGACAACCCCCCCGACCTGTTGTCCACCGGCACACAGTCTCCTTCTAGAAGCGGAGATCCAGCAGCTCCTAGAAAAAGGGGCCATCCAAAGGGTCCCACAGGCCCAGAAGGCAAAGGGTTATTACTCCCGCTTCTTCCTTGTCCCGAAGAAAACAAGAGACCTTCGTCCCATTCTGGATTTAAGCCAGCTCAATCTGTCGGTAAAATACCAGAGATTCCGGATGATAACTCTGGCAGGGTTCTTCCCCTTGCTCCATCAAGGGGACTGGTTGTGCTCCCTAGATATGCAAGATGCCTACATGCATATCAAAGTCCTGAAGTCTCACAGAAGGTTTCTGCGCTTCAGCTTCCAGGACGAGCACTACCAATTCAGGGTACTCCCCTTTGGCCTTTCATCTGCTCCCAGGGTCTTCACCAAGTGTCTAGCAGTGGTAGCGGCGGCCCTCCAAAAGAGAGGCCTCTTCGTCTACCCTTACCTGGATGATTAGCTCCTCTCCGCTCAGTTGGAGGAGGAGCTTCTAATCGCCTTATGAGAGACACGGGATCTATTTTCCTCCCTGGGGATCACAGTAAACTGGCCAAAATCACATCCTTGGCCGACACAAAGGCTGCAATTCATAGGAGCTATTCTGGACACCGAGCAGGGGAGAGCTTTCCTGCCCCCAGACAGAGCAGACCGCCTTCGGGATCTGGCCAGCAGGCTCCAGAAGGCCTCCTCTTCCCCGGCCCAGGTTGTTCTCCAACTTCTAGGCCATATAGTCACAGTACCCTTAGCCAGACTGCATATGCGGACCTTCCAGTGGCATCTCAGGGTCCAGTGGGACCAATCGGTGGACGATCTGGATCTTCGAATACGGATTTCTCGTGCGGTACACCGCTCTCTCGAATGGTGGCTCCTTCATGACATTTTAGCGGGAGGGGTCCCATTCCGGAGCCCCACCCCTCTTCAGACTTTAACCACAGATGCCTCTCTATCCAGTTGGGGGGCTCATTTAGGGGTTCACAGGACCCGGGGGTCTTGGTCTGCCATAGAGAGCTCTCTGCATATAAATGTTCTGGAAATGAGAGCCGTGCTGAATGTGCTTATCGCTTTCAGAGACCAGTTCTCGACTGGGTCCTCTTCTGGTGCAGACAGACAAACACACCAGTGGTCTTCTACATCAACAAGCAAGTGGGGACTCATTCATACCCCCTTTGCAGAGAGGCTATGAGAATGTGGGATTGGGCAGTAGAACACCGACTGGATCTCATCGCAGTTCATCTGCCAGGGGTCCAGAATGTTCTCGCCGACGGTCTCAGCTGCTCTACCTCTCTGAATCACGAGTGGGAATTGCTCCAAGAAGTCACAGACCTGTTCGGTCACAGGGGCCATCCAGAGTTGGATCTCTTTGCGTCCCTGTACAGCGCCAAACTGCAAAATACTTGCTCGCTCGCTCCAGGGCCTGGTGTTTTCTGACGAGACGCCTTGTCCCTCTCTTGGACAGGGAAGTTTCTGTACGCCTTCCCTCCTTTTCTCCTCATTCAGAGAGTACTGCTCAAGTTGCAGTCAGAGGGGGTCAGAATGATTCTGGTGGCCCCTCTATGGCCCTGCCAGATCTGGTATCCGTTGCTCCAGCAGCTGTTGCTGGAACCTCCAATGCAGTTGCCACTCTCCACCCACTTGCTTTCACAAGAGCAGGGGACACTCGTCCATCCTGCTCTTCACTCTCTTCACCTGCACATGTGGCTTCTGCAGTCCTAGTGGAAGAGAGGCTAGGAGTGTCAAGCAGGGTGGCTGAGATCTTGGTTGCAGTGAGGAAGTCTTCCACCAGGGTCACCTATGCTCTGAAATGGAAATGCTTCTGTCTTTGGGCTACGATCTGTGCCCTAGATCCCCTGGGTTGTCCGGCTAGGCACATGCTAGAATATCTCTGTCACCTTCTGGACTTAGGACTGAGCTATTCGTCCATTAAAGTGCACATGTGTGTGGTTTCCACATATCATGATCCCTTCGGAGATAGAACACTGGCACAGCTCAGTGTCTGCAAGACATTTCTAAGAGGGGTCATACATATCAGACCTTCCAGGAGAGACATCATTCCTCCTTTTCGTCCTGGAGAAACTCACTCTCCCCGCCCCTCGAGCCAGCAGCTTCCTCCGAGCTACGCTTCCTCTCATGGAAGACCCTCCTTTTGGTAGCTATCACCTCCACTTGAAGGGTTTCCGAGCTCCAGGCCCTGATGTGTAAGGAACCTTACATAGTTTTCCACAGGGACAGGGTGACCCTGCACAAGAACCCTAAGTTCTTGCCGAAGGTGGTGTCCGTGCTGACTCTTAATCAGGACACTAACCTTCCGGGTTTATTATTCGGAATTCGTCAATCAAGGTGAAGCGCTGTTAACACACCTTGAACGTTCACAGGATTTTGAGGTATTACCTCCACAGGACCCGCTCCTCCAGACAGTCAGACCAATTGTTTGTCTCATTCGCCAAACGAATGCTAGGGGCTCCTGTTTCCAAACAGTCACTAGCCCGTTGGCTGGTGCAGTGTATTACTATCTGCTACCAGCATCATAGCAAAGCACTTCCATGAACAGTCAGGGGCCACTCTACCAGAGCAGTGGCCTCTTCCTTTGCAGCACTCAAAAATGTCTCTTCAGCAGATATTTGTGCTGCAGCTACATGGAGTTCAGTCCACATTTTCATCAGGCATTACAATCTGGAATTGCATCCAGAAGGAGAGCTGGTTTCAGACTAGCAGTCCTGCAGGGCCTACTCTCTTAAGTGCCTATTATCAGCATCAGCTGTTTTCAGCATCTCACCCTACCACCCTCTCAGACCTGGGTCTGTCCTTGGGTACTGCTTGGGACTCAGTCCTAATGGTATTACCTGCTGCAAGAGCTCCACCCTCGAAGTCAGATAGTACAGTTACATAAGCACTTACTGTAACGGTAGATCTTCAAGAGGAGCTCTTGCAGCAGGTGGCTTTCCCACCCTCCATCCCTCAGGAATGTAATTTGTTTTTTATGTCACCAGAACTTGATGGAGACTTCCTGCTCAGTTCTCCAGTTTGGTTTCTAACTGGGTCTCTGGCAGGAGAACTGAGATGCTGCCAGGGGACCGCCCCCTATATACCACATCTGATGTTGGGCGTAGCCGACATTGGGGGGCGGTCCCTAACCTCAGACTGCTAGGTACAAGCTTTCCATGGGGTCCTGACGCCTGCTGGCTTCAGTCCTAATGGTATTACCTGCTGCAAGAGCTCCTCTCGAAGATCTGCTGTTATAGTAAGTTCTTACATAACTCTACTTTTCTTGCGCAAGGCCCTTGATTTGATGGTGATTACCTGGTGTGAGCTATATACATTGATTTGATCAAAGCATTTGACCTTGTTAACCATAAGCTGCTGCTTGACAGGCTCCTCTTACTTAGCTTCGTACAGGGCATGGTAATCTGGTTCTGTAGCTACCTCACCAACCACTCAGAGGGTAAATGTTGACGTCTCTCTCCTCTCCTCTCTCTCTCATGTTAAAAGCATTTCAGTGGGTGTGCCGCAAGGCTCTGTTCTCTTCCCCCTCCTCTTTAGTGTGTTCATAAACAGAGGAGGCCTATCTGACATCTAAGGTGCTCTTATACGCTGGCGATGCTGTTATCTACACCAGTAGCGCACAACTGTCGAAAATATGTACTGACCTCTGTTCTCAGGGCCGCAAGTAAAAGGAAAGATCTTACTTCGAGAGGATTCCTGCAGTAGGTCTTCACATATAGGACTGCGCTCCCTGGTGTCAGGTCTGAACGGCAGGCTTGTAGCTAGTAATCATCCCGCACCGCTTTCCAGTTCTTTCCTGCTATCGCATCAGTCCATTCGACAAACATGGCAAAACAGCAATCAGTTGTCTGCTTAGTATTTGTCGATTTAAAGCCTTTTTTCTCTATATTCTTAAAAAAATACCACACGGTGTGTCTCTTCTCGTCCCAAGAAGAAGTGCTCCAAGTACAGTGCACAAATCCTGCACAGGGACGACCACTCATGGTGCCTCCTTTGCCTGGGGCCTAAGCACAACTCAGCTGAGTGTGCCATTTGCCAGGGGTTCAACCAGGCCATGCGCACCCGTCGCAAGAGGACCCTCGAGGCCCACCTTCTTTCCCAGAGACTAGCTTCCATGGAAAAGGAGCTTCAGGAGCTGGGAGAAAGGTCATCGTCACCGGCCCCTGAAAAGGAAGGATAAGAGAGGGCGGGGCGAGGCCACGTCTCCTCAGGGAAGACATCCGTGGAGCAACCAGGTGTGGATCCTCTACTTCTGTCAGAGTACCACACTGCTGGGCAAAATCATTCACTCCGTGGGCAGTACCCCAAAACCGAGGTGAGCGGGCAGCCGAGGGTCGCCCTCTTAGAGGTTTCATTTAGGTCTCCTGCCCAGAGCACCGCCGATAAGTCACCCTCCAGCTCCGCCGCCAGGCGCCTGGCCCAGGCTGATCAGTCTGACTGTGGTCCTACTGCAGTTAGCCCAGCCTTGCCTAGCAAGTCGGTCAACAGATCTTCCATCGACCACGTAGACAAATCTACTCTCCCGTCGGGCTCTCTTGTGGACCCCAACCCCTGGACGAGTCTGATCACAGGAGAACCTTCATCCCTGCTGGTCTCTACTACTAGGGATTTAGTATCTGACTTGTCTCTTACGTCGGATACTTTTCTGGACCTGTCATTGGGGTCCCTACTGGACCTTCCCCCTTTGCCAGGCTCCATTCTGCCATTGGACCCCTTTTTTCCTGGAGATCTGTCGCCAGACCTAGGCGGCTCAGGTATGGACCCTCCTCCCTCGGGACCCTTGGGCCCTTCGCCTGCCCCCGCTGCCTAGCAGCCCTTCGGCAGCCCCCCGGCGGGCCCATCGGCTCCTCCTGCGGGTGGTTTTTCGGGGCCAGATCCCCACCACCTGCCCCCAGGAGGCCCGTCGCCGGACAGTATCATTCCAATGCCGGGCTGTGTTCCGCCGACACCGGGTTACCCCGCCAACACGGGTTACCCTTCGACGCCGAGCTACCCGACACCAGGCTACCTGATGCCAGGTTATCCGTCGCCAGGTTATCCAACACCAGGATACCCTGCACCGAGTTTTCAAGGGTAGGGCTTGTACCAGCACCCTTACTGGCACCAACCACCCAGTTACCCCTCTTTTTCAGGGTTCCCGGGGTACCAGCCCCCGCCTCCACATCCGCTGCCGGACCGTAAGTCCATTCTGGCATGGTGGAAAGATGCTTGGATGCAACTCCTTTCGGACCTTATGCAACCTCAGCCAGTAGGGGGCATCCCCTCCCAAGGGCACCCCCTCCCAGTCTGGCACGCTCTGGCCAAGCCTCTAGTACTCTTCACCACAGGGAAACTGTTGCTGACCCTTCTCTGCCTAGCAGGCCGGAGTCTTCAGAATCAGATGAAGAGCTGGACATGAACCAGTCAGAACCCCACTCACCGGTCGACCCTCTACTCAAGGAGTCCCTTAAATTGCCCCGAGGACCCTTCTTTTGGGGAGCTTTTGAGGACCATCCAGAAGGCTTATGGCTGGCTGTCCAAGGAGCTGGACTCCCTGCGCAAAAGACTAGCCGAGCATCTGGACCTTACTAGTGTGGATCCCCTCTCCATTCCCTCTGGATGAGACCACACGAAGATCTCGTGTCTACCATCTGGCAACAACCCTCATCCATCCCGGTTGTTTCCCATAAAGCAGATAGGACCTATTACCCCCCGGAAGGGGCTCTCACCTGACCGCACAAGTGAAAGCTGACTCCATGGTCATCACTGCGGCCCATGACAGATCGGGCAGCCAAAACACCTGAGTGCTTCTCCCCCAGACAAGGACTCCAAGAAGCTGGATCAATACGGCAGAAAAATTTGTGCCTCATCCACCTGTGCCTTCAGGTCATTAAACTATGTTTCCCACATGGTGACCTTCCAGAAGTCCTCACTATCAGAACTGTAGAAGGATCTCCAGGAGATCCCTGATGAGCAACTTAGGGCTAAACTCCTGGAGAAAGCGCGGATGAACAAATCATCCTCCTGTCATGCTCTCCGAGCCACATATGATTCCATAGATTCCGTGACTCTGGCTGTGGCCTCTGGGATCTGCCTCAGACGCCTAGCCTGGCTGTGTCTGGCAGGTTTGGCACAGGACGTACAATCGTCCCTCTTCGATGCATCTTTTAGAGGTCTGGTTCTGTATGGCAGCGATGCCAAGGATATAATAACTGGGCTGCAGGAGAGCGGTAGGGCCCTCCCAGATGTACACTGTATGTACCTTACCAGCCAGAAGACACAGCAGCTGCCTTTTCAGCAGCAATGGAAGTGGAACAAGAACCAGGGCAAGCGTCAAAACAAGCGGTGTGCCACCAGTTCAGGAGCACAGACTCCTCAGGCCAAGTTTGCCAAGGCCGCCTCAGAAGGAAAGGCTACTTTCAAACAACATGAAGTCTTGCTATATTATGACAGTAGCAGTTTGATCCACCACTAGAACTGCTCCGGAGGTGAAATGGTTAATACCATTCCAAAATAGAACTTTGAGCACGAGCTCTAAGAAGCAGCTCTATCTGTGTAATTTCAAACCTGAACTGTCAGATTCTTTACTCCGCCTCAGTGAACAGTCGCTCCGGAGATTTCTCCTACTGCTCGGTTCATTTCTCGGTTTAAACAGTGTTTTCTCGGTTCGATTCAACCGAGAATAGTTTTATTTTAGCATCAAAACCGTTCGGTTCAAGCTCTATCTGTGGTAACCGTAAGTAAATTAAAGGTTTTGTCTGTGGAACTTGTAAGTTTATCGGTTCGGTTTTGAACCGATCAGCTGGGATTTAAAACTCATTAAATTTAAAAGTTAACATTTTAGAGTGCGGTTCCGGTTCTTATCGGTTCTAAAAAGAAGCGGATTTTATTACGGTTTCCAATACCATGTGCAGTTAGGAACCGATAAAGGGTGTCTTGCCTGCACTGCCGTTTAAAGGCAAAGTTTTCTGGTTGACTGGCATTATGTCTGAGAAACCAAAAGAAAAACCGGGCCCACTGGGTTTCAACACTGTGATGTCTGTGGGAAGTCTTTGCCAAGGCTGACCCACACACCACATGTGTTTATTGTCTGGGGTTTGACCACCTCCAGTCAGACTGCCAGATATGTAAGAATTTCCCTGCAGCCACCCTGGAAAAGAGATTGGGCAGGCTCAGGGACCGAGAGGCCAAAAAGTCCGCTGACCCGGATGGCCAGCCTGGTTCGGTGCCAACCGAACCGGAGGGAGTGCCCTCTGACCAGGGCCAGACTTCCTCGGGCAAAAGAAAAGCTGGTTCTGAGGAACCAATTCCAGTAAAGAAAATGAGAAAGTCAGCAGGTTTGGAGTCCAAAACCCCTTCTCCAACTGCTGCAGAGATAGCAAAAGCCATACAAATTGTCCAGTCACTGTCTCAGGGTCCGTCCGAACCGCCACTATCTGGCAAAAGGTCGGTTCGTCCGGTTCCTGTGGTTCAGGAATATGATATTGAGGAATTTTATGAACCAGAGGAGGGGGAGGATGATTATGAACAGTATGAATGTGGCTGGGAAGGTCTGGGTGTGCCCATTGAACCGGACATTTCCCCAGACAGACCTTTAGAATTCCCCATGCTATCTGAGTCCCCATCTCATTTTATGTTTTACAAAAAAGTTGCTGAAACCCTCCAGCTTCCCTTGGAAGAAGCTGTGGATGAGCAAGAGGAGCCTGATTTTGTAGAAATGATGGATATTCCAGAGTCTAGGAGATTGTCTATTCCTTTGCATAAGTCTTTTAGGAAGCAAACAATAAAAATGTTAAAGCTCTAATTCTTGCCTCCTGTAGATAAAAAGATGGACAGAAGGTACACATTGTCAGGTCCTGATACAGAATTCCTTTCTCAGCAATGCAGTCATGTTGAGTAGTTCAGGCTGCAGCCTGTGATAAAGTAATATCCCCTGGCTTCACATCCTCCTGACAAGGATTCCAGGAAGATTGATGCCATGGCGAAAAAACAGTATATGGCAGCCTCTCTGGGACTCAGGCAAGCAAATTATATGGCTTATGTAGCTAGGTATCAGAAATCTAGATGGGATACTGTTATGGAATTAGCAAAGCAAGCCCATGGCCAGCTGGCTATGAGAACTAGAACAAGTGGCTGCTGATGGCATTGAGGCTTCTAAGTTTCAGTTTCATGCTGCTGTGGATGTTAATGATGTTTCCTCTAGGGTCATGGCCACATCTGTAGCCTTTTGTAGGTTGGCCTGGCTCAGGTGTACTAGTCTGTCTCACAGGATACCCAGACTAAGGCTATGGATTTTCCTGTGGTGGGAAATTCTCTGTTTGGGGAGCAGACAGAGAACTACATGAAAAAAGATGGATGAATATGGGACTACTTACAAAAGTGCCCAAGCTAAGGGCGCAAGGCCACCCTCAGAGGCATACCCCCAGAGGTAGGGGTAGGCCTTTTCACAGGCCTTTTATCAGACTCAGGCCTCCTCTGCCTACTGCTCAGAGGGCTTCTTCAGAGGCAGAGAGGCAGGCGAGGGGGGGCAGGCCTGCTCCCACCCCTCAGCCTAAAGCTCCTGCTAAGCAGGCACCCTGATGGGGTGCCAGGGGCCAGTCTCTCTGTACGGTAGAGGGCAGGCTGGCTTACTTCAGTCAGAACTGGGCTTCTTTTAACCTCAGACAAGTGGGTTCTGGAAGTAAAGCCAGGGTCTGGTTCTCAGCTTCAAAAAGTTTCCCAAGTTGAGAGCCAGACTTTTTCTACCTGCAAGTTCTTCAGAGACCCTTGCTCTAGAAGCAGAGGTCTCAACCCTGTTAGCTCTCAGAGCAGTGGAAAGGGTTCCTCCCCTGCACCAGGGCAGGGGTCTGTGTTCCAGATACTTCCTTACCCCAAAAAAGACAGGAGAATGGCGGCCCATATTAGACCTCAGATATCTGAACAAGCATCTTTTGAAACCAAAGTTCAAGATGGTAACTCTGGCAATGATTTTACCCTCCCTAAGGCCAGGGACTGGTTAGCCTCCCTGGACCTCAAGGATGCCTATTTCCACGTCCTAATCAGAAGCTCCCATCGAAAGTACCTCAGATTCGAACTGCCCTCAGGTCATTACCAGTTAAGAGCAATGCCCTTCGGCCTTACCTCTGCCCCAAGGGTATTCACAGAGTGTCTAGCAGTGGCAGTGGCTCACTTAAGGAGGCAAAGGATTGCTGTTTTTCCCTATCTAGATGATTGGCTCATTGTAGGCCAGTCCTCAGAGCAGGTAAAATCTCACCTGCAAGTCACCAGCAGCTTCTCACCTCCCTGGGCTTTCTGCTAAATCTACCAAAGTCGGTTCTGGAACCAGTCCAGGTACTCACCTTTATAGGGGCAGAATTGGACACAAAGCTAGCCAGAGCTTTTCTTCCCTTTGAAAGGTAAGGAATTTAGTGGCTCTGGCCTCCTCCTTCACTCTGCAGGTCTCTCGACCAGCAAGACACTTTCTGCAGCTCCTGGGCACATGGCTGCATCCACAGCTGTTGTGCAGGGAGCAAGATTTCAGATGAGAGACATTCAGTTTCACTTGAGAACCTATTGGTCTCAGAGAAGAGACCCCCTTTCCAAGTTGGTTCCAGTGACTCGAACCTTGATTCAGGCCCTCCAGTGGTGGCAGGATCAGAGCAATTTAAGATTGGGGGTCCCCTTCATTCCCCCTACTCACAATTTGACTCTCACTACAGATGCTTCCCTTCTGGGTTGGGGAGCCCACATGGGCGACCTTTCCTCTCAGGGAGTGTGGTCCCCCCAGGAATCTCTGCTCCACATCAATTTGCTGGAACTCAGAGCTGTCTTTTTAGCTCTTCAAGCATTTTCTGCATCTGTCCACAACAAGGTGATACAAGTCAGAACAGACAACACCACAACAATGTGGTACATCAACAAACAGGGGGGCACTCGGTCTTCGGCCTTGTGCACCGAGGCAATGAAGTTGTGGTCTCTGGCCTATTCCCTGAACACTTCCCTCATAGCAGTGCATCTTCCAGGGAAGGACAATGTCCTAGCGGATGCTCTCAGCAGGATTTCCCAGGGCCATCACGAATGGTCCCTGGATCCTCAAGTGCTGGGGATAGTCTTTGCCAGATGGGGCACCCCTCAGATAGATCTTTTTGCAGCCCCAGACAATCACAAACTTCCTCTGTTCTGTTGCAGGCCTCCAGTGCTGGCCAGTTCCCCTGGATGCCCTTCTCCTGGATTGGGAGGAAGTTTCTTTATGCTTTCCTCCTTCCTCTCTCCTATTCAAAGTATTAGTCAAAATCAGATCTCAACCTTGCAGGGTGATTCTGATTGCCCCGGATTGGGCCAGGCAGCCCTGGTACCCACTCCTTCTGTCACTGACAATCCATCTTCCCTTTGCCTCCCCAGAACCACAACCTGTTAACTTGTGCCCAGGAAGGGTTTGGTATCCGACCTCAAATCCCTCAACCTCAAGGCCTGGCTCTTGAGGAGTTAGAGTTTGCTGATTTACACCTCTCTCAGGGTGTTCTTGAAATCCTAAAGGCTTCCAGAAAGCCTTCCACTAGGGCTACTTATAGTTCTAAATGGAAAAGGTTTTCCATTTGGTGTGCTGGAAAAAATATTTCCCCAGAATCTGCTGATTTGCCCATTGTGTTAGATTACATGGCACATCTTAATTCCTTGGGTCTCAGACCAGCTACCCTGAGGGTCCATTTGGCAGCTGTATCTGCTTTTGTGTCAGCAGGAAAGTCATCCCCTCTTTCCTCTCACCCTGTGTTTTCCAAGTTTTTTAAGGGATTACTCCATACTAATCCACCCTTTCGGGAACCGGCCCCTGCCTGGGACCTTAATGTTTGCATTGCTCAGTTAATGCAACCCTCTTTTGAACCTCTGTCTTCTGCAGAGCTTAAGTACTCAACTTGGAAAACTGTTTTTCTAGTGGCTATCACTTCTGCCAGATGCATAAGTGAGTTGCAAGCCTTGTCAGTGGAAACTGACTTTATTTCTTTCCACAGGGATAAGGTAGTCCTTAGGACTAATAGGAAGTTTTTGCCTAAGGTGGTTTCAGATTTCCATCTTAATCAATCCATCTCCTTCCAGTATTTTTCACTGATCACTCCTCTTCTGGTGAGGAGGAGGTTGCACAGCCTGGATGTTAGAGAGAGCTCTTAGTTACTATATAGAAGCGTGCAAAGGTCACAGGTTCGAATCCTCCAACTTTTCCTTACCTATGGTGAAGTTGGGAAAGGCAAACTGCCACTAAGAGATCAATGCCAGGTGGATTGTCTCTTGTATCCAATTTTGTTATCAGAAACTGGGCAGAGTCCCCCCTCAGGCTTGAGGCTTCATTCTACCAGAGTACAGCTGCATCTCTAGCTGCTGCCAGAGACATCCCCATATTAGAGATTTGCCAGGCTGCTACTTGAAAACGGTACACACTTTTGCAAGCATTACTCCCTGGATGTCCAGGCCAGGAGAGATGCTCGGTTTGGCACAGCTGTTCTTCCAGAGACTATCTCCTGAGTAGGTTCTGCCCTCCTCCATGGAGGTACTGCTGTGTAGTCTGCTACTGTCATAATATAGCAGACTTCATGTTGTTTGAAGAAAAATTACTCACCTAGTAATGTTGTTTCTCTAATGGAGTCTTGCTATATTATGACCTCCTGCTCAGCCTCTCTCAGAACCTCTACTTGGGTGGGTGCGGCAACTTGGTGTGGGCACTATTTTATGCCCTTTAGCTTTCTCCCTTTTGGGGTTTGGGTGTGTGTGTGTGTGTGTGTTTTATTATACTGTTGTTTTATTCTCATATTGTTAGAATTAGTTGTAGTTCTGGTCCCCTGACTCGAGTCTTGGGTGTTGGGACCAGCAATGGTTGTTAATATTTAGGTAGCCATTTGGCTAGCGTGAGTTACAGCTTCCACACAGACCTTAGTGAGTTTTGGCTCGTAAGATCTGACAGTTCAGGTTTGAAATTACACAGATAGAGCTGCTTCTTAGAGCTCGTGGCTCAAAGTTCTATTTTGGAATGGTATTAACCATTTCACCTCCGGAGCAGTTCTGAGTGGTGGATCAAACTGTTACTGTCATAATATAACAAGACTCCATTAGAGAAACAACATTACTAAGGTGAGTAATTTTTCCTCCTCTGCTCCTGACTCATTTCCTCCTCCCGCTCCCTCCGTCTCCTTGAAGGAACCGTGGGGAGGTTCGCCTTCACCTGGAAGGGTGAAGGCCATCACCGTGAGACATAGAAACATAGATTTTGACGGCAGATAAGGACTGCTTGGCCCACCCAGCCCATTTCCTACCTATTGGATAAGCTGCAGATCCTAGTTAACCAGCAGCCTACTTCTTCCTACCCCCACCCCTAGAATTGCCTTATGACTGTCCCATGCATGCTTGAATTCCACCACTGTTTTGACTCCACAACCCTTCCTCCGGAAGGCCATTCCATGCATCCACAACCTCTCTGTGAAAAAATACTTCCTTAAATTACCTCTGAGGCAACCCCTTCTATCTTCAAATTGTGCCCGCTTGTTCTTGCACTCTTTTTTGAAAGATGCTACCTCTTGGACTTTGTTGATTCCTTGAGATACTTGAAGTTTCTATCATGTCCCCCTCTCTCTCCTTTCCTCGAGGCTATACATATTCAGCTCCTTAAGTCTCTCTTCATATGTCTTCCAGTGCAGGCCCTGCACCATTTTAGTTGCCCTCCTCTGGACAGCCTCCATCCTGTCTGTATCCTGCAGAGATTGGTCTCCAGAACTGCACGCAGTACTCCAGATGGGGTCTCACCCAACTGTCTGTACAGAGGGATAATAACTTCCTGTTTTCTGCTGGTGATGCCTCCCTATGCATCCCAGTATCCCCCAGCCTCCTAGCTGCCCTCTCACATTGTTTGCCCACCTTTAGGTCATCTGATATGACTCCCCGGTCCCTTTCCATTTTGTTGTTGTTAGTATCTCACCCTATTGTGTACTCTTCCCTGGGTTTTTGTTTCCCAGGTGCATTACCTTGCACTTCTTAGCATTGAATCTAAGCTGCCATACATTTGACCATTCCTCTAACCTTGCCAAGTCCCTTCTCATCCTTTCCACCCCACCTTGTGCATCAACTCTGTTGCAGATCTTTGTGTCATCTGCAAAGAGACATACTTTTCTCTCCAGTCCCTCTGCAATATCGCTTATAAAGACATTGAAGAGGACCGGTCCTATTACTGAACCCTGTGGTACCCCACTAGTAACCCCCCTTTCTTCAGAGTGGACTCCATTTACTATTACTCTCTGTGTCCTATTCTCCAGCCAATTCTTACCCAGGCTGTCATCTTGGGACCCACTCCCAGGCTGGCTAACTTGTATATTAATCTTTGTGGGACTGTGTCAAATGCCTTGCTAAAGTCTAGGTAGGCCATGTCCACAGCTCCCTGATTCACTACTTTGGTCGCCCAGTCAAAGAAATCTATCAGATTTGTCTGGCATGACCTTCCGCTGTGAATCCATGCTGCCTTGGGTCCTGAGCCCTCTGGCCTCTAGATACTCAACAATTCTTTCCTTCAGAAGTGATTCCATCATTTTCCCTACCACTGAGGTTAAACTAACAGGTCTGTAGTTTTTGCTTCTGCCTTGTTCCCCTCTTTGTGAAGGGAATCACATCTGCCCTTCTCCAGTCCTCGGTACCACCCTCATCCTCCCATGATTTGTTAAAGAGGGTAGTCAGTGGTGTCACTAGTTCTACTTTTATTTCTTTTAGAATTTGGGTGAATCCCATCAGCCCCATTGCTTTATCCACCTTTCAGTTTTAAGAGTTCTTTCAGAACCCTTTCTTCTGTAAATGGGTGGTATCAACTTCTGTGTCCGAGTGTTTCTGCTGTTTGTTTTAGGTACCTCCCCACTTCCTTTGTAAATACTGAGCAAAAATATTTGTTTAGTATCTCTGCGTTTTCACAGTCACCCTCTGCCCACCCTCCCTCCTCTTTATTAAGCCTTACTAGCCCTCCCTTGGTCTTCCTTCGCTCCCTGATATACCTATAAAAGGTTTTATCCCCCTTCTTAACAGAGTTGGCTATCTTTTCCTCGTATGGGTTTTACAAGTCATACAAAGAGGTCACTCAATAGAGTTCCTGGAGAAACCTCCTTCATACCTTCTGGGAAGGTTTTTCTGCCCATTGGGACAGATCCCTCTTGTCAGACAAGAAATCCAGGCTCTGCTGCGGAAAGCAGCCATAGAGCCTGTCCCTCCGGATCAAACAGGAAGGGGATTCTACTTCCACTTCTTCCTAGTTCCAAAAAAGATGGGGGATCTAAGACCTATCCTAGATCTCAACATGCTCAATCTTTTCACTTCGTGGAATACAAGAGATTCCGCATGCTGACTCTCCAGGGACTGTTGCCCCTGCTCCTTCCAAACACTTGGCTGTGCTCCATGGATATGCAGGATGCCTACCTACATATCCCCATCTTCCCAGCTCGCTGCCGGTTCCTCAGGTTCTCCTTCCTGGAGTACCACTTCTCGTTGAAAGCCCTACCCTATGGCCTGCCTTCAGCACCTCGGGTTTTCTCCAAGTGCTTAGTGGTGGTAGCGGCATTCCTTTGCCGCAAGGGCATTTATGTGTTTCCATACCTGGATGACTAGCTCTTTTCAGCCCCTTCGCCAGACAGCCTGAAGGAATCCCTCTTCTTCACCCTGGACCTGTTTTCCAGCCTAGGAATTTTGGTCAACCTACCCAAATCCCAGGTAGTACCCTCCCAGCACCTCCAATTCATTGGAGCAGTGCTGAACATGGTCCAGAGCAAGTCCTTTCTCAACCTCGACTGAATAGAAACGTTTGTCTCTCCGGTCACATTAGTGGCATCCTCTCAATGGACAACGGTTCGGTCAGTCCTTTGCCTGCTGGGCCTCATGGCGGCTGCCATACCCACAGTTCCCCTGGCCACGCTGCATATGAGAGTAATCCAGTGGTGTCTCGGAGTCCAATGGGATCAACACTCAGACGATATGGACCAAAAGGTCATGATCTCCAGCAGTCTTCAGAAAGATCTCTGGTGGAAGGATCCCGTCAATTTGTTGGGGGCTTCAATCCACCCTCCGGTTCCTTCTGAAACCCTTACTTCAGATGCTTCGAACACGAGTTGGGGAAGCTCATTTAGGGGAACACAGAACACAGGGTTTCTGGTCCCCCTATGGAGGAGAATCTTCACACCAACATCCTGGAGATGAGTGCAGTTCTCTGCACTCTCCAGGCATTCCAGTCGCTTCTTCTCCCGGGAACACTCCTCATTCAGACAGACAATATGGCCACTGTCTGGTACCTGAACAAACAGGGAGGCACTCGATCGCTACCTCTTTGCAGGGAAGCGATGAGGGTGTGATATTGGGTAAATCAGCATGGCCTATACATGACAGCAGTCCACGTGCCGGGGGGTCCACAACATCCTGGCAGACAGTCTCAGCTGATCAGTCACCAGGGCTCACGAGTGGGCACTGAAGCAGGAGGTAGTGGAAGATCTATTTCTTCTATGGGATCGGCCAGACCTAGATCTGTTCACCGCCCCATCCAACGTAAAACTGCCCAGCTTTTGCTGGCTCGTTCCCAGGCATGGTGCTTCTGTCGAGATGCACTGTCTCTGTCCTGGACAGGGAGATTTATGTATGTGTTCCCTCCCTTTCCTCTAATTCAGAAGGTTCTGCTGAAGCTCGGGCAGAGGGGGCTCACATGATTCTCATTGCCCCTCTGTGGCCTCGGCAGATATGATTCCCATTGTTGCAACAACTGGCTCTGGAACCACCAGTCCCTCTGCCTCTCTCTCTCTCATGACCTTCTGTCCCAAGAGCAGGGCACCCTGGTACATCTGAGCCTCGAGTCTCTCCATCTTCATGTGTGGCACCTGTGGACATAGCGGTCTCTCTCGCTGTGGAGTTTCGACTCTGGTAGCTCAGGTCTTGGTGGAAGCTAGGAAGCTCTCCACTAGATCCACCTGTGCCATGAAATGGAAGAGATTTTCCATTTGGGCCACAGCAAAGCGTTGGACCCATTTTCTTGCTCGGCCTCTCAGGTGTTAGAAGTACGTCTTACATCTATCATAGTTGGGCCTCAGTTATTCTTCACTGAAGGTCCAGCTCTCTGCAGTGTCTACCTACCACCTTCCAGTGGATGGCAAAGCCCTAGCTCAGCTAGAGGTTTCTAAGACTTTTTTGAAGGGGATCCTTCATATAAAACCTCCAGTCCAGAATCCTGTTCCTCCCTGGGATCTCAATTTTATGTTGGAAAAGCTTACTTTGCCCGCTTTTGAACTGGCAGCAAGCTGTGATATGCGTTTTTTAGTGTGTAAAACACACTTTTTAGTTGCTGTCACTTCAGCTCAAAGGGTTTTGGAGCGTCACGCTCTAGTTTTTAGAGAGCCTTATTTAATTTTCCACAGGGACCAGGTGGTCCTGTGGACTAATCCTTCATTTCTTCCGAAAGTGGTTTTGGAGATGACTCTAAATCAGAGTGTTGAATTGCCTGTGTTTTTTCCAGAGCACTCCAATGGGGGGAATATCTCCTGCACACTCTTGATGTACACAGGATTTTTAGGTATTATACCTCTCGGACTAAAGAGGTTCGTAAGTCGAACCAGCTGTTTGTTGCCTTTGCCTCCCAGTGTCAGGGCAAGGCAATCTCGAAATAGACATTGTCTAGGAGGCTGGCTAACTGTATTCATTACACTTACCAGAAGTACGAAAAAACCCTTCCGGGGGCGGTCAAAGGTCACTCCACCAGGAGTGTGGCCACTTCCACTGCCTTCCTCAGGAATGTGTTCACTGTGGATATCTGCGCAGCGGCCACTTGGTCTTCCGTCCACACCTTCACTAAGCATTACAGTCTGGACATTGTCTCCAGGCATCGAGCTGGCTTCGGCCTTGCGGTTTTGCAAGGTCTTCTGTCTTGAACAGGCCCTTAGTTGGCAGACATCTTCCTCCTCCTGGAACCTCATCTCCAACTCCTTTTATGGTATTAGACTGTTTGGTATTCAGTCCTGTATGTGAAGACCTGCTGCAGGAACCCTCTCGAAGTAAGATATAGCAGTTAAATAAGAACTTACCATAACAGTAGATCTTCAAGAGAGGTTCCTGCAGTAGGTCTGCTTTCCCCCCAGCTCTTGTAGTTTTTCCTCATTTCCTCTCCAAGTATCTGGCTTTGCCAGGGCACAGGGAACAGGAGTTGTCACTCCTCTTTTCTACTCGCTTACGAGGTCTCCAGTGGAAAAGAACTGGAGGGTGGGCACTGGACTGCCCCTTTTATAGTCATGCTGACGACGGGGGGCAGTCCCTGCTGATGATTGCCAGCTACAAGTTTGCTGTTCAGACCTGACACCAGGGGGCGCAGTCCTAGATGTGAAGACTTACATAGAAACAAAGAAATTGACGGCAGATAAGGACCGCAAGGCCCATCCAGTCTGCCCATTTCTTTTTCTACCTTATAAATGTGCCATCGGCTTTTGCTCTGTCAATGGCCTATCTATTCATACTCATCCGTATTGCTTCCTTATGCCTATCCCATGCCTGTTTGAAGCCCTGCACTGTATTCATATCCACCACTTCCTGAGGTAGGCCATTCCATGCATCCACCACTCTTTCTGTGAAGAAGAACTTCCTCACATTACCCCTTAATCGGCCTCCCTCTAATCTCATACTGTGTCCTCTTGTCCTGCCATTTTTCTTATATTGAAACATGTTAGACTCTTTCACCTTGTTAATGCCCTTAAGATGTTTGAATGTTTCGATCATATCACCCCACTCCCTCCTCTGCTCTCGGGTATACATATTGAGCTCCGTTAATCTGTCCTCATATGTTTTCTGATGCAGTCTCTGCACCATTTTGGTTGCCCTTCTCTGGACTGCCTCAATTTGGTTAATGTCCTTGTAAAGGTGTGGCCTCCAGTACTGCACACAGTATTCCAGATGGGGCCTAACCAGTGACTTGTGGTACCCCTACTAATACACCCTAACATCCCCCTAGCCTTACCTACTGCTTTAGTGATCTGCTTGGATAATTTCAGGTCATCGGTGGTGATGATGCCCAAGTCTTTTTCCTCCCTTGTGACTGCCAGCAACTCCCCTCCCAGCCTATAGGTGGCTTCATGGTTTCTCTTCCCTATGTGCATGATCTTGCACTTCTTTGCATTAAACCCCAGTTCCCACTCTTCCGACCATTTTTCTAGTTTATCCAGATCTCTTCTCATTCTGCGCACCCCATCTGGATCATCTACTCTATTGCAGATGTTGGTGTCATCTGCAAACAGACAAACCTTACCCTCCAGTCCATCTGCAGTGTCGCTAATGAAGATATTGAAGAGGACTGACCCCAGGACTGATCCCTGAGGTACCCCACTTGTGACTTGCATCTCTTCTGACTGTATACCGTTTACCACCACTCTCTGTTTTCTTCCTGTCAACCAGTTTGCCACCCAGTTGACCAACTTCTGACTCACCCTGAGCCTACCCAGCTTATTAATCAATCTTCTATGTGGAACATTATCGAAAGCTTTGCTGAAGTCAAGGTAGGCGACATCAACTGCTTCCCCTTGGTCCACCACTCTGGTTACCCAGTCAAAGGAATCTATGAGATTAGTTTGACAGGACCTTCCTTTTGTAAACCCATGCTGTCTTGGATCCTGTGCTCCTATGGATTCCATGTGTTGCACTATCCTTTCCTTAAGGAGTGCCTCCATAATCTTGCCCACTGCTGAGGTAAGACTGACTGGTCTGTAGTTCCCTGCTTCCTCCCTGCTACCACGCTTGTGGAGTGGGATCACATGAGCCCTTCTCCAGTCTTCTGGGACCTCTCCTGTGCTCAGAGACTCACTAAACAGTTTTGATAATGGCTTTGCTACTTCCACCCTTAGCTCCTTTAGTACCCTGGGATGTATGCCATCAGGTCCCATTGCCTTGTCCACCCTGAGCTTATTGAAGTCTTGTAGGACCCTTTCTTTTATGAAGGGACTAGTGCTTACCCCCCGTGTCCATGGTGCTGAGCTCTGGGCCCTGCCCTGCCTTCTCTTCAGTAAATACTGAGCAGAAGTATCTATTTAGGATAGATGCTTTTACATGGTCCTCCTTCTCACATGCCCCCTTATCTCCTTTGATCTTAGCAATACCCCCTCTGGACTTTCTTCTTTCACTAATGTATCTATAGAAAGTCTTGTCTCCTTCTTTTACTGTTTGTGCTAGTGTTTCCTCGGTTTGGGCCTTTGCATGCCTTATTGCCTTCCCTGCTTCCCTTAGGGAAGTTTGGTATGCCTCCCTATCTTCATCCCGCTGTGTACCCTTATATTTTCTGAAGGCCAGCCTTTTGGCTCTGTCCTTTTCTGCTACTATTTTTGAGAACCAAAGTGGTTTCCTTCTTCTTTTGCACCTCCTTGTCTCTCTAACACAATGGGATGTTGCTTCAAGTGTTGCATCCTTAATGCTTGCCCACTTTGCCTGTACCCCCTCACCTGTATTTCTTCTTGCCCAGGCTAGCTTAACTCTGTTGGCCATCTTATCAAAGTCAGCTCCTCTGAAGTCCCATATTTTTGCCTTGGAATGGGATGATTTAGTTGTAGTGGCCAAACTGAACCATACCACGTGATGGTCACTGGCCCCCAGGTGACCTTCTACCTGGAGATCTGTGATCCTTTCCCTGTTAGTCAGTACTAGATCTAGGATAGCCCTGTCTCTTGTGGGTTGTTATACCAGTTGTTTGAGGCCCTCCCCCTGCAGGGAATCCACCATGTGTCTAGTTCTGGCAGATGTTCCTGCTGGTATTGACCAATCTGTATCTGGCATGTTGAAGTCTCCCATTATCAGAACCTCCCCTTTAGCTGTCATGTTTTGTATATCTTCTAACAGTAATGTGTCTGTGTCCTCCCCCTGGTCTGGGGGCCTGTAGACAACTCCAGTTCTTATGGCTGTCCCATTTCCTGTTTCCAGGGTGACCCCCAGTTCTTCTGGCTCCTTATGTGTATTCTGAATTTCTGTAGCTTTTATATTTTCATTGACATACAGGGCCACTCCACCCCCACTTTTTGCACCTCGGTCTCTTCTGAACAGTACATAGTTAGGTACTGAAGTCTCCCAAGTGTGGTTACTGGTAAACCACGTCTCGCTAATTGCTACTGTGTCCAGTTTAGCCTCTGTCATTATTGCCTGCAGGTCTGGGATCTTGTTTCCCAGACTAAGAGCATTTGTGTACATGATTTTCCATTGGCCAGATTTCGGTGTGTTAGTTGTTGGGTGAGGTCTGGCGTTTCCCCTGTGCGTCGTATGGGGAGCCGGACCTTTTTCCTTACCTGGTGATGCAAATGAACTGCAAACATGCTGAACTCCTGTTTGACCACTAGCTGAGGGGAAGGGGTGTTCTTCCCATTCGATGTATGGGGTGCTGCACCCCCTCCCCATTTGCTGGTTTAAATATTCTGCAAAGACGTCAAACTTCTGCCCCAATGCACTGACTCTCTCCTTAGTCAGATGCAGTCTATCAAATTTAAAGAACTTTCACTCCCGAAACTGTTGCCAGTTCCCTACAAATTTGTGTTCTTTTTCCTGGCACCAGCACTTGAGCCACATGTTTAGCTCCCCTATCTCCCCTACTCTGACCTTCCGTCCATCTGCCCCCTCCTCTACCAGACTGGCAGGATCTCAGAGAAGGAGATCCCAGATTAAATAGATGATAGTTTGTCACCCAGCCTGGTCAGGTGTGCATTGGTCTCCACAACTGACTGGCTGGCGAGATCATTATTCCCTATGTGTACCAGGACATCAATGTTTTCCCCTGCTTCCTGAACAATTTTAGCAGTGCGGTCAGTGTCTCTCCACGCTGACGAACCTGGGAGACATCTGACCATTACCCCTGGCTGGAGATAGGTATCAACTGCCCGAATCATGGAGTCTCCTATGATCAGAAGTTTTTTGGATATCCTTTTTGCTTTTTTACTTACTGCAGGAATTTCTCTCGAAGATCTACTGTTATGGTAAGTTCTTACGTAACTGCTGTATCCTTACCTTAGTCATCCTAAATGATAAAGGAATAAATTGAAACAGGTTGAATCTTTCAAATAGTTAGGTGTTACCCTGAATGACACTTTATCTTTCTCGCCAGATGTGGATAAGATTTTTAGCCTTGCGAACAGAAAGCTAGGTGCGCATTGTTCAGGAACTGCCTGAACCTCGTCACCGAAGCAAGGCCTCTTGTAGTGTTCTGCACGGTCCTACTGATTCTAGACTGTGGCCTCCTTGTCTATGCAGCAGCTACTGACTCCGTACTTAACAAAGTTAGGGAAGTGCTTAGTAAGGTTTGTCGCTTTGCACTTGGGGCTGACATGCTTAGACATACTGTAGCTTCTCCCTTTACACCCTAACTGGCTCCCCCTACATAAAAGGCTAAGATATCAGACCTGTTTGCATGCAAAATTAAAAGGACTATTGGGCCTTACCCCATTAGTGATTCGTAACAACTTCTGTCCCATTGACAACCAATACACTACCAGGAGTATGTCTAGGAATGCCCTAGAGATACCTTTCCGTAAAACTAACCTTGGCAAGCACTCCTTTGCAGTAAGGGCATCTAAAGGGCTCAACAAGTTACCTGAAACCCTTGTAGGACTCCCTAAAATTGCCAAATTCAAAAAAGTGCCGAGAACAGAACTCACAAAATGAACCAAATGCACATGTTATAGCTAATTGGGTCCCCTTGGCTCATTCTCTTCCCCCTACTTCTTATGAACTGTGTGTGCACACAGGTGCCTAGGGCCTCTAATGCTCACTGCTGATTATTCTTTTCCGGAGCTGCTGTTTTCTAGTTACTGTACCTTTCATATGTTCTGTTGACAATGCTCTCAATGAGCTGCTGGTTTCTTCTGCTGACTAAACTCCATGTGAGCTGCCGATACTGTATTTCTAACTGTAATGAACTCGAAATTATTGTTTTATGAATCATCTTCTTGCCTTAGATGTGGAACCCTGGCAGATGAGCAGTTGTGCTCAAAGGCGTAATCCGAATGATGAAAAAAGGAAACAGCTGATCACCAAACAGCACATTATATCTTGTAGCCATCACTCATTATACACAGTAAATTGCTCTTTGGTTTGACATCCCCTTGATTGCTAGACAGTGGCTTTTCTTTTTATTTAAACCTCCAGGGTGTAACTTCCATCTACACATAGTGGTTGCCTTTGTTCCTTTTTTCAGTTGACAGTGAGAATAATTTTAACGTTGCCTGCTTTTACGTGGATAGAAAAAAATGTAAGCTGAAAGATATATCCATTAAAAGAATTGGACAAGGCAAGTTTACTGTATAACAATCTCACACTGAAGCCAGCTGTGGAGGTGGATGCATTGTGGAAGTGGGATATTCTGCTGCCAAGGAGAGTGGACAAGGTAGAGCCGAAGCCCCTTCTGTCTCTGCCATTCAGTGTTACTGTACTGCCATGGCAGAGGTAAGCACTGCCAGCTGTAGATGGGCTATTTACTAGCAGGGCTAGCTCTGGATTATATTTTTTTGTAACAATATATTTGCCAAAATATGTATTCTAGGGACATGGATATGGTGTACCTATCCACACTTCTGACAGTGTTCTTTTCCCTTTAAGGCTTGCCAGACATCTTCAAGCTGGCTCCTCCCACCCGCCTGGGTGATGACTCCCTTGGCACCGCCCGTGATATCAGATCTTCCTTTCTGCTGGAAGAAGTTTCCCTCCTTACCGCTCTCCATGCTGACTAGGCCATTTGCATTTCAAACTTGCATTTTTGCGAAAACACTTGTCTTCAGGTGATTTCTGCAATCTCTGTTATAGATGGAGGCAGTATGGTGCAGTGGTTTAAGGCTCTGAGCTGCAAATCTGGAGACCTGGGTTTGAATTCCACAGCGCCCACTTGCATGCTGTGTGACCCCGAGCAAGTCACTTAACTTCCTCGTGCTCCCAGGTTGCACCTGCAAACAAGCTTTCAGCTTAGTGTGTCTCACCTGGTAAAATAATTGGTAAAAAAAAAAAAAAATGACGACTCGGAGTCTGCACTGGGATTCAAGAAGTGCGACTGCGGGCATACCGTGTGTGTTTACTGCCAAGGCCACAAATATGATTTCCAGGTGTGTGCCTCTGTCGCACTTTGCATCCTTCAACTTTGGAAGACTGGCACGCTCAGCTTCTCTTGGGGTACCCAGATTAACAAGATCCCCCTGTTCACTCGAAGGACACCCGTCGGGTGGTCTCGGTGGCTGCGGGATCTGCTGAACAACTCACGACTTTTGAGGAGGCTAAGGCTGAGGCCGCAGAGCATGCCTCGTCGGTTGTGGCTTTTGTGCCATTTTCCTTTGGCACCACCTTCACAGGGTTATTTCATGATTCATGCCAGTCCCTTCCTTCCCTTAAACAGGTGCCTTCTAAGGGCACAAAATCCAAATCTTCAAAGAAGGAGACTAAAAAGAACCATTGATCGTGGGATTGCGAGTGCTCTCGGGCCTCGGATTCCCATGCTTCTCTGGAGGTTTCGACTACGGTCGATCCTTCGGCTCAGGCCGCTGGCTCCACGGTCTCCCCGTTGGGCTTGTGGGATTGCGAGCACTCTTGGGCCTCGGATTCCTGTGCTTCTCTGGAGGTTTTGACTGTGGTTGATCCTTCGGTCCAGGCCACTGGCTCCATGGTCTCCCCGTCGAGCTAGTTGGTTGAGACGCCTGTCGACTAACCTGTCGAAATTTTTTTCAACCCAGTTGACACATCGCCAGATGAGGCTGATACCTCCCTCTCTAGGACTTTGGTCCAGCCTGTTACCTCTCAGTGTGAGTCGGACCAGCCTGCTGATCCAATCCATACCTCTCGGAATCCGGTAATCCAGGAGGATCCTTGGCTTTCACCAACTCCTTCCGAGACCCACCATTGGTATTCCCGATAGTTGTGGTCTCGATCGCGAAGCCCCGAGTCGAGCAGCTTGGCATCGACTTTCAGGCAAGTAGCATCGCCGCTACTCCTCCTGTTCTTCTTCCTCCTCAAATGAGGAGAGACTTTGCTGCCAAATGCGTCTGTGCTACGAGGTGCTCCTGTGGCATCAGCTCATGTTTACTGGGGTTAAGCCAGTCCTGGACCCCACCCGGCTATCACGTGGCTCCCACCACCGAAGCCTCAGCCTGCCCCGGCTCTGCCGGTCCAGGCTCGGCCTGTCCTGGCCTCTCTGCCCATCCGGGTGGAGCCACCGCCTAAGCAGCCGAAGGAGGCTCCCCCTCCTAAGGATGCTCGTATAGCTCCTGGGCTTCCTCATTGGCTGTTGGTCATGATCACTCCCAACAGACCCCGTAGGGTTAGTGGGGACTCTGATGGTTGACCACTGTTCGATGAATCCCTGGTCAGAGGGCTCCTCCCTACACTCCTGTTTGGTGGACGTCAAGTCAGGAGAGGATTTGTCCATGGAGCATGGTCCCACTTCTTTTGTGGGCCTGCTTTACATACTCCCGGAATCTACAGGTCTTCAGATGTAGCCCTTCCAGAAATAGGCTAAGTACCCCTTAACCGAGATTCTCAACCGGGGTGACACCCCCACCCCCAGAGGCCTTCCTGGTCACCTAGGCCATTCTTGGCCCCACTCTGGAGCTTTAGCAGCACCCTGCCTCTTGCCCTGTGCCATTGGCATGGATGGCTCGTACGTATGCGGTCCCTACTGGCACCCTGTTGGGTTTCACTGAACATTCCTCGGCCGAGGGTCTGGTGGCTGACTCGGTCTTTTAGTGTACCGGCAATGTTGGGGAGGTGGATAAGTGTCCCGACAAAAAATCCAAGAAATTGGATCATGTGGCCAAGAAGGTCTATGCAGCCTCTTCCCTTGGCCTTAGGCAAGTGAGTTCGGCCCTTTTGATGGCCCACTTTGCTCATGCCGTCTTAGGCACCCTTGATGAGGTGCTGACTTGCAGATCACGGTCAAGCAGGTCCGGGATCAGGGCCGAGCAGTGGCTAAGCAGCAGCTCCAGATGGCCATGGACATCGGCGACTCTTGCATCCAGTCTGTGGGTGCCGCGGTGGCCATGTGCCGCAGGGCTTGGCTGAGGATCTCGACCTTCACGGCAGATACCAGCACAGGTTGGTTGATGTCTCCTTCTTTGGCACTGACTTGTTCTGGCTGGGGGTGGAAAGACACATCACTCGTATTGAGAAGTCCAGTGCCACCCTGGACTCTGTTACCTCCACCCAGAGGGATCCTATGTTGCTCTAAGTTCCAGAGGAAAAAGCCCTTTTGGCCCCTCTCTGCTGCTGCAGCCAAGCCGTCACAGTCCCAGGCTTGGCATCCCCAGCTGAAGCCGGATGCCAGGAGATTGGGGTCCTGCTGCTTCCTCAGCCGGTCCCTCCTCCACCTCCAAGCCTGCCGAGTGATGGGATGGGGGGTGCCTCCCCCATGCCCGTCCTGACTCCCTTGGGGGGCCGGCTCCGCCACTTCTTTCCACCTGGTCCTTTGTCACCACAGACAGGTGGGTCCTGGCGGTGGTTTGTCAGGGTCAGCCTCTCGAGTTCAGGACTTACCCACCTTGCCAAGTCTGTGCCCCATGGGAGGACATGGTGTCCGCCGACATGCTGTCAGCTCTTCGGGTAGACATTGCTCAGCTCCTCCAGAAGGAGGTAGTGGCTCTTGTCTCAGATCTTCCAGTGCACCCAGGGTTTGTTTCCAGGTACTTCTTGGTACCAAAATGGACGAGGGCTGGCGCCCCATCTTAGATCTGTATGACCCAAACAAATTTGTTCGGTCTTGCACCTTCAGGATGGTCACTCTGTCTCAGATCATGTCGTGTTGCTCTCTGGATCTTCAGGAGGCATTCTTCCACATCCCAATCTATCGGTCCCACCGCCAGTTCCATGCTGAGGGGATTCTCTACAAGTTCCAGGCCATGCCCTTCGGCCTGTCCTTGACTCCCAGGGTTTTCACCAAATGAATTGCAGTGGTGGCAGCCTACCTGAGGTGCCAAGGGGTCTGGGTGTACCCCTGCCTGGATGACTGGCTTATAATGGGTCCCTCTAGGCAGGAGGTGGAGTGATCCAGGGACCTGGTTTTCCAGACTTTCTTTTTCCTTGGCCTCCTTGTCAATGAGGCCAAGTTGGAACTCGTACCTTCGCAGGTAATGCACTTCATTGGGGCGGAGCTCAGCTGTTGCAGAGCCAGGGCTTGGTTTCTGGGAGACTGGGCAGAGGCTCTCTTCTCCTTTGTCCGATCATTTCGGGTTGGGAGCTGCACCCTGCTTGAGATGTCCTGTGCCTCCTGGGATACATGGCGGCATACAGCAGCGTGGTCCATTGGGCTTGTGGAGAATGCGCTCTCTACAGATGAACACCACCACGACCATGTACTACCTTAACAAACAGGGTAGGACGCACTCCCTTCCTCTGTGCAGGGAAACTCTCTGCATCTGGACCCTCTTGCTCAGCCTGAGTGCCGATCTCCTGGCCATTGTCTCCATCCAGCTGGCGGACGACCTCAATCATGTGGGCGAGGCATCTCATGAGTGGTCTCTCCATCTGGAGGGTAGTACACAGCCTGTTCTCCTGTTGGGACATTCCTCTGGTGGACCTGTTCGCCTCCATGGAGAATGTAAAGCTGAGGCTGTACTGTGCCCGCCCCTCAGCAGGGAATGCCTTCCTGAGCCCCTGGACTCCAGGCCTCCTCTGTGCTTTCCCTCCATTTCCGCTGATCCACAAAGTGCTGATCAAAGCCAGGAGGGACAAGGCACGGATGATCCTGGTGGCTCCGGACTGGCCCCTCCAGTTCTGGTACCTCGATCTCCTCAGTCTCAGCAGCAGTCTCCCGTGTCATCTTCCTTTCCACTCGACCTGCTCTTGTGCAGTCAGGGGAAGGTGCTCCATCTGGACCTTAAATCCCTGCACCTGACAGCATGGTTCCTGAGTGACTAGAGTTTCAAGCTTTGGGTCTCTCTGACCATGTCCTCACCGTGGTCGAGGCTTCTCAGAAGGAGCTGACCTGAAAATGCTATGCCTTCAAATGGAAGAGGTTCTCCATGTGGTGCCAGGTCAAGGGGCTCGACCTTTTATCTTGCCCGATGGCTAGCATTTTCAACTACTGTTGGTCCCTCTCTCAGGCAGGCCTTCAGTTGATGACCCTTAAGGTGCACCTGGGAGCCATCTCTACATACTGGGCTGGGGCTGGTATGCCGTCGGTGGTGCAGGAGAAGGTGGTCTGGCACCTTTTCAGAGGTCTTGACCACATTTCTCGTCCAGTGTGTGAACCATCACCACCTTGGGACAATGGTGGCACAGCTCATGGGCAAGTCATTCGAGCCAGTGTCTCACCTATTGTGGAAGACTGCCTTCCTGGTGGCTATTTTTGTTGGGGCACGGGTCAGAAAGCACAGGAAACACCAGGAGCAGTTGTAGAATTCACCAAAAATATTTATTTACAGTAGCAGTAACATAAAAAAATAAACTTGTTCATAATAACTATGTACAGATGCAAAGTAAAATAGTTTTTTTTTCAGTCTCTGTGTCCCTTGTTCTTCTAATCTTTCTTGCAGTTGCAACTTAGCTCTTTTATATATCCTTCCATCCCCACTCTTAGCAAGTATTCTGTTTTTTGTAAATATCAGGCAAGAGCTGCTAGAACACATTGTGTCTGAGCTGAGAGGCCCCCCTTCCACAGCTTTTGCAAAAAGGTCTAAAATTTGAACTTGGGTAACCTCTGAAGTTACCAATAGCTTTTTTCAGTCATGTCAAAATACAATTATATACATCTCAACAGTAACACTATATATTTTCTAAACAAAAGGATCCCAGTATCAGTTACATCTCCATACAATGATTTGCACATATTCTTATATCAGCAGATATACAAGGGAGAAAAACAGACAGCAAGGAAGGGCTGAGAGACAGTGAAAGGCAAAGAACTGCGAACCTGTCTGGTTGATCAAGTCCGAAGTCTCACGGGAAAATTTGGTTGCTCAACCAGACAGAGAAGAGACAGAAAAGAAAAGATCCTTGCATTTAAACACTTTTTCCATAACAAATGGAGTACACTGTGTCTTTGGAATTTCCTTGTTAACTCTTCTCATTTCTGTGTACGCTGTGTACCCGGGTTGTACCTGGAAACGAGCTTCGGCTCATTATGCCTTTCCTGGTTATCAATTTTTAATAAAAAAAATAAATAAAAATGGGACAGGGTCCTATTCCACCCTGTCACAGCTATCACATCAGCTAGAAGGATCATTGAGCTCTTGGTGGAGTCTTCTTACCTGGTCTTCCACAGGGACATGGTTGTCCCTCGCCCCAACCCGAAGTTCCTCCTGAAGGTTGTGTTTGAGTTTCACCTTAACCAGGTGATCAGTCTCCCAATGTACTTCACCAACCATACCTTGGAGGCTGAGCACAGGCTCCATACCTTGGACCTACGGCGAGTGCTCGTCTGTTCCAAGGAGCACATGGCTGGAGTTCGGGGAGAGGTTCGCCAGCCTTTTGTCACCTACGCTGAAGCCGTACCTGGCAGACCAGCAGCAAAGTGGATGATTGCCAGGTGGATTGTTTCCTGCATCTACCTCTGCTGTGGGTTTGCGGGTAGGGTGCCTCCCGTAGGGCTATGGACTCATTCCACCCGTCATACCGCTGCCTTGGTAGCTGTTTCCAGGGACATCCCGATCCAGGAAATCTTTTGGGCTGCTACCTGGAAGTCATTTCCCACTACCACATCAACCTTGAGTCACGCCAGGATACTGGTTTTGAGGCCTCGGTTCTCCAATCTCTGTTCCAAAAGTAGGGTGTGTGTGCGCCTTGCTTTCCTCCTCCTGGAAAACTGCTAGGAGTCTGCCTGAAGTGTGAATAGAACACCATATCCACATCCCTAGAAAAACAGGTTACTCATCTGTAACAGTAGTTCTAGGAATGGTATATGATGTTCATCCACACTGACCCACCCGACCTCCCTTGGCTAGTGGTACACCAGTCTTGCTTCCAGTGGGCAAGATCAGATATCACGGGGTGGTGCCGAGAGAGTTGCCACCTAGGTGGGTGGGTGGGAGGAGCCAGCATGAAGACGTTCCGTCAAGCCTTAAAGGGGAAAGGAACACTGCCTGAAGTGTAGATGAACACCATATACCACTCCTAGAACTACTGTTACAGGTGAGTAACCTGTTTTTTTGAGCAAGGCACCGCTGTGCTCTGTGTGCATCTGTTCCCTCCCACGACCTCATAATAAATAAACCAGTTCATACCCTAAAGTTTGGAGTGTTACACCAATATGAAATAACACAGTCTCGGATGTTAAATTCTCAACATACAGTCTCAAATGTTAAACTCTCAGCATAAGAACATTTTTCAAATACCAAAAAAAAGTCTTAATGAAATGAAAACTGAGTGTGCAGTCTCCTGGTGAAGAATGACATTTGTGGGTTACACAGCATGAGTGAGTCAGCATGCTAATAATAGTAAGGTTGTGAGTCACAGTTCAGCTTGGAATTATGCCAACACTGCACAAAACAAAACCCGACTATATTATTTGGTTGGCACTGCCATGCAGCCGGAGGTGTGGACAAGATGGAGCCAAAGTCCCTCCCATCTCAACCGTACTTACCAGGGCTGCTGCTAGCTATAGCAGGGCTAGCTCTGTTTTTTTTTTTTGTTGACAATAAAAATATAGAAAAAAAAAAAGCAAATAAAAAGACATGAACAGTCCATTGCATCTGTTCCCAGATTTCCTACTCGGAATCTTTCTAACATTATTTCCCTCTTACTCCACTTTCATTTCTGCATTATCCCATCTAATAACTCCCTTGATGCAGCCCAACTTCTCTTGAACCCTGACATTGTCTCTACCTACACCACCTTGTCTGGAAGTTTGTTCTAAACGTCCATTACCCTTTTTGTGAAGTAGTACTTTCCATTATCTTTTTGAACCTCCCCCTTCCAACTTAAGAGCATGAACTTTAGATGGCCTGCAGTTTGTCATATTAAATAAACTAGCTGGATTCACTCTCTTGATCTCCTATAAACTTGAAAATGTGGTGTCTGAGTTAACAGTAAATCAGACCATTCAGCATCCAGTTTATTATCCAGAGCATGCCAATCAAGGTGAAGCATTGCTCCATACTTTTGATGTACATGGAATCCTAAGATACTATACTGCTTGCACCAAGGACTGCAAAAAGTCCTGTCAGCTATTTGTTTAATTTGGTATACCGCTGCTGCAGAGACTTCCCGACGGCGAAGACCATCACAGTGACAGGATTTGGGCGAAATCCGCATGTCGCTGTGATGGTCTCTGCATGGCCAGGGAATTGCCTCTCAGGGTGCTTCGCCCTCACTCCGGTCCGACTTCTAAGTTGGAATCTTAGAGGCTGGGGTTCGGGGTCGAGCCCCTATTGAAACTATGGAGGCATCTCTGACACCGCATTGCCAAGTCGCTGTCGGGGATGTCTCCGTGTCTGCTGTCGCTGCAGCATGGTAAAACCGTTTAATTCACCTTGGGAGGACGCTCCTGTATTGTAACAATGCTTTTCCAAATGGCTGGCACATTGTATTACATTCTGTTTTAAAAGTAGTACAGTAAGGAACTTCCGTGTGTGGTTTGTGGTCATTCTACAGGGGGTATGGTCACATCTGTTGCTTGCTTCAGAAATGTATCTGTGCTGACGTCTGTGCTGCAGCCACCTGGAGTACTGTCCACACCTTTACTAAACATTACAGGCTGGATATTGTTTTTTGTAGACAAGCAGGCTTCGCAAGCCTTGCTGTCCTACCGGGTCTGCTTTCATAAACAGACTGCGCCATCCTCCCTCCTTGTTGGCTTTTGGGACTGTTTGGGACTCGTCCTAAAGGTGTGGCCTAAGGGAAGAGATATCCTTGAAGAATATGGAACAGTTACGTTATTACATAACAGTAGATCGTCGAGAGAATCTCTTCGCTTAGGCCATGCCAGCTATCCTTCTTTGCCCCTTTTATCAGCTGTAGGAGAATATTGCATCTAGTTCTGCCTTGGGAATTTCCACGGCTGCTGTCTCCGGTGCTTGCGTCTGCCTCATGTCAGATGTGCTGGTATAATCTCCTGGTTCCCCAAGAAGAGAATCCTCCAAGCACAAACTCCGGCAGGGAACTGAGGAGGTATGGGTCTGTCCACGTTTCTGTAGATGCTGACGCGTGATATCGTCATGGGTGGCCCCCAGTTAGCAAAAGTTTTGTGTGGTCCCAGCACTGATTCAGGTATAGTTCCAAAGGAGTGGCCTAAGGGAAGAGATTCTCTCAAATATCTACTGTTATGGTAAGTATGTAACTGTTTCTTGTTGACCTGTTATTACACACACTGGCGTGTCTTTCTGCATACTTGTTCACCGTCCTGTCAGCACAGCAGCTGGATAACCACTCACAATGCTGGTGGCCTCAGTTTGGAGACAGGATGAGTATTAGCTGGCCAGTGGGGGTGGGGGTTTAAACATCTTGGAGGATGCTGTCCTCTGGGGCAGGAAGGCGGCCAGCTCTGCTGCTCAACTGTCATCTGGGCAGCTGTGTTAATGACAGTTGGCAGTGTAGCAGAAGATACTGGCTGTGAGGGAGGACGCTGCCAGGAACTACAGAGGGCTTGCTCTGTGTTTTTGCACTTGACATTTGCATTGGGGGGGGCGGCAACAAAGGAGAACCCTCCTGGCACAGGCAGGATGATAGCAGGTACTCTTGGGCTCTGTGCTGCTGATCATCCTCTGCCACCCCTGGGTCTCCCAAGTGGGGGGTAGTGACCCAAGGGTCCCGCCACAGGGCAAGCCATGGGGTAAGGGGGACAAGGCAGAGAAGGTAATGTCAGAGCTGGGAGATCACCAAGGAGGCTGAGAGGGTAACCCTGGAGATGGGAGCATAAAAACAAGGCATTAAAACAAATGGAAAAAAAAAAGTTATTTTCTTACTGCTGTTGGAGAAAATTTCAGAATGAATGTTGATTTAGTTTTTGTTGACTGGGTAAGTGCACTAGAGGAATTCTGCCTATTTTCAGGCACGACCAAGGGGAGGGGGATACAGATGAATGCCAGCTGACCTTGACCCAGATTAAGCTGTTGGTGGTATTTTTAGTGAATGGGGAAAATTTTGACCAGGACATCAGGGAAATTTCCCCTACTGTTTTTGAGAAGTGCCATGGGATCTTTAATGTCCACCTGAACTATCACCAGAACAGGCAGATGGAACCTCTGTTAACGTTTCATCCAAAAGACGGCACCTTAGGAGTGCAGCACCCCCCTCATGCTGCACTACAGTGTCAGTATTGGGATTTAACATAAGTGCCTGGTGTGGGGATAGAACCCACAGCCTTCTGGTCTCCCGTCCTCAGAGGCGAGTGTGCTACCTGCTGAACCACTGACACCGACTGAATGTTAAACATGGGTGAAGTGTATGACTAATGTGAAATTAAATTTCTTTCCTGTAAGGAAACAGGTTATTGCTTGCCAGCTCATTAGCCTGACATCTCTCTGTTTTCCTTTTTTCTCATTATATTTTTAACTTATTGATGATCTCCAAGTTAATTGTTTACCTGCTACATGAAAACAGTTTGTTGCATTACATGCGGCTGAGTCTCTAAATCAGGGAAACTAAGTGGCTTTGGTCAGTTTATGATTGCTGACTTTTATGTGAGATGCTTCCGGTAACAAACATTCTGAGATTAAGAAAGCTGAAATATAAAAAAATCAGCAAAATGCATGCAAGAGTGACTGTACAGGGGATTGATGTTTTCATACACTGAACATGGGGAATGTGCATATATAAAGGTTGTATGTTCTTGTGTTTTGGTCTCATTGGGCTTGGAGATTCCAGGATACTCGGTGACATCTGTCTGAGAAGAGAGAGAAAAACCTGGTTTGAAGGCAATGGGTGGGGGTGGTTTGTGGTAATCAGTGGCGATCAGTGCAGCTCCCACAAGGCCGAGGGCTGGATGAGATGCATCCGAGGGTGCTCAAGGAATTGTAGACAGAATTAACTGAACCCTTGGTAGGGCTGTTCAATAGCTCAGTTCAGATCGGGTAGTTCCCAAAGACTGGATGGTAACAGACACAGTCCCGCCTCATGGGGAGACACGTAGCCAGTGGGTAACTACAGACCTGCCAGTCTTACCTGTATTGTGGGTAAACTGATGGAGACACTAGTCAAAGAGGACCCGTGAACTGCCTGGTGAGCAGTGGATTCCAGGATAGTAGACAGCATGGGGTACATGGTAGAAAGGTCTTGTCAAACCAACCCAATAGTATGCTGTGACTGGATGACGAGGGTAGTGGATAAAGGCCATGCTGTGGCTTTACTCTGCTTCGATTTCAGCGAGACTTTCAACATGGTGCCTCATAGAAAGTTGTTGAAGAAGCTAGGGGGATCTGGGTATAGCGAAATATACTGTTAGGTGGGTGAGAAACCGCTTGGAAGGGGGCAGCAGAGGGCTGTGGTTAATGGATTCAAATCAAAAGAGAGGGAGGTCACCAGTGGGGTGCCACAAGGATTAGTCCTGGGTCTAGTCCTATTCAGTATGTTCATCAGCGACAAGTGAGAAGGAATCCACGGCAGGAAGATTCTTTTCAGACAACACTAAGCTCTGCGGCAGGGTAGACAGCAAGGAGGTGGTTAAGGAGATGCAGAGAGACTTGCAAAGGGTAGAGATGTGGTCAAAGGGTTGGCAGTTGATAAGTCAATGCCAGAAAGTGCAAGGTGATGCACATAGGGAACAAGAACCTGTGAACAGAGCACTGGATTAGGGGGTGGTAAAGCTGTGTACGACCTCTGAGGAAAGAGACCTAGGGGTCATCATTAGTGACTCTCTAAAACAATCAAAAAACAGTGTAACAAAGCCTACAGTAAGGCAAATAGGACGCTGGGGTGTATAGGAAGGAGTATTGACAGCAGAAGGAAGGAGGTATTACTACTATCTCTCGAGATACAGATATATATACATATATATATATATACACACACACACACACACACACACACACACACACACACACAAAGATAACTGGTGAGGTGCCAGCTTTAGTACTGTCCCCAGTTCTGGAGTCCTCACCTAAGGAAAGATAGGGACAGGCTGGAGACAGTGCAGCGTAGGGTGACCAGAATGATTCAAGGCTAGCAGGGCAGATCTTATGAGGCTCAGCTCAAGGCACTGAATATGTACTCGCTGGAGGCCAGACGAGAGATATGATACAGACCTTCATGTTCCTGAAAGGAATGAACTAAGTAAACTGCCAAGAACTATTTAGCATAGGTAGTGGATCAAGAACATGGGGCAGTAGTGGAAACTTGACGGGGGGGGGGATGCAAGGGGAAAGTGAGAAAGTTTATTTTACAGAAAGGGTGGTGGAGCTGTGAAACAATCTGCCAGCTGTTTTGGAGGGCACCAAAACTATCAGTTGATTCAGAGATGGCTGGGGCAAAATGAAGAGCTGAGTGGTTGGTCAGGGTGGTAGCGATGGGGCAGGGAGCATGGGGTGGATACGAACATACGAATGTGCAAGCAGAAACGGACCATCTGGTCTATCAAAGTCTGCTTGAGTGTGCAGCTAGTATCCCTAGTTGCAGCTGCCCACCCCCCTCTTTGTCATCCCACTGCCACCCCCACCTCCCCACTCTCCCCTGTCCCATGCCCTTTTGAAGCTGTTCACAGATGTACGTGATACCACCCATTCTGTTAGTGTGTTCCATTTTGGTACCACCCTCTCTGTGAAAATAGTGTCTCCTCATTTCCCTCCTAAATCTTCCCCCCCTCTATTCTTAGCCCATGCCCCACGGTGTTCCTCCTCCTCCTTATCTTAAAGACCCTGTCTGCCTCATCCTTATTGATTTCCCGTAGATACTTGAATGTCTCTGTCATGTCCCCCCCCGTCCCTTCTATCCTCCAGAGTGTACATATTCAGGTCTCCCAGCTGCTCTCATAGTCTTTCCCCTCCATTCCTCATATCATCTTGGTTGCCCTCCTTTGCACCCCCTCCAGTAGCCTAATATCATGCTTTAGGTATGGCCTCCAAAACTGCACACAATACTCTTAAGTGTGGCCTTACCAGCGACCTGAAGAGGGGCAAGATCACCTCTCTCCGCCTGGACGAAAACCCCCTCGCTATGCACCCCAGCATTTTGTTCGCTTTTGCAGCCGCTCTCTTGCACTGGGCAGTGTTATTCATGGTCCCTGTTATCATTACCCTTATGTCCTTCTCCTCCTCAATGATCCCCAGCTTAACTCCCCACTCCCCGCCAACCAGTATTCTGTCCTTGGGTTCTTCACCCAAAGTGCATAACCTTACACTTCTTTGCATTGAACCCCAGCTGCCACCTCTCTGACCACTCCTCTAGCTTGCTTAGGTCCCTCTAAAGCTGTTTCCATCCTTCCCCTCCATCCACCACTGCTCCGATTTTGGTGTCATCAGCGAACAGACTTACTTTGCTCACCACCCCGTGTGCAATGTCTGATTATGAAGAGTCCAAATAATACTGGCCCCAGCACAGAGCCCTGTGGCATCCCACTCGTCACCGGCCTTGGAGTTGAGAGCTCCCCTCTCAACACCACCCGTTGCAGCCTCCCACTCAGCCAGCTTGTAATCCATCCATCTCGGTTACAAGGGGGATCCCAATTTGGGCATTCCCCTCCTAGTTTCTTCTGCCAGAGCCACATGATTAAGGGTCGATGCCATAGAGATCACTATCTATCTGCTATCTTCCTAGTGGTATGAGGCTCTGGTTCCACACCCAGCTACCCTTGGTGCCACCTAGTGTATCTGTCTTTGTCTATTCAGAGTTTGGTAGCTGGGTTATATTTTGATGCTTGCTTTTCGAATCGGCTTGGGAATTTCTTAGTCCTCTCTTTTTCCCAACTTTGTTTCTCTCCTGGCAAACAGAACTGAGGTTGGTGAGAGATCCAGCAACAGTTATTGGCTAGTACGAGGCATCATGTGGGGGTGGCACAGGTGCCATTTCCACTAGCCGTGGCCAGCTTCCTGGCCAGAAGCTTTGCTCCTGTGGGGTCCTAGTGCCCCTGGCCTAGACTCATAAATGGTAATCAGTGGTGAAGATATTCTGAAACCTCAACAGTTAGGGTAAGCATGTAGCTTGCATTTCCTGGCTGCCTTCCCTTGGGTGCTACTGTAAAGGAGCTTGCTGAGGCACTACAGACTTTCGAGGATCAGGGTTGAGGATAAAAGTGGAATAAGACCTTAAACTAGGCATACATCATGGATTTCTGACAGTTTTTAAAAAATGAGACCTTTTATTTTTTTGTTTTCTCTCCGTTTTCCTTTTATTCTGTGTGTGCGTTTGTCTCCAGCAAAATGCGATCAACAGATTTTGTGGAGAGGTGAAGCGCTTGTGCCATACAGAAAGAAGAAAGGATTTTGTTTCCGAAGCCTACCTCCTCACTTTGGGCAAGTTTATCAACATGTTCGCAGTTTTGGATGAACTGAAAAACATGAAGTGCAGTGTGAAGAATGACCATTCTGCGTACAAACGGTGAGAGTGTGGACATGTTTTCTTATAGTGTATATATGCAAATCTGTCATTTGACAAAATGAGAGACGTTCAGCCATTTGCAACATTGCATTTGCAACGGCTGTGTGAGGGAGACAGATGACTTTCCAGGCACGCACACCTGTTGCATGTAGTTTTTTTTTAGTTTTTTTTAGTAACATTTTTATTAAGCATGAGGGTCATCAGGGTCATTTACATGCATTTAAAGAAGTTATACATAGTTAAGTTGTTCAGCACAAACAATCATACAGTAGAGTCTATCAGTATACATCTCCAAGCAAATCGATTCAGACAGATTTCATTGAGCAGTGTAATGCGCCCTAGAGTCCTCTGCAGGAGTCCGTAAGTGGCATTTAGTTAGATAAAGTACAGTTATATACATACATTTTTCTGTTCAGTGTTGATTTAACCCTTTCCAGCAAGATGTATCTGTGTATCTTCAGGGAACAAAGTCAGGGTAGTTGGTCAATTGATGCATGACCAACTTTCGCCATTTGGTGTCAAAGGCTTCTACTCTGATCCCTCAGTCTGGCCGCAATCCTCTCCAACCCATATATTTCTGTCACCAAGTTATGCCACGCCCCCTTTAGTGGGTGGTTTATCCGTGCCCCAGAGTCTGGTTATCACCTTTATTGCTGCCAGTAGTAATAACGTGGTTTGTAGGTAAGTACGTTTATCAACTTTTAATCCATAAGGTGTTGTGGCAGTCAAAATATAGGCGTGTGTAGAGAAGTCTGGTGTGTCATAGATCGCTACCAGCTCCTGTATAACCTCCTGCCAGTAAGATCTTAGCAAACTACACTCCCATAGTATATGTGCCTGATCTGCTTGAGTGGCTCCACATTTCCTCCAACAAACTCCTTCAGGGTCTCCGGTGAACCTGGCTACTACAGCAGGAGTGCGGAAGAACCTATATCGCAACTTCCAAGCATACTCCTTCCAGTAAGGGGATCCTGAAATCTTCATCATTAATGGGGAAGCTGCCTTCCAGTTTGACTCCAGGACATCAGTCCCTAATTCCTTGGACCACCTAACTCTTTTTGGCTTCTGTTGAGTCTCTAGGTTTCTCACCCAGGGCCTCATAAACATTATTAATTAGGTGTTCCATACTTGAGCCCTGCATTTGTGATTGTATTAATTTTATAATTAACCAGGGGGTTCTCAGCTACTGCTACATGAGCCTCCTCTGAAGGCTGTAAGTATGATTTTTACTGCATATATTTATGGAAGAAGCTATGTGGTAGCTTATATAGGGATTGGAGGCGAGCAAATGAGTGTATGCCACCAGGTCCTATTAATTGAAAAACATGTTTGAAGCTATATCTATACCACTGTAACATGGATCTATCTATATCATTAGGAGGAAAGGAACTGTTAGCAGCCAAAGAGCCGAGAAATAATTCTTCCATGGGGGAGATTTTTTTATTTACCACATATATCCACTGTTTGAAAACCTCGACAGTACCCTGTGGGTGTTTTGAGAGAGGTAAACACTTTGAGGGATGTCCAAAAAGACAATCTGTTAAATCCAGCATATCACTGCAGATTATCTCAAATTGTTTCCAGGGCATATCATAATTAGCATTTAGCCAGCATTTGAGTACTTTCAATTTGGATGCCCTGGCATATTCTAGGAGGTTGGGCAGGTTTAAGCCTCCTTAGTCTCTAGGTAGTTGTAACAAAGAGTACCGAATCCTATGAGGTTTTCCTTTCCAGATAAAGCGGGAAATAAGTCTGTTCCAGGTCTGGAAATAAGTATGGGTTGGCATTATGGGCAGGGTCTGTAAGAAAAAAAAAAAAATATAAGAAAATATATTTTGTTCGATAGTTTCTATTTGAGCCAGAAAACTTAACGGAATATGTGTCCATTTAGCAAGATCCTGTGTTAATTGTTGGGTTAATGGTTCAGAGTTGGCGATATCTGCATGAATCAGGTTTTTAGTTAATCGGATTCCTAGGTAGCGCATGGACTGTTTATACCATTTAAAGGGGTAGGCCAATTTTAATGGTTGCGTGGAAGTGTAATCACACAGCAAAACTTCAATGTTTTGTTGGTTAATTTTGTACCCTGAAACCTCTCCAAAGTACTCTAGCCATTCCCGCACCTTAGGAATTTATGTTTCTGGTGAAATCAGAGAGAGGAAAATGTCATCCGTAAATAATGATGTTTTATGTTATACGTTTTGCCTCCCATTGGCATTCCCTCAATTTCTGAATGCATTCTAATTGCCTGAGCCAAAGGCTCCAAGTATAGTGTGAATAACAGGGGGGAAACGGGGCACCCCTGACGTGTTCTTCTCAGGTGGGGAAAGGGGTTGGACAGACAGCCATCTAATTTTAGGTCTGCCTTGGGAGTTTTATATACATTTTGTAATTGTTGAATCACTTCTTCCGGGCATCCAGAGCGGGACAGGGTCGCTCAGAGAAAGGGCCAGGCAACCCTGTCAAATGCCTTCTCGGCATCTAGTCCCAAGAGTACCAGTGGGATCGATCGTTTGGCCGCAGATTCCTTGAGGAGGTAAGTGTGCTGGACTGCATCGTGTGCTTGTCTAATTTTAATAAAACCCACTTGGTCGGGGTTAATCAAAGAGGGTAGTATATTTTCTAATCAGTGGGCTAGAATTGACCTATGCATTTTGTAATCAAAATTTAACATTGAGATCAGCCTAGAAAATGAGGGGCGCTTAGGGTCTTTATCTGGCTTAAGAGTAGCAGCTATTAACGCATACTGCCACGAGGGGGGGTGAGGGGTTACCACTCTGTACCTCATGTGAGGCCCTTAATAGGGAAGGTAGCAATTCCTCTTGGAATACTTTGTAAAACTCCAGAGGGTAACCATCAGGTCCTGGGGCTTTCTGCGTTTTGGCTCTCTTTAGGACCCCTTCCATTTCCCCTCTAGTAATGGGGGCTTTTAAGATTTCTATATGGGAGGCATTCATTTTTGGGATCTGTATTTTGCGGAAATATTTCTGTGTGGGTGAGAGTTAGCAGGTTCAGCCCGATATAATGCTTGATAATCAGCCATAATGTGTCTGATTGCTGTGGGTTGGGTCTCTAGTGTCCCCGTTTTAGGGTCCTGCATGACTGTAACACAGGCTCTAGCTCTATGCATTCTAAGTTTACAAGCAAGATTTCTTGCTCCCTTAGGACTCCCCTCATGGGTGGCAAGCCTCAAATAAAAGAGCTGTTGCTCGATTTTTTTGGTCCATGAGATTTTGTAATTTTTGTTTTATTAGTAACATCTGCGTTTTTACAGTCCGGTCCCCCTGAGCATAAGAAGTCTGCAACTCTTTTAGTTCCTCCTGGAGCTGAGACATCTGGGCTTCCCTCTCCTTATGTTTCTTCGAGGAAGAAGCAATGATCTCTCCACGAAGCACCGTCTTGAGATTATCCCGCAATATCACCGCAGAAACATCTGAACTTGTATTTTCCCGAAGGATACGGGGAACCCCATCTTGGATTAATTTGACAAAATTCTGGGTCTCTGAGATGCATCAAGTTTAAATGCCAAAATGTTGTTTTACACCTTCCCCCTAAATTAAATTTAGCATATATAGGAGCGTGATCTGATAAGAGTCACACCATGCCAAACATCCTGCAGTATCTCAAGATGTTCTGCAGTGGTGAATATATAATCGAGTCTTTTGTGTTTTTTTTTTGTAATTATCTTATTTATTCTTCCTCTCACCCCCTCAGCTCTGGTCTCCTAGGGAGCACCAAGGAGTCATCCCCCCCTGCAGTCTGCTCCTACCTAGTCAGTCCTCCGCCCATGTAGCCTCGGTTTACCCCCCGGACGGGGATGAGGTGGGCCCCAACACCCCGACAATGCAGTTGCGTCGGTTGGGAGGGTGCCAGGAGGGCGGCCGCAAATTGGGGGCAAGCTCCGGTGCTCCCCCTCTGCCAAGAGGCATTTTCTGCTGTTCTTGGAGTGGCTGACACCCTGATGTCAAGGCGCTTGATTCCGACATCTGCCACTCCCCCACTCCTCCTCCTGATCCTCAGCGCTTGCTGTGTCTCCGGCTTCTGCCAGAGATCAGCCGAGCGCCGAACAGGAACCCCTGTCCCTTCCTGGGAGAGGAGAGCTGTCTTCCAGATGCTCCATCCTCTCCCTCCCCTGCCGACCCCGAGCAGCCCTGGCTCGTTCCCGAACCCAGATCACCGGCGTGGCACGAGGTGTGACGTCCAGCCCCTCAACCCTCAGTGCCACCGGGCCGGCTATATGATAGAGTCTTAATGCCACCCCGGAACTCGGGGACATTTAAGTGTGTTCTCTTTGCACGAGGGGAAGCAATGATGCCACACGTCTGCTAGTCCCATGGAGGAAACTGTTCCCTTCAGATATTTCTGCAGGGGATTGGTACGGTGAGGGAGATAAACAGATGCATCCTTCGCTGGGTTCAGAGTGGTATTCAGATCACCTCCCATCAGTAGCTGCCCCTGAAGAACCCCCAGGAGGTGAGAAAAAAATTTCTGTGCCAATACCTTCGATGTCCCAGGGGGGAATAAACAGAGGCCAAAGTTACTGGGTGAGCATGTAGCTTGCCCGTTGCAATAAAATATCTCCCCTCTGGGTCTATGACCAACTCCTGTAGGTCGAATGGTACACCTTTTTGTATCAGAATGGCTGTCCCCCGCCTCCTGCCCAAGCTATGAGATGAGGCTATCATGTAAAGGAATCCCCACTTTTGAAACTTGTCATGCTTGGAAGCCGACAGATGGGTTTCCTGCAGAAAAATAACTTCTGAATTGTCCCTCTTAATAAATTGTAACAATCGTGATCGTTTGACAGGACTGTGGATCCTATCGATATTAAGTGGTAAAATTAAAGATGATTTATCCATCTTGTATGTCTAACAGTAGTCTTACAATGCTCGTAGCTTCACTTTCCATTCCCCTCCCAGCCCTCATAAACCTATTTTGTTCCACTGTACTCTCCTGCAGAAGTTCCTTCAATTCAAAAATGACTGTACCGAACTTAAGAACAGATTTTCTTTTGCATCCTGACCCCCAATACCTATTTTTCCCCAACACATAACTTACTTCAATTAATAATGTGTACCCATAAGATAGGGTACCAAAAAATGTAACATATTCTATAGCTGTAACATGTATGCCATTATAGGATAGCATTCGCTGTCAACAAATGGTGGTTTGTTTAAATTCCTTCATATGATTAGTGGCAATCTAGGCAGCAGATGTGACCTAATTAAGAAAGTCAACTGAGAATCATGGCTTTGAAAACGTTTTAGAACTATACTCGTACTAATCCGCCAGCTGCCATGTTTCCCATACAGTAAGCAAAACACCAAACTATTTACAGTACCAGAAAGTAGACATGTTTTTGTCTCCCAAGGTAGGGAGGGATCCCTATTCCCTCCTAAATGGGGAAAGATGATATTTCCCTGTGGGGGTAACTCACGAACCCAGCGTGGGCCCCCAGCGTCAAGAAGCTGCAATAGCAGCATGATGCTCGTGACCAGCAAACACAATGGTAGGTGTAAAAGGTTGTCCGTTGCGGGATGCTGCCTACTTAACCTTTGAGTGTTGCCAGTGCCAAGTGTCTGCCTAGGGTAGGGCATGCCTCCCCTATTTCTCAGAGATGTAGCAATGTTCACGGTACTTCATCACCCACAGGGACCAGCAACTTATATTAATTGTTGCAAGTGGGAGGAGATTTATCTTGACAGGGTATGTCCACCGGGGCCTTGGGGAGATACTAAATTACCCATTCAGTTTTTTTCTGATTTCGGTTTTCTCCTTCTTTTCAGTATGTAACAGATCTTTTTTTTTGTCCCTACTAATCTCCACCCTCCCCATCTCGCTCTTGATTTACTTCGAAATTGCTCCGAACCATAAAAGTAAAGGTTAGTTTATAGTAAAACCATTAAACAATGAAAGTTTTGTAGCCTCCTTGAGGCAGTACCCTTCTTAGAGCATGTTCAGTGCCCATTGATTAATATTAGGCCATGGCTCTCCTATATCCGCAGCAAAATATGACCAACAGTGCCCAAGTCCAGGACAGTTAATGTGGGGTAGTCCTCTGGAACTTTAGTAATAGCTTTTTTACATCCTGTAGCATTGAATAACCCTGACGCTTTCTGTATTATGCTGTCTGTATTTTATCCCATGTGTTCCCTCTCAGCCGCGTCTCTTGTTCCTGTAGGTCTGAAGGAGTTGACTGCATCACTACAATGTCTCTGGCTTGTAACACTTTGATTGCTTCATCTGGGGTTTCAAATGTTTGTGGGCCATCTGGGAACATTATTGTAAGCTTCACTGGATATGGTGTAAAACATTTCAGCTGTTGTTGCTTTGGAGCTCGAAGTATCAGCGCATATGCCCTTCTTTTTGCTGCAATCTGTGGTGAGTAGTCATTGTCGAAGTATAATTGCCGACCCTTGTACTATGTGACTCTCATTCTCCATGCTCGCGACAAGAGGTGCTGTTTTACTGCATAGTTCAGCAGTCTTATCAGTATGGAGCGTGGTCTCTGGTCGACCTGCTGTGGTTTTGGGGTAAGCGCCTTATGGGCTCTCTCAATTTCTATTTTGGTGGCAGGATCTAATTGTAGTACTTCTCTCAATAATGTATCCACAAATTTTAGCATATCTCTACCTTCCTTGTCCTCCGGTATCCCATGTGTGCACAAGTTATTGCGATGTGACTAATTTCAAGGTCTTCGCATTTCTCACCCAGTATTTTTTGTTTGTTCAGTAAATGTACAACCACTCTTTCCAAGCTCTCGGTTCTGGAATCGATCTCCATGTGCGCCGACTCCCAACTCTTCTACTTTTTGATTTATCTTATTGAGTTCCGATGTCAGCTCCGTGCAAAATGTTCTGACCTCATCTCGGAACCCTTTCAATTCCGCCAGGATAGCTGCATTGCTGGGCTGCCCGCTCGGAGCAGTTGGTAGTTCTGCCATGTCCTCCGGGCCCGATTTGCCGGTCGGAGTGTCAGTTGCTGGCTTTACTTGCTGCACAACAGTCTGGGACGACTTTTTCTTTTTCCTTGCTCCCATTCAGTTCTGTAACTCCCTTATATTGTTTTTGATTGAATTTATCAAGATAATCTCTGATTTTAATAGTTTGTTTTTAGAGCCCCAGGAGAGATGTCGCTTCAGTGCTGCATACCTCTAGGCGGTGTCACCGGAAGTCCCCCCTGTTGCATGTAGTTGTGCCCACATATTCAGTCAGCACCTTGGGAAGGGCAGAACACTGGAGAAAACACTACGTCGACTGCTGCAGGATGAACTCAGCCTTCGCAGTGGTCTAGAAAGATTGTTTCCCTAAAACCTGGTCTGAGATCAGTTTCTCTTTTTCCCCCAGCTGAACTGGTTTGGAATCAGTTAGTGTCACGGATAAGTCTAATCACAAGCTTGCTTAGCAGTAGTCAGCATTGCGTAGTGGTTAGTGTACAGAGCTGTGATCTGGGAGGTCTGCATTTGAATCTCAATTCCCCTGAAATTCTTTTAACCTCAAATTTCACAGAGTGGTGATCCACGTCAATGTGATGTAATAATAAATCTACACTAAAAAGTGTTAACTGCAGGGAAAAAAGCTAAGTGCAAGAAATGAACTGGTCATAGGCCAACTCCAGGGATGGAAAATCTATATGGAGCCCCCCACAGGCCACATACTGCTGACTAAGGCTCCTACCTTTGCTAGGTTTGAGACTCCTGAAGAGCTAGGGCAGCCCTGAAGGCATTATTTTGGGGGTGCAGCATGGGGGCTTGTAGTACAAGGTAAGTCCCAGAGAAAGTGGTTGATGGGGGCTGCTGATGGGGCTGGCCAGGCACATAAAGAACATAAATTGAAATTAAAAGCCCCAAAACAAAAAACACTGTAGTTTCTTACAAAATGAATCCGTTCCACTTTCATTTGAAAGTGCTTGCAAAACCGTGTGCACCAACAGCTTTAATGCGGCACAATTAAAATATGCAAAAATAATCTGGGACAACTGCAGATATTGTTCTGTCAGTTCAGATGTCTTTTCATGTAATTTTAAATGGAGATGTCATTGTACACTGAGAAGCACTGCAACGCTTATCAGATATGTTTCCACAAGGGGATGGAGTCAGCAGCTGACAGGAACAGACGCTGTCCTGAGAGCTTCGTGCCGATGGAGCTTCAAACTGCAGTAAAAATATAAATTTCTTGATTTTTAAAGCCTATGGCATTTGCAGAGTGGAGTAACCTGCACCAAACTACGAACTTTGAGACCGATTCATTATGGTACAGCCAAAAAATCAACAGCAGATGGAACCCAATGAAAGGAAAACAGCAGGTGCCAGCAGGGCCATCAACTTCAGGATTGGCGCAGTGTTTGGAAGCGCCCATGGCTGAACCTACTCTGAAGGCAGTTTGTGAACTGTCGGGGACCTTTACAACAAAGCTGACACCTTCAGCTCAAGGGTGACAGTTCTGGAAACCCAAATGGGACATATGCCTTAGGATGTTAAGGGGGCATAGGCACATCCAGTAAAACAATGGTGGCAGTGGTGGGCATGACAAAGGAGAACAAGCTGCTTGGGTACAGATTGGAATATCTTGAAACACCGCCAGAGCAGCTAATATCCAACTTCTTGGATTACCAGAAGGGGGAGAAGGGCAAAACCCTGTATGATTCCTTGAACAGCTAATCCATGAACTTTTACAGCATTTACAGTGTGTAACGATCATTTGAGCCTGCAGAATTACCCCCAGGAAGAAACCTACAGAATTACCCCCAGGAAGAAACCTACAGAATTACCCCCAGGAAGAAACCCTCCAACGCAGAGGCACCTTACACCATGCTGATTATCACTGGTGGACCTCACCAGAGTGACTTGCTGTTGAAGATGGCAGGGACACTGGCCTGCTTAAATTGGTGGACAGCACTCCCCTTATTTTTCTCCCTCAACTACTTTGCTCAGGAACGTAGAAGAACCTTTGGTGTGTGAGCTGGGAGCTGGGCTGCGCGAGTTTGGGATTGCCCACTCGCTTCAGCTCACGGCTCTTCTTAAAATATTCTGTGCTGGTAAGCGTCATCTTTTCAGTGATCCCGCTGAAACTGGGACACGTCTAGACAAAATAAAGCAAGATTTTGTAGTTACGGGGCATCCAGACTCTGAAGACTAACAGATCTAGTGGGAGTGATCTGATCTCTATATAATTCAGTGTTGCTAGCCATCTGTTAAAAATCACCACTTTTTTCTTTCTTAAATGGTAGTACTCGGTACAGTAACTTACTGTATAATGTGTCTAATAAGTGCATGCTATTAGGAGAACTCTGCCTCATTAATAGATTTGTACCACAGCGAGATTAAGTACTAAGCCTACACAGCAAGGTGGATGCTATACACATCTTGTTCTCTGACTGCCTAGATAGTCCAGCATTTTTCTTTGGAAACTTTTGCTAGCCAGGGGCTGCCCACGATGATATCATGCATCAGCATCTGCGTAAATGTGGGTGACCCCATCACTCCTCAGTTCTTTTCCCACTATTGATCATTCACGTTTGACCTGCTGAGGAGAGCCATTGACTAGCCGTAATCGTTCACTCATTTCTTTATTTTATTACAGGTTTTTCATGTTCAGTGAATGCTGCTGAAATCTCAATCTGCGTTATTTTGGTATTACAAACATGGAGACTGTATTTATAAATAAGACTTCCATACCCTTTGTGTGTGCTGTTTGGGCCTGTCTCACAACATGAGAACTGTCAGGGTTGCAGCCATGCAACAAGGTGATGCTTTAAGAAAGCTCTAGAAACATACGTTCTCCAAAAAGCATTAGCAGCCATGGAGAAAGAAGCAAGGCCCAAAATTGCTGTCCCCATCCACGCTGGCCAAGACGTAGCTGCCAAAATTGAAGTCGAAGGACTGGGACAGAGAACGGTCATCGTCACGGCCTTCTTTGTTGTCAGGACACATGCATAAGCATAGAGATAAAGGGAAATCTGCTTCTTTGGCGAGATCCCGTTTGCCATTGAGACCAAGTAATTTTTCAGCGTCATCGCCCACTCAGGCTGCATTAACAGCCCCCCCGACTGTCGCTGAGACACCAAGATCAGGGTCTGGCTTAGGCATTGCATTACCCACTATGGATGGTTCGATGCCATCATTATCTGGCCAAGGCCTGTCGTTGATTCAAGTAGTTGTGGCCCCTGACCAGGGCGTTGTCGACTTTCAGGCTGTCCTGATGTCATTTTCAGAGATACATACATAGATACATACATAGACAGTGTCGGCAGATAAGGGCCTATGGCACACCCAGTCTGCCCATTTAAGTTTGTAAGTTCAGTTTATGTTTTCCAGGAAGTCTGTTGCCCCTTACCCCTGACCTCCAGAATTTCTTTATGTCTATCCCATGCATTCTTAATTCCCGTGATTGTTTCAGCCCCCACCACTTCCTCTGGCAGGGTGTTCCACTTGTCCACCACCCGTTCTGTGAAGAAATTCTTCCTCACGTTTCCTCTGAATCGTCCTCCCTCCAACTTCATCCCATGCCCTCTAGTCCTGGAACATCTTTTCGCTAAAATAGTGCATTCCTGCACCCTGTTCCCTCCCTGTAAGATACTTGTATGTCTCTATCATCCCTTCTCTCCTCCTCTCCTCCAGGGAGTACATGTTCAGTTCCTTCAACCTGTCCTCACAGGACTTGTGATGCAATCCATGCACCATCTTTGTTGCCCTCCCTCTGAACCTTCTACCCTGTCTATGTCCTTACGTAGGTAAGGTCTCCAGAACTGCACAGTGTACTCCAGGTGGGGCCTCACTAGTGTCTTGTATAGTGGAATTATGACCTCCTTTTCCTGCTGGTGATGCCCCTGCCTATGCATCCCAGCATCCTATTTGCTTTACCTGCTGCCTTGTGACACTGTTTCCTGCCTTGAGGTCATCAGAGATGATAACTCCAAGATCCCTTTCCTGCTTGGTGCATGCTATATCCTCACCCCCAACTGATATATTGTGCCAGGGTTTTGTGCCCCATATGCATTATCTTGCACTTCCTTGCATTGAATTTCAACTGCCAAACCCTGACCATTCTTCAAGTTTCTGCAGGTCCTTCTCATTCTGTCTACACCCTCTGGTGTGTCTACTCTGTTACAGAGCTTTGTGTCATCAGCGAACAGTGAAATTCTGCCTTCTAGGTCCCTGCGCAATGTCACTGATGAAGATATTGAATAGTACCGTCCCAGCACTGATCCCTGTGTGTACCCCACTAGTCACTCTTCCTCTGTGGAGTGACAGCCATTTACCACCACCCTCTGTGTCCTGCTGCCCAGCCAGTTACCTACCCACCGCACTACTGTCCTGCCCACACCCATATTCCCAGTTTGTGCAATAGTCTTCTATGTGGCACAGTGTCAAAGGCCTTGCTGAAGTCCAGATAGGCCATGTCCACTGCCTCCCTGATCCACCTCCCAGTCACCCAGTCAAAAATTCAATGAGGTTGGTCTGACATGACCTTCCCTGGTGAAACCATGCTGCCTTGGGTCCTTAGTCCATTGACAACCAGATGTTCCACCAATCTCTCCTTCAGTAGTGCTTCCATGATCTTCCCCACTACCGAGGTGAGGCTGACTGGTCTGTAGTTCCCCTGCCTCCTTTGTTCCCACTTTTGTATAAGGGGACTACATCTCTATCCTCCAGTCTTTGGGTACTTCCCGTTTCTAGTGATCGCTAAACAGGATAGCAAGAGGTTCAGCCACCACCTCTTAGTTCTTTAAGGACCCTGGGTGCACCCCATCTGGCCCCATTGCTTTATCAACTCTTATTACTTCCAGTTCCTTCAGGACCCTTTCGTGTAAAGGGACTTGTGTCCATTCTGCACCATTCTCACCCTTGTACTCCATTCAGACCCATTACCCTCCTCTTCCTCAGTAAAGACTGAGCAGAAATACCTGTTCAATATGTCAGCTTTACTGTTGTCATCCTCCACACAGCCCCATCCTCCCCTTCAGTCTCACTATCCCTCCCTTTGCCTTTTCTTTTTCACTTATGTACCTGTAAAAGTTTTGTCCCCTACTCACTGATTTTGCAATGTGTTCTTCTGTCTGAGCTTTGGCTTCCTTACTGACCTCCCTGCCTCCCTTGCTTCTCCTAGTACTTCTCCCTATCCCTTCTGCCTGTGTCTTTTGTATTGCCTGAATGCAATCTTTTGGCTTTCACTTTCTTTGCTACCTCTTTGGAAAACCATAATGGTCTCCTCTTCCTTTTCCTCTTGCTAACCTGCTTAATACATAATTCTGTTGCTCTTGTAATCCCCATTTTAAATACTTCCCACTGTTCCTCAACCCCTGATTCCTGCCCCATTCCCCTTAATGCCTCTTTCAAGTATCTCCCCATTTTCTCAAAGTTTGCCCCCCTAAAATCCAGGATACGTGTTTTTGTGTGGTTTGGTTCTGCTCTTTCTGTGATTTCAAACCACAGTGACTGGTGGTGAGATGTTTCGACTCATTCTGTTTGGATATTACCTATGCAGGCTGTTGTTCCTTCGATGGGGCCATCAGGCACTCAGCACCCACTGATGACTATATCCAGCACACAGCCATTCCTTCCTTTCAGCAGCCGTTCTCTCTGGTGACTTCTGCGGTTCCTGTCATCAGCAGAGAGGTTGACAGGTGGTGGAATTTAATCAAGACTTCATGAAGGAGAATTTAGAGGGGGATTATGAGGGAGAACAGTATCTTGCTGATCATTCTAGTTCTGCCCTCTCATCCTGCAGTGAGGACTTGGTGGTGTATACCCCAACAGCTCCTCCTGAGGATACCACTTTTCAAGCCATGATGCAACAAATGCAAACTGCCGTGGGCTTTGTAGTGGATGATGAAAGTTCCACTAAAAAGAACTTAATGGAATTTTTGGAGGTTCCTTGATCACCTTCCGTTATAATTCCCCCTGTTCATACTGAATTATTGGATGCTACCTTTACTGCATGGCACAGACCAAACTCGCTGCCTACAGAGCCCAGAAGGACCAATATGCAGTGTCCTGCTCTGTCTTCTAAGCTGTATTATGCTAACCAGCCAAAAGCTGACTTGGTAGTCATCATGGCTGCACATGATAGAACCAGGGCTCCTATACACCCGAGTACTTGACTTTCTGACAAGGAATCTAGGAGGCTGGGTGTGTCGGGCAAGTGTACTTATGCCTCTGTATCATTGGGCCTTAGGATTGCAAACTATGAGACCCGTATGGTTAAATACCAGAATAGCCTGTGGAAAGCTGCTAAGACTGCAGCCCAGGCTTTACCTGGGGGCTGTGCAAAGAATGAGCTACTTAACTCTCACCTCTGAGGCTGAGGTTGGCAAAGATTTGCTGTGGTCTGCCTGTCTGATGCTTCTGCCAGAGCTGCTGCTTTAGGCATATGTATGAGATGCTTTTAAACTAGCCAAGGAGGAGGCACTGGAAAGGAGCAGGAAAATCCTAACCTCCCCCAAATAATCACGGTAGTAAGTGTGGCAAACACCAACATAGAGGTGTCGATAGGGAGAAGAGCACGGGTAAATGGAGAAAGTGACAAAGGCAAGAAGGACAGGGATGGGGCAAAAGGAAGTAAGGCCATCAGGAAATGGAGGGTAATGAGTACCAATGCCCGTAGTCTGGGCAACAAGCTCCCTGAGCTGATGGCCTTAATGGAAGAGGGATGCCTGATATCGAGCAGTCACAGAAACATGGTACACAGAGAACCATGACTGGATGTTAACATACCAGGGTACATAACCTACAGGAGAGACAGGCAGGGGAGAAGAGGGGAGGAGTAGCTCATGTAAAGGAAGGGATAAAAGCAACTGAACAAAAGTATAAACAGGAGGAGAGGAGGCACTGTAGGTCACCTTGAGACTGAAAGGCACCACAATCCGCACAGGGTTGTGTACAGACCCCCATGTCAGGGGAAGGAATGGACAAGGATATGATAGAAGGCATTCTTAGAATGGCAGAGAAAGGGAGATACTGTTGATGGGAGACCTGAATATGCCAGATGTTAACTGGAGCACATTTGCTGCAGCCACATCCAAGAGCAGGGCCATTCTTGATGCCCTACAGGTGGCAGGCATTAGACAGCTAGTTTTGGAACCCACTCGTGAGGGAGCAATCTTAGACCTCGTACTCTCAAATGGGGGCAGTGAGAGGATCTCAGATCTAGAAGTGCGTTGCCATTTGGGGACAAGTGACCATCAAACAGTGTGGTTCACATTAAATTCAGCTACAGAGTCAAGCCATACAAAAGTGAGGGTACTGGACTTTAGGAGGGCTGACTTTGTCAAGATGGGAGAGTGCCTTAGAAAAGCACTAGCAAACAGGCTAGAAGGAGGTGTGGAGCAACAATGGGGAATTATCAAACTGCCATCACAGAGGCAACAAGCCTTTGTGTGAAGCAAATAAACAAATCAAAACGAGAGAAAAGCCACTATGGTTCTCAAAAGAGGTGGCTGTGAAAGTCAGGAAGAAAAGATAGCATTTGAAGTATAAGGAAACACAGAAGGAGCAGGACAGAGAGCTGTACCAGTTAAGGCAGAAGGAAGCAGGGAGGGAAGTCAGAATAGCAAAGGCCCAAACTGAGGAAAAGATAGCCAACTCAGTTAAGAAGGGGGATAAAACCTTTTATAGGTACATCAGCGAGCGTAGAAAGACAAAGGGAGGGATAGTGAGGCTGAATAGAATGAACGGTGGGTGGGCAGAGGGGGACAGTGAAAAAGCAGGAATACTGAACGAATATTTCTGCTCAGTATTCACAAAAGAAGAGGGGGAAGTGCCTAATCCAATTAACAGAAGCACTCTTGATAGGGGGGTCGATCCCAGTCCTTTCACAGAAGAAAGGGTTCTGCAAGAACTCCTAAAACTGAAGGTGGACAAAGCAATGGGTCCTGATGGAATTCACCCCAGAATTCTAAAAGAATTAAGGGAGGAACTAGTGAAACCACTGGCTACTCTTTTTAATAAATCATGGGAGGATGGTGTGGTACCCGAGGACTGGAGGAAGGCGGATGTGATTCCCCTTCACAAAAGTGGGTCCAAGACAGAGGCAGGAAACTACAGACCTGTCAGTCTGACCTCTGTGGTAGGGAAAGTGATGGAGTCACTTCAAGGAAAGAATAATGCCAGTACCTAGAGGTCAGTGGAGCACAGGACCCAAGGCAGCATGGGTTCAGCGGGAAGGTCATGTCAGACGAATCTAATAGATTTATTTGACTGGGTGACCAAAGTAGTAGACCAGGGAGGGGCTGTGGACATGGCCTACCTAGACTTTAGCAAGGCATTTGACACAGTCCCACACAAAAGATTAATAGTCAAATTAACCAGCCTGGGAGTGGGACCCAGGGTGGTAGCCTGGGTAAAACATTGGCTGGACAACAGGACACAGAAGGTAATTTTAAATGGAGTCCACTGTGAAGAAAGGGGGGTTACTAGTGGGGTACCGCAGGGTTCCGTATTGGGTCCAGTCCTTTTTAATGTCTTCATCAGTGACATTGCAGAGGGACTGGAAGGAAAAGTATGCCTTTTTGCAGATGACACAAAGATCTGCAACAGGGTTGATACACGAGGCGTGGAAAGGATGAAAAGGGACTTGCAAGGTTGGTGGAATGGTCAAGTATGGCAGCTAGGATTCAATGCAAAGAAGTGCAAAATAATGCACCTGGGAAACAAGAACCCTGGGGAAGAATACACAATGGGTGGGGAGGTGAACAACAAAAAGGAAAGGGACCTGGGGGTAATCGATCAGATGACCTTAAGGTTAGCATGCAATGTGAGAAGGCAGTAGGGAGGGCTGGGGTATACTGGGATGTATAGGAGAGGCATCATCAGCAGAAAACAGGAAGTTGTTATCCTCTGTACAGACAGTTGGTGAGACCCCATCTGGAGTACTGTGTCCAGTTCTGGAGACCCCATCTCCGCAAGGACATAGACAGGATAGAGGCAGTCCAGAGGAGGGCAACTAAAATGGTGCAAGGTCTGCAAGAGAAGCTGTATGAGGAGAGACTAAAGGAGCTTAATATGTATACCCTTGAGGAAAGAAGGGAGAGGGGGGACATGATAGAAACTTTTAAGTACCTCAGTGGAATCAACAAAGTCCAAGAGGGTAGCATCTTTCAGAAAAAGAGACTTGCAAGAACAAGAGGACACAATTTAAAGATAGAAGGAGGGCGGTTCAGGGGCAATGTGAGGAAGTATTATTTCACAGAGAGGGTAGTGGATGCGTGGAACAGCCTTCCTGAGGAGGTTGTGGGGTCTAAAACTGTGGGAGAATTCAAGAATGCATGGGACAGACATAAGGCAATTCTTGTGGGGGGTAGGAAGAAATAGGTTGTTGGTTAACTAGGATCTGCAGCCTATCCTGTAGGTAGGGAAACGGGCAGACTAGATGGGCCTAGCGGTCCTTATCTGCTGTCAAAGTCTATGTTTCTATGCTGTTGTTGGCTTAGAGTTGCTAGTTTGGTTACACTTGTATTGTGCAAGTAATCAAACAGGGCAATGCTCTAGAACAGCCTCCACATGTTCCACTGGTTCCTACCTCTTATCCTCTGGACCACACAGTGGTGCTCCGGGAGGAGGTGTTTACCCTTCTGTGCAAAAGAGCAATAGAACCAGTGCCCAGGCGGCAAAAGAACAAAGGGTTCTACTCCCAGTTTTTCCTGGTTCCCAAAAGAACAGGGGTCTTGAGGCCCATTCTAGACCTCAAGGACTGTAATCTTTTCATCCAATAGAAAAAGTTCCAGATGGTAATTGCACAACCTTTTTTCTCTGCTCAAGCAGGGCAACTGGCCATGCTCCTTCGAAATGCAGGATGCCTATCTGCATAGCATGGTTTGTCCCCCTCACAGGCGGTACCTATGGTTCCTTTTTCAGGAGGAGCATTACCAGTTCTGGGTGTTGCCGTTTAGCTTATCCTCTGCGCCACAGGTATTTACCAAGTGCTTAGCATCTGTAGCAGCAGCCCTCCAACACAAAGGCCTCTATGTGTTCCTGTAGTTGGATAACTGTTTACTGAATGCTCATTCCAGGGAACTCCTGTTGTTGACTCTACAACGCACCCTGCAGTTGCTCCAGTCCTTGGGCATCACTGTCAGTTTGCCCAGGTCTGTGCTGACCCCATCCCAGCATTTGAACTACATAGGGGTGGTTCTGGACTCTACTTGGATCAAGGCCTTTCTTCCACATGAAAGGGTGGTCTGCTTCATAGCCCAGGCCTAGGAAGTGGCTCAGTGCCAGTATGTCCCAGCCAGGAAGTTCTTGAGGCTGGTAGGCCTAATGACCACGGCCATTGTGATGGTCCCTTTGGCTAGGTTGCACGTGAGGATCCTGCAGTTGTTCCTTTTACCTGACCGTTCTGGAAGACCGTCTCCCTTGCCTTAAACTGAGCCACCTGGCACATCGGAACCCACTGGACAGATCCAAGGACACCAGTTGGGGGTGGTCTCCACAGCTGCGGGGTCCACTGAACATCTTGTGATGTTTGAGGAGGAGGGGACCCAGGCCGCAGTTCACTCCTCTTCGACTTCTGTCTTCATGCTGCTCCACCTGGGCTCGACTTTCATGGGTTCCTTCAAGGCATTGTCAGTCCCTGCTAAACCTTGGTCAGGGACCCTTTGGGCACAAATCTAAACCTAAAAAAAGAGTCCAAAAAAAGAAGAAAGAAAGGACTCTCTGTCCTTTATGGGATCAGGATTGCTCTTGGTTGAGAGCTTCTGATTCCCGCACTTCTCCGGATCCGACTTTGGTGGAATCCTCTGCCCAGGCTGCCGGCTCCACAGTAACCCTGTCAGGCCAGTTGGCCGAGACTCTGGTTGAAGTCCCGGCTGAGATTTTTCTTGAACCGACCAACCAGTTGTTGACTGAAGAGGCCGACACTTCCTTGTCCAGTACTCCGGTCCTGACTCAGACCATTGGAGGGACGGATCAGTCCGCTGACCCGCCACCTCTGGTTGGTGACCAAGACCAGGAGGAGCTTCGCAGACTCCCTCCAAGCCCTTCCGCCAGTCCCTCCGGTGATCGAGGTCGCATTGTCTTCCTCCTGTGGGTCAAGTCGGTCCTGCTGATACTAGCGCTCCTGCTCTTGGAACCACGGGAAGCGGCGCTGCCGCTACTCTTCATCCTCATCCTCCTTTGGTGAGGAGAGGCTTCAGCCCAAATTGCGTCAGCGCTATGAGGATATGATGTGGCAACAGTTGGTGCTTACCAGCCTCAAGCCAACTCTGACTTCTACGCCAGCCATCAGCTGGTTGCTGCACGAAAAGACGATGCCTTCTCCAGCGACGGAACTGACCAAAACGATCCTGGCTTGGCTAACCCTGGCATCTCTGCCAATAGTGGTGACACTACTGACGCTTAGACTAAGAAGTCTCAGCTTTCTAAGCGGCTTCCTCATCGGCTGTTGGTCAACATCACCCCGACTGCAGAACGTCAGTGAGGATTCTGGTGGTTGACCACTCTGTAATGACTCTTTGGAGTCCGAGGAATCCTCCCTGCACTCCTGTCTGGTCGACGTGCAGTCCATCGGGGGTCTCTTGATGGATGAAGGTCCATCTTCCTTGATGGTCCTTCTCTGCCTGATCTCTGAGTCGACGGGTATGAAAATGGAGCCTGTCCAGAAGTGGGCTCGTTACCCATTGACCGAGATCCTCGACTGGGGAGATTCTCTTACAGAGGCTTTCCAAGTGGCAGAAGCCATTCTTGGCCCTACCCTGGAGCTTTGGCAGTGCCCCACTTCATGCCCTGCGCCTTCTGCCTGAATGGCCTGCAAATACATGGTACTCACCGGCTCCCTCTCGGGATTCACAGCGCACCTCTTGGCCGAGGGATTGGTGGCAGACTCTGTGTTTAGGTGCTCTGGCAACATTGGGGATGTTGACAAACCACCTGACAAGGAGTCCAAAAAGTTGGACCATGCGGCTAAGAAAGTCTACGCTGTCTCCTCACTTGGTCTCTGCCAGGCGAGCTCAGCCCTCCTCATGGCCCACTTCTCTCATGCCCTGCTGGGCACCCTGGATGAGGTGCTTCCTCATCTGCCAGCGGACCTTCAGACCACGATCAAACAGGTCTTGGACCAGGGCTGGGCTGTAGCCAGACAACAGCTCCAGACAGCCATGGACATTGGGGAATCCTGTACCCACTCCGTGGTGGCCTCAGTGGCCATGCACCGCAGGGCTTGGCTGAGGATGTCGACCTTCATGGCAGACACTCGGCACAAGCTGGCAGATGTCCCTTTCCTGGGCACCGACCTGTTCGTGCCTGGGGTTGAGGGCCACCTTACTTGTATCGAGAAGTCCAGTGCCATCTTGGACTCCATGACACCTGCCCAGAAGCACCGTAAGGGCTCCAAGCAGCAGCAGAAGAGGAAGTCCCTTTGGTCCACCTCCACTCCTGCGGCTAAACCCACCCAGCTCCAGGCTGGCCAGCAGGCTCAGGCTTGGCGGCCTCGGCCCATGTCAGTGATCTCAGTCATCTGCAAGCCTGGAGGGAGAAGCTCCAGTGGCACCTCAGCTGGGCCCTCCTCCTCCTCTAAGCCTGCCCAGTGACGGGATGAGGAGTGTCTCCCTTACGCCCATCACTCCTCCCTTGGGTCCTCCTGTGGAGGGCCAGCTCCACCACTTTCTTTCTGCGTAGTTCGCTGTCACCATGAACAGGTGGGTTCTCAAAGTGGTGGATCAGGGTCTGCCTCTGGAATTCAAGCAGTACCCTCTTTTCCAAGCCAGCACCCCACTGGAGGACTTTGTTTCCGCAGTCATGCTGTCAGCTCTAAATGCTGACATAGCCCAGCTCCTCCGCAAGGAGGTTGTGGTTCCTGTCGCAGATCCTCTGGAACACCCAGGGTTTGTCTCTAGGTACTTCCTGGTACTAAAGTGGACAGGAGGCTGATGTCCCATTGTAGATCTGCATGACCTGAACACATTTCTCCAGTCATACACCTTCAGGATGGTAACTCTCTCTAAGATCATGCCATCTCTAGAGCAAAACATATGGTTTTGCTCCCTGGATCTTCAGGATGTGTTCTTCCACATCCTGATCCATCCGTCCCATCGAAGTTTCCTCCTCTTACGAGCAGAATGACCCCTCTTTGAGTTCCAGGCCATGCCATTTGGCCTCTTCTCAGCCCCCAGGGTCTTCATTAAGTGCATTGCAGTGGTGACAGCTTACCAGAGGCGCTGAGGGGTCTGGGTTTTTACCCCTACCTTGGTGACTGGATGATCACAGGTCCCTCCAGGCAGGAGGTGGAGCGGTCCAGGGACCTGGCCCTCCAGACCCGCGTCTCCCTTGGCCTCCTGGTCAGTGAGGCCAAGTCAGAACTCATGCCTTTGCAGGTGATCAGCTTCATCGGGCCGTAACTCAACTCTTGCAGAGCCAGAGCCTGGCTCCCGGCGGACATGGCGGAGGCTGTCTCCTTCTTGCCTGATCATTTCGGGTTGGTCAGTTGCGCCCTGCCCTGGACTTCCTGCGCCTTCTTGGCTACATGGTGGGCTGCATCAGTGTGGTCCATTGGGCCTGCTGGAGAATCCGCTCCCTGCAGTGGGAGCTGGCCAGCCAGTAATCTCAGTGCAAGGGTCACTTCAACCAGCGGTTGTGGGATACCATCCAGTGGAGGTTAGTCACAGCATGTCTGCAGGAAGGGATCCCATTTGTCTGCTCAGAGCCAACGGTCATCCTGACAGCAGATGCCTCTCTCTCAGGTTGGGGTGCCCACCTGGGGGAACACAGAGTCCACAGGCTCTGGACCCCGAGGTGTCCCGATGCCACATCAACCTGATGGAGTTCCGGGAAGTTTGGCTAGCGTTGACTGCATTCGCTCTGCACATCTGGGGTCAGGTGGTCCAGGTCCAGACACACAACACCACGACCATGTACTACCTCAGCAAACGGGGTGGGACACACTTCCTGCCCCTATGCAGGGAAGCTCTCTGCATTTGGACCCTCATGTGTAGCCTGGAGGTGGATCTCTTAGCCATCCATGTGGCAGGGGCTGCCAGCTGGCAGATGCCCTCAGCTGGGTGGTCGAGGCGTCTCACGAGTGGTTTCTCCACCCAGAGGTAGTGCACAGCCTTTTCTCCCAGTGGGGCACCTCGTAGGTGGACCTGTTAACCTCCAGGGAGAACGCAAAGCTGAGGCTGTATTGTGTCCATTCCCCTCAGCAGGGAACGCTGCAGGGGAATGCCTTTTCAAGGCTCTGGATCCCAGCCCTCTTCTGTGCCTTCCCTCGGATTCCCTTGATCCCCAAGATGCTCCTCAAGGCCAGAAGGGACAAGGCACAGGTGATTGTCGTGGCTGCTTGTCATCGAGGCACAGATCAGGAAGCATAGGAAAACCAGAGCAATTTCAAAATGAGCAAATACAGTAGCGTTTTATTTTTTTTCAATGACAGCAAAATAAAAATATTTTAGTATAACTATTTACAAAGGCAGTACAAACAGAGAAAACAAAGTCCCTCTTCTGAGGATATCTCTTCATTCCAAGTTTGTCTCTCAGTCTCTCACTCTACTTTTCTCTCTAGCAAAAGCATTGCTGCTGTTTTTATAAGTCTTTATCTGGGAACTTAAGAGAGCCTGCTTCTCTCAGAATGTTCTTGTAAGTTTACAGAATGTTCTTGTCAGTTTTGTTCCTTGCAGGTGCAGCAAAACAGTACATGGAGTCCTAGAACTGACCTGTTGGTGACAACTCTGCAAAGGGCTTAAAAACTACATCTCAGGTTAACCCCTTGAGTTCCAAATAGCTTTCTGCAATCATTTCAACAGTATAACTGTGTAAAGTTTTAAACAAAACAATCCCAGTATCAGTGACATTTCCACACAAAGATTCACATATATTTTTATACCTGCAGATATGCAAGGGGGGAGAAAAGACAGAACAGCAAGTGAAGGCAGAGAGATACCAAGAAGCAGAGAATTTTGAAGCCGTCTGAGTGATCAGTTCCTAGGTCTCGCAAAAATATTTGGTTGCGCAACCAGACAGAAAAGAGACACAAAAGGAGCAGAAAGAACAGATCCTTGTATTTAAACTCTTTCTGCATAACAAATGGGGCAGGGCCTTATTCAGCTCTGTCACACTCAAGACTGGCTGTGCCAGTTCTTCTCAGCCTCAGCAGCAGGTTCCCAAGGCGTCTTCCCCTACACCCAGACCTGCTTTCCATCAATCAGGGGAAGGTTCTCCACTTGGACCTTCAGTTCCTGCATCTGACAGCCTGGTTCCTGAGTGACTAGAGTTCCAGGCTTTGGGTCTCTCCGAAGCGGTCTTCACTAACGTGGAGGCATCTCAGAAGGAGTCGACCAGGAAGTGCTATGCCTTCAAATGGAAGAGATTCTCCCATTTGTTGTCAGGGCAAGGGGTTGGACCCTGTGTCATGTCCAGTGGCTATCGTTCTTGATTATCTGTGGTCCCTCTCTGTCGGGCCTTCAGTCGATGACCCTTAAGGTGTGCCTGGCAGCTATCTCTGCTTACTGGGTGGAGGCCGGTCAGCAGTCGGTGTCGCAGGAGAAGGTGGTCTGGTGCTTTTTCAAGGGCCTTGACTACATTTCCCCTCCAGTGCATGAACCACCACCATGTGGGACTTGTTGCTGGTTTTGGCAAAGCTCATTGGAAAGCCATTCAAACCAATGCATAGGTGTGACATGTCTCACCTGTCGTGGAGGACCGCCTTTCTGGTGGCTATCACGTCAACCAGAAGGATCAGTGAGCTCCAGGCACTTTCGGTGGAGTCTCCTTACCTGGTCTTCCACAGGGACAAGGTTGTCCTGCGCCCCAACCTGAAGTTCCTTCCGAAGGTTGTGTCAGATTTTCACCTTAACCAGGTGATTAATCTTCTGGTGTACTTCAGTCAAACCTCGGAGGCCGAGCGCAAGCTCCATACCCTGGACCTGAGGTGAGCGCTCGCTTATCATAAAGCACGCACAGCTGGAGTTCCGGGAGAGGTTCACCAGCTGTGTGTCACCCACGCTAAAGCCGCACCGGGCAGACCTGCAGTCAAGCGGACGATTGGCAGGTGGATCACATCCTGCATTGATCCCTACTTATAGGTTGGTGGGTTGGGAGCCTCCCGGAGGGCTAAGGGCTCATTCCACCCGCCATACCACTACTTCAGTGGCTGTTTCCAGGGACATCCCTATCCAGGAAATCTGCAGGGCTGCTACCCGGCAGTCAGCACACACCTTCATTTCCCATTACCACATTGACCTTGAGTCACACTGAGATGCTAGTTTTGGGGCCTCAGTTATCCAGTCTCTGTTCCCTAAGTAGGGGGCGTGTGCCTTGCCCCTCTCCTCCTGGAGAACTGCTAGGAGTCTGCCAGAAGTGTTGATAGAACATCATATCCACATCCCTAGAAAAACAGGTTACTCACCTGTTACAGTAGCTCTAGGAGTGGTATAATGATGTTCAACCACGCGAACCCACCCGACCTCCCTTGGCTTTGGCGCACACATCTGCTTCCAGTGGGCAAGATTTGGCGTCGTGGTGCAGATCTGAGGGAGTTACCACACGGGTGGGTGGGAAGAGCCAGCTTGAAGACTTTCCTACAAGCTCTTAAAGGGAAAGGTCCCTGCCTATAAGTGTGGATGAATGTCATATACCACTCCTAGAATTACTGTTACAGTTCTATAACCTGTTTGTTCTTTATGCCTTCACACCCTTTCCTCTGATTCAGAGGGTGCTCATCAAACTACAGATGGAGGGTGCCACTCTAATTCTGGTTGCTCCATTCTGACCTTGTGAGATATGGTTTCCATTACTGCTGCAACTGTCTGTGGAACCTTCAGTTCCCCTTCCCCTCTGCCAGGACCAGTTGACAGGCAAAGGGGACCCTGGTCCATCCAGACCTCAAGTCCCTGCATCTGCATGCATTGCTCCTGAGGACATAACCATTGCTCGGTTTCGGGTGTCTCAGAAGGTGGCTATTGTCTGGGTACTTGCCTGGAAACCTTCCACTAGGGCCACTTACTCAATGAAGTGGAAGCAGTTTGCTGTCTGGGCCACTTCCCATCACCTGGACCCTTTCACTTGTCTGGTGAACCATATTCTGGAGTATCTCCTGACCTTGTCTGATGCAGGCCTCCAATACTCCTCTAGTAAGGTGCACCGGTCTACTATTTCAGCCTTTCATGTGCCCATTGATGGCTGTACTGTGGCCCGGTTGGATGTGGTCTTTACTTTTCAGCGAGGCAGTCTCCATTTGCAGCCTCCTAACTGTAATCCTGACCTGAATTTCGTTCTAGAGAAGCTGACCCTGCCTCCTTTTGTGTCAGTCATGTCTTGCGGGCTACACTTTCTGTCATGGAAAGCGTTATTTTTAGTTGCTATTACTTCTGCTCAAAGGATTTCAGAGCTACAGGCTCTCATTTGTGAGCAGTCTTTTTGATTTTTCGCAAATACAGGGTTTCTTTGTGTACTAATCCTAAGTTGTTTTTTTTTCTAAGGTGGTATCTGAGTGTACTCTAAATCAATTTATCCACCTGCCTATTTATTTTACAGATCTTGCCAATTCAGGAGAAGCATTGCTTCATACTTTGGATGTGCATAGAATTCTCAGGTACTATGCACACTGCAGAAAGTCCTGTTTCTTTCGCCCCTGGGAAAGAGGGCGCTCCAGTTTCTAAACAGTGCATGTCCAGTTAGTTGGCAAACTGTATCGTCTTTTGTTACAGGCAGTACGGTAAGAAACTTCCTGGGCTTGTCAAGGTGTACAGCCACTTCAGTTGCCTCTTTCAGAGGTGTTTCAGTGGCCAAGATTTGTGCTGCTGCAGATTGGGAGTACTGTCCACACTTGGCTCTAAGCACTACAGTCTGGACATTGCCTCCAGAGGAAGGGCAAGCTTTGGCCTAGCTGTGCTTCAGGGTCTTCTTTCTTAGGCTTCTGAACTCCTACCACCCAGACTGTCTTGCACTTAGGACTGCTTGGGACTTGATCCATAGGTGTGACCTGATAACAGGGATATCCCTGAGGAAGACAGAAGAGTTATGTAAGAACTTATTGCAACAGTAGATCTTTGAGGGAATCTCTGTCATCAGGTCATGCCGTCTCTCCCACCCCCAGCTCAGCTGTCTTGTTGCTCCAGCCTTTTTGCTAGCTGGGCATCTTCTCTCTCTCTCTCTCTCTCCTCCGCTCCCTGGTGGGACTCCTGTTTTCTATTGCCACTGGCTAGGGAAAGAACTAAGGAGGGAGTGGAGCTGCCACGGTTATATAGAGCTGTGACATCAGAGCCTGATGTCGACATAGGCGGCCCCTACTAGACTGCTGCAGAAAAGTTTCTGTGTGATCCTAGTGCCTGATGGCTAGGTTCCATAGGTGTTACGTGATGACAGAGATTCCCTCGAAGATCTACTGTTCGGGAAAGTCCTTACATAACTCTTTTTTTCTAGGGGTGTGGATATGGTTCACTGCCCACACTCTGCCAGAAATGGTCTGATTGGCCAGATGTCTTTAAGTTAAACTTCTCCCACCACCTGGGTGCTGTACCCTCCAACCCTGCTCCATGTAATCAGATCTATCTTTCTTTCTGCTGGAAGAACAGGTCACCTCCTTCAAGGCTTTTACTTGGGTGTAGTGTGCCAATAGATGAACTCTGTTTTCAGGTTTTTTTTGAGTTGGTTGGTGTATTTCCTTAACTCCCCTTTTCGATCTACGATGAAGCACCAGAAGCTGGGCTTCAAATTCTGGGTTCAGTGTCAGCAGAAGATGTCAGTTACCAACATGTACGACATGTGCTTATAGTCCCTAGGTGGGCAATACAACGTGGCTGGGTGCGGCCTTTGCTTAAGTATGCTTCCAGAGTCCCTCGAGGACAGGAAGCTCTGGCTTTCGTTGGGTTGGTCTTTAGAACGAGATCCGAAGGACTGCCCTAAGGGCCACAAGAAGACCTCTGCTGCAGCTGGGTTGACTCAGCAACTTGCGACCCTTGAGGTGGAAGCAGTGGCTGCTGCTGCGGGCACCTCCATTGTCTTGGTGCATGGTGTATCTAGCTTTCTATTCAGGCCTTGGTACTCCTCTCTCTCTCTCTCCCCCCCCTTGACCCCCCATGGCAGAGATATGTTCCCTTAGTCTTCGGGGGAAAGAAGTGAGGAGGAAGCAGAACTGCTCATGCCTTTACAGGGTTGATGACGTCGGCAGATGTTGTCTGTGTGGACAGCCCAGTGGTACTGCTGGAAAATCTTCTGTGTGGATACTGCTTCACCGACTGTGAAGTTCCTAGTTTGTGACCTGATGACTGAGATCCCCTTGAAGATCTACTGTTACAGTAAGTTCTTACATAACTGTTCCGTTTCTCTGCAGAGATGATATGTTTGTCCCCTGGGAGGGAAAATCCAGTGTACGTCATTAAATCACACCCTGTCCGCTGGTCCATGAGCAGAGGCCTTTGAACTGTTCTTGAGGAAGTATGTTCCCCCATTGTGCTCATAACAGAGGCCTACAAAGAGTAGGTGAATGGGGATACGAGAGGGGGCAAGAGTATATCTTGGTATGCTTGCAGTGCATTAGTCAGTCAGCAATAATGTATGATGTTTTTCATATTTATCTTATGCAAGATCAGGGTGTCTTTTTTTTTTTTTCTGCTGCTGCTTTGTGCTGGCCACTAGATTAACAGAGAAATAGTTCTGCTGTGTCAGATTGCAGTCCTACATGTGCACCTTGTCGCATCAAGCAGTTTGGGCCTGTGTATTTATCTATATTTCTTTTCTGCAGAGCTGCTCAGTTTTTGCGTAAAATGGCAGATCCCCAGTCAATCCAGGAGTCTCAGAATCTCTCCATGTTCCTTGCTAATCATAACAAAATTACTCAGGTAAGGCGCATTATCTTATCAGTTTTAAAATTTGTAATCACTATTTAGACAATTTACATTTAAGTATTTCTTATCACATTAGCAACAAATAACGTACTTCTTATGTTAAATCAGATATCAAATTAATTCTAAGGGTGGGATATTCAAAGGGGTTGCGCATGGCGCAACAATGCCCAACCCACTCATGCACCCCGGCGCGATATTCCGACGGGGATTTTGCACTGCGCAAGTCCCGGCGCGCCGGGCACACCAGTAATACATGCGCGCAAGTGCGGGGATGTGCCCATGAGCAAAGCGCACATCCCGATATTCAGCCCGGATGTGGCGATATGCAGGCACAAACCTGCCTTTGCACTGCACAGGGCGGTGCAAAGATCCACCCATAAAAGCAGGAGCAAGCCAGGGGACACCCACAGGTGGGTCAGAGTGCCGTGCGCAACATGGCAGCCACCTGCTGTGGGTGGCCACCCGACCTCCTGGCACACAGTCCAGGCGTCATGCTCCCCCCTGCCCTTTCACAGGCATAGGTGACCAGATATATCCCTGGTGGTCCAGTGGACCCTACCCCATCGCGGGCGTAATATGATCATATCCCTGGTGGTCCAGTGGATCCTACCACATTGCCCGATCGTGGGCTTTAGTAATAAGTACATTCCCTGGTGGTCCATTGGACCTGATCGCGGGCAAATAAATAAAATATTACCCTAGTGGTCCAGTGGACCCGATCGCAGGCCTTAGTTGTAAATATGATCCCTGGTGGGCCAGCAGTACCTCCCCACCCGCCCACTCAGACCAGCCCCCGCCAGTGGCAGGCAGCAGCTCCCCACCTGCAAGCTGTTCAAGCCAGCTATCGACTGATGAAGCGATAGTACGGTGTTGGCCATTGTCTTTGCGGGACCAATGGGCATGCAGATCAGACTGTATTACAGTCCCGAAATGTGAATCACATTTCGGATTGTGTAGTTAGTACTGTTCGCACAACCATTGGCCCACGAGGGGACCAATGGATGTACAGCCGATTGTACGCTGTCAGTCGGGCGGGTGGGGAGCTGCCGCTGCCGCTGACCGGGGAGCCAGGGTGGCAGGTCTGAGGGGGAGGGGGTACCGCTGGCCCACCAGGGATTATATTTACAACTAAAGCCCGCGATCGGGTCCACTGGACCACCAGGGTTTTATTTATTATATGCCCACGATCAGGCGATGGGGTAGGGTCCACTGGACCACCAGGGTTTTATTTATTATATGCCCATGATCGGGCACTGGGGTAGGGTCCACTGGACCCCCAGGGTTTTATTTATCATACGCTTGCGATCGGGCGATGGGGTAGAGGCCACTGGACCACCAGGACTTTATATTTACCTACAGCTCGTGATCGGGCGTTGGAGTGCGTTGCCTGCCGAGGGGCAGGGGGCATTGGTTCTCGATGTCTGCAGCCTGGCAGGGTGCCAGGCGCAAGTCGCCAGAGACTGATGTACCTGCATGCAAACAGGGCCATAATGACATGCAGATAGCCCCATTTGCACCTTGCATGCATAATGGCCTAATTTGCATGCCCAGCGCTGAATATCGCGGTTGATGCGCCTAGCGCACCCGCACTTGCGCTGACGCATCCCCCTGCTCCTCACTTGCCACTTGCACTGGCGCAGTGCGGGCGGCACCAGTACCATATTCAGCAGTGCTCAGCCATGTTGAATATCGTCCGGACCATGCCCTGGCACATCCCAGCTGCGCTGCGCCCAGGCTTGCGCCCGTGCCTGGCGCTGTCTGAATATCCAACCCTAAGTATTTATCTAGTTCTGTTAAAATCATTCAGAACTATAAAATATCTTATTTAGTAAATTAATGTTTTGCTTTTTGTGTCACTTCACATCAGTGATGGAAATTACTTACAACATGGGTAAAATGCACAAACCAGAGGCTTTTTAAATTTTTTATTTTAGTTTTTATTCAGTTTTAAAATACACAGGCATTTATAAACAGGGAATGTACAGAATGTGCCGGAAATGTCACAGTAGTAGAAGTACACTCTTCATCCTTTGGTACCACGCTTGTGGGGGTGGGGGGGCGAAGGGCCTGGCTAAAATATGGTTTTAATGATATTGAAATTAATACAAGATCCTGGTGCTCTGGGTTGTAATAAGCATTGATGCTGCACCACAATATTGTTTTAATTGCTCTCAGCAACTTTTCCTTTACACCCTCTAAATCTGTCAGCTTGGTGTGTTTTACAGGTGGATTCGGTGCGTTTAACATAGGCAGGTCACAGTGGGTCCCCTCTCCCTGTTTTTTTTTTTTTTCCCCCAACTCTTTTTCCCTGCGGTCGCAGCCTGCGGGCGCCTCTCAGGCATCCTGGCCTGATCCTCCCCGCCTGAGGTCCCCCCATCCCAAGCCTCCTCTCTACCCTTCTCCTCCTGCAGCCAATACCCCTTGCTTAACCCCTCCTGGTTGGGGCCACCCTTCCCCTTTGGGTGCTCTTGGAGACTCGCCAAGCTGCAGGTGAGGGCCCGGGTGGAGGTACTGGAAGGTCAGGTGGGTGGGATCCGGTAGTGGGCATGGGGGTCAGGTGCCATCGCCTACCCCGCAGAGCTGGGTGTTTCCTTGTTCTAGTGAACTCCCCAACCCCCAAACGTGGCGTGCAATAATACCATGGTGCATGGCAACCCTGCCGGCATCTGTCTCTTTCGCCCATGTTTTTGATCCGCGTCCTGCAGTGCCCCTGATCTCCATCAGAGTTTGCTGGGACGCTGGACATTCCCGTTGCCTTCCCCCCAGGAGAGAAGAGCAGTCCATCGGACACTTAGTCCTCTCCCTCCCCTGCCAACCCTCTGTGCCTAAGCTCGCTCCCGAACCCGGGTCGCCGGCGTCCAGTGCCTCAACCCTCAGCACCACTGGGCCGGCCCCTCTCCCTGTTCACTAGCACTGTGGCAGGCAGATAGGGATCCTGGGATTTGGGGTACCCCCCCCCCACCCTCGCATTAGCGATTTCTAGGCACCCTGGAGTAAGGGTTTTAGCAGCCCCCAGTTACCTCTTACAATCAAAGACTGTAGAATATATCTTTAGGGATGTAAATTCTCCAGTAAGTAGTTTTAAACCCAATTGTGTTACAGCTCAAAGCTGGAAGTCAGCAACCGCTACTTCAGGTTTCAGAGCTGTAACTGCACACCAACTCTGTTTCTCCCTGGTACTCTGCGTTTCGATAAGTTTTGATGCTGCACTACAATATTGTTTTAACTACTCCTTTACACCCACTAAATCTGTCAGCCTGGTTTATTTTACAAGTGTATTTGGTATGTTTTACATACGCAGGTCACATTGGCTCCCCTCTCCTTGTTCACTAGCACTGTGGCAGGCAGATAGGGATTCTGGGATTTGGGAGGACTGGGCTGCCCCCTGACCCCCACATTAGCGATTCCTGTCCTCCGTGGAGTAAAGGTTTTAGCTACCCCCAGTTACCTTTTACAGTCAAAGCTTGCAGGATAGGAGGTAAATTCTCCCATTAAGATGTTTTAAAGCCACGATTGTGTTACAGCTTGAAACTGGAAGACAGCGGCCGCTACTTCTGGTTTCAGGGCTATAACTGCATGCTGCCTCCCCAGACAATTTTTGAAGGGAACAAAACATCTACACAGGTACTTACAAAAATAGATTGGTCCATAACCCTTAATGGGCTAATAGCAACATTATGGAAACATTTCCACAGTTATAGTGAAGAAACTCTGGAAGAACTATTTATTGTCACATGTAAACCGTGCACTAGAATAAAAGATTTAGAAAACAGGATCAAACAGCTTAAAGAGTGATCTTAGTGAAATTGGAAGTCTTAAGGAGATTGAGACATTCAGGTCAGACCAAGGTTGCACCCCTCATGCTGAAACTGGAAACGCCCTAGAAACAAACACACTACACAAAAGGTGAGGCAGAGAAATAGAGGAAGATAATTACACTGATTAGATAGTAGTCATGGATACTAGGAAGAGCAGAAAGGACAGAAGGAGAGCAGGGGGATTTTCAGTGCCTACTTCTAGCAATGTGTTGCTCTGATTAATATTGAAAATGAAGGGTAAGAGTCACCAAGTTCACCGTACATAACAGAACAGGTCCAAACAACAGACAAAGAAAACAGTTACTGGTTTTGGGAGACTTGATCATAAAGTAGACAGAGAACAGAACAGTAAGCTCCTTTTCAGGAGCTAAAATAAAGGTCCTGAACAACATGATGTATAAAATGTTACATAAAGCAGGAGATAACCCATGTATAATGTCACACATCGGACCTAATGATAGCAGCAGTAAATAAGTTCTAGAAATCCAGAACTTCTACGAAAATATAAGGAAAACAATAGAAGGGAAGTTGGGAGACTAGCAATCTCTGAAATATTACCAGTCTCTAGGGCATTTGGTAAAAGGCAACAAAAGATACCGGAAGTAAATACCTGGTTAAGGAAATGGGCAGAGAGGAAAGGTCTGACATTAATTAGAAACTGGGACACCTTTAAGGGCAAATGGGACCTTTACAGTAGGAATGGTTTTAATTTAAATAATTAGAGCAGCAGTATCTCAGGCAATAAACTGGCTTGGGTGGCAGACACCCTTTTAAACTAAAGAAAAAGGGAGGCTCGGGAAGTGGATATAACAATATGGAGGAAACAAAGGGAAATGCTGCAAAGGGGGGGCCAGTGAGGTGATGGTGATGCAGTCTCTCCAGAGGGAGAGAAAGGAGCAAGGAGACAGGAGGAAAGGGGAAAGCAGCAGGCAGCCCGGGGAAGGCTAAGGATATTGAGAGGAGGGGAGTCCGAGTGGGGGATGGCCACATTTCAGGGAAGACATGGGAAAATAATAGTAGAGGAGGTGGTAGCGTGGTGGCAGAGCAACAAGTCAGTGCAAAGGGGAGGTTCCACAGACGGAAAAATAGTTCGGAAGTGGAGGTCAGTAGTCCTGTTATAGTTGTGAGGAGGGAGAGGGGAGGCAAAGGGGGGCCAAGACAGGGGATGAGAGGGCCTCAAGTTGGGGGCGGGAATTCAGGGCAACAAGAGTGTGAGCAGGAAAAGCTGCCAGAGTCATAATCCTAGGGATTTCTGTACTTAAGGGTATAAGGTGGGGGTGCCAGAAAAGCAACATCTGGGGTAGAATGCAGTGTATGTCAGGCATGACAGCGTGAGTGGGCAGCCTATGGGCAGATATGTGGGGAAGGTGGGGGGGGGGGAGAGCCGCACATTGTGGTGCACCTGGAATGAATGGTATGGAAGGGAGAAGGATAGAGGAGGTAAAAGACAGCTTCAGGGAAGTGGGAAAACTATGCAGCAAAGAGGGAACAATGGTAGCCTTCTCAGAAGTTCTGCCAGTGCCAAGGGCCAATACAGACAGGAAGAGAAGAATCAGCGACTTCAGCAAGTGGCTGAGGGAATGGTGTGGGACCAAGGGGGGTATGAATGGTGGGGGACTGGGGTAGCACATGAGGTAACACAGATCTTTATGCAGGGGATAGGTTACACGTCAGCAGTGCCGGTTCACAGGTGTTGAAGCAGAAGCTAGGGGATTTCGCGAACGAGAGGTATCATTTAAACTAGGTAGGGGGAAGGCATTGGAGTGGGAAATCACCAGGAGAGGGGGTCCCATGGACCTCCCCCCCACCACAGGAATAGATATGACCTCATGTGAAATAGGGGTTGGAGTGAAGGGTAAGGAAGCAGGAATGCTATGTGCAGTGTGGAGAATGGTTTCACTAAATGCTAGGAGCCTGGGGAACAAGTTGGCAGAGTTGCAGGCATTGATGGCAGTGGGAGAGGTGGACATAGCTGCCATTAGTGAGATGTGGGCAACCAAGCACCATGACTGGGACCTAACCCTCTCAGGGTACAAACTTTTCTGGAGGGATAGAGATAAAGGGAAGGCTGGAGGGGTTGCTATTTACGTAAGGGAAGGGATCAGATGTAATAGGGAGGGAGGAAGGGGAGAAGGGCAGGTCGGAAGTAATGTGGCTGCAATTACACAGCCAGAAAGGGACCAAGATCTGTCGGTGGGGGGGTTGTTTATGGACCTCTGGCCTAGAAGAAGGACATTGATAGAGAACTGGGAGAGCAGATGAGGCATAGTGATAAAGGGAGCACATTGGTGGTGGGGGACTTTAATCTACTAGGGGTGAATTGGAGCAACCAATTGCACCAGGGAGCAGATCCTCCTGGAAGCATTCCAGGATGGCTTTCTTACCCAGAGGGTAACGGAGCCAACGAGGGAGGGGAATATACTAGACCTGGTACTGGAAGATGGGGAACAGGTCAAGGATGTAAGGGTGGAGGAACCTTTGGCAAGCAGTGACCACCGCACAGCGTGACTTTCAATCAACCTGGGTAGGGAAGTAGCCACTACAAAAACTAGGGTCCTGGACTTCGGAAGGACAGACTTTGGCAGGATTGGAAACATACTGGAAAGTCATATGGCAGGCATCCTCCCAGAAATCGACACTGAACAAAAATGGGCAGTCATCAAGACAGGACTGGCCGAAGCCATTAAAACTTGTGTCAAGAGCCAGAACAAGAAAGCCGGGACCAAGAAACCTAGTTGGATGAGTAGAAAGGTAGTGGAAAAGGTGAGGGAAAAGAGGAATGCATTTTGGACCTACAAGCGATCCAACAGGGCAGAAGACCAAGAAGAATATGTGAAGAAATTCAGAGAAGTGAGCAGAGTGACAAGGGCAGCAGAAGTGGCTAAGGAACAGAGGTTAGCGCAGGGGATCAAAGGAGGAGAAGAGTATTTCTTCAGATATATCAGACCGGCTAGGAAGAGCAAGGATCAAATTGTTGAGATCAGGAAGGGAAGATGATGGGTAGAAAAGGGAGCTGAGCAGGCAGATGTACTTAAATACTTCTGTTCAGTCTTCACAAAGGAGAGGGATGGGCCCATACCTGAGAGGAAGGACGAGGTGGAAGAGGGTGGGGGAGAGGCAACCACAGACAGGGAAATCACGATGGAAAGGGTGAGGGAGGGTCTTAAGTCCCTGAAAGTGAACAAGGCACCTGGCCCAGACGGAGTCCACCCCAGTGTGCTGAGAGAGTTGGCAGAGGTACTGGCAGGGTCATTGGCGGATCTGTTCAATACCTCTCTGAACTTGGGGTGCATGCCCAGGGACTGGAGGTAAGCACATGTGGTACCTCTCCATAAGAGTGGGCCCAAGGATGAACCGGGGAACTATAGACCGGTGAGCCTTACTGCAGTTGTGGGAAAACCGATGGAGACAATCTTCAAGGAAAGGCTGATGCAATTTCTTGAGGATAACAACCTCCAGGACAGCAGGCAGCACGAGTTTGTCTCAGGCAGATCCTGCCAGACAAACTTGGTTGATTTTTATGACTGGGGTATGAGGCACTGGATAGGGGACATGAGGTGGATGTCCTCTACCTGGATTTCAGCAAGGCGTTTGACTCTGTGCCACACGGTAGGCTGACCTGCAAGTTGAAGAGTCCGGGAGCAGGGAAGAAACTGGTCAGATGGGTCAAAAACTAGCTGCAGGGTAGACAGCAGAAGGTAGTAGTGGGGGGAAGGCATCTAAACCCAGAGCAGTAACAAGTGGTGTACCACAGGGCTCGGTGCTGGGACCGGTTCTGTTTAACATTTTCATAGCCGACATTGCAGTAGGGATTAAGAGCAAGATCTGTCTCTTCGCAGATGAGACAAAGATTTGTGCTGAGGTAGATGGGGGGGGTGGCGCAAATGTACTTCAGGAGGATTTGGCAAAACTGGAGGAATGGTCTCACACTTGGCAGCTTGGTTTCAATGCCAAGAAGCCCGAAGTGATGCATTTAGAGGGCAAGAACCCAGGACACAGTTACTGGCTGGAGGGTGTCCTGTTAACAAAATCCAAGGAAGAGAAGGATCTGGGGGTGCTGGTAACCGGGGAGATGATCCACTCTGCTCAGTGCAGGAAGGCAGCAGCGAAGCCAAACAGGATGCTAGGGTGCATAGCAGGGGAGATTACTTCTAGGAGTGGGGAGGTCATCTTGCCCCTGTACAGGTCCCTGGTGAGGCCGCACGTAGAATACTGCATGCAATTCTGGTGCCCCTACTTGAAAAGGGACATCAAACTACTGGAGGGGGTACAGCGCAGGGCAACAAAAATGATCCTAGGGTTGGGGGACTGACCATATGAGGAGAGACTGAGAGAGCTCAATATGTATACCCTGGAGGAAAGAAGGGAGAGAGGGGATAAAATTGAGACCTTCAAGTACCTGAAGGGTTTGAACAGAGTAGACACCAGGTGTATGTTCAGTCTGAAGGGTGGAAGGGAAACCAGGGGACACTCTATGAAGTTCAAAGAGCGCAGGTTCAGGAGGGAATGGAGGAGGCAGTATTTCACAGAAAGGGTGGTGGCAGGGTGGAACACTCTGCCAGAGGAAGTCACATCACTGCAGAGTGTTGGGGGCTTCAAGAGGGGTTGGGACAGATTCAAGGGGAGGCTACAAACCGAAGGGGGTGCATATGGGGGGGCAGCTGCAGTATAATGGACTGAAGTGCTGCACACTCAAGCAGACTAGATTGACTGAATGGCCTGTATCTGCTGGCAATTTTGTATGTTCGTAAAACGCTGCAAAGACCAGAATCAGAAAAATCTCAGTTAAACTGCCTATGAGTTAATACTAGAAGCCCTGCCTTGGAGAAGCCATCTGAACTAGAATATATTATTAAACGTGAGGAAATGGATGTGGTGAAATAACAGAAATTTGGTGGATTCCACTAACCACTATCACCTATAATGTAGAGGGATGTGGACTATACAGATTAGACAGGGAAGGAAGAAAAGATGGGAGGTATAGCTCTATACATGAGAAATGATCTAGAAATCCTCCTTAGCAGATGACTCAGGAGGGCTCCTCTGCCCTGGAGCTTCCCTCCCCCACGACAGTTCCAAGGCGCCCTGCTGTTTAAGCAGACGACTCAGGAGGGCTCCTCTGCCCAAGAGCTCCCTGGCACGACGATTCCAAGGCGCCCTGCTGTTTAAGCAGACGACTCAGGAGGGCCCCTCTGCCCTGGAGCTCCCCCCCACGATGATTCCAAGGCGCCCAGCCGTTAAAGCAGACGACTCAGGAGGGCTCCTCTGCCCTGGAGCTCCCCCTCCCCCACGACGATTCCAAGGTACCCGGACGCTTAAGCAGACTCCAGGAGCCCCCCACTCAGCGATTGCAAGGCGCCCGGCCGCTTAAGCAGACGACTCAGGAGGGCCCTCTGCCCTGGAGCCCCCACCACCATGACGATTCCAAGGCGCCCGGCCGCTTAAGCAGACGACTCAGGAGGGCTCCTCTGCTCTGGAGCTCCCCCCTTCCACGACGATTCCAAGGTGCCCTGCTGTTTAAGCAGACGACTCAGGAGGGCTCCTCTGCCCAAGAGCTCCCCCCCACGACGATTCCAAGGCGCCTTGCTGTTTAAGCAGATGACTCAGGAGGGCTCCTCTGCCCAAGAGCTCCCCCACCACGACGATTCCAAGGCACCCTGCTGTTTAAGCAGATGACTCAAGAGGGTTCCTCTGCCCTGGAGCTCCCCCACGACGATTCAAAGGCGCCCGGCCATTTAAGCAGATGACTCAGGGCTCCCCCACCCCACGGCTGATTCAAAGGTACCCGGCCGGTTAAGCAGACTCAGGGCCCCCCCACACAGCGGTGCAAGGTGCCCGGCCGTTTAAGCAGGCGACTCAGGAGGGCCCTCTGCCCTGGAGCTCCCCCACCACGATGATTCAAGGCACCCGGCCGCTTAAGCAGATGACTCAGGAGGGCTCCTCTGCTCTGGAGCTCCCCCCTTCCACGACGATTCCAAGGTGCCCGGCCGTTTAAGCAGACAACTCAGGAGGGCTCCTCTGCCCTGGAGCTCCCCTTCCCCCCCCAAACGACGATTCCAAGGCGCCTGGCCGTTTAAGGTAATTATTCCTACTTGAGACTCGAGCAGCGCCTCACAACTGGACATCTTTTGTTTCAAATGTTGGCGCCTTTTTGGCTTGTATTTGTCTGCCTGTCTTGAAGATTCGCAAAGACTACCCTATTGCCGGAGCCCAAAGCGAGTGCTGTAAAGGGTTCAGGGAACTGTTTCTACAAGCTTCCTAGTGTGGGAAACTTAAAATTTATAAAATAACTGTACCACCAGCGTACTTGCAAGTGCTGAAACCTAAAGCGTCCCCAAAACAGATGAACGATAACTTTCTGCTGCTTTACAGTTTAGAGTGTTTAAACGAAAGTGCATCCCCAGCCGTAATTTTTCAAAACAGCAGCGCTCTGAGTCAGAATTTTAACTGTTTCCTCAGACAAAGTTAAAGTTAATTTTAGCCTGCCCAAGCTTTACTGCATGTGAGTGAAGCGCCAGCTCAGGAGGGAGAGGGAAACTATAATAGCGTACTTTAAGTTGGAAAACAGTAACTGAAATAGCAGTAGCCTGCAGCTGCTGGACGGTTGCTGCTTTCCCGCAGTCGCTTCGTGACTGCTCCCCACCCACCCTTGTCCGGCTCTAGCTATATAGAGCAAAAACATTGTTACCACACCCATAGCACGCCCTAGTGGAAAATGAACCATCTCCTCACTTTACCATTTGCAGGTTATCTTACTTGGTGGCTAGAGGGCGCTTGAAAGTAGTTTTCTGTCTCTCTGGCTGATAAATCTAATTTTACTGCATACCATCACATACTCTGGTACTCTCCTTTAACCCTCTCCCCTAATACCCTACTCTAAAATGACCATCTTAATTAATTTAAATATGGCTAAAAACTCTGCATCACACTTCTACTGGTCTTTACTTTTTCCTGCCTTATTTGACTACCTATATTTTACTCCCTTCCAGCTATGAACCATCGTTTCACCCACCCTGATGACCCGTCATTCTGTGCCTTGCGCCTGCCAGCATGTTGGCTCCGTTACACCTCCTCACTTCTCTTCTCCCATAAGTTCATCTACCACCTATCCTACACTCTACGTAAATCCACGTTGCACCTCATACTGCCTCCCCCTTTCATCCATCGTAAGTTATGGTATCTGGCACTCTTAGCCTTAATACTAGCTGGGGATATTGAGCTAAACCCGGGGCCCCTAAGTAATTTATCTCACCATGATGCAACCTAGATTGACACAAAGGGCCTCCACGTTGTACACATGAATATTAGGAGCTTTCTCCACAACAAAACAGAACTAGAGGCATGGGTTGCTCAATATCACCCTGATATACTTTGCCTATCCGAAACCTGGCTAAAACCTTCCACCACCGACACCCTCTGTAGTCTACCCAACTACAGTGTCCTTAGACATGATAGGCCATCAGCAAAGTGTGGAGGTGGCGTAGCTATCTTCTATTAACCTCATTCGTTGCTATCCCACAATGTGTTGCCGACACTACAAACATGCAAAGCAATCCATGCAACCTTACAAATAGGCTCAAAGAAATTACACATCATCTGTGCCTATAATCCTCCTGCTGGTGGTTGCAAGGGTCTCGACGAACTCCTCTCCCAAGTAAACAGCACTATAGGCCGAAATGAAGTCCTTATATTGCGGGATTTCAACCTAAACTGGACCAGTAAATCCAACCAGTCCTCACATACTATGATACAAGGTAACAACCTTCATCAGCTTATCACAGACCCAACTAGGGTCATGACTTCCCCTCGGACAAGCACTCTTATTGACTTGGTCCTTACAAATCGCCCTGACAGCATACTATGTGCAGGCACCCTAGCAGATGCCATAAGTGATCACTCCCCAATCTACTGCATCTGGCGCGCTACAAATAAACCATCTCCGCCTCCTAAACTAATTACCTTCCGCAATTTGGCCCACTTCAGCCTTACTCAGTTTACTCATGATCTGTCCTTGATTGACTGGACCCCAGTCTACACCTCTGCAAATGCCCAGGTGGCACTTGACTACTTCCTGGTTCACTTTGGCCTGCTTCAAGACACCTATGTGCCCCGTGTCACTTGTCGGATTCGAGGAACGCAGACAAAGTGTCTAACAAAAGACCTACTTACACAACTAAGGGCCAGGGACAAACTATGGCAACGTTTCAAAACAACTGGGCTACTAAACGACTATAACCACTATCGATCTCAGAGAAATACATGTAAAAGAAACATTTGCCTAGCCAAGAGCACTTTCTGCAAAGACCTTCTAACAAAGGCAGCTGGAAACTGAAAAGTTCTGGTCTACCATAAAAACACCGCTTGGTGCAAATACTAGGACCCATACAAGTGACATGCTTTTAAACGATATTCACTGCAATAATCCAGTGACCATAGCAAACTCTTTCAATCACCATTTCTCGGATCTGACCAGCTACCTGACATCTTTCCCAACAATATGTACCGCTTCACCCCCAAATGAACCTCTAATCAAGCACCCTCTCTTTAGGTTCCGGAGTATCACAAGGGCAGAAGTGCTAAAACTACTGCTCTCCGCTCGTGATAATACCAGCTCGGGGTCTGACGGTCTGGAACCTAGGCTCCTGAAAGCTGCTGCCCCTCTCATTGCCTCTCCCCTAACCAAAATTTTCAACTTTTCCCTATGTCATGGCTCAGTTCCTGATATCTGGAAGATAGCTAAAGTCACCCCAATTCCCAAAAAAGGCGATCCCAAAGAAATCAAGAACTACCGTCCCATAGCTATTCTTTCCATGCTCAGCAAATTTCTGGAAAAGCTAGTGGCCACCCAATCAATAGAATATCTTCAGAAGTACAATGTTCTGTCTTGCTCCCAGCATGGTTTCCGCAAAGGCCACAGCACCTCCACCACCCTTCTGAAACTCACAAATGACATCTATGCCTCTATGGACTCAGGCCTTCTGACAGGTGCCATTTTCATTGATCTAACCAAGGCTTATGACCTGGTAAACCATAATACCCTTCTTCTTGAAAAGAATACGCTCCCTAGGCTTCTCCTCTGACGTAGTAACCTGGTTCAAAAGCTATTTATCGCATAGGAAACAGGCTGTAGTTTTCAACTCAGCCATATCAGATCTCTCCCCTATATATGGTGGAGTGCCCCAAGGCTCCATACTTGGCCCCTTGCTTTTCTTAATTTTCATTAATGACTTACCACTCCTCACACCTAACTGCTCGCCTCTGCTCTATGCTGATGACCTAGTCATTTACCACAATGCTAGAAATGGCGCTGACATAACTCAGCCTCTTGCTTTGGACTTCACAAATATCCAATCCTGGCTAACTCAGAACAAACTCATTCTCAACACTACCAAGACATACTCCATGCTCTTTGGCTTGCCTGCCAGGCTTAAGATGAATCATCATGCCCTAAATATCCAGTGTGCGGACGGGTCCCCTCTGGACAGCACCAGATCATTCAAATATCTGGGAGTTACACTTGATGACTCTCTAGACTTTGACCTGCACATAACAACAATCTGCAAGTCTGCGAATACCAAGCTAGGAAGTGCCTACAGAACTAGCTATGCCCTTACCCCCTCGGCCAGACTAGCAGTGGCGCAAGGTTTCCTGCTCCCAGCACTGGCCTATGGCTCAGTTACCTTCCAATCTGCCTCAAAATCCTCCCTCCATAAATGGGACACCACCTATAGTAACATCTGCCGCTATGCCTCTGCATCCCCACGTTACAAACACCATTGCCAGCTCTATGCTGACCTTCAATGGCCCGGTCCCTGTACCCACCGACTCCAGTCTTTTGGCACTCTAACTGACTGCATCACCAGATCAGGCCTCCCCCTATCCCTTGCCTCCCTGCTGCACTCACAACCTCTCTCCTATGGACTGCGATCTACAGACGAAGCACCTCTTCTCATCCCTAGATGCAGAACAAACATGGGTGCACGTGCATTCTCTTACACAGCTCCAAAATACTGGAACTCCCTACCCCACACAATTCGTCAAGCAACCTCCCATGCCAGTTTCAAGAAACTGCACCGTGAACATCTGAGGGCTACCAGCCCCTGCACCTGCTTTAATCCACCTTAGACCATCCTTTTTCTGTCCTTTTCCAAGTTAATCCACTCCTCTGACACCTCCTTCCCACCCATCTTACACTTCCTTCTTCTTCCTGTTTCAAACCCTTCCTCCATGCTTCCCACCACTCTTCCTCCTTCTCCTCGTGCTTCACCAACCACAACCTGGCACTTAAATTGCTTTATTGTTTATTGCTTTTATTGCTTTGTTTTATGTATGCTATCACTTTGCACTGCCTGTATTCCTCAAAGTGTTTTGAATTGCATTTACCTGTACATACTGTACTGTAAATACAAAATCACACGTGCCTACACAATGCAAAGCATCATGGGCTGCATATGCAAATCACCACAGAGTGTTATGCTGGTTCAACTTTAAGCAGAATTGCATGGTGCCGAAAGGCCTCTCACACATACTGTACTGTAGCTGCATTACCTGTAAACTTTGTGTACTTTGTGCTCTATTACCGCATGTGCTGCGTCACATGCACACCTATGTATTTTTCAAACTGTTCTCTCCCGGGTCGTGCCTGAAAATAGGCATTCTCATGCCTAGTGTACCCACCTGGTTACCAAAAGCAAATAAATAAAGCTGCACGAAAGCCCTACTGCCACAGTAGAAATTAAATGGGCCATTATTAGTGACTTGGGCAGAAATACTGTAAGTTTGACATAATAATACCAAATAAGTTTTTCACTTCTGGAGAGGGTCCAGAGGAGAGCAACCAGGATGGTACAGGGCCTGGGGGAGAGACCCTATGAGGACAGGCTTGAGGAGCTGAATTTGAACTCGGAGGGGAGGAGGGACAGAGGGGACATGGTTGAGGTCTTTAAATATGTGAAGGGATTGAACAGGGTCTTCCAGCTAAGGGAGGAGGGGGCCACCAGGGGCATTCCATGACACTAGTTGGCAGGAGGCTTAGGGGGGAACTTTGAGACTCAGCTTAACTGAGAGGGTGGTGGACCCATGGAACACACTGCCTGCTGAGCTGGTGGCTATGGACACAGTGGAGGGATTCAGAAAGGGCTGGGACAAATATAAGGGGAGGGTAAGACTGAGGAATGCTGGATCAGAAGGTGAAATTCTGTTGGGGGATGGGGTCGGGGTGGAGGTACAGGGGAGGAGGGGAGGCCAGCAGCGATATCCAGACTGGGTGCTGATTTTCGAGCAGACTCAATAGACCTTTAGGCCTACTCTGCTGGCACTGTAGTCTGTTAGCATGTTAGTATTTGGATATGATATAGACTACCCAATAATACCACTGAACAGGATGACTCCTTAATACAAGAAGTTAAGCAGGCAGCAAACAAAGGAAATGTTATAGTAATGGGTGACCTAAACTTACCCAGTATCGATTGGAAAACGATGAGGTGGAGGGTAAAATAGGGAAGACATTTTATGATGCATTTATGGGTCTAGGCCAGTAACGTACATGATCCCAACACCCTAAAATCCTGATGGCTACAATCTCACGATATGGCGGACCTTCATCAGCCGTGATTCTATGTTATGGCGAATTTTGTTGTTATATATATTTAACGGGGGCAGAGCTCCCCATGGAACAGTATTGAGAATTGTGCTGTCGGCATTTTCTTACCATTGGGATTTCAGTCCTCAGGATTTTGGGTGTCAGGATCTTGTTGTACAACTGTCTAGGCCTCACACAAACAATATGAGAACCGGCTAGATTAGCCAGCATACTTGATTTGGTCTGTATGAATGAACCAAATAAAATTACGTATACTAAGGTTTGAGAGGAACTTGGGTTGAGTGATCATCGGATGGTGCAATTTGGAATGACATTAAATGAAAAGAAATTAGTGGGAAATGCAACAACCTATAACAAAGATGATCACAACACAATAAATTTGTGACTGGGTAAAAATACCCACCTTGGTGACAATGTAGAAACCATATGAACTAATATTTTATTAATTGAAATGTTTCCCCAGGAAGGCACACTGAACAACAAGTTGCTCGTCTCCCGGTGCGACCTGGGGGAGGGGGTTTACAGTACAAGTGGAATTGGACAGTAAATTTACATAAATCAGAACTCAGGAACAATACATACATTAGCTTTAAGCCGAGTCACACAAATATACATTTACCTGGATTAAACTGGATTAACAGGATTAAAATTTAACATGACTGAGAATTATACAAACAGTAGTATGCAATGCCCAGGCTGGGTAGTAAGTGCAAGTGTTGGGCAGGTTGGAGTAAACTGAAAATAATATAAGTGCTGAGAAGAAAGGAGCCTGGGAGGAGATGAGGGAAGTGGGGAGGGAGGGAAATTGTCGAGGGCTAGCCCACCCAGGATGTATATTACCCTGCCATGGGCTGAAAGCTCATAGGAACCTGGGGTAAGAAGGGGAGGGGCTATTTATAGGAGCAAATTTAGCGAGGAGCAGACATGAATGGGACTAGATAGGGAGGGTAAAACAGGAGCAGTTGGCAGCAAGAAAGTTGTATAAGGCAGAGGCTAAGGAGTGGGGGGGGAGGAATGTCATACTTGTGGGAGGAAGGGAGTTCCAGATTTTAGGGAAGCAATGGGAAAAGCCTGATTGACCGATAAGGGTGGTACGCCGTGGGATCAGCAGAGTACGAGTGTCGGTGGATGTGAGGGAGTTTGGGGGGGGGGGGAGTGAGCATGAGAGATAGGGAGGAAGTTCTCCTAGCCAAAATTTGGAAGTGAGCTTGGCACAATGAATGAGGTGCCTATTTGCGAGCGGGGGAAAAGACAAGGCATGGTATAGGTCACAATGATGAGTACACAGTGGAGCATCAAGAACATATCGGCAGAGGGAGTTAAAGAGAAAGTCCAGTCTGGTTAAGGAGGATTTGGGAGCTGCACCATAGACTACATCACAGTAGTCGAAAATGGGAAGGATCATCTTCTGGACAAGTTCACGCCGTGCCATAGGAGGGATGCAGTTATGGTTTCTAAATGAGGCGCCAAGCTTGGGGTGCAGTTCTTTCAGAATGTCGTCGATATGTCCAGAGAAGCCGAGGTGTTGGTCCAGCCAGACCCCAAGGTATCTGAAAGAGGAGGTGTCCTCTAGAATTGTCCCATCAAGGGTATGGAAAGAGGGTAGGGGTGGAGCCTAGAGAGTCTCTGCCTAGTGCCGAAGGTCATGGAGAATGTCTTTTTGGCATTTAGGAATAGCTGATGTGAGGCAGACCATAGTTGAACGTGGTGGAAGTCATGTTGAAGGGTGGTTGCTACATCCTTAGGGGATTTGCTAGAGGTGAACAGGACAGTGTCATCGACATACATATGAAAAGAGGATAAGGCGGAGCAGGCTGAGGGAAGGTCATTTAGGAAGATGGAGAAAAGAATGGGCTGAAACACTGAGCCCTGAGGGATTCCTGTTGAGAATGGGAGGGGGGAGAGATTGAGTCCAGGATCTTGACTGATTACATTCTGTCCATGATATAGGCTCTAAACCAATTAAGAGCAGAAGCAGATGGGCCAGCAACTGTAAGGGAGTCAAGAAAGAAGGACATGGGAGTCCGTATCGAAAGCCTTGGCTAGGTCAATAAAAATAGCAGAGGTGATGAGGCCATTGTCCATCCCAGTTGGGATAGAGTCAGTGAGCCTAAGCAGGGAGGTGGTGGTGGAGTGGTTCTTCTGAAAACCAGACTGGAACAGAGTGAAGAAGGAGGTGTCGGCAGGATAAGGGGTTAGTTGAGAGAGGACCAGTTGTTCTTGAAGCTTGGCAAGGACAGGGAGAATGGAGATTGTACGATAGCTGGCAGGGGAGGGAGGGAGACCATGTTTCCAAGGTGAAGGGACGTTGGGGGACTTAAAAGGACAGATTTAGAATTAAGGAGAGGGGATAGGCAATAGCAGGGCTGAAAGATAAAGGAGTTTAGGGTCAAGGTCATCTGGTGAGGAACCCTTAGAAGGGTTGAGAGAGGAGGGTCGTTAGTGTCTCTTCAGGAGAGACGGGAGTGAAGGAGAAGGAAGGGAGGGAATGGGAGGGTAGAGGGATATCAGAGGGAGGGTAAGGGGAAGAGGGGGTTGTGGGGGACTTTAGGAGGATAGAGGCAGAGGAGGTGTAGTTAGAGTTAAACTCCTGAGCCACTAGGTGTGGGTCTGATACTAAGGTGTCATTAATGTTGAACACCAGTGGAGGGTGTGTGTGATGGGGGGGGGATAGAGAATGGACCACTTTCCAGAATTTAGAGGGGGTGTTAGTGTTATTTAGGAAAGAGAATTTAAAATATTCAGACTTGGCTAACGTAGTAGCTTTTGTACAAGCATTTCTTAGCCTGCGATAATTAGTATAGTCTGATGGGAGCTGTGAGGCCTTATGTTTTTTCCAAGCTTTGTCGCGCTCCCTGAGGCAGGTCATTAACTTGGGAGTGACCCAGGGATGGTGGTTACTTCCAACTCTTGTCCGTTTGTGGGGGTCATAGGAGTTCCAGGTGTCTAGAAATTTGGTTTTGAAGTAGTCGAGGGCTTGGTTGATGGATGAGACAGCGGTAATTTGGGACCAATTGGAGTTGGTTATGTTACTGAGGAGTGGGTTTAGGGAGCTGAAGGAGTGAATCTGTAGGAGTTTGATGGTTTTAGTCTGTGGACCTTTCTGACTACAAATATTGGATGATGATCACTGAGGGCATACGGGAGGATGCCTGACTTAATGACTCTGTGCGGGTGGGAGGTGAGGGCCCAGTCTAACAGTGTGTGGTCTAGGGTTTTAAGATTTAGGTGGGTGGGTTCCTGGATGAGTTGGGAGAGATTGAGGGCAGAGATGATATTTTGTGTCTTGGAGGTAGTTGGTGATAACCAGTTTAGATTTACATCACCTAGTATGCATAGTTCACCTTTGTGTGAGAGGGCTAATGAGGTCCATAGTGTCAGTGGGCTTGGCACCAGGGTGACAATAGATACCAGCAGTAAAGATGGGGGAGGAAGAAGGCAGTGAAATATTTACTGCAAGGGCTTCGTAGCTGGAGGGAAGGGAGGATGTGAAAATGGTGGTAAAGTGGAGTGAGGAAAGGATATACAAAACTACTTCGCCTCCCCTACCAGTCCTGTTTTGCCTTATTAAGGAGTAGCCAAGGATGTTGATGGAGGGAATTTTACCATTTAACCATGTTTCAGTTAGAATTAATATATCTGGGGTGAGGGAGATTACCTTCAGTTGCAGAAGATCAATTTTTGAAATAAGGCTGCAGATATTTAAATGGATAATCTGTAGACCTTTGGGGAGTGCAGAGGAGGTGACAGAAGATAGTGTGTTAATGGGAGGTGGCTGCTAGGAGGGGGGGTGGGGTGGTGGAACCAGAGTTGAGATGAACATTACCTGAGGCGAGCAGGAGGAGTGCGAGTATGAGGAAGTGAAGTTTGTGGCATTTGTGGCAAGTCGAGTATTTCAGAGCTGTTTTGAGGGTTGGAGCAGGGTGAGTGGGTAATCGGGAGGTGTAGAAACACAAAGTAGTTTGATACTGCAATTAGGGAGGCAAGGGGTTTATAGGGGGAGTGAGAAGGAAGTATTAATGGGGTAGGAGTTACAGCAAGAATGAAGATAAGGGGCTAGGATGCAGGGGAAGAGGAAGAGGAAGATCTAGTAGTTTGGGGGGTTTGAGCAGGGGTTAAGATGAAGGATAGGATAATTAAAAGTAGGGGGAGCGAGGGAGGTGGTAGAGACATGATTGTAAGTAATTGGGGGCACTGACAGACTGGGTAGACAAGAAAGCTGGCGGAGACTAAGCCAGGAAGAAGTGGCAGTTTAAAAATTAAAATGACAGCTGGACGTTGAGAGCTTCCAGTTACAGCAAGCTTGTAAAACTAAAGTGACTATGAATAGGCTTCTTGCCTACTGCGTGGGGGGGAAGTTTGTTTGTTAGCAGAGAACATTTTTTTTTTTTTTTTTACAGGAGGAGGGATGTAGCTGAGCCAATGGGCAAGTGCGTAAAGGTGGGGAGGGAATGGCCTAGGTGCATTTAATAGGGACCGGGTGTGGGTGGGCGGAAAAAAAATACAGATTTAAATTGAGAGAAAGTGGCTGACCTGGATGGGGTGAGAAACAAAGTGTTAGTGTCAGGAAGTTAAAGGGAGTAGAAAAGGAGCTAAATCAGGGGGCGGGGGAAACGGAAAAACAAGGGTGGCAGAGCAGTTATCACTGGGGGAGGAGGGTAGACCGGCGCCGCCGGGAACTTAGCAGATCTGAGGGTAGTTGATGACAAGAAAGGGGGGGTGTTAAGAAAGGTAGTGATAGCAAGGTCGAGGACAAGGAATTTGAATGCAACAGAGAGCAGAGATAGTAGGAAGAGGAGGGATGGTGGGGGGATTGAGAAAAAAAAATCAGAATCACAGTACATCAGAGCCAGAAACAAGTTTCTCCTATTGCAGCTAAACAAATTCGATGGGTGATAGTAGCACAATCCAACTAGAATAAACAGTAATACACTCAGATTATCTTAGTGGGCCAAGAGGGAATGCAGAAGCTGCAATAAGTACACAGTAATGGCAGCACTGTAGAATTTAAAGTGCACAGTAGAGAGTTCTCCTCAGAGCTCCACTAGGTAGAAGCAGTGAAGGACGCAACTCTAAAAGAAATAAACACATCTTGCTATAGCCTTCTGAGATACAGTATGCCACCTTAAAGTCAGTATAGAAGCATATGACAAAGTCGCAACTCTCCAGAAGCTTTTAAAATTGATTTACAGGTCGCATCTCTATAAAAGCTTTTAAAATTAATTTACAGGTCATAATTAGCAGAGAGCTTTAAAGCAACAAGCAAGTTGTTTAGCAGTAAACACTGACATTTATAGACTGACTTAACTAAGACACAGTTACAGCATTAAAATTACAGATTTAAAATTGAGAGAAAGTGGCAGCGCGCAGGGTGAGCCAAGTACAGCAGCGCTTGGGCAAGCCAATATTCTCAGAGTGCAGGCCAATCCAAGGCGAAGCCATAGAGTGCAACAGCCAATGGTGGACCAGAGCAGGGAGGAAGGACCAATCTGAGTCTAGCTCAGGAGACCCAGTGCTTGTTCAAGAATGTACCCGATGGCTGGAGCAGGATCAGCAGTGAGTCGAGGGGGCACAGCCAGGTTGGCTTTCCTGTCACTGCTGCCTCGCAGTGATCTTGGTGGCATGCCCAGTCCAGGGGCTGACCTGATGGCTGGAGCAGGATCAGCGGTGAGTCGAAGGAGCGCAGCCAGGCTGGCTTTCCTGCCACTGCTGCCTCGTGGTGATCTTGGTGGCGTGCCCTGTCCAGGGGCTGTCCTGGAGGGGACCTGAGGAAAAGCTTTTATATCTTGAACAGAAATACACACCAGAGTCAAATTGTAGAATTCCAAATGAAAGAAGCCAGGTTGGCTAATCAAGAAAGTAGCAAAAAACAATTAAAAAGAAACAAAAACTGTTTAGAAAACTAAAAAAAGAGAATGTTCATGTAAACTACGGACAAATAAATTAGCACTCAAGGAGGTCAAAAGATTGATAAGGAGTTCTCAATGCCAACTTGAAATGAAAATTGCACACATAAAGAATAACATGAAGTTATTTTATATAGTAGATATGCAAATACATTGAGGGCAGTAGACAGGACAATGAGTCCTCTAGTTGTAAATGGGATAATGATTAGTAAACCAGATGGTATGGCTACTAAATTTTAATGAACTTCTTTGTTCAGTTTACGACAAAACGGGTGCCATAAATGCATCGCCACATAATGAGTCAGTGGGGGTGGACAATAATGATTAGTACGTAAATAAGATAAATATGGAAAGGCTAAAGAAAATCAAAATAGATAGATCATGGGGCCCAGAAAAGCTTCACCACAGACTTTTAAAAGAAATCATTAATGAACTTGTAGCACCACTACACAAACTGTCCAGTGTTTTGCTGGTCACAAAGGAGGTACCACATGACTGGCGCAATGGCATCAGTCATTCCAGTTTCCAAAAAAGGAGACAAATCAAAACTTCAGAACTACAGGCGTATCCGCCTAACTTCCATTATTGGGAAATGAATTGAAGGATTGATAGTTGACAAGTTAGAGCAGGCAGTAATGGGCACTACCCTGTTTCAACAAAATCAGCGTGGGTTTAGGAAAAACCAATCCTGTCGAGCAAATTTGTTAACCTTCTATGAAAATGTCAGTAAAAAAACAGAGAACAACAAGCCAGTCAGTGTCATCTTTCTTGACTACCAGAATGCCTTTGACAAGGTCCCACACAGTCAACAGATCAATAAATTTAAAAATAATAATATAAGTAAACCTCTGATAACTTGGATACATAATTGGCTGTACCAGAGAATACAGAGAGTGCGAATAAATGGCACATGGTAAGATATGGGTGAAGTCACTAGTGGGGTCCCCTTGTGCTCTGTCCTGGGCTCAGTGTTGTTTGCAACTTTTGTGGCTAGTAAGAGTGGTGATCTTAAAGGGTGGGCAGACATCTTTGCTAATGATATCAAGTTAGGTGGAGTTGTGCAGAAAACTATCAGATAGCCAGCAGCTTTTGAATGACCTTAAAACAGTGGAGATATGGTCAGTTAAGAACAGTATGCCCTTTAATACTGGGAAATTGTGTAGTGATGCTCCTTATCGAAGACGACCCCGAACAGGAAAACTGGTTAAATAGGATCACCCTAGATAAAGTATCCAAGAAGAGACACCTGAGTATTGTTTTAAATAATAAATTAAAACTGTACAACCAATGCACAGTAGTAATTGGAAAGGCAAATAAAACATCCACAATCAGGAAACCATAAATAAAACATCCGGCATAATTGCCCCCTCATACAAAACTTTAATGAAGCCGCAGTTGGATTACCGTTCGTCCTTTTGGAATCTGATGCAGAGATTGAGATCCCTGAAAAAAAAATCCAGAGAAGGGCAGCTAAAATGATAAAGGGCTTCAGGAGCCTGACATGATGAAAGAATGGCAAAGTTGGTCATGTTCATGCTCGAGAGGAGTGACTTAAGGGCGATGTGCTGCAAGTATTTAAAATGATCATTGGCAGTACTTTACTGACTTCACTGAATATGTAAATTAAAGACACGGCATAGTATCAGAGGTCACTGTAAACAATTGGAATGTAATAGGTACACGACTCCAAGTATAGGTTATCTTTTACTCAGAGGGTTGTGAGAGTGTGGAACAGCCTACAGGGGTGAGTGGTGCAGACAGAATCCTTGTAAGTGTTCAAAAATAATCAGGGCAAGTATATGACAGATAAAGGAACTAAGGGATACAACCACTGGGAAGTGGGAGTTGATGATTACGTGGGCACTTGCCTTCTATCATCTCTAAAATCCTGTATAGTAAGATGAACTTCTTGCTGCAATGTATTGAATGTGAACTTACCTGCATGGAATGCTGCGATGGTGAGTGTTGCAGCGCCTCGTTTCAGTCCGTTTCCTTTACCACTGTGCTAGGGGCAGAAGCACTTTTGAGGAGCTCTCTGTCTGAGACTTGTTCGCTTCACAACTTTTATTGTTTTTTTCTCCCTGTTTGTGTAACTTCAGCAGGTTGGGGTTGTTTGTGTTACAGGCAGTCTCCATAAATTCAGCTGTGCCTGTTTGCTATATAGAGGATATACAAATGGCATGACTCCTTATATGCCATTAATTTCTGTAAGTGTGAAGGACCATAACTTGTGAGTGGCAAAGCCATGAATGAGTTATGAAAGTTTTGCCACATCATATATGAAAATAATTGGTACATCAAAGTCAAGCCATTATATGTTCGATGTACACAACTTAAAGGGGAACTGTCATCAACAGGGTTTCTTAATGTCTGAAAGTCCATAAAAAGCTAATTTGAGTCAACCATTGCACTTATGTGTGAGACTTTGCAGTCCAGAGTTATTAATATATAAATCAGCCTATAATCAGGGCCTCTGGTGCTCTGCGGCAGAATTTTCTGATTTCTGTGGCAGGGCTCCTTGGCTTCTGCGGCACCATTTTCCGATTTCTGCAGCATGATTTATTCACTTCTCTGGCAGAACGCAGTCCTGTCATTAGCTAAATATGATAAATGATGTCATCGATGATGACATATGCTGAGCATAGAGGAGGGGGTTAAACGAGATGGGAAACAAAGCCTGACACTATTGAAAAACGGTATAGTTATATGAAAATTCACCAAAAACAGTTCTGCGGCACTATATATATTCTGTGGCATGATGCAAATTCTTCGGCAAATTCTGCAACTGCAGAACCGCAGAATTCCAGAGGCCTTGCCTATAATTAAGGGCTGGGGCAGCCATGTTTTTTAGGCTCCTGACAGGAAATGATGTCGTCGAGAACTTGGCCCTCCGTTTGTTGTAGGTTAAATAGGAAATCATCTGTTTTATTGTTTTATTACAACACTTTCTACATTTATAATAATTGTTTTGTATGTGCATTGAAACTAGTGTGTTATCACCTTTACATTTCAAACTGTTAGTAAAAATAATCCATCTTTAGGATTGCTTTAATCTGTAGGCTATACTGCCAGTTGATCATTAAAAATTACGCATCTCAAGGCTGACTCTGTGGTGTCAGCAGGTATTACATAGAAACATAGACTTTGACGGCAGATAAGGACCGCTTGGCCCATCTAGTCTGACCATTTCCCTACCTACAGGATAGGCCGCAGATCCTAGTTAACCAACAGCCTTTTCTTCCTACCCCACAAGAATTGCCTTTTGTCTGTCCCATGCATTCTTGAATTCTCCCACAGTTTTAGACCCTACAACCTCCTCAGGAAGGCTGTTCCATGCATCCACTACCCTCTCTGTGAAAAATACTTCCTCTCATTGCCCCTGAACCGCCTCAATCTTTAAATTATGTCCCTTGTTCTTGCACATCTCTTTTGAAAGATGCTACCCTCTTGGACTTTGTTGATTCCACTGAGGTACTTAAAAGTTTCTATCATGTCCCCCTCTCCCTTCTTTCCTCAAGGGTATACATATTAAGCTCCTTTAGTCTCTCCTCGTACGGCTTCTCTTGCAGACCCTGCACCATTTTAGTTGCCCTCCTCTGGACTGCCTCTATCCTATGTCCTTGTGGAGATGGGGTCTCCAGAACTGGACGCAGTACTCCAGATGGGGTCTCACCAACTGTCTGTACAGAGGGATAACAACTTCCTGTTTTCTGCTGGTGATGCCTCTCCCTATGCATCCCAGTATACCCCCAGCCCTCCCTACTGCCTTCTCACATTGCTTGCTAACCTTAAGGTCATCTGATATGATTACCCCAGGTCCCTTTCCTTTTTTGTTGTTGTTACTACCTCCCCCCCATTGTGTAATCTTCCCCTGGGTTCTTGTTTCCCAGGTGCATTATTTTGCACTTCTTTGCATTGAATCCTAGCTGCCATACTTCTGACCATTCCTCCAACCTTGCCAAGTCCCTTCTCATCCTTTCCACACCTCCTTGTGTATCAACCCTGTTGCAGATCTTTGTGTCATCTGCAAAGAGGCATACTTTTCCTTCCAGTCCCTCTGCAATGTCACTTATAAAGACATTAAAAAGGACTGGACCCAGTACTGAACCTCACGTGTACCCCACTAGTAATCCCTCTTTCTTCAGAGTGGACTCCATTTACAATTACCTTCTGTGTCCTGTTGTCCAGCCAGTGTTTTATCCAGGCTACCACCCTGGGACCCACTCCCAAGCTGGTTAATTTGACTATTAATCTTTTGTGTGGGACTGTGTCAAATGCCTTGCTAAAGTCTAGGTAGGCCATGTCCACAGCCCCTCCCTGGTCTACTACTTTGGTCACCCAGTCAAAGAAATCTATTAGATTCGTCTGACATGACCTTCCCGCTGTGAACTCATGCTACCTTGGGTCCTGTGCCCCACTGGCCTCTAGGTACTCAACAGTTCTTTCCTTCAGAAGTGACTCCATAACTTTCCCTACCACAGAGGTCAAACTGACAGGTCTGTAGTTTCCTGCCTCTGTCTTGGTCCCACTTTTGTGAAGGGAATCACATCCGCCTTCCTCCAGTCCTCGGGTACCACACCATCCTCCCATGATTTATTAAAAAGACTAGCCAGTGGTTTCACTAGTTCCCCCCTTAATTCTTTTAGAATTCTGGGGTGAATTCCATCAGGCCCCATTGCTTTGTCCACCTTCAGTTTTAGGAGTTCTTGCAGAACCCTTTCTTCTATGAAAGGACTGGGATCAACCTCCATCAAGAGTTCTTTGTTAATTGGATTAGGCACTTCCTCCTCTTTGTGAATACTGAGCAGAAATATTCATTCAGTATCCCTGCTTTTTCATTGTCCCCCTCTGCCCACCCACTGTTCATTCTATTCAGCCTCACTATCCTTCCCTTTGTCTTTCTACGCTCTCTGATTGGGGCACCATACTGTATCAGGATGTCTAAACCCTGGCTGTGTTAATGTCAGTGCAGATTTCTGGGGCTGCCACAGCACCAACTTCTGTCTTATTCTAGTCTATTACAATTTTGGATGTGAACTTTGGTCTACAAGATACAAATGTGGCTACATACCTACTGGCCTGGCATCATGGGGCAAGCCTTGAAATGTGTCGTTTTTGATTAACAGCTGACATCATAGCCTAGAGTTAAAGCAAAGAGCTGTGAACAAGCTTTGTTCATCCAGCAGAATGGGGTTTGATTCCAACATGCTCTACTTGTATATTATGTGACCCGAGCAAGTCACTAATCCTCCCTGTGGTCCCAAAACACACCCAGAAACAAGCTGTACTGTAGTTGTGTGCCTTTCCCGGACAAAGACGGTGAAAACAATCTGAGCATGTTGACTTGAAAAGAAAAAAATTAGGACACCATTAATCGTTCATTAATTGCAAAAACACCTAGACGGACAACATTGTTAAAACATGCATAGGCCGGCCCGGTGATGCAGAGGGCTGAGGCACTGGTGCCTTACCTCACACCACACCAGCGACCCGGGTTCGGAAACAGACTCAGGCTTCGGAGGGTAGGCAGGGGAAGGAGTAGATTTGAGCATCCGGAGGACTGCTGTCCTCTCCTGGGGAGGGTTGGGGATCGGCGTCGCTCTGTAGTGGCCCCCGGTGGAGACCAGGGAAAGCTCAGAGGTGGCATGACTAGGGGAAATCGGAGGAAAACTGAAAACAGTGTCTTGTCCTGCTGGATGACGGCCGCCCGGACCAGTGCCCCCTCGAGCTCTGCGGCAGCCAACCCGACCACAGCAGCACCCAGGACCAATGCCTGGGCTGATAGGCCATTTCTCCTCGGAAGAGGAGGACCCACCCGATGCAAGGGTTACGTCGGGTTACCCTGAGGTGGCTGCAATGTGGGGTCGGCGGTGGAGACAAGCGAGAGGTGACTGTCTGTGGCAGTTGGCCTGAAGGAGAGGTAGTGGAGCTGCAGGGGAGATAAACAAATAACACACACACAAAAAATAAATGCATAACCTGAAATGCATTATTAAAAGAGTTTTTAATTTTTTTGATGAAGTTAAAAGTATAACAGTTTCTTACTGAAATACTTTGAATGGAATGGGATTTTCTACCGTAAAGGAAACAGATGAATCTGGTTGATCCTGCCTCTCATGCCCCTCAAGCATGTCTTGCACGCTGCAGCTCTGCCAATGGACTGCAATTTTCTAGAATGCCACTCCCATTGTAATGTAAAAAAAGAAAGGAAAAAAAGGGAGAGACCGGCTGTGTGACTGTACGCACGTGCCCACACATCTGTGTGTGTGTGTCTGTCTATCTCTGAGAGAAGTGCTGCACTAACTGAACTATGTTGAAAGGGAAAAAAATTATCACCATTAATTAAATAAACTAATATATGGGTGGGTGGGTGTAAAAACCAGAATTTTGCACACACCTTTGGTGTGGGGTGTTTTTATAAACCCCTTGGACTTTGCCCTTGGGGTTAATGTAGCATCCCATACCGTGAGTATGTGTGTGAAATTCTGGTTACACCCACCCACCTATATATTATTCTATATTTTAATAATGCAGTTCTGATTATGCTTGTTTTAACAATGTTGTCCATCTGTGTTTTTGCAATTGATAAACTATTAATGATGGACCATTTTTTTTTCTTTTCAAGTCAAATCTGGATAGAAAGAGCATAATGTTTTCAGAATCATAACACATGCTCAGATAGTTTTTACTGTCTTTGTCCAGGAAAGGCACACAACTACAGCTTATTTCTGGGTGTGTTTTGGGACCACAGGGAGGCTGAGTGACTTGGTCTGGTCACACAATATACAAGAAGAGCATGTTGGAATAAAAACCCATTCTGCTGGATGAAATAAGCTTGCTCACAGCTCTTGGTTTTAACCTCTAGGCTGTACTGCCAGCTGTAAATCAAAAACTACACATTTCAAGGCTGGCCCCATGATGCCAGGCCAGTAGGTAAGCAGCAACATTTGCATCTTGTAGACCTGAGTTCACACCCGAAATTGTAAGAGAAAAAGCTGTAAGAGAGGGAATGGAATTAGACAGAAGTCGGTGCTGTGGCAGCCCCAGAAATCTGTGCTGACATGAACACAGCCAGGGTTTAGAAATCCTGATATGGGGCCCCAATACCTGTTGACACCACAGAGTCAGCCTTGCGATATGTGTAGTTTTTAGTGATCAGCTGGCAGTACCCTAGAGGTTAAAGCAATCTTAAAGATGGATTATTACTACTAACAGTTCGAAATGTAAAGGTAATAACTTACTACTTTCAATTCACATACAAAACAATTATTATATATGGTTATTTTTTACACTTATAGTAAAATAAAAGAAGCTAGGAAATCGGATGATTTGATTTTTTTTTTCTTTTTCTGTTTTGAAAAGACGTGAATGATTGAGGGTTAGGTTTGGTCTACTGAGCAAGGGATTAGTGTATGTGGGATGTCAGTCAAGTTGATTGACAGGTGCAGCTGCTGATGACATATCTAAATGGAAAATAAATGAAAGGGATGTATCCAAGTGAAAAATGAATTTTTATTCTTTGCTTAGTCCTTAGTAAAAAAAAATAACCAGCTTATTTGAGGAGTTTGATGCTACATAAGTCATAAACATGTTATTAGATAATTGGTTAGAATAATTTCTCTAAATTGATATCAAGGATTTCCCCAGTTATTAGTGGACATGATACTTTCTTCTTTCCAGTTGGATAATGTTAGTCTCCTGGCTTTAGAAAAGACATCAGTATAAATTTATCTTGAATTTGCTAAATGTTGTACCATGTCATATCGATACGAATACATGGGTGCCGGCTTTGTGGTAACGTTAACTAAATGTAACCTTGTTATCTGGAAATAAACATTTAGATTTACTTTTTTTTACTTTCTGTTTTTCCTCCTTACCTCTGAGTGATCCAGGCAGGACCTTGTACTTTATGCCAACTCCCCACTGCCCAGCCTAAAAACCTCAACTACTGTCTGCCACATTGAACCCACCAATGTCTCACTGCAGAGTTCCTTGCAGTGTGGATAGGCTTGGTAGGTGGGATTATCCCGACTAGGAGGCCAAATCCAGAAGTAAGAGACAGGGCAGCAGGGCACTGGACAAAGGGGTAGAACATTGTATGTGTGTGCTATGGGGGGTCCATTGTCTTTCATTTGTCCTTTTGAGATTCACTACTGTTTCCCCCACCCCACCCTTGTGCGCTTTTCCACAGAATGCCACCTCACATTTACTTCCAGCGCAACAGGTGGCAGTCAGGTGGTAAGCCTCTGAGCTGACCTTGGAATTTCCTCCTGCGAATCTGCTCCGATACAGAATCCTGTACTAAATATAGAAACTATGCAACAATTTAAACCTGTTGTTTATTTTTTTTTTAACTTATACTTTATCACTCCTCTGCAGGGCTGTTGGGTAGCTCTGGCCCTCCCTTGGAGGGACTTGTTTTCTGACAGGAACGCGTCGGGTCATCATGGACCTCGTTGGCTCCCGGCCTTTTTCTGCTTTTCTCCCCTGGGCAGCTGAAGCATGCCGTGGGCAAGGTAGCTGCCCCCACCTCTGCGGAAGCAGCCACATGCCCTGGACGTGTACCCTCCCCTCTTCTGAGCGAAGCACCTGTGCTGACACCCAGCCACCGCTGGGTGTCTGTCTACAGCATGCCACACTGTCCCCTCTCCCCGAGGAAGGAGAGCTGTCTACAGACGCTCAGTCCTTCCTCCCCCTGCTGACCCCCGAGTGACCCGAGTCCCTTCCCGAACCGGGGTTGCCGATGTGGCGTGAGGTGTGGCGTCCAGCGCCCCAACCCTCAGTGCCATCAAGCCAGCCTAAACTTGATGTTTCTCTTTTCTTTTATGAAAAATAAGCTGATGTATTTTTTCATTTTTCTTTCTTTTCACTGATTTCGTGCTCATTTCTCTACCTCAGAAATATATTTATATATCCTAAAACTATTTAATGCACAGTTGTTTTATAGGACAACTAAATCACCTATTAGAAATTATTCAAAATACGGCCTCCTAGAGAGTCACTTTATAAAAACTGTAAGCTTGGTATATGTACCTAGTTTAAAGATAATGATTCTTATGCATAGTTACTTTTCTAAATGGACTATGAACATATATATGTTAGTCTGTAAAGTATTTCTCAGAATTATCTTTAAGATCCTATATTACAGATAAACATCTCATTTGTAATTTTTGAATGATATGAAGAACATATTTCAAAAATCTCATTGTTCAGCTTTGGTCTGTTAAATGGTTTCAGTGGAGTGACACTGCTGACCTTTAGTATCATGACACCAAATAGCTCTGTATGCCACCTAGTTCCTATTATACAAGTCCAAAGAACTCTCCTTTCTTCTTCTGCAACCACAGAATACGATATCTGCTGGCCCAGTGGTGCAGAGGGCTGAGGCGCTGGACACCTTACCTTGCATCATGCTGGCGACCTGGGTCGGGAACGGACTCTGGTCGTGGAGTGAGCCGCACTGGGGTGGGGGGAGATGAGCAGGATCGAGCAGCTGAAAGGCAGTTTCTCCCCGGGAGGCTGTCACCTCCCTGTAGTTCCGCTGCCATTGGGTGGAGGTCCATGGTCAGCATAGGCGGGAAAGGGGGGAAGGAGTGGGAGGGGCATCCTGGTACTGCGGCGTGTGCATGCCTCCACACACGTATGCATGGCTGGGACACGGGCCAGGAGAAAACAAGGAAACAATCAGGGCCATAAAAACTTAAATTAAAAAAGAATACAATATCTTTCTCCAGATAATAATATAAAACAAAATACCAAGCTAGTAGAAAAAACTTTTATCCTTATAAAATTAAAATGTAATTCTGTATGTCAACTCGTAGTATTTTGCTGCAGCAGACTCCCTCTCCTTCATACTCTCCCTTGTGTCTGAACCTCTGCTGGGGAAGCTGCCTTCTCCCGTCATCTTCCCCATCTCTAAAATAATCCCCAACATTTCGCTCCGCTCCTGCCCTCTTTCCTTCACATCCTTTCTTTGTGACTACTCCTACTCTGGCCCTCTTCCCCTGTCTTACCACTGTGTTGTCACAACTTGCCTCTCCCTTCTCCTTAGTAATTTCTGTTTTTTGCCCTGTTCAACCTGTTGCCTGCTCTGTTCGAGCTACATAAAATGGTGTACATGTGTGTTGTCTATATCTTGGTACAGTTTTTTTTTTAATTCACCTGTGCACCTTTGCCTTCATATTTTACACCTTGTAACATATTTTTATTTCGGGCTTTGTAGAAGATCCTACATCCACTCCCCGTCTGTAACCCCTCTCATCCCGCATCACACCTGGAAATGAGCTTTTACCAAAATGCCTTTCCCAGTTAAAATTTCAGTTAAATAAGTTGAATTACCTTATGTCTGCTTGAGCCAACCAGCAGATGAGAGATAAAAAAAGAAGGGGTCTCCTGAAGGTCACATCCCAGAGTGTGGGAGCATTTTGACCATTTCATTTAGTTCTTTCGTTTCTTCATCCTCTTCTCTTGTTGATATGGTTGAAGGACCAGATTCACAGGAGATGTAATCTTCTCAGGCCATGGATGGCGCATTGGAATACTTTGCTTTTTTTGTCAGTCATATGACCTAGTTGGGTATTGAATCCAGGCCTCCTGATTACCGTTCACTTACTGTACCATCTGAGCTGTCTGTGGTTGCCTTCCTTCTTGTGTTTTGAACCACACAGCTAGGAATGTTTTTGGAAATAAAGGAGTTGCTGTTCATTTAGTAACGCAGACATGTATGTTGGTGGTTAGAGTGTAACACTGTTAACCAGGAAACTTAGGTTCAAATCCCACCAGAGCCATGTACTCACTGTGTGACTTTAATCAAGTCATCTTGTCTCCCAGTGCTTCAGTAGGTGGCGACTCCCAAGAATTCTGGACATGCAGGGTACTGAGAGCTTGTGTTTGGGCATGTCTGTGAATTTAAACCTGGATTAGGTTCGCAGCAATGTATCATTGTTGGGACACAGTAGATTATTACTGGTTCATTTGCCTGTCTGGCCCCAGCCTGAAACCACCCATGGCTTCAGTCCACATAGCTGTGAACTGGGCAGAAGCAGGAACCCAATTATAGAGATGTTGCATTTCGGTTGGCTATCAGGCAAATAATATTAATATTTTTATTCATGAGAAATGGATAAACCATTGAATCAGGGACTCATTTACATTAATTTGAATGGTTAGCTTTTCATACTAAGTAAATGAATTGTTTGAAAAGAAAATTTAAGTTTGAAGGATAAAGTATTGTTTTTCTTGTTTTCCAGACTTTGCAGCAACAACTTGAAGTCATTCCTGCTTATGAAGAACTCCTGGCAGATATTGTAAATATTTGTGTGGATTACTACGAAGACAAAATGTTCTTGACTCCTAATGAAAAACACATGCTGTTGAAGGTAATGGTCTCCTATCAGCAGGGTTGATGGCAGAGGCTAGCAACCAGGGCAGTGGAAGGAAAACATATCTGGTGCACTGGCAGGACTGTGCGATGTAAACCATCCTGCTTTTGGAGGGCAGAGGGGTGAATACATTTGTGGCTGCTGTGTAATGATTGATCCTCACAAGAGGTGCTTTGCCAGACTGGAGGGGCAGTTGGAGGCACCATGGAGTGCAGGGAGGGGAGCAGACAGCAGCAAAGGATGGGGGAGAGGAGGATACAGATATGTGCACTAAGCCTTGGAGGGAAGTTGGCAGGGACAGATAGGAAAAGTATGGCAGAGGCTGTGATCTCTGTTGGTAGGGATGGGGGATGGATCAGAGTGGGAAAAGGAGATAGGCATTGTCATAATGAAGCATTACTCTCAATGGACACCAGCACCAGATGACAGCTTCTTTCTGGCCAGTTTGAGGTGGTGCTAACAGGCAGTGGGGCTAGTGGGGTGAGACCTGACACCTAACCTGGCAAGGAAGAGGAAGGAAAAGACTGGGAAGAGGGCAGGAAGGTAGTTGAGGACTGTGTTGTTGGGGCAGTGGGCAAGGTGGAGGGGACATTGCTGGACTAGGATTTGTTAGCTCGTATAAGGTGGTTTGCTTACCTAGGTTGAGTGAGTGCTGACCATGGTTAAGCAGTGCAGCTGGAGAGAGGAGCAGACCATTGTCATTCAGGTTGGCAAGAGTGACATGGGAAACGCAAATTCCAAGGACATGAGGTCATTCATCACACTAGGGAAGTTACTGAAGAGAATGGTATCCAGGGCAATGTTTTCCAATATGCTCATAGTTTTTGGCACTAGTGAGGAGTGGTAGTGACCTATGAGGCATGCTAATGCTTGGCTAAAGGTCTGGTGCAAGAGTGAGGGAGGGTTTTGTTTTTCTGGCCTACTGGAGGGCCTTTTGTGGCAAGGGACACCTTAATGCCAAGAATAGACTGCACCTGCACCCAAAGGGAGTGGTGTGACTGGACAGCGCAATTGGGGAGGGGATTTAAACTTTGGAATGGGGGTGAGGGGTGGTGCTGGGGATCACTGGGGCAGAAGGCAGATACAGATAATAATTGAGGGAAGGACAGCAGAGCAGATGAGCACAGGGATGATTCTTTAGCTGCAAACCATGGGTCTCCCACAGCAAATCTACAAGGAGTGTGAAACAGAGAGGCTAATATAGAGTATGCTGGAGCCATAGACTTGAAAAGTGGTAAATAATGAGGAAACGGGGGGGAAAAACATCCTATCAAAAGGCATAGACAGTAAATGAAAAACATTTCTTAAAAACTTGAACAGCTGGGGCCTCGTAGTGGTGTAATAGAAACACACTGCACTTCTGTACTGACGACCAGGGTTTAGGAGCGTACACGAAGAGCTAAGTTCAGCTGTGGCCTGGGCTGGGGAGAGCAGCCAGTGGTAGCATGAGTCAGCCTGGAGAGGAAGACATCAGCATCTGCTGGTGCAGCAGCCCCTTGCAGTGTGCCGGGGATCCTTTTCCCTCGTGTGGAGTTGTACATGCACTCATTTTGTTTCACCATGCGAGTCCAACATAGGCTGTGAGCGGAGGAAGGGTTCTGGGAAGAATGTAGTAAAACCCTGCTCACCGTCAGCATAATGGCTGTTTGCACACATGCGCTCCAGTCCATGAAGCCCTCTGCACAAACAGATCCTTATTACCTGGAGGAGGATAGCCCTCCTGGAACCCTGCTACAGGAGGATGTGCAGCGTATTCACATCAGAGAAGGTTAGTTATAGATGGGGTTGGGTGGTTGCATGGTTGAAGAAGAAGAAGTCACAGTGTTGAGGCAGAGGGGATCTACTGTATATATGAATGAACAGGCAAAGCATAAAAAAAAAAGAGGAACGTGTTACAATGAGGAAACGCCTATTTTAAGATGAGTGTTTTTGTCAGAGCAAATTGCTTGAAGGGGGAAGGAAAAAACTTAAAGGGAAGTGTAAGTAGATGTTTTACTGAAGGTTTCATGGTATTTCTCTAGGTAATGGGCTTTGGCTTATATCTGATGGATGGAAACCAGAGCAACATCTACAAACTGGATGCAAAAAAGAGGATAAACTTGAGCAAGATTGACAAGTTCTTTAAGGTAGGCCATCCCAAAGAATGTGACTTTTTAATTTTTTTGCTTCATTTATTTATATTACCTGCCCCCAGATATTCCTCTCCTTTGGACCAGCCTAATGCCACTTCTGGTAGCCAGACTCAGTCCTTGGTCACTGACGCTCGCCACTAGGCACCCCAGATCATCCACTTTCTGTCGGTTCAAGTTTGTCCCTGCCCTAGAGGGGGCTCCCCCTGCTGCCATGGAGGGGAGAGACAGGGATAATTACGACAGATCTGGCTGGGAAGAGAAGTGTAGCACCACAGGAGGGTCGTATTTTTTGGGGAGACACAGCAGCTGTTACCTACAGTGCTTGGATGGGCCTCACATTCTCTGATGTTTTTACACCTCCCATGAACATGCAGGCAGCAGCAATTTAAGAGGTGTGTAGGGATACAGTAGTGTGTGGTCACTTATACTGTCAATAGTACTTCTCTACAGTATCTCTCCCCAGCCAGAGAGAATCCAAAGGATGCTGTGAGGTAGTATAGTGCAGTGGTCTAAGGTTCTGAGCTGCAGATCTGGTGACATCCAGCAGACCAGACCTGGATTTGAATCCCACAGCTTCCACTTGCATACTGTGTGACCCCAAGTAAGTCACTTAACTTCCTTGTGCTCCCAGGTCGCTCCTGTAAAAAATTTTCAGCTTAGTGTGTTATTCCTGGTTAAACAACTAAAAAAAAAAAACCTCTGCTCCTGCCGTCCTGGACTGGGGGCGTGAACTCTGGAAACCAGAATACCAGAGCAGTCAGTCACCGATCAGCACCACAGAGCTGGCTTTGTCACGATCTCCCTCAGTCCTCAACTGCATTATGACCTGCCATTCTGACAGGGAACTCCCTTTGTCCTAGTATACAGCAGTACCCTACTGTAATTTAGTTCCTCTAATTAATTCCTCAACAATGCTTTAGAAAATAGTGAGATGCTTAAGCTTAGCAGGTTACTTTAAGGAGAGGGATTGATTTCTTGACATTAAATATTTAAGTGAAATTATGTACCTTGATTGGAGGAATCCAGTCACATAACCATGTGGTTATTTAAGTGATAACTTTTCAGTTAGCTGGAGTATACAACAAAATAACCAGCTGATGTGGGTGATTAAATATCGAGGCTGAAGGCCGAGTCAGCCAGAGAATCTGCTTATTCTGAGTATACTCTGGCTAACTCAATGTTATTACTATTATATGACTAGAAATTTGAACCCAGGATTTTAAAACTTATGTGGTAGTTAAAGTGGAACATGCCTTTTTCTCCTTTTTTCTGTGAGCTAAATGGATAAACTACTGTGGGCATGTCTGAAATGTGGATAACCTACTGTGAGCGTGTCTGAAATGTGGACAACCTAATGTGGGCATGCTTAAAATGTGGTTATAGTAGTTTGAGGGGTATTAAAGGGGACAGGAATTTTTATATACCATTGCTGTGGCTGTTGCTTATCCTGGTGATGGAGTCAATCAGTAAAATGTTAGTCGCATGTGCCGACCATATTTGTGAAACTATGTGGTATTTTTTCCCTTTCTAATTTTTTTTTCTTCTAAAATGGTGGCTGCTGGGGAAACAGTGTTATGACCATCCACTGTGGTGGCACGTTGTTCCCACCTATGAAGTTCATGATGTAGGTGTGTGTTGTCCTGTAGCCAATAACCCTTCCGGGTCCAGACCGCTGCAGTACATACATAAATATGAATATGCCAGCAGAAACAGGCCATGTAGTCTATCAAGTCTGCTCGAGTGCGCAGCACACTCCCCCAGATTGCAGCTGCCCCACCCCCTTGCAAATTCTCATTACTACTGGCGCAGACACCCCCCCCCATGCCCTGTCCAATGCCCTTTTAAAAGAACCCGCTGTCTTACATGACAGTAATTCTTCGGCAGGTTATTCTATTTCGTCACCACCGTTTCTGTGAAATAATGCCTCCTCATCTCTCTCTCCTAAATCTGCTGCCCTCCGATCTTAGCCCATGACTTCTTGTCTCTTCCCTTCCTCAGCCTAAATAACCCATCTGTTTCAGTTTTGTTAAATCCCTTCAGATACTTGAATGTTTCAATCATATCCCCCCCCAAGCGGGTGCAAACTCAGGTGCTTCAGTCTGTACTCGTAGGATTTGTCTACCATTCCTAGTACCATTTTTGTCACCCTATGCTGCACCCCCTCTAGCAGCCTGATATCCTTCTTCAGATACAGACTCTAGTACTGCACACAGTACTCCAAGTGTGGCCTGAATAAAGATCTATAGAGGGGCAGGATCACATCCTTGTGTCTGGACGAGATTCCCCTTGTAGTACATCCCAGAATCTTGTTAGCCTTGGCTGCAGCCTTTGTGCACTGGGCTGAGTTGTTCATGCTCTCAGTCATCATCACCCACAGATCTTTCTCTTCCTAATCTTTTCTGGCACACACAGGGAGAGACCCTGTTACAATACTGTCAGAAAATATGACCACTACAATGTACTGAAATAAAAAGATTATGATGGTAATACTTGTTTACATTGACTTTTCCTCTTACATTTTCCTAGCTCTCTCTCCTCTCCGGTACATAACCTGATATGCCTAAATGTTTTTGCAGCATGCTACATAACTTTATTTTTGGCACCTTTTTTAAACTTTTGTGGTCTCTCCCGATTCCAGCAGCAAATACAATACAGCAGCAAGAAAAGTTAGTTGTATGACAGTTGCCAAATAGTACATTATATTAGTTGCATTTTCTTTTTTTTCCTTTTTATGTAATGCTTTTTGCCACCTGCTGTGGCACACTACCGGCTTGGGGCATCCAGCCGCCAGCTCCGCCCGCCCGGAGAACTGGGTAGCTCAGACTACACCCAGGAGGATCCGGGACGGCCGACTTGCCATCCCGCTGGAGGGCTTCCCCTCTGCCTTAGCCAGCCAGGACAGCCCCGTACCCTCCCCGACAGGATTCTGCCAAAGTCCTCCAGGTGGCTCAGAGCACGGCCATCAAGCTGCACGGTCGCGCCCAGCCATTTTCCTCCAACTGGTCCCCTGGAACGCGGACGAGCAATGACGTCCGGGCACAGTGTGCCAACATCCACCACATTCCCCCTCCAGATCGCCAGCACTTGTAGTGCCCCCGAGCGTCCCCAGGAGCCACTACAGCGCGGCAAGATTCCCCCAACCCACCACAGGACTGGGAGAGCAGACTACGGACGCTCAATCCCAGTCCTTCCCTGCCGACCCCCGATGGCCCGGGCTCATTCCCGAACCCGGGTCGCTGGCATGGCGTGAGGTGTGGCATCCAGCACCTCAACCCTCAGCGTCACCGGGCCGGCCAGTGGTTGCATTTTCTGACCGTATAGTAACTGTGTGTGTGCTTCTGTGTGCCAGAAAAGATTACTGAAAGGGAGACGTTACTGGAAATACCTCAGTAGTCTGTTGTGTACTGCAGCTGTCTGGAGCAGAAAGGGTTACTGGCTACAGTACAACATGCACCTACATCATGAACTTCACAGGTGGGAACCATATGCCACCAAACAAAGCAGATGGTAATGGCACTGTTCTCCGGTAGCCACCATTTTAGAGGGGGGAAAAAAAGCAGACGCGGGGAAAAAATACCATATTGTTTAAAAACTATGGTCAGCGCATGCAGCGTCTAACACTTTACTGATTGACTCTGTCACAAGGATAAGCGACAGCCACAGCAAAGGTAAATAAAAATTCCTGCCCCTTTAAATTATTTTCCTTTGTTCTGATCTTATCATATAATTAAGCAATAATACATGACTTGGTGTGGTATATCATGGGATATTGTCACACCTTGGGCACATTGTGAGGCATGAGGCAACTTCGTGTGCCTGCAACCACCCAGAAAGTGACAATATCAATGATATACCACACCCTGGAGTGTATTATTACGATTATAAAATGGCCCCAAGGTGTTAGTAAATGGCGGATCTTGGTAATCAGTTTTGGACCGTGACAGTGTTCTGAGGTATCGTCATGGGTCAAAAAGTGCTTCAGCGAGTCGGCTTCCAGGATTTCTCCTCTCCATTTTATAAAATAGCAATAACACCATAGTGGTCTGGGTTTACGAGGTAATAACCAGACATGCGTTAATAAACGGCCGACGTGTTTCTATACCTCTCCACATTGTCAATGGGAAGTCAGTACGTATGGGCAATGAACACGCCTACTGGGGTGATGGCACAGTCCAAAGCTGTCAATCAGCATAGAACCTTGGGCACATGAGCATTCTGAGATCACTGATTCTCCAGTCTTTGCTGTGCCACTAGAGCGGTAGGACAGTGAAGGAGATCTCTCTCAGAAGTTTTCTGTCTGCAAGTTATTTTTTTTTCTGACAGGATTGTGCAACTGTAATGCAGTTGGTGCTGCATGGTGTCAGGGAGCTCCTTCAGATTTAGAAGTCGTGCCTGTTGATCTGTGGCTTTCAAATTGATTAACCTGGTATATCGTTCCCATTTGCAGTGCCTTTGTGCACAAATTGGGGACGATGTGCCACTACACTAATTTTAGGGTGTGCATCTAGGTCTCCGCTTTCCTTAGCCTGTTACCTCAGAAAAGTGATTTCTTTTTTGGGTGGGGGGTGGGGGTGCAATCATGTCAGCTAGCCAGTGGGCTCTTTTAGTAACCTTTCTTTCTCTTTTAGCATTTTTCTGGTGACAGACCCCTACCTTCCACTCACTGCTGATATAAACAGTTGGTGCAAGTGTGTTGTTGGGCTGCCTGTTCTCTGTTTTTCTGTGTGGGACAAGTAAAACCCTCAGTCAGTCCTAGTGTGTGTGTTTTGGTTCTAAGAAGGGCACTGGGTATTACCTTGTGTTTTTGTGGCTTGGCATTTAGTATTTTTCCCCTAGTTTGCTGCTTGTTAATTGTCTGGTTTGGTATTGGGCAGGAAAACACTTCTCCAAGCGTCTGCCTGTGGTGTTGAGCTGTGCAGCCTGACTACCATTGCTGACAAGCTTCCACCATGTTTTTGCACTTTTTGTAGTCCTGAGGTACTTCTGCACAGCAGTTTCTCATGCTGTATTACATTGAGCACGTGTGCAGCGGCTGGGCACCCTCACGTCTGACGTGGTGACATCACGTGCATTGGCTATTTCTTGCTCACCCAACACAGTAGCTGAGGCAGAGGAGTTTCCTGAGCCAGGCTGTTGTTTTTCCAGGTTTTGGACAGATGCACGTAAAAGAAGGGGGAAGCGGCTTGCAGACTGCAGCCCTTTTCTCTCCTTAAACAACACTTGCTGCTCTCAGGTATTATTTTTTTTCTGATCAGTATCACAGGATAATTACAAAAAAAAAATGTTTTCACTAGGAGCCTTCCCCCTTGATAGTGTGCAGTCATAGGGTAACAGCAAGATACAGGGGGCGGTGTGTAGAGTTTGCAGTTAGGTTAAAGCTTTTTATTTGCATTGTTTTTATTTATTTGCTTTTGGTAACCAGGTGGGTGCACTAGACATAGAGATGCCTATTTTCAGGCACAACCCGGGAGGATACAGTTGAGTACAAAGCACACCGTGTGACACAACACATGGAAAATGAGTAATCACAGTAGGAAGGGGTAACATAAAATCAACTTTGGGATTGAGAGAAATATAGTATTTAAACAAAATCAAGATACAAGTAACACAGTTTGAACAAATTCAAAAGGATACATATGTATACACAGAGACAGAGACAAGTGTAAAATGTGAGTAACAGTGCAGTAATAAAATGACTAGAATGTTATATGTAGCAAAACAATAAGAGCTATTAATTAGCTATTCTACTTTAAAGAGTAAGGACAGAGATGAGGGGAGAGGGGGTGCAGTTGAGGCGAAGGAAAGTGATGAGTGATGAGAGAAAGAACACACAAGGGAGGGCAAATATAGAGAGGTAAGGAAGAGCTAAGAAGGGAGTAGTTACAAGGGAGAGAGGGAGAAAGGATGATTAAGGTGGATTAAAGCAAATGCAGGGGCGTGAGGCCACGTAGATAATCACGGTGAAGTTTCTTGAAACCAACATGGGTAGGAGTTTGGCGAATAGCTTGGGGTACAGAGTTCCAGTACTTTGGGGCCATGTGAGAGAAGGCACGTGCTCCCATGGCAGTTTTACATCTGGGTATATAGAGAGGGGTTTGTTCAGTAGATTGAAGCCCATAGGAGGGGGGCTGGGATTGTAGCAGGGAAGGCGTGATCTGGCTATCCTGTTAGATAGCCATAAGATTGGAGTCGTTTGGTATATATTGGCTTTGGCACCATGGTGTACCAGAGACTTGTCATTTAGGAGATGTAAGACCCACAGGAGGAGGAGGATGAGACCCTCCCCATTAGGGTCTTACTGCCCTATTTGTTTAATGCAATCAGACATCTCTATTTTGGTCCCACAGCAGAACCCCGAGCTGGGGGGATGCACCTGGGTTACCAACATGCACTGATAAAGCTGTGTTGCACAGATCCTGTTTGCTACTTTTAAATGAACTGCTGAGTTCTGATGTTCCGCAGGACATCCCCACTAACGCGCTGAAACCCAAGGCATGCCACTCAGGTTGGGGGGGCCCTTACAGGTATGTTCAGGTGCGCTAGAGCAGATTGACTCTTATCATCCAGATTTGCAGGCCACCCCCGACCTTGACAACATCGAAGGTCAAGAGGAGGATTTAGGGTGACACGGGCGAAAATTCTGACCCGTCAGTGCTATCAGTGAAGCAGAAGATCCCTCTGAAAAGGAAGAGGGGGAGTGGATGGAGCCCAAGAAAAAGATTCCGATCCCTCCCCTGATTAATACAAAGTCGCGATCCTGTCTTATAATGGAAGCATTTTGGATATTGATTGCAGCTGAAGGAGGTGCAAGTCATGGAGTCTCTGGACATGAATCCTATTCTGTCCGCTTCCTCCTCTGCACCAAAATATTTTCCAAACTTTGTGCACTGCGACCAGAGTATACTATACCAACCCTGTCAAAGGATCAGTGCTTGGGCACTTGTTTCTTTGGACAGGAATAGGCTAGGATGGATAAGCAAAACCAGCTCCCCTGGACCGAGGGTGAGATGTTATCTCTTCCTGGAGGAGAAGCTCCCAGAAGTGGAAGTGCCCCCCCCCCCCCAAACGGCAGATAAGGACATGCATATTCTGTTAAGCACACAACCATACCTATTGAAGGTTTCGCACCTGTAACCAACACCCATGATAAGCGCGTTGACACCTTATGCGGAAAGGCTTTTGTCTTAAATGGAGTCAATTTTTGCTCCTCATGTGCATCTTTTATTGTATCCAGAACCTTGAACTCATGAGTTACGACCCTGGGTAATTTCGTTCCTCCAGATCTGTAAGGGGTAAACATTTTGCAGCTTGTGTTGATGGCCTCTGCCTTTCTGGAGATGCCACATGGTTCGTGTATCATACTGTAGAGCTATGCGGGGTGTCTGGCTCAGGCACTGGGTCGTGGAGCAGGTGTCAAAGTCACAACTGTTCAGCCTCTCCCTTGAAGGAGGGCTCTTATTTGGCTGTGGCCTGGATGACATCCTGTAGGATGTCCAAGATAAGACAGGACATCTTCCAGTGTCTAAGCAGCAACAGAAGCCCGAGAGAGTTTGGGGTGTTCACAACAGAGGCCCAGAGGTGGTTTTTGTCCCTTTCAGAATTTCGGAAACCAGAAAAATAAGGTGGGTCACCGGCGTAGCGCGAGGTGTGGCATCCAGCGCCTCAACCCTCAGCGCCACCAGGCCGACTTTCCTATTCTAGTTTTAAAGGCAATAGTAACTGACTCACTCACTCACAGACATAATGGAGGTGCAGGACAAAGTGAAGGTAACTCACAGAGATGGTGCGCGGACCATCTTTAACCCCCTTCCCTTGGTGAAAGGCTGCAAAACTTTAACCAGCGCTGGGCCCAAATAACGTCAAACACGTGGCTACAGTCGTCCCGGTAGTGCTGAGGGTTGAGGCGCTGGATGACACACCTCGCTCCACGCCAGCGACCTGGGTTCGGGAATGAGCCCAGGCTATCGGGGGTCGGCAGGGGAGGGAGAGGATTGAGCATCCGAGGGACAGCTCTCCTTTCCCGTGAGGGAGGGGGGACACACACTTGGCACCTGTTTGGCCTCTGATGGACGCTGGAGGCATAGCAAGCACATGAGCGTATAGAGGTGATTGGGAGTGGGTGACGGCGACGCCTTGATGTTGGGGCACACATCACGCCCACAGAAAAAAACGGGAAAATACCCCGCAGTGCTCCCAGTAGATGGAGCACCAGGCCCCGATCTCCAGTGCCCCTGCATGACCTGGTATCAGCATTCCGACGAAAACAAGAAGGACTACGGAGGTGGCCTGGCCCCGTGCCTGCCTGGGGATATAGCCACGACTACATGGGGGATGGACTGCACCAGGGCTCCAGGTAAGAGGGTGGAGACTAGAAGGCCATAGGTGTCTCCCGAAGAGTGGGAGCGCTGTGGGTAGGGGGAGAATAAAGAACAAGTAAAACACTTGGCTACTAGAAATCCTGGCTCTGGGCTGTGCCATAGAGTTCGCAATAGTACTCATGAGAGGTCATTTTCTGTAGTTCCCTGTGCCCCAAAACCCAGTGAATAGGCAGGCAGTGACTCAGATCTTAGCCCACTTGATGTAGATCGGGATGATTGTCCCACTGCCCCCCTGAGTGAGGAGGCTCTGGAATTCTACTCATTTATTTTGTGGTCTCCAAGAGATCAGGGAATTTTTTTTTTACCAATTCCGGACCGGAAGCACGTAGACAAGTTTGTGTACCACACAGCCTTCAAGATGGAGTCCTTATGGTCAGTCATTCAGGCTGTCCAACCAGAGAATTATGTTGCGTCTATAGATCTGAAGGATGCCTATCCCCATATCCCCATTCACTAGTCACACCAGAAATTTCTGAGGTTCACGATCCAGGGACAGCATTTTTAGAACAGGGTGCTTCTCTTTGGTCTGGCGACAGTGACCAGGGTATTCTTGAAGGTTCTGATTGTACTAGTGGCACAGTTGTGGCAGGAGGGACATCACATATATCTCTGCCTCGATGACTTGCTCATCTGAGCGCTGACTGCTTGGATGGCAGAAAGGTTGGTGTTGAGGACCATGGAGGTGCTGGAGACGTATGGTTGCATCGCCAACTGGGAGAAGAGCTCCCTGATTCCATATGAGAGGTTGGAACACGTGGGGGCTGTGTTCTGCATGAATGAGGGGAACACTTGGGGGCTGTGTTCTGCATGAATGAGGGGAAAGTGTTCCTCTCTTCATCCAGAAAGGAGATACTGAGGCAAGAGGTTCAGTGGCTGAGAAGCCAGACGTCGGTCTCTGCTCACAAAGTTCTCCGGATTCTAGGTGATGACTGCAGTGATAGAACTAGTACTGTGGGCACGACTACATATGCAGCTACTCCTAAACAGGGTGCTGGAGGATCAGAACCTGGCATCAGAGGATTACCAAGTCCAGATATCACCACTGTGGTTGGTTCTGCAGGCACTAGCCTGGCAGGAAAATGTCAAGAACCTCAGCAAGGGATCTCTCTTGGACATTCTGACAGAACTGATTTTGATGACCTACATCAGTCTGTCAGGCTGGGTTGGCATCTTGGAACACCCCCCAGGAGCAGCAGCTGCAGATAAACGTGTTGGAGATGAGGGCAGTGTTTTTGCCCATCTTCATTTTCACGATCAGGTGCAGTCCAAGGCTGTGAACATAAGGTCGAACAAAGCCATCACCATGGCATGCATAGATAGTCAAGGGGGCACAAGAAGCACGGGCATGGCAGCAGCAGGAGAAACCAAGGTGCTACTGGGGGCATAAAAGAGCCTGCTGACTCTCTTGGCAGTTCACCTAGCAAGGGAACTGAATATCCAGGCCGATTGGTTCAGTCAAGAGACAGTCCATCCAGGGGACTGGATGTTGAACCTAGAGATGTTCGAGTCTCTGTGCAGAAGATTCACTTGGCCTCAGATCGACTTCTTTGTGTCAGGGGAAAATGCTCAAGTACTGAGGTTCTTCAGCTGGTACTGGCGTCCTCAGGCAGAGGTGATGGATGCTCTGTCCCAGATATGGGATTTTTTCAGAGCTTACTTGTTCTGCCACTACTGCTACTTCCCAAAGTGATTCTCAAGACGGTCAAGAGGAGGTTTCCTGCTGATAACCCCAGGGTAGCCAAGAAGCCCTTGCTTCTCAGACCTTATGAATCCAGCTCAGTTGGACCCATTTTGGTTCCTGCTTCGTGGAGGGGCTTCTCATCCAAGGTCCTTTTCTGTATCTGAACCTAGAGACACAGTGCAGCTTGTGGCCTGGCTCCTGAGAGGAGGAGGAGATTGTTAAGGCAGGATTTCTCCAAGGAAGTGGTGTATATCTTAATGGCTTTTCGGAAGGTGTTTACATCTGCAGCTTATAAGCGTGTGTGGAATACCTTCTCTGCCTGGCCAGAGAGAGAGAGGTATAACATAGAAACATAGAATTTGACGGCAGATAAGGACCGCTTGGCCCTCCCAGTCTGCCCATTTCCCTACTTACTGGATAAGCTGCAGATCCTAGTTAACCAGCAGCCTCCTTCTTCCTACCCCCGCCCCCTACAATGGCCTTATGACTGTCCCATGCATGCTTGAATTCCACCACTGATTTTGACTCCACAACCTCCTCCGGAAGGCCGTTCCATGCATCCATAACCCTCTCTGTGAAAAATACTTTCTAAATTACCTCTGAGCCGCCCCCATCTTCAAATTGTGCCTCTTGTTCTTGCACACCTCTTTTTGAAAGATGCCCTCTTGGACTTTGTTGATTCCCTTGAGGTACTTGGAGCGTTTCTATCATGTCCCCTCTCCCTCCTTTCCTCGAGGCTATACATATTAAGCTCCTTTAAGTCTCTCTTCATATGTCTTCGGTGCAGACCCTGCACCATTTTAGTTGCCCTCCTCTGGACAGCTTCCATCCTGTCTATGTCTTTAGTGAGATTGGGTCTCCAGAACTGCACACAGTACTCCAGATGGGGTCTCACCAGCTGTCTGTACAGAGGGATAATAACTTCCTGTTTTCTACTGGTGATGCCTCTCCCTATGCATCCCAGTATCCCCCAACCCTCCTTGCTGCCTCTCACATTGCTTGCCCACCTTTAGGTCATCTGATATGACTACCCCAGGTCCCTTTCCATTTTGTTGTTGTTAGTATCTCACCCCCATTGTGTACTCTTCCCTGGGTTTTGTTTCCCAGGTGCATTACCTTGCATTTCTTAGCATTGAATCTAAGCTGCCATACATTTGACCATTCCTCTAACCTTGCCAAGTCCCTTCTCATCCTTTCCACCCCACCCTGTGCATCAACTCTGTTGCAGATCTTTGTGTCATCTGCAAAGAGACATACTTTTCCTTCCAGTCCCTCTGCAGTGTCGCTTATAAAGCTACAGTCCTGCAGATAGTGAATTTCTTGCATGCAGGGGTGGACAAAGGCCTAGCTTTGGACACCCTGCAAGGCCAACTCTTTGTGCTCGGGAGCCCTGTGAACTTCCATGGGTTCATCCCTGGGAACCAACTTGGATGTTATCTGTTTTCTCAGAGCTGTCAGTAGAAGCTGACCATTGTTTTGTTCTCCTGTACCTCCATGGGGCTTGAACTTGGTATTTAATGCTCTATGTAAGGCATCTTTCAAACCTCTTTCATCAGTGTCTTTGGACATCCTGTCCTACAAGTTTTGTTTCCTAATTGCAATATTTTCACCCAGGAGGATTGGTGAACTTTGGGCACTGTCCTATAAAAAGTCTTATATTATCATACATAAGGAAAAGGTGGTATTGAGGACGATCCTGTCATTTGTATGTCAGGTACCTACAGCCTTTCATGTGCATCCTGCTGTCCCAGGCCAGCCAACCTGAAAGAGAAGGAGCTGCACAAGTTGGATTTGCGCAGGGCAGTCAAGGCTTACCTAGAAAGGATAATAGAGTTCAGAAAGTCTGAGAATCTGTTCTCTCCGGAGCAGCAAAAAAGGTTCAGAAAGCTTCTAAGGCCACCTTGGGTAGGTGAGTAAGGGCTTGCATCGCCAAAGTGTATGTTGCTGAGATGATGATGACTCAGGCTCTCATCAAGGCGCACTCCAACAGGGCTCTTGCTGCTTCCTGGGAGGAGAAAGGGGAGGCATCTGTATTGAAGTTTTGCAAAGCGGCAATGTAGTCCTCATTTCATACATTTACTAAGCACTACAAACTGGATGTTCAAAGCTCTGCTGATGCGGTAGAGTCTTACAGGCATTGGTTAGCAGATAATCATTATGCATCACACGTGTGGGTTATATATGGAACAGTATTCTCCCGTACCCAGTTTGGGGATAGGTACTGCTTCTAGGAACCCATGTGTATGGCCTTCCCGTTGACACTATGGAGTGATTCAGAAAGGAAAAGTTCTTATATATGTACCATAATTTCCATTTCTGTTAGCTCCAACATTGTCAGTGGGACCTCTCTTGGGAGTCCCATGGCTCCTATTGGGGAATGAAGATGTTCTTTATGCGATCACAACTGATTATCCAGAATTGTCTGCTAACAATGGAAACATTTGCTTTTTATTAGACAATGGACATGCAGGTTAACAGGTTGTGATTTGTGAGCATTGTGCAGTGCTTCATCATTACAGGTTAGTGTTTACCTTGTTTTCTTCAGTTATGTACAACGTTATGGCTGTTTAAACTTCTTTATAATTGTTAGCAGCAGCATACCAACCCTGTCAAAGGTTCAGTGGTGGGTCGCTTAAAAGGCAGGACAGCAGAACTGGTGGGCAAGACACTGTTAGCCAGCTTTCCAGAATGGGGTAGACTATCCATTTATCCTTTTATAATGTCGTAATTATTTACATGTATAAGTTCCCATATGTACTGACTTCCCATTGACAATGCTGGAGCTAACAGAAATGGAAATTACAGTAAGTATGAAGGAATTTCTCATTTTAAGGGGCATTGATATGATGGTGCACTATCCACACACTGGCAATCTTCCTTTCCCTTTAAATTCAGCTGGAATATCTTCGAGCTAAGCTTCTCCCTCCGACCTGGGCAGTATATTCCTCAGCTCTGTGCCTTGATGTCAGATCTTCCTTTCCACTGGAAGAGTCGGGTCTCCTCCTTTGCAGCTCCATACGCGGTGTAGGGCTATTCCAAAGTGCACCACTGCATTTCATCTTCGCTTATTAGTAGCTTTTTCAGTTTCTGCTTCATGCTGCCACGGATTGAGAGGAAGCCTGGTCCAGTCCAGGACTTAAGCGTTGCATTCAGTGCAACCAAAGGATGTCCAGGACAGACCCACACACATCGTACATTTACTGCCTCTGGGTAGAGCACAAAGTTGAGGCCTGCAGCCTTTGCCTTCTTCTTCAGAGGACTGCTATGCGTGTCTCCTGCTTGGTCAGCCAGACAGATTGGACCCCCTGGTTTGTTCAGAGGACACCCTTAAGTCATTGTCCTGCAGTGAGTTCAATGGCCCAGTTTGCGGGCATGGAAGAGTGGCAGAGGCATCTGCCCAAGCTGCAGCGGGAGCCTTTTCGGCATCAGTGCTGCTCCTGGATGGGGTCAGCATCGCAGCATCATTCACAGGGATGTTCAGAGAGATGTGCAAATCCCTCCAGATCCTTGGAGAGGGCCCTTCCTGTAGTTCTAAAAAAATAAATCTAAAAAATCCCACAGTCGGTCGTGGGACCTGGACTGAGTACACTCTTCCTGTTACTGCGATTTCCTCGACTGCTCGACAGCCATCAAGTGTGAGGGTCAGGTTGCTAGCTCCACGGTACCCCATCAGGCTTGTTGACCACGACACCGGCTGACCAGGCAGTCAAGATTTTTCTCGAGTGGTTGACCTGTTGTCTGAAGGGGTCAAGGATGACTATCTCCCCTGGACTCCGGTCATTTCGTCTCTCTCCCAAGAGGGTCAGGAGCAGTTGGTGGACCCGGCTGCCTCACTTTGTGATCCAGCAGCAGGAGCTGGTCGATGTTATTTACATGACCCCTCCGCATGTCTCTCCTTGCTGTCGATGTCCCAGTCATCGGTCGAGATCACGGTTGAGGGATTGCTCTTACTCCCACTCTCAATCTTTGGCCCAGCAGTGCCACTGGTACTTCTCCTCATCATCATCTTGTGATGGGGAGAGGCTCTGTTGCAGGCTGCATCAGCGCTATGAGGAGCTGATATGGCCTCTGTTGGTCCTTGTGCAAGGTAGACCCCCTCCCTAGACCCCAGCGACTTCTTGGGTGCCCCCAGTCTGGTCCACCCCAGTCTTGCTGCTAACGGTGTCTCCAACACTGGCCTCTTCCCCCGATTGGGCCGGAACCACCGCCCCGGCAGCCATTGTAAGGCGACCCTACCAAGGTCTGCTGTCCAGCTACCAGCTTACCTGGCCAGTTATCAGTGGAGATCACCTACTCAGGTGAGTCCAGAGTGATACATGGTGAAAAGCAACAAAGGGCCGTCTTCGAGGAGTCTTTGGACTCCAGTGGGTCCTCCATGCAGTCGTATAGGGCTCCTGGCTTCAACCATGATTTGGACGAAGAGCTGACAACTGACCATGGGCTGGTGTCCTTTGGGGCTATTCTGCTGTTGATCTCAGAGCCTATGGAGATCCCTTTAGAACCTGTCCAGAAGCAGGCTGAATACCCCTGATGGCGATACTGGACAGGGATGATTTCCCAGGGGTCGCCTTCCTGGTGTCCGAGGCTATCCTGGGACCAGCATTGGAGCTTTGGTAGCATGTGGCCTGCTGTACAGCACCCTCAGCCCATATGGTCTGCAAGTATGTGGTCCCTACCTGGCTCCTTGTCTGGTTTCTCGGACCACCCCCTTGGTCGAGAGGGTTGGTGGCCGACTCAGTTTTCCAGAAGACTGGCAGTGTTAGGGATTTGGACAAGCCCCCCCAACAAGGAGTTCAGAAAGCTGGATTACGCAGCAAGGAAAGTGTATGCTGTGTCCTCCCTGGTTTTCTGGCGGGCGAGTTGCACCTTAATGATTACCAACTTCGATCACGGAGTCCTCGCCTGTGCCCTCCCTACCTCGCCTTTCTGTGAATTTGCAGTTGGTGAGTAAGGTGGTCAGAGATCAGGGTTGAGCGCTGGCTAAACATCAACTCCCGACAACCTTGAACATCGGCGCCTCATGCATCTGGTCCATAGCAGCAGCCATTGCGATGTGTCGCAGGGCTTTGCTACAGATTTCTACCTTCACAGCGGACACCCAGCATTTATTTATTTATTCAAAAGTTTTACTAGGAATGGCATACTGAGCAGACTACCGCTCGATTCCAGATGTGTCCGGGGGGGTAGGGCATGGGAGATGCATCGCAAATACAAAGTACAAAAATTTACAGATATGTACAGGTAAGCTATATACAATGATATGTACAGAATAAAATACAGAATGCATCACAGCATGTAACCAGCAAATCTGTGTTGACACTGCAGTTAAATTGGTATAAGCTGTAAATGGCAACTTGACAGGGTCGGTGAATAAAATATTATGGAGTAACCCCAGTTGGAGCCAGTAGGAGACCTAGGACCTAGACTAGTTTGAGTTTCATTTGCATGAGCAGTTGGCAGAGAGTTGCTCTCTGAGGAGTGAGTTAATTTGCTGAGAGGAGGGAGCGTGCCGAATGGGTCCACGGGCAGGGAGTTCCATAGTTTGGGCATGCAAGCTCTGAAGGCCAACAGGCCGGCAGAGGTCGACATGTAATGGACATGCAGGAGCCGGGAGTTGAAATTCCTGAGTGAGTAAGCAGGGGGTGTTTGAGCAGTTAGGATAGCAGCGAGGTAGGAGAGTAGTGACTGGGACCAGAATCTGGCCATGAGGCTATTGCAGTGGGACTGTCGCCTGTCGTATAGCGAGGGGAGGTTAAAGGACCGGTAGAGGTCACAGTGGTGGATAGATGGTGTACAGTCCAAGGCAAAGCGACAAAAGGAGTGGAAAAGAGGATCCAGTCTAGCCAGGGTGGACTTAGGTGCGGCACTGTAGACTACGTCCCCGTAAACAAAAATAAGGAGGATAATTTTCTGCACAGTTGCCCTGCGGGCTGGCAGAGGAATACAGCCACAGTTTTGGAATAAGGCGCCCAGTCTAGGGTGCAGTTTTTTGTGGGTAGCGTTGATGTGTGCTGAAAAATTGAGGTGCTGGTCCAGCCAGACCCCGAGATATCTGAAGGAGGTGCAATCTTCTATGGGAGTCCCTTCTGGGGTTTTGAAAATAGGCGTGGCGGGGAGTCGGGAGAGTCTCTGCCTCATGCCGAAAGTTAAAAAGACCGTTTTCTTGGCATTTAGAATAAGTTGATTTGAGTGAAACCAGAGCTGAATAGCATTCATGAACTGGTCGATATCCTCTTCTTGGGCACTGACCTTTTTGACCCTGGGGTGAATGGGCATCTTATCAGGATTGAAATGTCCAGTGCCACCCTTGATTCTGTGACATCCTCACAAAAGGACCAGAAAGAGCAGTGACTAAAAAAGAAGTTCTTTCAGACTCTGCCCTTTCAATCGCAGCAGCCTAGGCAGCAGCAGCCCCAAGAGGGGCAGTTGCAGGCTTGGCGACCCAAGACTAAGTTCACTGGCCAGGGCTCCAAGAAGCCAGGAGGTAGGGGTGGTGCTCCCCCACCAGCAGCTAGTGCCAGTGCCCCCTGTAAGACTGCCCAGTGAGAGGTCGAGGGGGTGTCTACCTCCCACCTGTCCAGTCCCTGCCACAGCCCTGCCTCAGCTCCCTATGGGGGGGGCCTTTCCCATTTCTGGCATGTCTGGTCTATCTTCATGTTGGACAAATGGGTGTTGGAAGTGGTGGATAGAGGGTTGCCTCTCGACTTCGAGGCTCTCCTGCCGTACCGACCCCACACAACCACGGGAGTCCATGGTGTCACAGGATATGCTGTCCACCAACAGGGAGGACATTGCTCTGCTCCTAAAGAAAGGAGCCATAGCCCATGTCCCGGGCAACATGGCCTGCCAGGGCTTCATGACCAGGTACTTCCTTGTTCCCAAATGGACAGGGGGCTGGCACCCCATACTGGATTTTCACAATCTCAATCAGTTTTTGAAGAAGTACAAGTTCTGGTTAGTCACTCTGAACCAACTCATTCCATCCCTGGAGCAGGGCATGTGGTTTTGCTCTCTGAACTGCTAGGGCACCTTCTTCCACATTCTAGTCTGTCTGTCTCATTGGTGGTACCTCAAGGTCCATGCAGAGAGGGTTCTTTACGAGTTTCGGGTCATGCCTTTTGGTGTCTCCTTGGCTCCCTGGGTCTTCACTAAGTGGATGACAGTGGAGATAGCATTCCTGATGTACCAACAAGTCAGGATCTACCCTTACCTGGCTGACTGGCTGATAGCTGGGCCATCCCAGGAGGTGGTGGAGCAGTCCAGTGACCTGGCCTTCCAAACGTGCAGAGACTTGGACCTTCCGGTCAAGTCCGAACTCAACCCCTTGCAGATGATCCACTTTATCAGGGCAGATCTGGACTCCCTCTGGGCCAAGGCTTGACTTCCTGTGGACCAGGCATTGGCCCTTACCTCCTATGTCCCATCATTTCAGGTTGGGTACTTGCACCCTGCCCAGGACTTCCTGTGGCTGCTGGGGTACATGGCATCCTGCACCAGTGTGGTCAGATGGGTCCGCTGGTGGATGTGACATCTGTAGTGGGAGCTGGTCCACCAGTGGTCTCAGTGCCTAGGTCACTTGGACCAGCTGGTCACGGTGACCCGGCCAATGTGGGTTGCCATCCAGTGGTGGCTCATCCCGGAACATCTTGAGAAAGGAGTCCCATTCGTCTGCCCAGAGCCAACTGTCACCCTGACAAATGACGCCTCTCTGGTGAGATGGGGAGTGCACCTGGGGAACTACAGGACCCACGGGTTCTTGTTCTCCAGGGAGCCCCGTTATCACATCAGCTTCCTAGAGCACCATGCAGTGCGCCTGACCCTGGTGGAATTCGCTCCACTGATCTGGAGTAAGGTGGTACAGGTCGAGACAGACACCACCACCACCACTACCATGTGCTACTTGAACAAGCAGGGCAGCAAGCACTCCTTTCGTCTGTGTTGGGAGGGCATCCGCATCTGGACCCTCGTTTGCAGCCTAAATGCAGATCTCCTGACGATCCATGTAGCTGGAGCCTCCAACCAGAAGGTGGACACCCTCAGCCAGGTGGCCGAGATGTCTCACGAGTGACCCCTGCATCTGGAAGTGGTGAACTACCTGTTCTTGCAGTGGGGCACTCCCCTGGTTGACCTGTTTGTCTCCTGGGAGAAAGCCAAGCTGAGGCTGTTTTGTGCCCACCCCCTCAGTGTGGGATACTGGTGGGGGGGATGCCTGTGCAAGGCCTTGGATCCCAGGCCGCCTCTGTGCTTTCCCTCCATTTCCCCTGACAGAGTGTTGGTCAAGGTGCGGATGGACAAGGTGCAGATGATCCTGGTTGCTCTGGACTGGCTACATCAGTTTTAGTACCTGGATCTGCTCAGCCTCAGCAGCAGGCCTCGGTGGCTATTGCCCCTACGCCCAGATCTGCTCTTTTGTCAAAAGGGAAAGGTCCTACATCCAGACCTTCAGTCACTGCAGCTGACAGCCTGGTTCCTGAGTGGCTAGAGTTTCAAGCTTTTGAGATCTCGGAGGATGTTCTCCATGTTGTGGAGGCTTCCCAGAAGGAGTTGACCTGTCAGTGGTATACGTTCAGATGGAAGTGGTTTTCCATTTGGTGCCAGGGCAGGGAGCTACACTCTCTGGCCTGCCCTTTGGCTAGCATTCTCATCTTCCTTTGGTCCTTCTTCTAGTTAGGACTGAGGTCGATGACCCTCAAGGTGCACCTGGAATCCATCTCAGCATACTGGACTTGAGCTGGTATGCTGATGGTGGCACAGGAGAAGGTGGTTGGGCATTTCTTTAAGGGGCTGGACCACCTGTCACCGCCAGTGTGTGAACCACCACCACCTTGGGACTCATTGCTGGTACTGGCAGTGCTCATGGCAAGCCACATGTACCAGTTAGGTGGGAGATGTCACATCTGTAATGGAAGACTGCCTTCTTGGTGGCCATCACCTAAACCAGAAGGATCAATGAGCTCCAAGTGCTTTCGGTGGAGTCTTCATACATAGTGTTCCACAAGGACAGATTTCTCCTCTGCCCCCATCCAAAGTTCCCCCGAAAGTTGTGTCGGAGTTTCACCTTAACCTGGTGATTAACCTCTCCATGTACTTCACTAATCCCACCTCAGACGCTGAGCACAGGCTTCATACTTGGGACCCGAGGTGTTTGCTTACTACCAGGAGCACACACCTGGAGTTCAGGGAGAGGATCGCCAGCTGTTTGTCACCTGTGCTGAAGCTATGACTGGCAGCTAAATGGTCGATTGGCAGGTGGATTGTCTCCTGCACAGACCTGTGCTATAGGTTGGCTTTTAGGGAGATATCTGTTGGGCTTAGGGCTCATTCCATCAGATGTGCTGCTGCCTTGGTGGCTGCTTCCAGGGGCGTCCCTATCCAGGAGATCTACATGGCTGCTACCTGGAAGTCGGCACACACCTTCATTTCCCATTACCACATCGACCTTGAGTTACACCAGGATGCTGGTTTTGGGACCTCAATTCTCCAGTCCTTCTTTGCCAAGTAAGGGTGTGCGCCTTGCCCACTCCTCCCGGGGAACTGCTAGGAGTCTGCCAGAGTGTGGATAGTACACCATATCCATGCCCCTAGAAATTAGGGTTACTTGCCTGCAACCATAGATCTTCTACGCACTGGTCTCTTGCAGTAAGTCATTACTTCTGGGAGGTTCCACCAGGTGTCATTGTCACACAGCAGCTTCTTCTAGCAGTCTTCCTTGGGGGCCATCCACACGACATCACTTCCTGTGGATGTGTATAAGAGTGGGAGGCCCCCAGTACCCTCTGTTCATTTTCTTGCCGGCTTCTGCTCACACAGTCAGCTCTCCTGACCTCCAGGGTTGCAGTCTTCGACTCAAACTTGAACTGAATTTCTTCCTTTGGATCCGGGACCGGGACTTCCTCTCAGCACCCCCGGACTCCCATTGCAGGCCTGTGACCCACTCTCAGTACCCTTGCTGCTCCCAGATTCTGGCCTTCTGGCTGGGTCTGGATCTTCTCTTGGCAAAGCACATTTCTTCTGCAGCAGGCCCGGTGTTCCATTAGTGCTCACGGTACACCTTCTGACCCCTAGCCCCGGCTGTTCTTGCTGTGGCCTGGGTTTTCCTCATGGCTGATCGCCACAGCTCAGCCAGGCCGGAGCAGACCTTGGGGGTTCGCCTTCAAGACTCCTTGGCCAAGGGCTCTCGTTCCAGGCATAGAAGGGAGAGGGATTCACACTCCTCACACTCCCTCCCTCTTGCTCTATCGACGATGGCTCCTCCGTAGTCAACGGTACCTTCCTCATCGACAGGGCTGCTCCCCCTGTCGACGGAGCCTGATGGGCTGGAGCTTGTTTCTGAACATTTTCCATCGACAGGTAGTGTTGCCCCGTCGACGGCATGGTCCTCGTCAATGGGGATGCATCCCCCTTCGACGACACATGTTCTTTCATCTCCCTCGTTGATGGGAACTCCTCTCCCGTTGACTGAACATGTTTCTCCTGTTCTCTCATCGACTGAACCCTTTTCTCCGTCAATGGAGCGCTCCTCGTTGACGGGGCAGCCTCTCCCGTTGGCCAGGATGAAAGCTGCTGATCCCTGGGTGACAGGGGATGCTACCACCGTCGAGCGGAGGGCCTCTCATTCCTTGTCAACAGGGCTGCCTCCTCGTCGGCGTTGGGACCTCCTCCGGGACTCCCCTGCCCACGGCCCTCCTTCTGTGCCCCCCCTCCGCTTGTCCCGGCACTGGGTGGCATACTGCCCTTTTGCACCGCTCGGGCATGTCTGTTTCAGGCCTTGACCCCATGGCCTTTGCCATGCTTCCATTGCTCCTTTCCCAGTCCGATCCATGGGTGGGTGCCTTCCCCACTGCTCAGGGTCGGTCGCTCAGGCTGACCTGCCCTCCTCCTCGTAAGTCGCCTTGGGCATCATCCTCTGCCTCTGGACCCATCACATGCTCGGGCATTGCCCGTGTTGTGCTGGAGGTCCTGCAGAGCCTGGATCGGAGTCCGGCCTTGTCCTGTTTCCTCTCCCCATCGCCCGAGCACTTGAGCCCGGACCCGGCGATTCCCACCTTGTCCACCCCCCTCCCATTTCTGCGGACTCCCTTTATGGTGATTTTGGGAGGGAGGATCCCTTCCTTGTTCTTGGCGGAGATCCTGAGAACCTTGCTTCCCCCTTGGTCCGCATCCTCCCATCTGGAGGTTGCCCCATTTGACCCTCTGTAGTCTCCCCCCCCCCCGATCCATCCTTCACTGAGCTTATGCTGCAGATCCAGCACGCTTTTGCCTTCCTTGCTGTGGATCAGGACTTCTTTCATTGGGACCTGGCTACCTACCTCGGTTCCCGAGGAGCCTGCCCTGGTGGCCCCGCCCTTGATTCCTGCATATTTTAACGCACTCTCATGTTTGATCTTGTCCAGCCTCCACCCAGCCTGCCCCTGGCAGCACTGATTGGCTCTACTGTGCCCCTTCTGACCACCCCTACTTGTCCTCTACCCCTGTGGTGGACTCGGTCGTCAGGGTGGCGGCCCATGACTGGACTGCCCGACCTTGCCATACTAGTTCCTTATAGCCGGATGCTGATTCCTGGCGCATGGATTTATATGGCATTCGGGTTTATTCTTCCAGTACTTTGCTACTTCGTATTCTTAATTACCTGGGTTATATGGTCCGGTACCTTCGCACTCTTCGTGCCTCAGCATTGGACCTCTTATCCGACTTGCCTCCCTCCTCTGAGTCAATCAGGCTGGCTCAGCCGCTCTCTGCCATGACCTGCCTTGCATCCACACCTGCTCTGTGCGTGCTTGATGTGGTTGGCCTTCGGCCCACCTACCAGCCTGGCATCACCTCTGGCGCTTTGCCTGGCTGCAGGTTGGGTTTGCCACCCGATGTCCAGCTGTCGATCACCAACACCTTTTTCTGGGAACCTGTTTGGCCCTGGTGCTCAGGCCATCCTTTATTCCTTTTAACTCGGGCATACTCTTGGTCTCTTCAAGACCTCTGTCCTGCCCCCAGGTACCATCCCCACGCCCCTGTGGGCAGGCCGTCTCTTTCCCGGCCCCCCTCCCAGGGTGCCCCAGGGCCTCCACGTGGGTGGCTCAGTCTGCCCCTCTGCGGTGTTCCCGTCCCTCACGTGGGGCGGGACCCACTGCTGCGCCCTAAGCCGCTTTCACGGTATCCCCCGCCTCCTCTTGCAGGCCTCTGAGGCGCCCTGGGATCTCTTTCAATTTCTTGTAGGCTTGCTTCCAGACTGGATGCTTCACTCCTTCCTGCGGATCTGTTTGAAACTCCTGCTTCTGTCCCTCCTGGAGCCCTTCAGTTGTTCCTTCCTCTGACCATCCGGGATGTGTTTTCCCCAGTGCTCCTTTTCTGCTATCTGATCTGCTCTACTTGTATGCTTCTGGATTTGACTCTGTGCCAGAGTCTGTTGACCTCTGTCTCATCGGGATGCATCACTGTGCCTGGCCGTCTACAGTTCTGTTTCTGTCATGCCACATGTCTTCACCTATGGGGTTGAGTCAGGACACGGTGGTTCAATTGGTCCTTACCCCACCCCGCCTCTGGGGGTGCGGTTCAAGTTGACCTCTCCTGTGGCTCATGTGTCTTCGCCTACTGGTTTGAGTTAGGATATTATGATTATTTTGGTCCTTACCCACCTTGGCCCCTCTGCCGCTGGGGGTGCGGTTCAAGTTGACCTTTTATGTGCCTTTGCTTATGTGACTTTGCCTTTCCTCCCATTTGGATTTTACTGCTTGGGAATCTCCCAGAAGTAATGACTTACTGCAAAAGACCAATCCATAGAAGATAGTACGGTTACGTAAGAACCTACCGTAACAGTAGATCTTCCGAGGACTATCTCTTGCAGTATGTACCCTGCCTTCTGTCCCCCTGCCTTCTTGCCTCGAATCTGCAACTGAGGCCATTGCGTGGGATCGCTATTCTCTATTTTTCTGGCCCTCGTTTACCTCAGCCCAGGCCGTGCTTGCCGAAACTGGCGGTGAACAGAGGGTACTGGGGGCCACCCACTCTTCTACACATCCACAAGAAGTGATGTCGTGTGGACGGCCCCATGGAAGACTGTTAGAAGAAGTTGCCGTGCGACAGCGACACCTGGTGGAACCTCCCAGAAGTAATGATTTTCTGCAAGAGACAGTCCTCAGAAGATCTACTGTTACGGTAAGTTCTTACGTAACTGTACTTGACGAACATACGAAATTTGCCAGCAGATAAAGGCCTAGAGGTTTATCAAGCCTACTCGAATGTGCAGCTGGCACCCCTTATTCTGCAGCTGCCCCTCACTTCCACCCTTCCCCTTCATTAACCCTCCCCCTTGTCCTGTCCCATCCTCGTTTGAAGCAGTCCACTGTTCTACTGCATACCACTTCAGGAGGTAACGCATTCCACCCAGCCACCACCCTCTCTGTAAAAAAGTGTCTCCTCATCTCCCTCCTGAACCTTCCTCGCTCCAGTCTCATATCATGACCCCTGGTGTCCCTCCCCTCCCTTACTTTGAACAGCCCCTCTGTACTTGTCTTGTTTATTCCTTTCATGTATTTAAAGGTTTCAATCATGTCACCCTGTCTCCTCTCTCTCCAGTGATTACATGTTCAACTCCTTCAACCTCCTCTCGTGTGATAAGTCCCCAGCCCTTGATCATCTTTGTCGCTCTACGCTCACCCACTCCAGTAACCAATGTCCCTCTTCGAATCACAGGCCAGTACTGCATGCAGTACTCAGGTGTAGGTCTAACTAATGACCTATACAGTGGCAGAATCACCTCCTCCCTCCTCGAGGATATACCCCTTACAATACAACCCAGCATTTTGTTGGCCTTTGCAGCTGCCTTCCTACATTGTGCCGAGTTGTTCATTGACCCTGTAATGAGCACACCCAGATCCTTCTCCTCCTCTGTCTGGGCTAGCTGCACTCCCCTAGCTGGTAACTCCTCCTTGGGTTCTTCATCCCAAAATGCATCACCTTACACTTTTGGCATTAAAGCCCAGTTGTCAGGTGTCTGACCAGGTTTCAAGCTTTGCCAGATCATCCTGCAACCCTGCCATCCCCTAGGTCATCCACCACCGCCTACCTTGGTATCATCAACAAACAGACTGATCTTGCTCTTGATGTCTATGATATGTCTGCAATGAATATCCCAAACAACACTGGTCCCAACACCAAGCCCTGTGGAACACCACTCGTCACTGCCCTTGGGTGTGAGAGCTCCCCACCCACCACCACCCTCTGTTGCCTTCCCTGCAGCCAGTTTCCTACCCATCTTACCAGCTTTGCACCGGCCCCTGTGCCTACTAACTTCCTTCCCGGCCTTCCATGTGGCACTGAGTCGAATGCCTTACTGAAGTCCAGATACAGGACATCCACTGCAGCTGTCCGGTTGCCTAGTTACCCAGTCCTGAGAATTAAGGCCAGGTTGGTTTGGCAGGATCTGCCACGTGTGAAGCCACGCTGTCTGCTGTCCTGTAGTCCTTTGGCCTCTAGGAGGGCCACCAGTCTCTCCTTCAGGATAGTCTCCATTAGCTTACCCACGATGGATGTGAGGCTTACTGGTCTGTAGTTTCCGGTTCATCCTTGGGGCCACTCTTGTGGAGGGCACCACATGAAACCATCCTCCAGTCTGAGGTACACACCCTGAATGTAGTGAGGCATTAAATGGTCTGCCAAGGTCCTGCAAGGACCGCTGCCAGCTCCTTCAGTACCCTGGGGTGGATGCCATCTGGGCCTGGCGCTTGTCCACCCTCAGTGCCTTCAAACCCTCTCGACTCTGCTCTCCATGATTTCCCCATCTGTCACCACTTCCCACCCTGCTTCTGCCATTTCTCCCACCTTGGGTGTCACCCCCTTCTCTTTAGTAAATACTGAGCAGAGTACTGGTTTAGTCTTCCACCTTATAGCACCCTGCTTCAACCCAACCCCCCTCCTTCCTAATCCTTACTATGTGGTCCTTACAGCTCCTTTTCTCCCTGATGTACTTAAAGAAGTCCTTCTCCCCTTCTTAATGCCTTGTGTCAGCCTGAGTTCCGTAGATGCTTTGGCTCCCCTTACTGCCCTTGTCACCTCCTTCGATTCTGTCAAAGTACTTTGTACTTTGTAGGAGAGGTAGATGATGCACATCCACAGTCCACTCGACCCCCCGAGAAGGGCACATCAAACACTGCTTCCAGCATGAAGGATCTGACATCAAGGTGTGAGCGGGAGTATACCACCCGGGTGGGTGGGAGGAGCTTAGTTTGAAGATGTTCTGGCTGAATCTAAAGGTGATTGGAAACAGTTTTTACACTTTTAGAAACTCTCTAGTTCTTTTATTGGCTACCCAGTATTCTGTTTCTGATCTTTGTTTTTTAATTAATAATCTAATTGTGTTGCCTTTTTAAGGACCCTGAAACCATCTCTCTTCAGCAGTGCTGCCCTCTCTTTTCGTGCTGCCTGAACATTCTATGACATCGCAAACACCTTTCCAGGCCATTCAGATGGATAGCATGGAATGGGACTTTCTGATGTCATAGAATGTCTTAGAAATATGAAAAATCAAGAACAGAGGCTGGTGAGGAGAGTGGAACTCTGTGTAGATCTGAGGGCACCCCAAACCTAGATTATGTATTTATCCAAAAATCATCAAAGCATATCAGGATACATAACTGGCATGGAAAGGAAGATGGAAGGGCAGTTAATTATGTAAAAATAATTTCCTATCTCCTTCAAGGAAAAAGGAAGATTGCTAGAGTGTGGACGTGCGCCATATACCACTCCTAGAACTATGGTTACAGGTGAGTAATCCTCATTTATTAACCCCCGGTCTGGTTATTACCAGAGAAACACAGACCACTATTGGTATTATTAAGTTTATACAGAAAACATTTTAAAAACTGCTGAAATCTGTTTGTCGTGCTACAGCATGTCTGAGAAAGCAGGAACTGTTTCTCACGTACTGTAGTGTTGCAAGACATCTCTGGCTGCTGCATGTTGAAGTGGGTTGGCAAACTGGATTTGCTGCCTGACTGGCTAAGTACATACACAGCAGCCAGTGAGAATGCAGAGCCACTCTCCCATTATTCAGTCTTCTATCTGATTATCGCAGAATAACCAGACAGTAAGTCTGCATTCTGATTGGCTAAGAACAATTTATTTTCAGTATAATACAGTGTAACAGCACAGGTCAGTTAAAGATCTTTCCTTTAGAGCTTTTGGTTTGATTATTTTTCTCATCAGCTTATAAGCGCGATAACACACTCCAGGAGGTACGGTTATGCTGTAATAACTGTACTTCCTAGGGCAAAGCATTGGGGACAGTTTCATGCCTTACCACCCAGCCAAGGTGTGTTGGTATTACAGTATAACTGCACACCATGTCATGTGTTATTGTTTACATATTGCACCCTGTAACGTTCCTCGTTGCTTTGGTTGATTAATAACATTGTCACCCAGGAACTTCATAAAAGGTCAGTGTGACTATTTTTAGTTTTATCTGCTCATGGAAATCACTTTGAATTCTGTTTTCCTGTCTGACTGCAGCAACTGCAAGTGGTTCCGTTGTTTGGAGATATGCAGATAGAGTTGGCAAGATATATTAAGACCAGTTCTCACTATGAAGAAAACAAATCCAGGTGAGAAGAAATATTTGCCAATGTTGTATATTGTTGTACTGTATTCGTGATTGTTTCAATGTTTTACTACTCTGACTATTGTAAATCCTTCTACCTTCTCCCCCGGGTTGCACCTGGGAAATGAGCCTCGGCTCAGTGTGCCTTTCCCAGTTACCAACTTTGAAATGAATAAATAAAGTTGACAAATCTGGAACAGCTGAGAATTTATAGGCTTCTTCCTGTCTCATCAGAGACAGAATTTCAGCATTAAGGCATAATCACGGGGTTATTGCCAGTTATTCTAATTGGGGGGAGGGGGTAGCATGAGACTACAGATGAAGTTTGGTAACAAATTCCCTTACGGTTAGCGTAAAAAAGGTAAGAAACCCCCCCCCCCCGGAGTACCTTAATGCTGTTATTAAACTAAAATGTTTTTATTTTCTTGAAAGTATTTTTTTTTTTTTTTTTTTTAAATACAAACCACAAATTTCTGGTGTTTACTTATTGAAGTTTTCGTGAGCACCACTGTCCCAGTGTGAATTTTTTTGCTGTTTTTTTTTTTACTTTTTTTAACTTGCAGTCTTCCAAGAATCAGTCTTCTCTGTAGAGCAACATTCTGAGGAGGCAAGGACTGGACAGGACCAGAACCTTCAAGCTGTTTGTGCCGGTGCAGGCATGAGCACACACTGACATATATAGGCAATGTCAACAGCCCACCTGCCTCCTTTCCTTTTGTTTTTCCCGCCTTAGAATGTGTACCTTGTTGAAAGCACAGAATTTTGTGTTGGCCCACATAGGCCATTCTTTCACAAAATGGAAAAAAGGAAGCCACCATTTTGCTTCTGTCAGTGCAGTAGGAAAATAGGTTCTTCTGATCGTCGCTTATGTTGTTTCATATGTCTGGGCCTTGACCATGATTTTGTGTCTTGTTCGGTGTGGGATCATCTGTCCAGATGGACGGTTAAGGACTGGCGACGCTATTGGGGTTTTTAACAGTCCTTTGCTAGGCTGGCATGCTGGCGCTGTAGTAGGGATACCTCTTGCAGTGCTGACGACCTGAGTTCAGGAGCGGTGTCAGATGATCAGCCGGGAGAGATGGATGAGCATCAGTTGGACTGCTCTTCTTCCCAAGGGAGGGAAGGACCTGGAATCTTGCAGTATTTCAACCCATAGCAATGACTGGGAGTTGGTACACCTGAGACCAATACTGTGGCTGGGATTGTAGGGGTGGCAGACATCTACATATTGGACATGGGAGCATGCCAGATGTGTTCTGACATCATTGCATACCTGCCTCCACCAGGGATACAGTAGGTGAAAATTCCCCCAAGCAGCCCAGCTTGAAGTTGGGAGCCCCTCCCCGTTTCACCACCTCCTGGATGTTGCCCGGGTCAGACTCAGAGAACCAGGGTTAATCTCGGTCTCTCCCCTTGCCCCTGATGAAATCTCACCATGAGGAGTAAGTCATGGGCTTCCCTGTGCAGGCTTACCCAGGGGATGCTGGGGTAGGGGGTGGGGTCTTCCCCTTGACACTTCAGAAATGCACTCTGCATAGCGACCCCTTCCCAGAGCTGGTTTCCCCTTTGGTGATCTGTGACCCAGAGTGCCCTCCCTATAGTTTTAGAAAGTGACAGAGGGGTACTCAGTGGCACGTATGTCTCTCGGCTTAACCTTCTCTGAGTGGTCTCTGCCAGTTGTGTCATGCCCCCTCATGGGGCTGTCTCTTCCCCGTAAAGACCCTGTCTCAGGGCTATTGAGAGGGTAGAGATGGGCCTCACATTTTCCTGACTCTGTTAAGGAACTGGCTGAGTTGCTTAGTGCTCCACCTTTGGCATTGCTTGTGACTATGGTGACACTGACATTGAGTAGCACCATTTCATCTTTGGCACCAACTCTCTATGTGAGCAGAGTGCCACACACCAAGTTCCCTTTGGTGCCAGCTGTATATTTCATGGTGGTGTTTCAGCTCCCCGTGACAGTTCTTTTTCGGCACTGTACTCAAATCCATTTTCAGTGCTGCACAGTGATACCCCATCAGTCCAATATTTCCTGTTCTTGTTAAGCTATGTCACCTGTTTTCACACAGTGTAACAAAACTTTGTCATTGCCCTTCCTATGACGTGCCTGAACAGTACCTCTAGACTTCTTAACAGGTGCCACCAATTAATATATTCTGTCCAGAGCTGGTATTCTGGGTTTCTCTAGGTCAACCCATTGTGTTCCAAGTTGCTCACTTTTCTAACAAACCCCAACAGCTGTCTGCAATATTTCAACAATATAATTCTATACTTTTGCAAACCAAGGGATCCTTGTCTGACATAAAGATTCACATACATATTTTTTAATCACAGAGAAGCAAGGGGAGAAAGAAAGAATAGAAGCAGCAGGAAGACATGGGGAAGTTGTGAGACCACCGGAGTGGCCAATTCCTAGGTGTCACAAGGAACATTTGATTGCTCAATCAGGCAAGCAAGTGACCGGATAGGAGAGGACAGAATAGATCATTGCCTTTAACTCTGTCTAACAGATGAGACAGGGTCTTACCCAGCCCTGTCACAATTACCAATTCTGGGAAAAGAGGGAAACTTATTACAGCTGGGGGTGGGATCTATATTATACATACTGATTTGACAAAGGGTAAGATGAGATACCAAAGAATTGTGGGCGACAGGACTGTATCTTGCTAAGCTGCCTGGAATGTTAAAGGGATGCAGGTGGACAGTAAGAGGCAAGAGGTTCTTCAACACTTCAAGTGACTGTATCTGATCATGCACCAGTGAAACACGCGATCAAAATACAGGGTGACATGCATCATGCTATCAAATGGAGGTTCAGTAAAATCCTCCTCACACAAGGGACCTGTAGAGAAGAGTGCTGCAGAGTTTGTCAACAAATTCTTGGCAGGCAAAAAACCCACACATACATCATGGATTGTCATATGGGAGTCTCTTAAGAGTTCTGGAAGAAGCAAGTTGATATCCATGTATACTAGCTGAAAAAAGAAAGCAAGGGAATGCAGGAATCGACTACTTGCTGGCATTAAAGAGACAGAAGCAAAATTGGACAAGGATAATGCAGATGCTGTCTGGATTGAATGGCCAGAAAACATAAGGGAATAAAATGAAGAATTGAGGAAATCGACGGAATTCATCTACAGGAAAACCAAACTCAGCTATGTGGCAAGTGGACCTCAATCTACGAACATTTTAGCCCTCAGGCTCAAACAAGAGTAGACCCAGTCCACCAATGCGGCCATCTAAGAGAATGTGTCTCAGCGAATCCTCACAGACCAAAGTAAGATAAACTTAGAATTCTACAAGTTCTACCAACAACTACACAGTTCAGAAGCTGCTGACAGACACCCTTGTGGAAGACTTTATTGCAGATGTCCATCTTCCTACCTTGTCTTAGGAGTAAGTGGATCTTCTGGATAATGAAATCAAAGAGACAGAAATTTGAGATGTCTTGAAAAATCTCCCAAGAGGGAAATCACCCAGGAACGGCAGTTACTCACCTGATTTCTATGCCACCTTTGCTTATATACTAGCTCAAGTACCCCATAAGGTGTATTCTAAAGTGGCAGAATCTGGCTCTTTGCCACGCACAGTGATGACTAGCATCACTTTGCTGCCCAAACTGAACAGGGACCACTCAACCTCTGCAGGATATTGCCAGATCACGCTTCTTAATGTCAGTACAAAGGCATTAGCAAAAATTAATGACAACAAGCTGCTGACAGGTCTTCCTTCCCTGGTCAGTCCTTAGATCTGGCTGTTATACACCAGCCTGAAGGGAGTGGTCTATGCAAATGGATTACTGTCATCAACCTACACCACGGTACATGGTAGGGGTGTCCCTCACCCTATTCACCTTGACACTGGAACCCCTTCTCAGGAAGTTACAGGCAGACCCATGGATACAGGGTATGAAAATTGGAGACAGCACACAAAAAGTATTGGCGTACGCGAATGGTGTCCTGCAAACTCTGTGCAGTCCTTCCACCTGTATTTGTCAGATGCTGCAATATATCCACAAGTTCGGCCTGTTCTCAGGTTGCAAAGTGAACATGGAAATGTCTGAGATTCTCCCTGTCAGTCACAAATGTCTGAGAAATATGTTTCAGGAATATGGGATGCAGTGTAAATCAGATCACACTGACTACTTAGGAGTTACCATTCAGGCAAATCCCGTGGAATCAGTAGCCCAAAATATCTAAAGAATTACAGGTGAGGGCGAAAGCCTGGTCTTTTTCTGATTGGTGCTGAAGGTCATGGACACTATCTTCTTGGTGTTGACCTTGAGTTGGTTGGCATGGAAACAGCACAGTACATGCTGGAGCAGACCTTCCACAGCTGAAGCTGAGTGGCTGGAGGTGTAAACTACCTTATCATCCACATACATATGGCTATACAAGGAGACACAGGCAGAGGGCAGGTCATTAGGAAAACTGAGAACAGGATAGCACCCAAGATAGAGCCCGGTAGGGACACCTGCTAGGATGACTAGGGGAGGAGATGGGACAGGATGCCTCCCACTTGTACTGACTGTTGACGGACTGTGAGGTGTGAGCGGAACCAGCCACCAACTGGAGCTGAGAGGCCAGCAGAGCTCAGCTTGTCCAGGAGGAGTGGGTGGGACACAGAGTCAAAGGCTTTGGCCAAATCGATGACTGTATCTTTGATGATATATCCCTGATCCATTCCAGTGAAGCAAGTCAGCTACTCCAAGCAAAGAGGAGATGGTGGAGTGGTGCTTCCTAAAACCAGACTGGAAGGGAGGAGAGATTTGAGGAGTGAAGGAAATCAGCAAGCCTGGAGTAAACAATACTTTCTTGCAGCTTTGCAAGAGAGGGAGGAGTAAGATCAAGTGGAAGTTGCCGAGGGAGGAGGTATCACCCACTTTGTGCAGAGGCAGAACCTTTGCAGCCTTCCAGGCCTGAAGGAGAGGTTCACAAGGTGAGAGAGTGGGGTGACAGTGGCCAGAGCTGGGATAGATAAAAGTTTGGGGTCCAGCCTGTCAGGGCTAGACTTAGAAGGGTTAAGTGAAGTAAGGGTGAGGAAGACTTACTGGGGGGGGGGACAGAAGGGAACTGGAAGCCCTCAGGTGAATGGGATTGGGGGAGCAGAAAGGATGGAAGGGGAGAGGAACCAGGAAATGAAGGAGAGGGGAGTGCACATGTGTTGAAGAATTTATGAAAATGAGTGGCAACCAGGGGAGGGTTGGAGACCAGTGAGCCATCTACCAGGAGGTCGGGGGAGCAGATTGGGCTGGGGGATCAGAGCGGGAGTGGATAACCTTCTGGAATTTTGATGGGGAGCTCAGGTTAATCTGGAGGTTTAATTTGAAATAGTGGGCCTTAGCAGTGTGGATAGCCTTTGTGCAGGAGTTCCTGAGTGACCTGTATGATAAGAGGTCAGACAGGGATCAGGAGGATTTGAAACATAACCAAGCTTGGTCCCGAGACTTGCACAGATCGATAAGGTCAGGTGTAATCCAGGGGTGTTGGGAGCTTTTAACCCTGGACTTTTTTTTTGTTTTGGGGGGGGGGGTATGTGATTGTCCCAGGTGTGGTTAAATATGGCGTGGGAGAGGGCCATATCAGTGTCCAGAGCAGAACAGGCGAGACACCAGTCAGAGGCAGCAGGATCGTTAAGGAGGGCAGTAGTGTGAAGCAACCTGAGTGACCTGGACCAAATGTATTTAGGGGTGTACTGAGTGGGCCTCACTTTCCTGATACAGTAGGTCATACAATGGTCACTGAAGGTATCCAGAAGAATGCCTGCTGCTGTGATATGGTGGGGGTGGGAGGAGAGGCACCCAGTCCAGGAAGGAGTGGTTAGGGGAGTGATGATTGAGCTGGGTGGGTTTGGTGGCTAGTTCAACTAAAGTTTAGGGACTCAATCCTGTGGAAGGTGGGCCTGGAGGCAAGGGAGAGCCAATTTTTGTTGAAGTCTCCAAGGAAGAAGAGCTCACCAGAGGGGCATGGGTAACAAGGGATGAGAGGGAGTTGAACAAGGAAGAGATTTTAGGCGAGGCATAGAAAACAGAGATGGGGAGAGTGGAAGGAAGGGATAGCGTGGATAGAAGGCGCTCGTGAGAAGAAAGGACTGAGTCTCTGAAGGTGATGGAGCAGGATAGGTTTTGACAGATCTGCAACACATCACCACGACCACACTCGCCACAGTCCTGCCAGAAAAGATAATAGTTTAGGAGAGCCCAGCTGGAGTCTGGTAGCCTAGAGGGAGAAGCACGATTCAGAGATACACAGGAGGCCAGTAGAGTGCTGAGAGATCCACATGGGGAGGGGGTGGCTGGGTGAGGAGGCTTCTAGCATTGAGTTGGAAAATACTGAGGCCTTTAGGGGGCGAGGATCCAGATTACAAGATTTACAAAAAAAAAAAAAGAGAGGATTAAAAACAGGATAGTTGACAGAGGAGGAAAGGAGGAAAAGAGGTGATTTACTCCTATTATATAAATTAATAAAGTATGGTGATATGATGGAGGAAGTAGATCTCAGATCAGTTAATAGAGAAGTTTCACTGTAATCTTACAATAAACAGGTCAAGGCGGAGAACATTTCTAAAAATAACAGCAAAGCCGGCCCAGTGGCATGGTGGACTGAGGCGCCTTACCTCCTGCCACACTGGTGACCCGGGTTCGGAAACGGATGCCTGTTGTTCGGGGGGATGGTTGGGGAGAGGGAGGGAGGATTGAACATCCAGATGGATGGCGGAGGGAGGGGTAGTGTGATCCGCTGCTTGACTGTCACCTTGAGATGTCCAGGTGATAGCACAGTCTGGGCGCACAAGCAGAAACCAATGACGGGTGTTTGAGGATGTCTCCGCGGAGGCGGAGCACATCTGTCAAACCATTGCACATGTGTGGTTTCAGGGGCAATAAAAAACAAAGGAAAACCCCCTCTGGCCACAGGATGACATCCAGGCCCTTGCAGACACACACACCCCAACCGGCAACCGGGCACCTGCCAGAAAAAAAGTCCTGCAAGCAGAGGACACCAGGTATGAAGGTAAGTCCCAGGTAAGTGGGTTGATTGGGCTGAGGGGGACAGGACAGAAGGGGGCTAGCCAGAGGTTGGCTGGCCTTAGGTGACACAGGATAAATTATTGATGGGGGAGGGGGGAATTACAGGTAACAATTTTTACCCTTTGGACTGTAAGGTGTTGGAATGTACTACCAACAGAGGTGGTAGAATCTGAAACATTTGAAGCTTTTAAAACTAGCTTGGATACATTTATTTTGGATAAGGAATTGGTAGAGAAAGTCCCATATGAGTGGGGAGATAATACAATGGATGAACTTGCCTTCTTCTATCTGAAGAACCAAGTGTAGAACTAAATATGCCAAGCGTACAGGACCCAAACCCAAGGATGGTTTAAAATTGCCCAGTTTTCTTCATTATTGCTTGGCTGCACATGGGAGCAAATACCTACAGTGGTACAAAGCTCAAGAACAGACTGTTTAAACCACATTATGGTTAGATATTGAAAAAGATTTATGTAGTGCAAAGGACATCGATCTTGAAGCAATTCTTCACAGCAGTTGGAAAATGCTCCCCAAAAATCTGAGACACACATCCATAGGCATCTTGTTTAATGTACATCAACAGCTCTGCAGGGCTCTAAATATTCACCCTCAAAAGGACGTGGGACAACCAATTCTCAGGAGCCTTAACTTTGTAATGATAAAACTTCAATTAATTCAGATCCCTGGTGTTCATGGAATGTTCAGTAGAACATATCACCCTGACAGGGCGACCCATCTCATACAGATCATTTCTTAACTGACCAGGTTTGGCAGACTGGTCAGCATTCCAGTTTCTACAAATGACACACTCCATAGCTCAACATGGACAGTGCACGCTGAAAAAAATGAATCCTCTTAAAATACAGGCAAATAGTCCTAATACTGTTTCTAAGTTGTATGCTTCCATCTCAGTTGTGCTTTCCTGAAGGTGCAGAACTCAAGCAATACTTGATACAGGCCATGCCTGAAGCAAGCACTCAGTTGTCGTGGGAGGAGATCTGGTCTGTCATTTATAAATACATTATAAAATTTTACATAACCTTTATTACTCACCCCAGAAGTTAAAGAAAATGGGTAAACTTGACTCAAAAAAATTGCACCAGATGTAGAGACCAGGAGGGTCATTTGTACCATGATCTTTGGAACTGTCCCAAAGCTAAACTGTTATGGGACAAAATTAGGAATAAAATGGATCCCCTTCTAAGCCTGGAGAATACCTTTACCCCAGAAATATCTGTGTTAGGTCATTACAACAAACAAGTGCTCACTTCTCAGAAATATCATATAGCCATGATTGTGGGAATAGCCAAGAAAAACATTCTGAGGCATTTGCTTGACGGTAGCACACCCTTATAGGTTCGTAGGTTTTCAGAGCTTAGGAGACATCTTGGCCATACTGCTCGCCAGTTTGTTCTAGTTGTACCCCTGTATGTTATTAGTAATTAGGTATGTGTCCAGATTTGTTTTAAAGGCTTGCATACTTCTGCTAGCTACTACCTCTAGTGGCAGACTGTTCCAAATAGGCACCACCCTATCATTAAACCAATGTTTCCTCCTAGTTGTTTTTTATCTTATTTTCCGAATGGCATAATTAGATTTCGGCTGCATTAAGGATCAAGAAAATAATTGCTAGCACCAACAATAGATTCTCTGTTTATCAGAAAAAAATGGGAGGAGTTAGAAGCGCTGTTGTCTTGAGCCCGCTCCTCTCAGGACAATCTAGACTAGAACCTTTGGGCATAAGATAATTAGATACACATGTGAAATGTTTCTGTCCGTGTTATCTTGAGTTTGCAAAGTATAGGTGTCTCTGCAAAACCTCAGTAACCTAATGTATATCAGAGATCTTACTTCCGAGGAAGGCTCTTGTTTTAGGCCATACTAGTAGGACTATGCTGCCAGGCACTAGGACCACACAGAAAACTTCTAGCTTGCAGTCTACCATGGGGGATCGTCCCTGCCCGACATCTGTCATCTGATGTCAGCCTAGGCTATGTAGGAGGGTGGTCCCCCACAACACCCCAGCTCTTTTTCTGCCATCGACCCATGCATGTTGGAACTCGGTGCACGTCGCAGCTACAGTAGACAGCCATTCCCGTGCTTTCGCACCTTTTTTATTTTCATTATTTTGTTTGTGTTAAACATCTTTTTTTCAGTGTTCCCTTGGTGAGTTTGTCTTCTCTGTCTGCTTCATCTTCCAACTGCTCTACAAAGTGTGCCTGCAGCAAACAGATCCTTGGGAAGGACGGTCCCTCTTCCTGCCTGATCTGCCTAGGCCCTAGCCACAACACCGAAGCCTGCCAGCACTGCCAGAAATTCAACCAGGCCACTAGGAGACATCAATTAAAAACACTGGAGAGCTACCTTCTTAAGCAGAAGTTGCTTGCTATGGAAAAAGAGCTGCAGCTCAGGAGCTCTTCAGCCTCGCCAGCACAGTCCTCCAGGGCCTCTTCTTCTTCCCACGAGGCAAATTTGGGAAAACACAAGCACTGGGACAAATGCAGAGATAGGGCCCTGTCTGCTTTCCAGTCATGGTTGCCCCACAAACCCGCGACCGTGGCAGTGTCGTCGTCCTGCAGAGGAGTTGGTGCCTCCAGCCCCACCAGCCCTCGCTCCTTATGGGCTCCCGGTGGTTCTGCCACTCGCCCTTATCTCTGTATTGGGTGGTGGCTCTTCGGGACAGGGGACTCGATTCTACAGGTTCCCAGCCAGGTAGCTTGGTCGGTTCTGGGCTCTTGGGCGGTGCCCTTGTGCCCGTCACCCCCCCCCCGGCTATGGCTCTGCCTTCATCGCCTCCCAGTTCTGGGACCGACTCCAGTTCTGGCAGGCAGCACCTGAGGCAGACTACCTCTGTTTCTTCTACCTTGTGCTGGCCTCCCCTGTTGGGCCGGCATCACCTGGCCTTTCACCAGGGCCCTCTAGGCCCTCACCTGTCAGGCCGCTGCCTGTGCTGCTAGCTCGCTAGCTCTGCGGGCTGAACACCAGTGATGCCTCAGCCACCACCTTCACAACAGCTGAGGCCTGTTAATCCATCCTGAATCCCTTGCCAGCACCGCGCTGAGCCTACAGCGGGTTACCCATCGGCAGGTTCTCAACCGTCATACCCTAACCCGATGCCTTCCTTGCCCTTTCTACCTGTGTATAATTTTATACCACAGGTAGACTTTAACGCCCTGTTCTCATAGTGGTGGTCATTGATCCAGAAGAAGACCCCTGTCCCTCAGGGCCCGCCTCCAGCCTCCCCCCCATCCCCCTCCCAGGGACAATGGCGGGGCTGGCCCAAGTGAACCCTACCTGACTGGGTCCTCCGGTGCCCTTCCAGACACTGGCACCGGCTCTAGGAGGGTCGATCACTAGGTGGGTCACACAGTCCTTATCTGCCATTACCTTCTGTTTATATCTGTGATCGCCGGGCTCCGATGCCGGTCCCAGATAGCGAGTCCTCTGAGGATGACTCTTTCTTTAGGGTCTTCCTCTTCCCAAGTGGAGTCATCCACAGGGGAGGACCAGCCCAAGGAAGTACCCAAGTCCGCCCCCCACCGATGACCCATCCTTTATGGACATTCTGCATCACATACAGTCCATTACAGGTTGGGAGATGAAAGAACTGGACCCAAAAAGGTTTCTCCTGGCTATTTTTCTCTGGCAGAAGGATGCCCTGCCGGTTGTGGTGCCACCCTTGAGTGAGTCCTATCAGGACGTCACCTGAGCAGCTTGGGCTGACCCCTTCTCCATTCCACCTCATCCTAAAAAGGTGGAACGGCTCTGCCATGCCCTGGCTGGTAAGCCTTTCTTGGGGAGTAATCCAAAGATGGATTCTGTGATCATTAATGCTACCCATGACCAAACTAAGAAGCCCAAGCACCTTAATGCTCTCCCCCCAGACTGGGAATCACGACAGCTTAACCAGATTGGCAAATGGGTCTTTTCCTCTGCTACTTTAGCCATTAGGGCCATCAACTATCTGACTTATATGGTGCAGTACCAGAATGCCATCTGGGACCAGGCCAGGGACCTGATCCAGACACTGCCTGAAGATTCCACTAAGACACAGCTTGCCCAGCTCATGAAGTAGGGCTCAGATGTGGGCAACCATGTCCTCTGGGCATTTTATGATGCTGTCAATGCCTCTGGGCTTGGGGCTGCCGCCAGAGTTTGCCACTGGTGCCACTCTAGGCTGTGGGTGTCTGGTTTTGCTCCGGATGTCCAGGACAACATTTTAAATGCTCTCTTGCTGGGCTTGGTCCTCTTTGGGGGTGATGTCCAGGACCTTATTTCTAAGTTGCAGGAGTCAGGCAAAGCCCTTGAGTTGGTTTATTCGCTCTACCATACCCAGCTTAGAGCGAACCAGCATCAGTCCTTCCAGCAGTCCACCTGCAAGCAGTGCTGAGGACAGTCCACCGAGGGCCAACACAGATGTTAGGCTACCAGCTTCCCCACAGGTGCTGCCACTTGAGTCCCCAGAGGCCCCGTGGCCCCCCTGCCCACTCTAGCCCCCACCTCCTGACTCTTTGTCGACCCCCCCTCCGACCGAGGCTCCAAGGGAGGTGGTCGGGGGTCAGTTCTCGCTTCATCTGCCAGGTTGGCAAGCAGTGACCACAGACAACTGGGTAGTCCAGCTCATAACTCAAGATCACACCGTGGAGTTTCTGGAGTGGCCACCAGAAAATCCTCCAGTCCACTCTACTGAAACTCCTGTGCAGCTGCCCCTCGTTTGAGGGGAAATTCAGACTTTGCTATAAAAAAGAGCCATAGAGCCTGTCCCTCAGGCTTAGTAGGGAAGAGGGTTTTACTCCCACTTTTTCCTCATCCCCAAGAAAACCGGGGCTCTCTAGCCCATCCTGGACCTAAGCATTCTAAATCTGTACATCGAATACAAGTGCTTCAGGGTGGTGACCCTTTAAGGACTACTACCCCTGCTGCACCAGGGGAATTGGCTTTATTCTGTGAACATGCAAGATGCCTACATGCATATCCAAGTCTTTCCTGCCCATTGCCGCTTCCTTTGCTTCCACTTTCAGGGTGCACATTTCGGGCCCTCCTGTTTGGCCTTTCCTCGCACCCCCCCGAGGTATTTGCCAAGCGCCTGGCAGTTGTGGCGGCAGCAGGGCTTCTGTGTATTTCCCTACCTGGACGACTGGCTGTTAGAAGCCCCCTCCAGGGATCGCATGGTTCAGACCCTGGAGTGCACTCTACACCTTTTCCAGGACCTGGGGATCACTATAAATCTGCTGAAGTGCTGCCTCTCCCCTTGCCAACACCTTCAATGCATAGGGGCAGTCCTGGACATCAGCCAGGGTAAGGCCTTTTTACCTGAGGACAGAGCAGAATGATTGCTAGAGCAGGCCTGTCAGGTTTCCTCCAGCCAGCAGGTTACCACCAGGGTTTTCCTGCAATCTCTGGGTCATATGGCAGCAGCCATCGCCATGGTTCCCCTGGTTCACCTGCATATGCAGATTTCTCAGTGGATCTTGAGAGTCCAGTGGGACCGTCGCACAGATGACCTGGACCAGATGGTTCTGGTTTCTTACCCGGTCCAGAAGGTTTTGTCATGGTGAGTCGATCTGTCCAGCCTCCTCTGGGGGATCTCCGTTCAATGCCTGATTTCCCCTCCCCCGACAAATTCTCACGACAGACTCATCTGGCCTGGGCTGGGCTGCTCATCTGGCCAATCACCAGACCCAGGGTATCTGGACGGATGTAGAACATGGTCTTCATATATGTGTCCTGGAGATGTGGGTGGTTCTTTACGCCCTGCAGGTCTTCCAGACTCATCTCCTTCCAGGCCCACTGCTGGTGGAGACGGACAACGTGTGTGGTGTACTACATCAGCAAACAGGGAGGGGTCCATTCTCACTCCCTGTGTCGAGAGGAGATGAGAGTCTGGTATTGGGCCATCAAACACAGTCTGGAGCTCTCTGATGTTTATGTTCTAGGCATACAAAACGTATTGTCCGACAGTCTCAGCCAGTCCAGGTCTTAGGCTCGCGAGTGGGAGCTTCTAACCTTGGTGGTCAAAGATCACCTCGACAGGTGGGGTCGTCCAGAGTTGGACCTCTTTGCATCCCCACTCAATGCAAAACTGCTGCTTTTCTGCTCGCTCGATCCTGGGCTTGGAGTTTTCTGACAAGGCACATTGTCCCTCTCCTGGAAGGGGCGGTTTCTGTATGCCTTCCCTCCCTTTCTGCTCCTGCAGTGGGTTCTGCTGATGCTCTAGATAGAGGGGGCAGAGATGATTCTCATAGCTCCCTTCTGGCCTTGCCAAATTTGGTTTCCCTTGCTGCAACAGCTAGCTGTTGAATCTCTGGTGCCCCTGCCCCCTGTGCACAAGCTTGGTCTCCCAGGACCAGGGCACCCTAGTCCATCCGGACCTCAAGTCCCTGCATCTACATGCTTGGTTCCTGCGGACCTAGCTATTGCCTGCTTTGGAGTTTCATCTCGGGTCGCTGATGTCCTGGTGGTGGCCAGGAAACCCTCCACTAGGGCCACTTATGCTATGAAATGGAAGTGCTTTTTCCATTTGGGCTGCTGCTCGCCACTTGGATCCCTTCACCTGCCCGGTGAATCAGGTGTTAGAGTACCTCCTTTCCCTTTTGTATTCCAGCCTGGGGTAATGTTCCCTTAAGGTGCACCTATCTGCCATCTCTGCATGCCCTGCACCTATCTAGGGCAAAGCCTGTCACCCAGCTCGAAGTGTCCTGTACCTTCCTACAGGGCATTTTGCATCTGAAACCTCCCATTTGGGACCAGGTACCACCATTAGACCTCAGTTTTATTTTGGAGAAACTCACTTTACCTACCTTTGAACTGGCTGCGAGTTGCGAACTGCGCTTTCTGTCATGGAAAGTGTTATTTTTGGTTGCTGTTACTCCTGCTCGAAGGATTTCTGAGCTCCAGGCTCTGATGTATAAAGAGCCTTATTTGGTTTTTCATAAAGACAGGGTATCTTTGCCTTCTGATCCTAAGTTTTTGCCTGAGGTGATGTCTGGGTTTACTTTAAATCAATCCATCCACCTTCCTGTTTATTTTCCTGAGTATTCTAATCAGGGGGCTGCTTTGCACCATACTTTGTATGTTCATAGAATGTTGCGTTATTACACGAACTGCACCAAATCCTTTAGGAAAACTGACTAGTTGTTTGCTTCATTCACCCACAAGAGAGAGGGAACTCCTGTTTCCAAACAGTGTTTGTCTAAGTAGTTAGCAAATTGCATGGTTTCTGCTGCCACAAGTACAGTAAGCCCCTTCCAGGGGTGGTTAAGGGCCATTCCACTAGGGGTATGACTACTTCCACAGCTCGTTTCAGAAATCTGTGTGTTGTTGACATCTGCGCAGCTGCCACCTGGAGTTCTGTCCACACCTTCACCGAGCATTACGGTCTTGACATCGCCTCTAGGCACAGAGCTAATTTCGGCCTGGCAGTTCTTCAGGGCCTTCTGTCAGGAGCTCTTGACTGCTGACTTGTCCTCCTCCTCACGGTGGTGTTATCTTGGTGATAACCGGTACTGCTTGGGATTCAGTCCTACCGGTGTGATCTGCTGCAAGAGCCTTGCTCGAAGTAAGGTTAGAATAGTTACGTAAGAAGTTACTGTAACAGTAGATCTTCGAGGGAAGCTCTTGCAGCAGGCTATTCTTTCTCTTCTCCTTCCCCCTGCTTCTCTTTCTATTGCATCTGCTTCTGCCATTTCTTTGGCTCTCAGAATAACCTCCTCAGTTCTCCATCAGCTGGCTGTGCAGAGTCTCCGGCAGGAGAACCGAGGTGGTGTGGGGGACCTCCCTCCTATATAGCCTGTGCTGGCATCAGATGACTGACTATGGCGGGGGATGGTCCCCCGTGGTAGACTGCTAGCTAGGCATTTTCCGTGTGGTCCTAGTGCCTGGCAGCATAATCCTACTGGTGTAGCTTGCTGCAAGAGCTTCTCTTGAAGATCTACTGTTATGGTAAGTTTTTATGTAACTGTACTTTCCGGTGACTTTTCTGTATTCTTACACTGTCAGTGGGGGGGGGCACATCTTGGTCTGATGCATGTACTGTTTTGTTTTTTTCCTGGACTCTCCTCCTCCCAGTCACCTCTTCCCCATCCCCCGGGACCGCTGTCACCTCTGCCGGCGTTCACCTCAGATTGCCCCCTGGGGCAGGGCCGCTGAGAAGGATCACCCCAAGAACCCCGCCGAATGATGCCACGTTATGTAGTCCGGCAGTCCGTTAGACGCTCAATACCCTCCCTCCCGGCCAGCCCCTTGACTCCCTGAACTCACATCTGAACTCTGGTCGTCCGCTTCGTAAGCGGAAATACAACTGCTGTGCCAGTGGGCTGGTCCTAATGCCTGTAGTGTTGTATGTGTCTACTGTGAAAATTTTGAATAAATTACACTAAATAAAAAAAAAAAATCCTCTTGCATGTTACAAGGGAGAAAACATTAAACTACTCATGCAAGTACTGTGCTTTTCTGTGTGGTACCGAAAAAGCACACAAAATAATTTTTTTTTCAGTGATGCAGAATATTGCAGAATTTATCAAAATAAGCTTGTAGGGTGCTCAACCATGAAAAAAGTGTCATGGAAGTCCAATAAAGTGAGTAAAAAGCACAGAGATACAGTGTAGAGACTAGACTATAGTGCTTTGATTTTATAACTCCAGATACTGTTTTCACATCATCCACTTCGTTGTTATGTAACTTTCTGGTAACAGGAGAATCTATTATCTGTGCTAGTGATTATTTTTTCAATTCTTAATGCAGCTAAAATCTCATTATCCAAACAATAGTTTAACTCCACCTCCCCCTCTCTGACCTTACACACATTGGACAGGACCTGCCTGGACTCGGTCGTTACCTACAAGTACTTGGGCCTCCATGTGGACCTTGAGTATACCAAGCACATTTCCCAGGTCATAGCCAAGTCCCTTACTAGGTTTGGCACCCTTCATTGGGTAAAGAACCGTCTCCAGTTAAAGTACAAGTAAGGGAACAGGTAGTGGAACAATCATTCCTTCTCCTCCTGGACTACGGAGACATAGTTTACTCAGGTGCTAACTCCACTTCCCTTGACAAAATCACCACTTTGTTCAATGCTCTGTGCAAATTTGCACAGGCACACCTCCCCCCGCCCCGATGCATCATTGTGTACAGTGTACTGGGCTGGACCCCTCACACGAAAGACAGATGATCCACACTTCCATCATGGGAGCTAATTACTAGGCTGGTTATTTATTTATTTATGTATGTATGTATATACTTAAAAGTTGGTAACCAGGAAAGGCACCATTGAGCCGAGGCTCGTTTCCAGATGTGACCTGGGGAAAAGGGTTTCAGTGATGTAAGGCAAAACAGTGGTGGTTAAGCAAAAACTTGGGCCACGATTACAAGACCCAAAAAACAATGACATAAACAACAATAGCAAGTTTGCAAACGAGGGTTGCGATTACAAGTCACAAAAACAATGGCATAATACAGCAACAGCAAATTAGCATATGTGGGTTGAGATTACAAAACCCAAAACAGGACGTAACTCAGCCTGATACAGGTGGTAAACTACCCAACTACCTCTGACATATTCTCTCCCTCTGCAGACCCAGCCTACTTGCTCAGATCTGAGGCTTTTCTGCAAGCACAATCTAGGCCAAGCCTCCATTAGCCATAAGCTCCCCAACATAGGGAACAAGCTCCCCAAATCATAGCCCTTCCCTCCTTCAAACCCAGCAAGTCCATGGTTGAGGCCTTCTTCAAATCTCCATCGACTTGCTGTCGATGCCAGACTTGCCCTTCTGTTGTGTCTAGGGATCCCGCTTCTTCCTCCCCAAAAACAAGCACAGAGGAGAGAAGAGATGCCGTGACAGGAGCAGCAGAGGAGAGGAGATGCAGCGACAGAAGCAGCAGCAGATGAGACAAGAGATGCAGCAATGGGAGCAGCGATGGCTGGATGCCTTGCAAGCTATCAAAGGCAGAGGATCCGGCAGAGACCCAGATGAGTAACAAAGTGCAAGCAATTTAAAAGCCATTAAACTTATAAAGTTGTGTTCCTCGGATGATATAGAGGCATACCTGACAACTTTTGAAAGAGTTGCCACAGCCTGCCAATGGTGAGAGCAACAATGGGCAATCAGACTAGTACCCTACCTTACAGGAAAAGCCCAACTTGCCTACAGCAGTATGGACATTACACAGTCAAAAAACTATGTCCTGGTGAAAAGCGCAATCCTGAAAAGGTATGACATCTCTGGAGAGACACAGGCAGAGATTTCGATCTCTCAGATGCAGCTCGGTCAACAATCCTCGAGGAGCCTTCACCTGACTTGGAGAACTCCTGATAAAATGGATCCAACCAGAGGGCAAAACAGTCCCACAGATCGACACATGTGCCATGGAGCAATTCATCAACATCCTGCCTACAGATGTGCAGCTGTGGGTAAAGGAACACCGACCAGACAGTGGGGAAAAGGCTGTTTCTTTGGCAGAGGACTACCAAATGGCCAGACAGACGCCACAGCAACGAAGTAACAGCCAAGCACCAGTAAAACAGTCTTTTTCCCATTTAAACTCCAAGCCTGTTAAGAACTCTGGTGGGGGTAATGAATCTGGTCCCAGAAACATTATCTGCTATAAGTGTAATAAGCCAGGCCATTTTGCAAGAAACTGCCGTAGTAAGGAGAGTAGCACTGGAGCAGATTTGTCCTTGGCAAATTGGGGCAAGTAGTTAACAGATGTGAAAGTGGGGGATAAGACTGTGAAGGGACTCATTGATTTAGGAAGCAGACAGGCACTAGTGCATGTTGAAGTGCTGGGAAAACACTGTGCAAAAGAACCAGGTACTGGTGTCATCTGCATACATGGGGACACTTGATAGTATCCCACCACTCAAGTGACTCTGACTATTAAGGGTGTGTCGCACCAAATGAAAGTGGGGTTAGTACCTAAGTTACCTGTATCTGTGATTATTGGAAATGACTTCCCAGGATTTACTGAGTTGATCAAAGAAGAAGTAAATCCTGATGTTTCAGCAGCTATGGTGACGAGCTCAGGCAAAGAAAATTTCAGACTGTGGGGACATTTTTCCTTTCAGTGATTTTGATTCGGACTTGTTTGAGCACAGCTCCAAGATCCGGAAATCCAAGAAAGAAAGACAATGCCTGAAGAAACTGTGGCAGCAAATGACTAATGGACGTAGAGTTAAAATATGAAAATGCTGAAACTAAATTAAACTAGATTGTGATTTTTTTTCAGAACACGCTAACAATGTTTCTCTCCAGGGTTATTTCAAGCAGCTGAGGGTGAAACCAAAACAGGGTGGACCAATGTTTAAAAAATGTAATGGATTACTGTACAGAGTTTGGGTTAAACCTTAGACACAGGAACAGACAGAACAACTGGTTATACCAAAGAAGAATAGAACAGAGTTGTTACACATAGCACATAATAGTCCTGTGGCTGGTCACTCAGGGAGGGATCGCACCCTTGCCAGACTGCTGTATAGATTTTATTGGCCTGGAATTCATGAAAATGTTGCTACCTATTGTAATTCCTGTGCTGAGTGTCAAAAAGTAGCCCCAGTCACTAGAAAAGACAAGGTGCTCCTGATGCCCCTAGCCTTGATAAACATGCCTTTTGAGAGAATTGCAATGGATGTAGTTGGTCCTTTAGACAAAAGTAAAAAGGGTAATAGATTTATCCTGGTAGTATGCGACTATGCTACACGATACCCAGAAGCAGTTCCAGTGCATACTGTTACAGCCTCAAAAGTTGCAGCAGAGTGGGCATAACTAAATAAATTATTACCGACCAGGGTAGTTTTGGTGCTGCATTGCTTAAGGAGCTGTACAGACTGCTAGGTATCACTGCCATAAGAACCTTCCCCATCACCCTCAGACAGATGGTCTTGTTGAGCATTTTAACTAAACCCTAAAACGCATGTTAAACACGTTTGTAAAAGGGGAAGGAAAAGATTGGGACCAGTACTTGCCTTACCTACTGTTTGCTTACAGAGAAGTGCCACAGGCATCAACAGGGTTTTCACCATTTGAAATGCTGTATGGTAGGCAGCCAAGAGGGCCACTGGATGTGATAAAAGAAATGTGGGAAGATAACCCCATTCAGAAACAATCTATAACTTCTTATATATGTGCCCTAAGAAAGAAGCTAGCAAACTATGTTGAAATTGCCCATTGTAATCAGGAAGAGGGCCAAAATCAGCAGAAAGTATATTATGACCATGGGGTAAAAGAAAAAGTTTTTGAGCCAGGTGAAAAGGTTTTGCTGCTGTTGCCCACAACAGAAAATAAACTGTTAATGAAGTGGCAAGGGCCATATAAGGTTCTTAGACATACTGGCACTATTAACTGAGATTGAGACCCCTGACAGGAAAAATCCTACTAAGATGTACCATGCTGACCTCCTCAATAAATGGGTTAAAAAAATGCCAAAATGTGCCTTGCTAGTTTTACCAGAAACCGATAAGGCAGATATTGATGTAGCTTATGATAGACTGGAACAAACTGTAAATGCTGATGCAGTAAAGGTGAATGTTTCCTTAACTTCAGAACAAACTGCAGTCATTCGTAAAGTACTGAAGACATTTAACAGTACTTTTACCATGGTACCAGGTCGAGCAAAAGGGGTTGAGCACGTAATAGTGGCAAAGAATGCGTGTCCTATTAGGCAAAAGACATACATGTTGCCAGAGCGGTTAAGAGCTGATGTGGTGGTTAAGGAAATACAAAAAAATGAAAGAATTGGGTACCATAGAGGAGTCGAGGAGTGCTTGGTCATCTCCCATGGTCATTGTAAACAGAAAAGAAGGGGGTGTTAGAATCTGTCTTGATTTTAGGAAACTTAATCAAGTGTCAGAATTTGACAGTTATCCTATGCCCAGAATAGATGATTTGGTGGACAGACTGGGGAGTGCAAAGAATATCAGTACCCTCGATCTCACCAAGGGTTACTGGCAAATACCTTTAGCCAAAGAATCCAGAGACAAAACTGCATTTGCCACCCCTGTAGGATTCTGTCAGTTCACCACCATGCCATTTGGTTTACATGGTGCGCCAGCTATAGTCCAACGGTACATGGATGTCATTTTATCCCTTCACACTGGTTATTGTGCTGCATACCTGGATGATGTTGTGGTATACAGTCCAGACTGGAAAAGCCACCTGGAACACCTACGAGCAGTTATCCAAGCTATCAAAAATGCAGGTCTGACTATTAATCCTACCAAATGTGCATTGGGCATGCAGGAAACCAGATATTTGGGCTATGTGTTGGGAAATGGAGAAGTTAAGCCAGAGGTTTCCAAAATAGAAGCTGTCGCTAACAGCCTTGTACCTAAAAACAAAGAAACATGTCGGGTCATTTTTTGGGGGCTGGCTGGTTATTATTGGAGATTTGTTCCCAACTTTGCAGAGTTAGCTACTCCCCTCACTGAACTCACGAAAAAACAGTCTCCAAATAATGTGAAACGGACCCCAGAGTATGATGAAGCTTTTCAAGCCATAAAGGCTGCATTATGTTCAGCCCCTGTTTTAAGAAACCCAGACTTTGAGAAACCATTTTTGCTGCAAACAGATGCATCAGAGGTAGGCCTATGTGCAGTACTGAGTCAAAATGTAGATGGGACAGAACATCCTATTCTGTATATAAGTAGGAAGTTGCATGACAGAGAAAAAAGGTACTCCACTATCGAAAAGGAATATTTAGCAGCAAAGTGGGCCAATGGAATCCCTTAAGTTTTATTTACTAGGAACTGACTTTGTTCTTGTAACAGATCACAGTTCTGTCTGTTGGCTGAACCAGATAAAAGATAAAAATTCCAGAATCACAAGGTGGTATCTGGCACGTCAGCCATTTAAATTCACTGTGATACACAAATCTGGTAAAGAGAATAGCAATGCTGATTTTCTGTCAAGATATGGATCAGGACTTGAGGGTCCTAAAGGTTGCAAAACAAATGTATGGGTTTGAACTTTACTGTAGGAAAAAAAACAGTTAATGCACATGTGCTTAATTTATGAAACTTAGCAGCAATTGTTATTAAAGAATAAGAAGTTTTGGAGACCTGTATAATAAAACAGGTTCCTTCTTAAGGAGGAGGGTGTATGTGACAGGGTGGAATAGGACTCTGACCCATTTGTTGAAGAAAGTGTTTAAATGCAAGGATCTGTCCTTTTCTGTCTCTTCTTCTCTGTCTGGTTGCTCAACCACATTTTCTTGTGAGACTTTGGATTTGATCACCCCGACAATCTCGCAATTATTTGCCCCTCTCTGTCTCTCAGTCCTCTCTTACTGTCTGTCTTTTCCTACCTCGCATAGCTGCTAGTATAAAATTATATGCAATCATTATGTGGAAAGGAAACTGATATTGGGATCCTTTTGTTTAGAAAATATATAGTGTTACTGTTGAAATATATATAATTATATTTTGAGATGATTGCAGAAAGCAAGCTGCTGTAAACTCCAGAGGTTACTTGAGTGCAAATGTTTGAACCTTTTGCAAAAGCTGTGAAAAGGGGATCTCTCAGCTCAAGCACACTGTGTTCTAGCAGCCCTGCCTGATATTTACAAAAACGGGATGCTTGTTAAGGATGGGGGTTGAAAAGACTTATAAAAGAGCTAAGCTGCAACTGCAAGAAATATTAGGAGAACAAGGGACACAGAGACTGAAATAAATCTTTATTTTAGTTTGCCTTTGTAAATAATTATACTGAACAAGTTTATTTTATGATACTGCTAGTGTAAATAAATATTTTTTTGGTGAATTATACAACTGCTCCTGGTTTTCCTGTGATTCCTGACCTGTGCCTGGATGACAACATTTGTATGAAAATCATTGTATAAAAAAAGTTGGTATGGTTTCAAATTAATCCTCAGTGGATCCTTTCATGCATGGCACACTGTAGTAACTTGTAACTCTATAGCAGACTCATGGTTTCCCTTCTTTGAACTAGGTGGACCTGTACCTCCTCCAGCTCCAGCCCTCAGTACAACATCTGTGAGCAGATGATTCAGATTCGGGATGATCACATGCGTTTCATCTCAGAGTTGGCCCGCTACAGCAACAGTGAGGTGGGTGATCTTACAAATTCAATGAGCTGTGTGTTCTCATTAATTAAGAGCTGGCTTGCTACAGGAGCAACAAGGTTAATCTCGCATTTAGACAGAGGTACTTTCTAATTAATTAAAGGGGGAACATATGGCATCAAGGGCTCAAGTGTGGGGCTGGTCCCAATGTGTGACTGTGGTCATATTTTTCTTGTTACAGGTTTTGGACTGGTGTGACTGGCTAAGTCTAACTTCTCTGCCCTCCTCTATGACTCATACGTCATCATTTTCTTCTCCTCCTTCCCTTCTCTCAGCTATGGAATCCTTTCAAGGGGTTGGCCTCACAGAGCCAACTTAGCTAAAGGAAAACACTGGAAAAGATACAGTTTTCCTCAGACACTACATAAACTTCCAGTTAGTGCTTTCAGACAGTAAAAATTTTTTTTTAATGATTTAAAACAGCTACTGACTTCCGGTGACGTCACCTAGATGGTAGCAGCTTAAGAGATCAAGCTCCGGACCCCTCAGCTACAACAAACTAGAATTTGTACCTCATTTGGGTAGTAAAGTCATGATTTACACCGCTGTCAATAGTCTTAATGTCAGCAAAGCAAAATAAATCGAAAAGGTCAAAACAGGACCCGAAAGGCAGTAAATTAAAGCAACTTACGCTCCATAAAGGGATGGAAGGCCTGGCGGCCTCAATGAGGGCGCAGTCTCCCTCAGTTTCAGCGATTGATTTAGAAGATGACGATTCTCAAGCTGCAATACCGATGGAAGTTGCTGTCAACCAGATTTTAAAGTTAGTGCAGAAAATTGAGACTTTGATTGCAGACTTAAGAATGGAAGTCGAGAATATCAATCGGAAGGTCGAGGGTGTTGAAAAGCGAGTGGCACAAATAACGGAGAGACAGGACGCATCGGACAGACTGCTTATTCACCTCCTGCACTGAGAGAGACTTACTCATGCCCGACTTGAAGATTCGGAAAACAGGGCATGGCGGAAAAATTTTCGCATGTACTATATGGGATCAAAGATGGAGAGGAGGAAGGCTATCCTTCTACAGCAGACTTTATACAACACGTGCTGAAATCAATGATGACTATATCCTCAGACTTCCCCTTAACAGTCGAGCGGGCTCATAGAGCACTGGGTCCGAGGCCGACTGAATCGGATGCCAGACCGCGCTCTTGGGTGGTCAGGATGTTAAATTATCAAGAAAAGGACTACATCCTTAAAGAAGCCTGGTGTATAAAAAAAACTTACGTTTGCAGGCAAGCAGGTGTTTCTCGACCAAGATTTTTCTACAGAGCTGCAATACCGACGCAATCAGGTCAGGGCAGTTATAAAAGAATTAAAGGAAAAATACCAAATGAAAGCCCAGATTAACTAACCAGTGAAATTAAAAGTGTTTACAGGCTCTTCATTTAAAATATTTCCTACCCTGGTAGAAGTGGTCCTGTATTTGAAAGAGTGTCAGAGCTCGCTACCTAATCTGAATACTGACCTCCTCGAGCAGAAACTCATAGCCAGGGCCTGGTGCCTAGTTAGTCGGGGGAAGAAAAAAGGTCCAGTCTGGTCTTGGCCTAAATATTCGATACCGGATCTCACTAGGATGCTCAATACCATGGATGGTCAAGGAGCGGGGAAGTTACCAGATGAGTGAGAGCGGCATCTGCAAACAGAAGAGGATCCTGCGGAGCTCAGAGCCGAATGCTGGGACTGAAGACTGGCTTATTGAGGGACTATGAAATAAACAGACATGGCTTATAAGAAATATCCAGGGGAATAAGTGTTCCAGGGACAAACTCTGGAGAGACTATAGATAATCTATATGGGGACTTATTAGCTATGTGGGGTAAAGGTAAGATGTGGTGCCAAATTAGCTGGGGGGGGTACCTTTTTACTCTCTGCTCGGAGGTCTGGCTGGGAGTGAAAGGACTAGGGGACTGCTTTCATTTACTTTAACATCTGGTGCAAACCTCACATTGAGGGATAAGCAGGGTAGTGGCCTAACAAGCCCACCCATTCAGGCTACCGAGAAGGGAAAGAAGGTAACAAGAATGAGCAGAACCACCTAGGAAGCATAATGGTGAAAATATATTCAAGATGAGAGGCAAGCTCACAGAGGCAGCTGCCACTGAGTTATAGGTGTTATGAAAAAAGTTTTACGTATGTTAGTAAATTGTTAGTTGATTGTTTATTAGGTTTATATGCACAAGCAGGACGGAGTTTGGTGAGAGATATAATAAGGGGATTGAGAAGATGGAAAGGGATACATCAAGATAATGGTTAATTTAAGGGTAATAACATATAACATTAAGGGAATACATGCCCGGGTGAAACATACAAAAATTTTAGCAGAACTAAAACGAGTGGGGTGCGATGTGGCCCTCCTTCAAGAAACACATTTGAGGGAAGTAGAGGGTTTGAAACTGAGAAGGTCGTGGGTGGGAGAGGTGTTTACCTCGCCGAGCAGGGATGAGAGAAAAGCCGGAGTAGCGATCTTAGTGAAAAGAGGGTGCCCCCTGGTGGTCAATCAGACACAGATGGGGAAGGGAGGTATATCAGAATTACTGGTACAGTTATCGCTGTCCCTTTCCATGTTATTAATCTCTATGCCCCAAATGTTAAAGGGGGTATTTTTTCAAAGGAATTCTGGACAAGTTGATAATGTTGCCACAAGGGCGAATTCTTATCGGGGGAGGGGGGATTTTAATTGTGTGTTATGTCCATTTAGAGACAGATTCTCTGGTTGCCTGACTAATAAAGGGGCGATGAAAGTGTTAAAATATTTGATGAGCATTTTAGACATGGCCGATGTTTGGCGATCATATTTCCCCAAGATTCATGACTATACCTACTATTCGGTAGTCCAGAGATCATATTCCAGGATTGATCTGTTTCTTTTGCAGAAGTCGTGGTCGTGTATGTATATGACCTTTGGCTCCTGAATATATCCAATTACAAATTCAGACCATGCACCAGTCGAGATGGTTTTGGTAGTGGAGCAAGAAGCTAGACATCCCATATGGCGGTTGAATTTCTCCTTACTGTCAGATATGTCTTTAATTAAAGTAATAGAAGATAGGTTTAGAGAGATAGTCCATATAGAAGGAAATAAAGTGTGTCAGCCTATAGTCCGATGGGATACAGCAACGGTAGTAGTCAGAGGAGAGCTGATCAGTGCAGCTTCTAGAAACAAGAAGTTAGTTTACCTTACTCAGGAAAGATTCTTATGAGAAGTTCAGCTGAAAGAAAGAGAACACAAACAACATCCAAAGGCTAGGGGAAGTCTACAGCAGCTGGAAGTGGCCAGAAAGAAATTAAATGAATATGAGGAAAAACAGCAGAAAGATGGATAAGATGGCTAGAGTATAAGTATTCAGAGGTGGGGCACAAAGCCACCCATATGTTGGCACTCAGACTAAAACAGCAGGAAGCACAGCACACGGTAAAAAAGATAATAGTAGATGGGAAAACAAATGAGAGCTGGAGTAAGCCAGAGGATATTGCACAAACTTTTAGGAATTTTTATCAGGCATTGTATACAGAGACAGCAGCTCCGGAGTGGGTCAGAGAGGAAACCCATCAATTTTTTAAAGATCTTGATTTACCGAAGTAGAGTCAGGAGGACAGAATGGGTTTGGGGGCCAAAATCACCCAGAAGGAAGTAGTCCAGGTAGTAAAAGAATTAAACCAGGGGAAAGCACCAGGACCAGATGGGTTCAGCTACAAAATACATATAAAATGTTGTGAGACATTAGCACCCATCCTGACGGAAGTTTTTAATAATTGCCTCGAAGAACAAGCCCTTCCCCCAGCTTGGTATTCGGCCATTATAACAGTAATACCGAAAGAGGGGAAACCAAGAGATAAGTGTGCCTCCTACAGACCCATCTCCCTTTTGAATCAGGACTGCAAAATACTGACTAAGATACTGGCTAATAGACTGCAAAAAGTAATTACTAAATTGAGCCATACAGAGCAAACGGGGTTTATTCTGGGTAGGCATCTTACAGATAATGTCCGGAGATTACTAAATGTCATCTAGAGTACAAGGGAATCAAGTGAACCAGGAGTGGCCATTTTCATAGATGCCGAAAAGGCGTTTGACTGTTTGAATTGGCAGTTCTTGGTTGAGGTTTTGGGGGAGATGGGTCTGGGGAATGAGTTCCTGAGTTGGATAAAATTACTATATAATAAACCAACTGCACAGGTTAAGGTAAACGGGGTGTTGTCTTCGCAGATTAAGATACAAAGGGGGACGAGACAAGGCTGCTCCTTATCCCCACTCCTATTTGCTATTAGTATTGAGCCTCTGGCCCAGGCCATAAGAAGTCACCTCAAGATTACAGGGATAATGGTGGAGGGGATCTTAAATAAAATCTCACTTTACGCAGACGACGTGCTAATCTATGTGTCTGATCCAATACAAGCTATACCCCCCTGTTGACCCTTACACAAAAATTCGGAAAGATCTCAGGGTACAGAATTAATCTAGAGAAAACTAAGATAAAATTAATTTCCGGGGAATAGACCAAGGAATTAAAAGATAACTTACCATTTAAACATACAAAAAAAACAAGATATTTAGGAATTAGGATTCCATATGATATAAGGGATCTATATAGGACTAATCATGGGGCCTTGCAAACACAAATTTCAAGGGATTTAGACAGATAGAAGTTAATATCTCTTAGTCTTACCCAGAAAATAGATACTATCAGGATGAACATCCTCCCCCGCTGGTTGTTTTTTTTTTTTAACACCCTTCCGGTAGACATACCATGTAATGATTGGCGGGATTTGGAGAAGGAATTGGCCAACTTTATTTGGGCAGGGAAGAAACCTAGGATCAGAAAGCAGGTGCTGATAGCACCTAAAAAAGAAGGCGGAAGGGGTATGCCACACCTACAGACATACTATTACACAGCACAGGTGGTGCCACTTTTAAAATGTATGATACAGGGAGAATCTCCAGATTGGGTTGAAATGGAGAGGAGAGCCCATATAGGCCTTCCAGCACAGCTCCTCCCATGGGCCATAACGAAAACGTGGCTTTCCGAGATCAGGAATGGTTGGACGAGACATACCCTCACCATTTGGCTTCAGATCCGGCAAAAATGGGAGATACCCACACCAATATGGCAGAAAATTCCGCTTCATTATGTACCGAATACAGTGAGAAAGAAATAATTTATTTCCCTAAAGTCATGGACTAGAAGAGGAATATCTACACTAGCCCACCTGGTAGAAGGGAAGGGAGTTAAATCCTTTACAAAGTTGCAACAAGAATTCCAGCTGCAATCTTGGGAGTTATTTAAATTCTTTCAATGTAGACATGTGTTAATGGTAGACATAGGAGTGGCAGAGGTTAGTCGCCCCCTAACAGATGAGATAATCGTGATACAAAATAGAATAAATGTTAAAAACACCAAAGGGGTAGTTTCACAAATGTATAATATGTTAGGCCAGGGAGAATGTCAGATATATATGGAGAACATACAGGCAAAATGGGAGAAAGAAATGGGGTACACAATTCCACTGGAAGGATGGGGCTTTATCGGGAAGGGGGTGGTATTCAGAAAACTACTAGTTTACAAACATGGAGGGAATTCAGATGGAAGGTGGGCAACCAATTTTTTTAGGGTTCCAACAATCACAAAACACTTCGGGGACAAAATTCTGATTAATGCTGGAGAGGTTGTAAAGAAGTTGGCTCTCATTACCATATCTTTTGGGGATGTCCAGTAATAGTCGAATACTGGATCCGGCTGAGAGAAATTATTATAAAAATATTTGGATTATATCTGCTTCCCCAATTTGAAAACCTAGTCCTAGGTCTTCCTCCAATAGAACTTATAAGGAAGGAGAGTAGATATATTATATCTGCGTAGCAGCAGCCACTAAAGCTATCACACAGAAGTGGCTTACACCGGTCTCACCTTCAGTAGATACCTGGGAACATAATATGGAAAGAATTAAGCAGCTAGAGGGTATAGTTGCAAAAGTACAATTAAGAATGGAAAGATTTCATGCCCGATGGCTACCTTATTATGTATACATCCAGGAAAAACTCAAACTCAGTGCTGGATCAATATTTAAAATGGGGAGACTGAGAGGAAGAGAAGAAAGGGATGAGAACAGAGTAGGTATCAAAACATGAGGATGAGGGGCTCAGTACGAGAGGGGCATGTGGAATGTAGACCTTAAAATATATAGTGAAAAGGTATATTAACTCACAAACATGTCTTGCTGAAGTTTGTAAAGTTGATTTTATTATATTAGATAAATATTAGTAATGGATAGATTACATTGTTGTAACATAAAAACTGAGAACATGGTACAGTAGGGGGTAAGACTTTTGTAGGGTTGCAGGTTGACAAATGAAGGGCTGAGAAGGAAACTGATGGAGAAGTTGGAGAGAGCAGATATTAGACCAGAGATGGAACAGAAAAGAACCTGGATCCCTCGGACATCATACAACATGGTTCAGGAATGGTCTAAAAAATGGAAAGAGAGGAAAATCAGTATTGTATGGAATTAATAAACTGGGACTTAAGTGTTCAGAGAGATTAATTAAAGCTCTACCTGTCAGATGTATTAAAAACTGATAATGTACTTACCTGTGACAAACGGATTATGTACCATGAATATTTTAAATAAAAAGATAAAAGTTTAAAAAAAAAAAAAAACAGCTACCCACAACTTCCACATTCTGTTGCTGGCAGCCACCATCTCATGAGCAGCAGTGAGATTCCTGAGGTCACTGTATGCAGATATGTCTGTTTGACCTCTGCTATTGGTTGGCAGGACATATTAGCATAAAGTGAGCTCAGGAAACTCTCTGCTGCTCATCAGATGGTGGCTGCCAGCAATAGAAAGCGAAAGTTGAAGTCTGCTGTCTAAATCACTAAAAAAGCAATTAGAGGTAGTTAAAAAAAAAAATTAAAAAAAAAAAGTTTCTGTCTGAAAGCACTAATCAGGCATTTCTGTAACACCTGGGTAAAGCTGTGCCTTTTCCAGTGTTTCCCTTTAAAGCATTGCAGACGATGGCTAGTTCTTCAAAGGTAATTTCCTTTAATGTTAATGGGATCCACAGCCTGGTGAAATGATATTGTATCCTTCTTCAGTTGAAACATGACTGTCTGGAGATGGTGTTTCTTCAAGAAACATACCTCTTGGCTGAGGAACATGATAAATTTGGAAAATGGGGTTTCTCAACTGTTGTAGTTTCTTCAGATAATTCAGGTCATAGACCGGGAGCAATTATCATCATTTCCAGAGGAGTCTCTTTCCATCTCCAATATTAGGGAGGTGACTCAGCATTTTTCTTATAGCCAAGGGTTATCTCTATGATGCCCCAGTTACCCTAACCAGTCTGTATTTTCCCCAGGCTCTATGAAATCAGTGGCCCAGTAGTCTATTAATAAACTCTTACTCCTTATACGGGGCAACTGATCATTAGGGGAGCCCTTAACACCATGTTATCCCTGGCTCCTGCTGCCACTGGCCTGTTTTTGTTTCACCCCCAGCTGCTTAAAATAACCCTGGACAGAAACATTGTTAGCTTGCTCTGAAACAAAATCACAGTCATTTATCAGTTGGGTATTTTATATATTTCTTTTTGTATTTAAGCTGTCTCTCTTGTATGGATACTTGTTCAGCACCCAGAGCCTCTGGGATTGGGCGCCTTATAAATAAAATTGCCTTGTCAGTTTAGTTTCAGCATTTTCATATATTGACCTCTTGTTGTCACTGTTTCTTCGGGCATCTTCTTTCTTTCCTGGACTTCCAGATCTTGGAGCGATGCTCAAACAAGTCCAAATCAAAATCGGCAAAAGGAAAAGAGTCCCCACCATCTGAGATTTTCTTTTCCTGGGCGCTTGTCATCACAGCTGCTGAAACACCAGTATTTACTCCCTCTTTGATTAACTCAGTAAATCCTGGAATATCATTTCCAATAATCATGGGTGTCATCGAGGTACAAGAAGCATAGGAAACACCAGTAGTAGTTGTCAAATTTACCAAAAATATTCATTTACTGTAGCAGCAACATAAAAAAAACTTATTCAGTATAACTATTTACAAAGGAAAAATAAAAATTAGAGTTTTCCTTCAGTCTGTGTGTCCCTTTCTTCTTCTTTAGTAGTTGCAGCTAAGTGCCTTTATAAGTCCTTTCAACCCCCATTCTTAGCAAGCATCCTGTTTTTGTAACGATCTGGCAGGAGCTGCTAGAACACAGTGTGCTTCTTCAATTGAGGCCCCTTTTGCACAGCTTTTGCAAAAGGCCTAAAGACAACTCAGGTAACCTCTTGAGCCTCTAATACTGTAGCTTTTTGCAATCTAAAAATATAATTATATACATTTCATCAATAACACTATATATTTTCTAAGAAAAAGGATCCCAGTATTAGTTACATTTCCATACAATGATTTGCACATATTTTTATATTAGCAGATATGCAAGGGAGGAAAAGACAGACAGCAAGAGTGTACTGAGAGTTGGTGAGAGGGAAAGAATTGTGAGACTGTTTAGGTTGATCAAGTCCGAGGTCTCACAGAAAAATTTGGTTGCACAACCAGACAGAGAAGAGAGAGAAAAAGAAAGAATAGATCCTTGCATTTAAACACTTTCTTCAAAACAACTCGGACAGGATCCTATTCCACCCTGTCAAAATGGGTACAGGTAACTTAGGTACTAGTCCCACTCTAATTTGGTGTGACACCCCATTAAAGAGCACCTTTTGCAATCCTTTTGACTTTCATGCATAAATTACCCCTTCTTGCATTGATTCTGGAATTGTATTTCAGTACTGTCCTCTGCAGTTAGTTTTGCATTTTACGCTGCTTGAAACTGCAGGGTGTACCAGAGCTTCTATAGCAAGCCTGGTGTTGCTGTGGACCCAGGGCTGTACTGCTGACATCACTGTATGGCAGAGGCGTGACTCACACTGAAGTACAGTGAAGTAGCAGTGGTTTTGCAAGGGAAAACTATATTACTAGGTGTACATACTGTGGTCCCTCTTCACCAAGACACCCTGTTAGCAATGCTTTATGCCAAAATCCAAATGCCTTGTCAGTATGTGTTTTTGTAAAATTGACTTACTTCTGCCTCTGTAACAAAGCATGGGGATTGAGAGAAGACTGAGTTGCTATCAGCACCTTTCGTAGTCCTTTTGACTTTCATGCATAAATTACCCCTTCTTGCATTGATTCTGGAATTGAATTTCATTACTGTCCTCTGCAAATAGGTTTTGCATTGTGAGCTGCTAAAAACTGCAGGATATACAAGAGCTTCTGTAGCAAGCCTGGTGTTGCTGTGGACCCAGGGCTGTACTGCTGTCATCACTGTATGGCAGAGGAGTGACACACACTGCAGTACAGTGAAGTAGCAGTGGTTTTGCAAGGGAAAACTATATTACTAGGTGTACATAATGTGGTCCATCTTCACCAAGACACCCTGTTAGCAATGCGTTATGCCAAAATCCAAATGCCTTGTCAGTATGCTTTTGTTTGTAAAACTGAGTTCTACCTCTGTAACAAAGCATGGAGAGTGAGAGAAGATTGAGTTGCTGTTAGCAGAGACAGCTGTCAGTTTATGCATTGTTGTGATTATTGTCTATGCCTTGAACATTTGAAAGCAGTAATGCCTCTTACCCATGCCATACTGGTACCTTCCGTGTCTTTCTGTAGTAAAGCGCCTGGCAGTCACCCCGATCGAAAATCCCTTATTGCTTCTCCATCCCGCGCCTCCCCGACATCAGCATGGCACCTCGGAATGACAAAGTGTTATTTTTGGTACCATTAAATACAAACTTTGGCCCCTGTGCATGAAGGGGTGTAAGGAAAGCGCCAGAGGCGCATACCCTGCCTGCGTGGCTCCACACTCACAGACAGGTGCGCTCAGGCCAGTATTCACTAACTGCCACTACCTCTCTGCAGCTCCACCCCCCTCCCCAGTGATCAGCACTCCGCATTGCGGCCCAGGGTGGTGTTGTGGACTCATGCAGGCATCCAATGGGATGCCCATCCTTTGTCCCAGAGTCGATTACTTGCATGGGTGGACACGGGACCTGATTAGTGCATGGAACACAGGCACCTGTGGACTGTGTAGACAGTCCCCATCGGCTGGTGTACCCCCCCAATCCCACCCTCACCCCAGTGGTACCCCCCAACCGCTTGGAGCACAGCTGTTCTCCCCCCCAAACATGGTACAGCACCCGCCTATGTCCCTGATGCCTGTTCACTGTTACTGGACACGGCAGTGCCCCAACCCCATCAGTGCAGACCCCCACACACACACACACACATATATATAAGGGCTCCGGCCCATGAGGCCAGACACACACACACACACACACCCTATGCCCGTCCCAGTCGGTCACACAGCCCCCCATACAGTGCACCCAGATATACCCCTGCCCTGGTACCCTCACCCCACATTGGTGTTCAGTGGTCCCCCCATCCCTCCGTGGCACTGCCCCCCGACACCATATTTGAATGCTGGTGCTGCAGCTGGATGGCGGTGGCACAGCCCTCCTCACACCTCCTCAGCCACTGCCGTCCAACTGATGCTGGTAGTGCACCACCTGTTTATAGCAGTGCACTCCCAGCATCGGTTGGATGGCCGGTGGCTGAGGAGGTGTGAGGGGGGCTGTGCTGCCGGCTGTCCAGAACCACGGCACTGGCATTCAGGTATGGTGTCAGGTGGGGGGGGCCACTGAACATCAATGTGGGAAGGGGATACTGGGTGCAGGGTTTGGGTGTGTTCAGACCGGAGCTTCGGTGTGTGGTGATGGGGTGGGCATCCTGAGCAACGCCAGGGTCCAGGGCAGACATTTGTTTGGGGTGTATGTAGTGCAGTGGGGATGGGAAACCTTGTCGGGGATTGGCACTACCAGGACACGGCACCACAGTGTACAGGCACTCGCTCCATCCGCAATCCAAGCCCTTACCATTGGCCTCGTGGGCTGGGGCAGCACGGCGGTTGGATTCCCGGGTCTGCCGCACCTGGCGGGTGCAGTCCGTGGGTGCGTGCAATGGGTTATGGCAGGGTCTCGGCTGCCATAACCTGCACTCTCCTTCACACTCCTGTGGGCAGCACTATGTGCCTTAGTGAATGGCGCGCAGTACTGGCACGCCCTTGACATGCCACCTGCCCGCTGCTCTCTACGTGGGCAGGGGTTCGAGCTTGTAACTGTGCTCCATGCCGGTCTTGAATGTCACGGGGGGGGGGTCCGCAGGACCCAACTGTGTGGCAGTCCCACGTAGCTATGTCTATGCTCCCAGTTTACACGGCACGTAGGCATAGTGCCCAATGTGTTTAGGTGTGCTGTATCTGCTATATGTACTGTAGAGGTGGTTTTAAAAACTGGGGGCTATTTCCAGAGAAATTCTTGTTTCAGAAGTGAAACTGGGAGTTTTTCCTGTGTCAGTCTTCACCATTCATCACTGTAGGGTGTCAGCCAGAGGCACAGCACCCCATGGCAGCATTTTATTTTTCATAAGAAGGGAGGAGCCGGCATTGGAAGAGGTGCCACCCTCATGGCAGACGTACTGCATGGCATTCGAGGGTTGGCCAGTAACCCCCCGTCGACTCCTACTCCACCTCAGTTCTGTTTCTCCTGCCATCAAGCGTGCAGCACCTCACCAGCTCAGTGAAACTGCGCCATCGCGGCCTACTTCTACGTGGCCTTCCCTTCGATGCTGTGCGGCTCTGTGGCCTAGTCCAACCCCAGTTCTGCTGTCTACCAGTCCACTTGGTGCCATTTTCATCGAACCAGTAAGATCTTTCCTTTTTATTCTAAAGCAGCACCTGGTCTTTTTCTGTGTTTTAGTTGATTTGTCCGTGAGTCATGTTGTATTCGTCCAGGAACAAGAAGAAGCATTCTTTGAAGGTGGACCAGACTCCTGTGTGTCAGTGTCCCTGCTGCCTGCAAATGTCCATCATGGACCGACATGACTGATGTCTCACCTGCCTGGGTCCGAATCACGACATAGACAACTGCGACGCCTGCTTCTCCATGGACTATCGAGTCTTGGAACACTGTGCATTGAAGGTTGGCTGCACTCCACTGACCTGTGGAGGGCAGCATTGCACCTAGGATGCCACGCGCAGGTCTCTTGTCCCTTCCTCTGGGTCCCCTCCCGGTTCTGTACGGACCAGGGGAGGAGGGAGCCTCCACCCCTTCTAGTCTTGCCAGGGCAGAGGCCTCTACCTCGGTGCTGGAGGAATGGTCAGATCCTCTCTGGGACTGCTGGGAGCACTGCACAGGTAGTCACCTTGGAGATGCAGGCTCCACTGGTGTCGCAGCCTACGCTCATTAGGCCCGGCACGGGGGGGGAGGGGTTTCACAAGCTTTGCCTGTCGGCGCTGCCTTGGATCCTGGAGCAGTTTGTGGCTCCGGTGAGTGGGGCGGCTCCACGAACAGTACTGGGCCTGCCCGCAGTACCGTTTACGGGGCTGAGGGTAGGAGAACCTAAGGGGTTATGACTCTGGAGGTCTTTTGGATCGCCCCCTATCAAGAGGAGGATGATCAGGAGGCTGACCCAGACTGGCAGCCTGACTCTTTGGAGTCCGAGGATCTCCTGTGCCCAGTACCTCTGCACCCTCCCAACCAACTCTTCCCTCGGTACCGACTGTTGCAGTTGGTGCCGGCTCCAGCTGGGAGCATGGTAATTAAGTGCGAGTCTCAGTCTGGGGGATTGAGGTTCCGGACCCCGGAGATTGAACCGGCGCCGTTTCCGGTGCCGTTCAGTCTTCCAGGGTCGGTAAGGGACTCTCGCTTCTGCGGCCTCCCTCGGGGGACCTGCGAGAGTTTGTGGTCCCTAATGCTGGGAGTGAGGAAGAGGTCACTCTCTGAGTCCCTCGGGTTGAGAAGCCGGAGCGAGGAGCAGCGGCCTTCCCCAGGGTCCCTTCAGGGTTCAGGGAGGAGTCACAGTGCTGAACCTTCTTTCTCCCCCTCATCGCCTTTGAGGCAGGCTGTGTTGGGTGGGGTTGGGGGCCACCCTTCTGGACCTCTGCTGCCCCAGTCACCTCACAGGGTAGTGTCCCCTACAGGACTCGGCCCTGATTGTTTCAGGCTAGTTGAGCGATCAGTCACTGCACAGACCCATGAATCCCCACATGGTCTTGGATTGCCGGCGAGGTCTTCTAGTCCTGGCAGAGGTTGTTTTCTTGGAGTGAGATGTACCTCCGCCTTACAGCTGCCTACTTCCTCATTTCTCAGGCCACGTGGGTCCTTCGGGGCCTTTTACCTGGGAACAGTTCAGGGTTACTGCTGCTGTCTTCCTCAGGTACGTCAGAGCCATGGACCAGCAGGTCTTTAACCTGTGGCCCCCACAGCAGCCAAACTCTGACTCCTCAGATGCGTCGGCTCCTCGTCTTCCTCCTCCATTGAGGAAGAGGATACTTCCGACCACCTGTCCTCGGAGGCTGATCAGACAGCCTATCAGCGTTTCTTTGCGAGGTTGGCTGATGATCTGCACTTGTCTAGGATAGCAAGATGCAATACTGAGCGGGCGGTGCACTCATTATTGAGTGTATTCAGTGCTGATCACCTCGTGGTCCCTGCCTGGCCAGTGCCCTTCCAGGAGGCGTCTTTTCGCACCTGGCAGTGTCCATCTGCCCCCTCTCCAGCCCCAATGGACTGTTAGTGCAGGTATTGCACACCCCAGGGGTCTCCAGGTACCTTGCCTCATCCTGCTTCAGGAGTGAGTGTATTGGACACCCCTACTGGGCGTAGAAGCCTGAGGCATGACCGATCCCCAGAGGCAGACTCTGACCGATTGTGGCACATCAGGCACACCATGCTGCCTATAACAGGCACCTTTGGTCAATGCTAGGACAAGCACTGGCATGCTGCCTGATTCAGAGGCAACCAGGCAAGCCATTTCCCTCTCCGCACGGGGCCTTGAGCTTGCAAGGCACCAGGCAAGGGCGTCATACGACGCCAACGAGATAGCATCCAGGTTAGCAGGGACTGCGATCTGCATTAGGCGGACTGCATGGCTTCGTCTCTCAAGGTTATCACCCCTAGCCTGGCATAGGGTGCTTGCCTCCACTTTGCGGGGGGGGGGGTGCCTTTTCTCCCACAGTATGAGGTGTGAACTACAGGAGCGACTTCCGTCTCCCAGGCAGTGGGAGACTCTGCCTCGCCCTGACCAGTCACAGGCCTGATTGTCCTGTAAGGGTCTCCTCCTCCTCCTCCCATGTTTTTCCCCCATGGGGGGCTGAGGGAAATCTTTCCCTCAGGGAGGTGCCAGGTCTCCTTCGGAGGGCTTGATATTCACCCTACAGTGATGAATGGTGAAGACTGTTACAGGGAAGATATGAAAATTACATACCTACCATAATTCTTGATGTTCCTGTGTATCTTCACCATTCACCACTGAGTCTCTCCCTCCTTCCCCTCTTAGTCCTCAGTCTCTGGGAGATGCCTCCACCCTGCTTGCCCTTCCCCTCCTTGAGGCCAGTTGTGAGCTTGGTACCTCCGGGCCCTCTGATACTTTTTGAAGTGACAGAGGATCCACCTTGAGGGGGCAGGCAAGTAGGGCTTCTTGCTCTGGCATTATGGGGACTCCCTCGGGTCCTTAGCTTCCCTGGATGGGATCCCCCATGACTTGGTCTGGACCTTCTTAGATCTGCAGACTGACTCATCTGTTTGAGGGGGGGGATCTTGGTCTTGCTAATGGGTTGGAGGACCCGTGGGGACTCTCTTCTTCCTTTTTGTGTTTCTGAACCTCCCCATATTCCTCGAGGGGGATTTCTTGGACAGGTTCCCCCCTTGAACCCCTTGAGTTTATTCCTTGATTCTCAGGGACTGCTTCGGCAGAGGCGATCCTGTCCCAGGGTGCCTATCTTCACTCTGATAAGGGGCGGGGGGCAGACCCTTGACGTACTACCTCCGGAGTAGGAGATTCGGAATCTTCTGCTTGTGCAGTTTGTGTCCTGCTGTACCGAAGTTCAGCTTACTTGGAGGTTGTCTTAATAGGAGTGTGGGGTGCTTCTTGAAACCCCTCTTGTATGAGTCTGGTTAAATCAACAGTACTTCCTCCAGGCTCCGGAAAGGCTCTCCTTTGGTGCGGTGCAGTGGGTCTCTCACCCCTCCCTTCCCCCATCATTTTCTTTCTCTTTCCTTTCTCGCTCTCTCCCTCTCTCTCTCTCTCGTCATCCAGAGGCTGGAGCCCCTTGCCCACACCCTTGAATCCTCCTCTGGCCGGCTTATTCCTTTTTCTGTTATATATTCTTTCTGTTTGATGTCTCTTGGGCTCCCCTGCCCGCCCTTAGTTTTTTCTTTATCACTTTGTTTCCTGCTCTCTGGTGAGCAGAATTGAGGTGGAGGAGGAGGAGTCGACGGTTACTGGCCAACCCTCGAGCACCACATAGTACATCGGCCTTGAGGGTGGTGCCACTCCCGACGCCGGCTCCTCCCTTCTAAAAAAAAAAAAAATGCTCCCACGGGGTGCTGCATCTCCGGCTAATTCCACAGTAATGAATGGTAAAGATACACAGGGAGATCAGGAATTACGGTAGATACGTAATTTTAATTTCCACGTATGCGTGGACCAGTGGTATTATATGGTACCAAAATTAGTCTTCAGCGTTCCGTGGTGCCATGCTGATGTTGAGGAGGTGAGGGGCGTTAAGGGATTTTCGATCAGAGTGACTGCCAGGTGCTTTACTACAGAAAGACGTGGAAGGCACCAGTATGGCATAGGTAAGGAAGCATTACTGCTTTCAAATGATCAAGGTATAGACACTAATCACACAGATGCATAAACTGACAGCTATCTCAGCTGACAGCAACTCTATCTTCTCTCACTCCCCATGCTTTGTTACAGAGTCGGAAGTCAGTTTTACAAAAAAACATACTGGCAAGGCATATGGATTTTGGCATAATTCATTGCTAACAGGGTGTCTTGGTGAAGAGGGACCACAGTTTGTATACCTAATAATGTAATTTTCCCTTGCAAAACTGCTGCAACTTTACTGTACTGTAGTGTGAGTCACTCCTCTGTCAAACAGTTATGACACCATTACAGCCCACAGCAAAATCAGGCTTGCTATAGAAGCTCTGGTACACCCTGCAGTTTTTAGCAGCTCAGAATACAAAAACTAACTGCAGAGAACAGCAATGAAATACCATTCCAGAATTAATGCAAGAAGGTATGCATGAAAGTCAAAAGGACTGGGAAAGGTGCTGACAGCAACTAGATCTTCTCTCACTCCCCATGATTTGTTACAGAGACAGAAGTAAGTCAGTTTTACAAAAATAACATACTGACGAGGCATTTGGATTTTGGCATAAAGCATTGCTAACAGGGTGTCTTGAGGAAGGGGGAACGCAGTACGTACATCAAGTACTGGTAGTTTTCCCTTGCAGAACTGCTGCAACTGCACTATACTGCACAGTGTGAGTCACTCCTTTGCCATATAATGATGTCATTGGGAGCCTGCAGCTGAACAGCAAAGGCAAGTGCAGCAAGGCTCAAAAACAAATGCAAAATATGGAAGGCAGAGTAAAACCTGGCCAAAAATAACAAATACACACACCCTTTCAGGTCTAGTACTGTATATAATGACTAAAAGCTATAACTTATAGGACTGTCATGAAAGGTGCTGTTTAATAGGCAGTCACTTGGGTAGCGGGATAGTATCGAGTGTCCCCGTGGATGCAGATGATACCAATACCTGGTCCTTTTGCACAGAGTTTTCCAAGCACTTCAAAATGTAGTAGGGTCTGTCTGCTTCCTGGCTCAAGTAAGTCCTTTCACAGTCTTATCTCCCACCTTGACATCTGTTAAGTACTTGCTCCAATTTGCTAAGGACAAATCTGCTCCAGTGTCACTCTTTTTGCTACAGCCATTTCTTGCAGTATGACCTGGTTTATTACAGTTATAGCAAATGAAGTCTTTGGGTGCAGATTTGTTACCCCCACCAGAGTTCTTATCAGACCTGGAGTTTAAATGGGAAAAGGTATGTCTTACTGGTGCTTGGCTGTTACCTCGCTGCTGTGGTGCCTGTCTGTTTGGTAGTCTTCAGCCTAAGGAACAGCCTTTTCCACACTTTCTGTTTGGTGTTCTTTTACTCAAAGCTACACATCTGTAGGCAGGATGTTGACGGATTGCTCTATTGCAAATGTGTCAATGATCCGTGGAACTGTTTTGCCCTCTGTTTGGAACCATTTAATAAGGAGTTCTCTGGGTCGGGTGAAGGCTTCTCTGGGATTGTTAACTAACTTGTACTTCAGAGACCAGAATCTCTGCCTGTAGATTTCTCCTGAGATGTCATATCTTTTCAGGATTTCGCTTTTCACCAGGTCAGTTTTCTGACTGTGCAGTGTCCATATTGCTGTAAGCAAGTTGGGCTTTATCTGTCAGGTAAGGTACCAGTTTGATTGCCTATTACTACTTTGGCCACTGGCAGGCTGCGGCAACCTTTTCAGAAGTTGTCAGGTATGCTTCAGTATCATCTGAGGGACACAACTTTGTAAGTTTTAATGTATTTTAAGTTTTTTGTGTCTTATTGCTCTGCTGGACCAGTGCCAGATCCTCTAGGTTTGATAACTTGCAAGGCATCCATCCATCGCTGCATCTTTCCTTTGCTGCTCCTAACACTGCGTCTCTTTCTTTCTCTGCTTTTTGAGTTGCTGCATTACTTCTTCTCTTTGCTTCTCCATCTCTTTTTGTTGTATAGCCCACCATTTGAAAAAGGCAGTCAGGCTTTCAGGTTCTGTCACTGCCTGCTCTTTTTTCCCCATGACTGGTGCTGGCTGCACAGTCTCAGTTTGTACTTTTGTTTCTGCTTCTAGTTTGGCTGCCATTTTTCTGGTAATCACTCCTGGACTTGCTGCTGCAGAATCCATACTTTTCTTCTGTGCTTCCCTGGTACCAGGTTTAGTACTCACGCACAAAACTCCTGACTCGGAGTATGTAAGCATAAATCCCACTGAGTCTGACAGTCTGTCATCAAGGCACAGGTCAGGAAGCATAGGAAAACCAGGGGCAGTTGTAAAATTTACAATGAGCATTTTATTATTATTATTATTATTATCAATAACAGTAAAATAAAAAATAAAAATTGCTCAGAATAACTATTTACAAAGGCAGTACAAACAGAGAAAACAAAGTCCTTCTTCCAAGTGTTTCTTCTTAATTTCAAATCTCCATCTCGCTAGCAAAAATATTGCTGCGGGCAGCCAAGTCCTCACCCTCTGCCTGTGCCCCGATCTGCCATCCGTCTGCCCCGCCGCCCACCTGTCCTGACAAATCCCTTCCATGGGGGGGGGCCCTGCCCATAGGAAGTGAGACCGAGGTGCTCCTTGGCACCCCTTTGCGTTTTAGGTGGCTGGCGCAGGCCGACCCGGGAGGCGAGCCACTGTCTTCCGGCCGGCACGGGTGGCCATTTTCCTTGTGGTTTCCCCATCCCCTGAGGAGGCACACCGCAGTATCCTTATATCCTGCGCATGTGGTGTGTGGTCACCCATGCCGCAAAGCACAAGGCCGAATCCGGCCACGAGGAGCCGCCAAAGAGCGATGTCTCCACAATCCTCCCCCTTGGAGGAGAGTGTCCAAAGGATGCTCTTGAACCCTCTCTGCCGGCCTCCACTCCTGACGCTCCAGGCTGGGGCACGAACCCAGGTCACCAGCATGCCATGCGATTCCCTAGCACCACGGAGCTGGCAAGCTGCTCTTTTTATAACAAGTTTTTGCCAGGGAACTCGTTAAGGAGAACATCCTGTTTTTTTTCAAGGTGTTCTTGTCAGTTTCCTTGCAGGTGAAACAAACATAACATAGTGACCCAGAACGGACCTTTTGTTAACAGCTCTGCAAAGATTTTGCAAACTGCATCTCAGGTTAACCTCCTAAATTCCATATAGCTGTTTGCAATCATTTTAACAGTATACATTTTCAAACCAGGGAATCCCAGCATCACTTACAGTTTTACACAAATATTCACATATATTTTTATAACTGCAGATATGCAACGGGAAGGAAAGACAGAAACAGCAAGTGAAGGCAGTGATAGTGAGAGGCGGAGAACCTCAAGACAATCAGTGATCAGTTCCTAGGTCTCACGAGAACATTTGGTTGCGCAACCAGACAGACAAGAGATAGAAAAGGAGAGGATAGAACAGATCCTTGTGTTTAACCCTTTCTGCGTAACAAATGGGACAGGGCCTTATTCAACCCTGTCACACGCTCAGATGCAGTTTCACTACTTTTTTCTGTCTGCTCATTTCTGTACTTATTTTTTCAGAATCTCTTTTTCCAAAGAGATACCTTTTTCTCAGTTATGTTGAGAGTTAATCCTTCAATCTCTCTCTTCCATCGCTGCCACTGTGGAAAGAAGATTGCCTCTACAGACGAACACTCACTCTGTGTCTGCTGTCTTGGGCCTGACCAGGAAGTTTTTGACTGTGAGCCGTGCCAGAAGTTTAACCAAACATCCCTTAGACAACTCAGAAAGGCACTGAAGAATTTCCTCATGGAGCAACAGGTAGCCAGTTCCAGGCGGGGGTCCTCCGGGGTCCCTCCTTCCCAGCCGCCCACAGGGTCGTCAAGCTCCCAGGTTGCTAAGGTCCAAGACAAGTCCCTGGGAAAAAGTCATAAAAAAACATAGAAACATAGAATTTGATGGCAGATAAGGACCGCTTGGCTCACCCAGTCTGCCCATTTCCCTACCTAATGGATAAGCTGCAGATCCTAGTTAACCAGTAGCCTACTTCTTCATACCCCCACCCGAATTGCCTTATATGACTGTCCCGTGCATTCTTGAAATCCACTACTGTTTTTGACGCCACAGCCTCCTGAGGAAGGCTGTTCCATGCATCCACAACCCTATCCATGAAAAAATACTTCCTCACATTACCTCTGAGCAGCCCGCCCTCAATCTTCAGATTGTGCCCCCTTGTTCTTGCACACCTCTTTTTCTGAAAGATGCTACCCTCTTGGACTTTGTTGATTCCCTTGAGGTACTTGAAAGTTTCTATCATGTCTCCCCTCTCCCTCCTTTCTTCAATGCTATACATATTAAGCTCCTTAAGTCTCTCTTCATATGTCTTCTGGTGCAGACCATGCACCATTTTAGTTGCCCTCCTCTGGACTGCCTCCATCCTGTCTTTGTCTTTGCGGAGATTGGGTCTCCAGAACTGCATGCAGTACTCCAGATGAGGTCTCACCAGCTGTCTGTACAGAGGGATAACAACTTCCAGTTTTCTACTGGTGATGCCTCTCCCTATGCATCCCAGTATCCACCCAGCCCTCCTTACTGCCCTCTCACATTGCTTGCCCACCTTTAGGTCATCTGATATGACTACCCCCAGGTCCCTTTCCGTTTTTGTTGTTGTTAGTATCTCACCCCCCATTGTATACTCTTCCCCTGGGTTTTTATTTCCCAGGTGCATTACATTGCATTTCTTAGCATTGAATCTAAGCTGCCATAAATTTGACCATTCCTCCAGCCTTGCCAAGTTCCTTCTCATCCTTTCCACTCCACTTTGTGTATCAACTCTGTTGCAGATCTTTGTGTCATCTGCAAAGAGACATACTTTTCCTTCCAATCCCTCTGCAATGTCACTTATAAAGACATTAAAAAGGACTGGTCCTAGTACTAAACCCTCCAGTACCCCACTAAGTAAGCTCCTTTCTTCAGAGTGGATTCCGTTTACTATTACCCCCCGTGTCCTATTCTCCAGCCAATTCTTTACCCAGGCTACCGTCTAGGGACCTACTCCCAGGCTGGCCAGCTTGTATATTAATCTTCTGTGTGGGACTGTGTCAGATGTCTTGCTAAAGTCTAGGTAGGCCATGTCCACAGCCCCTCCTTGGTCTGTTACTTTGGTCAGCCAGTCAAAGAAATCTATTAGATTCATCTGGCATGACCTTACTGCTGTGAATCCATGATGCCTTGGGTCCTGTGCCCCGCTGGCCTCTAGGTAGTCAACATTTCTTTCCTTCAGAATTGATTCCATCTTTTTCCCAATCACTGAGGTTAAACTAACAAGTCTGTAGTTTCCTGCTTCTGCCCTGCTCCCACTTTTGTGGAGTGGAATAACATCTGCCCTCCTCCAGTTCTCAGGTACCACCCCATCCTCCCATGATTTGTTAAAGAGGGTAGTCAGTGGTGTCACTAGTTCTACCCTTAGTTCTTTTAGAATTCTGGGATGAATCCCATCAGGTCCCATTGCTTTGTCCACCTTCAGTTTTAAGAGTTCTTTCAGAACGCTTTCTTCAGTGAATAGGCTGGTATCAACCCCCATATCTAGAGTGTTTCAATTGTTTGGTTTCGGTACTTCCCCCTCTTCATTTGTAAATACTGAGCAAAAATATTTGTTTAGTGTATCTGCCTTTTCACAGTCATCCTCTGTCCACCCGCATCCCCTTTATTAAGCCTCACTATCCCTCCCTTGGTCTTCCTTCGCTCCCGGATGTACCTATAAAAGGTTTTATTCCCCTTCTTAACTGAGTTGGCTATCTTTTCCTCAGTTTGGGCCTTTGCTGTTCTGACTGCCTTCCCTGCTTCCTTTTGCTTTAATTGATACAATTCTCTGTCCTGCTGCTTCTGTGATTCCTTGTACTTCCTGAATGCTTTCTCTTTCTCCCTAACCTTCCCTGCCACCTCCTTTGAGAACCATAGTGGTTTCTTACATCATTTTGTTTTGTTTATTTGCTTCACACAAAGGCTTGTTGCCTCTGTGATGGCAGTTTTGATTATTCCCCATTGTTCTTCCACCCCTCCTTCCTGCCCATTTGCTAGTGTGTTCCTTAAGCACTCGCCTATTCTGGCAAAGTCAGACCTCCTGAAGTCCAGTACCTTTGCCTTTGTATGGCTTGACTCTACTGCTGTGTTTATCGTGAACCATACTGTTCGATGGTCACTAGTTCCCAGATGGGTACCCACTTCTAAACCTGTGATCCTCTCGCCATCTCCATTTGAGAGTACCAGGTCTAAGATTGCTCCCTCTCGAGTGGGTTCCAATACTAGTTATCTAAGTCATGCCCCCATAGGGCATCTAGAATGACCCCACTCTTAGAAGTGGCTGCTGCAAATGCACTCCAGTTAACATCTGGCATATTCAGATCCCCCATCAGCAATATCTCCCCTTTTTTTCTGCCATTCTAAGGATACTTTCTATCATTTCCTTGTCCGTGTCCTCCCCCTGAGATGGGGGTCTGTATACAACCCCTGTGCGGATTGTGGTGCCATTGCCTGTCTCCAGATTGACCCACAGTGCTTCCTCTCCTCCCTGTTTACCCTTTTGTTTTGTTGCTTTGATTCCTTCTCTTATGTAGAGAGCTACTACTACTCCTCCTCTTTTACCCTCCCTGTCCCTCCTGTAGATAGTGTATCCTGGTATGTTTACGTCCCAGTCATAGTTCTGTGTGTACCATGTTTCCGTGACTGCCACGATATCCAGATGTTCCTCCTCCATCAAGGCCACTAATTCAGGAAGCTTGTTACCTAGACTACGGGCATTAGTACTCATTGCTCTCCATTTTTTGATGGCTTTGCTTCTTGTAGCACCATCCCTGTCCTTATTGACTTTGCTTTCTTCATTCACCCCTGTTCTGCTCCCTACTGACCTTTCTACCTTGGTCTTTACCTCATTTAATACCCTGTTTTGTAGGAGGAGGCTGGGAATTCCCTGCTGCTTATCAGTGCCTCCCCCCTTGACTAGTTTAAAAGCTTGCCAATGAAGCATTTAAACCGACTGCCCAGAAGACTTGTTCCCTTCCTGGACAGATGCGGACCATCCTGCCAGTATAGGCTGGTATCCCTCCAGGTGGAACCCCAGCCCCCAATGAAGCCAAACCCCTGTGCTCGGCATCATTTTTTCAGCCATCCATTGAATCGTGTGGTGTGAAGTACCCTCGCATCACCCTTGCCATAGATAGGCAGCACATCTGAGAAGTATACTGTGTGTGCTACTTGCCTTAGGCTACTCTCTAACTCCACAAACTCCTCCTATCTCATGTTGAGTCAAGTCATTCATCCCTAGGTGGACAATGACATCCAGCTCAGTCTCCTGTGCAGCTGTTCTCGTGATCCTGAGGATGCGCTTCCTGTCCCTCCAAGCCATGGCGCCAGGCAGGCATCTTACTTCAGTTTTCCCTGCTCCCCCAGTCCCCAGTTTTGTCCCCCTAATGACTTGAGTCCCCCACCGGGAGACTGTGATTGGGACCGCTCCCACCGGTGGTGATCTCTCTGCCCAATGGCGGCCTCCTCCTTGTCCGGGAGTACTCCATCGGCTGCAGCTGCACCGACGCACCAGTTACAGTCAATGAGCCATGCTGTATACAGTACGTGCTTCATAAGGGCTCAGTCGGCTGCCAGCCATGGTGGTGAGAGGTGGTCTGTGGTGGTCGCCGATCACCAGTTAGGATGGGGAGCAGGGTGGTGGGTCACACTGGACAGGGTGGGGGGGTGAGGGACCCTAGATTACCAGGGAATAGGGGGTTCCGTGTTTGGGTACGGCGATCAGTGACCAAGGTGGGACCACAGCACTCTGGAAACTACTCTTATAGAGTGGGCAGTTGGGGCAGGGGAGGGCAACACTAAACTATGGAAACTGCTCTTATCAGGTGGGCGATTGGGACAAGGGAGGGCACCACTACACTATGGAAACTACTCTTATAGGGTGGGCGATCGAGGCAGGGGAGTTCAACACTACACTATGGAAACTTTTTACAGCATGTGAGGATGGCGATCAGTGAATGGGGAGGGGGAAGGGAATGCTACACTACGGAAAGGGTTATTTTACTTCTGGGGTCGGCGATCAGAGAGGGGGAGGAACCCTAGACTACAGGGGTACATTACTTTCATTGGGGACAGTGATTGGAGGATGGGGAAGGGGCACTGCACCAGGGGACTGCGGCTGCGTGGGGCATGGGCTGGTGGGAGGGGCCATGCTAGGCCAGACAAGGGCCATGCTAATGGACTGTTGCACCTTGCATGCCCAGTGTGCTCATTTGCATGGCCACTTTCAGCCTTAGCACATGTGCACTATTTTTGCTTGCCCATTCGCCTGGCTGGCTGTGGGGGGGTCAGCACTACTGGGGTTCCTGGTGCTTTTCCTGGTGCTTTTCCTGGGTTAGCACTGTCCCCGCCTGCCTATATTCACAGTTGAATAGTGCACCACACTATCTGACTATGAATAGCCCCATGGCCCACCAGCGCAACCGCAGGGTGCAACGCAAACTTTTGCGCAACACTTTGCCTTTTTTTTGTCAATCCTGCCCCAGGTATGCTCTGACTCCTGCCGCAAGAACTGCTATAGCCCAGGGAGTTCTGATACCTGGCCTTACTTATGGTCTCACCTCATTATGGCAGGCCACTGTATGGAACCTGTCTAAATGGAACATTGCCTATAATAACATTTGTCATTTTGCCTTATCTGCTACCTGGTTGACACACCACTGTATTCTGTACTGTGGCCTTGGTTGGCTGTTTCTCTCCTGTTGACATTTCTATGCCCTGGGCTGTGTTATTGACAGCATCATTAGTTCATCTAAGCTTGCTGCACTTGGTGCTCTACTAACACCTACTGACCTGGCTTACCCCCTACGATCCAGTGATTTGTCTCTCCTAAATTTTCTCAAGTGCTTCTCTGAAATCAGTGAGCAGGTGTTCGGTGTCTTTTTTTCCCAGGGTATGGAACTCCCTCCCTCACTACCGTCTGGTCTCTCAGTCCTACCCTTATTTCAAAAAAGAACTCCACAGAATTCTAGGTACCTCTGATATATAGGTTCTTGTACCTGACAATCTGTTCTGTACTGGTTATGACTCTTACCATTACCATTGTACTTGTGCCTTAATTGTGTTATTATATCCTTGCCTGTACGCTGTTGTTTTTCTTCAGTCATACTGGTATTTTTTATTTTTTACATTTCTTGTGAAAATATTTGTGACGCTTTATGTATTTTGCAGTGTACTCATAGATCTTGACTTTGAGGGTATCTCTTGCAGCAGGCCATCACTGGTAGGATTAAGCTTCTGGGCACTAGGACCACAGGGAAAGCTTCTAACTAGCAGTCTACCAGAGGGGCTGCCCACCTCTGATGTCAGTGCCTGATATCAGCCAATCCTATAAAGGCGGTCGGCCCCCACACCCTTCTCAGTTTATTCCTGCCGTCGACCAGTGCACATTGGACCACTGATGCCGCCGCAAATACAGTCTGACGCCATTTTCCCACGTTTAACTGTGCTTTATTATGTTTTGATTTTTAGTTGTTTTAACATCAAAATTTCGATGTGCTCACCTTATAGTTTGTCTTCAAAACCATCTGCATCTTCCAACCGCTCCACGAAATGTGCCTGTGGCAAACAGATTTCGGACAAGGATGGCCATTCTGCCTGCTTCTTGTGCCTAGGCCCAGACCACGACATCCAAGCCTGCCAGAAGTTCAACCTGGCCACCAGGAGACGTTGCCAGAAGATCCTGGTGAACCATCTCCTTAAGCAGATGATCGCCTCAGTGAAACAGGAGCTGCAGGCCTGGAGCTCCTCTGTTTCCCTGGCCTTGTCCTCGGGGTCGTCATCTTCGAAGTCACAGTACAAAACTGCTGAGAAACATAAGCACAGGGACAGCGATCGGGACCAACCCCTGTCTGCCTCTCGCACGTGGTCCCCCACAAGCAGTCATCAACCGTGAAACGGTCTTCCCTGGGTGGGGGGGCGAACTCCTCGGCCCCGCATGCCCTAACTTGTACAGGGCTACCACCCGGGTCTCCCTTGTAGGCAGCGGTTCATCAGGTCAGGGTACAGTCAGGCGTTTCGGCCAGTGTCCCCCGAAACCCATGCCACCGACGCCAGTTTCATCTTCTGGGACTGCAGCCAGTTCTGCCCCTTCTTCGCAGGTGCAGATGCTGCAGGACACTGGTGCCTTCCCGGCCCTGGTCTCTCCTCAGACTTTGCCCGGGGGGGGGGGTCGCCTCCCGCTCCAGCGTCTGTCTCTCCACATCCGGTGTCTGTGGATCCCCTTCCGGCCTTACCTTGGCTGATGCCCACTGGGTCTGCACCTGTTCCCCTTTTGCTCTGGCCCACAGGACCCACGCCGGTCCTGCCCCCTCAGCCGGGGCCAGTGGACCCATCGCCCAATCCTTTCACTATCTGCTCCAGTGGGACCAGCGCCTATCTTGCCACATCCTGCACCCACAGGACCTCAGCCGGCTTATCCTATGCCGGCTCCTGCTTGTCTGTCACCTGTATATCCCTACTCTGCTCCAGTGGGGTCTATGCTAGGCTACCCATACCTGGCACCTTTTGGACTGTTGATGGTCCAAAATTACCTTACCCCTGTGGGACTGACGCCAGCCCCTTTGGATTATCATGGTCTGATTTTGGTGTTGTGATCTTTTATGCAGACACAGGTCCCAGCCCCAAGAGCGCTGGCCCCGACCACCCCTCAGGGCCCTGTTTCCACAGCCACTATTCGGCTGGGCCCTAGTGCTCCTTGCATGCCCCAAGGTGGTCCAGACACTGGGTCAGCCAGACGCTCGGATGATCGTTAGCCCGAGGAAGGCGGGAATGATGATGTAGACAACGCTGACGAGAGTGTCAGCAGGGAGTCGTCCTCCTTGAGTTCAGAATCCTCCGGCAGGGAAGAGGCAGTGTGCAGCATCCCAAAATCCCCCGCCAGATGACCCCAGTTTTCATGGCCATCATGAGGCACATTCAGGCCACTATGGGGGTGGGATAAAGAGGAGCAGGATCCTGAGAAGCATCGTTGGCAATCTACCTACATCAGCCCAATGCCACTCCTATGAGGATGTTACCCAGGCTGCTTGGAACTATGTCCATACGGTCCCAGCGGTGTCCAAAAAGGCAGACAGGCTATTCCACGCCCTGGCTGGCAAGCTTTATTTTGGCGAACAGCCCAAGGCTGACTCGGTTGTCATCAATGTGGCGCATGACTGAACCAAGAGGCCAAATGCTCCCTTCTTCCAGACAGACAATCTCGCCAGCTGAACCAGATGAGCAAGTGTGCCTTCTCCTCTGCTACTCTGGCCATTCGGGCCTTGAATTATTTGGTTCATGTGGTACGGTAGCAGGAACTGCTCTGGGACCAGGCTAGGGAGGCTGTCTTAGCCATGCTGGATGACACTTCCAAGCAGCGACCCTCCAGGCCCTCAAAACGGGCTTGGACATCGGTACTCATGTTCTCAGGGCTGCTTATGATGCGGTAGATGCCTGGGGCTGGACAGGAGCTGTAGGCGTCTGTATGAGTTACCACTCCTTGCTCACATGTCTCTGGCTTCAAGCTAGAATCATTCTAACATAATTGTTAGTTCAGACTTTTCTGAGGTGATGTTCAGGATATCATCTCCGAACTCTGGGCCCCAGGATGGGCTCTTGAATCGGTCCATTCCATGTACCATACCCAGCTGAAGTTAGGGCAGGAGGCTCCCTTTCATCGTTCCTCCCACAGACGGGCCCATCCCCTCCCAAAACCCAGAACATGCGCAAGGCAGGGGCAGTTCTCCCCCACTTCCCTACTGTGCCACCACGTGAAGCGCCCAGGGTGCAGCAGCGGCTGCTCCCACCTCCTGACTCCTTGCCAGACCCCTCCCCCCCCAGTTGTTCAACAGGAGGCGGTCATAGGGGGTCACTTCTCCCTGCACCTGGACAGATGGAGGGAGATTACTACAGGCGACTGGGTGCTGCAGCTCATCGAGCATGGCCACACACTGTAGTTCATAGAGTGGCCCCCAGACAGCCCTCTGAACACCTCCTCATGCCCCCTCAGCCACATCCCTCTCATTTGGGAGGAAATTCAGGCCTTACTTTGAAAACTTAGGAAGTCGCTTAACTTCCTTGTGCTCCCAGGTCGCACCTGTAAATAAGCTTCCAGCTTAGTGTCTCTCTCTCCTGGTTTAAAAAAAAAAAAAAAGGGGGACATAGAGCCCGTCCCCCGGTTTCAGCGTGGAATGGAGTTCTACTCCCACTTCTTCCTGGTCCCCAAATGGACGGGAGACCTTTGGCCCCTCCTGGACTTAAGCCAGTTGAACCTGTTAATAGAGTACAAGTGGTTCAAGATGGTCACTGTTCCGGGTTTACTTTCCCTGCTACATCAGAGGGACTAGCTTTGCTCTCTGGATATGCAGGATGCCTACTTGCATATCAGGGTCTTCCTCAATTTCCACTTCCAGGGAGCGCAGTACCAGTTCAGAGCCCTGCCCTTTGGTCTGTCCTCAGCCCCCAGGGTCTTTACCAAATATCTGGCAGTGGTAGCAGCTGCCTTGAGACGGCCGGGGTTTTACTTTTTTCTCTACCTGGATGATTGGTTGCCAGTGGCCCAGTCCAGGGCTGTCTCTTGCAAACTCTTTCTAACACCTGCAACTTAGTCTAAGCTTTGGGCAGTACTATCAACCTGCCAAAGTATTTTCTGACTCCTTTCCAGTGCCTTCTAAACATAGGGGTGGCGCTGGACACGATCCAGGGGAATTCCCTCTTACCCCCAGACAGAGCAGAGCAGAGCATCTGATGGACTAGGCCCATCTTCACTACGCCAGCCGTCATGTTCCAGTGAGGGTTTTTCTTAGGCTCCTAGGACTCATAGTTGCAGGCATTGTCACGATTCCCCTGGCCAGGCTGCATGTGAGAATCTCTCAGTGGACGCTACGAGTCCAGTTGGATCAAGGCATGGACGTCTTGGATCATCCAGTGTTGGTATCGGATCCAGTCAAGAAGGTACTTTTGTGGTGGCTGGAGCCCAGCAACCTGCTACGGGGGGGGGGGGATTCCTTTCTGTAAACCTCCCCCTCAGCTGGTCCTTATGATGGACGCTTCAGGACTTGGTTGGGGGCTCACCTGGGGGCCCACCAAACTCAAGGGACTTGGTCCAAAGTGGAGAAGGGCCTCCACATCAGAGTCCTGGAGATGCAAGCAGTCTTGTATGCCCTGCAGGCCTTCCAGTCTCGGCTCTCCCCAGGTCCACTCCTGATTTAGATGGATGACATGTGTAGTTTATTACATAAAAGGGGGGGGGGAGAATGGGGATGCGGACTCATTTTTATCCCCTTTGCAGGGAAGCGCTGAGAGTCTGGTATTGGGCCATTGACCATGTGCTAGAACTCTCGGCCGGCCATGTTCCCGTCGTCCAAAACATCCTGCCAGACAGCATAAGCCACTCACAGTCCAAAGCCCACAAGTGGGAACTCCTGACCTCAGTAGTAGAAGAGCTCTTCGACAGATGAGGTCGGCCCGAGTTGGACCTTTTTGCATCCTCACACAGTGCAAAACTACCACTTTTCTGCTTGCTAGATAAAGGCCCTGGAATTTTCTGGTGAGAGACATTGTCCCTCTCCTGGAAGGGAAGTTTTTTTGTACACCTTTCCGCTTCTTCAAGTCCTGATCAAACTTCAGATGGAGGGGGCTACAGTGAGTCTCATCACCCCCTTTTGGCCTCATCAGATCTGGTTCCCATTGCTGCAACAGCTGACAGTGGAACCTCCGTTGTCCCTGCCCCTGTGCACAGGCTTGCTTTCCTAGGAACAGGTCACTGTGGTCTATCAGGACCTGAAGTCTCTCCATCTCCATGCATGGCTCCTGAGGACATAGCCATTGCCAGATTTGGGGTCTCCCCCAGAGTGGCAGATGTCCTGGTGGAAGCCAGGAAACCCTCCGTCAGAGCCATCTACTCTATGGAAAGGAAGCGCTTCACTCTTTGGGCTGCATTGCACCATTTAGATCCCTTCACCTGTGCAGTGGATCTGGTCCTGGAGTATCTTCTGTCCCTGTCTGACTCGGGTATAAGGTACATCTCTGCATATCACGTACCTGTTGATGGGCATTCTGTGGCTCAACTTGATGTGTCTCACACATTATTGATAGGCATTGTGCATTTGAAGTCCCCACTTCATGACCCTATCCCATCTTGGGGCCTTAATTTCATGTTGGAAAGCTTACGTTGCCTCCCTTTGAACCGGCAACGTCTTGCGAGCTACACTTTCTGTCATGGAAAGCGTTGTTTTTTTAGTTGACAGTGTCACAAACCCCCTCCTGGGGTCAGGCCCTCTGCTCCCACAGTGCCCAACCTTGAAGCGCGATTCGTGAATAGGGAACAAACCCTCCTGCTTGTTTTGGGTCTTTTCAAACTTCCAGTCTCGAGTACTGGGGTCAATTATGAACCCTTTTTTAGCTAGCACACCCAGATAACAAGTCCAAATATCACACTCTCTTCAGGGAAAGCAGCACAATACTTGACCCAGCTGGCATACAACCAACCTGGTTCACAACCCCCTGCCAACTCAATTGAGATGCTGGTATTTTAATACCTTGCTGGAGCTTTACACAGATCCTTGTTAGCGAGGTTGCATATGGTGACACACTAAGCAATTTAACAGTTATGTCAGAATTATCAATACTGTTCAACCATTCACACTCAAAATGAGAAAATGTCTCAGTAGGTTTTAAGGAAAAAAAAGTTTACCAAAATTAAAAAATAGTAAATAAATACAGTACATAAAACATACATATATACATTAAGGGTACAGTCAGAAAATAAATGGACAGTTATAAATAAAGCTCCATACACTGAATAATTGCTATCGAAGTCCTTCAGTTAGCAGATGGTTTAGGCTAAAGTTACCTATCTTGGTAGATGTGTCCAAAATACCAAGATGACTCTTAGAAGTCCAGAAAAGAGTGTGCCTTCCAAATTCAGAACAAGAGTGCATCTTCCAGGTTCAGAACAGGAGTGTGCATCAGTCCCTTCAGCCAGCTTGGCAATATCAGAGTTCCAGGTCCCACCCTCCTTGTGATGTCACAGCACAGGAGGTCACTTTTGGTCCTATAATTAATTTGTAACATGCAGCTGCATAGGCAAACAGGTCAGGTTACAACTGAATTGGATTCTGCAAATACAGCAGTATTTTTAATTATAACAAGACAATCTTTTCTTCATCAAAGCACAGTTTGACAGCATTCCCTTTTGATCTCTCAGCAGAACATCATAAAAACACATCTCATAGCTGGGTGAATTTTCACAGGTATCTATCAGAAACTGTTTCCCCTCTTGATACGCCGTAAAAGGCAGTATTTTACGACAAGCTGCCTGGATTCACAGCAGTGGTTGGTTTATGACCTTGGTTTTATTATAGTCCCAGGAAGTCAGCTTTTACAAGCTAGCTGTGACAGCAAACAAGGCCAAAGCATTTTTTTTCTTTAAAAATCCAGTGTCCCATGATGCCTTGTGCTGACTGCCATCATTCACAAGCAGAATTCAAAAATATATATTTATGTCAAAATTATATACACATAGCTGGCAGACAATGATTCGCGTTACAGACATTACTTCTGCTTGGAGGATTTCCAAGCTTCAGGCCGTAATGTGTAAGAAGCATTGTTTGATTTTTCATAAAGACAGGGTGTTTTTGTGTACTAATTCTAAGTTTCTTCCTAAGGTAGTATCGGAGAGTGCTTTGAATCAATCCATTTACCTACCTGTTTATTATCTGGAGCATTCCAGTCAAGGGGAGGCATTGCTCCATACCTTGGATGTGTATAAAATCTTGACGTACTGTACACACTAGAGTAAAGACTCTAAAAAGTCTAATCAGTTGTTTGTTTCATTCACCCCGGGAAAGAGGGTGCCATGGTGTTCAAACAGTGTTTTTCTAAATGGTTAACCAATTGCATTGTCTATTGTTACAAGCAGTATGACAAGGACCTTCCTGGAGAGGTTAAAGGGCATTCCACTAGGGGCATGGCTACCTCGGTAGCTTGTTTCAGAAATGTGTCAGCTGCTGACATTTGCGTGGCTGCCACCTGAAGCTCTGCCCACACTTTCTCCAAGCATTACAGTCTGGACATCACTTCTAGGCACAGGGCCAACTTCGGCCTAGCTATTGCTCAAGGCCTTCTTTCTTAGGCCATTATCCTTTTTGCCTACCACCCGGACTGTAGTGTCAAAACTGCTTGGGAGGCCGTCCTACCAGTGACTGCCTGCTGCAAGAGATAACCCTCAAATTAAGATAGTAGAGTTATGTAAAAGCTTACTGTAACAGTAGATCTTCAAGAGGATCTCTTGCAGCAGGCCCTACTTTCCCTCCCTTCTTCCCCCTTCCCCTGTGTGTCTCTCCCCCCCCTTCCATATGGGTAAGCCTTCTGCTTTTATTTTTCTATGCTGTTGGGATACCTCGGAATCCTCCTCAGTTCCCCCTTACGGCATCCTGTGTATGGTCTCCGGCGGGAGAACTGAGGAAGGTGTGGAGGCTGCCTGCCTTTATAGGGTTGTGTGACATCAGGCGCTAATGTCGGGAGTGGGTGTCCCCCTCTGGTAGACTGCTAGCTAGAAAGTTTCTGTGTGGTCCTAGTGCCTGGTGGCTTAGTCCTGCTGATGATGGCCTGCTGCAAGAGATCCTCTCGAAGATCTACTGTTACGGTAAGTTCTTACATAACTGAGCTTTCCACAGAAATCATGTGGTCCAGATGAAGTTCATCCGTGCTTTTTGAAAAATGTAGCAGTAGAACTGGCTGGCCCGCTGGCCCACTGACCCTGTTATTCAACCGATCACTGGAACAAGGAAAGACTATAAGAGAGTGGAGAAATGCACACATAACCCCAATTTATAGATCTGAACAAAGGTTGAGAATTATCAACCAATCAGCTTGACCTCAGTGACAGGTAAAATAGTGGAAAGTTTTATAAGGACACTATTAGAAAACAGTCTTAGGGAATTGGGGCAGTGGATGTGACACAGCACGGATTCATGCAGGGTAGATCATATGTAAGTAATCTTCTGAATTTCTTTGAGCCAGTTAGCTAGGCACTGTATCAGGGGCTACCAGTGGACGTGATCTATCTTGACCACAGAAGGGCATTCTGATTCTGTGTCCCATAACGTTCTGTTAGACTGCTTGAATTAGATAGGAATAGAGGGACAAATAATTTCGTAGACTGAGTCATGGTTGGATGGTAGACTCCAGAGAGTGCAGTTGAGATAGGCTTTATATCCAAATGGGGTAGAGTCACAATAGGTGTGCCCCAGGGGTCCATCTTTGGACCCCTGTTATTTTCTGTGCTTATGACCAGTATGCTAGTCCATGAGGGTGTCTGGCTATGAAAATACGCTGATGACACAAAGATCGGGGCAGTTGTTAACAAGACAGAGTCTATTAATACGCTAAAGAGACAATTAAAGGATTTAGAAAACTGGGCAAAAAACATAACCTAGATTTCAGTGTATTGAAATGCGAAGTTATGCATTTTGGTAAAAATAACACACTGGCACAGTATACTATATGTAATCAAATCATTGCCAGCACAGATAAGATAAAGGACTTGGGGCTTACAGTCACCAGTAACCTGAATTTTGATGTACATTGTAAGGAGTCCGTGAATAAAGCAACTAGGACTTTAGGATGTATCCTTAGGAATATTTATTTATTTAGATTTTGATAACCAAGTAGGCCCACTGAGACCAGAGGTCCCTTTTTCAGGGGCGACCTGGGGTTAGGTACATACAGCAAAAATTACATACAGTGGAAATGACATACAGTGGACAATAATACAGAGGTTAAAGTGAGACAGTATCAATTGGAGAGACATTAATTCCAGGTTAAGAATCCAGAATATACATTTGCACATTGCAAGAGTTAACAGGGGTCACAGATTGACACATACACCGGTGGGGCATGAAATACAGAGGTCACAATTTGAACGGTAGGGAAAAAGGGGTTAGCGAGTGCAGCCACACAGGTTATATAAAGAGGCGGCGTGAGGAGGTTCTAGTCCCCCTGTATAAGACTCTCATGTGGCCTGTGCTAGAGTATGGAGCACCTTTTTCCTTGGTGCAAAGCCAAGGAAGTGTTAGAATGGTGGAAAGTGTGCAACAGAGGCTAGCAAGAAACGTGGCATCAGTTAGTGACTGTCAATACCTGGACAACTTACAGCAACTGGGTCTGTATTCTGTATGTGGGTGGGACAGGTACAAGGGGAAACTGAAACCAAAGACGACCCTCTTGGGGGATGGGGGGGTGGTAAGGCGAGCAGCCACTAGGTTGCTGGCTTTTGAGCAGGCATTGAGAGACCTTTTGGCCTATTCTGCTGGCTGTTAGTATTTATTCCATGGCTTACAGGATCCTAAGGGGGGATTTGTGTTATGCATGTAGAGCATGGAAAGATGACCTAATATTGGAATCTGTGGCCATGAGTGAAAAGGTAGAGACGAACAGGGCACCTTATGGGCACTAGATGCAATTGAAAGGGGAGTTGTATAGGACTACCCATAGAGGTCGCTGGTTTAACCAGAGGGTGGCACAGCCATGGAGTGCTCTCCCACCAGAATTGGTAAATGCCACAAGTTTGTCATAATTTAAACAAAGGCTAGATAAACATATGGGAGACAAAAAATGGGTGTATTTCCACTGATACGTAGGGTTCAGTACTGGGTCCAGTCCTTTTTAATGTCTTTATAAGTGACATTGCAGAGGGTCTTGAAGGAAAAGTATGCCTCTTTGCAGATGACACAAAGATCTGCAATAGGGTTGATACACAAGGAGGCGTGGAAAGGATGAGAGGGAACTTGGCAAGGTTGGAGGAATGGTCAGAAGTATGGCGGCTTGGATTCAGTGCAAAGAAGTGCAAAATAATGCACCTGGGAAACAAAAACCCAGGGGAAGATTACACAATGGGGGGGAGGTAGTAACAACAACAAAATGGAAAGGGACCGGGGTTTATCATATCAGATGACCTTAAGATTAGCAAGCAATGTGAGAAGGCAGTAGGGAGGGCTGGGGGATACTGGGATGTATGGGGGCGGCATCACCAGCAGAAAACAGGAAATTGTTATCCCCCTATACAGACAGTTGGTGAGACCCCATCTGGAGTACTACGTCCAGTTCTGGAGACCCCACCTCTGCAAGGACATAGACAGGATAGAGGCAGTCCAGAGGAGGGCAACTAAAATGGTGCAGGGTCTGCAAGAGAAGCCATACAAGGAGAGACTAAAGGAGCTTAATATGTATACCCTTGAGGAAAGGAGGGAGAGGGGGACATGATAGAAACTTTTAAGTACCTCAGTAGGATCAACAAAGTTCAAGAGGGTAGCATCTTTCAGAAAAGAGATGTGCAAGAACAAGGGGACACAATTTTAAGATTGGGGGGGCGGTTCAGGGACAATGTGAGGAAGTATTTTTTCACAGATAGGGTGGTGGACGCATGGAACAGCCTTTCTGAGGAGGTTGTGGGGTCTAAAACTGTGGAGAATTCAAGAATGCATGGGACAGACATAAGGCAATTTTTGTGGGGGGTAGGAAGAAATAGGCTGTTGGTTAACTAGGATCTGCAGCTTATTTTTTATTATTTTTTATATGCTTTTGTTGACCGGGTAGGTCACACTACACAACCAAATGCCTATTTTCAGGTGAGACCCGGGAGGGTTACAAAAGCTTATCCTGTAGGTAGGGAAATGGGCAGACTAGGTGGGCCAAGCGGTCCTTATCTGCCGTCAGAGTCTATGTTTCTATGATACATGGCAAGTCTAATATGGCCCTTTGGGTCCCTTGACTTGTAATTTACCAGTGAACCTATGTTGCATTCTGACTGCTTGTAGGACACTGTTACTCTGGACTCACTTGTCTCTCATTTTGTTATTCCTCTGCACATCGCTTTTTGTAATATTTACTTTTGCTGCTTTGTGTAATCTCGACTAGTGTTTGTAACCTCCTGGGCTGTGCCTGAAAATAGGCATTCTTGTCTAGTGCACCCAGCTGGTTAACAAATAAGCAAATGATAGATAAATAAATGCATACATACATTCAGTAGCCTGCGGTGCATTTTAGAGTTTATATGAGCTCTGTTCTTTAGTTTGCTGGTCCCACTGTCCTTCCTGGGCTAAGTAGAGTAACACTGTACTCTACTTAGCCCCTTAAGAATGGCAGACCTGGAAAACATCTGATAGGAGATTATAGAAACTCTCAACGTGCACTGCAGGTTGTTAATTTCCCACTGCTCTGAAGTCAGCTGCAGCAGATTCTGGGATTTGTAGTGACAGAAGATGTCAGCATATAACTAAGCAAAATTAATCTTATACAATAAGTAAACCAAAATATTTTTGTACACAAAATGTGCATTGGGACCAGCCCCACACTTGAGTATGGGAGCCCTCTTTGCTGACCGTTTCCCTTTAAGAGCTGGCCCACTACATCAACAATTAGGTGGGTGATTTTGCATTTGGTGTGGTATATTCTCATTGCTTCATTTGTAGTGGTATATTCTCATTAATTAAGAATTGGCTCACTACGACAACAACAAGGTTGGTGATCTTGCCTTAAAGGAGTAGTCCACCCAGAATTTGCAAAAAACATATGTTATGCAGAGTGTTTTGATATGTATGTTGAGTCCTAGTGTGTCCTTCCCTCTGTCTGCTATTAGGAGTTTTTCCTAAATTAGCCTGCTAGCTGTTTGGTAGTTTTACAACCCCTGGGGATCTCCATCACAAATAGGTTTATTGGCTTTCTCTCTCCTACGATGCACCCTGTCTCATGTGACAATGATGTAGCCATGCCCTTAGATTTAGCATGTGCACTGCTTTAAAATCAGTTTAAAGTCACTTCACAACAGCAGAGCTTTGTACCTATTCTTATCCAGGGAGCACAAATGGAATCAGTAATAGTTTAGAAAATACCTGAGAGCAAGCTAACTGGGGTTTCTGTAAGACGACAGCTACTAAATAGCTCTAATTCACTCTTTTTGTTTTCTGTGTGCATCAGGTCTAGCTAGCAGGAGTGTGTTCATTTTAAAACTTTTAATTTTATCAAACTATACACAACCATAAAAGCACAGAAACGGCCCAGATCATCAATGCTATAATTAATAAAGACTCTAGCTGTTTTCTTACAGAAACCCCACTTAGATGTCAAATATTTGCTAAATTGTAAATGCAGGTATCAGCATTCTGTTAGTAGTTCGTGCCGATTTTGCTCTGTGACAAATTTTTTTTTTTTTTTTACAAATGAAGTGTATAGTATGAAGCTGCAGCCTAGAAACTGCAAAATAATTTGAAGTCCACTTTTCTCCTGCCTGTGGTATGGCATGAAAGCAACAGGATGATGGTGACTATTCCAGCTACCCATTTGATTCCATTTTACAATGGTTCACTGCACTACACATTTAGTATGTTGCACTTTTTCAAATAATATTCTCCAAACTAAATAACTTACACATGCATATTTTTATACTTTATTAAAAAGACACTTCACATTTGTAACAAAAAAATAAATAAATGAAAGTCGTGCCACAGAGCAAAGTCAGCCCTAACTCCCAGTTCCGTGTAGCAGAATGATGGTACCTACATTTATGGTTTAGCAAATACTTGAGAGATGAGCAGGTGTTCTATAAGAAAACAGCTATAGTCTTTACTAATTATAGCACTGATGATCTGGGGCAGTTCTGTGCTTTTATTGTTGTATGTAGTTTGATGAAATAACATTTTAAAATTAAAACACTTACTACTGCTAGCTAGACCTGACACACACCGAAAACCCAAATAATGAATTGGAACTATTTAGCAGCTGTTTTCTTACCTGAGAGCAAGCTAACTGGGGTTTCTGTATCTACTAAACTGTAACTGATGCCATGTGTGCTTCCTGGATAAGAGTAGTTACAAAGCTCTGCTGTTGTGAAGTGATTTTAAATTGATTTTAAAGCAATGCACATGCTAAATCTAAGGACATGGCAACATCATTGTCACATGAGACAGGGTGCATCGTAGGAGAAAGAAAGCCAATAAACCTATTTGTGATGGAGATCCCTAGGGGTCGTAAAACTACCATACAGCTAGCAGGCTAATTTAGGAAAAACTCCTAATAGACAGAGGGAAGGACACACTAGGACTTAACATACATATCAAACCACTCTGCATAACATATGTTTTTTGCAAATTCTGGGTGGACTTCTCCTTTAACAAAGTGGCATATTCTCATTAATTAAGGACTGGGCCACTATAGCAAGAAAGAGTTGGGTGATCTCGCATTTAATGAGTGGTACAGTATATTTTCATTAAGAGCTGGCCATTACAGCAACAACAAGGTGGGTGATCTTGCGTTTAGGGAGTGGTATATTCTCAGTAATTAGGAAGTGTTGTATTCTGATTAATTAAGAGCTGGCCCACTACAGCAGCAGTGAGGTGAGTGAGCTTGCACTTACAAAGCAGTGTATTCTCATGAATAAAAAGCCATCATACTACAGCAAAACAGAATTGGGAGTGATATATTTACAGTGTAGTGTCTTCTTAGTGATACAGTTGTCCCTTTACAGCAACAAGGTAGGTGATCTTGTATTTATAGTGCAGTATATTCTCATTAATAAAGAGCTGGCCACTATAGCAACAAGGAGGTGGACGATTTTGCATTTATAATGTGGTATATTCTTATAATACACACAAAAACACTAAAATCTTCCAGCGTGATTGATGGCTAGCCTCGATGATGACACAGTCGGCCCACATAAGCCAGCTCCCTTTCAGCCCCTGGCCTTCAGGTCTTCTGCAGGGCACGGGATAAATCCTCGCTGTGATGCGACCTGGGATGACAGGGTGAAAAGGGTTTAAGCTCTGACTGTGTCTGGAGCAGCAGTCGAGAGGATGCCTGAAGAAAGAGGGGAACCATAGGACCACCCCCCAAGCCGAGGATGTAACAAAAAAAATAAACAAAGAGCTGGTCTACTACAGCAGTAAGGAATGGATAATTTTGCATTTGCAGTGTAGTATATTCTTACTAAATGAGAACTCTGATTTTGATAAACTCTCCACCCCTAAAGTCTCTCCCCGGTAAGCTTTTTGCAATTAAAACATTATTTTTTATATACTTTCTATTTATTATTTTGTTATAAACAGCAAGCTGTAAATTTCCATAGAGACATTTCACATGTTAAATATATAAACACATTGAGGGCGCCACTCCTCACATATCAAAGCTTATTAATTTGTCTACTGCATAAGATACATCTGAGGGGAATACAACAGAGCAATAAATTCGTATAAGTCTGTTATTCCTTCATATGCTGTTTTGTAAGGCCCATGAGCAGCATGGAAAAAGCAAACTAAAGTTCAAAAAAGTGAAACCGGTATCCTTTCCCCTCCTAAGAGGGAATAATAACGTCCATGCCATTAACTTTAAAGGAGCGCACTTATGGTGCAAAGTCCCGGATATTAACACTGCTCTTACAAGGCCTAATTTTTAAAATTAATTAATACATTCGGCTAAACTTTCTTTTTTTAACAAAGACTGAGATATACCCATTCTAAAATTAACCAAAATTCTCCCTCCCATAATTGGAACTTTTGAAAACGAGTTCAAATAATAAGGGCAAAAATCAAACAAAATATTTGCAATTCTGCAGTCCCACTCATCTTCCAATGCGTTTACTCACGCAAAGTCCCGGGGGGGGGAGGGATACAGTACAGTCTTTCTAGATGAATGGGCGATTTCTCTTCTCCAAACAAGTCAGAAGCCCCTTACTCCCTTCACAACTCATCTTCCTCCTCCGATGAATGACCGCTCTGGTCCCTCGATTGTCTCCTCCTCGGAACCTGCTTCTGGATCCAACGGCCTGCCTCTTTCGGGTCCGAAAAGACAAAGATTTTCCCGTGGTGAACAGTCCTCAGTCGGGCCGGGAATAGTACACTGTGCTGTATACCTGCTTCTCTCAGGAGCGCCCTGGTACCATTGAACAACTTGCGCCTCTGTCTCGTGGCATAACTAATGTCGGGGAAGACATTAATTGGCTCCCCCTCACACAACAGCGTTTTATGCTGACTTGCCATGGCTAGAAGGTAATCTCTTGAGGCCACACCATCTGTCTCCGTAAAAACTGCGCGTGGAGCCTCCGCATTATCCGAATTCCCTCGTCTGGCTATCCGGTAGGCTTTTCTAATACTTTTGGCCTGATCTTTAACTTCTTGCCCAAGTTGCTGTATCAGCCAGTCTTGTATAAATATAACCAGGTGGTCTCCTTCACATCCCTCCAGAAAGCCCAAGAACCGAATGTTTGAGGCTCTAATTTGATTCTCCAGCATCTCTAGTCTCATACGGAGGTGGCGGTTTTCTTTCACCAATGTAGTGCTGACCCCCATAGCGGCATCTGAGCGCTTTTTTGCTTCCAGGGATTCAGTAGTTACCAACTCCACTGAAGTCTCTAGATTGGTCACTCGATTAGCTATGCTGTCCATTTTCTCTGCAAAAGACGCTACGGATGCGATTAGGCGGTTTATTTTCTGACCCAGAGATTGCAAAGTTTCTTCACCTGCACTCTCCAAATCTGAGGCCTGTGGATTAGAGCCAGACCGCGTGGAGGAGGTGGCCAGAGCATTTTTCCCTTTCATTCCGTCTGGGTGATTGCGATCTTTCCGGGGATTTCCCATCCTGTAACAGGGAGCTTCCGATACAGTTATCTTGCCAAATTTCCCTGTTTGTGGCCCAAATAACTCAATTTTAGGAGTTTTAATACGTGTAGCTTAGCAGAGCAATATTAAGAAGCAGCCATCTTGCTCGGGCTCAACAGCGCCCCCCTCTAAAAACATTTTTTAAGTGTCTGCACTTTTTTTGTAAACTCTGCTGTCAGGCAACATGGCATGTGCGGCACCGCACACTAACACGAGAGGGCACTGCGCAGCACTGGCCACGTTGCCTGATGGTGTTTATGAAAAACATCTAAAGTAAGTGCATATTAGTTCAGTTTGGTTTTATTATTGCGAAAAGCCTAACCAGGGTCTGAGGCTTGGTGGGGGAGGAGTTTAGCAAAATTGGAGTTCTTCGTTTATAAAAAGTTGGCCTGCTACAGCAACAGGGGGGAGGGGAGATTGATTTTGGCTTTAGAGTTCAGTACACTATATTCTCATGATTAAATTCGGCCTGCTACAGCAGTGAGTCTGGTGATCTCACATTGAGGGCAGCTTATTCTGACTAATAACACTCACTTCGTAAGCGTTTAGGTTTGGAACAGATTTTACATTTTCGAAATGTTGCTGCTACATTATTTTACTGGCATGCTGCTTTAATTAAGTGTGAAGTTCTAATTAAAACATTTTTACTATAATTATAAATATAAAACATGATTGCTATCTGTTTTAGCTATTGATTTGAAAGCAAGCCTGTTGGGTTTGCTGTTAAAATTAATGCTGTCAAGGCAGAACTGGTATCTGGAAGAAAGGTTATCAGGTGCTACACTGTAAAAGTTTTCTTATGTTTGGCCTCAGGAGATAAAAAAGCCACCATTAAGAACCACCAAAACCACATTTTGTAAACCAAACTGGTTTGTGGGTCCTGGGGTTGATTCTGCAGACTTTGTTCTCAGGATGTGCACTCAAGTAGTGGGGAAGCATCAGCCCAGGAAGGCCTTGTCGAAGCTAAGTTTTATTTTTTTGGGGTGGGGGGTGGTGTTTGGGGCTGAAGGCAGACGGGAGAGAATAGTAGGAGAAAAAGGGGTGGTGGATAGAGTAGAGGATTTTGACAGCAGGAAGAAGGAGGAGGGAGGGATGGATTACATTAGGGCACATGACGAAGGAAGTAACAAGTGCAGGATTTAAGGGGCCACTGTGTAACAAGGAGGAAGGATATTACAAAACAAAATTAAAAAGAGTAAATTAAACATTTTTAATAACTTTTTTTAATACTTTTATTACAACTCATTGTATAATCGCAATAGTCCACTCCAGCATGTGGGTTATTTATTTATTTTTATTTATTAAATTCTCGGATTACAAATACCTTTGAGCAGAAACTGCTCGTTTACAAAGGTTCCACGTCAAAGGATGAGGGTCAACATACATACAGAGGTAGTAAAAGAATGCACAATAAACAACCAAAACAACTAAAAGAAAAAATAAAGATACTTAGTTATAACATACTTTGAGATAATATTCATAAAACGAGCAGCTTGAGTAGGCAGCTGGCTGCGGTAACAGTAAAAGATAGAGGGCACCATAGGCAGTTAGTATTGCAGGCATGCGACCGGGAGAGGAAGTTGGCAGGCTAATGGGCCACTGTCTGATGGTGGTGGAAAATGTCTTGTACCAGTGGAGATGTGAAGCAGGAAAGGAGTCACAAGGAAGGCCCAGTGCCAGAGGGAATGAGATTGGGAAAGGGCGAACTGTGAGACATGAGTGAGCTGGGAGGTGTTTAGAGAGATCTCTGTTCAGAGAAGCAGTCACATTGAGTGGTAGAGGTGAGGTAAAGTTTGGGTTATGGTGGGATTTACCCACCTCTGGTGTGGTTAAGTCACTTGCCACCCTGTCGTGGACTATTGCTTAAGTATCCCCTCTGGAGAATTCAGTTTAGTACTTGTTGTTTGCATTTTCAACTGTCTTTCCTCTCTTGAATAACACAAGATATTTCCTTAATGTGCATTTATGTAAACATAATTTATTCAGTTACTCCATTTCCAGAAGTTTAGGAAAAGAAGGAAATGAATTTGGTTCTGTAGCACCTTTCATATAAACCTATCCCAAATGTCCATGGGGAGATTCAAACAGCACAAGGATAGAGAGGGACAACAGAGTTGCAAAGTACAGAGAGATCATGATTGCTCATGATCATACAGTCAGTGGCAACGTTGGGTTTCAAACTCAAGGATAGTAAAGGTACCATGATACTTTCCTGTCCGGAAACTTGTGCCATGCCAGATCCTAGCATTGCACTTCATGTTTTTCACATTTCAGTCCCTTTTCTTATATATTTGGTATTGTAACTCCTTGCTGCCATGGATCACCACTCTAGTAAAATTCATGTTACAAAACAAAACTGAGGCAATCTTGTCTCTATTCAGACTCACAGTCTCCTGTTTATGAGGCTGTAGACCTTTCCAGTACACCACAAAGCTGGCACAGTAATGAAGCTCCGCTCATTGGCTTAGAGGTTAAAGCCCTGCTGGGAGGGGAAAACAGGTTCTTGACAGGAAAATGTCAGGGAGAACACTGTGTGGTGGTTCCCGACAGGAAAATCTCATGGTGTCTTTACCGTCCTACCGTTTCAAACCCGGGTCTCCAGGTTTACAGTTCTGTGCTCTAACCACTAGGATAAACTGCCTCCCTCGTTGCCCAGCAAAAATGATTTTTTTCTTTTATTATTTCTTCCATGCTGTTCTTTCCTTAAACATTCCACTTGATAGTGGAAATCTTTGGAACTGGCTTGGTAAATTGTACGCATACAGAATTTATGTGGGTAAAAAATAGTTTTGATGCTGACTGATGTGTATTTCAGGTGGTGACGGGGTCTGGACGGCAGGAAGCTCAGAAGACTGACAACGAATATCGGAAACTGTTTGATCTGGCTCTTCAGGGACTGCAGTTGTTATCCCAGTGGAGTGCTCATGTTATGGAAGTGGTAAGTTGCCTTCAGGCCACCATCCTTCTTCTTCGATGGAAGTGATAAGAACCCTGTTGGCTTACAGATTTCTTCTCCTAGGAAAGTAGATGTGCTGGTGGCTGGTCATTACTTTTCATTGCGAGGAAAACTGATAGTGATAACGCTTTTCAGTTCTTGCTAATATAGCTTCCGTAAAAAAATTATTTGTTATTCAAGAATGATAAAGAACTGGATGGATTCCTTGAACATTGTGAGGGAGAAGTCACACAATTGTAAGGGGAGGTGATGGGATTCATGCCTGGGCTTCCAGATTCATAGCTCTGTGCAGTAACCACTAAGGTTTTTTGTCTCCGGAGCAATAGAGGGGATGGTAGAAGGATATGAAGTCATTATTACTTGTGACGCGGGAGGACTTTAATTCATTTTTGTGGGTCCTAGGCAGTAAGTGACAGTGCCTTACCTCTGACATTGTTCACATAGCTTCTCTGTATTAAGAACCATAGGAAATCCATTGCAGTTAAATAGTGAGAAAGAGGAGTCTTGTCCGTGCACATTTCATTACATTCATAATGCCAGCGTAGTCCTATTCGTGTGCAGGGCTCTCAAGCTGTTTGTTCAGGAGCAACACAAGTAGACGAGTTGTCGCTGTAATAACAAATTTGTGCAAATTATTCTGTAATAGGTACTTTAATGGTAATGGTATTTTGTGTGGGTGTCACAGAACAATCATTATGAAGATGCATTTTAGTACCCACTTAAGGATAGTTTTACAGTGAATTGTGTCTATTTTGGAGTGTGCGCGGGGGGGCCTCATGTTGCTGAAGAAGTGTCTTTTTTTTTTTTTGCATAAAAGTTTATTTAATTTTCATAGCACACTGACAGGTACATAGACCAACAAATCACTTTAGTCTGACAATAATCTATTCAGTTTTACACTTTCAGTATCACCTTTCACAGGTTTCGCATAAGTACAAATTATTCAAACTTTGTGCCAGACGGTCCCCTGTAGTATGTACACTCTCATCTTAACTAGGTTATGTTATCTTCTTTATCTTCCTAAACCTCGAGACCCGCCCAAAACAGAGCATTCTCGGACTGTGATAGGTCTGCCAGGAAAGGAGCCCACTCCCCTGTGAAGTGTTCTAGCCTATCCTTTACCGAAAGAGTAATTCTTTCCAAAACTAATCTGTGCAGGGCTAGCATCCTCCACATTTGTACTGTAGGGGCAGTACAGGATACCCAAGTGATCTGGATACAGTGCCTGGCTAAAATTAATAGTATTCAAACCCATCTAGGAAGAGGATCCCAATCCCTTTCTTCGTCTTTTTCAACCCCAAAGAGACACAGAAGTGGATCCACCACCACCTCCTCCCTATTCCACATCCTCCCTATTTCCTTGGTCACTGAGGCCCAAAAAAACTGCATTATGGGGCATCCCCAAAAACAGTGTACATAAGTACCCTTCTCCTGGTTACACCTTTTACAATAAGGTGAGACTGCAGGGTGATATTTGTGTACAATTACTGGTGGGTTATAAGCCCGATGTATAAACTTATAAAAAGCTTCCTTGAATTTATTACAGTACATATAAGAACACCCATATGCATACTAAGGAGCTCCCCCCAGTTTTTATCACTTATCTGTATCCCGAGATCCTTTTCCCAAAGTCTTCGGGGTCTTCCCGATAAATCCGGTAAACATTGTCTTATATCCCTTACTACTTTCCCCATAAACCCTCTAATACCACCCCTTGACATCTGTATTTGAGCTTCTATCTTCTGTAATTCCTCCACCCCTGACCCATCCCTTTCAGGCCCCAACGCATATGCTCTGGCCTGAAAAAAATGGAATAACTGCCCTTCTCCTAATTTAAATCTTTGGTGTAACTCTAGGATTGAGCCCAATTGTCCCCTTACCCACAAGTCCCCCACACTCTTTATACCCTGTTTCTCCCACATTCGAAAACCAGGATCTTCCCAACCTGGCAGAAAGAATGGATTCCTTGCCAATGGCACCAGATATGTATCTAATGCCCCTAGCCCTCTGCATCTTAACATCCTGTCCCAGCTATTCAGTGTCTCCTCTACCAGTGGATTCCTGAACGCCTGTCTTCTATATGCCCCCCTGCCCTGTCTATCTTGATGTGCAGAAAGTTGTGCCTTACAATCCCTCTGTTCTAGGTCCACCCATTTGCCTGCTGGAGGTTTATGGATCCAGTCACTTAAATATCTTTGCTGCGCTGCCAGGAAATATGTACCCGCGTCTGGGAAATTTACTCCTCTTTTATCCGTATCTGTTTTGAGACGCCTCAAACTAATCCTTGAGCATTTTCCCTGCCACACAAACCCAGAGAAAAATTTCTCCAACCCTTTTATATCTCCTCTAGTGATTCCCACAGGGAGCATCTGCATAACCTATAACAGGCATGGGAGTATATTCATCTTTATCAGATTTATTCTCCCTAACCACGAGATTGGCAATGAGGTCCACCGTTTAAGATCTGCAGCAACCATCTTAAGTGTAGGGTTATAGTTAAGTTTATACAGATCCCCTAATACCCAACCAATTTTTATCCCGAGATACTTAAAATACCCTCCTACCTTCTTAAAACCCCACCCCTGTTCCCTCTTGTTTCTTTTGGGGAGCCTTATAATCTCTGATTTATCTAAGTTCAGTTTGTATCCTGAGAATTCCGCAAACTTCCTGATAAGTTGCAGAAGACCAGGCATAGATTTCTCAAGATCTGTTATGAAGAGTAACATGTCATCAGCATACATGGCTACTTTGTGCTGCTCCCCTGATGCTCCCCTTACCCCTTGTATACTCGATTCCTGTCTAATGGCTGCCGCCAAAGGCTCCACTGCTAAAGCAAAAAGCAACGGAGAAAGCGGGCACCCCTGCCTCGTTCCCCTACTTAATCCAAATCCCATCGAAAGTGTGCCGTTTACTAAGACTCTTGCTCTGGGTGACCTATTCAGAGCACGCACCCATTCCCCAAATGCTCCACCCAGACCAAACGGGGCCATAGCCTCAAATAAATACTCCCACTCTACCCTATCAAATGCTTTTTCCGCATCCATCGAGAGGATACAGGTGTCCTCTTTCCTCTTCTCCGCCCCCCCAAATCACATTCAGGAGCCTCCTAACATTATGATACGATACCTGCCCCTTAATGAACCCGGTTTGGTCTGGGTGGACCACATCAGGCAACACTTCCTCCTACCGCCCCGCTAAAACTTTCGCAAATATCTTAGCATCACAGTTAATTAGGGAAATCAGATGGAAAGATGCACACTCCAAACATCCTTCCCTTCCCTCGTTATCAGACATATGACTGCATCTGAAAAAGTTTCCGGTAAGCCCCAGGCCTGCCCTTCAATCCTCTGAAATGCCTCACAGAGTGGTCCGGATAGCTGACCCACCAAGCATCTATAATAATCTGTGGGGAAGCCGTCCGGGCCACTCGCTTTCCCCATCTGTAGTCTCTATATCACCCGCATCACCTCCACCTTCTCTATTGGGCTGTTAATAACCTTTCTCTGCCCCTCACTTAACTGGGGAAGTCTCAATCTGTCCAACAATTCTTTCCCCCTTTCCCTAGCCTCCCGTCCCCGTTCCGCCCTGTATAGAAGTTCGTAAAAATTGCGAAAACAGTCTCTCACTTGTGTCTCTTCTTTATGTAGGATCCCCCCTCTATCTTTAATTGCCGAGATATGGGTTGGACCCTTCCGTCCTCGCATCAAACGCATCATCAGAGGCCCCGGTTTATTCCCCCATTCGTATAACCTCTTTTGGCCAAAAGCCCATGCCTTCCTAGCCTCTTCAATCAATCAAAATCTTTATTTATCCAGGTGGGCACCATTGAACAAGGTTCATTTGCAAGGTGGACCTGGACTCTTCACTGAGCATAGTATTCAGAGCTTACCTAGCTGCTTTTAGACTGTTCCGTCCTGCTCGTGCCCTCCCCCTGCCACCTTCCTTTCCAACTCCCTCACGTTACCTTCCAAATTCACTCTTCTAGCTTGCTTCTGTTTCTTGTCCCGTGCCACATATTTTATTATCATCCCCCTCATATATGCCTTTCCCGCATCCCATATTACCCTCTTAATAGTGGACGAATCCCCATTATTTACTATGTAAGTTTCCCAACAATCCTTTAAGTACTCCTTAAACGTCTTATCCCCTAGCAGATACGTCGGAAACTTCCAAGGTGGAGGGCCCTCCCTCGGTCCGTTCATTGTAAATGAGACTATTACCATGGCATGATCAGATATATAGATAGGGCTGTGATCTTCTGTACCAGTCCTGGGGGATAAAAAGATCCTTGACCATGTACCGTGTGGGTTAGAATAAAAAGTATATATAACTTCCGGTGACATCACCGACTGTAATGACGCCTTAAACTAGGAGCTCCTCGTCCCCATCAACAAAAATCCTATTCAGTCGCCTCTCTAGAAATGGCATCTCCAGCCAAACAAAAGAGAAACCAGGGAAGCCTCCGGGAACCCCAGTGCAGAAGCTAAGAGAAATGCTGCAAGCCAACATAGATGCACTCCCGGAGACTCGAGAGACGCAGCCTGAGCCACAACAGGCCTCGCCACAACGCGATCCCCCACAGGATGACATCGTAGAAATGATTAAACAAGCAGCGCGAACTGTAGCCAAACTAGATCATACCCTCACAGATCTACGTTCGGATCTGAACCAAATTAACCATAAAACAGAACAACTAGAATTGGGGCTTACGCAGGCGTTGGAACAAGCTGACAGACAGGATCGCCTCATCCTCTACCTTTTGGCCAGAGACCGGGAGCTTAACCGCCAGATTGATGACCTAGAAGGAAGAAGCAGACATCAGAACATTCGCATTTATGGGGTCCCAGAAGGACTTGAAGAGAAAGAAGCAGACACCATCACCTTTATTCAAGCCCTCCTGCGAGAAACGCTCAAACTACCAGACGAGCTAGACCTGGAGATAGAGCGAGCACACCGATCTCTGGTCCCGCGCCCAAGAAACCCAGACGCGAGGCCCAGATCCTTCATCGTCCGACTAATCTCTTACAAAAGAAAGGAAGATGTGCTCAGAAGGGCCTGGCAGCAAAACACCTTTACCTTCAAGGGCCACAGGATAGCACTCGACAATGACCACACCTCAGAGGTACAGGAGGCCCGTAAAGCCCTCTAGCCTGTAGTCAAAAGTTTAGAGCTAAAGGCCTTAAAGCGCAGGTCTTACACCCAGCCAGAATTAAAATCAGCACTCCGCAAGGCAACAAAGTCTTTAAGGATCTCTTAGCAGCAGCGCCCCTTTCTTGAAGGCCTTGGTATCTCCACGCCCCCGATGGTGAAGGAAAAACTGGAAAAAGATCTCCTCTCCTTGGCCTGGATGATCGCACAGAAGGGTACAACAAAAAAAGGGTCCACACAGCGAATTCCACAAACATCCCTCCGCGCTGATATTGCGACGATGATCCGGATGTACGGAGATCCAACCACCGTGAATAGAGGAGCGAAGCATGTCTGGGAAACAGATCGACTGGAAGAAGGGGAAGGATCCTCCTTAGCTGCAGAAATAACCAACGAGGGTAAACCGGAGCCCCAAATGACTTGATGCCAACCTGCTACACTAGTAAACCCACTGCTGTGTCTAGTTCTCGCTCGGACAACTCCCACGACGACTCCCCTGGCTCCCAGTGACTTGTTATCGACGGTCTTGGTTGAACCTGCAGTGAGCATGTACAAACCAGATACCAGAATAACTAAAAGCAGAAGGCTGCACTTATTACCTCTGCCAAGCACAAACGGTTTGGACCATTTTGTGAGCCTGAAGATCTAAGACACTTTTCAAGGCCCCGGCTATGGGGGAGGAGGGAGGGGAGGACTGTGGGGAAACCCAGTACAAGAATTGCTGCTGCAAATGCCCTCAAAGAGGTGCCCCTCAACACAGACTCCATCCTTTGAGGCAACAGAGAACTGTCAAACTGATTTTAAAGACCTTTATGTTGTAGATCTCTTGTATAATCTGTAAACTGGATTGTTCATCGCGATCTTGAAATGGGGACGGGGGAGAAGGAAGAAAGAGGGTTAGCCAATATAAAAATTGAAACCTGAAAGCATGGGTGCCTCTCATGAGGCCTGTAGTCCCAGCCTAAGGTGATCAAGGTGTGAGATAGGGGATGGGGATGCAGCTGGCCCGAAGGAATGGAAGGAGACTACTGGCTCGAAGAAACCGGGGGGAGAGGCACGGGGCTTTCATAGATCTGATTCCGCCTGCCCAGATTCCTGTTGGGGGGAGGAGAGGGGCCTGCAGCGGGGAGCAAGGGGAAGGCCTGATGGAGTGGAGGGAGCCTCGCGTCTCTCGTAATTCAGAGACCATGTTGCCATTTTCTATGGCATATCCCTGGGCCGCTGGAGCCTCTGCGATAATCCCCAGAGACCAAGAGGCTAGAGGCTGGTGAAGCCGCCTGTCCCCGTTATGGTTAACTACACCTTGCCTTACTCAAACAGACGGCAATAAAGAAACTGAAACTTGATGGATAACTGATGATGAACTGGAAGGGCACGAATGTTGTGGTTGGGGTTCGAGGATGCGCTCTTACCCTGGGGGGGGGGGGACGCCCTGAGGGAAAACTGTTGCTTGCTTCTTGGTGCAAGTCTTTCTGGTCTCTCTAGGCGACCCCGAGGCTGGGGTGAGCTGCTGACTAGACTTAAGGGAGACACCGAAGTCTCTGTTATAGAGGGAAACTCCTGACGGGGTAAATTCGGGGTTTAGGTACCCCATAAATTGGAGGTGATGGTGGAAAGATAAATCCGAAGAGCAAAGTTTCTCCCACAGTCTTGACAACTGAGGGGGGGAAGGGCCGGGGGGATGGGCTACAAGCAAACTCTGAGTAAAATCTTATTGCTGAAAAAGCCCTAAGGAGGTACCCTTCATCACAAACCCAACGCTCTGAGGCAATGAGGAGCTGTTATGTTGTTCTCTACCGTGGAAACAGAGCTATCTCACAATGCCCAGAAAAGGGGAGAAAGAAGGAGGAGGGCACACCAGAAGATCTCAACCCTATACTGAAAGGCTTCCCATGACGGATGGTGCTGCCTACTCCTCACTCCCATGGGGGCAGCTGTCTCGGGGGGTGAGACTATGGCGGAGCTGCCCCCGACAGCCCTCACAGGTACACTCAGGGAATTCACGATAAATAAGACGGACTGCCAGGGACCGCTCAGCGGCTCCTGAAACCAAGTACCTGGGACAATTGTTGCACTCCACAGAGAGAGGAAAGAGAAGAAGAGGAAGGTAATTTCCTCCCTGTAGTAAAGACAAAAATAAGGGTGAAAGGGTTGGAGGGAGGGAAGGGAGGTGGGGGGAGGGGGGATAGGGGACTGTCAACCTAGAATGCGAAGAGACACTGCGGAACGACCGTGGCCGCCCCTGAGAGCGGGGACCGGGAAGCCTTGATTGCTTCTAGGATGCACGAGGAGGTCGTGGGAGATGAGGGAGATCGAAGAGATATGGGCAGAGTGGGCAAATTGATGAGATTCCGCGTGGGCTGGAGAGGCTGCAAAGGGGCTAAGCCTGCCCTTTACCAGCCCACTTCTCAAATTGAGAGCGATTCTCAATTATTTGAAAAAAAGAAAAATTTTTGGGGAGGGGGGCGGTGCTCGGAATGGTGCTACACAAGAAATGTGACAAACAGGAGGATGGCCATACCAGAGATTATCTCTTAAGGCCAAAGGGAGTCCTCATTGCACTACAGAGCTCCCCAGTAAATCCAGTAAGGACACTTATTCCTCCACTGAAGACCATCATTCAGATATACCTTGGAAGTCCTTCCAAAGAATACCAGAATTCATGGCTTCAAAGTTTCTCAGCCATGGAGATTAAGTATCAATTTGCCTCTAATAATCGTTTTGCTTAAGGCTCGAAATTGGATGAGGCCAGAGCAACTGTTCAGTTATTTAGTACAATCATTGTTGGATATAGAAAGAGAGTTGTATTGTTATGAAGTTACACAGCTCAAATTACTGCAAGGTACCTACGATGTTCAACTATGTTATTCTAAAAGTACAATGTCTCTGAAGCTGGCAGCTAAAACAAGAAGATTTATAAATGACTAGTCACCTATCAAAAGTAGTTTCTTTTAACATAAATGGATGCACGAGTCCTGTTAAAAGGAAACGACTACAAAGGTTCCTGAATACCCAAAGAAGTCAGATAGTCTTTTTACAGGAGACCCACCTAACCCCCGCTGAAGCCCAAACATTGAAGTGCAGGGCGTTACCCCAGCTCTTTCACTCCTCCCTTGCTGGGGGCAGGAAGAGGGGGGTGGCGATACTCCTTTCGGCCACGCTGTCTTTCCAAGTACAGGAGGTGACCGAGGATCGCGGTGCACGATACCTTATGGTAATAGGAACCATCCAAGACCAGTTGGTCACCTTGGTCAATGTGTATGCCCCTCCGTGGTCCTCGATCTCATTTTACACGGCCCTGTTGCAGCAAATTGCAGAGAAAGCCAGAGGTACATTGGTAATGGGTGGACAAACCGGGGGAGAGGCACGGGGCTTTCATAGAGAAAAAGAGAGATGGATACCACATCTCAAATACCCAGACCAGAGCTCAATAAGGCTAAAGCACTTAAACTATTAATGCAACAACTGGGCATAGTGGATATATGGAGGGAGAGATACCCTACCAGTAAAGAATTCACATGCTATTCCCTAAGGTTTCACATTTACTCGAGCTTAGACATGTTTTTTACGATCTTACTTCGAGAGGGCTCTTGCAGTAGGTAATTACATATTGGACTGAAGCCAGCAGGCAGCAGGACCCCACGGAAAAATTTCTAGCTAGCAGTCCCTGGCGAGGGACCGCCCCCACATCAGGTGACGGGCGTCAGGAGACGTCGGTATAAAGGGGTGGTCCCGGATGCCCGCCCTCCAGTTCTTTCCCGCCATTAGCTCATGCAGTGCCTCGCAGAAAAGTTCATGCTTCGTCAGCCCTACCTTCGTAGTTTTTTTTTTTACCAAATCATTATTTTTTAGACTAACGTCAGTACTAGCGTCAGTGTATGTCGTCCCCTACACCCTCCAAGCACAAGAATAAGTGCGATTCGTGCGGCGCCCAACTACCGCACAAGGACAGCCACACCCTGTGCCTGTTCTGCCTAGGCCCCGATCACCCGGTCGAGAAGTGCCAGCACTGCCTCAGTTTTAACGCAGCTACCCGGAAAAGGCGGCAGCAATCCCTGGAAGCCCATATCCTAAAGAAGAAAATGAGTTCTATGGAGAAGGAGCTCAAAAAACTGAGGCAGGCGTCCACTTCCCCCGAAGGCCATCGGAAGAAGAAGGTATGGATGTTCACAGGATTCTGAGATACTACACCAACAGGACGAAGGATCTCAGAAAGTCTGATCAGTTGTTCGTCTCTTTTGCTCACAAAAGGGAAGGCAATGCTGTTTCCAAGCAATGCCTGTCCTAGTGGTTGGCTCATTGCATCACTTTCTGTTATGACAAATACAACAAGACCCTCCCGGGTCAAGTCAGAGGTCACTCTACAAGAGGAGTAGCTGCCTCTGCGGCTTGTTTCAAGAATGTGTCTGCGGCAGACATCTGCACTACCGCCACCTGGACTTCTGTCCATACCTTCATGAAACACTACAGTTTGGATGTTACCTCTTGCCATAGAGCAGGCTTCGGGCTGGCTGTTTTGCAAGGCCTCCTATCTTGAGACTTGCACAACCAGAACTACCTTTTGGAGTAGTTTTCCTCCTCCCCGGTGCCTCTCTTTGTTCCAGACTGCTTGGGATTCAGTCCTATATGTAATTACCTACTGCAAAAGCCCTCTCGAAGTAAGATAATACAGTTACTAAGAACTTACCATAACAGTAGATCTTCGAGAGAGGCTCTTGCAGTAGGTAATACCTTCCCGCCCTCCATCCCCCTAGGCTTTTTCAGCTCCTTTTCCATTGAGGGGACATATCCGCTCCTCTCTCGTCTGGCCTCTTTTGGCTTGTGGCGGGAAAGAACTGGAAGGCGGGCATCCAGGACCACCCCTTTATACCGATGTCTCCTGACGCCGGTCACCTGACGTGGGGGTGGTCCCTCGCCAGGGACTGCTAGCTAAAAAAATTTTCCGTGAGGTCCTGCCACCTGCCGGCATCAGTCCTATATGTAATTACCTACTGCAAGAGCCTCTCTTGAAGATCTACTGTTACGGTAAGTTCTTACATAACTGTACTTTCTCAAGGGACCTCTCTTGCTTCTCATCCATGTGGGTGGGAACCACTGTTTTGTCGGATCACAGACCGTTCTTCTTAGAAATAGACCTGGGGTTACCTAAAAGAAAAACCCTTTGGAGATTGAATACCTCCCTTCTCCAGGACAAAGAGACTGTCAAAGAACTTAAACAACATGTTAAAAGATCCTTAGAGGAGAATAACACACCAGGTATCTCTCCCCAGATCTTATGGGACACCCTCAAGACGATTATTAGAGGCAAATTGATACTAATAGCTACCCATAAGAAAAAGATGTTAAGACAGAAACAACAAGAACTTGTTTCCCAGATTAAAGAGTGGGAAGGTGCCCAGAAAACTAGATGGGACCCAGAAAGAGAGAGGAAACTAAACGACAATAAAAACCAACTACAGAAAATACAAAAACTAGAAATAGAGAAAGCTTTATTTTACCTGAAACAAAAATATTATGATGGAGGCCCTAGAGGGACCAAATTAGTAGCCTATAGACGTAGGCAATATACAGCCAGGGTGACGATCACTAAAATAATCTCTCCTAATAACAACCAGAAAACCACCCAAGCCTCGCAAATCGCGAAGGCTTTCGTGGCCTACTACACTAAACTATACTCACCCCAGGATGAATCCTCGCCCCAGGAGAAAAATAAATATTTGGACTCCCTGCCCCTCCCTCCCCTGTCTCGGGTGGTGGCGAAGACCTTAATCAGACCCATCACACAACAAGAGATCAAACACACAATAAAAAACTTAAAAACAGCAAAATGTCCAGGACCAGACGGATTCGGTGCAGAATTCTACAAAACTTTCGAGCCAGAGATCTCTCCCATCCTCCTAGAGGTATTCACAAGCGTATGGACTGAGGCCAACCCTGTTCCTCCCTCATGGCAATACGCCACCATTTCTGTCATTCATAAGGAGGGGAAGGACCCTACACTTTGTGAATCTTACCGCCCCATATCCCTGTTAAACACAGACTACAAAATCTTCACAGCTGTAATAGCCTCTAGGCTGAATCCTATATTGCCTGAGTTAATACATATAGACCAGACGGGCTTTATCACTGGCCGTCAGGCTCCTGACAGTGTCAGATCAGCGGTGAATTTAATAGACGCTATTCAGAGGTCTGGCACACCGGCATGCCTCATGAGCTTAGACGCTGAAAAGGCTTTTGATAGTCTCCTGGAGTTTTCTATTTGCAGTACTAGAGCACAGAGGTTTTCCCCAACCATTCATAAATGTTATTCAGACACTCTATACTAGACCTCAGGCCTATGTCCGAGTGAATGGTGGAATATCAGAGAGGTTTAACCTGGGCAGAGGTACACGCCAAGGTTGCCCCTGTCCCCACTATTGTTCGCTCTATACATCGAGCCACTAGCAGAAGCTGTGCGGAGAGCGGAGGAGGTAAAGGGTGTGGCAGTGGGAGATCTGCATAAAAAAATATCACTATATGCAGATGATGTGCTGCTGAGCCTCACACATCCCCATCAATCCATAAAACAAATTTGGGCAATACTGACGGAATTCGGCAGACATGCAGGATACTCCCTAAATAAAATGAAACAGAAGTGCTTGCCTCCTTCTATAAACCCACTGTGGAGCTGTGCTGTCTTCTCCCACTAAGTTGGAAGGCGCATAAAATGAAATACTTACGGACCTATATCACAAAACAATACTCCCAACTTTTTGTGGTGAATTATGTTCCTCTAATAAACAATTTGAAAAAAGATTTTGAAAGATGGGCCTTGATAAATTTTCCAATACACTCTAAGATACACATACTGAGAATTAATGTGCTCCCCAGGTTCTTATACCTGTTCCAATGCCTGCCACTTTATATACACAAATCGACCTTTCAAACATGTAACAAAATGTTCACTAAATTCATCTGGAATTCCAAGAGGCCTAGAAAAAATTTAAGAATTTTGCAAACCCACCGAGAAAAAGGAGGACAGTACCTCCCGGACCCTGAGGACTACTTTTTAGCGGCACAATAAAAAAATGCCATAATGTGGTCCAACCCCAGTGCCTCATCAGGATGGCAGCTTATGGAAAGAGAGGATGAGGGAGGGAAGGGGAGGGGTCACTCCCCCCTAGAAACCAGATTGCTGATCACCAATATACATAGATGCCCTCTCCCGAGTCTAACCTCCATTAGAGACACAATTCGATCCGTCCACAGAATATGGCAGAAATATAAATTAAAAGATTCTATATGGCCATTAAAAAGACTGGCATGGGACCCAGACTTACAGTCGAGACACTTAGACGGCAACTTCCATACGTGGGAGAGGAAAGGCTTGAGACATCTGTCACAATTCTGGCAAGGTGAAACACTACTAGATTTCAGATCCCTTAAGAATAAATACAGCCTACAAAATTCAGACCATTTCAGATACCTACAGGCCAGAAACTATATTTCTAAAGTACAGAAAAAAGACACGGACTCAGGGCTCAGCAGATCCTCATGGCCATACAGGAAAGCAGCAGAGCTAGTAAGCAAAGGGGGATGATCTCATTCCTATACAAAGCTTTACCAACACTGAAAGGGGACACACTTATTAAAATAAAAACAAAATGGAGGGAAGAAGCCCCCCACAACCCGGTGGAACTTAACTGGGACCGAATATTTTATCTAACCAAAAAAACAACCCAGTCCCCTTATTGGCAGGAATTTTCATGGCGAATTAAGGTCAGATACTTCCTAACTCCTCATACAATCAATAAAAGAAATCCAAACACTACAGCCCAATGCTGGAGGGGTTGCGGAACACTAGAAGCGGGCCACCTACACATCTTCTGGTCCTGTAGAGGTCTTCAGACCTTTTGAGGAGAGATCACTAGGGCACTTGGAGCCATATTCCCTGTACAGATGCCATTAGAGTGGCCCACAATGATTTTGGGGCACCTCCCTAAAGAGATAAAGGACATGGACTCATTATACATCTGGACCATATTAATAACAGTGGCACACAAGGCCATCACGAAGAAATGGCTAAACCCTAACCCCCCCACTAAACAAGACTGGATAAAGGTAGTGGCCACCATATCAGAGCTGGAGGAGCTCACTTATAAAATCAACAACAGAATTGCTATTTATTTGAGAAGGTGGACTAGATGGGAGATTTGGCGATCCACCATTAGGGAAGGTACTGAATAACCAAATACTTTATTTTAAGACAGAGACGGAGAGGACTACTACCAAGGGGGTGACCCTTGGATGGGTGGGGGGACTGGAATTGGAAGGGGAGGGGCGGGCTGTGATTCGATCTAAATCTGAAAGAGATGACGATGAAATTACTAGAACTTAAACAAAAAAAGATCTTAGCTGCTATGGATAACGATAATATAGTAACTTCTGATTGATTGAAACTACTGAGACAAATTGTACAGAATAAGAGGAGAACTGTTTTCTAATATGAGACATGAATGGATTTTAACTGAATGTATAAATATGATGTACCTGCTTGATGTTTATAAACTTGAATTAAAAAAAAAGAAAAAGTATACTCTTTCGCACCCGGGTTTGCTTCCCGCCACCCATCCACTAACTTCAGCTTTCCATACCCCTGCGCCGCTGTCTAATTGCCTCACTTCTCCGTCCTCTGCTCTGCAAATGGTCTAAATGCGGATCCAGAGTGCAATTTAGATCCTCTTCCAGGACCAATCCAGGAAACTGCTCCTTTATCAGAAGTGAGAGAATTGTACTATAAAATGATGCCTCAAATACAGCAGGGGCATATATACTTCCAAAGGTAATCCGCTCTCCCCAGAGCTCTCCTTCTACAAATACATATCTCCCATCACTTTGATCTCTACCCACTCTTTTTACCTGGAACGGTAAATTTTTATGCAGAAGGATAGCGACTCCTCTCTTGTGCGCCTTAAACGAGGCAGCAAAGCACTTCCCCACCAATCCCCTCACTAACTTCAAATGCTCTACCACAGTCAGATGCATTTCCTGCAGCAACGCCACCTGAATCCCTTGTCATTTCATGGCAGTAAGCAGTTTAGTTCTCTTTACAGGTGTCGCTATCCCTCGAACATTCCAAGAGCAAATCCCCAAATCTTGTTTACCAGCCATTTATATAGTAAATGTAGATCCCTCCCCACCCCCTACCCCCGTTCACCTTCCTTATTCCAATGATGTACATATTCCCGTTCAGTCATCCTCTCCCTTCAGACAAACCTGTTTGGCACATTGTCAGTTTTGGTCCATATATATGTGTGCAAACAAAACAAATTAACAATATAACTCTGGTATAACCAACATGTATACCACCTCTAAATGTCCCCACAACTGTCCAAACATTCGGACTTATCCCTCCCCAATTTGCCAGTCCCTAAAACGCGATTGGTCCTTTGAGAAATTCCCCCAAAACAAATTTGCTGCCATCCTCCCTTTTCTGACATTATCTGCCAGCCTTGCATAAATGTCATGAAAAACCCCTCAGAATAGAGATGTCCCCCCCCCCGAGCATCGGTTGCTATCATGCTCTTAAGTCCATTTTAACCACTCTCCTCCACAAGAACACCCTCATGTTGTTCACTGCTATGTTTTTCACCCCACTGATTATTTTACCCCTTCCTTCCGCCTGTTATTTATTTCTTTTCCCTTTTCTCTTCGTTCCCCCTCCTCCACCACGCATTTACCCCTCTCCCTTTTTCTTAATTAGTTTTGTCCATCACCCCCCTTTCCTTGGTTTAGTCCACCCCTCGAACATCCTGATAGTTCCAATTGTTCTACTCCACCAGCCGTCCTCCATCCTGACCCTGCACCTCCTGCGACCGGAGAGCGGGTAGACACACAACCCAGTCCATAGTGTATTCAGCCACACTTAGTATGGTGGAAACAGAGAAACACCCAGCCCCCAGTCCACTGCATTGCTCAGATCCCTACCTTTCGTTATTGCCCTGCATGTCCATCAGACCAAGCCCCCCTTCATATTTATCCACCAACCCCCCCTCTGCCTAGTTTCAGTCCATATGCCATCCATCCAGACAGTTTTCAGTTCTTCCTTCCCTTCCATCCTCTATCCTGACCCTGCACCCCCTGCGACTGGAGAGTGGGAGATGAATAACCAGTTTGTTTCGTGTTATTACAACATTGTATGATAAGATAAGTGCTCAACCCCCGAGTGACCGCATTACTCCATTCCATTTCCTTCATTGTGTCCCTTTGCGCCCAGAAAATCATCTCTCCCCTTATAAATATTTGTAAAGCAGTATTCGAGTACACAGCACCATATGAGCCTGCAAGCATCATATTCAGATGGAATGTTAGGTTACAGGCCCATTTTGCTTTCAACTGCCTTCCTGGCTTCACCCCATCTTCTGGCATAAACTTTCCACAAATTTCGCCGCCTTGCCTGCTTCCCAAAAGGAATAGGTGGCTCCTTCATGCTTCACTTTGAGAGTCGCAGGGTACAATAGGAAATTCTCCACTTTTAGGGACCGAAGCAAGGCCATGGACTCACTGAACTTTTTACTTTTAGTTAACAGTCTCAAAGTGTAATCTTGGGATAAGAAGATTCGGTGCCCCTCATATGAAACCTGCCCTTTTTCTCTGAAGGCCTTTAACACTCTCTCCTGATCTTGAAAATTATGGAAGCGCATAATTATTTGTTAGGGCGGCTGCCCCACTGAAGGCCTAGGAACCACGGCTCGTTGCGCTCACTCTAGCTTTAACCTACCATGTGTCAGTTCAATTCCCAGGAGCTTTGGGAGAGCCTCCACACAGAAATCCAAAGCATTTCCCCCTTCTTGTCCCTCCGGCAGACCCCTCAGGCGCAGATTTAGGCGGTGGTGGAAATTTTCCTGATAATCTGCCACTTCCTTCATTTCCTCCAGTTCTTTTTGCAGGCTCAGAATTTGTTCAGGCACCCCTTGCATTTCATCCTCCACCCCCGACACTTGTTCCTCTACCTCAGTAATCCTCGATCCTTGAGCTGCCTGCTGTGTGAGAACCTCTTGCAGCTGCTCGTCGATTTGTGTCTCCGGCTTATGAAGTTGGGGCTCCAGCGTCGCCAATACCTGCCCATTAACTCGCACCTAGGCTCACCTCTGCCAATGACGACACAATCTGCTGGCTCTCCACTGGTGCAATACGCCACTCCCTTCTTCGGAGTTTTCCCAGTCGCACGTTGACTTCTACCGGGAGCCGACGATAAATATTCATCCATGCTGATTTAGTGTACTTCCCAAAACAAGAGCAACCATATTTTAAAGCAATTTTACTATTTTTTCCACTTAATTTCACTCCGGGGATGAAGAGCGAGGCAGAAACACGTCTTTCACTTTAGGTGCTCATTAGCGCCCCTTGTGTCTTTTTTTAAATACATTATTTTTCACTTCTGTCACCAGTGCTGTGCCCTTCTGCACACCTATCACCTATCAGTGGTCCTTTTCAGTGTGTTCATTTACAACATAAGGGAAGGCATCACGGGCAAGATCTGCCTCTTTGCAGATGACACAGAGATCACTGCATGAGTGGGCATGGAGGAAGGTATAAGGGAAATCAGGGAGGATCTGGACAGGGTGGAGGGCTGGTCAGAGATCTGGCACCTGGGCTTCAACACTAAGAAATGTGAGGCGATGCACATTGGGAAAAGAAATCCAAGAATGCAGTATGAAATAGCCTACTATTACAATGCCCTCAAGTTACCAAGTATATGGGTCAAAAGGTCTTCTCCTCTGCTCCCTGAATCTTTGAAACAGCCTATCTGCTCCACTGCGGACCCCAGTATCACACCCCCTATTTAAATCCCACTACAAGCCGGCCCATCGGAACAGCGGTTGGATTCCCGCTTGCAATGCCTGTGACCCGGGTTCAGGAATAGACCCGGGTCATTGAAGGGCCAGCCGGGAGGAGAAGGATGGCGCATCCCAAGGACTGCTCTCCTTCTCCAGGGAGAGTGTAGGGTGAATGTCCAGTGCTCGACAGAACCCTGGCAGAGGCCAGGGAGTACCGCAGCAGCTGGTATTAGAGTGTGGACCAGGGGGGCGGGACAGACGCTGGACTTAATTGCACGTTCCAGCCCCCTAGATACAGCACACAAAAATCACTTCCTGACGATGACCCTAGATGACGCCTGCCCTGGCCATCATCAGCCTCTAGGACCGACCCTCGGACCTAGTCCCATAGTGCAGCACTGTCAAAGGGACCAGCGCCGCAACCCCACCCTGGGGGGCAAGCCAGGGGGTATCCGAGGGTCATGGTCTCATGTGGAGGTGGAGGCTGGGGTCCGTGAGTAGGCGGAGGTGCCGGGTCGTCGACAGTGGGGGCAAAAAGCATAATAAATTAAAAAAATAAACTCACTACAAGAATTTCCTCACCGCCACCATCACCTGTAAGTGCCCCCCCGATGTTAAAGGGACCCCTCCCTAAGGTGCAACATTTTCTCTTCCCCCTTTCCTTGTTATGACAACCATGGTACCACAGTTACCCTGGAAACTGTTGTTATTACTATGATATTTGACTCTGGAAACTGTTGCTGTGACGGACACTGCACTGCCACACAGACTCTGAGTATTACAATCGCTTTGCTGAGGTCACTTTATACCCAGTTTGCCCAATTCTGTACCTTTTGACGATCTTCGAGGGTATCTCTTCCATTAGGCCGCACTTTTGGAACTATACCCCTTCAACACTAGGACCACATGGAAATGTTTGCTATCCGGGGGCTGCCCATGACAACATTGTGCATTAGCCTCTACATAAACATGGGTGGCCCCATCTCTCCTCAGTTCTTTTCCCACCGTCAGTAATCCTCTTTGGACCTGCTATGGGATTGCTGACTAACCAACTGTTGTCATTTTCTTCATTTTTAAGTACAAGTGTTAAATCATTTTCTCTGCGTGCCATTGAAATCTACAATATTATTTCGGTAATATGAGTGCAGAGAGAACATTTTTAATGACAACACACACAAGGTACATGTCTGCTGCCTAGGCTTCTCTCACAGTGTCCAAACCTGTGAGATCTGCCAGAGCTTTATTTAAGTTACTTGCTGATACCGAAGGAAGGTGCTGCAAAGATTTCTCCTAAAGAAAACTGGCAACCATGGAGAAAGCACAAAGCCAGAAATCTGCATTGCCTACCTTGTTGACTGAATCGCAGCCGATGAAGTCTGAGGACTGGGAGAGGGATTGGCCGTTGTCCTGACCCACTCTGTCATCGGGCCAAAAGTACAAGCACAGAGATAACGAGAGATCCTCTTCCTCTAGGTCTAGGGTGCCGCTGCAGCCTTCAGGTACTAAACATACTTTGTCATTGACTGCGATGGCAGTGACATCAGGCCCCCCCACGGTCGAGATGCCGTGGTCAGGGCTTTGCACAGGCACTGCCATACCTACTATGGATGGTACATCGCTGTTGTCTGTGGGTCCCGTTGTCGATTGCAGTTGTCACTGCCCTGGCCTGAGCATTGTTGACGTTCAAGCGGTGATGGCATTGTTTTCAGAGATGATAAAACATACATTACTAGACTTACCCATGCAACCTTTGTTGTCAACGACTGGTATTACTGGTACCCAGCCCCCGTTGATACCATCTACCGGTACACTGCAACTACCTCCTTCTCAACTGCTGCTGGTATCGCCAGCGCGTTCCCCAGTTCCTGTTGTCGACAGGGAGGTCAATGATGAAGTGGAATATAATCCTGACCTCATTATGGAGGAGGATTGTGAGGGAGAACAGTATGCACCACATTCCAGTTCTGCCCTTTCCTCTTGTAGTGAGGATTCTGTGGTATATATTCCCAGGTCACCTCCAGACGATCCTACATCTCAGTTTGTGCAGCAGCGAATGCAGATTGTTGTGGGATTTGCTGTGGAGGAGGAAGACTCCACAAACAAAAATAAAATTTGATGAAAGGTTTTTAGAGGTACTTGGCACTCCATCTTTCATTCCTCCAGTTTATCCTGCCTTGGAGGATGCTACATTTGCTGCACGGTACAGGTCTGACTCATTGCCAGCTGTACCTAGAAAGGCTGACCAACAGTATCCTGCTCCTTCTGCCAAGCCCTTATTATGCCAGTCAACCAGAAACCGTCTTGGTGGTTATTATGGCTGCCCATGGTAGATCCAGGACACCTAAACACATAAGTACTCTGCCTCCTGACAAAGAATCCAGGAGGCTGAATGTGATGGGCAAATGCACATACACCTCTGCCTCATCAGGGCTTAGACTTTCAAATTGCCAGGCCCATATGATCAAATATCAGAATAGCCTATGGAAGGCTGCTAAAGCTGCAGCCCAGGCTCTGCTAGAAGGCTCTGCCAAGAATGAACTGATTAAAACTTTGACTTCTGGGGGTGAGGTTGGCAAACCCTTGCTCAGTATATGATGAGTCTACTGCTTCTGCCAGGATTGCTGAATCTGGCATTTGCTTGTGGCATTATTCTTGGCTGACGTTAGCTGGATGTGCTAATGATGTTTTGTTTCGTTTTTATTTTGTACTGAAACGCTTGTGAGCAGACATGCCTGTTTTCACAAGCATCAGATTACAAAAATGCTGACAAAATATTACAAAATATTTACAGAAATATAGCAGCAGTAGAATCCATTAAAACACTTGCAAGTTGCTTGATTTACTGCAAACAATTATAAATGCCCCTTTTATAGGGAGCATACTGTTCGGCAGTGATGTTGACGAGGCACTGAGAGTCCTTCAGATGTCTACAGTGACACTAAAGTCTGTCAGATCCCTTTATCCCACGCCTGGTAGGGGTTGTGGAAGGGGATCCTTTAGCCAACCTGCTGCCAGAGGTGGCTGTCAGGCCTACCGTCTGCAACGTAGGGGTAGTGGGCCCTTGCCAGGCCCCCTCCCAGGTGCCCATTCAAAACACCCAAGGCCATTGGAACCAGTGGATCTACCCCCACTGGTCCAGCTTGACTATTCAGCTTACCCCTGCACCACTGTTGCCTCCAGGGGTAGTTGTAGGGGGCCAACTCTCCTTACGTCTCAAATAATGGAGGGGGGTCACAACAGACAATGGGTCCTGGAAATAATTACAAGAGGACATGCTCTGGAGCTTTTAGAAGCCCTCCAGAGTACCCTCCGCCTCGTTCCGTAGGGAGGAGTAGCTCTCTATGTAAAAGAAGGAATAAAAGCAACTGAACAAAAGGGTAAACAGGGACGAGAGGAGGCACTGTGGGTCACCTTGGAGACTAGAAAGGCACAATCCGCAGTGGGTTATGTACAGACCCCATGTCGGGAGGGAATGGACAAGGATATGATGGAAGGCATTCTTAGGATGGCAGAGAAAGGGGAGATACTGTTGATGGGAGACCTGAATATGCCAGATGTTAACTGGAGCACATTTGCTGCAGCCACATCCTAGAGCAGGGCCATTCTCGATGCCCTACAGGTGGCAGGCCTCAGACAGCTACTTTCAGAACCCACTCGTGAGGGAGCAATCTTAGACCTCATACTCTCAAATGGGGGCAGTGAGAGGATCTTAGCTCTAGAAGTGGGTTGCCATCTGGGAACAAGTGACCATCAAACAGTGTGGTTTACGTTAAACTCAGCTACAGAGTCAAGCCATACAAAAGTGAGGGTACTGGACTTCAGGAGGGCTGACTCTGGCAAGATGGGAGAGTACCTCAGAAAAGCACTAGTAAACAGGCTAGAAGGAGGGGTGGAGCAACAATGGGGAAATATCAGAACTGCCATCACAGAGGCAACAAGCCTTTGTGTGAAGCAAATAAACAAATCAAAGCGAAAGAAAAAGCCACTATGGTTCTCTAAAGAGGTGGCTGGGAAAGTCAGGAGAAGAAGATAGCATTCAGGAAGTATAAGGAAACACAGAAGGAGCAGGACAGAGAGCTGTACCAGTTAAGGCAGAAGGAAGCAGGGAGGGTAGTCAGAATAGCAAAGGCACAAACTGAGAAAAGATAGCCAACTCGGTTAGAAGGGGATAAAACCTTTTATAGGTACATCAGAGAGTGTAGAAAGACAAAGGGGAGGATAGTGAGGCTGAATAGAATAAATGGTGGGTGGGCAGAGGGGACAGTGAAAAAGCAGGGTTACTGAGCGAATATTTCTGCTCAGTATTCACAGAAGAGGAGGGAAGTGCCTAATCCAATTAACAGAAGCACTCTTGATAGGGGTTCCGATCCCAGCCCTTTCACAGAAGAAAGGGTTCTGCAAGAACTCCCAAAACTGAAGGTGGACAAAGCAATGGGGCCTGATGGAATTCACCCCAGCATTCTAAAAAAATTAAGGGGGAACCAGTGAAACCACTGACTACTCTTTTAATAAATCATGGGAGGATGGTGTGGTACCGAGGACTGAGGAAGGCGGATGTGATTCCCCTACAAAAGTGGGACCAAGACAGAGGCAGGAAACCACAGACCTGTCAGTTTGACCTCTGTGGTAGGGAAAGTGATGAGTCACTTCTGAAGGAAAGAATTGTTGAGTACCTTGAGGCCAGTGGAGCACAGGACCCAAGGCAGCATGGGTTCACAGCGGGAAGGTCATGTCAGGCAGATCCTAATAGATTTCTTTGACTGGGTGACCAAAGTAGTAGACCAGGGAGGGGCTGTGGACATGGCCTACCTAGACTTTAGCAAGGCATTTGACACAGTCCCACACAAAAGATTAATAGTCAAATTAACCAGCCTGGGAGTGGGTCCCAGGGTGGTAGCCTGGGTAAAACATTGGCTGGACAACAGGAAACAGAAGGTAATTGTAAATGGAGTCCACTCTGAAGAAAGAGGGGTTACTAGTGGGGTACCGCAGGGTTCAGTACCGGGTCTAGTCCTTTTTAATGTCTTTATGAGGGACTAGAAGGAAAAGTATGCCTCTTTGCAGATGACACAAAGATGTGCAACAGGGTTGATACACAAGGAGGCGTGGAAAGGATGAGAAGGGACTTGGCAAGGTTGGAGGAATGGTCAGAAGTATGGCAGCTAGGATTCAATGCAAAGAAGTGCAAAATAATGCACCTGGGAAACAAGAACCCAGGGGAAGATTACACAGTGGGGGAAGGTAGTAACAACAAGAAAGGAAAGGGACCTGGGGGTAATCATATCAGATGACCTTAAGGTTAGCAAGCAATGTGAGAAGGCAGTAAGGAGGGCTGGGGGGATACTGGGATGCGTAGGGAGAGGCATCACCAGCAGAAAACAGGAAGTTGTTATCCCTCTGTACAGACAGTTGGTGAGACCCCATCTGGAGTACTGCGTCCAGTTCTGGAGACCCCATCTCCGCAAGGACATAGACAGGATAGAGGCAGTCCAGAGGAGGGCAACTAAAATGGTGCAGGGTCTGCAAGAGAAGCCGTATGAGGAGAGACTAAGCGAGCTTAATATGTATACCCTTGAGGAAAGAAGGAGAGGGACATGATAGAAACTTTTAAGTACCTCAGTGGAATCAACAAAGTCCAAGAGGGTAGCATCTTTCAGAAAAAGAGATGTGCAAGAACAAGGGGACACAATTTAAAGATAGAGGGGCGGTTCTGGGGCAATGTGAGGAAGTATTTTTTCACAGAGAGGGTAGTGGATGCATGGAACAGCCTTCCTGAGGAGGTTGTGGGGTCTAAAACTGTGGGAGAATTCAAGAATGCATGGGACAGACATAAGGCAATTCTAGTGGGGGGTAGGAAGAAATAGGCTGTTGGTTAACTAGGATCTGCGGCCTGTCTTGTAGGTAGGGAAATGGGCAGACTAGGTGGGCCAAGCGGTCCTTATCTGCCGTCAAAGTCTATGTTTCTATGTTTCTTCCAGTTATCCTCCAGGACAATTGTCGTTTCTGAAAGTAGTGGTGCAGGCATTGATACACAAATGTGCTGTAAAACCTGTTCCTCCTTGTTAGAAGAACAACAGGGGCTTTATTTCATGTAGTTCCTAGTTCCCAAATGTATAATAGATCTGCAGCCTGTTTTGGATCTAAGCGGCCCAAACTTCTACATAGAATACTGTATAAGAAGTTTTGCATGGTCTTCCTGCAAGCTCTGTTTTCCTTGTTGCTAACAGAGTACTGGCTTTTCTCCCTAGATATGAAAGATACATACCTTCATATCAAAATCAGTAAGGCTCACAGACAGTATCTCTGCTTTATGCTGGAAGAGGAGCATTACCAGTTCAGAGTATTGCCCTTTGGCTTGTCTTCTGTTTCACGGGTCTTTACCAAGTGCTTGGCAGTTGTAGCAGCAGCCCTTTGCAAGGAAGGCCTGTATGTCTTCCCATATCTAGATGACTGGCTCTTGAAAGCCATCTTCAGGGAACATCTGCTACACACCCAGTCTTGGACATGGCAGTTGTTCGGTGACTTATGAGTCACAGTGAACATGCCAAAGTCTGTCTTGACTCCTTGCCAAAGACTGCAGTACGTAGATGCATTCTTGAATACAGAAAAGAGCTGTGCTTTCCTACAGGGCGGAAAACCTGATGGCTCAAGCCAGATTGTTATACAAAAGTCATCAAGTCCCAGCCAAAACTTTTGTACGTCTCCTGGGACTCATGGCAACAGCCATTGTTACTGTGCCACTGGCCCACTTACACATGAGGACCCCTCAGTGGACACTGAGTTCAGTTGGTCAACTGACGGACGAGCTGGACCAAATGGCCCTTGTCACGACTCCATTGCGCAACAGTGTCTTGGTGGATCGACCGTGACAACCTATTAAAAGGCGCTCCATTCCTTATTCCAACTCTCAAACAGATCCTCACCACGGATGCCTCTGGCTCTAGGTGGGCGGTGCACCTGGGGCCCTATCAGACACCAAACTGCATATAATGTCCTGGAGATGAGGGCTGTCTTGTACTGCATCCAGGCATTTCAAAAGCATCTGGCTTCAGGTCCTCTGTTGATACAGGCAGATAATGTCAGTGTGATGCATCATATCAACAAACAGGGAGGCACTTATTGCTATCCACTGTGCATGGAAGCAGTAAGAGTGTGGTACAGGGCACTAGACCACGGCCTGGACTTGTCAGCCATGCATCTCCCAGGTAACCAAAAATGTCTTGGCAGACGAGCGTAGCAGGTCGCAGTCCAAGAAGCATGTATGGGAACGGCTGACTTTGTTGGTTAACAACCTGTTTGCAAGATGGGGTCATCATGATTTGGGCCTTTTTACGTCCCCACATGACACAAAACTGTTGTGTTTCTGCTTGCTCCAGGCCCTGGAGTTTTCTGTTGAGACATGCTGTCCCTCTCTTGGAAAGGGAAATTTCTGTATGCATTCCCACCAATTACACTAATACAGAGGGTACTGCTCAAAGTAAAGATAGGGGGTGCCACCCTCATCCTCATTGGCCTCGTCAGATAAGGTTTTCCACTTCTGCAACAGTTGGCGGTGGAGCCCCCGATTGCTCTGCCTCTGTGCAGGGGACAAGGGATCTGTGGTTCATCTGGACCTGAAATTCCTGCATCTGCATGCATGGCACCTGAAGACATAGCCATAGCACATTTTGGTGTATCACCTAAAGTTGCTGATGTGCTGGTTGTGGCCAGAACCTTCTACCGGACATACCTATTCGCTGAAATGAAAGAAGTTCACTTTGTGGGTTGCTTCCAAACATTTGGACCCATACACCTGTCCGGTAAATGCAGCATTGGATTACTTGCTGTCACTGTCTGACTCTGGTCTGCAGTATTCCTCACTAAAGGTGCATTTGGCTGCTATATCCGCTTTCCATGCCTCTATTGATGGGCATACGGTTGCCCAGTTGGTGGTCTCCCATACTTTTCTGAGGAATTTTACGTCTAAGACCTCCTATCCATAATCTGGTCCTGCCTTGGGACCTGAATTATGACCTGGAGAAATTGACATTGGCTCCTTTTGAGCCAACCACGAGTTGTGGCTTACATTTCCTGCCATGGAAAGTGTTATTTTTGGTTGCAGTCATTTCTGCTTGAAGGATTTCAGAGTTGCAAGCTCTTATATGCGAGTCTCCTTATTTGATTTTCTGCAAAGACAACGTTTCTTTTCGTATCAATCCTACATTTTTACTGAAGGTGGTATCGGAGTTTCTGTTGAATCAAATGATGCACTTTCCTGCTTACTACCCTGAGCGTGCCAGGTAGGATGAGGCATTGCTCCCTTCTTTTGATGTTCATAGGATGCTGAGTTTTTATGTGAATCGCACCAAGGACTGCAGACAGTCCTCTCAGCTTTGTGTGTCGTTCACCCCTGGGAAAGAAGGTGCCCCTTGTCTAAACAATGGCTGTCCAAATGGCTGGCACATTGTATTGCATTCTGTTATAGGAAGTACGGTAAGGAACTTCCTGGTGCGGTTCATGGTTACTCCACAAGGGTATGGTCACTTCTGTTGCTTGTTTCAAGAATGATTCTGCTGCTGACATTAGTGCTGCAGCCACATGGAGCACTGTCCACACCTTCACCAAGCATTATAGTCTGGACATTGTATCTCATAGACGAGCAAGTTTTGGCCTGGCTGCACTGCAGGGCCTGCTGTCTTGAATCAGACTGTACCAGACTCCTAGTTAGCTTTTTGGGACTTATTCCAAAGGTGTGGCCTAATGGGAGAGATTTCCTTGAAGAAGATGGAACAGTTACGTTGTTACCGTAACAGAAGATCTTGAGAGAATGTCTTCCATTATGCCACACCATCCCTCCCTCCCTCCCTCCATCTCCCTTGAGTGGCTTCATGGATTTTGTTTTATCTAATCCATGACTTTTTTTTTTATCTGGCACCATTTCTGGCCTAGTATGCTTGGTGCTGGTGTGATATCCTGGTTCCCCAAAAAAACAGAGGTCCTCTAAATCTAATCTTTGGCAGGGAACTGAGGAGAGATGGGGCTGCCACATTTATGTAGGCACTAACTTATGATGTAATTGTGAGCGGCCCCCTGTTGGCAGAAGTTTCTGTGTGGTCCCAGTGCTGACATGGGTATAGTTCCCAAGGTGTGGCCAAATGGAAGAGATTCTCTGGAAGATCTACTGTTACGGTAAGTATGTAACTGCTCTTTTCGTCTAACTTAGTGGCAGACAGGATGGAACAAGAGGCCCTTATCTGCCATTATATTCTTTGTTTCTATGTTTCTGTATTGTAAATACTTGCAGTACTTTGTATCTTCTGTACTTATTTTCCTTTTGCCTTGTATGTGCCGTCTTTATGGCCCAGGTCATACCTAAAAATGGTCCCTGGGACCAGTGTACCCACCTGGTTAACAACTAAATAAATGAAATGAGGGTGGATGTGCTGGAAAGCACCATAGAGGAAAAGGACCTAGGGGTCATGATATTGGAGAGCCTAAAAACAACAGCACACTGCAGCAGAGCTGTAGGTGAGGTAGACAAGATGCTGGAATGCATAGGGAGGGGGTAAGCAGCAGAAGCCAGGAAGTGAGCTTCCAGTTGTAAAGGTTACTGGTGAAAGCACACCTGGAATACTACACAAGGAACTAGACTCCACACCTGAGGAGAGCCCGCGATAAAGTGGAGGCTGTACACAGCAAGGTAACCAAGATGGCCCAGGGACTAGGGGGCAGTACATACAAAGAAAGACTGCATAGAAACATAGAATTTGATGGCAGATAAGGACTGCTTGGCCCACCTAGTCTGCCCATTTCCCTACCTAACGGATAAGCTGCAGATCCTAGTTAACCAACAGCCTACTTCCTCCTACCCCCACTAGAATTGCCTTATGTCTGTCCCATGCATTCTTGAATTCCCCCACTGTTTTTGACTCTACGACCTCCTCAGGAAGGCTGTTCCATGTGTCCACAACCCTCTCTGTGAAGAAATACGTCCTCACATTACCTCTGAGCTGTCCCCTCTTCTATCTTCAAATTGTGCCCCTTGTTTTGCATCTCTTTTTCTGAAAGATGCTACCCTCTTGGACTTTGTTGATTCCTTGAGGTATTTAAAAGTTTCTATCATGTCTCCTCCCCTTCCTTGAGGCTATACATCTTTAGTTCCTTTAGTTTTTTCTTATGTCTTCTGATGCAGACCCTGCATCATTTGTTGCCCTCCTCTGGACAGCCTCCACCCTGTCTATGTCTTTGCGAGATGGGGTCTCCAGAACTGTACACAGTACTCCAGATGTGTCTTACCAACTGTCTGTACAGAGGGCCAACAACTTCCTGTTTTCTACTGGTGATGCCTCTCCTATGCATCCCAGTATCCCCAGCCCTTCTTACTGCCTTCTCACATTGCTGGCCCACCTTTAGGTCATCTGATATGACTACCCCCATGTCCCTTTCCATTTTTGTTGTTGTAAGTATCTCACCCTCCATTGTGTATTCTTCCCCTGGGTTTTTGTTTCCCAGGTGCATTACTTTGCACTAATTTGCACAGAATCTAAGCTGCCATACATTTGGCCATTCCTCCAACCTTGCCAAGTCCCTTTTCATCCTTTCCACCCCACCTTGCGTATCAACCCTGTTGCAGCTCTTTGTGTCATCTGCAGAGAGACATACTTTCCCTTCCAGTCCCTCTGCAATGTCACTTATAAAGACGTTAAAAAGGCCCGGCCCCAGTACTGAACCCTGCGGTACCCCACTAGTAACCCTCCTTTCTTCACTGTGGACCCCATTTACTATTACTCGCTGTGTCCTGTTGTCCAACCAGTGTTTTACCCAGGCTACCACCCTGGGACCCACTCCCAGGCTTGCTAATTTGTTTATTATTCTTTTGTGCGGGACTGTGTCAAATGCCTTGCTAAAGTCTAGGTAGGCCATGTCCACAGCCCCTCCCTGGTCTACTGCTTTGGTCACCCAGTCAAAGAAATCAATTAGATTTGTCTGACATGACCTTCCCGCTGTGAATCCATGCTGCATTGGGTCCTGTGCCCCACTGGCCTCTAGGTACTTAATAGTTCTTTCCTGCGGGAGTTTAATATGCACATCCTTGAGAAAAGGAGGGAAATGGGTAACGTGATCAATGCATACAAGTACCTGCACAGGATAAATAGGTGGACCCCAAGGAACTTTACTCCTTGAGCTCAAATACAGGGACAAAGGGGGACTCACTAAAACTTGTAGGGGAGAGATCCGAGATGTCCGCAAGTACTTTTTCCAAGGAATGTGTGGTGGTAAAGTGGAACAAGCTGCTGGGGGCAGTGGTATAGGCCAGATCATAAGGGATTAGTTAGATGTTCTTCCCAGACAGCTGGTTGTGGAGAGCACATGATTTTCAAAGTCTGATCCATGTGGCTAGCTGTTGCTGTTTGGCATCTCCAGATAGGCCCTATCTCAGTACTCTACCTCTGGCTGATGTACTTCAGCCCAGTCCAACACTGAACTCAACAGCGAGCACTCAAGCCTACTCCCTCTCTCCTCCCACCAGGGAGTCCAGAAAATAAAATGCCTGTGCAAAGCTGTCCTTTGCGTCTACCAATTTAGGCATCAGGTTGGCTAATTACCAAGCCTATGTGGTCACGTATGAGCAGATTCTCTGGAGCAGAATCACTGAGTTGCAGAGTCCTCTCTAGACCAAGAATCCTTACAGGAACTCTGAGTTATGGTCACACAAAAAGGGTAGATATTAACAGTCATTGACTAAGGTGTGCTGTATTGGTACAATCTACTGGGCTGGCTGTGAGCCTTTGCAGGCATGCCCGGCTCCGTCTGTCTGGAATTTAACTCTGAGTAAGGGTGAACATCTGAATGTCCCTTTTACAGGACATGCTCTTTTGAAGTGCACCATAAGGCCCAGATGCGAAGATGTCTTCAACTCGTTCAATCTTGCAAGTTCTTTACTAATACATCCCATACTTGTGATAATATTACCGTTTCCTTTTTTTCGGGAAGAAGGTTCTATTCCACATTCAGATGCTGCTTTTACACGCATCACCCCAGGACAGAGCCTCACGAGTCTGTTGCTGCCCCATGATCTTGAAACTTACACTCAAATTTGAAATTTGTCCTGAGCTGTAAAGACATACTGTAACTACTGCTAGGTCAATATCATAGGCAAGTGGGGTTTGGGGGGTCTTGGTTACGAGGAGCTTTGGTCCACCACAGATTGACAGGGCTCTCATTTGGGAATGGTTATAAAGAGGAGGGGCAGCAGGTATAGATGGGCTGTCATTGGATGGTTCTCTCTTCCTTGCTGCCGATCCGAAAATCCGTAATCCCCTTCCCTTGACATTCTTGGGTAGTAAGGTTATTTTCCTTTTTTTATTCTCTTTTTGCCCCAGATTCCCCTAACCCTACGAGCGGAGTTCGCCCTGCCCCAGCTACAGACCCCCACATGCTCGGGACTGACCCCTCTCGAATGGGGGCCGCCAGTGGTGGAGTTAGGTGACCAGAGGGGTCGGCACACTGGAGCCGGCTCATTAGCAGGGAGCTGAGATTTTTCTGTTATTTTTCCCAGGGGCGGGGACGTGCAATGATGGCCAGCATCCACCCCCACCCCTTCACGTGCAGGCGCGGAGCTGCGTGGTGCCCTCTGACCTCCGCTGGGGGTCCACGTTGCGCTGGACACCCCGGAGCAGGAGAGCAGTCCTACGGATGCTCAGTCCTGCTCCCACCCAGCTGGCCCTCCCGACACCTGGATCCGTTCCCGAACCCAGGTTGCCACTGGGCCGGCTTAGTAAGGTTATTTCTAATTGACCTATATTAGACTCCTCAGATTGATATGTAAGACTGTTAGCTTGTGCTCCCAGATCGCACCTGGAAACAAGCTTCGGCTTAGTGTGCCTTTCCTGGTTAAACAATTTCCTCTTTCTCCTTTCCCCTCCTACCATTATTGTGTGATACCAGAGGAAATTGGCTATGGCTGTATTTTTCACACTTTAAACATGTAAGATGTTTGTGGTAGTGCACTTGTAACTTTGGAATAAAATTTTATATTAAAAAACATTTGATCACAGTCTTGTGACTTAGGTATTTAGTCACTTTTTCTCATCCTTATTTCCTACTGCACTGGGCTTCGCTGGTCTTACATTAGGTGGTGAGGTGTAGACCTTCCTTTTCCTTCTGAGTATTCTCCACCCAATTTTACTAACCAGTGGAATCATGCTGTAAGTCTTCTTTCAACCACCCAATCAAGGTGGTACTGCTTTATACTCGACCCAAGAGTGTGGCTCTGTGGCAGAGATTTCTGTAAGATAGGAAAGTTACTTACCTGTAACTCTTGATATGCTTGAGTATCTCGGAGAGCCAAATGTGTCTCTTCCTCCTGTCTGCAAGACTCTCTACCGTTTTTCCTATAGTCCAGTACTTCCACTAGTTACATACTTTGGGAAGTTCATCTGGATACTTTTAAGTTTTGTTTAACAGCTGCAGTTCAACAAAAAGAACAGTGGATCCCTTTTTTTAATCACTATTAGGCTTAGTCTACATCTGTCTGTTTATTGAGGCGCATCCGGTTTCTTAGCAGCTAGTCTTTACCACCTGGGTTAGCATGTTTTTTTATTTTTTTTTTATTTTATATATCAAGTTTTTTTTTTCATCTAGCTGTTTGACCCCTGTCGCCACCTTCCATCTGGTTTGGCAACGGGGGTACATGGTGGAGGTGGCAGGCAGCTCTGGGCCCCCCCACCCGAGGGGCTTAGTCTCAGGACTTTCCGCGTTTCCTGCCCACGGCCCTCCCGGCAATCCCCCACAGGTTGTCCCCCCCCATGGCAGGGCCGAGATGAAGGGTGTTGACCCCTTCCGAGACCAACATCTAGGGGGTCAGCATGAGCGCGGCAGGGCCATCATAGAGCCTGCTGGCTCCATTTTACTAATTTTTCTCCCTGCCTCTTGCCACGGTTGCCAGCGTGCATGTGGAGGCACATGCATGCAGCGACCCACGCCACCCTCCCTACTCACTCCCGACCGCACTACCTCCGGTCCTCCACCCGGAGGCAGCTTTGCAGCAGGTGTAGCTGGGTTCCCCCCCCTGGAAGGGAAGAGCTGCCTTATGGCTGCCCAATCCATCTTCTGGCTTTCACCGACCCCCGATGACCTGGGCTCATTCCCGGACCGGGGTCGCCGACGAGGTGTGGTGTCTAGCGCCTCAACCTTCAGTGCAGCCGGGCCGGTGCTGGGTTAGCATGTTTTACCATATAATTTGAGACATTTACGATAACCCTCAGCTTCACTGTCTTTACCTGCCATTTTCACACAGCTGTTTGGCACTGATCCACTGTCTCTGCCTGCTTCAGGTGATTGCCCAGTGCCCCCAGTGCCATCCACCACTCCACTACCTTTGTAGTGAGGGGGACTCACTTGAGGTTGACCCAAGGGTACAGGTGCCACCATCCTTGACAGTCAGTTCACATATGGTTTCCCTTTTCCTTTCGGAGGAGGTTTCCCCAGCGGCTGGAGTCCACGTGTAATATATTATGTGCACATCGTGTTATGGGTGTCTGCATCGGATCCCTTCCCCAGTGCTCACTGTTGCACCACCAAGCCTCTGCTAGGTGGTGACTTTGCAGCATGATAACCTCCCTCGCCTCCCCGAAGGAGGGAGCAGTCCATGGTATGCTCAGTCCCCGAGGAATACTGGTCCGTTTCCAAACCCAGTTTGGTGGCAGATGAGGCATCCAGCTCCTCTGGCCTCCATGCTGCTGGGCCCTTACCTGCCATTCTCAACAGCAACTGAGTTGTGCTTATTTTGCAGACCTTGCTAGACTCAGCATTTGCCCAGCTCCTTCATAAAAACATAGAATTTGGTGGCGGAAAAGAACCACGTTGCCCACTCAGTCTGACCAGATGTTCCCTTCCTTATCTGTCTCTGCAGATCTTAACTGGTCTCCGGCGACCCTCCATCCTCCCTGTCTGGTTTGTGATATGCCCCGGTGTGTATCCCCCACATATACACTGTTTTTGCACCTGCCACTTCTGCTGGCAGTCTCTTCCAGGTGTCTGCCATCCTTTCAGTGAAGAAGTATTTCCTCACATCTCTATCTTATATTCCCCCCCCCCCACTTCATTGCATGCTCCCTGATCCTGGTGCTTTTTCTCTTTTGAAAGAGACTCCCATCCTACAACCTTTTTACATAGAAACATAGACTTTGACAGCAGATAAGGACCACTTGGCACCCCCTCCCCAGTCTGGCCATTTCCTTACGTATTGGATAAGCTGCAGATCCTAGTTAACCAACAGCTCCTGTAAGATAACTGTAAGTCTCTATCATGTCACCTCTCATCCACCCCTCTTCCAAGGTGTACATGTTGAGATTCCTCAGTCTCTTCTTGTAGGGCTTCCTGTGCAACCCCATGCACCATTTCAGTTACCCTCCTCTGGACTGCCTCCACCCTGTCCATGTCCTTTCTGAGGTGGGGTCTCACCAACGAGCAATATAGTGGCAACACCACATCCCCCCTCCTGCTGGAGATACCCCTCCTTATGCGCACCCCAGCATCCCACTTCCTTGAGCAACAACTCACCAAGGGTGCAAGTTGTCTTATTTGTATTTCTCTTTTTTTTACATTTCTGTTTCTCTAGGCGTGACAATGCTAGTTTCTCTGAGTCATTCACATATTCTCTCTTCTCCTCTCTGTTTGCTGTCATCCGTTTACTCTCTATGGGTTTAAAAAAAGGCAGCTGAGACAGTTGGGATGCGTGGCGCCACTTTGTCAGCTTGTGTTGATATTTTTTGTTCGTGCTGTGTGCCAGAGCCTTCTGTTTCCAAAGTTCCTACTTCCTAAGGGTCCTAGCACCTCTGAACCCAAGACCAAAGAGTGGGGCTGTATGGAGGAGGAGAGGTACTCCAGAAGATCAAGAGTTACTGCCTCTCAAAAGGGTGACCATTGTACAATGATGCAGATGTTATCAGTGCACAACTGTGGCTACTTTACCTGTTGGTAAACTAATAAAATAAGTAAACAGAGGGAACAGATCTGTGCATTTCTGTTTATTTTTACTCAACTTTGATCTCCCCTGATCTTTTTAACAGTATTCATGGAAGCTGGTGCACCCCACTGACAAGTACTCCAATAAAGACTGCCCAGACAACGCTGAGGAGTATGAAAGAGCTACAAGATACAATTATACCAGCGAGGAGAAGTTTGCTCTTGTTGAGGTGAGTATGATTTGAATGGACAGTGATCTCTCCGTTCCACAGTAGCCCACATCTCTGTGAAGGCGGGGGAGCATTTTTAACTATTTACTGTTTATTTAGTTATCTTCAGAAAAGACAGAATCAACACATTAGACTGCTTCAGACTGCTTGAAAGTTGGGAGCTTGACCCTTATTTATTATTTCTTTAAAAACGTTATTATAAACACAAGCTCAAATGCTGCATTTGAAGGGACTCCACTGGTAAAAAAATTGATGTTGATGGTCAAAGGAAATTCTCACCTCTAGGGTCATAGATGTGGTGCACTTATCCACACTGTGGCAGTCTTTCTTTCCCTTTAAATCTAGCCGGAATGTCTTAAAGCTAAGCTGCTCCCACGTACCTGGGTGTTATCCTCCTTGACTCCACACTGTGGCGTGAGATCTTCCTTCCTGCTGAAAGAGTCAGGTCTCCTCCTTTGCTGTTCCGTGCACGCAGTGTAGGCCTGTATTTCTGTCATTCCTCAAAGCATTTTTCAAGTGCCGTTATTCTCAAAATGGAGCATGACAAACCTTAGTCTGGTCCAGGATTTAAGAGATGCGTCACCTGCAATCAAAAAATGTCCCAAACAGACACACACACTTTGTGCATATACTGCCTTGGGGTAGAGCATGACCTGCAGGCTTGAGGGCTGTGCAAAACCTTGTTGCCTGCCTCACTCAAGGATCGGTGTGCATTCCGCCTCCTTGGTTGGCTGAAGGAACGGGACCCTCTGGTCCACTCTAGGGATGCCAGCAAAGCAGTCTCAGTGGCTGCAGGTTCATCTTGTGGCCCTAGAAGAGGTGGTCACAGAGGCTGTGATGGTTTCTTTGTCGGTGCCCGTGCTGCTGCCAGTTGGCACCAGTGTTGGGGCCTTCTTCACTTGCTCCTTTTAGGACATGTGCCTGTCCCTCCAGACCCTTGGGGAGAGCTCTTCTTTTTTTTTTTTTTTTTTTTTTGTCAACTTTCTTTATGCACTCCTAATGCAGCTTGGGGTGAACTTACCCCTATCAGGTGATGTACGCTGACGCTCAACTGATCCAGGTGGAGCCAGCCTCCACCATGACTGCCGAAGCGAGGAGGACCGTGGCATGCCCCCCATGGCGGGGCCTCTCCCAGCGAGGGGAGAACCGGCAGAGGAGACCGTATCACCCTAAGTCCTCGCCCCAACTGTCAGGCTTTGTTTGGCCCACTGATCAGGTCATTGGTTGGTGCCTTCATTCTGCTTCCAGGAGAGAATTTTCTTCGTAGTTACCCCCAGGAGCCGGACATGCAATGACACCAGCATGAAAAGCCGTAGGCATCCACCGTGCTCCTCCCATTAGCATGCCTGGCCCAGACGATACACCCAGTCACCACCAGGAGTCACCACTGCGCCAAGGGAAACCCAAATCCACCCCTGGGAGAGGAGAGCTGTCTTCTGAATGCTCAATCCTCTCCCTCCCCTGCCAACCCCCGGCGAACCAGGCTTGTTCCCGAACTCGGGTCGCCAGTGTGACGCGAGGTGTGACGTCCAGCGCCTCAACCCTCAGCGCCACCGGGCTGGCCCTGGAGAGAGCTCTTCTCAAGGGGCAAATCTAAGAAAAACAAAAGAACCCTTTGTCAGTTGTGTGACCGGGAACAAGCACGCTGTTCCCACTCCCGCGATTCCCTTGATCAATTGACGGCTGTCGAGCTCTTGGCCTTGGCTGATCTTTTACCTGGTTGAGGGTCGAGCTGCTAGCTCCATGGTACCACCATCAGGCTTATTGGCCGTAATGCAGACTTACCAGCTGGTTGAAATTTCTCTTGGCCTGGTCGACCTGTTTTCGGAAGATATGGAGGATGACTTGATTTCTAAGATGCTGGACCTTTCAGCCCTCTCTCAGGAAGGGCAGGAGAAGCCAGCCGAGCTGACTGCTTCCTTCCAAGAGATGCCCCCTTTGGGGGTTCCGTGGAAAGACCCGGTCTGTGTCCTGTACACAGGCCCTCCTTCCACATCTCTCTGCCGTCGGCACTGTAGTCGTCAGTTGAGGTCCCAGTCTTGGTTGAGATTGCGGTCTTGGGAATCTTTGCATTCCTGTGCTTAGCCTTTGACCAGGAAGTGCCATTGATGCTCCTCTTTCTCTTTGTCCTCGCCTTTGATAAAGGACAAGTCTGTGTCCGAAACGCATCAGGGATTTTTTTATTTTTAATAAATGTTTTGAACTTTATTCAAGTTGTGGCGTCCCTCCTTATGGGTTGTGTGTGCCTAAATGTTATGAATATGTAACTTGCCAATTCACCCTTGGTTCTCTATACCTTTAAAAATTCAGTCAGAGAAAGCATGATGTATATAAATACAATGTTTAACACACCGCAGTATTTAAATATGTTACAGGATTTTACACACTAAAGACTATGGGGAAATGCAGTACAGTGAAATCCTGTTTATCCGAACCCCGTTTTTCCGAAACTCTCAGTTAACCGAAATCCTGTCATGTCTCCTGCTTGTGAGGTGTTAATCGCGGTTCTGTTTTTTTCTCCTGCAGGCAACTTGCAAGCCTGCAGTGAAAGCCTCACATCACATAGTTTACCAATCTGTGTTTCACTCAGTTAGTTAGTTAATTAACCAAATCACCTCATCTGCAGCCCTATTTAACATGATTTCTGAACAGGTAGTATCAGATCACTACTGCTTCGCTGCCAAAAGTCCGTTCCCGTACCGCAGACACTCGCAATGTTGAAATGCAAATGCTCCGTGCTCAGCATTAACCAAAAACTGCTGGTGCTAGAAGCGCTTGAAGCCGGCAGTAAGATTGTAAATATGGCTAAGCGGTTCGGCATTGGAAATGCCACTGTATGTGACATTCATATAGCAAAGGAACAAATAAGAAGTTTCGCTGCCTCCATGGCAGGGTTCGACAAATCCCATAGCCCGACGTCTTGGGCTACAAGATCTGTCATTTGGACAAGTAGATTTGCAGTCCTCACTTGTCCGTGGACAACTAGCTCAGAGCTTTAATTTTTCCCCCCCCCCCTTTTGTTTTCCTACCTGCCTGGAGTGCCTGACTGCCTGTACACACAAGTGTCCACTAGGTGCCGCTGCCCATTGAGGAGTTCAGTCAGTGAGGGACGGGTCACATGTTAAACAATAATGTAGTCATGTGGGAGACGGGAGCTGAGTGAGGGAGCCACCAAGCGGAAGCGAGCGCAGCGCAGGAGCGCACAGTAGCGATGGAGTGGGATGACGTCGACCCTCCCTCCGAATCACTCTCCACCCATCGCAGACCAGCGCATCTTTAGAGGAACCAGGACTGACAGGTGAGTAAGCGAGTTGAAACTGGGAGTGTACCCTGTCAGTCCTGGTATTGGCACAGGCGGTGGTAGGGGTGGGAGGTGGTATAGTACAGATGGGGGGAGAGGAGGAGACACAGTGCGAGAGGCTGTGAGAGCGCCATTTGTGATAGAGCAGCAGAGCGAGAGAGTGGAGACAGACATACTCGTCTCGTACTAGACTGTAGTCTGATTGATTGTTCAGGACTCACTCAAGGCAAACTAAACGGGAGATGAGCTGCTCCCATCTTTTTTCTACTACTGGTGGCAGAAAAAAAAAAAAAAACAGCGAGGAGCAGAGCAAAATAAATAGGAAGACTGTTTTTGTCTCCTGCTGCGCACAGTTTTGGGGGAGGGGTTTTCTTTGTCGATGACCAGATAACTGAACAGCCAGGGAAAAGCAATTTGCAGGACGTCTTTTCAGCAACCAGGGCAAATTAAAAAAATACATAATACCTTAAAAATAAACAACTAAAAAAAGATTTTGAAGAACATAAATAATAGCCATTTGTGAAGGCTGCTGCCTGTTGGTGTTCGGAGAGGAGGAGTGAAAGGAGTGAAGGGAGGTGTCACTGTCTACCAGTCCTGAAATATAATGTGGCTGGCTTGTTAAATAACTAAAAAAGACAGCAGCTAACCTAGTAAACAAGTACAGGACTACCAGTACAGACAGTACTAGCTTGTAAAAAAGAACAGATTAAAAAAATGTGTATATTAACATTAACAACAGTCAGGATCCCTGCCTAACTGTGTGGGGCTGTTGTTGGGAGAAAGTCAAGGAGAGTGTGAAAGGATTGAAAAAAGTGTTTGATTAATTTGTTGCCCACCCACTATCTATCCACTGTCCAGTCCTCTGACCGCTGTAGTGACTTGTGAAACACCCCAAAAAAGCCAGGAGAAAAAGGAAAAAGTAAAGAAAACAAAACAGAAGAAGCCCAACTGAGTGTGGGACTGCTGGGGAGCAGCAGTGGGAGCCTGTGTGCAGACTGTGTGCTGGAGTGAGCTTCAAGCTGTGGTGGGGTCGGGGTGACCTCCCCAGTGTCCTGTGGCCGGCTGGCTTGTGATTTATCACACTTAAAAATCAGTGAGAAAGCTATTAACGACAACAAAAAAAAGATTTTGCAGAAAATGAGAAAAGTCTAACACTGTTGTGACTGTGTGTGGTGGGCTCTTGGGCTAGAGGTGTCATATGGGAAAGGGGTGAACTGCCCAGTGTCCTGTGGCCGGCTGGCTTGAAAAAGTCACATAAAAAAAAAAAGCTATAAAAAAAAGATTTTACAGAAAATAAAATAAGACAGAACGAAGCCTAACTGTGTGTGTAGTGGGCTCTTGGGCTAGAGGTGTTGTGTGGGAAAGGGGTGAACTGCCCAGTGTTCTGTCTGTCCGGCTGGCTTGAAAAAGTCCTAAAAAAACAAAGATTTAATAGAACATAAGTAGAGAAGTGTACTCTACCAAACTCTGTGTGCTGTTGTGCATGACGTGACCAGAAGTGTTCTCCCTCATCCTCCCATTGTCTACCACCAGTAGAAAACACACACACACACCTTACAGTGACTTGAGTAAAATTTTATTATCATCACAAAAAAAGTAAGCACTAAGCAGAAAACACTAGAGCAGAGCCAAACACTGAGACATTTCATATGCAGAAACGTAAGCAACAAACTCTTTTATCTCTCTGGTCAGCAGTAGCATCCTCAAGTTCTTCTAATACACAACTACTAGTTCTTCCACAGAATCAGATGAAAGTAATAAAAAGTCTGGAAGTGCATCGGCATCTGTGGTACTTGATAGAACAGCTGATTTAAGCAGTGAGGCCTTAGCTGAGCCTGTAGCCCCTGTGTCGCTTCCAAAGAAACGCAGTTTAGCGCCTGATGAGGTGGTGGTGGTGCATGAGAAAATAAGTAAAGACAGGAAATATGACCAAGAAAAGAGGGCCAGGCTGTTTCAGCCTCACTGGTTGACCACTTATAAATGGTTAAGATACAATGAGGAAAAAAAGAATTGATATACTGTACAGTGTGCGAAAAGTATCCCAGTATTGCAACACCAGCATTTAAAAAAAAAAAAAAAATGGTTGCCACAGGCTCTAACAATTTTAGAACTGAGTCACTACGTGCACACGACAAGTCCAATCCACATGTGCCATGCCAGAACCAACATGTTCTAGAAAGTGGTCAGCATGCAGTTCAGTGTGATATCAGCGAGTCACCACTTTATCAAGCCTTTGCACAATTGGAAGAGGCCACAAAGGTGAAGATGAGATGCCTGTTTAACACAGCGTACTCGACTTCCGGTGACATCATGAGGATGTGAACAACCCGAAGCGCGAGGCTCTCCTTAGAAGTGAATTAAAAACCCTCAAAACTACAGAAAAGAAGAGCAAAATAAAGACAGCCAGAGAGAATAAGAGGGGGATAATGCCGAAAAGAAAAGGAACCGAAAAACCAGAGTTTCCAACACACGCGGATTCCGATAGATTACAGCAGGAGGATTCAGACAGCGGGGACTCATGATAGCCTCCTCGACCTCCGCGCCGTGCAACTCAGTCCATCAGGTCCCCAACTCAATACTGCAACGGCAGATGGCCCAAATGCTTGCCGAGATCCGAGACTTCAGAAAAGAGATGAGATCTACGGTGACAGGGCTGAGGACCGACCTGAACAAATTGGAGAAACGGCAAGAGGACGCCGAAGAACAGCTTACAAAAACAGACCAGAGGGTGGATGAAGCCGAGAGGGCCCTCTCCCAACTATTCTCCCAAGTCTCGGCCTTACAACAACGAGCGGAGGATGCAGAGTGCAGAAGTCGACGGAACAATATACGCTTATCGGGGTGAACCGGCAGAGTTTATCCCATACATGCAGAAATTGTTGAGAGAAACCCTTACCTTGCCCAGTGATATCACGCTGGAGATGGAGCGTGTCCATTGCTCCCTGGGCCCAAAACCACCAGCTGATGCCAGACCAAGATCAGTGCTCATTAAGTTCCTCCAATATCAGGAAAAGGAAACAGTGCTACATACAGCATGGAAACAGGGAAAGGTCTTGTTTGGGGACAGCAGGCTTTTTTTTGAAAACGACTTCGCACCAGAAGTGATGTCTCGTCGGAGGTCATTTTTTCCGATTATGAAAGCACTTAAAGGGGCAGGGGTGCGATTCCGCTCCTTATATCCAGCGAAACTGCTGATCTATTTTAAGGAAGGCCCGAAGGTTTTTGAGACTGCCGCGGAGGCGAAGACAGAGTTACAGTCCAGGAAGATAGAGGTTCAAGGGCAGAAAACCAACAACAGAGCTCCACTCGCAGCAAGACTGGCACAAAAAGTCTGGTTAGTGGAACAAAGAGAAGCGAGGAGAAAGCAGGGAGCTGAAGTAATGCAGACGGTAGTTAAGGCGCTGAGAGCTAACTCACAGGAACTTTTGGACACTGTTCGGGGGAAGGATGTCGCACTAACCTGAGGACTTGGTCGGTCTATGAATGGAACTTTCCCCTCGAATGCCTGGGCTGATGGCCCCTCGGACTGGCAAGTTCGTTGAATGTTACACTTTGTCTCCCCCCCCCCCTTTTTTTTTTCTCTCTTCTTTCCCCCCCTGCTGGAAGTCATCTCTTCCTTTCTCCCTCCTTTTATTTCCCTATTCTCCCTGTTACCCTGTCTTTTGATTGCTCTCGGGGGACCAGCAGAACCAATATGATGTATTGAGAGGGGGGGGCCGGGGGCGGGGGGTCGGGTAGACAGACGGAATCCCACTGTGATCCGATGCCTGTCAACCACCCGGACATAGCGGCAGACGAGAGGGTTGCACTCCCCGGCTCTGGGTCCGCCAGTTGATCTGAAACGGCCCCGCGGGCAGAGGGAGTGGGAGGTCGGGCGCCTGCAAGTCTGCTGCTGTATCGAGGGGGGGCCCGATCCACCTCAGCCAGGGCTGGACCGGCAGACTACACAGTACTGCTGCAGCGGTTAAGGTCTATGGACCTAGGGACACAGGGTTTTGGAAAGGGCGGTGGGTGGGGAGGGAAAGGGTAAATTGAGAGTACAGAGGCCTGGGGGCCTGGGAGACTGTAAATTCTTGCCTGCTGGGGAATGATGATGGTGGATAAGGATATGCCCGGACTGAGTCACTAAAACCTGAGTTGACCCGCTCCCTAGACCTTCCCAGATGAGGCAGGGATGCGGAGAAGAGAGACCGCATGAATGGCAGTGGTTGGGCTCCCCGGACCTGGGCATCATTATCGGGTGATGGGGGGGCCTGTTGGGTGGGGTGGATGGGGGGGGGACACACCAAATAAATAAGGTGGTCCCTCGCAATCAGGTGGATGGGACTTGGAGATTGGTGCCCCAACCGGAGGAAAGTGAGACGAAGGTGATATGCATGCTAAATGACTTCAGTTCAATATGGAGGCATGGCAGTGTTACGGTCGGCTCTGTTCCCCGAGGGGCTACCTTCCCGTCCAGGTGGCAGAGGGAGAAGCAAGTATCAAATAAAGCGTACTTACGTCTACGGGGTTGTGACTGGGATAGGGGTATGGCGATGTGTGGGAACCACCATGTCCCTGCCTACCTAAAAGGTAACACTGGAGAACTGGATTCCTCACTTAGAAGTGGGACTCCTAGTCCTGGAAGGTATCAATACTACCCCAGGAAAGCTTTGAACATTGACCCCACAGAGTAAACGGGGCCCTAAGAACATTTGGTAATAGGGGGGGACCTGTGATTACTATGACAACTTAGGATGCCTCGGTCTGAACTGCTGGGATTTCGGTAGGGATGGTTTGGTGACCGCTACGTAGCATCTTTGGGTCATGGCGGCCCCCGCCTTCCCCCGCTAGGAAAAGGTTCCTTTCTACATGAATGTTCTTTGGGGAGCCTATATCTTGTTCCTTGTGACTAAAGTCACCAAACCCAACTACCCTCACCCCCTTGGGTACTAGTTGCCCACGGTCCTCAGACAAAAGAGGACCTCCAGGTAGGACTCTTGGATCTACCATCGATCCAGGTACAACCTGAATCGGTGGAAGTACCATAAAGTTTTCACACTGTTACTGTGGCCATGTTGGCCTGTAGCCTATGTTTGTATTTGGTGTTATATGTCTTTAGAAATAGTTATGTGTTTTTGTATATATGTTTCTCAGCTAGGTCCACAAGTTTACTCTGGTCATTAGTCTTACGAAAAATTTGGGTTTCGGATGCACCCGGTGGGGGGATGGGGGTGCCCGGGACCTGGTTTCCCCACCCTCCGATATGTCGCATGCATCAAAACTAAAATTGCTCTCTCTAAATGTAAATGGTTTGGCCTCCCCAATAAAAAGATCCAAAACATTGGCATACCTTAAAAGAACTAAATCAGATATAATTTATCTACAGGAGACTCATATGAGTCCACTGGAGCATGCCAAGCTCGCTAAATTGAGTAGGGGACAGGTGTTAAATGCCTCATGTACAGGCGGAAGAAGAAGGGGGGGTTGCCATTATCATTCCTTCCCACACTCCATATCAACCAGAGCGAACCTGGTCAGACCCTGAGGGCCGCCTGGTTCTTACTCGTGGGAGACTTAACGATAAGGAGGTCACGTTGGCGAACGTATATTTCCCTCCGGGCATCACAACTGCGCAGCTGAAACCTTTGCTAGACAGAGTGGTGAGTTTTACCAAAGGTGTTTTATTAATGGCTGGTGATTTTAATATGCTCGTGAATCCAAGTTTAGACTCCACAAATGGGAAGCCACAGAGACCATCTGGGACCCAAAGCTTTTTTAAAAGATTTCTCACAGAAATAGGGTGGTGTGATATCTGGAGACAGTTGCATCCACATACAAAAAATTATTCATACTACTCCTCGGTACATCACCGTACTCCCGGATAGATCTTACATTTCACAGAGTGGAAAATTTGCAGATGATAAGTAATGCTCAGATCGGGATATAGCTGTATCGGATCATGCCCCCGTGAGTACATTATGGGATTTAGGTGATCAACCTAAAAACACTCAATGGCGGTTAAACCCATTCTACCTACGCACAAAAGAATTTAGGGAGTTTATCTCTGACAAGATTGCAGAGATCATGACCGATAACCCTACCCCAGATACAAGTCCCTCGGTCCACTGGGACACAATAAAAGCGGTCCTAAGGGGGCATATAATTAAGTATTCAGCGCAGAAGAAATGGCAGCCCGAAGAGCGCAGAACCAAACTCGAAGAAACTCTCCATTTCCTACAACTAGCACATAAGCAGGGAGACAACTCCTCCTCCCTCAGATACAGCACACCAAGCAAGAGCTAGATAAACTTGCACTACAACAAACCGAAATTGCCTAGCTTTCCTGAAACAAAGGTATTATGAGGTTGGGCATGACCTACGCTTGCCCGCGTACCAAGCTCGTGAAGAAGAAGCGGCAACAATTAGTAATATTAGACACCCAGTAGGGGACAACCCTCTTTAAAACACATGATGTAGCAGAAGCATTTCGGACCTACTATAAGAGATTGTACACTCCAGAGGTAGTCCCATCCCAGAGTATTGCAACATACATCGGGCACCCTCTACCTACCTAAATGACTGAAGTAAAGAGGTCCTTATGCAGCCTATAACTGCTACTGAAATAATACAAATTATTACCAACTCTAAATCTCAAAAAGCCCCAGGTCCCGATGGATATGGAGCAGAATTCTATAAGACTGCTAGGCCATCAATCCTCCCCACACTGCAGTGTGTCTTTAATTCAGTACTTCAGGGTGACCCACCCCCAATTTCTTGGTCTTATGCAACCATATCTGTGATTCCCAAACCAGGGAAGAACCCACAGGACTGTTCATCGTACAGACCGATATCAGTATTAAATCAGGACTATAAACTATTCATGAGCATTTTGGCTCACCGAATGGATCAAGTACTCCCTACACTAATACATAAAGATCAAACCGGTTTTGTGAGAGCCCGCACCACTACCGACAATATCAGGCGCTCTCTTTATCTGGTCAACCAGATGAGCGACACAGATTCCCCAGCGGTGCTTATTAGTCTTGACGCAGAGAAGGCCTTTGACAGAGTGGCATGGCCGTTCTTATACTCCACCCTACATAGATTTGGTTTTCCCCCAGGCCTCATTCAGGTCCTGCAAAATATATATTCCTCACCCCAGGCCTGTGTAAGAGTCAATGGACACCACTCTAAATATTTTACATTAAAACGAGGCACCTGTCAGGGTTGTCCGTTGTCCCTGCTATTATTTGCAGTAGCCATAGAACCTTTGGCGCAGAGCATCAGGGAGCACCCCAACATTAGAGGAGTCTCTTTGGTGGAACAGAACACCGAATCGCCCTTTACGCGGATTATATCCTCCTATATCTACAAGACCCAGAGCAGTCTATTTTAACGGTTTGCCAGGTCTTAGACGAATATGGAAGTTTGTCAGGATATAAATTAAACTTAACTAAAACTGAATTGCTTACATTCAGTTATACCCCTACACAAGCAATACAGAACGTCCTACGGGTAGATGGAACTCGAAGCTAAAATATTTAGCGTGTATATCCCCGGCAGAGAATACACTACTACAAATATAATTATCTTCCCTTTATGACAGAATTGAAGCAGGACTTACGGGCCTGGTCGGTAATTCCACTGAGCTTATTGAAACGAATAGAACTAGTTAGGATGATAATCCTCCCTAGAGCACTATATTTGTTTAAAAATATCCCCCTTTTTGTACCCCAGAGGTTCTTTAAGGAGATTAATCGCCTAATTCGGAATTTCATCTGGGTGGGCCGGAAATCCTGGGTGAACTTTAGGGTGTTGGCGCTTTCCCGGACTGATGGAGGTCTCGCGCTTCCAGATTTAAAACATTACCAACAAGCAACAACTATGATGTACATAATGGCAAGACAAAACAGAAGATCAATCCCACATTGGTTGGACATAGAGAAAGCATTGATAAGTGATATTCCCTATTTCCGGACAATATATAGTCCAGACCCGAGAAAGGGGGCCTCATTAACCATGAACCCCTGGTTGACAGCATATTTAAAATTGGAATGTAATTAAAAATCACATAAATTGTCATCTAGCCTGCCCTCTTATGCCCGATACAGGCTCTTCCGGAGTTCTCTCCAATACTCTAGACTCTGGATTTGGCGAGTGGGACGAGCTTCGACCTCGATACTTGCCCCAAATTATGACTCAGGGAATTACCTGGTCCTTTGCAGAAATTCAGGCGAAGTTTCACCTGCCACACAGAGATTTTTTTGTTACCTACAACTCGACATTACATAGAGCTTACCTTAAGTTCATGAGACCCAGAAAACTACTCAGCATTAACTAAATGTCAGATCTATTTGAACGATTCTGGGAAGAAGGAACACTTAATATCCACATACTACCACTCTTTAGACTCTCAGGGGGAGAGAGCCACTGAAAATGTCCACATGCAATGGCAGGTGGAGTCTGGCTGCCAACTGTGACTATGGCAGACTGGCGGCTGGCATGTAATTATTCCTCTAAAGTCACAAGCTCGCATCATTGGCCAGAATTCGCTTAGAAAGTTTTGATAAGGTATTTTAGATCGCCTAGAGTAACTAAGCACTATTCACAGGACAGATCAGCACAATGCTGGAGAAGATGCGGAGAGCAGGAGGCCAGTCTAACACACATCTTCTGGACATGCCTGGTGCTCTCTAGCTTTTTTAAACAACTGGAAGAGCAGTTGCAGCAGCTTATTGACCCACATTTTCAGTTAATGCCAGAGGTCTACTTGTTCCTTATGTTCCCTAAACCCTATAGAGGCCCGAATACAAGATATCTGCTTACACTACTTATCACAGCAGCCAAAAAGTAATAACCAAACTATGGCTGTCAGTGCATCCCCCAACCATTCGTGACTGGTGGGACACCACTCGACAAATTCATGACATGGAAAAGATCACATATAATGTAAATGAGCGAGAGAGCACTTTACTGTAAAATGGAGTACGTTGGCAACTATATTATATGTTGATCGATCCCACTTTTGTGCCTAGCCCCCTTCCCTAAGGGTGGTTTGTGAGTCTGACCATGGAGGGATGATTCCCCCCTCTCTGTGGGGCCCTTCCAGGTACCCCAAACACCATGCAATATCTGGAACCCCCAAAAAAAAAAGTGACTGGAGTGTTCTAGTGGTAGCAGCAGGGAAGCTTTGAAAACCTTAAAGAACAATTAGAACTTGTATATTTGGTGCGATATAAGTAGATTGCTGTGTGGGACCAGAGATGTAAGGTAATACTTATGAGAGAGCAATGAAAATGTAGGAAAAATATATGGAAATGCTGAATATTGGATTGGGAATGCATTTGAATCCTTAGAGCTGTTGACGACAATGTACCAGTTATCGATGTACTGTATAAGACAATAACTGTAGACCTATCTGTATATAAGTTAAAATATGAACAATAAAAAGAATAATTAAAAAAACAAACAAAAAAAAAAAAAACAGCGTACTCCATTGCAAAAAATCTGCACCCATTTTCTGACATGGATTGTCTATGTGAGTTGCAAGAGAAAAATGGGATTCAGCTTGGTGTGAATTACACCAATGATAAGTGAGCCAAGGACTTTTGCAGAGCTGTATCTGCTGTTCTATCCAAGAGCCAGATGCAGACTCTTAAAAATGCAAAATATGTTACAGTTCTTACTGACGGCAGCACCGATGCTGCTGTAATTGAATGGGAAAATGTCTTCCTGCGTTTTTTAAATCCTAACACCAAAGATGTATGTATATATCTGATCCAGGCTGTGCCCTTGGAATCCTCACATGCTGTAGGTGTCTTTAATGCGATAACAACTGCATTAGATTCACTACATCTTCCTATCACTGACCTATAGAATGTGAGCAATCCAGGGCCACTTCTGATTTCTGCCAATTTTGATGGGGCAAGTGTAATGCTGGGTGAAAGGGGTGGAACCATTGCAAAGTTACGGGAGCACTGTCCTCACATCATTGCCATGCACTGTGTAGCACATAAGTTGGAACTGGCAGTTCTTGATATGATAAAAGCAAACCCTTTCATATCAACACTTGAAAACACTCTAAAGGGCATATTTAAATTCTACCACTATAGTCCCAAAAAGATGAGGGAGCTTCAAGAAACTGCACATGTGATAGATACTGATCTGGTACACTTTAGTGCAGTTAAACAGGTGAGATGGCTTGCCAGCAGATCACGTTCAATACAGGCAGTTCAGGTGAACCTACCTACAGTTGCTCAGCACCTGGAACAAAGTGCATCTGGTACTGATGGGTCAAAAGCAAAGGTGCTGTTAAAAGAGGTACAGTCTGTGCAGTTTGTCAAATCACTTTATATCCTTCAAGATTTTTTGCCCATACTTAGAAATCTTTCCCTGCAGTTTCAGAGAGATGACTTAATAATTCTTGAAGTACCACATCTCATAAAGACCTGCCTCCTCCAGCTGATGGAACTGAAATCAAAGCCAGGGAAATACATGAAGGCTTTCCTAGATCATTACAAACCTCAGGACAGATTTATGGATGTTGTAATGTCAAAGAAGGGAGTTGAGAAGACTGTCTCCTTTACATTTAGAGGCAACTGCCCTGAAATAAATTTTGGGGCAGATACACAACTGCATACTTTAGTTGATGCAGCAATAGATTATATCGATGTAAGATTTCAAAATTTCTTAGAGGTGCCTCTGAAATGGTTCACATGTCTAGATTTTAAACAGTTCGATCTACCAAGAGAACAACTTGCGGAGTTTGGGACCAATGAAGTGGCTTATTTAGCAGCATACTTTAATTTTTTCACAGAAGAGCAGCAGGAAAATATTACATCAGAATATGCTGCATTTAATGCACTGCTGAAGGCCACAATTGACAAACCGTATCTGCAGGTGTATACAAGATTGCTGAAAGAACCCCCCCCCCCCCCAGATTGCTCACATTCTAGAGTTAGTGGAAATACTCCTGGCAATGAGTGTGTCAACTGCAAAGTGTGAACTAGTGTTTCCACTCAAAACCTGATAAAGATAAAAATAAGGACACGTCTGGCAGATGACACACTACAGTCGCTTCTTCAGATAGCAGTAGAGGGTCCTGAACTATGTGACTTCGATCCAGATCCAGCAGTAAACCACTGGCTGCTGTCTGGTCCAGGCACTCGACGTGTATATGGGCATGCTGCTGCTGCTGCTGGTACAACTGATGGTGTATCTCATGCTAGTGCTGCTGCTGCTGGTACAACTGATGCTGTATCTCATGCTGCTGCTGCTGGTACAACTGATGCTGTATCTCATGCTAGTACTGTTGCTGCTGGTACAACTGATGCTGTATCTCATGCTAGTACTGCTGCTGGTACCACTGATGCTGTATCTCATGCTAGTACTGCTGCTGCTGGTACAGCTGATGCTGTATCTCATGCTAGTACTGCTGCTGCTGGTACAACTGATGCTGTATCTCATGCTAGTACTGCTGCTGCTGGTACAACTGATGCTGTATCTCATGCTAGTACTGCTGCTGCTGGTACAACTGATGTTGTATCTCATGCTAGTACTGCTGCTGCTGGTACAACTGATGCTGTATCTCATGCTAGTACTGCTGCTGGTACCACTGATGCTGTATCTCATGCTAATGCTGCTGCTGCTGCTGGTACAGCTGATGCTGTATCTCATGCTAGTACTGCTGCTGCTGGTATAGCTGATGCTGTGTCTCATGCTAGTACTGCTGTTGCTGGTACAACTGATGCTGTATCTCATGCTAGTACTGCTGCTGCTGGTACAACTGATGCTGTATCTCATGCTAGTACTGCTGCTGCTGGTACAGCTGATGCTGTGTCTCATGCTAGTACTGCTGCTGCTCAGCTCCATCACCAGCCTGTCCTAGCACTAGTACTACAACCAGTACATTTGATGTTGGTGACTGTTCTTCTGGTTCTGAATCTGAGTTCTCATTATCTTTGCCCTAATTATTCTCTACTTTGTTCATTCTGGCATCTTGTGTGGGACTGGTGGACTCTGGGCTGGAGTTGACTCTGGCACCACTTGACTCAGATTTTACATCAACCTAACAAAAATTTAAACAACATATATCTTCATTTTTACTGTTTCATATAGCCTCTACATCTATTACTGTCAATACAATGCCGCAACCACTTACTTTGTTGCTACATCATTTTTTATAAGTTCCACTTAAAATATGGCCTTTTGACCATTGGACTACCACTCACAGCAGTGGGACTACCATTTTAGGATAAGTCAGTTGTCCTGGACTACCATGTAAATTTGAAATTTGTCGATCCCTGCTCCATGGACTGTGGCATTAAAACGGAAACCCGGAAAACGATGCACCCTTATCGGGACAAAAATTTAGATAAGGCAGTCTACACGTTGTTCCTACAAAACAGAAGTAAGGGCACTCCCATTTCTGGTACATTAATTAAAGAAAAGGCTCAGCACTTTCATAAGGAAATTGGTACAGAAACAACATTTTTGGCCAGCAAGGGGTGGCTTGACAGGTTCAAGCATCGGCATGGGATACGCCAATTATTCATTGCTGGTGAGAGCCTGTCAGCATCCCTAGAGTTCATCATGACTTTTCAGAAAGAAACTTCATGATATGACATCCAGAGAGTGTCTTTTAGACTAACAAATTTATAACGTAGATGAAACGGGGAGCTATTGGAAATTGCTCCCAGAAAAAAACATTAGTATCTGGTAATGATAAAAATGCTCCTGGTTTCAAGAAAAATAAAGAGCGACTTACAATTTTAGCTTGCACAAATGCCACTGGTAACCATGTGCTTCCCTTGCTTGTGATAGGGAAGTCCTGTAATCCCCGATGTTTTAAACATGTCATTATGAACAGTTTGCCCGTAGTTTACAGATCGCAGCGGACTGCATGGATGAACTGAGAACTTTTTAAAGAATGGTTCTTTACCTCCTTTGTACCCTCAGTAAAGGTGCACCTGAGACACAAGGGGTTTCCCACAAGAGCAGTGCTGCTAATTGACAATAACAGTGCCCACCCAGATCAATTAGTGACCAAGGATGGCAGCATTCATTGTGAGTTTTGGCCGGCAAATACAACAGCAAAAATCCAACCAATGGATCAGGGCATTCTCACGACCCTTAAGAGACTTTATTGGGGGCAAACTCCTGTCTAGGATTTTGTCAAAAGAAAATGATGAAGGTCTCCTTTGCGAGATAATAAAAGCTCTCACCATAAAAGACGCAGTGTACCTTCTCGCTGAGAGCTGGAGAGAAATCCGGAGAGAAACTAGTGCAAAATGCTGGGTTAACTCTGGACTGCTGAGTGATGCCCATAGTGAGGAACTCAGTGAACCTGCTCAAGAGTCAGACATTCATGCCGTACTAACAGCTCTTACAGATGTAACAGACTTTGACCTGATTCAGTGGGAGCTGCTGGATGAAGACGTGACTCAAGAATTGCTTACAGAATCGGAGATTGTTGCCAGTGTGCTAGCTGATGGCTGCTCTGAAAATGGTGAGCCAGAAGAGGAGATAGAGGAGACAGACGAAGACTGTGCTGGTACACGAAGCATCCCAAGTCACTCTGAAGCAGTAGACTGCTTTGATAAATGTTTAATGTGGCTAGTAAATGTCAATGACACTGACCCATTACAGATCTTACTTCTCCGCCAGCTCAGAAACAAAGCAGTGCGGCTGCGGAATGACGGGGAAAGCAAACTGCAATCAATGACTTTTTAAAAATATTTGAATTGTTTTTATTGTTTTTAAATCCCAATCTTATTTACATTCATTATCTAATAGTGTTCTGTGTCTGCTGCCTTAATAAATGGTTTTGTATAATTAACAACTGTCGGAACATTCTCTTAGCAGTCAGTAAATATGCTCCACTGGAATTCTCACGTTTATCCGAACCCCCGTTTATCCAAATATTTTTTGTGTCCCCCAGACCATTCAGATAAACGGGGTTTCACTGTATTCTACAGAAATGAAAAATGTAACATTTGAAAAGATGGAATTCACATTTTTAAGCAGAGTAAACGGTGACCCCCAACTGGGGTCTTGTGAGTTATGGCTGGCTTGAACACGTGATGTGACAAGTTCATTGTCCCATTACAGCTGACATAGTCAGAGAACAACAAGACAGAAGTACCTTTGGCTGGCCAGGTCACATGCCTGCAGTGTTTAACACTTCATGATATTTAAATATGTTACAGGATTTCACACACTAAAGACTAAGAGGAGTATAATATTCTACAGAAATTAAAAATAAATACGGCACGCCTCCTCCTACTCCCTTACCTCTGCCTTACATAACTTTCTCTCATCTAACTGCTCCTTCTTCCTTATCCATCTTCCTGTACCTCTGCTCCTCTCCATGACTCACATCCCCTATGCTAAACCTTCCTCCCCACCGAGCCTGCTGCTTAGCACGCTGTCCTCTCCTGTCTCTGCTTACCCCTTCACACCTACCCCTAACCTTTTTTCTGTTACCAACTTGTCCCTGCTTCGTTTTGACTTCTGGCAGAGTTCTCAGCATCCTGGAGGGGTCTAACACTGGGTAAGCCTCCTTCTTCTCCTCCCCCCCCTTTCTACCCAGCTTGCCCGTGCCTAAATCTGCCCACTGTCGGGATTCTTAGCACCCTGGCAGTGTCTACTCTCAGGTAAATTTGTTCCCTCCAACCTTCTTTTTTCCTTTCCTCTTCTATCCCCACCCATTCCCTCTGCCCAACTTGTCCTCGCCTAATTTTGTCCCCTGGCAGAGCTCTCTGCATCCTGGAGGGACCCAGCACTTGGCAATTACTCTTCCTTCACTTCCCCTACCCCTTTATCCTTTCTACCCAACTAGTCCTCGCCTGATTCTGCGATTTGGCAGGGTTCTCAACATCTTGGAGTGGCCCAGTCTTAGGCAAGCTTCTTCTTTCCCTCCTTTCCCTTTATCCTTTCTTTTCTCTCTTCCCAACTTGTCCTCACCTTGTTCTTCTACCTGGCAGGGTTTTCAGCATCCTGGAGGGGTCCAGCACTGGGAAATTTATTAATTTATTTTTTTAGTTTTTGTTGACCAGATAAGTGCACTAGACAAATTCTGCCTATTTTCAGGCACAACCCGGGGGAGGGGGATACACATAAATGCCAACTGACCTTGAACCAGATTAAGCTGTTGGTGGTATTTTTTTAGTGAATGGGAAATTTGGCCAGGTCACTGGGGAAAATTCCCCTACTGTTTTCAAGAAGTGCCATGGGATCTTTAACATCCACCTGAACTACCACCAGAACAGGCAGATGGGACCTCGGTTTAATGTCTTATCTGAAAGACGGCACCTCAGGAGTACAGCCCCCTCCTCGTGCTGCACTACAGTGACAGTATTGGAATTTAACAACACAGTGTGGGGAAGAACCCACAGCCTTCTGATCTCCTGGCCTCAGAGACGAGTGTGCTACCTGCTGAGCCACTGACAATGAAATAACTCTTCCTTCCCTCCCCTTTCCCCTCCATCCTCTCTGCCTAACTCGTCCTTGCCTGACTCTGCTCTCTGGCAGGGTTCTCAGCATCCTGAAGAAGCCTAGTCTTAGGCAAGTTTCTCTCAACCCTCCTCCTGCTCCTTTCCCCTCTGTTATCTCTACCCAGCTTGTCCTTGCCTACTCCTGCCCCTTATCCTAATTCCTCGTCTCATTCCGCCACTGGCAGCGATCTCTGCACTCTGAAGGGGCCAGTTCCAGGTATGACTCATCCTTATCCCTTACCCCCACCTCTCTACCCCCTGCACTTAATCAAAGGAATTAGTTCACTTGCGCTAATAATTTGCACTTTGTGTTCTGTCTGAGGTGCTCCCAGATTGCATTAGCCCTGTGTTAGCTTGCCCCACACAACTGATTTTTTAATTTTTGCTCACTCTTCTCTGGTAATGTCCCCCCCCCCATTTTATCCTCTCCTTGCCCCAGCTGGTTTCCCCTGTCTACCCCTCTACCCTCCTTGATGTCCCCCCACTGCACCTTACTCATTCAATAATTGCTGAATAATCTGCCTCTTAACCGTGATCCATTCCTGCAAGGAGTTGGCTCCAAGGCTACATAACATTTTTGTACTGTGTTCCTGAGATATGCCACTTGTAATTAAATACATATTCCACAGGTATGATATGTTTAACTGTATATAATGTATGTTAGAACGCTGTTAACCTTAGGAAATCATCATTTCCTAAGGTTGTTAACCTATCGATGTGACATAGATATGTTGTTAACCTATCAATCCTACGTCACATCGATAGGTTAACAACAGCGAGTGGTCTGCGCATTATGCGCTTTTTCAACGGGAACCGACTGAAGGAAACCCATGGGAAGGACTGAAGGGCATAGCGGTGACTTTTAAAAAATGTAAGCCATTTAATTTTTGATAGTGGGACCCATACACTATAAAAATAATGTATAGTCCCTCTTACGACAACCGATCATTTTAACTGTCTGTGTTGCTACGGAAACCCCGAGTCAGCCTCAGGTTTACATGGTCGCCTGGCAACCTCTCGACTGTTAACTGACCGTGTTAACTATAGAGGACCACATTATCCTCTGTGTTATGTCACAAATGCGATAGGAGTATATTTTTGAACTATGTCTTGTTACAAGTGTAATTGAAGTTTAATTTCTTGAATATGATAAATGTTAAGCTGTGTGTCTAATTCTTCATCCAGTTATAACCCCCAAAGGTTGCACTGGGAGGCGAGCAACTTGTTGTTCAGTGTGCCTTCCTGGTGAAACATTTCAATAAATAAATAAAGAAATAAATACATTGGCTCTGTCTTTTTCACATCACACCCCTAGCATTCATTTCATATAAAACCCAGTCTCCACAACTGTACTGGTCTGAACTGGTTTTGAGTATTCTGGCTCTGTCCTGTTGTTAAGTCCATCTGCTCAGTAGGAATCATCTTAACTTTGGCTTGGCAAAAACACAAGCCTTTTTTGATTAAAGGAATTCGGTTATCCCAAAACAAAGGCCTTTAAATCAGAAGATTTCTATTACCAATACACACTTGTTCTCCCAGCCAGCAAATTTGAAGGACTGTAATCTCAGTTCCTACGTACCTACCATGTGAAGTAAAATATTTTACAGACAGCATAACTAATTAACTAAAATAATCCTGTGTATTGCATCTGTTACATTCTCCTTTCAGTGAATTCAAGTATTAACAGTGAGATCATTAGCCCTTATCGTGTATGTGGGAGTGAGGTAGGGCAGTAAACTGGCAAAGTTTTTTATGAGGTCACATAAGAGTTACCAGAGGACAAGTTTGAAGGATGACACCAGAGGTGAAAAACTGTTGATATTTTCTTCAAAATGGGATGAATGGCAGGCGATATTTCGATTTCTCTTCAATGCTGGTGTTAACGGTCATTTCAATAAAAAAAAGGAGTGCAGAGTGCCCTACAAGATTACCAACAGATCAGCCAATTAGCATTTTCTTTTAGCGGCAATACAACTTACTAACCAATCCACTTCAGTGTTGCTGTAGTCTTCTAGTAGCCAGTGCAGCCTAGCTGTATCATTTGCTTAGCGAGCATTTAGATGGAAGAAACCTTAAATAGCAAGATCTTACTTCGAGAGGGATCTTGCAGTAGGTAATCACTTTGAGGAGTGCATCCCCTGCCATCAGGACCACATGGAAATTTTAGCTAGCAGTATCTGAAGGGGGAATCGCCCACCCGATGTCACATGACTGATGTCAGTGTGACCTATGTAGTGGGTATTCCCCATGCCCACCATCGACCTGAACAGTCAGACCTCGTGGTGATAATACGCTGCAGTTTGACCACTTACTGGATGAGTATCCATTTTCTTTATTTCAGAATTAGCATCTTCTTTTATTTTGTGCATGTTGTCGTTTTCTAGCATCGAGCACAAGAATAAGTGTGCTTTGTATGGCACACAACTACCACTCAATGATTCGCACTCCTTTTGCCTCTTCTGCTTAGGCCCTGAGCACAAAGTCGAGGATTGTGAGGCCGGCGCTAGCTTCAGTCCGACCACACGGAAGCACCGCCAACGGGTCATCGAGGCTCACTTGTTAAAGCAGCGAATGGCCACCATGGACAAAGCTCCAAAACCTCCACAGCGCTTTCACTTCCACTGAAGGAGGGGAAGGGGGAGGAGGAGGACCACCATGCATCTGAAACCGCCCTTTGTGAGCAGTGGTCTTATTCTTCCGGGAAGTCGGGCCGCCGTGGCGCCAGCATTCCCACCTAGGGAGCAGTCGTTGGGGGCCTCAATGCCACTGGTCCTGGTGGCTGTGGAACTTCGGCTGAGGCCTTGGCCATGTTCAAACCCATTTTCACTGGGGGGGACTGCCGCGCCAAGTGGAGCTGCTAAGTTGCTTGTTGGGCCCTCCGAGTGCTCGGCTGAGGCAGTTGGGTTGGGCCCAGACGATGTGAGTTCCATCTAGCAACGACTGATGAGCCGAACATTGGCCTGTCTGACGTTCTCATGGTCACATACAAACAGACTTTGATGGCAGATAAGGACCACTAGGCCCACCAAGTCTGCCCATTTCCCTACCTATTGGATAAGCTGCAGATTCTAGTTAACCAACAGCCTACTTCCTGCAACCCCCCACTATAATTGCCTTATGTCTGTCCCGTGCATGTTTGAATTCCCCCACTGTTTTGGACCCCACAACCTCTCCAGGAAGGCGATTCCATCGCATCCACCACTCTCCTCGTGAAAAAAAATTTCCTCATATTACCCCTGAGCTGTATCCCCCCTTCTATCTTTAAATTGTGCCCCCTTGTTCTTACACATCTCTTTTTCTGAAAGATGCTACCCTCCTGGACTTTGTTGATTCCCTTGAGATATTTGAAAGTTTCTATCATGTCCCCCCTGTCCCTCCTTTCATCAAGGGTATACATATTAAGCTCTCTCAGTCTCTCTTCATATGGTTTCTGATGTAGACCCTGCACAATTTCAGTTGCCTTCCTCTGGACTGCTTCCATCCTGTCTATGTCCTTGCATAGATGAGGCTGGCTAACTTGATTATTAATCTTTTGTGCGGGACTATGTCAAATGCCTTGATAAAGGCTAGGTAGGCCATGTCCACAGCCTCTCGCTGGTCTATTACTTTGGTCACCCAGTCAAAGAAATCGATTAGATTCGTCTGACATGACCTTCCTGCTGTGAATCCATGCTGCTTTGTGTCCTGTGCCCCGCTGGCCTCTAGGTACTGAACAGTTCTTTCTTTCAGAAGTGATTCCATCATTTTTCCCACCACTGAGGTCGAACTAACAGGTCTGTAGTTTACTGCTTCTGCCGTGCTCCCACTTTTGTGAAGGGGAATCACATCTGCCCTCCTCCAGTCCTCAGGTACCACCCCATCCTCCCATGATTTGTTAAAAAGTGTGGTCAGTGGTGTCACTAGGTCCTCCCTTAGTTCTTTAGGATTCTAGGGTGAATCCCGTCAGGCCCCATTGCTTTGTCCACCTTGAGTTTTAGGAGTTTTTTCAGGACTCTTTCTTCTGTAAATGGACTGGCGTCAACCCCACTACCCAGAGTGCTTCTATTGTTTGGTTTAGGTAACTCCTTCTCCTCTTCTTTTGTGAATACTGAGCAAAAGTATTCATTCAGTATCTCCGCCTTTTCACTGTCTCCCTCTGCCCACCTCCCCTCTCCTTTATTAATCTTCACTATCCCTCTCTTAACCTTTCTATGCTCCCTAATGTACCTATGAAAGGTTTTATCCCCTTCTTAACTGAGTTGGCTATTTTTCCCTCGGTTTGGGCCTTTGCTAGTCTGACTGCCTTCCCCACTTCTTTCTGCTTTAATTGATACAATTCCTGTCATGCTCCTTTGTGATTCCTTATACTTTTGAATGTAGCCTTTTTCTCCTTAACCTTCCTGACACCTCTTTTGAGAATCATAGTGTTTTTTATTCCGCTTTGTTTTCTTTATTTGTTTCACACAAAGGCTTGTTGCCTCCATGATGGCAGTTTTGATTTTTCTCCATTGTTCTTCCACCCCTCCTTTCTGGCCATTTGCTAATGCATTCCTCAGGTATTCACCCATTATGTCAAAGTCAGCCCTTCTAAAGTCCAGTATCCTTGTCTTTGTATGGCTTGTCTCCATGGTTACATTTATTGTGAAGCACACTGTGCAGTGGTCGCTTGTTCCCAGATGTCTACTGACTTCTAAATTTGTGATCCTCTTTCCATTTGAGAGTACCAGGTCTAATATTGCTCCCTCCCGAGTGGGTTCCACCACTAGCTGTCTAAGTCATGCCCCCTGTAGGGCATCAAGAATGACCCTGCTCTTGGATGTGGCTGCAGTCCGTGTCGTCCAGTTAACAACTAGCATATTCAGGTCCCCCATCAACAGTATCTCCCCTTTTTCAGCCATTTTGAGAATGTCCTCTGTCATTTTCTTGTCCATTTCCTCCCCTTGAGAGGGGGGTCTGTATACAACCCCTGTCGGATTGTGATGCCATTCCCTGTCTCCAAGGTGACCCAGAGTGCCTCTTGTCCTCCCCCTTTACTTTTTAGTTCTGTAGCTTTGATCCCTTCCCTTATGTAGAGAGCTACTCCACCTCCTCTTTTACCCTCCCTGTCCCTACTGTAGATTGTGTACCCTGGTATGTTGACATCCCAGTCATGGTTCTCCGTGTACCATGTTTTTGTGACTGCCACAATAGCCAAGTGTTCCTCTTCCATCAGGGCTACTAGCTGAAGAAGCTTGTTTCCCAGACTACGGGCATTGGTACTCACTGCCCTCCATTTAATGTTGGCTTTATCCTTTTTTTTTTTATCCCATCCCTGCTCATATTGCCCTTGTCTAGTTTTCCATTTACCCTTGTCCTGCCCTTTGTCAAGCTCTGTACCTCAGTGTTTACCCTACTACCTACCATGTTTTGTGGGATGAGGCTTGAACTTTCCTGCTTCCTATCAGCACCTCCTCTGCTTCCCATCAGCCGATAAGTCAATCCTGCTTCCTATCAGCACTTCCCCTGCTTCCCATCAGCCAATAAGTCAAACGTCATCTCTAACGACTTTCGCATAGCCAGTCTTGCGTTGGGGTTTGGTGAGGGACCTGAAGACTCACAGCTGCCGGATTTGCCTCTGCCTTCCCGGGAGGATTCTCCCTACCGGGTCTCACCCTCCCATCGGGATGTGGTTCACCCTTCCTCCCTCGTGGACACGGGGGACAGGTCAAGAGGGTCTTCCGTCAGGTGGCTTCCTGCCGGACACACCCATGGATTCGGCATCGGGGAGTGGCTAACACTTTACCCACTCAACTCCCCCACCATCAGGGGCTTCTGTACCTCCGGCATGCCCGCCAGACATCACCCTTCCAGGGCCTTCCGGCTTCGGAGCTCCTCAGAGGCCTCCGTCAGGCCCTCCATCGGATTTGCCCCCAACGGGTCCTCTGTCAGGGTTTCTTCTGTTGGGCCTTCCATTGGGTTACCCTCCATCCGGGTATCCTCCGTTGGGCCCTCAGTCTGGGTTTCCGCCATCAGGTTACCAGATGCCACAGGCTCCAGTGTATAACCCACAGGGTTTCCTCCCATCTGGGTTTCAGACGCCAGGGTATGCTCTGGCCTACCCTTCGCCGAGTTACCCATCGCCTTCAGTGCACCGGGTTACTCGCAGCTGGGCTTTGCTGCCGGTTGCCCCTGGCTTACCAGCCTCCCCCCACTTCCGCAGCCTGCGGACTTCAGATCCATCCTGCAGTTCTGGTGGTAAGAGACTAAGGCTCAGCTAGTTTCGGAGTTGGGCGGCTGTCAGCCCTCAAGGGAACTCCCTAGGAGCCCTGATGTACAGCAGCTGAGGCATGTTCTGGTTCCCTCAGCCCAGCCGACACCGGCCCCTTCGAAGGCTCTGATGCCGGTGAGGCCAGTTGATAAACGTACATTAGAACCCCAGGATTCCTCAGACTTGGACCAGGATTCAGAATCAGATTCCTCTGAGTTGATTAGGTCTGGGTTTGAGATCCCGCCCTGTGGGGAACCCCAGCCCAAGGAGTCCCCCAAATCTCTGGAGGATCCTTCCTTTGTGGATTTGCTTAGGAAGATCGCTGAGGTGTACCAGTGGAAGTTGTATGCCCAGGATCCCAAGAGGCAACACCTAGCGGATCATTTGGACATGCAGGAGGCAACACCAGTTCTTACTCCCCACAGCTCGAACTGCATGAGGACCTATCATTCACTATATGGATGATGTCCTCATCCATCCTGGCGGTGGCCAAGAAGGCAGACTGCACTAATCAGACGCCAGAGGGGAAGGACCATCTCAGTACACAACCTAAAGCCGATTCGGTCATAATAGCGGCTGTTTATGACCACTTGGCCAAAACCCGACACATGAGTACCTCGCCCCCAGACAAGGAGTCTAGGTAACTGGACCAGTTTGGATGGAAGTTCTACTCTTCCTCCACTCCACTCTGGCCATGAGGGCTCTTAATTATGTCGGGCATATGCTGGTTTATCAGAAATTTTTGTTTGCCCAGCTGGTGCCAGCCATTGAGGCTTTACCAGACTCGGAGTTGAAGACTCTTCTAGCAGATTCTATCCGTTCGGCAAAGGTTGTTTGTAGGCATTTGCTTGGCGCAACCTACGACGCAGTAGACTTCTCTGCAAGAAGGGCCATCACGGCCGTCTGCCTAAGGCAGTTTTCCTGGCTAAGGGTGTCTGGCCTGGCACAAGACGTGCAGTCTGCCATCCAGGACACCCCATGTAGGGGGTCAGTCCTGTTTAGAGGAGACACCCAGGACTTCTCAACGGCCCTGCAGGATAAAGGCTAGGCCCTTAGGTCGGTGCAGACCATGTACCGGTCGAAATTTCAGGCCAAGAAACCTTTTCGGTGCCAAGGAACGTGGCAACCAAAGCAACAGTAGACAGCCTGATGTCAGAACAAATGTCTGGCACAGCCAGCCTCTGTTGCACCACCCGCAAAATCCCAGAGGGCATCAGGTGCAGCTCTCCCCCAACCCTCCCTCCTGCGCATGACTCGCTCTCCCCCCCCCCAAGTTCAGGCAGGGGGGCCGGTTGGTGAAAGATTTCCTGTCATCTGCCAGGGTGGCGGGTGGTGACAGCCAGCCAACTCTTGGGTCCTTCAACTCATAGAGGCTGCCACACCGTGGAGTTTCTTTCAAAACCTCCAGAAATGCTGACTCTCAGGGATCTGCTGCCCCCTCCTGCACCAGGGGCAGTGGCTCTGCACTCTGGATATGCAGGACGCATACCTGTACATCCCTATTTTCAAGGCCCACCGTTGTTACCTGCAGTTCTCCTTCCGGGGGGACCATTACCAGTTCAGGATCCTGCCCTTTGGTCTTTTCTCATCACCTCGAGTGTTCACCAAGTGCTTGGTGGTAGTGGCAGCGGCCCTGAGGTGCCAGGGCCACTGTCCCCTTACCTCGACGACTGGCTCCTGTCAGTACCATTGATGGAATAGCTAGAACTATTTCTGTCTGCAACCTCGGAACTGTTCAGTCAAGTCAGGATCACTGTAAGCTTTCTGAAGTCCTAGCTTGCCCCTTCTCAACACCTGCAGATCTTCGTGGACTAAGTTGCCATCACTCATTCACACTAGTGGGATAGCACCAGAGACGCTAGGACTAAGTGGGAGCCTAAAATTTTCTGAAGCATCGGCGCAGAGACAGGACCACGCATGCGTGGCATCACCCGCAGACTAGCTCACGTATGTAGGCTATCTCAGCGGCGTCATTAACCCGCCTCAGTTCCTTTTCTCCGCTATATCGGGTTCGGCTTCTATGTATCGGCGTCGGCTCGTCTGCGGTCTTAAGTTTTCGTCTATACGACAGCAGCTTTTAACATTTAATTTAAATATTTTAAGTAGTAATTTCTTATTTTACGAACAAGAAAAGAAGATTATGAAGAAAAGGAAATTCTTTCCTGCCATCAATGGAGTCATCCTTAGACAGTAGCGGTGACGGTAGGAGGACTTTGTTTTTTTTTTTTTTAATTTATTTTTTATCCTCCTTCCTACCTCCGGAGCCCTTTCCTTCCATCCGCTCATTTCCCCCTGGGTCACCTACCTTAGTGATCTGCCCCTAGAGTGCCTCCTCTCCTCGCACAGTGGGGTCTGTCCTGTAGGTGGCCCTTGGGAGGTACTGGAGCGGCCTTCATCTAGGCTGCGGAGGGGTTCTTCGATTTTCTCCTCGGATCCCACTCCCCTGGGGCGCCCTGCTCTCTTGGGACGTCGTCCAGTGTGATGTCTTCCAGCGCCGCCAGCCCTCATCGCCCATAGCGTCCCCCTCCCTGGCTCCAGAGCGAGCCTCCTCCATCCCTTCCCAATGCGGTGCTTCCACCAGCTCTGGAAGATGCAGAGGCTGCTCTTGGTAACCGCCCTGAGGAAGAGAGCATCCGTTGGGACGCTCGATCCTCCCTCCCCCACCGACCCCAGCCGCCCGAGTCCGTCCCGAACCCGGGCAGGCGTAGTGCAGTGTGGCATCCAGCGCCTCAACCTCAGCGCCACCTGGCTAGGAGGACTTTGTTTGAAAGCTTTTATGGCAGAGGGGCTGTGTCGGTCCACCACCCTTAATATGGGGGAGACAGTCCTCCAGCACTAAATCTAACGGTTCTGGGGATCCAGCTGCACTTAACATGAGCTCTTCTTCCTCGTTGGGGAAGAAGAATCGGTGCCTCGAGTTGCCACGTTGAGTACGTCTACACAAGGATTGTTCATCGGGAGGGGCGATGGGCCTGAGCCGACTTTGGTGGGTTCCTCTTGGCCCCGCTCCTAACGGCTGCATTCTTGACTCCGAGCAACTTCTCTGTCCTCGTTGGAGCTCCGGTGGGCAGTTTCACCTCTGGGCTGCTCCGGTGGAGCAGGGGGTTTGACTTTCCAGTTTTTCTTGGCTCTGTTCCTGATTTTGGGACCTCCGGGCCTCGGAGCTGTTGGACCAGAGCCAGGTCAATTGGATCACGATGGGCAAGGTGCCCTCTTGGTGCCTTTGCCATCGTGTCGACCCCTCGTGCCTACCCCCTCTCCCTTTTCCATGCAGGTGCCAGCATGGGCACCACCTTTTTCCTTCTCCCCTTCTCAGGATTTCCATTGGCATTTTCCTTCGGCGCCATGGCTCGGTGCCTTGGTCGGCGCCGTGGGTTGGTGCCATCACTCTGTGCGGTGCCGTGGGTTCTCTTGTTGCTGCAGTCAGTGGTGCCGCGGGTGTCTGGGTGGCACCATGCACCCGCAGGTGGCGCTGTGCACCCGTGGGTGTCGCCAGGCACCCATGGGTGCCAGGGGTGCCATGGGTGACATCGGAGCACCTGTGGATGGCACCGTGAGTGCCCATGGTTGCCATGGATGCCGTGGGTGGCACCGGGGGGGCACCCGTGGGTGCCACTGGTTCCCTGGAGTGCCATTCTTGCCATGGTGTCATGAGTGCCATGGGTGCCATGGTACCATGGGTGTCGGGGGTGCCCGCGGGTGTCTTCGGGTTTCGCTCAGGTTGGCATAGGCACTACTTGGTGCCCTTCTGTGCCGTGAGTGATGCTGGTGCCACACGGGTGCTAGTGGGTGCTGTATGGCAGAATTAGTGACACAATTTTCCTTTTCGGACTTCCTTTCCACAGAACTCGTGGCGGGATGTTTTCTACAGAATGAACTCCTGTTCTGCGGATTATTTTTTCCACACATCTTTGTGTGTGGCGGTCTATGTGGGATCTTGTATCATCCAGTGGTTTTCTGCTGATGGAACTCTGCTGTACTGCTGTGCCAGCGGAATCTCATTCTGCTCAGCACTTTCTCTGCTCCCTACGTGGTACCAAGCTCCTTGACATCCTTCCTGATGGCGGAGTCTCTAGTGGCTCTGACCTAGGCCTCTCTTGGAGATCCTTCTGGGGTAGAAGTGCATCTAGATGGGTCTTTCCCAGTCATCCTGGTGAGTAATACAGCGGACGACTCATCTTATATACTGAAGGGCACGTCCTCTCTATCATCAGAGTCCGTGATGGAAAATCTTTTCAGTAGTTCCTCAGTAATGGGGTCCACTATAGTATTTCACACTGGGTCCGTGGACCATACACTTCTGTGTCTAGACTTTTTCATTTGACAAGACAGTTACACTCTGTGGAACATTCTAATTTAATGGTCGGGAGCTGCTCTGGCTCTTCTGCTCCTTTGATAGGGGTATATAGCCCCTTGTGATATTGCCCCTTCGGTGGCTTCTTCGGCACAGGTGGTTAACATCTCTCCAGCTGCGATTATTAGTCTGGTCATGATTTCAGTATGGACGCTCAAGCTCCTTCTGCACTCAGATGGAGAACATCTTCATCATTTTGTATCAAGGCAATCCTTTCGAAATAGCAGCCTGAAAGCCTTGTTAGGCTCGGACTAAAAAAAAAAAAAAAAATTTTTTATCACAGCACAGGGCCTAGCCGAAGTTACGCCTATACCCCCCTTTTTGGACCTGGTCAGGTTCCGCCTCAGCCCCTGAGGCGCTTGTCTCCAAAGCACGGTAAAGAGTACCTGACTTCTTCTTCCTCCTTCCGTCCGATCCGGCGGCAGTATGGGTCATCTCTTTCTCTAAGAGAGATTTCTCTCAGAGACATTTCCTAGACCTAGGCGACTGCCCAGTCTGTTAATTCCCCTTTCTTTTTATCAGGCTTTCTTCTCTTGAGCAGAGCCTTGCACCGAGTCGGAACTTAGGTTCCTACTTCCTTGTTGCTTTAACTTAACAGGCGATTTTCTCCTTCTTGACGGAAGGTCAAGTAGGTCTTTTTTCTGAGGTAGCTTCTCAATTATTCACATCTTTGGTCCCTGCGCACTGGTCCATGCCAGTCTCTCACGAAGCTATCCTCTCCAAGTGCGTGATGGAGTTGTGATGTTTGTTTTTCAGCAAACAAACTAGAATCCTTTCCTCCTCCCTTTGGGGAGGCCAGAGTGGGTAGTGCCTCACCGCATTGAGTCACTGCCTCTTTGTCACTTCAACAAATGGGTTAGCCCTATCTTAACATAGAAACATAGAAACATAGACTTTGACGGCAGATAAGAACCACTTGGCCCACCCAGTCTGCCCATTTCCCTACCTATTGGATAAGCTGCAGATTCTAGTTAACCAACAGCCTACTTCCTGCAACCCCCCACTATAATTGCCTTATGTCTGTCCCATGCATGTTTGAAATCCCCCACTGTTTTAGACCCCACAACCTCTCCAGGAAGGCGTTTCCATCGTCCACCACTCTCTCCGTGAAAAATAATTTCTCCACATTACCCTGAGCCGTCCCCCCTCTAACTTTAAATTGTGCCCCTTGTTCTTACACATCTCTTTTTCTGAAAGATGCTACCCTCCTGGACTTTGTTAATTCCCTTGAGGTACTTAAAAGTTTCTATCATGTTCCCCCCGTCCCTCCTTTCATCAAGGGTATACATATTAAGCTCTCTGTCTCTCTTCATATGGTTTCTGATGTAGACCCTGCACCATTTTAGTTGCCCTCCTCTGGACTGCTTCCATCCTGTCTGTGTCCTTGCGCAGATGAGGTCTGCTGTGTCCCTCCTTGATGCACATCTGCCTGTGTTTGCCTTAGAAAACCAGCCCGTTTCTTTTTCTGTCGGAATGTGTTTTTCCACAGTGGACACGTCCTCCTTTACACTTTTTCCTTTCTTCCCTGAGTTCAGAGACTGCTACTACAGTTGTACACACAGGAGCAAGATGATTTTTTTTGGAATATGCAGCGGGTAGGATCTGGTTCTACTAGACCACCACAAGAGGCTTCTAAGTCGTGCTTGGCCTTCCATCAGGAAGGTTCCTGTGACTAAGTGGAGACCATTCTCCTTGATGGGCTAACCCCACCTGGACCCCCCTTGCTTACCAGGTAAGGGGTTCAAGTGCTCCTGGACCTGTTGTTTACAGGTCAGCCATACTTGATAGTGGGGGGGTTTCCATCTGCACTTTCCGGTCTACCCTGAACCAGTAGACTTTACCTCCGACTCTTTCAGTTCCTGAGGTCCCTTTTTGTTACATTAGTACATGTCTTTGACACAATTAATTCTGGTCCAAGACCAAATTGTGAGGCCAGGTTCTTGCCGCTTTCCTAGAGTGGTTGCGGCTTCCTGGCAGACTTTCATTTTATGCCCATTGCAGTCGTCTGCAAAGTGGTGAGTTACAACTCGAGCGTTTATCTTGTAAGCACTATGTTCTAGATGCTCTTTACAAGACAGCTGTTTTTATTAACAGGACAGTCCTTGGCTGTCCTTTCTGAGTGAACCCTATCTCCTACCACCCTACTCAGGGTTGCTGGTTTTAGCTCAGTACTCTCCCACTAGTGTGAATGAGTGATGGGAGACTTAGTCCAGGAAAATATGGAAATTACGTACTTACCGTAATTATTGATCTTCTTGGACAGTCTCCATCACTCATTCACATGCCCACCCACCATCCCCTGGGTTCACTTGTTTTCTTTCCTGGCCTTCATGGTCCTATGGTTCAGACCGTGAGAACATTGTTCTTTGACCTTTCTTGTAAAGGCCATCTGGGCCCTCTCAGGCCCAGAAACTCCTGATGAGTTATTCTCATTAGGTACGCTGCACCTCCTCGGTCGTAAAGGTACTAAGGCAGTTGGAGGGTCGGCGCCGAGATAACCTACATAGGCGCGAGCTAGTCTCGCGGTGCTGCGTATGCGTGGCCCTGTCTCGGCGCCGACCCTTCAGAAAATGTTAGGCTCCCACTTGGTCCTAGTGCCTCCGGCGCTATCCCACTAGTGTGAATGAGTGATGGAGACTGTCCAAGAAGATCAATAATAATGGTAAGTACATAATTTCCATTTCATTGGGGCGGTGTTGGATACAGTTCAGGGTATGGCATTCCTCCCTCTGGACAGGGCGGAAACCCTGCAGAGGCAGGCCCATGTGGTGGCCTCGCAACAGGAAGGTTTCGGCCTGGTCGATTATTTGACTTTTGGGCCTGAATGCCGTCTGTGAGAGCCACTTACACCATGAAGTGAAAGCGTTTTTCCATTTGGGCCACTGTGAAGGGTTGGGATCCGTTCTCATGCCCTTTCCCATCGGTCATGGAGTATCTCCTGCACTTCTATGATTCAGGCCTAGGCTGTTAGTCGCTGAAGGTTCATTTGTCAGCTGTCTCTGCCTACCATACCCTGGTGTATGGCAGGACAGTAGCGCAGTTAGAAGTCTCTAAGCCTTTCCTGAAGGGAATTCTGCATCTCATGCCCCCTGTACGCAGTCCTATACCACTGTGGGATCTTAATTTTATTTTAGAAAAGTTGACTTTGCCTCCTTTTGAACTGTCTGGTTCTTGCAATATGTGCTATTCATCCTGGAAAGTACTTTTCTTCGTGGCAGTTACTTCAGCTCGAAGGATTTCAGAGCTTTAGGTCCTGATTTGTAAGGAGCCTTATTTAATTTTTTACAGAGACCGGGTGGATCTTCGAACCAACCTTAAGTTTTTGCCTAAAGTGGTTTCTGAGTTTACATTAAACCAGTCGATTCAGCTACCGGTGTACTACCCTGAGCATTCTGATTGGGGAGAGGTGATTCTGCATGCTTTATATGTTCATAGAATCTTGCGTTATTACACTAACAGGACAAAGTCTGTCCAAAAAACGGATCAGCTTTTTGTCTCTTTTGCACCCGAGAGAGGGTGTTGCAGTTATCAAACAGCATTTGCCCAAATGGCTGGCTAACTGCATTACTTTCTGTTACCAGACGTATGGTAAGACCCTCCCGGGGAAGGTGAAGGGGCATTCTACCAGGGGTATGGCCACCTCTGTGGCTTTTTTCAGAAATGTGTCTGCTGCTGACATCTGTACAGTGGCTACCTGGAGTTCAGTCCACACTTTCACAAAACATTACAGTCTGGACATTGCTTCTAGGCGCAGGGCAGGGTTTGGCCTCACTGTGCTTCAAGGCCTCCTGTCCTAATTTTTTTTCCTGTGCCTGTAGCAGATTGTTTTTTTTCCTGCCTCCTGGGTTTCAGAATCTTCTGATTCACACTGCTTGGAACTCAGTCCTCAAGGTGATTACCTTGTGCAAAAGCTCTCTCAAAGTAAGAACTTACCATAACAGTAGGTAGCCTTTTTCCCCCTCCCTCCACACCCGTATTATTTTCTGCTATTTCTGGATTGGCTCATTCTGAGCTCCAGAAGCCTCTTGTCCTTTCTCCTGTTGCACCTCCTTAGAGGTCTTCGGCGAGAGAACTTGAAGGTGAGCGTGGGGACCACCCACTATATAGGGTCATGCTGATGTCAGTCACATGACGTTGGGTGGGTGGTCCCACGTCAGATACTGCTGGCTAAAGTTTCTGTGTGGTCCTGATGCCATGGGGCGCAGTCCTCAAGGTGATTACCTACTACAAGAGCCTCTCTCAAAGATCTACTGTTACAGAAGGTTCTTACGTAACTGTACTTTTTGGCTGTAACCCCTGCTGACGGGTTGGCTAAGCCTTGAGGCTCTGTCCTTTGGGCACATGGCCCTGTACTTCATTTTAAAGTTCATGGTTGGAATGGTGCAGTGTCTACACACCCGAGGCAGCTGCTTTCATGAAGCATGCCTAAAGTTGTTACCCCTTGGGAATTATACAGATGGTGGTGTGGTACATATTGAGTCCTGTGCCCGGGGGGCTCAGTTTCAGTTCTGCAGCTGCATTTAAAGAAGACCTAAACTCAAAATTCACAAAAAAATATGCTGTGCATAGTGTTTTGATTTGTTGGTATATGCCTAGTAAGTCTGTCCCTTTATTTTCTGAAATGGCTTTTTTACTAAATTTTCTTGTTGATTTTATGGCCTTGGGGATCTCCATGCTAGCATTTTTTAGGGCTCTTCATGTTCCCACAGTGCCTCCCATCCCATGTGACAGTGTTGTGTCCAGGACCATTGTTTCAGAAAGTAATAACTGATGCAGCAAAAATCTACTGTTAGGAGCCTGGTATTCTGTGGCTTCAAGTTAAAACTCTGTCTAATCCAAACTTTCTGTTTTCTAGGTATGTGTCTAGGTCTAGCCAGCAGAAGTGAATGTTTTGTTTCTAAAGCTTTTCATTTTATCGAACTACACACAGCCATTAAAAAAAAATGCACAAATGACCCAATGTCTCGGCTGCTGTAATTCATTAGTGAAGACTTTGTTTACTTAGAAAATAGCCCACTCAATTAATTATCCCTCAGGCATTTGCCATCTGTAAAAATGTAGCCTTCACTAGAGCTCCCTAGACAAGAAGAGTTAACAACATCAGAGCTCTGCTGCTATAATCTTCAGAAAAAAAAACAGCTCTTGTTAAATTAATGGTCCTTGGCGCATCACTGTCACATGGGACAGGAGGCATTGTAAGAACAAGAAGAGCCATTAAAAATGCTAATATGGAGATCCCAAGGGCCATAAAACACCAGCAAGCACTTTAGAAAAAGAAACTTTTTACAACAAATAAAGGGAAGGACTTACTACGAGTATTCAAATCAATACACCTACTTATCAAAACATTGCACAATATATGTTTTTGTAAATTTTGACTTTAGTTCTCCTTTAAGACTGGGCACTACACACCTGTGCTGACTGACTCTAAACTTCATATTACAGCATTCCCCAAATTCCCATTTGATGGAAGGGAAAGTATGTCTCTTTGCAGATGACACAAAGATCTGCAACAGGGTTGATACGCAAGGTGGGGTGGAAAGAATGAAAAGGGACTTGGCAAGGTTGGAGGAATGGTCAAATGTATGGCAGCTTAGATTCAGTGCAGAGAAGTGCAAAGTAATGCACCTGGGGAACAAAAACCCAGGAGAAGAGTACACAATGGGGGGGTGAGATACTGACAACAACAAAAATGGAAAGGGACCTGTGGTAGGCATATCAGATGACCTAAAGGTGGGCCAGCAATGTGAGAAGGCAGTAAGGAGGGCTGAGGGGATACTGGGATGCATAGGGAGAGGCATCACCAGTAGAAAACAGGACGTTGTTGGCCCTCTGTACAGACAGTTGGTAAGACCACATCTGGAGAATCATGTACAGTTCTGGAGACCCCATCTCCGCAAAGACATTGAAAGGGTGGAGGCTGTCCAGAGGAGGGCAGATAAAACGGAGCAGGATCTGCACCAGAAGACATACGAAGAGAGACTAAAGGAGCTTAATACAGTCGTGGCCAAAAATATTGGCGCCCTTGAACTTTTTTCAAATAACTCATACTTTCCTCTAAACATAAGTTGAAATTAACAACAGTATTTGGTCTCCACAATTCTTTATTTCTCTGTTATATTATAGAACCTTTGTTTTTGATTCAGAATTTAATATATCCTTTTAAATCAGAAAATGAAAAGAAATGGCATTGACAAAACTATTGACACCCTAGACTTAATATTTGGTAGCACAGCCTTTGGTCAAAATAACTGCAATCAACCGCTTCCTATAGCCATGGATGAGCTTCCTGCACCTCTCTACCGGCAGTTTAGCCCACTCTTGTGCAAACTGCTCCAGTTCTCCCAGATTTGAAGGGTGCCTTCTCCCAACTGCCGTTTTCAGATGTCTCCACAGGTTTTCAATGGGATTTAGATCTGGACTCATTGCTGGCCACTTCAGAATAGTGCAGCAAGTCTTGTCTTGAACCATTCCTGGGTGCTTTTTGAAGTGTGTTTGGGGTCATTGTCCTGCTGACGGAGACCCAGCTTTCTGACACTGGGTTCAACATTGTGCTCCAAAATGGCCTGGTAATCTCCAGATTTCATGATGCCGTGCACACGTTCAAGGCACCCAGTGCCAGGGGCAGCACAGCAACCCCAAAACATCACTGAACCTCCTCCATGTTTGACTGTAGGGAAGGTGTTCTTTTCTTTGAAGGCTTCGTTTTGTTTTCTGTAAACATAGGGATGATGTGCTTTACCAAAAAGCTCTAATTTAGTCTCATCTGTCCACAGGACATTCTCCCAGAAGGATTTTGGCTTGTTCAGGTGTGTTTTGGCAAACCCCAGTCGGGCTTTCTTATGTCTCTGTCAGCAGTGGGGTCCTCCTGGGCCTCCTACCATATAACCCCCTTTCATTGAGTTGGTGACGGATGGTGCGAGTTGAAACTGTCGTACCTTGTGTCTGAAGGTCAGCTTGAATCTTTTTGGCAGTTGATCGAGGTGCTTTCTCCACCATTCGAACAACCCTGTGCTGCAATCTTCAATCAAGTTTTCTCTTGCGGCCACATCCAGGGAGGTTGGCTACAGTGCCATGGGCCTTAAACATCATGATAACATTACGTACGGTGGAAACAGGAACGTCAAGGTCTTTGGAGATTGATTTGTAGCCTTGAGATTGTCCATGCTTGGCTACAATCTTCTGTCTGACCTCCTCAGACAATTCTCTGGCTGTCTTTCTTTTCTCCATGCTCATTGCGGTACACACAGTGACACAAAACAGGAGAATGAGTTCTTTTCTCTATTCAAACTGGTTGAATGAGTGATTTTTATATTGCAGGCACCTGCAACTCACCACAGGTGAGTTCAGTTCCAAAGTGAAGGAGAATCACCTGCTTGAAATCTAATTATTTCTAACTACTTCTAAAAGGTGCCAATAATTTTGTCCAGGCTATTTAAGGATGTCTGTGTGGAATAAGCTAAGACTTAGTAAATTTTTCTGCTTTTTGTGTTTTATTCCACTGCAAACCAAAGAAATACAAATGTGGATACCAAAATATTTTTTAATTTCAACAATTTTCTGGAAGGAATGGTGCATTATTAGAAAAAACTGCAAGGGCTCCAATATTTTTGGCCACGACTGTATGTATACCCTCGAGGAAAGGAGGGAGAGGGGGACATGATAGAAACTTTCATTTACCTCAAGGGAATCAACAAAGTTAGAGAGGGTAGCATCTTTCAGAAAAAGAGATGTGCAAGAACAATGGGGCATAATTTGAAGATAGAGAGAGGACGGCTCAGAGGTAATGTGAGGCAGTATTTCTTCACAGAGAGGGTTGTAGATGCATGGAACGGCCTTCCTGAGGAGGTCGTAGAGTCAAAAACAGTGGGTGAATTCAAGAATGCATGGGACAGACATAAGGTAATTCTACTGGGGGGTAGGAGGAAGTAGGTTGTTGGTTAACTAGGATCTGCAGCTTATCCATTAGGTAGGGAAAGGGGCAGACTAGGTGGGCCAAGCAGTCCTTATCTGCCATCAGATTCTGTGTTTCTATGTTATTTCTGCTCTGCTAACATCCTTCTATGGATCTTATGCATGACTCTTCCTGCAGAGTGCTTCTTTAGTACTGTATGCTGCTCCAAGTGTAATAAATACCTGATGCCCTTGGGTCTGACTTGATGCCTGGCTGAGACAATGACAACACTATACTGAGGAGTCCCAGTAGGACCAAACGTAGTGTCTGTAGTTCATTATTATTTGCTATATTGAATCAGGTGTACAAACTTATTGAAAAGGCAACATGAAGTCATCTGGATGGCTGGTTACCAGGGATCGGGAGTGGACTTGGGTTGATACATTGTGAGGCACCTCAGCTGGGGAAGGTTGGTGGTGGGTTCCAGCACACAACGACCCCTGCAGGTGGGCCAGGGAGTTTGCTCCCACCACAGAGGGAGCACTGTGTCATTGAGGCTGATCGTGTATGGCTGACACTGAAGGGGAGAAAGGTGGCTCAAGGGAGGAGTACATCATAGAAACACAGACAATGACAGCAGAAAAAAAACAAAGGTCCATCCAGTCTGCCTGGGTTCCACATTTAGCCCTGGGACCTACTGATCTGATGTTGGGAGTATCTTTTGCAGCAGGCCACACCTATAAAACTACTGCCATCAGGCACTGTGACCAGCCGGAAACGTTTTCTAGGTAGCAGTCTAGCTGGGGCCTGCCCACTCTGATGTCACCCTCTGATGTTGGCTAACTCTGTAAAAATGGGCACTCCCCGCTCTCTCCTTAGTTCTTTTCCTGCCGTTGACCAGTGTGCGCTGGACCTCCGAAGACTGCCGCAAGCTTCAGTCAACTGCCATTTTCCTTAAGTTTTCTCTTAAATTTTCTTTTATTTCTACCCTAGTTTAACTTTTCGTTGATTCTGTTTGTATGTTGGACCTGCCCTTCTCTTCTGAATGGACCTCCAGGATGAAGTGCACTTGTGGGAAACAGCTCACAGAGAAAGATGGCCACTCTGCCTGTGTCTGCTGCCTCAGGCCTACCCATGACACCCAGGTCTACAACACCTGTAAAGGCTTTCACTTGTAGCAGAAGGTCGACGACATGGAACTGGAGCTGCAGGCCTGAAGTTCCTCTTCTTCTCCGGCCCAGTCCTCGGGGTCTCAGTCCTCCTCTTGGGGTGGGCTGGAGGGGTTCGGTGGTAACCACAAACACTGGGACAAGGACTGTGAAAAACACTGGTCCTCTTCCTGCTCGCGGTCCTTGCACAAGTCTAAGGCCACGGCGGGCTCGGTCACTTCCTCGGAGGTGGCCTCCTCTGTCTTGCACACCCTCTCGCCAAAATGGCTACCATTGCTCACCAACCTGTCTTTATTGGGTGGTGGCTCTTTGGGGGCTGGATCTTACTAGTCCCCACAGCCCCTGCTGTTGATGCCCCTTCTGGTGGCAGGGCCGCAGTCAGGAGGCGGTGTGGGGTAGGTGAGTTCCGGGTCTTCCCATGCTACCTGTCCACCGCCCTCTTCCTCGCAGGTGAACTCCTCCACAGCCGTAGACCCAACGCCCTCGCTGGTGTCTCCCTTGGTCATCTCCTATTTTCTTCGGCCACTTGAGGTGCTCATCACGGACAATTTCACCTCTGAGTGATGCCATTCTCTTTAACCCAGCACTAACACCAGCCAGGTCTCTCCTCCCACTCAGCTCCTGATTTTAGAACTGCTTGGGACTCGCTCTGTAGGTGTGGCCTGCTGCAAGAGATACCTCTGACATCAGATAGTATAGTTATGTAAGAACTTACCGTTACAGTAAATCTGCAGGGGGGGGATCTCTAGCAGCAGGCCATGCCATCCCTTCCTCCTTCCTCTTAACTTTGCTGAATCTTTCTGTACCTTGTGGATTTCTTTCTCCTTCCGTTTTGGCGGGAACCTTTGGTACCGCGTTGGTTCCTTAGCAGGAGGCTTTCTGCTCTGGTCTCAAGTGGGTGAACTGAGGAGGGAGCAGGGGCCGCCCACTCTTATAGGGTTGGTTGATGTTAGAGGGTGACGGCGGAGTGGGCGAACCCCAGTTAGACTGCTAGCTTGAAAAGTTTCTGGCTGGTCCTAGTGCCTGACGGCAGGTTGGCAGGTGCTGAGATTCAGTATCCATTAAGGTTACATGGGAGGCAGTATAGCGCAGTGGTTTAAGGCTCTGAGCTGCAAATCTGGAGACCTGGGTTTGAATCCCACGGTCCTCACTTGCATACTGTGTGACCCTGAGCAAGTCACTTAACTTCCCTGTGCTCCCAGGTCACACCTGTAAACAAGCTTTCAGCTTAGTGTGCCATTCCTGGTTAAACAATTATGGGGGGAATCAACAACGTGGTGGCTCCTGTAGAAGCATCAGCCTGTTTTCGGACCTCCTGTAGATCCCCTTTCAAGGCATCCACTGAAGTCTCCAGAACAAGTATTCTTCCATTAAAACCATTGACTTTTTGAGCAAGGTTAGTGTCCGATGGGATTAATTTTTGTAACTTAAGTCCCAGAAAGCTCAGGGTTTCCTCTGAACTTGAATCGGCTACATACAAAGCGTCAGACGTAGATCACGTGGCTGGTGCTCCACTGGATCCTTTATTTTTATCGGTACCTCCTGAGGCTTTATCTCGCTCCAGGTTGCCCATTTTAGGCAAGTCGAGAGTACAGACAGTCGGTGAGACCCCACCTGGAGTACTGCGTGCAGTTTTGGAGACCCCCATCTCCGCAAGGACGTAGATGGAATGGAGGCTGTCCAGAGGAGGGCAACTAAAATGGTGCAGGGTCTGCACCAGAAGACATACAAAGAGAGATTAAAGGAGCTTAACATGTATACCCTAGAGGAGAGGGGGGACATGATGGAAACTTTCAAGTACCTCAAGGGAATCAACAAAGTCCAAGAGGTAGCATCTTTCAGAAAAAGAGGTGTGCAAGAACAAGGGGCACAATTTGAAGATTGAGTGGGGACAGCTCAGAGGTAATGTGAGGAAGTATTTTTTCACAGAGAGGGTTGTGGATGCATGGAACAGCCTTCCTGAGGAGGTTGCAGAGTCAAAAACAGTGGGGGAATTCAAGAATGCATGGGCCAGACATATGGCATTTCTGGGGGGGGGGGGTAGGAGGAAGTAGGCTGTGGACATGGCCTACCTAGACTTCAGCAAGGCATTTGACACAGTCCTGCACAAAAGATTAATAAACAAATTTGCCAGAGTGGGAGTGGGTCCCTGGGTGGTAGCCTGGGTAAAACACTGGTTGGACAACAGGACACAGTGGGTAATAGTAAATGGAGTCCACAGTGAAGAAAGGAGGGTTACTAGTGGGGTACCGCAGGGTTCAGTACTGGGGCCGGTCCTTTTTAATATCTTTATAAGTGACATTGCAGAGGGACTGGAAGGGAAGGTATGTCTCTTTGCAGATGACACAAAGATCTGCAACAGTGTTGATAGGCAAGGTGGGGTGGAAAGGATGAAAAGGGACTTGGCAAGGTTGGAGGAATGGTCAAATGTATGGCAGCTTAGATTCAACACAAAGAAGTGCAAAGTAATGCACCTGGGAAACAAAAACCCAGGGGAATTATACACAATTGGGGGTGAGATACTGACAACAACAAAAATGGAAAGGGACCTGGGGGTAATCATATCAGATGACCTAAAGGTGGGCTAGCAATGTGAGAAGGCAGTAAGGAGGGCTGGGGGGATACTGGGATGCACAGGGAGAGGCAACACCAGTAGAAAACAGGAAGTTGTTGGCCCTCTGTACAGACAGTTGGTAAGACCACATCTGGAGTACTGTGTACAGTTCTGGAGACCCAATCTCTGCAAAGACATAGACAGGGTGGAAGCTGTCCAGAGGTGGGCAACCCAAATGATGCAGGGTCTGCATCAGAAGACGTATGAAGAAAGACTAAAGGAACTACAGATGTATACCCTCGAGGAAAGGAGGGAGAGGGGGGACATGATAGAAACTTTCAAATACCTCAAGGAAATCAACAAAGTCCAAGAGGGTAGCATCTTTCAGAAAAAGAGATGTGCAAAAACAAGGAGGAACAATTTGAAGATAGAGGTAATATGAGGAAGTATTTCTTCACAGAGAGGGTTGCGAATACATGGCACAGCTTTCCTGAGGAGGTCGTAGAGTCAAAACAGTGGGGGAATTCAAGAATGCATGGGACAGGCATAAGGCAATTCTGTTGGGGGTTAGGAGGAAGTAGGTTGTTGGTTAACTAGGATCTGCAGCTTATCCATTAGATAGGGAAGTGGGCAGACTAGGTGGGCCAAGCGGTCCTTATCTGCCATCAAATTCTATGTTTCTGTGTTAACTAGGATCTGCAGCTTATCCATTAGGTAGGGAAATGGGCAGACTAGGTGGGCCAAGTGGTCCTTATCTGCTATCAAATTCTGTGTTTCCTCTTTCCACTGGCAACGTCAAAATTATAATTATATCAAGCCAAATCACTGATTTTGCTGGATTTAAAAGAAAAACAGAGCTACACAAAGTTGCTTCCTTCGAGCTCAGACTCCACAGTGCCCATACCCCCCCACCACCTGAAGTACACCCTTCTAAACTCAAGGACTTGAGCTGTCATTTGTGATTTACCGGACCTGAGGGCCAGTTCAAACTAAACATAGTTATGGTCACTGTTTCCTAGCAGCTCTCCTAAGTCCACAGTTCCTACTACCTCTGTGTTGTGAGCACCACATTGAGAATTGCAGTCTGTCTGGTGGACTTCCTAACTAGCTGTACCGGCAGACAATCCTGGAACACATCCAGCAAGGCCTGACTTCTGGTGCTCCACGCCACTGGAACATCTCGGTCAGTATCCGGTAGGTTCAAATCATCCACCACCACTACTTCTCCCTTAGCTTACCCCTCTTTCCCGTTCTTACTTGAGCTCTTTGTCGCTCTTATCCCCCTGCCCAGGTGGTTTTTAAATAATCCCCAAGCGTAGTTTCTTTCCTGAGGCTGCCTTGAGTTGCACCCACAGTGACGTGATTTCCCCATTACTACCACTGATGCACATATCTTCTTCCTGCTCGGTGTCATCCTTGACAAAAAGATCTACTCCTTCCCCTCTACCTGGTCCTCTATCCCTCCAGAACATTGACTACCTAGGTACTGTCACTTCTCAGTCATTATTTTCCAGAGCCTATGTTTCCATTATGGCCACAAGGTCCACCTCTGTGTCTGTCAGTGCCTGGAGCTAACTGATTTTGTTACCTGAGCTTCTGGCATGAAGGCATACCCCCTTCCATCTGACCCCGGATCATACTTTGCTTCCCTTGTGCTTCCCATATCCTCTCATCCCCTTTTTCCTCTTTGCACTCCCCCTCTCGAAAGTTCCTTCACCTAGTCCAGTATGGGCCACAGCTGTCTTTGTACCTGCTGTGCTACTACACGTCCCCAGATGTGGGGGGAGTACTTGTAAGGATCCCTTTCCTCTTCCCTGCCATTGAGGTTCTCTTAGACTCGGTCTCCCGCGCAGTCAGTTTAAACGACTGATACAGAAGTCAAACTTCTGCCCCAGCACACAGACCCCCCCCAATCAGGTGAAGTCCATCAGCCTTGAAGAGCCTCCTGTCCCCCCAGTCCCCCACAAAGACTAGTACCCCTTATCCTTACACCATCGCTTAAGCCATGCATTAAACTCCTCTGTTAACATCCTGCATCCCCTCCCTACCCCACACAAGGAGGACTTCTAAATGACCAGGGAGGCTTAGTGTGCCGCCGGTCTGTCCCCCAGTCTACAAAAGTTCCACTTCACCATCTTCACCGACTAGTTTGCCAGATTATTGGCACCCAGGTGTACTAGCACCCCCTACTCCCTCTCCACTATCCTCCCTATCCTGTCTAAATCCCGGATTGCAGATGTCCCAGGAAGGCACCGGACCATCCCTCCCAACCCAGCTCACCCTCGACCACCATCTCTACCCCTCTAATCATTGAGTCACTGACCACTAAGACTCTCCTGGTAGACTTGCTCCCCTTGGGTGTCATCACATTGTCCCACCCTTTCCCATTGATTGTCTTGGAGACACCCCCAGCAGAGGCAGGTGCCAGAAACTCTTCTGGGGATGTGAAGCTGTTTGCCATCTGGATGGTGAGGGGCTGGACAAACTCTTTGTGGTTAACTCTGATTCCCCTCCCTGACGCTGTCCACACCACTCTGCAACCCCTTGGACCAGTGTGTCTCTGGGGGAGTGGGAGTGAGGGGGGGTGTAGGCTCCAGCTGAGCTGATGACGCAGCTGAGATTTGTTTTTTTTAGTTTTTGTTGACCGGGTAAGTGCACTAGACAAATCCTGCCTATTTTCCGGCACGACCCGGGGGAGGGGGATACAGATGAATGCCAACTGACCTTGAACCAGATTAAGCTGTTTCAACCCTTGCTGTCACTAGCTGAACCCTGATGATGACAGCAGGGAAAAGATAATAAAATATGGGGGATCGCTTCTGACTAAACCCCATCAGACTGCCTTGCACAAGGATTTGCATGCCCGTAATGCCTTGCATTGGGACTGAAGCTTCAGAGTATGTTTATGGTTTGGAGAGATCCACAACATCCAGACAATTGGGATATTTTTGCTCTCTTAGCATCCTTTTATGGATCCTATACACTACTGTTCCCTGCAAACTACCGCTTTGGTATACTCACTCCAAGCACGTCAGGCATGTAAAACTGGGCATACAGGCCTCCAGTTTCCATAAAACAAGAACAAGTTTATTAACATTGGTGTACACTGTCCTTGGATGTAATCATCCGTAAGATGGAATCCTTTGTTGGCATGACTGTTTTTAGGGTATCTTCACTCCTTACAGCGTACCTGCTAAAGTCAGATGCTGAGATTACCATTCCTTTTTGGGGTCATGATCCGTGACTTCAGTGGCAAATGCCAGGCATCTGTTGTGCAACTCTGGGAAAGACACTTGTTGCCTAGCATCTCTCTACCTCTTTATCTTATTTGTGGAATTGCAGTATTTCCCTTTCTGCACAGGAGACTGGAAAAATAATTAGTAGTATGGTCTTCTGGGTTTCATGGTGTTTGTTTCTTGAGACAGAACGTCACTGATGGGGAATATCACTGATAGGGAAGCTGTATGTTGTTAAGCAGTTTTCTCCTGTTACAGAAGCACCTAAGACCTCTGGATGGTCAGCTGTCTCGCTCGCTTAATTTATCAACGCTGTCACCAATGTGGTCACAGGTCACTTGAGGCTGCTCCCTTCTCGTTAAACCACCAGCTCTAGCTGCAGACAGTACAAAGCTTTTTGAACCTAGGAACCACCTCAGTGGCCCCAGGTACACCTTAGCCCTGTTTTGTATCAGATGGAGGTACAGTATACTTTTAAGTTGGGATGTACTCTCAGTGGCAGATCAACGGTGAGTCAGTAGATTACCTACCCTTTTTTTATTTTCTTTTAACTGCCATCCCTCCACCTGCATGCATGGCTCCTGAGGGCATAGCCATTGCACGATTTGGGGGTTCTCCCCAGGTAGCTGATGTCTTACTGGCTGCTAGGAAGCCTTCTACAAGGTGCATCTATTCCCAGAAATAGAAGCGTTTTTCCATATGGTGTGCTTCCTGCTCTGAAGACCTGTTTACATGTCATATTAAAACTATGGTAGTCTACCTCCTGTCTATATCAGATTCCTGTCTGCAGTACTTCTCCGTTACGGTGCACTTGGCTGCCATTTCGGCCTTCCGAACCCCTATTGATGGGCACACAGAGGAACAACTAAAACTGTCCTATACCTTCCTTAAGGGTATTTTGCAAGTGTCCACCAATTCAGAAACCAATGTTACCCTAGGACCTTAATTTTATACTTGAGAAATTGACTTTGGCTCCGTTTGAACCAGCTGCAACTTGTAAACTGTACTTCCTTTCATGGAAAGCTCTTTTTCTGGTTGCTGTCACTTCTGCCCGAAGGATTTCTGAACTTCAAGCACTTGCGTGTGAGCCCCCATACCTGATCTTTCACAAGTACAGAGAAGGTGATTTCTTGTTTTGGTTTTTTTAACTTTGTTTTTTATTTATTTTCCAGTGACATCACATTGAGCATACATATAGCAAACAGTCATAATAGTATTTCCATCTGGGACCAAGCACCTTAATAAAAGTAAAAAGGGCATTTGCCATATTGAGTTACCACATAGGGGGTATTACTGTAACTAGTACAAGACTATATAATCCAAAAATTAAACATCCTCTATTTATGCTGTGTTAAAGAGTCCAAGAGCTGCATGGCTGTAACTGTAAAGATTTAATGATCAGCATTTAGTCCCAGAAAGCCGAGCTCAAAAAGAGCTTATGGCACTATGCATGGTACCTAAATTAGCTTCCAAGGTAGAATTTCTAAACATACATTTGGAGCAGAAAAAATACATTTAGGAGGGGTAATGCAAAATTAACCCCCACTTCTAGTTTAACCACATCTTAATAATTTCAGGACTACAGATCAATAATACAACATACATACAGGCATTATTTGAGCCATCCGTATAGAAAAAATAACACCATTCAGAGCGGTTCCCCAAAGTCCCTTCAAGTGTCCGAGTTAGAATCTTCTTGGGTACTCACGTTCCTCATAGCCAGTCTAGTTGCCCATTTTCCAGCCTCCACAGGGTCCGTAAATAGGTAGACCTTCCCCCTCCTGTACAACACGTAGGCGAGCCGGAAAAACTATAGCATGAACTACCCCTGCTTGTCTCAAAGTTTGCCTAACCCCATCAAACTTCTTGCGGCATTGCCATGTTGCAAAACTTAGATCTGGAAAAAGATAAACTGGGTGTTCCTCGATAATCAACAGGCCTGCCCTTCGAGCCAGCGTCAATATCCTGTCTCTCACTCCGTCTCCAGAAGTAACAATCATCAAGGTGCGGGGCTCCTCCGATTGCTGACGACCACACAGATTAACTCTATAAATTTTCTTTATGCCTGTGATTGGCTATTGCCCCATAGCCAACAGCTTTTCTGTGAGAAATTCCTGAATTACCATGCGAGGGTGATCTCCTTCGAAGCCTTCTGGCAAGCCCAACACTCGTATATTAGCACTCCTGATTTGATTCTCCATAGTCTCGAGCCTCATGCAAACATGCTGAATCTCTTTGGAGAGCAAAGCAGTAGCTCCTTTGGCAGAATCAGCTCTTTTTGTTACCTCCAGCAATTCCGCCTTTAGTCCCTCCACCAAGGATTCCAGTACTACCACCCGGCTATTGAAGGAGTCCACTTTCTGTGAAAGGTTAACCACTGAGTTAATCAAAGTTTGCATTTTCAGCCCCAGCGTAGCAAGCAATTCTTCTGTATCCGAGGGAGTTTTAGCGAAGTCTTCTGGGGCTGACCGCGAGGTTTGGGCCACGCCAGAGTTTTTCCTATGATCCGAACCTCCTGTAGCTTTATCCCGCATAGGATTTCCCATATTCCCAAATTCAAAGGTCGGGAGTCCGATCTAATACTCTAATTTGATCCAGGCAGCATCTAAAATGCAGTTTTTGCTGTTTTTTTTTTTTGTTGTTGTTTTTTTTGTTTCATGTATTTATTAATGTACAGTTATCCATATACAATTCATAGCCAATAGCTATAAGAAATCCATATAGTACAGTCATATTCATTTGTCACAGCACTTGGATACAATAATATTTCCGACTTCATTCCACATTACTGTCCTTTTATCTTTTATTTTTAACTGCCCCCCCCCAACCCACTAACCCCTAACAATTAACTATTAACTCGGTCTGTGTCCCTTCTTTCTGTCTCATCCCCACCTTACTCAGAGGTCCATTCTCTCAATTAAATAACCCACTACCCTCCAACAGCATTCTTTCCCCCTTACTCAGAGCACCCAAATATTTTGCCCAGGTTCTCTCGAATCTATCTTCCATCCCTTTTAAGCGTGTGTCAGCTTATCCACTGCTAAAACTTTCACCGTAAGTTCTTTCCATTGACCCACTGTAGGCCCCAAAGCTGTGGTCCATACATTTTGTATTCCTATTCTAGCCACTGTAAGTAACACCCTTGTCCATCTGGGGTAAAGAAACCATTCCCCATTTTCTTCTCCTTCTACCCCTAACAACAATGATTTTTGGGAGATCTCAATGGGCTTTCCTCTCATGGATGTAATTTCTTTGGATATGCCTTGCCAGTAGGACTTTATCACTGGGCAACCCCAATAATAATGTTGGTATGTGCCTCTATTTATTTTGCACTTCTTACAGAACAGCGAGACCCCCAGACAAAAGCTGTGCACCATCGCTGGTGGGTAATATAGCCTCTGTATGTATTTAAACTGAGCTTCTTTGTACTTGTTGCACACTAGTAACCCCTGGTGGGATTCTAACATTAGCTGCCAGTTAGCCTCACTAATTTCTTCCCCAATGTCCCGCTCCCACCATACCTTCGCCTTCTGGGGAGGATCCTGAAAAAAACTTTTCCTGTCCAACCTCACGGCCCTCCCTATTAATCCCTTCTCACATCTATTAGCCCCCATTATTTCTTTTTCCACATCCTCCATCATTCTCCTTGTTTCCCTAGACCTGCTAAGCCGTTTGTAATACTCCCTAACTTGGAAGTATCTATACATGTGTGAAGTGGGCATGTTCCACCTCTCTTTAACCTCCTGGAATGTGCATATGCCCCCCCCCCCCAATGTCAAGGTCGCCATGCATTTTACCCCCTTATCCTGCCATAGTTTAAATCCATCATCCTCCAGCCCTGGCAAGAAATCAGGGTTCCCCACCAGTGGGACCAGCAAAGTCTGGCATACCTCAGTGCCTTGTCTCTTTTTGATTTTCCCTAGGCCAATAAACCCACCACCACCATCATCGGATTAGATGCAGCCAGCTTTATATACCGCTTAAGTCCTTCTTCACATAGGTAACTCAAAATTCTCCCTGGGGCCTATCCTTTTCTAACTCGACCCACCCAGCCACCTCCTGTCTGTGTACCCAATTTTGTATGTACCTATATTGCATTGCCAAGAAGTACCCCATCATGTCCGGGAAGTTTAGCACCCCTTTTGCTATTGGTGCTTTTAACCATTTCAGACTAATTCTGGGGTGTTTACTCCTCCAAACAAAAGTTGCAGATGCATTTTCCAGTTTTTTTATATCCTGGGCTGTCAGGCTGAAGGGGATCATCTGCATTTTATATAAGATTCTGGGCAAAACGTTCATTTTAAGGGGATTGATCCGTCCCATCCAGGAAATACTCAGCTCCTTCCACCGACTCGGGTCCTGTAAAACTTTCCTTATCAATGGTCTATAGTTCACCTTATATAGGCTCCCCACGTGCTTTCCCACCTCAATTCCCAGGTATGTAAGTGTATGTTGTACTCTTTTTAAAGTTTTTATGTGGAGAATTGCAGCAACGTAATTTCTTGCTTCCACCAAGCTTGGGCTCTGGCCCCCCAAGGTGATTTCTGACATCATGCTTAATCTGATCATAAACCCACCAGTGTATTATCTTGAGCATATTAACAAGTGTGAAGCTTTGCTCCATACCGTTGATGCACATAGAACACTGTGTTTGTACCAGGATTGCATGAAATACTGCAGAAAGTCCACTCATTTTTTTTTTTTACTCTTTCACCCCAGGGAGAAAGGGTGAACCTATGACTAAGCAGTTCCTCTCCAAGTGGCTGGCCAGCTGTATTACTTTTATAGGAAGTACGGTAAGGAACTTCCTGGTGCTGTGTATGGCCACGCTGTACGAGTGGTAGCCACCTCTGTTACCTGTTTCCAGAATGTTTCTGCTGCTGCCACATGGTGCACCGTACATGCTTTCACTAAACACTACTGTCTAGACACTGTCTCATACAGATGTGCTGTCTTTGGTCTTGCAGTCTTGCAAGGTCTGTCTTGATTTCATATCAGACTTTTACCATCCTCCCTGGGTACTTTGTACTACTTGGAAATCGTTCCAAAGGGGTGGCCCAATGAAGAAGATATCCTTGATGAAGATAGAACAGTTACTCACCATAACAGTAGATCTTCAAGAGAATCTCCTCCATTGGGCCTCAGCATACCCACCCTCTTTCTCCCTGTCTCAGGTATAAGCTGGCAGGGTATTCTGCTGCCTACGCACAAGGTGTCCATACGGGTCTTGTATCTCTTCGGATTCCAGTCCCATGCTGTTCTCTTCAAGTTTTTAAAAAGCGACTAAAATTGTATTTATTTGATTTATGTACAGTACTTGTAAATGAATGTTACAGCTGAATGTTGTTTATCTTTTTGTATTGCATACTTGTCTGGGTCGAGCCTGAAAAAGGACCCTTGGTCCAGTGCTCTTACCTAGTTAACAAATCAAAACAAAACAAAAAAATTTAATAAAATGCTTCTCCTTGTGTCCTTGGTATTGATGTGATCGCCTGGTTCCTCATGGTAAGAGGCCCTCTAGGCTCATCTCTGGCAGGGAACTAAGGAGCAAGGGGGCTGCCCAAGATTTATAGGTGCTGACACTGTACATCATAGTAGGTGGCCCCCAGCTGGCAAAAGTTTCTGAGTGGTACTGATACGGATGGCTTACAGTTGCAAAGGTTTGACCCAGTGGAGGAGATTCTCTGGAAGATCTACTGCTACTGTGAGTAACTGCTCTTTGCAGTTAGCCCCCAGAGTGAATAAGGAAAACAGCTAAATTTTCATAAGTTTTTTCAGTAGAGGAATTTGCCGCACCCCCTCAGTGGTGTCACTTTCTGTCTCTAAGATGCCATGAAATGGCTGCTACCTCAAGGGAGACAGTACATCACAGTGGTTTAAGACTCTGAGCTGCAAACCTGGAGACCTGGGTTTGAATCCCACAGCCCTCACTTGCATACTGTGTGACCCTGAGCAAGTCACTTAACTTCCTTGTACTCCCAGGTCACACCTGTAAACGAGCTTTCAGCTTAGTGTGTCTGTCCTGGTAAAACGAAACAAAACAAATAAAAAATTTGATTTACAGGTTATTTAGATATTTATAGCTCTGGTTTGCTGACACCTAAGTACAGTATGTTGTTAGCATGAACATTTCATTGATTTAGAATTTATGGGACCTGGAACCCTTACCCTCCCCTTTTAGTTACGTGAGTTTGCTAGTTATTTGGTACAGTGGTCCTGTGCCTTCCAGTTTTCCCACAGTTTTCTGTAAAGCTAACGATTGGGTTACCATCAACTTTTGCATGTGTGTCTGTTTGCAGGTTATTGCCATGATAAAAGGACTACAGGTGTTAATGGGCAGGATGGAAAGTGTATTCAACCATGCCATCCGTCATACTATTTATGCTGCTCTCCAAGATTTTGCCCAGGTTACACTTCGAGAACCTTTAAGGCAGGCTATTAAGAAGAAGAAGAACGTTATTCAGAGGTTAGACTTTAACTGTTTTTTTAATAAGTTTAAAATTTCTAGTCTTTTAATCAATCCAGATACTGATTTTTTTCCTTTATCAGTTATTCATTTATAGAGCCTCCAACACCATAAGAAAAATCAAGGAAATAAAACACCCACCAGTTTCTATTCCATTTCCTATTTCTACCAACCTGGATTCAGTTCACTATCCATACTTAAATAGTTTAGTTGGTGTGGCTCAGTCATCAGACATTTATTTATGTAGTTTTTGATTACCGGGTAAGTGCACTAGACAAGAGTATTGCCTATATTCTGGCACGACCTGGGAGAGTTGCAACAACAGAGAGATCGGGTACAAACATGAGTAACACTGTTCATGGCACAGCATGAGGGAGCGCATAAAACATTGCAGTGCTTACAGACTAAGAGCAAGCCAAATTTTACTGAGCCAAATAAGCAGACTAAGTTAACTAACTGCCTGCACGAGACATAATGGAAAATAATAACAGTAATCGGGTAGGTATATAAAAAAACAATAGACATTTAAACAATAGGGTAGGTGAGGAACGTAGGACTGACGAGAGTCAGAAGCGAGGAGACAGTAAGTGACATAATCCTGAGGGACACCTAGGTGAAAACTCTCAAGATTCAGAGCAGGAGCAGACCTTAAAATCCAGTAGGTGGGCACGAAGGCCTAGTTTGAAAACCTGGTGGGATTTGGAGAGTTTGACCTGCAGGGGGAGAGAGTTCCAAAGGAGAGGGCAGATATTGCAAAGGAGAGTTCACCCTTTTTGGTGAGACACCTAGGAATTTCCAAAGGTGTTTGTTCTGATGACCTAAGGGGATAGGTACAAGTAGAGTGGATAAGTAGCCTAGAGAGGTAAACAGGGGTCCCAGTTCTGATTATGTTATCAGTCAGGCAGCCAGTAGAGTAGAGTCTATATGACTGAGGGGAGAGCCAGCCCAGTCTAGAGTGAAGTTGACAACGATGAGTTAGCCTGTGGGCAGAGAGGGAAAATCTGCATATGGTGTTATAGCATGTGTTCCACTTCTGGATTGCTCCTTTGCCAGTATCAAGGAAGGCTGGGAACAATATGTAAGACTGGGGAGGAGAAAACCATGCGCGATAGCAAGTCTAGCAGTGTCATTTAGGGCAGACCTGATTTCATAAGCAAGTCCTAGTTTGGTGTTTACAGCCTTACAAGTGGCAGCAATGTGCAGGTTAAAATCCAGCAATGGATCTAGCATAACTCCTAAATACCTAAAAGATTCAACATGTTCCAGAGGGGTGCCGTCAAGACATACGACTGACAGGGCCGTGTCACATGATTTGATTTTCTGGTGGGAGCCGAAAAGCATTGCTGCGGTTTTCTGGGAGTTCAGTAGGAGCTTGTTTTGTAGAAACCAGTCTTGTAAACAGTCAAAATCAGTTTGAAGATTTGCTTGTATAGCTGAAAGGTTTTTACTGCTGGAGAGAAGCACCATATCATCAGCGTACAGGATAATGGAGGAGGAACTGGGCAGAGAGGGCAGGTTGTTTATAAAAAGAGAGAAAAGGAGGGGACCAAGAATCGATCCCTGGGGAAATCCAACACAGGAAGGGGCAATGTCCGAGACAGCAGTATCAATGTGAACAAATTGCATTCTCCCGGTGAGGTAGCTATCAAACCAGGAGATGACAGATTGGGAAAAGCCCATGGAGGCTAGACAGGAAAGGAGTAGAGGGTGATCCACAAGATCAAACGCCTTAGTGAGGTCAATAAAAATGGCTCCCGTGAGCAAGCCCTTATCCATGACCTTAAGGACATTGTTTGTTAGCTGAAGTAGCACAGTTGTGGTGCTGTGACCCATTCGGAATCCATGTTGAGCAGGAGAGAGGAGATTATGAAGTTGCAGATATTCCAAGACCAGGGAGGCAACAATCTTCTCCAGTATTTTGTTGAGGGTAGAGAGAATGGCAATCGGTCGTTAGTTTGCCAGGTTTTTGGTGTCTCCTTTTTTGTGCACAGGAACCACTCAAGCTGTTTTCCATAGCATCGCACAGTCTTGCTGGCGATAGAGAGACTGAGAATTCTTGCAAGTGGGCAGCAAGAGCAGACAATTTAATAAACTTAGGCAGTAACCCATCAGATCCAGGAGATCCATGGGATGGAGTGGTTTTAAGGAGACGCAGCACCTCAGCAGTGGAGACAGGTCTAAAGTTCAAAGGAGATTTAGGAGGTAGCTGCTTCTCGAGTGAAGGAGCAAGGGACTGATTAAACTTTTTCAGATGTTCTGAGAGATCGGAGAAATGAACGTTCAGAGCATTAGCAATAGTGAGTAGCTTATTACAGTTTTTACCATTTAGCGTCATTTCAGTTATGGATGGTTTGCGCCTTTGGCCCATAACATTTTTGATGTGGTTTCAAAAACCCCGGGTATCACCAACAGAAGCTTGGAGTAGTCTGAAAGTAGTCCCTTTTAGCCTTTCGTATATCCTTCTTGTAGTCATTCCTCAGGTTTCTATAAACCAGTCCTCAGTCCGTTGGGACTTTTTTTTTTACAGTGGCCCAGGTCTTGTCCCTTCTTCTCATAGCGCTAAGGAGATCCTTGTGTAACCATCTGTTTGCTGAGCCCCTGATTCGCCTCCTTTTCAGAGGAACATGTAGATCCTGAAGTAAGAGTAGCCTAGAATTTAGGTAGTCTAGGGTGCTATTTACATCCTCAGTGATATAGATGGGAGACCCATCAGTATTCTTTATGTCATCAAGAAGTGCATTTGGTATGAGCTTAGTGAAGTCTCGAAACTGTATTATTTTGGGAGGAGGATTTGGATCGTGACCATTCCAGATGCAGTACGTTGGTAGGTGATCCCTAATAGAATCAGGAAAGGTGCCTGCCGCCATGATCTTATGTACTCTGTTTGTGGCAATCCAGTCCAGCGGGGACTGGTGTGTGCCATTTGCAGAGAAGCGAGTAGGGCTAGTTATAACTTGGGATAGTTGGAGTCTCTCCAGAGCTTCACTATATGATCCCGAGTGGGTACCAGATAGGTTGAGGTTAAAATCACCCATAAGAATTACTTCATATTTACCCTTTAGAGTGGAAGGATAGTCCATGAGGCCAATTAAACTGGGGAGAGCCCCCTTTGGAGGATTGTAAGCACATACCAAGTTTAATGTTTTCACACCTCCAAGGAACAAAACAGCATGCAGGGTTTCACAGTACCCTGATAACCCAGAATATTGAAAATAAATAATAAGGTGTTCTTTATAGGAGAGTGCTACCCCCCCCCACCCCTTTGTTTTGAGGGGCGGTCAAATCTTATAAGTTTGTAGCCATTTATATTCATACATAGCATCGGGTATGTCAGGCCTAAGCCACATTTCTGTCAATCCTAGAATGTCGGGGCTATAGAGGACAACCCAGGCTTCCAATTCGAGGACATTTGTGGGGAGACTTCTAATATTCATATGGGCAGTTTTCATCCCTTTGGAGGAGAACCACGAGGAGCAATTTGTATGCCTTTCATTGGAGGAGGGTCCAGGATTTAGCTCAACAACTCCAGATAGGGATAAATGTAGCAGAGGCACCCAAGGTTCACTGGAGTGATGAAAGAGGGGCAGGAGGCTTTTTGGCACCACAGGAGGGTGAGTGAGAAGGAAATAACTTAGCTTGGCGGGGTGAATGACATAAAGAGATAAGTTGTGTACTGGATTTAATTTTCTGTTTGACAGAAGATTAGAGTAGACAAAGGAGGATTCATCATGTGCATGATGCACCCAGTCACATGCTGTGTGATTCAGTGAGAGGTGGGAGAGGGTCATAAGAGAAAGTACGAGTCCACCCATGACCAGAATTATCCCTGGCTGAGTAAGAGATACCATGACGGCAGGAGAAAAAAACAGCAGACAGGAGACAAGCAGATGGAGGAAAAAACAGAAAAGAAAAATATGAAAGTTTTAAGCAGTCAATGCTTAAATAATTGAAAAATGTATTAGTTTATATTTATTTATGTTGGCAGGGTAGGGTTTATTTGCTGCACAGTAAGATACAAGGCAGGGCAGGTACCACAGAAAGAGTGCAACTGGAGACGAGAAAAAACAATATATTAGAACAACCAGTAGGGGTAAAGATTGTAAGATTACATTTCAAATAGATATTCACAAAGTAAGGAGAGTGGGCGGAGCAGGAGGAGTATTTAATGCTGAGAGGAGAGGGAGTGGGGGGGGGCAAAAAAAAATTGCAGTCAGGCAGCAGCTCATAGCCATGGTTCTGTGCACAGCTGCCAAAAGGAGCTAGTGGGCATATGCAGAGGATTTGCAAGTTTTGGCCAAGGAACTGCACCGGAGAAAAAAGGCGCCAAGAATTTGAATTCTGAGCCATCTCGTACCTTCCTGAAGCCAGCTGGCAACTGTCGTCAGGTTTGTGCAGCGAGGGGGGGAAGCTGGGGAGGGCTTTTATTTCTTTGCCCTCAAGACCCTAGAAAGAAAGGGGGGAGAGAGGATTTAAGTATAGTTCAGACAGGTGAGGGATATTTGAGAACAAAAAGCTTACAGAGAAACAGTGGGAGGGGACTGAAGGAAAAAAAGAAATTCAGGAAGGGACAGTAAGATTATGGCTAAGTCTTAGAGGAGAGCAGAAAAAATAGTCTAACTATGCATTTATCCACAGCAGCAGTTAAATCTAACTTAAGTTATGCACTTTAAGTAAAAGAAAAGGAAAAAAAGAAAAATTGCAGTCAGGCAGCAGCTCGTAGCCGTGGCTCTGTGCACAGCTGCCAAAAGGAGCTAGCGGGCATACGCAGAGGATTTGCAAGTTTTGGCCAAGAAACTGCACCGGAGAAAAAAGGCGCCAAGAATTTGAATCCTGAGCTGTCTTGTACCTTCCTGAATCCAGCTGGCAACTGCCGTCGGGTTTGTGCAGCGAGGGGAAAAGCTGGGGAGGGCTTTTATTTCTTTGCCCTCACGACCTTTCCTGAAGCCAGCTGGCAACTGTCGTCAGGTTTGTGTAGCGAGGGGGAAAAGCTGGGAGGGCTTTTATTTCTTTGCCCTCACGACCCTTCCTGAAGCCAGATGGCAACTGTTGTCAGGTTTCTGCAGCTAGGGGGGAAAAGCTGGGGAGGGCTTTTATTTCTTTGCCCTCACGACCCTTCCTGAATCCAGCTGGCAACTGCTGACATATTCAAGCTTTGCTTCCCATGGTGTCGTCCTTTGGCTCCACCGTGTCTGACTTCAGATCTTTTTTTCTGCCGGAAGGGACAGGTCTCCTTCGCAGCTCCTGCAGCTAATGGTGAACTCATGCTGCAGCTCTGCTTTCCTGGCAAAATATTTGATTTAAACTTCAGATCTGACTTCGAGGGGGAGCTCTTGCAGCAGGTAATACCATACATTGACCTCAGTCGACCTTCTTGTCTAACTATTGTGCCATATATGTTCTTTTCATAGATGCTCTTTTTTTGTACTTTAGGGACCAGATATTCAAACTGCGCCAGGCTGTGGCGCAAGCTTGAGCGCAGTGCAACTTGGCTGCGCAGGGGTGTGGACTGGGCGATATTCAGTGGAGCTGCGCCATGGCTCAGCAGCTTTGAATATCGCACCCTGGCCACCCCAAGTGTGTATGGCACAGTGGCACTTCGCCAGCGCAAGTGGCCAGAGTGGAGCATGGAGATGCCCTAGTGCAAGTTCCATTGCGCCATGCACAGCAACTGCGATATTCAAAAGTTGACATGCAAATGGGGCCATAATGTGCAAGGCTTTTACATGGGGCTGTTGCATGTCATTATATTCATTGCATGCGAGTCGCTTGATCTGACGACTTAGCCTTGGTGCCCTGCCAGGCAGCAGCCGCCGGGGACCGACGCCCCCGCAGCCTGATTGCGGGCATTTGAAAAAAAAAAAAAACCACTACTATGTCCAATATCCCTAGTGGTCCAGTGGACCGCTATGTGCCCGATCGCGGGCATCTATACAAAAAGAAGATATTCCCTCCTATATCCCTGGTGGTCCAGTGAACCGCTGTGTGCCCGATCACAGGCATCAGTACAAAAAGAAGATATTCCCTCCTATATCCCTGGTGGTCCAGTGGACCGCTATGTGCCCGATCGCGGGCATCTGTACAAAAAGAAGATATTCCCTCGTATATCCCTGGTGGCCTAGTGGTACCCGCCCACTGAGCCCCACCACCCGCCTCCCCGGTCAGCCGGCGGGTGGCAGCACCCACCCGCCTGCCGCCGCCGACCGACACCGGTGTGCTGCACGTTCATTGCTGACAGCGTGAGCCAATGGCGCAGAGCCGCAGCCAGCATTGCCACATTCCAGATGGACGTGACAGGTAGCGAATGCACGCCTACTGGCTCACACGTGAACCATCGGCGGCAGCCCACCGAGGTGTCAGGCGCGGGCGGGCAGGTGGTGGGTGCTGCTGCCGCCGCTGACCGGTAGGGCCCAGTGGGCGGTGGGGGACCACCAGACCACCAGGGATATAGGAGGGAATATCTTCTTTGTACAGATGCCCGCGATCGGGCACATAGCAGTCCACTGACCACCAAGGATATAGAAGGAATATCTTTTGTACAGATGCCGCGACAAGGCCATAGCGTCCACTGACCACCAGGGATATAGGGAGGAATATCTTCCTTTGTACAGATGCCCATGATCGGTTTGGGGGCGCGCCAGGCAGCCGAGTTTGAGGCCACCCACAGGTGATAGCTGCTGCAAGCTGCGCCTGCAGTCGGCAGCTCACCTGTGGGTGGCCATCAGTTGTTCCTTTTTGGGATCAACTTTGTGCTGGCACAGGTAGGGGTTGCTCATGCATGGCTCTGCACATCCCGGGCTGAATATCGGGCTGTGCAGAGTATGCATGGGCATCCCCCCCCACCACTACCACCTGTGTGCTGCATACATTACTGATGCGCTCTGGTGCATCGGGATTTGTGCCGCACACTTTTCCCTTTTAAATATCACGCCGCAACACTGTTGCGCCATGCGCAACCCTCTTGAATATCTGGGCCTATGAGTATCTGTTTCATTTACCGATACTCATGAACATATATTGACCTTAGTTGACCCTTTGGTCCAAGGCAAAAGGTGTTTCAAAATATTTAAATTTTTTTCATTTTGTATAAGAATAATTATATGCAAGTAGAGAGCAATATTATTATGCACGTGCTTAGGTTTAAAATGAAGGAATAAGAAGTGTTATATTTATAAATTGGAATTCTATTGGATGTCTTTTAGATCTAACATATAAGATCAACAAAATGAATGAAATTGTTAAAGCTGTTTTGTAGTACAGAGTAGGATCATAACTACTTAATATTATAAAGTGATATTTGTTAAGTTGTCTTCCTAGATGCTTTTTGCACTTTACTTTTGTGCATACATTGACCCAAGTTGACCTTCTGGTTTATTTAATACTATTGTGTCATATATGTTATTTATATTGATGTTTTTTGCACTTATGTGGATGTTCTTTGCACTTATGAGCATATATTGACCTTAGTTGACCTTCTGGTCTAAAATGTAAAGGGGTTTAGTAATTTCTTTTTTCTTCTCTATATGAAATATACAACAAGCAAAATATTATTTATCTTGATTTATTGGTATGCTGCCATTGTCATGAGCATGTAGTATCTACTGCTTTAATGTATAGTATTTTATGTGCTTTGTATTTTGGTGGCATGGGTGCACTAATAGTATCTTAGACAGAAACAAGCCAAACTTGAATGGCATGCTCTGACTTTAACACAATACTTGAAACAAAAACGTATCCTGAGAGGACTCCGCATTTTTGTGGAAGCAAACTTAGGATATGTAGATATGGATTTGGATATACAATGGGATGGTGTAAGAAACAGGTGTTCTAAAAATTTCATGCTGTTAATAATAGAATCAATTACAAAAGAGTTACAAAGAATAGATATAGAGATTACACAATATAATAATGAAATTAAGAATAAATATAGTATGGAGGAACTAACAGAGTATCTAGAGAGGGTTAATACTAACCTCAAAGAATTTGAGGAGGAGCTTAGGGCCACAAAGTTACACAAATTTAAACGAGATCTAAATGAGTATAAAAACAATCAAGTTTATACCTTCTTAAACAAAAAGACAGGCTATACTAAAACATTTCAATATAATTTGGAATCGGAGTCCTCAGCCATTAGTTCGGAAAGTGAAACAGAGGGTGATATTCAGCAAGTTAGAGGTAGAGGGTCGTATCATTTTTTTGGCAGAGGTGGATACCGAGGCAAACGACCATTTCGGCAAAGAGGAAGGAGGAAGGGGATATCTGTATACAAAGGACAACAAAGGAGACAGGACCATGACAGATTCACAAGTAGGCCCTTCAAATGTAACAGAAAGAGGAATAGGTGCAGATATAGGGAACATAGAAAGAAAAAAAGACAAGAAAGGACAAGACACCCCATTGGAGGCCAGAACAACACGATCGACAGTAACGAAAATCAATTCGTTTATAATATATCTAAGAGAGAATTGACTGATGTTGAGATACAAGTTTTAGGCAAGGGTTTATCTTTTTGTCCATATAACCAGATTAAGGAATTTGAAATAAAGTTAGATTTGAACTTTTTTTTTTAGGAAACTTAAAATATTTTTTTGGTTCACAACCCATAAGGGAAATGGACATTTAAGAACAGACCAAGAGAATTTTCCTTAGTAGTAAATTGCTTTTGAAATCTAAATTTACTCCTCCAGTAACACCTCATATTATTGAAACATATATGGCTTTGGTCAATAAAGATATAGATGAAATATTAAAAAAAGAAAAAAGTATGGATAGAATGAAGAGGTTTAATTTATCAGCACAACAATTTGCAGCCTTGAGAAGTTTGGAGAATGATGAGGATATAATTATTAAAAATGCAGATAAAGGAGGTGCAATAATAATTATGGACTATGCACATTACCGATCAATATGTTTAGATGTATTACAGGTAAAGGAAAATTATATACATTTAGATGGTGATCCAACTGGAACTGTTTCTGACTTAGTACAAGCTATTTTATTAAATGCTTATGACACACAATAAATTACAGAGTGGGAAAAAGATTCATTATTCAGAATACATCCGACTATACCTACATTTTATATACTTCCTAAAATCCATAAGAATCTTGGAGCACCTCCTGGAAGACCAATTGTGGCGGGTATTAATTCTATAGTAGAACCTTTGTCTGTTTTTATTGATCATCATATCAGGCCTCATGTAGAACAAATTGAATCATATGTTCGTGACTCAATAACTCAACAGACATTATTTTCACTATAGATGACATAAATAACAGTAATATAAATGTACAACAATGTATATTGGTTACGTGGGATGTAAAAGATTTATATACATCTATTCCGCATAGAGATGGTTGTGAAGTATTGAAAGTTTTTTTAGATGAATATAGAAATGAAGAGAAACCATCTAATGATTTGATTGTGAAATGGGCAGAGACAGTGTTAACTCAGAACTATTTTCATTTTGAGAAACAATTGTTTTTACAAGTTAAAGGTACTGCTATGGGTTCCAGTATGGCTCCATCATACGCAAATATATATATATGGGTCATTTTGAAGACGTTTATATATATATATATATATATATATGAAGAAAAAAATATTTTTAGGGAGAAATTAAAACTTTGGAAGCATTTTATAGATGATATTTTTGTATTATGGACTGGTACAATTGAAGAATTGCATATTTTCAATCAATATTTGAATAATTGTAATACAAACCATTTGGTCTTTGTTGTGACTTGGAGTAGTGAACAGATTCCCTACCTTGATTTGTTGATATATAATGTGAGGACAGATTACTGACTAGACTGCATCATAAAGAAACAGATAAAAACTGTATTCTACATGCTTAGCGTTTTCACCCGAAGAAATTGATAGAATCTATACCTTATGGACAACTGATTTGGGCAAAACATAATTGCACCCAGAAAATAGAGTTTGAAAAAGAACAGGCCATTATATTAAATAGATTGAGAAATAGGGGCTATAAACAAGAGACAGAGGACAGGACAGGGGCAAATGGAAAAATGGACAAGGGCAATAAGAGCAGGGATGGGGTAAAAAAGGATAAAGCCAACATTAAATGGAGGGCAATGAGTACCAATGCCCATAGTCTGGGAAACTAGCTTCCAGAGCTAGTAGCCCTGATGGAAGAGGAACACTTGGATATTGTGGCAGTCACAGAAACATGGTACATGGAGAACCACGACTGGGATGTCAACATACCAGGGTACACAATCTACAGAAGGGATAGGGAGGGTAAAAGAGGAGGTGGAGTAGCTCTCTACATAAGGGAAGGGATCAAAGCTACAGAACTAAAAAGTAAAGTGGGAGGACAAGAGGCACTCTGGGTCACCTTGGAGACAGGGAATGACATCACAGTCCGCACAGGGGTTGTATACAGACCCCCCTCTCAAGGGGAGGAAATGGACAAGAAAATGATAGAGGGCATTCTCAAAATGGCTGAAAAAGGGGAGATACTGTTGATGGGGGACCTGAATATGTCAGATGTTAACTGGGCGACATGGACTGCAGCCACATCCAAGAGCAGGGTCATTCTCGATGCCCTACAAGGAGCATGCCTTAGACAGCTAGTGGTGGAACCCACTCGGGAGGGAGCAATATAGACCTGGTACTCTCAAATGGAGAGAGGATCACAAACTTAGAAGTCAGTAGACATCTGGGAACAAGCGACCACTGCACAGTGTGCTTCACAATAAACACAACCATGGAGACAAGCCATACAAAGACAAGGATACTGGACTTTAGAAGGGCTGACTTTGGCATAATGGGTGAATACCTGAGGAATGCATTAGCAAATGGGCAGAAAGGTGGGGTGGAAGAACAATGGAGAAAAATCAAAACTGCCATCATGGAGGCAACAAGCCTTTGTGTGAAACAAATAAAGAAAACAAAGCGGAATAAAAAAACCACTATGGCTCTCAAAAGAGGTGTCAGGGAAGGTTAAGGAGAAAAGGCTGCATTCAAAAGTATAAGGAATCACAGGCGAAGCACGGCAGGGAACAGTATCAATTAAAGCAGAAAGAAGTGGGGAAGGCAGTCAGAAAAGCAAAGGCCCAAACCGAGGAAAAGATAGCCAACTCAGTTAAGAAGGGGGATAAAACCTTTTATAGGTACATTAGGGAGCATAGAAAGGTTAAGGGAGGGATAGTGAAGATTAATAAAGGAGAGGGGAGGTGGGCAGAGGGAGACAGTGAAAAAGCAGAGATACTGAATGAATACTTTTGCTCAGTATTCACAAAAGAAGAAGAGGAGGAGTTACCTAAACCAAACAGTAGAAGCACTCTGGATAGTGGGGTTGACACCAGTCCATTTACGGAAGAAAGAGTACTGAAAGAACTCCTAAAACTCAAGGTGGACAATGCAATGGGGCCTGACGGGATTCACGCTAGAATCCTAAAAGAGCTAAGGGAGGACCTAGTGACACCACTAACCACACCTTTTAACAAATCATGGGAAGATGGGGTGGTACCTGAGGACTGGAGGAGGGTAGATGTGATTCCCCTTCACAAGAGTGGGAGCAAGGCGGAAGCAGGAAACTACAGACCTGTAAGTTTGACCTCAGTGTTAGGGAAAATGATGGAATCACTTCTGAAAGAAAGAATTGTTGAGTACCTAGAGGCCAGCGGGGCACAGGACCCAAAGCAGCATGGATTCACAGCAGGAAGGTCATGTCAGGCGAATCTAATCGATTTCTTTGACTGGGTGACCAAAGTAATAGACCAGGGAGGGGCTGTGGATATGGCCTACCTAGACTTTAGCTAGGCATTTGACACAGTCCCGCACAAAAGATTAATAATCAAGTTAGCCAGCCTGGGAGTGGGTCCCAGAGTGGTAGCCTGGGTAGCAAACTGGCTGCACAACAGGACACAGAAGGTAATAGTGAATGGAACACATTCTGGAGAAAGGGGTTTACTAGTGGAGTACCTCAGGGCACAGTACTGGGTCCAGTCCTCTTTAACGTCTTTATAGGTGACATTGTGGAGGGTCTGGAAGGAAAGGTATGCCTCTTTGCAGATGACACAAAGATCTGTAACAGAGTTGATACACAAGGGGGGGTAGAAAGGATGAGAAGGGACTTGGCAAGGCTGGAGGAATGGTCAGACATATGACAACTTAGATTCAGTGCAAAGAAGTGCAAAGTATTGCACCTGGGAAATAAAAATCCAGGAGAAGAGTACACAATAGCAGGGGAGGTACTAATGACAACAGTAATGAAAAGGGATCTGGGTGTAGTCATATCAGATGACCTAAAGGTGGGTAAGCAATGTGAGAAGTCAGTAAGGAGAGCCAGGAGGATACTGGGATGCATAGGGAGGGGCATCACAAGTAGAAAAAGTGAAGTGGTTATCCCTCTGTACAGACAGTTGGTGAGACCCCATCTGGAGTACTGCGTGCAGTTGTGGAGACCTCATCTACACAAGGACATAGACAGGATGGAAGCAGTCAAGGGGAGGGCAACTAAAATGGTGCAGGGTCTACATCAGAAACCATATGAAGAGAGACTGAGAGAGCTTAATGTGTATACCCTTGATAAAAGGAGGGACAGGGGGGACATGATAGAAACTTTTAAGTACCTCAAGGGAATCAACAAAGTCCAGGAGGGTAGCATCTTTCAGAAAAAGAGATGTGTAAGTACAAGGGTTCAAATGGAAAATTTAAGTTTGTTTCACCCTTGTACTTAATGTTCCTGACACTTTACTTAATTTGATGTGGTGTGGATACCAATAATATGGTATACAAAGCATTCGCTTTACTTATGTTTTCAGATAAAATGTAAAGACAGGACCACTGGTGACTATAAGATATTTAAATCTGAAATAAGAAAATTAAAAGTAAATTGTGTTAATGGTTACTCAGAATATATTAATTTAGGTAAGCGAGTGTGAGTTTTAAGAGGGATAATTAATACTTTGAAACTAAGTGACATTAATAAATAAGTGCTTATAAGGGCTTAACAGAAATATCTTTTGTTTTAAACCTTTTTTAGGTTTAAAAATATATCATGTATGTTTATTGAGCTTGAAATTTTAAGGGCAAACATTTATACATATATACTAGGTGAGCATATTTTTATGAGTTATGTCATGATAAAATTGAGTTTATTATTTTTGTAATGTTGGATGATTAATAATGGTGAATGTTGAAATGTTATAGATATGGTACTGTACTGAAGAATGTTTATCTGAAACGTAGATATGGTACTGTACTGAAGAAGGTTTATCGGAAACGTATACAGCTAAAGTGTACTATATTTTTGTGGACTAAAATCAAAACTTGTTGATACCTTTATTTAAATTTGTTTCACCAATCATCAGATTTCTGCACTAATAATATACAATGATGTTCAGCTGTGAGCATCTCTTTAAATTCTAATTACCCTCCATCAGACCGGCCTCCCTGAGGAAGCGCACATGTGCGAAACCGGTTGGGGCCACAGGGGGAGTGTTCTACACTTTTGTATTTTGGAAATGTGCTTGCTTTAAAACTTTTTGGAAGCAATAAAAATTTTACTGACATGACTGTGGACGGTGCTTTTATTTTTATTTGAACATTGGTAAGTGACTTAATGAGCACATCTTGTTTCGGAGCACACTTCTTTTTGTTTAAAAATATCATTAGGACTAATGCCGCAAGGCATTAGGACTCCACGGAAAAATCTCGTAGCTAGCAGTCTCTAGCGGGTGACCCCCGATGTCTGCTCCACCTGAAGTTAGATGTGTGGTATAAAGGGCAGTCCCAGGCGCCATCTCAGTTCTTTTCGTGCCATCGACCGCTTAGTTCGGATCACAGACACCTTTAGCATGATCAACAGCTTTTCCTAATATTTCTAAAATTTCAGTTTGTCCTTGAGATTCTTCTCTCCTTGCATGTCATCGCCCTCTCCACATAGCAGAGTCTAAGTGTGCGTGCAGGAAGCAGATTCGGCAAAAGAGCGGCCCGCGCCTGCCTCATCTGCTTAGGCCCCGACCACTAGCCCTCCGACTGCCCACATTGCCAAAAGTTCAACCAGAAGACCAGGACCAGGAGAGCCAATGCCCTGAAAGCATTTGTCCTGGAACAGAAGGTGGTAGTCATGCAGCGGACTTTGGAGTGCAGCTTTTCCTCTCCCGGCATGGACTTCCCACCCAGAGATGAGTTGTCAGGAGGGAAACACCACCACAGGGAGAAGGATAGGGCCAAGTCTGAGTCCTGCTAAGTTGTCTTCTAAGACGCCTTCTTCTTCGACCTCCGGCCGGAGGTCGGGCTTGGTCCTGACTCATGCGACCAAGTCCTCGCTGAAATCAAAGCCAGCTCCTGCCTCTTCTCAGGGCAAACACAGTGAGCCATCTTCCTCCGGGCATTCGCCCGATCATCCTTCCCTGGCCCACTGACCCCACAAATCCTCTTCAGGGTCTACTCAGGAAGGCCATCCACCTGCCGGCAAGCCCAAAGATGCAGGCAAATCAGGCGGTTCATCAGAAAAACGCAAGCGCCCTGACGATTCTGATAGGCGTTAGGAGATCGTCTGCCACCAGACGCCCCCTCCGCCGGCTAAGGTGCAGCCCTCTGTTCTGGACAGGTGCCCATCAAGCCAGTCATCCTCTCTGGCGTCCCACACCCCGACACCTGATACAAGGCGGTCGCTGGCAGAGGATTGGATGCCCACCCCTCCCTCTGAAAACCTGTGGCTCGAGGGGCCCCCTCCTACTCTGGACGCCGGGTCTCCTGGGGATGTAGATACCGAGCAGCTGGACCAGGATAAACAGGGCTTCCCAGACCAGGCTCCAGATCCACAGGAACCACAGATGCCAGGTCCAGCGAACCAGACGCCCGCCCCAACAGTCGTCCATGTGGCTAACATCAGCTTGCTCTTTACGTCCTGGTGGAACACGGTCAAGGGGGACCTCTTGTACAGACCCCCATCCCAACTCCGACACCTCGACCAATCCGGCTGGAGAGGAGGTAACCCACCCTGACCCGAAAGGCAAGCGCAGGAGGAGACGTTCTTCCCCAGTTCCATCCTCCAGTGGACGCCTGTCCTCTCCGGAAGACGAGGATGCAAGTCCCTCCTCACTGGACTCCTCTGACAAAGAGGAGTTTTTCCTGCCCTCTCCAGGCCCCAGGGACTCTCCAAGGTCTCCCCTGGATGACCCTTCTTTTCTGGACATCATGCGTCACATTCAGTCCATTTATGAATGGGATACGGAGGAACTGGATCCAGAGTGCAGACGTCTGGCAAAATGTCTAGGGTCCAAAGAACTGAAACCTCTGGTCACCCCACCTCTTGTAGAGCCGTTCCAGGATGTCACCAGGATCACATGGCATAAACCCTCGTCCACTTCTGCTGTCCCGAAGAAGGCAGACAGGCTATATAAGCCCCCCAAGGCCGAGCCATTTTTGGGGGAGCACCCAAGAGCCAATTCACTGGTGCTCACTGCTGCTCATGGCCGTGGTAGCCATCCTAAGCACCTCAGCTCCCAACCACCAGATCCGGAGTCCAAAAAATTGGACAGCTGGGGCAAAAAAGTTTATTCTTCAGCAATGGACTCTATCCATTCGCTGAATTTCCTGGCCCACATGGTGACGTACCAACAGTCACTATGGGAGAAAACAGTGGAACTCGTCAAAACCCTGCCAGACTCTGACACTGAGGAAATCCTAGCCTACGCGCTCCCCCCCAGTTCGGACTGGATGTAGACAGGCATGTCCTAAGATGTTCATATGACTCAGTGGACATGGTTTCCTGGGCGGCTGCTACGGGAATATGTCTGAGGAGGCATTCTTGGCTCAGGCTCACAGGGTTCCGCCCAGATCTCCAAGAATCCATACTGGATGCACCTTTTCAAGGCCCGGAACTGTTTGGACAGGAAGTGGAATCCCTGGTCAAGGAATTACAGGAGTCAGGCAAAGCCATAGCGGATGTACATCACATGTACAAAACGGAGCCTCAAGGCCCCCGCCGTCGTCCCTTTCATATGGCTAGGGACAAGGGGGCCCCAAGCAGCCCAAAGCTCCCAGGGCACAGGGCCCCAGCCCCTCCACAGCCTGACTCTGTGCATCTCTCTCGGGAGATGCAGGGTGAGAAAGTAGGAGGGAGATCAGGGGTCACTCCACCAGGGCTGTGGCTACCTCATTTGCTTCCTTGAGGAATGTATCCTCGGCAAATATTTGCGCTGCCGCGACCTGGAGCACAGTCCATACCTTCATTAGGCGTTACAGCCTTGACATTGCTTCCTGGAGGAAAGCAGGTTTTGGACTGGCTGTCCTGCAGATCCTACTCTCTTGAAGCTGTACGGCCATTGTTTTTCCTTCTCTCCCCACCCCGTCAAACCTGGGCCTTTTCTTGGATACTGCTTGGGACTCAGTCCTAATGATATTACCTGCTGCAAAAGCTCCCCCTCAAAGTCAGATAGTCAGTTACATAAGAACTTACCGTAACAGTAGATTTTTGAGAGGAGCTCTTGCAGCAGGTGGCTTTCCTACTCTCCATCCCCCAGGAATCTGTGTTTTTACCCTTATTCAGGGTTGGGGAGATCCTGCCTGGTTCTCCAATCCTTTCAGCTACTGTAGGTCTCCAGTGAGAGAACTGAGATTGCACTGGGGGTCCGCCCCCTTTATACCACATCTGACATTGGGCGGAACCAACGTTGGGGGCAGTCCCTGCTACAGACTGTTAGCTACGAGATATTTCTGAGGGATCCTAATGCCTGTCGGCATTAGTCCTAATGGTATTACCTGCTGCAAGAGCGCCTCTCGAAGATCTACTGCTACGGTAAGTTCTTACGTAACTGTACTTTTTCAACTCATAGTGTGCACCTCTTCTCTCAGTTACCGCTGTATCAGCAAACCACAAGATGGGAACATAAAAAGCAGGCATTCAAGCTTTGGTTTAGGTGTAGGCCAACCACAGTTTGGGGTGATGTCCATGCTGTCAGGCTATGCATTTGTCTTCACTGGATTGGATAATTAGAACAGTTTCATGCTACAAAGGTGCTAAAATCAGGGATTTAACAGTCAGATTAGATAACAGTTCTAGCTAAAGCAGGTAACAATCCATTGGTAGTATTGCATGTAGGCACAAATGATATTACAACCCAGTCACTGCAAAAAATTAAAGAATACTTCGTGTCCATTACCAATAAACTTGTTAATAAAAACTGCTCTATTATAATATCAGAGATTCTACCAGTGCCAAAAACAACAGAATTTCACAAGAATAAAATTAAAACCATAAATGAATGGTTAAGACAATGGTGTCTTACCCAAGATATCAAATGCATTACGCATTGGGAGGACTTTCAGGATAAAAATGATTACTGTTGTGTTGATGGACTCCATCTTAGTAGGAAGGGATGCCACATTTTGGGAAATTAAATTCTCACCAACATTAATATAGCTTTAAACTAACTACTGGGGATCTGCGACCTTATAGTTCCACCTACAAAGAAGGTCCATAGCAAACCAACAATATGTGAGTATAAAGAACTAGTACAAACAAATATCACATCAAAAGAAATTGTCCCCATTATTTTAATAAATGCTAGAAGTTCAAGAAATAAAATTGATGGACGTCGGGACTTCTTGATAAATCATATTGCAATCTGTGGTGTAACTGAGACGTGGTTCCAAGATGGTGATTGGAATACAGAAATTCCAGGCTATATTAAAATCTATAAAAACAGGAAAGATAGAATTGGTGGGGGGATAGCTTTATATATAGAAGAAACTTATAAAACTATTGAATTAAGAAATCTGGTTAGTACCACATATGAACTACTTTGGGCTAACAATCAAGGGAGCGCGTCAGTGCACTCGACAACTTTCAACTGACAACTCGCTCCGACAACCAGGCTTGACAACTCACCCCGCTGTCAATTAGCTCCGATTTAAACTCGCTCCCGATATACGGAGGTACGGATTTACCAAGGCTGAATACTGAAAAAAAGATTTGCTGAATAAATACTCAAATATATATATAAGTTTAAAAAAACATCTTTAATGTGACGAGGTTAAAAATTATTTATTTCAGTTTTAATATTGGAAGCAGTGTGCTACGCCTCTGAGGAACTCTTCGGTAGATCGCTCTTCAAATTTTTCAATGACCTTTTCCAATCTGACGGCACTGTCCTTGTACTGTTTTTTTGGAGCATTAATGGAATTGCCAGCAATCAGCTGCTCTATTTCTGCCTCCCTCTTTCGTTGAATGCCCTTTAAGCCATCTATGAATTTCCATATTGAGGGTGAGACATGCACAGAATCGACTGCATCCCTCTTGGAAAGCTTCCACTCATTATTTGTTTTGACCTTTTTTCTACACTATCACTATGGTTCCACAGAGTGATGGCATACTATAGTTGCCTTCTACCTGTGCCACGTCTGTTCAACGCCCAATCCAAGTGTCTCGAAGTAGTCAATAATGGACTCTAGTTCAGGAGGAAAAATATTGAGACCTTCGTCGGTGATGTCCTCAAATCTTGCGACAACCTGGTCTGGAGGGTAAAAAGCAAGAGCGGGTAGATATCTGCATTTCAGGCTGAATTCTGTGTCCTGCAAGTACCTAATTCCCAGTCCCTCCGACTGTATTTTGCTGGGAGCGAAACTGCAAGGAGCGTATAGTGCAGGAACAAATTGATGCGGGGGCGAGTTGTCAGGAGCGAGTTGACGCGGAGCGAGTTGACCGGAGCGAGTTGACATTGACCCAACAATCAATTACCTAATCAAACATTGACCATAGAGGTAAGCTACAGACCCCCAAATTTAAATGTAATAGAAACTAATAGATTTTTTGATGATTTAGAAAATATTAATATTGATGGAAGCTATATTTTGATGGGCGATTTTAATTTTCCAACTATTAATTGGGATTTACTTGAGGGTCAGGGTACCAATAAAAACAGAACTTGCCATTGCCAATAATCTAGAGCAAATAGTTAAACACCCGACAAGAGGGAATTGGACTCCTGACTTTATTCTTACTAATATTCGGACAGACCTAACAGAACCTGAAATCTTACCCCCATTAGGGGATAGTGACCATTTAATTGTTAAAAGCAGTATTATACTGGAAAATTTTATAACTAAAGGTATCACTTCAGTAAAGAACTTCTGTGCTCTTGATTATAAAGAAATAAATGACTGGTTAGCAACCTGGGACTGGCAAACTGATCTTTTAGACCAAAATTTGGAAAATACTTGGGAAATTATAAATAATAAAATTACATATTGTGTATCAAGACGGGTTCCCAATAGAAAAAAATATCATAGTAATAAAATATTGCCCTTATGGTGGAATACAAAAATTAAGAAACTTATTAATAAAAAGAAAAAACTATAAAAAATATACTAAAGCCCCTAATGAGAATATATGGGATAGCTATAAATCAATAACCAAAAAATTGAAAACCTGCATTAGGAAAGCAAAGGCAGTGTTTGAATCAAAATTGGCTTTAGATACAAAAATAATAAAAAAAATTATTCAGTTACATTGGATCCCTGAGGGGTAATCAGAGAGTTGTGGGCCCTATCGTAACTTCAGATAATAACACTATTACTGATGAGACTAATATTGCATGTGAACTCAATAATTTCTTTCTAAGTGTTTTCCAACCTAAACATCAAATAACTAGTATACCACCATTAAAACAAAGTGATTTTTATAGAATTCAGCCCACAAGAAGTACTATCAGCAATAAGGACCACTAAATCAAATAGTTTGGCGGGACCAGATGGGATACCTCCAACATTTATAAAAGAAGTTGCTACAGTACTGTTAGTCCCTTTAACTGATTTATTTAATAAATCCCTTCAGGAGGGTAAAGTCCTACCTCTTTGGAGAGAAGCTAATGTAACAACTATATTTAAAGGTGGTGATAAGACCAGGGTTGACGGTTACAGACCTATAAGTTTAACGTCTGTAATTGGAAAGTTAATGGAATGTCTACTACAACAACGAATAACAAACCATATTCAAGAAATAGGATTAACGGATATTACTCAACATAGTTTCTCTAAGAATAGATCATGTCAAACCAATCTGCTTCAGTTTTTTGAGCCCATTAGTTCTGCTATTGATAAGGGATTATCGGTGGATATATTGTTTCTTGATTATAGTAAGGCATTTGACTCTGTATCCCATAAAATCTTAGTTGAACACCTTATTAGAATTGAACTCAACCCACATATAATTAATTGGATTATATCTTGGCTTCACAACAGGAAATGGAGAGTTGTCATTTGAGGATTTGAATCTAGCTATGGTAATGTAACCAGTGGTGTACCTCAGGGCTCTGTATTGGGCCCTATTCTTTTCAGCATACTTGTGTCATCCATGTGGGCAGATAATTCCGCATGGATGTGCAAATACGCAGACGACTAGGGCAATTATTTCAGATCGTAACTCCTGTGTGCAGTTTCAGGAAAATATTAATCAAAGTAGTAACTGCTCTGAACAATCTGTAATGAAATTTAATGTAAAAGAATGTAAAATTATGCTTATTGGACATAACAACCCAAAATACAAATACATTTTAAATAATCAAATATTGGAAACAACAACTTTAGAGAAAGATTTGGGTGTTCTTTTCAGTAATGACTTGTCTTTTGACTTGCATACCAAACAAAAGGTCAAATACTGTCATAAGATATTGGGTTGCATTTTCAAAAATATAAAAGAGTAGAGAAGCTGATGTAATCATTCCTCTATATAAAAGTCTTGTAAGACCTCACATTAAATATTGTATACAAGTTAGTGCCCCTCAGACAATAAAAGATGCAAAAATGATAGAGAAAATACAAAGGAAAACTACCAAAAGAATTACAGGAATGAACAATCTAAGTTACTCTGAAAGACTACAAAAACATGGACTATACTCAATGAAATATAGATGGTTTAGAAGTGATCTATGTGCTATCTAGTGCTCAGGATGCTAAAATAGAGCAAGCTGTACAGATGGCTAAAAGTGCGGAGGACAGATCTTCCACTACACAGGCAGCCTTTCTCAAAAATGGCAATTGAAACCAATCACCTCAGAGCCAGAATCAAAACATTAGAGAATGCCAACAGAGCCATGAATCTCCACCTTGTCAGGGTCTCAGAAGCAATTAAAGGGGAAAACCAGTTGGCCTGTTTACAACAGTGGTTCACTAATGTTTTGCCGCTGGATGTACAATTTGTACCCACATGGTTCAAAACAGCTTATCGGGTTAATTTCTGAAGAGCGCAAGAGGGACGAGACAATACCAGGACAATCTTGCTGATAACCACTGGTTCAGAGATCCAGGACTGTATTCTGGGTTGGGCATGAGGTCATGCACCATTGACCATGGAGGATCAAGAATTTAAAATATATCCAGACTGGTCATATACAGCAGGAGAAAGTTGTTCGATCCGCTCCAGATAGTACTTCGTGGGCTAGGAGTAGCTCACTCCTTACTGGCACCAGCTCGTCTCCCTGCGGAGGCTCGCAAAAGAGTGGACGCTATCGCTGCAGAATGTACCACCCGTAGATCGCTTGAAAAGGACTTCCCATCCGAATCGGATGAGGACTGAGAGTTGTATGTACTGATACAATCTCAGTATGCATGAGAACTAGCTTGAGATGAATCTTACAAATTAAGCTATGTCAGGCTACTTTCTGTACTTGATGTTCCTTTACATGGTTTATAGCCCCATAATGTTCCTAGATTACCCATGGGAAATATATCCTTTAACTACCACAGGCCGTATGGGGGTAGCTTAAACATGGTGCTGATGGCGCACTTAGAACCATGCTTTACATGCCATGCGGATCTGGAGCCATGGGGGGGAGGTTATGACTGTCTCCTATTGTCAGTACAGTAATAGTTTAATAAATGGAAAGTCTTGTATTGCGCCACTCTGGTTAGCTAGAACTGGTTCTGTTGTGCTGAATTGTTATAACAAAAACAATTACATTTAGACTGTAGTGTTTTAAAGCTATACATACACGTTTTGAAGTGGAATTAGGGCAACTGTTAGAAGCCACAACTTCCCTTTAGAAGTATAGTTAGGTGTGTGGGCACAATGGTTGAACATTCCATGGCTGTTAAAAAAAAAAAAAAAAAAAAAAAAAGTTTCTCTTATTAAAGATGAAGTGTTTATGACCCACAAGTTTTAGAGTGGCAAGCATCCTGAGTATCCTATATGTATGGGTAGCAGTTAGTGCTTCCTAATCTTAAGTAATTTCGTATAGTACCCCATACGATGTATCACTAATTGTTGGACTTGTATCCTATGTAACTAACATAAGATGACTATTACTCATTGTAGTATCACAATCTACCTGGTACCATCAATTGTAATGTCTTTATTTGCTCATTTTATGAAAATGAATAAAAATAAAGTTTAAAAAAAAAAGTGCTTCCAACTCCAAGACACACCCCTGGAGGAGGTTCAGAAGTTAGAAACCTAACCACTGACATTTTGGAGAAGGATTCCTTCTATGGGGTGGCCCTCTGCATCACCCAGGAGGTGAAGGGCCCTACACTCCATATCTTGGCTGCCTGGTATCTTGCGTGGCTCGTACTCGTAGAATGAACTGCAAGTGCGCGGTGCCCTTGGAAAGGTACACTAAGGTCATGACACACCTCTCTGTGGAGGATCTGGTGACAGACATGTTCTGCATGGCAAAAGTGCAGGGAGAGTCTGGCATGCTCCCAGATAAGGAATCCAAGAGATGGGATCACTTAGGTCACAGTTGTCCAACAGGCCAGCTATACCACCTTAATGACTAGGTATAGCCGTGAACTGTTGAAGACACACTCACACCTGTGGTTCCTCCTGCCAGAGGATAACCAGCAGGATCTTACTGACTTCAGAGACCTGAGCTGTTCCCTGGTCCAGACCCAGCTTTAAGTGGCACTGAATTGATGGCAAGTTTAGCAACGCAACTTGCAACCTAGGCTCAGGCAATATGCAATGTTATAGGTGATATAAGCACTCTAGTGTATTTTAAGTGTAATTTTATTGATGTTAGTGGATTAGCTCAAGAAAAGGTCCAAATGGCCCCAGATATCCAAAGAAGTCTACGTGTTCTAAAAGAGTACTACCATCAGAGGCAGTAACATTTAGATTTCAAGTTATGGAGTTTAGACTTTGAGCTGAACAATTTGTTCATACTTAGTACTGGTACTTATTAGTGTGCTTTAACTTGATGAACTCTTGTACAGGTAGAGTTTGTCTTACTAAACTTTCATGAGTGATGTTAAAAGGTGGTTAAGAGTTCTAATTCGTTGTATTAAAAGAGAAAAGGGACAGATATGGACCGATTACAGATGCTGTTTAGTAAAGGCTTATAATTCATAAACTTGAAATGTCACTGTATGTTAAGAAAACAGTCGGGCTGTTGGTGGAAATTCAGTAAATATTAGAAATCTTACCTTTGGTAAAATTATGATTGAAGAAAGATTTATTTAGTCTGTTCTACTGCACTTCAGGCAGACCCAGAGTTCATTAAATGTCATAGTCTCGTTTTGCAGTTTACAGCCAAGTTTATAGCTTGCATTTTTAATCATTACTAGAAGAGATCCTCATCACTTGAGATAGTGTTCAGCTAAGTTTGGCAGAGACAGTTGTGGCTTCAAACTGCACTGAAAAGCTGGTGGCCCACCTGTGGTGGACACTGAGTAGAACGTGGTTTTGCTTGCCCCTGTGTGCCTAGCTGCTTGAGACCTTTTGCTGGAATGCTTATGGGTCACAAACTACTCTGATGAGCTGGGAAGGGTCTGATTAACAAAATTGTTCTGTAGAAATTTATTCTCTAAGGATGTGGATATAGTTTACTATTCACATATTGGCATTTCCACTGGAAAGTGCTGATTCGCTGGAACGTCTTCAGACTAAGCTGCTCCCACTACCTGGGTGGTATATCCCTAGGCTTACCCCATGACATCAGATCTTCCTTTCTGCAGGAAGAGTTCAGTCTCCTCCTTTGCAGCTCTGTGCTTTGTAGGCTACCAGGTGCGCCACTGCCGATTTTTGCTTTTTTCCTTCAATATTTTGGAAGTTCCTCAACCCTTTCTCTTTCTGATGGGTCTGGCTTCAGTCTCATCAACAGAAAATGGAACATGTAGAAGCGAAGCCAGCCCCCTTGGCTTTGAATTCTGCATTACGTACTGCCAGAAAATATTGAAGACTGGCCCACACATGTCTTGCCCCTACTGTTTGGGGGCTGCACACAATGTGTTACACTGTGCCAGGCGATGCTCCCTTCTTCCTTGGAGGATTGTGTGGCCTGGCTTCTTCTCAGCTGACTGGCAGATAGGGACCTGACGCTTCAGCCAAAAGGTTGCACAAAGGCCTCCGCTGCAGTGGGGTCTGCTTCCCAACTTGTGGCTGTGGAAGAGGCGGCGGCTACTGCTGCAGTGGACACCTTGTTGACCTTGGTGCTGCTCCTGGCTGGGGCCAACGTCGGAGTGTCCTTCACAGGAGAATTCTGGGAGATGTGTTGGGCCCTCCAGGCCTTTAGGGAGGGCCCTGCCCACTATAGTAAGAAATGCAAGTACTGCGGGTGCCGGTTTTGGGATCGGGAGAGATCGCAGTCCTCCTACCGCCTTGACTCTCTCAACCACTTAACTCGGGTAAAGCATTCGACTCTGGTTGAACTTTCTGTGGTTAAGGGCCAGGTTAAAAGCTTCACAGTGACCCCGTGGGGCTTGTCGACCTCAACACGAGCCAGTCAGGTGGTCAAGATTTTTCTTGACCCTGTCAACCAGTTGATGGAGGGGGGCGATGAGGAGTTAATCTTCCAGACCCTGGTTTTCCCGGTCATCACGCTGGAGGATGTGGACTGGTTAGTGTCCCCAGTTGGCTCCACTCAGGACCAGCCTCCACTGGCAGTCATTCCACTGAAGCTGATGGTACCCCATGCACCTTGGCATGTGGTCTGTAATGAACCCCTTGTCACTTCTCTTCGGCATCAGCCCTCAGCTTGATGGTCGAGGCGCCATTCATGCTTTCACTCGACTGGGAGGTGTCACTGCACTTCTGCCTCCTCGAATGAGAAGAGGTTCTGCCGCCAGATGTGGCAGTGCTACTAGGAACCCTTTTGGCAGCAGTGGGGCATTGCAGGGCGGGGTAGGTCTCTACCCCGACACTTGTGATCGACCATCCTCAACAGATGTCCTCAGCACCTGTCTCACCGCCCTTGCAGGTGGATCCTCCTCCACCACAGCCCTTGATGGAAGGTCCGACAAAGGACTCCCATGCTGTGTCCAGCTTGCCAGGCCAGCTGTTGGTGGAAGTTACCTAGTCAAACAATTCTTGAGCTGTCCACCTTGGCAAACGGTCAAGGGCCATTCTGCTCTACCTCCCCCTCCTTGAGGCCAGTTGGGGGCTGAGTACCCCTGGTACCTCGGAGCTCTCTGTTCGTTTTACAAGTCATAGAGCATTCACTCTGGAGGATGGCGAGTAAGGTCTTTGCCCCAACCCTCTGAGGGAATTTCCTCTGATTCTCTTACACCTAGGGTGTCCCCCGGTTGGGGATCCTCATGTTCGAGATTGTTGCCCTATAGCTGTCATCAGTGCAGTTCTAAGAGTCCGCAGGAGTTCTCCTCACACTCTTTCCTCTTTGGTTGTCCTATATTTCTTTTCTCAAGTGGGGTCTATACTAATACTCCTTTGGGTACTGTAACAATTTGTTCTCAACACCTTAGCCAGGTCTCACTCCTCTTCTGAGCAGAGTTGCCTCCTCTTCAAGGGCATTTTGTGAGTCTGGACTCTGAGTTACATAAAATTCTGGATAGCAAGAGGAAAAGGAAGAGGAGACCATTATGGTTTTCCAAAGAGGTAGCAAAGAAAGTGAAAGTCAAAAAGATTGCATTCAGGCAATACAAAAAGACACAGGCAGAAGGGGATAGGGTGAAGTACCAGGAGAAGCAAAGGGAGGCAGGGAGGTCAGTAAGGGAAGCCAAAGCTCAGACAGAGGAACACATTGCAAAATCAGTGGGTAGAGGGGACAAAACCTTTTACAGGTATATAAGTGAAAAAGAAAGGCAAAGGAGGGATAGTGAGACTGAAGGGAAGGATGGGGCAGCGTGGAGATGACAACAGTAAAGCTGACATATTGAACAGGTATTTCTGCTCAGTCTTTACCGAGAAGAGGAGGGTAATGGGTCTGAAGGGAGTACAAGGGGTGAGAATGGTGCAGAAATGGACACAAGCCCTTTATACGAGAAAGGGTCCTGAAGGAACTGGAAGTACAAGAGTTGATAAAGAATGAGGTCAGATGGGTGCACCCCAGGTCCTTAAAGAACTAAGAGAGGTGGTGGCTGAACCTCTGGCTATCCTGTTTAGCTGATCACTGGAAACAAGGGAGGTACCCAAAGACTGGAGGACAGCAGATGTAGTCCCCGTATACAAAAGTGGGAACAAAGAGGAAGCGGAGAACAACAGACCAGTCAGCCTCACCTCAGTAGTGGGAAACATCATGGAAGCACTACTGAAGGAGAGATTGGTGGAACATCTGGTTGTCAATGGACTACAGGACCCAAGGCAGCATGGTTTCACCAGGCGGAGGTCATGTCAGACCAACCTCGTTGAATTTTTTGACTGGGTGACTAGGGAGGTGGATCAGGGGAGGGCAGTGGACATGGCCTATCTGGACTTCAGCAAGGCCTTTGACACTGTGCCACATAGAAGACTATTACACAGACTGGGGAATATGGGTGTGTGCAGGACACAGAGGGTGGTGGTAAATGGCTGTCACGCCACAGAGGGAAGAGTGACCAGTGGGGTACCACAGGGATCAGTGCTGGGACCGGTCCTATTCAGCATCTTCATCAGTGACATTGCACAGGACCTAGAAGGCAGAATTTCACTGTTCGCTGATGACACAAAGCTCTGTAACAGAGTAGACACACACCAGAGGGTGTAGACAGAATGAGAAGGGACCTGCAGAAACTTGAAGAATGGTCAGGGGTTTGACAGTTGAAATTCAATGCAAAGAAGTGCAAGATAATGCATATGGGGCAAAAAACCCTGGCACAATATATCAGTTGGGGAGAAGATATAGCATCGCACCAAGCAGGAAGGGATCTTGGGGTTATCATCTCTGATGACCTCAAGGTAAGGAAACAGTGTGACAAGGCAGCAGGTAAAGCAAATAGGATGCTGGGATGCATAGGCAGGGGCATCACCAGCAGGAAAAGGGAGGTCATAATTCCACTGTACAAGACACTAGTGAGGCCCCACCTGGAGTACAGTGTACAGTGCTGGAGACCTTACCTACGTAAGGACATAGACAGGGTAGAGCAGGTTCAGAGGAGGGCAACAAAGATGGTACATGGATTGCATCACAAGTCCTATGAGGACAGGCTGAAGGAACTGAACATGTACTCCTTGGAAGAGAGGAGGGAGAGAGGGGATATGATAGAGACATACAAGTATCTTACAGGGAGGAACAGGGTGCAGGAATACACTATTTTTAAGCGAAAAATATGTTCCAGGACTAGAGGGCATGGGAAGAAGTTGGAGGGAGGACGATTCAGAGGAAACGTGAGGAAGAATTTCTTCACAGAACGGGTGGTGGACAAGTGGAACACCCTGCCAGAGGAAGTGGTGGGGGCTGAAACAATCACTGGATTTAAGAATGCATGGGATAGACATAAAGGAATTCTGGAGGTCAGGGGTAAGGGTCAACAGACTTCTTGGAAAACATAAACTGAACTTACAAGCTCAAATGGGCAGACTGGGTGGGCCATAGGCCCTTATCTGCCGACACTGTCTATGTATCTATGTAAATGGAGAGGAAGGAAAGTCTGCCCTTCAAAGCAGTCAAGACCCGGGGTCCATCTTTGGACTCTTAACTCCAAACTGGTGGGATCCTTGCTCCCTTGTCTTCAGTCCCTGCTGGGAATTTTAAAGTTTCAAGCCAGTGGTCTTCCAGTCTGCCTTGGCAGATTCCATCCTTTCTTCTCATTTATCCCTTTCTTTCTTTCTTCTTCATCTCTCTTTTCCTTTCCTTCCTTTCTCCTTCCCGTAGGACTGCTCAAGGACTGAGGCCCTGTGGTCACTTAAGGTTGTGTTCTCTGTTTTTCTGTCCCCTTTTCGGCTTATTCCTTTTTCAGTTTATTTCCTTTCCTTTACCTATGCCTGTGCTCCCTTGCCTCACTCTTTTCCTCTAATCTATTTCTGCCTCTCTGGCTGCACAGAACTGGGATGGAGGAGGAGGAGTCTGCAGCACCTAATGGCCGCCCCTCGCACACCACATAGTGTGTCACTATCATGGGCGGTGCTGTCAGCGCCAGCTCCTCCATCCCTCCCAAACAAAAAGCTCCTGTGGCGGGTGTGCGCATCTGGCTTACACCCAACAGTAATGAATGGTGAAGATACAAGAAAAGATCAAGAATTACGATAGGTACGTAATTTTCATTTTTTCGCCGATCATTTCCCTCATCCTAGTAAAGTTGGCTGTCCTGAAGTCCAGCGCCCTACTCCTTGTTTGGATATCCTTTTTGCCCATATCTATTCTGAACCATACTGAACTGTGGTTACTCACACCTAGGGGTTCCCTGATATCGATTTCCTGGACTTGTGCCCCATTTGTAGGTACAGTGTCCAGGATTGCTTCCACCCGGTTGGTCCTACCACCAGCTGTGTCATGAAATCATCTGGTATTGCATCAAGGATCTCCTGACTTCTGGTGCAGGTCGTGGCAAGAGTTACCCTGTCTATTTTGGGCAGGTTAAAGTCCCCCATTACTATCGCCTCCCCCTCCCTGCTATGACTCTCAGCTGTTCGGCCAGCACCCTGTCCATTTCCTCTCCCTGGTTAGGCGGTCTTTAAACCACCCCTAGCCTAATTTTCCTACCCCTGTTGGTTTGTAGCTGTAGCCATAATGCCTCACTGCCCTCGCTTTCCACCTCTTCTTTCTTCATACACACACTATCCCTTCCCTGAAGTAAGTCACAACCTCCCCTCCTTTTCCTTTCTCCCTGTCCCGTCTATAACGCTTGTACCCTGGGATAGAGAGGTCCCAGTCATGGTATGCCATGGCCCAGGTTTCAGTAATAGTGGCAATGTCCACATTTCTCTCACTCAAGAGGGCCTGTAATTCTTCCATCTTGTTCCCTATGCTGCGTGCATTGAGGGACGCCACGGTCCACCTTGTCCCTTCTGCTCCCGCTTTTGATTGCTTTCCTGGCTTGACCCTGTCTGTCCCCCCCTTCCCCTCACCCCCCCCCTTTGTTTGCCCGTTACCTGTGTTCTGTCCTCCCCTTTTCTCCTGGCTACATGGGGGGAAGGCGTTTTGGCCCCCCCATTCTTTTCCCCCATAGCAGTTTAAACCAAGAACCTCTGTCATGTACACCCTGTTTGGAGAAGTAAGATGTAAGGGCCCCCCTGAGAACTGCATTAAGCATGTCCCACTGCACCAAATGTGATGCTGTCCCAGCCGGATTATGTTGTAGATAATCCCAGACTCTGAGCAAGAAGTCCAGGGCCAGGGTGCCATGCAGGATAACCAAGAGTGTGTTGGAGGGGTGAAGGCCAAGAAAGCTGCTTTTCTGAGAATGAAAAGAACGGGAGGAGAGGACAGGAGTGTGCTAAAGAGGTCCAAGGAACCAAGTTAGTAAGAGGCCAAGGTCGCCAGGAGCTGAGACTAGCTCAGGGCATTAGGGAGGGAGAGAAGGAATTCTACAGATACGTGAGGGGAAAAAGGAACTGTAGGGACCGGACAGTTCGGATTAGGAAGGGTGGGGGGGGGTGTAGAAGGAGGAGGAACAAGCAGAAGTACTGAATGACTACTTCTGCTCTGTGTTCACGAGGAAGGTAGGAGGTCCGCTACCTCCATGGACTGGAAGGGCGGGGATGAGGGAGGAGGAGGTGACTGACACAGTAATTCTAGAAAGCAGGATATTGGAAGGTCTGAAGGCACTTAGGGTGGGTAAGGCACCAGATTCTGATGGCATTCACCCCAGGATGTTGAGGGAGATGGAGGAGGTGTTGTCCGGACCGCTGACTGACCTGTTCAACACCTCCCTGGACATGGGGTGCGTGCCACAGGACTGGAGGTTGGCTCATGTGGTGCCCATCCACAAGAGCAACCCAAAGGATGGGCTGGGTAACTAAGAGACCTGTCCGTCTCACTTCCATAGTGGGTAAACTCATGGAAGCAATCATGAAGGAGAGATTGGTAACTTTCTGGAGGTCCGTGATCTCCAGGATGGGCAGCAGCATGGGTTTGTCTCAGGGAGATCATGCCAGACCAACCTGATAGAATGCTACAACTGGGTGACAAGGTAGTTGGACAAGGGCCACGCAGTGGATGTCCTATATTTGGATTTCAGCAAGGCCTTTGATTCGGTCGCTTATGGGCGACTGGGGACTAGCTGGATCATGTAGGGGTAGGGTCTAAGATGGCTACCAGGATCAGGAATTGGCTTGGAGATAGACTGGGTGGTTGTTTGGGGGGCGATCTCATCTCCCAAGCCAGTGACCAGTGGTGTGCCGCAGTGCTTTGTGCTGGGGCCGGTGTTGTTTCCACTGTTCATATAGGATATTGCACATGGGGTTGGGAGCAGGATCAGTTTGTTCGTATGTGACACCAAGATGGCAGCTGTTGTGGATGACATAGATAGGTGGCAGAAACTACAGAGTGACCTAACCAGACTTGAGGAGTGATCAGCAAGGTGGCAATTGGGTTTTAATGTAAAGAAGTGCAAAGTTATGCACTTCGGGGCGAGGAACCCGAGGAGGGAATATTGATTGTGTGGGGTGTGGTTAGGGGTCACTGAGGAGGAGAAGGATCTGGGGGTCATAGTGACGGGGAGCATGAACAGCTGTGCTCAGTGCAGGAGGGCTGCAGCTAGGGCCAATAGGATGCTGGGGTGCATTGCGCGGGGAGTCTCGTCCAGGCACAAGGAAGTGATCCTGCCCCTGTACAGGTCCTTGGTCAGGCCGCAGTTAGAGTACTGCGTGCAATATTGGCGTCCGTTCCTGTGGAAGGATATCAAGCTGCTCAAGGTGGTGCAGCGTAGGGCGACGAAAATGATACAGGGGATGGAAAGCAGAACCTACAAAGAAAAGCTGAGCCACTTGAGTTTGTACAACCTGGAGGAGAGAAGGGATTGGGGGAACATGATTTAAACTTTCAAATACTTGAGGGGGATCAACAAATCTGTCACAGAGGGGCTCTTTAAGCTGAGGGTGCACAGGAGGAGGCAGGTTCAGGAGGAAGATGAGGCATTATTTCACTGAGAGGGTGGTGTTGAAATGGGATGCTCTGCCAGAGGAGGTGTTGGTATGTAAGACGGTGGGGTGTTTCAAATGGGCATGGGACAAGGCAAGGAGGGGGTGGCTGGGTAAATGACACTGAGCAGTTCCAGGAGGTGAATGGGGGGGTTGTGGGGTGGGGCAGCTGCAATATAAGGGGCTAGCTGCGCATATGAACAGACTTGATAGACCATGGGGCCTGTTTCTTCTGGCTAGTTTCGCATGTTAATATCCCGGATAGTATATTCTATAAACTCATGAAATTTGGGGCAATTTAGGTATCCAATGTTCAGGCACCAGTTAGAATTATGTAAGGAAGCCGGCCCAGTGACGTGGAGGGCTGAGACACTGTGCGCCTCACTTCCTGCCACACCAGCGACCCAGGGTCAGGAACGGACTCAGGTTGCTTGGCAGCCGGTGGGGAGAGGAAGGATCAAGCATCTCAGGAGAGCTCTCCTTCCTTAGGGACGGGGGATGATGTGGCTCGCTGCTTGCCTGCCACCCAGCAGTGGCTGGATAGCAGCTCATGCAGTGTCACTAAGAAGGGAAGGGGACCCCATGTTCAGGTCACTGGGGACGTCTCCATAGAGGTGGAGCATGTACATTGCGGTCATTGCGTGCCCATGGCCTTGGGGAGAAAACGGTGAGAAAAACACCCTGGTGGTGGGATGAAGCTCGACCTTCTGCAGGCCCTGCACCAGCGACCGGGCACAACCACAGTCCTGTGGCAGGACAGTGGTGAAGATAAGTCCTGGGGAAGCTGGGTGATGGGGCTGGGGAGGTCAGAAGGGGGACCTCCAGGGCAGAATAGGAGGTTAAAAACAGGGTTTTAAATAGCCAGTATCGTATCGCAATTTGCAATGCAAACCGGCTGCTCGAGTGATCCATTTTGATCTTGTATTGCAAAAAAACTGCTAGCCATTCTGTGGCCCTCCCCCTGTCCATCTGAGCCCCACCACCCTTCCCACCCATGTCCCCACAGACACTCAACCACATAAGGAAATGCCACCTTGAGTCTCACTGTCGTGGCACGGAATAAATTCCAGCAAGAATTGCTCCCGTAGTTAGCAGTAAAATAATATCCACTTAGCAATGTCGCCCATCCTCACAGTCTGACCGCCGTGGCCCTAAATTCCGGCAGTCGCTCCCGAGTAGTGCTGCGTTTGCGATCACAAGCACTGCTGGGCGACTGCCGGCGATGAACCATGGCGGTGGTTCTGTGAGAATGCTGACACACAACTGCTAAGTCAATATTCCTTTACTTATGCGGTTAACTACGGGGCGATTCTTGCTGGACTTTAATGCGGGCTGCGGCAGTGAGACTCAAGTGCTTTTCCTTATGTGGAGGCATGAGTGGGGGGTGGGGGGCTCAGATGGGCTGCAAGTGGAGGTTGTGGGAATCAAACCTAGGTCTGCTGGAATGAGTGGGGTGAGGAGGTTAAGTGACTTGCTCAGAGTCGCACAGTATTGCAAGTGGAGGTTGTGGGTATCAAACCTAGGTCTGCTGGAGTGAGTGGGGTGAGGAGGTTAAGTGACTTGCTCACAGTCACACAGTATTGCAAGTGGGGTTTGTGGGAATCAAACCTAGATCTGATGGAGTCAGTGGGGTGAGGGGGTTAAGTGACTTGCTTATGTTCACACACTATTGCAAGTGGAGGTTGTGGGAATCAAACCTAGGTCTGCTGGAGTGAGTGGGTTAATTCTTTGGTAGCCAGGTATGGCCCGTGTGTGTTGGGGGTATGGAAACAAATTAAGCGAAGACAGAGCTAAGGATTTTATTCAGGTTAAAATATAAAAAAAGAAAAAAATTGTATATACATTTTGTACTAGTTTTATATTTTGCTAATCAAATTGAGGCAAGTGCTGTGCATTTTCACAGTTGATTAACAGTTTGTGCTAATTGATTTTCCCATCTTATTTTAAAACCCTGAAAATGTATGTTAAAAAAACAGAATTGTGCAAGGAGGATGAAAGCATCAAAGCCAGCTGGACTGGGACATGGTCAGAAACTGTCCAGGGCAATATCATACATTTTTCCACTACCGTGTGAACCCACTCTGTCGCCACAAAAAAACATATCTATACAGGTACTGTATAACAGTTAATGCCTGCCAGAATAATGGGTAAAATTCTGTGTTGCTGCATTCAGAAAACACCACATTTCTGTCGAACCTAATTCTGCTTCCAGTCTGGCCAATAATTTTTCAGACCTTGAAACCCCCTGCATGGTCCTGCCTCTTCTGTCTTTTCTGCCGGACGGGAGTATTTTAAAAGACTGATGCTCAGAATCCCAACATACAGGATCCCGAGTCCAGTAGCCCGACACAACGCTCACCCGACAGACCACCATCCAGGCCATCAAAAGCCCGACACTATAACTTGCCAGGACTCTTGAGTTGATTATATTATTTTAGGGGGGGTGCTGGGAGCCACACTCCCCACAATGGGGGGTGTGAGAGGCGGAGCCCCCCACCAGCCCACCAGCATAGCATAAGTCCAGTATCAGACTTTCCATGATCAGGCTGGTGGTCCATCAGGCAATAGCCACGTCAGGATGTCGGGCTTGGGATCCTTGGTGTCGGGATTCTCAGTGTCTGGCTTCTGTCATATATCCTGCCTGACATAATCATATTAAAATCATCTCCTGTTATATATAAAAGGTGTGGGTCAAGAACTGCATCTAGGAAAAGTTTTTTCAGGAACTCTGTATTATCAGAAGCCGCATTTGGGACATAAAGGTTAAAAAAAAAACAGATCTAGTGTCCTTGTATGTCCCTTGCAACCATACAGAACGACCTTGGGGGTCAAGCTCGACAGTGTCGATCTGGATAGGGCTGTTTTTTCTGAGGAATATTGCTGTACCCCATCTGTGGGGGTGGGCATCCCAGGAAGCAACATAAACCTCCCCAACTCATTTACATTTCAGTTTTTCATGTTCTGTGGGAGTAAGATGGGTTTCCTGTAAATATGCCACCAAGGCTTCAGTTTTACCTGTTACTTGTAGGACCCGCAGGGCTCCAGGTGAGGTGACTACTGACCTGTTTTACTCCCCTCATTTTGATAAATACTCCTCAGAAATTTTTTTTAATGAGTACCAGTACTCAACCACCATCTGTAAATGTGCCATGCTTCATAATAAATACTCTTCAGAAACAACAACCCCCTCCTCAGCCCCTCTGCATTATCCTACCGCATACTGCTTACCACTCTTCCAATTTTCTGCTCATATAAGGCACTACACCGGGGGCACTAACCCTGGCCCAGCGTAACAAAACTATCCTACTCTCACCCCAATGTAAGAAATTCTCTAAAATGCCTTTCCTCCCTCCCCCCACCTTTCACTCACTCACGTGCCTATTACTTCTATCTGGTGACATTGAAGTAAACCCAGGTCCCATAGCAAGCCCTGCATGGTCCTGTATAAAAGGTCTTAAGGTGGCCCATATGAATATACAGAGTATCAGGAACAAAATGGCCGAACTTGACTCCTGGGTCAATTATTATAAGCCTGACATTCTTTGCATTACTGAATCTTGGTTGAAGCCCTCCATTCTGTCCCACGAAACAGCCCTCCCTGGCTTCTCCTCCTTCCGATGTGATCGTCTCTCCAAAAAGGGAGGAGGGGGTACTAATCTGCATCAGGAAGACCTGGCAGCCTGCGAACTAACGGGAATAAATTTCAGTGCTGCAGTTGAACATCTGTTTCTCTCAGTTTCCCTTGGACATATCAACAAGGTGATAATTGGATGTGTCTATCTACCCACTCCGCACTGCTTCCTCCTCCTACTTTGAATTTTTCTCAATGTTAGATATACTTCCTCATAGGGATATTATAATCTGTGGTGACTTCAATCTTGATTGGCTTGATTTGATCAACTCCCCCATTCTAACTGCTCTCTCAGACGCCAACCTAGAGCAAGTCCTCAAACAACCCACCCGCCTTAGTATGAAAACGGGTAATCATAGTCTACTGGACTGGATATTGACCAACAACAAAGACTACATCAAAGCTGCAGGGATCTTCTCCGGTGCTGTAAGTGACCACTCCCCCACCTACTGTGTTTGGAAGAATACCCTACCTCACCCTCCCCTCGAATTATTAAGTCTAAGGACCTAACTAATTTTAACACTGCTGCTTTCCTGAGGAGTCTGTACTCCGTCGACTGGACCCCCATCACCTCCTTCCCTGACATAAACCTAGCCCTAGACTACTTCATAAACACCTTCTCCTCCATCCTTGACACTCTTGCCCCCTTCAAATTAAGGAGAGCTAAGGGCACCCACTCCCCTTGGCTTTCTCAGGATATACGGGAAATGATGCGCTCCCGTGAGAGAGCCTTGAAGACATTCAAAACATCCGGCCTCCTCTCCGACTGGCATACCTACCATCAACTGCGGAATGCATGCAAGGTAAAAATTACCAAGTCCAAGCGTAACTATTTCCAAACCCTATAAGTCAAACACCGCACCAGCCCCAAAAACTTTTGGACCCAAGTTAATGCCCTGCTCAAGGGTAAGGAACGATCCACCCCTCAGACCATGCTTGGCAATGGTGTAGCTCTATCTACTCCTTCAGAAATAGCAGCTGGTATAAACCACTTCTTCACCACACTAGACAACTACAAAATAGGCTTACCAAACAGAACACTCCCTCCTGACACAGACGGACCTTCGATACCTCCCACACCCTTCCAGCTGAGACTCACCACACGCACTGAGGTTCTTAAGCACCTAAATAAGCTTAACACTGATAGCTCCCCAGGTTTTGATTCCCTTCCTCCCATATTCCTTAGAACAGGTGCCCCTGCTGTCTCTCTCCCAGTTGCGGTTTTAATCAGTAGACTCGTCCTCACACACACACCATTCCCGATAAGTGGAAGTTAACAATAGTGGTCCTGGTATACAAGAGCGGTCCAGTTAACTTAACCGAAAACTACAGACCTATCTCTATTCTGTGTCCCCTGGCAAAAATTCTGGAAAGAATACTTTATAACCAGCTATACTCATTATTTGAGCAGATGAATGCCCTCTCCATCTTGCAACATGGTTTCCAAAAACTGCACAGTACTAAATCGGCTCTGATAAGGATCACTGCAGATATTTTTCATGCTATGGATCAGGGGTGTGCTACCAGAGCCGTCTTTGTAGATCTTACAAAAGCATTTGATCTTGTTAATCATCTACTCCTACTTGCCAAGCTTAACAAACTCGGTCTTGACTCTAACACCCTCTTGTGGTTCTCCAGCTACCTCTCTAATCAACTTCAGTGCATCAAATGGGGTAGAGCTACCTCTCCCCTCGCACACATTATGGATGGGGTCCCCCAGGGATCTATTCTGGGACCTCTTATTCTCCGTATTTATCAGCAACCTCCCCCACAACTGTGGAGGTGCGTCAGTACAACTCTATGCTGATGACGCTATCCTATACAGAACAGACAGTAGTATCTCCTCTATCAAGACATGCCTCGAAGGGGACTTTCAACTTCTTGAAGAATGGTTCAGACAAAACCTATTGGTACTTAATACCAAAAACCTAAATCGATGTTGTTCTAGGATCGTGGATATGTTGTTCATCCACACTCTTTGGCATGTCCCTTTCCCCTTTAAGGATCGCCGGAAGTCTTCAAGCTGGCTCCTTCCACCCACCCGGGTGGTATAACCCTCAGCTCCACCCCATGATGCCAGATCTTCCTTTCCGCTGGAAGATTCAGGTTGCCTCCTTCATGCTCCTGCATTTTGTAGGCCCTGGCTTCAAAACCTTTGGTTATTCCGAAACTTCATCTAGTTCACATTAGCGATCGCAACTACTTACCTTCCATTATGGAAGACAAGTCTTCCCCCAGATTTCGCCGGTGTTCATGCGGCCAGAAATGTCGCACACCGATCCCCACACCACGTGCGTCTGTTGCCTGGGTGTCGACCATGACACCTTGAAGTGCGATTTTTGTCTTGCATTTCACCCTAACATCCTTAACGACCGTCTCACATGCCTGAAGTTGGGGATGCCGGAAAAATGGAACCCTCCGTTGAAATCAAAGGAGGCTCAGTGGGCGGCTTCCACGGCTGTGGGATCCGCCGAACAATTGGAACGCATGCAAGCATTCAAGGAGGAAGCGGGTCATGCCAGGGAATCCTCTTCTCAGAGCTTCTTTGTTCTGCTCAACCTGTTCTCCATTTTCTCTGGTTCTTTCCGAGAGTTGTGCCAGTCTCTCTCGACTAAGGGGCATGGTCCTGCGGGCATGCACTCAACTCGGTCCAGTAAGTGGGAAAAGGACCCGGGATCGCTTCGTCTCAACGGAGGTGCCCTTGGGATCGGGAGAGATCTCAGTCCCAGGAACTGGCAGTCTCAACTTTGGTCGAAATTGCTTCTTCTGCCACTGGCTTCTGGGCTTTGCCATCTGGCCAGTTGACCGACATGTCGCTCCACAAGGTTGAAATAATCATCGACCCAATTGACCCATTATCGCCGACTCCGGTCAACGATTCTCTCAGTCGGACTCCGGTCCTTTTCTTCCCCAAGGAGACCAATCCCGTTGGGAATCCCATCGAGGAAGTGGTCCCCGACTCTGGGAAATCACCGATCGCGACTGAGTCGGCCTGTCTGATCTCAATCGAGATCCAGGACCCCCTTGACTGAAAGGCTGAGTAAGAGCCACAAGCGCTCTAAAATGAGGCAGTGCCATTGGTTGTCCTTGTCCTCCTCGGATGAAGAGAGGCTCTAGTGGAAACTCCGTCAGCACTACGAGGACCTCATGTGGCAACAGCTGATTTTGACCGGACATAAGCTGACTCCAGCCTCTACCCCGGCTGTTACATGGCTTTCGCCTCCTAGGCCGAAGCCGACCCCTTCAGAGCCGCTTATATCGGTTCCCCCACGCAGAGCTGGCGAAACCTCCGTTCGGCCAAAACCGGTCTCTCCACCAATTATGGTGGAACCACCGCCCAAGCAGCCTGTGGAAGGGGCTGCTTCTAAGGAAGATAGAGCGGACACCGGGCTTCCCTGGCGTCTTTCGGTCACTGTCATCCCAGACTGCCCTCAGCTGGTTGAAGGTGACCTGGGCGGTCGACCATTGTATCCGGATTCCTCGGTTTCAGATGAGACTGGCCTACATTCTCATCCCAGGGATGATGAATTGGCCGGTGGGTTAGAGACGGAGGAAGGTCCTTTGTCCTTTCAGGGCATTCTTCGCCTTATCTTTGAGTCTACAGGGATGCTCCTGGAACCTGTCCATAAAAAGGTGGAGTACCCTGTCATGGACATCCCCAAGAGAGGGGATACGCCGACGGAGGCCTTTCCTGTGGCCGAGGCCATAGTTGGCCTGGCCTTAGAACTTTGGCAGCGCCCTGCCTCCTGTCCAGCTCCATCTGCCCGCATGGCCTTCAAGTATGTGGTGCCCATGGGGTCCCTTTCGTGGTTCACAGAGCATCCTTCAGCTGAGAGCCTAGTGACCGCCTCTGTGTTCAGACATACTGGCAGTTCTGCCGACACTGACCGACCTCCGAAAAGAATCCAAACTCTTGGATCATTCGGCTTGGAAGGTCTATGCGGCCTCTTCTTTAGGCCTTCATCAGGCAAGTTCGGCCGTCGTCATGGCACACTTCTCCCGTGCCCTCTTGGGGTCTTTGGATGAAGTCCTCCCACACCTCCCTGCGGATATGCAGACGAGGGCTGGGCTGTTGCCAAACAGCAGCTTCAGACAGGCCTAGACATTGGGGATTCTTGTGCCCGCTCGATGGCAGCCGCAGTTGCCTCTCGTCGCAGGTCTTGGCTGAGACTCTCCTCTTTTCTGGCAGATACTCAGCACAAACTAGCTGATGTGCCTTTCCTGGGCACCGACTTTTTTGGCCCAGGTGTGGCTGGTCACCTTCAGTGTATTGAGCAGTCCAGTGCCACTTTGGACGCTATGTCTGCTAAAGGTTCTTCAGGCAAGAAACAGCAGAAGTAGGAGCCTTTTCCGGCACTCTTCCCCTGCGGCACAGCAACCCTCCTTTCAAGGAGAGCAACAGCAGCAGCAGCAGGCTCAAGCTTGGTGCCCCCGGTCCAAGGCCAGGCCCGTAAAGGAGGCTGAGGTTCAGGTCCTGGATCCTCCTCCTCCAGGCCAGCTCAGTGACAGGGCGGGGGCTGCCTCCCCCTCTCCTGTCACGCCAGTTCTGGGTCCTCCCATGGGGGGCCGGCTCCACCACTTTCTTTCCGCCTGGTCTGTTATCACCATGGACAGGTGGGATTTGGAAGTGGTCAGTCAGTGACTGCCTCTGGAATTCGAGCAGTACCCTCAAAGCCGAGCCTGCGCCCCTCGGGAGGCAAGAGTATCCGTCCAGACTCAGTCAGCTCTCTGAGATGACATTGCTCAAGGAGGCAGTAGCCCCAGTGGCGGATCCTCCAGCAGACCCAGGCTTTGTATCCAGGTACTTCCTGGTGCCCAAGCGGATTGGGGGCTGGTGCCCCATTCTAGATCTGCACGACTTGAATCAATATCTCAGGTCACACACCTTTCGGATGGTCACTCTGTCCCAGATCATACCATCCTTGGAGCGAAACATGTGGTTCTGTTCACTGGATCTGCAGGACGCATTCTTTCACGTCCCAATCCGTCTGTCTCATCGGTGGTTCCTCCGTTTCGGAGCCGAAGGGACCCTATACAAGTTCCGAGCCATGCTGTTTGGCCTGTCATTGGCCTCATGGATCTTCACCAAATGCATTGCAGTGGTGGCGGCCCATCTCAGGCATCGGGGGGTGGGTCAGGATTTAGACTTCCTCGACGATTGGCTCTTAGCAGGTCCCACCTAACAGGAGGTGGAGAGGTCCAGGGACCTGGCCCTCCAGACCTGCTCCCAATTCAGCCTCCTGAGCAATGAGGCCAAGTCGGAACTCGTGCCTTCCCAGGTGATGTGCTTTATCAGGGCAGAGCTTGACTCTTGTCAAGCCAGAGTTCAGCTCCCGGCGGACATGGCGGAGGTTCTTTCCTCCTTTGCCCAATCATTTCTGGTTGGGCAATTGCGCCCTGCCCGGGACTTTCTGCAGCTTCTGGGTTACATGGCGGCGTGCACCTCAGTGGTCCATTGGACCCGGTTGCACATGCGCCCCCACCAATGGGAGCTGGTCGCCCAGTGGACTCAGTGCCACAGTCACCTCGACTAGCTGATCGCTGTAACCCAGAAGATGTGGGACACACTCCAATGATGGACCGCCCCAGACCAGTTGCAGGAAGGGATCCCATTTATCCACCCCAAGACGACGGCCGTCCTCACAACCGATGCCTCGTTTGTGGGCGACAAAAGGGCCCATTGATTCTGGACCCCTGAGGAGTCCCGATACCACATCAACCTGTTGGAGCTCAGAGCAGTCAGACTGGCACTGTCAGCTTTCGCTCCTCAACTCCAGGGTCAAGTGGTTCAAGTCCAGACGGACAATACCACAACCATGTACTACCTCAACAAACAGGGCGGCACACACTCCTGTCTGCTTTGCAGAGAGGCGCTCTGCATCTGGACCCTCGTCAGCCACTTGGAGGTGGATGTCCTAGCCATCCATGTGGCAGGAGCCTCAAACCATCCAGCTGATGCTCTCAGCTGCTTAGGCGAGATATTCCCACGAGTGGTCTCTCCATCCAGAGGTAGCTTACAGCCTGTTCTCCCACTAGGGCAAACCGATGGTGGACCGGTTTGCCTCCAGGGAAAACACCATGCTGAGGCTGTTTCATGCCCCCCCCCCTTCAGCAGGGCTTGCTGCAGGGTGATGCCTTCTTGAAGCCGTGGACCCCAGGCCTCCTCTATGCCTTTCCTCCATTTCTCTTGATCCACAAGGTGCTCCTCAAGGTGAGGAGGGACAAGGCAAAGGTGATTCTGGTAGCCCCAGACTGGCCGCGCCAGCTCTGGTATCCAGATCTCCTCAGCCTCAACTGCAGGGCCCCGGATCGGCTTCCAGCATGCCTGGACCTGATCTGTCTCAATCAGGAAAAGGTATACCATCCGGACCTTCAATCCCTGCACCTCACAGCCTGGTACCTGAGCTGCTAGAGTTCCAGGCTTTGGGTCTTTCCGAGGATGTCCTCACCGTGGTGGAGGCATCCAGAAAGAAATAGACCAGGAAATGTTATGCCTTCAGATAGAAAAGGTTTTCCATTTGGTGTTGGGGCAAGGGCCTGAATCCTCTGTCCTGTCCAGTGGCTAATATTATCTACTACCCTTCTTGGTCCCTGTCCAGAGGGGGTCTTTGGTCATCAACCCTTAGGGTGCACCTGGCAGCCATCTCTGCTTACCGGGCATGGGCCGGTCAGCCGACATTGGCGCAGGAGACAGTGGTCAGGCGCTTTTTCAGAGGTCTGGATCACAGATTCCCTCCGGTGCTTGAAAACTCCACCTCCATGGGATCTACTGCTGTTACTAGAAAAGCTCATGGGCAAGCCATTCGAACCAATGCACAAGTGTGCCTTGTCACACTTGTGGAAGATAGCCTTCCTTGTGGCTGTCACATCTACCAGAAGGACAGGGGAGCTCCAGGCCCTTTCGGTGGACTCCCCTTATCTGGTCTTTCCCAGGGACAAGGTTGTCGTACGCCCCCACCCGAAATTCCTTCCGAAGGTAATGTCAGAGTTTCACCTTAACCAGGTGTTAACTCTGCCGGTTTACTACCCTAATTACCCATCGGAGGTAGAGTACAGGCTCCATACTTTGGACCTGAGATGAGCTCTCTCCTTTTACAAGGAGCGGATGGTGGAAATTCGGGGAGAGGTTCGCCAGCTGTTTGTCACCTAAGCTGAAGCCGCTTCTGGCAGACCTGCAGCAAAATGGACAGTTGCAAGGTGGATTACATCTTGTATCAGTCTGTGTTATGAGTTGGCGGGCATGGAGCCTCCCAAATGGATAAGAGCTCATTCTACCCGCCATACTGCTGCTTTGGCGGCTGCTTCCAGGGACATCCCTATCCAGAAATCTGCTGGGCTGCTACTGAAGTCAGCAAACGCCCATTACCCATTACCACATAATAGGCCAACGAGTCCGCCGGGATGCTGGTTTGGGGCCTCAGTTCTCAATCTCTGTTCCTAAGCAGGGGATGTGCCTTGCCTCCCTCCTCCCGGAGAACTGCTAGGAGTCTGCCAAAGAGTGTGGATGAACAGCATATCCACGATCCTAGAAAAACAGGTTACGCACCTGTAACAGTAGTTCTAGGAGTGGTATATGTTGTTCATATGGACCCACCCGACCTCCCCGGCTGCAGATGCACAACACCTGGCTTCCAGCGGGCTAAGATCTGGCGTCATGGGGCGGAGCCGAGGGTTATACCACCCGGATGGGTGGGGGGAGCCAGTTTGAAGACTTCCAGCGATCCTTAAAGGGGAGAGGGACATGCCAGAGAGTGTGGATGAACAACATATACCACTCCTAGAACTACTGTTACAGGTGAGTAACCTGTTTTTTCATCACATCTCTGTTGACCTGACCACCAAGCAATCCCGTGTCATCAACACCTCTACCGGCATGTCCCTAGAAGGAATGGACTCCTTCAAATACCTATGGGTGACCCTGGATGTAAATCTGTCTTTCGATGCACATGTTCTAAGGGTGGCCAAGTCCACCCATCAAAAACTGGGCCTACTATACCGAATATCCCGATACCTGACATCCCTTTCCCGGAGAGCAATTGCCTCATCAACGCTTCTCCCAGGTCTTTTTTATGGAGCCCCTCTACTTCTATCTGCTCGATCTACTATCCTCCCAAACTAAAGCAGGCCTATCATAGGATTGCATGTTCCACTGTGATAAAACCTGCTGAGACACACCACTGTGATATACTAAAAGACCTAGGCTGGCAATCATTTGAGGCAAAACTCTACTTTCCCGTCCTATGTACTATGTTTAAACTTATTCACCTCCCCTCTCCACCCATGCTTAATAACTTACTAACCTTGAAACCGATCCCTAGGTCCGTGCGCTCCTCGCATTTCCCCTTGTTATGTCTCCTTAAAACACGGCTAGCCATCGGCATGAAGTCCTTCTTCTACCTAGCCCCATGAAAATGGAATACTCTCCCCTAGGGATTACTCTCCTGTACATCCCTTCCCCAATTCAAAAAATGTTTCAGAGATATCTTCTTCACCCCGCCAACCTGTGCCTCCTTTTAGTCCCCCCCGTCTAATTCATGCATGCCCTCCACCGTAATCTGCTTCTACTTATCCTCTCCCCTCTCACACTTTACCTTTCCTTCTCACTCTGTCAACAGGTAACTCTTTGCTCAGAATTATAGTAAGTCTTCCCGGCAAGACTTACTCCCTATCTCAATGCCCAACCTTGTATAATGCTAGAAACATAGAAACATAGAATTTGACGGCAGATAAGGACCACTTGGCCCACCCAGTCTGCCCATTTCCCTACCTACTGGATAAGCTGCAGATCCTAGTTAACCAGCAGCCTACTTCTTCCTACCCCAACCCCCTAGAATGGCCTTATGACTGTCCCATGCATGCTTGAATTCCACCACTGATTTTGACTCCACAACCTCCTCCGGAAGGCCGTTCCATGCATCCACAACCCTCTCTGTGAAAAAATACTTCCTTAAATTACCTCTGAGCTGCCCCCCCCATCTTCAAATTGTGCCCTCTTGTTCTTGCACACCTCTTTTTTTGAAAGATGCTACCCTCTTGGACTTTGTTGATTCCCTTGAGGTACTTGAACATTTCTATCATGTCCCCCCTCTCCCTCCTTTCCTCGAGGCTATACATATTAAGCTCCTTCGTCTCTCTTCATATGTCTTCCGGTGCAGACCCTGCACCATTTTAGTTGCCCTCCTCTGGACAGCTTCCATCCTGTCTATGTCTTTGCGGAGATTTGGTCTCCCAGAACTGCACACTACTCCAGATGGGGTCTCACCAGCTGTCTGTACAGAGGATAATAACTTCCTGTTTTCTACTGGTGATGCCTCTCCTTATGCATCCCAGTATCCCCCAGCCCTCCTTGCTGCCTCTCACATTGCTTGCCCACCTTTGGGTCATCTGATATGACTACCCCAGGTCCCTTTCCATTTTTGTTGTTGTTAGTATCTCACCCCCCATTAGTGTACTCTTCCCTGGGTTTTTGTTTCCCAGGTGCATTACCTGCACTTCTTAGCATCTGAATCTAAGCTGCCATACATTTGACCATTCCTCTAACCTTGCCAAGTCCTTCTCATCCTTTCCACCCACCACCCTGTGCATCAACTCTGTTGCAGATCTTTGTGTCATCTACAAAGAGACATACTTTCCTTCAGTCCCTCTGCAATGTCGCTATAAAGACATTGAAGAGGACCGTCCTAATACTGAACCCTCATGTACCCCACTGTGAACCCTCCTTTCTCTGAGTGGACTCCATTTACTATTACCTGTGTCCTATTCTCCAGCCAATTCTTTACCCAGGCTGTCATCTTGGGACCCACTCCCAGGCTGGCTAACTTGTATATTAATCTTTTGTGTGGGACTGTGTCAAATGCCTTGCTAAAGTCTAGGTAGGCCATGTCCACAGCCCCTCCCTGATCTACTACTTTGGTCATCCAGTCAAAGAATCCGATCAGATTCGTCTGGCATGACTTTCCCGCTGTGAATCCATGCTGCCTAGGGTTCTGTGCCCCTCTGGCCTCTAGATACTCGAAGTTCTTTCCTTCAGAAGATTCCATCATTTTCCCTATCACTGAGGTTAAACTAACAGGTCTGTAGTTTCCTGCTCTTGCTTTGCTCCACTTTGTGAAGAGGAATCACATCTGCCCTCCTCCAGTCTCGGTACCACCCTCCTCCCATGATTTGTTAAAAGGGTAGTCAGTGGTGTCACTAGTTTGACCCTTAGTTCTTTAGAATTCTGGGATGAATCCCATCAGGCCCATTGCTTTGTCCACCTTCAGTTTTAAGAGTTCTTTCAGAACCCTTTCTTCTGTAAATGGGCTGGTATCAACTTCTGTATCCAGAGTGTTTCTGCTGTTTGTTTTAGGTACCTCCCCGTCTTCATTTGTGAATACTGAGCAAAACTATTTGTTTAGTATCTCTGCCTTTTCACAGTCTCCCTCTGCCACCTTCCCTTTATTAGCCTCACTACCCCTCCTTGGTCTTCCTTCGCTCCTGATGTACCTATAAAAGTTTTTATCCCCTTCTTAACTGAGTTGGCTATCTTTTCCTCGGTTTGGGCCTTTGCTGTTCTGACTGCCTTCCAGCCTCCTTTTGCTTTAACTGATGCAGTTCTCTGTCCTGCTCCTTCCTGCGATTCCTTGTACTTCCTGAATACTTTCTTTTCTCTTGAACCTTCACTGCCACTTCCTTTGAGAACCATAGTGGTTTCTTACATCGTTTTGTTTTGTTTATTTGCTTCACACAAGGCTCATTACCTCTGTGATGGCAGTTTTATTATTCCCCATTGTTCTTCCACCCTCCTTCCTGCCCATTTGCTAGTGCATTCCTTAGGCACTCACCCATTTTAGCAGAAGTCAGCCTCCTAAAGTCCAGTGGCTTTTGCCTTTGTATGGCTTGACTCTATTGCTGTGTTTATTAGAACCATACTGTTCGGTGGTCGCTAGTTCCCAGATGTACACCACTTCTACATCTGTGATCCCTCTCCATCTCCATTTGAGAATCAGGTCTAATATTGCTCCCTCTCGAGTGGACTCCAATACTAGTTGTCTAAGGCATGCCCCTGTAGGGCATCTAGAATAACTCCACTCTTGAAGTGGCTGCTGCAACTGCACTCCAGTTAACATCTGGCATATTCAGATCACCCATCAGCAATATCTCCTTTCTGCCATTCTAGTATACTTTCTATCATTTCCTTGTCCATTTCCTCCCCTGAGAAGGTCTGTATCAACCCCTGTGCGGATTGTGGTGCCATTGCCTGTCTCCAAATTTACCCACAGTGCTTCTTCTCCTCCCTGTTTACCCTTTTGTTCTGTTGCTTTTATTCCTTCTCTTATGTAAAGAGCTACTCCTCCTCCTCTTTTACCCTCCCTGTCCTGGTATGTTTACGTCACAGTCATGGTTTTGTGTGTACCATGTTTCTGTGACTGCCACGATATCCAGATGTTCCTCCTTCATCAAGGTCACTAGTTCAGGAAGCTTGTTACCCAGACTATGGGCATTGGTACTCATTGCTCTCCATTTTTTTGATGGCTTTACCTTCTGTTGCAGCATCCCCCACTGACCTTTCTGCCCCGGTCTTTTTCTCATTTAGTACCCTGTTTTGTAGGGAGAGGCTGGGATTTTCCTGCTGCTTATCAGTGCCTCCCCCTTTGACTAGTTTAAAAGCTTGCCAATGAAGCATTTAAACTGATTGCTCAAAAGACTTGTTCCCTTCCTGGACAGATGCAGACCATCCTGCCAGTATAGGCTGGTGTCCCTCCAGGTGGAACCCCAGTCCCCAATGAAACCAAACCCCTGTGCTCCACACCATTTTTTCAACCATTCATTAAACTGCATGGTGCTGATTACCCTCGCCTCCCCTATATGCACTATGACTGAATTGTAACTATGACTATTGTACACTACTCTCATCCCTTGTCTGTGTTTTTAGACTCTGACTACCAGACCTAAGCACTTATGAACTCTTTTTTGAAAATGTTATTACCTAATCAAACTCTCTGTAACTTCTGTATTGAACTGTATTTACTGGAAATGTATTTTTCCCCAGGTCGCCCCTGAAAAAGGGGCATATCTGTCTCCATGGGCCCACCCGGTCATTAAAATTCAAATAAGTGAATAAAACTGGTGATTCAAAAGGAGCAGTTTTTTTTCAGATTTACAGGACTTGTACGCATCCTAATTTTATTGACTATATTTTAAAACTGGTGTGTAAATTACTCCTGCCTGCCAACATTATGGTGGATGTTAAAGATCCCATGGCACGCATTGAAAAGAGCAGGGGAATTTCCCCGGTGTCCTGGCCAAATTTCCCTCATTCACTAAAAAATGCCACCAACAGCTTAATCTGGTCCAAGGTCAGTTGGCATTCATCTGTATCCCCCTCCCCCGGGTCGTGCCTGACAATAGACAGGATTTGTCTAGTGCACTTAACCAGTCAACAAAAAAATAAAATAAATAAATACAATATCTGGAGTACTGAGGACCCGGGCACCTTTTTGGGGAGCTGTTAAGGCCCCTGACATTATAAATATTTAAATCAGCCATTTGTCCGGTGCATAGGGCGTAGTAATCTGTGCAGACCCCCCCACTCCTTGTCCCCTTTCCATGCTGTATTCCTCCTTTGGATACCGAATTCCACTATACAAAGAGAAACCCCAAATCGAGCTGCTGAAAATATACATATGGCAACCCTGATAACAACAATGTGAAACTGTGAACTATGTGCCATAAATTAATGGCAAAACCTGAAACAGGCTGAACCACATGGCGGTCCATGTGGCACCTCCTCCCCTTGCCTTCCATTAATGGCACTCAGTCCTGTTGCCTGCTGTTTGTAAAGTTGACAACAGGTAGTACAGCCAAAATAGACTACTCTCCCACCATTTGATCGTGCCTTGGAACAGCAGTGAAGGCAGATCAATTATATGAGAAAAGTAATACTCTCCCCCCCAGTCCCCCAAGTTGCACATTGAGCTGAAGTCCAGGTTATTGTATAGGAATTAACACCAGATTGTCAAAAAGCCCCATAGAGCCTGTATAAGTTAAAGCCTGGAGTAGAGAAAGTATAGCATTAGAGCTCAGAAAACCACCTCCTCACAAAGTATGGAGCCTGAAGGTACCTACTTCCATTGTTTTTTTTTTTATTTATTTAAACTGTTTTTATTGAGTATGTCAAAAACACAATCAGTATACATTGCTTGGTTCCATGTCTTAAAAAGGTGTACAGTACATGTCTTCTACAGAGGATAATTAACATGTCTCCCCTAGGTGTGGAGGTTATCGTAAAGAATTACTGTTTAAACTTTTAAACATTTACTTCCAAAAATAGATCTTAAACAGCTAACTAAGCCATGACCATGGACTATTCCCTAAAATATTGTTTCCCACATAAAGTCCTTGAGTAGAATACTCATGATATGGTCATAATGACTTGTCATTAGTCCATATATAAATGTTAAGTGTTCCTAAATAAAATAGAGACATCTCTGTACTCATTCTGCTCGTACAAACAGGCAGTTGCAAATCACCAAAGGGGACCGTTTTAACATGCATTGCCCTGATTAAGGATTAAAGTAAGTTTAACAATATGACAATATCAGGTTGCTATAATTATCAGAATACCAACAATAATACAGGCTCAGGTGAAGATATAAATTCACTTTCTCTAATCAAGAAAATGACCCATTTATTAGCTAAGCCTTTCTCAGTCCGAGTCTTCATTTTCCCTTTAGCTCCCAAAGTCCGATTTTATCTTTTCCAGATGCTTCCATGCTTCTGCTGAATCGTTGAAAATAAATGTTTTACCTATCTAGAGGATGTGCAGTTTCGCAGGGTAATGTAAAACGTTCATGATGCCCAGCTGGCATAACTCTGCTCTAACAGCATCGAATGCTTTGCGCCTCTGCTGAGTTGCAAATGAGAGGTCAGGGAAAAAGTAAATTTGAATACCCTCCAAGAGCTGGATGAGTCCTTTCTCCCTGGTGGCTTGTAGTATTTGCTCCTTGATGGTGGGACCCGCCATCACCACCAAGATAGTCTGAGGTATCCCTTCTTGAAGCAGTCGGCGTATGGAGAAATCCTTTATGCCTGCAGGATAGATCCCTCCCGGGAAAAGCCCACTGTAGATTGGAGAAGCTGGATAACAAAATCAAGTAGGTTGGGGCCTTCTTTATTTTCCGGCACTCCCAGGATCTGCACGTTAGCCAGGCGTACCCCGTTTTCAAGGCGCTGTCTCAGTAACGATTCTCAGTTACTAACCCTGCGTTACCTTTACAGCTTTTTCCGCCATCTGTTTCGTTTGTAAACTTTCAGTAGCAACAGTGTCCAATTTAGTTTCCACCACAGCGATCAGGGCTGTGAATCCATCCATCTTCTTGTCCAACTCCTTCACAAAGGATTATAAATCTTTCACTGCTTTAAGCACTGCCGCATTTGAAGGTTCACTTTTGGAGCCGTGTGTTTGGCCCTGCTGCTGTGGGTTCCCAGGCCTCCTCATCGTCTCCTCCAATAAAGCTGACAAAATTTGTTTGCTACATTTTTAAATTGTACCATCCAGTGGCAGGATGCTAAGGAGACCACTCTTAGCCCACTTGGGTGACTGAAAGTCCAGATTTAAAGTATTTAAAAGTTATAAAGTTAGCCTGTGTACCAGAGCTCTTGAATAATATGTCTTTCTCAGTCGGCTGCAAGCCATGCTCCTCCCCTACTTCCATTGTTTTTGGTCTTGCCCCAGATTACAAGATTTCTTGGGGAAAATGGAATACCTTGCCAATAGAACTTGTTGATAGTACTACTATGAATGAATTCAAGAATGGGATCGACCATCACTTTGGTAATAGAAAATTTTTAATTTAATTATGTTTGGCAAGCCTTATAGGGTAGAACACTATCTTCCAGCTTGTATTTACCTATGATACCTAAGTGGTGCATGAGCTGGGCACCATTTTGGGCTCCCAGATGCCAATCTCTCCTCAAGGGCTCCTGTTTGGTCTTGTAGAATTGGAGGATGGATGCTGGTCTTTTCAGAGGCGTTGGGTTAGGATCTTTCTACTGGTAGCCAGGCAGTATATTTTAAATACCTGGGTTTTGGAGGAGAACCCTACTGTAACACAATGGCGCACCCTAGCAGTGTGATTACTAGCCTTGGAGAGGCTGTCATACCAGGTAAAGGAGAGGTTGGACAGCTTTGCAATCTCCTGGTGCACTTTTATGGGCTCTCTGCGCCCAGGGGAACTGCATATACTGCAACTGGGGCACTGACAAATATATATATATATATATATATATATATATGTATGTATGTATATATATATTTATATTAGGGGACTTTCCCCAGAGGGGAGATTATTTTAGCTGGCCTCAACTCTCTTTTCTTACCCTGGTGGCTTTGTCATTCAGGGCTATGGGTGCCTGGGGTGTGTAGACACTGTGACTACTGGTTGGACCCCTTAGATGGTATGTAATAATAGCTCTCATGATTCTTAGCCTTTACCTGATTAACATTGATTAACCTCAAATGGATTTCTTGTACTGTGCCACTCTTATGCTGTTGGTATCCTGGTTAGGTTATCCTAACATACTGTATCAATTTTCCTGGATGTTTTTGTTCTTATGGACCCACTTGTACATAGTTTGAATGAATTTGTGTGTTTGTTGTATAATTGTTATCTGAAAACTCAATAAAAATATTATATAAAAAAAAAAGTATGGAGCATGAAACAAAGAACATTACACAGTCCAGTGAAAAATAAGTTCCAGTTAGTGTGGCTATTGCCCTTCTAAAAGTGACCTCCCTCCAAAACAGTTCTCAGGTAGGGGAATCCAAAGTCTCAAGCTAAGGTTACTGTCCTTGCCATGGAAGTCCTCCCCAACTTGGAGTAAACACTAAGCATGGAAGCCTAGCCAAAGAACACAAAAGCTGTTGTTTTTAGGCAGTCCCATTAGCAGTTTTGCTGGGGTTGTTCACCTGAAGTACCTGGAGAGTCTGTCAGAGCCGATTGCTCAGGATCACGGTGTTCTGAGTCAGGAGTAGCTGGGGAAGAGGATGAGGCCTGTTTCTGCTTGTAGGCAGCCGCCATTTTCGTCCAGGGACTTTACCCTGGGGATTACTCCACTATTTTACCACTGCTTATCTTTCTGCACTTTGGGGTCCACCATTGCCTCTTTTCCAACTCTTGTAAAGTATAAAGACATGGGTTTTAATGTAGCCAATGATTCTTCAAGCCAAGCAAGGAAAAGGCCTGGAGAACAGGAAACAGAAGAGGATGAGGAGTGGTTTATGGTAAATGGGTCATAAAAATAAAGGCAGAAAGGCAGCAAACTTTGAACTGACATGTCCAACAAATTCTTTCTACTACTGGATATTACTGAAGATGAAAGATACAGGGAAGGAAGGCAAAAATGAACACATGGCCCCAGTAAATGGCAAACCTGTCCAAGTTATAGATAAACCAAGACAAATATAAGTGCTTTTGGATTCTATCTTAAAATATACAGACAGATAACACTGCCAGAGGAAAAAAAACACCACTAACTGCTTCCCCGGGGTCAGACATTGTAGGCAAGTGACAGACCCCGCCAGTTTGGTCGACTTAATGTACACTCTCTATATATACACACACACACACGCACGCACATGCAGACATGCACACACATCATACATCATCTGAAAGCTTATTATGTCTACTTTAAGATGAGGTATGACGTGGAGCTGTCAAGTTGTGCCATTTCAGTAGAAATGGGGCTAAACAGTGACACTCTTAACACGTTAGAATGACCACTTTGAAATAATTGCATTTGTTTCTGTTAGTTTAATGATGCTATGTATTATTTCAAGACATAAAATAGGATTTCTTTGTGACCTCAAAGCATCACAACAGCAATCTAAAAGGTAAAACAAAATCTAATAATACATTTGTACAGGTATCATTGAACTGTAATACCACTGGTGACATTTCTAGTCAGCACAAATTATCATCATCTTGTTCATCATCATGATCTCTGTTGAGAGTGCATGGTTTTCCGTAGTCTTCATTGCCTTGGCATGTAGACAGTTCTGTGCAGGCAAGATTGTTCTGACTACAGACACAGTTGATGGTGCAGCGACCCCAGCTGGTACAGGCACAAAAAAGGTCTTGTAGAAACTGAGATGCCATTGGGCCCTTGAAGAATACAGGAAGTAGTTCTTCATCCACATTTTTCCATCCATGTTGCAATGGTGATCCAGTATCTGGTTTACCTATCTGTGAAGACATCCAAATATTTGTTTGCCAAGATGCTCTTTTGACATGCTCTTCAAAACTGTCTTCACATGGTGGGAGTTTGGCCAGTTACTTGTCCTTTGTGATGGCTAGATTGAGGCGCTAGCAATTCAGGTCTCTGTGGGTCTCCTTTTCTTTCTCGCTCTAGTCATACAGCACTGCTACTAACTTCCTTGTTGCAGAAATTATGGCTTGTTCATCACTGTCTCCCAATTTGGCAAGATCTGTGAAGCGGTAAGTTCCCTTTGTTTTGACAACATTAAACAGATTTTTTTCCCAGTATCAAATAGGGATGACACAGAGTCACATCCTGTTAATGCGTGTACAGCAGGAAGTATGTTGCAGAAATCAGGAGTGAGTGCATCACAAATTGCATGCACAGGCATGAAGCGACGCATGCCAGTTGTGCTGGTAATGGTACCTGTTTCTATCCACGTCATCGATGTGTTCCATTTTTGGAAAGTAGTGAACAGCAAGGACCGAAACATCTGTATCAGGTGACCTAATTTCTGTAGTTCCTTTGACACCAAGAGACCCAAAAACCTTATTGGCACATACAGTATGCAGGAGCATCCATGTGTTGGCTTCCTCTTGAGTACTATACAAGTGATGGGCTCCTTCAGCACCTCTACTGGTGATGGACTTTGCTACTTCGCCTTTGGAAAAGCCTCCAGCAGGAAGGAGTGTTTGTATTGGGTGTGCTCCTACACTCTGAGGTGCGTTTTGAACCATATATTCACAGAGGAATTTTGCAAGTGACTGCTTGTTGGATGCTATATTTAGAAACTTTTTCCATGGAGGCACAGGGCATCCACCAATCACCTGGCATTGTTTGCATCCAACCTTAGATCCTCTCCGGCGCTGTATTTCTGCAGTTTTCACAGAGTTACTGTTGTCATATCTGTCAAAGACTTCTATTACAGAATTGGCTTTGTCAAATCCTTTTAGGACCTACCTCAGGTACTCGGCAGCCAATTCATCAGATGTGTGGAAATTGTCTCCGGTCGTCATTTGAATGACAGCCATGGCATCTCTGATGTATACTGTGGTTTCTTGTTACATCCTCATAGCTCATGGATGCTTTCAGCTTGAGCTTCAAGCTGATTCCCTAATTCAGCTTTGTCTTTTTTTCTCATTGTTTCATCAGTATGGAAGAGGGACACAGGCACAGGTCCTACTGGGAGACGAAGAACAGTTGCCATTGAAACATCATCTCTGCTTCTTGCTAAGGACACATCTGGGATGGTAGAAGACTTGGTTTGCTGGCCAAGGCACCTAGCTTCACCTGAGCTCTTTCCTTCTAAGATGGCTTGAAAGGCAGAGTAGAGAAACTTACCAGAGCAAGTGAACAGGATTAAGACTTCTTTTGGCTAAGCAGATTTACTGTGTGGTGTTTTTATTTTTTACTCACAGGGATTGCTACTGTTTGTTGCTAACATTTCATTGTTTTATTTTTCTCTGTAGCAAAGTGTTTCTTAGGGCGTATATATTCTCTGAAATTATTACAGGTGGTGTTTTACAGGTTTTACAGTTTTATCTAACATTAGGATAAGCTTTCAGGGTTTCTGCATTTGTTGTTGACTGATTGTTTCTGCTCTTACCTCCTTGTTCTTTAGTCCGTGGTTCTTCTTTTTCGGCAGGGGAAGGGCCCAGCCACCCACCCCCATCCCCAACCACCCCACACTACACTCCTTTTATAGGGTACCACAGTTGTGACATTTCCTGTGGCAGAACAGGAAGGGGGGATCAGTGGGGCATCCACAAGGTGAGCTCATTTAAAGGGGCACTAGTAATTTAACTTGTTATTACAAGTTAAACAAAAACAAAACACAATCAAACCATTACTTGCATTTTCTTCCTTCTAATTACTCTGACTAGGTTATAAACCCAGCAACTTATCTGGAATGGATATCATTAACTGCAGGTACTGTGGAACAATTTTCAGGAAGGACAGTCTTACAGGATTTAGAACACTGTCCTACATGCTGGGCTATTGGAGATCTTAGGGCTCAGCTCCGGCAGCATGGGCAGAGATTGCACGCCTCAAATTTCATATTCAAGAGGAAATACATTATAAGAACCACCCGCCATTTCCCCAGTATCCAACAGAAAACCTCGACCGCAGAGGGTAGTTGGTCCAGGAGGTTGGCAGGTGGTTAGGAGGGCAAATCGGTGCCCCTATCACCTCTCTGCTCTCCAACATATTACCTCCAAAACCATATAAACACTACAACAGGTATCTGCCTCTATCTCTGAAATCAAACAAAGAGGCAGAAGATACTGCAGAGCAGGACATCAGTGCACAGGAGCTAGCACAACAAAACTCACCCAAATCAGGAACCAAAACAAAAAGCAAAAAGGAAATCCAAAACTTCTGATCATAGGAGACTCCATGATTCGTGGAGTTGATACCCATCTCCAGCCAGGGTAATGGTCAGATGTCTCCCAGGTACATCAGCATGGAGAGACACGACCGCATTGCTAAATTGTTCACAAAGCAGGAGAAAATATTGATGTCCTAGTACACATAGGGACTAATGATTTCGCCAGCCGGGTCAGTTGTGGAGACCAGGAACACCTGACCAGGCTGGTGACAAACTATCATCCATTCCATCGGCACTCCTCTCTGGAGATCCTGCCAGTCTGGGAGAGGGGGGGCGATGGACGGAAGGTCAGAGAAGGGAGATAGGGAGCTAAACACGTGGCTCAAGGGCTGGTGCCAGGAAAAAGGACACAGATTTGTAGGGAACTGGCAACAGTTCTGGGAGCGAAAGTTCTTTAAATTTGATGGACTGCATCTGACTAAGGAGGGAGTCAGTGCATTGGGGCAGAAGTTTGACGTCTTTGCAGAATATTTAAACTAGCAAATGGGGAGAGGGGTGCAGCACCCTTACGTCGAATGGGAAGAACACCCCCCCCTCAGCTAGTGGTCAAACAGGGATTCAGCATGTTTGCAGTTCATTTACATCACCAGGTAAGAAAAAAGGTTTGTCTCCCCATATGGCGCACAGGGGTAATGCCAAACCTCACCCAACAACTAACACACCGAAATCTGACCAATGGAAAATCATCTACACAAATGCTCACAGCCTGGGAAATAAGATCCCAGACCTGCAGGCAATAATGTCATAGGCTAAACTGGACATAGTAGCAATTAGTGAGACATGGTTTACCAGTAACCACACTTGGGAGACTTCAGTACCTGGCTATGTATTGTTCAGAAGAGACCGAGGTGCAAAAGGGGAGGAGTGGCCCTGTATGTCAATGAAAATATCAAAGCTACAGAAATTCAGAATACACATAAGGTGCCAGAAGAACTGTGGGTCACCCTGGAAACAGGAAATGGGACAGCCATAAGAACTGGGGTTGTCTCACAGCCCCCAGACCAGGGGAGGACATAGACACATTACTGTTAGAAGATATACAAAATATGACAGCTAAAGGGGGGTTCTGATAATGGGAGACTTCAACATGCCAGATACAGATTGGTCAATACCAGCAGGAACATCTGCCAGAACTAGACACATAGTGAATTCCCTGCAGGGGAGGGCCTCAAACAACTGGTACAACAACCCACAAGAGACAGGGCTATCCTAGATCTAATACTGACTAACAGGGAAGGGATCATAGATCTCCAGGTAGAAGGTCACCTGGGGGCCAGTGACCATCATGGTGGTATGGTTCAATTTGGCTACTACATCTAAATCATCCCATTCAAGGCAAAATATGGGACTTCAGAGGAGCTGACTTTGATAAGATGGCCAACAGAGTTAAGCTTAGCCCTGGCAAAAAGAAACACAGGTGAGGGGTTACAGGCAAGTGGGCAAGCATTAGGATGCAATACTTGAAGCAACATCCCATTGTGTTAGACAGAAAAGGAAGTGCAAAGAAGAAGGAAACCACTTTGGTTCTCAAATACAGTAGCAGAAAAGGTCAGAGCCAAAGGGCTGGCCTTCAGGAAATATAAGGGAACACTGCAGGATGAAGATAGTGAGGCATACCAAACTGCCCTAAGGGAAGCAGGAAGGCAGTAAGCAGGTAAAGTCCCAAACTGAGGAAACACTAGCACGAACAGTGAAAGAAGGTGACAAGACTTTCTATAGATACATTAGTGAAAGGAGAAAGTCAGAGGGGGTATTACTAAGCTTAATGGAGAAAAGGAGCATGTGAGGAGAGGACAAGCATAAAAGCATCTATCCTAAATAGATACTTTGCTCAGTATTTACTGAAGAGAAGGTAGGGCGGGGCCCACAGCTCAGCACCATGGACACAGGGGAGGGAGGTGAGCACTACTCCCTTCACCAAAGAAAGGGTCCTACAAGAGCTTGCTAAGCTCAGGTGGATAAGGCAATGGGACCTGATGACATACATCCCAGGGTACTTAAGGAGCTAAAGGTGGAACTAAGCAGAGCCATTAGCAGAACTGTTTAGTGAGTCTCTGAGCACAGGAGAGGTCCCAGAAGACTGGAGAAGGGCTCATGTGATCCCACTCACAAGAGTGGTAGCAGGGAGGAGGCAGGGAACTACAGACCAGTCAGTCTTACCTCGGTAGTGGGCAAGATTATGGAGGCACTCTTAGGAAAGGATAGTGCAACACCTGGAACCATAGGGGCACAGGATCCAAGACAGCATGGGTTTACAAAAGGAAGGTCATGTTAAACTAATCTCATAGATTTCTTTGACTGGGTAACCAGAGTGGTGAACCAAGGGGGAGCAGTTGATGTCGCCTGCCTTGACTTCAGCAAAGCTTTTGACACTGTTCCACATAGAAGATTGATAAATAAGCTGGGTAGGCTCGGGGTGGGTCAGAAGTTGGTCAACTGGGTGGCAAACTGGTAGACTGGCAGGAAACAGAGAGTGGTGGTAAATGGTATACAGTCAGAAGAGATGGAAGTCACAAGTGGGGTACCTCAGGGATCAGTCCTGGGGCCAGTCCTCTTCAGCATCTTCATTAGTGACCTTGCAGATGAACTAGAGGGTAAGGCTTGTCTGTTTGCAGATGACACCAAGATCTGCAACAGAGTAGATGATCCAGATGGTGGGCAGAATGAGAAGAGATCTGGATAAACTAGCAAAATGGTCAGAAGAGTGGCAACTGGGATTTAATGCAAAGAAGTGCAAGATCATGCACACAGGGAAGAGAAACCTGAAGCCACCTTATAGGCTGGGAGGAGTTGCTTGTGTTCAAAGGAAGAAAGAGACTTGGGCATCATCATCACTGATGACCTGAAATCATCCAAACAGACCTCTAAAGCAGTAGGTAAGGCTAGGGGGATGTTAGGGTGTATTAGTAGGGGTATCACAAGTCATAAGAGGGAGGTAATAATCCCTCTTTACAAGACACTGGTTAGGCCCCATCTGGAGTACTGCGTGCAGTATTGGAGGCCACACCTTCACAAGGACATTAACCAAATTGAGGCAGTCCAGAGAAGGGCAACCAAAATGGTGCAGGGACTGCATCAGAAGACATACGAGGACAGATTAACAGAGCTCAATATGTATACCCTTGAGCAAAGGATGGAGAGAGGTGATATGATCGAGGCATTCCAACACCTTAAGGGCATTAACAAGGTGAAAGAGTCTAACATGTTTAAATATAAGAAAAATATCAGGACAAGAGGACACAGCATGCGATTAGAGGGGGGCCGATTAAGGGGGAATGTGAGGAAATTCTTTTTCACAGAAAGGGTGGTGGATGCATGCAATGGCCTACCTCAAGAAGTGGTGGCTATGAATACAGTGCAGGGCTTCAAACAGGCATGGGATAGGCATAAGGGAGCAATACAAATGAGTATGAATAGATAGGCCACTGACAGAGCAAAGGCCGATGGCACATTTATAAGGTAGAAAAAGAAATGGATAGACTGGATGGGCCTTGCGGTCCTTATCTGCAGTCAACTTTTATGTTTCTATGTTTCTAGGACAGGGCTCTGCAGAAAAGAATTTCTGGACTGATAGCTGCTGTGATTGTCCCTCCCTTGCCAGACTTAAATTTGGTCTTCTTGGCCATGTCATCAAATGTTTTGATGCCAAATTTCTTGACGCGGTTGAAGAAGCTACATGTCCCATCAGAATCAAGTGCATCTTTCACAGATTTCTCCATTTGTTCTTCACCAACATCTCCTATTTGCTGTAGAGACTGCCAGGGGAGAGTAAGTGGTTTTTCTTTCCCACGCTTCAGTGTTATTTCTTGTGATGCTGAACTTTCTGCAGACTGTTCTTGAAATACAACTCTAGCCATTGAATGGAATGTATTCTTTCCATCAGTGGTCTCTGTGTTGATGTCTATATTATCTTCTCCTTCATAGATGAGAGTTCCATCAGCATGAAGTGGTACAATTCCATTTGGAATGAACACACCTCCTTGGAGTCTTTCTACTTCAGTTTTTGCAACACTAGTCATGACCCTCATCAGCTCATCATAATTAATGCAGAAACCATGAAGGTTTAGTATGCCAATTAAATTTCGAGACCCAAACTCATGGTGTAGCTGTGCAGCAAGGCTTCTGAGTAGTGGTGTGATAATTTTGGAACTGTTAAATACTATGCACTCCGCAATTGAGAAGTACCTTCTTTGAATGCTCTTGTGAAGGATGATACTCGTTGCTGGCTGAATTATATGGCTCTTTATCTGTCAACCAAAGGACAAACTCCTGCACCAGTTGGGGCACAAAACTAGCTGACCTCTGTAAACTACAATCCCCTGGCTTTGGATAATATTCTGAGGGTTTAATTTTTGCTATTTCAGACTGAAGGATTGAAGCGGCATTATACAAAACCACTTGTTCATTTGAAAGCTGTTCATCAGGCTCGCTAGAAAAACATCCACAAACCATTTGGATGACTTAAGTTCCTGCTTCAAATCACTAGCAGCTTGGATGGTAGCAGATAATGTTATTGCGCTGCATAGAACAATGGTAAACTTGCCTTGTCCGTGCTGTGCATAGAATGAAATTGGAGAACCACAGTGTCTTTCTAATCTTGCCTGTTGTTTTCTATTGGAATAGCTTTCAGTTTCTACATCTGAGGAAAGTAGGGTTTATATCTTTGTAGCAGCTTATTGTACATAAGATCATTGTCTATCTCTTCAATCAGCTGACAAAATGCAATTTCATAAGGTAACTATATTGTTGCAGTGGAATTAGGTGATATTGCTTCCCTTCTATCCGTATTTTTTCCCCTCAGCCTGTATCAACCCCTCTTGAAGCTCATTCCACTTGGCCACCACGCTCTTGGTGAAAATGTGTCTGCTTATCTCCCTCCTGAACCTTCCCCCGACCAGCTTTAGGCTATGCCCCCTAGTGGTTTGGTTTCCGCAAAGGCTGAAGAGACCCTCAGTGCTCACCCTGTTAATACACTTAAGGTACTTAATGGTCTCAGTCATGTTCCCTTCTTTCCTCAAGAGAGTACATGTTGACCTCCCTGAGCCTCTCATCATAGGTGTTGCCCTGCAGCCCCTGGATCGTTTTGGTTGCCCGTCTCTGGACTGTCTCCAGCAAGTTGATATCCTTCTTAAGATACGGGCACCAGTACTGTACACTGTACTCCAGGTGTGGTCATACCAGTGACCTATACATTGGCAGAATAACCACTCTGACTTCCTTGTGGAAATTCATATTAACATACTAAAATGCCAGCAGAATAGGCCTAATGGTCTCTTGCGTCTGCTCGATGTTCAGCTCCCACACTGAGGGCTGATTTTGGTGTCCCCTCTCCCCCTTGGGTTATAATGTCTCCAGTCCCAGATGTTCTACCTGTATTGGGCCTGGTCAGATGTACCTTCCCCCTGTACCTGTCCCATCCCCTCTTAAACCCGTACACAGTCTCCGCCTCTACCAGCTCTCTGGGCAGTGCATTCCATGGCTCCACCACCCTTTAAGTAAAATAACATCTCCTCCTCTTCCCTCTGAGCCTGCCCCTCCAGCTTACACCCGTGACCTCTTGTTGCCCCACCCTCCTTCCTTTGGAACACCCTAACTGGGCCTCATGATCCTTTCATGTACTTAAAGACCTCTATCATGTCCCTCCATCCCTCCTCTCCTCCAGGGTGTACATGTTGAGCTCCTTGAGCCTCTCCTCAGGTCTTCTCCCAGGCCCCAGATCATTTTGTTGCCCTCCTTTGGACCCTCTCTAGGAGTGTAATGTCCCTCTTTAAATGTGGTCTTCAAAACTGGACACAGTACTCGAGGTGTGGCCTAACCAAGCAGTTGTACAGTGGAAGGATCACTTCCGCCTTTCTGGAGGTAATCCCCCTTGCGATGCATCCCAGCATCCTATTTGCCCTTGCCGCTGCCCTCCTACAGGTCTCTGAGTTGTTGATTTTGACATCTACCACTACCCCCAGGTCCTTCTTACCCTCCGTGACTTGAATCATGTCTCCTCCCAGGGTATACCCTTAGCCTGGATTTCTGACTCCCAGGTGCAGAACCTTGCACTTCCCCGCATTGAATTTTAGTTTCCATTTTCCCGACCACCTTTCCAGAGCCTCCAGGTCCTCCTGCAAGGCCACCCTCCCCTCCTCCCCATCCACCACTGCACCCAGCTTTGAGTCATCTGCAAAGAGACTCATCTCACTCCTGATCCCCCTCCTGATGTCTTAGATATAGGTGTTGAACAGGAGTGGCCCCAGCACTGACCCTGGGGAACCCCACTAGTAACCCACCTTGGGGATGAGGCTAACCCTCCAACCACCACCCCCCTCTGAGTATGCTCAGAGAGCCAATTTCCTATCTATCTTAACAACTGTCTCCCTACCCCCATTTCCTTCAGCTTAGCCAGCTGGCCACTGTGGGGTACCGAATCAAACGCCTTGCTAAAGTCCAGAAAGAGGACGTCCATTGGCCTACCCTGATCCAGGGCCCTCGTCACCCAGTCATAGAACTCAACAAGGTTTGTCTGGCACAGTCTTCCTGTGACAAAGCCATGCTGCCTATCGTCCAAGTACCCAGTTTGCTCCAGTAACCCCACTAGCCTTTCCTTGACAGTACCCTCCATCTCTTTGCCGACCACCGATGTCAGGCTGACGGGCCTGTAATTTCCTGCCTCCTCTCTTGATCTGCCCTTGTGGATCGGCACAACATGGGCTACCCTCCAGTCTTGTGGCACCCACCCAGTCCTCAGAGAGATGTTGAAAAGCTCTGCTAGAGGGACTGCCAGGACATCCGCCAGTTCCCTCAATACCCTGGGATGTATCTCATTTGGCCCAGGTGCTTTCTCTGTCCAAAGGGACCTGAGGGCTTCCGTTACTCTCTCTACTGGGATTTCAGCCTCCACGTCCTCCCCCTTTTCACCCTGCACTGCTGGGTCCCCACCTGTCTGTGGTGGCCACTCCCTTTCCCCAGACCCATCAGGGCCCCTGGTCTCTATCGGTCCCACTCCTTGCTCCGGTTTACCCCCACTCCCCTCACAAGACATAGCCCCTCCATCCCCACTGGTAAAAACTGAGGCAAAGTACTCATTTAGGACTTCTGCCTGTTCCCCCGCCTCCTGTGCCCAACCATTCCCTACCCTTATCTTACTGATCTGCCCCCTTACTTTCCTTTTTTACCCTATGTATCTAAAGGGCCCCTTGTCCCCCCTCTGGATCCCACTGGCCAAGGACTGCTCCTTTTTTGCCTTAACTGCTTTCACCACCCTGGTGACTCTCTTGGCTGTCAGCTCATATTTCTCCTGATCCCTTTCACTCCTTGAGCACTTAAAGAGCCTATAGGCTGCCTTCTTTTCCCTCACCACCTCCTGTACCTCTTGGGTCCACCTGCAGGGTTTTCTGGCCTTACTGAACTTATGCCTTTCCCTTGCGCATGATCTGGTAACCTCCTGTATTCCCCTCCTAATGATCCCCCACCTGCTGTCAGCATACATATCCAGCCTTATCCTGTCCAGATGATCTTTAAGGATCCTTCCCATCTCCCTGAAGTCTGTACCCCTAAAATCGGTTACTACTGGCTGGAGACAGTCCAGAGACAGACAACCAAAATGATCCAAGGCCTGCAGGGCAACACCTGTGACGAGAGGCTCAGGGAGGGCAACATGTACTCTCTTGAGGAAAGAAGGGAAAGAGGAGACATGACTGAGACCATTAAGTACCTTTAGCGTACTAACATGGTGAGCACTGAGGGTCTCTTCAGCCTTTTCGGCAACAAAACCACTAGGGGGCATAGCCTATGCATCCCAGCAACCAATTTGTCTTGGTTGGTGCTCTCTTGCAGTGTTCACAGTGTTCCAGGTCACTTGTGATTATTACTTCCAGGTCCTTTTCTTCTTTTGGCCTGGTTACCTGCACTCTGCCCAACCAGTTTTTGGTCCCCAGATTCTTCAGCCTCAATTGCATAACCTTGCACTTTTTAGCATTGAACCCCAGCCATCAAATACTAGGCCACTTTTCCACCATAGCCAAATCCTCCCTGAGTTCCTGTCTTCCCTGCTCATAGAAACATAGACTTTGACAGCAGATAAGGACCCCTTGGCCCACCCAGTCTGCCCATTTCTCTACCTGTTCGATAAGCTGCAGATCCTAGTTAACCAACAGCCTACTTCCTCCTACCCGCCACTTTAATTGCCTTATGTCTGTCCCATACATTCTTGAATTACCCCACTGTTTTTGACCCCACAACCTCCTCAGGAAGGCTGTTCCATGCATCCATGTCCAGCCTCCCACAGGGGCTTGGTGTCATCCACTAAGAGGCAGAATTTACCTTCAAACAACATGAAGTCTTGCTGTATTCTGACTATATCCAGTTAGCCCCAGCAGTTGAACTGCTCCAGAGAGGAAAGAGTTAACTCTGTGCCAAGGCATAGAACGTTGAGCTTGAGCTCGTTTTTCAAACCTCTATCCCAGGTACTCCTCAGTGTAACCGTCAGATTCTTTACTCCGCCTAACTGTGAAGTCGCTCCGGAGATCCTCTGCTTCACTTCGGTTCGGTTGTAGTAAAATCGGTCGGTTTAGTAAAACCACTTCTTAATTTTTCGGTCTTTACATCTCTGTCCCAGTACAGTAAGTGTATTAGTAGGTAGTAGTGTGGTTTATAAAGAAATTGTTTTTTCTTTCCGGTCGGTCCGGTTGGGAACTGAAGCGATTTGTTGATTTTATTTCTATCTTTAAGTGTGGTTTCCGGTATCTATCGGTTCCTGAAAAGACTGTTGATTTCTCCAATTGTTTCATCTGACCCATGACACGGTTGGAACCATTAGGTTTTGGTAGTTGCCTGGCTTAAATTCTGGTAAGGGTGACTTTGTTTATAGCGGCATGTCTGAGAAACTCAAAAAGAAAACCAGGCCCAGTGGGTTTCAACACTGCACTGAGTGTGGGGAGACTTTTGCCAAAGCTGATCCCCACCTAATCTGTGTTGATTGCCTGGGGTTTGATCACCTCAAAGAAGACTGCCAAATCTGCAGAAACTTTCCCAAAGCCACTGTGGATAAACGTTTAAGTAGGCTGAAGGAAAGGGAGGCCGAAAAATCCGCTGACCCGGCTGGCCAGCCCGGTTCAGTTCCGACCGAACCTGAGGGGTGCCCACTGATCTGGGCAATACCCCCTCGGGTAAGAGGAGAGCCGATTCTGTGGAATCGGTTCCTGCAAAGAGAAGGTGCAAGTCCCCGGCTCGGATCCTGGTTCTCATGGTCCAACCGCTGACAAGATAGCCAAAGCGATCGCTATTGTGCAGTCACTTCACCCGGTTCCGACCGAACCGACGCTGACGCAGAGACAGTCGGTTCAGTCAGACTTGTCTGCTTCTGAATATGACCGTGAAGCATTTTATGAGGGCGATTGGGAAGGAGACGAAGGTGATGAAGATGAAGATTACAAAGACCTAGATGAGCTTATTGAGCCTGACATCTCCCCAGATAGGCCTTCTAATGTGTCTCCTCCCAGGCTTTCTGAGTCCCCCTCCCACTTCTTGTTTTACAAGAAGGTGGCTTAGACTCTTCAGCTTCCAGTGGAAGAAGCTGAACAGGATCAGGAGGAGCCTGACTATGTTGAGATGATGGATGTCCCAGAGTCAAAAAAGGTGTCTATCCCTCTGCACAAGTCCCTGGGGAAACGGACCCAACAAATATTTCAGTTTCCAACATCCATACCTCCTGTGGATAAGAAAATGGACAGGAGGTATGCTCTGTCAGGCCCTGGTATGGATTTCCTTACTGGTCATTGCAGCCATGTTGGGGTAGTGCAAGCTGCAGCCTATGACAAGGCTAATATTCCCCTGGCATCTCACCCCCCAGATAAGGATTCCAGGAAAGTGGGTGCCATGGCAAAGAAGCAGTACTTGGCATCCTCTTTGGGACTCAATCCAACTATATGGCATATACAGCCAGATACCAGAAGTCTAGGTAGGATACGGTTCTGGAGCTGGCTAAGAGTGCCCCTCCCCAGCTGGCCAAGGAGCTGGAGCAGGTGACTGTGGATGGCATCGAAGCTTCAGAGGTCCAGTTTCATGCTGCTGTGGACTCGAATGATGTTCATTCTAGAGCCATGGCTACATCTGTTTCCATGAGAAGATTTGCCAGGCTCAGGTGTACTGATTTATCTCAGGATACCCAGACCAAGGCCATGGATTTTCCTGTCACTGGTAACTCTCTGTTTGAGGAGCAAACAGAGACGTACATGAAAAAGATGGACGAGTACAGGACCACATATAGGAGTGCTGCAGCCAAAGAAAAGTAGACCACTCCTTGGAGGCAGCAATCCAGGGCTGGCAGGGGGCAGGCCTTTCTACCAGGCCCAGGCCTCCTCCTCTTTTCAGCCGAAGGGGTTCTTTAGGGGAAGAGGCAGAAGGGGGATGACAAGGGCTGCTCCTTCTCTCAGTCTAAGCCCCCTGCCAAACAGACACCCTGATGTCAGTCAGGGTCTCCTCCTCAATTCCTGTAGGGGGCAGACTGGCTCACTTTTTCCAGGCCTGGAAGTCTATCACGTCAGACAGGTGGGTCCTGGAAGTAGTGAGCCATGGTCTTGCTCCCAGCTTCAGCAAGTTCTCAAAGTTGAGAGCAAAGGCTTTCTGTCCTTCCTCGGCAGAGGAAACACAGGCCTTAGTAACAGAGGTCTCCTCTCTACTGCTTCTGCAAGCAATGTAGAGGGTACCCCTCATTCACAGGGGAAAAGGATTGTATTCCAGGTACTTCCTTAGCCTAAAAAAGACAAGGGAGTGGCGATCCATCCTGGATCTACGATATGTAAACAAACACATACTAAACCCAAAGTTCAGGATGGTGACTCTGGGAATTATTCTTCCCTCTCTGAGACCAGGAGACTGGGTAGCCTCTCTGGATCTCAAGGATGCCTATTTCCACATACCTATCAGGCAGTCCCACAGAAAGTACGTCTGGTTCGAACTGCCCTCAGGCCATTACCAATTCAGAGCAATGCTTTTTGGCCTAACATCTGCTTCAAGAGTATTCACCAAGTGTCTAGTAGTAGTGGTGGTGGCCTTCCTCAGAAGACAAGGCATCTTACTGTTCTCTTACCTGGACGACTGGCTCATAGTAGGTCAGTCCCCAGACCAAGTCATGTCAGCTCTAGGGGGCATTCAGAATCTCTTAGACTCCATAGGATTCATTCTAAATCTGGAAAAGTCTGTTCTGGAACCAGTTCAGCTTCTCACATTTATAGGAGTGGAGCTGGACACTGTTCAGGCCAAGGCCTTCCTTCCTCTCTCAAGGGTTCAATCCCTCATCACTCTGGCTTCCTCTTTTCGTCCACTTGTGTCTCGGCCAGCCAGACACTTCTTGCAGTTGCTAGGCCACCCGGCAGCCTGCACTGCAGTAATGCAGGGAGCAAGGTTTCGGATGAGGGACATTCAATTTCATCTCTAAGAACCTTTTGGTCTCAGAAAAAAGATCCCCTCTCCAAATTGGTTCCTGTGACCCTAACTCTTGTTCAGGCTCTTCAGTGGTGGTTGGAAGAAGACAATCTGAGGCAAGGGGTTCCCTTCCTCAATTAGGTTCCCACAGTGATTCTCACCACAGATGCCTCCCTGCTGGGATGGGGAGCCCATCTGGTTCAGTTTACTGCTCAGGGAATGTGGTCTCATCAGGAGTCTCTTCTACACATAAACCTTCTCGAACTCAGGGCTGTCTTTTTAGCACTCCAGATGTTCTCGAACATAATTCAGGGGAAAGTGGTGCAGATCAGGACAGACAACACCACAACCATGTGGTACATCAACAAGCAAGGGGGCACTCGGTCCTCGGCCTTGTGAACCGAGGCCATGAAAATATGGTTTCTGGCTTATTCCCTGCAGGTTTCTCCCAGGTAAGGACAACGAACTTGCAGATGCTCTCAGCAGGATTTCCCAAGGTCACCACGAATGGGTCCTGAATCCCCTCTACAGATCATTTTCAAGAGGTGGGGAACTCCAGAGATAGATCTCTTTGCAGCCCTGGACAATCATCAGCTCCCTCTATTCTGCTGCAGACCCCCTCTCCTGGGGTCTGTCCCTCTGGATGCCCTCCTGCTGGATTGGACCAACAGGTTTCTATATGCTGTTCCTCCCTTTCCTCTGATGTTTAGAGTTCTGGTCAAGATCAGATCCCAACCCTGCACTGTGATTCTGATAGCCCCGGATTGGACCAGACAGCCTTGGTATCCTCTATTATTGTCACTATCAGTGACAATTCCCCTGTGCCTTCCCAGACAGTTCAACCTCATCCCCTCATCTCAGGGGAGGATATTGTACCCCAGTCTTCACACGCTGAGGCTCAAGGCCTGGCTCTTGAGGAGCTAGAATATGCAGGCCTGCGTCTCTCACAATCAGCTCTGGATATCCTTAAGGCCAGTAGAAAGCCTTCCACTAGAAAGACGTATAATTCTAAATGGAAGAGGTTTGGGTTCTGGTGTTCCCAGAGGCACATCCAGACGGATTCAGCTGATATTGCCACTGCTTTAGATTATTTGGTAAATACTAACAGTTTAGGCCTTCGGCCTACCACTCTCAAGGTGCATTTGGCAGCTATTTCTGCTTTTCTTTCGGCTGGGAAGGTCTCCTCTCTAGCCTCCCATCCAGTTTAGAAGAAATTCTTCAAAGGTTTGGTCCATATCAATCCTCCCTTCAGGGATCCTACTCCTCTATGGGACCTGAATATCTGTATTGTACAGCTGATGCAGCCTCCCTTGGAACCACTTTTCTCAGCTGAGCTCAAATACCTGACTTGGAAAACTGTATTCCTGGTTGCTATTACCTCTGCCAGGAGAATCAGTAAGTTACAGGCTTTATCAGTGAAACCTGATTTCATTTCATTTCACACGGATAAGGTGGTCCTTCGTACAAATAGGAAATTCCTCCCTAAAGTGGTATCAGACTTCCATCTGAACCAGTCTATGACACTGCCTGTATTTTTCACTATCACTCCTCTGGAGAGAGGAGATTACACAGTCTTGATGCGAAGAGGGTTCTGAGTTACTACATGGAGTCCCCTAAGCCCCATAGAAATGACTGCTCCCAGCTGTTTCTCACTTATGTGGAGGTGGGTAAAGGTAAGCCTGCCACTAAGAGAACTATCGCTAGGTGGATTGTCTCTTGCATACAGTTGTGCTATTCAAAATTGGGGGAAAGAGCCTCCATGAGGCCTGAGGGCTCACTCCACCAGAGGTACAGCTGCTTCGATTGCAGCTGCCAGGGATATATCCTTAGTGGAAATCTGTAAAGCAGCCACCTGGAAGACTGTTCACACATTTACCAAACATTACTCTCTTGACATTCAGTCAAGAAGTGATGCTAGGTTTGGCACAGCAGTACTGCAGAGCCTGTTCCCAAAATAGGTTCTGTAGTTCCCTCCTTCTTGGGGGCACTGCTTGCTAGTCTGCATATAGTCAGAATGCAGCAAGACTTCATGTTGTTTGAAGAAAAAATTACTCACCTTAGTAATTGTGTTTCTTCTAAAGGAGTCTTGCTGTATTCTGACCGCTCTCCCTGCCTCCCCTCCTGGAACTTAGTCGGTTTGGGTTGGGTTGTGGGTGGGCAGGTGCAGTGTTGCACCTCAGGGGTGTACCTAGGTGCCTCTTAACTGAGGTTTTCTTGTTCCTTTGTTTTATGATTGTTTTATTAACTACTTGGATTCTTTTTGGGGGGTCTCGACTTGAGTCTTTGGACCCTAAATTTATGTTTATTGCCTTTTTGCACAAAAGCTCTAAAAACAATTTCTGGGTTGTTAGTTAGTATAGGGCTTGTAAGAATCTGATGGTTACACTGAGGAGTACCTGGGTCAGAGGTTTGAAAACCGAGCTCAAGCTCAACGTTCTATGCCTTGGCATAGAGTTAACTCTTTCCTCTCCGGAGCAGTTCAAATGCTGGGGGTAACTGCATATAGTCAGAATACAGCAAGACTCCATTAGAAGAAACACAATTACTAAGGTGAGTAATTTTTTCTTTGAACCCATCCGTGATGTCACTTATGAAGATATTAAATAACTCTGGGCAGCATACTGAGCCCTGTGGGACCCCGCTGGTCACAGACCTCCCTTCAGAGAACTTTTCCCTGACTACCACCCTTTAGCTTCTGTCCTGCAGCCAGCTTGTGACCCACCCCACAAGCTTAAGCCCCCACTCCCAGGTCCTCAGGTTTCCAGAGATGGGACACCGAATTGAAGGCCTTGCTGAAGTCTAGATACAGGACATCAGCCATCTGGCCCTTGCCCACTGTCCTAGTGACCGCATCAAAGAAGTCAATTAGGTTAGTTTGGCAGGGCTTCCCCGACACAAACACATCTTGCCTTTTCTCCTTGAGCCCATTTTCCTCCAGAAAGCCAATCAGTCTCTCCTTCAGGATGGTCTCGATTAGCTTGCCCACTATAAAGGTCAGGCTGACTGGTCTGTAGTTCCTTGGTTCATCCCTTAGCCCTCTCTTATGGAGAGGCACCACATTTGCTATTCTGTAGTCCTGGGGCATATTTCTGGACTCTAGAGTTGTTGAACAGGTCTGCCAGGGGACCCGCCAGAACCTCCACCTGTTCTCTTAAGGACCCTCGGGTGCATGCCATATGACTGTGGTGATTTGTCCACCTTTAGGACCCCTAGGCCCTTGAGTATCCTTTTGGTTTAAATTTTGCTGTTTTTGCTGTCCCCCTTCCCAGTTCCCACCCACCTACTCCCTTGTGGTACTGGTCCGTCCTTCTTATGAGTGAAGACTGAACAGAAGTACCCGTTGATCTCCTCCGCCTTTTCTTCACTACCCTCTGCCTACCCCCCTCTTATATTTTAGCCTTATAGTCACATCCTTTATGTTTCTTTTCTCCTTTTTATCAGAAAAGGAAGTTTTTCTATAGGTAGTAAATGCCTATATAGTGCATTTATAGTAGGAGCTTCCCCAGGATACTAACATACTAATTGCCAGCAGATTAGGCCTTACGGTCTATCGAGTCTGCTTGAACCTCAGATCCCTAGTTGGGTGCCGAGGCCCCCCCCCCTTGTGTTCCAGAACCCCCCCATCATCCATCCCAACCCCCCTGGGCCAGGCTATCATCTGATACATCTGCTTTCTGTGTCTGTCCCACCCTCTCTTGAAGCCCTCCACTCTGGATCTCTAAACCAGCTCACCAGGCAGCGATTCCAAGGGTCCACCACCATCTCCGTGAAAACCTACTCTCTTCCCCCAACCCTTCCAACTTCAAACCATGCCCTCTGGTGATACTTCCCTGCTTTAGTCTAAAGATCCCTCCATGTTTACCCTATTTATTCCCTTGAGGTACTTGAAGACCTCAGTCACTGCCCCCCTGTCTCTCCTCTCCTCCAATGAAAACAGGCAGATCTCCTCAAGTCTGTCCTCATATGTCAAACCCCCTAGTCCTCATATCATCGTATCATCTTAGTTGCCCTCCTCTGTACCCTCTCCAGGAGCTGTATGTCCCTCTTCAAGTGTGGTCTCCAGCTCTGTACACAGTACTCAAGGTGTGGCCTAATCAGTCCATTGTACAGTGGCAGAATCACTTCCCTGCTCCTAGGTGACCCCCTTTACGATGCATCCCAACATCCTGTTTGCCTTGCTAGCTACTCTCCTGCACTGCTCAGAGTTATTCATATATGCATCCACCATGACCCCTAGGTCTTTTTCCCCTCTTGAGGCCTCCAGCGCCTCCCCTCCCAGGGTGTACCTGTGTTTAGGGTTTCCCCATCCAAGATGTAACACCTTGCACTTGTTGATATTGAAATTTAATTTCCATGTGTGAGCCCAGCTTTCCAGGGTGTCCAGGTCCCCTTGCAGGGCCAACCTTCCCTCTTCCCCCTCAACTACTGCTCTCATCTTGGAGTCATCAGCGAAGAAGCTCATTTCACCTATACCCTCCCTGATGTCCGATATGTATGCATTAAACAGGATCGGACCCAGGGCCGAGCCCTTCGGTTCTTCACTACCGACCTCTCTAGGGTTCGAGAGCTCCCCACTGACCACTACTCTCTGGATGCGTTCAGCTAGCCAGTTTTCAATCCATCTGACCATCAAAGGGCCTACTCCCAACCCCGTCAGTTTCTCTACCAGACCATTGTGGGGGACAGAGTCAAACGCCTTGCTGAAGTCCAAGAATAATACATCCACAGGCTTTCCCCTGTCAAGTTCTGATGTTACCCATTCGTAGAACTCCACAAGTTTGGTTCGACATGATCTACCTGGCACAAACCCATGTTGCCGACTATCCAGACCTCCCACCTCCTCCAAGTACACCCCAATCGTTCCTTTAGTATACTCTCCATTAATTTTCCCACCACCGAGGTCAAACTGATTGGTCTATAGTTAACTGGTACTTCCCTCGACCCCCCTTTATGGATTGGCACCACATGTGCCTCTTGCCAATCCCTAGGTACCCTCCCTGTCTCAAGCGAACTGTTGAAGAGCTCTGCCAGGGGTGCAGCCAGTATATCTACCAATTCCCATAGTATTCTCGGATGAATGCCATCCAGCCCAGGAGATTTATCTTTCTTTAGGGCCTTGAGGACTAACCACACCCTTTCGGTGGAGATAGCATCATCCGTCCCCTCCACCTTACTGGCCTTTTTATCCTTATCCTGATGTGACACCCTTGGGGTACCTCTCCCTCACTCTTGCTCCATTTCTGTTGCTCCCCTGATCCCACTCCCTACCGCTTCTATCCCTATCGTGCCTTACTTTGTAGCTATCCCATCCCCCTTCTCTAGTGAACACAGAGGCGAAGTACTCGTTTAATACCTCTGCCTGGTCCCTCGCCTCTTCCACCCACCCTCCTTCTGATCTCAATCTGCCGAGATGGCCCTTAGTTTTTCTCCACTCCCCAATGTACCGGAAGAACCCCTTTTCCCCTCCATGTATCCCCTGTGCCAGCCGCTGCTCTTTACTGGACTTTGCCCCCCTCCACCATCCAGGTGGCTTTTCTAGATGAAAGATGGTACATTTCCTTTTCCCTATCCCCTCTTGTTGTTTTATAATTTTTGTAGGCCACCTTCTTTTCTCTGACCACTACCTGAACCTCACTGGACCACCAACATGGATACATGTGACCTTGCTCCCTCACGTTTCACTACGCACGGGTCCTGACTGCCTCATGAAGTCCCCGTTTTTGACCTCCCATCTCTTTTCCACATTTGTCATTGATGTAATCCTCTCAAGTGATCCTTGAGAATATTTCCATGCCCATAAAGTCTGCCCCCTGAAGTCCACTGCCAGTGTCCTAGATCTCTCTCTCCCTACCCCCATGCTTATTTAAATCAGACAGTATTGTGGTCGCTCCCAGTCAGGGATCCTCTACAACCAGGTCCCTTACAGATCCCCATCTGACAGAACCACGTCCAGGACATGCCCCTCCCTTGTGGGCTCCATCACATGCTGTGTTAAGAACACATCCTGGAAGCCGTCCAGCAGCCTCTGCTCCTTGTCCACCTTAGAGGACATGGTTCCCCAGTTTTTACCTGGCATATTAAGGTCCCCCATCAACACCACTCCTTCCCCTTTTGGTCCACACTGGGCAGTGAAGTTGTCCAACAAAGCATCTTCCAGAGCATCACCCATACCGGGGGGCCTATATACTACACCCAGCTTGACCTTACCTCCTGCTGGGGTTCGTAAGGTGACCCATAAGGCCTCCACATTTCCCTCTGCCTCTTCTACCCTAGCAATTTCTATGTCATCTCTAATGAACATAGCCACTCCACCCCTCTGCCCTCCTTTCTATCCTTCATAAGCATAGTGTACCCCTGCACGTTTAGGTCCCAGTCATGGTTTTTGTTGGCCCATGTTTCCGTGACCGCCACCCCATCCACCCGAACAGCATGGCCTGGAACTCTGGCAACTTGTTTCCCAAGCCTCTGGCATTACTAACACCACCCCACCCCTTATCCCTGATCCCTTTGTCGAACCCCACCCAGGTTCCTTATACTTCCATCCTCCCTCAGCTCCTCCTGAAACCTCCTCCCCCAGTCTGTTTCCCCTTCCCCCCATTGGGTTTGAAGGCTACTCCCCTCATCTGGAGGAGAGGGCTTCTGGTCAGCCCCTCCCTTATCCCCCCCTCACAAGTTTAAACCACACCTTTCATGAATGTAGTCAGCCACCCCCTGTTTAAGGACTTCCTTCCCTTCTGGGGCAAGATGAAGCCTGTCCTTGACATACATTCCCTTATCCTCCCAAACTCCTTTCTGTACAATGCTGTGAAAAAAATGAGGGGTGGGAGTGCTGTCGAAAAGAAAATGAACTTCAGAAGATTTTTCTCGTATATTATTTGCATACCCCCCCATCATTTTACTGTCTTCTTCAGGGGAGTGCTTTATGGAGAATTATTTCCTTAAATATAAATATTACTACATTATAAGGCTGTTTATGCTGAAGCACAAACAAAACGTTTTTGGTAAAATTATATACAGCTGTAAATTTTATATTTCAGGATGCCACACTTTACGTTTCTATGATAAGTATTTGCTATGTATTCTTCCTTCAGAGGTTGCCTGAAATTGAATTTCATAAGATTTTTTTACAATATTTCAATAATTCATTATGTCTCTGAACTCAATACTTTAAAGGATCTTCACCATCACCCTGTGTGGCATGTAACACAGCAAATCTTATGCCCTTAGATTTAGAAATAGACAACTCCATACCTGTCAGTGGCCTGCTTTTCATTCAACTGTGTTTACAGTGAGTCTCTGCATAGTGTGCTGTTTTTTACCTCCATTTCTATAATTCAGTGGAAACAAGGTAACAGTTATTTCTAGGGACATGCTTATGATGTACAAATCCACACTTCTGGCAGTGTTCCTTTCTCTTTAATTCCTGCCGTAACGTCTTCAGACTGACTCCTCCCACCTCGACACTGCCCCGTGATGTCAGATCTTCCTTTTTGCTGGAAGAAGAAGGTTCCCTCTTTACCGCTCTTGCGCTGAGTAGGCCCTTCGTTTCAAATGTTCAAATTAGTCTTAAGTCTTCAAGCGACTTTCAAATCCTTTTGAAATTGTGATCATGGACGACTCTTAAGTCAGTGTCCAGTTCTAAAAAATGCGATTGTGGGCAGAAGATGTCCTGGACAGACCTGCACACTTTGTGCGTCTACTGCCTGGGCCATGATCACGATCCCCAGGCGTGTGGCCTGTGTTGCACCTTGCATCCCAGTACTGTTGAAAAAAAGACTGGCATGCTCGACTCCTTCTAGGGTGACCAGATCAATCGAAAGACTATCATCATGTCGTCTCCGCAGCTGCGGGGTCTGCAGAACAGCTAGCGGCTTTTGAAGAGGTGGCAGCTCAGGCTGCGTAGCCTGCCTCTTTGGCTTCGGCCTTTGTGCCACTTTCTTTTGGTGCCACCTTCACAGGGCCATTTAGGGATTTGTACCAGTCCCCTCCCACCTTTGGGCTGGGTCCCTCTAAGGGCACAGAATCCTCAAAATCTTCAAAAAAGGAGACTAAGAAAAAGTCTCGTCGACGATCGTGGGATCACGAGTGCTGTCGGCTTTGGACTCCCACACTTCCCTGGAGGTTTTGAATATGGTCTATCCTTCAGTCCAGGCTGCTGCCTCCATGGTGTCCTCATCGGGCCAGTCAGGCAAGATGCCAGTTAACCAACCTGTCGAGATTTTTCTCGAGCCGGTTGACTCACTGCCGCAAGATGAGGTGGATACCTCACTTTCTAGGACTCTGGACCTACCTGTTACCTCTCAGGGTGGGTTGAACCAGCATGCTGATCCTGTCACTAACCCTCGGGATCCCATTACCGCAGTGGACCCTTGGCTTTAGCCAGTTCCCTTAAATTCTTGCTGTCAGGTTCCCCGATGGTCGAGGTCACAGTCCCGTAGTCTGGAGTTGGGCAGCCCATGCCCACATCAGCATTCCCGTTCTCGGCACTCGGGCAAGCGGCACCACTGCTATTATTATTCTTCTTCTTCTTCCTCAGACAAAGAGAGGCTCTGACGCAAGATGTGCCAGCACTACAAAGAACTAATATAGCAGCAGCTCATGTTTTCCGGGGTTAAGCCAATTCCGTCCGTCACCCCGGCTCTTCCATGGCTTGTGCCACCAAGGCCACAGCCTACTCTGGCTTGGCCTATTCTGGCCTCTCCGCTCATCCAGGTGGAGCCACCTTCTAAGCAGCCAAAGGAAGGTCCACCTCTTAAGGATGCCCGTACTGCTTCCCGGCTTCCTCATCGGCTGTCTGTCACGTGTCTTCTGACAAACCCTGTAGGGTCAACAGGGACTTGTGCAGTCAACTGCTTTTTGGTGAATCCTCAGAGTCTGAGGACTCCTTCCTGCATTCCCATCTGTTGGATGCTGAATCGGGGGAGGATTTGTCTGTGGAGCATGGTCTCACTTCTTTCAGAGGCTTGTTCTGTTTGATTTCGGAATCAAAGAAGATCCAGATGGAGCCTGTCCAAAAACAGACCAAGTATCCCTTGACCGAAATTCTCTACCAAAGGAACTCCCCTGGGGTTGTTTTTCCAGTCGCCGAGGCTATTCTTGGTCCTGCTGTGGAGCTTTGGTAGCACCCTGCCCTGCCCGGCACCGTCAGCCCGTATGGCCGAGGCGTAGCCAGGCTGACCACAACCGAGTTCACTGAGCACCGCCGGCTGAGGTCTGGTGGCTGACTCAAGTCGTTTGGCGTACAGGCAGTGTTGGGAATGTGGACAAGCCTTCCAACAAGGAATCCAAGAAATTGGATCACGTGGCCATGTAGGTCTATGCGGCCTCTTCACTCGGCCTTTCAGCTGGCGAGTTTGGCCCTTTTGATGGCCCATTTCATGCGTGCCCTTCTTGGCACTGTCGATGAAGTGCTTCCTCAGCTCCTGGCTGAGTTACAGACTGTGGTGATGCCAATCCGAGACCAGGGCTGAGCAGTGGTAAAACAGCAGCTGCAGAAGATCATGGACATCAGTGATTCCTATGGCCCGTCCGTGGCTGCTGTTGTGGTCATGCGACACAGGGCTTGGTTGCGGATTTCTGCTTTTATTGCAGACACCCAGCACAAGTTGGCAGATGTCCCCTTCTTGAGCAATGACCTGTTCGGACCAGCGGTGGAAGAAAACCTCACTTGAATTGAGAAGTCCTGTGCCACCCTGGACTCTGTCACCTCTGCCCAGAGGGATCCCAAGGGCTCAAAGCTTCAGAGGAAGAAGCCCTTAGGGCTCTTCTCTGCCCCTGTGACCAAGCCGTCCCAGCCCCCAGCTGGGCAACAGACACAGGCTTGGCATCCTTGATCGAAATCAGTTGCTTTGATCATCTGCAAACTGGGGGATCAAGGTCCCACTGCTTCCTCAGCTGGTCCCTCCTCCTCCTCCTCCAAGCCTGTCCAGGGACAGGATGGGGGGTGCCTCCCCTGTGCCCCGTCTGTCTCCTCTGGGTCTTCCCTTGGGGGCCGGCTCCACCACTTCCTTTCTGCCTAGTCCACTGTCACCTTGGACAGGTGGGTCCTTGAAGTGGTTGACCAGTGTCTGCCTCTAGAGTTCGAGGCTTACTCACCTTGCCAAGCCCACGTCCCATGGGAGGACATGGTGTCCACAGACATGCCGTCAGCCCTTCTGGAGAACATTGCCCATCTCCTCCAGAAGGAGATATTGGCTCAAGTCCCAGACCCTCCAGTAAGTTCAGAGTTTGTCTCCAGGTACTTCCTGGTCCCAAAGCAGACTGGGGGCTGGCGCCCCATCTTAGATCTGCACAGCCTGAACAGGTTCCTTCAGTTACACACCTTCAGGATGGTCACTGTGTCTAAGATCATTCCATCCCTGGAGCAGAGCATGTGGTTCTGCTCTCTGGATCATTGGGACATGTTCTTCCACGTTCCCATCTGTCTGTCCCACCGCCGGTTCCTTCAGTTCCGTGCAGAGTAGAATTTCTACGAGTTCCAGGCCATGCCGTTCAGCCTCTCCTCAGCTCTGGGGGGTCTTCATCAGGAGCATTGTAACTGGGGTATCCAACTAGCTGGCAGATGCCCTCAGCTGGGTGGGTGAGGTGTCTCACGAGTGGTCTCTCCATCCAGAGGTAGTGCAGAGTCTGTTCTCCCAGTGGGGCACCCGTCTGGTAGATCAGTTTGCTTCCAGGGAGAATGCAAAGCTAAGGCTGTATTGTGCCCTCCACCTTCAGCAGGGAACGCTGCAGGGGGATGCCTTCTCGAAGCACTGGGCCCGGGGCCTCATATATGCCTTCCTTTCCTCTGATCCACAAAGTGCTGTTCAGGGCCAAGAGGAACAACACATGGATGATCCTGGTGGCTCCGTACCCCAATCTCCTCAGCGTCAGCTGCGGGCTTCCATGGCATCTTCCTCTATGCTCGGACCTGCTCTCTTGCAGTCAAGGGAAGGTACTCCATCCAGACCTTCAACTCCTGCACCTGACAGCCTGGTTCCTGAACAGCTAGAGTTCCAGGCTTTGGGTCTCTCTGAAGATGTCCTCACTGTGGTTGAGGCTTCTCGTAAGGGAGTCGACCTGAAAATGCTGTGCCTTCAAATGGAAGTCAGTTGCTCTGGTCACCTGCAAACTGTGGGGTCGAGGTCCTGCTGCTTCTTCAGCTGATTCTTCCTCTAAGCCTGCCCAGTGATGGGATGGGGGTGCCTCCCCCACTCCCCCATGCCAGTCCTGTATCCCCTGTGCCCTACCATGGGGGCTGGCTCCACCACTTCCTTTCTGCCTGGTCCGCTGTCACCATAGACAGGTGGGTCCTCGAAGTGGTTGGCTAGGATCTGCCTCTAGAGTTTGAGACTTACCTGCCTTGCCAAGTCCACACCCCATGGGAGGATGTGGTGTCCACAGACATGCTGTCAGTCCTTTGGGAGGACATTGCCCAACTCCTCTAGAAGGAGGTAGTGGCCCAAGTCCTGGACCCTCCAGTAAGCCCAGGGTTTGTCTCCAGGTAATTCCTGGTCACAAAGCAGACTGGGGGCTGGCGCCCCATCTTAGATCTGCACAACTTGAATAAGTTCCTTCGGTCGCGCACCTTCAGGATGGTCACTGTCTCAGATCATTCCATCCCTGAAGCAGAACATGGATGTTCGGGACATGTTCTTCCACATTGCCGTCCGTCTGTCCCACTGTCAGTTCCATGTGGAGGGGACTCTCTGTGAGTTCTAGGCCATGCCCTTTGGCCTTTCCTTGGCTCTGAGGTTCTTCATCAAGAGCATTGCAATGGTGTGAGCCTACCTGAGATGCCTCAAAGTCTGGGTGTACCCCGACCTGGACGATTGACTGATAGGTCCCTCCGGGGAGGAAGTGGAGCAATCTAGGGATCTGGCCCTCCAAACCTGCTTGTCCCTTGACCTCCTGGTCAATGAGGCCAAGTCGGAGCTCATACCTTCGCTGGTGATACCTTTCATCGTGGCAGAGCTGGACTCTTGCAGAGCTAGAGCTCGATGCCTGGGGGCTAGGCAGAGGTTGTGTTCTCCTTTGCCCGATCATTTCAGGTTGGGCAGTTACATCCTGCTTGGGATTTCCTGCACCTCCTGGGATTCATGGCAGCTTGCACCAGTGGTGTCCATTGGGCCTGGTGGAGAATGCGCTCTCTGCAGTGGGAGCTAGCCCGTCAGGGATCTCAGCACAAGGGCCATTTCTACCAGCCAGTCACTGTGACCCAGTTGATGTGGGACATCCTCCCAATGGTGGTTAGTCCCGGAACATCTACAGGAAGGAATCCCATTTGTCCACCCGGAGCCGATGGTCACCATCATGACTGATGCCTCCCTGATGGGCTGGGGTGCCCACCTGGGGGAGCACAGAGTCCACAGGCTCTGGACCCTAAGGAGTCCCGATGCCATATCAGCCTGCTGGAGCTTCGGGCAGTTCGGCTGGTGCTGACAGCCTTTGCTCCACACATTCAGGGTCAGATCGTTCAGGTCTAGATGGACAACACCACAACCATGTACTGCCTCAACAAACAGGGCGGGATGCATTCACTTTCTCTGTGCAGAGAAGCTCTCTGCATCTGGAACTTTGTACTTAGCCTGATCGCTGATCTCCTGGCCATCCATGTGGTCAGTGTTTCCAACCAGCCGGCAGATGCCCTCAGCTGGGTGGACGAGGCTTCTCACACGTGGTCTCTCCATCTGGAGGTAGTGCAGAGTTTGTTCTCCCAGTGGGGCACCTGTCTTGTGGATCTGTTTGCCTCAAGGGAGAATGCAAAGCTGAATCTGTATTGTGCCCACCCCCCCTCAGCAGGGAACACTGCAGGGCGAATGCCTTCTCGAGGTCCTTTGCCTCATGTGTGTCTTTCCTTCCTTTCTACTGATCCACAAAGTGCTGTTCAAGGCCAAGAGGGACAAGGCAGGCCAGCCTGGTGGTGCTGAGGGCTGAGGTGCTGAATGCCTTACCTCGCGCTATGCCGGCGACCTGTTTTTGGGAACGAGCATGGGCCACTGGGGGTTGGCAGGGGAGGAGAAGGATTGAGCATCTGACGGACTGCTCTCCTTCTCCAGGGAGGGGGGTCCTCAGTGGTCGGTGCTGTCCTGCTCCCTAGTGGAGGCTGGAGGACAGTGCACCACGCTGCACATAGGCGCAGGAACCAGGTGGGCAGGAGGGTGGCCTCCCCACCACTTTTTTGTGCACCAGAAGATTGCCCCTATTATATACTGCAGAATGCCTGGAATGAATTATAACATCGGTACTACCAATGCTTGCTCCGTCCTAGGTGCTCCTTGCCTTTGAATCTGCTCTGCTACCCGCCTCCACCCCCGCCGCCCAGCCACTAAAACAATTACAAAAGAAACTGACACCTGCTGCCTATGTTGTTAAATGCCTCGGCCATCAGAGATGACTTGGAAAGTAGATTGAACTGACAGAATGGTAGAACTTAACACTTCGTTTTTTTTTGTAATTCATTCGGGGCAGCTCGTCAGCAGCTTTACACCTCCGTCATCGTCTCCACTCCATCCTCTTTGTTTTGTGCCTCGGAGTCAGGAGGGATGAGTCACGACAAATACATCACAATAGCAGCCCATTTAACTCATTAGACAGCCCTAGCCCACCAGCTGCCAGCCAGATAACTTCACAGTCGGCATTCCGTTTAAGGTAACAGGTTCCGTTTAACTTAACTATCTACTTTATTCACTGGAGTGGCACCTCTCAACACAATACATTCATTTAGAAGTAAGGCGCTTGGCTTCAGCTTCTGTTTTTTAATGTCCTGCAGTCGCAGTCTCGCAGAACTAAGTTACGAGAGAGCTGTGCCCTGTCCCCACCACTTGCCCCACCCGACCGAGAACGAGAAGTGAGAAGGCACTAGCCATAGGGGGTATAAAAGTATCAGACAACTGACACATATCCCCAAATCCCATTGGGGATGACTTGCTGCTGATTCCCTCACAGGCTCCGCTTCAGTAAAAAGACAAGTTTTACTTCAAGCGACTCGACTTCTGGTTGGTTGCTGCTGTGAAGAATCCGTGCTGTGTGCTGTTCACTAATTGTCGAGTAAGTCCAATGCCCAACTATGTACTGATTTTATTTATTTATTTATTTTTTTTTTTAGGTTTATTTTATTTTGATTTTCCGGTCATGCTGCAAGTCTGCAGCTGCCTGGAACCTATGCTCTGCCTCTGACCACCACCCAGGTAGGCTCTGCTGCTTGATACTATATTTTTTTAATTGTTGTAAAACGTTTTACCCTGTCCCGGACCCAGTTTCTGTTTGAAAATGAATAAGTGAAGTCGACGGTGCAGCAGTGTTTTTGTTTATTTTAGTAGTAGGTCCTTGTCTCCCCCGACTCCTGGTCGGTCGGTCCAGTGCCCCGGTCCCTGCAATGCTGCCTAGCCTAGTCCCCTTTTCCTTTTTTGCTTTCTGATGGCTTCGGAAAAAAAAAAATCTTTTAATTCCTGGCCCATACAGTACTGTCTGTTAGCATTGTCTCTGAGTCTTAATAGCAGTTGAAAGTCAGCTCTTAGCATGGATTGGAACACCGGGAAGGAATATGTCAGATCAGTTTCATTGTATTGCCATTGCCAGTGCCAGCATACTGTCATTTTTTGACCTGTCCTGAATAGAGAATGCTGGCTTCTAGAGAACTTATCAGTTTCTGGATATTGCTACCAGTTTGTGTTCTCTTCATAAGAGCGTTGTCCTTGTTTTGATTGCGTAAGCACAGCTCCATGTTATGTAAAGGGATGCACACCATCTATCTTAGACATACGGTAATCATTTTCAACACAACCAAGTAGCTAAAGCAGTATTATTGTTGTAAGGTTTAGTGTTTAACTATGTTGTTACGCATATTACATTGTTTTCTTTCTAGCAATTGATTCCAAGTACAGTATACTGTAACTTTATTGCATTTACAGCACACACTTCAAATACAGTGTGCAACTAAACTGCAATTACATGTTATCTCAAACATTATTATTATTTTTTGGTTTACCTCTGTCTAAGGCAATTGCCATACCACATTAATGAACCCCAAACAGAAGAAAACATGTCTGTGCTTTATTGTCTGAGCCTTTGCAGACTAGTTGTGTGGTCATTTGGCAAATTACAATCCTGCTTACAGTCAAACCAGCCTATCTTTCTTCAGACTTATCTGCAAAGGTTACCCTTGAATTCTGAATGACAGGGAGTGAGCATGCGAGTACTGCAGAAACAGCTGTTTCTAAAGAATGCACTCACTCCCTGTCATTCAAGACAGCAGCTGGCCAAGTGAATGGTCTGTGCCAGTCACAATCTCAAGTGCTGCAGGAGGAACTTTATTTATTCTTTGTTAATCGGGTAAGGCCCACTAGGCACAAGTGAATGTTTTCAGGGGCGACCCGGGAGCTTTGGGCTGCTTAAGTGATTTGCTCTGAGTCGCACAATATGCAAGTGGAGGTTGTGGGAATCAAACCCAGGTCTGCTGGATGTACCAGGTTCATTCACAGCTCCCTACTCTAACCACTAGGCTATACTGCCATCCTTGTGTGACTATTGAGGGGTGAACCAAGAATGGACTGCAGTCAGGTAGGAGTGGTGGGTGCTTTTTTAAACTTTATTTATCATTTTTGGTTTTTTTTTTTCCCATTTGAGCATAAACAAAAGACGTTACATATAAAAAATATAATACAATATTATACAATAAATATTGCCAGTAAAAAAAAAAAAAAGAATCATTACTGTTACGGAGAATTTAATATAGTTGTGCTATGTCAGAGTCCATTGTTATTATAGATAGCTGTATGTCTTGGATTCCTATGGTATGAATTCAGGTCTCAAGGGAGATACATAAAGAACCCATCTCCGCCAAATCAACTCAGATACTTGTGAGTTTTTGTTTACTATGGCTGTGAGGGATTCCATTCTGTGTATTTCTATCATAATATCTTGCCATTGTTTAAGAAGGATAGGGTTCCAAGTCAACCAGTTTTTGGTTATAGCCTTTTTGGCTGCCAATAAACAGACTTTTGTTAATTTTTTAGTATGGGATCTCTGCAGTCTGGAGGGAATTCATTAAAACAGAGCAGCAGCAGGGTTAACCGCAGCTCTGGAGAGAAGATCTCAGTCAGTGCTTTTTGTAGGTCATCATGGAAAGGAGCCAACAAAGGGCATGCCCACAGTATATGTGCCAAGCCAACTGAGGTGTGACCACATTCTCTCCAGCAACTGGAAGATGTTGTTGGGTGATATTTAGCTTGTATTACTGGGGTAATAAAAAATCTGTTGGTAACCTTCCATGAAAACTCTTTCCAGATCATCGCTGAAGTTCCAGACTGCAGTCTAGACAAATGCTTCTCCCAAAACTGCTGCTTAACTGCTATTCCCAAATCCCTCTCCCATACCCATTTGGTTCGTACTCAGAGATTCATTACCAACTGAGAGAAGGACCCCATACAGCTGTGTGATTATATGAGAGTGTGAAATTGTATTACTCACTATTTCTATTAATTTGTTAATTATTGGTGGAGGTGGGTTAGAAGCCCAGAGGTCCCTTGAGGCAGACCTAATATAATTAGACACCTGTAAATATCTAAGTCTATCACTTAAAGGAATCCCATATATTTTATGTAGCTCCTCCAGTGTCAGTAATCTTCCTTCTTTAAAAATTGAGAGACCAAATATAAGCCTATTTTTTCCCATCTGCGAAATCCCTAGTCCAAAGAAGCTGGAACAAAATCCTGTGTGTATGAAATGGCTTGCATGATTACCTGCCAGGGGGCTAGTCTTTTATCTCTTAATATATTATACCAGTATTTTAAAGTAGTTTGAATGTGAGGATTCATGGATTCGTGTCTCCCCTTCTAATCTGGTCTCAGCTAATAGCATCTTGGGTAAGTGATGCAGATCCTCCTCCCACATCTCCAATGTTTTCCATTTAGCAGGATATATAGGACTTCCCCAGTATACTATTGTTCTGAGCTGGGCTGCTAGGTGATACGCTTCCAAATGTGGAAGGGTGAGTGGTGGGTGCTTGGTGGGTGAGCGGAGTTGGTTATTATCAGGATCAGGGTGGGAGGAGGTAGCACCAGACTGCCAAGGAGCACTGATTTCTTTAATAGGAATCCGGGTGGGTGGGGGAACTCTACACTGCTATTGAGACTGGACTTATTTCATGGGAATCAGAGCAGGTGAAAGGACCAGTAGACTGCCAGGGAGATCAAATTTATTTCATAAGTACTAGAGTGAGTTAGGGGACCAGACTGCTGAGGTAACTGGATATTTCTGTATGGGACTGCATTCTTAATGTTATGATCATCATATGTGTACATTTATTGTATTTTGTATGGCAAAAACTAGTGTAGAAAAAGTGCCCTTTTTACTCTCATAAGTGCCCTTCTAGGCCCCCAGCTTTTACTATCTTCCGGCACCCCTGACAGAAGGGAGGAGTTGAGACCAGGCGGCAGGAGGGTGCATGTGGGGCCAGCGTGCACTTTCTCTCCATGAAGTGTCATTGCATGCCCCAGCTCCTGGGGAGAAAAGAACAAGGACAAGGCATGATGGTGTGGCTTGTGGCTGTCCCAGGATGCATCTCCTGGTTCTGAGGTGCGCCCCCAGTGCACTGGAACCGTCTTCTGGTGGTGAGTAAGGGGAGCTCCCCACCTCCCCACCACAGGGGGCAAGCTGTGGGGGTATCGCTGGGGGTGAGGGCCTCAGTTGGAGCCGGGGTGCACCAGGTCATCGGCCGGATGTGGGCCGACTGTGAGGGGGATAAAGAAAGGAAAAAAAAAAAAAGAAGAGGGACAAGGCATGGATGATCCTGGTGTCTCTGGACTGGCTCCACCAGTTCTGGTACTCCAATCTCCTCAGCTGCAGGCTCCCATGGCATCTTCCTCTACACCCAGACCTTCTCTCTTGCAGTCAGGGGAAGGCACACCATCCAGACCTTCAACCCCTGCACCTGACAGCCTGGTCCCTGAACAGCTAGTTTTCCAGGCTTTGAGTCTCTCTGAAGATGTCCTCACTATCATCGAGGCTTCTCAGAAGGAATCGACCGAAAATGCTATGCCTTCATATGGAAGAGGTTCTCCATTTGGTGTCAGGGCAAGGGGCTTCACCCTTTCTCTTGCCTGGTGGCTAGCATTCTCAACTACCTTTGGGCCCTCTCTGTCGGGTCTTTGGTCGCCAACTCTTGAGGTACACCTGGCAGCCATCTCTGCATACCAGGCGTGGGCTGGTATGCCGTCAGTGGTGTAGGGGAAGGTAGTCTGGCATTTCTTCAAAGGCCTTGACCACATTTCCCCTCCAGTTTGTGAACCATTACCACCGTGGCACTTGTTGCTGGTGTTGGAAAAGCTCATGGGCAAGCCATTTGAACCGATGCACAGGTGTGACATGTCACACTTGTCGTGGAAGACCACCTTCTTGGTGGCTATCACATCAGCCAGAAGGATCAGTGCGCTCTCGCTGGAGTCTCCTTACTTGGTCTTCCACAGGTGCAAGGTTGTCCTTTGCCCCAATCTGAAGTTCTTCCCGAAGGTTGTGCCTGAGTTTCACCTTCACCAGGTGATCAATCTCTCAGTGTGTTTCACTAGTCATACCTTGGAGGCCTCTTACAGGCGCCATACTTTGGACCTGTGAAGAGCGCTTGCCTATTATAAAGGAGTGCACTGCTGGAGTTTGAGGATAGTTTCGCCAGCTGTTTGTCACCTATGCTGAAGCTACGCCTGGCAGACCAGCAGCTAAGCAGATGATTAGCAGGTGGATTGTATCCTGCATCAACCTCTGCTATAGGTTGGTGGGCAGGAAGCCTCCCGTAGGGCTAAGGGCTCATGCCACCCGTCATATTGCTGCCTCGGTAGCTGCTTTCAGGCAGGTCGCTAACCAGGAAATCTGCAGGGCTGCTACCTGGAAGTCAGCACATGCCTTCATTTCCCACTACCACATTGACCCTGAGTCACAAAGGGATGCTGGTTTTGGAGCCTCAGTTCTCCAATGTCAGTTCCCTAAATAGGAGGTGCGCACCTTGCCCCTGCCTCCCAGAGAACTGCTACGAGTCTGCCAGAAGTGTGGATTTGTACATCATATATCCACGTCCCTAGAAAAATAGATTACTCACTTGGAACAATAGATCTTACCTGTGTCAGTCTTCACCACTCCTCACTGCTGGATGTCTGCTGGAGACAGGCAGCAAGCCGGAGACTTTTATTTATTTTGAGGAGGGGCCGATGCCATCGGCACCGCCTGCGAGGCCAGTGTATTACGTGGCACTCACGGGTTGGCCAGTAAAGGCCATTGGGTCCTCCTCCACCTCATTTCTGCTTCTCCTGCATCGAGACATCACCTCAGCCAACTCGAGACTTATTGCGACCTAGTAAATTCTACAACGCCACAGTTCAACGCCATTTAGACTTTCAACTCCGCCTCGGTTCTGCTACTCGATGCCGCCCAAGACTGGTAAGCTCTTTCCTTTTATTTTGTGTACGGCATCGAGCCTTTGCTTATTTTACATTTTGTTGCCATTCTGTCATGTCTGGTCATCGGGACAAAAAGCAATCCAAGAAAACGGTTCAGCCCTCTATGCATCGGTGTCCTTGTGGCCGACAGATTTCCGTGACCAACCGACATGACGTGTGCCTCTCTTGTCTTGGACCCCAGCACAATATGGATTCTTGCGACGCCTGCATCTCACTGGACTGTCAAGTTTTAGAGCACTGCACATTAAAAGTCGGCAGGGCTTGCCGACTTTTGGGGTGGGGGGGCGTCGTCACTCGTGCTGGTCCAAGCTCAGGACTCTCTGCTCTACTTCCGGGTCCCTTCCCTGGCCTATATGGTCTGGTGAAGAGGGGGCCTCCTCTTCTTTCAGCCTTGCTGTGGCGGAGGTCCTTACCGTGGTGCCAGAGGGGCTGGTCTGGCTCTGTTCTGGGCCAGGAGGCACCACCTTGGCAGTCATCTCCTCGGAGGTGCAGGCTCCCCAGTTGTTGGGGCCCATGGCTATGGGTCCCGTTGCAGGGCGTTCCTCAGCATCACTCGCCGGTGCCATCTCGGATCCTGGAGCTGCACATGGCACTGGTGATCGGGACAGCGCATCGAGGGGTGCGGGGCCGGGTTGCGGCGCCATGATTGAAGGGATCCCTTGGGGCTGCTGATCCGGAGCCCTTCATAATTGTCTCCTCCTCCTCCTCGGAAGCAGATGATTCTGAACCGTATCCGGATTGGCTGCCTGATTCTTCGGAATCAGAGGGGTCCCCATGACCCAGCACCCTGCGTCTCCATAGGTGCGCCCTCCGGTGGCTCAGGCGGCTGGGGCTCGTGCTGCTCTCCCAGCCACTCCTGGCTGGAGGCCAGCTGCAGCCTGCCAGTCCCTCTGCTTCTATTGTGGTGATCGGGTTCTTGAGTGAGGGGGTGGTTGCCGTTCCTGGTGCCATTGTCCCTCTCAGGATCAAGATTGAGCGTCCTCCTCCTGAGGCCCTCCCAAGGGGGGCCTTTGGAGTCAAGGGAGCCTTTCGCAGAGGGATCGAGGAGGAGGGTTTCCTCAGAGTCCTCAGGGTTGAGGATGAGAGGCAAGGGACCACGGCACTCTCCCATGACCCTCCAGATTCGGGGAAGGAGCTGTAGTGCTGAGCCCTTTGTTCTCCCCTCGGGTTCTCCCACAGAAGTCCCTCTGGGTAGGGCTGAGGTCTGCCCTTCTGGATCCATGTGACCCCGGTCCCCTCATAGGGTAGCTCACCCTACAGGATTAAGCCCTCACCATTTTGATTTTCAGGATAGGACGGTGAATCTACAGACCTGCGGTTTTCCTCTGATGCCAGGCTCTCCTGTGGATTCTGCTAGCCCTGGCAGAGACATGTCACATCAGGTGACAGGCCCGCCCGTGCCTCTGCACCCAGCTCCCACTTTCCCAGGCTACATTGGCCCTTTGGGGCCTTTGATCTGGGATCAATTCAGGTCTCAGGCGTCGGCATTCCCTCAGTACGTTAGGGCCATGGACGAGCAGGTCTTCCGACCATTTCCCCCGCTGCAGCCAGAGTCCGACTCGTTGAGCTCCTCAACCTCCTCATCTTCCTCCACTGAGGAAGTGGAACCTTCAGTCCACCTGTTCTCAGACGCTGATCAAGCCCAGTATCAGCGCTTCCTGTTGAGGTTGGTTAGGGACTTGCACACCTCCTGTTACGCTAGGGACAATACCGAGCGTGTGACGAAGGCCTTCCTACTGTGAATACCGGACACACCATTTAGTTGTGCCGTCCTGGCCAGTTCCATTCCGGCAAGCATCGTATAGTGCCTGGCAGTGTCCATATTCCCAAGAGCCAGCCCCTATGGACTGCCGCAGGAGGTATTGTGCAACCCGCAATTCTCCAAGCATCTTGCCTCATCCAACTTCTGGACTGACATGGCTGGACACCCCTTTCTGGCTTCAATGGCCGGTCCACGATAGGCCCCCCCAGACTGACTCTCCGGAGTTGGATCAGCTGGGACGAACGGTTTTCTCTTCAGCGCAGAGCTTGTTGGTGATCATATCACATCAGGCGCTCCACGCTGCCTACAACAGGCATATGTGGGTGATATTAGGACAAGCTTTAGCATTGCTGTCTGATTGGAAGCTACCCGGCAAGCCCTAGCCCTCTCTGCAATAGGCCTGGAGTTGGCGAGGCACCAATCAAGGGCATCGTACAATGCCAGTGAGGTCACTTCATGGCTTGTGGGGACAGCGATCTGCATTAGGTGGATAGCATGGCTTCACCTGTCGAGGTTGTCACCTTTGGCCTGGCGCAGGTTATTGGTCTCCCTCTTCCACGGGACCCATTTGTTTTCCTGTGGGGCGAGACGGGAACTTCAGGGGCACTTGCCTTCCCCTAAGGTTCAGGGGACCCCATCTCACTCTGACAAGTCTCAGCCTTAAACCGGCTAATGGAGGGTCACTCCCCCCCCCCATTTTCCCCTGGGGGAACTGAGGGATGTTTTCCCTTAGGGTTATTGGACCCCCTTCGGGGGTGCTCGGTACTCACCCAACAGTGATGAATGATGAAGATTGACACAGGTAAGATATGAAAATTACGTACCTACCGTAATTCTTGATCTTCCTATGTATCTTCACCATTCATCACTGAATCCCTCCCACCTTCTCCTCTCGAGGAAGCGGTCCTGAGACATGCCTCCCATTCTGCCCCAAACCCCCACCCCACCCTGGAGGTTCTCCACTCCCGACGGTTGTCGGGGGGAGAGGTCTGTGGGGCAGGGTTTGAGTGAATCTTGAACCCTTCGGGGTTTTACTTTTTGGGTCTCGGGGGGGCCCTCCTCTACTGGACCCCTTGTATGACCCACTCTCTGGATCTGTTCCGGTCCGGGAGAGGTGCCTCGGGCCTTCCAGGATGCCCTTGCCCTTCCTCTCCCCTTAGGAGGACATGCTGCATAGTGTCTCTTTTCTCCCCCCTTAAACCCTATTGGTGTTTTTGGTGGGTAGGGGGTCGAGAATTGTGATGATTTCTCAAACAATTGGGACTGAGACTGGGGGGTGGCCTCCCTCCAAACTCTGGTGGTGCAACCATCCTTGGTTCCATTGCGCTCCCTCTTCAACCTCTGGGCAGTGCTGGCTCGGCCTAAGTCTTGGGGCACAGCAGTGGAACACTTGGCAGCTTCTTCTGCGTTCCTTGCTAAAATACTGGGCTCTTAGACCTCCAGGTCGCAGCTCTTCTGACCAGGGTTCATGCCCCGGTGTTTCTTCTCAGAGCCACCTCTTGTTTGATTGGTGCCAGGCCACCCCCTTCCCTTATCCCATACCTACTTTCTTCTCTCTTTCTTTCTCTCTCCCTTCTCCTCCCTTGGTCGCTCAGGGACAGGGGCCTCCTGGCCCACAACCCTCCTTCTCTTACCTGTCCTCTCGTCGGCATACTCTCTTTCAGTTTCTTTCTTTCCTTTTACTGTCTCTTGGGCTCATTTGCCCCGCCCTTTTTCCTCTTTACTTATTTCTTCCGTCTCTCCATGCACAGAACTGAGGTGGAGGAGGCCCCAACAGCCGTTACTGGCCAACCCGCGAGTACCATGTAATACGTCAGCCTTGTGGGCGTTGGCTCCTCCTCCAAAAAGGAAAAAAAGTGTCCAGCTTTTTGCCTGTCTCCGGCAGACACCCAACAGTGATGAATCGTGAAGATCAAGAATTACGGTAGGTACGTAATTTTCATTTCTAGGAGTGGTATATGATGTACATCCACACTGACCCAACCGACCTCCCCTGGCAAGTGGCACACCGATTCTTGCTTCCAGCAGGTACGATCTGACGTCACTGGGTAGTGCCATGAGAGTTACCACCCGAGTGGGTGGGAGGAGCCAGCTTGAAGATGTTATGGCAGGAATTAAAGGGAAAGGAACACTGCCGGAAGTGTGGATGTACATCATATACTACTTCTAGAACTACTGTTACAGCTGAGTAACCTGTTTTTAAAGGGACACTGTCCACTGTTCTGTACTTGTCCTACAGGCACTGTGACAGCTGGCATTCATAAGCAACAGGATGTACCCATGCTACAGGATTTCCATAAGAGTTCAATTTTTCTGTTTGTTAAAAAAATAAAAACGCAAGTGGACCACATTGAAGTCCTCGGCTGATGCCCCCATGCGTCACTGGTGTAATGACACATCAAGCCATGGGTAAACTTGTTTGTGAATGATTCTGACATTTTTTGAGGGGTGTGAGATAAATACAATACATAGATACATAGATACATAGACAGTGTCGGCAGATAAGGGCCTATGGCCCACCTAGTCTGCCCATTTGAGCTTGTAAGTTCAGTTTGTTTTCCTAGAAGTCTATTTCCCCTTACCCCTGACCTCTAGAATTCCTTTATGTCTATCCCATGCATTCTTAAATCCCGTGATTGTTTCAGCTCCCACCACTTCCTCCGGCAGGGTGTTCCACTTGTCCACCACCCGTTCTGTGAAGAAATTCTTTCTCATGTTTCCTCTGAATCGTCCTCCCTCTAACTTCATCCCATGCCCTCTAGTCCTGAAACATCTTTTTCGCTTAAAAATAGTGTTTTCCTGCACCTGTCCTCCCTGTAAGATACTTGTATGTCTCTATCATATCCCTCTCTCCTCCTCTCCTCCAGGGAGTACATGTTCAGTTCCTTCAACCTGTCTTCATAGGACTTGTGATGCAACCCATGCACAATCTTTGTTGCCCTCCTCTGAACCTTCTCTACCCTGTCTATGTCCTTACGTAGGTATGGTCTCCAGAACTGTACACTGTACTCCAGGTGGGGCCTCACTAGTGTCTTGTATAGCGGAATTATGACCTCCCCTTTCCTGCTGGTGATGCCCTGCCTACATCCAGCATCTATTTGCTTTACCTGCTGCCTTGTCACACTGTTTCCCTACCTTGAGTCATCAGAGATGACAACCCAAGATCCTTTCCTGCTTGGTGCATGCTATATCCTCACCCCCAACTGATATATTGTGCTGGGTTTTGTGCCCCATATGCATTATCTTGCACTTCTTTGCATTGAATTTCAACTGCCAAACCCTTGACCATTCTTCAAGTTTCTGCAGGTCCTTCTCATTCTGTCTACACCCTCTGGTGTGTCTACTCTGTTACAGAGCTTTGTGTCATCAGCGAACAGTGAAATTCTGCCTTCTAGATCCTGTGCAATGTCACTGATGAAGATGTTGAATAGGACCGGTCCCAGCACTGATCCTGTGGTACCCCACTGGTCACTCTTCCTCTGTGGAGTGACAGCCATTTACCACCACCCTCTGTGTCCTGCCACCCAGCCAGTTACCTACCCACCACTACTGTCCTGCCCACACCCATATTCCCCAGTTTGTGTAATAGTCTTCTATGTGGCACAGTGTCAAAGGCCTTGCTGAAGTCCAGATAGGCCATGTCCACTGCCCTCCCTGATCCACCTCCTAGTCACCCAGTCAAAAATTCAATGAGGTTGGTCTGACATGACCTCCCCCTGGTGAAACCATGCTGCTTGGGTCCTGTAGTCCATTGACAACCAGATGTTCCACCAATCTCTCCTTCAGTAGTGCTTCCTGATCTTTCCCACTACCGAGGTGAGGCTGACTGGTCTGTAGTTCCTGCTTCCTCTTTGTTCCCACTTTTGTATAAGGGGACTACATCTGCTGTCCTCCAGTCTTTGGGTACCTCCCTGTTTCCAGTGATTGGCTGAACAGGATAGCCAGAGTTCCAGCCACCACCTCTCTTAGTTCTTTAAGGACCCTGGGTGCACCCCATCTGGCCCCATTGCTTTATCAGCTCATTACTTCCAGTTCCTTCAGGACCCTTTCTCGTGTAAAGGGACTTGTGTCCATTCTGCACCATTCTCACCCCTTGTACTCCTTCAGACCCATTACCCCTCTTCCTTAGTAAAGACTGAGCAGAAATACCTGTTCAGTATGTCAGCTTACTGTTGTCATCCTCCACGCGGCTCCCATCCTCCCCTTCAGTCTCACTATCCTCCCTTTGTCCTTCTTTTTCACTTATGTACCTGTAAAAGGTTTGTCCCCTTTAACCACTGATTTTGCAATGTGTTCTTCTGTCTGAGCTTTGACTTCCCTTACTGACTTCCCTGCCTCCCTTTGTTTCTCCTGGTACTTCTCCTATCCCCTTCTGCCTGTGTCTTTTGTATTGCCTGAATGCAATCTTTTTGGCTTTCACTTTCTTTGCTACCTCTTTGGAAACCATAATGGTCTCCTCTTTCTTTTCCTCTTGCTAACCTGCTTAATGCATAATTCTGTTGTTCTTATAATCCCCATTTTAAATACTGCCACTGTTCCTCAATCCCTGATTCCTGTCCCATTCCCTTAATGCCTCTTTCAAGCATCTCCCATTTTCCCAAAGTCTGCCCCCTAAAATCCAGGATACGTGTTTTGTGTGGTTTGGTTCTGCTCTTTCTGTGATTTCAAACCACAATGGTGGTCACTGTTACCCAGGTGCTCCCCACTGTTACCCCATCACACTGTCCCTGTTTGTGAGCACAAGGTCCAGTATTGCCTTCTGCCGAGTTGGTTCCATGACCAGTTGCTTGAGGAATGCACCCTGAAGGAGTCAGGATAAATCTGCTCCTAGTTGATGCTGCTGCTGGGATGCTCCAGTCCACGTCTGGTATATTGAAGTCTCCAACCAGTACTACCTCACCCTTGTCTGCCATCCTTTGGATGGCTAGCATCAACTCCCTATCTGTTTCTTCCTCCTGGGCTGGTGGTCTATAGACCACACCTGTGGATGGCTGGCCCCATTTTCCTTTCCAGCTTAACCCACAGTATCTCTCCCCATTTTGTTCCTCCTGGATCTGTGTGCCTTATGTCATTTTCACATACAGTGCCACTCCTCCTCCCTTCCTGCCTGCTCTGTCTATCAGTATGTGGATCTTTTTTCAGGGGGAAAGCGAGCTCTAGCCTGACTTTTATATTAAATATTGAAATCATGATTATGGGCGTGCACATTAGTGTCATCACCAATGCCCGTAGTCACTGTTTCAATATTCAACATGTAAAAAAAATGCTTAGAACCCCCGTTTTCAAAAAAGACAGACATTACTGAAATTGGCAGAAAAGCTACTGTTAGGCACAATATTCATCTCACACCCCTCAAAAAATGTCATTCATTCACGAATGAGTTTACCTACGGCTCCGTGTGTCATGACACTCGGGGATGCACGAGAGATCAGCTGGTGGGCCTCAAGGTGGTAAGCTCGAGTTTTCATTTCTTTTAACAAAAAACAGAAAAAATTATTTCTTACAGAAATCGTGTAACCTGAAGGCATTCTGTTACTTTCTTATGCCAACTGCACACCTGCTACAGTGCATCTAGGATAAATACTGCAACGTGAGCAGTGTCCCTTTCCTTCCCTGGTCCTTTGCTGCTGCTCTCTGTACTTCCACTACTTAGATTATTACCCACAGTAGTTGTTGCAGGTTGTTCTCACCCAGTTGATATCTCCTACGTTCAAATCACCCATAAAAATCAAGCCTCCTAAGTCACAAGCATTTTCAATTCGATAAATATTTGTGAGGGTATTTCTGAAGAGCAGTTTGGTGGTCTTTTGCAGAGACTGAATATGTAGGGGTTATGTGACATTTGTTGATTTTTACCCAGATAGTCTCTGTGTTGCTGTCGGAGTTTTTGATTTGTTGCTCTTAAGTCTGGTGCCTTAAGTCCATCAGAAACGTACACTGAGTTATGCCAGCTCCTTTTTTGTTTGCTCTGTCTAGGTAGTAGGGCTGGGAGAACTCTGTGAAGTTCTGACCCTTATTAAATAAGAACCAGAACACGGTGGAGTTCTGATTAGTTCTGATTATTTATAAATATTTGAAAAAAATGTGATAAAATGCATAAAAGTGGCCAAAGTCGGTCATATACAACACAGAGGCCAACAGAAAATAATTTAATTCATGATTTGCATAATAAATACAGTAAAACTGCTAAATAAAAGTAATAACTGCTAGCTGCTTCATGACTGGGTTGTGCTAGTGGCATATCCTGCTTGGGCCTGTGCTGGGAGAGAGAAGGAGCGGGACACCAATGCAAGCACTATTTTGCCTGCCTGCCCGCCCTGTACAGTGTACGCACACTGCACGGCCAGACTGAGGCGAAGATTAATTTCTTTATTTGTGACTTCTTTGACTGTCGAATTTCTCTTTGGCCCCCAGTAGTCTCTCTCTCTCTCCTCTGGATGGTGGCACAAGACAAAGATTTATTTTGCCAGCCTGCTCTTGCCCTGTGTACACACACAGCCGCACTGGGGCCAAGAATAAACTTTGTGATTTCTGTGACTATAACATTTCTCTTTGGCCCCCAGTAGTCTCTCTCTCTTTTTCTCCTCTGGATGGTGGCACAAGTCAAAGATTTATTTTGTCAGCCTGCCCTTGCCCTGTACACAACCAGCCACAATGAGACCAAGAATAAACTTTATTTGTGATTTCTGTAACTATAACATTTCTCTTTGGCCCCCAGTAGTCTCTCACTTTCTCGTCTGGCACAAGTCAACGATTTATTTTGCCAGCCTGCCCTTGGCCTGGGCCTGTACACAACTCTACCCTCCACTCTTTCTGGTATTCAGTATATGTTCCAAACCCACACAGGACAGGCTACAGGAGTCGGGCAGTTTGTGAGGTACTACTTACCTAAGTCATTCTCCACGCCGAGAGTCACCGACCGTCCAACCGAACACAGCGGCTGCAGCTGGTGCCCAGATCTACACCACACGTGATTGTGATGTGCGGTCCTCCTGCTCCTTGGCTCGGCTCCACTCATCTCCTCAGTTTTTTTTGTTCTGCCTGGCACTGTCCGTTCCTCCTTACCCCCTCACCCCTGTCTGTTGGGTGCCAGACATGCAGAAAAAAAGCCCTGCTTTCCACAGACCTGGAACCAGACTTCAGCTTTGAAGTCTGTATTTATCCGGGTCCGTGGATTCAGGGTTCGATCGGGGGTTCTGGATTTCGGACAGAACAGTCTGTCCAACCCTACTAGGCGGATAAGGTATAGCCTGCAGTGTTTTTCTCCCACAGTTGCTAATTATTCCACAAGGTTTCTGTAATTGCTAGTATGCCTGTTTTGTTTTTTCTTGTGAATAATGGCCTGTAGTTCCTCCATTTTGTTTTGCAGACTGCATGCATTATTCAGAATGCCATTTAAACTTGATTATTTTTATTTTTCTTTATGACAGTCCTTGATTTATTGGTTGAACTGTTCGAGCATATGTTTGTTTCCCTCAAAGTCTGCCAGTTTAAATCAGTTTTCCCCAGGGTTTCTAAGAACTGCTTTCCCAGAGCTAATGTGCCTTTTTTTTTATTAAGGTGAGGCTATCTTTTGAGTAAAGATTTTTATTGTTTTTGAATTGTTCCCAACCACTGATCCAAGTGTTTTCCCCCAGTGCTCCGGAATTGCCCCTGAAAACAGGCACTTGTGCCTAGTGAGCCTTACCCGATTACCAAAAATAGCAAATAAATAACCTGATGTTTATATGGTTGTTGTCTAGGCATAGGTCAAGAAACATAGGCAAACCAGGAGAAGTTATAAAATTCGCAAGTGGTGTTTTATCATCAATGACAATAAAATAAGCCGGCAACCCATGTTTGCGAGCGAACTCAGGGTGTCTGGTGTCAACTGTAGAGGAGAGGATTGAGCGTCCGGAGGACTGCTCTCCTCTCCTCTCCTGGGGAGGTGGGTTGTGGACTCTGCGGCACTAGCAGCTCCCAGTGGAGACCGAGAGCATCACAGCCAAGGGGACACCTAGAGGGGGATGGAGGCGACAGCAGATGTCCTGCGGACCAGGGTGGGAATGCATCCATAGGGTGCTGATGTCATTGCACGTCTGCGCCTCCAGGACCACCAGAACAAGGGAAAAGCCCCAGCAGCCAGGAAGACGATGACGGCCCAGCAGTCAACCCCACGCTCATCACTGGACCTTAGCCAGTCAGCCTCTGAATTCCACCTCCTTGCTCCACCTGTTGTCTGGATTATAGAAAGAGCACCAAGGTAGGTGGTGGTAGCAGCCCCACCTTGGTGGGTGTGGAAGCGGGGGGGGGGGTTGGCAGAGTAAGAGTGTAAGGGGACTCCAGAGTAGAAGGTCTGATCTGGGAGGGAGTCTCAGGCAGGGCGGGAAAAACACTGTCTGTTCGGACCACGTCAGAAAGAGATCCTATGGGGTCAGTGAAAGGAGGGGAAAAGAGTTGCAAAAAAACAAACAATAAAATAAAATTGTGCAGGATAGCTCTGGATACAGGCAGTTCAAACAGAAATGCTTCAGATGAGTCTCTTTGAATCTCCAGCTGTATCTGTAAACAGTACATTGCTCTCTTTTTATAAGATATTTTTCAGTGGTAATTAAATTCTGCATCCTGTTCTTGTAAATTACATGATGTGCGTTCCACAAAATGTACCTCAAGATTAACCCCCTGTGTTCCAGATAAACCCAAACAGCTTTCTGCATTCATTTCAACAATACAGAAACAAGGGGGAAATGAAAGAAATAGAAACAGCAAATGAAGGAAGGAAGGAAATGTGGAAGTTGGACCGTCGGAGTGGCCAGTTCCTAGGTGCCACAAGAAAAGTTTGATTTTGCAGCCAGATAGGCAAGATACAGACAAGAGGCAGTGTAGAAGAGAACAAAATAAATCCTTGCTTTTAACTCTCTCTGCATAACAAATGGGACAGGGTCTTGCCCAACACTGTCACAATGGTCAATAATATTATGTTTTACCTGCAAGCCTTTGTGACAGGAGTGTTGCTGATATGGCAGTGTTGCAGCCCTTATTTTTGATTTTTTTTTCCCATAGAGGTTTTCATCACTTGGAGCCTAGCAGGCAACTATGGCCCTCCTTCGGAGGGACTCATCCTCCTTACCTGCACGTTCCGCTCCGACCAACCCACCTATAATTTCCCCTGTGGGTTACCCGGGGAGGTGACAGCTTTCCTCCCTCTCCCTGAACATAATCCAGAAGCCGGGAGTGGCCACGGGATGATGGCCATCATGGAGCCTGCCAGCTCCTTTTCACGTTTTCTCCCTCCCCACCGATGCAAGGCACCAGGCTGCATGCCTCCGGACCCATACTACCCTTCAGCCAACGCCAGAGGGCAGTCAACAAGCAGGACGACAGAACCTCCATACATAATTTCAGCAAATTGTAGCAAATCTCCTTCTCATGGAATTTATTTACATCATTTGTTACAGTGTGGATGATGGCCGATAGATTTTTTTTATGCTGTAGCCTGTTAGCATATGTGTTCTGGAGTTTATATCCTGGATCAGCCCCAGGGAGGCAAGTAACTGTAGTGTTTATTTTATCTGTAAATCATGCTATCAGACTATTTCACTGTTGAATTGCCAGTAACTAATTTTCTTCTGATAAGAGGTTATAGGCATGGGCTCATTTGTGTCTCCATTGATGGTATGTTTGGGGATAAAAGTGGGCTGAATCTGTGAGTGGAGTATCACTGGTATTGACTCTTTCAGCTCTTCTTTTTTTTTTTTCCTGTGTTCTGCAATACACCCGTTAACATCACTTTTATTTAATTCTCCCTTCCCCCTTTTTGGGTTTGTTTCTAGGGTTTATGTTATCCACCTCTTCAGTGTCCTCCCAGTTTCTTTTTCTATTATTGTTATTGGTGGAGTTTTGTTTAGTAGATTTTCTTCAGCTAGAGACTGAGTGAAGGATTCTATTTTATTAATGTTGTGTTCTTTGTGAAGCTCACTTTTAATTTTTTTAATTCCTGTTAGAAGTGCAGAATGTACCAGGCACTTCCCACTTGTAAAAATGTCACTCATTTTATACGTTGGTGTAAAGTGTACATACAGATCCTGGAGCATTTTACGGTTAAGCCTTCTTTGCATAGCAAATCTAGAATATCATCTGTGGGATCCATGATGTTATCTGTGTAGATAAACTGTTTTTGGTTTTTTTTTTAACATTGATTATTCATTATTAAAAACAAACACATAGTTGCAAGACACAAGCAATGAATTTCAGAAATATGAAATATCTCTACTATGAGGGTGCCACTCCTTTTAATGTTACTGTTTAACTCATCAATTGCTTTAAGATACATCATGGAGTGAAGAATCAGAAAATAATTACTACATAAACTTATCACTTACAAAGCTGCAAAAAGAGTCCATGAACTGCGTGGAATGCACCAAAGTAAAGTTCAAAATGAAAGTTTCCAAATTCTTCCCTCTACCAGGGCGGGGGGTTTCCACCACACTTAAACCAGTTAGTAGAGGCAACTAGTGTGACTGTCTGCAATGAACATTAGCTGACAAGCATTGCTCCACAACCTACACATAGCTATTTATATGTCATAGAAAAATAATATAGAGCAGTAAAAAAAAAAAAGAGAGTGAATTAAATGGCGCAGTCTGACTTGTAGATAGACTCTTAAGCTCCATAGCAAAGATACAATATTTGGCTGAATCTATGTTTAACAATTTCTTTAATGGTAAAACTTTTAAACGTCACCAGAAACATTACACATGTGCAGTGAAAGCAACTACAACCTTACTAGATGGCTTTATCAATACATTTTTGCACAAAGCAAACAATAGTTAGACAATGTAGGGCGTTTATCCACTGCTCCACAGTAGAAAACTTGGCCAGGAACGGGAGAAAAACATTTAGAATTTTAATAAGAGCATACCTGAAAGCAGTAATCGCCCCTCCAGAAAACAGAAAAAATCTTATAGACATCTGCTTCAGTTGTCCTCGTCATGTGATGAGGGGGCCCTCCGGGGTACTCCGTGCCATTGAGCCCACTTCAGTGCCTCATTTGGATCAGAAAAAATAAAAATCTTTCCTTGGTGGGCTATACGAAACCGCACCGGGAATACGATGCCATGAGAAATGTTTGCCTCCCAGAGCAGTGCTCTGGTGCTGTCAGATTTTTTGCATCTCTGGCGAGTGGCATACCCCAGGTCAGGAAAAAGTCTTATCTATTCACCATCCTGAAGCAGTGTCCTCTTCTGCCTTGCCAATGCCAGAATATAGTCCCTGGTTCCAATCCCATCCTTCACGGTTACTGCCGTTCGAGGTGCATCGGGGTCGTCATGGCGACCCTGCACAGTCACCCGATAATGCCTTCTGAATCTGCCGAGCCCTGGGATCTTCGTCCTTTCCAAACTGCTGTATTAGCCAATCCTGAAGAAAAAGGAGTAGATGATCTCTCTTACATCCCTCCAGGAGTCCCAGAAAATTGATTGCTGCTCGCATCTGGTTTTCTAAACTTTCCAGGTGAGTTTTCAAATGTGTGTTCTCCTGGAGAACCCCCATTACTGCGTCGGCTCGTTTCGTGGCCTCAACTATGGGTCCTTGAACACCCTCTACAGTGGCTTCAACTCTAGCCAGTTGATTGGTGAGAGAGTCAAATTTGTCCAAGAGCCCGGCCATCTAATTAATAAGTCTATTCATTTTAAGGCCCAGGGACTTGAGGGTTTCAACTTCTGATGTTTCATCCTGGTCTGTGCTACAGCCTTGACGTTTCATCCTGGTCTGTACTACGGCCTTGAGCCAACCGTGTGGACGGTGCTCCAGGAGGTATTTTAGATCTAGCACCATCACCTAAATTCTTTTTTTTTTTTTTATTATTTTTATTAGGGAAAAGTCAAAGTCATACATACATTTAGATAAAGCATTGCTTATAATCACAACAGAGTTTAACTGTATATTAATACAGAGCATTCGGCTCGATAGAAAGTAATCGTTTGATTAATCAAGTAAAATTCCATGATAGTCCTTATAAAATATTAACGTTCATAGATAATTATTTCCGGAGAATGGTCTATCTGACCCCACCAGAACCTTCATCAGATGAAAATGAAACAAGTTCCCGGAGGTAACCCCAGAGAATTAATAACCCCTTAAGGTACAAATTCTAGATCAGTTTTATCACCTAAATACAGTACTTAACTTTGTGTGCATTATCTATTTTTTGCACTGGTGCTTAAGCTGTCTGTAGAGGGGCTGAAAAGTCATCTCTTGACACCAAATACCAGCTCTTTTGATAATATAAAATCATACAGGTTGCAGAGCCTTAACTTGTATCATCCGTCTTGTTTGGGCTCCACAGCGCTGCCCCCCTATGATAAATTGGTTTTAAATGGAGTTCAAAATGCCTACCAGGTTCCAAGAGAGTGGGCTTCTGTCCCAGTCTCCTCGCACATGCACACTAACGCGCACTGAGTGCCTAGCTTTTAACCAGATGGGCTGGAAGTGCCATGGGTCAGTACTTCCGGTTTCATGCTCGAAATAAAGTGTACTTTTTGGGATTGGAAATCCCATCTAGACACCCTTCTAAGTAGTTTCTAGCTGTTCTATGGGTATAGAAAGTAGCACTGTTTGCTAGAGTGCACCTTATATTGTTGGACTACCTGACATGTCCTCCTCAGCCCACAGTGCTCCTGCAGTCCCACAGATCAGAGAGAGTTAGAGTTGGTGGCACAGGGGAATTATTTTGCTGGCTTTAAAGTAGATAGGTCAACACAGACAGAGTTGAAAAGACTGATAGGTTGCCCTGCCACAATTTCTCTTGCTCCTTCGGATGTTGCTATTCTTTCAGGGATTGGGCGGGCGATTGCACACCACTATGCGCATTGTTAAGGGTGGTGTTTTAAAAGTGGCAATTAGCGCTGCCACTGCAAATTCTGCATTATATACCACTGCACCCTGTGTGCAAGAAGGTGCCCTCATTTGCATGGATGCAGTGGTGTATTCAGTGTGATCGTGCCATCCACTGAGCACCACTCATCATGGCCCTTTGAATATGACTGCTACCCTATTTGGACACACTGTACCTGCTTAGCTCTGCTCTATTCATATGTTAGTGACAGGTTAAGCTCCTAAATATCTGAGCCACTATCTGTTATTAGTAGGAACTAGAGTCAAACATTTTAGTGTATGAATGATGCTGTTGATGAACAAAATAGATGAATGATGTTTATACAGTATTATACAATGGCAAGAAAGATTCTTGGACTATGATTGGTCAGTTTGTGGCTGGACCCATGGCGTTATCACAGCACGATGCCACGGGTCTAGTCTCAGCCTCACTGTGAACCTGTAGAGGAGCATTTGATTGAGCTTTTGATTGATTGTTTCATCTTCTCTTAAAAACAAAAAACATTTTTCCACACAAAAACATCTTTAAAATGATCTTTTTTGTTCTGTATAACAACGAGCCATTGTATAATAGGAATAATGCACTCCAGGGTGTGTGTCGTTTGGGAAAACGCCATGCCTGGGGCATTGGACGCACTTGGCCTGTGGCCTCGTGCCTAACCCTCCCAGGCGTGGCGTTATCCCAGCATGACACACACCCTGTCGTGCATTATTCCTTTAGCAGTTCACCACACAGCCACATTATCCTACAGATTTTCATTACATTTCTTAACAATAGCCTGGTAGTTTCAAATTCAAGCTAAGGGGGGAAAAAAAGGCAAAACAAATTATTCATGGCATCTTTTCAATTGTACATTTTAGCCTTGATTTGCTTGCGTGCTTATTAAAGTGTACAGGGTAGGTACACCATGTACAGTACATTTTTATTTAGTAACATTTGACATTGTAATTGACATTTGCTTTATTGTTGTTAGTGTTTTAGGACCTTGTTTGTCGAGCAGTGGCTTTGACTTGAATGAAGCGGACCACTAACATTCTAAAAAAAGTATGTTAAAAGACACTGCTACAGTTTTACTTTCTGTGGAGCACACCCTCGCACTCTCCAGACTCTTGACATCACAAAACATTAGAGTGTGGGGTTGGAGCGCTCATACCAGGAAGGGAAGGGATCGTACGGCAGGGCTCGTCTCGGCCAGTTTCTGATCCCTTCTCCTACTAACAGGCCAGCAATAAAAAATATGAAATTCAAACCCCAGGAAATCTTATTGTATTCTAACAAATGCCGTATGGTCTCACCATAGGACTGCCCTGGTGCCGAAATGGTTAATAGAAACTAGGCTAATAGTGGAATGTTAGGCTCGAGCTTGGTTTTCAAATCACTGTCCATGGTTGCACTTCCAGCAACCGTCAGATTCTTTACTCCGCTTGCCTCAGTAAGACGTCTCTGGAGAGTATCCTTCACTTTCACTTAAGAAATTTAATTTCTCGTTTTTTTTTGAAGTCCCGTTATTTATTTTCGGTTTCTGAAGCACTGTCCTTGGTCCACAGGTAGAATTAATCTAGATTTAGTGAATATTTGGTGAGTTTCTCCAACCTGGAAGGAACCGATACCGTTTTTATTTCTTAAATTTAATTTTAACTCTATTACTGTCCGTTAAGGCGGTTAAAAAAAAAAAAAAAAGTGTTTTTACCAGAGTAACTCTCGGTCTTTTGATGTAACGTCTGATCAATGTTACAGACCAAGAAACGAACGGTCCTGGGCCCCCACAGGTTTCCCACATTGTACAGAGTGTGGGGAACCGTTCACTAAGGCAGGTCCTCATTTAATTTGTGTTTTTTGTTTGAGATTTGATCACCTCAAAGAGGACTGTGATATCTGCAAAAACTTCCCTCAGTCGACGCTTGATAGGCGACTTAAGCGACTGCAGGAGAAGATGTCCGATAAGGCTGCTGAACCGGTTAAGGACAAACTGGCCACGGGCAAAGTTGAACCGGAGAACCACCCCTCTGACCAGGGCGACGGTTCTTTTACCAGAATGCGCCCGCAGATACTCTTGCTAACCCGGCAACCGGGGGAAAAAGAAAGAAAAACATGTAACGTTCGAACCGCAACCGAAAGGGGTAGCGGTTCCAACTACTGAGGAGATAGCAAACGCTATCAGGATAATTTAGGCTCTGCAACCGAGCACTCCATTTCCAGTTGGGAAAATCTCTTCAGCTCCTCCTACACCTGTTCCCAGTTCATTGGAAATTGAACAGGAACGGTTAGCTGATGAAGAGGAGGGCCCATATGATGATGATCAGGATGAGGATTATGGGAAGGTGGTTGAACCAGAGGTTTCCCCAGATCCTCACCACTCTGGCTCCCCTGACAAAGGACATGAGGATTTTACCTCTTATTATGCCTTTATTAAACAGGTGACTCAGTCTCTTGATCTTTCTACCCAGGAGTCTACTGATGAGGAGGAAGAACAAGACTGTATAGAGAGATGATGGATGTAGCTGTCTCTAAGAGGCTGCTGGTACCAATCCATAAATCTCTTAAGAGGCAGGTTCATAAGATCCTGCAGACTCCTACCTCTGTGCCACCAGTGGGTAAAAAAGTGGACAAAAAATATTGGGTTGCCAAGGCTGGGGCAGACTTCCTGTTTGGACACCCTAGCTATGAGAAAGTGGTACAGGCAGCTGCCTGTGACAAATATGGCATTCCCCTGGCTTCCCACCCTCCTGATAAAGACTCATGGAGGATGGACACCATTGCTAAAAAGACATATCTGGGATCCTCTGTCCTTATCAGGCAGGCCTCTTATATGGCATACATAGCCAGATACCAGAGGACCTTGTGGGACACGGTTATGGAAATTAGTAAGTCTGTGCCATCTCCTATGGCAGCTGACTTACAAGAAGCTGCAAAGGGGGGCACTGAGGCTTCTAAGGTGCAGTTCAGACTGGCTGTAGATAATAATGACACTGCAGCCAGACAGATGGCTTCCTCTATTTCCCTTAGAAGATTTGCTTGGCTTAGGACTACCAACCTGACCCAAGACACGCAGTCCAAGGCTTTGGACTTCCTTTGTGAGCCCTCCTCTCTGTTTGGTGAGCCCTCTCTGTTTGGTGAGCAGACGGAGGCTTACATGAAAAAAACTGGATGATTACAAAACAGCCTACAAAAGTGCTGCAGCCAAAGAGAGGGCCTTCACCCCTCAGAAACACCAAGTAAGGGGAGCTAGCGGTAGGGGTCAGTATAGGCCTTATTTCCAGCCACAGGCCTACCCTCAGTATCAACAGCAGAGGGGCTATTTCAGAGGTGGGGCAGAAGAGGTGGAACCCAAACTAGCCCCAGTCACCAACCAGTATCCCAGCCTAAGCAGACACCCTGAGGTATCTGTCCGGGTCACCTCCCCAGTCCAGGTAGGGGGCAGATTGGCTCACTACCTCCAGGAATGGAAAGCCATTACTACAGACAGGTGAGTTCTGGAGGTAGTGGGCCAAGGCCTGGCTCTCAGCTTCAAGCTACAGCCAAGGCTGAGAGCAAGAGTTTTCAGATCATCTTCTCCCTCAGAAACAAAGTTTTTAGAGGAAGAGGTACTGCATCTGCTAGCCTTGGGGGCAATAGAACCAGTTCCTCTGGCACGGAGAGGAAAGGGCCTCTATTGAAGGTACTTCCTCACACTGAAAAAAACAGGGGAGTGGCGACCCATATTAGATCTCAGGCAATTAAAAAGGCATCTACTGAAGCCAAAGTTCAAAATGGTAACCCTGAGCACAATCCTCCCAGCCCTAAGGCAAGGGGATTGGTTGGCATTTTTTCTCTTAAAGGATGCTTACTTTCATATACCCATAAAACAGTCCCACAGAAAATTCCTAAGATTCAGACTGCTATCAGGTCTCTACCAGTTCAGGGTAATGCCTTTTGGAAGTACTTCTGCTCCAAGGGTGTTCACAGAATGCTTGGCTGTGGTTGTGGCACACCTCAGAAGGCAAGGAGTGGTAGTGTTTCCTTACCTGGATGACTGGCTAGTCAAAGGACAGTCTCCACATCAGGTGAAGCAGATCTTCCTGGACTGCAGTCTCCACCACTCATTTACACTAATGGGGATAGCGCCGGAGGCTCTAGGACCAAGCGGGAGCCAAACATTTTCAGAAGGGTTGGTGCCGAGACAGGACCACGCATGCGGCACGAGACTAGCTTTGTGCACTGTAGGCTATCTCGGCGTTGACCCTCCAATTGCCTCAATTCCTTTTCTCCTGCCGTCGAGTGCGCTTGGATGTCGACGTTGCTCATCTGCTGGAGTCAAAGTTTTTGTCAATACGACAGCATCATTAAGCCGTTCAGTACAGTATGTGTTTAAATTAACATTGTAGTATTAAGAAAAAAAAGATTATGAAGAAGAAGAAGAAAAAGAAATTCTCACCTGACATCAATGGAGTCATCCTTAGACGGTAGTGGTGACAGTAGGAAGACTTTGTTTGAAAGTTGTTTTGGCAGAGGGGTTGTGTCCGGTGCGCCACCTTTCGCTAAGGGGGATCCGACCACGGGCAGTCCTGTGCTGGGGGGGACAGTCTGCTGAAGCCCAAAACTGGCGGTTCCGGTGATCCGGCTCCGCTTGACTTCAAGCTCTTCTTCCTCCTTGGGGGAAAAATTGGTACCTCTCGAAGTCACCCTCTGGTACATCTGCATGGGGATTGTCGGTGGTGAGGGCAGTAGGCCTGAACCGACATTAGTGGAGTTCCTGCCCGTTCTTAATGGTCACGTTCTTCGACACCGGATTCCATCTTTGTTCTCGATGGAGTTCCAGTGAGCAGGTCCACCATTGGGCCGCTCCTTTGGAGCAGGGTGTTCGACTTCTGTCCAGTTTTCCTGGCCAGTGTTCCTGGTTCTGGGGCCTCCGGTCCTCTGAGCTGCTGGACCAGGGCCTGATCGATTGGATCAAAATATGCGTGGTGCCATCTCTGGTGCCTTCCCCATAACATTGACCCCTCGTGCCTACCCCCTTCCCCTTTTTCCATGCAGGGGCTGGCACGGGTACTGCTTTTCCTTCTCCTTCTCCCCTCTTTCTTCAGGATCTTTGGGTGCCATTGGCACTGCTGGCATTTCTGTTGGTGGCAGTGCCACTGGGCCATGCGGTGCCATGCATGATGTTGGTGCTGGGCGGTGCCATTGATGGTGCTGTTGATGCCGTGCAGCAGCGTGGACAATGCCGCTGCTGCTGCGTGGCGCCATGGAAGGCACCTTTGGTGCTGACAATGCTGCTGGTGCCATGCAGCACTGTTGGTGCCGGATGGCTCCACGGGCAGTGCTATGGATGTCCGATTCCATGGATGGTGCCCGTGGGCACCACGGGTGATGCTGGTTGGTGCTGTCCAGCAGAACATGTGGCGTGTTTTTTCCTTTCCGCGGACCTCCTCTTCCACGGAAGTTGTTGTGAAGTGTTTTCTGTGGAATGAAGTCCTGTTCTGCAGAATATTTCTGCAGATCCTAGTGGGTGGAGGTCCGCGTGGGATCCTGTGTCATTCCGGCGGTTTTCTGCTGGTGGGACTTTGTTCTGCGCTGTTCTGCCAGCGGAATTCCACATTCCGCTCAGCACTTTGTCGGCTCCTTAAGTGGCATCAAGCTCCTTAACACCTTTCCTGGTGGCGGAGGCGCTAGTGATCTGACCTAGACCTCGTTTTGGAGGTTCTTCTGGGATAAAGCGCATCTGGATGAGTCTCTCCCTGTCATTCTTGTCGATGATACAGTGGATGACTCATTTTAGAAACTGGAGGGTAAGTCTTCTATCAGCAGAGTCTGTGATGGAAGTTCTTCTGTTCAGTTTTTCCTCAGGGATATCGGGTCCACCATAACATTTTGGACTTCTTCCATGGACCAAACAGTTCTGTATCTGGACTCTTTTCAGTGGTCAATACAATTACACCTCGTGGAACACACTAATTCAATGGTTGGGAGCCTTCTGGACTCTTTCACACCTTTGAGAGGGGTATATAGCCCCCCCCCCCCCAATGATACTGCCTCTTCGGTGGCTTCATCGGCAACGGGTGATTAACATTTCCTCAGTTGTGATTGTTAGTCTGGTCCCAGTTTCAGTCGCTCAGACTCTCCCTCTCCTCAGATGGACAACATCTTCGTCATTCTTGTATCAGGCAGTCCTTTCAAGTTAGAAGTCTGAGAGCCTTGTCAGCCTCTAACTAATTGTTAAAAAAAAAAAAAAAGAAAGAAAAAGTTTATATATATATATATAACATATATATATATATATATATAAATAGGCCTAGCCCGAAACTACCCGATACCATCCTTCTGGATCCGGCCCAGGTTCCACCACAGGTGCCTGAGTCAGTCCTCTCTAGACTACAGTGGAGAGCACCTGACTACTTCTACTTCTAGGAGAAGTCCAATCCAGCAGAGGTATGGGTCCACACTTTTCCCCAAGGGACTTTTTCTCTTAAATTAGAGATGTTCCCTAGACCTAGGCGGCAGCCCAGTCTGTTGGTTTTGTTTCTTCAGACTCTCTTCTCTTCTCTTGATCAGAGCCTCGGAGCAATAGAAATGACCCCAGGGCGAGTCGGAACACAGGTTCCTACTTCCTTGCTTGCTCCAAGTTAACAGATGGCATGCTCCATTTCTCGACTGTAAAGATCAAGTAGGTCCTTGTTCAGAGATGGGTTCTCAGCAGTCATACCTTCGTTCTCCTGCACACTGGTTCCGTGCCAATCGCTCCGGACTAGACTCTTCATAAACAATTGCTCAGCTTTCCTCTCCCTTCCCAGGAAGAGTTTTTCAATTTAGGGGAAGGTGTTAGTTTCACCTTCCCAGCAGCTCCTTCTCTTAGGAGCTCCCCTAGTTACCTCCAGGGCAGAGACCCTCTGACACAAAGTTACCCACTTCGAGCAGGTGATGAAACTGTGTTTGTTTTTCATCAGCAAGCAATCCAGAGCCTTTTTTTCCCTACTTCCTTTCAAGAAGGCTGGAGCAAGTGGTGCCTCACCACGTTGTCACTTCATTTGTTATGTGGTCACTTTCAACAAAAGGGTCAGCCCGAACTTGGTCCTTCTGCGACCCCTCTCAACGCAAATCGGCCCCTATATACAATCCAGACCCTGATTTTCCTGTCGGAATGCTTCTCCACAGTGGACACGTCCTCCTGTACACTTTCCCTCTCTTCTCTTAGTTCAGAGACTGCTGCTAGAGTTGTAGGCAAACAGGGGCAGAATGATTTCTCTTAGAATAAGAAGTGGGTAGGCTCTGGTTTCCTAGACCACCACAAGAGGCTTCTAAGATGTGCTTTGGCCTTCCACCAGGAAGGCTTAAGTGACTAAGTGGAAACCTTTCTCCATTGATGGGCTAACCCCACCTGGACCTTCGATTGCTCACCAAGTAAGGGGTTCAAGTGCCTCTTGGGCCTGTTGTTCATAGGCCAGCCATACTTGGTAGTGAGAGCATCCATCTGCGCTTTCTTTCTCGGTCTACCTTGAACCAGTAGACTTTACTTCCAGCTCTTTCAGGTAATAAAACTTTTTGCCTTGCCTCCAGAAGGAAGGGAGTGCTTCCTTCACTCTTTGATTGTTTCAACGGTTCTGTGACTTTCTTCACAGAACGAACAGCTACACTACAAAATTTTTTGTGTTGCTTCAGCTTGACTCAGTTGGATCTCCCTCTTGCCCTGTGATGTTTTTAGGCTAGTTTAGTAGCATGTCTTCGATGCTATTCATTTTTGTCTTAGACCAAACTGAGAGGCCAGGTTCTCCCCGCTGTTTGAGTGGTTGCAGCCTCTTGGCAGAGTTTAATTTTCTGTCTGTTGCAGTCTTCTGCAAAGTGGTGAGTTGAAACTCAAGTGCATACCTTTGTAAGCACTATGCTCTAGATCTTCTTTCCAGACAGCTGTTTTCTCAGTAGGACAGTCCTCGGACGTTCTTTCTGAGTGAGCCCTATCTCCTATTGCTGTACTCTGGGTGGGTTGGTTTTAGCTTGGTACTCTCCAATTAGTGTAAATGAGTGGTGGAGACTGCAGTCCAGGAAGATATGGAAATTACATACTTATTGTAATTCCTGATCTTCTTGGACGCAGTCTCCACCACTCATTCAGACGCCCACCCACCATCCCTTGGGCTCACTCGTTTTGTTTCTTAGGTCTTCACGGCCTTGTGGTTCCTCTGTGAAGGCATTGCTCAGTTGATCCTTCTTGCAAGGGTCATCCGGACCTTTCAGGCCCGGAAGGTTAGGATAAGTTATTTTTACTAGTTACGCTGCACCCTCTCGGTCGAAAAGGTACTGAGGCGGTTGGAGGGTCGACGCTGAGATATCCTACACAGGCTCAAGCTAGTCTTGAGGTGCCGTGAATACGTGGTCCTGTCTCGGTGCCAAATCTTCTGAAAATATTTGGCTCCTGCTTGGTCCTAGCGCGGCCGGTGCTATCCCCATTAGTGTGAATGAGTGGTGGAGACTGCATCCAAGAATATCAAGAATTACGGTAAGTACGTAATTTCCATTTTCTGGCACTGACACAGGAGCTCCTGCAGGCTTTAGGGTTCCTGGTCAATCTGAAAAAGTCAGTACTACAACCAGTGCAGCTCCTGGAATTCATAGGAGCTGAGCTGGATTCGGTGAGGGGAAAGGCTTTTCTCCCACAGTCAAGAGCAAATACCCTGGTTCAACTGGCAGGCACTTCCAAGGCCCAAAGCCTCAGGCTGGCCAGACACTTTCTACAGTTGCTGGGCCATATGGCAGCTTCAACGGCTACAGTGTCAGGAACAAGATTTCAAATGAGGGATGCCCGGTATCATCAGTAGTGGGCAAGATTATGGAGGCACTCTTTAAGGAAAGGATAGTGCAACACCTGGAATCCATAGGAGCACAGGATCCAAGACAGCATGGGTTTACAAAAGGAAGGTCCTGTCAAACTAATCTCATAGATTTCTTTGACTGGGTAACCAGAGTGGTGGACTAAGGGGAAGCAGTTGATGTCGCCTACCTTAACTACAGCAAAGCTTTCAATACTGTTCCACATAGAAGATTAATAAGCTGGGTAGGCTCGGGTGGGTCAGAAGTTCGTCAGCTGGGTGGCAAACTGATTGATGGGCAGGAAACAGAGAGTGGTGGTAAATGGTATACGGTTAGAACAGATTCAAGTCACAAGTGGGGTACCTCCGGGATCAGTCCTGGTGCCAGTCCTCTTCAATATCTTCATCAGTGACATTGCAGATGGACTGGAGGGTAAGGTTAGTCTGTTTGCAGATGACACCAAGATCTACAACAGAGTAGATGATCCAGATGGGGTGGGCAGAATGAGAAGAGATCTGGATAAACTAGCAAAATGGTTGGAAGAGTAGCAACTGGAGTTTAATGCAAAGAAGTGCCAGATCATGCACATAGGGAAGCAAAACCTTAAAGCCACCTACAGGCTGGGAGGGGAGTTGCTGGCAGTCACAAGGGAAGAAAGAGACATGAGTGTCATCATCACCAATGACCTGAAATCATCCAAGCAAACCACTAAAGCAGTAGGTAAAGATAGAGGGTTGTTGGGGGTTATTAGTCGGGGTGTCACAAGTAATAAGAGGGAGGTAATAATCCCTCTTTACAAGACACTGGTTAGGCCCCATCTGGAGTACTGCGTGCAGTACTGGAAGCCATGCCTTCACAAGGACATTAACCAAATTGAGGCAGTCCAGAGAAGGGCAACCAAAATGGTGCAGGGACTGTGTAAGAAAACATATGAGGACAGATTAACGGAGCTCAATATGTATACCCTAGAGTAAAGGAGGGAGAGAGGTGATATGATTGAAACATTCAAACACCTTAAGGGCATTAACAAGGTGAAAGAGTCTTAACATGTTTCAATATAAGAAAAATAGGACAAGAAGACACAGTATGAGATTAGAGGGAGGCCGATTAAGGGGTAATGTGAGGAAGTTCTTTTTAACAGAAAGGGTGGTGGATGCATGGAACGGCCTCCCTCAGGAAGTGGTGGATATGAATACAGTGCAGGGCTTCAGACAGGCATGGTATAGGCATAAGGGAGCAATACAGATGAGTATGAATAGATATGCCATTGATAGAGCAAAGGTCAATGACAAATTCATAAGGCAGAAAAAGAAATGGGCAGACTGGATGGGCCATGCGGTCCTTATCTGCCGTCGGCTTCTATATTTCTATCTCAGATTGTATTGGCTTCAGAAATCAGGTCCATTGTCAGAACTAGTTCCAGTCACACAAACCCTCCTGCAAGCACTGCAGTAGTGGTTGGACATAGACAACCTCAGACAGGGAATTCCTTTCCTTCAGGAGCCTCCCTCCCTCCCTGGTGTTAACCACAGATGCTTCCCTACTAGGGTGGGGAGCACACTGTTCACGGTACATGGCTCAAACCGGAGTCATTGCTTCACATCAACCTGCTAGAACTCTGGGCAGTCCTCCTAGCACTTCAGGCATTCGCCAACCTGTTGCAAGGAAAGGTAGTGCAGGTCAGGACAGACGACACAACCACAATGTACTACATAAACAAACAAGGAGGCACAAGGTCTACACCTCTGTACACAGAGGCCATGAGAATGTGGGGACTCGCCTAGTCTCTGGGGATTGTCTTGTCAGCAGTGCACCTTCCAGGAAAAGAAAACGTGTTGGCAGATGCACTGAGCAGGATAAATCAGAACCATCACGAATGGACCCCGAACAGGCAGGTGCTACAAGAGGTATTGAAGAGGTGGGGCACTCCAGAGATAGACCTCTTTGCAGCCCCAGACAACTACCAGTTTCCCAAATTCTGTTGCAGACCTCCAGTCTTGGGCTCAGTCCCACTGGATGCCCTCATTCTGGACTGGACAGGGACGTTTCTGTATGCCTTTCCTCCATTTCCCTTGCTGCTGAGAGTTCTGAACAAGCTCAGATCCCAGTCTGCCACAATGATCCTCATTGCTCCAGATTGGGACAGGCAACCATGGTATCCCCTGGTCTTGGCATTGTCAGCGTCCAGACCAATCAGCCTCCCCAGGAGGCACAGCTTGTTGACTTCTTCCCAGGGCAGGATTCTATACCCTGGCCTTCAGTCCCTCAGGCTCAAGGCATGGTTCTTTAGGACCTAGAATATGCTGATTTGCACCTTTCAGAAGGGGCTATGGAGGCCCTTAGGTTTTCTAGAAAGCCCTCCACCAGGACGATTTACACATCCAAGTGGAAAAGGTTTTCCATTTGTTGTCAAAAGAAAGGTCTGGATCACACTTGGATGGGTTTGCCAGTAGTCCTGGATTACTTGGCACACCTCCATTCCCTCGGCCTTCGGCCTTCTACACTCAAGGTGCATTTAGCTGCTGTACCAGCCTATCTGTCAGGTAAGGAATCATAACTGGCTTCAAACTCAATATTTAGAACATTCTTTAAGGGTTTGCTGCATTTGCACCCCCCACATAGGGCTCCCACCCCAGTGTGGGACCTCAACATATGTATTGCACAGCTCATGCAACCACCTTTTGAGCCCATGTCATCAGCTGACCTCAAATATGTAACTTGGAAGGCTGTCTTCCTAGTTGCAGTTACTTCAGCCAGAAGGCTCAGTGAGCTGCAGGCCTTGTCCACAGATGCTGATTATATCGCATTTCACAGGGACAAGGTGGTCCTTAGGACCAATAACAAGTTTCTTCCTAAAGTGGTGTCTGATTTTCATGTCAGTAATGCATTAGTGCACCAACCCTGGTTAAAAAAAAAAAAAACATCAGGAAAGACGTTCTTCAAGTAATTTCTTTTTCTGAAATATTTATTTTCGTCTGTGCCCCTTTTCGCCAAACTCTGGCTTCTTCTGGGGAACTATTAAGCAAGAAATAAAAATATTTTTTAAATTTCACTGTAATGCACATGCTTGATTCTCAAGTTGTTTAAAAAAAAAATTCATTTCTTATATAGACACCACCTTAAATAAATCCAAATGAATCTTTTTTTTCTTTTTTTTTTTTTAAACTCAGCTTTAACAGCTTCTTAGTATCACAAGTACATTAATAATCTGGAGAGACATAGCACAGTTATTAAACAATGCTTCAAAACGTTATCTAATGGTTACAGCTGGAACATCCACAAAGCAAGCCATCTGGTCAGTGATGGTACGTGTAGGTCATTAATTTGGCTAAACTCTCCTAAGATAACAATAGAGTTGATTCCAGGTTCCATCTACTTCAATTAAAAGCTGGTACTAACATAAAAAGACAAAGAAAAAACAATAATAACTTCAAAGGCTCCAACAGTTAGGTTGTGTATCATGAGAAATTTCCAATTTTGGATAAAACCTATATGTAAGATCATATCCAAGTTCCTAGTTGTGTCTAGATTGGATTAGTGTCTACTCCCTCACAGCCAGAGAATGGTAAGGCACCCCCATCTACTCTCCGTGCTGCAGTAACCAAGATTCCCATTGTTGCCAGCGCTGCAAGTGACAGTCCTGTTGTAGCCTCAGTTTGGCCGTTAGGGACTCCCATCAGCACCACCTCCTTGACTCTGTTAATCCATTCCAGAATAGTGGGGGGTTCCCTACTTAGCCATCTGGAGGTGATGCATTTTAATCCCACTGCTAGGAGCACAAGCGCCACCTTGCGACTGTCCCCCCTTTAAATGAACAGCTGTGGGGGTTCCCAGAACCCAGTCTTTGAAGGTGAGAGGGATCGTCACTCCCAAGATTTGTTCCACTGCCCCTTTCAGGTCTTTCCAGAATGTGGTTAGACCCGGGCAGGCCTAGAAAATGTACCAATGGCTTCCCTCCCCCACACCCCCTCAACATGAGGCATCTCCCGCTGTGTAATGTTGAGTAATCAGTGGCACTCTAAAAAATCTAACCAGAACCTTCCAGTAAAACTCACGCCATACTGGAGAGGAGGTCACCTTCCACCCCACCTTTAGTCTGTTGCCAATCAGATTCTCTAAGTGTGATGCCCGCCTCCCTCTCCCAGAGTGATTTGTAATGGAGCAAGGAGTCCTTTCCTTTCTCAAGGAGCAGCCGGTATAGATTCGTCACTGACTTAGCTTTGGCAGAACTGGACACCACCCCATATAAGAACTACTCCCATGGGGAGTATGACCTAGTCAGTCTTAATAGGTGATCTGAGGAGTTAATGAAATGTCTGAACTGAATAAATCTAAGAGACTCCCTATTGTCCCAGGCAAACTTATCCTTTGCCTTTTGGAATGAGATACAATGGTCTCCCTTGAGTAGTTGAGAAAATCTGGTAACTCCACCCTTAACCTATCTAGTAAATCCTAAGTCCCACCTGGACGGAGAGAAGTTTGTTTCCTGCAGAATTAAAAATAGTGGGCCCGCCCCATCTGGAGTGTTAGTAAGTTTCCTAATTTTCCGCAAAATGAACATCCCCTGTCTCACCCATCTGTTGTCCATTTGTTCAATAGACTCTAGAGGTGGTAGGGTCAGTGCCAGAGTATAAGGTGGTTTCCAATATGGCAAGGCCTCCTCCATCTCATACAACCTGGACTCATTCCGCTGTTTGGCCCATAAAAGAACAGGAGTCATCTGAGCAGCCAGGTAATAAAGGTAAAATTAGTTAGTTCCAGGCCCCTCTCACAGGAAGAAGAAAGTAGTCTGGTAACCCAAGGTTTTTTTCGTTGCCAGATAAACCCCTGAGTCTCCTTTGATAGTTTATTCCAGAAAGAGACAGGGAATTGTAATGGGAGGCACTGGAACAGAAACAGGAACTGGGATAGAATGTTCATCTTAAGAACCGAAATTTGGCCAACCAGAGAGAGGGGGAGCAAGGCGCCATCTGGCCAGGTCTCTACTTACCTGGTCCCAGAGTCATCAGTAGTTAAAGGCGAAAAGCTTTGAGAGGTCTGTGGATATCTGAATGCCAAGATACCGAATGTGGCCTTTATTGGCCCACTTAAACTGGAAATTATCCCTAAATCCCCGGGGAACTGTGACATTCAGGATCAAAGCTGAAGATTTCAAGAAATTGATCGTGTAACCCGAGATCTCTCCAAAGGACTGTAAAGTCTTACATAAAGCTGGGATCGACTTTTCAGGGGGACAGAAAAATATGGAGTCATCTGCATAGAGTGACAATTTTTGTTCCCCCCACCCTACAATCCCAAGATTTCTGAGCTTTGTCGGGACCTTGGTGGCTAACGGCTCCAGAAAAAGGGCAAAAAGGAGTGGAGAGAGAGGACACCCCTGTCTGATACCCCTAGATGGGGGAAAAAATAACTTATCCCAGTCACCCTCACCAGTGCCTGCTGACCAGAGTACAATTGGGAAATTGTATGCAAAAACTTATGGCCAAAATTTATTTTCTCCATGGAAGCTTTTCGATAATCCCAATTAACCCTATCAAATGCTTTCTCTGCATCCATGGAGATTGCTATCTGGAAATTATGCTGGTTGGATTGGGAAGAAATAATGTTGAGAAGTCTCCTGATATTATCAGAAAGGTATCTTCCTGTAATAAAACCTGTCTGGACTGAAGCCTTCCTGCCAACAAGCCCGTGAACAGCTTGCTGTCCACATTCAAAAGGGAGATAGGCCTATATGAGCCACACTCCAGCTTATCCTTGCCCTTCTTATGAATTACTGAAATACGGGCAAACCACCATGAGTCAGGGATGGTTCCCCATCTAAAACCTCCTGGCATGCCGGGAGCAGAAGGGGCAGGAAAAGGTCAGCAGAGGTTTTGAAAAATTCTGAGGGGAATCCATCTGGCCCTGGGGATTTTCCTTGTCAGTCTTCACCATTCATTACTGCTTTGGTGTAAGCTGGAGGTGCACACCTGCCAGGTTTTTGAGAGGAGTCTGCGTCGACAGCGTACCCCAAGAAGCGGCGCACATAGTGCGCAAGGCGGCGTTAGGTGCCATATACTCCTCCTCCATCCCAGTTCTGTTTCTCCCACCGTCAAGGCTGCACCTGCTGGGCGGAGTCGGAAATTGTTTACTGCGCCACTAGGCCGTGTTGTCGAGTTTGACACCTCTTTCTATCTCTTGCATCCCAGTTCATTCCCAACGTCGTCTAACTGGTAAGACTGTTTCATTTTTATTACTTTTTGACAACGCCGGGAGCTTTTCAGTTTAAAAGTTAATTTTGCATCTTGTCTGGTTCGGAGCTAAACATAAGTCGAAAGTGGGCCGTGCCCCTAGGCGTCGGTGCTCCTGTGGCCGGCATTTTTCCATTGTGGACCATCATGATGTCTGTCTTCGGTGTCTGGGACCTAACTATGATATGGATAGATGCGATGCCTGTTTCTCAATGGACCGCCGTGTTCTCGAAGTCCACACGTTCAAAATCGGCAAGGCCCCACCGACTTTTGGAGGACAGCGTCGCTCTTGGGCCTCCCAGGCCAGGTCTCTAGACCCTTCCTCCGGGTCCCCTCCCAGGCCTATATGGTCTGGTGAGGAGGAGGTCTCCTCATCTTCAAGCGTTGCTGAGGAGGAGGCCTCTTTCGCAGTGTCAGGGGAACACCATGGTCCCTCCCGGGGCCGTGGTGGGGACACCGACTCGGCAGTCGCCTCTTTGGAGGTGCAGGCTCCCCCAGTGTCGTGGGCCACAATTTCTGGGTCAGGCATTGGTGGACCCTCAATGCTGCCATCCGGTGCCGTCTCGGATCCCAGCGCTGTTCGCGGTGCCGGTGATCGGGGCGGCGCTGTATGCGGCACTGATTTGGTTCACAGCGCTGCTCGCGGCGCTGTGGGCCCAGTTGACTCTATGGGTGGCGCCGTATTGGGTTCCGGTGCCACGGGCAGCACTGGGGACTCGGCCAGAGCCACGGGTCGGGATCGGGCTCCCTGGGCTGTGCGTGGTGGGCGGGACCGAGCGGTGCTCACGGGTACTACGCGCCGTTGCAGCGCCTTTTCTCAGGGGACTCTTGGGGTGGCCAGCATCGAGGTCCTTCTGGTCGACTCTTCCTCGGAAGCAGACGACTCAGACGTGAACCCGGTCTGGTTCCCTGATTCTTTGGAATCAGAGTCTTCTGTGGAACGCGGTGTCAGGCAGCCCAGTGCTTCCATTCCTCCGTCTCCATAGCAGTCTTACTCTGAGGACTCCCAGGCTGGGGTTGCTTGGGGTCCATGGTGGAGGGCAGCTTGGGGATTAGGGAGGAGACTGTCCTCCCAGAGGGGGCTGAGGCAGCTGCCATTTCCAGTGCTGCTGTGCCTTCTCGGGGTGGTCTAAGGGCCCTGTCTTCAGAGGCCTTCCCCAGTAGACCTCAGGATCGATGGGCCCTGTCACTGGCGTCGAGGAGGAGGGCGTATCCTGAGTCTGAAGGATTGAGGGTCCGGGGCGAGTGGCGCCCAGTTCCGCCTGCTACCCCTCTTGGCGTAGAGAGGAGCTGTAGTGCCGAGCCACACCTCTCCTTCTTAGGCTCGAGAAACCCCTCCGATGGCGCTGCTGTGGGTTGCCCTTCCAGAACCATGCAGCCCCAGATGCATCACAGGGGAGATTCCCTTTCTAGGCTCTTCCAGAGTTCGCATCCCCAGGGTTCCATTCTGCGACCTGGTTTGATATCCAGGGCTCTGTTCCCCAGATTTCAGAGCCTTAGCAGAGGTCAGTTGCCTCCTCATAGGTGCCCCTCTCCCATTCCTCTGCAGCCACCCTCCTCTCTTCCGGGCCTTGACGGTCCTACGGGGACTGTTATCCTGGGAGATGTTCACAGGCACTGCTGCGGCCTTCCCGTCATATGTTAGATATATGCATGAGTCGGTTTTTCGCCTCTCCCCACTGCCGCAGGAGTCCTCTGGGCATTTGAGTTCCCCATCCTCCTCGACTCCCTCCTTGCAGGGAGAGGAACCCTCTGCTCACTTCTCATCCGACGCTGATTTCGCTGAATATCAGTGCTTTATATCGAGGATGCTTGGGAATCTCCATAGCTCCTGTGTCAGATGAGACAATACTGAGTGGGAAACTCGTGAATTCCTCAGTGAATTCAGTGCCCAACATTTGGTGGTGTCATCCTGGCCTTTTCCCTTCCAGGAGGCATCTGTCCCGCTTCTGGCAGTCTCCAGCCGACCCTATCTCAGCCCTGGTAGACTGCAGGAGGAGGTATTGTGCCCCATGCGAGTCCCTAGGTTCTCTTCCCAACCCGTCCTCGGGATTGGTGTCTCTAGAGACTCTTCCGGGTGCCGCTGCCTGGCGCACAACCAACCGCCGGACTCAGATTCTCTACAGTTTGACCAGTTGGGGCGAAGAGTGTTCTCTTCCTCTCGTGCGATGCTGTGTAGTGCATCACATCAGGCACACCATGCTGCCTACAACAGGCATCTATGGTTGATGCTGTCTCAGCTTCTAGTATCAATGCCTGATACGGAGCAATCCAGACAAGCCATTGCCCTCTCCGCTATAGGTCTGGAACTGGCAAGGCACCAAGCAAGGGCATCCTATGACGCCAGTGAAATTGCTTCCAGGCTTGCGGGGACCGCGATCTGCATTACGCGGATGACATGGCTTTGTCTATCAAGATTGTCACCCCTGGCCCGGCGCAGGGTGATTCGCTCCACTTTCCGAGGGATCCGCCTCTTTTCCACCAGGGCTAGGAGGCTTCTGCAGGGGCTTCCTCCATCTCCTCATCTCCAGGTGACACCTCCTAGCTCTCCTTGGCCTAAGGCTTCCTGTCTTTTAGGGCCAGAGTTTCTTCCTTCTGTTTTTCACCAACAGGAGGCTGAGGGTCTTGTTTCTTCAGGGTTTTCCTAGTCCCCCTTCGGGGGGGGCTTGGTACTCACCCAAGCAGTAATGAATGGTGAAGACTGACAAGGGAAGATATGGAAATTACTTACCTACTGTAATTCTTGATCTTGTTTTGTATCTTCACCATTCATCACTGATACCCGTCCACCTTCCTCTCATAGGCCTCCTTCTTCGGTGTCATCTCCTCCCTGCTTGTTCCTCCTCCTCCTCCCTCTTTTTCATGGCCTTAAAGCCTAAATTTAAAAACATTTTTTGAGCCTTCCTTTTTTTCTCGCAGAATGGATCCATTTACTTGAGAAAGAAGGGAGAATGAGTAGAATTTATCTCTATCCTGAGGGAACTCTTTCTGATTGCCCCTGAGGGTGACCTCTTGGCTCCTTATTAAGCCATGTTGTTTATTTCACAGTTAAAGAAACTGTTCCTTAAATGGTTCGGTTCCTTTTTCTAGGTCCCCTCTGGCATGTCTGAATCTCCTGTTTTCACCAGCCTCTGCTAGTCCTGGCACTCCAATTGCCTTGAACTGGTGATCTGTTTTGCCTTGCCTTCAGGGAGTCAGATTGAGTTCCCACTCTGTCCTTTTCCGCAAAAGGGTGCCCACTATAGGGCTTCAAGTACCCCTCCTTCCCACACACATCTGTGTTAGCACGTAACATAGTGGGCTTCCTTCCCCTTCCTAGTTGGGCGCTCTCCTTTCAGAACAGATTTTCTGCCTTGGCAGTCTGTGAGCTCTGAGCTGGAGTGTAAGGGGTTGGGGATGGCAGGAGGTACGGAGAGTCTGCCTTTTGTGTTTCAAGCTGTACAAAAGTTTCAGCTGAACTTTCTTCACCAGTTTTCCTGAAGTTTAAGCTGAACCTTCTTCACCAGTTTTCCTGAATGGATCCTTGCTTCCGAGCTTGCAAGCCTGCAAGCCAATTCTCACAACTTGGCATAACTTCTCCCTCCTCCCAACATCCTCCCTCCCTCTCTCTTCTTCTTCTTCTTCCTCCTTCTTCTCTCTCTCCCTTATCTGTTCCTCCCTTGGAGCTGCCCCAGGAGTGAGGCCCTGCGGTCCCCTAAGGTATTTTGCTCAGTATTTACAAATGAAGAGGGGGAGGTACCTAAAACAAACAATAGAAACGTTCTGGATACAGAAGTTGATATCAGCCCATTTACAGAAGAAAGGGTTCTGAAAGAACTCTTAAAACTGAAGGTGGACAAAGCAATGGGGCCTGATGGGATTCATCCCAGAATTCTAAAAGAACTAAGGGTAGAACTAGTGACACCACTGACTACCCTCTTTAACAAATCATGGGAGGATGGGGTGGTACCTGAGGAATGGAGGAGGGCAGATGTGATTCTCCGTCACAAAAGTGGGAGCAGGGCAGAAGCAGGAAACTACAGACTTGTTAGTTTAACCTCAGTGGTAGGGAAAATAATGGAATCACTTCTGAAGGAAAGAATTGTCGAGTACCTAGAGGCCAGAGAGGCACAGGACCCAAGGCAGCATGGATTCACAGCAGGAAGGTCATGCCAGACAAATCTAATAGATTTCTTTGACTGGGTGACCAAAGTAGTAGATCAGGGAGGGGCTGTGGACATGGCCTACCTAGACTTTAGCAAGGCATTTGACTCAGTCCCACACAAAAGATTAATATACAAGTTAGCCAGCCTGGGAGTGGGTCCCAAGACGATAGCCTGGGTAAAGAATTGGCTGGAGAATAGGACACAGATGGTAACAGTAAATGGAGTTCACTCTGAAGAAAGGAGGGTTACTAGTGGGGTACTGCAGGGTTCAGTATTATGACCGGTCCTCTTCAGTGTCTTTATAAGCAACATTGCAAAGGGACTGGAAGGAAAAGTATGTCTCTTTGCAGATGACCCAAAGATCTGCAACAGAGTTGATGCACAAGGTGGGGTGGAAAGGATGAGAAGGGACTTGGCAAGGTTAGAGGAATGGTCAAATGTATGGCAGCTTAGATTCAATGCTAAGAAGTGCAGGTAATGCACCTGGGAAACAAAACCCAGGAGAAGAGTACACAATGGGGGGTGAGATACTAACAATAACAAAAATGGAAAGGGACCGGGGGGTAGTCATATCAGATGACTTAAAGGTGGGCAAGCAATGTGAGAGGGCAGTAAGGAGGGCTGGGGGGATACTGATATGCATAGGGAGAGGCATCACCAGTAGAAAACAGGAAGTTGTTATCCCTCTGTACAGACAGCTGGTGAGATCCCATCTGGAGTACTGTGTGCAGTTCTGGAGACCCAGTCTCCTCAAGGACATAGACAAGATGGAAGCTGTCCAGAGGAGGGCAACTAAAATGGTGCAGGGTCTGCACCAGAAGACATATGAAGTGAGACTAAAGGGAGCTTAATATGTATAGCCTCGAGGAGGGGGACATGATAGAAACGCTCAAGTACCTCAAGGGAATCAACAAAGTCCAAGAGGGTAGCATCTTTCAAAAAAGAGGTGTGCAAGAACAAGGGGCACAATTTGAAAATGGGGGCAGCTCAGAGGTAATGTAAGGAAGTATTTTTCACAGAGAGGGTTGTGGATGCATGGAACGGCCTTCCGGAGGAGGTTGTGGAGTCAAAAACAGTGGTTGAATTCAAGCATGCATGGGACAGTCATAAGGCAATTCTAGGGGGTGGGGGTAGAAAGAAGTAGGCTGCTGGTTAACTAGCATCTGCAGCTTATCCATTAGGTAGGCAAATGGGCAGACTGGGTGGGCCAAGCGGTCCTTATCTGCCATCAAATTCTATGTTTCTATGTAGGTTTTTCCTCTTTCCTGTCCTCTTATCAGCTTAGTCCTTTTTGCAGTTTATATCCTTTCCTTTACCTATCCCTTGGCTCTCTTGCCTTGCTTTCCTTTTTTAGTATAATTATTTCGCCACTCCGCTCACAGAACTGGGATGGAGGAGGGTCTAGCGCCTAATGGCCCTCGCACCTCCTACGTGGTCACGTCGCTCTTAAGCGGCGCAAGTTAGCGCCTACTCCTCTCCCAAAAAAAACCCTCCTGTGGCGGGTACGCGCCTCTGACTTACACTCAAGCAGTAATGAATGGTGAAGATACAAGAGAAGATCAAGAATTACGGTAGGTACGTCATTTCCATTTTTATTATTCTTTAAGTTGGTGATTTGGGCCAGGAGTTCGGGTCTAGAGATAGGCCCATCTAGGCAGTATGACGCTGACTGCAAGACGGCTCTCATCTCTAGTCCCTCAAAATAGGAAGCCACCTTTTGCTTAAAGTCCAAGACAGGTTCCTGGGAATAAAGTTGTTTATAAAAGGTTGCAAATGCATTTTATTATTTTCTCCAGGTGGGAGATCTCCTTCCCAGAGTTTGTCTGATCCTTAAGTCTTAGAATCAGTCTGCTTTGCTGCAGTTGTCTGAGCATGGCTGCTAGAACCTTCCTTGCCCTATTACCTCCCTCATAATAAGTGTGTCGGGCTCTTCTGTAAAATGCTTTTATGTAAGCTGTAAGTAATGACTTTAGGGCCAAACGCTTTTCAGTTATAAGTTGTAGTGTCTGACTGTTTAACAAAATCTTATGTATAAATTCCAATTCTTCCAGTTCCTGCTCTAATTCTACCCTCCTCCATTCCCTACGTCATTTCTCTTGGGGGGAGTATTTTATAATAGTCCCTCTAAGCACCGCTTTCAAAGCATCCCACCTGACCGCATGGAAGGTCACGTCCAGCAGATTTTCCATTTTATAAGTTTGAATAATGCTGGCCACCAGGTCTTTAAATTATTGGTTGTTAAGAAGACCCACATTAAGTCCCCAATGGGAATTACGGATTAGTGGGGTAAGAGTTAGTGTAGGTTTGACTGGGGCGTGGTCCAAGAGGGTGCGGGGCATAATTTGACATAAGGATGCTGCATGTCATCCATTCCTCTGTGAGGAAGACAAAATAAATTCTGCTGGTATAGCAGTTGTGCTTCTCAGAAAAGTGGGAAAAGTCCCTTAAGTTCCCATTGAGTCTCCTCCAGGCATCTGCTAGCCCTATATTTTGTGATATTCTAAGCAACGATTGTCCTGCCAGCCCTAGTTTTTCCTTCAGGGAGCCCCTGTGTTTGTCCAGGGAAGTAAAACCAGAAGTATTAAAGTCTTCTCCCACAATACACAATTGGTCAGTGATCCATAGCGTGGTTAGAAAAGGTTTTTTAAAGGAGGAGGCAGTCTCCCTGTTGTCGTCAGTGGCGTATAAACAAATTATAGTACAAGGGGTATTGTAAACGTGTGGGTTCAAGAACAGACACCTGTCACAGAATGAATTGAATAAAAAACGCTGGTATAGCATTTATCATTTTATTTTCAAAGAAATTACCTTGTTCAGAAAAAATATTTACAGAAAAGAAATAGGTTAAACTTTCACCAAAATAAAAGTAAACAAAAAAAAGAAAACCAGGCAAGTCTTGAAATCAGACTCCCTGCTTTTCTCTGTATATTCAGTACTTTGTTCAATCTGGTGTGTAGACACTCACACCTCCTTTTCTTCACCTGGCCAGGAGGTACTGACCAGTCTCCCGCCTCTCCCTATCTGATAAGGTTTTCTAGTGGATGCTTTATATAGTAATCAAACGGGGTGTGGTTTGGAATTGGGTACCTCTTCTCTATGACATCACCTTCCCTAGTTCCTATAAAGGCAGCCATTTTGTGGGCTGCCAACCCTATAGTAAGGGCTTCCCAGGTTAACTACAATCAGGTAACAGCATTTTGCATAAAAACAGCATAGTGTGAACAGAAAGGAAAAATATAGTTATTTATTAAAAAGAATCTAGAATCTTATCCAGGACAAAACAGATGAGGGACGTGCTCCCTATCTGTCCTCTTGTAAGGATCTAGATTATTTTATAAGCAGCTTTAATCTGTTATAATTCAAAATCAACAAAAATAAAATTATTTTAATAATACAGAAATCTCCTGCATGATATACTGCAATTTTAGCTACATTGAGCCTTTTACTGTGATTTTGAAAGGATTTCCATTTTTACTTCTGTGTACCTGACGGCTGCAAATTTCAGCCGACTGCTGTTCATGTAGCTCAGCCTTCAATATGAGTGGACATTTTATTTAATTAATTACAGCTCTGTTCTGAATATATGTGGATGCTGCAGGGGCTTTCCACTTTATGCCCTCAGTGTCCTTTATTTTAATTTGGCTCCTCTTCACCTCCGTGGAGCAAACACTGAAACTAATACTGGGCTCTTTTGGTAGGGAGCGTAGCACTGTTCCCTAGCAACTATATATAGTTGCGCTTTTTTCAGCTTTCCTTCATCCGCATATTCCCATTGCCACTTCTGGGCTGAATCACAACAAGCGGTTGCGATTTTCTTCTTTATAGCAGCCAAATCTTAGACCCTTACCTGCATGATAGTGCGCAGGGTCCACTGCGAGTGTGCGCACATAGGCATCACGAACGTGCGCACACTTTGCTCGGGAAATCGCTGCAACAGCTTTTTGTAGCACTAAACGCTTCTTCTACATAAACAATTCTCGTTTAATAATACAGTACAAACCCTCTGTACAGAGAGCAAGGAAGCTCTTTTACCAAAACAATAATGCTTCTCTTTCTTTTTAAATACTGTGTTTTTACGAGGGAGAACTTCATAAGGGTAAATACTGCATTAAAGCCCTTACTCTATTAACCAATTGTATTACAGATTTGGATGCCAATTAGGTACAAATAATAAGGGACAGTAAAGAAAAGCTTAAAGATTGCCAGGTTGGCCACCCAGACAAGAAAACTGGGATAGATAGGAATATAAAAGTAGACAGAATAGAGTGAAATTTTAGAAAAAGGGGGGGGGTGCATCGTTCACTATTTTAATACACAACAGGACCCTGTTACACACCTCCCACCACAAGAAGGCAACATAATAAGCTTTATTTTGTTGGCTGAGACCCTTCACCCACAGAAGGGTTGGAACTTCCGCCCACCCGCTCTCAGAAGTTCCACCTCAGGGACCCTTAACAAAATTGGAACAATTTACCAAACATTAATATAGATATCATAATTATTGTTCCAATTACTACAATTCCCTAAGGTGTGCACATAATAGTTTGTAACTGTTATTTTAACATTACAGGTATAACATCAACCATTTTCTTCTCCTGGGACATTTTTATCTGCTCCAAATCTGAATAGGAAATCTGCATTTTTGTGTTGGGTTCCTGCTCTATGTCTAACTGAAAACTTGTAAGGATAGGTACCATCTCATTATTCTCATATTCTTGTCTTTCATAAGGTTAAGCCAACATAAAGGGTTGTGGTCCGTTACAACTGTAAATTAATTTCCCCATAGATAATATTTTAATGCTTCGATGGCCCATTTCATGGCCAGGCATTCTTTCTCTATGGTGAAATATCTCCGTTCCCTTTCATGGAGCTTCCTACTAAGAAAAAGGATAGGATGTTCCCCATGTTTATCATATTGGGTAAGAACAGCTCTGATGCCTGTATCAGTGGCATCTGTTTGAACCTCCTTTTTGTTAACTACCACTTGGAATGATGACCATGCACTACATGATGGGACAATTACCTTAGCCTTCTCCATTCTTTTTACTTCATCCACAACCTCTTGCCTAACCTTTTCAGGCAGTCTATACGTTTTTTGATGAATGGGTCTAGTCTGTGATATTTTAATTTCATGCTCCACACCCTTTGCTCTTTCTGGGGTTTTAGTAAAAGTACCTTTAAAATAATCTAAGAGATTGTCAATCTCTTGATGATGTGCTGGTGTCAAATCTGGATTGATATGAATAGGTGTCTCTTTGTGAAAGGGATCTAAACGCTCATATGCAGTGTCCAGTTCTGTGTTACCCTGCTCTGGCTGAACATAGGATATCGCATCAGTTTTTGGTTTTCTTCCCATTTTCTTAACAAGTTGGCATGTTAAATTCATTTTAAGGGTCTATGTCCTGGCATCTCTTTCTCATAATTTGTCACCCCTGTCTGTAGATAATCTCATAGGGGCCTTGCCAACGCATTAATAACTTGTTCTCAGTAGTGGGTAGTAACAACAGTACTTTTTCTCCAGGCTTAAATTGTTTCTCTTTCAGCCCCACATCATATCTTTCTTTCTGGGCCTGTTTTTTGTGCTTCACATTCTTATGTGCCAGTGTTACATATTTCACCAATCTTTCCCTCAGTGACAGCATGTGATCAACAATATTTGTGCACCCAACAGTTTTCCCAACTTCCCAGTGCTCTCTTACTACCTCTAGGGGCCTTCTTGGATTATGTCCGTACAGTAAGGTAAATGGTGAGAACCCAGTGGTGGCTTGGGTACCTTCCTATAAGCAAACAGAAGGTAGAGGAGAAATTTGTCCCAGCCTCTTCCCTCTTCATGCACAAATTTCTGGAGCATTTTTTTTCATGGTTTTATTAAACTGCTCCACTAATCCGTCTGTTTGGGGATGATATGGTGAAGTTCTAAGGGCTGTAACTCCTAGTAGTCTATACAATTCTTGCAACATGACTGCTGTAAAATTACTGCCACCATCTGTGAGTATTTCCTGGGGTATTCCCATTCTACTAAAAACTTTGGCCAGTTCTTCGGCCACTCGAGGAGCTGTCACCATCCTCATTGGGATGCCTCAGGATGCCGGGTGGCATAATCACAAATTACAATAATATATACTGGTTCCCTTTAGAACTTTAAAGTAAAGGCCCTACCACATCCATAGCTACCCGATTAAAAGGGGTTAACATGTAAAGGATAGGCTGTAGGGGTACCTGGTCTTTTCTCCCTCCTTGTGCTACTAGCTGACTTTTAGCACAGGCTCTACAATAAGCAGCCACGTCCTGATGGATCCCTGGCCAGCAAATCTGGACAGGATTCTCTGAATGATTTTATCCCTCCTTTCATGGGCAAGGTACATCACATGTTCTCTGTATTTCTGGGGCACCATCAACTGCTCAGTTTCAGAACCACTTTTTAGATCAACAGATATCCTATACAATATTTTATTTCATTGTATGAAATAAGATTGTCCTGGTTGTTTCTCCTTGGATACCTGTGAAAATAAAGGTTTCGAAGAAACATCTACCATTTGGTCTTCATAAATATTTTTACAAGACAATTCTGGTACCATATACTCTGTCCCTTCTGGGTCTTATTCTCTCCATGCCTTCTTCTTCCTTTTCGGGACTTTCTGTCTCCCCCCCCCCAAAATAATCTTCTTCAAAGGGAAAAACAGAGTCTAATTGGGCTTTAGTTTGAGATGTAGTAACCACGTTAACAGGTTCCATGAAAGTCTGGTGATTCAAACATGAAGTCTTGCTATATTATGACAATTGCAGTTTGTCCCACCATTAGAACTGCTCCGGAGGTGAAAGGGTTAACTACCATTCTGAGAATGGAGTTTAGAGCGCGAGCTCGGTTAGAGAAGCTCTGTCTGGATAATTTCAAACTGAAACTGTCAGATTCTTTACTCCGCCTCACTGAACAGTCTCTCCAGAGATTTCTCCTACTGCTCGGTTCATTTCTCGGTTTAAACAGTATTTTCTCGGTTAAATTCAACGCTTGAGTATTATTATTTTAACATAAACAAGTCGGTTCAAGCTCTGTCTGTGGTATTGTAAGTAATAGACATGTTTTTATTTCTGTGTGGAACTTGTAAATGTTTATCGGTTCGGTTCGAACCGATCAGGTTAGTTAAAACTTTAAAGTTTAAGCATTTTAAAGCTTTTAGAGTGCGGTTCCGGTTCTTATCGGTTCTAAAAAAAACGGATTTCATTACGTTTTTTTCCACGACCCGTGACACGGTTGGGAACCGATAAGGGTGTCTTGCCTGGCACTGCCGTTAAAAGGGCAAGTTTGTTGGTTAGGCTGGCATCATGCCTGAGAAACCCAAAAGAAAAACCGGGCCCACTGGGTTTCAACACTGTAGTGTCTGTGGGGAAGCCTTTGCCAAGGCTGACCCACACATTACATGTGTTTATTGTCAGGGGGTAGATCAGGCTGCAGCCTGTGATAAAGCTAACATTCCCCTGGCTTCACATCCTCCTGACAAGGACTCCAGGAAGATTGATGCCATGACTAAAAAACAATACATGGCAGCGTCCTTGGGACTCAGACAAGCAAATTACATGGCTTATGTGGCAAGATACCAAAAATCTAGATGGGACACTGTCATGGCTTTGGCTAAACAGGCCCCTGGCCAGCTTGCCAAGGAGCTGGAGCAGGTGGCTTCTGATGGTATTGAGGCTTCCAAGGTGCAATTCCATGCTGCTGTGGATTCTAATGATGTATCCTCTAGAGTCATGGCTACATCTGTGGCCTTTCGTAGGTTAGCTTGGCTCAGGTGTACTAACTTGTCACAGGATACCCAGTCTAAGGCTATGGATTTTTCTGTGGTGGGGAATTCTCTGTTTGAGGAGCAAGCAGAGAATTACATGAAGAAAATGGATGAATACAGAACAACTTATAGGAGTGCACAAGCCAAGGAGCAGCAAGCCACTCCTCAGAAGCAGACCCCCAGGGGTAGAGGTAGGCCCTTTCACAGGCCTTTTTACCAAACCCAAGCTTCTTCTGCTTATGCTCAGAGGGGGTTCTTCAGAGGCAGAGGCAGACGGGGTGCAAGTAGGTCTGCTCCCACCCCTCAGACTAAAGCCCCTGCCAAACAGGCACCCTGATGGGGTGCACAGGGCTGGTTCTCCACTACCTGTAGGGGGCAGGCTGGCTTACTTCGCCCAGGACTGGGAGTCTCTAACATCAGACAAATGGGTCCTGGAAGTAGTAAGCCAGGGTCTGGTTCTCAGCTTCAAAACATTTCCAAAGATGAGAGCCAGATTTTTCCACCTGCAAACCCTTTAGAGACTTTACCTTAGAAACAGAAGTCTCAACCCTCCTAGCTCTCAGAGCTGTAGAAAGGTTTCCCCTACACCAGGGCAGGGTCTATACTCCAGATATTTCCTTACCCCAAAAAGACAGGAGAATGTGGCCCATTTTAGACCTAAGATATCTGAACAAGCACCTTTTGAAACCGGAGTTCAAAATGGTGACTCTGGCAATGATTTTACCTTCTCTAAGGCCAGGGGACTGGCTAGCTTCCCTGGACCTCAAGGATGCCTATTTCCATGTTCTAATCAGAAGCTCCCACAAAAGTACCTCAGATTGAACTGCCCTCAGGTCACTACCAGTTCAAAGCAATGCCCTTGGCCTCACCTCTGCCCCAAGGGTATTCACAAAATGTCTGGCAGTAGCAGTTGCTCATTTAAGAAGGCAAAGTTGCTGTTTTTCCCTATCTAGACGACTGGCTCATTGTAGGCCAGTCTCCAGAACAGGTCAAATCACACCTGCAAGTTACCCAGCAGCTGCTCACCTCTCTGGGCTTCTTGCTCAGTCTTCCAAAGTCAGTTCTGGAACCTGTTCAGGTACTCACCTTCATAGGTGCAGAATTGGACACAAAGCAGGCCAGAGCCTTCCTACCCTTAGAGAGGGTAAGGAACCTGGTGGCCCTGGCCTCCTCCTTCACTCTGCAGGTCTCTCGACCAGCAAGGCACTTCTTACAGCTCCTAGGGCACATGGCTGCTTCCACAGCTGTGAGTGCAAGGGCAAGATTTCAGATGAGGGACATTCAGTTTCACTTGAGAGCCTTTTGGTCTCAGAGAAAGATCCCTTTCCAAGTTGGTCCCAGTGACTGAACCCTGATCCAGGCCCTTCAGTGGTGGCAGGATCAGAGCAATTTAAGACTGGGGTTCCCCTTCATCCCTCTGTCGCATTCCTTGACCCTCACTACGGCTGCATCCCTTCTGGGATGGGGAGCTTACATGGGCGACCTCTCCACTCAGGGAGTGTGGTCCCCTCAGGAATCTCTGCTCCACATCAATTTGCTGGAACTCAGAGCTGTCTTTCTAGCACTTCAAGTGTTTTCTGCATCTGTTCAGAACAAAGTGGTACAAGTCAGAACAGACACCACCACCACAATGTGGTATATCAACAAACAAGGGGGCACTCGGTCTTCGGCCTTGCGCACCGAAGCAATGAGTTATGGTCTCTGGCTTATTCCTGAACACTTCCCTCATAGCAGTTCACATCCCAGGAAAGGACAATGTCCTGGCAGATGCTCTCAGCAGGTTCCCAGGGCCATCATGAATGGTCACTGGATCCCGATACTGGGGATAGTTTTGCCAGATGGGGCACCCTCAGATGAATCTTTTAGCAGCCCCAGACAATCACCAACTTCCACTGTTTTGTTGCAGGCCCCAGTGATGGGCTCAGTCCCTCTGGATGCCTTTCTCCTAGATTGGGAAGGAAGTTTCTATATGCTTTTCCTCCCTTCCCTCTCCTATTCAAGGTGCTAGTCAAAATCAGATCCCAGCCTTGCAGGATGATTCTGATTGCTCCAGATTGGGCCAGGCAGCCCTGGTACCAACTCCTTCTGTCCTTAACAGTCCATCTTCCCCTGTCCCTCCCCAGGAGACACAATCAGTTATCTTGTGCCCAGGGGAGGGTTTGGTATCCGAATCTCAAATCCCTCAACCTCAAGGCCTGGCTCTTGAGGAGTTAGAAGTTGCTGACCTACACCTTTCTCAAGGTGTTCTCGACATCCTGAAGGCTTCCAGGAAGCCTTCCACTAGACCACTTATAATTCTAAATGGAAAAGGTTTTCCATCTGGTGCTCGGGAAGCATATTTCCCCGGAATCTGCTGATTTGCCCATTGTTCTGGACTATATGGTCCATCTTAATTCTTTGGGCCTGAGACCAGCTACCCTGAAAGTTCATTTGGCAGCTGTCTCTGCTTTTATTTCAGCAGGAAAGCCCTCTTCTCTTTCCACTCACCCTGTTTTTTCCAAGTTTTTCAAGGGATTACTTCATACTAATCCACCTTTCAGGGACCCGGCCCTTGCCTGGGATCTTAATGTTTGCATTGCTCAGTTGATGCAACCTCCCTTTGAGCCTCTGTCTTCTGCAGAGCTCAAGTATTTGACTTGGAAAACTGTTTTTCTAGTAGCCATCACTTCTGCCAGGCGCATAAGTGAGTTACAAGCCTTGTCAGTGGAGACTGACTTTATTTCCTTTCACAGGGATAAAAGTAGTCCTTAGGACTAACAGGAAGTTTTTGCCTAAGGTGGTTTCAGACTTCCATCTTAACCAATCTATCTCCCTTCCAGTGTTCTTTACTGACCATTCCTCCTCTGGTGAGAGGAGGTTGCACAGTTAGATGTTAAGAGGGCCCTTAGTTACTATATAGAGTGTACCAAGGGTCAAGGTTCAAATCCTCCAACTTTTCTCACTTTTGGTGAGGTTGGAAAAAGTAAACCTGCCACTAAGAGATCCATTGCCAGGTGGATTGTCTCTTGTATCCAATTTTGCTATCAAAAACTGGGAAAGGTTCCCCCTTCAGGCCTGAGGGCTCACTCTACCAGAGGTACAGCTGCGTCTATAGCTGCTGCCAGAGACATCCTATTTTAGAGATGATATCAAGCAGCTACCTGGAAAGCAGTACACACTTTCACCAAGCATTACTCCTTGGATATCAGGCCAGGAGGATGCTAGATTTAACACAACCGTGCTTCAGAGCCTATTCCTAAGTAGGTTCTGTCCCTCCTCCATGGAGGTACTGCTGTGTATTCTGCAATTGTCATATTATAGCAAGACTTCATGTTGTTTGAAGAAAAATTACTCACCTTAGTAATGTTGTTGTTTCTTCTAATGAGTCTTGCTATATTATAAACCTCCCCAACCTGCCCCTCTCAGAACTTCTACTTGGGTATGGGGTGGGGATCCAGTGTGAGCACCGGTTATGCCCATTATATGTTTTCACCCCTTTGGGGTTTTGGGGTGTGGTGTTTTATTCTACCTTATTTTATTATTTTCTGGTTCCCTGACTTGAGTCTTTGTGTTGGGACCAGGAATATGTGTTAATATTTAGGTAGCCAGTTGGCGAGTGTGGGTTACAGCTTCCACACAGAACCTTAGTGAGTTTTGCTCGTAAAGATCTGACAGTTTCAGTTTGAAATTATCCAGACAGAGCTTCTCTAACCGAGCTCGCGCTCTAAACTCCATTCTCAGAATGGTAGTTAACCCTTTCACCTCCGGAGCAGTTCTAATGGTGGGACAAACTGCAATTGTCATAATTTAGCAAGACTCCATTAGAAGAAACAACATTACTAAGGTGAGTAATTTTTTCTTACTCATCAGTGTTGCAAAAGTGGGGAAATCTTGTCCAGTGATGACAGGTACTGGTTGTCACAAACCCACTCAGCAGGTCAGGCCCTCTACTCCCAAAGTGCCAACCTCCGAGCGCAGTCTTGTGAACAGTTTACTAGAACAAGGTAACCCTCTTGTCTGTTTTTGTGGGTTCGAATCAACCTTTGGTCTCAAGTCTTGGAGGGATTCAAACTGTGAACCTCTTGCTAGTGTACCCAATGCACAGGCTCTGATATTTCTGTCTTCAGGGGCCAGATATCTTTGCCTACGGGCACCCAACCAGGTATACAGTAAATGAACCCTTGAAAACTTAGACTACAGATTATTCTTACCTTTCCAGTTTGGTACCACCATTCAAACTTATGCACAGTGCCTGCTGTAACCATATACACTCCACTAACAACAGGAAAGAAATCAAAGACAGACCAAGTAAGCTCTAAAAAGAGTTGTAGTAAAATAGATAAAAATATGTAAAACACAGAATACAGAACTGTTGTATCACAAGACAAACAAATCTTTTAAAAGAACAAGGTTTAAATAGTACAGTTCCTACCTACAGTACTTAGATTTGTCTCTACCTATAAATACCTGCTTAAAAGTGCTCAAGGACGTTTTCTTGGTCAGAGTCTAGATAAAATTGTCTCTGTGAAGTAAAACAGACTAAATTAAAAGCTGGCTTTTACCCCATCTCGTTGCAGGAGGTCACCTAGCTCCTCCCTGTCAGGATATATAAAAAAAAGTATCTATTTATTTATTTAGCTTTTGTTGACCGGGTAAGTGCACTAGACAAATCCTGCCTATTTTCAGACATGACCCGGGGGGAGGGGGATACAGATGAATGCCAACTGAACCAGATTAAGCTGTTGGTGGTATTTTTTTTTTAGTGAATGAGGGAAATTTGGCCAGGACACCAGGGAAATTCCCCTACTCTTTTCGATAATTGCCATGGGGTCTTTAACATCCACCTGAACTACCACCAATCCAGGCAGACGGGACCTCGGTTTAACGTCTCATCGGAAAGACAGCACCTCAGAAGTGCAGCACCCCTCTCTATGAAACAGGATGTCCTAATAATGCATTATGATTCTTTGACCTCCGCAAATTCAGTTTCTCATATAACCCTTGATGTAGAGGGTCTGCTGTCCCTCACAGACATCAAAGAAACATTTATGACTTCGCCCCCTTGTGTAATAACTTGGGTTTTCCTCCAACGTCATAAAAAGGGATATTGATTTCCCTTTTTGCAACTACAGCTACAGTATAATTAACTCAGACAAACAGAAGATCCTTGATCAAGGTCTGTTCTACTCTGTCATTAGCTTCAGGCCTGCCATGTAACACCTGGTATCTAAAATATGTGTGTGTCTGATCTCACATGCCCGGGGTGAGGTCATTTCAAGAGTACCAGATTTCTCAGCAGAGACAGTCAGTAATACATTTTATATAAAAAAAAATTATACAGCACTCAGAACTGGCTGTCCATGTCACAATTCCTCCCCACCTAGACTGAATTTGGGGGTTCTATCCCATACATGGGATGAGCTTCTCAAATCAGTTCACTCCTCATAGACCCTAGATAGCCCATCTGAGTTCTGGTTTTTGGCCCCAGCCCTATGTACGATTTTCAGATCATACCCTTGTAAAGCAAGACTCCATCTTAGCAGTCTGCCATTGTTTTTCCCCATCTGCGTCAGCCAAACCAGGGGGTTGTGGTCAGTCTGCAACACAAAATGCTTCCCATAGAAGTTTGGCTCTAATTTCTTTAGGGCCCACACTATGGCAAGACATTCCTTTTCCACCGTGGAGTACGCTTGCTCCCTGGGAAGTAGCTTCCTACTCAGGTACACTACTGGGTGATCTGTCCCTTGGCTAGATGTCTGACTCAGTACTGCCCCAATACCGACGTCTGAGGTGTCTGTCTGAACTATGAAGGTTTTGCCGTAGTCAGGACTTGTCAAAACAGGAGCACTGCACAGTGCCTCCTTTAGTTTGGTAAAGGCTTCCTCACAGGCTGGGCCCCAAGTAATTTTCTGTGGCATCCTTTTCTTTGTCAGGTCAGATAGGGGAGTAGCCAGGGCACTGTAATTGGGTACAGACTTTCTGTAGTACTCTGCTGTCCCTAGAAATCTCCTGATCTGCTTCTGGGTTTCTGGTCTGGGCCACGCCTGGATCACCTCTATCTTTATTTGGTTAGGACGGAGCTGTCCCCGGCCTACCACATGCCTGAGGTATGCCACTTCTCCCATGGCCACCTGGCACATCACAGCTTTGACAGTGAGCCCGGCCCTCTGTATCCTGTCCAGCACTTCCGTAAGATGGGATAGGTGTTCCATCCAGCTGGTACTAAAGATGGCAGTGTCATCCAGGTACGCCACGGCATACTCCACAGCACCATTTAACACCTGGTTCACCAACCTTTGGAAAGTGGCCGGGGTGTTCTTCATTCTGAAAGGCATTACTTTAAACTCAAATAAGCCCATCAGAGTGCTGAAGGCTGACCTCTCCCTAGCTCTGTCTGTCAACTCTACCAGCCAGTACCCCTGTGTCAGGTCAGTGGTTGTAAGGTAGGTCGTCCCTCCCAACTTGTCCAGGAGTTTGTCTGTCCAGGGCATCGGGTGGGCGTCGGACTTCGTGACTGCATTCGGTTCACGATAGTCCACACAGAAATGAGTTAAGGCATCTGTCTTGGGCACAAGGACTACGGGTGAGGCCCAGGGGCTGTGGGATCTCTGGATTACCCCTAAATCCAGCATCTCCTCCACTTCCCTCCTAATGTCCTTTTGAACAGCCTCTGACACTTAATATGCTGTCCGCCATATGGACGTCTGTGTCCCTGTCTCCACATCGTGTGTTGCTAAGGTGGTTAGTCCAGGCTTGGAGCTAAACAAGGGGGCAAAGTCTGCTAAAACCTCCCTTACTTTCTTGATCTGGTCTGGGGCCAGCTGGGGAGACAGTTTTACTGCCTCCACAGAGGACTCCCGCTTACTTTCTTCCAGCAAGTCCAGAAGGGGTTCTCCTTAGTCAGTCCCCTCCCCATGACTACACATTGCAAACACCATGTCAGCCCTGTCTGCATATGGCTTCATCATGTTGACATGGTACATCCTTTCTGTCTGTCTTCTGTCAGGTAACTCCACAATGTAGTTCACATCATTTACCTTCCTAACCACTTTGTACGGTCCTGCCCACTCAGCTTGTCCTTCTGGACCAGAATAAGGACCATGACTTCCTGACCCACCATGTATGAGCGAGATCTGGTTCTGTGGTCGTACTACAATTTTTGTTTCTGTTGGGCAGCTGCCAGGTTGCTCTGGGCTGTCCCCATAAGCTCCTTCAGCCTTTGTCTAAACCTAAGGACATAATCCACAACAGGAGTTCCCTGGGTGGCGTGCTTGCCTTCCCAGTCGTCCTGTATCACGTCTAGGGGCCCAAGTACCCGATGTCCATATAAGAGTTTGAAGGGGGAAAATCCTGTCAACTCTTGGGGCACCTCCCTGTATGCAAACAGGTGGGGAAGGTATTTCTCCCAGTCCCTCTCATGCTGGTCAGCAAACGCCCGGAGCATTGACTTAAGGGTATCATTGAATCGTTCCACAAGTCCATTGGCTTGTGGGTGATATGGTGTCGTGCATCTCTGCACCACCCCACACTTCTCCCATAAACATTTCATCAGGTCCAACATGAAGGAACCCCCTCGATCAGTGATAACCTCCTGTGGAAACCCAACATGGGAGAAAATCCCAAGTAAGGCATCTGCCACTTTGTCTGTCCTCAGTGAGGATAGGGTGACTGCCTCTGGGTACCGGGTGGCATAATCCACCACAGTCAGGATGACTCTCTTCCCTGAGGAGCTGTGGGTATTTTAAAGGCCCCACAATATCCATTCCCACCCTCTGGAATGGCTCCTCCACTGTGGGCAATGGAATCAGGGCGGCTTGGGTTTTCTTGCCTGCCTTGCCTATTTCTTGGCACCGGTGACAAGACCTGCAATACTCCTTCACCTGCTGGGTGAAGTTAGGCCAATAGAAATTATGGGCCAACCACTGCATTGGGCGCGCGATTCCCAGATGACCAGACAAGGGAATATCATGTGCAGTCTTGAGCAACTGCTCATGATACCCCTGGGGAACGACAAGCTGCCTGCCTAGCATCCCTCCCTCTGTCATTACTGCCTGAGTATACATAAGTCCATTTTCCCAATAAACCTTACGTCTGCTGTCACCTCCCTGTGTGCCGTCTGAGTCTGCCCAAGCCCTGAGCTTCTCTAAACTAGGGTCACTTTTCTGAGCAGCTGCAAACCCCTCACACATTCCCCAGGCATGGGACAGGTCCCCTTCAGTCGCTAAACTAGGGTCCCTAGCACTAGCATCAGGGCCCCCAGGATCACTGTCAATCCCAACCCTGACAGTGGTCCCTCTTCGGAGTAACCTTCCATTGCTGTGTGTTCACTTGCTACCAGGGAAATTTCTACCCTCTTTTTATCAGTCTCCATATCAGGATACACAGGCTGGGAAACCAGTCTCCCAATGGTTTCCACAGTGGCTTCCGTGGGGTTCAGGGAACTACAATTTTCCCTTGCCGCTTGGCTATGGGTAACTGCACATACCATCTCCTGTTGGAGATTGTTACCCAGGATCACATCCACTGCTAATGTTTTGGCTACAGCCACCTATTGCACAGTTCCTCCTGTTTCACCCCAGTCTAAGAGAACACTAGCGAGGGGTAATGTTTTCTCTTCACCATTGAACCCTTGGGCAGTGACGTATTTATTGGGTATAAGCTGACCAGGCTGTACCAGATGCCCCTTTACTAATGTCAGGGATGCCCCTGTGTCCCTTAACCCTTGCGTCTGCACACCATTTACCATGACTGGGTGCATGTGTTCCCTCATGTTCACTGTCATGCTTCCAGGGACACACAAACAACCTACTTCTTTTCTAGCACCCTGTTGTGTATTGCTAGTCTTTCTGGGGCACTGTCTGGCAATATGCCCATTTTCTTTATACAACCAACATTCAGTTCTTCTCTCAGAGAAATCTTTTCTCTGAAACCTGGGGTTAACTGGTTTCGGTGGAGGCAGTGAGGGCTTTAGCTGCCCTGAAGGCACGCTTTTCCTTTTCTGCGCTGCCACGCCCGTCCCATTTGTTCTCAGATCAGGTCTGCTCTTGGTATAGCGGTCCGAGAGTTCAGCAGCCTCTTGCACTGTTTTGGGATCTCGGTCCTCTAGCCAGGTTTTTAGCTCTGCTGGGCAAGCCCAATAACACTGTTCTAATAAAATCACATTTTCAATTTTATCAACAGAGTTTGCCTCAATTCCTTCCCACCAACGTTTTAAAAACTGACGTTGTTTCGTGGCTAGCTCCTCATAGCTCATATCAGGGCTTCTCCTGAGCTTACGGAATTTAGCTCTGTATGATTCAGCAGTTAATTCAAACTTTTTAACAGTGCAGCTTTTAGCTTGCTGTAATCATTGCTGTCCTTATTGTCCATTTGACCTAATGCATCCCGAGCTTTCCCAGTAAGTAGCAGGGATAGCTGGAAGCTCCAGGACTCTCTAGGAATTTTAGCCTGAATACAAACTTTTTCAAGAGAGTTTAAAAAGGCATCCATATCCTCCCATTCCTTAAATTCGGCTAATAATTTGGAGTTCAATTTGTAACCCAGTCCTGCAGTCCCAGTTAAACCCAAACCACTTACAGTACCTGCTCTGGTACCACTGGTGGGAGTCGTAGCTTCTCCAGTTCGTGTTGCCACTGGCGCTCCTCTCTCTTCTCCTCTACAGCTCGCTGGTGCTCACGCTCCTCACGGTCTGCCTCCCTCTGTTGTTGCTCTGCCTCTCGCTGTTCCCTCCTGGCGTTCTCGCTCTGCCTCTCGGATCTCTCGCTTCCTCTTCCCCTGGAACTCCAGCTCCATCGTGCGCAACTCAGTTTGCAGCCTGAGAACCTCTGGATTCAGGATACTGGTGACTTTCTCCTGCTTCTGTGGCCCTTCACTGACAGTGGCCCTGCTGTCCTCCTCACCGGATCTGGACACAGCACTGGTCGCTAGTCCTGCCACACTCGAGGTCTGGTCCCTTTCAGTCACGGTCTGTGACTTGCTGCTTTGGGTATCTGCTACCATCAGGGCCTCTGTGAGGTTCTGTGTTTTGGCTGTCACCTCAAACGGGACTCCTCTGTTCCCACACAACTGCTTCAAGTAATCTACATTGTGCATGTTGTAGTCAGAAGCCATCTTCTTCCCTAACTATGGCTACTGTGACTTGCACTTTAGGAAAAAAAATAAAACGGGTAGGAACTTGACTGAACGCCAAGGGTTATATAGTTCTGTTTTCCTTTTTAAAATAAAACTGTCTTTTTCTTTCTTTGCAAGAGAGCTTATGGTTTCAAGCTGACACAGAACAATAAAAGCTTGTGATACCAAAATATGCCACTGCTGCCAACCAATCTGTCACAAACCCACTTAGCAGGTCAGGTCCTCTACTCCCAAAGTGCCAACCTCCGAGTGCAGTCTTATGAACAGTGTAACAGAACAAGGTAACCCTCTTGTCTGTTTTGTGGGCTCGAATCAACCTTTGGTCTCAAGTCTTGGAGGGATTCAAACTGTGAACCTCTTGCTAGCATACCTTATGCACTTGCTCAAATATTTCTGTTTTTCGGGGGGCCAGATATCTTTGCCTACGGGCATCTAACCAGGTATACAGTAAATTAACCCTTGAAAACTTAGACTTCAGATTATTCTTACCTTTCCAGTTTGGTACCACCATTCAAGCTTCTGCACAGTGCCTGCTGTAACCATATGCACTCCACTAAGAACAGGAAAGAAATCAAAGACAGACCAAGTAAGCTCTAAAAAGAGTTTTACTAAAGTAGATAAAAATATGTAAAACACAAAATACAGAACTGTTTTATCACAAGACAAACAAATATTTTAAAAGAACAAGGTTTAAACTGTAGAATTCCTACCTACAGTACTTAGATTTGTCTCTACCTCTAAATACCTGCTTAAAAGTGCTCAAGGATGTTTTTTTGGTCAGAGTCTAGATAGAAGTGTCTCTGTGAAGTAAAACAGACTAAATTAAAAGCTGTCTTTTACCCCACCTCTTTGCAGGAGGTCACCTAGCTCCTCCCTGTCAGGATATATAAAAAAATATATCTATGAAACAGGATGTCCTAATAATGCATTACGATTCTATGACCTCCGCATAATTCAGTTTCTCATATAACCCTTTGATGTAGAGGGTCTACTATCCCTCACAGACATCAAAGAAACATTTATGACTTCACACCCTTGTGTAATAACTTGGGTTTTCCTCCAACATCTTAAAAAAGGATATTGATTTCCCTTTTTGCAACTACAGCTATAATTAACTCAGACAAACAGAAGATCCTTGATCAAGGTCTGTTCTACTCTGTCATTAGCTTCAGGCTTGCCATATAACACCTGGTATCTAAAATCTGTGTTAGTGTGATCTCACATGCTGTTTCAGCATTTTCTTAGGGTTTTCATCTTTCAGCTGAAACCTGGGGAGGCTGGTGAGTGAGGTCATTTCAAGAGTACCAGATTTCTCAACAGAGACAGTCAGTAATACATTTTATATAAAAAAAAAATGATAGCACTCAGAACTGGCTGTCCACATCACACTGGTAACCAGAGTACTAGACCAACTAGCACTTTGCAACAGTCATTATTTACTTTAATATCAAGATGTACAGTTTGATACTGGTGAACGTCCCCATGTACACATCTGACAGTAGTATCCTGCTGGACTATGGCACAATCGGGGGCAAGATCAGTTCTCACTAAGGTTTGCCTGCTCCCAGAGTCTAATAATCCCAGTGTTTGTAGGTTTCCGATTCCCACTGTCTCTACATAGCCAATATTAGCCAGAGTCAAATGGGTAGGCTCTTGTCTCTCATTAGGACAGTTCCTCACAATGTGACCCTTCCCAAGGCAACCATGGCATATTAGTTCGGAATATGGGATTCTAGCACCTCCATCCCTCCTATTATACTGTGATTGTCTCTGACTTTGGATATTTTGGGAAGAAAAGGGTCTTACCAGAGTTGCAGGTATTTCTCGATTACCTGGTTGTCCTCTGGATCTGGTTGTTCTGGCTGCTAGGTAGTCCTCAGCCAGCTTAATGGTCTCTTCTGCAGTTTCAGGTGTGTGTTCCTTCACCCACACTTGCACATCAGGAGCCAAAACCAGAATGAACTGTTCAATAGTAATAAATTCCATAATCTGATCAACGGTTTTTGTGGTGGGTTGTAGCCATTTTGCACAGTAGTCCTTAAGTCTGGCATCGGTCTGCCTTGGCGTGTCATAATGAAACATTTTCTGTGGTCTGAACTGCTGACGATAAGTCTCTGTACTGATATTATATCTTCGCAGAATCTCCTCTTTCACTCTGGCATAGGTGGCAGCATCAGTCACACTTAATTGACTGTATACCAGCTGAGCCCTCCCAGACAAGTAGGGTACCAATCTTATCACCCACTGATCTTGGGGCCAGTTGCAAGTCTGGGCCACTCTCTCAAAAGTTGTAAGATAAGCTTCTATATCATCACAGCAGGTAAAGCAAATAGGATGCTGGGATGTATAGGCAGGGGCATTACCAGCAGGAAAAGGGAGGTCATAATTCCGCTATACAAGACACTAGTGAGGCCCCACCTGGAGTACAGTGTACAGTTCTGGAGACCATACCTACGTAAGGACATAGACAGGGTAGAGAAGGTTCAGAGGAGGGCAACAAAGATGGTGCATGGATTGCATCACAAGTCCTATGAAGTCAGGTTGAAGGAACTGAACATGTACTCCCTGGAGGAGAGGAGGGAGAGAGGGGATATGATAGAGACATACAAGTATCTTACAGGTAGGAACAGGGTGCAGGAAAACACTATTTTTAAGCGAAAAAGATGTTCCAGGACTAGAGGGCATGGGATGAAGTTGGAGGGAGGACGATTCAGAGGAAACATGAGAAAGAATTTCTTCACAGAACGGTGGTGGACAAGTGGAACACCCTGCCAGAGGAAGTGGTGGGGGCTGAAACAATCACAGGATTTAAGAATGCATGGGATAGACATAAAGGAATTCTGGAGGTCAGGGGTAAGGTGCAACAGACTTCTAGGAAAACAAACTGAACTTACAAGCTCAAATGGGCAGACTGGGTGGGCCATAGGCCCTTATCTGCCGACACTGTCTATGTATCTATGTATCACTTCCGGTTAATTTAGTCAGTTTAATATCTCTTGGCACAGCTCATTCTGCCTGCCCTTGCAACATCTTCTGTATAGCTTTTAAGGTGTCATTCCATTTCTGGTCCTGTCTTCTCCACTCCTCTGCCTGGAGTCTTCGGTCCTCGTCCCTCTGTCTTCGGTCCTCCTGTCTCTGGTTCTCCATCTCAGTCTGACGCATACATAGCCACTTTAGCAGTTCATTAGGATTATCAGGGGCTGGAGGTGCCTGTCGTACTTGTGGCTTTGATGCTGCAGCTAGTACCTCTTCTTCTTCGTCCTCCGTCGTCTTCATTTTTGGTCTCGTTCCAGGGTTCAGCCCAGGCAACAAAGGCTCACCAGTCCTCTCTCTCTCTCTCTCACTGACCTTGTGAGATGCAATGCACTTTAGTCTGACTGTTCCCACTCTTGTATCTGTGAGGGTGTTTATGCTGCAACACCTCCTGGTACACCTCCCAAGTAGCCTTGATGCACCAGGTTGAATCCCACTTATGACACCAGTGTAAACGTGTGGGTTCAAGAACAGACATCAATCACAGAATGAAGTGTGTAAAAAATGCTGGTATAGCGTTTATCATTCTATTTTCAAAGAAATTAGATTGTTCAAAAAAAATATTTACTGAAAAGAAATAGGTTAAATGTTCTCCAAAATAAAAGTAAACAAAAAAAAAAACAGGCAAGTCTTGAAGTCAGACTCCCTGCTTTTCTCTGTATATTCAGTACTTTGTTCAGTCTGGTGTGTAGACACTCACACCTCCTTTTCTTCACCTGGCCCGGAGATACTGACCAGTCTCCCTCCTCTCCCTATCTGATAAGGTCTTCTTCTAGTGGAAGCTTTACATAGTAATCAAAAGGGGTGTGGGAATTGGGCACCTCTTCTCTATGACATCGCTTTCCCTAGTTCCTATAAAGGCAGCCGTTTTGTGGGCTGCCAACCCTATAGTAAGGGCTTCCCAGGTTAACTTCAATCAGGTAACAGCATTTTACATAAAAACAGCATAGTGTGAACAGAAAGGAAAAATATAGTTATTTATTAAAAAGAATCTAGAATCTTATCCAAGACAAATCAGATGAGGGGCGTGCTCCCTATCTGTCCTCTTGTAAGGATTTAGATTCTTTTATAAGCAGCTTTAATCTGTTATAATTCAAAATCAACAAAAATAAAATTTTATTTTAATAATACAGAAATCTCCTGTATGTTATACTGCAATTTTAGCTACATGAGCCTTTTACTGGGGTTTTGAAAGGATTTCCATTTTTACTTCTGTGTACCTGACGGCTGCAAATTTCAGCCGACTGCTGTTCATGTAGCTCAGCCTTCAATATGAATGGGCATTTTATTTAATTAATTACAGCTCTTTTCTGAATATATGTGGACACTGCAGGGCTTTCCACTTTATGCCCTCAGTGTTCTTTATTTTAATTCGGCTCCTTTTCACCTCCGTGGAGCGTACACTGAAACGGAACCGCGGGGCTCTTTTGGTAGGGAGCGTAGCACTGTTCCCTAGTAACTATACAGAGTTGCACCTTTTTCGGCTTTTCTTCGGCCGCATATTCCCATAGCCGCTTCTGGGCTGAATCACAACAAGCTGTTGCGATTTTCTTCTTTACAGCAGCCAAATCTTAGACCCTTACCTGCACGATAGTGCGCAGGGTCCACTGCGAGTGTGCGCCCATAGGCATCACGAACGTGCGCACACTTTGCTTGGGAAATCGCTGCAACAGCTTTTCATAGTGCTAAGCGTTTCTTCTACATAAACAATTCTCTCCTTTAATAATACAGTACAAACCCTCTGTATGGAGAGCAGGAGAGCTCTTTTACCAAAACAATAATGCTTCTCTCTTTCATTTTAAATACTGTGTTTTTACAAGGGAGAACTGTATAAGGGTAAACACTGCATTAAAGCCCTTACTCTATTAACCAGTTGTATGACAGATTTGGATGCCAATTAGGTACAAATAATAAGGGACAGTAAAGAAAAGCTTAAAGATTGCCAGGTTGACCACCCTGACAAGAAAATTAGGATAGATAGGAATATAAAAGTAGACAGAATAGAGTGAAACTTTAGAAAAAAAAAGGGGGAGCATCGTTCATTATTTTAATACACAACAGGACCCTGTTACAGGTATCTAACAACAACGCCTGCAATATAATGTATCTTCCCTCTGGATCTGATTGGGAGGCTGTAATCTGAATAGGGCATGCCTTGTGGATCAGGATAGCAGAGCCTCTACGATGAGGGTGTTCTGAGTAAGTTGAGACGTACACCTGTCCCACCCAGCTATGTCATAGCTTTTGATGCTCACTCTCAGTGAGGTGAGTTTCTTGGAGTAAGGCTATGTGAGTTCCCATCCTGCCCAACTCTCTGAGGATTCTTGCTCTTTCGATAGGGCTGTTCAAGACTCTGATATTGTACAATATAATGTTTAAGTCCCCCATGATAAAGGAATGAGAAAGCACGCAGGTCTCTTCGCCTGAGGATACCCCTTCCCTCCCATAGATCGAGCCTCGGAGGGGGGACACAAGGAGAGAGACACAGCTCCGGAATGTCCCAGAAAAGCCAAATAAGTACACAACCATAAAAAAAAAAACACCAAAGTTGTCTGGGTCAACTGGACCCAATTAACCATTAACAAGTGTAACAGAACAATATAACAGCATGTTGCTTCCAAAGTGTCATGCTAATTCCCCCAACACTGTGGATGTGAGGTGGTGAGGGGGAGTGCAGGACACAGTCCTGTACCATGCTGCCTTGCCCTGCCATCGGGGTCAGAGAGCGACTCACATGGTCGCACAATTGCCATGCAGGTAGCACCAAAGGAGTGATCCCCCATGAACATAATGCTGACAAGAAGGCGGGTTTGTGGTGAGAATAAGATCAGGGTCATGAGTTATGTAGCCCCTTCCTCCCCCCACCCGATTATTCAACCCTTCCAATTTTGAGTAAAGAACTAGCAGTAGACTGGGATAGGGAGTGAGGCATCCATGCCCATTCTCCTGGGCACATTAAGGAGGTCAAAGATTGTAAACAGATCAGGTTAAGTTAAACATTGTAAACCTTCTCCGCCCCACCTCCCACCCCCCAATTATCAAACCTCAAATGGGTTACTGATATAGCCATAGTTTAAAGTCCCTTATAAGGTGAAACTTAACAGTCTTTGGATGATTCTGCTCGATCTCTCCTGTCCTCCGTCGTCTGAGAGTCTTGTCTGAGTCATTTCCTCCCTGAGACGGCCGCCCGGAGCCTGGGTCATAGCTTGGGGCCAGTGCATGCATGGGCCGCCACGGATCGTCTGTTCACAGGAATCCACTGCCTCAGTCTAATTCTTTGATGAGGCATGGGTTAAGAATATCGTCAGCACAATGCCCAGGGAGGCCAAATACTTCTTAACCTCACTTGGGGTGTTATAAGTTTTAGTCCCACTGTCTGAGGTGATTTGCAGCTTTGCTGGGAAGTCTACTCGAGCCTTCAGGCCTTTACTTCTGAGCTCCTTGATAACTGGAAACCAGATTTTTCGTCTCGCCATGGTTGTTTGGGCGTAATCTGGCTCTATGTAAAGCCTCTTATCTCCAAAGATTATTTCTTTCCATGACCAGGCTTTATGAAGGATCATCTCTTTCGTGTGGTAATCCAGAAACGCAAGTACCACTGATCATGGTCTGGCTTTCGGATCTTTCGGCGGGGCTGCTAGAGCGTGGTGAGCCCAAATAATATTCAAATTCTGATCTTTATCGAGATTTAGCAGTTTCATTGAGCAAACTTTCAATGAATGTTTGCATGTCTCCCATCTTGGTATTCTCTGGCAACCCATGAATTCTTAAATTCAGCCACCTCGAGCGGTTTCCCAGGTCCTCCAGCCTTTCTAAGAGGAGCTGGGAGCGATCGTGTAGCTGGATGATTACCCCATTATGCAAATCCAGGGTGTCTGACTGGCCTGAAAGTGACTCCTCAAGTGATTGTAGCTGTTGCTCATGTTGGAGGAGTTTTCCTTTATTATCGGCATCTTCCTCTCTAAAGGTGTCCATCGATCTTGTTAGTCGCCGCAGCTCTCTGCAGAGCTGCTGAGAGGTAATCATCACATCTTCCTCGTCGCCCGAAGAGCCGTCTTCCAAATCTGGTGCCGTGGTCTCAGGCGGCCTGGCTGGTGGCCACCTTGGGCTTGAAGATCAAATTTCTGTTGTTTTAAACCACCCGACAGCCCCGGTTTTGCTTTCGCTTGACTAGCCATACTTTTGGATGAAACCCAGCTATTCCTTGGTGAAGGTAGGAAGCTGAGGAAGGTAAAAAAGTTTTTGTTTGTTCGGGGTTTTAGACTGCGTTTCAATCTTGACGCATCGCACGGCGATGTCACCGGAAGTCCAAATGAATCTTTTTTTTTTTTTTCTATGCAAATTTAACTTGTAATATCATTTTTCCTGACTCTTACAACTCATTACAGCGCTAATTTTCCTGTGCTAGACAAATCTCAAAATTCGCTAAAATAGCTTATTCCTCCCTTTTACTGGTCACAAAAGCCACCCTGTTGCTGCTTTTGATCACAATAGCACATTTGAATCTACAGCTCATTATTAATACTTCTAGATCAAGACTTATAAATTAACATTCTCAAGGAATAAAACATGTGCCTTTAGACCATCACTGAAGGTTCTCCGTTACTTATGACATACTGTTTCAAGATACATATTTAAATCTTCTTTTGAATAAAATTTTCCAAAACAACATTCATTAGATTTTTCAGATTCAAATACAGTTCCTTACACACAAAACCCATAAATCACATGTGTTAAATAATATTTACCTCTTATAAATTTCCAGAAGGCTCTTCAAAGGCCACACTTCTTTCCAGTTACTTGCTCATATTATTTAAGCAGCATACAAAAGCCTCAAATTTAAATATGCTTACTATTAATACTGCAACCTTTTTAATAAAAACAACTGTTTGAGAATTGACCTATATAACGCGGTTCTGTCTGCTGCTGAAATATGAAGGTTTCAGCTTCATACATAGCATTATGCCTCTTCTATCCTCAGAAGTAAAAGAACGATAACAATCAGTTTTTATCTCATTCAAAATCTGCTTTCTTTACTTAATTTCATGACTTTTTACTTACAGTTAGCTGGTGCCTGCACGGCTTCCAGTTCTTAGTGTGGCAGCAAGAGGCTTGGCCTACTGTTATACCTGTGTGGAAGCTCTGATGTCACTTTCTGGTGTGAATCACGCCATTACCTGGCAACTATTGTTGCTAGGAGTAGCTTTCTAAGAATCTGACGGTTGCGGGAAGTACAACCAGGAACAGTGATTTGAAAACTGAACTCAAGCCTAACATTCCACTATTGGCATAGGTTCTATTAACCATTTTGGCTCGGGGCAGTCCTATGCTGAGATCATACTGCATTTGTCAAAATACAGTAAGATTCCCTGAGAAGAAACAAGATTACTATGGTAAGTAACGTTTTCTTCTGTCCATTTAAGTACTGCAGGATAAGGCTACTACTGGGGTTTTTGGGGGTTCCATTAGGCAAAAAAACAGCCATATCGAATAGCCAGTCAAAGAGAAACTACTGCAGCATGGGCCAACTACACAGTGAGAGTTAAGGAGTGCAAGAAATTAATTAGAAGAGCAAAATGTAAACAAGAATACAAATTAGGTACAAAAATAAGAGAGAAGAAAAAAGCCTTTTTTAATTGGATGGGGGGGGGCTAAGGAATGAAAAAGTGCAGGTTGGTCCAATTAAGGTGGAAAACTCTTTAATATCAGACAGTAGTGACATAGTCAATGAGCTGAATAAACATTTTATAGGGATGAACATGCCTAGAGATGGCAATTACGCTACAGAAAATTGGCAAGCTGGACCGAGTGGCATTAGGATATTGGTTAAAGACATCACCAACAGACTTAAGTCTCTTGATCCCAATAAATCAGAAGTGCCGGACAAATTTTACCCTGCGTCATTAAAGAACATAGCAGAATATATAGCACTTCCTATAGCAGATATTTTCCAGGACTCCCTTGATACAGGCATAATAGTTAAAAGATTGGAGTAGGGCGCATGTGACACCTATTTTTAAAAAAGGGGACAGAGGCCAAGTGAGAAATTATAGACTGGTAAATATTACACCTGTATTATGTAAGATGCTTGAAAGTATAATAAAGGAGAAACTTACCGAATATCTACAAGAAGCAGGACATTTAGATGCATACCAACATGGGTTCAGGGAAGGAAGATCGTGCCTTACAGGCCTGAACAGGTTTTTTGAGCCAATGAGTAGGGCTATGGACCGGGGATACCAGTGGATGTCTTATACTATTTGCCAGCAGATTAGGCCTTACGGTCTATTGAGTCTGCTCGAACCTCAGATCCCTAGTTGGGTGCTGAGGCCGTCCCCTCCCTTGTGTTCATATTCACATACTATTTGCCAGCAGATTAGGCCTTACGGCCTATATGGATTATATTATATATGGACTATATTATATATGGATTTCTCCCAAGCGTTCGACACAGTATCACATAGGAAATTGTTGGGCACATTGTCAGAAATAGGCACAGATGCCCACATACTTAGATGGGTAGCTTCCTGGTTTGAGAATAGAAAACAGAGGGTGGTGGTGCGAGGGCACATGTCAGATTGGGCAGATGTGACAAGTGGGGTGCCCCAGGGGTCTGTATTGGGACCCATACTTTTCAATATATTTGTGTCATCACTAACATGTGGAAGCACTATCTGGATCAGCAAATTTGCTGATGATGTAAAAATGGGGGCAGTAGTGTGTAACAACACTGATGCTTTAAAAGTTCAGCATGAGATACAAGAAGTTGCTAACTGGGCAGATATGAAGGGGCTGGTTTTTAATACTGAGAAATGCAAGATAATGCATTTTGGAAATAAGAATATATGAGCCACCTATTTTTTAAATGGGGAACAGCTGAATTGTGCGGATGAGCAGAGAGACTTGGGAGTTACTGTAACAAGTGACTTGAAATTTGAGACATTGTGGAAAAGTACTTGAGAGGGAATTGAATGCTGGGTTGTATTGGGAGGCATCTCAAAAGTAGAGATACGAGGGTGATTATGCCCCTGTATAGCTCTCTTGTGAGGCCTCATGTTGAATATTATGTGCAGTTTTGGGCTCCTCAAGGTAAGACACTAGTAAATAGGATGGAGAGATTGCAGAGAAGGGCTACAAGAATGGTGAGAGGGACTAGTGATCTGACATATACCGAGAGACTTGAGGAACTCAACATGTGTCCATTGGCATGTAGGAGGCTTGGGGGGACCTGTGCCTGGTCTACAAGGCCCTATGATCCCCCGATCTGTGGGAGCGTTGGTTGCTTACTGGCAGGGATGCCGCAAAGGTAACCAGGGGACACCATTACCGGCTGAAAGGGGAATAATTTAAGGGTAATAAGAGGAAGCAGTGGTTCAGCCAGAGAATGGTGCAGGAATGGAATAGGCTTCCCATTAATGTTATACAGAGCGATAACATTGACATATTCAAGAGAAGACTCGATATTTACATGAATGAACAAGGAAGGATTGGATATAAGGGCAATGGTCAAGTCCTCGTGGCCTCTAAAGGCTTTAGACTTGAAATGTTTCTATGATTCTAGTCTATGATTCCAGGAAGAGCATAATAGGTGCTGAAATTCAGTCTTTCAAAAAAAAAATTGTGTATTACGTATTTCAATTGCCCATTATAGTATTGATTTGTTGGAGGGATTATTTTAAGTCTTTGTACAGGGTAGGTCACATTCATGTACAGTACACTGTTTAGTAATCACAACATTTGCATTTGACAACTTTGTTGAGATATTTTTTTATTGTCTTTAGTGTTCTGCAGGCCATTAGAAAGACTATTTGTGACTGGGAGGCAGGACATGAACCGTTTAATGATCCAGCCCTCCGAGGGGAGAAGGACCCCAAAAGTGGTTTCGATATCAAAGTTCCAAGACGGGCTGTCGGACCTTCCAGTACTCAGGTACTTACCGTGTTATTTCTAGCAAAATAGTGGCTTTCCCTTTGGTTGTAGAACTTGATGTGTCTTGTTACAGTAAAGTGCAGTTCGAGTAACCTTTTTTTTTTTCTGGTATTAAAAAGTTGCTCTTACTGCAAACTATGATCTTCTTTGAGGACGTCTCTTTCATCAGGGCACACCTTTTGGAACTATACCTGTGACAGTGCTAGGACCACGTGGAAACTTTTGCAAACCAGGGGTCACCTATGACGATGTCCTGTATCGGTGTCTACATAAACGTGGGCATGCCCCATCTGTACTCATTTCTTTTCCTGTCATCATTACTACTTTAGTGATTTTCTGTTCTCCTGTTTGCTGCCGCAAGAACCAGCCAAATTATTCTGAAATTGCGAGTGTGGAGAGATTTACAAGGATACACAAGGTGTATGTCTGCTGTTTGGCCCTCTCACAACATTCAAACATGTGAGATCTGTAGGGGCTTCAACTCCACTACCAGGTGACGCCAGAAAGGAGTGCTGGAAAAGTTCTTACTAAAGAAAACTTTGGCAGCAATGGAAAAACAGATGCAGGAAAAATTACATTGCCTGCCCCGTTGAACAAATCCCAGTTGTCGAAATCTAAAGAAAAATAGTTGCCAGGAAACCACAGACATAAAACATGTGACAAGGACAAAGACAAAGCCTACCCGGTGCACTGTAGATCACTGCTGTGGCCAGCAGCTACCTGTTTCACCTCATTTTTGTCTGCTGTGGCGGCGTTGACCACAGCCCCTCCCCCAGATGTCGACTAGACACCAAGGTTGGGGCTTGACTTAGGCGATACTGGGCCTATTATGGGTGGTATGATGCCATCATCACCGGCTCTACACCCACCATAGACAATCACAGTCATGACCCCCCCCAATACGGGCATCGTCGACACACAAACAGTACTGGTATCATTCTCAGAAATGATATGCCGACTAGTGCCAGGCTTGCCAGACCAGCCTGTGTTAACGTCAGTGGGGCTTTCAACCTCCCAGAGCCCGGCGATGCAACCACCCAACACTATACAAAAGGGACACCCTCAGCCGCCACCAGCGTTGCCAGTGTGGTCTTCTATCCCCTATAACCCAGACCTCATACTGGATGAAGATTATGTTGAGGAGGAGGAGGGAGGTTTTGTTGAGGACCAGTACTAGCTCCACTTCATCTTCCTTCAGAGAGGAATTTGTGGTGAATACCACCAGAGGATCCCTGTTTCTAGGCAGTGTTGCAGAACATGCAGACTGCCATGGGCTTCACTCTGGAAGAGAAAGACCATACAAAGGAAAATTTGTTAGCATTCTTGGAGGTGCCAGAAACACCATCTATAGTCATTCCCTTACTATACCCAGCTCTGGAGGATGCCACTTGTGCAGCTTGATGTAGATCTACTGCTATACCAGCTGCACCTAGAAAGGCTGCAAGACGTACTCTGTACCTTCTAACAAGCCTTACTATGCCAACCAGCTAGAAATAGATTTGGTGGTGATCACAGCTGTCCATGACAGAGCCATGTTACCTAAACACATGAGCTCCTTCCCTCCTGATGAGGAATCCAGGAGGTTAGATGTCATGGGGAAACATACTTACGCCTCAGCCTCACAAGGCCTGTCTATTGCAGATTACCAGGCCTACATGGTTAAATGCTAGAATACCCTCTATAGAAGTGCCAAGGCTGCAGCACAGGCCTTAACTTGATGGTAATGCCAATACTGAGTTGATAAAAACCCTTACTGCAGAGGCTGAGTTGGGCAGGCATTTAATATGCTCAGAACATAAGAACATAAGAATTTGCTGTCAGAAGGGGGGACCTCTTGATCCATCTAGTCTGCCCAGAATACCTACCCCCCTCCTCTTTGACTATTTTCTTTTTTGTATGTAATGTTTATCCCATGCAAGTTTGAATTCCAGTACATTTTTTGTGTCTACTGCCTCTTGCAGTAGGCTATTCCGAGGGTTGACCACCCTCTCAGGGAAAAAAGTACTTCCTAATGTTTCCTTTAAATTCACCTCCTGCCAGTCGTAGATTGTGGCCTCTTGTATGACTCTCCAATTTCATCTGAAACAGGTTTTCCTTCCACGCCACGTTAATTCTCTTCATATACTTAAATGTTTCGATTATGTCTCCCCCACCCCGCCTCTTCTCTGTTCAAGTGAGTACAGCTGTAAGTCAGCCAGTCTGGTTTCATAAGGCTCCTGATGCAAACCCTGCACCATCTTTGTACCCCTTCTCTGCACCGCCTCCAGTCTGTTGATATCCTTCTCCAGGTGCGGCCTGACCAGTGATCTGTAGAGTGAAATTGTCACCTCTCTTTTTTTGCTAGTTATACCCTTTCAGTGCATCCGAGGATGCCATTGGCTTTCTGCGCTGCCCTATCACATTGCTTGCTCGTCCTAAGGTCATCTGTAATGATTACGCCAAGATCCTTCTCCACTTGTGTTACTTAAAGCTGGTGTCCTAGCAGCTTGTATTCCTTCCTGGAGTTTCTTTTACCCAGATGCATGACCTTGCATTTTTTGGCATTGAACTTCAATTGCCAATTTTTGGACCATCCTTCCAGCCTTTTCAGATCCTTTTCCATCTTCAAGACTCCCTCTTGGGTGTCCACCCAGTTGCAGAGTTTTGTATCGTATGCAAACAGGCATACTTTCCCCTCCAGCTCATCAGCGATGTCACTGATGAAAATGTTGACAAGGCTGGAGCCTAATACTGACCTCTGTGGCACTCCACTGATCACCTTGCCCTCCCCTGACTGAGCTCCATTAATTAAGTCCCTCTGTGTCCTATTCTTGAGCCAGGTTGCAATCCAGTTGACTGTCTTCTGACTAAGTCCTGTGTTCTCTAGCTTATTCATAAGCCTTCTATGAGGTACAGTGTCGAAGGTCTTGCTGAAGTCTAGGTACACCATGTCCACCGCCCCTCCCTGATCCACTGTTCTGGTCACCCAGTCGAAGAATTCTATCATGTTTGTTAGGCATGATTTTCCTGCTGTAAATCCGTGTTGCTCGGGGTTAAGCTTTCCGAATTCTTTTAGATTATCCACTATTCTATCTTTCAGCAGGGTTTCCATAAGTTTGCCTACCACTGAGGTGAGACTGACTGGGTGGTAGTTCCCAGGCTCTTCCCTGCTTCCACTTTTATGTAAGGGTACCACCACAGCCTTTTTCCAGTCCAGTGGTATTGTGCCACTTTCCATTGACTTGCTATATTAAAAAGGTCAGTGAGCGATGTTGTAATTTCTTCCGGTAACTCCTTTAGAATCCTAGGGTGGATTCCATCAGGTCCCATTGCTTTGTCTACTTTTAGTTTGCTAAGCTCTTCTAAGACTCTTTCTCTTGAGAAGTGGAAGTCATCTGCTGTTCTACTTTTGCACACTGCCTTTCCCATAGTAGGGCTGCTGCCTTGGTCCTTAATGGTGAAGACTGAGCAGAAGAATTTGTTTAGCACTTCTTCCTTGTCTTCATCCTTTTCAACTATCTGTCCTTCAGTTGATTTTAGCCTGATTATACCACCCTTACTCTTTTTTCTTTTGCTTATGTACCTAAAAATGTTTTGTCCTCCTTTGTTACTCCCTGTGCTAGTTTCTCCTCTGTCTGGGCTTTGACTATCGTAATAGCCTTTCCTGCTTCTCTCAGCTTTGATATGTAATGCTGTTCTTTGTCTGCTTATACTGCTTAAATGCCCTTTTTTGTGCTTTACTATTGTTGCTATTTCTTTGGAGAACCACAACGGCTTTTTTCTTCTTTTTCACTTGCTGATGTGTTTTGTGCATTGTTCAGTAACTTGAAGTAAAGCTGTCTTCAAGGCTTCCTCAGCCTATGATGTTTCAGATGTCTCTGCCAGGGCAGCTGCCTCTGGCATTTGCATAAGGCGATACTCCTGGCTTAGAATAGCTGGGTTTGCCAGTGATGTTCAACAAGCAGTTTTAAATGTCCCTTTTAGAGGCAATAAACTGTGTATGATATTGAAAAGGCAGTAAGGGGCCTTCAGTCATCTAAGATGACACTGAGGTCAGTCAAAGCCCTGTACTCCACACCAGCCAGGGGTAAGAGTAAGGGTCAGTTTCATCCACCAACTGCCAGAGATGGTATACAGACCTATAGGCAAGAAGGAAGAGGTAGGGACGCTGGAGCTTCCCCCTCTCCCCAGTTTCCATTCCATAGCACCTAGAGGAGGTGAAGCTGGTGGCTTTTCCCCCACCAGTTCAGTGTGACTTACAGCCATACACCCCACAACCACTATTGCGCCCCAGTGGGTGGTTGCAGGGGGTTGTCTCTCCCTTCATTTGAATCAGTGGAGAAAGATAACTACACACAAATGGGTACTGGACATTAATGTGAAAGGCCATGCTCTGGAGTGTCTGGCTACATCTCCAGATCATCTGCCACCTGTTTCAACTTATCTCCTGGGGCAAATGTCCCTGTTGAGAGAAGAGGTACAGACCTTACTCCAAAAATGTACCAAGCAAGCGGTTCCCCCAAGACAGCAGAACAGAGGAATCTACTCCAGATACTTTCTGGTCCCCCAGTGGACAGGAGATCTGAGGCTTGTACTAGACCTGAGAAGCTTAAACTTCTACATAGAGTATAAGAAGTTTCACATGGTTTCCCTGCAAACTCTGATTCCCTTCTTTCAAGCAGAGGACTGGATATGAAGGATTCTTACCTTCATATCAGAATCCAGAAGCCTCACAGAAAATACCTGAGATTTATGCTGGAAGAGGAGCATTACCAGTTCAGAGTATTGCCCTTTGGTTCATTCTCTGCGCCACTGGTCTTTACCAAATGCTTGGCAGTGGTACCACTAGCCCTCTGCAGGGAAGGACAACATATGTTTCTCTACCTGGAAGACTGGCTGTAAAAGGCCCATTCCAGGGATCAACTGATGCACACCCTGGTTCGAACCAGGAAATTGTTTTGACTATTTAGGGGTGACAATCAATTTACCAAAGTCAGTAGTGACCCCCTGTCAAAGACTGCAGTGCGTAGGAGCAGTAGTGGACACAGCTCAAGGCAGTGCGTTCTTGCCTCTGGACAAAGCAGGATGCCTTATAGCTCAGGCACAACTGTGGCTCCCCACCATATGGGTGTAGCAATAAAAACGAGTGCTACAACAAAAACAGTAATGGCAATGACAGCTACGATGCACAAACAGCGACAGATCGAACGGTCACCACAGGGGCTGATTTCACATTCAGTTTTATGGGAGGCTATGCGCCCCCCCCAATGCCCCCAACTCTGGGGGGTGGATACAGGGGAATGGAGAATGCGCCAAAGCGGGGCAACTGGGGGGGGGAGACTGTGGGCAGGAGGGAACGGGGAAACGGGACATATAGAACATTTTTACGAACCTGATGCATCAAGTGTAACTCCCTTAAACTCGCTTTAGTTGTACCTTTGCTATTATTTGGCCCACTCTCTTTTTGCAGGTGCTCAAATTGAGTCGCCCTTTTTGATTCGCTCTTATTACGTGATACCCACAACTGATGTACCACAGTCAGTACATTCTAGCCAAGACTCTGTTGTGCCTTCTAGGCCTTATGGCAGCAGCCACTGTATCAGTGCCACTGGTTGGCTTGCATATGCGGATCCCACAGTGATCCCTATGAGTCCAGTGGGACCAAGCAATCAACGACCTAGACAAACAAGTGCTTTTTGCAAGGTAGGGTTGCCCAGAGTTGGACCTTTTTGCATCTTCACACAACACAAAATTGTTATATTGGTGAGACATGTCATTCCTCTCTGGAAAGGGAGGTTTCTGTATGCCTACTCTTCCTTTCTTCTAATACAGAAAGTACTACTCAGACTGTGGATGGAGGGGGCAATCTGTCATCCTCATTGCTCCATTATGGCCTCAGCAGACTTGATATCCACTCCTACGTTAGAAGTGGAATCCCCAGTACCTCTGCTGCTATGTAGGGACCTGTTGTCACAGGACAAGGGGTATCTGGTCCATCTGGATCCCAAATCCCTACATCTGCATGCATGGCTCCTGAAGACATAGCCATGGCACGATTTGGAGTATCCTCTAAAGTGGCTGATGTTATGGTGGCTGCCAGAAAAACCTCATGTCAGACATGCCTATTCTTTGACATGGAAGCAATTTATGTTGTGGGCTGCTTCCAAGCACTTGGATCCATTTACTTGTCTGGTCAGTGCAGTGCAGGAATACTAATGTCCTTGTCAAGACTCCAGTCTTCAGTATTCCTCACTCAAGGTGCATTTGGCTGCTATTTCAGCTATTCATGCACCTGTGGATGGACATACGGTTGCCCACCTAGAGGGAGCCTGTACATTTTTGAGACTTATTTTACATTTGAAACCTCCATTACGAATTCAGTCCTGGCTTGGGACCTGAATTTCTTTGTTAGAGAAGCTTACCTTGCCCTCTTTCTGAGGCAGCCATGAGCTGTGGCGTATACTTCCTTTCATGGAAAACGTTATTGTTAGTTGCTGTCACTTCTGCTTGAAAGATTTCTGAGCTACAGGCTCTAATGTGTGAGCCTCCCTATTTGATTTTCCTTAAAGAGAGAGGATCTTTATGTACAAATACTAAGTTCTTACCAAAGATGGTTTCTGAATTTACTTTGAATCAAACCATCCACCTTTCAGTATACTACCCGGAGTATGCCAGTCCAGGGAAGCATCACTCCATACTTTGAATGTCCATAGACTCCTCAGATATTATGTGAATCACACCAAGGCCTGCGGAAAGTCCTCTCAGCTTTTTGTTTTATTTGCCCCTGGGGAAAGAGGGTGCCCCTGTGTCTTAACAGTGCCTATCCAAATGATTCGCACACTGTATTGAAGGAAGTATGGTAAGGAGCTTCCATAAGTGGTTCATGGTCATTTTGCAAGAGGCATGGCCACTTCTGTTGCTTGTTTCAGCTGCTGACATTTGTGCAGCTATCTTTGCCTTTTCCAGCACCCATTGTCACCTGGTATGCGGGGTGCTACCCTTATCTTCTGGTTTCCCATAGAGAGGTCCCCCGAGCATAATCTCTGGCAGGGAACTGAGGAGAGATGGTGCTGCCCACGTTTATGTAGACACTGATGTGTGACATAATCATGGGTGGCCCCTGACTTGCAGAAGTTTCTGTGTGGTCCTAGCACTGACACTGGTTTAATTCTGAAGGTGTGGCCTGATGAAAGAGATTGTCTTGAAGATCTGCTGTTATGATAAGTACGTAACTGTTCTTTTCATTGTATCTCTATGGATATCCTGTCCATGACTTTCTCATAGGTCTGCAGTAACCATCTTTTGTGAGAGCTAGGGTTAGGAACCGTGATAGAATGCAACTTCTTTTCCTTTCCAGCTGTGGAGAACCAGGGCTGTAGCTAGATCCATGTTTATACAGAAGGAACCGGCTCAGCTCCCATCTTGACCGGTAGTGTGGAGCCTCAGTGCTGATACCAACCTAGATGGGGAGCAAGTACAGTTGTGCTTTCACCAAACCATCGTAGAAGGCCCTTTGAAATATATAGTGTCATTATACTACAGTAGTATTGTGTGCACTCAGCCAGCTGTATTAAGTACATACATGTTGTTAGCATGTAAACTGTGCTGGTTTCCTGATGAAATCCCACAGACGATCGAGTGCCCCAGAGAATGCAGTCTTCTTCGGGGTTGCTGCAATACTGCCATCTGGGTGACCACGGCAATACAGTGGGGGAAAATGTCTGGGCTTTGCTTTTACTTGTCTGTGTGCATGAGCATTGAGCTCATTGTGTGCCGATGTCTCTGACTGGCACCAAAAAGGAAACACCTTTCCCAAGCAGGATAATTCTGGTGCACTCAGGCCAGATCCATGCCACTGTCTGCTCCTTTCCCCACCATGTGAACTACTTCAGGAGGAGGCAGAAGGTTGGATTCAGCTTGGCCAGATGGTGCATGTTAGATTTAAGCCCATGGGGTTGACAGGGAAGAGGAAGTGAGTGACAGGGATGTAGGGAGCGTGGGGGGGTTAAGGGGTTGGGTCTGAGCCTGGGGAAAAGGATCAAGACAGAGAAAGAAGCATAAACTGTAAATTACAAAAAGGCAAAAGAGTGCGCCCACCAAATAGCACCCCAGACCCTGCATGCTCCTGTGGCTGTAACCTGTATGTGAGATGTACTGTCTGCTTGCTGTCACGGCACGATGTATTGTGATTCACATGCTGAGTAAAGTGCTTGAAGATGTTTCGGTATATGAAGAAACAATATACTGATCTTCCTGGACTAAAAGTCTCCACCGCTCATTCACACTAATGGGACTATGCCGGAGGTGCTAGGGCCCTGCAGGAGCCAAAAATTTCAGGAGGGCTGGCGCCGGGATAGGACCACACATGTGTGGCACCATGAGACTAGCTCGCACCATATAGGCTATCTTGATGTCAACCCTCCAACCGCCTTAGTTCCTTTTTTCCCCACCATCGAGTGCGCTTCAGTGACGACGTTGCTCACCTGCCGGGAGTCCTAGAAACATAGAAGTTGATGGCAGATAAGGACCACAAGGCGCATCCAGTCTGCCCATTTATTTTTCTACCTTATGAATGTGCCATCGGCATTTGCTCTTTCAATGGCCTATCTATTTATACTTATCTATATTGCTCCCTTATGCCTATCCCATGCCTGTTTGAAGCCCTGCACTGTATTCATATCCACCACTTCCTGAGGTAGACCATTCCATGTATTCACCACACTTTCTGTGAAAAAGAACTTCCTCACATTACCCCTTAATCGGCCTCCCTCCAATCTCATGCTGTGTCCTCTTGTCCTGCTATTTTTCTTATATTGAAACATGTTAGAGTCTTCATCTATACGACAGCAGCTATAGCCATTCAGTATTCGATTAACTTAGTACTTTTAGTGTTCTTTTTTTATTTAAAAAAAAAAGAAGAAGAAGAGGAAGAAAAGTCTAATTGAAGAAAATTTTCAGCCTGCCATTAACGGAGTCGACCTTAGGAGGTGATGGTAGGGAGACTTCGCTTGAAAGCTGTTCTGGCAGTGGAACTGTGTGCAGTCCGCCGCCCTTTGCGGAGGAGGGGGGGGTCCGACTACGGGCAGTCCGGTGTTCAGGGGGGGACAGTCCACCCGAAGCACAAAAAGTAGCAGGCCCATTCCCGACCCTGATCGAGGACCCAGCTCCGCTTGACCTCAAGTTCATCTTCCTCCCGTTGGTCAAAGAAGAAATGGTACCGCTCTAGGTCACCCTCTGGTACGTCTGTGTGAGGATCGTCGGTGGTGAACGGTAGGCCTGACCTGACTCCAGTGGGGTCCTCTGTGGCTCTGTTTTTAATGGCTGTGATCTTCGACATCGTATCCTGTCTTTGTCCTCAGTGGGGCTTCAGTGAGCAGTTTCATCACTGGGCCGCTCTTTTAGAGCAGTGGGTACAGCATCTGCCTGGTTGACCTGACCAGTAGCTCAGGTTCCGGTGCCTTCGGGCCTCGGAGTCTCTGGGCCACGGCCAGGTCAGTCGTGCCAGGATGTGTGTGTGGTGCTCTCTCCGATGCCAGCGCCATCGACTCCACGTGCCTACCCCCTCACCTTCCCTGCAGGGGCCGGCATGGGTACCACTTTCTTTTCCCCCTTTCTTCAGCCCCAGGGCCAGCAGTGGTGCTGGTGCCGGCACTGTATATGGTGCTGGCACCGTGGATGGTGCTGAATCTTCGACGCCGACCCGGGTGGCGGCATCTTCCGTGATCCTGACCTAGACCTACCTTTTGGAGGTTCTTCTGGAGTAGAAGTGGATCTTGTTGAGTCTTACTCGTCCTGCTTTTGTCGAAGACACAGCAGAAGACTCATTTTTATGGGCTGGAACACAAGTATTCTGTATCAACAGAGCCGTGATGGAAGATCTTTCTTTCCAGTCTTTCCTCAGGGATATGGGGTGCACTGTAGCATTTTAGACTTCATCTGTGGACCAAAGCAGACTTCTACGTCTTGAGTTCCTACACTCCTCAGTACGTGTACACCCTGTGGAACACACTCAGATCAATGGTCAAGAGCCTCCCAGAATCTAATGCTCATTACCAGGGGCATATAATACAGTAATCAGCTGAAGGTTTCTATGGATGCCTACGACACTGCCTCTAGGGCAGCTGCCGCTGGCATTTGTAGAAAGCAACGCTCCTAGCCCAGAACATCAGGTTTCTCACCCGATGCTCAGCAGGTGATTAACGTCCCCTCTATGGTGCTTATCTGTTCAGCCCTCAGGCTGAGCTCTGGAGTCCGCTCAGAACATTAGGGCTGCCATTTAAACAGCCAGGCTGGCTCCTACTGCCCCTCAGAGGGACGGGAATTGTCACATTTTCGTAACAGACAGTCCTTTCAAGGTATGGGCTGAGGAGCCTTTATCAAGAACCAGCTCCTCAGCCGCAAAGGAAACGCAGCACAGGGCCCGAAGGCACCCTGTACCAACCCCTGAGGATCCAGCCCAGGTCCCACCTCAGCTGTCTGAGGTGGACACCTCTTGGCAGTAAGGGTGGCATCTAACTCGGTTTTACAACCAGTGGAAGTCCATTACAGTGGACAAATGGGTCATCAGGATTGTCCGAGAGGGATATTCTTCCAGTTTCGCAGAGATTTCCCCAGACCTTCCACGAAGACGGCAGCTTAGTCTGTCCACCTTTCAGTCAGACCTTCTTACTTCTGAGATACTGGGCCTCTGCAGGAACAGTGCAGTAGAAGTTGTTCCACGGCAGAACAGAACGCAGGTTCCTATTTCCATTGCTTTCTGGTTCCAAGATAACAGGCGGCATGCACCCAGTTTTTGACCTTGGAAGGTTAAACAAGTACCTGTTCAGGAAGGAGTTCACTAATACCTCAGCGTTCAAGTCTTCACTACCTGGAGGACTGGCTCCTAGTCAGCCCATTCTGGCAGGAGACACAGGAAGCAGTCACCACAGCTTCTCAGTTGCTCACTTCTTTGGGGGTCTGATTCATGAAAGGTGCCAGTTTCACCTTTCCAGCAGCTCCTCTTCATAGGAGCCATTCTGGATTCCTCCAGGGTGAGGGTTTTTCTTCCAGAGGATGGGAGAAACTACATCTTCAGGTGGCTCGTTACATCATTGAAACCAACTCTGTTCGGTCTTCGTGGATGCTGGGACTCATGGCATCGTCCGCAGCAAGCAGTGGTCACTGACCACACACCCTCAGTCTTCTACATATAGTGACAGAGCCTTGGACAAAATCACTCGCATGGTAAATGCAGTTGGACAAGCTTCTGCAAGGTGTACCCCTTACCCCACTAAAATCTCATTTCACCATTAGCACAGATGCACTCCTGATCGGTTGGGGAGCTCACCATCAAGATCTCCACACTCAGGTGTGGAACCGGGAGGAGTCTCATCTCATAAATATCTTAGAGATGAGAGCTGGCTTATATGCTGTCTGAGTCCTGAAGGATGTTCTCTGCCACAAAGTGATCCTCCTTCAGACGGACAACCAAACTGTGATGTATTACATCAACAAGCAGGGTGGAGCACTTCCCTACCCTCTGTGCAGGGAAGCCACGAAGATGTGAGAGTGGTGCCTTGAGCATTATGTGTCAGTTCAGATGTCGTGCAGTCGCTATTCAATGAGTGGGGCAGTCCAGACCTGGTCCTTTTTACGTCCCCACTCAACGCAAAACTGTCTCTATCCTGCTTCAGAAATCCAGAGCCTGCCATTTTCTGTCAGGATGCATTCAGACTGCAGTGGACAAGATGCTTCCGCTACGCTTTTCCTCCTCTTGCTTTAGTTCAGAGGGTGCTACTCAAGTTGGAGGTGCAGGCGGGCGGGATGATTCTTACCACCCCATTCTGGCCTCGACAGATATGATTTCCATTGACCACCAGACTGTCAGAAGTTCCTCTGAGGCAACCCCCTTTATAAGAGGACTTTCTGACACGTGGACCTTTGTTTCGTCCCAGCCTGCACTCCCTTCATCTCCATGCCGGGCTTCTGAGGAGGTAGTAGTGGGCAGGTTTTAGATTTCCCAGACAATCTCAGAAATCCTCTTAGATGTGCATGAGCCTTCCACCAGGAAGGATTACACGACTAAGTGGAAACGCTTCTCCATCTGGTGTGCAAAGTCCCGTCCGGACCCTTTCTGTTGCCCACCAAGTAGGTGTTGGAGTGCCTCTTGGACCTGTTGAATGCAGGTCTGCAATACTCGGCACTGAAGGTACACCTCTGTACAATTTTGGCCTATCTTGAGCCAGTAGAGAACATGTCACTTGCTCAGTTACCATTAGTCAAGAGATTCCTAAAAAAGGTATCCTACACACTAAACCCCCAGTCCATAGACCGGTGGCGGCATGGGATATTAACCTGGTGCTGGATTGCTCACCCGTAAACCCGTTGAGCAGCTAGCTACCTGTAAATTGAAATTTCTGACCTGGAAGACCGCCTTCTTAGTGGCTGTCACTTTCACTTGCAGGGTCCCCGAAATCCATGCTTTTTTTTTCCTTCTTTATACTCCTCTGCTCCTCCCGGCCAGCACCTCCTTCGGGCCGTCAAGGTCCTATCCCGTCTGTCCACTATCCCCACGACCTACCCGTACCTCAGATCGCAGCCCCCTGGAGGTAGCCCGGTGTAACCTTTCGCCGGGTGGGTCCCCCTCCTCCAGGAGGGAAGGCACCAGTGGGGGTCATCCAGCGCACTGCGGCATCGGCTCCAAGTGCTGCTGAGGTGGGAGATCGTGGGGCCGTGACGGCAGCGAGGAGACCGGAGAGCCGTCATCTGGCTAGCCTGGGAGCCATTTTCCGGTTTTCTCCCTTGGAGAGTGACGTACCTGACGTCAAGGCGAGCGCCGACGTCTGTCACTCCCCCAGAAATTAGAGCCCTGACACTCTGCCATGCTCCTGGCCTCTGCCAAGGGCCAGCAGGTGCCCGCCCACATCCCCCGGAAGAAGAGCTGTCTACGGATGCTCCAACCTTCTCCTCTGGCCGGCTCTCCGATGACCCGAGTCCGTTCCTGAACCCAGGTCGCCGGTGTCGCAAGCGGAAATCCAGCCGCTGCACCAACGAGCCGGCTCTGAAATCCATGCTTTGATCACAGACCCCAGTACACTGTCTTTCATGAGGACAAGGTGGTACTCTGTACTCAACCTAAATTCCTGCCCAAAATGGTTTCGGACTCTTACCTCAACCATCTCTTGCTTCTCCCTACTTATTTCGCTAACTTCCTGAATGAAGGAGAGCACCCCCTTCATTCTCAGGATGTTAAGAGGATTCTACATCAACAGAACAAAAGAGATAAGCAATCCAGGCAACTCTTTGTATCTTTCAGCATGCCTTGGCTGGGTCAGCCTGTTGCCATTAGATGTTTTTCTGCATGGTTAGTAGCATGTCTTCAACATTGCTACTCCATGGCGCAGGTCAGGTTGGAAGGCCGGATTCACACCCACTCTACCAGAGTGGTCACGGCTTCCCTGGCAGAGTTTTATATTTTCTTTTTATTCAAGGATGTGACATAGATATGAAATACAGTCATTATCTTGAAATCTGCAATCAGTGGTAGTATGAGTTGATACAAAATATATCCAGAGCAATAAAAATCATTATAATTTAATCAGTGTCTTTGCGTATTCTTTTTATAGAGGCTGAAGTTATTAGCTTGATAGTAAATTCACCTCATTATATAATCATGTATTTTTTTTTGGTTCCTTCTAGGAATGTTGAAAATTTATGAATCAACCAGATGTGATGGCAGCGCTCTAAAAACCTCATGAGAATCTTTATCTCTTTTGATAGAATATATGCCGTTATAGTATGGAGAGGCTCGGGACAAAATCCAGGTCACGAGTAGACAAGTATAATACCCAAGGTCGCCAGGAAATTTCAAATGCCTGGTGTTTACCGTGGAGTCTGGCTGTAAGAGACTCTATATTATAAATATCCAGAACCACCCCCCTCCAGTCCTTTAAAGAGGGAATATTTGAAGTTCTCCATCGCCTAGTGATCGCCTTCTTTGCTGCTAAAATATATATGGGTAACAGGGTATGCTGCCATGGGGATCTGTGAGAAGGAAATATAGATAAAAGTATTGATTCGGCCGTAAACCCGACCGGCTCGCCCAAACAGTCCGATACCTCCTGTTGGAGCACACACCAAAAAAGAGTTAATTGAGGTCATGTCCAGAATATATGGCTCTGGTCAGCATGTGCACATGCACAATTCCTCCAACATCTGCCAAAGCTGGATGGAAGATATTTCGCTAGGATAGCTGGGGAACAAAAAAATCGACTACGGCACTTCTAGGCAAATTCTAGCCATTTCGTGGAATATGTTACTTTACAAGCTAAGGGAGATGCCCGTAACCAGTCCTGGTCTGATGCATCTTCTGCTAAATCCTTACACCAGCTGTTTAGAATAGTGAGTGAGGAATCACCCATCCCTTCTCTGAGAATTTTATAGATATATCCCACTTGTTGTCCCCATATATGACCATTTATATGGTCTTCTATGTATGTCCATGCCAAGGGGATAGGTTCAGGTAATTTTGTTTCCACCTCTCTCCGTCTTAGACTATAATTTTTAACCTGGATATACCTGTAAATGTCTGTTTCCATTAGGCCATAGGTCACCCTTAGAGTTTCAAAAGGGACAATGCCCGTGTGACATAGGAATTGTCTAAAAAAACTGAAGACCCAATCTTCTCCAAATTACAAACTTATGATCTGTGGTAGATGGGAGAAACCTATATCCCCTGAAATTTGCGTATAAAAGAAAAAAGTGCTCTAAAAGCCTTATGTGTTTTTAACTTATACCATAGTTTCAGAATTTGTGCCATAAAGGGAGTATAGTATCTTATTGGTGCTGTCTTAGACGCTGTAGAAAATATTATCTTAGTAATGTCAAACAGGTCATTGATGACAAATTCTAGCTCTTTCAAGGGGGCCCCGTATGATTGAGGCTACCCAAAAAGTTAATATTCTAAAAAAAGCAGCCATAGCATAGAATTTCAAATTTGGAAGGTTGGCGCCGCCCTGAGGGAGTGGAAGTTGCAATAAGGGCATCCTAATTCTAGGGCATTGGCCATTCCATATAAAGTTAGAAATAATTTTATCCCATGATTGGAAGTAAAATTTGGAAGGGAAAATAGGGACATTCTGAAATAAATATAAAAGTTTGGGTAGTATAATCATGCGGATTGTCTCAATTCTTTGAAAAAAACGTAATGGTAGTTTAGACCAGCAAGCAAGTTCTGATAGAATTTTGATTGATATTGATTCATAATTCAATAGTTCCAGGTTGTTTAAATTCAGTGGTATGTGGATTCCCAGATATTTAATTTTGGTTTGATACCATTTTAAAGGGCATTTCTTTTTGAGGGTTGGAGATGGAGAAAAATATAGTGAAAGGAGATCTGTCTTGGCTATATTTAATTGAAATCCTGAAACTGCTCCAAAGCAGTCCAAGACTTCCCAAAGCACCGGGAGGGAGGTTTCTGGGGATATGGTAGAAATTAAAGTATCATCAGCGAACAGGAGTACCTTATGTTCTCGTTGGCCCACTGGAATGCCCTCGATCCGAGAATTACTCCGTATTGCTTCGGCCAGAGGTTCAATATGTAGGGCGAAGAGTAATGGGGACAAAGGGCAGCCCTGTCTCGTGCCCCTTTGTATCATAATTGGTTGAGCTATGGAGCCATTAACTCGTACATAGGCTTTGGGGCAGGAATAAATATTTTTCATACAAGAAAGAAAAATATTAGGAAAAGAAAATTTTGATAGGGTGGCCCATAAATATTCCCAATTCACCTTGTCAAACGCTTTGTCTGCGTCTAAACTTAGTATTGTAGAGGGGATCTTTCTTGTATGTATAAATTCCATTAACAACATAATTCGGCGTAAGTTATCAAAAGTATTCCTTGATTTTATGAAGCCAGACTGATCTTTGTGCATAAGGTATGTCAGTATTGGTTCCAAACACCTAGCCCAAATGGCCATGAATATTTTATAGTCCACATTTAAAATTGACATAGAAAAATGCTCCCTGGCTGGCTGGATGACGGTCTCCAGCCCTCCGTTGCTGCCGAACCTATTACCGGCACACCTCAGCGACACTCCAGGCCTAGTAGTGTGTGCTGGCTGGCTCCACCGGTGCCTTCCCCCTCGGAGGAGGGGGACCCGTCCGGCGGAGGGATACGCCGGGTTACCCGGGGGAGCCGCAATATGAGGTAGGTGGCTGACATGGGGGATGGGCAGGCAGTTGGGAAGGGCCTAGGGGACCTGAAGGAGTGGGCAGCCAAGGAGGAAGGGAGGCGGAGGGAAAAAAAAAACTAGATTAGAAAATAAAGGCCTACTCACCCAAACATTTTAAAACAGTTTATTCATTACATATCCAGGTAAAGAACAACCAGTGCATTAGTTAACCATAGGCTAACTCTCACCAGTGTTTCAGAGTAAACCTCCTTCATCAGGGTAACACTGGTGTAATTTCTTAAATATATTTTAAAGTACAACTAACAGAAATTTGGCTAACTAGTTGAGATTAAGTATCACAGGTACATGGTACACAGAGAACTATGACTGGGATGTTAATATGCCAGGGTACACAACCTACAGGAAAGACGTGGAAGGGAGAAGGGGGGGAGTAGCTCTCTGTGTAAAGGAAAGGATAAAAGCAACTGAACAAAAGAGTAAACAGGGAGGAGAGGAGGCACTGTGGGTCACCTTAGAGACTGGAAATGGCACCACAATCCGCATAGGGGTTGTATACAGATCCCCATGTCAGGGGGAGGGAATGGACAAGAATATGATAGAAGACATACTTAGGATGGCATAGAAAGGGGAGATACTGTTGATGGGGGACCTTAATATGCCAGATGTTAACTGGAGCACCTATGCTGCAGCCACATCCAAAAGCAGGGCCATTCTTGATGCCCTTCAGGTGGCATGCCTCAGACAGCTAGTTTTGGAACCTTCTCGTGAGGGAGCAATCTTAGACCTCGTACTCTCAAATGGGGACAGTGAGAGGATCTCAGATCTAGAAGTGGGTAGCCATTTGGGAACAAGTGACCACCAAACAGTGTGGTTCAAGATAAACTAAGCTACAGAGTCAAGCCATACAAAAGTGAGGGTTCTGGACTTCAGGAGGGCTGACTTTGGCAAGATGGGAGAGTGCCTTAGAAAAGCACTAGTAAACAGGCTAGAAGGAGGGGTGGAGCAACAATGGGGAAATATCAAAACTGCCATCACAGAGGCAACAAGCCTTTGTGTGAAGCAAATAAACAAATCAAAATGAAAGAAAAAGCCACTATGGTTCTCAAAAGAGGTGGCAGTGAAGGTTAGGGAGAAAAAGATAGCATTTAGGAAGTATGAGGAAACACAGAAGGAGCAGGACAGAGAACTGTACCAGTTAAGGCAGAAGGAAGCAGGGAGGGTAGTCAGAATAGCAAAGGCCCAAACTGAGGAAAAGATAGTCAACTCAGTTAAGAAGGGGGATAAAACCTTTTATAGGTATATCAGGGAGCATAGAAAGACAAAGGGAGGGATAGTGAGGCTGAATAGAATGGACGGTGGGTGGGCAGAGAGGGACAGTGAAAAAGCAGGGATACTGAATGAATACTTCTGTTCAGTATTCACAAAAGAGGAAGTGGTGGAGGTGCCTAATCCAATTAACAGAAGCACTCTGGAGAGGGGGGTCGATCACAGTCCTTTCACAGAAGAACAGGTTCTGAAAAAACTCCTAAAACTGAAGGTGGACAAAGAAATGGGGCTGGATGGAATTCACCCCAGAATTCTAAAAGAATTGAGCAGAGAACTAGTGACACCACTGACTACCCTTTTTAACAAATCATGGGAGGATGGTGTGGTACCCGAGGACTAGAAGAAGGCTGATGTGATTCCCCTTCACAAAAGTGGGACCAAGACAGAGGCAGGAAACTACAGACCTGTCTGTTTGACCTCTGTGGTAGGGAAAGTGATGGAATCACTTCTGAAGGAGAGAATTGTTGAGTACCTAGAGGCCAGTGGGGCACAGGACCCAAGGCAGCATGGGTTCACAGCGGGAAGGTCATGTCAGACGAATCTAATTGATTTCTTTGACTCGGTGACCAAAGTAGTAGACCAGGAGGGGCTATGGACATGGCCTACCTAGACTTTAGCAAGACATTTGACACAGTCCCACAAAAGATTAATAGTCAAATTAACCAGCCTGGGAGTGGGTCCCAGGGTCGAGCCTGGGTAAAACATTGGCTGGACAACAGGACACAGAAGATAATTGTAAATGGAGTCCACTCTGAAGAAAGAGGGGTTACTAGTGGGGTACTGTAGGGTTCAGTACTGTCCAGTCCTTTTAATGTCTTTATAAGTGACATTGCAGAGGGACTGGAAGGAAAAGTATGCCTCTTTGCAGATGACACAAAGATCTCAGACAGGGTTGATACACAAGGAGGCGTGGAAAGGATGAGAAGGGACTTGACAAGGTTAGAGGAATGGTCAGAAGTATGGCAGCTTGGATTCAATGCAAAGAAGTGCAAAATAATGCACCTGGGAAACAAAAACCCAGGGGAAGATCACACAATGGGGGGGAGGTAGTAACAACAAAAATGGAAAGGGACCTGGGAGTAATCATATCAGATGACCTTAGGGTTGGCAAGCAGTGTTAGAAGGCGGTAGCGTGGGCGGGGAGGGGGATACTGGGATGTATAGGGAGAGGCATCACCAGCAGAAAACAGGAAGTTGTTATCCCCCTGTACAGACAGTTGGTGGGACCCCATCTGGAGTACTGAGTCCATTCTGGAGACCCATCTCTGCAAGGACATAGACAGGATGGAGGCAGTTCAGAGGAGGGCAACTAAAATGTTGCAGAGTCTGCAAGAGAAGCCATATGAGGAGAGACTAAAGGAACTTAATATGTATACCCTTGGGGAAAGGAGGGATGGGGGGTCATGATAGAAACATTTAAGTACCTCAGTGGAATCAACAAAGTCCAAGAGGGTAGCATCTTTCAGAAAAAGATACGTGCAAGAACAAGGGGACACAATTTGAAGATAGAGGTGGGGATGCCTCAGGGCAATGTGAGGAAGTATTTTTTCACAGAGAGGTTGGTGGAGGCATGAAACAGCCTTCCTGAGGAGGTTGTGGGGTCTAAAACTGTGGGAGAATTCAAGAATGCATGGGGCAGACATAAGGCAATTTTTGTGGGGGGTAGAAAGAAATAGGCTGTTGGTTAAATAGGATCTGCAGCTTATCCTTTAGGTAGAGAAATGGGCAGACTAGGTGGGCCAAGCAGTCCTTATCTGCCGTCAAAGTCAATGTTTCTATATGACTATGGGAGAGTGGGGTCTTTGTTGGGTTTTAGCAGGGGAGAGATAACCGCATAATTCCAAGATGAAGGTGGTGTCTCACCTTCAGCCACTGTCCGGCACGCTGAAAGAAGGCTAGGAAGTAGCTGTGGTATGAAGGCCTTGTACCATTCCAGGCTGAAACTGTCTGGACCAGGACACTTCTATGGTTACATAGAAACATAGAATTTGATGGCAGATAAGGACCGCTTGGCCCACTCAGTCTGCCCATTTCCCTGCCTACTGGATAAGCTGCAGATTCTAGTTAACCAGCAGCCTACTTCTTCCTACCCCCCCCCCCCAGAATTGCCATATGACTGTCCCATGCATGCTTGAATTCCACCACTGTTTTTGACTCCACGACCTCCTCCAGAAGGCCGCTCCATGCATCCACAATTCACTCTGTGAAAAATACTCTAAATTACCTCTGAGCCGCCTTCCATCTTCAAATTGTGCCCTTGTTCTTGCACACCTCTTTTTTTTGAAAGATGCTACCTCTTGGACTTTGTTGATTCCCTTGAGGTACTTGAAAGTTTCTATCATGTCCCCCTCTCCTTCTTTCCTCGGGGTATACATATTAAGCTCCTTAAGTCTCTTCATATGTCTTCCGTTGCAGACCCTGCACCATTTTAGTTGCCTCCTCCGACAGCTTCCATCCTGTCTATGTCTTTGCGAAGACTGGGTCTCCAGAACTGCACGCAGTACTCCAGATGGGGTCTGACCAGCTGTCTGTACAGAGGGATAATAACTTCCTGTTTTCTACTGGTGATGCTTCTCCCTATGCATCCCAGTATCCCACCAGCCCTCCTTGCTGCCCTCTCACATTGCTTGCCCACCTTTAGGTTTCAGTGTTTTAACCTGTAGTAAAATTTCCTCAGGTCTAATTGGGTGTTCCAACTGTTTGATATGTTGTTCGGACAATTTAGGTAATGAAAGTTTATCTAGAAAGGCTGTTATTGCCTCCGATTGATTGTGGGAGTGATATGGGGCTTTATACAGGGTTTCATAAAAAAGTTGAAAGGTCTGACTGATTTGATTTTCTTTATAAGTGGCTTTATTGGAGGAGTTATTTTTAATTTTTAAAATAGTTGAGGCTCGTTTATTTGCTCTAAGTTTTCTTGCCAAAGCCCTTGCTCCTTTGGCCCCCCCCCCCTCGTAATTGTACTATTTTAGATAGTTCAGACTCTGGAAAGTTCTATAGTTTAATATTTGTTGAATCTCTTGTTTTAGGCCCCTTATTCTACGATGGAGAGTCGCATCACCCTCCCTATATAAAAGTTGATATGACTCAAGGAGGTCTGTCAAAAATTTGAGTCTGACATTCATATTTTTTTTTGTTTACGAGAGTCATATTCTAGCAGCTCCCCTCGGAGAACCGCTTTCAAAGCATCCCATTGAATAGGACAAGAGATTTCGGGAGAAATATTTTCTTGAATTGCTTGGGGAATACGTTTCATAAAGGGGGTCTGAATTCTTGATCCTGAAGAAGGGATGCATTAAACTGCCAGAGTCTGGACTTCTTTTGTTTACCCAAATCTATTTTTAAAATTAATGGATTGTGGTCTGAAAGTACTCTAGGCTCTAATATAATATCTTGAATGAGTGTAAGATGTTCCACTGTTGTGAAAAAATAGTCTAGCCTGGAGTAGGTGCTGTGTCTTGCGGAAAAATGTGAATAGCCTGGAACCGATGGGAAGAGTCTCCGCCATATATCCTCAATGCCTAAGTGGGCAAAATTCCCCTTTAAATATTTAGCCGCCCCAGAAAGCCTGGTTAAATTATGGTTAGAGGAGTCAAGGTGTGGGTGAAAAGGGATATTAAATTCCCCCATCCCCCCATGATCAATATTCCCCTGAGCCTCTCCATCACCTTCTGTACAAATGTTCGTGCCACTGAAAGTGATGACTGGGATGGAAGATAAACATTAACCAATGTCACAGTTTGAGAATAAAGTGAGCCTGTAAGAATCACACATCTTCCTTGAGGATCTAAATAGGTTTCTTGAGGATGAGGATGGGACTAAAATGGCAGTACCTCTTTTACGTCCCCTAGGATAAGAGGATGCGAACACTGAGTATTTACCTCCACAGTGTAGTTTAGAATGTTCCACCCCTGAGAGATGAGACTCCTGTAAAAAATATAGGTCTGCATTCTGTTTCCCTAAATATTGCATGATCCTGTAACGTTTAATAGGTGAGTGTAAGCCATTCACATTCTGGGAGAAAATTTTTACTGGGGGATTAACCATAGTCCATTATAGAAGGAGGTACAATTATAAAGGATGGAGGAATTGGATCCCGAACAGGGAAGTCTTAAAAACATTTTTTTGTATTATATGCCACTCTAACCCCGGCAGTCTTCTTAGCCCAAACACAACAGTGCCGTAGAGAATGGCATTGTTAAGCTTATCCGTCCTGTTGGGAGCAACTCATCCATCCATGTGTGGGGAACCAGCTGCACTAAAAAATAATTTGTCAGTATCCATTTTTAAACTTAACAGTAGAAATAGAGAATAACAATATAATCTAACTAGAACAATAATGTTAAAAAAAACAAAAATTCCCCTAGGGAAGAACTATATACAAATAATCTTCCGTAATAGGAGGAGATTTGCCTATCTCCAACCTGGGTCCTGAGGAGAGAAACCTCTTCCCAGGTAAGTGGGAAACGATCCACAAAATGTGGGTCTCTGCCCACTCGAGAGGGATACTCCCTCCCTAGGAATTAGGTCCTATAAGAACCCATTCCAGAAATGGTGGAATATAAGTTTTGAAATGGCTTCAAACCATAAGGAAACCCTCCAAGTTAACAGAGGAGAGCTCCCCGCACATCGAGCCCATGAATCATGCCTCGTTAAAAAAAAAGGGGGGGGGATTATAATTTTCCCCCTTTAATTATATCCAGAAGAGAGATGAAGTGTAGGCACTTGTAGTAATATGTTCAGCCAGGTTCATCATAACAAAACATATAATCTCCGAAAGGGTTAATATCAATGAGAATATTTCAAAGTCCTTTCAAGGATCCAGAAGGGTAGGGATGATTCAGCCTATAGTCTGCTTGTTGGCTAAGGGACTTAAATTAGAAAAAAGGAAAAAGAACTATCCGGAAGTTCTGACCAAAATTCCGTCCACACGTACGTATAACCTAACATAATTCTGGTCCAATATTATAGTTTACAGTTCCCTTTCTTTTCCTTCTTCTCTTCCCTTTCTTTCTTTTCCCTTTCCCTTCCCCTTCCCCTTTCTTCTTTCCTGTCGTTTATTTTCCTTTCCTTTTCATTGTTGATTAGAAGGTCCAACTTGTTCTCGATGTCGAAGCTCACTTGTAAATTGAGAGAATAAGTCCTGGACAGAAGGGGCCTAAATCAGGGAATTAGGTCTTAGGAGGGAAATAGGGTTGGGGGGGAGCCAACAGAATGACCCGTGGCCAGTGAAGGGAAAGCCAACCGTTCCATAGGGCATATACAGTAGCCTTATGATGTATTTAAGTTTTATTTACTGGCATAGTGTTACCCTTAAAGGAACTGAAACTCACTCTCAGCCCTCTAACTCACTAACAGGTCTATCTGTCAGCATCCCCAACCCCCCAACCCATCCCCCAGTATAACAGCAAAAAGGTTTTTCACCGTGTACTTAGCTTCAAATTGGATGCAGAGTTGGGTTCCTAAGAGATTTCACTTTGTTCGGTAATTTCTGAATCCTTTGATCTCCTTTATTTGGTTGATCGAGTTCCTGAGGTTCATGTACCAAGGGGGGGCCTCTCGGTCTTTGACATCATTTTGAAATCTTTGTCTGATACTATCCCTCTTTGTAGTAGATCTGATATGGCCTCTGAAGCTGAGTTATATGTAGTAGGGCCATTGGGTAGAAGAATAACCAGCTTTGCCGGATAGGGGGTGCGAAATTTCAGGTTCTTTGCTCTCAAAAGAGGAAACAAGGGTGAATAGTCCCTTCTGGAACGCTGAGTGGCTGGGGCGTAATCGTTATCGAATAAAGTATGGTGTTCACCCAGCAGGACCTTCTGTTTATGCCATGCTTTAATCAAGATCTGATCTTTTTGTATAAAGCTACCAAATCTGATTACAAAAGATCTCGGTCTGGCATTGGGTTTAGAGCGGTGAGGCCCAAGTGCGCGATGAGCCCTCTCGATGTCAATCTGGAATTCTGGCCCAAGTCCAGGGATAGGCATAAAAAATAGTCCGCAAAGGCATTGGGGTCATTGCCCTGTTCCCCCTCAGGCAGCCCGTAAAGCCTGATGTTTTTTCGGCACTCCCTATTTTCCACATCTTCTTGTCTCATGGCTAAATTTAGCTGTTCCTCGGCTAGGGAGTAAACTACTTGTTCCAGTTCCAAGATTTTAGTAGTGTTATCTGAGATCTGTATATCAGCCTCGTTGACCCTCGCCTGCAGTTCCCCCAAGTCTGTGCGTATATCTTGCAGTGCGTCTCGCATTTCGGATCTAAATTCTGAAATAGCGGAGAGGATGGCCTCTGAAGGTAGGTTTTCCATTGATGCTGACCTTTTTTTTTTCTCGCTTCTCTTGCCCCGTTTTCTGTCTGGCTGGGAGGCTGAATGTGAAGAAGTATCGCTATCAGGCAGGCTGCCGTCTTCGTTCTCGGGGAGATTTTGCAGTTTTTGAAAGCGATTTCTCTCCTGTCATGCCATTTCACCCGAGGCTTGAATATTTAATTGTAACATCTCACCCGCATTGTCTTTTTGTTTAAAGATTCTGATTTCAAGTTTGTTTTAGTCCAAATGTGGGAGAGATCTTGATTTTTTTAATCGATGGTGTAGAGGAGCTCAGTCTCCGTGTGCTCACACCGCCATGATTCCACTGGAAGTCCACCTGGCAGAGTTTTGTGATGTACTCATTGCAGACATCTGCAAGATGGTGATTTGGGGCACAGTACGCACCTTTGTGAAACACTACACTCTGGATATCCATGCCAGACAGTACACTTTCTTCGGCAGGGCAATCCTTATGGACTTCAGTCCTGAGTGAGCTTGTCTCCTGCCACCCTACTTGGGGGATTGGTTTTTAGCTTGGTACTCTCCCATTAATGTGAATGAGTGCTGGAGACTTTTAGTCTGGGAAGATATGGAAATTATATACCAACTGTAATTCTTGATCTTCTTGGACAAAGTCTTCACCACTCGTTCACACGTCCACCCACCATCCCCCGAGCTCACTCATTCTGTTTTTGGTCTTCACTTCCTTGTTGTTTGGGCTGTGAAGACATTGTCGAATTGACCCTTCTTACATGGGTCATCCAGGCCATCTCTGCCTGGAAGTTAGGGTTAGGTTTTCTTAAGTTAGTTTATGCTGCACCTCCTAGGTCAAAAAGGTACTGAGGTGGTTAGAGGGTCAACACCGAGATAGCCTATACAGCACGAGCTAGTCTTGCAGCGCCATATGTGCGGTCCTATCCTGGCACTGGCCTTCTTGAAGATTTTTGGCTCCTTCGGGGTCCTATCACCTCCAGCATAGTCCCATTAGTGTGAATGAGTGGTGGAGACTTCGTCCAAGAAGATCAAGAATTACGGTAGGTACGTAATTTCCATTTATGGCAATATAAATCTGGTGGAATGCTGTGACTGTAAAAACACCTTTTCCAAAAAAAATTTAAAATTAATATTTGTTCGAGAAACAAATTGACAATTTATTATAATTAAGTCCTCCTAACTGGTCATTTACCTTCATTAAAGATTGCCTGAAGCATTGAGCCCCGTGTGCATCACCTTAGGCTCTTAGGTCCCACAGTTCGCCCTTAATTACTGGTAAAGGACTTGCATGTTGCCAATTGTTGCTTAAGCATCACCTGCTAGTCTTGTTAACACAAGCTTTTGTTTCCAAAATTTAGGGGATGTTTAGGGTGCCATCTAGAAAGTAGTCAGATACTCAACTTGCATATAGATAGCCAGTGGCTCGTACGAGTAGCATTGGAATCTGCTGGACTCATGCGTCCTGCTAACATCACCTTTTAATTTTTTCCCCTTTTTAATAACTTGCTGGGAGGGATGGATGTTTTAGGTTTATAGGATTTTGGTGTTCATCAATATCATGTTCACACAATGTATAACCCTACTAACATGAATGTTCTGCAGTATTTTGTGTATGTAGCCTAACAGTTTCTGTCTACCTAGATTAATTTCACTATCCACATAGGCACTCCCACTGGGCATAGCTCAGTCACCAGAGGTCTTCAAGCTTGGCTCCTCCCATTACCCGTGGTGTCCTCTGGCTCTGCCTGATTGGCTTCAGATCTTTCTTTGCACCATAAAGGACAGGTCTCCTCTACAGCTCCTGTGATGATTAGAGTTTTCAAGTGGTATTTTCAATATTTGTCTCAATTTAACCTTTTTTTTACCAACTCGGCTTGTTCCTTTCATCTTCCGGTTACCGCTCCATCAATGAATTGAATGATTTAATGAAGGAGGCCAGGATTAAAGTGGTGTCTGTTATGCAGACAAAGAATTTCTGTGGCGGACAGCCATGAAGCATGTGTTTATTGCCATGGGGCTAAACATAACGTGAGTAACTGTACTTGGTGTCAGGCCATTTACACGTCTTCATCCACTCGCAGGGTGCGCTTCCTTTAGTATAGGCCACAGGTTCAGTGGTGCATCTACAGGCTTTGGAGGATGTCACTGTGGTGGCTGGGGAGTCCTCTGAGATGGAGTTGGTTCCCATTGGAGAGCCAACCATGGGGCCAGCCACTCTCCGAGATCATGCACAATTTCTTGAATTTTTCCGCTCAGTTCATTCTGATTTAGAGAGTTCACATTATTATTGGAAGCATAAGAGGCGCTGCCATCATTGCTCATGGAAGAGGGAGCGTTTCCACTCTTCTTGATCACATGGTTGCCAGGAGTGCTCAGCATCATTCCAGTCTAGGAACTGGTTGACACTGCAGTGGAACCACCAGTAAAATTGCCAGCTAATTCATTGAAGGTTGATGAACCCAAGGTGGTTTTTATCACTCCTATCAGCCATGAGTCGAAGGATAAAAATATGTTCCTCACTGATACTTCCAGATGCCACTCCACAAGGCAGGTCAGGCAAAACCGAGTCTCCACTTGAGCCCACTCCAGTGCAGCCCAACTGGTTGTTTCAACTCCAGGGCAGCCTATGGTGGTGCTCGTACCCAAGCAGGTGATGGAAACAGTGCCTGCCCCAGCAGGCCCTTGTCGATCTCTGGATCTGTGCACAGGGTTGAGGTCAAGATCCCTCTCGATCTTGATTTTGACTCAACAGTTATTGTCGAGCTCTTTGTCTAGCTGATGCTTTGACTCTGAGTTTGTAGCCTATAGGAGAAAGCTGCCTCACAGCATTGGGCCTTTAGAGGAGTTCACCCCGGCTCAACGTAAAACCAATGCTTCTGTCCACCTTGAGCGCATAATGGGTGCCCTTCCAGACCCTGCAGGTGGTACAGCATCCAGTGGTCTTTAAACTCGGAAGCAAAGCCCGGAACCTATCTTCCCAGATTTGGACTTGGAGGCTTCCTCAATGGCGTCATCCCTGTTTCCACACAGTGTAGATATCTCCGACATCCACTTCACTGTGTGTGATTTGGCCTCTTTCTTGGCACAGTTGCAGTGCATATCTATGTCTCTGAATGATTCTCTGGAGGAAGTCCAGAAGCAGGAGTCTTACCCCCTCATGGATGTCTTGGATCAGGATTCCGTGCTTGGGATGGCATTCCCAGTAGCCCAGACTGTGCTGGCCCTGTGCTTAGCACATGACAGCACCTGGATTCATGCCAGGTGCTTCCATGCCACATTTACCACATGTATGTGATCCACATGGGTGGTTTGTCCAGGTTTTAGAAACTGCCTTCATCTGTGGGCCTGGTGGCTGAGATGATATTTTTCAGGGCCCAGGTGCAGGGTGAGTTGTATAAGTCACCAAACAAAAAGTCCAAGAAACAGTACTTCCTTGGTCATAAGGTGTATGCATCTGTCTCCTTGGGGACCTGGCAGGCCAAATACGTGACTTTGATGCTCCATTAGCTCTTTGGCAAGCTCACCATTGTTTATTCCTCTGTGTCCAGCAGACAGTCTGAGGCATGCATTCTCCATGTCCTGATCTTATCTCTCTCTCTCTAAGCACTAGTAGCAGATGGCTCTGGACTGATATTTTGGCGTGCGCAGTGGCAGTGACCGTGCATAGGCAGGCCTGACTTCAGGTGTCCCTGTTTGCCCTAGAGACCTAGTATAAGCTTGCAGACTTGCCCTCTTTGGCCACCAACCTGTTTGGCCCTGGGGTGGAGGACCATCTCACCCACATTGAGAAGTCCAGTACATCCTTGGATTCTGTTATGTTTGCACAGGAGCTGGAGTGCCTTTTGTGGGGGTGGATAGAGGCAGTAGCAATCTCAGCAGCAGCAAAAGGCAACAGTAACAACAGTACCGGCTGGCTAAGTCATCCAGTATGTCCAGCAGTTGGGATCAGTGAGAGGGGTGGTGCTACCAAGATTGAGCCCTCCTGAGCTGTCTCCATGGGTAAACATTTAGAGGCTGAGAGGTGTCACTCCCTCTACCCTCACAAACCCTGCTACAACTCCCAGTCACGGGCTGACTCTCCCACTTTCTGTCTCAGTGGTCTGCCATCAAGTTGGACAAATGGGTCCTGAAGTTGTGGGGTCAGGTCTGCCTCTAAAACTTAAGATGCTCCTGCCGTGTCATCCATTAGCACTGTTGGTGTCTGCACTGTGGAACAAGGTCGCTCAGCTCTTAGAGCACCGTGTGATAGAGCCTGTCCTGGATATCCTTGCAGCTCAGTAGTTGTGCCCCATTCTTGACCTGTGTGTCCTAAACCAGTTTGTATGCATATGAAGGTTATGTATCGTCATCCTCAACCGGTTATACCATTCCTGGAGCATGGAGGGTGATTCTGTTCTATGGACCTTCAGGGTGCGTATTTTCCATTCCAATCCATCCATCGCATCTGCAGTTCCTCTGCTTTCTGGTGGGTGATGCACTGTACCAGTTTAGGGTAATACCCTTTGGCCTGCCATTGGCACCAATGATGTTCACCAAGTACCTATTGATCATGGTAGCCTTTCTCTGGTGCCAGGGCATTGGTGTCTTTCTGTACCTGGATGCCTGTCTCAAAATAGGTAATGCTATAGCAAATGGGGAACGGTCCAGGGACCTAGCTATTTAAACGTTTCGGGATCTGGGCCTGATTTTTAACCCGGCCAGGTCAGCACTGGTACTGAAGCAGGTTATCCTGTTCATTGGAGCGGAGTTGGACTCCCTCAAAACCAGAGCTTGTTTACCCTTAGACTGAGTTGAGGATCTTACATACTTTGCCCCATCATGTCCAGTTGGGCAGTTGCACCAACCTGGGACATCCTTTGACTTCTGGTGTTCATGTCCTTTACGATAGCTGCGGTCCATTAAGCCTTCTAGTGTAGGGGCCCCCTTTAATGAGAGCTGGGGCTCCAGTGGTCCTAGTGCCATAGTGACCTGAACCAGCTGTACAGGTGACCCATCTGATGCGGGACGCCAAATGATGACTGCCCCGGACCGCTCTGAGGGCATACCATTTGTACAAGTGGAGCCATCCCTCACTCTGACAAGAGGTGAGTCGCTGGTGGGATGGGTTGCTCACCTGCAGATCAGCAGAGCTCACCAGTTCTGGTCACAAAGCAAAGCCCAGCTGTCCAACCTGCTGGACTACCAGGCAGTGCAGTTGAAACTGACAGAGTTTGCTCCACTGATCAGGGTTGGGTTCTGCAAGTCAACATCATCAACACAACCACCATGTTCTACCTGAACAAACAAACAAAGTGGGACACGCTTGCATTCTCTGTCGCTGGGGGACAACCAGCTTAGGGACTCTTGTCAGTGCAAGGGCTGCTGCCTGGTCCAGCGCACACTTGTTCATATCCCACTACAACATCAATATGCTCATTTGTTGTGATTCTGCATTTGGGACCTCAGTCCTCTAGTCTCTCTTCGCCCGAGTTTCTGCATTACCCCCTCCTCTTGGAGGACTGCTAGGAGTCTGCCTATGTGTGGATCGTGAACTGACTCTACACAGTTGGAAATGGAGGTTGCTCACCATTATTTATAGCTCTGCTACTGATGTTCAGTTCACATCCACATGACTCACCTGACCTCCCCTAGAAAGACACTCCTGCTTCCAACTTGCAGATCGGGTCAGTTACGGTGGAGCAGGAGGAAAACACCACGGATGTTGGGAGAAGATAAGCTTTAAGACTTCCAGTGACTGAGCTACTCCCAGTTAAACTGCCTATGTGTGAATGTGTGTAGAACTAAGGTTACAGGTGAGTAACCTCTCTTTCTAGGGGTGAGGATATCGTTTACCATCCACACATTGGCAGTTCCACTGGAAAGTGCTGATTTGCTGGAAAGTCTTTAAGCTAAGCTCCTCTCACCACCTGAGCAGTATATTCCTCTTCTCTGCCCTGTTATGTCAAATCTTCCTTTGCACTGGAAGTGTTCGATTTCCTCCTTTGCAGCTCTGTGTGTTGTAGGCTACCAAGTGCACCACTGGCAATTTTTGTCTTTCTCCTTTGATGTTTTGGTAGTTTCTTGACCCTTTCTCTTCAAGATCAGTCCTGCTTCGGCCTATCAGTGGAAGATGGAACAAAGGGAAACAAAGCCAGCTCCTGGCTTCAACGTCTATATCATGTGCCACCAGAAAATGTTGTGGATGGACCCGCACATGTCTTGCCTCTACTGTTTGGGGGCCGCACATGATGTTTCGGGCTGTTGTCTGTGACGGATGAATGCTGTCTTCCTCTTTCTAGGATTGCACAGCCTTGTTTCTTCTAACCTGGCCGATAAAGACCTGAAGTTTCAGCCAAAAGGCTGCAAAAAGGCCTCCGCTGTGGTGTGGTCTGCTGCCCAGCTTTAGGCTGTGGTAATGAAAAAGGCAGCAAATGCTGCTGCAGCAGGCACCTTGTTGGCCTCAGCACTGCTTCCGGCTGGGGCTAGCGACAGAGTGTCCTTCATTGGAGAACTTCAGGAGATGTGTTGGACCCTTCAGGTCTTCAGGGAGAGCCCTGCCCACTATGGTAAGAAACACAAGCGCTGTCGGTGCCAGTCGTGGGACCAGGCGAGATGGTGGTTCTCCCGCTCCCTCGACTGCTCAACTCTGTCAAGTTTTCTGTGGTCGAGGGCCAGTTACAAAGCCCCATGGTGCCCCTGTCAGTTTTGTCAACCTTGACACCGGCTGAACAGACGGTCGACATTTTTCTCGACCCTGTTGACCAGTTATCGAAGGGGATCGATGATGAGTCAATCCCCAAGACTCTGTTTTCCCGATCTTCGCTCATGAGGACATGGACCACTCTGTGTCCCTGGCCGGCTCCACTCTGGACCAGCATCCTCTGGTGGTCATTCCACTGAAGCCGGTGCTCCCCACGCACCTCAGCATGTGGTCTATAATGAATCCCCGGTGGCATTTCCTCTGCCTCAGCCCTTAGGTTGATGGTCGAGGTCGAGCTCTTGGTCAAGGTGCTGCTTGCACTCTCGCTCAACTGGGAGGCATCGCCATCTGCGTTCCTTGACCTCCTCATCCTTGGATGAGGAGAGGCTCCGCTGCTGCCTGCAGGCTTTACACCAGACACCTGTGGTCTACTGTCATGTGCTGATCATGACCATGCCAGTCCATCCTTGGCAGATTTCCCAGCACCTGTCTTACCATCCTTGCGAGGGGAGCCACCTCCACTGCAGCCTTTGATGGGAGCTCTGACGGAGGACTCACGTGCTGCGGCTGTCTTGTCAGGCCACTGTTGGTGGACATCACCCAGTCAGGTGATTGTCGGGTGGTCCATGGCAACAAATGGTCAAGGGCTGTTTTTACAGAGTCCTCAGATGACTTGGATGGCTCACCCATGCTGTCGACAAGGCCGCATACCTTCGACCATGTGTCGGTAGAGGAAATGACTACCGACCTGAGGCCCGAGTCATTTGGGGTTTTACTCCGACTCACCTCTGAGTCCACGTCTGTCCCTCTGGAGCCTGTTCAGAAAATGGCCAGCTACCCTTTCACAGACATCGTCAATAGAGACGAATCCCTGGGAACTGCTGTTTCCATGGCTGAGGCTGTATTCGGCCTGGCCCTGGAGTTTTGGCAGCATCCTGCCCAACACCCTCTGCCCAAATGGTCTGTAAGTACATGCTTCCTACCGAGTCCCTTTCCGGGTTCTCTGACCATCCCTTGGCCGAGGGTCTGGTTGCAGACTCGGCTTTCCGGAAGTCCATATCCCAAGGGGATGTGGACAAGCGCCCAGACAAGAAGTCGAGGAAGCTTTACCACGTAGCCAAGAAGGTTTGCACTGCCTCCTCTCTCAGTCTCTCTAAGGCGAGCTACACCATTATGATGGCCAACTTTGGTCAGTCCCTGTTGGGAGTGCTGGATAATGTTCTCTCTCACCTCCCTGCTAGTAAGCAGCTGCCGGTGAAGTTGATCAGATACCATGGTCAAACGCTGCCTAAACACCAGCTCCTGGGGGCCTTAAACATGGGCATTTCCTGTGCCTGTGCCATGGCAGCGGCCATTGCAGAGCCTAGCTGATGCTTTTCACCTTCACAGTGGACACTTGGCACAAGTTGGCTGATGTGCCTTTCTTGGGCACTGACCTTTTTTTGACCGGGGTGGAAGGTCATCTCACAAGGATTGAGAAATGCCACCCTGGACTTTGTGGCTTTGTCCCAGAAGGGTCCTAAGGCCCAGAAACCCAAAAATGAAGGCCTTTCAATTTCTGTCTTTGAACCCACAGCAGCCATGGTAGCAGCCCCATCAGGGATAGTACCAAGCCTGGCACCCCAAGACCCAAGTTCTCCAGCCAGAGGCCAAAAATAGGGCGTAGGGGAAGTGGTGTCTTTCCAGTTCCAGAGGCCATTGCTTCCTCTGAAGCTGCCCTGTGATGGGTTGGGGTGACAACCTCCCACCTGTCCAATCCCTGACTGAGCTCCCTGTAGGGGGTCAGCTTCGCCACTTCTGGCCACACTGGGCCATCATCAGTGGGTTCTTGTGGTGGTAGGCAGAGAGCTATCTCTGGATTTCGTGGCTCTTCTGCCTTACCTATCCCATGCTCCAAGGGATTCCTTTTTGTCGCAGGACGTGCTGTCCAGTATAAGGGAGAACATCGCTCAGCTCCTTGCAAAAGGGGCTATAGCCCATGTCCCAGACACCTTGCAAGTCAGGGGTACATGTCTGGGTACTTCCCGGTCCCGAAACAGACGGGGGGCTGGCGCCCCACCTGTATCTGACAGTCTCAATCAATACATGAGGAGGTGCAAGTTCTGGATGGTAACCCTGAACCAGATCATAACACCCCTAGAGCAGGGCATGTGGTTCTGCTCCCTGGACCTCCAGGACGTATTCCCATATCTGGATGACTGGCTGATAGCCAGGCCATTTAAGGAGGCTGTAGAGCAGCCCAGGAATCTGGCCCTCCAGACTTCCAGTGACTTGGGCCTGTTAGTCAACCCAGCGAAGTCTGAACTGATACCCTTGCAGATAATTCATTTAATCGGGGCAGAGTTAGACTCCCTGTGGACCAAGGCCCGCTTCCATATGAACGGGGCACTATATCTTCTTTGCCTGATCATTTCAGTTTTGGTACTTGTGCTCTTCCCGGGACTTCCTGCGGCTGCTGGAATATATGGCATCCAGCAGCACCATGGTCTGGTAGGCCTGCTGATGGATGCGGCACCTGCAGTAGGAGTTGGGCCATCAGTGATCTCAGCACCTAGGAGAATTGAACCAGCTTGTCGCAGTGACCCAGCTGACATGGAATTTTATTTATTTAAAAGTTGATAACCGGGAAAGGCACACTGAGCCTAGGCTTGATTCCAGGTGTGACCCGGGGCAAAGGACAGGGTACAAAATTTAAGATACAAGAGATAAAAACAATATACAGTAATTACAGCATTTGGCAAGAGGACACAGCATGAGATTAGAGGGAGGCCGATTAAGGGGGAATGTGAGGAAATTCTTTTTCACAGAAAGGGTGGTGGATGCATGGAATGGCTTACCACAAGAAGTGGTAGCTATGAATACAGTGCAGGGCTTCAAACAGGCATGGGATAGGCATAAGGGAGCAATACAAATGACTATGAATAGATAGATCACTGACAGAGCAAAGGCCGATGGCAGATTTATAAGGTAGAAAAAGAAATGGGCAGACTGGATGGGCCTTGCGGTCCTTATCTGCCGTCAACTTCTATGTTTCATTTACATTAGTATGGCATACTATTTGATAGGTACATCTTATACATAGGCGTGACATTACATACATTTGTATGACCGTGCATAGCACAATGAATCAAGCCACACATGAGGTTAACACTATAGAAGCTGTGACCAGCAGAGCGGACGAGGACACACAAGAGAATATTCACATCATCAAATGAAACAAGAGTGTAGTAGCAATGTTGGGTACCAAAAAGATAAAGATAAGAGCTGGGGTTGATAGATTAGTTCAGGCAGGAGGGTGCCATCCAGTGGTGACTGATCCCAGAACATCTGGAGAAGGAGTCCCGTTTGTCCACCCAGAGCTGACGATCAATCTATGACAAATGGCGCCTCCAGCTGGTGGATGCAGCACCTCCAGTGGGAGTTGGGCCGTCAGTGATCTCAGCACGTAGGACACTTGGACCAGCTCGTCACAGTGACCCAGCCGACATGGGATGCCATCCAGTGGTGGCTAATCCCAGAACATCTAGAGGAAGGAGTCCCATTGGTTCACCCAGCACTGACCCTCATTTTGACGACAGATGCGTCTCCAGTAGGATGGCGAGCACACCTGGGGGACCACAGAACCTACTGGTTCTGTTCACCCAGGGAGTCGACTTACCACATCGACCTGCTGGATCTCCATGCAGTGCAGCTAGGTCTGACGGAATTCGCTCCTTTAGTCAAGGATCAGGTCATGCAAATCCAGACAGAGACCATGACCATGTTCTACCAGAACAGGCAGGGTGACACACACTCCCTTCCCTATTGTTGGGAGGGCCTCCGCACATCAACTCTCCTGCACAGCCTGGGTGCAGCTCTCCTGGTGATTCATGTTGTTGGAGCAGACAGTCAGCTATCTGACACTCTCAGCCAGGTGTGAGAGACATTGCACAAGTAGTCCCTGCATCAGGCGGCAGTGGATCACCTTGTTCTCCTTGTGAGGCACACCTCTGGTGGACCTGTTTGCCTCTTGGGAGAATGCAAAACAGGCTTTTTTTTTGCCCACCCTCCTCAGTCTGGCAGACTTACTGGGGATGCATTCGAGAGGCCCTGTACCCCATGTATGCCTTCCTTCCTTTCCCCTTGATCCACAGGGTGGTGGTCAAGGCGGAGAAGGATAAGGCATGGATGATCCCGATAGCTTCAGACTGACCAAGGCAGTTCTGGTACCTGGATCCCCTCAGCCTCAGCAGCAGGCCTCCGTGGTATTTACCTCTTCGTCTGGACATGCTGACCAGACAGCAAGGGATGATCTTGCATATCCCAGACCTTCAGTCCCTGTATCTTATGGCCTGGTTCTTGAGCGGCTAGAGTTCAAGGCCCTGGGTCTTCCGAGGAAGGTGCTCCATGTTGTTGAGGCCTCCTAAAAAGGGTCGACTCGCAGGCGCTATGCCTTTAAATGGAAATGTTTTTCCATTGTTGTCAGGACAAGGAGCTTGATCCCTTCCCCTGCCCTATGGTTAGTATCCTCTGGTCCCTCTCTCAGCTGGGGCTGTGAGCGACAACCCTCAAGGTGCACCTGACAGCCATTTCTGTGCACCAGGCATGGACTGGTGTACCAGCGGTGGCCCAGGAGAAGGTGGGCAGGTGCTTTTTCAAGGGCCTTGACCTCCTGTCCCCTTCGGTGTGTGAACCACCACCACAGGACCCACTGCTAGTGCGGGATTTGCTTATGGGCAAGCCATTTGAGCCTGTGCGCAGATGTGAGGTGTCATACCTGTCATGGAAGACGGCCTTCTTGGTTGCTGTGATGTCAACCAGAAGGATTAGCGAGCGCCAGGTGCTCTTGATGGAGTCTCCTTATCTGGTCTTCCACAAGGACAAGGTCATCCTTCACTCCCACCCAAAGTTCCGTACGAAGACTGTATTGGAGTTCCACTTTAACCAGATGATGAACCATCTGGTATACTTTACCAGCCCTTCTTCAGAGGCCAATCACAGGCTCCATACCCTGGACCTATGGAGGACGCTCTCTTATTACAAAGAGCTCATGGCTGGAGTTGGAGTGAGGCTTGCCAGCTATTTTTGACATACGATGAAGCCACACCTGACAGACTAGCAGCAAAGCAGATGCTTGCTAGGTGGATTAAATACTACAACGACCTCTGCTGTAGGTTGGCTGGTATGGGTCCACCCATAAGGCTTCGGGCTCATTCCACCAGATATACAGCTGCCTCAGTGGCTGCTTCCAGGGACAGCTGTATCCAGGAGACCTGCAAGGCTACTACCTGGAAGTCGGCACATGCCTTCGTCTCCCATTACAGCATCAACCTGGAGTCTCACCAGGATGTTGCTTTTGGGACCGCTGGTCGCCACGTAGGTGTGTGTGTCTTGCCCCCTCCTCCCGGAGAACTGCTGGAAGTCTGCCAGTGTGTGAATAGTGAACTATATCCACGCTCCTAGAAAAACTGGTTATTCGCCTATAACCATAGTTCTAGGAGTGATATATAGTTCAAATCCACACCACCTGCACGGCCTCCCCAGCAAGTGACACACACATCCCTGCTTCAGTCGTGCAAGATCTGACATCATGGGGTGGGGTGAAGGGATATACAGTCCAGGTTGTGGGAGGAGCTTAGCTAAGATGTTCTGGCAAATCAGCACTTTCCAGTGGAACTGCTAGTATGTGGATGTGAACTATATTCTACTTCTAGAACTATGGTTACAGGTGAGTCACTAATTTTTCTTTCTGGCATTTTAATGCATTGCTGTGTGTGGCATGAAGCAGTAAATGTCTGTCCATACCTCTCAGCTGTCCCAGATTACCAGGCATCTCACTCATTTTGAACTCACATTCTCACCAGTACTTAAAACTGGTTATTTTCCATTAATTTTGGGGCAGAATGTCAAATCATCAATTAATGCCAAACACCAAGGTTATGTTTAAATGTCTCTTTAACATGCATTTCATTTTCTGCTATTTATAGGTAGCAACAGTACATACTGAATGAACCTCAGTCTTTTTCTGCCTGAAAATTTTCTGTTTTATTTAGTTTTAAAGCGTTGTGAGCCTGTGTTAGCTCTATCTGATGGGGTTCCGATTTTGATTCACTGTGTTTTTTTTTTTTTGTTTTACTTTTGCCTGTTTTCTTTTTGCCTTGTCGGGGGTTGAGAGGTATGCTTCTATTTATTTCCGTTCTTCGCCACTGACGCTTGGTTCTTCAGTTTGTGGTGCATTTTATGTGCGGCCCTACATATCTGACTGTTTACTCTTGTTGGCCAATGCAGACATGAGTATGTGCATCAGGTAACCTGCTATAGCTACCCATGCATTGAGCAGTTTTAATTTGATGCCTTTTCAGACCGTGTTGGAAGTCTAAAAACACTTATTTGTAATTAATATTTAAGCTATTTTCCCTGACTGTACCAAACAATTTGCTATTTGATTTTAAGAAAAATTTTATTAAAATGAATTTCAAGGACAGCATTTCCACTTTTAAAACAGCAGTCCCGATAGTTGTGGCTGGGAGGAAAGACAAAATAATGAAGTCAGTTACTTGGTATGTATGGAGCTAGAGACAAGCCACACACATTTTTTTTAATTTTTAGGTTTTTTTTTAAGTGTTACATCTCTACAGTTGTTTTTTTTAACCCAGCTTTATTGAGAAGTGTCACATAAGAACACAGTACATTATATAATCTTAGGTGCAACGTTCTTGCTCGGTATGAATGTTTGTTGTATGTGTATCACCACAAGGACCAGATAAAGTCCAGTAATCTCTATAGTTTTCTGTTGGAGCACTGCACAGACCTTTTCCAGGTCTGCCATCTTTATTTCCTGTAGAAGTGGCTGCCCCTTCTGCCACCATCCTTGCTTTCCTTGAGCAGTTCTTAGCAGATACCTGCTACAGAAGACTCTGGGAGGGAGAAAGAGTTAACACAGGGAGCTTCCATATTTAATAGCAGTCCACTCTCCTAGTGTAACTGGACAGCATAATCAAGGAAAAGGATGTAGGTGTAAATTGTAGATAGTTAAAGGCAGACAGGGAATGTGCTGCAGCAGTCTAAAGAGCAGAATGTAGTGCTGGGATGCATTAGGAGGAAGCAGTGGAGCAGGTCAAGGGAGGTGGTCCTTCCTCTGTAGAAAGCCATGGTTAAACTGTGCCTGGTGTACTATGTTTAGTTCTGGTTGCTGCAGTACAGACAGGACACACTAAGTCCAACACTGGGTTGCTAAGCTGATAAGCAGCTTTGAGGGCAAGAATGACAACGAGAGATTGGATTTATTCTCTCTAGACAGAGGTTGGATAAAAGAACTTGCATTTATATAGTGCTTTTCATACCCACTGTGTGCCAAAGCGTTTTACAGAAAGAGACTGATGGGGAAGTGACTAAACGTGTAGTGGCAGCCATTCTGCTCATTAATATCCACATACAGCCATGACAATTGCCTGAACCAGTTTTCCTGTAACATAGTAATTTAAGGGTGTAAGGGACTCTAGGTCCACCATGTGCACCCCATCTGCTTTATGAGCAGGAATGGAATAAGCATGCTGTCTATACACTTTTGCAAACACACACTGCGAAGGCGAATGTTGGTCAGGACACCAGGGGAAGATCCCCTTCCCTTGTGAAAAGTGCAATGGGCTACATACATAGGTACATATATTTTTTATATATAATTTAGGGGTAAAAGAAAACCAGTAATATAGCGAGTTCCTCCCTTCCACTGACTTGGTGGAAATAACCCTGCCACCCCTTTTTCTTCAAAGTACTTGTCTAGTCTGAACTTGAAGGCTTACTGTATGAACTGATACCACATGCTGTGACAGTCTGTTTCAGGTGTTCACTTGTTCTGTGAAGCAGTTCTTTCTGCTGTCTCCCTTGAATCTTCCTCTCTTCAATGACACTGCGTGTCCCCGTGTGCTTTCATCCTTGTGCATCTTGAAGAGCTGCAATTCGTGAATTCTTCTGCTTCCACCTGGACACTCACCAGGGTAGCACCATATATGAAAAGAAGGGACCTTGTCTCCTTCAAAGCATGGCACACCAAACAGTACAGCCCCCATCCCGTATTTCACTGCAGTGTCAGTGGTGTTTGAGCCCAAGTCCTGGTGTAGAACTAGAATCCAAAGCCTTTTGGCCCAGAGCAGGATGTGTCGCTGAGTTATGCTGACCCCAGCAGTTAAGATGTTGAATAACTTACCTGGTGAGGTGGTAGAATCCAGCACTGTTTGGGATTTCAAAACAGGACTTGACAGGATTACTGGAGTAAAATGGCATTGAGTGTTACACAGAATGAGTAGGAGTGATATGCAGCCTGATAAACTTTGTATTTCCATACTCAAACTGGCTATAGTCTCTATCGTGCAGCAGGACGGATGGGCAAGATGGACCCTAAGTCCCTTGAGCCATCCCTGTAATTTTACTATGTTACTGTTTCTTTTAGCCAGATACGTTCCTAGGATATCTCAGATGTGATGCAACATGCTGTTTCGGTGGGGTCTTGCTTCTACCAAGTTATACAGCTTGGAAGACTAAATCACAGGGTCCCCCAATAACTTGTTCAGAGTCACAGAATAAGCAAGTGGTGTCTGTGATGAGATTTTGACCTGTGATATCTTGGTTCTCAGCTCTGGCCTCTGGATCGCACTACATACTTTCAATTTATTTCTCTTCAAAATACACAAAATGAAGAATTTTACAGAGGTTTGGTAGTAGTCATAGCGTTGCCACTAACACGGGACTGCTGTCTTAAAAGTAAAAGAAAAAAGATGTTTTGTATGTGATTGCAGGAGAGCTTTCTGTGTGTCCTGGCTGACTTGTCGACTGCCTTGGCCAATAAAACTGTTGTTGTCTTGTCCCTAGACTGGGCAGCAGAATCTGGCAATCCCAGCTCTAGGGCTAAAGACATCAGGATGGCATTCCTTTAACAAGCGTTGTTCTCTGCACTGAGTTACTAACACAGATCTTTCAAAATGATTTCTTTACTTCATCCCTACCCCTGCCCTTCTATTTACCCTACTCACCCTCTCCCTGTCTTCCTTGTCTGTTGGATTTTAGCTCTACATGGTGCGCACTATGACAGAGTCCTTAAACTCTGCTGAGCTGTTCAAGCAGCTCAAGTCTATGGGGATGGAAAAGCTAGTGCATTTGATAAAGCCATTTCTGAGGCAGTCCTACTTGTATCCAACTCTTTTAACCTTTGGTGGTAAGGCAGTTAATATATACCTACACATTTTTGCATTGTGATGTGGAGAAATGGTGAACTGTTCCCCTACAAAATTATGGAGGTGGGTTTTGGTGTGACATGATATAGCAGTAAAGCTCCACATACATGGTACTGTATTATATAAATTAGCTATTTAGTTTCCTTACCAGGAGCCGGAATTTCATTTTGCAGCCGTTGGCCAATGGGGCCAGTGGCTGGAGAAATCTAAAGGCCCTTCACTTTAGTTTTTAGTTATGTTTCAGTTTATTTACCCAGGATAGCCTAGCTAAAATGTAGCATCTCGTTTAGAGTGGGTGCAGCTCCTGTTGGTTTACACTGCTGGGTGGACTGGAGCACTGTTTGGTTAAATGACTTGCCCAAGGTCATACAGTGAATATTTGACTCTAGCGGGGTTTGAAGTGGCAGTCTCCTGGATCCCAGTATGGCACTCTAGACACTACGGTAGACAACACTCTCAATTTTCAACTGGTTTACCTAAAAGTATGTCTCTTTGCAGACAACACAAAGATCTGCAACGGGGTTGATACACAAGGTGGGGTGGAAAGGATGAGAAGGGACTTGGCAAGGTTGGAGGAATGGTCAAATGTATGGCAACTTAGATTCAGTGCAAAGAAGTGCAAAGTAATGCACCCGGGAAACAAAAACCCTGGGGAAGAATACACAATGGGCGGTGAGATACTAACAACAAAAATGGAAAGGGACCTGGGGGTAGTTGTATCAGATGACCTAAAGGTGGGCAAGCAATGTGAGAAGGCAGTAGGAAGGGCTGGGGGGGGTTACTGGGATGCATAGGGAGAGGCATTACCTGTACAAAACAGGAAGTTGTTATCCCTCTGTACAGACAGTTGGTGAGATCCCATCTGGAGTACTGCGTGCAGTTCTGAAGACCCCATCTCCGCAAAGACATTGACAGGGTGGAGGCTGTCCAGAGGGCGGCAACCAAAATGGTGCAGGGTCTGCACCAGAGGACATACAAAGAGAGACTAAAGGAGGGAGGGGGGGACATGATAGAAACTTTCAAGTACCTCAAGGAAATCAACAAAGTCCAAGAGGGTAGCATCTTTCAGAAAAAGAGATGTGCAGGTACAAGGGGGCACAATTTAAAAATAATAGGGGGGGGTGACTCAGAGGTAATGTGAGGAAGTATTTTGTCACGGAGAGGGTTGTGAATGCATGGAACGGAGGTCGTGGAGTCAAAAACAGTGGGGGAATTCAAGAATGCATGAGACAGACATAAGGCAATTCTAGTGGGGGGAAGGAGGAAGTAGGCTGTTGGTTAACTAGAATCTGCAGCTTATCCTTTATGTAAGGAAATGGGCAGACTAGGTGGGCCATGCGGTCCTTATCTGCCATCAAATTCTATGTTTCTATGAAATCTGACCTTTTCCAGTACTAGCCAACAGGGTGGGGTTGAGACACTGTGCCTGCTGACTCACGGCGGAAGCCAGGAGAACAGTAGTATATCTGTGGCCCACTGCCTAAGGGACCATGACAGATGTTTGCATCTGCCTTGACGTCCTGCGCATCATGCTCTGTGAGAGAAAAAATGGAGGAGAATGGCGCACTGGCCGGTCAGGTGTCGGCCTCATGGACACTAGTCACTGGAGCTCCCGGACCACGAATGGCCACCCCAGACCCGCCTGAGGAAGGGATACATCAGGGTACCCTGAGTGGCTGTGATGTGGCATGTGGAGCGCTGGTTGGTTGGTTGGGAGTAACCCGGGACGTGAATAGGTCCTTGAGATACTTGAAAGAGTGATTGACTGGTTTGCAGGTGAGGGAGCATTAAAAAAAAAAAAAAATGTTTTGTAACCCCAAGCCAGAGGCTGCCACATTTCAGAGGGGGTTGCAATGAAATGAGCAAATTGTATTTCTTAAGCCTAGAACCAAAGTACAACTTTTTGCACAGACTTAGTCCTGAAGGAGGGAATACAGTATGGTCTACTGGTTAGGGTGCAGCAGTGTGAGCCTTGACATCTCTGGTCTGAACCCCACTAGAACCACTGGCCACTGTGTGCCTTCTGGCAAGTCACTTGACCTCTCCATGCTTCATTCATCCCAGGGTTGCATAGGAAAGAGACCATTTCACCAGAGTTACCAATCCCCTGTTAAAAAGAACTGAAACGCTGGCCTGTGTTTTGAAGTGGAACAGTTGCATTTCTCTGTATTTTGCCACTGTACTGGTTAATTAATATGTCCTTTATATTCTGAATTTGTTTTTCCTGATCATACAGCTGTACATGGTGAGAACCATGTTAGAGTCCCTCATTGCTGACAAAAGTGGTTCCAAGAAAACCCTGCGAAGTAGCCTTGAGGGACCCACCATTTTGGACATAGAAAAGTTTCACCGCGAGTCTTTCTTCTACACCCATTTGCTAAATTTCAGTGGTAAGATCTCCCCCTCCATAGCTGATTGGTGACCAGCTCGCATGTCATAATACTGCTAACACGCCATGTAAGAAATGTTTCCGATTGCTGTGAAAAGATATGTGCTGCACTTCATTTCTAGGCCCTTGTCTGCTAAGGTGGTGGGTGCTTAGCTCAGCACATTGGTATGGCAGCCGCAAAGCCCTGATGCACTCTAAGCTTTGCTGGCCTGGAGATTCAGAAACACTTTAAATGATTGTGTTTGTGTAATATTTGTGATGGCAGTTACCTCTGAGGAGTTAACATGACACCAGTGGGTGAATTTACAAATGCAAGTCCGTCACAAATGGTGTGATTGCATTTACAAAATGCTAATTTACTAATTAGAGTAATTGTAAAACATGTGAATGCCTCTACTTTATAGTGAAAACTGTTACAGTTATGAGACATATCCGTAACTGTGTGGGCTATGTAGTGAACTTAGAGTGCGCCCCTTCACCTCCGTTACAGTTCTCGGAAACATGGATTAACCATGAAAGACTCATCTACTGACACCAAGTTTCATTTTTGTTTTATTCCCATCCCTTTCATGTTCTTGGTCTGTGTTATTTTCCATGTTCTAGTTTGCTTCAGGAATTGTCAGGTCTTCTAGAGACAGGGTCACAGTTGAATAAAAAACTGCAGTGCTAACTACCTAGATTCCGTTTACTGTCCACACTTGGGCAGTCTTTTACTGAGCATGCTCAGTCAATGGAACAGCATTCACGCTGTACTCCACCTACCACCCAACCATGTGGTCCATCGGCTCTGCCCCCTTTGCATTCAGATCTTTTCTTTCACTAAAAGGAACAAGTCTCCTCCCTCACATCTCCTACTGTGGAGGATTCTGCTAGTTCTCTTGCCTTTTTTTTGGGGGGGGGGCAGATTTTCAAAGTTTTCCTTCAGTCTTTTTACTTTTTCGTCACTCTCTCCTATGGCTCCTGCCCTGTTATCATAATTAATCATGGAACTGAGGAGAATGCCCTGATGTAGCAGTTGTCTTTTCTGCAGGTACCCTACCTATGTATGCAACCTTTGGACATGATGCCTGCATTCATTGTTTGGACCTGGGTTTTGATGTCTCATTGCTCTTGGTTTCAGGCCGTTCATGCTCCTGTTCTCAGAATGTAAGCAGTGGGTTCTCCACAACAAACCTACCAAGGTGCCCATGCCATCTGCAGTTGGCAGCACATTTGCAGGCCTTGGAGGTTGTGGGTGAAGTGAGGATGTTCCAGTCTTGGATCTTCTGTTGGTGGAGGGGAGAAGTAGCAGTGGATCTTCTGGCTTCTCAGGGGGATGAAGGGTTTAAAAACGCACCGTCAGATTGAAGGTGTGTCTACATCTCATTGATGTAAACACAGAAGAGTTGGTGCATTTCATGGGATTGCTGTCTTTTGAGGTACTGCTCATGCTCTGCCCAGTTGTATGGTCCACATGGTCGGTCACTATCATATGTGGTCAGGCAGCCAGTGGGGCACACCAGTCTGCCCATGGAGCTGCAGGTGGAACAGTTGACTGAGTCAACACCAAGTCCATTAAGGGAGAAGATTATTTGCTAACTAGGACCCTGGTGCTCTCCCGAGTCCCAGGCCTGGTGGGTCAATTTTGATGCAGCTCCTAGTTGTTGCCATGCCACTTGAGCCAATGCCAGTCCCTTCTCTGGCATCACCTTTTGTTAGAATGGTACCCGGCCCTGGAGGCATTGCTGCCACTTCAGTCTCGGAGTCAACACTTGGTTGAAATTGCAGTCGTATTCCCACTTGAGTTCATGACATCAATTCCACGGTTGTGGTTACCATTGAACTCCTGCCACTAACATCTATCCTGTTGCAAATGGGAGAGGGTGGCTTGGCTACAGTGGGCCTACAGAGGCTTTTGCCCAGAGTTAAGGTCAGCCGACGATGCCGTTGGACCCATTTTAGCCTTAGCTGGCTTTCCCAATGCCAGTTTTGGTTGTGGCTCCCAAAGCCCCACCAAGCTCTGTTGGGCATGCCATAGCACCTTAAACAGATGGAGCCCCCACCTCCAGAGCTGTCAGTGGGTGCCCCTGAGTCTGGACTGCTCCATTTCCTGTCAGTGGTGGTGACCCCATCAAAGAGGACTGTCCATACATACTCTTTACAAAGTGTTTTGGGGAAAGCTTGGTGCTCTGACCTATCAGTGTGATTGAATGGTGAAAATTGATTCTTGGAAGATACGAAAATTACATACTCACTGTAATTGTAGATCTTTCATAATATCTTCACCATTCAGTCACATTCAGTCTGCCCACCATCTCACATTCGGGTGAAAGCCAGAGCCTCTGGGTAGCTCACCCTGTTGTGCTTTGCAATCTGGTATTTCTTGCCACTCTCCCAGACTTCTTCCTTTCCCTTTGAAGTTCAGCTCATTTTTCTTAAAAATACTTTACCTGGAATGGGCCCTCTTACAGCCCAGCTGAACTTCCAGGAGTCAGTCTTCACTATTGATTCACACTAATGGGTCTGACCTGGATGTGCAAGGACCTTGTGCTAGCCAGAACTTTTCAGGAGTGTTGATGCCGAGGTGAGCTGCGTGCATGTACAGCACCATGAGACTGGCTTGTGCTACATGGCTTACCTCGGCACCAGCCCTTAACTGCCTCAGTTCCCTTTTCCTCTCTGTCAAGTGCACGTCAGTCACAATATGCACCAGGCGTCGGAACTTCACGTGTATACAACAACAGTATTCAGGTCTTCTCAGTTTTTTGTGTCAGTTTAGTGATTTTACAAAAATGTGTCCCTCAGTCTCTCTCAGCCCTGCTGAGTCAGCAGTCGACAGCCATGGATGGTGACAGTAGGAGCCTCCTCAAGCAAACTATGGCGGCAGTGGGGCCATGTCTGGTCCACTTCCTACTTTGGCAGAGGGTTCTAATGACAGGCAGTCCTGTGCCTGGGAGGAAGGACAGTCCTTCTGGAAGCACAAAAAGAAGTGGGCCCATTCCTGATCCCAGTTTGGGGTCACAGCACAAGTTGGCCTTGAGTTCATCCTCTTCTCTTAGGAAGGGGAAGAGTGGTGCTACTGGTGGTCACCCTCTGCGAGGTCTGCCGTGAGATCCTCAGTCTCCCAGAGTCACAGGCCCTCATCAGCTCTGTCAGTATCAGGATTTCATTTCATGGGAAGTCAAGGTCTTGGACATGGAGTCCCTCTCTGTCTCTGGGGACTTTGGTGGGCAGTTCCCACTGGGCAGCTCTTATGAAGCAGTTGGTGACGCATCTGATTTGTTTGTCTCTTGCTGCGGAACTGGTCTCAGGCCCTTTGGGGCCATTGGCACTGGAGCCACAGGCGTGACCTTCAGGTCGAGTAGAACATTTGGCTCCAGCAACAGCCTCACAGCCCTATGACCAGGCCACCTCCTGTCCCATTGTCCACACCCCCATTCAGAGTCCCTGCAATGGGACCAGTCATGGTACCTTTGCCAGTCACTGGTGATGGCTGGATCTTTGGCATCAGGGTCGACACCAGGCTAGGGCCTCTTTGGGCCTATCCTGGCAACAGCCTCTGCGTCACCATTGGTGCTGGATTCAGTTTTGGCTGTGGTGCTGCCCTTGACACCGTCTTCTCATAAATTGGGGCCAGTGTCACCATTGTTGCCACTCTTGTTCTGGATTGGGGCTGCTGTGATCCACTCCCCTGCCTGATCCTCCATCCGGGCTGGAGTTGGAGGGGGGGATGAGTTTGACCCCTAACTCATTATTACTCATTATCTTTTCAGTCAGTGATGATGACCCTCCTTATAGGCTGGACCCTTTGGACCCAGACCCTTCTCCTCTTTCTCAAGAGGATTTGACTTTCCAGGCCCTTTTTTTTTTTTTTGACTCTTTGTGCACCACTGCTGTGGAACTCTCTCAAATTGCTCCTTCTCTCTGGTACCACTCTATCACCCACCTGGTCCCTTGCCTCCTGAGAGGGTAGCTGCCCTCCACCAACCTCCTGCCGACAGATCCCCCAGCTCTGAGCCCCCTGAGGTAGGGCCACCTCCACTCTGGCTATAATCTAATTTGCCAGCTGAGTTGGTGGAAGTGCAGAGGGGGCAGAGGCAAGGCCCAGTATTAGCGTGTGGCAGTGCAGACTTGAGGAGAGGCATTGCCCATCCAGTTACAGGGATTTATTCTTCGTCGTTTCCCCAGGAGCATGGGTATGCAGTGACCTCTCCCCTATGCTGCTTCATGCTAGCTGTACCCCTAGTCTCCACTGGGGGTCCCCACTGTGCCAGAGACACCGTGGATCCCTCCCCAGGGAGAGGAGAGCAGTCTGCCAGATGCTCAGTCCTCTCCTTCCCCTGCTGACCCCTTGGCACCGAGCTTGTTTCTGAACTGTGGTCGCCAGTGTGGTATCCAGCGCCTCAACCCTCAGCACCACCGGGCCAGCAGTTTCAGGCCTTGTTAAAGAATATGCATTCTGCACTTGATTTTGAGCCTTCAGCTACTGACCCAGGTAAACGTCTTTCTCTGCAGTGTTTAAACATTTCTACCATGCTGGTCAGCCTGCTTCACCCTAGTCGTCCAGCATTTGAAACCTTGTCAGATATAGTTTGGAATAGACCTGCATCTATCCCTTCTACCTGTAGGCAGATAGATAGAAAGTGCAGTGCTCCTAAACATAGAAACATAGAATTTGACAGCAGATAAGGACCGCTTGGCCCACCTAGTTTGCCCATTTCCCTACCTAACAGATAAGCTGCAGATCCTAGTTAACCAACAGCCTACTTCCTCCTACCCCCCATTAGAATTGCCTTATGTCTGTCCTATGCATTCTTGAATTCCCCCACTATTTTTGACTCTACGACCTCCTCAGGAAGGCTGTTCCATGTATCCACAACCCTCTATGTAAAGAAATACTTCCTCACATTACCTCTGAACTGTCCCCCTCTTTCAAATTGTGCCCCCTTGTTTTTGCACATCTCTTTTTCTGAAAGATACTACCCTCTTGGACTTTGTTGATTCCCTTGTGGTATTTGAAAGTTTCTGTCATGTCCCCTCTCTCCCTCCTTTCCTCGAGGCTATACATCTTTTGTTCCTTTGGTCTTTCTTCATATGTCTTCTGATGCAGACTCTGCATCATTTTGGTTGCCCTAATCTGGACAGCCTCCACCCTGTCTATGTCTTTGCGGAGATGGGGTCTCCAGAACTGTACACAGTACTCCAGATGTAGTCTTACCAACTGTCTGCACAGAGGGCCAACAACTTCCTGTTTTCTACTGGTGATGCCTCTCCCTATTCATCCCAGTATCCCCCCAGGCCTCCTTACTGCCTTCTCACATTGCTGGCCCACCTTTAGGTCATCTGATACTACTACCCCAGGTCCCTTTCCATTTTGTTGTTGTCAGTATCTTACCCCATTGTGTACTCTTCCCCTGAGTTTTTGTTTCCCAGGTGCATTACTTTGCACTTCTTTGCATTGACTCTAAGCTGCCATACATTTGACCATTCCTCCAACCTTGCCAAGTCCCTTTTCATCCTTTCCACCCCAACCTTGTGTATTAACCCTGTTGCAGATCTTTGTGTCATCTGTAAAGAGATATACTTTCCCTTCCAGTCCCTCTGCAGTGTCACTTATAAAGACATTAAAAAGGACCAGCCCCAGTACTGAACCCTGCGGTACCCCACTAGTAATCCTCCTTTCTTCACTGTGGACTCCATTTACTATTACCCGCTTTGTCCTGTTGTCTAACCAGTGTTTTACCCAGGCTACCACCCTGGGACCCACTCCCGGGCTGGCTAATTTGTTTATTAATCTTTTGTGCGGGGCTGTGTCAAATGCCTTGCTAAAGTCTAGGTAGGCCATGCCCACAGCCCCTCCCTGGTCTACTGCTTTGGTCACCCAGTCAAAGAAATTAGATTTGTCTGACATGACCTTCCCGCTGTGAATTCATGCTGCCTTGGGTCCTGTGCCCCACTGGCCCCTAGGTACTCAACAATTCTTTCCTTCAGAAATAATTCCATCATTTTCCCTACCATTGAGGTCAAACTGACAGGTCTGTAGTTTCCTGCCTCTGTCTTGCTCCCACTTTTGTGAAGGGGAATCACGTCCACCATCCTCCAGTCCTCAGATACCACACTATCCTCCCATGATTTATTAAAAAGGGTAGTCAGTGGTGTTACTAGTTCTTCCCTTGGTTCTTTTAGAATTCTGAGGTGAATCCCTTCAGGCCCCATTGCTTTATCCACCTTCAGCTTTAAGAGTTCTTTCAGAACCCTTTCTTCTGTGAATGGATTAATATCAACCCCCCTATCCAGAGAGCTTTTATTGACCGGATTAGGTTTTTCCCCCTGTTTTTCCATTGTGAATACTGAGCAGAAGTATTCGTTCAGTATCCCTGCTTTTTCACTGTCACTCTCTGCCCAACCACCTTCCTCTTTGTTAAGCCTCAGTATCCCTGCCTTAGTCTTTCTTTGCTCCCTAATGTAACTATAAAAGGTTTTATCCCCCTTCTTAACCGAGTTGGCTATCTTTTCCTCAGTTTGGGCCTTTGCTATTCTGACTTGCCTTACCCACTTCCTTCTGTTTTAACTGGTACAGTTCTCTGTCCTGCTCCTTCTGTGTTTCCTTATACTTCCTGGACGCTATCTTTTTCTCCCTTACCTTCCCCGCCACTTCTTTTGAGAACCATAGTGTTTTTTTCTTTCGTTTTGATTTGTTTATTTGCTTCACACAAAGGCTTGCTGCCTCTGTGATAGCAGTTTTGACATTTCCCCATTGTTGCTCCACCCCACCTTCTTGGCTGTTTGCTAGTGCTTTTGTGAGGCACTCTCCCCTTTTGACAAAATCAGCCCTCCTGAAGTCCAGTACTTTCACTTTTGTGTGGCTTGACTCTACAGCTAAGTTTATCGTGAACCACACTCTTTGGTGGTCGCTTGTTCCCAGATGGCTACCCACTTCAAGACCAGAGATCTTTTCTCCATCCCCATTTGAGAGTACCAGGTCTAAGATTGCGGTCTCCCAAGTGGGTTTCAAAACTAGCTGTCTGAGGCATGCCCCTTGTAGGGCATCGAGAATGGCCCTGCTCTTGGATGTGGCTGCAGCAAATGTGCTCCAGTCAACATCTGGCATATTCAGGTCCCCCATCAGCAATATCTCCTCTTTCTCTGCCATCCCAAGGATGTCTTCTATCATTTCCTTGTCCATTTCCTCCACCTGAGACGGGGGTCTGTATACAACCCCTTTGTGGATTGTGGAGCCATTTCCAGTCTACAGGGTGACCCACAGTGCCTCCTCTCCTCCCTGTTTACCCTTTAGCTCTGTTGCTTTGATCCCTTCCCTTACATAGAGAGCTACTCCTCCTCCTCTTTTTCCCTCCCTGTCCCTTCTGTAGATTGTGTACCCTGGTATGTTGACATCCCAGTCATGGTTCTCTGTGTACCATGTTTCTGTGACTACCACAATATCCAGACATCCCTCTTCCGTCAAAGCCACCATTTCAGGGAGCTTTTTACCTAGACTATGGGCATTGGTACTCATACCTTCCATTTTTTTATGGCTTAATTTCCTTTTGCCCCATCCATGTCCCTAGTGCCTTTGTCTTTTTCTCCATTTACCCCTGCCCTTCTACCTGTCGACTGCTTTATCTTGGCGTTTACCTCACTAATTACCCTGATTTTTTTTGGGGGGGGGGCTAGGATTTCTCTTCTCCTCTTTAGTCCCCCCCCCGGATAGTTTAAATGCTTGCCATTGAAGCATTTAAACCTATCACCTAGGATCCTGGTTCCTGTCCAGGATAGATGCAGACCATTGCACCCGTATAGGCCTGCATCCCTCCAGGTGGAGCCCCAGTCCACAATGAAGCCAAATCCCTGAGCTCTGCACCAGCTTTTCAACTAGTCATTGAATCCCATGGTGTGGAATACCCTAGCCTCATCCATGCCATAGACAGGTAGCACTTCCGAGAAAGTTATCATGTATGCTACTTGTCTAAGGCCCCTCCCCAACTCCACAAACTCCTGTTGCACTGCTCTGATCCCATTCTCAGCCAGGTCATTCGTCCCTAGGTAGATAATGACATCCAGCTCCCTCCCCCTTGCCACTGCTCCCACGATCCTGAGGATTCGTTTCCTGTCCCTACAAGCCTTGGTGTCGGGCAGGCACCTTATCTCTCTTTCCCCTCCCTCCCTCCCTCAGTTCTACCCCCCTAACACTTGAGTCTCCCACCAGGAGTTGTTTCCTTCCCCTGTGGAGTCCTGGGCCACCCTTCTGTGGGTCTCCATTGTGGAGATTCCCAGCATCCTCCTTGGCCTCCACTGCAGGTGCCTCCATAGAGGAACCATGCTTCACCAGAGTGGCGAATGAATTGTGGAGAGGCACAACTGAAGGGATGCGCCTCTGTTCCACCACCCTCACCCTTCCTGAGCCCACCGTGGTCCAACCACTCCTCTTTCTTGACAACCTCTGAGGTAGTGGCGGTGGCCTGGGTGGTCCCTGGGTGGGGGAGCAGGTTTCCCGAATCCTTGCCAGTCAACATGGAGACGAACAACCTCCTCCCTTAGACCAGAGAGGTGCCTGCAAATAGGGCAGCAACGCAGTCTCCAGAATTTCTTCCAGAAGTCTGCTGCTCCACAGCCAGTGCATTGCACCACTCCCCACATGTCTTTGTCCCTTCCAGTTACAGATGCGTTTTTGTTTTTTGTTCTTGTTTTAGTCTGTGCAAGCGAGTGAGTGTCTCTACCCCCTATTCAGTGTGCTGTGCCTTTAAGGATATGAACAGGTGTATATTGTTAGCAGGTTTGGGGAAGTGATGTCAGAGCCCCTGCTATAAAGGAAGTTTTGCGCTTGTAGCAGGTGGGCTGAGGGAAGGTGGGTGGGAGTAAACCTATGCCGCCCAGAAACAATCACCTACAACTCTTACCCTCCACCCCGGGGAGTGTCTTCCGTTCTTTCAGACTCCTATTTCACAAAGGCTAAGTAACAGGTCTACTCACAACTGACTGCAAATATCTCCCAGCTACAGTTCCTCCCTGGCAAATTAAAGTTAAAACTTAGACAAGTCCACCCCAAAAACAGAATCAATACTAGTTACTTACACAGGTCCAAAAAGTAATGATTCAGTTCAGTGTAGTCTACAAAATAACCTCCCTGATTCGAGGAAGCTGTGGCTGCTTTCTCACTCTCCCTGTCTCAGGCTCAGCCGCCTAAGGACAGACCAGTGTACGTTTCTCAGCCTGTAGCTGATTGATGTTTTTGTTATTCTTGCAGAGAATGACAAAGCCATTCTGCCCCAGGAGGTCAGTGTGTACGCTTTTAACAAGGGGTTGCACGAGATAGACACTTTGGAAAAGACAGCTTTCGCAGCCGCCATCCATGGTATGTGATTTGCTTGCTACTAATGACATTTTTCCAAGTACGAGTATACCCTTTGGAGCTCTCTTAAAGAACTAGTGGAACCAAAACAGTCAGACAGGAAAATAATAACAAAATAAGAAGTAGTCAGTTGTAACTTTTTATTTCTGGAATATTTTCCTTTTTCCTTTTGCTCCTCAGAAAGTCTTCTGTGTGATAATATTGTGCTGGATGTGTGGAACAGCTATCAGCCTGGCAGCTGACATACCTGTCTCTGTCCCCACCATATAATCAGCGTTATGATCTCGCTGACAGTGACATCACAGGTGACTTGACCTAGCAGCTACTGAGTGGCTGTTCCTAAGCAGCAGTGATGTCACAGTCAGTGAGGACACAATGCTGATGATGTAGATGGGGGGAATAAAGGTAGATATACCAGCTGTCGGGCAGAGTGCTATCCTACACGATACCTACTAACATCAGGCAAACAATCTTCTTATTAAATAAAGTGAAAAGAAAAAGTACCTCAGATATAAAAGGTAATGGCTGACTGCTCTTGAAAACTAATATTAATTTTAGGCAGTATACTAGCTCTTTAAGTCTCTTGAAGAGTCCTTGCCTGACTCTGAGACTAAACATAAGATCCTGCATATTGTTAGTCATGGCATCGAGTCTAAAATCTTTAACTAAAAGCAGCTATGGATGCTTTCGACAGTGCCTGTCGCTCTGCTGCAGTGGGCATTTGTATCAAAAGGTACACCTGGCTTCATACCTCTGATTTTTCTCAGGATGTCCAACAACAGTTATGAACATCCCCTTCAGTGGTACTCACCTGTTTGGACATCAGGTAGAGATGTTTCTTGAGGTGTCTCAGAAAACTAGAATGACTATAAAGAATTTCAGACAAGCTCCTGCTAACTCTCTGAGGGGGAAGGACGAAGTTTCTTTCAGAGCAGGCTGTCATTTGCAGGAAAAGGTAAGGGAGCCTAAAACATACCTCAGCCTTGCCAGCCTCAGAAGAAGGCTCAATTGAAGACAGAGATGCCACTCCTGAAGCTCTGGCCCCAGTCCTGCCTCAGCTGCTCAAGGCAGACCTCTCCTCTCCAGTAGAGGGGGGCACCTGAGCCAGTTTCACAATCAGTAGGAGTCCATCACCATGGAAAGGTGGGGTCCTCTTCATCATCCGAGAGGGTTATTCCATGAACTTCACAGGAATCCCTCCGGACTATCTGCACAGAAGGCAACGCCTCTTATCAGCTCATATGTCAGAGCTTCTAATGCAGGAGATTGTGGGCCTTCTGTGCAACAGGGCAGTGACGGTAGTGACAGAGTCCGAAAGAAATGCAGGCTTCTACTCCAACTACTACCTAGTTCCAAAGAAATCAGGGGGCTTGTGCCCCATTCTCAACCTCTGAAATCTGAACACGTTCATGGATCATGAGAAATTCAGGATGGTTTCTCTGGAATCTCAGCTTCCTTTCCTGAAGCCTCATGATTGGTTAGCCTCCCCAAAATATGCAGGATGCTTACCAGCATATCCTAGTGCACCCTAGCCACCATAGATACCTTTGATTCTTTATGCTGGGACAGCATTATAAGTTCATAGTCCTGTCCTGTGGGCTGTCCTCAGTGCCTCGAGTCTTTACGAAGGTGTTTTGTCGTACTCGCAGCACATCTGAGAAAACTAGGACTCTGGGATTACTGTTATCTAGATGACTGGCTGTTAGCCAGCTCATCCATTCAGGAGACTGAACAAGCCATAACCACGGCTGCTCAGTTCCTTACCTTCATGGATATTCTGCTGACATTAGAGAAGTCTCATCTTCAGCTGTTCATATGTGCTGTTCTGGATACTACCAAGGCCCGTGCCTTCCTTCCAGAGAAAAGAAGGCATGCAGTCCTGCAGATGGCATGCTACATAATGGAGCACAGATCTGTGCAAGCTCACTCCATGCAATGCATGCTTTGTCTGATAACTCCTCAGTGTTCGCAGTGCCCCTGGCATGGCTGCACATGACGACTCAGTGGGTGCTCAGTGCACTGTGGTCACAAGCATTACATCCTCTGACTCGCCCCATTCAGGTGACCAAGCCCCTAATTTGGTTACTTACTTGTTGGAGAGAGGAGGACAGTCTACTCCAGGGGTTTGCCTTCTTCCTGCTAGAGCCTCAGGTGACTCTCACTATGGATGATTCCCTGATGGGATGGGGCACCCACTGTCAGGGTCTCCAAACAGAAGGTGTCTGGAACCCCCTCAGAGACTCACCTCCACATCAGTGTGTTGGAAATGAGAACTGTGTTGTACAGCCTGCATGCCCTAATGGATCTCGTCAGCTACAGAACAGACCTCCTACTGACAGACAAGTCCTTCATGTATTAAATAAATCAGCAAAGAGGAGCACACTCTTACTCCCTCTGCAGGGAAGTGATGAGAGTGTGGGAATGGTGCCAGGAGCAGGGGATCCTGCTGCAAGCAGTTTACCTGCCAGGAGTACAGAATGCTCTGGCAGATGAGCTCAGCTGAACAGAGGCCGAGCTTCACAAGTGGTCACTAGTTCCAGACATCGTGAGATCGCTGTTTAGTGAGTGGGAAATACCTGATGTGGCCCTTTTTGCATCCCCACTCATCACCAAACTACCTTGATTCTGCTCCAGAATTCAAGGACGTGGTATTTTGTGTCAGGATGCATTCAGACTGCAGTGGCTAAATCTTTTTCTGAATACATTTCCTCTTATCCCTTTGGTGCAGAAGGTACTGCTCAAACTGGGTGGCGCACAGGGGCAAGATGATTCTAATCACCCTCTGCTAGCCTCAACAGATATGATTTTGTGTGTTAAACACACTAACAAGGCTGCACACTGAAGATCCTCCTACTCAGGATGGACTTACTGACTCAGGGTCACCTGGCCCATCCCAACCTGTGCTCCCTTCACCTTCAGTAGTAGTAGAGTCAACAGTCTCACAGCCGTGTTCTGCACTAGCTGCAGGCATTGCAGCATACCTCCACTGACCCTGAAGTAGAGGGCGTTGCAGTAGTTGAGACAAGATGTCAGGAAAGCATGCACTAGCGAAGGCAGATTGCTGGAAACAAGGGAACAAATCTGTCTGATATTTCTGAGATGGTAGAAACCACTTGGGACAACTGCCAGCATGTGAGCCTCAAATGTCAGCTCTTCATCCAGAATGACGCCAAGATTCTTCACATTTTGGGCAGTACCAAGACTAGAGGTACCGAGATGAAAATTTGATACACTCTCAGACATTGCCAGTTCCTGTTTCCTACCTGGCTCAAGCAGCAGTACTTCAGTTTTATCTAGACTGAATCTCAGCCAGCTTGAGAACATCCAGCCCTGAATCTCAGCCAGACATTTATTCAGCACATCCGCCGCTGCCCAGTCTTGGGGTGCAAAGGACAAATACAGTTGAGTATCATCTGTATAACAGTGAAACCCAACTCCATATTGCGTAATGATCTTGCCCAGGGGTAGCATGTACACCGAGAACAACATGGGTGAAAAGGCGGATCCATGGGGAACCCCACAGTGCAGGTCCCTTGGGCGTGAAGAGAAATTGCCCAGCACAACCCTTTGAGACGTGCCCCAAAGGAAGGACTCGAACCAGCTAATAACAGAAACAGAACATAGAAACAGAGAAATCTGTCAGCAGATAAGGGCCTTTGGCCCACCTAGTCTGGCCCAATACCTCCAATAACTGTCCTCTTTTATGCTCTGCCAGTATTAGATTGTCCCCCTCCTTTAATTACCAGTAGTCCCCTATGCCTAATACAAGCATTTTTAAGTCATTTTATTGTTTCTGCCCCCTCACCTCCGCTGGCAGGCTGTTCCACTTGTCCACCAGTGCCAGTGAGTCGCACATATTCCCTGAGATGGTCCAGTAGCAACCCATGCTCATCTGTGTCAAATGCAGAGAAGAGATCTAGGAGAACGAGGATTGATATCTCCCCTCTGTCTCTCGCCATGAGCAGATCAGAGCAGTCTCAGTGCTGAACCTTGACAGAAACCCCAACTGCAGAGGCTCATATATATTGAAGGTCACCAGATGAGTCTGTAGCTGCAGCGCAACCACCTTCTCAATGAGCTTACCTAGAAATGGCAGGTTCGAGACAGGCCTGGCTCCTGAAGAAATAGAAGTGAAACGGGTACAAGGTATCTCAAAGGGTTTCTTATAAATACTTTTGGCTGCCCATAAACCTTCCAGCAGGAAGACTCACGCAGCCAAGTAGAAAACATTTTCTATCTGATGCTCCAGAACCCACATAGACCCCTTTTGGAACCTACCTGACAAGGTTCTAGAGTACTTGCTGGACCTTCCTTATGCTGGCTTGCAGTATACCACAGTTAAGGTCCAGTTGTGTACTATTTCTGCATACCATGAGACTGTTGGTACCTTTATGTGGCTCAACTGTCACTCTTTTAAGAGGTTCATTAAGGGCATTTTACACGCAAAGCCCCCATCCAGAAGCCGGTAGCTGCCTAGGATATCAGGTTTATGCTGGAGATGCTCACCACAAACTCTTTGATCCTTTTGCGACTTGTGAGCTAAAGTTTTTAACCTGGAAAGCAGCTTTTCTAGTGGCCCTCACTTCTGTTTGCAGAGTGTCTGAAATTCATGCCTTCATCACAGATCCCCCATATACTGTTTTCCACAAGGACAAAGTAATTGTCTGCATGCTCCCTAAATTCCTACCGAAAGTGGTATCGAAGTTCAATTAGAATCAGTCACTAGTGCTGCCTGCCTACATTTTCAGTTTCGAGAATGAAGGAGAATGCATACTCTAGTCTGTGGATGTTAGGAGAGTCCTTAAATTTTACCTGGACAGTGTTAAGGACTTATGAACATATGAAGAAGCCATCAGAATAAGGCCATTTGGTCTATCTAGTCTGTTCGTATTGCAGGGTCCACTGCTTAAGCTACTGACCGTGCACCCCCACCACTGCTCCCATCCTTTCCATCCACCCACCCCACCCATGACCCTAACCTTCCTCTTATATCTGTCCCAGCCTCTGCTGAAACTGCCCACCACCTTCAACAAGAGCATTCCAGCTGGCTACCACCCTCTCCGTGAAGAAGTGCCTCCTAAACCTCCCCCGCGTCCAGCTTAAGACTGTATGTCCCTTCATGTTAGAGCTGCCACTTAGTCTAACTTCAGACAATCCAAACAGCTCTTTCAACCCTAACCGAAAGGGGCAGCATGTTACAGTCAAGTGCATTTCTGCCTGGATTGTGAGCTTTTTTCGCCACTACTATGCCACAGTGCAGGTCAAGCTGAAAGGTCATTTCTAGAGACATGGATATGTTGTTCATCCACACTGTCTGGCAGGTTCCTTGCCGCTTTAAATCTTGCCGGAAGGTCTTCAAGCTGGCTCCTCCCACCCACCCGGGTGGTAAAACTCTCGGCTCCGCCCCATGACGCCAGATCTTCCTTACCGCTTGGAAGCTCAGGTTCCCTCCTTAACGCTCTGCATATAAGACTGGTTCCTAATTATTCGAATTTTCGAAATTAAAAAAGTTTTGCTAAAAAAACTTCGGTCTTCTCTCCCTTGTGGCTGCGATGGACAAATCGACTCCCGGTTTCCGGAGATGCCCTTGCGGGCAGAAGATGTCTCGGACGGATTTGCACTCCACGTGCGTCTACTGCTTGGGCCTTGAGCACGACCCGCAGGCCTGCGACCTGTGCTCTTCCTTTTCGGCCTATGTCCTCGAAGACCGTGCTGCCCGTTTACAACTGGGGCGTCCCGAGAAGAGATTTCCTCTGGTAAAGTCAAAAGAGGCCCGGTCGTCGGTGTCCGTGGCGGTGGGCTCAGCGGATCAGCTCGAGCAGATGATCACCCTCGAAGAGGAGGCGGCGCGGGCCGCTTCTACCGCGGCTGTAGCATTTGTTCCGCTATCTCTCGGTGTCTCTTATTCGGCTTCTTTTAAGGAGCTTTGTCTGACCCTCTCGACAAAAGGTGAGGGTCCAACTTCTTCTGGACCGTTTTCTCGGTCCAAAAAGAGAGACAAGAGTAAGTCTCACCGTCGACGCTCTTGGGAGCGGGAAAGATCCCTCTCCCCTAGTTGTCGGCCGTCGACTTTGGTCACTGGTTTCACGGTGTCCCCGTCAGGCCAGTTGACCGAGACTCCCATCGACGCGGTCGAGATTTTTTCGACCCGTTGGATGGGTTGTCAGCTGGAGAAGCTGAGAATCCCCTCTCCCCGGTTACCCCGGTGGGAGTTGAGGATCCCGTCGGCTCGTCTGTGCCTCCGGTTCCGGAGCCTTCGGTAGAATCGTCCGAACCGAGGGGAGTGCCGATTCCCCGCGACACCTCCCCGCACCGTCCTCGGCCTTGCCGAGGTTCTCGGTCTCGGACGTCTTCGCGGTCCAGCCGATCGCGCCGTCATAGGCGGTCTCGGCAAGCGGCACCGCCGCTCATCCTCTTCCTCCTCGGACGAGGGGAGGCTTCGGCGCAAGTTGCGTCGGAGGTATGAGGAACTCATGTGGCAACAGCTCCTTTTGACTGGGAATAAGCCGACGCCGTCGTCTTCCCCGGCCATTAAGTGGCTGTCACCGGAGCGGCCGAAACAAACCCTCGTTTTAGCCAAGGAGCCTGTTCCCAGGCCGGTTGTTCAGCCAATTCCAGCTGCCCCACCGATTCCGTGGAACCTCCGCCCCACAGCCTGTAGTTGGGGCTCACCAAAATTCTCGGTCGGCTCAGGGACTGCCCCATAGGCTGTCTGTCACCCTCACTCCTGATAGACCTCGGCAGGTGGAGGGTGGCTCAGGCCCGAGACAGTTTTGAGGACTCTTCCGAGTCCGAGGATGATTCCTCCCTTTCTCCAAGCGAATGGACTTGGAGTCCTCAGGAGGACAGTCGTGGACGATAGCCCTCGTCTCTTCCTAGGATTGCTTCGGCTCATCTCGGAGTCCACCGGGATGAAGCTCGAACCCTGCTTTAAACGGGCCAGGTATCCCTCACGGAGATTCTGGACCGAGGGATTCCCCACGGAGGCCTTCCGTGGCCGAGGCCATAGTGGGTCGGCCTTGGAGCTCTGGCAGCGCCCCTGCTTCCTGTCCTGCGCCTCGGCCAGGATGGCCAGGAAGTATCGGTCACTACCAGTTCCTGTCCGGTTTGGAACACCCTCGGCTGAGGGTTGAGTTACCGACAGCGTTTTCGCGTGCGAACGCTAGGGATGTGGACAAACCTCCTGACAAGGAGTCCAAGAAATTGACTATGCCGGGCGAAAGTTCATGCTGCGTCCTCTCTCGTCTTCACCAGGCCAGTTCGCCCTCATGGCACATATTTCTCATGCCCTGTTGGGCTCCCTGGATGAGGTCGTCCCTCATCTTCCTGCGGATCTGCAGACTACGGTCAGGCAGGTGCGGGACCAGGGCAGGGCAGTGGCCAAACAGCAGCTCCAGACTGCTTTAGACATTGGGGACTCATGTGCCAGGTCTATGGCGGCTGCAGTGGCTATGGGTCTTCGGGCTTGGCTGAGGATATCCAACTTTAGTTCGGATACCCAGCACAAGTTGGCGGATGTTCCCTTTTTGGGGACTGACCTCTTCAGCCCTGGGGTGGAAGGTCACCTGCAGAGGATCGAGAAGTACAATGCTACCTTGGACTCTGTCTCTTCCGTGCAGAAGGACAAAGGCCGCAAACCACAGCCTAAGCCCTTTCGCGGCGCGTCCGGCCCAGCAACGTCAGGGCCAGCAGGCTCGGGCTTGGCATCCCAAACCCGGAGCTTCCTCCAACAGGAAGCAGGGAGGTAAAGGCCCAGGAGGTCCCTCGGCCGGTCCCTCCTCCAAGCCTGCCCAGTGATGGGCTGAGGGGTGTCGCCCCCAACCCCGTCACCTCACCCCAGGTTCCCCCCGTGGGGGGACGGCTCCGGCACTTCCTTTCCGCCTGGTCCGTTATTACCACGGACAGGTGGGTACTGGAGGTGGTGGGAAAGGCCTGCCTCTAGAATTCGAGCAGGCCCCGCCCTTCAGAGCTGCGCACTGGGGCCTCGGGTCCGCAGCCTCACTGTCGGCCTGCCGGGCCAACATCGCTTCCTCCTCCAAAAGGAGGTGATCAGGAGGTGGCGGACCCTCCCTCAGACCCGGGTTTGTGTCCAGGTACTTCCTGGTTCCGAACGACGGGGCTGGCGCCCATTCTCGACTCCACACTACCTGAACAAGTTCCTAAGGTCTCGAACCTTCAGGATGGTCACTCTGGCTCAGATAATACCGTCCCCTGGAACACGGAGTGGTTCTGCTCTTTGGACCTGCAGGACGCGTCTTCACGTCCCTATCCGTCCGTCACATCAGAGATTCCTTCGCTTACGAGCGGAGGGATCCCTCTTCGAGTTCCGAGCCATGCCCTTCGGCCTGTCTCCAGCTCCCAGGGTCTTCACCAAATGCATTGCAGTGGTGACAGCTTTCCTGTGGCGCCGAGGGTCCGGTGTACCTTACCTGGACGATTGGTTGATAGCAGCCCCTCCAGACAGGAGGTGGAGCGGTCCAGAGATCTGGCCTCCAGGTTTGTCTCAAGTCGGCCTCCTCATCAGCGAGGCCAAGTCGAACTCCGAGCTGAAGCAGGTGATTCTGTTTATCGGGGCAGAGCTCGACTCTCTTCGAGCCAGAGCACGGCTCCCGGCGGACAGGGCCGAGGTTCTTACCTCCTTTGCCCAATCATTTCTGGTTGGGCAATCGCGCCCTGCCCGGGACTTCCCGCCTCCTGGGTCTCATGGAGGCCTGTACCAGCGTGGTCCATTGGGCACGCTGGCACATGCGCCCCCTTCAGTGGGGACTGGCCAGCCAGTGGTCACAACGCTGTGATCCATTGGACCAGCTAGTGATGGTAGGCCAGGAGATGTGGAACGCCTCCGTGGTGGACCGTTCCATCTCATCTGCAGGAGGGCATCCCGTTTGTCCGCCTCAAGCCGACGGTCTCTATCGACCGATGTCTCTCTGATGGGTTGGGGTGCCCATCTGGGGAACATCGGAAGCACGGCCTCTGGTCCCCCGGGAGTCCCGATGCCACATCAACCTGCTGGAGCTCCGAGCGTCCGCCTAGCTCTCACCGCCTTTGCCTGCTTTCTCTGGGGTCAAGTGGTCCGAGTCCAGACGGACAATACCACGACCATGTACTACCTAAACCGCCAGGGCGGGACGCATTCCATGCTTCTATGCAGGGAAGCTCTCTGCATTTGGTCACTCGTGCACAGCCTGGAGGCGGATCTCCTAGCCATTCATGTGGCAGGAGCCTCCAACACCCTGGCCGATGCCCTGAGCCGGATAGGGGCTGCATCTCACGAGTGGTCTCTCCTGCCGGAGGTAGTACAAGATCTGTTCTCCCATTGGGGCACACCTCAGGTGGACCTGTTTGCCTCCAGGAGAACGCAGCTGAGGCTGTTTCATGCCCGCCTCAGCAGGGCTCGCTGCAGGGATGCCTTCTAGGCTGTGGACCCTGGCCTCTTCTACGCCTTCCCCATTTCCTTGATTCACAAGGTGCTTCTCAAAGCAAGGAGGGACAAGGCGAGGTGATTCTGATAGCCCCAGACTGGCCCCCACCAGTTCTGGTACCCAGATCTCCTCAGCCTCAGCTCCAGGCCCCGAGGCAGCTTCCAGCTCGCCCGGACCTGCTCTCTGTCAATCAGGGAAGGTGTTCCATCCGGACCTTCAATCCCTGCACCTGAAGGCCTGGTTCTTGAGTGGCTAGAGTTCCAGGCCTTGGGTCTTTCCGACGAGGTCCTCAGTGTTGTTGAGGCATCCCGTAAGGAGTCGACCAGGAATGTTATGCCTTCAAATGGAAGAGATTTTCCATTTGGTGTCAGGGCAAGGGCTTGACCCTTCCTCCTGTCCTTTGGCAAGCATCTTGGACTATTTATGGTCCCTTTCTAGTCAAGGGCTTAGGTCCACGACCCAGGGTGCACCTGGCAGCCATCTTCGCTTACCGGGCGCTGGGCCGGGGAGCAGTCGGTGGCGCAGGAAAGGTGGTCTCTTGCCAAAGGCCTTGATCACATTTCTCCGGTGCGGAGAACCTCCACCTCCGGATTTACTGCTGGTACTGGCAAAGCTCATGGGCAGCTATTCCGAACCAATGCACAGGTGTGAACTTCCACCTGTCATGGAAGACCACCTTCTTGGTGGCTATCACGTCCAGCCAGAAGGATGGGAGAACTCCAGGCACTCTGCATTGAGTCTCCTTACCTGGTCTTCCATAGGGACAAGGTTGTCCTGCGCCTCCACCAAATTCCTTCCGAAGGTGGTGTCGGAGTTTCACCTTAACCAGGTGTTGACTCTGCCGGTGTTCTACCCCAGTCACACCTCGAGGCCGAATACAGGCTCCGGACTTTGGACCTCTTAGAAGGGCGCCGCTTATTATAAGGAGCGCACAGCTGAAATTCGGGGAGAGGTTCGCCAGCTGTTTGTCACCTACGCTGAAGCCGCACCTGGCAGACCTGCAGCCAAGCGGACGATAACAGGTGGGTCACCTCCCGCATAGATCTCTGCTACAAGTTGGCGGGCATGGAGCCCCAGAGAGGATAAGAGCTCATTCCTACCCGCCATACTGCTGCATCGGTGGCTACTTCCGGGACCGCCCCTATCCAGGAAATCTGCAGGGCTGCTACCTGAAGTCAGCACACCTTTATTACCCATTACCACATCGACCTTGAGTCACGCTGGGATGCTGGTTTTGGGCCTCGGTTCTCCAGTCTTTATTCCTAAGTAGGGGTGTGCGCTTCTCCCTCCTCCCGGAGAACTGCTAGGAGTCTGCCAGACAGTGTGGATGAACAACATATCCGTGTCCCTAGAAATACAGGTTACTCACCTGTAACAGGAGTTCTAGGAATGGTATATGTTGTTCATCCACACGACCCACCCGACCTCCCCGGCTTCGACGCACAACCTGAGCTTCCAGCGGGCCAGATCTGGCGTCATGGGGCGGAGCCGAGAGTTTTACCACCCGGGTGGGTGGGAGGAGCCAGCTTGAAGACCATCCGGCAAGATTTAAAGCGGCAAGGAACCTGCCTGGCAGTGTGGATGAACAACATATACCATTCCTAGAACTCCTGTTACAGGTGAGTAACCTGTATTTCGTGCCCACTCTACCACAGCGGTTGCCATGTCCCTAGCTGAGATTTGCTCTGTACCCATCATTGATATTTACAGAGCTGCAACTTGGAGCACTGTGCACACTTTTACTAAGCACTGTGCCTTGGACGTCCATGCCAGGCAACATGCCTCCTTTGCCAGGACTACCCTGAATGGACTTCTGCCCTGACTGAGCCTTGGCTCCTACTGCCCTAGTCTGGGGTATTTTTGTCTGAGCTTCGTGCTTTGACCTATTAGTGTGAATTATTGGTTAAGATTGATTCCTGGAAGGTATCAAAATTACATACTCACCATAATTCTTGATCTTCCAGGAATAGTTTTACCATTATGCGAGCGCGCACACACACACATATATCCCCTGAGCCTATTGTAGTCTTATTCTTGATTTGGGCTGTGAAGACACTGTGTTTCTGGTTTGTTGACTCTTCTTATACAGGTCAGTAGGGCTGTCTTATGCCTTTAGGTTAAGTGCACAAGTGCTAGTTAGGTCATGCTGCACTTCCTCAGTAAAAAAAAAGGTACTGAGGTAGTTGAGGGCTGGTGCAGAGCTAAGCCATGTAGTGCAAGCCAGTGCTGTGTGTAAGTGCAGATTTACCTCAGTGCCAGCCCTCCTGAAAAGTTCTGGCTCCCACAGCATCCTAACACCTCCAGCTCAGATCTATTAGTGAGAGTCAGTGGTGAAGATATTCTTAGAAGATCAAGAATTACAGTGAAAATGTCATTTTCATTTTTTCCCTTCTTGGATAAAACCTTTAAAAAAAACATTTGAGATGTGAGATTCCTTACCATCTTCCCACCCAAAAAAATAACAAAAAAACCTTGGGATGTTTTTCCCCATTTTTCCTTTCCACACTCCTTTCTCTCCCTGCTGGGGATACCTCCTAGGGCGTATTCCTATGACTGCTTCTTACAGCTTGACTTTACTTTGTCTAAGCCTCTGCCATATGGTGGCTTCTGGCTCTTGCAACAAGGTGCAGCTCCAGCCTTCCGGTATTGTGGGGGAGGCAGGTGCAGCAGGATTTTTTGCGGCTTTACTTCTCAGCCTGTTGGGCTGGGTACTTATCTGACACATAGATGTTGGGATTCATGATATTCTGGAAGATTAAGAATTACGGTGAGTACGTAATTTTCATTTCTTGCAACTCCACCTTACCAAGTCCTTCAATAAGTTAGGAGTTCAAGGTCAGTGTAAGGATTGTGGGTGTGTGGTTCATCCAGTGGCAAGTCCACTGGGGCAGCCCCGAGGACAGAAAATTATGGGTTGAGAGGCCCTATCCCCTCTTTGTCCTGAACACTGCTACATCTTCTAGTCAAGGGATGACTCTCCTACTTCCTGCACATTGGTCCGCTATGATAAAGGACATGTGGGTTCTGGAAGTGGTAGGATCAGGGTTGTCTCTGTATTTTGAGACTCTGCCCCCTTCTCAGTCCCAGGCACCGCTGGAGGACATCCTTGCTCTAGAGTCTCTCTCTGAATTACTTAGTGAGGTTCTGTAGCTCCTCAAGTGACGTGATTGGGCCTGTCCCAGAGAGCTGAGCTTAGCAGGGATATGTATTATTTTGCTGTTTGTGTCCAGACAGATGGAAGGTTGATGCCCCAGTCTTGATCTACGGGTGCAGATCAAGTTCATTCACAGTTGGAAGTTTTACATAGAGACCTTGCACCATATCATTCTGTCCCTGAAGCTAAGGGCTTGGTTTTGTTCTCTGGATTTCTGGGATGCATATTTTTACATCCCCATTGTCCTTCACATAGATATCGTTCCTCTGCTTTCGGGTGAATGGAACCCTTTATCAGTTCAAAGTCATGCTTTTTGGCCTGTCCTCAGCACCATGTCACCCATTTAGTGGTAATTTGAACAGTTGCACAGAAACTTGAACCAACTGGTCCAGATTACCAGGTTGATGCTTGATACTTTCCAGTGATGTTTTTTCCCCCGCTAACTTCTGGAAGTCCCATTTGTCTGCGTGGAGCCTTCTGTTAATTGACGACTGACCCGTCCGTGGTTGGCTGGAGGTGTGCATCTGCTAAACTGCAGAGTTCTGGTCGATGAGCAAGACTTGACTTCTCATCAGCCTGCTGGTACTCCATGCAGTTCACCTGATGTTAGTGGAGTTCACTGCTGGTTCAAGGTTGAGGATCAACATGGAAAACCACCACCATGTTCTTCTACCTGAAAAAACAGGGTGGCATGGAATCCCTTCCCCCTTGTTGGAAGACGATGCGGATGTGGTTACTGGCTCACTACCTGCAGGTAGACTTCTTGGCAGTCCATGTCGTGGGAGCAAACACCTAGCCGGCGGGTACTTTTAGCTGTGCGGCATCCTGGGAAAATTAGTTCCTGAGACTATTTTGTGCCTGTCACTCTCAGCAGCACACTCTGCCGGAGTGACACATTCTCTTTGTCCTGGACTTAGTACCTCCTCTATGCCTTCCCACCATTTCCACTAGTCCACAAAGTGGTCCTGAGGTGGAAGGGACAGGGCATTACTGAATCGGACTACACTGGACTGGCCATGTCACTTCTGGTATCAGGATCTTCTCAGTCTCAACAGTGAACCCCCGTGGCTTCTTCCACTCTTGCCTAACCTGCTGAAGAGATCCAGATGGACAGGCCCTTCTCTGTGGCACCAGCTGTTCCTAGAATCGGTACTTTGTCTCCATCGATGTCCTGCTCAGAGGACATTGAATCATCTGTCCATCTTCCTTCAGAAAACGATCTGTACCAGCGATTCTTGGTGGAGATGTTCCAAGCGCTTGACTTACAAAGAAACATAGTATCTGTCAGCAGATAAGGACCTGATGGCCTACCTAGTCTGTCCTGTTTTCCCTACATATAGTGTCGCCGCAGACCCTACTCGGTCTCTGGTCCCCCCCCACTGCTAAGATCTCTCTATGTCTATCCTATATGTTCTTGAACCCTGTCACTGTTTCCACCCCACCACCTCTGCTGATAAGCATGTTCCATGCATCCATCACTCTATCCGTGAAGAAATACTTCCTCACATTTCCTCTGAGCCTCCCCCCTTCTAACTTTATAGCATGAGCCCTAGTCCTTTAGTATCTTTTTCTGTGAAAAAAAATGCTTCCCTCTGTTGGGAATCCTCGGAGTTCCCAATCTCGATACTTCTGTTGTGCTTCCATGGCCTACAGTCTTTTTTTTTTTAATATTCTTGTTCCTACCTCCTCGGCAGAAGCGGCCCCACGATCGCCCGGCCCCTGCCTACTCCGGGCCCAGTCATGCCTGGGCCTGCATGACTCTGTACCCCCAGTGGGTCGGCCATTATAGCTCTTGCACCACATTGGGTACGCGCCTCTCTCAGGTCACTTCCAGGGGTGCAACGGCACGACCATCAGCCGCGAAGATCACCCTCTGCATGTTTTTCCACCTTTTTTCTCCCTTGTGGAGAGCCAGCGGTGCAGTGGCGTCCGAGCACGTAGTGTTGATGCCTGCCACGCTCTCCTCTCCTATTTTTGCATGCTACTGTAGTGTGGCTGACCTCCTACAGAGCGATGCAAGCCCCCATTACCCACCCCAGAGAGAGGGGAGCAGTCGTTGGATGCTTGATCCTCCCTCTCCCCTGCCACCCCCGGTGGCTAGGTCACCGACATGGCGGAGGTGTGGTGTCCAGTGCCTTAACCCTCAGTGCCACCGGGCCAGCTGGACTTACAGTCTTTGAGGAAGCATCCAGGACAAAGTGGAGGCCTCCCTTCTCCAACTCAGCCATATCCTGGGAACCTCCTCACCCGACCTTCATGGTCCACAGGTGAGGTACTTCACCCCTACATTTTTTTCCCCTCCCATCACTGATGACTGGGGCCCCATCTGTCGACCTGCCTGTTCCCCTCCTACCTGAGATCCTCCCAGCTGTCCCATCGGTCTCCCTACACCCGCGACACACCTCTGTAGCATCCCCCGACACTTGCCCCCTGGAGTGGGGCCGCCTTCTGCTCCTCGTCACTTCACTTCCGATGCTCCTCTGGTGAAGGTGATTGGTGAGACCAAGTCGCAGTGGGCAGGGTCCAGTGCTGAAGGTGGGGGCAGGTGACATCTTCCTCGCAGCGAACGGGAGTTTTCCTATGTTCAAGAGTGTATTTTTCGCCCCCTGGAGCCCGGACATGCAGTGACGTCCAGTGAGACCTGGTGCGCTCCCGCACCCTTCCCGCGGACGTCTGCCAAGGCTCCTCCCAGTACCAGCGTGATCCCCTGGCTGCTGTGCTCCCAGCCACCACTGGGAGTCGTTTGTGCCAAGGAGTCATCCACCCACCCTCCCCAGGAGAGGCAAGCAGTCCATCGGATGCTCAATCCTCTTCTCCCCTGCCAACCCCCAACGGCCCGTGCTTATTCCCGAACACAAGTCTCTGGCGTGGCGCGATGTGTGGCATCCAGCGCCTCAACCCTCAGCCCCTACATGAGGCTTTGAAGTACTGCAGACCCTGTCGGGGCCATGATGCCTCGCAGGTTGATTCTGTTCAGTTGGATGTCCTTAGCAGTAAGCATTTTTCCTTGGCATGCACCCAGATGTGCATTTCTGCACACCAGGCATATATGGCGATCTTTAACTATAAGCAAACTTTTAGCTGCACTGCCACAGAGTTAGACAGTCATGCAGGCAATTGACCTTTCTGCCCAGGGCCTGGAGGTAGCTCGGCACCAGTCGAGGGCATTGTACAGTGCCAATGAGATGGCCTCCTGGTTGGCATGATCTGCAGTCTGCATCAAGTGGATGGCATGGCTTCACCTCTCCCGAGTGGTATATTTGGCCCAATGTAAGGTATTTAGCTTGCACTTCCAGGGAACTTATTTCTTTTCCCCTAGGGTCAGGCAGCAACTGTCAGGGGTCTCCTGTTTCTGTGGCTAAGGAGCCCCCACCTGGCCCTGACCAGCCTCTGATATTGCCAGACCTGTAAGGAGCCCCTGCCCTTGGGTGTTCTTTGTCACACAGAGGACTGAGGGTATCTGTTACCTTCAGTATGATCCAGCTCCTCCCTCAGAAAGGAAGGGAAAGCTTGGCACTCAGACCTGTAAATGGGAATCAGTGATGCAGATTGATTCTTGGAAGATATTAAAGTTACATACTTAACCGTAACTGCTGATTTTCCAGAATATCTTCATCATTGATAACTACACCCACCCACCATCCCCCGCTCTAGCAGAGCCCGAGCCTCTGGGCTGCTCACCCTGATAGTGCTGGCTGGCAGCATCTGGTGTCATGGCATCTCCTCAGTTGTACTCCCCATGGAGTAGTTGTTAAGAAAACAACAAAAGGTGCCGGGGACCCATTGCTGGGTTCCCACTCCCACCAAAATACGAAACCAAAATGAAATTCAAACTAGGGTGAGGGTTCCTTTTAGGGTCCTCATACCAACCAAAAAAAGTTAAAGATGGCAGCTCCTTTCCTCGTTTTTCTTCTCCTTCTCCCTGCCTAGAGTATATCCCCTTCCTGGGGTATATCTCTGGGCACTATCCAATTTAGCTCAGCTTGGTAGTTGTGCTGTCTTTGGAACAGTCCTGGGCACGGGATTGGATCATGTACACCAGCTGTCGCACAGGGTGCGTCCCTCTTATTGCAGGAGAAGCAGGTCCTTTTCTTTAACGGTGCTTTTTCTGGCTATGCCAGACTATCCTTTGGTTGGTATGCTATTCTTCTTTTCTTATGCCAGCTAGGCTGTTTACGCACTAACCTAAGGGGTGCCAGGGGAGATGTGCACATCTTGGCTCCTTTGGGCTGTTTGGCCTTACTGCTCCACATCCATCTCAGAGATTCCTGGGAAAAGAGGATATAATTTGACTAGCTAGTCAGTCAGTCCTCCATGAGGTAGCATGTTTTTTTTTTTTTCAGGAGTTTGTGATTCATTCCTATTTTCGTACATTGTGCAATCTCAAGTGCAAGGAGGTCTTCGTTCTGGGCATCCCCTCTTTTCTACCAGAGATGCATGCTTCAGGGTGGCTGCCTTTTAAGATCACTGTCCATCTCCTGTCTGGCTACTGTGTGAGGCCGTGGCTCCATACCCAACTTCCCCTTTAGGCCGCCTAGTGTGCCCTTGCTCCTTTATTCAGAGGTTAGTCATCAGGTTTTATTTTGTTGTTTCTTTACATTTCCTATATTCTTTCCCTATCCTTGGGCTGGGAAAATTCTTAGCCCTCTCAGTTTTTTTCTCCCATTTTGTTTCTTTCCTGGTGAACAGAACTGAGGTTAGTGAGGGAGCTGGCACACGGCACCACGTGAGGGATGCGCAGGCGCCATGCCCAGTAGCCGTGCGTGATCTCTTAGCAAAATCTTTGCTTCTGTGGGGTCCTAGTGCCTCCACCCCAGACCCATAAGTGGGAGTCAGCGGTGAAGATATTCTGCAAGATCAGTGGTTACGCTAAGTAACTTTCATTTTCTGCTAGTATTCAGTTCACATCCACACAACCCTCCCGACCTCTCCTGTCAAGGCTCTCTTCAGATTCCTGTTCTAGCAGAGTACAAAGAGGGCAGAGCCGAAGAATCACATGGACAGTAAGAGGAGTCAAGCTTGAAGACTGTTCTGGTGACTGAGCATGTTCAGTGGAAGACTGCCTATGTGTGGATGTGAACTGAATACTAGTAGTAGATCTATGGCTACAAGTAAGTAACCTATTTCTCTTGGAAGAAAAGACTAAAACTACTGTTCTTGTGATATAAAATGGCACTCGGAAAAAACCTGTGCCCCCCCTAGTCTCCGTCACAGACTCACAGTCAGAGCGGATGGTGCGAGATAGGTGTTTTTATCTCACAGCTGCAATACACATAACCCCGCGTTCCTTGCAGGATACTGTCATGCAGTCTGAATCACTAATTTAGGTATTAGCAGGTACAATCAGGAATTGTGCCTGCTAAACTCCAGCATGTGCCCTCAAACGCAGTACAGAGTGCCGGTGTGATGCACAGTGGGTCATAGTGTCGTCTGTGCTGGGCATGTGACCATCAGGGTGAGTTGAGCTCTCCACCCCCATTATAGATTCCCTGATAGTCCGGTGGATTCTGCCTCTCTTTTTTCCTGGCAAACATTGCCCTGGTAGTCCAGTGATCTCCCGCACCCACCCATTGTCACTAACCCTGTTGGTCCAGTGCCCCCCCCCCCACATGATAAGACGTGCAGTTCCTGGTGGCCACCCCTAACATGGTCTGATCTGTGCCCTCTCGCATAGCTGAGACACTGTTACAAGCAAATTATAAACAGTTCGGGTACAGCACCATGTGAGTTTGCCTGCAGGGACCACTGTGCACTGAGAATTACCCTGTGTGCAGTTGCGTAGCAGCCCCTTCCTCTGCTCGAGTGCCTGTAGCTGGCTTTGTGGGCACAAGCAAAGGGTCTGTGACCCCCTTAGAACTTGGCTGAATGACGTCACAAAGGTTGTGCTGGCTCAGAGGTGTCCATGCGACTGCTTTTTATCAGAATTTACAACTGAGCATTTAAACCTGGTTTCTGTGCTGTAATTATTTTTTGCCCCTGCTGTGAAAGACCAGGCTTTACACTTTGGTTATAAAAAGGATAACCATGTGAAAGCAAGCTGAATAATGCACACAGAACATAAGTTAGTTGGCAGGCTTTTTTATATATGCCTCACTGAAGATGTAAAAGACAGAGTAAGGCTGACTTCAGAGTGGAAAAAAAAAATAAAAAACTGCATTTTCTTTTTATCCCCACTTTGTCCAGAGGCCTGACAATTCCATGGGTAACATAATTTTCTGACTTGCTGTATCTTTTTTAAAATAAGAATAAATGAAGAACAGTGCTCGTGTCTTAATACAAGTGCATCTTTTTAAAAAGGGGACATTGTCACCCCCCCTTAAGAAATTTTAGCAGTAACCCACATCAGTGTTTCAATTCTCATTTAGACATGTAGCGTTATTAAGCAAATTCTTTCTCTTGACCAGTGAGGGACAGAACTGGCTGGACCCCATATCATCAGAGCATCTGTGTGCAGTACAGTTCCCTCACATTGTAGTACACATGACTAAGCATGTGGGTGTTCTGGGGGAACACATGAACTATCAGATCTTTTGAAAGAAGTGACTTAAAGATGCATCTTTGTAAAGACTCAGCTTCTGTGTTTAGTGGGATTTGTTAGTGCTAGCTGGAATACCATTTGTGTGATCTTCATGTTCCAACTTGAGTTCCACTGTGTCACTAATGTGCAGATTTCTTTGTAGCACTTTTTCTTCTGACCTAAGGGCCTGGCTGAAATCTTCTGAGGGTCGGACGTTTGAGGTGGCTGACCCTTTGCCGTGAAACATTCTGCCTAGGGTACTGGGGGAACCCCCCCTCGGTGGAGACCTTTAAAAAGGGGTTAAAGTCTTACCTATTTAGGCAGACTTTTGGGGACCATGATTAGGTAGTCATTTTGATACAGCTGCTGTTATTAACTGAATAATTATTTATGTCTCTGCATTATTGATTTTAAGCCATTCTTTAACTTTATTTACTGTGTTATTTTATTATTTGCCTGTCTGTACCTGTGTGGCACCCTGAGCCTCTGGGGAAGGGCGCCTTATAAATAAGTCTACCCCTGGGATTCTGGACTCTAGATATAGTTGTTGGTACGTTGCTTCCCATGCAAAACTCCACCTCAGGATTATGGTTGTGTGCTCTCCTAGCCAACACATTTTAAATAAGTAAATACTTTAATGAGGGAATTACTCTTCTTGTTTAATTGGGATGTATTTTTCAGTTTAGAAAAGGCCCTGGGCTAAGGGGATGATGTTATGGGGGTTGGCGGTGTCCTGTTAATGTTCTGTACCATTTGTACTGGCATGCAGGGTTTCAAAAATCTTTAAATGGTTTCAGAGTTGTCTGGTTTGTTTAATTTTTAAGCAGCTGAACTGTGTGGATCTTCTCTGAGGATATCTATTTCATAGAGCCCCATACATTCAACAAGAAGCTAACTGTGTCGGGACCTTGCAGCAAATTATCTATAGCCTCCTATGCTGACATCCTCTTTAGATCATCTGATACCATGGTGTTACCTATATAACATGTGGCTGCCATACAGTTAAGTTATTTTTTTGCCCACGAGTGATTGCAGTGGAGACTTCACTTTGTCATCAGTCTTTTTCCTCCCTTCAGTCGGTTGATGTCCTGTTGTATCGCTGTCATCAGTGGTTTTCATGAAAATTGTATGCTGTGAAGACCTGTGCTACTGCCTTTTTGGGTGTGTCATTGAGGCAACAAGATCTTCTGCATGACATGCATGACCATTGTGGGCCTCGTGGTCAGCCACGATGTCGGTCATTACCCCATTTTCCAGGGGTTCACCCAAGCCATGTGGGGACATAGGTGGAAATCCCTAGAGTCATTTATCTGGGGCAGGACAGTATGGTGAAGGACTGTAAATCCTCATGTTCTCTGTCGACTTCAGATAAGAAGTCACAGCCAAAGAAATTGTTGTTCACAGAATTGGTGGTGAGCCACGGCATACCGGGAAGAACAACATAGGGTGATCTGCTTCCAGACTGGAGTCATCGTTTGATGTGGGGTGCTGTGACCAGACAAGGCTACTGTGGTCCCCCCTACTGAGGCAGGAAGAACAGACTGACATTGGACAACCAGATCCTGCTCCTGGTTCAGCCACTGATCAGCCAGAACCCAGGTTGGAAAGGCTGTCTGCACCATCAGCAGTGCCACAGCAGTCCTCAAGCTTAACTCAATGCAAGACTCATCGTCACTGAACCCCGATTCATGTTAGACACTGGCATCAACCACCACAGCTGCTCCAGTCAGCGTCGACCCAGGTAACTTGACTGTTCTAACCCAGTTCTCTGAATTTATACAGGGACTGTTGCCTCAGTTGTCTCCCGTGTTGTCGACAATGATGTTACCAGGCTAATTAGTGGTGCTGCAGCCCATGACACTGGCTCAGCCTGTCCAGCCTTCTTCCCCTAGTAGGAGCCTGGCTCTTTGTCCAGAGTTTCCTCTTCCTCTCTCTGTGGAGGAGGATGAGTATAATCCAGAGCTGAGAGATGGGACTTTCCAAGGTGAGGAAACTGAAGATGTGCTCCCAAACCATCAGACACTGTTCAGAGTTTTCTGTATCCTTTCACAGTGCAGACACAATGTGTCATGTCCTAAGGTCTCTTTCTGAGGACTCTTCCTTTGAAACAGTGATAACTTCAAGAGACTCTGCAGTTTCCCGTGGAGAAGGAGATCTCTACAAAACATTTGTGTGAGTCTTTGCAGGTTCCATCAGCTTTTTCTGTTGTAGTTCCTCCAGTATCTTTCAAGGTGCCACTATCACTGCTTGGTGTAAGCCTAGCACTTTGTCAGCTTTCCCTAGGAAAGCAGTTAAGTAATATCTGGTCTTAAGGAATAAGAAACAATGTTCAAGGCCGGGCCACAGCGGTAATGCTACGACTTGCAACACCATGACCCGGGTTCAGAATTGAACCTGGGTATTGGAGGGCTGGCTAGGGGAGGAGGATTGAGCAACCATAGGACTTCTCTCCTCGGGGGGTGGGGGATGGGATGGGCAGAGCCTCATGCTTGCCTGGCCCCTTGTGAAAGCTGGGGGAATAGCAACCCAGGCCAGGCATGTCAGACATCAGTGCACATCGCATGGAAGCGCGTGGCATGCACCATGACATCAGTGCATGTTGCATGGGAGTGTGTGGCATGCACCATGACATCACTGCGTGCCGCACCTCCCTGGGAACAGAAGACAGAAAAAGTCCAGCCGCATGATGAGGAAGAGGAGTGCCCGCAGACTCTGTACCTGACCAGCTGGGCATGCTGATTTCCCCCTGGGTTGGGGAACCCCATTGACCCTGCCAAGGGGGCAAGCTCTGGGGGAAGACGGCAGGCAGGTAAGTCCCAGCAGACGTCGGGGTGATGGGGCTGAAGTTCTCCTCTGAAGGAGAGACAACCTGGAGGAGGGGTTTAAAAAAAAAAAAAAAAAACAGATCTTCCAGGAATCAGGCTAGACCATTGATTCACACTAATGGATTCTGAACCGGAGGCACTAGGACCCTGTGGGAGCAAGAACTTTTCAGGAGGGCTGGCGCTGAGGTAAGCTGCGTACATGCGTGGCACCACGGGACTGGCTTGTGCTGCATGGCTTACCTTAGTACCAGCCCTCAGCCGCTCTACTTCTTTTTCCCCACCACCGAATATGCTTTGTGTGTCAGCTGCCATCTCTCCCCCAGTCCGAACTTTATGTCTGTACAACAGTGTTCACTTCTTCTCAGTTGTTTGTGTTTAAAGTTAGAGTTTGTTATGTGTGCCCACCTGAAAAGGTTCTGGAGTATTTGCTGGACCTTTCTGATGCTGGGCTACAGTATTCCACAGTTAAGGTCCATTTGTGTGCTATTTCTGCATACCACGAGCCCATCAGTACTTTCTGTCTGGCTCAGCTGCCACTCTTTAAGAGTTTCCTTAAAGAGCCTCTGACACCATTTGAAAGACCTGAAAAAATGTGAGATTTAGACACAATTCAGTTTATATTTCATATATTTTCCCTGGTTCGTTCCCGTTCCTCTTCATTACTGAGGACAGCTGTATGAAAAAGGATGACTATCCCTTAGACTTCATCTGCTCTGTCTGCTTGCCTATACCGAACAACATAATCTCCTTTTTATGGCATCATAATTATGTCCACAGCAACAGACTGTGATGTCATAAACAGAACTGAGATGTCACGTGTAGGTAAGCAGCCTGAACAGACAGGGCAGCAATCCTGTATGCATGCACATGTCTTTAGTAATAAAGAAGTAAGGGTGAGATTAGCAGAAAAAAATATTAAATGTAAGCTGAATTATGTCTAAATATTAAATCTTTTTGAAAATTGTCACAATGATGTCCAGGGGCTCTTCAAGGGTATTTTACAGACAAGGTCTCCCATCAGGAAGCCAGTGGCTGCCTGGGATCAACCTTGTGCTGGATATGCTCACCTGCAAGCCCGTTAAGTGTCTTGTTACTGGTGAGCTAAAGTTCTTAACTTAGAAAGCAGCTTTTCTAGTGGCCATCACCTCTGCTCACAGGGTGTCTGAAATTTATGCCTTGGTCACAGATCTCCCGTATACTGTTTTCCACTAGGACAAGGTAGTCCTCCGTACACACCCAAGTCTCTTCCCAAAGTGGTGTAGAAATCCAGCTAAACCAGCCACTTGTGCTGCCTACATACTTTGCTAACTTCCAGAATGAAGGAGAATGCACTCCCCACTCTCTAGATGTTAAGAGAGTACTTACATTTTGCTTGGATAGAACTAAGAAATTCAGGCAATCCAAATACCTCTCTTAGAAACATAGACTTTGACGGCAGATAAGGACCACTTGGCCCACCCAGTCTGCCCATTTTCCTTCCTATTGAATACGCTGCAGATTCTAGTTAACCAACAGCGTACTTCCTGCAACCCTCGACTACATTTGCCTTATGTCTGTCCCATGCATGTTTGAATTCCCCCACTGTTTTAGACCCAACAACCTCCCTAGGAAGCCGATTCCATGCATCCATCACTCTCTTCGTGAAAAAAAAATTTCCTCACATTACCCTTGAGCCGCCCCTCCATCTTTAAATTGTGCCCCCTTGTTCTTACACATCTCTTTTTCTGAAAGATGCTACCTTCCTGAACTTTGTTGATTCCCTAGAGGTACTTGAACGTTTCTATCATGTCCCCCCCATCCCTCCTTTCATCAAGGGTATATATATTAAGCTCTCTCAGTCTCTCTTCAAATGGTTTCTGAGGCAGACCCTGCACCATTTTAGTTGCCCTCCTCTGGACTGCTTCCATCCTATGTCCTTGCGTCGAGGGGGTCTCCGATCCCTGTTGGAAGGGACAGCTTGTTACAATCAAATGCATTTCTGCCTGGATTGTGAGCTGTCTGCGCCATTGCTGTGGCATGGTGCAGTTCAGGCTAGAAGGGCAGATGCATGCCCACTCCACCAGTCCAGTTTCCATGTCTCTGGCAGAAATTTGCTCTGTACGTGTTGGCGATATTTGCAGAGGCACAGCTTGGAGCACAGTTCACACTTTTGTCAATCACTATGCCTTGAACATCTGTGCCAGGCAACATGCCTGCTTTGGCAGGATTGTCCTGAATGGACTTCTATTCTGAGTGAGCCCTTGGCTTCTACCACCCAAGTCCAGAGGATTTTGTCTGAGCTTGGTACTCTGATCCGTTGGTGTGAATCATTAGTGAAGACTGATTCCTGGAAGGTATGAAAATTTTGTACGCTCCATAATTCTTGATTTTTCTAGGAATACGTTGGGGGGGGGGGATTACCAGAGTTATCTTCTGCCCTTAGGTTTAGTGCATAAGTATTAATTAGGATACACTGCACCTTCTCTACAAAAAAGGTATGGAGGTGATTGAGGGCTGGTTCCGGGGTAAGCCGTGTAGCGCGAGCCACTCTCATGGTGCTGTGCATACGCACAGCTTACCTCGCCACCAACCTTCCTGAAAAGTTCTGTGTCCTTCAGCATCATAGTGGCCCCACCGACTCGGAACTCATTAGTGTGAATCAGTGGTGAAGATATTCCTAGAAAATCAAGAATTATGGTGCGTACATAATTTTCAGTTATTTTATCCTGCTCAAAACAGACTTTGTGGTACTTAGATCAACTCATGATAGGTCTAAAGTGCCTCAGCACATGAACACAGGACCCTCAGGTAAGGAATCCAGCAAACTGCATATCATCAGGAAGAGGATTTTTGCTTTGGCCACACATGGCATCAGAATTGTGAACAACCAGGCCTACCTGGTGAGTTACCAAAATTGCCTGTAGAAGTGCATGGCAAAAACGTTCGAGTGCCTGCCTTCTGGCTCATCTAAAACAGATGCTCAGCAGCATATAGCCTAGGACCTAGATGCTCACAGACATTGATTACATGCGACTTACAGTATCTTTTATGCCTCTACCAGAGTTGCATGCGCGGGTATTCTTGACTCGGGGCTGCTTTGTGTGCCCTGATGTGCAGTCATATGTCCAGTACTCCTCTTGTGGGGTGACAAGCTCTTTGGCCTCTTAGTGGAGGCCACTCTGAGTTCATTGCTTCTCTGCAGACCTTTAGGTACATGAAATCCCTTGGCTCCAACGGCCCAGCAGTGTATGTGTGTATGTGTCTCTGTATGTGTTTTTTGGGGGTGTAGAGGGCAATTTCTGTCATGTTTATTGTCCTGACTCAAGAGGGATGGATGTGCGCATTGGAAATCCAGGATGCTTATCTGCACATAAAATTCTGGATATGCCAAAAGCAATAACCTGCAGTATTGTCTCGAGGGCCATCACTTTTTGTTTTATATATTGTTATTCCCCCCTTTCTTCGATGATGCCCAACTCTGCCAAGCTACCTCCCAGCCTCCTCCTCTTCCTTCTGTGCCAGTTACCTCCTCCCCAGAGTGGCCATGGAGGCCATATCCTCACTTGAGGGTATTTGCTCCGTAGTGGGCTCCCTTTGGAATGTTGACATCATGACCATATTTGGGATGCTAGTGGGCAGTCAGAAGAGGTGGAACCCAAGAATGACAGCTTCATGCTGCTGCGTGACTGGGCTTTTTCCTTCTAATTTTTCTTTCTAGTTCTCCTAGCCTTAAGGACCCTAGTAGCTAGGGCACCTAGTGCGCATTCAGAAGTGTGCCCGCACACACTTCAACCAGTGTCCTTCCTCCCAGTCGCTGCTCAAATTGCACTTCCACCTGGAGTCACCTAAGTGGAAATACACCTAATCCCGCTGGTTTTCTGAGCTTCAGGCTCTGGTTAATGACCCCTCCCATCTGACCTTCCATCCAGATAGTGTGACGCTTAGAGCTTGTCTTACATTTCTACCTAAGGTGGTGTCTTAATTCACCTTGAGTCAGTCCTTATCCTGTGTGTGTTCTTCCCAAATCCCCAAAGTCTGATGGAGAGGCTTCTGCACTCTCTGTATGTCCACTAGGTGCTCTGCCTCTATCCGGACTACACCAGGGACATTAGACAGTCACCTCTCCTGTTTGCGTCCTCTGCCCCATGTATGCTGGGCAGGCCGGTATCCAGGCAGTGTCTTTCCAGGTGGAACTCCTTCTGCATTTCTCTGGGTTGTCAGAAGGCTGGCAAGGAGCCTTCCTGACACAGTTACAGGGCATGCCACTCTAAGTATGGCAACCTCTATGGCTTGTTTTCTGTCCGTCTTAACTTTCAAAATCTGGTAAATGTTACCTGGAGTAACATCCTTACTTACATATTACAGTCTGGATCTGGTTTGCAGTAGAAGTACTGGTTTGGGCCTAGCTGTGATGCAAGGTCTACTCTCTTAGGAGGCTCTGTCCTCCTTTGTTGCTCTGCCTCCCATGATGGTGGGGCTGCACTGTGTATTCGCCCAGTATAATGTTGGGCTTTATGGAGGCAGTATCCTAAAAAAAAAGATTCCTTACTTACTGGTAACTGCAGATCTTTGCAGATATCTCCTCCATTAAGCCACACCATTGGAACCATAAGCAGTCAGTGTTAGGACCACACGGAAACTTTTGCTAGCCATTGGCTGCCCACAGTGATGTGCAGCAACTGTGTGTCTGTAACATTAGTGGCACCATCACTCTTTAGATCTTTTGCCACAATTGATCATACTTGTCAAACCTGCTGAAAGAATTGCCATCAACCTAGCCGTTTGCTATTTTACTTTACTTAGTGTTCTACCTCATCATTTTGTATGCCTCTGAAGTTGAAAGATCCTTTATTCTGGTATTTTAAATGCAGAGATAAAAATTTATAAAGACACGCACGTGGTTTGTGTGTGATGTCTGGGTCTGCCTCAACATGAGGTCTTGTGAGATTTGCCAGAGCTTCATCCAGGCTATGGAGCAACTCCATAACAAAGCTCTAGAAAATATAATTCTACTCAAGACATTGAAAGCCATGGAGAAGGAACAAGGTTCAAAATCTGTCTCCTTCTCACTGTCGGCCCAATGTTGACTACTGAAGTCCAGAGAGCGAGACAAGGATCAGTCATACATGCAGGCCTCCTCGTCTTCCAACCATAAGCACAGACGCAGAAAAAAGAACAAGTCTGCTTTGTTAGCAAGGTCCAGGTCATCACTGAGGAAATGTATGTCCTTGTCAGTGCTCACTCCTGTGGTGTCAACTACTGTTCCCCTCCCACCCCCTGACTGTCATTGAGACACCAAAGTCGGGGCTTGGTTTAGGCGCAACTGTACCTGTATTGGATGGTATAACGCCATCATCGTCAGGCCAAGGCCTGTCGATGTAGGTAGTCCTGACCTTTGCAAGGTGCTGTTAACTCCCATGCTGTGCTGGCATAATTTTCAGAAATGATTCGACACACTCTGCCAGGATTACCAGTGCAGGCAGTTTTCTGCCAATGGGGCCATCTCGTACTTCACCCCCGATGATGGGTTCCACTAGCACACCACAGATTCCTGCCTCTCAGCTGTCACTGGTCCATTCTGTGGCTCCCATCATCGATCATATTGATGCTGACAAAAAGGAATTTAATCCTGACTGCATGGATTTAGAGAGGAGTTAGAGGAGAAATTTGAGGGAGAACAATTTCTAACACCTCGCTCTAGTTCTGCCCTCTCATCCTGTAGGGAGGGCTCAGTGGTGTGTGCCCCTAGATCTCCTCCAGAGGACCCATCTTTCCAAGCCATGATGCAGCAAATGCAGTCTGCTATGGGCTTTGCTGTGAAAGAGGAAGATTCCTCAAAAAGGAATCTCGTGGAATTTTTGGAGGTACTCTGCTCCCACTCAGTTATAATTCCATCTATATATCCTGTGTTAGAGGATACTACCTTTTGTGCATGGTACTGACCAAACTTAATGCCTGCAGTTCCTAGAAAGGCTGATAAGCAGTATCCTGCAGCACCTGCTAAGACTTATTATACTAACCAGCCAGAAACTGATTCTATGGTCATCATGGCTGCTAGTGATAGGTCTAGGGCACCTAGACACATGAGTATGTTGCCTCCTGATAAGGAATTTAGGAGGCTGGATGTGATGGGCAAATGTACTTATGCTTCTGCATCATTGGGCTTTAGGGTTGCAAACTACCAAGCTCGCATGATCAAATATCTGAACAACCTGTGGAAAGTTGCTCATTGTGCTGCTCAGGCTTTGCCTCATGGCCCTGCCAAGAATGATCTGTTTAAAACATTGTCTGCTGGTGCTGAAGTTGACAGATATTTGCTGCGGTCAGCTTATGATGTCTCAGATGCTTCTGCCAGGGCTGTTGCTTCTGGCATTTGAATGAGAAGATATTCTTGGCTTACAGTTGTTGGCTTTACCAATAATGTGCAACAGGCAGTTTTGAATGTTTCTTTTAAAGGGACAGAACTGCTTGGCTGTGATGCTGAAGATGAGCTACACGGTCTTCAAACTTCAAAAATGACTCTTAGAAGCCAGCCCGATGGTGTAGAGGGCTGAGGCACTGGCTCCTTACCTCGTGCCATGCTGGCGACCCAGGTTCGGGAATGACCTTGGGCCACTGTGGTGCTGGCTTGGGGGGAGAGGGGGGTTGGAACAGGATTGAGCTATGGCGCTCCCTTCAATGGGGTGGATGCCCGCTCCGCCGGAGTCCTGCTTCCACTGGGTGGAGGTCTGGTGGGTAACGCAGGCGGTCAGGAGCAGCATCACAAGTCTGGGGAGGGGTGGAAGGGGCCACTGGATCTTGTGCATGCACCTCCACGCACGTACACATATGTATACGCCATGGCACCGGGGAAGGGGAGTAAAGTAGAAAAGACCATAAAGTATGTATAGAAAAAAATAAATAAATAAAATGACTCTTAGATCCGTGAAGTCCCTGTATCCCACTCCTGCTAGTGGTCATGGGTGGAGTTCCTTTTGTCCGCCTGCTGACAGAGGTACCTACCATCAGCAGGGCTTTGGTCGAAGAGGTGGCCCCATTCCTTGTCACCTCCTCTCTGTTGCCCACACAAAAGCACCCAAAGCAATCTTTTCCAGTGGTCCTGCCACCTCCAGTTCCACCTGACACACTTCCGTCTCTCCCCAACCTCTGTTACTACTTTCAGGTATGATTGTGGTGGGGGGCAGGATCTCGCTGCATTTGAAACTATAGTGGGCGATCATAACAGACAAGTGGGTTCTGGAGATGATAGTAAGGACATATGTTCTGGAGCTGTTACAAATCCCTCCAGATCATCCTCCACCTCCTTCCTTTTATCCTCTGGGCCATTTGTCCCTTCTGAAGGAAAGCGTTCGGTTGTTATTCCAGAAATGTGCCATAGAACCAGTTCCTCCTCAGGAAAGAAACAAAGGATTCTTTTCCAGATATTTCCTAATTCTGAAATGGACAGGGGACCTGTATTCTGTGTTGGGTTTAAGGGATCTCGACCTGTGCATCGAATACAAAATAGTTTCAGATGGTGTCCCTGCAAGCTCTGATTTCTCTTCTGCAAACAGGGGACTGGCTCTGTTCTCTAGATATGAAGGACTCATATCTTCATGTAAAGATCAGGAAATCCCACAGGTAGTATCTCCACCTTATGCTGGAGGGAGAACACTATCAGTTCAAAGAATTACCTTTTGGTTTGTCTTCTGCACCAGGGGTCTTCACCAAATACTTGACAGTAGCTGCAGTGCAGCAGCCCTTTGCAGGGAAGGCCTGTGTGTTTTCTCCTGTCTGGATGAGTGGCTCCCAAAGGCCAGCTTTAGAGAAGCTGTTACATACCCTGTCTCAGACATGTCAGTTGTTCGAAGACTTAGGGGCCACAGTGAATGTGCCAAAGTCTGTGTTAACATGTTAACTCCGTGCCAAGAACTGCAATACATAGGGTCAGTCTTGGACACACAGAAAGGATGTGCTTTCCTGCCACAGGACAAGGCAGATAATCTGATTGCCCGGGTGCACTTGGTATACAGGAGCTACTATGTCTCGGCGAGAACAATATTATGTCTCCCGGATCTCATGACTGTGGCCATAGTAACCGTGCCATTGGCACATCTTCATATGAGCATCCCTCAGTGGGCACTCTGGGTCCAGTGGGACCGGTTGACAGATAGGCTGTAACAAATGATTCTCATCACATCTCCTCTTCACAGAGTGTTGTTATGGTGGACGGATTGTGAAAAACTATTGAAAGGCATTCCATTCCTTGTACCATCTCCTGTACGGATCCTCACCATGGAAGCTTTGGGCTCCAGTGGGGGTGCTCATCTTGGCTCTTATCAGACACAGTGGTCATGGACTAAGGTGGAGGCTGAGCTGTGTTTAAATGTCCTGGACATGAGGACTGTCCTGTGCAGCCTCCAGGCCTTTTAGAATCATGTCTGCCCCATCCTCTGCTAATCCAGCTAGACATTGTCTGTGTGACACATTACATCAACAAATAAGAGGACACTCACGTCTATCCCTCATGCAGGGAAGCAGTGAGAGTATGGTACCAGCCTGTGTCTCACGGCCTTCAGCTATCAATAGTTTGTCTCCCAGGACTCCAAAACATCTTAGCAGACAGGCTAAGCAAGTCCCAGTTGATGGTTCATGAATGGGAACTACTGACATCCATGGTAAATGACCTCTTTACAGGATGGGGTTGTCCAGAGTTGGACCTTTTTGCATCCTCACAGAACGCAAAGTTGCCGTGTTTCTGCTTCCTCCTGGGCCTGGAATTTTTTTATGAGATGCATTGTCCCTCTCTTGGAAAGGGAAATTCCTCAGTGCATTCTCCCATTCCTCTAATACAGAGAGTTGTGCTCAAACTGTGGTGGGAGTGCCACTCTCATCCTCATTGCTCTGTTATGACTTCGCTTTATATGGTTTCAACTTCTTCAGCATCTGGCAGTGGAGCTTCTTGTCACACTACCTCTGTGTCTGGGTCTTTTGTCACAGGATGAGGGGTCTCTGGCCCATCCAGACCTGAAGTCCCTCCATCTGCATGCATGGCCCCTGCACATTTTGAGATATTTCCTGTGGTCACTGATGTTCTGAATGTGGCTAGGAAGCCTTCTACAAGATATACTTATTCCCTGAAATGGAAGCGTTTCACTTTGTGGACTGCTTCCAGGAATTTGGACACTTTTAGATGTCCTGTGAATGCTGTGTTGAAATACTTGCTTTCCTTGTCTGGCTGTGGTCTGCAGTATTCCTTGCTTAAGTTCTATTTGTCCTCTGTATCAGCTTTCCATGCCCCTGTTGATGGTGGTACAGTTGCTTAATTAGAGGTGTCCTGTACGTTTCTGTGAGGTATTCTTCACATGAAACCTACTATCTGTAATCCATTCCTGACTTGGGACTTGAATTTTGTGCTTGAGAAATTGACGTTGGCTCATTTTGATCCTGCTACAAGTTATGGCTTTCGTTTCTGGTCATGGAAAATGTTGCGTTTAGGAACGATGACTTCTGCTTGAAAGATTTCCGAGCTTCAGTCTCTAATGTGTAAGCCTCCTTATTTGATTTTTCACAAAGACAAGGTATCTTTGTTTATGAATCCTATTTTCTGTTGAAGGTAGTATCTGAATTTACACTGACTCAAACATTGCACCTTCTTGTACATTATCCTGAGCATGCCAGCCAGGGTGAGGCACTGCTCCCTGCTTTGTACATTCATAGAATACTGTGATAGTATATTATTTGCCCCAAAGACTGCAGAAAGTCCTGTCAGCTTTTTGTTCACCACTGGGAAAGAGAGATCAAAGCCTATCCAAATGGCTGGCACATTGTTTTTTTTTTTTTTAACTTTTTGTTTATTATTTTAGATGAGACATATACATCTTTTCTCATACAGGGTAATGATAAAAGAGCAAATTACAAGAAATATGATATTCATATTTGCCCCCTGTAATCTTATACAGTAGGAATTGGGGGATCCAAGAAGGGAAAAAAAAGACAAATTAAAGTCCATTATTAGATCCAGAACTGCTAGCCATCTCAGCGGCTGTGGAGTGTCCATATTTAGGTAGATCAAAAAGGAAAGGCACAGGCATTCTCCAAGGAATGCTATTTATCCATACATACATAAAAAGAAATAACAGGAATGAAAATGCAATACATAACATCTGCAATCCATATCATTTGAAGTTACTGAGAAGATCCTTCAGTAATCCTTTGTCAAAAATCCAGTATTATCCTTATAAAAATTTTAACAGACTGAATTACATGTGCTCATCGATCCCCATTGGAGCTGCCCAAACTTCAATTTTCCCCTTCCTCAAGGTGCAGAGAAATAAAGTGAAACAGACAAGAGATTTACACTAAGGTACCTCCTCCCTGTAATTATATACGAACTGTAAGCAGCTCGTTATCCCCAGAAAATTTTTAAACCAAACACTCTGCACAGCACGGAGAGAGAAGCCCCCATTTATATTATTAACGCATATTTGTAGTTGCCCCGCTAAACGGATTAAATCTTGAGTGACTAGATGAACAAAATCAAGAAGCAAACCAGTCCTTCAGTCCCCTTCGGAGTCTTCTTCCTCTACTAGTACAGAGTCCTTAGCGGCAAACTCTTTTTCTGTCTTCTCAAGCCATTTTCCCGCATCGGCTGGATCAGTAAATTGCCACAATTTTCCCTCGTATACTATCCTGAGCCTCGCTGGTAACAGGAAGGAGTGAATCACACCCAATGCTCTTAGCTGATGTCGGACTCCATTGAAACTTTTTCATCGAGACCGGGTCTGGTAAGACAAATCTGGGAAGAGCTTCACATCCATTTCATTAATCTCTAATGGATACACTGCTCTCGCATTAGCTATCAGTGTATCTCGGATATCCACTCCCGTTGTTTGCAAGAGAACTGTACGGGGTAAGTTGGTATTAGAAGGCCGTACTTTGGGGTTGACTCTGTAAGCTTTCCTCAGGGAGTTCCAGTCGAAATCTTCTGGCACTGGAATTGAAGTTCTCATCCATTCTTTGAGAAACACCAGCAGATTGGTACCCTCCGCATCCTCTGGTACTCCAACCAAACGCACATTCTTTGCTCGGGCTTCATTTTCTAGGGCCTCAATCCTACTGCGTAATTGCCCGTTCTCCTGGGTTAAAGTAGCGACTGCAGCCTGGGTAGTGATTGATCTTTTCTTACTGTCAGCGACAGTTGTAGAAAGTTCAATAAGGGCTACATCATGCTTTTCGAGCCGGGTTAATGTCTTCTCTATCTTAGCGTCCAATGACTGCATTGTAGCCAGTATTTGGTGCCATGGAGGAGTAGTAGTTGCCTCACCCACGTTGTCTCCCTCTGAGCTCTGGGGCTCTGCAGCCTTGTTAGTTTTCACTGCTGAAGTTTTGGAGGGAGTTGCCGCCGAAATCTTCTGTTTCCCCATCACGATTTTTACACTGTCTGGTAGGAGGTGACTTCCCCTACAATAATTTCTGAGTATTTTTAGTTGAGGATCAATCCAAACTGTTATAATCGGCAATTTTATAGAGCTGAAATGCAGAGTAATTATGGATTGCTTCCTGCCAGGAGATCGTCTCTCTATCGCCCCCCCTGGCTGGCACATTGTTTTATGTTCTTTTATAGAAAGTAAGGTAAAAAAAAAACTTCCTGGTACTGTTCTTGGTCACTCCACAAGGGGCATGGCCACTTCTGTTGCCTGTTTCAAGAATGTCCCTGCTACTGACATACATGCTGCAACCACATGGAGCAGTGTTCACAGTTTCACAAAACATTACAGTCTGGACATCGCCTCTTGTAGACGTGCTGGCTTTGGGCTTGCTGTACTGCAAGGCCTTCTGTCCTAATCATATATCAGACTGTGCCATCCTCTGCGTTCACTTTGCACTGCTTGGCAATTATTCCAAAGATGTGGCCTAATGGAGGAGATATCCTAGAAGAAAATAGAACAGTTACGGAAGAACTTACCAGAACAGTAGATCTTCCGAGAGAATCTCGTCCATTAGGCCTTGCTGTCCCTCTGTCCGTCCTACTTTGTTTTCAGTGGAGGTCACATCAGTTGCTGTGCCTAAAACCTACTCCATGCAACCTGTCTCCAGCCCCTGCTCTCCTTGTATGCCTGATGCTGGTCTCTTCTGGTTCCCCAGGGTTGCTGGTCCTCCAAGGCTAATCTCTAGTGGGGAACTGAGGATTGATGGGACTGCCCACATTTATAGACACGTGGACACTGTACGTCGTGTGTGGCCTTTGGCTAGCAAACATTTCTGTGTGGTCCTGATGGTGACAGCTTATAGTTACAAAGGTGTGGCCTAATGGAGGAGATTCTCTCGATCTACTGTTACAGTAAGTTCTTACGTAACTGTTGTCTTTTCCAGTTCCCGCCCTCTGTCCTTTGGCGTAGAGGATGTTTGTTACATGGTCACTGCACGATCTGCCTTTTCATTGCCCAGTTATTTTAGTGGGCAGATCCAGTTATTTTAATGGACAGACTCTAGTGATCTGCATTTCCTGCCTCTCCTTTGTGATTGGCCAGGGTTTGATTTCCTGTTGGAAAATGCAGGAACTCCATTTCTCGACAGTGGTAACTGAATTATGTGTTTGCCATGCACATGATATAGATAATGTCGAGGTGCTCAGCATGCTTGAAAATGTCAATGTGGGAGGCTTCAGCTATAGAAAAGTTTCCTTCAGGGTCCTGACTACCATCGGCTTAGAGTCCAGTGTGTGTGTGTGACTCCATGGAGGAGATTTTGTCAAAGATTTACTGTTACTGGTGGTTAACAAACTTTTTGATCTTCCAAGAATCAATCTTCACCACTTATTCCTACTTAAGGGTTTGTTCCAGAGACACTAGGACCCCATGGGAGCAAACTATTTTGCAGCTTACAGCTAGGGGACCGGTGTCCGTGACAGCACCACCCACAAGGCACCTGTATGATGTGGCACTTGTGGACTGGCTAGTAACCAGTGCTGGCCCCCTGCCTTCTTCAGTTCTGTTTTTCCTGCCATTGAGCCAACACCATGGGAGTGCTTCAGAATTTGCAACTGCGTCACGCCTCCTCAGTCCGTTGTCACCGCCTGCTCGGTGCCGTACTCTGGTCCCAGTTTCGGTGCCACTGTTTTTCTCTTTTAGTATGGCACTGAGACCTTCTTCTTGTCATTTTGTTATTTTTCGCAATTGTTTGTCATGTCTAATTCCCAGGAACAGAAAAAGTAGTAGTCCTTGGAAAAGAACAAGGACACCCCCCCACATGCGTTGGTGCTCCTGTGGTGGACACAGCTCCATCTAGGATTGGCATGATAAGTGCTTGACCTGCCTTGAATCAAGTCAGGAAATGGATTGGTGCAGTGCCTGCTTCTCCATGGACTTACGCACCCTTGAAACCTGCACTATGAAGTGGGGTTGCAAGCCTCCTACTTTCAGAGGCAGATGTCGTATCAGGTATGCCAAGGTAAGGTCCCTTGGCTCTTCCCTGAGCCTTTCTGCAGTATTATATGTACTGAGGGAGACAAGTCCTTTTCTCATCCTCGGCCTGCCGAGATGTTGGAGAGCCTGGGGGAGAGCTGTGGTGGACAGTCATCCCCCACTGGCCCAACTGAGCACCTCTCTGTCTATCATAATTTTGGGACAGTGGATGCCCAAGGTGGTGAGGTTGAAGCTATATGCTTGGCCTACACTGGCGAGCACCTTAGTGTTTTGGCCCGGTGATGCCTGGTCTCCTGGCATTAAGGCCAGTGCTGGTGAGCAGGGTATCGTCAACCGCAAGACCAGGTCTCTTCCTGACACTACTCATGGTACTGGGACAGGGAAGCTCTCCAGAGCTGGTTCCACCAGGCGTCCTTTTGAGGTCTGGGAAGCTCTCCAGAGCTGGTTCCACCAGGCGTCTTTTTGAGGTCTTCTGGATATCTTCCCCCATGTGGTCGGCTGACCTGGGGCAGGGTGTTGGGGAGGACCATGGTGTCGGGCTAGACTGCAGCAATGAAGGGGACCGTTCTGTGGCCTGTATCTAGGTCGGTGTCATCTGCTGACCTTACTTCAGGGAAGGCTGTTGCAGCAGGCCACACTGGTAGGACTAAGCCACCAGGTGCTAGGACCACACGGAAAACTTCTAGCAAGCAGTCTATCATGGGGTACCGCCCACCGCCAATGTCAGTCTGCTGACGTCAGCCTAGGCTATATAGGTGGGCAGTCCACCACACCTGCCTCAGTTCTTTTCCTGCCATCGACCTGCACACGTTGGACTTTAGCGGATGCCACAGGTACAGTCGACCATTTCCCCTGCTTGCTGCACTTTTTTTAATACATGTTTATTAGTTTTTATTGTACAGCATAAATAACTTCCTTGTACAGAGCATTAGAACTTAGCATAGCAGTATTACAAATTGCTACTAGACAGTAATAGTTGATATTCATATGCTTAGCTGTGTAGGCTTGAACAGTAGGAGTTGGGGGGATTCCCCCTTTTTTTAAAATGAGTAAATAACAATAAATGCTAGCCTCTTCAGCGGCTTAGGTGTTAATCATTAGGTAGGATGATAAGGGAGAAATACTTAGCTCTCCTTCCTGTAGCTGCTGTTTAAACCCAGAAGATAGGGAATTGCAGAAATGTTAAAACTGTCTTCAGAACCCTCGTGCTCCCCCTCCCCGACATCTCAGAAACTGGTAAATTCAGTTAATAACCACTGTTACGTGATACTTAATCTGAGTTCCAAAAGGCATGATAACATGAACTTAGTAATAATAAGAAAAATACAGCCACGTTTGTAAATGTCTTTTCAAAAGTCCTGTGCATAAGATTATTATAGGCTAAATTTGGTGGCACTTGAGGGAGACAGCATACATCGAGCTTCCAACTGTGCTGACCGCGCAGTCAGCACCATATCCATATAATATAGCACTTCCCCCAAGCAGCCGTCCTATTTTCCCCCTGAGCATTCAATTTAGAAAACCCTTACTATAAAATTTAATGGAGCACGCCACCAGCTAGAAAATATATCACATTTCAGGGTATACATTGTATTAGTTGATTATGCAATAAGGGTACCATGTTAACATCAAAATGTCATTTTAAAATTCAGTCATCTTCAGACTCTTCTCTCAGAGGATTGGTACCCTCTGTTTGTCTGACTAAAAATTCCTGTTCATGCTTTTCCAGCTGTCTGCCAGCATCCTTCGGGTCTGTGTATTGCCACGTTTTCCCTCCATAGACAATACGGAGGCGGGCCGGCATTAGAAAGGAGTGACTCACACCCAGGGCATGGAGGCAGTGGCGAACACAGTCATACTTCTTTCTACAGGCCCTGGTCTGGAAGGACAAGTTGGGGTAAATCTTGACATCAGTGCTTGCTAGTGATAGTGGGTAAGCTGCATGAGCCACTGCCAAAACCAAGCCCCCTGATTTCGGCACTGTTAGTGCAGAGCAATGCAGTTCGATGTTAGTTGGGGGTCTGCACTGCCACCCAGTGATTTACTCGGTAGGCTTTCCTGAAGGTTGTCAGATCAAAGTCCTCCAGTAAGCTGAGGTGGTCCATAATTCAAGACTTAGAAACATAGAAGTTGACGGCAGATAAGGACCGCAAGGCCCATCCAGTCTGCCCATTTATGAAAGACAGCAAATTTGGCCCCTATACCCCTTCTGGCATTCCAGTGAGCCGCAAATTTCCTGCATACACCTCATTCTCCAGGGCCTCCAGATGTCCCCTAAGCTGGGAATTTTTATTGTGTCAGCATGGCTGCAGTGGAGAATACTGATGAGGAAATGCTTCTTTATATACACAATTTTAGACAATATCTATTTAATCTGAGTGTTGTGTACATCTGTTTTTTACAGCGATCGTTCCAGTTTAGCATCCATCAGTCTCATAGACCCTAATAGGGATTGCTAGGGGGTTTCTGAAGTCACAGACGAGTTGCTGGCCCTCATGCTGCTCGTAGATTCCCCTGTTTTCTCTGGCAGACATTGCTCCGCTTTAGATGGGCCCTGTTGTATGTTTTTAGGGCACCCCATTGTAGTTTTAGAATAACTCTGCTGTAAATGGTCTCAGGAAGAAGAATCCATCGAGATATTTCAAAAAATAAAAAGGAAAGTGTAATTAAATTCCAGTTTCTATGTGCCCGGGTGGAGAGACGAAAGGTGAAGCATGACCAGCCTGGAAGATGGCTCTCTAGTGCCCCCTTACTGCACTTTGTTTTTCTATACTTTATCCACCTTGAACCACCGACTGCCTACCTTATCTCGTCAGGCATCCCACTCAGGACTCCGGACGCCATCTCCAGGAGTCCACCAGCTCCTCCTATTGTGGTCCCACGATTTACCCCATGGCGGGGTGGAGGGGAGCTCACCTCGTAGCTCAACCCCCGGTACCAGGATCCAGTGTACTGCACATCCACAGAGTCAAACCGGTCTCCCTGCTTGAGATTGCCATCAAGCCACCATGTCTGATGCTCACCTTTTTCCACCCCCCCATTCCCCGTCTGTGGTGTGCAATGGCGCCCCAAGGACCTGAACGCGTGTCCCGACGCCTTGAACGGCGCCTGCCACAGTACATCCCCACAGATTCTGCCAGTGCACCAGCAGTCCCCAGCCATCGCCAGGGGCCGCCCGAGCACCAGCAGCGGTACACCCCCCTCCCCGGAGGAGAGCAGTCCTATGGACGCTCAATCCTTCTCCTCTCCTGCTAACCCTCGGCGACCCTGGCTCGTTCCCAAACCCAGGTTGCTGGCATAGAGCGAGGTGTGGCATCCAGCGCCTCAACCCTCAGCGCCACCGGGCTGGCTTTTACTGCGCTTTTTAATTTTCATTTTCCTTCTGTGTTGAACATCGAATTTTTGGTGTTCTTCTCGACAAGTTTACGTCTTTTTTTGGTGGGGATGTCCAGGACATCATTTCTACCCTGCAGAAGACGGGGCAGGCCATCAGGTCAGTCCATTCGCTGTATCACACCCAACTGAGAGCAGGGCAACGTCAAGTCCTTTCACCGGTCCTCCCACAAGCAGTCTCGGAACCAGCCTGTCAAGGGTCAGCACAAGTGTAAGGCCTCAGCAGTCCCTGCTGCTGCCTCCACTAGAGCCCCCGGGGCCCCTGTGGCCCCTCTGCCTGTTCCTGCCCCTACCTTCTGACTCCTTAGCTGACCTTCCCCGCCCAGGATCCATGGGAGGCAGTTGAGGGTCGGTTCTCCCTCCATCTAGAAGGAAGGCATGGGGTGACCGCAGACAGCTGGGTGCTCCAAATCATAGAACACGGTCACACTCTGGAGTTCCTAGGGTGGCCAACTGAAAACCCTTATGTTCACTCCAGATGCCCTCTCCCCGCACCTGTCTCTGGTTTGGGAGGAAAGTCATTCAGGGTCTTCAAAAGAGCCATAGAGCCCATCTCTGAGGCTTAATGGGGAAGGGTTTTACTCCCACTTTTTCTTCATCCCCAAAAAGACCGGGAAGCTTCAGCCCAACAGGGACCTGAGCCATCTGAGTCTGTACATAGAGTACAAGCACTTGAGGATGGTTACCCTTCAGGGACTGTTACCCCTTCTGCACCAGGGGGACTGGCTCTTTTCTCTCGACATGCAAGTCCTGCCCATCATCGCTTCCTTCACTTCCATTTTCAGGGGGCCCTTTTCCAATTCCGGGCCCTCCCTTTTGGTCTTTCCTCGGCTCCTTGGGTATTTACCAAATACCTGGCAGGGGTGGCCGCCACATTGAGGAGGCAGGGCTTCTATGTGTTCCCCTACTTGGATAACTGGCTCCTGGCAGCCTCCTCCAGGGGCTGCTTAGTTCAGACCCTGGAATGCACCTTCCAGCTCTTCCAGACCTTGGGAATTGCTGTAAATCTGCCAAAGTCCTGCGCCTCTCCTTACTAGCGCTCCCAGTACATAGGGGCGATTCTGGACACCAGTCCAGGCAAGGCTTTTTTGCTCAGGGACAGAGTGGAGCAACTGATGGTGCAGACCCATCTGGTTTCCTCCAGCCAGCAGTTCCCCACCAGGATTTTTCTGTTCCTTCTGGGCCATATTACGGCAATTGCCATGGTTTCCCCGGCCTGTCTGCATATGCGGATTCCTCAATGGACCTTGAGGGTCCAGTGGGAATAGTGCACGGATGACCTGGACCAGTTGGTCCTGGTCTCCGACCCAGCCCGAAGGGTTCTATTATGGTGGCTGGATCTGGCCAACCTCCTTCGTGGTGTTTCTTTTCAGTTCTTGACACCCCAGCAGATTTTCATGACAGACTCATCCAGTCTGGGCACCTAGATAGACGTGGAGCTGGGTCTTCATATCAACGTTCTGGAGATGCGGGTGGTTCTTTATGCCCTGCAGGCCTTGCAGACTCATCTCCTCCACAGTCTTTTTTTTTTTAATCTCATCTTTATTTCATTTTTACTTACAATCGATTGTGTCCAAATAGTCATCACAGTAAAATCAAAGGAGAGGGTACTTACAGGATTCACATTGGTCATAGTACATTGTAAACTCATAGGAGTATTGCTATGAATTAATGCGAATGTGACACGAGTCTATTGTCCATGCAGAGGCAAGTTGGTTCATCAATGTCCCCATCTTCAAAGTCCTCCATCTCTTAAGAGCTATTCATGTAGGTCCTGGGTGCCGAGCCGAGAAATGAGGTTCAACAAATATGCTAACCACAAGAGTACTGTTATTTCTAAACCACTCAGGCCCCGCAATCTGGGAGACCGAGGGAGGCCCCCGGGACCCACCAATCCCCTACCACAAAGTAAATGCAAGGGAGAAAAGAAAAGGAAGGGGATAATATTAGGGAGGGGGAGGAAGGGGGGAGCTATATTACCTTACGGCACAAAGGTTGTGTCTTTTAGCATGTAATACAGTAGCCATCTGCTCCAACGTGTACTGAATCGGTCATCTCTATCATTTAGACTAAATGTTATTCTTTCCATCTGATAGGTTTGCCTTCTTATGGCCCACCAATCCTGCACGGTCGGTATCTTAGGGGTCAACCAGAGTCTGGTGATGGCTTTTTTAGCAGCTGCCAGGAGGATAACTAAAAGGTACCGGGTGTCTTGATCTCTAAAACTTCTAGGGAGTAGTGACAAGATAAATATCTGTGGGGTTAATTGGAGGGGCCTATCAAAAATTTCTCGCAGCTCTGACTGCAAGGTGTCAAGAAATGGTGCTAACTTAGGACATGTGTAGACTGCATGTGTTAGGTGGGCTTTAGCCTCACCACATTTACGCCAGTAGGAGGCTGAATGTCCTAAGGTATAGTGACTTGTGACCGCAGGTGTTTTAAAAAAAGTACCAGGAATTTCCATGCAAACTCCCGCCCTTGGTGCGAGCTAGATGTACGTGTCACCTGACGGCATGCCTGTTCCCATCGATTATCTTCTATGGGGGCATCCAGTTCTCGCTGCCACTTCTCTCGAATTTCTATAAGACTAGCTGACTCGCTTGACATCAATGCCTGATAGAGGGTGGATATCAAGTGGTTCTGCTTTGGGGAGGCTAACAGAGACTGCAACCCAGAGATCAAGGCAGGCCAGTGTTCAGAATCTCTCACCTCTACAGGTAGTGATTCATAGTAATGCCTTATTTGTGAGTATCTATAGTGGTGTGTATTGGGTAGGCTAAATTTTCTTTGAATCTCTTGGAATGACCACACTATCCCCCTGGATGTAATCTGATATAAGTACTTCAGGCCGTATCTGGACCATTGACGATAGGCATGGTCCATTCTACCTGGTTGAAAGTAGGGAAGTACAGCAATTGGGCATATTAATGGTATAAAAGGGGAAAGCGAAAATTGCCTTTTTATCTGATTCCATGCCATCATCCAGTGCTGTAGCTCTAAAGTCAGACGCAGGCCTGCCCCTGTGGACCCCCTTTCTTGATAAAGAATGGCTAAATATTCCGAGTCAGGGATGAGAGCTTGCTCAAGCTCCATCCAGTGCGCCTCAGTGTTAGCGAGCTGTCTTGCTGCTATATGGGCCAAATGGGCTGCTTGGTAGTACCGGTAGAGGTCAGGGAGGGCTAGCCCCCCCAGCCCTCTTGGTATTGTTAGTAATTTCAACCTAACCCTCGGTCTACGGCATGACCAAACAAACCGGGAGATCGCCCTCTCCCAATCTAAGAAGACAGAGCGCGGCAGGGTAATAGGAATATTATTAAAAAGGTATAGGGCTCTAGGCAAGGTCACCATTCTAATAATATCTATTTTCCTGGTGAGGCTAAGTGGGAGAGCACTCCAACATGCCAAGTCCTCCTTGAGTCGAGTAGAAAAGGTGGCATAATTCTGCTCGTAGGCATTCTGGAGATCTCTAGTTAAATTAATCCCTAAATATTTCATCTTCCCCGGGTCCCATTTACAAGGAAATTGGTTCTGTATATTACGATCAGGGGAATATTGGAAAGTCAGAATCTCGGTCTTCGAAATATTTACTTTATAGCCTGAGACTTGTCCAAAAGCTTCTAATAACTCACTGACTTTCGGGAGGGTGGTTGATGGGTTCTGGAGGTATAAGAGGACGTCATCCGCATAAAGTGCTATACGGTGTTCTGTCCCTCCCACCTCGATCCCCTGCAGCTCCTGGGATTGCCGTACTAGTTGTGCCAGAGGTTCCATAAAAAGGGCAAACAACAGAGGTGATAAAGGGCACCCTGTCTGGTGCCTCTGTATAGCGGAAACCAACTGGAGTGATGTCCCGAGATCTGAACCCACGCCTTCAGTGCCGAAGAGATGTTTTTGATTAGCTTAATTAATAACTGCGGCAGGTTAACCCCCTCCATGACTGAATATAGGAATGGCCAAAGGACCCTGTCGAAGGCCTTTTCTGCATCGAGGCTTACCAAGGCCACAGGATAATCGGAGGTGTACATCTTATGTATTACATGATAGGTCCTCTTGATGTTATCAGTTGTTGTGCACCCACCAACAAACCCGGTTTGGTCTTTATGGACTATTTGCAGTAACACAGCTTCTAACCTGTAGGCAACTATCCCCATAAATAATTTATAGTCTGAATTTAAGACTGATATCGGTCGATATGATTTACAGAGTTGTGGGTTCTTGCCGGGCTTGGGGATGACAGAAATGGCCGCATAGGACCAGGTAGCGGGGGGAGGGTCTCCCTCAAGTACCGAATTGAAGGTACGGAGAAGGGTAGGTAAAAGTTGTTCTTTAGTTACTTTGTAGAATTCAGCACCATACCCATCAGGGCCTGGTGCCATCATGGTCATGGCACGAGCCAGGGCCATAACTAGTTCCTGATTCGTGATAGGGATAACCAGCTGTTCTTCCTGTTCAGGGGTGATTTTTAGGGAGCCTAAGGGGTCGCAGAAATTCTTTTGTCTTTTCAGGTGGTACCGGGTGCTCTGGGGTATAGAGGGACGTATAATATGCAGTAAATGCGTCAGCTATAACATTTATTTTACTCAATGGTCTGCCATCGGATGGATGACTTATGGTTGTAATTGCAGCTGCCTTCTTCTGCCTCCTGATCTGATAAGCCAGGAGTCTAGCAGCCCTGGGTCCCACCTCGTAGTAACGCTGCCGAAGGTAAGTAAGGGTAATCTCTATCTGCTGCAATGCCAGCTTATCCAGGTCTAACTTGACCTGTTTGAGCTGAGGGAGCACTGAGTTGTCACCTTGTTTGTGTGCAGCGTGCAGAAAATGGAGTGTTTCTTCCAGCCTGTCCCAGTGTTGTTTGCGAGTCTTCGCCTGCATAGAGGTAAATTTAATAAGATGTCCACGTAAAACTGTTTTTATAGTGTCCCAGAGAACTCCAGGGGAAATCTCTGGGCTAGTGTTTTCCGTAATGATCTCAGTTAACTTGTCTGCTACATACTCCTTAAAGGGCTTGGACTTTAGGTGGTAGGGATTTAGACACCACGGCATTGTTCTTTTCTGCAAACCTAGTCTCCTAAGGAGGCAGTATAGCGCAGTGGTCTAAGGCTCTGAGCTGCAAATTTGGTGACATCCAGCAGACCAGACCTGGGTTTGAATCCCACAGCTTCCACTTGCATACTGTGTGACCCTGAGCAAGTCACTTAACCTCCTTGTTCTCCCAGGTCGCTCCTGTAAAAAAGCTTTCAGCTTAGTGTGCTATACCTGGTTAAACAACTAAATAAAAAAAAAAAAAAATGTACTGGTGATAGGCGCATGGTCAGACATCGTGATGTCACCTATGTGGGTATCTACTACCCGGTCTAGGTGTTCTATTTGGGTGAGAAAGAGGTCAATTCTAGAATATGTGTGATGAACCGCTGAATAGTGTGTGTAATTCCTAGTGTGGGGATGTGAATGACGCCAGAGATCAGTCCAGCCCACCTCAGCCATAAATCTGCTTAAAAGTCATTACTGCGGGGTTTTTCTGGGGGTATTAAGACTCGACGAGTCCCGAATGGGATTAGGTAGAATATTAAAATCCCCTCCCAGCAACAGCACGCCTTTAGTGAATTGTATTATTTTGTCTAGTAGGCTCTTGATCTCATTTACTGAAGAGTCTGGGGGAAGATATATATTTGCCAAAGTAACTTCTGTCACCCCTAACTGACCTCGTAATAGTACCAGCCGACCCAATGGATCTATCCATTTAGCTTGCAGCTGCCAAGGGGTACTTTGTGGGATTATTATTGCTACTCCCCTCCTTCTTCCGTCTCTAAATGTAGAGCTATGCACCTCACCTCTTGAGATCCGACCTGGTTTAGCGTGTTCCGCTGTACTCAAATGCGTCTCCTGCAAATAAATAAGGTCTGCTTTGCATTTCTTAACTAGCATAAGTACCCCAGCTCGCTTAACTGGAGAGGCGAGCCCGTTGACATTCCAGGACAATAATCTTAAGGGGGCCTCTTCCACAGCAAGCACCGAGGTTTATAGGAGTGTGTGGAAAGTGCTCCATTTGGGTCCTGGGGAACCCCCCAAGTCAGTCTCCTTCTCATCTCTATATTATGGCAAAATAGACACAATCGATATTCTGTAGATGAATAGCTGTTGGTGTTAATTCTTCCAACAATAAACTCTCTTAAGAGCTAACAACTGGTTGCCTTTAAACTGGCAGCTAACAAATGCTGTCATAATGGCAAAAATGGCAACTAATCGTTTTAAACAGTAGAACATAGCAGCATGTAAACAACTTAAGGCCTGCTAAGCTTAACAGTGTAAACAAGTTGGTATTTCTGAACTTCCAAGGTTTGGGAGCTCACCGAGCTCCCGACAGCGGGAAATCCTCGCTATCAGTGGGGGTGTCTCAGATTGAGAAACCCCTAGGCACTTCTAATGCCTAAAGGGAACGGGAAAGGGGCGTTGGCTAGTCACTCTCCAACCATTAGCCATCTGGAAAGTGTGTTACGTCACGGGGAGAAACGAAGGGGTGAGTAAATTATAAGGGGATAAACTAGGTGCAAGGGGGAGCCATACGTGCGTCCCAATAGAGGCAAATCATCATCAGTCTGGTGACTACACATGTCCCCAAAAGCCAGACCGCTTCCACACCGAACCCCCCCCACCTCGAACTGCATAGCAAACAAAGTTTTAACCAAAATCTGAAGACGGGGGGACGGCAGGAAGTCAAGCCAAGCACCCGACTTGACAGCAGAGACCGCCTTAAGGGGATCCAGCTCACTTACAGCCACGTAATCTGAGTAGTGCAGCACAGTTAGTCAACCGAAGGCTGCAGAGTTGGCCCACTGTCAGGTCCTAGCCGAGGTGCCCGATGCGTCACTGGGCTACAGTATATTTTAAAGCGCAGCCAGAGAGACTGGACATCCTCCCACCCAAATTATCTACGTGAACTGGCATTAGCCCCCTGCATTTCAGGTAATTATCCTGATTATAACAGGAAGAAACAAAGGAGGGCACATCACATAACCTAGGGCTTCGAAAAGCAGCCAAATACTCTGCGTCACTGGGATAGAGAGGACCTATCCTGTTTCGGTGTTCTTTACAGTCTCATACTCTGCAAGCCTCATCCCAAATATAAAAAATTAAACTGGCCTATATCTATAAAGTGAGAGAAGAGAGAAAGGAAAAGAGGGGGGAGTAAGAAGAGGAAGCAGGAATAGACAGATAAGGTAATAGTAATAATTCTACAGGCGAGGCAAGCATGAGGGACACCGTCAGCAAGATAGAAGCAACATCACAAGAGCAGAGTTAACAGACTGGACTTATCTGAGAATATTAGTAGCCAGGAGCTTGCCAAGAGGAGTAGAGAAAAGGGTGTAGCAGAAGTCATCCTGTTGTCTTTAGAGCATATGAGTCAATGTCACAGGGCTCTCAAGAGATGAACTCCTGAGTTAGGTCCGGCAGTTCACTATCCCTGTAATCTGCACTAGGGCAGTAGGGAATTCATGTAGCTCTGCATCTCTAGATCAGCAGTCAGGTGTTTACTTGGGTCTGCACTCGTAGGGAATTGACAATCTTGCGGATCGCTTCCATCCCCTGGCGCTTCCTCACATCGCGTAGGCTGGACTGCCAGACCTGCTGTGACAACTTTGCTGAAAGTGTACCCACCGCAGAGCGACCCGCCTGCTTCTGTATTTCTGTTTTATATTTCCAAAGGCCTTCCACTGCGTCCTCTGCTGAGCTGAATATAAGTTGGCCATCAGGGTGAAGAACAGTTTGGCTGGGTAGGGGTTCCGGAAGCGCAGGCCCTCCTTTTTCAAAGCTTTCAATATCGGGATATAGGCCTTACATCTGGCCATCACCTCAGGCGCGAAGTCATTTTCAAAATACAAATGTTGACCATTATAGTTTACCTGCCTTTTTTTCCAGGCTGTATGCAGGATTAACTCCTTTTCCTGAAATCTAAGGAAGCGAACCAGCTTAGTGCGAGGCCTGGCACCAGGAGGAGGCTTGGGATTCAGAGTGCGATGTACCCTTTCGAATTCCAGGGTAAGATCACCCGAGATGTCCAGGACCTGCCGTAGCAAGCCTTGTATAAATTTATGTGGATCAGCAGTCTCCTCTCCCTCTCCCTCTGGGATCCCCGAGATCCTGATGTTATTTAGTCGGTTCCAACTCTTGGCATCTTCAGCTCGCTCCTGTAAAGCCTGCAAGCCCTGATTCAGTTGTGTAATGGCCAGCTCCGTCCTGTCAATCCTGGTGTCCGATTCTGTAGCATGTTGTTCTAGTTGCTCCTGTTGCTTCTCCAGCTTCCCGATATCTGTTCTTAGGGCAGTTGTTGTTGATCTGAATTCATTACGGAAATTACGCAATTCAGCTAGTACTAAGGTCATCTGTCGCTGCAGTACAGTTAGCGGGGGCTGGTCGGGTCTATCTGCGCTCTGCCGCAAGGCTGTAGAGGCCTGTGATGCTTCACTCCCGGAGTCTGATAATCCGCCATCATCGGGCGCAGCTGGCGGCTTTTTGCCGGTTTTCTCCCCTCGCTTCGACATAGTAGTGCCTCCGAAGCTAAAATAAAGACTTTTATATTGTTGCTTGGCAGTAAATCGGAGTTTTTTTTTGGCTAAGGTCAGAGCTTCCTGATTTGGGCTGGCATCAGGGGTGTGACGTCACCGGAAATCCCTCCACAGTCTTCTGCTGGTGCAAATGGACAATGTGTGTGTGTGGTACATTGCATCAAAACGGGGGGCGGATTCTTACCTCCTGTGTCGGGAGGCGATGAGAGTCAGGTATTGGGTCATCAAGCACAGGCTAGAGCTCTTGGACGTACATGTTCCAGGCATTCACAATATCTTGGCCGATGGTCTCAGCTGCTCCAGGTCATGGGCTCACGAGTGGGAGCTTCTAACCTCAGTGGTTGAAGATCTGTTCGACCGGTGGGCCATCCAGAGTTGGATTTCTTTGCACCCCCACTCAGAGCAAAACTACTGTCGCTTTTTTGCTCACTCGATCCAAGGCCTGGAGTTTCCTAACGAGACTCATTGTCCCTGTCCTGGAAGGGGAGGTTTCTGTATGCCTCTCCTCCCTTCCTACTCCTGCAGAGAGTTCTGCTCAAGCTCTAGTTGGAAGGGGCAGAGATGATCCTCATAGCCCCCTTCTGACCTTGCCAGATTTAGTTCCCCTTGCTGCAGTAGCTCGCAGTGGAACCTTCGGTGCCCTTACCTCTGTGCAGTGGCTCGCTTTCCCAGGACCAAGTTACTCTGGTCCATCCAGACCTAAAGTCCTTGCATCTCCATGCGTGACTCCTGTGGACCTAGCTATTGCTCACTTTGGGGTATCCTCTAGGGTCACAGATGTGGTGGTGGCTGCCAGGAAACCATCCACCAGGGCCACTTATGCTATGAAATGGAAGCGCTTCTCCATTTGGGCTGCTGCTCGCAATTTGGATCCTGTTACCTGCCTGGTGAATCAGATATTGGAGTACCTTCGTTACCTTTCGGATTCAGACTTGGGGTACTTCTAACTCAAGGTGCACCTTTCTGTCATCTTTGCATATCATGCACCTATTGAGGGCAAAGCTGTCACCCAGCTTGAAGTATCGCACATTCCTGCAAGGCATTTTACATTTGAAGCCTCCCATTCGGGACCCGTTCCCTCCATAGGACCTCAACTTTATGTTGAAGAAACTCACTCTACCTCCCTCCCTCTGAACCGGCCGTGAGTTGCGAGCTGCACTTTCTGTTGTGGAAAGTACTCTTTCTAGTTGCTGTTATTTCTGCTTGAAGGATTTCTGAGCCGAAGGCTCTTATGTGCAAGGAGCCTTAGTTAGTTTTTCACAAAGACAGGGTGTCTTTGCATACTAATCTTAAGTTTTTACCTAAGGTGGTGTTGGAGTTTACTTTAAATCAGTCCATCTGCTTGCCAGTTTATTTTTTTGAGTATTGTAATCGTGTGGAGGCTTTGTTCCATATGTTGAATGTACATAAAATGTAGTACACGAACTGCATGAAGCCTTTCAGTACATCTGAGCAGTTTGTTTTGTTCTCCCCCAAGTTTGTCTTAATTGGTAAGTCAGTTGCATTGTTTATTACTACTGCAAGTACAGCAAACCCCTTCCGGGAGTGGTCAAAGGTCATTCCACCAGAAGTATGGCTGCCTCCATGGCTTGCTTCAGAAGTATGTCTGCTGCTGACATCTGTGCAGCTGCCACCTAGAGTTCTGTCTATACCTTCCAAGCATTACAATCTGGACATCGCGTCTAGGTGCAGGGCCATTTTCAGCCTAGCAGTTCTTCAGGGCCTTCTCTCCTGGGCTCTTGACTGCTGATCTTAGGGTTACCACCTTTTAAAAAGCCCAAAGTGGGACATTTCTTACCGAAACATGATTTTTCGCAGGACAGTACGTAACCTCGACCGATGCAACAGATTTGTTTTCTCTATATAATCAGAATTAAGGCTAAGTATTGTAGTTTCTTAGTTGCTTCTAGTGTTTATCATTTTAAGGGATTTTAGTTAAGCTATTGTAGTTTTCTAGAACATTTAATGGAAAATTAGAAAATATTTTTTCTACTGTAAAATCAGGACATTTAGTATTTTTCATGTTTTTTTGCAGGACACAGCTGCCCAAATCAGGACTGTCCTGCGAAAATCAGGACAGGTGGTAACCCTAGCTGATCTGTCCTCCACTTCGTGGTGTTATCCTGGTGATATCCAGTACTGCTTGGGACTCAGTCCTACCAATGTGGCCTGCTGCAAGAGTCTTCCTCAAAGTAAGATAGTACAGTTACGTAAGAACTTACTGTAACAGTAGATCTTCAAGAGAAGCTCTTGCAGCAGGTTCTGCTTTACCTCCCACCTTCCTCCTGCTGTACTTTTTCTTTTGCACTGATTCTGCCTTTCTTTTGGCTGTTAGGGAAGCCTCCTCTGTTCTCCTTCAGCTGCCCGTATGGGGTCTCCGGGGGAAGAACTGAGGTAGGTTTGGGGGACAACCCACCTATATAAGCTAAGCTGATGTCAGCTGACTGAGGTTGGCAGTGGGCAGTCCCCTATGATAGACTGCCAACTAGAAGTTTTCCGTGTGGTCCTAGTGCCTGGCAGCTTAATCCTACTGGTGTGGCCTGCTGCAAGAGTTTCTCTCGAAGATCTGCTGTTATGGTAAGTTCTTACATAACTGTACTTTGATGTCCCTCTGGTTGGTGCCAGGACTGGCATTGGTGGTACCCTTTGTGGTACTATTTCGGGTTCCAGCACTGGCCTCAGTGCCACTTATGGTGCTATTCTCCTCCAGTTTCACAGAGGACTCCTGGATGTGACCAGAGGCCCAGTCCAAGGGTCAGGGCCAGGTCAGACCAGGTCAGGTGAGGATGGTACAGTGAGATCTAGGTCAGTAACTCCTTCCTTGTCCAGAGTAGATGGCGGATCTAGCAGGAGTTGCAGCACCAGCTCAGAACTGCAGGTTCCTGAAGAACTATTCATGGGGCAGGAGGGTTTTACTGCAGCATGTACAATACTGTGCATTTCTGCACACCAGATCCATCAGGTGACCTTTGGCAGGCACCTGTGGACAGTGCTGTGTCAGCTCCTAGCATCCTTGCCAGACTGCGAGGCAACCAGGCAAGCCATTGGCCTTTCCATCCAGGGCCTTGAGCTGGCGAGGCACCAAGCGAGGACATCTTATGATGCTAGCGAGGTGGCTTTCAGGCTGGTGGAAACTGCAGTCTGCATTTTGCAGACAGCATGGCTTCACCATTCAAGGTTGTCACCCTTAGCCCAGTGTAGGGTGATCACCTTGCAATACCAGGGGCCCATTTCTTTTCCTGCATGCTCAGGCACAAGTTGCAGGGTGCATTCCTGCCCTCAGTCCACAGGAGTTGCTGCCTGTCTCTGACTAGTCTTGGGTCTCACCAGACCTGTGAAGGGCCCCTGCCTCTTTGTGGTTATCCCCCACAGGAGGCTGAGAGAACAACCATTTCCCTCAGAGTGAGCCAGCACTGCCTTCTTGGGTGGCAAGCTTGGTACTCAGACCCATAAGTGGTGAAGATTGATTCTTGAGGGATGGGAAAACTACCAGAATATCTTCACTACTTATTCACATGCCCACCCTTCATCCCCTGCTCAGCATGAGCCAGGTATCTAGGAAGCTCACCCTCTTTTCCTATCTCTTTTTTTCTTCCATCTTGTCCTTTTGGCTTCCCTTGCCCTCTTTTTCCCTAACTCCATAGGAGCCTGTTTAACAAAAAAAAAAAAAAAAAAAGGACGGGCTTTTCCCCTTTTATTTTCTCTTCAACCCCCTCCCCACCCCCCGGCTAATTTCTACCCTATTATGTGCAGCGAAGGGACCTGGATAACTCACTACTGGCTGTAGTTCACATCTTGAATGCACTCGAACAGGTCTCTGGCTATAAATTTAACGCTACTAAGATGAATCGCCCACAATCCATTATAGCCCATCCACAGAGATCAAGCAGCAGTTTCCATTCCAGTGGGATATGGATAAATTAAAGTACTTAAGGATATATTTGTCTTAGACCCCAGTTCACTCTTTTCAGTACAACAGTCTCTTTTCCATGTAATTACTGCAAGACCTGGTGCGTTGGAATACTTTCACACTTTGCCTCTGTAGATGAGTGGAAGTTATCTGGATGGTTACACTCCCCTGACTTTTGTACCCGTTTCAGAACATGCTGATTCCCTTCACAGCCTCTGCATTTTGCAAATGGGGTAAAAGGATATCCTGTTTTTTATGGTCTGGCCAATGGCCCCCGGGTCCGCTTTTGGACTCTGTATTTACCAAAGTCCAAAGGGGGGCTTTCATGTCCAAACCTTCAACTTTATTATTGGGCGACACAGCTATATTACATTATCTTGAGACTGATAAATTCCCCTAAGACACATTGGTGAGAGGTGGAGGAGGTATTGCTCCCAAACCCTGATTTATCAAAGCCATTTATTATGCTGGCTCATAGGTCCAGAACCTGCGTACTGCCAACACATGGCTTAAATACTAGATACAGATTTGGCTTTCCATTAGTAAAACCTTGCACCTACTCCCCTTCCTGTCCTTACTGTGTCCGATTCCTTTCCTAGAGGGTTTCCTCCCAGCTGCTGTAGACCCAGCCTTTAAGGCATGGGAACACTACTCCCTACAATACCTATTCCATGGCATTCTTACCTAGGTTTCTCTACCTGTTTCAGTCACTGTCTGTTCCAGTAGGTAAAGTACATTGGGATAAGTGGCATAAAATGGTTAGTTGATTTATGTGGAACGGGTGCCCCCCACAAATTAGTTATTTTAACCTTCTGTAGACCTAAGGATCAGGGAGGCCTGACACTCCCTAACTTGTACCTGTATTATGTAGCCACACAGTTTCAACCACTAGTGTATTGGCTCTGAAATGATCCCACTCAAAAGTGGGCACAACTTGAAAGAGGTGTCCTCAATAGAAATGGATACGTTTGATTACCGTCAGACTAATTCCTTAACAGACTGTGACTCACCCTTCACTTCTTCCCCACTTTGAGTCTGGAAAAGGTGGCTGCAGAGAATGGGACTTCGAGAGCAGATGCTCTGCTTACTCCAGCTACACCTTTTAAAAGATTTTTTACCAGCCAGGGTGGATGCTGGATACCGAGGATGACATACCATGGGCCTATAATATCCTTGTCAGTTATTAAGAGGGAGATCAAGTTAAATCTTTTCAGGCAGTTAAACAAAGCTTAGGTATCCCTCAAAAAGACTTATTTTGGTATTTTCAGGCTGGGCATTTCTTTCTTCCTGGATCTGACTAGGCCCCCTTGATAGACACAGAATCTCCTGGTAAGAATAGCAGTATCTGCCATATAGGGAGACATCCTGCCTCACCTGGTCTCCTGCTTGTATTTGACTCTCACCAACTCAGGCACCCCCCATCCCAGTTTTCAATAAATGGAATGAGGAACTCACGACACCCCTCTCTCCGGGACAGTGGTGGGTGGCCTGCTCAAATTCCTATAAAATCACATGTTCAGTAATATGGCAGGAGTTTAGCTGGAAATGTCTCATCTGTTTTTTTTTTTCTCACTCCAGTACAGCAGGTCCCACTGTAAAACTGACACCCATACTCAGTTTTGGAGGTAATGTGGGGTGAAGCGAGCAGACCACCACTATATTTTCTGGGCCTGCCCCTGTTTGACCTTGTTTCTCAGTTCTCTGGAGGGGACTTTGCAAGAGATCTTTGGCTCACAGCCGTATCTAACTGAACATTTATTTAAGCAATAATGACCAAAGAGCCGATCATTTCCTGAAGATGAACAACCGGCTTGGGGGGAAGGGTGGCCTGAGGGGCAGCGAGGGACAGCCCACCTAGCTGGTTGTTAATCAACAGGAAATGAACGCTACTGAGGTCATTATTGCAATTTTAAGTCTAATTGCAGTAATGACCTCTTTTTTTTTTTTTTTATTCTTTTTGTTTCTTTGCAGTGTGGTGACACTGCTATGGACGCGTGGTGTGTGTTCGTCCTGCTCAGTGTTTGGCGAGGTATCCTATCTTTGTAGTTTGTTGCGTTTTTACTTTGTGTTGTCATGTAGAAATGCTAATAACGTGGCTAAATCAGATTTTTTTCATGTCTGTGTTAGGAATTACTGCAGTTTAATCGTTTGGTAACAGAAATGCCACCAGCATGAATATTCATTAGGTGTAGCTCTGTTGAAAACTGAGAGGGCTGCGCCCGAACAGCTGTGCGGTTGCTGTGCTTGGCATTTCTAAGAGATTTAAATCCGGCACAGGCGGCAGCCAATCAGTGAGCTAGTTGAGCTCATGAATAATGAATTAGACTTATAAACTTGTTTACATTATACCTGAGAGGGCTGAAAGATGCAGCCACTAGATACTTGTTGGACATTCTTATCCTAATGGCAAAGAAATGCGTCAAAATGTTGGCTCATGGTCCAGAATCCCTGCCATAGAAGATTGGATAACTTTGGTTAATGCCATATATACCATGGAAAATATGACCTATACTATTCAACAGCAGAAGGATAAAGGGAGGAATAGGTGGACCTGCTGGCTTCTGTTTTTCATGGCCAGGGCCCTACTTTTGTGCCTTGAGTGGGATAACCTTATCCGGAGCCTACTCTGGGGGAGGCCTTCATCATAGATTTGGACCCTTGGGTCCTGTGCTTCAGGCCTGCACATTGCACTTTTGGAAATATTGGAAATTGTGACAGAAAATTTGACAGTTACCTTTGGCTTTACATATTATTTACAGATAGTATGAGATTGCTACATAGCTTTTTGTTCCATTAACTCTCCCAGGAGCTGTTTTGTCTTGTCTGTTGTATTTAATATTACTGTTTTTATTGAAAATTCAATAAATTTTAATAAAAAAAAAATACATATTCTAGGAGCGTGGATATGTTGTTCATCCACACTCTTTGGCATGTCCCTTTCCATCTTGCCGGAAGTCTTCAAGCTGGCTTCTCCCACCCACCTGGGTGGTATGTACCTCGACTCCGCCCCATGACGCCAGATCTTCCTTTCCGCTGGAAGATTCAGGTTCCCTCGTGCTACTTTTACAAGTACCGTAGGCCCTGGAGTCTAATCGACAGTTTTCGCCGCATTTGCTTTCTTTAAAACTCGTAAGAGTTTTCGAATCCGATTTGGACATGGAGGACAAGTCGTCCCCCGGTTTTCGCCGGTGTCCTTGCGGACAAAAAATGTCTCGCACCGATCCCCATCTCTCATACGTTTATTGCTTAGGTGCTGTGCATGACACCACTGCTTGCACTATCTGTCTGGCCTTTCATCCCAACGTCCTGGATGATCACAAGGCACGCCTACAGCTAGGGAGACTGGAGCATCGCAATCCACCGATGAAATTGAAGGAGGCCAGGTGGGCGGTTTCCGCAGCCACGGGATCCACTGAGCAGCTTGAACAGATGGCGGCTTTCGAAGAGGAAGCTGCCCAAGCTTTGGCCAGCCGAAGTTTTTCAGTGCTGCTCAACCTGGGCTCCACCTTTACTGGGCCTTTGGGAGCTGTGTGATCTCTCCCTTCCAAGGGTGAGCACTCTGGCTTACCTCCTCCCCGCAGAAAAGGGACAAGGACCCCAAATCATCTTCTTCTGGACGAAGAAAACGTTCCTGGGACTGAGAGCAGTCCGATTTACAGGACCAAGCGGTCTCGGCCTTGGTCGAGATCGCTTCCTCGGCTGCCAGCTTCTCGGACCTTCCGTCAGGCCAAGGCACCGAGGCCAAGGATACAGCAGAACCGGACAAGATTTCTCTTGACCTGATCGAGCCGTTGTCGCCGACCCCACTCGACGACTCTTTGGAAAGGACACCCATCCTTTCTTTCCCCTACGAGGAGACCCACCCTGCGGGCATCCCGATTGAGGGACAGGAGCCGGATCCTCGGTTTTCACTGAACCCGGCCTCTCCCGATCGACAGAGCCAACATTGGCAGTCTCGATTGAGGAGTAGGACCCCGTTGGTCGAGAAACGGAAAAAGGGTCATAAACACTCCCGGAAGAGGCACCGCCGGCATTCCTCATCCTCCTAGGGCAAGGAGAGACTTAGACGGAAGCTCCATCGATGTTATGAGGACCTCATGTGGCAACAACTAATTCTGACTGGTCAGAAGCCGGCTACTCTGGCTACACCGGCCATTACTTGGCCCCAGCCTCTTCGGCCGACACCGACTCCTCCGGTACCGAGGACTCCGGTCCTCCCTCCGGCAGGACTGGCACGCATTCCTGCTCGGGCTGTTCGGGTCTCCCCACCAATTCTGGTGGAACCACCACCTAAGCAGCCTCAGGGAGGGGCTCCCTCAAAGGAGGATCGGACAGATATGGGCTTGCCCCGTCGTCTGTCCATCACTGTAGTTCCTGACCGCCCTAGGCGCATTGAAGGGGACGTAGGCGGGAGACCCCTGTATCCTGACTCCTCAGACTCGGATACCACTGGTCTTCACTCATACCCTGATGATGAGTTGTCAGTGACAGGCCTGGAAGAAGGTCCTTCTTCCTTCCAAGGCATCCTTCGACTCATTTCTGAGTCTACGGGTATGTCATTACAGCCTATCCAAAAGAAGGCAGAATATCATCTCACGGATATCCTTAACAGGGGAGGATACCCCGACGGAGGCCTTCCCAGTGGCCGAAGCCATTGTTGGCATGGCCCTTGAGCTATGGCAGCGTCCTGCCTCCTGCCCATCTCTGTCTGCCTGCATGGCTCGCAAGTACACTGTACCCATGGGGTCCTTGGCGGGCTTCACTGAACATCCCTCAGCCGAGAGCCTTGTGACTGCCTCAGTGTTTCAGTGCACGGGTAGCTCAGCAGATACTGACCACCCTCCGGACAAAGAGTCCACAAATATGGACCATTCTGCCTGGAAGGTATATGCGGCCTCATCCTTGGGCCTTTGTCAGGCCAGCTCGGCGGTAATTATGGCACACTTCTCTCGTGCCCTCTTGGGGTCACTAGATGAAGTCCTCCCTCATCTCCCAGCGGACATGCAGACTACGGTTAAGCAGGTCCGTGACCAGGGCCGTGCTGTTGCGAAACAGCAGCTCCAGACGGCCCTGGATATTGGGAATTCTTGTGCCTGCTCCTTAGCAGCTGCAGTGGCCACTCGCCGCAGGGCATGGCTGAGGTTATCCTCCTTTCCTGCAGATACTCAGCACAAATTAGCTGATGTGCCTTTCCTGGGCACCGACCTCTTCGGTCCCGGAGTGGCAGGTCATCTCCAGTGCATAGAGCAGTCCAACGCCACCTTGGATGCTACCTCTGCAAAAGGTTATTCGGGCAAGAACCAGCAGAAGTGCAAGAAGAAGCCTTCTCGGCACTCTTCCCCTGTGGTTAGACAGTCCTCCTATCAGGGAGGTCAGCAGCAGCAGCAGGCTCAAGCTTGGTGCCCTAGGCCCAAACAGGGTCCCCGACAGCCTCACAAAGGAGGCAGAGGCGCCGGTCTAGGAGCCGCCTCCTCCTCTAAGCCTGCACAGTATCGGGTCGGGGGTGGCCACACCTGCTCCCGTCATGCCAGTTCTGGGTCCTCCCGTGGGGGGCCGGCTCCGCCACTTTCTTTCCGCATGGTCCACTATCACTTCGGACAGGTGGGTCCTGGAAGTGGTCGGTCAGGGACTGCCTCTAGAGTTCGAGCAGTACCCTCCTTGCTGAGCCCGTGCCCCACGGGCGGAAAGGATCTCAGCTGGCACTCAGTCGGCCCTGCGGGACGACATTGCTCAGCTCCTCCACAAGGAGGCGGTAGCTTCAGTGCGGGATCCTCCTGTGCACCCAGGCTTCGTGTCCAGGTACTTCCTGGTGCCCAAGCGGACGAGGGGGGGTTGGCGCCCCATCCTAGATCTCCATGACCTGAATCAGTATCTCAGGTCTTGCACCTTCCGGATGGTAACTCTGAACCAGATCATACCATCTCTGGAGCGAAACATGTGGTTCTGTTCACTGGATCTACAGGACGTGTTCTTTCACATCCCAATCCGTCCGTCCCACCAGCAGTTCCTCCACTTCAGGGTCGAAGGGACCCTGTACGAGTTACGAGCCATGCCGTTCGGCCTGTCATAGGCCCCTCTGGTCTTCACCAAATGCATTGCAGTGGTGGCAGCCCATCTACGGTGTCACGGGGTCCGCATTTACCCCTCCCTCGACGATTGGCTCCTGGCGGGTTCTGCCTTGCAGGAGGCGAAGAGGTCCAGGGACCTGGCCCTCCGAACCTGTTCCCAATTAGGCCTCCTGATCAACGAGGCCAAGTCGGAACTCATGCCCTCTCAGGTGATGGGCTTTATCGGGGTGGAGCTTGACTCTCGTCAAGCCAGAGCTCAGCTTCCGGCGGACAGGGCAGAGGTTCTTTCCTCCTTTGCCCAGTCATTTCTGGGTGGGCGCTTGCGCCCTGCCCGGGACTTCTGCGCCTTCTGGGTTACATGGCAGCATGCACCTCAGTGGTCCGTTGGGCCCTGTTGCACATGCGTCCCCTCCAGTGGGAGCTGGCCGCTCAGTGAACTCAGCATCAGGGTCTTTTCGACCAGCTGGTCACTGTCACCCAGAAGATGTGGGATGCTGTCCAGTGGTGGACCGTTCCAAGTCATCTGGGAAGGGATCCCGGTTTGTCCGCCCAGTCGGTGATTGAGTCCTCAGCAGATGCCTCTCTCATGGGCTGGGGAGCCCACATGGGGGACCACAGAGCCCACGGGTTCTGGACCCCCAAGAAGTCTCGTTGCCGCATCAACCTGCTGGAGCCCAGAGCAGTCAGACTGGCACGGTCAGCTTTCACTCCTCAGCTCTGGGGTCAAGTGGTTCAAGTCCAGACGGACAATACCACGACCATGTACTACCTCAACAAACAGGGCGGCACACACTCCCATCTGCTATACAAGGAGGCGCTCCGGATCTGGACCTTCGTCAGCCGGTTGGAGGCGGATCTCCTTGCCATCCATGTGGCAGGAGTTTCGAACCAACTGGCGGATGCTCTCAGCCACATAGGCCAGACATCCCACGAATGGTTTCTCCATCCATAGGTAGCTTGCAGTCTGTTCTCCCATTGGTGGACCTGTTTGCCTCCAGGGAGAACACCAAGCTGAGGCTGTACCATGCCCACCCCCCCTCAGTAGGGCTCGCTGCAGGGGGATGCCTTTTCGAGGCCGTGGACCCCAGGCCTCCTCTACGCTTTTCCTCCATTTCCCTTGATCCACAGGGTGTTACCCAAGTTGAGGAGGGACAAGGCGAAGGTGATCCTGGTAGCCCCAGATTGGCCCCGCCAGTTCTGGTATCCAGATCTCCTCAGTCTCAGCTGCAGGGCCCCGGAGTGGCTTTGTACATGCCTGGACCTGATATCATTGAACCAGGGGCAGGTATTCCATCTGGACCTTCAATCCCTGCACCTCACAGCCTGGTACCTGAGCAGCTAGAGTTCCAGGCTCTGGGTCTTTCCGAGGGTGTCTACACCGTGGTGGAAGGAATCGACCAGGAAATGTTGTGCTTTCAAGTGGAAAAGGTTTTCCATTTGGTGTCAGGGTAAGAGTCTGGACCCCCTATCCTGCTCTGTGGCTAACATTTTAGACTACCTTTGGTCTCTTTCCAAAGGGGGTCTTCAGTCATCGACCCTTAGGGTGCACCTGGCAGCCATCTCTGCTTACCGGGCGCGGGCCAGTCATTTGACATTGGCACAGGAGACAGTGGTTGGGCGCTTTATCAAAGGCCTGGATCACATATCCCCTCCAGTGCGTGAACCTCCACCTCCGTGGGATCTTCTGCTGGTACTGGCAAAGCTCATGGGCAAGCCATTTGAACCCATGCATAAGTGTGAGCTGTCACACTTGTCGTGGAAGACTGCTTTCCTGGTGGCTATCACGTCAGCCAGAAGGACGGGGAGCTCCAGGCGCTCTCGATGGACTCCCCTTACCTGGTCTTTCACAGGTACAAAGTTGTCCTGCACCCCCACCCAAAATTCCTTCCAAAGGTGGTGTCAGAGTTTCACGTTAACCAGGTGTTGACTCTGCCGGTATATTACCCTAACTGCACCTCGGATGCCGAGTACAGGCTTCATGCCTTGGACCTAAGGCGTGCTCTCTCTACTACGAGGAGAGGACGGCAGAAATTCGGGGAGAGGTTTGCCAGCTGTTTGTCACCTACGCTGAAGCCGCTTCTGGCAGACCTGCAGCCAAGCGGACTATTGCAAGATGGATTACATCATGCATAGGTCTGTGTTATGAGTTGGCGGGCAAGGAGCCTCCCAGAGGGTTAAGAGCTCATGCCACCCGCCATACTGCTGCATCGGTGGCTGCTTCCAGGGATATCCCTATCCAGGAAATCTTTCGGGCTGCTACCTGGAAGTCAGCAAACACCTTTATTTCCCACTACCACATCGACCTTGAGTCACGCCGGGATGCTGGTTTTGGGACCTCGGTTCTCCAATCTCTGTTTCCTAAGTAGGGGGTGTGCGCCTTGCCTCCCTCCTCCCAGAGAACTGCTAGGAGTCTGCCAAAGAGTGTGGATGAACAACATATCCACGCTCCTAGAAAAACAGGTTACTCACCTGTAACAGTAGTTCTAGCAGTGGTATATGTTGTTCATCCACACGCACCCACCCAACCTCCCTGGCTTTAGGTGCATCACCTTGCTTCCAGCTGGCTAAGATCTGGCGTCATGGGGCGGAGTCGAGGTATACACCACCTGGGTGGGTGAGAGGAGCCAGCTTGAAGACTTCCGGCAAGAGTTGAAGGGGAAAGGGACATGCCAAAGAGTGTGGATGAACAACATCTACCACTCCTAGAACTACTGTTACAGGTGAGTAACCTGTTTTTCCATCTCACACAAGGGAACGCCTTTAAATGGTTTCCCGAGGTCTGAACCGAGTTTGGCCTTTGTCAGACAGATTTTTATAGATTTCTCCAGCTAAGGCACTTTTACACTTCCCTCCCACTGGGGGTTCATGCCATGGATTCCCACCTGGAACTAATCCCTATACTATCAACTCTCTTCCAAACGGGGTGCTCCATTCAAATGATGTCTTAAATATATCAAGTTTTCATTGACTCCCAGGTGATTCTAGCTGGGATGTTCAGCTGCATTGGCAGGACGAGAGGGGCTCCTATATCACCCAGGAAAGTTGGCGACAATCCAGCCAGAGCACTTGCAGGGTAACAAGCTATCACCAGTGGAGAAGATTATGGGTAGAAACAACTAATTCAGTACATCCACACTCCGGTAATAATGGGACATTATTTGCCCATGGGAGACGCTTTTTGTTGGAGGAGGTGTGGTGAATCGAGAGCCTACCACACTCACATTATGTGGGAGTTACCAGTCCTTCACCCCCCCTTTTTTTTTTGGTCCCTGTAAGCTGAATCAGAGGAACTCTCTGGGAGACTGTTCATCCTGACAGCTGAGGGTTTTCTTTTACTTCAATTTCCCAGGGGGTTCTGGGACTCAAAGTACCCGATACCTGTTGGGTATACTGATTACTGCTGCCAAAAACTCCTTACCGAGGCCTGGTTAACACTGCAAATCCCTACCCTGGCCATTTGATATAACACTGTTAATGACATTTATAGAATGGAGAAAATAACCCATTACCTTAATGACTGAGCAGAATGCTGCTTGTCACTTTGGACAGGATGGATACTTCACGTGGTGGGCAACAACAGAGGGTTTGTCCGTGGGGCCCTACTGTGGACGCTTCCTGCCAGTACTGTTGGTAAATCCTATCATTCCGTACAACAGGACCTTGTTGAGATGGATTGGTTATTGTCTCCCCCCCCCCCCCAATACTGGTTGTATGAGTGCCTTTCAGACACCCCCCATTAGTGGGATGGAGCTATATGTCAACCGTTTCCATGACGTACCATGGGAGATTTGGATAAACTAAGCAAGCTTATATTTTAACCCCCGTAAGTCACACTCCGCACTGTACCAAAGGGGAGGTAACTTCTGATGTCAGATTAGAGCCGTCTGTATGAATGTATACTTGATATAGTGACTCTAGACCGCCTTTAGCTGTTCTGATCAAACTTTGTTTGTATTGAGTTGGATCATGCGGACAAAGAAAACTTGTTCAATAGAAATTATGTTAAAAAATATATGCAGCGGATTCCCCTTGCCCTGGACTTATGTTTCTTTGGCCTCTGAAAGGCTCTGCTAGCCAGCTCCCAGTTATTCTGGGTTGTATATATCTTTTGTTTTTTCCTTCTAATTTTTACTCTGTTCCTCTTTCAAGTGGCAAAGGGAGCCCTATTTTTCCTTTTTCTTGGCCTTTCTAAAATACTTAAATAAAAAAAAAACAAAAAAAAATGGGGGGCAAAAGGGTCCCAGATCTTGTCTCTCCAGGAATCCCTTTTTTCTTTTGGACTCCTGCCTCCATCTGTCTTCCCAGATGGCCTGACACTGCCTTTCTAAACCCACTACTGTAGGCCCTCCCCTTCCTCTCTTTTGGTAGTCGTGTTTTTTTTTTTTGTTTTGTTTGTTTTTTATGATTTTATATCCTGTATCCTTTTTTTCCATCCCTTTGTGTGATTTTTAGCCCCTCTTCTTTCTTTTCTCTCCATTTTTGTTTCTCTCCTGGCTAATAGTACTGAGGAAGGCAGTGCGCCAGCATTGGTTACTGGCCAGTCCACGAGCGCCACGTCATAATTGTGTCTCTTGGGTGGTGCCATCACTGACGTTGGCCCCTTAGCTGTAAGGTAAGTGGAATAAGTGGTGAGGATATTCTGGAAGTTCAGCAATTACGGTGAATATATTAATTTTCATTTTTAGATGCATCCATTTCCCCTTTAAAATTCCGAACACTAAAATATTGCCAAATTAGAGTGAGGTCCTTTTGTATTAAGTGCAGTGGGCTACATTTACATGCAGGGGTGATCTTGCATAGGGGATTTGCTTCAAAAGTGAAGAAGGGTGTTTTCTGCTCCCCTTCTGTGTGCAGTTAGAGATACATGTGAACCCAGCTATCACAGAATATCTGTTATTTTGCTTTGCTGTTGTTTTCCTATTATCAGTATGAGTCCATAATTTGTTTTGATTAATCTTCATTTAAGAAACCCTCCAGCAGTGCTGTGACCTCTCTCAGCTATGGTTCAGAGAATTTTTCCTTGAGCTGACGATGGGCAGAAGAATTCAGTTTCCTATTGAGATGTCTATGCCATGGATTTTGACTGATCACATTTTGGAGACGAGGGAAGCATCAATGATGGAGTAAGCATTATGATTTAAATGTTCTCTCCCTTCTTTCCTCCCCTGCCCCCATTCCATGCTTAATCATTTGGCCGCCAGCTATATTCATACATATTTGTTTTTTTGGATGACTGTGTGGAAGGGTTGTGGGATAACAGATGGACCAGACACCAAACTTCAGGTTTAACACACAATCTCTGTGTGATGCTTATTCAGAATACAGGAAATAAGCTTCAGCAATAGCATATTCCTTTTTCAGTACATCAGTTTGCAGCAACAGACTATGTATGTTCTTGTCCTTTCTATGCACTTAGCCAGCACCTACTGACACTGATCTCTGATCTAACCACTTTTCAGTGAAAATCCTTCATCCCTATGTGGGCCCCGTTTGCTTGGGTAGTGGGGGCTCAAAAAGAAAAAAAAAAAAAAAAACAAGCTAAAAACAAAGAACCTCAGTGCAGAAACACTGAAAAAAGGGTTACCCCAAAGGGCACTGGCAACCAATCAAGTTTCAAAGAAATACAACATACATACGTCCATAATGCAAAGCATCATGGGATATATGCAGATCACCATGACATTTCAGACTTTTTCAGTTTACAGCCATTTACATGCATTTTAAATAACACAACTAACTTAATTTCTGTAATAGTTCACCTAGTACATTCTACCATTATCAAAAACACCTAGTGCTATGGTATTTTCAACATTTACAGGTTTCATAAACATAAAGTATATTATGACATAGTGCTATTACATACTAGATCCAACAATGATAAACACAACCTGTTTTACATACGCTTGGAGGTCACCACAGTAACCTCCTTGTACGAGGACCTGAGAGGGAAAAGGAAAGTTAAAGAGGACACTATAGCATAGTCAAGAAAGGGAATGGGGTGCCCATAGGTGGCCAACCTTATGGACTAGAAATTGTAAAGGCTAGATTAGGCTAAGAAACAGAAAAACTTTTGCAGCAGATTTAAGAAAAGGTCCTCAAGAGTGGCAGGAGCTCCCTGTTACAGACTGGTGGTGTTTGCTGGGACTGAGAAGGTGAAAGATTCACAACATTGGGCGTGAAATCCTCCTGTGACAGCACAAGCTACATTTTGACCACGCTTTCTGATATTATTCAGCCAGTCCACCTTACTTGCTAGCAAGGAGGATTGTGATATGTTTGGTTATTCGCTATATCAGGAGTCAGTTGCAGCACAATTTATGTCCAAGTGGACATGGGGGCAGGGGAGTGTGAATAAATTTATTTTTTTTTTTTGCATGGTATTTATAGATTAGAGCGTAAAAGAGAGGCATAGGTGCCTCTTTCAGATATGATGACCCAAGTCATGCAGTAGTATGCAGCAGATATAAAAGTACAATAAAGTCAGCATTCATCAGCCAGTACATAAAAATGTTGTTTGCAAAATTCCGACATACTTTATAAAGGTAAGTCCCTTGGGAGGCCGGTGTTCTTGTGCAAGAACTGCCCAGAGTCCCACATTGGAGCTGACTGGAGGTCCAATGCGTTGCAAAGGTGAAGTTCTCAGCTCTTGAGGAGACACAGTGCAGACTGCCCTGTAGTAACACCCCCCTTGCTGGCTGATCATGGAGCAGCATTAGCATCTATGTTGTGAAGGCAGCTGCTTGCCTGCCTTCTCAGCCAGATGAAGGGGGCAGCAGTGGCAGCCCCATTGGGGTGGGTGAGCAGTCAGGGTAAACCAGAGGAACAAAAAGAATGGCAAAAAGATTCAGACATACAGATCAATAAAAACAGTTATTGAGACAGTGAAGGATTTTGCACTAGACAGACACTATAGATGCCAGTAAATCTGTCTTGCTTGTTACTGTAGATAACATAGCATTCTCTAGTTGCAAAATGTTGGTAATTTATTCCAAACCTTGAGCTCCGATGGAGAAATGCTGTTAGGAAAAGATCACTGACCTTTTACCAGCAGTCCACCATCACCACCCCTCCCAAGCCACACCTGGCCATTCGAGCGGTGGCTCCCTAGGTCACTTCCAGACCTGGGTCACTGGCATGGCAGTGCCATTACACTGCCAGTTAGTTATCTGGTGTAACATGTTAGGCCCTTTAGCACAGCAGATAGGGAGTAGCTTGTCCTTTTCACAATCCATGTTCATCTGCCAGTGAGGTTGAGGAACACAGCTGCTGTTTTCATACACATATCCTCAGTTATACAAAATGAGAGAAAATAAATGCAAAACTTTACTGAACTATATTGAGTTGTGATCCAGAGACCGTGACCCAGACTCCATGCCTACCAAATTTCGGGCAGATTGGTCAAACGGGGCAAGTTATTCAGTTGAAAAAAATCTGAGTTTAACATAAATGTTCTTATTTATTTCGTTTTTTTGTTGTTAACCAGGTAGGCACACCTAGACAAAAAATGGCTGTTTTCAGGCACAACCAGGGAGGTTACAAAGAGTCAGAGTCCACAACAGGCACATAAACAAAAGGCATTTAAAAAAGATAATCAGACTTTGTATTCAGAATACATGACACTGGAGATGTTGTCAGACATATGAGTAGCATACTTCACAGAAATGTTAGAAGATATACAAAACATGACAGCTAAAGGGGAGGTTCTGATAATGGGAGACTTCAACATGCCAGATACAGATTGGTCAATACCAGCAGGAACATCCGCCAGAACTAGACACATAGTGGATTCCCTGCAGGGGGAGTGACTCAAACAACTGGTACAACAACCCTCAAGAGACAGGGCTAGATCTAGTACTGACTAACGGGGAAAGGATCATAGATCTCCAGGTAGAAGATCACCTGGGGGTCAGTGACCATCACATGGTATGGTTCAGTTTGCCCACTAGAACTAAATCATCCCATTCCAAGGCAAAAATATGGGACTTCAGAGGCACTGACTTTGATAAGATGGCCAACAGAGTTAAGCTAGCCCTGGCAAGAAGAAATACAGGCGAGGGGGTAAAGGCAAAGTGGGCAAGCATTAAGGATGCAGTACTTGAAACAATATCTCATTGTGTTAGGGAGAAAAGCAAGAGCAAAAGAAGGAGGAAACCACTTTGGTTCTCAAAAACAGTAGCAGTAAAGGCCAGAGCCAAAAGGTTGGCCTTCAGGAAATATAAGGGAACGCAGCGGGATGAAGATAGGGAGGCATACCAGACTTTCCTAAGGGAAGCAGGGAAGGATGTAAGGCAGGCAAAGACCCAAACCGAGGAAACACTAGCATGAACAGCAAAAGAAGGTGACAATACTTTCTATAGATACATTAGTGAAAGGAGAAAGTCCAGAGGGGGTATTGCTAAGATCAAAGGGGATCAAGGGGAATGTGTGGAGAAGGACCAAGGAAAAGCATCTATCCTAAATAGATAGATCTGCTCAGTATTACTGAGGAGAAGGTAGGGCAGGGCCCACAGCTCTGCACCATGCACACGGGGAGAGAAGTGTGCACAAGTCCCTTCACAAAAGAAAGGGTCCTACAAGAGCTCGCTAAACTCAGGGTGGACAAGGCAGTGGGACCGGATGGCATATACCCCGGGGTACTAAAGGAGCTGAGGGTGGAACTAGCAGAGCCATTATCAGAATTGTTTAGTGAGCCTCTGAGCACAGGAGTGGTCCCAGAAGACTGGAGAAGGGCTCATGTAATCCCGCTCCACAAGAGTGGTAGCAGGGAGGAGGCAGGGAACTACAGAACAGTCAGTCTTACCTCAGTAGTGGGCAAGATTATGGAGGCAATCCTTAAGGAAATGATAGTGCAGCATCTGGAATCCATAGGGAGCACAGGATCCAAGACATCATGGGTTTACAACAGGAAGGTCCTGTCAAACTAATCTCATAGATTTCTTTGACTGAGTAACCCGAGTGGTGGACCAAGAGGGTGCAGTTGATGTTGCCTACCTTGACTTCAGCAAAGCTTTCAATACTGTTCCATGTAGAAGATTGATTAATAAGCTGGGTAGGCTCGAGGTGGGTCAGAGGTTTGTCAACTGGGTGGCAAACTGGTTGGCGGGCAGAACACAGAGAGTGGTGGTAAACCGTATACAGTTAGAAGAGATGCAAGTCACAAGTGGGGTACCTCAGGGATCAGTCCTGGGGCCAGTCCTCTTCAATATCTTCATCAGTGACAATTCAGATGGACTGGAGGGTAAGGTTTGTCTGTTTCCAGATGACACCAAGATCTGCAGCAGAGTAGATGATCCAGATGGGGTGGGCAGAATGAGAAGAGATCTGGATAAACTGGCAAAATGGTCAGAAGAGTGGCAACTGGAGTTTAACGCAAAGGAGTGCAAGATCATGCACATAGGGAAGAGAAACCCTGAAGCCACTTATAGGTTGGGAGGGGAGTTGCTGGCAATCACATGGGAAGAAAGAGACTTGGGCATCGTCATCACCGATGACCTGAAATCATTCAAGCAGACCACTAAAGCAGATTACCTTTTATTTGTAAGTCTGTTTTCTTACTTAAAACATTTTGTGTATTGCACCGCTAATCTATGTATGTATAACTATCCTTGACAACAGCAGGTCCACCTTGTAAATGAGCTTGCTTAACGGTGATCGCCTGGATAAATAAAGATTTGATTGATTGATTGATTCATTGATAGAAGGTAAGGCTAGAGAGATGCTGGGGTGTTATTAGTAGGGGTATCACAAGTCATAAGAGGGAGGCAATAATCCCTCTTTACAAGACACTGGTTAGGCCCCATCTGGAGTACTGTGTGAAATATTGGAGGCCGTACCTGCACAAGGACATTAACAAAATGGAGGCAGTCCAGAGAAGGGCAACCAAAATGGTGCAGGGACTGCATCAGAAAGCATATGAGGACAGATTAACGGAGCTCAATATGTATGCCCTAGAGCAAAGGAGGGAGAGAGGTGATATGATCGAAACATTCAAACATCTTAAGGGCATTAACAAGGTGAGAGTTTAATATGTTTCAATATAAGAAAAATAGCAGGACAAGAGGACATAGCATGAGTTTAGAGGGAGGCTGATTAAGGGGTAATGTGAGGAAGTTCTTTTTCTCAGAAAAGGTGGTGGATATGAATACAGTGCAGGGCGTCAAACAGGCATGGGATAGGCATAAGGGAGCAATACAGATGAATATGAATAGATAGGCCATTGACAGAGTAAAGGCCTATGGCACATTCATAAGGTAGAAATAATGGGCAGACTAGATGGGCCTTGTGGTCCTTATCTGCCGTCAACTTCTGTGTTTCTATATAAATGGCTCAATTATCAAGACACTTAACCCATTATAGCAAAGAGAGCAAACATACTTCAGAAACTTACAGTAATACTTGATATAACGCACAACCAAACTAATAAATAAGCTAGGCACAGAAACAGACTGATGACTTAAAGCAGCAGTGCTCGTTGGCAACTAATTGTACTGAACTGATGTGGCTAGAGTCTTGGTATGTTAATCTAACATTCCGGTTGCTATCTGTCTTATCCTGAACTCCATTAGTAGTGTTGTTTTTTTTCTTATTTTTGTTATTTATTTATTTTTTAATGCATCGGGAAGCTCGGGGCATCTCTCAGGGGTGCCCACTTGACTGCACCCTCTACTCCCCGCCTGAAACCACCCCACTGGGTAGCAAGATTGCTGAGCACCCTTGACCAAACCCACAGGACCTCAAGTTCCAGCCCCCTGGATTACCCCCAGAGGGAGGGCCCACCCCACCTCTTGGCGGCCTTTCTGAAATTAGAGGGTTGTCCCCAGGGTTGGTCGAGGTGCTTGGGAGAGCCTGTTAGAGTATGGTCTGGCTATGGAGATGTGGGATGCAGCCCCTGGGGCCCCTGTCACCTCCCCATAGTCCCCGGGGCCTTTCCTGCTATAGGTTGCCCCCCTCCGAGCTCGGATGTGCAATGACGTCAAGGCACTAATGTGCCGACGTCCACCTCATGTCCGCCCCATGTCTACTGTGCCACCTGTTCCATGCGCTGCTCCCGACCACCGTCAGGGGCCACCCAGGAATGGCGCACACCCTGGATTCTACCCTGGAAAGGGAGAGCAGTCCTCGGATGCTCAATCCCTTCCCTCCCCTGCTGGCCCCCGGTGGGTCTGAGTTAGTTCCTGAACCCAGGTCGCCTGCGAGGTGTAGCGTCCAACTCCTCAACCCGCAGCTCTACCGGGCTGGTGAATATTTTTGTTATTTTTAATTAGTGACTTGAGTCACCATATTACATCCGATGCCAACTTTGCACACAGTCAGCTTTCTGTGCATCTTCCCTATTTAACCGACACGCTCGCTCCCTATCAACGGATTGGCAGGATGACAGTAGCTGCTTCTTGCTACATTTTATATTTCTCGGCTAGCAAGAAACTGATGCTGTAGTTTGCCAGATATTCAGACTGTTATGATTGCATGTCCCTAACTTTGATATAAATTTTTTCCCCCCTCAGAAATGTTGAGGTAAAGCTTGACTGCATTCAGGTATGGGATGCGATCATTAGTCAGCTGATGTAGCTTTTCACATTTTAATGCCCTGCATTACATTTCTGTAAGCAAGTGGCGAAACTCTGTGCATTTTATGCTGTCTCTTTTTTTGTTCTGCTGTCTTCAGACTACTTTTGTTTGAGCAGTGCTGAAAGGTTCCGTTGTTTAGAGGACTGCCACAAGCTGTGTGAGTGCGTGCGTGTGTGTGTTTCAGCCTAGCAGAACGTTCAGTTTTCTATTTCCTGTTATTATCAGACTGACTACCTTCTTGCTGATAATGTATTTGTGATATCAATTTAACTGTTTTTTGTCAATCCTTTAATAAAGATTTTACTTTTAAAAATGTTGTCTTGTTATTAGTACTGCCTGACGGCTAGAGTCCTTGAGGCACTTGACACCTGCATTCAGTGCTCGAGACTGCTCTCTCCATAGGTGTCGTTCGCCTTTCAAAATGGATAGAGAATTAAAAATACGAGTCTGAGACTGTGTGTGTATATATGTGTGTGTGTGTGTGTGCAGCAGCTATCAGGAGGGAGGGAGGGTAGATAAAGGGGGCAAGTAATGGGCAAACCTACAGCAACACTAAACAGAGATTCAGCTTTCCTCTTGTATTCTGTCATGAGCTTGGCAGAAGGGCGTTCATGCTTTCAAACACAGCCCTGAACTCGGTGTTAGGGGATAAAGGTTCCCTTTTCACAACCCCTTCCCCCTCCCCTTTCACATTCCTTCCTTTCATAGCTGTGGAGCAGATATGTCCCACTGAACTAAGGCAGAGCACAGGGGTCCAGGTACAGGGAAAGTATTACTATAATGTGTAACATACATACAAAAAAATGAGAGAACAATGTCAATATATTGTTTGTTTTTTGATTTTTAACCAGGAAGTGACTGGGCACTGCCCTTTTTCAGTCATGCCCGACATAAATACATAAAGAGCACAAAAACTTACGATACATACGATAATAAAAAATAATAAAAATACAATTCCATACAGTTATTTGTGGAAGCAGTTACATGATAAGTGTTTAGCATAATAAGATTTTAACATACATTTAAAGTGCTTTACATTTTTTGCAGTCTTGGTATTTGCAGACAAACTGTTCAGCATTGTGAGAGCATACCAAGTGAAGGAACGATGAGTTGAAACTAACTTGGGCAAAGATGGTTAAAAAAGTACATCTGTTCTAAATCTTCTTGTAAATGTACTGTTATGCAAATTGAACTTTTTTGATAAACATTGTGGCAAGAAATTATAATAAATTATGAAGAAAAATTTAGCTGTAGTATACTCAGTTTGTTGCTCTGGAGAAGGAATATTCATTGTTTCATAAAGGACACAATGATGGATCCTTGAAAGGGGCCCTTAGACCGAACCTACAATTGCTGTTCGAAACAAGCTGATATTTCTTAATAACTAGGCTTCCCTGATTGATAAACAACATTGCACTGTAATCTAAAGTTGGAAAAAGTACCTGTTTGGCAATTACCATTTGTGCCTCATCTGTTAATGCATTGACATTCTTGTATAGGAATCCCAACTTTTGATGGACTTTCTTTCTTATTTTATCCAGATGAGCCAACAAACTCAAAGTTGGGTCCAGATAGACTCCCAGATAATTAAACAACTGTATTTTCAGAATTTCTAGTCTATTAGTACCGAGCATTGGTAGGTTCTCTCCAGCCTGTGCCAGTCTCTGTGATGTTCTAAATAACATTACATTAGTTTTTTTTTTTTTATCCAACCATTTGGTCAAATTATTATAGACATTCTGGAGCATACATTGTATTTCCACAGTAGACTGACCCGAGCTGAGGATAACCGTATCACCGCATACAGAAAACATCCTGTCTCCATGAGGATCCCTGGCAGGTCATTCACAAAAACTGAAAACAAAAGGGGTCCCAATACTGATCCCCGAGGGACTCCTGCCCTTATTTGTAATTTTTCTGGAAGTGTAGTTCCAATCCTCACCTTTTGTACCCTAGCATTTAAATAACTCCTAAACCAATTGAGGTTTGTCCCCTCAGTGCCATCATAGTAAAGTGTCTGTAGAAGTAATTAATGGTCGACTATGTCAAAAGTCCTGGTCAGGTCAATGAACACTGCACCCGTCATCTTGCCTCTCTCACTGGCATCAAGTACAGTGCTTGTCAACCCGACCAGAGCCGTCAACATACCACAGCCCTGCCGAAAGCTGTGTTGTTCAACCATTAGTCCTTTTGTGTCTAAATATGACAGTTGTTTAAAAACACATTTTCCAATAGTTTTCCAAATACTGGTAATAGTGAAATAGGCCTATAGTTTGCAACATTAGATCGATCCTCTGATTTAAATTTTGGGACAGTTGTTGACTCTTTCCAAATAGACGGGACAGTTCCTTGACTATTGACAAATTAAACAAGTATGTCAAGGGTCCGGCAATTTCTAAGGCTGCTAATTTTAATATTTTAGGAGATATCTGATCTGGTCCACTTCCCTTTATTATATCTAATTTTTGTAAGAGAGACAAAGCTACTACTTCAGAAATGGGAGTAAAATTAAATCCTTTCATTTAAATTCTGAACTTGGGGTTCTCCTCGTTCTTTTTGGGTATCTTCCTTAGACTGTTTTAGCAGGAACTTATTAACATAATCAGTTATTTCTGTCCTATTAATACTGTATCCCCATTAACCAAACAGTTTATTTCGGATCTCTCCCTGGGGCTGCAAACATTTCTGAATGATAACCAAAAAAGTCTTGGATTTTTTAAGTTTTTTAACTGCTGTTGTTAATAATACTTTGTTTTATGCCTGTTTTAACAGTTTTATTGAAAGCTATACTCCAGCTAGTAGCACCTGCATCTTACCATCGACTAATAACAAAAACATTCAAAAACTACCATATTTTTTAAAATAAAAAAATGTTGCTCTCTTAGGAATGTATGAAATCTGCTCACAATAGATGCAACCAATGTCTAGTGCATAAATTATATTGAAGCCTGAATGGGAAGGATTGAAATTTGATGCAGCATTCATGCATCACTGACAGCTGCAACAGAAAATAACAACTATCCCCGACAATGACACTAGTTCAGTTTTGTAAAATTGGGCATAAAAAAACCTATAGAAAAAGAAAAGCCAATAATTTCCTGTATGAAAATATATAGATATATATTTTTTAAATAAAGCATACTTTAGATTTTACACCACTAAACACAGTACATATGATCACTGACTACTTCATGTGGTATATTGGATTTAATAACAACTGCGTACTTGCAGTAGAAGGTGGAGAAGCCTTTCAGTGTTATTTAGCAATTTTTTTATTTTTAACCACAACTCTGTCTAATTCTGCATGACACACACATTGAAGGACGTCACTCTGTTCATTCATCCGCAGCTGTGCCACCGTTACAATGCTGCTTCTTTCTTCTGTTAGACTTTCCCCAACTCAATAGCAGTACGGGCTCACACCAGTTTCTCAGATTCTGACATTACATCCCTTTGGGTGACCCCAAAATTATAGGGTGCATTACGGCTTTCCAGAATGCACACAATGATGTTGTTTGCACTAGGGACTAGTGGCAGTTCCCGTTCCTAGGATTACAACTTTTTGAAACAAAAAACTCCCATTGCATTTGCCCAAACCGATTTATCTGCCTCGATGAATCCCCCCCGAACACCACCACCGGCTACTTCAACAGCAAAAAATCGAACAATATGGAACACTTTTTTTTTTTTTTTATTTATACCTATGTAATCCCTCTTTTACTCAGAAAAAAAATAGAATACTGGACTAGGGAAAATCATAAATTTCTAGCGCTGACGATGCATGCACCTATTATGCTGGCTGCACACTTTGCGTGCAGCAGATCTGTAAACTCAGGTTTTTTGATGGCTCAGTTTGAGTCTCGAGGAGGAGTGTGCTTTACAGACAGCTAACGTGCTCTTTTTTTGAGACGATCAAGAGCCTATGAAAACTATGATGGGGTAATTTCCACAGCATAAGCAATGTCATTAGTCAAGAATCAGTTTGTCAATTTCCAGTCAAGAAAGTTTACAAATAAGCAACCTGAAAGTTAGTTAGTAATAAGTATATACACAGTAGGCAGTGGGGAAAAAAATGCTTTATTTTACACAAAAATTATGAAATGACATTCTTGACAGAAGATTGTGAAGAACTTGAGGTGTAATTCAGATCCATCTCCGTTTCAAATCACAGCTGACTATTGCCTCACAATGTGAATGCTCTTGCATGTTTGATTGACACCTGCAGAAGGCGGAGGCGGGATGTAACATTAAAATTAGGAACTTAAAGATTCGTTGCCGGCACACGGTAGCATTCACGGTCGGAGACTAAGACTGCTAACCAGGTGAAGTTTCATGCCGCTGTACAACAATTAAACAAAAGAACCTGCACATCATCAAAGGATCAAAAATATATAGAGCACAAAGAAAAATCTAGGGTATATAAAACAGTCACGCTTAGGGGTATCTCAGTCAACAAGCACTGCTGCTTTAAGTCGGTGAATGCAGTATCCGTTTCTGAAGGAGGCTACAGTGTGACACAAATGTAGATTAGCTGGTATGGAATTCATAGCTGTGGAGCAACAAAGAAGAATGCAATATTCCCCCAGACGCGTTCTAGTTCTAAGTATGGTCAGCAGGTCTACATTAGTGTATCTCAATGGATAGGGACCAGTGGAAAGACTGGAGAAGCCTTGTGGGTGATTGGGGGGTGAAGGGTTGTCCAAAATGTTAAACATTATGCCTCCTAGCATTAAATCACACTGGGCAGATGGAGGAACCCATCCAGTTAAGTGCATAAAGTACAGTGTTGGGTATGGTGGTTGAGAGACAAGGTGAAGCGACAGATGTTATTGTATGTAACATCCCACTTTTGCAAAGTAGATATGGCTGAAGCACGGCATACAGACACCACATAGGTAAGATTAAGTAGAACACCCTGGGCTATGGCTAAGCGGGCAGTAGGAGTGACATTATGCTTGACCTTATGCACTGGGTTATGATGAGCCCGGGGTTCAGGTTATTCAGAAAAGATGGAGCTAAGGGGAATGAGAGGGAAGGGGAGTGGCGATCAATGTAAGGGAGGGGATAAAGTGTGTAAAGAGAGGAGGGAAGGGCAGAAGCACTATGGATGCAGTTCCAAGATGCAAAGAATAGGACACTGAGGATGGGTGTAGTGTACAGGCCACTGGCTCGGGGGATTGACCTGGACAGGGAATTAGCGGAACAAATTAGGAAGGTATGCAAGAAGGGGAGCACAGTAGTGGTGGGGGACTTCAACTTACCGGGGGTGGAGTGGGGCATCCCATCCACCACTAGTGCAAGGGAATGGGTACTGCTAGAAGCATTTCAAGACATCATTCTGACACAGCTGGTCCAGGGGCCGACTCTGTTAGACAGGACTCTGGACCTTGTACTGGATAATGGGGAAGCTGTAAGGAATCTGGAAGTGGAGGAACCACTGGCTGGGAGTAAATGTTCGGTGTGGTTCATGCTCAACATGGGGAGGGAAACGGGGCATGGGTAAAAGGGTGACTGAGTTTAGGGGGGCGGACTTTAAGAAGATGGGGGAAATTTGTGCCAGCCTGGTGGCGCAGAGGGCTGAGGCGCTGGTCGCTGCACCTCGTGCCACGCCAGTGACCCGTGTTCGGGAATGAGCGCAGGTTGCAGAGAGTCAGCAGGGAAGGAGTTTGATTGAGCATCTGATGAACTGCTCTCCATCTCTGGGAAGGGGGATGTCCTGCGTTCGGTGCATGTGTGACCCATGGCGGAGGCTGGGGCTAGGCACAGCACACTACATGGTGGCGTGAGCATGGCTGATGCCAGGTGGGGATTAGAACGGAAGCATGCTTGTGCAGAAGCGTACGTGTGCCCGTCACCAGCGTATTGCCGGCCGGCTTCCACAGGGGAGAAAATGGAAAAAGACCGTGATGGCTGGTCGTGGAGGCTTGATGGCTGTCCCCTGGCGCTCCATTCCTGGAGGTAACACCCTAAGCCGTATTCTGGATGGGCGGGTGAGTAGAGGGATCCCTGTTGCCCCGCCATGGGGGGTAAGCTGTGGGAGCTACAAGGGTGAGGGCCTGAAGGGAATGGAAGCTAGGGACAGCAGCCAGACGAGAGGCCAACCAGTGCTAGGGAGAAAGAAAGAAAGAAGTAGCAAAAAAAAAGAAAAAGATGAGGGAAATTTTGGGCAGGCACCTGGCAGGAATGCAGCCACACATGGATGCAGACCAGAAATGGGACATCATAAAAGAAGGGCTGGCAGAGGCAACAGAGTCTTGCACTAGGAAGAAAAGCAAGAAGGAAAGGGCAAGGAAACCCAGTTGGCTGACGCAGGAGATTATGGAAGGGGTGAGGGTCAAGAGAGCAGCGTTTTGTCTGGCCCAGTGGCACTGAGGGTTGAGGCGCTGGATGCCTCATCTCACGCCACGTCGCCGACCAGGAGCAGATTCGAGCTGTCGGGGGTAGGCAGGGCAGGGAAGGATCGAGCGTTCGGAGGACTACTCTCCTTCGCTGGGAGGAAGGGGGGATATGACCACGCTGTTCTGGCAACCCCCAGTGGAGACTGGGAGTCTTATCCAGCAGTCTGGGTCCAGCCAATGGGGAATCGACTGCAGCGGCTCTCCTGTGGGTGTGCACAGGAGCGCGCACGTACCGCACTGCAGAGCATTGCACTGCCGGGCTGGGGGGAGGGGAGTAAAGTAAGAAATACCCCCTCGGCCTGCAGATAGGTGAAAGCTCCGCCTGGGACCAGCCACACTCCCGCCGTCAGACTCACCAGATCAGGCGCAGCCAGCACTCCAGTTTCGGTGCTTCAGACTTGCAGATAGAGCGCCAGGGCGGGGCACCCCTGCCCCGGGGGGGACAGCAGAGAGCCGGGGGTATTGCCGAGCTTGAGTGGCCTGGTCTGGATGGGTTTCACACTGAGACGTAGAGCTGGTTCCTGGGGTGTAGCTGGAGAGAGTTCCGCAGGAGTCCTGGGGGAGATAAATAAAATTTAAAAAAAAAAAGAAGCACATTTTGAAAGTGCAGGAAATTGGGGAAGGGCGAAGATAAGGATATGTACATTGGGAGTCCAGGGAGGTTACCAGACTGGTCAGGGTGGCCAAGGCATCTAGGGAGCTGAGACTGGTGCAGGGAATCAAAAGTGGAGAAAAAGACTTCTTCCACTACATCCGAGAGAGAGAAGAAAGAGCAAGGATCTGCTGGTGAGGATTAAGAAGAACGGGGTGGGTGGAGAAAGGGGTGGAGCAGGTAGAGGCACTGAATGAATGCTTCTCTGTATTCACACAGGAGAAGGGGCAGATACATCAGGCGAGGGGGGGTGGGGACGCTAGATGTAGGGATTACAGAGAGCATGGTACTAGATGGGTTGAGGGCATTAAGGGTGGACAAAGCACATGGACCTGATGGCATTCACCCTAGGGTACAAAGGGAGTTGGCAGAAGTCCTGGAGGGGCCACTGTCTGACCTGTTCAGTACCTCCCTGGACACTGGATGTGTACCACAGGACTGGAGAATAGCCTGTGTGGTGCCCATCCACAAAAGTGGCCCAGAGGATGAACCAGGAAACTATAGGCCAGTGAGCCTTATATCAATCGTGGGAAAGTTCATGGAGACCATACTAAAAGAAAGGCTAGTTAGCTTCTTGGCGGAAAATGGTCTCCAGGATGGTCAACGGCACGGATTTATAACAGGCAGATCCTGCCACACAAACCTTGTAGAGTACTACGACTGGGTGACGCAGGAACTTGATAAGGGCCTTGCAGTGGATATCCTGTATTTGGACTTCAGCAATGCCTTTGACTCAGTACCGCATGGGAGGTTGGGAGGAAACTGGAATATGTGGGGATGGGACCAAAAATGGTGAAATGGATCACAATCTGGCTAAGGGGAAGGCAGCAAAGCGTGGTGGTGGTGGGGGACCTTTCATCACCGAGAGCGGTGATGAGCAGGGTACCACAGGGATCAGTACTGGGACCGGTGCTGTTTGTGATTTCTATTGCAGATATCTCACATGTGATCAGTCTGTTCGCAGACGATACCAAGATGGGAGCTGTGGTTGATGACGCGGAGGGGTGGAAGGGGTTGCAGGAGGACCTGACTAAGCTGCAGGAGTGGGTGGAAATATGGCAGTTGGAGTTCAGTGCCAAGAAGTGCAAGGTTCTGCACTTCGGAACCTGGAACCAGGGGAGGGATTATCACTTGAATGGGGTACAGTTGGGGAGCTCCACAGAGGAGAAGGACCTAGGAATGATCATTACGGGGAGCATGAACAACTCTGCTCAGTGCAGGAAGATGGCAGCAAAAGCCAACAAAATGCTAGTGTGTATTGCGAGAGGGATCTCCTCTAGAAGGAGGGAGGTTATCCTGCCCCTGTATAGGCCATTGGTCAGGCCCCATCTGGAGTACTGCGTGCAGTACTGGTGCTCATTCCTGGATAAGGACATCAGATTGTTGGAGGGGGTGCAGCAAAGAGCCACAAAGATGATCCAGGGATTGGAGAGCAAGCCTTACGAAGACAGGCTGGGAAAGCTGAATATGTATCCACTGGAGGAGAGGCGGGATGGGGGGGATATGTCTGAGACCTTTAAGTATCCGAAGGGGATAACCAAGACCAACACGGATGGGATTTTTCAGATGAGAAGGGGGAGGGACACAAGAGTGCATGGACTGAGACTGGGGAAGATTCAAGAGAGAAATGAGGAGACATTGTGTCACAGAAAGAGTGGTGGACAAATGGAACACCTTGCCAGATGATAGTGTCCTGTAAGACAGTGGGCAGTTTCAAGAGGGGTTGGGACAGGGGAAGGGATACTGGGAAAGTGGGGGGCAGGAGGGGCAGCTGTGAGATGAGGGGCTAGCTGCACACCGGAGCAGACATGATAGACCATGAGACCTGTTTCTGCTGGCAATTTTGTGTGTTTGTGATGGCACCAATTTGGTGTTAACCAATTTAAAGGTGCCCAGTACATGCAGCGAAAAATCAAAGGATGGATCAAGTGTCACACCTAAGTATTTGAAAGTAGACACTGATAAGAGGGGTTCCATCACAACACAAAACTCTTAAGGGGGTCTGACATCTTTTAAGTGGTAGCATGTCATAACAGTGATGTTTAAACGGTGAAAGTGATAATGGTGAACATGAATAAACGGCGATAGGGATTAAATGGTGAATCCAAGGTGCTAACCTGCCCCTGTGTCCAGGTGCACTTCAGAGTAGTAATCTTAGAGATAGCAGGGGGTCCGGGGGTGCAAAAGGCCACCAGGTGTGCAGGTGCAAATATGAATTCCATGGTGAACATGTACCTGGTGAGCCAGAAGGGGCGTCCTCCATTGCACCATGCCGGTTTCTTGCAAGACTGTTCAGTGAGGGAGCTCTCTGATTACCTCCGTGGTATAGCCTATAATTGTCAGCTGCAAGTTTGAATACAGTGGCATATATTTTAATGCACATGTAGAGGTTGCGTAAAATTCACCGAATAATGCTTGTCGCTTGAAATTTCGGTTCACTGTTAATGTTTGCACTATTTAGGTTTCACCATTTAGGACTTTGCTGATATTTCATCGCCTTTATGACGTGGAACCCTTTTAAGCTTGGGTGCTCAGCCAGACAGCATAGCCTGGGACTTTGCTATATTTAAAAGCAGTTTGTTTGCTAAGAGCCATTGTTGCACCCCCTGGAGGTCAGTGGACAGCATTATACTAACCTAAGGCATAGCACCATAACATTTGCATGTATGATGGACGTACTTTGGGCAAGGGTCAGGTATATGTCATGTATATAAGGAAGAAGATTAGAGGAGAGGCCCAAGTGTGGATCCTTGCTGCACACCTACCATGGTAGGGGTGGAGTCTGAGAAAGAGGTTCCAAACTTCACCTGTTGATTCCTGCCATCCAGGTAATTCCTGAACCATGCAGGACAGAGTGGGATATCCCTGGGTTGCCTAACTTGGTGCATAGCAGTTGGTGGTCAATGAAATCATTGGCCTTAGAGAGGACAATGAACACAGCCCCAATGAATTCACCCCATCCATGGTATTTGCAACCTAAGAGGTGAAGGACAGGCCAGCAGTGGCAGTACTATGACTTTTATTGAACCTATGTTGAGCCAGAGACACTAGGTTATACTTGGCTAGGCACTCATTTAATTGAGAGGCAACAGTCTTTTCCAGTATTTCATTGAAAACTGGAAGTATAGTGATCGTCCTGTAGTTACTGACAAGTTTAGCATTACCTTTCTTGAATACTGGGAAGATATGGGAGAGTTTCCACAGCTCTGGCACAACCCCAGACATTGGGGACAGATTAATAATTCTAGTAATTGGTGATGCCAGTTCATTAGCAGGGTCAGTTTTATCAGAACCTGCAGCTTTGGCTGTTGGGATATGCTGCAGGTATTTACATACCTCTGAGACTGTAACCACTTTAAATTAGATCTGTGGTTGATTTGAGGGTCAGTTAAAGGCCCATTGTTGAGTAGCTTTGTCTGTGGAGAGAGTGGAAAGGCCCCCGTGTATGAAGAGAGGTTGGAGAAGAATGCATAAAAAGCATCAGCTGTGGTTGTGGGGTAAACAGTTGATGTCATGTATGTACATGTCATGGAGGAGGAGATTATGATATTGATCCATAGCCTGTTTTGTACATTTCCAAAAATATCTTTGGTTACCAGTAGATGAGTGAAGGAGCATCCTAAAGTGAGCACTGTTATATTGGGAAGGGATCAAAGCAACAGAACTAAAGGGTAAACAGAGAGAACAGGAGGCACTGTGGGTCACCCTGGAGACTGGAAATGGCACCACAATCCGCACAGGGGTTGTATACAGACCCCGTCTCAGGGGGAGGAAATGGACAAGGAAATGATAGAAGGCATCCTTGGGATGGCAGAGAAAGGGGAGGTTTGGAATACCCTCAAAACTGCGATTCAGGGGAAACTAGTTGCCATAGCCTCAGCTAGGAAAAAACAAAGCAGAAGCAAGAAATGCTAGAAAATCGGATAAAAATGTTAGAAACAAAACAGGAAAGATATTTGGCACAAAGAGAGAGGGAGTTAATAAAATGTAAAAAAGAATTGAACAACATTTTAGATCGAGGTCGAATTTAACCTCCAGTATTTAAGACCAAGTTACAATGAGGTTGGACCAGGGGCCCTCAGGCGCCTTGCCATCCATTTAGGGGCCAAGAGAGCTAGGGCACACATAGTAAAAATAATGCACCCTCAAACTAAGGTGAAAAGTCCTAAATTAGAGCATAGTGTGAAAGTGTTTCAGACATATTATAAACAACTGTATGCCCAACCTGATGATTCCCCACTGGAAGAGATACAGAGTTTTTTAAGGGAACTTAATCTACCCCAGGTCCCGGATACCTGGAAGGCCCAACTTGTATGCCCTATATCAGAGTCTGAAATCAATACTGTCATACAGGATGGGAAAACAGGGAAATCACCAGGGAGTGATGGACTTCCCATGGAATTTTACAAGAAATTTCGAGCCACTTTGATTCCTATTTTGGGAACCTTTTATCAGGGGATAATAGCAGAGGGGTCATTGCTCCCCCCCCCCTCCTGTAGACAGGCAATTATTTCAGTCATCCACAGGCCCGGCAAGAACCCCACTCTCTGCGCATCATATAGGCCCACCTCGATCCTAAATGTGGACTATAAATTCCTGACCTCTATTATAGCAAAAAGACTCCCAACATTTAATCTCAGCCCTAGTACATAAAGACCAGACTGAGTTTGTGGCGGACAGACAGGCAGCAGACAGCGTTAGACGCACTATACATATTATAGACCACCTTAATCAATAGAAAACACCAGCAATCTTGATGAGCCTTGATGCGGAAAATGCTTTTGATCGCGTAAACTGGAGTTTCCTGTATGGGGTCCTTGCCGAATTTGCTTTCCCAAATAAATTCATAAAACTAATAAAACTTTTCTATACAGACCCACAGGCCTATGTCCGTACTAATGACATACTTTCCCAGATAATTAACTTAAACAGAGGTACCCAGCAGATGTGCCCCTTGTCCCCCCTTCTATTCTCTTTATATATAGAACCATTAGCACAGTGGTTTCGAAATGATCCAGAAATAAGAGGAGTCCCAATAGGCGCTAGCATGCACAAGGTGGCACTATACGCCGATGACATGCTGCTCTATTTAACAGGCCCAGAGACTTCATTAACACAGGTCATGACAAAAATTAAAACCTTTTCCGACCTATCAGACTATGCACGTAACACGACTAAAACTGAAATACTAACATTTAATTATAATCCCTCTCAGCAATTCATGACAAAATGTAACATGAAATGGGGTCTCACTACTCTTAAGTATTTGGGGGTGACTTTAAGGGCATCAAATACATATCTATTTCTGGAGAATTACAAACCATAGTCCAGCAGCTCCAATCAGACATGGAGAGATGGTCACTGCTGCCTCTGCCAATATATGCTAGAATCCAGGACATAAAAATGAACCTGCCTCCGCGGCTCTTATATCTATTTCAGTGTATCCCAGTCGTACCCTCTCAGAGATGATTTCAAGATAACAGACCAAAGTGCTTAAATTCATTTGGAATAACAGTAGACCTAGAATTTGTAGAACCTTATTATTAACTACTAAGCAAAAGGACGGGAGAGCAGTCCCTAATCTTAGGGAATACTGGATAGCGGCACAAGTTAGATGGGTCCTGTTTTGGACACAAACCCTTCCCTGCAAATGCACACTAGCAGGAAATAGAAAGAGCTCATAGCCCTGACTTCCATATACACACTAGTCTGTTTCTAGCAGAAAGACCACAATACTTGATGGATAATACCCCTATCCGAGTAGCACTGAATGCTTGGGATTTACTCCAGGCATACCCAGGCCCAAAGAGAGAGATGTGGAGGGTGAGATGGTTTATAACTGATAATGATTTTGTACGAGGCAGGGGAGAAGTTTGGTATAAGAAGCAGGCAGCTAGGAGGTTTTGGGCACATATGCAGTTGCTAAGGGGGGATGTGATACTCTCCTTTCCAGAATGTGCTCAAAGATGGGGATGGACACCTGGGGAGAAAATATATTATCTGCAGATGTACACCTACGTACAGCACAAGCTCCGTGGTAAAAAGGAACTCACTAGTGGGGATCTAAGTTAGCCCTGGGTGCTCTTTTCTCTCTAATAACTGCAAAACGAGCAATCACCAATATATATCAATATCTGAACTTGCAGGGGGAAGAGGTGACACAATTCGTACCGACAAAATGGGAGGGAGAGGTGAATTTTCATCTGCCCTCCCCAATGTGGGATAAGCCCTGGGATTCCACATCAAGGGCAACCATGTCACCTCTCTGACAAGAATACATGTGGAAAGTCAGAGTATGATTTTTCTGACTCCTGACAGAGTGGCTAAATACTCTCCCACTGGTTTGGCCAACTGCTGGCGCAATGTGGAGAACAAAAAGCAACCCCCACACATATTTTCTTTGTCCTAAGCTAGAACAATTCAGAAAGGATGTAGGAGACAGGATTAGCACCCTGTTTCAGACATCTACCCCACTACTGATGCAAGCAAAACTTGACTTTGGGACTTCCTCTGGAGGGATTGAGAGGGAAGGATACTTTATATTTGTGGTATATGCTGTATGTGTGGCAGCCTACAATAAAGCGATAACAAGAAACTGGTTACAACCCACTCCACCTGTTGTAAAGGAGCGGTTCCAGATTATTAATGACATATACAGCACATGGAAGAACTAACTTACCAGTTAAGGGATGCTACTGAGAGAGGCCTTAGATAGAAGATGGGCCAGGTGGGCCCTCTTGAAGTAAATAAAGACCCTAGGTTGGGTGAGGTGCCTAGCAGAGGATAAAGCAGATGAGCTTTCTAATCAGATCACTTAATAGAAGATAGAGAGAGTGAAATAAATCAAGTGACCCCCTCTCGAAAGCACACCATCATCACTTTTACATTCATCATATATTACTAGTTTAAAATGCAATGTAATTGAATAAAATTGAATGTATGATGGAGTATCCCCACTGGGGATTGACCTTCTTGAGCAATTGAAAACCCAAAACAACCTGTATATCTTTTAGTTCAGCCTGTACACCTAGGTCATTGACTTTATTATTTATGTTTTATATACTGAAATTATTGTATGTTCATAAGTATAGTTAATTGATTTGGGAAGTACTGTATTACTTCTAGCACATAAATGTAAAAAGAGAAAAAGGTGCTAATTCAAAGATGTACTTTAAACACTCTGTGAATTGATACTAAAGTGCATATAAAAATAAAAAAGGTTTTGGCTAAGTGTGGAGATATTCACCAGCTTCCTGGGGCAATCCAACAATGAAATTCACAAGCTAGCTGCCTTGAGATCCTCACCCCAGAAGAAATGGTCGAATGACTGAGGGGAAAAAAGAATATTTGCCCCCAAGGAACAAGCATTTAATAAGACATGGGGAAGGGGTGGGAGGAAGGGGAAATTTGACTTAAGTGTCTCTCGCAGAAAAACAGGGTAGGAGCATGCAATTAAATCACAAAAAGTGCCGTAAACTCAGAGAATGCAGTGCGCAGAGAAATGCCAGACACACCAGGGAGCTGCAGTGCAAGGCACAGATTCAGTTTACAGCTCAGCTGGATAGAGACACATTTAAGTCAGTCTGCACAGGGGTTTTTGTGGTCTCCTCTAGTCTGCAATAGTGCAGAGATAAGTTGACGTAGAAATTCAGCCACAGCTCGGAAGGCAGGGAGACGCTTAAAAAAGGTGCCAGAATTCAAAGCTGGGCTGCCTGAGGACTTGAAATGGAACCTGCTGGCTATTGCAGTGTCAGTGGCTCAGTAGGTAGCACACTTGCCTCTGAGGCCGGGAGATCAGAGGGCTGTGGGTTCAGTTCCCACATCTGGCACTTGGGTTAATATCCCAGTACTGACACTTTCATGCAGCATGAGAGGGGTGCTGCATTTCTGAGGTGCCGTCTTTTGGATGAGACGTTAAACCGAGGTCCCATCTGCCTGGATTGGTGGTAGTTCAGGTGGATGTTAAAGATCCCATGGCACTTATCGAAAAGAGTAGGGGAATTTCCCCGGTGTCCTGGCCAAATTTCCCTCATTCACTAAAAAAATACCACCAACAGCTTAATCTGGTTCAAGGTCATTTGGCATTCATCTGTATCCCCCTCCCCCGGGTCGTGCCTGAAAATAGGCAGGATTTGTCTAGTGCACTTACCCGGTCAACAAAAGCTAAATAAAATAAATAGTACCTTGCTGACTACGAGATGGGCTGGTGAGGCCCAAGGAGCCGTGGGGAGTGCTGCGTGGCCCAAACAGGGGTGACTAGGAGCCTAGAGAGAGAAGAGGGGTAGAAGATTATATTTAGTCAGGGGACAAAAGGAGGCGGGGACAGACAGAGCAATTAACTGGGAAGGATGGACAGAAGTGATTAGCTTGGCAGGAAGGGGTACTGAAAGTAAGGGGGAGGGGCAAGAATCAGCAGTACATAGAAACAAAGGTAAATTTAAACTATGCTGGGGGTGGGATGGCGAGTGGTTGCTGAAGGGAAGGCTCTCCAGAGAGGAGAGACAAACATGCGTACCACCTGTACAGACTACTGGAAGCAGGGAGGGATCAGATGGCAGGGCTGAGAAGGGTGGGAAATTGGGTAAGGAGTGTAAGGGAATGTCTTGAAGGGTTGTCTCCTTGAATGCAAGGAGTCTGGGGAACAAAACTGCAGAACTACAGGCTCTGTTGGCAGAGGGGATGGTGGACATGGCTGTCATCACAGAAACATGGGCCAACCAATACCAGGACTGGGACCTGATGATCCCAGGGTATTGGATTTACAGGAAGGATGGGGGCAAAGGGAAAGGGGAGGGGTAGCAATGTACGTAAGGGAAAGGATAAAGTGTGCAAGGGAAGAGGGGGAGGAGGGTAGGACAGAGGCCTTGTGGATGTAATTCCAGGACACGAGGAATAGGATTCTCAGGATGGGGCTGTTTATACAGACCACCGACTCAAGAGGAAGACCTGGAAAGGGAGCTGGAAGAGCAAATTAGGAAGGTGTGTGGGAAAGGTAACACAATGATTGTTGGGGACTTCACTATACCAAGAGTGGATTGGGGTACCCCAGCCACCTTGAGTGCTAGGGAGCAAATTGCCTTCCAGGACTGCTTCCTGGCACAGACGGTCACTAAGCCGACTAGGTTGGGGAATACACTGTATCTAGTTCTGGCCAGTGGAGAGGCTGTAAGGGAGGTGGGGGTGGAGGGCCCGCTGTCTCGGAGTGACCACCACTCAGTGTGGTTCGCACTTAATAATAACAGAGAAGCGGTGGGTACAAGGACCAGGGTGGTGGACTGGTGGACTTCAGACAGGCTGACTTTGGTAGGATGGGTGAAATCTTAAGGGGGCATCTGGAAGGAATACAGCCACACTGGGATGTGAATCAGAAATGGGGAAAAAAAATCACATATTGGGGATATTGGAGGCTACTGAGACATGTACCAGACTGCAGAGCAAAAAAGGAAGGGCTAAAATCCGAGCTGTTTAATTAGAGAGGGGTCTTAGAGATGGTGAGGGCTAAAAAAGCAGTGTTCAAGAAATACAAGAAATCCGGGAAGGGGGAGGAGTATGTGAAGAGGTCCAAGGAAGTTACCAGGGGAGTCAGAGCAGATAAGGCCTCCAGGGAATTGAGGCTGGTGCAGGGCATCAGGGACAGGGAAAAGGACTTCTTCAGATACATATGGGAGAGAAGGAGCTGCAAGGACCAGATAGTAAAGAGAGGATCAGGAAGGATGGGGGGGTGGACGGAGAAAGGGGTGGATCAGACAGAAGCACTTAATGAGTACTTCTGTATTCACGAGGGAGAAAGGAGGGCAGCTACAGCAGGGGGTAGGCAGGGGTGGAGGGGGGGTTACAGAGGGGGTGATCACTGAGGGTAGGGTAGGGTATTGGAGGGGTTAAGGGCTCTGAGAGTGGATTAGGCACCAGGACTGGATGGCATATACCCCAGGGTGTTGAAGGAAATGGCCGAGATCCTGGCTGGACCACTGGTGGAACTATTCAATACCTCCCTGTACACAGGGTGTGTGCCGCATGGCTGGAGTATGTCCCACATGGCACCCATCCATAAAAGTAGACCAAAGGATGAGCTGGGTAATTACAGGCCGGTGAGCTGAACTTCCATCGTGGGGAAGCCGATGGAGACAATACTTAAGGAAAGGCTGGTGACCTTTATGGAAGACGGTGGGCTCTAGGACAATCACCAGCATGGGTTTGTCTCCAGAAAATCCTGCCAGACGAACCTAGTTGAGTATTACGACTAGGTCACGATGGAATTGGACATGGGTCATGCGGTGAATGTCATATACTTGGACTTAAGTAAGGCCTTCAATTCAATGCCGCATGGGAGTTTGGGAGGGAAGTTGAGATACGTGGGGGTGGGGACTAAGATGGTTAAATGAATTGAGAATTGGCTGCAGGGGAGACAGCAGAGGGTGGTGGTGGGGGAACTCTCATCTCCAAGGGCTGTGATGAGCAGGGTGCCGCAGGGATCAGTACTGGGGCCACTGCTGTTTGGAATATTCATAGCGGACATCTCGTATGGCATCAAGAATAAGATACAGGGCACTGGTCAGGCCGCACCTGGAGTACTGTGTGCAATTCTGGTGCTCGTATCTGAAGAAGGATGTAAAATTACTGGAAGGGATACAACACAGGGCAACAAGGATGATCCAGGGATTGGAGGACAGGCCATACGAGGAGAGGCTGCGAGAGTTGAACATGTCCTCCTTGGAGGAGAGAAGGGCCCAAAGGATATGATTGAGACCTTTAAGTACGTAAAGGGGATAAACAAGGCAGGCACTGAAGGGATACTCAGGCTGAGGAGTGGGAGGGACACGAGAGGGCACAGCCTTAGATTGGAGGGGGGGGGAGATTTAGAGCTGAAATGAGGGGACACTTTTTCATGGAGAGGGTCATGGCAGAATGGAATGCTCTGCCAAGGAGGTGGTAGCCTGTAAGACAGTGGGTAGTTTCAGAAGGGGCTGGGACAAGGTGAGAGGGGGTAATTGGGAGGGAGGGAGGGTGGGACAGCTGCAAGGTGAGGTGCTAACAGCACACTCGAGCAGACTTGATAGACCAGGTGGCCTATTTCTTCTGGCAAATTCGTATGTCAGCAGCCATTAGAGGAAGGGAATAAGGTGACTGAGACCCCTCTCGACCTCTGGGACAGAGCTGGCTGGTAAGTGCTGGTTGTGCAACCATAATATACAGGTGCTACTACGCCTGTATAACGTAATTTTAATTTAACTTTTCTATTGCTCCTTTTGGCAGCCTGTGCAGTTCACTAACTTTGAAGTATGCAGCTCTGTGGTTCTGATGGTTAATGAAACAGTTAAGATGATTTAAAAAAAAAAGAACCTTTCTACTTTGTGTGCAGCCTGATGAGGGATATGATTTACACTACTTGGGTAATTATTCAAAGGGCTGCTGTCATCCTCTGCCTTCAAGCCTGAACGTTTTTTTAATCTAAGTAAGAATGTGAATCCTCATGTTACTCAGAATTGATTTCCACTTGTTTGTTGTTTTTAATTACTTAACTCAAATGACTGGTCTACCTTGTTTTGTGGATTTCAGTGAAAACAGTGTCTTTCGTTAGTTGAAAGTACAGTGCTGGGGGGAGTGACTGGCAGCCTTGCTGTCAGATGCTGAATGTTTTAGCCTCCATACTACCAATAAGATGGGTGTAGGGCAAGGCAATTTAGAGACCTGGGTAGGTGAAAGGGGGACGAAACAAGGACCTTTCATAAAGGCTTTGTAGTAAATGCTGACCCCCCTTAATATAGCTATATTTAAGGTAAAATTGAATGAGTATTTTCAAGAAGACCACATTCATTGATGTAACTGCTATGACATATATCACTACATATGAGACATCTTCAGGTTAAATCTTCTATCTTACTGGCTACTAGTCTCAGAGCAGTACCAGGTCACAGTGTGGATTTTACCCGTGTACACAAGTCACTAGAGTGGCAGGCCCCCCTGCCCTTCCAGAGAGGCTCTCCATCTATATCCACCTTTCAGAAATTATCCTGTAGACTGGCGTCAGCAGGATGGACTGGGTGACATATTAGTTTGGATACTAGTGCTGGGATTATGGTTCCAGATAATCGGGATTGCCAGATATGTCCTAAGAATCAAGGCCAATTTATTAGGGTTAAGACGCTTCTAGTTCAGCTAGTAGAAGGTCAGTAAAAGCCCAACTGTGGTGATGGTTGTTTGAATGAAGAAATGATGCTGGGAGAAGTGTTCAGGCTACAAATTGGATGAAAACAATTCAGAAAACTTTCTTCTCCTTAAAACTTTAGAAACCATGTAGAAGGAATAGGGCCCCGAATCTGTGTCTCCCTCGACATCTGCTGAGAAATGGTGCTGAAGTCGAAGGACCAGGACATGAAATGGTCATTGTCGCAGCCCTCCTCCTCATTGGGCCACGAGCACAAACAGAGAGGAGAAGATGATCTCCTTCTCGAGGTCCTGGCCACGGTTGAGATAAGGTAACCCTGCTGCGTCACTGCTCACTACGACAACACTGACAACAGCCCCCACCTAACTGTTGAGATACTAAGGTCGGGCTTAGCACATGCTGCAGTACCTACTGTGGATGGTTGAGCGCCATCATCAGGCCAAGGCTCATCGGAGCAAGTAGAATTGGACCCTTTACGGGGTGCTGTCAGTTCTCAGGCTGTGCTGGCAGTGTTCTCAGAAATTATCAGATGCATTCTTCTTGGACTTCTACAGGCAGTTATTCCACTGAAGGGGCCTCCTGCTCCATAGCCCTCATTGACGGCCTCTAGTAACACTCCACAAATTCCTCCCTCTCAGCTGCCATCGGCTTCGCCAGTGCCTTCTGCAATGCTTGCCATCAGTAGAGACATCTAAATTGAATATAATCCTGACCTTGTAGTTCTAGAGGAGGAAAACAAGGGAGAACAATATGTTGCACCAGAATCTAGGTCTGCCCTCTCATCCTGCAGTGAGGACTCTGTAGTCTGCAGCTGGAGATCTCCTCCTGAGGATCCTACTTTTTAAGTCATGAATGATGCAGCAAATGCAGTCTGCCATGGGCTTTGCTGTGGAAGAGGAAGATTCCACAAAAATAAATCTGAAGGAATTTTTGGAGGTCCCTTCCACACCCTCCATTACAATTCCACCTATACTGTATATCCTGCATTAGAGGATGCTACCTTTGCTGCCTGGTACATAGAGTCACTGTCTGCAGTTCCCAGAAAGGCTGATAAGCAGTATCGTGCTGCATCTGCTAAGCCTTGTTATACTAACCAGCTAGAAAGTGACTCTCTGGTCCTCATGGCTGCTCATGATAGGTCTAGAGCACCTAAACACACGAGTACTCTGCCTCCTGATAAAGAATCTAGGAGAAAGCCGAATGTGGTGGGCAAGCGCATGTATGCCTCTGCCTCACTGGGCCTTAGGACTACAAACTACCAGGCCCATATAATAAAATATCAGAACAGCCTGTGGAAAGCTGCAAAAACTGCAGCCCAGACTCTGCCAGGAATTAGTTACTTAAAACTTTAACTTCTGGTGCTGAGGTTGGCAAGCATTTGCTACGCTTAGCCTATGATGTATCTGATACTTCAGCCAGGGCTGCTGCTTTTGACATTTGTATGAGAAGATATTCTTGGCTCAGAGTTACTGGGTCAGTGATGTGCCACAAGCAGTTTTGCATGTCTTTTCAGAGGGTCAAAATTGCTTGATTATGATGTTGAAGAGGACTGGTATCCCACTCCTGCCAGAGGTCATTGGAGGGGATCCTTTTGTCAGCCTGCTTCCAGAGGTGGCTGTGCCTACTGTCAGCAAGGCCACGAGAGTGGAGGTGGCACCTTGCCGGGTCCCCTCACCCCAGATGCACATACAGAAGCACTCAAAGCAATCGGTACCACTGGCATTGCCTCTACCAGTTTGCCAGACTTTTTTCCGGATACAGCCTCAACTCCATTGTTACCTCCAAGAGAGGTTGTGGGGGGGCAGACTCTCCCTACATCTGGAACAGTGATGGGAGATTACAATGTACGAATGGGTCCTAGAGATAATTGCTAGTGGGCATGCTCCGGAGCTTCTAGAAACCCTTCCAGATCATCCTCCGCCTCATTTCTGTTATCCTGTGGACCATTTGTCCTTTCTTAAGGAGGAAGTTCAGTCATTATTCCAAAAACATGCATGCTATAGAACCAGTTCCTCCTTGAAATAGAAACAAACGGTTCTATTCCAGATACTTCCTGGTCCCAAAGTAGACAGGGGATCTGTATCCTGAGTTGAATATTGGGGATCTCAACATCTCCATTGAATACAGGAAGTTTTGCATGGCATTCCTGCAAGCTTTGATTCCCCTTCTGCAAATAGGGGACTGGCTTTGTTCTCTAGATATGAAGAATGTATGCCTTCATGTCATGATCAGAAAATCCCACAGCCAGCACCTCTGCTTTGTGCCAGAGGGGGAATATTACCAGTTTGGAGTATTGCCGTTTGGCTCAAAATAGAAACTGTTGGCAGATAAGGGCCTGCAGCCCACCTAGTCTGCTCTTTTACCACTAACATTTGAGCTCTATCATGCACTGCTGGCGTTAGGTTGTATTCCCCCTTCCCCCGACTACCAGCAATCCTCTGTGCCTATCCCAAGCATAATTAAAACCTGTAATCGTTTCTGCCCCCACCACCTCCTCTGGCAGGCTGTTCCACTTGTCCACCACCCTCTCAGTGAAGAAGTACTTCCTCACGTTCCCTCTGAACCTCCCTCCCTCCAGTTTCATCTGGTACCCTCTCATCCTTGAGCATCTTTTTCTTTGGAATATAGTATTCTCCTGTACTTTATTCTTTCCTGTGAGGTACTTTAATGTCTCAGTCGTATCCCCCTCTCCCTCCTATCCTCCAGGGAGTACCTATTAAATTCCCTCAGCCTATTCTCATAGGACTTGCGATGCTTGACTTCTGCGCCATGGGTCTTTACCAAATGCTTGGCAGTAGTGGAGCAGCCCTTCACAGGGAGCACCTGTGTATTTATTTAATTTATTTATTTGCTTTTGGTAACCAGGTAAGTGCACTAGACAGGATTGCCTATTTTTCTAGTACCACCCGGAAGAGTACATTTTCAAACAAGTTACAAACCGTAGTACGGGGAGGAGCTGATAACAATGCAGTACATAAAGAGATCAACACCCTTACATGACAGTAGATTTACTTATCACGAAAGTGATGGCATACATAACAAGCATTACAGTACAAAAGAGGTAAAAACAGCTTGCAGAGATCAGTAACATAAGTGCATAACAGCAGTGCTGATAGCATAGGACGAGGGTATGGGACAGGGAAGGGGACAGTAGTGCAACGGCAAATAAAGAGGTATGTTCCTTGAACTAGAGCAAGTAAAGAGGTGTAATACATGAACTAAAGACATTTATATGCATCTAGGGAGGTGAGGTAATTAAAGAATGCATACTTGAAGGCAGGATGAGAACTGGAGCTTCTAAGGGAAAATGGAAGGGAGTTCCAGAATTTGGGAGTGTAGACAGAGAAGGCAAGGTCACCCATTTTGGTGGAGCAGTTAGGGACAGTGACCAGATTGAGGATTGGAGTAGTCTGGGGCAGTCAACTGGGGTGAACATAACTGCAAGGGTGGAGGGGAGAGTAGAACTAATTATATTGTCGGTCAGGCCGCCTATGGAATATAATATGTGTTCCCCTATTTGGATGACTCGTTGCAGAAGGCCAGCTCAAGGGAAGTGCCCCTGCATACCTTGTTTCAGACAAGCCAGTTGTTGGAGGACTTTGGGGTTGGGGGTCACAGTAATGTGCCAAAATATGTGCTAATTTACTGCCAATGACTGCAGTATGTAGGGGCAGTCTTCGTGACAGAGTAGTGTTTTGCTTTCCTTCCACAGGCCAGAGTAGACAATCTGATTGCCTAAGCACGGTTGGTATATAGGAGTCACTAGTCTCTGTGAGAACAATGTTACATCTTCTAGGTCGCATGGCTGAGGCCAATGTGATGGTGCCACTCAGGGTCCAGTTGGATCATCTGACAGACAAGCTGGACCAAATGGTTCTCGTTACGTCCCCACCTCGCAGAGCATTGCTATGATTGCTAGATCGTGAAAATCTGTTAAAGGGCGTTCCAGTCCTTGTATCAGCTCCAGTACAGATCCACACCGCAGATTCCTCAGGCTCCTGCTAGGGTGCTCATCTTGGCCCTCACCAGACACAAGGGCCATGGACCAAGGTGGAAGCAAGGTAACATATAAATGTCCTGGAGATGAGAGTTGTCCTGTACAGCTTCCAGGCATTTCAGCATCATCAGTGCCCTGGTCCTCTGTTAATACAGATGGACAATGCCAGTGATGCATTACATCAACAAACAAGGGGGCACTCATTCCTATCCCCTATGCAGGGAATCAGTGAAAGTATGGTACTTGGCTCTGTCCCATGGCCTGCAATCGTCAGTCCTGCATCTCCCAGGTCTCCAGAATGTCTCAGACAGACTAAGCAGGTTACAGTCCAAGATTCACGAATGGGATCTTCTGACCTCCATGGTAGACTACCCATTCGCAAGATAGTGTCTTCCAGAGTTGGACCCTTTAGTGTCCCCACACAATGCAAAACTGCAGTGTTTCTGCTCGCTCACTCCAGCACATGGAGTTTTCTGGCGAGACATGTTGTCCCCCTCTTGGAAAGGGAAACTATATGCCTTTCTCCCGGTTCCACTAATACAGAAGGTGCTGCTCAAGTTGCAGATAGAGATGCAGCGAAATCTAATTTCGCCGGTGAAATTCTGGTAAAATTGGGAATTTCACCATGAGAAATATTTTGTGAAATTCGTACATTTTGCGGGTGCAAAATGCAAAATTCCGCTGGCAAAATGCAAAATTTTCCCCTCAAAATGCAGAATTTCGCCAGCGAATGCTGTCATTATCTTAATTTTTTTTTTTTTTTTTAATTCTCCTCTCACGATCTCCCGAGAAACCCCCAACGGGTTGACAGCCCCAATGACAGGGCCAGGGACGAGGCGCTTGACTTTCTCCCTCCCCAGATAGCCAGCGTCCAGATTCCAGGATTTGGCGCAAGCGCAGCCGGGGCCATCACAGAGACTGCCAGCTACATTTTAGTTTTCTCCCTGACTCCTCCTTTCCAACATCATGTGCCGGCTGCATGCCTCCCGACCTATATCTTCCTCCAGCTGCCACTAGAGGGCGATCAGCGGGCAGGATGGCAGTCCCTCCCTCCCTGAGAGAGGAGAGCAGCCCTCTGGATGCTCGATCCTCTCTCACCCCTGCCGACCGCCAGTGGCCCAGGCTCGTTCCCAAACCCGGGTCATCGGCGTGGCTTAAGGTTTAGCGTCCAGTGCCTCAACCTCCAGCACCACCAGGCCAGCTCTTGTCTGTGATTCTATGTAATCCTACCCACCATTGCCTGTTATTGCCTTTCACCTGCCAAGTTGATGCTTGCCACCTAGCCATTCCTAGTGAGCTACAGGTTATAAACAACTCGCCCAACAATACCTACCATGGTCCCGTCCTTCAGCAGCCCAGTGCTTTACCTGGCTGCATTTTAGTTATTTATCTGAAACCTATTTTACCAGGTGAGCAAACAGAGTCCAGACAGGCTTGTTTCCAGTTGTGACCTGGGGAAGGGGGTTCAGGGAGCATCAGGAAAAATGAAACACAAAAAATACGGGGTAAGCATTAAATACAGAAACAATTAGAAACAGAGTCGTAATGTACAGTGGATATGAGCAGTATATATAGAGAATAATACAAATGGGACTAATTACTGTGACCCAGAGAGGAAGAATAGCAGAAACAATACACCATAACAATTACCCAAAACAGGAAAAAAATGAAAACACACTATTGTACCTGATTGGTATTGTATGCCTGGGCAGTATGTCCATTTCCATTGCAGCGGCCGAGTCGGAATTAGAACCAGAACTATGCTACATTGTTAAGAGACCCACGGGGATAAGACTAGTGGCCATCTTGAGAGCAGTTGTGACATGTCAGGGAGCCTTGAAATACTCCTTGATCAAGGTCTTACCAGACTGGAAGCTGAATGAGGTAGCTGGTGGTGGTGGTGGTGGGGTGGATTATTCCATATGTTTGCAAGTCTGTACCTGCTTGAGACTTGACCAGCATTGTGCCTGCACTGAGTAATTTGGAGACTGTTGTGTCTGTGGACTTCAAGGAATAGAGATTGTAGGAGATGAATAAGTCATTGATGTAGCCCGTAAGTTACCTCACCAGTATTTGGCACCTAACGGCAGTATGGAAAGAATGCCTCATGGAGGGAAGGACACAGTCTGGCTCCTTGTACATAGCACAGTGATAGGTTCAGGGAGGACAAGGCAAGACAAATCTACAAAGGGCATTTAAAAGAGAGATGAGTTTAGATAAGTGCCATAGCATCTCCAGGTTTACTAGATTAGAAAAAGACAAAAGTAGGCAGTTGTGCCCATTGGGATTGTCTCCCACACCATATGGGTGAATTATACCGGAATAAAAATTATCAAGGCCATTTTTAAAACTGGTTATGGTTTTTTGATTAACTAATTCTTGTGGCAGTTGGTTTCAGGCCTTTACTGATTGAACAGTGAAACAGTAGTCCCTTTTCATAGTGTTTGCCCATGGAACCACAAGTTGTTTTAGACCTTAATGAAGTAGATCTGTTACAAAATTTCAGTCCACATTGACACATTAAATCAGCTGAGTAAAGGATTTTCAATATAAGTAATAAATCCCCCCCGCTGTCTTCTACCTTGTAAGATGAACAAATCAGTCTCCTTTAGTCTTTCTTCATATAATTTATTTTTCAGTCTAGGAACCATCTTTGCAGTGAAATAAAGAAAAAGGAACCTGCACTTGCTCAAAAGTATACACAGTATGTTTGCTCCAAAATTACACCAGCTGGAAGCTTATAATTGTGGGTAAAGCTTTATTACTTGTGCAAAATCTCTAAAAAGGACTCGCGTATTGAATGTACAAGGAAATAGTGTCGGAATCCAGGTATAAAATCCATTAAAGTCCATCAGAGTCCATCACATAGATCCATAAAAAACCTCAAGCCATAAACAGGCGGCTAGTATAAAACTACAGCAGCAAGAGCAAAGGCTGAGGGTCGCTCCCTCATGACATCACCTGACGCGTTTCACAAGTTGCTTTTTCAAAGGCTGACGTATGGAGTAAATGCATTAACATTTAACCACCTTTCTTAAAGTGACATTACACATTTTAACATACATATAGAAAAAAAGATAGAAACTGTGCTAAGTACACTTTATACAGCACCAATATAGTCTTGCACATATTATTGCTAGAAATATTCCACAATCAACTTATGATCCTGACTCACCCAGGCAGGTCAAAGTCAAATCTGTGCACTGCTGAAAGACAGAAAAAAAGAAAGAAGTTTTAGACAGAGAGAATAAAACACCACCTATAAAAATCCTATTACTTTTTTCTAAACTTTAAAAAGGGTTTGATCTCAGTTTTGTCATTCAGATCTGGTACATCCATTGCCTTCATTGCAAATATCCAATACTGTTCCCTTCGCAAGAGAAGGTTATCATAATCACCCCCCCTTTTTGTTAAAATGGGTTTTTCAATTGCTGTGTACACAAATTTATGTTCACCGTTGTTTTTAACTCTTGACATGTGTAGAGCTAAAGCATCGGTATAATCACCATTCAGAATAGCCCTGGCATGTTCACCTATTTGTACTTTAAAGGGACGTTTTATTTTTCCTATATAAAAGCTGTTATAATTACACTCAGCCAAATATATAACCCCTGGAGTACTACAGGTAACCAGGCCCCGAACCTCTACATCTAGTCCCGTGGCATGATTTTTAAAACTTTTAGTGGTTTTTACCCACGGACAATATTTACAGTTACCACATTTGTTACAACCATCTACTTGCTTAGTAAACCAATTCCTAGGTTTTTCTGGTATTGGTTGGACTGAATGTACTACAAAGTCCTTAATATTTTTACCCCTATGGCACACTATTCAAAGACCCCCAATATCAGTATTTTGCAACTTTGGATCTAACAGAACCAGATGCCAGTGCTTTTGAATAATTTTAGTTATTTCATCTGATTGGGGGCTATAGGTGGCAACAAAAGTGGACTGTGGGTCACAATCTTTATTTTGTGGCCTGCTGGTTAACAAGGCCTCCCTTGAAATCTCGTTTACTGTTTCTTGGGCTTTTTCTAAAACATTGCTGTTATATCCTCTATTCTGTAACCTAACAGTCAATTCTTTTGCCCTTTTTTTGTACTCATCCAGATCACTACAGTTTCTTTTTGTCCGAATGTATTGTCCCTTTGGTATTGCCTTTATAACATACCACGGATAACAACTACTAGCCAAAAGGATAGTGTTACACTCTGTTTGTTCACAAAATAGATCAGTTTTCACACCTCCATTGCCATCTTTATAGATCCTTAAGTCTAAAAAATTAATCTCAGTTTTACTAAAACAAATACTGAACCACAAATTCTCATTACTTGTTTCTAAGTACTTTACATATTCAGAAAGCTCATCTTCACTACCCTTCCACACCATAAAGACGTCATCAATAAAGCATCTCCACAAATCAGTTTTTTTGTAGGAAGGGATTATTTATGTTTCTTATTATATCAAGTTCCCATTTTGCCATATACAAATTTGCATAATTAGGTGCCATACTTGCACCCATAGCTGTTCCTTTTTTCTGCAAATAAAAATCCTTTTTATAGAAAAATGTGTTATATTCTAATATAAATTGAGTCAACTGGACTAGTACTTCAGTGGAAGGTACTTTCACAATTCTGTTATCCAAATAGAATTTTGAAGCCTCCACTATATGGAATATTTGAATATAGTGATGTAACATCAAGTGTAACCAAAATGCTATCTTCTTCAATTGCTAAATCGTCCAGTACTGACAAAATGTCACTAGTGTCTTTAATATATACCTATAAAAGGTGTGCTATACCTGGTTAAACAACTAAATAAAATATATATATATATATGCTGGTACCTCTTTTTTTACAATATCCACCAAAAAGGAATCCACATATTTTGCTAGTGGTTCTGTTAGACTGTTATTGCCTGAAACAATGGCTTTCACCATGTCCTTGTGGATTTTAGGAAGTATATAAAATGTAGATCTAGTCGGACACTCTACAGTTAAATATTTATAAACTTGTTTTGAGATCAGATTTTCATCCCTCACTTTCTTAAGATAAGAATCAATGATCTGTTTAAAGGACAGTGTCTTATCAAGCTTAAGTTTCTCATAGTACTTTGTATCTGATAACTGTCTCAAAACTTCAAAATCATATTTAGCAGTGTCCATAACTACTACTGCACCCCCTTTATCAGCTGCTTTGATAGTGATCTCTGTATTAGTTCCCAAACCTCTTAATGCTTCCTGTTCAATTTTACTAAGATTGTGAAAATAATGCCATTATTCAGAAGCAATAAATCTTCCTCACAACATTTTAGAAGTATCTGTAATGCAGAGGAGAAGGGCGGACAAAAGTCAGACATAGGTTTAAAGACCTTCAAACTTTCAGGTATTATTTTAGTAATATCATTTTCACCAACACCTGTTTCCTGAAACTTCGAAAAAGGCTTTCAAACCCAGGTTACATACCAGTCTATTAAGGTCCAGTATCATTTCAAAGTGATTAAATCTTGTGTAGGAGTAAAGAGAGACCCTGTTCAAGACTCCAACTTCTATCTCACTTAACTGGAAGCCTGAAATATTAATCACAGAAATCTCCCTTGTCTCTGTCTCCCCCTCCAGCCTCTGCGTGGGGTTCCTCTTCTTATTCCTCTTTCTGCCACCTCTCCTTGTCCGTTTTGTTCTAAATTCTGTTTCCTTATTCGCTGGCTTCTCCATGGAATGAAGGGTATTTGGGCCCCTGGAGTAACACATGGTTCTTCTTCTTCTCCTAAAAAACGATCCTGATCTTGTTCCATTTCTTCAGTGGCTGTTGTAAAGATCACTTGTTCATTAGCTTGCATCAAATTCTGTATATTTTCACTTCCAGTGATAACTGGCACAGTCCAATTAAAACACTGTTATTTAAATAATCTTTTTCATCTCGGTCAAACTTAGCTTTTTTGATATTTTACATCATACTTCTTTAAATTTTCTGTAAAACTTTCCAATTGTTGGGAGAATTGAGGTGCATTACTGAAATAATTTAGTTCCTCCTCCTGTTTATTCAGTTCAGCTTCAATTTCTTTCTGAATCACCGCATTTTCTGATATAATAAGTTCCATATACTCCTGGCTTGCTTTCTCACTTATTTTTCTCCATTTTTCAATGAAGCCTTCTCTTTTCTGTCCACACGTTGGGTTCTTTAAAATACGTAATCCCCTAGGAACTCATACCACCTCTAGATAAGCTTTTAGTGAAATTTACTCCCAATGTAGCCGTTTAAGTTTGTATGTGGTGTTTTCAAATGCATTAAATGCTTGTCGGCTATTAACTGGTCCCGATGGCACCGTGGTGCTATTGAGTAAATTTGAATAACTCGTTTCATTAGGTGTATTTCTCAACACAAGATCCGTTGGGGAACGCGTACCCATATCTTTTATTTGCAGCAAGTGGCGCTCCTGCTTTTATGTGTCAGTTAATGGCTGAAACATGGCAGGCACAGCATGCTGAGGGTACACATTCCCTAACGGATCTTGTCTCATACCTGAAGAGGCAAGGGGGCACGTATTCGCGCACCCTTTGCAGGGAGACCATTGCAGTCTGGCAGACAGCAGTCAAACAAAGACTAACACTGACAGCCGTCCCATCTCCCAGGGTGGTGCAATCAGTTAGCTGACCGACTAAGTCGTCTGTCATCTGCCATCGAATGGACACTTCACAAAGATGTCCTACGCAACGTCTTCACGCTCTGGGGGACTCCACAGCTGGATCTGTTCATCTCCCCAGTCAATCACAGACTCCCTGGTTACTTCTCCATTATCCCAAACAACAGGGGAAAGTCTATCGATGCCCTGTCCCAACCTTGGACAGGACTTTACCTATGTTCTTCCCCCGCATCCCGCTCCTGCTAAAGACTCTGTTGAAACTTCAACTGGAGGGACTTCCGGTGACGTCATGAGTGAATAAACAGCAAAGACGCAAGGCTCCCCTGCAGCTCGATCAAAAAAGCTATCTGAAATAGGCAATACCTGTTAAAAAGACCGAATATTAGCCATATCCACTGCTAGAATGCCAAAGAAGCGAGGGGCAGAAAGACCAGAACATCCCATTCAACCCGATGGCGAGAGATCCAAACTGGAAGAGTCTGACAACGAAGATTCACAGGCCTCATCGGCCTCCCACCAAAGTACAGCATGGGCTGACCGGATCCCACATGAAATACTGCAGAGGCAAATGACCCAAATGCTCACGGAGATCCATGAGTTTCAGAAAGAAATGCGATCCACGGTGGCGGCGCTGAGAACAGATCTGGGCAAATTGGAAAAGAAGCAGGAAATAGCCGAAGAGCAAAAAGCAACAACAGACAAGAGAGTAGATACCGCAGAAATAGCCATCGTCCAGCTACACGCACATCCAAGCTCTGCAGGAACATGCTGAAGATGCGGAGTGTAGGAACAGACGTAACAACATCAGGCTATCAGGGCTTCCAGAGGGAGAAGAGAGTGCAGACTTCATACAATATATGCAAAAATTGCTGAAAGAAATTCTCCCCCTGCCAGAGAACCTTACCTTAGAGATGGAGCGAGTACACCGTACGCTGGGACCCAGACCACAAATTAATGCCCACCCCCGAGCGATCCTGCTCAAGTTCCTAAGGCATCAAGAGAAAGAAACTGTACTACATACAGCCTGGAAACAAGGTAAAGTTCTCTACAAATCGCACAGGCTTTACTTTGAAAACAATTTCGCTCCTGAAGTAATGGCTCGCCGGAGACTTTATTTCCCCGTCATGAAAGCCCTCAGAAGCGCTGGTATTAGATTCAGAACCCTGAACCCAACAAAGATGGTGGCTTACTTCTTGGAGGGTCCCATGATTTTCGATTCAGCGGCTGCGGCGGCAAAGGAGCTGCAAGCCAGGAAAATCGAAGTCGCTCAACAACGCTCGTCGGACACGCTCCCCATAGCGGCAAGATTAGCCCAGAAAGCTTGGTCGATGGGTCAACGCGAGAACAGGCGGAAACAAGGCGCTGAGGCACTACAAAGCATAGTTAGCTCAATGAAAACGGTTACCCACAGCCGGTCGGGACCTAGTCTGACAACCCAGGACTCTAACACCTGAGAATCGAGCTGCAAGTATTATTGGAAAAAGAAACGTTTTACTCCGATTGTGTATCGGATCTGGTTTTTTAGCCATTTGAAGGTTTAAAACATTGCTAGGTGGTAAGAATGTAAGAAAAATGGAAGGAGGGACAAAAGTTGTAGGGGCTGATACTGGGCTCTTGGGATCCATAGAGATGGCTTATTTATGCTAAAAGCTGACACATTAAGCCCTTAAAATAAAAAGCGTTTACCAGGCCCTTTATCAGGCCAAGTTTGATAGTTGCAAATTTCACAGTCCCCGTGGAATTGAAATACAGGGATAGATGTCTGCAGAATACCCTTGTTAATCTCTAACCAGTGCTAGAAACTTAAGGCCGTGTTGATTAATGGGCCCGGGGTCAGCTGTGGGCACCGAAAAAAGAAGGGGGGGGGGAGGAAGAGAAGGGGAAAAAAAAAAAAAGAGTCCTCAGCAGGACCGCCACACTCTGAATGAGGCCTTTTTACACATGTGAAAGCTGTCCTGCGGTGGGGGAGGGATAGTAGATCTGCTGGGCATAGGTATAAGCACTAGACCTGTTTTAAAAAAAAAAAACACCGGGTAAGACTGGGAGATCCTTTCAGGCAGGAAATGGGTTTAGGGGCTGCGGAGGTGGAGGGTGGCGGTCTCTTCTGTTTGCTAGACCTTGGTTAGAATGTGTGAGACTTTAAGTGGGAATAGACTTGTCGGGGGGTTGTGGGAACTAAATGCATGATCGGGATAGTGGGGGAAACTGGCATTACTTAGGGGGAAGACTCGGTAGCGGAGTGAGAGGTGGTTAATACCGGACTGAATTGGCGCAGGAGGGCGTGGGGGGAGGGCTGGGGTAGAGCAAAGCTGGAATGCGAGAGAATAAAAAGGAGTAGGGAATGGGATGGGGAGACCTGAGAGTTGAAGGAGATGGGAAGTAGGGATGAGAGGTCTATGAGATGTTTAAGGGGGGGAATAAAAATTTTCTTTTTTTTTTTCTCTCCCCTTTACCGTAAACCCTCAAATATTAGCAATGGACCAGAAAGACTGATTGGAAAATAGAGATTAGCCGGAGATGACACTCCCAGGCCACCCCGGAGCATGGACTGAAGTTAAGAACCATATTGGACACCAAGATGAGCGAACTTAACCCGATGAATACCCAGTGTCTGGGGGATCTGGGGGCCCGTCTGTAGCGGTATCAGATTGGTTAGAAATTTGGTGCATATGGGATGGTAGTTAATCTGGAATCTGAGCACGCAGGTTCCTGTTCATGCTGTCAGGCTTTGCTACACTAAATCATCCCAGTTACCCAACCATGCCTCAGAAGAACTTAATATAGACCCGCCCCCCCCCCAGCGGATGCCTACACCTGACCTCCCTATAACAGCGGACAGCTCATGAGGAACGGGCGGTGGCCTGAATTTGAAATCAGCAGGCCATTACTCGCTGCAACACTATATTCCCCCTCTCATAATTGGGACTGCAGGGGAGGCACCGTCACGCGGCTCAAGTCGCCAATCTCCAACCCCCTTTTTCCTTTTAGGTACATTGGTACCTAAGGTCCTAAAAGTAAAAGGGCTGTACGGATAGGTCTTTTGGGTCCTATCAAGGATCAGGGCTTGCCCAGATCCATGGAAGTACCACACTCTGTGTACATGACTCTGTTGGTCACTTTGTATATAGTTAATGTTAAGATGTATGAATGGTTATATAGTCATAGCTGACTGTGTTGTAGAAAGGTCACCGAACTTCATCTGGTCCGTGCTATGTAAATTGAGACTCCCCCAAATGCCCTATGGGGGGGCGGGGGACTCAGTACCCCAGAGTCCCATATAATGGCCATAATGCAATCTCCAAAATTAAAATTATATTCCCTAAACATAAACGGCCTGGCCTCACCTATTAAAAGATCTAGGACACTGGCTTACCTACATAAAACTATATCTGAAGTGGTTTATCTCCAGGAAACCCGTATGAGCTCGGCCGAACACGCTAAATTATCTAAACTATGCAAGGGACAGGTGTTTTATGCGTCCTATAAAGGCGGTAGAAGCAGAGGGGTTGCGATAATCATCTCACCACACATAGCATATCGCCCAGAGCTGACTTGGTCAGATCCAGAGGGCCGTCTAATTTTAACTTGTGGAAAGCTTAATAATGTAGAAGTCACTTTAGCAAATATGTATCTCCCACCAGGTATTACTACCGTACAACTGAAACCTTTACTATATAAGGTGGTGAAATTTACTAGAGGCACCATGTCACTGGCTGGGGATTTCAGTTTAACAGTTGACCCAAACCTGGATACATCCAGAGCGAAACCGCAGAAACTATCTGCAACCCAAAAGTTCTTTAACAACTTTATCTCAGAGATGGGATGGTGTGACATTTGGCGGAAGTTACATCCAAGAGCTAGGAGCTACTCCTATTACTCTCCGGTGCACAAAACATACTCACGTATAGACTATGCCTATACACAATTGAAAACTTACACAGAGTGAGCGATACGCAACTGGGAGACATATCCATCTCGGACCATGCCCCAGTGATTACACACTGGGAACTAGGTCTTCAACCTAGAACAACTCAATGGCGACTCAACCCATACTACCTGAGGTCCAAAGAGTTCCAGGAATTCATATCAGACAAATTAGACGAGATATCCGCTGATAATCCAGTCTCTGACACCCCTCCATCGGTTCATTGGGACACGCTAAAAGCAGTTCTGAGAGGGCACATAATCAAATACACATCGCAAAAGAAAAGACAGCTCGAAGAACAGAGGAAAAAATTTGAGGACACCCTTCATTTTCTTCAGCAGGCCCATCAGCAGGGGGACAACTCACTCCTCCCTCTGATACAACAAACTAAATAAACATTAGACAGAATCGCATTACAACAGACAGAAATAGCATTAGCATATCTAAAACAGAAATTCTATGAAGTGGGCCCACGAGCCTCACGGATGCTTGCATATCAAGCCCGTAAACAGAAAAAAAAAGCAACAATAGCCACAGTACGGCACCCCATACAAGGCCAACCCCTTTTTAAAACGCACGAAATAGCTGATGCCTTTCAAGTATACTATAAAAACTTGTACACTCCCGAATCTAACATCTCTTCAGATACCCAGACTTCATACTTCGATGGGCTTACGCTCCCGACTCTGTCGGAAGATGACAGGGATTCCCTAACTAGCCCCATAACAGCGGAAGTAGTAGCCCAATCCATTACCAACTCCAAATCACAAAAGGCCCCGGGACCAGATGGATATGGAGCAGAGTTCTATAAGCGAACAAAAACCCAGATCTGCTTCTCTCTCCTTGGGGTGTTTAACTCGATACTGGAGGGAGACCAACCACCAAGCTCTTGGTCATATGCGACGATCTCTGTGATCCCTAAACCAGGGAAGAACCCTCAGGAATGTTCCTCATACCGTCCAATTTCTGTATTAAATCAAGACTATAAGTTATTTATGACTATATTAGCCAAGCGTATCGACCAAATCCTGCCAACCCTAATACATAAAGACCAAACCGGTTTTGTTAGGACATGTACTACCACTGACAATATCAAACGCACCCTGCATCTAGTAAATCAAATGAGCCAAACCGACATTCCAGCATTAGTAATCAGTCTAGATGCCGAGAAGGCTTTCGATAGGGTGGCCTGTCCATTTCTGTATTCGACTTTAAGTAAATTTGGTTTTCCACCGGGAATAATACAAACTCTGCAAAACATATACTGCTCCCCTCAGGCATGCGTGAGAGTTAACGGACACCACTCAGAATATTTTCAGCTTGGAAGAGGAACCAGGGTGCCCACTGTCTCCGTTACTCTTTGCTGCAGTTATAGAACCCCTAGCACAACAAATCCGAGACTCCCCAAGTATAAGTGGAGTTCTCTTCGGAGAGAGCAAGCATAAAGTGGCACTATACGCAGATGATATACTTCTATATCTCCAACACCCGGAGAAATCTATCCCAGAACTGCGATAGATATTGGACGCCTATGGTGCAGTATCAGGCTATAAGTTTAACCTCGCTAAGACTGAAATAATTACGTTTAATTATTCCCCCTCCCAGACTATAACAGAATGCATTCCAGGAAGATGGAACCTGACAAAAATAAAATACCTTGGTATTAACATACCTCAGAAACAGTCCGAATATTACAAGTATAACTATACACCATTTCACACACAATTAAAACAAGACCTACGAACATGGTCTGTAATACCTTTAAATTTCACGCGATGAATTGAACTAATCAGAATGATAACCCTCCCCAGGGCATTATACCTTTTCCAAAACGTTCTGTTATCGGTTCCCATAAAGACGTTTAAAGAAATCAACCGTGAAATCCGGAATTTCATTTGGGAGAGGCGAAAAGCTCGAGTAAACTGTAAGGTGTTATCCTTAGCCCGGGAGGATGGAGGATTTGCACTCCCGGACTTTAAATGTTATCAGCAGGCAGTCACTCTGGTTAATGTCATGGCTAGACAAAACAGAACTACAATCCCGCACTGGCTGGACATGGAGAGATGGCTCCTTAGTGATGCAAGATTTACCCGGATGCTTCATCAGTTAACATCTGGAAATTTTGCTATCATTGCCACTAGCCCTTGGCTGGTAGCCCAGTGTCGGAATTGGAACGCCTTGAGGAAAAGATATGGTTTCTCAACCTATTTACCCCTAATATTTCCAATCCAATATCTCTCAGACTTCCCCCCCTAACACCCTGGATCTGGGATTTAGTGCATGGGCCGATGCTGGCCTGAGATTTCTACCACAAATAATGACACAGGGAAAGATATGGACCTACGCAGCGATTCAGGAGAAGTTCCAATTGCCTCACAAAGACTTTTATCGATATTTACAACTCCACACTATGTAGAAAGTATGCCCTCATGGAACTCGCAAATATACCAGCATTAATACGCAACCAATCCACTTAATGAAACAGGTGAGCAGGACCACCTGATCTCTTTATATCATCGGGCTCTGAACTCCCAGGGAGCTCACCTTACTGAGAAAATACGTACACAATGGCACGGGGACTCTGGTCGCTTGCTTAGTATGGCCGAATGGAAAATAGCCTGCAGACAGTTCTCCAGGGTTACCAGCTCACACCAATGGAGAGAGTTTGCCTGGAAAATGTTAATACGTTACTTCAGGCCTCCCTGTATCACTAGACACTATACACACGAGTAGGACAGCGGAATGTTGGAGACAATGCGGAGAACAAGAAGCCAATTTGGCACATATTTTTTGGGACTGCCCAGCTCTCACCAATTACAAACAACAGCTTGAAACACAACTGCAAGAGCTGGTGGACCCAAAATTTCACCTGACTTCAGAGATGTTCTTGTTACTTATAATCCCCATGCCATATCGGGGCCCTAACACAAGATATCTCCTATCGCTACTCATTACAGTAGCCAAGAAGGCACTTACCAGACACTGGCTGACAAACGAAACACCGACTGTTCGGGAATGGTGGGATATTACTAGACAAGTCTATAGTCTGGAAAAGATGACTCACAACCTAAATGATCTTGAAGAACTTTTTTCTTTAAGGTGGACTAGATGGCAGCTATATTACATGCTGAAAGACCCACTATTTGTACCTTGAGAATAACCGTCCCTAAGTAAACCTAGGCCCATCAAGGCCTCGGATTTCCCTCCCCTATCTTGAGGTCTCTGGTGCTGATTCCTCCCCCATACATAAATGAAACCCGTTAGTTAAGGGGTCTGAAGAAACCGGGGTAGTAAAAGTTAACAAAGGGGGAAATAAAAAGAAAATGAAAAAGAGGAAATTGAATAGTAGCTATTTCGATGTCCTATTCAGTAAGGCAGATAAAAAAATGGGTCAGCGGGCCTAATGGAATAACAAGTCTATTGAATTGAGTGTGAAACTATGGACGAAAGGTACGAACTCTCACAAAAAAACAGCATAGTTAACCTGATCAGATGTCATTGTATTGCATAAAATCTTAACTGATGACCTGTATGTATATAAGTTGAAAAATATTCAATAAAAAGAAGAATTAAAAAAAAAAAAAAAAACTTCAACTGGAGCCGGCCACCATGATACTAATAGCATCTCTATGGCCTCAGCAACCATGGTATCCCCTCCTCCACCAATTATCGGTGTGGGATCCCATTCCGTTGCCATCCCGACCGGACCTCCTGACCTAGAATCAGGGGACCCTCCTGCATCCCTGCCTCAAGACACTACGTCTCCATGCCTGGCTCCTGAGGACACATTCATAAATAGACTACAGGTGTCCTCTTCTGTTGCCAATATTCTCCTAGCCTCTAGGAAGCCGGCAACCAGAGAAACATATAAATCCAGATGGAAGAGGTTTTCCATATGGTCTGCCTCTCATACCATGGACCCCATTCGTGCCCACTTACAACCGTTCTAGACTACCTTGCCTCATTATCTGAGTCAGGCCTCATTTATTCTTCCGTCAGAGTTCATTTAGCAGCCATCTCGGCCTTTCATGAACCTCTGGATGGTAGATTACTCAATCAGCATCATTTATCCAAAATGTTTTTGAGATGCATGCTTCATCTCAAGCCTCCAATTCAGTGATCCACTCCTCCGTGGGATCTCAACTTCATCATAGAAAAACTGACTCTCAAACCTTTCGAGCCTGCAGCCATTGCGATCTTCATTTCCTTTCATGGAAAACATTATTTCTGGTGGCTATTATTTCCGCTCGGTATATTTCCAAGCTTCATGCCCTTATGTGTAGGGAACCTTACTAGATTTTCCGTAGAGACCGGGTGGTACTACTTACTAACCCTTCCTTCCTACCAAAAGTAGTGTCTGAATAGACCTTAAATCAATCCATGGAGCTCACGGTATTTTTTCCGGAGCATTCCAGCCAGGATGAGCATCTATTACATCTAATGGATGTTCACCTTATCTTAAGATACTATACTAATCGTACCAAAGACATCAGAAAGACGTCTCAATTGTTTGTCACCTTTGCCTCCGGCAGAGAGGGACTTCCGGTTGCTAAGAGAACTCTGTCCTCATGGTTGGCAAACTGTATTACATTTTGCTACAAAAAGTACAACAAGGCTCATCCTGGTCCAGTCTAAGCCCATTCCACAAGAGCTATGGCCGCTACTGTGGCCTGTTTCAAGGGTGCCTCCATTGCAGAAATCTGTAATGCAGCCACTTGGTCCACAATCCATACTTTCACTTGACATTACAATCTGGATGTGGCCTCGAGACATAGGACAGCTTTTGGCTGTGCAGTCCTACAAGGTCTCTTATCATAATTATCCATCCTTCTAGACATAATTGCTGGGTAATCTCCCAGAAGTAATGACTTACTGCAAGAGACCATTCTGTGGAAGGTAGTGCAGCTACGTAAAATCTTACCGTAACAGTAGATCATTGAGGAATGTCTCTTGCAGTAATTATAAGCCCACTCTCCAACCCACTCCTTCTCTAACAGAAGCAATTTCATGCTCCACAGAAATAGGAGTGGGCTCCTTGGTCCCCTCGGTCCTCGCTTTTGCGGGCTGAATCCGTCGGGTGGAACTGAGGATACCAAGGACCACCCACACTTGTATAGGAAACATGATGTGATGTCATGTGTGGGTGGTCCCTGGTAAAAACTGCTAGAAGAAGCTGCCGTGCGACAGCGCCCTCTGCTGGATATTCCCAGAAGTAATGACTTACTGCAAGAGACATTCCTCAAAGATCTACTGTTACGGTAAGATTTTAGTAACTGCACTTTCTAGAAATGGTCTATAATTTACATCCACACAAACCCACCCAACCTCCCCTGGCAAGTGGCACACAGATACCTGCTTCCAGTGTGCAAGATCAGACATCACAGGGTGGAACAAAGGGATATACCACCTGGGTGGTGGGAGAAGCTTAGCTTGAAGACTGGCTGGCAAGAATAGTTCTTAAAGGAAGACTGCCCTGAGTGTGGATGTGAACCATATACTACTCCAAGAACTATGGTTACTGGTGAGTAACCTACTTTTTTCAGGAAACTACATCCACTTTAAGGAATCTACAATTTGTGGTGGTGTTTTTTTTTTTTTGTTTGTTTTTTAACTGTGTTTATTGTTTTAAGTGAAGCTTGCACACATTCCCTCATACGGGGCCATAATAAGCACAGCAACAGCAGCTCCTTAAAGTTGATATTTATCTCCTGTATTCTGTTACAGTAGGAGTGGGGGGGTTCCCAAAGTTTAAACTGTTAATTGTCCATCAATGCTAGCCATCTCAACAGCTTTGGAATGTCCAGTGTCGACTAGAATTTACAGAGGAATATGAAAAACAATCCCATTGGCTTGCTATTTATCCATTTCTGCAAGTGTATAGAAAAAACATGAAGAATTGTGCTTTTCTTAACTTCCCGCACAGAACAGTATGTCAAAAGTCTCAGCCCTTTAAAACTAACTTTTATCAACTTAAAATAAGGATTCAAATTGTAACTTGATCAGTAGACCAGACATGTACAAAATGAGTTACACATCAGTACAGAACATCATGCATCAGCCCCACATTAGAACATAGCAGAGAGTGAAAAAAGTGACTAAGCTAAGCAAGCCACCTCTTGAATCTGAGCGGCCAGTGGACAAATCCATTCCCCCCATAATTTCCAACAATGTTCTCTGCTAGACTTACTGCGAGAACAGTCAGCTTAATGGGGACACATTCCATCTGGTAGCATTAAACTATCTCCCCAAGTACACACATAAAGAGGATCAATGTCCCGAATCATTCCGATTGATGGCTACAGTCTGTAGAAAAAGGAAAAACATACTGAGTTCAGACAGCCACCCGCTCTTCCCCTACGGTTTCTTCCTCCACAGAAACACTGTTTCTGGTGACAGATTCCCTCTCTGTTTTCTCCAACCACTGTCCTGTATCTTTAGGATCTATGAACTGCCACGACTTGCCACCATATGTGATTCAAAGTCGAGCTGGCAGTAAAAATGAATGCACCACTCACAGTGCCCACAGCCTCTGTTACACTCCATTGAACCTCTTGCGATGGGAGCAGGTCTGGAAAGAGAGATCCAGGAAGAATTTCACATCGAAATAATTTATAGCGAGTGGGTAGGCCGCCCGCACCGCAGATATTAGTTTGTCCTGAACTTCCACTCCTGAGGTCTGCAGTAGGACAGTGTGGGGTAGAGTTGTGTTAGTGGGCCACATTCTTGGGTTTACTCTCTAGGCTGTGTGTAGCAATCCCCGATCAAAGTCCTCTGGCACTGAAATCGAAGCATGCATCAAGTCCTTCAAGAAGGTCAGTAAATTTAACCCCTCTGCACCTTCTCGTACTCCAACCAGTGTAACGTTCCCTGCCAGAGCCTAATTTTCTAAGGCGTTGAGCTGGTCTTGGAGCTGTACATTCTCTTGGGTGAGAGTGCCGACTGCCGCCTATGTAGTGATTAAACGCTTATCACTCTCAGCAACATATTGTATAGTTCAGTGAGTGCTACTTCATGTTTCTCCAACCGGGCTAGGGTTTTTTCCATTTTGGCATCCCTCAATTTCATCTTTGCCAACGTCTGATGCCAAGGGGGGAGGGGGTTTGCTGAATTTTCTGCTATGTTCTCCCCATCAGAGCACATGGTTTCTGTGGCCTTCACCGTTTTGGCTGTAGCAGGTTTGGAAGCTGCTGGCATCGGATTTTTCTGTTTTCCCATCACAAATTTTAGTTTGTCTGGTAGCTGATCACTTCAGGAAGATAGTTCTACCAAGAACTGGATTAAGTCAACTTAGCTTGCAAAAGCTGGCAGTTCAGCAGAGCTGAAGTGCAGGTCTGTTAAGAGAAGCGTCCTGCCAGGAGATCTTTTATTTATTTATTTATTTAGTTAAACATCAGTTTAGAAACCTTTGAGCCAGAGGTTCATTTACAAAGGTACCTCGTCACAAAGAGGACGTCAGAACAGTAGTACAAGAGACACAGTACTTACAAACAAAAAAGTTACAGTTCAATTACAATTTTGTTACAATGGAATACAATCTCCAATGAAGCAAAAGATAACAAAAGGTGCAAAACTTATGGTCGGGGAGAGCTGGTGGGGTATAAGGGAGGAGATAGGGAGGAGGAATTAGTAGGGAAAGGAAGGGGGGGAGCTCAAGTGAGCATTGTCAAACAGAGTATATATATATATATTTTTTTTTTTTTTTTACACTAGGCTAGCGGCAGTTGCATTTGCGAGCTAAGCAGGAAGTTTCTGAGCCTGGGCTTAAAGCAAGCTAAGGTTAGTGAGTTTGAGACACTGGCAGGGAGGAGTTATACCAGTGGGGGAAACGCGGTGGGGAATGCCCTCTGACCTTGAGGGGTCCTGGCTCTCGGAATAACTAGGGTAGCTCTTGACCCGAATGCATTGATCTGGGTGGGTGCAGCACGTGAATGGAGTTGGATAGGCCTATGGGGATAGGCCACGTAGGGCTTTTAAAGGTGAGCTGGCATGTCTGATACATGAGTCGTTCTTCCAGGTTGAGTAGGGTAGCCAGGGTGTACAGCTCACATGTGTGAGTGAGTCTGGGAGCACCAGTGATAAGTCTGCAGGCCTTATTAACTGTGAGGCGAACCTTGTTGAGGGCAGTCTGATCTGCTGAGCCATAGACCAGAAGGCCATAGTCAATGAGAGACATGACAGAGGAGGTGACAGGGGGGCAGATCGGCTCTCTAGTGCCCCCCCATTTTGTGGTATTGTGATATAAAGTGATAATCAAGCTGCCAAAGGAAATTCTGAGCTCTTGGAGTTCAAAGAGTCTTGCTAGCCAGCCCAGTTGCAGAGAGGGCTAATGCAGTAATGCCTTACCTCCTGCAATGCTGGTAACCTGGGTTTGGGAATGGACTCTGGTCGTTGGGGGTCGGCTGAGCATCTGAGGGACAGCTCTCCTCTCCTGGGGTGGGGGGGCTTATTTGTCCAGCCTTAGACTGCTACCAGGTGGAGCTCTGGTGGAAGAACAGTGGGGAGAAAAAAAAGTACTGCTAAGTTTGACCCCAGAGAGTTATTTTGTTTGATGTCCAAACAGTATGCTCATAGTAGAAGAACAAATTAAAAATAAAAATATTTTTGTAATTTTAATTGTAAGGTATTTACGTTTTAGACCAATAACAAGTCCCGAGCCATAAATGAGGATGAGAGAAAATGGCAAAAGTGTCCATTTAAATCCTCCTTGAGCTGCATCGGAGTCCTTATTATATTAACTTGTTCATGCCATTTGATGAAGATGTGAGAAACTGAGATAGATCGAGTGGCTGTACTTATGGGTCCTTTGGGTTTATGACTGACTAGTTTGCTGTAATTCAGTCTCTTCACCTTCACAATATTCAGATTCCAAGTAACCCAAATGTTAGCAGTTTTTCTTTTCACTTAGACATGCCAGGAAGTCTTCAGGATGGCACTAGCATGTAATTACTGGCAAAGTATTTTTCCGAGGGAAAAGCTGTTTGTTATTTTCTGTTATAACCACCTAATTATGATGGCCGCACACCATATACAGACTCTTGTGCTGTCTTAAGACCACATGCTCTCCCTCCTCGTGTGCAAAATCCCGTCAAAGATTCTGACGGTTTTTAGCTCCTTCTGAAAATCCACAACCCTGTTATCGAACACCCCCAAACAAGTTTTTGTTTCATTAACAAAAATAAAAACTTACCTGGTTGAGCCTGGCATTTTTTTTTCTTTCTGAACTGAAACTAAAAACCGAAGCTGCACAGTGTCACACCTCTGGTTTCTTTCAGCCTGCAGAAAAAAAAGATGCATAGTGCGGCAAGTGTTTCAGTCCCATCATTATTTTTATCAAACAAAAACTATTTTGGAGGGGCTAGATAATGGCTGTTGTGGATTCTGGGAAGGGGGAGCTAAAAGGGAGATTTGAGGCTGTTTCTGTGTCTGCTGACATTTCCAATCCTGCCTGAAACAAATCTCAAGGCCAGCAGTTATGTAAAATAAAGCATGGGGTGGTGTTGGTGAACTTGGATTTTATGTGCACCCTTGCTGTGTGATGCCTTCAGGCTTTGCTTTCTGAGTTGGTGTAGTATCATACACCATGGGTGTGTATAAAATTCTCGCTACACACACAATTCCATGCATTATTCTATATAAATGAATATCTTTCAGAAATGCTGTGGCAAGCTCTTTTTTACTCCTGGATAAACAGTAGTACATGAGTAAAGCTTGCTGAGATTCTGTGTGGCGATTAAGTTGGGTTTGTGGTTACCCAGTAATAGCTGATAACAGTCATGTCTCTGAGTGCTTTCCTGTTTGTACAGCAGTCCAGGGTTTTGTACAACCTTGCCTGCGTAGGTACTTAATATTTATGCTCCAGTAGTGTTGGGTTAAGGAATGTAAGAAGCTTATGTTTCTGTCCATCAGATTTTTTCTTTCCTAGCATAGATTATCCTGTAAATCGAGGCCTTTTTACATTGTAATATCTCTTAATCGGAGGTTCACAGAGGACGCATTTACTACATGGGTTGCTCTTGTAGCACTGCCAGCTGGGAGATCTGAGTTCAGGGCTGGACACTTGGCACATGGGCATCTCCTGCAGGACATCCAGAGAGCGGTCTTTGTCCTTGCCAGACTGCCAGTGCAGTTGTGTGCCTGCAGTTTGGTAGTGGACTGAAAGGGAAGGGGGATTTGATAATATCTGCATAAATTATCAGCTATTTCCTGTTTGTACCTTTCTGTTTGTTTAGAATTTTTTTTATATGGTGCTTTTTATACATTATGTGTTCCAAAGCAACAGCTTGGACAGTGATGTTATGCAGACAGACCGTGCAGCCTTTATACACTTGGCAACATACCTGACACAGGTACGGACAACTGCGTTGGAGCCTGTTTTGTAAAGAGAGGAAATGGTGCCCAGGATATAGGGGTACTACTCTTCTGTTTGGTCAAAGTGTCACAAGATCAACAACAGTACCAGCTAGACAACTAGCAGAGGTGCCTGGGCATAAAAGTTCTTTTTTTATGGGACTTACCTTTTGGTGCCAGTCATTCTCTGCCAGAGGATTTTGGAGAGCCCAGTCGCTAGTGTGGTCCTGCGGGAGACCGAGTCGCCATCCGGGCAGAATCTGGGGGGAGGTTCCCTCCATTGCTTTCTCCCTGGGCCTGCAACGTGTGCAGTGATTCATTGTGTGAACTCCGTCTCTGAGGGGACACCCCTGGTGTTGAGTGGGCATAACACCTTTCCGGGCATCCCACTGAGTTGCCACCCAAATCCTCTAGCTGGGAGCCGCTGAGATGGATGCGCTTCCTCCCCTCCCTGGAGGAGGAGAGCTGTCCTTATGTATCCTTGGGCCTCCTTCCATGGCCGGCCCCTGGAGTGACCTGCGTCCATTCCCAAACCCATGTGGCAGGAGGTGAGGCACTTAGCGCCTGCCCTAAAGGTTTTCATTTGGTTTCCCCTAATGGACAACACTTGTAAAAGTGCCCTGCCTTCCATACTGCACTGCAACATCTGCACAGGGTAGGTGCCCAAGTCCCCCAGTTTACCATCAAAGACAAGACTGTCAACCCTTCTGGGCTAGAGAAGAAGTTTTTTTTTTTTTTACAAAAACAGGAATTTGAAAACCCTTTGAATACAAAATGTTTTTTCAGGGTTTCACTTGGATCATGAAGTTTTATTGCATTTGGGTTAATGCGGGAGGGCACTGAAACCAAATAATTATGGGTTTAGTTGGTAACCGATAGGGGGGGTTTATAATGGAGGTGGTCTATAGGCCACCACAAAAAAAGGAGGAGACAGACAAGGAACTGAGGAAAGAAACCAGGAGGCAACGGTACAAGGGAGATTGTTTTGGTGGTAGACTTCAGTATGCCAGATATGGACAGGAGTATCCCAGTGGTAGCCGGTACCAGAAATCAAGCACTGGTGGAAGCATTCCAAGATTGCTTTCAAGGTCAGAAGGTCACAGAACCTACTAGGGAGAGGGCAATCCTTCACCTGGTACTCATAGACAGGGAGTTGGCTAGGAAGATAAGATCGGGGAACCACTAGACAACTACATTCATCTTTCAATACTGCAGAAGAATTGGACGACACAATCTCCAGGAGTGAGGCCCTAGACTTCAACGGGACAGATTTGGGGATGATGAGCGAGCTACACCGTGCCAAACTAGAAGATGTTAGGGAGGCAGAGGGAGTGTTAGCGAAATGAGGCATAATAAAAAGCCTGCAGGAAGTCACAAACTCTTGTCTGAGGTAAGTGGGAAAGAATAGAAAACAGAGGAAAGCTATGTGGTTTACAGAGAAAATGGGGGAGAATGCTGGGGGAAAATGGTAATGTTCAAAAGGCACAAAACAAGTCAGATGGAAGGGAACATGGATTTATACCTGGACAAATTGAAGGAGGCCAACAGAGTGGTAAGGAAAGCAAAGGCAAGCATAGAATTCAGGACTGCAGAAGGGGGCAAAGGTGGCGACAAGACCATCGTTTGCTATGTCAGGGAAAAAAGGAAAGACAGAATATGGAATAATCAGGATTAAAAGAGAGCGAGATGGGTGGAGGATGATAGAGGGAAGGCTGACATACTGAACAAATACTGTACTGTAGTTCAGTATTCACAATGGAGCAAAAGGGGTTGCCACTAAAGTATAGACTCCCCACAGGTCTTGAAGGGGAGCAGAAATTAACATGTGATCAATATCAATGGAGAGGGTATTCAAGGGACTGAGGTACCTGAAGGTAGATAAATCATGGGGGCCAAATGGGTTACATCTCACGGACGGTGCTTAAGGAGTTGGCACAAATACTTGCTCAGCCTCTGTCAGATTTCTTCAACTGCTCCTCGGATACAGATGAAGTGCGAATTGACTGGAGAGTAGCTGAAATAGTGCCTTTCCATTAGAGTGTGGGAAGGGATGAGCTGGGGAGAACCATAGGCCTGTCAATCTGACCTCAGTTGTGGACAGACTACTGGAATCTATCATTAAGCAAAGACTGGCGGAGTTACTTGATGCAAGAGGGCTGCTTTCACCCAAGACCCATTTAGAGGCAAGGCGAGGCAACGTTTATTTCTAAGGTGCCCAATCCTGGAGGCTCTGGGTGCCGTACATAAAAACTTACAGCAAGCAGGGTATCAGATAAAATAGAATCATAAAATAAAACAAATAATTAAACAAATACAATATCAGAATCAACAAATTTTAACAGATTTTTCTGGGCTGGTCAGATCTCTACATCCGAGAAGTCCATGCAGAATAGATAGGTTTTTAGGCCACTCTTGAACCTCTCAACCGACAGGACTTCCCTGACATCAGCTGGTAAGGAGTTTCACAGGACCAGTCCAGCGACACTGAAGGCCCAGTCACTGGAAGTTCTTAGTCTGGTCCTGGGAACTTCAAGGAGGCCCCTGGTCGAGGAGCAGAGGGAGTGGACTGAGGAGGCAGGTGGCAGAAGATAAGCCAAGTAGTCAGGGCCGAGTCTGTGTAGGGCCTTATAAGTTAGTAGACTCACCTTGAGGATAATCCTCCACCTGACAGGCAGCCAGTGCAGAGCTTGCAGCACCGGGGCCACGTGGCTACACCTAGATAGGCCAGTCAGCAACCTGGCAGCTGCATTCTGCACCAACTGTAGCCTGTGAAGGGTACCTCCAGCGATCCCACAGTAAAAAGCATTACAGTAATTGAGTCTGGAAGTCACAAAGGCATGGAACAGCATGGGCAGGTCCTCGGGCAGAACTAGCGTCTTGATTCTGGCAGTGTTCCTTAAGTAGTAAAAAAAAAAAAAAAACTTTTGATGACAGCCGACACCTGGGCTTCAAGTGTCAGTCTGTCATCAAGGATCAGGCCAAGATCTCGCACTCTAATGGAGGCCGTCAGCAACATGGGTCCCAGGAATAAACCAGTGACCACGTTGGAGGCACTCCCATCACACCCTTGTCCCGGCCCAATCACTAGTACCACAGTCTTTTCCGGGTTCAGTCACAGCCAGCTAGAAGACATCCAATCATTGATCTTGGCCAGGCAGATATTAAGCACTTCCACAGTGTCTGAAGTTCCGGGTGCAAAGGACGGGTACAGTTGGGTATGATCTGCATAACAGTGAAAACCCACAGTGTGCCTCCTAATGAGCTCACCCAGGGGCAGCATATACACTGCAAATAACATCGGCTGCAGGATCGACCCCTGAGGTACTCCTCATGCCAGTAGCTTCGGGGAGGAGGAGAAATTCTCCATCACTACGTTTTGCTTCCTGCCAGAGGACTCAAACCAACTGTTGACCATGCCAGTGAGTGCACAGTACTCCTCTAAAGCGATCGAGAAGCACAATGTGATCTACAGTGTCAAAGGCTGAAGAGAGATCAAGGATTACAAAAATTGACCTGTCTCCTCTACCTCTAAACCTGAAGAGATCATTGTGCACTCTAACTAATGCTGTTTTGGTGCTGTGCCTGGCTCTGAAATCTGATTGGAGTGGCTCATAAATGTCAAAGGACACAAGGTGCTCCTCGAGCTGCTGCACCACTATTTTCTCAACAACTTTACCCAAAAAGGGAAGGTTGGAGATATGACAGTAATTTGCCAGGATATCTGGGTCAAGAGATGGCTTCTTCAGAAGGGGCCTCACTAGGGCCTCTTTCAAGGCTCCTGGAAAGACCTCCTCCGTCAGCGAACACTGGACAGTCCTGGCAAACACTGGGCCAACGGAACCAACGCATACCATCAAGAAACAAGTCGAAGCCAGGTCCAGTTGACAATACGTGTGCTTCAGCTTCGAGATGACCTCAGTCACCTCCACTGGTTTAAACAATCACTGCAGGTTGCAATGCGGCTCACTGACTGGATCCCCTGTCGGATAGTGGACACACTGTCTGAGAAGAACTGAGCAAACTAATCTCATAGAGTGATTGACAAGGCTTTTTTTGGCTGGAGGTAGACCAGATGGAGAAGTATGTCAGTCCTAAAAAGCTGAGCAGGTCGGATCTTCCTGTTAGCAATCTCTGTGGACAGGAACTCTGCCTTCTTATGGTTGAATGCCCCCTGGTAGTCAGAATAATGAGCACGCAGGGCCAGCTTGTCCACATCCGACTGGGTCCTCTGCCAACAGTGCTTCAAATTTTGACCCCTGATGTTCATCGCCTTGAGATCCCCATCAAACCACGGAGATCTCAGGTGGGATGATCTGGGTCGTACATGGTCCAATGTGTGGATATCAAGCGCCCCACAGACCGCCCTGTTGTATACGGCCAATGCTTTGCTCGCACTCCACACCTAACATGCAGCATTTACACTAGATAGATCAGCTACTGGTAGTAGTCCCTCCAGGGACAATCCCCTTAACGGGCGATAGCTGACCATCTCAACAGGGGAGGGACTTGGGGGGGGGGGGCAGCTGACCGAGACCTTCACCGTGGAATGATCAGACCATACAGCCTGACCAGTCTCGAGGTTAGTTGCATCGAATCCCAGTGAGAATGCCAGATCCAGCGTGTGGCCATGGTGATGGGTCGCGGAAGTAACTACTTGTAACCGGCCCAGCGATGACATCAAGTGGAGGAGGTGAGAATCAAATTGTGAGGCTTCGTCGTTGACCCAGGCATTAAAGTTCCCCAGTACTAGACATCTGAGGACTCCAACACCGCGTCGACGACAAAGTCTGCAGCCTCCTGCAGGAATTCTCCCCTCTCCTCAGGAGGGTGGTAAATAAGGAGAATCCTGCATCCTGCACCCGGACCCCCACGCACCACCATACACTGGAAGGACCTGGTTGTCCCCACCGGGTGCACGGTGAATCCCAGGTCAGATTTAAAACAAATAGCCACTCCCCCACCCCTGCGTTCCCACTGCGGGTAGTGCACCACAAAGTACCCAGTGGGGACAGATGCCTCCAAAACTGTCCCGGCACCGTCCCCCAGCTAGGTCTCTGAGATGCAAGCCAGAACAACTGAGGAAATCAAGTCCGCCATAATTGCGGTCTTGTTCCTCATCAATCTTATAGTGCAGTGGTTTAAGGCTCTGAGCTGCAAATCTGGAGATCTGGGTTTGAATCCCACAGCCCCCACTTGCATACTGTGTGACCGTGAGCAAGTCATTTAACTTCCCTGTGCTCCCAGGTTGCACCTGTAAGCAAGCTTTCAGCTTAGTGTGTCTCACCTGGTTAAAAACAACTGGATCTGGTATTGCATAGCACTGCCTGCAGGGGACTGGTAGGTGCTGCAGCCCCTCTGGCTGCTTGCCCACTCGGTCTGATGGGAACCCTTGGAATGGGGACCAAACACATCTGGCCTGTCTCTAGGCTTCATGTAAACCCAGGGTGTCTCCTGCACCTAACCATCCCAATACCTCTCACCTCCGCAGGGCCCACAGCACCCCACCACCATCGACCTCCCTGTTCCCTAGTAATGTTGACCTCCCGGCAGTGTCTCGCTGTCATAGCTGACACTGAGAGGTCAGCGAAGTAGTGGTGGGGGGGTCACGCAGCTGGCATGCATTGTAGGTAGTCCACGAGGGTCCAAAACCCTGGCACATCCCAGGGGCCCAGCACCACTACCATTGCTTTCTAACTCCAATTCAGCGAAGCTGATCTTACTCACTGTCATCTAAAACCAATATAAAATACAGACACAACCCACATACAACCTAAGTAATACAGAACAAAGCTAGCTAACCAGACACTCTGTACACACACACACACACACACACCAATAAACCAGTTACTAAAAAACAATCCCCGACAGCCACCCCCCATAAAATTACTAGCCAACAGAATTTTTTTGTCAGGAGAGAAAATGCAAGTGCTGCCAAACAGAGTTTCTGATACTCCCTTTTGGAATGCAGTCCAATAGTTTACTGACCGCAAATGTGATAATAGTTCAGCAGATGTTAAATCTAAAAGCAAGTATTCCTGTAGTTCCAAAGTCCGGCAGTCCGCTCACACCGAAACTGCAGTAATTTACAGGAGAGTTACAGTGGTAACAGTTTACCCCCCAGGAGATAAATAACAGGGTACTGCCAAAACACTGAGACACAAAAAAGAGAGGAGTCCCTCAGAAGGACTGACTCTCAATCAGCCCAAAACCCAGCAAGCTCTCACCAGTGCTGGGCCAGACTTCACAGTGCAGTACTGGTCACGCAGCAGAATGTGGAGCAGTCAGCAAGTGAGCAGACTCACCGGTCCTAATGGTGCGTCTCCCACCAACACCAAAGTCCCAGTTTTCAAATAATTTGCCCTGGGGAAATCCCCGACCAGAACAAGTGACGTTGATAGTCCAGGGTCAGTACGCGGCACTGCTGTCACTTGCTCCGAGCAAGAACCTGACCCTCAATTGTCCACACTGGGAAATTCCGACCAGAACCAGCAACGCTAATGGCAGGGGTCCAGAAACTGGGTTGCAGTGCTCATACACACCCACAAGTCCTCCAAGTCAGGAACGGCAACCCGAGGAGAGGAAAATGTCCAGGACCGTGCTTTACGCTACCAGATACCAGCTCCTCTTGTGATATGCAAACGTCAGCCATCTTCCCATACAGTGGAGTTCAGGGAAATCCTGGTGTCTCCCTCGGGTCCAGACTGGAGGTCCTCAGAGATACCCAGCAGCATCAGAAATGAATCGGCAACAAACCGCAAGCTTCCACTCCCGGAGAGACCTTCAGAAGTTGTCCGCTCGCTCCTCACTTCCTCAGCCACTTCACTCCTCCAAAGGTTCCTCAGCAGTAACGGTAGGTAGCACTTGAAAAACCCTACCTCAAAACAAAACAGCTGGCTCCTCAAGCTTTCTCACTATCCCCATCCTACCTAATACCATAGCCCTACGCCTTGCACTATCTATTTAAAATATCAGATAACATTTAGGACTCTGGACTGAGAACAGTCGCCAAAGTCAGACAAACTAATTTAACTCTCTTGAACCACAAAAGGTAAAATAAAAATAAAATGGGAGGAAATCAAAGTTTTTCAGCTCAGTTCAGAGCTCTTGCAAGCAGCAGCCTAGTGTGGCCGCCATCTTGCTCCTCCTCAAGCTACTCCTCCCTGCACCTGTTTAGACAACAGTTTAAAGTAAGGTACACCAATACATTAAATTTTTTTTGTACTTTATTTTTGTTAGTTTAAATACATATATTACACAGTACACATATTCTATAGGTAGGCACACAGTAATATCATAGAAAGCACAATAAAATACATCCATCATTGTTACAGTCAGGATTTGATATGCCCCTATCCATTGATATAGCACAGGAGGGTTTGCAAAATGTTAAACAATCTCCAAACAATAGAGTAATAAACGTCCGCTACCGCCATGAGCCGGGATTATCAGCCTAAAGGTAAAATTACAAGATCGTACACCGTATGATACAGGTATAACATCCCCAGAATCACAATTAGAGGCAGCCTTCATAATTAATAATGTAGTATACTACCGATGTTACGCAGCCTTGAAAATAGTTATATACTCTAGTGCCCCTTTAAACATTCACTTTTTAAAGGTGTTAAATGCAGATTGGAACAGTTTTAAAACTAGTCCATACAAGGAACAAACTTTATTTTGGCAAGCAGCCTGACATATAGTCTGTGACAGACCATGGCTATGCATTACGCATGTGCAGGAAATGAAAGGCGCCAAAGCAGTCACCTCGATGAAGATGAAGAAGAAGGAAGAATGGGAGAAGGTGCTGTGTCCAAATAAAATGTGGTGCCATCAAACGATGCCTCCTTAGTCAGTCCCCGCTGGTCTCCCTTCATCCCAAGGCCAAACCCGAAATATTATTTAATCAACATTCAGCTGTCTAAACTATAATAAATCAATAGCCAAGGGTCAGGGAAACCCAGGGTAGGAAATCACAATACTGTGTGTTGCACAAGCATTGCACCCAAGTCCCTTAGTTACTCACTGTCCCCAGAGTCTGTATCCAAGTCATCTTCTTTCACCCGAAACTCCTTTTCTGTGCGGTACACCATTTTTGTAGCCTCCACAGCATCTGCAAACTGGTATGACTTCTCCCCATAGACAATGTGCAGTCTGGCTGGCATTAAGAGGATATGATGTATTCCCAACTGTCTTAGCCAAACACGAAGCCAATCAAAGCTGTTCTGACGTTGCCGGGTTGCATAACTCGAGTCCAGGAAAAGATGCACTTTGCCAGTCCAGGGAGCCACTCTTTTTAGCTTGAGTGAGGATAATGTCTCGATCAGTAACAGTTCCCAGTACCACCAGGAGAGTATGTGGTGGAAGTTCATTAGTCACAGTGCAACTTCTTCCTCCTTGTGGACTGATCCGGTATGTTTTTAAAATTGATACTGAGTATTTCGCTTGTAGGATATCCCTATAGAAAGTGGATAAAAACAATGTAGGAGTTTCTCCCCCAACACCTTCAGAGAGCCCGAGAATACGAATATATGTGGCACAGGAGGCATTTTCCACATTTTCAAGCCTGTAACGAAGTGCCACATTTTCTTTAGCCAGGCCAGCAGTCACCATTAATGCTGTCTCAGCAGATTTAGAAGTAGTTTTAGTTTCTCCCTCCAGCAGGCCCAGCTTTGTATCTAAAACTTTAAACTGAGTAGTAAAATCCTCCGTCTTTTGTTTGAGTCTCTGCATAGCTTTGAGCAGAGCAGCATTTGAAAACTGTGGTAAGGCTTCATCTTCTACTCCCTGGCTAGGCTCCTTACTTGTGCTGGGCTTTGGGTCAGGCTCCATGTTCTCCAGCACCGGGTTTGTTTTCTTTGCCCATAACTCCGGTTCAGGAAATCGGAAAAGTTTCAAACAAAGATTGTTCGCATTCACAAAAAGTCTGCTTTACAATGAGCTGTATGCATATGAACATACAAATCTGCCAGCAGAAACAGACCACCCGGTCTATCAATGCCTGCCTGAGTGTGCAGCTAGCACCCTAAATTGCAGCTGTCCCAACCCCCTCCGTCATTCCCATGATGCCTCAACCCCCTGCCTCTTGCTTTGTCCCACTCCCTCTTAAAACTTCCTACTGTCTTACATGATACCACCCCCTCTGGTAGAGCATTCCATTTAGACACCACCCTCTCCGTGATGTAGTGCCTCACCGTCCTCCAGTCTTAGTCCGTGACCCCATGTGTCCCTACCCCTCCTCAGTTTAAACACCCCTTCAGTGCTAGCTTTGTTTATCCCCCTCAAATACTTGGGGTTGTCTACAGGCCCCCAGACCAGAGGGAGGACATAGACACATTACTGTTAGAAGATATACAAAACATGACAGCTAAAGGGGAGGTTCTGATAATGGGAGACTTCAACATGCCAGATACAGATTGGTCAATACCAGCAGGAACATCTGCCAGAACTAGACTCGTAGTGGATTCCCTGCAGGGGAGGGCCTCAAACAACTGGTACAGCAACCCACAAGAGACAGGGCTATCCTAGATCTAGTACTGACTAACAAAGAAGGGATCACAGATCTCCAGGTAGAAGGTCACCTGGGGGCAGTGACCATCACATGGTATGGTTCAATTTGGCTACACATCTAAATCATCCCATTCCAAGGCAAAAATATGGGACTTCAGAGGAGCTGACTTTGATAAGATGGCCAACAGAGTTAAGCTAGCCCTGGCAAAAAGAAACACAGGTGAGGAGGTACAGGCAAAGTGGGCAAGCATTAAGGATACAATACTTGAAGCAACATCCCATTGTGTTAGACAGAAAAGGAAGTGCAAAAGAAGAAGGAAACCACTTTGGTTCTCAAATACAGTAGCAGAAAGGTCAGAGCCAAAAGGCTGGCCTTCAGAAAATATAAGGGAACACAGCGGGATGAAGATAGGGAGGCATACCAAACTGCCCTAAGGGAAGCAGGTAAGGCAGTAAGGCAGGCAAAGTCCCAAACTGAGGAAACACTAGCACGAACAGTAAAAGAAGGTGACAAGACTTTCTATAGATACATTAGTGAAAGGAGAAAGTCCAGAGGGGGTATTGCTAAGCTTTAATGGAGAAAAAGGAGCATGTGAGGAGGAGGACCCCGTAAAGGCATCTATCCTAAATAGATACTTTTGCTCAGTATTTACTGAAGAGAAGGTAGGGCAGGGCCCACAGCTCAGCATCATGGACACAGGGGGGAGGGAGGTGAGCACTACTCCCTTCACAAAAGAAAGGGTCCTACAAGAGCTTGCTAAGCTCAGGGTGGATAAGGCAATGGGACCTGATGGCATACATCCCAGGGTACTTAAGGAGCTAAAGGAGGAACTAGCAGAGCCATTAGCAGAATTGTTTAGTGAGTCTCTGAGCACAGGAGAGGTCCCAGAAGACTGGAGAAGGGCTCATGTGATCCCACTCCACAAGAGTGGTAGCAGGGAGGAGGCGGGAACTACAGACCGGTCAGTCTTACCTCAGTAGTGGGCAAGATTATGGAGGCACTCCTTAAGGAAAGGATAGTGCAACACCTGGAATCCATAGGGGCACAGGATCCAAGACAGCATGGGTTTACAAAAGGAAGGTCCTGTCAAACTAATCTCATAGATTTCTTTGACTGGGTAACCAGAGTGGTGGACCAAGGGGGAGCAGTTGATGTCGCTACCTTGACTTCAGCAAAGCTTTTGACACTGTTCCACATAGAAGATTGATAAATAAGCTAGGTAGGCTCGGGTGGTGGGAAGTTGGTCAACTGGGTGGCAAACTGGTTGACTGGCAGAAAACAGAGAGTGGTGGTAAATGGTATACAGTCAGAAGAGATGCAAGTCACAAGTGGGTACCTCAGGGATCAGTCCTGGGGCCAGTCCTATTCAACATCTTCATTAGTGACCTCGCGAGATGGACTAGAGGGTAAGGCTTGTCTGTTTGCAGATGACACCAAGATCTGCAACAGAGTAGATGATCCAGATGGGGTGGGCAGAATGAGAAGAGATCTGGATAAACTAGCAGAATGGTCAGAAGAGTGGCAACTGGGATTTAATGCAAAGAAGTGCAAAATCATGCACATAGGGAAGAGAAACCCTGAAGCCACTTATAGGCTGGGAGGGGAGTTGCTAGCAGTCACAAAGGAAGAAAGAGACTTGGGCATCATCATCACTGATGACCTAACATCATCCAAGCAGACCTCTAAAGCAGTAGGTAAGGCTAGGGGGGTGTTAGGGTGTATTAGTAGGGGTATCACAAGTCGTAAGAGGGAGGTAATAATCCCTCTGTACAAGACATTGGTTAGGCCCCATCTGGAGTACTGCGTGCAGTATTGAGCCACACCTTCACAAGGACATTAACAAATTGAGGCAGTCCAGAGAAGGCAACCAAAATGGTGCAGGGACTGCATCAGAAGACATATGAGGACAGATTAACGGAGCTCAATATGTATACCCTTGAGCAAAGGAGGAGAAAGGTGATATGATCGAGACATTTAAACACCTTAAGGGCATAAACAAGGTGAAAGAGTCTAACATGTTTAAATATAAGAAAAATAGCAGGACAAGAGGACACAGCATGAGATTAGAGGAGGCCGATTGAGGGGAATGTGAGGAAATTCTTTTTCACAGAAAGGTGGTAGATGCATGGAATGGCTTATCACAAGAAGTGGTGGCTATGAATACAGTGCAGGGCTTCAAACAGGCATGGGATAGGCATAAGGGAGCAATACAAATGACTATGAATAGATAGGTCACTGACAGAGCAAAGGCCGATGGCACATTTATAAGGTAGAAAAAGAAATGGGCAGACTGGATGGGCCTTGCGGTCCTTATCTGCCGTCAACTTCTATGTTTCTATGAGCGTTTCAGTCATATTCCCCTATCCCTCCTCTCCTTCAGTGTGTATGTATTCAGCACATTCAACCTGTCTTCATAGGCCTTGTCCTCCATCCCCTGTAACATTTTTGTTGCCCTCCATTGCACACCTTCCAGTAAATTAATATCCCTCTTCAGATACGGCCGCCAGTACTGCACACAGCACTCCAAGTGCGGCCTGACCAAAGATCTATAGAGGGGCAGGATCACCTCCCTATGCCTGGATGAGAAACCCCTTGCGATACAGCCCAGCATCCTATTTGCCTTAGCCGCTGCTTTCCTGCATTGGGCAGAGTTGTTCATGCTCCCTGTTACCAACACCCCTAGGTCCTTCTCTTCCTTAGTGATCCCCAGCCTCACCCCTCCCAACCAGTAGTGCTTCCTTTGATTCTTTGCCCCAAAGTGCATAACCTTGCACTTTTTCGCATTGAATCCCAGCTGCCACTTCTCCGACCATACCTCCAGTTTGGTTAGGTCCCCTTGTAGTTGTTCCCATCCATCCCGTTCATCCACCACTTCCTCCCATTTTGGTATCGTCTACGAACAGACTAATCCTGCTCCCATCTCTGTGAGCAATATCTGAGATGAAGAGCCCAAATAGCACCGGGCCCAACATCGAGCCCTATGGCACACCATTCATCACCAATCTTAAGTGTCGTGAGCTCCCATCCCCCCAACTACAACTCATTGCAGCCTCCACTGCAGCCAGTTCTTTATCTAGTTTGTCAGCTCTGTCCCCACCCCTGCAGCAGTCAGCTCCACCCCCAGCCTTCCATGAGGCACTGAATTGGAGGCCTTGCTGAAGTCCAAGTACAGGACATCTACAGCATGACCCATATCCAGCTCTCTTGTTACCCAGTCATAATATTCTATTAGACTGGTCTGACAAGACCTCCCCGAGATGAACCCATGCTGCTGCCCATCCTGGAGGTCATTACCCTCGCGGAATGACACCGGCCTCTCCTTTAGTGTCTTCTCCATAAGTTTACTCACTATGGAAGTGAGACTGACAGGTCGATAATTTCCTGGCTCGTTCCTAGGGCCACTCTTGTGTATGGGCACCACATGGGCCACCCTCTTGTCCTGAGGCACCCATCCTGTGTCCAGGGAGATGCTGAACAGGTCTGCCAGCAGATCAGCCAACACCTCTGCCATCTCCCTCAGCACCCTTGGGTGGATGCCATCAGGACCTGGTGCCTTGTCCACCCTTAATGCCCTCAGACACTCTAGTACTCTACTCCCCTCAATCATTCTGTCCATCATCTCCTCCCCCTACCCTCCCAGTCCATGATGGTAGTTGACAGTCCTTCTCCTTCATGAAAACGGAGCAAAAGTATTCATTTATAAAGTACTTCTGCTTGTTCCTCCCATTCCCCTCCCCACTTTATCTTCACTGTATTGTCTGTGCACTTCCTCTTTTCCCTGACATATCTAAAAAAGTCCTTACCTCTCTTGATGCCCTGCGCTAACCTTAGCTCCCTGGAGGCCTTGACTACTCAAACTTGCTTGGTCACCTCCTTGGACCAACTCACATAAGCCTTCCTGTCCTCTTCCTTCCTTATTCTCCTGAACTTCTGTTACGCAGCTCTCTTCGCCCTCACCCCTTCCAACATGTCTCTGCTCAGCCAGCATGGTTTCCTGGCTCTGCACTTTACTCCTAGTCCTGGTGCAAGCTTCTGAAGCCTCTGTTAGCCCAGTTTTAATAATTTCCCACTTTTGCTGTGCATTCATCTCTGGCCTAATACCCTGAAGTCTCCCTTGCAGTATTTCTCTCATCTTCCCTTAGTCTGCCCTCCTAAAATCCACCACCTTTGTTACTGTGCCTCCAGACTCCCTGCCCAACTTGAGAGTGAACCATACTGTTTGGTGGTCACTACCAGTGAGTGGGTCTTCCACCCTTATTTTCCCTCACTGCCTCCCAATTTGACAGCATCAAGTCCAGTATGTTACCTAGTCGTGTTGGCCCACTGACCAGCTGTGTCAGGAGACCATCCTAGATCTCTTCCAGGAACACCTGCTCCCTGGCACTAGAGGTGGCAGGGGTGCTCCAGTCTACCCCCAGCAGATTGAAATCCCCCACAATCACCACACTCCCTTTTCTACACACCCTCCTTATTTGCTCTGATAACTCCCTGTCCAGTTCCACTGATTGGGCTGGTGGTCTGTACACCACCCCCAGTCTCAGCTTTCTACCCTTGGAGTCCAGAAGCTATATCAATAGTGCCTCTGTCCTCCTCCTCGTCCCTCATACATCTGATCCCTTCCCTGACAGAGTGCTACCCCACCCCCTCTCCCAACACTCTCCTCAGAAAGGAGCTCCTGAAGCTCTGCTGTTTTATTACCCAGGCTCCTCGCATTTAGGGAGACCACCTTCTAACTGTTCCCATCCGTCCTCCCTCCACTTCTTGGTCTGCCCCCTCCTCTCAGTGGTCCCTTCCCCTTACCTTCAATGTTATCACAGGGGGACAGAGCGTGTTGCACTCCAACCTTGGTTTTTTTTTTTTCATCATTTAACAGTTTATCTCACCTGCAGCCACAGTCCTGCACTACATCCAGCCACCGCTCCTTCCTCCTCCAACCCCCGAAGCTCCGCAAGCCCATCTGGCAGACGCATCTCTACCTGTGAAGGGGCTCCCCCATAGCCCCCACACCCGGCAAGGAACCATTACCGGCACATGCCATTCTGGGCATCGTCGGCCAGTGAAACTGCAGCTATCAAGCTGCCATGGATCTGTGCTGCCATTTTCCGCACTATTTTACCCCCGATGGAAGCATGGACGTGCAAGGCTGTCAGCGGACTAATGTGCGGATGTCTGCCATGCTTCCCCCCTTACTGGCACCCGCGCAAGTGCAGTACCACCGGGCTTCCCCAGGGACCAGCAGAGCACGGTGTGCACCCACCCCGTCTCCCCAGGACTAGGAGATCTGTCGTCGGACTCTCAATCCTAGTCCTCCCCTGCTGACCCAGGCTCGTTCCCGAACCCGGGTTGCCGGCATGGGGCGAGGTGTGGCGTCCAGCGCCTCAACCCTTAGTGCCACCAGGCCGGCTACACTCCAACCTGGTGACCCTATATGCTCCCTCACTAGGCTCTATATAAACACGCAAAAAGGAATTTCCATCCAGAAAATTATTGACTTCGGCTACGTCCAACAGAGCTCAGCAAAATTGCTGCTGCAAGCTTGGCGGTTGGCCACGCCCCAGTAAATTCAATTTTGATGCAAAAACATAATGCAAATGCTCGGTATTCTGCTGCAATAAATTTGCCACACAAGTTCAGCTTTGATGTAAAAAACTAATGCAAATGGAAGCTGCTGCAGATAGTGTTGCAAGCACTAATGCAGTCCTACAGCAGAGGTTAGATTAGATCTGGCCACATGTGAAAGCTTACTTCACTAAGGGCTGTAGTGGGTTTATTTCCATGTCAGGGGCAAAACTACACAGTCTTGTCCAAAACTGCTGTGACTCTAGGCAGACCTGAGTTGAAGTATGCTATTGCACAGACCTTGTGCAGTGATATGAAAAGTCATGTATACCTCATGAGCCTGTATCAGTCTCCAGGTGGTGTACTACCAGTGTTGCTAGTCTCGGTTCCTGGTCCCCAGACAGTCACACGGGAGAAAATGCATCTGTTTTTTGGTTGTGGCAGCTATAGTCACCCAGGTTCCCTTGCTCTGTGAACTCAAGGTATTTCTACATCTGCTAGTTTGGACATAAACGAGTTCCTTTTCCACATTTTAGTGATATTATGATCGAGTTTTCTCCAGTACATTGGGGGCTGTATAACCACTAATACAGATGTCCTGTTGCAGTCAAGGTGGCTGCTATTCCAGTAGAAGGGGCAGCCTTCCGAATGGTTTGAACACTCCTGTGCAGATTCAGCTGAATATCATGGTTGGTTGACCTGAAATTCAACACTTGGCTTCTAGCCAACCCAACTGTGGATGGTGCACCTTCGGAAGTTGTGTGAGTTTCCTGTATGGTCATTGTATGATGAATATCGTGTTACGCGAGGAGCACATTGTGAATCCATTGTAAACCATGAATGGATAAACGGCAGAGGGTGGTGGTAAACGGCACTCACTCTAATGAGAGGAGAGTGACCAGTGGGATGCCACAGGGTTCAGTGTTGGGGTGGGTCCTGTTCAGCGTATTCATAAGTGACATTGTAGAAGAGCTTGAAGGGGAGATGTTCTTTTTTTGCAGATGGCACCAAGATCTGCAGCAGGGTGGATACTCAGGAGTGGGTTGACAAAATGAGAATTGACCTTAGGAAATTTGAGGAGTGGTCGGGGTATGGCAGCTGGAGTTCGATGCCAAAAAAGTGTAATATCATGCACCTGAGGCTCAGAAACCCAGAAGCCAAGTATAAAATTGGGGGGGGGCTACTGTTGGTCACTAAGAAGGAAAGGTAGTTACGGGTTATAATATCTGATGACCTTAAAGTGGCAGGGCAGTGTGACAAGACAGTGGGCAGGGCAAGTGGAATGCTGAGGTGCATAGGGGGAGGTATCAGAAGCAGTAGGAGGGGGGTGATATTACCATTGTATAGAGCATCAGTGAGATCAAACCTTAAATACTATCTATATACAGTTCTGGAGGCTGAATCTCGGAAAAGACAGGGACAAGGCAGAGTCAATCAAGAGGGCAACTAAAATGGTACATGGGTTGCATGAGAAAATGTTTGATGAGAAACTGAGGGATGTCAGTATGTGCACACTGGAGGAGAGGCGGGAGAGAGGGGACATGATAGAGACCCACAGATACTCATGGGAGTGAACAGGGTACAGGTGGGGAGCCTGTTTCAAATGAAATAGTGCAACAGAAAAGAGTTCCCGCAACAAAGCTGGGGGCGGGATTAAGAGGGTGTGAGAAAATACTGCTTCACTGAAAGAGTGGTGGACACCTGGAACAGCCTGCCACTAGAGATCGTAGAGGCAAGAACTGTGGGAGGTTTCAAACATGCATTGGCTAGACATAGGGGAATGCTAATGAATAAAAAAGGGTGCGGGGAGGGTTGCCAAAAACCTGTTAGGGTCTTCTGGGACAGAATATCCAGAGAAAATCTGGGCAGACTGGGTGGGCCAAGCGGTCCTTTTTTGCCAACAAATTCTGTTTCTGTAGTCAGATACACCGTGTTCTATGTGACTCTGGCCTATGAATCATCATCATCATCATCATCATTTTATTGGATAGCAAATCAGATGGAATCAGACTGCCAAGTCACCTGTGTCATGACTCAGATTTCAAAAGTCACCTTGCCATGGTTCACAAAGGCTACGTAGGTCTTTGACTGTACTCATGGTACCATATCCAAGTAGAGGTATTTGACTTGGTTCTGCTAGTGTGTTTTACAAGACCTCTGAATCTGGGATATGATAGCCAAGTTACTGTTTAGGTATTTTCTGACTCGTGACTGTAGTAGCTCTGCGATTCTTTGATTGTGGTTTTGGTGTACTTTTCCAGTAGTGTGTCCTTCCCCACTCTCATCGACATTAGCCATGTACCTCCTGAGTTGTTGGCTTATTGACTGTAGTCTCCATGTCAGACTTGCAAATAATCTTTCTGTGCCTTCCTTAAGGAGGTGGATAATTCTGACTGCTTAGATTCAGTTCACAGTCCACATTTAGGCAGTCTTCCACGGATGATGCTTGTCAGCAGAACAGTGTTCAAGCTTGACTCCTCCTGGCATCGACACAGAAATATAGAAACATAGCATTTGGCAACAGATAAGAACTGTTTGGCTCATTCACTCTGCCCATTTCTCCCTACCTACACTATTATATGAGACTGTGCCCAATCTACAGCACTTTCTTTCTCTCCCTTTCCACTGTGATTCCTTTGTGCTTATCCCATGCATTCTCGTAGCACACCACTGTTTGTGCCCCACCACCTCTGCTGGAAGGCTGTTCCAGAATTCCACCACTCTTTGCTGTGAAGAAGTACTTCCTCACAGCTCTCCTGCATCTACCCCCCGGCTTCATAGCATGTTCCCTTGTTCTTGAGCACCTTTTCTTCTGAAAAATACCCCCCTCCTGTACCTTATTTACCCCGTGAGGTATTTATTTATATGCTTGTGTTAACCGAGTAAGTGCGTTAGACAAAAATCTGCCTATTTTCAGGCACGACTCAGGAGAGTACAATACAGAGCAAAAGACAAGTTACAGTAAAAACATGGGAAAAACAATCACCATAAACAGGATAGGGTTCAAAATACTAGGGGATTGCAGAGGAAGTAATTTAAGAAACAACAGGTACAAAATATTGTACAGTACAGGTTTGGTAAGGTAAGAACATAGTACTAACAATAAAAGCTGCGGGTAAGACGATAGTACAAATCGATTCAGCAGATAGTCTTAGATAGATAGGGATGGCAAACCTTAAGACTACAGAGCAGTAGAGAATCACTATTTTATTTAAGCAGTGGAGGCAAGAAAGGGTAGAATGTATAAGTGCCTTAGGTTTTCAACCCCTCCACAGGGCTGGATCATGAAGTAGATGCAGCAGGTTGAGGTATGAGAGTAAGGGGAGGGAACTTATGACATCTGGGAATGAGAGAGAAAGGGAAAATCGAAAGAGATGAGATAGGCTGGGGAGGAGAGGGTAGAAGTATTTAAGGGTCTTTATCATATCTTCCCTCTCCCACCTCTGTTCCAGGGTGTACATATTGAGGTCCTTTAGTCTCTCCTCATAGGGCTTTTGATGCAGACGCTGCATCATTTTAGTTTCCCTCCTCTGGACCACCTCCACTCTCTTTATGCCCTTCGGGAGATGTAGTCTTCAGAACTGGACACAATACTCTAGGTGGGGTCTTACTAGCGATCTATACAGAGGCAACACTACCTCCCTCTTTCTGCTGGTGATACCCCTCCGTATGCACCCCAGCATCCCATTTGCCCTCCATACTGCCTTGTCACCTTTAGATCATCCAGTATGAGTACCCTGAGGTCTCTTTCCTGCTTGGTGGTCGTCAGTATCACTCCAGCCAATTTGTACTCCACTGCTGGGTTTCTGTGCCCTAAGTGCATTATTTTGCAATTTTTCACATTGAAACCCAGCTGCCATATCATTGACCACTCCTCTGCTTTTCTCAGGTCTCTGGTCATCCTTTCCACTACCCTCCCCCTCGGGGAGTGTCCATGCTACAGCAGATTTTGGTGTCATCCACAAAAAGGCAGACCTTCCCTTCCAACTTCTCTGCAGTGTCACTTATAAAGACATTAAAGGACCGGTCCCAGCACTGATCCCTGAGGCACCCGACTGGTCACCCTCCCTTCCTTAGAGTGAACTCCGTTTACCACCACCCTCTGTTGCCTATCCCCTAAAAAGTTTCTTATCCAGTTTGTCACCTTTTTACCCACTCCTAAGATACCCAGCTTGCTTACTAGTCTACTGTGTGGAACGGTGTTGAACGTCTTACTGAAGTCTAGGCAGGCCACGTTTACCCACTCCACTCTGATCAAGTTCTTTGGTCACCCAGCCAAAGAAATCTTATCAGATTCATTTGACATGACTTTCCCTCTGTGAAACTCTGCTGCCTCAGGTATTGTAACTCACTGGATTATGATATTCTACAGTCTTTTCCTTCAGCAGTGATTCCATTAAATTTCTCACCACTGATTTCAGGCTGAATGGCCTAGTCTCCTCCCTGCTGCCACTTTTGTGTAGTGGGACTGCATCCTCCCTCCTCCGGAACCACTCCTATTTCCAGTGAACTATTAAATAGAACTGTCAGAGGTGCAGCCAGTATTTCCCCCAACCTCCTTCAATACCCTTGGATGCACCCTATCTGGCCCCATTCCTTTGTCCACCTTCAGACTAGCAAGTCCCTTCAGGACTCTTGCCTACAGAAAAAGGACTAGTGTTCACCTCCCTCCCTCCCTCCAAAGCTTCTGTTACTTTTTGTGGCCCCTACCCTTCTCCTTCCTCTGTGAACATTGAGCAAAAGTATTTGTTCACGATGTCTGCCTTTTCCTGGTCAATCCCACAATCCCCCCCTCCCTTTTTTTCCCTTAACTTTTTATTTATTGACTTTTCATATAGAACAGATACACCATACATTCCATCCTGGAAACGGTAATAGAAGCATTAACCATAAAGGTAAGTATATATGTCCATAGTTATACAGGGATTACAGTATCTCCAGGTTTTTGCTAAACTAGGGAGGGAACCCCCATGTTGCTGCTTCTTTGTTTTATTGGGCATTTTCCAGTTCTGTATTGTGAACCTCTCTTTAATAGAGCAGTATTCTACTGCAGCACAATTTAAGATTCAAGTATTTACCGTGCTAGTATGTCAGCAGTATTGTATATCTCTAATTCTGTATGCGATTTCTTTAATGAAGTGAAAAAGGAAAAGAAGAAAATGTACACAGACTAATGAAACAATGAGGTGGAATACATAAATAAAACAAGCTGTTGATATTTACATTAAGACGATTCAAAAGGCTGAAAGGAGCCTGGAAGAAGTGCAGAGTAAGGCTACCAAGATGATCCAGGGGTGGCACTGGAGGTTCTGTGAGGCACGTCTGGAGGATCTGAATATGTGTGCCTTGGAGGACAGTAGGAAATGAAGGGACATAAACTGAGGTGTTAAAGTTCCTCCTTGGTATCATTAAATTGGACTCTAGGGGCTTGTTCTTTTTAAGTAGTAATACTTCCACCAGAGGTAACTTCATGAATTTGGTGCAAGGGAGGGCTAAAAAAAAAAAGATGCGAGAAGGTTTTTTTTTTTTTTTTACTGAAAGGGTGGTAGCAGAATGGAACACCTTCCAGATGAATTCATACGTACTGAGACAATGAGATGGTTCACTAAGGTATGGGACAGGCATAAGAGTCTAGTGAGGTTGGTTACACTTGGGGGGGGTAGTGGGTGGACAGGGCACTGACAGAGGCTCAGTCCAGAAGATAGGCAGGCAAGGGCAGACTCCATGGGCACCCCCTGTTTCTGCCAACATTTTCTATGTTCCTGTGAAAACCTTTATGATTGACTTGGGGGAGTATTGCTTTTTTGTATTCAAGTAATATGTTGAATTAATACATTTCATATAAGTGTTGCACACGCATTTTAAGAAAAGTCTGTCATTGTTTTTAGGTACGTGCTTTATTCCCTGGACCTCTATAATGATAGTGCACACTATGCACTTACAAAGTTCAAGAAACAGTTTCTCTACGACGAGATCGAAGCAGAGGTAAGTTGTTGGCTGAAATATCTGATTCACCCCAAAATGGGGGGGAGGGGTTTGTGTAATAAAGAGCTAGTTAACCCCAGAACACACTGTTAATTCTGAAAAGTGGCCAACTGCTGTTGTTTATTTCTAAAGCACTTTTTCCGGTTAGAATATTTTCCCCATTACATTACTAGGTGAGATATACGTAACAGTGGATCTTCCTGGACATGGTCTCCACCACTTATTCACACTGATGGGAGTACACCGGAGGCGCTAGGACCCAGCGGGAGCAAACTTTTTCAGGAGGGCCGGCACCAAGATAGAGCCGCGAGGAAGGTGGCACCGCGAGCCAGGTGCATGCGGTATAGACTGTCTTGGCGTCGACCCTCCAACCGCCTCCGTTCCTTTTTTCCCGCCATCGAGTGCGCTTCAGTGACATCGCTCACCTGCCAGGAGTCAAACTTCAAACTAGCAGCTTAGTTTTCAGTTTTATTATTTTGTATCTTATATCAAGTAGCACCAATTACAGTACATTTTAATAAACTTTTTACTTGTTCAGGAAGAAGTCTTCAGCCCTCCGTTGACCATGAGTGGGGCAGGTGATGGTAGGGAGACTTCGGATGAAAGCTGTTCAGTCAGCCGGGGGCGGGTCTGGTCCACCACACTGTCCGGGGGTATGACAGCGGATGGTCCAGTGCTCGGGGGTATGGGCGTTCCCCAAAGCATAAAAGAAACCGTCCCATTCGCGGCACCGTCCGGCCTCAAGTCATTCATCAGCCCACCGGTTGAAGAAGAAACTGCATCACTCAAGGTTGCGTTCTGGCACGTCTGCGCGTAGACGGTCGATTATTAGGGTCAGGAGACGGTCTCCGCCTCTTGCGGAATTGCCGGTTTCTGTCTCTGGTAACCAGCCTCTTCGACACCAGAGCCCCCCTCTGTCTATTAGAGGGGCTTCTGATGAGCAGTTTCACCATTGGGCCGCTCTTATGGAGTAGTGGGCTCAGAGGTTGTCTTGATTGCCCGAGCTGACCAGTCCATCGCCGGGGCCTTCGGGTCTGTCGGTTTCAGATCGGCAGGTGCAGTAGTTAGGACTTTCTAGTCGCGTAACGCCTTCTTCAGTAACGTCGACTCCGTGCTCCAGTGTCTGTTCTCCTCACAGGGCTGCGGCGCAGGGGTCCACACCAATGCCTTTATCTTCCTTTGCCTTCCAATCACAGTTTTCAGACTTCTGCTATGGTGCTGTCACCGCTGGTGCTGGCTTCCCTGGCACAGAGGTCCTTTTTGGCGCCGTGGGTGGTGTCGGCGCCATCTGACCTGTTGGCAACAGTTTTGGCACAGTGTGTGGTGCTGTGCTACTCATTGGCACCAGAGGTGGCATCGGCACTTAGTGCGGCGCTGCGATCCTTGTCAGCGCCATGCGCTGCACCATTTTTTGTGTCTGCACCGTTTTCTTCTGTGGTGCCGGGGACGTGGATGGTGCCACATGGCTCCCAGAGGTTTTCAACTCTGATTCTTTTTCCTTCTCTTCTTCTTCCTGGTTTTCACTCCTTTTCTGCCCATACAGTCCCCTCTGGACTGTCAGGAGATGATTTGGAGCCTGATCCTGCTCTTCAGCTGGGTGATGATTTTGATGCTGATTCTGCCCTAGGGGCAGGAATCAATCCCCCTGCAGAGCCTGTTGTCGAAGACCTTTCCTTTAAGTCTCTGCTTAAGAATTTAAACTCTGCTCTTTTTCTTCAGACCACGGAAGTCGATCCTGAGAAGCTTCTGCGTCTCCAATATCTTCATGTTCCGGAGATCCCTATGGATTTAACCCCTCCGGTACAGCCCTCTTTTGGGACTCTTTCCCAGATGGTGTGGAAGAACCTGACTCTTATTCTCTCTGTGACCAAGTCCAGAGATAGGAAATATGCCCCTCCCAAGGATCGCCCCATCTTGACCTCACAAGCCTTTGCAGGTGCTATAATGATCCTGGCAGAGAATAATAAGGCTGTCCTCCCTCAGGAGTCTACAGCCCATCCTATAAATAAAGAATCTCGCAAGATAGACACCTTGGGTAAGCGAGTCTTTGCTGCCTCAACCCTGGGTATGAGTATTGCCAACTACCAGGGATATTTTTCTCAGTACAAGTATGTTCTTTGGCATTCTCTCAAAGCAACGGTAGAAGCTCTGCCCGAATCGGAGGTCAACTCAGAGTTACTACAGATCATGACTAGAGGTATAGAGTCCAATAATCAACAAATTAAAGCTGCAATGGACACCTTCAATACTGCTTTCCGGGTGGCAGTGGCTGGCATTTGCACCCGTCGCCATTCCTGGCTACGTACTTTGGGCTTTACTAATGATGCCCAGCAAAAAGTCATGGCCTTACCTTTCGACCTTATGTATCTGTTTGGGCCTCAGGTGGAACAAGCACTAGAGGCCACACAGAAGACTAGGTCTTCCATCAAGACAGCTAGACCTCTGCCTGCTCCGTCTTAAGGAGGTGGGAATAAGCGTCAGTTTCACAACCGTCAGTCCTTTCGTGGAAAAGGCAGAGGAGGCTTTAACAGAAACCAAACCCCTCAGCCGCAAAAGAAAGCGCAGCAGAAGGCACAAGGCCCAAAAGCGCCCAGTGCAACCTTCTGAGTTTCCGGCCAAGGTCTCACCTCAACTGCCCAAGGGGGACTTTTCCTCGACAATGGGAGGACATCTGGCTCAGTTCTACGACCAGTGGAAATCTGTAACATCAGACAAATGGGTCCTCGGGATAATCTGCGAGGGGTACTCTCTCTCAATCTGTCAGAAACCCCTCCGGATCATCCTCCCAAGCGACAGCCCAGGCTGTCTGCGGCACAGTCAGACCTTCTTGCTTCCATGGTGCAAGGTCTTCTGAACGACAGGGCAGTAGAAGTAGTTCTGCTGGATCAATGAAACAGGTTTCTACTCCCATTACTTTCTGGTCCCAAAGAAGACTGGCAGCATGCGCCCTATTCTGGATCTCAGAAAGTTAAACAAATTTCTTCACAAGGAAAAGTTCAAGATGATATCACTCAGTACACTGTTACCTTTGATTCACCAGCAAGATTGGCTAGCCTCCCTAGACATGCAGGACGCCTACCAGCACATTCTCATACACCCAGTCACCACAGATACCTAACGTTCGTGCTTTGGGTCAGCACTATAAATTCAGAGTCATAGAAACATAGAAATTGTCAGCAGATAAGGACTGCTAGGCCCATCTAGTCTGCCCATAGGCCCTGTGCATTGTATGTGGCCGCTGATCCTGTGTGATCAATGGCTTGTCATCACTCCCTCCCCACTCAGGCTTCCCTTGTGCCTGTCCCAAACATGCTTAAACCCCTCCACTGTGCTTGCCCCCATTACCTCTTGTGGCAGACTATTCCATGTGTCGACTGCACTTTCTGTGTAGAAAAACGTCATCACGTTACCTCTTAATCTACCCCCCTCCAATTTCATATTGTGCCCTCTTGTTCTAGTACTTTTTCTACATTGGAAAAGCTCCCCTGCCTGCACCTTATTTATGCCCTTAAGGTACTTGAAAGTTTCAATCATGTCCCCCCGCTGTCTCCTCTCCTCCAGTGAGTATATATTGAGTACTCAGTCTCTCCTCATATGTTTTGTGGTGTAAGCCCTGCACTATCTTTGTTGCCCTTCTTTGGATAGTCTCCACCTTTTCTATGTCCTTGCACAGGTGTGGTCTCCAGAACTGCACGCAGTACTCCAGGTGAGGCCTTACCAATGTTTTACACAATGGCATCACCACCTCCCACCTCCTGCTAGTGATACTTCTGCCTATGCACCCCAGCATACCACTGGCCCTCCATGCTGCCTTGCTGCCTTTGTACGCTGCTTTGATACCTTAAGGTCATCAGAGGTGATAACCCCTAGGTCCCTTTCCTCTTTGGTGACAGTCAGCTCCTCTCCCCCCAACCTGTAGCTCTCCCCAGGTGCATTATTTTGCACTTCTTTACATTAAACCTCAGTTGCCACATCTCCGACCATCTTTCAAGCTTCTACAGGTCCCTCTTCATTTTCTGCACCCCTTCAGGAGTATCCACCCTGTTGCAGATCTTGATGTTATCTGAAAACAGGCAGACTTTTCCTTCTAGTCCCTCTGCAATGTCACTAACGAAGACATTGAACAGTACTGGTCCTAGTACTGATCCCTGAGGTACCCCACTGGTCACCCCCATCTCCCCAGATTGTACCCCATTTACCACCACCCTCTGTCTCCTGTCTGTGAACCAGTTCCTAACTCAGTTCACCACCTTCTCTCCCATGCCCAAACTACTCATCTTGTTAATCAGCCTTCTGTGTGGGACGGTGTTGAAGCCTTTGCTGAAATCCAGGTAGGCATCTGCTGCCCTTCCCTGATTAAGTTCCCTTGTCACCCAATCAAAAAAAAACTATTAGGTCCGTTTGACATGACCTTCCTGCTGTGAATCCATGTTGCCTCAGATCCTGCACACCACTAGATTCCAAATATGTCCCTATACTTTCAACAGTGTCTCCATGATCTTCCCCACCACTGAGGTGAGGCTGACTGGCCTGTAGTTCCCTGCCTCCTCCCTACTGCCACTTTTGTGCAGTAGGAATACATGTGCCCTCCTCCAGTCCTCTGAAACTACGCCCATGTTGAGTGACTCTGTGAACAGGGCCGCCAGAGGCACTGCTAGTTCCTTTCGCAGCTCCTTTAATATCCTCGGGTGGATTCCGTCTGGCCCCATGGCCTTATCCACCTTCAGCTTTGTGAGTTCTTCCAGAACTCTCTCCACTGTAAATGGACTGGTGTTCACCCCCCCCCCGTTGCTTCTGCACCCCAACTGTGATCCTTGATCTGTCCCCCATTAGTGAATACTGAGCAGATGTATTTGTTCAGTATTTCTGCCTTGTCCAGATCCCCCTCCTTACACTCTCCCTCCTCCCCTTGTGTCTCACAGTCCCCTCCCCTTAGTTTTTCTTCTTTCACTAATGTACCTAGAAAATGCCTTATCCCCTTTGTTTACAGACTGTGCTACGCTCTCTTCTGTCTGTGCCTTCACCCTCCTAACAGCCTTCCCTGCTTCCCTTAAACAGTCAAGGTACACCTCCCTGTCTTCCTCCCTTTAGCTCCCCTTATATTTCCTGAAACTCTACTTTTTAGCCCTGACTTTGTCCCTCACCTCTTTGGAGAACCATAGTGGTTTCCTTCTTCTTTTCCCTTTGGTCACCATCCTAACGCACTGGTTTGTTATATCCACTATGGCTCCTTTCAGTTTCTTCCATTGTTTTTCCACCCCCCAAAACTATCTCTCCCTTCCCCAGGACTGCTTGTATACATCTACCCATTTCAGTGAAATCTGCCCTCCTGAAATCTAATACTCTTGCCCTTGTATGGCTTGATTGAGTCCATGTCTCCATGCTGAACTACACCATGCGGTGGTCACTGGACCCCAGCTGCCCTTCCACCTGTATTTCTTTGACTGTGTGCCCATTGGTCCATACCAGGTTCAGAACTGACTTGTCCCTGGTTGGCTCATGCACCAGCTGCCTGAATCCAAACCCCTGCGGGGATTCTAGAATGGCTGTGCTTCTGGCTGAAACAGCCATCTGGGTGGTCCAATCCATGTCTGGCATATTGAAATCCCCCAGTAGCAGGATTTCGCCCTTAGTTGCCATGTCATGTATGTTCTCCACTAGTTCCCTGTCTGCTTCCTCTCTCTTTGTGCTGGAGGTCTGTAGATCACCCCAGTGCGTATCGCTGTTCTATTCTCTGACTCCAGGGTGACCCACATTACCTCAGCCTTTCTTATCAAAGTGACAGAACCTCTGAAGAGGTCACTCACCTGGTGGTCTCAGGAGGACAACCTACTGGAAGGATATCCCTTTGCCCTTCTGGATCACCAGATCTCCATTACCACAGATCCGTCCCTGATGGGTTGGGGAGCTCATTGCCACAATCTCCACACCCAGGGTACGTGGACTCGGGATGAGCCTCAACTTCACATAAATGTCCTGGAAATGAGAGCCGTCCTCTATGTAGTCCGAGCTTTGAAGGACATACTCTGTCACACGAACATTCTCCTTCAAATGGACAACAAGGCAGTGATGTATTGCATCAACAAACAGGGCGGTGCTCACTCTTACCCTTTATGCAGGGAAGCAGTGAGAGTGTGGGAATGGTGCTTGGAGCACAAGGCTCTTATTCAGGTGGTTTACCTGCCAGGAGTACAAAACAAGCTAACAGACCGTCACAGCAGAACGGAGACAAAACCTCACGAGTGGTCTCTCAACTTAACCGTCGTTCAGTCACTCTTTGAAGAGTGGGGAACTCCGGACCTGGACCTTTTAGCGTTCCCACTCAATGCAAAACTGCCTCTCTTCTGCTCTAGAAATCCAGGACCTGGCGTTTTTTGTCAGGATGCATTCAGGCTGCAGTGGACAAAACATTTTCTGTATGCATTTCCTCCTCTTCTCCTAACTCAGAGGGTACTGCTCAAACTGGAAACTCAGGGGGGCAGAATGATTCTCATTGCCCCGTTCTGGCCTCATCCGATCTGGTTTCCTCTAATGAACAGACTATCGGAAACCTCCCCGAGACTGCTTCCCCTTCAGATGAACCTTATGACCCAGGGCCCTGTAGTCCATCCCAACCTGAGGTCGCTTCACCTTCATGCTTGACTCCTAATGAGATAGAGGTGAATAGGTTTAATGTTTCTCATGGAGTTTCGGACATTCTTTTGGCTGTGCACAAGACGGCCACCAGAAAAACCTACACAGCTAAATGGAAGTGTTTCTCTATCTGGTGTGCAAAATCCTCTTGGAACCCTTTTTCCTGCCCACCGAATAAAGTCTTGGAGTAACTCTTAGACCTCTCAAACACAGGTCTGCAATACTCCACAGTCAAAGTTCATCCTTGTGCCATCTCAGCATATCATGAGCTGGTACTTTCCATGTCGCTGGCTCAGCTGCCTGTAGTTAAGAGGTTTCTTAAAGGGATTCTGCATACTAGACCTCCTATTAGACATCCAGTTGCAGCCTGGGACATTAATCTTGTGTTAGACATGCTCGCTTGTAAACCTTTTGAGCCTCTAGCTCCTCTAGATAAGGTTAGGGGGATGTTAGGGTATATTAGTTAGGGTATCACAAGTCGGAAGAGGGAGGTAATAATCCTCTTTACAAGACACTGGTTAGGCCCCATCTGGAGTACTGCGTGCAGTACTGGAGGCCACACCTTCACAAGGACGTTAACCAAATTGAGGCAGTCCAGAGAAGGGCAACCAAAATGGTGCAGGGACTGCATCAGAAAACATATGAAGACAGATTAACGGAGCTCAATATGTATACCCTAGAGCAGAGGAGGGAGAGAGGTGATATGATCGAAACATTCAAACACCTTAAGGGCATTAAGAAGGTGAAAGAGTCTTAACATGTTTCAATATAAGAAAAATAGCAGGACAAAAGGACACAGCATGAGATTAGAGGAAGGCCGATTAAGGGGTAATGTGAGGAAGTTCTTTTTCACAGAAAGGGTGGTGAATGCATGGAACGGCCTACCTCAGAAAGTGGTGGATATGAGTACAGTGCAGGGCTTCTAACAGGCATGGGATGGGCATAAGGGAGCAATACAGATGAGTATGAATAGATAGGCCATTGACAGAACAAAGGCTGGTGGCACATTTATAAGGTAGAAAAAGAAATGGGCAGACTGGATGGGCCTTGCAGTCCTTATCTGCCGTCAGCTTCTATGTTTCTACTTACGAGTTGAAATTCCTCACTTGGAAAACGGCCTTCCTGATGGTCATTACTTCTGCTTGTAGGGTTTCTGAAATACACACCTTGGTTACAGACCCCCGGTATATGGTATTTCACAAGGACAAAGTAGTTCTTAGGACTCATCCTAAGTTCCCAGCCTCTCCCTACAAAACAGGGTACTAAATGAGAAAAAGACTAGGTAGAAAGGTCAGTGGGGGATGCTGCAAAAGAAGGTAAAGCCATAAAAAAATGGAGAGCAATGAGTACCAATGCCCGTAGTCTGAGTAACAAGCTTCCTGAATTAGTGGCCTTGATGGAGGAGGAACATCTGGATATCGTGGCAGTCACAGAAACATGGTACTCACAAAACCATGACTGGAACGTAGACATACCAGGATACACTGTCTACAGGAGGGACAGGGAGGGTAAAAGAGGAGGAGGAGGAGTAGCTGTTTACATAAGGGAAGGAATCAAAGCAACAGAACAAAAGGGAAAACAGGGAGGAGAAGAAGCTCTGCGGGTAAATTTGAGACCGGCAATGGCACGACAATCCGCATAGGGTTGTATACAGACCCCTTCTCAGGAGGAGGAAATGGACAAGGAAATGATAGAAAGAATACTTAGAATGGCAGAAAAAGGGAGATATTGCTGATGGGTGATCTGAATATGCCATATGTTAACTGGAGTGCAGTTGCAGCCACTTCGAAGAGTGGGGTTATTCTAGATGCCCTACAGGGGGCATGCCTTAGACAACTAGTATTGGAGCCCACTCGAGAGGGAGCAATCTTAGACCTGGTTCTCTCAAATGGAGATGAAGAGAGGATCACAGATGAAGAAGTGGGTAGCCATCTGGGAACTAGCGACCATCGAACAGTATGGTTCACAGTAAACACAGCAATAGAGTCAAGCCATACAAAGGCAAAAGTACTGGACTTTAGGAGGGCTGACTTTGCCAAAATGGGTGAGTGCCTAAGGAATGCACTAGCAAATGGGCAGGAAGTAGGGGTGGAAGAACAATAAGGAATAATAAAATCTGGCATCACAGAGGTAACGAGCCTTTGTGTGAAGCAAATAAACAAAACAAAATGATGTAAGAAACCACTGTGGTTCTCAAAGGAAGTGGCAGTGAAGGTTCAAGAGAAAAAAGCATTCTGGGAAGTACAAGGAATCACAGAAGGAGCAGGACAGAGATCTTATCAGTTAAAGCAAAGGATGCTGGGAAGGCAGTCAGAACAGCAAAGCCCAAACCAGGAAAGATAGCCAACTCCAGTTAAGAGGATAAACCTTTTATAGGTACATCAGGAAGCGAAGGAAGACCAAGGGAGGGTTAGTGAGGCTTAATAAAGGGGAGGGAGGGTGGGCAGAGGTGACTGTGAAAAGGCAGAGATACTAAACAAATATTTTTGCTCAGTATTTACAAAGGAAGAGGGGGAGGTACCTAAAACAAACAGCAGAAACACTCTGGATACAGAAGTTGATAACAGCCCATTTACAGAAGAAAGGGTTCTGAAAGAACTCTTAAAACTGAAGATGGACAAAGCAATGGGGCCTGATGAGATTCATCCCAGAATTCTAAAAGAACTAAGGGTAGAACTAGTGACACCACTAACTACCCTCTTTAACAAATATGGGAGGATGGGATGGTACCTGAGGACTGGAGGAGGGCAGATGTGATTCCCCTTCACAAAAGTGGGAGCAAGGCAGAAGCAGGAAACTACAGACCTGTTAGTTTAACCTCAGTGGTAGGGAAAATGATGGAATCACTTCTGAAGGAAAGAATTGTTGAGTATCTAGAGGCCAGAGGGGCACAGGACCCAAGGCAGCATGGATTCACAGCGGAAGGTCATGCCAGACAAATCTGATAGATTTCTTTGACTGGGTGACCAAAGTAGTAGATCAGGGAGCGGCGTGGACATGGCCTACCTAGACTTTAGCAAGGCATTTGACACAGTCCCACACAAAAGATTAATATACAGGTTAGCCAGCCTGGGAGTGGGTCCCAAGATGACAGCCTGGGTAAAGAATTGGCTGGAGAATAGGACACAGAGAGTAATAGTAAATGGAGTCCACTCTGAAGAAATGGGGGTTACTAGTGGGGTACCGCAGGGTTCAGTTTTAGGACTGGTCCTCTTCAATGTCTTTATAAGCAACATTGCAGAGGGACTGGAAGGAAAAGTATGTCTCTTTGCAGATGACACAAAGATCTGCAACAGAGTTGATGCACAAGGTGGGGTGGAAAGGATGAGAAGGGACTTGGCAAGGTTAGAGGAATGGTCAAATTTATGGCAGCTTAGAATCATTGCTAAGAAGTGCAAGGTAATGCACCTGGGAAACAAAAACCCAGGGGAAGAGTACACATTGGGGGGTAAGATACTAACAACAAAAATGGAAAGGGACCTGGGGGTAGTCATATCAGATGACCTAAAGGTGGGCAAGCAATGTGAGAGGGCAGCAAGGAGGGCTGGGGGGCTACTGGGATGCATAGGGAGAGGCATCACCAGTAGAAAACAGGAAGTTATTATCCCTCTGTACAGACAGTTGGTGAGACCCCCATCTGGAGTACTGCGTGCAGTTCTGGAGACCAATCTCTGCAAAGACATAGACAGGATGGAAGCTGTCCAGGAGGGCAACTAAAATGTTGCAGGGTCTGCACCGGAAGACATATGAAGAGAGACTTAAGGAGCTAAATATGATATAGCCTCGAGGAAAGGAGGAAGAGGGGACATGATAGAAGCGTTCAAGTACCTCAAGGAATCAACAAAGTCCAAGAGGGTAGCATCTTTAAAAAAGAGGTGTACAAGAACAGAGGGGCACAATTTGAAGATAGAAGAGGCGGCTCAGGTAACAAGGAAGTATTTTTTCACAGAGGGTTGTGGATGCATGGAACGGCCTTCCGGAGGAGGTTGTGGAGTCAAAAACAGTGGTGGAATTCAAGCATGCATGCGACAGTCATGAGGCAATTCTAGAGGGTGGGGGTAGGAAGAAGTAGGCTGCTGGTTAACTAGGATCTGCAGCTTATCCATTAGGTAGGGAAATGGGCAGACTGGGTGGGCGAAGCGGTCCTTATCTGCCGTCAAAATCTATGTTTAAGGTTATCTCAGAATCCCATCTGAATCGACCTGTAGTCCTTCCTACCTACTTTGCAAACTTCCAGAATGAAGGGGAGCATACTTTTCATTCTCTGGACGTAAAAAGAGCATTGCGGTTCTATCTCAATAGAACGAAGGAAATCCGCAAGGCTCATCAACAACTGTTTGTTTCCTTCAGCATGATCCGGCTGGGTCAGCCTGTTGCTAACAGGTGCATTTCAGCGTGGCTGGTAGCATGCCTTCGCCACTGTTATTCTATGGCACAGGTCAAGCTGGAAGGCAGAGCGTACGCTTAATCTACCAGAGCAGTCGCGGCATCTCTGATGGAAATCCGTAATGTCCCCATTGCAGATATTTGCAGTGCAGCTACCTGGAGCTCCGTGCATACGTTTGTTAAGCACTATGCCTTGGATGTCCGTGCCAGACGACATCAGTCATGTGGCAGGACAATTCTTTTTTTTTTTTTGTACTTTATTTTTATTATTTTCAATGTAGGTATACATTACGTTCCAAGCAGAGACATTTCAAATCATAGTTGCAAATCTGACACTTTGAGGACGCCACCCCTCTAAAATCCCTATATATTGATTATTCTGCTGCTTTAAGAAACATCCTGGGGAGTTACTTAATTATAATATACGAGTTTTCATACAGATGTGCTAGGTATGAAGCCCATGAGCGGCATGGAAAAAATTACTACATCAGTTTTAATATACATTTTCCCCTTATTTAAATAACCCCCCAGAAAGGGTTATTAAAAGAACCATGCTTTTAACTGTAAAAAAAGTATCACAATCTGTGATAATTCTGATAAGGTCGTGCCACTTTGAATTAGAGTACCTCTACTATCCTGTTCTATCTAAATCCTGTTTAATGCATACATATCAGACATCAGGGATGGTATAGGGTGTGAAATGAGTCTCTTCGCGGATGACTCCAAGATGGGAGCAGTAGTTGAGGGAGAAGAGGGGAGGTTGGCCCTGCAAGGACCTGGACACCCTGGAAAGCTGGGCTCACACATGGAAATTAAATTTCAATATCACCAAGTGCAAGGTGTTGCATCTTGGTGGAAACCCTAAACACATGTACACTCTGGGAGGAGGTGCTGGAAGCCTCAACAGGGGAAAAAGACCTAGGGGTCATGGTGGATACATGTATGAATAACACTGAGCAGTGCAGGAGAGCAGCTAGCAAGGCAAACAGGATGTTGGGATGCATCGAAAGGGGATCACCTCTAGGAGCAAGGAAGTGATTCTGCCACTGTACAATGGACTGGTTAGACCACACCCTTGGTACTGTGTACAGTACTGGAGACCACACTTGAAGAGGGACATACAGCTCCTGGAGGGTACAGAGGAGGGCAACAAAGATGATACGAGGCTAGGGATTTGACTTACGAGGACAGACTTGAGGAGCTCTGCCTGTTTTCATTGGAGGAGAGGGAGACAGGACATGATTGGGGTCTTCAAGTACCTCAAGGGAATAAATAGGGTAAACATGGAGGGGATCTTTAGACTAAAGCAGGAGGCATCACCAGAGGGCATGGTTTGAAGTTGGAAGGTGGAAGGGTGAGGGGAAGAGGAGGAGGTTTTTCACTGAGAGGTGGTGGACCCTTGGAATGCTTTGCCTGGTGAGCTGGTTCAGAGATCCACAGTGGAGAGCTTTAAGAGAGGTGGGACAGACACAGAAAGTGGATGTATCAGATGATGGCCTGTCCCGGGGGGGTGGGGATGGATGATAGGGGTTTCTGGAGCACAAGGGATGGGAGGGTCTCGGCACCCAACTAAGGATCTAGGTTCGAGCAGACTTGATAGACCATAAGGCCTAATCTGCTGGCAAATAGTATGTTAGTATGTTAGTATGTTACTATGGGAACATCTATATCCATTACTAAGAGGCTGTAACTATCTAATCTCCCAAACCTAATTAAACAAGTAACCAAACTTTAGAAGACTTATATAGAGTCCAGTAATATGTCTGTCGCTCAGAAGGTGTTTACTGTTAAGTCCTGAGGGATTAAATCTAAGCGTTCAGAAAATGGTAGTCCTATCATAAACTTTGTTAGAGTACTCACTCGAACCTCTCTCTGGATTTAAATGAGCTTTTATATTTATTAATATAAAGTTCCTCTCTTTTCCCAAGATCTTCGTTGGAGAAATCCTAGCTGTACCTTCATGTCTCGTCATTGTCTGAGGAGCTCTCACCCTGGTCTGCCTCACGTCTTCTTTTCGGTACATGACTCTGGACCCATCGATTAACTTCCTTCACTTCCGAAAAGATGAAGATCTTCCCCTGATGCGTTATTCTCGGCCGGGCTGGAAAAATTACACTGTGTGGATCCCTGCTTCACGCAAGAGTGCCCTGGTACCGTCAAACTGCTTTCGCCGTTGTCTGGTGGCAAAACTGCTGTCTGGATAGAGTCGGACTGTCTCCCTCTTGCAGAGCAATGTCCGATTTTTGTCTAGCTAGGGCCAGCAAGTAGTCCCTTGTAGCTACTCCGTCGGTGATCGTTAATACAGTACAAGGGGCTTCAGGGTTATCTGGCCTACCTCTGGCTGCGATCCAGTAGGCTTTTGGAATGCCCTTAATGCGTGGGCTTGCATCTTCACCGAACTGTTGTTGGAGCCATTCATGTAAAAATAGGACGAGGTGATCTCCCACGCAACCCTCTGGGAGCCCTAGAAAATGGATATTAGGAGCCCTTGTCTGGTTTTCGAGACGCATTTGGAAATGCTTGTTCTCCTCTATTACACCATTTACTGCTCCCATTGCTGCTTCTGACCTTTTTTTGTTATCTGAGGATTCTGCTGACACCAGGTCGATTTTTGTTTCTAGGTTGGTAACTCTAGTAGCAATTCCATCTATTTTTCCTGCCAGGTCAGAAACAGAGGTGATTAATCTGTTTATTTTGAAGCCAAGGGATTGTAAAGTTTCTTCTCCCTTGTTTCTAATGTCTGTACTTCATTGTTAAGATGTGGACCGCGTGGTAGAGGGACCGGGAGCATTCTTAGCTTTTGCTCCTTCATGGAGCGATCGATCCTTTCAAGGATTTCCCATATTGTTCCTCGAGTCTTCCGATTACTGTTTTTGTGTTTAGGTATTTTCACGATAGTGCAGAAAATACTTATTTAATTTCCCAAATTCGAAGATACAGAGGAGCTCTATTCAAATGCGGCCATTTTGCTCGGGCTTTCTAGCGCCCCCCTACCGGCAGGACAATTTTTAATCGACTTCTGTCCTAGAAAATGAGCAACTTTCTCTTCTGCGGCCCGTCTCGGGGGGGATTATTTAGCTTGGTACTCTCCCTTCAGTGTGAATGAGTGGTGGAGACTTTATGTCCAGGAAGATATGGAAATTACGTACCTACCATAATTGTTGATCTTCTTGGATGAAGTCTCCACCACTCATTCACATGCCCATCCACCATCCCCCGAGCTCACTTCTCTGTTTCTGGTCTTCAGTCCCTCAGTGGCTGGGCTGTGAAGACTTTGTTGTTGACCCTTCTTACATGGGTCATTCGGACTATCTTATGTCCAGTTTTTAGGTTAGTCCTCTTTAGGTTAGTTACGCTGCACCTCCTCGGAAAAATAGGTACTGAGGCGGTTGGAGGGTCAATGCCGAGATAGTCTATACCGCACATGCCTGGCTCGCGGTGCCGCTTCCTCGTGGCTCCATCTCTGTGCCGGCTGTCCTGAAAATGTTTGCTCCCGCTAGGTCCTAGCACCTCTGGCGTACTCCCATCAGTGTGAATGAGTAGTGGAGACTTCATCCAAGAAGATCAAGAATTATGGTAGGTACGTAATTTTCATTTTTCTTTTAATACCTTGAGTAGAAGCCATAGCTTTCATTGGAGGGTGGCTTTTATTACAGTTGTTTACTGTGACCTGTGGCTTGTATTCAAGGGTGGTCTCTAGCCGACGAAATGCAGCACTATAAAACTGAAGTTGGAAATCCGGCATTGTGATTGGCTGAGACCTATGTGAATGCTACATGGTATCTGCATGAGTTGTGCATGCTCCATTGTTGCGTGAAGGAGGAACATGCACACAGGAGTCAGTGGTACCTTTATTTGAATTATTGCATTTAAAAATACTGCTGAAAAGCCTGGCCACATTTCAGAATAGCAGTAAGATAACTCTGGCAGATGGGTTACCTATCAGTCATCTCACCCCTATGGCAAATCACACTCTACTGCAGTTTGTGTGGTGTAGCATGCAGTGGTGGGATGGTGGAATTGCATCACGATAACTCTCCCCATTGTGTCTTTCCGCTTAATTAAATGTTTAATAACCTCATGAGATGAAAACAAAATAGATAAAGGGATATACCATCGTGTAGATCCTTGAGTAGGCATTATCTAGTGTGTAGTACACAATTCTGTACACCATACTATAGAAATGATGATAAATATGCTAGAAAGAATTCACTGGACACTAACAAAAATAGTAGGAGTAGGGAGGATTTTGTGCTGATTGCTGGATACCGTCTTGGAACAGTGAAAACAGGCTGTCTGCCCTGAGGTGGCTCTAAGGTGAGAAAAGAAGATGAGGAGGAGATATGGTAACTGTTTTCAAAATTGTGAAAAAAATAATTCCATCTGATTAGATCAAAAAGTACTAAGTATATAAAAAAATGAGAGCACTAAAATGAACTGTTTGTTTATTTAATTTTGTTGACCCAGTAAGCCCACTGGGCCTAGAAGTCCCTTTTTCAGGGCCGACCGGGGGAGGGGGGGATACAGATGGTAAGCAACTGAAATTGAACCATATTAAGCTGTTGGTGGTATTTTTAGTGAATGGGAGAAATTTGGCCAGGACACTTTTTCGATATGTGCCATAGGATCTTTAGCATTCACCTGAACTACCATTAATCGAGGCAGATGGGACCTCAGTTTAACGTCTCATCTGAAAGACGGCACCTCAGAAGCGCAGCACCCCCCTCATGCTGCACTACAGCGTCAGTATTGGGATATTAACCCAAGTGCCAGATGTGGGAACTGAACCCACAGCCGTTTGATCTCCCGGCCTCAGAGTCGAGTGTGCTACCTACTGAGCCACTGACACTTAGTTTTTGTTGACCCTGAAAGAAAGGCTAACCAACATGTCCCGGGGAAGGGGATACAGATGCAAACCAACTGATGATACTGAACCAGATAAAGCTGTTGGTCGTATTTTATTGAATGGGGAAAATTTGGTCAGGACACTGGGAAAATTCCTCTACTCTTTTCGAGAGTTGCCATGGGATCATAGATCACAGGATAGTACAGACATAAGAAGGCAGACTGCCAGTATGGAATGCCTGCCACTTAACAGCTGTTATAGCCCGTGATACCCACACTGCCCATATAGTCATCTAAGTAAGCTATTCTTAAAGCTCAGTAAGGTGTTGCTGTCAGCTGTCCTCCTTGTAGCTTATTCCACATCAGGACTACCCACTGGCTGAGCCAGTAATCTCCTTCTGTCAGTCCTGAATCTCCCTTTCTTTAACTGCTATCTTTATGATTGGGTTTGACATGTTTTCCTTGAGTTCCAGCCCCATTCCAGATATAAGTTCCTCATCCTGGACTGTCCCTATAGATCATAATCATGTTCCCTTGCAAATCTCCTATATTTGAGTGTGGATAGGTTCAGTTCCTCCAATCTTTCCTTGTATGATATGTCCCTTAAACCCTTGATTGGTTTGGGGAATCTGCCCTGCAACTATTCCAGCCTAGTAATGTCTGTTCTTTTAAATAGTGCCCATACCTGTACACAGTACTCCATGTGGGGCCTCACCAGTGACCTAAAAAATGGCAGCATCACTTCTCTATCTTTGCTGAGAATTTTCCTTTTTTTTTATATAGCAATTTTTCTTGCCCCCAGCCTGGTCAGCTCTCTCTGCCCTAGCCTGCCCCTAACCAGCAGCCATCCTCCACCATGACTCACCTGGCCATGTTCCCCACAGTTTGTTGCCTGTTGCAGGGCCAGGAGAGTGAGGGCTGTCCTCCCTCCTCTGGTTCATAATCCAGTTTGGCCGGGAGCACCAGGTGGCAACACTGGTCGGAAACAAACCAGGCATTAGCTACCAGCTGTCCTGAACAAAACCCTCTCCAGATTTACTTCAGCGATCGTTAGCCAATTGGACGCATACGGGCCCACTTTACCAGCGGCGTCAATGCACCCTCATTGGCCATGGAAAATCCCCCCACATGCCGTCATCAGCTCCTCCAACGTCGGACCTGGACTTGGAAGAGGTCGACATAAAAGAGTACCACCACGCTGACCTCATTCTCCCTGAGGAGGAAGAGGAGGTCTTTAGTTCAGACAGGTCCACAGCCTCATCTGTTAGCGAGGACTCTGTCAAGCATATTCCTAGGTCTCCTCCTGAGGACACCACATTTTTCATTGTGATGAAACAATTATCATCAGCCATGAGGTTCTATACTGAGGAGGAAGATGTCACCAGAAAGGATCTGGTGGACTTCCTGGAGATCCCAGAGTCTCCCCCCACAATCATTCCTCCTATTCTTCCTGCTCTGAGGAATGCTGCCACTGCAGCCTGGCACAGACCAGACATGGTGCTAGCTATGCCCTGCAAAGTAGACCAACTTTATCATGCCCCTCAGGTGTTTCCTTACTATGCTGCCCAGCGAGAGACTGATTCATTGGTCATCATGACAGGTCCAAGGTGCCTTAGCATCTAAGTTCTCTCCTTCTGGACAAAGAGCCTTGTAGGATAGACCTTTGGGGCAAGAGGGTTTATGCCTTCTCTACCCCTTGGGCAGAGGTTTGCCAACTACCTGTCTCATATGGTAAAATACTGGAACACCAACTGGAGGAAGGGTAAAGCTGAAACTCATGCCCTCCCAGATGGCACACAAAAGCAGGAGGTTCTCAAGTGCTTGCAGTCTGCTGAGAACATTAGCAAGCACCTCCTCAGGGCCCTCAATGACATGTCGGACACTATTGCCAGGGCTGCTGCCACTGGCATTTGTCTATGTAGGCACTTCCTGGCCGAGGGTTTCTGGCTTTGCTGCTGAAGTTCAGCAGAAGGTGCTTAATGCCCCCTTTAATGGCACAAAACTCTTTGGACATGATGGCCAAGACATCATTAATGATTTGCACGCATCTGGCAGGGCTATAAAGTGTGTCCACTCCCTCTACCATACCCATCCTAAGGGTAGACAGTGCCTTCCCTTTTGTAAGGCGTCCAACAGGCCTGGAACAACCTCATGGCCCCAGGACAAATGAGGAACCTCCACAGCCTTGCCTGCCCCTCCAGTACAGGAGCCGGGGCCAAGCGTCCATGAAGTGTTGGATCAGCCCTCATGGCTGGATCTACCTCTGCTTGACTCCTTGCCAGACCCCCCCCCTCCCAAGTCCCTGACCAAGAGGTGGTTGGAGGTCTGTTCTCCCTCCATCTGACTCAGTGGAGAATCATAACTTCAGATGCCTGGATTCTGCAAATAATAGAAAGGGGTCACATGCTGGAGCTCATGGAACGGCCCCACAGAAACCCCTCCCCTGACCTCCACATACCCCCCCCCCACCGGCTCACTTGTCTGTTCTCTGGGAGGTGATACAGTCTATTCTGCGCAAACCAGCCATCGAGCCAGTGCCCAGGTGCCAGAGAAATAAGGGATTTCTATTCCAGGTTTTTCCTGGTCCCCAAAAAGACCGGAGATTTGAGGCCCATTTTGGATCTAAAGGCTCTCAATCTGTACATCCAGTACCGAAAGTTCAGGATGATGACTTTGCCAGGCCTGAAGCCTCTTCTCAAAACAGGTGACTGACTCTGTTCACTGGACATGCAGGATGCTTACCTGCACATCTTGGACCCCCAAAGGAGGTTTCTCCGTTTTCTGTTTCAGGGTGAGCATTACCAATCCAAGGCGGCTCCTGCAGACTCTGGAGAACTCTTCAGTTGTTCCACTCCTTGGGTATTATGGTCAGTCTACCCAAGTTGGTTCTAGTACTGTTCCAGGGACTGCAGTACATAGAAGCCATTCTAGATTTGGCGCAGGTGAAGGCTTTCCTACCGCAAAATAGGGCAGAGTGCCTTATGGTCCAGGCTCAGGTGGTGGCCTAGAGCTGTTTCATTATTGCCAGGGTGTACCTGAGACTGTTGGGTCTAATGGTGGCTGCCATTCTCATTGTTCCATGGTGAGACTCCACATGTGCGTCCTCCAGTGGATTCTCAGAGTGCGATGGGACCAATGCGTGGACAAGTTAGATCAGTTGGTGCTGGTCGCCTACATAGATACATAGACAGTGTCGGCAGATAAGGGCCTGTGGCCCACCCAGTCTGCCCATTTGAGCTTGTAAGTTCAGTTTGTTTTCCTAGAAGTCTGTTGCCCCATACCACTGACCTCCAGAATTCCTTTATGTCTATCCCATGCATTCTTAAATCTCGTGATTGTTTCAGCCCCCACCACTTCCTCTGGCAGGGTGTTCCACTTGTCATCCACCCATTCTGTGAAGAAATTCTTTCTCATGTTTCCTCTGAATCGTCCTCCCTCCAACTTCATCCCATGCCCTCTAGTCCTGGAACATCTTTTTCCCTTAAAAATAGTGTTTTCCTGCACCCTGTTCCTCCCTGTAAGATACTTGTATGTCTCTATCATATCCCCTCTCTCCCTCCTCTCCTCCAGGGAGAACATGTTCAGTTCCTTCAACCGGTCTTCATAGGACTTGTGATGCAATCCATGCACCATCTTTGTTGCCCTCCTCTGAACCTTCTCTACCCTGTCTATGTCCTTACGTAGGTATGGTCTCCAGAACTGCACACTGTACTCCAGGTGGGGCCTCACTAGTGTCTTGTATAGTGAATTATGACCTCCCTTTTCCTGCTGGTGATGCCCTGCCTATACATCCCAGCATCCATTTGCTTTACCTGCTGCCTTGTCACACTGTTTCCCTACCTTGAGGTCAGAGATGATAACCCCAAGATCCCTTTCCTGCTTGGTGCATGCTATATCCTCACCCCCCAACTGATATATTGTGCCAGGGGTTTTTGTGCCCCATATGCATTATCTTGCACTTCTTTGCATTGAATTTCAACTGCCAAACCCCTGACCATTCTTCAAGTTTCTGCAGGTCACTTCTCATTCTGTCTACACCCTCTGGTGTGTCTACTCTGTTACAGAGCTTTGTGTCATCAGCGAACAGTGAAATTCTGCCTTCTAGGTCCTGCGCAATGTCACTGATGAAGATGTTGAATAGGACCGTCCCAGCACTGATCCCTGTGGTACCCCACTGGTCACTCTTCCCTCTGTGGAGTGACAGCCATTACCACCACCCTCTGTGTCCTGCCACCCAGCCAGTTACCTACCCACCACACTACTGTCCTGCCCACACCCATATTCCCCAGTTTGTGTAATAGTCTTCTATGTGGCACAGTGTCAAAGGCCTTGCTGAAGTCCAGATAGGCCATGTCCACTGCCCTCCCCTGATCCACCTCCCTAGTCACCCAGTCAAAAAATTCAACGAGGTTGGTCTGACATGACTGCCCCCTGGTGAAACCATGCTGCCTTGGGTCCTGTAGTCCATTGACAACAAGATGTTCCACCAATCTCTCCTTCAGTAGTGCTTCCATGATCTTCCCCACTACCGAGGTGAGGCTGACTGGTCTGTAGTTCCTGCTTCTTCTTTGTTCCCACTTTTGTATAAGGGGACTACATCTGCTGTCCTCCAGTCTTTGGGTACCTCCCTGTTTCCAGTGATTGGCTAAACAGGATAGCCAGAGGTTCAGCCACCACCTCTCTTAGTTCTTTAAGGACCCTGGGTGCACCCCATCTGGCCCCATTGCTTTATCAACTCTTATTACTTCCAGTTCCTTCAGGACCCTTTCGTGTAAAGGGACTTTGCGTCCATTTCTGCACCATTCTCACCCCTTGTACTCCTTCAGACCCATTACCTCCTCTTCCTCAATAAAGACTGAGCAGAATACACTGTTCAGTATGTCAGCTACTGTTGTCATCCTCCACGCTGCCCCCATCCTCCCCCTTCAGTCTCACGATCCTCTCCTTTGTCTTTCTTTTTTCACTTATGACCTGTAAAAGGTTTTGTCCTCTACCACTGATTTTGCAATGTGCTCTTCTGTCTGAGCTTTGGCTTCCCTTACTGACCTCCTGCCTCCCTTTACTTCTCCCTATCCCTTCTGCCTGTGTCTTCTGTATTGCCTGAATGCAATCTTTTTGGCTTTCACTACATACTCTTGGAAAACCATAATGGTCTCCTCTTCCTTTTCCTCTTGCTAACCTGCTTAATGCATAATTCTGTTGTTCTTGTAATCCCATTTTAAATACTGCCCACTGTTCCTCAACCTCTGATTCCGTCCCATTCCCTTAATGCCTCTTTCAAGTATCTCCCCATTTTCCCAAAGTCTGCCCCTAAAATCCAGGATACGTGTCTTTGTGTGGTTTGGTTCTGCTCTTTGTATGATTTCAAACCACAATGACTGGTGGTCACTGTTCCCAGGTGCTCCCCACCAATTACCCCCATCACACTGTCCCTGTTTGTGAGCACAAGTTCCAGTATTGCCTTCTGCCGAGTTGGTTCCATGACCAGTTGCTTGAGGAAGACACCCTAAAGGGAGTCCAGGATAAATCTGCTCCTAGTTGATGCTGCTGCTGGGATGCTCCAGTCCATGTCTGGAATATTGAAGTCTCCAACCAGTACTACCTCACCCTTGTCTGCCATCCTTTGGATGGCTAGCATCAGCTCCCTATCTGTTTCTTCCTCATGGGCTGGTGGTCTGTAGACCACACCTGTGCGGATGGCTGTCCCCATTTTCCTTTCCAGCTTAACCCACAGTATCTCTCCCCCATTTTGTTCCTCCTGGATCTCTGTGGCCCTTATGTCATTTTTCACATACAGTGCCACTCCTCCTCCCTTCCTGCCTGCTTTGTCTCTTCTGAATATGTTGTAGCCAGATATGGCCATCTCCCAGTCGTGGTTATCATTACACCAGGTTTCAGTGATGGCCACAATGTCCAGGTCTGACTGCACCATGACAGCCTTCCCAGATCTTCCATCTTGTTGCTAAGGCTCCTGGCATTTGCACACATTGCTTTCCATGATTTGACCTCCCTAGACTGTTTCACTGTTCTACTCCAGCTCCTCCCCAATCTGCAGATTGCTCCAGTGGTGGATGGACCCCTTGAACCTGCTGCAAGAAGTCCCATTCCAGATCTCTTCTCCACAGCAGATCCTCATCATGGATGCTTCCAGGTCGGCCTGAGGAGCTCACCTGGGTCCCTTTCAAACCCAGGGTTCCTGGTCTCAGGTTAAGGCCTCCCTGCACATCAAAGTCCTGGAGATGCGGGTGGTGCTTTACGCCATGCAGACCTTTTAGGATCACCTTGCTCTGGGTCAGTTGCTGGAGCAGTCAGACAATCTCAGCGTAGTGTACTACGTCAACAAACAGGGGGATACTCATTGGTACCCCCTGTGTAGGGAGGCCATGAAAGTGTGGTACTGGGCGTTAGATCATGTTCTGACACTCTTGGCGGTCCACATCCCAGGCGAGCTTAAACACTCTGACGGATAGCCTCTATCAGACTCAAGTCAAGCATTCATGAGTGGGAGCTCCTCTCATCCATCGTAGAAGAGTTGTTCAACAGATGGCGTCATCCAGAATTGGACCTTTTTGCATCCCCATTCAACGCAAAATTGCCCAATTTCTGCTTGCTTGATCCAGGACCTGGAGTTTTCTGGCGAGACGCGTTGTCCCTTTCCTGGAGCAGGAGGTTTCTTTACACATTTCCTCCGTTCCCTCTGATTCGGAGGGTCCTCATTAAATTGCAGATGGAGCGGGCCAGCATGATTCTGATAGCTCCATTCTGGCCCCGCCAGGTATGTTTTTTTCTACTACAGCAGCTTGCGGAGGAACCCCTGGTCCCTCTCTCCTTTGCAGAAACCTGCTGACCCAGGCTCAGGGGACCCTGGTCCATCCCAACCTCAGGTCCCTCCATCTGCATGCTTGGCTCCTGAGGACATAGCATCACCAGGTTTGGGATCTCTAATAGAGTGGCAGATATCCTGGTGGCCACCCGGAAGCCTTTCACTCAAGCCACATATGCCATGAAATGGAAGCGGTTTGCCATCTGGGCTGCCAAACATAATCTGGACCCTTTCACCTGTCTTGTGAGCCAGATCCTGGACTACCTGATCTATCTGTTTGACTCAGGTCTCCAGTACTCTTCCCTCAAGGTGCATCTTTCGGCGATTTCAGCCTTTCACGAGCCCGTGGGTGGCCGCATGATTGCTCAGCTGGATGTCTCCCATACCTTTTTAAGGGGCATCCTGCATCTGAAACCTCCAATCCATTTTCCTGACCTGGCTTGGGATTTGAATTTTGTTTTGGAGAAGTTGACCCTGTCTCCCTTTGAGCCAGCCACAACTTGCAACCTAAGCTTTCTGTCTTGGAAAGCATTATTTTTAGTTACCATAACTTCTGCTTGAAGAATTTCAGACCTTCAGGCACTGTGGTGCGAGGAGTCTTACTCGATTTTTCCCAAAGACAGGGTGTTTCTGCGCACAGATCCTACGTTTCTCCCTAAGGTGGTCTCTGAGTTTACACTCAACCAATCTATCCACCTTCCTGTTTATTTTCTTGAGTGTGCCAGTCCAGGGGAAGCACTGCTTCATACGTTAGATGTGCACAGAACTTTGAAGTACTACTTGCTTCACACCAAAGAATACAGAAAGTCGAAGCAGTTGTTTGTGTCCTTCGCCCCAGGTAGAGAGGGCATTCGTAGTACTGCTGTTGTAAGAATTGTGTTTTTTTTTTTTTTTTATTTATTATTTTAGTTTGTTATTTTTGATCCTGACATCTTAAAGAAAATAAAATGATACAAGTGCGTTTTTTATGCACCTGACTTGTGGTCTACCTGTTGTTGTGTTAACCTTCACCCATGCCCTGTGACATTTGGTGTGAAAAGTGAGATAATTGGAAGTCCTAAGCTAAAAAAGGGTGGATTCCAATTGGTATCAGACCTGATACTCCAGGGTAAGCAGTGTCGCAGCGGTACTTGAAACATGACAACACCTATGCGACCTGTCCTCACCAGAATGATGGCTGAGCAGACAGGTGAACAACTGCTCCCAGGACTGGAGTTTGAGAGTAAGACAAGGGCTAAACCTGAACAGCAATCAACAGATACCTATGAAGAGGTCGCCAGAGAAGAAGGACTTGTTGAGGAACCACCAGAGAATATGAGCAAGCTCCTGAAATGGCTTGCCAAGAAGCAGATTGAGCAACTTTGGGAGCAAGATAGCCAGGAGCGGGAGACGGAGCGATGATGGCAGGACGAGCGATGGGCGAACACGATTAGGCCCTACAGATTACTGGGACTAGCAGAACATCTGGTGGTACTCATACCACCCCAAAGGACATTAAGTTGACCAAAATGTCCACCACTGTGATGACACTGAGGCATACCACACTACTTCTGAAAGAGTGGTTAAGGCTTGTGGATGGCCTCCGGAACAGTGGATGGTAAGACTGGCTCCCTATCTCACGGGTCGAGCCCAATTGGCTTATAGTAATGTGATCCACAAAAGTGCTGAAAAGTATGATCTCATGAAAAATGAGATTCTGAAGTAGTTCAATATTAATACTGTGTCCCAAGTTATCCTTACTCATGTACCTGCGACATGTAGTCCCACTTCACAAACGTGGTTGCAAAGAGGAGGCAGAAAATTACAGGCTTGTCAGCCTGACATCTGTAGTAGGAAAATTGATGGAAACACTGTTAAAGGAAAGAATCATGGAACACCTGGAATCCAACGGACTGCAGGACCCGAGGCAGCATAGCTTTATGGAAGGGAGGTCATGCCAGACAAATCTGATATATTTTTTTGACTGGGTAACCAAAGTGTTGGATCAGGGAGGGGTGGTGGACATGATCTACATGGACTTCAGCAAGGCCTTTGACACCATTCCACAAAGCAGGCTCGTAATTACGTTGGATAGCATGGAGGTGGGCAATAAGGTGGTAACCTGGGTAAGAAACTAGTTAGGGGATAGGAGGCAGAGGGTAGTGGTAAATGGAGTTCACTCTGAGGAGAGGAGAGTGACCAGTGCAGTACCGCAGGGGTCAGAACTGTGGCTAGTCCTCTTTAATGTCTTCATTAGCAACACAGAAGAGGAACTGTAAGGGAAGTTCTTCCTCTTTGCGGATGACACCAAGATCTGCAACAGAGTGGACACTCCAGAGGGGGTGCATAGGATGGAAAGAGATTTAAAATGATTGGAGGAGTGGTCAGAAGTTTGGCAGCTAAGGTTTAATGCAAAAAAGTGCAAAATAATGCACTTGGGTCACAGAAACCAAGGGGTGCAGTACAAAATGAGGGGAGAGATACTAACAATGACCAAGCAGGCAAGGGACCTGGGGATAAACATATTGGATGACCTGAAGGTGGCCAGACAGTGTGACAAATTGATCAGGAAAGCTAGTGGAATGCTGGGGTGTATAGGTAGGGGTATTACAAGCAGGAAGAGGGAAGTGGTGTTGCCCCTATATAGGTCATTGATAAGACCCCACCTGGAGTACTGTGTCCAGTTTTGAAGGCATCTCATCAAGGACATAGGGCGGAGGCCATCCAAAGGAGGGATACCAAGATGATACAGGGTGTACATCAAGAGTCCTACAAGGAGAGGCTAAAGGAACTAAACGTGCACTCTGGAGAAGAGGAGGGAGAGGGCGGATATGATCAAGACCTTTAAATACTTCAAGTGGGTGAATAAGGTACAAGTGGGAGGTATTTTTTGGAGGAAAGGATGCTCCAGAACAAGGGGCCACAATATGAAGCTGGAGGGGGATAGGTTTAGGAGAGATGTGAGGAAATACTCCTTCACAGAAAGAGTGGTGGATGCCAGGAACAGTCTTCCAGTGGAGGTAGTGGAGGCGAAAACAGTAGTGGGATTCAAAAAACCTGGGATAAGCAGAAGAGAATCGTAAGGGATGGGTAAGGCGTGCAACAGAAAGTGCCGTAGACCTGGAAGGGTCTACAGCGTAAGCAGTGCAACAAAAAAAGGCATACTGGATGGGCAAAGCAGCCGTTATCTGCTGTCAGTTTCTGTGTTTCTAAGGTCTGATTTGCAGGCAGTTGCCTAGTTAGTGGCACAGGGGGCTGGACATCATCCTGCTGGTCAGAGTTTCTTTCCACCCTATTGAGGATTGTTGACCTGCAGTAAAGCACACACTGTCGGTGTCTTTCCCTCTCGAGACTTGTGCCTCCGCTGTGCTACCACCTGGCTTCTGCCAGCTGGTAATCAAACACTGTAAGACGTACTCCCCCTCCCTGAAGGAGGAAAGATGTTCATGGGGTACTCATTCTCCTTCCCCTGGCTGACCCCAAGCAACCACGTCCATTCCCAAGCCCAGGTCACTGGAGTAGCGAACCGAAGCACTACCTGCCCATCAGATATTAAGCAGTCTTTAACAACATTTATTGTGAAGCTTTTAGATGTTTTATATGAACCACTTGTACAAGGATTCTGTTTTTGCCAATGACGATGAATAATGCATTCCTTACTTTTTGCGCATAGGGTCTGTAGATAGGGTGATGTCAAGTAAATGTTTTTTTTTTATTTTCTAGGTGAACTTATGTTTTGACCAGTTTGTTTACAAGTTGGCAGATCAGATATTTTCTTACTACAAGATCATAGCAGGAAAGTAAGTTTTTTATGGCTGAAGATACACCAGCATTTCTGATCTTTCTTGAGCTTCTGTTGCCTAATCTAATCTGTGATGTCATTTGTTTTCTTTTCACAACAGTCTTCTTCTGGATAAACGACTAAGGACAGACTGCAAAAATCAGGGAGCAAATATCGCCTGGCCACAGTCCAACAGATATGAGACCTTACTAAAGCAGAGACATGTTCAGGTGAGAAATCCTACCCTCAGTACTGATTGAGTTTCATGATTTGTGAAAAATGTACGCAAATCCTCCTAAGATCTTATCAGCACAGGCTATAGTCGTGGTGTCATCCAGTTTATAATCCTACAGAGGCTGTCTTTTTTTTAATTTTTTTTTTTGTAGACACTGTTTTTACTTCGAAGGTCCAGGGCATCCTTCCAGAGTACCCACTCGACTACTGCTTCTACTCCCAGCCTGAAATCACCCTACCTCTCTCTCCTACTGGACCCACGATCCGTCCAGCCCCCCAAAGATCACTCCCTGGGAGAGGGCCTGCCCTTCCTTGGCGGCCTTTCTGAAATTAGAGGGATGGCTGTGAGACTGAGCCCCTGGTCGGGAGATCTGAGGATGGTAGGTCCGGCAGCGGGATGTGGGCAGGTCCTCTAGGTCTCCTTCATCCCCGCTGAACCTCCAGGTTATTTACATTGGAGCTCGGATGTGCAATGATATCTGTGCAGGTGCGCTGCTGACATCTGCTATGCTCCACCCCCCTTGAGTGCGTGGGCTCCTGTAGAGCCCCCAGTCTTCATCAGGGACCGCTGAGTAGCTGAGCGGAGCCCACAACCCACCCCGGGAGAGGAGAGCTGTCCTCCGGATGCTCAGTCCGCTCCCTCCTCGGCTGACCCTCGGCGCCCCATCTGTTCCTGAACCCAAGTCGTTGGCATGGCACGAGGTGTGGCGTCCAGCACCTCAACCCTCGGCAGCACCGGGCTGGCTTAGTCTTTTTGTTTCTTAATGATAATATATATGTGTGTGTGTATATATATATATATATATAGTGGCCATGTTACAGACCACTAAGGGTTAACTGATTTTTAAGAATTGAGGTGCAAGGGGATGTAGTATAGTGGAATACATCACAGCTGAAAGTGCAGGTAAGAGGTGAAGTGGAATGCTACCATACACCACTCCTAGGCTGTACAACTACAAGGCAAACGGATCACTCTTCTAATCCCCAAGAGATATGGTGACCTCTCACATATTTCACTTGAAACAACAGTTCATGCTCAACAACAAAAAGTTATACTTCATTATGCACACCATTTCCAACCATAGTAATAATCCCTTTTATTCATTTTTGTTTCCTAATCTATTTATATGGTACTACATTTCATTATAGCTGGCCTGTTGATGTATTCTCTAATCAGGGGAAAGTAATGAAGTGGCTCAGTGATCCTTTAAAATGACACATGGCTGGGGTTTTGTTGTAGGAACCTGCTCACTTATGCAATTTTCCTTTCCTGGAGTATGATCCTACTACACGAGCCAGCTACTGGTCAGTTCACCATGCACATACACAATGACATTGTAAGAGTCCAATATATTAACCAGCTATACAAATGTTGCTGGTGACTGTAGTTTTTTTTTTTCCTTGCAAGCAATTTTACACAGTGGCAAACAGCAAACAAACAACAAAAAGCTGCTCAAGGGTCTGCAAGGTACAAGTATAAACTAATATAAATAGGCCCAAACAAACGACACTCAACAACCTCACAGGGGATATACCCCACCAACAGATATACTGAAGAAGCACAATGCTGTTTTTACAAATATTTTATTAAATACACATTTCATAGACAAAACTCACACTTTTCAATGCATTTTCAGTGTTTGCACATAACGTTGTCATTATTTACTGTTTGTGCCCCAAAATTTCAACATGTCTTTTTTCTTTTTATCTCCACCTCAAGCACCAGGTAGGTGAAATCTTTAACACCCCCCACATGTTTTCGCAGTCACTGTGCAAAATCATGTTTCAGACATGATTTTTTAAAATTCTACCTGGCTTGCTCATATGGTGGGGTCATAAAAAGGCTATGTTGAAAATTTGGGGTAAAAAAGCAACAAGGCAATACAGAAACATTAAATACTTTAAGCATTTACGTTCTTTCAGTGTTTATTCATAATTTTGATTTTTGCAGATTTTGTCCCCAAATTTTCAGCATAGCCCTTTGCTTTTACCCCACCTCGTGAACATGACTGCTGTCACAACTGTTATTTTTTCATTTTCCTCTGAAACATGTTTTTGCAGTCGCACCGCAAAAGTACCTTTCAGACAGGATTTAAAAAAATTCCACCTGTCATGATCATAAGGTGGGGTTATAAAAAGACTGTATTGAATATGTGGAGTCGAAATGTAAAAAAAAAAAAAATTTATCTTTGGGGGTATCTCAGTCATCAGGTCCCACAGATGGATCTTCACCGTCGACCAAGATTTTCAGCAGTACAACTGGGGCCACCCATACCGACGTCATCTGTGGATGTTACCAATCCTATAAAGGCGTGGGCCCTGCTCCTCTCTTCAGAATTAATCTTTCAGCTTCTCTGTCTGTCGCTGCCACTGTAGAAAGAAGATTGCTTCTTTGGACGAACTCTCTCTCTTTCTCTGCTGTCTTGGGCCTAGCCACAACGACTCTGACTGCGAGCTCTGCCAGAAGTTTAACCAAACCACCCTCAGGCGACGCAAAAAGGCTCTCAAAAAATTCCTTATGAAGCAACAGGTAGCCAGTTCTGGACAGGGGTCCTCCGGGGTTCCTCCCTCTCAGTCACCGGCAGGTTCGCCAAGCTCCTGGGCCACTAAGGCCTGAGACAAGTCCTCGGGGGTCATAAAAGGACCAAGATCTGGACCCTCCCTCCCAGCGGCAGTCCCGCTCCTGACTGCCTCCTCCTCATTATCATCTGTGGGTACTCTGTTGGCTGCGGCTGCACTGATGCCAAAGCCTGCTGTTCAGGTCTCTTTTCCTACCAGACCCTTACTGCCAGCACTTCCGCCTGATGTGCAAGGCGGGCGGACGTCGACCTCCGGGTCACCGGCCACCTCTTTGTAGATGATGGGACCGTCGTCGATGGCCCTCCCGTCAAGGCCTGATGCCTCCCCAGGTCCTTGGGCTGTGGGCTCTTCAGGCTCTCAGGGTCCATCTGATGGATCGTGGCTTCCTGTGCCGATGACCCACCTCCATCGACGCAGCAGTCCACTGTCGTTGGCCTTAAAGACATTTTGACCAAATTCATGGCTGTTTTGGTCAACCAGTTAGGTGCATTTAGGCTTGCATTGCCTGCGCTATCAATGGCACCATCATTGTCAACACCACTTCAGCCTCCACTGGCTGCTCCCAGTGGGCCGTCATCAGTACCTTGATCATCAGACCTGGAATTGGAACAGGGAGTTGTCGAGGAGGAGTACCATCCTGATCTCATCCTATCTGAGGAAGAGTCTCTCTCTTCTGACAGATCCACAGCTTCCTCAGTGAGCGAGGACTCTGTCAAGCATACTCCTAGGTCTCCTCCAGAGGACCAACCCTACCCTCCTCAATGTTATGAAGCAGCTGTCCTCAGCCATGGGCTTCCATACTGAGGAAGAGGATACTACCAGAAGAGATCTGGTGGATTTTTTAGAAATTCCAGAGTTTCCTGAAGTCATTCCTCCTATCCTTCCTGCACTAAGGAATGCCACCACTGTAACCTGGCGCAGGCCTGACATGGTGCCAGGCATGCCTGCAGGGCTGATAAATTCTATCATGCCCCTCAGGGTCTCCCACACTATGCTGCCCAACTGGAGGCAGATTCTGTGGTTATAAAGGCAGCCCATGATAGGTTCAAGGTGCCCCAGCACCTTAGCTCCCTCCCTCCCAACAGAGAATCCTGTAGGATTAATCTCTGGGCTGCGGATTGCAAACTACCTTTCTCATATGGTTAAGTATCACATTTCCTTTTGGAGAATGGCAAGGCCATGGCCTAGGCCCTTTTTGATTGTTTCCAAAAACAAGAAGTTTGTAAATGCCTGCAAAATGCTGAGGATATTAGCAAGAACCCCTTGCGAGCCCTCAGTGATATCTCAAATATAGGTGCCAGGCCTGCTGCCACCAGTATTTGCCTTCGTAGGCCCTCCTGGGTGAGGGTCTCGGATTTTCCTGCTGATGTTCAGCAAATGGTTCTTAATGCCCCTTTTAATGGCTCCAAGTTGTTCAATCCAGATGTGCAGAACATCATAAACGAGCTGCAGGCATCTGGCAGGGCTACCAAGTCTGTCCATTCATTTTATCATACACAACCCAAGAGCAGATCGTGCCCTCCCTTTCGCAAGGTGTCCCACAAATATGGAGCAGCCTCTTGGCTGCAAGGCAAACGCAGAGCCTCCGCTGCCTTGCCGGCCCCCTTCTCTGCCAGAGCCACGGCCAAGTGCTCCAGAGGTGACAGACCAGCCCCAGTGACTGGATATGGCACCACTTAACTCCTGGCCAGACCGCCTTCTTCTGGTCCCCGACCAAGATGTGGTGGTCAGAGGTCGGTTCTTCCTCCATCTCAATCAGAACCATCACATTGGATGCCTGGATTCTTCAAATCATAGAAAGGGGTCACACTCTGGAGCTCATCGAGCTGCCCCCAGAGACTCCTCAAGTGCCCTACCCCTTGGCCCACCTGTCTGTTCTTGGGGAGGAGGTACAGTCCCTTCGATGCAAAAAAAGCCATTGAGCCTGTGCCCAGGCGCCAAAGAAACATGAAATTTTACTCCAGTTTCTTCCTGGTCCCCAAAGGAACCCAGAGACCTGAGAAACACAGAAACATAGAATTTGATGGCAGACAAGGACTGCTTGGCCCACCTAGTCTGCCTATTTCCCTACCTAACGGATAAGCTGCAGATACTAGTTGACCAACAGCCTACTTCCTCCTACCCCCACTAGAATTGCCTTATGTCTGTCCCATGCATTCTTGAATTCCCCCACTGTTTTTGACTCCACGATCTCCTCAGGAAGGCTGTTCCATGCATCCACAACCCTCTCCATGAAGAAATACTTCCTCACATTGCCTCTGAGCCATCGCCCCTCTATCTTCAAGTTGTGCCCCCTTATTCCTGCACATCTCTTTTTCTGAAAGATGCTACCCTCTTGGACTTTGTTGATTCCCGTGAGATGCTTAAGTTTCTATCATGTCCCCCTCTCCTTCCTTTCCTCGAGGCTATGCATACTAAGCTCCTTCAGTCTTTCTTCATATGTCTTCTGGTGCAGACCCTGCACCATTTATTTGCCCTCCTCTGGACAGCCTCCACCCTGTCTATGTCTTTGCGGAGAAGGACTCTGCAGAACTGCACGCAGTACTCCAGATGTGGTCTTATCAACTGTCTGTACAGAGGGATAACAACTTCCTGTTTTCTACTGGTGATGCCTCTCCCTGTGCATCCCAATGTCCCCCAGCCCTCCTTACTGCCTTCTCACATTGATTGCCCACCTTTAGGCCACCTGATATAACTACCCAGGTCCCTTTCCATTTTGTTGTCAGTATCTCACCCCCATTGTGTACTCTTCCCTGGGTTTTGTTTCCAGGTGCATTCACTTCACGCATTTGCGTTGAATCTAAGCTGCCATACATTTGACCATTCCTCCAACCTTGCCAAGTCCCTTCCTTTCCACCCCACCTTGTGTGTCAACCCTGTTGCAGATCTTTGTGTCATCTGCAAAGAGATATACTTTTCCTTCCAGTCCCTCTGCAATGTCACTTATAAAGACATTAAAATGGATCGGCCCCAGTACAGAACCCTGCGGTACCCCATTAGTAACCCCCCTTTCTTCGGAGTGGACTCCGTTTACTATTACCCTCTGTGTCCTGTTGTCCAGCCAGTGTTTTACCCAGGCTACAACCCTAGGAGCCCTCCCAGGTTGGCTAATTTGTTTATTAATCTTTCATGCGGGACTGTGTCAAATGCCTTGCTAAAAGTCTAGGTAGGCCATGTCACAGACCCTCCCTGGTCTACTACTTTGGTCACCCAGTCAAAGAAATCGATTAGATTAGTCTGACATGACCTTCCTGCTGTGAATCCATTCTGCCTTGGGTCTGTGCCCCACTGGCCTTTGGGACTCAACAATTCTTTCCTTCAGAAGTGATTCCATCATTTTTCCTACCACTGAGATCAAACTGACAGGTTTGTAGTTTTCTGCCTCTGTCTTGCTCCCACTTTTGTGAAGGGGAATCATATTCGCCCTCCTCCAGTCCTCAGGTACCACCCCATCCTCCCATAATTTGTTCAAAAGGGTAGTCAGTGGTGTTACTAGTTCTCCCCTTAGTTCTTTTAGAATTCTGAGGTGAATCCCATCAGGCCCCATTGCTTTATCCACCTTCAGTTTTAGGAGTTCTTTCAGAACCCTTGCTTCTGTGAAAGGACTGATATCAACCCCCCATCCAGAGTGCTTCTATTGACTGGATATGGTACCTCCCCCTCCTCTTCCTTTGTGAATACTGAGCAGAAGTATTCATTCGGTATCCCTGCTTTTTCACTGTCCCTCTCTGTCTAACTACCCTCCTCTTTATTCAGCCTCCGTATCCCTGCCTTAGTCTTTCTTTGCTCCCTAATGTACCTATAAAAGGTTTTATCCCCCTTCATAACCGAGTTGGCTATCTTTTCCTCGGTTTGGGCCTTTGCTATTCTGACTGCCTTCCCTGCTTCCTTCTGCTTTAACTGGTACAGTTCTCTGTCTTGCTCCTTCTGTGTTTCCTTATACTTCCTGAATGCAATCTTTTTCTCCCTAACCTTCCCTGCCACTTCTTTTGAGAACCATATTGTTTTTTTCTTCTGTTTTGATTTGTTTATTTGCTTCACACAAAGGCTTGTTGCCTCTGTAATGGCAGCTTTGATGTTTCCCCGTTGTTGTTGCACCCCACCTTCTTGCTTGTTTGCTAGTGCTTTTCTGAGACACTCTCCCATTTTGACAAAATCAGCCCTCCTGAAGTCCAGTACGTTCACTTTTGTGTGGCTTGACTCTGCAGCTAACTTTATCATGAACCACACTGTTTAGTGGTCACTTGTTCCCAGATGGCTACCCACTTCTAGATCTGAGATCCTCTCTCCATCCGCATTTGAGAGTACCAGGTCTAAGATTGCTCCCTCCTGAGTGGGTTCCAAAACTAGCTGTCTGAGGCATTCCCCCGTAGGGCATCGAGAATGGACCTGCTCTTGACTGCAGCAAAGGTGCTCCAGTTAACGTCTGGCATATTCAGGTTCCCCATCAGCAATGTCTCCCCTTTCTCTGCCATCCTAAGGATGCTTCTATCATTTCTTTGTACATTTCCTCTCCTCTTAGATCTCAGTGACCTCAATCTATGTCCAGTACAAAAGTTTTGAATAGTAACTCTGCCAGGCCTGCTGCTCCTTCTCAAGCAGAGCAGCTGGCTGTATTCTCTGGACATGCAGAATGTGTACCTACACATCAGTGTTTCACCCACAGGAGGTTCCTCCAGTTTCTTTTCCAGAGCGAGCATTACCAGTTCAAAGTATTGCCCTTTGGTTTGTCCTCTGCGCTAAGGGTCTTTACTAAGTGCTTAGCATCAGTAGCTGCCAGCTCTCAGAAAGGAAGGGACTGTATGTTTTCCCCTGTTTGGACAATTGGATCCTAAAGGCCCCATCCAGAGAAAAGTCCCTGCGGACTCTGGAGAGAACTCTTCAGCTGTTTCTCTTCCTGGGCATTACGGTCAATTTGCCCAAGTCGGTCCTAGTCCTGTCCCAAAGGCTGCAGTATATAGAGGCAATTCTAGACTCTGCACAGGGAAAGGCTTTCCTGCCTCAGAACAGAGTAAAGTGCCTTATTACCCAGGCTTAGGAGGTCGCCCAGAGCCGTTATATCCCTGCAAGGGTATATCTGATGCAGTTGGGATTGATGGCTGCGGCCATCCCCACTGTTCCACTGGCCAGTCTCCACATGCATATCCTCCAGTGGACTCTCTGAGTACAATGGTACCAGCACACAGACGACTTGGATCAGTTTGTGCTGGTCTCCTCCCCTGTCCACAAGGTGCTCCAGTTGTGGATGGACCCCCTAAATCTGCTGCAAGGTGTCCCCTTCCAGATCTCCTTCCCCCCAGCAGATCCTCACCATGGATGCCTCCAGTTTGGGCTGGGGGGCTCATCTGGGTCCCTTTCAGACTCTGGGCTTTTGGTCCCGGCTCAAAACCTCCATGCATATCAATGTCCTGGAGATGTGGGCTGTCCTGTATGCCATGTTGGCCTTATAGAACCATCTCCTCCTGCCCGAGTCAGCTATTGATTAAGTTCAGCAACCTCAGTGTGTGTATTACATCAACAAGCAGGGGAAGGGACATTTGTATCCCTGTGCAGGAAGCCATGAGAGTGTGATACTGGGCATTAGACCACGTTCTAACTCTCTCAGCGGTTCATGTCCCAGGAGTGCTAAACACTCTGGAGGACAGCCTCAGCCAGACACAGTCCAGCATGTATGAGTGGGAGCATCTCTTATCCATTGCAGAACATCTGTTCGACAGATGGGGTCATCCAGCATTGAACCTTTTTGCATCTGCACTCAACACAAAACTGCCCAGTTTCTGTTCATTCGATTCAGGGTCTGGAGTTTTCTGGCGAGATGAATTGTCCCTCTCCTGGAGCGGGAGGTTCCTTTATGCCTTTCCTCCATTTCCTCTGACTCAGAGGGTGACTAATCAAACTTCAGATGGAGGGACAGCATGATCCTGGTAGCTCCATTCTGGCCTCGACAGATATGGTTCCCATTACTACAGCAACTAGCAGAGGAACTTTCGGTCCCTCTCTGCAGGAATCTGCTGATGCAGGCTCAAAGGACCCTGGTACATCCCAACCTCAAGTCCCTCCATCTGTCTGTTTGGCTCCTGAGGGCGTGAGCCATTGCCAGTTTTGGGGTTTCCCATAAAGTGGTGGATGTCCTAGTGGCCGCTCAGAAACCCTCCACTCGAGCCACTGATGTCTTGAAGTGGAAGAGGTTTGCCATCTGGATTGCCAAACATAGTCTGGACCCTTTCACTTGTCCAATAAGCCAGATTCTGGACTACCTGATATCACTGTCAGACTCCGGTCTCCAGTACTCCTCCCTCAAGGTGCACCTTTCGGCTGTCTCAGCCTTCCATGAGCCTGTGGGTGACCGCACTGTGGTACAGCCAGATGTGTCCCATACCTTCTTTAGGAGCATCCTGCATCTGAAACCTCCAATCTGTTCTCATGTCTCTACTTGGGGATTTGAATTTTGTTCTGGAGAAGTTGACCCTGTCTCCTTGTGAGCCAGCCGTGACTTGTGAACTACGCTTCCTTGCTTGGAAAGTTATATTTTTGGTTGCTAGTACTTCTGTTTGAAGGATTTCTGATGTGCAAGGTGCCTTATTTGATTTTTCACTAAGATAGGGTGTCTTTGAGCACGAATCCTGAGTTTCTCCCTAAGGTGGTGTCTGAGTTTACTCTGAACCAATCCATCCACCTTCCTGTTTCTTTTCCTGAGCATGCCAATCCAGGGGAAGCACTGCTTCATGCGTTAGATGTGCACAGAACTTTGAAGTATAACCTGCTCCATACTAAGGAATGCAGAAAGTCAAAGCAGATTTTTGTTTCTTTCGCCCCAGGCAGAGAGGTCATTTAGGGTTCTAAACAAGGTTTGTCTAAATGGTTGGCAAATTGCATTGTGTTCTGCTACAAAAAGTATGACAGAGTTGCCAGGAGTGGTGAAAGCTCATTTTCAAGTGGCCTTTTTCAAGCCCCAAGAAATCTTTACTGTATTCTGACATATGCAGTTAGCCTTCACCATTCAACTGCCCGGAGCAAAATGAGTTAATAGAACTTATGCTAATTGTGGAATGTTGATAGGCTCGAGCTCAGTTTTGAAACCACTGTCCCTAGTGCATTCTTTGCAACTGTCAGATTCTTTACTCCGCCTGCCTAGTAAGACGCCTCAGAGATTTCTCCTTCAGCTTTCTTGAAGATGTTTATTTTTTCTTGATTTTTCGAAGTACCAATTAATTTCTTTTAATTTTCGAAGCACTGTCCTTGATTTACAGGTAGAATCTAGTCTAGATTTAGCGTTATTTTAGTACGTTTTGCAGTTCCTTGCAACTGAGAAGGAACCAGCCTTTCGTTGTTTTCTGAGGTAAAGCTATTAGTTTTAGTTAAATTAATTATAGTACTCTTTTGGCCAGATTCTCCTCACAATTCTGTGGGTTTAAACCGGGGGTTCTCGATTTGTTATCGGTTGCTGAACTGACCGTAAAAAATAAAAAGAGAGAACTTCTGTTTATTTGTAATTGTAGTGTGTTTGCTCTGAGAAACCACAGTTTTGCTGGTTATAGGTTATATCACAGAAGCCTAAAAGGAGAACCGGCCCTACTGGTTTCCAACACTGCAGTGAGTGTGGTGAGCCATTTGCTAAGGCTGGCCCACACTTAATTTGTATCCTCTGTTTAGGGTTTGACCACCTGAACACAGGGGCCTGGATATTCAAAAGGGTTGCGCCATGCGCAACAGGGTTGCGCATGCGCAAGTCCAAAATGCGCCATTCTGCAATATTCAGCAGGAGGCAGTTACGCCACTGGCACCAGGTTGCGCAAGAGAGCAATGCAAATGAATGCATGCTCAACAGGAGGGAGGATCCATGCATAACCTGCGAACGATGTTCAGTCGGGTTGTGCAGAGTTGTGCTATCGCATGGCTCTAACCTAATACACAACCTTGAGTAAAATAAGGCTTAAGTTGAGAGCCACCCACAGGTGAGCTGCTGCATTGCAGGCGCAACACAGCAGCTGCCACCCTGGCTGGCCCCAACTCGATCCCTGTGCCCCCCACCAGCCCGATCGCGGGCATAGTGTAACTACGACTCCCCGCCCACATCTCCCACAGCCCGATCGCGGGCAGTACAGGTACCTTAACCCCTCCCCACATATCCGAAGCCCGATCGCGGGCAGTACAGGTACAGGAAACACCCCACACACACACACACACGTACCCCGAAGCCGATCGCGGGCATAACGTGTATGAACCCCCCCAGTGCCCGATCGCGGGCAGAATGTAACCTCCCCAACCCGAATATCTCCCTGGTGGTCCAGTGGACCGTAAAGCCCGATCGCGGGCAGAATGTCACATCACAAACCCCCAAACATCTCCCTGGTGTCTAGTGTCCCCCACCCACGAAGCCCCTCACCCGCTCCCCCGCGGCGGTGAGCGACAGCATCCACCGCCTGCCGCCCGCGCCGCCGCCATGACTGTCGGTGGGGCTGCCGCCCATTGGTGCAGAGCTACAGCCAGTGGGCGTCACGCCCATACCGTACGACGACAATCGATTGTGAATGATGTTCATTCACAAATCTGAACTATCGCTTCCACAACCCTCTCCATGAAGAAATACTTCCTCACATTGCCTCTGAGCCATCGCCCCTCTATCTTCAAGTTGTGCCCCTTATTCCTGCACATCTCTTTTTCTGAAAGATGCTACCCTCTTGGACTTTGTTGATTCCCGTGAGATACTTAAGTTTCTATCATGTCCCCCTCTCCTTCCTTTCCTCGAGGCTATGCATACTAAGCTCCTTCAGTCTTTCTTCATATGTCTTCTGGTGCAGACCCTGCACCATTTGGTTGCCCTCCTCTGGACAGCCTCCACCCTGTCTATGTCTTTGCGGAGAAGGACTCTGCAGAACTGCACGCAGTACTCCAGATGTGGTCTTATCAACTGTCTGTACAGAGGGATAACAACTTCCTGTTTTCTACTGGTGATGCCTCTCCCTGTGCATCCCAATGTCCCCCCAGCCCTCCTTACTGCCTTCTCACATTGATTGCCCACCTTTAGGCCACCTGATATAACTACCCCAGGTCCCTTTCCATTTTTGTTGTCAGTATCTCACCCCCCCATTGTGTACTCTTCCCCTGGGTTTTTGTTTCCCAGGTGCATTACTTTGCACGCATTTGCGTTGAATCTAAGCTGCCATACATTTGACCATTCCTCCAACCTTGCCAAGTCCCTTCCTTTCCACCCCACCTTGTGTGTCAACCCTGTTGCAGATCTTTGTGTCATCTGCAAAGAGATATACTTTTCCTTCCAGTCCCTCTGCAATGTCACTTATAAAGACATTAAAATGGATCGGCCCCAGTACAGAACCCTGCGGTACCCCATTAGTAACCCCCCTTTCTTCGGAGTGGACTCCGTTTACTATTACCCTCTGTGTCCTGTTGTCCAGCCAGTGTTTTACCCAGGCTACAACCCTAGGGCCCACTCCCAGGTTGGCTAATTTGTTTATTAATCTTTCATGCGGGACTGTGTCAAATGCCTTGCTAAAGTCTAGGTAGGCCATGTCCACAGACCCTCCCTGGTCTACTACTTTGGTCACCCAGTCAAAGAAATCGATTAGATTCGTCTGACATGACCTTCCTGCTGTGAATCCATTCTGCCTTGGGTCCTGTGCCCCACTGGCCTTTGGGACTCAACAATTCTTTCCTTCAGAAGTGATTCCATCATTTTTCCTACCACTGAGATCAAACTGACAGGTTTGTAGTTTTCTGCCTCTGTCTTGCTCCCACTTTTGTGAAGGGGAATCATATTCGCCCTCCTCCAGTCCTCAGGTACCACCCCATCCTCCCATAATTTGTTCAAAAGGGTAGTCAGTGGTGTTACTAGTTCTCCCTTAGTTCTTTTAGAATTCTGGGGTGAATCCCATCAGGCCCCATTGCTTTATCCACCTTCAGTTTTAGGAGTTCTTTCAGAACCCTTGCTTCTGTGAAAGGACTGATATCAACCCCATCCAGAGTGCTTCTATTGACTGGATATGGTACCTCCCCTCCTCTTCCTTTGTGAATACTGAGCAGAGTATTCATTCGGTATCCTCTTTTCACTGTCCTCTCTGTCTAACTACCTCCTCTTTATTCAGCCTCCATTATCCCTGCCTTAGTCTTTCTTTTGCTCCCTAATGTACCTATAAAGGTTTTATCCCCTTCATAACCGAGTTGGCTATCTTTTCCTCGGTTTGGGCCTTTCTATTCTGACTGCCTTCCTGCTTCCTTCTGCTTTAACTGGTACAGTTCTCTGTCTTGCTCCTTCTGTGTTTCCTTATACTTCCTGAATGCAATCTTTTCTCCCTAACCTTCCCTGCCACTTCTTTTGAGAACCATATTGTTTTTCTTCTGTTTTGATTTGTTTATTTGCTTCACACAAGGCTTGTTGCCTCTGTAATGGCAGCTTTGATGTTTCCCGTTGTTGTTGCACCCACCTTCTTGCTTGTTTGCTAGTGCTTTTCTGAGACACTCTCCCATTTTGACAAAATCAGCCCTCCTAAGTCCAATCGTTCACTTTTGTGTGGCTTGACTCTGCAGCTAACTTTATCATGAACCACACTGTTTAGTGGTCACTTGTTCCAGATGGCTACCCACTTCTAGATCTGAGATCTCTCTCCATCCGCATTTGAAGTACCAGGTCTAAGATTGCTCCCTCCTGAGTGGGTTCCAAAACTAGCTGTCTGAGGCATTCCCCCGTAGGGCATCGAGAATGGACCTGCTCTTGACTGCAGCAAAGGTGCTCCAGTTAACGTCTGGCATATTCAGGTTCCCCATCAGCAATGTCTCCCCTTTCTCTGCCATCCTAAGGATGCTTCTATCATTTCTTTGTACATTTCCTCTCCCTCTTAGATCTCAGTGACCTCAATCTGTATGTCCAGTACAAAAAGTTTTGAATAGTAACTCTGCCAGGCCTGCTGCTCCTTCTCAAGCAGAGCAGCTGGCTGTATTCTCTGGACATGCAGAATGTGTACCTGCACATCCCAGTGTTTTCACCCCACAGGAGGTTCCTCCAGTTTCTTTTCCAGGGCGAGCATTACCAGTTCAAAGTATTGCCCTTTGGTTTGTCCTCTGCGCTAAGGGTCTTTACTAAGTGCTTAGCATCAGTAGCTGCAGCTCTCAGAAAGGAAGGGACTGTATGTTTTCCCCTGTTTGGACAATTGGATCCTAAAGGCCCCATCCAGAGAAAAGTCCCTGCGGACTCTGGAAGAACTCTTCAGCTGTTTCTCTTCCTGGGCATTACGGTCAATTTGCCCAAGTCGGTCTCTAGTCCTGTCCCAAAGGCTGCAGTATATAGAGGCAATTCTAGACTCTGCACAGGGAAAGGCTTTCCTGCCTCAGAACAGAGTAAAGTGCCTTATTACCCAGGCTTAGGAGGTCGCCCAGAGCCGTTATATCCCTGCAAGGGTATATCTGATGCAGTTGGGATTGATGGCTGCGGCCATCCCCACTGTTCCACTGGCCAGTCTCCACATGCATATCCTCCAGTGGACTCTCTGAGTACAATGGTACCAGCACACAGACGACTTGGATCAGTTTGTGCTGGTCTCCTCCCCTGTCCACAAGGTGCTCCAGTTGTGGATGGACCCCCTAAATCTGCTGCAAGGTGTCCCCTTCCAGATCTCCTTCCCCCCAGCAGATCCTCACCATGGATGCCTCCAGTTTGGGCTGGGGGGCTCATCTGGGTCCCTTTCAGACTCTGGGCTTTTGGTCCCGGCTCGAAACCTCCATGCATATCAATGTCCTGGAGATGTGGGCTGTCCTGTATGCCATGTTGGCCTTATAGAACCATCTCCTCCTGCCCCGAGTCAGCTATTGATTAAGTTCAGCAACCTCAGTGTTGTGTATTACATCAACAAGCAGGGGGGAAGGGACACATTTGTATCCCCTGTGCAGGGAAGCCATGAGAGTGTGATACTGGGCATTAGACCACGTTCTAACTCTCTCAGCGGTTCATGTCCCAGGAGTGCTAAACACTCTGGAGGACAGCCTCAGCCAGACACAGTCCAGCATGTATGAGTGGGAGCATCTCTTATCCATTGCAGAACATCTGTTCGACAGATGGGGTCATCCAGCATTGAACCTTTTGCATCTGCACTCAACACAAAACTGCCCAGTTTCTGTTCATTCGATTCAGGGTCTGGAGTTTTCTGGCGAGATGAGTTGTCCCTCTCCTGGAGCGGGAGGTTCCTTTATGCCTTTCCTCCATTTCCTCTGACTCAGAGGGTGACTAATCAAACTTCAGATGGAGGGGACCAGCATGATCCTGGTAGCTCCATTCTGGCCTCGACAGATATGGTTCCCATTACTACAGCAACTAGCAGAGGAACTTTCGGTCCCTCTCTGCAGGAATCTGCTGATGCAGGCTCAAAGGACCCTGGTACATCCCAACCTCAAGTCCCTCCATCTGTCTGTTTGGCTCCTGAGGACGTAGCCATTGCCAGTTTTGGGGTTTCCCATAAAGTGGTGGATGTCCTAGTGGCCGCTCAGAAACCCTCCACTCGAGCCACTGATGTCTTGAAGTGGAAGAGGTTTGCCATCTGGATTGCCAAACATAGTCTGGACCCTTTCACTTGTCCAATAAGCCAGATTCTGGACTACCTGATATCACTGTCAGACTCCGGTCTCCAGTACTCCTCCCTCAAGGTGCACCTTTCGGCTGTCTCAGCCTTCCATGAGCCTGTGGGTGACCGCACTGTGGTACAGCCAGATGTGTCCCATACCTTCTTTAGGAGCATCCTGCATCTGAAACCTCCAATCTGTTCTCATGTCTCTACTTGGGATTTGAATTTTGTTCTGGAAAGTTGACCCGTCTCCTTGTGAGCCAGCCGTGACTTGTGAACTCGCTTCCTTGCTTAGGAAGTTATATTTTTGGTTGCTAGTACTTCTGTTTGAAGGATTTCTGATGTGCAAGGTGCCTTATTTGATTTTTCACTAAGATAGGGTGTCTTTGAGCACGAATCCTGAGTTTCTCCCTAAGGTGGTGTCTGAGTTTACTCTGAACCAATCCATCCACCTTCCTGTTTCTTTTCCTGAGCATGCCAATCCAGGGGAAGCACTGCTTCATGCGTTAGATGTGCACAGAACTTTGAAGTATAACCTGCTCCATACTAAGGAATGCAGAAAGTCAAAGCAGATTTTTGTTTCTTTCGCCCAGGCAGAGGTCATTTAGGGTTCTAAACAAGGTTTGTCTAAATGGTTGGCAAATTGCATTGTGTTCTGCTACAAAAGTATGACAGAGTTGCCAGGAGTGGTGAAAGCTCATTTTCAAGTGGCCTTTTCAAGCCCCAGAAATCTTTACTGTATTCTGACATATGCAGTTAGCCTTCACCATTCAACTGCCGAGCAAAATGAGTTAATAGAACTTATGCTAATTGTGGAATGTTGATAGGCTCGAGCTCAGTTTTGAAACCACTGTCCCTAGTGCATTCTTTGCAACTGTCAGATTCTTTACTCCATGCCTGCCTAGTAAGGCGCCTCAGAGATTTCTCCTTCAGCTTTCTTGAAGATGTTTATTTTTCTTGATTTTTGAAGTACCAATTAATTTCTTTTAATTTTCGAAGCACTGTCCTTGATTTACAGGTAGAATCTAGTCTAGATTTAGCGTTATTTTGGTACGTTTTGCAGTTCCTTGCAACTGAGAAGGAACCAGCCTTTCGTTGTTTTTCTGAGGTAAAGCTATTAGTTTTAGTTAAATTAATTATAGTACTCTTTTGGCCAGATTCTCCTCACAATTCTGTGGGTTTAAACCCGGGGGGGGGGGGGTTCTCGATTTGTTATCGGTTGCTGAACTGACCGTAAAAATAAAAAGAGAGAACTTTGTTTATTTGTAATTGTAGTGTGTTTGCTCTGAGAAACCACAGTTTTGCTGGTTATAGGTTATATCACAGAAGCCTAAAAGGAGAACCGGCCCTACTGGTTTCCAACACTGCAGTGAGTGTGGTGAGCCATTTGCTAAGGCTGGCCCACACTTAATTTGTATCCTCTGTTTAGGGTTTGACCACCTGAACACAGGGGCCTGGATATTCAAAAGGGTTGCGCCATGCGCAACAGGGTTGCGCATGCGCAAGTCCAAAATGCGCCATTCTGCAATATTCAGCAGGAGGCAGTTACGCCACTGGCACCAGGTTGCGTAAGAGAGCAATGCAAATGAATGCATGCTCAACAGGAGGGGGAGGATCCATGCATAACCTGCGCAACCCGATATTCAGTCGGGTTGTGCAGAGTTGTGCATCGCAACTTAACCTGCTCCTGACAACCTGAGCCAAATAAAAGGCTTAAGTTGAGGGCCACCCACAGGTGAGCTGCTGCATTGCAGGCGCAACACAGCAGCTGCCACCCCTGGCTGGCCCCAACTCGATCCCTGTGCCCCCCACCAGCCCGATCGCGGGCATAGTGTAACTCGACTCCCCGCCCACATCTCCCACAGCCCGATCGCCGGGCAGTACAGGTACATCTAACCCCTCCCCACATATCCGAAGCCCGATGGCGGGCAGTACAGGTACAGAAACACCACACACACACACACACACGTGCCCCGAACCCGATCGCGGGCATAGCGTATGAACCCCCAGTGCCCGATCGCGGGCAGAATGTAACCCCAACCCGAATATCTCCTTGGTGGTCAGTGGACCGTAAAGCCCGATCGCGGGCAGAATGTCACATCACAAACCCCCAAACATCTCCTGGTGTCTAGTGTCCCCCCACCCACGACCCCTCACCCGCTCCCCCCGCGGCGGGCGACAGCATCCACCGCCTGCCGCCCGCGCGCCCGCCGACTGACTGTCGGTAGGGCTGCCGCCCATTGGTGCAGAGCTACAGCCAATGGGCGTGCAGCCCATACCGTACATGACAGTCAGATTTGTGAATGAACATCGTTCACAATCTGGACATCATGTAGTATAGACTACTGCCCATGGCATGGCTCTCGCAATGGCGTGCGGCCGAACAGTCGATGGCGGCGGCGCGCGAAGCCCGCCGGCGGGCAGTGGAAAACCGGGGAGAACCTGGGCCAGAGAGATGTTTGAGGTATGTGTGACGCTGCCAGCATCACTACCTCGAAGACACTGGTGAAGTAGTCTGCCCCGATCGGCTGAAGGTTCGCCGTTGTGCCTCGATCGAGCCGAGGACACATCATGTGTGTGTGTGAAGAAGTATTCCTGTGCCTGTACTGCCCGCGATCGCCTCACAAACTATGTGAGGGAGGTGTTACATGTACCTGTACTGCCCGCAATCGGGCTGCATTGTGCGTCGGTCCCCAACGGCTGCTGCCTGGCAGGGTGGCCAGGCGCAAGTCCTCGAGGATCGGCGCACCTACATGCAAATGGCATGCAAATAGAGCCATAAATAGATGCAAATGGCCCCCCCTGCGCCTTGCATAAATTATGGCCCCATTTGCATGCCACCTTTTGAATATCGGACATTTGCGCATGGCGCAATGGTACTTGCGCCACGGCAAGTTTAATGCTCATCTCTGGCAACTTGCGGTGGCGCAAGTTCACTGCGCCATCTGCCAGAAATTAACTGGAGTGTGTGCTGAGAGGCGCAATAGCGCAACTCCTTTGAATATCACCCCGGCCACACCCCTGCGCAACTATTTTGAGCAGCGCAAGGGCTTGCGCCTCAGAATGGCGCAGTTTGAATATCCAGGCCAGTGTGTGAAATTTTAAAGAATTTTCCTCAGTCTACGCTTGATAGATGACTGAACTGACTGAGAGAAAAAATGTCCGATAAAGCTGCTGACCCGGCTTCAGGACATGCGGTTCCTCCTCCTAGCAAAGATAAACTGAAGGAACTGGGAAGCCCTCTGGCAAATATGAAACTTCCTCAGGAACAAAAAGGAGCGCAGATGCCCTGAGCAGAATCAACCAAACCCACTACAAGTGGTCTCTGAACAGGCAGGCCCTGCAAGCTGTTTTTAGGAGGTGGAACACTCCAGAGGTGGACCTCTTTGCAGCCTTGTGCAGACCTTCTGCAGTGGGCACAGTGCCACTGGATGCATTTCTGCTGGATTAGACAGGGAAGTTCCTTTGCACCGTCCCTCCATTCCCCCCTGCTGCCCAGAGTATTGAACAACCTCAGGGCTCAACCAGCAACAATGTTCCTCCTAGCTCCAGACTGGGCTAGGCAGCCCATGTACTCCCTACTCATGTCTCTGTCAGTGTCCAGACCAATTTGCCTCCCCAGAAGGCACAACCTACTGACATCCTCCCAGGACAGGATCTTGTACCCCAGCCTCAAGTCCCTTAGGCTCAGGGCCTGGCTCTTGAGGACCTAGACTATGCTAACTTGCACCTCTCTGAAGGGATCTTGGAGGTTCTTAGAATTTCTGTAAAACCCTCCATCAGGAAAACCTACACTTCCAAGTGGAAGAGGTTCTCCATCTGGTGTCAGCAGAAAAGATATAGCTCCCCACCAGGATGGCTTGCCAGTACTGTTGGACTATTTGGCCCATCTCCATTTCCTGGGCCTGAGGCCATCTACCCTCAAGGTACACTTGGCAGCTATTTCTGCCTAACTCTTGGCTGGGGAGGGCTCTTCCTTGGCTTCTGATCCGATTTTCAGAAAGTTTTTCAAGGGCCTGCTACATTTGCACCCCCCACACAGGAAACCAACCCCCTCAAGGGATCTGAATATATGCATTGCACAGCTGATGCAACTCCCTTTTGAGCCCATGTCCTCAGCAGAGAGTTACTTCAGCCAGGAGGATTAGTGAACTTCAGGCCTTGTCCACAGAACCTAACTACATTTCAGTCCATAGGGACAAGGTCGTTCTTAGGACCAATATAAAGTTTCTCCCCAAAATGGTATTCGACTTCCACTTCAACCAGTTCATTACCCTGCCTGTCTTCTTCACAGACCATTCCAGCTCAGGGGAACGCAGGCTGCATAGCCTTGATGTCAAGAGGCCTATCAGCTACTATTTGGATCACACAAGAGGCCATAGGCAGGATAACACTCGGCTTTTTCTGACCTATGGTGACGTAGGGAATGGAAAACCAGTTGCAAAAAGGACTGTTGCACACTGGATTGTTGCCTGTATTCAGTTCTGCTACAGCAAAGTGGGCAAGGAGCCCCCTGTGGGCCTTAGGGCTCATTCATCCAGGAGTACAGCTGCTTCTGTAGCAGCTGCCAGAGACATTCCCTTGTTAGAAATCTGCAAAGCAGCTACCTGGAAAACTGTTCACACATTTACTAAGCACTATTGCCTGGACACTCAGGCTAGAAGTGATGCCAGATTTGGCACAGCAGTACTGCAGAGCTTGTTTCCTAAATAGGTTCTATTCCCATCTCCAAAGGTACTGATTGGGTTGTCTGCATATGTCAGAATACAGTAAAGATTTCCTGGGGCTTGAAGAAATAATTACTTACCATAGTAATCTTGTTTCTTCCAAGGGACCCTTTACTGTATTCTGAGCTCCCACCCTACCTGCCCTACTAGAACCTAATGGGAACTGCACTCCAGCTGTCCATATTGTTAATGGAGGGAAGGGGGAATTGTTTAACTAGGAGAGGCACACTAAGCTGAAGCTTGTTTCCAGGTACGACCTGGGAGCACAAGGAAGGTAAGTGACTTACTCAGGGTCACACAGTATGCAAGTGGAGGCTATGGGATTCAAACCCAGGTCTCCAGGTGTGCGGCTCAGAGCCTTGATGAAGCCTGTTTAAGTTGGTTGTTTTTGGGCATCTATGACTTGAGTCTTTGGGATGCCACCTTGTTAAAAGGGGGATTATTTGTTGGTTGGTGAATTTGCTCTCTTTAGAATATATAGCTAGGATTTTTTCATGCATGGTTCATAAGAATCTGACGGCTGCATAGAATGCACTAGGGACAGTGGTTTGAAAACCGAGCTTGAGCCCATCAACATTCCATTATTAGCATAAGTTCTATTAACTCATTTTGCTTCGGGGCATTTGAATGGTGAAGGCTAACTGCATATGTCAGAATACAGTAAAGATTCCTTTGGAAGAAACAAGGTTACTATGGTAAGCATTTTTTTCTTCAGAGGGGGTCTTAGTCGCTGACATTTGCACGGCTGCCACCTGGGGTACTGTCCATACCTTTACCAAGCACTATAGTCTGGACATTGCTTCAAGAGTCTGTGCAGGTTTGGCAGGGCTGTGCTGTAGGGCCTCCTGTCTTAAGTTTAGGGATAGCCTTCTTCCTGGACTGTTTCTGTGCATATGTAACTGCTTGGGACTCGTTCCATCTATGAGACGGGATGAATGAGATACCCCGAGGAAGCTAGAACAGTTACGTAAGAACTTACCATAACAGTAGATCTTCAAGGGGACCTCAGTCATCAGGTCTGCCTTCCGTCCTATCATCCCCCTTTTTGGGGTCTCTCTATCGCTCTTAGAACTGGCTATCTGGTGTATCCAGCCTTTCATATGGGTCTGGGCGCCTCTGTCACTCCTTGATCCCCCTTGGCTGGAACTATGCTCCCCTTGTCTCCGGGGGAAAGAACTGAGGAAGGAGTGGGGCCACTCACGCCTTTATAGGGTTGGTGACATCGACAGACGGCATGGGCGGGCTCAGTTGTACTCCTGAAAATCTTCTGTGTGGATCCTACTTCACCGACAGTGAAGTTCCATCTGTGGGACCTGATGACTAAGATCCCCTTGAAGATCTACTGTTACAGAAAGTTTTTATGTAACTTTTCTTTCTGAAGAAGCATTTAATTTTTCCAATGTTTAATCGTAACTTTGTCATTTGTGGGCGATTTTGACCCCAAATATGCAACATAGCCCTTTTGGTACCCCATCTCATGAACATGTCAGGTGTCATTTTTCAAATCCCCATCAAAACATGTTTTCACTGTTGTTGTACAAAATCACGTTTGGGATAGGATTTAAAAAATTACCAAGAGACCAGTAATGGCCTACACTCACTTGGTTACAGTTCCACATTTAATCAAACCAGTAGGTCCCAAATGAAGAAGTTGCCAAAATATATTTATTGTAGGAAAGTCAAATCCATTGACATCTGACAACCTCGGACTGCTTTGTGCCCAGACAAAAAATAACCCAAACACTGCATTCCAGATGACCTGACGATTCACGCAGTTGGAGTTTTGTCAGGGGAGTGGGTATCTGCTATAATTAAAATCCCTTAAAATACTGACAGGTTAATGAGATGGGTAATTAGATTGACACATCTTTGCATCTGATTAGGTGCTTACATCTGTAGTCGTGGTGGAACTTGAACAATAACACCAGAGTGTTAAACATACAATCAATACATCAGATTAAGTGACAGAATTGATACAAAAAGCAGAATAAAAGAAGGCACTGTTATCCAGCCCAGTGGCGCTGAGGGCTGAGGCACTGGATGCCACACCTCGCGCTACGCCGGCGACCCGGGTTCGGGAACGGACTCGGGTGGCTGGGGGTCGGCAGGGGAGAGGAGGATCAGGCGTCCCAGCGGATGCTCTCCTCCCTCAAGGTCAGGAGACCAAGACGCATCTGCGTTCTACATCCTAAATGGCAGTAGAAGCACCGACATTTGAAGGGGATGGGCGGCTCGTTCGTTGGAGCCGGGGAAGGGGGACGTCGATGGCGCGTGAGAGGTCTGGCGTGCGTCAGCACGCCACCACTCAGGATGTACGTCCTAGCGCTCGACGTCCCAGAGGGTAGGGGAAACCAGGGAGGAAATGGAAAAACACCTCTCGGCAGCCCTGGATGAAAGCCACTCTGGTTCCATCCGGACCACCAAGAGGGACAGACCCCACTGTGCAGGAGGAGAGAGGAGGCACTCTAGGGGCAAATCCCGTGGAGGTGGAATGGGGGAATGAGTGAACGGAAGGAGTGGGCTCCGAGAGCAGACAGGAGAGATAAGGAAATAAAGTAAAAAAAAAAAAAAAAGAAGGCACTGTTAAGCTACCAAAAAACTTGATACAAGAGCTTTACATTATCTATATGTTGTAATGATTGCAATCCTGTAGGGCAAAGTTTTTTTTTTCATAATAGAATTAGTTTTGAAAAAGCAAAGATAACATCAATTCACGTTGTTTCTCCAACAGTGTAATTATGTTGAACCACTTTTGTCAGGTAGTATGCTCCTATACATGCCCCAGAATAGAATGTAGTGGGGGACTTGGATAAAAATATATATATCCACAGACATTCAGTCATTGGAGGTTTAAAGCAACACAATTCTAGCAAATTATTTTATGGAGAACTAACGTGCACTTTAACCATTACTGCCATAGCCATGGTAACATAGGGCTTTGTGGACTAACTTTTCTTCCTTCCCAATTTTAATTTCATGTATTCGTGTTTTCTAGCTTCTAGGAAGATCTATAGACCTTAACCGACTGATTACGCAGAGAATTTCTGTAGCCATGTACAAGTCATTGGAGTTGGCAATCGGTCGGTTTGAGAGCGAAGACCTGACTTCAATTGTTGTAAGTAAAATTAAGTTGGAGACCCCTCTCCTTATTTTTGTAGATTTAAAGGGACAGTGTCCATCCCAATGGACCAATATTGGTATATTTATTAACTGAACAGGAACAGCAGACAGCCACAGAAAGCAAATGTAAAAGTCATTCCTGGAGTCTTTGGTCCCATGTATCCAGATTAACTCAAATGGCCAGGCTCAGTGTTGTGAACAGAACTTAACTATTTAATTCAGTGTGAGTTGATTGATTTGCTTTTGTAGAGCCTTTGAAACAAACACTGGTTATTTACAATATTTTAAACTCAGAACTGTCTTTATGAAGGGCAATACAGTGGAATCTGGATCCTTCCACGGTACTGCGAAGGAGTAAACAAATAATCAGGGAGAAATCTGTTCCTGTCAGGGTCAGCAAACACTGTGGTTATAGGAACACATGGACCACTCACCCAGATTTATGATAATACTATAATAAGGTTTATTTAAGCACTCAAAACTTCAAAGGGCCCCATAGACCACCAGCGTTTCAGGGGTTAAGACTCCTTCCCCAGGGTGAAAGTTATGAGTTTTCCTGCTTCTAGTCTGTGATCTTGTAAATACTATCTGTATTTATTTTCAGTCTCAAAGCTTTGCTCTTGTGCCCTCTGACAGTCTTCTCTGTGCTTCGGCCTGACTCCCCTCTTCCTTCTTGTGGGAGCCAGCTCAGCCGCCCTCAGGAATGAAGAGGGCAATCAGCTGGCAGAAACAAAGAACTCCCTTGCGACCCTTGCTGCAGTCCTGATGCTGATGTTTGGCTAAGCAGACTTAGGCCACACCTGTGGAACACAGATGCCATCAGCGTCGGACCTGTCTGGAAACTTTTTCTAGTAGGCGCCTACATTGACAAGCATTGTCACTGCCCATATAAATTGTGCAGCCCCAAACTTCCTCATTTCTTTCTTTTCCACTGTCGACTTCAGCCTGGACTGAAGAATTCTGTCCTTGGACTTCACTGCTGTGTGCTTCGGCGACCTTCATCTCCTGTTTTTCTCAATGTGGCCCTGTTCTTTTGCTTGCTGCATCGGCCTCGTTCCCTGTGATGCCGATGCTGCCTGTTGTGCAGGAACAAAATATTGTGTTGGCAACAGATAGATCACTGTTTTTAAAGAATACTGCTGTGCTGATCTGCAGAGCTGGCAGAGAAGGCTTTTTGCCTGGAGATCAGCTCTCTGGCGACCCTAGGAAGTGGAGATTTTGACCAGCTGGTCAAGAAAAGGAAAGGCTTTTGGATCTTTGCAGCGGGCAAGATATTGGCTTGGTCTGAATAGCAATTTTGAACGGGCTCTATTTCTGTAGTAAAACTGGTTGTTTGACCGAGAGCTACTTAACATATTCTCTGCCTGTGGAACTATGTGCAAGTTTATTTATTTCAAAAGTTTTTCCAGGAAAGACATACTGAGCATTAACCGCTCATTTCCAGATGCGTCCTAGATGAGAGGAATGCAGGAGAATCAACAACAAAATAAGGTGCAAAAGCAAAATAAACAGCTGTGCAAACAGACATACGGTACAAAGTAACTTCATACAGCAAGGATCAAGTTTATTATCTGATTAACCCATGTTTTTTCGATGTAGGTTAAAATAGAGAAAGATTAATAATAAAATGCAATACAAAACAAAAAAGTTGCATATGACAGTATTTGCTGGGTTAGAATAAAATCATATTGCTGTAGGAATTTTCTGGTATTGTAATGAATTATTTTCCAGTTTTGATAGTGCAGCTTCTTCATCACAGTTAATTCTGAGGAAGTAAGATAAAGCTGCCCCAGGATATTTCCTAGATAATGATTTCTTGGTTGAATGTACCATTAACAAAATAAAATAATGGGGGACATGGGCTCCAGCGCAAGATGGCCACTTAATTCTGTAGCTGCCTTCGGCTTTTAAACCTTCCGCCTCCAAACATTGATTTTTTTTCATCGATACCACTGCCTAACTGGAAGATTGCACTATGGGACGACAGTGTCAACACCCTCTCATGATTCTGCACTTCTGATAGCCCAGTCAAAGCGGAAAAAGGATATTGAAGCATCTCCGCTGGGCCCAGTCATGCCATGTTCCAAAATTGCAGTGCTCCCAGAGTCTGACCTAGGCGCATGCAGCAAGCACCGGTGGACCCGCCAGGCTCGATGTGGGAACGAATGGCAGCTAGCATCGACGTAAACCTCAAATCCTGGCTACTAACAAACCACAGCTGCAAATGCCCACCTAGATAGCTGCCCTAACCACCTGGTGCTTTACCATTCTCACCCTCTCCAGCGGTACCAACTGGTACTACTCCTTTTATGTTAACCCTCCTATCCCTACATCCCCACCCTTCCCTCCTCCCCCCCACTCCCCATCTCTGAAATCCCCTTCTTGACCAGGAGCGACTGCTCGCCTATCTATTGGTCCATCTCCTTTTAGGAATATTGCTTGTTATCCCTGTCATTTACTGTAAATCTGAATTTATTGTATTTTGCAACCTTGTATCTTATATAACATTGTATTCGTGTTTTGTCTTATTGTTTCTTGCGTACTGCTCATTGTACTGTACTTATAGTCTACTTTTGTGCCATTGTATGTGGCCCGGGTCATGCCTGAAAACAGTCCCTCCAATCAGTGCACTTACCCGGTTAACAAAGTCATAAATAAATAAATGAAATCAGGTACACGGTACCCGAAACCCAAACTGCAATATCTGCATTGTCCACCCGAGTCGCAGTGGTGGAAAATAAGAGATAGAGATAGAGGGGGCTCAGGCAGATGGCACATCGCAGCTGCAAAATGTACAGAAGCAAGTAGAATGGCTTTCCCAAAAAATGGAAGACTTGGAGGGGCGAAGGCAATGCAAGAATTTGTGAATATTGGGCTTACAGGAAGGGCTGGAAGGGAGTGATGCAGTGCAGTACCTCAGGCAGCATCTTCCCCGTGACTGAAACTCGAGCCAACAGGCTTTGACTTTGAAACTGACAGGGCCCACCACATACGCAGTGCTAGAAGGCCCAAAGTCCTGGATAGACCAAGATCATTGACCTTCAAGTTACTTCACTATCAGGATAAGGAACTTATCCTCAGAAAAGCCAGGGAGCTCTAACAAATAATGGTAGCTGGCTCCTGTATTTCCTTTTACCCTGATTATCCCAAAGGGGTATTAGAGAAGCACCAACAGTTTGATGAAATAAAAGCAGGCCTACGTAACAGAGGAATAAAGTATGCGCGCCTATATCCAGCAATCCTGTCCTTCAACCTGTCAGGAAAGCAGCACAATTTCCACTCACCAGCGGCTGCAGATGAATTCCTGCAAAAATCCTTAGGCTCTCTGAGCCGCATGGTATCTCCTATTTATTTATTTATTTAAATTTGATGACCAGGAAAGGCACACTGAGCTGAGGCTCGTTTCCAGGTGCGAACTGGTACAGTTTGTACAGAGAGTAACAATAAGTGAGAAAAACAGACAGATGGGCCCCCGACGTCATCATAACACATGCAACAAGAGCATTGAGAACATTGGAGATGGTCTCTCTGACCCTAATAGACTACCTCAAGGGGTAATGAATGGGCAGTTAAATGCAATCCCCCGATAAATATGGAGACCTGTTGGTTGAGTTGAAAATGTTTCACCCCCCATCCCCAGTCTGTAGTGGGGATCACGGCAACCCTGTTACACAAGGGACTGCTGAAAAATAGAGGGCCGAACATCACTGGGTACACAGAAACGAGGCACTGGATTACTGCCTTACTCAGATAGGACATTTGACTGTTTGTGTTTATTTTCCTGTCTGTGTTTAAGGGTTTACCTGTTGGAGTTTTAACTCCCACTTTCATTTCATTAAAGAACGACCTCATTAACAAGGCAGCAAGACCTGGTGTGGGCAGTGATGTAACTGCGTCACACTAGGTCTGGGTCAGAGTTCCTAGTGGCCAAGATGAAGGACCACGAGAGGTATGCTACCCCGTGTAGGCAGCACTAAAGAGGTATTTACACCTTGACCCCAGCAGATGTGGGGTTTGGGAAACAGAATACTGCCTGCACTAGAGAAACTAAACGTGATAAAGGGGCGATGTTTCAAAGACGGAGGTGGTGGAATCTGAGCGAAGGGTAGTATCTGCCATTCGCCTGGTTTCTGTGAGAGTGTTGTGCTTAACTAGCCTCCTTTGCCTGTCACTAGAATGGGCAACCGGCATGCCCCAGCCAGATAAGAACACTCTATAAAGAATAAGTTGTTCTTTTTGTTATTTCCTGTTATTTTACAGTTTTACAGTTTAAATCTGGACCCATAGAAGTCACAGGCTTTACTAACGTGTACAGTTATAGGACTTTCATAAATGCGCCTGTATTCGAGCTGGTTGCTCTGCATCTTGGGGCTTCTGAGTGCTGGTGGTGGGGAAGGGAGGGACCTTGGATTTGAGCCTGGGACTAAAGATCTGTTGGACGCTACCCAGGGTGAGACTGCAGTTATGGTGCCACCAAACTATCAGGGTGATCTCCTGGAACATAAATGGGATGTTGAACCCCATTAAAAAAAAAAAAAAGATACTCATGAACCTAAAAAATATAGATTGTGATGTGGCTTTCCTCCAGGAGACCCACCTGGGGCCTTCGGAGGCAGCCCTTCTGAAGTGTATGTGGGTGAGGGGGGTCTACCATAGCTGTGCAGCCACTAAAACTAAGGGAGTGGCCATAGTACTGAGAAAGGGACTATAGTTTGGAGCACAGGCAGTGCAAGCTGACCAAGAAGGAAGGATACCTCTTTGAAGATGGGACCTACTGGGGGGAGCCATTGCAGTTGGGCACTGTTTATGCCCCAAACCCACCTGACCTAAGCTTCTTTACAAAACTCTTTGGGTTCCTGGCACAATCCCATGGGCACAGAATACTGGAAGGGGACCTAAATCTAGCCCTCAATCCATCTGTTGACAGAATGGGGCCTGCAAACAAGCAAGAGAGTGCACTGGCAGCCCAAGTTGCGAGCCTGTGCCAGAGGGCAGGGTTATGGGTTGTGTGGAGGACACTACAACAACACACCAAAATCTGGCCAATGGAAAATCATGTACACAAATGCTTGCAGTCTGGGAAACAAGATCCCAGACCTGTAGGCAATAATGACAGAGGCTAAACTGGACATAGTAGCCATTAGCAAGACATGGTTTACCAGTAACCACACTTGGGAGACTTCAGTACCTGGCTACGTACTGTTCAGAAGAGACCGAGGTGAAAAAGGGGGGTGGCCCTTTATGTCAATGAAAATATCAAAGCTACAGAAATTCAGAATACACATAAGGAGCCAGAAGAACTGGGTCACCCTGGAAACAGGAAATGGGACAGCCATACGAACTGGGGTTGTTTACAGGCCTCCAGACCAGGGGGAGGACATAGACACATTACTGTTAGAAGATATACAAAGCATAGCAGCTAAAGGGGAGGTTCTGATAATGGGAGACTTCAACATGCCAGATGCAGATTGGTCAATACCAGCAGGAACATCTGCCAGAACTAGACACATAGTGGATTTCCTGCAGGGGGAAGGCCTCAAATAACTGGTACAACAACCCACAAGAGACAGCGCTGTCCTAGATCTAGTACTGACTAACAGGGAAAGTATCACAGATTTCCAGGTAGGTCGTCACCTGGGGGCCAGTGACCGTCACATGGTATCAGTTCAATTTTTTATTTATTTATTTTTTTATTTAGTTGTTTAACCAGGTATCACACACTAAGCTGAAAGCTTTTTTACAGGAGCGACCTGGGAGCACAAGGAGGTTAAGTGACTTGCTCAGGGTCACACAGTATGCAAATGGAAGCTGTGGGATGCTGGATGTCACCAAATTTGCAGCTCAGAGCCTTAGACCACTGCACTATACTGCCTCCTAGTTGGCCTACTTTGGCCACTAGAACTAAATCATCCCATTCCAAGGCAAAAATATGTGACTTCAGAGGAGCTGACTCTGATAAGATGACCAACAGAGTTAAGCTAGCCCTGGCAAAAAGAAATACAGGTGAAGGGGTACAGGCAAAGTGGGCAAGCATTAAGGATGCAATACTTGAAGCAGCATACCATTATGTTAGAGAGAAAATGAAGTACAAAAGAAGGAAACCACGTTGGTTCTCAAAAACAGTATCAGAAAAGGTCAGAGCCCTAAGGAAATATAAGGGAACACAGCAGGATGAAGACAGGGAGGCATACCAAACTTCCCTAAGGGAAGCAGGGAAGGCAGTGAGGCAGGCAAAGGCCCAAACTGAGGAAACACTAGCACAAACAGTAAAGGAAGATGACAAGACTTTCTATAGATACATTAATGAAAGGAGAAAGTCCAGGAGGGAATTGCTAAGATCAAAGGGGTTAAGGGGGCATGTGAAGAGGAGGACCATGTACAAGCATATATCCTAAATAGATACTTCTGCTCAGTATTTACTGAAGAGAAGATCGGGCAGGGCACACAGCTCAGCACCATGGGCACAGGGGGAAGGGAGGTGTGCACTAGTCCCTTCACAAAAGAAAGGGTCCTACAAGAGCTCGATAAACCCAGGGTGGACAAGGCAATGGGACCTGATGGCATACATCCAAGGGTACTAAAGGAGCTAAGGGTGGAACTAGCAGAGCCATTATCAGAACTGTTTAGTGAGTCTCCGAGCACAGAAGAGGTCCCAGAAGACTGGAGAAGAGCTCGTGTGATCCCACTCCACAAGAGTGGTAGCAGGGAGGAGGCAGGGAACTGCAGACCAGTCGGTCTTACCTCAGTAGTGGGCAAGATTATGGAGACACTCCTTAAGGAAAGGATAGTGCAACACCTGGAATCCATAGGAGCACAGGATGCAAGACAGCATGGGTTTACAACAGGAAGGTCCTATCAAACTAATATCATAGATTTCTTTGACTGGGTAAGCAGAATAGTGGACCAAGGGGGAGAAGTGGATGTCACCAACCTTGACTTCAGCAAAGCTTTCGATACTGTTCCACACAGAAGATTGATTAATAAGCTGGGTAGGCTCGGTTGGGTCGAAAGTTGGTCAGCTGGGTGGCAAACTGGTTGATGGGCAGAAAACAGATAGTGGTGGTAAACGTTATACAGTCAGAAGAGATGCAGGTCACAAGTGGGGTACCTCAGGGATCAGTCCTGGGGCCAGTCCTCTTGAGTATCTTCATCAGTGACGTTGCAGATGGACCGGAGGGTAATGTTTGTCTGTTTGCAGATGACACCAAGATCTGCAACAGAGTAGATGATCCAGATGGGGTGGGCAGAATGAGAAGAGAGCTGGATAAACTGGCAAAATGGTCGGAAGAGTGGCAACTGCGGTTTAATGCAAAGAAGTGCACGATCATGCACATAGGGAAGAGAAACCCTGAAGCCACCTATAGGCTGGGAGCGGAGTTGCTGGCAGTCACAAAAGAAGAGAGAGACTTGAGCATTATCACAGATGACCTGAAATCATCCAAGCAGTCCACTGAAGCAGTAGGTAAGGCTAGGGGGATGTTGGGCTGTATTAGTAGGGGTATCACAAGTTGTAAGAGGGTGATAATAATCCCTTTTTACAAGACACTGGTTAGGCCTCTTCTGGAGTACTGCGTGCAGTACTGGAGGCCACACCTTCACAAAGGTATTAACCAAACTGAGGCAGTCCAGAGAAGGGTAACCAAAATGGTGCAGGGACTGCATCAGAAAACATATGAGTAGAGCTTAATGGAGCTCAATATTTATACCCTAGAACAAAGGAGGGAGAGAGGTGATATGATCAAAACATTCAAACACCTTATGGGCATTAACAAGGTGAAAGATTCTTAACATGTTTCAGTATAAGAAAAATAGCAGGACAAGAGGACACAGCATGAGATTAGAGGGAGGCCGATTAAGGGGTAATGTGAGGAAGGTTTTTCACAGAAAGGGCGGTGGATGCATGGAACGACCTACCTCAGGAAGTGGTGGATATGACTACAGTGCAGTGCTTCAAACAGGCGTGGGATAGGCATAAGGGAGCAATACAGATGAGTATGAATAGATAGGCCATTGACAGAGCAAAGGCTGATGGCACATTCATAAGGTAGAAAAAGAAAAGGGCAGACTGGATGGGCCTTGCGGTTCATACCTGCCATCAACTTCTATGTTTCTATGGACACAACACCCGGGGGAGTTGGATTTCTCATATTTCTCAGCCCCCCACACATCCTATAGCAGAACTGATGTGATTCTGGTTTCCCAGCCTTTGTTGAACCAAGTTCAGAATGTTACAATGGGGAACATCATATCAAATCATGCCCCGGTCACACTGTCACTTTCCGCGGGGCAGGGCCCACACTACGAACAAATGAACATGATCCTTCCTGCAGGATGAGGCCCTGGGAACTTATACAGATGGAGATTGAAGACTCCTACCTTAATAATGACACACCAGAGGTGTCTGTGGGGACACACTGGGATGCCCTAAAGGCTGTTTTGAGGGGCAACATAATTGCATACTCAGCTAGAAAAAGGAAGGAGCGAGACAACTCGGTTATGGAACTGGAAGGTTCATTAAAGCTACTACAAGCAAGGCAGCCCACTCCCTAGAACGAGAATCTTTACTAAGATCTCAGATAAAACGCCTTAGAGGGGAGACAGAGGGGACATTTCATAAACAAGTGGAATACAACTTGTATAAACTTTGTCAGACATATTGGGAGGTGGGAGAACAGCCAGGACACCTGCTAGCAGCTAGGGTAAAAGCTCAGAAGGCAGAGAAATACACCTCCCTCATCCACAAAACTGCGACGGAGGTAGTTACATCCGCGGGGGAAATCAGTGAGGTTTTCCTGGAATACTACAAGAAACATTATGCTTCTGGAGTATCCCCTATGCAGGAGCAATTTGATGCTTACCATGCCCCACTGGAATTGCCCCAGGTGCCCCCCTCCTTCCATGGTACTTTAACTTCCCCGTCTCAGCCCAAGAAGTTGGGGCAGTGATCTCATCGATGACTAGGGGGAAATCCCCTGGACCCCGACGGTTTCCCCTCTGATTTCTACTACTCCTTCCAGCTGCAGCTGGCACCCAGACTGGCCTCAGTATTTAATGAGGCTATCAGAACAAACCAATTTCCTGGTACCTTCCATGAGGCACTGATTATATTAATCCCAAAAAAGGCAAAGACAGTGTGCTGTGCTCACAATTTCGCCCCGTCTCCCTCCTTAACACGGATGTAAAGGTGTATGCAAAACTCCTGGCATCATGTTTGGAGCGGGTAATGGGGCAAATAATTCACTCCTACCAAGTGGGATTTGTGCTACAATGGTTGGAAGCAGACACCAGAGGAACCATGGATCTACTCTGGGAGGCCCAACACTTGAACGAGCCTGCTGCCACCCTGTCCCTGGACGTTGAAAAGGCGTTTGACAGGGTGGAGTGGGTGTACCTCTTTGATGCCATGGGCAGATTTGGCTTCCCAGAGCAATTTATAGTGATTACCTGTTTGTTGTACCATGAGCCTACCGCCCAAATACTGACAAATTCCATAATTTCGGATAGCTTTCAGCTTAAACGAGGCACAAGACAGGGATGCCCACTGTCTCCCTACCTCTTCCTGTTGGCATTAGAGTCATTGGCCCAGATAATCAGAGTAAAGGAGAACTTCCTGGGGATTGAGGTAGGATTCACCAGTCATAAATTAGCGCTTTTTGCAGTTGACATTACACTCTTTTTAACAAAAATTCCGCAATCTCTGGAGGTGCTGCAGAGCATAACAGCTTACTCTGAGTTGTTGGGCTGCAAACTAAATGCCTCCAAATCTGACGTCCTCCCTCTTAATGGGGGCTGCACCCCAGGACTAATCCACCCCTACCAGTGGGCACCAAGTGGGGTAACCCATCTGGGGGTTGAAATCCTCCCCACGACAAAGGGTACCATTAAAGCCAATGTCCAGAAGATGCTGGATAAGCTAGACAAAGATCTTCAACAATGGCAGAAGCACACTCTTTCCATATGGGGCAAAGTAAATGTGCTCAGGATGATCACACTTCCCAAGCTACAGTATATACTGTCCAACCTCCCAGTCACATTGCCAGGGTCATTTTTCAGAATCTTTTTTTTTTTTTCTCGTCGACTTTATTTCTTCTCCCTTCTCACTGGACTCTCTCCAGCATGGTCATGGGGCTTACCTGGCTGATCCCATCCACCTGAAGCCCAAGTGTTCCTTCCGGTACTGGTATTCTCCACAATTCCCCTGGGAGCAATGACCGTAACTCTGACTTGGCGCTTTGTTTGCTAGTGTCTGGCGGAGAACGAATGCGGAGAGACCAGGAGGGTATACCTGCCAGACATTGACCGTGGTGCCTGGCGCCGCTAGACCCGCCTTCACCTACCAATGGGAAGGAGGTATTTTTGGCTTTCTTTCCCCTCATTGGCTTGGTGGTACAGTGCACTCCAGTGTGGTGTGTGCTCGCTCCTGAGCATGCCCACAGGAGTTGGAGTGCCACCATACCCAGTCCCCTGCAAGCTAGTTCCCGACTGCTGAGTGCCCCCAGTCTCCATTAGAGGCCGCTAGACATCGAGAACAGAGACCCCCTCCCTCTTAGAAAAGGAGATCCTTTCCTCCCCTGCCAACCCCTGACGACCCAGGTCTGTTCCCGAACCCGGGTCGCTGGTGTGGCGCATGGTGTGGCGTCCAGCACCTCAATCCTCAGTGCCACTGGGACAGCTATTTTTCAGAGCTTTAATTTCCAAGCTTTCCAAGTTCATTTGGGAAGGCACAAACCCCAAGATCAGCCTCCCAAAGCTGCAACTACACTGGTCCAACAGAGGCTTCGGTTTCCCTAACCTTCAACTTTTCCGTGTGTGTGTATGTGTGTGTGGTACTGCACCAGGTGGTGCTCTGCTTGAGGCCAGAATTGGTGTCATCACTGCCTCGCTGGGTGGGTCTTGAACTCCACCAGATGGGCCTCCCAGCACCGAAAGCGCTGATCCTGACAAACTGGTACATCACTAGGCTGGCGCCCCCCCATCTGTGCAACATATGAGGACGCAGTGGAGCAAGTTCTTCAAATGCATGTCCTGGAGAGCCACCCACTCGGGACACTGCGTGATATGGCATAACCCCTCTTTTCAAATAGAATACAAATCAGTAGCCTGGAAAACATGGCAACAGGGGTATCCTAACAGTTGGAGACCTGTGTAAGCCGGAAACGAGTGCTTCTGCAGTTTGTCATTTAGAGTTAAATGTATAGCCCAGAGGCAACCAAGCGTCCCTTTCTGGCAATACTCAGCAGCATGCTTAAAGGCACCCTGAAGCCAGACTATGTACTGCCTCCGTGCCAGCTAGATGAGTGGGTGAATAGCCTACGGATACTTCAGCGGCTGACTAGCAAACTACTGAAATTGTGGATCTCCACAGAACCACGGGCCTTGCATAAGGCTACTAAGCAGCAGTGGGAGGGGGAACTAGGAGTGGACATCCCCCCACAAAGGATGGGAAGGGATCTGGAGTCAGGCCTGCAAAGCAAATAGGGGAGCTGCAGGCCAAGATGCTTCAATTTAAGAACCTACTTAGCGCATACCATACCCCTCAGATGCTTTATAAAATGGGGCTGTTGAACCAGAGTGATTGCTGGAGATGTGCTTCCCACAAGCCTCCCTAACCCGTATTCTATGGACATGCCCCATGCTGGACATCTACTGGGATAAGATTTGGAGGCAATGCTCCCTATTAATATCACTCCTCTTGGTTAGAGAACCGGTTCTGGGTGTCCTGGAAATACCCCCCCAACACACACACACACACACACCCACTCCTGCACCCCACACCAGATACTGTGGCTCAGTGGAGTGCTGGCAGAGGCAAGGAGAGTGATTCTCCATCACTGGATGGATGAGTCCCCCCAATCTACCAGGAATGGGAAAACTTATTAAATCTGACAGCAAAGTACAAGCGCACAGCGCACGTGGCCATGAACCAACTGCCATTATACCAGCAGATCTGGGGCCCTTATCTAGAGCAGCAGCATGCACAAGGCATGCCACAGTACTTCCACAGGTGAGGAGAGAAAGGAACCCCTTACCACCAACAGACCTTTCGAGTAACGGTTACTCTCCCCTAACAGATGCCAACGGATGAGAGAGGACACTAACCCTCTGGGACTTCACCCTTCTTCCTTTGCTCCCGTATCACTGCCCCATAGGGCTCAGCAGAGTAATCCTGCTTGCATGAATTGAGAAGCTAGGGGGATCAACCTCCAAGTAACATAACACACTGAAAGAGGAAGTTAAGCTGCATGATTAGGAAGAATTTATACTTAGCATAGCCAGTTCTAGTTTGTTGTATCAAGTCCACTACTTAATCTGCAGAATAAATATATATTAACCAAGTATGTACGTAACAACCTATGAAAACACAGATTAAAGACCACCTAGGGGAGAAATAGCAGTTAGACTTGGTGCATGCCAATTCCAATGACTTAACCTCACTTCTCCCACAGTTAAATACTATTGTGTACTTCTCGAGATCTCTACTATACACACACTGTTTGTTTGCATTGCAGCAGTTCTACTGCAACCGTTTTAAACCAGTACCAGTAACCTGGCTTGATATAATGAGGAGAAGGTACTACTTGTAACCCAAGTACCCACTGATGTGATACATATAATGTAAATGTTTAAATCTGAAAATACCAATAAACATCTTTATGGAAAAAAATAAAATAAAATAATGCTTAAAATCTTCGTTTTTCATGGCCGGCCCAGTGGCTTGGAGGGCTTAGGCAACGGACACCTTAACTCTTCTTGCTTTGGCGACTTGGGTTCAGGAATGAACCTGAGTTGCTGGGGGGGGGGGCTCTCCTCTCCCAGGGAGGAGGGATGTGGGCTTCCCTGGCTCTTGGCTGCCACTAGGTAGAAGCTAGATGGCAGTGTGAAGCCACAAGGGAGCCAGACATTAGGGTGGGAGGAAGGGGCCATCACTGGAGCCACGGAGCACATGCGTGACTGTGTTCTGGGGCCCCGGGATAATGGGCGGGGGGGGGACGGAAAATGGGGCACCAGGGCAGGCTTAATGAAGCCCTGAGAACAGGGCGGATTGAGATCCTACATGGGAGGACTGCAGCTTGCCTGCCCGGGGGCCCCAACGGTACAAAGCTATATAGAGAAAAAAATATTTTTTCTTTACACTACATTCTCAAAAATAATCAGAAGTTCCTGTGGAAATGAACCTTCCTTTTAAAACATTATGAAATGTCTCAGTGATACCTTATGATATTGTGATTTTGGGGGGTCTGTAGTAATATCCAAATAACTTTCAAACTTTTTTCAGCCCAATCTCCCCGCCCTGCCTATTCGGCTCCCTGCCCTCGCTGCCCCTTATGCCCAGGCTTACCCTTTAGGCGGGGCTGCTGGGTGGGTGACCCCTCTCAAGGTAAATGGTCTCTTGCCTGGCCTACCACCCAGGCGGGGCCATGGCAGGGACCCCCCGCAGGCGTGGGTCAAGCAGGAGTGGAGGCGGGGCATCATGAAGGGTGGATTTTTTTTTAAATACAGAGAGATCCCTGGGGGCGGAGACATGCAATGATGGCCAGCATCCCCGGCGTGAGGTAGCGGCAGTGGCTCCCCAGTCTCCACTAGAGGTCTGCAGAGCGCCAGGCACTTTTCCTCCCCGAGAAGAAGAGCAGTCCCTGGGACACTCGAGCCTTCTCCCTGGCCAGCCCTCCGACTCCAGAGTCCACTTCCAAGCGTGGGATGTTGGTGCTGCAAGCGGACACCTTGTCACTGCACCGGTGGGCCGGCAACTTTCTAACGTATGTATTTGTTTGTTTGTAATTAGCCATGGATTATATCTACACAGACTTAATTTGCACATTATTCTTTTGTTTAGCATTTCATTTATTCATATTTTTATCTTTGGAACTATGATTTGATTTCCAGCTCTGCTAGATAAATATCTTTCAGGACTGCGGCTTTTTGAATCAGTCTTATCAAATAAATATGCTCTTATTTTATTTTGCTTGATGCCTTCAGGAGCTTGATGGATTGCTGGAGATCAACAAAATGACTCACAGGCTGCTCAGTAAGTTCCTGACCCTGGACAGCTTTGATGCCATGTTCCGGGAGGCAAATCACAATGTATCGGCACCTTATGGAAGAATCACACTTCACGTTTTCTGGGAGTTAAACTATGACTTCCTGCCAAACTACTGTTACAATGGATCTACAAACAGGTTGGCATACTATTTTTATTAATATAATGTAACGTAATTTTGCTTCAGTTATGCCCATTGTTTAACACATAAAAATGAAAAGCAGTCGGCCTAGTGGTAATGGGCCTTGTTTCTTAAATTGGTGGAGTGTGGATAGATGGAGTAGGTGGTGTTTGCATTTCTGAGGGGTGGTGGTGGTGCTGGCCTGAATCATGATGAGCTCTAGTGATGAGTCAGTGTTGGAGAAGGCCCTTGATTGCGTCCCTCACATCATGGAGGTTTATAGTGATGTGGGCTCAAAAGTGTGGGAGGATTATGGGGCTACATGGGCAAAACAAGGAAAGTGAAAAAGGAAAAATTACTATTTCTTAATATGGCTAGTGTTACCTTGACGTGTATACTGTGTAGAGACATTGAGGACATAATTGAGGTGATCATTGATGCCGAGAGACCTGTCCCACTCCAGATGCCCCTTCCGGCACCAGCTCCAGTATTGTGTTGAACGGCCCCACCTCCAGCTATGCCAGCCATACCACAGTGACAATACAGATGGAGCCCTCACCTCCACAGCTGGCAGAGGGAGTTGCAATCAAGAAATCTGTGCCAGAGTTCGGACTTGTTCATCTTCGGTCTGGGGTGGTAAAACCCCAGTGAAGAGACAGTGAAGACCCCACTGGACCCTGAAGGGCTTGCGCCCTATGAAGGTGCCTTAGGATTATTCTTTGTTTCAAGCACTGCTCAAAAACTCACACAGTGTTGTGCAGTTTAAGATCATGGCCATTGATCAGGCTAGGTGACTTGTGTCAGGATTTTTGAATGTGCCTAACGTGCCTCTGTCACTGGATTCCCATCTATCCAGTCTGTTTTCTAGACCCTCACAGAGGCTGCTTGAAGCAAGCTGGCTTCTGTTACAACTGTCAGCAGACAGGCAGGCTAGAAGTATTTGGCTCCCAAGACAAAACCCATGATCTTCATCGGCAGTATCTCAGTCATCAGATCGCAGATATGGAACTTCACCATCGGTGAAGCAGGATCCACACAGATTTTCAGCAGTACACCTGGGGCTGCCCACCCCAACATGATCTGTCAATATCACCAACCCTATAAATGCATGAGCAGCCCCACTCCCTCCTCAGCTGTTTCCCACTGTCAACTCTGTTCACCTGGTTCTTTGCGTAAGCTCCAGCACAGTTTCGTGCCATTTTTGTCTACTGCTTTTTTATACTTAGTCTTTTAGAATCTTTTTTTTTTCCTAAGAAATTATTTTATGTCAAGAGTTAATTCTTCTACTTCTTTTTTCTGTTGCTGCAAAAAGAAGATTGTATCTACAGACAAACACTCTGTGTCTGCTGTCTTGGGCCTGACCATGACACTCGGACTGTGAGCTCTGCCAGAAGTTTAACCAAACCATCCTTAGGCGACGAAAAAAGGCTCTCAGAAAATTCCCATTGGAGCAACAGATAGCCAGTTCTGGGCAGGGTCCTCCAGGGTCCATCCTTCCCTGTCACCTGCTGGCAGGTTCATCGAGCTCCCAGGCCGATAAGGCCCGAGACAAGTCTGGGGGGGGTAGGGAGTCATAAAAAAGACTATGAATGGGATCACTCCCCCAGGCAGTGTTCCCGTTCCTTGACAGCCTCTTCTTCGTCCGGGAGTACCCAGTCAGCTGTAGTGGTACTCCCGTCAGCTGTGGCTGCGCTGACACCTGCTGCTGTCCAGGTCCCTATTCCTACCAGACTCCCACTGACAGCACTGCCACCCACTGTGCAGGGCGGTCAGTTATCAACCTCTGGGTCATCGGCCCCCACTCCATCAATGACTAGCTCATCGTCAATGGCCTGCCCATCGAGGCCTGATGCTTCTCCAGGTCCTCAGGCTTTGGGCTCCTCAGGTTTCCAGGGCTTGCTGGATGGGTCATCGCATCCTGTGCTTGGTGCCCCTGCATCCCCGTTGACTCAGCAGTCAACTGACATCCACCATAATGATATTTCTAGGGACATGGATATGTTGTTCATCCACACTTTCTGGCAGGTATCCTTGCCGCTTTAATTCTTGCTGGAAGGTCTTCAAGCTGGCTCCTCCCACCCACCCAGGTGGTAAAACTCTCGGCTCTGCCCCATGACGCCAGATCTTCCTTACCACTTGGAAGCTCAGGTTCCCTCCTTAGCGCTCTGCGTTTTAGACTGGATCCTAACTCTTCGGTTCATCCAAAATTGGTTTTGAAGTTTTCTAAACTTTGGTCTTCATCTTCCCTCGCGGCTGCGATGGACAAATCTGTTCCCGGCTTTCGGAGGTGCCCTTGCGGGCAGAAAATGTCCAGGACGGATCCGCACTCCACGTGCGTCTACTGCCTAGGCCTAGATCACGACCCGCAGGCCTGCGAGTTGTGCCGCTCTTTCTCGGCCAACGTTCTGGGCGGTGTGCTGCCTGATTGAAGCTTGGGTGCCCGCGTTTCCACGGTAAAATCTAAAAGAGGCTCGTTTGGGCGGTGTCGCGGCAGCTGGCTCGGCTGAGCAGCTCGAGCAGATGATAGCCCTCGAGGAAGCGGCCCAGGCGCATCTTCCTCCTCCTCAGCCGTGGCATTTATCCGCTCTCTCTGAGTTCCTCGTGTCACGGCTTTGTTCAAGGGCTTTGTCAGTCCCTTTCCACGAAGGAGAGGCCTTTGGGACATTCTTCTCGGCCCAAGAAAAAGGAGTCGGAAGGTAAGTCCCACCGTCAACGTTCGTGGGAGCCGGAGAGGTCCCCTTCCCCGGGTGGCCGACAGTCGACTTCGGTCGAGGTTGCGGCTGAGGCCGCTGGCTTCACGGTGCCCCCGTCAGGCCAGCCTGCTGAGACTCCCATCGATGAAGTCGAGATTTTTCTCGATCCGTTAGACAGGCTGTCGACTGGAGAAGCCTACAACCCTCCTTCACCGGTTCCCCCAGTGGATACCAAGGATCTGCCTGCATCTTCTGGGCTGCAGTCCCCGGTTAAAGTGCCCAAGCCGAGGGAAGAGCGGGTGTCCCCCGGCCCTTCCTAGACCCACCCTCGGTCCCCCTGAAGGTCTCGGTCTCGGACCTCTTCTCGGTCCAGCCATTCCCGCCAACATCGGCGGTCTCGGTCTCGTTACTGAAGTAAGCGGCGACGCTGATCTATCTTCGAGACACAGCTCTTGCAGCAGGTTACACCATTAGGACTGAAGCCGGCAGGCATCAGGACCCCACAGAAAAATTCTAGCTAGCTATCTTCAGCGGGGACCGCCCCCGACGTCAGTCCTGCCCCCGACGTCAGGCGTGGTACATAAAGGGGCGGTCCCGCCAGATTCCCCAGTTCTTTCCCGCCATCGACTTGCATGTCTCGACCCTTCAGTTACAGTCTAGCGTGTGACGCGTGGTTAAGTGCTTTCCTTCCGGAAATTCGGATTTCTTCAAGCAAGACCTTTGCTGATGTCCTCTCCGACCTCCGGTCATCCCTCCGAGTGTGCTTGCGGGAAACAGATCCCCTTCAAGGACCCCCACACGGCCTGCGTTCGGTGCCTGGGCCTAGACCACGATACCCGGGCCTGCTCCTTCTGCCAAGGGTTCAATAGTCGTACCCGGATCCGACGTCAGAAGGCCCTTCAGGCGTTTTTGTTGGAGGAAAAGCTGAAGACCATGTCCTCCAAGGGGGAATCTTCTTCTCAAAAGTCCCACAAGCATAGAAGCGAAGGAAGGCCCTTCAGGTCCCCTCCAGGGCTTGGACTTGCGCAGCTCCGGTTCCAGGTCCGACCGCTCTCCCTCCAGGGCCAGCTCTCAACCTCCCCCGGCTGCGGTAAGGAAGCCTTCTTCTCAGGCCAAGTCCGACAGGCCGTCCTCGTCTTCGTTCTCCAGGGCCTTGGCGAAATCCGGGGATCGCCACCACCACCATCATAAGTCGGGTTCCCGCCTTCCGGTACCCGACGTCAGGTCTTCTTCTTTGCCTCCTCGCAAGACGTTGGAGCTCACTCCTTTGAAGAGACCTTCGGACCCGACGCCGGTGCGGCCGTCGTCAGCCGCACGTCATACATCCCTGGAGCCGTCGTCGGCCAGACAACCGTCGCTAGCTAAGTCAGCACCTCAGCGGACGCTGGTAGGGGGAACGGCGCCTGCTCCTCCTGAGAAGAGGGCCCTGACGCCTCCGACCGACGTCGGTCAGGAGACATTGACGGAGGAGGATTTAACGCAGCCGAAGACCAGAAGGCGACCGGTCTCGTCGAGACTCCTAGGGAACCCTCGCCATTACCCGAGCCCCCTGTGGAGCCGACACCGGGACCCGACGACCGTCCACCGGCGCCCGGACCGTCGTTGGGCCTCTCTTTAGCGGATGTGAAGGATCTCTTCACTTATTGGTGGGACACCATTAAGAAGGACATGGTTCCCACTCTTCCTCCTCCTCCTCCTCCTCCTCCTCCTCCAGTTCCTGCACCCCCCTCGCCATCGGGGTCGGCAGGCCGTCTTCCTCCTCCTCCTCCCCGGGAGTCCGGATCCCCTCCCAAGGGAAGACCAGAAAAACGGAGACCTCCGTTGAAATCTTCTTCTAGGTCACCCAGCCCCAAGAGACCCAGGAGACACCGACGATCGCTTTCGACGGAGGACACGGGATCAGTATACTCTTCATCTGGATCCCCGTCTCCACTCTCCATGCCTTCTTCGGACCCACGTGAGATGCCGAAATCTCCTCCGGATGACCCTTCGTTCCTGGATATTATGAGGCACATCCAAGAGAACATGGGATGGGATGCTGAAGAGCTAGACCCCGGAAGGATACGCCTCGCCAAATATCTTCGGCAGAAGGACCCCAAGCCTGTGGTGGTGCCACCCTTGGTTGACACTTTCGTGGACATCACCAAGGCAGCGTGGAAGCGTCCACATTCGCTCCTGGCGATGCCGAAGAAAGCTGATCGCTTGTACAAGGCTCCTAAAGAAGACCAGTACTTGACGCAGCAGCCTCAGGCCGACTCTCTGGTCATCACAGCCTCACATGACCAGTCACAGAGGCTGCAACATCTGATCACCCTGCCACCGGACCCAGAGTCCAAGCAGTTGGACGCATTGGGTAGGCGCACGTATGCTTCCGCTACCTGTGCCATCAGATCCTTGAACTATTTGACCCACATGGTTCAGTTCCAGAACGCTTTGTGGGAACAGGGTCTGGAAACGGCTGCAAAACTGCTGGAAGGTGAGCAGAAGGAGGAGATGCTTCAGCTCCTCCATACGGGTTCAGACGTGGGAACCCAAGTGCTACGAGCCACATACGACTCCGCGGACTCATCGGCCCGAGCCGCAGCTTCTGGCGTATGCCTCCGGAGGCACTCTTGGTTACGCATCTCCGGTTTTACCCCGGACGTCCAGAATAATATTATGGACGCTCCATTTGAGGGAGAAGTCTTGTTTGGTAATCCTTCGGGGAAGATTATTACCAGACTTCAAGAGGCCGGGAAGGCGATAAGGTCGGTTCAAGCCATGTACCGGCCCAGGCTTAGTTCCTTTCGTAGGAACCAAAGCCGTTTTCATGGGCGGATGTAGAGGCAGCAGTCCCGCTCTGCTACACATCAGAGGGGCTCCGGCTTCCGTAGAGCCCAGGGAAAACAGCCCGCCAGCCGAAGCCAGCGTACTCCTAAGCCGGCCCAGCCAGCAGGCCCATCTGCCGCCACAGCCTGACTCCTTTCCGGCCCCCCCCTCAGGATCAACGGGAAATCATGGTCGGGGGTCGCATTGCGAACTTCCTGCCGGGATGGCAGGCTATTACCACCGACAGGTGGGTTCTTCAGTTGGTCAGTCGAGGCCACTATATAGAATAGCAGAAAGCCACCTCGAGGCCTCCTTTGCTCTCCGGTATCCGGGTCAGCACAAAGCTTTGATCTGGCAAGAAGTACTCGCGCTCCTGCAAAAGGGAGTGATATTGTACATCCCAGAGAACCAGAGAGGACAAGGATATTATTCCCACTTCTTCCTGGTTCCAAAGAAAACAAGGGACCTCCGTCCGATTCTGGACCTAAGCGACCTCAACGTGTCGGTCGCCTACAAGAGATTTTGCATGGTGACTCTTCCGGGTCTTATTCCCATGCTGAAACAGGATGCCTTTTTAGCGTCTCTAGACATGCAGGACGCATACCTGCATATCCCCTTAGCTCAGGCGCACAAGAGATTCCTGCGCTTCGAGTTTCTCGACCACCACCTTCAATTCCGACCCCTTCCATTCGGACTGTCATCCGCACCAAGGGTCTTTACCAAATGCATGGCAGTCGTGGCAGCGTCTCTGAGGAGACAGGGCCATTATGTGTTCCCGTACCTGGACGACTGGCTTCTCATGGCCGCCTCCAGAGAGGTGTTGTTTCTTGCGGTCCAGAGCACCCAGGACCTGTTCCGATCTCTGGGCATCCTAATAAACTACGAGAAGTCTCTCCTGGTACGCCACGAAAGTGCAGTTTATAGGTGCAGTACTGGACACTGTTCGAGGAAGAGCTTTCTTCCAGGCGACAGGCGGGCGCATCAGATCCCTCATCAGGGAGTTATCGTCGAACAAGACCGCCTCTGCCAGGTCGGTCCTTGCTTCTTTCCGGACATATGGCTGCGGCCATTCCTACTATCCCTTTCGCAAAGGCTCCATGCGGCTAATTCAGTGGATGCTCAAGGTGCAATGGGACCAAAGGCAAGACCACTTGCATCATCCGGTCAGGATCACGAACACCGTGATTCGAGACTGGCAGTGGTGGCTAGTCCCAGGGTCACTCTCGATGAGCGTCCCATTCGTAGCGCCGTCCCCGGAGGTAACCCTCACCACAGATGCCTCAGGTCTAGGGTGGGGGGCACACTTGGATGGGGTGAAGTCCCAGGGTACGTGGACCCCGATGGAAGCTCATCTCCATATCAACATTCTAGAGATGAGGGCGGTTCTTTATGTTCTGCAGGCCTTTCAGTCAGTAATCCCACCGTGTACTCTTCTGCTTCGGACAGACAACACGGCGGTGATGTATTACCTCAACAAACAAGGGGGCGCACCTCTTACCCCCTTGCAGGGAGGCCATGAGGTGTGGGATTGGGAATGTCGGACACTGCGCGAATCTGATCACTGTGCATGTTCCCGGGGTGGACAACACGATTGCAGACGGTCTGAGTCGCTCCCAGGCTGGAGTCCACGAGTGGGAACTTCTTCAAGAGGTAGCAGAGGATCTGTTTCTTCGATGGGGAACTCCAGAACTAGACTTGTTCGCATCAACATCCAACGCAAAACTGCCCAATTTTTGCTTGCTAGATCCAGGGACTGGTGTTTTCTGGCGAGACGCGTTATCCCTCTCCTGGGCGGACAGATTCCTCTACGCTTTCCCTTCCTTCCCGTTGATCCAGAGAGTTCTCATCAAACTGCGCAGGGAGCATGCAATCATGATCCTGGTGGCCCCATTCTGGCCCAGACAGATATGGTTCCCTTTGCTGATGCAACTATCCCGGGAACCCCCGCTCCCATTGCCGCTCAGCTCCCACCTCCTGTCTCAGGAGAAAGGTTCACTTGTCCACCCGGACTTACGTTCATTGAACCTGCATGCTTGGCTCCTAGAGACATAGCCATCTTGCGTCACGGGGTCTCACAGAGAGTTGCAGAAGTTCTTTCTGCAGCCAGAAAGCTAACCCAATGCATCACGGCGTCACGCCCGTGAAATGGCGCCGTTTTTGTTTATGATCATGAGCCAGCATTTTTACCCTTTAGGTTGTCCTGTGGGAGTAGTGTTGGACTATCTGCCTCCTCTTTCATTCGGGTCTAGCCTACTCCTCTATTAAGGTGCACCTTTGTGCCATTTCTGCCTACCACCTTCGGTGGGACATCGTACAGAGGCTCAATTGGAGACACTTCTACAGAATTTCTGAGAGGTGTTACCTTAGGCCTCAATTAGGGATCCTGTGCCTCCATGGGATTTGCTCTTTGTCCTGGAACAGCTCACCTTCCCCTTGAACCCTGGCGGATAGCGAGTTCGTTTTCTGTCGTGGAAGGCGTTATTTTTGGTTGCTGTTACTGCCGAGAAGAATTTCTGAGCTTCACGTCTCATGTGCAAAGAGCCTTATTTGAGTTTCCACGGGACAGAGTATCCCTGAGGATGAACCCTAAATTTTTGCCTAAGGTGGTTTCTTCACTTACCTAAATCAGGACATTGATCTACCAGTTTACTTCGAGTTATTCGAATAGAGGAGGCTCTGCTCCACACCTGGATGTTCACCGCAGCCTGAGGTATTACCTCAATAGAACTAAACCTTTCCGTAGTTCTGAACAACTTTTCGTTTCCTTCTCTGAGAGGATTTTAGGCCAATCTGTATCCAAACATTCCCTGTCTCGCTGGATTGTCCAGTGTATTTCATACTGTAATGACCTCAAACAAAAGCCCCTCCCGGGATCAGTCCGGGGTCATTCTACTAGAGGTGTGGCCTCCTCCTTTGCAGCACTCAGAAACGTCTCCACCTCTGTTGTATGTGCTGCAGCCACTTGGAGCTCTGTGCATACCTTTATTAGGCATTATAGCCTGGACATCGCCTCTCGGTGAAGAGCCGGTTTCGGCCTGGCGGTGCTACAGGGTCTCCTGTCCTAGGTTCAGGACCTGGAAGTTACTTTCCTTTTTCCTCCTCCCGGAATTTCTGGCAGCGTTACTGCTTGGGAATCAGTCCTAATGGTGTAACTTGCTGCAAGAGCTGTGTCTCAGTAAGATGGTACAGATCTTGCTTCGAGACACAACTCTGCAACCAATTACAACGTGGCGTGCTCGGCAGCGTCAAGACCCACGGAAAAAAATTCTAGCTAGCTATCTTCAGCGGGGACCGCCCGCGTCGGTCCGCCTCCGGCGTCAGGCATGGTACTTAAGAGCGGTCCGCTCAGATTCCCCAGTTCTTTCCACCGTCGACTTGCATGTCGACCCTTGATTTACAGTCTAGCGCGATGCATGGTTCAGAGCTTTCCTTGGAAATTTATTTTCTTAAAAGCAAGATTGTTGCCAATGTCCTCTCCGACCTCGGTCACTCCTCCAAGTGTGCTTGCAGAAACAGATCCCTTCAAGGACCCCCACCGCGGCCTGCGTTGGGTGCCTGGGCCCAGACCACGATACCGGGCCTGTTACGTTCTGCCAAGGGTTCAACAGTCGAACTAGGATCCGGCGTCAGAAGGCCCTTTAGGCTTTTTGTTGGAGGAAAAGCTGAAGACCATGTCCTCAAGGGAATCATCTTCTAAATCCCACAAGCACTTAGAAAAGAAGGAGAAGGCCCCTTCAGGTCCCTTCCAGAGCTTGAGCCCATAGCTCCAGTTCTCAGTTCGACCGCTCTCCTTCCAGGGCCAGCTCTCAGCCTCCCCCGGCTGTGGTAAGGAAGCCTTCTTCTCAGGCCAAGTCCGCCAGGCCGTCGTTGTCTTCTTCATCCAAGGCCTTGGCGAAGTCCGGGGAGCGCCACCACCATCATCTCAAGTCGGGTTCCCGCCCTTTGGTTCCCAACGTCCGGTCTTCGTCTGTGCCTCCTCGGAAAACCTTGGAGCTCACACCCTTAGAGACCTGTAGACCAGACGCCGGCATGACCGTCGTCGGCCGTGCGTCATTCCTCCCTGGAGCCACCGTCGGCTGGACGGCCATCGCCGGCAAAGCCATCCCAGCGGACGCCGGTAGGGGACGGCGTCTGCTCCTCCTGAGAAAGGGTCCTGGCGCCTCCGACCGGCGTCGGTCAAGAGTCTTAACTGAGGAGGACTTAGCGCGGCCCGAGGACCAGGCGGGTGACCCTGGCCGCCCAAACTCCCAGGGCACCCTCGCCCCACCCGAGGCCATGTGGAACAGCGCGGGACCCGGCGACGCCCACCGGCACCTGGGCGTTGTCAAGACCTTTCTTTAAGCGGAGTGAAGGATCTCTTCACTTACTGGTGGGACACCATAAAGAGGACATGGCCCCACCTCTCTCCTCCTCCGGTTCCTGCACCCCTTCACCACCGGGGTCGGCAGGCCGTTTACCTCCCGGGAGCCTAGATCCTCTCCCAGGGGAAGATCAGAAAAACGGAGACCTCCGTCGAAATCCTCTTCTGGGTCACCCAGCCCCAAGAGATCCAGGAGACACTGACGTTCGCCGTTGACGGAGGACCACGGGTCAGTCTACTCTTCCTCTAGATCCCCATTTCCTCTCTCCATCCCTTCTCCGGACCCACGTGAGACGCAGAGATCTCCTCCGGATGACCCTTCGTTCATAGATATTATGAGACATATCCAAGAGAACATGGGATGGGATGCAGAAGAGCTAGATCCCGAAAGGTTACGCCTCGCCAGATATCTTTGTCAGAAGGACCCCAAGCCTGTGGTGGTACCACCCTTGGTGGACACTTTCGTGGACGTCACCAAGGCAGCGTGGAAGTGTCCACATTCGCTCCCGGCGATGCCGAAAAAAGCTGATCGCTTGTACAAGGCTCCTAAGGATGACCAGTACTTGACGCAGCAGCCTCAGGCCGATTCTCTGGTCATCACAGCATCACATGACTGGTCACAGAGGCCGCAACATTTGAGCACCCTGCCACGGACCCAGAGTCCAAGCAGCTGGGCCGCACTGGGCGGCGAACGCCGCATCACGCTTCCGCTACATAAGCCATCAGATCATGAATTATCAGCCCACATGGTTCAATTCCAAGCGCTTTGTGGGAACAGGGTCCTGGGCGGCTGAAAAGCTGCGGAAGGTGAGCAGAGGAGGATACTTCGGCTCCTCCGTCACGGGTTCAGGCATTGGGGACCCAAGTGCTTGAGAACTGCGTGCGACTCCAGCGGACTCATCGGCCCGAGCATCCCAGCTTCTGGCGTATGCCTCGGAACACTCCTGGTTGTGCGTCTCTGGTTTTACAGGGTCAGAAGAACATTATGGATGCTCGTTCGGGAGAAGTCTTGTTTGGTAATCCTTCGAGAAGATCATTACCAAACTTCAAGAGAAGGGAGAAGGCGGTAAGGTCGGTTCAAACCATATGCAGACAAGCTCAGTTCCTTCGTAGGAACAAAAACCCGTTCGATGAAGACACAGAGGTAGCAGCCCACTCCGCTGCATCAGAGGCTCCGGCTCGCAGAACCCAGGGAAAACAGCCCGCCAGCCGAGGTCAGCGGGCCCATCTGCCGCCACAGCCTGACTCGTTTCCGGCCCCCGCCCCTCAGGATCAACGAGAAATCATGGTCGGGGGTCGTATTGCGAACTTCCTGCCGGGGTGGCAGGCTATAACTTCACCGACAGGTGGGTTCTTCAGTTAGTCAGTCTAGGCCACTTTATAGAATCATGGAAAAGCCACCTCGAGGCCTCCTTTGCTCCCGGTATCAGGTCAGCACAAAAATTTGATCTGGCAAGAGGTACTCGCTCCTGCGAAGGGCGATGATGCGTCCTGGAGAACCAGGAGGACAAGGATATTTTCCACTTCTTCCTGGTTCCCAGAAAACAAGGGACCTCCGTCCGATTCTGGACCTCAGCGACCTCAGCGTGTCGATCGCCTATAAGAAGATTCCGCATGGTGACTCTTCCGGGTCTTATTCCCATGCTGAAACAGGGCCCTTTTAGCGTCTCTAGACATGCAGGGCGCCTGCATGTCCAATAAGCTCAGGCGCACCAGAGGTTCCTGCGCTTGAGTTTCTCGACCACCACTTTCAGTTCCAAGCTCTTCCGTTCGGACTGTCATCCGCACCAGGGTCTTTACAAGTGCATGGCAGTTGTGGCAGCATCTCTGAGGAGACAGGGCCACTATGTGTTCCCGTGCTTGGACGACTAGCTTCTCATGGCCGCCTTCAGAGGCGTTGTCCTTCATGGTCCAGAGCACCCAGGATCTGTTCCAGTCTCTGGGCATTCTCATAAATTAGAAGTCTCTCCTGGTACCGTCGCAGAAACTGCAGTTTATAGGCGTACTGGACACTGTTCAGGGAAGAGCTTTTCTTCCGGACGACAGAGTGGAGCGCATCAGATCCCTCATAAGGGATTTGTCGTCGAACAAGATCATACCTGCCAGGTCAGTCCTTCGCTTGCTCGGACACATGGCTGCGGCCATTCCTACTGTCCCTTTCGCAAGGCTCCACATGTGGTTAGCCCAGTGGATGCTCAAAGTGCAATGGGACCAAAGGCAAGACCACTTGCAGTATCCGGTCAGGATCACGAACTCAGTGATCCGAGACTGGCAGTGGTGGCTAGTCCCAGGGTCGCTCTCCACGGGCGTCCCATTTGTAGCGCCGTCCCGAGGTAACCCTCACCACAGGCGCCTCGGTCTTGGGTGGAAGCACCTGGGCAGGGTAAGTCCCAGAGTCCGTGGACCCGTTGAAACTCATCTCCATATCAATGTCCTAGAGATGAGGCGGTTCTCTATGCCCTGCAGGCTTTTCAGTCAGTAATCCCACGTGTACTCTCCTGCTTCAGACAGACAACACGGCAGTGAAGTACCTCAACAAACAGGAGCACACTCTTACCCCTTTGCAGGAGGCCATGAGGTGTGGGATTGGAGTAATCAGACAGCGCAAATCTGATCACTGTGCATGTTCCGGGGTGGACAACACAATTGCAGGCTGCCTGAGTCGATCCCAGGCCAGAGTCCATGAGGTGGGAACTTCTTCAAGAGGTAGCAGAGGATCTGTTTCTTCGTTTGGAATTCCAGAACTAGACTTGTTAGCATCCCCATCCAACATAAAACTGCCCAATTTTGCTCACTAGATCCAGGAGCCTGGTGTTTTCTGGCGGGCGCGTTATCCCTCTCCTGGGGAACAGATTCCTCTCGCTTTCCCTCCTTCCCGTTGATCCGAGAGTTCTTCTCAAACTGCACAAGGACACGCACTCATGATCCTGGTGGCCCCGTTCTGGCCCAGACAGATCTGGTTCCTTTGTTGGTGCAACTATCTGGGAACCCCGCTCCGTTACCGCTCAGCTCCCACCTCCTGTCTCAGGAGAAAGGTTCGTAGTCCATCCGGACCCTCGCTCTCTGAACCTGAATGCTTGGCTCCTAGAGACATAGCCATCTTCACGTCACGGGTCTGAGAGGTTGCAGAGTTCTTTCTGCAGCCAGAAAGCCCTTAGCATTCGACGTCACGCATGAAATGGCGCCGTTTTTGTTAATGGTCACGAGCTCGTGATCTTTTTCCATTAAGTTGCCCTGTGGGAGAATGTTGGATTATCTCCTCTCCTTTTTCATTCAGGCCTAGCTCTCCTCTATTAAGGTGCACCTCTGTACCATTTCTGCCCTGTCACCTCGGTGGGACATCGTACAGTAGCTCAATTGGGCGCCTCTCAGGAATTTCTTAGGGAGTGTTACACCTTAGGCCTCCCATTAGGGACCCTGTGCCTCCATGGGATCTGCTCTTTGTCCTGGAACAGCTCCGCTCCTCCCTTTGAACCTGCAGCGGATTGCAAACTCGTTTTCTGTCGTGGAAAACATTATTTTTAGTTGCTGTTACTTCAGTGGAAGAATTTCTGAGCTTCATGCTCTTATGTGCAAGAGCCTTATTTAGTTTTCCACGGGACAGAGTATCCCTGAGACCGATCCTAAGTTTTTACCAAGGTGGTCTCTTCCTCTCTCTAAACCAGGATATTGACCTTCGATCTACTTCGAGTTATTCAAATAGAGGAGGCTTTGCTCCACACCTTGGATGTTCACGCAGCCTGAGTATTACCTCAACAGAACTAAACCCTCGTAGTTCTGAACAGCTTTGTTTGCCTTCTCTGAGAGAATGATGGCCAATCAGTATCCAAACAGTCTCTGTCTCGCTGGCTTGTCCAGTGTATTTCATACTGTTATGATAGCAAACAAAGCCCCTCCCGGGCTCTGTCAGGGTCATTCTACTAGGGGTGTGGCCACATCCTTTGCAGCACTAAGAAGCGTCTCCACCTCTGCTATTTGTGCTGCAGCCACTTGGAGCTCTGTGTATACCTTTATCAGGCATTATAGCCTGGACGCAACTCTCGGCGAAGGGCTGGTTCGGCCTTTGCGGTGCTACAGGGTCTCCTGTCCTAGGTTCAGGACCTGGAATGTACTTTCTATTTTCCTCCTCCGAATTTCTGGCAGCGTTACTGCTTGAGAATCAGTCTAATGGTGTAACCTGCTGCAAGAGCTGTGTCTCGAAGTAAGATAGTACAGTTCGTAAGAACTTACCGTAACAGTAGATCTTGAAACAGCTCTTACAGCAAACCTACCATCCACCTTCCCCCTTGGAGGAGGCATGGCTTTACCTTTTCATGTTGGGTTTTCCTCCTTTATTATCCTCTGATGGTGGATCTCGGTCTCCCACTCTGATGTCATCCTGCGGCCGGGAGTCTCGGGGGAGAACTAGAATCTGGGACCGCCCCTTAAGTACCACGCCTGACACGGAGGTGGGACCGGCGTGAGGGCAGTCCCGCTGAAGATAGCTAACGAGAATTTTCCGATAGGGGTCCTGGCCTGCGGCTTCAGTCCTAATGGTGTAACCCGCTGCAGAGCTGTTCTCGAAGATCTACTGTTACGGTAAGTTCTTCACGTAACTGTGCTACGTAGAACTTACCGTAACAGTAGATCTTCGAGAACATCTCTACAGCAGGTACCTTCCGCCTCCTTCCCCTTGAGGAGGCATGGCTTTTGCCTTTTTTCAGGGGATTTCTCCCTTATCATCTTCTGACGATGGATCCTCAATCTCCCATTCTGATGTCATCCTGTGGCGGAGTCTCGGCAGGAGAACTGGGAAACTAGGCGGGACCGCCCTTGTATGTACCACGCCTGGCGTCGGGCGGGACCGACGTCGAAGCGCTCCCGCTGAAGATAGCTAGCTAGAATTTTTCCGTGGGTCCTGGCGCCTCCGGCTTCAGTCCTAATGGTGTAACCTGCTGCAAGAGCTGTTCTCGAAGATCTACTGTTACGGTAAGTTCTTACGTAACTGTACTTTCTTCCTCGTCGTCCTCCTCGGGTGAGGAGAGGCTGTGGCGCAAGTTGCGCCGGCGCTATGAGGACCTTATGTGGCAGCAGTTGCTGTTGTCCGGGCCTAAGCTGACCCTGGCTATCAAGTGGTTGTCGCCTGAAAGACCGAAGCAACCACTCGTTCCAGTCGAGTTGCCCGCTCCAGGGCCGGTTGCTCGGCCGAAACCAGCTGCTCCATCAATTGTGGTGGAACCTCTTCCTCCACAACCGAAGTCGGGGGCACCGACCAAGAATTCTCGGTTGGGTCATGGCCTGCCCCACAGGTTGTTGGTCACCCTCACTCCTGACCGTCCTCAGCAGGTGGAGGGTGGCTCAGGACCAGGCAGCTCTTCTGAACTCTTCAGAATCTGACGATTCCTCCCTGTTCTCCAGGCAGTTCGATCTGGAGTCCTCCGGGGGCCAGTCGGTGGACGATAGCCCATCGTCCTTCTTGGGTCTGCTTGACTCATCTCAGAGTCCACTGGGATGCAGCTCGAGCCCATGTCCAAACAGGCCAAGTATCCCCTGACAGAGATTCTGGACGAGATTCTCCCACGAGGAGCCTTTCTGGTGGCTGAGGCCATTGTCGTGACCTTGGAGGTTCAGCGGCCTGCTTCCTGCCCTGCGCCCTCGGCCAGGATGGCCAGGAAGTATGCGGTCCCTACCGGCTCTTTGCCCGGTTTCTTGGAGCACCCCTCTGCCGAGGGGTTAGTCACCGACAGCGTTTTCCGGCGTTCCGGTAATGCTCAGGATGTGGATAAGCCCCCCAACAAAGAGTCCAAAAAGCTGGACTTTACCAGGTGTATGCTGCGTCCTCCCTCGGCCTTCGACAGGCCAGCTCGGCCGTGCTGATGGCACACTTCTCCCACGCCCTTATGGGCTCCCTGGATGAGGTCGTTCCTCATCTCCCGGCTGACCTGCAGACCACGGTCCGCCAGGTGCGGGACCAGGGTAGGGCGGTGGCGAAGCAGCAGCTTCAGACTGCTCTGGACATAGGTGATTCCTGTGCCAGGTCAGTAGTGGCCGCGGTGGCCATGCGACGCAGGGCATGGCTGAGGCTATCCACCTTCACGGCGGATACCCAGCACAAGTTGGCGGACGTCCCCTTCTTGAGGACTGACCTCTTCAGCCCTAGAGTGGAGGGACATCTCCAGCAGATCGAGAAGTCCAATGCCACCCTGGACTCGGTCACTTCCGCCCAGAGGGACAAAGGCTGCCATCAGCAGCAGAAGTCCTTTCATCCTTTGGTCCCTACTTCTCGACCGGCCCAGCAGCACCAGCAGGCTCGCGCTTGGCATCCCAAACCCAAGCCGGCGGCTTCCTCCAACAGGAAGCAAGGAGATAAAGGCCCAGGAGGTCCCTCGGCTGGTCCTTCCTCCAAGCCTGCCCAGTGACAGGTTGAGGGGTGCCGCCCAACCTCGTCCTCCCCCGGGTTCCCCCCATGGGGGGACGGCTCCGTCGCTTCCTTTCCGCCTGGTCCGCTATCACCACGGACCGCTGGGTGTTGGAGGTGGTAGGAAAAATCCTGCCTCTGGATTTCGGGCAGGCCCCACCCTTTCGAGCCGTTGCCCCTCGGGGGGCCACGGGGTCCGCAGCCACGATGTCAGCCCGCCGAGCAGATATTGCCCTGCTCCTCGAAAAAGAGGTAATCAGGAAGGTGGCGGATCCTCCTCCAGACCCGAGGGTTTGTGTCCAGGTACTTTCTGGTCCCAAAACGGACGGGGGGCTAGTGCCCCATTCTCGACCTGCACGACCTGAACAAGTTCCTAAGGTTTCGAACCTTCAGGATGGTTACTCTGGCTCAGATAATCCCATCCTTGGAACGAGGCATGTGGTTCTGTTTCCTGGACCTCCAGGATGCATTCTTTCATGTCCCAATCCGTCCGTCCACCAGAGATTCCTCCTTCAGAGCAGAGGGATCTCTTTCTGAGTTCGGGCCATGCCCTTCGGCCTCTCCCTAGCTCCCAGGGTCTTCACCAAATGCATGGCAGTGGTGACAGCATTCCCAGCACCGAGGGGTCGGGTGTACCCTTACCTGGAGCGATTGGCTGATAGCAGCCCCAGACAGGAGGTGGGCGGTCCAGAGATCTGGCCCTCGAGGTTTTGCGCTCAGGTTGGCCTCTCATCATGAGGCCAAGTTGGAACTCGTGCCAAAGCAGGTGATACTGTTCGTCGGGGCAGGCTCGACTCTCTGCGAAACAGGCGGCTCCCCAGCGGACAGGCCAAGATTCTTTCCTCCTTTTGCCCAATCATTTCTGGTTGGGCAATTGCATGCCGGGGACTTCTCGCCTTCTGGGCCTCATGATGGCCTGCACTAAGCGTGGTCTGTTGGGCCCATTGGTACAGCGTCCCTTCAGTGAGGACTGGCCAGCCAATATTCTGGCAGCTGCGATCTGTTGGACCAGCCCGTCCACAGTGACCCAGGAGATGTGGAGCACTCTCCAATGGTGGATCATTCACACATCTGGAGGAGGCATCCATTCGTCCGCGAGCCGAGCCGGTCTCTCTCTCGACCGATGCATCTCTGATGGGTTGGGGTGCCCATCTGGGGGGAACACCCGGCCTGACCTCTGGTCCCCTAAGAGTCGATGCCACATCAGCCTGCTGGAGCTCAGGCGTTCGTCCTAGCTCTCACCGCCTTTGCTCCATTTCTACGGGGTCAAGTGGTTCAGGTCCAGACGGACAACACCACGACCATGTACTATCTGAACCACCAGGTCGGGACGCGCTCCATGCTGTTATGCAAGGAAGCTCTCCGCATATGGTCCCTCGTGCGCAGCCTGGAGGCGGATCTCCTAGCCATTCATGTGGCAGGAGCCTCCAACACCCTGGCCAATGCCCTAAACCAGATAGGGGCTGCATCTCACGAGTGGTCTCTCCTGCCGGAGGTGGTACAAGATCTGTTCTCCCACTGGGGCATGGTTCAGGTGGACCTGTTTGCTTCCAGGGAGAATGCGAAACTGAGTCTGTTTAATGCCCGCCCCACTCAGCAGGGCTCGCTGCAGGGGGATGCCTTCTCGAGGCCGTGGACCCCGGGCCTCTTATGCGCCTTTCCCCCATTTCCCTTGATCCACAAGGTGCTTCTCAAGGCGAGGAGGGACAAGGCGCAGGTGATCTGGTAGCCCGCCAGACTGGCCCCACCAGTTCTGGTATCCAGATCTCCTCAGTCTCAGCTCCAGGCTCCCGAGGCGGCTTCCAGCCCGCCTGGACCTGATCTCAGTCAGTCAGGGGAAGGTATTCCATCCGGACCTTCAATCTCTGCACCTGACGGCCTGGTTCCTGAGCAGCTAGAGTTCCAGGCCATGGGTCTTTCTGATGAGGTCCTCAACGTCGTTGAGGCGTCCCGTAAGGTGTCGACCAGAAAATGCTAAGCCTTCAAATGGAAGAGATTCTCCATTTGGTGTCAGAGGAAGGGCTTGGACCCTTTCGACTGCCTTATGGCAAGCATTCTGGACTACCTGTGGTCCCTTTCTCAGCAAGGGCTTGGTTCGGCGATATGGGTGCACCTGGCAGCCATCTCTGCTTACGGTGCGGGCCGGCAAGCAGTCGGTGGCGCAGGAGAAGGTGGTCGGGTGCTTTTTCAAAGGCCTTGACCACATTTCCCCTCCGGTGCAAGAACCTCCACCTCCGTGGGATCTACTGCTGGTATTGGCCAAGCTTATGGGCAAGCCATTCGAACCAATGCACAGGTGTGATATTTCACACCTGTCATGGAAGACCGCCTTCTTGGTGCTATCACGTCAGCCAGAAGGACGGGAGAGCTCCAGGCACTTTTCATTGAGTCTCCCTACCTGGTCTTCCACAGGGACAAGATTGTCCTGCGCCCCCACCGAAATTCCTTCGAAGTTGGTGTCGGAGTTTCACCTTAACCAGGTGTTGACTCTGCGGTGTTCTACCCCAGTCACACCTCAGAGGCGAGTATAGGCTCCATACTTTGGACCCTAGACGAGTGCTCGCTTATTATAAGGAGCGGATGGCTGAAGTTCGAGGAGAGGTTCGCCAGCTGTTTGTCACCTATGCTGAAGCCGCACCTGGCAGACCTGCAGCAGAGCGGACGATAGGCAGGTGGATCACCTCCTGCAAAGAGCTCTGCTACAGGTTGGCGGGCATGGAGTCTCCCAGAGGGATAAGAGCTCATTCTACCCGCCATACCGCTGCATTGGTAGCTGCTTCCAGGGACGTCCCTATCCAGGATATCTGCAGGGCTGCTACCTGGAAGTTGGCACATACCTTTATCACCAACTACCACATCGACCTCGAGTCACGCCGGGATGCTGGTTTTGGGGCCTCGGTTCTCCAGTCTCTCTTTCCCAAGTAAGTATCGGGGGTGTGCGCCTTGCCTCCCTCCTTCCGGAGAACTGCTAGGTGTCTGCCAGAAAGTGTGGATGAACAACATATCCGTGTCCCTAGAAATACAGGTTACTCACCTGTAACAGGAGTTCTTGGAATGGTATATGTTGTTCATCCACACGACCCACCCGACCTCCCCGGCTTCGACGCACAACCTGAGCTTCCAGCGGGCCAGATCTGGCGTCATGGGGTGGAGTTGAGAGATTTACCACCCGGGTGGGTGTGAGGAGCCAGCTTGAAGACCTTCCAGCAAGAATTAAAGCAGCAAGGATACCTGCCAGAAAGTGTGGATGAACAACATATACCATTCCTAGAACTCCTGTTACAGGTGAGTAACATGTATTTTGACCACGTTCACTGTGGTCTTGGTCCATCAGTTGGGCACCTATAGGGCTCCATCGCCTGCACTGTCGATGGCACCATTGTCGTCAACACCACTTGGCCCCCGCGGGCCATCATCAGCGGTCCCTCGTTCACCGGACCTGGAGCTGGAACAGGTCAGTGTAGAGAAGGAGTACCATCCTGACCTCATCTTGAGTCCTTGGGCCCGTTCTGTTCAACGCCTACGTATCTGACATAAGGACAGGAATCAGGAGTGAGATGAGTCTCTTTGCAGATGACTCGAAACTGGGGGCGGTGGTGGATGGGGAGGAGGGGAGGGTGGCCCTGCAGGGGGACCTGGAGGCTCTGGAAAGATGGTCTAGAAAGTGGAAGCTGAGGTTTAATGCAGGGAAATGCAAGGTACTCCACCTGGGGGCCAGAAACCCAGGCCAAGTGTACACCCTGGGGGGTGGAATACTACAAGTCTCCATGGCTGAGAGGGACCTGGGGGTGGTGGTGGATGTCAAGATGAACAACTCTGAGACTTGTGGAGGCAGCAGCCAAGGCCAACAGGATGCTGGGATGCATCACTGGGGATCACCTCCAGAAGGAGGAAGTGATACTCCTCTGTATAACTGCTTGGTGAGGCAGCACCTGGAGTACTCGTGCAGTTTGGAGCCACACTTAAAGAGGGACATTAACCTCCTGGAGAGGGTCAGAGGAGGCAACCAAAATGATTTGGGGCTTGGGGACAGGACCTATGAGGAGGCTAGAAGAGCTAAATATGTACACTTTGGAGAGAGAGGGACTGGGGGACATGATAGGGTCTTCAGGTACATGAAGAGGGGTAAATAGGGGAGGAACAGTGAGGTGCTTGAAGGAAGGAGGAGGGGCCACTAGAGGCATGGGTGGAAGCTGGAGGGAAGATTCAGGGGAAAAGGAGGAGGTGCTACTTCACTGAGAGGTGGTAGAGCCATGGAATGCACTACCTAGGGGCTGGTGGAGGCAGAGACAGTGGAGGGGTTCAAGAGGGGTGGGACAGGTACAGGGAAGGGTTCAGGAAGCAAAATCCAATGCAGCAAGAATATCCGGAACTGGGAAGGGAGAAGCCAGAGAAGGCGAGGGGGACAGCAAGGTCAGCACCCAGGGTGGGGGCTGACCAAACGAGCAGACACGAAAGACCGTTAGGCCTATTCTGCTGGCATTTTAGTATGTTAGTATCTTGAAAAGCCTCCTTCCTCTGACAGGTCCACTGCCTCCTCAGTGAGTGAGTACTCTGTCAAACATACTCCTAGGTCTCCTCCAGAGAACTCTACCTTTTTCAGTGTTATGAAGCAGCTGTCCTCAGCCATGGACTTCCATACAGAGGAGGAGGAGGAGGAGGATGCCACCAGAAGAGATCTGGTGGACTTCCTGGAGATCCCAGAGTTTCCTCCTAAGGTCATTCCTTCTGTTCTTCCAGCTGTAAGGAATGCCACAACTGTGGGCTAGCACAGGCCTGACATAATAAAAAAATAATAAAACTTTATTTTTAAGGCACCTTTCCAAAACCAAGGTACCAAACAGCAATTAAAATCATAAACATAATTACACACAATTGCAGCAGCATAGTTACTAAACAGACAAGTAACAAAATTCAAAAATAACGAAGTATATAAACAATCTGTCAATCAGTTGCCAAATGCTTGGTGCCGCAGATGGGTTTTTAAGGCTCGTTTAAAGCCCTCCACAGTCGTACACTCACGCAACTGGCTTGGTAGAGAATTCCAGAGAGAAGGGGCCGCATGCATAAATGCCTGGGCCCCAGAAGATTTTAAACATACTCTTGGAATCTCTAGCAGCCCCTAGCCAGCTGAGTGGAGCGATCGCCCGGGGCGGTAGGGTACCAGGAGCTCTTTCAGGTAGTCCAGGCCCTGTCCATGTAGGACTTTATAAGTCAGAAGACCAACTTTAAAGGTGATCTGCCATTGAACAGGCAGCCAGTGCAGATCACGCAGCACTGGCGAGATATGACAGAACTGAGAGGTTCCCGTCAAAAGCCGAGCTGCAGCGTTCTGCAGTAGCTGCAAACGGAGGATTTCAACCCCAGATAGCCCTAGATAAAGGGTGTTGCAGTAATACAGGAGAGAGGACACAAAGGTGTGAACCAATGTAGGAAGGTCGCCGGATAGAACAAGGTGCTTAACCCTGGCGATATTCCTTAGATGGAAAAAAAGAAGTCTTGACGATGGCTGACACCTGAGAATGCAGGTCAGCCCTTCGTCAAAAATTACACCCAGGTTTCGCACTTGTTCAGAGGCCGGGGTGATAAACCCCAAGGAACAGCCAGAGGGTAAACCTACCCCGACCCCCCAAATCCAGCGTCCTGGGTTCACAACCAGTACTTCAGTCTTTCCTGAGTTCAACTTCAGCCAGCTCAAATCCATCCACTCCTGGATTTCCAGAGGCAGTTATTTAAGACCGAGAGAGCTCTGTTCTGGTTGGGTGCAAAAGAGAGGTAGAACTGGGTATCATCAGCATAACAGTGAAACGTCCGCCTATACCTCCTTACAATGTCTCCGAGGGGCAGCATATACACTGCGAACAACATGGGAGAAAGCACCAATCCCTGAGGAACCCCACAAAACAGAGGGATAGGGTCCGAAGAATAAATCCCAGACACTACCCTCTGAGTTCTTCCGGTGAGGAAAGATGTAAACCACCTGAGGACTGTACTTGACAGGCCACAGATGAACCTCAAGCGATTGAGCAAAACCCCATGGTCCACAGTGTCAAACGCTGATGAGAGATCAAGAAGGACCAAGATGGAGTGGTTCTTCTGATCTCTAGCCATCAGGAGATCATTGAGCACCTGAACCAGTGCTGTCTCAGTATTATGCCTCTTTCGGAAACCAGACTGGAGGGTTCATAGATGTCATGGATGGTCAGATGTCTCTCCAACTGTATGACCACTACCTTCTCAGCCACCTTCCCTTAAAAGGGAAGGTTGGAGATTGGTCTGTAGTTTGCATGGCAGTTTGGGTCTAAGGAAGCTTTCTTCAAGAGGGGTGTAACCACGGCCTCCTTGGGGGAGCTAGGAAACTCACCTGTTTCCAAAGAGCACCAAACTATCCATGGAAAGACCGGACTGATGGAATCGATACAACCCAAAATCAGGGAAGTTGGTCCAGGGTCCAAACTACAGTACGTAGGGCGTGCACTCTGGACAATCCTCATGACATCCATGAACTCTGGGCGGTCAGAGGTACTCCAGGAAAGCCATAGGCTAGTGGTCAAGCGCTGGTCACCAGCAACACCCTTAGAGTGTGCTGGCTGGACAGCTGCCCTGATGTCGGCCACCTTAGTTGCAAAGAACCGAACAAGTTCATTGCACTCTATTTGCGAAAATGCTTTCCAAACCTGTAGACAGGCTGGATTGCACAGCCTGTCCACAGTTCGGCAAAAATCTGAGCTGGTCGGTTCCGAGCGACTGCAATATCCCCAGATAGGAACTCTGTCTTCTTATGGGAGATTGCAGAGTGATAGATTTGATAATGATCCATCAACCTAAAGCGGTCAGCATCAAGGGCAGATCTCCACCAGTGACGCTCTAATCTTCATCCTTGTCACCACATCTCCCTCAAAGTCCCATCAAACCATGGAGACTGAGGGCAAAGGGAGAGACAACAAGAGAGGGTCACACTCTGGAACTCAAGCCATGCCCCGAAGGGCTGATAAATTGTATAATGTCCCCCAGGGTCTGCCGCATTATGCTGCCCAGCTGGAAACTGGGTCTGTGGTTAAGGCAGCTCATGATAGGTCGAAGGTGCCCAAGCACCTCATTTCCCTTCCCCTGACAGAGAATCCCTTAGTGTTGATCTCTGGAGCAAGAGGGTCTATGCCTCCTCTGCCCTTGGGCTGCGGATTGCCAGTTGCCTCTCCCATATGGTCAAGTACCAGAATCCTATCTGGATGAAGGGCAAGGCTGCAGCCCAGGGCCTTCCTGACTGTTACCAGAAACAGGAGGTTCTCAAATGCTTTCAGAGTGCTGAGGATATTAGCAAGCACCTCCTGAGGGCCCTCTACGATATTTCAGATACAGGAGTCTGGGATGCTGCTATTGGCATTTGCCTTCATAGGCACTCCTGGCTGAGGGTCTCAGGTTTCCCAGCTGATATCCAGCAAAAGGTGCTCAGTGCCCCTTTTAATGGCTCTAGGCTGTTTGGACCAGTTGTACAGGACATCTTAAATGAGATACAGGCATCTGGCAGGACTACTAAGTTTGGCCACTCGCTCTACCATACTCATTCCAAGAGCAGACAGAGTCTTCCTTTTCGCAAGATGTCCCAGAGGTCTGGAGCAGCCTCCTAGCCCCAAGGCAAATGAAGAGCCTTCTTCACCTTGCCAACCCCCTCCTCTTCTGGTGATGCAGCAAAGTGCCCTAGAGGTGATGGATCAACCCCAGCGGTTGGATCTGATTCCGCCTGACTCCTTGACAGACCCCCTTCTTCCAGTTCCCGGCCAAGAGATGGTGGTTGGAGGTCGGTTCTCCCTCCATCTCTAATCAGTGGAGAGCCATTACTTCAGATGCTTGGATTCTTCAGATCATAGAAAGGGTCACAGTCTGGAACACATTGCGATGCCCCCAGAGACTCCTCCAATACCCTCCACCTACCCCCCCAATCCATCTGACTGTTCTCTGGGAAGAACTACAGTCCCTTCTACACAAAAAGGCCATCAATCTAGTGCACAGGCACCAAAGAAATTAGGATTTTATTCCAGGTTCTTCCTGGTCCCCAATAAAACCGGATATTTAAGGCCCATGTTAGATTTCAAGGACCTCAATCTGCATGTCCAGTACAAAAAATTCTGCATGGTAACCCTGCCTGGCTTGACGCCTCTTCTCAAGCAGGGTGACAAGCTGTGCTCCCTGGACATGCAGGATGCTTACCAGCATATCTTGGTGTTTCCACCACACAGGATTTTCCTCCAGTTTCTTTTTCAGGGCAAGCACTGCCAGTTCAAAGTATTACTCTTTGGCTTATCCTCTGTGCCATGGGTCTTTACTATGTGATTAGCAGCAGTAGCTACAGCTCTCAGAAGGGAGGGAGAGAATATACGCTTTCCCCTAGCTCGACAATTGTGTCGTAAAGGCCCCATCCAGAGAACAGCTTCTTTGGACTCTGGAGAGAACCCTTTAGCTGTTCCTTTCACTGGGCATCACTGTTAATTTGCTCAAATCAGTCCTAGCCCCATCGCAAAGGCTGCAGTATATAGGGGCGGTTCTGGACTCAGTGCAGTGAAAGTCCTTCCTGCCTCAGAACAGAGCAGGGTGCCTTATCGCCCAGGCTCAGCAGGTTCCCAGAGCTGTTATGTTCCTGCAAGGGTATAATTGAGGCTGTTGGGGTTGATAGCTGCGGCCAGTCCCACGGTTCCACTGGCCAGGCTGCACATGCGAGTCCTCTAGTGGACATTCAAGGTGCCATGGAACCAGTGCACAGATAAGTTGAAACAGTAAATGCTGGTCTCCTCCCCAGTCCACAAAGTGCTCCAGTGGTGGACAGACCCTCTGAACCTGTTGCAAGGGGTTCCATTCCAGATCTCCCCCCATCTCCCCCGCAGATCCTCAACATGGGTGCCTCCAATTTGGGCTAGGAGGGAGGGCGCATCTGGGTCCCTTTCAGACTCAGGGCTTTGATTTTCCAGATTAAAACCTCCCTGCATATCAACATCCTAGAGGTGTGGGCAGTTATGTATGCCATGCAGGCTTTTCAGAACCATCTTCTCCAAGGTCAGGTATTGATACAGTGTGACAACCCCAGCGCTGTCTACTATATCAACAAATGGGGGGGGGGGGACAGAGACACATTCATATCCCCTATTCAGGGAGACTGTGACAGCTTTGTACTGGGCGCTAGACCACAGTCTGGTTCTATCAGCAGTTCATGTCGCAGACATGCTAAACACCCTGACAGACGGCCTCAGTTGTACTCAGTCTGGCATGCACGAATGGGAATGTCTCTCATCTGTCGCAGAAGATCTGATCACCAAATGGAATTGTCCAGAGTTGGACCGTTCTGCGTCACCACTCAAAGTAAAACTGTCCAGTTACTGCTTGTTAGATCCAGGGCTTGGAGTTTTCTGGCAAGATGTGTTGTCCCTCTCCTGGAACGGGAGATTCCTATACCCCTTCCCTCTGATTCAGAGGGTGCTAATCAAGTTACAAATGGAGGGGGCCAGCATGATCCTTGTAGCTACCTTCTGGCCACGGCAGATATGGTTTCAGTTACTGCAACAGCTAGTGGAGGAACCTCCGGTCTCTCTGTAGGGATCTGCTGATGCAGGCTCTGGGGACCCTGGTCCATCCCCACCTCAAGTCCCTTTGTCTGCATGCCTGGCTCCTGATGACATAGCCATCACCCAGTTTAGGGTATACCAGAGGAAGACTGGTGTCCACTTGGCCACTCGGAATCCCTCCGCTCGAGCCACATATGCCATGAAGTGGAAGAGGTTTGCCATATGTGCTGCCAAGCATCATCTGGACTCTCTCACTTGTCCGATGAGCCAGATCCTGGATTACCTGATATCCCTGTTAGACTCGGGTCTCCAGTACTCCTCCCTAAAGGTGTGCACCTTTTGACTCTCTCGGCCTTTCATGAGCCTGTGGGCGGCCGCACTGTGGCTCAGTTCTATGTCTCCTGTACCTTTCTCAGGGGCACATCCCCCTGTCCCAGTTTGGGATTATTTTTGGTTGCCATTACTTTTGCTTAAAGGATTGCTGCACTTCAGGCCCTCTGTTGTGAGGAGCCTTATTTGATTTTTTCATAAAGACAGGTGTCTTTGCGTGCAAATCCTAAGTTATCCTAAGTTTCTTCCTAAAGTGGTATCTGAGTTTACCCTGAAGCAATCTATCCACCTACTTCTTTATTTCCCTGAGCATGCCAATCCAGGGGAAGCACTGCTTCATACGCTAGATGTGCGCAGAATTTTGAAGCATCATCTGCTCTGAACTGAGTTTGTTCTGCTCCCACCTGGAGTACCGTCAGTACTTTTGCCAAGCACTACCATCTGGACATTGCCTGTAGAGCCCATGCAGGTTTTGGCAGGGCTGTGCTGCAGTCCTTCTGTCTGAAGTTTAGGAATGGCCTTCCTCCCAGACTGTTTATGTGCATCTGTAACTGCTTGTGTCTCATTCTATATGTGTGACCTGATGACTGAGATACCCCTGATGAAGATAGAACAGTTACGTAAGAACTTACTGTAACAGTAGATCTTTGAGGGGATCTCGGTCATCAGGTCTGCTTTCCCTCCCACCATCCCCCCTTTTATAGTGCTCTTTTTCAAAACTGGCTAACCGGTGTATCCAGCCTTTTATTTAGGCATGGGCACCTCTCTCTCCCCAGTCCCCCATGGCACAAGCTTTGCTCCCTTAGTCTCCAAGGGGAAAGAACTGAGGAGGGAGCGGGGCTACTTATGCCTTTATAGGGTTGATGACGTCAGCAGATGTCGGCTTGGTCAGCCCCAGTTATACTGCTGAAAATCCTCGTATGGATCTTGCTTCGACAACGGTGACGCACCATATGTGTGACCTGATGACTGAGATGCACTGGAAGATCTACTGTTATGGTAAGTTCTTACGTAACTGTTCTTTTTATACTCAGTCTATAGCTTATATTCAGCCTATAGCAGATAATGTTGTAATTCTGGCTAATAACGACAGGGCTATAGCCCCAAATGAGGTCTCTGTACAACCCACTAACAAGGAGAAGTGATAAAATGGGTAAACGAGTATATGCTTTAGCCTCCTCTGGCCTGAGAATAGCAAATTACTAAACAATTTTTTTTTAAATGCGAGTACAGACTCTGAACAAAGCTTAAGTCCCTAGCAGAGAACTTGCAGACTCAGATTTAAAGCAGAATTTTTTTTTCTGGCTGTCACTCGGGGAATTGAATATAACAGTCATTAGTTGAAAGCCTCCATGGTTTCCTCCAATGCAAAAGCTCACTTCTCAGCCACAGGGGTTTGTATTCAGTGACATTCTTGGTTGCGTACGGCTGTTTTTTACCCCTGTGTCCTGCAGTAGGTAATGAATGTGCCTTGTGAAGGCACTTATCTCTTTGGGTAACAGGTAGATCATAACCTCATGGATTCCAGTGAAAAATGGTCAACCCTTATTGGATCCAGAGCAAATCAGTCCATCCCCAAGGGCGGGATGTGGCTATTAACACAATAAGTAATTCTTTCATGGCAGAAGGAGGCTACCAGAACAAAGCTTAGCCTTCTCATCTACAAAAGAAAACAACCAAAAGTGCAGATGCCCAAGGCGCCTAGCGCCTCCCTTTGAGTTTCAGGCACCATGTCCACTTTGGCTGCCTAAGGTGGATCACTTCTTACTGGTGGGGAGGGGGGCATCCCCCAATGTCATCGAGGCACAGGTCAGGAAGCATAGGAAAAACCAGGAGCAGTTGCAGAATTCACAAAAAGTGTTTATTAGTACTAGCAGTAACATAAAAAAAAAACTTGTTCAGTATAACTATTTACAAGGGCAAAATAGACAGAGAAGATCCATCTGAGTTTTCCTTCAGTCTCTGTGTGTCTCATGCAAGAAATTGCAGCTCTGTTTTATAAGTCCTTGCAACTCCCCTTTTTAACAAGCATCCTGTTTTTTCTGAAATGTTCTTGTAAATTTCCAGTGTTCTTGTAAATGTCAGGCAGGTGCAGCAAGAACACAATGTCCCAGAACTGGGGCCCTTCTCCATAGCTCTTCTGAAAAAGGGCTGAAAAACTGCTCTCAGGTTAACCCCCTGAGTTCCCAATAGCTTTTTTGCAGTCATCTCAAACTATAATTGTATACATTTCAACAGTAACACTATTTAATTTCTAATCAAAGGGACAATATCAGTTACATTTCCACATAATGATTTGCACATATTTTTATACCAGCAGATATGCAAGGGAGGAAAAAGAAACAGCAAGGGAAGACTGGGAAACAGTGAGACAGAGAATTGTGAGACTGTCAGGGAGATCAAATCCTAGGTCTCGCAGGAAAATGTGGTTGTGCAACCAGACAAGAGACAGGAAAGGAAAGAACAGAACAGATCCCTGCATTCAGACTCTCCATAACAGCTGGGACATGGTCCTATTCAACCCTGTCACACCCAGTTTTATCATCATTTAGAATCTAGCACAACAAATAAGTGGGTGCTAAGGATTGTGTGGGATGGTTACTTGGTTACTACCTAGAACTGTTGGAGACCCCACCTAACAACCCCCAGGAAAGCAATTCTTTCAGACCACGTGTTTGACCTGTTAAATGAGGAGACTGTAGGTCTTCTACTTAACAGGGCAGTAAAGGTAGTGCCAGAGTTGAAACGGAAGACCGTGTTCTACTCCCACTGCTTCCATGTACCCAAAAAAATCTGGGGACATGCGCTCCATACTTGATCCCAGAATGCTGAATGAGTACATGTATCCATAGAAGTTCAGATTGATCTGCTTGGGGCCTCTGTTTCCATATCGCAAACGCCAGAATCGGCTAGCCTTGCTCGAATACAGAATACATACCAGCACATTCTGGTAAACTGCAGACTCCACTAGTACCAGTGGTTCTGGGTAAAGAGAGAGCATTACGAGTTCAGAGTCCTTTCCTTTGGGCTTTCCCTGGTACCATGAGTTTTTCCAAAGTGTTTTGTAGTTCTCACAGTGCACCTCAGAAAGCTAGGATTCAAGTATTTCCATATCTGAATGATTGGTTCCTAAAACGTTCATCCATGCAGGAGCCAGAACAGATAGTAGCCACTGCCTCACCATTCTGCACTGCAACCTGAGTCCTATAGAACACTCAAGTCTCAGTTAGTGCCCCACTAGAAAGTCCCATTCATGGGATCTGTCCTGGATACAACTCGTGTTCGAGCTTTCTCCTGGACAACAGAGCAAACTCTTATCATTCAGATGGCATGCTTTATCATGAAACACCACTCAGTGCCAGCAACTCCAAGCAGTGCATACTGAGCCTCATGGTATCTTTGGTGTTCATCGTACCCCTGGCAGGGTTGTACATGAAGACAAATCAATGGATGCGCAGCATCCAGTGGTCATGGGCTGTGGCATGATATTTGAACCAAAGACATGCAGCCCTGCAACAGTTTGCCTAGGTGTTTTGTTCTAATACTGGTTTGTAAACTGCCTCCACCACAGGTATGCCGTTGCGGGGGCAAAGCTGGAGGGCAACATTCATGCCCATTCCACTAGAGCGGTAACTGCCTCCTTAGAAGAGGTCCATTTTGTGCCCATTGCAGAGATCAGCAGGGCTACCACGTGGAGCACAGTGCGTACTCCTGTCACGCACTATGCTTTAGATGTCCATGCCAGCTTTCACAGAATTATTCGGAATGGATTACTACCTTGAGTGAGTACTGGACTCCTGCCTTCCCAGTACAGGTGACTGCTTTCTGAAGTGTGATACTGTGACCCATAAGTGGGAATCGATGAAGACTGATTTTATGGGCATGGATACAGTACACTATCCACACTATGGCAGTTCCATTGGAAGGTGATTATTGGCCAAAATGTCTTCGAGCTAAGCTTCTCTCACCACCTAGCCAGATATATCCCCTGACTCTGCCTCATGATGTCAGATCTTTCTTTCTGCTGGAAGAACAAGTCACCTCCTTCACTCTCCACTCAGGATTTTCTCTGCACTGTTGGCGAAGTGTTATTTCAAAGTTTTAAAAATGTTTGCCAGTTTGCTTGACTCTGTCTTGCCTTCACAATGGATTTCAAGCAGCCAGGATTTAAGTTTTGCGTTCAGTGCCACCAGAAAATGTCAGCCACCGATCCGCATGACACGTGCGTGTACTGCCTGGGTGGGTAACATGACATAGCTGGGTGCATCCTTTGTCTCCCCATGTTCCCTGAGCTTCTCAAGGACAGGAAGCTCTGGGTCACACTAGGCTAGCCTTTGGAAAGGGATCTGAAGGACCACTCTAAGGGTGGCTAAAAGGCCTTGGCAGCTGCTGGGTCTGCAGCTCAGCTTGCGGCCCTTGAAGCGGAAGTGGCAGCGGCCTCAGTGGGCACCTTCTTGGCCTTGGCGCTGTTCTTGCCTTTGTCCAGTGTCAGAGGGGATTTCACAGGTCAGTTCAGTGAATCGTGCCAGTCCCTACAGACCATGGGGTAGAGTCCTGCTCTCCACAGCTTAATGTTGAAGACGAAGTTCAAGAAGTCTTCTAACCACCATCACTGGTTGTGGGATTGGGTGAGATCTCGGTTCTCCTGGTCTCTTGACTTGCCTGGCTGCTCAGCAGAGGGTTGAGTGCTCTGTCATTCAGGGGGCAGATTGAAGGCTTTTTGGCCTTATCGATGAGTCAGTTGACCTCAGCTCTGATTGACCAGCTGGCCAAGTTTTTTCTTGAACTGGTTGATCCAATGTCAGATGAGGCTAAGGAATCGGTCTTCCAGACCTTGGTGCTCCTGGTCCTGACCCAAGAGGATGTGGCTCGATTGGCGTCCCTGGTTGACCCTGTTCCAGGCTGGCCTCCAACCAAGGTTGGTCTTCCAGGTCTGTGCTGTTGAATCAATTCCAAGAAGCAGCGCTACTCACAGTCAGCAAGGAACACGCTAGAAGCAGTATTTCCAATGAAACTGTTGATTTTTATTCACCAGTATAGTAAGCCCCATGTGCCTCTGCAAACTGCCTTCCAAGGGGGGCCAGCCCTGAAGCTTTGGCAACATCCAGCATCCTGCATGGCACCCTCGGCCTGTATAGTACACAAGTATGCAGTCCCTACCAACTCCCTCTTGGGCTTCTCAGACCACTCTTCCACGGAAGTGCTGATCACAGACTTTGTGTTCCGTAAGTCAGGACACCAGGGGACTATGAAGGAGTCCCATAAGGTTGACCACACCACAAAAAAGGTGTATGCTGCAGCTACCTTGGGTCTCAGGCAGGCTACCTATTCCGTTCTGATTCTGCCTGTCATTGACAGTGCAGACGTGGTCTATGGCACTGCCCCCTGCCCACGTCCCTCTCTAGACTGGATACTCTCCTAATTTCTTTCCGTCACTTTGCCACCTCTGCCATGCCCCTTACTCACCACTGTCTTCTCTATTCTCTCTCCCTATCACCTCTATCCCACAGGCGCATGGTTCACTGTGCCTCCCTCGTTGCCAAGTTCTGGTTTGGGACCCCCCCCCCCAATTCTCTCCTTCCGTCTCTTGCAAACTAACCCCTCGGCATAGCTCCTCTGACACAGGGACTCTTGCACTCTGCTGCAGGACAGTCTGCTTTCTCCTGTCATCTTCCCCTTCTCTGGAAAAAGCTTTCCCCGATCTACACCTATCCCCCGTCTCTTCTTGTAAAAAGCTACTCTCAGACTTCTCCCTCTCCACAGTGTTCACACTCCTGCGCTCTAAAACCATCTTAAACTCATCCTTCAGGCTATTACTGTAGCTGCCATATTAGATTTCTCCTGGCTTCTCCAATTGCATTGCTGACTTTTCCAAGCTTTGCAGTGGGTTTGAGAACACTGCTCCTAGTATGTTAATGTGTTTCTAGTTACTTAGTCTTATTCATTGTCCCTATCTAGATCTGCTGTCATGTAATTTGCTTTTGTCCATGCATCTTAAATGTTTTGTATGTTGTGTATTAATTTTTTTTGTATTAACTGTATTTAACTGTATTTACTGTACTTGCTTATTGATTGTATAATTGTACCTCCATGCTCCCCTCCCCTTCCCAGTTTGCACCTGGAAATGAGCTCCGGCTCAGTGTGCTTTTCCTGGTCACCAAATTTTAAATAAAAAAAAAAATTATGATGGCCTGTTATGGCTGTACCATGATGAGTATATTCGGCATCATCCTCCCCCACTTCCACCAAGAGCAGCTGGTGGCCATGGAACTCATCCAAGACCACGGTTAATCACTGGCTGAACACCAGCTTCAGACAGCCTTGGACATGCTTGACTCATGCACCTGTGTGGCAGCAGCGGCTGTCTCCACGCGTTATAGGGCCTGGCTGCATTTGTCCACCTTCACTGTGGACACCCAACAGAAGCTAGCAGATGTTCCCTTTTTGGGTACTGACCTCTTTGGCCCAGAGTGGAAAGACATCTCATGAGGATTGAGAAGTCCGGTGCCACCCTGGACTCAGTGACTTTGTCCCAGAGGGACCCAAAGAAAAAGCCGAAGAAGCTGGCCTTACAGTACATGTCCTGTCAACAGCTTCAGCAGGGACAGTTCCAGACCTCATGCCCCAAGAAGTCAGGGGGCCAAGGTCCAAAGGGGGCAAGGGTAGCAGTGCTCCTTGCCTCCGCAAAACCTTCCAAGAGACGGGTTGGGGGGTGTCATCCTTCCACCTGTCCTGTCCCTGACTGTTCTTCCTGTTGGAGACGGGCTGCAACTCCACTGGAGCGGACAACAGCCAGCCAATCAGAAGGGTGCAGCAAAAGGGCACCAATTTCAAACCAACCAGGACTTTTGTTTGTGGCTGGTATTTTCCCTGCACCAGATCACTGCCGGAGCCAACAGCAGCAACGGGGGATTGAGGGCAGCTTCTGCTCTGATTTTTGCCCTCCCTCTGCAATGGACATTATTGCTCTCTTGAATCAGGAGATCCACTTCTGAGAATTGGAACAAGGGACACCGGTGGGAGAAGCTGGTGGTCTGCACCTCCCCCGCTTGCCTCCTGTAGTAGGCCAATCAGGAGCCGTGCTGTAGTACATCAACCCACCACTGTCTAGCAGCCTGTCCATGCAAAGAATATTGGGGTTAAATCAGAGGAGAGGAAGGTTAGGAGCGGGGTTGGTCCTAGGTCTGGTCGGCTTCAACATGTTCATTAGTGACATTGGAGAAGGTATCCAGAGCAGGTTGTGTCTCTTCGCAGATGACGCAAAACTATGTGGGAGGGTGGATAGTGATGAGGGAATATGGGAAGTGCAGAGAGACCTACAAAAGCTACAGGAGTGGTCAAAGGTCTGGCAGTTAAAATTCAGTACTAGAAAGCCGACCCACTGGTGCAGCGGCAAGGCGTTCATTTGCAACATCAACATCCCGGATTCGGGAATGGACCCGGGAGTCAGATTTGAGTGCCCAAGAGGTGGCTGTCCTTCTCGGGGGGCGTACACAGTACATCAGCGGTACTGGAGGAGGCTGGGGGAATCCAAGGAGACCGGTGCCACACGAGACGGGAGACGGGACAGACGTCGGGCACACCCATTGATGTCATTGCACATCCTGCCCCCAGGGGAAAGCAGCATATAAAAACCTGGCCTCGCATATGATGCCTCTGCCTCTACTGCTCCTCCCTCTGAAGACTCATGTCTGCTGGGGGGAGTTTTTGCTCCCATGGCCCTGTCCTGGGGGGCAAGCTGGGGGAATGACCGTATTCCTGCCCTGCCTGGGGGGTAAGCCTGGGTATTTGGGGTGGGAAACCAAAGCCTCTGCCCGGTATGGGCAGGGGGTGGGGTACCGAGCCAAAAAAAAAAATTCAGTGCAAGGTAATGCACCTGGGGAAAAAGAACTCCAAGACAGAGTACTGGAAGGGAGGAGAGAGACTTGGCACTACAGCTGAGGAACGGGATCTGGTGAGTTATCATTAACAACTCATTTAAGCAATCGAGTCAGTGCAACAAGGCATATAGAAAGGCTAACAGGATGCTGGGATGTATCGGGAAGGGTGTTGATAGCAGAAAAAAGGAGGTAATACTTCCCATCTACAGATCTCTGGTGAGGCCTCACCTAGAGTACTGGCGCCCAGTTCTGGAGTCCTCACCTCAGCAAGGATAAGGATAGACTGGAGACAGTGCAGTGCAGAGTAACAAAAATGGTTCAGGGCCAGCAGGGCAGATCCTATGAGGAGCACCTCATGGCATTAAATACGTACTCACTGGAGACTAGAAGGGAGAGGGGAGATATAACAGAGACTTTCAAGTTCCTTAAAGAAATTAACAAAGTGAACTGCAGGGAACTATTTAGCCTGAATACCAATTCGCGGTCATATGGACATGAATGGAAATTAACAGGAGGTAGGTTCAGGAGAAATGTGAGGAAGTACTACTTTACGAAAAGGGTGGTGGAACTTTGGAACAGTCTGTCGGATGAAGTGGTGGTGCAAAAACTGACTGGGGAGTCAAGCAGGGCTGGGACATAATGAAGGGAATAGTGGATCTTACTTCGAGAGGGTTCCTGCAGTAGATCTTCACATATAGGACTGCGCCCCCCGGCATCAGATCCGAACTGCACTTGTAGATAGCAGTCATCAGCAGGGACAACCTCCTGACGTCAGGCGGCATGATGTCGGCCCGACTATAAAAGGGGGTGGTCCCCCGCCCACTCGCCAGTTCTTTTCCACCGTCTCCTGAGTACGTTGGGCATACGATAGAACAGCAATCTAATGCCCGTGTTAATTTCTGTCGCGTTTTCTTCGCCTCATATTAGTATTTTTCTCAAAAAAGTACTCTTCAAATTGATGTCTTCTAGACAGAAGAAAAAGTGCTCTGAGTGCAGTGCCCAAATTCCGCACGGGGATGACCATTCCCACTGCCTCCTTTGCCTTGGTTCAAAACACGACATCCAGGAGTGTTCCAACTGCCAGGCCTTCAACCAGGCAACCAGAACCAGGCATAAACGGTCCCTCGAGGCCCATCTTCTGACCCGATGCTTGGCATCTATGGAAAAGGAGCTCCAAAAACTGAGGGAAAGGTTGTTGTTGCCAGCCCCGAAAAAGAAGAAAAGTAAAGAGAAGCACCAGGACCGGAGTCCGTCACCACACGAAAGGCCTGTAACTGTGAGTACTTCTTCGGGCACTCCGTCTGCTTCTTTGGGCTGGGCCCCTTCTCCCCCTCCTGCCGAGGTGAGCGGGCAGCCAGGGGTAGCCTCTCCGGAGGCTGTAATTTCTTTGTCTTGTCCTGCTGGCAACACACCCTCACTCCTAGTGAAGGGCACGCGGCTCCTGCAGATCAGTCTAGTGGCGGCCTTCTGGCCACCTCTAGCCCGGCCGGATCCACTGTGTTGGACGACTGCTCCTCTGACATCTGCCTGGATCCATCCACTCTCCCTTCGGGCTCCAGTTTGGCCCCTGACACCGAACAGAGTAAGGGACAAGTTGACCCGTTGTCCCCTAGGGTTCTTCATCCCAGGGACTCGCCACCCGGTCCTCTGCTTTTCGCAGTAGCCAGATCGCATTCTGACCTGCCGTTGGGGGGCCCCTCGGGTTTTCCCCCCTCGCCAGGCCTTCCGCTGTCCGTGGACAGGAGTCCGTCACCGACTGGGGATCCTGCCATGGAGCCTCCACTCTCTGGTTCTTCGGGCATGCTCCCAGATCCCATGCCATCTGCTGGCACTGTGGCACTTCCCCAGATGGGCCCTTTGGGGGGGTTCCCAGAACCAGAACCCTCCTTCCCACCTCTGGGTGGCCCTCCGTTGGCTACTCACTACCCGGCCGGGCCATGTGCCTGGCAGACATCCCTAGGCCAGGTTGCCACCGGGTTATCAGCACGTCTATCCGATGCCAGGGTATCCACTCCGGGACCCCGATGCGGGTTATCCCGGGTACTCCTATTATTATCCTTCTTGGCAGTACCCTCAGTATCCGAGATATCTGAGCTTCCAGCCCCCTCCTCCGCCACCTCCGTACCGGACCGCGAGTCCATCCCCCTTTGGTGAAAGGACGCCAGAATGCAACTTCTGTCAGAGATTAGACAGTTGGTGGGGGAGGCACCTGTTCCCAGGGTAACCTCTCCACCGCCTTCTCGGACCAGAGCTTCGGGCTCCTTAACAATTGGCACCACGGGAACAAACCCTTCTGTTCCCAGTGGCTCTGAGCCCTCTGACACAAAGTCCAACTCAGATCCTTCGGACCCCAGGTCTGCCATCGAGGTTCCCCCTAAAGACACTCCCAAGTCTCCACCGGAGGACCCCTCTTTCGGAGACTTGCTGCGTTCTATTCAGGTGGCTGGCAGCTAGCCGACTAAAGAGGTGGACCCGAAAAGAAAACACCTTGTGGAACACCTGGATCTGGCCACTTCTGACCCTATACCCATTCCCCGTGGATGGGGCCTCATGAGGACCTAGTGACCACGATTTGACAACAACTGTCCTCCATACCAGTGGTCTCTCACAAAGCAGATCGCACCTATTACCCCCCGGAAGGGATCCCCCATCTTACTTCCCATCCTAAGGCTGACTCTATGGTCGTGTAACAGCTTCGACCATTCGGCCCAGCCCAAACACCTGAACGTTTCGCCTCCTGACAAGCACTCGTGCCAGCTGGATCAGTTTGGGCGAAAAATCTATTCTTCTTCCTCATGTGCGATACGATCCCTTAACTATGTATCGCAGATAGTCGCTTTCCAAAAATCCTCCCTTTCAGATTTGGAAAGAGACCTCCAAGAGGTTCCGGATGAAACCCTGAAAAAGAAGCTTTTGGATAAAGTTAGAATGGGGAAGTCATCGTGTCGTCATGCTCTACGGGCTACTTACGACTCTGACTCGGCGGCTAGAGTGGCAGCCTCGGAGATCTGTCTCCATCACCTTTCCTGGCTCTGTATAGCAGGCTTGGCACAGGATGTACAGACCTCCCTTTTGGATGCCCCTTTTAGGGGTTCCGTCCTCTTTGGCGGCGATGCCAAGGATATCATCACGGGGCTGCAGGAGAGCAGACATCCCTTGCGGGACATCCGTTCCTTGTATAGGACGGGCCAGAAAAAGCAGCCTTTTCACTGCCAACGAAGGTGGAACACATCCCAGGCTAAGCGCCAAGCTGAGAGACGCAGCCCTGGCTCTGGAGCGCAAACCCCACAGGCCAAGTTCCTCAAACAAGCCCCTGGGGCAAAAGCTCTCCTTCCCTCGGCGTCCTGACTCCTTTCCCCTCCTTTCGCTCCCTCCAGGATAACAGGAGGAACTGGTTGGAGGGAGGTTCGGCCTCCACCTGGACGGTTGGAGGTTCGTCACTGAAGAAGCTTGGGTGCTTCAGCTCATCCAGTGAGGTCACTCGATAGAATTCAGCGTGATTCCAGCCCCTCTACTGCTGGGACGGTCCTTCTGTCCTTGGGATCAGGTCCCCATTGTCTCTCAGGAAATTCAGGCACTTCTTCTAAAGAAGACCATAGAACCCGCCCCAACAAACCAAATAGGAAGGGGATTCTACTCCCACTTCTTCCTGGTACCGAAGAAAACGGGCGACCTGAGACCGATCCTGGACCTCTGCACACTAAACGTCTTCGTCAAGTACAAGAAGTTTCGTATGTTGACTCTTCTGGGGCTCCTCCCCCTGCTCCACCCCAACTCATGGCTGTGCTCCCTGGATATGCAGAATGCTTACCTGCATATTCCTATCCTCCTGGCCCACCTCTGCTTTCTCCGTTTTGTTTTTATGGAGAACCATTTTCAATTCCGAACACTCCCATTTGGCCTCTCTTCAGCCCCAAGTGTTCACCAAATGCCTAGCGGTAGTGGTGGCGTTTTTATGCTGTCAGGGCATTTATGTCTTCCCGTACCTGGACGACTGGCTCCTCGCAGCACCCTCTCCTTCCAGCCTGAAAGACTCTCTCTTTCACTCTAAACTTGTTCTGTTTTCTGGGCATAATGGTCAATTTTCCCAAGTCCCAGCTAGTGCCATCCCAGAGAGTCCAGTTCATTGGAGCTGTACCAGATACAGATCAGGGCCAGGCTTTTCTGCCATCGGATCAAGCAGAGACCTTAGCTTCTCAGGCCACTCTCGAGGCCCAGGCTCGATGGATCCCAGCACATACTGTGCTCTGTCTCTTGGGACTGATGGCAACGGCCATTTCCACAGTCCCCCTGGCCATACTTCACATGAGGTTCACCCAGTGGTCTCTCTCCGAGTCCAATGGGACCAGAGGACGGACGACATGAACCAAAAAGTCATGATCTCCACCAACCTTCAGAGAGATCTTCGCTGGTGGCAGGATCTCGCAAACCTTTCAAGGGGAACACCTTTTAATTCCCCTGTGCCTACCCAAATCCTCACCATGGATGCCTCGGACTTATGCTGGGGAGCCCATCTGGGGGATCACAAGACGCAGGGGTCTTGGTCCAATCAGGAATGCATGCTCCACATCAACATTCTGGAGACCAGGGTGGTTCTTTGCACTCTCCAGGCGTTTCAGTCCCTTCTGGTACCAGGATCTCTTCTGGTCCAGACGGACAATATGTCCACAGTCTGGTACATCAACAAACAGGGAGGAACCCGGTCGTACCTTCTTTGTAGGGAAGCAATGAGGGTTTGGTACTAGGCGATCCAGCACAGCCTTTACTTGACAGCAGTCCATGTACCAGGAGGAAGCAGCGTCCTGGCGGACAATGTCAGCTGATCAGTGGCCAGGGCCCACGAGTGGGAGCTAAAGTCGGGGGTGGTCGAAGAACTCTTTCTTCGATGGGGCTGTCCAGACTTAGATCTGTTCGCCTCCCTGTTCAGCGCAAAACTACCCAACTTTTGCTCGCTTGTTCCCGGGCATGGTGTTTTTTGGAGAGATGCACTGTCTCTCTCTTGGACAGGGAGGTTTCTTTACGCTTTTCCTCCCTTTCCTCTCATTCAGAAGGTTCTGGTGAAACTTCAGCAAGAGGGAGCTCATATGATTCTTATCGCTTCTCTCTGGCCATGCCAGATTTGGTATCCTCTTTTGCAACAACTGGCACTGGAACCTTCGGTCCCTCTGCCATTTTCCCATGACCTTCTGACCCAGGAGCAGGGCGCCCTGGTGCACCCGGGCCTTCAGTCTCTCCACCTTCATGTGTGGCACCTGTGGATATAGCGGTTTCCCGTTATGGTGTCTCCTTGCAGGTTGCTCATATCTTAGTAAAGTCCAGAAAGCCCTCTACTAGATCCACTTACGCCATGAAGTGGAAAAGATTTTCGATCTGGGCCCTAGCAAGGAGCTGGGATCCCTTTCCGTGCTCGGAGGCCCAGGTGTTAGAGTACCTCGCACATTTGTTCGAGACGGGCCTTAGCTACTCTTCCATAAAGGTCCATCTCTCTGCGGTGTCGGCCTACCACCTCCCGGTGGAGGGTAAAACTTTGGCTCAGTTGGAGGTTGCCAAAACCTTTCTGAAAGGCATCCTTCACTTGAAACCTCCGATCCGGAATCCCTGTCCCCCCCGGGACCTGAATTTCATGCTCGAGAAGCTGACCTTACCCCGTTTGAGCCAGCTTCTTCTTGTGACTTGCACTTCCTTTCCTGGAAGACTTTGTTTTTAGTCGAAGTTACTTCTGCCAGAAGGGTCTCTGAGCTCCAAGCTTTCATTTGTAAAGAACCCTATTTAATTTTTCATAGAGACAGAGTAGTCCTGCGGACTAACCCTTCTTTCCTTTCCAAAGTGGTCTCTGAAACCACTCTGAATCAGAGCGTGGAATTGCCAGTTTACTATCCCCAGCATTCCAATGGGGGGGAATACCTTCTGCACATCCTAAATGTGCACCAGATTCTGAGGTACTACATGAACCGGACTAAAGAGGTTTGTAAATCTAACCAACTTTTTGTAACCTTTGCTCCCCAGTGCCAGGGCAAGGCCATTTCCAAGTAAACTATCTCCAGATGGTTAGCTAACTGCATCCATTTTTCTTACACAAAATATGGGAAGTCCCTTTCAGGGGCAGTCAAAGGCCACTCCACCCATAGCTTGGCTACCTCTACTGCCTTTTTTAAGAATGTGTCCACTGCAGAGATTTGTGCAGCGACCACCTGATCGTCTGTTCACACTTTCACCAAGCATTACAGTCTGGACATTGCCTCTAGGTGCAGAACAGGCTTTGGTCTCACGGTTCTGCAAGGCCTCCTGTCGTGATTTCCTATGGCGACTTCTCCTCCTCCCGGATGCACCTCTGTTTTGTTTTTCTCAGGGACTGCTTGATATTCAGTCCTATAGGTAAAGACCTACTGCAGGAACCCTCTTGAAGTAAGATATAGCAGTTACATAAGAACTTACCGTAACAGTAGATCTTCGAGAGAGGTTCCTGCAGTAGGTCTAGTTTCCCCACCCTACTTCCTCCAGTATCTGGTTGTTTTATCCTTATTTTCCATTTTACCTAGTCCCTCGGGGCTAGAGTGGAAGCAGGGTCAGAAGAGTTTTTACTCCGGTCTTCTTCTTACCTTTCTATAGATCTCCGTTGGAAAAGAACTGGAGAGCAGGTGTGGGACCACCTCCTTTTATAGTTGGGCTGACGGGGGCCGGTTCCCGCTGATAATTGCTATCTACAAATTTGCTGTTCGGATCTGACGCCATGGGGCGCAGTCCTATATGTGAAGACCTATTGCAGGAACCTCTCTCGAAGACCTACTGTTACGTTAAGTTCTTACGTAACTCTTATTTACCGGGGGTGACAGGACCAAGGAGGAGACTAGAGAGAGAATGGGGAGGGTTAGTACCCTGAAGAAACAGTAGGTTCCAGGGATTATAGGGAACGTGGGCAGACTGGATGGACCTCTGGTCTTTTTCTGCCATCATTGTCTAGGTTTCTGTGTTTGTATGTCTGCCTGAGTCTGCCGGTTCCACCAGTTGGTCAGTTGCCCTGCTCCATTTCACTGTTGCGTTTCATCTGCTGATGGGGCATATATGGTCTTTAAGATAATCATCTATGTACTGATGTTCCTACCTTCATGTTAGAGGACTCTGAAACTTGAGTTTTGCCAGGTGTATTGTTGTTAACCATATACTTTAACTAGGGTAGGCTTGGATGTGATACGTAATACCCATTTAATGCTGCTTGATGCCATTTATGTCTAGTAGAGTTGGAATGTGTTGAGATTAGTTATGTTTACTGGTCTTGGCTAAATACCCTATCTAGAGAAGGCTTTCATTTGAGACTTTAATTCCTATTTAATGCTGCTTGTTGCCATCTATGTCTAGTATAGTCAGAATGATTAGAGCTTAGCCAAATACCCTTTCTAAGGTAGGCTTGTTTTCTGAAACTCCCAATACCTGTTTTATGCTGCTTGCTGCCATATATGTCTGGAGTAGTCGGAATATTAAAGCTTAGCTAGGTTTACTGGTCTTAACCTAATGCCCTATCTAGGGCAAGCTTCAGTTTTGAAACTTTTTTTTTAAACTTTTTTTGTTTAAGATTATTTCAGTTTATACAGAGTAACACACACTTAATATAAAAAAAAAATTAAAAGAATGACATCATGTACTAGTTATGCATTGTGTCAAACATATTATGCTTAAAAAATAGGATAGAAGGAATCACATTTCTTATATAAAGAATTAGATCAGTTAATTAGTAAATCTAGATGGTTTGATACTCTTCTAATTTTTACAATTGCTTCACTTAGGGAATGAAATTGGGTTTCACATTCATTACATAAATGACCCATCTCCTCCAGAGCAATTCAAACTTTGTTAGCCTTTTGTTAAGGGAAGCTGTAAGCCTTTCCATTTGATAGACCGGTATCATAAGGTCATGCCAATAGTCTGTAGATATGTTGTTAGCAGTAAGCCAATTTTTATTGATCACCTTCTGGGCTGTTAACAGTAAAGTTTTCACCAGTTTTGCCAAGCATGAGTCCCTATATCCAGGGGGAAGATCCAGAAAGAAATAAAGCATTGGATTTAGGGTCAGGCCCCGGTCAAATATATTGTATAGTGCCTGCTGGAGCTCATGGAAGAAGGGGGTCAAATGGGCACACTCCCAGAACACATGAACCAAAGTGGCTGGTGACTCACCACAGCGTCTCCAGCACTGGGTTGAACCCATCCCTTTCCCAAATCTCCCTTGTACAGCTGGAGTCTGAAAGAGTCTTACAAGCAACTTCCAAGAAAACTCCCTCCAGCATATCAGCATTTAACCCCCAGTATGTCTTCTCTAGAGCTTCTGACCATATTTTATCAGATACTTGCATCCCTATATCTTTAGACCATGCTGTCTTAATTGTAAACGTTGAGTCCCCCTTCCATTGAAGGATAGCACCATTTAGATAGGAGATCATCTTTCCTGAAGGTGCTTGAGATTCCAGTGCCAATCTAATAAGGTATAGGATCTGTGTGTGTGTGGGGGGGGGTCTCCCTCCCTTGGGCTCAGTCTGAGGGATTGGATATAATCCCTGGCTTGAAAATATCTGAATCTATCTCGCCATGTCACCCCAAATTGGGACACCAAATCCTGAAATGTTAATAGTCCCTTCTCCCCTATAAAATGCCACACTAAGAAGAGGCCCCTTACCTCCCATCCACGGAACCCCGTGTCCCAGCTGGCTGGGACAAAGGCTAGGTCATATGCTAAGTGATTTAAAAGAGGTCTCCATTTTTTTAAGGATTTATCATTTAGGAGTTCATGCCAACTTATTAAATTAGACTCTATATAGGGGCTTCCTTTATGTACAACCGGAAAATGACTCTGTCCAGCAAGGAGGGATCTTCGCAGGGTCGAATTATTGTCCCTTCCACTGACCTCCAGGGTCTTCCATTTGGCTACATATTTCCCATCTAGCCAGTAGAACACTGTACGAAGTTGGGTTGCTTGGTGGTATCATTTCAGGTTTGGGAGGGCCAATCCTCCCCCCTTTGGGATTTGTAATACTGATAAACGGATTCTAGGTTTCCGCGCACCCCAGATAAAGCGTCCGATCCCTCTATTAAGTTGAGTGAAAAATGAGTCTGGTATACAGATTGGTAAGGTTTATGATAGGAATTTAAGGAGGAGAACCATTTTGAGTCCTTCCACCCTTTGAAGCAGGGGGATAGGTGTAAGTGCCCACCTCTCCAAATCTGCCCGGAGCTGTGTCAGAATGGGTGTAAAATTTAGTTCAGACAACTGAGAGTGAACCGTTAGGATTTGTACTCCCAGATATTTAAGGTGGTTCTTGTTCCAGTTGAAGGGGAATCTTGCTTTTATTCTATCTGAAGGAGTATATGACAGCCTCAGTACTTCGGTTTTGGTAGTGTTTACCTTGTGTCCTACTAAATGTCCAAATTCCTCGACTATTTCCCAAAGTGGTATAAGTCCCTCATCTGGGTTTCTAAGATAAATCAGGAGATCGTCAGCATACAAAGCTAATTTATGCTGTTCCCCCTCCATAATCAGGCCCTCCACCTCTCCCCTCTGCCTCAGGTATTGTGCCACCGGTTCTAGGTAAAGGGCGAATAGAAGAGGGGAAAGGGGGCACCCTGCCTGCTACCTCGATATAGCGAGAATGGATCAGACACTGCCCCATTTATTTTGACATAGGCTTTTGGGCCCATGTAAATATTATCTATGATCTTAATGAATGCATCTGAGAAATCAAATGTTTTCAATGTCCAGGATAGGAAATTCCACGCCACCCAGTCGAACGCCTTCTCCCCATCTAAATTTAGTAAAAGGAAGGGCAAGTTCGACCAGGAGGTGCGGTGAAGTATTGACAAGGTTCTCTAGACATTATCCTGGATCTGTCGAGAAGGGACGAACCCTGTCTGGTCTTGTTCAGTTAGTTTTGTAATTACCCCTTCCAAATGCCTTGCTATCAGTGTAGTATATATTTTATAGTTTATATTTAAAACGGATATAGGACGATATGATTTACATTGTGTTTTATCTTTTGGTGGTTTGAGTATACTGGATATGACCGCATAGTTCCAGGATTGGGGTGGATTCTCTCCTCCCTGGGAGGCCTTACAAACCGCCAGGAGGTGAGCCTCTAACTCTTTTTTAAAAAACTTGAAAAACTCGGGTGTATACCTGTCAGGGCCCGGATCCTTATTGGTCTTTAGAGAAGTGAAGGCTCTAGTAAGCTCCGAAGGAGAGAATGGTTTATCCAACTGAGACTGAAGGTCCAAAGACAGTTTCGGTAATCTGAGTTTGGATAAATATAACTGTATTTGTGCATTGCTTGCTGTTTGCTCCGGGGTGTAGAGAGTATGGTAGTACTCCCTAAAGGAATCTAGAATCTGGGCTGGGTTTCTCTTCAATTGACCAGTTCTAGGGTCTCTGATCTGCGTTATCGTAGACTGGGAGGTTTGCTGTCTCAAGCGGTGAGCCAACAGTCGTTTGTTGCCCTTGGCCCCATTTTATAATATTTTTGTTGTAGGCGTTGTAGGGCCTGTTCTGTTTTCATGTCGATTATTTTTTGAATCCGCTGCTTGGTGGACTGTATAAGTGGGCCATCTGTCTTATCCCCTCCCTCATGGGCCGTTTGGAGACCTTGCAGTTGTTGCTGGAGGTTCTCCAGGTTCAAGTTCTGTTGCATTTTATAATAAGATGCATATTTAATTATGTCTCCCCTTTGGACCACTTTGATTGTGTCCCAGAGGGTGGCATTCGGAATCTGCGGAGAGGCATTTTCCTGTATCATTTGAGATATACGTTTTTAGCAAGTTCCATAAATTCCTTCAAGTTTTGTAAATAATTATTAAACTTCCAGAGGGTTTGATTCCGCTCAGGTCCCCAGTCTAATCTCAGTAACAGCTGGAAATGGTCTGACAAGGTTGAGGGAATGTGTCTACAGTCCACCACTCTATGAAAATGTTCCTCAGAAATGAAAAAGTGATCAATTCGGGCATATGTATCGTGAGGGGGTGAATAATGCATGTAGTCCCTGTGTCCTGGATACTGACGTCTCCAGACATCTACCCATAAGGTACTCTTCATATATTTTTTTATTGCTTTATTAGCGGAGGTTTTTCTACAGTGTCTCTGGTTAGAGGAGTCTATTTGTTCCATGGTTTGATTTAGGTCCCCTCCTACTATTAACATCCCCACCAGTAATTCGGTTATTTTTTTGTAATAAGGGTCTAATAGTAGCTACTGTGGATCCGGGGGGTATAGAGTGATGCAAGGGTGATTGGTGTGCCCTCCAGCATGGCCACCAAAATTGCCAGTCTACCCTCAAGGAGATGCTTAATTGCGTTCCGCGTGCTATCAGTATAGCTATGACCCTCCTTTTCCCCCCTTGGTATGAAGAGGATACTACATGCGAAAAAAACAGATTTCCTCAGCTTAACATGTTCTTGATTACTGAGATGCGTCTCCTGGAGAAGCACGGCAAGAGGAGCCTGTCTCTTAAGCCTCGAGAGAACCTTCCATCTTTTCACTGGATTATTCAATCCTTTGACATTGTGCGAGACAACGATTATCCTCCTTTTATCCCCCATTATCTTTACATGTACACATACCCATTACTCCCGATTCCATTCCTCTATCTAAATGCAATATTTTCCTCATTCCTGATCCATATACATTCTTCCCATTTTATTTTCTGTCCACATATGTGATCTCCCCTTTGGTTTATCAAGGACCTCTGTATTTCCATAAACTCTGGTCGTGTGACTTAAGCATAACATAAAACTAAATAACTTTCAACTTTAACAAACAGTAATACAAATACAAACATCAGAATTCCCCACAAGGTGGCACCTCTATCTCTAGGATCCTCTCTAGGGAATGAACTATATACAGTGCTACCTCCAAGTCAGGAGTGCCATTCATGGGGCACTCTAAAAATCCGGTAAGTTGTTGTAATGCAGCTCTCACCTGGGTGGGAGAAATGGGAGCCAGTTTCTTGACTCTGATCTCCTGGACTCTAAGCAATGTGAGTCCTAGCCAGATGTCAAGGCTCTTTAATGTATCCAGATATATTGGAGAATCATGACTGTATGGGAATGCTTATATACTCAGCTCTATCCAGCAGTGTATGAGGAGCATAAGAGAGGCAAAAGAAAAACAAAATGAAAAGAATGAGATTAAAGAAAACCTCTCCCCATCTTGCTCCAGTCATAAAGGAGTAAGTACACTTCCCCCTTCAGCAGATACTTTATCCTTGTCTGAAATTAGTCAGCATTTACACTTTCTCATGTTTTGTACAGGAACCCCCCACTTTCCATGAAAGACATGCCACCTAATTTATGCCTGACCCCATTGCTATTTATGGTCTCCTTTTCTTACTTCTTTTATAGTCCTCCTTCGATTATATATCATAGAAACAATCGATTCCTCGAATCAGGGTTCAGGCATAGCAGTGCGATCCATTAAGCATGCAGAATGTGGATTAGATAATTAACAAAAGTGCTCTGCACTAGTGAGCACCAAAAAAGCATTTTGTGCGTGTTCGCTTGAGTCAGAAACAATCGATTCCTCGAATCAGGGTTCAGGCATAGCAATGCCATCCATTAAACATGCAGAACATGGATTAGATCATTAACAAAAGCGCTCTGCAATAGTGAGGGCCAACAAAGCATTTTGTATATGTTCGCCTGAGTCAGCACTTTGGGGAGGTTCAAGCGGAGACCTCTCGGGTATCCTTCTTCCGCTTATCTGAACGATGGATCAGGCTAGTTATGTCTTGCCAGATAGATTTTGGCATATCTTCTAATGCGGATCTTAAAGAGAACCATTTAGCCCCCAACCGTGTTTGGGATGTAAGGACGTGTTCCAGTCGTGCCATTTCCATATCTGGGGGCACGATCTTCCATCCCTGCAGCAACGGCATCAGCTCTAACAGGCTCCTAAAGGTTTTAGGGCCCTCGTCCAGGAACAGCTTGACTCTCGCAGGGAAAAGAAGCTTGGCACGTAGGTTCTTTTTTTCCCGTATTTCTTTTATTATGGCTCTCGTTTTCTGACGCTCAGACTGTAATACTGTAGAAAGTCTTGTTCAAAGAATAGGGTGTTGTTCTTGTACTTCAGGTTTTTAAGCCTCCAGGCCTCGGGAGCACCCACTCCTTACTCTGATACAGTGCCATCCGAATCATCCAGGATCTAGGTCTAGCCAGTGGGTTGGTTGGTTTTGGTACAAGGGAGCGGTGTGCCCTATCGATTGTAATATCGAGATCTGCCGGGATTTCCATTACTGTTCTAAGCAGTTGTTGAATGAAATCAATAGTTGAAGCGAACCCTTCTTCCACGCCCTCAGTAACACCGTGGATGCGCAAGTTGTTTAGTTGGGCACGGTTTTCCATATCTTCTAACAGGCTCTGGATTTTCCGGTCTCTCCTAAGTAGATACAGCATCAAGCGTTCACTTGAGTCCTGGGCTTCAGATACCTCAACTATCTGCGTGGTATTTTCAGCAATTTTTGTGTCCATATTTCGTACGTCTTGGCATAAGTCTGCCAAAGATGAGACTATCTTTTGTACTGACTGTAGGATTTTCTATAGGGTTCTGCCTGATTTATGAGACATTGCCAAATCCTCGTCCTCTGATTCTAAGGAAGAATCCATGTTTGGCCTGGTACCACGCGGTCGGGCCGTCTGACTCTCCAATTCCTCGTCAAGGGTAAGGTGCTTCATTTTTGTTTGAGCTGGTGTATTTTTCAATCCCTTAAGACGTGGTGGCTTGGTAGCCATCTTCAGCTTGCTCTTTATGGGAGATATAGTCAGCTTTTCAGGTAATTATCCAAGGATTATTAAGGATTGATGAAGAGGAGTGCTGGAGCTCGAGGGTTATGCTACCACCATTCTCCAAACCGGAACTGGAAGTCCCAGTTTTGAAACTTTAATTCCTATTCAGTACTGCTTGCTGTCATCTATGTCTAGTGTAGTCGGAATGTAGTCAGAATGTTTACAGCTTAGTCAGGTTTTCTGGTCATAGCCAAATACCCTATCTGTAGTAGGCTTGTTTTTTTTTTGCTCCCCTCCTCTTTGCAGCCCCCTCCTCTTCAGGAGTCACCTACGGCCTTTTCAGCCCTCGCTCACCTACCTGGTGACCAGTGCAGTCCATCCCCCATATAGCCGTGGTTATACCCCCCAGGCGGGATACGGGGTGGGGGCCCATGCACCCCGAGACATCTATCCTTCGTCGGGATGCTGTCTCTGGGCAGGTAGGGGCATTGAGGGTTGGGGCCTGGTCCTCTGTCTACTAGGAGGCCACGAGGTATTTTTCCGGTGTTCTCGCGATGTACCATGTCCCAGCGTCCAAAGGCGCTTGGCGCCGACGTCTAACCTCGCCCCCTCCCCCGTTAGGCATCGGACTTGTTGCACCTCGGGTCTCCACCGGGGCCAGACAAGAGCAGCTCTGGTCCCCCTCCCCAGAGAGGACAAGCAGTCTGTGGGATGCTCAAGCCCTCTCCCCCGGCCCGGCCCTCAGCTTCCGGGCTCGTTCCGAACCGGGTCGCTGGACGTCATAATGAAATCCAACGCTGTGCGGCGGGCTGGCGTAGGATGCTTGTTTTTAAACTCCAGTACCTATTTTATGCTGCTTGCTGCCAGTTGTGTCTAGTGTAGGCGGAGTATTAAAATTTAGCTAGGTGTACTGGTCTTAGCCTATTACCCTATCTAGGGTAAGGTTCAATTTTGAAACTTTAATTCCTGTTCAGTGCTGCTTGCTGCCATCTATGTGTAGTGTGGTCAGAATGTTTCGAGTTTAGCCAGGTTTTACAGGTGCTAGCCTAATACGCTATTCTAGGGTTGGCTTGTGTTTTGTAACTCTCGTTTGCTTGCTGTGCTTCCTCCAGCCTCCCCTTATCTGATCTCTCTCACTGTACTCACCTTCCTGGAACCTTCTGGTCCCATGCTTGTTGGTAGGTTTAATCCTTAGTGTACAGTGCATCCCCCTTACTACTTCCTAGCCTGTCTTGCTTCAGTCTGTGCTATTCTCACCTTTGAGACGCTGGCCTCTACTGCCAGTCTCTCTTGTACCCCTGCTGAAACGAACAACTTCGACTTTACCATCTCTAACTTGCTTGCTGAGGCCGTGTTATCCCCCTTCCTAGGATGTTGTCTCAGTCCAAAGTTATTAGGCTTCCCTGTCAGGTAATTAACTAAGTTGAAATGTTACTGCTTCCCCCTAAAGCCCTTTGCAGTCTAGTCTGCTGCCATTTGACTCATAGCCCCTCTCTCTCTATCCCTTTCAGGTGATGTTGAAACAAACCCTGGCCCACTGTCCAACCAGAATAAAATTAGTCCAAATGGTCCCTATCCATGGCTGCATGCTAAGGGTCTAAAGTTGGCACACCTTAGTGTTAGGAGCCTTATGACCAACTACTCAGAGCTTGAAACCTGGGCTTCATACTGTAATCCTCATATACTTGGTGTCACTGAATCCTGGTTAAAACCCTCTATTCTGGGTTATATGTGCTCCCTCTCTGGGTACCACATGCTTCGAGCTGACTGCCCCTCGTCGAAAAGGGGAGGTGGCCTTGTACTTACTTACTTGACCTTAACCTCACTCTCTTGCCTACCCCTCCCTTCAATTCTTGTGAAGTCGCTTTTTTTAATTTCAACTTTTATTGGTATTTTTAACAGACATATACATACAAGTCGACAGATCTGATATTGTACATCTACACTGTACGTGACACAAAGATTTGAGATACTTGGCATATTTATAAAAATGGAGTATACTCCCCCACAATTAATACAGTAGACTTCTTCAGTGAAATAGAGGCAGTCCTGCCCTACAGTCGCATCTAAACCCTCCAGTATACTAATCTACGGCCTACTTTAAAATGCTCATTCACTTGTAAGTTTTGGCAGTGCCTGATCTAGATGAGGTGCAGTAAAGTATCTCCCATTTCAGGTTACCATCTCTGTCCTACGAGAACTAGCCTTACCCGTATCCTCAGGTTGCCTGATTGGTGATAGCGGGGGCCCTGAAGGACATAGCGGAAGGAGGGGGAGAAAGCGGGGAATGCCCAATGATTGTCTGTGGCTCTCTACTAACTTTCATCTATCCAAAGGGGGAAGGAGATTTAGGCTTTGTTGAGTTGCATCATGTGCGTACAGACAGGTTGTAACAACCCCTTGAGGTCACTAATCATGGGACAAAGGAAGGGTCCTTTAACATATAGTAAAGTTGCCAACGAGTCCATCTAGAGAGGAATTTCTCCTCCCTATCATTAAGGTTATAAGTTATCCGTTCCATGTAGTAAATCTGTTTGGTGACTGCCCACCAGTCTTGTATAGTAGGGGTTCTGGTGGTTAGCCATGCCTTAGTTACCGCCTTCTTGGCTGCTGTTATCAGGATGTGTTGGAGATATCTAACACTGGGGTTTCCGAGGGCTTTAGGCAGCAGTAGGAAAAGGTACATCTCTGTGGTCAATTGTAACTGCACCCCAAATAGTTCTTGCAGGTGAGTTTGCAATTGTTGAATAAATGGGCTGAGGTTAGCGCATGACCACATAATATGCGTGTGATCCACCCTTTCCCCTCCACATAGGCGCCAACAGGTCGCAGCACTACTGGGTTGAATTGTGTCTTGTTACGACTGGAGTTTTAAAATATCTTATAAGATGTTTCCATGCGTACTCACACCATTGGTGTAAGCTAGTGACTCGGGATGCATACTGACATGCCTGATGCCAATCCTCATGGGTGAGTGGGGAGCCCAGCTCCTCCTGCCATTGGAGCCTTGTATTCTCAGTGGGGGTTCCCCTTTGGGAGTTATGAGCCTGATAATAGGTGGAGACCAGGTGTCCCTGGTTCGGTGCCATATTAAGATGAATCTGCATATTCAGCAAAGGAGGGTATTTCTCTAGCATTCATGTTGCCATAGGCAGATCATCAAAATAATGACGCAATTGGAGATAACAATAGAAGTCTCTATTGGGTAGGCCGTAGCGTCTCTGCAACTCTTCAAATGTCATGAGTTCCCCCCTGGGAGATGGTTTGTGAGAGATATCGTAAGCCATATCTCTCCCAGCTCCGAAAGCCGTGATCTAGCCTATTTGGGAGGAACTGACTTAGGCTGGAAATTGGACAAATGAGGGCTAAAAAGGTGGTAAGCTGCTGTGACTTCCTGATGGTGCGCCAACACCGCAGGTAAGAGGGCAGTAGTGTGTATCGGGCTCGGTTCAGTTACCTGCTGATACAAAATTTGAAAGTATTCATCATTACTGAGAAGGGCCTGCTCAATCTCTAACCAGTATGGTGTAGTTGTAATGTTTTGTCTGGCCATCAGATATGTGAGGGCCGCTGCTTTGTGGTATAGTGGTAAATCCAGCAATGACAGCCCTCCCTCCGTCCTAGGGAGAGTAAGTACTTTTAGTCTGACCCGAGGTCTTTGCCCAGCCCAGATAAACCTGGTGATAAGCCGGTTCCATTCCACAAAAGTTTTCTGAGGGAGTGAGATGGGGACGTTTTGGAACAGGTAGAGTGCTCTGGGTAGGGTGACCATCCTGACCAAATCAGTCCTTCTTGTGAGGCTTAGGTGAAGCGTGTTCCAGCGTGCCAGGTCTGATTTAAGTTGTGCCGTAAAGGGAGCGTAGTTGTTTTTGTAGGCCACACTACGGGACTGTAATATGTAGGTTCCCAGGTACTTTAATCTTGTTACGTTCCAGTTACAAGGGAAAATGCCCTGTGCAAATGCGGAAGGAGAGTAATGGAAGGAGAGGATTTCCGTTTTTGTTAGATTTAGCTTATATCCCGAGACCCATCTGAAATCGTCTAGGATTTGCTTAACTACCGGGAGTGTGTTCTCTGGGTCCTGGAGATACAGCAACACATCATCAGCATATAATTCTATGCAGTGCTCTGCATCCCCCAGGGAAACTCCTTTAAGGTTGCGAGCCTCGCGAATGTGCTGAGCCAGAGGTTCTATAAAGGCCGCAAACAGGAGGGGGGATATGGGACACCCCTGTCTAGTTCCTCTCAGTAGGGGAAAATACCTGCAGTGATGTCCATCTATTTTCACGCATGCTCTAGGGCTCGAATATATGCTCTCTATAACTGTGAGCAATGGGCGTGGGATTCCTAGTTTGTCCAGCACTTGGTACAGGAAAGGCCATGCAACTCTGTCAAACTTTTTTCAGAGCGAAGACTATTTGGGACTGAAGGAGCATTAGAGATTTGCATTTTATGGGTAATATGCAGGGTGCATTTGATGTTATCTGTGGTGGAGCGAGTTCGCACAAACCCTGTTTGGTCTTTCTCTATCAATGAAGGTAAATAGGTATCCAGTCTGTGTGCCAATAGGCTCATAAATAATTTATAGTCTGAATTTAGGACAGAGATTGGTGGATTCTTGCCTGGCTTAGGGATGACTGAAATGGTCGCATAGGACTAGGACGGTGGGGGGGGGTTCCCTTCCAAGATGGAGTTAAATAGTTCTAGGAGCTTAGGGAGCATTTGTGGCTTGGTCTCTTTATAAAGTTCAGTGCCTTATCTGTTTGGGCCTGGGGACTTAAGGGTTTTAGCCTTACTGAGTACAGCATTTAGTTCAGCTTCCAAGATAGGAGTAGTCAAGGCCTCTCCCCTGCTCTACTGTGAGCTTGGGAAGTGTGATGGGAGAATCAGTCGGGTGGTTATCTTGGTGAATTTCAGTAATTTTATCCAGAATAAACTCCCTAAATTGTCGGGATCTGAGGTAGTAAGGGTTGAGTCACCAGCAAGAACTCTTGACCTGTAGGCCCATATCCCAGTTGGAAATCAGAGGGGCGTGGTCTGACAAAATGATATCCCCCATCTGTGGTCCCTCCAGTGAACCCAAGCTCTCCAGCTGTGTGTAGGTTTGATCAATACGGGAGTATGTTTGGTGGACAGAGGAGTAATTTCAAACAACATGAAGTCTTGCTGTATTCTGACATATGCAGTGATCACCAACCTTTGAACTGCCCCGGAGAACAAAGAGTTAACTTTCCATGCAGGACACTGAACGCTGAGCTCAAGCTCGGTTGAAGCCTCTGTCTGCTGTTGTTTAAACCCCAACTGTCAGATTCTTTACTCCGCCTCACTGAACAGTCGCTCCGGAGATTTCTCCTTCGCTCGGTTCAAAAAAGTCGGTTAAAGTATCGTTTTTTTCGCTCGGTTTCAACCGAATTTCTGCTTCTAACCTGTCGGTTTAAGTCTCTGTCTGTGGTACCGTGAGTACTAGATAGGTTTTTCTATATTAGTTTCTGTGTGGAACTTGTAAACATTGGATCGGTTCGGTTTGAACCGATCAGGTTTGTGTAAAAAACTTCTGTCTTTATTAGAGTGTGGTAACCGGTCCGTATCGGTTCTAAAAAAAAAATGGATTTCATTACGTTTTTTTCCCCAAGACCCGTAACATGGTCAGGAACCGATAGTGGTGTCTTGCCTGACGGATTGCCGAAAAAAGGGTGAGTTTTGGTTAGGATTGGCCATGTCTGAGAAACCCAAGAAAAAAACCGGGCCCACTGGGTTTCAACACTGTAGTGTGTATGGGGAAGCCTTTGCTAAGGCTGATCCCCACACCACCTGTGTTTATTGTCTGGGGCTCTACCCCAACTCAGACTGCCAAATTTGTAAAAGTTTTCCCAAAGCTACCCTGGATAAGAGAGTAGGTAGACTGAGGGAAAAGGAGGCCGAGAAGTCCGCTGACCCGGATGGCCAGTCCGGTTTGGTTCCGACCAAACCAAAAGGAGTGCCCTCTGACCAGGGCGAAACTTCTTCGGGCAAAAGGAGAACCGATTCTGAGGAGTCTGTTCCGGTTAAAAGAAAAAGAAGGGATAAATCATCTGGTTCGGATCCACAAGTTCTTTCTCCGACTGCTGATGAGATAGCCAAAGCAATAAGGATAGTTCAATTGCTAACTTCGGTTCCGGCCGAACCGGCACCGTCGGTCAGGGGCTCGGTTCTGTCGGTCCCCCCGGTTCCGGATTATACTTTAGAAGAATTTTATTAACCGGAGGAGGAGGGAGAGTATGAAGATGATGATGGTGATTATGAAAGTCTGGATGTGCCTATTGACCCGGACATCTCCCCAGACAGACCTTCAGGTGTTTCTCCTCCTAGGCTTTTTGAGTCCCCTTCCCACTTTATGTTTTACAAAAAAGTGGCTGAAACCCTCCAGCTTCCTATGGAAGAAGCAGTAGAGGATCAGGAGGAGCCTGATTTTGTTGAGATGATGGACATCCCAGAGTCCAGGAGATTGTCTGTTCCCCTCCACAAGTCTTGGGAAACAGACATTTAAAATTCTAAAAACTCCTAATTCCATACCTCCTGTGGACAGAAGAATGGACAAGAGGTATACTCTTTCAGGCTCAGACATGGAGTTCCTTTCCCAGCAATGCAGCCATTTTGGGATAGTGCAGGCTGCTGCCTGTGATAAGGCAAATATTCCCTTGGCTTCACACCCCCCAGATAAGGACTCCAGGAGGATTGATGCCATGGCAAAGAAACAGTACATGGCAGCATCTTTGGGACTCAGGCAGGCTAACTATATGGCCTATACAGCTAGATACCAGAAGTCCAGGTGGGACACTGTGATGGCTCTAGCTAAACAGGCCCCTGACCAGCTTGCCAAGGAGCTGGAGCGGGTGGCTTTGGATGGGATTGAGGCATCCAAGGTGCAATTTCATGCTGCTGTGGACTCCAGTGATGTTTCATCTAGAGTCATGGCTACATCTGTGGCCCTTCAGAGGATGGCTTGGCTCAGATGTACTAGCCTATCACAGGATACCCAAGCTAAGGCCATGGATTTTCCTGTCATTGGTAATTCTCTGTTTGGGGAGCAGACAGAGAACTACATGAAGAAGATGGACGAGTACAGGACCACCTACAAGGTGCTCAGGCCAAAGAAAGGCAAGCCACTCCTCAGAGGCAGCATTCCAGGGGCAGGGGCAGGCCCTTTCATAGGCCTTTTTACCAAGCCCAGGCCTCCTCTTCTGCTTTTGCTCAGAGAGGTTCTTTAGAGGGAGAGGCAGACGGGGTATGAGCAGGCCTGCTTCCACCCCTCAGCCTAAAGCCCCTGCCAAGCAGACACCCTGATGGGTCTGCCCAGGCCGATTCTCCACTACCTGTAGGGGGCAGGCTGGCTTACTTTGTCCAGGACTGGAAGTCTTTAACATCAGATAAGTGGGTCCTGGAAGTAGTAAGCCAGGGACTGGTTCTCAGCTTCAAAAAATTTCCCAAGCTGAGAACCAGATCCTTTCCACCTGCAAATCCTTCAGAGGCCCTTGCCCTAGAGGCAGAGATTTCTTCCCTCTTGGCTCTCAGAGCGATAGAAAGGGTTCCTACCCTACACAGGGGCAAAGGATTGTACTCCAGGTACTTCCTAACCCCCAAAAAGACAGGAGAATGGCGTCCCATCCTGGATCTGAGTTATCTAAACAAGCACCTTTTAAAGCCAAAATTCAAAATGGTGACTCTGGGAATAATTCTGCCCTCTCTAAGGCCAGGGGACTGGCTAGCCTCCCTGGACCTCAAAGATGCCTATTTTCACATTCCCATCAGGTGCTCCCACAGAAAGTACCTCAGGTTCGAGTTGCCCTCAGGCCACTATCAATTCAGAGCAATGCCCTTTGGTCTAACATCAGCCCCAAGGGTGTTCACAAAGTGCCTGGCGGTAGTGGTTGCTTTCCTAAGGAGAAAAAATATCTCCATCTTTCCATACCTGGACGACTGGCTCATAGTGGGTCAGTCTCCAGACCAAGTCAAGTCACATCTTCAGATAACTCAGCAACTGCTCACTTCCTTAGGATTCCTCCTAAACATTCCATAGTCAGTTCTAGAGCCAGTGCAGCTCCTCACCTTTATAGGGGCGGAGCTGGATACGATAAGAGCAAGGGCCTTCCTTCCCCTGGACAGGGCAAGGACACTAATAGAACTGGCCTCTTCTTTCACCCTTCAGGTGTCTCGACCAGCAAGGCACTTCTTGCAGCTCTTGGGCCACATGGCAGCCTCTACAGCAGTGGTACAGGGGGCAAGATTTCAGATGAGGGACATTCAGTACTACTTGAGAGCCTTCTGGTCCCAGAGAAAGGATTCCCTTACCAAACTAGTCCCAGTGACTTGAACCCTGATCCAGGCTTTGCAATGGTGGCAGGATCAGGACAATTTAAGGCAGGGAGTTCCTTTTGTCACTCAGTCTCATTCTCTAATCCTCACCACAGATGCCTCCCTCTTGGGCTGGGGAGCCCACTTGGGGGATCTTGCCACCCAAGGGCTGTGGTCACCTCAAGAATCTCTGCTTCACATCAATCTCTTGGAACTCAGAGCTGTGTTTCTGGCACTACAAGCTTTTTTCCAAGTCTGTTTCAGAACAAAGTAGTCCAGATCAGAACAGACAATACCACCACAATGTGGTACATCAACAAGCAAGGGGGCACTCAGTCTACGGCCTTGTGCACAGAAGCAATGAAGTTGTGGTCTCTGGCGTATTCCCTGCAGACTTTTCTGACAGCAGTTCACCTCTCAGGGAAGGACAATGTCCTAGCAGATGCTCTCAGCAGGATATCTCAGGGCCACCACGAATGGTCCCTAGATCCCCTAACTTTGAAGGTGATTTTCTCCAGATGGAGCACTCCACAGATAGATCTTTTTGCAGCCCCAGACAATCACCAACTTCCTCTCTTTTGCTGCAGACCGCAGTATTGGGCTCAGTCCCCCTGGATGCTCTGGTCCTCAGTTGGGAAGGGAAGTTCCTGTATGCTTTCCCCCTCTTCCCTCTCCCCTCTCCTGTTCAAGGTGCTAGTCAAGATCAGGTCTCAACCCTGCAAAGTGATTCTGATCGCTCCAGACTGGGCCAGACAGCCCTGGTACCCACTGTTGCTGTCTTTAGCAGTCCACCTTCCCCTGTCTCTTCCCAGGAATTACAGCCTGTTGACATCCTCTCAGGGAAGGGTTTGATAGCCGAATCTCAAATCTCTCAATCTCAAGGCCTGGCTCTTGAAGAGTTAGAGTTTGCTGATCTGCACCTCTCTCAAGGTGTTCTGCATATTCTGAAGGCTTCTCGAAAGCCTTCCACCAGAAAGACTTAAAACTCTAAATGGAAAAGGTTCACTATTTGGTGCTCTGGTAAGCATATTTCTCCAGAATTTGCTGGGTTGCCTACAGTCCTGGACTATATGGTTCATCTCAATGGCTTAGGACTCAGACCAGCTACACTCAAAGTACATTTAGCAGCTGTCTCTGCTTTTTTGTCAGTAGGCAAGCCCTCTTCTCTTTCAGTCCATCCTGTATTTTGCAAATTCTTCCAAGGGATTGTTGCACACCAATCCTCCCTTCAGGGACCCTGCTCCTGCTTGGGACCTTAATGTTTGCATTGCTCAGCTTATGCAACCCCACTTTGAGCCTTTGTCCTCTGCAGAGCTTAAGTACTTGACTTGGAAAACTGTGTTTTTGGTAGCCATTACCTCTGCCATGCGCATCAGTGAATTGCAAGCCCTGTCAGTGGAGCCTGATTTCATCTCTTTCCATAGAGATAAAGTGGTCCTAAGGACTAACAGGAAGTTTTTGCCTAAGGTGGTTTCAGATTTCCACCTTAATCAGTCTTTGTCTCTCCCTGTTTTCTTCACTGGCCATTCCTCCTCTGGAGAGAGGAGGTTGCACAGCCTGGACGTAAAAAGGGCCCTTAGCTACTACATAGAGCACATCAAGGTCACAGGTTTGAGTCCCTCCAGTTCCTCACTTATGGAGAGGTCGGTAAGGGCAAACCTGCCACTAAAAGATCTATTGCAAGGTGGATTGTATCTTGTATACAATTCTGCTACTAAAAATTGGGTAGAATCCCACCCTCAGGCCTGAGGGCTCACTCTACTAGAGGTACAGCTGCTTCCCTGGCTGCTGCTAGGGATATTCCTATCTTAGAGATCTGTCAAGCAGCCACATGGAAAACAGTCCATACATTCACCAAGCATTACTCTCTGGATATCCAGGCTAGAAGTGATGCTCGGTTTGGCACAGCAGTGCTTCAGAGCCTATTCCCAAAGTAGGTTCTGTCCCTCCTCCTTGGAGGTACTGCTTAGTAGTCTGTATATGTCAGAATACAGCAAGACTTCATGTTGTTTGAAGAAAAATTACTCACCTTAGTAATGTTGTTTCTTCTAATGGAGTCTTGCTGTATTCTGACCTCCCCCCCTCCTCCCCTCTCAGAACCTGGTTTTTGGGATGTGGGTGGGCAGGAGCAGTGTTGGCACCTAGAGGTGCCCCCTTTTTCTCACCCTCCTTTATTTTGGGTGTGTGTTGTGTTTTGTTTTTTGGGTTTCCTGACTTGAGTCTTTGCTTTGAAACGAAAAAAAACCCTTTTATCAAATTTAGTTGCCAGTTGGCCAGTGTGAGTTTACAGTATCCACACAGAACGCACAGTGAGTTTAGCTCGTAAAGATCTGAGGGTTGGGGTTTAAACAACAGCAGACAGAGGCTTCAACCGAGCTCGAGCTCAGCGTTCCATGCCCTGCATGGAAAGTTAACTCTTTGTTCTCCGGGGCAGTTCAAAGGTTGGTGATCACTGCATATGTCAGAATACAGCAAGACTCCATTAGAAGAAACAACATTACTCAGGTGAGTAATTTTTTCTTCTAGTGCGAGGATGGAGGCGTCTCCATACATCACACCACCCCACCTCAGCAACAGACTTTGAAAAATGTTTGTGCCGCTGTCTGGCGTGGAGGTCTGGGGTTCGAGGAGTCAAGCACAGGGTCCATGGTAAGATTAAAATCCCCGGCCAGCAGAAGTGTACCCTTGGTATTCCGCACAATTTTATCCAGTAACATCTTCCTCTGGAGGATGGGGAGGGCTGGCGGGAAATAGGCATTGGCCAGGATGACTTGCTTCGTGTTCATTTTAGCTTGCACAATGACCAGCCTGCCCTCCAGGTCCACCCAGGTATGCTCTGTTTGTATTGAGGTGTGCGGAGGAATCATAATCACCACACCTCAATGTCTGCCCACCCTACTAGAGGAATAAAACACCGTTCCCCTGGTAAGCTTGGCCAGTTTTGGCTTGTTCCACATCACTAAGATGGGTCTCCTGCAGGTAAATCAGGTCTGATTTGCTTTGCTTGAGATATGTCAGAACACGGTACCTTTTGATTGGGGAGGTTAATCCATTAATGTTTAAGGATAAGAGCTTTAGATGTGGGGCACTCATCATAGGTTTTGGGTTCAGTGTTGCCAGAGGGTATACCTATCGGTTTCCCCGCTGGGGGGCTATCCTGGCCGTACTCTCTTCCCAGGTTCCCCTATCTTAGTAAATACAGTCTGTCGACATTTTTAACATAACAGATAGACATCAAACGACTGTAACTCTGAACACTATGAACTACCAATCCATTCAGATTAACTATATTACATCGTGTTGGTGCCAGCATGGCATACAGCACAAGGAGTAGAAAACTGGAGCTCCGCATACCAGGAACAGTACACGATCCTGGGGTAAGGCTGATACCTTACTGCAAGGTTTCATCCCAGTTGGGAGGCCTCTAGACACCTTTAGTGTCTGATCAGGCATAGGGAAAAGGGGAAGAGGGACATTTCAGATGTTGCTCCGAGACTGACTTAACTCTGTAAGGCAGAAGTATAGAGAGGGGCCAAAGGCTTTTTATTAAGGGGACTGTGCTTAAGTTAGGGATGGTGGGTACCGAAGTCAGCGGTTGCTGTCATTTGCTGTGTGTGGGGGAGGGAGGGGGAAGGATCCCCCTCCAACATCCATAGGGACTAATGAATCAGTAGTGAATCCCCACCACCCCACAACACCACAACTACAATCCCAGCGTTCCTGTTTTTGAGGCTTATGGCTAGTGGTCTGAGGGAAAGAAAAGAGAACAGTGGGGGAAAGGTAGATAATCCTCCGTTTCAGTTCGGGTGGGCTGACTAACCGGGTACGCTCAGGCCACTGCACTTGGTAGTTCTGTGCAGAGTGTAATGCGGTGCTCCCCCCCCCACCCCAGGTGCTGTAGAGTGTCCCCAAGGTCACCGAGCTGCACAGGAGGTAGCCCGGAGATGTGCCAGGGAGACCACGTGTGAGGAGTTTGTAACGAAGCCTCGATCCCATGTGGCATAGTGCTTGATAATTCTAGGGAATTCCCCATGTTAGGACCCCCTACACAGCCAGGGAAAAGATGGCGGAGTAAAGGGGGGGTGAGAGGGAAGTTAATACCATCCCCAAGTCCCTTGAGCCCCTCCAGCGAGATAACCTAATAGCGTATATTTTAACAGCACGTTAACATATTCTCTGAACAGCATTGCCCTCATTTGTAAGCGGGGGCAAATACAGTCTCAAGCGACCAGCCCTCACTGCTCTATCATGTCCAAGAGTCATTCTGAGCAGCTAACCCCGGGGATCTACATACCAGATCCTTACTCACCCCCACCTCCATTTACCGTGAGGGCAAGTTAAGTCCAAGAACAAGGATACATTCATTGCTTCAGCCTGCTTCCTCACAGTCACCCACCTGGGTTGTTGCCTGTATATTCTGTCGGACCTTCAGTGCACCTACAATGTTTTATATCGCCTCTGCTCCCTGGTGGCGCCTTAAGTCTCGTTGACTGCTGCTCCACATCCGTTGAGATAACTTGGAGGCAATAGTGGGGACTGGGCTCATTCTCTGCCATGGGACATCAATCTTCTGGACTCCTAGCTCCTCCGTGGCTGCTGCTGTATTTTCAATGGTGAGGGGCTTTCTTTAAAGTAGATGGTGATTTTCGCCAGATTGGGCGTTCTAACTTGGATGCCTACGGCCTTGAGTGCTCGCATCACAGGGATATAGGCCCTGCATCTCACCATAACCTTCGGGGTGTAATCATTCTCAAGGTAGAGCCTTTGGCCCTGGAAGAGTACTGTGCCGTTCTTCCAGGCTGTGTGCAGAACACACTCTTTCTCTTGGAAGTGGAGGAATTTAACGAGAATTGTTCTCGGACAGGCTCTGGGGGCTGGTTTCGGAGCAAGAGTACGGTGAGCATGCTCAGTTTCACGTGTGAGGTGCTCCAGGAGGGGGAGAATTTCTCTGAGTGTTTGCTGAATAAATTTAGGCACATCCAGGCCCTCAGCCCCCTTCAGGACTCCAGAGATTCTGATATCATTTCAGCGGTTCCTGCTTTCCACATCCTCTGCACTGTCCTGTAGTGCTTGGATGCTCTGGTGAAGTTGCACTATAGCCCGTTCTGTGCCATCTACCCGCTTGTCAGTTTCCTTGATTTGGTTGTCTGCTGTCTCCTGACGTTTTTCTAACTTCAGGTTATCTGTCCGGAGTGCTGTGGCCGTGGAGCACATTTCCTTTAGAAAGTCCCTTAGCTCCATGAGCATCTGTGCCATTTGCCTCTGGAGTGTTGAGAACGGGATCTGGCTGCATGCCGGGTTACTGTGGTGGGAGGTTGATGAGGCCTGCGAGCCCTCGCTTTCCGAGCCATCTTCCAACAATCGCTCCCCATCCCACGTGTCCTCCTGAGGTCTAGTTTTGCTCGATCTCTCTTTCATGGCATATTTATACCTCCGTAGGTAATTTCAGTAAGTATTTTAGCTAATAAGGCTGTAATTTGGAGGTTTTAGTTTAGTCTCGGTGGGAGCCTCCTGTATTAGGCTGTTGTCAGGGGTATGACGTCACCAGAAGTCCCTGTGTGAAGTCTTACAGTCCGTACTGGTCGTAGGTGGGACAAAGAAGCTACACATTGTCTGCACTTTTATTCCTCCAAGGAATGTTAAACCTGGACTAACTGAATTTGTATACTACTTGCCCTCTGCTGTAAAGAAAAACAAGATCATTCTCATGGGTGATTTTAATTTAGACTGGCTCGGGTCTAACTCAAAAGCTATTGGGTCCATTGTTAGCAAAGCCCACCTCTCCCAACTAATTACTGACCCTGCTCGACATTCCAATAATGGGACTCACTGCTCTCTCATTGATTGGGTCCTAACAAATAGGAGAGATAGGATCTCTGTTGTGGGTACTCTTGCTGACTCAATCAGTGATCACTCACCAGTCCATAAAGGGCCACTCTCTCCCCCCTCCTTTTTTTTTTCACCTTGGTCTCTTCTGAACAGTACATAGCCAGTCCAGTTTAGCCCCTGTCATTGTTGCCTCCGGGCCTGGGATCTTGTTTCCCAGACTGTGGGCATCTGTGTACATGATTTTCCATTGGCTAGATTTTGGTGTGTTAGTTGTAGGGCGAGGGCCGGCTTTTCCCCTGCATATCGTATGGGGAGCTGAACCTTTTTCCTCACCTGGTGATGCAAATGAACTACAAACATGCTGAACTCCTATTTGATCACTGATGTATCGGATGCTGCACCCCTCTCCCCGTTTGCTAGTCTAAATATTCTGCAGAGACATCAAACTTCTGCCTAAGTGCACTGACTCCCTCTTTAGTCAGATGCAGTCCATCGAAATTAAAGAACTTTCACTCCCAAAACTGTTGCCAGTTACCTACAAATTTGTGTCCTTTTTTCTGGCACCAGTCCCTGAGCCACATGTGTAGCTCCCCTATCTCCCCTTCTCTGACCTTCCGGCCATCTGCCCTGCCCCCCCAGACCACCAGGACCTCAGAGAAGGAGATGCCGGACGAAATGGATGACAGTTTGTCTCCCAGCCTGGTCAGGTATTCCTTGGTCTCCACAACTGACCAGCTGGCGAGATCGTTAGTCCCTATGTGTACCAGGACATCTGTCTTTTCTCCTGTTCTTGCATGATTTTAGCAATGTGGTCAGTATCTCTCCACGCTGATGTATCTGGGAGACATCTGACCATTACCCCTGGCCAGAGGTAGGTATCAACTCCCCAAATCATGGAGTCTCCTATGATCAGAAGTGTTTTGGATTTCCTTTTGTAACCCCTAGGTGGTGCTATCCCAAAGGCTACTACCCCGCCTACTTGGCTAGTAGGAGGTTAAGGGGCCTGAGTTCTGAAACAGGTGCCTCCACCCGGAGGTCAGGGTTGGTAGTGGTCAGGCTAACCTGGGCACAGCCCTCCGGGACACTGTAACCCCCCTCTTTCCTCTCTAGTGGCCTGAACACTGTACAATAATCACTTTCACAATACCCCTGGTACACCACACAAGTACCCACACTATTTGCACATACCACCAGGGCTGGTTCCTCTGGCTGGACCCAAAACAAGGTTAAGCACAGCAAATAGCAACAATACAGTACTTTGAGCACAAACTGGAACCACAGTCAGATTACATGCAGAAAAAGTTAGATCTGATTTATTCAGAGGACTTGAACAAAGGAGGGGCAAAATCAGGTTAATTAGCTTAAACGTTATATCAATCAAGCAGTTATGCATGCACTTTGAGTCTCCCCACACAGTCCGCCTCCCGGGTACCCAGGTAGAGAAGAGATGGGCTAGCCAGGACAATTGCCCGGGGTTGCAGCTGGTTGGGGCCCTGTGATGGAAAACACAACATGCATGGTACACAATATTTGTAATCCGGAGCCAGAGGGCTCAGTTCGAAAGGAAACAAAACAACAAGACAATCAGATGACACACTCAGATTAAGCTGTTGTAGGGAACTATCCTGATATTTACTCACGATACACAAGACTGGACACAGGCTGGACGAAAATTGAGACTGCGGGTAGTTGATCTGGAATGCCAGGAGAAGCAGGGCCCTCACAAGTCGCAGAGGTGTTGTTCCTGTTTAAGCGTGGAGCAGGGGGCTGATCCCCAGGCAGGTCTCTGGTCGATGGCTTCTCTGTGCAGTGGGTAGTCTGGCTGGGCCAGTCTGGCAAAGCCCAGACCGAATGGAGACAAGTTCAGAAACAGTCCATTTTGGGCTGGATACAGCTTCCAGCAAGCAGAACACAGTTCACACAATGGGAAACTTAACTCACAACCCACTAGCAGCTCATAGCACATTTACTGTACATGTACAGGAATTCTACTGTACCAGGCAAAGCGTTCCCCGGGCACAATTGCAAAGTCTCTGCACACACCGGGATTTTAGGGGTAGCTGGAACTCCTGACAGGCCGATTGCATTCAGCAAAAATATTCGGTCTTCTTCAGGTTGAGCCTGGCCCACTTCAGTAGCTTACTTTAGTCACACAGACTTGGATTTAGTCCACAATAATTCTCTTCTCTCCCTCTCAGGAGCAGCAGGCAGACATGGAGGCCAAACTCTCAGCCTTTTCATAGTTTTCCCATGCGAATCCACTCAGGATTGCTCTCAGAATCACTTCAGCTCCTTCTTGCTCAGCTTCTAGCTTAGTTCTGACTGAAAAACTGCAAGCCGCCGGGGACTTCCTCAAGATCCAAAAGAACTGGTTGGCTGATTTGGCTGTCAGTCAAAGCTAGAGCTCCCTCTTCAATTGCAAAAAAGGTGCAAAAACTCAAACCACAGTTCCTAAGATTCTGAATTCAGACAGCTCCTGTAGTCCGGCTACATTTTAGGTCCCACCAGCACTGTTTGGTTCAGCAGTCCAGGACCAAAATAGTGGAGACCAACAAAACAGTCCTTGCTACAAAGAAAGCAGGTTAGACAAACTACATTATCATTATCACTGTAAATGATTTTCAGCAAATAGTTACATCTTTCAACAGAGCTGCCTCTCAGATTACTCATGCTGCAATTAGGCAGCTCTTAAAGAGATAGTACACAGACGCTATACAAGCTCTGGCAATCACATTTAAACTGCTAAAACACAGGACACCAGCCTGGCAGTGAGCATTTAGGCAAGCTCAAGGAAGACTCTTTGGGAACCCCCATTTGTAGGGGGGTTAAACCCTTCCCTGCCTGGGAAAACGTGGGGTCCGCATCAACTCTATAGCATCATAACATTGAAAATGCAACATATACAAGATATTTATACCATTAGCATGCTATACAAGTACTGTCCGATTCATCAATTAGCATAACTTGTCACTTTACTATACATTTCAGTTTACTCCACTATATAATTTCCATTCTGACAATACATTATGCATATTTCACACAGGTAAATTGAACATTACTATACAGAATCATGTAATAACTTCTTGTACTCTAAACAGTGCAAGAGGGGGCTCTTCCCTATCCGCTAACTTGGGGCTGGATGGGGCAGGGACACCATGGTGAGTGGGCAGGACAAGTAACCTGGAATGGGCCATCAAGCTCAATTTGGGCAGTGAGCTCTGAGAGACATAAACACCTTTGTGGACTACATTGAGAGGCAAATCCACTGGCCTCCTGGGGGAATCATAACTGAAGCGCACCACTGGCTTGGCAGCTCTGCCAGTCTTTCTGGGGTGAACAACCACAGTCTCTGTACTTTCAGCAATGGTCTTGGAGCTTTCCTCACTTGTGAGGGGTGCCTTTGCATGAAGGGGAATGTCCAAGCTGGGAGCACTGTCAGCCCCTTGCTCTGTAGTTCCTTTTTGTGCAACACTTGGCTCATTTTGAAGACACTGTGGCACTGAAGGAGGGTTTTCAGCACTCTTATAGTGTTCTTCAAGTTCTGGCATGTCACCAGAAAGACTCATACCATCAGCCTTTCCTTCAGGCAAATCATACAGTTCCACGATACGCAAAGACTCAGCATTCTCAGACGTGATACTTTGCACTTCACCTTCAGAGAGCATTGGCTCCAAGGGTGATGCCGGGGCGTTAGGCAGTCCAGAAGGCCCAGCTTCATCCCCATAATTCAGCATAGGATTTCCACGAAACAACTGACGCAGTTCATATGAGGAGTAATAGGCATTATCACACTCACTGTCATTCAAGTTAGACTGGCAGTCACTATCATTCTGGGCCTGCTGCGGGGGAAGTCTTAAATCGGCAACCACAGGGGCAGGCTGACTCTCTTTCTTTCTTGCTGCAGCACGAGTCACTGGTCCAGGGGAATCAATCTCGGTGGGTTCAGCCTCAATTATAACTTGACCACTAGGTAGCAGGTGGTTACGGTGCATGGTCTTGACAGCTTTGGAGTTATTCTCTGGGTGCACTTTGTACACTGGCAAATCATCCAGCTTTCCAACTATGACATGGGGAAGATGGTGCCATCGATCAGTAATTTTGTGTTTACCATGCAATCCTAAATTTCGCAACAACACACCGTCTCCAGGCCTAAGCTCTTGAGCCTTTACTTTTCTATCATGTCTGTCTTTGTTGGCTAGATTTCTTTTGGCGGCCATTGTCTGGGCCAGTTGACAGGCATGGTTCAATTGAGCTTTAAGTTTTTGTACATATTGCAGGTAATCTTCGGCTCAGACCCCATCGGGGAGAAACCCTAAAACAGACAACAGCAGGCAGCCGGGCCTCTCTCCTGAACATGAGGCGGTAGGGAGAGAACCTGGTAGCATCATTCTTTGTGCAGTTGTATGCGTGTACCAAGGTGCTAATCTGCTGGCTCCATTTATGCTTATCTTTTGGGTGGAGGATGCCTAGCATGTCTGGTAGGGTGCGGTTAAAGCGTTCAGGTTGAGGATTCCCCCTGCGGGTGATAAGGGATGGTTCTTGAGTTTTGCACCCCCCCATAGAGAGAGCATTTCTTTGATTAACCGACTCTCAAAGTCCCGGCCCTGATCAGAGTGAATTAGCTGGGGGGCACATAGTGGACGAAGAAATTTTCCACTAGCACCTTGGCCACGGTAGATGATTTTTGATCTTTGGTGGGAAAAGCTTGTGCATACCGTGTGAAATGGTCCGTAACCACTAACACATTGCCAGTGTTTCGCTGATCTGGCTCTAAACTCAAGCAGTCTATGCAGAATAGTTCCATTGGGGTGCTGGTAGTGATGTTGACAAGGGGGGCAGCCCTCTGAGGCGGGGCTTTTCTCTGCAGGCAGCGAGTACAAGTCCTTACATGGTACTCAACATCGGCCCCCATCTTGGGCCAGTAGAATCAAGATCAGATCACACTAGGTCAAGGGGTCCGGTCGATACCGAGGTGGCCCATATGATTGTGGAAGGACCTCAGTTCCAAATCTTTGAAGGCTGTGGGCAGGACCAATTGTTGCTTGTCTATTTGGCCACCCCGATCTACAGTCTCTCTATACAACAACTGATTAAGCAGCTTCAACCTAGGGCCTTCTTTAAACAATAAAGCGGTTCTCAGATCAGAGGAACGTAACTTGGACACACTTTTTCCTGCACGAAGGGCGTCAAGTGCTGGCTGAATCATAGGATCTCAGGACTGAGCTTGTTGAATGCTGTCATTGTCAAACTGAGGTAGTGCACTAATATCTAGAGCAGAAAAGTGGCAATACGCAGCCGGTATGCAGGTGTCAGAGGGGCCCAAGCAATCTGCTAGGCAGTCCACTGTGTCCGTGGACATCTGTTCATTTCTATTAAACTTTTGGCACAGTGCTCGGATGTCAGGTTCAGACAGCCTGACCCAGTCGCTCTTGGAAATGGGCCTCCAGGATAGGGCATCAGCATCAATATGATTCAGGCCTGGTCTGTATTCAACAGCATAATCATATGTTGACAATGCAGAAAGCCACTGGTGCCCCATGGCGTCTAACTTAGCTGAAGTCTGTACATAGGTCAACGGGTTATTGTCAGTCCTCACCCACGCAAATAGCAACAGTACAGTACTTTGAGCACAAACTGGAACCACAGTCAGATTACATGCAGAAAAAGTTAGATCTGATTTATTCAGGGGACTTGAACAAGGGAGGGGCAAAATCAGGTTAATTAGCTTAAACATTGTATCAGTCAAGAAGTTATGCATGTGCTTTGACTCCCCCCAACACAGTCCACCTCTGGGTACCCAGGTAGAGAAGAGATGGGCTAGCCAGGACAGTTGCCCGGGGTTGCAGCTGGTTGGGGCCTTGTGATGGAAAACACAACATGCACAGTACACAATATTTGTAATCCGGAGCGAGAGGGCTCAGTTTGTAAAGGAAACCAAACAACAAGACAATCAGATGACACACTCAGATTAAGCTGTTGTTGTAGGGAGCTACCCTGATATTTACTCACGATACCCAAGACTGGACATAGGCTGGACGAAAATCGAGACTGCATGTGATTAATCTGGAATGCCAGGAGAAGCAGGGCCCACACAAGTCGCAGAGGCGTCGTTCCTGTTCAAGTGTGGAGCACGGGGCTGGTCCCCAGGCAGGTCTCATGTCGATGGCTTCTCTGTGCAGTGGGTAGTCTGGCTGGGCCAGTCTGGCAAAGCCCAGACCGCATGGAGACAAGTTCAGAAGCAATCCGTTTTGGGCTGGATACAGCTTCCAGCAAGTAGAACACAGTTCACACAGTGGGGAACTAACTCACAACCCACTAGCAGCTCATAGCACATTTACATGTACGGGAATTCTACTGTACCAGGCAAAGCGCTTCCCGGGCACAATCGCAAAGTCTCTGCACACACCGGGAGCTTAAGGGTAGCTGGAACTCCTGACAGGCCGATCGCATTCAGCAAAAATATTCGGTGGTCTTCAGGTTGAGCCTGGCCCACTTCAGTAGCTTACTTTAGTCACACAAACTTGGATTTAGTCCACAATAATTCTCTTCTCACACTCTCAGGAGCAGCAGGCAGACATGGAGGCCAAACTCTCAGCCTTTTCATAGTTTTCCCATGCGAATCCACTCAGGATTGCTCTCAGAATCACTTCAGCTCCTTCTTGCTCAGCTTCCAGCTTAGTTCTAACTGAAAAACTGCAAGCCGCCCAGGACTTCCCCCAAGATCCAAAAGAATTGATTGGCTGCTCTGGCTGTCAGTTAAAGCTAGAGCTCCCACTTCAGTTGCAAAAAAGGCGCAAAAACTCAAGCCACAGTTCCTAAGATTTTGAATTCAGACAGGTCCTGTAGTCCAGCTATATTTTAGGTCCCACCAGAACTGTTTGGTCCACTTTGCAGTCCAGGACCAAGATAGTGGAGACAAACAAAACAGTCCTTGCTACAAAGAAAGCAGGTTAGACAGACTACATTATCATTATCACTGTAAATGATTTTCAGCAAATAGTTACATCTTTCAACAGAGCTGCCTCTCAGATTACTCATGCTGCAATTAGGCAGCTCTTAAAGAGACAGTACACAGAGGCCATACAAGCTCTGGTAATCACATTTAAACTGCTAAAACGCAGGACACCAGCCTGGCAGTGAGCATTTAGGCAAGCTTCAGGAAGACTCTTTGGAAACCCCCATTTGCAGGGGGGTTACACTTTTTATGTTGGGGATATGGGGGGGGGAGGATCGAGGTATACTGAAAACCTGCTCATTAAGATGAAGAGTTACTGTAACCAACTTATCTATCTTATACCATTATGTAGACCTACACAAGGAAATGTATTGTTCAATTGTGTGGCTACAGTTGGTAATGCTCAAATACCAAGTACAGGCTTATGGAAATAAATACGAGTGGCTTATGATATAAGAAGCTTATAGCAATAATTTTGAGAGAACTGAGTCCTCACTGACATAACTCCTCCAGTATGCGGTGAGCAAACATTTTTATATTCACTGCCTAAATTTTGGCACCTTTTTATTGAGGTCATCTCCTTGACCCTCACCATGTTATGTTTATTAAAGCAGATTTGTTTTTACTATTTTTATATATTAAAAATCTAATTTTAACTTTCATGTGTTTACTCTCGGGCTGTTATCAGATTGAGGCTATTCAGTGTTCTTTCAGTTGCTTTCTTACAGGCAGCAAACGGAAGCTCATCAAAAGGATAGCCTAATTCTCGCAGATGGGTCAGACTGACATTTGCTTTTACATTTGGATGTACACCTACACAAAATGTATTAGCTGAGCACCAGGTTATCAAGATAATTGATTTGGATGTTAATAATGACAGACAGGTTCAGCTTCCTTCTGCATTCTGATTTTCTAAGAGCCAGTCTCCACCATAGAGCTAAACTCTTTGATATCAGGACTGGAGGCATGAGAACCACACAGTATGAGAACATTAAAGAGAAGTTTCAACATTACACAATTAAATTTTCAATACAAAAATCCCTTACCTTAGGCTGGTGAGAGTCTTATAATAGAAGAAAGGAATGTTTTCAATACGTTCACTATGGGAGGGAAGGGATTGAAAATCGTGACGAACAGGGGGCCAACCAGTCTCTTCCACTTCCCAGTCTGCCTGCCCTGCCTCTGCGCTCAAACGTTTTGTGATGTCTAACCAGAGAGAGCACGGTGACATGCCCCACTTTAAGTCTGTGGGGCCAATTGTTAAAATAAATTTATGCATGTTTAAGCAGTCTTTGCTATAAATGAAAGCCAGCACTTATAGGGACCCTGTTAGTATGGACACTGGAGTGTGAGGCTCACGTTGAGAGTACATTTGTGAGATCTCTCTCGCCACCTCTGCCTAAAATGGCTGCAGCTCTAGAAGTAATTAAAATATGTGCCTGTGGCATTGTTCCAGTGGCCACATGTCGAGGAGATGGATGAGTTAAACTTGTTTACAATGGGGTGGGAGGGGCAATACAATCTGAGAATGAAGTTATACTGAGATTCATTAAACTTGTGCACAGGTATAGCCCCATGTGTAATCTCAGTATGGTACACCAGTCCTTCAGTGTAATGTCTCTCCCAAAGTCCTGCTTCCAGAGTAGTTGACCCTCCCAGATCAGTCCAGTTGTAGTGCCCTGTTTCTTAGCCAGCTGGGCTACCATCCCAGATGAGACTGACCCCTTCCTTAAAAGCATTTGTTCCCATGCGAAAAGTGGAGTTTTCCAACAGATCCCCACCAAAGCTCCTTCCAAAGGCCCTCACCTGTAGATATGTAACTCTGCACCCATTTTGCCTCCCATTCCCAAAAGCCTTTGTCTTCCAGCCTGTCAGAAAGGTGAGGTTCCCTGCTACCAGAGCCAGCGTAGTCTGGTCAGAGTGGTTCACCCATGTCATAGCGAGAGAGCAACATGTTGCCTGACATTACAGCACCAGGCATTATGTTTCCTGGGAGTTACAGCACCAAAGCGCCCTCCTGAGAAACTGGCGGTTTTTGCAGGGGGCATACCCCGGAGGTGATAGTAACTGTATGGGAGCAAAGGGCAACAGGAGTGAAGGGCGGTCTGAAATCAAGATCGCCCCTTTCACTGTCACCTTTGTTGTGGCACTGTAATTGCAGCGACAATATTCAGTCGCCATCCTAACTGTATAATGATCAGAGTCAGCCTGCCTTCACTTCTTTATATTTTGCCAGCCATCAGGTACATACTGAGCTAGTTGATTTGCCTGTTCCATAGCCCCAAGTAACAGGCAACCCTCACCGGACTGGCTTCCTCCTCCTCTGAATCTACCCAGCTGGCTGCCCTTCCCCTTAGCACCCAGTCCTGGACATACCTGCTCTGGATCGCTAAAAAATAGCCTTTTAGGGCTGGGAAATTAACCTCCCCTCCATGCTTTGTGCTTGCTTTGAGCCGCTTAAGACTGACCCACAGCCGTTCGTTAGTTGAGTTTCTTGTACTAATTAAAGATGACCCTCCAAGGCTTGAAACACCTGTACAATGAAACATTTAAATAGTACAGTCGTAAATAAAACAACCATAAAACAAGAAGACAAAACAGCTCTTCTTCGAGAGAATCTCTGCCCTTAGGCCATACCTGTGGAACATCAACTGTCAGGCACTAGGACCACACGAAAACTTTCGCTAGCTGGGGTTGCCCACGTCGACATCACATGTCAGCATGTATATAACTGTGGGCAGCCCTATCTCTCCTTAGTTCTTTACCCACCGTCTGTTAGCCTTGTTGGACCTGCTACAGAAAGTAACATCGACTAAAGCGTCTTCCAAATGTTGATTGCCGCCTCTGCATGCCACTGAAGCCTTTGACGCTGTTCCAGTACTGTGAGTGCAGAGATAAGATTTTTCAAAACGACATCCACAAAGTGTGCGTTTGCTGCCTGGGCCTCTCTCATAATGTGTGGGCCTGTAAGATTTGCCAAACTTTCAGTCAGGCTACAAGGTGATGTTGCAGAAAGGAGTTACAGATGTTTATCCTTAAGAAAACTGTAGTGGCCATCATGGAAAAGGTAAACAAAAATTAGAACTCTGTGTTGCCCACTCCATCAAGTAGTTTTCAGTTGTTGAAGCCTAAAGATTGTGAAAAAGACCCGTCCTTGTCAGCCCACAAGCTCAAGCATAGGGACAAGGAGCCTTTGTCTGTGAGATTCCGGTCACTGCTGCAGACTGCAGCTCTTACTTTGAGGAAGGCTTTTGCAGCAGGCCACACCAGTAGGACTAAGCTGCAGGCACCAGGAACACACCGAAAACCTTTAGCTAGCAGTCTGCCACGGGGGATCGCCCACCGCCAGCGTCAGCCTATCCTATTAAGGTGGGCAATCCCCCACACCTACCTAATTTCTTTTCCTGCTGTCGACCCATGCACATTGGACCTTAGCGGATACCGCAGCTACAGTCGACCATCATTACCCACGCTTGCCACGCTTTTTTATTTTCCTTTTTTCTTCAGTGTTAAACATCGAATTTTCAGTGTTTTCATCGACGAGTTTGTCTTCTCCACCAGCCTCGCCTTCAAACCGCTCCACTAAGTGTTCCTGTGGCAAACAGATTCCTGAAAAAGATGGCCACTCTGCATGTCTTATCTGCCTAGGCCCCAGTCATGACACCGAAACCTGCCAGATTTGCCAGAACTTCAATCAGGCCACTCAGAGACATCGTCTAAAAACTCTGGACTGTCACCTATTGAAGCAGAAGTTGGTCGTAATGGAAGAAGGAGCTGCAGGCCAGGAGCTCTTCAGCCTCGCTGGCTCAGTCCTCTGGGGCCTCCTCTTCTTCTCTAAAATCTGGTTGGAAGCACAGGCACTGGGACAAACACCGGGACTGAGACCAGTCTGCTTCCCACTCGCAGTACACTACAAACCCTCAACCGCGACGGGGTCATCCTCCCACTGGGGGGTCGGCCCCTTCAGCCTCACCAGCCCTCTCTTCTTCCAGGCTCCCGTGGCGCAACTGCCCTCCTTCATTGCACTTTTGGGCATTGGTTCCTCAGAGCAGGGAACTTTGTGTCCTGCTCACCAGCCCGTGACACCCAAGTCCATATCTTCCACGGGCTCTCAGCCACGTGGCTTGGCGAGTGTTGGTTCCTCGAGCATTGGTTCCTCTAGCGTTGTGCACCCCCCCAGCCACAGCACTGCTGTCATCGGTCACTACCTCTGGGGCTGACACTAGTCCTTCCAGGTAGCACCTGCAGCAAGTTACCACTGCTTCTTCTCCAGTGTCACCTCTGTCAAGGGGTCTCCTTCCCCCCAGGCGCCTGCTTCTCCAGCTATGCCATCCCCCGTACGCTCCAGGCCAACACCTGCTGGGCCGCTGCTAGTACTGCCACTGCCTTAGCCTGTGGGCCTGACGCTGACGTCGCCCCTGCCACAACCCACGCCGATACCCGCTGGTCCGACACTGAATCCTCAGTTGGCACTGGGTGGCCCTATCCCTGGGTACCAGACGCTGGCCCCACCGCTGTCATACCCTTTCCCAGCACCTTCCTATCACTACCCACTGTTGTATAATCTACTACCACCAGTGTATTGTGACACACTGTTTTCGATGTGGTGGTCTTTTTTCCAGAGGCTGAGCCCTGCTCCTCAAGGGCTGCCACCGGAGTCCCCCCCCCCCATCCTCCCCGGGACCCGCCACCTCAGATCCGGCATGGGCAGGCCTTAGTTATCGCTGAACATCGGGGTCTTCTGGGTCTTGACCTGACGTCGGCTGTGGCCATCGCCGGCTGACCCAGATAGCGAGACCAGTGAGGATGCCTCGGACTGTTCTGGGTCTTCTCCTCACCCAGGGAGTCTTCGGATGGGGAGGACCCTCTTAGTGAGGTCCCTAAATCCCCCCCCCCTCACCCCATCACCCAAGATTTATAGATGTCATGCGCCACATCCAGTCCATTATGGGCTGGGAAACGGAGGAGCAGGACCCGGAGCGCCATCGCCTGGCCATATATTTAAGGCAGCAGGATGCCGTCCCAGTGGTAATGCCACCCATGATTGACTCCTACGAGGATGTCACAAGAGCAGCATGGCATCGCCCCTCCACTTTCCAGGAAGACAGACCACCTATACTATGCCTCTGCTGGTAAGCTCTTCTTAGGGAGTCACCCCAAGGCTGATTCCGTGGTCATAAATGCAGTGCATGAATATACCAAAAAACCCAAGCATCTTAGTGCCCTCCCTCCAGACAGGGAGTTTCAGCAGCTGGACCACGTCGGTAAGCGTGTGTTCACATCTACTACCCTGGCTCTCCGGGCCATTAATTATGTGACCCATGTGGTCCAATATCAGATGTCATCTGGGACCAGGTACAGGCGTTGCTAGAAGACCCCACGAAGATGCAGCTCGCCCAACTCTTGAAGCTGGGCTCGGATGTTGGCAGCCACAGTCTCCGGGCTGCTTATGATGCCATGGATGCCTCTGGGTGAGGAGTGGCTGCTGGGGTCTGCCTCGGCGCCATTCCTGGCTCCGTGTCTCCAGCTTTACCTTGGATGAGCAATCCAGCAACTTGGACACCCCCTTCCGGAGCTCTGTCCTTTTGGGGGAGATGTCCACGCCATCATTTCCACCCTGCAGAACACAGGGTTAGCCCTTAAGTTGGTTCATTCATTCTATCACACTCGGCCTAGTGCAGGCTAACATCAGTCCTTTAGTCTTTCATCTCGCAAGCAGTCCCGAAACCTGTCTGCCAAGGGCCAGAAGAAGCGAAAGGTCACTGTGGCCCCGGCAGCTACTGCCGCCAGAGCCCCTTGAGCACCTGTGGCTACCCTGCCAGTGCTTGCCCCCACCTCCTGACTCCTTAGCTGACCCCCCCCCCAAAGACTCTGGAGGAGGTGGTCGGGGGGGTCAGTTCTCCTGGATGGGTGGAGGGGAGTGACCACAGACAGTTGGGTGCTCCAGATCATAGAGCACGGGCACACTCTGGAGTTTCTAGACTAGCCTCCAGAAAATCCTTCAGTAAACTCCTCTTACCCCCTGGTCCATCTGTCCCTTATCTGGGAGGAAATTCAGGCTCTCCTACAAAAAAGAGCCGTAGACGCCACACCTCGCGCCACCCTGGCAGCCCTGGTTCATGAACTAGCCCGGGCCGTCCGGGGTTGGTGGGGAGGGTGAGGATTGAGCGTCCAGAGGACAGCACTCCTCTCCTGGGAGGGAGGGGGGTCTCGGCTCGGCACTTGACCGGCCTCTGGCAGAAGCCAGAGGCACAGCAAGAGAAAGAGCACACAGAGAGGGTTGGGAGTGGTGGACGTTGGCAAAGACGCCTTGATGTCAGGGCGTATGCCACTCCCCAAGAACAGGGAAAAAGACACCGGAGCACCGAGGGGAAGGAGTGCCGAGCACAGACCCTGATGACTGCTGCCTGCCTGACCACCGGAGGGACCCGACAAAATATGAATACTCAGGGTGTACGGGCCCCATCTCGTACCCGCTTTGGGGGTACAGCCACAGCTCCATGGGGGTCTACTGGGGATCCAGGTAAGGCAGTAAGTGGGGTAATGCTCATGGTGTCTCCCGACTGAGCGGGGCTCCGGTGTAGAGGGAGAGAAAAACTACGATTTAAAAAAAAAAAAATGGTTCAATGGGGAAGGGGGTTTTACCCCTACTTCTTCCTTGTCCCCCAAAAGACCGGGATCTTTGGCCCATCCTGGACCTGAGCCATCTGAATCTGTACATTGAGTACAAATGCTTCAGGATGGTCACTATCTAGGGACTGTTACCCCTTTTGCCTTAGGGGGATTGGCTTTGTTCTCTGGATATGCAGGATGCTTACCTGCACATTCAGATCTTTCCTGCCCATCATTGCTTCCTCCGCTTCCATTTTTGGGAACCCATTTTCAATTCTAGGCCCTTTCTTGGCCTTTCTTCAGCCCCCAGGTGTTTTCAAACTCCCTGGTGGTCGTGGCAGTGGCTCTGAGCAGGCAGGGCTTCTATGTGTTCCCTTATCTGGACAATTGGTTGCTAACAGCCCTTTCCAGGGACCGCCTGGTTCAGACTCTAGACTACACCTTTCACCTATTCTAGGCCTTGGGGATCACCATCAATCTGCCAAAGTCCTACCGCTCTCTCCTTGCCAGCACCTTTAATACATAGGAGCGATCCTAAACACTTCCCTGGGCAATGCCTTTTTGCCCATGGACAGGGCGGAGTGATTGATGAAGCAGTCCCATCTGGTTTCCTCCAGTCAGCAGGTCCCCGCCAGGGTTTTTCTGCACCTTCTGGGCCATATGGCGGCAACTATTGCCACGGTTCCCCTGATCCTCCTGCTGGTCCACCTGTACGTGCGAGTTTCTCAGTGGGACCAATGCACAGATGACTTGGACCAGTTGGTCTTGGTTTCTGACCCAGTCCGGAGTGTTCTGTCATGGTGGTTGGATCCAGCCAACCTCCTTCAGGGAGTCTCCTTCCAGCTCTCGCCCCCCCGTCAGATTCTCACAACAGACGCATCCGGCCTGGGATGTGGGTGCTCATATGGCCAGTCACCAGATCCAGAGTACCTGGACGGAATTGAAACAAGGTCTCCATATCAATGTCTTGGAGATGCGGGCGGTTCTTCATGCCCTGCTGGCCTTTCAAACTTGTCTCCTCCCCGGTCTGCTGCTGGTGGAAATGAGCAACATGTGTGGTATATTACATGTACAAGTTGGGGGGGGCATCCTTACCCCCTGTGTCGGAAGGCGATGAGAGTCTGGTACTTGGGCCACCGAGCACGGTCTGGAGCTCTCGGCCGTACATGTTCCAGGCATCCAAAACATCTTGGCCAATAGTCTCAGACGCTCCAGGTCGCTGGCTCATGAATGGGAGCTTCTGACCTTAGTGGTTGAAGACCTCTTCAACAGGTGGGGTCATCCAGAGTTGGATCTTCTTGCATCCACACTCAACGCAAAACTGCTGCTTTTCTGCTTGCTCAATCTTGGGCCTGGAGTTTTCTGGCGAGACTCATTGTCCCACTCTGGAAGGGGATGTTTCTGTATGCCTTTCCTCCCTTTCCACTTCTACAGAGGGTTCTTCTCGAGCTCCAGTTGGAAGGGGCAGAGATAATTCTCAGAGCTCCCTTCTGGCCGCATCAGATTTGATTCCCCTTGCTGCAGCAGCTGGCGGTGGAACCTCCAGTGCCCCTGTGCACCAGCTTGCTCTCCCAGGATCAGGGCACCTTAGTCCATCCAGACCTCAAGTCCCTGCATCTCCATGTGTGGCTCCTGTGGACTTAGCTCTTGCCCACTTTGGCGTGTCATCTAGGGTCACAGATGTCCTGGTGGCTGCCAGGAAGCCCTCCACCAGAGCTACTTACTCTATGAAATGGAAGTGTTTCTCACTTTGGGCTGCTGCTCACCAACTGGATCCTTTCACCTGCCCTGTGAATCAGCTGTTAGAGTACCTTCTTTCCCTTTTGGATTCAGGCTTGGGGTACTCCTCATTCAAGGTGCACTTTTCTGCCACCTCTGCATACCATGCACCTATTGAGGGCAAAACTGTTGCCCAGCTTGAAGTGTCCTGAACCTTCTTGCAGGCATCTTGCATCTGAAGTCTCCCATTCGGGATCCGGTCCCTCCATGGGACCTTAATTTTATGTTGGAGAAACTAATTTTACCTCCCTTTGAACCAGCCAAGAGTTGCGAGCTGTGCTTTCTGTTGTGGAAAGTACTCTTTTTAGTTGCTGTTACTTCTGCTCAAAGGATTTCCGAGCTCCAGGCTCTTATGTGCAAGGAGCCTTATCTGTTTTTTCACAAAGACAGGGTATCTTTGCATACTAATCCTAAGTTTCTACCCAAGGTGGTATTGGAGTTTACTTTGAATAAATCCATTCACCTTCCAGTTTTATTTTCCTGAGCATTCCAGTCGGGAAGGTGTTGCTCCATACTTCGGGTGTACATAGGATTTTGCGGTACTATACGAATCGTACACCGCCTTTAAGGAAATTGGATCAGTTGTTTGTTTTGTTCGCCCCGAGAGAGGACACTTCTGTTTCCAAACAGTGTTTGTCTAAGTGGTTAGCAAATTGCATTGTTTATTGCTACCGTAAGTACAACAATGCCTTTCCAGGAGTGGTTAAGAGCCATTCCACCAGGGGTATGGCCACTTCTATGGCTTCTTTCAGAAATGTGTCTGCTGTGGACATCTGTGCAGCTGCCACCTGGAGTTCTGGCCACACTTTCACAAAGCATTACAGTCTGGATATCCCCTCTAGGCACAGGGCCAACTTTGGCCTAGCTGTACTTCATGACCTTCTCTCCTGAGCCCTTGGCTGCTGGTCTGTCCTCCTCCTGGTGTTGTTCTCTTGGTGATACCTGGTACTGCTTGGGACTCAGTCCTACCGGTGTGGCCTGCTGCAAGTTCCTCGAAGTAAGATAGTACAGTTATGTAATAACTTACTGTAACTGTAGATCTTCAAGAGAAGCTGTTGCAGCAGATCCTGCTTTCCCTCCGTCCTTCCCCCTGCTGCTCTTTGTTCCTCTTGCACTGCTTCTGCCTTTCATCTGGCTCTCGAGAATCTCCTTTGTTCTCCTTTTGCCACCTGTTTGGGGTCTCCAGCGGGAGAACTGAGATAGGTGTGGGGGTCTGCCCACCTTTATAGGATCGGCTGATGTCAGTGGCTGATATTGATGGTGGGCGGTCCCCCGTTGTAGACTGCTAGCTAGAGGTTTCGTGTGATCCTGGCACCTGACAGCTTAGTCCTGCCGGTGTGGCCTGCTGCAAGAGCTTCTCTCGAAGATCTACTGTTACAGTAAGTGCTTGCATAACAGTATTGTAACCTTACATTGCCTCTGTCTGCTCCAGCGAGTGACGGTGGTTACAGCCCCTCCCCTCGACTGTTGAACACACACAGCAAGCTCGGGGTTTGGCTTAGGTGCTGCTGGGCCTACTACAGATCATATAGTGCAGTCGTTGGCTGGTCTCAGCCAGTTGTTAACCTCAGCAATCTCAACCTCTGGCCAGGGCATCGTCGACTCACAGGCAGTGCTGGCATGGTTTTCTGACATGACACGACAACTTCTGCTGGGCTTTACCTTGCAGCCTGTTCTACAGAAGGTTATACCTTCTACAAAGGTCCCATTGACATCTACTACCAGCTAATTGCAGATTTCTGCTTCCTAACATTTGCTGGTGCAGTCCTCTGTTCTTGCCATTGATAGGTCTGCTAACAACATTGTGGAATATAATCCAGACCTTATAATGGAGGAGGATTATGGAGAGGAACAGGAGTGCGGGGAGGAAGCATATAATCCACTTTCCAGCTCTACCCTCTCTTCATGCAGTGAAGGCTCTGTGGTGTACACACCCAGATCTCCCACCAGAAGACCCTTCCTTTCTGTCCCTTATGCAACAAATCCAGACTGAAATGGGGTTTTGCTATGGAAAAGGAAGATTCCACCAAGAAAAATTTGATGTAATTTTTGAAAGTTCCTTGCACTACATTCCTAATAATTCCTCCTATTTACCCTTCTTTCGTGGATGCTACCTTTGCTGCTTGGCACAAGCCTATTACTATTCCTGCTGTGCCAAGCAAGGCTGATAAGCAGTACCCTGCACCTACTGCTAAGCTTTATTATGCCAGTCTACCTGAGACAGATTCTATGATGGTCAGGGCTGCATATGATAGATCTAAGGCACCTAAACATTTAAGTTCCTTTGCCCCCAGGTAAAGAATCCAGGTGGCTGAATGTTATGGGCAAAATAGCATATGCATCTGCCTCATTAAGCCTTAGGATAGCTATTATGTCCATATGTTTAAATACCAGAACAGCCTGTGGAAAAATGCCAAGGCTTCTACTCTGGCTTTGCCAGATGGTTCTGCCAAAACAGCATTGCTTAAAACTTTAAATGCTGGTGCTGAAGTTGGTGAACATTTAATGTGCTCACCATATGATGCTTCTGCCAGGGCTGTTGCCTCTGGCATATGCATGAGGCAGTACTTTTGGATAACAGTTGCTGGCTTTGCCACAGATGTCCAGCAAACAGTTTTGAATGCCCCATTTAAAGGCAAGAAACTGTTTGGATATGATGTTGAAGAAACCTTATAAAGTCTTCAGTCCTCCAAAATGACACTTAGGTTGGTCAAGTCCCTCTGTCTCACACCTGCTAGAAGCCATGGTAGAGGGTTCTTTCATTCAACAGCTGCCAGAGGTAGCCATCCCACCCACCATCAGCAAGCCAGAAGAAATGGCAGTGGTGCCTTGCCTGGACCTTCCCCCGGTGCCCATTCAGAGCACCAAAGACTATTGGAACTGGTGGTTCTGCCCCCAGCAGTTCGCCCTGACTCCAATCTCCATTTACCACAGCCACTTTTACCTCCAGAAATGGCTGTTGGGCATCATGTTTCCCCTTTTTGTTTTTTTTTATCTGTATGTTTATTGGTTTCAGAACAAACATACAGTTGTGAATTGGGGTTCTTTTGTAGTTCTTTTCCTTCTCTATTTTGAGGTCCCCGTGATCCAAATGAATAACATCCCCCTTTAGGGGTGGCTAGCTCCCTCTCCCTGGGCTAAGACACAGATATGGCACACTAATGAGTCCAAATGAGGATGAAACACGTGTATGTGTCTGCTGTTCTTAGCCTTTGCTGATTGCACTGTGAGGCCTTTCGGCACTATGCAATTTTGCTTAAAGCTGAGCCAGTCCAAATTCTTTCATGGGGATTTGCATACGTTTCCCATGATGCTTTGTAATATGGGGGTATGTGCAGTTGTGTTTCCTTTAAAACTTGGCTGTATGGCCAGTATCTTCTGGGATTACCCAGGCCTCTGGGCATTTGCTCTGGGGTTCTTATATAGTTGTAAATACAAGCATGGTACATACATCGTAGGTGAAAGACCATGAGGGCACCACTCCTCTTAATACTTTCAAATTCACTGACCATGCTATAACAATACGACATTGGGGGGCCAAAATGATTCATAAAAATCATTGATAAGGTAAAGCTGCTTTTTGACCAAGAGCGGCATGGTAAAAAGTCGATAGTAAAGAAGTTCGTCAGAGACTAAAGCATTCTGCCCTAGCTAAAGTGAAGGGAACAGAAAATCTACCATGCAGTACTTGAATGTAGTGTACCAGCCAGTACACATGTTTTCAATAGTAAGCAAAGCAACCATAAAACCACTAACATTTAAAACGCTAACAGCATATCAAGTGTTACGGAAATAACCTGTTCAAATAGTTATACAGCGATAGCGTGTATTAAAAAGGGGAATAACAGCAAACTTCTCTTTTATTAGAGTACAGAGTAGATGCACAGCGAAGAAACAAGCAAAGCAATATGGTGCTAAGTGGAAGGTGGATTCAGAATTCAAATTGAAAGTCCAACATAGAAACATAGACTTTGACGGCAGATAAGGACCGTTAGGCCCATCTAGTCTGCCCATTTCTCTACCTACAGGATAGGTCGCAGATCCCAGTTAACCAACAGCCTATTTCTTCCTACCCCCACAAGAATTGCCTTATGTCTGTCCCATGCATTCTTGAATTCTCCCACAGTTTTAGACTCCACAACCTCCTCAGGAAGGCTGTTCCATGCATCCACTACCCTCTCTGTGAAATAATACTTCCTCACATTGCCCCTGAACCGCCCTCCTTCTATCTTTAAATTGCAACAGCCAGGGTAGAAAGAAGAAATGAGTTGCTCACCTGGATCTCACCATTTACCCACCACACAGTCTGTAGTGCAAAAGATTTAAAGGTGGTAGAAAATGTGCCTGATACTCCTTCGTGGGTCGTCTGCAGGCATATCCTATGAGTCATCTCTGCGACGATTACGTGAGGCATGTTTTTGTGCCCATTTCTGAGCATCGGCCGGGTCAGAGAAAAGAAAAATCTTCCCACGTGAACTATTCAGAGGTGAGCGGGAAATACCATTACGTGATTAATATCTGCTTCCCGAAGCATGGTTCATACCCTGTCAAATTTTTTTTTTCTTCTGGCAGGTAGCGTAGCTTAAATCTGGGTACAGACATACTTTGTCCTTCCTGCAGCAAGGTCTTTTTTCTACGAGCCAAAGCCAGTAAGGAATCCCACGTTCCGAAACCATCAGTAATCAGTACAATAGCCCTAGGAGATTCTGGAGTGTCTGGCCTGCCCCCGGGAGTAACTCCATATGCTTTCTGTAGTGTAAAAGAACGAGTGGATAGGGCCTCCCCGAACTGCTGTGGCAACCATTCTTGCAAAAAAAGTATTAGGGAGACCCCTTCATTCCCCTCCGGCATTCTGAGGATCCGCACATGAGCTGCCCTTGCCTGATTTTCAAGCATCTCTAAATGAGAACGTAGGTGTGTATTTTCCTTTGTGAGAGCCGCTGCCATCCCTGAAGCTGCAACCGCTCTCTTGAACGCGTCCACCGTGGCAGCGTGGACCGATTCTGCTGTGGTCTCCATACTCGCCACTCGAGTAGTCAAAGAATCAGATATGTCTGCCAGTCCTGTGACAGATTGGATCAGCCAGTTGATTTCTATTTTTTTTTAACTTTGTATTTTTTGTTTCATTTTAAACAGAGTATATTCCAAGCACAAATGCTGGATGGAATTAGAAGAAATGTTATAAGTAGATCAAGGGAGATTATAGCCCCCTTTTATAAGGCATTTGTGAGACCACAGCTGGAGCATTTATTTTCCAAGAATCAGCCTTCACCATTGATTACCACTAATTGGTCTTAGTCGGAGGCACTAGGACCCAGCATGAGCCAGAACTTTTCAGAGGGCTGATGCCAAGGTAAGCAACGCACATGCGCTGCTCCACAAGTGGCCACATGTGGCTGTTCATTTACATCGGTGCCAGTATGTAACCACTTCAGTTGCTTTTTTTTCCACTGACAAGTGTGCATTGGTTCTTTGTCACTCGCCCACTAAAAGTCAGAACTTCGTATGTATATGACAGCAACGTTCAGTCCTTCTCAGTTTTACCATTTAAAATAGAGATTTGTGTCACTTTAGTGTATTTTGTCACAAGTAAATAACATGCTTTCTTTCATCCCTACAGTGTCAACAGTCGACCATGCAGGACGGTAGGGAGCTGGAAGAGGAAGGCTGCTGTGGCAGCGAAGCCCCATCCAGTCCACTTACTCCTTTGGGGAAGGGTTTTGACAATGGGCAGTCCAGTGCCTAGGAGGAAAAGCAGTGCTTCTGTAAGCGCAAAAAAAAAAAAAGCCATCCTGATCCTGGACACGCTGTGATTTAGTGTCTAGGCACCACTGGGCCTCAACTTCTTCCTCTTTCTGTAGGATGGGGAAGAAAGAGCACTGGTTGAGGACACCCTCTATGAGGTCTGCTGCAAGACACTCTGTTTCCCGGAGTAAGAGGTCCTCACCCTCACCATCAGTTACATTAAGGGCCTCTGGTTCTGGGAGGTTGGAGTCTCAGGGGCAGAGCCCCCCCCCCCCCAACTGTCTTTAAGTGAAGGCTCCAGTGGCAGTTCCACCACTGATCAGCTTTTATGGAGCAGTGGGTGCAGTATCTAGCCTGAGTGACACTGCTAGTGGATCTGGTCCCTGGTCCTTTGGGGTGGTGTACCCAGTACCACGGGGCTGTGCCGCAAAGCCTGGAAGAGTGTTTGCATGTAGCAGCAGTCTTTGGTACTATGCCGGGAGCAGCATCGCTGGCATCTGTTCAACTTGTGGTCCATCTTCCCTGTCCCATTTCAGGATGGAGCCGGTCACTGAGGTGCCAGCTGGGTAGTCGGTGCCAGTGCTGGGTTTGGGCTCCTTTGAGCCTGGCCTGGTGCTGGATGGGATCATGATGTTAGGAACCTTCCTGGTGCCGGTTCTGGCTCTGTCTCTAGCAACCTCCTCACCCCTTGGGGCCAGTGTCGCCGGTGTTGCCACAGCCACACGCTGGGTTGCTGAGCCTGCAACCCCACCCCTCTCTTCTACCCTCATTCTGAGGAGGGTGTAGAGGGGGACAAGTCAGATGCCAACCTCATTATTTCTGAAGGTGGTGATAATGACTCTTGCTGTAGCCTAGAGACCTCAGATCCAGTTCCTGTGTCTGTGCCTCAGGAGACTCTTTCTTCCTAGGCTCTGCCCAGAAATAAGCACTTGGCACTGAATTTTGAGCCAGCAGCTATTGACCAGGCTAAGTGCCTCCAGCTGGAGTTCCTAAATGTACCTCATACGCCTATCAGTTTGGTTCCTCCAGTCTTGCCCACACTGGAGACCCTGTCTGATGCAGTTTGGCAAAGACCTGCTTCGGTGGCAGCTGCCCCCAAGCAGGCGGACAGAAAATATACTGCTCCTAAAAATAATGCAGTATATGTCACTCGGCCAGTAGCTGATGCTATTGTTATTCTCATTGAGAATGATAAGGCCATTGTCCCTAAAGAGGTCACTGAGCACCCCAGAGTTGCACAGGATTGATGAGCAGGTGAACTTACACTTCAGCCATCTTGGGCAAGAGGATAGCTGGCTACCAAGGGCATTTTTCTAAGTATGAGTATACCCTTTGAAGCATGCTGAAGTCTCTGCTAGATTTGGAGGCTCAACATGGTATTCTGCTGACTTTCAAGCAAGGTATTGAGTCCAACAGTCACCGGCTTAAAGTCTCTAAGAATGCCTTTGATGCTGCATCCTGCTCTGCTGCTGTAGTCATTTGCATCAGGCGGCATTCCTGGCTGTGGACTTCTGGCTTGACCCAGGACTTCCAACTGGTGACGAATGTTCCTTTTGATGGAATGTTCGTCTTCCTACAGCAGATGAAGCAGTCTCTTATGAGATGTAGTGAAACTAGAACGACACCTAAGACCTCCAGACCAGTCCCTTTTAACTCTCTAAAGGGCAAGGGATGTGGTTCTTTCCCAAATAAGCAATCCTTTCATGGCAAAGGCAAGGGAGCTCAAAACAGTAATCAGCCTCCCCAGCCTCAGAAGAAGGCACAGCCGAAGGCAGTGGTGCCTAAAGCACCTAGTGCCACTATCAAAAGCTCTGGCCCCGGTTCGGTCTCAGCTGCCAGAAGCGGACCTTTTCTCTCCAAGTGGGGGGAGCGCCTAACCCAGTTTTATCATCAGTGGAAATCCATCACGTAGGATAAGTGGGTCCTTAGGATTGTCCGAAGAGGGAGATTCCCTGGATTTTACAGAACACCCAACAGACTATCTGCCCAGAAGGCAGCCCCCTTGGCTCACATGTCAGTGCTTCTGGCGCAGGAGCTTGCAGGCCTTCTGAGCAACAGGGCAGTGAAAATAGTGCCAGAGTCTGAGTGCAACACAGGGCTCTATTCCAGCTACTTCCTGGTTCCAAAGAAATCAGGGGGCATGTGCCCCATTCTTGACCTCAGAAATCTGAACAGATTCTTGGATGGAGAACAGTTCCAAATGATTTGTCTGGGCTCTGTGCTATCCTAACTGAAAACTCAGGATTGGCTAGAATCCATGGATATGCAGGATGCATACCAGCTCAACTGGTACACCCCAGCCACCTCAGATTGTTTTGTAGTGCTGAGGCAACATTACCAATTCAGAGTCCTGCCAGGACTACAGGTCTTCCTATACTTGGACAATTGGCGAATTTCAAGCCTGTCCAAACAGGTGATGAACAGGCAGTAACCACTGCTGTCAGTTGCTAATGTAGATGGGGGCTTTCTGAGCCTCAAAACATCTCAACTACAACCCTCCCAGCAATTGCTGTTCATAGGAGCCATTCTGCATACAGCGTGGGCTCGGGCTAAAGCAGTTCTGCAGATGGCATGCTTTATCATGGAGCACAAAACTGTGCAGGCCTACTCCATGCAATGCGTGCTGGGTCTGATAGCCTTCTCAGTGTTCACAGTGCTCCTGGCACATCTGCACATGAGGAGAGCCCAGTGGATGCTCTGTGCATAGTGGTCATAGGCATCACACCCTCATACTTGCCCCATTCTGGTGACCAAGCCCTTGGTTCGGTCTTTCACATGGTAGTCAGTGGAGGACTTCCTCCAGGGTTTACCCTTCTCCCATCCAGAACCTCAGGTAACACTCACCACAGATGCTTCCCTGTTGGGGTTGAGGAGCCCCCAGCCAAGGCCTCCAAAACAAGGTGTCTGGAACTCATCAGAGACTCATCTCCACATCATTGTGTTGGAGATGCAAGCTCTTTTTGTACAGTCTGAAAGCCCTAGTCATCCACTAAACTGTCCTCCTTCAGACAGACAACAAATCTGTCATGTACTACAACAAACAAGGAGGAGCACACTCTTACCCTCTCTGCAGGGAGGTGATGAGAATGTGGGAATGGTGGCTGGAGCATGGTATCCTACTTAAAACAATGTGTCTGCCAGGAATTAAAACACTGTGGCAGACAAGCTCAGTGAAACAGAGGCCAGTTCTCATGAATGGTCACTATCTCCAGACTTCGTGAGATCACTGTTTGACAAGTGGGGCACCCCAGACATGGACTTTTTCGCCTCCCCCTTTCACACCAGACTGCCTTGATTCTGCTTCAGAAAACTGGTACTTGGTGCTTCTATCAGGATGCATTCAGACTGCAGTAGCAAAATCCATTTCTGAATGCAGTCCTTGCCACCATCTCTTGTTCAGAGAGTGTTGCTTAAATTGGAGCCACAAGGGAGCAAGATGATACTAGTGGCCCCCTACTGGCCATGACATATGGTTTCCTCTTTTGAACAGACTTTGTCAGCAAACCAAGGACTTTACTACTCAGGGCAGACTTATTGACACAGGGTCACCTGGTCCATCCTAGCCTGTGCTCCCTTCATATTCAGGCCTGTTTCCTGAGGAGATAGAAGTGAACAGGTACGAGGTATCTCAGAGGGTCTCCAAAATACTTTTAGCTGCATGTAAACCTTCCTCTAGGAAAGACGTACTCCCCCAGATGGAAACGATTTTCCAGCTGGTGCTCCAAAACCCGCATGAACCACTTTAAGTGACCACCTAATAAGGTTCTGGAGTACCTACTGGAGCTTTCTGATGTTGATCTAGAGTATTCCGGGTCTGCCGTCACAGTAGTTCACAGATTTTAAGCTTTTTTCATGTTATTGAATCTACCACAGCGAATACAGTGTTTGTGCATTTGTTTTATTCTGTCGACCGTTGTTTTGGACTTTATTTGTCGAACATTGGCAGTGGTCCGTGGTCTATGTGAAGCCTACGGTTTACAGGAAGCTTGCCTGGATCGGGGAATCTGGAGTGCAGATGGTCTTCCCTGTGAACGGGACTGCAACTATATTTGGCTGTTATGGGGCTGAAGAAGGTTGTCCTAAGTTTCTACACTACTTGCTGGCTGAGTTCTTGACAGCCTGGTGTTGCGCGTTCACCGTGAACTGTGGAAATTGTTTGTTCTCCTAGCCCAAAGATTTCTAAGTGCTGCTGTAGGAGCCGGTTATCCACTTATTGGTTGGTCGCTTATTTTGCTTTGAAGTTGGAGAGTTCGGGAGTTCCAGGAGAGATTCGGGAGTTCCAGGGAGATCGTTGCGGGACTTGAGTGGACTGGGACCGTTGGATTAGCAGTTAATCCCGGCAGGGGTGAGAGTCCTGTCGGACCGCTTTAGAGGAAGTGATCTGCGAGGTTTTTGGATGGGACGAGGAGGAAGACAGTGGAATAGGAAATGGTCTGAATTTTCTCCTGAAAACCTGTTAATTTTTTCTCCTTGGTTGTCACTATAAGTGGCTACCTTGCGACTTAAGAGATCTGCCGAGCGGTGGGGGTAGTTGATAGGCAGGTGGAGGGAGCTCCACTGCCTGTCGGAAGAACCTCTTCTGTCTCCCGAGGTCTAGCAGGTTGTTTGTGTGGTGGATTCTTGAAAGACTTAGGGGCCTGTATTGACTGTGTTTGGATTAAGCTGAAGTGGATCATATGGAGGACATAGTGAGGATTATTAACGTGGAAGAGCTAAAGGGAAGAAGAAAACAGGAATGGTCGGTGACTCTTGGACTGCAAGTGGCTCAATCCATGGAACTGGTATAGTAGCTGCCTAAACTGAGAATGTACTGTCTTCAGAGTTTTTTTTTTTTTTTTTTTCAAATTGCAGACTTTGAATGAAGGGATTATTAGCCTTGATTAGGGTTGAATTGCTTGTCTGATTATCTATGATTGTATGAGGCTAAAATTGTTTGGGGACTTAATAGTGTGATATTTTGATTTATTTGTTATAGTTTGGGTGGGAGGGGTGGTTTAGAGAGTAGGTGGGGGGTTTGGATGTTGGGGGTAGATTGTAAGTGAGGGATAGAGGGGGAATATTTGTGTGGCAGTCATGTGTCAGGGGGCGGTTGCTAAGGTTGGGCAAACTAGAATAGTGTACAGGGCTTCCCAACTTCGTGATCTACGGCCCTTTGTTTCCCTCCCAGTTTCGAATACTACAGTTCACTGTTGCCGGGAAGTAGGTATCAAAAGGAGATGTGTGGATAGAAGCTGGAGGGGGACCTTGGACACGGGGGAAGGGAACAGGATCGCGGTAGGAGGGTGCAGAATACACCCTGGGAAGTGCCAGGGTTTGGAGAGAGGCCAGGCGGAGTTAATTTCTGTTCCCAGGGCTCCCATGAGATTGAGTGGGCAGGCAGTGAATAGGGCTGCACTGTCTACTAATCCCCTGGGGGTGGTGCTGTGCAATGCCAGGTCGATCAACAATAAGACTGCAGTTATTGCATATCTGATTTCGTCGGTCGACCTGGCTTGTATTTCGGAGACCTGGCTGCGGGATGATGCTGGGCCAGTGTTAGAGGCCGCCGCCGTCCCCCTCCCTGGGTTACTCCGTGGTGCACTGCCCCAGAGTGGAACGCAGGGGTGGAGGAGTGGCCATTTGTTTTAAAGCTGGGTTAGGCTTCACCATGCACCCAGTGAGAACACCGGGTTCATTTGAATGTGTGGCCATCCGTGGAGGCCCGGGCGCAGGATGCAGGATTCTCCTGATTTACCGCCCTCCTGGGGTGGGTGGAGAGTTCCTGCAGGAAGTAGGTGACTTCGTGGTCGGCGAAACATTGGAATCCTCCAGATGTTTAGTGCTGGGGGATTTCAGTGTTTGGGCCGACGACGAGTCATCTAGGTTGGGTTATCACTTTCTCCAGTTAATGACATCACTGGGCCTAGCGCAGGCTGTTATCACCTCGACCCACCAGGGTGGCCACATGCTGGACCTGGTCTTCTCGCTGGGGCTTGAGATTGAGAATCTCAAGACTGACCGGGTCATTTGGTCCGATCATTAAATGGTGGAGTTTTTGCTCAGGGCCCCTTCCAAGATCCCTCCTCCTGCAGAAATGGTGAGCTACCGCCCATCGAGGGGATTGACCCCTGAGGGTTTTATGGCAGTGGCAAACCTATCTGATGTAGACAGTGCATGCAGAGGAGGGGTGAGTGAGGCAGTTGCTTCCTATAATAGGGTGGTAACTGAGGTGCTCGACTCCCTTGCACCGGTCCGTGTACGACCCAGATCTGCTCACTTGAGGTCCCCATGGTTTGATGGGAAGCTCAAGGCATTGAAGATCAAGGGTCGGAGGTTGGAGTGCTGCTGGAGGAGATCCAGACTGGAGGTGGACAAACTGGCTCTGCGTGCACACTATGGTGTGTACTGGGGGCAATCAACCGTAAGAAGGCAGTGTTCCTGTCCAGGGAGATTGCTGCTGGGAGAAACTGACCAACAATGCTTTTTCGAACTGTGGACAGGCTTTTACATCCTGCCTGTCTACAGCCGAAAATAGCAATTTCTGAGGTTTTGTGCAATGAGTTTGCTCATTTATTTTTCAGACAGGGTGTCTGCCATCAGGCAGGGTGTTCTGCCAGTGAGCCGTGTTATGGGCAACAGTGGTCACCTGAATTGTCAACAAAGCACTCCGTCTGGTTGGGGGGAGTTTAAACCAGTGGAGGTGGCTGATGTCATTGGAGTGACCTCGAAGCTGAGGCACACATATTGCGAATTGGACCCAGCCCTGACACGGTTCTTAATGGGATGTGTCGACGTTGTTGGTCCGGTGTTCGCCTTGATAGTCCGGTGTTCCTTGTCGGAGGGGGTCATTCCTGATGCCTTGAAGGAGGCATTGGTGAGACCCCTTCTGAAGATACCATCTCTGGACCCTGACATCAGGGCGAATTATAGACCTGTCTCTAACCTTCCATTCTTGGGTAAGGTTATAGAGAAGATTGTGGTGCATCAGCTGGGAGATCACCTCATGGCATATGATATCTACGAGCCACTCCAGTCAGGATTTCGTGCAGGACATTCAACAGAAACCGCATTAATTCGTGTGCATAATGATGATCTCAGGGTGAGGGATCGAGGGAAGGGGACAATTCTCGTTCTACTTGATCTCTCATCTGCTTTTGACACGGTGTATCATCAGATATTACTGAAACGCCTGAGGGACTTCTGTGGACTCATCGGCTCTCTTATTCGCTGGTTTGAGTCCTTTTTGACGAACAGAAGACAGAGGGTGGTGATGGGGAAGTTTTCCTCACCTCCAACCCTGCTGTCTTGTAGAGTTCCTCAAGGTTCGGTATTATCACCAATGTTATTTACCATGTATATGCTGCCCCTGGAAGAGATCATTAGGAAGTATAGTCTGGGGTTTCATTGTTTTGCTGAGGACACACAGCTGTACTTATCCTTTGCCCTGGATCATCTAATGCGGTGGATGTATTAAACAACTGTCTTGCAGAGATCAGTGACTAGATGGCCTCTAGCTGGTTGTGGCTGAACCCCGATAAGACGGAAGTACTGGTGGTGGAGTCGAATAGGAGGCATGAGGGATTGCTCTCTGGGGCAGATTCTGGACTGGTTCTTGGCTCTGTCCCATTGATGGCTTCCCTGAAGGTGCGAAATCTTGGTGTGATATTCGACAGTGGTTTGACGATGGAACATCAAGTGTCTGCCGTTGTCAGAGTGCCTTTTTTTCCATCTGAGAAACATTGCCAGGATTAAGCACCTGATTCTGCCCCTGGACCTCCCCACTTTGGTACATGCTTTTGTGACATCCAGGCTAGACTATTGTAGTGCACTCTACCTTGTGGTCTCTGGAGGTACCCTCCATCGGCTGCAGCTGGTGCAGAATGCAGCTGCCAGGTTGTTGACAGGCTTGTCGAAATTTTGCCATGTCACCCCGGTACTGCGGGAATTGCACTGGTTGCCAGTTCGATGGAGGGTACTCTTCAAGGTGGGCCTGCTCACCTATAAGACCCTACACGGTCTGGGCCCTTGCTACCTGATTGACCTTTTGACACCAGCTGCCTCGGTTCATTCCCTCCGGTCTTCCTCTAGGGGCCTCCTGGCGATTCCAAGGAAAAGACTTAAAACGACCGGCGACCGAGCTTTTAGCGTCACCGGCCCTGTCCTGTGGAATTCGCTTCCGCCTTTGGTGAGGGAGGCCCCATCATTGGAAGTTTTTAAGAATTGCCTTAAGGCATATTTGTTTCAACAAGCTTTTGTGGATTTGGTATGAGATTGCTGTCACTGTAATCCCTGTCTTGTGTGACTGTAAAGGGTTTAATAATGGGGGGTGTATGTGTTTCATTTTATAATTGGATTTTATATATGTATTAATAGAGTGCTGTTGAATTTTGTATGGCGCCCAGAGCCTCCGGGATTGGGCGCCTAGAAAAATAAAATTTACCTTACCATTCCATAGTAAAGGTCCACCTGTATGCTGTGTCAGCATACCATAAGCCTGTTGGTCCCCTCTACCTAGCACAGCTGCCACTGTTCAAGAGATTCCTCAAAGGCATTGTACACACAAGGCCTCCCATCAGGAAGCCAGTGGCTTCCTGGGGTATCACCCTTGTGATAGTTATGTTCACTCTCAAGCCCTCTGAGCTCCTTGTGATGTGTGACTTGAAATTTTTGACTTGGAAATCAGCATTTCTGATAGCTATCACCTCTGCTTGCCAGGGTATCTAAAATCCATCCAGCGACAGGAAGTTGGATGCACTCAAGGAAACCAGGCAGCTCCAATAGGCTGTAATAAAGTTTATTTAAAACATTAGGAGTGACTAGAAAATGACAAATAGTGGACAAGTAGAGGACACTACAAATAGCAGCCCTGGCACTTCAGCCTTTCGGTTTTTGTCAGGGGGCTATTTCAGCATGCAGTGAGCATGTCAGTACCCTCTACCTGGCACAGCTGCCACTGTTCGAGGTTCCTCAAAGGCATTTTGCACACAAGGCTCCCATCAGGAAGCCAGCTCTGTGGGACATCAGCCATGTGTTGGACATGCTCACTCGCACGCCCTTTGAGCCCGTCGCCACATGTGATTAGAAGTTCCTAACTTGGAAAGCCACATTTCTGTTGACTATGAGCTCTGCACACAGAGTATCTGAAACCCATGCTTTGATCACAGATCCTCCTTATACTGTTTTCTATAAAGATAAGGTAGTTCTCTGTTCACACCCCAAGTTTGCCGAAAGTTGTGTCAGAGTTTCATCTTCATCAGGCCTTATTTTTTATTTATTGGAGTCTTAGATTGGTACCTTCGAGCAGAAGCTCGTTACATAGGTTCCACATCAGAAGATAGCAAAGACAGGATAACAATTGCAAGTGTCAAGTTACATTGTAAGTGTCTCCAGGCATTACCATTAAAGTGTTACAGAAGCAGGTAAGTGGTACAAAGGAGTAATTGCAAATAACATTGGGAATAAATAACACTAATTATGGACAAGAACTTTCATCAGTAACATAGGGTAGATAAAGACAACATTATGAAGGCAGTGAACAAAGTGTGCCAGTGTCAGTTGAATACTGAGTTACTAAAGGCAAGGGGAAGGCAGGAAGCCTAGGAGGGGTAATAAGCTGCCCATAAGGCATAGTCAGTGAGAAAGAGGAAGGAGGTTAGAGTAGCAGAAGTCAAAGCGAGGGTAAGGAAGAGCCCATGAGGCCTTGGCGAGGGAAAGTGGGAAGGTAAGAACAGAAGGGTGGAGGAAGGGAGGGGGTGAGTGCATGGGGGGAGGACAATAAGCAGGGACTAGAGAAGAAGGGAATGGGGGGTGAAGGGAAAGCAAAAGCAGTGACAAAAAGTGTGATTAAGTGCTAACAAGGCAGGTAGGGCCATGCAAGGGACAGGTGGCTGGCTAAGGATCAATTAGGGATCAGAGCAGAGCAGAGCAGTGGGACCTAATGATAGCAGTCACAGTTGGCCATGGCAACTTGATGTTGTCTGAGCTTACATTTAAAAGAGCCCAGTATTAGGGGCATTGGCGATGTAAACTTGCAGAGAGTTGAGTCAGTGGTGGTGGGGGGGCTCCGTGGACGAAAGCTTGTTAACCAAGGGAAGCACAGCACAGGGGAATACAGAAAATCTGGTTGCCAGAGCGTCTGGTACTGCGTGGTTTTAGAGATGGAGTAAGAAGGTTTTGAACTCCAGAGGGCATCATTCCTAGCTTGACTTGTTTAGTGATCAGGCACAGTTGATGTCTTAAGTCTACTGTTGAACTACAGCCAGTTAACCCAGGCATATAGATCGCATGTGTAAGTCAGTCATCGGTGAGAAGGCGGCATGCTTTTTTTAAAGCCGTCTTGATGCGACAAAGGGCCATGTTAGTGGCTGATCCATAGATGGCAAGGCCATAGTCAGCAAGTGAGACAACAGAGCTATGTATAGCCAAGTTCAGTGCTTCCAAGGTCATATTGTGCTTATGCCTGTATAGCATCCCAATACGCATATTAATTGCTTTAGCAGTGGTGTCTGTATGCTGGGAGTGGGACAATGTGGAATCGAAAGTGATGCCCAAGTATTTAAAATGCTAAGGGGGAGCCTACATCATTAATGATGGTTAGGGGGAAGGCTTTATGTTTTGCTTTGGGGGCTAGAAAACAGCATGGTCTTTGTCTTTTTGTAGTTCATAATGAGCTTGTGGTCACTGAACTATTTCTCAGTAGTTGTAAAGCCTAATTGTAGCTGGTCCTCTAGAAGTTTTGGATGGGCGTTACTACTAAAGATCACGGTATCATCAGCATATAGAAGGATATGGCCGTGACAGGAGTCCAGGAGCTTCTTAAGGAAAATACTAAATAGGAGAGGATCCAAAATGGAGCCATGTGGGTCTCCCGATTGGACTGGTCTCATATCTGAAAGGACAGCCCCGATTTTTACCTGTTGAGAATGGTTGCTGAGGTAGCTAGAAAACCATTTAGTAGCATTAGAAGAGAGTTCAGTACCGGCCCGGTGGCGCAGAGGGTTGAGGTGCTGGACGCCACACCTCGCGCTACGCTGGCGGCCCGGGTTCGGCAACGGACTCGGGCGGCCGGGGTCGGGGGGGGGAGAGGGAGGATCGAGCATCCCAACGGATGCTCTCCTCCCTCGGGAGTGGGTAACCAAGAACACTCTGCGTTCTGCATCCCTTCCATAGCTGGTGGAAGCACCGGCAGTAGGAAGAGATGGAGGCGGCTTCGCTCGCCGGAGCCGGGGAGGGGGGACGTCACAGCGCATGAGGGCTGGCGTGTGTCAGCATGCCACCACTCGGGACGTACGTCCCAAGCGCTGACGTCCCAGGGGGAGTGGGACTCAAGGGGAGAAAACAGAAAAACCCCTCCGGTAGCCCTAGATGAAGGGCGCTCCAGTACCACCCGGGGCCACCTACAGGACAGACCCCACTGTGCGAGGAGAAGGTGAGGAGGCACTCTAGGGGCAGATCCCTAAGGTAGGTGACTCGGGGGGACATGAGCGGACGGAAGGATTGGGCACCGGAGGTAGGCCAGAGGATAAAGAAGAAAATAAAAAAAAAAAGAAGAAGAGAGTTCAGTGTTGGTTAGTTAGTCAGTAAGGATGGCATAATTGACAGTATCAAAATGCTTGGTTAAGTCAATGAATGCTGCTCCAACCAGAAGACCTTGATCCAAGGAGTTATGGATGTAACCAGTAAATTCCAGTAACGCTGTGATGGTACTGTGCCCATGCCTGAAACCGTGCTGTTGGGGACATTTTAATTGATACGTTTCCAAATTCTCGACAAGTTGATCCTCCACGATTCGCTCAAGGGATTTTGAAAGCGGTTGGAGAATTAAAATCGGGTGCTAGTTCCCGGGCAGTGCACAGTCCCCACTCTTATTCACCTGAGTCACCATCGCAGATTTCCATCTATGCAGGAATTGTGAGAGGCTTAGAGAAAAGTTGAAAATCTTGGTAGTAAGTGAAAGGATTTCTTCCAGTGTAAGGCTGATAAATTTGAGATCAAGTGTGTCCCCACTGTGCCTTGATTTCCCAAGTACCTTCTTGAGATAATGTCTTACTTCACCTTCAGAGACTGTCTTGAAGTAAAAGGATGGGTGTCCAAGAAGTAAATCCAGATTTCCTGGGCTTTCACAAGTGGAGGTTTTGTTGAAGTAGCCATAGGGGAGAACACTGCTCAGGTCAGAGAAAGCTTTATTGAACATGTCAGTGATGATTTTTGGATCCAGAGAAGGGGTACCATCTATAATAAGCATATTAGATCTGCCTGCCTACCTACTTTGCCAACTTCCACAATGAGGGTGAGAAGTCCCTCCATTATCTGGACGTTAAAAGGGTCCTTAGGTTTTACCTAGATAGAACTAAGGACTTCAGACAATCCAAATAGCTCTGGCTCCTTTGATCCTAATCAGAAGGGACTGCCTATTACAATCAAGTGAATTTCTGCCTGAATTGTGAATTTCTGTACCTGTTTGGAGAAATTTGCAGAGCTGCAACTTGGAGCACAGCGTACACTTTTACGAAGCACTGTGCCCTGTATTTTTCAATGCCATTCAGCATGCCATCTTTGGCAAGACAATCCTGAGTGGATTACTATCCTGAGGGAGCCCTCGGCTCCAGCCACCCTAATCCAGGGGACTTTGTGTGAGCTTGGTACTCTGACCTATTGGTGGGAATCGGTGAAGATTGATTCATGAAAGATATGAAAATTAACAATCACTGTAATTCTTTTTTTCTCTTTCAATTAAAATTTTATTGAATTTCACAATGTTACAAATACAGAACTGTCTTTTAAAATGCAGCATACATTCTTGTATAAACATGAGCATTAATGTAAGATTAAGTTTTAAACCAATACATGTACATAAGCACATGTTAAAGAAAAATAAAGAAATAGCTCTGCACTTTGTCTAAACAATCTACATTCTATGAACAATATTTCAGAAAGGGGCCCCAAGTAGCATTAAATGCTTCATTTTGGTCAAGTAAAGAGTGACTAATTCTCTCATCATTTGCCGATCCTGTTAGAGAATCCATCCACTGCTTAACCAAGGGGACTTTGGATCTTTCCAACTCTGCAGTAGTAATCTTTTAAAGGCCAGGGCAACCGTAAGGATCCAGATCTTCCCCTGTCTTTGAATGCCATGAATATCTGAAATATCCTCCAAGACAAACACCAAAGAGGAAAATGGAATGGTTGTCACCAAGATTGACTGACAAATTGCATGAATTTGCTTCATCACATTCAGTACTCCTTTACTGTGCCACAATAAGTGACCCAGACCTGCTTTTGTCATTCCACACCTCCAGCAATGATCATTCTGGGTTAGGCCTAAACTAAAAAGTTGGTTAGGGGAATAGTAAAAATAATGAAATATCTTGTACTGAATCAGTCTCCCATGAAGTTCCCTACAACATTTTATTGTATTGTCCCAAGTCTTTCCCCAACCTTCATCAGAAATTGGCAAACCCAAATCAGCTTCCCATTTAGCTTTGGCAGAACGTGTCGGGGTTGGCTCAACTTCATTTAACAGTTTGTAAATGAGACTGAAGCCGTTTGGTAAGTAAGCCACTTTAAAAAAGGTGTCCCAAGCTGCAGAGGCCTTAACGGTAAAATCTGCATCTAAGAATTTGGCAATTAAAAACTGTCATTTGCAGATAAAAGCAAAACTCAAACTTATTTAGATGAAATTTTTGCTTGAGGTCCTCAAATGAGAGCAGTCTATTGTGCATGTCAACTAGATCACCCAAAGTTTTAATGCTTTTACTTGCCCATTCAACTTGCTTAAGTTTGTTACCATCCGGAGTCATTAATATATTATTCCAAAGGGGCATAAACTGTAGAGGCACATGCTCTGCCTTTTTAAGTTGATTAAATTTCTAACAAACAGTTATTGATATCTGAAGGGTTGGGTGGTTCTTCAGCCATAAAGGAGTATGGACAAGTAGAAAGTCCGACAGGTTTAATGATATGACTAATTTGTTTTCTATTTTGATCCTTAGTTTGGGTATTGTTCTTTTCTTTGGGATGGATAAAAAGTGCAACTTTCTTGAGCTTAAAGACCCAAAAGTAGCTCTGCCACCAAGGGAGGGCCCATCCACCGTATTATACAGGAGATCTTAATTTCTTTTTAGACAAATAGGGTGGGAGAGTGTTTGTTACCTTTCCATAAAAACAGAGATGATTCTATAAATCTTACTAAACCAATCAGGCGACATATTGGCAGGGAAGTTATTCATAAAATAAAATAATTTAGGGGCTGTAATCTTTTTTATTGCATTTATTTTCCTCCATTGGGATAGATGCAGCTTGGACCATTTGTCCAAGTTATTCTTCATATCATTAATGACCTTGGAAAGATTATGATGGATAACACTGTCAACTGAATCAAATAGTTTAATGACTAAGTAGGTCAGTCCATCTGTGAGCCAAGATGCATCAGATTCTTTTTTCAAAGTTTCTATCTCAGAAGTGGATTGACTCAACATTACAGACTCAGATTTGACCCAGTTGACAAAAAGACCAGAAATTTTACCAGAATCATGCAGTAGGTTCTTAACATTTTGAAGAGAAAAGGAAGGTTATGTTAATGTCAGCAAAATATCATCCATAAAAGCAAAGAGCTTATTAGAATATTTCTCAAGTTGGACCCCATGAATTCTGTCTGATTGAATCATTTTCCTGATTAAAGGTTCAGTAGCAAGTATAAATAACAGAGGAGACAAAGGGCAACCCTGCCTGGAGCCTCTGTGAAGTGAAATTGGGGAAGATCCAAGGCCATTGGTAATTACACACGCTCTCGGCTTGACGTATAATGCTTGAACCAATTTCAGGAAGGCTCGGCCAAAATTACTAAATTCTAATACTTTATATAGATAGTTCCATTTTGGGAGTCAGAAGCTTTACAGATATCCAATGAGATTGCTAAGGTTGGAGATTTGTGCCCCTGTGACAGTTGAGCTGCCCATATTATTGAAAACAACCTCCGAAAATTGTCTGTGGCCTGCCTGCCTTTCATAAAACCCACTTGTTCATTGCCTACTAAATTGGATAATATTTTGGAAATTCTGTTAGCCAGTACTTTTGCAAGTACCTTTATAATCATAGTTTAAGAGTGAAATTGGGCTGTAATTGCCACACTCTAGCTCATCCTTACCCTTTTTATTTAGTAAACAAATATATGCCTCATTTATTGAGTCGGGTAACATACCTTCAGTAAAGGAGTCATGAATTGCAACTACTAGGTGTGAATGGAAAGATTTAAATGTTTATTGAATTCACTAGGCAGCCCATCTTGGCCCCGGGGTTTTCCCTTTGGGCGTCTTAGGTATAACCTCTGAGATTTCCTGCAATGAAATTGAGTTGTTCAACATTTTTTTGTCAGAGGCTGATAAAGAAGGCAGTTTAGTCTGCTTGAGAAAATCTTCTATACAGTTCATCCCTACCGGGTCTTGTGATTTGTATAAATGTCTGTAAAAATCCTTGAAACAGTCATTAATCCTTTTCACATTGTGCGTTATTTCCCCATTCTTTTCCCTGATCCCTTTGATAACATTTTGATTCTGTTGTTTCTTGAGATGGTAAGATAACTTCCCTGCCTTCTCCCTAGAATCTGTGTTTTACCTGAAAAAGGGAATATTCAATCTTTTCAGAATGGATTTTATTTTATTTCACATTTTAAGCCCAAAATTTTGTATCAGTCAGTCTTCATTTTACCAGGCTTAACACCATTGAGACAAGCTCACTTACAAGGCGGTCCTGGGAGACGGGAAAAATACATACGGTACATAGAAGGTGCAGGTTACATAAAAGTAGGCATGAATCAGGATAAAACAATACTCATAAGACACAAAGGGAGTACAGTGTAGCAGTAGTGTTCAACTATACAACAACAGACAGTACAGTTAGTCGACCAACCTTTACAAGCAGCCGGCTAGGTAACTGTTAACAAGAGGTGACCTAACCATGAACTTCAGTCGGGTAAGAAGCAAACAGACAGTGGTGGGGAGGGAAAAGACGTGGGAGGAAGAACAACTAGGTACACGGAAGAGGGATAAGAGGCGAGATAAGATGGGTGAGGGGGAGGCAAGGGGGGTGGTGGACTATAAAAGCAGGGGCAAAATACCAAATATATCAGAAGAGGCTCAAGGATGAGAAAACTTGTGCATGCGGAGTATGGAGTAAGGGCGGCTTAGGAAAAACAAGCACATTTTTCTTTGAGGGAGGAGCTCGGCATGAACTTGAAAGCCAGAAGCCCGTAATGATGACAGCCTGAGTGTGCTTTGAGCATTTTATTCAAGAGGGTTTTGTTTCAGATCTGACAAGGCCTTGCATAGATTTTTGTTTTCAGATCTCTCTGCCTCTCCTTCTTCCATTTATTTTTTTTTTGTCATTAAATATTTTCTCACCTGCAGCCACAGTTCTGCTAATCTCCAGCCAACGCTCATCCACCACCGACCCCGAAGCTGTCGTGCCCAGCTGGCATAGGCAGCTACACCGTCGAGAGGGGCTCCCCCTAAGCACCCATGCCTGGTGAGGATCCACTACCAGCACACGACCTCCAGGCATCATCAGACCGGTGAACTGCGGCCATCAAGCTGCCGTGGACTTGCGCTGTATTTTTCCTTGTTCTTCCCCAATGGGGGCACGGACATACAATGACATCCACGCACTAGCATGCAGACATCTGCCGTGCCCCCACCCCCACCTTGGCACCCGCGTCTCTGCAGTGCCTCCGGGTGTCCCCAGGGACCACCAGATCGCTGTGTGCAACCACCCCATTTCTCCTGGACTAGGAGAGCTGTCTTGGACGCTCAATCCTAGTCCGCCTGTTAACCTCCCGACAACCTGGGCTCTGCCCGGAACCCGGCTGTCGACGTGGAGGAGGTGGGGCGCCCAGCACCTCAACCTCAGCCGCCGGGCCTCCTCCTTCCATTTAGATGCAAAACTAATTATGTCCCCCAATAAATGCTTTGAAGGTCTCCCAAACAGCCTTTGCTGATACTTCCCCATTACAATTCATCTTAAAATATGTGGACATCTCCTGAGGCCATTTTTCAAACTTAGCATCCAGTAGGAGCGATGTATTAAATTTTCAGCTAATAGATTTCTCTCTCTTATTTTCTAGAAGCATTGAACCTGTAAGTAAACTATGGTCCAAAATCAAAAGATTTTCATATCTCACATGACTTACACTGTTGCAAAGACCTAGAGACATGAAAAGGTAATCTAACCTGCTAAAAAACCTCATGTCTCGCTGACAGGAAAGAGTAAGCCTACCTCCAGACATCCAGTAGGCCTAGAACCTCTACCATCCTATGCAAACTCTCTTGTTCATTAGACAGATTACCTGTACTTCTTGGTGTAGCGCTGTCGAGAATTAGGTCCATGGCCTCATTGAAATCACCCCTAAAATAACATCATAGTCCCCCACATTAGCTAAAAGAAAAGCTATATTGTGATAGAAATATTTTTGTTTTGTATTTGGTGCATAGACATTGCATGTGGCCACATTCCTTTCGTAAAGGCTTCCCAACGAAATCTGATATCTGCCCTCAGTATCCGTTAGACGTCTATGTTTAATAAAGTTAACCCCTTTTCGAATCAAAATAGCCACCCCTCTACTTTTAGAGGAAAAAACTACAGTGTTCTGCTGTGGCAGCCCAACTGTGAGCTAACCTGTCAGCCTCTGCTGGCAGCAAATGTGTTTCCTATAGCATAGCTACATCAGCTTTATGTTTACTTAAATGATTTAGTACCCTATATCTTTTAATGGACAAACCCAGCCCTTGGGTGTTCCAAGTTATTATATTAACAGTGCTCATCCTAACATTAACTCAAATGGCTACAGTGTACCATATATGGCAACAGTCAAAATTTCAAATTCACCTTTCCTATATATGCTGAGTAACAGAAAACAATTCCAGCTAAGTGGTAAAAATTAGTCTATAAGATAAAGTTAAAAAGTTAAACCTTAAATGTATCCCAACTAAAGGGTAAATAAGTAAGGGCTATAGAACTTAAAATTAAGCACACCAACACACACACGCAGAAAGCAGGACGCGAGAAGCCCACTGAGAACTAGTCTGAAAGTGGAAACACACAACCTTAAGACAACCAGTTTATGAGACCCACACTTGGGTTGAAAGCATTAAAGTTTGCAGTACCGAAAATACCGTACACACTACGGACTCTTTGTGAGAATGCATTTTGCACCTTGATTTATAAAGACAGTATGCAAAGAAAAGAAGAGGACCCCCTCCTTCCCCCGAGCACAAGCAGATCCTCTGTTACAACAGCATAACGTGAAGGAGGCAGCAAGGATCCCCAGATAACCCTTGACCTTTACGTAGTCAGTAATTGTAATGTATGTACCTAAAGAGAAAACCAAGACCTGTTATAAGCAAGAAGTAAGGTACCAAAACCTAAAGCAGATATCCCCACACATATCTCTACTTACCTAGCCCTGACGAGATCAGCAGCCTCTGAGCACGTCCATGTCTCTGAAGAGAAAGGTGAAGACCAGGCAACGAACTGTCCTTCCGGCACCAACCTGTTAAGAGCACAAATCTCTTTAGTTAGGTAGGTCAGCCCTAGGAAGTAATGGCCTGCAGGACAGAAAAGCACTTTCCCTTGCTTTTATGAACATGCTTTTGTCTGATACGCCTATTGATATGGTAAGACATGGATCTTGCTATGTCTCCGAGTGACAAGACTTTCCGACATTTTTGAACGGGCTGTTAGACTGTGAAAGGATAGGAGCCTTGAAGGCCGTGATAATAATAAAAAAAGAGTGACTGGGCAATACCATTGCTGCCTCCCTACCCTATAGTTGCTGACTTTATATAACCATGCAGCTTTATTAATATATGGTTCCCATTAACCCCCCCTGCACTCCTGTTATATAGCTGCTCAGAGATCTTTTATTGAGCTCCCTCCCAGCTAGGCAAAGTACAAAATGCAAAGGCAAAAAGGCACTGCAAAAATGTTACAATTTTGCATAGCAAACTAACAATAGCATCCACAGTACAGCAGTAAGATGTACTTTGATTTCCATGTAGTAAGACTGTAATATAACCCAGAATACCTTAAGATTATCTTCCTTCCTACCCTAAGCAAAAAAAAAACAGGCAACTTCGACCCGGTACTTCTGGTTCATATGACCTTTCCCTCCTCCACCCTCTTTGTAACAACAGGAGTAATCAGGCACGTAAAACAAGGTGAAAAGGTTTTTAAAGCAGTTTGGTAAAAATAGCATAAAGAAGCATTTGAAATGACATAAAAGTCCTGCAGTTCTTTTTAGCAGATGCAGTGCATAGTAGCCATGTGACTGGATGCAACCAATCACAACGTGGCATTGCAAATCTTTGAGAGGACTTCCGCCATCTTCTCGCAGACTCTAGAAACCATGGCATCCAAGGGATCTTTAAGGGTTCAGCTGTTCCTTTTCTGAGTCTGGGTGGTCAGGCGAATAGGGCACAGTGAACATGTCTTCGACTGGACTGAATGGACCCCTGAGGCAATCGGGTACATCCATGTGTGTGTGTGTGCATAGTTAGTAACTACAAATTTCACTGACGCAGAGACTCCTTGTATATCGGATTTATTTGTGGGTTTGCTGCATGGCAGCTGAAGAGATTGCTCCTTTATTTTTGTACAAGGGTTGAGTTCTCCTGCAAATCTTGGATGACCATGCCAGAGATTTAGGTAACGTTGCCTTGGGGTCAGAAGGGTGTCTGGTATTGTGCTTCAGCACAGGAATGTATGTTTATCTCGAGTCAGGCTGATTTCCATTCTTGGAGGGTGAAGGGTGAGGACTACACTGAGATCTGGGTGCTCATGACTGTGGTTCTAAATTAGAATTCTTTGGCCTCTGACTTCCATTTGTGACAGTTGAACGTCATTTGAAATTTGAAAAGACTTTAGGCCTGTCCCTTAGTATAGCTGGGCCTCAGGCCAAGATTTCACCATGAACTCCCAAGCCTCATCAGTGGTTTTAAAACTGCGTGAACCTCACCCTTTTTGAAACTACTAAAACAGCAGGGTATTTGTTGGACATCTGCACTTGTGAACTTCAACGCCGCTCATAAGTGGCTAGGAACCGTAAGAGGAAACAAACTTGTGCCCCCCTGTTTGTTGGACTCTAAAGCCCGAATTGCCCTCCTGACTGCAGGACCTGCATGGCGTGAGAGGCTGTGCAGTGGGTCCTTGCTGTTTCCATCTGCCTGGAGGTGTATGTGGGGGGGAGCTAGGACCTGTGAGCCGGAGGGGCGGGGACAGTGTCTCCTTCAAATTGCTGCACCGCTCGTGAGCTCAGTCTTAGTGTTGGACATCTGTGTTTGTGAAGTGTTAGCTTGAAGCATGCTAGGAACCGTGAGAGAACGAACTTGTGCTCCCCTGTTTGTTGGGCGCAGCCCATGCTTCTCCTGACTGCAGGACCTGCACGCGAGAGCTGTGCAGTGAGTCCTTGCTGTTTCCATCTGCCTGGAGGTGTATGTGGGGGGGAGCTAGGACCTGTGAGCCGGAGGAGCGGGCACAGTGTCTCCTTCAAATTTATAAGCCGCTCACAAGCGCGAGCGTGTGAGTGGCGCCACTCGGTACTGAAATTTTACTAGTAAATGAAGAAGGAAATAGGGTAGGTTCTTCTTTTGTGTGCCTCTTAAGTAGTGTTAAAGTCTAATAGTTTATATCCTACTGTCTAAATCATTATTGAGGTAAGGAATAGCCTAGCTAGAGAGCACTTTTGCGAAGCAGTTTTGTTTTGTTTTGTTTTAATGTTAATTAATAGTATTAGCTTTGATATTTGAGTAGGCCAGGCAGACATTTTAGGTGTTATTCAACTGTGTTTGTTTAAAGTTGGATAGTTAAGTACTGTATTAGTTGCTTGGGATGTGTAGAGGCTATATGGGAGGATTTAAGGGGGCCAGGATTATTTATGGGAGCTCACTGCTACACGACTTGCGTCCTTTTGTCCACCGTCCACCCCCCCAGTATCAGACATTACTGTCAGACGCTGTCAGGAAGTGGGGATCGGAAGGGATTGTGCTGGTCGTGAACAGTGGGGCAACCCATGTATGGGCGATGGTAGGATAGAGGTTGTTAGGTCTATCGCCTTTCTGGACCGATGGGGAATTTCCTTTAGGAGATCACAGAATTCGTCACCAACGAGTCGTTGGGATCCCCCAGATGTGGTTTTCTGGGGGATTTCAATGTTTGGGTCAACGATGGGAACCACAGATGTAGCTGTGATTTTTTGGCAGATTATGTCCTCCTCAGGATTAATGCAGGCTGTTACTGCAGCAACTCATCAGGATGGCCACATGTTGGACCTGGTGTTCTCACTGGGGCTTGAGATCAGCGATCTCAGGATTGATGAAGTACTTTGGTCCGATCATTGCACGGTACAGTTCATGCTTGGGGCTCCCGCCATAAGCCCTTCCCCTGCTGAGATGATTAGCTGTCGCCCTTTATGGGGTTTGACCCCTGAGGGTTTTTTGGCGGCAGCTAAATTGTCTGGTGTGGATGCTGCATGCGTCGGAGGTGTTGATGTTGGGGTTGACATCTATAATAGGGTGTTATCTGACACCATCAACTCCCCCGCACCTGTCCGTGTACAACCCAGAACTTCATACCTGAGGTCCCCGTGGTTTGACGGGGAGCTCAGGGAGATGAAGAACATGGGTCGGAGATTAGAGCGCTGCTGGAGGAGGTCCTGCCTGGAGGCGGACAAACTGGTCCTGCATGCACACTATAGTGCATGCCAGGATGCAATCAATCGTAAGAAGGCAGCGTTCCTGTCTAGGAAGATTGCTGCCAGGAAAAAACGAACAGCTTTACTCTTCCGGACTGTGGACAGGCTTCTCCATCCTGCCTGTCTGCAGCTCGGGAGGGTTTTTTCTAATATAGATTGTGAGGAGTTTGCTCATTTTTTTTCGGACAGGGTGTCCTCGATCTGGCGGGCGGCTTCTTCAGCCAGCAGTGTTATAGCTGACAACGGTCGCCTGATGTGTTCTGAGTGCACTCTGCCTAGTTGGGGAGAGTTTAGACCAGTGGAGGTTAGTGAGGTTATCAAGGTGGCAGCCAACATGAAGCATACCTTTTGTGAACTGGACCCAGTGCCAACGCGTTTTTTAATGAGATGCGTTGACTCTGTTGCCCCGGTGTTTGCCTTGATTGTATGGTGCTCCCTTTCTGAGGGGGTCTTTCCGGATGCCTTGAAGGAGACTCTGGTGAGACCCCTCTTAAAGAAATCATCTTTGGACCCGGAGATCAAGGTGAATTACCGTCCTATATCCAACCTTCCATTTCTGGGGAAGGTGGTGGAGAAGGTGGTAGCGCTTCAGTTGGAAGAGCACCTCGTGACTCACGAGTTGTACAAACCCTTCCAGTCGGCATTTCGGGCTAGACATAGACGGAAACTGCGCTTGTTCGGGTACAGAATGATCTCCTCAGGGCAAGAGATCGGGGAGACAAGACAATTCTTGTTCTCCTTGATCTCTCTTCAGCATTTGACACTGTGGACCATTGTGTGTTGCTTGTCTGCCTTAGGGAGTTATGTGGACTCACCGGTACTGTCATCGACTGGTTTGAGTCCTTTCTTACCAACAGGAGGCAATGGGTTATGATGGGGAATTCTTCATCTACACCCAGTCTCCTGTTTTGTGGAGTACGTCAAGGATCGATACTGGCCCCAATGCTGTTCACAGTGTACATGCTGCCCCTGGGAGGGATCATTAGGAAGTATGGTCTGAGTTTTCATTGTTATGCCGATGATACTCGGCTGTATCTGTCCTTTGCCCCAGGAACATCCAACACAGTGGTTGTGCTTAATATCTGTCTGGCCGAGATTAACGACTGGATGGCCTCCAGCTGGTTGTGACTGAACCCTGACAAGATGGAGGTATTGGTAGTGGAGTCGAACAGAGTTCGTGATAGGATGGCCTCTGACTCAGAAACTGGGCTTGTTCTTGGAGCTGTGTTATTGAAGGCCTCCTCTTGGGTGCAACATCTGGGAGTGATTCTGGACAGGAACCTAACCATGGAGGCTCAGATATCCTCCACGGTTCGTACCTGTTTTTTCCATCTCAGAAATGTTGTCAGAATTAAGCCCCTTGTTCTGCCTATGGACCTCCCTACACTGATACATGCCTTAGTCACATCTAGGCTTGACTACTGTAATGCACTCTATCTCGGGGTCACAGGAGGATCTCTCCGCAGACTGCAGCTGGTGCAAAAATGCAGCTGCCCGGTTGTTGACTGGGCAGCAAAAGTTTTGCCATATTACACCGGTATTATGCGAATTGCACTGGCTGCCAGTCAGGTGGAGAGTCCTCTTTAAGGTGGGTCTTCTCACCTATAAGGCCCTACATGGGCAGGGCCCTGGTTATCTGTCAGACCTTCTGTTACCTGCCCTCCCTACCCGCCTTCTTCGATCTTCTAGTGGTGGCTTCCTGACCATTCCCAGAACGAGGCTTAAAGCAGCCGGCAATAGAGTCTTTAGTGTTGCGGCTCCCGTTCTGTGGAATTCTTTGCCAGCTCAGGTCAGGGAAGCCCCCACAGTAGATATTTTTAAGGCCCCGTCTAAAGACACTCCTTTTATCCCCAAGCCTTTGATGCTTAGATTAGTATATATAGTAAAGTTTATGATTTTATTGGATTTATTTATTCTTATTTTGTATAAAATTCTGTGCTGTTTTTGTGTTTGTGTTTTTAAATCCTGTTCAAAAATTTGTGCGGCACCCAGAGCCTCTGGGATTGGGCGTCTTTTAAATAAATTTTGCCTTGCCTTGCCATTTGATGCACTATTGATTCACACGCTATCCCCTGGACTCACTCCAGTGTCATTGTGGTGGTCTTCACCCCTTTATGCTTGATTTGGGCTGTGAAAACACTGTATTACTATGTTTGGTGGCCCTTCCACCAGGCTGTCTTATGGCTGTAGGGTAAGTGCATAAGTTCTTGTTAGGTTATGCTACACCTCCTCGATAAAAAAGGTACTGATGCACTTGGGGGGCTGGTACCAACATAAACGAGAGGCCACATGTTCCCACTCACGGAGCTGGGCTTGCATGCTGCTTACCTCGGCGCCAGCCCTCTGAAAAATTCTGGCTCCTGCTGGGATCTTAGTGCCTCCAGCTAAGACCCATACAATAAGTGTGAATCAATGGTGAAGATATTCTGAGAAAATAAAGAATTACAGAGAGTACATAATTTTCATTTTTGCCAGTTCTGGATGTCTTATATTGACAGGCTAGAAGGGGTTTGGAAAAAAACAGCCTGAAAGATGGTGGATCTGGGCAGTATGACTTAATTGCCCTGGTGAGGAAGTACTGGAGAAAACTCCCCAGCCACCTTTGCTGACTGCCAAACTGTCTGCAGGCCTCGTACCACTGCGTAGGCAGGGCCCCTGGGATTCTGGATTGCACTGCAGGGAAGATCTGCTTCCTGGCTCCATCATGAGGCGGGATTTGTGAACGACACTCCCGGAAGCCAGGTAAGCCTTAGTGAAGGTGGATAGTGGGGCTGGGAGGGCCAGAAATATTTGGGGATCAGCCAAAATAAGGGCTATAAATAATGGGTGGGAAAAACAAAAGAAAGCTTGGGTATGTTTAGTCTGGAACAGAGGAGGTTGATAACCCTGTTTTGAGTTCATGAAGGACCATTACCTTTGTGTACAACTGGATATAACTCTAAGGGGAAGGAAGGTAGCAATAAGCGGCCATAATCAGCAAATCCTGTGTGAGCAATTTAAGGATGCTCAAAGGAAGAATTACCTCTTACAGAAGGTAGTATGGATATGGAATGGACTTCTGAGCAGAGTGGTTAATGCAGAAAAACCAGAAAGGGTTCAGGAGAGGGTTAGGCAGTTATATGATGGCGGTAAACTTAAACAGGTATTACTGATGAGCAAGTAGGAGATGGTTTTGATGGGCTGAAGACATTTTCTGTCTTATTCTGATAGGTTCATGTGTATGTATGTATGTCTTGACAGGTAGATCTTTATCTTTTTATTTTAGGAAATTTTGCCAGGAAAGGCACACTGAGCAGAAGCTCGGTTCCAGGTGCGACCTAGGAGCACCAGCAGGTTAAATGACTTCCTCAGAGTCGCACAGTATGCAGGTGTCAGTTGTGGGATTCAAACCCAGGTTTACTGGGTCTGCCATGTTCACAGCTTGGTGCTTTTTACTGCCTTACCATCTGCATGTAGCTGTGGATAGAAAAAGTCAGATTAGCCAAGTGGTCAGCTTTTATCGATGGGTATTACTTGATAAGTCTACCGACTAAAGCATTACAATATTTATTTGTTTTTCCATTTTCAACATATAGTTGTATTTTTTCCAAACCTTGTTATTGAACTTTCATTGTAATAGATGTGATTATGTCAACTTTAACTGTTCTGTCTTTAATTGATTTTCTGTCATTATTAGAGGCTTTTCAGACTGGTCACTTGCCTTGTTTTTGTTCTTTTCAGGTTTGTGCGTACTGTACTGCCCTTCTCCCAGGAGTTCCAAAGAGATAAGCCGCTAAATGCGCAGCCTCAGTACCTCTTTGGATCCAAGGTTTGTTTTCATTTTCCTTTCCTGCATCTGTTATCTAAAGACAGTAGTTTGTGTACACATGGAAAGTCAGTATTAAAAAAGAAAGTATATTCACCTGCTCCAGTATTGTTGGTAGCACTGAGTAGTACTGCATCACTGGAGACCTGTATTAATGTCTCAGGCCTGACTCCCATCCCCCAGGTGAGGAGGCTGCTGCGGGAAGCAGCTCCCCCCACCCCACCACTGACTTTATGGCTGTTCAGGAAGATCCCCTGCCCACACATCAGAGCCTGAAGAAGAAAAGAGGAGCTTCCACCTTGGGGAGGTTAAAAGAACTTCAGGAGTTCAACTGGGAAAGCTTGCCAGTGGTCATGGTGCTGAAGTTAGTTGGCAGTACAGAGGTAACAGCAGTCAAAGCAAGGATAAAAAGAACAGATAAAATGTAACAAAACAAAAAAAAAGTAATAATATTAGAGGAAAGGGATGTTGCAATATGACAATTATTTTGGCAAATGTAAATTAAAGCTTTGGTATAGCTGCAGACGGAATACAGTGATTGCACAGCTAGATTCAGTGGAGAGAAAAAGTGTGGAACAAGAAGAAAGAATTCCTGATATCAAAACAGCTCTATGGAGGGAGCTAGAAGTATTAAGGTCATAAACCATAGATTCAAAACCTTTTTTGTAGAATTCGATAAATTGAGGCCCCTAATAGGTACGTAGATAAGACCCTACCTTCTTAGGGAGAGTCTGGCTCCATTGTTTAACTGACAAGGCGAATGCTGCACTAGATTACCCAGTTACTAAAGATGAAGTTGTAGCAGCAGTTATGTCCTTTCCAACAGCTAAAACTCCTAGGTGGTGTGGGATAGTATTACCTACAGAAGTTTGTAAGTAGGAAGAAGGAATCCTAGTGGAAAAGCTCCAGTGAATATTCAGAGGAGGGTTCTTACTAGGCTTATGCATAAACAAACTCTGGCCAGAGCCAATTCGGCTGCAGTCTAGCTTGAGGAGGTCACGGCGGAGCACGGCACAATCCACCATGTCCAAGATGGCCACCACACAGTGTACTGCACATGTAAGTAGTAGTTGCGCAAGTGCGCACACAGTTCAAGGCATTATTTTGGATATTGTGGATTGTGCCGTGTTCTGCCATGACCTCCACAAGTGAAAGTTATGCTTGCAGTACAAACCAGAGATGGAAAAGTAGTCTACGGGGGGGTGTAATTGAGTTGTATGGGATGAGCAGAACGATTTTGGATTTGCGGAAGCGCAATGCAGCTCTCAAGGTGTGCTCTTCGATATCCTGTTTTCTTAGCTACAGCAAGACTGTTGCAGGCTCCGCCTACTGCTGCCATAAAAATGGAAGGACCCTGCTTTATTCAAGTTACTGGCTCATTCCATTGCTGAATGTCGACATGAAAATAATTGCCAAAATTCTAGCTAATAGAATTAACTCTGTACTTAAGTCAATTATAACAGCAGAGCAGCGAAACTGGGCAAAAAATATGACCCTACATTTTCTTCACTGTAAAAAAAAAAAATTACAGGCATCGTGCAGTTTTATTTGGTGGTAAAAAGTTCTAGTTCAACCAAAATTTTAGTGTTTTATAAATGTTTTCATTAATTTTTTTTCTCGAGAAAAAAAGGTGGCCACCACATTTGGCTTAGAAATAGCATTGTAGACCTGGTAAGGGTTAGAATGGAGAAAGAAAACTCACGGTGCACAGCGTAGGGATGTACCTAGAAAAGCAGATCTGATAGTTTTGCTAATATGTTTTAATAAATTTATAGTAGTGGAAACTAGCTTTTTGGAAAAAAAATATTTTTCATTGCACCGCTGCTTTAGTCTCAGAGTTATCCCACAGCAACATGGGTCACTTAAACTAAGGTGCATCGTTAACCTTATGGGTAGCACAACACAATGAAAGCACACCTGCAGCAGCACTGTCTCTCAATGACAAACATTCCTTTGATTACACTGAACGGTCACACCTGCAGCAAGCCATGGGGAAATGTTGGTTCTGAGTTGATATTCATGTATGGGACAGCACATTGTACAACTCCACTTGAGCAGCTGTTGTGACAAGTGCATGCCCATAGGTGTCAGACATTGGAGAGAGGAACCGGGCAGGGGTGCCCACTATCCTTAGAACCATTTGCAGTACTAGTGGAAACATTTGCACAAAAACTGAGGGAAGAAAAGAAACTAAATAGTATACAGTTGGGAAGTCTAGAATATACGCTGCTGATGTATGCTGATGACAATGTTACTACTTGGTATTACTTGGTATGGAAGAACAGGAGAAGGCCAGAGCCCATCAAGACTGTTCCCCACACTATGTGGGACATTATTTATCTATTATCCCACAACCAAACATCTAATTTGTTTTTAAAGACAGTGGCACTAGTTGCCTCTACCAATTCTTGTGGCAAGGTGCTCCATACAATGGATGCTCTTATTGGAAAAAAGTTTCCCCTTTTGCTGGTTTTATAAGTTTTTACTTCAAGCTGTTTATTATGCAGTCTCGGAACATGTCTCCTTTTGGAGAGTGTTAGACCACATTTTTCCATTAGATCCGGTGAATTTATTAAATGAAAAACCATAAGCATATCACCTCTTAATCTTCTAGTTTTTTTTTTGTTACTTAAGTTTTTATTGATGCACAGTAACATTACACCAAATCAAATCGGTATAGCCATATCCGACCATTATCACAATTATCACAATCTTAACAAAGTACAGTTAATCATACAGTATCATCACGGCTAGAGGAATCTATATTACAACAGATATACTGTATTTTATGGGTAAAAAACCTAGGTGGCCAAATCGTCTGTCCGCATCAAGATGGTGTCCAGGCATTCCGTAGTTCTTTCTTCTCTGTTCTCATATAGTTGATTCTGTTATTTAGTACTTATTTGTTTCAGGCCCCTCCCCCTTTTTTTTCTCTCCCCTTCCCTTCTTTGGTTTTTGATTCCTCCTTTCTAATATAGAATAGTCCTTAACTTCCAAAATTTCCAAATGGCTATGCAAACTTAATAACTTTCACCATTTCAAAATACATCTGACTTTACTAAACAAAAGGAAAAGGAAAACTAATAATTAAACTAACTGGCTGGTGGTGTGTGCATAGTGAGCCCATTTATCTATCACCTCCCGTGTGGGTTAGAGACTCTGCTTCAACCGACTCCTTCCCTTTAAGGTTTGTCGACCAAAGAAAACGAATTCAGGGCCCTCGCCCTCTAAGTAGTCCATATGAGACTTTTCACATACCAAACACTCCATATTAGATTAAATCTTAATCTTCTAGTTTGAAGAGAGAAGAGACCAGTAGCTTTTAATCTTTTCTGATAATCCAAGTTTGTTAATCTTGGAATCATTCTAGATCTTCCTGGACATAAGTCTCCACCACTCATTCACACTATTGGGATCTACGCCGGAGGCACCAGGACCCATCGGAAGCAAACTTTTTGCTGGAGGGTCAGCGCCAGAGCTGGCGCCACGAGCCCTAGCTCGCGCGGTAATAACTATCTGTCGACCCTCCAACCGCCTCAGTTCCTTTTTTCCTGGCATTGAGTGCGCTTCAGTGACGACGTCGCTTGCCTGTCGGGAGTCAAACTTCAAACTAGCAGCATAGTTTTCAGTTTTTCTTATTTTGTAGTATTATCTCGATACAGTATCGCTTAAGTTTATTCTTATTTTAAAATAAAGAAGTCTCAGCCTACATTGATGGAGTCGACCATGAGCAGGTCAGGTGATGGTAGGGAGACTTCGTATGAAAGCTGTTCAGTCAGTCAGGCTGGGTCCAGTCCGCCGCCTTCTCCGGAGGGGGGGGTCTGACAACGGTCAGTCCAATGCCCGGGGGGATGGGCAGTCCCCGCGGAAGCATAAAATAAGCAGTGCGTTCTCGGCTGCGTTCAGCCTCGAGCTCTTCTTGACTCCACAGGTCAAAAGAAGGCATCACTCGAGGTTGCCTTCTGATATGTCTGCGTGTAGACGTTCCGTTATCGGGGCTAGTTGCACTCCTCCTTCGGAGTCGCCAACTTCTGCTGCTGCTAGCCAACGGCTTCAACATCGGAGCCCTACTCCGCTCGCAGGTAGGTCTTCAGATGAGCAGTTTAGTCAGTGGGCCGCTCTTATGGAGCAATGGGCTCGGAGGTTGGTTCAGCTGCCTGGCTCGGTCGCTCCTGGGCCTTTGGGCAACCAGGTAGGGCGGTTGGACTTTCCTGATCGCGCAGCTCCTTTTTCGGTGCCATCGACTCCACGCTTAGGTGTTCCCCCACATGGCTACAAGCGCGGGGGCCACACGATGCCCTTATCTCTGCTTTTCTCTCTTCAAAATCTGTTTTTGAGGTCTGGGAATGTTTTTGGCGCGTCCTCGGCGTCATTAGTGCCTTCGGCGCCATTCAGCTTTTGGCCTTCCTCAGCGCCACCTTGGCGCCATCTGACTTTTCGGCACCCATAGTCCCTCGGTGTCGTTCTCGTCCGTCGCCTCCTCGGCGCCGGAGGCTTTCCGAGCTCCCTCTGTTTCCCAAGACTCCTCTTTTCACTCGTTTCCTTCTTCCTTCTGCTCTGATTTCCATTCCTTTCCTGTCCATACAGTCCCTCCTGGACTGTCAGGAGATGACGTTGAGCCTGACCCAGACCTTCGGCTGAGTGATGAAGTGGACGAAGCAGGATCCATTACTGCTACAGAGCCTGTGGTCGAGGACCTGTCTTTTAAGTCTCTGTTGAAAAATCTGAGTTCCACACTTTCTCTCCAAACTACAGACATCGATCCTGGGAAATTAAGACTCCAATACCTTCATGCTTCGGAGATCCCTATGGATTTGACTCCTCCGATCCAGCCTTCCTTCGAGACGCTGTGTCAAATGGTATGGAATAATCCTGCTCTATCCCCTTTGGTGTCTAAATCCATTGATAGGAAATATTCAGCCCCCAAGGATCGTCCCATTTTGGCTTCTCAAGCCTTTGCGGATCCTATTGTAGTCCTGGCAGAGAATGATAAGGTCATCCTTCCTCAAACTACTACAGCTCGACCTATTAACAAAGAATCTCGTAAGATAGACACCCTAGGTAAGAGAGTCTTTGCTGCTTCTACCCTAAGTATGCGTATTGCCAGTTACCAAGGCTGTTTTTCCCAGTATGAGTATATCCTGTGGCACTCTATCAAGCAAATGGTCGAAGCTCTACCGGAGTCGGATTCAAAGCCAGAGCTTCTTCAAACCATTACCAGAGGTATTGAATCTAACAACTAGCAGGTTAAAGCAGCCATGGATGCTTTAGACACTGCTTCACATTCAGCAGCTGCTGGTATTTGCACCCACCGCCATTCCTGGCTGCGCACTTCGGGCTTCACGAATGATGCACAGCAGCAGGTGATGGCATTGCCCTTTGATGGTGCATATCTTTTTGTTCCTCAGGTTGAGCAAGCTCTAGAAGCTACACAAAAGACTAGGTCAGCCATTAAGTTTGCTCGACCCCCTCCTGCCCCCTCTCGAGGGCATGTCAGTAAGCGTCAGTTTCATAATCGTCAGTCCTTTCGAGGCAGTGGAAGTTTCCATAAGAACCAACCTGCCCTGCCTCAAAAGAAGGTGCAACAGAAAGCGCAAGGGCCCAAAGCACCCAGCGCTACATTATGAATTGCTGGCCCAAGTCCCATCTCAACTGCCCAAGGTGAACTTTTCCTCTCTGGTGGGAGGTCGTCTGATGCACTTCTACAGCCAGTGGAAGTCCATAACCTCAGACAGATGGGTCCTTCGGATAATTCGCGAGGGGTATTCACTCAATCTTGTGGAGACCCCTCCGGATCGTCCTCCCAAATGGCAGCCCAGGCTGTCTGCCCTTCAGTCAGACCTTCTCGCCACCGAAATTCAGGGCCTTCTGAACAACAGGGCAATAGAAGTGGTGCCACTGCATCAGCGGAACACAGGGTTCTACTCTCATTACTTTCTGGTTCCAAAGAAGTCTGGGGGAATGCGCCCCATTCTAGATCTCAGAAAGCTAAACAAATTTCTCCCCAAGGAGAAATTCAAAATGATTTCTCTGGGAACCCTGTTACCCTTGCTTCATCAACACGACTGGCTAGCCTCCCTAGACATGCAGGATGCTTACCAGCACATTCCCATTCACCCGAGGCATCACAAATTCCTGAGGTTTGTGGCTCTGGGACAACATTATCAGTTCAGAGTCCTGCCCTTTGGGCTATCCTCGGCGCCGCAAGTTTTTACAAAGTGTTGTGCAGTTCTCGCAGCACACCTCAGAAAGGTCGGAATACAGGTGTTCCCTTATCTGGACAATTGGCTTCTGGCAAGCCCTTCCAGGCAAGGGACTCTGGATGCCGTAGAGACGACCTCTCACCTCCTTACGTCCATGGGAGTTCTGCTAAACCTCAAGAAATCACAATTGCAGCCCTCCCAGAGGCTCCTTTTTATAGGGACTCTTCTGGACACCTCCTGTGCGAAGGCCTTTCTTCCAGAAGACAGAAGGAACGATATCCTTCAGATGGCCCATCACAGCGGGGAAAACAGATCAGTTACAGCTCTCTCGATGCAACGGATGCTAGGCCTCATGGCATCCTCAGTGTTCACTGTACCACTAGCACGTCTGCACATGAGAACCACCCAGTGGATGCTCAGTACTCAGTGGTTCCCAACCACTCATCTGCAGTCCTATCTCATCAAGGTGACAGAACTTTTAAAGAGGTCACTCACCTGGTGGTTTCAAGAGAGCAATCTCCTGGAAGGATATCCCTTTGCTCCTCTGGACCATCAAATCTCCATTACCACGGACGCATCCCTAATGGGGTGGGTAGCTCACTGTCAGGCTCTCCACACTCAAGGTGTGTGGACTCACTCCGAGTCCCAGCTTCACATAAACGTCCTAGAAATGACAGCCGTCCTTTACGCAGTCCGAGCATTGAAGGACATTCTCTGTCACAAGAACATTCTCCTTCAAACGGACAGCAAAGCAGTGATGTATTACATCAACAAACAGGGCGGTGCCCATTCTTACCCCTTATGCAGGGAAGCAATGAGGGTCTGGGAATGGTGCTTGGAGCACAAGGCTCTAATTCAAGCGGTCTGCCTGCCAGGTGTACAGAACGACTTGGCAGACCGTCTCAGCAGAACAGAGACAGATCCTCACAGTGGTCTCTCGACTCAACCATAGTTCAATCACTATTGAAGAGTGGGAACTCCAGACCTGGACCTTTTGCGTCCCCACTCAGCATAAAACTGCCTCTCTTCTGCTCCAGAAATCCAGGGCCGGCATTTTCTGTCAGGATGTGTTCAGGCTGCGGTGGACAAAACGCTTTCTTTACGCCTTTCCGCCTCTTCCTCTAATTCAGAGAGTACTCCTCAAGTTCGAGTCCCAGGGGACAAGATGATTCTCATTGCTCCTTTTGGCCTCGGCAGCTGTGGTTTCCACTACTCAACAGTATGTTGGCAGTTCCTCCGAGACCACTTCCCCTGCAGATGAACCTTTTGACTCAGGGACCGGTGGTCCATCCCAACCTGAGATCGCTTCACCTTCACACTTGGCTCCTGAAGAGGTAGAAGTAAACCGGTTCAATGTCTCTCGAAGGGTTTCTGATATTCTTCTGGCTGCGCGGAAGCCAGCCACTCAGAAAACTTACACAGCTAAGTGGAAGCGTTTTTCGCTCTGGTGTGCAAAGTCCTCTTTGAATCCCTTTTCCTGTCCACCAGATAAGGTTTTAGAGTACCTCTTGGACCTCTCAGATTCAGGTCTGCAGTACTCTACGGTCAAAGTTCACCTTAGTGCCATTTCAGCATATCATGAGCCGTTTTTTTCCTTAACACTGGCTCAGCTTCCTATGGTTAAGAGATTTCTTAAAGGAATTCTGCATACCAGACCTCCTACAAGACGTCCAGTTGCAGCCTGGGACATTAATCTTGTGCTAGATATGCTCACTTGGAAACCTTTCGAACCTCTGGCTACCTGTGAGCTAAAATTTCTCACTTGGAAGACTGCCTTCCTAGTGGCCATTACCTCAGCCCGCAGGGTCTCTGAGATACATGCCCTGGTCACAGACCCTCCGTATACTGTGTTCCATAAGGACAAGGTAGTCCTTCGTACTCATCCTAAATTTCTTCCTAAGGTTGTGTCAGAATTTCATCTTAACCAACCGTTGGTCCTTCCCTCTTACTTTGCGGACTTCCAAAATGAAGGGAACCGTTCTCTTCATTCTCTGGATGTTAAGAGGGCCTTGCGTTTCTATTTAGATAGAACCAAGGATTTTCACAAAGCCCAGCAACTGTTCATTTCCTTCAGTGAGACCCGGCTGGGTCAACCTGTCGCTATCAGATGTATCTCAGCATGGCTAGTGGCATGCCTTCGCCACTGCTATTCCATGGCGCAGGTTAAGTTGGAGGGTAGAGTTTACGCTCACTCTACTAGAGCGGTTGCGGCATCCCTAGTGAAATTCGTAACGTGCCCATTGCGGACATCTGCAATGCGGCCACCTGGAGCTCAGTGCACACTTTCGTTAAACATTATGCACTGGATGTCCATGCCAGACGCATTCTTCCTTTGGCAGAGCCATCCTTAATGGACTTCTGTCCTAAGAAACGTGAGCTCTTGGTCTCTCCTGACGCCCTCTTGGGGGATTATTAGCTTGGTACTCTCCCAATAGTGTGAATGAGTGGTGGACGACTTATGTCCAGGAAGATATGAAATTGCATACCTCCGTAATTCTTGATCTTCTTGGACGAGTCTCACCACTCATTCCTACCTCCCTCCATCCCCCGAGCTCACCTCTCTTGTTGGTCTTCACTCCCTCAAATCTTTAGGCCGTGAAGACTTCTTTGTTGACCCTTCTTACACGGGTCACCGGACTATCTTATGTCCGGTTTTTAGGTTAGGCTACCCTTCTGGGTTAGTTACGCTGCACCTCCTTGGTAAAAAGGTATTGAGGCGGCCGGAGGGCTCACGCTGAGATAGTCATTACCGCTGCTAGCTAGGGCTCGCGGCGCCATCTCTAGCGCCGACCCTCCAGCAGAAAGTTTGCTCCCGATGGGTCCTGGTGCCTCCAGCACAGATCCCAATAGTGTGAATGAGTGGTGGAGACTCGTCCAAGAAGATCAAGAATTACGGGAGGTACGTAATTTTCATTTGCTCTCCTTTGAACCTGTTCAAGAATTGCTATGTCTTTTTTTTTTTAATTTGGATTCCAGAAAGGGGAGCCATAGTCTAGATTAGGTCTGATGTATGCCCTATACAATGGAATAAGGCATTGTTCAGTGCGATTTACAAAAGTGCGTTTTATTTGCCTCAAAAGTCTGTTGGTCATGCAAACCGTTCTAACACAGTGATCATTTGATGTAAGTTTATTATTAACATATATCCCTAAATCTTTATAACAATTTGTTGAGTGAAGTGGTAGTCCGTTTATATAAAATATAGTTTTTGGATTATTTACACCGAAATGCGCTGCTAAACATTTGTCTTGATTAAACTGCATATGATTTTCATTTGCCCAAAGTGTTAATTTTTCCAAACCCTTCTTTAATGCAGAAATATTTTCTTGATTATTAACCTTGCCACCAATTTAGTATTGTCTGCAAATTTAACCATGAAGTTATTTGGCCCTGTTTGTAAATCACTGATAAAGAGATAAACAGTGTTGGTCCCAAGAACGACCCCAGTGGTACACCACTTGTCACGCTACCCGAATCAGACAAGATATCATTAATTCTGACTCTCTGAGAACAATTTGTCAACAAGTTTAAAGTCCAGCTGACAATATCAGGTGACAAACCTAGATTGTGCATTTTAGTCATGAGTTTTTCATGTGAGACTATTGAAAGCTCTACTAAAGTCTAAAGAATTACATCAGTAGGGATACCCACATCTAGTAGAGTACTTATATTATTGTAAAAAGATATCAGATTGGTGGTGCAGGAATACTTGGGAGTAAACCCATACTGATTTAAATAAAAAATTCCTAATTTTTTACAATCTTGATCTATTAGAGACTTCATTACTCGTTCCATAATTTACCAGTCATTGAGGTCAGGCTAATTGGACGATAATTTTGCACAGAACCTCTATTGTCTTTTTTAAATATGGGAGTAACTATTGCTGAACGCCAGTCATTTGGTACAATGCTTTCTTGTAAGGATTTGTTGAAGATAATTGACAAAGGTATAGAAATATATATTTTTTTTTATTTAGTTGTTTAACCGGGTATAGCACACTAAGCTGAAAGCTTTTTTACAGGAGCGACCTGGGAGCACAAGGAGGTTAAGTGACTTGCTCAGGGTCACACAGTATGCAAGTGGAAGCTGTGTGATTCAAACCCAGGTCTGGTCTGCTGGATGTCACCAGATTTGCAGCTCAGAGCCTTAGACCACTGCGCTATACTGCCTCCTTTATAGAGGTTTCGATCAGAAACCATGGATGAATACCGTCTGGGCCCGGACTAGTATTTTTTTTTTGTTTGTTTTTTGATAGCATGTATAATGTCAGTTGGATAGAACCTATGATAATCTACGTGGTGAACTTTAAATGTACTAATAGGTGATTTTTGAGAGAAGACAGAACAAAAGAACGTATTAAAGAGATTCAAGGTTTCTATATCAGATAAGGAAGAGCCATTGGTTATAATGGGACCAATGGTCCTTGATACACCTTTTTTACTATTTCTATAGGAGAAAAGAGATTTGTGACAGTCTTTTGTGTGAGCTAGTTTAAATTCTAGCTTATTTTTTCCCAATTTAATAGAATTTTTAAGTTTTTCACAGATAGTCTGTGTTTATGTAATAGAGTAGTTTTAATGGAACAGAACTATTCTTAAGTTTCCCAAAAAGTTTAATTTTTATTTTAATCTGATTTTTAATTGTCTTGTAGAACCAAGGGGGAATTTTTCCTTTATTATTAAATTTCCTCTTAGATGGAATAAAGGTATTTTCAAATAATGTACAATGTTTTAAAAAGTCCCAAGCTTGTTGTGTTGTACAATTAAGAAGATTAGATTCCCAGTTTATGTTTTGTAAGTATTCATTGATTTTAGAAAAATTTGCTTTATTATAATTTTTGTACAGTATAACTTCCTTTGTGTAGTTTTAAACTGTTGAATTTCAAAAAGAATAGATGAATGACCACTGGTCCCAAGTGGATCCCAAATTTGTAAATTGCTAATTTGTTGCTCTATGTTAATAAATAATAGATCCAAAATATTAGGACCTTGAGTGGGTTCAGTAACAAGTTGTTGTAATCCAGTACTAACTACCACATCTATTAGTCCTTTCTTGGCATAGGACTGCCCTGAGAATGAGTCCCAGTTAATATGAGGGAGGTTAAAGTCACCAAATATTACAGTATCTTGAGATTCTGAAAAATGAGTAATTTCTTTAAACATATCAGTTGTGTAATCTGAATTTGCAGATGGAGGTCTATAGATGTTACCAATAGTTATATAGGTCTGTTCCTTCAATAAGATTTTAACCCATATACTTTCCAAAGGAAAGGGAGAACACACTTCAAAAGAAGGAATATAATTTCGTATGTACATACAAACTCCACCGCCTTGCTTATCTAATCTGTTTTTATGATATAACTTACAACCTGGAATTTCTCTGGACCAAATTGAGGATGCGTCCCACCAAGTTTCAGTTACTCCCACCACACCTATATTTAAAGTTTTACATTTGGCTTCGAGTTCTGCTAATTTGAGTTGGTTTAAATTCTTGCATTCAAAGCTAGGAATTTACATTTAGTTGTAATAATATTTTGGTAAGTATTTAGAGACTTGGGAATAGACCCATTCTCCCCCATTGTTTTTAGTTTAAACAATGATATATGATTATAGTGACACTTTTCTCCATAAGTGTACTACCCCTATGACTGAGATGTAAACCGTCCCAGCAAAACAAGGAAGAACAATCTGAAAATGATTCCCAGTGGGTAATACAGGGTATATCCTGCTTAAAACACCACTTTCTCAGCCGTTCATTTAGGGCTTTGATTTTCTGCGTCATGGTAGATGTTGCTCTCAGGACAGGTAGAATTTCAGATATACATACACAGCATCCCCTATCAAATAACAGGTTACATAACGCCACATAGTCCTGTTGTAACTGATTAAATGGAGTGTTGTTTATATCATTAACACCGGCATGTATGATATCCAGTGGATTTTCCCCCACATTTTGTAAAATTTTAGGCATCATGGAGGTAATGTCAGATACCCTGACCCACTGGAGCTAGAACAAGTGCGGTTGCTCTTGTCACTATTGCATACCGCCCTGTCAATGTGCTTAATGATTGAATCACCCAGGACTAACACTTGTTTTGAGATAGTAGGGGTACAAGAATCAGAAACAGGTGATTGTTTAACACACTCTGGAGCAATTAACTTAATAGGTATTGATTTGGTAGCTTGAGACTTACTAGGGCAAATATTCATGGGCATTAAGTCCTGATTGAAAACTGTTTTTAAACCATTATTATCAACAGAGGGTGATGCACAGGATAAATCATGTAGCATTTCATTATTTGATGCAGTCAATTGCTCAAACCTATTACAAGTTTCAATAGGGGCACTATTGTGTATTTGACTGCCCCTCCTCTTTTTAAGAGACTTTGTGGCAGTGGCCCAGTCATCATTATCATGAGAAGAGGGCGGATAATCATCCACCTTATAAGAGGGGGGCAGAGGCAACAGGTATACTAGTACTAGTCGTTACAATTGTCTCCTCATCAGGAGGCATAGAAATGCTACCTAAATGTGAAGGAAATTGTTCATTAGAATGAAGTTGTTCATCCATAAGATCAATGTAACTTTCCAATTCCCTAATATCAGTAGAAATTGGTTTAATATTAAGCAGAAATGCTATCTCTGCTTCAAGAGAAGTTATCAGATGGCAATTAGCACATACATACTTGCTCCCATACTTTCCCTCACTATACATCAAACATTGCATACACTTACTAAGTTCTTTTTCCATTATTAAAGGTGTATATTTACTAAGTAGAGGATATGCTAAAATTATCTTATCCAAGTTTGTCTAATGCCGGCAGTTTCAGCATACCCAGTGGACACAACAGAATCTGGAGGAAGCAGTGTCTCTGGCGCTTGGCCTCATACGCTATTACTAAGCTAGAGGGCAGGTTTAAGCAGAAAAAATGGAAGTAAGCGTCCGTTCACTTTCGGTTTCAGCGCAAAGTAAAAATAACAATATTTACTTAAATTCAGCAAGATTCTGTGAGTTGAAGGTTTACAAGGCCTTAAAAGGGCAAGAGAACTACCAGGCAACAGTGCTTGTAACAGAGAGATGTTGTTTTGGGATTGGAGGTATACTAGCCTATTGCTAGTCCTCCAGATTCCCACAATGCTCTGCTATTCACTGAAGAGTCCGTTACAAGCAAATGGTACCACACAATACAGCAACAGTTGAAACAAATATATTAATGGTATATCAGAGTATATTGGTGCACTGCACTACTCCACCTCTCACCAGAGGTTCACTTTATCAGTAGCAATGCCACTATTAAACTCCTGCTCACTAGAGGGGCAGGTTTTAAGTCGAAAAACCAGAAGTAAGCATCCGTTCACTTCCGGTTTCAGTGCGAAGTGAAAATAACAATATTTACTTAAATTCAGCAAGATTCTGTGAGTTGAAGGTTTACAAGTCCTTAAAAGGGCAAGAGAACCACCAGGCAACAGTGCTTTTAACAGAGATGTTGTTTTGGGGTAGCAGGTATACTAGCCTATTGCTATTCCTCCAGGTTCCCACAATGCTCTGCTATTCACTGAAGAGTCAGTTACAAGCAAATGGTACCACACAGGGTTGACAAAAACAATGTTTCTCTATGATCCTTCCCTTCTTACTGCTAAACAGGAAGTTCCTGTTGACAGTCAAATCCAGTGGCTATAAAACTAGAACTGGCTTAGGGTGGGTGGGATGGAAGGCAATTAGTAAGAAAAAAGGCTAGCAACAGGAAGTTGTAATTTGAGTCACCTGCTTTTATATTGTCTAAGCCACACCCCCAATTAAGCTCTCTCTCTCTCCTCCTACTGGTTTAGCAAAGTAAGTTGATACAGTACCCTTCACAGCATAGAACACACACTGACTTTCTTTCTTTAACCCTAAATAAGACCCCTTCTACTTCTAATAAAGTATCTGTCTGCTTAATCTCAACAGACCCTGACTCCTGCTGAGATATGTGTTAAATTAATAAGAAAATGTAGCTTATTTTAGTTAGCTGCTTTCTGCTCTACAAGCAAGGCTAGCAACAGGAAGTTGTAATTTGAGTCACCTGCTTTTATAGTGTCTAAGCCACACCCCCAATTAAGCTCTCTCTCCTTCTACTGGTTTAGCAAAGTAAGTTGATACAGTACCCTTCACAGCACAGAACACACACTGACTTTCTTTCTTATCTTTCTTTTTTTAACCCTAAATAAGACCCCTTCTAGGTCTAATAAAGTATCTGTCTGCTTAATCTCAACAGACCCTGACTTCTGCTGAGATATAAGTGTTAATAAGAAAATGTAGCTTCTTTTAGTTAGCTGCTTTCTGCTGTACAAGCAAGGCTAGCAACAATACTGAAGAACAGGTATCTTACTGTTGCTGTCCCCAGGTTAATGAACAGTCTGACTAATTTTCCTGAAATATCAAGCTTCCAAATCAATTTGCAAAAATTGGAACTCTTACCTCTAAGACAGGTTCCAGTATGCAGCAGTCTCAACAGTGGAACCTCTGGGCCCAAACAGAACTAAATTATTTAGGTATCGGGATAACCCCCTAACTGACAGATGTGGTCAAGTTAATCTCACCCACTAATAATACAGGAAACAGAGACTAACACGGGGATGGACCGAGCAGAATTTGTCACTCTGTGGGAAAATTAATGTACTAAAAATTATGTCAGACTCATGAGTCTTTAGTATTCTTAGCAACTTACCAACAGCTGTGTCAGAGTCTTACTTTGCATGACTGTAGTCCTAAAGGGACTCACTAATTTGAAAATGGACAAAGCAATGGGACCAAACAGGTACATCCTAGGATATTGAGGGAGCTAAGGGACACACTGGCTGCACCTCTGACAGTCCTATTTAACGGGGACCCAGGGGACTGGAGGAAGGCAGATGCAGTCCCACTTTACAAAAATGGAAACTGGGAGGAGGTTGGCAATTACAGAACAGTCAGCCTGACGTCGGTTGTAGGAGTGAATGGAATCACTGTTGAAGGAGAGGATAGCGGAATATCTTAAATCTAATGGGTTACAAGACCCAAGACAGCATTAATTCATAGGTGTGAGGTCATGTCAAACGAATATGGTAGATTTATTTGATTGGGTGACCAAGGAATTAGAAAAAGGTGGAGCAATGGATGTGGCCTACATAGATTTCGGTAAGGGTTTCAACAGTATTCCACATAAGACTATTAAGCAAGCTGGGAAGATTAGGTGTAGTCCAAAGGTAGTAAACTGGATAAGAAATTGGTTAGGGGTTAGACAGTGGGTGGTGATAAATGGAGTACACTCTGAACAGGGGGAAGTGACCAGCAGGGTTCTTCAGGGATCAGATACTGGTCCTCTTTAATGTCTTTATAGGTGACATTGGAGATGAGCTGGAAGGGAAGGTCTGCTTTTTTGAGGATAGCACAAACTCTGCAATAGGGTGACCACTTCAGAGGGTTGGGTGAGAAGAAGGAGCAGAGACCTGAGAAAACTCGTGGAGTGGTCAAGGGTGTGGCAGCTGGATCGCTATGCAAAAAAAGTGCAAAATAATGTACTTGGGCCACAGAAATCCAGGAGCAGAGTACAAAATCGGGGGAGTATCACTGGCGACCACCAAGTAGGAGAGAGACCTGGGGCTAATAATCTCTGTTGACCTAAAGTTGGCCAGGCAGTGCAACAAAGCAGTTGGGAGGGCAAGTGGAGTGCTGGGGTGCATAGGGAGAGGTATCACCAGCAGAAGGAGGGAAGCAGTGCTGCCTCTGTGTCGATTGCTGGTAAGACCTTACCTAGAATACTGTGTCCTGTTCTGGAGGCTACATCTCCGGAAGGACATAGGCACTGTGGAGGCAGTGGTCCAGAGGAGAGCAACTAAAATTGTGCAGGGTCTGCATCAAAAGCCATATGTAAAAAGGACTGAAGGAAATCAGTATGTACACCCTGGAAGAGAGAGGATGAGGATGGATATGATAGAGACCTTTAAATACTTCAAAGGTGTAAATAAGATACATGAGGAAAGTATTTTGCAGAAAAAAGGTGCACAAGAACAACGGGTCATGCTGTGAAGTTGGAGATGGGTGGATTCAGGAGAGATGTGAGGAAGTACTTCCTCACAGAAAGAATGGTGGATTCCTAGAACAGACTACCAGCCGATGTGGTGGGTGCGAAAACAGTAGTGGGGTTCAAGAATGCATGGGATAGGCAACACCAATGAGAATTCTTTGTTTCTTTATGTATGATCTGGGTGTTAATAGAATGTGATTTTCTGAACAACTGGCATAAGCTTCCGAGGAAGGACTTGCTTGGTCCGAAAGCTGAAGCACTGTTTTCTTTCTTACATCTATTTTGGTCCAATAAAAGGTATCAAACCATTTGTTTCTGGATCTGTTCTTACAAGGACCAATATGGCAACTAACTAATCGGTGTGGTATAGGCATAAGGGAGTCTTGGAGGAAAGGAAAGGAATGGGGAGAGGGAGACAGAACCAAAGATTAGGTAGAGTCTATGGAGATACTGTATGTAGGGGAAAAATGGGCAGACTGGGTGGGTCAAGAGGTCCTTATTTGCCAGCAAATTCTATGTTGCTGTTATAGATAACATATTTTACCAGTTCCTTTGTTGCCTGAGCAAGCCCTGATTTGGAAGCAGAAGTTAAGCACAGAAATAAGTGGAGAAAGCTTTGGCCTTCCTGTGTGGTTTGGATGCTACTGAGCCTTCCCAGCTGTATGGAGAACCACTGATGTACCCACCTCACATGAATGGAGGGATGCAATAGCGTCATTGGCTGTGTTCACTAGGAGTATGTTCCATGTAACAAGGAATACCCTGATATCATACTACAAATATTGGGCATCCTTTATCACATCCCCCTGTGTTCATTAGGTCATCTTTTATCATGTCCCCCATGTGTTCCTTAGAACCTCGCTTCCCACTGCATGATGGTAAAGATGAGCTACGTGCCCCATAATTACTCAGGAGACAATGTCTCACTTCTTTTTCCCCCCTTCCCTCTTGATACCTGCTTTAGGGTGTTGATGTAAATGTACTGCTGTATCTCACCTGCATATACTGTAAAAGGAACTGTGAAGTACTGACTTTGAATTTCAGTGTGGTACTTCTGTTGCCTATGTACATTTTTGTTCTGTTCGTCTGTATGTTAATTGTTCAAAAAACTGTTCAGTAAAGATGATTACTGCACAAAATATGGCACAGATACAAATTAGGGTGCATTGATACGCTTAAATGGAAGCAAATAGCACATTGAGTGGAACCAAATGCCCTCAGACTGCCTATTTATAGAATCAGCAAATACCTTGGCAACTCACTCGTGCTTTAACTGTGGTAGATATGTCTGTCAGTAAATACAGAAATTCCTGCACTTGGGTACAAGCCCCTGCAATGGAGCCCTAAGTGGTGGAACCCACAGTATAGAGTAGTGGACAAACCTATAGCCAGATAACCTGGACACTTAAGGATGATAAACGGAATTTGGGGATATAATGGATGAGTACACCAGCGCATGGAAGTTTTTCACTTACCTCGGAAGGTGCTTTGGTGTTCCTAGACAAATGTTCTGATAATATAGTTGAGGGAAACGCTAAGTAGCAAACTGATGACGAATTTTGTTTACCCTGAAGATGATCATTGGCAGGACATTTGTATATGAATGAACTTGTTTTTTGAAGGGGTGCCTTCATTATGCGTTGTAATCAGGAATGGAATCTTGGCAGTGTCACATAAAAGTTACAGTCTAGAAAAAGATCTAGATCAGCCAATTGGAGACAAGTAGTGGGAGGAGTGTTATACACATGTATATTGCATGTGTAGAGAGCTGCAAGGCAAATTAGTACAGTACAAACTTATGCGCAAATAGCATAGAATCCCAGTTAAAATTAAAACTACAGGTCCATAAAGGCATGAACCGTGCAGAGAACGGGATATGGAAGGAACGGATAGGGCTCATATCTTGTGGTATAGTGCAAGGCTGGATCACCTTTGATTGGAAATAAAGGCACACAGTGGTGGAATGCAGATGCCACGTAGACCTTGATTCTGTGTTATTGGAGACTGGTCAGTGAAAGGTACTCTCAATAAAAAGGACTGTAAGTAGGTATCGGAAGCAATTCTCTGTGCAGATTGGCTAATCTTGCCCAAATGGCTTTAAAACCAGACCCCCTCGGTATTCAGGAGTGGGTTGCAAAACTTGGTACCTTAGCTGCAAATGAACAGGTAAATGAATAGGTAGCACTGATGCCTTTCGCCACATACAGTCACAGCCAAAGACATGGTCAGATATTTCCTGACATTTCTGTGATATTTCTAGAGAAAACTCCTGCTTTCTGCATTTCCACAGTAGGGGCGGCAGAGAGAAACTCTAGAAATTTAACGAAATATCTGGCCATGTCTGTGGCTACCACGTATGGGAACCATTCTTTAAACTGCCTAAGCACAACTTCCAGGGATCAGAAAATGTATCCCCCTCTTCCTCAGAACTGTTTGCATAAAGTTGTAGGCCTTATTTCAAATAATAAACTCGCCTGTTTGTCTATGAAAGATCTAAAATGCAGGAAACATTGATGGTTTTGTTTTCTGTATAGGACACAGTTTTATTTGTCCCCAGCAAATGCAACAAAATTGTATTATGAGGTACATTTTATTGGACAGAGAATTAAACTGGGAGCAACTTTGAACACTGAGCTTACTGTACTGTATAGGCCAGAGCACGTTTAAACCGCATGTATTACCAGTGCAAGGTGACTGTATTCCGTATGCACAGAAACTTCACTTGGGTTGTACTGCTTTGTTTGTAAAAATGGAAAAATGAAGAGGAGGGAAAAAAATGCTAGTTCCTCCAGAATCAGATTTTAGCTCAAGCCAGAACTTGACTTACTCATCCGATTATGGGGCTTCAGGAAGGAAAGTCTTTCAAATAATAAGAGATGGGGAATTTTTTATTGTAATATAGAAAGTAAAGAAAACCAAGATGAAAGAATAATACATGTTAACTACACATGAAAGAAATACAGAAAGAGCATGAAAACATAAAATGGAAATATAAGAAACATACATTAAGAAAAAACTAAAAGAAAACAGGCAGTATTTACTTCATACTGAACAGATGCCCCATATTAGACTCATCCTTCTCCACTAGTACCATCTCTCTTCCCTGTCTTTACCCAAAGAGTACGGGAAGTTGTTATTTCCAAAAACATCAAAAGTCGCACCAAATACAATATACTAGAAAACTTTTACACCCTTCATGAGTGTAGACAATTGGACTGACTTCCTACATATCCCACACTCAGTGAAAGGTTATCCAAAAGGCACTTACCCACCCAAATCTCCCCCAAAAATGAACATAAATCTAGTTTCCAGCCGCAGTGGCAAAGGAAAAACCTGAGCTACTGTCAAAAATATAGGAGTCAGAAAAGTTTTAATCATAAAAATACGTTTTGTACGAGTCATAGGAAACCGTTTCCATTTATGAACTTTAGAATCAGCCTGGGCTAGACAAGGCAGCCAGTTGTCCTCAGCGGGGTTATTCCCACCGAACATTAGTCCTTATATTTTCACAGGGCTTTGTGAAATTTGTATCCCATGCATAGCAGAGATCTGCAAGGACTGTTCCTTCTGAAGGGCCATACATACAGTTTTGTCCTTATTTAACCTTGCTGCAGAGCAATTTGAAAATTCTTGGACCAAGTCCACTGCCCTCATCCCTGAGGCAGAGTCGGCTACCAAAAGGCAGATATCGTCTGCATATGCCAAAGTATTAGTAAAGGCAGTCCCCAAAAGAGATGTTAAACACCGAAGTGTCCTGTCAGCAGTAAACTTACGTAAAAGGAATCTGTCGCAAAGATGTGTAACGGGGGTCTCAAGGGGCACCCCTGTCATACTCGCTCTTTTAATGGAGACATAACTGCCCCTTATACCATTCACAAGAGGGCATGTAGAAGCTTTGTCACAAAGGAGTTGGATCCATGTAATAAATTTAGGAGGGATACCATAATGTCCAAAATGGTAAAAAGGTAATCATGAGAGACCAGGTCAAATGCCTTGGGCTGATCAAGGCTGAGAACATAACCATCCTCGCAGTCAGTTGCATATACTTCCTGAAGCAATTTCAGATTATCTGTCATGGATCTAGAGGGTACCCACAGGTCTAGGATGGGGAGATATATATCTGGACTCCATCCTTTGCTTATAACCGTCATAAGGATTGGTATGCTGAGTAGACCCGTGTTCCAAATTTTTGTTCGGTAAATAAGGAACTGCCTCTGTCATACTGAAACAAGGTCATGTCCCTTTTTACTTTAGAAATGTATGCACTATATTCAAGGGTAGTGTCCACAGCTAAAGAAAATAGTCTTTGTAGCGGACTATAATACTTAAGATATCGAAAATATTTTGTCCATCCAGTCATTTTAGAGACAAGATGGAATAATTTTTGGACTTCCATTTTGGTGTCCTGCCACCATAATAGCGGACTGTCATATAATTCCAACAGGGAATTCCTAGATTCCAAAAGGTCCAAGCCTGCTAAAGAATCTGCCAATAATGAGGTATTAAGCTTCAATTATTATAGGACTCAGGTTTGTTTAGTGCCACTCCCACTTGAATACTTTCCAACCCATGATCAGAAGATTCCACATGGGAAACAGTGTGAGCCGAACAAGTAAGCCAAGAGGATAAGAAGAAAAAATCAGTTTGGGTCATTAACCATCCCTTCCGAAAGGTGTGATCTGGTGGCTGTTTACCATACACAGCACTATTGGTTAATTTGGCCATTTGGTACATGTCATTCAAAAAATTTGTATCACTATATAGCTTGGGAGTAAGCCCGGTCTTATCTCGGAGGGAGAGAACACAGTTGAAATCTCCCCCCAGGATAACCGATTTAGTAGTAAATAGGTAAGGCCTGATTTTTTTTTCATCAATTCGATCCGAAGAAATTTAATCTGAGGACTGTAAATATTATTAAAACAATATTACTGCCCTCTAAAGGTAACATCAAGGATAAGTGCCCAACCAGGAATTAAGTCTGTAAGGCGAGAAACAACAAAGTCTGTCCCAGTAAACAGAAAACCTACCCCAGCACATGGTTCTTCCCCCAGGGACCAAAAGGAGCGGCCACCAAATCACTCCCTGGAAGCTCTGTTAATTTCCTGTAAGGTGTGCAGCCAGGTTTCTTGCAAAAATACACAGTTTGTCCTAAACTTCTAAGTATGGAAAAAGTAACTACTCCTTTCCTTAAAGATTTTATACTATTAGTATTTAATGAAGCGCAGGAAAGTGACTCAACTGGCATAGGGAGTAGGAGTGTTTGTTAAAGCATGATTAACTCAGGTCTTCAGAGTTTCCAGTTTGGACCATTTCCAACTTGAGGATCTACAATTGCTAGAGACCCCTCAGTGTCAGTTATGGTGTCAGGCAGTGATGATGCAATTGAGAAAGCATCTGAATCCTCATCAGATTCTGGGCACTGTTTCCTTTTAGCTAGCACTAAGAACTTATTCCTGGTGCTTACTCTGGTTGGCATTCGTATGGGTGCATCCAAGGCCACCCTAGTTCCTCTGCCACAATACGATTGTCTGCCTCGCTGTTGTTTCCATACAGGTTCTGTGGGAGGGGGCATGCCTCTTCCCTGGTCTGGGCATGCAGTAGGTGCAACAGAATGAGAGGGCAGGTTAGGATCAGCACTAGGAGTAGCAGTACCATCCTGGTCCGGCCTTATAGCATCATTGTCAATAATGACCTCCTGCGTGATACCCCCCCTGAGGGGTGGTAGAGCCAATATGCAGTGAAGATTCAGGATTACAAGCAGGTGGGATCAAAACCTCCTGGCCTCTCGCCGCTAGGTAGGGAGCCCCTTGAGGTGGTGGAACAGGGGGGCAACTACTTTCAGACTGAGTTGCATAGTTCCTGGCTGATGTTGAGCCCTAGTAACATCTTCCTGATCATCTGTACTCCCAGAGGGGTGGTTATGAGTTGCCCAGGGGCAGTTTTTATACGTGTGATGGTTATCATCACATAAATTACAAAACAAAGGGTTAGGACAAGCAATGCCAGTACGTCCGATTCCGCCATACAGAAAGCATTTTATTTCATCACAGGTGTTGTTGAGGTGTGTACAGGACCCACACTGAAAGAACGATTTGGGCTGTCCTGTGTAGAATATAAACCCCCTGTTCCTGCTGAGAAAAAAACAACTAGGCAGCCTGATTCAGTTGAACATGAATTCGCCATTCCCCAGTCCAGATTCAATCAGAATCCATAATTGGATCTGGAATGCCTAAAACAGTGCACTTCTGTCTCAGCCAGTACAAGATATCACCAGTAGCTACCCCTTTGTTTTTGAAAAGGACTGTAATGGTCTGAAATGCAAGTTTAGTTAGTGGGATCGCAATAAATGGTGACCAAAGTAAGGTATGCTTAACATCCTGGTATTTCTGCCAAAAGACTTCCAACCCTTGTGGAGTTTTGAAACTCGGATCAAAGATGGGATCGCCAGATGTGTGTATTAAGTCAGTGGCAGAAAAGCCCATACTGTCCAAAATCATAGAACGCCCCACATATCGCCTGTCAGAGTACGACTCCAGTCTCCCTCTGTATTTCAGGTGGACAGCGTTCCTATTTTTGGCAAATTTGGGGTGGGGGCGCATGAAATAAACCAGCATAGGTCCTGGCTCTAGGACCACCATGAGTGGAGGGTCTGGGGTTGCCCGGATTATGTCTGTTGCAATGTCCAGGAGGAGTCCCTGGGGGCGGGGGGGGATTCTGAGGAGGAAGAAGGCCCCACAGTAGTCGTGGACTGATGTTCTAGAGTAGTCTGAGCCCCTGAGGTCAAATGAATTACAGCAGAAACGCTAGGCACAGTGGGACCTGGCAGTGTTGTTAGCTGTTCCAAACACAGGACAGGGTGTTGTGTTAAATCCAAGGAGGAAGGTAATGAAAGTGGGTCCTCCACATCATAGAGATCTAATTGAGCGGCCTGTGTGATGGTAGTGGGAGACATCCAAGGTTGGACTCCTTCTGGGCGAATCCACCCACCATCAAGCAATGCTTGACCAATAGGCACACTAGTACAAGACAGGTTGGAATCATAGTTTTGGGAGACATTCAAGCCTAAACCCCACCATCCCATTCCTCTACATCCTGACCTGCTTTGTGAGAACTGTCCGGCCATCCAGCTTTGGGGCCAGTAATACTGTAGCATCATCCTCAGAGCTTCACATATCAGACCTCATGCCTTGCTTAGTCAATTGGGACTTTCAGAGGGTGATAAAGGTAACAGCGTACCTGTATGTGCCTGGGTCCCAGTCTCCGTCATTGGGTCTTCCGTCAACAGTATCCCTTCTTGCCGCAATTCTGCCTGCAAGGAACCTTGATCTGCCATTTATTCTTCCACGGAAACCGAAGCCCCTGGTTCCGTCTTTGAAGCCATGCCCAAACATCGTGTATCCAGTATCAAAACTGTGCATTGGGCGAGTACCGCCTCCTGATGTACTATAATCTCCAAAAGCTGTCTTCGTTTACATTCCAACTCACGGTACAAGTTTTCTGCCTCACCTCAAAATGGTGCAGGGTCTGCATCAGAAACCATATGAAGAGAGACTGAGAGAGCTTAATATGTATACCCTTGATGAAAGGAGGGACGGGGGGGGACATAATAGAAACTTTCTAAGTACCTCAAGGGAATCAGCAAAGTCCAGGAGGTAGCCCTTTCCGAAAAAAGAGATGTGTAAGAACAAGGGCACAATTTAAAAGATGGGGGACAGGTCAGGTTAATGTGAGGAAATTTTTTTTTCACGGAGAGAGTGGTGGATGCATGGAACAGCCTTTCTGGGGAGGTTGTTGGGTCTAAAACACTGGGGGAATTCAAACATGCATGGGACAGACATAAGGCAGTTGTAGTGGGGGGTTGCAGGAAGTAGGCTGTTGGTTAGCTAGGATCTGCAGCTTATCCAATAGGTAGGGAAATGAGCAGACTGGTGGGCCAAATGGTCCTTATCTGCCGTCAAAGTCTATGTTTACTCTGTTTCTTAGCAACGGGAGGGAGGATGTGAGAGGACAAATTAGGAACAATGCAGAGGGACCCGACGTAACACAAGGAAACAACCTATGTGCATCATGGAACAAACTCATTTCTTTGAACTATAATATGCATTAGCCTTACATTCCATTTGTCGCTGAATGAAGATATTGTGTGTGATGTAGTGTGTGTTCTTTTCCATTTTTGAATAAAGCTATTACTGTCTCTTGCCATTGAGTCAAAGTTGGAGGTATAGCTTGAAGTTCCAGCTTTGTTACTGCTTTCTTCACAGTGGTCAGTAATATCACCAATAGGTATTAATAATTATTAATTAGGCCACCCTGTGGCTTAATGAAATACCTGTGCCCATCATAGCTTCCAAATGCCTGGCTCAATTCAAAAATGGCCTCAGATATCACCTTAAATCAATCACAGAGTGTGACTGCCTCTGATGGCCTGCCCACCCGCCTACACAGCCCTCCTAGTTGCACTCTGGAAGGACTGTAGCACCTCTCTCCACTGATCTGCTAGTGTCTACCCGCCGTAACAGATTCTCCTACTCCTTTGGCACGTGCTCACTCACATTTCTCACACCTTGACCTGTGAGCCCTTTTCAGCTCCAGCACCTTACCACACCGTGCCCCTACCTTAGCCCAGCACTTCTTCACCCTTGTGCCCCCCCCCCACTCTCACCAACCCCTCACTCAACAGCCACAATCTCAACTATATATCCTGACAAGGCCCTATTCTGAGGCTGCTCCCCCCCCCAATGTTCTCTCACCTTTGCTCGCTATCTCACTCACTGTTGCCAAACCAAACCCTTGAAACCAGAGATACTAAGAATTGTAAATATGTTTTATTACTGTGTCTTGAACTGTACTTCTCTAGCGATAAATACTGTAACATAGAAACATAGACTTTGATGGCAGATAAGGACCGCTTGGCCCACCTAGTCTGCCCATTTCCCTACATAGAGGTATAAGCTGCAGATCCTATTTAACCAACAGTCTATTTCTTCCAACCCCCCACAAATAATGCGTTATGTCTGTCCCATGCATTCTTGAATTCTCCCACAGTTCTAGACCCCACAACCTCCTCAGGAAGGCTGTTTCATGCATCCACCAGCCTCTCTGTGAAAAAATACTTCCTCACATTGCCCCAGAATGCACCCCCCCCATCTTCAAATTGTGTCCCCTTGTTCTTGCACATCTCTTTTTCTGAAAGATGCTATCCTCTTGGACTTTGTTGATTCCACTGAGGTACTTAAAAGTTTCTATCATGTGCCCCCTCTCCCTCTTTTCCTCAAGGGTATACAGTACATATTAAGCTCCTTTAGTTTCTCCTTGTATGGCTTCTCTTGCAGATCCCGCACCATTTTAGTTGCCCTCCTCTCGACTGCCTATATCCTGTCTATGTCCTTGTGGAGATGGGGTCTCCAGAACTGGAGGCAGTACTCCAGATGGGGTCTCACCAACTGTCTGTACAGAGGGATAACAACTTCCTGTTTTCTGCTGGTGATGCCTCTCCCTATGCATCCCAGTATCCCCCCAGCCCTCCCTACCGCCTTCTCACATTGCTTGCTAACCTTAAGGTCATCTTATATGATTACTCCCAGGTCCCTTTCCATTTTTGTTGTTGTTACTTCCTCCCCCACCCATTGTGTAATCTTCCCCTGGGTTTTTGTTTCCCAGGTGCATTATTTTGCACTTCTTTGCATTGAATCCAAGCTGCCATACATCTGACCATTCCTCCAACCTTGCCAAGTCCCTTCTCATCCTTTCCACGCCTCCTTGTGTGTCAACCCTGTTGCAGATCTCTGTGTCATCTGTAAAGAGGCATACTTTTCCTTTCAGTCCCTCTGCAGTGTCACTTATAAAGACATTACAAAGGACTGGACCCAGTACTGAACCCTGCGGTACCCCAGTAGTAACCTCTCTTTCTTCAGAGTGGACTTCATTTATAATTACTTTCTGTGTCCTGTTGTCCAGCCAGTGTTTTACCCAGGCTACCACCCTGGGACCCACTCCCAGACTGGTTAATTTGACTATTATTCTTTTGTCTGGGACTGTGTCAAATACCTTGCTAAAGTCTAGGTAGGCCATGTCCACAGCCCCTCTCTGGTCTACTACTATGGTCACCCAGTCAAATAAATCAATTAGATTCGTCTGACACGACCTTCCCGCTGTGAACCCATGCTGCCTTGGGTCCTGTGCCCCACTGACCTCTAGGTACTCAACAGCTCTTTCCTTCAGAAGTGATTCCATCACTTTCCGTCCCACAGAGGTCAAACTGACAGGTCTGTAGTTTCCTGCCTCTGTCTTGGTCCCACTTTTGTAAAGGGGAATCACATCTGCCTTCCTCTAGTCCTCAGGTACCACACCATCCTCCCATGATTTATTAAAAAGGGTAGTCAGTGGTTTCACTAGTTCTCCCCTTAATTCTTTTAGAATTCTGGGATGAATTCCGTCTGGCCCCTTTGCATTGTCTACCTTCAGGTTTAGGAGTTCTTTCAGAACCCTTTCTTCTGTGAAAGGACTGGGATTGCTCCCCCCCCCACATCCAGAGTGCTTCTGTTAATTGGATTAGGCACTTCCCCCTCCTCCTCTTTTGTGAATACTGAGCAGAAATATTGTTCAGTATCCCTGCTTTTTCACTGTCCCTCTCTGCCCACCCACTGTCCATTCTGTTCAGCCTCACTAGCCCTCCCTTTCTACGCTCCCTGATGTACCTATAAAAGGTTTTATCCCCCTTCTTAGCCAAGTTGGCTATCTTTTCCTCAGTTTTGGGTCTTTGCTATTCTGACTTCCCTCCCTACTTCCTTCTGCCTTAACTGGTACAGCTCTCTGTCCTGCTCCTTCTGTGTTTCCTTATACTTCCCGAAAGCTATCTTTTTCTCCCTGACCTTCCCCGCCACCTCTTTTGAGAACCATAATGACTTTTTCTTTCGTTTTGATTTTTTTGCTTCACACAAAGGCTTGTTGCCTCTGTGACAGCAGTTTTGATGTTTACCCATTGTTGCTCCACCCCTCCTTCTAGCCTGTTTACTAGTGCTTTTCTAAGGCACTCTCCCATCTTGCCAAAGTCAGCCCTCCTGAAGTCCAGTACCCTCACTTTTGTATGGCTTGACTCTGTAACTGAGTTTATCGTGAACCACACTGTTTGGTGGTCACTTGTTCCCAGATGGCTACCCACTTCTAGATCTGAGATGCTCTCACTGTCCTCATTTGAGAGTATGAGGTCTAAGATTGCTCCATCATGAGTGGGTTCCAAAACTAGCTGTCTGAGGCATGCCACCTGTAGGGCATTGAAAATGGCCCAGCTCTGGGATGTGGCTGCAGCAAATGTGCTCCGTTTAACATCTGGCATATTCAGGTCTCCCATCAACAGTATCTCCCCTTTCTCTGCCATACTAAGAATGCGTTCTGTCATATCTTTGTCCATTCTCTCTCCCCCTGACATGGGAGTCAGTATACAACTCATGTGCGGATTGTGGTGCCATTTCCAGTCTCTAAGGTGAGCCACAGTGCCTCCTCTCCTCCCTGTTTACTGTTTTGTTCAGTTGCTGTAATCCCAGCCCTTATATAGAGAGCTACTTCTCCCCCTCTTCTCCCTTCCCTGTCTCTCCTGTAGGTTGTGTACCCTGGTATGTTAACATCCCAGTCATGGTTTTCTGTGTACCATGTTTCTGTGACTGCTACGATATCCAGGCATCCCTCTTCCATCAAGGCCACTAGTTCAGGGAGCTTGTTGCCCAGGCTATGGCCATTTGTACTCATTACCCTCCATTTCCTGACGGCCTTACCCCTTTTTGCCCCATCCCTGTCCTTATTGCCTTTGTCACTTTCTCCATTTACCTCTGCCCTTCTCCCTATCGACATCTCTGTCTTGGTGTTTACCTCTTTTACTACCCTGATTTTTAGGGGGGTTGCTAGGATTTCCCTACTCCTTTCCAGTGCCTCCCCCCCTTGGCTAGTTTAAATGCTTGCCAATGAAGCATTTAAACCTATCACCTAGGATCTTGGTTCCCCTCCTGGACAGATGCAGACCATCACGCCAGTATAGGCCTGCATCATTCCAGGTGGACCCCCAGTCCCCAATGAAGCCAGATCCCTGAGCTCTGCACCAGTTTTTCAACCACTGATTGAATCCCATGGTGTGGAGCACCCTAGATTCACCTATGCCATAGACAGGCAGCACCTCCGAGAAGGTTACCACGCGTGCTACTTGTCTAAGGCCCCTTCCCAACTCCTCAGACTCTTCCTGCACTGCTCTGATCCCTTTCTTAGCCAGGTCATGTGTCCCTAGGTGGACAGTGACATCCAGCTCCCTCCCCTGTGCAGCTGCTCTGGCGATTCTGAGGATTCGCTCCCTGTCCCTCCAAGCATGGCACCAGGTAGGCACCTTACCTTCCTCTCTCCTTCCTCCCCCAGTTCTACCTTCCTACCAATGGAGTTCCCCACCAGGAGTTGTTTTCTTCCCCTGTGGGGTCCCATGCCACCCTCCTGTGGGTCTCCTTTGTGGAGGTTCTCAGCATCCTCCTTGGTCTCCACTGTGGGTGCCTCCATAGAGGAACCACACTTTGCCAGAACGGCATATGAATTGTGGAGCGGTACAACTGGAGGAATGCACCTCTGTTCTACCACCCTCACCCTCCCTGAGCCCACTGTGGTCCAACCGCTCCTCTTTCTTGGCAACATCTGTGGCAACAGCAGTGGCCCTAGTGGTTCCTGGATGGTAGAAGAGGTCCCACAAATCCTGGCCAACTCAGCCTGAAGATGAGCAACCCCCTCCCTCAGCCCAGAGAGGTGTCTGCAGATGGGACAATACCGCATCCTCCAGAACGTCTCCCGGAAGACTACTGCACTGCACCACTCCCATCATGTCTTATTTCTGGCCCCTTCACTGTTGTTTGGAATACTTACTCTTTCCTCTGTTTATTTATTTTTTCTCCCTATACTTACTTACTGCCTCTGTGCCCTTTAAGCTCCTGACCTTCCTGTTCTGAGACAAGAAGATTCTATATTTCTCAGTAATCTCCTTACTTGCTCAGAGACAGGCCTCCAGCAGCTAGGGGTGGATGGAGAGCTGCTCTTGTCCTTCTAGGATGGTGAGTCTTTGGTGGCTCCGTGATCACTCACTTCCTGCTCCCAAATAGGAAGTTCCCGTTGTCAGTCAAATCCTTTGCCTATAAAAGTAGAACTGGCTTGGGGGGGGGCAATATAGTCTCAGTAGAGAAATCCAGTCACAACAGTAGCTCCTTCGTCTTGGTGTTCTCTGTAATATTGTAACCAATTGTATTTTTCAAGGTGTTTGAATACTGTAATTTGTCTTATGTTAACCTGACATGGAACCTTTGTAAAAGAACTTACGATCAAAGGTCTTTTCCGAATACCAAATAAATAAAAGAATACTTGTTTTTCAAGTCAGGTGGGAACATTGAAAAGAGTACTAATGTATGAGGGTAAGAGTTCCTAACTCCACAATTAATTGCTTGATGTTGGCTGAGATCTGTGCCCAGAGTCCAGTAAGTGCTGGGCATTTCCAAAACATGCGCATGTGTCACCTCCCCAGCCCTGGCTCTTGCCCCTGAAAGAAGCAATAACAGTTGCACACACATACACACAGCCTTAGAGCTTCGTCTATCAGCCACTCAGTTGTTCAACTTACAGTTGATCTTCCCGCCCACGCTCGGTTCTGGTACTCAGTAAGATCCTCATTCAGCATTCCATACTCTCTGACCAGACTTACCAAGTCAGACATCAACCACAGTCAGTATAGCAGTCATCTTGGAACTATGTGTGGGGTTACAACAACAAAGCAAAAGAAAAGGCTACGGGGCGCGAGGATGATGATAAAAAGATAATTCACAAAAACATCGGCTCCTTCTGCTGGTAATTCTACCAGTAGAGGGGCTAAATTACAAGAACATTAACTTTTAATTGATTTTTATTCATTTAGTGTTTTATTTTTTCGATATATTTTACAACAGTGTTACCTATAACCCAATTTTCTAAGCGCAGTAATACCCTCCAAGGTGGAGGGTATGGGTTGTACCCACCCTTCCAGGGGCCGAATGGCCCTCTCTCTACCTGCAGCATCATGACTCATCACGCCCTGCCGGTGGCTATCCAAATACTGCCTACCTTGTCAGGTATTTTTGCTCATGTAAATTCTGGTCATGTCCCTAGAAATTGTGTCTTAAAATTTGCTGGAGAAACAAATAACGTGCAGAGATTTTGAATATCTGACCGCTTGATCTTTAAGAAGACTGGTAGAAGAAAACTTCAGAAAGCATCTGAATTATTAATATCTTCAGTTCAGCAGCCTTCTGTGTAATAATGCCCTAGATAGCACTATACTTACAATTATTAAACCAATTAATTCAAGAGACTGAATTGATCTATGTTATCGTTCAGCACACTGCTTTTATTTCCACTGAAAAGGCAGCCCTTCCTTCCTTTTCCATTTAGTTTTTAGTTGCTGCTTTATAGCTGTGCCCTTCCTATATCTATCTAACAAAAGCTTTGCCTTTCAGGTTAAATGCTATCCTTTTGTAACCCCCCTGCAAATGGGGGTTCCCAAAAGACTTCCAGGAGCTTGCTTGAATGCTCCAAGCCTGAATGGTGTTTTGGCATTTAAGCCATTTATCAGTGAGTGTTTTTAGAACCTCTGGTACTGTCTCTTTAAGAGCTGTCTGCTTGCAGACATAATTAGTTTGTATGGGGGACTGTGTGTTTCTTTGATTGAGTACCACTCAAGCTGCTGCCAATTCACTTCATTTTTGCAGTCACTAGGAGTGCAAAGGAACCTATCTGACAGATGTAACTGTTTGCCAGAAATTATTTAGAGTAATAATGAAATTACAGTTTGTCTAACCTGCTTTCTTTGCAGTCAGAACTGTGTCTGCTAGTTCCCATTCTAGTTTTGAACTGCTGAACTGGACCAATCAGTGGGGTAAGCTAGCTCTAAAATGGTGCCTTGGACGAATCAGAACTTGGACTCATAATCTGAGCCAGCCACAAGAGGATTGTATGGGCAGTGACTCTGGGAGATGTAGTTTAGACTTCAGCACCTTTTTGGACCAACAGCAGCAGTCTATTGTGAGTGACAGCCAATCCAGTCAAGAACTGGGAGGAACTCAAAGGAAGTGCCAGTTTTGTCGGTTGGAGTTTCAGTTGAGCTTTGGCAGTGAAGAAGGAAGGAGCCCTGTGCTTTTTCAGTGTGCAGTTTTAGTCAAAAACGTGTGTAAGGCCCAGAGTTCCGGTCTGCAGCTTGTTAGACTGAACTGTCCCTGTGAAAAGAATCAAAGGATCTCTGAAGAGTAGAAACCAGGCTCACCCTGTAGAAGACTGGAGGAATTGTTGAAAATTACACTCGGTCTGTCAGGAACTGAATCTGCTGTGTGTTCTCCCGGTATTGTGCAGTAATTGCGATCGATACAAATGCAGCCTGCCTGGTATAGTGCTTTTATATGGATGTGTAAGAGGTTTGTGTACCTCAAGTGAGCCCTGCTGACATTGAAGGACCCTATCTTATTTGGAGGTCGTGAGTACTAATTCAGGGTCGCCTCCCTGTTGAATTGCCACATTAAATCCAAATGGAATTACTGTACTGCTGACTGTTTAATTCTCCTTTTCTCGGTGTGAAGGGCCCCTACCAGCTGCCAGTTTGGACTAGTACTGGGCGGGTGCCCAGGACGGTAACTGATAGGGATAGAGCCGCTGCACAGAGCCATAGGTAGATTATTAGAGTGATAAGCTAATTAACCTGATTTCCCTGTCCTTGTTATATCCCTAAATAAATCAGAGCTGCTTGTTTCAGCAGAGTTATACTGCCTGAGGTATTTGTCTATGTTAAAGTACTGTACTGTGATTGTTGCACTGTATCTCATTTCACAGGAGGTCCCAGTGCCGGAACCAGTCCTGGGGGTAAGTGTATACTGTGAAGGTAATTCTGATATATTGTGTGGGCCACTAGTGGGAAGAAAGGGGGGTTGCAGTGTCCCAGAGGGCTGTGACCAAGTTAGTTTAACTATTGCAAACCCTGACCTCTGGGTGGAGGCACCCGCCATTGGATCCAGGCCCCTCAACCTGTTAGTGGCAAATCAGGCAGGGGTAGTAGCCCCTGGGATAGCGCCATCTAGGGGTTACACTTTTATTGCCTGAAGCACAGATTAGGTTTAATTAGTTTAAACAAGCAAGTTTAACTTTGTACTCAATAATAGAGAAATAAAACAAAATCTTGTGGTGGAGGTGTGATGTACCCCCAGAGTGTTGTGATCTTTGCTGACACCAGTCATAAGAAATATAAGAAAAGGTTTTACAGAATATTATTTTAAAGCTCTGCTTGCTACAGTACTGGCACAGTTAAGGTTGTTGGCTAGCATTTCCAGAGTTTACAGGACCATAGAGCATCTGGGAAGAGAAGGTGACATGCAGTTCAAAGTGTTAGCCTCTGCCACATACCCTGCTCCCTGGTTACATCTTGTTTTTTAAAACTTAATTTTATCATGTTTAAAAAAATCAAAATACAGCTTATAAAGCTCAGTAGACAAGTGAGTACACAAATGAATCACAACATTTTTATAACCTGTGATAAAGGATTTTTTTTATTTATTTATCAAGTCTAGGATTACAAATACCCTTGAGCCAAGGCTCTGTCACAAAGGTTTCACGTCAGAGAAATACAAATTATGGGGAACATCAAGACATTACAACAATGTGGACATTGCAAACAGATTACAAATTAATACAATTCAAGGGTAACATTGTAAGCAAGGCAGCCAGTGACATTTGTCAGAGAAAACAGACAAGAGATAAGAAGTGCTAGAGTCATAGGGAGAGGGGAGGGGGAAAAAGGAATGTAGGTAGGGTGGGGAGAGGGTGAAAAGTGCAGCATTGGGTATAACAAGAAGTGAGGGTAGAATCCAGTGGCCATTAGAACAGGCAGAGAAGTGGAGAAACAGGGTTAAGTTGGGCAGTCACAGGAGCTGTTGGTAGTGAGATAGTCCCAGAGCCTAGTTTTAAACATACCAATTGTCGGGGCAGAGGAGATGGTGGGGCTTAGGCCATTGAACCAGAGTGACGCTCGATAAGCAAAAGAGCGTTGTCCCTGTAAAGTGTGACAGTGGGGGACCTTCAGTAGCTGTAGCGTGGATCTCCAAAGGCATCGTTTGTTGGTTCAGTGTTGTAACAGAGTTGAGACCCCAGAAGGTGCAAGGCCAAGGTAGATTTTTTTCGCCATGGAGCAGGTGAGAAACTTTATGTGGTTTGATAGTTGGAGCCAGCCGGTCTGAGTGTACAGGTCATATGTGTGGATGAGACAGTGAGCACCAGTAATGAGTCGATATGCCTTATTTAAGGCAGTTGAGAGGCGTCTAAGGGTTATGGTTGTGGCCGAGCCATAAATGATGAGACCACAGTCTATTACAGAGATCACAGAGCTCAGGACTGCAACCTTCAAAGCTTCTGGCGTGAGGTGTTGTTTGTGTTTGTAGAGGAGACCAAGCCATGTATTAGCAGCTCTAGCTACATTATCTACGTGAGGCCCATAGGAGAGATTAGGGTCAAGCTGTATCCCTAAGTATTTGAAGGACCCCACCTGATCTAGAGTGTTCCTCTGGGAGGTGGAGATAGCCAAGTGGTGTAGCTTGTGTGGGTTATGATAGCTGCAGAAGAGCATAGATTTGGTTTTCTTGTCATTGAGGGCCAGTTTATGATTAAGAAACCATATATTTACAGAACTGAAACCAAGATGAAGGTTGTGTTGAAGAGTTGCAGGATCTTTGTGAGTGGAGAATACAACAGCATCATCGGCATATAGTATGATCTGCTCAGAGCAGTGGTAAGGGAGGGAGTTTAAGAAAAGGCTAAAACGGTGGGGGCCCAGTATGGATCCCCATGGGACACCCGAGCGAACAGGCAGGGTGTCAGAAAGAGCGTCAGCAATTTTTCCTCTCTGTGACCAGTTTTCTAAGTAGCTTTTAAACCAGAGAGAAGAGTCATGTGATAGCCCGGCATTCAGTAGTTGGTCAATTAGTAGTCCATGGTGTATTGTATCGAAGGCCTTGGAGAGGTCAACGAAAATGGCCCCTGTGAGAAGGCTGTTGTCAGGGGATTTGTGCAAAGCTCCAGAGAACTCGAGAAGGGCTGTGGTGGTGCTGTGACCTTTCCGGAAACCGTGTTGTTGTGGACAAGATATATTGTATTTAACCAAGTGGTCGGTAAGTTGATCAGCCACAATGTGCTCAAGTGCCTTAGAGAGTGGGGGCAGTATGGAGATAGGGTGATAATTTGAGTGATTCGTCTTATTCCCCACTTTTATGGACAGGTGTCACGGTGGCTGTTTTCCATAAGTCCGGGAATTTTCCACAGCTGAGAGAGAGGTTTAGGATTTTTGTTAATGGATGAATTACCTCATCAAGGGTGAGCAACAGAAGCTTAAGGTGCAGGGTGTCGCTACTAGATCTAGATTTAGAGATAGCTGCAGTAATATAGCGGCGAGCTTCATTCAGCCTCCCTGAAGTAGAAGAGGGGATGGTTAGACTGATGGGCTGAGGTATTTGGGGAGTAGGCCCTGTTTTCAAAAAAGTCATGGGGTAGGATAGCACCAAGGTCTGAAAAAGCCATGTTAAAGATGTTTGCGATCACCTTGGGGTCGAGGGTTGAGGATTCATCAACCATTAACATGCCTGGAGAGGTTTTTGTCTGCTTCCCCGTGACATCCTTGATATTGTCCCAGAAATCACGACCATTTCCCCATGTATTGGTGAGAGTGTCTTTGTAATAGGTAGATTTCATGAGCTGGATGGGTTTTGTGCAGACATTTCGTGCTTGTTTGTAATTTTGGATGTCCAGTTGTTTGCCAGTGGCCCTGGCAACTGTCCAGAGGTGGTCCCTTGGTTTCAGCTGTGAGAGAAGAGCCGTGGTAAACCATGGGTTAGAGAGAGATTTTGTTTTGCGCTTTTTAGCAGGGGCAAAGAGGTTGCAGGCTTTGTTGTAAATTGAGATGAAGTGATCAAGAGCCAAGTTAACATCTGTTGCTTCATAGATGGGTAGCTAATCTTGTAGAAGCAGGTATTGTTTGAGCTGTGGAAGATTTCCACGAGGAAGGACTCTGCTAGTGATAATTTTGGGAGGGGACTTAAGGAATTTGTTAGACCATGCACATATGACTAGAGAGTGGTCACTGAGAGAGTCTGGGAGAACGGTCGTACGAGAAATCCTTGTGGGGTGAGAGGTGAGGACCCAATCCAGGAGGGTACTGGTGCCAGTCTTGCAGTTAATCCTAGTAGGGGAGTTTACCATTTGCGTGAGGTTAGCAGCTGAGATGGAGTCTTTATAGGCACTGGCGCCCGATGCTAACCAGTTTATGTTGAAATCCCCTAGTAGAATAAGTTCAGCTTCAGGAGGATGAGAGTTGATAAAGTTTAGGACATTGTTGAAGCCATGTTTAGGGTCCCTGGACGGGATGTATACAGAGACAATAGTCAGGGCTTTATGGTTGGGACCAGGACGATTTTTATTGGCAGAATCTGGGCTGAGGCAGAAAGTGATGGAGTTGCTATAGGTGCCATGACAGGGAGTTTTTGATATAGATTGTGCAACCACCGCCTTTTTTGGATATCCGATCCAGCCTGTGGACATTGTAGCCCTGTATTGTTACTGCCGAGTCAGGAACTTTAGGCGTCTGCCAAGTTTCCACCACTGCAATGATGTTAGGGTTGTGTTGGCATATGAAGGCTTAGAGTGCATTCAGCTTTGGTAGTAGGCTGTAGATATTAATGGTTGCAAGGATAAGGGCACCTAGAGTTTGTGTGTGGCCTGAACTTCTAGGTTCAAGATTGGGATGGACGCTACCTGAGATGAGGAGGAGGAGGAGGAATAGGAGTTTTAAGGAGCAGAGTTGCAGCTCTTTGAGAGATAGTTTTGATCGTTGTTTCCAGGAGTGGAGGTTGCAAGGTTCCAGGCAGTATCCCATATGGACTGCAAGGTGGTACAGTGTAGAGAGTTGGCCAGTCTTGTTGAGAGTAATGGTCGGGGTGAGTAACCAGGACTATCCAAACGGTGGACCAAGCACAAGTCTTGAGTGGAAGTGGAGGGTTCCCTTGGAGTGGCAGTGGAAACCAGAGTAGAGGGGGCAGGTGGGGGTGGCTAGGACCAGGGAGAGAGAAGAGGAGAGGCGAGAGAAAGGCAGAGAGAACCCACATGGCTTGTGTACTAGCACAGTAGGGGTGGGGAAACGAGCTGAACAGGAGGGAGTAACTTGGCTAGCAGGAGCCAGATAGAAAGAGAGCTTGAGAAAGGGAGCACCTCACTCAGTAAGCACTACATGGGATGAGAGAAGGGGGATGGGAGGCATAGGCAGAGCAGAGGAAGCTACAAGTGTTGGCCAATAGGCAGTGGGAGGTGGGGTATGTAAGAGGGAGGGCAGGGTTAGAGGTCTATTTAAGTAAGGTGTGAAGGGGGTGGGCAAAAGTTTGTGGCAAAACTAATGCAGAGTCAATGGGCAGAGCGTCCGGAGAGCAAAGCAAGGTAGTGAGGACAGGGTCGGCCAATCAGCTGCTGTTTGAGAGGTGTATTTACAGATGATGGGAGAGCGTCTGCGTTTAACCCCTGTAGGTAGACTGGAGCTAGAAGCACAAGTAGTTAGAAGTGAGAGTGGATGGCAGGCTTTTTTGTATGCCCTAGCTCTTATCCCTCCCAGGTCATCCTTAACCACCCCCAGGCCCATATGTTTTAACTGATTGTCACCATGCTGTGTGTCCTGATATATCTCACTGTATGCAAAAATTGTATTAGTCACCTCACTGTATGTAAAATTGTATTGTCACTGTACCTGGAAAACTCGAGTCTGTAACTCTCCCGGGTCGCACCCGAAAATAGAATGTCAGCACTCTATGTATCCTGATATTTGACTCTATGCAAATGTTGTGTTAGTCGCTTCACTGTATGCAAAAATTATATTGTCACTGTGCCTGTAAAAACTCAAGTCTGTAACTCTCCCGGGTCGCACCTGAAAATAGGCACTTGGATGTCTAGTGTGACTTACCCAGTAAACAAAAGCAAATAAATAAATAAATATCTAGTTTTTAAGAAGGGAGAGAGAGAAGAAAAGGAGAGCCCACTGAGGAGGGAGCATTGTGATGATAAAAGAACATTGTGTGTGATGTGCCAGATAGGATAGGAGCTACTACCAGAGATATAGCCCTCTAGTGGTGAGAGTATATAATCTGCTAATGGAAAAGTCAAAAGTAAAAAAAAAAAGCTCAAAATTCACTTCTAATATCAACTCAGAACTTAAAATGACTGTAAGGATTAAGCATATTATTTAACCCTGGCACATAAATTCAACTAGAGACACAGAGGAAGATACAGTTGTTAGAGAAGTGTTCAGCAGGAGATAGTGTGGGCCACTTGGAAATCAGCTTCCACTGTTATCAAATCCAAAAGTCCGGGCTCGTACCTTGCAGAATCAGCTGAGCTGTAGCTCATGAAGGATTTCTGAACCACTGTTTAGGTTCAAGGAATTGAGGGGTCCCTGGCCTTGTCAAGGCTCGCTGGATCCCTGAAATAAAGTAGAAAAACAGGCTTTTTAAAGGCTGGAAGAGGAGGCTTGTTACATCAGAACAAAGAGAATAAAAGAGGTGGGCTGGGTCAGAGAGCACAGCAGACTGTTTGGGGGTTGGGGTGGAGACTGGTTGCAGGCCAGAGAGCAGAAGAAGGATTTACACAGTCAAGGCACAAAATTCACTTCTAATATCAACCCAGAACTTAAAATGACTGTAAGGATTAAACAAATTATTTAACCCTGGCACATAAATTCAACTAGAGACACAGAGGGTGCAGCAGTACTTGTCTCTCCTTGTTACTCTATTGGGAAGGTATTACCAAAAGTTCATAAAGTTCTCTGTTATAAATCCAGAAGTAACCTAACCACTGCACAGCACTGTGGATGCCCATTGCCACATGAAGTCAGTCCTAAAAAAAATGTCATCCACTTCTGTTGACTTATGTTAATTGGTTTCAATGAAGTTTTAAAAAAATATCACTTTAAATGCTACAGAGTGCTAGGAATTTCCTATGGCATAAAGATTTTAACAACAGGAAACATTTTAAGATTGGATTTAAAATTCTGCTTGGGGGCTGTGGAGCCCAAGCTCATTGGCAGCAACTTCTGTTATCTCCTTGAGAATTTTATAAACCTCATTAAAATACTTAATTTGGAGCCCGAGGTGAAAGATAATTTTAACACCACTGAAACGAGGAGTGTTGAAAGGCTAAGATGGGTAATCCAAGAAAAGATAAAAGTGGTGGTACTGGAGGGAAATCATCAGGAACAATGCAGACCATGCGGTCGACTCATGAGATGCAGGCCGCTACGATTTCAGAGCCTAAGAAAATATGACCTCCATTGGTCTGAAGCTGAAACGACTGATCACGTCGGTATCTGAATTATATACTAAAATGGACATGGTAGGCTCACGAGTAACACTGGTGGGGAAAACTGTAGAGGGATTACGAAAGGAAATGTCTGATTTAAAGAGGGGAGCAGAGTCATCTTCTGCAGCTACTGCAATGGTGCTCAAAGAAAATGCTCATTTACGAGCGCGGTTGGAGACTCTTGAGAATCAAGCTAGATCGTCCCATGTACGGATTCTTGGGATGCCCGAGGGGAGTGAGGGGGATCACCTCCTCATGTTTCTACAGGATTGGCTGCAAGACAAAATAGTACCAGAGGGCCAAAATCTACAATTAGGGCTGCAAAAGGCCTATCTCATTACACCACGAGGGTACATGGAGGACTCTGAAGCCCCTCGCACCCTTCTTTTGGTTACCGACGGTGTGGGCACCAGAGATAAAATACTTAGGATGGCCAGACAGGTAGGACCTCTAATCCAAGAAGATCGCCCTGTGTATTTTTTTCTGGTCATCAGTTATTCAACAAGAATGCGCCGAAAGAAATTTGATAACGTCTGAAAACAACTTTGAGATGCCTCAGTTACCCATGCGGTGGTTTTCCCAGCCCACCTTAGAATAGTGCACAGTGGAAAAGTCTGGGTTTTCTCCAACCCCAATGAGGCTGGTAAATGGGCCTCTCAATTTGTTACAAGACGCAGGAGTCGTTCCCAAGACTTGGATACTGAAGATGGGGTTCGGGCTGAAACAGAAGCAGGCTGAACTTTCTAAAGTAATGTGCCACTATTTTGTTTATCTACTGTAATTGAGATTTCATATAAATGACTGTTCGGTTAAATTTAGTTGAGTGACTCTGGAACTTATGGGTCCCTGTTTGAAAAGCTCCCAGTGAAGGCCACTTCGGTTATAGTTTTTGTACGAACTTTTTACAAGGACATGATCTGATAGGGAGCTATAATGACAGGGATGTATAGTTGATTTAGTAGGTGTCTGAGTTCTAAAGTCTCCAGAGGACGATATATACGTCAAAAATAGTCCTAGGTTTAATGATGTTTCTTTTATCTTTTCAAAGGAATGTTATTGAAATCATATAGAATAGACACTATCTGCCTCCTAAAGATATTTATGAGGAAATGTACCTTCTTTAGATAAATAGTATGATGCCAGGAACCCACATAGGGTGCGGAGTGTCGGATATTAATTACAGACTTTTAGAATACTGTGTTAATCATACTGCTCATGGGCTACCTTCAACAGCTTTATAACGACTATATCTTATAGCATAAATTTAGATTTCCTCCTAATGAGGTATCAAAATATTTGGGACACAAAAATCCTTTGTTTAATGAGCATGACTCTGTATGGTATAAAATAATATGTATGGTTGTCTCAGATATGTGAATGTAATCTGCGTACAACTGAATGCAAATAATAATAAAAATAGAGTTTAAAAAAGAAAATACTGCTTGGAGCACAAAACAAAAACCTGACAGTGGCATCAATCTTTATCCCTCCAAGCTGACCAACCAAGGGCTAAACCCCATACTAGACTTCATACACTCATTTAATCAAAACGCAGAAACAGTCCTGCTTGGTGACTTCAGTGTGAACTGGTCCTCCCCCAATGCTAACAAATATAAGGACGCACTGACTGCTGCTAACTTCTCGCAAACAGTCCAGTCACCCACAAGGGTGAACTACAGAACAAGTACTGCCACCCTTCTGGACTGGGTTCTCATGAACCGCCCAGATCACATCACAAAAACAGTAGTTCTCTCTGGCAGTTTAAGCGACCACTCCCCAATCCTTTGCTCCTGGTTGAACAAATACACTAAGCCTCCTCCCAAAACTGTTAACAACAGGAGACTTATTCCTGGTCATCTTGGCTCTCTAAAAACCCTCCTACAAGACCATGATTGGTCTCTGATAGACACAGCCTCCAACATTGACACTGCTCTTGAATATTTTTATCTACAGCTTTAACAGCACCTGTGATGTCCATGCCCCGTTCAAAAAACCTAAGATTAAAGATGTCAACAACCCTTGGATTAACTCTGGTCTTCTGGAACAATTGAGGTCCTGAGATCATCTTTGGCATCTGGCCAACCTGACTGGTACCCAGACTGATACCCAGGCTTACAAAGCAGCAAGAAATGCCTGTACTAGAACAATTCAAAACAAAAAGGCAAGATACTACAGGAGCACACTCGCTAACTCATGGAAAGACGGGAAGAAGTTTTGGGCGAATCTTTCTGAAGTTATAGGACATATCCCCAAAGTACCACCCTCTATGCTCAACGTAAATGGCAGCCTCACTCGGACCAGGTCACCATGACTAACACTTTTAATGCTGCATTCACTGATCTTAGTCATGTGCTTCCTCCATCCTTCTTTGACCCCCCCACCGGACTCTCCAGGCTTGGACAAATCAAGAATAACAGGGCCATCCACTTTTCTACTTTAAAACTATCTCGGAAGCCCTAGCCAAAAAACAACTGCTCAAAGTGCTTGGGAGGTCCAGATTCAGTGGCGATTCCCAAGACCTGAAACTCCTTGCCCTTACCATTGACAAAGTCCTGATCCCACTCACCAAAATCCTCAACCAATCCCTAATGCTTTCTCAGTTCCCCCAAATATGGAAACATGCGGTTGTGATGCCAGTTCATAAAAGTGGGGATAAGACCCTAACCTCTAACTACAGACCCATCTCCATTCTTCCCCCTCTCTCGAAAGCACTGGAGAGAATAGTTGCCGATCAACTTAAAGAATACCTTGCTAACCACAACCTGCCATGTCAGGAGCAGCATGGTTTTCAAAAAGGAAATAGTACCACCACTGCTGTCCTTGAATTCACCACTTACATGTACATCCATAATGCTCTGGATCAGGGACATCTTGTCTATGCCACCTTCATCGATTTGACAAAGGTGTTCGACACTGTCAATCACTCCCTAGTATTTGAACAATTATCTTGCCTTAGCCTCTCTGATGACGCCACACATTGGTTCCAAAGCTACCTTAGCAACCAAACCCAACAGGTCAGAGTTGGTGAGTTCCTCTCGCCCTCCTGTCTGATTCGCTCTGGAGTTCCCCAAGGGTCCATCTCGGGTCCCTTGCTTTTCAGTATTTTTTTGAACAATCTCCCTGCATTATGCCCAAATAGACTCTTGTTGTATGCAGACGATGCTGATATTTTCACCTCACACGGTAACCCCTCCCTCCTACAGTTGCAACTGCAGACAAGCTTTACGCAAGTGGAAACATGGTTTAAATCTCAAAAACTCGTACTAAATCACAAAAAAACTAAAGCAATGTTGTTTCATGGCATCCATAACAAACATAAAAACAAATATCTATCTATCACAAACAGTGAAGGTACGTTGCTCGAACAAGTTCAACTGTTTAAATACCTGGGTGTTACCCTCGACAGCACCTTGTCTTACTCTGAACACATTGACAGCATTGCCAAGATCGTGAACACCCACATAGGACTTCTCTTTAGACATAAGAGATGCCTCACCAATGAACCCCTAAGCATTGCCATTCAGAGCTCTGTTATATCAATAATCGACTATGAGCTTGTGATCTACCGCTCTGCCAGTGACACAGCACTTAGACGAATCGCCATTGCCCTTAACAAGGCATCTCGTCTACTGACCTCTGCTCCATGCCTCTTACATACCTGTGACATCTACAAGCAAGCAAACTGGCTCCAACTCCCCGGCAGACTCAAGTACCAGACCTGTGTGCTAGCAAAAAAGATTACCTTAAATCTCCTACCCTCAAGGGTTCAGTCCTTACTGGCCCCCAGCTGCGGGCTCTGCCTAACCAGGAGCTCAGAATATCTTACTTTTTCTTTTCCACGCTGCCGCACTACCAAAGGACAATGCTCCTTTAAATACAGAGCCTCATCCTGGTACAACTCGCTTCCACCTGCTGTTACCAATGACACTACCCTGGGCACTTTCAAGTGCTACCTGCGTCAGCCCCTAGTCATAATGGCCTCCTGTGAATGTTTCTCCTAACTAAACTTACTCTCCTTCCCTCTAATTTCCCCCCTCTATCGCCTATCTCCTCCCTTTTTATTTCCCCACTATCTACAGTCTCTCCCCATAGCTTCCTCTGCATGTATCTACCATCTCTCCTAGCAGTTTCTAATTTATTCTAGTGAACCATATTACAGCTGTTTTTTTTTATTGTATATATGTTCTTGAATAATATACACAAATTACTGTACCTTAACATACATACTGTGAATCATTGCACATATTACAGTAATTCCATATGAAAGCTTTAATGTACCAGACAAAGCCTATGGCTGCTTGAAACTGCTGTACTTGTTGTTGTCCTCACTGTGTTCTGTATTGTTTCCCCGACGTGGAACGTTTTGTAAAAGAGCCTTGGCTCAAAGGTGTCTTCCAAAATAATAATAAACTATAAATAAACTAAAGATTGGTTCTTCGATAACAGGAACTCCCAGAACATAACACTTTATGCCTTAAACACTAGACATACTGGCAAACAAATGAAATGGCATTTGTGAACAGCTAGGCATTCAAATGGCAGTAACATGTACCTGGGCGATAGTAGAGAACACTGGACCACCACCGCTGCTTGTGCAGGAAAATGCATAAGCCGAATAGGTGATGTGCGCGAGACATCGGTGCCTGAATCAAACTTGGCACTAGTTCTCATGATTAAGTTCAGTAGCACTTATATTCTTAGAGTTGGGTGAAATGTTGTATTAGTTTATTTGAGTTAGGCTTTGCCCCCCCACACCCCGCTTTCTTTTTTTAAAGGGGGGTGTGGGGGACAAAGCCCCCCAACTCAGATAAACTAATACAAAAAAATAACCGAAATGTAGTTCTGAGAGAGTAGCGTAACGCTAGCTGTAAGTATGCTCTCACGCTACTACGGTACATGACTGCGTCACATGATTCGTATTCTCCCAAAAAATACATATGGTGGTCCGATGTTCTCCACTATCGCCTGTAACTGCAAGTACAGAACAGAATGCTGTCAATGTTATGGCAGAATAAGAGTAATTTGGTAAGAACACAATAATGGTAAATTCTTGTTTTACCACATGGTGAGCAGTGTTCCACTGTGTGTGTGTGTGTGTGTGTGTGTGTGTGTGGTATTGGGGGGGGCGCAGAGCTCTGTAGTATCTGCACTGTCATAACACCTTAGCACCATCTAGACCATGCAGTCTTGATCTTAACCTTCAAGAAGGTTCTCACAATAGGGGTAATAAACCACCTCCATGGACATGACCCCTTTGCCTCTATCCACTAAGTCCAAACCCTGCTGCCCATCCCAGCAACAGTTTACGTACATATTTGAATAAATGTTAAAACAGACCTACACCGATTTGTTCATATTAGACCAAACCTACAAGTGATTCTGAGGGGTAAAAGGCTACAAGACAAAAGTTCAGTGCCCAAATTCTGTTTAGTTCATCTGAGGTTTATCTGAGGAAGGGGCAGACTTGATGGGCCGTTGAGATCCTTTTCTGCCATCAGATTTCTATGATTCTGTGATTCCCGCTCATCCCTTCTGTTCCGAATCAGAGTCCTAGGGTTCCTGCCAGGTAGTGAATGCTTTCCTGAGTTTTTCAGTCATCTTGCCGGCGTCAGAAGGATTGGAAAATATATATGTCCGACCTCCATGTTGCACCTTTAGCCTTGCCTGCAGCAGCATGTATTGGTTTATGGCTAATTCACAAAGGATGGAAGCACACCATCAAACATAGAAACATAGAATTTGATGGCAGATAAGGACCGCTTGGCCCACCTAGTCTGCCCATTTTCCTACCTAACAGATAAGCTGCAGATCCTAGTTAACCAACAGCTTACTTCCTCCTACCCCCCACTAGGACTGCCTTATGCCTGTCCCATGCATTCTTGAATTCCCCCACTGTTCTTGACTCCACGACCTCCTCAGGGAGGCTGTTCCATGCATCCACAACCCTCTCTGTGAAAAAATACTTCCTCACATTACCTCTGAGCCGTCCCCCCTCTATCTTCAAATTGAGGCCCCTTGTTCTTGCACATCTCTTTTTCTGGAAGATGCTACCCTCTTGGACTTTGCCGATTCCCAAACCCCTTCCTCCTTTTGTCTGGCACAGTAACTCGGGTCTGGGAAGATATGGATGATGGTACCATCCCATCACAACCTTCCATACTATTGCTGTTGAATGGCAAGAAGCAAGGTGTGTCTGTCTTCACTGCTCCCCAACATGGCCAGAACAGTCCTGGTGTTAGATTCCTCATCTTGCCTTCTCCTCGGATTGATGCAGAGATACCATTCTGTAGCAGCAATGATTCTAAGAGCCACTGGTTTAGAAAAAGCTTTTAGTTCCTGCTGCTCTGTTTGCTCAGGAAGACCCAAGATCTGTACATTTTGAGGCTCTGCTAAAATTTTCTAGTTGCTCCAGCCTTGCCCGGGGCACGTTATTATCCTTCATGAGGCCTGGTATGGTGACAGAAGCTTTTGTTTTGTTTGTTTTTTTGCAGGCTCTCCTGCCTTTGTGGTGTCTTTCTGGGCAGCCTTGACTTTTTTCAAGAAGTAACATTCGCTGATTAAAGTCCTCAGCTTTGTTATCCAATATTTGAATAGTTGTTGGTAATGCAGCCAGCTTCGACTTTCCCATAACCCCAGCACTCGCAAGCTGCCTGTCTGCCATCCACATGGTCGAGCCAGCAGAACCCTCTGACATTCCCTTGTGTTCTCTCCAATTCTGCATATTGCAAAATTCTCTCAGACTTGATCAAGCCCCAGAAAACAGTGATAATTGTTAAGATTGATTAAAATTAAAAAAAAATAATAATAATTCGACCATTTTGCCGTTAACGTGTTTGTTTTTTGGTTTGTCAGTAGCAGTGCTCCTCCAGCACACGTCCACTCAGCTAGACAGTCAGGCCCCCACCCCATCTGTATCTTGCATTATGATTTTTCTTTGTCTTCCATGGGATAAACCTCATCCGTAGAGTCCCACACTTCGGTCATATCACCAGAAGCACTAAGACCCATGGGAATCTTAAAACTTGGGACATGATTACGATGAAGTGTGGCAGTTTCTTTCATTTGAAATTTCTTTTTGTTTTGTAGAATTTTTCTTTAGTGTTCTTTTTGCTTAATCTTTAAAAACTTTTGATTTTAGTAACTTTTTTCAACATTACTTCTCGGACCTATTTGAGCCTATAATTTCTTTCTTAACATTATCAAAATGTCTGCTAAGGAACTTTTCAGGCTCTGCCTGAAACAGAAATGTGCCAGTAAAGGATCACATTTGAATTGCTTGCAGTGTTTGCCCTTTAATCAAAACACAGTACATTTCTCCTTCTGTCAAAAATTACCTCCAAGGCAATGAAAGAGCAAAAAGATGACATGATGCTCAAGTCTTTGGACAGAGATCTGACGTCATTTTCCAAGTCTTGGAAGTCATCATAGTCTAAGTTAGCAACAGTGTCCACTTGGCATTTAAAGTTCTTTAAGAGTTCTTTACTGCTGTCTGTCTGTCTCTCTCTCTCTCTCTCTCTCTCTCTCTGTCTCTGCCAACCCATCCGTCCTCCTTGCTTGAAGACCAGCATCTGTTCCACTGCGCCAATTTTCTCTCTAAATGCTATTTCACCTTCCTCCCCTGCTATGTCTCCTCCTTCCAATCTCCAGCTCTACTGTTCTTGTACTCCCTGAGATCCTTTGACTCCCGTTCATTCCTAATTACTTGCGGTAAAACCTCTGCTGTGTGGGCTGCCTTCTCCTCCTCCCACCTCCCTTCCTCTGGAATAACATCCCTTCCATTCCTTCTTGTCCTCCTTTCTTTTTATCTTCAAGTCCTTGCTCTGGAATTTATTATTTGTAATTTAGTATACTTTATTGCATTTTTGTTTTAACAACAGTTACACAAAACAACAGTTAGAAAACAGTACATACACAGACATTCACAATGCAACATCCCAGCCCCCTTTGACAGCAGAATTTGATCAGAAAATCCATCGTTGCTTTCATTGAGCACTTCATTGATAACATCCATAAATACGCATTAAACCATCAGAGTTTAAACATTACAAGTAAATTGAAACTGTATCAATCCCCAATTCTTGTTGTAAGATATATTTACTCTCCCTATTCATGGAGTCAATTATTCAGGGATTTGCAGTTACTGTAGTTCGCAATGTTTCAAGTTTTTCACATTTCTTTTTGTACCTGGTATGTCTGTTGTTGTGCTAGTGATTATTCTGTAAATGACGGGACTGAGCAGTCAGGCCAGTGCCTGAGAATTATTTTCATAGCAATGCCAGCAATCCTAGCAATGTGGTATTTTTGGTTGGATAGTAGTTGTTTACCACATTGCCCTAAAATGCATATTTTGGCATAAGTGCTTGTTCCAGACTAAGCAGAGGGTCTAGTCTATCCTTAATGCTGTCCCACAGTGGTTTGGCCTTTTGTACGCTGTCATAGGACATGAAGTAGTGCACCTTCATCCTCACCACATCTTGTGCATTTGTTTGATTTCAGTTTCCCCATTTGCTGGAACATAGTGGGTGTCTGATATAAGTTATGCAGTATTTTAAATTGCATGATACAAAGGTATTCTACTTTTATTTTTATTTGTATGTATTGATCCATATATCCTTGTTAGATTAGGGTTTTTAAACATAGGTTTCCTATGTCTTTGTGCACTTAGAGCTCTAGCCAGTTGTTGGTGCACTTACACTGATGTGCTTATCAGGGTGTTTTTAAAGTCCTTAGGTATATTTTTCTGATAACAATATATATTAGATTAAAGGTCTGAACCATTAGCCTCACACAGATGTCTCAGTATGTAGCCATAAGGGCTTATGTCTTTGTGTTGCTTCCTGGAGTTTAACTATTGCAAATATTTACTTGCATGGGCTGCTTAATAATAGTGGAAGAAGTTGGGTATCTACTCTCCTTTAAATGTAGAGCGTGTTATTTTCTGGCAAGACCTTTATTTTCCTTTCCTGTCTTACATAAACATGGATATCAGCAAGGAGGAGCCTTAACCAGCTTGTTGGGAGGAAAAGATTTGTCCTGGAAATGGAGTATAATAAACAAGGCAGCACATTCATTTTAATGACACCAGTATGGCCAATTAGAGAAAGGGGCAGTTTGGAGCACCTCTCTAGGTCCAAGCTTATCGAGATTTTCCCCCTTGTATGCAGCGTCAGATTTGAATATCTCTATCCCCAGCTGGCCCAATGGTGTTGAAGCGCTGGACACCACACCTTGTGCCATGCCGGAGACCCGTGTTCGGGAATGAAGACAGGCCGCCGTGGGTCGGCAGAGAGGAGATGGATCGAGCATCCGATGGACTTCTCTCCATTTTTAGGGAGAGGGGAAACCAGCAGCCAGTGCATGCCTGACCCCTAGTGGAGGCTGGGGCTCGACAGCACAGAGCCGTAAGAACGTGGGATGGGAGTGCGGCAGACGCCGTGCACGACCCCCGTCGCAGGCATTATTGATGCCACACTCCTGTAAGGGGAGAAAAAACAGGAAATAGTAGCAGGTCATGCGGCTTGATGGCTGTCTGCCCAGTGTGCGCCGTCTCCACAGGCACCATCTGATCTGGATCCCTGTTTGGTGGGGGAGTTAGGGGCTCCCTCGACTCTCCACCACAGGGGGTAAGCCGTGGGGGAGTACAGGGTGGTGGCTCGAGAGGAGATCGGTGCAGGTGGACGGCAGAGAGAGAAAAAAGGAGGAGAGGAGCTGATAAGGGGCCACAGGAGAAAAAAGGAAAAAAAAAAGATATCTCTATCCCCAGATATTTAAGTTTGTGTGTGGACCATTGTAGTCCTAGATATGTTATTTCAGATTTTAATATACTAGCATTTAGTGGCATCACCACTGTCTTTGATATGTCAAGCTTGTATGCTGAGATGAGACCAAAAATCTTTAATAATTTGGAGTGCTGTAGGGAGGGATGTTGTCGGTTCTCTAATATGCAAGAGTGTATCATCTGCATACAGAGAATATGTGGCCTGGGCGCTTCCTAAGACAATCCCCACCACCTCCTGAGTTGCTGAGATCTTGCAAAATAGGGGCTCCAGGAACAGGCAAAACAATAGTGGTGATAGAGGACATCCCTGCCTGGTTCTTCGCTGCAGCTTGAATTCCTGTGAAGAAACACCATTGCAAAAGATTTTTGCTGTGGGATTGGTGTACAAGACTTGTATCCACTGTATAAAGTGATCAGAAATACCATATCTTCCGAGAATGTTGAACAGGTAAGGCCACAAAACTCTATTGAATGCCTTTTCTGCATCTAGGAGACCAGGGCCGTAGGGATTCCAGGATCCCCAGACACAGCTACCAGGTGTGTAGTTTCTGGAGGTGGTCTAGTGAATTCCTACCCTTCATAAAGGCTATCTGCTCGCTGCTAACGAGCTTATCCCATACTTTGCCTAGTCTGCCTGACAAAACTTTTGCTAGGATCTTTAACGATATAGGACGGTAGTTACCCACTACTTGCATGTCATTGTCAGGCTTGGGCAAGAGGGTAGTCATCGCCTCTGTGAATGAGGTTTCCATAAGGCCCTTTTCGCGCACATAACTGAACATATTGACTAAGTGGGTTGTGAGAGATTGACTGCATGCTTTATAAAACTTTGGGGTGAACCCATCAGGGCCTGGAACCCTGTATTAAGTTTGATCTTGTATGGCACTATGGGGGGAGGGAGGTAGTAATTGCTGCCTCTAATATATCTTTTTCTTCATGGCATAGCTATTGCAGTGTTATATTCTCCAAGAATGATTCTGTTTTAGTATCTGAATCAGTGGGATCATCTACCCTACATAGTTGGAAACATAGTCCTGATAAAACTTTTGAAATTCTTCAACAAATCCCCTTTAAACCATTATCAGGCTACCAGTATCTGGTTGTTGCATACCTAATACAGTTCTAGCTGCCTCTTGTTTATGAGGCCTCATAGCCATAGTCCTCCCAGTCTGATCCCCATGCTCAATATACTTCGCTTTGATCCTGTGTATAGTCCTTTTGATTTTATCTCTGATTAGGTTACCACCAGGCTGGCAGTATTACGTAGAGGTTAGAGGATTGAGGTGTGAATGAGCTTGGTACATCCAGCAGGCCAGACCTGAGTTTGATTTTCACAACCTCCACTTGCATACTGTGTGACTCTGAGCAAGTCACTTAACCGTCCAGTGCTCCCAGGTCGCCCCTGAAAACAGGCACTTGTGCCTAGTGGGCCTTACCCGGTTACCAAAGACTAAAAAAAAAAAAAAAAAAATTAGGTCATGATACTTGTTTCTCAGAATATTTAATGGCAATGTATCTTCCTTTGACATGGTGGGGCCTAACACTTTCTCTTTTTCTCTAATTTTGCTAATATCTTGTAATTCTGTTTTGTTTTTCTACTTCTTGGTGGTAGCTAGTCTTATTACCTGACCACTAATACTACACTTGGCTGCTGTCCAGAGGGTGTCCAAATTCTCTATGGTTCCCAAATTATTTTCGTAGATATTGCTGAAGAATATGTTCTATAGTGGTTTTATCTCTCAGTAGTTGACTGTTGAGTCTCCACACCCTGTCCTGCAGTGCAGGTGAACTGATGTGTCATTGAGACAAGGTCATGATCCGATATGACTTTAGCATCAGTTTCACAACTATCTAACCCCTGTATCCATTCTCTTGATGTCATAAAGTAATGTAGAAGGGAATTTGTATGGTGTGTTGCAGATGTGAAACTATACTCTGTATCTTGTGCATAAATAATTCTCCATATATCATCTAAACCCAAAGTGTCTCTTAGATTAAATTTCAGTCTCCTCTTAACAGAATGGGGATCCCATTAAACTGACTCAGCAGTTTTAAAATGTCAACAAAGAACAGAGAAGAATCAGCATTTGGACCATATGCATTGCCCAGGATAACTTTGTTTTAGGGACGTGGATATGGTGTTCTGTCCACACTCCAGGCAGTGTTCCTTTCCCTTTTAAGGCTTACCAGAAAACATTCAAGCTGCCTCCTCCCACCCACCCAGGTGATAACTCCCTCGACATCACCCTGTGACATCAGATCTTCCTTTCTGCTGAAGAAGAAGGTTCCTTCCTTACTGCTCTCGTGCTGAGAAGACCCTTTGCATAGTAAAACCTTGAATTTCCAAAAAATTTTTGTCTTCTGGCTTGCTCCTTCTGGTCTCCAGTATGGATGATGCAGACTCTGTGTCAGGATTCCAAAAATGTGCCTGTGGGCAGAAGATGTCTCGGATGGATCCACACACCATGTGCACCTACTGCCTGGGCCACAAGCATGATCCCCAGGCATGCAGCCTCTGCCACACTTTTCATCCATCTACATTAGAGGATCTCTCTGCCCGCCTGCTTTTGGGTCGTCTGGACGATCTGGATCCGCCCGTCAAATGTAAGGATGCCCATCAGGTGGTCTTCGCAGCTGCAGGGTCCGCCGAACAGCTTGAGGCATTTGAGGAAGCCATGGCCCAGGCCGCAGCTCAAGCTTCCTCGGCTTCGGCCTTTTTGCCACTTTCTTTGGGTGCCTCCTTCACAGGGGCATTCAAAGAATTATGCCAGGCCCTTCCCACCCATGGGCAGAGTCCATCGGGCACTAAGTCAAAATCCAGACCTAAAAAGAAACCAAGAAACAGTCTCGCCATCGATCGTGGGATTGGGAGCACTCTCAGACCTCCCGATTCCCATGCTTCTCCAGTGGTTCTGACTTCAGTCGATTCTTCAGGACAGACCGCTGGCCCCACAGTCTGCCCATCCAGCCAGTTGGTCGAACGCAGGTCGATCTTCCAGCCAAGATATTTCTCGAGCTGATCGACCCATTGTCGCCAGAAGAGGCTGACACCTCGCTGTCTAGGATCCCAGTCATTCTGCTCACTCAAGGCGGGTGGACCAGTCTGCTGATTCTTTGCCTCTCACTCAAGGGCTTCCAGACCAGGAGGAGATGCAGCTTTCACAGACCCCCTCTGAGACCCACTGTCGGTGGCCCCAATGGTCGAGATTGTGGTCCTGCTTTTGGACTCCCAAGTTGAGTAGCTTGTGTCGACATAGACACTCGCACGTTCGACATACGGGCAAGTGGTGCTGCTGCTATTCCTCATCCTCTTCGGGCGAGGAGAGGCTTCGGTGCAAGCTCCTTCAGCATTATGAGGACTTGATGTGGCAACAGCTAATTTTTTACTGGGATGAAGCCCATCCTGACTTTGACCTTGGCCATTGCTTGGCTTTTGCCACAGAGGCCGCAGCCTTCTCTGCCTCTGCAGGAGTTGACCCATCAGATCCTGGCTTGGCCTTCCTGGCCTCTCTGCCTATTCTGGTGAAACCGCCACTGAAACAGTCGAAGTCCGGCACTCCGACTAAGGAGGCCCGCCTGGTCTCAGGTCTTCCCCTTTGGCTGTCGGTCACCATTACCCCTGACCATCCCCAGAGGGTCAGCACGGACTCTGGCGGTCAACCTCTCTTCCATGAATCCTTGTATTCAGAGAATTTCTCCTTACACTCCTGTCCGGTGGACTTGGAGTCAGCCAAGGATATGTCGACTGAGCAGTGCCCTACTTCCTTTATGGGTCTTCGCAGTCTCATCTCGGAATCTACCGATCTCCCATTGGAACCTGTTTAGAAGCAGGCTCGGGACCTGCTCATCGAGATCCTTGACTGGGGCAACACCCCTTGGGAAGGCCTCCCAGTGGCAGATGCCATTCTTGATCCTGCCTTGGAGCTGTGGCAGCACCCAGCCTCCTGCCCTATGCCATCATCTCAGATGGCCCGCAGGTATGCGGTCCTTACCAGTTACCTTTCAGGGTTCACAGAAAACTCTTCAGCTGACTCTGTGTTCAGGTACACCGGCAATGTGGGGGACATTGACAAACCACCCAATAAGGAGTCGAAGAAATTGGGCCATATGGCCAAGAAGGTGTATGCTGCCTCCTCTCTCTCTCTCTGCCTCCGGTAAGCGAGTTTGGCCCTTTTGATGGCCCACTTCTTGCATGCCCTCCTGGGCTCACTTGATGAGACACTCCTCATCTCCCAGCAGACACTCCTCATCTCCCAGCAGACCTGCAGACCATGGTCAGACAGATCCAGGATGAAGGCTGAGCAGTAGCCAAGCAACAGTTCCAGCTGCCATGGACATGGACATGAGTGACTCTTGCGCTTGGTCCGTGGCAGCCGCAGTGGCTATGTGCCACAGAGCCTGGCTGAGGGTCTCTACCTTTATGGCAGATACCCAGCATAATGTGGGAGATGTTACCTTCCTGGATACCAGCTTGTTTGGGCCCAGGATCGAGGGACACCTCACCTGCGTTGAGATGTCCAGTGCCACCTTGGACTTGGTGACATCTGCCCAGAGAGAGACCCCAAGGGCTCTAAGCAGCAGAAGAAGCCCATTCGACCCCTGTCTACCCCTGTGGCCAAACCAGCCCAACCTCAAGCTGGTCAGTAGGCTCTGGCTTGGTGACCTCGGCCAAAGTCTGTGGCCATGGTTGTCAGTAGGCCTGGTGGCCAGGGCCCTGGCGGTTCCTCAGCCGGGCCTTCTGTCATCTCCAGGTCTGCCCATTGATGACATGAGGGGTGCTTCCCTCATGCCCATCATGTCCACTCTGGGTCTGCCCATGGGGGGCCTGCTCTACCACTTCCTTTCTGCCTGGTCGGCTGTCACCACAGACAGGTGGGTTCTCAAGGTGATCGGTTATGGTCTGCCTCTGGAATTCGAGATGTACCAGCCTCGCCCGAGCCCGTACCCCATGGGAGGGCATCATGTCTGCAGACATTCTGTCAGTCCATCAGGACAACATTGCCCAGTTCCTCCACATAGAGGTCATGGCTCCTGTCTCAGACCTTCCGGAACACCCAGGGTTTGTCTCCAGGTACTTCCCAGTGCCAAAACAGACTGGGGGCTGGCACCCCATCTTAGATCTGCATGACCTGAACATGTTTCTCAGGTCACACATCTTCAGGGATGGTCACTCTGTCTCAGATCATACCATCTCTAGAGAAAACATGGTTTTGCTCTCTGGACCTTCAGGATGCGTTTTTTCATGTTCCAATCTATCCGTCCCGCCGCGGGTTTCTCCGGGTCCATGCGGAGGGGATCCTCTACGAGTTATAGGCCATGCCATTCGACATGTCTTTGACCCCCCAGGATCTTCACCAAATCCATAGCAGTGGTGGCAGCTTACCTGAGGCACTGAGGAGTCTGTGTATACCCCTACCTGGATGACTGGCTTATCGTGGGTCCCTCCAGGCAGGTGGAGCAGTCCGGGAATCTGGCCCTTCAGTCCTGCATCTGTCATGGCCTCATGGTCAATGAGGCCAAGTCGGAACTCATGCCTTCGCAGGTGATCAGCTTCATCGGGACGGAGTTCGACTCTTGCAGAGCCAGGGCTCGACTCCCGGCAAACAGAATGGCAGCCTTCTCCTCCTTTGCCTGATCATTTCAGGTTGGGCAGTTGCGCCCTGCTTGGGACTTCCTGCACCTCCTGGGATACATGGCGGCTTGCACCAGTATGGTCCCGTGGTCCATTGGGCCTGCTGGAAAATGCACTCTCTGCAAGGGGAGCTGGCCCGCCAGTGGTCTCAGTGCAAGGGCCTCTTCGACCAGCTGGTCACTGTGACCCAGCTGATGTGAGACACCCTCCAGTAGTGGTTAGTCCCGGAACATCTGCAGGAAGGGATCCCATTTGTCTGTCCAGAGCTGTTGGTCATCCTGATGACCGATGCGCCTCTCATGCTGGGATGCCCACTGGGGAAACACAGAGTCCACAGGCTGTGGACCCCTGAGGATCTCCAAGCAATTCAGCTGGCACTGACTGCTTTTGCTCCACATATTCCGGGTCTGATCGTTCAGGTCCAGACAGATAACACCACAGCCATGTACTACCTCGAGAAACGGGGCAGGATGCACTCCCTTCTTCTGTGCAGAGAAGCTCTCCACGTTTGGACCCTCATGTGCAGCCTAAAGGCTGCTGTCCTGGCCATCCATGTGGCTGTTGTCTCCACTCAAGTGGTGGACGCTCTCAGCCGTGTGGACGAGGCATCTCATGAGTGGTCTCTCCACTCAGAGGTAGTACACAGCCTGTTCTCCCAGTGGGGCACCGCTCTGATGGACCTGTTTGCCTCCAGTGAGAATGCAAGGCTGAGGCTGTACTGTGCCCTCCCCCCTTAGCAGTGAACATTGCAGGGGGATGCCTTCTCGAGGCCCTGGACCCTGGGCCTCCTCTATGCCTTCCCTAAATTTCCCTTGATTCACAAGGTGTTGCTGAAGGCAAGGAGGGGTAGGGCACAGGTGATCCTTTTGGCTCTGGACTGGCCATGTCAGTTCTGGTAGCCCGATCTCCTCGGCCTCAGCTGCAGGCTCCCGAGGCATCTTCCTCTCCACCCGGACCTGCTCTCGTTCAGTCAGAGGCAGGTACTCCACTGGAGTTTTCCTGAACCTTGACCAATCTTAGCTTGCACCTTCCCATTAACTGTTGCTCATAGGAGCTGATCTTCCAAGAATCAGTCTTCACCATTGATTCCTGCTAGTGGATCTTAACCAGAGGCGCCAAGACCCAGTGGGAGATGCAGCTTTTCAGAGGGCTGGTGCTGTGTTAAGTAGCGAACATGCATGACATCAGATGTCCATGCATGCTGCTGCCTTTTTACCTTTGCATCAGCCCCCAGTCACCTCAGTTCTTTTTTTCCCTTCTGTCAAGTGTGCAACATTGACAACTTTGCTCACCTGCCAGGAGTCAGAACTTCACCATCTATATGACAGCAGCATTCAGTTCTTCAGAGTTTAGTGTTTAAATTAGAGTTTGTTATTTTTGTTTCACTTTAGTCTGTTTTTACATAAAATAATTTATATAGAAACAGAAACATAAAAATTGTTGGAAGATGAGGACCACTAGGCCCATCCAGTCTGCCCATAGGCCCTATACATTGTATGTGGCCACTGACCCTATGTGATCAATGGCTTTTCATTACTCCCTCCCCTCTCAGGCTTCCCTTGTGCCTGTACCAAGCATGCTTAAACCCCTCCACTGTGCTTGCCCCCACTACCTCCTGTGGCAGACTATTCCATGTGTTGACTACCCTTTCTGTGTAGAAAAACTTCCTCATATTACCTCTTAATCTACCACCTTCCAATTTCATAGTGTGCTCCCTTTGTTCTAGTACTTTTTCTTCATTGGAAAAGGTCCCCCACCTGCACCTTGTTTATGCCCTTGGGGTACTTGAAAGTTTCAATCATGTCCCCCTTCACTGTCTCCTCTCCTCCAGTGGGTACATACTGAGGTCCCTTAGTCTCTCCTCATATGTTTTGTGGTGCAAGCCCTACACCACCTTTGTTGCCCTTCTCTGGATAGTCTCCACCTTATCTATGTCCTTGCGCAGGTGTGGTCTCCAGAACTGCACGCAGTAATCCAGGTGAGGTAATATCAGTGTTTTATACAATGGCATCACCACCTCCCACCTCCTGCTAGTGATACCTCTGCACATGCACCCCAGCATGCCACTGGCCCTCCCTGCTGCCTTTGTACACTGCTTTGATAACTTAACGTCATCATCAGAGATGATAACCTCTAGGTCTCATTCCTCTTTGATGACAGTCAGCTCCTCTCCCCCCCACAACCTGTAGTTCTCCCCAGGGTTCCCTCTACCCAAGTGCATTTTTTTGCACTTCTTTGCATTGAACCTCAGTTGCCACATTTCCGACCATCTTTCAAGCTTCTCCAGGTTTCTCTTCATTTCCTGCACCCCTTCTGGAGCATCCACCCTCTTGCAGATCTTGGTGTCATCTGCAAACAGGCAGACCTTTCCTTCCAGCCCCTCTGCAATGTCACTAATGAAGACATTAAATAGGACTGGTCCTAGTACTGATCCTTGTGGTACCCCACTGGTCACCCCTCTCTCCCCAGATTGTATCCCATTTACCACCACCCTCTGTCTCCTGTCTGTTAACCAGTTCCTAACCCAGTTCACCACCTTGTCTCCCATGCCCAGACTACCCATCTTGTTAATCATCCTATGTGGGACGGTGTCCAGGCTTTGCTGAAATCTAGGTAGGCGACGTCTACCGCCCCTCCCTGATTAAGTTTCCTAGTCACCCAATCAAAAAAAACTATTAGATTTGTTTGACATGACCTTCCTGCTGTGAATCCGTGTTGCCTCAGATCCTGAGCACCACTGGATTCCTTATATGTCACTCTCCTTTCAGCAGTGTCTCCATGGTCTTTCCTACCATTGAGGTGAGGCTGACCGGCCTGTAGTTCCCTGCGTCCTCCCTACTGCCACTTCTGTGCAGTGGGACTACATGTGCCCTCTTCCAGTCCTCTAGAATGACACCCGTGTTGAGTGACTCTGTGAACAGGGCTGCCAGAGGCACTGCTAGTTTCCTTCGCAGCTCCTTTAATATCCTCGGGTGGATGCCGCCTGGCCCCAGGGCATTATCCACCTTCAGCTTTGTGAGTTCTTCCAGAACTCTCTCCACTGTGAATGGACTGGTGTTCACCTCTCCCCTAATTGCCTCTGCAACCCAACTGTGGTTCTTGACCGTCCCCTTTCTTAATGAATACTGAGCAGAAGTATTTGTCCAGTATTTCTGCCTTGTCCAGATCCCCCTCCTTACACTCTTCCTTCTCCCCTTTGAGCCTCACAATCCCACCCTCCCATTTTTTCTTCTTTCACTGATGTACCTGTAAAATGTTTTACCCTCTTTGTTTACAGACTCTGCTAAGCTCTCTTCTTTCTCTGTTTTTGCCCTCCTAACAGCCTTCCCTGTTTCTCTTAGACATTCAGGATACACCTCCCTGTTCTCCTCCCTTTGGCTTCCCTTATATTTCCTGAAACTCAGGCTTTTAGCCCTGACTTTGTCCCTCACCTCTTTGGAGGACCATAGTGGTTTCCTTCCTCTTTTCCCTTCGGCCACTATCCTAACGCATTGGTTTGTTATATCCACTATGGCTAGTTTCAGTTTCTCCCATTGTTCTTCCACCCCCTCTACTACCTCTTCCTTCCCCAGGACTGTTTGTATACATCTGCCCATTTCATTGAAATCTGCCCTCCTGAAATCTAACACTTTTGCCCTTGTGTGGCTTAATCGAGTCCATGTCTCCATGCTGAACCACACCATGTGGTGGTCACTGGACCCCAGCTGCCTTCCACCTGTATTTCTCTGACTCTGTTCCTATTGGCCCATACCAGGTCCACAGTTGACTTGTCCCTGGTTGGCCCATGCACCAGCTGCCTGAATCCAACCCACTGCAGGGATTCAAGGATGGCTGTGCTTCTGACTGAAACAGCCATCTGGGTGGCCCAATCCACGTATAGCATATTGAAATCCCCCAGTAGCAGAATTTCGCCTTTAGCTGCCATGTCGTGTATGTTCTCCACTAGTTCCCTGTCTGCTTCCTCCCTCTGTGCAGGAGGTCTGTAGATCACCCCTATGCGTACTCCTGTTCCATTCTCTGGCTCCAGGGTGACCCACATTACATCAGCCTCCCCCATGTCTTTCCTGAACGTCTGTAGCCTTTATACCATTGCTGATGTACAGGGCCACTCCCCCACCCTTTTTATCCTCCCTGTCCCTCCTGAACAGTGTATAGCCTGGTACAGTGACTTCCCAGCCATGATTAGCAGAGTACCATGTCTCTCCTATTGCTGCTATGTTAGGGTCTGCATCTGCCACCTCCAGGTCTGGAACCTTATTTCCTAGGCTATGGGCTTTCATTAGCAGGACCTTCCATGATTTATAGTCTGCCCGCCCTCTGCTCTTGTTCTCCCTCTCCAGCATCTCCCCCCTACCCCAGTTTCCTTTCCTATGTGCTCTTGCCCCCCATATCACACGTTATACATTCTTCACCTGCCTGCCTGCCTCTCCCTGCCTGCTTTCGCTGTTCCCGTAGTCAGCTTATGTGCCTGCATGTTCTCATGGGGGGGGCTGTTCCTAAGCCTGCTGACCCTCCTGGCTCTCCCCCCTTGGCCAGTTTAAATGCTCACAACTGAAACATTTAAACTTCTCACAAAGGGCCATGGTCCCCTTCTTGGACAGATGCAGGCCGTCCTCCTTACATAAGCCTGCATCTGCCCAGGTCGGGCTCCAGTCTCCTATGAAGCCAAAAGACTCCCTTCCACACCAATCCTTCAACCAGGGGTTGAAGATACGGATGTGGAGTGCCCTAGATTTCCATGTGCCCTGGACAGGTAGCACCTCCGAGAATGAGACAGAGCGTGCTGTCTGTTTCGGGTCCCCCCCCCCAGCTTCCTGAAATCATCCTGGACTCTGGCTAACTCCACCCTTTTCCTGGCCAGGTCATTTGTCACCAGGTGGACAATGATATCCAGCTGCTCCCTCCTAGCTATTGCCATAGCAGTTCTATTGATCTGCTTCCCATCCCTCCATGCAGCGCTTCCTGGGAGGCACTTGACATCCCTCTCTTCCCTGCTAGGTGACCCTAACTCCACTCCACGGACAATAGAGTCCCCCACTAGGAGAAGCTATCCCCCTCCTCCAGGGTTCCCTGCTTCCCTTCCCCGGGGCTCCATTCTGGAGGATCCTCCCTGGTCCCAGCCTTGGGTTCCTGAGTGGGGCTTTCTTGTTCCTCCAAAACAGTGTTGGAGTTAAGTGGGACTGGTTGGGGGATGTGCTGACCCCACCCTCCCTGAGACCACTGTAGTCCAATCACTCCTCTTCCGTGGCATCCTTTGAGGTAAAGGATGTGGACCCGGTGGTCTCTGGGTGGGGATGGATGCCGCCTTCAGCTTGGACAACTCTGTTCGGAGACTGGCAACCTCCTCCCTCAGCCCAGGGAGGTGCCTGCAGATAGGACAGCATTGCAGCTGCCAGAATGTCTCCCTGAAGACAGCTGCTTCACAAACCCTGCACTGCACCACTCCCATCATGTCTGATTCCCTCCTCAGTCAACTGCCTGCTTAAGATGGCTATTTGATATCCCCCAAATGTATGTTTTATTTCTGTTGTGTTCTGTTATGCTTCCTCTGTTTGCTACTTCCTGTATGGATGCAGGATGTTGCAAGGCTTTATGGGACCCACCCAATAAATGTAGGGTGAGCCCTGGGGTGGGTGAGTGGTGGAGGGCAGGCGGGACTACACCACAGACTGTGTCCAAAAAACAATCAGCCAAGGAGTCCTCTGGTAGTGGCACCTCACTCCACTCACAAACTTGTCAGCTAGAATCCCTCAATCCTGCCCAAACTAAATGGAAAGGCACCAAAATGGCAGTTAAGAAAAGACCTGAAGTGCAGCTGCAAACACACAAAAATGGCAGCTAAGAAAATATCTCAAATACATTTACAAACACAGTCACCAAATAACCAGCTAGAGTCTCTCCCTCCTTCTCCAACTAAATGAAGACTCAACTGAGATGGCAGTTAAAACCTCACCTTCAGACTACTCTAATCCCTGTAATATGATGCCTGCACTTAAAGGCCTGACAGCAACATTTAAACACACAATCACAAACTTGTCAGCTAGAATCTCTCAATCCTGCCCAAACTAAATGGAAAAGTACCCAAATGGCAGTTAAGAAAATACCTCAAATACAGTTACAAACATGCAGAAATGGCAGCTAAGAAAATACTTCAAATACAATTACACAGTTTTCTCTCAGTCCTACCATGTGTAAATAGTCAACAACCATGGAGGATGGTAGGGAGCCTGAAGAGGCAGGCTGCTACAGCAGCAGGGCTGTGTCCAGTTCACTCTCACTTCCAGAAAGTGGTTCTGACGATGGACAGTCCAGTAGTCAGGAGGAAAGGCAGTCTTCCCGTAAATACAAAAAAGTTGTTCTGATCCTGCATGCGCTCATTGTCGAGGTCCAAGCACTTCTTAACCTCGACCTCTTCCCATAAGGAGGGGAGAAAATGGCACAGGTCGAGGTCACCCTCGGTGAGGTCTGCTGCGAGACTTTTGGCTTCCCCAGGTCGAAAGCCCCCGCCATTGTCCTTGACAACACCATGGACTTGTAGCCCTGGAAGGTCAATATCTTGGGCCCAGAGCCCCACCCCCAACCCGTCTTTTAGTGAGGAGTAATTCCTCCATTGGGCAGCTCTTATGAAGCAGTGAGTGCAGCATCTGGCCCATGTGGCGCTGCTGAAGGAGCAGGCCCCTGACCCCTTGGGGTCGGCTGGGCTGGTGCTGTTGGCTGTGCCGGTGGACCTGATAGAGTGTTCAACCCTTCTTGATCTCTGGCTACACCCCCTCCCCACTTCCCAATTAAGATTCCCTTGTGCCAGTCCCACACATGCTTGAAGCCCTCCACTGTTTTTGCCTCTTCCTCCTCCATTGGCAGACTGTTTCTGGCATCTGCCACTTTCAGTGAAGAAGTAAACATAGAAGTTGTCGGCAAATAAGGGCCTTCGGCCCTCCTGGTCTGCCCCATTATCTCTAACAACTGTGCTCCTTCATGCTGTGCTGGTATTCGGTTTTCCCTCTCCCCTGACTACCAGTATCCCACTATGCTTATCCCAAGCATTTTTAAAACCTGCAGTCCTCTTCTGCCCCCATTACCTCTGCTGGCAGGCTGTTCCATTTGTCCACCACCCTCTCCATGAAAAAGTACTTCTTCATGTTCCCCTGAATCTCCCTCCCTTCAGTTTCATCTTGTGCTCCCTCATTCTTGAGCATCTTTCTCTCTGGAAAATTGTATTCTCATGTACCTTATTCCTCCCTGTGAGGTACTTAAATATTTCAGTCATATTCCCCCTCTCCCTCCTCTCCTCTAGGGAGCACATATTTAATTCCTTCAGCCTAGCCTCATAGGGCTTGTGATGTAGTCCTTGCACCATTTTGGTTGCCCTCCTCTGAACTGCCTCCACCCTATTAATGTCCTTATGTAGATTGGGGCATCCAGAACAGGACACTACTCGAGATGTGGCCTCACTAATGTCCTATACAGTGGAATTATTACCTCCCTTTTTCTGCTGGTTATTCCCCTGGCTGTGCATCCCAGCATCCTATTAGCCTTTCCTGCTGCCTTGCCACACTGCCTACCTGCCTTGAAGTCATCAGAGATGATCACCCCAAGGTCTCTTTCCTGCTTGGAGCATTCTATTTCCCCAGTCAATCATTGTTTATTTGATATACCGCACATTATCAATTGTGACTCACGTCACTTAACATACATAACCTCACAAACCGTTAAAAACATACAGTTAACAATACTAAAATACAGTTAGGTCAGCAATTGTTCTTCATAAAAAGGTCCAATTAAACAAAAAAAGTTTTCAACTCCCGCTTAAAGATTCCTAGGGAAGAACTTTCCCTTATATGACGAGGGAGGGAGTTCCACAGGGTGGGTGCACTAAAAGAAAATGCACAGGCATCAGAAGTCTTAAGGTGGACCCTGGGAACCCCCAGAAAACCATCATCGGTAGAGCAAAGGGAAAGGACCAAGCGGTGAGGATACAGGAGGTCTTTCAGATAACTGGGCCCTTGACCGTGAAGGGCTTTATAGGTCAGCAAACTGACCTTGAAGGTGATCCGTCACCTTATTGGCAGCCAGTGCAGAGAGTGCAGCACAGGTGTAATGTGGTATGATCTCGGAAGATCGGTCAATAACCTGACCACCGCATTGTGGGTTGATGGGGGATTGGGGGGAGACCTGGGAGGATAAGGAGCTGTATGCTAGAGATAGACTCCATCTCAATTTGGAGGGGAAGGGAATCCTTAAGTTGAAAATAGAGGGGTTCATTGGTGAAAAGTGGGGTTTAAACTTGTGAAGGGGGTGGGATGGGAGAAAAGGCTGTCAGGGTGCCGATAAAGGAGGGACTCTGTCTCCACCCCCTGGGGACCAGGAGGATTGCAGGAAAAGGCGACTGGCAAAGTGCAGACATGGGGAAAACAGAACTCCCCTGGGAACACAAGCAGGGAAATGGAACTATAGGGAAAGTGGAAGGTAGTCCTGTTAAATGCCAGGAGCTTGGGCAATAAATGCCTGAGCTCCAGGCGATGCTAACTGAGGGAGCAGTGGATGGCAGCGGTCACTGAGACTTGGGCCACTGCAGGACATGACTGGGACCTGAACCTGGAGGGTTACACTATGTTCAGGAAGGACAGGGGAGGGAAGGGAGGAGGGGTAGCAATGATAGTCAAAAACTGCATTGGCATAGGGGGAGTAGAGGAGGCGGAGGGAACCGTGGAGGCGATTGGGTCACCTTGATAACAAGGGGGGGCAAGAGAGAAAAATAGGAGTGGTGTATAGACCCCCTGCCCTGGCGGAGGAGCTGGAGGACAGTCTGGTGGCAGATGTTGGGAGACACTGCAGACTGGGCAGAGGAACGGTGGTGGTGTTGGGGGACTTAAACATGCCAGGAACAGACTGGGAGACTATGACATGTTCTGTGGCCAGGGAACAGAGGTTGTTGGATGTCTTTCAAGACGCGTTCCTAACTCAGCAGGTGAGGGAACCGACCAGGGAGGCGCGGGTACTGGATGTGGTCCTGGCAGACAGTGACCAGATTGGGGGCCTGGAGGTAAAGGACCCATTGGCGGGGAGTGACCATGCCACGGTCTGGTTCTGCCTGGACCTAGGAGGGGTAGAAGGCTACACAAAGACAGAAGTAACCGACTTCAGGGGGGCAGATTTTAAGGAAATGGGAAGGATCCTTAAGGAGCATTTGGATGAGATTGGGTCAGACATGGACGCTGATAGTAGGTGGGAAATCATCAGGAGAGGGGTGCAGGATGCTACCAGCACCTGTGCAAGAGTAAGACGAAAATGCGGTAGGGCCCAAAAACCCTGCTAGTGGACCAGGGAGTTCCAGGAGGTGGTGCGGGGAAAGAAGGTAGCCTATAAGCAATCCAGGTGCTCAAGGAGTGAAAGGGATCGAGGGGAGTACGAGCTGATGGCTAGAAGGGCCACTAGGGTGGTGAGGGCGGCTAAGGCAAGGAAGGAGCAGAACCTGGCCAGGGAAATTAGGAGAGGGAACAAGGGGTTCTTTAGATACATTGGGGAAAAACGAAGGGTGAAGGGGCAGATTAGTAGGATTAAATCAGGGGAGAGATGGGCACAAGACCCGGGGGAGCAGGCTGAGGTACTAAATGAGTACTACACCTCACTTTTCACCAAGGAAAATGGGGGTGCTGCATCATACATGGGAGAAGACAGAGATACTGAGGAGGAGGGGACCCTTACCGATCGGCAGATCTGGGGAGAGGGGGAGGCATCACTGGCAGGTGAGGGGAGGGCTAAGCAGGGAGAAGAGGTACCGGAAGTGGAAATCACAGCAGAGAGAGTGAGGGAAGCCCTCAACAGCCTTAAGATGGAGAAAGAACCAGGGCCGGATAAATTACATCCCAGAGTGCTGAAGCAACTTATGGATGTCCTGGCTAAAACCTTCATGGAGCTTTTCACCATCTCTGAGGACAGGTGGGTGCCCCAAGACTGGAAGGTGGCGATATAGTGCCTATCCACAAGGGGGATCAAGGGAGGTGGTAGGAACCACAGGCCTGTCAGCCTAACATCGGTGTGGTGGGCAAGGTGATGGAGGGCATTGTCAAGGAGAGGCTGGGGACCTGGATAAGTCAGGTGCCTGGACGATAGACAGCATGGATTCATCCTGGGGAAATCGTGTCAGACAAACCTGGTGGAGTTCTATGACTGGGTGACTAGTGCCTTGGACCTGGGTAGACCAGTGGACGTCCTCTTTCTAGACTTCAGCAAGGCATTTGACTCTTTTCCTCATGTGGGCCTCTTGGATAAGCTGGGAGAAATGGGGGTGGGGAACCAGATGATCAGATGGATAGGCAATTGGCTCCAGGGTCGTAGTTGGTGGGTTAGTGTCATCCCCAAGGAGGGTCATTAGTGGGGTCCCACAGGGATCAGTCCTTGGGCCCCTTCTGTTCAATGCCTACGTCTCTGACATAAGGACAGGAATCAGGAGTGAGATGAGTCTCTTTGCGGATGACTCGAAACTGGGGGTGGTGGTGGATGGGGAGGAGGGGAGGGTGGCCCTACAGGAGGACTTGGAGGCTCTGGAAAGATGGTCTAGAAAGTGCCACCAATTCCACCATAAGCTGAGGTTCAATGCAGGGAAATGCAAGGTACTCCACCTGGGGGCCAGAAACTCGGGCCAAGTGTACACCGTGGGGGGGGGGAATGCTACAAGTCTCGATGGCTGAGAAGGACCTGGGGGTGGTGGTGGATGTCAAGATGAACAACTCTGAGACTTGTAGGAGGGCAGCAGTCAAGGCCAACAGGATGCTGGGATGCATCGCTAGGGGGATCACCTCCAGAAGGAGGGAAGTGATACCCTCTGTATAACTGCTTGGTGAGGCCTGCACCTTGAGTACTCATGTAGTTTTGGAGGCCACACTTAAAGAGGGACATTAACCTCCTGGAGAGGGTCCAGAGGAGGGCAACCAAAATGATTTGGGGCTTGGGGGACAGGACCTATGAGGAGAGGCTCGAAGAGCTAAATATGTACACATTGGAAGAGAGAAGGGACCAGGGGACATGATAGAGGTCTTCAGGTACATGAAGAGGGTAAATAGGGGAGGAACAGTCAGGGTGCTTCGAAGGAAGGAGGAGGGGCCACTAGAGGGCATGGGTGGAAGCTGGAGGGGGGAAGATTCAGGGGAGAAAGGAGGAGGTGCTACTTCACTGAGAGGGTGGTGGAGCCATGGAATGCACTGCCTAGGGGGCTGGTGGAGGCAGAGACAGTGGAGGGGTTCAAGAGGGGGTGGGACAGGTACAGGAAAGGGTTCTGGAAGCAAAATCCAATGCAGCAAGAATATCCGGAACTGGGAAGGGAGAAGCCAGAGAAGGCGAGGGGGACAGCAAGGTCAGCACCCAGGGTGGGGGCTGACCAAACGAGCAGACACGAAAGACCGTTAGGCCTTTTCTGCTGGCATTTTAGTATGTTAGTATTGTGCACTAGCTGCAGGCGGCGAAGATCAGCCCCTGGTAGCCCTAGGTAAAGGGAGTTGCAGTAATCCTGCTGCGAAGTCACAAAGGCGTGGACAAGAGGTGGCAGATCACTCGGTGGGGGGGACTAGGTATTTAACCCTGGTGATGTTTCTCAGATGGTATTAAGCACTCTGGACCACAGCTGACACCTGTGATTTAAGTGTCAAGCTGCAGTATAGGACAACGCCAGGGTTCCTCACACAGGTTGAGGTAAGCAACTGGGAGCCTCCAAGCACCAGCCTGGAGACTCAACTGGATTGCACCGTCATCCCCGAGTGACCAGATTCCACCACTAGTACCTCAGTCTTATCTGGATTCAACCTCAACCAGTTGGTTCTCGTCCAGTCTTGGATCTCAGATAGGCACTGATTAAACATCACCTCCTGCTGCTCAGGTGCAAAAGACAGGTATAGCTGAATATCATCTGTATAGCAGTGAAAACTCAGCCATACTATCTAATAATGTCCCCCTAGTGGCAGCATATAAACCGCGAACAACATGGGGGACAAAATGGAGTCCTGCGGAACCCCACATGGCAGGGGCAGGGGTGCCAAGGAAAAAATCCCAGACACCATCCTCTGTGTCCTGCCAGTGAGGAAAGATTGAAACCAGTTGAGGACTGTACCAGCTAGTCCACAACAAATCCGCACGTGCTCCAGAAGTACCCCATGGTCCACAATGTCAAACGCTGCTGAGAGATGGAGGAGAATAAGAATGGAACAACTACCTTGATCCCTCGCCACCAGGAGATCATTTAGCACCCGAACAAGGGTAGTCTCAGTGCTGTGCCCCTTCCTGAAACCCGACTAGAGAGGGTCATAAATGTCGTGAGTTGAAAAATGGGTTTCCAGTTGGCAGGCCACCACCTTCTCAATAACCTTACCCAAAAAAGGAAGATTAGAGGCAGGTCTGTAATTAGCCAAGCAGTCCAGCTCCAGTGAAGTTTTTTTCAAAAGGGATCTTACCACTGCCTCTTTTAAAGACTCAGGAAAGACCACTGTCACTAAGGAGCACCGGACTATCCTAGCTAGGACTGGGCCAGTGACATCAGCACACCCCACTAGGAGGCATGTTGGCCCCGGATCCAAATTACAGTAGGATGGCCTCATCTCCTAGACAACCTTCATGACATCCATAACTGCCAGCTGATCAAAGTCGGTCCAGACAGAGTGATTACCCATGACTTCAACCTGATCACCGCACGCCCCTTGAGAGGGCGTCAACCAGATCTTTGACCTGATGGTGGCAACCTTATCAGCAAAGAACAGAGCAAGCTCATCACACTTTAATTGTGAAAACGCTCCCCCAGACTGGAGACAGGCAGGATTACATAGCCTGTCAACAGTGCAGAAGAGCTGAACCAGTCTGCTGATTGCTGCAACAATCTCCGTGGACAAGAATTTTGCCTCCTTATAGGAGATTGCTGATTGATAATCCCTAAAATGGGACATCAGTATAAGTTTGTCCTCCCCAGATCTGGATTTCCGCCAGAGCCGCTCCAACCTTCGACCCCTCTTCTTCATCTCCCTAAGAGTCTAATCAAACCAGGGGGATCACTGGCGTGTGAAGTAAGGGGTCGAACATGGACAGGTGTGATGAAGTCGAAGGCCTCACTAACTGCCCTATTATAGGCTAGAACCAACTCCCCTGGCTCCTCACATGCACTCATACCTGATAGGTCCAGCACCGTCATCAGACCTTATGGGGTCAAATCTCTTAAAGAACAGTGCTGGACCATCTCCATAGAGGAAGGTCTATTGGGGGGACTTTGAAAGAGAACCTCACGGTATGGTGGTCCAACCAAGCGACCAATTCCACCATAAGGTCATTGACCTCCATTCCCAGCAGGAAAATAAGGTCCAATGAGTGGCCATGCATGTAGGTTGCAGAGGTAGCAACCTGTGTTAGGCCCAACAAATACATCTGTTGGAGGAAGTTCTCCCACCCAGATGATACGTTGCTCCTTGGTTTTTGTGCCCCATGTGCATTATCTTGCACTTTTTTTGCATTGAAACCTAGCTGCCAATCCCTTGACCAATCCTCCAGCTTCTTAAGGTCCCCCCGCATTCTGTCCACTCCCCTGGCATGTCCACTGTGTTACAGTGTTTAGTGTCATCAGCTAACAGGCAAATTGTCCCTTCTAGATCCTCTGCTATGTCACTAATAAAGACGTTGAACAGAAACGGACCCAACACTGATCCCAGTGGTACCCCACTGGTTACTTTACCTTCTGCAGAGTGAATGCCATTTACCACCACCCTCTGGGTGCTATTATCCACCCACTTTACTACCTTGTTCCCCACTCCCATGGTCCCCAGCTTGCTTAACAGCTTTCTATGTGGCACAGTGTTAAAGGCCTTGCTGAAATCCAGGTAGGCCACATCCACTGCCCCATCCCCCCGAGCTACCTCTCTGGTTACCCAGTGTCTTCCCAGCCCTGGTTTTCATTACACCAGGTCTCTGTGATGGCCACAATGTCCAGGCCAGATTCCGCCATGGTAGCCTTAAGGTCACCTATCTCATTACTCAGACTTCGGGCATTTGCAGACATGGCTGTCCAGGATGTGGTGTCCCTTCCCTGCTTTGTTCTTGTATGCCTCTCCCATTTCCGATCACAATTCTTGTCAGTATGGATAGCAGACACTTCCAGCCCCTTGACTTTGTGTTGACTTGTGCCCTCTGTTGGTCTGTTTTCCTCTTGAGTTCTCCTGTAGTTCGGTGGGGGGGGGCATATTTTGTTTCCTGTCTTCCCACTACCATCCTCCCCCCAGCTAGTTTAAATGCTTGCCAATGAAGTACATAAACTTTTCATTAAGGACCAAGGTCCCCTCTCTGGATGGATGTAAGCCATTGCCTTTGTATAGGCCCAAATCCCTCCAGGTGGGGCCCCAGTCCAACATAGCATGGGAGTTGTGCAGTGTCACTGGTTGGGGGATACACCTCTGTGCCACCACCATCACCATTCGTGAGCCCACCGTAGTCCAACCACTCCTCCTGTGAGGCAACTGTTGAGGTAGTGGAGGCTGACTAGGCGGCCTCTGGGTGGGGGTGTGAGTCCCCTGAATCCTAGCCATTTCAGCCTGGAGACTGGTGACCTCTGCCCTCAGCCCAGAGAGGTGCCTGCCGATGGGGCAGCACCGCAACATCCAGAATGTCCTCCTGAAAACTACCACCCTGCAGCCATCGCACTGCACCACTCCCAGCAACTTCACTTTCTATTCTGCCTTTCCTTGATTAGCTGTGCCTTGTGAAGACCCTTTTTCCCTATTAGCACTGTCCTTACTCCCACTTATTGAGGTTAATCTAGCCCCCAGATGTGTACTGAGAAACTCACTTCCCCCTGTTAACTACCCTTCAAAAGTCGCTCCCTCCTTCAAAGAAAACAAAAAGTTTTTTTTTCCTCCTCCTTCTCTGCTTCCCCTGCTTGTGTTCCTGTAACCTAAATGGTAATCCGTGTATGCAGTATAGATGTTGATTCAGCCCTGCTGCTACTTTGAGTGCTTCAGTGGTATCAGCTGATTTAGGTTCTGACATCACCTATTGCCCCTTTAAAGGGTGATTAACACCGGGTGGGCGAGATGGGGCAGTGTTTCAAGCCAGCTGCTCATACGAAACAATTAGTTCAGGCTGTAGAAAAAAGATACCTGATTTAAGGGAAAACAACACAAAGGAAGAGAACAACCCTGCTGCAAGTATCTGACCCTATTTTGCTTTAGGAGTCCTCTTCTGCTCCCTCAGTTGGAGTCCTATTTCACCAACAATTATAGGAAAATTTAATCACAAATCCTGCAGACAATAAGAAAAAAATCCTGCCACACAAGAAATAACTCGGTTCCACTCAACACCCTGTCGAGGAAACAGGGTCCATCTCTTAGTCCGACTTGCTTGTTGTAGAAGCTCTACTCTTGTTCCCTCAGTTGGCGATCTGCTCCTTTCCTATTTCCTCACATCCCTCTTAAATCTCCCCCTTCTATCTTCAATGCATGCCTCCTTGTTCTCTTGCACCTTCTATATGAAAACTACTCCCCTCCTGTACCTTGTTAAACCCTTCGTGGTATTTTTATGTGTCTATCCTCTCCTCCCTCACCCTCCTCTCTTTCAGGGTGTACATATCGAGGTCCCTTAGTCTCTCCTTATACGGCTTTTGATGCAGCCCCTGCACTAGTTCAGTTGCCCTGCTCTGGACAGCCTCTATACTGTCTATGTCCTTGTTGAGATGTGTTCTCCAGAGCTGGACACCTCTCCCTGTAGCAGTTTCTACTACAGGTATTATGTTTAAGGGTATGCAAGTGCAGCTTATAGATTCAGCAGCAAACTGCACACTAAGAGCTTTCTGTTTGTTTGTCAGTGTATAGCTAGTCAACGAAGAATTTACAGACTAACAGCAACGTAGCCAGTACTTTATTTTCACAAGTTCTCAAAGCCACAGCATTCTGCAGGAAACAGCACAGTGTCATTTTAGTGGCAGCACAGACCTGCTAAAAACAGACGTTTTGATGCCTTTGATGTGAAGACCATTATTTCTATCAGAAGAGTGAGTTTTGTTACATAAAAAGGAATTTCACAAAAGGCTGAGAGTATAAAAATACTGGTGACTAAACTGGCATTACCAGGATGTTGAAACTCGGATAGATCAAGAAAATGGCATCAAAGAAAAATGTGTAAAAGGAGAACCTATCTGCAAGTTTCAACATTTTCATTATTAAACACACAGTTTTATTACTAACAGAAGTTGTCAGTAAACAAATGAACACATAAAGAATGTGTGGTTGAAGTTGCCTACTAGAAAAGGGAAAATAGACATTACATAATGGACACAGCCACGCAAGTCACACAGAAAAACACAAATTATCCACTCATTCTGATTTACAGTCCATATTGAAAATTGAACTTTTAGGATGTACAGAACCTCATCAGTGACTGCATTTTACAGAATACAAGATTGGACAAAACTGACTAAAAATAAATAGGTTTGTTCATTTACTTTGGAAAGACACCACCTTTTCGTCAGGCATTGTCTTGTAACAAAAACTGATTAAGTCAGGCACTTACATGGTCCAGTGGTGCAGTAGTAAGGTTGCCACTTGCTACACTGGTGACCTCACATCATGGGGGGGTTAACTTGAGGGTGGGAAGACTAAGTGTTGGAGGTACTGCTCTCCTCTCACAGGGTGGTTGGGTTGCATTTCCAAATAGAACATGTGTCCAGGGAAATCGCCAGTATCGTTCTCACAGTTATCTTAAGAAGTATATGTGGTGGAGCTTGCCACTGTTTCGGTAGACACAAAACAAACTTGAAATGGTTCTGGCCTGCTCGAGCAAAAAGATTCTTCTACACCCAAATATGTAAATGCAGTATTTTACTTATGAGTCCTAACGTTTTGCGTAATAATAGGCTTCTTCGGGGGAACTGTAAAAAGTATTCCTCAAAAAGATATCAGTTTTCAAATAAATATTTTATATACAAACTTCCAAGTTCACCATTATCTCTCAATATTGACCATACCGATCCTCCCTCTGCTCCTCCTGAAACCTCCACCCCCAGTCTGTTTCCCCCCTCCCCCCTTGGATTTAAAGGCTACTCCCCTCATCTGGAGGAGAGGGCTTCTGGTCAGCCCTTCCCTTATCCCTTCCCCCCTTCACAAGTTTAAACCCCACCTTTCTTGAATGTAGTCAGCCACCCCCTGTTTAAGGATTCTTCCCTAATGGGGCAAGATGAACCCTGTCCTTGGCATACAGTCCCTTATCCTCCCAAACTCCTTTCCAGTTCCCTAACACCCCCAACCCACTCTCTTCACCCCACTTCCTCAGCCAGTCATTAACCTCTGTGATCTTCATTTTTTTCTCCACTGAGGCCTTTGGTACTGGCAATATCTCCGAAAAGGAAATGTTAAATATTTAAACTAACTTGATGTATTATTTGTGAATACTTTTCCTGTGCTTCCTCCTTTTAACTAATCGTTTTCTGGAGTTAATCCTATAAGATTTGTAGAAATCAAGTGATTCTTATTAGCCCCTTGTATTTTTAGGTTGAAAGGAAACAATAGGGTTAATGCATTTTATAATAACAGTTGCAGAGCAAGAGTGTTCTCCACAAGGCTGAAATGTGTTGGGGAGAGGAGTCATTGGTCACCATGGTGACTGCCTTGCTTAGGCAAGACGTGATGACGTTTACTACGTTATCACATGACTGCTCTCCCCGACATAAAGAGGTTTGGCCGGTGGAGCGCCAGATGCTGCTAGTCTGGCATTAGGAGAGCCACGAGTGAATGCAAGCCTTAAGCCAGATAATAGCTGTAAGTACTATGTTGTTTGCAAAATAAAACAGTTTATGTTGGGAATATAAGCGGAGTCTGACTTATGCACTTAAAATTTACACTTGCTGAACTTAAAATAAGGCAATTATAGTGAGTGAAACTAAATGAAGCAATTAATACAGTTTGAGCGGCGCTTGACTTATGCAGTAAAAACTCTCTTATGTTGAATTCGAAATTAGTGAGTCACAGCGAGTGTAATTAAAAAGAATGACAGCAACAAACAATAGGCCTCTTGTAGCTTACTGTGGTAGAACACAGGTTTGTAATATTTAGGCCATTGGCATTAGGATAATATAACATTAATAGGCATGAGCCTTGAATCTGTTTAGTAAAATGCGTCAGACGCCAGGAGCGCATGGCATTTTCAGGTAGCAAATGCAGCACTGTTAAAGCGAATTACAACTCCATACTAAGAAAACAAGTTACTAGTATTGTTATGAGAGTAGCAGCTTAGCCGACAATGAGAATTTGATGCATATGGTGAAGACACATTTGATATGTAATATAGTGATTTCTCCCCCCCCAACCATTACCTTTCACTGTTTTTTCTGATAACAGTTTCTGATATAATTACATAGAAAGAAAGAGATTTGTTACAAAGAATGAAAGCATAAGCACAATAAGGTGAATATTGAGTTAATATTTTGAAGATTGTCAAGTTCAAATTATTTATTTGAAATGGAAGGATATTTGACTGAAATGTTTTTGTTGAAAGTGACCACATATTGAAGGCGATTCCTAAGGAGGCGTGGCAACCATTTGGCCGTAGCAGGCTGTGTTAAGAAGTAAGGCAATTATTATTTAAGTTTTGGTGGTCTGTATTTGGGAGAATCTATTTAATATAAATTCTGTTAAATTATTAGAATTTTTATAGCGGTAAGCCACTATACTATTTGACATTATATGTATAAGGTGTTTACTTTGTTTTAGTTCACACTAGTGAAGGGGGAGTATATGTAGCCTTCCTGATTGGTATGGTCAGTATGTATTTATATATTTATTTATTTATTGAGAGAATCGGAATTACAATCCTTTCAGTCATAGACTCCTTTGCAAATGCTCCACATCAGTACATGAAAGCACAAACATTACATTTAATAACAGTTATACATAGGTCACTCAGCACAGTGTATTTACATTACATATTTGTTACCGCCTTTAGGGCCTAAGAGGACCCTGAGTCAGAAGTCGTGGGTCAAGTGTGGTTACAGAAATTCGGAGGGTCATTAGCAGATCCCTGAGTCAGAGTGTATTTACAGCTGGTTAGTGGGACCTAAGGATGTAGTCGTAGGATAAGCTAGACCTTTAGCCTGAACTATGCTTTCTTTTGGTATGCCGACAAGGGGAAGGAGTGTTGGAGGCATCCACAAGCGCCAGAGTTAAGGAGAAGGTTCATGATACCAGATTTGAATTGTCCAAGACTGGGGGCCAGAGAGATGGAGGGTTGTAGGTTATAGAGCCATAGAGGAGCGCGATAATGGAAAGACCTTTGCCCTAGAGAGGTCCTGCAGTGGGGGACTAGGAGGGAGGTACTAGCAAGGCGTCTAGTGGCCCTACTATGTGGGACTGGCTGGATGAGGGGGTGGAGGCCTATTGGTGTTAAATTCATAAGTATTTTTTTGGCTTGGAGGCAAGTGTAATATTTAAGCCTCCCTTCGAAGGTCAGCCAGTCCGCAAGCTTGTAGAGTTCACACGTGTGGGTTAGTCTGTCACAGCCTGTAGCCAGACGGCAGGCTCTGTTGAGAGCTAGGTTGATGCCATGGAGGGCTATTTGGTCTGCGGTGCCGTAGATTACAATCCCATAGTCCACCAATGAGAGGACTGAGCAGGATACAGCGAGACGTAGGGCCTGAGGGGGTAGGCGATGCTTATGTCTATAAAGAATCCCCAGTCTGTTGTTTACCGCAGAGGAAAGGTGTTGAATGTGTGTGTGGTAGGTGAGGGATGTGTCCAGGATGACACCCAGATATCTGAAGGTTGAGACCTGTTCGAGAAGGAGGCCCTGTGCATTGGTTATGGTTAGGGTGGCATTACTAAGAGGGCTTTGACGATGGGCAAAGATCATGGATTTCGTCTTGTTGTAGTTGAGTACTAAGCGATGCTCAGTGAACCACGATTCTAATTCTCTGAAAAAACCTTGTAGGGCAGTTTGGAGGGAGTGAGGATGGGGGTGTTTCCAGAAAACAACTGAGTCGTCTGCATAGAGTAAGAGCTTCCCGCCGCAGGCTTGAGGGAGTTTAGGAAGACAGTGAAAAGCAGTGGTGCTAGAATAGACCCTTGTGGGACACCCGTTAGGACTATTTTAGTGGAGGAGAGGGTGGTGTTGATTTTGACCTGTTGCGTCCAGCTGGAAAGATAGTCTTTGAACCATGAGACGGCTTCAGGGGAGAAATAGTAGGAGGGAAGGGAGTGGAGAAGTAGAGCATGACTGACTGTGTCGAACGATTTTGTCAAGTCGACGTAGATTGCACCTGCTACTGAGCCTTGTTCCAGGGCCTCGTGTATGTACATGGTAAATTTGAGGAGGGCGGTGGTTGTGCTGTGACCCCTCCTGAAGCCGTATTGTTCTAGGCAGAGCAGATTATGTTTGACTAAGTAGTCTGTAAGTTGGTCTGACACAATTTTTTCAAGAGCCTTGGGGGGGGGGTAGGATCGAGATGGGTCGGTAATTACTAGGGGAAGTGGGGTCACCAGTCTTCAGGATTGGTGTTATAATTCTTTTTTTCCATAGAGCAGGGAATTGGCTGAGGCGTAGTGACCAGTTAAGTATTTTGGTAAGATGTGGCAAGATTACATCCAGCATTAGTCGGAGAATTTTGAGGTCAAGGGAGTCACTGCTATAGCGCAAGTTTGCCAAGGCTTTAGATTTATTTATTTATTTAGCTTTTGTTTACCGGGTAAGTACACTAGACAAGTATTATGCCTATTTTCAGGAACGACCCGGGAGAGTACAACATGAGGAACAACAGTCAAGGAGACATGGCAATGAGAGTACAGTTTTTTGTCACAGTAAACAAACGTGGGAAATACATCATTGGACGCTAGGGGAAACATATAGTAGTAAGCACATTTCAGATTATACACTCTAGACTAGCTAGTTCAACTGACGGATATACACAGATCATCATACATAGGAGTGGAGCATAGCTCAAGGACTGGATTGGTCATAATATAACTTATAAATAACATTGTCGTATACACCCCCTAGGCTCGTTGGATCGCGTACAGGTATATACAGCTCATCACATTTTTCTAAATATGCACATGTTAGACAGAAACAGAAACACTTGGTAGTACAAGTTTCTACCAAATGACCAAGGTGCAATATGTCATGGTTAGCCTATGACCGTGGAGCAATAATGGGTGTAAAAATGCCCAAGGCTTTTTAGGCAGGAGTAGTCAGAAGTCATTGATACAGTGGGGAAAATATCTCCAGGAATTCAATGAAGACACCCTGGGGAGGTTCAGACAAAACAATTTGACACTTTACTCTAGGGAGGTTTGGGGCAGTCACACTCTGATGCTAGTTTTACAAAACCCCACAGGGAATTTTGAAAACTCAGATAGGAGGGGGCAGCTCGGATATCCACAGGCAGCGAATTCCAGAGTCTGGGCGCACTTATGGCAAAGTCCCGATCCCCCATGAGGGTCCGGGTAGGAGGGACTTTGAGCATCCCTGATGTGAGAGACCTAAGTTGGTAGGGGGTGGGATTCAGTTTAGGCAGAAGCTGGGCCAGCCCCTGGGGGGTGCTAGTTCTGACTTTCCCAGAGAGCCATCCCAAACCAAAAGCAAGGTATCTAGCTGGTGAGAGCCAGCAGAGTTTCTCATCTAGCTCCACCGTGGGTGAGTCGGGGGGGGGCAGCCAAGGCAAAACGACAAATGTTATTGTAAGCAGTGTACCACCAGGTGAGATGTGTCTTTGGAGGCGAGCAAATAAGTGCAGCCCATAGCTGAGGGAGGAAGGAGCACACCCTTCGCTAGGGCAAGCCTGGCTGCCGGTGTAAGGTTATACTTGGCCCTATAGGCCAGACCCAGTTTGCAGTTTGCCGCCCTGCAGATGTTAAGGATATGATTACCCATGTCAAGTTGGGGGTCAAGTGTTACCCCCAAATATTTGATGGAGCTCACTATGGGTAGGGAGGATCCATCTGCGCTGGTGATGTGTAAGCAGGCTGATGAGGCTTTGATTTTAGCCATTGAGCCAAAGAGCATAGCCTGTGTCTTTTTCAGGTTCAGGACCAGCTTGTGATTAGTAACCTATGGCAATACCCTGTTAAAGTCATTGGTCAGGTTCTGGTTTAGGGTAGTGGCATTCTGGGAGTGAGTCAGGATTACCAGATCATCTGCATACATGGTGGCGCTACAGCTGGTAGTAACCATGGGTAGTTGATTAATGAAGAGGGAGAAGAGGAGGGGACCCAGTACCGAGCCTTGAGGCACTCCGGAGGTCACCGGTAGGGGCTCGGAGAGGACTTTGTTGAAGTAGGTACGCTGCTTTCTGCCATGTAGATAACCCATTAGCCATTTCATGGCATTGGGGGGAGAGGCCAAGTGACCACAACTGTGCACCAAGCAGTTTGTGGTCAACGAGGTCAAAGGCTTTGGACAGGTCAATAAATATTGCACCAGAGAGTTTGCCCTGGTCCATAGCTGTCCGCATACTTGATGTAATCGAGATTAAGGCTGTGATGGTGCTGTGTCCCTTACGAAAGCTGTGCTGAGCTGGGGACAGAAGTTCATGAGAGTGGATATATTCCGAAAGCTGCTCAGCCACTACCTTTTCAATGAGCTTGCTAAGGGTTGGGAGAATGGCAATCGGTCGATAACTGTCAGGTAGTTTGGGATTTCCTTGCTTCAGTAGAGGGACAATCCTCGCCTCTTTCCAGATGTCTGGGATGATCCCCAGACCAAGGGATAGGTTGAAGATAAAGGCTACTGGTGAGGCAATGTGCAGCACCAAGCTTAGGAGTTTAGGCTCCAGGTTGTCTAGGCCAGGACTGGAGTACTGGGAGAGGCCAGCTAGGCATTTCTGCAAGTCCTGAACTGATACAGCCCTGAGGTGGAACATTTGATGAGGAGGGTCACCCTCCAGCAGAGTGGAGGGAAGGGGGTGGGACAGAGCCTCATCAGGTGAGAAGAGGGTTGTGAAGGCAGAAAGGTCAGAGAAGTGATTATTTAGGGAGTTGGCAATAGTATGGGGATTATTGCAGGAGACTCCATTTATGACCATGTCCGTAACCCCCGGATGGGAGGATCTGCTGACAGGGGAATTAATACCTCTGCAGAACCTCCTAGGATTACTGGCAGAGCTTAGTAGGGCAGACTTGCAAAAGTCACTCTCTGCTGCCCTGATGGCCTTTTTGCACTTGTTCCTGAGGTGTCTGTACCTTTGAATAATCAAGATAGATAGCTCATAGCCTCCCTGCAGGAGATGATCCGCTGCAATATTGAGAGATATGATGAACTTGGAAGTTTGTATATAAAATATTTCTTTGAAAACTGATTATATCTTCTTGATGAATTTTTTACAGTTCCCCTGAAGAAGCCTATTATTAGGCGAAACGTTGGGACTCATAAATAAACGAAATATTGCATTTACATATTTGGGTGTAGAAGCATCTTTTTGCTCGAGCAGGCCAGAACCATTTCAAGTTTGGGTTGCATTTCCCCCAGTGCACCTGACACCTAGTGGAAGTTGGGTGTTACGGCAGTCAGGAGATGCCAAAGGGTGTGGGACACCAACAAATGCACCATGTCATTGCATGTCAGATGGCCCCTTGCATGCTTGGCACCGGCAACTGGGTATACCAGCCAGATCCTGCTGGGAGGGGTAAGTCAAGGGAGTGTCTGGGGTTTATCTAGTTTGAATTTTGACTGTTCTTTACATCTCTGTCTCCCAGTTGCCCTTTCCCCCAGGACGCACCGTGAGATGAGCAACTTGTTGTTCATTGTGCCTTCCTGGTGAAACTTTTCAATAAATAACTAAAATGTAAGATCTGTACCCTTACTAGGACATATGCTACTTTTCAGTGCTTAGCCTAAGTCTTTCTGCTTTGCAGCTCATCACACAGAACATTATGGACTGTTTACACTTACATCGGACTTCCCCCACATGGGTTAACAACAAGGCTTTGAACTGTTGTGATCTAGTTTGAGATTAATTTATTGTGCATCTTACCTTCTTTCAGTCATGGAATACGTGTACCTGTCTATTCTTTTAAATTGGTAAAAAGAAAGTTAAAAAAATTATAACTTGAACACATTTTTTGCTAATCAGTTAGTGTATGAATTAATAAAGGGTTTTCATGAATTTGACATCTTCTGCTGGTGCAGTCAACACATCCTGTAGTCCACAAAATGTTTGTTCAGTAATTTAAAAACGTGTGTGTGTGTGTGTTCGTTGAAGAATCTGCTATTCTGTTTTGCTTTCTGAGATGGGGGGTGTAGATGTTGAACAGCTGAAACAGACACAATTCAGTTGTGGGAAAAGGAGAAAAACACACGCATGTTAGCATTCTTAACTTTTTCTGAAATGAGTGCTTAATTCATGGCAGCTGACTGAGCTGTCATTGGCACTTGTTCCTCTTGATTGCCTGGGCTGAGCAGCGTATCCTGTGTAGAGATAAAAGGGTTTTGAATTACAGTGGCCAGCTGGGCATCACCTTCATGATTTGTGTCAGCAGGCGGGGCTGTGTTACAGGGTTTGTCAAACTCGTCCAGGCTCTCCCTCTCTGTTGTCTTCCAAGACTGTACTTGGTCCTGATCGGAGCCTGTACCAAGACCCTCCTGATGATCGTGCCTCTTACGACACCATATGTGCAGGCAGCCGTACAGGAGGATGCCGACGATAATGAGGAGCAGTATGCTGCTCCTGAGCCAGATGCCTAGCGACAGTTCTTTCTTCCGACTCTTCACCTCTTCTGAATTAAGTGCCAGTGTGTTGAAAATCCTGCATTGGTCACTGGATGGGTTTGCCGACTGGCAGGTAACACACAAGATGTATGTGGTTAGCGGGGTAAGGTTCTTAATCACGAATGATGTCCGACTAGCAGGCACTCTCTCCTCCTTCTGAAAGTTCTTCCTTGAGTACCCAGACAGCAGACTGTTCCAGTTGGGGCTGTACATGATGCTGTAAAAACTATCTGCACAGCTGGCGGATGGTGGCCAGGCGACAGCTGCTGTACTGCCTGTTATGTTTTGCACAGTGACGCCCATAATCACGAGTCCTTTAGTCTGATTTGTTTAGGCAGTAAACAAGAACAGCTTCTCAGTTATTAATTTTTATCAGAGGAAAACGATTTAAAAAAGAAAAAAAAACTCTCTTAGAAGCCATAGAGTTTAAATAGAAGTATTTTTGGTCATGGGAGAAACTCTTTCTGGAATCCAAATTTTCATCGTGCTCTGCAAATAAAAAACAGAGTATAAGCTTTGCGACACAGTTCTTTTCTGTTGCATGCCAAACCAATCCATTGTGAATTTAAGGCACGGTTTATCAAGTTTACTTTGTTTAATTTTGCAGCAGTTTGTATTATCATATGAAATCAAAATACGCCAGTCTGTCAACATTTTTCTGATCATGTTTGCTTCGCTAACTAAAAGCCTTGACTTATTTCCTGTAATGTACATTCCTAACTACCTAAAATTCAGCTCACTGTTCACACATAGGCAGTCTTTCTCTGAGTATGAAAAAATACTGTTTAATTCCTGCTACAAGGAAAATACTGATACATAGATACATACATAGATACATAGACAGTGTCGGCAGATAAGGGCCTATGGCCCACCCAGTCTGCCCATTAGAGCTTGTAAGTTCAGTTTGTTTTCCTAGAAGTCTGTTGCACTTACCCCTGACCTCCAGAATTCCTTTATGTCTATCCCATGCATTCTTAAATCCCGTGATTGTTTCAGCCCCCACCACTTCCTCTGGCAGGGTGTTCCACTTGTCCACCACCCGTTCTGTGAAGAAATTCTTTCTCATGATGAGAATCCTTTCAGATTAAGATACATTTTTAGATCACTGAAGGTCATAATCCATTTTGGCTACATTTTAATAAAATTAATCCTACGGTTCTGACATTACCGGAGGTCCCACCTTTTTTTTTTTATTGAGGAGGGGGATTGGCTATCAGGGAAAGTAGGACCAAAGTGTTACTGTCCTGTTGATGATTGTATTCCCCAGTAGCCAGAGTCTGAAACCCTTTTGTGGGGTGGGATTGCAGTACCATATGGCTTCTTCCAGTGCTGTAGCTCACGGTTTCAGTCTGTGAGCTAACTCATCTTTCCAGAGTTGGCAAGCTGGAGGTATTATAAGTAAGTCACCCTAACTTGCAGCAGTCTATACTTTGCTCTGGGCTAGAAAAGCAGAGTGATGATTGACCCCTGTATTATATCATTTTTTTAACTTCCCAGTGGTAGATAATATTCTATAAAGTTATGTATATATGTATGTATGTATTTGGATTTTGTGTTAACTAGGTAGACTCTCTGTGACTGAGTTCCTTTTTCAAGAGCAACCCAGAATTAATTGCATTCATCTTTTTTTTTTAATTGCATGTTTTATTCCCCCCCCCAGGCCATCTGAGCTCCGACTTCTTCGGGAGTCGCCAAGGCATCCCCAAAACTAGTGTTCCTTCATGCCTGTGAACTGGTGCCACTGGCCCTACCCATGTAGCTATGGTTTACCCGCAGACAGGGACAAGGGAGTCCCTCCCTTGAACTTCTGTCACTTTGTCAGAAGACCGGGGCCGCAGTTCAGGCAGGGGAAATCCAGTACGACGCTGGGCGCTCTGACGTCCCGGAGCTCAGGGGCCATTTTTCTGTTTTTCTCTGCGGAGGCATGATGTGCATGCACCTGATGACAAAGTGCATGCACTGATGTCCGTTACGCCTCCCCCCCACCTTTGGTCTGAGCTCGGGCTTGTCTTTCCTCCGGCTTTCACTAGAGGCCAGTCAAGCACCAAGCCCTACCACCCCACCCCCCGAGGAAGGAGGAGAGCTGTCTCACAGATGCTTAAACCTCTTCCTCGGCCAGCCCTCCAATGCCTCGGGCTCGTTTCTGAACCCAGGTCGCCAGTGTCGCAAGCAGTAGCGCTACCGCTGCACCAGCGGGCCAGCATACATTCAACATTTTTAAATACCAATAACAGTAATTGATATTAAGATACGGACAGCAAACGATACGTGCAACACATTGATCTTAAGATATGGACAGTAAACAATACATATAACAATCTTTAATATTAAGATACAGACAGTGAACGATATGTGTAACAGTCAGTGACATTAAAATATAGACAGCAAGCTTAAAAACAGTGAATTACAAACATAGTTTCTAGGGGTGTAAATGTACTTTACTATCCACACATTGGCAGTTAAACCAGAAGTGCTGATTCTTCTGACATCTTGAAGCTAAGCTCCTCCCACCATCCAGGTGGTTTGTAACCGAATTCTGCCCCATGACATCAGATCTTCCTTCCACTGGAAGGGCAGTCACCTTCTTCGCAGCTTCCTCTTTAGATTAGTGCACCATAGGCGAACCTTTACTTTGAGTTTTTTTTAACTTTAGTTTCTTTCCTCAGTTCCTTCCTCTCTATGATCAACGATGGAGCAGCAGAAGCTGAGGTTCCAGTTGTGTAGTGGGTGCCATCAAAAGATGTCGGTCACTGACTGACACAATATGTGCCTGCACTGCCTGGGCAGGCAGCACAACATGGCTGGGTGCAGCCCATTGTCTTTTGATGCTCATGGAGTCCTTAGAGGACCAGAAGCATTGACTTACCATCAGTTGACCTTCAGAATGGGACCCGAAGGACTGCCTTGAGTGCTGCAAAAGAGGGCCTTGGCAGCTGCCTGTTCTGCTATCCAGTTTGTAGCCCTTCAGGAAGCAGTGGCTGCTGCAGCGGGCATCTCATTGATCTTGGTGCTGCTTCTGGCTGGGGCTAGCATCGGAGGGTCATTCACGGAAAGGTTCCATGAAATGTGTATGGCCCTCCAGACCTTGGGGAAGAGTCTTGCCCAACACGACAAGAAGCACAAGCACCACTGGCACTGGTTGTGGGACTGGGAGAGATCGAGGTTCTCCTAATTCCTTGACTCCCCTGATTGCTCAGCTCTGGCTGAGACCCTTTCAGTCGAGGGGTCGAGAGCTCCTTGATACCTGTGTTGAGCTTATCATCCTCAACTCTGGTCAGTCAGGCTGTGGACATCTTCCTCAAGCCTGTTGACCAGCTATCAGACAGGAGTCAGTCTTGCAGATCTTGGTGCTCCCAGTCCTCACTCAGGATGATGTGCACCAGTCGGTGTCCCCGATCGCTTTATATCGGAAGCAGCTTCCAGATGGTTGAGCCTTCTAAGCCTGTCCTGGTCAGAATGGCCAGGCATGTGATGTACCACAACCAGCTGGAAGGCTCACCGCGACGATCGTCCAGTTGACAGTCAAGGTCTCAGTTGAGGTTTCGATTGAGGTGCTTTCGATCCCACTCAACAGAGAGCCATCACTGTCAGTGCTCATTGACCTCCTCATCCTCCAGTGAGGAGAGGCACTACAGCATGATGCATTGGTGCTACATGGAGCTCCTCTGGCATCAGTGGACCACTGCATGGAGGGGTAGCACTCTACCCCTGGACATTCGGTCATCTGGCAGCCACCGGTCATGCCCTTGCCAGTCCTCACCATGCAGGGGCTCCCCTCAACTGCTTCTCCACCCCTCCAGGTGGAGCTGCCACCACTGCAGCTGAAGATGGGTATTCAGATCAAGGAAGCCCATGAGGCCGGTTGTCAGTGCATATCACCCAAGTGGAGGATACTCTGGTGGTCTGTGGCAAGAAATGGTCGAGGGTAATTTTTGAGGCATCCGTGTACTAATCACATCTCTTATCTATAGCCTCCTCTGGGACTTGCATCCTCTACCGGGATTCGGTCGAGGAGCTGACCACCAAGCATGGCCCGGTGTCTTTTGGGGGTGCTCATCTGTCTAATTTTGGAGCCCTTGTGTGTCCCACTAGAGCTGGGACTGGACGATTCCCTGGAGATTGCATTTCCCATGGCTAAGGCCATCTTGGAACTGGCCCTGGAGCTTTGGCAGCATCCTGTCTGGCACCTTCCACCTGCCTGGTCCACAAGTACACGGTCCCCACTGGATCCCTGTCTGGGTTTTCAGATCACCCTCGTGCCAAAAGGATATTGTCTGATTTGACTTTCCACAAATCTGGAGGACAAGGAGAAGTGGACAAGCCTCTTGAGAAAGAGTCTAGCAAGATTGACCACACCACAAAAATAGTTAATGCTGCGGCATCCATGAGTCTCTGTCAGGTGAGCTGTGCCATCATGATGGCTAACTTTGGTCACTCCCTGGTGGGAGTCTTTGATACTATTCTCCCTCACCTCCTTGCTGACCAGCTATTAGCTTTGAAGAGCATCTGGGACCAAGGTCAGTCACTGGTTAAACAGCCTTGGACATGGGCAGCTTATGTGCCTGTGCCATGGCAGCAGCTATATCTATGCATTGCAGGGCCTGGTTGCATCTGTTCACCTTCATGGCAGACACCCAGCTTAAGCTGGCCAGTGTCCCTTTCTTGGGCACTGACCTCTTTGGCCCAAGGGTGGAAGGATATCTCACCCCTATCAAGAAGTCCAGTGCCACCCTTGACTCTGTGGCTTCATCCCAGAAGGACCAGAAGAAGCCACCAAAGAAAAAGTTTCAGTCCTTTGAGCCTCAGCTTCCATGGCAGAAGCCTCAACAGGTGTAATATCAGGCTTGGCATCTGAAACCCAGGTTCTGTGGCCAGGCTCTTAAGAGAGGTGGTGACAGAGTAGTGGTGCCCTTCTGACTGCAGCAGGTGGTGCCTCTGCAAAAGCTACACAGTGATGCTTTGGGGGAAACCATCCCTCCACCCATCCTGCTCCTGTCTGCGTTCCACATCATGGGTCAGCGGTGTCACTTCTTGGCACGTTGGTCCACTATCACATTGGACAAGTTGGTGCTAGAAGTGGTACTCAAATCCGTTCTGTGGCATGGAGGTCTGAGGCACTGTGCACCTTACCTTCTGCCATGCCAGTGACCCATGTTCAAGAACGGACTTGGGTCACTCAGGGACTATCCAGGAGAAGGGAGGATTGAGCATCCATGAGACTGCTCTTTTCCCTTGGGGGGGGGTTTACATGGCTCACTATTGAATTACCACTGGGTGGCAGCGCATGTGACACCATAGGAGTGGGATGGGAACCCATGTACAGGACGCCAGGGGGGGTGTCCTCATGGAGGCTGAGCTCGCACATCACACCCACTGTACACATGTGGTCCCAGGGCAAAAACCGGTGGGGGAAGAAACCCGGCAGCGGGATGATGACCGACCCCTCACAGGCCCCTCACCAGCAACCAAGCATCCCCACCGTCCTGTGGCAGAGGATGACGGGTGATACGTGATGTCGGCGACTCCAGAACGGCAAGTTCAAAAGTCAGCAGTGGAATTTTGGCAATGACGAAATGGTGACAAACGGTTTACTTCCCTCCTCGAGGTGCTACGACCTCGGAGTTCATTATATTAGTAAGAGGGTGTGGGAGGCGAAGTCCATGTTAAAAAAAAAAAAGGCCCGGTGGCGCTGAGGGTTGAGGGCGCTGGACGCCATTGACCGCTGACCCGTGTTCGGAACGGCACGGGTTGTCGGGATCGGCGGCGGAGATGGATTGAGCGTCCGGAGGACTGCTCTCCATCTCTGGGGTGGGGATTTGGTCGGCCGGTGCTTGTCTGACCCCTAAGCGGAGGCTGGGGGACCGACAGCACTAGTCCGCAAGACTAGGGAGGGCGGGATGTGGCTGGCTTGACTAGTGCCGCGGGGCGTCGCCGCGCACTCTGTCGCTGGCGCCATTGCACGCCATGGCCCGCCGGGGACAAGAAAAAATGGGCCCGCAGCACGACGTCAGCTCCTGGTGCCATTCCTGGAGGACGCCCTGGCATGGATCCGCTAGGTGGGTCGAGCCGCTCCTCACCACCCTGCCACAAAGGGTAAAGTGGGGTGTGGAAGGAGGGGTCTCATGTCGGGAATGGCACCGGGGGCGGCGCGGCGGTGCGGTGGGGTACGGAGTCTGAAAAAAAAAAAAAAGTTTAATTTCTTGCCGCAAATCTGTTGCGATTCTGGAGTCACTGTTTGAGAGTCGCTGTTATCACATCGAACTGGATGACGGGAGGAAGGTAAGTCCCACGGAAGCCGGGTGACGGGGCTGTGGGGATCGGTTGGAAGGGAGCACCTGGGGCAGAAGGTGATAAATAGAATATGGGGAAGGGGGAGAAGTGGTAGGCAGCGGGCTGCCTCTGGTCTTGGAGGCTCTCCCACCTTTTCACTCCACGCTCCTCAGGAGTCTCGGCTCCCGCAGGACATGCTGTCCACTCTGCAGGAGGACTTTGCTTAGCTTCTCGCAAAAGGAGCCATAGCTTGTGTCCTGGACACCCTGGACAATCAGGGTTACATCTCCAGGTGCTTCTTGCTTCTGAAACATACGGGGGGGGGGTTGGGGTGCTGGCCTCCATACTGGATTTGCATGATCTGAACCAGTTCATTTGGAAACTCAAGTTCTGGATGGTCACTCTCAACTAGAGCATTCTGTTGCTGGAGCAAAACATGTGGTTTTGCTCCCTGGACCTCCAGGATGTCTTCTTCCACATCCCAGTCCATCCCACCACCGATACCTCCAGTTCTGACTAGAAGCATTTCTGTACCAGCTCCAGGTCAAGTTCGAGTTCAAGTTTATTGCAGGAAAAACTCCATTGAGCAAGCTCATTCACAAGGAGGTCCTGGGACATATACACATACATAAAGATACTACATACAAGGTATCATTACAAAAGAAGTTCAAGTGCTTACAAGAGTTCGTTAATGACAAGTCACGAATGGATACAACCGTTTATGGCAGGATTCTGGAAGTAACATTGGCTTCTTTATCAGCTAAAACAGTTAGCTAGGTGCATTCAGGAAAACTCCATTGTGCATGCCCCTTGGTCTCTCCTTTGTGCCTAGGGTCTTCATCAAGTGCATTGTGGTGGCGGCAACCTTCTTGAGGTGCCAGGGGGTCAGGGTACATCCCTACCTGGATGACGTACTGATAGATGGGCCACCCAAAGAGACTGTAGAGAGGTGCAGAGATCTGGCTGTCATGTATCCATACCTGGACAACTTAATGATAGCTGGACTGTCCAAAGAGACTATATAGAGAGGTCCAGAGATCTGGCTCATCAGACCTGTTAAGACTTGAACCTGCTGGTCAACCTGGTCTGGGCTGGTACCCTTACAGGTGATCAATTCATCAGGCAGGACTAGACTCCTTGCAGGCCAAGACCTGCCACACCGTGGACTGAGCATTGGATCTTGGCGCCTTTGCTCGATTATTTCAAGTTGGGATCTCGTGCCCTGCCCGGGATTTCCTGTGGCTGCTAGGGTACATCGGTTGCAGTGCTGTCGTGGCCCATTGGGCGTGCCTGAGGATGTGCCACCTGCAGTTGGAGTTGGGCTATCAGTGGTCCCAGTGCCTAGGTCACTTGGACCAGCCAGTCACAGTGACCCAACCTATATGGGATGCCATCCAGTGATGGATGATCCCAAAACAGCTGGAGGGAGGAATCCCATTTGTCCACCCAGAACTGACTGTTATGCTCTTTATGGACGCATCTCTGGTTTAGTGGGGAGCATAACCTGGGAGACCACAGAGCCCATGGGTTTTGATCACCCTGTGAGTCTTGTCACCACATAAACCTGCTGGAGCTCCGTGCAGTGTGGCTTGCTCTAATGGAATTCACTCCTCTGGTCAGGGGTCAGGTCAGGCAGGTCCAGATGGACAACACCACAACCATGTTCTACCTGAACAGGCAGGGTGGAGCACACTCCCTTCCCTAGTATCAGAAGGCCCACCACTCCTGGACCCTCATGTGCAGCCTGGGTGCAGATCGCCTGGTGTTCCATGTCACATGAGTTCACAGTCAGCTGGCAGGCACTCACAGCTGGGTAAGAGAGATGTCTCATGAGGGGAACCGGAATCAGGAGGTGGCAAACCACCAGTTCTCCCTGTGGGCACTCCTATGGTGAATCTGTTTGCCTCCTGGGAGCATGGCAAACTGGAACTGTTTTGTGCCCACCTTCCAGAGTTCAGGACACTGGTGCAGGATGCCTTCATGAGGCCCTGGACCCCGGCCTCGTGTACACCTTCCCTCCTTTCCTCTTGATCCACAAGATGGTGGTCAAGGCCCAGAAGCACAAGCTGTGGATGATCCTGTTAGCTTCAGATTGACCAAAGCAGTTCTAGTACTCTGATTGCCTTAGCCTCGGCAGCAGACCTCCATGGTGGCTGCCTGTTTACTCTGATCTACTGACCAGTCAGCAGGGGATGGTCCTGCTGCTAGAGTTGCAGGTCTTGAGTCTCTCAGAAGATGTGCACCACACTTTGGAGGCTGGAGGCCTCCCGAAATCGACTCACCGATGTTATGCATTTAAATTGAATAGGTTTTCCATATGTTGCCAAGGCAAGGATCATGATCCCTTTGCCTGCCCTGCAGCTAGCATCTTGGAATACCTCTAGTCCCTCTCTCAGTTAGTGGTTGCTGTGCAGCTTGATGCACACTTCACTGCCTTTGATATCTACAAGTTTCTCCAGTCTAGCTTTAGGTCCAAGCGTAGCACTGAGGCTGCACTGGTCTGCATACATCGTGACCTTCTCAGGGTGAGGGATATAGGTGAATGGTCAGTTATCATTCTCCTCAGCGTTTGGCACTATAGACCATGGGCTGTTGTTGGATAAACTAAGGAAATACATAGGTGTCACCAGAAAATTCATATGCTGGTTTAAGTCCTACCTCGAGGACTGAACACAGAGAATCATGCTGGGAAATTTCTGTTCACTCCCAGTGTTACTGCCTTGTTGTGTTCCACAGGTCTCTGTCGTCTCACTCATGTTGTTTGCAGTGTACATGCTGCTCCTGTGAGTGATCATTAGATGGTGCAGACTGGGATTTAACTGTTATATTATAGATGGTACCCAGCTGTACTTGTCGTTTGCACCTGAGATGCAAGGTGCAGTGGAGGTGCTTAGCATTTGCACCTGGGACACAGGGTGCAGTAGAAGTGCAAATGCCCAGCCGAGATCCTGGACTAGATGTCATCGAGCTGGTTGAGACTCAACCTGGACAAGACTGAGGTACTGGTTGTTGACCTGCATCGAGTGGTAGCTGCCGAGGAAGATAAGGCTATGGCTCGGCTCTTCTTAGCTTATGGCTGTCACAAAGGAGAAAAGTCTTTGAATCATTCTGGATGAGGGGCTAACATTTGAGGCTCAGGTGTCAGCAGTAGTCCAGAGTGGTTTTACCATCTGAAGAACATCACCTAGATTAGATCCCTTATCCCCCCTCCCTGGGAACCTGGCAGCACTAGTACTTGTGTTTGTGACATCCCAGCTTGATTACTGTAATGCTCTGTACTTCAGGGTCAATGGGGTATGCCACAGTGCCTGCAGTTGGTGCAGAATGCGATGGCTGTGGTGTTGGCTGACCCCTCGAGGATGTTTGATTTTTGCCTGATGCTGTGTGAACTGCACTGGCATAGCTCCTTCAGAGTTGGTTTACTAACTTACAAGGCTCTACACGGGTTGTGTCCTGGTTACCTGTCAGATCTCTTGCATCGTTATCTGCCCTCTCCACTCCACTGACGTGGGCCTCCTAGCTGTACCGAGGGCTGGATTCAAGACATCAGAAGACCATGCATTCAAGGCAGCTGGCTGGTCCCGAGGGCCCTTAGAGCTTCCGCTTCATTGGAGGCCTTCAAGAGAGGTCTGATTACCCATCTGGTTACTCAAGCCTTTGGGGTGTAATCTTGTACAAGTTCTTTTTCATCCAGGCTAATAAGTGCTGCTTTAACTATTGAACTTTACTGATTCCTAAATTTTATTTCTCACCCCAGGAATCCCTCAGTATGCTTGACTTATGCAGTGTTGCCAGCTGGGTTCTGCTGCCTCAGAGGTGGTGCCTATGCCAATGAAGGCTGGGCATTAGCCATTCTGAAAATGGTTAAAGACTGCTGCCTGTAGGTGCTGCTGCTAGTGAGTCAGATTCATTTCTTCGCCTACTGGAACAATATGGCCCCGGAGTGCTCTCATTGCTTGAAGAAATTTATGTTCATGCCGGCCCAGTGGCAGTGAGGTTTGAGGCACTGGATGCCGCACCTCGTGTCACACCAGCAACTCGGGTTCAGGAACGGACTCGGGTTGCTTGGGGGTTGGCTGGGGAGGAAGGATTGAATGTCCATAGACAGCTGTCCTTCATTGGAGAGGGGGGGGACTAGCGCTGTGTGCTGTAGACTGACACCCAGCGGTGGATAGGTATTGGCACAGGTGCATTGCTACGCACGGGGTGGGCTGGGGTGATAGGTTGGCATCGCGGAGGCGGGGACAGCTGCCGTGCCCATTGGTACAGATGTGGGCTCTGAAGAAAAATGGAGGAAAAAGGCCGGGAGTCGACGAGACCCATGATGGTCCTGTTGTACCCCACGATGCCACCCCTGATTCTGGATTGTGCTGTGGTGGGGGGGAGTGAGCCGGCACTTCTCGCCCTGGCCCCACCATGACGGGGGCCAAAGTAAAGAGCCCCTCCGAGGGAGGAGCCAGAACCATCTGCCAGCTCCACGGAGGAGTAGAAACTACTAATTTAAAAAAAAGGGGGTATATTTATGTTCATTAAAGTAATTTTATTTCTGTAGTTTCCGCTGCCTTTAGTGGTTTTTAGTGGGTTTTCACTATTTTTGCTGTCTTTTCCTCGGTTTCCAGTGGTTCGTAGGAACCGAGAAATCTTCCCCTGAAAGGGGTTTTCAACGCAGTTCCTGCACTTTATTTCTGACTGGAAAATTACTTTCTGTTGTAGAAATGTTCTAATTGCGATATTTTAATTTCAGGTTTTTATCTGTTTCCTTGTTTTTAAGGGAACCGCGATTTCTTTAACTTTTCTATAATATTTTGTTACTCTGGAACCGTTTCTCGTGGTTCCATCTCACTTGGAAACCGACCACAAATTTTTATTTTTTCCCTATTGGGAACCAAATATTTAGTCTTCTGACATTTTCGGTATGTCAGATAGACCTAAAAAGAGAACTGGACATACAAGTTTTAAAAATTGCTTTAAATGTTTTAAAATCATGGCCAAGGCAGACGGCCATGATCTCTAAGTTGCTTGGGTCCAAATCATAACTGTGAATTTTGCACTAAATTTTGCTCTAAAACAGTTAAGAATAGAGCAAAAAGACTAGAAATTATGGCTTCTCAGTCTTCCTCCCCCCTTTAATAAGCCTTCTGAAGAGGGGTCCTCCTCTCAGCATAAATCTAAAGCTAGGTCCTCTGAGGACCCCCTAGAGAATGCCTGACAAAAAATAACTCTGACCAAGCCAAACAAAAGAGACATGAGCAGGTTTCTGACTCAGTGCCTGCCAAAAAGAAACAAAAAGGAAAATATATCACTGCCCTCCCACTGAAGAGCAAAGGGAGACGCCAGTGACATAACAAAATATGCCTTCTCCTGAGGAGTTGGCAAAGGCTTGACAACTTTATCAAACCTTTCAAGCTGTGGACAATTCATTTGGTGCTTCAGGCAATCTTTCCATGCCTGTTCCCACAGACCCTGACCAAGGCCAGGACTTTTATTATGAGGAAGAAGATGATGATGATGAGAAGGAGGAGGGCATAGAACCTGATGTGTCCCCTGACTAGGACTTTGGCTCCCCCTCCACATGGTCAGGAGGATTTTTCCTCCCATTACACTTTTGTCCAGTAGATGATGGATACCCTAGACCTCTCCATATAGGAGACTACTAAGGAGGCAGACTTTCTGGACATCATGGATCTCCCTCTTCCGAAGATGTTGCTTTTTCCAGTTCATAAGTCCCCTGCACAGGGCAACTTTCAGACTGCTCCAGAATCCCACCTCCTCTCCTGAGGTGGATAAGAAAATTGAGAAGAAGTACCAGCTAGACAAAACTAATGCCGAGTACCTCTATACCCATCCTTACCATGAAGGTGTGGTACAGGCTGCTGCCTGTGTTGAGGCTAATGTGCCTGTTTCTTCTCAGCCTCATGATTAAAGAGTTCAGAAAACTGAAAGTCATGGGCAAGAAGTCTTATACTACAGCCTCTCTGCTGCTACACCTCTCTGCGTACATGGCATATACAGCACAGTGCCAAAAGGCTTTGTGGAACTCAGTCCTGGCTCTTAGCCAAAAGGCTCTTGACAACATTGCTCAGGACCTGGCGGAAACTGTCAAAACGACTTTGGAGGCCACAAAGTACCAGTTTCATATGGCAATGGATGCTGATGACACTGCCTGCCGATCCATTGCCCAAGCTATTTCCCTCAGAAGATTTGTTTGGTTAAGAACTATCAACCTCTCTCAGGATGCTCAAACTAAAGCTATGGATTTCCCCTGCAAGAACAGTTCTCTCTCTGGGGAACAAAACAGAGGCTTACTTGAAAAAGGTGGAGGAATACGAAAGGAATGAAGCAAAAGAGAAAGCCTCCACTTCTTATAGACCTCATGGAAGAGGAGACAGAGGCAGGAGTTACTATCCCAGAGCCTTTTACCCAAGGCCTGTGCCCATTCCGATGGATTACTCCCAGATGAGAGGTTACATCAGAGGAAGAGGTAGAAGGGCACAAAAGCACCCTACCCCTTTGCCTAAAGCTCTGTTCAAACAAAACCTCTGACGAGAATACCCAGGATGCCTCCCCTCTCCCAGTAAGAGGAAGGCTGACCCACTACCTCCATCAGTGGCAAACCATCACCACAGACAAGTGGGAGCTGGAGGTAGTGGTACAGGGATTCACACTGCAGTTCAAGAAACTCCCCACACAGCAGGGAAGTAGGAATTTCAATCCTTTGTCTCTCACAGAAAAGATTCTTTTGGAGTCAGAGGTCAGATTTCTCCTGTGAGTAAATGCAGTAGAAAAAGTACCCCCCTCCCAGTGGGGAAAGGGCCTCTATTCAAGATACTTTCTCTCCCAAAAGAAAAATGAGGACTGATGACCCATGCTAGACATCAGGAACTTAAACAAACATCTGCTTAATCCCAAATTCAAAAAATGATCACCCTGTCAGTAGTGATCCCATCCTTACAACAGGGCTAGCTAGCCTCCCTGGACCTCAAAGATGCCTCCTTTCATATCCCAGTCAGTCCCTCTAACAGAAAATATCTCCAATTCTGATTGCCCTCAGGCTATTACCAGTTTGTAGTACTACCGTTCAGCCTGTCCTCAGCCCCCAGGGTCTTCACAAAGTGTCTTGCAGTGGTTGTAGCCCACTTAAGAAGACAAAGGGTATCTGTCTTCCCTTATCTAGATGACTGTCTAATAGTAGACAAATCTCCTTCGGAGCTCAGGTACTCCCTACGACTCACTCGGTTCACACTAAAGTCACTAGGGTTCCAGATCAGCACAGAAAAGTTTCAGCTGGAACCAGTCCAGCTTCTGGAATTCATAGGAGCAGAGCTGGACACCCAGCAAGGTAAAGCGCTGCTTCCCCTAGACAGAGTAGAAAACCACCAGACCCTGGTGGGCTTGTTTGTTCTCGGTCAACCAAGTCTAGCCAGGCATTGTCTCAGGCTCCTAGGCCACATGGCCTCTACTACAGTGGTAGTCCAAGTTGCCAGGTTTCAGATGGGGGACAATTCAGTACCCTCTGAGGACTCATTGGTCCCAAAAAATACTCCCTGTCAAAGCTGGTTCCAGTTACCAGGACTCTCCTACAAGTCTTGGACTGGTGGAAAGACAGCCACAGTCTCAGGGAAGGAATTCCCTTCCAACAGAAGGAGCCCTCCAGGGTGCTCACTAGAGACACCTCCCTGCCTTCTGGGGTGAGGAGCTCACCTGGCAGACCAGTTCACAAGCGGGGTATGGTCCCCGAGGGAGTCCAGATGTCACATAAACCTTCTCAAACTCAGAGCTTCAGAGCTATGTATCTGGCCATTAAAGCCTTTGCTCCCCCCAGCTCAAGGGCCAGTCTGTTCAAGTCAGGACAGACACCACAACCACCACCATGTTTTACATCAACAAGCAGTGGGGCACAAGATCCTCAAAGCTCTGCTTAGAAGCCATGAAGATCTGGTTGCTGGCTTACTCCCTGGACATACAATTAACTGCCATTCACCTGCCGGGCAAGGACAATCTGCTGGCAAACTCTCTGAGCCTCATCAGTTAGGGTCACCACAAGTGGACCCTAAACAGACAAATGCTTACTACAGTCTTCAGGAGATGGGGCACTCCAGAGATAGATCTCTTCACCTCCAAACACAATCACCAGATTCCCTTGTACTGCTGCAGGCCTCCAGCACTGGGCACAGGACCAATGGATGCTCTGTCCTTCAACTGGACAGGAAGGTTCCTGTATGCTTTTCCGCCTTTTCCCCCTAATTCTCAGAGTGCTCCTAAAGCTCAGGAGATAGTGATCCTGGTGGTTCCAGACTGGGCAAGGCAGCCATGGTACTCTGCTCCCCACCCTCTCAGCCAAACAGCCCATTCGCCTGCCTCCGAGCCACAGTCTCCTCACCTTGCCTCAGACTGGGGTGACATACCCCAACATAGAGTCCCTTCACCTCAAAGCTTGGTTCTTGAGGAGCTAGAGTGCCCTGACTCCCAGTATTCAGAGAAGAGCCTTAGAATCCTTAGACTAGCTAAAAAACGAGTACCAAAAAGACCTATGCTTCCAAATGGAAGAGATTCTCTTTCTGGTGTAAAGCCATTCAGATTGACCCCTGCAGTCTAGCCTGCCCACCATACTAGATTACCTAGTTCACCTACAGGCCTCAGGCCATATGGCCTCATCACTGAAAGTCCACCTAGCTGCCATTTCAGCATACATTTCAGCAGGCAGGGAGAAATCTGTAATTTCTCATCCCATTTTCAATAAATTCTTTAAGGGCCTGCTGCACCTTTCACCCTCACTAAGGGAACCTGTCCTCCGCGCCCCCCCACCCCCCGGGACTTGAACCTCTGTATAGCTAAACTGAGGGAAGCTCCATTCGAACCTATGGCTACAGCAGATCTAAAGTATGTCACTTGGAAAACTGGAAAACAATATTCCTAGTGATCATCACTTCTGCCAGAAGGATTTCAGAGCTGCAAGCTCTCCGCTGCACGGAACCTAACTACATCATCTCCCACAGGGATAAAGTAGTTCTCAGGACTAATAGAAAATTCCTCCCCAAGGTAGCTTCTGAATTTCACCTCAACCAATCCATTACTCTCCCTGTCTTTTTCATGAATAAATTCACCCCTGGTGAGTGCAAGCTCCACAGCCTGGATGTTAAAAGGGTGCTGACATACTACCTGGAGCATACTAAGCAGCTCAGTGCCTCTCATACCCAACTGTTTCTCACCTATGGCAAGGTGGGCAAGGGCAGACCAGCCTCTAAGAGAACTGTCTGATGCTGGATAGTCTCTTGCATTTAGTTCTTTTTTTTTTAAGGCTGGCAGACAGCCACCCCAAGGCCTCAGGGCTCACTCCACCAGCAGCATTGAAGCCTCAGTGGCAATTCAAAGGGACATACCTTTACTTGATATCTGTAGAGCAGGTACTTGGAAGACTGTACATACCTTCACAAAGCATTACTGCTTGGATGTACAGTCCAGATGAGATGCCAGATTTGGCAATTCAGTCCAACCTCTTTCCAAAGTAAATTCTCATCCCTCCTCCCAACCACACTGCTTTGTAATCTGCATATATCAAGCATACTGAGGAATTCCTTGGGTGAGAAGAAAAATCTACTTACCATAGTAATATTGTTTCTTCCAGGGGATCCCTCAGTATGCTTGACCTCCCGCTCATCCTCCCCTCACATAACCTATTAATGGTTCTGCAGTCCTCATCACAGGCCAAATTATTACTGAGGGGCATATTTAGTATGATGTGTCACAGTTAAACATGTTATATATAGTTTGCCTTTAAGCAATTTGTTCTTTTTTCAATATTTTTTTTACTACTCTGAAATAGAGTTACGGAGTGGGGCCTTTTGCCCCATAGGCTTCAAAATGAATCAGACTCACTAGCAGCGGCACATACAGGCAGCAGTCTTCAACCAAATGCCTGGCAGTGATGGCAGCTACATTGAGGAAACAGGGCTTTTATGTATTTTCCTACCTGAATTACTAACTGCAAGCAGCCCCTTCCAGGAAGCGCTTGGTTCAGACCCTGGAATGCACCTCTCGTCTCTTCCAGGAACTGAGGGTCACGGTAAATCTACCGAAGTCCTGCCCCTCCATGGCCAGTGCCTCCTATATATAGGGGCGATCCTGGACACGTGCCAGGGCGAGGCATTTCTGCCTGAGGATAGGGCGGCCTGTCTGATAGAACAGGCCCGTCTATTTTCTGTGAGCCATCAGGTTCCTGCGTCTCTTGGGTGATATGTTGGCATCGATTGCCACAGTTCCTTTGGCCTGCCTGCATATGTGGGTGCCACAGTTGACCCTACGGGTCCATTGGGATCAGTGTGCGGGTGACCTCGACCAGTTGGTCCTGTTCTCTGATCCGGACAGGAGGGTTCTGGCCTGGTGGATGGACCCAGCCAGTCTGCTGCAGGGGGGCCCTTTTCAAATCTTGACTCCCCGGCAGGTTCTTACGATGGATGAATCTGGTATGGGATGGGGTGCCCATGTGGCTGACCATCATACTCTGGGTACCTGGTCTGAAAATAGAGTAAGCTCTTCATATCAATGTCCTGGAGATGCGGGAGGTTCCATACGCCCTGCAGGCCTTTCAGACCCATCTCCTCCCGGGCCCATTACCGGTTCAGATGGACAACGTGCATTGTCTTCTACATCAACAAGCAGGGGGGAACACACTCTTACCCCCGGTGTAGGGAGGCGATGAGAGTCTGATAGTGGGCCATCAAGCACAATCTGGAGCTCTCAGCCATTCATGTTCCAGATGTCCAAAACATGTTGGCCGACTGTCTCCACCACTCTGGGTCTTGGGCTCTTGAGTGGGAACTTCTGTCCTCAGTGGTCAAAGACTTCTCCGACAGGTGAGGTCATGGCACTACATTATAAATGCGAACGCAACAATAGCGCTCACGTTAACAGCGCCACAACAACAGCACCTGCAGTATTGGTGCATGGTATTGGTCCCAACACATACAGAGGACCGTTGCCACACATATACGTACCCCACAACACGGGGCTATGTCTCCTGCTCCCCCATTACTAAAATAACAGAGTTGGAGTTGGATTGCGGGGAAAGTGCAACTCTTGAGGTGGGGGCCCATGACACCTGTCCAACAGTAAAACTCCAGAGACCAGGACTAGATCCTTGGTCACCAGCACCATTCTGACCTAGCTACTCTATGGCTCAACCCTCTCTGCTACAGGAGCAGCTTGGCCAGGCCCTGATTTTTCGTAGCCCTCTTCCATGACCTTTACTCACTCCCTGTACTACGGAAAATGACATGCGTAGTGCTTACTGCACTACGCTGTTCTACCCCTGTCACTGTCCATGATATGCTCTTCTTACAGCGTGCTTCTTTCATGCACTGTTTAGGTTGCGCTCACTTGACTGTGTAGGGGGCTCCAGAGTTGGACCTCTTCGCATCCCCACTCAACAGAAAATTGCCATTTTTTTGCTCGCTCCATCCCGGGCCTAGAGTTTTCTGGTGAGATGCATTGTCCCTTTCTTCGAAGGGGAAGTTTCTGTATGCATTCCCTCTCTTCCCGTTCCTGCATAGGGTTCTGCTCAAGCTTCAGTTGGAGGGAGCAGAGATGATTCTCATAGCTCCCCTCTGGCCATGCCAGATTTAGTTTCCTCTGCTGCAGCAGCTGCCTGAGGAACCTCCGGTGCCTTTACCGCTGTGCACAGGCTTACTGGCCCAGGACCAGGGCACCTTGGTCCATCTGGACCTCATGTCCCTGCATCTATATGCGTGGCTGCTGCGGACCTAGCTATCTCTCACTTTGGGGTTTCTTCTAAGGTCACTGATGTCTTGGTGGCAGCCAGAAAGCCCTCCACCAGGGTCAGTTATGCTATGAAATGGAAGCGCTTTTCCATTTGGGCCATGGCTCGCCATTTGGATCTGTTAACCTGCCTGGTTGTCAGATATTGGAGTACGTCTTTCCCTTTTGGATTCAGGCCTGGGGTACTCAACTCTTAAGTTGCATCTTTCTTCCATCTTTGTGTACCATATACCTATTCAGGGCAAAGCCGTTGCGCAGCTTGAGGTGTCCCACACATTGTTTTGGGACATTCTGCATCTGAAACCTCCCAAGAGCCCCCTTTCAAGTGCCCAGAATGATATTAGAAAGAAAAAAAACATGTTACACATGAATGTGACAGATTCGGGGAGAAATAAGATAAGAAACACAACCAAATAGAGATAGAAGGCATCTCTGAAACTATAGTTGTATGTAGGTCAGATGTCACAGAATGGAATGTTATGTAGTTGTAGAAGGTCTATAAATTATCTGATGCTAAATTTTTTATTTATTTATTTAAAAGTTTCACCAGGAAAGCACACTGAGCAACCTTGCTCGTTTCCAGGTGTGTCCTTGGGGAGGGGAATGGGAATACATCAGAATTACATCAATAATACAATGCAAAGATACAGTGGAATTAGAATATGATACAGAGAATTAAAGAACAGGAAAACCGAGCAATCATTGATTGAGGGAAAAAAACACAGTATATACAAACATTTGAGCACATAGCAGACAGTTCAGTGAAAGTGCAGTATGTAGGAGCTGCCATAATAGTGAGTGGAGGGAAGAAGTTAAAGGCAGGTACAAGTAGGGGAGAGAAAGTTGTGTAGGAGGAAGGAGAGGGCTGAAGGGGAGATGACTTGGTGGCTTGCCAGTGGGAGGGAGTTCCACAGTTTAGGGGAACGATGAGAGAACGCAGACTGGCTGGCAGTGGAGGATCTAGGAAGGACAGCCATGGTGCAAAAATCATAGCGCCAACGAGAGTGTGTTTTTTGGGGGGTTGAGGTGATGAGGAGGAAGAAAGGTAGGAAGAGATAGAACCACAGCAGAATTTAGAAATGAAGGAGATGCAGTGTGAGCGATGCCTGTCCACAAGGGAGGAAAGAAAGAGATTGATAGAGATTGCAGTGCTGAGTACGAAGAGGACTGTCAAGGCCAAAGCGGTGAGCATGATAGAGGGTGTACAGTTTGGCAAGAAAGGTTTTGGGGGTGGCACTGTAGACTATATCTCTGTAGTTAAAAACTGGAAGGACAATTTCTAGGATCGTGGATATGTTCTAGGATATGTTCTATCCACACTTGTAGGCAGGTACCTTGCCGCTTTAAGATGTGCCGGAAAGTCTTCAAGCTGGCTCCTCCCACCCACCCAGCTGGTATAACCCTTAGCTCCGCCCCATGATGCCAGATCTTCCTCTGGAAGGTTCAGGTTCCCTCCTTAGTGCTCCTGCGTGTAGTAGGCCCTGGCTTCTGAGTCTTCGGATTCACTTCCAAAACTAATTCTTGAACTCTGTCGAGTTCATTCTTCTTTCACTCCTGCGATGGAAGATAAATCGGCCCCCGGGTTTCACCGGTGCCCCTGCAGGCAAAAAGTGTCTCGCACAGATCCTCACGCCACGTGCATGTATTGCCTGGGACAGGACCATGATCCGCAGGCCTGCGATCACTGTCGGTCCTTTTCCCCGAATGTGCTCAAAGATCGTGCAGCCGGACTCCAGCTGGGGCGACCGGAGAAATTGAAAGATGCCCTTTGGGTGGTCTCCGCAGCTACGCAGTCCACCGAGCAGCTGGAACAGCTTAATGCTTTCGGGGAGGCAGCGGCTCAGGCCATGGCGGGCTCTTCTTTGGCTTCAGCCTTCATTCCACTTCAACTGGGATCCTCCTGTTTGGCTCCCTTCAAGGAGTTGTGTCAGTCTCTCTGTGCTAAGGGAGAGGGCCCTTCGGGGGTCACATGTCGCGTTGCAGGAAGAAGTCGAAGAAGGAAAAAGAAAAGTCGACATGTCAACATTCTTGGGACCGAGAGCAGTCCCGCTTGCAAGAATCCCTTACTTCGTCTTCAGTTGAAGTCACGGTTGAGGCTGCTGGTGTCACAGTAACCCCATCAGACCAGTTGGCTGAGATGCCTGTCGATGCAGCCAAGATTTTTCTCGAGCTGATCATTGGGTTGTTGCCTGATCCGGCGGATGACTCTTTATTTCGGACGCCGGTGCTCCCAGTGTCCTCGGATGGGATGGCTCAGCCCGCTGGACAGGACCTGCCCACCAAGGAACCTGACCAGAAAGAGCCACAGGTTTCCCCAGCTCCTTCTGAGGTTCTTCATCGGCTCCGCCGATGGTCTCAGTCTTGTTCCTCGACTTCGGCATCGGACAGGACTCGCCCTCACTGGTGATCCTGTTCCTGACGCCACTCTTCGTCCTCCTTTGGCGAGGAGAGGTGCCGGCCCAAGTTGCGTCAGCGCTACAAAGACCTCATGTGGCAGCAGTTGGTCCTGTCCGGGTTGAAGCCAATTCCGGTTTCCACCTCTGCCTTTAAATGGCTTTCGCCTGAGCGACCAATGTCAGCCACGGCCACCATCACCGAGGTGCCAGTTAAGTCCCTCGCCAGCTCAGCCAAAGCTGACTACTCTACCAGTCCGGGTGTGGCCGCTGCCTGAGCAACCGAAGTCTGGGGCTCCAACCAAGGATTCTCGGTCTGCCCAAGGCCTGCCCTATCGGTTGTCTGTCACTCTAACTCCCAGTCGCCCAAGGCGGGTGGAGAGCGACACAGGTGGGCGCCTGCTTTATGAGGACTCTTTGGAGTCCGTAAACTTTTCCATGGTCTCCCATCCAGTGGACATCGAGTCCTGGGGGGGAGTTCTCTCCGTCGATGAGGGCCCTACCTCGCTGATGGGAATTTGTCGGCTTATTTCTGAATCCATGGGCATGGAGCTGGAGCCTATGCAGAAACAGGCTAAGTACCCCCTTACAGAGATTCTGGATAAAGGGGATACTCCTATGGAGGCATTCCTAGTGGCTGAGGCCATTGTGGGCCCAGCCTTGGAGCTGTTGCAGCATCCAGCATCTTGTCCTGTGCCTTCTGCCCACATGGCCCACAAATATGCGGTGCCCATGGGATCCCTGTCTGGCTTTTCGGAGCACCCCTTGGCGGCAGTGTGGTTGGTGGCTGACTCCGTTTTTCAGGGTTCGGGCAACAAGGGTGGTGCGGACAGACCCCCGGATCGGGAATCCAAACAATTGGACCATTCCGGGAAGAAAGTGTACGCAGCCTCCTCTTTTGGTTTCCACCAGGCCAGCTCAGCTGTTATCATGGCACATTTTTCCCAAGCCCTCTTGGGCTCCCTGGATGAGGTTATTCCTCATCTCCCGGCTGACCTCCAGACTATGGTCAAGCAGGTCCGGGAGCTGGGTATGGCAGTGGTTAAGCAGCAACTCCAAATGGCTCTGGACATTGGCGATTCCTGTGCCCGTTGGTAGTGGCCATGCATCGCAGGGCTTGGCGGCGCATCTCGACCTTTACAGCAGATATGCAGCATAAGTTGGCAGATGTCCCCTTCTTGGGCACCAGCCTGTTCAGTCCTGGTGTGGAGGGCCACCTCCATCGCATAGAGAAGTCCATTGCCACCTTGGACTCCACCACATCTGCTCAAAAGGACAATGGCCCCAAGCGTCACAACTGCAAGCCCTTTTGTTCATCCACTCCTGTGGCCAGACCGGCCCAGCAGCAACAGCAGGGCCAGTAGGCTCAAACTTGGCATCCTTAGGCCAAGTCTGTGGTGTCCTCATTTAGGAAGCCCGGGGGGAAAGGTCCCAGCGGCCCCTCCGCCGGACCCTCCTCCAAGCCTTCCCAGTGACGGGTTTGGGGGGGTGCCTCCCTCAATCCCATCACACCTTCCCTGGGACCTCCTGTTGGGGTCCGGCTCAGCCACTTCATTTCTGCCTGGTCCGCTATCACCACGGGCCATTGGGTTCTAGAAGTGGTAGGTGAGGCCTGCCTCTGGAATTAGAGCAGACCCCTCCCTTTCGAGCCCATCCCCCACGGGGGGGAATCTGGTGTCCTCAGCTTCTCGGTCGGCTCTCCTCAAGGAGGTGGTGTGCCAAGTAGCGGGTGCACCTTCAGACCTATGGTTTGTGTCCAGGTACTTCCTGGTGCCAAAGCGGATGGGGTGCTGGTGCCCCACTCTAGATCTGCATGATCTGAATAAGTTCCTCAGGTCATGCACCTTTTGGATGGTAACTGTGGCATAGATCATACCACCCCTGGAGCAAGGAATGTGGTTCTGCTCCTTAGACCTTCAGGACGCATTCTACCATGTCCCAATCCGTCTGTCCCATCGTCTGTTCCTCCGCTTCAGAGCCGAGGGAACCCTTTACGAGTTCTGAGCCATGCCCTTTGACCTATCTTCAGCCCCCAGGGTCTTCACCAAATGCATGGCAGTGGTGGTGTACGTGAGCCGCCGAGGTGTCCGGGTGTACCCTTACCTGGACAACTGGCTGATAGCAGGTCCCTCCAGGTTGGAGGTGGAGCGGTCTAGGGATCTGGCCCTTCAGACTTGCCTAGAACCTGGCCTCCTGATCATTGAGGCCAAGTCGGAACTCGTACTTGCGTGGGTGATCCAGTTCATCGGGGCAGAGGTTCTCTCCTCCTTTGCCCAATCATTTCTGGTTGGGCAGTTGTGCCCTGCCCGGGACTTCCTGTGTCTTCTGAGCTACATGGTGGCCTGCACTAGCGTGGTCCGATGGACCCGCTGGCATGTGCATTCTCTTCAGTAGGAACTTACCAGCCAGTGGTCTCAGTGCTCAGGTCATCTCAACCCGCTGGTCTCTGTGACCCAGATGATGTGGGACGGCCTCCAGTGGTGGCTCGTCCCATCCCACCTGCAGGAAGGGAGCCTGTTTGTCTGCCCCGAGCTGATGGTCATCCTGACAACCGATGCCTCTCTGATGGGTTGGGGTGCCCAGCTGGGGGAGCACAGAGCCCACCGGCTCTGGTCCCTCCAGGAGTCCCGATATCACATCAACCTGCTGGAGCTTGAGTGGTTCAGCTAGCCTTGTCCGCTTTCACTCCATTTGTTTGGGGTCAAGTGGTTCAGGTCCAGACAGACAATACCACGACCATGTACTATCTCAACAGGCAGGGCGGAACGTGCTCCTTGCCCCTCTGCAAAGAAGCTTTCCTCATTTGGTCCCTCATGCTCAGCTTGGAGGCAGATCTCCTTGCCATTCACGTGGCAGGAGCCTCGAATCAGCTGGCCGATGCCTTCAGCTGGATAGGCGGGGCGTTTCACAAGTTGTCTCTCCTCCAGGAGGTAGTGCAAGATGTTCTCCCACTGGGGAACCCGCCCAGGTGGACCTGTTCGCCTCCAGGGAGAACGCGAAGCTGAGGCTGTTTCATGCCCACCCCCCTCTGCAGGGTTCGCTGCAGGGGAATGCCTTCTCAAGGCCGTGGACCCCAGGCCTCTTCTACGCCTACCCTTGATTCACAAGGTGCTCTTCAAGGTCAAGAGGGACAAGGCACAGGTGATCCTGGTAGCTCCAGACTGGCCATGCCAATTCTGGTATCCAGATCTCCTCAGCCTCAGCTCCAGGCTCCCGAGGCGGCTTCCAGCACACCTGGACCTGCTCTCAGTCAACCAAAGGAAGGTACTCCACCTGGACTTTCAGTCCCTGCACGTGACAGCCTGGTTGCTGAGCGGCTAGAGTTCCGGGCCTTGGGTCTCTCCGAAGAGTTCCTCAGTGTTGTTGAGGCGTCCTGTAAGGAACTGACCAGAAAATGCTATCCCTTTAAATGGAAGAGATTCTCCATCTGGTGTCAGGGCAAAGGATTGGACCCCTTGTCCTGCCCAGTGTCTAGCATTTTAGACTATCTTTGGTCCCTCTCCCAGCAGGGGCTGTGGTCGACGACCCTAAAGGTGCACCTGGCAGCCATCTCTGCTTACCAGGCGAGGGCCAGTCAGCAGTCAGTGGTGCAGCAGAAGGTGGTCTGGTGCTTCTTCAAAGGCCTAGATCACTTATCCCCTCTGGTGTGTGATCTTCCACCTCTGTGGGCTGTACTGCTGGTTTTGGCAAAACTCATTGGCAAGCCATTCAAACCTATGCACAAGTGTGACATGTCACACTTGTCGTAGAAGACCGCCTTCTTGGAGGCCATCACGTCAGTTAGAAGGACTGGGGGAGTTACAGGCACTCTCCATTGAGTCTCCTTACCTGGTCTTTTAGGGACAAGGTTGTCCTGCGCCCTCACCCGAAATTCTTTCCGAAAGTTGTCTCGGAGTTTCACTTTAACCAGGTGATTACTCTGTCGGTGTTCGACCCTAGTCACACCTCAGAGGCTGAGTACAGGCTCCATACTTTGGACCTGAGATGAACGCTCACCTATTACAAAGCGCAAACTGCGGAAGTTCAGGGAGAGGTTTGCCAGCTGTTTGTCACCTACGCTGAAGCCACACCTGGCAGACCTGCAATCAAGCGGACAATAGCTAGATGGATTACATCTTGCATTGACCTCTGCTATAGGTTGGCGGGTAGGGAGTCTTCCATTGGGCTAAGGGCTCATTCCACCTGCCATACCGCTGTGTCAGTGGCTACTTCTAAGGATGTCCCTATCCAGGAAATCTGCAGGGCTGCTACCTGGAAGTCGGCACACACCTTCATTTCCCATTACCACATTGACCTTGAGTCACTCCAGGATGCTGGGTTTGGAACCTCAGTTCTCCAGTTCCTCTTCACTAAGTAGGGGGTATGCGTCTCGCCGCCCTCCTCCCGGAGAACTGCTAGGAGTCTGCCAACAAGTGTGGATAGAACAACATATCCACGAACCTAGAAAAACAGGGTACTCACCTGTAACAGTAGATCTTCTACGGAATGGTTTCTTGCAGTAGGTTATTACTCTTGGGAGGTTCCAGCAGAGGGCGCTGTCACATGGCAGCTTCTTCTAGCAGTCTTTTGCCAGGGACCACCCACACATGAAATCACTTCCTTGATTCCTATATAAGTGTGGGCGGTCCCTGGTATCCTCTGTTCACTTTCCCGCCGGCCTCAGCTTGCACAGCAGCTAGAACAACTTCTGAGGCAGCAACTCATCGACGAGATTCTACAACACTACCAGGGAGCGCTTCCACCATGAGCTCCCCATCTACGGATCTATATTTCTGGACACACATAGAGCAGGAGTACCCCTCCTCACCCTCTATGTTTTTTGTCCTCATCGACGGCCCCCATACCGTCCATGATGCATCTTTCGTTGACGGCCTGTAACCGTCACTTTCCTAGTTGACGGCCCACATACCGTCCATGATGCATCTTTCTGTTGACAGCTTATAACCATCACTTTCCTCATCGACAGCTTCCACCGTCGACAATGCATCCATTTTTCTCATCGACGGCTTCCACCATCGACGATGCATGCATTCTGTTATCAACGGCTTCCACCGTTGATGACGCATCTATTTTTATCGTCGACGGTGCTACATTCATGTTTTCCTTCGGATCCCCCGTCGATGGAGCACTTTGATTTTACCTTCCTCATTGACGGGAGAGATCCCCATCAACGGAGTGCTCATTTATGCCTTCCTCATTGACGGGAGGGATCCCCCATCAACAGAGTGCTCCATTCTGCCTTCCTCGTCGACGAGAGAGAGTCCTCCGTTGACTGAGCACTCATTTGTACCCTCCTCATCGAAGGGAGGGCTTCCCCATCAATGGAGCACTCATTAATCCATTCTCGTCGATGGAAGGGCTTCCCCTGTCGACGGAGTGCTCATTTATGCCTTCCTCATTGCTGGGAACTACTCTCTCGTCAGTGGAGCATGCACAAGCATATAGAATGGTGCAAAAACTGGCAAAAAAAATCACCATTCCACCATCAATGGAGGATTCTTTTCATTCGTTACAATCACTGTATTTCATGCAGCCAAGCAAACAGCTGCTGTGTCGATGGGAGCCCCTGTTCTGTCGACATCTTGTTTTACTATACAGTGCTCATTTTTTTCCTGTTTCCTCCTCACTGACAGGAGTTCTTACAAGCAAACCAACAATTTTGCCATATTTCACACTCCTCTACCGTCTCAGGTGCCTTCCTACTGGGGTACCGCTGCTCTACAGGGTTATAAAATATTCGGTGCTACCCACCGACCTATACCCTCTCTGACACTTATTACAACTAGCCAGCCTCGGACAGTGGATATCTCACTGTCACAGGTGTCAACTGTTGAACGCACTGTACATACAGTGCTGCTGTCCATAGGGTATTACCAGTCTTCTCCCCAAACTTATCTTTCCCAGCATTCTCCCTTTCTTCAGAAACTCAAGAGGCTCCACAACGACCAGGCTGTTTCACCTTGGTCCCCCCCACCCCCTCTTTTAGAGGACTCTTAAGTGGGATGAACCCAATTTGGTGGGGGACCCTCCAAAAGGCATTTACAAAGGGGATTTTCCGAATTTAAGACCTCCTAGACTCAGATTCCACCACACTCCATGGTCTCCTCTTTGGTCCTAGAATTCACAGCCCCTGGGCTGTTTTTTTCTGGCAGGATGCAGTTAATACCTGCTGTGCAAAATGCCGTTTTAGTCTCACATGGCGTCGCCGTCTACCTTACCAGCTGTCCCTTGTAAGGCTTAATGGGCTGTGACAAGACCATTTTTTTGACTACTTGGGCAGACAGGTCTTCACCTCTGACCCCATAAACATAAGAATCAAACTATATGGGTCACATAATTAAATGCCAGCACGCCCTGGGTACTTCGACCATGGTTCTCTTTACCTCGTTTTCTCCTTCTCCAGAAAGCAGCATGGGAGCAACTACTTCAAATCAGAAAAAGGAAAAAGGGCTATGCTGTGGTTGCTATCTCTATGCATCTATCTGCCATTGGCACCGCCTTATGTCAGTCATGCAGGGCGCCGGTTATCTGGACTGGCACTAGATGTCCAATATAAAAATAGTCAATGCACCGTTCTGTGGTGTTTAACTCTTACTCCTGGTACCCAATCCATTTGGATGCCCACCAGACCTCGGGCTATGCCTTCCGGATGATACGAGGTATGCCCGGTATGCCACAGACCCAATACTCTTACTATATATAAGAAAGGTAACCATTACAGGCACTCTTAACAGAGCTCCTTTTTGGGGACGTGCTCAAAATACCAAAGGTAATTCAGCCACCAAGCATCCCTTTCATGCCTGTCCCTTCAGAAAGGCTGACGACTCCAGTTCTCAACGACCTATCACCCTCTCCATTGAGGCTCGGCAGCCGGGGGTCGCTTTGCCCCTCATTTGCCGGCTTCACAACAAATAACGACAGATGCATAGGTACGCCAGAGTGTTTAAGCTGGCCATACACTCGAACTAACCTCAATACCAAACGTCCTCCTCAGACGTTTCAGTGTCTTTAGAAACACCTTCCTATACTGGAGGAGAACCTTACAGCCCTTCTGCCCAGCCAGGCCATTGTTCCGATTTCATTGTCAAATCAACAAGGATTTTATTCCCAGTTCTGGTACCCAAGAAAACTGGAGACCTCAGTCCTGTACTAGGTGTAAGAAATCTCAAATTAGTACATCCAATCCACACAATTTAGGATGATTACCTTGACGCTCCTCCTGCCTCTTCTGAGACATGAAATTTGATGTACGCATTGGATATGAAGGATGCATGTCTGCATTGCCCCATTTCATCCTGCCCATCAGCTATACCTACACTTCCACCTGATGGGCCAATATTACCAGTTTCTTACTCTGCCCTTCGGCCTTCCATTTGCCCCATGAATTTTCAACAAATGCCATACCGTGGTTACAGGGGTCTTGAGAAAAGGGGGCCACTTCATCTACTCCTATCTGGATGATTGGCAACTTAAAGCAGACGCTAAGGAACATCTGCTATCCTCCCTCTGATTCCCTTCAGTTGTTCCATGATCTTGGGATTACGGTGATCTGGCCCTAGTCCAGTCCTCCTCCAACCCATTTGCACCAGTATATAAGGGCTATACTGGACGTGACTGTCAACAGGGCCTAGTTGCCCCTGCTTGTCAGGGTACCCTGATTTGCCTGGCCTCACAGATTCAGTCATGAAAGATAGTCACTACCTGACTCATGTTGCACCTCTTTGGGCATATGGCCACGGCCATCCTAGCCGTAGAGTTTGTCAGCCTTTGAATGTGTTCTATCCAAAGGGTACTACATGAGCAGTGCTACCAGACCACAGGGTAATTCAATGACCTCGTCAGGGTCACTCCTACCCTTCAATCTGCTCCCGTATGATGAAGATGAAACCACTCTACCTCGGGGCATGCCATGCTGGGCCTCCCCTCCTTGACACATCTTCACAACAGATGCCTCTCTAGATGGTTCGGGTGCCCATCTTGGTCCGTTCCAGGACTCCGGACGTGTGGCCTTTACGTCACATTCATTTCCATATCAATTTCCTGGAAATAAGGGCAGTCCTTCTGGCACTACATGTCTGTCTTCCATCCGCTTTTCATCTTCAAATCACCTACTGATTCAGTCGGCTGACATGATGGTTGTCCGTTACCTCAGTAAACAAGGAAGGACACGATCTTGCTCCCTTTGCAGGGAAGCAACTAAAGTATGGCATGAAGCAACCAAACAGCTGATGCTCATGGCCGTTCCTCTCACCGGCTGTCATAACGCAGACTTTCGAGTCACCAGTCCTCGACTCGCGAATGGATATTGCTTGACTTAGTCTTGCAGGATCTCTTTCTTCTCTGGGTCACTCCACACATAATGATCTGTTTGAATCCCCAGATGGCCTTACGCTCCCCATTATCCTGAACACAAGGGGAAGCTCTTCCAATGTCCTGCCTCATCCTTGTACAGGACTTTACTTATATGTCTACCTTCCACTCCCATTCCTGTTCCGAACATTACTGAAAATACAGATGGAGCTGACCACGATGCTTCTCATAGCCCACATGTGTCCCCGACCGGCCAGCGTGCTTCTGCTACAACAGCTCTCAATAGCAGACCCTGTCTGATTGATGTTCAGACCAGATCTTTTGACGCAATGCCATGGCTCTCTGAGATACCCCAATCTGAAATCCCTACATCTTCATGCTGGCTCCTGAAGACATCCTTATAGGTAGACTACAAGTATCTGACAGGGTAGCCAATATACTTCTTGCTGCCTGCAAGCAAGCTACCTGAGAAACCTACAACTCCAAATGGAAACGCTTTGCCATATGGTCAGTGTCCCAGTCTTTAGATCCATATTCTTGCACGCTTACATGGATCTTAGACTATTTGTCCAACCTATTTGTGGAGGGCCTCCGCTATTCTCCATTACAGTCCACATGGTCACCATTCCTGCCTTCCACGTGCCATTGGATGGCCATCTAGTGTATCAACACCATTTGGCCGAAATGTTTTAATTACTTAATATTTGCACTTTGTGCTTCACAGTTTGCTCCGCGACCTCGGACAGCACTTCGGGTCAGACTTAGCTATTTCAGCACGCCCTGTAGTGAGCGCGATTGTAATTCTGTATGTTTCTGGTGTCAGTGCTATCTAAGCTGCCCCAGAAACTTGCTAGCACTCAAACTGTGTGATAAATGAAATTCTATCTGCATTGCATTTGCAGCACCTTGAGCCCTGGGTACTGGCAACCAGAAAGAGGAGCTGTAGTTCTGTTTGGGTTTCCCAGAACTACAACTCGCACAGATTAAATATAATTTTGTACCTACGTACCTAGTTGCTATTTTAAAACATAGAACTACGCATGAGTGGTTCTCTTTTATTTTAATTACTTATATTTGCACTTTGAGCTTCACAGTTTGTTCCGTGACCTCGGACAGCACTTCCCGGGTCGGACTTGGCTATTTCGGCACGCTCTGTAGCAAGCAGGGTGAGCGTGCAAAGATGCGCGCAAAGACACACGCATCTTAGCGCGTGTTTTGCGTGTTTGGCGCTGTAGGCGGATTAGCTCAGTGTAAGTAATTTATCCTTACTGATTTGTTTCTGTAAGTGTCCTACACCCCGGGTAACTAGTAAACTGTCTTAAGTTTTCTGAAATCATCTGTGTGTCCTGGTCCATATAAATTGCCTATCAGCTATAACATCTGCTATAATGAACAACGAAGTAACTGCCCCCATAGTGTCTTGTGGACATGTATCCACTTCTTCCGCTAGTACTATCATAACCTTGGATGGCGATATTGGTATTCAGTGTACGCTTTGCTGTATGTACCAGCTGGTCCAAGTATTACCTTGTCCAAATTTGGCCTTCATTTGTGATATATGTACCACAAACAAGAAATTAAATGAGGAGATAGCAACGTTTGGAGCTTGGCTACTATGTTTAGAAAATAGCCAGGAGTGAATGCTCCAATGATTCAATAAGACGCATAAATCTCACTCTCTAGCTAGCCCTTTACTTAATCATGACATAGATTGTTAGCCAACCAGATTCTCTCATACAGAACTCAGAGAACTTTACACCAGTGTTCAACTTTAAAAACTCTTCTATTGATGGTACTAATATTACTATTGATCTAGATAATACCATAATATCACATCAGCAGAGGAAGCGGATTAGAGAGGAGGATGGGGACATTGAAGAAGAAATTGAGCACAACACCGATTGGGCACTTGTGCCCAGATCCAGGGCTATTGAAAAGGGCCGCAAGGCTGAGCAATTTCATATCCCAACCCAGAACCCTTTTTCAGTATTTTCAGAGCCTGCAGCTTTTTTCTCACTGGAGGTGGATCATGAGGAGGACTCTCAGCATGCCCCTGTTCAAGTGAAAGATATCACAGATCCATCGTCACTGGCTCTTACAAAGTCTCATCCAAAAACTGTCCCACAGATGGAAAAAAACTTATTAAAGGTTGCTACTCCATCAATATCAAATTCAGTAGGGTTAAAAGGGACCCCCCACCCCCAAAAAAAAACAAAAAACTTACCATCCTATCTTCTCCTACGCAGTCTGAAACATCTATGGACATTACTGATACGTCCATTCCTAGGAACCAAACTAGTCAAGTTTATGTATTGGGTGATTCTATAATTAAAGATCTTGACAGGGCTGTTTGCAACCCAGATAAAGCAAATTGAACTAGCACTAGCTTTCGGGGGGCCAAAATATCAAATATTAGAGATATGGTAAATAACATTCTCTGTAATGCAGGGCACAATCCGCTTGTCATAATACATGCAGGAACTAATGATATTAGCAGAATGAACCCCTCCCAACTTAAAAAAGATTATGTAGCACTAAACAATTTACTTGTGGAAAGGGGGTGCACCGTTTGCTTCTCGGAAATACTCCCAGTGCCAAGAGCAACAAATACCATTACTGCCAACATTAAAACAACAAACGAATGGTTGAGGAAGTGGTGTCTCAAACAAAATGTATCTTGCATTCCACATTAGGAAAATTTCTGTGGTAGGGACTCATTATTTTGTTGGGACGGCCTTCATCTTAGTAGAAGATGGAGTGCCCTACTAGGCAAAACTATAACTTCTGTTATTAATAAGCATTTAAGCTAAATTGCTCGGGAGAGAATTGGCATTTTGCTAATTCTCTAAGTGGGACTAATGTACATCACATTAGTAGGCACTGTAATTTCCTATCTTTTAATGCAAGATCTCTAAATCATTTAAAGAAGTCAGAATTAGAGCTCAAATGTACTCAACTAGATCTTGGTATTAAAGCTGTCACTGAGACATGGTGGGACTCTTCTTCAGCATAGACTAGAGAAATCCCAAGTTTTAAACTCTATCATAAGAAGCAGAAGAAGAATCATCATCATTTATACAGCACTTTTCATACACAGTATCCCAAAGCGCTTTACTAGCAATGCTAGACTGATAGTGAAGTGACTGAATGTGTGGTGGCGGCCATATTGCACATCATCACCCACACGCAGCCTGGATAATTGCATGAACCAGTTTATGGGAAGGGGAATGTTAGCCAGGACACCGGGAATGTTCCCTGCTCTTTGTGAAGAGTGCCCTGGGTTCTTTTACTTCCACCTGGACACCCACTAGGACAAAACCAGGATGGGCAGAAGGGACCTTGGTTTAACATCTCATCCAAAGGACGGCACACCCCAGCAGTACAGCACCCCCAATACTGCACTCGGATGCCAGTGATTTTTAGGTGCAAGTCCAATGTGTGGGACGAGAACCCATGACCTTCTGGTCCAGAGGCGAATGTGCTACCAACTGAGCCACACTGAGAGGAACGGTTAGAGGGAGGGGGAATATGTCTATACATTAGAGAGGATATTCCATCTTATGAAATTCCAATATCAACAAATACTGAATCATTATTTACATCAGCGTGGAGAGACACTGACTGCATTGCTAAAATTGTTCAGGAAGCAGGAGAAAATATTGACGTCCTGGTACACATAGGGACTAATGACCTCGCCAGCTGGTCAGTTGTGGGGACCAAGGAACACCTGACCAGGCTGGGTGACAAACTATTATCCATTTCATCCGGCATCTCCTTCTCTGAGATCCTGCCAGTCTGGGAGAGGGGGGCAGATGGACGGAAGGTCAGAGAAGGGGAGATAGGGGAGCTAAACATGTGGCTCAAGGGCTGGTGCCAGGAAAAAGGACACAGATTTGTAGGGAACTGGCAACAGTTTTGGGAGTGAAAGTTCTTTAAATTTGATGGACTGCATCTAACTAAGAGAGTCAGTGCATTGGGGCAGAAGTTTGACGTCTTTGCAGAATATTTAAACTAGCAAATGGGGAAGGCGTGCAGCACCCCATACGTCAAATGGGAAGAATACCCCTCCCCCCCTCAGCTAGTGGTCAAACAGGGATTCAGCATGTTTGCAGTTTATTTGCATCACCAAGTAAGAAAAAAGGTCCGTCTCTCCATATGATGCACAGGGGAAATGCCAGACCTCACCCAGCAACTAACACACCAAAATCTAGCCAGTGGAAAATCATGTACACAAATGCTCACAGCCTGGGAAATAAGATCCCAGACCTGCAGGCAATAATGTCAGAGGCTAAACTGGACATAGTAGCAATTAGTGAGACGTGGTTTACCAGTACCCACACTTGGGAGACTTCAGTACCTGACTGTGTACTGTTCAGAAGAGACCGAGGTGCAAAAAGGGGGGGTGGAGTATGTCAATGAAAATATCAAAGCTACAGAAATTCAGAATACACATAAGGAGCCAGAAGAACTGTGGGTCACCCTGGAAACAGGAAATGGGACAGCCGTAAGAACTGGGGTTGTCTACAGGCCCCCAGACCAGGGGGAGGACATACACATTACTGTTAGAAGATATACAAAACATGACAGCTAAAGGGGAGGTTCTGATAATGGGAGACTTCAACATGCCGGATACAGATTGGTCAATACCAGCAGGAACATCTGCCAGAACTAGACACATGGTGGATTCCCTGCAGGGGGAGGGACTCAAACAACTGGTACACCAACCCACAAGAGACCGGGCTATCCTAGATCTAGTACTGACTAACAGGGAAGGGATCACAGATCTCCAGGTAGAAGGTTACCTGGGGGCCAGTGACCATCACATGGTATGGTTCAATTTGGCCACTACAACTAAATAATCCCATTCCAAGACAAAAATATGGGACTTCAGAGGAGCTGACTTTGATAAGATGGCCAACAGAGTTAAGCTAGCCCTGGCAAAAAGAAACACATGTGAGAGGGTACAGGCAAAGTGGGCAAGCATTAAGGATGCAATACTTGAAGCAACATCCCACTGAGTTAGACAGAAAAGGAAGTGCAAAAGAAGAAGGAAACCACTTTGGTTCTCAAATACAGTAGCAGAAAAGGTCGGAGCCAAAAGGCTGGCCTTCAGGAAATATAAGGGAACACAGCGGGGTGAAGATAGGGAGGTATACCAAACTGCCCTAAGGGAATCAGGGATGGCAGTAAGGCAGGCAGAGTCCCAAACTGAGGAAACACTAGCACAAAAAGTAAAAGAAGGTGACAAGACTTTCTATAGATACATTAGTGAAAGGAGAAAGTCCAGAGGGGGTATTGCTAAGTTCAAAGGAGAAAAGGTGGCGTGTGAGTAGGAGGACCCTGTAAAAGCATCTATCCTAAATAGATACTTTTGCTCAGTATTTATTGAAGAGAAGGTAGGGCAGGGCCCACAGCTCAGCACCATGGACACGGGGGAGGGAGGTGAGCACTACTCCCTTCACAAAAGAAAGGGTCCTACAAGAGCTCGCTAAACTCAGAGTGGACAAGGCAATGGGACCTGATGGCATACATCCCAGGGTACTAAAGGAGCTAAGGGTGGAACTAGCAGAGCCATTAGCAGAACTGTTTAGTGAGTCTCTGAACACAGGAGAGGTCCCAGAAGACTGGAGAAGGGCTCATGTGATCCCGCTCCACAAGAGTGGTAGCAGGGAGGAGGCAGGGAACTACAGACCAGTCAGTCTTACCTCAGTAGTGGGCAAGATTATGGAGGCACTCCTTAAGGAAAGGATAGTGCAACACCTGGAATCCATAGGGCACAGGATCCAAGACAGCATGGGTTTACAAAGGAAGGTCCTGTCAAACTAATCTCATCGATTTCTTTGACTGGGTAACCAGAGTGGTGGACCAAGGGGAGCAGTTGATGTTGCCTACCTTGACTTCAGCAAAGCTTTCGACACTGTTCCACACAGAAGATTAATAAATAAGCTGGGTAGGCTCAGGGTGGGTCAGAAGTTGGTCAACTGGGTAGCAAACTGGTTGATGGGCAGAAAACAGAGTGGTGGTAAATGGTATAGTCAGAAGAGATGCAAGTCACAAGTGGAGTACCTCAGGGATCAGTCCTGGGGCCAGTCCTTTTCGATATCTTCATCAGTGACATTGCAGATGGACTAGAGGGTAAGGCTTGTGTGTTTGCAGATGACACCAAGATCTGCAACAGAGTAGATGATCCAGATGGGGTGGGCAGAATGAGAAGAGATCTGGATGAACTAGCAAAATGGTCGGAAGAGTGGCAACTGGGATTTAATGCAAAGAAGTGCAAGATCATGCACATAGGGAAGAGAAACCCTGAAGCCACCTATAGGCTGGGAGGGGAGTTGCTGGCAGTCACAAAGGGAGAAAGAGACTTGGGCATCATTATCACCGATGACCTGAAATCATCCAAGCACACCACTAAAGCAGTAGGTAAGGCTAGGGGGATGTTAGGGTGTATTATTAGGGGTATCACAAGTCGTAAGAGGGAGGCAATAATCCCTCTTTACAAGACACTGGTTAGGCCCCATCTAGAGTACTGCGTGCAGTACTGGAGGCCACACCTTCACAAGGACATTAACCAAATTGAGGCAGTCCAGAGAAGGGCAACCAAAATGGTGCAGGGACTGCATCAGAAGACATATGAGGACAGATTAATGGAGCTCAATATGTATACCCTAGAGCAAAGGAGGGAGAGAGGTGATATGATTGAAACATTCAAACACCTTAAGGGCATTAACAAGGTGGAAGAGTTTAACATGTTTCAATATAAGAAAAATAGCAGGGCAAGAGGACACAGCATGAAATTAGAGGGAGGCCGATTAAGGGGTAATGTGAGGAAGTTCTTTTTCACAGAAAAGGTGGTGGATGCATGGAACGGCCTACCTCAGGAAGTGGTGGCTATGAATACAGTGCAGGGCTTCAAACAGGCATGGGATAGGCATAAGGGAGCAATACAGATGAATATGGATAGGCCACTGACAGCAAAGGCCGATGGCAGATTTATAAGGTAGAAAAAGAAATGGGCAGACTGGATGGGCCTTGCGGTCCTTATCTGCCGTCAACTTCTGTGTTTTTATGTTTCTATTATGGTTGTCAATCCAATTTAAAGGTCACCCAAAGCTCATTCTGGGTGTATGCTATAGACCTCCATCTGCCAATCTACTCTCTACTTCCAGTTTGAGTGATATTATGTCAGATATGGTTAATAAGGGGGATACTTTAATTCTCGTGGATTTTAATTTGCCAGGTTTAAATTGGGAATCTTTCTCGGGTAATTCAGAATAGGAAAAATTTTTTCTAGGTACATGGATATGTTGTTAATCCACACTGTCTGGCAGGTTCCTTGCCGCTTTAAATCTTGCCGGAAGGTCTTCAAGCTGGCTCCTCCCACCCACCCGGGTGGTAAAACTCTCGGCTCTGCCCTATGACACCAGATCTTCCTTACCGCTTGGAAGCTCAGGACCCTCCTTAATGCTCTGCGTGTAGACTGGATCCTAATTCTTTGGTTCACCCGAAACTTATTTTAAAATTTTCTAGACTTCGGTCAAGTTTCTCCCTCACGGCTGCGATGGACGAATCGACTCCCGGATTTTGGTGGTGCCCTTGTGGGCAGAAGATGTCCAGGACGGACCCGCACTCCACGTGCGTCTACTGCCTCGGCCTAGAACATGAACCGCAGGCCTACGAGTTATGCCGTTCATTTTATTAGCGTCCTGGAAGAACCCGCGCTGCTCGGTTACACCTTGGCGCCCGAGCGCCCTGCGGTTAAGTCAAAAGGATGCCCATTGGGCGGTTACATGGCGCTGACTCGGGCAAGCAACTCGAGCAGATGATCGCCTCAAGGGCGGCCCAGGCCGCATCATCGTCTTCCTCGGTCACAGCATTTATCCCGCTCTCACTGGGTACCTCTTATTCAGCTTCTTTCAAGGAGCTTTGCCAATCCCTTTCCACGAAGGGAGCGGTTCCATCGGAACATTCCTCTCTGTCCAAAAAGAAGGACTCAAAGGGTAAGTCCCATCGTCAGCGTTCGTGGGAGTGGGAGAGGTCCCCTTCCCCGGACCGTCGACACTCGACTTTGGTCGAGGTTGCGGCTAAGGCCACTGGCTTCATAGCGTACCCGTTGATGTGGTCGAGATTTTTTTCAACCCGTCGGTTGGGCTGTCGACTGGTGAAGCTGACAACCCTTCTTCACCGGTTCCCCCGGTGGAGACCAAGGACTTGCCGGTGCCGCAGTCCCCGGTTAAGGCTTCCGAGCGAGGAAAGCGGGTGTCCCCCGGCCCTTCCCAGACCCATCCTCGGAAATGCTGAGGATCTCGGTCTCAGACATCTTCTCAGTCCAGCCGATCCCGCCGACATCGGCGGTCTCGGCACCGAGGTAAGCAGCGCCACCGCTCGTCCTCGTCTTCCTCCTCGGAAGAGGAGAGGCTTTGGCACAAATTGCGTCGATGCTACAAGGACCTGATGTGGCAGCAGTTACTTTTGTCTGGGAATAAGCTGACGCCGTCGCCTTCCCCGGCCATCAAGTGGCTGTCACCCGAGCGGCCGAAACAACCCCTCACGGTAGCCGAGGTGCCCAAGCCTGAGCCAGTTGTTCAGCAGAAACCAGCTGCCCCACCGATTGTGGTGGAACCTCCGCCTCCACAACCGAAATCGGAGGCGCCGACCAAGGACCAAGGACTCTCGTTCAGGTCAGGGCCTGCCCCACAGGTTGTCGGTCACCCTCATTCCCAACCATCCTCGGCAGGTGGAGGGTGGCTCAGGACCCAGGCAGCTCTTCACGGACTCCTCGGAGTCCAACGATGACGCCTCCCCGCTCTCCAGGCCCATTGACCTGGAGTGCTCCGGGGGCCAGTCGATGGACGCAAGCCCATCATCCTTCATGGGTTTGCTTCGGCTCATCTCGGAGTCCACCGGGATGCAGCTCGAGCCCATATCCAAGCGGGCCAAGTATCCCCTGACGGAGATACTGGACCGAGGGGATTCACCCAAGGAGGCCTTTCCGGTGGCTGAAGCCATTGTTGGCCCAGCCTTGGAGCCCTGGCAGCGGCCTACTTCCTATCCTGCGCCTTCGGCCAGGATGGCCAGGAAGTATGCGTTCCCTACCTGCTCTTTGCCCGGTTTTTCGGAACACCCCTCTGCCGAGGGGTTGGTCACCGACAGCGTTTTCCATCGTTCCGGGAACGCTAGGGATGTGGACAAACCCCCCGACAAGGAGTCCAAAAAGTTGGACTATGCCGGGTGCAAGGTGTACGCTGCATCGTCCCTTGGCCTCCGCCAGGCCAGCTCGGCCGTGCTGATGGCACACTTCTCCCAAGCCCTCATGGGCTCCCTGGATGAGGTGATCCCTCATCTCCCAGCCAACCTGCAGACCACGGTCCGGCAGGTACGGGACCAGGGTAGGGCAGTGGCTAAGCAGCAGCTTCAAACGGCTCTGGACATCGGAGACTCCTGTGCCAGATCGGCTGCAGCCGCGGTGGCCATGCGCCGCAGAGCATGGCTGAGGACATCCACCTTCACAGCAGATACTCAGCCCAGATTGGCGGATGTCCCTTCTGAAATGCCCATAATGGCCTCAGGCCTACAGTTAATAACTTGGAGACTTATTCAAATTCCTAATAACATCAAGTCTATTTTTAAAAGTTAGTTTATTATCACTAATTACAACAGTAGTTGGTAATTTATTCCATGGTGCAACAACTCATTGGAAGAAGAAGTGAGCTCTTTTTTTAGTATTATATTTGTTTCTGGATAATTGAAGTGGATGACCTCTCGTATTAATCTTAATCTGTTTAAGGTCAAGACCACTTTGAACAAACAAATGTTCATTATATAGATCCCATAAAAGCAAGAGATCACCTCTTGTTCTTCTCTCTTCCAGTGACATGAAATTGAAATTTAATAGTCTGTCTGGATAGGAAATTGTTTTTGAGGATACTTGACTTAGTTATTACAAATATAGAAAATAAAATGTCTGATATAAATATATTAGCTCCAATAGGCAATAGCGATCATAGTTCAATCAACTTTAGTATAAATATAAATATTCCTAAACCCTCTAATAATGCTACGTATAAGGATTACAATAATGCTAATTTTGACTTAATAAACATCAAAATTACCAAAATTAATTGGGAGGTTGAATTTATGGATAAGTCAGTAAATAGTGCATGGAAAAAACCTGAAGCACTTTATTTACTTTTTGGGAAGTCATTACATTCCAGCCAAAACTAAATAAAAAAGGTAAAATCCCTATTTGGTTTAACAAATCTATTAACAAACTAATAAAAAGAGGATTTGTTTAGGAAGCTTAAGAAAAATAAAAACCCACTTAACATTCACAAATACAAAACTGCTGTTTCCCTACTTAAAAAAGCAATTAAACAGGCTAAATTGAAAGTTGAATTTAATTCGGCCCACTCTAGGATAAATTACAAAACCCTTTTTTCATATATCAATAGTAAAAAGGGTAATAAAAGAACAATAGGCCCACTACTGGAAAATGGAACTTCTATCAGAACAGATTTTGCAACAGTCAATCATTTTAATGGGTACTTCTGTTCTGTTTTTAATTCAACAGATCCCCCATGATAGTTAAAAACATTTCCCCTATCCCTCTCCTTAACCGTGATGAGATCTTGAATGCATTATTATCATTTAAAAATGTTCAAGTCCAGGACCCGATAATATTAGCCCGAGGTTCTTAATAGCTAAACAGCTAAATCATTGGCTTTACCAATAACGTTGTTGTTTAATAAATCTTTATGTGAGAATGATGTCCCAGATGATTGGTGTTGCGCTACTGTTATTCCCATTCATAAAAAGGGTAATAAATGTTCAAAACTACAGGCCTATTAGTTTAACGTCCATAATAGGGAAAGTAATGGAGCGATTAGTTAAGAACCTGTTTGAAAAAGAAATGCATAAATTACGTATCCAGGATATAACTCAACAGTTTTAAACTAGGTCATTCCTGCACTACGAACCTAATTTAATTTTATAATAATATAAGTAAGTACCTGGATAATAAAGTTCCATCTGATGTTATATTACTTGACTATAGCAAGGCATTTGATAAACTATCACACTCTATATTAATTAGTAAGTTATATAAACTTGGCTTTTTATCGTTCCTTGTCAACTAGTTGCAAAATAGGACTCGGACAGTAAAAATTAATGGTGTCCTTGCAGATACTGGTTGAGTTACTAGTGGTGTTCCCCAAGGGTCTGTGCTGGGGCCCGAGCTATTCAATATTTTCATAAATGATATGAAAGTTTCTTCAAATAATCACCTTTCCAGATTTGCAGATGATACGAAATTGGGCGGAAGGGTCGATACCATATCAGCTATAAGATCATTAGAACTTGACCTCCGTCTTATTGAATACTGGGCACAGACTACTACTTTGACTTTCAACACTGATAAATGTACAGTCCTCCACTTTGCAATAAAAATCCACAAATTAATTATTATTTAAATAATATCATGCTAAAATCAACAACTAGTGAAAGAGATTTAGGCATTATAATTGACAACAAATTAACATTAAATAATCATTGTAATAAAGTGGCAAGATCAGCAAATATACTCTTAAAACAAATTAGAAGAACATTTATTAGTAAGTCAGAGCATTGTCTAGTGCCATTATATAGGGCCTATGTTAGACCACATTTAGACTATGGATCTCCATTCTGGAGTCCTTATTTAAAGGGAGACATAAATCGCTTGGAGCAGATTTTGAGGCAGCTTACAAAAATGGTTCCTCGACTCAAAACATGTACTTATGAAACTTGTCTGAGAGAAACCAGTCTACATCCCCTCAAAAGGAGAAGATATAAGGGGGACATTCTTTTTACCTATAGGTTACTTAAATCACCTATTTTAAGGGAACAATGTGGCCTTACTTTAGTTAATAAACGTATAGTCGGAAGACTTCATAACCAGCAGCTCATAGTGGACTGGGCTAACACTAATAAACCTGATCATTTTTTCTAAATGAGAGCAGCCAAATGTTGGAACTCAGTACCTCAGGAACTGATTAATATAGTTAATTTCGAAACATTTAAATCTCAGTTAGATGTATGGTTAAAACCCCAATACTCAGTCGTAATCTAATGAGCCACTATTGCGGGGGACAATCACGATGGGCCTTGTACCTTCTTTTGTCCCTATCTAGTAAATCCAGTAAGGTATACTGCACTTGAAACCTCCTATTCGCAGACCCATTCCACCTTGGGATCTGAACTTTATGATCGAAAAACCAACAGTGGAACCGTTTAAACTAGCGGCCACTTGTGACCTTCGTTTTCTTTCATGCAAAACATTATTTTTTGTAACTGTCACTTCAGCAAAATGCATATTCGAGCTTCACGCTCTCATGGGCTGAAAATCTTACCTTATATTTTATAAGGAACAAGTAGTGCTTCGCACGAATCCCTCCTTTCTTCCTAAAGCGGTCTCAGAACAGACCCTTAACCAGACCCTGGAACTACCTGTCTTTTTCCCAGAATACTCCAATTCAGGAGAACATCTGTTATACACGATGGATGTCCACCGCATCCTAAGATATTATACCTACAGACTGGCCGAAGTCTATTTGACAAACCTCTCAACTCTTTGTCTCCTTTACCCGGGTCGCCAAGGCCTACCGGTCGCTAAGCACACCCTATCATGTTGGTTAGCCCGTTGCATAACTTACTGTTATAACAAATACAATAAACCCTTACCGGGTCATGTCCAAGCCCACTCCACTAGGGTCATAGCAGCCACTGTGGCTTGTTTTAAAGGTGCTTCCATCACTGACATTTGCAGTGTGGCCACCTGGTCCACCATTCATACCTTTACCAGGCATTACAACCTAGATGTTGCCTCACGATGTTGCACGGCCTTCGACTGCGTCCTGCTTCAGGTCATTATCTAATAAGTGTCCTCCTACATGGACATAACTGCTTGGTAATCTCCCAAGATTAATAACCTACTGCAAGAGACCACTCTGTAGAAGATAATGTGGTTACATAAGAACTTACGTAAAGTAGATCTTCAAGGAATGTCTTTTTTAGTAGGTACAATCCCGCCCTCCATCCCCCTGCCTTCTCTAACAGAAAAATTCTTATCTAAGGACTTAGGGTTGGGACTCACTGGTACCTTCATTTCCCTCGGTACTCGCCTTAGCGAGCTGAAACCGGCGGAGAACAGAGGATACCAGGGACCGCCCGCATTTATATAGGAAGCAAGGAAGTGATGTCATGTGTGGGTGGCCCCTGGCAAAAGACTGCTAGAAGAAGCTGCTATGTGACAGCGCTCTCTGCTGGAACCTCCCAAGAGTAATAACCTACTGCAAGAGACATTCCTCGAAGATCTACTGTTACGGTAAGTTCTTACGTAACCGCACTTTCTAGGAGTGGTATATGTTGTTCATCCACACTGACCCACCCAACCTCCCCATCTTCGATGACACACCTGGCTTCCAGTGGGCTAAGATCTGGCGTCAGCCGAGGGTTATACCACCTGGGTCAGTGGGAGGAGCCAGCTTGAAAACTTTCCAGCACATCTTAAAGCGACAAGGCTACCACCCTGGGACCCACTCCCAGGCTGGCTAATTTTTTTATTAATCTTTTGTGCGGGACTGTGTCAGATTAACATGGGCTGTTCCCAGGGTCACAACCACCCTTGTACAACGGTCTCTCTCCTACAAAGCGCCATCCTGGTACAATGAGCTCCCCCAGGCCATCACCTGTATCTCCAGATTAGGCTCCTTCAAAACAGCCCTAAAAAAACACATAGTCTCCACCCGTCACTGTCATTGTTCCTAATAAGTAAAGGAATCTGCCTACGGGCGGCGAGATTGTGGGTTAATAGATACTTTCACACTGTTACTTCTGTGTGTTAATGACAATGTTGGTATCTCGACTGTGTGCACCACCTACTAGCATATAGGCCCTACCTTAATATTGATTGTACTGTCTAGCTGACGTTCACAAGCTCAACTCAGGACTTGTATAGTTACCCTTCTGTATAGAACTAACAGCACTGCTCATACCCTGTTGTTATCTTGTCTCCTTCTCCACTGTTATACTGTATACTGATATATGTTACCCATTACCTGTTGTTGTTCTCCTTCCCCTGCTCTCACTGTAATATTGTATTATGTCTGCCTATTGTTATGTATTGTACCTGACATGGAGCCTTTGGAAATGAGTCCCTGACTCAAAGGTTATTACCTGATATTCTCAATAAATAAAATAAATAAATAAAATGCCTTTCTAAAGTCTAGGTAGGCCATGTCCACAGCCCATCCCTGGTCTACTACTTTGGTCACCCAGTCAAGTAAAACAATTAGATTTGTCTGACATGACCTTCCTGCTATGATTCCATGCTGCCTTGGGTCCTGTGCCCCACTGGCCTCTAGGTACTTAACAATTCTTTCCTTCAGAAGTGATTCCATCATTTTCCCTACCACCGAGGTCAAACTGACAGGTCTGTAGTTTCCTGCCTCTGTCTTGCTCCCACTTTTGTGAAGGGGAATCACATCCGCCCTCCTCCAGTCCTCAGGTACCACACCATCCTCCCATGATTTATTAAAAAGAGTAGTCAGTGTTGTTACTAGTTCTTCCTTAGTTCTTTTTAGAATTCTGGGGTGAGTCCCATCAGGCCCCATTGCTTTATCCACCTTCAGTTTTAAGAGTTCCTTCAGAACCCTTTCTTCTCACGAAAGGACTAATATCAACCCCCCTATCCAGAGTGCTTCTATTGACTGGATTAGATATCTCCCCCTGCTTTTCCATTCTGAATACTGAGCAGAAGTATGCGTTCAGTATCCCTGCTTTTTCACTGTTGCTCTCTGCCCAACCACCTTCTTCTTTATTCAGCCTCAGTATCCCTGCCTTAGTTATTCTTTGCTCCCTAATGTACCTATAAAAGGTTTTATCCCCCTTCTTAACTGAGTTGGCTGTCTTTTCCTCGGTTTGGGTCTTTACTATTCTGACTGCCTTCCCCGCTTCCTTCTGCTTTAACTGGTACAGTTCTCTGTCCTGCTCCTTCTGTGTTTTCTTATACTTCCTGAATGCTATCTTTTTCTCTCTAACCTTCCCTGCCAGTTCTTTTGAGAGCCATAGTGTTTTTTTCCTTCGTTTTGATTTGTTTATTTGCTTCACACAAAGGCTTGTTGCCTCTGTGATGGCAGTGTTGATGTTTCCCCATTGTTGCTCCACCCCACCTTCTTGCCTGTTTGCTAGTGCTTTTCTGAGGCACTCTCCCATTTTGACAAAATCAGCCCTCCTGAAGTCCAGTACCTTCACTTTTGTCTGGCTTGACTCTACAGCTAGTTTATCATGAATCACACTGTTTGGTGGTCACTTGTTCCCAGATGGCTACCCACTTCAAGATCGGAGATCCTCTCTCTGTCCCCATTTGAGAGAACCAGGTCTAAGATTGCTCCCTCCAGAGTGGGTTCCAAAACTAGCTGTCTGAGGCATGCCCCCTATAGGGCATTGAGAATGGCCCTGCTCTTGGATGTGGCTGCAGCCAATACTCCTAGGCACACAAGGGAAAAGCCTAACAGTACTGTCTATATATATATATATATATATATATATCCTCCCAAGGATCAATCTTGCAGATTCAAGGTGGTACTTGACTACCTCACCGATCACCACAATACCAAGCTTCTCATAGTGGGAGATTTCAGCATTAACTGGAACTCCCCAGATGCAGCGCAGTACAGAGATTCAAACAACATGAAGTCTTGCTATATTATGACATATGCAGTATAACCCCAGGTTAGAACTGCTCCGGAGGTGAAAGAGTTAACTTTCCATGCAGGGCATGGAATCTTGAGCGCGAGCTCGGTTGAACATTCTGTTGTTGAAGCTCAAACTTAAACTGTCAGATTCTTTACTCCGCCTCACTGAACAGTCGCTCCGGAGATTCCTCCTGCTGCTCGGTTCGTTTGTCGGTTTTAAAGTTTAATTCTCGGTTTATTTTACTGAAATTTAACCGCAGTCGTCGGTTCAAGCTCTGTCTGTGGTATTGTAAGTAATAGATAGGCTTATTTATTATTTTTCCTTCTGTGTGGAACTTGTAAACGTCTTTTTCGGTTCAGTTTGAACCGATCAGATGGGTTTTAAAATTACCTTCTAGTCCTTTAGAGTGCGGTTCCCGGTTCTTATCGGTTCTAAAAAAAATGGATTTTATTACGGTTTTTTCCATGACCCGTGACATGGTTGGGAACCGATAAGAGAGTCTTGCTTGGTGGATTGCCATTAATGGGAAAGTTTTGGTTAGGCTGGCACTATGTCTGAGAAACCCAAAAGGAAAACCGGACCCACTGGGTTTCAGCACTGTGGCCTCTGTGGGGAAGCCTTTGCTAAGGCTGACCCACACACCATTTGTGTATATTGTCTGGGGTTTGACCACCTCAATGCAGACTGCCAGATTTGTAAGAATTTTCCTGCTGCCACCGTGGAAAAAAGAGTTGGTAGGCTCAGGGAAAGGGAGGCCAAAAAGTCCGCTGACCCGGATGGCCAGCCTGGTTCAGTTCCAGCCGAACCTGAGGGAGTGCCCTCTGACCAGGGCGATACTTCCTCGGGCAAACTAAGAGCCAGCTCTGAGGAGCCGGTTCCAACTAAAAGGACTAGAAGTTCAGCTAGTTTGGGGCCAAAAGTTCTTTCTCCAACCGCTGAGGAAATAGCCAAAGCTATTCAAATTGTCCAGTCTCTTTTCCCAGTTCCGTCCGAGCCGGCACCATTGAAGCGCCGGTTCGGTCGGTTCCAGGTTCAAGATTATGATTTTGAGGATTTTATGAACCGGGGAAGGGAGGAGGGGTACAGGAGAGTGAGTGTGATTTTGAAAGTCTGGATGTGCCCATCTCCAGACAGACCCTCAGGAGTGTCCCTCCCAGGCTATCTGAGTCTCCTTCTCATTTTTGTTTTACAAGAAAGTTGCTGAGACTCTGCAACTCCCTGTTGAGGAAGCTGTTGATGATCAAGAAGAGCCTGATTTTGTGGAAATGATGGATATTCCAGAGTCTAGGAGACTGTCTGTTCCCTTGCATAAATCTTTTAGGAAACAGACAGTAAAAATTCTGAAAACTCCTCATTCTATCCTCCCTGTGGATAAAAGGATGGACAAGAGGTATGCTTTATCAGGCTCTGATACGGAGTTCTATCCCAGCATCCATGTGGGGGTAGTGCAGGCTGCAGCCTGTGACAAGGCTAATATTCCTCTAGCCGCTCACCCTCCTGAAAAGGATTCCAGGAGGATGGATGCCATAGCAAAAAAGCAGTACATGGCAGCATCTTTGGGACTCAGACAGGCAAATTATATGGCTTATGCAGCTAGGTGCCAGAAATCCAGGTGGGATACTGTCCTGGCCCTACCAAAACAGGCCCCTGACCAGCTTGCCAGGGAGCTGGAGCTGGAGCAGGTGGCTGCGGATGGTATGGAGGCATCCAAGGTGCAATTTCATGCTGCAGTAGACTCTAATGATGTTTCATCAATAGTCATGGCTACATCTGTGTCTCTTCGCAGAATGGCCTGGCTCAGATGTGCTGCCCTGTCACAGGATACCCAGTCTAAGGCTATGGATTTTCCTGTTGTGGGAAATTCTCTGTTTGGGGAGCAGACAGAGAATTATATGAAGAAAATGGATGAGTATTGGACCACCTATAGGAGTGCACAGGCCAAAGAAAGGCAAGTCACTCCTCAAAGGCAGCATATCAGGGGCAGGGGCAGGCCTTTTCATAGGCCGTCTTACCAAGCCCAGGCCTCCTCTTCTGCTTATCCCCAAAGGGGGTTCTTTAGAGGAAGGAGCAGAAGGGGTTCTAGTAAGCCTGCTTCTACCCCTCAACCCAAAGCCCCTGCAAAACAGGCTCCCTGATGGGGTAGCCAGGGCCGATTCTCCACTACCGGTAGGGGGCAGGCTGGCTTACTTTGTCCAGGACTGGAAGTCTTTAACATCAGACAAGTGGGTCCTGGAAGTAGTAAGCCAGGGACTGGTTCTCAGCTTCAAAAAATTTCCGAAGATGAAAGCCAGGTCTTTTCCACCTGCAAACCCTTCAGAGGCACTTGCCCTGGAAGCAGAAGTTTCTTCCCTCCTGGCTCTCAGAGCCATGGAAAAGGTTCCACCCATACACCAGGGCAAAGGGTTGTACTCCAGGTACTTCCTTACTCCAAAAAAGACAGGAGAATGGCGGCCCATCCTGGATCTCAGGTATCTAAACAAGCACCTTTTAAAACCAAAGTTCAAAATGGTGACCCTGGGGATTATTTTACCTCTCTAAGGCCAGGGGGACTGGCTAGCCTCCCTGGACCTCAAGGATGCCTACTTCCATGTTCTCATCAAACTCCCATCAAGTACCTCAGATTCGAACTGCCCTCAGGCCATTACCAGTTCAGAGCAATGCCCTTCGGCCTCATCTCAGCCCCAAGGGTGTTCACAAAATGCCTGGCAGTAGCAGTTGCTCATTTAAGAAGGCAAAAGATTGCCATCTTTCCTTATCTGGACGACTGGCTCATTGTAGGCCAGTCTCCAGAGCAGGTCAAATTACATTTACAAGTAACCCAGCAACTGCTTACATCTCTAGGTTTCCTTCTCAATCTTCCAAAGTCAGTTCTGGAGCCTGTCCAGCTTCTCACCTTCATAGGCGCAGAACTGAACACAAAAGAAGCCAGAGCCTTCCTTCCTCTGGAAAGAGCAAGGACCCTGGTGTCTCTGGCCTCCTCTTTCACCCTGCAGGTCTCTTGACCAGCAAGGCATTTTCTACAGCTCCTGGGGCACATGGCTGCTTCTACAGCAGTTGTGCAGGGAGCGAGATTTCAGATGAGGGACATTCAGTTCCATTTGAGAGCTTTTTTGGTCTCAAAGGACAGATCCCCTAACCAAATTGATTCCAGTGACTCAAACGCTGATCCAGGCCCTTCAGTGGTGGCAGGATCAGAACAATCTGAGACAGGGGGTTCCCTTCACTCCCCAGTCTCATTCCTTGACCCTTACTACAGATGCATCCCTCTTGGGGTGGGGAGCTCACATGGGCGACCTTTCCACCCAAGGGCTGTGGTCCCCTCAGGAATCCCTGCTCCACATCAATTTGCTGGAACTCAGAGCAGTTTTTCTAGCACTCCAGGTTTTTTCCACATCTGTCCAGAACAAGGTGGTTCAGGTCAGAACAGACAATACCACTACAATGTGGTACATCAACAAGCAAGGGGGCACTCGGTCTACGGCCTTGTGCACCCGAAGCAATGAAGTTGTGGTCTCTGGCTTATTCTCTGAACGCCTCCCTTATGGCAGTTCACCTCCCAGGCAAGGACAATGTCCATGGATGCTCTCAGCAGGATTTCCAGGGCCATCACGAATGGGCACTGGATCCCTAGTATTGGAGGTAGTATTTGCCAGATGGGGCACCCCGCAAATAGATCTCTTTGCAGCCCCAGACAATCAACAACTTCCCCTTTTTTGCTGCAGGCCCCCAGTGTTGGGCTCAGTCCCTCTGGATGCCTTCCTCCTCAGTTGAGAAGGGAAGTTTCTCTATGCTTTTCCCCCCTTCCCCCTTCTTTTCAAAGTGCTAGTCAGAATCAGATCTCAACCCTGCAAGATGATCCTGATTGCTCCAGATTGGGCCACGCAGCCCTGGTACCCATTCCTCATGTCCTTAGCAGTCCACTCTCCCCTATGTCTTCCCAGGAATCACAACCTGTTAACCTGTGCCCAGGGGAGAGTTTGGTATCCGAACCTCAAATCTCTCAATCTCAAAGCTTGGCTCTTGAAGAGTTAGAGTCTGCTGACCTACACCTGTCTCAAGGTGTATTGGATATTTTGAAGGTCTCTAGGAAGCCTTCCACCAGGGCTACCTACAATTCAAAATGGAAAAGATTTTCCATATGGTGTGCTGGAAAGCATATTTCCCCAGAATTTGCTGGCGTGCCCACGATCCTGGATTATTTGGTACATTTGAATTCCTTGGGGCTGAGACCAGCTACCCTAAAAGTGCACTTGGCAGCTGTGTCTGTCTTCTTATCAGCAGGTAAGCCCTCTTCTTTATCAGCTCACCCTGTGTTCTCCAAGTTTTTTAAAGGGTTGCTTCACACCAACCCTCCGTTCAGGGACCCTGCCCTGCTTGGGATCTTAATATTTGCTCAGCTTATGCAACCCCCGTTTGAGCCATTGTCTTCAGCAGAGCTTAAGTACTTGACTTGGAAAACTGTGTTTCTGGTAGCCATCACCTCTGCCAGGTGCATAAGTGAGCTACAAGCCTTGTCAGTGGAGCCTGATTTTATCTCCTTTCATAGAGATAAGGTGGTCCTCAGGACTGACAGGAAGTTTTTGCCTAAGGTGGTTTCAGACTTTCACTTTAATCAATCCATGTCTCTTCCCGTGTACTTCACTGACCATTCCTCCTCTGGTGAGAGGAGATTACACAGTTTAGATGTTTAGATGTGCAGTTCTGGAGACCTTACCTACGTAAGGACATAGACAGGGTAGAGAAGGTTCAGAGGAGGGCAACAAAGATGGTGCATGGATTGCATCACAAGTCCTGTGAGGACAGGTTGAAGGCACTGAACATGTACTCCCTGGAGGAGAGGAGGGAGAGAGGAGATATGATAGAGACATACAAGTATCTTACAGGGAGGAACAGGGTGCAGGAATGCACTATTTTTAAGCGAAAAGATGTTCCAGGACTAGAGGGCATGGGATGAAGTTGGAGGGAGGACGATTCAGAGGAAACGTGAGGAAGAATTTCTTCACAGAACAGGTGGTGGACAAGGGAACACCCTGCCAGAGGAAGTGGTGGGGGCTGAAACAATCACGGGATTTAAGAATGCATGGGATAGACATAAAGGAATTCTGGAGGTCAGGGGTAAGGGGCAACAGACTTCCTGGAAAACATAAACTGAACTTACAAACTTAAATGGGCAGACTGGGTGGGCCATAGGCCCTTATCTGCCGACACTGTCTATGTAAAAGAGCCCTTAGTTACTATATAGAACGTACCAAGGGTCACAGGTTTGAATCCCACCAATTGTTCCTCACTTATGGTGAGGTTGGTAAAGGGAAACCTGCCACTAAAAGATCCATTGCCAGGTGGATTGTCTCTTGTATCCAATTCTGTTATGAAAAACTGGGTAAGGTTCCTCCCTCAGGCCTGAGGGCTCACTCTACCAGAGGTACAGCTGCGTCTCTGGCTGCTGCCGGGGACATTCCCATCCTAGAGACATGTCAAGCAGCTACCTGGAAAACAGTTCACACTTTTACTAAGCATTACTCCTTGGATATCCAGGCTAGGAGTGATGCTTTATTTGGCACAGCTGTGCTTCAGAGCCTATTTCCTAAGTAGGTTCTGTCCCTCCTCCATGGAGGTAGTGCTGTGTAGTCTGCATATGTCATAATATAGCAAGACTTCATGTTGTTTGAAGAAAAAATTACTCACCTTGGTAATGTTGTTTCTTCTAATGGAGTCTTGCTATATTATGACCTCCACCCCCAGCCTGCCCCTCTCAGAACCTCTATTTTTGGGATGTGGGTGGGCAGTGCAATGTTGGCACTTCACTGATGCCCACTTTATTTTCACCCTTCTGGGTGCTTAGGTGTTATACTTAATTTTCTTTCTTGAATCCCCCGACTTGAGTCTTTGCTTTGGGATCAAGAACAAAAAGGTGTTTTTGTAGTTAGTAGCCAGTGGCTAGTGTAGGTTTACGGCTTCCACACAGAACCTTAGTGAGTTTTCTGTCGTAAAGATCTGACAGTTTAAGTTTGAGCTTCAACAGACAGAGTGTTCAACCGAGCTCGCGCTCAAGATTCCATGCCCTGCATGGAAAGTTAACTCTTTCACCTCCGGAGCAGTTCTAACCTGGGGTTATACTGCATATGTCATAATATAGCAAGACTCCATTAGAAGAAACAACATTACTAAGGTGAGTAATTTTTTCTTCCCTATCCTCCATTAACATGACCCAGCTAGTTGACTATCCCACTCGCCAAAATTATCGAACAGGGACTAGTACGTTAATTGACTGGCTAATCACCAACCAGCAGGAGAGAATTTCCTGCACTGAGGTCCTTTCAGATTCCATCAGAGACCATTCTCCCACACTCTGTACCTGGGCCAACAAATCCCCCAAGATCCCTGCCGAGATAGTCACAACAGGGGTATTAAAAAGGGGGAAACTGGGCACCCTAAAAGCTCACCTAGAATGCCAAGACTGGGATGCTATCCACACTGCTACGGATGTAGACATAGCTCTTGAGAGCTTTATTAAAAAAAATTCAGCGAGTCCTGCGATATATTTGCCCCTTACTCAAAACGCAAAGTCAAAGGCGCATCTAAATCATGGATCTCACCAGAACTTCTCGAGCATATGAGGGTCAGAGACAATCTCTGGAACATAGCAAAAAGCACACAATCACAGCTAGACTTAACAGGCCTACAAAACAGCCCATAACAAGTGTACTTGGGCCATAAGAATGGCCAAATGTCAGCATTTCAAAAGTGAAGTGGCTAACACCCGGAGTGATAGAAATTCTGAGAAAACATTAAGACCCTTAATGTCAAACCAAATAAATCTTCCCCCACTGTGCTAAATGTTGATGGTGCCCCAACGCATTCAATATGGCCTTTACCGACCTCAGCAATGTGCTGCCGTGTGACTTCTTCAAACCTCCTAGCACCAGTAACTCTGAGAAGAAGGATTACCCCCCTTCTACCTCAAAATTGTCACACTAGCTGAGGCCAAAAAATACCTCTCCCAAGTTTTCGGTAAGGCGAGAGAGCAAGCAGCGATTCACTTGACCTTAAATTTGTCGCACTCACCTTAGACATATTACTCCCATCTCTAACAAGCATCCTAAACTTATCACTTATATCTGGTAAGTTGCCTCAACTATGGAAGGCTGCCATGGTAATGCCAGTATTCAAAAGCAGAACTAGAACTAGCCACACTAATTATAGGCCTAGCTCAACCCCCCCCCACCACTGTCCAAAGCATTAGAACACATCATTTATGACCAAGTTATTGAGTATCTTGACAAATACCAGCTGCAATGCCCTGAACAAAACAGGTTTAGAAAGCAGCACAGTACCACTGCTGCCCTAGTTGAATTTACAGGGTACATACACAATGCATTAAATCGGGGGCTGTTGGTAGGGGCAACCTACATTGACCTCACCAAGGCCTTCAAAACATTTAACCATGACCTGCTATTAACCCAACTTTTGCACATTGGCCTGTCCACTTAGTCTGTAACTTGGTTTAAGAGATACCTCTCAGAGAGAGTTCAAAGAGTGAAAATCATAGACGTTTTCTCAGAGAGCCGCAATGTAGAAACTGGGGCCCCCAAGGCTCCATCCTGGGTCCTCTGCTCTTCAGTCTGTTTCTGAATCAACTACGACTTTCAGTTAATGACTATATCTTACTGTATGCAGATGATGCAGTACTATACTCGAGCTACACCGATCCAGTAGCATTAGAAAATCGAATGCAATCCAATTTCTCCGTAATCAAAGCATGGTTTTTAACATCAAAATTACTGCTTAAGTATACTTTTCACTGAACCAGTGGAGCTTACAGCTGAACAGTTCCTTATGGGAGTTTTTTCAGACCATGCTCCCCCCTGGGAGAAATCTTTACTACCGTTATGTTTTATAGCTGCCAAGAAGGCAATTACTAGGTGTTGGATGAGGCCCCAGATCCCCACTGTCCAGAATTGGAGACAAATAATGTCTGAAATCTATAAAACTGAGACCTTCAATGCTGAACAGTTTGGGGGGGGGGGCATCTTACGAATGCTGAAATGGAACCCGTGGATCCAGTACGTAACTTCACAACATCTGTATCTTAATATATAAAATCTAACTGAAAAAACAAGAAAAAAATTACAAAGTCGTGTTTTCCCTGAATAGTCATTGACCTGAGGTTTCACCCGTAGATAATTCTGTTTACTCAATTATATGATAATAAGTAGAAAATGCACTTTACAAATGACAAGTATTGTATTTTATTCAGAAAGAATGTTTCAGAATCTAGTCATTCCCATTGTGTATTTATGTGGAAAATTACTTAATAAAAAGAAATTAAAAAAAAAAAATTATTGCTTAACAAAAAAAAAAAACATGCTTTTTGCCTCCTCTCATAGCAGAAATAGGACCTATCGCCTGAATGTAATAAACTTCAATAATTAATCACTTGAAATGGTGCAAACCTTTAAGTACCTAGGGGTTACCCTAGACTGCTCTCTCACTTTTACCCAGCATATCGATCTCATTGCCAAAGCAGCTAATGCCAATCTAGGAGTTTTCCACAGGAACAAACAGTGCCTCACCAATGAAGCACTAAATCTAGCAGTGACTAGTTCAGTTCTGTCTGTAATAGACTATGGACTGGTGGTGTATGGTGCCACTACTGACTCAGCCCTCAAGTATATAAAAATGACACTCAATAAGGCATGCAGACTTGTGTTGTAAGCTCATCGCCTCTCCCACACCTGTCAACTTTATGCACAATCCAGTTGGCTAAACATAGATAGCAGGATAAAGTACCAGGTTTGCCTACTGGCCATGAAATCCAATGGGTTTAACTCCCATGGGTGTTCAGAACCTACTCAACAAGTTTAACAACGGTAGGAGTACTAGAGGTATTAACAACCGATCCTCCTTAGTCCCCTTCAAATGGACATCCCAAGGCCAACGATCCTATGAATATCGGGTGCCCTATTGGTCGAACATATTGACCAATGAAATCCTGACTTCAACCAAACTAGGTGTGTTCAAAACCAAGCTTTGTGCCCTGCTTACATCGACCATTGGCTGTGGCTACTGTGCATAATATATAATTCCTCAATCGGTATTTGTAGTACTGTTTGATGTATTACAACTACCAGTAGTCGTGTGACCAATTAACATAATATATGCCCCCCCGTCTCTTTCCAAACCCCACTGCCCATATTTTCCCCTACAACCATCCTAGTTTTTCTACACTTCCCTTCTGCCACCCCGTTGGTCCTTCTCTCCTCATGGTTCCTGCTCCCTCCCCCTCGATTCCACCTAGCCAGATACCATGCAGTGAAGGCCCACCCCTCTGTAAATCCACCCATTCCCCTCTCCTCAACCCATGTTTTTCTCTGTTGGTCACTCCCATCGCCCTCTAATCGCACCCCTCACCTCCTATTCTTCCCTTTCTAGGTCCTGTCCTTCTCAACAGGCACTGGTTATAGGCCTAGCATACAATGAAAGTAAAACTTCTGTTTTCCCCACCTGCAGCACTTACAATGAGAACTGTCTCAACATGTTCACATTTTTTACTCATCTAGTCTGTAACTAGCTAAGATCTTACGTTGTATCATCTGATTGCCTCCTTGTGTATTATTACTGCTAATACGTATTATTTTTTGTCTCTGTATCTCTGTAATTCACTGTACTGACGAGGAACCTTTGTAAACGAGCTCTAAGCTCAAAGGTAAATGTAATTTGATTATTTCTAATAAATGAAAATAAGTATTTTCTAGGGATATGGATATGTTGTTCTTATCCACACTTGTTGGCATGTCCCTTTCCCCTTTAAATCTTGCCAAAAGGTCTTCAGGCTGGCTTCTCCTACCCACCCGGGTGGTATAACCCTGGGCTCTGCCCCATGACGCCAGATCTTCCTTTCCACTGGAAGATTCAGGTTGCCTCCTCTTTGCTCACACTTTTTATAGGCTCTGGCTTCAAAACCTTCAGTCCTTCCAAAAATTTGACTAGTTCGAGCTAGTGACTGTGCTTATTGTTACTTGGTCATGGAAGATGCATTTTCCCCTAGATTTTGCCAGTGTCCATGCGGCCAAAAAATGTTGCGCAGTGATCCGCATGCCGTGAGCGTCTGCTGCCTGGGTGTCGGCCATGACACCCAGACTTGCGACATGTGCCTCGCGTGTCACCCGAACATCCTCGACGATCATCTTGCATCCCTTAAGTTGGGCAGGCCTGAGAAATGGAATCCTCCGATGAAATCAAAAGAGGCCCGGTGTGCGGTCTCTGCAGCTGCGGGGTCCGCCAAGCAGTCGGAACAGATGCAAGCTTTCCAAGAAGAAGCGGCACAGGCTGCAGAATCCTCTTCTTGGTCAGTTTTTGTTCCCCTCAACCTGGGCTCCACGTTTTCAGGTTCCTTCCGGGAGCTGTGCCATTCCCTCTCCACTAAGGGTGAGGGACCTGCAGGCTCGCATTCCTCCTGGTCCCATAAGAAGGAAAAGGATCTGAAAAACTCTTCATCTCAGCGGAGACACACTTGGGATCATGAACGATCTTGGTCTCAGGAGCTGGCAGTTTAGACTTCGGTCGAAATTGCTTCCTCTGCCGCTGGCTGTTTGGCCTTGCCGTCTGGCCAGTTGACCACGGTCTCGATCACTGAGGTTGAAATCACTCTCAATCCCGAAGACCCATTGTCGCCCATCAAGGCCGACAACTCTTTGACTAGGACTCCGGTCCTGCCTCTTCCTGATGAGGAGACCTAGCTAGCTGGGGATCCCATCGAGGAACTGGTCCCATATCCGAGTAAATCACTGGTTTCCCCGGTGTCTCCTGAATGACCAAATCGGCCAGTCCAATCGAGGTCGAGATCTCGGACCCCCTCAGCCGACAGGCCGAGGAAGGCACATAAGCGCTCCAAAAAGAGGCAACGCCACCGGTCATCCTCGTCCTCCTCAGATGAGGAGAGGCTTCAGCGGAAACTCCGTCGACGCTGCGAGGATTTAATGTGGCAGTAGCTGATTCTGTCCAGGCAGAAGCCAGTGACCGTTTCTACTCTAGCCATTACTTGGCTTTCACCTTCCAGGCTGAAGCCGACTCCTCTGGAACTGGTCCAGTCGGTTCCCAACCTGCGGAGCCAGCCAAACCAGTCCTGGTTCAGCCCAGATCGGTCTCTCTGCTGGTTGTGGTGGAGCTGTCACCTAAACAGCCTTTGGAAGGGACTCCCATTTAGGATTCTCAGATGGTTATGGGACTCCCACGTAGGATTTTGGTCACCCTTATGCCTGATCGCCCCAGGCATGTTGAAGGGGACCTAGGTGGGCGACCGATCTGTCTGTATTCTTCGGATTCGGATGACACTGACCTACACTCACACCCTTGTGATGATGAGTCTTATCGGTAGTCTGTCGACAGAGGAGGGCCCTTTGTCATTTCAGGGGATTCTCTGCCTTCTCTCCAAATCCATGGGGAGGCCCCTGGAGCCTGTTCAGAAAAGGGCGGAGTACCTTCTTACAGATATTCTTAGAAGAGGGGATACACCCATGGAAGTCTTTCCTGTGGCCAAAGCCATTGTTGGCCCAGCCTTGGAGCTCTGGCAGCATCCTGCCTTCTGCCCAGTGCCATCTGCCTGGATGGCCTGCAAGTATGCGGTGCCCATTAGATCCCTCTCGGGGTTCACAGAACACCCCTCGGCCGAGGGGTTGGTGACCACTTCTGAGTTCAGATGCATGGGCAGCTGTGCTGACACTGATAGACCCCCCGGATAAGGAGTCCAAAAAACTGGACCACACTGCCAGGAAGGTCTATGCAGCCTCCTCTTTAGGCCTCCACCAGGCAAGCTCGACCATCAGCATGGCGCACTTCACTCATGCCCTGTTGAGCACCTTAGTTGAAGTTCGCCCACACCTCGTCGCGGTCCTTCAGACTACGGTCAAGCAGGTCCCGGACCAGGGTCGTGCCATTGCCAAGCAGCAGCTTCAGACGGCTTTGGACCTGGGGGACTCTTGTGCCCGTTCGGTGGCAGCCACAGTTGCCTCCCGCCGCAAGGTTGGCTGAGGCTTTCCAACTTTACGGCGCGTACCCAGCACACACTAACTGATGTGCCTTTCCTGGGCACCGATCTCTTTGGCCCAGGTGTGGATGGTCACCTTCAGCGAGTCGAGCAGTCCAGCACCACCTTGGACTCAGCCACTTCTGCTCAAAGCGCACCTGGCACCAAGAAGCCGCAGAAAAAGAAAAAGCCTTTTTGGGAACCCTGCTCCTGTGGCCCAGCAGCCCTCCTATCATGGTAGACATCAACAGCAGGCACAGACTTGGCATCCTCAGCCCAAGTCCAGGCCTCCACCAGCCCGCAGACGAGGTCAGGACTCAGGTCCTGGACCCTCTTCCTCTAAGCCTGCCCAGTGACGGGATTGGGGTGCCCGTCATGCCAGCTCTGGGTTCCACATCAGGGAATTCGCTTTTACATGCTAAGAGTGCACATCCAGATCATATTAAAAATTCTGTTCCCTATAGCCAGTTTATTCGGCTTAGACGCAACTGTTCATCAGTAGAAGATTTTGAGTTACAAGCTCTAGACCTTAAGAAATGGTTTCTAGATAGAGGATATAAAGAAAATGTACTGACTATTGCTTTAAAAAAATTTGGAACGTGGGACCTTATTAAAACCTAAGATTAGAGAATCTGCAGATATTGAGCTACCAGTGACTTTTGTCACCGAATTTAATAATGTAGCCCCTGTAATAGCTGAAGCTATCAGGGAATACTGGCATGTGCTTCAGAGTGAACCCTCTATGCCTAAAATACTGGAAAAAGGACCTAGACTTACCTATAAAAAAGTAAAAAACTTAGGTGACCTGTTAACTCACAGTTTGTATACGAAGACCTTATAAACCAATCGTCTAAATTGGCTACCTCCTTTACCTACTGGCAATTTTTGCTGTGGAAGATGCAATATGTGTTGTTATTGCATCCAGGGTAGCTCATTTGTACATCCAGGGTGGGGTATTCAGAAGAGTTGCTCCATGCGCAACCCACTGAAGCGCATGGGGATATGGCATCGGTGGCAGCCATGGTTGCCTCACGCCACAGGGTTGGTTGAGGCTTTCCACCTTTACGGCACATACCCAGCACAAACTCACTGATGTGCCTTTCTGGGCAGACCAAATGGGCATGGGCATGCGCGATATTCAAAAGGGGAATATGCGTGGCACAAATCCCGATGCGCCGGAGCGCATCAGTAATGTATATGGTGCAAGTAGGGGGGGCTTGCCCATGCATACACCGCACATCCCGATATTCAGCCTGGGATGTGCTGAGCAGATGCAGGCGCAACCCGTACCTGTGCCGCACACAGTTAAGCGAAAACTAAAAGGAGCAATAGCTGGCCACCCACAGGTGAGCTCCCATATTGCAGGGCGCAACACGGCAGCTGCCAGCTGTGGGTGGTCACCCGAGCTCCGGCGGCACCTTCGTGGTAGCGCCCCCCCATGCCCGATCACGGGTATTAGTAATGTATTGATGGTGCAATAACCCTGGTGGTCCAGTGGACCGCTCGCAGCCTGATCGCGGGCAGAAGTATAATTAAATATGCCTCCTATATCCCTGGTGATCCAGTGGACCGCTCGCAGCCCGATTGCGGGCAGAAGTATAATTAAGTGTGCCTCCTATATCCCTGGTGGTCCAGTGGACCGCTCGCAGCCCGATCGTGGGCAGAAGTATAATTAAATATGCCTCCTATATCCCTGGTGGTCCAGTGGACCGTTTGTAGCCCGATCGCAGGCAGAAGTATATTTTAAGTATGCCTCCTATATCCCTGGTGGTCTAGTGGACCGCTTGCAGCCCGATCGCGGGCAGAAGTATAATTAAAATGCCTTTTATATCCCTGGTGGTCCAGTGGACTGCTCGCAGCCCGATCGCGGGCGTTAGTTATAAAATATTGAAAACCAGTCCATCTCTGGTGGTCCAGCGGTACCCCCCCCACCTGCCCATTGAGCCCCACCACCCAGCCCCCCCCCAGTCAGCAGCGGGCGGTAGCTTCCCATCCGCATACGCCCTGCCGCCCGCTGACTGACTCTGTACAATGGGAACTGCCGCCCATTAGTCCACAGCGTGGGCCACTGGGCGTTCAGCCCGTACTAGCCTGCACAATTCTGGACTGTGTAGTATGGTTGGGGCTGCGGCTCATTGTACGCTGTGGACCAGTGGGTGTGCAGCCCCTACTGTCGTCAGGCGGTGGCGGGTGGGGAGCTGCCGCCGCCGCTGACGGTGGTGGGCTCAGTGGGCGGTGGGGAGGTGGCTACCGCTGGACCACCAGAATCGATTGGTTGTTATATTTTATAACTGACGCCATGATCAGGCTGCGAGCGGTCCACTGGACCACCAGGGATATAGGAGGCAATTTAATTATACTTCTGCCCACGATCGGGCTGCGAGCGTCCACTGACCACCAGGATATAGGACGCTTACATCTAGTACATATGCCCATGATCGGGCAGTGGGGCACTTTGCTGCTTGTGCAGGGGACGCCGGTCCCCGATGGCTGCAGCCTGGCAGGACGCCAGGCGCAAGTCACCGGGGATGGGCGCACCTGCATGCAAATGGGGCCATAATGACATGCAAATGGCCCCATTTGCGCCTTGCATGCATTATGGCCCTATTTGCATGTGCACTTTTGAATATCGCGGGTGATGCACCTAGCACAACGGCACTTGCGCTGGTGCAGTGCCACTGCACCATGCACATTACGGGTGGCCACAGCGCGATATTCAGCAATGCTGAGCCATGGCGCAGCACCATTGAATATCACCCTGTCAGCGCCCTGGCACATCCCAGTTGCGCTGCGCCCAGGCTTGCGCCACAGCCTGTCGCAGTCTGAATATCCCACCCACTGTGTCTAGTAAAAAGATACAAATTAGAGAATTTATTTCATGTAGTACTTGCTATGTGATTTATGTGGTTCAGTGTTCCTGCCCCATGTTATACGTGGGACGTACCAAGAGATCACTCAAGGAAAGAATGCAGGAACATGCATGTGCAATACTTAAGCCTGAACCTGATACACCTATAGGTGTTCATTTTGCCACTTGTCACAATAGCAAGTTGGATAGTTTTTCCTTTCTGTGCCTTGAATATGTATCTCCTATTACTAGAGATGGGGATAGACTGAACAAATTACTTCAGAAGGAATCCAGATGGATTTATACCCTGAAGTCCATGTCTCCTTTAGGTTTGAGTGAATGTCTGGATATTCTACCTTTTTTATGATATAGTCATAGAAATTTGGGTGGGGAAATAAGCTATATAATTAGCAGGGGCATATAACAAACTTTTGTTGTTCTCTTGCCAAATCATTGGCATGAGATAAGAAATAGGAATAAAAGAGATATATTTTCTGTTTTAGTCCTAAAGAAATCTGACTTTAAACTTATAGTCCCATAACCTGACCCTTTGCATTAGTTTTTTTGTTTCCCTTATTTAGAAACATAGATTTTTGACGGCAGATAAGGACCGCTTGGCCCACCCAGTCTGCCCATTTCCCTACCTATTGTATAAGCTGCAGATCCTAGTTAACCAGCAGCCTACTTCTTCCTACCCCCACCCCCTAGAATTGCCTTATGACTGTCCCATGCATGCTTGAATTCCACCACTGTTTTTGACTCCACAACCTCCTCCGGAAGGCCATTCCATGCATCCACAACCCTCTCTGTGAAAAAATACTTCCTTAAATTACCTCTGAGACGCCTCTTTTCTAGTACAAAAGATGGAAAGCCACTGTTAGAATATGTATGACATCCATTAGTAGGCCCTTTTTTAAGCTGCCTATAGAAGCTTTGTCATCTCTTTCTGTGATATGCTCTGTCTGGAATGTTTTGACCTTTTGCATTAACTTGTGACCTCCTATTGATATAATATTTTAAACATAATTGTTGGTCCATGAAACTAAGATATCTTTTCTATAATATGTTCTGTGTTGTAGATCTTGACCTTTTGCACAAACTCATGACCTCCCACTAATATATTGCCTAAAATACTTCTATTTTAAATTTAATATTGTAATTAATGTATGTCACTCATTTTTTAATGGATTAAGGTGTATGGTGTTTTTTGAGGGGGATTTTTCTATAATGCTTGGTATTTATGTGAATTTAAAAAGCTTCTTCTTTCACTTTAAATGGCTTGAATAAATGGGCAATACCGAGCACTAGAACCCCACCTCCTGACGAAGTGTCCTGGAGAGGACACGAAGTGCTGAGGTATAGTGCTGCGGGTACATACTCTCAACTGCATAGAATTCTGGCGTGTTCATATTTTTTTTGGTCCGAGTGCTTGCATCTTGTGTATTTTTGTTTATTTTCCTCAGTTTTAGCACCCGCTCGTTCCAGTTAGCGCATTCGCCTGTGTGTACTTGCTCTTTTTATAATCAGTGTGCGCCTGAAAATTAACTTCATCCTGAGCTTGTTAAAGCAGCAGTGCAAGATAAAAAAAATATGCGTTTTTGCAACAGTTAATTCCCTGTGCACTGGTGAGCATGTACCTAGTAATCTTTCTATTTTATATTTTCTGCCCAAGCCGCCGGTAGCCCGGTACCATCTGCCAGTCACGCTTCCACCCCCCCCCAATCAGCCTCGCGCCGCTCCGATAGCCCGTGGCTTAACCCCCACGGTGGGGCTGCGGCACTGGGGACACATGCCGCAGGCGTCGGACTAGGTCGGAGGGCTGGCCTGAGGGGGCTAATTGAAGCTGTGACCGGCTTCATCAAGGGCCCCGGCGGCATACTCCCATTTTCCTTTTTCCGGGAGGCGGGGACGTGCAATGACGCGGAGCGTCCTGCCCCGCCTCCGACGCACACACTGTTGAGGTCGGTAGTCGCGCTACACCTGGTCTCCACCAGGAGTCGCGCAGACCCCGAGCACTTCCCCATCCCTCCCCCCGGAGAAGGAGAGCAGTCCATAGGACGCTCTATCCTTCTCCCCCCGACCAACCCTCCAGCGCCCGAGTCGCTCCTCAACCCGGTCGCCGGCGTCGCAAGCGGAAATCCCACCGCTGCGCCGGTGGGCCGGCTGCATGTACCTAGTAATCTTTCCTGCTGGCATTGTACTAGCACCCTGTAATTTGCTCCATTGTCCTTTGTTATCGTTTACATTTCTGCCATCTGCCATGTTGAAAGCAGCAGTACTAGATAGGCAGCAGAGACAGCCACCATAGTTACTGTGATGCTACAAACCTGGAAACTGATCACTTCCAGGTTAGGTAGTACTGCTGCTTTAAGGAGACATCCTGTTTCTCACAAAATGTATCAGAGTTCCTGTCAGTTTCTTCATAGTAATGTGTTCACAGAAAAGGACCATCCTGGCCCATCCAGTCTGCCCACCTCCCCCCTTCCCTACTTGTCACCGGCGCACAAGGGAGCCTATCCTCTGTCTTCTAACCAACCCATATGTCTATCCCACGCTCTTTTGAATCCCTCCACTGTTTTGACACCTACCACCTCCTCAGGTAATCTGTTCCAGGGTTCAACCACCCTCTCAGTAAAATAACACCCCCTTACATTACCTTTAAATCTTCCTCCTTCAGATCTTAGAGTATGATCTCTTGTTTTAACTCCGATTTTCCTTTTAAATAGACTTCCTTTCCTCACTTTATTTATCCCCTTTATGTACTTGAATGTCTCTAGCATGTCTCCACTCTCGCTTCTAAACTCCAGCGGATACAAATTTAATTTTCTCAGTCTTGTCTCATATGGTTTCCCTTGCATATATACCCTGCACCATCTTTGTTGCCCTTCTCTGAACCTTTTTTTCTTTTGCAGAGCAAGCTTGCAAACAGAACAGTGTCCCAAGCTGGCCACCTGCTGCCAGTTGTGCAAAACAGTTTGTAAACAAACCTGAGAGGAGCTCAAACTGCATCTCAGGTTAACCCTTTAAATTCCAAATAGCTTTTTGCAATCACTGCAACAGTATAACTAAACACATTTTAAACCAAGGGATCCCAGTTTCACAGAAAGATTAACATATGTTTTATAGCCACAGATATGCAAGGGGGAAGAAAAGACTGAAACAGCAAGTGAAGGTAGAGAGGTAGCAGGAGGCGGCGGGAATCGCAAGACCGTCATAGTGATCAGTTCCTAGGTCTCACGAGAACATTTGGTTGCACAACCAGACAGACGAGACAGAAAAGGAAAAGATAGATCAGATCCTTATGTTTAACTCTTTCTGCATAACAAATGGGACAGGCAGGGCCTTATTCATTCCTATCACATGCAGTAGGTAGAGAAAATGGGCAGACTAGGTGGGCCAAGTGGTCCTTATCGTCTGTCAGTTTCTGTGTAACAGGAAATTGGATACACTCAAGGAAACCAGGCAGTTCAAGTAGATTGAGGCAGTAGTGCTACTATTGCGGTGACAGGTCTCTCGCAAGCCCTTTGAGTCTATTGCAACATGCGACTGAAAGAGCTACTGATGCCTCAAAGAAAACTTTGAAAAACGTAATATTTAGGTACAATTTACCTTACATTCCATATGTATTCAATAGATTTCTCCTCCCCATTATTTATTACTGAGAAATTTGCATGGAAACGTGTTCTACATCCCTTAGAGTTCATCTGCCTCTTTAGCTTACTCACTACTTCATGTCGTAGTCCTCTGTTGCAACATAACAATCTTTTGCCATGGAAGTAATTCTGATGTCACAAGTAAAGCATTATGACCTCAGGTAGGGAGAAAGCAACAGGAATAGATGAACTCTTCAGGAGCAAACATCCCATTTCCATGCAAATGGCTTCAGTAATAATGGGAAGGAGAAATACAAAACTAATATGAAATACAAGCTGAACTGTGTCTAAATATTGTTTTGTTAAAGTTGTCCTAATGGTGTCAGCAGCTCTTTAAAGTTCTTAACTTGGAAAGCAGCATTTCTGGTGGCTGTCACCCCTACTTGTACAGTATCTGAAATCTATGCTTTGGTCACAGATCCTCCGTTTATTGTTTTCCATAAAGACAAGGTAATTCTTCGTACACACCCCAAGTTTCTACCGAAAATGGTATCAAGAGTTCTATTTTAACCAAGCCTTATACATGCCTACCTACTCTTCCAGCTTTCAGAACGAGGGAGAAAGGACTCTCCACTCACTGGATGTTGAAAGGATCCTTAGATTTTATCAGGATGAAACCAAGGACTTCAGACAATCCAAACAGCTCCTTGTGTCCTTCGATCCTAATCAGAAGGGAAAGCCTGTTACAGTCAAGTGCATTTCTGCCTGGATTGTGACTTGTCTTCACCACTGCTATGCTTTGGCTGAGGTTAAATTGTGGGGCAGAGTACAAGCCCACTCCACCAGAGCGGTTGCCACATCCCTAGCAGAGGTACGCTCTGTGCCTATTGGAGAAATTTGCAGACCTGCAACTTGGAGCGCAGTTTAACTAAGCACTGTGCCCTGGATGTCCATGCCAGACAGCACTCTACCTTTGGCAGGGCAGTCCTGATTTGAATGGATTGTTATCTTGAGTGAGCCCTCAGCTCTAGCTGCCTCTAACCCCCTAAGGAGTCTGAATGGTGAAGATCGATTCTTGAGAAATATTAAAATTATGCACTCACCGTAATTCTTTTCCATCAGGTATTTGTGCTCCTTTGGTGAGCTGCCATTGTGTGTCCACCAACCTGCTGGGCTCCAGGGATCTTTTGGGAGCTTCTAACGCTATGCATGCCCTGGCGCCCGGAGCCGTCCGAGGTTCCATCCTTCCACGGCCCCCGACTTTTTCCTCCTGGTTTTTCTTCCCCTATTACCCGAGGCCCCAGACAGAGGCACATGCGCATATGCGCCCTCTTGCTCCGGTGATAGCCTCTTCCCCCACCCCATTGGCCTAGTGCCCTGGATGTCTCAGCTGCGCTGCTTTCTGGCCTCCATCGCAAGGCACCCAAGAGCCAAGGGAAGCACAGATCCCTTCCCGGAGAAGAGAGCCGCCAGCCGGCAGCACAGTCCTGCACTACACCCTCCCCCCCCATGCTGACCTCCGATGACCTGTGCTCGTTCCCAAATACAGGTTGTCAGCGTGGCGAGATTTAAGGTGTCCAGCACCTCAGACCTCTATGCCACCGGGATGGCTACTCATCATAATTCTTGATCTTGTAAGATTATCTTTACAATTGATTCACACACCCGCCAACTTTCCCTGGGATTCACTCCAGTATGGTTCTGTTGGTCTTTACCCCTTTATGGTTGGTTTGGGCTGTGAAGATGCTGTGTTTCTGGATTTTGTGGCCCTTCTGAAATGTCTTATCTTATGTCCTTAGATTAATTGCATAAGGTTCTTGTTAGGTTATGCTGCTCACCTCCCCAGAAAAAAAAAGAAAAAAAGGCACTGGTATTTGGGGTCTGAGGCCTAGGTAAACCAGTGGCCATGTGTACTGATGCCCCGATGTTGTGTGAGCACACTGCCTGCCATGTTGCCAGCCCTCTGAAACTTTTGGGCTCCTGCTGAGGCTTAGCACTTCTGGCTTAGACCCACTGGTGTGAATCAGTGGTGAAGATACAGAAGATCAAGAAGTTGGTGAGTACATCATTTCAATTTATGTTGTTCTTGCCGTTGAGTGCACACTGTAAGAGTGACAGTGCCTCAGTTCTACCATTGCCATCTTTCTAAGTGCATCACCACTATTCTTTTGCGGCACCACATGTGTTCATTATTTTCCATAGTATCGAAGTCTGAGAAAAAGGGGCTAAGTCGTTAAAGAAAGTCTGGCAGCCTCCCTTTATGCATTGGTGCCCCTGTGGGAAGCCCATAGTTGCTCTAGACAGGCAGCCTCCCTTGGCCCAAAGCACAATATGGATGCGTAGGATGCCTGCTTCTTGATGGACTGCCACACTTTAGAGAACTACGCACTGAAGTGGGGTCGTCTGCCCCCCATCTGTTGAGGCATGCATTGCATGCTTGTGGCCAAGGCAAGGATGTTAGACCTTTTCACAGGGTCTCTTCTTGGGATCTCTAGTTCCACAGAAGTACAGGGTCCTCTTAACCTCTCTGTGCTGAGGCGTTGGAGGACCTGGTGGTTAGGTATGCGAGACAGACGACTCCTGGGCGACCAGCAGAGCACCCTCCACAGTCTTATCTGCTCTGAGCAGCAAACATCCCTACAGGGCTTAAAATTTGGGTAGGAGGATTATGGTACTTACTTACTTTTGGGCCCATCCTTGAAATTCTGAACCGCCATGCAGGACAGTCTGCAAACACTAAGCGCCCTCAAAGCACACTTTACTTTTGTGGCCATGGGGCACCTTCTGTGGCACTTTTCCATTCCGTCTTTCTTTGCTTGTTTGTTTGCTTTTTTTTTTTGGATCCCTCCAGCTCCTGTCTAGTCTCTGGTGATTCAGTGTGCGTGCCTATTATGTCAGGAACTTCCTGGTGGCCTAGTGTGCGTGCTTCTCTTGTTCCTCCACTGGTCTAATGAGACTGTTGCGCGTGGAGGGACTGGAGAGAGATGTCACTGCATTGGGAGCAGGAGCCACTATCTCAGCGCAAGGAGCAGGTCAAAGGAAGAGTGGTTAAGGGGTCGACAAAGAAAATGGAGTGGACAGATAACGTGAGGATGACATTTGGCTACAGCGGTGGCGATGAGAAGGTCAGACTCGCTTCAATCAGGTGCAGTTAACAAAAAAAGGAAAAAAAACAAAGTCATGACAGTGGGAAATGGAGGGGCGGGTGTGGCTGAGGCCTGTGGCAACCAAGAACTGACAGACAGTTGGAGGTCATCGGCCAAAACTACAGAAAAAAACTATTTAACTTTAGGAAAAAAAAAAGTGATGCAGCAGGCACAAACATACTGTGACATGGCAGTCACGGAAAAGCAGCCTAATGAATGAAAACACTAAATACTGAGCTAAAAGTCTTGTAAGTGAAAAAAGAATGAAAGAGTTGGCCCAAGCAAAACTGATGCTAAGAGGAAGCTAAAGCACAATGAAGGATGCCTTGGGGGAAGAAAAGGATTTTGTGGGTGAATTGGGAGGGAAGGAGGGACTTGTCATGTAACACCAAGAAACAAAAACAGGCTGCCATAAAAAAAAAAAAAAAAAATGTTGCTCAACTTGCCCTTGTCATTCAGAAGCTGACAAAGACCGGCCCTAGGTCCAAAAAAGAAGAAAAAGAAGATGGAGCATGCCTGGGTAAAAAAAAAAAAAAAATCTAGGCGCCAGAAGGATGGACCTGGTCTAACACCAAAGCAGCTGCTGCTAGTAACAGTTTTTTAAGGGAAACTGAGGGGCGGGAAGATTGGTAACCTGAGTGTGTCCCAAGAAAAGCTGGATGTGTAAAATAAAAAAAAAGAAAAAGATGCCTTTACTTGTACAAGAAAAGGAACTGTGGCAAAACAGCTGAAAGGGGTTGGAAGGTCCATAACCTGCTGTCTTTGTGTCCCAAGAAAAACTGAACTTTAAAAATAAAAAAATAGACAACTTTACTAGTGCCAAGAAAAATAACTGTGAGGAAACAGCTGAAAGGCATGGGAAGGTTTGTAACCTTGGGCCTTTGTGTCCCAAGAAAAACTGGATTTTAAAATAAAGAATTTAAGAAAAGGAAAAGATGTCTTTTTTACTTGTACAAGAAAAAGAACTATGGGGAAACAACTGAAAGGGGTAGGAAGGGCTGCAACCTGGTGCCTCTGTGTCACAAGAAAAACTGGATTTTAAAATAAAAGAATAAGCAAAAAAGATACCTTTACTTGTGTAAGACGCATGGGCGGTGAAACAACGAAGGGTGGGAGATCAGCCCAGCGAGCAGGCGTCCGCTTGCGTGCCAGCATCCGGGTTTTGGTGACGAACTCAGGAGTTGGAGGGGCGCCAGGGGAGAAGGATCAAGCGTCCTGGGGACTGCTCTCCTTCTCCAGGGTGAGGGGAAAGAGTGCCCGGTGCTTTACAGATCCCTGGTAGAAGCTGGGATACCACTGTGGCTGGTGCCGTTACTTCGGGGGGGCGGTGCAGACACTGGACGTCATTGCACGTCCTTGCTCCCAGGGATCCAGTATTTGTAAAAAAGCCAGCCAGCAGGCGTGACGCCCTGCTCTGCCACTGTCTCCACTGCCACCAATGTCCGCCGGGGGGTCCCACTCCTGTGGCCCCAACCTGGGGGTTAGCCGGGGCTTGCCAGCAGTGCCCATTGGGGTCCGCTCAGGGGGCAAGCCTGGGGATGGGGGGGATAGCAGGCAGGGCAAGGCTGACCTTGAATGGAGGATGGGGGAGACTGGACCCCCCCAAAAAGGGAAGGTCCGTAACCTGGGCCTGTTTCCCAAGAAATTTCTTAAAAAAAAAAAAAAAAACTATGACATGCACAACATGCATTATCATTATTGACCTGCTGAAAAGAAAGCAATCAAATGTACAAGAGGCCCCTGAGGAAGTCCCAGAAAAAAGCCCAGGCAAAGAAGGTGTAGTAGTAGACATACAAGAGCCTGCACCAGAACTCGAGCCACAAGAATAAATAATTGATGAGCCAAACACAACAGACACTGCACCAAGCTGCAGTTTCAAAAAAAAAAAAAAAAATTCCAACAAAGGTGGCTAAAGATTCACAACTGGTTGTTGTTTGACAGACAGTGGTCAGTTGAGCTGTCTGTTTGTAATCCTTATGCATCCATTTCTTTTAAAAGCACTTTTTACAAAACATCAGCCCTAATAAGACAATCTGGTAGCACTGCTTATACTACAGCATTAGAAAACAAGCATTTGTCAATGCTGAATGTTTGCTTGCTGGCATTAGCAGTGGAAGTGCAGAAGTTGGACAGATGCAGTGAAGTATTGAACTGACGCCAACTCCACCACCACCCTGCTGAGATGGACAGGCCCTTGGGGTGTGCTTTTGGGTCGTCACCCATGATGGTGACGACATTTCACCTCACCCTACCCTGCAGACACTGACAAGTGTCGAGGTGTGGCTTGGAGTGTTTGGGCTTTACATTCACCTCATTCCATAAGGAAATACACTGAAATGGGTGCAGTATAGGAAAATGGGGTGAACTCTGGGGCCAGGGGGGTCCAAGGTGCTCCTCGATGCCTGTCACTGGTTGCAGGGTGGGGGGTGGAATGGCATGAGCATTACTGTTGACAATCCCAAGTCACACTCCTGATGCCTGTCATTCCCTACAGGGTAGGGCGTTATGGTCAAAAACCCTAATGCCCTGGGCACTTCTTGGTATTTTTACTCCAATTTTTCAACATGGGCTTTTTGTGACCCCTCTGCATGAACAGTGACACTATCAGTTCGTTAGCCAAAAGGTGATTTTGCACAGCGACTGTGCCATTTGGTGCCACAGGTGCAAAAACACATTTTGAACAGGATGTGAAAAATGACAGCTGTATTGTTCATGAGGAGGTGTAATAAATGGCAATGTTGAAAACTTGGAGTGAAAATATAAAAAAACTGGTGAAGTCACGAGTGTGCATAGAAACTGTGCAACACACACTCGTAATGTAATTAGTTTGGGGAGTTTTTACAGCAGATTTTCAACATAGGCATTTTGGGACCTCCGCTCATGAACAGTGTCACTGTGATTTTCTTAATCTGTCCTGAACACTGACTTCCCACAGCGACCGCACTACTCTGCACCGCAAGTGCGAAAATGTATTTCAGCCAGGGTGTGGAAAATGACAGCTGTGCTGTTCATAAGGAGGTGTGGAAAAATGCCAGTGTTGAAAATCTGGACTGAAAATATTACAAATTCGTGAACTTATGAGGGTGCATGGAAACTGCACAATGCATGCTCGTAACACAGTCATTTTATGGACTTTTGTCACCAAATTTTCAACATAGCCATTTTGAGATCTATGCTCATGAATAGTGTTACTGTAATTTTCTTACTGTGTCCCAAACATTGATTTTGCACACCGACTGCGCCATTGTGCACTACATGTGCGAAAACTAAGAGCTGGTTATAATCATGAATTGACTGAGTATACTGTACAGCCCATCAGTTGGCCTTATGTGCCAGTGATGCAGCTCAGTCCTTGGAACAAGTGAAAAAATATCAACGGAGACACACAGTAGCAAAGTAAGAACAGTGGTCAGATGGAAGGGGGTATGCCTTAATGCCAGAAGCCTAGGTAACAAACTCAGCGAGTTCCAGGCTCTGATAGCAGATACTGAGGTGGTCTTTGTGGCCATCATGGAAACGTGGTCCACAAATAATAATGACTGGGAGATGACCGTCCCAGAATGTTCACTGTTCAGGAGGGATAAAGGAACTGGTAGAGGGGAAGGAGTTGCCCTTTTTGTCAAGGAAGGCATTGAGGCGGTAGAAGATGGGTGCATTAGGGGTAGCAGTGGTACACTTGAGTCAGTATGGATGCAACTCACGGCAGCCTCAGGCAGAACAGTATGCTTGGGGTGATATATAAGCCTCCAGGGCAAAAGGAGGAAAGGGACAGAGAACTTATAGAGGAACTTGAGAGGGGGTAGCAATGGGGGAAGTAGTGGTGTTAGACCTGAACCTGTCAGACATTGATTGGGAGGTCCCAGTGGCCAAGAGCACCAGGAGTCAGGCCTTGCTGGATGCCTTCCAAGACTGTCTACTGGTGCAGCTAGTTAAGGAACCCACAAGGTAGACCACAGTCCTTCATGTGGTGCTCACCAACTCAGAGATGGTGGGAGCAGTAGGAGTAGGAGAACCACTGGGGAACAGCAACCATAACTCTGGTTTAAATTGACCCTCAGGGCTGGCAAGCCGCAATCGAGAACTGAAGTCCTTGACTTTAGAAGGGCTAACTTCGATAGGATAAAGGAACTGGGCAGAAATAAGTTAGTAGGGTGGGGTGGAGGAGAGATTGGGCTAATTAAGGGGGCCATACTCGAGGCATCTTAAGTATGCATAAGAACAGTAACAAAGAAAAACTGGTTTAAGAGACTACTGTGGTTCTCAGCCAGGGTCAGGGAAGCAGTAAGGGCCAAAAAGAAAGGCCTTCTGTAAATACAAGAAAAAGCAGGAGGAGGTAGAATGGGAGGATTATCCGCAGAAAAACAGGGAGGCAAAGAGTGCTGTCAGGGAGGCCAAAACAGACACAGAGCTGCATATCACGGAGGGGGTCAGGAATGGACAAAAGCAGTATTTCAGATTTATTAATGAAAACAGGAAAAAGGGTGGGAGAATTGTAAAGCTAGTTGAGTGGGATAAGGTGATAGAGGAGAATGGGCAAAAGGCTGCCATCCTAAATTACTAGTTTTGCTCAGTTTTCACTAAGTAGAACAGCGGGTCCATGCCACAGTGTGTCATTGTAGTGGTCACTGAGGGAATCCTGGAAATGAGACAACCATTGTTTACTAGTGAAAGGGTTTTAAAAGGGCTGGCTGTCCTTAAGGTAGATAAGGCCCCAGGATGAGATGGGTTGCATCCGAGGATACTCAGGGGAATTAGCAGCAGAGCTGGCTGAACAACTGGTATGTCTGTTCAACAGCACACTTAAGTCTGGGGAAGTTCCAGGGGATTGGAAGGTGGCAGACGTTGTACCACGTCATGGGGGAGGGGGTATAAGGAGCAACCAGGGAACTACAGGCCTGTCACTATAACCTCTATAGTAGGGAAGCTGGTAACCCGTAATATTAGCGACTACAATTCAGTGACTACAAAACCGTGAGCTATTGAATGGCGACATACAAAGAATAGCACATCAGCAACAATAGCACTTCATGCTGCCATGGTACAGTGTAAAATAGTGAGTCAGAAAAAATTCAGTCACCACTGCACAATCAGAATCCGACCAGCCCCAGCACAGATCCCGATTACAATTCGACAACTATAAAAAGTCTTGTATGCTCTACTGTAAGTACTTTCCTCCCACATGAATTGAACCATTTCATATCAACAGAGCATAGCAGCTACAGGAATTCTTCCCACATGAATTGACCCATTTCATATCAACAGAGCATAGCAGCTACAGGAAATGGGCAGTCACAAAGCCTGGTCATTTCTCCAGGTCTGGCTCTATTCCCTGTCCTTTGCCATTCTGACATCAAAATTAGAAACTGTCCTTCTCCACTTTGGAGCAAATAACTGCTGGGAGTAAAAAGGTCTCTAATGACGACATGCCTACGCTGGGCAGAGATACAGTAATGCAATGTTTAGCTTCCTATAAATACATTTCACAGCCAGTCTATTCTATTCTGGCCCATAAATCCCAAAGACGTGGGAAATGCTTTCATTTTAAAAGAAACATTTTGCTTAAGATGTGACCTTTAGCATTTCAAGTTAGTAATTGGAAAAAATTACCAAGCCTGCACTTGGGCTGTCTATTTCTCACTGGTGCTTGCTTTCCAGATTGATAACCATTGCAGAGTAGGGGATTTTCAACATCAAACCGCAAATACTGGAACTGTGACCTTCAGATGGCATCTGATCAGTGCTCACAGCTGAGCAGTGATACCAGTGATAGCAGTAAAGGAAAATGATGAGTTAGCAATCGCTGTTATTACGCAGCGCCGAACTGGCATAGCGCTGATATATGCCATCACAGTACTTCACTCGCTGTTGTTTAGGAGCTGTTACTGCGTTCGCTTTTTTGTTGTTGCGATTATTACATGGAACCGGGAAGCTGAAGGAGTCACTGATCAAATTGGACCTCATAGACTCTCTGGAGAACAACAGGCTCCAGGATAGTAAACTGCATGGTTTCATGGCAGGAAGATCTTGTCAGATTAACCTGATAGTTTTCTTTGACTGGGTAACAATGGAATTCGACAAGGGCCATGCTGTGGATCTGCTGTACTTTGACTTCAGCAAGACTTTTGACTCAATACCTCACAAACAACTGCTCAAGAAGATGGAAGACTGAGCCAGCCCACTAGCGTAGCAGCAAGACATCCGCTTGCAGTGCCGACATCCCGGGTTGAGGGCGGACTCAGGAGTTGGAGAGAGATGGCTGGGGAGAAGGATTTTGCATCCTGGGGACTGCTCTCCAGTTCTGGGGGGAAGGGGGTTTGAGTGTCTGGCACATTGCGGACCTCTGACAGAGGCTGGGGGTACTGCTGCGGCCAGCACCATAGTCTGGAGAGCAGGGTGGACACTAGTCATCATTGCATATCCCTGCCCCCGGGATCCCAGCAAAAGGAAAATGCCGGTCCCTGATTATGACGCCTGGTACCGCTGCCTACCTACGTCTGCTGGGGGGGGGGGTCCTGCCTCTATGGCTCTGACCCGGGGTAAGCGGGAGGAAGTTCGGCTGAGACCAGGGGGTGGCCAAAAAAAAAGATGGAAGACCTGGGTGCAGATAAACCCATAGTGAACTGGGTGGACAACTGGCTATTGGGGAGGCAGCAGAGGATGTTGGTCAGTGGGTTAAATCAGAGGAGAAAGAGGTTATGAGCGGGGTTCCATAGGGATCTGTCCTGGGTTCAGTCCTCTTTATCATGCTCATTAGTGACCTTGTAGAAGGACTCCAGGGCAGGTTGTGTGTCTGTTCACAGATGACACAAAACTATGTGGGAGGGTGGATAGTGATGAGAGAATGAGGGAAATGCAGAGAGACCTGCAAATGCTAGAGGGGTGGTCAAAAGTCTGGCAGTTAAAATTCAGTGCTAGAAAGTACAAGGTAATGTACACATGGAAAAAGAACCCCAAGACAGAGTACTGGAGGACGCCGCCTAGAGGTATGCAGCACTGAAACAACATCTCTCCCGGGGCCCTAGAAACAGACTCCTAAAACCAGAGATTGTCTTGATAAATGTAATCAAAAACAATATAAGGGAGTCACAGTACTGAATGGGAGCAAGGAAAAAGAAAAAGTCATCCCCGACTGTTGTGCAGCAAGTAAAACCAGCAACTGGCTCTCTGACCTGCAAATCTGGTCCTGAGGACATGGCGGAACCACCAACTGCTCCGAGTGGGCAGCTCAGCAATGCAGCTATCCTGGCTGAATTGAAGGGGTTCGAGGCGAGGTCAGAACATTTAAATGCAGACTGACCCGGAACTCAATAAAATTAACCAAAAGGTAGAAGATTTGGAGTCGGCACACACGGAGATTAATTCCAGAACTGAGAGCTTGGAAAGAGTGGTTGTACATTTACTGAATGAACAAAAAATACTTAGGGAGAAATTCGAAGACCTTGAAAATCGGTTGCGTCGCAATAACTTGCACATACGTCGGGTACCAGAAGATGAAGAAGGTAGAGATATGATAAAATTTGTGAATACATTATTGAGATAAGTACTGCAATTAGACCCTGCCACCAAAATAGAAATTGAGAGAGCCCATAGGGCGCTTACCCCGAAACCACAGCAGGCCGACCAGAGACCACGCTCTATAGTGATAAGACTGCTGAACTATGCAGTAAAACAGCAGATGTTGTCACGAACATGGAGAATGAGAGAGACACAGTACAAAGGTCGACGATTATACTTCGACGACGACTACTCACCACAGACTGTAGCAAAAAGAAGGGCATACGCGACATTACTTAGAGCTTTAAAGCAACAGCTGAAATGTTTTACACCATGTCCAGTGAAGCTTACAATAATGTTCCCAGATGGCCCACAAACATTTGAAATCCCAGACGAAGCAATCAAAGTGTTACAAGCCAGAGGCATTGTAGGGATGTCGTCGACTCCTTCAGACCTACAGGAACAAGAGACTCTGCTGAGAGGGAACACATGGGAAAAAATGCAGACTGCACAATCCAGGAAGCGTCAGGGATATTCAGCGCTACAGGATGTAAAAAAGCTACTACTAAAGTTCCAGAGAACTGCCCCAGATTGACTGTCCTGGACTTGGGCACTGTTGGTCATATTTTGCTGTGGATATAGGAGAGCCATGGCCTAATATTAATCAAAGGGCATTGAACATGCTGTAAGAAGGATACTGCCTCAGGGAGGCTACAAGACTTTCATTGTTTAATGGTTTTGTTGCGAACTAACCTTTACTTTTATGGTTCTGAGCAATTTCGAAGTAAATCAAGAGAGATAGGGGAGGGTGGAGATTAGTGGGAACATAAAAGATCATCTCTTACATGATCGAAAACGAGAGGAAAACCGAAATCAGAAAAAATCGAATAGGTAATTTTGTATCCCCCCGGTGGACATACCCTGTCAAGATAAATCTCCCTCCCGACTTGCAACAATTAATATAGTTGCTGGGCCCTATGGGGGATGAAGTACAGTCAAAATTGCAACAGCTCTGAGAAAGAGGGGTGGCATGGCCTACCCTAGGCGGACACTTGGCACTGGCAACACTCAAAGGTTAAGTAGGCAGCGTCCTGCAATAGACAATCTTTTACACCTACCAGTTTGTTTGCTGGTCACAAGTGTCATGCTGCTATTACAACCTTTTGACACTGGGGGCCCACACTGGGTTCGTGAGTTACCCCCACAGGGAAATATCATCTTTCCCCACATAGGAGGGAATAGAGGTCCCTCCCTACCTTGGGAGCCAAAAACATATTTACTTTCTGGTTCTGTAAATAGTTTGGTGTTTTGCTTATTGTATGGGAAACATGGCAGCTGGCGGATAAGTGAGAGTATAGTTCTAAAACATTTTCAAAGCCATGATTCTCAGTTGACTTTCTTAATTAGGCAACATTTGCTGCCCAGATTGCCACTAATCATACGAAGGGATTTAAACAAACCAGCATTTACTGACAGTGAATGTTGTACTATAATGGTGTACATGTTAAAGTTATTAGAATGTGTTCTGTTTTATGGTACCCTATCTTATGGGTACACATTATTAATTGAAGTAAGTTATGTGTTGGGGAAAAATAAGTATTGGGGGTCAGGATGCAAAAGAAAATCTGTTTTAAGTTTGGTACAGACAGTTATTTTTGAATTGAGGGAACTTCTGCAGGAGAGTACAGTTGAACAAAATAGGCTTACAAGGGCTGGGAGGGGAATGGAAAGGGAAGCTACGAGCATTATAAGGCTACTGTTAGACATACAAGATGGATAAATCATCTTTAATTTTATCACTTAATATCAGTGGGATCCACAGTCCCGTCAAACGATCCCAATTGCTACAGTTTATTAAGAGGGACAATCCAGAAGTTATCTTTCTACAGGAAACTCATCTTTCGGCTTCTGAGCACGACAAGTTTCAAAAGTGGGGCTTTCCTACGGTGGTAGCCTCATCTCATAGCTCGGGCAGGAGGTGGGGGACAGCCATTCTGATACGAAGAGGTGTACCATTTGATCTACAGGAGGTGGTCATAGACCCAGAGGGGAGATATGCTATTGCAACGGGCAAGCTACATGCTCGCCCAGTAACTTTGGCCTCTGTTTATTTCCCCCCTGGGACATCGAAGGTATTGACACAGAAAATTTTCTCTCACCTCCTGGGGGTTCTTCAGGGGCAGTTACTGCTGGGAGGTGATATGAATACCACTTTGAATCTGGCGAAGGATGTACAATATCTATCTCCCTCACCATATCAATCCCCTGCAGAAATATCTGAGGGGAACAGTTTCCTCCATGGGACTAGTAGACGTCTGGCGTCATTACTTCCCCTCCCAAAGAGAATATACGTATCTGGCCCCAAGTTCTGGAGTGGCATCAAGACTTGATTATGTATTCACCACTGCAGAACATCTTGAGGCACTGCAGGATGTTTGGCATGGTGCGACTCGTTTATCAGATCATGCCCCTATATATGCCAAATTTAATTTAGGGGGAGGGCATAAAACAACATTTTGGCATTTAAACTTGGTGCATCTGAGAGGCCCGGAATTTCGTCAGTTAATCCAAGATGCAGGTTCCCCGTATCCTTCAGGAAAATACAAGTTTAGATATTTCTGCAGTGATATTGTGGGATACCCTCAAGACGGTTCTTCATGGGCAGATCATTGCTTTTTCCTTGAAGAAATGTAGGAAGAGGGAGGCCCAGATGTCCCAGCTCCAGGAGGAACTAAAAGAGCTGCAGTCTTCTTACGCTCAGGGGGACAGGACTGTAAAACCGCAGATGTTACTAATAAAACAAAAATTACAAAAACATCTGGACCAAAAAATTGAGCAACAGCTCTTTTATTTGAGGCTTACCTCCCATGAGGGGGGGACCTAAGGGAGCAAGAAATCTTGCTCGTAAACTTAGAATGCATAGAACTAGAGCCTGTGTTACAGCCCTGCAGAATTCTAAAACAAGGAAGCTAGAGACCCACCCCACAGCAATCAGACAAATTATGGCTGATTACTATCAAGCATTATATCGGGCTGAGCCTGATAACTCTAACCAACAGATAGAGAAATATTTCTGTAAAATACAGATCCCAAAAAATGAATGCCTCCCATATAGAAATCTTAAAAGCCCCCATTACTAGAGGGGAAATGGAAGGGGTCCTAAAGAGAGCCAAAACGCAGAAAGCCCCAGGACCTGATGGTTACCCTCTAGAGTTTTATAAAGTATTCCAAGAGGAATTGCTACCTTCCCTATTAAGGGCCCCTCACAAGGTACAGAGTGGTAACCCCCCCCTTGGCAGTATGCGGTAATAGCTGCTATTCTCAAGCCAGATAAGACCCTAAGCACCCCTCATCTTATAGGCCGATCTCAATGTTAAATTTTGATTACAAAATGCATATGTCAGCTCTAGCCCACAGACTAGAAAATATGCTACCCTGTCTGATTAACCCCAACCAGGGGGGTTTTAGTAAAAGTAGACAAGTGAACGCGCAGTTCGGCGCACGTACCTCCTCAAGGAATTTGCGGCCAAATGATCAATCCCACTGGTACTCTTGGGGCTTGATGCCGAGAAGGCATTTGACAAGGTTGCCTGGCCTTTTCTCTGGGCGACCCTGCCCCGCTTTAGATTCCCAGAGAACTGATTCAACAATTACAAAATATATATAAAAATCCCAAAGCACACCTAAAATTAGATGGCTCTCTGTCTAACTCCTTTCCCCTCCAAAGAGGAACATGTCAGGGATGCCCCCCCCCCGGTATTCACACTATACTTGAAGCCCCTGGCTCAGACGATTAGAATGCGTGTCCAGAAATTGAGGGAATACCAATGGAAGGCAAAACATATAAAATATCATTATTTGCGGATGACATTGTCCTCTCTCTGATTTCACCAGAAACATCAATTCCTAAGGTATGGGAACAGGTAGAGAACTTTGGAGAGGTTTCGGGGGACAAAATTAACCAACAAAAAACTGAAGCTTTGGGGGGCGCTGTGGAGCCCGAGCTAATCAGCAGCAGGAGATCACAGCTCTGAGCCTTTTGTCCAATTTTTTTAAAATACTTTTCAGCAGTCCTCGGAGGAAAATTTTGGTGCCATTAGAAAGAGGAACCTTTCTAGCCCTGGGATGGGCAACCTGAAGAAGGAAAGGGGCGGAGGAATAGGAGGAAAAAAAATCGAGCGGGACCTCTAACCCACCTAATACTCTTGGTGACGGACAGGCCGTGTCTAATCTAGAACCGGAGGAAACGATGGCCTCCATAGGTCTGAAATTGAAAAGAATCATTACCTCAGTAGCTGAACTCAATAACAAGTTGGATACCTTTGCCACTAGGGTTACAACAGTGGAAAAGGATGTGGAAGGCCTCAAAACAGAATTTCATGATGTTAAAAAAGCATCGGAATCCTCCACAGCAGCTACGGCCACGATCATTAAGAAGAACACTCACCTTCAGGCTCGTATAGAGACCCTGGAAAATCATTCCTGCTCCTCCAACATGCATATTCTAGGACTCGCGGAAGGGGTTGAAGGAGATCACCCTTTATTAAACATTAAAGAATGGCTAGAAGAGAAACTTGTACTGAGGGGTTAATCCTCGTCCTTCAATGTTCAAAAAGTTTACCATATTACACCCAGGGGTCAAAGAGAGGAATCATAGGTGCCACGCACGCTGCTGGTGGTGACTGATGGAGTGGGGACGAGAGATTGAATTCTGAGGTTGGCCAGACAGTTGAGCCCCATAACGCAGGATGAGCATACTGTCCTTTTCTTCCTGGACATTAGTTATGCCACCAGAATGCGCCGCAAGAAATTTGATGGCACAAGGCGTCTGCTACATGAAGCCACTATTCTGCATTCAATCATTTTTCCAGCTAGATTACGCATTGTGCATCAGGGGAAAAGTCTGGTTGTTTTCAGATCCCACAGAGGCCGGGAAATGTGCCACTTGCTTTACCTCTGCCATAGCTCGACATACCAGAGAGACTGAATCGGAAGATGAGAATATCGGGGAATTAGGAGCTGGTTGAATTGATGATATGCTTACAACTTTGACGATGAAGCTTTTGACACTGTTCTGGGCAGTTCTGAAAGACTCATGCAACAGTTTGGAAGGTTTAATTTAGTCAGTTGGCATAACATTTAAAAATTAACATAAATATAGCTTGAAGTAAATATGGAGCCCTTTCATATATCAGGAGTTATCAGAGTTATGTTCCTGCTGTTGATGTGTAAACTTGAAGGTTTATACTTAACTTTAGATTTATAGTGTGATGTCCCATACTCCACTATTGTAGAGTTGATGCTCTGTGCTGGATTTTATGTTTTAACTTTAGTAAGATGAAATTAGTCACACTGCTCATGGGTTCTTTAACACAGCTGATTCTCTGTTCATTTAGCGTGGGATACTATAACTTGTATTACCCCCTAATGTGGTATCATAATGTTCAGGATGCTCTTACTTCCTTAGATTAAGGAGAGACTTACTCTCCAGAAGGAATATCTTTACTTTGATGTATCGAACGGTCTTCAACGTGGTAAATGTATAAGTGTGTACACTTTTTAAATCAAATAAAAATAAAGTATATAAAAAAAAAACTGAAGTTTTGCTATGTGATTACACTCCCACACAACCATTAAAACTGGCCTACCCTTTTAAATGGTATGAACAGTCCATGCGCTAACTGGGAATTAGATTAACTAAAAACCCGATTCATGCAGATATTGCCAACTTTTAACCATTAATCCAACAATTAACTGAGAATCTTGCTAAATGGACACATATTCCTTTAAGTTTTCTGGCTCGAATAGAAACTATTAAACAAAATATATTTGCTTGTATTTTATTTTTCTTACAGTCACTGCCCATAATGCCAACCCATACTTATTTCCAGACCTGGAACAGACATATTTCCCTCTTTATCTGGAAAGGAAAACCTCCTAGGATTCGGTATACTTTGTTACAAAAACCTAGAGAATGAGGAGGCTCAAACCTGCCCAACCTCTAAGAATATGCCAGGGCATCACAACTGAAAGTACTCCTCTCCTGGCTAAACCCTAATTATGATATGCCCTGGAAACAATTTGAGATAATCTGGAGTGACATGCTGGATTTAACAGATTGTCTTTTTGGACATCCCCCAAAGTGTTTACCTCTCTCAAAATACCCACAGTGTACTGCAGAGGTTTTCAAACAGTTGATATATGTGGTAAATAAAAAATTCTCCCCCATGGAAGAATTATTTCTCGGATCTCTGGCTGCTAACAGTTCCTTTCCTCCTAATAATATAGATAGATCCATGTTACAGTGGTATAGATATAGCTTCAAACATGTTTTTCAATTAATAGGACCTGGTGGCATACACTCATCTGCTCGCCTCCAATCCCTATATAAGCTACCATATAGCTTCTTCCATAAATATTTGCAGTTAAAATCATATTTACAACCTTCAGAAGAAGCTCTTGTGGCAGTAGCTAAGAACCCCTCGTTAATTATAAAATTAATACAATCACAAATGCAGGGCTCAAGTATGGAACACCTAATTAGTAGTGTTTATGAGGCCCTGGGTGAGAAACCTAGAGACTCCACGGAAACCATAAGAGTTAGGTTATCAGAGGAATTAGGGACTGATGTCCCGGAGTCAAACTGGAAGGCAGCTTCTCCATTAATGATGAAGGCCTTGGGATCCCCTTACTGGAAGGAGTATGCTTGGAATTTGCGATATAGGCTCTTCTGCACTCCTGCTGTAGTAGCCAGGTTTAAGGGAGAGCCTGAAGGAGTTTGTTGGAGGAAATGTGGAGCCACTCAAGCAGATCAGGCACATATACTATGGGAATGTAGTTTAAGATTTTATTGGCAGGAGGTTATACAGGAGCTGGTAGCGATTTATAACACCCCATACCTCTTTACGCCCGCCTATGTTTTGACTGTCACAACACCTTATGGATTAAAAGTTGATAAACTTACTTATCTGCAAACCACATTATTACTATTGGCAGCTAAAAAGGTGATAACCAGACTCTGGGGCACGGATAAACCACCCACTAAAGGGGCGTGGCATAACTTGGTGAGGGAAATATATGGGCTGAAAAGGATGGCGGCCAGACTGGGGGATAGAGTAGAAGTCTTTGACACCAAATGGTGAAAGTGGGTCATGTATCAATCTACCAACTACCCTGACTTTTTTCCCCCTGAAGACATACAGATACATCTTGCTGGAAAAGGTTAAAGTAACACTGAACAGAAAAATATACGTATATAACTGTACTTTAACTGGATGCTACTTATTGACTCCTACAGAGGACTCTGGGGTGCATTACACTGAGCAATGAAATCTGTCTGACTAGATTTACCTGGAGATGTATATTAATAGACTCTAGTGTATGATTGTTTGTACTGAATAACTTAACTATGTACAACTTCTTTAAATGCATGAAAATGACCCTCAAGCCTAATAAAAATGTTGTTATATAAAAAAAAAAAGACAGAGTACTGGATGGGAGGAGAAAGACTTAGCACTACAGCTGAGGAACGGAATCTGGGAGTTACCATTAGTAACTCACTTAAGCAATCGAGTCAGTGCAACAAGGCCTATAGCAAGGCTAGCAGGATCCTGGGATGTATCAGGAGGGGTATTAATAGTGGAAAAAATGAGGTAATACTTCCCATCTCTAGATCCCTGGCGAGGCCTCACCTAGAGTACTGCACCCGGTTCTGGAGTCCTCACCTCAGAAAGGATAAGGATAGGCTGGAGACAGTGTAGTTCAGAGTAACAAAAATGATTAAGGGCCAGCAGGGCAGATCCTATGAGGAGCACCTCATGGCATTAAATACGTACTCACTGGAGACCAGAAAAGAGAGGGGAGATATGATAGAGACCTTCAAGTTCCTTAAGGGAATTAACAAAGTGAACTGCGGGCAACTATTTTAACCTGAATACCAATTCTTGGTCACATGGGCACAAATGGAAACTAACTGGAGGTAGGTTCAGGAGAGATGTGAGGAAGTACTGCTTTATGGCAAGGATGGTGGAACCTTGGAACAGTCTAACAGCTGAAGTGGCGGGAGCGAAAACAGGAGATTCAAGCAGGGCTGGAACATAAAAAGGGAATACTGGTTACTGGGGGCAACAGGACCAAGGAGGAGACTAGGTAAAGGACGGGGAGGGTTAGTACCCTGGAGGAACAGTAGGTTCCAGGGATTATAGGGAACTTGGCAGACTGGATGGACCTCTGGTCTTTTTCTGCCGTCATTGTGTATGTTTCTGTGAGACTTAAGATCCATTTTCATTTTCTTCAGTGATTCTGCTATCTGAAGCAACATATTGCATGAACTACAGAAGCAGTTGGAAGAACCAGTTCTAAAATATTTTCAGCCTCATGCAGTTTGGTGGCTGTCAATTTATGTTGCGGTGTCTGTTGTGTGCAAGACTCTTAAATCATTAAAAGATGAGTTAGAACATACAACTTCATCCAGTATTCCAGATAGTGACAGAGCAAAGTTTATACATCACTTAAATTTTGTAGCTCCTTCTCACATAATTCTGGGCACATTGTGTCATATTGTTTATCTGTCAAAACGTTTCCAAAGGAAAAATCTCAATTTTTCCACTGTGCTACCAATGATCATGGGTACAAAAGAGACTGTTAGGGCTTTAATTGAAAACCCGAAGTCCATTAGAGACACTTTTTCGATACTGATCTTGAAGACAGTAAGTACAGAGGTGTTAAACTCCTCAACATTCACACCCAGAGACCAGCGTTTGACAACTTGAAGAGCAGATATATCAGTGCTTTAATTGATGAAGTGAACAAATGTTTCCCCAAGATACCTTAGGCATAGAAATACAAAATCACACATACCCCATAATGCAGAGTATTATGGGATGTATATGCAAATCACCATGCAATTTTAGGCTGGTTCAGCTTTAAGCAGGAATGCATGGTGCCAAAGGGCCTTTCACACAATCTGCAAAGGGTGCAAACAGAAGACACGGACACGTGTTTCGTCCTACTCAGGACTCAACAGTGTGCCTCGTCTGTATGGCACCCCAGGAGAAATGAACCAGCCCTAAGTTAGTCTTAGGGGTTTGGGTCATGGTGAGCCCAAAAAAAAAATCATGCTAAAAGACAAAGAACCTCTGTGCAAAAGCACTGAGCCAAGGGTTACCCGAAAGGGCACTGGCCGTAAAGCAAAGTTTCAAAGAAATACAAAATCGCCCATACCCCCATAATGCAAAGCATCTCTTTGTCTCTTAGCTTTTTTTTTGGGGGCGCTCACCATGACCCAGACTCCTAAGGGCAAGGGATCAGAAGACTGATTCCTGGAAGACATGAAAATTACATGCTCACTGTAATTGCTGATCAGACGGGGATGATTTGTTGATGTATTTACTCAATTGCTTCAACATCTTTTGGATTTTACTATTCCAGAAGGAGAGGAGAAAGCCATTGATCAAGTAGGGTCAGAGGCCGCAAACAAGGGTAGGGCTTACGGGCAGACTGGATGAGCCTAATGGTCCTTATCTGCAGACAGTTTCTATGTTTCTGTGTAAGGTGCTTAAATCACATTTCCAGGGAACTAGTTTCTTTTTCCGCAGGGTCAGGCATGAGTTGTCAGGTGCCTTCCTGCTCCCAGGCCACAGGAGCTTCAGCCTGTCCCTGACCAGTCTCTGGTCCCACCAGACCTGTAAAGAGTCCCTGCCCTCAGGTGGTTCTCCCCCACACAGAGGGCTGAGCGATATCTTCCCTCAAGGTGAGCCAACTCCTCTGCTTTCCTAAGGGAGCGCTTGGTACTCTGACCCATCATTGTACATGAATGGTGAAGACGGATTCCTGAAAGATATGAAAATCATGTGCTCACTGTAATTGCTGATCTTCCAGAGTATCATCACCATTCATTCACATGCCCACCTACCATCCCCTGTTCAGGTAAGAGCTGGGGCCCCTGGGCAGCTCACCATCTTGTGCCTCAGCACACTGGCATCCTTCTTGCCACTCCCTCTCAGGAGCTGCTTTTTCCCGTCTGAGGGTAAAGTTCAGTTTCTTTTTTCATAAAAGACAAAATTGGGATGTGGGTCCCCATACCCTCTTCCCCGCCAAAAAAAAAAAATCCTGCAGGGTGTGGCTACCAGCAGACTGAATCAATGCACTCCTGAGAGCTCTCTTAACTCCGCTTGATATAAACGGCTAAAATCATCATTATTTTTTAACTACAACTTAATTTTACACCGCAGCTACAGAGAACTAGATAGTGGGAGCATGATACATTAAACAATGTTTGATGCAATGGGGAACCCTAGAAAAAATGGACAGCCAGATTCCGGTAAGGGGAGGCACTGCAAGCAACCTGATGGCCTGAGACTGGCTCTAACGGAGGTCCTGAACTGTCTAACAGTACCGTGTGGCAGGCTGTTCAGGCACTTGACAAATCAGTCCAATTCTAAATGCTAAAATGGGTCTTTTCAATAACAGTCACCTTACTTAAGACTAAGGTGGAAACCGTCTCTGCAAAAGCACGCCTGGCAAAAGAATCTGCAGAAAAAACCTCGGCAGTGACTGCTAGGCTGGTGTCTGAAAGCAGATTGCTCCATTTACAACTTGAGCACTTAGAAAACGGAGCTTGCCTAGCCCGTGTTTGATTGCTGGGAATCCCCAAGGGATCGGATGGGGATGATTTGTTGATTTATTACTCAGTTGCTTCCACATATCTTGGATTTTACTTCTCCAGATTCTATCTACAAGGTTTATTGTATTGCCCCTCAGAGACCAGCACAGGATTCCAACCTGCCACGTACCATTTTGGTCTCCATAGTGGGGCAACATATCCGTGATTGTATTCTTCAGCTTACAAAGGCTGAAGGCCCACATCAACTACCAGAGGGTCCTCGTATTTTGTTCTTCACGGACTTAAGTTTCTCCACCCACCAGTACCAGAAGGCTTTTGATGCCGTGCACAGTGAGTTAAAATTATTGGGTGTCAGACACTCGCTTCTGCTCCTTGCAAAATTGAGGATTTCCTATGCAGGTAAAACTTTAATTTTCAATTATCCTACTGAAGCAGGGAAGCGCTTACTCAAAATTAAAGATGACTTTCTCAGTGGGTCTGCGGCATCCGAGGAGCACAAGGGCTGACCTATCTTTCCCAGTGCTTACTCTCAGTTCCGACTGTTTCTAATTATGGTCCTTTACTTTTTCGCTGTTTAAAAACATAGACTTTGATGGCAGACAAGGACCGCCTGGCCCAACTAGTCTGCCCATTTCCCTACGTATTGGATAAGCTGCAGATCCTAGTTAACCAACAGCCTACTTCTTCCAACCGTCCACAAGAATTCCCTTACGTCTGTCCCATGCATTCTTGAATTCCTCCACTATTTTTGACCCCACGACCTCCTCAGAAAGGACTATTCCATGCATCCACCACCCTCTCTAAAAAAAATACTTTCTCACATTGCCCCTGAGCCATCCCCCCCTCTATCTTCTAATTGTGTCCCCTTGTTCTTGCACAACTCTTTTTCTGACAGATGCTACCCTCTTACACTTTATCGATTCCCTTGAAGTACTTAAAAGTTTCTATCGTGTCCCCCCTCTCCCTCCTTTCAAGGGTATACATATTAAGCTCCTTTAGTCTCTCTTTGTATGGCTTCTGTTGCAGACCCTGCACCGTTTTAGTTGTCCTCCTCTGGACTGCGTCCATCCTGTCTATGTCCTTGCGGAGATGGGGTCTTCAGAACTGCATGCAGTACTCCAAATGGGGTCTCGCCAACTGTCTGTACAGAGGGATAACAACTGCCTGTTTTCTACTGGTGATGCCTCTCCCTAGACATCCCAGTATCCCCCAGCCATCCTTACTGCCTTCTCACATTGCTTGCTTACCTTTAGGTCTTCTGATATGACTACCCCCAGATCCCTTTCCATTTTTGTTGTTGTTACTACCCCCCCCCCAAATTGTGTAATCTTCCTCTGTTTTTTTTTTCCCTGTTGCATTACTTTGCACTTCTTTGCATTGAATCTAAGCTGCCATACTTTTGACCATTCCTCCAACCTTGCCAAGTCCCTTCTCATCCTTTCCACCCCCCTTGTGCATCAACCCTTTTACAGATCTTTGTGTTTGCAAAGAGGCATACTTTTCCTTCCAGTCTCTCTGCAGTGTCACTTATAAAGACATTAAGGCTGGCCCGTCTACACAGCAGTTGGATTTCCACTTGCGACGCCAGCAACCTGGGTTCGGGAACGGACCTGGGTCATCAGAGGGCCAGCCGGGGAGAGAAGAATTAAGCATCCCATGGACTGCTTTCCTTCCTTCAGGGGAGGGTGTGGTGTGTCGCCGGTGCTTGGGGGACCCCTGGCGGTGGCTGGGGGCACCACAGTGACCGGCGCCAACGAGGATCTGAGGGGGCGGGACGGACACTGGTGTCATTGCATGTTCCTGCCCCACCACTTACAGGGGGGAAAAAGAAGCCTGTCTGCTAGCTGGCCCATTGGCACAGTGGTTGGATTTCCGTTTGCAACGCCGGCAACCCGGGTTCAGGAATGGACCTGGGTCGCTGGAGGGCCGGCTGGGGGGAGGAGGATTGAGCATCCCTTGGACTGCTCTCCTTCTCCAGGAGGGAGGGGGGCTCTGTCTGCAGTGCAATAGCGGCACACAGTGGAGGCTGGGTTCGCTGCAATGCACCAACACCGTAACAATTCAGGAGTGGAGCGACGCAGGTCGTCATTGCATGTCCCCGCCCCTGTTTACAGGGGGGAAAAAACACATTCCAGGCATCTCTATGAGCCCTTCCCCTGGGGTTCGATCAGCCTCCGGTGCTGGCTCTCCTGACCAGATACAGTAGTGTGGCACTGGTAGGGGAACAGTGCTGCAACCCCACCCTCTGGGGGGCAAGCCAGGGGTGACAGAGGAGAGTGCTGGCAATTACCGGGGGTGGGAGCCCAAGGGGACCGTGACCAGGGCTGACAAATGACGGCAGTGGATGCCAAAAAGTATTAAAAAAAACACAAAAAAAAACAAGCCTGCCCGCTGCCTTGATGAAACCCGGCCCCCAGTTGCGGTCTGCTCCCCAGGTCATCTCGCGTCCTATCCTGTCATGCATGGCACCCTTAAGAGGGGCCGGGTGCTGCAACCCCACACTGGGGGGCAAGCCAGGGGTTACTGGGAGAGCTGCTAATGTGGGGAAGCCACAGCTGAGGGGGTCTGTGACTGGGTGGATGGTCCCAGCAGTTGATGGGCACCAAAAATCGTAAATAAAAAAAAAAATAAAGGCATTAAAAAGGATCAGACCCAGTACTGAACCCTGTGGTACCCCACTAGTAACCCCCCTTTCTTCGGAGTGGACTCCATTTACTATTACCCACAATGTCCTGTTGTCCAGCCAGTGTTTTACCCAGGCTACCACCCTGGACCCACTCCCACGCTGGCTAATTTGTTTATTAATCTTTTGTGTATGACTGTGTCAAATGCCTTGCTAAAGTCTAGGTAGGCCATGTCCACAGCCCCTCCCTGGTCTACTACTTTGGTCACCCAGTCAAATAAATCTATTAGATTCGTCTGACATGACCTTCCATAGAAACAAACATAGAAGTTGATGGCAGATAAGGACCGCAAGGCCCATCCAGTCTGCCCATTTCTTTTTCTACCTTATGAATGTGCCATCAGCCTTTGCTCTGTCAATGGCCTATCCATACTTCTCAACCTCCTGCCTCATAAATCAGGGACAAGGCTTAAAAAAATCAGGGACAAAGGACCAAAATCAGGGACACATCTTCAAAATTGGAGATATCAACTCAGGAAGCTGGTAGGATAAGGGTCTTGGTGTAAAATGTATTTTCTAAGGCGGAACAAGTCTGCAATTTTAATGTTTAACATTATTTTGTGCTTACAAATTCCACTGTTTGGTCACAGAAACACAATTTTTAGGAGGGACAGAGTAACATTTTGAGGCAAAATCAGGGACATCCCTGAAAATCAGGAACAGTTGAGAGGTATGGGCCTATCTATTCATACTCATCTGTACTGCTCCTTTATGTCTATCCCATGCCTGTTTGAAGCCCTGCACTGTATTCATATCCACCACTTCCTGAGGTAGGCCGTTCCATGCATCCACCACCCTTTCTGTGAAAAAGAACTTCCTCACATTACCCCTTAATCGGCCTCCCTCTAATCTCATGCTGTGTCCTCTTGTCCTGCTATTTTTCTTATATTGAAACATGTTAGACTCTTTCACCTTGTTAATGCCCTTAAGGTGTTTGAATGTTTCGATCATATCACCTCTCTCCCTCCTTTGCTCTAGGGTATACATATTGAGCTCCGTTAATCTGTCCTCATATGTTTTCTGATGCAGTCCCTGCACCATTTTGGTTGGCCTTCTCTGAACTGCCTCAATTTGGTTAATGTCCTTGTGAAGGTGTGGCCTCCAGTACTGCACGCAGTACTCCAGATGTGCCTAACCAGTGTCTTGTAAAGAGGGATTATTACCTACCTCTTCCGACTTGTGATACCCCTACTAATACACCCCAACATCCCTCTAGCCTTACATACTGCTTTAGTGGTCTGCTTAGATGATTTCAGGTCATCGGTGATGATGATGCCCAAGTCTCTTTCTTCCCTTGTGACTGCCAGTAACTCCCCTCCCAGCCTGTAGGTGGCTTCAGGGTTTCTCTTCCCCATGTGCATGATCTTGCACATCTTTGCATTGAACCCCAGTTGCCACTCTTCTGACCATTTTGCTAGTTTATCCAGATCTCTTATTCTGTCCACCCCATCTGGATCATCTACTGTGTTGCAGATCTTGGTGTCATCTGCAAACAGACACACCTTACCCTCTAGTCCATCTGCAATGTCACTGATGAAGATATTGAAGAGGACTGGCCCTAGGACTGATCCTTGAGGTATCCCACTTGTGACTTGCATCTCTTCTAACTGTATACTGTTTATCACCACTCTCTGTTTTGTGTTCGTCAGCCAGTTTGCCATCCAGTTGACCAACTTCTGACCCACCCCAATCCTACACAGCTTATTAATCAATCTTCTATGTGGAACAGTATCAAAAGCTTTGCTGAAGTCAAGGTAGGCGACATCAACTGCTCCTCCTTGGTCCACTGTGAATCCGTGCTGCCTTGGGTCCTGTGCCCCGCTGGCCTCTAGGTACTCAACAATTCTTTCTTTCAGAAGTGATTCCATCATTTTCCCTACCACTGAGGTCAAGCTAACAGGTCTATAGTTTCCTGCCTCTGCTTTGCTCCCATTTCTGTGAAGGGGAATCACATCCGCTTTCCTCCAATTCTTAGGTACTACACCATCCTGCCATGATTTGTTAACAAGGGTAGTCAGTGGTGTCACTAGCTCTCCCCTTAGTTCTTTTAGAATTCCAGGGTGACTCCCATCAGGCCCCATTGCTTTGTCCACCTTCAGTTTTAGGAGTTCTTTCAGAACCCTTTCTTCTGTGAAAGGACTGGTATCCAGAGTGCTTTTATTGATTGGATTAGGTACCTACCCCTCCTCTTCTTTTGTGAATACTGAGCAGAAGTATTCATTCAGTATCCCTGCTTTTTCACTGCCCTCTCTGCCCACCCATCCTGCCCTTTATTAAGCCTCACTATCCCTCCCTTGGTCTTTCTTTGCTCCCTAATGTACCTATAAAAAGTTTCATCCCCCTTCTTAACTGAGTTGGCTGTCTTTCCCTTGGTTTGAGCCTTTGCTATTCTGACTGCCTTCCCTGCTTCCTTCTGCTTTAACTGGTACAGTTCTCTGTCCTGTTTCTTTTGTGTTTCCTTATACTTCCTGAATGCTATCTTTTTTTCCCTAACCTTCCCTGCCATCTCTTTTGAGAACCATAGTGATTTTATCTTTCATTTTGATTTGTTTATTTGCTTCACACAAAGGCTTGTTGCCTCTGTGATGGCAGTTTTGATGTTTCCCCATTGTTCCTCCACCCCTCCTTCTTGCCTGTTTGCTAGTGCTTTTCTGAGTCACTCTCCCAATTTTGACAAAGTCAGCCCTCCTAAAGTCCAGTACCCTTACTTGTGTATGGCTTGACTCTGCGGTTGTGTTTATCATAAACCACACTAGTGGTCACTTGTTCCCAGATGGCTACCCACATCTAGATCGGAGATCTTCTTTCCATCCCCGTTTGAGAGCACCAGGTCTAAGATTGCTCCCTCCCGAGTGGGTTCCGACACTAGCTGACCGAGGCATGCCCCCTGTAGGGCATCGAGAATTACCCTCCTCTTGATGTGGCTGCAGCAAAGGTGCTCCAGTTAACATCTGGCATATTCAGGTCCCCCATCAACAATATCTCCCCTTTCTCTGCCATCCTAAGGATGCCTTCTATCATTTCCTTGTCCATTTCCTCCTCCTGAGATGGGAGTCTGTATACAACCCCCATGCAGTTAGTGGTGTCATTTCCAGTCTACAGGGTGACCCACAGTGCCTCCTCTTCTCCCTGTTTACCCTTTAGTTCCGTTGCTTTGATCCCTTCCGTTACGCAGAGAGCTGCTACTCCTCCCCTTCTACCCTCCCTGTCCCTCCTGTAGATTGTGTACCCTGGTATGTTGACATCCCAGTCATGGTTCTCTATGTACCATGTTTCTGTGACTGCCGTGATATTGAGGCGTCCCTCTTCCATCAAGGCCACCAGTTCCGGGAGCTTGTTACCTAGACTATGGGCATCGGCACTCACTACCCTCCATTTTTTGATGGTCTTACCCCTTTTTGCCCCATCCCAGTCCTTACTGCTTTTGCCTTTTTCTCCATTTACCCCTGCCCTTCTCCTTATTGACTTCTCTATCCTGGTGTTTACCTTACTAACTACCCTGATTTTTTTGGAGAGGGGGCTAGGATTTCCCTGCTCCTTTTCAGTGCCTCCCCCCCTTGGCTAGTTTAAATGCTTGCCAATGAAGCATTTAAACCTATCACCTAGGATCCTGGTTCCCCTCCTGGACAGATGCAGACCATTGCGCCAGTTATAGGCCTGTATCCCTCCAGGTGGACCCCCAGTCCCCAATGAAGCCAAAACCCTAGCCTCATCCATGTCATAGACAGGCAGCACCTCCAAGAAGGTTACCGTGCGTGCTACTTGTCTAAGGCTCCTCCACAACCCCACAAACTCCTCCTGCACTGCTCTGATCCCTTTCCCAGCCAGATCATTTGTCCCTAGGTGGACAGGGACATCCAGCTCCCTCCCCCGTGCAGCTGCTCCCACGAGCCTGAGGGTTCGCTCCTTGTCCCTCTAAGCCACAGCGCCAGGCAGGCACCTTACCTCCCTCTTCCCCCCCCACCATAGGAGTTGTTTCCTTCTCCTGTGAGGTCCCGTGCCACCCTCCTGTGGGTCTCTTTTGTGGAGGTTCCCAGCATTTGCTTATTTTTGTCACTTGCAGTTACTGTCAGGCTGTTTTTAGCTGGAGTGAACTCTTGATCGCTTGCCTGTATTAAGGGCTGTATTTTCAATATGTTATATTATTCACAGACTTTATATGTCATTTTATGACCATAGGGTTTTATACTCGGGGACTTTTCAGGATCTTATTTTATTTGGGATATAGTCCATGGTCATGGTTGTGATGGCATTTGTTATTCTTTCTTCCTCCAACTGTTTATTCAGATGCACTTCCCCTCCCATGCTGTAACAAAAGGAGATGAGAAAAGTATCCTGACTTACTGATGCTTTTTCTCATCACTTTTTATGCCTTGGAACCAAAGAGATGTCTATGTAAGAGTTTGTTATACTGAATAAAAATGAAGGAAAAAAAATCCTCAGGGTGTATTTTTCTTCCTTCAAAGCTCTTTTCTCTTTCTTCTTACTAAGGGATTTCTCTAAGGGTATATCCTTATTGCTACTGTTGAAATTTTGGCTTCACTGTGTCCATATCTCGAAGCTTCTGCTATGTGGCAGTACCTGGTACGTGGGAAAAGATGCATGTTTTCTCCTTTTTCCTGCATTACGAGGAGAAGCAGATGCAGTAGGATTTTCTGCGGTGTACTCCTCAGCCTGTTGGGCTGGGTTCTTATATTCCACACTCATCTGTTGGAATTCACATTTTTCACATTCATGTTTTTCAAGTTCATTATCTCCTTTTTCTTAACTCCTTTTGGAGTGGCAGGAAGATTGTATTTGTGCTCCTGGACTCCGTCCGATCACACCTGCTGTTTGCTTCTTATGAGGAGTTTTAGGGTTCTTACCCCACCAAATTGTATTGTCCTACTGGGAGTACAAAGGTTAGTTTGGTTAAAATGGCATTTGCCATCTTAATTACACAGAACTCTTCTGGGCCCCTGCGTACTAGCCAGAACTATATGCCAGGGCTGCTGCCCTTCTCTGTACTTTCCTGTCCACATGGCTGATAACAGGATCTGACTCCGTGCCCACTATCCTTGTGCCACCCCAAGGTCCATCCCTTAGTTCTGCTAAGTTCGTAGTCAGGTTTTATTGTGTTATTTGTGTATCCTGTATCCTTTTCCTAGCCCTCTGGGCTGGGAGTCCATAGCCCTGTCTCTCTTTTTTTCTCACAGTTGTTTCTTTTCTACTTGCAAACAGAACTGGGGAGGGGAAGGGAAGGGGCCGGTGTCAGTTACTGGCTGACCCATGCACTTGATGTCAGTATGTCAGCCTCATCGGTGGTGCCAGTACTGATGTTGGTCCCCTCCATAAGCTGCAGAAGACTTTGCTCCCATGGGCTTCTAGCACCTCTGGCTTAGATCCATCATTGTGAATGAATGATGAAGATACTCTGGAAGATAAACTTGCGAGTACATAATTTTCATTTCACTACTGGAATTCCTTCTCATCACATTAACCTGACGGACCTCACCTGGCTTTATCCCTCATAGGTTACCTGTTGGAATGGCCTCACATTTCATGTGGATCTTCTCAAAAGATGTGAGACATAGAGACATAAGAGGGAAGGGAGGTGCTGAACCTCTAGCCAGTGGCCTTTCTGATGACTTTGTGCATACTCAGTATCTGCACAAGTGTAATTGCAGGAGGAGTATCAGTAGTGAAACAATAGCTGGTCCAAGAATCAGTCCTCTTTTATTCATACTTGCAAGTCTAGGGCCAGAGGCACTATGACCCTGCAGGAGCTTTTTTCATACAGGCAGGGAGTCAATGTCAGCTACTGACGTTGCCCACGTACCGTTTGTACCTCATGCACCTCAGTTCTGTCTTCCCACTGTTTAGTGCACATCATGGGAATGACAGCATCTCAGTTCGGCTGTCATCGAAATTTCTTCTGTATCACCGCTGATAAGTCCTCTGTTTTGCAGTGCCAACTCCGTTTTTTATTTTTCTGTGATGTCAAAGTCCGAGGAAAAAGGGGATTAAACAGGGCCTCATTATGCATCATTGCTGTTGTGGTAAGCCAATCATGAACAAGGACCGACATCATGTCTGCTGGACCTTGCTTGGGCCTTCACATGGTATGGATTTGTGTGACGCCTGTATCTCCATGGCCTACCATACCGTGGAGTTTCACACGTTAAAGTGGGGTTGCCTGATCCCAACTTTCAGAGGCAGGAAACAAACCCTTGTGGCCAAGGTCAGGTCTTGGAGCTCTTCCCCTTGTTCCCTTCCCAGTACCTCTAGTACTGAGGAAGTACAGGGTTCTCTTTGACCTCACAGTCCCATTGGAGGCTCTAGGCGGCTGGTGTGGCGGACAGCCAGCTCCTTCTGGGTGGCTGGGTGCGCACGTCCTCAGTGTGACTGCCTCTGACAGCAGATATTCCCGGTGGTGAGGCCGAAACTATACACTCTGTCTACACCGGTGGACACCTTGGTGTCGCGGCCTGCTGCTCCCTGGCTTTTGACACAATCCACAGTGTTGCTAAGTGTGTTGGTGTGGGTCGTGACATCAGGCTCCTTACTGACACTGTTCACGGTTCGGGAGAGGGACCATTATCAAAGCTGTGTAGCATCCAGTTGCTGAGGTGGTGGTATTGATCTCTCCCCTGTGTAACCCTCATGGCTCCAGGGGTGGGGTGAGGTGGGATGTTTGGCCTGACACCAGGCATGGTGCCAGCAACGGTACCACTTCCAAGTTCCTCCCTGGTCCTGGTGTTGTTTAATACAATTGGCGGCCTTGATGTCAGAGGTGGGAACAGACTTGAGGTTGGCATGGAAACCAGCACCTGGTCTGGCACTGAGAACTGTAATGGCTGTGTGGCCAGGGAGAGCTCTATGTCTAGGCCAGTCTCTGATCCTAAGCTTGGCACTGGAGGCCGCACCAGCTTGGAGCTGGAGGACAGCCAGGACATGGAGTTTTCTCCTGAACCACTGAGTGACCCCAATACAGGTGAGGACCAGAGCAGCCCTGAGGGTATTGAATGGTTCCGCTCTCTTCGCCTGGTGGTTCACCCCATGGGCACCCACCTGGTCTTTCCTCTTCTTTAGCTCGACATTGTTTGGGGAGGTTTGCCATGGCCTCCCCTCAGGTGAGGTCTGCTGAGCATTCCTGCAGCCCATATATAGACCCTAGGCCACTGGCTCTTCTCTTCTTCTTGGGTATGCCATCTCCTCCTGAGCTTCCAGGGATCATGGGGCCTCTTAGGCCCATCACCTGAAGCCAACATGGAAGTACAGCTGGCGTGCTTTTCCAGTATCACTAACGCTGACTGGGTCCAGTTCATCATGGCACTCTGGTACCACCCGCTTCCAGGACCAGCACCTTTTCTCTCCTTTTGCATCCTTCGAGGGCATGGAATCATCCTCCACATGTCTTCGGCTTCTGAGCACTCCCTGTACCAGAAATTCCTGATGGACATGCTGCAGGCACTGGACTTTGGTACCCTTGCCACACACAATACCCTTTCCTTGCAGCTGAGACTCCTTGGAGCTTTCAGCAGTACCCACTGCATTATCCCACACATAGTACTGAGAAGGCCTTGGTGGGATTCACTGGCTGTTTACAGAGTTCACTTGATAAAGGGGACTCTGTTGTAGCTGTCTTTGTGGACCTCACCAAGACCTTTGATCTGGTCAGTCACAATTTGGTTTGTTCAGTACTTTCTGAGGTTAACTTTTCCACCAAGGTTTCTGATTGGTTTGTCAATTATCCCACTGATAGGGCCCATAAAACTATTATTAATGGGATATTATCTCAATCTAGAGAAACCCAAATGTGGAGTCCCTCAGGGCTCCATACTTGGACCCTTAATCTTTTCATTATACATGAATTCTGCCCCCCAGGTTTGCCGAAAGTCTCAAATGATTTTATTTGCTGATGATGCTGTCATTTTTTACCCTAATAGTGATCCAGTTATTACAGTGGATGTTGTCCAACGTGATTTTTTGTCATTTCATAATTTAGTTACTAAACAAATAATATTAAATTTCAAAAAAACCAAGTACGTGGTGTTTTCTGGTTCCAAAAAACAGGTTAGCGTCTTTCTCCCGATGGTAGAGTTGTATGGGGACACGGTAGAAAAAGTTGAGCATTTTAAATACCTTGGGGTAATTTTGGACACTAAGTTAACATTTGATACCCACATTTCTACAACAATAAAAAGCCTTCACCAGAGATTAGGGGGTCTTACATAGAATAGAACAGTTTTTTTCCCCGCAATCAAGGGTACAGCTTACACACGATTTTCTTCTAGGGGTACTGGATTATGGTATTCTTATATATTCATCCACCAGTCAAAAATTTCTCTCAAAACTCAGTTACATATAATAGTATATTGAGATTTGCAACAGGACTTCCCTACAAGACCCATGGATGTGACATTTCAAGAATAGCTAATTTTCCCTCTCTGGAAAATAGAATAAAGATTAAATCAGACATCTTGCTCTTTAAGGTCTCCCAGGGCCATCTCCTTACAACTGTACTGTCTCTTTTCCCCAGAGCCTCAAATTCCCTTGGGACCAGGTCCCAGAGCAAAATTCAATTTATGATTCCCAAGGTATAGAAAACATTTGGTCAGAAATCATTTTCATACTGGGCTGTAGTAATTTTCAGTTCCGTTTCAACAGATATAAGCAAATTGTCTTTCACTTGCAGTTTTAAAACAAGACTTAGTATGGTTGGAAAGCTTCTTGTTATGTTCCTGTACAAGCAGTATTTCCATGACTTAGCCTTCTGTCAGTAATGTTTTATTGTGCAATTAAGTTATGTAAAGTACTAACTTGTTTTGTATGAATGTATTTTTATGTACTACTTGCCACTTGTGAAAACAGGCAGCGATGCTCATCAAGTTATCAAGTACATAAAAAAAAAAAATAGTCCTGCCTACCTATTTTGCCAACTTCCAGAATGAGGGAGGAAGGACTCTCCACTCACTGGATGTTAAGAGGGTCTTTAGGATTTACCTGGACAGAACCAAAGACTTCAGACAATCCAGACAGCTCCTTGTCGCCTTCGATCCTGATAGGAACGGACGGCCTGTTGCAGTGAAGTGCATTTCTACCTGGATCTGGATTGTGAATAGTCTTCTCCACTGCTATGCTATCGCTCAGGTTATATTGGAAGGCAGCATACGTACCAACTGCACCAGCGCAGTTGCCACATTGCTGGCAGATATGCTCTGCGCCTGTCGAAAAAATTTGCAGAGCTGTTATCTAGAGCACAGTACATACTGTTACTAAGCACTGTGCTCTGGATGTCCATGCCACCTGTGAAAAGACAATCCTCAGCAGATTACTATCATGAGTGAGCCCTCCGCTCCAAGTTGCCCTAGTCCCAAGGACTTTTTCTGAGCTTGGTACTCTGATCTACTTGTGGGAATCAGTGGTGAAGACTGATTCTTGAAAGATGTTAAAATTATGTACTCACTGTACTTCTTGATCTTCTAAGAATACCTTCATCACTGATTCACATTTTTCCACATAATCCAGTATGGTTGTGTTGGTCCTCACCCCTTTATGCTTGGTTTGGGCTGTGAATACACTGTGTTACTGAATTTGGTGGCCTTTCTTACACGGGCCACCAGTGCTGTCTTACGCCCTTAGGTTAAGTGCATAGGTTCTTGTTAGGTTATGCTGCTCACCTACCTGGTAAAAAGTGTATTGAAGCAGTTGGGGGCTGACACAGCGGTAAACCAGTGGCCACATGCCGTAACACCCCACTTCACACATAAGCGCTACCTGCCGCAACACCAGCCCACTGAATAGTTCTGGCTCCCGCTGCGTCTTAGTGCCTCTGGTTCTGACCCACTAGTGCTAATCTGGTTACTTGTTAAAAAATGTCCTCTTTCCCTAATCAATGGTGAAGATATTCTTAGAAGATAAACATAGAATTTGATGGCAGATAAGGACCACTTGGCCCACCCTCTTTGTCCATTTATTGTGTCACTGCAGACCAAACTTGATCTCCGGCTCCCCCTCCTTTCGTTACCACCAAGATTCCCTGTCCTATGCATTCTTGAACTTGGTAGTAGTTTCTTAAAGTTTTTTTCCCATAATCATTAGGTGTCACTCGATTTGGCTCTTCGTAGAGCCGCCTCCGAGTTTGCCAAAACTTTACAAACTAACAATACAAAGAAAGGGCTTTGCAAAACATTTTGAAAAGCAGCAGCATAGAGACCTTGGCTGGCAAGGTAAGTGATATTACAGGTACAGCCTTATGCTACAGTGCATACCCTTGTCGGTCACCTTCAGTTGTACATACACCCATCCACACAAAATATCTCATTTGGCAGTGTTTCACGACATGAGCGATCATGGAATTGTTGCTTGCATAAGATCTCAAATTAAGGCCCGTCCGCAACCCATCTTTATAACAAAAAGATCCTTTTGCAAATTCAGTGCAGTAAACTTCCTATCTGACCTGAACATGATCAGATGGCAAGATCTTTACCTAGCCAAAGATGTCAACAAGACAGCTTGCATCCTTAATGACAAACTCACTACAATAATAAATATGCATGCCCCTTTCATCAAAGTAAGGGTATGGAACAATTCCAACCCCTGGTTCACCTCGGATCTCAAGGCAGCCCTTATGGCTCGAGATAAGCTCTGGGCTAAAGCTAGACATTCCAAAGAATCTTCAGATTGGCAGGCCTTTAGAACAGCCAGGAATAACTGTGTGAAAAAACTTCGCTCTGCTAAAGCTAACTATTATATTTCTACTCTCGAACAAGCTAAAGGTAACCCTCATAAAATATGGAAGACTATCAAAGCTATAGAAGGACGGCCCATGGCCCCTCTGTCCCAACACAGATAGTTGCAAGTGGCAAGATTGTGGAAAACAAGTCCCTAATCCTGGAGGAACTTAACTCCCACTTTGCCACAGCTGGATTAGCTTTTGACTCGTCACCTTATGCTGGTGCTGCGGTGAGCCAGCATACCCCTCCTTCCACATCTAGTCCTGCACCCAGCCCCGTCCAACTGCGCGAGATAACTTATAAAGAAGTAGAAGATTCTCTTCTTAACTTAGACACCAAAAAAAGCACAGGGGACGATGGCTTGGAACCCTTTTTCCTAAGGTCAGGCTACGCCCATCTCGCTGCCCCAATTCTCCACATCTTCAGTCTTTCCATTACATCTGCTACTGTGCCGTCCTGCTGGAAATCGGCATATATCCTCCCTCTATTTAAATCTGGTGACCCATGCGATGTAAACAACTATAGGCCTATCTCCATATTGCCTATCCTTTCTAAAGTTCTCGAAAAACTGATCCATATTCAGTTAAAATCTCACTTGGAAACCTTCTCTCTCATTAACCCAGCTCAATCTGGCTTCTGGGCTAATCATAGCACAATCACTGCACTAGCAAAAGTAACCAATGATTGGATCTCTGCTATAGATGCTAAGAAGGTAACTGGTGCAGTCTTTTTGGACCTCAGCAAAGCTTTTGATACTGTTGATCACAAACTATTAGTCAATTGCCTTGCAAAGTTGGGTGCCACATACCATACCACCCAGTGGTTCTCTAGCTACCTAACTGGAAGATTCCAAAAAGTAAAGGCGGAAGGCTTTTTTTCTGCTGCCTTGCCAGTTGCAAGAGGAGTCCCCCTAGGATCCATCTTAGGCCCTATCTTGTTTTCTCTGTACATTAATGACTTAGATGCTAACATATCTACGTCCAATCTGCACGTTTTTGCAGATGATACTGTGTTGTATACTTCTGGTTCATCGTTATCTGAAGTCAAGGGAGTGCTTCAAGCGGACTTCGCACAACTTAAGCATAATCTAATAAAGGCAAAGCTTCTGCTCAATGCTAAGAAGACTAAAGCGATGATATTCTCCCGCAGTGCTGTCTCAGGCCCCCAATACCCTTTGCCCAAGACTTCATTGTCACCACGCTTAAACGAGCCTCTGGAAGTTGTAACCAAATTTAAATATCTAGGTATCTGGATCGACAATAAATTATTTTTCAGTGACCACGCCAAGATGTCTCTAGAAGGTTAAAAGCAAGGTTAGGTTTCTTCTACAGAAATATGCCCTTCTCCCCTTGAAACTCGAAACAAGCTTGTACAGGCCACTTTTCTCCCCTACTCGACTATGGCGATGTAATCTGTTCCTCCACCAGTCTTGCAAATCTAAGTAAACTGGACATCCTTTATCACCGTCGTTACGGTTCATTACCAACTCCCTTACCGTTAGCACACTGTGACTTATATGCAGCTGTTGGTTGGACATCCCTTACTACTAGACGCCTGCTCCATGCTGGGCTATGGACTCTTAAACTGCTGCTGCAGAAATTGCCAAGCTATCTCTCTTCCCTTATTAGTATCTCACATAGTGCATACTCGTTAAGAAAATCTGACTTTATTATGCTTGACATACCAAGGACGCGGACTTCCGTTGGTAAACGTGCTATTGCATATGCCCTTCCCTCCATTTGGAACCAATTACAAACCGTATTGAAACTAACTAGCACAGTTTCAATAAACTTCTACAAATCGCTAAGTTCAGCCAAAATAAAAGACACCTATAACTGTCATTAAGTCTCTTCCTTCCCCATGTGTGCCATATTTATCCACTGGTAAGGTATAATTGATTTGTCATATTAACTGCTTTCCCTTCCCTTCTACTCCTGGCTTTATCTTTGCTTACGCTCCACTGCTACTATCAAATCACTCCTCCCCCATATCACTTGTAGACTGTTGTTTGTTCTAGCTGCCAAAATACTGTATATGTATTGCACACACCAGTCATCATGTTTCATTTATCAGTATGCAACCTGTAAGTCGCTTCCCTGTCTCATATCAATGTTTACCACCTACGGTCACCCTGTGTGGTACCCTTGTATGTATATCCAACCTGTATCATGTAACGTGCATTTCATGTATATACTGTTATTATCTATCTGTGTTTGTACTTTAAGTGTTTATGTCACAGGACCTCCTTGTGAATGAGCTTGCTCAATGGAGTTTTCCTGCAATAAACTTGAACTTGAACATTTATTGTGCATTGCTTTGAGAATAGATATGTGTATGAATGGTGCTTTATAAATTTAGATGGTATAGTATGACATTATGTCAGAGACACTAAGTTGATCAGTGTGGGACGCTGTGGTGGAAGAGATGAAACCCCCTTCTCATAATTTGAACACATCACTTCCTGACACCAGTCAAACTTTGCTTGTCTGAGGTTAGAATCAAACCTTGGTATCCCACATAGCAGCACAGTGTGTCGCAGCATGCACCTGACTTAATAGAGGCTTTTTAGTAGTCTGAGGAGTTTTGCCAAGCTGAAATGTCATTTTGTTGACTTTCTGCTTAAATACTTGCAGCCGAGTTCACATCTACTCTGGACTTAACCTGCAACTGGTTTGCCTACTAAGTAGTTCTATGCCATTCTGCAGTGATGCTCAGAGGAAAATTAATGTTTGTGTTACGTAGTTTAGCATTAAAAATTATTCTGCTCAGAATGAGTGACCTTGAAGTCTTGGTTGTCTGGTGTCATGAGTGTTTAAGTGATAGACTGTATAAGAATATTAATTTATGTTCTCATAACACTCAGTAGCAGTTTGCTCTGAAGACGCTGAGCATGGAGTAAATGTCTCATCATATAAAAATAAAACCAGTACAGCTGCACACACTTTTTTTTTTTTAAACATTTTGGTGGCATTCTTACTTAAGAATAAGTTCTTTATCGCTGGAACCCAGACTGTGTTTAGTGCAGGTATCCTCCAGCTGAAATGGCTCGTGAAGTATCAGATTATGACCCTGATGTGCGTCTCTTGCTGGAAGTTGAATTTAACTTGCATGTGTTATGTTTAGGGACCATCTTCCATGCAAACAAAATAATTCAAGCAGCCTCAATCACCAGCAAGATCTCTGTATTGCTATTCTACACTTTTTATAATGTGGTGTTAATGCCTGTTACAGACCGTACTTGTTTTAGAGTAAAGATGCCTTTGTGAGTATTTACGTTTGGTTTTTAAAATCTGAAATTTTGTCAAAGCAGGCACATGGTTTGGGGGGGGGGGGGGATCCACAGACTTACCTTTCTTTTTTGTTGTTGACAGTTCATTTTCTGAGAGGCTTCTTCTGGAGGATTGCGTTTCTGAATTGCTGTGACTAGATCTGCAGTGTCTTGTTTGCTTGGTGATTTTCTTCAGGCTCTGCAGCTGCCAATCATTTTTTCCCAGCTTAGAAAGACTCTCTGCTCCAACTGCCTTACCACTAGCCTCTTTATTGGCCGGGGATGCTGGGGACAATTTTGGTGCTGCAGCTCCTCTCCCCGGTACCACATTTCAGCATGATGTTGAGGCGATTCAGTTGCCGTGGTTTTCAGGAACAGTAAGATGACATCCTTTCCACCCTGTTGCTGGAGCAGTAGTTACGTGCTGCTTTGTGCACAGTCTTGCTTCAGCTTTAGTGATGCTCTGAGGGAACAGTATTGGCATACACACCAGTGACATCAAAAGAACGAGAACTCTTCCATAGAACTGAAATGCTGTTAAAAAAAAAAAAAAACTGCCTCTCTGATTCCTGTAAAGTACAATATGTAGTGAGGTATAGTTGCTAGATGAGAGATGCGTAGGAAACACTATTTTTAGTATCCTAATTATTCCTTTTATATTTCACACATTACTCTGATGTAATGCATCACTAATCCTGTAGGATTTACGTGCATTTGGATCTTGTCAAGCTGTTGCAATTTTTTTTTTAATCCAGCACTAGAGGGGCTTTTGCTTGGTATCGAAGGTTCAGTTTATTGTTGCACTAGTGAATTTCTTCCAACATTTCAACCAAAGGGCTGCCAGTCACAAAACATCAGTGATCTTGTTCTTGACTGGAGTGCCATTCTGTTTCATAGAGTCTGGTATACCCATATCCCTTAGCCAGATATCTTAGTTTGGGATACAGTTAAAGTGCTCATTCCCTACTGTGCAGTGCATGTTCATGTTGGGTCACTGTGACGCAGTTAATAGTGCTGTTGCTTCTCAGCCAGTAGCCAGGGTCTTGAAATCCCAAGCCAGGACTTCGGTTCATACCGAGGGCTTAAATTGTGCACTGCAGTTATTGGGCGGGGGGGGGCTACCTTGTAGGAGGTGCTTTCTTTGAATGACATATTAAACCAAGGCCTCTCTGTTCTGTTTCTAGGGATTATCCAGGTATGTGTTAAAGAGCTAATTGACCTACAGTATTCAAAAGGCGTAGGGGACTGTCCCAGTGCCCCGACAAGTGTGGAGCCTGTTGCAGAATAGTGCTGGTGTTCAGTGGGTACTGTGTTTGTCTCCATACAGTCACTACACTACTGTCTAACTTGTTGCTTTTTAAAGCTCTCGAGATAGAGGTATAAAAGTGAAAGGTGCTTTGTAAATACCAGTTGTTTTTATTTTAGTCAGTGTTAGTAGTCCCTAACCCAAGACTGCTGTTGGCATCATGCTATAAGACACCTATAGCAGAATTGCTTGAAGCTGCTGGCCCGTCGGCGCAGCGGTTGGATTTCCGCTTGCGACGCCGGGGACCTGGGTTCGGGAACAGACCCAAGTCGTCGGAGGGCCGGCTTGGGGTGGGGAGAAGGATTGAGCATCCCAGGGACTGCTCTCCTTCTCTGTGGGGAGGGCAGGGCAAATGTCCAATGTTTGACGGACCCCTGGCAGAGGTCAGAGGTACCACAGCAACCGGCATTTGGAAGTTACTTGGAGGGGCGGGACAGACGCTGGACGTCATTGCACATTCCCGCCCCCCACGTACAGCCTACAAATAAAAATTCTCCTGCGGACGACCCTAGATGAAGCCTGCCCTGGCCTTCATCAACCTCCAGGACCGACCCTCGGACCTAGTCCCAACTTGCGGCGCTGTACCGGGACAGCGTCACACCCCACCCTGGGGGGGCAATCCAGGGGGTATCCGAGGTGGCGCAGTCTAATGTGGAGGTGGAGGCAGGGGTCCGTGACCAGGCTGAGGTGCCGGGTCATCCATGGTGGGGGCAAAAAATATAATAAAAAAAAAAAAAATTACTTGAAGCCTCAACACACCACCAGACTCCCCCAGGACATTGCTGTGGCTGGCCCTTTGTGCATAGGAACAGAAAAAAGCAGAAATTCCCCTCGGCTGGCCTAGATGATGGCTAATGGTCCCAGTCACCACTGTAGCGTGGAGGTGTCTGTGCTGACCCCTGCCATGCCCGGGATCTGTATATAGACTTCTGCAGGCATTCCCCCCCCTTCCCGTAGTCCTACCGTGGTTGGGCCCACCCTGTGACAGGCTATGTCAGGCTACCCAGGGTCATGGCATCGGTGGGGTGGCAGATGCGACAGGGCGTGGGTGGCAGCAGTGGGCCTCAGCGTCCAGAAGCAGTGGCCAGCCAGGGAGAGGGGAGGAGAGGAGAAGAAAAAAAAGAGAGAACCAGCTATAGTACCAGGCTCTTTCCTCCAAGTAAGAAGACATTTACAAGGATGTATGAAATTTGGCAGCCTGGTTTAAAGGGGGTGAAGGGATTTGGTCTCTGTCTGTATTGGGAGAGTGATACAGCACTGAGTGATTAGGAATATCTTTTAACATAATGTGTTTGTTTTTTTACATATTTGAAGGTGTTGCTTGTTAAATGTTAAAGCCACAGCTTAAATAACAAGGCTCTTGTTAGCTGAGCAGTAGCTTTGATTTGTAACAAGTGACACTCTAAAAGAATCCATGTTAAAAGAGACACCCATTCACTCCTGATGTTCCCAGTATGTATGTCATAACACATCTGCGCATGAGGGTGGGGCTCCAAATAGGGAAACTGGAGTGATCAGACTACCATCTCCACAAGCCAAAATACTGTCCTTGGCTGTCCCTCCTTTAAACCAGGCTGCAAGGGACTTCCATTTATGGTGCTGCAGCAGTACAGCAGTAGCATACGTAGCATGCTCCATCATCGACAGAACTCCCTAAAGCAGTTACCTGGCTGAAATACCAACAGTCATTCGTAGAAAAAAGAAAGTTGCTTGGACACATACCAGATGCAGAGTAATGGATTCCTGAGTCTAGCAGCATCCCAAGAGGCGAACCCACCACACAAGCAGAGTGGGCTCGCCCGGAGTAACACAGGCTACCATGTTAGCGTCAGCAGTTCCACCGACTCCTGCAGAGCAATTCATGATGCTACTCAATAAAATGACAGCTTTGCATTTGTTTGTGATGGAAGCAATCATAAATTTCAGGAAGTTAAACAAGATCTAGAGGCAACAAGTCGAAGGGCATGAGACACAGAAGCAGGGATATCGAGTTTAGAAGACTAACTTGAATGTGCCAAGCAGCAGCAAATAACGGGCATGAGGTGCATAAAATGTCTTGAAGAGAAACCTGAATATCAAGAAAATTATTTGAAAAGAAACAGCCTGCTGATGTTCAGTCTTCCAGAGGTAGCAGACCAACTATCTGGTAGACATGTTTCCTCCACCCACCTGCAGCAGCCACCTCCTCACTGGAATGAGTACATAGGGAAGGGCAGAGTACCAGACTGGGGCTCTCCAAAGATTGAGAGTGCTTTTTATACGTGTTCTATGCTTCCAGGATGAGGTCCACATACAGAAAGAGGCCAGGAAAATCCCCCACACTACTGATCAGTGACAAACAAGTGAGACTGTTTAATGATATTAGCCACGAGATAAGGGACAAACAAGATGTTTTCTTAAAAGGGGGCTAAATGCAGCACAGGCTAAATGCTTGACATTTGTGCAGGCTACAGTGGAGAAAGATAGTGGTTGGCACAGTGGTCCCCCACCTCCATATTACTATTAAACACAGCAAAGAAAGTTAGCATTCATAAATAAAAAGGAGGAAAATTATATGGTGTGTCTGGGTCCCTGTGGCTTAAATGTCTAGAAATTTCAGTGGTTGCTCATATTCCTGTGGACTTATGCACAGGAGGGGCTCCAGCAGGGAAGCAACAGTTAATGTGATCTGTGACGACAGTGGCGGGGAGTGAAGACTGCACAAGAGGTAGGTATATGAATAAAATGAATTTCTAAACTGTGCCCCTACTAAGAAGATGTAGTAATCATGTTAATGGGCCACATGGTAGTCATGCTGTAAATGTAATGTGTTTCTAGTGGGGAGATGAGGGCCTGGCTTAACCCAGAAGGAGAAAAGGGAGAGGTGTTAATGCAAATAATCTGTAAAGGGTTACAAGCCAAATTTCAGTGACAGCAGACTGGCTTACAGTGTTTCAGAGGTGATATCCTCAGTTCTAGGGACATGGATATGTTGTTCATCCACACTCATTGGCAGTATCCTTGCCGCTTTAAATCTTGCCGGAAGGTCTTCAAGCTTGCTCCTCCCACCCACCCGGGTGGTATAACTCTCGGCTCCGCCCCATGACGCCAGATCTTCCTTACCGCTTGGAAGCTCAGGTTCCCTCCTTAACGCTCTGCGTTTGAGACTGGTTCCTATTTCTTCGTTTGCGGATTTGAAAATAATATTTTGCAAAAGACTTCAGTCTTGATCCCTCGGCGGCTGCGATGGATACGTCGACTCCCAGTTCCGGAGATGCCCATGCGGGCAGAAGATGTCTCGGACGGATCCACACTCCACGTGTGTCTACTGCTTAGGCCTTGAGCACGACCCGCAGGCTTGCGACCTGTGCTCATCTTTCTCGGCCTACGTCCTCGAAGACCGTGCTGCCCGATTGCAACTGGGCCGTCCCGAGAAGCGTTTCCCTCCGGTGAAGTCCAAGGAGGCCCGGTTGGCGGTGTCCGCGGCGGCGGGCTCGGCGGATCAGCTCGAGCGGATGGTCGCCCTCGAAGAGGAGGCGGCGCGGGCCGTATCTTCCTCGGCCGCGGCATTTATCCCGCTCTCTCTGGGTTCTTCCTACACGGCTTCCTTTAAGGAGCTTTGTCTGTCCCTCTCCACTAAAGGAGAAGGGCCTGCGTCTGCTGGACCTTTTTCTCGGTCCAAAAAGAGGACAAGGGTAAGTCCCTCCGTCGACGCTCTTGGGAGCGGGAAAGGTCCCTCTCCCCGGGCCGTCGACCGTCGGCTTCGGTCGACCGCTCGGCTTCCGCCACTGGCCTCACGGTGTCCCCGTCAGGTCAGTTGACCGAGACTCCCACTGATGAAGTCGAGATTTTTCTCGACCCATTGGACGGGCTGTCGCCTTTAGCAGCCGAGATTCCCCTCTCCCCGGTTCCCCCGGGAGGAGTTGAGGATCCCGTGGGCTCGCCTGTGCCTCTGGTTCCGGGCCCTCGGATGGACCTTCCGAGCGAAGGAGTGCGGTTCGGCCGACACCTCCCGCACCGACCCGGAAATTCCGGGACTCGGTCTCGGTCTCGGACCTCTTGGCGGTCAGGCCGTTCCCACCGTCATAAGGCGGTCTCGGTCTCGGCACCCGGTAAAGCGGCGTCGCCGCTCGTCCTCGTCCTCCTCCTCGGATGAGGGAGCGGCGTAAATTAAATCGCGGCAGTGCGAGGACCTTATGTTGTAACAGCTCCTCCTGGCGGGAATAAGCCGACTCCGGCGCCTTCCCGGCCATTAAGTAACTGTCACGGGCGGCCGACACAACCTCGACTTGTCCGAGGCCTATACCAGGCGGTTGTTCGGCCAAAACCAGCTGCTCCACGATTCGGTGGAACCTCCGCCTCCACAGCCACCAATTGGGGCTCCGACCAAGGATTCTCGGTCGGCTAAGGGTTTCACCCATCGGCTGTCAGTTACCCTCACTCCCGACCGACCTCGGCAGGTGAAGGTGGCTCAGGCCAGAGGCAGCTCTTCGAGGACTCTTCCGAGTCGAAGATGATTCCTCCTTCTTCTCCAAGCGACTGGACTTGGAGTCTTCAGGAGGTCAGCCAATGGACGATAGCCCGTCGTCCTTCCTAGGACTGCTTGACTCATCTCGAGTCTACCGGGATGGAGCTCGAACCCGTTCCAAACGGGCCAGGTATCCCCTCACGGAGATTCTGGACCGAGGGATTCTCCGACGGAGGCCTTTCGGTGGCGAGGCCATAGTGGGTCCAACACTGGAACTTTGGCGCGCCCTGCTTCCTGCCCTGCCTTGGCCAGGATGGCCAGGAAGTATCACGGTCCCTAACGGTTCCTTGTCCGGTTTTTCGGAACACCCCTCTGCTGAGGGGTTGGTTACCGACAGCGTTTTCCGGCGCGCCGGCAACGCCAGGGATATGGACAAACCTCCTGACAAGGAGTCCAAGAAATTGGACTATGTCGGGCGAAAAGTCTACGCTGCGTCCTCTCTCGGCCTTCGTCAGGCCAGTTCGGCCGTCCTCATGGCACATTTTTCTCATGCCCTGTTGGGCTCCCTGGATGAGGTCATCCCTCATCTTCCCGCCGATCTGCAGACTACGGTTAAGCAGGTGCGGGACCAGGGCAGGCAGTGGCCAAACAACAGCTCCAGACTGCTTTGGATGTAGGGGACTCATGTGCCAGATCGGTGGCGGCGCAGTGGCTATCTGTCCGGCGGGCTTGGCTGAGGATATCCACCTTTACTCGGATACCCAGCACAAGTTGGCGGATGTTCCCTTTTGGGACTGACCTCTTGACCCTGGGGTGGAAGGTCACCTGCAGAGGATCGAGAAGTCCAATGCCACCTTGGACTCGGTCTCTTCCGCTCAGAAGGACAAAGGCCGCAAACCACAGCCTAAGCCCTTCGTCCTTCTGTGTGCCCCGGCGCCCCGGCCCAGCAACGTCCAGGGCCAGCAGGCTCGGCCTTGGCATCCCAAACCCAAGCACGGCTTCCTCTAACAGGAGGCAGGAGGAAGGGCCCAGGAGGTCCCTCGGCGGTCCCTCCTCCAAGCCTGCCCAGTGACGGGCTGAGGGGTGTCGCCCCATCCCCTCACCTTACCCCAGGTCCCCTGCGGGGGGCGGTCCGCACTTCCGTTCCGCCTGGTCCGCTGTTACCACGGACAGGTGGGTCTTGAGGTGGTGGGAAGAGGCCTGCCTCTGGAATTCGACAGGCACCACCCTTCAGAGCCGTCGCCCTCGGGAGCCTGGGATCCCAGCCTCACTGGCGGCTCGTCGAGCCGACATCACTCTCCTCCTCCAGAAGGAGGTGGTAGAGAGGTGGTGGACCCTCCTTCAGACCCAGGTTTGTGTCCAGGTACTTCCTGGTTCCGAAGCGGACGGGGCTGGCGCCCCATTTCGACCTACCGACCTAAACAAGTTCCTAAGGTCTCGAACCTTCAGGATGGTCACTCTGGCTCAGATAATACCATCCTTGGAGCAGGCGTGTGGTTCTGCTCTCTGGACTTGCAGGACGCGTTTTCACGTCCCTATCCGTCCGTCTCACCAGAGATTCCTTCGCTTCGGCGGAAGGATCTCTCTTAGATTCAAGCCATGCCCTTGGCTTGTCTCCAGCTCCCAGGGTCTTCACCAAATGCATGGCAGTGGTGACAGCATTCCCTGGCTGCCAGAGGTCCGAGTGTACCCTTACCTGGACGACTGGCTGATAGCAGCTCCTCCAGGAAGGAGGCGGAGTGGTCCAGAGATCTGCCCTCCAGGTCTGCTCTCAACTGGGCCTCCTTATCAACGAGGCCAAGTCGGAACTCGAGCCGAAGCAGGTGATTTTATTCATCGGGCGCAGCTCGACTCTCTTGAGCCAGGCTGCTCCCGGGCGGACAGGGCCGAGGTTCTTTCCTCCTTGCCCGATCATTTCTGGTTGGGCAATTCGCCCTGCCGGGACTTCCTCACGCCTCCTGGGTCTCATGGCGGCCTGTACCAGCGTGGTCCGTTGGGCCCGCTGGAACATCGTCCCTTCAGTGGGGACTGGCCAGCCAGTGGTCTAGCGCTGCGATCCCTTGGACCAGCTTGTTCCGGTGACACAGGGATGTGGAATGCTCTCCAGTGGTGGACCGTTCCAGATCATTTGCAGGAGGGCATCCGTTCGTCCGCCCGAGCCGGCGGTCTCTCTGTCGACGATGCCTCTCTGATGGGTTGGGGTGCCCATCTGGGGAACACGGGCTCATGGCCTCTGGTCCCAGCGGGAGTCCCGATGCCACATCAACCTGCTGGACTCCGGCGGTCCGCCTAGCTCTCACCGCCTTTGCTCCCGTTCCTCCGAGGTCAAGTGGTCCGAGTCCAGGCGGACCAATACCACGACCATGTACTATCTAAACACGCCAGGCGGGAGGCGCTCCATGCCTTCTATGCAAGGCTCTCCGCGTTTGGTCACTCGTCGCAGCCTGAGGCGGATCTCCTAGCCATTCACGTGCAGGAGCCTCCAACACCCTGGCCGATGCCCTGAGCCGGATAGGGGCTGCATCCCACAGTGGTCTCTCCTGCGGAGAGTAGTACAGCATCTGTTCTCCCTTTGGGGCACACCTCAGGTGGACCTGTTTGCCTCCATGGAGGCAGGCTGAGTCTGTTCCATGCCCGCCCCCTCAGCGGGGCTCGCTGGGGGGATGCCTTCTCGAGCGCAATGGACCCCGGGCTCTTTTTCGCCTTTCCCATTTCCCTTGATCCACAAGGTGCTTCTCAAGGCGAGGAGGGACAAGGCGCAGGTGATTCTGATAGCCCCAGACTGGCCTCGCCAGTTCTGGTACCAGATCTCCTCAGTCTCAGCTCCAGGACTCCAGCAGCTTCCAGCTCGCCCGGACCTGCTCTCAGTCAATCAGGGAAGGTGTTCCATCGTGCCTTCAATCCCTGCACCTGACGGCCTGGTTCCTGGCTGCTAGAGTTCCAGGCTTTGGGTCTTTCGGCGAGGTCCTCAATGTAGTTGAGGCGTCCCTCAGGAGTCGACCAGAAAATGTTATGCCTTCAAATGGAAAAGGTTTTCCATTTGGTGTCAGAGCAAGGGCTTGGACCCTTCCTCCTGTTCCTTGGCAAGCATCTTGGACTATTTATGGTCCCTTTCTAGTCAAGGGCTTAGGTCGGCTGACCTAAGGGTGCACCTGCAGCCATCTCTGCCTACAGGAGCGGGCCGGGAGCAGTCGGTGGCGTAGAGAAGGTGGTCTGGCGCTTTTTCAAAGGCCTTGATCACATTTCCTCCAGTGCGGAAACCCCACCTCCGGGGATCTACTGCTGGTACTGGCAAAGCTCAGTGGGCGCTTCATTCAACCCTATGCACAGGTGTGCCTCTCTCACCTGTCGTGGAAGACCGCCTTCTTGGTGGCTATCACGTCCAGCCAGAAAGGATGGGAGGCTCCAGGCGCTTTCCATCAGCTCCTTACCTGGTCTTCCACAGGACAAGGTTGTGTCCTCGCCCCACCCGAGAATTCCTTCCGAAGGTGGTGTCGGAGTTTCACCTTAACCAGGTGTTGACTCTGCCGGTGTTCTACCCCAATCACACCTCGGAGGCCGAATATAGGCTCCATACTCTGGATCCTAGAAGGGCGCTCGCTTATTATAAGGAGCGCACGGCTGAAATTCGGGGAGAGGTTCGCCAGCTGTTTGTCACCTACGCTGAAGCCGCATCTGGCAGACCTGCAGCCAAGCGGACGATAAGCAGGTGGGTAACCTCCTGCATAGATCTCGCTATAAGTTAGCGGGCATGGAGCCTCCCAGAGGGATAAGAGCTCATTCTACCCGCCATACTGCTGCAACGTGGCTGCTTCCAGGGACGTCCCTATCCAGGAAATCTGCAGGGCTGCTACCTGAAGTCAGCAAACACCTTCATTACCCACTACCACATCGACCTTGAGTCACGCCGGGATGCTGGTTTTGGGCCTCGGTTCTCCAGTCTCTCTTTCCCAAGTAAGTATATGTGGGGGTGTCGTCTTGCCTCCCTCCTCCCGGAGAACTGCTAGAGTCTGCCAATGAGTGTGGATGAACAACATATCCATGTCCTAGAAATACAGGTTACTCACCTGTAACAGGAGTTCTAGGAATGGTATATATTGTTCATCCACTCGACTCCGACCTCCGGCTTGACGCACAACCTGAGCTTCCAGCGGGCCAGATCTGGCGTCATAGGGGCGAGCCGAGTTATACCACCCGGGTTGGTGGGAGGAGCAAGCTTGAAGACCTTCCGGCAAGATTTAAAGCGGCAAGGATACTGCCAATGAGTGTGGATGAACAACATATACCATTCCTAGAACTCCTGTTACAGGTGAGTAACCTGTATTTGCTGTAGTTGTTCATACAAGGTACATAAAATGTAGCTTGGTGCACTCATAATGTGAAAATGTTTCAGTGCTCCTTTTACCTTATAATAGTGCAAATCAGTCCCCATCTGCACAGGGAAAGGAAAGGACAACAACATAGGGGAGCAGATGTATAGAGCAGCCTGATAGACGCTGCACTGTAACTAATTGGACAACACAAGAGGAACAGGGTCACACAGAAATAATATGTATTATGCAGTACAGCTGGTAGATTTAATAATGGCTATTAGCAGTTCACAGGATTATAAGGGGAATGAGATGGAGAGTGAAATTAAAAAACAGGCACACCAACTGAAAGGGAACACCAAACTTATTTTGCTGATCCAATTCAGAATATATAATGATGGGGATAAAATAGTAAAACTAATGATGTAGAACACAAAGGGGCTTCACAATAGGGAAACAACAGGGGACAGTACTTCAGCACTTAAAGAACATATAGGCACTAGTAGCATACCTACCTACAGGACTGTCATCTACCAAGTGGGGAGCCACAACAACTTTAAAGAGTCTGGGTGGGACAAGCGTTCTTGGCAGGAGTCTGTAAACACAAAGGGGTGTAGGAGTCTTAATTCACTGGGAAACTGACTTAAAGCTACATATATCTGGTAACAGACGGAAGGGCGGGCGCTGCTAATTGAAGGGACACTGAATAACAAACAGATAATACTACTAAATGCATATGGTCCAAACAGTGATAATTGGGGATTTGTGAACAAAACTGGTCAGAAACTTCAAGCCTACACACATCATCTTGTCTTCTTAGGTGGTGACCTCAGTGTGGCCTTAAACCCACAAATAGACAGCACGAACATTCTCACAGTCAGCAATAGCCTGGGAAGGGTTAATGAAGAAATTAATCTGGCTGATGCTTGGAAGTTGATTAACCCTGTAAAGAATGGGTTCAAACTCCGTTCTCATTGTCACAAATCCTTCTCCAGAACTGATTATTGGATGGTGTCTGTGGAAGGAGTGCCAGGTCTAAGTTATGTAGAAACAACACCAATAACAATATCTGACCACTCTCCAGTCAGAATACAGTAAGCATAGAAATAGACACAGAAAGTCCTAGAACACCGATGTGGAGGATGAACAGTTAAGGTCTACAAGATAAGAAAGTGATAGAAAAGCTGGCAGAGGACGTTAAAGACTATTGATCATGAACATCCCAACGCAGTCAAGTTGGGCCATTACTTGGGAGACCCTCAAATGTACCCTGAGGGGGAAATCATATCTCTGTGCACCTTCAGGAATAAGAAGAACAAAGTGAAAAGAAGTAAATGTCTGCAAGAAATTGCTCAGTTGCAAGAGGAGCTCAAAACGAACACGTTGGATGAGAAGTGGAACAAATGGGGAGCAACTAAAGAAAAATACAGTGAGGTGTTGAAAGAATCAGCAAAATTTGTGTACAGAAAAACAGTGATGTGATGCATAACAAGTGGTCCAAAGGTGACAAAGATTCTGCCCTGCACCTGAAACAAAAACAAACCAAGAATTAAAGGGATACAAGCTGAAGGACAAGAAGGGGTGACCACTAATCCATTAAAAAAAAAAAAAAATAAACAAAAATTGTGCAATTCAAAGGTTTTTGTAGCAGGTTCTACACATTGGACAGTTCATGCTCCACGACAAATACAGACAGATTCGTCAAGCAGATTCTGCTCCCGTCACTCATTGAGGAGAAAATACCCAGATAGAAGCACCCATACGAGTGGCATAAATCTTAGCTGCTATTAAGGCATTAACCAACAGAAAGGCACTGGGTCTAGACAGCTTTTCCCCATATTCCTGTATCTCACTCAGACAACAGAATGAACCTGTCGGACTGGAGGTATACAAGGAAGCCCTGGAACAATCTAATCTTCCAAACTCGATGGAAGAATGTCTTGTTTCAAACAACATGAAGTCTTGCTATATTATGACTATTGCAGTTTGTCCCAGCCTTAGATCTGCTCCGGAGGTGAAAGAGTTAACTTCCATGCAGAGCATGGAGCTTAGAGCGCGAGCTCGGTTCAGAAGCTCTGTTAGGCTGGTTTCAAACCGAAACCGTTAGATTCTTTACTCCGCCTCACTGAACAGTCGCTCCGGAGATTCCTCCTGTTGCTCGGTTCATTTCTTGGTTTAAAGCGCTATTTCTCGGTTTAATTTAACCGCGATTTCATTATTTTAACCACATAAAACTGATCGGTTCAGGCTCTGTCTATGGTAATCGTAAGTAATAGATAGGTTTTTTCTGTGTGGAACTTGTGGTATATATTATCGGGTTCGCTGGAACCGGACGAGTTGTATTAAAAATATAACTTTAAAGCCTTTTAAGGTTTCTTAGAGTGCGTTCCCGGTTCTTATCGGGTTCTAAAAAAAACGGATTTCATTACGCTTTTTCCACGACTCGTGACACTGTTTGGAACCGATATGGTGTTTTGCCTGGCACTGCCACAAAGGGCAAGTTTGTTAAGGGCTGGCATCATGTCTGAGAAACCCAAAGAAAACCGGCCCACTACGTTCAACACTGTAGTGCTAGGGAAGCTTTGCTAAGGCTGACCCACACACTACATGTGTCTATTGTCTGGGGTTTGACCACCTCAATTCAGACTGCCAGATTTGTAAAAATTTTCCTGCAGCCACCCTGGACAAGAGAGTGGGCAGGCTCAGGGAACGAGAGGCCAAAAAGTCCACTGACCCGGATGGCCAGCCCGGTTCGGTGCCCTCTGACCAGGGCGAGACTTCCTCGGGCAAACGAAAAGCTGGCTCTGAGGAGCCAGTTCCAGCAAAGAAATCTGAAAAATCAGCAGGTTTGGAGTCCAAAATTCCTTCTCCAACTGCTGCAGAGATAGCCAGGGCAATACAGATTGTCCAGTCCTTGTCCCCGGTTCCCTTCAAACCGCCACTGTCTGGCAAAAGGTCGGTTCGGTCGGTTCCAGTGGTTCAGGATTATGATATAGAAGACCAGAGGAGGGGGATGAGGATGATGATCAGTGTGAATGTGACTCTGAAAGTCTGGATGTGCCCATTGAACCTGACATCTCCCCAGACAGACCTTCAGGTGAGTCTCCCCCTAGGCTTTCTGAGTCCCCTTCTCATTTTTTGTTTTATAAAAAAGTTGCTGAGACCCTCCAGCTTCCCTTAGAGGGGGCTTTGGATGAGCAAGAGGAGCCTGACTATGTGGAGATGATGGATATCCCAGAGTCCAGGAGGTTGTCCATCCCTTTATATAAATCTTTTAGAAAACAAACAGTAAAAATTTTAAAAGCTCCTAATTCTGTGCCTCCTGTGGATAAAAAGATGGTTAGGAGGTACACTTTGTCAGGTCCTGATACAGATTTTCTTTCACAGCAGTGCAGTCATGTTGGGGTAGTTCAGGCTGCAGCCTGTGATAAAGCTAATATTTCACTGGCTTCACATCCTCCTGACAAGGACTCCAGGAAGATTGATGCCATGGCCAAAAAACAATACATGGCAGCATCCTTGGGACTCAGACAAGCTAACTATATGGCTTATGTTGCAAGATACCAGAAATCTAGATGGGATACTGTCATGGCCTTAGCCAAACAGGTCCCTAGCCAGCTCTGCAAAGGAGCTGGAGCAGGTGGCTCTTGATGGTATTGAGGCATCTAAGGTGCAATTCCATGCTGCAGTGGATTCTAACGATGTATCCTCTAGAGTCATGGCTACATCTGTGGCTTTTCGGAGATTGGCCTGGCTCAGGTGTACTACTTTGTCACAGGATACCCAGTCTAAGGCTATGGATTTTCCTGTGGTGGGAAATTCTCTGTTTGGGGAGCAGACAGAGAATTATATGAAGAAAATGGATGAATACAGAACCACTTACAGGAGTGCACAAGCCAAGGAAGCAGCAAGCCACCTCAGAGGCAGCCCCTCCAGGGTGAGCCTTTTCACAGGCCTTTTACCAGACTCAGGCCTCCTCCTCTTCAGCCTATGTACAGAGGGGGTTCTTCAGAGGAGAGGCAGACGGGGTTCGAGCATGCCTGCCCCACCCCTCAGCCTAAAGCCCTGCCAAACAGGCACCCTGATGGGATGCCCAGGGTCGGCTCTCCACTACCTGTAGGGGCAGGTTGGCTCACTTTGTCCAGGACTGGCAGTCTTTAACTTCAGACAGGTGGGTCCTGGAAGTAGTGAGCCAGAGTCTGGTTCTCAGCTCAAGAAATTTCCAAAGATGAGAGCCAGATCTTTCCACCTACAAACCCTTTAGAGACTCTTGCTTTGGAAACAAGTCTCAACTCTCCTGGCTCTCAGAGCTGTAGAAAAGGTTTCTCCCTTCACCGGGCAAGGGTCTGTACTCAGGTACTTCTCACCTCAAAAGACAGGAGAGTGGCGGCTCATCCTGGATCTAAGATATCTAAACAAGTACCTTTTAAAGCCAAAGTTCAAAATGGTGACACTGGGAATGATTTTACCCTCCCTAAGGCCAGGGGACTGGCTAGCCTCCCTGGACCTCAAAGATGCCTACTTCCATGTTCTTATCAGAAGCTCCCATCGAAAGTACCTCAGATTCGAACTGCCCTCAGGCCATTATCAGTTCAGAGCAATGCCCTTCGGCCTCACTTCTGCCCCAAGGGTGTTCACAAAATGTCTGGCAGTAGCAGTCGCTCACCTAAGAAGGCAAAAGATTGCCATTTTTCCCTACCTGGACGACTGGCTCATTGTGGGTCAGTCTCCAGACCAGGTCAAATCACACCTGCTAGTTACCCAGCAGCTGCTTACCTCTCTGGGATTTCTTCTCAATCTTCCAAAGTCAGTTTTGGAACCTGTCCAGGTACTCACCTTTATAGGCGCAGAACTGGACACAAAGCAAACCAGAGCCTTCCTTCCTTAGAAGGGTAAGGACCTTAGTGCCCAGGCACGCCTCCTTCACTCTGCAGGTCTCTCGACCAGCAAGGCATTCCTGCAGCTCCTAGGGCACATGGCTGCCTCCACAGCTGTGGTGCAAGGAGCAAGATTTCAGATGAGGACATTCAGTTCCATTTGAGAGTTTTCTGGTCTCAAAGAAGATATCCTCTATCCAAGTTAATCCCAGTGACTCAAACTCTGATCCAGGCCCTTCAGTGGTGGCAGGATCAGAGCAATCTGAACAGGGGTGCCTTTCATCCCTCTGTCCCATTCCTTGACCCTTAATACAGATGCATCCCTCTTGGGATGGGGAGCTCACATGGGCGACCTCTCCACCCAGGGATTATGGTCCCCTCAGGAATCTCTGCTCCACATCAATCTGTTGGAACTCAGAGCTGTTTTTCTAGCACTTCAGGTTTCTCTGCATCTGTTCAGAACAAGGTGGTACAGGTCAGAACAGACAACACCACTACAATGTGGTACATCAACAAACAAGGGGCACTGGGTCTTGACCTTGTACACAAAGCGATGAAGTTGTGGTCTCTGGCTTACTCCCTGAACACTTCCCTCATAGCAGTTCACCTCCCAGGCAAGGACAATGTCCTGGCAGATGCCCTCAGCAGGATTTCCCAGGGCCATCACGAATGGTCACTGGATCCCTAGTACTGGGGATAGTGTTTGCCAGATGGGGCACTCCTCAGATAGATCTTTTCGCAGCCCCAGACAATCATCAACTTCCACTGTTTTGTTGCAGGCCCCCAGTGTTGGGCTCAGTTCCCCTGGATGCCTTTCTCCTCGATTGGGAAGGGACGTTTCTTTATGCCTTTCCCCCTTCCCTCTCCTGTTCAAAGTACTAGTCAAAATCAGGTCTCAGCCCTGCAAAATGATCCTGATTGCTCCAGACTGGGCCAGGCAGCCCTGGTACCCACTCCTTCTGTCCTGAGCAGTCCATCTTCCCCTGTGTCTCCCCAGGAACCACAATCTGTTAACCTGTGCTCAGGGGAGAGTTTGGTATCCGAATCTCAAATCCCTCAACCTCAAGGCTTGGCTTTTGAGCGGTTAGAGTTTGCTGATTTGCAACTTTCTCAAAGTGTTCTCGAAATCCTGAAGGCTGCTAGGAAGCCTTCCACCAGGGCTACCTATAACTCCAAGTGGAAAAGGTTTTCCATATGGTGTTCTGGTAAGCATGTTTCCCCAGAATCTGCTGATCTACCCACTGTATTGGACTACATGGTCTATCTTAGTTCTTTGAGACTGAGACCAGCCACCCTGAAAGTGCACTTGGCTGCTGTCTCTGCCTTCATTTCAGCAGGGAAGCCCTCTTCTCTTTCTGCTCATCCTGTATTTTCCAAGTTTTTTAAAGGATTGCTTCACACCAATCCTCCATTCAGGGACCCTGTCCCGGCTTGGGATCTTAATGTATGCATTGCTCAGCTAATGCAACCCCCTTTTGAGCCTCTGTCTTCGGCAGAGCTTAAGTATTTGACTTGGAGAAAACTATTTCTGGTAGCCATCACTTCTGCCAGGCGTATAAGTGAGTTACAGGCTTTATCAGTAGAAACTGACTTTATTTCCTTTCACAGGGATAAAGTAGTCCTCAGGACTAACAGGAAGTTTTTGCCTAAGGTGGTTTCAGATTTCCACCTTAACCAATCTATTTCACTTCCAGTGTTCTTCACTGACCATTCCTCCTCTGGTGAGAGGAGGCTGCACAACTTATATGTTAGAGGGCCTAAGTTACCATAGGCGTACCAAGGGTCTGGGTTTGACTCCTCCAACTGTTTCTCACTTATGGTGAGGTTGGGAAAGGAGACCTGCCACTAAGAGATCCATTGACAGGTGGATCGTTTCTTGTATCAATTTTGCTATCAAAAGCTGGGTGGGTTCCCCCTCAGGCCTGAGGCTCACTCTCAGAGGTACAGCTGCATCTCTAGCTGCTGCTGAGACATCCCTATCTTGGAGATATGTCAGGCAGCTACTTGGAAGACAGTACACACTGCAAAGCATTACTCCCTGGATATTCAGGCCAGGAGGGATGCTCGGTTTAGCACAACCGTGCTTCAGAGCCTATTCCCTAAGTAGGTTCTGTCCTCCTCCATGGAGGTACTGCTGTGTAGTCTGCAGTAGTCATAATATAGCAAGACTTCATGTTGTTTGAAGAAAAATTACTCACCTTAGTAATGTTGTTTCTTCTAATGGAGTCTTTATATTATGACCTCCCCCCCAGCCTGCCCCTCTCAGAACTCCTACTTTGGGTATGGGGTGGGTAGTCCTCTGTTGGCATTTATTGATGCCCTCTTTCATGTTTGGGTGTTGTGTTTATTTAGTTATTTTATCTTATTTTTCTGGTCCACTGACTTGAGTCTTTGTGTTGGGACCATGAAAAATGTGTTAATATATTAGTGGCCAGTTGGCTAGTGTAGGTTATAGCTTCCACACAGAACCTTAGTGAGTTTTTGCTCATAAAGATCTGACGGTTTCGGTTTGAAACCAGCCTAACAGAGCTTCTGAACCAAGCTCACGCTCTAAGCTCCATGCTCTGCATGGAAGTTAACTCTTTCACCTCCGGAGCAGTTCTAAGGCTGGGACAAACTGCAATAGTCATAATATAGCAAGACTCCATTAGAAGAAACAACATTACTAAGGTGAGTAATTTTTTCTTCTTTGATCTTATAAGATGCACAGGTTGCCATCAGTAACACTCTTGAACATCGATGCTAAAATATACGCCAAGGTACTAGCAACAAGATTATGCTGAGTCATGCCCCACCTGATACAATCTCTTCATTCTGGTTTTATGCTAGGCAGGCACAGACAGTGTGCAAACAATTACACACCTACTGATTAAAGCAAAGAAAGATGGACTCCCGGTACTGCTCATATCATTGGACACTGAAAAAACATTTGACCGGGTGGAATGGCTTTACCTCTTTCAGGCAGTGGAGGAGTGCAGCTTCCCCTGGTCTTCTGCAAAATGGTGAAATTACTATATAATGCACATATGGCAGCAGTCGGCACCAGTGGTCTGATATCAAAACTCTTTCCGCTAACAAGAAGCACCCAGCAAGGCTGTCCCCTTTCACCAGCTTTGTTCAGCTTAACTCTAGAGCTTCTACTTTTGCACATTTAACAAAATCAGAATATAGAGGATATCTAGTGACAGTGACTTCGTACAAGGTAACTATGTATGCTGACGATGTACTGTTATCTCTTAGGAATCCAAGTACCTCTGCCCCTCCCTCCGAGGGCACTCATCCAGACATGCTTCACTTTATCGGGATACAGACTGAACAAAGAAAAAACAGAGGCCCTACAAATAGGAGGGGAATGTTGCAAAGACCAGGTAGAAGAAGACTTAAATGAACAGCAAGCTGCACATCTTATTTAGGTCTTAAATTGTTGGCCTCTCCCACAGAAACCACATTTATGAACTGGAGAACCCTAATGCTTATTGTCACAGCAGATTTGGACAGATGGAATAATCTGCCATTGTCTGGGTCACAGGATATCATAAGTAAAGATGAACCTAATACCGGGGGGCTATATACCTGTTTCTAGTGCTTTAAATGCCCCTTACGATCAAACAAATTAATGAGCTTCAAACTCCCCTTACGATCAAACAAATTAAGGAGCTACATACAAAAGTAAGCAACTTCATTTGGAATCACAAATGACACAGAAGTTAGCCAGACAACCAGAGAATGGGAAGAATGAAAGTTCCAGACCTACAGCTGCATCACATAGCTGCCCAGATGACCAAAATCACACAGTGGTGGTCAGTGGACAAAGAGAGAATCCCCAGTAAATATGTTACAGACCGGCTACATATTGAAAAACATATGTGCAGGGAGAAGGGTCTGGGTCTGGCGTCTCACTTATTCTCAGCATTTCCAGACTCCCAGAAAAATACACCAATGACTAAGGCACATAAACAACTAGTGGGCATACTGCGCAGAACAAGGATTTCAATTAAGCAAAGCAGTGCACAACCCGTGTGTGGCAACCATGAGATTTGCATTACAATCAAAAATTCAACTTCAGAACTTGGAGAGAGACAGAGGAATATTAACAGTGGAAAACCTCAACAACACTGGATTTAAACCTTCCAGGGATCTGCAAATGTCACCAAGATTACCTCCCATCGAGCACTATAAATATCTACAACTACAACACATCCTATCTACATTAAGGGTCACAGGCTTAGGGAGGAAGAAACCTTCAGAATGGGAAAATAAACTACTGAAATTTTAAGCAGAAGATCCCAGAATCTTGAGCTGGTACATAGAACTAGTGAGCCAGATTCCCTGAGAAAACAGGTTAAAAACTGGAGGACAGTGGCACTGGAACAGGACACTAATTTCTGAGAATGGGCGAAACTGTGCAGTGTCACAAAAACATCACCATCCCTAACTGATATAAACAAAACCAGCAATTTAAAATACTCCACAATTTAGATTACAAGCCAGAGAAGCTGCACGAAGTGAAATTAATCCCGAGATCTCAGCAGTACAAGTGCAGAGCCAAACGGCTCCCTTTTACACCTTTTCTGGCTATGCCCAAGAATATTGGATAAGCATGAAGACGTCACTAAATTCACTTCAGAGTATGGCGGTAACTCCAGAAATATGTGTAGCTGGTAACCTAGTGCGGGGGCAGCAAGCAACATGGCGAATGTTTTGTCGCCGAGCTCATACAGGCAGACATTAACAGCATTATTTCATATGTAAACAGTGGCGAGATCAGGAAGAATCCCTCCAGCATTCCTCCAATGCCCCATGGCAGTGGGCAAACAGCAAAAGTGGCAGCACAAGCTGAATTTTGAGCTGATCAGTCCACCAACTCCTCAGCGATCACAGCACAAGGTACGCACCTATTCTGAAGCCTCAGCAGCACAGGAGGCATAATGCACAAAGCTTGAAAGATCCTTGTCTGGGATGCCAACAACATTAGCAAACATGTAGAGTGAAATGTAGGCTGTTTTCAATGACCTCTCAGCCCAGATAAGCTATATTCAAGGAATAGTCACTTGTTTATCTGAAATGGCGGCAGCTCATGCTACCAGAATAGAATTGGAAGAAAGAGTGAGCGAGCTTGAAGACACTGTTGGCAGAGACCATAATAACTTCAAGGCCACTCTGGAGGTACTCTGGGTCCGCAGTGATGACCAGGAAAATAGAACGCAGCAGTCCAACCTCTGCATCATTGTACTGCCAGAGGGGTTGAAGGGGGAAAGCTCCAAAAAGGGAACTTTGCAAGTGGCTGGTCACTAACCTAAAAATGGATCCATCAGCTCTGGCTTTTGAAGTGGAATGAGTGCACAGAATGGGGCCTAAGCCCAAGCTGGGTGACATACCCTGCCACTGCCTCATTAAGTATTTGTACCACACAGACAAGGAAAAGGTGCAGTGGGCTGCAAAAGTTCACGGTCCCACCATAATCGATGGGAGATCCGGTCTCAGTATTTCAAGATTATAGCACTGGGCTACAACACAAGCAGTAACTGTTTAATGGTGTAAAAACTAAACTACACCACTGTGGATGGGACTTCAAGTTTTCTGTACTCTGCTCACCTTAGGATCACCAGGCCAGGTCACCCCGCATGGTTCTTCACTGACCGAGCCGCTGCAGATCGCTGTATCAAAGAGAAGGAGAACTCAGCCATTGAGGGTTGATCTCATGCTCATGAAACTGCTCCTGCAAGATGACCAGGTTGGTGCTAATGATTTGTAGTAGATTTCAACCCCCTCTGACCAGCGGCGCCTGCCTGGCTACCTTTTCTGGTATGGTGACCCTTATGTTCTGCCATCCCTCATTTTTCTTTTTGTTAAAATAGTGCTATTTGACTGCCTGGGGGAGTGTTACAGTTTGATTAATGCTAATAAACACATCTTTCTACTAGCCACTGAGCAGTCAGTGTTTTGGCAGCCACCCAGCAGCAGGGGGACGCCCTTTCCTCGACTAGCCCCAGTGTAAATTTGCTGAAGAGGCACTACGAGCACCTCATTGTTGCTGCACTTTCTGCTTGAGCAGTGTTTACAGGCTGAGATGCCCAGAGGTTCTTTATTTTTCTTATTTCAGGCTCTGTATGTTGCTCTCTTCCTCCAGAGTTTTCACACTATCGTGGGGAAAATGGTGCCCGAGATGCGACTGCTTCGGGAGAAGCAGGTAACGATGAGCTGTCAAGGACGGGAAAATCTACTTGACTGTTCCACCATCTTAACATACCTATTGCACGACTGTGCGACTGCAGTTCTTTACTTAGTCCCTGGTGTATAATCCTCAGTCTTGTTAACTGATATGTTCCTCGGTATTGCTAAAACTGGGAGCAACCCTTGTTTGAATGCAGCAAGAGCTCAGTGTCAGCATGAGGGAGGCAATAGAGTGTTTCACCGTGGCCCTCCTCCGATCACATCTGGGGATGCCGGTGCCAGTGTTTGTGTGTGTGTGGGGGGGGGGGGCTCTCTGAATCCCTCGAGCAGGGCAGTTCTGTCCTGTGATGATTGGGTTCTCTGGCTCGCACATTCTCAGGACCTATACTTGTATTCTTATACATGATTCTACTGACCGTCAGTGACTTGCTCAACTAGTGTTCCGGAATCTGTGTGGGGAGGTGAGCCTGGTCCGAGGCTGGTCACCCTAACTCAGGTCATTACCTGGGCACTGTATCATGCCTTCAAAGGATTAAGTGAAGCATTTAATTGTATTTTTGCATAACCTTGCACAGCTTGATAATGTGACTGAGCTATGCCAGAGCAATCCCCTTGGGAGGGACCCCAGTGTGGTTCTGGTGACTGGGCATAGCCATGCAATCCCCTGAGAATTCCATGGGGTTTTCCATTCTACTCTCCACTTTCACTGGGCTTGCACTGCAGGGGTGCCACCCTGCCCAGTGGGCTAGGAGGGTCTCCCACCTTTGCGTTTTGCACGATACTACTGAGTTGCTGTCTGTTTTATTTGGGTTAATAGTTACTCACTTTATGTACAAAGGTGTCATATACCTTGTCCCCAGTCCATAGCCACCACCCTGTTTGTAAGGGATGGTCTGACAAGCGGTCAGATGCTTGACAGTAAGGGAGGGGTCTGGCACTATCTGTGTTTCTGTTGCATTGCTGGTTTGCCCAAGGTGAGAGGAGAGGGTTGGGAAAAGTTGTGTTTGTTGTTCGGAGTATTTGGGGGGGATTGGCTGAAGAGGGAGGGGAGGGTGTGAGGGTAAAAAAAGGAAAATATTTTTATTAATCAGTTGATGTTGGGTAATGGTTATGCACTGGATCCTTTCTAGACTTTGCAGTACCAATGGGAATGGCAGGAACATCGCTCTAGCCTGTAGATGAACTGTAGTTAAGCAGCCTAATGGCTAACAGCTTCATAGTTAACACGTGGAACGTTAATGGCCTCAAAAATGTGCTGAAGTGCCGTAAGGTAGTGGGGATGGTAAAGAAATCGAAAACATAAGTTCTCCTTGTGCAGGAAACACACAAGTAGACATGAGTTTGAAAAGACCTGCAAAAGCAAGAGTGGGCAATGGGTGCAGCCTGTTTTTCTGCACAAGTAAGAGGGTGGCCATCTGGCTTCCAGTGGGTGTCCAGGTTAAGATTCTTGCTACTATGTCTGATCCAAGGGCAGATATATCCTTGCCTATGGCCCGGTGGCGCTGAGGGTTGAGGCGGTGGACGCCACACCTCGCGCCACGCCAGCCACCCGAGTTCGGTGACGGACTTGGGTGGCTGGGGGTTAACAGGAAGGAGAGGATAGAGCATCCAGAGGACAGCTCTCCTCTCCTGGGGAGGGTTGCTTGGTGTGGGGCACTGCAGGTACACCAGCCGACGTAAGTGGACAGAATGCGGCAGACGCCAGCAGGGTAGCCATGCGAAGGCGTCATTGCACGCTGCACTCCAGGGGAGAAAATTCAAGAAATACCCCTGCTTCCCAGATAGGTGACGCCGCTCTCCAGGGTCCCCACCGTCACAAGCCCAATATTGGGCTCAATCCTCTGTCTGTCCCAATCCCTCTGACCTGCCTTGGTCCAGCAGTGGTTGTGTTCCTGGGTCGTCAGGCCAGGTAGGAAGGGGGAGTGTCTGTCCCCAATTTCCCGGAGGGGAGAGCTTCAGACCGGGCGGTAGAGGGTGGGAGGTGCGAGAGGGACACTCAAGAGAGTTCCGAGATAGTGGGTGATAAAAATAGTTAACAAAAAATATATATGTATATCCTGGCACAAGTCACAGTGGTTGGTGGAGGGACCTACTTGGTCGGTTCTGTTTGTACTCCCAATGTGGAGGACCCTGCCTTCTCTCAAAGGCCAATTTTGGACATGGCATCTTTCTTGGGCCCCTGGTTGTTGTTGGGAGGGGACTTTAACTGTGTCAGGGATACAGTTCTGGACCGTTTCAGCCTGAGCCCAGTGTCACTCTTCCCGTAGTACTCGGGGGCCCTTGGCACCTTGGAGATGAATTTTAATCTGGTGGATGCGTGGAGGCACTGCCATTCCATGGGACTAGAGCACAGTTACTTCTAGGAACATGGATATGTTGTTCATCCACACTTCTTGGCATGTCCCATTCAACTTTAAATCTTGCCGGAAGTCTTCAAGCTGGCTCCTCCCACCCACCCAGGTGGTATATACCTCGGCTCCACCCCATGACACCAGAACTTCCTTTCCGCTGGAAGATACAAGTGCTCTCAGCATATCGTAGGCCCTGGATACTAACCGTCAATTTTTAACGAAAAATTAAACTCGTTCGAGTTAGCGATTGCACTTTCGTCGCATCTATCATGGAGGAAAAATCTTCCCCCTGATTTTGCCGGTGCCCTTGCGGCCAGAAGATGTGGTGCACCGATCCTCACCTAACGTGCGTCTACTGCCTAGGTGTCGGCCAAGACACGTCGTTGTGCAGTTTTTGCCTGGCTTTACATCCCATTGTCCTGGATGACTGCAAGGCACGCTTGAAGCTGAGGAGACAGGAGAAAAGGAACCCACCAGTGAAATCGAAGGAGGCGAGGTGGGCAGTTTCCGCGGCTGCAGGATCCACCGAACAGCTGGAACAGATTGGCGTTCGAGAGGAAGCAGCCCGCGCCCGTGTCGAAGCTTCTTGTTCCTCTGAACCTTGGCTCCACCTACGGCTCCTTCAAGGAGTTGTGCCATTCTCCCCCCACTCGGGTGAGGCGCCCTTGGGCTCACCTCTCCTCTCGCTCGGAAGAGAGATAAGGACCTTGTTTTCGTCTTGGTGAAGACGTTCTTGGGACTGAGAGAGGTCCGAGTCCCAGGAACACACGGTCTTGACTTCAGTCGAGATCGCATCCTTGGCCGCCGTTTTCACGGATCTTCTTTCTGGCCAGGGGACCAAGGAAGTGGCCAACGAGGTCTAAATTATCCTCGACCCGATAGACCCTTTGTCGCCAGCCGTGGCCGACAACTCATTGGAAAGGACTCTGGTCCTTGTATTTCCTGATGAGGAGAGCCAGCCTGCTGGTGTCCCCATCAAGGACCCGGTTCTGGACCCTCAGTTTTCACCGACCCCGGTGTCTCCTGATCGACCGAGTTGGCCTCCCCGATCTGGGTCGAGGTTCAGAAACCCCTTGGCTGAACGACTGAGAAAGAGCCACAAGCGCTGTAAGAAGAGGCATCGCCACAGGTCCTCATCCTCCTTGGACGAGGAGAGGCTCCAACGGAAGCTCCGTCGGCGCTATGAAGACCTCATGTGGCAGCAGCTGATACTGACTGGGCAGAAGCCCGCTCCACCGCCCACTCCATCCATGACTTGACTTCCACCTCCTAGGCCGATGCCGACCTCTCCGGAACCAAAGCCACCAGGTCCTCCGCCCATGGGGCTGGCCCGTCTCCCGGTTTGGCCTATTCCAGTCTCTCCACCGATTCGGGTGGAACCACCGCCTAAACAGCCTGAGGGAGGGGCGCCCTCGAGAGAGGACCAACAAGACACCGGGCTTCCCTGACGTCTGTCGATAACAGTCACCCCGGACCGCCCTCTGCACATCGAGGGTGACTTAGGCAATAGACCGCTCTACCACAACTCCTCGGACTCTGACGTCACCGGCTTACACTCACATCCTGGGGATGATGAGTCGTCAATCGGCGCAGGGTTGGAGGAAGGCCCTTCCTCCTTCCAGGGCATTCTTCGCCTCATCTCCGACTCTACCGGAATGCCCCTGGAACCCATCCAGAAAAAGGCGGAGTACCCTCTCACTGACATCCTCAAGAGGGGGGATACCCCGATGGACGCCTTTCCAGTGTCCGAGGCCATTGTTGGCCCGGCCCTTGAACTTTGACAGCGTCCTGCCTCCTGCCCAGCACCATCTGCCCACATGGCCCGCAAGTACGCGGTTCCCATGGGGTCCCTGCGGGGTTCACTGAGCACCCTTTGGCCGAGAGCCTGGTGACCACCTCGATATTCAGGCATATGGGTAGTTCAGCTGACACTGACCGATCCCCGGACAAGGAGTCCAAAAATATGGACCACTCTGCCCGCAAAGTCTACACTGCCTCTTCTCTGGGCCTTTGTCAGGCCAGCTTGGCTGTTATTATGGCACACTTCTCTCATGCCCTTCTGGATCATTGGGTGAGGTCCTCCCTCATCTCCCACCAGACATGCAGACTATGGTCAAGCAGGTCCATGACCAAGGTCGTGCTGTCGCAAAACAGCAGCTCCAAACAGCCTTGGATATAGGAGATTCTTGTGCCTGCTCATTGGGCAGCCGCAGTGACCTCTCACCACAGGGCTTGGCTGAGGCTTTCCTCCTTCCCGGTGGACACTCCGCATAAGCTTGCTGATGTGCCCTTACTGGGGACCAACTTGTCCGGTCCAGGAGTGGCCGGTCACCTTCAGCGGGTAGAGCAGTCCAGTGTCACCTTGGATGCTTCTTCTGCCAAGGGTTCTTCGGGAAAGAACCAGCAGAGGAGAAAGAAGAAGCCATTTCAGCACTCTTCCCCTGCGGTCAGGCAGCCCTCCTGTCAAGGAGGTCTCCCGTGGGGGGTCGGCTCTGCCACTTCCTTTCCGCCTGGTCCGCTATTACTTTGGACAGGTGGGTTCTCAAAGTGGTCGGTCAGGGATTGCTTCTGGAATTTAAGCAGTACCCTCCCAGCCAGGCCCACGCCCCTCAGGAGAAACAGATCTCCGCGTGCACCCAGTCGTCTCTTTGAGACAACGAGGCTCAGCTCCTCTGCAAGGAGGCAGTAGTTCCAGTGCTGGATCCTCCGACAGATCCAGGCTTTGTTTCCAGGTACTTCCTGGTACCCAAACAGATGGGGGGTTGGCGTCCCATCCTGGATCTCCATGACCTGAATCAATATCTCAGGTCCCGCGCACCTTTCGGATGGTCACTCTGAACCAGATCATACCATCCCTGGAGCGAAACATGTGGTTCTGTTCACTGGATCTACAGGATGCGTTCTTTCACGTCCCAATCCATTCGTCCCATCAGCGGTTCCTCCGCTTCAGGGTCGAAGGGACCCTGTTCGAGTTCCGAGCCATGCCGTTCAACCTGTCATCGGCCCCTCTGGTCTTCACCAAATGCATTGCAGTGGTGGCAGCCTACCTTCGGCGTCGAGGAGTCAGAATCTACCCTTATCTCGACGACTGGCTCTTGGCAGGTTCATCCCTTCAGGAGGTGAAGTCCAGGGATCTGGCCCTCCAAACCTGCTCCCAACTCGGCCTCCTGATCAACAAGGCCAAGTCGGAACTCGTGCCCTCTCAAGTGATGGGCTTCATTGGGGCAGAGCTCGACTCTTGTCAAGCCAGGGCTCATCTCCTGGCGGACAGGGTGGAGATTCTCTCCTCCTTTGCCCAATCATTTCTGGTTGGGCACTTGCACCCTACCCGGGACTTTCTGCACCTTCTGGGTTACATGGCGGCGTGCACCTCAGTGGTCCGTTGGGCCCAATGGCACATGCACCCCCTCCAGTGGGAGCTGGCTGCCCAGTGGACTCAGCGATATGGTCACTTCGACCAGCTGATCACTGTAACCCAGAAGATGTGGGACGCTCTCCAACGGTGGACTGCCCCAGACTGGTTGCTGGAAGGGATCCCTTTTGTCCACCCCGAGCCGACAGTCGTCCTTAGGACAGATGCCTGTCTCATGGGCTGGGAAGCCCACATGGGGGACAACAGGGCCCACGGGTTCTATCATCAACCTGTTGGAGCTCAGAGCAGTCAGACTGGCATTGTCAGCTTTCACTCCTCAGCTCTGGGGTCAAGTGGTTCAAGTCCAGACGGACAATACCACGACCACGTACTACCTCAACAAACTGGGTGGTATGCACTCCCGTCTGCTGTGGAGGCGCTCCGCATCTGGACCCTCGTAAGTCGGTTGGAGGCGGATCTCCTAGCCATCCATGTGGCATGAGCCTCGAACCAGCTGGCGGATGCTCTCAGCCGCATAGGAAGACATCCCATGAGTGGTCTCTACATCCAGAGGTAGCTTACAACCTGTTTTCCCAGTGGGGCAAACCGATGGTGGACCTGTTTCCCTCCAAGGAAAACACCGAGCTGAGGCTGTATCATGCCCGCCCTCCTCAGCAGGGCTTGCTGCAGGGGGATGCCTTCTCGAGATCGTGGACCCCAGGCCTCCTCTGTGCCTTCCCTCCATTTCTCTTGATCCACAAGGTGTTACTCAAAGTGAGGAGGGATGAGGCTAAGGTGATCCTGGTAGCCCCAGACTGGCCGTGCCAGTTCTGGTACCCAGATCTACTCAGCCTCAGCTGCAGGCCCCCGGAGCGGCTTTGTACACGCCTGGACCTGATATCTCTGAACCAGGAGAAGGTATTCCATCCGGACCTTCAGTCCCTGCACCTCACAGCCTGGTACCTGGGCTAGAGTTCCAGGCTTTGGGTCTTTCCGAGGATGTCTGCACCGTGGTGGAGGCATCTAGAAAGGAATCGACCAGGAAATGCTATGCCTTCAAATGGAAGCGTTTTTCCATTTGGTGTCAGAGTAAGGGTCTGGACCCCTTATCCTGTTCTGTGGCTAACATTCTCGACTACCTTTGGTCTCTCTTCAAAGGAGGTCTACGGTCATCGACCCTTAGGGTGCACCTGGCAGCCATTTCTGCTTACCGGGCACAGGCTGGTCAGCCGACTTTGGCGCAGGAGATAGTGGTCGGGTGCTTTTTCAAAGGCCTGGATCACATATCCCCTCTGGTGCATGTACCTCCACCTCCGTGGGATCTGTTGCTGGTTTTGGCAAAGCTCATGGGCAAGCCATTCGAACCCATGCACAAATGTGAGCTTTCACACTTGTCATGGAAGACGGCCTTCCTGGTGGCTCGGATGCCGAGTATAGGCTCCATACCTTGGACATGAGACGTGCTGTCTCCTACTACAAGGAGAGGACGGCGGAAATTCTTGGAGAGGTTCGCCAGCTGTTTGTCACCTACCCTGAAGCCGCTTCTGGTAGACCTGCAGCCAAACGGACCATCGCGAGATGGATTACATCATGCATAGGTCTGTGCTATGAGTTGGCGAGCAAGGAGCCTCCCAGAGGGATAAGAGCTCATTCTACCCACCATACTGCTGCTTCCAGAGACATCCCTATCCAGGAAAACTGTCAGGCTGCTACCTGGAAGTCAGCAAACACTTTCATTACCCACTACCACATCGACCTTGAGTCACGCCGGGATGCTGGTTTTGGGGCCTCGGTTCTCCAATCTTTATTTCCTAAGTAAGGGGTGTGCGCCTTGCCTCCCTCCTCCCGGAGAACTGCTTGGAGTCTGCCAAGAAGTGTGGATGAACAACATATCCACACTCCTGAAGAACAGGTTACTCACCTGTAACAGTAGTTCTAGGGTGGTATATATTTGTTCATCCACCACCATTCCTCCCTGGCTTGGGTGCACACCTGCTTCCAGCGGGCTAAGATCTGGCCTCATGGGGCGGAGCCAAGGTATATACCACCCGGGTGGGTGGGAGGAGCCAGCTTGAAGACTTCTGGCAAGATTTAAAGTGGAAGGGGACATGCCAAGAAGTGTGGATGAACAACACGTACCACTCCTAGAACTACTGTTACAGGTGAATAACCTGTTCTTTTCACACTCCCACCACTCACATGCGAGATTGGACCACCTCCTGTTGAGTGTGACTGTTCTCCCTGGGGTCTCTACTATAGCTTACTCTGCCATCCTAATTTCAGACCATGCCACACTAACCATGATCTTTTCCACTGGTGGAACTTCATTGGCGTTGTGCCCATGGAGGCTTTACCCAGCTTTTTTGAAAGACCCATCCTTCAGAACATGTATATCCCAGGCCCTCTGAGAATTTCTGCAGTTTAACAAACTGAATGACACCTTAACGGGTTCACTGGGAGGCCTTTGAAGGCCTGTATAAGGGGTCACGCTGTAGCTTACTCTGCCTATAAGAACTGGGCAGAGGAGCAGGCACTCTCCAAACTCTTCACCAAAATTGAGATATGTGCAAATGCACACATGCTGAGACCCTCAGCTTCCCTGCACATGGTGCTTCAAAAGATAATTGGAATATAATACCCCAAGTAGTTTGAGAATTTAAAGAACCATCATCCTGACCCAGGCAGGGTCATATTGTGAGGGGGACAGGGCTGGGATGTACCTTGCCTGGCAGCTGTATAAGAGGGAAGGTGAGAAGTCCATTGCCCAGATAACGGACAGCAATGGGGCTCCAACTTCTGATCCTGTGAAAATTGGTGAGGCTTTCTGTTCATTCTGCAATGCCCTATATACCTCTAAGGTCTCCCCCACTGCCCTGCAGTTTGAGGACTGTTTTTACAAAGGCCCCTATACGGCCAGTTGACTCCCAGGAAGCCTGGCAGCTGGAGTAACCCCCATAACCAAAGAGGAAGTCCTTCGGGCTAATAAGTGCCTCAAGTGGAGGCAAGGCTTCAGGCCCTGATGGGCTGCCCATCGACGACTTCAAAATATTCACAGCCAAGCTCTTGGACACACTTGTGGACATGCTGGGAGACAGCCTGAGATCTTTTGTGCTGCCCCCCTCCACACAGTCTGCCACAATCACTGTGTTACCAAAGCAGGGCAATAACCCCACCCTACGTGCCTCCCACAGACCTATTTCATTTTTGACAGCATACTATAAAATTCTTGCAGAGGTCCTCGCTTCCCACCTTGAAACCATTCTACTACATATTATTCACCCTGATCAGGCTGGGTTTATTAAAGGGAGGCAGGGGAAACACAATATATGGAGGACTCTATATATAGTTCATAATTGGCCAAGAAACCCAGCAAACATGGGGTGGCGTTCCTTGTCGTGGATGCATAAAATGCTTTCGACCACACAGAATGGGGGTACATGTTCATGGTTCTAAGGTAGTTTGGGATGGGGCCTGGACTGGTGAGCTGAATACAAACCCTGTATGTGTCTGCCATAGCCCAAGTTATTGTTCATGGCTCACTCACATCATCCTTCTCCCTGGGTAGGAGCATCAAACAGGGGTACCCCTTGTCACCACTCCTGTACGTTCTCTCCCTTGTACCTCTAGCAGCCGACATCAGGAATGACCTTGGAATAGAGGGACGTAGAGGAAGATGCCAGGAGCACAAAGCAGCACTTATCACTGGTGAATTGCTGTTACTTCTACAGGCCCCGCTAGGGCCTCCCAGTAGTATATTTCCTCTTGCAGGAGTATCCTGTTGGGGCATAAAATTAACTGGGGGAGGGATGAGATCCTGCCAATGGGGAAGCTGCATACGGTGTATCTAGTTGGCTATCCCATAGGTCTGAAACGTTTTTGTTTGTTTTTAGTTTTTTTGGTTTTGTTTTATCTCCAGCTCCTGGAGAACTCCTTCCAGCATCCACTAGCTCCCAGCCTCTACCCTCCCCTGTGACTGCTCCTCTCCCCTCGTGCCACTGAGCACCACCTCCAGGTCTGAACCTTCCGGAGGTAGGGCCGCCCTATCCTACCAGGGTGCTCTATCTATAGGGCAAAGTGCCCAGCGCACGAGGAGGCTCGAGGAGAGGAAATCAGCCCAGGATTGGAGGTGTGGGCTTGGAAGGTCATGGTGCCTTCATCTTTTCCCAGGAAATGGAGTTTTTCTTTCTTTAGTATACGAGTGTTCCTTGATTCCTGCGGAGTGCAGCTCATCATCAAGGCAACGTCACGCCGCAACTCCGCCTCCCAACATTTGCAGCGTCGCTACATTGGGCGCCCCTGACGGCCACCAGAAGCTGCTCCAAGAGCGATCGCGTCCCTTACCCTTCCTGGGGAAGAGAGAGCAGTCCTACGGATGCTCAATCTCCCCCGCCCACCCACCGCTGACCCACATGGGTTTGCCTCAACCCGCCACCGTGGAGCGAGGTGGTGTCCAGCACCTCAACCCTCAGCGCCACCGGGCGGCTCAGCCTGAAACTGGTTGACCAGCTAAAGTATCTCGAGATGATTATACCAGCCAAATTACACCTACTGTACCTTAGGAACTATAGACCACTTGTGACCAAGCCAGCAGAGGATTGTGATAGGTGGCGGGCCCTACTCATCTCTCTTATTGGGTGGATAAATACATTAAGAATGTCTGTCCTTCCAAGGTATTTATATTAGGTTTTGCCTGTCCATGGCCCTCTAACTCACTTCAGGCAGGTCAGCTCCTTGCTACATAAATTTATTTGGAATGTGAAAAATGCCTGAATCAGGAGGAGCATGCTATACCTCCTGATCAACTTGGATGGCCTTGCATTTCCTCATTTTCAGCATTACTACTGGGCCTCACAATGGTCTTTTCTGCTGTTGGGCAAGACTAGTATTGAATCTGCTTGGGTGGCATTGGAGGAGGAGGAGGACCTGGGTGGTACCCTCGAGAGATTTCCTGTCTAGGACTTTATGGACGTTAAAGTTGCTTCCACTGAACAACAAACTTTTCATAAAACATGACTAAAGCGTGGCTTTTAAGCCCATGAGTACCTGGCCATCCATTCAGGCCCCTCCTCTTGCTCCAGTATATTCTCCACTGTGCGAGAGAAGAGGGGGATACATGGTTCATGTACACCAAAGACTGCATGGCTGGAGGAAACAGAGACTGCAGAATGTGACCCACCTCTACAGGGGAGGATGACTGCTTGCTTTTCAGGAGCTCAAGAAAACATGGGGCTTACAGGTGAGGGATTTGTTTTCTTACTTAACTGTGCAGGCCAGATTGGGTGAGAACCTGGATAGGGCATCCGGCTGGAACTGTACTAGCCATTCAAGGAAGAATTAGACAGACTGCCATGTATGAAGCCCTTGTTGGACTTTGACCACATCATTAGAGGGGGACAGGACTCGCCCTTGGGGAACACCTGGTCCCAATGGGAGCAGGACCCCTACACGCTCATTAACCTGAAGATTTGGATTGAGGCAGCCAGGCATTTTAATAGCTGATCTCATAGTAATGAACTGTGTCAAATACAACTGAATTTCATGTTCATGGCTCATGTCACCTCACAGAAGCTCCATAGAGCCTCCTCAGAAAAATCTCCAGTGTGCCCTAAATGTTTGCAAGAAGTAGCAAATTTCCTCCATATGACTCTCACGTGTCCAAGAATTACCCAGTTTTGTAATGCATTCCATTCAGTCATGATGGGGGTCTTGGAGAGGACCCTACTGAGAACTCCTTTGGAGCTGCTCCATGGTGTTGACCCCAACAGGAATTCAGTAGGGGAGGGAGTACCCCTTTGGTTAGCTGCCCTAATAAATGCCAGGAAGGCCTTTGCTCTAAACTAGCTGCCAGTACAATGGCGGATTACCTTTAAAGTCGGTCTTCTGACTTACAAAGCCCTAAACGGACAGGGCCCAGACTATCTGAAAGAGCTTCTGGTACCTTACTGCCCCGGGCGATCGCTCCGCTCAGCTGACGGGTTGCTAGAGATTCCAAGTGTGTGTTTAAAATCTTCTGGGGCCCGGGCTTTTATGCATGCGGCTCTTTCTCTTTGGAATTGTCTACCCCGCCAGTTACACGAGTGCGCCACCGTGGAGGGCTTTAAACGAGCCCTGAAAACCCATCTTTGGCACCAAGCATTCGGCGACTGATTGGCTGTATTTATCTTAATTTTAAAAGTTTGTTCAGATGTTTGTGGCATTAACTAAGCTGCTGTAATGTGTGTAATATGCGTATGTTTTTAAATCTTGTTTGGCGCCTTGGTTTTGGAAAGACACCATAGAAATAAAGTTTTATTATTTAATATTATTATTATTTTTGGAAGCTCCCGTTGCCATGATGAGCTTCTTAAGTGGCATATAAGTGTTCCTTCAAATTGAATGTTTAGTTTTGAGGGTTTTAGTCACAAACTTGTCTGAATTTAAAAATGTTTACTGATTACACGTCGTAGCTGCAGTCTCGTTTTTGAATTACAACCTACTTAGGTTATTTAACTACTGTCAGTGCATGGACTGATTTAGTTTCCTAGTTCAGGAAACAGTGCTTGGAAAATTTTTCAAACTCATCTTTTACTCCCATGCAGCTCATGGGCTTGTATATGCAGCAGTTATTGTACATTAATGTTGGAAGTGTTATAAAATATGTTGGATTTCCCCACACGATGTACCTTATGATGCAACACGGTATTTTAAATGCGTGTATTAAGAGGAGTGGCATCCTCACTGGTTTTACAAATTTCTTTTGTATGTACTACATTAGGACTAAGACTTTATGTTCGTTGATATACCAATAAATATAAAGTTAAAAAAAAAAAAAGATAGTGGAAGTGCTAGGGGGAGAGAGGAGTTAGGCAGGTAGGTATCAAGTGCTATGGGCAGAAAGAAATGGAAGAAGGGAAGAAAGGGGAGGAGGAGGGGAAAGCAGAGCACAGCCCAACAGAGACCCCTTCAGGATGCTGAGAACTCTGCAAGGGGGCAAGGGAGGCTGCACAGGATGGGATGGAGGAAAGGTTAGCTACAATAGATGGGGGAAGGAGAACGGTTAGACGAGGTAGTTAACAGGTAAAGGCCAGGTGAGTCTGCCATTAGCGAGGGTGTAGTTAGGGAGGGTCATGGCAAGAGCAGCTTGATGAGATAATTGTGTAGGGCAGCACTGAAGGAGGAGGAGGAGTGAGATTTGAGGGGGGAAGGAGTTCCAGATTTTGGGGAAGCGGTGTGAGAAGCGTGATTGACCAATGAGGGTGGAGCGCCTAGGGATCCCCAAAGTACGTGAGTTGGTGGATCTAAGGGAATGAGAGGGAGGGGGAGGCATGATAAAAGAGGAGGAGAGGTAGTTGGCAAGTGCACCCAGCCAATGTTTAGAGGTGAGGTTTGCGCAGTGGGATAGGCGTCTGTGAGAGAGAGAGGAGGGACAGTGCATGGTAGAGGTCGCAACGGTGGATGTTGTCGCATCACATTGTGTGCAAGATGTTTAACGCTGTTCTAAATAGCTCAGAAATTGTCAGTGTTCTGTTATAGTCGCGTTATTAAGCAGTGTCAGTCAGTATTCAGAAACCTTAAGTAGCCGTGATCTAATCTGAGTTCATTCTGCAATTCTATGCTTGGATTCTGATAATCCAGTAAACATCTGCTGCAGTTGTTGAGCTCAAAAAAAGTAATTACAGAGCACTTCAGTAGTGTATTTCCCCTCCCCTCTGACAGCATACGGTAATGTAAAGCAGATGGACAGCAAAGTGAGTTTATCAAAGTGCATACTTATTGATATGGATGGCATATTTATGGTGTTATTTACAAATGTTAACCTACAGAAACACCTGCTGTCTCAGTTGATTAGAGATGAATATTGAAAAGAACCACGAAAAACAGCAAAATACTGTAGGCTACATGACAAGATTTATTAACCTTGCAAATTGCATTGCTATGTAGATCAGTTGCAATTATGTGACTCTTGCTGTTTATCACTGCAGTAAATCAAACTGTTCTTAGATTAAGCATGTGTGTACAGTATAAAATAGGAACGCGATATAAAAAGGGAGCTGCACTTCATAAAGTACAAGTTGTCTACACTGTACTAGTTACTCATTTTTAAAAAACATTCTTGCGATCGACATGTCCACTAATTTAAAAGAGCTGTACAGTGCGTGTTAGGAAAATAAAAAAATGATGCAGTTCTAATAAGATGAGTAGAATGTCTGAAAGGATTAAGGATAAACAAAAGCTTAGTGTGATAAGCTGTGCATCCCCACGTACATACTGAAGCTTTGTCAAACTGACTAGGAACTGGTGGGTTTTTTTGTTTGTTTGTTTTTGTTAATCATACAGCTGTACCTGGTTGTGTAAAATTAAAGGGAAAATAAACCTTACTTTTACCGTTGTTCTTATAATTGGAAAATTGAGCATGTGAGTGGCCTCCTTATTCTCCATACTGAGTTTTTTCAGTTATTATCTTCTAAAGCTTTTGCAGACACAACTTAGAAACCTAAATTTTGTTGGCAGATAAGGTCCACTTGGCCCACATAGTCTGCCCGTTTTGTCCCTGCAGACCCTACCTGACGAGCTACGAAGATTAGAGGTTGGTTGGGGGTTTTTTTGGTAATTTCTGTTTATCCCCCGTGACCAACCACCACGTTGCGAGCTCAGAGGGACCCCCCACGGAGCTGTGGTTTACACCCCCAGGCAGGGACAGAGTGGGAGCGGATAGTCGGGCCCTCAAGCCGCCACCCCTGTTCCGTACCTTCAAGTCTCATCAGGGTCCTCATTTCGAGCCACTTCTGCTGGTAGCGAAGGCCTACCTAGCCTTCAGTCGGTATCGCGCCGGGTCTAGGCATTTTTTTGATGTACACCCACCCCTGAGACGTGACGTGCGCATGACACCAAGGCTTACGCCGATGTCCGTCATGGTCCACCCCATCTATGTGGCTTTGGCATGCCGAACCTCCAGCTGCTACTAGAGGTCAGTCCTGCACTGAGCCAAGGCTCCCCCACCTCCCGGAGGAAACGAGCAGTCTGTGGGATGCTCAAGCCTCCTTCCCCCGGCTGGCCCTCCGACAACCCGAGCCTGTTCTGAACTCATGAGTGGTAGCACTACCACTGCACTGGCCTAGAGAAAATGTTCATAGATTGATTACAGATACTGTATAAGATGAAGGTGATGTGTATGAAATATGGAATAAATAACCTGTGAGTGTAAAGAACAGGCGGATTCCTAACACCAAGTGGGTTCTGTGACATCATATGGTCTTGAGACCATAGAGAACTCCTGATGCCACAGAACCCATGAGGCGATTAAGAATCGCCCATTCTTAAAAGCTGGAATTATTTATTTCGTATAATACAAGGGTTATCTCGTTTTGCAAACTAAATTGGATACTAAATAAAGATATTGTTTCTGAGGTTGGAGAAAACCAGGGTGAAAAGCTGCTGAGGTTAAAAAAAAAAACAAAAAACTTTGCAGTTTAAAACTATAGGCCTATATCCATCCTCCCTCCTCTATCCAAAGCCTTGGAACGGATAGTGGTTGATCAGCTCACGGAGTACCTTGTAAAATACAGCCTGCAATGTTCCCGGTAGCATGGCTTCTGCAAAGGGCACAGCACTATCACGGCACTCCTCGAATTCACCACACATATCCATCATGCACTTGATCAGGGCCAGTTGGTCGGCGCCTCTTTTATTGACCTGACTAAGGCATTTGACACAGTCAATCACTCCATTCTACTCAAACAGTTATCCCTCCTTGGTCTTTCAAGTAAAACTACCCTCTGGTTTCAAAGCTACCTCAGTAACCGGACCCAACAGGTCAGGATTGGTGAATTCCTCTCGTCATCCCTACCAGTCTACTCTGGAGTACCCCAAGGTTCTATCCTGGGTCCCTTGTTATTCAGCATATTCCTGAACGATCTCCCTGCCTCTTGCCATGACAGAATGTTACTGTATGCAGATGATGCAGTAATCTTCACTTGCCACACCGACCCCACCTCCCTTCAGTCTCAACTACAAAAAAGTTTCACAGAAGTGGAAGACTGGTTTTGCTCAAATAAACTCATCCTTTACCACAAAAAAACTAAAACAATGTTGTTCCATGGAACCCACAACAAGTACAAGGACCATGAGCTCATAATTAACAACCACGAAGGCGTCACTCTTGAGCAGGTGGATATGTTTAAATATCTGGGCCTGACCCTTGACTGCTCCCTCTCATATACCAAACACATTGACAATATCGCTAAAACTGTGAACTCCCGTATAGGGCTACTATACAAGCATAAACATTGCCTAACGGCTGAAGCCTTGAACCTCACTATCCAGAGCTCTGTTATCTCAACTATTGACTACGGACTTGTTATCTATGGATCCGCTACTGATACTGCACTCCAGCGCATAGCTGTAGCCCTTAATAAGGCATGTAGACTCCTTATTTCAGCTGCCCGCCTTTCTCACACGTGTGACATTTACAAGCAGGCTAACTGGCTCCAGCTATCCGGCAGGCTAAAGTAACAGACCTGCATCCTAGCTAAGAAGACATCACTGGGCCTTATGCCCCCTGGAGTCCAATCAGTATTGACCCCGCAGCGTGTCTGCCGCCTAACTAGAAGATCGGACAGTCTAACTTTTACAATACCTCCGCTGTCTGACCCCTCAAGCTCAGCGTTCTTACCTTGTCAGAGCCTCCACCTGGTTCAACTTGCTACCTACAGAAATCTCCAACTTTGCCACGATTGGTGCTTTTAAGTGTAAATTGCGTCAACACCTCATGGCAAGTGCCTTCTGTGATTGCTTCTTATAATCCCCTCCAGACATACTACCCTCAAGCATCCCTCCTTACTGCCTCAGCTCCTCCTCCTCCTCCTCCTCCTCTCCTACCCCCATTACTGGGTATAGGATGAATCTGTCTCCTTTTCTTTTTCAACCCCCCTCTTTCCTCCTCCCTTGCTGTTTCCCATTTACCACATACCCAACGCAATGCCCTCCCCATTTCTCCCCTCCTCCCTCCCTCTGTCTCCCATACCACCCCCTCACCACCTCTCTTCTTTCTCTTTTCCCACTAACCCACTTCTAACAAAGCTTCACTGAGCTGCTTATGACTTGTACTGTATAATTAACTCGCAACACAATTCCTTGACAATGCCTTTGGCTGCTATTATTGTAACCTTATTTGTCTTTTTTTTTTTGTAAGTTCCATTGTAATGATCATGTTATGTTTTGTACCTTATTGTCCTTATTGCCTTGACGTGGAACCTTTGTAAAAGAGCCCTCAGCTCAAAGGTGTCATCCGAAATACAAATAAATAAACAAAAATAAAACCAGAGCTGTGTACACTTGTCTTATAATGAAAATTTTGATTGACAAATTTATAGAGAAAATGACATTCTTTTTCTTAGACACATAGAATTTTATGTCATAAGGAGACTGAAGGTCCATCAAGTCTGCCCATCCTATACTGTGTCACCCCCACTGACCTACTGTGCTGATTGGCTGTTCCTCCTTCCACAGTACCCCACCCCTCAATCCAGTGTGGTCCCCCCTTCCCTGGAATCATGAGTCCCTTTGCCCTGTCCTTACCATAGTTAAACCCATTTAGGGTAGCTGCCCCCACCACTTTTGCCGTCAGTCTGTTCCACAGTTCCGCAACCCTATCTTTGAATTAGAACTTCCCGACATTTCCCTTGAACTTACCTCCCACTAGCCTCCAGTCTTGAACTGATGGACAGATTTGGGTTCAAAACGCTGTTCTTGACAAGTGTTAAGATCAACTTTTTTAAACCAACGGCAAAACCATATAACCACGTATTATAGTATAGCATATGTTAACCCCTTGTGCATGGATTTTTTCTGTCGTAACTAGAAAGCAGTTGTACCACAGTTTAAAGGTCATAGAATGATGTTGTAGCCTTCTGTTTTCCAATAGCTTTTTAAATTAGAATGAAAACTTGTGCCACTTCCTGTTTTACTTTCATTTTCCTCAAACATACAGAACCCAGACCCTTCCCTAACACAAACTCTTCTGTTGTTTCATCATTTTAAGGAAAAAAAAAAAAAAAAATAGAAACCTACCCCTCACTCAGTTGGGTTTTCAGCAGTTAGGTGAGGGCGGGTTTCTGCCTTCTTTTTTTTAGTGATCTGTTTTTCTTCCCTCCGTGCCCTGAATCTGCCTCTCCTTCGGGCATCCAAGGTCACCAGCGCCCCTTCTAACCCCCCCAGCCCCTTCACCTCACATTGCAGCCTACCTCGAGGTAGCTCGGCATTACCCTTCGCCGAATGGGTACCTCTCCTCCAAGGGGGGTAGCCCAGTACGCTATATTTTTCCTTGGCCTCGGGTGCTGCTGAGACAGCCGGCCCGCAGGAAGTCTTCTGAGTGTGCTGGTAGACTGGATGCCGTCATCCGGCCAATCCAGAGCATTTTTTCCGTGTTCTGGTACTTCCCACATTGCGATGCTTTTGTGCAGTGCTCCCGTTCTCCACCGGGAGCTGCTGCAGAGCGAAGCGACCCTCGAACCCAACCCAGGAGAGGAGAGCAGTCCTGTGGACGCTCAGTCCTCTCCTTCCCCTTCTGACCCCCGATGACCTGAGTCCGTTCCCAAACCCGGGTCGCCAGTGTGGTGTGAGGTAAGGCGCCAGCACCTCAACCCTCTGCGCCACCTGGCCGGCGGGTTTCTGCTTTTAAAAAAATTATAAACTGATGTTTTTTTATCTCCGCTCTCAAGAGCCCTATGTCATCAGAACACCTCGGTGGAGACACAACCTTGTTCATGATTGCTCATGCATCATTCTTTTTATGCTAGACATTGGTTAAATTGTCTGAAATAGAACCACAATGCACAAAAATGTTTGAAAAATAGAATATTTTTTTTTTATTATTTATTTACAACCATTTTGGAAATGTAAGTATTTTTAATGGAATTTGCCCATCTGCCAAGCACTTTTGAAAATTGATTTGAGGCACATGCACACTCCACATTCCAGCATCTATCATACCACGATTTTGTAAGTGATACAGTGGACATAAAAAATCCTGTAATCTCATTGGTCAGCTACGGTCTTTACTTGTGGGTAAATCCAGCACTAACTCATGGCTGAACAAGAGCATTTATAACAAATAAAACAAAGCATAATTAAACACATTTCAAAATTTATTTTATACATGAGTCCATTGTATAATCACAGTAAGACACTCCAGGTAGGAGAAACGATGAATTTGGATGTTGCACATCAACAGCTCTCATCTACAACAAACCTTCAGTCTTCTCCTAGCCTGCCTAGCATGTCTACTGGAAATATTTCATTACCAGCCGAAGTTGAGTTCAAGTCCCTCAAAGAAGCATCTACTTCTTTTACAAATTTATTCACCTTCCTCTCCTCATTTGACAGAAAGCTTGACCTGTTAATTAACAGGTCGGAAGTTCTAGAGCGGGAAGTAAAAACAATTAAAACGGAGGTAGAGAAAGTCAGACTTAAGCAAAAAGCTATTCAAGAGAAAGTTGCAGCAATCCAACAAAAAACCTTAACAAATACAGCGCTTGCAACAGCTAATCTTAACGCTGTAATTGCATTACAAAGGAAAACTGAAAACATGGAAAATTTGCTACGCTATACGAACTTGCGTTTGGTGGGTGTTCCAAATACATACAAGGCCTTGAGAGATCTGCTTAAAGATCTCTTCATTACTGTCTTAAAGCTTTCTGAAAAAAATCTTGTCTTTCACAACTAAGACCTTTCATGTGCCGACTCGCCAGCCAAAATTTGACTTAAATTGTCAGACAAATTCTGTTAACCAGGACACTAGTTTTAGTTTACTTTTACCGGAATCTGCTGCACTCCTTGGTCAAGCACAATCCACAGCTAATATTTTTGACAGTGTAGTTGGACCTAAGAGCACAATCATCTTTGCTTTAGCTTTTGACACTGATTGGGATCTTATACTTAATACTGCACAAAAGACGGGGGCTTTAAAATTTAAACAAGCTGAATGTCATATTTTTCCAAATATAGCTCTTGAAACTCTTAAACGACACAAGCAATTTCTGCAGTTCAAAGATGACCTTACTGACTTGGGTGCTTCTTTCAAAGTCTTTTACCCTGCTAAATGTATTTTGACATGTGGGGAGGAGAAGCATTTGTTTTTTGACCCGGAGCAACTTAGAGAGCATATTATCTTGAAAAAGGCTCAAAGAACTGAACAAAACTTCAACTCTGATCAGGATGTGGAGGAAGAGATGCCTTCCCTTGAAGGAGAAGAAATTTAATTATTGAACAGTTAATTTTTCTTTAATAATAATTTTCTTAAGCCGGCCCGTCGGTGTAGCGCTAGCACTACCACACGTGACACTGGCGACCTGGGTTTGGGAATGAGCCCAGAAAGCTGGAGGGCCGGCTGGGGGGAGAAAGCTTGAGCACCTGCAGGGCTGCTTGCCTCCTCCGGGTAGGAGGGGGGGGACAAGGCTCGGTGCTTGGCTGGCCACTGGAGGAAGCCAGAGGCATAGCCAGCACCAGTCACATACAGTGAGGGGGTGGAGCATGATGGTCATCGGTGCTTGCGCCTTGACATCCAGGCGCGAGTCACGCTCTGTAGAAAATGGAAAATTAGCCTCCTGTGCCATGGGTAGATGGAGTGCCGGCACTGATTCCCAACCTCTGCCTCCATGGTAGCCCGATGAAATACTGAAGATTTGGGGTGTACGGCCCCACCTCGTCCCCACCTGGGGGGGAAAAACCATGGCTGGATGGGGGCGAACCCGGAGGTAAGAGGGGCAAGATTCTTGGCGACTCTCAAGATGCAAAGCACAGGAAGTCTTGTGGCGAAAGGAGAGAAATAGAAATATATAAAAAAAAAATGTTCTTCAATTTTCATTATATGTTAATATTTTATATATATATATCTTGCAGACCAGCAAGGGATAGACCATGATAAATGAGTTTATTTGGAGGCGTTAATTCGTTAGAGGACAGCGAAATTATTTATTAACATATCCGGCAGAATTCTATAAGCTTGTGAATGATATCCGTTTCATCATTGAGCCTAGATGCCGCACTGCACAGGGTCAACCTGCATTCTACTACCGTGCACTTCATTGGACCAAAGCCCTTCCTTCAGCCATCTCCGATACCGCAACCATTGGTGCTTTCAAGCGTAAGCTCAGGCAGCACCTTGCCACAGATGACAACTGTGACAGCATTGTGGCCATTCATGATGACCAAAAAAACTTTCCTGCATTTGGACCACCATAAAGCAGTAGCACTTAGTGTTCCACCTAATCCTAGGGGCACCTACCTTCACAGCATGTCATTGTCTCCCCTCCCCGTCTATCCCCTCCCTCCCCACTGGGCACCCATTCTCCTCTGTCCCTGCCCTCATGCCCCCCGCCTGCTGCTCTCCCAGCCCCATTGTCTCCAACCTTCCTTAAGTCTGTTCTTAACCCCTTACGCAGGCATACACTTCACTATGCCACAGCTATACCTGTTCTCCCCTCTGTTTCTCCCCCCATAAGTATGCGTAACTCTCCGACGCAGGCACCTTCTCACCAATGCCATAGCAGTGTCTAAATGTTATATCTTAAGCTAAATGCTATCCCAGTCTTGTAATTCACACCAGTTTATTGTCTGCCTAGCATGTAATGTATTGTTTTGTACTAGTGCAATTGTGTACTTGCTTGTAATGTAATGCCTTGTAATACAATACTATGTACCTGTTCAGTTTTTTCTTGTAACTGACATGGAACCTACAAATGAGCATCCACTCACAGGTGTTCTCCAAGATGTCATTAAAATTAAAAAAAAAAAAAAAAAAAAAATCATATATTATTATTCTTGTTCCCTTTGACTAGTGGACTTTACCCAAGTTTTGGAGATGTCTGAATTTCCTAAATGTTAAATTGAACATCTTAATTTTTTCTTGCGTGGACAACTCTAAATATGTTGTATGTAGTATTACACTATAATGATGATAATAAAAAAAAAAGGCTAAAAAAGTAAGACACTCCAGGATATGGGTAATTGGTACCTACTACTTGTGTAGTTTAGTCATTCAGCCACACCTTGTGACAGCACAAGAGATGTGGGTAAATCCCCCAGTAACCCACGCCTTTCCAGTCATTAGGGTGCCGGCATTACAGCGCCGGGTCATTATGGGGCCAAATGCTAGATTTGAGGCCCCCTTCCCAAGATCCACCCCCCCCGGAGTTAGTATCCTTAGAAAGGTGGGGGTCACCGCCCCCATGTGGGGGTGCAGCCCTCCACAAAAAGAGAGGACAGCGACTTTCCCACATGGCGCCATAATGACCGGGCGCACTGCCACCCGCGCTGTGAAGTGGTGGAACCTAACGCATTCCCAGTAATGCCTTATTGCTTAATTTTAAAATGGAGAGGAAAAATTTTGTAATTAAGCTGGTCAGTCAGCATCTTTACCTGTTGATAAATCACACAGTGCCCCACAACAAAAGGATCCAGTCAGCCTCATTACCTGCTTCAGCTTTCCAATGGCAACATGCGTGCGCGCACACATGTACACTGAAAAGCTTGAACTATTCATCCTATTACTTAGAAAGTTTTATCAGGAAAGGCATTCTGAGCTGAAAATTGCTTGTTTCCAGAGACATCCTGGAGAAAGGGTACTGGGGTAAATTTGATAAACATATAGGATAGTGTATGGGAGCCCTTACACAACCACGCTATTCTAATACCCAGTGGTTTCCATGACAACGAGGACCTCGCAAGCGAAGCTCGAGAGGTCCCTGTTATGGAAACCACAAGATATTAGAATAGTGCGTTGTGTATTGGGGCTCCCATACACTTTTCTATATAGTGTATGACTCTCCAAAACACAGGTCCCTTACTTATTGTTGCTGCTGTAGTCGTCGGGGTCCCGCACTCTTCGACTGTTTGCCGGCTGGTCTGCTCACATGCGTGATTTCTCAACCACCCCCTGTCCAATGAGCAGTGCTGTTGGAGGCAGTTGCATAGTGACGTAGCTACTAAAGTAGAACAAAAAGTTGTTCTGCTTTAGTGTCTACGTCACTACTGCAGCAGAACCACTTTTGAGCTTATGATTTCCACACACAACAACGCTCGCCACACTGTATTAGAGTAATAGATAGGTGAGGGTAGATGACAAGGTGTGTACCACCCAGAGGTTCCCTTGTCCCCAGAACCTCGAGATGGTATTACACCCTTGTGATACACACTCACCTATCTGTTATGTTTTGTGGATGGATATGGATCCAATACATTAAATGGTTTTTACCTTTGTGCTGTGTGCAGGGCTACTTCCTTGCAGCTGAAAACGTGAACTTGCTCTAACTTGGTCTTGAACTGTAGAAACACAAACTGTCCGATGTTTAAACTACAACGTGCTAGTGATTGTAACAAAGGAAAGAGTTTAACTTTTAAACTTGAACTGTTGTCTGTAGTAGTTTGTCTTTAAGTACATTTTGGTCATTTAGCTGGGACGACAGTGTTTACTCCAAGTCCAAGTCAGAGTAGATGACATACCTCCGTTTCTTCACTGTTGGAGTGTAGTGATGTATGTTTATGGAGACAATGCCATAGAAGTTGCAGTGGGAGCCAAAGATGTTCCCTGTTGTTGCCAAGTATTGAGCATTTTCACTGGTGACTGTGTTGCTGGTCATCACCTCCTGTTGTGGAGTTGTAGATGGAAGGGGATTCTGTATTGTGGTTTCAGCAGCAGGTTGAGCTCTGGAGGTAGAGGGCTGCAGGTGGTCTCTTCCCAAGACTGAACATATGGTTTTCTGTTTCTTCTATAAGGACAGCTTAGCTCACCTAGTCTGCCCATTTTCACTACCTAGTGTAATACCACAGACCTTACTCGATCTTTGGCTTTATCCCCCGGTTTCTAACCACTAATGTTCTCTTATGCCTATCCCATGCATTTTTGAATTCCATTACTGTTTTTGCCCCCACCACCTCCGCTGGGAGGTTGTTCCATGCATCCACCACTCTTTCAGTGGAGAAGTACTTTCTCACCTTTCCCGTGAGTCTACCCCCCTCCAGCTTCATAGCATGACCCCTTGTTCTTGAACAACTTTTCTTCTGAAAAATGCTTCCCTCCTGTACCTTATTTATACCCTTGAGGTGTTTGAAAATCTCTATCATGTCCCCCCTCTCCCTCCAGGGTGTACATATTGAGGTCCTTTAGTCTCTCCTTATAGGGCTTTCGATGTAGACCCTGTATCATTTTAATTGCCCTCCTCTGGACCACCTCTACTCTGTCTGTGTCCTTCCAGAGATGTGACCACCAGAACTGGACACAGTACTCTAGATGAGATCTTAAGCCAGTGATTTGCACAGCGGTATCACCACCCCCTTCTTTCTGCAGGAGATACCCCTCCTTATGCACCCCAACATCCCACTGGCTATCCTCACTGGCTTGTCACACTGCTTGGCCACTTTTAGGTTATCAGATATGATTACCCCAGGTCCATTTTCTCTTTGGTGGTCATCAGTACCATGCCCCCCCCCCCCATTATATACTCTGCCCCTGGGTTTCTGTGTCCCAAGTGCATGATTTTGCACTTCTTCTCATTGAATCTTAGTTGACACACTCTTGAGCACTCTTCAAGCTTACTTAGATCCCTCCTCTTTTTTCCACCCCCTGGAGTGTAAACCCTGCTGCAGATCTGTGTCATCTGCAAAAAAGCATACCTTTCCTTCTAACCCCTCTGCAATGTTGTTAATAAAGACATTAAAGAGGACCGACCCCAGTACTGATGTCTGTGGCACCCCACTGATCACCGCCCTCCTTTGAGTGAACTCCGTTTACCACCACCCTCTGTCGCCTATCCCTCAACTAATTTCTTACCCATTTTACCACCTTAGGACCTACTCCCAGGCTGCCTAGCTTGTGTAAGGAGTCTCCTACGTGGAACGGTGTCGAAGGCTTTACTGAAATCTAGGCAGGCCACATCCACTGCTCCACCCTGATCTAATTCCCTCTTCACCCAGTCAAAGAAATCTATCAGATTTGTTTGACATGACCTCCCCCTAGTGAATTCATGCTGCCTTGAATCCTGTACACTGCCGTACTCAAGATATTCCACAATCCTTTACTTCAGCAATGATTCCATTAGTTTCCCCACCACCGAAGTCAGGCTGACTGGCCTATAGTTGCCAGCCTCCTCCCTGCTCCCACTTTTGTGAAGTGGGACTATATCTGCCCTCCTCCAGGCCTCCGCAACCACTCCTGTTTCCAGCAAGTGGTTGAACAGGACTGTCAGTGGTGCTGCCAGCACCTCTCTAAGCTCCTTCAGTATCCTTGCATGTAACCCATCTGGCTCCATTGCCTTGTCCACTTTCAGTTTTGTGAGTTCCTTCAGGACTCCCTCCTCTGTAAATGGACTGGTGTCCACCTTCCTTCCATTTATGCTCCGGTCGCTTACCTGTGGTCCCTCTCCTCCTCCTTCTGTACTGTTGTTATTTATTGATTGGATGTTTTGTGCCCATTTGTGCCCAGATATTTGGGCTACATCCGTGGGGGGTTGAGTCAAGAGTATCTGGATCACAGTCTTTCTCATGGAATGATTTGTGATGCATTTTTCTGGGGTGAGTCCTGATGATTTTTGCAGGAGTTTAATAATGCTCCTAATTTTGTTCTCCCCTGTTGTCATGCAGTTGTACCAGTAGCTTGTGGCTTTCCATTTAATGTTCAGAGCCGGGTGAATCTGGTGTTTGCATCAGTGGTGGTCTTTGTTTGGTATACTTTTCATAGGCAGTTATGGGGTCTTGGTCTGGATGTGTGGTGTTGCAATACATTCATGGTGGCACCGGTCTTACATCACAGTTTTGCCAATTCTAGTTTTTGTTTGGCGCTCGTGATACTCTAGGAAGTTTCCTTCACTGTCCGTGCCTGGCACTATGTCTGTCTCCCCATCTCAGTTGGTACTGCTCACTCATTCTTAGAGCAAAGTGCAAGCCAGTATTAAAAAACAGCATATATAAGGGGGCTGTGGGAGAATGGTATCCAAGTGTGCCTGTGCTGTATAGCAGATTTATGTTGTTTTCTGACAGGGGTTCAACCTGTCTTGGATGGTTACTCATTCTGAGCTTTTTTGTTTTTTTTTATGCAAAATATTTTTATTAAAATTTTATAAACACTGTCAAATAGGACGTAAAACATCAACAGTAACATTTCATTTTTCTTTTTGAGACTATGTCAAACCTGTCAATCAAACAACAATAACAGACAACTAACATCTAGTATAGGTCTGATTCAATTTCTGCTAAACAATTAAAAACAAAAGAATAGGTGACAGTGGTTGATGATGGAGTCTAAAAATATAAGCACATTATATTAATCTTGAATCCACTTACTGTGGCAGATCATATTATTCCATAATTACAGAATGGGTACGAGGCTGTAGCCCTGTTCTTTTTGGGCAGGTGTGGGTTCATTCCTAATCCCTAGATTTACCATTCATTATAGTCCCTCTCTGAGGGCCTGCACCTCCCCCAGTGTCAGCGAGTTCACAAAGGGTCCCCAGACCTGCAAAAATCTCCCCTCCTTATCTCTGGTCAGGTAGGACAAGCGTTCCAGCGCCATTGTCTGGATAGCTAATGATCTCCACTGCTGCATCATTGGTGCCACAGTTGAGACCCAGGTGTTCAATATGCAATGACTGGCCAAGGCCAGCAGCACCCAAGCCCACCTGAGCAAGAGGTCCCAGCCCTCCTCCTCCTGTCCTCTGCACCAAACAACAGGGTCAGGGGGGCCATCGGAAGCCTCCTACCCAGCAGAGTCCCCCGCTCCAGCGCAATGTCTTCCCAGAATTTCTGCAACACTGGACACGTCCAAAAATAATGAATGTAGGTAACCAGGTCAGCCTTACACCTCCCACAAAAGGGGGAGACACAGGATTAAATTTGCTTGCCATTACCGGGGGCAGTATAATCTATGCAGGAATTTATAGAAGGACTCCCTGATACCTATTACAAATTAGTATACCCTTATGGAGCTGTAACATCATAAGCCAATTCTCCTCCTGAATTCTCTGGAAAGAGGAGTGGTTAGACAACAGTGGGCTCAGGGAGGGTGAGGGTGGTGGAACAGAGGCTCATCCCTCCAGTTGTGCCTCTCCACAATTTCTATGCTGTTCTGGAAAAGTGTGGTTCCTCTATGGAGGCACCGACAGTGGAGACCAAGGAGGATGCTGGGAACCTCCACAAAGGAGACCCAAAGGAGGATGGCATGGGACCCCACAGGGGAAGGAAACAACTCCTGGTGGGGGACTCCATTGTTAGGAAAGTAGAACTGGGGGAGGAAGGGGAGAGGGAGGTAAGGTGCCTGCCTGGTGCCATGGCTTGGAGAGACAGGGAGCGAATCCTCAGGATCGCAGGAGCAGCTGCACAGGGGAGGGAGCTGGATGTCATTATCCACCTAGGGACAAATGACCTGGCTAAGAAAGGGATCAGAGCAGAGCGAGAGCGTCAGGAGATGGGGAGGGGCCTTAGACAAATCAGCACACACGGTAACCTTCTCGGAGGTGCTGCCTGTCTATGGCACGGTGAGGCTAGGGTGCTCCGCACCATGGGATTCTATCAGTGGTTGAAAAACTGGTGCAGAGCTCAGGGATTTGGCTTCATTGGAGACTGGGGGTCCACCTGGAGGGATGCAGGCCTATACTGGCATGATGGTCTGCATCTGTCCAGGAGGGGAACCAGGATCCTAGGTGATAGGTTGAAATACTTCATTGACAAGTATTTAAACTAGCCAAGGGGGAGGCACTGGAAAGGAGCAGGGAAATCCTAGCCCCCCCCAAAATATCAGGGTACTAAGTGAGGTAGACACCAACATAGAGATGTCAATAGGGAGAAGCGCAGGGGTAAATGTAGAAAGTGACAAATGCAGTAAGGACAGGGATGGGGCAAAAATGGGTAAGGCCATCAAGAAATGGAGGATAATGAGTACCAATGCCCGTAGTCTGGGCAACAAGCTCCCTGAACTGGTGGCCTTGATGGAAGAGGGATGCCTGGATATTGTAGCAGTCACAGAAACATGGTACACAGAGAACCATGACTGGTATGTTAACATACCAGGGTACACAACCTACAGGAGAGACAGGGAGGGCAGAAGAGGGGGGTGGCTCTCTATGAGGGCGGGATAAAAGCAACTGAACAAAAGAGTAAACATGGAGGAGAGGAGGCACTGTGGGTCACCTTAGAGACTGGAAGTGGCACCACAATCCGCACAGGGGTTGTGTATAGACCCCCATGTCAGGGGGAGGGAATGGACAAGGCTATGATAGAAGGCATACTTAGGATGGCAGAGAAAGGGGAGATACTGTTGATGGGGGATCTTAACATGCCAGATGTTAACTGGAGCACCTTTGCAGCAGCCACATCCAAAAGCAGGGCCATTCTTGATGCCCTTCAGGTGGCATGCCTCAAACAGCTAGTTTTGGAACCCACTCGTGAGGGAGCAATCTTAGACTTCGTACTCTCAAATGGGGACAGTGAGAGGATCTCAGATCTAGAAGTGGGTAGCCATTTGGGAACAAGTGACCACCAAACAGTGTGGTTCATGATAAACTCTGCTACAGAGTCAAGCCATACAAAAGTGAGGGTTCTGGACTTCAGGAGGGCTGACTTTGGCAAGATGGGAGAGTGCCTTAGAAAAGCACTAGCAAACAGGCTAGAAGGAGGGGTGGAGCAACAATGGGCAAATATCAAAACTGCCATCACAGAGGCAACAAGCCTTTGTGTGAAGCAAATAAATCAAAATGAAAGAAAAAGCTACTATGGTTCTCAAAAGAGGTGGCGGTGAAGGTTAGGGAGAAAAAGATAGCATTTAGGAAGTATAAGTGTAACCCCTAGATGGCGCTATCCCAGGGGCTACTACCCCTGCCTGATTTGCCACTAACAGGTTGAGGGGCCTGGATCCAATGGCGGGTGCCTCCACCCAGAGGTCAGGGTTTGCAATAGTTAAACTTACTTGGTCACAGCCCTCTGGGACACTGCAACCCCCCTTTCTTCCCACTAGTGGCCCACAATATATCAGAATTACCTTCACAGTATACACTATACCCCAGGCTGGTTCAGGCACTGGGACCTCCTGTAAAATAAGATACAGTGCAACAATCACAGTACAATACTTTAACATAGACAAATACCTCAGGCAGTATAACTTTGCTGAAACAAGCAGCTCTGATTTATTTAGGGGACTATAACAAGGACAGGGGAAATCAGGTTAATTAGCTTATCACTCTACTCATCTATCTATGGCTCTGTGCCCAGGCCTATCCTCACCAGTTACTGTCCCTAGGTACTCAAGCCCCAGTGGCTAGTCCAAACCGTGGCAGCTGGTAGGTGCCTTTCCCACAGAGAACAGAAAATTAGTTTAAACAGTCAGCAGTACAGTGATTCCATTTGGATTCAATGTGCAATTCAACAGGGAGCGACCCTGAATTAGTACTCACGACCTCCAAACAAGATAGGGTCCTTCAATGTCAACAGGGCTACTCTTGAGCTCCACGAGACTCCCCACACATTTATATGGTGAACAGTAACAGGCAAAAGTCCTTTAATGGCAGCAGGATTCACTTGAGGTACACAAGCCTCTTCACACATTTATATGGTAAAACAGAAACTACTATACCAGGCAGGCTGCTTCTCTATCCGATCGCAATTACTGCACAATACCCGGAGAACACACAGCAGATTCAGTTCCTGACAGACCGAGTGCAATTCAGTAATTTCTCCAGTCTTCTACAGGGTGAGCCTGGTTTCTACTCTTCAGATATCCTTTGATTCTCTTCACAGGACGGATTCAGTCCTAACAAGCAATTACACAAGCTGCAGACCGGAACTCTGGACCTTACACATGTTTTTTGACTAAAACTGTGCACTGAAGGAGCACAGGGTTCCTTTCCCCTTCACTGCCAGAGCTAAACTGAAACTCCAACAGACAAAACCGGCACCTTCCTTTGAGTTCCTCCCAGTTCTTGACTGGATTGGCTGTCACTCACAATAGACTGCCCTGTTGGTCCAAAAAGGCGCCAAAGTCTAAACTACATCTCCCAGAGTCACTGCCCATACAATCCTCTTTGTGGCTGGCTCAGATTATGAGTCCAAGTTCTGATTCGTCAAGGCACCATTTTAGAGCTAGCTTACCCCACACTGATTGGTCCAGTTCAGCAGTTCAAAACCAGAATGGGAACTAGGCAGACACAGTTCTGACTGCAAAGAAAGCAGGTTAGACAAACTGTAATTTCATTATTACTCTAAATGGTTTCTGGCAAACAGTTATATCTTTCAGATAGGTTCCCTTTGCACTCCTAGTGACTGCAAAATGGAGTGAATTGGCAGCAGCTCAGTGGTACTCAATCAAAGAACACACAGTCCCCCATACAAACTAATTATGTCTGCAAGCAGACAGCTTTTAAAGAGACAGTACCAGAGGTTCTAAAACACTCACTGATAAATGGCTTAACATGCAAACACCATTCAGGCTTGGAGCATTCAAGCAAGCTCCTGAAGTCTTTGGGAACCCCCATTTGCAGGGGTTACATAAGGAAACACAGAAGGAGCAGGACAGAGAACTGTACCAGTTAAGGCAGAAGGAAGCAGGGAGGGTAGTCAGAATAGCAAAGGCACAAACTGAGGAAAAGATAGCTAACTCGGTTAAGAAGGGGGATAAAACCTTTTATAGGTATATCAGGGTGCGTAGAAAGACAAAGGGAGGGATAGTGAGGCTGAATAGAATGGATGGGCAGACAGTGACAGTGATAAAGCAGGGGATACTGAATGAATACTTCTGTTCAGTATTCACAAAAGAGGAAGTGGGGGAGGTGCCTAATCCAATTAACAGAAGCGCTCTGGAGACGGGGGTTGATCCCAGTCCTTTCACAGAAGAAAGGGTTCTGAAAGAACTCCTAAAACTGAAGGTGGACAAAGCAATGGGGCCAGATGGAATTCACCCCAGAATTCTAAAAGAATTAAGCAGAGAACTAGTGACACCACTAACTATTCTTTTTAACAAATCATGGGAGGATGGTGTGGTACCTGAGGACTGGAAGAAGGCAGATGTGATTCCCCTTCACAAGGGTGGGACCAGGACGGAGGCAGGAAACTACAGGCCTGTCAGTTTGACCTCTGTGGTAGGGAAAGTGATGGAATCACTTCTGAAGGAAAGTATTGCTAAGTACCTAGAGGCCAGTGGGGCACAGGACCCAAGGCAGCATGGGTTCACAGCGGGAAGTTCATGTCAAACGAATCTAATAGATTTCTTTGACTGGGTGACCAAAGTAGTAGACCAGGGAGGGGATATGGACATGGCCTACCTAGACTTTAGCAAGGCATTTGACACAGTCCCACACAAAAGATTAATGATCAAATTAACCAGCCTGGGAGTGGGTCCCAGGGTGGTAGCCTGGGTAAAACATTGGCTGAACAACAGGACACAGAAGGTAATTGTAAATGGAGTCCACTCTGAAGAAAGAGGGGTTACTAGTGGGTACCTGAGGTTCAGTACTGGGTCCAGTCCTTTTTAATGTCTTTATAAGTGACATTGCAGAGGGACTGGAAGGAAAAGTATGCCTCTTTGCAGATGATGCAAAGATCTGCAACAGGGTTAATACACAAGGAGGCGTGGAAAGGATGAGAAGGGACTTGGCAAGGTTGGAGGAATGGTCAGGAGTACGGCAGCTTGGATTCAGTGCAAAGAAGTGCAAAGTAATGCACCTGGGAAACAAAAACCCAGGGGAAGATTACACAATGGGGGGGAGGTAGTAACGTTAACAGAAATGGAAAGAGACCTAGGGGTAATCATATCAGATGACCTTAAGGTTGGCAAGCAATGCGAGAAGGCGGTAGGGAGGGCTGGGGGGATACTGGGATGTATAGGGAGAGGTATCACCAGCAGAAAACAGGGAGTTGTTATCCCCCTGTACAGACCGTTGGTGAGACCCCATCTGGAGTACTGCATCCTGTTCTGGAGACCCCATCTCCGCAAGGACATAGACAGAATGGAGGCAGTTCAGAGGAAGGCAACTAAAATGGTGCAGGGTCTGCAAGAGAAGCCATACGAGGAGAGACTAAAGGAGCTTAATATATATACCCTTGAGGAAAGGAGGGAGGGGACATGATAGAAACGTTTAAGTACCTCAGTGGAATAAACAAAGTCCAAGAGGGTAGCATCTTTCAGAAAAAGAGATGTGCAAGAACAAGGGGACACAATTTGAAGATAGAGGGGGGACGGCTCAGGGGCAATGTGAGAGTACTTTTCACAGAAAGGTGGTGAACGCATGGAACAGCCTTCCTGAGGAGGTTGTGGGGTCTAAAACTGTGGGAGAATTCAAGAATGCATGGGACAGACATAAGGCAATTTTTGTGGGGGTAGGAAGAAATAGGCTGTTGGTTAAATAGGATCTGCAGCTTATCCTCTAGGTAGGGAAATGGGCAGACTAGGTGGGCCATGCGGTCCTTATCTGACGTCAAAGTCTATGTTTCTATGTTTCTCCGTCCAAGGTCCTGCTCCCACTGGGCTTTAGTTTTTTGGGTATAATCCGGGAAATACTTCCTACCCAATAGTGCTGCCCATCCAGTCAAACTCCTTGCATCCCTCCCCGACACTAGAACTAGGTGTTCTACATGGGACAAGGGTGATTCCGAGGCCAGAGCCCTTCCAAGTGTGTTAGTGTAGGCTTGCACCTGTAGAAAGCAGAAGTGATGCGCAGCTGGGAGTCCCAGGCCCTACCTAACTTCCTCAAATGCGCCCAGTTGAATCCTCACATACAAATTCCGTATAAATTTAATACCCCGGCCTCCCACCGCTGGAACCAACCATCTCACAATCCCGCTACAAAAAACAGGTTACCAGTAACGGGGAGCAGCAGGGTTTGTTCCTACTGTGCTCCTGATAATTTCTGGATCTGTTCCTAGCCTTGGATATCTGCGTCGACTAGGGGATTTTTGTCGGCCAACCTGTTATAAATTCTTTGGCTCCCCTTTGCCAGATGGGCCAAAAGTCTACTCGAGCAAGACATCTCCTCCAGATCTAGTCACCCCGCTTCAGGCGGTCTATGCACCCAATCACTAATATACTGATACTGTATGGCTAAAAAATAATTTTTAAAATCTGGAAAGTTCAGTCCTCCCTTCAACGTGTCCGCCTGAAGGCATTTCAGGCTGACCTGGGATCGCCTTCCCCACCAAAGAAAGCCCGAGAAAGCTGTCTCAATTCACTTATAGTCCACTTTAGTGAGACCCAGATGTAGCATCCACATGACATAGAGCACCCTGACAGTATAGTCACCTTAAGCAAGTTGATATGCCCAAGCCAAGATATTGGCAACTCCTGCCAACGACGGAGGTCCTCCTCTGTGTGTGATATTTTGGGGTGTAGTTAAGTCGGTATAACAAGCCCAGATCCCTACCCACCTGGATTCCCAGGTATTGAAAGGAGGTCGACACTCTCTGCAGTTCCCAAGTTCCACTTCTATTTTCAGAGCCATCCTTCCCCCAAATCATAAGTTCAGATTTTATAAGATTGACTTTATACCAGGAAAAAACTGCGAACTGCCCTATTAATTTTAACAGTGGCGGGATGGAGCTGGATGGCTCCATGGCATAGAGAAGCATGTCATCTGCATAAAGGGTGACTTTGTGAGGTCTCCCCGACCTACCCAGCACTCTCTTAATGGTTGGGTCCCCGGGATGCTCACAGCCAACAGCTCTATAGCCGGGGTGAACAATAATGGGGAGAGGGGGCACCCCTGCCTCGTTCCTCTAAACAAGGAGACTCGGTCTGTAAGTGAGCCATTCACCAGCACCCTGCAAGGGCCCTGTACAGTGCCTGGACCATTCCCAAGAAATCATCCCCCAGACCAAACCGGGCCAGCACCTCCATGAGGTAGTCCTACTCTATTCGGTCAAAGGCCTTCTCGGCGTCCATGGACAGCACCCCAATGCCCCCCCAGATGCCAAGAGGCAAGCCAGACAACATTAAGCAACTTATAGATATTATGGGAGGAATATCTACCACAGACAAATTCGGTCTGGTCCTGGTGGATGAGCCTCGGGAGGAACTGGTCCAGGTGCCCCGTTAAGATTTTTTGCCAGGATCTTTGCATCACAATTCAGCAAGGATATCGGTCTGTAGGAAGAGCACTCTTGTAAGTCCTTCCCTGGCGTTGGTACCAGGCTGATGACCGCTTCACTGAAAGAGGCAGGGAGTACCCCTCCCCTGACTTCCCAGAATACCTCCAGCAGCGGGTCCACCCATTGACCCTGCATAACCTTATAAAACTCGGAGGGAAAACCATCCAGACTGCTTGCCTTCCCCTTTTTAACCCTTGTATGGCCGCTTTAACTTCTTCCCTAGTGAGCACCCCTCCCAGCTGCTCCCTCTGTTCTGCGCTGAGCTGAGGCAGCTCGACTCTATCAAGAAATGATCTTACTTAGAGAGGGCTCTTGCAGTAGGTAATTACATATAGGACTGACCCGGCAGGCGTCAAGACCCCCACGGAAAAATTTCTAGCTAGCAGTCTCTGGCGGGGGACCGCCCCCATGTCAGGTGACTGACGTCAGTATAAAGGGACAGTCCCCCACGCCCACCTTCTAGTTCTTTCCCGCCGTCGACTTGTGAAAGTTCCTCGCGATTGAGTTCCATCACTTGTCAGTCTTCCATTGGTTAGGTTTACCGAACTTTTTGACCACTTTTTGCATCAAACGTCCGTGTATGTCGCCTCCGACGCCTTCCGAATTGCATAAAAATAAGTGCAACTCGTGCAGTTCTCAACTGCCGCATAGGGACGGACACTCCCTGTGCCTCTTCTGCTTAGGCCAGGACCACCCTGTGGAGAAGTGCCAGCACTGCCAAAAGTTCAGTTCAGCCACCCGGAAACGGAGGCAGCAGTCCCTGGAGGCCCATATTCTCAAGAAATAGATGGCTTCCATGGAGGAGTTGAAGAAGTTGAGGCAGCCTTCCACTTCCCCCGAAGGCCACAAGAAAAAGAACGACAAGCACCGGGACCGGGACTCGACCTCCTTGGCCTCCGTGACTCCAGCAATCCGCCATTCAGGATGCACCCTTCAGGGGTTCGGTGCAGTTCAGTGGTGATATCAAGGACATCATCGCCGACCTGCAGGAGAAGGGCACTGCACTCAAGTCCATGGACACTCTGTACAGAACCCCTCAGGAACAGCGTCGCCCTTTTCGTCGACGTACTCGACCAAAGGCGAAACCACAGGCCAAGCGGGCCAACAAGCGCTGCTAGTCTCTACAGCAACCAAGACTCCCCGCCCAAAGCCACGGGAGCCTTGCCGCGCTGCCCACACCTCCTGGAGTCCTCCCTCCCACGGCCTCTGGACACTCCAGAGGAACCAGTAGGAGGGAGGTTCTCCTTCCATCTACCGGATTGGGAGAGGATTACATCAGATGCTTGGGTGCTCCAACTGATCACAGCAGGACACTTAATCAAGTTTCTTTAGAAACCGCCCTAAAGACCACCCCCAAAAGTTGTCTTACTCCCTGGAACACCTTCCTCTGGTCCTGGAAGAAATCTCCTCCCTTCTCTTGAAAGCGGCGATAGAACCAGTCCCCACCCATCTTTGGGGACAGGTTACTATTTCCATTTCTTCCTAGATCCAAAGAAGACAGGAGACGTGAGGCCTGTTTTAGAACTCAGTTCCCTGAACATATTCGTGGAGTACAAATGCTTCAGAATGCTCTCCTTGCAGAGCCTTCTGCCGCTTCTTCGGCAGGGACAGTGGCTGTGCACTTTGGATATGCAGGATGCCTACCTGCACATCCCCATCCGCCCTTCCCACCGCAGATTCCTTCGGTTTTCTTTTCAGGGGGACCACTACCAATTCAAGGCCCTCCCATTTGGTCTTTCCTCGGCTCCCCGAGTGTTTACCAAATGCCTGTCTGTGGTAGCAGCCCACCTGCGTACCCAGGGAGTGCAGGTATTCCTGTACCTGGACTGGCTCCTGCCGGCCCCCTCCAGGGAGGAACTTCTACACTCTCTTTCCTTCACCCTGCAGGTTTTCACCAGCCTGGGTATCACCATCAACCAGACCAAGTCCCATTTGGTCCCTTGCCAAAGACTCCAGTTTATCGGGGCAATCCTGGACATGACCATCGGCAAGGCCATTTTGCCTCTGGACAGGGTGGATACCCTCCAGACTTGAGCAAGTCTGCTGTCCAGTCGCAGAAGGGTTAGTGCCCGGTCAGTGCTTCGCCTCCTCTGGCTCATGGTGGCTGCTATCCCAACAGTCCCTCGCACTCGCCTCCATATGAGGATCTCTCAGTGGATGCTTCGGTCTCAATGGGACCAAACACTGGACGACCTAGACCAGGAGGTTCTAGTCGCCGATCCCATGGCCAGGGACTTGCAGTGGTGGATGGTGCAAGAGAATCTTTGCCGGGGAGTTCACTTCAATATCGAACCCCCCTCCCAGACATTGACAACAGATGCCTCAGGAGAGGGCTGTGGAGCCCATCTACGGACTCACAGGACTCTGGGCACCTGGTTCAGACTCAAGCAGACTTTACCCATAAATGTGCTCGAACTAAGAGTCGTCCTGTATGCTCTCCAGGCTCTGCACTCCTCCATTCTTCCTGGTCATCTAACCATCCAGACAGACAACATGTGTGTAGTATGGTACATCAGCAAGCAGGGAGGAACTCGTTCCTACCCTCTGTGCAGGGAAGCAATGAGAATTTGGAGTTCGGGTGTACAGCACAACCTTCACCTGACAGCAGTTCATGTTCCAGGAGTAGAAAACACGCTGGCAGACCACCTCAGTTGGTCTTCAGCCACAGCCCATGAATGGGAACTGGATCAAGAGGTGGTAGACGACATCTTCCTGCTCTGGGGAACCCCTCAGGTAGACCTGTTCACGTCCTCTCAAAACGCAAATCTTCCCGCCTTCTGCTCACTTGCTCCAGGGCAAGACATTTTCTGGCGGGACGCTCTGTCTCTCGACTGGAGGGACAGATTCGTCTATGCCTTCCCTTCAATTCCCTTAATTCTGAGGGTCTTGCACAAGCTCAGAACAGAAGGAGCCCGGATGATCCTCACTGCTCCATTCTGGCCCAGGCAAGTTTGGTTCTCTCTTCGGCAACAATTTTCAGAGGAACCTCCACTTCCTCTTCCTCTGTCACAGCACTTGCTGACCCAGGATCAGGGGACCCTTGTTCATCCAGGTCTCAAATCCCTTCAGTTGCATTGTAGCTCCTGCAGACGTAGCTCAAGCCCGGTTCGGGGTTTCTCCGCTCGTAGCAGATATTATGGTGGAGGCCAGAAAGCCTTCCACCAGGTCCACCTACGCCATGAAGTGGAAACGATTTTCGATTTGGGCCTCATCAAAGGACTTTGAGCCTTTCTCTTGCCCAGTTGAAAGACTCCTGGACTACATGTGTCATCTCTTTGACCTGGGTCTCAGCCATTCCTCTTTGAAGGTCCACATGGCAGTAGTTTCGGCCTACCATGCCCCCTTTGGAGACAGGACTTTCACTCAGTTGGAAGTCTCTAAGACTTTTCTCAGAGGGGTTCTCCATTTGAGACCCCCCCCCCCATCCACTTTCCTGCTCCACCTGGGATCTGAATTTTGTTCTTGAGAAGCTTACTCTGCCTCCTTTCAAACCGACAGCCTCAGCAGACTTGAAGTTCCTCTCTTGGAAGACTCTCTTTCTAGTGGCCATTATTTCAGCTCGACAGATTTCCGAGCTTCAGGCCCTGATGTGCAAAATCCCATATTTGATTTTTCACAAGGAACGTGTGGCTCTGCTCACCAACCCTAAGTTTCTCCCTAAGGTGGTAGCGGAATCTACGCTGAATCAATCCATTGAGCTACCTGCTTTCTTTATGCAACACTCCAATCAAGGGGAATACCTCTTGCATACTTTGGATGCTCATATAATACTGAGATACTGTACCACTAGGACTAAGGATTTCAGGAAATCGGATCAGCTTTTTGTCTCTTTTGCTCACAAAAGAGAGAGCAATGCAGTTTCCAAGCAATGTCTATCTAAATAGTTGGCTCATTGTATCACTTTCTGTTATGACAAGTACTACAAGACCCTGCCGGGTCAAGTCAGAGGTCAATCCACCAGAGGAGTAGCTGCCTCTGCGGCTTGTTTCAAGAATGTGTCAGTGGGAGATATCTGCACAGCCGCGACTTGGACTTCTGTCCATACCTTTATGAAACACTACAGTTTGGATATTGCCTCTCGCCGTAGAGTAGGTTTTGGGTTAGCTGTACTCCAAGGTCTTCTTTCATAAGACCCGTTCAGCCGGAGGCTCCATTTGTTGGGTAGTTTTCCTCCTCCCGAGTGCTTTTCCTTTTTTCCTGACTGCTTGGGATTCAGTCCTATATGTAATTACCCTACTGCAAGAGCCTTCTCAAAGTAAGATAGTACAGTTACGTAAGAACTTACCATAATAGTAGATCTTCGAGAGAGGCTCTTGCAGTAGGTAATGCCTTCCCACCCTCCACCCCCCTTAGCTTTTCAGCTCCTTTTCCAGGAAGGGAAATACCCGCTTCTCTCTTGTCTTGCCTTTGGTGGGAAAGAACTGGAAGGCGGGCGTAAGGGACCACCCCTTTATACTGACGTCGGTCACCTGACGTGGGGGGCAGTCCCCCGCTAGAGACTGCTAGCTAGAAATTTTTCCGTGGGGTCCTGACGCCTGCCGAGTCAGTCTTGTATGTAATTACCTACTGCAAGAGCCTCTCTCGAAGATCTACTGTTACAGTAAGTTCTTACGTAACTGTACTTTTTAGCGTCCCGCAAGGTTCCACTACACTCCGCCCAGTATAATTGCTGAAAGAATTGCTTAAACCTGTCCTTTATCAGCTTTTTCTCCTGGACTATTTCTCCCCTGTCAGTCTTAATCCTCAAAATATGCGAGTGCATCCTTCTCCCTTTAACTAAGCAAACCAATAAGGCCCCAGTTTATTCCCCCATTCAAAAAAAATTGTTTTTAGCAAAGAGCCAAGCAGTTTGGGCTTCCCCTAGTGCGAAGGCAGTAAGTGCCTGATGCGCTGCCATTAGCTGCCTCAGCTTTTCCTCAGTGAAATTCTGGGCCAGGGACCTCTCCAGAGACTTCACTGCCCCACTCAGCTTATCCCTCTTATTCTGCCTATCTTTTTTATACCGTGCCACAAAATTAATTCTAGGATCGTGGATGTGTTGTTCATCCACACTTATTGGCATGTCCCTTTCCCCTTTAACAATTGCCGGAAGGTCTTCAAGCTGGCTCCTCCCACCCACACGGGTGGTGTAGCCTTCAGCTCCGCCCCATGATGCCAGATCTTCCTTTCCACTGGAAGATTCAGGTTGCCTCCTCTTTGCTCTCGCTTTTTGTAGGCCCTGGCTTCAGAACCTTCGGTTATTCTGAAACTTCGACTTGTTTGAGTTAGCGATGGTGATTCTGATCGTTTCATCATGGAAGATAAATCTTCCCCCAGATTTTGCTGGTGCAGCCAAAAAATGTTGCTCACTGATCCACATATCGCGTGCGTTTACTGTCTGGGTGCCGGCCATGACACCAAGACTTGCGAGATGTGTCTCACTTTTCACCCGAACGTCCTTGACGATCGCCTCACATGCCTCAAATTGGGCAGGCCCAAAAAACGGAATCCTCCAGTGAAATCTAAAGAGGCCTGGTGGGCGGTCTCCGTGGCTGCGGGATACTCCGATCAGCTGGAGCAAATGCAGGCCTTCAAAGAAGAAGTGTCCCGGGCCGCAGAATCTTCCTCTCGGTCGTTTATCGTTCCTCTTAACTTGGGCTCTACATTTTTGGGTTCCTTCCAAGAGTTTTGTCAATCTCTTCCCACTGAGGGCAAGGGACCTGCGGGCTTTCACTCCTGTAGGTCCCGTAAGAGGGATAAGGATCCAAATCAGTCTTCATCTCAGCGAAGACGCTGTTCGGATCATGAACGATCTCGGTGCCAGGAGCTGGCAGTATCGACTTTGGTTGAAATTGCCTCCTCGGCCGCTGGCTTCTTGGCCTTGCCGTCTGGCCAGTTGACCGAGGTCTCGATCAACAAGGTTGAGATCATTTTTGATCCCATCAATCCGTTGTTGCCCATTCCGATCGATGACTCTGTCAATATGACCCCGGCACTGTCTTTCCCCGACAAGGAGACCCAGCCAGCTGGAGATCCCATCGAGGAACCAGTCCCTGATCCCGGGAAGTCACCAGTCCCACCAGTGTCTCCCGAATGACTGACTTGGCCAGTCTGATCAAGGTCGAGATCTCGGACCCCCTCAACCGACAGGCCGAGGAAGGTGCACAAGCGCTCCAAAAAGAGGCAACGCCATCAGTCATCCTCATCCTCCTCAGATGAGGATAGGCTGCGGCTGAAGCTCCGCCGGCACTACGAGGATCTGATGTGGCAGCGGCTGATCCTGTCCGGGCAGAAGCCGACCACGGTCTCTACTCCGGCCATTACTTGGCTTTCGCCTCCTAGGCTGACGTGGACTCCTCTGAAACTGGTGAAATTGGTTCCCCTGCCCGCAGAGCCAGCTAAACCCACTCCAGTTCAGCCGATATTGGTCTCTCCACCAATTATGGTGGAGCCACCACCTAAACAGCCTTTGGGAGGGGCTCCTACGAAGGAGGCTTGGTCAACCCTGGGTCTTCCTCACAGGATCTCGGTCACCCTCACGCCTGATCGCCTCAGGCACATTTAGGGTGACCTTGGTGGTCAACTATTATATCCAGATACCTCTGATTCAGACAAAACTGACCTTCACTCTCACCTGCGGGATGACGAGTCGGCCGGTGATCTGTCTACGGAGGAAGGCCCTTCATCCTGTCAAGGGATTCTCCGCCTTATCTCTGAATCCACGGGGATGCCCCTGGAATCAATCCAGAAACAGGTGGAGTACCCTCTCACTGACATTCTCAAGAGAGGAGATACCCCAACAGAAGCCTTTCCTGTGGCCGAAGCCATTGTTGGGCCTGCCCTGGAGCTTTGGCAGCATCCTGCCTCCTGCCCAGCACCATCTGCTCGGATGGCCCGAAAGTATGCAGTGCCCATGGATCCCTCTCGGGGTTCGCAGAACATCCCATGGCCGAGAGCCTTGTGACCACCCCTGTGTTCCGATGCACAGGCAGTTCTGCCGACACCGATAGACCCCCAGACAAGGAGTCCACGAAACTGAACCACTCTGCCAGGAAGGTCTATGTGGTCTCCATCAGGCAAGCTCGGCCATTATCATGGCACACTTCTCCCATGCCCTTCTAGGGTCCTTGGACCAAGTTCTCCCACATCTCCCCGCGGACCTTCAGACTTCGGTCAAGCAGGTTCAGGACCAAGGCCATGCCATTGCCAAGCAGAAGCTTGAGACAGCTCTGGACATTGGGGACTCATGCGCCCATTCGGTGGCAGCCGCGGTTGCCTCACACCGCGAGGCTTGGCTGAGGCTTTCCACCTTCATGGCAGATACCCAGAACAAACTTGCTGATGTTCCTTTCCTGGGCAGGTGTGAATGGTCACCTTCAGCACATCGAATAGTCCAATGCCACCTTGGACTCAGCTACTTCTGCTCAAAGCACTTCTGGCCCTAAGAAGCACCAGCAGCAGAAGAAGGAGCCTTTTTGGCACTCTGCTTCTGCAGCCCAGAAGTCCTCCTTTCAGAGAGCAGAGCATCAGCAGGCACAGGCTTGGTGCCCCCCGGCCTAAGTCCTGACTTCCCCAGGCCCGCAGAGGAGGTCGGGGTTCAGGCCCTGGACCCTCTTCCTCCAAGCCTGCCCAGTGACAAGATTGGGCGGCCACCCCTATTCCTGTCATGCCATCTCTGGGTCCTCCCATGGGGGGTCAGCTCTGCCACTTCCTTACCGCCTGGTCTGCAGTTATCACGGACAGGTGGGTCTTAGAAGTGGTCTGCCAGGGTCTGCTAGAATTTGAGAGGTACCCTCCCAGCTGAGAGACGACATAGCCCAGCTCCTCTTCAGGGAGGCAGTGGTCCGAGTGGCAGATCCTCCAGTCAACCCATGGTTCATTTCCAGGTACTTCCTGGTCCTGAAGCGGACGGGGGGCTGGCACCCCATTCTAGATCTGCATGACCTGAATCAGTATCTCAGGCTGTCCCACATCATACCATCCCTGGAGCAAAACGTGGTTCTGCTCACTGGATCTTCAGGATGCATTCTTTCATGTCCTAGTTCGTCCATCTCACCAGCGGTTTCTCCACTTCAGGGTCGAAGGGACCCTGTACGAGTTCCGAGCCATGCCGTTCGGCCTGTCATCAGCCCCTCGGGTCTTCACCAAATGCATTGCAGTGGTGGCGGCCCATCTCAGGCATGGAGGGGGCAGGATTTATCTTTACCTCGATGATTGGCTCCTAGCAGGATCCACCCGACAGGAGGTGGAGAGGTCCAGGGACCTGTCCCTACAGTCCTGCTTCCAGCTCAGCCTCCTGATCAACGAGGCCAAGTCAGAACGTGTGCTGTTTCAGGTGATGGGCTTCATCGGTGCAGAGCTCGGCTCCTAGCGGACAGGGTGGAGGTTCTTTCCTCCTTTGCCCAATCATTTCTGGCTGGGCACTTGCGCCCTGCCTGGGACTTTCTGCACCTTCTGGGTTACAAGGCAGCGTGCACCTCAGTGATCCGTTGGTCCCGGCTGCACATTCACCCCCTCCAGTGGGAGCTAGCCACCCAGTGGACCCAGCGCCTCAGTCATTTTGACCAGCTGGTCACTGTAACCCAGGAGATGTGGGACGCTCTCCAATGGTGGACCACCCCAGACCGGTTGCAGGAAGGGATCCCATTTGTCCGCCCTGAGCTGGCAGTCATTCTCACGACCGATGTCTCTCTCAATGGCTGGGGAGCCCACATGGGGGACAGAAGGGCCCACGGGCTCTGGACCCCCGAGGAGTCCCGATGCCACATCAACCTGTTGGAGCTCAGAGCAGTCAGACTGGCATTGTCAGCTTTCACTACTCGGCTCCAGGGTCAAGTGGTTCAAGTCCAGACGGACAATACCATGACCATGTACTACCTCAACAAACAGGGCGGCATGCGCTCCCATTTGCTGTGCAAGGAGACGCTCTGCATCTGGACCCTCATGAGTCGGTTGGAGGCAGATCTCCTAGCCATCCATGTGGCAGGAGCCTCGAACCATCTGGCGGATGCTCTCAGCCGCTTAGGCCAGACATCCCACGATTGGTCTCTCCATCCAGAGGTAGCTTACAACCTGTTCTCCCGTTGGGGCAAACCGATGGTGGACCTCTTTGCCTCCAGGGAAAACACCAAGCTGAGACTGTTTCATGCCCACCCCCCTCAGCAGGGATCACTGCAGGGTGATGCCTTCTCGAGGCCGTGGACCCCAGGCCTCTTCTACGCCTTCCCTCCATTTCCCTTGATCCACAGGGTGCTTCTCAAAGTGAGGCGGGACAAGGCGCCGGTGATCCTGGTAGCCCCAGACTGGCCCCGCCAGTTCTGGTATCCAGATCTCCTTAGCCTCAGCAACAGGCTTCCGAGGCATCTTCCAGCATGCCCGGACCCGATATCAATCAGGGGAAGGTATTCCTTCTAGACCTTCAATCCCTGCACCTGACAGCCTGGTACCTGAGCAGCTAGAGTTGCAGGCTTTGGGTCTGTCTGAGGATGTACTCACAGTAGTGGAAGCATCCAGAAAGGAGTCAACCAGAAAGCGCTACGCCTTCAAATGGAAAAAGTTTTCCTTTTGGTGCCAGTGCATGGGCCTGGACCCTCTGTCCTGTGGCGAGCATTTTGGACTATTTTGGTCTCTGTCCAAAGGGGTCTTCGACCCTTAAGATACATATGGCAGCCATCTCTGCTTACCGGGCGCGGGCTGGTCAGCAGACGGTGGTACAGGAGAAGGCTGTCGGGTGCTTTTTCAAAGGCCTCGATCATATATCCCTTCTGGTGCGGGAACCTCCACCTCCGTGGGATTTACTGCTGGTTTTGGCAAAGCTCATGGGCAAGCCATTTGAACGAATGCACAAGTGTGAAATGTCACACCTGTCATGGAAGACGGCCTTCCTGGTGGCTATCACATCCACCAGAAGGACTGGAGAGCTCCAGGTGCTCAGTGGAGTCTCCTTATCTTGTCTTCCACAGGGACAAGGTTGTCCTGTGCCCCCACCCGAAATTCCTTCCGAAGGTGGTTTCAGAGTTTCACCTTAATCAGGTGTTGACTCTGCCTGTGTTCTACCCAAACTACATCTTGGATGCCGAGTACAGGCTCCATACTCTGGACCTGAGACGTGCTCTCTCCTACTATAAGGAGAGGACGGCGGAAGTTTGGGGAGAAATTCACCAGCTGTTTGTCACCTACGCTGAAGGTACCCCTGGCAGGCCAGCAGCAAAGCAGATGATTGGCAGATGGATTACATCATGCATTGATCTCTGCTATGGGTTGGTGGGTAGGGAGCCTCACGTAGGGCTAAGAGCTCATTTCTCCCGCCATACCGCTGCATCTGTCGCTGCTTCCAGAGACATCCCTATCCAGGAAATCTGCAGGGCTGCTACCTGGAAGACAACAAACACCTTCATCACCCATTACCACATCGACCTTGACTCACGGCAGGATGCTGGTTTTGGGGCCTCAGTTCTTCAGTCTCTGTTCCCAAAGTAGGGGGTTGTGCGTCTTGCCTCCATCTTCCCAGAGAACTGCTAGGAGTCTGCCAATAAGTGTGGATAAGAACAACATATCCACATCCCTAGAAAAACAGGTTACTCACCTGTAACAGTAGATCTTCTATGGACTGGTCTCTTGCAGTAAGTCATTGCATATGGGAGTATCCTCCAGGTGGCGCTGTCACATGGCAGCTTCTTCCAGCAGTCTTCTGTGGGGGCTGCCCACACGACATCACTTCCTGTGGATGTGTATAAGAGTGGGCGGCCCCCAGTACCCGCTGCTTATTTTTCTGCCAGCTTCAGCTCGCACAGTCAGCTCTCCTGACCTCCTGGGTTGCAGTCTTCGACTCGAACTTGAACTGATTGTTCTACCTTCTGTTCCGGGCCTGTGACCTACTCACAGTACCCCCGGACTTCTTTTATACAGCAGGCCCGGTGTTCTATTAGAGCTCCCGGTACACCTGCTGCTCCCTGGCCCAGGCACTCTTGCTGGGTCTGGGGATTCACTAGGGCTGCTCTTGACAGCCAAGCCCAATTTTGCTTCTCTGTGCCGGGCCAATGGAATACTCCCAGTTCCTGGCTCTTCTGCTTCCAGGACCCGGGCCTGTGCTCCACTCGCTGCACCCCCGGCTCCTGCCTCTGGTCCTGGGTATGTGTGCTACTCCCAGGCCCTGGCTCTTCTACTTCCACTAGGCCGGGCCTGTGCTCCTCAACACCCCTGCTGCTCCCTGGCCCAGGCTGTCTTGCTGGGCCTTGGGACTTGCTCATGGCTGATCATCCAACCAGGCCGGAATGGACCTCGGGGGGCAGCCTTAAAGGCTCCCCGGTCAAGGGCACTCGTTCCAGGCATAGCAAGAAGCAGGATTCACACTCCTCACACTCCCTCCACCTTACTCCATTGACGGTGGCTCCTCCATCATTGATGGAGGGTTCCTCAGTGTCAGGGCTGCTCCCCCCGTTGACTGAGCCTCCTGGGCTTGTTATATCTTTGACAGGCTATGTGTTGCCTGTCAGCGGAACGTTTCTTCATCAACGGGGATGCTCCCCTGTCGACGACATGTATTCTTTGCTCTCCCTTGTTGACGGGAGCTCTTCTCCATCGACGGGACATGATTCTGCTGTTCTTTTGTCGACGGAGGCTTGTTCTCCATCGACGGGGAAGCTTCTCCCATTGATGGAACGGTGTGTTTTGCATGCTTCATTGATGGGACGGCTTCCACCGTCGATGGAGAGGCTTGTTTGTTGTCTCTCATCGACGGGGATGATTCCACCATCGACAGTGGAGCCTCTCCTACTCGACAGGGATGCTTCGCTTGGTGATAAGGGCCTTCCATCCCCTGATCAAGGCTTTGCTGCCGTGCCCCCCTTGCTCATCCCATCACCTTGTTTCGACATCCTTGGGGGTTCCCCCATCACCCGTTTTGTGCCCTTTGGATGCGACTTTTCCTGGGAGGACCCAACCCTGTGTCCCTTACCCCTTTGCCAGTCCTGGATCACAAGGGTCAGTGTGCCTTCCCCCGCTCTTCGGGGTCAGCGGTTCCTGGGATGGCTCATCCTCTTCCTAGTGCCGCCCTTGGGCACCCTCCGTTTCTGGACCTCCCCCCATCACAAGTGCCGGGCATCACCCGCATTGTGCTGGAGGTCCTACGGTCCATGGGCCAGGGTCCGGCCTTGTCCCATTCCCCTCCCCTCTGCCCGGCTGCCTGCGCCTGGATCCGGCGCTTCCTGCCTGGTCCTCCCCCTCTTCCCATTTATATGGACTCCCTTTATAGAGATTCCAGGATGGGGGATCCTTTCATGGGGAATCTCCTGCCGGGGACCTCTCAGACCATGGCAACCTTGGATCCCCCCCATCTGCATCCTCCTGTTTGGAGGCCACCCCGCCTGAACCTCCTGATCCCTCCTCTCTCCCAGATCCCTCCTTTACAGAGTTCATGTTGCAGATCCAGCACGCTTTTGGCTTCCTTGCTGTGGATCAGGACTCCTTTCATCGGGACATGGCTGCCTACCTCGACATTGCCGAGGAGCCTGCCATGGTTGTCCCACCTTTGATTCCTGCGTATTTTCACACACTCCCTCATATTTGGTCTCGTCCTGCTTCCACTCAGCCTGCCCCTCATGGCCCTGATCAGCTCAGCCACTATCTGCCATGCCCTCCCTTTCCCGTCACCTGCTCCATGTGTGCTTCAATGCGGTTGACTGGTCACCGCCTCCGCGCCCGCTCCGATGCAGGCTTTATGGCTTGTCGCCCGTCATCCAGCTGTCAGTCGCGATGCCCTTTTTCTGGGAACCTGCTGTTTGGACCTGGTGCTCAGTCCATCCTGGATTCCTTCAGGCTTGGGAACACACTCGGTCTGTTCAGGACCTCTTTTACCCCAGGTCGCACCCATGCCCCCCGGTGCTTCTCTCGAGACTATGGTAGGGCCTCCAGGGTGGCGTCAGTCTGCTCTCCGGCGTGCCCACCCCTCACACGGGGCGGGACCCGCTTCTGTGCCTTAAGCTGCTTTTCAGGGTTTCCCCTGCCTCCTCTTGCAGGCCTCGGAGGTGCTTGGGGTTCTCTCTACCTTTTCTTTGAGGCTTGCTCCTGGACTGGATGCTTCGCTCCTCCATGTGGATCTGATTGGAACTCCTGCTACTCTCCCTGCTGGAGCCCTTCAGTTGTTCCTTCCTCTGACCATCCGGGATGTTTTTTCGCCGGTGCTCCTCTTTCTGCTATCTGATCCACTCTGCTTGTCTTTCTACTGGATTTGACTTTATGCCAGAGCCTGTCGGCCTCTGCCTCATCAGGATGAATCACTGTGCCTGGCCACCTACAGTTCTTTCTACATCATGCCTCCTGCATGCTGTCCTCACCCACCTTTGAGCCTGTCTGCCTGAGCAGGTGTGGTTTGAGTTGACATTTCTCTTCGATTTCATGCCAGTTGTCTTCGCCTAACCATTGGCCTATCTGTCTGCACAGAAGAGGTTTGAGTTGACATTTCTGTGTACGATTTCATGCCAGTTGTCTTCATCTAACCATTGGCCTATCTGTCTCCATGGGAGAGGTTTGAGTTCACATTTCTACTACATTTCATACCTGTTGTCCTCCCCACCTTTGGCCATATGCCAGAGTGGGTGCGGTTGCAGTTGACATATTTACTGTGAAGTTAGCTTCTTTGGCATTATGGACAGCTGGGTTTTGCAAGGGCTCGATCGCGTCGGGCATGCCCTCTGGCCCAGCTTCCAGCCTTGCCTTTCCTCCCATTTGGATTTTACTGGTACTCTCCCATACGTAATGACTTACTGCAAGAGACCAGTCCATACAAGATAGTACAGTTACGTAAGAACTCACTGTAACAGTAGATCTTCCGAGGACTGTCTCTTGCAGCAAGTCCCCCACCCTCCGTCCCCCTGCCTCATTACCTTGAATCTGCAACTCAGGACGTTGGGTGGAATCGCTGTTCTCTGTTTTTCTGGCCCTAGTTTACCTCGGTCCAGGCCGTGCTCGCTGAAGCCGACGGTGAACAGCGGGTACTGGGGGCCGCCCACTCTTATACACATCCACAGGAAGGGATGTCATGTGGGTTGCCCCCACGGAAGACTGCTGGAAGAAGCTACCGTGTGACAGCGTCACCTGGTAGATACTCCCTTATGTAATGACTTACTGCAAGAGACAGTCCTCGGAAGATCTACTGTTATGGTAAGTTCTTACGTAAAACTGTCTTTTCTAGGAGTGGTGTATGTTGTTCATCCACACTGACCCACCCGACCTACCTGGCTGTGACTTCCAGCGGGATAAGATCTGGCGTCATGGGGTGGAGCCAATGGTTATACCGCCCAGGTGGGTGGGAGGAGCCAGCTTGAAGACCTTCCGGCAAGATTTAAAGGGGAAAGGGACGTGCCAACAAGTGTGGCTGAACATGTACCACTCCTAGAACTACTGTTACAGGTGAGTAACCTGTTTATACTGTATACACAATGCATTGTTTTGAAAATAAACATATAAGATGTTATATTGTTGAAGCCACTACAGAAGTAAGACTGTGCCTCACAGCAACGAAATTGGAAAACAACTTTTGGTACCCACAATGCTTTGCTAGGTATATCTGCATATTAGGTGCTCTATTGCCGTCGTCACTACCAAAAAAAAGACACTGCACCTCTAAGTAAGGAATGTATAAGTTAACTTTATAATTTACCCAGAATTCCGTGTTGCTTTATGTATCATTGACAGCTCCCTTGCATGGCTTCGTTCTGGGGTGTGGCTGCACACAGAAGACTGGAGGGTGGGCAGAAACAAAGTGCTGATAGAACATAAAAAAAAATTTACTGAGACAGATTTTTTCACAAAACAAATTGCAGCTTCAACATCTGAAGCATGGCTGGCAGTGGCATACTGTGTGAAAAAGGCATTTGGGAAACTTCCATAAATCACTGTAAACAGCAGCACTCTGGACCAAGTACAAATGGATTGATTCCCTCTCTCAGCACATGATCCAGAATGCTGTCAAGAACATACCCTAACTCTGGTTGCTGCGGTAGAAGTTAAAACACTTCTCTGCAGTGGCTCATTTTTCATTAGTTCTGGGATACTGCAACAGGTAGATGATGATCAACAATAACGTTTTATCTTTTTCTCTTCTCTAGTCTTTGAACTTGGCCTACAGCACCATTTATAACAACTATAGGAATTTTGTGGGCCCACCTCACTTCAAGACCATCTGCAGACTTCTTGGCTATCAGGGAATTGCCGTGGTGATGGAGGAACTGCTGAAAGTTGTCAAGAGCCTGGTATGCTGATGCGTGTTTCTGTTTTTCCTTAACAAATTGAAAGCATAACACTGGAGAAGAGAAACGAGAGAGTGGCAGCAGAAGTCACATGTAGATGCCTCAAGATCAGTTTTACAGTGAACAGTGACTACCACTTGTAGAGTACATAGTATTCTTTAGTCTAGGTTGCACCGCCCCAGACTCCAGTGGGACCCTCCACCCCTTTTGGGCCGACGCCAGAACTTCCTCCGGTGGATCCGGTCAGACTGACATTACAGGCCTTCCTACTCTCCCGTCAGAGCCCCGTCAGGTCCCTCGGACCCGCCATCTGGGCTTTCGCCTGATTATCTGCCGTCAGGGCCTCCAACAGGACCCTTGGCTCCACCGTCGGGGCCTTCACCTGACCTTCCGACGCCAGGCTTCCCAGTGTCTCACTACCCATCTCTAGGGTATCTGCTGCCAGGGTACCAGATGCCAGAATACCCCATGTCGGGGTATCCGACGCCAGGCTATCCCACACCCAGTTATGGTACTCTGGGCTATCATTACCCAACGCCTGGTTATCCAATGCCAGGTTATCACTTTGCAGGCTATCTATCTGCATACCAGTCTCTTCAGCCTCAGGTGGACTTTAGGGCGTCACTTCAGTCTTGGTGAAGCGAGACCAAGACCCAGCTGGTTTCTGAATTGGACCGACGTCAGCTGGTCACGGCCTCCCCGCCGGACTGACTGGATCCTATGCCCAGGTCCTTTTCACTCGTGGAATCTCGCCCTTCTACCTCAGGCCAGGCCTCACGCCCTACCCCGGTAGCAGCTGACGATGGGGACCTCATGGTCTCTTCTAGGGAGATCCCTCTTCCGCAGGCTCTGTCCCCGAACAGAAATCTTTCATCATACTCGGACCCTGATTCTTCCGCCTCCTCCACTTCGGGCTTTGAGACCCCTTCCCCAGAGGATCCCAAGCCCAAGGACTCTCCCAAGTCCCCTCCACCCCCGGAGGATCCCTCTTTCACAGAGATCCTTCGGAAGATTCAAGAGGTGAATGGGTGGAAGACGGAGGACCAGGACCCTCAACGAAAGAGACTGGCGGAGCACCTAGACTTCATTAAATAAACTGGATAAAATATATTATAAAATGGCCAGATATGTTTTAAAATGTCCTTATTCCACTCACCACTGTAGTCTCCTGCAACAATTAAACTGGAATTCCCTTGAAAATCAAAGGAAAAAACTTACTGGGTATAAAGCATATGTAGAATTTGGAGGAGACAGTGCAGAAGTAACTAAGCATCTACAAGCTCCTACCAAATATAATCTAAGGGACATAAAACATAGATGTTTAAAAATTCCCTTACAGATCAACATTTATAGTAGGATGCAAAGATTTTATTTGTCAAAATTGTGGAATGAGTGAGACCCAGAAACTCATAATGCGAATAACTTAGGACAATTTAAATGATGTCTGTATTCAGTGTGGAAAGACAAATGCATTTGCTTTGGCACTTGTGTATAGTGTTTCTTTGGTCTTCCCTTTTTGCCTTCTCCGTAGGATTTACATCTGCCTATGTTATGATCAAGATGTGAATGCATTATTTAGTGGATATATCTTGGGGTCTGTCCTAGGGGGTGATTTGACAGGGGGTTCGTCTTTATATGGCTCTCTGCTTTCCTATATGTTTTTATTATAAATTATTATATGTTCCATGTGCAACCTGTGTAGCACAAATTTTGGCATTTTCTGTGCAACTGTAATCTTATTACAGGACAACTTTGTAAAACAGGGCTTTACATTCCTAAAAGTTACTTCTTGTCAAAAAATAAAGGTTTTTATCTGTCTATGCCAGAGCTGTCGCCACTCCTCATTCTTTCGTGGATAGGCCCGCATGAGGATTTGGCCTCCACAGCTTGGCAGCGGCCTTCGTTGGTGGCCGCGGTTGCCAAGAAGGCCGACAGATTATATCGGGCCCCTGAGGGCAAAGACCCCCTCAGTTCTCATCCTAAGGTGGAATCTGTGGTCATTAATGCAGCCCATGACCGAACAGCTAAGCCAAAGCATATGAACACCTCCCCTCCTGACAAGAAGTCGAGGCAAATAGACCAGTTTGGACGTAAAGTTTGTTTGTCCTCTACATTGGCTCTCAGAGCCCTGAATTATCTGGCACACATGATCGTGTACCAGAACTATATCCTAGATCAACTTAAGTCGGAGTTCGAGGCCTTGCCCGACTCCGAGGCTAAAACTAAGATTGCCCAAATGGTCAGGACAGCAGAAATCTCCTGCCATCATTCCCTAAGGGCTACATGTGATGCTGTAGATGCTTCTACCCGGAGCACTGCTATGGCTGTTGGCATGAGCCGGTACTCCTGGCTGCGGGTATCTGGATTGGCCCAAGATGTCCAAGCAGCTATTCTGGATGCCCCCTTCCGAGGTCCAGTTCTGTTTGGGGGTGACGTCAAAGACATCATAACTAAGCTACAGGACAGTGGCAAGGCCTTGCACTCTGTTCAGTCCATGTATCGGTCCAACTTCAAGCCTAAGCAGCCCTTTTGTCGCCAGCAAAGGGGTCAAAACAGGCAACAGCCCGCCCAATGTCAGACCAAACGTCGGGCTCCTTTGGCAGAGGCCACCCCTCTAGCCAAGTCACAGCGTGCTTCCGTGGTGCCGCTCCCCACCCCTTCTGCCTCCTAACTTGTGGCAGGGCCCCCAGCCTCTGCCGTCGACACCAGAGGAACCGGTAGGGGGCAGATCCACCAATCATCTAACCGGATGGGATGCGATCACCACAGACTCATGGGTCCTTCAGCTAGTTGCTCAAGGCCACCCATAGAATTCACAGAAAGACCCCTAACAAATTCTCCAGGTCTTTCTCTTACTACCCAAAAGGTCAAATTCCTCTCATCAGAGAGGAAATACAGGCTCGTCTGCAAAAATACACCATAGAGCCCGTTCCTCGGAACCAGGTGGGATGGGGATATTACTCCCATTTCTTCCTGGTCCCCAAAAAGACGGGGGACCTTCATCTGATCCTGGATCTCAGCATGCTCAGTCTGTACATAGAGTACAAAAGATTTTGCATGCTGACACAACTGGATCTGTTGCCACTGCTTCAGCAGGGACATTGGCTGTGTGCCGTGGATATGCAGGATGCTTACCTACATATTCCAGTCATTCCCTCCCACTGCCGCTTCCTCCGGTTTACTTTCCAGGGGGAACATTTTCAGTTCAAGGTGCTCCACTTTAGCCTTTCCTCAGCTCCCAGGGTGTTCACCAAGTGCCTAGCGGTGGTGGCAGCGGTGTTATGCTGCCAGGGCCTGTGTGTGTCCCCGTACCTTGACAACTGGCTTCTTTCAGCACCGCCAAGGGACAGTCTGGTAGCCTCTTTATCCATCACCCATGGCCTCTTTCGGCAGGTGGTCATCACGGTCAACTACCACCTCATTCCTTCACGGTGCCTCCAATTTATTGGAGCAGGGCTGGATACAGTTCAGGGTCAGGCCTTCCTCCCCTTGGACAGGGCAGAGACCTTGCGACAACAGGCCAACCAAGTGGCAACCAGATGATGGACCATGGCCCAGTCCATCTTACGCCTACTAGGTCTTATGGCCATGGCTATTCCCACTGTTTCTCTAGCCAGGCTCCACATGCGAGTTATGCAGTGGACACTGAGAGTACAGTGGGACCAGAGATCAGATAACCAGGTTCACAGAATCCTGGTATCCAGCCCCATGTGTCGGGACCTCCTATGGTGGCAAGATCTGAGCAATTTCTATTGAGGGACTCCTTTCCAGTCTCCCTCCTCTACCCAGACCCTGACAACCGATGCTTCTGGCCGGGGCTGGGGCGCACACCTGGGGGATCACAGGACTCTGGGATCCTGGTCTCAACAGGAGCTCCCTCTGCACATCAGTGTGTTAGAGATGCGCGCGGTGCTGTACACCCTTCAGGCCTTTCAGCCCCTCCTCCGCTCAGGCACACTCCTTGTCCAGATGGACAGTATGAGTGTGGTATGGTACCTGAATAAATGGGGGCACATGATCATACTCCCTTTGTAGTGAAGTGACGCAAGTGTGGTATTGGGCAGTTCAGCACAGCATCCAGATGATGGCAGTGCATATCCCAGGAGTTCACAACATCCTGGTGGACAGACTGAGACGTGCTCAGGCAAGGGCACATGAGTAGGAACTGATATAATCGGTAGTCGAGAATCTGTTCGATTTTTGGGACCGTCCAGAACTAGATCTGTTCGCCTCCCCTTCCAGCATAAAACTGCCCAGTTTCTGCTCACTTGTTCCTGGGCCTGGTGTTTTCTGGTGAGACGCCCTGTCTCTCTACTGGACAGGGAGGCTCTTGTATGCCTTCCCTCTCTTCCCACTTCTGCAGAGGGTACTTCTGAAGTTACAGGTGGAAGGGGCTCACATGATTCTGATTGCCCCTCATTGGCCTCGCTAAATTTGGTTCCCTCTGCTCCAGCAGTTGGTGGAGCTTCCGGTACCGCTACCCCTCTGCCAGGACCTGCTGACCCAGGATCAGGGCAGGCTACTACATCCAGGTCTCAGGTCTCTTCACCTTCATGCGTGGCACCTGCTGACATAGCTGCGTCATGCTTTGGGGTCTCTTCCAGAGTTCCACAGGTCCTTGTAGAGGCCTGAAATCCATCCACAAGAACCAAATATGCTATGAAATTGAAGAGGTTCTCCATTTGGGCAACTTCCAAGGGTTGAGACTCTTTCTCTTGCGTGGTCCCACAGGTCATGGACTACATGCTGCACCCTCTCTGACCTTGGCCTTAGTTACTCTTCTTTGAAGGTCCATTTGTCCGACATTTCTGCCTACCACACTCCGGTGGATGGCAAAACCATGGTTCAGTTGGAAGTTTCCAGAACCTTTCTGAAAGGAATTCCCCATCTGAACCCCCCGGTTAGGAACCCTGTTCCTTCGTGGGATCTGAATTTTGTTCTTGGAAAAGCTCACTTTGCCTCCCTTTGAACCAGCTGTGACCTGCGCTGTCTTTCTTGGAAAGCGCTATTTGTAGTTGACATTACTTCTGCTCAAAGGATTTCCAAGCTTCAGACCCTCGTGTAAGGAGCCTTATTTGATTTTCCACAGAGAACAGGTGGCTCAGCATACAAATCCTAAGTTCCTACCTAAGGTAGTTTCTGAGTTTACTTAAATCAGACGATACACTTACCAGTGTACTATCCTGAGCACTCTAACCAAGGGGAGGCCATTCTGCACACTCTCGATGTGCCAGAACTTTGCATTGCTATACAATCTGGATTAAATCAGTCCACAAAATGGATAAACTTTTCATCTCCTTTGTGCCCAACAGAGAGGGCGCTGCAGTTTCCAAACAGTGTTTGTACAAATGATTGGCAAACTGCATTTTGTTTTGTTACCAGAAGTATAACAAGCCACTTCCAAGGGAAGTTAAAGGGCACTCAACCAGAGGCATGGCTGCATCTACTGCTTGTTTCAGAAATGTTTCTGCCACGGATATTTGTGCGGCAGCCACTTGGAGTTCTGTCCACACCTTCACTAAGCATTACAGTCTGGATATTTCTTCTAGGCACAGGGCAGGCTTCGGACTAGCTGTCCTTCAGGGCCTCCTGCCTTAATTTGGTACCTACTGCAGACCTTTCCTGCATCCCGTGTTTCTCAGTCTTTGTCTGACTTCCACTGAGACTCAGTCCTAATGGTTATTACCTACTGCAAGAGCCCTCTCGAAGTAAGATAGTACAGCTATGTAAGAACTTACCATAACAGTAGATCTTTAAGAGAGGTTCTTGCAGTAGGTACCTTCTTCCCCCTGCTTCTATGGCTACTTCTTTCTAGCCTGCCTTCTGGCTCCAGGAGCCCACTCCTTTCTCCTGTTGCACCTTCTTAGGTCTCTGGCAGGAGAACTGGAGGATGGGCGTTGGAACCACCCACTATATAGCATCACGTTGGTGTCCATCCCATGACATTGGGTGGGCGGTCCTCCACCAGACACTGCTAGCAAAGGTTTTTCATGTGGTCCTAGCACCTGGCAGCTCTAGTCCTAATGGTTATTACCTACTGCAGGAGCCTCTCTCGAAGATTTACTGTTACAGTAAGTTCTTATGTCACTGTACTTTCCTCACATATCCGCTGAGCCCCCTCACCCCCCAGCTTCATAGTGTGACCTCTTGTCCTGGAGCATCTTTTTCTGGGGAAAATGCTACAGTACCTTCCTGTACCTTAATACCTGTGAGGTATTTGAACATTTCTGTCATATCCCCCCTTTCCCTCCTTTCCTCTGGAGAGTACATATTTAGTTCCGTCAGTCTTTCCACATAGGGTTTTTGATGCAGGCCCTGCACCATTTTGGTAGCCTTCCTTTGTACCATCTCCACCCTATCTATGTCCTTCCGGAGGTGGGGCCTCCAGAACTGGATACAGTACTGAAGGTAGGGTCTTACCAGTGATCTGTACAGGGGTAGTACAGAGCATCCTGCTAGCCTTCTCCACTACCTTATCACACTGCTTGGCTACCTTCAGGTCATCAGACATGATTACCCCATGTCCTTTTCTTGTTTTGTGGTTGCTAATACCTCCCCACTCAATTGGTACAATCCCCCTGGGTTTCTATGCTCCAAGTGCATGATTTTGCACTTTTTTGCATTGAAACCCAGCTGACATTCCCTTGACCATTCACCCAGTGTTTTCAGATCATCCCTCATTCTTTCCACTCCCCCGGTGTGTCCACTGTGTTGCAGATTTTTGTGTCATCCATGAACAGGCATACTTTCTCTACCAGTCCTTCTGCAATGTCATTAATAAAGACATTGAAGAAGACTGGGGCCTAATGCCAACCCCTGTGGCACCCCGCTGGTCACCTTGCCTTCTCCCGGGTGGACCCTATTTACTATCACTTTCTGAATCCTATTGCTTAGCCAATTTCTTACCCATTTTACTACTTTTGGACCAACTACTAGGTTGCCCAGCTTGCTCACCAGTCTTCTGTGTGGAATGGTGTTGAAGGCCTTACTGAAATCCAGGTAGGCCACATCTACCACTCCTCCCTGATCCACTTCCCTGGTCACCCAGTCAAAGAACTCGATTAGGTTTGTCTGGCAAGACCTCCCCCCGTGAAACCATGTTGCCTTGGATCTGGTATTCCACTGGTTACTAGGTATTCCCCAGCCCTTTCCTTCAGTAGCAATTCCATTACTTAACCCATTACTGAAGTCAGGCTGAGAGATCTATAATTTTCTGCTTCCTCTCTTTTTCCGCTTTTGTGTAGGGGGGTCACATTTGCCCTCCTCTGGTGCCCCGGAAAGAACCTCCTCTGTTTCTAGTGGCACACCACACAATGACCTTGCAGGGACCAGAACATTGTCACATCACCTCTCCAAGTGCTGATTTCGCCACCTTGTCACTGTAGTCTTTTTACTTTTTTTTTTTTTTTTAATATACTTTATATAATTTTGTTTTCCCAGGCCTGGCGTACAGATGCATGCGTGAAAGCCTGCACTCACACACCAGGATTCAGTGGCCCTCCGCCCCTCCCCAGACTTGCATCGCCACACCGTACTGGCTGCACTGCCCACTGGACCTTTCAACCCGGGGTCATTCCTGAACCCGGGTTGCCGGCATAGCACGAGGTAAGGCGCCAGCGCCTCAGCCTTCTGCGCCACCGGACCGGCTCTTTACTTTTCTTTTGATTCTGTCTTGTACTCATCCTTTATGTTTTTGTCATTGTGGAAATGAGATTAATTCCTTAAATACCTGCTACATTTACCAGATGTGTCTGGAACCCTACCATGAAATTGATCAGTGCTCATTGTGTCAGGCAGTGACGCACCACTCTTGGAAGGACTGGGTCTTAGAAAGGTGCAAGGTGAGCTCTTCATCAAGAACATCTCCTCCATTAGGCCACAGTTTTGGAACTATAAGCCGTTAGCATCAGGACCACTCGCAAACTTTTTACTAGCCAGGGGCTGCACATACTGATGTGTGGCATCTATGCTCATATAATGTGGATGGCCCCATCACTCCTCAGTTCTTTCCTCCACTGTCGATCATCCTCGTTGGACCTGCTGAAGGAAGCGCTGTCAACAAAGTGGTTGCCATTTGCTATTTTACTTTTATTTAGCTTACTGCCACTGCCACTGTCTCTGTGTGCAGCCAAAGTTGAAAGAGCCTTTGTTTCGATAGTGTAAGTGCAGATATAGAGTTTATAAAGAAGACACACAAGCGATTTGTGTGTGCTGTCTGGGCCTGTCTCATCCTGTCTCACAAAGTGAGAACATGTGAGATTTGCCAGAGCTTCAGCCAGGTTATGAGGTGACACTATAAGAAAGCTTTAGAAAATGTCCTTGTATTAAAGGCATTGACAATCATGGAGAAGGAAAAGGGCTCAAAATCTGCTTCTTGCTCACCGTTGTCTTAGAAGCGACCATCAAAGTCTAAGGATAAGGAACAGGAACTGTGTCCAGGGTCCCCTCTTCATCCGGCCTTAGGCACAGATACAGAGAAAATGGCAAGTCTGCTTCTCCAGCAAGGTCCCGGTCACAGTTGAGAAAAGGTACTGTACATGTTCGTCAGCGCCCACTCCGGTAGCATCAGCGACAGCCTGCCAACCATCGTTGAGACACCCAAGGTTGGGGTTTGGCTTAGGTACTGCCGTATCTACTATGGATGGTATGACACTTTTGTTATCAAGCCAAGGCCCATCGACACAGGTAGTCCTGGCCCCTTTTCAGGGTGCCATGACTCCCAGGCTGTGCTGGCATTGTTCTCCAAAATGATTCAAGGCATTCTGTCAGGGTTGACAGTACAGGCAGTTATTCCACCGATGGAACCTTCTGGTGCTTGACTCCCTTGTTGACGGATTCCACTAACATGCCACAAATTCCTGCCTCTCAGCAGACTCTGGCATTACTGGTCCATTCTGTGGCTCGCGTCATCGCTCGTGCTGACGATGACATGAAGTGTAATTCTGACCTCATGGACTTGGAGTTGGATTTAGAGGAGACATATGAGGAAAAACAATTTGTGGAGGGCTTCTCCCCTCTCATCCTGTAGTGAGGACTCGGTGGTTTATACCCTGAGATCTCCTCCTGATGGCCCTTCTTTCCAAGCCATGATGCAACAGATGCAGTCTGCCATGAGCTTTGATGTGAAAGAATAAGATTCCACTAAAAGGAGTCTCCTGGAATTTTTGGAGGTGCTTTACTCCCATTATCATTCCACCTGTATATTCTGCTTTAGAGAATGCTACTTTTGCTGCATGGTACAGACCAAACTCACTGCCTGCAGTCCCTAGAAAGGCTGGTATGCAGTATCCTGTACCATCGGCTATTATACTAACCAGCCTAAAACTGACTTTGTAGCCATCATGGCTACACATGATAGGTCTAGAGCTCCTACACATGAGTACTTTGCCTCCTGATAAGGAATGTAGGAGGTTGGACATGATGGACAAGTGTACTTACGCCTTTGCATCACTGGGTCTTTGGATTGAAAACTACCAGGCCTACATGTCCAGATATCAGAACAGCTTGTGGAAAGCTGCTTGTACTGCCAACCAGGCTTTGCCTGATGGCTGTGCCAAGACTGATTTGCTTAAAACAGTATCTGTTGTGCATTGGATAAGGCCGCCACCTACTCCACAGTGGCTACAACTGAAAAAGAAGGTTTTTCCTCAAACCCTGGAACTGCTCTCTTTTCTCCGGCCTGAAAGTGTCAGCAGCACACTTCCGCGCCGCCCCCCTGCCCAAGTGTGTTTACAACTCTGCACAAATTTCTTACAGCAACCCCTAATAAGCTTGGAGCATGATGGATCACAGCACGAACTATGGACCCAACATTTATTCCAGCCAAATGGGATCATAAATTCAAAAGCTGGATGAGACAGGGTGTATGCTACACCTATCAGTTCTAGTCCGAGGTCATATTCAAACATTTGCACAGTTACAGACAGAATTTCATTTAGATTGGACAGATCACTGTCATCCACACGAACCCACCCGACCTCCCTGGCTTTGACGCACAACTTCAGCTTCCAGCAGGCAAGATCTGGCACCAAGGGGCGGAGTCGAGGCATATACCACCCAGGTGGGTGGGAGGAGCCAGCTTAAAGACTGTCCGGCAAGATTCTTAAAGGGAAAGGAAATGCCAAACAGTGCGAATGAACAACATATACCACTCCTAGAACTACTGTTACAGGTGTATAACCTGTTTTTTATCTCGACTATTTTACCCCTCCTGCTCACGATCCAAGGAGCCTCTCTCGGGCATCCAGCCGGATCCTGCCCTGCCCGAAGTCCGCCTGTCTGAGCCTTCTCTCTCCTCCCTCAGCCCGCAGCGGGCGATACCAGCTTAACCCCTCTGGGGTGGGGCCGCCTCTCCTCTTTGGGTGCCCATACACATAGACTCCAGTTGCAGGTAAGGGCCTGGGCGGAGGAACCTGAAAGGCCAGACAGGACGGACCCGGCTGCGGGCATGGGGGCTGGTGCCGTCGCCTATCCCATGGACCGGGTTTTTCCTTTATTCTAAGGTCTCTCGCAGTAATCATCCCGATGCAGTGGTGCATGACAACTTGCCTGCATTGGCCACGCTAGTCACATGCTGGCCAGCATGCTGCAGTGCCCCCCCAGTCTCCACCGAGGGCCACTGGCACACCAGGCTGTCCCAACCCTCCCTCCCGGGGAGGAGAGCACCACAATGGGCACTCAATCCTCAGCCCTCCCCTGTCTACTCCCGGCACCCGAGCTCACTCCCAAACTCAAGTCGCCGGTGTAGCACGATGTGTGGCATCCAGCGCCTCAACCCTCAGCGCCACCATGCCGGCGGTTATAACCTATTTTTTCAGCCTGCACACCAAGCTCTCATGATTCAGACCAACCACATACCGAGTCGGAGCATTCAGGCAGTTTAAAAACTACTGCCTCAAAATTGGAGCATGTGTCTCAGCAAAACTTCCAGCCCTGGAATGACAAGTGGCGTAAATCACAGAATTCCAAGCTACAGTGCACGACAGTGCTGCTTGTTTGAAACATTTGCCTTCATAAAACACTCTAGTTCCAAGAGTAAACCAAAAAACGCCAGACTAAAGGGTATCCATTACAACCATTGGGGCAAGATTTCTTTAGGACTTCTGAGCTTCAGAAAAACTCAGATCCACGGCTATAGATTAAAACAAAATAAGTTTCATTCATAAAAGCTTTGGTAAAGTCTTTAATACCCGACAAGTGAAGAGCACAACTATGCAGAGGGGAGTCAGGAATGGAGCAGCAGTGCAGCCATCTTACTCCTCCCCCTCCTCAAGCCAGGTCTGCCCTTTGTCTTGTCTTCTGTGCCATGGGTTTTTTTCAGATGCTTGGCAGTAGTTTCAGCAGCCCATCACAGGGAAGGCCTGTATTTTTTCCCTTATGTGAATGACTGGCTCCTGAAGGCCAGCCCCAGAGAAGCTCTGCTACGGACCCTGTCTCGGACATGTCAGTTTGATGACTTGGGGGTCACAGTAAATAGGCCAAAGTCTGTGTCAACTCCATGGCAAAGACTATATTACATAGGAGTGGTCTGAGACACAGGGAAGGGATGTGCTTTCCTGCCACAGGACAGGGCAGACACTGTGATTGCTCAGGCACATTTGGTATACTGGAGCCAGAACATCTTGGCAAACAGGTAAGCAGGTCTCAGTCAATGGTTCATGAATGGGAACTGCTGACCTCTACGGTAAATGACTTCTTGGCAAGACGGGGTCATCCAGAGCTGTACCTTTTTGGGTCCCCACACATCACAAAACTGCCACATTTCTTCTCACTCGCTCCAAGGTCTGCAAAACTGCCACGTTCTAGGGATGTGGATATGATGTTCATCCACACTTCTTGGCATGTCCCTTTCCCCTTTAAGGATCACCGGAAGGTCTTCAAGCTGTCTCCTCCCACCCACCCGGGTGGGTATAACCCTTTGCTCCACCTCATGACGCCAGATCTTCCTTTCTGCTGGAAGATTCAGATTGCCTCCTCTTGCTCTCACATTTTTTTAGGCCCTGGCTTCTAAACCTTCGGTTATTCCAAAAATTCATCTTGTTCGCATTAGCGATTGTGACTGTTACATCTTGATTATGGAAGACAAGTCTTCTCCTGAATTTCGCCGGTGCCCGTGTAGCCAGAAGATGTCACGCACCAATCCGCATACCGCGTGCATCTGCTGTCTTGGTGTCAACCATGACACCAAGGCTTGCGAGATTTGTCTCGCATTTCAACTGAACATCCTCAACGACCGTCTCACATGCCTCAAATTGGGCAGGCCTGAAAAACAGAACCCGCTGATGAAGTCCAGAGAGGTCCAATGGGTGGTTTCCACAGCCACGGAATCCACCAAACAGCTTGAATGCATGCAGGCCTTCAAGGAAGAAGCTGCTCACTCCACAGAATCTTCCTCTCGAGGCTTCTTCATTCCGCTTGACCTGGGCTCCACTTTCTTGGGTTCTTTCCGAGAGTTGTGTCACTCTCTCCTGACTAAGGGCGAGGGTTCTGCAGGAACTCACTACTCTCGGTCCCATAAAAGGGAGAAGGAACCGGAATAGTCTTCATCTCAATGGCGACACTCTTGGGATCATGAGCGATCTCGGTCCCAGGAGCTGGTCATTTTGACCTCGGTCGAGATTGCCACTTTGGCTGCTGGCTTCTCGGTGACATCGAGATTATTCTCGACCTGATGGACCCTTTGTCACTGACTCCGGTCGATGACTCTCTTACTAGGACTCCGGTCCTTTCCTTCCCTGAGGAGGGGACCGAGCCTGCTGGGAACCCCACCGAGAAGGTGGTCCCTGATCCCAGGAAGTTCCCGGTCTCTCCGGGGTCTCCTGAACGACCAACGGGCCAAAGAAGGCGCATAAGCGCTCGAAAAAGAGGCAACGCCATCAGTCGTCCTCGTCCTCCTCGGATGAGGAGAGGCTTCATTAGAAACTCTGTCGATGCTACGAGGACCTCGTGGCAGCAGCTGATTCTGTCCTGGCATAAGCTGACTCCAACCTCTACCCTGGCCATTACTTGGCTTTTGCCTCCTAGGCTGAAGCTGACTCCTCTGGAACTGCTAAAATTGGTTCCCCCACCCGCGGAGCCGGCTAAACCCATTCCGGTTCAGCCAAAACCAGTCTCTCCACCGATGTGTTGGAACCGCCATCTAAGCAGCCTGTGGGAAGGGCTCTTTCTAAGGAAGCTCAGCTGGTTACCGGGCTTCCTCAAAGACTCTCGGTCACTCTCATGCCTGATCGCCCCAGGCGAGTTGAGGGCAACCTGGGTGGCCAACCATTGTATCCAGAATCCTCAGATGCAGATGACATCGGGCTTCACTCTCACCCCCGGTATGACGAGTCAGCCAGTATTCTGTCGACACAGGAGGGCCCTTCGTCCTTTCAGGGTATTCTCCGCCTAATCTCTGAGTACACGGGGATGCCCCTGGAACCAGTCCAGAAAAAGGCAGAGTACCCTGTTACGGATATCCTCAAGAGAGGGGATACCCCGACGGAAGCCTTTCTTGTGGCCAAATCCATCATTGGCCTGGCCCTAGAACTTTGGCAGCACCCTGCCTCCTGCCCAGCTCCGTCTGCCCGGATGGCCCGAAAGTACGCAGTGCCCATGGAGTCCCTTTCGGGGTTCACAGAGCATCTTTCGGCCGAGAGCCTTGTGACCGCCTCTGTGTTCAGACATACAGGCAGTTCTGCTGACACCGATAGACCTCCAGACAAGGAGTCCAAGAAATTGGACCACTCTGTAAAGAAGGTCTATGCGGCCTTCTCCTTAGGCCTCCATCAGGCAAGTTCAGCCGTCGTCATGGCACACTTCTCCCATGCCCTCTTGGGGTCCTTGGATGAAGTCCTCCCACATCTCCCCACGGACCTGCAGACTACGGTCAAGCAAGTCCAGGACCAAGCCCATGCAGTAGCTAAGCAACAGCTTCAACTTGCCCTGGACATTGGCTGCCACAGTTGCCTCCCCCACAGGGCTTGGCTTAGTCTCTCTGCCTTCACGGTGGATACCCAGCACAAATAGGCTGATGTTCCTTTTCTGGGCACCAATCTCTTCGGTCCAGGTGTGAATGGTCACCTTCAGCGAATTGAACCGTCCAGTGCCACCTTGGACACTACTTCTGCCCAAAGTACTTCTGGTTAGAAGCAGCAGAAGAAGAATAATAAGCCTTTTCGACATTCTCCCCCTGCAGCCCTCCTTTCATGGAGGTCAGTAGCAGCAGGCTCAGGCTTGGCGCCCCTGACCCAAGCCCGGACCTACCCAGGCCTGCAAAGGAGGTCGAGGTTCAGGCCCTGGACCCTCTTCCTCCAAGCCTACCCAGTGATGGGATAGGGGTCGCCACCCCTATTCCTGTCATGCCAGCTCTGGGTCCTCCCATGGGGGGCCAGCTCTGCCACTTCCTTTCTGCCTGGTCCGCTGTTACCACAGACAGGTGGGTCCTGGAAGTGGTCAGCCAGGGTCTGCCCCTGGAATTCAAGCAGTACCCTCCAAGTCGAGCCTGTGCCCCACTGGAAAGGAGAGTATCCATCCACACTCAGTTGGCTCTCAGAGATGACATTTCCCAGCTCCTCCTCAAGAAGGCAGTGGTTCGAGTGGCAGATCCTCCAGTAGACCCTGTGTTCATTTCCAGGTACTACCTGGTTGCAAAGCAGACTGGGGGGGGTCTGGTGCCCTATTCTATATCTGCACAACCTGAACCAGTATCTCAGGTCCTGCACCTTCCAGATGGTAACTCTGTCCCAGATCATACCATCCCTGGAGCAGAACATGTGGTTCTGCTCACTGGATCTTCAGGACGTGTTCTTTCACGTCCCAATCTGTCCATCTCACCAACAGTTCCTTTGCTTCAGGGCAGAGAGAACCCTTTACGAGTTCCGAGCCATACCATTCAGCCTGTCATTGGCCCCATGGGTCTTCACTAAATGCATTGCAGTGGTGGCAGCCCACCTCAGGCGTCGAGGGATCAGAAGATACCCCTACCTCGACGACTGGCTCTTAGCAGGTTCCACCCAGCAGGAGGTGGAGAGGTCCAGGGACTTGGCCCTCCAGACCTGCTCTCAGCTTGGCCTCCTGATCAACAAGGCCAAGTCGAAGCTCGTGCCTTCTCAGGTGATGTGCTTCATCAGGGCAGAGCTTGACTCTCGCCGAGCCAGAACTCAGCTCCCGGCGGACAGGGCAGAGGTTCTCTCCTCCTTTGCCCAATCATTTCTGGTTGGGCAATTGCGCCCTGCCTGGGACTTCTGTGCCTTCTGGGCTACATGGTAGCCTGCACCACCATGGTCCGTTGGGCCAGGTGGCTTATGCTCCCCCTTCAATGGGAGCTGGTCACCCAGTGGACTCAGCACCTAGGTCATTTTGACCAACTGATTACTGTGACCGAGAAGATGTGGGATATTCTCCAATGGTGGACTGTCCTAGACCGGTTGCAAGAAGGAATCCCATTTGTCCACCCCGAGCCGACGATCGTCCTTATGACCATTGCCTCGCTCATGGGCTGGGTAGCCCACATGGGGAACAACAGGGCCCACGGCTTCTGGACCCCCGAGGAGTCCCGTTACCACATCAACCTGTGGCGCTCAGAGCGGTCAGACTGGCACTGTCAGCGTTTGCCCCACAGCTTCCGGGTCAAGTGCAGATGGACAATACCACGACCATGTACTACCTCAACAAGCAGGGCAGCACGCACTCCCTGCTGTTGTGCAGGGAAGTGCTCCGCATCTGGACACTCGTGAGCCAACTGGTGGCGGATCTCCTAGCCATCCACATGGCAGGAGCCTCGAATCAACTGACAGATGCTCTCAGCCGCATAGGCGAGACATCCCACAAGTGATCTCTCCATCCAGAGGTAGCTTACAGTCTGTTCTCCCACTGGGGCAAACCGATGGCGGATCTGTTTGCCTCCAGGGAAAACACCAAGCTGAGGCGGTTCCATGCCCACCCCCCTCAGCGGGGATCGCTGCAGGGGGATGTCTTCTCGAGGCCGTGGACCCCAGGCCTCTTCTGCGCCTTCCCTCCATTTCCCTTGATCCACAGGGGGCTTCTCAAGGTGAGGAGGGACAAGGCGCAGGTGATCCTAGTAACCCCAGACTGGCCATGCCAGTTCTGGTATCCCGATCTCCTCAGCCTCTGCAACAGGCTCTCGAGGCGGCTTCCAGCACGCCCAGACCCGATTTCAGTCAGTCAGGGGAAGGTAGTCCATCCGGACCTTCAGTTTCTGTACCTGACAGCCTGGTACCTGAGCAGCTAGAGTTCCAGGCCTTGGGTCTCTCCGAGGATGTACTCATAGTAGTGGAAGCATCCAGGAAGGATTTGACCAGGAAGTGTTATGACTTCAAATGGAAAAGGTTCTCCATTTGATGTCAGGGCAAGGGCCTGGGCTCTCTGTCTTGTCCTGTCCTGTGGCTAACATTCTAGACTACTTTTGGTCTGTGTCGAAAGCGGGTCTTCGGTCATTGAACCTTAGGGTGCACCTGGCAGCCATCTCTGCTTACCGAGCGCGGGCCAGTCAGCAGACGGTGGCGGAGGAGATGGTGGTTGGGCGCTTTTTCAAAGGCCTGGATCACATATCCCCTCCAGTGCGTGAACCTCCACCTCCGTGGGATCTACTGCTGGTCTTAGCTAAACTCATGGGCAAGTCATTCGAACCAGTGCACAAGTGTGAGATGTCACACTTGTCATGGAAGATGGCTTTCCTGGTGGCTACCACGTCTGCCAGAAGGACAGGGGAGCTCCAGGTGCTCTCGGTGGACTCCGCTTATCTGGTTTTCCACAGGGACAAGGTTGTCCTGTGCCCCCACCCGAAATTCCTCCCGAAGGTGGTATCAGAGTTTCACCTTAACCAGGTGTTGACTCTGCCTATGTTCTACCCGAACTACACCTCAGATGCAGAGTACAGGCTCCATACTCTGGACCTGAAACAAGCTCTCTCCTATTACAAGGAGAGGATGGCGGAAATTCGGGGGAGAGGTTCGCCAGCTGTTTATCACCTACGCTGAAACCATTTCTGGCAGACCTGCAGCAAAGTGGACAATTCAAGATGGATTACATCTTGCATTGATCTCTGCTACAGGTTGGCGGGCATGGAGCCTCCCAGTGGGATAAGAGTTCATTCTACCCGCCATACTGCTGCATTGGTGGCTGCTTCCAGGGACATCCCTATCCAGGAAATCTGCCAGGCTGCCACCTGGAAGTCAGTAAACACCTTCATCACCCATTACCTCATCGACCTTGAGTCACGCTGGGATGCTGGTTTTGGGGCCTCAGTTCTCCAGTCTCTGTTCCCTAAGTATGGGGTGTGCGCCTTGCCTCCCTCCTCCCAGAAAACTGCTAGGAGTCTGCCAAGGAAGTGTGAATGAACAACATATCCACGTTCCTAGAAAAACAGGTTACTCTCCTGCAACAGTAGTTCTAGGAGTGATGTATGTTGTTCATCCACATGGACCTACCCGACCTCTCTGGCTGCGATGCACACACCTGGCTTCCAGTGGGCTAAGATCTGGCATCATGGGGTGGGTGGGAGGAGCCAGCTTGAAGACCTTCCAGCGATCCTTAAAGGGGAAAGGGACATGCCAAGAAGTGACCTGTTTTTACTTCTCACTCGCTCCAAGGCCTGGAGTTTTTTGGTGAGATGCATTGTCCCGCTCCTGAAAGGGGACATTCCTATATGCATTTCCCACTGTTCCTTTGATACAGAGGGTGCTGCTCCAGCTGCAAGTGGAGAGTGCCATTCTCATCCATATTGCTCCATTCTGGCCTTGCCAGATATGGTTTCCACTCCTTCAACATCTGGCAGTGGAGTCTCCTATTCTTCTTCCTCTGTGTCTGGGTCTGTTGTCAGAGGGCAAGGGATCCCTGGTCTAACCTGACCTGTATTCCCCGCACCTGCATGCATGGCCCCTGAAAACATAGCCATTGCTCATTATTGGGTATCTACTAAGGTTGCTGATGTCCTGCTTGCAGCTACAGTAGGAAGTCTTCTACCAGACGTACTTATTCCTTGAAATGGAAGCGCTTTACTTTGTGGTCTGCTTCCTGGAATATGGACTCTTTCTTACATTTTTTTTTTTTTTTTTTTTAACAATTGTTAAATCAGGTGAGACACACTAAGCTGAAAGCTTGTTTACAGGTGCAACCTGGGAGCACAGGGAAGTTAAGTGACTTGCTCAGGCTCACACAGTATGCAAGTGGGGGCTGTGGAATTCAAACCCAGGTCTCCAGATTTGCAGCTCAGAGCCTTAAACCACTGCACTATACTGCCTCCCCAACTCTTTTACATGTCCTGTGAATACTGTGTTGGAGTACTTGCTTTCCCTGCCTGACTCTGGCCTTTCAATATTCCTCTGTTAAGGTGCACTTGGCCACTATATCAGCTTTCCATGCTCCTATTGATGGTCGTACGGTTGCCCAGTTAGAGATGTCCCATACATTTCTGAGAGGTATTCTTCATATCAAACCTCCTGTCCATAATCCAGTCCAGGCTTGAGACTTGAATTTCTTTCTTGAGAAATTGACATTGGCTCCCTTTGAGCATGCTGTGAGTTGTGGCTTGCGTTTCCAATCATGGAAAAAGTTATTTTTAGCTGCGATAACATCTGCTCAGAGGCTTTCTGAGCTTCAGATTCTAATGTGTGAGTCTCCTTATTTGATTTCCCAGAAAGACAGTCTCTCCTTGCATATGAATCCTAAGTTTCTACCGAAGGTGGTATCAGAATTTACACTGAAGCAAATGATACGCTTTCGTGTCTCTTATCGCGAGCATGCCAACCAGGGTGAGGTGCTGCTCCATACTTTAGATATATGTAGAAAATTGAAATATTGAAAGGGTTGTAATTCCAATTTCCTAAATAAATAAATAAAATACTATATTGATTTATTTATTTAGTTTTGGTTAACCGGGTAGGTGCACTAGCCAACAGGTGACTATTTTCAGGCACGACCCGGGAGACACAGTTACAGTACAAAATAGGACAGTTTAGGTTTAACACAATACAGGCAAAGGTACATTGGTACAAGTACAGACATACAGTTTCAAAGGCAGGCATACAGTTTCAATAGGCAGGCATACAGTTTCAATAGGCAGAGGGTACTGGAGGGAGCACACCTTTAGAGGGAGAGGAAAGGGAAGGGGCGGTGAGGGGGATTTTAAGCAGGCAAGGGAGGGTGTGAGAAACTGATGAGGGGTGAAGGGCATCGGCAGAAAAGACTGGGAAAATTACAGCTAACGGCCTTGCGGTGCTGGGCAGAGGTACGCAGCCGGGCTTGTGGAACCGAGGGATGGCAGAGCAGGGAGGGGATGGTCGGCAGGTAGGGAGAGGAGTGTGGTAAGAAAAAAGGCGAGAGGATGAACCAGAGGTTAGGGGACTATAGTAGGTGGGATGGCAGAAGGTATAGGAGGAGGGGCAAGGGGAGCGGAGGGAAGAAGGGACAGTAGGAAGGCCATGGACTGGCAAGAAAGCAGGGGATAGCATGGTTCTGCACTCAGGTTAGCAAGCAGGGACCATTAGTGAAAAAAGGGGGGGGGGTGCGGCCAGCCTGAGGGTGTGAGCCTGAGCCTTGATCGCACCAAGGAGTGCAGAAAGTCCTTTCAGCTTTTTGTTTCATTCACCCTAGGGAAAGAGGGCAGTCCTGTGTCTGATCAATGCCTGCCCATATGGCTGGCACATTGTATTACGTTCTGTTACAGGAAGTACTATAAGGAACTTCCTGGTGTTGTCTGTGGTCACTCCACAAGGGGTATGGCCACTTCTTTTGCTTATTTTGAAAATGTCCGTGCTGCCGATATGTGTGCTGCAGCCACACGGAGCACTGTTCCCACTTTCACTAAACATTACAATCTGGACATCGTCTCACATAGATGTGCTGGTTTTGGGCTTGCTCTACTGCAAGGCCTTCTGTTCTGATTACATATCAGACTGTGCTGTCCTCCCTGTTGCTTTGTACTACTTGGATGTCATTCCAGAGGTGTGGCTAATAGAGGAGATATCCTCGATGAAGACAGAACAGTTACGTAAGACCTTACTGTAACAGTAGATCTTGGAGAGATTCTCCTCTGTTAGGCTGTATCACAGCTGTTAAGGGCTTGAATGTGTTATTAATCTTGCTAAAGGTAAGAATATATCTAGGTCTCGTATTGAGTCGTAAGGGTACATTTTGGAAACCTGGCTGAGTGCCACTGGGTGAAAGATTGTACTGCATTCCCAAAGAGGGTACATATCTGAGCCTGTTAACTGGGTGTGCTAGCATAAGGTTCACATTTGACCCCCAGGACTCGAGGCTAGTAGGTGATTCGGACCCAAAACAGGCAGGAGCGTTGCCCTGTCTGTCCCCTGTTCACACTATCGCACTTCGAGGTTGGCACTGTGGGAGCAGAGGGCCTGACCTGCGGAGTGTGTTTGTGACAGCCCCAGCTAGCAAAACGTTTCCGAGTCCTGACTTTGTTGGCTTGTAGTTCCAAAGCTGTGGCCTAATGGAGGAGATTCTCTCGAAGATCTACAGTTACAGCAAGTTCTTACATAACTGTTCTTTTCTCAGGTGACTTCTGCAAGGTCCCACCCCAGACAATAACAACCATCAGTGTTATTTCGATCTTCTTCTATCTCCCTGGTCACGGAGAAACAACACTGGTGCTCCTCCCTTCACACTCCTGTGAGCAGTGACTGGGATATAAATGGCTAGAGAGAGATCAAGGACATTATTACAATTAAGTTCAACTCGAAGACAGCTCCGCCTCCAGAACCTCTGTCCCTGCCTCCCGTCCCACTGGGATGATCCTTGTTCCATTTCAGAACCCTGCACAAATACTTTACACAGTTGCTTCATAAGCTCTATGTTGACCTCAGTGTAATTTTTGACTCCATGTTCTGTGCCTTACATGACATCTTAGTCAGCATCAGCTCCCCTAGAATTGTTTTTTTTTTGTATAATCTCTTTATTGAGTTTTTTTTTTTAATTACTTTTTATTATATTTTTTAAAACATATTGACACAGGAGAAACAGATCTTCATTATAATTACAAGTGTGTACATAGTCCAGATACAGTAAATGAAAATACCTTTATATAAACATTAAGGGAAGCAGTTCATAAATCCCTGGCCTATATGCCCCCCCCCCCCCGATCAGCTGTTTCCTACATTTAGGGACAAAAGTCCTGGGGCAGGATTCTCAAAGCTCTCAGAAGGTGCAAAACCTTCCCTAAGTCCCCAAAACTTCATCAGCTACGGAAAACAAGGGGAGTTTGCCATTCACAAAAACCCCCGGAGCTGTGAGAAAAACCACTATGGACTGTGGAAAAAAGTGCAGCTGCGGAAGTCCCTCAGGACAACAAGGTGTGAGATAAGTAAGGCACAGCCCCTGAAAGGCTATTCACAGCCAGGTTTTTCCCGCAGCTGAGGAAAGAATGTTACACACAGTGGAATGAGATGTAACTCTCCCTCAGCACACTGCAGTAGTGCCCCAGCAATTGGAATCAATTAAGGTGGAGGTGTACCACAGGTAACAGCATCTCAGACAGTTTAGCAGTGGCTGATGTTACAGCACTGAAAGCACACATTGCCATGCTATGGCAACAGGCATCATCCGCTAGACCCAGTGCAGCCAATGACAGAGCCCCACAAGCAGTAGAGCCTGACCAGCCAGCAGCAAGTGCTAACCTCCCCCCCCCCGCAAGCTACAGGAACACCCCAGGAAGGGACGACCAGCAGGGACAGTCAGCCACTGTGGTGCCAAGGTATCTCAGGTACCTGTGGTGCTGCTGTGGTCCCAGTTGGGGACTGGTTGCTGGTCTCTCTGTGTGCTGTCAACTTCATATTATAGCAGCACTGTTACAGTCTGCTGCTTCAGCTACTGTGTTCCCTATTGCTGTACCTTCACGGCCTCCGCAGCTGCGGATTCGCAGCACTTTCGCAAGTCCTGCGGCAGCTAAATTGCCGCACCTGTGGCACTTTCTATGGAAATCTGCAGCTGCACTGGTTTTCTTTGAGAATACAGCGCAGCTACGTTTCCGCACTGCAGTAAGCCTTTTGCCCGTAGCTGCGGGAATTTCGGCTTTCTTTGTGAATTCTGCCCCTGGTCTACCGCCATTTGATGAATGATCCATCTTTGTCAGCTGAGTCGAAATTGTTGTTCCTTATCCTTCATTTTGACTATTAAACTTTACATTTTATAAATGTTCATTAGAATTCCTCTGTATTCCTGTATTGTAGGAACCCTCTGGGTCATCCAACGTCTTGTGATGGCTTTTTTTGAGGCTAATAGGTAGACCGGTAACAATGTTCTAGTCCAGGATGGGGTATGTTCTGGGTATATGTGTAATATGACCATTTCCACTGTGAGAGCAAATGACTCCCCTGAGCAATCTGACATATCTTTTTGTAAATATATCCAAAATGGCATAAGAATGGGACATTCCCACATAATATGACCCAAATCAGCTAGAGAGCACCTGCAACCCCTCCAGCACTTCCCATCGCTTATTGACAGGTATTTGGTAAGCCTCGCAGGTGATCTGAAATATCTGTAGCAGCACTTCCAAGAAAATTCCTTCCATACATTTGCAGAAGTGATCTTTACTATTGCTAGAGCGGATTCCTCCCATTGCTCCCCTGAAACCTCTAGGCCAAGGTCCCTGTTCCAGCTCTGTCGGACCGAGTCCGTAGACTCCGGAGTTAAGCCTCTCATAATTTTGTACAGGGGCCCTATTAAGTGGTCCCAGTGATTCCCTGGATATGATCCATGTACAGTTTAAGCAGGGGAAGGGTCGGGCATGCAATCTTGGCCTGGATCACTCTACTCCGTAAAATATAATTTCTAACTTGGAAATATCTAAATAAATCAGAGCTCAGAATATTGTATCTAAGGGTTAGCTCTTCAAATGTCAGGACACCAGAGCGCCCTAAGAACTGAAATATGTGATCTAGACCAAGATGGCGCCCCTTGGCAAAAGTCAAGTCGGATTTAGATGGAAGAAACAGGTCGTCTTCCGAAAGAATTTTACAATATTCATATGTAGTGAGGAAGCTTTTTGATTTTGTGACTTTAAACCATATTTTTAAGACCTGTGCCGTTATTTTATTTATTTATTTAGTTTTTGTTAACCGGATAGGTGCACTAGCCATAAAATGACTATTTTCAGGCACGACCCAGGAGAGTACAACAAAAAGAGAACAATTGAACAACAGCAACATGGGTACAATAATACAAATAGAGGAACAGTACAGCAGTGCTACAAAAATACAATGGGTAGAAACAACAAAAAATAATGGCAAGCATTATACAGTATACTAGAAAAGTCTTTCAATGGCAGAGATTGCCCTGGAGAGGAGAAAAGTGTCTTTTTAATATCATTAATGTGAAACTCTGGTGTTTTCCACTGTGCTCCATAACTTTGGGATTACCATAGCAAGTGAAGGTGTAAAAAGGCGGCCTCTGCATACAGGCGCAGGTCCGGCAGATTTGTTCCACCCTGTTTTAAAGATAATTTTAATATGCTCAGCCGTATTCGGGGGTTGATGTGCCCTCAATGAAGCTAGAAATCATGCAATCCCATGTTCTAAAGAGAAATGCGGATGGGGGGGGGATGTTCTGGAATAAGTATAGCAGATGGGGAAGGACATTCATACAAATTGTTTCTATTGTTTGGAAGAAAGTGAGTGTTAACTTTCCCCATCTCTAAGTCCTTCTGAATTGCTCTTGTTACTGGTTCATAATTCAGTATGTCCAGGACTCCCAGGTCCAAAGTAATATGAATTCCCAGATATTTGGTTTTGGTAGATCTCCATTTTAAGGGGAGGGCTTGTTTTAGGGAAGTGGGGCGAGAGTAATTATACAGAAGCACCGCTGTTTTTGTAATGTTTAATTTAAACCCTGCTACTTGCTCAAATTGCTTTAGTATTTTCCACGCTGCTGGAATTGATTGGGTTGGTAAGAGGAGAGATAGAAGAAGGTCATCAGCAAATAGGCTGAGCCTGTACGCACTCTGATGGAATGGAACACGCTCAAGGTCCGCGGCTGATCTCAGGGCAACCACCAGGGGTTCAATGTAGATAGCAAAAAGAAGTGGGGATAATGGGCAACCCTGTCTGGTACCCTGGCAGAGTGGAAAGGGAGAAGAAACACCACCATTGATGCGAACGTAAGCTTTGGGTGTGTTATATATAAGCTTAAGACAGTTGATTAGGGTCTCTGGGAATTGGAGTGCCCGCAGCATATCCCAGAGAAAATTCCAGGACACCCTGTCAAACGCCTTGTCCGCGTCTAGGCTAAGAAAGGCTGCAGAGATCTGTGATTTTTGTATATATTCTATTATTATTAGGGTTTTCCGTATATTATCAATCATGGATACATAGACAGTGTCTGCAGATAAGGGCCTACGGCCCACCCATTCTGCCCATTTGAGCTTGTAAGTTCACTTTGTTTTCCTAGAAGTCTGTTGCCCCTCACCCCTGACCTCCAGAATTCCTCTGTCTATCCCACGCATTCTTAAATCCTGTGATTGTTTCAGCCCCCACCACTTCCTCTGGCAGGGTGTTCCACTTGTCCACCACCTGTTCTATGAAGAAATTCTTCCTCATCTTTCCTCCGAATCGTCCTCCCTCCAATTTCATCCCGTGCCCTCTAGTCCTGGAACATCTCTTTTGCTTAAAAATAGTGTATTCCTGCACTCTGTTCCTCCCTGTAAGATACTTGCATGTCTCTCTCATATCCCCTCTCTCCCTCCTCTCCTCCAGGGAGTACATATTCAAGTCCTTCAACCTGTCCTCATAGGACTTGTGATGCAATCCATGTACCATCTTTGTTGCCCTCCTCTGAACCTTCTCTACCCAGTCTATGTCTCTGCATAGGTAAGGTCTCCAGAACTGTATACTGTACTCCAGGTGGGGCCTCACTAGTGTCTTGTATAGTGGAATTATAACCTCCCTTTTCCTGCTGGTGATGCCCCTGCCTATGCATCCCAGCATCCTATTTGCTTTACCTGCTGCCTTGTCCATTGTTTCCTACCTTGGAGGTCATCAGAGATGATAACCCCAAGATCCCTTTCCTGCTTGGTGCATGCTATATCCTCACCCCCAACTGATAATATTGTGCCAGGGTTTTTTGTGCTCCATATGCATTATCTTGCACTTCTTTGCATTGAATTGCAACTGCCAAACCCCTGGCCATTCTTCAAGTTTCTGCAGGTCCCTTCTCATTCTGTCTACACCCTCTGGTGTGTCCACTCTGTTACAGAGCTTTGTGCCATCAACGAACAGGGAAATTCTGCCTTCTAGGTCCTGCACAATGTCACTAATGAAAATGATGAATAGGACCGGTCCCAGCACTGATCCCTGTGGTACCCCACTGGTCACTTTTCCCTCTGTGGAGTGATAGCCATTTACCACCATCCTGTGTGTCCAGCCACCCAGCCAGTTACCTACCCACCGCACTGCTGTCCTGCCCACACCCATATTCCCCAGTTTGTGTAATAGCCTTCTGTGTGGCAGTGTCAGAGGCCTTGCTGAAGTCCAGACAGGCCATGTCCACTGCCCTCCCCGATCCACCTCCCTAGTCACCCAGTCGAAAAATTCAACGAGGTTGGTCTGACATGACCTCTCCCTGGTAAAACCATGCCGCCTTGGGTCCTGTAGTCCGTTGACAACCAGATGTTCCACCAATCTCTCCTTCAGTACTGCTTCCATGATCTTCCCCACTACCGAGGTGAGGCTGACTAGTCTGTAGTTCCCTGCTTCCTCTTTGTTCCCACTTTCATATAAGGGGACTACATCTGCTGTTCTCCAGTCTTTGGGTACCTCCCCTGTTTCCAGTGATCGGCTAAACAGGATTGCCAGAGGTTCAGCCACCACCTCTCTTAGTTCTTTGAAGACCCGGGGGTGCACTCCATCTGGCCCCATTGCTTTATCAAGTCTTATTCCTTCCAGTTCCTTCAGGACCCTTTCTCATGTAAAGGGACTTGTGTCCATTTCTACATCATTCCCACCCCTTGTACTCCCTTCAGGCCCATTACCCTCCTCTTCCTCAGTAAAGACTGAGCAGAAATACCTGTTCAGTATGTCAGCTTTACTATTATCATCCTCCACATGACCCCCATCCTCCCCCTTCAGTCTCACTATCCCTCCCTTTGCCTTTCTTTTTTCACTTATGTACCTGTAAAAGGTTTTGTTCCCTCTACCCACTGATTTTGCAATGTGCTCTTCTGTCTGAGCTTTGGCTTTCCTTACTGACCTCCCTGCCTCCCTTTGCTTCTCCTGATACTTCTCCCTATCCCCTTCTGCATTTGTCTTTTTGTATTGCCTGAATGCAGTCTTTTTGGCTTTCACTTTCTCCGCTGCCTCTTTGGAAAACCATAATGGCCTCCTCTTCCTTTTCCCCCTTGCTAACCTACTTAATGCATAATTCTGTTGCTCTTGTAATCCCTGTTTTAAATACTGCCCACTGTTCCTCAACCCGATTCCCACCCCATTCCCCTTAATCCCTCTTTCAAGCATCTCACCAATTTCCTAAAGTCTGCCCCCCTAAAATCCAGGATATGTGTTTTTGTGTGGTTTGGTTCTGCTCCTTCTGTGATTTCAAACCACAGTGACTGGTGGTCACTGTTTCCTAGGTGCTCCCCCACTGTTACCCCCAATTACACTGTTCCTGTTTGTGACCACGAGGTCCAGTATTGCCTTCTGCCGAGTTGGTTCCATGACCAGTTGCTTGAGGAAGGCACCTTGATGGGAGTCCAGGATAACTCTGCTCCTGGTTGATGCTGCTGCTGCTGGGATGCTCTAATCCACGTCTGGAATATTGAGGTCTCCAACCAGCATTACCTCACCCTTGTCTGCCATCCTTTGGATAGCTAGCATCAGCTCCCTGTCTGTTTTTTCTTCCTGGGCTGGTGGTCTATAGACCACACCTGTGTGGATGGCTGGCCTCATTTTCCTTTCCAGCTTAACCCACAGTATCTCTCCCCCATTTTGTTCCTCCTGGATCTCTGTGGCCTTTATGTCATCTTTCACATAAAGTGCTACTCCTCCTCCCTTCCTACCTGCCCTGCCCTGTCTCTTCTGAATATGTTGTAGCCAGGTGTGGCCATCTCCCAGTCATGGTTATCATTACACCAGGTTTCTGTGATGGCCACTGTGTCCAGGTCCGACTGCACCATAACAGCCTCCAGATCATCCATCTTGTTGCTAAGGCTCCTGGCATTGGCACACATGGCTTTCCATTATTTGAACTCCCTAGACTGTTTAGCTGTTCTACTCCAGCCCCTTCCCTGGTTGTCCTTTATCCCTGGTTCTCCCTGCTGTCTGCCCTTCTGTTGAAGTTTGCCCCTTTTCTGCCTGTCCACCTCTTGGATGCTTATCTCCATCTTTTGCACACTACTTTGTAGAGATATCCACTCCTCCTGTTCACTGGTTCCACTGCTAGCTGTGGGAGTGGGCAGTTAGGTACCCTCCTTGCTGGCCTGCCACCCCCCTTGGCTAGTTTAAATGCTTGTCCATGTAGCATTTAAATCTTATTGAGTGCTTGATTCCTTCCAGGATGGATGCAGCGCCAGGCTTAACAAGCCTCCATCCTCCAGGTGGGTCCCCAGTCACCAATGAATCCAAACCCTTACTCACAGCACCAGTTCTTCAACCATGAGTTTAAGTTCCTGGTGCATGCACCCCTATGCTCTCCCATGCCTATCGCAGGTAGTACTTCCGAGAAGGTGACAGAAGTAGTTACTTGCTTGAGACCCCTCCCCAATTTCCTAAACTTTTCCTGAACTTCCTTTGGCTCCCCATTTGCCAGATCATTAGTACCTAGGTGAATAATGACATCCAGCTCACCCTCCCGTCTTGCCCGTGCTTTGTTTTTTTATGAACCCCACCTGGTCTGAATGTATCATTGTTGGGAGGACATGTTCCATTCTCCCCGTCCAAATAGCTATATAAATGTTATAATCGTTATTTAGTAGGGAAATAAGGTGATAGGATGATGGTTCAATTTTATTTTTGTCTGGTTTAGGTATGGCCGTAAGCATGGCAGAATCCCATGATGGTGGTGGGGGAGCTCCACCGGATAGTTCCCTAAATAAAGAATGGAGTCTAGGGAGTTTATTGAGTTTTTTTAAGTGTATGCATCAAACAGACACACACACAAAAAAGCAGGTGCAATTAAATGTGTACATTCATCTTCCTATGATGGTATAAAGTCCTTTATTATACAGAGAAATAAAAGCCTCACAACAGTCTCGGGTAAATCTTAGCCCCATAAAGTGCTTCACTACATATTGTTATCCCCCTCCTCATTCCTCGTTCCCTATACAACCTGTCTTTTCCATCTCACACCCTACCCACGTACACAACTTGTCCCCATACACCCAGGTATTATTCCAACAGACCCTCTCTTAACACCATTTCCTCTGCTGCCCTCAGAGAGGACAAGAAAGGGGTCCAGTTCTGAAGGAAAGTTTTCTCCCTATCTCTGATTACCTGTGTTAACCTTATTTAGAGGCCACTGGGGCACAGGACCCAAGGTAGCATGGATTCACAGCGGGAAGGTCATGCCAGACAAATCTGATAGATTTCTTTGACTGGGTGACCAAAGTAGTAGATCAAGGAGGGGCTGTGGACATGGCCTACCTAGACTTTAGCAAGGCATTTGACACAGTCCCACACAAAAGATTAATATACAAGTTAGCCAGCCTGGGAGTGGGTCCCAAGATGACAGCCTGGGTAAAGAATTAGCTGGAGAATAGGACACAGAGAGTAATAGTAAATGGAGTCCACTCTGAAGAAAGGGGGGTTACTAGTGGGGTACCCAGGGTTCAGTATTAGGACCGTCCTTTCAATGTCTTTATAAGCGACGCTAAGAGGGACTGGAAGGAAAGTATGTCTCTTGCAGATGACCCAAAGATCTGCAACAGAGTTGATGCACAAGGTGGGGTGGAAAGGATGAGAAGGGACTTGGCAAGGTTAGAGGAATGGTCAAATGTATGGCAGCTTAGATTCAATGCTAAGAAGTGTAAGGTAATGCACCTGGGAAACAAAACCCAGGAAGAGTACACAATGGGGTGAGATACTAACAATAACAAAATGGAAAGGGACCTGGGGGTAGTCATATCAGATGACCTAAAGGTGGAAGCAATGTGAGAGGGCAGCAAGGAGGGTTGGGGGATACTGGGATGCATAGGGAGAGGCATCACCAGTAGAAAACAGGAAGTTATTATCCCTCTGTACAGACAGTTGGTGAGACCCCATCTGGAATACTGCGTGCAGTTCTGGAGACCCAATCTCCGCAAAGACATAGACAGGATGGAGGCTGTCCAGAGGAGGGCAACTAAAATGGTGCAGGGTCTGCACCGGAAGACATATGAAGAGAGACTTATGAGCTGCATATGTATAGCCTCGAGGAAAGGAGGGAGAGGGGACATGATAGAAACTTTCAAGTACCTCAAGGGAATCAACAAAGTCCAAGAGGGTAGCATCTTTCAAAAAAAGAGGTGTGCAAGAACAAGGGGGCACAAGTTGAAGACAGAAGGGGGGTGGCTCAGAGGTAATTTAAGGAAGTATTTTTTCACAGAGAGGGTTTTGGATGCATGGAACGGCCTTCCGGAGGAGGTTGTGGAGTTGAAAACAGTGGTGGAATTCAAGAATGCATGGGACAGTCATAAGGCAATTCTAGGGGTGGGGGTAGGAAGAAGTAGGCTGCTGGTTAACTAGGATCTGCAGCTTATCCATTAGGTAGGGAAATGGGCAGACTGGGTGGGCCAAGCTGTCCTTATCTGCCGTCAAAATCTATGTTTCTGTGTTTCTACAGGGCCAGGGCCTGTAGTGTCAGGCTATGCCATTGTTGGATTGTGGGTTTTGTTTGGGACACCCATGTGTTCTGAATACAATGGCGGGCAAGCACATACAATGTTCTCATCCATCTGGAAAGTGGCACCCATTCCTCTCCCTCAGTCACCTTCACCCCGAACAGACAGGCCAGAGGGTCCCTCACCAGGTTTTTACCTGCCATCTTTGCAACCTCTGTCACTATCTCTCCCCAAAATTGCCTCAGCACGGAATATGTCCAAAAACTGTGGATATACATGCCCCTCTCCTCTCTACACCTACCACACATGGGGGACATCGAGGAGTGTGCTTTGTGCACTATAACAGGAGGGTAATATAGTCGGTGCAGAAACCTAAAGAACGCCCCCTTAAATTTATTGCAAACCATTATCCCTGCATGCATTTGAAGCACCGCACTTCAGTTCTTCTCAGAAATGCTTCTCCCCAGATCCCTTTCCCATAGGAATTTCATTTTCTCAGTCAAGTCTGGAAAGTTCTGCTTACCCAGTTTGGCTGCTTTCCCTATGAACCCCTTTGGGTCCCTCTTGGCCTGATATACCAAGCTCTCCACTGAGTCCAGTTTGTATTGTTCTGGCTCAACCCTTCCTAAACTCCCAACAAAAGTCCGTACCTGCAGGTACCTAAAGAGGTGGTGCCCATCTAACATGAGGCTCTGCTGCATATTTTCAAAAGTGCAAAGTTCCCCTTCCACCATAAGATTACCCATACTTTGTATCCCTCGATTCTCCAATTCCCGAAATCCCTTATCCTCCATCCCAGGCAGAAAGAAAGGGTTCCCAGCTACTGGCAGTAACAGCATCTCACCCTGTTGTGCCTTCTTCTATTTTTTAAGCTGTCCCCAGGCTTCTAACACTGCCCCCACCAATGGATTGCCAGTCCCCAGAGTCTTATACGTCTTAAGCCGTTGACTATGCAGATACGCAGTGAGCCTCCCTGGATTTCCCATTTGCTCTAAATCTACCCAACTGGCCACCCTGGGCTGGCGTACCCAGTCTGCTATGTATTTTTAATGTATTGCCAAATAATAATTACCCAGATCTGGGAAGTTTAGGCCTCCTTTACTTTTTTCTGCTTTTAGTCTTTGCAGACTGGCCCTCAGTCTGTTCCCTCGCCAAATAAATTTCGAGAAGGCCCTCTCTACCCACTTAATATCCCCTTTTGTTAACCCAAGGTGTATAATTTGCATCGGGTACAAGATCCTGGGGAGAATATTCATTTTAATTACGTTAACCCAGTCCAGCCAGGAAATAGGGATCTGTGCCCACCTTCTGAGATCTGCCTCTACCACCTATATTAGGGGGGAGTAGTTTAAACCATGTAACGATCCCAGTAACCTACCAACCTGGACACCTAGATACGCAAAACTTTACTGAACCATTTTCAGCCCCCATCTCTTAGCCTCCCTCCCAGTTTCCCCAGATTGATCCTGTACCCAGAGAATTCTGCAAAGTCTTGTATAAGGGACAACAAGGGAGGCATTGATTTCTGTGGGTTTTGGATGAATGGAAGCATATCATCCACATATAACGCCATTTTATGCGAGTGACCTTGAGCACCCTTAAGCCCCTCTATTCCCACATGCTGGCATATTGCCACCACGAGTGGTTCTGTGACTAATACGAATAGGAGGGGGGATAGCGGGCAACCCTGTCTTGTGCCTCGGCCTAAACTAAACTGTTCCGAAAGTGTACCATTGTCCAAAATACGAGCTCTAGGCACCTCATACGTAGCTTGCACCCAGCCAATATATGAGTCACCCAGATCAAACCGGGTCATCACCTCAAAATAAGTATTCCCACTCTACCTTATCAAATGCCTTTTCGGCATCCATTGAAACAATACCCACACTCTCCTTCATCTGATTTGCCCTCCATATTATATTAAGCAGGCAACGCACATTATGGTATGACTAACTCCCCATAATGAACCCGGTCTGGTCTGGGTGAATCAGCCCTGGCAAAATGTTCTCTAACCTAGTGGCCAAGACCTTTGCCAGAATTTTTAAGTCACAATTACGTAACGAAATGGTCCTGTAGGAGGCGCATTCCAACTCATCTTTACCCGGTTTGGGAGTCAGACAAATCGTAGCATCATAACAGGTGCTGGGCAATGTGTGTGTGTCTGCCTCCTTCCCAGTTACCTCACACAGTGTGTCCTGCCAGCTGTCCCCCAAGCACTTTATAATATTCCACAGGGAAGCCATCAGGGACACTGGCCTTACCCCCCTGCAATTTCTGTGTGGCTCCCAGTATTTCTGTCCTCGTTAGTGGCTGTCTCAGTTGCTCTCTTTGCTCATTCGTAGCTTTGGGCAGCTGGAGTTTGTCCAAATACTCCTTTGTGAGTTTCCCCTTCCCTTTGTGTTCTGCACTATACAGCTGGTGGTAAAATGCTCTAAAGCATTCTCCGATTCCCTTCGGGTCTCTATGTAGGGTGCCCTTTCCGTCCCTGATACCTGTGACTCGGGTTCGACATCTCCCCTCCTTTCATTAACCGTACAAGAGGAGGGCCGGGTTTATTCCCCGACTCGAATACCTGGCACCTACAATAGAGCCACGTCTTCCTAGCTTCTTCTCTGAGTAAAGCATTTAATGTCTCCTTCATTAAGAGCCTTGTCGCTTCTCCCTGTTCCCCACTCGCAACCCTCTTTTCCAGTTCCTTTAACTGCAACTCAAGTTCAACCCTTTTCTCCTGTTTTTCCTTTTGATCCTGGTTTTATACTCTATAATTACCCCCCTCATAAATGCCTTCCCCGCCTCCCAAAAGATGGCTTTGGGCGTATCCACTCTGGAATTGGTCTCTACATAGAGGTGCAATTGCTCTTCCAACTGCTCCCTAAAGACTTGGTTTTTGACCATGTATGTGGGAAATTTCCACGGGGGGGGGGGTGCCATCCCGCTTCTCTCCACTAAACAGCTTCAAAATCACCATCGCATGGTTGGATATATGGATGGGACCATGAGATATATACTGCATTTTACCCCACCAGCTCCTTGTCAAATATATGTAATCAATGCGGGACCAAGTTCTGTGTGGGCTGGAATAGAAAGTATATTCTCTTGCCCCTTGGTTGGCCAAGCACCTTCTGTCCACCAGGTCCAAGTCCGCCATTCCATAGCCTCTGACATCCTCCCCTTACCCTCTGAATGATCCATGCGAGGGTCCATCGTCCAGTTAAAATCCCCTCCCATGATTAATCCTGGAAATTGTTCCTTAGTTAGCAAATACAGCAGGGACATATAAAACTGTGGGTCATACACCGCTGGGGCATATATGCTACCATACATGACCTTTTCCCCATTTAACTCCCCAGAAAAGAAAACATATGTACCCTCCCCTTGGTCCTTGACCACCTTTTTAATTTACATGGGGAAGTGTTTATGTAAAAGTATGGCCACCCCTTGTTTGTGAGAAGAGAAAGAGGCAGCATAACACCCCCCACCCAACTCTGGGTCAACTTCATATGCTCAGTGTCAGTCACGTGGGTTTCCTGAATTAAAGCCACCTGAGCCCCCACCTGCTTTAGGACCGTGAAGAGCAATGTTTTGTTGACTGGATTTGCTGTCCCTTTAACATTCCAGGAGACCACATTAACATTTTGCTAGTTAGCCATGATCTCTCACAATCACCTCCTTACTCTTCCCCCAGCCAGAGGAATGAGGATAAATTCATCTCTACTCTTTCACATGAGGGCTGCCTCGCTGGTTGTAAGTGACACTTCAACCTGAGTAATGTTTAATACACCTATAGCTTCGATTGCACCAAGAAACACATGATCACTAACAAATTTAATAACAACATTAACTGTCCCCAACCTCCTCCTTTCCCCTGTTCACTTCCCCAACAATGGGTTTCTCCCTTCCACCTCCCCAGTGCATCTCCCCCCCTTACTATTAGAGTACACAGCAATGTCCCCTGATACCAGAAAAACATATTTACCATATGTGTTGTGTCATATAACAGAAAGACAGCACTTAATCCCATAATAACATGCCCAGACCCCAGCTGCTCCCCCACTCCTGTCGCCCCCATGTCCTCTAGGTCATGTACAGGGTACACGATACAAATATGTTATTGATCGACATAAATGTCTTTACAAATACAAAAATAAATACATAAAAAGTTCTTTAGTTCTCAGTAATACATTTTGTCTGTACATATAAAATTATATAATCTAGTTTTAATGTTTTCAAAAACTTTACCAACCGTGCAAGAATATTGTCATCATTAGTCAAAAAAATATCCTTTATAATCTGTGTTCTATCATGGGGTGTGTTATATCGCCCAAGAATAGGGCCAAGTCAATATTTTCTCTGTTTTTCATACTTTACACAATACAGCAGAATATGTTCAAGGTCATCTTGCAAGTTCATTCCACATATGCAAAAGGGTGTTTTGACCTTGCCTCTTTTTTCTAAGTTATTTAGTACCTCCCTTCTTCATCCCTCCTCCCCGTTCCAAACCACTAGTTATATTCTATGTGGGAGTCTTCCCCCTACTCCAAGGGTGCCATCTCTTGCCCTTCACCCTCTGGATTACTCCTCCCACATCATTATCAGTGGTCGCTGTCTGCCCCTATAACAGATCTTTCAGGACAAAGGCCTTGTGTCAAACTGTGCCCAAACGCAGGGATGGGCACCAAAGAGTGGCAGCTTGCTGTTCTGCCAATACTTAAACAATGCCATACATGGTGTCCCCAGCATTGAAACAGGCAAGGCAAATTTTATTTCTATGGCACCCAATCTAAGAGGCTCTGGACGCCTAACAATAAAAAACAATGATACAAGCATCAGTCAACTTAAAACATAGCGATAAGGCACAATATTTGTAGCAATCTATAAAATACTAAAATAATTCAGCGAAATTTAAGTTAAAAAATTCAGAGGTTGGAGCAGGTTATACCAGATCTTCCAGAAAGACAAGATGGAAGAAGTGGTCTTTAAGTCTCTCCTTAAACGCCTCAGCCGATGGGGCCTTCCGGACAGTAGCTGGAAGGGAGTTCCACAGGGTCAGCCCAGTGACACTAAATGCACAGTTGCCTGAGGTCTTGAGCTGAACCCTGGGAACATCCAGGTGGCCCCTGATCGACGAGTGGAGTAGGCGGACCGAAGTGGCAGGTGATAGGAGCTCAGACAGGTAGCCAGGACCCAGTCCGTATAGGGCCTTGTAGTAAGTAAATAAGTAAAATGTATTTCTTAAGCACCTTTCAGGTACCAAGGCGCTGTACAGTAAAATACACAAACAATATAATCAAACAATAAACATCCATAAATATTTAAAAACCATCAGAAAAAGCCTGATAGAACAAATATGTTTTGCGCGCCGATTTATACGTGAGCAAGCTCACCTTGAAGAGGACCCTCCACTTGAGCAGCAGCTAGTGCAGGACCCGCAGGAGCAGGGTCACATGACTGAATCTGAACAGGTCAGTCAGCAACTGGGCCACCACGTTTTGCTCAAGCTGCAACTGGTAGAGGTCCCACCAGTGGCCTCAAAGTAAAGAGAGTCACAGTAATTGAGCCTGGAGGTAATGAAGGCATGTACTAGTGTCAGTAAGTCTTCGGGCAGAATGAGCGGCTTGATCCTGGCGATATTCCTCAAGTGGTAAAAATCTCTTTTTACAACAGACGACACTTGAGCCTCAAGAGTCAGTCTACTGTCCAGTATCACACCAAGATCTTGCACCCTCGGGGAAGCCATCAACGAAGCGGACCCCAGGAGCAATCCTGTGCTCATTTCAGAGGCAGCCCATCACGCCCGCAGACTCGGATCACCAGCACCTCTGTCTTGTCTGGGTTCAGTCACAACCAGCTGGAGGACATCCAGTCATTGATTTTGGCCAGATAGTTGTTAATTACATCCATGGCATTGCGTGTTCCAGAGGTAAAGGACAAATGCAGTTGGGTATCATTTACATAGCAGTAAAAACCCACACTGTATTGCCGAATTAGCTCACCCAGGGGCAGCATGTATACTGCAAATAACATCGGTGACAAGATCAAACCCTGCAGTACTCCACATGACAGGGGCATTGGGGAGGAGGAGAAATTCCCCATCACTACCCGCTGCACCCGATCAGCAAGATAGGACTCAAACCAGTTGATGAGATTACCGGTGAGTCCACAGTACTCACAGAGACAGTTGAGAAGCACAAAGTGATCACAGTATCAAAGGTTGACGAGAGGTCAAGGAGAACAAGAATTGACACTAATGCAGTTTCAGTGCTGTGTCTGGCCCTAAAACTTGACTGGAATGGCTCTTAGATGTCAAAGGACACAAGATGCTCTTTGAGTTGTTGCACCACAAGTTTCTCAACAACCTTGCTCAAAATGGCAGGTTGGAGATGGGATGGTACTTTGCCAGGACATCAGGGTCAAGAAATGGTTTGTCTCACCAGGGCCTCTGGGAAGACTCCCTCTGACATTGAGCACCAGACAATCCCAGCGAACACTGGGCCAATGCCCTGGCACATCTCATCCAGAAACAGGTCAGGGCTGGGTCCAGTTCACAATATGTTTACTTTAGCTCTGATAGCACCTCTTGTGACCTCCGCCACCTCCACCGGTCTGAACTCTTCCCAGACAGACAGAAAGACTGCAACCATTCCTCCCAGCATGACCACTGCGAGGCAAAACTTGCAGATCGCAAAACAGATCATACACCACATTGTGGGGAAGAGACCACTCATGGTACTCGTCTCCCAGGCAGCTGAATCTGTCTGCCAGCTGATTCTCCACACCAGCAAGATAGTTGGCAAATAGAATGGCACCATGATTGGTTGCCAGTGACCATAGCTTCTTCATGCAGTCTGGAGGAACGGTTACTCCACCTGTTTGTACACAAAGAACATAGCTGTGGTGGTGTCTTTTTTTTTTTTTTGCTCCCCTTGACTTGCCACTCTGGGCCTCCTAGGTCCCCCCACCTGACACCCTACCCCCCAGCCCCCACCTCACATTGCAGCCAACATACCAGGGTAACCCAGCGTAACATTCGCCGGATGGGTCCCTCTCCTCCGAGGGGAAAGGCACTGGTGGGGCGACCAGCACACTCTCTGTTTGGCCCTGGGTGGTGCTGCTGAGGCAGGTGTAGCTGGCTACAGGGCTTCCTTTGTCAGCGTGGGTCGGCAGCCGTCATCCAGCCAGCCCCGAAGCTGCTTTTTCTTCCCTGTTTCTTTCCCTGGGGGCATGGCGTGCCACGGACGAGCAGGGCGCATGCCGACTCGCCACGCCCCCAGTCAACTGCCTATGCGCCAGCGTCTCCCAGCCTCCGCCAAGAGTCAGAAGGCGCTGGCTGCATCCCCAACCTCCCCCTGTGAGAAGGCGAGCAGTCTTCCGACGCTCGAGCTTTCTCTCCCCGGCCGGTGCCCCAGGTCTGTTCCTGAACCCGGGTTGCCAGCGTCACAAGCAGAAATCCAACTGCTGCGCCAATGGGCCAGCTCTGTGGTGTTGTCTTTAAGTACTGATAAAATGACCAGCAACTATCCAGGAAACTGTTTACAAATGGAGTGCTCTTAACTTGAGCACACTGATATGAGTTTGTTGCTTCTGAACAGTCCATGGCCCTGTGCCCACAAGTCCCCCAGATATGCTCCCCCAGTGCAAAATGGAGGCATTCATGGTCAGAACTAGCACTGGACTTGGCTGGATGAAGGGTACCCCTTCCGACAGGTGCTCCAAAGGCAGCTATCCGGAAATTGGTTTGGCAATGGGAAAAGTTACCATGACTGACTGGGACAATGGTGCCAAGTTCTGGGTCCACAACACTTTCAGCTCCCACTTGAGGCAGTACATCAGCAGTCAAGCCCATTGTACATCAGGGGCCATGGATGTCATCAGGCAGAGAAGGAGGAAGTCTCAAGTCATTTGTCTGTTCTGAAGGTGGAAGGATAGGGCACACACCATTTCCATAGCTTGCAGAGGAGGTAGCCAAGCTGAAGCCTCTCTGGAGTCCAGCTGAAACCTGATAAACTCCACACAGGGTGAGCTGCGACTTCTCCAAGTTCATGATAACCCCAAATTGAAGAAGGTCCCCATGTCCATCTGGAGAGCTAACTGAGTCACTGAGGGTGAATGATCTTGAATCAGTCAGTTGTCTAAGTAGGCGAATATGGGGATCCTACTGCAACATAACTAGGCTGCTACCAGTGCTAGAACACCTGTGGTGTAAAACAGTGGCTAATCGACATAGCTTGGAACTGGTATAAAACGTCAAAGCTGGAGTCACAGGAACTGATGATGGAAACACCTGACCAGGATGTGAAAATGCATATTTTTCTGGTTCAAGGTACAGAACCAGTCCCCATTTCCGGAGTGGGGATCACCTACCCCCAAGGTAAACATCCTGAGCTTCTGGTGTCTGATGGGACAGTTCAGACTGTGAAGGTTTAGATAGGGCACCTGCTGCCCACCCTCGAGGAAGATAATACAAAGATGAAAGAATTAATAGTACGATTACATGCATGTGAAAGAATGAAGTCCCCCCCACTTTTTTTTTCTAGGATGATAATGGGTCCTGGATGTACTTTTGTTCATTGTTCTTGTCTTTATTGTTATATGTTTGTTTGTTGTGCTGGCCACTCACTTTGTTTTATGTTTCTTGTAGTCCTGTCTGTTGATTGTCTCCCTGTATCCTTTCCCAGTACATCCCAGTACCATTATCACGCCTGTAAAAACGGATTCCTAAAGTATTGAGGATGTCAGGACTGCTCCCCTGTCTTTACTGAAAAAGCATCCTGCTCCTCTGTAATCTGTATGCCTGGAACCTGTAAAAATGCTCCCTGTAAAGAAAGAAAATGTTTCCCCACTTGAAAATGGTGTTTAGAACCATTTGTGCTTCGCAGGCTTGCCCCTGCAAAATAAAAATACCTGCTTATTGTGTGAGGGTTCTGTAAAGAGAACTCTCCGTTTAGTAATTATGTCAGGACACTGCCTTTTTAAATGCTCTGGTAGGCTTTGAATATGCCTTAATACTGTTGTGCCTTTTAGGCTTGTAAAATAATGAAAGAACCTCCTGGTTCTTTAGTTTAGCCCCGATAGGCTCTTTTATGCAAGAGCTCTGAAAAATGCGGCTTTTTATGTGAAGATACGCTGTGGAGTTCCTGCACGACAGTGCGAATGTGCGCACTATCGCAAAGGCATTTTGCCTTCTAGTGTTCCCAAAACTAATGGTTTCTACACAGATGTTAGTAGGATAAGTCCTACCTACCCTCCGAAGGTAAAAAAGTGAGGTTTTGGGCTGTTTTGATGACCTTTGGAAAACAAAGGTTTCTGCTGTCTTTTCTGGTATCTCAGAGCCCTGAATGAATCCTCCCTCAGTTGCAGCAGTTCTCCTAGTAGCTGTCCGGCCATTTCTTGACTGCATTTATGCTGCTGTTGGAAGGGGTGGTGCTTGCTGAGGCCAGAGGTTGCTTTCAAATCCTCCAAAAGGACTGTAACTAACTTTTATGAATGTTCATATGTTGCTGTGTTAAAATAAAGATGTTTGACTGTTACAAATAAAGTAAATGCTGTATAAATAAAGAAACATTGTTAACAGAAATGCACAGGGGAGGAGTTAGGTGATCACATGACCCCTGAATAGTATAAAACCTGTGCTTTCAGTTAAGTTCAGTTCAGCTGGAGTTGGAGATCAGACCTGGCTGTGATGTTGCGAACATCCTGATGAGCTAGTGTTTTAATTGTAAATAAATATCTTTAAATTTGCTGCCAAAATGCCTCGATGGTCCATTATTACCTAGAGCCTGTAACAATGCATGCATCAACAAAAGTCAGTGACAAGCAATACATATTGAATAAAGTATGGGGGTAGTGTGTCTTATGAGAATTTAATGCACCCCTAAGGTGTGGAATGCTACATTTTTTTTTTTTATTTTAGTCTTTGGTAATCAGGTAAGGTCCAGTAATCACAAATGCCTGTTTTCAGGGGCGACCTGGGAGCACTGGGCAGTTAAGTGACTTGCTCAGAGTTGCACAGTATGTAAGTGGAGGTTGTGAGAATCAAACTCAGGTCTGGTCTGCCGGATGTACCAAGCTCATTCACAGCTCATTACTCTAACCTCTAGGCCATACTGCCAGCCCAAGCATCCCACACCGAGGGTGTGCATTGAATTCTCATAACACACAGTGCCCCATACTTTATTTTATATAGTAACTGATGAACAATTTTGTTTCCAACCAGACTTCTAGGACCAACTGCGGAGGCAATAGGAAGAAAGTGAAGTCATTTTACTGTATAATGGCGGCTCTGTATCTCCATTAGCAAGGAGCTGCCACAAGACTCCTCACTTTCTCCTCATCATTTTTTTTTTGTATTTATCTGGTTGATCCTATCTCTATTTAACAAAAAAAAAAAAAAAAGAAGCCATATCTGGTTGATCCTGTTGTTCGCTGGCTTCAGGAGTACAAGAGGGAATGGGTTGGTGACTGACTACTTACACTCACAATTGCAATCGCGCTTACCTGCAAGTGTAAGCAGTCAGCCATGGACCCTTTCCCTCTTGCACTCCTGAAGCTGGTGAACAGCAGGATCAACCAGATACGCTTTTTTTTTTTAAATAGAGGTAGGATCAACCAAATAGATACAAAAAAATGAATAGCAGAAGGTGAGGAGTCTTGTGGTGGCTCCTCGCTAATGGAGATACGGAGCTGTCATGTTCACGGAACTGTTCAGCCCTCCCACGCACAGAACAAGAGCCAATGAGCGAGTGCTTGATTTTGACAGACAGAGCCTGTGTTCACTGTAATAACTAGTGGGTTATCATGGCAAATATCAACTTGCTTAACCCATAGAAAACAATTGTTTGCCAGTTGTTATAGTACATAAAACAGAGCAAGGTACAAAACACTATGAATGTGCAAAGCAGTAGTGCATAGTAAAACTGATATAAGAAGTGAAATGTAAAACTGCACTAGGACAGGCGCAGTGAAACAGCACCAGTGGGGCATATCAGTGTGGGGGATCAGTGCATATTCCACATTAAAAGTCAGAACTGGCTAGGGAAAAAGAGCTCTTCTCTATCCAATTCATCCTTAGGGTGAAAAGGGGTGAGCTTTGATTGGAAATGTAGTTGTGCTTTTTGTTTTTGTTCAACTTCTTCCAATGTCTCTCCACAGTTACAAGGCACAATTCTGCAGTATGTGAAGACACTAATGGAAGTGATGCCGAAGATCTGTCGCTTGCCCAGACATGAGTATGGTTCTCCAGGTCAGTCTAGCTTTGAAAATGTAATGATTTTAAAATCTGTTCATCAGATCTTACTTCGAGAGGGCTCTTGCAGTAGGTAATTACATATAGGACTGACGGCAGGCGGCAGGACCCCACGGAAAAATTTCTAGCTAGCAGTCCCTGGCGGGGACCGCCCCCACGTCAGGTGACCGGCGTCAGACGACGTCGGTATAAAGGGGCGGTCCCAGACGCCCGTCTTCCAGTTCTTTCCCACCGTCAGCTCGTGCAGTGCCTCGCGGTTAAGTTCATAAAGCTCAGTCCTGTTGCTTCGTCAATTTTTTCCGAAAAGTATCAGTATTTTGTATTTTCTTCGTCAGGTGAATGTTGGTATATGGCGTCCCCTTCAAAAAATAAGTGTGACTCGTGCGGTGCCCAACTGTCTCACAAGGACAGTCACTCCCTCTGCCTTTTCTGTTTAGGCCCCGACTACGCGGTCGACAAGTGTCCGCACTGCCTACATTTCAACGCGGCCACCCGCAGACGACGCCAGCAGTCTCTTGAAGCCCATCTCCTCAAAAAGAAGATGTCCGCAATGGAGAAGGAGTTAAAGAAGCTTCGGTAGGCGTCGCCCTCCCGAAGGACAAGAAGCGGACAAAGAAAGGCACCGGGAGAAGGTCTTTCCTCCGCGACCCAGCTGGAGCCGCCATGTCACGGTAATGTCCCTCTGGGGATCGCTCGACGGCCACCTCCAAGGCTTTGGAGGAGGCGCTCGCCCGCCTGGCCGGGTTCGCGATCGAGCCCAGCTGCGCCTCCGGCAAAGAGGCTTGCCTCAGTACCGCCGCAGGCTTGCGGCTCACTGGTGCGGGCGCCTCCCTGCCGGACATCGGCCCCCGACATCCGCCGGGAGAAGGCCGCTAAGACGCCTGACCTTCGGGACAGCACACGGCAGCGTCCCCTCGGACTGGGCCTCTTCCCATTCTCGGCCCCCCCGACGAGGGATCCCGAAGTTAGGCTGGCTCCTCTGACGTCCGCCCGGGTCTTGGCCCTAAGTTGCCGGGCCGCCTTCCGGCGCGCGCTGGCCTCGAGCCTACGGCAGATCCTGCCCCGTCTGCCGTCCCAGGTTCCCCGCAGCCTTCGCTGCTGTCCGGGGACCCCGAGTCCCCCCTGCCTGACCCCGGGGATTTTTCCCCTCCGTCCCCAGGTGAGGCTCGGGGTGCTGGTCCACTGTCTGATCCCCTTCCTACTGAGCCGGATCTGACACCGGCTCCGCAGACGCTGGCCCCGACACCAGCCCCGCCGACGCCGGTTCTGATGCCGGCCCCTCCGACACCGGCGGGGGATATTCCTCTCCCATCGGGCCCTCCACTCCACGGGCCTATCACGGTCGATCCGCCTGTGGAGTTCCCTACTGGGCGGTCTGCTCCGGCAGCTCCTCCGGTACCTGGGTATCCGCCATCTTATCCGACACCGGTTTACCCGGGTCCACAGTATCCTGTGCCGCAGTACCCGGCGCCACAATACCCAGCTCCGGTATTCCCGCAGCTGGGTTACGGATACTCTCCCTACAGATTTCATCCGTACAACTATCCCCCCCCTCCACCACCCCCTAGGCGCGGTGGATCTCCAGGAGACTTAGCCTCCTGGTGGGCTGAGGCCAAGGCTCAGCTCACCAAGGAAGTCGAGAGCCGTCTTACGGCGACAGTGCCACCCCGGCTCCCATATCGCCCCAGACGGCATGCTCCCTCTCCGCCTCCGGATTCCCGGGCTCTGCCCACGGGATCCAGAGAGGGGCAGGACACGCATCCAGGGATTCCCCCTAAGGAACCCGTTCCTCCCCCTAGACGAGCTAGGGAGTCTTACTCTGCTTCAAATTCCTCTTCTTCTTCTCTCTCGGACTCCTCTGGTTCCTCCGATGGTTGTTCCGAGAAAGACGATGAGCCCCGCTCTCCGACCAAGCCCCAGCCGAGGACTCCTCTGAAGTCTCCTCCGGAGGATCCTTCCTTCACGGAGTTGCTCAGGAAGATCCAGGAAGTCCATCAGTGGCATTCCTTAGAGCCAGATCCTCAGCGGGTTAAACTCTCCGAACATCTGGACTTGCCCCTTACGGCCCCTACTGTAGTGCCACCCTGGATTGAGCCTCATGCCCACCTTGTTTCCACTATTTGGAAACAACCGTCGGCTTTAGCCCCACTTCCTCGGAAGTCCAACAGGCTATACCAGGCTCCGGAGGGTGTAGATTGTTTTAGACTCTCACCCCCATGAAGACTCAGTTGTGATCAGCGCTGCTCACGGCTGGTCAGCACACCCAAAACATTTGAGCTTGTCTCCCCCGGATAAGGAATCTCGCCTCCTGGATCAGTATGGAAGGAAGATCTATGCTTCTTCCACACTGGGGATCAGGGCCCTAAATTACATAGCGCATATGGGGGATTACCAGAAGGCTGTCCTTACCCAGGCGGAATCCAAGATTGACTCCTTGCCTGACTCCCAAGTCAAGCAGGAGTTAGCCGACCTGGTCCGTTCTGCTCATTTGGCCAGTCGTCACATTCTGAGGATGACCTACGATGCAGTGGACACTGCAGGACGGAGCTCTGTGTTCGCCATAAGTCTTTAGCATCACACATGGCTCCATGTGTCAGGTCTGGTCCCGGAGGTGCAGTCAGCAATCCAAGAAGCACCTTTCAGGGGTTCTGTGCTTTTCGGTGGTGATGTCAAAGACATCATCACTGACTTGCAGGAGAAGGGGACGGCCCTTAGATCTGTTAATTCAGTGTACCGTCCCCATCCCCCGCAGCGCCGTCCCTTTCACAGACACAGCCAGCCTCAAGCAAAACCCCAAGGAAGGTGGGCCACAAAACGTCGGGCCCCCACAGCTGCCAGGCCCCGCCCGCCCAGAAAAGTAGTGGGTGCCCCAACTGCGGCACTGCCTCACACCACCTGACTCCTTCCCTCTCCCACCGCCTCTGAACGCCCCGGAGGAACCTGTAGGAGGGAGATTCTCCCTCCACCTTCTGGGTTGGGAGAGGATAACTTCGGATTCATGGGTGCTTCAGATCATAGCAGAGGGGCACTCCATAGAGTTTCTGCAGAAACCTCCACATCACCCCACTCTGAACTCCTCTTACTCAAGGGACCATCTTCCTTTGGTCAAGGAAGAAATTTCTGCTCTCCTCGCGAAGCAGGCCATAGAGCCCGTCCCCCCTCACCTTCACGGGACGGGTTACTATTCCCATTTCTTCCTTGTACCAGAGAAGACGGGAGATCTCAGACCCATTCTCGATCTCAGCTCCCTGAACCTATATGTGGAATACAAGAGGTTTAGGATGCTCTCTCTTCAAACCCTCTTGCCCCTGCTTCGGCCAGGCCATTAGCTTTGTGCACTGGATATGCAGGATGCGTACCTGCACATCCCCATTCACCCTTCGCACCGAAAGTACCTCAGGTTTGCATTCCAGGGGGACCACTACCAATTCTGGGCACTCCCTTTTGGTCTTTCCTCGGCTCCCCAAGTGTTTACCAAATGCCTGGTAGTGGTAGCGGCCCACCTGCGTACTTTGGGAGTTCAGGTTTTTCCCTACCTGGACGACTGGCTCCTGGCGGCCCCGTCCAGGGAGGAACTCCTGCATTCTCTCCCTCACCGAGCAGGTTTTCACTGGCCTGGGTATCACCATCAACCATTCCAAGTCTCACCTGGATCCTTCCCAGAGACTCCAGTTCATTGGGGCAATCCTCGATACGACAATGTGCAGTGCCTTCCTTCCTCCAGACAGGGGGGCCTCCCTCCAGTCCCAGATTTCTCTTTTATCGGAACGCAGGAGGGTTCCGGCGAGGTCGGTGCTCTGTCTCCTGGGGCTTATGGCTGCTGCCATCCCGACGGTTCCACACGCGCGCCTTCACATGAGGATCTCTCAGTGGACTCTCCGCTCTCAGTGGGATCAACTGGTAGATGACCTAGATCATCTGGTACTGATCTCCTCGCCGATGATAAGAGACTTGCAATGGTGGATGGTTCGAGAGAACCTATTCCGGGGGTCCCCTTTTTTCATCCTCCCCCCGCTCAGACTTTGACCATGGACACTTTAGGCGAAGGTTGGGGAGCCCATCTGGGTCCTCATCGAACCCAGAGCTTATGGTCAAAACTGGAGTTAGTTCTCCACATCAACGTGCTCGAGCTTCGAGCAGTGCTGTATGCTCTACAGGCCCTCCACCAATACATCCTTCCCGGTCACCTAGCCGTCCAAACAGACAACATGTGCATGGTGTGGTACATCAACAAGCAGGGAGGGACACGGTCCTACCCGCTATGCAGGGAAGCGATGAGAGTTTGGGAATTGGCAACTCTTCACAACCTTCACCTCACGGCGATCCACGTTCCGGGAGTTGACAATGTCCTGGCAGACAAACTAAGTCATTCTTCGGCTCTGCCACACGAGTGAGAACTGGGCCAAAAGGTTCTAAAAAGCATCTTCCAGATGTGGGGGACTCCACAGATAGACCTGTTCGCCTCCTCCCAAAACGCAAAGCTTCCAACCTTTTGCTCACTCACTCCAGAGCGAGGCGCTTTCTGGAGTGACGCTCTGTCTCTAAACTGGAAGGGCAGATTCGTCTATGCTTTTCCCCCAATACCTCTGGTCCCTCGTGTGTTGCAGAAACTGGCATTGGAAGGAGCGAGAATGATTCTGATCGCTCCTTTCTGGCCCAGGCAAATCTGGTTCTCTCTTCTATAACAATACTCAGAGGTTCCTCCTCTTCCTCTTCCTTTATTTCGAGGATTGCTGACCCAGGATCAGGGGACCCTGGTCCATCTGGGACTCAAGTCTCTTCAACTTCATGCATGGCTCCTGCAGACCTAGCCCAATCTCGTTTTGGTGTCTCTCCCAAAGTGGCCGAGATTCTGGTGGAGGCTAGAAAACCCTCCACTAGGTCCACCTACGCCATGAAATGGAAAAGATTTTCCATTTGGGCTGCATCCAGGAACGTGGAGCCCTTCTCCTGTCCTGTAGCCATTGTGCTTGATTACCTGCGTCATCTTTTTGACCTGGGTCTCAGTCACTCCTCTTTGAAAGTCCATATGGCGGCTATTTCAGCCTACCATGTCCCTTTTGCTGATAAGGCATTTGCCCAACTGGAGGTTTCCAAGACCTTTTTCAGAGGGGTCCTTCATCTCAGACCCCCGTTTGGACTCCAGCTCCACCCTGGGACTTGAACTTTGTTCTCAAGAAACTTACCCTTCCTCCTTTTGAGCCTGCGGCTTCCACAGACTTGAAGTTCTTATCGTGGAAGACGCTCTTCTTGGTGGCCATTACTTCTGCTCGCAGAATTTCTGAGCTTCAGGCCCTGTTGTGCAAAATCCCTTATCTGATCTTTCACAAAGAAAGAGTAGCTCTTCGCACGAATCCTAAGTTTCTCCCAAAAGTGGTAGTGGAGTCTACCTTAAATCAGTCTATTGAATTACCTGCCTTTTTCACGCAGTACTCCAACCAAGGAGAATACTTGCTCCATACCATGGATGTCCACAGGATTCTGAGATACTACACAGATAGGACGAAGGATCTCAGAAAGACTGATCAGCTGTTCGTCTCTTTTGCTCACAAAAGGGAAGGCAATGCTGTCTCCAAGCAATGCCTCTCAAAGTGGTTGGCTCGTTGCATCACTTTCTGTTATGACAAGTACAACAAGACCCTACCGGGTCAAGTCAGAGGTCACTCCACTCGAGGAGTAGCAGCCTCTGCGGCTTGTTTCAAGAATGTGTCTGCGGCAGACATCTGTGCTGCCGCCACTTGGACTTCTGTCCATACATTTACTAAACATTACAGTTTGGACATTGCCTCTTGCCGTAGAGCAGGCTTTGGGTTAGCTGTCTTGCAAGGCCTGCTGTCGTGAGGTTTGCAAGGTTGTTTGCTACTTCTTGGAGTAGTCTCCTCCCGTGCCTTTTCATTTGTTCCAGACTGCTTGGGATTCTGTCTTATGTAATTACTACTGCAAGAGCCCTCTCAGTAAGATAGTACAGTTACATAAGAACTTACGTAACAGTAGATCTTGGAGAGGGTCTTCTGTAGGTAATACCTTCCCCTCCATCCCCTAGGCTTTTTCAGCTCCTTTTCCATTGAGGAAATATCTGCTTCTCTCGTCGGGCCTGTGGCGGAAAGAACTGGAAGGCGGGCGCCTGGGACCGCTCCTTTACACCGACGCTCGGTCACCTGACGTGGGGGGCGGTTCCCGCCAGGGACTGCTAGCTAGAAATTTTTCCGTGGGGTCCTGCCACCTGCCGACGTCAGTCCTATATGTAATTACCTACTGCAAGAGCCTCTCTCGAAGATCTACTGTTACGGTAAGTTCTTACGTAACTGTACTTTTTCATCTCTTTATAAGTTATAATGGAAGATAAAGGGAAAGGTTTGCTGTGTACCTTAGTTGGTTGAAATGAAACAGCCTGTCATTTTAGTTCATATGTGTGATGCACTTGCCCGACAACAGCCATATGAACAGCATAGTTGGGAGTCCTCTCCCATAGGCTTTCATTGCACCTCCGATACATACTGTACAGTTTGTAAGAATGGCAATCCCTTATACAGCTTTGTAAACTGGAAATTCACTAAGTTGGCACAAGTCCTGAATTTATAGTACAGACTGTATAACACTGCACTTGCAGTGTTTGACTAAAGTATACTAGGGGCGTCACTAGTAGGAAGAGGGAGAGGATTGTGCCACTACATAAGTCACTGGTGAGGCCTCACTTGGAGTACTGCGTACAGTTTTGGAGACCACACCTCAGGAAGGACATAGATTGATTGGCAACACTGCAGAGAAGGGCAACAAAGACGGTGCAGGGTCTGCATCAAGAACCATATGAAACAAGGCTGATGGAACTCAATTTATACTCCCTAGAACAGTGTAGGGACTGGGGGGATACAATAGAGACATTCAGATACCTGAAGGATATCAACAAGGTTCAGGCCCAGAACCTTTTTCAGATGAACAGCTGCATTAGAACAAGAGGACACGACATGCGCCTAAAGGGAGGCAGATTAAGGAGCAATGTGAGAAAGTACTTTTTCATAGAAAGGGTGGTGGATCCTTGGAATGACCTGCCTCAGAGGGTCATGGAAGCAAAGACGATAAGGGAATTTAAACTGGCATGGGAAAGACATAAGGGGATCATCAAGAGTACAACAAAATAGGGGCAGCTTGACGCCACAGGCAGACTAGATGGATCATGTGGTCCCCATCTGCTAACATAGTCTGCGTTTTTATGTCTACAGTCCCTTATAGAATTTTAGGAAATTCCCTTTCTCATACTTGGCACCAGTGTATGGTGACAGTACTACCAATGGGTACGGTGTGTTTTTGAAAGTTTTTTTTTTTTTTAATTGATTGATCACATTTTATTTTTTTATACAGGACTATAAACATTAGAGGACAAGCTCTGTTTTCAAGTAAAAGCCTGTAGCATATAAATAAGAAAACATAGCTAAGACACAAAACATCAAAGTGTATAATAAGTTACTACAATACAATGCACAGATATGACAAACTATCAGTAATAATCAGAGTTGTGGGTCAGTTCCAGGGCTATTTGTTTGAATATCTCAAATGATCCAGAATTTCAGGATTGTACTGAGATCCGGTTCCAGGGCCAAGTAACACTAATTGCAAGGGTCTTGAGACCAAATCTCATAACAGTTCTTGGGATAACAAGGTCTCTCTGAGATTTTTTTCTCTGTGGGTATGTAGGGGGTACCTTGAGTCTAGGAGCTAGAAGGGGATTTAATGGGTGAGTAGAAATGGATTATAAAAAATATATGTAGCCAGTTTTGTTGCCAACGCAATTTTTCATATGATACGCAGCAGTATTCAAGTTGGTTTGCAGCGAAGTACAAAGGGTACAGTTTTGTTATACAATAGTGTAAATCAAGTTTGTCCAGAGAGATAGTCTTGTTAGCAAACTGATGTTATTAAACTACCGTATTGTAATGGGTAACAAAATGGTTTGGGCTATATGCCTAACAAACCCATCTTGTGAGCGCAATAAGACATTCCAGGGAGTTGGTAGTACTGTGACAGCCACACTTTCAGGAGCTGAAAGCACTCTGCCTGTGGCCTTGTGCCTTACTACTCCCTTGGACATGCGGATGTCAGCATGCAATTATCACAGTACTGTCAATGCCCTGTTATGTGGTATTGCTTACTCTTCATATGCACCAGACCAGTGAGTGGTGCTGCCACCTGGGAGACCAAGGTTTGTGTATAAGTCCCCGAGTACTGCTCTGTTGGCGGCTGAGGGCTGGCGTGTTGTGGAGGTGAATTGCTTGGCTCCTGGAGAAGGCTACCCAGCATTCCTGCAACCGCTGCTGGCTAACAACACAATGGCATTGATGTCGACTATAAAGTCAGAAGATTGCCTATCCCCCCAAACTAAAGAAGATGGGGAAACTGGAACAAAATAATACAAAAAAAGTGTTATGTCAGTTTGCATTTTCAGTACCAGTGGGCCTCAGCTCACTTTGACTGATATAATTAAAGGAATTAGGAGACAATGGATACAGATTGATGCATCTTAAACCTGATCTAGTGAGATTTAATTTCAGATGTTGAATTTTTGTACAAAACTTTCTTTGGTAAGTGCTCCCAACTGTCATCATTTTCTTTCTAGCAGAGCCTTCGAAAAAAGACATTAAAGGCCTCTTGTGCCAAAGTCATATCATACAGTACACCTTCTCGGAGGGAACATAATGATAGAGATGGCTTGTCATTCCATTCTGAGGCAGTGCTGTGCAGTTTACTTAAAACTTTCAGTTATACAGAATTGCTGGGCTTGCATCCAGCATGGCCTTGCCCTGGCTTGCCTGATTAAGTGCCAGAATTCATGGTATTCAGCTAACCCGGTAACAGAGCAACAGAGCAGCTGGGGAGTCACTTGCAGCGCCAGCGATATATGCTGAGAGTCCCACGAATGTTGCTGTGGGCCTGCAGAACATTGATCAAGCATCCCAAAGGGTGCTCCTCTCTAGAGAGAGAGAGGGATGCATAGCCTGCTGCTGTGGCACCACCTGGGAGACTACAAGTTGTTTGGGGGCGTGCTTCAGGGAGTGGCACTGGCAGATGACACCTTATGTCCACTGGGGACCACCCACTCTCTCCCAGTCCACTTCCCTTTCCTTCCCAGATCCTGTACTCAGCCATAAGCTGAGCTGGTTGGGCCCCTCCATGGTGGAGGAGGTAGGTGGGTAGGCAGCTTGAGCAGAGGGACTTGGATTTTCCTATGCAGGAAAATACAGGACATTTGACGAGGCTGAAGAAGGTCCCTGGAACTCCCAGGATTATAGGCAGCATAAAAAGAGTTCAACAAAAATTAAAGTCATGAAATTTGCTGGAAGTAAAGTGCACATCTCCAAAAGGTTAACTAAAATGTTTTCGTTTCATCAACTCTCTTTATCAACAGTAGCAAGTAAGCAGCACTGGGTGTGTTCATGAAAACGGGTTACCAACGCCCAGCATAGATGCTACAGGCAAACCAGAAAAATCAGAAAGTTTCTGTTATGCCTTTTTCATTGCATTTGATAGTGGGTCATATGTTCAGATATAATACATAGGGGTATGGAATTGTAAGGTATATGTATGTATGTGTGTGTATAAATATGTATGTATATATATACATATATGTATATATATATATATATATATATACACAAAATCACACATACCCCCATAATACAGAGCATCATGGGCTGTATCTGCAAATCACCACAGAATATTATGCTGGTTCAACTTTAAGCAGAAATGTATGGTTCCCAAAAGGCCTCTCGCACAGTCTTCAAAGGGTGCCAACAGAAGATACAGACACGTGTTTCATCCTACCAGGACTTATTATTGTGCCTCGTCTGTATGACACCCCAGTGAAATGAACCAGCTACCCTAAGTTAAGTTTATCTGAGTTATGTTGTGGTGAGCCCAATAAAAACCAAAAACAAGCTAAAAGACAAAGAACCTCTGTGTGCAAGCACTGAGGCAAGGGTTACCCCAAAGGGCATTGGCTGGGAAGCCAAGTTTCAGAGAAATAGAAAATCACACATACCCCCATAAAGCAAAGCATCATGGGCTGTATATGCATATCACCACAGAATATTATGCTGGTTCAACTTTAAGGAGAAATGTATGGTGCCGAAAGGCCTCTCACATAGTCTGCAAAGGGTGCCGACAGAAGACACAGACACGTGGTATCTCCTAATTTCAAGTTTCAGTCTCTGTCTCTCACGCTCCTTGTCTCTCTAGCAAAAGCATTGTACTCTTTTTATAACAAGTCTTTGCCTCATTGACATCCTGCTTCTCACAGAATGTTCTGCTCAGTTTTGATGCAGGTGCAGCAAAAAGAAAATAGTGACCCAGAACTGACTTCTTGAACTCTGCAAAGGGTTTAAAAACTGCATCTCAAGTTAACCCCTTGAGTTCAAAATAGCTTTTTGCAATCATATAATCAAATATAACTTGTATATATAGTTTTAAACAAACGGATCCCAGTTTCACATACAGTTTTACACAGAGTCACTTATAATTTTTATGTTGCTTGCACGCATGTGCAAGAAACGTAGTGCCATCATCCGAGTTTTCGGAGGTGTGTCAGCCCATCTTCCAATGCAGTCAGTGTGTTTGCAGGCGCGGCCCCAGTTCCCCAATCACTGCTGCAGCTGTCTATGACAAGCTGAAAATGCAGTGGCATACAGTTCAAAGGAGAGTTCCACTTCAGTGAGCAGAGCTCCCCATGCACACACACACACACAGCGCCAAGCACGCATGTTGCGTGCTGATGCACTCCCACACACACACTGTATGGTCGTGGGGTGCCCAATCCTGTCGGCTCCGCCCCCAACAACTGTCCAGGTGCTGCCGCTGGGAGCCCACCCTAGCGTGACAAAAGGATTTACTAACCCGGCAGGTGCCCAATCCCCGTCGGCTCCAAGCTGCACCCCCCAAAGTTTTCTCCCGTGCCACGTTAGGAGCCCACACCAGCGCAGCAAATCTTGTTTTGGCCGACGGGTGCCCAGTCCTCGTCAGCTCCATGTCCCCCAAACAGTTTTCCTGCTGCCACGCTGGGAGCCCACCCCAGCATGGCAAGCGTCCTTGTCGTCTTCGTAAAAAAAAAAACCTGTAAATAAAAGCGGTCCTCGTAGTTTCCCTGCCCCCTCCACAACCTGCACCCACCCACTGTGCACCCTGCCTCCCCACCCCCCACCTCATACTTACTTCCAGAGCTCAAGCGCGACGATCATCGGTGGACCGGGAACGCTGCCTGCACTCTTCAAAGCCGACCGCGAACTGAGGAAATGCTGGTAAGCTGTATAATGGGATAGATAGGGTTTTTTCAACTTTATTGCATATCTCAGGCATTTTTTGGAATTTTTGCACCAAATTTTCAACATGGGGTTTTTGAGACCCCTTCTCATGAGTGGTGTCACTGTCATGGTGTTATTCGGGCTCGAAGGGTGATTTCGCAGTCACTGCGCGAAATCACCTTTCCGAAACAATTAACGAAACTACACTGCCAGTGTTCATAAGGTGGGCTCTCAAAAAGCCTATTTTGAAAATTTGGTGGAAAAATTCCTAAAATGACTGTTTTACTTAGCGCAGCATTGCGTAGTTCCTACGCACGCCAGAGTGTTCGCTAATGTTCAATATTTTCACTCCAGATTCAACATTGCCATTTTACCACACCTCCTTATGAGCAGTACAGCTGTCATTTTCACATCCTGCCCAAAACGTGTTTCCGCCCATGTACGCAGACAATGGCACAGTCAGTGTGTGAACTCAATGTATGGGACACATTAAGAAAATCACAGTGACACTGTTCATGAACAGAGATCTTAAAATGGCTATGTTGAAAATTTGGTGAAAAAATTCCTTAAAATGACTGTTTTACGAGCTTGCATAGCGCAGTTCCTACGCACGCTCATAAGTTCGCGAATTTCCAGTATTTGCACTCCAGTGACTTCCAAATACCTAAACAGCACAGAGAAGCAAGCAACATTCGGCATTGACAACTGCTTGTTATAACTGCAGATATGCAAGGGGGGAGAAAAGACAGAACAGCAAGTGAAGGCGGAGAATTGCAAAACCGTCGGAGTGATCAGTTCCTAGTTTTCACAAGAAAATTTGATTGCACAACCAGACAGACAAGAGACAGAATACGATTCGAAAGAACAGATCCTTGCATTTAAACTCTTTCTGCATAACAAATGGGGCAGGGCCTTAATCAATCCGGTCACAATCCTCTGTGACTCTTTCCACTTCAAGCAGCATGTGTTTTCTGATCAAGATAACCACTCCTCTCCTATGTGGATGAGCTACGTATGTGGAGGAAAAAACTGACCCCTCCCACACCGTACTTAGTTTGCAGTGTTCTAATTGGGAGAGGTGTGGCTCCAGTAAGAAGGCACTGGTAGCCTTAAGACTGGAAGGGTAAATTTGAACCAAAGTATGACTAAGTAGTCTTAAAGAGCTACTGGCAGCTGCAAAGAAAACTTTAAAGCGTAATAATACCGGCCGGTGGTGCAGAGGCTCGGGCTGGACGCCTCGCTCACACACGTGACCCAGGTTTGGGAATGATCTTGGGTCATCTCGGTGCCGGTGTGGGGGGGAGGGTGGAGCAGGATTGAGCATGGCAGCGGGCAGCTCTCCTGTCCTGAAGGTAGTGAGGGTGGGTTGACGCACCCACCCCACCCCCCGTAGTTCCACTCCCACTGGTTGGCGGTTCGGTGGGTAGCGCTGGCATAGAGGGAGCAGCAAAAGTATCAGGAGGTGGAAGGGGCTGAGCTGGTGCCACAGGGTGTGAAGCGTGCCTCACATACTCACTCTGACTGCGTGCCAGTGCCTTGGGGGGGTCAGGGGAAGAAAACCTTTGAAATACAGATGTGTCCCCATCGCTAGTTGGCAGGAGAAGGCGACTGGGACCAAAAAATGCTTAATTAAAAAAAAAAAAACATGATTAGGTACAGTTTTTGCCTGCATTCCATTTATATTTTATATATTTCTCCTCCCCATTATTTATTACTAAGGAAATGTGCATGAATATATGATCTTCATCTCTTAGAGTTTCTTTAGAGTCCATCTGCCTCTATCACTTACTCCCTACTTCATCATAATCCTCTGTTGTGACATCACAATCTATTGCCATGGGAAGAACTGTGATATCACAAGCAGTGCTCTGTGACTGCAGGTAGGGAGAAAGCAACAGGAATTGACAAACTCTTCAGGAGCAAAATCCTGTTTTCATATGAGACTGAGACAGGGAGAGTAAGAAAGCAGCCACAGCTTCCTTGAATCAAGGAGATTATTTTCTAGACTACACTGAACTGAATTATCACTTTTTGGACCTGTGTAAGTAAGTAGTATTGGTTCTGTTTTTGGGGTGGACTTTTCTTAGTTTTAACTTTAAATTGCCAGGGAGGAACTGTAGCTGGAAGATATTTGCAGTCTGTTGTGACTAGACCTGTTACTTAGCCTTTGTGAAATACGTGTCTGAAAGGAAGGAAGGCACTCCCCGGGGTGGAGGGTAAGAGTTGTAGGTGATTGTTTCTGGACGGCATAGGTTTACTCCCATGCACCCTTCCCCTCACCCCACCTGCCCCAGGCGCATAACTTCCTTTATAGCAGGGGCTCTGACATCACTTCCCCAAAACTGCTAACAACATATACCTGTTCATATCTTTTTTTTTTTATATATATATTTTGTATTTATTGAGTTTATCAATATTATACAAGTTGTATATCACGGATGAAGTACGTACAAGGAAACTTATAATCCATTGAGGGCGCCACCCCTTTTAATACACGCAGATAAGACTAAAAAAGAAATCCGTACTACATCATTAAGATACATCATCAGGGGTTTCTATATAGGCTAGATAAGTCATTAACAAACATTTTATCCAAATCCTGCTGTGTTGTTAAACCCATGAGCAGCATGAATATACTTTCATATTTATAACACCCTAGCCAAAAGGCAAAATTGTTACCCAAACTCGTCTTCTTGTAGAAGAAAATGAGGAATCATGCTTCACCATAATATCAAGTACCTTAAGGTACCGAAAAGAAAGGATTAGGCTCTACATTTAATGTTCAGGTCAAAATTGAGGCATTCTACTTACAGGACAGGAGGTAAAGACAAGTAGATACAAACCATCACATAACAGGATCACTATCCTGTCGATATAGTTGAGAAAAGATTATTTTAGGGACTGTGCCAAATGGTCACCCTTTGTTCTGGGATTCCAAGCACTCTTAAGTTACACACAAAAGAGAAACTAAACATGTCCATACTATGCTGGCATAAAACTTTTAAGAACCTTAGTCCCAAACAGTGAGGTTCTCAACAACATTAAGTTCGTTAGTTCGTTCTAGAGGTGTTTTTACTGCTTACTGGACATTTTTCAGGTTGCACCAATTGCTTCATCTTCATCCTCTGAAAGTGACTGTGAACCGTATTCCCGGAGGTGACTAGCTGGCACATGTCTCTGAGTCCATTTTAAGGCCTCTTGTGGATCGGTGAAAATATAAATTTTCCCTTGATGTGCAGTTCTCAGACAGGCCGGGAAATCATGCTGTGCGACACTCCTGCCCCTCTCAACATAGATTGAATTCCGTCATACCGTTTTTTGGGTTTTTTTGCCTAGTCGCGTAGCTAAGATCCGAATATAAGTTAACCTTCTACCCTTCACACAACAAAGTCCGCTTCTGTCTGGCCAATGAAAGGAGAAAATCTCTCGTTTCGATTCCATCGAGGACTAGCACAATTGCCCTGGGTGCTTCTGGATTTACTTGCCGGCCCCTTGTTGTAACCCTGTAAGCTTTTTTGGATATGGATCTTTCGTTCAATAAGGGGTTGTCCGAGTTGCGATTCCAGCCATTCTAACATGAATAGGGCCAAATGGTCACCCTTTGTTCTGGGATTCCAAGCACTCTTAAGTTATTCACCCTTGCCTGATTCTCCAACATTTCTAGTCTTGAATGGAAGTGAGTATTTTCTTTCACTAGTTTTGCAGTCACTCCCAGGGCTGCCTCTGAACATTTCCCAGCTTTCCCAGTTTCCATTTTAATAAAAGAAAAGTCCGTCTCCAGAACTGTTACTCTATTAGTTAGGGAATCAAGTCGGGAAGCCAGATCCTCTACTGAAGAGATAAGCCGATTGATTTTTATTCCCAGACTCTGAAGGGTTTCTTCTTCAGGTAATTGAGGCTCAAAGGTAGCAGGGCCTTGGGCATATCTCATGGTGAGTGGGACTGTATTTTGTTTGCTCCTTGCTCCCTCTTGGGTAGATTTATCCTTCCTTAGATTGCCCATGTCGGTACAACTGATCTTCTGATTACCAGTCCTGTCATTTTTGGTATTTATTCGACTTTATAAAATGTAGAAATAGCTTTTTAATTTGTAGAGCTACAAATTATTGCGACCGTCTAGCTCGGGCTCCACAGTGCCCCCCCACCTATTCATATCCTTATAGCACAGCACACTAAATAGGGGATAGAGACACTCACAAGCTTGCACACACTAAAACAAGAACAAAAAACCAAAAAGCATCTGTAACTGGAAGGAACACAGACATGTTGGGAGTGGTGCAGTGCACTGGCTGTGGAGCAGCAGTCTTCCAGGAGACATTCTGGAGACTGCGTTGCTGCTCTATTTGCAGGCACCTCTCTGGTCTGAGGGAGGCGGTTGTTCATCTTCATGCTGACCTGGCAAGGACTCGGGGAAACCTGCTCCCTCACACAGGGACCACCCAGGCCACCGCCACTACCTCAGAGGTTCCCAAGAAAGAGGAGTGGTTGGACCACAGTGGGCTCAGAGAGGGTGAGGGTGATGGAACAGAGGTGCATCCCTCCAGTTGTGCCTCTCCACCATTCATTTGCCACTCTGGTGAAGCATGCTTCCTCTATGGAGGCACCTGTAGTGCAGACCAAGGAGGATGCTGGGAACCTCCACAATGGAGACCCACAGGAGGGTGGTCCAGGACCCCACAGAGGAAGGAAACAACTCCTGGTGGGGGACTCAATTGTTAGGGGGGTAGAACTGGGGGAGGGGAGGGGGAAAGGAGGTAAGGTGCCTGCCAGGCGCCAAGGCTTGGAGGGACAGGAAACGAATCCTCAGGATCGTGGGAGCAGCGGCAAGGGGAGGGAGCTGGATGTCATTATCCACCTAGGGACGAATGACCTGGCTGAGAATGGGATCAGAGCAGTGCAACAGGAGTTTGTGGAGTTGGGGAGGGGCCTTAGACAAGTAGCACACATGGTAACTTTCGGATGCCTTGTCTATATAAACCAGGGCACTCTGCACCATGGGATTCAATAACTGGTTGAAAAGCTGGTGCAGAGCTCAGGGATTTGGCTTCATTGGGGACTGGGGCTACACCTGGAGGGATGCAGGCCTATACAGGCGCGATGGTCTGCATCTGTCTTGGAGGGGAACCAGTATCCTAGGTGATAGGTTTAAATGCTTCAGTGGCAAGCATTTAAACTAGCCAAGGGGGGAGGCACTGAAGAGGAGAAGGGAAATCCTAGCCCCCCCCCAAAAAAAAATCAGGGTAATTAGTGAGGTAAACACGAAGATAGAGCAGTCAGTAGGGAGAAGGGCAGGGGTAAATGGAGAACAAGACAAAGGCAGTAGGGACAGTGATGGGGAAAAAGAAATAAAGTCATAAAAAATGGAGGGTAATGAGTACCAATGCCCATAGTCTATGTAAAAAGCTCCCTGAAATGGTGGCCTTGATGGAAGAGGGATGCCTGGATATTGTGGCAGTCAAAGAAACATGGTACACAGAGAACCATGACTGGGATGTTAGCATACTGGGGTACACAATCTACAGGAGGGACAGGGAGGGAAGAAGAGGAGGAGTAGCTCTCTGTGTAAGGGAAGGGATCAAAGCAACAGAACTAAAGGGTAAACAGGGAGGAGAGGAGATACTATGGGTCACCCTGGAGACTGGAAATGGCTCCACAGTCTGCACAGGGGTTGTATACAGACCCCTGTCTCAGGGGGAGGAAATGGACAAGGAAATGATAGAAGGCATCCTTGGGATGGCAGAGAAAGGGGAGATATTGCTGATGGGGGACCTAAATATGCCAGATGTTGACTGGAGTACCTTTGCTGCAGCCACATCCAAGAGCAGGGCCATTCTCGATGCCCTACAAGGGGCATGCCTCAGACAGCTAGTTTTGGAACCCATTCGGGAGCGAGCAGTCTTAGATCTGGTACTCTCAAATGGGGACGGAGAGAGGATCTCTAATCTTGAAGTGGGTAGCCATCTGGGAACAAGCGACCACCAAACAGTGTGGTTCACGATAAACGTAGCTGTAGAGTCAAGCCACACAAAAGTGAAGGTACTGGACTTAAGGAGGGCTGATTTTGTCAAAATGGGAGAGTGCCTCAGAACAGCCCTAGCAAACATGCAAGAAGGTGGGTGGAACAACAATGGGGAAACATCAAAACCGCCATCACAGAGGCAACAAGCCTTTGTGTGAAGCAAATAAACAAATCAAAACATAAGAAAAAAACCACTATGGTTCTCAGAGGAAGTGGCGGAGAAGGTAAGGGAGAAAAAGATAGCATTCAGGAAGTATAAGGAAACACAGAAGGAGCAGGACAGTGAACTCTACCAGTTAAAGCAGAAGGAAACAGGTAAGGCAGTCAGAATAGCAAAGGCCCAAACTGAGGAAAAGGTAGCCAGCTCGGTTAAGAAGGGAGATAAAACCTTTTATAGGTACATTAGGGAGCAAAGAAAGACTAAGGCAGGGATACTGAGGCTGAACAAAGAGGAAGGTGGTTGGGCAGAGAGCGACAGTGAAAAAGCAGGGATACTGAACGAATACTTCTGCTCAGTATTCACAATGGAAAAGCAGGGGGAAATACCTAATCAGGTCAATAGAAGCACTCTGGATAGGGGGGTTGATATTAGTCCTTTCACAGAAGAAAGGGTTCTGAAAGAACTCTTAAAACTGAAGGTGGATAAAGCAATGGGGCCTGATGGGATTCACCCCAGAATTCTAAAAGAACTAAGGGAAGAACTAGTAACACCACTGACTACCCTTTTTAATAAATCATGGGAGGATGGTGTAGTACCTGAGGACTGGAGGAGGGTGGATGTGATTCCACTTCACAAAAGTGGGAGCAAGACAGAGGCAGGAAACTACAGACCTGTCAGTTTGACCTCAGTGGTAGGGAAAATGATGGAATCACTTTCTGAAGAAAAGAATTGTTAAGTACCTAGAGGCCAGTGGGACACAGGACCCAAGGCAGCATGGATTCACAGCGGGAAGGTCATGTCAGACAAACCTAATTGATTTCTTTGACTGGGTGACCAAAGCAGTAGACCAGGGAGGGGCTGTGGACATGGCCTACCTAGACTTTAGCAAGGCATTTGACACAGTCCCGCACAAAAGATTAATAAACAAATTAGCCAGCCTGGGAGTGGGTCACAGGGTGGTAGCCTGGGTAAAACACTGGTTGGACAACAGGACAAAGCAGGTAATAGTAAATGGAGTCCACAGTGAAGAAAGGAGGGATACTAGTGGGGTACCGCAGGATTCAGTACTGGGGCCAGTCCTTTTTAATGTCTTCATAAGTGACACTGCAGAGGGACTGAAAGGGAAAGTGTGTCTCTTTGCAGATGACACAAAGATCTGCAACAGGGTTGATAGGCAAAGTGAGGTGGAAAGGATGAAAAGGGACTTGGCAAGGTTGGAGGAATGGTCAAATGTGTGGCAGCTTAGATTCAGTGCAAAGAAGTGCAAAGTAATGCACCTGGGAAACAAAAACCCAGGGGAAAAGTACACAGTGGGGGGTGAGATACTGACAACAACAAAAATGGAAAGGGACCTGGGGGTAGTCATATCAGACGACCTAAAGGTGGGCCAGCAATGTGAGAAGGCAGTAAGGAGGGCTGGGGGGATACTGGGATGCATAGGGAGAGGCATCACCAGTAGAAAACAGGAAGTTGTTGGCCCTCTGTACAGACAGTTGGTAAGACCACATCTGGAGTACTGTGTACAGTTCTGGAGACCCCATCTCCGCAAGGCGATAGACAGGGTGGAGGCTGTCCAGAGGAGAGCAACCAAAATGATGCAGGGTCTGCATCAGAAAACATATGAAGAAAGACTAAAGGAACTAAAGATGTATAGCCTCGAGGAAAGGGGGGGGGCATAATAGAAACTTTCAAATACCTCATGGGAATCAACAAAGTCCAAGAGGGTAGCATCTTTCAGAAAAAGAGATGTGCAAAAACAAGGGGGAACAATTTGAAGATAGAGGGGGGATGGCTCAGAGGTAATGTGAGGAAGTATTTCTTCACAGAGAGGGCTGTGGATACATGGAACAGCCTTCCTGAAGAGGTTGTAGAGTCAAAAACTCTGGGGGAATTCAAGAATGCATGGGACAGACATAAGGCAATTCTAGTGGGGGGTAGGAGGAAGTAGGCTGTTGGTTAACTAGGATCTGCAGCTTGTCCGTTAGATAGGGAAATAAGCAGACTAGGTGGGCCCAAGCAGTCCTTATCTGCCGTCAAATTCTATGTTTCTGTGTTTCTAGGGTTACCAGATGTCCTCTTTTCCAGCTGCCAAATATTCTTCATGTACCTTCTCTATCCTGTTGTATTATTATTATTTTTATAATTTGTTTGCTCTCTCCTACCCAGGACCTCCTTGTAAATGAGCTGTGAAGACGGTGGAGACTTTAAATTTATTTACTTGGGGTCTGGCACAAGGGCTTATCAGAGGTGGGACTAAGTGTCCTCTTTTTGGCATACCAAAATCTGGTACCCCTACGTATAGATGACCTCAGTAATAAATAATGGGGAGTAGGAGGAATGCAGCACTAATGAGAAATACAAGCTGGACTATGTCTAAATATTAGGTTTTGTTGAAGTTCTCCTGAACAAAAGCCGGTTCCATGGCACCGAGCAAAGGGGTTCGTTCTGCACGCTGGCGACCCAGGTTCGCACCCTGAGCCCGGGTACCAGGAGCGGAGACTGGCAGGGAGGGGTTCCAGAGCATCCATTGGCACTTCCCGCCCAGGGATGGGCAGGGCCTCGGCACCTGCAAGTGGATTGGAGATGGACTTAGGGGATGTGCAGCTTCAGCACACCCCCGCACATCCCCGCTGCAGGTCGCCGCTCCTGCATGGCCCAATTAGGGGTTGAGTGGGCATGCCAGAAAAACATAAGAATGCCTCCTGGCTGACTGGATGATGGCCACCGGTCCCGGGCATGCCATGAAGCCGGGATTGCCCGTGCTGACCACCCCACCGCCGATCCCAGGGCTGACTGGTTGTGCCTATGGGCACTTTTCCCTCAGAGGGGAGGGATCCATCTGCTGAAGGGTCATGTCAGGTCACCCAGGGGATCATTTGACAATAGTGGGCAGCAGCAGAATGGTGGCCGGTGGAGGAGGGGGCGCCGTAGGGCCCAGGTGGCCCGAAGGAGTGGACGGACTCCTCCAGGAGGGACATGGAAGGGGCAACAAAAAAGTTCTTCTAAATGCATCACCAGTTCTTTAAACTCCGTATTCCAGTGATCCAAGGTAATCTGTGCACTGTCCTCTGCCAAATTCTGAAGTCCCTGATAGATACTGCGTATTAAGTGTTGCCATGAGTTCCCTTCGAAAGCTTCCATGAAGATCTGCTGTAATGGGTAGGTACTGAACAAAATGAGTCTTGTATGGGTTTTTTTGTGATTTGTAGATGTCTGTAGTGCTCCCTTCCTGTTAAGCCATATTTTACCGAAGCTCAGCAAATGCAAGGACACCTTGGGCATCCAAAATTGAAATATAAAGGTTAATCCTGCTTGCATCTATCTGTTGACTTACTTCCATCTACTGAACATGTGATCTACATGAGAGGACAAAAACTTGGAGTCTGCTGCCAACACTTAACAGTAGTAAAACACATGGCTCATCACTTGGGAAGTCTGGAGTTTAAAAGTGCACAAGAAAGACAGTCAACTCAGTAGATATGTGAGCTCCTTCAGTATTTCTTTATTCAAGAATTACTTGCACGCAGACAACCATTTTCCACATATACCCATCATTTCACCCTCAATGAGGCTTTATCAGGGAGAACATGGAAAACTTTCAGAATAAGTGCTAAAGTCATATGGTATCAGTCCATCACCTGACCATTCACAATTCTTGATCCTTAAATTGTGTTTTTAAACAGCTCTCTTTATAAGGGCGCTGGGCTCATGTTCAGGTAATTTTTTTGTCAGCGTATTGGCTCCTGGGGGGAGGGGTAACAAAAGAAACGAGCTCTAGCCAGAGCCAATAGGGCTGTGAAGAGCTACCAAATGACCAAAGTTCATTTTCTTGTTGGTGCCATATAGTGCTGTTTATTCACAATCATCACAGTGCTCCCAGATCCAAATAACCATTTTCCTGTAACAAGCCCTCATTTTTCCTGTATTTTCCCTGTAGAGTCAACATCACATCTTAACAGCTTAATCTGGTTCAAGGTCAGTTGGCATTCATCTGTATCCCCCTCCCCCGGGTCGAGCCTGAAAATAGGCAGGATTTGTCTAGTGCACTTACCCGGTCAACAAAAACTAAATAAAATAAATAAAACATCCCTGAATAAATCCCTGTAGATTTTTCCATAAGCCACTAGTTCCTTATTTGTGACTTTGTTGTTTATTTAAATGTAACATGTTGGCAGCCTTTTATCAGGAAAAGGGCTCTGATTTGCTGTTAGGTATTAAAATTATATGTCAAGATGGCCTTTGAATGATTTGGATTTATATGGAATCCATAAGGCATAATGGGGGAATTTATTTATGCATTGAATTTTGTTGACCGGGTAGGCCCACTAAGACTAGAAGTCCCTTTTTCGGGGGGGGGGGGGATACAGATGGTAACCAACTGAAATTGTAACATGGCATAAATCCTTACTTAAACAAGATTAAGCTGTTGGTATTATTAGTGAATGGGGGAAATTTGGCCAGGACACCATGGAGATTCCCCTACTCTTTTTGAAAAGGGCCATAGGATCTTTAACATCCACCTGAACAGGCAGACAGAAAAGACAGGAGCCCCCCCCCAAATACTGCACTACAGTGTCAGTATTGGGATTTAAAGAGCTAGTGGAACCAAATTAGGCAAACAGGAAAATAATGTAAATTTTAAGAAGTAGTCAGTTAAAAAATGTTATTTCTGAAGTACGTTTTTTTGCCCATCAGAGTCTTCTGTGTCATAATGTTGTGGTGGATGTGTGAAACGGCTCTTAGCATAGCAGCTGACATATCTAGCTCTACTGCCCCCCACTACATCATCAGCATTGTGAATTCACTGTCAGTGAAATCATATGTGAATGACCTTGCAGTCACTGAATTGCAGTAGTCAGTGAGGTCACGATGCTGGTGATGTAGTGGGGGCAGTATAGTTAGCTATGTCAGCTGCCACACAGAGTGCTGTTCCACACATCACACATATTAACATCAGGTAAACAATCGTCTAATTAAACAAAGGGAAAAGATAAAGTACCTCAAATATAAAAGGTAATAGTTGACTGCTTTTAAAATCTAAAATTAGTTTTAGGCAGTACACAAGCTCTTTAACCCACATGCCTAGGATAGGGATAGAACCCACAGCCTTCTGATCTTCCAGTCTCAGAGGCCAGCGTGCATGCTATTTTTTGCATCTTTCATTTGTTAGTTTTTACACAATTTCTCTCAGACTTTTTTCTGACCGCCTGATGGAATCTTGAATGAGTTGCATAAATGTCAGCTCCACCTGAGTTCTTTTCCCGCCGTTAACCTGCGGAAGTCAGACCTTCACAGACGCCTTCTGCTGTAGTAGATAGTCGACTGCCATTTTCTTCATATTACCCGTGCTTTATTATTTTCCTAATTGTTTCCAAAATTACAGTAATTAGTGCATGTCTTCTTCTCCATCCTCTTCTGTGGAGCGGCAGTGAACAAAATGTGCTTGTGGAAAGCAGCTTCCCCACAAGGACGACCGCTCGCGTGTCTGCTTTGCCTAGGCCCAGACCACGACACTGAGGTCTGCCAGCACTGCCAGGATTTTAACCAGCAAACCTGGCTCCACCACCAGAAGACCCTGGAAGGTTTCTTGCTGCAGCAAGGATTATCAGCGATGGAGAAAGAGCTCCACAAAAGTACCTCTTCCTCCCCGGTCTCCGGGGCTGCTACTTCTTCATCCTCAAAAGAGAAGTTTTCAGGAAAGCACAAACACCATGAGAAACACAGGGACAAACCCAAGTCAGCTTCCCGTTCCAGGTCTCTACGTAAATCGGTGACCGAGTCTGGGTCTTCCTCTCACGGGAGTTTGGGCCCTGCCACCCCAGCAGCCCTCAACCCTTCTGGGCTGCCGCTGGTAAAACCTCCTGCCCTTATTACCATCACAGGTGGTGATTCCTCGAGGCTTGGGACTCCGTCCCCAGCCTCTAAAGCTCAGGCCCTTACATCAGGCGGGTCCTCAGCCAGGTGGCTCAACCAGGTCCTCTTCGGGCGGCAGGTCTTTACCCGTTGCCATCCCAATCTGGGCATCAGTGAAGTCAGCCCCAACTTCAGGGGCTGACGCCACTAAGTGGTGCCAAGGACATGCGCTCACCTCCCCCGTGAGAGTGACACCTCTGCCCCACTTGGGAGCAAGCTCTCTGGCACAGGCTTCTCCTTCTTGGCCGATGTCGGCTGTGTCACCAGATCGGCGTCAGCCCACATCTGTCCAGTTGACGCCGACCATCACGACGTCGACTCCAGCAACACCTCAGCAGTCACTCCCAAATCCTCCGCTGTCACCGACCGACCCTATCGTCACTTGGCCAATGCCCGAGAGTCCAACTCCCAGTCCTACTACCCCTGTCAGACCAATGCCGGATGGTACACAGCCTCAGTGGCCGATGCCCGGGTTACCACAGCCTAACAAACTGACTCCGGGGCACTCTAATCCTACACCGCCGATGCTGGCTCCCCCAGTCATCCCTCAGAATCTGCCCACAGACCTTAATGCTCTGTTTGCTGCCTGGTGGGCATACTTTAAAGACAAGGAGTCCCTGAAGAAGCCTCCTACTCTGACTCGTAGGGACCCTACTCTGGATCCGGTTCCTCCTAGGAAGGTCCTGATGCCACCTCCTGCCTGAAGGAGTTGGCACCAGCCATCCGAGGACTCATCAATGAAGGCATCGTTGCTCACCCTCTCCATCCCTGGACTCAGGCAAGTCAGGAGGATATTCTTCCTCTCCTCTTCAGAGGAATTTGAAGGTGATGACTTACCCTGTGAACCAGAGGAGCCCAGAAATACCCCTTGATCTCCTCCAGACGACCCTACTGTCATGGAGGTGATGCAGCACATCCAGTCCATTTTCGGTTGGGATACCGAGGAGGTTGACCCTGAGAGACGTCAGTTGGCTGCCTTCCTTCATAAGGTGGAGTCACTGCCCTTGGTTGTTCCTCCCCTTATTGATTTCTTTAAGGACGTCAATAGGGCTACTTGGAAGCATGCTTCCTCTACTTCGGCAACATCCAAGAAGGCAGATCGCCTATATAATGCTCCCAGGGATGAGCCTTTTTACAGGGAGCACCCAGATGCTGACTTGGTTGTTATTAATGCTGCCCATGACTGCTCCCAGCAGCCCAGGCACTTGAGCACTCAGCCTCCCGACAAAGACTCCAGACAGATGGACCATTTCCTCAAAAAGGTCTGTTCATCTGTTACCTGCACTGTCCATTCCCTGAACTTCCTGGCCCACATGGTTCAATATCAGAATGCCCTGTGGGAAAAGGCTTTAGAAGTAGCTCAAGCTCGGCCAGATTCCTCTGGCAAGACTGAGCTGTTGCACCTTTTGAAATTGGGATCTGGTGTTGGTACCCACTTTCTCTGAGCCTCCTAAGACTTGGTGACATCGCAGGTAGAGCTGCAGCTACAGGAGTTTGCCTCCATCACTACTCCTGGCTCAGAGTCTCCGGGTTTGCCCCGGATGTGCAATCCAAGATCTTAGAAAACAAAGAACCTCTGTGCGCAAAGACTGAGGCAAGGGTTACCCCAAAGGGCATTTGGCTGGGAAGCCAAGTTTCCCCTTTCAGGGGTCCTGTGTTCTTTTCAGCGAGGATTCTCAGAATATAATCAATCACCTTCAAGAATCTGGCAAGGCTCTGTGCTCAGTACAAACTTTATACCGATCTTGGCCTAAATCCTCCCAGCGGTGGCCCCAACAAGCAGCAACCCAGGGGCTGCTTTAAACGAAAAGCCTGTACTCTGGCTACTGGAGGTTCAGCCCCCAGAGCTCCCAGAACCTCCCAGGCCACTTTGCCTGTCCCAGGGTCTTCAGCATGACTCCTTACCCAACTTCCCTCTCCCCAGGCAAAGCCCTGGGGGAGGCGGGTGGGTCACATCTCGCTCTATCAAGATGGTTGGCACAAGATAACTGCAGACCAATGGATGCTTCAACTAGTGGAAAAGAGGCACACTCTTAGAGTTCTCAGAGATGCCCCCAGACAACCCCCCATTGCCCTCTCACTACCCTCAGGCCCACCTCATCCAAGAGGAAATCCAAGCGCTCCTGCAAAAACAGGCCATAAAACCCGTTTCACCGGTGCAACAGGGAAAGGAATTCTACTTTCATTTCTTCCTGGACCCGAAGAAAGCAGGAGACCTGCATCCCATCCTAGACTTCAGCCACCTGAACCAGTATATAGAATACAGGCGATTCAGGATGGTCACTCTACTCTGCCTTCTCCCCCTTCTTCATCAAAGGACACTGGATTTGTTCTCTGGGCATGCAGGACGCTTGTCTTCTCATCTTGGTGTTCCCACCCCACAGGAGGTTCCTCTGCTTCCATTTGCAAGGAGACCATTACCAGTTCTGGGCCCTGTCGTTCGACCTGTCCTTGGCCTCATGAGTCTTTACAAAGTGCCTCGCAGTAGTAGCTGCGGCCTTAAGGAGGAATGGCCATTACATCTTCCCTTACCTGGACTATTGACTTCTGACAGCTCCCAGCAGAGGGCAGTTGCTCAGAACCATGGAAGCCACTTTCTCCTTGCTCCAGGATCTGGGGATCACGCTCAGTCTCCCCAAATCCTCTCCATGGCCGAGCCAGAGGCTTCAGTACTTCGGTGCAATCTTGGACACTGCCTAAGGCAAAGCTTTTTGCCTCAGACAGGGCAGAGCGCCTTCAGGCACAGGTTCAACTGTTCTCATCAGGTCCTGGCCAGGTCGTTTCTCACACTGCTGGGATACATGGCAGCGGCCATTGCAACAGTTCCCCTGGCTCAACTACATATGAGAGTTACCCATTGAAACTTTCGGGTCCAATGGGATCAGCGCACGGATGATTTGAAACATCCGGTGTTGGTCTCCAACTCTGTGCGGCAGACTCTGGCGTGGTGGTTGAATCCCTCCAACCTCTCCAAGGGGGTCCACTTTTGGACAGTCTCACCTGATCAGATCCTGACCACGGACATGTCAGGCCAGGGCTGGGGTGCCCATCTGGCAGACCATCAGACTCAAGGGACCTGGTCCCCACAGGAACAGCATCTTCATATCATTGTTTTGGAGAAGCGGGTGATCCTTAACACCCTGCTGGCTTTTCAGATGACCCTGCTCCCAGGCCCTCTTTTGATCCTTACGGACAGTATGTTAGTGGTCTTTTACATAAACAAGCAGGGAGGAACACACTCTTAACCCCTCTGCAGGGAGGCCATGAGAGTCTGGTATTGGACCATAGAGCATCACCTGGACCTGACCACTGTGCATGTTCCAGGTGTTCAGAATACCTTGGCCAACAGCTGAAGCTGGTCGTGGTCCAAGGCACACGAATGGGAAATTCTATCCTCCGTAGTCGAAGATCTCTTCAACAGTTGGGGCCGTCCAGAGCTGGATCTGTTTGCGTCCCCATTCAACACACCTAACTGCCCAGTTTCTGCTCGCTAGATCCAGGGCCTGGTGTTTTTTGGCAAGACGCATTGTCCCTCTCCCAGACAGGGAGGTTTCTGGATGCCTTCCCTTCCTTTCCATTACTGCAGAGAGTTCTTCTCAGGTTGCAGTCAGAAGGAGCAGAGATGATCCTGATAGCCCCTTACTGGCTGCACCAGATATGGTTTCCACTCCTCCCAACAACTAGAAGTGGAACCTCCAAACTCTGTGCCCTGTGCTCAGACTTGCTGTCCCAGGAGCAGGACACTCTGGTCCATGCGGACCTCAAGTCTTTGCATCTTCATGCATGGCTCCTGTAGACTTAGCAGTTGCTGAATTTAGGGTTTCCTCCCAGGTGGCAGCTGTCCTAGTGGCAGCCAAGAAGCCCTCCACTAGAGCCACTTTTTTTTTTTCTCCATACAGATTTTTTTCCCTCTTGGGAGCCTGGCAGGTGACTCCAGTCCCTCCCTTGTAGGGAACTTGGCTCCAGTCACACCTTTTCCCTGCCCGACTAACCTGGCAGTCCCCCACGGGTTGCCCCCCAGTGACAGGGCCAAGGCAAAGGGTGCTGGCTTACCCCCCCAACCCGGAGATGAACATCCAGATTCCGGTAATCGGGATGGGGCACTGGTGGAGCCATCACAGAGCTTGCCAGCTCCATTTTCCTCCTTGGTTTTTCTCCCTCCCCCTCCTTGTCAACTTATGTCGACAGTGTGCCTCCCAACCTGTATCCTTCTCCAGCCATCGCTAGAGGGCAATCTGTGAGCGGGACTGCAATCCCTCCCTACCCAAAAGAGGAGAGCAGTCCTCCAGATGCTCAGTCCTCTCTCTCCCCTGCTGAGCCCCAGTGGCCCAGGCTCATTCCCGAACCTGGGTCACTGGCATGGTGCGAGGTGTAGCGTCCAGCGCCTCAACCTCCAGAGCCACCGGGTTGGCTCACTAGAGCCACTTATCCTATGAAGTGGAAGTGGTTCTGTGTTTGGGCCATAGCTCGTCACCTACTGCAGATCCCTTCACCTGTCTAGTGAATTTAGTTCTAGAGTACCTCTTTTCCCTGTCAGACTCGGGTCTTGGTTACTCTTCGATTAAGGTGCACTTATCCGCAATCTCTGCATACCATGCACCTGTGGAATGCAAGACTCTTGCCCAGCTGGATCTTTTCCACATCTTCTTGCAGGGCATTCTGCATCTGAAGCCTCCCATCAGTGACCCTGTCCCAAATGGGACCTTTTGTTTATTTCAGAGAAGCTTACTTTGCCTCCCTTTGAGCCTGCCACAAGCTGCGAGCTCTGCTTTCTGTTGTGGAAAGCGTTGTATTTAGTTGCTATTACTTCTGCTCGAAGGATTTCTGAGCTTCAGGCTCTGATGTGTAAAGAGCCTTATTTGGTTTTCCGCAAGGACAGAAGTGTCCTTGCAGACTAATCTAAGATCTTACCGAGAGGGCTCTTGCAGTAGGCCAGTACATATGGGACTGGCGCTGGCCGGCAGCAGGACCTACGAATAATTTCTAGCTAGCGGTCCTGGCGGACCCCACGATCAGGTGACCGGCGTCATACGGCGTCAGTATAAAGGGGTGGTCCCAGATGCCGCCATAAATGGCTCAAGTGCAACACCTGGGTTATGTTCTTATCACTCAGTCCTGTTACTTCGTCATTTTTTCCGAACAAGTTTTCAGTAGAGATTTTTATTCTTCTTTAAGTCAGGTGAGCGTCGGTTTATGTTGTCCCCTTCAAAGAATAAGTGCGACTCGTGCGGCGCCCAACTGCCTCACAAAGACGGTCACTCCCTCTGCCTTTTCTGCTTAGGCCCCGACCACGCGGTTGACCAGTGTCCGCACTGCCTTCGATTCAACGTGGCCACCCGCAGACGACGCCAGCAGTCCCTCGAAGCCCATCTCCTCAAAAAGAAGATGTCCACGATGGAGAAGGAGTTGAAGAAACTTCGGCAGGCGTCGACCTCCCCTGAAGGGCATAAGAAGCGGGACAAGGAAAGGCACTGGGAGAAGGCTCCCTCCTCCGCGACTCCAGCCGGAGTCGGACAGTAACATCCCTCCGGGATCGCCCATCGCAGCCTCCAAGGCTTTGAGGAGGCGTCGGCCCGCCTGCTAGGTTCGCTGCTGCTCGAGCCTGCCGGCGCCTCCGGCAGAAGGAGACTCTAGCCCCAGTACTGCCAAGAGGCCAGCGGCCTACTTGTGCGGCACCTCCTTAAGCCGGACGCCGGCCCTCTGACATACGCCGGAGAAGCAGCTAAGACGCTCGACCCTTTGGGGCGGGCGCACGGCAGCATCCCCTCGGACCGGGCTCTCCCATTCTCAGCCCGCCTCCGACAAGGGACCTCCGAAGTCGGACGCCGGCTCCTCTGGCGTCCGGCGGGATTCGGCCCATAAGCCTCACGTCGGCTCCTCCGACGTGCGCCGGGCCTCGGAGCCTACGGCAGACCCTGCCGCGTCTGTCATCCCAGGCTCCCCGCAGCCTTTGCTGCCGTCAGGGGAGCCCCAGTCCCCCCTGCCCAACCCCAGGGATTTTTCCCCTCCGTCCCCGGACGAGGCTCGGGACCCTGGGCTACCGTCCGATCCTCTTCCTGAAGAGCCAGATCTGACACCGGCTCCCCTGACGCCGGTCCCGGTGCCGGCTCCTCCGACGCCGGCCCCTACACCGGCCCCACTGACGCCGGTTCCAATACCAGCCCCTCCGACGCCGGCGGGGGATATTCCTCTTCCATCGGGCCCTCCACCCCACAGGCCTATCCCGACGGATCCGCCCGTGGAGTACCCGGCTGGGCCATCTGCTCCGGCAGCGCCTCCAGTGCCTGGGTATCCGCCGTCATATCCGACACCGGTTTTCCCAGGTCCGCAGTATCCTGCGCCGCAGTACCCGGTGCTGACGCCTTCGACGCCGCAGTACCCGGCTCCAGTATACCCGCAGCCGGGTTACGGATACTCCCCCTATGGATTTCCTCCGTACACCTATCCCCCTCCTCCTCCACCACCCCCTAGGCCGCCGGTGGATCTGCAGGAAACTCTTGCCTCCTGGTGGGCTGAGGCCAAGGCTCAGCTCACCAAGAAAGTCGAGAGCCGTCTTACGGCGACGGTGCCACCACCGGTTCCCGTACACCCCAGACGGCACACTCCCTCTCCTCCTCCGGATTCCCGGCCCTTCTCGACCCAGAGAGGCAGGACACGCGCTCGGGATTCTCTAAGGAACCGATTCTCCCCTAGTCGAGTCAGAGTTCATTTGCTTCAGATTCTTCTTCTTCTCTCTCGGACCTCGGAGGCTTCCGGCTGATGTTCCAAGAAAGACTACCCAGCCACGCTCCGCCTAAACCCCGGCCGCGGACTCCTCCGAAGTCTCATTCCTTCACGGAGTTGCTCAGGAAGATCCAGGAGGTCCATCAGTGGCACTCCTTAGAGCCAGATCCTCAACAGGTTAAACTCACGAACATCTGGACTTGCCCCTTCACGGCTCCTACCCTAGGTGCCACCCTGGATGGAGCCTCACGCCCACCTTGTTTCCCCACGATCCGGAAGCTTAACCCGTCGGCTTTAGCCCCACTTCCCAGGAAGTCGAACAGGCTATACCAGGTCTGGAGGGTGTAGACTTTAGATTCTCACCCCCGTGCTGACTCGGTTGTGATTAGCGCCGCTCACGGCCGGTCAGCACACCCAAGACACTTGAGCTTGTCTCCCCCGGATAAGGAATCTCGCCTTCTGGATCAGTATGGAAGGAAGATCTACGCTTCTTCCACACTGGGGATTAGGGCCCTGAACTATGTAGCACATATTGGGGATTACCAGAAGACCGTCCTTACCCAGGCGGAATCTAAGATCGACTCTTTACCTGACTCCCAAGTCAAGCAGGAGTTGGCTGACCTAGTCCGTTCTGCTCGTTCGGCCAGTCATCATATTTTGAGGACGACCTACGACGCAGTGGACACCACAGGACGGAGTTCTGCCTTTGCCGGCAGTCTTCGGCGTCACGCATGGCTCCGTGTGTCAGGTCTGGTCCCCGAGGTGCAGTCAGCGATCCAAGAAGCACCTTTCAGGGGTTCTGTGCTTTTCGATGGTGATGTCAAGGACATCATCACTGATCCGCAGGGGAAGGGGATAGCCCTTAAATCTGTCGATTCAATGTAACGTCCCCATCCCCCACAGCGCCGTCCCTTTTGCAGACGCAGCCGGCCTCAAGCGAAGCCTCAGGGAAGGCGGGCCACTAAACGTCGGGCCCCCACAGCTGCCAGGCCTCCGCCGCCCAAAAAAGCAACGGGTGCCCCAGCTGCGGCGCTGCCTCACACCACCTGACTCCTTCCCTCTCCCACTGCCTCCGCTGCCCTGAGGAACCGGTAGGAGGGAGATTCTCCTCCACCTTCCGATTGGGAGAGGATAACATCGATTCATGGGTGCTTCAGATCATAGCAGAGGGGCACTCCATAGAGTTTCTACAGAAACCTCCGCGTCACCCCCCTCTGAACTCCGCTTACTCAAGGGACCATCTTCCTTTGGTCAGGGACGAAATCTCGACGCTCCTTGCGAAACAGGCTATAGAACCCGTCCCCCCTCACCTCTACGGGATGGGTTACTATTCCCACTTCTTCCTTGTACCAAAGAAGACAGGAGATCTCAGACCTATCCTCGATCTCAGCTCTTTGAACCTGTATGTGGAATACAAGAGGTTCAGGATGCTTTCCCTTCAAACCCTTTTGCCCCTGCTTCCGTTGGGTCAGTGGCTTTGTGCACTAGATATGCAGTATGCGTACCTACACATCCCCATTCGCCCTTCACACCGAAAGTACATAGATACATAGATACATAGACAGTGTCGGCAGATAAGGGCCTATGGCCCACCCAGTCTGCCCATTTGAGCTTGTAAGTTCAGTTTGTTTTCCTAGAAATCTGTTGCACCTTACCCCTGACCTCCAGAATTCCTTTATGTCTATCCCATGCATTCTTAAATCCCGTGATTGTTTCAGCCCCCACCACTTCCTCTGGCAGGGTGTTCCACTTGTCCACCACCCGTTCTGTGAAGAAATTCTTTCTCATGTTTCCTCTGAATCGTCCTCCCTCCAACTTCATCCCATGCCCTCTAGTCCTGGAACATCTTTTTCGCTTAAAAATAGTGTTTTCCTGCACCCTGTTCCTCCCTGTAAGATACTTGTATGTCTCTATCATATCCCCTCTCTCCCTCCTCTCCTCCAGGGAGTACATGTTCAGTTCCTTCAACCTGTCTTCATAGGACTTGTGATCCAATCCATGCACCATCTTTGTTGCCCTCCTCTGAACCTTCTCTACCCTGTCTATGTCCTTATGTAGGTATGGTCTCCAGAACTGTACACTGTACTCAGGGGCCTCACTAGTGTCTTGTATAGCGGAATTATGACCTCCCTTTTCCTGCTGGTGATGCCCCTGCCTATACATCCCAGCATCCTATTTGCTTTACCTGCTGCCTTGTCGCACTATTTCCCTACCTTGAGGTCATCAGAGATGATAACCCCAAAGATCCCTTTCCTGCTTGGTGCATGCTATATCCTCACCCCCCAACTGATATATTGTGCCAGGGTTTTTGTGCCCCATATGCATTATCTTGCACTTCTTTGCATTGAATTTCAACTGCCAAACCCCTGACCATTCTTCAAGTTTCTGCAGGTCGCTCTCATTCTGTCTACACCCTCTGGTGTGTCTACTCTGTTACAGAGCTTTGTGTCATCAGCGAACAGTGAAATTCTGCCTTCTAGGTCCTGCGCCATGTCACTGATGAAGATGTTGAATAGGACCGGTCCCAGCACTGATCCCTGTGGTACCCCACTGGTCACTCTTCCCTCTGTGGAGTGACAGCCATTTACCACCACCCTCTGTACCTCAGGTTTGCGTTCCGGGGGTCCACTACCAATTCCGGGTGCTCCCATTTGGTCTTTCCTCGGCCCCCCGAGTCTTTACCAAATGCCTGGCGGTGGTTGCGGCCCACCTGCGTTCTTTGGGAGCTCAGGTTTTTCCCTACCTGGACGACTGGCTCCTGGCGGCCTCGTCCAGGGAGGAACTCCTGCATTTTCTCTCCCTCACCCAGCAGGTTTTCACTGGCCTGGGTATTACCATCAACCACTCCAAGTCTCACCTGGAGCCTTCACAGAGGCTCCAGTTCATCAGGGCAATTCTCGACACATCACTGTGCAAGGCCTTTCTGCCTCGGACAGGGGCCTCCTCCAGTCTCAGATTTCCCTCCTATCGGAGCATGGGGAGGGTCAGCGAGTCAGTGCTTCGTCTACTGGGGCTTATGGCGGCGGCCATCCCAACTGTTCCGCGCGTGCGCCTCCACATGAGGATCTCTCAGTGGACTCTCTGATCTCAGTGGGATCAACGGACAGACGATCTAGATCATCTAGTTCTGATCTCCTCGCCGATAGTAAGAGACTTTTCTGGGGGGTCCCCTTTTTTCTTCCTCCCCCCGATCAGATTCTGACCACGGACGCTTCAGGCGAAGGTTGGGGAGCCCATCTGGGCCCTCACCGAACCCAGGGCCTATGGTCAAAGATGGAGATAGTTCTCCATATCAATGTGCTCAAGCTTCGAGCAGTGCTGTATGCTCTCCAGGCCCTTCACCAATTCATCCTTCCCGGTCACCTAGCTGTCCAAATGGACAACATGTGCGTGGTGTGGTACATCAACAAGCAGGGAGGGTCTCGGTCCTACCCGCTGTGCAGGGAAGCGATGAGGGTTTGGGATTGGGCAGCGCTTCACAACCTTCACCTCACGGCGATCCATGTTCCGGAGTCGACAATGTCCTGGCAGACAGACTAAGTGGCTCGTCGGCTCTACCAGCGAGTGGGAATTGGACGAAAAGTTCTAAAAGCATCTTCCAGATTTGGGACTCCTCAGATGAACCTGTTAAGCCTCCACTCCCAAGCGCCAAAGCTTCCAATCTTTTTGCTCGCTTTCGTTCCAGGCGAGGCGCTTTCTCTAGACGGCTCTATCTCTAAGCTGGAAGGACAGATTCGTCTATGCTTTCCCCAATTCCTCTGATCCTAGTGTGTTACAGAAGCTGGCCTTGAAGGAGCCGGAATGATTCTGATCGCCCTTCCTGGCCCAGGCAAATTTGGTTCTCTCTTCTACAACAATACTCAGAGGTTCCTCCTCTTCCTCTTCCTTTATCTCCAGGATTGCTGACCCAGGATCAGGGACCCTGGTCCATCCGGGACTCAAGTCCTTCAACTTCACGCATGCTCCTGCAGACAGCTCAATCTCGTTTTGGCATTTCTCTCCAAGGTGGCGAGATTCTGGTGGAAGCTAGAAACCCTCCACTAAGTCCACCTACCCCATGAAATGGAAAAGATTTTCTATCTGGGCTGCAGCCAGGGAGGTGGAACCCTTTTCCTGCCCTGCGACCATTCTGCTTGAGTACATGCGTCATTTTTTTGACCTGGGTCTTAGCCACTTCTCTTTGAAAGTCCATATGGCGGCTATTTCAGCCTACCATGTCCCTTTCACGGACAAGGCATTTGCCCAGTTGGAGGTATCCAAAACTTTCCTCAGAGGGGTCTTTCATCTTAGGCCCCCTGTCCAGATTCCAGCTCCCCCATGGGACTTGAACTTTGTCCTCGAGAAACTTACCCTTCCTCCTTTCGAGCCAGCGGCCTCCACAGACTTGAAGTTTTTATCGTGGAAGACGCTCTTCTTGGTGGCCATTACTTCTGCTTGCAGAATTTCTGAGCTCCAGGCCCTTATGTGCAAAATCCTTATCTGATTTTCACAAAAGAGCAGTAAGCTCTTCGCATGAATCTAAGTTTCTCGAAGGTGGTAGCGGAATCTACCTTGAATCAGTCTATTGAATTACCTGCCTCTCTTCACGCAGTACTCCAATCAAGGAGAATACCTGCTCCATACATGGATGTTCACAGGATCCTGAGATACTACACCGATAGGACGAAGGATCTCAGAAAGACTGATCAGTTGTTTGTCTCTTTTGCTCACAAAAAAGAAGGCAGTGCTGTCTCTAAGCAATGCCTATCAAAATGGTTGGCCCATTGCATCACTTTCTGTTATGACAAGTACAACAAGACCTTACCGGGTCAAGTCAGACGTCACTCCACTCGAGGAGTAGCAGCCTCTGCGACTTGTTTCAAGAATATGTCTGCGGCAGACATTTGTGCTGCTGCCACTTGGACTTCAGTCCATACCTTTACTAAACATTACAGTTTGGACATTGCCTCTCGCCGGAGAGCAGGCTTCGGGTTAGCTGTCTTGCAAGGCCTCCTTTCTTGAGACCTGCTAGATTATTGGCTACTTTTTGGAGTAGTTCCTCCTCCCAGTGCCTTTCTTTTGTTCCAGACTGTTTGGGATTCTGTCCTATATGTAATTACCTACTGCAAGAGCCCTCTCGAGTAAGATAGTACAATTCGTAAGAACTTACCGTAACAGTAGATCTTGAGGAGAGCTCTTTCAGTAAATAACTATCCTCCATCCCCTAAGCTTTTTCAGCTTCTTTTCCATTGAGAAATGTCTGCTTCTCTCAAATCCGGGCCTGTGGCGGGAAAGAACTGGAAGGCGGGCGTTTGGGACCACCCCTTTATACCGACGTCGTATGACGCTGGTCACCTGATGTGGGGGGCGGTCCCCGCCAGGACTGCTAGCTAGAAATTTTTCCGTGGGGTCCTGCCGGCATCAGTCCTATATGTAATTACCTACTGCAAGAGCCTCTCTCGAAGATCTACTGTTACGGTAAGTTCTTACGTAACTGTACTTTTTTGCCCCAGGTGGTGTCGGAGTTTACACTGAATCAAGACATCCAACTACCTGTCTATTTCCCAGAGTATTCCAATCAAAGGGAGGCCTTACATCATACTCTGGATGTCCGCCGGGTGCTTTGCTACTACTTGGATCGCACCTGGACCACTAGAAAGTCTGATCAGTTTGTTTCCTTTGCCCAAAACAGAGCATTGACTCCTGTTTCTAAGCAATGTTTGTCAAAATGGTTAGCCAATTGCATTGTTTATTGTTACAAAAAGTATTACAAGCCTTTAGCGGGCTCGGTTAAAGGGCATTCTACCAGGGGAGTGGCTGCTTCCTTTGCATCTCTCAGGAATGTGTCTGCTGCTGATATCTGTGCAGCTGCCACTTGGAGTTCTCTCCATACTTTCATTCACCATTACAGTCTGGACATTACCTCTAGGCGTAGGGCAGGTTTTGGATTTGCAGTCCTGCAAGGCTTCTTCTCTTGAGAGTCTTCTTACTCTGCTCTCTGCCTCCTCCCAGCTAACTGGACTCGGTCCTAATGGTGCTGCCTGTTGAAAGAGCCCCATTGAAGTGAGGTAGTACAGTTACTGTACATAGGAATGTACTGTAATAGTAGATCTTCGAGAGGAGCTCTTGCAGCAGGCGCTGCTTTCTCTCCCTCCATCGCCCTGGTGGTTGCATCTCCATCTCTGATACCTCGCTTTCCTAGGAACCTCCTCGGTTCTCCAAGTTTTGAATGTGCTGGGTCTACGGTGGGAGAACTGAGGTGGAGCTGGGGGACTGCCCCTTTTATAGGCGGACGTCGGTGGTGGGCCGACATCAGGGGGCAGTCCCCCACTAATGACTGCTAGCTAGAAATTTTCTGTGGGGTCTTGGCGCCTGCCAGCTTCAGTCCTAATGGTGGTGCCTGCTGCAAGAGCTGGACTCTCGAAGATCTACTGTTACGGTAAGTTCTTAGTAACTACTATCCTAGGACGTTGTCCACCCTGTATGAACCTGGAAGAATGAGTTTGTCCTAGAAAGCAAAATAAAACTGAGACAGGACCAGAGACAAAGTTTGGAGGAAATAAAGCACTCCGGGCAGGACATTCATTCAGATTTTCTTAGCTCAGGTGAAAAAAATTAAATTCTATTGACCTTAGTGTGTCAGGTCCATTATGATGGCAATTGTGAGGGTTTCAAAATTAAGGAGCTCTAGATTTTCCAAATCTTTGGGTATTTCTTCTGCAGCTCACTGATACTATCCTCTTGGGCATGGATCAGAACCATAGCAGTGCCTCATCCAGTACAGGGGTTAGGCCCTTTGGGGTCTACTGTGATGCTGGCACTGCTGATGGTGTTGCATGGGCCTGCAGTGTAATGATCATTCCCTTTGAAAACAGTCACAGGGCCACCCTCAGCACTACTTTCAGTACTGTTCCCTAGCCCCCATCCAGGATGGGTGTCGTCAGTGTTGCTGAGGCTGCGGCCAGCACTGTCGAGCTTTCGACTCCCTCCTCTTTACTGTTCTCTGAACGAGGAGGAAGTAGAGTGGGGCAAGTCAGATCCTGACCTCACCATCTCTGATGGTGAGGATGATGGCTCACACTGTGGTCCAGAGAACTTGGAATCAGTTCCCAGCACCATACCTCAGGAGGATCTCTCCTTCCATGCATTGCTCAGAAACATGTATTCTGCATTAAATTTCAATCCAGTGGCCATAGGCCAGGCTAGGCGCTTCCAACTGGAGTTTCTGAACGTACCTAATATCCAGATCTCTTTAGTTCTTCCCATCCTGCCGGTTCTGGCTACGGACTATTGACTTGACTCCGGACATCTAGCAACAGGTCATGAATGTGCCCTTCACTGGCACTTATTTGTTTGGACAGCAGGTGGAACAGTCTCTTAGTGAGGCTAACAAAATGAGAATAACTCTTAAGACTTTCAGGCTGGCCCCCTGTAACCCACAGAGTGGCAGAAGACGCAGCTCTTTTCGCAACAGTCTGTCCTTTCGTGGTAGGCGCAGGGGACTCCAAAACAAATCCCAGCCACCCCATGCACAGAAGAAAGAGCAACCAAAGGTACAGGTGTCAGAGGTGCTCAGTGCAATCATCTGAAGTTCCAACCCCAGGTCTGCTTTAGCTGCCCGAGGCAGACCAATCCTTCCCAGTAGGAGGACACCTAACCCAGTTTTACAATCAGTGGGAATCCATCTTTATGGACAAGTGGGTTGTAATTGCAGTACTCTCCGTGCACCTCAGAAAGCTAGGACTCGAGTCTTACTGTATCTGAATAATTTCTAGGCCATCTAGACAGGAGACAGGGGGCCAGTGGCCACTGTCTCTCAGTTCCTAGCATCCGTGGGAATCTTGCTGAGGCCCTCAGTATCTCATCTGGAGCAGTCCCAGGAACTGCAATTTATAGAAACTGTTCTGGACATGGTCTGGGTTCGAACCTTCTTTCCAGATGGACTACAGGCAATCTTGCAGAGGGCATACAACATCATGGAACCCACATCATTCACTGCATGCTGGGCCTGATAACCTCTTCAGTGTTCACAGTGCCTCTAACAAGGCTGCACATAAGAACATCTTAATGGATGCTCAGTACTCAGTGGTCAAAAGCCTCACACCCTCAAAACTATCCCTGATGTAGTGGTCAGTGGAGGACAATCTCCTCCAGGGCTTCCCATTCTCCTCACCATAGCCAGTGCTGACTTTCACCACGGACGCCACCCTGCTAGGGTAGGGAGACCACTGCCAGAGTCATAATGAACATAGTGTACCTTCACATCAATGTGCTAGAGATGCGTGCGGTTCTGTACAGTATGAAAACCTTATTGCTCTCGGTCGTCTGAAAGAAGTTTTCCAGAAGGGCAACACTTTGTCATATACTATATCAACAAGCAAGAAGGAGCACACTGTTACTGTCTCTTCAGGGAGGTATTGAGAGTGTAGGAGTGGTGCCTGCAGTAGTGGGATCTTTTTTCAACCAATGTAACTGCCAGGAGTCCAGAACAGAAGGAGAGACCGCAGAGGGAGGTGGTAAACAGGTCACAAGTGGGGTGCCACATGGATCTGTTATGGATCATGTCCTATTCAATATGTTCATCAGCAACACTGGAGAGGGCATCTGGGGCAAGTTGTGTCTCGTCACAGATTACACAAAGCTCTGCAGGAGGGTAGATAATGACGAAGGGATCAGGGAGATGCAAAGGAATCAACAAAGGCTAGAGAGGTGGTCTAAGGTTTGACATTTGAAATTCAGTGCAAAAAAAAAAGGCAAGGCTATGCACCTAGATGGGAAAAAAACAGGACAGAGTATTGCATGGAAGGGGTTAAACGAAGCACTTCAGCAGAGGAAAGGAACCTGGAGGTCATCATTAGTGACTCCCTCAGACAATCAAGCCAGTGTAAACTGCCTTCGCTACTGCTGTACTATTGCTGAGGTTAAACTGGAGGGCAAAGTACATGCCCACTTCCCTTTCAGAAATATGCTCTGTGCCCATTGGAGAAATTTGCAGAGCCGCAGCTTAGGGCACCGTGCATACCTTTACCAAGCACTTTGCCCTGGATGTCCAAGCCAGGCAGCATGCCACCTTTGGCAAGAGACAATTCTGAATGGATTACTATCCTGAGTGAGCCCTGAGCTCCAGCCACCCTAGTCTGGGGGACTTTCTCTGAGCTTGGTACTCTGACCCACTAGTGGGAATCTATGGAGAAGACTGATTCTTTGAAGACACGAAAATTACATACTTATTGTAACTGTTGATCTTCTGAATATCTTCTCCATAGATTACCATGCTGTCATCCATCCACCAAGCTCACTCCAATATTGTTGTGTTAGTCTTCACCACTTTGTACTTGGTTTGGGCAGTGAACACATTGAGTTACCGATTTGGTGGCTTCTTACATGGGCCCACAGGGCTGCCTTATGCCTTTAGGTTAATTGTGAAGGTTACTCATTAGGTTCATGCTGCTCACCTCCTCGGTAAAAAAAGAACTAAGGCAGTTCGGGGCTGGCACCGCTGTATACCAACAGGCATGTGTGGTGACGAGCGTGGAGCCTTCTTACCCTGCCAGCCCTCCAAAAACTTTCTGACTTCCTTTGGGGTCCTAGTACCTCCGGCACAAACCCGTTAGTGGTAATCTATGGAGAAGATGATCAGCTTTTACTGTAAGTACATAACTTTCATGTCTTCCTGGACATAAAGTCCCCCACCACTCATTTACACTAATGGGAGTACGCCGGAGGTGCTAGGACCCAGCGGGAGCCAAACTTTTTCAGAAGGGCCAGCGCCGAGAAAGAGCTGCGAGGAAGCGGCACCACAAGCCAGGCTCGCGTGGTATAGACTATCTTGGCGTCGACCCTCCAGCCGCCTCAGTTCCTTTTTTCCCCACCATCGAGTGTGCTTCACTGACAACGTTGCTCGCCCGCGGGGAGTCAGACTTCAAACAGCAGCTTAGTTTTCAGTTTTATTATTTTGTATATTATCACAAATAGTGCCGATTACATTTTAATAAAATATACTTACTTGTACAAGAAAGAAGTCTTTAGCCCTCCATTGATGGAGTCGACCGTGAGTGGGACAGGTGATAGTAGGGAGACTTCGCATGAAAGCTGTTCAGTTAGCTGGGCTGAGTCTGGTCTGCCGCCCTCTCCGGAGGAGGGGTGTCTGACAACAGATGGTCCAGTGCTCGGGGGTGGGCAGTCCTCAAGCATAAAAGAGAAAGTCCCATTCACAGCACCGTTCGTCCTCGAGTTCTTCTTGCCACGGTCAAAGAAAGCGACATCACCGAGTCGCCCTCTGGTACGTCTGCGTTAGACTGTCGGTTGTGCCGTCATGGCTGGCTCCTGCCTCTTTCGGAGTCACCGGTTTCTGTCTCTGGTGGCCGGCTCATCGACACCGGAGCCCCTTTCCGCCTGTTGGAGGGGCTTCCAGTGAGCAACTTCACCATTGGGCCGCTCTTATGGAGCAGTGGGCTTGAAGGTTGTCCCAGCTGCCAGAACTGGCCAGTCTGTCACTGGGGCCTTCTGGCCTGTCAGTTTCGGATCAGCAGGCTGGGCTGTTCGGACTTCCCAGTCGCATGGCGCCTCCTTCGGTGCCGTGAGCTCCACGCCCAGTGTCTATCCCCTCACATGGCTGCAGCTGTGGGTCCCACTGATGCCTCTATCTCTTGCCATTTTTCATTCATTTCCTTCAAATCGTAGTTCGCAGACTTCTGCGGTGGGGCTGCAGCCTGCGGTGCTGATTTCTCCAGCACTAGGGTCTTTTGCCTTGTGTGGTGTTGGCACCATGCACAGTGCTGCATCCCCTGTCGGCGCCGCCTGCAGTGCTGGGGGTGGTGTTGGCACCATCCGTGGTTCTGTGCACCCTGCCGGCATCGCGCACAGTGCCACACTTCCTGCCTGCACCGCTTGTGGTGCCGCTTTCTGTGTCAGCGCTGCATCTGTACTTGGCGTCGGTAGCACTGCATGGTTTCCAGAGGTTCTCGACACCGATTCTGTCTCCTCCTCTTCTTCCTCCTGGTTTTCACTCCTTTCCTGTCTATACAGTCCCCCCGGACTGTCAGGAGATGATATTGAGCCTGATTCTGATCTTCGGCTGGGTGATGATTTTGATGCCAACTCTGCCCTGGGGGCAGGGATCAATCCTCCTGCAGAGCCTGTGGTCAAAGACCTTTCCTTTAAGTCTCTGCTCAAGAATTTAAATTCTACTCTTTCTCTTCAGACCATGGAAATCGATCCTGGGAAGCTTCTACGCCTCCAGTATCTTCATGTTCCGGAAATCCCTACGGATTTAACCGCACCGGTGCAGCCCTCTTTCAAGATTCTTTCTCAGATGGTGTGAAAATAATCCTGTTCTTATTCCCTCTGTGGCTAAGTCCACAGATAGGAAATATGCCCCTCCCAAGGATTGTCCCATCTTAGCCTCACAAGCCTTTGCTAATGCCATCGTGGTCCTGGCAGATAATAAGGCTGTCCTCCCTCAGGAATCCACAGCCCATCCTATAAACACAGAATCTCACAAGATCGACACCTTGGGTAAGCAAGTCTTTGCTGCCTCAACTCTGGGCATGCGTATACCTAGCTACCAGGGTCATTTTTCTCAGTACGAGTATGTTCTTTGGCATTTGCTCAAAGCAACGATAGAAGCTCTGCCCGAATAGGAGGTTAACTCAGAGCTGCTACAGACCATAACTAGAGGTATCGAGTCCAGTAATCAACAGATTAAAGCTGCAATGGACACTTTCGATACTGCTTCCAGAGCAGCAGCGGCCGCTGGCATTTGCACCCATCGCCATTCCTGGCTGCGTACTTCAGGTTTTACGAATGATGCCGAACAAAAAGTCACGGCCTTACCCTTCTACGGTATGTATCTGTTTGGACCTCAAGAGGAGCAAGCACTAGAGGCTAATCAGAAGACTAGGTCTGCCATTAAGACAGCTAGACCCCCATAGGCGTCAGTTTCATAACTGTCAGTCATTTCGTGGCAAAGGCAGAGGAGTTTTAACAGAAACCAAACTCCCCAGCCGCAAAAGAAAACACAGCAGAAAGCACAGGACCCGAAAGCGCCCAGTGCTACTCTTGAGTTTCTGGCCCAGGTCCCACCTCAGCTGTCTGAGGGGGACTCTTCCTTGGCAGTAGAAGGTTGTCTGACTCAGGTCTATAACCAGTGGAAGTCTGTAACATCAGACAGATGGGTCCTCAGGATAATCCGTGAGGGGTACTCTCTCAATCTGTCGGAAACCCCTCCATATCATCCTCCCAAGTGACAGCCCAGGTGTCAGCTGTGCAGTCAGACCTTGCTTCCGAGGTGCAAGGCCTTCTAAACAACAGGGCACTAGAAGTAGTTCCGCTGGACCAGCAGAACACAGGTTTCTACTCCCAGTACTTTCTGGTTCCAAAGAAAACTGGCGGCACGTGTCCTATTCTCGATCTCAGAAAGTTAAACAAATTCCTCTATAAGGAAAAGTTCAAAAAAGATATCACCCAGTACTCTGCTACCTTTGATTCATCAACATGATTGGCTAGCTTCCCTGGACATGCAGGGCACCGATTAACACATTCTCATACACCCAAAATATCACAAATACCTAAGGTTTGTGGCGTTGAGTCAACACCATCAATTCAGAGTCCTGCCCTTTGGGTTATCCTCGGCGCCTCGAGTTTTTACAGAGTGCTGTGCAGTTCTCGCGATGCATCTAAGGAAAATCAGAATTCAAGTATTTCCATATCTGGATGACAGCTTCTAGCAAGCCCCTCCAGACAAGAGACTCTGTAGGCTGTGGCCATGGCCTCAGACTTCCTCACGTCCATGGGAGTCCTGCTGAACCTGAAAAAGTCACAGTTGCAGCCCTCCCAGAAGCTCCTCTTCATAGGAACACTTCCAGTGCAAAAGCATTCCTTCAGGAGTAACAATATCCTACAGATGGCCTGCTTCATCAGAGAACACAGCTCAGTTCGAGCCCTCTCAATGCAGCGGATGCTGGGTCTTATGGCATCCTCAGTGTTCACGGTGCTTTTGGCTCATCTTCACATAAGAACCACTCAGTGGTTGCTCAGTACTCAGTGGTCACCAACCACTCATCCTCAGTCCTTTCACATCAAGGTGACAGAACCACTGAAGCGGTCCCTCACTTGGTGGGCTCAGGAGGACAATCTTCTGAAAGGGTATCCTTTCGCCCCTCTGGATCCTCAGATCTCCATTACCACGGATGCATCCCTGATGGGCTGGGGAGCTCACTGCCAGGATCTCCACACCCAGGGCACTTGGACCCAGGAAGAGTCTCAACTCCACATAAATGTTCTGGAAATGAGGGCCGTGCTTTATGCAGTCCGAGCTTTGAAGGACATACTCTGTCGCAAGAACATTCTCCTTCAAATGGACAACAAGGCGGTGATGTATTACATCAACAAACAGGGAGGTGCACACTCTTACTCATTATGCAGGGAAGCTATGCGTGTGTGGGAATGGTGCCTGGAGCACAGTGCTCTGATTCAGGAGGTTTACCTGCCAGGAGTACAAAACAAACTGGCAGACCATCTTAGCAGGACAGAGGCAGATCCTCCCAAGTGGTCTCTCGACTTAACCTACGTTCAGTCACTCTTCAAAGAGTGGGGAACTCTGGACCTTTTTGCATCCTCACTCAGCGCAAAACTGCCTCTCTTCTGCTTCACAAATCTAGGACCTGGCATTTTTTGTCAGGATGCATTCAGGCTGCAGTGGACAAAACACTTTCTTTACGCATTTCCTCCTCTTCCCGTAGTTCAGAGAGTACTGCTCAAACTGGAGGCACAGTGGGGCAGAATGATTCTCATTGCCCCGTTCTGGCCTCGTCAGATCTGGTTTCCTCTGATCAACAGACTATCGGAAACCTCTCCGAAACTGCTTCCCCTTCAGACGAACCTTCTGACTCAGGGCTCTGTAGTGCATCCCAGCCTGAGGTCGCTTCACCTCCATGCGTCGCTCCTGAGGAGATAGAGGTGAACAGATTTAATGTTTCTTGTAGCGTTTCAGATATCCTTTTAGCTGCGTGCCAGCCGGCTACCAGAAAAACCTACACAGCTAAATGAAAGCATTTCTCGATCTGGTGTGCAAAATCCTCTTGGAATCCTTTTTCCTGCCCACCGAATAAAGTCCTGGAGTATCTCTTAGACCTCTCAAACACAGGTCTGTAATACTCTACAGTCAAAGTTTGTCTTTGTGCCATTTCCACTTATCATGAATAAGTACTTTCCATGTCTCTGGCTCAGTTACTGGTAGTTAAAGAGGTTTCTTAAGGGCATTCTGCATACCAGACCTCCCATTAGATGTCCAGTTGCAGCCTGGGACATTAACCTTGTGCTAGACATGCTCACTCATAAACCTTTCGAGCCTCTAGCTACTTGCGAGTTGAAATTCCTTACTTGGAAGACGGCCTTCTTGGTGGCCATTACTTCCACTCGTAGAGTATCAGAAATATGCACTTTGGTCACAGACCCCCTGTATACTGTATTTCACAAGGACAAAGTGGTTCTTAGGACTCATCCTAAGTCCCTCCCTATGGTCATCTCAGAATTTCATCTGAATCAGCCTTTAGTCCTTCCTACCTCCTTTGCTAATTTCCAGAATGAGGGAGAGCGTACCCTTCATTCTTCAGATGTAAAAAAGAGCTTTGCATTTCTATCTGGTCAGAACAAATGAGATTTGCAAGGCTGAACAACGGTTTCCCTCCTTCAGCACGACCAGGCTGGTTCAGCCTGTTACTATCAGGTGCATTTCAGCATGGCTGGTGGCATGCCTTCGCTACTGCTACTCCATGACACAAGTCAAGCTGGAAGGCAGAGTGTACGCCCACTCTACCAGAGCAGTCGCAGCATCTTTGGCGGAAATTCGTAATGTCCCTATTACAGACATTTGCAATGCGGCCACCTGGAGCTCCACGCACACTTTTGTTAATCACTACTCCTTGGACGTCCATGCCAGACAACATCAGTCCCTTAGCAGGACGATTCTTAATGGACTTCTGTCCTAAAAGTGAGCTCCTCTCCCTCTTGCCACCTGTCTCGGGGGATTATTTTAGCTCGGTACTCTCCCATTAGTGTGAATGAGTGGTGGAGACGTTATGTCTAGGAAAATATGGAAATGACGTACGTACTGTAATTCTTGATCTTCTTGAACGTAGTCTCCACCACTCGTTCACACGCCTGCCTGCCATCCCCCGAGCTCACTTCCCTGTTTATGGTCTTCACTCCTTCAATCGTTGGGCTGTGAAGACTTGGTTCCTTGACCCTTCTTACACGGGTCATTCGGACCATCTTATGTCCGATTTTTACGTTAGTCCTCTCTAGATTGGTTACACTGCACCTCCTCAGAAAAAAAGGTACTGAGGCAGTTGGAGGGTCGACGCCGAGATAGTCTATACCACGAGAGCCTGACTCGCGATGCCACTTTCTTGCGGCTCCATCTCAGCGCCAGCCCTCCTGAAAAAGTTTGGCTCCCGCTGGATCCTGGCACCTCTGGCATACTCCCATTAGTGTGAATGAGTGGTGGAGACTTCATCCAAGAAGATCAAGAATTACAGTAAGTACATAATTTCCATTTCCATTTTTATTCCGTTCATTTCAGAGTCATTGTTTAAGTTAAGGGGACAGAGTATAGTTAAATGACAAAACTTCTATTTTATGTAATTTCAGAGCAAAGCCTGCTAATGTGCCAGATCATTCTGTTTCCACTTATGTTTCCTTCAGAGGGCTACCTGGATTTGGCAATAAAAAGAGCTAAAACTGTCACTGCGCAGCTTATTACAGTGCTGCACAATTCTGCGCTGCTACACAGCTTACTCAACATTGCTGCACAAAGAAGCCTAGGGTATCTGGGGTGTTTCAGAGGGACCAGGTGTGAGCAGAGACATGGCAGGAAGGGTGGTATCTGTTGTTTCAGGGAGCCGAGACTCAGCAGGAAGGTGGTAATTGTGCCTAGTGCTGTTGGGGGAATGTGGCAAGTCGACTGCCATCTCCAACACCTGCCTCTTTATACTGGAAAAGGAAGCCGATTTCCTGTGTTGGCTACATAGGTGGCCACTAGGATCATTTTCCTAACCTAAAGATGCAGACCAGTAAAAAATCATTTTCTAGCAGTTGTTGTGTATCTGTACCTGCAATAGAATGCACTAGGAACTACTTCTGGTATGACTGCAGTGTAGCTGTGGACCAGCTATAAAAAACATTGAGAGGAAAAATAAATCTGACAGCAGTGACTTTTGTTACCACAGGTATCCTGGAATTCTTTCACCACCAGCTGAAAGATATTGTAGAGTATGCAGAACTGAAAACCGTCTGCTTTCAGAACCTGAGGGAGGTGGGAAATGCTGTCCTTTTTTGCCTCTTGATTGAGCAGAGCTTGGTAAGTATTTGGGACCACTGCATGTATGCTGTTTTACATGGAGTCTGAAAAACCTGCAAGGTGCTTTGGATTTGCCAGAATATTTTCGGGTTGTAGGGGGTTTAATATTGCCAGTATTCAAATGTGTATTAGAAGGTATACAGGGACTTGCATTTACAAAAACTAATCATCCATTACAGCACATAATTATCACAGATCTCATTCCCTTTGGGACAGCAGTATGGCCCATTTTTTGCCAGAGGTCTTTTCACAGATAATCTCTACACTGCTGATAGAAGCCCTGATTCAACTAAGTGTAAAGCATTAAAGTAGGTCTGATTGCTGTTAAAACCTAGATTATGTCTGATCTGATGGTACTTGTGTTATAACCCTACAAGAGAATGCTGTTGAAACCTATTAGGGAAGGAGTCGCTGCACTTTATTTTTTTCATTTTCATTTTATTCATATTCATAAGACCTTTGAGCTCAGTCCAAGAAATAGAATGTAATACACAGTACAGTACAATACAAAAAAATACCAAACAGTGGTTCAGCAATGGACAGTGTACTAGACTATTAAATAATGTTATAGTAAGATGAGCTTGGGTTTCGTTTGGGTTTAATCCCCCCACGGTTGACCCCAGAAGCCATGTGTAGTGCTGACCCTCAGTAACTCCAGAAGTGACTGACTTGGCCATGCACTTCCCCATACAGGCAGCTTAGCTTTGCCTTGTGGTCTGCTCTGTCAGATTGGAAGATCTGCTGGTAATTGCAAGGAGGGCTGTTCACACGGGAAAGAAAATATTCAGGGCCCCATATACAGGGCTGGCTGCAAGCGCAGCGCAGCTTATTGCACTGCCCTTGCGATAGTGCAAAGCCAGCCCTGAGCAATATTCAGCCAGTTAATGGAGCGCACTAACTGATTGAATATCATGCCATGTCGGCACAACACTAAGTTGATCTGCGATGCGCTGACATGGAACAAGACTGCATATGTCCTACAGGACATAGCACTGCCATAAATGGGATAGCGCCAGGACTCCTGCGAGTCATATTTAGCCCAAGCATGCAGATGAACTGATTGGGCATGCAAGGTGCCAAGGGTCCATCTGCATGCCCATTACCCACATATGGTGCAGCAGCCCCTTTGCACCCATGCTGTCACTACCGTTGTTTTCTTGGTGATCTAGCAGTCCCCATCCCCCGCTAACCCATCCGTCATATGTTTGTTCGATTCCTGGTAGTCTAGTGGTCCACTCGCCCCCTCTCTGATCACTTGTCTGCCATATGATAGTTCAGTCCTTGGTAATCTAATGGCCCCCCCACCCGCCGATCGCCCAGCCATCATACAATAGATCTGTGGTAATCTAGTGGTTCCCCCATGCCCCGATCTCTCATCCATCATATGACAGCTCGATCCTTGGTAGTCTGGTGGTCCCCCTACCTCCTACTCACACATCTGTCATATGATAATTCGGTTCCTGGTAGTCTTGTGGTCCCCCCCAACCCCGATCACCATCCGTCATATGATAGCTCAATCCCTGGTAGTCTAGTGGTCCCCTCTCCCCCTACTCGCACATTCATCATATGATAGTTTGGTTCCTGGTAGTCTAGTGGTCCCCCATCCCCTGGCATTTTATAGCACTATCCCTGTTAGTTTAGTGGTCCCCCACCTGCTACTTACTGAGGCTCCCACTCCATACCCTTCTCGTCCTGATCGCCGCGCCACTCACTATATGATGGGAGCAGCATGACTGCTAGGGATTGAACTGTCATATGACAGATGGGCAGTCAGGGATTGGGGAGACCGCTAGACTACTGGGGATCAAACTATCATAAGGCAAAGGTGATCGAAATTAGAGGCTACTTAACTTCCAGTGAAATTACGACCTTAGCACTTGGTGCTGCTCTGGGGCTCTTTAGTGCATACAAACCTTTGAATATAATGCTACACCAGTATGCATGAGGGACCCCCTCATTTGCATAGGTACAAAAGTGTGGGTAGTGCCTCGTCACTACTGGGTTTGGGTAGCGCTCTGAGGGTCTCTGAATATGGCCCCACCTGGAGAACCATCGCAAACACTTTTGAATAAGGGTGCCTCGCTGTTTTTGTCTAAATATATTTAGAGTTGGATAGTTTCATATACCTTTTATTCAACCAACATAAAAATTGTACAGTTATGTGGCACATAGGCTTTCATGGCCACCCAAGTTCCTTGTTCAGGTATTACAGTACTCTGAACAGAAGCAGCAAACTGTAATACCTAAAGTTGCATTGTTCCAGCTTAAATACTTGTTTTGCATTGTGCTTAAGCAATGCCAGATGAGGTATAGTGTTGGCTTCTTATGTTCAGAGTGCCATATCACCTGTCGAAGGGACTGTGGCTGGATGTGGGTAAGAATAACATAACAGCAGCAGATTGTTGCAACACACCACTGTGTGACTTTATTTTCTTTCAAAGTTAGGATAAAATAACTCTAAAATAAATAAAATTCTTTCCAGAATTGCAGGTGGCTCACTTTCCTCAGTGACCACAGGGGATAACCTTAAGCAGTGCTACTGTATATCCCTTCCTCAGTACATCAGTTTGCAGCAACAGACTATGCATGTCCTTCCTCAGCACTTGGTCAGCACCTACTAACCCACTGATCTATCTCTGCTGTGGAAATGAATGATCCCCTATGTTGGTCTTGCATGTTTGGGCGATAGTAAGCCCAAATAAAATACCCAGAAACAAGCAAAAGACAAAAAAAATCAGTGCAAAAGAACTGAAGCAAGGGTTACACCAAAGGCTATTGGCAATAAGCCATGTTTCAAAGAAATACAAAATCACACATACCCCTATACTACAAAGCATCATGTGATATATATGGAAATCACCATGAAATTTTAGGCTGGTTTAGCTTCAAGCAGGAATGCATGGTGCAAATAATTTCTTTTAGGCACTTTGCACATTATACATCATTCTAACCAATACACCAACTTTGCAGCGTTTGTACGGCACTGTTTTCAAACAACATGAAGTTTCATTTTATAAAGCACCTTGTACTTCAATAATGCCCTGCCAGCACTTTATGTCTAAAAGTACTTTAAGCACTTTAACTTTCTTCATATAAAGCATATGTCTTTCTTTATTAAACAGTCAGCAAGCAAGCTTGGCATTTTATGAAGGCATACATACAGTATTTATTCAGGTTCCAGCCTTCTTCCTATATACAGTCAGCTACTCTATTTGCTCATAGCCATAGCTGTTATTTCCTTAGAAAGGCATATGGCTTCTGGTGAGGGACAGAATGGTGAATAAGAAACAAAGAAAGGAAGAAAAAGAAATTTAGGGAGGATACCAAAAAACTGCCGTAGGTGGCCAGTCTACTGCAGTGTTAGAAAAAGAACAGGATAGTTTTCTAGAGGTACTGTTGCAACAGATTGTACAGAAGGAAGGGGAGAAGATAGAAAAATGTCAATAACTGCTGCACCAATTTTCTGGGTAGAGCACAGCTCTACCACACACCCCCATGGTTAAGAGGAAACCAGGGGTCCTCAAACAATTGGTTTTCTGGACTACCAACCTCTTTCGGCAACCTAAGGGGTTGGTTGGAGCTTCCACCCACCCTCTACAGAAGATCCGCCTCAGAATCCCCTAAATAACGTAAGCATCAGTATTGTCTATATGCTGTGTAATAGTCTCTTCAATAGCAATGCTCTTAATGCAATTACCCTGGGGCTTGCATAGTACTAAAAAATCATCATAGTGCCGTATACAGTATACAGATTGCTATTTCATTGCTGTACCTTAGCACAATGATATGAACAAATAAATCTGCATTTCTATGCTGTCTGTCATGTTTCTTAACCGAAAATCTGGATGGCTGTAAAGTCCAGTACCATAGGAAGAATTTCTCTGGGGTAATTACCTGCTCCAACCCCACCAGACGTGTCGTTTTTGAGCAGGGGCCCAGTCCTAGGTTCAACCCCTCTACATAAACCCTCTTTGTCTCTTGATTCATTCATTTCACTTGCTAGTGATACAGAAACCTGAGGATAGACAGTCTTGGTGTTACCTCAACACAGGTTCCAGCCCTTTTTAAATATGTGTGCTTATGTCAGCTGTCTGTTACCATCTAGTACCTTGTGACCTGTGTGGGAGTTTTCCCTTTGTCCAAGGGCGCCATTTTTTCCCTTTAATGACCTCTACCCTTTGGGACACACTTTCCACACCCCAGGCACTTGTTCTTCTGCTGTCCCCAGCAGGTACCTCTATCTGGTTGCACACAAGAAAGGTATTAAGATAGGCTGCCACCTGTCTGTACATTCCTGGCCAATAATAGTACAGGTTAATCTAGCCAGTGCCCCACCATGACTCAGATGCCCACAGGAAACCCTAAGGCCCCAAAAGTTTATATACTGTCACATCTTCGTACTACATATGTTGATCCAGTAAAAAGGTATTAAAATATACAACTGTAGTTTTTCAAGGATCAAGCAGGCTGCAGACTTTATTTCATACTGTCTGATTATATTTGAAACGGCCCTTTCCACCTTTTTTTAAAAAGTTTGCTTCCCCTCCTTGCTGCCAATCTGCCCCCATCAGTCTTACCCCACTCACCGAGCTCCATCACCCACCTTCACCGGGACTTACCTCTGGTCCTGAGTGCACCTTGCACCACAGGATGGGGCCATGGGGGAGGGGCACTACCTTCAATCAGGGACTTGGTCATTGATTTGGAAGAGAACTCTCCGGTTGACAGTATGGGGCCTGCAGTGAGAGGTGGACATCCTCCTGCTTCAGTTGATGGTTTTCCATCTTTTTCTCCCCTCTCCTAGGATGCTGAAGAAGCTCCTGACATGCACACAAAGTGCATGGGCTCTAGTCAGAGCAGATCTCCTCCCAGCTCATCGGCTTCTGTGCACCTCCACATGTGGTCACCCAGGTGGTGCTAGTACAGCATAGACTGAACTCCCTCCTTCCCCAAGGTGGAGAATGTCCTGTAGCATGCTTGTCTCACCTCCCCTGGCTGACCTTCCAACAACTCGGGCTCGTTCGAAGCCCAGGAGTTTGTCCGTACCATGGGCGATAGAGCTGCCGCTGTGTCAGCAGCCTGTCTCCCCTTCCACTTTTAAAAATATATGTACTGTATTTTGCAGAGAGATCCATTTTGAGAAGTGTTTGTAGTTGTGTTCTAGAATATTACAGGTTCCTAGAAAAAAAGAGTTTGATGAGCTGGCCCAGTAGAGCAATGGTAGCACTATTGCTTGTGACACAGACGACCTGGGTTCGGGAATGACCCAGGAATGTCGGAGGGCTGACCAGGGGAAGTGGGAGGAGCATTCCCATGGGACGTTGTCCACTTTGGTGGAGGGAGGTTTGTATCTCTGACACAGTGCAGCCACCTGGGTAACCACAGGTAGAGGTGCAGGCGGAGGGTGGGTGGACATTAGCATGTGTGCATGTGCATGACTGCAGAAAAAGGTCAAAGATCCATCCAGTCTGCCTGAGTTCCCTTTTTAGCCATGGGATCTACTGTTCCTCTAGTGTCTTAACTACCCCGTCCTTCCCTCCCAGCATCTGCCGCTCCAAGCAGCCACTATACCCTTCATTCTAGCCCAACTGTGCTTGAACTCACCAACAGTTTTAACATCCACCACTTCGACAGACAGATTGTTCCACTGCTCCACCACCCTTTCTGTAAAATAGGACTTCTTCAAGTCCCATCTGAGTCTCCCTCCTGTTAGTTACCACTCGTGTCCACATGACCGTGAACTAGTGTAGTATTCAAGGTAAATATTTTCTCACAGTTCACCTTATTATTTCCTTTTAAGAACTTGAAGGTCTCTATCGTATCTCCCTTCTCCCTTCTGTTCTCTAGTGAGTACATGTTCCGTGCATTGTGGTGCTCCTAGGATCTGCCCTGTTACACTTAAATCACTTTTGTTACCATGCACTGCACTGTTTCCAGCCTGTCTCTGTTCTTCCTGAGGTGAGGACGCTAGAACTGGGTGCAGTACTCCAGATGTGGCCTCACTAAGGATCTATATAGGGGGAAGTCTTACCACTTCCCTTCTGCTATCAGTATCCTGGCATCCTATTTGCTTTGCTACATGCCTTGTTGCACTGACTCCACTGTCTGAGGGAGTCACTGATGATAACTCCAAGGCCCCGTTCCTCAGCCTCAGTACTAAGTCTCACCCCACCCATCCAGTGCTCTCTCCTGAGGTTCTTGTTCCTTATGTGCATTATCTTGCTCTTTTTGGCATTGAATTTCAACTGCCAAACCTTAGACCAGCCCTGTAGCTTTCGAATGTCGCTTCCCTGATTCCCTCATCACTGTCCACCCTCCCACAGAACTTGGTGTCATCTGCAAAGAGGCACAGCCTGTCCCAAATACCCTCACCAGTGTTGTTCCTTTTTTTTTTTCACCAGGAGAGACACACTAAGCTGAAGCTTGTTTACTGGTGCAACCTGGGAGCACAAGGAAGTTAATTGGCTTACTCAGGGTCACACAGTATGCAAGTGGGGACTGTGGGATTCAAACCCAGGTCTCCAGGTTTGCAGCTCAGAGCCTTAAACCCCTGCACTATTGCCTCCTTCATTAACAAATTGAAGAGGACCAGTCCCAGAATGGTACCCTGCTCATGGCCTCCCTCTCTGCTGACTTGACCCCATTAACTGCAACCCTCTCTTGCCTCCCCTTTAACCAGTTACCTACCCAGTTTACTATGACATTAGCCAGTCAGAGAGCCTCCATCTTCTTCAGCAAGCATCTGTGAGGTACCGAGTCGAATACCTTGCTGAAGTCAAAGTAGAGAGTCTACAGCATGTCCTCTACCTAATTCCCTCATTGCTGAGTCAAAGAAAATTATCAGGTTAGTCTGACAAGACCTCCATGCCACAAATCCGTGCTGTTTACTATCCTGGAGCCTGTTGCTTTCCAAGTAGTTCACAAGGTCCTTTTTGACCAGTGACTCCATCAGCTGCCCTACAATAGGGGGGAGACTCGCATGTCTGCAGTTCCCCGCATGTTCTTTCCCCCAATAGTGCGGAACTACATCCACCACCCTCCAATCCTTCAGAGGTACTCCCATCCTTAGAGAACTGTTTAATAAACCTACCAGTGGTTCAGCCAGTTCTGCTGCCAGCTTCCTGAGTAACCTCAGATGCAACCCATCTGGTCCCAGGGCCTTATCTATTTTTGGTACTGCCAGCCCTTTCTGTATCCTTTCGATTGTCAATGTTGTCTGCCTCATTTCCAGGGCCCCCTTAGTGGCTGCTTTGATGCCACTCTCTGGCAAGCGTCGACCGTTCTCCTTAGTGAAAACTGAGCTAAAGTAATCATTGAGGACAGTGGTCTTTTGCCTCTGCGTCTCTATCACCCTACCACCCTCTGCCAACCTTACAATCCCCCGCCTTTCTTCCCTTTTCCCTAATGTATCGGGAGAACTGTTTTTCGCCACTCCTGACCCCGTCTGCGACGGGCAGCTCTGTGTCTGTGTGCTAGTTTTCAGTATGTGTTCTCCCCAGTCTTCCTCGTCCTGCTTTTCTTTATATTTGTAGAAGTACTTTTTCTGTGCCCTGACCATTTCCTGCACTCTTGCCAACTGAGTTCGTGGAAAAAACAGAACATTTTTCAAAGCAGACAAAGGTGTCTCAGGATTGTCGTCTGTGTTGCCAAGGAAGCCTTTGTTAGGAAAGGAGTACATGCTGAGTGTGTCGAACATAGTCAAGGACATGATTTACCTCTTACAGAACAATAACGTCTGATGCTATGCATTGTACCTTGTATCCAGTTGCGTTTACCTATAACAATTCAAGACCGTTTTTCCCTTTCTTAATCTAAAAGGAAAAGTTAGTGATTATTTCTGAAGCTGCAGGGGTTAGTGACCTGTGTGATACAGACTTTCCAAGCAAATATGTTTCTTTACAGCTGTTACCACTATTCATGGTGCAGAGCTGCAATTTTTTTGTAACTTCTGTTTATTAAAAACTTTTTCAGATTATACAACAGTCATACAACATAGATACACAATAACATCATGATATGAGTATCTTGTGACCATGCCTAAACTGTCTACAGTAACAGTGCTTCCTCCAGTGAGTTACAAAATTCAGACAGTGTTGGCACATGCATCCAGTTACCAGTACATAATACTTAACTGAGAACATGTAAGACAAACATGTAACTATAAATATACACCAGACACACGTGTACTTTAAAATCTTATTTGTTAGCTGTACATATTCAGGATAAGTTAAGGACTAATCTAACTGTAGACAAAAATTCATTTAGAGTAGCTCAAGTCATTAGCACTAAAGGCTGAGAGTGTACCCTACAACGCCCCAGGAACCATTGCACGCTGCACTCCAGCCACCCGCCCAGGGCTTTAGCTGTTTACACTATTAACATAATCAGTGTGGCTTCCGTGGGGGGAAGTGTGTTCAGGTACAGACCCCATTGTCCCTCAGACCTGTCGCCCCACCTTCTTAGTTTGTATGTGAGGAGGAGAACCTTCTTCAACAGTTCATGCCACTTGCCCCTGGTGGGCTGAGCATGGGAAACCCATGTTTTGTATGAGAACTGCAATTTAAAGCAGCAGTACTATGTAAAAAAATTGCTTCTTCGTCAGTTTATTGCCTGTGCTCCGTTGAGCATTTCCCTGGTAATCTTTCCTGCTGGCATTGAACTATCTCCCCATAATTCACTCAGTTTCCCTTTGTTTTGTTTACATTTCTGCCTCCCGACATGTTGACAGCAGCAGTAAAAGACAGGCAGCGCCATATTTTCTGTGGATCTACAGAACATTGAAATTGATCACTTCCTGGTTAGGTAGTACTGCTGCTTTAAAAGCAGACTGCAGCCACCAGCCTGCTAACAGTTTCAGACAACTTGGAATATTGCTTTGGTTTTGTTTACACTTTGCACTTTGTAGCATGGAAAATTAAGAAAGAACTCCTTACCCTCTGGTTCCATTGATGGGTTCCAGAGAGTGGCATACATTCTTTTGATGTGTCCTGTCAAAGGAGGATGGTTTTACAGAATAACACAATGTGCTCAGAGTAATTGATTTCTGAAGTCATTCTCCATCTTGCGTTTTTGTAAGAGGGAATAAAACATTTTAGATATTGATATTGACATTAAAAGATATCTTTTTTGTTGCAACACAGAGACTGCTGATTGATACATTCACAAAAAAAAAATAATTAAACACTCATTAGGTGAATTTATAAAGCAAACCAAAAAACAAATTAGGATTGAATACTTCAGTAACTGCTAATCACACTTGAGATGCACATAGTCATTAGCCTGGTCTTCTATCCTAATCATAATTAGGAATAACTGGTTTTGACATGCAGACCTTTCAGATGCTAATGTACTGTTCTAAGGGCAGGATATGGTTCACTATCTACACTCTTGCGCTTCCACCAGAACAGTCTGATTGACCGGACGTCTTTAAGCTAAGCTTGTCCCACCACCCGGACAGTATATCCCCTGACTTTGCCCCGTGGAAGAGGTGAGGAAGAAGGAGCTGTAGATCACATAGGCTCTACAGCAAGAATGATGGTAGAATAAAAAAAAGGCAGCCTGAGTGGGCCAAGCGGCCCTTATCTGCCTTCAGATTCTCTGTTTCTATGTGACATCAGATCTTTCTTTCCACTGGAAAAACAGGTCACCTCTTCACGGCTTCCACTTAGGTTTTTCTTGTGCGCCATTGGCAAACGTTTTTTTGAAGTTCTCAAGTTATTGCAGTAGATTCTCCAGATTCCTTCAGCAGTCTGCAATGGAGTAACGGAAGCCAGGATTTAAATTTTTTGTGTGGTGCCAGCAGAAGATGTCTGTCACTAACTCGCATGACATGTGCTTACACTGACTGGGCAGGCAACACAACATGGCTGGTTGCAGGCTGTGCTTAGGCCTGCTTCCTGAGTCCCTTGAGGACAGGCAGCTGTGGCTCTCATTGGGTCGGCCTTCGGAACGGGATCCAAAGGACCACCCTAAGGGCTGCAAGGGGGCCTTGCTGTGGCCATGTCGGCTGAACAACTTGTGGCCCTCGAGGCAGAAGTGGTGACTGCCGCAGCAGGCACCTTCTCAGTCTCAGTGCTAATCCTTGGGGCCAGTGTCAGAGGGTTATTCACCACAGAGTTCTGGGAGATGTGTCTGGCTGTCCAGACCTTGGGGAGGGCCCTGCCCACCGTGGTGCTAAGATCAGCACCACCGATCATGGGATGGGGAGCAATCAAGGTTCTTCTGGTCCCTTGATTCACCCAGCTGCTCGATGACTGTCAAGCGCCCCTCGGGGGCAGGTCAGGCAGGTTTGGGGCTCTTTGGTTCCCCTGTTGAGCCATTTGACTTTGACTCAAGTTGAACAGGCTGATGGGATGTTTCTGAAGCCTGTTGACCAGTTGTCAGATGAGGTCAAGGAAGTGGTCTCGCACACCCCAGTGATCCAGGTCCTCACCCAGGAGGACTTGATCTGACCAGTGTGCCCGTCCTGTCATCGACAGGTGCAGCCTTCACTGGAGGTCGGGTCTTCCACACCCGTGTTGCTGAACATAAGCAGGCACGTGGTCTACAGCAGCTTGGCGGAAGGCCCTTTTTGCCGTCGACCAGCAGGTCGATAGTCGAAGTCACAGTCAAAATTGCAGTCGGGGTATTCCTGCTCTTGATCTCACTCGACTGGGATGTATTGCTGTCAACGTTCCTCATCCTCCTTAACCTTGGATGAGGAGAGGCACTGCTGTAAGATGCATCGGTGCTACTAGGAGTTCCCCTGGCAACAGTGGGCCATTGCGGGGCAGACTAGGGCGCTACCCCCTGGACCTTTGATCTCCTGGCCACAGCCAGTGGTTACTCCCATTGGTCCATACCATGCAGGTGCACACTGCAGCTGCTTCTCCACCTCTTCAGGTAGAGCCACCACCACTGCAACCGGAGGTGGGTGCTGTGACTAAGGAGGCTGGCCCGCTTGGCCACTGGCTTGCCAGGCCGGTTGTCGGTGAGTATCGCCCTGGGAGAGGATACCCAGTAGGTCTGTAGCGACAAATGGTAAAGAGACGATCTTCCCTTGTCAATCTTCACCATTCATCACTGATGGATGTAAGCTGGATGCTCGCACCTGCCATGAGAGCTTTTTTTTTTTTGAGGGAGGAGTCTGTGCTGCCCACGTGTGCAATGCACTGCATGGTGTGTGCGGGGTGGCCGTTAGGCACCACAGACTTCTCCATCCCAGTTCTGTTTCTCCCGCCATCAAGGCTGCACCTGCTGCGCAAGCAACAGTTACTTGCTACACCATTAGGCCTTCAACTTTTCAACGCCGTTCCTTCACCCCGGTTCTCCATCCTGATGCCCGTTGAATCCAGTAAGACCATTCTTTATTTCTCAACTACGCCAGGATCTTTTGCTTGTTATTGTTTCAATTTTGCATCATGTCCAGTTCAGGGCCAAATGGCACTGCCCTGGCAGTCATTTCCACGGAGGTGCAAGCTCTCTCGGTGTTGCGGCCCATGGTTGCTGGGTACGGCACTGGCAGACCCTCGGTGCCACCGAGTGGTGCTGTTCTGGATCCTAGTGATGTTCGTGGCGTTAGTGATCGAGGCGATGCCACCTCAGGTCTCAGTGCCATTCACGGTGCCAGTGACTCGAGCGGGGCCGACAGCGTCGCCGCTCTGGGTTCCAGGGCCATTCATGGCACCGGTGACTCGGGCGGTGCCCTCGGCAGCACCATGTCCCATGGTGGTGCTGTACGTGGCACTGCTGCCAGGAGCTCTCCTGAGGTCTCTAGCGTGGAGGTCCTTCTGGTCGCCTTCTCTTCAGAGGGGGACGACTTGGAGTTGGACTCTGACTGGCAGCCTGATTCTTCGGAGTCAGAGGGCTCGGTGGGACACGGCGTCAGGCGCCTTTGGCTGGGTGTGGCCTTGGATCCTTCGGGGGCAATGGCTCGGGGACTCGGGACGGGGTGTCCTCTTCTGCGGAGGCCCGGGCAGCTGCCATTTTTGGTGCTGCTATGGCCCCTCAGGAGGGAGCAGGGACCCTTGCTTCTGTGGCCTCCCTCAGGGGGGCCTACGGGACCAGGGACCCCTATGCTGGCCTCGAGGAAGAGGGCTGCCTCAGAGTCCGAGGGGTTGAGAGGCCAGGGAAAGGGGCAGCGGCACTCTCCCACCACCCTGCAGGGGGTGGGGAGCAGTCACAGCGCTGAGCCTCGCCTTTCCCTCAAGGGTATACTTGGATGGCAGCACAGAGGGTTGCCCTTCTGGACACGTGCAACCCCAGGCACGTCACAGGGTAGACTCCACCTTCTGGGCTCTTCCAGAGTTTGCCTTCTCAGACTTCTGAAGAGAAGGTAGGGCAGGGCCCACAGCTCAGTACCATGGACACAGTGGGGGAAGGAGATGTGCACTAGTCCCTTCCCAAAAGAAAGGGTCCTACAAGAGCTCAATAAGATCAGGGTGGACAAGGCAATGAGACCTGATGGTATACATCCCAGGGTACTTAAGGAGCTAAGGGTGGAACTAGCAATGCCATTATCAGAACTGTTTAGTGAGTCTCTGAGCATAGGAGAGGTCCCAGAAGACTGAAGAAGGGCTCATGTGATCCCGCTCCACAAGAGTGGTAGCAGGGAGGAGGCAGGAGACTACAGACCAGTCAGTCTTACCTCAGTAGTGGGCAAGATTATGGAGGCACTTCTTAAGGAAACTATAGTGCAACACCTGGAATCCATAGGAGCACAGTATCCAAGACAGCATGGGTTTACAGCAGGAAGGTCCTGTCAAACTAATCTCATAGATTTCTTTGAGTAGGTAACCAGAGTGATGGACCAAGGTAGAGCAGTTGATGTCGCCTACCTTGACTTCAACAAAGCTTTCGATACTGTTCTGCGTAGAAGATTGATAAGCTGGGTAGGCTCGGGGTGGGTCAGAGGTTGATCAGCAACTGGGTGTCAAACTGGTTGACGGGCAGAAAACAGAAAGTGGTGGTAAACGATATACAGTCAGAAGAGATGCAAGTCACAAGTGGGGTACCTCAGGGATCAGTCCTGTGGCCAGTCCTCTTCAAATTCTTCATCAGTGACATTGCAGATGGACTGGAGGGTAAGGTTTGTTTGTTTGCAGATGATACCAAGATCTGCAACAGAGTAGATGATCCAGATGGGGTGGGCAGAATGAGAAGAGATCTGGGTAAACTGGCAAAATGGTCGGAAGAGTGGGAACTGGGGTTTAACGCAAAGAAGTGCAAGATCATGCACATAGGGAAGAGAAACCCTGACGTCACCTATAGGTTGGGAGGGGAGTTGCTGGCAGTCACAAGGAAAGAAAGAGACTTGGGCATCATCATCACAGATGACCTGAAATCATCCAGGCAGACCGTTAAAGCAGTAGGTAAGGCTAGGAAGATGTTGGGGTGTATTAGTAGGGGTATCACAAGTCATAAGAGGGAGGTAATACTCCCTTTTTACAAGACACTGGTTAGGCCATATCTGGAGTACTGGGTGCAGTACTGGAAGCCACACCTTCACAAGGATATTAACCAAATTGAGGCAGTCCAGAGAAGGGCAACCAAAATGGTGCGGGGACTGTATCAGAAAACATATGAGGACAGATTAACAGAGCTCGATATGTATACCCTAGAGCAAAGGAGGGAAGGAGGTGATATGATCGAAACATTCAAACACCTTAAGGGCATTAACAAGGTGAAAGAGTCTAACGTTTCAGTATAAGAAAAATAGCAGGACAAGATAGAGGGGGGCCGCTCAGAGGTAATGTGAGGAAGTATTTTTTCACAGAGAGGGTTGTGGATGCATGGAACGGCCTTCTGGAGGAGGTTGTGGAGTCAAAAACAGTGGTTGAATTCAAGCATGCATGGGACAGCCATAAGGCAATTGTAGGGGGTGAGGGTAGAAAGAAGTAGGCTGCTGGTTAACTAGGATCTGCAGCTTATCCATTAGGTAGGGAAATGGGCAGACTGGGTGGGCCAAGCAGTCCATATCTGCCGTCAAATTCTGTGTTTCTATATGTAAGAGGACACACCATGAGATTAGAGGGAGGCCGATTAAGGGGTAATGTGAGAGAGTTCTTTTTCACAGAAAGGGTGGTGGATACATGAAACGGCATACCTCAGGAAGTGGTGGATATGAATACAGTGCAGGGCTTCAAACAGGCATGGGATAGGCATAAGGCAGTAATACAGATGAGTATGAATAGATATTCCATTGACAGAGCAAAGGCCAATGGCACATTCATAAGGTAGAAAAAGAGAAATAGGCAGACTGGATAGGCCTTGCGGTCCTTATCTGCTGTCAACTTCTATGTTTCTTCCTTGTAACCCGGCATGATCACAGGGCCCCCAGTCACAATGGCATTGACCCCTGGATCTCGGAGCCCTGGCAGAGGCCGGACACTTTCACTGAGGTGCCTATCACCCATCCCTCTGCAGACACCTCCCCTTCTCCCGGGTCATGTGGGTCCTATGGGGCCCTTAACCTGGGAGACGTTCAGGGCTACTGCGGCGGCCTTTCCTTCCTACGTTAGGGCCATGGACTTCCTACGTTAGGACCATGGACGAACAGGTCTTCCGCCAGCGCCCCCCACCGCAGAAGTCCCCTGAACATTCGTGCTCCTCGTCTCCCTCTTCTGAGGGAGAGAAACTTTCTGTCCACCTGTTGTCCGATGCTGATTTCACTGAACATCAGCGGTTCATTTTGAGGCTAGTTTGGGAGCTCTGTATTTCTCATCTTCGCAGGGACAATACTGAGTGGAAGATGTGTGCTTTCCTCAGTGAATTCCATACTCGCCATCTCGTGGTGCCCTCCTGGCCCATCGCCTTCTAGGAGGTGTCTATCCGCACCTGGCAGTCTCCAGCCACCCCTTCTCCAACCCTTGCAGACTGCAGGAGAGATAGTATTATGCCTCCAAGGAGTCTCTAGGTTCCCTACCTCATCCACCTTCAGGCCTGTTATCCCCAGATGGTCCTTCCGGGCCTCGGCGCCTGGCGCATGACCAACCCCCGGATCCGGATTCCATACAATTCGACCAGTGGGAACGAAGAGTTTTCTCATCGGCTTGTGCATTAGTTCGCATCAGGCACACCACGCTGCCTATAACAGGCATCTGTGGTCAGTGCTAGCCCAGGTCTTAGCATCGCTGCCTGATACGGAGCAATCTAGGCAAGCTATTACCCTCTCTGCTCAAGGTCTGGAACTGGCAAGGCACCAATCAAGGGCATCTTGTGACACCAGTGAGGTGGCTTCCAGACTAGCGGGGACAGCGATCTGCATCAGGTGGATGGCATGGCTTCATCTATCCAGATTGTCACCTGTTGCCCGGCGTAGGGTGACCTCCTGCACCTTCCAGGGGACCCGCCTTTTTTCCCATAGTGCAAGGAGGATTCTTCAGGGGTGCTCACTGTCCCCCCCCCCCGTCCATGGGACATATCTCCTCGCTCTCCACAGCTTTAGACTTGCTTAGTCTAGTATGGCTAGGGTCTCCCCCTCCTGCTTCTCACCAGCAGGCAGCTGAGGGATCTGTTCCCTCAGGGCTGTGCTAGGTCCCCTTCGGGGGGCTTGATACTCACCCAGCAGTGATGAATGGTGAAGATTGACAAGGCAAGATATGTAAATTAGATACCTACCGTAATTCTTAATCTATTCTTGTATCTTCACCATTCATTGCTGATTCCGGCCCACCATCCCTTCATGGGCCTCAATTCTTGGGCATCTCCTCCACCCTGCTCGTGCTCCTCCTCCTTGAGGCCAGTTGTGGGATGAGTCACCCTGGTTCCTCAGAGCTCTCTGTTCCTTCTTTAAGTCACAGAGCATTCACCCAGGAGGATGTCAAGTAAGGTCTTTGCCCTGAACCCTCTGAGGGAACTTCCTCTGATTCTCTTACTTCCAGGGTGTCCCCCATTTGGGATTGGATCATCCTCTGGCTTATCACCCTATAACTGTCATTTCTTCAATGCAGTCCTAAGAGAGTCCGTGGGAGTTTCCTCCCCCTGTATTTTTCCTTCATGGTTGTTCCGTGGTTCTCTTCTACTGAAGTGAGGACTACGCCAGTACTCCGTTGGAATACTGTACTAGATTTTTCCCCTATATCTAAGTCAGGACTCGCCCTTTTCTGAGTATAACTGCTCTCTCCCCCCCCCCCACCCCCCCGGGGAGGGGTTTATGAGACCTAGGCTCTAGCTTACATAAGTTTTTGGATAAATGGGTGGGAAGAGAAGTCTGCCTTCTCCAAGCTGGTCAAGACCTGTGATTCAACCTTGAATTCTCAACCCTTAATTGGCAGGGTTCTTGCTCCCTTGTCTTCAAATCCCGTTGGGAATTTGAAGATTTCAAGCCAGTGGTCTTCCATTACCTTGGCAGATAGTCTTTCCTTCCCTTCCCTTCCCTTTATCCCTTTCTGCTGCTTTCCTTCTTTCTTTTACTATTCCTTATCTTCCTCTTTCCCTTAAAACTGCCTGAGGATTGAGGCCCTGTGGCTACTTAGGGTAGGGTCCTCTCTTTTCTGTCTCCTATTCGGCTTATTCTTTTTTCAGTTTATATCATTTCCTTTGTCTATCCCTCGGCTCCCTTGCCTCGCTCTCTTTCTATAATCAATTTCTGCCTCTCTGGCTACACAGGACTGGGATGGAGGAGGAGTCTGCGGCGCCTAACGGCCGACACACACACACAGTGAGTCGCTCATGTGGGTGGCGCCGTCGGCACTGACTCCTCCCTCCAAAAAAAAAAAAGCTCCTGTGGTGGGTGTGCGCATCCAGTTTACACCCATTAGTAACGAATGGTGAAGCTACAAGAGAAGATCAAGATTTACGGTAGGTACGTAATTTACATTTCTTGAGGAGTCCTTGGATGACTTGGATCATGAGTTCCTGGCCTCCTCTGGGACTCCCCTTCTCGACCGCAGCTTGGTGGAGGAACTTGCCACCGAGCATGGCCTGGTGTCCTTTGGGGCACTTTTCTGATTCATTTCGGGGTCCATGTTGATCTTACTTCGAGTGGGAGCTCTTGCAGCAGGCTATTACAATCAGGACTATGCCGCAGGCACTAGGACCCTCCGGTGAAAACTTCTGCCAGCAATACACAGCAGGGACCGCCCCCGACACTGGCCCCGGCCCGACGTCGGTCAGGGTACAGAGGCGGACCCAGCTCCACCTCAGTTCTTTCCGCCCGCGATACCCTTGCGTGAAGCCGGAGACATAGCTTCTGTCTGCGATCCCGGCGAAAGAACATCCCTATCAAGATTTCCTGCCTTTTTCGGCGGTTTTACCGTTTCTCGAATACCGGCGTCAGTTAGCTGCCGTCGATTGATCACTTTTCGCTTTGGAGCATTGTTTTCCTTGCTCTTGCCGCTTCCAGTACCGGCGTCAGCACGTTATCTTACCCGGCGGGTTCGGCGTCTTCTCGGTGTCGGCATCGCCGCTGCACAAACAAGTGTGACTGCGGGAGGCAGATCCCAGCTAAGGGCGGCCATGCTGATGGTTCTGCCTGGGCCCCGACCACGACACCACCAACTGTGCAGATTGCCAGGCCTTTACCAGCCGGACCCACATCCGCCGCCTGAAAGCCCTTAAGGCCTACCTGCTGGAGCAGAAGATGGATCTGCACTCCCTGGAGGGGAAGAGGAGGAAGGAGAAGAAGTGCCACAGCAAGGACCGTAGTCGGTCCCATCACCGGTCCCGGTCTCGTTCGCATTCGCGGCCTTCTCCCAAAAAGGCCCGTCCCTCGGGGTCTGGAGAACCTCTGAAGACTCCACAGGCTAAGGCCGGCCTGTCGGGGGAGAAGCCGGCCAAGCCGAAGGTGACTCCGCTAAGGGTCATCACCAAGTCCTTAGAGGTGCCTGCCTCGGCCCCACCTGCTAAGGCACCGGCGCCCGCCTGTTAAGCGGCGCCTCCGAGAACCAAGGACTCTCTGGCGCCCCTGGCGTCACTCCGTCGTCGGGCCGGTCGAAGGGGCGAAGGACGCAGGGTCGGTCGTGGAGATACCGACGTCCCCGTCGCCCAAGTCCTCCTGCCCCCTGGGCCCTCAGGAGAGCTCTCCTTCATGACCCGACGTTCCGGAGACTTCCTTTCTGAAGCGAGCAGCTGAAATTTTCACCAAGGATGAGCTCAAGGAACTTTTCTCCTTCTGGTGGGGGCAGGTCCTAGCGGTCCTCCCGTTGTCGGCTCAGACACGGTGCGGACCCTGTGTGGAGAACCACAACGAAGTGAGACTTCCGGGGAAGTCACCAGGCGCCAGCCTTCACCCCTCAGGGCTCGTTCCCGCTCAGGTCCGAGGACCACCGATGTCGCTCAAGGATTCTGGTAACTGGCGTCGGTCTAAGTCACGCTCCAGAGCCCTTCGCTCAGGCAAGAACACTCGGCGTTGGTCATTGCTCCGTGCCGGTCAGGGACCGGAGTCGGTCTTCGGACTGACATCGGTCCCCTAGCTACCGACGTCAGCGAAGGCATGGTCGTAGGACGGGGTCAGACTATTCCAAGTCAGATAGTCGATCTTCCTCTTCATCGTCGACCTCTTCATCCTCTCTCAGCCTCAAGTGCTCCCCGGGAGAGAAGGACCAGCCTCGCTCACCTCCGGATGATCCTGCCTTTATGGACGTCATGAGGCATATCCAGGCTTCCAACAAGTGGGACATGGAGGACCTGGATCTGGAACGCCGGAGGTTGGCCAGGTACCTGAGGCAAAAGGAGCCAAAGCCTCTGGTTATTCCTCCTTTGGTGGATACATTCCAGGACCTTACGAGAACCACCTGGATGCATCCGGCCTCGATCCCGGCAGTTCCTAAGAAGTCGGACAGGCTGTATAAGGCCCCGAGGGCGGAACCCTTTCTAGCGGGACACCCTCAGGCCAACTCTTCGGTGATCACGGCTGCCTATGACAAGTCTTGGCAACCGAAGCACCTTAGCTCACAGCCTCCCGACCCGGAGTCCCGCTACCTGGACCAGGTGGGCAAGAAAGTTTATGCAGCCTCCACTTGCTCCATCTGCTCCCTTAATTTCCTAGCGCATATGGTACAGTACCAGAATGCGCTGTGGGAAAGGGAACTAGAGCTGACACAGGCTATGCCAGACTCTGACAAAAAGACAGAGCTTCTGGCCCTTCTTCAGTTAGGCGCAGACGTAGGCTCCCACATATTGAGGGCCTCGTATGACACTGCAGACATGGCAGCCACCTCTGGGGTGTGCCTCCGGCGCCATGCCTGGTTGAGAGTCTCGGGCTTTCACCAGGATCTGCAGGCCGGTATCCTGGATCTGCCCTTCCAGGGTACCGTGTTGTTTGGGCAGGAGACGGAGGCTTTGATCTCCCGCCTCCAAGAGTCGGGCAAGTCGATCTGGTCGGTCCGCCAGATGTACCGTGGCGACCAGCGACGTCAGCACCATAGATAGCCCTTTCGTAAGCCCTCAGGCAGTCAAGGTTCAGCCCATGGCAACCAACGGGCAGAGAGGAGGTTTCTGCAGGAGATCTGGAAACCAGCGTTCTGGTGGACCTCCCGCCCGTGGGCCCAAGTCCTCCCAGACCTCTCTTCCTACTCCCGGCTCTGCCCAATGACTCCCTTCCAGCCCCCCCCTTCCACCAGAAGACCCAGGGGAGCCGGTTGGGGGCTGCTTCTCCCTTCATTTAGAAGGGTGGAAGTCTGTTACCGCAGACCAGTGGGTCTTGGATATTGTACGGAGAGGACACACGCTAGAGTTCACAGAGTTTCCTCCGCACACTCCGCCAAAGCTCTCCTGCTATCCTCCTTCTCACATCCCACTGATAGAAGGAGAGATACAGGCCCTCCTGCAGAAGAGAGCAATAGAGAGGGTCTCCTTGCAGCAGCAAGGTCAAGGGTTCTATTCCCACTTCTTTCTGGTCCCAAAAAAGACTGGGGACCTTTGTCCCATTCTGGATCTCAGTCCTCTAAACCTCTTTATCGAATACAAAAGGTTCAGGATGGTGACCCAAGCACTCCTTCCCTTGCTGCACCAAGGGGACTGGCTATGTTCTCTCGACATGCAGGATGCATATATGCATATTGGGGTCTATCCTCCCCACAGGAAGTTTCTGAGGTTCCACTTCCAAGGGGAGCATTTTCAGTTTCGAGTGTTTCTGTTTGGCCTCTCTTCCACTCCGCGAGTCTTCACCAAATGCCTAGCAGTGGTGGCTGTGGCTCTAAGGCAGATGGGACACTATGTGTTCCCCTACCTCGACGATTGGCTACTTATGGCCCCGTCAAGAGGCTGCCTCTTACGAGCTCTCGAAGACACTTATACCCTGTTCCGAGAGCTGGGGATCACCCTGAACTTACAAAAATCATCCCCGGAGCCCAGCCAAAAGCTTACCTTCATAGGAGCTATCCTGGATTCCGTCCAGGGCATGGCTTTCCTCCCACAGGACAGGGGAATTCGCTTGCAAGAGATGGCAGAACGGATCTCTATAGCATCTCGAGTTCCGGCTCGGAACTTCCTCAGTTTACTGGGGCATATGGCGGCGGCCATTCCTGTCACTCCCTTGGCTCGCCTCCACATGAGAGTCCCACAGTGGATGCTCAGGGTGCAGTGGGACCAAAGCTACGACGACCTAGACTCTCTGGTCAAGATCTCGGAGCCAGTCAGGAGAACTCTGCTTTGGTGGATGGACCTCAGCAATCTGGAGAAAGGGGTCAGCTTTTGTCCGGAGCCACCAGGTCAGACTCTGACAACAGATGCATAGGACCTGGGGTGGGGGGCGCACCTGGGTGCACATCGAACGCAGGGAGTTAGGTCACCCGAGGAGCAGTCCCTCCACATCAATGTACTGGAAATGCAAGCGGTCCTCTACGCCCTCCAGGCTTTTCTAGAGGATCTGGTGCCAGGCTCTCTTCTAGTTCAGACAGACAACATGGCGGTCGTCTTTTACATCAACAAACAAGGAGGCACTCATTCGTATCCTCTTTGCAGGGACGTGATGAGAGTCTGGTACTGGGCACTGGAGCAGGGCATTCTATTGTCCGTGATGCACGTTCCAGGCATCCTAAACGATCTGGCCGACAGACTCAGCAGGTTGCGTGCCAGAGCGCACGAGTGGGAGCTGCTACAATCCGTAGCGGACCAGCTCTTCGACAGGTGGGGTCTTCCGGAGCTGGACCTCTTTGTGTCACCACGCAACGCAAACTGCCAACGTTTTGCTCGCGAGAGCACGCGCCTGGAGTTTTTTGGCCAGGCGTGTTATCCCTTTGCTGAGCAGGAGGTTTCTCTATGCCTTTCCGCCCTTCCCTCTCATTCAGAGAGTACTGCTCAAGTTACAGGCAGAAGGGGCATGGATGATCCTAGTGGCCCCTAAATGGCCTCGGCAGATTTGGTTCCCACTTCTGCAGCGGTTATCCACGGAGCCTCCAGTTCCGCTGCCCATATGCTCGCAGTTACTGTCCCAGGACCAAGGGTCACTGGTCCATCAGGATCTTCGATCCTTGCACGTACATGCTTGGCTCCTTCAGACGTAGCTCAACATAGATACAGGGTTTCCCCGTAAGTGGCGGCAGTCTTAGTCTCAGCAAGGAAGCCCTCTACTCCCTCCACCTACACTATGGAGTGGAGGCGTTTCTGTCTTTGGGCGTTGCCGCAACATTCGGATCCCGTCACCTGCCCTGTGAACTCAGCTTTACAGTATCTCCTCTCCTTGTACGATAAGAGCCTGAGTTACTCCTCTATCAAGGTGCACATGTGGGCAATCTCCACCTACCATGCTCTCGTGGGAGACAGAGCATTAGCACAATTGGATGTGGCCCGCACCTTTCTTAGGGGAATTCTACATATGAGACCTCCCATTCGGGACCCTGTCCCACCCTGGGACCTCCTTTTTGTGTTGGAGAAACTCACCCTCCCTCCTTTTGAACCAGCAGCGGATTGTGAGCTGCGTTACCTCTCTTGGAAGGTTTGCTTTTTGGTTGCTGTTACTTAAGCTCGAAGGGTTTCTGAGCTTCAGGCTCTGATGAGTAAAGAGCCCTATTTGGTTTTCCACAGGGAAAGGGGTTTCCCTAAGAACAAATCCTAAGTTTCTTCCGAAAGTGGTCTCAGAATTGACCCTCAACCAGTCGGTTGATCTTCCTGTTTATTTTCCTTCCCTTCCTATGGAGGCTCTCCTCCACATTGGATGTCCACAGGACTCTTGAGTATTACCTCAAAGGCGAGTTCAACACCGTAAATCAGAGCAGCTTTTGTGGCCTTTGCCACATTGCTTGATCAACGGTGTCCAAGCAAACTATCTCTTAAGTGGATAGTTCGCTGTCTCGTTTACTACGAGCATCACAATAAGCCCCTGCCGGGCCCGGTTAGGGGTCACTCCACCAGAGGAGTGTCAGCTTCTTTTGCCGCCCTGCAAAATGTCGCTATTCAGGACATTTGTGCGGCCGCAACCTGGAACTCGGTGCATGCTTTTATCAAGCATTACAGCTTGGATATCGTCTCCAGACGCCGAGCTTGCTTCGGCCTAGCAGTTTTACAAGGGCTTTTGTCCTAAGGCCTCTGGAGTCAGCATATTCCACCTCCCGGGGTCGGCTGCCTCCTTGCTGTGGGACTGCTTGGGACTCGGTCCTGATTGTAATAGCCTGCTGCAAGAGCTCCCACTTGAAGTAAGATAGTACAGTTACGTAAGAACTTACCGTAACAGTAGATCTTCAAGAAGAGCTCTTGCAGCAGGCGCTACTTCCCACCCGCCTTCCCCCTCAAGGTGTGCAGATCCATTTTCTTTCTTGTCCAACTCTCTTCATAGTGGGCTTCGTCTTCTTCTCTTGTCAGGCCTTCTGCTGGGTCTTGGCGGAAGAACTGAGGTGGAGCTGGGTCCTCCCCCCTTTTGTACCCTGACCGACGTCGGGGGCGGTCCCTGCTGTGTATTGCTGGCAGAAGTTTTCACGGAGGGTCCTAGTGCCTGCGGCATAGTCCTGATTGTAATAGCCTGCTGCAAGAGCTCCTCTTGAAGATCTACTGTTACGGTAAGTTCTTACGTAACTATACTTTCCCACTAGAGCCAGTCCAAGAGAGGGCTAAGTATCCCCTCATAGACGTTTTGGACCCTGACAAATCCCCTGATGTTACAGTCCATGTGGCTGAGGCCATTTTGGGACTGGCCCTGGAGCTTTGCAAGTATCCTGCCCAGCACCCTCTGCCAATACGGTCCACCAGTATGCAGTCCTTGTGGGTTCCCTTTCAGAGTTTTCAGATCACCCCTCCATGAAGGGGTTGGTCACGGATTCGGTGTTCTGTAAAATCAGGACACCACGGGGATGCGGACAAGTCCCTGGACAAGGAGTCCCACAAGATTGACCATGCTGCTATAAAAGTGCACACTGTGGCATCTCTGAGTGTCCATCAGGCCAGCTGTGCCATGATGATGGCCAACTCCGGTCACTTCCTGATTGGAGTTTTTGATGTAGCCCTTCCTAACCTCCCTGTTGAACAGCAGTTGAGTGTGCAGCTCATCTGAGACCAGTGTCATTCGCTGGCCAAACACCAGCTCCAGACAGCTTTGGATATGGGCGACTGCTCTGCCTGTGCCATGGCAGCAGCTGTCACCATGCATAACAGGGCCTGGCTGCATTTGTCCACCTTAATGGCAGACACCCAGCACAAGCTGGTCGATCTCCCTTTTTTGGGCACTGACTTATTGGACCCTTGGGTGGTAGGACATCTCACCTGCATTGAGAAGTCCAGTGCCACCTTAGGTTCTGTGATATAATTCCAGAAGGACCAGAAAAGAGAAGACTGAGAAACAGTCTTTCCAATACTGGTCCTTTTAGTCACCGCTTACTTGGCAGCAGCCCTAACGGGGCAGTTCTAGGCCTGGTGTCCCAAGCCCAGATCTGGGGACCAGGGTCCAAAAAGGGGTCGGATTGGGGTATTGGTTCCCCTCCGGTAGCAGCTGCCAGTGCCCCCAGTATTGGGTAGGGGTATCGTCCCTCCACCCATCCTGTCCCTCCTGCTGTTCTGGTTGGAGGCTGGCAGTGTCAACTCTTGCCACGTTGGTCTGCTACCATAACGTACTAGTGGGTGTTGGATGTAGTGGACATAGGATTGCCTCTGGACTTTGAGGCTTTTCCGACTTGTGCAATATATTGTGTTAAGTGTGCACTGCCAAGTCTGTACTGTTAGCCTTGATTTTCTTAGATTGTTTTCATATTTATGTGTTTTTTTATAGTGTATTTTTTTAATTGCAACTTTACTTTTTGTTTTTGTACAATGTAACATCATTGTGATAGAGCTTGCTCAGTGAAATTATCCTAAATAAACAAAACTTGAAACTTACCGCCTCTATGCACTTCAAGGGTCCAGGGTGTCACAGGACATGCTGTCCGCCTGTGACAGGGTGGACTTCGAGGGTTCAGGGTGTCATAGGACATGCTGTCCACCTGTGACAGGGTGGAGTAAGGCCCTGTCCCATTTGTCATGCAGAAAGAGTTAAACACAAGGATCTGTTTTATCCTCTTCTTTTCTGTCTCTTGTCTGTCTGGTTGCACAACCAAATGTTCTCGTGAGACCTAGGAACTGATCACTCTGACAGTCTCGCGATTCTCCGCCTCTCAGTATCTCCACTTGTTGTTTCTGTCTTTTCTTCCCCCTTGCATATCTGCAATTATAAAAATATATGTGAATCTATGTGTGAAACTGTAAGTGATACTGGGATTCCTTTGTTTGAAACTGTATATAGTTATAGTGTTGAAATGATTGCAAAAAGCTATTTGGAACTCAAGGGGTTAACTTGAGATGCAGTTTGAGTTCCTCTCAGGCTTGTTTGCAAACTCTTCTTTTTTTTTTTCCTTTTTTGCGTAAGCAATTTATCTACCAGAGCACTGGCAGGCTGCTACGGCCCTCTGAATGGAAGGACACTCTCTCCTGTCCCTCTGCCCCGTGCTGGCGGTCCCCGTAGTTCCCCAAAGATTGCCCCCATGGCAGGACCAGGAGGAGGTTGCTAGCGTCTCCCCCCTCCTGGAGACCCAGTCTAGAATCCGGGGATCACTCCCAGGAGCGGTGGACTGTCATCGAGCCTGCCAGGCTCATTTTCCTTTTTCACCCACCCCACCCCCCCCTCCAATGTAAGGACGTTAGATCAAGCCTCCTGACCCATACTGCCCTCCAGCCACTGCCAGAGGGCTGTCAGTGAGTGAGATGACTAGTCCCCCTCCCTCTGAGAGAGGAGAGCAGTCCTCCTGACGCTCAATCCTCTCTCCCCCCTACCTACCCCTGGCGGCCCAGGCTTGTTCCCGAATCCAGGTCGCTGGCATGATGCGAGGTGTGGCGTCCAGCGCCTCAACCCTAAGCGCCACCAGGCCGGTGTTTGCAAACCTTTTTGCAGAGCTGTCAGCAGAAGGTCAGCTTGGGACACTGTTCTGTTTGCAAGCCTGCTCTGCAAAGAAAATCAGGTGGTCATTGCTTAGCTCATTGCTAAAGAGGCAATAGCCCATGTGCCGGATGCCCTGGCCAGTCCTGAAACTGACAGGGGGGAAGGGGCTGGCGCCCCATACAGAATCAGTATGATCTGAACCAGTTCATGCAGAAACCCAAGATCTTACTTCGAGGGTATCTCTTGCAGCAGGCCATCACCAATAGGACATAGCCGCCAGGTGCTAATACCTCACAGAAACCTTCTATCTAGCAATCTACCAGAGGGGGCCACCTACCTCCAACATCAGTGCCTGATGTCAGCCAATCCTGTAAAGGTGGGCTGCCCCCACACCCTCCTCAGTTCTTTCCCTGGTGTCGACCAATACATAGCAGACCACTGATACTGCCGCCGCTACAGTCAACTGCCATTTTCCCACGTTTAGCCAGTCTTTATTATTTTTCTATTTTAATTTAGTTTAACATTCAAATTTCAGTGTTCTCACCTGATGGTTTGTCTTCAAAACTTTTCTCATTTTCTGACCGCTCCATGAAGTGTGCCTGCAGCAAACAGATCCCAGACAAGGATGGCCATTCTGCCTGCACGTTGTGCCTAGGCCCAGACCACGATGTCCAAGCCTGCGAGGCCTGCCAGAAGTTCAACCCAGCCACCAGGAGACATCGCCAGAAGATCCTATAGAACCACCTCCGTAGGCAGAAGGTTGCTTCGGTGGAACGGGAGCTGCAGGACAGGAGCTCCTCCGTTTCCGTGGCACAGTCCTTGGGGTCTTCATCTTCGAAGTCCCGGGACAAATCTTCTAGGAAACATAAGCATAGGGACAAGAACCGGGACCAACCCCGGTCTGCCTCCCGCTTGTGGTCCCCACACAAGCAGTCTTCAACTGCAAAACAGTCTTCCTCCCTCAGTGTCAACCTCCTCGGCCCTGCATGCCCTAACTTCCACAGGGCTACCAGTGGCCCCGCTGCCTGCCCAGGTCTCCCTCACGGGCGGTGGCTCTTCGGGACAGGGTATTCTGTATCCTGCCCCCAGCCCCTGCTGTTCCAGCTGTTATTCTCCATGGGCTCACAGTCACCTGGTGCGAGTGCAACTAGTGTCAGTCTTCTAGTGCCCGCCCCCCAAACACCCTCGCCACTGATGCCAGTCTCATCCTCTGGCATCGCCACTGATTCTGCCCCTCCTACTCGGGTGCAGATGCTGCAGGACAGCGGCGCTTCCCCAGGCCCAGTCTCTCCTCAGCCTTCACTAGGGGTCGCCCTCCACTCCATTGCTTCTCTCCCTGAAGCTGACACCCATGACCACCCCTCCGGCATTGCCTCGGCCAATGACCACTGGACCTGAGCCTGTCCTGCTGCTGCCTGCGGGACCCACGTTGGCTGTGTTCCCCACTTCCGGTGCCTATTGGTCCATTGCCCATCCTTCTGCCACCAACTCCAGTGGGTCCGGCGCCAGTTCTGCTGCAACCTACGCCCGCAAGGCCCCTGCCTGGGTACCCTATGCTGGCCCCTGCTGGTCTGGCGTCTGTATACCCCTACCCTGCACTGTTGGGGCCTACGCTGCCCTAACAGTACCAGGCTCCTTTGGGACCTATGCTGGTCCCCACTTACCTGATGCCTGGGGGACCAATGCCAGCCCCTTTGGATTATCGTGGTCTGATCTCGGCCCTGTGGTCCTTTGTGTAGACACAGGTCCTGTCACCATGGGCACCGGCTCCGGCCACCCCTCAAGGGCCTCTCTTGGGGCCCATCTCCCCAGACCCTGTTCGGCCGGGCCCTAGTGTTCCTTGCACACATAGGGATAGGCCTGAAGCCGGGTCAGCTGGACGCTCGGGTGATCGTTGGCCCGAAGATAACGAGGATAACCATGCAGATGATGCCGACCAGAGTTGCAGCAGCGAGTTTTCTTCCTTGAGCCCAGAATCCTCCAAAGGGGAAGAGGCACTGAGCGATGACCCCACGTTTATGGCCATCATGAGGCATACATTGCCTTCAGAAAGTATTCACCCCCCTTGGATTTTGTCACATTTTGTGATGTTGCAAACTCAAATTAAAATACATTTATATGGGATTTTTTTGTCACGTACTGTATCTACACAAATTACTCTATAATGTCAAAATGGAATAAAACTTCTGGAATTATTTGTACATGTAATTTAAAATAAAAACCTGAAATGTCTTGATTTGATAAGTATTCACCCCCTTTGCTATGACACTCCAAATTGAGCTCAGGTGCATCCAATTTCCTTGTGAGATCACTCTAAAACTTGAATGGAGTCCACCTGTGGTCAGTTCAGATGGTTGACATGATTTCAGAGGAAATACACCTGTCTATATAAGGTCCCACTGTTGACAGTGCATGTCAGAGCAGAAAACTCTACCATGAAGACCAAGGAGCGGTCCGTAGAACTCCGTGATAGAATTGTGAGGAGGCACAGATCTGGGGAGGGGTATAAAAACATTTCTAGGGTGTTGAAAGTTCCCAGGAGCACAGTCAAGTCCATCATTAGGAAATGGAAAGATTACGGAACCACCCAGACTCTTCCTAGAGCAGGCGTCCTCCCAAACTGAGCAACGGGCAAGAAGGATCTTGGTCAGGAAGTGACCAAGAACCCAATGACCACTCTGACAGAACTACAGAGTTCCATGGCTGAGATGGGAGAACCTGTCCAGAGGACAACAATCTCTGCAGCACTTCACAGATGTAGCCTCTATGGGAGAGTGGCTAGACGGAAGCCACTCCTGAGAAAAGGCCACATAATAGCACACCTGGAGTTTGCAAGAAGGCACGTGGCAGACTCTGAGACCATGTGGCAAAAGATTCTCTGGTCTGATGAAACAAAAGTTGAACTCTTTGGCCTGAATGCAAAGCGCTATGCCTGGTACAAACCGAACACAGCTCATCACCCGTGTAACACTATCCCTACCATGAAACATAGTGGTGGCAGCATCATGTTATGGGGATGCTTTTCAGCGGCAGGGACTGGGGCACTTGTCATGATAGAGGGAACAATGAATGGAGCCAAATAGAGGCACATCCTTGAGGAGAACCTGCATCAGTCTGCAATAGACCTTGGACTGGGGCGAAGATTTACGTTCCAACAGGACAACGACAGCCAAAGCAACACTGGAGTGGCTTCAGAACAAGAAGGTGAGTGTCCTTGAGTGGCCCAGCCAAAGCCCAGACTTGAATCCCATTGAGAATCTGTGGAAAGACTTAAAGATTGCAGTTCACCGACGCTCCCCATCCAACTTGACAGAGCTTGAGCAAATCTGCAAGGAAGAATAGGCGAAAATCCCCAAATCCAGATGTGCAAAGCTGATACAGACATACCCAAGAAGACTCAAAGCTGTAATTGCTGCCAAAGGCGCTTCTACAAAGTATTGACTCGGGGTGAATACTTAAGTAAACAAGATCAGGGTGGATAAGGCAATGGGACCTGATGGCATACATCCCAGGGTACTTAAGGAGCTAAAGGAGGAACTAGCAGAGCCATTAGCAGAATTGTTTAGTGAGTCTCTGAGCACAGGAGAGGTCCCAGAAGACTGGAGAAGGGCTCATGTGATCCCGCTCCACAAGAGTGGTAGCAGGGAGGAGGCGGGGAACTACAGACCGGTCAGTCTTACCTCAGTAATGGGCAAGATTATGGAGGCACTCCTTAAGGAAAGGATAGTGCAACACCTGGAATCCATAGGGGCCCAGGATCCAAGACAGCATGGGTTTACAAAAGGAAGGTCCTGTCAAACTAATCTCATAGATTTCTTTGACTGGGTAACCAGAGTGGTGGACCAAGGGGGAGCAGTTGATGTCGCCTACCTTGACTTCAGCAAAGCTTTTGACACTGTTCCACATAGAAGATTGATAAATAAGCTGGGTAGGCTCGGGGTGGGTCAGAAGTTGGTCAACTGGGTGGCAAACTGGTTGACCGGCAGAAAACAGAGTGGTGGTGGTAAATAGTATACAGTCAGAAGAGATGCAAGTCACAAGTGGGGTACCTCAGGGATCAGTCCTGGGGCCAGTCCTCTTCAACATCTTCATTAGTGACCTTGCAGATGGACTAGAGGGTAAGGCTTGTCTGTTTGCAGATGACACCAAGATCTGCAACAGAGTAGATGATCCAGATGTGGTGGGCAGAATGAGAAGAGATCTGGATAAACTAGCAGAATGGTCAGAAGAGTGGCAACTGGGATTTAATGCAAAGAAGTGCAAAATCATGCACATAGGGAAGAGAAACCCTGAAGCCACCTATAGGCTGGGAGGGGAGTTGCTAGCAGTCACAAAGGAAGAAAGAGACTTGGGCATCATCATCACTGATGACCTAAAATCATCCAAGCAGACCTCTAAAGCAGTAGGTAAGGCTAGGAGGGTGTTAGGGTGTATTAGTAGGGGTATCACAAGTAGTAAGAGGAGGTAATAATCCCTCTGTACAAGACACTGGTTAGGCCCCATCTGGAGTACTCAGTGCAGTATTGGAGGCCACACCTTCACAAGGACATTAACAAATTGAGGCAGTCAGAGAGGGCAACCAAAATGGTGCAGGGACTGCATCAGAAGACATATGAGGACAGATTAACGGAGCTCAATATGTATACCCTGAGCAAAGGAGGAGAGAGGTGATATGATCGAGGCATTCAAACACCTTAAGGGCATAAGCGAGGTGAAAAGAGCCTAACATGTTTAAATATAAGAAAAATAGCAGGACAAGAGGACACAGCATGAGATTAGAGGAGGCCGATTAAGGGAATGTGAGGAAATTCTTTTCACAGAAAGGGTGGTGGATGCATGGAATGGCTTACAGGAAGTGGTGGCTATGAATAAAGTGCAGGGCTTCAAACAGGCATGGGATAGGCATAAGGGAGCAATACAAATGACTATGAATAGATAGGCCACTGACAGAGCAAAGGCCGATGGCACATTTATAAGGTAGAAAAAGAAATGGGCAGACTGGATAGGCCTTGCGGTCCTTATCTGCCGTCAACTTCTATGTTTCTATGTTTAAGATATTTCAGTTTTTAATGTTTCATATATTTTTGTTACACAATAAAAATATTTTTGGCCCTTTAAATTGTTGAGTATGCTGTGCGAATCTAGGGGGAAACAAATAATTTCAATGCATTAAAAATTCTGATAGTAACACAACAAAATGTGACAAAATCCAAGGGGGGTGAATACTTTCTGAAGGAACTGTATTCAGGCCACTATGGGGTGAGAGACTGAAGAACAGGCTCCAGAGTGGTGTCTGCTGGCAATCTACCTATGTCAGCCCAATGCCCTTCCTCCGGTGGTCCCCCTGATTATTGACTCCAATGAGGATGTTACCCGGCTGCTCAGAACCACCCCCATACGGTCCTGGTGGTGTCCAAAAAGGCTGACAGGCTTTATCACACACTGGCTGGCAAGCCGTACTCAGGCAAACAACCCAATGCTGATTTGGTCGTTATCAGTGCAGCATACAACTGTACTGAGAGACCGAAGCACCTAAGCTCCCTTCCCCCTAAACAGGGAGTCTCGTCAGCTGGACCAGATGGGCAGGCGTGCCTTCACCTCTGCCACTCTGGCCATTTGGGCCATCAGTTATTTGGCCCGTATAGTACAGTACCAGAACCTGCTTTGGGACCAGGCTACGGAAGCTGTCCAAGCCATGCCGGATAACCGCTCCAAGAAGCAGAACCTACAGGCCCTCAAAATGGGCTCGGACGTTGGTACCCATGTCCTCAGGGCTGCCTGTGATGTAGTAGATACCTCTGGCTGTGCAGCGGCAGTTGGCATCTGTATGAGGCACCACTCCTGGCTTAGGGTCTCAGATTTTGTACAGGATGTCAAATCTAACATAATGAATGCACCCTTCAGGGGTTTCAAACTTTTTGGGGGAGATGTCCAGAATATCATCTGCGAACTCCAGACTTCAGGATGGGCTCAAAAATCTATCCATTCTATGTACCATACCTAGCCGAAGCTGGGGCAGCGGGCTCCTTTTTGTTGCTCTTCCTGCAGACTGGCATGTCTCCCTCCCAGAACCCAAGGCAAGCACAAAGTGGGGGCGGCTCTCCCTGCTGCTTCCTCTGCCACCACCCACAGTACCAGAGGTATGGCAGCAGCCCCAGCAATAGCTGCTCATACCTCCTGACTCCTTGCCAGACACCCCCTCAGTTGTTCCACCAGAGGTAGTCGCTTCTTCCTGCACCTGAACAGGTAGGGAGAGGTCACCACAGACAACTGGGTGCTGCAGCTCATCCCGCATGGTCACACACTCTAATTCATAGAGTGGCCCCCAGAAAACCCTCCAGGCAATTCCTCGCATCATCCCAGCCACACTTCTCTCATCTGGGAAGAAATTCAGGCCTTACTGTGAAAGAAGGCCATAGAGCCAGTCCTGCAGTGTCAGCAGGAAAGGGGGTTCTGCACCTCCAGGGCAACAACAAGAACACCCGACGATCATTTTGCTCATTTAAAGAAGTTTTTTCAAAGGATCCCTTGAAAAAGCTTCTGTAAAGGAGCGAAACAATCATCGGGTGTTCTTATTGTTGCCTTGGAGGTGGTGTGCCAGTATTTTTTTTTGTTCAATATTTTTCCTGCCTTACTTCCTTAGCAGGGGTGATCCTGTGGTTCCCCTTTCTGGTCTATCGCTGGCAGTCCCTGCAGCAGGCGCTGTGCCTGATCTCCCCTCCTCACCCGTTCAGGCCATGTCGCACACCCCACAGCATGGAAGAACTTAGGGTTGTGAGGGTCAGAGGGAGCACCCTGGGAGCTTCCAGTGTAGCGCCATGGAGGCCATCCATCATGAGTGCCGGAGGATTGGGGATATTTCTTTGTCTTTTTCTGGTTCCCCACGGCGCAGGAGTGCAAGAACGTCAGTGACACTGCAGTGCGCACTTCCGCGCACTGCACGTCTGAAGTCAGCCTGCGCCAACCTTTCAAGTTCACTGCGGCTTGCACCAACCTCCAGCCACTGCCAGGCGCCAGCACGTCCACGGTTGTGCCTCTACAACCTCCCTGGAGGAGGAGGAAGAGAGCAGTCCCTGGTACACTGAGTCCTCCTCCCCCTGGCTGACCCTCCGACACCCGAGGTCGTTAGCGTGGCACGAGGCGTGGCATCCAGCGCCTCAACCCTCAGCGCCACCAGGCTGGCTAGGTGTGCCAGTATTTTAAATATATATGCATTAAAGGAATCTTTTTAAATTGCAACAAACTATGTTTGGAAGCTTTTCCTTTTAGAGCATTTTGAGCGGACCTTTTTTGCTGTGTTTTATATCTTTTCCCTACCTGGACGATTGGCTGCTAGCGGCTCCGTTCAGGAATCGTCTACTTCAAACTCTTTCTCACACCTACAGCCTGTTTCAAGCTTTGGGTATTACTATCAACCTACCAAAGTCTTGCTTGGTCCCTTGCCAGTGCCTCCTGCACATAGGGGCAGTGCTGGACACCACCCAGGGGAAGGCCTTCTTACCCCCAGACAGAGCAGAGCCCCGATGAGCCAGGTCTGTCTTCTTTACTTCACCCGTTGTGCTCCGGCAAGGGTTTTTCTGAGGCTTTTAGGCTTCATGGCCGCAGCCATTGCCACAGTTTCCCTGGCCAGGCCGCATATGCGAATCCTTCAGTGGACGCTGCGGGCCCAGTGAGACTAACGCAAGGATGCCCTGGATCAATCAGTGTTGGTATTGGATCTAGTCAAGAAGGTGCTGTTGTGGTGGCTGGAGCCCAGCAACCTGTTTTGTGGAGTTCCTTTTTGTACTCCTACCCCTCAGCAGATCTTTACGATGGACGCCTCAGGCCTCGGTTGGGGAGCCCACATGAGGACCCACCACTTGGCAGACATGGTCAGAGATAGAGAGGAATCTCCACATAAATGTCCTGGAGATGTGAGCATATCTTCCTGGACATAAAGTCTCCACCACTCATTCACACTGATGGGAGTACGCCAGAAGCACTAGGACCCAGCGGGAGCAAACTTTCTCAGAAGGGCCGGCACCGAGATGGAGCCGCGAGGAAGCGGCACCGCAAGCCCGGTGCGTGCGATAAAGACTATCTCGTCTCGACCCTCCAACCGCCTCAGTTACTTTTTCCCCGCCATCGAGTGCGCTTCAGTGACGACGTTGCTCGGCCGCTGGGAGTCAAACTTCAAATTAGCTGCTTAGTTTTCAGTTTTATTATTTTGTATTTTATCAACAGTAAGTACTAATTATATTTTAATAAATTCCTTACTTGTATATGAAAGAAGTCTTCAGCCCTCCATTGACTGAGCCGACCATGAGTGGGGCAGGTGACGGTAGGGAGACTTCGTATGAAAGCTGTTCAGTCAGCCGGGCCGGGTCTGGTCTGCCGCCCTCTCTGGAGGAGGGGGTCTGACAATGGACAGTCCAGTGCTCGGGCAGGGGGATGGGTGGTCCCCTCGAAAGCATAAAAAGAAACGGACCCATTCATGGCACCGTTCAACCTAGAGTTCTTCTTCGAACCACCGGTCAAAGTTGGTTGTTAGGGTCAGGAGCCGGTCTCTGCTTCTTTCTGAGTCGCCGGTTTCTGTCTCTGGTAGCCGGCCTCTTCAACACCAGAGCTCCTCTTCGCCTATTAGAGAGGCTTCCAATGAGCAGTTTCACCATTGGGCCAATTTTATGGAGCAGTGGGCTCAGAGGTTGTCCTGACTGCCCGAACCGGCCAGTCCATCACCAGGGCCTTCAGCCTGTCGGTTTCGGAAAGGCAGGCAGGGCGGTTAGAACTTCCTAGTTGCATGGCGTCTTCTTCGGTGCCGTCGACTCTGCTCTCTGGTGTCTATCCCCCTCACATGGCTGTGGCACAGGGGTCCACATCGATGCCTTTGTCTCCTGCCATTTTTCATCCTTTACCTTCAAATTGCAGTTCTCAGACTTCTGCGATGGTGTCGTCATCTGCAGTGCCAATTTCTCTGGCGCCAAGGTCCTTTAAAGCACTGCAGGTGGCGCTTGCGCCATCTGCAGCACCACTTACCCTCTCGGCACTGTCCTCGGTGCCGGGGTCTGTGCCATGTGCGGTGTCGAGCTCCCTGTCAGCACCATGCGCAGTGGCGTTTTCTATGTTGGCGCCGTCTCTGTTCTCGGCGCCGTTCTCTTCGACGGTGCCAAGGATGTGTACAGCGCCGTCTAGTTTTCAGAGGTTTTCAACTCTGATTCTTTCTCTTTCTCTTCTTCCTCCTGGTTTTCATTCCATTCCTGTTTATACAGTTCTCCCTGGACTGTCAAGAGATGATTTTGAGCCCGATCCGAATCTTCTGCTCTGGTGATGATGTTGATGCCGATTCTGCCTTGGGGGCAGGGATCAAGTCTCCTGTAGAGCCTGTTGTTGAAGACCTTTCCTTTAAGTCTCTGCCCAAGAATTTAAAATCTACTCTTTCTCTCCAGTCCACGACTATCGATTCTGTGACACTTCTGCATCTCCAATATCTACATGTTCCGGAAATCCCTATGGATTTAACCCCTCTGGTACAGCCCTCTTTTGAGACTCTTTCCCAGATGGTGTGGAAGAATCTGGCGCTTATTCCTTCTGTGACCAAGTCCATAGATAGGAAATATGCCCGTCCCAAGGATCAGCCCATATTGGCCTCAACAAGCCTTTGCTGATGTCATTGTGGTCCTGGCAGAGAATAATAAGGCTGTCCTCCCTCAGGAATCTACAGCCTGTCCTATAAACAAAGAATCTTGCATGATAGACACCTTGGGTAAGAGAGTCTTTGCTGCCTCAACCCTGGGCATGCGCATTGCCAGCTACCAGGGCTATTTTTCTCAATATGAGTATGTTCTTTGGCATTCACTCAAAGCAACGGTAGAAGCTCTGCCCGAGTCGGAGGTTAACTCAGAGCTACTACAGACCATGACTAGAGTTATTGAGTCCAGTAACCAACAAAGTAAAGCTGCAATGGACACTTTCTATACTGCTTCCCTGGTGGCGGCAGCTGGCATTTGCACCTGTCACCACTCCTAGCTGCCTACTTCGGGCTTTACTAATGACGCCCAACAGAAAGTCATGGCCTTACTTTTGGCAGTATGTATCTGTTTGGGCCTCAGGTGGAACAAGCACTAGAGGCCACAGAGAAGACTAGGTCTGCCATTAAGACAGCTAGACCTCTGCCCACTCCCTCTTGAAGAGGTGGGAACAAGCATCAGTTTCACAACCGTCAGTCCTTTTGTAGCAAAGGTAGAGGAGGTTTTAACAGAAACCAAACCCCCTCAGCCGCAAAAGGAAATGCAGCAAAAGGCACAAGGCCCAAAAGGGCCCATTGCCACCTTCTGAGTTTCTAGCCAAAGTCCCACCTCAGCTGCACGAGGGGAACTCTTCCTTGACAGTGGGAGGACATCTGACTTAGTTCTATGACCAGTGGAAATCTATAACATCAGACAAATGGGTCCTCAGGATAATCCGCGAGAGGTACTCTCTCAGTCTGTCGGAAACCCCTCCATATCATCCTCCCAAGCGACAGCCCAGGCTGTCTGCAGCACAGTCAGACTTTCTTGCTTCCGAGGTACAAGGTCTTCTGAACAACAGGGCAGTAGAAGTAGTTCCACTGGGTCAATGAAACACAGGTTTCTACTCCCATTACTTTCTGGTTCCAAAGAAAACTAGTGGCATGCGCCCTATTCTAGATCTCAGAAAGTTAAACAAATTCCTGCACTAGGAAAAGTTCAAGATGATATCGCTTGGTACCCTGCTGCCTTTGATTCATCAACACGATTTGAAGGACGCCTACAAGCACATTCTCATACACTCAAATCACCACAAATACCTAAGATTGTGGTGTTGGGTCAACACTATTAATTCAGAGTCCTGCCCTTTGAGCTATCCTTGGCACCTCAAGTTTTTACAAAGTGTTGTGCAGTTCTCGCGGCGCATCTAAGGAAAATCGTAATCCAAGTGTTCCCATATCTGGACGACTGGCTTCTAGCAAGCCCCTCCAGGCAAGAGACTCTGGAGGCCGTGGCCACAGTTTCAGACTTTCTCACGTCCATGGGAGTCCTGCTGAACCTCAAAAAGTGACAGTTAAAGCCCTCCCAGAAGCTCCTTTTCGTAGGAACCCTTCTGGACACTTCCAGTGTGAAAGCTTTTCTTCCAGAGGACAGCAGGAGCAATATCTTACAGATGGTCCACTTCATCAGAGAACATAGCTCAGTGTGAGCTCTCTCGATGGAACGAATGCTGGGTCTCATGGCATCCTCGGTGTTCACTGTACCTTTGGCTCGTCTCCACATGAGAACCTCTCAGTGGATGCTCAGTACTCAGTAGTCCCCAATCACTCACCCTCAGTCCTTTCTCATCAAGGTGATGGAACCTCTGAAGAGGTCACTTGCCTTGTGGTCTCAGGAGGACAACTTTCTGGAAGATATCCCTTTGCCCCTCTGGATCATCAGATCTCCATTACCACGGATGTGTCCCTGATGGATTGGGGAGCTCACTGCCGGGATCTCCACACCCAGGGTACGTGGACTCAGGACGAGTCTCAACTTCACATAAACGTCCTGGAAATGAGAGCCGTCCTTTACGCAGTCCAAGCTTTGAAGGACATCCTCTGTCATAAGAACATTCTCCTTCAAACAGACAACAAGACAGTGATGTATTACATCAACAAACGGGGCAGTGCACACTCTTACCCATTATTCAGGGAAGCAATGAGAGTGTGGGAATGGTGCGTGGAGCACAAGGCTCTGATTCAGGCAGTTTACCTGCCAGGAGTGCAAAATGAGCTGGCAGACCATCTCAGCGGAACAGAGTTGGATCCTCACGAGTGGTCTCTAAACTTAATCATCGTTCAGTCACTCTTCGAAGAGTGGGGAACTCCAGACCTGGACCGTTTTGCGTCCCCATGCAATGCAAAACTGCCTCTCTTCTGCTCCAGAAATCCAGGACCTGACTTTTTTTGTCAGGATGCATTCAGGCTGCAGTGGACAAAGCGCTTTCTATATGCATTTCTTCCTCTTCCCCTGATTCAGAGGGTGCTGCTCAAACTGGAGGCGTGGGGGGTGCAGAATGATTCTCAGTGCCCCGTTCTGGCCTCGTCAGATCTGGTTTCCCCTAATCAACAGACTATTGGAAACCTCTCCGAAACCGCTTTCCCTTCAGATGAACCTTCTGACCCAAGGCCCTGTAGTCCATCCCAATCTGAGGTCCCTTCACCTTTGGTTCCTGAGGAGATAGAGATGAATAAGTTTAATGTTTCTCATAGGGTTTCGGATATTCTTTTGTCTGCACACCAGCCAGCCACCAGAAAGACCTACATAGCTAAATGGAAGTGTTTCTCTATCTGGTGTGCAAAATCCTCTTGGAATCCTTTTTCCTGCCCACCGAATAAAGTGTTGGAGTATCTCTTAGACCTCTCAAACACAGGTCTGCAATACTCCACAGTCAAAGTTCATCTTTGTGCAATTTCGGCATATCATGAGCCAGTGCTCGCCATGTCGCTGGCTCAGCTGCCTGTAGTTAAGAGGTTTCTTAAAGGGATTCTGCATACCAAACCTCCTATTAGATGTCCAGTTGTAGCCTGGGAGATTAACCTTGTGCTAGACATGTTCACTCATAAACCTTTTGAGCCTCTAGCTACTTACGAGTTGAAATTCCTCACTTGGAAGATGGTCTTCCTGGTGGCCATTACTTCTCATATGGTATCTGAAATATACGCCTTGGTCACAGACCCCACCCCCAATACTGTATTTCACAAGGACAAAGTAGTTCTTAGGACTCATCCTAAGTTCCTGCCTAAGGTTGTCTCAGAATTCCATCTAAATCAACCTTTAGTCCTTCCTACCTACTTTGCAAACTTCCAGATTGAAGGAGAGCGTACCCTTCATTCCCTAGACGTAAAAAGAGCCTTGCGGTTCTATCTGGATAGAACGAAGGAAATTCGAAAAGCTCAACAACTGTTTGTTTCCTTCTGCACGACCCGGCTGGGTCAACCTGTTGCTATCAGGTGCATTTCAGCATGGCTGGTGGCAAGCCTTCGCCATTGCTATTCCATGACACAGGTTAAGCTGGAAGGCAGAGTGTATGCTCACTCTACCAGAGCAGTCATGGCATCTCTGGTGGAAATTCGTAATGTCCCCATTGCATATATTTACAATGCGGCTACCTGGAGCTCCGTGTATATGTTTGTAAAGCACTATGCCTTGGATGTTCATGCCAGACAACATCAGTCATTTGGCAGGGCAATCCTTAACCGACTTCTGTCCTAAAAGGTGAGCTCCTCTATCTCCTGCCGCCCATTTCGGGGGATTATTTAGCTCAGTACTCTCCCATCAGTGTGAATGAGTGGTGGAGACTTTATGTCCAGGAAGATACGGAAATTACGTACCTACCGTAATTCTTGATCTTCTTGGACGAAATCTCCACCACTGTTTTACACGCCCACCCAACCACCATCCCTCGAGCTCACTTCTCTGTTTCTGGTCTTCACTCCCTCAATGGCTGGGCTGTGAAGAGTTTGTTGTTGACCCTTCTTACACGGGTCATTCGGACTATCTTATGTCCAGTTTTTAGGTTAGTTACGCTGCACCTCCTTGGGAAAAAAGGTACTGAAGCAGTTGTAGGGTCAACGCCAAGATAGTCTTTACCGCACGCACCGGGCTCCCGGTGCCGCTTCCTCACATCTCCATCTCAGCACCGGCCCTCTTGTAAAAGTTTGCTCCCGCTGGGTCCTAGTGCCTCCGGCATACTCCCATCAGTGTGAATGAGTGGTGGAGACTTCGTCCAAGAAGATCAAGAATTACGGTAGGTACGTAATTTCCATTTCTGTTCGTCCTGCTAGCCTTCCAGACTCCACTCTCCTTGGGTCCACTCTTGGTTCAGACAGATAACATGTGTGTAGTTTATTACATAAACAAGCCGGGGGGAGGACTCATTCCTATCCCCTGTGCAGGGAAGCGATGGTATTGGACTATCAAGCACGGCCTTGAACTCTCAGCCGTCCATGTTCCCGATGACCAAAATGTTTTGGTGGACAGTCTTGAGTCACTCACGGTCCAACTTCTGACCTTTGTAGTAGTAGACCTTTTTGACAGATGGGGTTGGCCCGAGCTGGACCTTTTTGCATCACCATACAACTGCCACATTTCTGCTCGCTAGATCCAGGGCCTAGAGTTTTCTGGCAAGATGCTTTGTCCCTCTCCTGGACATGGAGGTTTCTGTATGCCTTCCCTCCTTCCCTTCCTGCTCCTTCAACAAGTTCTGATCAAACTCCAGATGAAAGGGGCTAAAATGATCCTCATCGCCCCCTTCTGGCCTCATCACATCTTTTTTTAATTTAGTCTTTTTATTTAATTTATAAATGCAACAATTTTACAGGCAGCAATACATCACTTATTAATACCAGTTGATAACATCACAATACATTACATGTATACTTGTAGCAGTCATATTAGGGGAAAATAAATTAACATCTTATTACTTCAGTATCCAGAGAATCATAATTACTCATTTTAAGTTCAGTCTGTGATCCCTTCAAATCAAATCAGGCATAGCACGGTGAGCCCTCCCCTATCCCTCCCAGATTTTATTCCCATTAAAATTCAAGGAACATCACAGATCATATCCCGAGTATCTTTTCAGTGCAAAAGAAGAGCAAAATTACATGTTCAGTACATAGCTTAAGGTACAAAATCATCATAATGATTTAGTTGGTATGATATCCACTTTTGCCATTGTACATCAAATTTTTGAACTTTGTCCATCATCTTGGCCGAGAGTTGCTTAGGGGCATATATCTTCCTGGACAAAACAATCCAGGCTTTTTTATTGGGTATTTTATTTGTAAACCGCAGTCTAGTGATAATTTTGTGGGCTGCTGTTATAAATTTTAAAATTCGTTTCAGCAAGTTTTTGTCAATTCGCAGACCTTTTGGTTTAATAAAAGTCAGTTTAAATGTGGGAGTGAATAAATCAGTGGTGTCATGTATTGCACTCAGCTGCTCGAGGATCTCTTTCCAAAACCTGGATAGCTTAGGACATGACCAAAGGACATGGCTCTGATTAGCTCCATCATCCCCACATTCTCTCCAACACTATCCCTCCCCTAATTCTCCCATACTAGCCAGCAAGGCTGGTGTGCGGAAGAAACGAGAACGGAGTTTCCACATGTGTTCACACCAGTATGGTGAGAAAATATTTTTATAGTTGGTAAAGCAGAGTCATTCCAGTCCTGCTCACTGATTGATGCCTGTAGTTCCTGTTCCCATCTAAACCTAAATCTAAAAAGAAGTATTTGTATTGGGAGATTCGATTATAAAATATATTGATCATGTGGTTTGTAATCCTGACAAAGAACATCGTACCTGCTCCAGTTATCGGGGGGGCAAGGATTTCCGATATCACTTCAGTGGTTAAACCTATCCTACAACCAGCTGGAGATAATCCACTGGTGGTTGTACATGTAAGAACCAATGACATTACTGAACTATCCTTGCAACAAATAAAACGCGACTGTGTATCCTTGTGTAACTTACTAGTTGAGAGAGGTTGTGATATATGTCTATCTGAAATTCTACCAGTTCCACGAGCTACAGAATATATTACAGCTAAAATAAAAGCCTTAAATGAATGGCTTAGTAAATGGTGTCTCAGACAAAGTATTCCCTGTCTGACATATTGGGAAGAATTCCATCAAAGTCCATCCCTCTTTTGTTGGGACGCCTTACACCTTAGCAGACGAGGAAGTATATTACTGGGTCGTAAAATTGCTACCTTTATTCGTACTCATTTAAACTAATGATAAAGGGGGAGATTGGGGTACCAACCAGTTCTCTTATTACTGGAATTCATTTTTCTAATCAGCAACAACTAAACATATTGTCTCTTAATGCTCGTTCTTTAAACATTGCTAAACTAGCAGAGTTGGAACTTAAGGCACAAATTCTTGACTTATTAATAGCTATAACAGAAACTTGAGGCAATACTGATAAAACCTGGACAACTGAAATCCCAGGATTTAATCGTTATTTCAAAAATAGATCAGATAATAAAACAGGTGGTGGGGGTCTGCCTTTATGTCAGAGATAACATCACTTCTTATCAATCTTCAGTGAATGTCCAGTCTGAGAGTGTATGGGTATATATTCAACCCAAAGGTTCTTCCCAGGTATTGATTGGGACTTGCTATCGTCCACCCTCATCAGACTATATCCAAAGTTTACAGTTGGCCAATGAAATCTCCCAGCTAGCAAAAAATGGTTCAGTTTTAATTCTGGGTGACTTCAATCTTCCCAATGTAAATTGGGATACTTTAACAGGTTCAAGCCATCAAGACCAAAAATTTCTTGAAACCATTATTGATTTAGGACTCTATCAATTGGTTAAGGAGCCGACACGGGGAAGTAACATCTTGGATCTCATCATAACCAACATTGATATACCTGTAAACAATTTATTAATATCAGAACCACTTGGGAACAGTGACCATCTGTCCTTATTTTTTACTATCCCTTTCTCTCAACCCCTTGTAAGGAATGAGCATAAAATTAAACAATATGATTGGGCAGATTTTCATAAAATAAACCATCATTTAGGAGCATTAAACTGGGATGACATTCTTTCCCCTCTTAATATTGATGAAGCATGGGAATTTTTAAAAAACAAATTCAAGAACTTGAACATCAGTTTATTCCACAAAACATAAATACAACAACAAAGGCAAAATCCCACCTTGGTTTAACAGAACTATAAAAAAACAAATATCCCATAAACAAAAACTATTCTCATTATTAAAAAAATGTCCACTTGCTCAAAAGAATGAAATATTAATTAAATACAGGGAATTGGTTAAAACATTAAAACATTTAATTTTGTTAGCAAAACGCAATTTAGAATTTCGTATTGCACACACTAAGGACTCTCATAAAGCTTTTTATGCCTACCTAAATAGTAAAAAAGGGAACAGCAGGAAAATTGGGCCATTAAATATAAACAACACAATAATTACTTCAGACTCCGAGACTGCTACAGCTCTAAATAGCTATTTTTCATCTGTTTTTGTTCAGGATCCATCTCAAATTCTCCCTGATAGACACCTCCCAAGTCACACAAAATTTGCAATCTCACTGAATGAGGTCTATGATTTATCATCAACATTAAAGAAAACTACCAGTCCTGGTCCAGACGACATAAGTACCAAATTTCTACTGGGTGTTAAAGATACTATAGCCTTACCACTTGCTATTAACTTCAATAAATCTCTCCACGAATCTAGGGTATCTTCCGACTGATTAACTGCAATAGTGACTCCCATTTTTAAACAAGGTTCTCATTCTAGAGTAGAAAACTATCGTCCAATCAGTTTGACTTCTATCCCTTGTAAATTAATGGAAAAATTAATTAAAACTTTTCTTGAAACAGAAATGGAAACCCTGAAAATACTTAATATAACCCAGCATGGATTTAAAACTGTTTTTTTCTTGCACTACAAACCTGCTTTCGTTCTATAATTATATTAGTATGAAGCTCGATTCAAATATACCAACTGATGTCATTTTATTGGACTACAGTAAAGCATTTGACAAAGTGTCACATGACATTCTGATTAAAAAAACTCATTCATCTAGGATTTTCATTAACATTAGTTTCATCGATTAACAGCAGGCTGAGTAACCACACCCAGAGGGTTCGAGTAAATGGTACCTTGTCAGACTTGGGAAAGGTGACAAGCAGAGTTCCTCAGGGTTCCGTTTTGGGACCCACTCTTTTTAATGTTTTCATCAGTGATATGAAAATTTGTTCTCCTAATATACTTAGGAAATTTGCTGATGACACCAAATTAGGTGGCACTGTTAACAGTGCTGATAATATACAAATTTTACTAGCAGACCTTGCATCTATTGAACATTGGGCCATCAAAAACAAAATGCACTTCAATGTAAAAAAATGTGCAGTCCTACATATGGGTAAAAACAACCCTAGACAGGTATACACCTTAAATAATATAACTATTAAGAGTATCTTCTCTAGAAAAAGATCTCGGGGTACTAGTAAATAATAAACTTTCCTCATCTTCCCATTGCAATAAAATAGCCAATCAAGCCAATGCTCTTCTTCGTAGGATAAACAGTACATTTGTTTCGAAGTCAGAACAGTGTATTATGACTTTGTATAGATCTCATGTCAGACCTTACCTGGATTATGACTCCTCTTTTTGGAGTCCTTATCTAGCATCAGACATTAATAGAATTGAACAAATTCAGTGCAGGGCCACAAAAATTATTCCGTATTATGCTCATTTGGATTATGACACCAGATTACAGAAGACTGGCTTGTATTCACTTAAACAGAGACGAACAAGAGGTGATCTTTTACAGTTATTTAAAATTATGAAATCTATTCTAATGGAACAATGTGGCTTAACATTATCCAACAGAAAAATTGTTGCCAGGATACATAATAAACAAATCGACATTAAAAAATGCAATACAAACAAAAGACAAAACTTTTTTACTATTAGAACTCCAATGTTATGGAATACATTGCCACAGGATATTGTTGATTTACCTACTATTATAATTTTCAAAAACAAAATAGATAAATGGTTATTAGAATAGCACCGTATACAATGATCCACACATGTGGAGGACAATCTCGATAGGCTATGGCCTTCTTTTGTCCAACAAACCAAGTAACCTGATTGAGTTGGTCGAGCCTCCCTGTCTTTCATCTAAGGCCTTGTATATCTTACTAATCCGAGGTCATTCCTCTGATATGAGCTTGTAACAGTTGTATTATTTGGGTAGGGTTTTCACTTAGGGCCGTGAGTGACCGTTCATATGGCTGAAGGTATGATTTAAGATGTAAATAAGAAATAAAATATTTATAGGGCAAGTGATATTCCTTCTGAAGGGAGACAAAGTGAAGGAGACCTGTTCTGCCCACAAACTGGAAAATGAATCAAATGCCATATCTCTGCCATTGAACTACTTAGGGGCCTGAGAGACCTGCTGTCAAGTTTGCATTATACTTCATTGTTCCCAAGAACAATTTTTTCAGGGAATGTAAAATAATCATTACTGATCTTAAGCCATATTTTTAAGGGTCCTCTGGCGAACTTTGGATAATTCATTATCCCTTTGCACTGGGGGCCGTCCCAGAAAGGAGCTCCTGAGTGTTGTGTAGGTCTCCCCAGGTTATTTCTAATTGTTTCCAGTGTGCATCATACTGTTTATTTAGCCAGTGTAGGACTACCCTTAACTGTGCTGCCATCGCATACTTTTTGAGGTCAGGGAGGTTAAGGCCACCTCTCTCTCTGGGCAGTTGCAGAACAGAATATCTAATTCTGGGACACTTTCCGCTCCAAATAAAGCAGGATATCGTTCTGTCCCATGCCTCAAAATATGTTTTAGTCTGGGTAAAGGGCAGTGTAGGTAGGTAGGGAGGGAGGGAAGGAAGGAAGGAAGGAGGGAGGGAGGGAAGGAAGGAAGGAAATGCAGAGAAATACATTCTGCTTAATTGTTTCTATCCTACTCCAAAAGCTTAGGGAGAGACATGACCAGCAAGATAGATCTTCTGTCAATTTTAGGGTTAAAGGTTCGAGATTTGAGATCTCTGCATGAATGGGGTTTCTTGTGAGCTTTATTCCCAAGTATCTCATCTCTTGTCTGTGCCACTTAAAGGGGAAGTCGTACCAATCACTCATCTTCTTAATTTGTCACTCATACAAGGTGACCTCCCTCAAACATGGAAAACCACTCACGTGATTTCCCCTGTACGAATCCGGCGATCCGTGTGATCTAAATAATTACAGACCAATATCCTTGCTTCCCATACTATCTAAGTTGCTCGAGAAACTAGTTAATTCCCAGTTTAGAAACACAGAAGCACAGACAATGACGGCAGGAAAAGACCAATGGTTCATCCAATCTCTGCCAGAGTTCCCTGTTTAGCTCTGGGACCTACTGTCCCTCCAGAGTCCTAGCGCCCCCCCCCCATTAACCTCCCAGTTTCTGCCACCCCTAGCAACCGTTATTCCTCATTCTGCCCCAGTCATGCTTGAAACTACCAATGGTTTTAGCACCAGTCACCTCGGCTGGCAGAGCGTTCCATGGCTCAACCACCCTTTCTGTAAAATAATACTTTCTCATGTCCCTCCGGAACCTCCCTTCTGTCAATTTCCAGGAATCCTCCAACCTGCTTAATCCTGTGCAATCTGGATTCAGACCGCACCATAACACGATTTCAGCCCTTGCAAATGTATAGAATGATTAGCAGAGAGCCATAGATGCGAAGAACTATGTCTGTGCCATCTTCCTTGACTTCAGCCAAGCTTTTAATACTGTGGACTATGCTTTGCTCCTGGATACTCTTTGTGATGCTGACTTTGACTCACAATCCTTGCGGTGGTATACCAGTTACCTTACTGGTCGATCTCAACAGGTAAAAGCAGAAGGTGATTTTTCCCCTCTGAAATCCTTACTGAGAGGTGTTCTGCAGGGTTCCATCCTGGGTCCCCTGCTTTTTGCCCTCTATATCAACAACATCAGTCGTGGAATTAAGTCTGCTAATGTTCATCTCTTTGCAGATGACACAGTTATCTGTATTGACAGACTAACTCCAGAATGCGCCTGCATGGACCTCCAGCTGGACTTTAACCTACAGCAAGTAAATCTACTGAACAGAAAGCTGCTTCTAAATGCAAAAAAGACCCAAAGCCATGATCTTTTTGCCGTCTGTCCATACCCCCAATCCCATAATTTTTGGTACTGTACCCCAAATCTCCACACTCTTAAGTGAATCCTTGGCCTATGTGCCCAAATTCAAATATTTGAGAGTCTGGATTGACTACAAACTCTCATTTTCTGACCATATTGAAGGGTCTGCGAAAAAACTCAAAATAAGACTTTGCATCTTCTACAGGATCAAGCATCTACTTACCCAGGATGCTAAAAAAGGATGAGTCCAAACTATCTTTCTATTCTTATTGGACTGCAATGACCTTCTTTATGGCTAAGGTCCCACCACATTGCTTGCCAAACTAGACACTCTTTACCACCGTGCATTAAGATTCGTCCTTGGTGTGCCGTACTCCACACACCACTGCACCCTGTACTCACTTGTAGGCTGGTCATCCCTTGCTTTCAGGAGGCAACTCAACGCCGCCTGCTGGACCCTCAGAACAATCACCAATAAGCTACCACAATACAACACAGAGTGTCTCCCTCTTTGCACTGTGGGCAGTTACTCGCTAAGAAGCCACTCCTACATATCCTTATTTGTTCCTAAAGTGAAAACACGTTTCAGTAGAGCCTCTGTAAGCTTTGTACTCCCCAACTCTAGGACAAGTTACAAAAAACCTTGACGCTGGCTATCCCTATTATATTGTCCCTATTTAAAACGCTATACTTGAAGGCTTCCCTTTAGGCCTATGCCTCCTTACCTATCTGTTTTCCTCCGGCACCCCATTTCCTCAATACCCCCTCTCTCCCTTTGCCTCCCTTCTTAGATGTTCCTTGTGTAGACTGTAAAATATAGTGTAAATAGTTGCTTTATTTTATCCTTTCTCCATATAAATTGTAGTTTGTAGTCTGTATAAATTGTCCTTTGTGTACACTGCATAATACTGTATAATATACTGTAAATAGTTGCTTTATTTTATCTTTTCTCTGTATAAATTGTATTGTTATACATCATTCATTGCTGCCTGTTTCTATTGTGTTCATGCGTATAAGCCCAGGTCCACCTTGCAAATGAGCTTGCTCAGTGGTGCTTCGCCTGGTAAAACAAAGATTTGATTGATTGATTGAAGACACGGTGGCTTTGCATACAGATCCTAAGTTTCTTGCTAAGGTGGTGTCAGAGTTTACTTTGAATCTATCCATCCACCTGCCTGTTTATTATCCGGAGCATTCCAGTCGAGGGGAGGCATTGCTCCATACCTTGTATGTGCATAGAATCCCGAGGTACTATGACCACCGGACTAAAAGAAATCCAATCAGTTGTTTACTTTGTTCGCCCCTGGGAAAGAGGGCGCCCTGGTGTCCATACAGTGTTTGTCTAAATGGTTAGCCAATTGCATTGTCTGTCATTACAAAAAGTATGGTAAGGAACTTCCTAGAGGGGTTAAAGTCTATTCCACAAGAGGTATGGCTGCATCAGTGGCCTGCTTCCGTAATGTGTCAGCTGCTGACATTTGCAATGCTGTCACCTGGAGCACTGTCCACACTTTTACCGAGCATTACAGTCTAGACAGCGCCTCTAAGCATAGGGCCTACTTCGGTCTAGCTGGCCTCCAAGGCCTCCTTTCATAGGCTGTTATTCCTTTGGCCTACCTCCCAGTCTGTCTGTACTGCCAGAACTGCTTGGGACTTGGTCCTACCGGTAATGGCCTGCTGCATGAGATCCCCGTCGAAGTAGGATAGTACAGTTATGTAAGAACTTACCGTAACAGCAGATCTTCAAGAAGAACTCTTGCAGCAAGCCCTGTTTTCCCACCCTCCTTCCCTCTTCTCCTGTGTCTCTCTCCCCTTCCATAGGTGTGAGTCTTCTGCTTTTACTTTTCTATGCTATTGGTATACCTCGGAGTCCTCCTCGGTTCCCCCGTTCTGGCATTTCTGCAGCTGCTGGGGTACATGGCATCCTGTACCAGCGTAGTCCGGTGGGCCCACTGGCGGATGTGGCACCCGCAGTGGAAGTTGGGCTGTTAGTTATTCCAGTGCCTAGGAACTTGGACCAGCTGGTCACAGTGACCCAGCCGATATGGGTCCAGTGGTGGCTAATCCCAGAACCTCTGGAGGAAGGAATCCCATTTGTCTGCCCTGAACCAATCATTTCTCTCATGATGGAAACGTCTCTGGTGGGGTAGGGAGCACACGTGGGAGACAACAGGGCTAATGGATTCTGGTCACCTAGGGAGTCACGTCACCACTTCAGCCTGCTAGAGCTCCATGCAGTGCTGCTAGCTCTCACGGAATTTGCTCCTGTAGTCAGGGATCAGCTTGTATAAGTCCAGATGAACAACACCACGATCATGTTCTTCCTGAACAGACAGAGTGGCACACACTCTCTTCCATTGTGTCAGGAGGCCCTGCACACCTGGACCCTCTTGCGCAGCCTGGGTGCAGATCTCCTGGCAATCTATGCCACTGGAGGGGGACAGTCAGCCAGCAGATGCTCTCAGCCAGGTGGGCTAGACGTTGCACAAGTGGTCGCTGCATCAGGAGATGGTGAACCACCTGTCCTCTCTGTGGGGCACACCTCTGGTGGACCTATCTGCCTCCTGGGAGAATGCAGAACTGAAGCTGTTTTGTGCCCACCCCTCACAGTCTGGGACACTTGTGGTGGATGCCTTCTCAAAGCCCTGGAGCAAGGCCTCATGTGCATCTTTCCTCCTTTCCCTCTGATCCATAAGGTGGTGGTCAAGGCCCAGAATAAGAAGATGCAGATGATCCTGATAGCTCCAGCCTGGCCACTACATTTCTAGTACCCAGATCTCCTCAGCCTCAGCAGCAGGCCTCCATGGCAGTTGCTTCCTCACCCGGATCTTCTGACCCAAACAACAAGGGAAGGTCCTGCACCTCACAACCAGGTTCCTGAGCGGCTACAGTGCCAGGCTTTAGGTCTTTCAGAGGATGTGCTCCACACTGTGGAGGCCTCCTGAAGAGAGAGTCAACTCACTGGTGCTACACCTTTAAATGGAAGAGGTTTCCATTTGGTGTTGGGGCAAGGAGCTTGATCCTCTTGCCTGCCCTGTGGCTATGCTTGAGTACCTTTGGTCCCACTCCCATCTGGGGCTGCGAGCAATAACCCTCATGGTGCTTCTGGCAGCCGTCTCTACATACAGGGCACAGGGTATGTCAACAATGGCCCAGGCGGAGGAGGACAGGTGTCCCCCCCCCCCCAAAGTCTGGACCATCTGTCCTCTTCATTGCGTGAACCACAACCACCTTGGAACTTATTTCTGGTACTGGCTATGCTTATGGGCAAGCCTTTTGAGCCTATATACAGGTATGAGTTGCCATCATACCTGTCGTGGAAGACAACATTCTTGATGGCTGTCACATCAGCCACAAGGATTAGTGAGCTCCAAGCACTCTTGGTGGAGTTTCTGTATCTGGTCTTTCGCATTGAAAAAGATAGTCCTAAACCCCCAGCTAAAGTTCCTCCTGAAGGTTATGTCAGTGTTCTGCCTGAACCAGGTGATCAACCCTCCAGTATATTTTATGAACCCATATTTGGAAACCTTCCCGCAGGCTGCTCAGTTGGTAGCACATCTGTCTCTGGGCCAGAAGGTCATGGATTCTTGTTCCACACCGGAATAGGATTCCTACCTAAATGCTGGCACCCGAGTGCAGATTTGGGAGGTGCTGTACTGTTGGGGTGTGCTGTCCTTCAAATGAGACATTAAACTGAGGTCCCTTCTTCCCATCCTGGTGCTGTCGTGGTGGGTGTCCAGGTGGAAGTAAAAGAACCCAAGGCTCTCATCACAAAAGAGTAGGAGACTTTTGCCAGTGTCCTGGCCAGTATTTCCCTTCCCATAAAAAAAAAACAGTTCATCAAATTGTTCAGGCTGTGTGTGGGTGCTTATGTGAGATATGGCCACCACTACACATTCAGTCACTTCACTACCAGTCTAACATTGCTTATACAGCACTTTGGGATACCGTTGTATGAAAAGCGCTACATAAATGCTGATTCTTCTTCTTCCTACTATGTAGAGCGCACAGGTGAAGTTTGGGGTGAGGCTTGTCAGCTGTGTGCCACATACATTGAAGCTGCATCTGGCAGACCAGCAGCTAAGTGGACGATTGGTTCTTTAATCTCTTGTTTGCTAAGTAGGGGTGTGCACCTTGCCCTCTCCACCTGGAGAACTGCTGGAAGTCTGCTATCGTGTGGATAAGTGAACTATATGCGGCATAGCAACTTAACAGGTATATACCCTATAGGACAGGACAGAAAACCTGATTGCCCAAGTTCAGCTGGTATACAGAAGTCACTGTGTCCCTACAAGGACAGTGTTATGTCTTATGGGTCTCATGGCTGTGGCCGTTGTGATGCTTACACATGAGGATACCACAGTGGGCACTCAGAGTCCAGTGGGATCAGCTGATGGACGAGCTGGACCAAAAGGTCCTCGTCACGTCCCCATTGCGCAGAGTGTTACTGTGGTGGATGGCTCACAACAACCTTTTTACAGGGCCTTCCATTCCTTGTACCATCTGCTATAAAGATCCTCACCACGGATGCCTCAGGCTCTGGATGGGATGCTCATCTGGGCCCCTACCAGATGCAGGGGTTATGGTCCCAGGTGGAGGCCAAATGGCATATTAATGTACTGGAAATTGGAACTGTACTTTAGGGCATTTCAGGAGCATTTATATCAGGTCCTCTGTTAATCCAGATGGATGACGCCAGTGTGCTGCATTACGTCAAGAAGCAAGGGGCAGCCATTCCATTCCTCTATTCAGGGAAGCAACAAGAGTGTGGTACTGGACTCTGTCCCGTGGTACTGGACTCTGTCCCATGGCCTGCAAGTGTCAGCTGTGCATTTCCCAGGTGTCCAAAACTTCATAGCAGGCATGCTACGCAGGTCATAGTCCAGAATGCACGAATGGGAACTGCTGACCTCTGTGGTAGGTAGACGACCTCTTTGCAAGATAGGGTCATTCAGAGTTGGACCATTTTGTGTCCTCGCACAGTGGAAAACTGCCATATTTCTGCTAGCTTGCTCTAGGGCCTGGAGTTTTCTGGCAAGCTGCGTTGTCCCTCTCTTGGAAAGGGAAATTCCTGTATGCATTTCTCTCAGTTCCTCCAATACAGAGAGTCCTACTCAAACTGAGTTAGGAATTTGCCACCCTCAACCTCACAGCTGTATTATGGCCTTGTCAGATATAGATTCCACTTCTGCAATAACTAGTGGTGGAGCCTCCAGTACCTCTACCGTTGTGTCGGGGTCTTTTGTCACAGGACAAGGGGTCCCTGGTCCATCCAGACCTGAAGTCCCTACATCTGCATGCATGGCTCCTGAAAACATGGCCATGGCATATTTTGGGGCATCCCCTAAAGTTGCTGATGTTCTGGTTGTGGCCTGAAAGCCTTTTACCAGACATACATATTCCTAAAAGTGGAAGTGGTTCACTTTGTGGGCTGCTTCCAAAACTGTGGAGCCATTCACATATTTTGTAAATGCAGTGCTGGAACAGCTTCTGGTCTACATTTGGCAGCTATATCAGCTTTCCTTGCTCTTATTGATGGGCGTACGGTTGCACAGCTGGAGGTGTCCCGTACTCTTCAGGAGGCATTCTGCATATAAAACCTCCAATTTATAATCCAGTCCCTTCTTGGGACTTGAATTTTGTGCCTGAGAAACTGATGTTGGCTCTGTTTGAGCCAGTCGCAAGTTGTGGTTTACGTTTCATGTAATGGAAAACTTTATTTTTGGTTGCATTCTCTTCTGCTCGAAGGATTTCACAGCTACAGGCTCTAATATGTGAGTCTTCTTATTTGATTTTTCACAAAGATAGAGTTTCTTTGCATACAAATCGTAAGTTTCTACTGAAGGTGGTATCTGAATTTACACAGAATCAAACAAAATACCTTCCTGTTTACTAACCTGAGCATGCCAATCAGGGTAAGGCTTTGCACTGTACTCTGGATGTACACAGAATACTCGGATACTATGTGAAATGTACCTAGGACTATAGAAGGTCCTCTCAGCTTTTTGTTTCCTTCGCCCCTAGGAAAGAGGGCGTCTCTGTGTCTGAAAAGTGCCTATCCAAATGGCTGGCAGATTGTATTACATTCTGTTATAGGAAGTTCGGTACAGAACTTTCTGGTGTGGTTTGTGATCACTCTACATGGGGAATGGCCACTTCTGTTGCTTATTTCAGAAATGTTTCTGCTGCTGACATTTGTGCTGCAACTACATGGATCACTTTCCATACCTTCATTAAACATTTCAGTCTGCACATAGTCTGTCATAAACAAGTTGGCTTTGCGCTTGCTGTACTGCAAGGCCTACTGTCTTGAATTTTATTTCTTTATTTATTATGTGCCTCCCACACACCCCGACCGGCCACTCCTTCAGAGCACCAGTGCCTTCCTGCCTCCCTCCGACCTCCTGCCACCTACTCCCAGCCCCAATTGCAACCTACCTTGGGTAGCCCGGCGTATCCCTATGCCGGGAGGGTCCCTCTCTTCCGGGAGGGGAATGGCCTTACGGCCGACTTTGCATCCCAGGTGCTGCGGGGATGGATCCGGGCTGGCTCTGGGGCTTTGGGTGGCAGGGGCCAAGGCGCTCGTCATCCGGTCGGAACGAGGCGTAATTTTCCGTTTTTCTGTGGCCCGGCTACCGCAGTACTCGGCCTTGCGTAAGCACGCAGAGGGTATTCCTGGCGGCGTGTGTCAAGCACCACGTCCCCAAGCTCGCCACCAATCGCCCCACAGGTCCCCAGGCAATCCCCCAGGAGGAAGCGTCAATAGGCGCTTATAGAACCCCTCCCTTGCCGGTCTCCGCTCCTGGTACCCGGGCTCGTGGTGCGAACCCGGGTCACCAGCGTGCCAAGTGAACCCTCTTCGCTCAGCGCCACGGAGCCGGCCCTGAATTTTATTTATTTATTGAAATTTCGGATAACACCTTTGAGAACAAGATCATTTCATAGGTTCCATGTCAGACGAACAATACATATTGGGAAAGTATGAGATGGAGAACAAACAAAACAAGGAATTATACAAGACATTACAACAGTGTATAACTAGAGAAGTTGCAGTACATGTGGCATTGTACAATGTATGCCATGGTGCATATTTGATTAAAACCTGGAATTCAAAGGGTCGTATTAGAGGGGGTGGGGTCTTATGAAACGACCCTTTACAGGAAAATGAAAACAGACTCAGCCTAGTATCTAATAATCAACAAGGTAAGGGATGGCATCAGCCCAGGGGCCTCGTCAGAGGTGAGAAGGTGTGGGACAAAGCATTTTAAAGTCAGCAAGGGAGCTCAGGAGATATAACGGGGGAGGGAGGATGAGGGAAAGCCATAGAGGGGTGAGGGGAAAGAGTGGAAGTGATCAAGAGGAAATGTGAAGGAGAATGATTAGCAACTTAGAACAGTTATTGTATTGTATTGAATGTATGTATCAGACTGTACCAGCCTCCCAGTGCCTTTTGGGACTTACTGTGACTCTCTGCAAAAGTGTGGCTTAATGGAAGAGATATCCTCAAAGAAGATAGAACAGTTACATACTTACAGTAACAGTAGATCTTCAAGAGAATCTCTTCCATTAAGCCATGCCGACCCTTGTGCTTCAGCGAGGGTTACATCAGACAGTGTGCATTATCCTAATCCATGGCTGTTAATAACTGACACCATTTCTTGTCTTGTATGCTTGGTGCTGGTCTGATCTGCTGGTTCCCCAGGGTTGGAGGTTCTCCAAGTGTAATGTCTGGTAGGGAACTGAGGAGCGATGATGCCACCTATGTTATACAGACATTGACGCGTGATGTCGTCATGGCGGCCCCGGCTAGCAAACGTTTCCATGAGATCCTAGCACTGACACTGGTATAGTTCCAGTGGTGTGGCTTAATGGAACAAATTCTCTTGAAAATGTACTGTTATAGTAAGTATGTAACTGATCTTTACAGGCTAAAATACATACAGGAAAGAAAAATGGTAAAGGTTAAGTACATCCAAACAGTTATCAAAGCAAGCTGACAAAGTTGTGTCACTGCAAACAGAGAGCACAAGCTTCATTATGCAACATGATGATGGTTGAGTAGAGGGGGTGTCCTCATATACAAAGTCTCAGAACACAGATCCCCCCATAGACACAAAACTTTGCAAAAATGAAAACAGAGGAACCAGCACCATGAAAATGCTAACAAGCACACATTAAACCATGGTGTTTCCATTCTTTACTGCAAGATCAGAAGTTGAGTGATGTCGACAGAGAGAAATTCTGCTTTTAAAGACACAGCAGCACTACAGTGCCATTTAAAGCCTGTGCATCGACTAAAAGTACTTTGATTCATTGTTACTGAAACCCATTTTATAACTAAAATAAGACATGGCAGACTGGCAATTATGCTACATTCAGTAAAAGCAATAGTAGCATACCTTTGATAGTTAAACGTACCAGTTGACGTGTTACTAAAGCAGATAACACACTACACTTGTGTTATGCTGAAATAATGTCATAACTTGGGGGGGAGGGGTTGAGGGTTGGGCACGAGCCCGCAGGCCGAGTGCATCCAGCACCCAAGAAGTGATGTTCTCCCAGCACGGCACATACCTCTGAAGTGCATTATTGCTATTACTTGAAAAAGCACCTGCAAAAGTGTGAAACGATAGTTAGTGTTCTTGGGATTTTTTCACCCTTGGGGGTAGTGTACCTGTTTTTATGTGAAGATCAATAAAAGTTGTTTTTACATTTCTAAACAATATATGTTTGGCAGCCAACTCCTTTGCTGCATAGAGTGGGATCACTTTTTGTGTTCTCCTTGAGACTGATTTTGATCCAGCACACTGCCGTATTCCAGGGAGTGGCTCGTTTGTGTCTTACAGAACTGTTACAGAATGGCCTACTTTTATTTAAAAAAAAAAATTTTTTTAAATACATTTAAAAAAGTATATTTTCTGCATAGGTGAGTATACATTTAAAAGAAAAGTTCTGAGCTGCTGTTACTCATTTGGCCAGTAGGTGCTACTGCATTTGTCTGTCTTTTTCCTTTTGATCTGGTCCCCCCCCCATGTCTGTGTGTGTGTCTCTCTCTCAGTTTAAAAATGGTTTGCCCGCTAATATGCCCCCCCCCCCAAATATTTTATTTGACACTGGTCAGTGGCAGAGATTGTTAAGTGGAACAAACATCAACTTAGGAATGGACGCTCCTCCCAACCCATTAATATGGTTGGCTGCCCCCCCACCCAATATCGTCAGACACTGGACAAAAGAGTGCTCACACACTTATGATAGTTGCAGCACTTTTTTTTGTAGAGTTTCTTTATCCTCCTCGGCAGAACGCTGCCCTACATCAGCAACTTCACCAGACCCCAGGGTCTTTTGAGATCTTCTAGCGCTATGCGTGTCCTGGCGGATCTCCATAGCCTACTCAGAGGTGTAATCTTGCTGCGATCCCCACTTTTCCACATTTTGGCCTCATTATCCCAAGGCCCCAGAAGCTGTAGCGCATGTGCATGGAGGCACGCATGCGCACACCGGAGCTTCGGTCCACAGCCCCGTCTGCCCTCTCCTAACCTAGCGCCAAGGCTCCTCGAACATTATGCTGCCACCTGTCCCCCACCAGGAGGCAGCCAAACTCCAAGGAGTCTCTCAGATCCTTCCTGAGGATGAGAGCTGCCAGCCAGGAGCTCGATCAGCTCTTCATCCTCCCCCCTGGTGTCCCAAGCCCGTACTCGAACCCGGGTCGCCTACGTGGAGTGAGGAGTGGTGTCCAGTGCCTCAACCCTCAGTGCCACCAGGCTGGCCAATGCTTGTGGCACTTGCGAGCAGGGACAGTTGGAGGACTGTTGTGAAGCTGATCACTCTGATGACGTTCACTGAGAAAGTTGCTCATGCGCCATTTCTGTTGCACTGCCAGGCGGGGTCTGTGAGAAACGTATTAGAGTGATTGCTTCACTTTTATTGTTTTGTTTGCGAAAAAAGCTGGTGGTGGTGGATTTTAGGTGTTGATATGGTGGGAAGGAGGAATCGGGAGAGGCCGCATGATTTCTTTGGCCATCAGGTTATTTGTGTGCCAGACCATATAATGATAGTGTGCTAGGATAACATTACTGTTGAAGGGTGGCACTGACCAGTCAAAGCCCAGGAAATTTTCTTACCATGGTATAATTTAACATAATCATCAGTGATAGAGGGTTGTGGTTTGCAGGAGCCAGGATGGATAGTGCCTGGCTCAGATGGTTGATATATTGGAACATTCATTGGTGTACGTTGTATGCTTCAAGCGTTTTCCAATATACCGATAGTTAGCTTCAGGCACTAATTTACACCTGGAGCAAACGTTTTGCTAACGCAAACCATGTTGTTTTTTTATTTCCAGGCCATCATGTTCTAAGAGGAAATAACATTTTTATTGTGAAAATAAATGTTTACCTTACAATAAGTTACTTATCCAATTTCTTTAGCATTGGTGTGGTATATAAATGTTTGTACTATGGGAGGAATGAATAACAGGGCTGAATAAATATGGTTGTTTAGCCCTGTCATTCACCTGCAAGGTGAAAAACATGTTATTTTCCCTGTACCATCATCAGAATTGCTTTCAGGGTTCCATGGTATAAATATGACATTTCATAAGGCATCCAGAAATAAGCTTTTTCTAGAGATGTGGACATGTTGTTCTATCCACACTGTTTGGCATTGTCCTTTCCCTTTAAATCTTTCTGGAAGGTCTTGAAGCTGTCTCCTCCCAACCACCAGGGTGGTATAACCCTCGGCTCCGACGCATGACGCCAGACCTTCCTTTCCGCTGGAAGATACAAGTTCCCTCCTTACTGCTCGCACACTTAATAGGCCCTGGCTTCAAAATCTTCAGATTTGCTAAAACTAAAACTCATCAGGTTGGCGATAATCGATTCACGATCTCGACCAACATGGAAGACAAGTCTTCCCCAGGTTTCCGCCACTGCCCATGCAGGCAAAAGATGTCTCGCACAGACCTGTATGCCCGCGTCGTGCATTGCTGGGTGTCGACGTACATCCAGAATCGAAATGTGTCGCACATTCCACCCGAGCGTCTTGAGCGATGCGTCTCCACAACTAAAATTGGGCAGACTGGAGAAACAGAATCCACCGGTTAAATCTAAGGAGGCCCGATGGGTGGTCTCTGCGGCTGCGGGGTCCGCCGAGCAGCTCAAACAGATATAGACCTTTGAGGAAGAGACGGCTCTGGCTGCAGATTGTTCTTCCAAGGCTTTTTTCGTGCCGCTCAGTCTGGGCTGTACCTTCTCCAGTTCCTTTCAGGAGATGTGCCAGTCCCTTCCCACCAAGGGCGAGGGGCCTTCGGGGGTGCATGTCTCTCGGTCCCGTAAAAAGGACAAGCAACCGAGAGAATCATCATCTCACCGACGACATTCCTGGGATCATGAAAAATCTCGGTCCCAGGAATCTGCTATCTCGACTTCGGTTGAGGTTGTGGCCTCGGCCGCTGGCTTCACGGTCCCACCATCAGGCCAGCCGGCTCAGACACTGGACAACGATCCAGTCGAGATAGTTCTTGACCCAGTCAACCCTTTGTCGCCTGATGAGGCGACAGCTCCTTGGCCAGGACTTGTCCTGCCTCTCCCTGATGAGGAGACCCAGCTCACTGGGAAACCCATTGAGGACCCAGTCCCGGACCAAGAAGTTCCACCAGTCTCCCTGGTGCCTTCCAGTCGACCCCGATGATTGAGATCAAGGTCCAGGACTCTGACTGATCGGCCAAAGAAAGTGCACAAGTGCTCTAAAAAGAGGCGTTGCCGACATTCTTCTTTTTCCTCCTCGGAAGAGGGGAGGCTTCGACGGAAACTCCATCGACGCTATGAAGACCTAACGTGGCAACAGCTAATTCTGTCCAGCCAAAAGCTGACTCAGGCTTCTACCCTGGCCATTACTTGGCTGTCGCTTCCAAGGCCGAAGCCGACTCCCTTGGAGCCGGTGAGCACTGTTCCTCTTCCTTTGGAGCCGGTAAAAACAGTTCGTCCAAAATCGACCTCTCCACCGATTCTGATGGAGCCACCACCTAAACAGCCCCTGGTGGGGGTGCCTACCAAAGAGTCTCAGCCTGTTCTGGGCCTCCCACGTAGGCTCTCTGTTACCCTCACTCCTGACCGTCCTAGGCGGGTGGAGGGAGACTCACGTGGCCAGCCGATTTATCCAGACTCCTCGGAGTCTGATGACTCCGACCTTCATTCTCGTCCCTTGGATAACGAATTGGTTGGTAGTCTCTCGACAGAGGAAGGCCCCTCTTCCTTTATGGGCATTCCCCGGCTTATCTCTGAATCCATGGAGATGCTGTCGAGCCTGTACAAAAACAGGCCGAATATCCGCTCATGGATATCCTTAAACAAGGGGATTCTCAGACAGAAGCCTTTCCTGTGGCCGAGGCCATTGTTGGTCCGGCTTTGGAGCTTTGGCAGCATCCTGCCTCCTGCCCTGTGTCTTCTGCTAGCATGGCTCGCAAATATATGGTGCCCATAGGGTCCCTTTCGGGGTTCACAGAGCATCCCTCGGCCGAGGGTTTGTTGACTGAGTCTGTGTTCAGACACTCAGGCAGTTCAGCAGATACTGTTAGACCTCTAGACAAAGAGTCCAAAAGACTGGACCATTCTGCCCACAAAGTCTATGCCGCCTCTACTCTAGGCCTCCGTCAGGCAAGCTCGGCTATCATCACGGTGCATTTCTTTCATGCCCTGCTGGGCTCCCTTGATGAAGTTCTTCCTCATCTACTCGCAGACCTCCGGACCACGGTCAAACAGGTCCAGGACCAGGGTCGAGCTGTTGCCAAGCAGCAACTCCAGACAGCTCTGGACCGCGGGGATTCATGTGCCCGTTCGGTGGCATCCGCGGTTGCCATGCGCCGCAGGGCCTGGTTGAGAGTCTCCACCTTCACGGCGGATACCCAACACAAATTGACGGACGTTCCTTTCCTGGGCACTGACCTTTTCGGCCCTGGTGTAGACGGTCACCTCCAATGCATTGAGAAGTCCAGTGCCACCTTGGACTCTGTAACTTGTGCACAGACGGAATCTCAGGGTTCCAAAAAGCAGAAGAAAAAGCCATTTTGGCACCCTGCCCCTGCAGCCAAGCAGCCCCACTTCCAAGTGGGGCAGCAACAGCAGGCACAACTTTGGCACACTTGGCCCAAGTCTGGGCCTCCGGCCGCCCATAATCCTGGAGGTTGAGGTTCCGGTGGTCCTCACTGTGGACCCTCTTCCTCTAAGCCTGCCCAGTGATGGGATGGGGGTGGCCACCCTCATACCTGTCACGCAAACTCTGGGACCTCCCGTGGGGAGCCGGCTCCACCACTTCCTTTCCGTCTGGTCTGCTGTTACCACGGACAGGTGGGTTCTAGAAGTGGTGGGTCAGGGACTGCCTCTGGAATTTGAGCAGTATCCTCCAAGCCGAGCCTGCACCCCATGGGAGGATTTGGTGTCCATATACATTCAGTCGGCTCTTCAAGACAACATTGCCCAACTCCTCCGCAAGGAGGTGGTGGCCAGAGTCACGACCCCCCAGTCAACCCAGGGTTCGTATCCAGGTACTTCCTGATTCTGAAGCGGATGGGGGGCTGGCACCCCATTCTAGATCTGCATGATCTGAAACAGTTCCTCAGCTCCTGCACCTTCAGGATGGTAACCCTGTCCCAGATCATACCATCTCTGGAGCAGAACATGTGGTTCCGCTCTCTGGATCTCAGGACATGTTCTTTCACGTCCCGATCCGTCCGTCTCACCAGAGGTTCCTTAGCTTCCAAGCAGAAGGAGCCCTGTCCACGTTCCAAGCCATGCGGCCTGTCATCGGCCCCATGGGTCTTCACCAGATGCATTGTAGTGGTGGTGGCCCATCTTCGGCATCGAGGGGTCAGGGTGTACCCATATCTCGATGACTGGTTCTTGGCGGGTTCCACCAAGCAAAAGGTGGAGATGTCCAGGGACCTGGCCCTCCAGACCTGCACCAAACTTGGTCTCCTTATCAACAAGGCCAAGTCAGAACTCACGCCTTCACAGGTGATATGCTTCATTGGGGGCAGAGCTCGACTTCTGCCAAGCCAGAGCCTGGCTCTCGACGGAGAGGGCGGAGGTTCTCTCCTCCTTTGCCCAATCATTTCTGGTTGGGCACCTGCGCCCTGCCTGGGACTTTCTGCACATTCTGGGGTACATGGTGGCCTGCACCATCGTGGTCCGATGGGCCCAGTGGCATATGCGCCCCCTTCAATGGGAGCTGGCCAGCCAGTGGACTCAGCGTCACAGTCAATTTGACCAGCTGGTCACTGCGACCCAGAAGATGTGGGACGCTCTCCAGTGGTGGACCGTCCTAGGTCATCTGCAGGAAGGTATCCCATTTGTCCGTCCCGAGCCGACGGTTGTCCTCATGACCGATGCCTCTCTCACAGGCTGGGGAGCCCACATGAGGAACCACAGAGCCCATGGGTTCTGGACCTCGAGGAATCCCGATATCATATCAACCTGCTGGAGCTCAGAGCCGTCAGACTGGCACTGTCAGCATTCGCTCAGATCCTTTGGGGTCAAGTAGTGCAAGTCCAGATGGACAATACCATGACCATGTACTACCTCAACAAGCAGGGCAGCACACACTCCCAGCTGCTGTGCAGGGAAGCGCTCCACATCTGGACCCTCGTGAGCTGACTGGAGGCAGATCTCCTTGCCATCCATGTGGCAGGAGCCTCAAATCAAATGGCAGATGCTCTCAGCCACATAGGCGAGACATCCCACAAGTGGTCTCTCCATCCAGAGGTAGTACACAGTCTATTCTCCCACTGGGACAAACCTCAGGTGGATCTGTTTGCCTCCAGAGAGAACACCAAGCTGAGGCTGTTCCATGCCTGCCCCCCTCAGAAGGGCTCACTGCAGGGGGATGCCTTCTCGAGGCCGTGGACCCCAGGCCTCTTCTGTGCCTTCCCTCTACTTCCCTTGGTTCACAAGGTAATCCTCAAGGTCAGAAGGGACAAGGCACAGGTAGGAGATCCTGGTAGCCCCAGACTGGCCGCTCCATTTCTGGTATCCAGATCTCCTCAGCCTCAGCTCCAGGCCTCCGTGGTGTCTTCCAGTACGCCTGGATCTATTATCTGTCAATCAGGGGAAGGTATTCCATCTGGACCTTCAATTCCTGCACCTGACAGCCTGGTTCCTGAGCGGCTAGAGTTCCAGGCTCTGGGCCTCTCTCTGAGGATGTACTCACAGCAGTGGAAGCATCCAGGAAGGAGTCGACCAGGAGGTGCTATGCCTTCAAATGGAAGAGATTTTCCATTTGGTGTCAGGGTGAGGGGCCTGGACCCTCTGTCCTGTCCAGTGGCTAGCATCCTTAACTACCTTTGGTCTCTGTTCAAAGGGAATCTTCGGTCTACGATCCTTAAGGTGCACCTGGTAGCCATCTCTGCTTACCAGGCACGGGCCGGTCAGCAGACGGTGGCGCAGGAGTAGGTGGTCTAGCGTTTCTTTAAAGGCCTCGATCACATATCCCCTCCGGTGCATGAACCTCCACCTCCATGAGATCTACTGCTGGTATTGGCAAAGCTCATGGGCAAGCCATTCGAACCAGTGCACAAGTGTGAGATGTCACATTTGTCGTGGAAGACCGCCTTCCTGGTGGCCATCATGTCAGCCAGAAGGACTGGGGAGCTTCAGGTGCTCTCGGTGGAGTCTCCTTACCTGGTCTTCCACAGGGACAAGGTTGTCCTGCACCCCCCATCCGAAATTCCTTCCAAAGGTGGTGTCTGAGTTCCACCTTAATCAGGTGTTGACTTTGCCTGTGTTCCACCTGAACTACACCTTGGAGGCCGAGTACAGACTCCATATTCTGGACCTGAGATGAGCACTCTCTTATTATAAGGAGTGGATAGCAGACGTTTGGGGAGAGGTTCACCAGCTGTTTGTCACCTACGCTGAAGTCGCTGCTGACAGACCTGCAGCAAAGTGGACGATTGGCAGATGGATTACATCCTGCATTGATCTCTGCTATAGGTTGGCGGGCAAGGAGTCTCCCAAAGGGATAAAAGCTCATTCCACCTGCCATACTGCTGCATCGATGGCTGCTTCCAGGGACATCTGTATCCAGGAAATCTGCAGGACTGCTACCTGGAAGTCAGAAAACACCTTCATCACCTACAACCACATCAACCTTGAGTCACTCCGGGATGCTGGTTTTGGGGCCTCAGTTCTCCAATCTCTGTTCCCCAAGTAAGTATCATGTAGAGGGCGTGTGCGCCTTGCCTCCCTCCTCCAGGAGAACTACTAGGAATCTGCCAAACAGTGTGGGTAGAACAACATATCCACATCCCTAGAAAAGCAGATTACTCACCTGTAACAGTAGTTCTGGGGGTGGTATATGTTTTTCATCCACACGAACCCACCCGGCTTCGACGCACAACCTGAGCTTCCAGCGGGCAAAGATCTGGCATCATGGGGCGGAGCCAAGGGTTATACCACCTGGGTGGGTGGGAGGAGCCAGCTGCAAAACCTTCTGGCAAGATTTAAAGGGAAAGGAGAGTGCCAAACAGTGTGGATGAACAACATACCACTCCTAGAACTACTATTACAGATGAGTAACCTCTTTTTATTTACTCTGGAATGTTGCAAACAATGATGACCTAGAACTAAGGGTTCCGCCATTCAGTGTTAAGCAGCACTGTCTGAAACATTACAGAATAAATAAAAAGTTTATTTCTGACGGATCTATGGAAATTCCCATTGATGTGCAATGACACTGTAAATAGAAATTCACAAGGTTAAGGTTATTTTTGCTTATCTGGCACCTACAGTGAGAATAATATGATATTCTCACCCTAGGTGGATGATTAAATCAATATTCTCACTTGCAAATCTTTCAGAATAGAAACCTGCCATTTCATTTTGGGATTTGTACTCAGAATTCTATTTACAGAACATTAACTGTTGTATAAATTGAATATGCAGTGCACTGAGGAGTCCCAACAGAATGAAACACGTGTCTGTGGTTTGTTGTTCTTTCTTTGAGGAAGGCTCTTGTAGCAGGCCACACCGGGAGGACTAAGCCGAAGGACCACACAGAAAACTTCTAGCTAGCGGTCTACCAGAGGGGACCACCCGCCGCCGACATCAGCCGCTGACTTCAGCCTATCCTATAAAGGCAGGCAGTCCCCCACACCTACCTCAGTTCTTTTCTCGCCATCGACCAATGCATGACGGAGCTTAGCAGACACCGCAGCTACAGTCGACTGCCATTACCCGTGCTTGCCGCGCTTTTTTAATTTTCATTGTTCTTTAGTGTTAAACATCGAATTTTCGGTGTTTTCATCAACGAGTTTGTCTTTTCCCCCTACCTTGTCTTCCAGCTGCTCCACTAAGTGTGCCTGCGGCAAACAGATTCCTGAAAAAGACAACCACTCTGTGTGTCCCATCTGCATGGGCCTCAGCCATGACACCAAAACTGGCCAGATTTGGCAGAAATTCAATCAGGCCACTCAGAGACGTCGTCTAAAAACTGTGGCGAGACACCTTTTGAAGCAGAATTTGGTCATGATGGAAAAGGAGCTGCAGGCCAGGAGCTCTTCAGCCTCACTGGCACAGTCCTCCGGGGCCACCTCTTCTCAAAAAGAGAAATCCAGTGGGAAGCATAAGCATTGGGACCTGGACCGGTCAGCTCGCAGTTGCCCCACAAACCATCGACCGCAATGGGGTCGTCCTCCCGTGGGGGGTCAGCCAGGCCAGCCCTCTCTTCCTGTGGGCTCCTGATAGCTCCACCGCCCACCCTCAGCAATTTTGGGCAGTGGCTCTTCGGGGAAGATGACTTGGTCTCCTACTCCCCAGCCCCTGAAGCTCAGGCCCTGAACTTCCACAGGCTCTCAGCCAGGTGACTTCACTGGTGTTGGTTCTTTGGGCATTGGTTACTTCACCAGCGCCCCCTCCCCCAAACACGACGTTGCCTTCGTCGATTCCCACTATTGGGACCGACGTCAGCCCTTCCAGGCAACGCTTGCAGCAGACTACCACTGCTTCTTCTTTTTCTCTGGCGTCACCTCTGCCTTTGTCTTAGGGGTCTCCACTGGTGGATCCTTCCCCTGGGCTCTCCAGGCCGATGCCTGCTGGGCTGATGCCAGTCTTGCCGCTGCCTCAGCCTGTGGGCCTGACTCCGTCGTCGCCCCTGCCACAACCTACACCACAGCCGACACCTGTTGGGCCGTCGCCGGATCCTCAGCCGACGCCAGGTGGTCTTGCGCCTGGGTACCCGACACCGGCCCCACCGCTGTCATACACTTACCTATGTCAGAAAGCATAGGGAAAACCAGGAGCAGTTGTAGAATTCACCAAAAATATTTATTTACAGTAGCAGTAACATAAAAAAATAACTCGTTCAGAATAACTACACCCTGGAGGTTAGAAGGGACGGGGGGGGGGCATGATAGAGACATTCAAGTATCTGAGGGGAATCAATAAGGATGGGGCAGATGGGGTCTTTAAGGAGTGGGAGGGTCACCAGGGGCATGGGCTAAGAATGGGGGAGATTTAGGAAGGAAATGAGGAGACACTATTTCACAGAGAGGGTGGTAGCAAAATGGAGCGCCCTACCAGAATGGGTGGTATCATGTAAATCTGTGAACAGCTTCAAAGGGCATGGGACAGGGAAAGGGAGAATGAGGGTGGGGTGGCAGTGGGAAGATAAAGGGAGGGGGTGGGACAGCTCAAACTAGAGTGTTGGCTGCCGAGAACTTGCAGACCCAGATAGACCGGGTGGTCTGTTTCTGCTGGCACATTCATATAACTATGTACAAAGAAGAAAAAACATAGTTTTCCTTGAGTCTCTGTGTCCCTTTTTCTTCTTCTAAGCAATTGCAGTTTAGCTCCCTTATAAGTGTTTCCAACCCCCACTCTAAACAAACATCCTGTCCTTGTAAGTATCAGGCAGGATGAACACAGTAGAACACAGTGTGCTTTAGCTGAAGTCCAATTTCCTCAGCTTTTGCAAAAAGGCCTAAAATTTTAACTCTGGTAACTTCTGAGGTTTACAATAGCTGTCTGCAGTCGTCTCAAAATATAATTATATATATTTCGACAGTAATACTATCTATTTTCTAAACAAAAAGGGATCCCAATATATTAATTGCCAGCAGATTAGGCCCTGCTCGAACCTCTGATCCCTTGTTGGGAACCGGGGCCCTGCCCCCCCCCCCCTTGTGTACCAGAAACCCTGTCATCCCTCCCCACCCTCTGGGCCAGGCCTCAATTTGATACATCCCCTTTCTGTATCTGTCCCACCCCCTTTTGAAGCCCTCCACCGTGGAAATCTGAACCAGCTCTTCAGGCAGTGCATTCCAAGGATCCACCACCCTCTCAGTGAAAAACCTCCTCCTCTCCCCCCCCCCATCCTTCCACCTTCCACCTTCAAACCATGTCGTCTGGTGATACCTCCCTCCTTTAGTCTAAAGATTCCCTCTGTGTTTACCCGATTTATTCCCTTGAGGTACCTGAAGACCTCAATCATGTCCCCCCTGTCTCTCCTCTCCTCTCATCCAGTGAAAACAGGCCGAGCTCCTCAAGTCTGTCCTCATACATCAAATCCCCCAGTCCTCGTATCATCTTGGTAGCCCTCCTCTGTACCGTCTCCAGGAGCTGTATGTCTCTCTTCAAGTGTGGTCTCCAGTACTGTACACAGTACTCAAGGTGTGGTCTTACCAGTCCATTGTACAACGGCAGTACCACTTGTCTGCTCCTAGAGGTGATCCCCTTACGATGCATTCCAACATCCTGTTTGCTTTGCTAGCCGCTGTTCTGCACTGCTTAGAGTTATTCATACATGCATTCACCATGACCCCTAGGTCTTTTTCCCCTGTTGAGGCCTCCAGCGCCTCCCCACCCAAGGTGTGCTCGTGCTTAGGGTTCCCCCGCCCAAGATGTAACACCTTGCACTTGGTGGTATTGAAATTTAATTTCCAGGTGTGAGCCCACCTTTCCAGGGTGTCCATATCCCCTTGTAGGGCCAACCTCCCCTCTTCCCCCTCTACTACTGCTCCCAACTTGGAGTCGTCAGCGAAGAGACTCATTTCACACCCCATACCCACCCTGATGTCAGATATGTATGGATTAAACAGGATCGGACCCAGGACCGAGCCCTGCAGTACCCCACTACCAACCCCTCTAGGGTTCAAGAGCTCCCCACTGACTACTACTCTCTGTGTGTGTCTCCAGCTAGTCAGTTTTCTATGCATCTGACCATCAGTGGGCCGACACCCATCCCCATCGGTTTCTCCACCAGACCATTGTGGGGGACCGAGTCAAACGCCTTGCTGAAGTCTAAGAATAGTACATCCACAGGCTTTCCCCTGTCCAGTTCCGATGTTACCCATTCGTAGAACTCCACAAGGTTGGTTTGACACGATCTACCTGTCACAAACTCATGTTGCTGACTATCCAGACCTCCCACCTTCTCCAAGAACACCCCCAATCATTCCTTCAGTATACTCGCCATTAATTTTCCCACCACCAAGGACAAACTGATAGGTCTATAGTTACCTGGTACTTCTCTTGACCCCCCTTTATGGATTGGCACCACATGTGCTTCTCGCCAATCCCTAGGTACCCTCCGTGTCTCAAGCGACCTGTTGAAGAGCTCCGTCAGGGGTGCAGCCAATACGTCCACCAGTTCCCGTAGTACTCTCAGATGAATGCCATCTGGCCCAGGAGATTTATCTTTCTTTAGGGCTTGCCACACCTGTTCGGTGGAGATAGCATCATCTGTCCCCCCACCTTACTGGCCTTTTTATCCTTATCCTGATGTGACACCCCTGGGGTACCTCTCCCTTCCTTATGCTCCATTTCTGTTGCTCCCCCGATCCCACACACTACTGCTTCTATCCCCATCATGCCTTGCTTTGTAAGTACCCCATCTCCCTCTCTAGTGAACACCAAAGTGAAGTACAAACACATTTTCGGCACTCTGACAACCCCGGTGCACCAGGACAACTGCGCCAGGACAGATTTTTACTGCTTTCTGGGGGGCGCACCTCCCTACTAAAGGTTCTCAACTCAGGGGATGCATGTTGGGGAGGGTGAAAGCAGTAAAAAAAAAAAAGGTTTGGGCCAGATGCAACAAAATTGCACCAGCGCCCAGACCCGAACCCAGTACCTCAGCCACTAGCCAATCTCCGGCGTAGCTCAACCAGCAACCCATGCGCTGCCCCTACAACCTCTCCACCCCCTACCAGCCCCGCTCGCCGTGCTCACTCCCACCCACCCGGCGTGCATATGTATAGCGACATCCTGTTGCCTAGTTAGCCCACCCCTCATCTGGTCGCCTACCTTTCCATCACTGTGAGTGGATTGCACAGGGAAGAGGTAATGCATAACAGGACAGCCCTTCCTCATCGCCCACCTATGGGTTACCCCTCCTGACACTTCCCCCTCCACTCTCCTTATATTCGGGACATTTACCCCATAAGTTTTCCCCTTCGCATCAACATCCCTGTCTAAGGGTCCTCTATCCCTACTATCCAACCTCCTGCTTGCTGTAACATGACACCTCTAATTTCTGAGCATTGGCCCTGCCTCCCCTCCACCCCACCCGTCTGCTGCCCATACCCACTCCCCTTATCCTTGGTCACTCCCCCCAACTCCCCCAGCTTACTCCTTAAAAAATATACTTCACTCCTGATCCGAGATAGCTGTCTACAGAGTGGGCAGCCTCCATCTCTCCAGGCCCAATTGAGAATTATTACTGCCCCACAGCCTGTGCAGCCTACAACCCTTCCGAAGATGCCTGCTGTGGTGGAAAGAGGCCACCCTGTTTGTCCCTCTCTATTCCTAATGGGCACATCCCCCTTTTCCCAGTCTCTTCCACCTGGAATACTAACCCTCCCTCCTCTACTGGTGGCAATACTGGGGTGTACTAGGTCAATCATATTCATTTCCAACAAACAGTTCTGCTCTAAATAGACACTTAAACTCTAACTGATGAGACAGAGTAAACAAGCTTTAAATAGACACTTAAATTCTAACTGAAGATACAGAATAAACAGTATAATTATATAGTATATCTTAGCTGTTTCACCCCCCAGCTGCCTGTAATATCACAGTCCCACTTGCTTCTCCATGATTTTCCTTACTCGCCCCAGAATGCTACAGTTTTATTCAAATAGAAGTCCTGATTTATCCACCTCCAGAGAACCCCTTCCCTTACCAGCATGTAAAGGCTATTTAAAAGGGTGGCGGTGTGGGGTGGGAGGGAGAAAATATATGTTCAGTCCCAGAGCTCTGATGAGCTCCCTTTCACTGCTTGATCCCTCTCTCGCTCTCCAGCGCTGCTGCAAGCCGCCCATTAAATAGGGCAGCAAGCGTGCAGTGTTTTGGTACCGAAAATAAAAAAATTTAAAAGTTCAGTCCCAGAGCTCCGATGAGCTCCCTCTCGCTGCTCGATCCCTTTCTTGCTGTCTGGTGCTGTTGCAGGCCACTCGTTAAATAGGACAGCAAGCCTGCAGTGTTTTGGTGCTGAAAATAACAAAATTTAAAAGTTCAGTCCCAGAGCTCCGATGAGCTCCCTGTCGCTGCTCGATCCCTCTCTCACTCTCCAGCAATGCTGCAAGCCACCCGTTAAATAGGGCAGCAAGCCTGCAGCATTTTGGAGCCGAAAATAACAAAATTTAAAAGTTCAGTCCCAGAGCTCCGATGAGCTCCCTCTCACTGCTCGATCCCTCTCTCGCTCCATTCCATACAATGGTTTGCACATATTTTTATATTAGCAGACATGCAAGGAGAAAAAACAGAGAGCAAGAGAAAACTGAGAGACAGTGAGAGGCAAAGAATTGCAAGACTATCGGGGTGATAAAATCTGAAGTCTTACAGGAAAATTGGGTTGCTCAACCAGAAAGACAAATAGACAGGAAAGAACAGATCCTTGCATTTAAACACTTTCTCCATAACAAATGGGACAGGGTCCTATTCTACCCGGTCACAACCCGGTGCCCTCTTACCCTTATCCACTGGTGTATAACTTTCCGCCCTCTTTAGATTATAATGCCCTGTTTTCAGTGTGGTGGTCATTGGTCCAGCAACAGACCCCCGGCCCTCAACGGCCACCTCCAGCGTCTCCCCTCTGTCCTCCCCAGGACCCACCACCCCAGGATCCGGGTCGGGCTGGATCTAGTGATCCCTGAATGTCGGGGTCCTTCAGGGTTCGACCCAACATCGTCTCAGGCTCTCACAGAGATAAGCATAGGCCACCAGCATCAGCCCCAGACAGTGAAACTAGTAAGGATGACTCGCATTCTTTGGATTCTTCCTCACTACCAAGGGAGTCCTCAGATGGCGAGCAGCCTCATAAGGAGGTTTCCAAGTCCCCCCCCCCAGATGACCCAACTTTTATGGATGTCATGTGCCACATCCAGTCCATTATGGACTGGGAGATGGAGCAGCAAGACCCAGAGAGGTGCCATCTGGCCATTTACTTATGACAGTGAGATGCCCTCCCCATGGTGGTGCCCCCTTAGATCAACTCTAATGAAGAGGTCACCCGGGCAGTATGGAATCACCCATCCACCACCACTCCTTTACCTAGGAAGGCAGACTGTCTTTACCATGCCTCAGCTGGCAAGCACTTTTTAGGGGGCTGTCCCAAGGCGGATTCCATGGTTATTAATGCAGCTCATGACCGTACCAAGAAGCCCAAGCACCTCAGTCCCCTTTCCCCATGGGAGTCCAAGCAGCGGACCACCTGGGCAAACGCATGTTTGCGTCCTGTACCCTGGCTTTCTGGGCCCTTAATTATCTGGCTCACATGGTCCAATATCAAAATGTTCTTTGGAACCAAGTCAGGGACCTGGTGCAGACCTTGCCAGAGGACCCCACCAAAATGCAGCATGCCCAACTCTTAAAGTCTGGCTCGGATATGGGCAGTCACGTCCTCCAGGCTGCCTATGGATGCTGTGGATGCCTCCAGGCGTGGGGCAGCTGCTGAGGTCTGCCTCCAGCGCCATTCTTGGCTCCGGATATCAGGCTTTGCCCCGGACGTATGGTTCAGCATTTTAGACACCCCCCCCTTCCGGGGTTGTGTTCTTTTCAAGGGGATGTCCAGGACATCTTATCCACCCTGAAGGAGTCTGGGCAGGCCCTCGATTTGGTCCATTCACTCTATTACAGTCAGCCTAGAGCAGGCCATTGTCAGTACTTTCATTGGTCCTCTCACAAGCAGTCTTGAAACCAGTCTGCCAAGGGCCAGAACAAGCGAAAGGCCACAGTGGGCCCTGCAGCTGCTGCTGCCAGAGCCCCTTGGGCACCTGCAGCCATCCTGCCAGTGCCCACCCACACTTCCTGACTCCTTAGCCGACCCCCCCCCCGGCTGAGGCTGTGGAGGATGCAGTCGGGGGGTCGGTTCTCCCTCCACCTGGATGGGTGGCAGGGAGTGACCACAAATAGTTGGATGCTCCAGATCATAGAGCATGGGCACATGCTGGATTTTCAAGAGTGGCTTCCAGAAAATCCTCCAGTAAACTCTCTTACCCCCGGCCCATCTGTCCCTTGTCTGGGAGGAAATTCGGGCTCTTCTGCAAAAAAGAGCCATAGAGCCCGTCCCTCTGGCTCAGTTGGGAAGGGGGTTTTACTCCCACTTCTTCCTCATCCCCAAAAAGAGCGGGGATCTGCTGCCCATCCTGGACCTGAGCCATCTGAATATACATTGAATATAAGCATTTCTAGATGGTCTCTCTCCAAGGGCTGTTACCCCTTGTGCACCAGGGGGAATTGTCTCTTCTCGGTGGACATGCAGGATGCTTACCTGCACACCCAAATCTTCCCTGCCCATCGTCGCTTCCTCCACTTCCACTTTCAGGGAGGCCATTTCCAATTCTGGCCCTCCCTTTTGGCCTTTCTTCTGCCCCCAGGTATTTACCAAGTGCCTGACAGTAGTGGCAGCCCCTTTGAGGTGGCAGGGCTTCTATTTGTTCCCATACCTGGATAATTGGCTGCTTACAGCCCCCTTCAGGGACTGCCTGCATTCTCCTTCTCTTGGAAGGGGAGGTTTCTGTATGTATTTCCTTTCTTCCTGCTTCTACAGAGGGTTCTACTCATGCTCCAGTTGGAAGGGGGCAGAGATGATTCTTGTGAGCCGGCCTGTCGGCGCAGCGGTTGGATTTCCGCATGCGACGCCCTCGACCTGGGTTTGGGAACGGACCAGGGTCGCTGGAGGGCCGGCCAGGGGGAGAAGGATAAAGCGTCCCACGGACTGCTCTCCTTCTCCGGGAGGAGGGTGGGCAAGTGTCCGGAGCATCGAGGACCCCTGGCGGAGGCCAGGAGTCCCACAGCTACCGGCACTAGAGCGTACAGGAGGCAAGGTGGACGCCAGCATCATTGCACGACCCCGCCTCCCTGGAAAAACTAGACAGCTGCCAGCCTCCTTAAATGAAGCCTGCCACGGCTTCAATTAGCTCCTCAGGCCTGCCCTCCGACCTAGCCTGAAGACTGCGGCATGCAAGGGGGAGTGCCGCCAGCCCGCCGTGGGGGGTAAGCCATGGGTATCGGAGGGCCAAGGCCGATCTGAGGAGTGGATGTCCGTGGCTCGTGACCAGGCTGAGAGTACCATGAGGCAGGCAGCTTGGGCGGGGAAAAAGAATAAATGAAAAAAAAAAAAAAAGAGATGATTCTCATAGCCCCCTTCTGGCCACATCAGATTTGGGTCCCCTTGCTGCAGCAACTGGTGGTGTAATGCCAGTGCTTTTGCCCCTGTGCACCAGCTTGCTGTTCCAGGACCAGGGCACCCTAGTCCGTCCGGACCTAAAGTCCCTGCATCCCTATGCGTGCTTCCTGTGGACCTAGCTATTGCCTGCTTCAGGGTGTTCTCTAGGGTCGCAGATGTCCTGGTGGTGGCTAGGAAACCATCCACCAGGGCCACTTACAGTATGAAATGGAAGCGTTTCACCCTTTATGCTGCTGCTCACCATTTGGACTCTTTCACCTACCCGGTGAACCAGGTGTTAAAGTGCCTTCTTTCCCTTTCGGACTCTGGCTTAGGGTACTCCTCCCTCAAGGTGCACCTTTGACATCTCTGCATACCATGTACCTATTGAAGGCAAGTGTGTGGCCCAGCTCGAAGTGTCCTGCACTTTCCTGCGGGGCATTTTGCATCTGAAGCCTCCCATTTGGGACCCGTTCCCTCTGTGGGACCTCAACTTTATGTTAGAGAAACTCACTTTACCTCCCTTTGAACTGGCCATGAGTTGCGAGCAGTGCTTTCTGTCATGGAAAGCTTTCTTTTAGTTGCTGTTACTTCTGCTCGAAGTATTTCCGAGCTTCAGGATCTTATGTGTAAGGAGCCTTTTTTGGTTTTTCACAGACAGGGTGTCTTTGTGTACTAATCCTAAGGTCCTTCTTAAGGTGGTGTCGGAGTTTACTTTGAATCAATCCATCTACCTTCCAGTTTATTTTCCCGAGTACTTTAATCAGGGGGAGATCTTGCTTCATACTTTGGAAGTACATAGGATTTTGCGGTACTATACGAACTGCACCAAACCTTTCAAAAAATCTGACCAGTTTGTTTCATTTGCCCCCAAGAGAGAGGGCACTCCTGTTTCCAAACAGTGTTTGTCTATGTGGTTGGCAGATTGCATTGTTTATTGCTAGTACAATAAGACCGTTCCGGGAGTGGTTTAGGGCCATTCCACCAGGGGTATGGCGCCTCTATGGCTTCTTTCTGAAATGTTTCTGCTGCACACATCTGTGCAGCTGCCACCTAGAGTTCTGTTTACACCTCTACCAAGCATTGCAACTTGGACATCGCCTCTAGGCTCGGGGAAAATTTCGGCCTAACAGTACTTCAGGGCCTTCTATCCTGAGCATTTGGCTGCTGATCTGTCCTCCTCCCAGTGTTATTTTCCTGGTGATATCCGGTGCTGTTTGGGACTCAGTCCTACCAGTGTGACATGCTACAAGAGCCTTCCTTGAAGTAAGAGAGTACAGTTATGTAAGAATTTACCGTCACAGTAGAGCGAGAGAAGCTCTTGCAGCAGGCTCTGCTTTGCTTCCCTCCTTCCCCCTGCTGTTCTTTGTTTATCTCGCACTACTTCTGCTTTTCTTTTGGCTGTCTGGAACTTCCTCTGTTCTCCTTATGCTGCCCGCTTGGAGTCTCCGGCAGGAGAACTGAGGTGGGTGTGGGGGACCGCCCGCCTTTATAAAATAGGCTGAAGTCGGCGGTGGGTGGTCCCCAGTGGTAGACTGCTAACTAGAAGTTTTCCATGTGGTCCTGACGCCTGGCGGCTTAGTCCTACTGGTGTGTCCTGCTGCAAGAGCGTCTCTTGAAGATCTACTGTTACAGTTAAGTTCTTATGTAACTGTACTTTCTCAGCCTATAGTGGTTCAGATGTGAAAGCCTGTCTAGAAGTTCACCAGTTGCTATTCTGGTGAAGTCTTTTTGACCTGACCTGCACAAGAATTTGCATACCCATGATGCTTGTAGTGGATTTGGGCTTTAAGAGTGTATGCTGGGGTTTGAAGAGACACAGAAACCAAACAAGTTGGACACATCTTATCTCCTAGCATCATTTTGGATCCTACACTCTCTCTTGCAAACTGTCCCTTGGTATGCTAACTCCAAGTGTACTAAATGCCAGATTTGCTGAGTATGCTTCCCGTGTCCCCTACTTTAGGTGTGTTTCCGAAATATAAATTGTTCCTTTTTTTTCTCTGCCTTACCCCCCTCCCTACCCAGTCTTTAGAGGAAGTCTGCGATCTGTTACACGCTGCACCATTTCAGAACATCTTGCCAAGGATTCACGTCAAAGGTAAGTATCGTTAGTCACAGCTTGCTAAGTATTTCTGAGGATAACTGGCAGAGTTTGCCAGCTTGAATGATGGCACTGTATTAGCTGAAAAAGGCAGAATGTTGGCAGAGAACATTGTTGAATAAAAGCATGGAGCATAAAATGTATTTAGGGCCCAGTATAGCTTTTCAGCTCATGCTGCTCATATATTACCCTATCTAGTCCTGTAGTTGTCGCTGTCAAACATCCAGCTAGCTGCTTTGACAGAACTGACTGCTTTAGCAGCCACTACTCCATGCCATTAATAGCTCTTTACCACAAATCTCATACTCTGACAAGTCAACATATCAGTATTTATTTGTTTGTAAATTGGTGCCTGGGAAAAGCACACTGAGCCATGGCTTGTTTCCAGGCATGGATCAGGGGATGGCTTACAGAGGAAATGGGACAAAAAGTCAAACAGTACAGAAAAAATAAAAAGACAAAATGGCAAAGGGAAACAAGTGAATAAACAATTCAACTACACTGCTAAAGGCTTGGAATAGCAGATACATAAAATGAAGTACAAAGATATATTTATGTATTATATATTGTCCCTCCTCTGACTAGGTGTTGCCTTTAATTTTATTACCACTCTGCTCACACTGTATTAGCTGATGATGTTACAGTTACTTCACTGTATGTATCAGCCTTGCACTAAGTGTACTAATTGTATTATTCACTGTATCTGTACTATCCTGTCCAGGACCATCTTGCAAATGAGCTTGCTCAAGGATGACTTGCCTGGTTAAATAAAGTTTGATTGATAGTAACCAAGACCAAACAAAGATAATATACAATGAACTGTATATAATATACAGTGAGAGTATGTTAAATGCGTACACAGGTACATAGAATTTGAGAGCAAATAAAGAACCAGCAGTCCATCTAGTCTGGCCTGTCTGACTCTGTGACTGACCTAATGTTGGACCATCTTTACTGTACTGATTGCCCCAGTGGCGTCTCTTTTCTCTTTACCTGCCTCTCCAGGCTGTCTATACCCCACCGCCCACAGACCTTATTATCTCCTTGTGTCTGTCCCTTTCATTCCTGAAGCCAGTAACTGACTTGGCCTCAACCCCTTGCTTTGGTAAAGTATTCCATTCTTCCACAACCCATTCCATGAAAAAGAACTTCAACGGCTTCATCCCTCTGGTTACAGTACTTTTGTACCTTGTAAACCGATCATTACAGTCTGCCCTGTTTAGTCCCCTCAATAACTTGTAAGTCTCAATTAATGTCCTCCTTTCTCTCCTGGGTACTAGATAGTACACATTGAGACACTCTAGCCTCTTCTCATATGCCTTCCCTTGCTGCCCCTGCATCATTTTTGTTGATCTCCTTTGGACCTTCTCCAAACAGTCCTTGTCTTTCAGGTGGGAACTCCAACACTGCCCACAGTCTTGTCTTGTGACACCAGGGACTGGGAACAAGCCAAGGTTGTCGGGGGTAAGCCGGGGGTGGAGTGATTGATTGTGTCAGAAGATGTTTTCCCTCTGCAGGGAAGGAGGCTATGTGTAGCCAGTGTTACAGTACCAAAGGAAGAAGTCAGTCTGCCTTGTTGGAAGCACCTAAGAGCTGTGTCGCTAAATGCACTTGTGATTAATTGTTTTAAAGGAAAGGACAAATCCTTTAGCAGATGCTGTAGAACTGCAGCCGGGCCTCTGAGCCATGTTCCTTTTGGTTTAAAAAGCTCTCCCAAGGATTTGGGAATAACTGAAACAAGCACTGGTCCTCCACAAGAAGCCATAAGAGGAATGGCAAACCGTTGGGGTTTTGGTATCTTTCTTGCCTAGAGCGATCCATCTCTGTGTACAGATGTTACAGCACCACCTGTGTGACCACAGTGGGTGCTACAGAGCAACAGCTCACTATTGAGAGGGTGGAAAGCTGGTTGATACTGCACTAGCACATCCAGGTGAGTGTGTGCGTGCTTGGCGTCACAAATGGTTGGCTTCCTGTGGGAGGGACAAAAAATTGGGGAAAATAACTCTGTCGTCTGTAGATGTATCCTGGTGCATCTGGGCTCCGTGCCTCCACCTGCCTGCCTCCTGACACAAGAATGCTGTTGGGGGGGGTATATCCCCTCCATCCCAACCCAACTCGGGGAGGGGCCATTCAGAGCACATTGGAGGATGGCAGGTAAGGGCAGAGAGGTGTTGAGGGGCCCATGTGTGCCATGGGACTGTGAAGGGAGACAAGCACAGGACCATGGTGGAAGGAAAAATAGCAGATTAAATGGGGGTTGGGGGGTTGTAGTGAAATTCTTAGAGGAAAAGGGCTTAATGGATGAGAATCAGCATGGATTTACTAAGGGCTGGGCATGTCAGACTTTTTTAGTGAAGTGACACAAATTTCAGACTGGGGCGAGGCAATGGACAAACTGTACTTGGATTTTTGCAAAGCATTTCACTCGGTGCCACATTGACTAGCTAAAAAGGTGAGCTATGTGGGGATGGGGAAGAAATAACTAGATGGGTTGAAAACTGGTTGACAGAGCCGGCCCAGTGTTGTGATGGGCTGAGTTGCTGATAGCCTTACTTCCTACCACACTGGAAACCTAGGTTCAGAAACGGATCAAGGTCACTCGGCTGGCCTGGAGAAGGAGGATTGAGCGTCCGCGGACAGCTCTGCTACTTCAGGGAATAGGGGGCAGTGTGTACCACTGCTTGGCTGCCACTAGGCGGAGGCTGAGTGGCACAGCAGCAGTGGACTAGTTCAAAGGCCAGGCACTGAGGTGTACAGTGTCATTATGATGTACATGCATGCCATTGCCCGTGTACCAGCCCCGATCAAGGGAGAAAATGGGAGAAAAGCTCCTCGGGTGGTAGGATGATGCCCGGCAACCCAACAGGCTCTACCACCTACCCAACACCCATTCACCCGTAAATAGGTAGTCTTGGGGATGGTGGGTGTTGAGGCCAGGGATTGCAGGCAGATGGTGCCACTGCAGAGGGACAGGAGGAGAAACATCAAGAAGAAAAAATACAGACTGACAGAGCCCAGAGGGTGGTCCTAAATGGTAAATTCTCTGAGAACAGGGCATTGATTAGTGAGGTACTGTAGTAGTCGGTCCTGGAGTCACTCCTGTTTAATATGTATATCTGTGACATGGAAGAGGGCATCCAGGCTGAGCTGAGCCTGTTCACAGAGGATACTAAACTCTGTGGGAGGGTCAGCGGTGAAAATGTATTAATGTGATACAGGATGTGAGGAGACTAGAAAAGTGGTCCCATATTTGACAGTTGAAATTTAATGCCAAAAAATGCAAGCTGAATCACACAGGAGTGGAAAATAGATGAACCAAGTACTATATTGTTGGGACACTGGTAGAGAAATCATCAAAGGAGGAAAACCTGGGGGAAGTGATCAGCAGTAACCTAAGTACATCAGGGTATTTGGGAAGGCTAACAGAATGCTAGGTGAGTAGAGAGCAGATTACTAGCAGACATGTCTACCCACCCTGTGCCTCACCCCTGCCCACCTACCCTCAGGTGCACATCTAATTTCCTCAGGCAAGCAGTCCCCTCTTACCTCGCCTCCTAAGCGGACTCCCTCCTCACCCTGCCCATCTCTTTTCTTCCCCTATTCCTCTTGGGACCCCCCAAACCATTCTTTTTCAACATATTTCTCCCCCCCCCAATGCCCCCAGGATGGTGGTTTGTGCAGCTCTGTTGCAATTATTTGAAACTGGGTGACTAAACTTAACCTGTTCACTCCACCCAGTTGGTTATTGCTATTATATTTACTGGTTAGGGTCAATAAACTATCACTGACAGACCCTGAGAAACTCCGTAATCCACACTTGTAAATTACGGAGCTCAATAAACCATAGTTACCGCAACCAGGTGCGAGTCTCCCTCAGCTGTTCTCCGAGAAGGTGTCCTCATGCTGACGGTCTGCTCAAGCGACTCACAGAAAACTGCCAGTGCGGGAAACACACTTCTCGAAGAACTGACAGAAAAAAAGCCTTGGAGGAAAAAAGAAACATCTCAAAAGACTGTCTTTTTTTTTTTTTTTTAATTTTCTCTTTATCCTCCTCCCTACTTGCAGCCCCCTCCTCTTCGGGAGACACCTATGGGCTTATCAGCCTTCGCTCACCTACCTGGAGCCGGTGCAGTCCATGCCCCATGGAGCCGTGGCTATACCCCCCAGGCGGGTACGAGGCGGGACACCCTTCCACCCCGACGTTCCGCTAATCTTTGTCGGCATGCTGTCTCCGGGCAGGTAGGGGCATTGAAGGTCGGGCCCCTGGTGCTCCGTCTACCAGGAGGCTGCAAGGGTTTTTCCTGGTGTTTCTCGACGTGCCAGGTCCGATGACGTCAAGGCGCCGAAGCGCCGACGTCTGGCACGTCGCTCCTCCTCTGTTGGAGCATCGGGCTTGCTGTACCTCAGGTCTCCACCTGGGGTCAGACAAGCACCGAGCTCAGGTACCCCCCTCCCCCCGGAGAGGACGAGCAGTCCTTGGGAAGCTCAAGTCCTCCCCTCCCGGCTTGACCCTCCGCTCCGGGCTCGTTCCCGAACCGAGTGCGCTGGCGTCATGGCAATCAACAACTGCGCCCGTGAGCCGGCTTCAAAGACTGTCTTTCACTGAAAACTTCCTCCAGATAACTTATCCATTCTCTTTCACTGAACTGCATAAACTTCTAATTCAAAAACCGCTCAGGAGGTTCCCAGCTGAAACAGGAAATTCTAAAAAAAATTTTTTTAGATGTGATGAATTCAGTTAAAGCACTTGTTATAAGCTCTTTTCACACAAAAATGTTCAGCTATTGTTAAATACTTATAACCTCTTGATTTACAGTTTTACTCTGTTTCATTTAAGTAAAATAAATGATCTTACTTCGAGAGGGCTCTTGCAGTAGGTAATTACATATAGGACTGACGCCGGCCGGCGGCAGGACCCCACGGACAAATTTCTAGCTAGCAGTCCCTGGCGGGGACCGCCCCCACATCAGGTGACCGGCGCCAGACGATGTCGGTATAAAGGGGCAGTCCCAGATGCCCGCCTTCCAGTTCTTTCCCGCCGTCGGCTCGTGCAGCGCATCACGGTGAAGTTCATAATGCTCAGTCCTGTTGCTTCGTTGGTTTTTCCGAAAAGTATCAGTATTTTGTATTTTCTTCATCAGGTGAACGTCGGTATATGTCGTCCCCTTCAAAAAATAAGTGCGACTCATGTGGCGCCTAACTGCCTCACAAAGACGGTCACTCCCTCTGCCTTTTCTGTTTAGGCCCCGACCACGCAGTCGACAAGTGTCCGCACTACCTACATTTCAACGCGGCCACCCGCAGACGACGCCAGCAGTCTCTAGAAGCCCATCTCCTCAAAAAGAAGATGTCTGCGATGGAGAAGGAGTTGAAGAAGCTTCGGCAGGCGTCGACCTCCCCTGAAGGACACAAGAAGCGGGACAAAGAAAGGCACTGGGAGAAGGCCTCCTCCTCCGCAACTCCGGCCAGAGCCACGGCCAAGGTAACGTCCCCTCCGGGGGATCGCCTGACAGCAGCCTCCAAGGCTTTGGAGGAGGCGCCGGCCCGCCTGTCAGGTTCTCGTTCAAGCCTGCCAGGTGCCTCTGGGCAAAAGGAGGCTTCAGCCCCCAGTACCGCTGCAGGCTTGCGGCCTACTGGTGCGGGCGCCTCCCATAAGCCGGACGTTGGCTCCTCCGACGTCCGCCTGGGAGAAGGCCGCTAAGACGCCCGACCCTTCGGGGCAGCGCACGGCAGTGTCCCCCTCGGACTGAGCCTCTTCACATCCTCGGCCCGCCTCCGACGAGGGACTCCCGAAGTCGGATGCTGGCTCCTCTGGCGTCCGCCGGGACTCGGCCCCCAAGTCACACGTGGGCTCCTCCGACGTGCGCCGGGCCTCGGAGCCTACCGCAGACCCTGCTCCGTCTGTCGTCCCAGGTTCCCCGCAGCCCTCGCTGCCATCCGGGGAGCCCGAGTCCCCCCTGCCTGACCCCGGGGACTTTTCCCCTCCGTCCCCGGGCGAGGCTCGGGATGCTGGTCTGCCGTCTGATCCTCTTCCTACAGAGCCGGATCTGACGTCGGCTCCCCGGATGCTGGCCCCTCTGACGCCGGCGGGGGATATTCCTCTCTCATCGGGCCCTCCACCCCACGGGCCTATCACGGTCGATCCGCCCGTGGAGTTCCCTACTGAGCCGTCTGCTCCGGCAGCTCCTCCAGTGCCTGGGTATCTGCCATCTTATCTGACACCGGTTTTCCCAGGTCCACAGTATCCTGCGCCGCAGTACCCGGCGCCGACTCCACCGGCGCCGCGGTACCCAACGCCGCAATACCCAGCTCCGGTATTCCCGCAGCCGGGTTACGGATACTCTCCTTACGGATTTCATCCATACAACTATCCCCCTCCTCCACCGCCCCCTAGGCCGCCGGTGGATCTCCAGGAGACTCTGGCCTCCTGGTGGGCTGAGGCCAAGGCTCAGCTCACCAAGGAAGTCGAGAGCCGCTCTACGGCGGCGGTGCCACCCCGGCTCCCCCGTATGCCCCAGACGGCACTCCCTCCCGCCTCCGGATTCCCGGGCTCTGCCCTCGGGATCCAGAGAGGGGCAGGACACGCGTCCAGGGCTCCCCCCTAAGGAACCCATTCCTTCCCCTAGACGAGCCGAGGAGTCTTACTGTGCTTCAAATTCCTCTTCTTCTTCTCTCTCTCAGACTCCTTGGATTCCTCCGATGGTTGTTCCGAGAAAGACGACGAGCCGCACTCTCCGTCCAAGCCCCAGCCGAGGACTCCTCCGAAGTCTCCTCTGGAGGATCCTTCCTTCACGGAGTTGCTCAGGAAGATCCAGGAAATCCATCAGTGGCGTTCCTTAGAGCCAGATCCTCAGCGAGTTAAACTCGCCGAACATCTGGACTTGCCCCTTACGGACCCTACTCTAGTGCCACCCTGGATCGAGCCTCACGCCCACCTTGTTTCCACCATTTGGAAACAACCGTCGGCTTTAGCCCCACTTCCTCGGAAGTCCAACAGGCTATACCAGGCTTTGGAGGGTGTAGACTTTTTAGACTCTCACCCCTGCGCAGACTCTGTTGTGATTAGCGCCGCTCACGGCCGGTCAGCACACCCAAAACACTTGAGCTCATCTCCCCCGGATAAGGAATCTCGCCTTCTGGATCAGTATGGAAGGAAGATCTATGCTTCTTTCACACTGGGGATTAGGGCCCTAAATTATGTAGCACATATGGGGGATTACCAGAAGGCTGTCCTTAACCAGGTGGAATCCAAGATTGACTCCTTGCCTGACTCCCAAGTCAAGCAGGAGTTAGCCGACCTGGTCCGTTCTGCTCGTTTGGCCAGTCGTCACATTCTGAGGACGACCTACGATGCAGTGGACACCGCAGGACAGAGCTCTGCATTCGCCGTAAGTCTTCGGCGTCATGCATGGCTCCGTGTGTCAGGTCTGGTCCCGGAGGTGCAGTCAGCAATCCAAGAAGCACCTTTCAGAGGTTCTGTGCTTTTCAGTGGTGATGTCAAGAACATCATCACTGACTTGCAGGAGAAGGGGACGGCCCTTAAATCTGTTGATTCAATGTACCGTCGCCGTCCCTTTCGCAGACGCAGCCGGCCTCAAGCGAAACCTTAGGGAAGGCGGGCCACTAAATGTCGGGCCCCCACAGCTACCAGGCCCCCGCTGCCCAAAAAAGCAGTGGGTGCCCCAGCTGCAGCGCTGCCTCACACCACCTGACTCCTTCCCTCTCCCACCGCCTCCGGACACCCGGAGGAACTGGTAGGAGGGAGATTCTCCCTCCACCTTCTGGGTTGGGAGAAGATAACATCGGATTCATGGGTGCTTCAGATCATAGCAGAGGGGCACTCCATAGAGTTTCTGCAAAAACTTCCACGTCACCCCCCTCTGAACTCCTCTTACTCAAGGGACCATCTTCCTTTGGTCAAGGAAGAAATTTCTGCTCTCCTTGCGAAGCAGGCCATAGAGCCCGTCGCCCCTCACCTTCAAGGGACGGGTTACTATTCCCATTTCTTCCTTGTACCAAAGAAGACGGGAGATCTCAGACCCATTCTCAATCTCAGCTCCCTGAACCTATATGTGGAATACAAGAGGTTCAGGATGCTCTCCCTTCAGACCCTCTTGCCCCTGCTTCGGCCGGGCCAATGGCTGTGTGCACTGGATATGCAGGATGCGTACCTGCACATCCCCATTGCCCTTCGGCAAAAAGTACCTCAGGTTTGCGTTCCAGGGGACCACTACCACTCGCGGCACTCCTTTTGGTCTTTCCTCAGCTCCCGAGTCTTTACAAATGCCGGCGGTGGTAGCGGCCGCGTGCGTACTTTGGGTTCAGGTTTTCCTACCTGGATGACTGGCTCCTGGCGGCCCCATCCAGGGAGGAACTCCTGCATTTTCTCTCCCTCACCCAGCAGGTTTTCACTGGTCTGGGTATCACCATCAACCATTCCAAGTCTCACCTGGATCCTTCCCAGAGACTCCAGTTTATCAGGACAATCCTCGATACGACATTGTGCAGTACCTTTCTGCCTCCGGACAGGGGGGTCTCCCTCCAGTCCCAGATTTCCCTTCTGTCGGAACGCAGGAGGGTTCTGGCGAGGTCGGTGCTCCGTCTCCTGAGGCTTATGGCGGCTGCCATCCCGACGGTTCCGCGCGCGCGTCTCCACATGAGGATCTCTCAGTGGACTCTCTGCTCTTAGTGGGATCAACTGGTAGGCGACCTAGATCATCTGGTACTGATCTCCTCGCTGATGATAAGAGACTTGCAATGGTGGATGGTTCGAGAGAACCTATTCCGGGGTGTCCCCTTTTTTCATCCTCCCCCCGCTCAGACTCTGACCATGGACGCTTCAGGCGAAGGATGGGGAGCCCATCTGGGTCCTCACCGAACCCAGGGCTTATGGTCAGAATTGGAGTTAGTTCTCCACATCAACGTGCTCAAGCTTGAGGCAGTGCTGTTGCTCTCAGGCCCTTCACCAATACATCCTTCCGGTCACGTAGCCATCCAAGCGGACAACATGTCGTGGTGGGTACACCAACAAGCGAGGAGGACTCGGTCCTACCGCTGTGCAGGGAAGCGATGAGGGTTTGAGGAATGAGCGGCTCTTCACAACCTTCACCTCACAGCGATCCATGTGCTGGGAGTCGACAATGTCCTGGCAGACAAGCTAAGTCGTTCTTCGGCTCTGCCACACGAGTGGGAACTGGACCAAAAAGTTCTAAAAAGCATCTTCCAAATTTGGGGGACTCCACAGATAGACCTGTTCGCCTCCTCCCAAAACGCAAAGCTTCCAACCTTTTGCTCGCTCGCTCCAGAGCGAGGCACTTTCTGGAGCGACGCTCTGTCTCTAAACTGGAAGGACAGATTCGTCTATGCTTTTCCCCCAGTTCCTCTGGTCCCTCACGTGTTGCAGAAACTGGCATTGGAAGGAGCGAGAATGATTCTGATCGCTCCTTTCTGGCCCAGGCAAATCTGGTTCTCTCTTCTACAACAATACTCAGAGGTTCCTCCTCTTCCTCTTCCTTTATCTCGAGGATTGCTGACCCAGGATCAGGGGACCCTGGTCCATCCGGGACTAAAGTCTCTTGAACTTCATGCATGGCTCCTGCAGACCTAGCCCAATCTCGTTTTGGCGTCTCTCCTAAGGTGGCCGAGATTCTGGTGGAGGCTAGAAAACCCTCCACTAGGTCCACCTACGCCATGAAATGGAAAAGATTTTCCATTTGGGCTGCATCCAGGAACGTGGAGCCCTTTTCCTGTCTTGTAGCCGTTCTGCTTGATTACCTGCGTCATCTTTTCGACCTGGGTCTCAGTCACTCCTCGTTGAAAGTCCATATGGCGGCTATTTCAGCCTACCATGTCCCTTTCGCTGATAAGGCATTTGCCCAACTGGAGGTATCCAAAACTTTTCTCAGAGGGGTCCTTCATCTCAGGCCCCCTGTCCGGACTCCAGCTCCCTTGGGACTTGAACTTTGTCCTCGAGAAACTTACCCTTCCTCCTTTTGAGCCCTGCGGCTTCCTGAGACTTGAAGTTTTATCATAGAAGACGCCTTCTTGGTGGCCATTACTCTCTCAGAGAATTTCCGAGTTCATGCCTGATGTGCAAAAACTCTCATCTGATTTTTCACAGAGAACCAGTAGCTCTTCACACGAATCCTAAGTTCCTCCCGAAGGTGGTAGCGGAATCTACTTTAAATCAGTCTATTGAATTACCTGACTTTTTCACGCAGTACTCCAACCAAGGAGAATACTTGCTCCATACCATGGATGTCCACAGGATTCTGAGATACTACACCGATAGGATGAAGGATCTCAGAAAGACTGATCAGTTGTTCGTCTCTTTTGCTCACAAAAGGGAAGGCAATGCTGTTTCTAAGCAATGCCTATCAAAATGGTTGGCCCATTGCATCACTTTCTGTTATGACAAGTACAACAAGACCCTACCAGGTCAAGTCACAGGTCACTCCACTCGTGGAGTAGCAGCCTCTGCGGCTTGTTTCAAGAACGTGTCTGCGGCAGACATCTGTGCTGCCGCCACTTGGACTTCCGTCCATACCTTTACTAAACATTACAGTTTCGGACATTGCCTCTCGCCGTAGAGCAAGCTTCGGGTTAGCTGTCTTGCAAGGCCTCCTTTCTTGAGGCTTACAAGGTTATTTGCTACTTCTTGGAGTAGTTCCTCCTCCCGGTGCCTTTCATTTGTTCCAGACTGCTTGGGATTCTGTCCTATATGTAATTACCTACTGCAAGAGCCCCCTCGAAGTAAGATAGTACAGTTACGTAAGAACTTACCGTAACAGTAGGTCTTCGAGAGAGGCTCTTGCACTAGGTAATACCTTCCCGCCCTCCATCCCCCTAAGCTTTTTCAGCTCTTTTTCCATTGGGGGAAATATCTGCTTCTCTGTCGTCTGGGCCTTCTGGGCCTGTGGCGGGAAAGAACTGGAAGGCGGGCGTCTGGGACCGCCCCTTTATACCGACATCATCTGACGCCGGTCACCTGACGTGGGGGCGGTCCCCACCAGGGACTGCTAGCTAGAAATTTTTCCGTGGGGTCCTGCCGCTGGCCGGCGTCAGTCCTATATGTAATTACGTACTGCAAGAGCCTCTCTCGAAGATCTACTGTTACGGTAAGTTCTTACGTAACTGTACTTTCTTCACAGAAACTGTTTGTCTCTTAATTTATAAATTAACCAGTAGTAACCAGTAAATATGAAAAATAAAACATGGGAAAGTGTGGTAATTCAGATTTTATGCACACCCTTGATGTGTGATGCCCAGATAAACCTCGAGGGCGAAGGTGGCATCACACACCTCGGGTGTGCATAAAATCCTCATAAACCACACTTCCCCATGCATTATTCTATATTTACACAGAATTTGATGGCAGATGATGACCACTTAGCCCACCCAGTCTGCCCATTTCCCTACCAAATGGATAAGCTGCAGATCCTAGTTAACCAACAGCCTACTTCCTCCTACCCCCACTAGAATTGCCTTATGTCTGTCCCATGCATTCTTGAATTCCCCCACTGTTTTGACTCCACAACCACCTCAGGAAGGCTGTTCCATGCATCCACAACCCTCTCATGAAAAATACTTCCTCACATTACCTCTGAGGCAGTCCCTCCTCTATCTTCAAATTGTACCCTTGTTCTTGCATCTTTTCTGAAAAGATACTCTCTCTTGGACTTTGTTGATTCCCTTGATGTACTTGAAAGTTTCTATTATGTCCCCCCTCTCCCTCCTTTCCTTGTGGGTATACATATTAAGCTCCTTAAGTCTCTCTCTTCGTATGTCTTCTGGTGCAGACCCTGCACCATTTTGGTTGCCCTCCTCTAGGTAGCCTCCACCCTGTCTATGTCCTTGCGGAGATGGGGTCTCCAGAACTGCACGCAGTTCTCCAGATGGGGTATCACCAATTCTCTGTACAGAGGGTCAACAACTTCCTGTTTTCTATTGGTGATGTCTCTCCCTATGCATCCCAGTATCCCCCCAGTCCTCCTTACTGCCTTCTCACATTTGCTTGCCCACCTTTAGGTTATCTGATATAACTACCCCCCAGGTCCCTTTCCATTTTTGTTGTCAGTATCTCACTCCCCACTGTGTACTCTTCCCCTGGGTTTTTGTTTCCCAGGTGCATTACTTTTTTTTTTATTTTTTCATTTTTTTTTTTATTGAAGTCTTGGATGACACCTTAGGAGGCAGTATGGCGCAGTGGTTTAAGGCTCTGAGCTGTAAATCTGGTGACCCGGGTTTGAATCCCACAGCCCTCACTTGCATACTGTGTGACCCTGAGCAAGTCACTTAACTTCCTCGTGCTCCCAGGTTGCACCTGCAAACAAGCTTTCAGCTTAGTGCGTCTCACCTGGTAAAAAATAATTGGTAAAAAAAAAACCTGTGAGCAGATGCTCTTTGAGAGGTTCTGCATCAATACATGAGCAAAAAGACACAATAATTAGAGACAAAATACAGATATTATATATATACAAGCACAGTGTACAGAAATATAGTAGATGGTACAGACCAAAAGCAACTAAGAGTGCTATGGCATTGTACAATGTATGCCTGCGTCATATGAGAAGGCAGAGACAGAGTAGGATAGGGCACTGGAGAGGAGGCAACAGAGGGTGTAAGGGTGGACAGTGAACTACTGCAGAGAGACTATCCTGGTAGCTAAAAATAGGAAGTGCTAGAGGTAGTCTATAGCGTTCTGTGTTCTAGCGGGGGCGCATACCAATACTAAAACTATCAGCGAGGCGCTGACGCAGCCTACGTTTAAAGGATCCAAGTATTGTGGCACTGGAGATGTCAGAGGGTAGACCATTTGTCCAGAGAGGGGCCTGATGAGCAAAGGAACGCTGGGCCATGGTTGTCCGACACCTGGGCACATGGAAGATTTGGGTGGTTGAGCTCCTGGTTTGTCTGGCGTTTGAAGGCAGAGACAGGAGGCTCTGTACCCCTAGCGGAAGTGGGTGTAACGTTACCTTTTTTGCAAGCAGGCAGGTTAGGTAATGGATTCTGTTGCTCAGGTGGAGCCAGCCAGTCTAAGTATACAGCTCACAAGTATGGGTGAGCTTTGGGGCATTAGTGAGCAGACGGCAGGCCTTGTTTAGAGCTGTTGAGAGACGTTGGAGTGCAGAGTCGGTTGCGGAGCTGTAAATGGCCAGACCATAGTCAATGAGGGTTAAAAGTGAGCTGTTTATTGCCAGATTGAGGGCTTCAAATGTTAGGCTGTGCCTGTGTCTGTAGAGGATTCCGATCCTGGTGTTGAGGGCTTTAGCAGTGTTATCAATATGCTGAGTATATGACAGGGAGGAGTCCAAAGTGATCCCCAGGTATTTGAAGTGGGGAACTAGCTCCAAGGTGATACTGACGTCGTTCCGAATTGCTAGGGGGTAGCCTTTTAGCTTGTTTTGGGCTGAGGAGCATAGTCTTGGTCTTCGTAGTTCAAGACCAGTTTTTGTTCTTTGAACCATTTTTCCGCAGTTGCAAAGCCTCTTTTCAGGTCCAACTCAAGAATTATGGGGTCTAGGTTGCTTGCAAAGATCACCTCATCATCTTCATAAAGGAGCATGCGGCATTGGCAGGAAGGCACTTCTTTGCGTTGAATCTAAGCTGCCATACATTTGACCATTCCCTAGCCTTGCCAAGTCCCTTCTCATTCTTTCCACCCCTCCTTGTGTATCAACCCTGTTGCAGATCTTTGGGTTGTCTGCAAAGAGACATACTTTTCCTTCCAGTCCCTCTGCAGTGTCACTTATAAAGACATTAAAAAAGACTGGACCCAGTACTGAACCCTGAGGTACCCCACTAGTAACACCCCTCTCTTCACTGTGAACTCCGTTTACTATTACCCTCTGCGTCCTGTTGTCTAGCCAATGTTTTGCCCAGGCTACCACCCTGAGACCCACTCCCAGGCTGACTAATTTGTTTAGTAATCTTTTGTGTGGGACTTTGTCAGATGCCTTGATAATGTCTATGTAGGCCATGTCCACAACCCCTCCCTGGTCTACTACTTTGGTCACCCAGTCAAAGAAATCAATTAGATTCATCTGACATGACCTTCCAGCTGTGAATCCATGCTGCCTTGGGTCCTGTGCCCCACTGGCCTCTAGGTACTCAACAGTTCTTTCCTTCAGAAGTGATTCCATCATTTTCCCTACCACTGAGGTCAAACTGACAGGTCTGCAGTTTCCTGCCTCTGTCTTGCTCCCACTTTTGTGAAGAGGAATCACATCTGCCTTCCTACAGTCCTCGGGTACCACACCATCGTCCCATGATTTGTTAAAAAGGGTAGTCAGTGGTGTTACTAGTTATCTCCTTAGTTCTTTTAGAACTCTGGGGTGAATACCATCAGGCCCCATTGCTTTGTCCACCTTCAGTTTTAGGAGTCCTTTCAGAACCCTTTCTTCTGTGAAAGGACTGATATCGACCCCCCCATCCAGAGTGCTTCTACTGACTGGGTTAGGAACCTCCCCCTCCTCTTCTTTTGTGAACACTGAGCAGAAGTATTCATTCAGTATCCCTGCTTTTTCATTGTCCCTCTGTGCCCACCCACCACCTCTTTATTAAGTCTCAGTATTCCTTCCTTTGTCTTTCTTCGCTCCCTAATGTACCTGTAAAAGGTTTTATCCCTCTTCTTAACCGAGTTGTCTATCTTTTCCTTGGTTTGGGCCTTTGCTCTTCTGACTGCCTTCCCCGATTCCTTCTGCTTTAACTGGTACAGTTCTCTGTCCTGCTCCTTCTGTGTTTCCTTATACTTCCTGTATGCTGTCTTTTTCTCCCTAACCTTCCCCGCCACCTCTTTTGAGAACCATAGTGTTTTTTTCTTTCATTTTGATTTGTTTATTTGCTTCACACAAAGGCTTCTTGCCTCTGTGATGGTAGTTTTTGTGTTTCCCTGGTGTTGCCCCCCCCCCCTTGCCTGTTTGCTAGTGTTTTTCTGAGGCACTCTCCCATTTTAACAAAAGCAGCCCTCCTGCAGTCCAGTACCTTCACTTTTGTATGGCTTGACTCTACAGCTGAGTTTATCATGAACCACACTGTTTGGTGGTCACTTGTTCCCAGATGGCTACCCACTTCTAGATCTAAGATCCTCTCTCCACCCCCTTTTAAGAGTACCAGGTCTATGATTGCTCCCTCCTGAGTGGGTTCCAGCACTAGCTGTCTGAGGCATGCCCCCTATAGGGCATCAAGAATGGCCCTGCACTTGCTTGTGGCTGCAGCAAAGGTGCTCCAGTTAACATCTGGCATATTCAGGTCCCCCATCAGCAATATCTCCACTTTCTCTGCCATCCTAAGGATGCCTTCTATCATTTCCTTGTCCATTTCCTCCCCCAGAGACGGGGATCTGTGTACAACCCCTGTACAGATTGTAGTGCCATTTCCAGTCTCCAGAGTGACCCACAGTGCCTCCTCTCCTTCCTGTTTACCCTTTAGTTCTGTTGCCTTGATCCCTTCCCTTACATAGAGAGCTACTCACCTCCTCTTCTACCCTCCCTGTCCCTCCTGTAGATTGTGTACCTTGGTATGTTGACATCCCAGTCATGGTTCTCTGTGTACCATGTTTCTGTGACTGCCACGATATCCAGGCATCCCTCTTCCATCAAGGCCACCAGTTCAGGGAGATTGTTACCTAGACTATGGGCATTGGTACTCATTACACTCCATTTTTGATGGCCTTATCCCTTTTGCCCTATCCCTGTCCTTACTGCCTTTGTCTTTTCTCCATTTACCCCTGCCCTCTCCTATCAACTTCTCTATCTTGGTGTTTACCTCACTAACTACCCTGATTTTTGCGGGGCTAGGATTTCCTCTCCTTTTCAATGCCTCCCCGGCTAGTTTAAATGCTTGCCAATGAAGCATTTAAATCTGTCACCTAGGATCCTGATTCCCTCCTGGACAGATGCAGATCATCGCGCCAGTATAGGCCTGCATCCCTCCAGGTGGATTCCCAGTCCCCAATTAAGCCAAAACCCTGAGCTCTGCACCAGTTTTTCAACCACTGATTGAATCTCATGGTGTGGAGCACCCTAGTCTCACCCATGCCATTGACAGGCAGCACCTCCAAGAAGGTTACCATGTGTGTTACTTGTCTAAGGCCCTTCCCCAAATCCACAAACTCTTCCTGCGCTGCTCTGATCCTTTTCCCAGCCAGGTCATTTGTCCCTAGGTGGACAGTGACATCCGGCTTCCTCCTCCGTGCAGCTGCTCCCACGAGCCTGAGGATTCGCTCTCTGTCCCTTCAAGCCATGGCGCCAGGTAGGCACCTTACCTCCCTCTCCCCTTCCCCCCTCCCCCAGTTGTATCCTCCTAACAATGGAGTCCCCACCAGGAGTTGTTTCCTTCCCCTGTGGGGTCCCATGCCACCCTCCTGTGGGTCTCCTTTGTGGAGGTTTCCAGCATCCTCCTTGGTCTCCACTGTGGGTGCCTCCATAGAGGAACTACACTCTGCCAGAATGACATATGAATTGTGGAGAGGTACAACTGGAAGGGTGCACCTCTGTTCCACCACCCTCACCCTCCTTGAGCCCAATGTGGTCCAACCGCTGCTCTTTCTTGGCAACCGCTGAGGCAGCAGAGGTGGCCCTGGTGGTCCTTGGGTGGGAAAGGAGGTCCCCTGTATCCTGGCCAGCTCAGTCTGGAGATGAGCAACCTCCTCCCTCAGCCCAGAGAGGTGCCTGCAGATGGGACAACACTGCATCCTCCAGAATGTCTCCCGGAAGACTGGTGCTCCACAGCCACTGCACTGCACCACACCCATCATGTCTTACTTGCAGACTCTTAACTGTTGTTTTGTATACTTACTCTTTGCTCTCTCTATTTTTTTTTCTCTCTACTTTCCTACTGCCTCTGTGCCCTTAAAGCTCCTGATCGTCCTGTTCTGGGACAGGAAGTTCCTACATTCCTCTGTAGTCTCCTTCTTACTTGCTCAGAGTCAGACCTCCAGCAGCTGGGGGTGGATGGTAAGCTACTCTTTTCCTTCTAGGATGGTGAGTCTTTTGTGCCTCTATGATCACTCCCTTCCTGCTCCCAAACAGGAAGTTCCTGTTGTTAGTCAAATCCTGTGCCTATAAAAGTAGAACCGGCTAAGGGTGGAGGGGAGGGATGGAGGGCAAAATAGTCCCAGTAAAGTTCTAACAGAAGCTCCTTACTCTTGCTGTTCTCTGCCAAAAGCTATCTAGGTCAGTTTTTAAATGCAAACACCTGGCTTCCTTCTGGCTAAGCCACTCTCCCAATTCACAGTTTTTCTTCACCTAGCTAACTGCACAGATGACAATTCCTTCACTCAACTCAGACAAACACACTGACTCTTTTTCTTTTGTTCTTTTGTTTGTTTTTACCCTAAATTGAAGTTCCCAGTAGTAGAGTTCTAGTTCTTTAGTCCAGTAGGGCAATAAAGTTCTAACAACAGCTCCTTCCTCTTGCTGTTCTCTGCCAAAACCTGTTACCTACACCCAAGTGGTTATTGCTATTTTTTGCTCTCACTTAATGATAGTGTATTTCTGTAAACTGCATCTTAATTATTCTTTTGCATTGTCTATTCCTATAGTTCTCAGACTTTATCTCAGTGAGCCTCCCCAAAACCATGGAAAAGATTTTGAGCCTCCCCGAAAATTGAAAAAATCTTGTGCCTCCCCAAAGAAAAATAACGTACTGTACTTTGCGCAGTACGCCATGAATAAATTGAAACCTCTTTGAGTACTTGACTCATATTCAGTTCTTTGTCTTATACTGATGTGGAACCTTTGAAAAAGAGCATGTGCTCAAAGGTGTTATCTGAATAACAAGTAAATAAAATAAATATTATTATTACAGCTTATTCGTAACCCCGCCAACCTCGTACTCTGCTATTTTCATTCTTGAACCATTGTTACCCTTGTTGCAGTACCTTCATGGGTCAGACTTCTTTCTCTGTTTCCTCTCTATATGAAATAACCTTCCTACATACTTTACCTCTCCCCTCCTTCCTGCTCCTAAGCAACTTCTCAGGGATTACTTTGCTCCTTCCTGCTATTGCTCTTAGCACTTCTATGCTCAATCATTGTATTTGGGCTGTTCTGCTATCAGGCTACAAATTGATCAATTACCACCACTCATTATTAGTTTATTGTTCATATTTGTTTGCACTATTCTTATTGTGTATTTCTTGAATGTTTTGCAGTCATCTTTGAAATGTATTCACTCCCTAACCTTCCTGGGTATACCTGAAATGAGCCATTCATTCACCTTCCCTTGTCACCTATTAGTAAATAAATACATTCAATCCACCTACTATTATCCTCTTTCAGTTTGCTTCATCTCTTCACACAAAATACATAAAACTCAAAATTTAAATATAGTACTTTTTCAGACTTGCTTGAGCCTCCCCTGGAACAGGTTGGGGCCTCCCCAAGGAGGCTGGCCTCACCATTTGAGAACCCCTGGTCTATTCAATCATGTACTGTATCTTCAGTTACTGTTGTGTATTGCTACTCTAATGCTGTATATTTCGGTTTGTTACTGATGTGTATTGTTTTCTATGCTATTTATATGTGCTCTGTTAAGCACAGATCTTACCTGTATCAGTCTTCACCATTCATCACTGGTGGGTCTAGCTGGAGGCACCAGGACCCCGCGGGAGCTAATAGCTGAAAGCTTTTTCAGTTTTCCTCTGGAGGAGGGGCAGACATCTGGGATGGCGCTGCCCTCAAGGCTGACATAATATGTGGTGCTCGTGGGTTGTCCAGTAACGGACACCATACCCTCCACCATCTCAGTTCTGTTTTTCCAGCCATTGAGGCAGCATCAACTCCATGGGATTAGCAAGAGTGAAATTCCCAGAAGACTTTGCGGTTTTGTTAGTTGGATCCAGTCACTCGATACCGTTTTCGGCACCATTTCTTTTTTACTTTTTCTCTAAAAAGTGTGGTGTCGCGTCTTTTCTTTTGTTTTTATTATTTTGTGCAGCTGTTCATGTCCAGTTCAGGGCAAAAATGTTCATCTAAGGAGGGGACTATCCAAATGTATCGGTTCCTCTGCCGTAATCTCATGACCGTAACTGACCTGCATGAGCGGTGTTTTACTTGCTTGCGGCTGTGCCATGATATGGATTCATGCAACACCTGGTTTTCAGTGGATTTCCACACATTGGTTAACCATGCAGCGACGTTGGGGAGGGACACCCCAACATTTGGTAGTTGGCATTGCACGAGGGCCCCCAAGGTAAGGTCTCTGAGCCCTTCCCATCAGGCCTCCCCCGCTGTTATACACACTGGAGGAGAGCAGGCCTCCACTGTCTCGGGTCTCGCTCAGATTGGACACTTGAGCGAGGGGTCAGCTGGACAGTCTGCCTCCTTTGAGGGGTGGTTTAGCACCTGCCTAGTTCCTCTTTGGGGAACTGGGCCCCCCCCCCCCGGTGTCAAGGCCTCGACTGTAAGGCGAGCCTGCATCGGCGGTTTCCTTCGGCAGCTTCAGTGGTTGCGGCCTCAGCTCTTGGCACCGGCCCTGGGGCCTGTGAGCAAGGTAGTGCCGCCATTGCCACTGGGCACCTCCCGACACCGTCCCCAGTGTCAGGACAGGTAGAGTGTCCAGGGTTGCCTCTCTCTCTGGATATCCGTGGTCTCCAACTCAGAATCCGAGGACAACCCAGAGTGGTAGCCCAGTTCTCCAGAGCTCCGGACACTCTCAAGACCCAGTAGGTGATCTTCTCCCTTGCCCTCTTCTCAGGTCAGCAGCATCCACGGTGCCGCCTCTCCCTCTGTTGATACCATCTTCAGTGCTGCGGAGGCCTCCAGTGCCATTTCTGGTGCCGTTCCAGAGGACGGCACCACTTTCGGTACCAAGATCAGTGCCAACTCCGAAGCTGGTGCCACCTCCGAGTTTGGTGCAGCATTCGGTACCGCCTCTGGGGTCAGTGCCGCCTCTGGGGATAGCGCCGTGGTCGGTGCTGCATCTGATGGTGGTGCCACGGGTGGGGCTGCTTCTTGTGGTGGTGCCACCTCTGGCGCCGTTTCTGTTGTCAGTGCCGCCTTCAGTGTTGCTTCGGTGGTCAGTGCCGGGTCCAAAAAGGAATTGGAAGCCAACCTGGGTACCAGTTTCTCATTTCCTCCATCACTGAGAGCAGTGGCAAAGGTTGGGCCTCTTTTGAGGGGCAGGTCCCGGTCCTCTGGCTCTGGTCTGGGAGGGCCCTGTTGTGCATCCCAGTCTGTTCCAGTGGCCTTGGCCACGCTGGGACAGAGTTGAGTGATGATACAGGCCCTTCCTCTCCTTCTAGGGGCTGGAGCCTTGCTGTTGGTGGGGACAGGAGCCACCATTCTAGGCCTGTACAGCTCTGATCTCCTCACCAGGGGTCTCTCTTCCCCCAGGGCACCACCCTGTTCGCTTGGAGCAGGTTGAGCAACAGTCGGCTGGGCAGCGCAGCCCTCTCCTTCGGGAGGCATCCCCTGTTTGCTCCTACAGACCTGGGAAAGGGGCTTTGGTCTCTCAGGACCATTCTACTCCTCCTTCTACCTCTCTTCCCCCGCCCCCGGACTATGTGGTCGCCTGGGTCACCTCACATGGGAACAATATAGGGCAATGACTAGTGTATTCTCCATCTACTTTAGGGCCATGAATGAGATGGTTTTTCTACCTCCTACCATTGCAACACCGCACCCTGTACAGAGTCCACCCACATCGTCGACTTCTTCCTCATAGGGAAAGGACACTTCCCCTCATATCTTCTCCAATACTGATTTCACTGATAATCAATGATTACTCACGATGATGTTGGAGGAACTCTATCTTCCCCCAGTGGTAGAATGCAATCCTGTATGTGAAACACTTTCCTTCATTGGAGAGTACAGTCCAGAATCCATCATGATCCCTCCATGGCCCTGTCCTTTCATGGAAGAGTCGCACAGCACCTGGCAGTTTCCCACCTCCTCTGTTCCAGCCCCTCGGGACTGTCAGTGAAGATATTGTTCTCCCCCGGGTCTCCAGGAACTATGCCTAATCCTACATTGGGATTGGAGTGGCTGGATACTCCCTCAGGGCAGCTTTGCCCTTCAAGAGACTGCCCCCCAGAGCTGACTCTGTGGAGTTTGATCACTGGGGTATAATTTTTTTCTTCTGCGTATCTCTTACTGTCTATCTCGGCTCACCAGGCACACCATGTAGCTTATGTGAGACACCTGCAGGCTTCGCTGGGTCAGATCTTAGCAGCCATGCCTGAGAGCGAGGTAACTAGATGGGCCATCGCCATTTCTACACGCAGCTTGGAGCTGGCAAGACACCAAGTGAGAGCATCTTATGATGCCAGTGTGATAGCCTCCAGGCTAGTAGGAACAGCAGTCTGCATTCGGCAGATGGCATGGCTCCGTTTATCCCAGTTGTCACCTTTGGTCCAGTGTAGGGTGATCGTCTCACTCTTCCGGGAGGTCCGTTTTTTCTCCCATAGGGTCAGGTGAGAGCTGTCTGGGCATCCTCCTTCTCCTGCACATCAGGTGCCTCCACCTGACCCTAACCAGTATTGGGCCTTGTCCCCCACAAGAGGCTGAGGGCAAGGTTCAGCCCTCAGGGAGATGCCAGTATCACAGTTGTGGTGCTTGGTATTCATCCACCAGTGATGAATGGTGAAGATTGATACAGGTAAGGTATTAAAATTACGTTTTCATTTCATTTGGAAGTGAAGGTAAGTACTCTGGACTTTACATTCCATTTTCAGGTACGACCTGAAGTCATATATAGGTTCAAGAGGGGAGGTGGAGGAGATTCTGGGGAGGGGGGCGAGGAGAGCGGCAGCGGTGCCCGCCACGGGTACTGACTCTCGAGCAGGCACGACAGACCATGAGGCCTACTCTGCTGGCTTTTTTAGTATGTTAGTAACATGCAAATGTACATATTTTGACAATATAAATGGCAATACCTACCTACTGTAATTCTTGATCTTCCTGTATATCTTCACTGTTCATCACTGCTTCCTGCCCACCATCTCCTCTTGGGCCTCAGTCTCCTGGGCAGTGCCTCCTCCGTGCTTGCTTTCTCCCTAATTGAGGCCAATTGTGGGTTTAATCCCACTGGCACCTCTGGGTCCCCTGACCCTTCCCTTGAAGCACCAGGGGGCCCCTCTAGGGAGTGGGCAAGCAGGGGCTCTTGTCTTCTTTTCGTGAGGCTCCTGTGGCCCTGTGCAGCCTTGGCTGGGCCTTCCTTGGGGTGGCAAACTGTGCCAGAGATGTTTTTCCTTGGTTCCTCTTGGGGGGGGGGGGCTCCCTATTCTTCTTGCCTGGGGTCCCAACAGCTGCCTTCTCCCATTGGTCCCCAGTCTGGTTCTCAGGGCTCTGGGGACACTCTTTTTCCTTTTCCCATGTCTCTTGGAGCCCTACATGGCTCCTTTGTTATACTTCTGGGTGACCTACTTCTGGGTTGCCTGTGGGATGGGTTCCCCGGATCATCTACCTCCCCTTTTGGAGAGGTAAGCCCTCTAACTTCATCTATCTGTTGGTGGATTTAGGATCAGGCAGCCCTCCCTTCACTTGGAAGTCGAGGGGGCTTGCCTAGCTGGGTGATCTCCTTTCCACCTCTGTCCGGTGGGACCCTGCCCCAGGGTGGGCCCCTTTTTCCTCACCCCTGTGTGGCGGGGGGGAGTGAGAGGGAAAGTTTTACGGACTCTTCTTTTCTCTGTGGGCAAGGAGTTCTGACCTCTAGCCAACAGTGACAGAGATCTCTCTCTGGTTTACCACATACTGTGTCTGTCTTTATGGTTCTGAAGCCAGTGAACTCTCTCTAAGGTCTTTAGATATTTAACAAAAAAAAAAAAGAGAGGATCCTCTCCCCTTGGTCCACAGATGGAGGAAGAACCTTTTCTTTTGGTTCGCTCTGCCTGAGTCTACTCCTTTCCCCTCTCTCCCATACTTCTTTTTTTCATCCTCTTTCTCCCATCTCTATTTTTTTGTCTTCTCTCTCTCTTTCTTTACTCTCCTCCCTACACATTCTCTCAACCCCTTCTTGGCCTGCCCAGTGGTTGGGGTCTCCCTCTCAGAAAACCTAGGGCCTATCCCCTCTCTTCTGGCCAGCTTTATTGCTTTTTAAGTTTATATCCTTTCATTTTTCTATCCCTTGGGCTCCCTTGCTCCACCTTCCACACCTTTTTTCTCTATCCCTGTGTTCCTGTCCAGCAAGCAGAACTGAGATAGTGGAGGGGCCGGCATCCACTACTGGCTAACCCACAAGTACCACGTATTACATCGGCCTTGAGGGTGGCGCCATCCCCGACATCAGCCCCTCCTCCAGAGGAAAGCTGAAAAATGGCTATTAGCTCCTGTCACCCCCGGCTAGACCCTCCAGTGATGAATGGTGAAGATATACAGGAAGATCAAGAACTATTGTAGGTACGTTTACCCCCCCGCCCCCGATGCATCTGGAAACGAGCAGTTCTGCTCAGTATGCCTTCTAGGTGAAACTTTTAAATAAATCAGTATTGCCGCTGTATAGATCACTGTGAGACCGCATCTGGAATATTGAGTCCAGTTCTGGGGCCCACATCTAAGGAACAATGGATATAGAGTAGAAACCATTCAATGAAGGACTGTGAAGATGATCCATGGTCAACTGGGTAAGGAGTATGATGAGAGACTGAAAGTCTCAACATGTATTCACTAAAGAACAGAACAGAGGGGGGACATGATAGAGACTTCAGCGTTCATGAAAGGGATCAACAGAGTGGACACAGCAAATCAGTTCAAATTAAGAAAGTGTGTCCACTGGGGCATGTGCTCAAGCTTGGGGGGTCAGAAAGAATATTATTAAGTATAACTTCATGGAAAGGATGGTGGATGGGTGGAACACGTATCTGACAAGGCTGTGGAGGCAGGCAGAGACAATTGTGGGATTCAAAAAAGGAAGTGAGACACACGTAAAGGAATTAAAAGCCAGGGAATGGAGGGGGAGAGGGGTGACTGGGAGGGAGAACGAAAACAAGAGCATCTCCAAGTAGGGTAACCTTATGACTGACTATATGGATTGTTTTTCTGTCCATCACATTTCTATTTTTCTGTGTTTCTAATCAGATTATTTAACAAATCAGGTGAGAAAAAATTATTTTAAGCACTAAAAGCATTAATTGGGGCAGCCTCGCACAGTATGTGTGGGGCTTGTAGGGGCACATTCCCAATTAATGTACAATTCATTCCTTAAGCAAGGAGAAACTCTACCAGCAGATGGCTCTGCAGAAGGAATAGTACATAAAATGAAGACTACTAATTCCATATTGACAGCCCAAAAAATCAACAATTAAAGGGCAGTGTAATAAATCTCAGGTGAGCACGGCAGGATAATAATGCCAGAATGTTTAATGTGTTTGACGTCAGCAGCCTTTTTTCATCAGCTGATCCCAGTACTCTCTCAGATGAGGTGGGTTTTTCAGAATGAGCTTGGAGGGGAAGGAAGAGTATCAGCTACAAAAATGTAATTCTTCTACCTTTCAGAGGGTGAAAGACTTGATGCTAAAATGAAGAGATTAGAAGGAAAATATGCCCCACTTCACCTTGTTCCGCTGATCGAGAGGCTTGGGACACCGCAAGTAAGTTTGCTGTTTTGTACTGCTTCATATGTTGGGTAGTGCCATAGCATCAAAACAAATGTGCTAAAAAGAATTTAAAGTTTAGGTGGTAGCATTCAGAAATTGGTTATTATAATTTTGTTTTTCACTGCCTAAAATTTTTGTCAGAATTGCAACATTTGTATTTAACCTATATGCAGTTGTGTGACTGTATAAGGTGGCAGTTAGTCTAATATTTTTAATTTTTGTGTTTATGGGATGCAGAAATGCTTTATCAATTCAGGTAGTAATTATTTTGCAACCAACAAATTAAAATTGTTAAAAGAACATTTTTGAGGGCAATGACAGTTCACTCCAGTGTCAGTAGCTTTGGAATAGCTACTTATATTTGTTGTAAGCAGTAAGTTTTAACTGGGTGTGGATTATGTAATAACCACATGTCCCTGTGCACTGTGAGGCATGTGATGTTTATGCCGAGTGCCTTGAACCACCCTGAAGTGCGGTTATCACATAACCCGCACCCTGATCACATCACTCGTTTATGCCAGCATCTCATAGGCAGGGAGTTTAAGGTGGAAAAAAGATCTTAGCTGACAGGATGGCCAGTACCTCTGCTCTACACCACCTCCCTGCCCAGTATGACAGGAGAGACACACCATCACCCAGCAGCCTGGTGCACCTGAGGGATATCCCATCCCTCAGGTCCCGGTAGTGGGAGGTAAGCCTCCAGGGGAAAAAGGTGAGTGCTTCCTCTGGGGAGTACGAGGCCAGGTGACCAAGCTGAGCAGTAGCTGAGTAGATCGCAGAACAGGGTCGGTGAGGTGTGGGGAGAAACATATTAATTAAAAAACAATCAGTTATTGTTTTAAAATTTGTCTTAGTTTTTAAGTCTGGAAGAAAAGCACACACACACTACAGGATTTTTAGTATCAGTGTGATGGCCTTTATACTTATGAGGCCTGTTTTTGAGGGCCTGCTCACTCCCCCTGACTAAAATCTTCACATGTAGTTTGGTGTGCTTCTCAGGCCACTGTCTTCTGCTTGTTAGGCCTGTCTGCTCCACTTATGTGAACCTCCAGTTTGGTGGGAGATGTATGCATCATAGAGGAGGAGGGCTGTGTACAAAAATAACTGCTCAGTGTATTTTTCCCTCCCTTTCCATTGCATTATGCCAGAACAGTGGTTTGTTAAAAAAAATACCAAGTCGGCATCTAGTTTGGATCCTACCCACAAAAACTGGGAGGTGAGCAGCCATCTTGGGAGCCCTCGCACAACCAGGAAGTATCAATAAAGAAAATACTGGGTCAGCCAGCCTCCTATGGCCATCCACGGGAGTGCGAGACATTTTGTAAGATGGTGGCAGTTTCTAGCCAGCCCACTGGTAATGCTGCTGCTTGTTACACTGGCGAAAAGGGTTTGGGTACAGACTGGGGTTGCTGGGGGGGAGGCCAGAGAGGGAGGATTGAGCAGTTGATGGGCTGCTCTTCTCCTTCCTTGGCATGGGTGTTCCAAGAGGATTCCGCTTGTTGGCTGCCATCTGGTAGAGGCCAGGTGGTAGTGCAGCAGGGAGTCTAGGCGCATGGGCAGTCTGGTCACTTGGGTATGTGTGTTTGCGGAGGTATGCATGCATTTGCGGATTGCACCATTTGGCCCTGGGGAAGTGAGAAAATGGAGGGCAGAAAGCACTCTGCCAACAGGATGACACTAGTCCACTGCAGGCCCCACACAACCAAACAAGGCCAACTTCTGGATGAGAACATGGGGGGGGGAGTAATAGGCCTCCCTCCACTTGCCCTTCCATGGGGGGAAGATCCTTGGGTGATTCATGGCTGGTAAGTCCTGAGGAAGGTGGGTGGGGCTGGATGGGCTGGGGTAGAAGGGGCCTCTAGGGCAAGGCAGATAAACACCTTCATTAAAAAGAAAATGGCAGCTTTTCTGGGGAAACATCTCTAAGAAAGTGTAAGAAAAAATGTGTGTTGGTAGGCAGATGGCTGGGGGGTGTTGTAGGTTGGCAGGTCTGTCGAGCTCCCTTACACAAAAAGGTAAACATGTAGTTATTGTTTTTATTTTGGTAAATGCTAGAGTTTTATACATAGAGTATGTTTGTGTGAGGTGGGGGTTTAGATGTTACATAAATGGTCAGTTTGGTGTGGATGAGGGTGGTGGTAGATGTCTTGTTTTTTTACTTTACCAAGATAGCTTCAAAATTGTTTTTCTGCAGTTCGTGGGAGGCATTGATATGGAGTGGGTGATGTATCCTGGTTGCTGAAAGAAGTCTTAAACCCTTGATTGAGGCTCTGTAAACGCATGACTTAGAAACCCTTTTGACCAGTCAGAATGCAGGAAATTCTCTACCCTTTTTATGGATTAACAAGGGCATAAGTGCCATGAACCTCATCTTAAAAGCAGCATGCAGCATGTTCAGTTCTTATACTGCAAGTGCCTTAAATTCACTCTCTTGCTAAATTAACTTGTCTGTGTGTTTCTTGTGTCCAGCAAATTGCAATTGCAAGGGAAGGAGACTTGCTTACCAAAGAAAGGCTGTGCTGTGGGTTGTCAATGTTTGAGGTTATCCTGACCCGAATTCGAAGCTTCCTTGATGACCCAGTCTGGTGTGGACCTCTCCCCAGTAACGGTGTGATGCACGTGGATGACTGCGTAGAATTTCACAGACTGTGGAGCGCTATGCAGTTTGTGTACTGCATTCCAGTGGGAGCACATGAATTCACTGTCGAGTAAGGACTCATCAATGCATTATGTTCTCTTTCAAGACGGTTTTAATGTATATAGTAGGTAAAGTTTCATTTAGTCAGGTATGTGTGGCAGGTTCTGAGACCAAACTGAACTTCAGTAACAGCAGAGAAAGAGGATGTATTGCACTTTGACCAAGAGAACAAGCACTTTACCACAAGTGTTTGTTCTCAAGTGGAATGAACTCTGAATCCAGTGGCAATGGTTTTCATGTTTTCTGAACCAGAATGATTTCTTATAAAAGACAAAAACATAACTTTCTCCCTATATTTTCCAAATCCTTAGAAATCACATAGATAGTGACAATAAGATGATTGATTGCATCAAGAATATTTAAATGGTTATGCTCTTATTTTTTTATTTATTTAGTTTTTGGTAACAGGGTAAGTACACTAGACAACTAAATGCCTAGTTTCAGGTACGACCCGGGAGAGTACTAGACAGGTAAAATAACAATCAACAAAAATATTGGAGTGATTCAGGTTACGACATCTACACAAACAGCAGAGGCATATAGCTGTGAATGGTACACTGAGACAGCAAGTAGCAAAACATTGTATAAGATTATTGTTATAACCAGTGTATTGTAATAACTGTATATGCTTTTGTTTCTAGTATATTTTTTCTGTGTGATACGTAAGCATTAAGCCCAGAGAAAGGAGGCTTCTTCTAGGGAATTAATGCATGGTTGGGGGGGAAGGGGTTGTCGGCAGAGTGCCTACAGCCACTCACCCATGCATTACTTCCCTAGTAGAAGCCTCCTTTCGAGGGGCTTAATGCGCTTTTAACATGGACAAACATGGATCAAAATTATTATTTGGTTAAGAGAGTTATTTCAACATTTGCATACTTTAATATAAGAATACAAACACATTTGTCGTCTTTTTTAAGCCATATTTATTTTGTATGGTGGTTTCCAATTTTTCTACATGTACTTTAATGCACAAACACAACTAACATGTTCAAAATATTCTGACATTCTAAAGTTTTTTACTCACTGCATGTCTGTAAACACTTTTAATAACATTTTAAACGTTTTAAACTGATGTTTTAGGCGATTTTTAGTAACAGAACTGTTACTTATTTGCATATTCTCAGAACCCTATCTTTTCACCAAAATGACATCTACTTACATTGTGGCCACTACTGCTTCATTGTTCTGCTCTAAACGTTCGCTACATATCGCTGAATAACATACCATCTTTTCTTTGTCCCTGTCCCTTACTGCATATTTCTGCTGACATCGTAAATCTAGATCAGCACAATGATGGAGCAAAGGACTGTGGGATTTCTTCACTTCTTAACATCGTGATTTACATATTACTGATGCAAAAACTAACAAGGACGTCACGATGCATTAATTCACAAACTTGAACTACAGAATAACACAACAGTTTACAAAGCACAATATCCATGTTACAAGATACATTTTCCAACAAGGGGTGGGGAGCCGTAAAGAAACAAAAATTTCACTGTCATGTGTACTTGCGTGCTATGCACATTATAATGACAGCTCTGCCACACTGTCCTACATATAGCCACACACACCTGTTGCATGGTAGCGAAGTGACAACCTGGAAAGTAAGTAAGTACAATTTTATTTCTGAAGCGCCCAGTCCCGGTGTTATACTACACACATTAGCCAACGGTTTTTACACTTGGATCTGTCAGCCGTGGACACTGAACTTGCTAATACAAGGAGCGGTGAAACACAGAATGCTGTCATTTTACTCTGCAGGTTGGGATTATGTGTGTTTTTCACTTCACTGCTTTCCCTTTTCAGAGGACTTGGGGCACGTTTGGTGTGATATCAAGTGTCCACTGGGTGGATGGGTGGGAAACTGTACTTATCTATTTGATGTTCGGAAATGGACAATGCGACTGTCTGTGGTGGTTAGTGGTACTACATTAGTAGGCATTATTTGGGAATTAATCCCCGCTACTGTACTGTCATATGTTGTATTTACACCAGTGACAATCCATGATTTATGCCTCTATTAATGTCCATGGTACAAAGACATTTATCGGTGTTGATTCCTGCCGAGTGGTATGCAGGCAGCTAAAAGGCAGATAGATTCTGGAATACCGGCACATATAGACGGTTGAGTTGTTTCATCACAAGCCATGAATAAAATTATTCGCTTAAAGTGTAGAACATTTTTACAGTCTGTCGGTCATTGAGGTACATTGCACATTTAAGTCGTTTAATAACCCTGAATGCACTACTTGATGAAAAGAGCAATTTTAAGAGAGTTCATAATGTCTGCTTCAGAACTTCCAGCCTACTCCTCCTGAAAGTAACCTTGTATAGAATTTTTTTGTCCGGAGGGCACAAGGTTTGATGCAGTGCGTGCTTTTCTAGAATGTTCAGATGCATGCTGCTGGTCTTTAGAATGTGGTGGGAAGGTGGTTAGGAATGCCTGGAACTCCAAACAGACTAGATGGACATTTGGTCGGAATGCAGCATCGTGTCTGTTTCTAATGCAGCAGTGGACATGGCTTTGGAATATCCAAGGTTATGCACAATTTCAGACTACAGTGATGTTTCAGCGTGTTGGCTGGGTCAAAAACTTGCATTTAAACGAACACTTAGAATACAGCGTGGACATACTATTTTGGAATATGGCAGGGGGCGTTTCATTATTGGTGGACATTGTGAACACAGCCCTGCAGTGTGGAGAGGACATGTAACTGTAATGCGTCAGAGATGCACCGTCTCAGAATGTAACCTCCCGGGTCATGCCTGAAAATAGTCATTTTATAGCTAGTGCAACCACCTGGTAAACAAAAACGAAATAAATAAAAATAAATATTCTTCCCATAGGATAGTGCGGTAGCACCATGAAATACTGTAGCTTGTTTTCATGGGGAGATTCAGCAGTTTACTGAGAAGTTAATAGTATGTACCTATACAGTCATTTCAGGGCTCTCCTAGAGGTCATACTGTACATGAATAACCCATGAATTTCATTAAGATAAAATATGTTGCCAGTAATGCACAGTTAAAAGCTGTTGAAATTCTTTACATGTTGCTATTACCTGCTAAAGATGAGCTTTAAAAGGAATATGCTCTAAATATAACAAATTTGAAATCCTCACATGACATTTAGAAATGCCGTGTGGAGAAATTAAGTCTGCATTTAATATTTATTTTCATTTTATGACAAGCTCTACTGTGGTTGTATATGCAGCACAATCTTGTGGATATACACATCATCATTTGTTTTCCATTTTTTACAGTTATGGCAATATTGGTGTACTTCATACCATAATATTGAGACTGAATCTGATCACAGTTACACCAAGGGTGGTCTGATCTTACTTCGAGAAGCAGCTCTTGCAGCAGGTTACATCATTAGGACTGAAGCCGTCAGGCAGCAGGACCCCATAGAAAATGTCTAGCTAGCTACATACAGCGGGGGACTGCTCCCGACGTTCCATGTATCATAAAAGGGGCGGTCCCCCAGCATCCCTCGGTTCTTTTCCCACCATTGACTTGCAAGCATTGGCTCCAAGGATGCCTTCAGCTATCGAACGACACCATTACTTAAGTATTTTTTATCTTCTTCATTTTGAAAGTTCATTTTTATTTTCCTTTCTAAATATCGTCTTCCTCGACGTCATCCGTAGGGGGGCACTCATCTAAGTGTGTCTGTGGCAAGCAGATCCCTTTCAAGGACAAACACACGGCCTGTGTCCGGTGTCTAGGCCCAGAACATGACACTAAGGCCTGTCCTATCTGTCAGAACTTTTAACAGGACCAGGATCCGACACCAAAAACTTTTAGAAACCTTCCTTACAGAAAAGAAGTTAACAGCAATGCAGAAAAGTACCTTCTTTAAGGAAGGATCCTCTCACAGATTGGGGAAACATAAAGAGAAATGGAGGGAAAGGGAGAAAGAGCACTTCCCATCTACTCGGACGTCCAACTCCAGGGGGAGCTTGGATTTGACCAACCGCTCTAACAGATCCCTGTCTCGGCCTAAGACCCACACTCCGCCTGCTAAGGTCCAGACATCAGGTGGCTCTGGTTCAGGATCCACTCTTCAGCCCTTAAAAGTTCAGCCTCAGGTCCACTCTACCAGCTGGCCTTCGGGCGCTGCAGGACGATCTGCTTCAATAGATCGTCTAGTCAAGGTGCACTCCAAGTCGACCTCTGTTACAGGTTCTAACTCCCTGGACCAATGCCAGGGTTCCGACCACTCTAGATTGACCTCCCAACCCCTAGGAAGTTCTACTCATTAGGGGACCACCGTTAAATGTACAGAGACACCCGTTAAGCGGACCTCGGACCCTTCGCGGTCCTCGGACAAGATGTCCGCTAAAAGGCCCAAAGAACAATGCCCTCCAGCAGAGGTACGCTCCCAGAGAAGGGACGACACCTCTTCCATACTGGGGGTCACCTCTGGGTCGAACATCTAAGCGACAACCAGACGTCGGCCATTCTAGAAGATGCTGTCCTTTTCAGAGAACCGACACCACCCAAAGACCAGACGACGGGTGCATCAGGCTCCAGGCCAGTGGACACGAGGTGATCAGATGTCTCAGTTAGAAACAGGACTGGCATCAAGTCAGACGTCTCGGCCAACATAAGGCCAGACCTCGAGTCTACAGATTTCAGCAGTAAAGGAGTTATTCTCCTACTGGTGGGTGACAATCTGGAAGGATGTAGTCCCCAGCAAATCTCCTTTGGAGGAACAACCTCTGCCAAGAGCTCCTAGCCCCCCACTAAGGGAGAAGAGTCCTGTCAGGCCTCCCTGGGAGGACAAAAGCCCTACACCTAGAGGGTGTTCAAAAGATAAGCAGCCGATGTCTCTCTCTAACACCCCTTCCTGCTCACCAAGTGTACACAAAAGAAGGAAGCACCATAGAAGGTCAGATTCCTCTTCTTCAGAGGACTCATTCCTTTTCATCTAGCTCTTCCTCTCGATCCAGCTCACCAGTGTACCCTCCCCAGACCCAAAGGATATGCCCAGGTTCCCCTCCAGATGACCCGACATTCATGGATTTAATGCAGCATATCCAAGACAATATGGGGTGGGATACAGAAGTTTTAGATCCGGAGAGGTGATGCCTTGTGAAGTGCCTGCGCCAAAAGGATCCTAAACCAGTGGTAGTCCCACCACTGGTCAGTACCTTTCAGGACATGACCAGGGCAGCTTGGAAGCACCCATACATGGCTCTGGCAGTCCCCAAAAAGGCTGATCGCCTATATTGGGCCCTGTTAGAAGACCCGTACTTGGGAGAACAGCCAGTGGGAGACTCAGTGGTCATCACTGCCACACATGACACATCCCAAAGACCAAAGCATTTGAGTACCCAACCCCAGATAGAGAATCAAAACAGCTGGATTCCTTAGGTAGGAAGATGTATGCCTCAGCTACTTGTTCCATCCGTTCTCTAAACATCCTAACCCACATGGTTCAATTTCAGAACATCCTGTGGGAGCAAGGGTTAGATCTGAGTAAAAACCTACCAGAAGGAAGTCAAAAGGAAGAGCTGACTAAACTGTTGCAAACAGGCTCGGATGTAGGCACACAGGTGCTCAGGGTAGCCTACGATTCGGCGGGCTCAGCTGCCAGAAGCACGGCAACAGGGGTATGTCTAAGGAGACACTCTTGGTTGAGGGTCTTCAGGTTTACTACAGATATCTAGAAAGGCATCTTAGATGTCCCTTTCAAGGACTCAGTCCTTTTCAGGGAGGACTCCAAAAAAATCATAATGAAGCTGCAAGATGCCAGTAAGGCAGCCCATTCAGTGCAGGCTGTGTACAAGTCCAAACCGAGACTCTTTCGGAAACAAAAGAATCGTTTTCATAGGAAACAAGGGCAACAGTCTAGATTCAGGCAGCAGCAGAGAGGTGGGTTTAACTGCAAGGGTCCCTCTGGAACAGCAGGAGGTGCAGGTACAAGGAATGCAACAACTCCTCGGGCAAACCTCCCCTCCCTCTCCACGGCCTGACTCGTTGCAGACCCATACTCTGGTTCAAAGAGAAGAGAAGGTCAGTGGTCATTTCTCAAAGCACCTGACAGGATGGCAACAAATTACCTCAGACCAATGGGTGCTTCAGCTAATTCAAAGAGGTCACTGTATTGAATTCACCGGGCAACCACCATCCAGGCCACCACTACACTCTCAGTATTCAAAACAACATGCCACACTGATTCAAGCAGAGAACCGGGCCCTTCTAGAGAAAGAGGCCATAAAGAAAGTCCCATGGATCCAGAAAGGGAAAGGGAACTATTCCCATTTCTTCTTAGTACCCAAAAAGACAGGGGACTTACGCCCCATCCTGGACCTCAATAATCTCAACACCTTTGTGGCATACAAATTCTTCAGGATGGTCACCTTGCCAGGTTTAATCCCGATGCTACACCCAGATGCTTGGCTCACATCATTGGACATGCAAGATGCCTATCTCCATACCCCAGTCACGAAACACCACTGGAGATGTCTGCGATTCGAATTCCAGGGTCATCACTTTCAATTCCGAGCCCTGCCTTTCGGCCTGTCATCGACTCCGAGGGTATTCACCAAATGCCTGGCAGCAGTAGTATAGCGTTGTGGAAAAATTACAGTTAGTAAATTATCTGTTACAAATACTTAGAAAGGAGACGAACGGAGATGAGGCTGATGGTGGAAGAATTTAATGATTATAACAATAATCACAGCGAGAGATTACAAGTGGTACATTCTTCATTCTTCAAACTAACAGTGTATGCTGGCTTGCTTATATAGTGGAAGATAGCATCATCATTTCCTATGGTTGTCTATGATTGGTTCATAACAAGTACAAACATCAACTTAAAAGGCAATTCTCCTTTTAGTATATGTATGAGCTCATCTTTTGGTCAGCACAAATGTATATATAGTGTACATTCTATTATTATATATGGCTAGTAACAACTGTCACTATCAGTTACCAAGGTCTAGGAGGAAGAAATCGGTTTGGACTTAAGAATGTGCATACAAGCATTTTGGCCTGTCCTAATAATAATAGTCAGAAGGGTAATTTAAACTCTATCCCTGTATTTCTGTCTTTGCAGACACTTAAGACACCTGTTTTCTATTACTCACATGGTCAGTACAAATATCAAAAGGCACCTTAATATTGCAACTTGTGGTTTAGTTTGTCTTGTGGCTTTACAAGTTTTATATGATCCAGCGTCATAGGTCAATATTTGTTACACAAATACATTATGTTTTAGACCAAAATAAGGTTTAGGCTGAAATATTGGGACACACTTCTTTATCCCTTGTTACAAGCCCCCCTTTGCCCAATATTTCCTAATTATTATTTGTGCAACAATGCAGTTCCTCGGAGCATGTACATCTCATTACGTACTTTACGAATAGTAAGTCTTAAGCGACACAGGCCTATAATTACCATAATTACCAAGAACACTAAGACCACTTGCAACACAAGTAAAACTTTAAAAGACAGGACTCCTAAGGGCCCCCCTGTATAGCTATAAATCAAGTGCTCATTATCACTGTCACTGAGCAATTCATTTACAACTGCTTGTACCTTATGGGCAGTATTTTGGATTTGTATCAAATGAGTATCTTTTCGATTTAAAAGTGACTGCACGTTAAGAGACAGGAGAGGTATCACAGCTCCAAATGATGGCACTTAACATGTCAATCAACATAGTGGCATAAAACTTTGACACACCAGTGTATGCACAACTACTGTTGACATTTATATTCCAACCAGAGAAAATCTAAATTTATATGCACTCTACTGTACTTTACATTATTCACAAGCATTTGATCAATAGGCGTTGATGTGAGTCCACTCTCTGGCCCTGTTGTCACATTTGGGCATTCGGTTGGTGTTTACAGTTAAGTATATGGCATCTGAGACTGCAAAACGTAATGAGTTGTTTACACCAGCACAGTGACAAACACTATTATCACCCCAAAGACAGTAGGACAGAGTTGACACATAAACACCATTGTCCTTTGGTGTGGCTCTGTTTATAACAAGAGACCCATTTTTCTGTTTTTAGTCCATGTAGCTTTGCTGTGATCCAGTCTTGAGCTTTGATGCACAGCTAGACCAGCTGTTAAGTATGTCCACACCCAATTTGTAGAAAAGTCAGTGTTTATATTGCTGGCTGCTGGATGGCTGATTAGCAGACACACTGGCCAAAGTGCATTAGATTGTGCATTGAGCTCTTTTAATGGAGCAGCCACACACACTGGCATGGCATTTGTGTTATGGTGTTGATTACACCCTGGCACACAGATTAACAGTCCATAAAAGTAATAGTTTACAATAAACCATTAAAAACACAGTCCATAGTAAAGCAATAGGTTTGCATAAAGTATCAGCCATGTTTGGAACAAACAGCAATGAAGAAGATGGATGTCTTGCTTGAAGATCAATTGAAGAAGAATCTTCTTGCTGAAGTTAGGGGATTGCCCCTACCCCAGACTTAACTTTATAGTAAGTAGAAACAATAAGCTTGATTGCAGAGTTTAAACTGACTGGACCTTTTTCAGTTGATTTAAAGTTGTACAAATAGATGTAATTTTGCTAAAACATTACACTTGCAGAGGTAATAATGACTTGATTTATGTAATAGTCCTTATGTGGAACCAATTAGACACAAAGATAGTGATGACATCAAAACTGTGGCAGTTGTTTTTAAATAAGAAACAATTATTAGCAAATACACATTTTTTGGTATTTACCCCTATGGGGAGATAGCAATGTACCTTGCAACCTTTGTGGACATTACACTGGAAGGAAGGAAGGGTAGCTTACCCCCTCCCCCCGAGCTTCTACTGGCGGAAGAGACAGCTCAACTACTGTAATACAAGATTATTTCCATAGGATAAAAGAAGCCAAGCGTCCCTGGGTTCCCTTATCCTAAGCATGACAAAATGTCAGCTGAGTTTATAAAAGATCCGGATTGATGGTAATACCGTACGTACGTATTTTTTAGAATGCATTTTAAAAAAATGATTACACCATGGTCACACATAAAAACAAAAGCCATTGTTTTTTAATTGTAGATGGTAAACTCTCAAAAACAGCTGTAATAGTCCTTTTTTTTTTTTTTTTTTTTTTAAAGTGTACTGTATACATATATAAAAAAGTAAAAAAGTGTGGAGAGGTGATGAATAATTCTCCCCGTCCAGCTGGACTGCCTTGCATAGTATAGGAATCACGTGATATTATTCAGAAACAAAGAAGTTTTGCTTACAGCTAAATGTTGATTGACTGTGTTTGCTGCAAGCCCAGAAGAAAGGAGAAAAGAGAGGAAAAAAAAAGTTTGTTCCTTTTTACTTAGAATTCTAGTTATGTAATAAAAGTTAAATTGCATGGTTTACTCTTGGTGTCTTTCATAAAACACACATTTTGTGAAAAATTGTGCTTTAGGTATGGAATACATATCAAGTCTGAACTGGTAGTTGAAACACAAGAAGGTCAAACAAAATGCAAAGGTCACATAGTGTGCATGCAAGGTCGCTCAAACCCAGTTATTTTTGTAGTGTCCTTGAACACTACTGATATTAAAATATCTTTAAATAATAATAGAGCACAAAATGAAACTGCTGGCCAAGACAGTACCCACACATATACATACACAACAAGAGATACTTAACATAAAATAAGACTGACATTATTTGACACCAATTTGCTGAGGTAATGCCCATAGTTTTATTAGAAAACTGTACGTGTTTTAGATATATGATGCTGAAAATATTACAGCCACGGCATTTAGAATCAGGTTGTCCCTCCCCATCAAATGTAAAGTGGGTTTTTCTACCGAATGTTGTTGTATGGTAGCAACATTGTTTTTAATGTTGCAGCTTAAGGTATTAATGCACTGCATAGGAAAGGCAGTATGTTTAGACTTCTTGGCTAATGTTACATTGCACCGGAAATGAAAACAACTTTTCATGTAATTAACTTAAACATTTTTTATCCAAGGACACTTATACCATATTTAAAAGTATGCCAACATCATTTTTAATGAGAATCTTTTGTCCTTTAGAAACGCTAGTGTTACTGATAACATTATTAATCATGCCAAACAACTCCGGGTGGTTTGTTTGGTTATGGTAGCAATCACAAAAGAACAAGTGGCTAGCATTTGCTCTAGTCCACCCCACAGCATACTGAGAGTATTTAGAATCAAACTCTTTAACATTAGAAAAGGCAAGGTCTTTGGGCATTAAGTTAGTATGCCTTGCCAATACCGCTGGCTGACGGCACAAGTTTGCCATATCTGACTTTTTACTCCTACATTTTAACTGCTCAGATACAGGAGTTAGCACGCTGTAAAGTGCTTGTTTTTAGATTTTAAGACATTTACATCTTACAAACATGCTATTTATTAACAGAAGCTGTGGTATAGTTTATATTGCAATCAATAAAAGAGAATTATCCCCATCTAAAAGACAAAGGTCTCCCTGTACCTTTACTAACTGTAACTTTAGTTGTTGGTTTTTCTCTTGCAGGGATTTTGGCTCTTGACTTATTTGCATTTCTAAACTATCTATTTTTGACTGTAGCTGGATTATTACATCTTGGTGCTCATGCAGCTTTCTTTTTTAAAGTCTCATGTGTTAACGAATTACCACCTGGCTATATTATCACAGACTTTGTACAGTATTTGCTAGTTTCTCTTTTTTTATTTTTTAATTAAAATACTGCTGTGCCTGTTGATCATGGTTTGTATGCTCCCCCCTTTAGGTGTTTCCCTAAGAAACAACCTATTAATGTTTTCATACTCATTTTTCATCTTTGTGCCTGCCTAACCTTTACAGCTGGGTGCACTCGTGCACTGGTCCGTCTGGCTATGTCTTACGGCTCCCCTGTGAGGTCCGGCTTGCAAGTCCCAGCACCTTCACTTACCTACTCTGCCCCATGAGTTCCTACAGAGTTAAGCACTACTTTTATTTAAAGAAATTGGAAAGCATACATCACCTGATTAGCAAGTGGCTAAAACTGTCTGTGTGCACCTTTTTCTCTCGCTTTAAGCCATCAGCACCACGTCTCCGAGCGTCGTCACCTTCTTATTGGGGCCCGCAGACTAACCAACCAGTAGTTAGGCAGCCTCCTCAGCATGCAGCACCAGAGATCCGAGTAATGGCACCAATTGTAGCGTTGTGGAAAAATTACAGTTAGCAAATTATCTGTTACAAATACTTAGAAAGGAGACGAACGGAGATGAGGCTGATGGCAGAAGAATTTAATGATTATAACAATAATCACAGCGAGAGATTACAAGTGGTACATTCTTCATTCTTCAAACTAACAGTGTATGCTGGCTTGCTTATATAGTGGAAGATAGCATCATCATTTCCTATGGTTGTCTATGATTGGTTCATAACAAGTACAAACATCAACTTAAAAGGCAATTCTCCTTTTAGTATATGTATGAGCTCATCTTTTGGTCAGCACAAATGTATAGATAGTGTACATTCTATTATTATATATGGCTAGTAACAACTGTCACTATCAGTTACCAAGGTCTAGGAGGAAGAAATAGGTTTGGACTTAAGAATGTGCATACATGCATTTTGGCCTGTCCTAATAATAATAGTCAGAAGGGTAATTTAAACTCTATCCCTGTATTTCTGTCTTTGCAGACACTTAAGACACCTGTTTTCTGTTACTCACATGGTCAGTACAAATATCAAAAGGCACCTTAATATTGCAACTTGTGGTTTAGTTTGTCTTGTGGCTTTACAAGTTTTATATGATCCAGCTTCATAGGTCAATATTTGTTACACAAATACATTATGTTTTAGACCAAAATGAGGTTTAGGCTGAAATATTGGGACACACTTCTTTATCCCTTGTTACAAGTAGCCACGGCACTCAGAAGGGCCACTATGTCTGTCCCTATCTGGACGACTGGCTCCTGACTGCTTCGTCCCAGGGAGAGTTAAATCAAGCATTACAAGACACCTTTTTAATGTTCGACTCTCTAGGCATCACCATCAGCCTGTCAGAATCGATCCTTACACCATGCTAAAGGCTGCAGTTCATTGGCGCAGTACTGGACACTACGAAAGGAAGGTCTTTCTCAGGGCGTCATTTGAAGTCCAGAGGTCGCATTCATGACCCTATAAAACGATCGCCCTATGACAGGGGCTTGCGTACCCCTGCCTACCCTGGCTCCTTGGGACCACCTTGGCGTGGCTTCGCTTAAAATGGATGCTTTGCCAGCTGCCGCTTGGACGGCGTAACATGCCCGTGCGCATCGCACACTTGTGCTGCTGTGTGAGGAGGACGGAGGTTTCAGGAGCCTGACAGTCTGCTGTGCTGGCATTAAATTAGCACAGTTGATCGGATGGTGCCCGACTGTCTGTAGCTTAGTTGCCTCCCGAAAATCATTGGTTGGGATTGGCAAGTGCCACTTGTGCTGGGGCTGGCACTTCTGTGATTGGCTGGGAGGGACTGGCTTAGGCGCGAATCTGCGATCTTCGGCGTGCGTAAAGATAACGCGGATTTGACCCAGTCCATCATGCAGGCAGACAGTAAGGGCTAAGCAGCAGGTGTACCGTGTAGGTGTACAGATTAAAGCCAAGTGAAGGAAGCTTCAAACCGAGCAGCTGATCCAGGGCGGCCACGTGGCGATCCGATCATCCGCACCCAATCCATCGGCAGAGCGGGCACGGCTGGGCAGAGACAAAACAGAAGACAACTGCAGTGCAAGTCGGGATGGGACCACTTGTTGCAAAGTCGGCAGTGCAGTGTGTCAGCCGGGAGATGGAGAGAGGCGTGCATCCAGGTCAGGACTGGGTTGGGAGGGGGTCAGTCGGAGACTACCAGGCACTCTGGTGCTGCAGGAGTGACACTGGGAGAGAGAATAGAGCGAGTGGTGGGCCAGGCAGGTGACGATTGGAGCACTCTGCAGGTGGTGCCGCCAGGTGGGGTTGCCATTAAGGTCGGGTCGGAAGGAGGAGGTTAGTTAGGCAGCTAAGGCAGGCTGAGTGAGCCTGGAGGCCTACAACAGACTCTCCGGGTCACGGTAGTGTGGTGGCCAGTCACTGACTTAGGGAGGAGGGGCTTCAGAAGTGAGCTGCTCAGTACAGTAGCAATGGAACTCCTCTTTTACTGTTGAGGCCTGATGGTCCAAGTCCCCATCCTTTGTCCTGCTCCTGATCGCTACACTTGCACACACAGGTGGGAGGGTGCTAAGAATTTAGGCATCTGGCAGGTGAGGTGAGACAGAGGGAGCAGAAGCCAGCGGTTTCTTCTGTTGGAGCTGGAGTGGAGCTACGGAGGAGCAAGCGAGGAGAAGCTGCAGTAGCAGAGGGTTGGAGAGCATCCGTCAGCACAGCCAGCCAGCATTGCCCAGCAAAGGTGGTAAGGTAAGCAGCTGCCTGCTGGCAGGCTAGGACATTTTTCTCACTTGTGTTTGTTTGGACTGAGCTGTGGAATGATGTGGGTGCCCAAGCAACTGGCGCTGCACAAACCTGAATCTTCTTAGTTCTTTGTGGTACAGTATATTGCTACAGGCAGGGTGTAGGTGTAGCCAGACAATATACATATGTACACCAGGACTGTGTGTGTGTGTCACTGTATGGCACAATCAACACAACGTTTGTACTCCCGATACTGGTTGCCCCGGTGCATGGGTATATGCAGATGTCATGCATTGTTCCTTGGGACACCACACACCAGCCCAGACCCTGTAAAGCTGTATAGCCCCTGGGCTGCAAAGACAGTAGCAGTGGCCAGTCCTTCTGGTGCTGACATATAAACATACAGAAAGGTTCTGCTGGTTCTGTGTTGTGTCCATGGACTAGGGAAGCTGTTCAGGGCCTATATGCTGCCCCCCTTCAATACAGGTATGCACCATGGTGTACATGGAGTATGCCTGTCTACACCCATGGCTCCAGGATAGTAGTCCAGCTATGAAACATCTTAACAACAGTGGGTCCCCACTCCTTTCTGCCCAGTTTACATCTGGGAGAGATTACACATAAGGAGGCCAATTGACCTGCTCAAGGGTTCACTCCAAGCTAGATGTTGAGTTGTAGTGGGATTTGAACCTGAAGTTTCTTTGTACTCTTCTCTAACCACGGGGACAACAGTCAGTTTTCCCGCTTCAGCTAAATCTGCCTAAATGATAAGAAATGAGCAAGCAGGACAACTAAGATTTAGGGTGTGTGTGTGTGTCAGTGTGTTTGGAGTGGGGGGGATTAAAAAAAAACTGGGCTGGGCTCTGAACATTTGGCAGCAGCAGTGCAACAGCTTACTCAATGTAATCGTCAATGTGAAAAGGAATGCAGACACAATTACCATTTTTATTTGTAACTGTACACTGCTTCTACAAAAAAGTCCCATGACGTCATGATGCTTTCAGATGTTAGCAGCCGTGTTTGGACAAGTGAGAGAAGCCCTTTGTTGTACTGACCACAGAGCCACGTCCAACACTTAAGCAATAAGGCACTCCCAGGGGTTATGTTAATGGTCTGTTAATCACTCTCTAGGGGCATGTGGCACTCGGCAATGCCTCGTGCCACATGCCCTAGAGTGATATGCTAGACAAACCTGAGTCTGTAATTACTATTATAATAAAAGTGTTTTTTAAACAGTGTTAAACCTTGTTCAGTATATGGGTAAGTTGTACAGTATATTAAGCAATTTATCCCTCCAAGGTGTGGGTATACTGGAGGATTTACCACAGCTGGTGTGATTCGGTCACGAGGCACAGCCAAGTGACCGAACCACACCAATCGTGTTAAGTCCTCCAGTATACCCACACCCTGGAGGGATAAATTTATATTATACAATGGCAAATGTAGTTTTATTTAATTTTTTTAGATATTTTGTAAGTAACTGAAGTCCGTACGGTTGGAAGGAGGATGTAATTTTTTAATATTTACATGGTGTTTATAGCAAGCGACAGGACAAATGGCTGCAGTTTGATCAAAATGAAGCGACGGATTGGCACGATAGAAGATTGGCTGGTACTTTTCCATGGGTACACTGGAGGATTTACCATGCTGGAAGGTACCAGCCAACCAATCGGGTTGCAGGATTTAGCTCATTCGATTTACCACATTGTATAATAAAGCAATATACCCCTCCAGGGTGTGGGTATACTGATGGATTTACCTTGGCTGGTGTGGTTCGGTCTGAGGTGCGGCCGGTGACTTAACCATACCAGAAGAAATAAATCAGCATACCTCCCTGGAGGGTATCATGCTAATGTCTGCAATGGCTTACATTTTGGGTGACTAAAAATATAGAAATACTTTTGTTTCTCTTTTAAATCATCATTTTGTTATTTTATTGTTCCACCAAAGGAAATAGTTCCTTGTTGCTAGGCATAGTAGTGGTGATGCCCCCTTAGTTTTTCTTTATCTCGTTTGTCGAGGCTCTGAACTGAATTGTGTGTGTGTGTTTTTTTTTTTCCGTGAGCATTAAGATTTGCAGTTTGATTTGTTGTTTTTTCGTGCGTCTTCCTATAGCGGGAATTTTAAAGGGCTGTCATCTGTGACCTCGTGCTTCTGGTTACTGTGCATAAAATTATTGCAAGACCGGAGAATATTTTGTTTTTTAAGTGTTTTATGTTGGTTCGGGGTCTTTTTGGAAGCGATGGGGCAGTCCGTCCGACACAGGAAAGTTGCTGTTACGAAGGGCTACTGAGGAGATGATTCAAAAAATACAAGTTAGAATTTTTAGATGGCTAAAAACGGGAACCGCTGGTACTGTGAGCATTTATGGAAGTAAGTGTAGGATCGTAGTGTGTTTGCCACTGTTTGGATAATGACCCATTTCAGATTTATATTCAGACTTTACTATCCAATTCATACCCATTTTAAATTACTTGGTAACTCAGCTATGTCACATTGACAAATGCCACCTTCTCTCTGGCTCCGCCACACCGTGGGCCCCATCCATACCGTGTTCCACACCTGTGACCCCACCCACATCATGCCCACCCCACCTTGCTACCCCTATGATTTTGCTGAATTGACGCCCCTGGTCTTTCTGCCAGAAGACAGGACAGAACGTCTACGAAGCCTGACAAGGCACATCATGGGACAAAAACAGGTCGCAGCACGGACCATGTTGCATCTTCTAGGCCACATGGCGGCTGCAATAGCCACGGTTCCCCTATCACGTTTACAGATGAGAATTATTCAGTGGACACTCAGGGTTCAGTGGGATCGACGCCTGGGCGACCTAGATCAGCTGGTCTCAGTCCCCAAATCTGTTCTCTGAGTCTTGCAGTGGTGGCTAGTTCCAGAACACCTCACAGTAGGAGTGCCCTTTCTGTCACTCATACCTACACGGATCCTGACTATGGATGCATCAGGATCTGGCTGGGGCGCCCATCTGGGCGGCAAAAAGACTCTGGGACTATGGTCAGGAATGGAAGGAGTCCTTCACATAAACGTCCTTGAGACGAAAGCCGTCCTTTATGCCCTACAGGCCTTGCAAATGGACCTATTCCTGGGACATCTACTGATACAAACGGACATGTCAGTAGTGTTCTACATTAACAAACAAGGGGGCACCCACGCATACCAGCTCTGTCGAGAGGTGATGAAAGTATGGTACTGGGCAGTAGAGCACAATATCACCCTGTCTGCAGTTCATGTTCCCGGGTTACAGAACATGCTGGTGGATCTACTCAGTAGATCTCAATCCAGTGCACATGAATGGGAACTCCTGCAACCAGTGGCAGCAACTCTGTTTGCAAAATGGGGAAAGCCAGAACTAGACCTATTCGCCTCCCCATACAGTGCAAAACTGCTGAGTTTTTGCTTGCTAGATCCAGGGCCTGGTGTTTTATGGTGAGACGCATTGTCCCTCTCCTGGACAGGCAAGTTCCTCTGTGCCTTTCCACCCTTCCCGTTGATTCAGTGAGTCCTGCTCAAGCTGCAGGATGAGGGAGCAGACATGATTCTGGTGCCCCATATTGGCCCATACAGATATTGTTTCCCCTTCTCCAACACTTGGCGAGTGAGCCACCCTTTCATCTTCTGCTTAGCTCACACTTTTCTGTCGCAAGACAATGGGTGTCTGATTCACCCGAACTTGAGATCCTTGCACCTCCACACCTGGCTCCTAAGGACCTAGCAGTGTATTGCCACAGAGTCTCAAGACAGTGGCTGACATCTTGGTGGCAGCAAGGAAACCCTCTGCCGAGCCACATATGCCATGAGATGGCGCAGGTTTTGCCTTTGGTCCTTGGCCCATGACTTGGACCCTCTTACTTGCCCAGTGAAATCAGTACTATAGGGTACCTTCTTTGCTTATCAGAAGCGGGGTTGAGTTACTCCTCAGTAAAGGTGCACCCTTCTGCAGTGTCTGCGTACCATGCAACTTTTGGGGAAAAATCGATGGCCCGACTGGACTTGTCCCGCACCTTCTTGTGTGGCATCCTCCACTTGAAACCACCCACTGGGGAACCGATCCCTCCTTGGGACCTTCTCTTTGTTTTAGAGCAGCTCACACTATCACCTTTTGAACCAGCCATGGATTACGAGTTATGCCTTCTTTCTTGGAAGGCGTTATTTTTAGTTGCAGTTACCTCTGCAAGAAGAATTTCAGAGCTTCAGGCTCTCATGTGCAAACAGCCATATTTGATTTTCCGTAAGGACAGGGTGTCCTTACGAACCAGTCCTAAGTTTCTACCCAAAGTAGTGTCAGAGCTAACTCTCAACCAGGATATCGACCTCCCGGTTTATTATCCGGAGTATTCCAATAGGGGAGAGGCCCTCCTGCACACATTGGATGTGCACAGGATACTCGGATTCTACCTGACTAGAACCAGACTGCACCAACAGTCTGACCAGTTATTTCTGTCTTTTGCCCACATGATGTTAGGGGTGCAGGTGTCTAAACAGTCACTCTCAAAATGGTTGGTGAATTGCATTGTATTCTGCTACCAGAAGCGGAATAAACCCTTACCGGGACCGGTAAAGGGTCACTCTGCCAGAGCAATGGCAGCCTCATTCACCTCCCTGAAAAATGTTTCAGCTTCAACCATTTATGCAGCTGCTACTTGGGAGTACGGTGTACACATTCATCAGACAGTAAAGTCTGGACATTTTTTTGTTGTTGTTGTTGTTTAACCAGGACTAGCACACTAAGCTGAAAGCTTTTTTTACAGGTGCGACCTGGGAGCACAGGAATGTTAAGTGACTTGCTCAGGGTCACACAGTCTGCAAGTGGAAGCTGTGGGATTCAAACCCAGGTCTGGTCTGCTGGATGTCACCAGATTTGCAGCTCAGAGCCTTAAACCACTGCACTAAACTGCCTCCCTAAATTGCCTCCAAGTGCATTTCGGGCTTTGGCCTTGCCATCCTGCAGAGGCTTCTTTCATAAGGGGTTCCCTTTTACCCTTCTCCTGTCCTCCTCCCAAATGTAGGGGCCCGGCACTCTCACTGCTTGGGACTCAGTCCTAATGGTGTTACCTGCTGCAGGAGCTGTTTCTTAAAGTAAGATAAAACAGTTAACGCAAGAACTTACCGTAACAGTAGATCTTCGAGAACAGCTCTTGCAGCAGGTACTTTCCCACCCACCTTTCCCTCAGGAGGTCATCTGCATTTGAGGCAATTACGTTTATTGGTCTTCCGTTGGAAGCAGATCCTTGGTCTTCCATCAGAATCACATCGTTGTGCGGGTCTCGGTAGGGGAAACTAAGGGATGCTGGGGGCCACCCGTTTTATGATGCATAGAATATGTGGTGGTGGGGCCGACACTGGGGGGTGGTCCCCCGCTGTGTGTAGCTAGCTAGACGTTTTCCGTGGGGTCCTGCTGCCTGACAGCTTCAGTCCTAATGGTGTAACCTGCTGCAAGAGCTGTTCTCAAAGATATACTGTTATGGTAAGTTCTTGCGTAACTGTACTTTCTATGTGTATGGTAGTTGTGCAATTATCTGTCAGATATGTATGGATACAGGTGAAGGTCAGTCTAAAACCAAATCATGAACATATCCTATTATGCTGTTAACTTGATGGCTTCACATTCTACACTTGGAAACTCCTTTCACTCAACTCCTCCAAAAGCAGTAGCCCTATTTGACCCTGTGCTTCTTCACATTGCTGCACCTACGACTCCTGACCCCATCTCTGCCCTCTTAAACCTCTTCTGGCAAGGTGCCTCATGCTTGGAAAAAGGTCAGGGTTATCCTGCCACATATGGGTGGGATGTCTTCACACCTGACATTATCAGACCCATCTCCCTCCTCCCTTTCCTTGTAAAACTGCAAGAGCACCTGATGTACTGTATATCCAATACACCTTCCTCAAAGTCGTCATTTTCCTCCCCAGTCCCTTCCAGCCTTGCTTCTGGGAGAACAATTTTATAATCACTTCCCCGCCCCCATTTTAGGCTAACTGACTTCATCTCTAAAGAGCTAATGTACTGCCTGAGAATAATATTAAAGAGCAGGTTGTTACTTAAATTGGTTTTGTATCCATCAGTTATGTATCCTGTGCTAATAAAACAGCGGTGTAAAACTTGTGTCCTGTGTGTTTTCTTTTAATCATTAGGTATGTTGGTGAGCCACACAACAACTACATTACTTTGTATCCAGTGCTTAGTACTTTGTAATGACTGTATGGCAATTCCTACTGTACTGATTACTGTACTTTCCTTGCACAGTACTATGTTCAATTGTGTTTTAACATTTAATAAAGTATATTAAATTTCAAGAACTACATTACTGGCGGAAGCTGGAACCGGGCACAAAAACTGACAAGATGCACTTTGAAACCAGAGTTACATTGACATCACTTACAGTAAGCTGACTTAGGCTTCACGCACTGGACAGTAGTGCAGGTGCACTTATTTACAGACGTCTAGATAATGTGCATGTCCATATGTAAGGTAGAGAAGCAGCTCATAATGTCATTCGCGAAGACGAGCTATTGCCGGAACAACTGATCTCTGACAGACTCCTGTCACAGAGTAATCGGTGATCGGGACTCGTATTTCAGTTTATTTAAAATTCTCTTTTAAATTGGAGAAAAGCAAACTGAAAAAACGTGAGCAGGTACTTTCACTTAACCTCTGCCACATCTGCTTTGAAAATCCTGCTGTCGTGGTAATAGGTGATAATGGCTAATCAAGTTATGCAACACATCACGACAATGTTTATTTAAAGAAGGGGCTGGGTGAGAAGAAATTGGGCTTGAGCTACTATCGCCGTACAGTGTAACACAGTACATTTCAACAGTGAATAAACCAACTGTGCATGGTGGGTGAAGGATGGAGAAAGTAGGCTGGGATAATTAATGAAAAAATACAGTGCCTGCAGTGTTTTCTTTAACTAAGCTGTAATACGAGTCCCGATCACCGATTACTCTGTGACAGGAGTCTGTCAGACGTATTTGTTCCAGTGATGGCTCTTCATTGTGAGTAACATTATGAGCCACTTCATGGGAACAGCTGATCCTCTGACTAACATATGGACACACACATTGTCCAGACATATATAAATAAGTGCACCCGCACTACGGTCCAGCACGTGAAGCCAGAGTCAGCTTACTGTAAGTGACATCACTGTGACTCGGGCTTAAAAGCACATCTTGTCAGGTCCCCCCCACCCCCCGGTTCCAATTTACATACTAACATACTATTTGCCAGCAGATTAGGCCTTACGGTCTATCGAGTCTGCTCGAACTTTAGATCCTTAGTTGGGTGCCGAGACCCTCCCATCCCTTGTGCTCCAGAAACCCGTATCATCCATCCCCACCCCCCTGAATTTCTGCTAGTATTGTAGTTGTCGTGCAACTCACCAACACACCTGATGATCAAAAGAAACCACACAGGGCACAAGTTCCAAACTGCTGTTTTATTAGCATTGGATACAAAACCGACTAATGCACACCCAATTTAAATAACAACTTGCTTTTTAAGATTCAAAAGTAGTGAACTGTTACTTCTTACATTTGAAGTATGTTTTTTCTTTTCCCTTTTGCTGATTTGAAGATTTTGTACCTGACAGTACTTGGTGTTATGTGTGGAACAGCACTCTACATGGAGGCTGACATAGCTAGTTCTGTTTCTTCTAATGCATCATCAGCAATTCGACCTCACTCTCTGTGACATCACAAGTGACCAAGAAGAAGCAGTTAACCTGCTGCAAGATCGTTCATTTGTGATGTGATTTAATTTATTATTTTTTTTTTGTAATACAACTATCTGTATGGAGTTTTTTTTTTTCAAAACTATGTAATTATTCTGTCTTAAGTGCTTTGAGCCTGACTCAGCCACATTTCCTCTAGAACTGCTTACTGTACTTGTATTTTTTTAATGACTGTATTTGATGTGGAACCTTTGTAAATGAGCACTTGTGCTCAAAGGTAATCGTCAAAGTTTTAAATACATAAAAAAAAAATGTCAGAGTCAGTAAGGTCACAATGCTGATGTGGTAAAGAGGAATAGAACTAAATTTGCTGGTCCCCAGATGAAGCACTGCTCATTGCATCACTCCCAATACTGTACTACCAGGTAAAAACCTTCTAATGAGCAAACGGAAAAGAAAAATACTTCCGAAATAAAGTTACTGTTTTTAAAGCTAAATAACAGTTTCTGCCTGATATTTGTGGCACTACTAGCTCTTTAAGGGGATAGATCAAGGGCTACTAACCACTGCAGTCTTTTTTGACCTGTTAGAAGCCTTTGACTCTGTATGTACCCTTTCCTCCAGGTGAAGTTAGCTGGTGCTGTACTCAGTCCTTTAAGTCGAACAGTTCTGTGTTTACTTAACAGACAAAAAGGTGGCTCTGACTTCCCCTCACTACCTTCTGATTGGTTCTGGTGTGCCCCAAAGATCTGTTCTTGGCTGCATCTTATTCTCCCTTTCCTTAGAAACCTACCCGCAGTCTGTGTTGCCACTGACAGTTCACATATATGCTAACAGCAGTGCTTTTTGCAAGTTACCCAGTTCCTTAGAATTATAATCACTGATTCAGCGTGATTGTGCTCTAACCAGCTCACAGTGAATACCAAACCAGAATCTGTTTCCAAGACGTGTGGCACCAGACTTAGACTGCCCTGGGTTCTAAGGCCCCTTGACTGTTACATGCAGGAACATGTCTCAACATTTAAATACTTTAATGTTTGGCTGGATCAGCACCTAAATTTCTCGTGCTACATCGACGCCGTTATTGCCAAGGTCCTTCCCAGGCTCATTGCCTTCCACCGTAACAAGGCCTGTACTCTCCCTGTAGTTAATTGGGGGATCATCTTGAAATAATTCTCCATCCTTGACAATGGGGATGTTGTATGCTGTGCTGCTTCAAAATCCTCCCCCGTCTGGACCCCCTCCTTAACGAGCTCTACCACTTCACTCTAAACTGCTCCTTGAGCATCCATACCTGTGCAGCATGCAGCCAGTTAGCCTGGCTCTCCCTGTAGGAGAGACATCTTGTGCATGGTGTGTCATTTATTTTCAAATTCTGGGCAGGGAGCCTCAGCCTCCCTTGTTACCTGTCCTCCCTCATTGCCCCTATTTCCTCACTTATTCCTTGAAGAACTTTGACCCACACTACCCTCTCACTCTCCGTTCCGGTAGATCCATGAGGCAAACTACATTCTTGTACAGGCTCCCTCGCCTGTGGCACAGCATACCCCCCTCCCCCCATCTTTCTCATCCTTGTAGGTTCCACAGTCACAGTTTAATTAGATGACTAGAACAAATTGCTTCAGTTTTTAATAGTTCTTATACATAGCCTGCTATACTTCTACGTATATGTATTTTATGATTTTATTACACCTACATTTTCCTGTTTTAAAGGAAAAACAGTAGCATACAGTTAATACTGCCTACCAAGCAAACAAAACTAAGTACGAGGAGCCATCCATTGGAATACAGTTATTCAGTTTAACTTAGGCAGATCGGTTTAAGGAGTTGGGGGTAGTACCACAAAGTCCAGTATTTGAGTTCAACATAGCTGCACCTTGCAAGAGGGTGTCGATCATCCAACAAAAAGGTGACCCAAACATTTTAGACTCAATTGGCTGATGTGATCCCAGTCCAAACATAAGATCTAAAATACAACACTGTTAGCACTCAGTTCCCTCCCCCACAATTCCTGCAGACCTCCAAAATGAAACCTCTATGCTAGACTGTAAACAATAGCTTACTAAGAGACAAAAATACTACTAGTACTGAAATAGTATTGGCATTGTATACACATTAACAGTTTCCCAACCATTAAAAGAACAAATTGAACCAGTAGCAGACTATCAGAGCACATTAGGACTAGAACAGTGTACCAGTTAACAAAAAAATATGTTTGTAAAGCTAAAGATCAGGTTCCAGCACCATCACGGTGAGCACTATTCCAATCTGAAAAGGTATTGTTTACCTTGGACTCACAAGTAACCTGCTGCAGGACAAAACCAAACAGAAAGAACTGCCACGTGTCATTCGCCATCTTAAGTAACCAGTTAAAGGTTACAGTTTATCCCATCTTAACCCGACTCCTATAGTTAGATCAATCAATCAATCAGTCAAAATCTTTATTTTGCCAGGCGGAACATCATTGAGACAAGCTCATTTACAAGATGGACCTGGGGCAAAACAGTTGCCAACAGGGTTAAGACATAACAGGTTGAGCGAACGTGCATAACAATTACATAGTAGTAATAATAACAACATAATAACATATGACCATTACATGTAACAAGATACTTCCACCAGAGCATAGCAATGTGTTCAACAGGAGGTAGTGCCATTGAAATACAATTGCATAGATACAGATATATGGACGTAAGGTAATGAGCTAAAGTTTATACAGTAAACATCATTGGAGGAGTCATAGTGAGCAGGAGTGGTAGTTCCTCTAGCGTCAAAGTGTGAAGAAGATTGAGATGTAAGAGTCCTTTGATAAGTACTGTAGGCATGGCCTGGCAAGTGGGGTGGGAAGGGGAAGGGGGTATAGGGAGTGGGGAGGAAAGGGCAGATGAGATAGGAGAGGGTTGGACATGATGGCCTAGGGAGGAAGGACTGTTCTAAGGGAGAAACACAACAGATGCCACAGGCAGTGGTTGGAGTTGTAAGTCCAGTATTTGAAGCAAAGACAGATTGTGATGTTGGGACCTTGATTTGGACAATGACAGAAGGGAGGACTCGAATGATGCCTCAGGCAGTGGTTGAGGTTTAAGTCCAGAATATAAAGCAGTAACAAATCATGATGTTAAGACCTTGACTTGAAGCAATGACAGACCTCGGAGAAGGTCCTCAGGAACAAGAATTTGAAGAGGGAGAACATGACAGGGGAAGCGAGCCTTAAGGTTTTCTGGCTCTTATTCCAGAGCGTAGGAAGAGTGAAGCTTATTGAGGCTCTACCAATGTGCGTTTTAACTTTAGGGATAGCCAGAGATAAGATGGTAAGACTTCTGAGAGAATAGGCACTAGGGATGCAGGGAGTTAGGCAGCTTGTGAGGTATTGAGGTCATTTATGAGTGATTGCCTTATATGTCCATAGAATAGCATTCTTTTGCCTCCTAATGCTAAGGGAGCTCCAGCCTACGGAATAATAGGGGATGCAGTGGTGCGTGTCATAAGGGGCATCAGAAGTGAACCTAAGGGCTCTGTAGTATAGGGTATCAAGCTTGGAGAGAGCTGTGCTAGTACTATGGCCATATAGGAAGTCCGCATAGTCTAGGAGAGGCAAGAAGGTAGCTTGGACTAGGAGTTTTCTAGCCTCCTGGGTTAGTGAGTGCTTGATCCAGAAGAAAATACCGAGCCTTTGACGCAGTTTCTTAGTGAGTTCTTCAATGTGATCAGTGAAGGACAATTTGTAGTCAGTCCAGACCACCAGGTATTTGAATTGTTCCACGAACTCCAGGGCTTCTCCCAAAAGGGTGGTTATGTGAGGAACCTTATCTGTTTTTTTTTTTGTTTTGTTTTGGTTTTTTTTTGAGATGGACCAGTGGAGAGAAAATCATGGCCTTAGTTGTTTTGGCATTGAGCAGGAGTTTCAAGTTGAGTAGATTTTTTTTGCAGGATGTCAAAATCGTTCTGGAAATCCAAAATGGCTTGATCCAGAGTTGATCTGTCAATGTATAGCACCGTATCATCAGCAAAGAGATGGATATTAGATGGCTTTAGGCCAGTGTCAATTTGATTAATTTAAATGGCAAAGAGAAGTGGACCAAGTATGGATCCTTGGGGGACACCTCTAAGGAATATTTTTTTGGGGCGATAGGTCTTCTTCAGCCTTGACCTGCTGCTGTCTGTCCACAAAATAGTTTGCAAGCCAACTTAGGGCTAGGTTGTCCACCCCAACTTTCTGCAGGGTCACCAGGAGCAAATCATGGTCCACCGTGTCAAAAGTCTTGCTGAGGTCCAGAGACAAGGCACATGTGTATTGTTTGTTATCAAGTGCGGACTGCCAGTCATTTATAACCTTAGCAAGGGCAGTGGAGGTACTATGCATGGGACGGAAACTGGACTGAATCGGGTTTAGTAGATTAAAACTTTCTAGATGAGATCTGAGCTGTACATTTACTACCTTCTCCAATAGTTTTGACAAGGCCAGGAGCAAGGAGATTTGGCAGTAATTATTTAGGTTGCAGGGGTCCCCTGATTTGAACAAAGGGATGACATGGGCCATCTTCCAGACCTTGGGGAAGGAGCCCAGATTAAGAGATAAATTGAAAAAGTGGGTAATAGAGGGAGCCAAAATATAGTAGGCCAACTTTAGGATGCTGAGAGGGAAACAGTACAAGCTGATGGTATTATATGAAAAGCATACAAAAACAAAAAAAGAAACATGAAAACCCCAGTCCAATGTGAAACTCTGATTCCATTCTGTTGATGCAGAAGAAAGGTGAAGTGGAAAAGAACAGATCTTCCTGGACATAAAGTCTCCACCACTCATTCATACTAATGGGACTACGCCAGAGGCACTAGGATCCAGTGGGAGCCAAAAATCTTCAGGAGGGCCGGTGCCTAGGTAGAGCCGTGAGGAAGTGGCACTGCAAACTCGGCTCACGCCATATAGGCTAGCCTGGCATCGACTCTCCAGCCACCTCAGTTCCTTTTTTTCTCACCGTCGAGTGTGCTTCAGTGCCGACATGGCTCACCCGCCGTGAGTCAAAACATTACGTCTATACAACAGCAGCTATGGAGTTTCAGTATTGTTTATTTTTATTATTTTTGATATCAGTTTAAGGAAAAATAAGTACATTTTCGTTAGAGAAGTCTTCAGCCCTTCTTCGACGGAGTCAACCATGAGCAGGGCAGGTGACGGTAGGGAGACTTTGCATGAAAGCTGTGTTGTCAGCAGGGCTGGGTCTGGTCTGCTGTCCTCTATGGGGAGGGTCTGACTACAGGCAGTCTGGTGCTTTGGGGGGATGGGGGTCTTCCTGAAAGCACAAAAAGACGGTCCCATTCTCGATCCTCATCGATGACTCGGCACTGCTCGACCTCAAGTTCTTCTTTGGCCTCCCGGTTGAAGAAGAAATGGTACTGCTCAAGGTCGCCTTCTGGTACGTCTGCGCGTTGATCATTGGTTACCGGCAGCAGGGGCCTGACTCTGTCTCCTCTGGCTTCTGTTGACTGGCGTCCTTGACTCCGGAGTCCCCCGCCCCCTGGAGGGTCCTCCAGTGAGCAGTTTCACTATTGGGCCGCTCTTATGAAGCAGTGGGTTCTGCGGTTGTCCCATTTACCCGAGCCGGTGAGCCCGTCACCAGGGCCTTCAGGCCTTTCGGTTTCAGACCTGCGGGCAGGGCGGTTGGGGCTTCCTGGTCACACTGCACCTTCTTCGGTGCCATTGATGTTGCACTCTGGTGTTTTTCCCCTCATAGGGCTGTGGTGCAGGGGTCTACACTGGTGCCTTTATCTCCTGCTGAATTTCTCAGAGTTTCCGCAGCGAGTCGGGGATGGGAACCTTTGGTTCAGTGCTACAAGTGCTGGCTCCTCCAGTGCCAGCGCCACGCCCGGCACTGCGTCCTGTGCCGGCACTGCCTGTGTTCTCGGTGCTGCCTTCTGTTCCGGCGTCAGGAGCGTCTGCAGTGCCACATGCGACACCAGGGTTTTGACACCGATTCGCGGTGTTCCTCCTCCTCTTTTTCCTCCCTTTCCTATCTATACTGTCCCTTCAGGACAGGTAGGAGATGATATTGAGCCTGATCCTGATCTTCAATTGAAGGACAACTTTGATGATGATTCCTACCTTGGGGTAGTGAATAAACCTTCTCTAAAAGCAGAGTCTCTGGTTGAGAACCTTTCCTTTAAGTCTCTGCTTAGAAACGTAAATACCACTCTTTCTGGGGATAATATGGCGCTTATTCCCTCTGTGGCTAAGTCCGTAGATAGGAAGTATGATCCCTCCAAAAGATCACCCCATTCTGGCCTCGCAAGCCTTTGCTGATGCCATAGTTGTCCTAGTGGAAAACGACATTCAAACAACATGAAGTCTTGCTATATTATGACTAATGCAGTTTGTCCCACCATTAGAACTGCTCCGGAGGTGAAAGAGTTAACTTCCATGCAGTGCATGGAACTTAGAGCGCGAGCTCGGTTAAGAAAGCTCTGTCAGGGGTATTTCAAACCGAAACCGTCAGATTCTTTACTCCGCCTCACTGAACAGTCGCTCCGGAGATTCCTCCTGCTGCTCGATTCATTTTCTCGGTTTAAAGAGTTTTTTCTCGGTTAAATTCAACCGCGATTGTCATTATTTTAACTAAGCGATCGGTTCAAGCTCTGTCTATGGTATTGTAAGTAATAGATAGGTTTTCTGTGTGGAACTTGTAAATGTTTATCGGTTCGGTTTGAACCGATCAGATTGTATTTAAACTTCATTCTGAAGCGTTTTAAGGCTTGTTAGAGTGCGGTTCCCGGTTCTTATCGGTTCTAAAAAAAACGGATTTCATTACGGTTTTTTCCACGACCCGTGACACGGTTGGGAACCGATAAGGGTGTCTTGCCTGGCACTGCCAAAAAGGGCAAGTTTTTGGTTAGGCTGGCATTATGTCTGAGAAACCCAAAAGAAAAACCGGGCCCACTGGGTTTCAACACTGTAGTGTCTGTGGGGAAGCCTTTGCCAAGGCTGACCCACACACCACATGTGTTTATTGTCTGGGGTTTGACCACCTCAATGCAGACTGCCAGATTTGCAAGAATTTCCTGCAGCTACCCTAGATAAGAGAGTTGGTAGGCTCAGGGGCGAGAGGCAAAAGTCCGCTGACCGGATGGCCAGCCTGGTTCGGTGCCAACCGAACCGGAGGGAGTGCCCTCTGACCAGGGCCAGATTTCCTCGGGCAAACGTAAAGCTGACTCTGAGGAGCCAGTTCCAGCAAAGAGAACTAGAAAGTCAGCAGGTATGGAGTCAAAAATCCCTACTCCAACTGCTGCAGAGATAGCCAGGGCAATACAGATTGTCCAGTCACTTTCCCCGGTTCCGTCCGAACCGCCACTATCTGGCAAAAGGTCGGTTCGGTCGGTTCCACCAGTTCAAGAATATGATATAGAGGAGTTTTGTGAACCAGAGGAGGGGGAGGATGATTATGATCAGTGTGAATGTGACTTTGAAAGTCTGGATGTGCCCATTGAACCGGACATCTCCCCAGACAGACCTTTAGGAGAATCTCCCCCTAGGCTTGCTGAGTCCCCTTCTCATTTGCTGTTTTATAAAAAAGTTACTGAAACCCTCCAGCTTCCTTTAGAGGCGGCTTTGGATGAGCAAGAGGAGCCTGACTTTGTAGAGATGATGGATATCCCAGAGTCCAGGAGATTGTCTATTCCTTTACATAAATCTTTTAGGAAACAGACAATAAAAATTTTAAAAGCTCCTAATTCTGTGCCTCCTGTGGATAAAAAGATGGACAGGAGGTACACTTTGTCAGGTCCTGATACAGAATTTCTTTCACAGCAATGCAGTCATGTTGAGTAGTTCAGGCTGCAGCCTGTGATAAAGTAATATTCCCCTGGCTTCACATCCTCCTGACAAGGACTCCAGGAAGATTGATGCCATGGCCAAAAACAATACATGGCAGCGTCTTTGGGACTCAGACAAGCAAACTATATGGCTTATGTTGCGAGATACCAAAAATCTAGATGGGATACTGTCATGGCTTTAGCCAAACAGGCCCCTGTCCAGCTTGCCAAGTAGCTGGAGCAGGTGGCTGCTGATGGTATTGAGGCATCTAAGGTGCAATTTCATGCTGTAGTGGATTCTAATGATGTATCCTCTAGAGTCATGGCTACATCTGTGGCTTTTCGTAGATTGGCTTGGCTCAGGTGTACTACTTTGTCACAGGATACCCAGTCTAAGGCTATGGATTTTCCTGTGGTGGGAAATTCTCTGTTTGGGGAGCAGACAGAGAATTATATGAAGAAAATGGATGAATATAGAACCACTTATAGGAGTGCACAAGCCAAGGAACGGCAAGCCACTCCTCAGAGGCAGCCCCCCAGGGGTAGAGGCAGGCCTTTTCACAGGCCTTTTTACCAGACCCAGGCCTCCTCTTCAGCTTATGTTCAGAGGGGGTTCTTCAGAGGGAGAGGCAGACGGGGTACAAGCAGGCCTGCTCCCACCCCTCAGCCTAAAGCCCCTGCCAAACAGGCACCCTGATGGGATGCCCAGGGCCGGTTCTCCATTACCTGTAGGGGGCAGGCTGGCTTACTTCATCCAGGACTGGGAGTCTTTAACATCAGACAAGTGGGTCCTGGAAGTAGTGAGCCAGGGTCTGGTTCTCACAAAATTTCCAAAGATGAGAATCAGATCTTTTCCACCTGCAAACCCTTTAGAGACTCTTGCCTTGGAAACAGAAGTCTCAACCCTCCTGGCTCTCAGAGCTGTAGAAAGGGTTTCTCCCCTACACCAGGGCAAGGGTCTGTACTCCAGGTACTTCCTTACCCCAAAAAAGACAGGAGAGTGGCGGCCCATCCTGGACCTAAGATATCTGAACAAGCACCTTTTAAAACCAAAATTCAAAATGGTGACTCTGGGAATGATTTTACCCTCCCTAAGGCCAGGGGACTGGCTAGCTTCCCTGGACCTCAAGGATGCCTACTTCCATGTTCTTATCAGAAGCTCCCACCAAAAGTACCTCAGATTCAAACTGCCCTCAGGCCATTATCAGTTCAGAGCAATGCCTTTCGGCCTTACCTCTGCCCCAAGGGTATTCACAAAATGTCTGGCAGTAGCAGTTGCTCATTTAAGAAGGCAAAAGATTGCCATCTTTCCCTACCTGGACGACTGGCTCATTGTGGGTCAGTCTCCAGACCAGGTCAAATCACACCTGCAAGTTACCCAGCAGCTGCTTACCTCTCTGGGCTTTCTTCTCAATCTTCCAAAGTCAGTTCTGGAACCTGTCCAGGTACTCACCTTTATAGGTGCAGAACTGGACACAAAGCAGGCCAGAGCCTTCCTTCCCCTAGAAAGGGTAAGAACCCTGGTGGCCCTGGCCTCGTCCTTCACTCTGCAGGTCTCTCGACCAGCAAGGCATTTCCTACAGCTCCTAGGACACATGGCTGCTTCCACAGCTGTAGTGCAAGGAGAAAGATTTCAGATGAGGGACATTCAGTTCCATTTGAGAGCCTTCTGGTCTCAAAGAAGAGATTCCCTATCCAAGTTAATCCCAGTGACTCGAACCCTGATCCAGGCCCTTCAGTGGTGGCAGGATCAGAGCAATCTGAGACAAGGGTGCCCTTCATCCCTCTATCTCACTCCTTGACCCTTACTACAGATCGTCCCTCTTGGGATGGGGAGCTCACATGGGTGACCTCTCCACCCAGGGTTGTGGTCCCCTCAGGAATCTCTGCCCACATCAATCTATTGGAACTCAGAGCTGTTTTCTAGCACTTCAGGTTTTTCTGCATCTGTTCAGAACAAGGTGGTACAGGTCAGAACAGACAACACCACTACAATGTGGTACATCAACAAACAAGGGGCACTCGGTCTTCGTCCTTGTGCCAGGCGATAAGTTGTGGTCTCTGGCTTATTCCTGAACACTTCCCTCATAGCAGTTCACCTCCCAGGCAAGGACAATGTCCTGGCAGATGCTCTCAGCAGGATTTCCCAGGGGCCATCACAATGGTCACTGGATCCCCTAGTACTGGGGATATTTTTGCCAGATGGGGCACCCTCAGATAGATCTTTTGCAGCCCCAGACAATCATCAACTTCCACTTTTGTTGCAGGCCCCCAGTGTTGGGCTCAGTCCCCCTGGATGCCTTTCTACTCGATTGGGAAGGGAAGTTTCTCTATGCCTTCCCCCCCTTCCCTCTCCTGTTCAAGGTGCTAGTCAAAATCAGGTCTCAGCCCTGCAAGATGATCCTGATTGCTTCAGACTGGGCCAGGCAGCCCTGGTACCCACCTCCTTCTGTCCTTAGTAGTCCATCTTCCTGTGTCTCCCAGGAACCACAATCTGTTAACTTGTGCCCAGGGGAGAGTCTGGTATCCGAATCTCAAATCTCTCAACCTCAAGGCCTGGCTCTTGAGGAGTTAGAGTTTGCTGATCTACAACTTTCTCAGGGTGTTCTCGAAATCTTTAAAGCTTCTAGGAAGCCTTCCACCAGGGCTACCTATAACTCCAAGTGGAAAAGGTTTTCCATATGGTGTTCTGGGAAGCATATTTCCCCGGAATCTGCTGATTTACCCACTGTTTTGGACTATATGGTCCATCTTAATTCTTTGGGACTGAGACCAGCTACCCTGAAAGTGCATTTGGCAGCTGTCTCTGCTTTTATTTTAGCAGGAAGCCCTCTTCTCTTTCTGCTCACCCTGTATTTTCCAAGTTTTTAAGGATTGCTTCATACCAATCCTCCATTCAGGGACCCTACCCTGCCTGGGATCTTAATGTTTGCATTGCTCAGCTGATGCAACCCCCTTTGAACCTCTATCTTGACAGAGCTTAAGTATTTTGACTTGGAAAACTGTATTTCTAGTAGCCATCACTTCTGCCAGGCGCATAAGTGAGTTACAGGCTTTATCAGTGGAGACTGACTTTATTTCCTTTCACAGGGATAAGGTAGTCCTCAGGACTAACAGGAAGTTTTGCCTAAGGTGGTTTCAGATTTCCACCTTAACCAATCTATTTCACTTCCAGTGTTCTTCACTGACCATTCCTCCTCTGGTGAGAGGCTGCACAACTTAGATGTTAAGAGGGCCCTAAGTTACTACATAGGCGTACCAAGGGTCACAGGTTTGACTCCCTCCAACTATTTCTCACTTATGGTGAGGTTGGGAAAGGGAGACCTGCCACTAAGAGATCCATTGCCAGGTGGATTGTCTCTTGTATCCAATTTTGCTATCAAAAACTGGGTAAGGTTCCCCCTTCAGGCCTGAGGGCTGACTCTACCAGAGGTACAGCTGCGTCTGTAGCTGCTGCCAGAGACGTCCCTATCTTAGAGATATGTCAAGCAGCTACTTGGAAAACAGTACACACTTTCACCAAGCATTACTCCCTGGATATCCAGGCCAGGAGGGATGCTCGGTTGCACAGCAGTGCTTCAGAGCCTATTCCTAAGTAGGTTCTGTCCCTCCTCCATGGAGGTACTGCTATGTAGTCTGCATTAGTCATAATATAGCAAGACTTCATGTTGTTTGAAGAAAAAATTACTCACTTTAGTAATGTTGTTTCTTCCAATGGAGTCTTGCTATATTATGACCTCCCCCCCAGCCTGCCCCTCTCAGAACTTCTACTTTGGGTATGGGGTGGGCAGTCCACAGTTGGCACTTATTGATGCCCCTTTTATGTTTTTCCACCCCTTCTTGTTGGGGTGTTTGGGTGTTGTGTTTTATTTATTTTATCTTATTTTTTCTGGTCCCCTGACTTGAGTCTTGGTGTTGGGACCAGAAAAATGTGTTAATATTTTAATATCCAGTTGGCTAGTGTAGGTTACAGCTTCCACACAGAGCCTTAGTGAGTTTTGCTCGTAAAGATCTGAAGGTTTCGGTTTGAAATACCCCTGACAGAGCTTTCTTAACCGAGCTCGCGCTCTAAGTTCCATGCACTGCATGGAAGTTAACTCTTTCACCTCCGGAGCAGTTCTAATGGTGGGACAAACTGCATTAGTCATAATATAGCAAGACTCCATTAGAAGAAACAACATTACTAAGGTGAGTAATTTTTTCATGCCATTCACCCACAAGAATCTACGGTGTGTCCAATAAGCAAGGAATCTCGCAAAATTGACACTTTGGGAAAGCGAGTCTTTGCTGCTTCCAGCCTGGGCATGCGCATTGCTAGCTACAAGGGTTATTTCTCTCAGTACGAGTATACACTCTGGCATTCACTCAAGGCTATGGTAGAAGCTTTCCCAGACTCGAATGTTAGCACAGAGCTTCTTCATACCATTACTAGAGGCATTGAATCCAATAACCAGCAGCTTCAAGCTGCCATGGATGCCTTTGACACTGCTGCCAGGGCAGCAGCGGCCAGTATAAGCACCCGACGCCACTCTTGGTTGCACATGTGGGTATTCACAAATGATGCCCAGCAGAGAGTTTTGACTTTGCCTTTTGATGGTACGTACCTGTTTGGTCCTCAGGTCGAGCAGGCACTGGAGACCACACAGAAAACTAGAACAGGTATCAAAACGGCCAGACCACTTTCCGCAGCCTCTGAAAGGGGAGGGAACCGGCGTCAGTTTCATAACCATCAGTCCTTTCATGGTAAAGGCAGAAGGGGCTTCAACAGAAACCAGATCCCTCAGCTGCAAAAGGAAACACAGCAGAAGGCACAGGGCCCCAAAGCGCCTAGTGCCACCCTCTGAGATTCCGGCCCAAATCCCACCTCAGCTGTCCGAGGGAGACTCTTCGGCAGTACGAGGGCGTCTGACTCAGTTCTACAGATAGTGGAAGTCAATCACTTCAGACAAGTGGGTATTCAGGATAATCCACGAGGAGTACTCTCTAAATCTTTCAGAAACCCCTCCGGATCACCCACCCAAACAACAGCCCAGGATGTCTGTCTCTGTCAGACCTTCTTGCTTCCAAGATTCAAGGCCTTCTAAACAACAGGATAGTAGAAGTAGTTCCGCTAGGTCAGCGCAACACAGGATCTTGCTTGGAGAAGAAGCTCTTGCAGCAGGTAATAACTTGTAGGACTGGTGGCAGATCACGGCACACCTTTTTCCAGCAGTACGTAGGGGACCGCCCACCTCACGTCAGCTCCACCCCCGACATCTCTTCCAGTATATGAGACGACAGTCCCTTGTGCTCCAGTTCTTTTCCACCGTAGCTCGCGCAGTTGCTTTCAGAAAGCTTCAACAATACCGACTTTCTCCACTTCAGTCATTCTTCAGTTTTTCCTGTATGTCAACTCTGTCGACTGGGCACGCCAACAAGTGCTCCTGCGGGCGTCTAATCCCCTCTAATTATGGCCATTCTGCCTGTCTTTACTGCCTAGGCCTAGACCACAACACCAGGGCCTGCTGTTTCTGACAGGCCTTCGATAGCACAACACGCAGAAGGCACCAAAAATCCCTGCAGGCCTTTCTCCCACAAGAAAAGTTGGCTGCCATGCAGAGAGGCTGTTCCTCCAAAGAGGACGCAACGACTCCCGCTAGAAAGAAGCATCGCAAGGACAAGCATAGGGAGAAGCACAGAGAACGGGAGAGATCCCGCTCGAGGTCCTGGTCCTCTGGATCACAGGTGCACTCAAAATCCAGCTCCTTGGGCCATGAGTCCCATCTTACGACCCTCAAGTCCTCCGGATCGGCTGCTCCAGCCAAGACTTCAGCTTCTCTTCAGCCTATTAAGATCCGCCCTCCCCTGAGCTCTACAGAGATCGCAACGGATGCAGGTAAGTCCTCCTCCCGCTTGGCCTCCATCTCCAGTGCCAACTCCAGAGAAGGAAAAAAGGCCTCTGGGCATTCGACAGGTAGGGCCTCCTCCTTGCCTCCCAAGTCTAAATCTTCCAACCACCATCAGCCTTCGACATCTGATAGGTGTCCATCATATAAGTCTAAATCCTCCGACTGCCCCCAGCCTACAGCTCCCCAGAGGCATCAAGCCTCAGCAGCCACCTGTGGACCACTGGACTGCCACCGGTCCCCCAGCTTCCAATCCGCCGCTGGCCAAGGTTACCCCAACGCCAGTGCCTCCGGCTACAGCTGACACTGGGCCCAACGTCACCCCCCGTCTCGGGCTCAGTTGCCGGTCAGGCCACCCTTGGAACCCAACAACGGCTTACAGACGGTTCCACTGTCGTCACCAGCTATCCGACACCAGACCGATGTGACACCAGTGCCGGCTTGGAGACACTGACGCCTGAGCCAGCTGCTAGCTCTCCCAGGCTCAATATGACACAAGTAAAAGCTTTTTTCCCATTGGTGGGACACAGTAAAGCAGGACTTGACACCCAAACCAGGTGCACCTCCCACTCCATAGCATGATCCAGTTCCAGACCCTCCTCCGGACATTGTCGAGGTTCCAAAGCTGCAGGGGTAGACACTGAAAAGCTTCATTCGCCACGCAGTCCCCGTAAGCACTCAGACAAGTGTCGGAGTAGGAGATCTCATTCTCCGAGTTCATCTCTCTCCCCTTCACTGGACAGGCACAGGCATAAACGAAGGAGACGTCATTCCCGTACTCCTTCTTTGTCGGACTCCTATGGTGACTCAGACTCCACTCCACCCACGTCCAAGGTCAAGTCCTTGCCTAGGGACACTGAGGACCAACCGAAGTCTCTTCCGGATGACCCCAGCTTCATGGAGGTTATGCGCCACATTCAGGAAAATATGGGGTAGGATACAGAGGCCCTTGACCCGGAGTGTATGAGGCTGGCTAAATATTTGCGCCAAAAAGATCCCAAGTTCATGGTCATCCCACCTTTAGTGGACACTTTCCAGGACGTTAATGCACGCTACCTGGAAGCACCCACATTCGTCCTTTGTGACTCCCAAGAAGGTGCATCGTCTGTACCAGGCTCCTAAGGACCATCCCTTCCTGGCCGAACACCCAGCCACAGACTCAGTAGTGCTTTTGGCAGCTCACAATCGTTCGCAGAGGCCCAAACACCTGAGCACCCAGCCGCCTGACAGGGAGTCAAAGTAGCTGGATTCGTTGGGCAAGAAGGTGTACACATGTGCCACTTGCAGCATCAGGGAGTCTCAACTTCCTGACCCATATGGTCCAGTTCCAAAACACCCTCTGGGTCCAAGGACTGGACATTCTGCAAGGCATGCCCAACTGCCCGCAAAAGGCAGAGCTTGCAAAATTGTCCCAGACGGGCTCTGACGTTGGTATGCATATTTTATATTAAGCATACGACTCTGCGGACACCTCTGCAAGGGGAGCTGCCATGGGCATATGTCTCCGCCATCACTCCTGGCTCCGGGTTTTGGGTTTCACACCAGATGTGCAGTCTAACTTTCTGGATACCCCCTTTAAAGGCTCCGTTCTCTTCGGTGAAGAGTTGGCGAAGATCATTTCGAAGCTACAGGAGTCTGGCAAGGCTGTCCGTGCCATGCACTCAGTGTACCACCAGAAACAGGGACATTTTTGCAGGTCCCATTTTCGTGGCCGAGGGGACATCAGCCTCAGCAACCCCACTTTCAAAATCAGGATCCAAATACGGCAGAAGATTCAGGCTCTGGTAGCCAAAAGAACCCGTAGCACCGGCAGAGAGGCAGTATAGCGCAGTGGTTTAAGGCTCTGAGCTGCAAATCTGGTGACATCCAGCAGAGCAGACATGGGTTTGAATCCCACAGCTTCCACTTGCAGACTATGTGACCCTGAGCAAGTCACTTAACTTGCCTGTGCTCCCAGGTTGCACCTGTAAAAAAAGCTTTCAGCTTAGTGTGCTAGTCCTGGTTAAACAGCTAACAGAGAGAGACTTGGGATTTTATTCTCGCTTCTTCCTAGTTCCGAAGAAGTCGGGGGATTTAAGACCTATCTTATACCTCAATGACCTGAATCTGTGGGTGTCATACAAAAGGTTTCTGGATGGTCTCCCTTCCCAGTCTCCTTCCCATGGTTTCCGAAGGAGATTGGTTGGCCTCACTGGACATGCAAGATGCGTATCTGCATATCCGGGTAGCCAAGGGACACAGATGGTTCGTGAGGTTCCGGTTCGAGGGAAAACACTTCCAGTTTTGGGTTCTTCCCTTTGGTCTCTCCTCGGCCCGAAGAGTCTTCACAAAGTGCAAGGCGGTGGTCACCGCAGCACTATGAAGGATGGGCCACTTTGTGTTCCCCTACGTAGATAACTGGCTCCTGCTGGCTCCCTCCAACAGTCGCCTGCAGGTCATGATTCGGGACACCGTCACTCTGTGTCAGCATGTGGGTGTCACGATAAATCCCACCAAATCATTTCTGACTCCCACTCAGAATCTGCAGTTTATAGGGGCTCTGTTGAACACAATACAAGGGGGGGTGTTCTTACCAATAGACCGAGTGGAGCGCATTCGGGCTGTAGCCGCTGTCATCTCTTCTTCCTCTCTGGTACCAGCAAGGCTACTGCTCAGATTGGTAGGACACATGGCAGCTGCCATAGTCTCTGTTCCATTCGCACGTTTGCAGATGAGAACGATTCAGTGGACTCTCAGGGTCCAGTGGGATCAGTGCCGGGATGACCTTGATGCTTGGGTCAGGATCACAGAGCCAGTCCACCAGGAATTTCATTGGTGGATGACCGCCTCAAAGCTTCTAGAGGGAGTTCCCTTCCAACCCAGAAACCCCTCTCAGACAGTGTCTACGGATGCTTCGAACTTGGGATGGGGCGCACATGGGGGGGGGATCACAGGACTCAAGGTCTTTGGTCCCATTCAGAGGAGAACCTGCACATAAACGTCCCCGAGTTGAGAGCAGTCCTGTATGCGCTGTAGGTGCTGGACTCAGTCATTCTTCCCGGTCTCCTCCTTGTCCAGACAGACAACACTACAGTGGTCTACATCAACAAACAAGGAGGTACCCACTCTTATCCCTTCTGCCGAGAGGCCATGAGAGTTTGGGATTGGGCCACTGCTCATCAGTTGGTCCTCTCCACTATTCATGTCCTGGGATCCAGAACTTATTGGCAGATGCTCTCAGCTGGTCAAGGTCTCAGGCCCACGAGTGGTCCCTTCTTCAGACCATGGCCGATGATCTGTTCGCCAAATGGGGGATCCCAGATCTGGACCTTTTTGCATCTCCATCCAACGCAAAACTGCCCAGTTTCTGCTTGCTAGATCCAGAGCCTGGAGTTTTTTGGCTAGACGCATTATCCCTCTCTTGGAAAGGGAGGTTCCTTTATGCTTTCCCTCCCTTCCTGCTCCTGCAGAGGGTTCTCCTCAAAGCGCAATCAGAGGAGACTACTATGATCCTGATCGTTCCACTGTGGCCTCGACAGATATGGTTCCCCTTGCTGTAGCATATCTCAGTGGAACCTCCTGTGCCATTACCAGTCTCAACACATCTTCTCTCTCAGGACAATGGGTCCTTGGTTCACCGGAACCTGCATTCCCTCCATCTCCATGCCTGGCTCCTCAGGACCTAGCTAAGCTTAGGTTCGGGGTCTCTGATAAGGCTGGCGCAAGTCCTGGTGGAGGCGAGAAAATCCTCCACAAGAGTTACTTACTCTACGAAATGGAAACGTTTCTGTCCTTGGGCCGCAGCAAGACATTTGGGTCCTTTGGTCTGTCTGATAAATGCTATCCTGGAGTACCGGCTTTCCTTATTGGAGTCAAGTTTAAGTTACGCCTCCATTAAGGTACACCTGGCCGTTCTTTCTGCCTACCATGCCCCTTTCCAAGACACATCAGTGGCTCAACTGGAGGTGTCCAAAGCCTTTCTCAGAGACATCCTGTACATCAGACCCCCTATCCGGGATCCTGTTCCTCCTTGGGATCTCCTTTTTGTGTTGGAGAAGCTGACACGTCCTCCCTTTGAACCAGCCATTGATTGTGAGCTGCATTTTCTCTCATGGAAAACACTGTTTTTAGTTGCTGTTACTTCTGCTCGAAGGATTTCCAAGCTTCAGGCGCTCATGTCTAAGGAGCCCAACCTTATTTTTCACAAAGACAGGGTAGACATGCGTACTAATCCTATGTTTTTACCCAAGGTGGTGTCGGAGCTTACTTTGAACCAGGTGGTTCAGCTCCCTGTGTACTACCCAAACTATTCTAACAAAGGGGAGTGTCTTCTCCATACCCCGGATGTTCATAGAGCTCTGCGTTGTTACTTGTCCAGAACCAAGGAGGTCAGGAAATCCAACCACTTGTTTCTGTCCTTTGCTCCCAGGTCCTTAGGTTGCCCGGTCACAAAATGGATGCTTTCGCACTGGGTGGTGCATTGCATTACCTTTTGTTTCCAAAAACATGACAAGACCCTTTCGGGCCTGATCAAGGCGCACTCCACCAGAGCGGTGGCAATGTAGTTCGCAGCTCTTAAGAGGGTATCAACAGCGGATATTTGTGCTGCAGCTACATGACACAGTGTTCATACCTTCATCAGGCATTACAGTCTGGACATAGCCTCCAGATGCAGAGCTGGTTTTGGCCTTGCAGTTTTGCAGGGCTTGATCTCCTGAGGGGTTTCCCTGATATTGTTCCTGCCTTCCCTTTCCTCCTCTCAGGTAGTTGACTTTAGCTTTATACTGCTTTGGAATCAGTCCTACAAGTTATTACCTGCTGGAAGATCTTCATCTCGAAGTAAGATAGTACAGTTATATAAGAACTTACCGTAACAGTAGATCTTTAAGAGAAGCTCTTGCAGCAGGTATATTTTTCCCTCCTTCGATCCCCTGAGGATCAGGTCTCTTCTGCACTGTTCATGCCTACGCTTCTGTGTGGCAAGGGAAGTATGGACAAGTTATCTTTACCTTCGCTGTTGCATCCTCATGCAAAATCTGACATTCCAGCATCCAAGAACTGGAGCACAAGGGGACCGCCGCCTCCTATGTACTGGAATGGACGTCGGGGGTGGAGCCAACGTGAGGTGGGCCCCTAGGTACTGCTGGAAAAAGGTTTGCCATGCTGTGCTGCCAGGAGGCACCAGTCCTACAAGTTATTACCTGCTGCAAGAGCTTCTCTTGAAGATCTACTGTTATGGTAAGTTTTTGTGTAACTGTACTTTTCTACTCCCATTACTTTCTAGTTCCAAAGAAAACAGGTGACATGCGCCTAATTCTCGATCTCAGGAAGTTAAACAAATTCCTTTACAAGGAAGAGTGTAAGATGATATCACTCGGCACACTCTTACCTCTGATTCATCAAAATGATTGGCTGGCCTCCCTGGATATGCAGGACGCCTGTCAGCATGTTCCCATACACCCAAACCACCACAAATACCTCAGATATGTGGCATTGGGCTAACACTACCAGTTCAGAGTCCTGCCATTTGGGCTATCCTCGATGCCTTAAGTCTTTACAAAGTGTTTTGCAGTTCTCTCAGCACATCTCAGGAAGCTCGGAATTCAGATGTTCCATATCTGGACGTTAGGCTCCTAGCAAGTCCCTCCAGACAAGAGACTCAGGAAGCCATGGCAACAGCTTCCAAATTCCTCACGTCCATGGAAGTCCTGCTAAATTCGGGAAAGTCACAGCTGCAGCCCTCCCAATGGCTCCTCTTTGTAAGAGCCCTTCTGGATACCTCCAACGCAAAAGCCTTTCTTCCGGAGGACAGAAGGATCGACATCCTTCGGATAGCTCACTTCATCAGAGAGAATGACTCGGTTCGAGCTCTCTTGTTGCAGTGGATGCTTGGTCTTATGGCATCCTCAGTGTTCACTGTTCCTCTGGCTCGTCTTCACATGAAGGCTACTCAGTGGATGCTCAACACCAACAGTCCTTTCTCATCAAGGTGACAGAACCCCTCATATGGTCACTTACCTGATGGACTCAGGAAAACAACCTTCTGTATGGTTATCCCTTCGTCCCTCTAGAATCTCAGATCTCCATCACCACGGACACGTCCCTACTCGGATGGGGAGCTCACTGCCAGAATCTCCACATCCAAGGTCTACGGAATCATGACGAGTCTCAGCTTCACATAAATGTTCTAGAAATGAGAGCCATTCTGTATGCAGTCCGAGCTTTGAAGGACATACTCTGTCACAAGATCATTCTCCGTCAAATGGAAAACAAAGCAGTGATGTACTACATCAACAAGAAGGGTGGAGCACACTCTTACCCCTTATGCAGGGAAGCGATGAGAGTATGGGAGTGGTGCCTGGAGCATAAAGCACTGATCCAGGCAGTCTATCTGCCTGGGGTGCAGAACGATCTGGCGAATATTCTCAGCAGTACGGAAAAGGACCCTCACGAGTGGTCTCTTGACACAAACATCGTGCAGTCTCTCTTCGAAGAGAGGGGAACTTCAGACCTGAACCTTTTTGCGTCTCCACTTCACACAAAACTGCCTCTCTTCTGCTCCAGAAATCCAGAACCTGGCGTTTTCTGTCAGTATGCATTCAGACCATGGTGGTCAAGATGCTTTCTGTACGCATTTCTCCTCTTCCCCTAGTTCAGAGGGTGCTACTCAAACTGGAGGTGCAGGTGGGCAGAATTATCCTCCTCACCCCATTCTGTCCTCTTTAGCTCTGGTTTCCATTAATCAACAGATTATCGGAAGCTTCTCCGAGACAGATTCCACTTCTTACGAACCTGCTGACCCAGGGCCCTGTGGTCCATCCCAGCCTGAAGTCCCTTCACCTCCATGCCTGGTTCCTGAAGAGATAGAGGTGAAAAGGTTTTGTTTTTACTTTTTATTTATAGCATTTTATAACATACAGTTTACACCATATCCACAAAATACCTGTATAGGTGAGCATCCTGCTGGCCAATAGACATTTCGAGATGCATTTGAATAGGTCTGTATATAATATTAAATACATTGCTGCTGATCAGACAGGTGGATCGAAGGATTTAAAAGTCCATCAAAATAATACTGTAGGATAGTCCACTCTCACTTTCCTATTACTAGCAGGCTCTATGCCAGTATTTCTTGCTCCTCGCAGGGTATAAGGTGGTGGGTGGGAGGCTGAAATTCTCAGATTTACAGCATCCATAGGACATTGTACAGATGTTCTGGTCCCAATTAAGTTAAATAACTCCCCTACCTCTAAGCACATATGCTATGGCTGGTAGGGATACAGGCTATTATAAGAACTTTGAAAAACAGTTCACAAATTGAGTGGAGCCTCACACGCTCCAAAATTATATGATGCCTCGTCATGAGAAATACAGGAAAAAACATTATGCCTAATGCATTTAGTAAATCTTATGAGCTGCTTAACATGACATCTACAGTTCTTAAAAAGAAAATTACATAAAATTAGTAAACAGCTTTTAGCAGTATGAAATGACTACTAAAGAACTCCACAACCTCCTAGAATAAGACAAGTACTTGGGGTTCAGAGTTACCACAGAGTTCTTTAAAATGATCAGTCATTAGGGCCCAAGTCCGAATCGCTGTTCTCCTCTCTCTCTCTCTCTCTAGGCATACGCTGACCTTCCAGGAGCTTGGAAGCAAAGGCTTCTGCTGCCTCAGGATCTGTTAATATGTGTGTCTTGTTTGCGTGGCGGATCTGTAGCGACGCTGGAAATTGCAACTCTGCTGAGATGCCATTCTCTAGAAGGAGCTTCTTGGTTTCCTGTAATGCCTTTTTCCTGGTCAGTGTTTGAAAACTGATATCCGGGAATAGGGCGATTTTGCTTCCCTCCCAGATCACGTCTCCCCGCTGTTGTGTCAACTGTAGGATTGGGATGCGGGCCTCCGGACTGGAGAGCATCACTATCACCGTTAGGGGACGTTCTCCTGATGCAGCCCGTGGTTTAGCTCGTATAGGTATTGAGAAGGCCTTAACAATAAAAACACCCAAGTCCTCCGGCACCAAGCACAAGTCAGTGTATAGCAGTCTACGTACTGTGGGGATAAGCTCTTGTCTTTCTGCTAATCGGGGAAGGAAGCCAACAATTCTGATGTTTGCCTGCCTCTGCGTATTCTCCAGTGCCTCTATTTTAGAGCGCATGAAATGGAAATCCTTTATGAAGACAGCATTCCTCTCCCGTTGTTGATGTGCCTCTGTACAGAGCTCCGTAATTCAAAAGTCATTAGTCTGGACCCGAGTCTCTACTTCAATGAAGTGGGTTTCCAATATTGCAAGCCTGCGATTAGTGTCTTCTCCTGTAGCTTGGATTTTTTCCAAGAGGGCCATGATTTGGGGGTGAGGAGTCCCTCCAGGCCTGATGTCTGATCCAGTGGGCGGCCCTCCTGTTACACTTCTGGAGCCCGACGCGGGTGAAAGGAAGGCTTCGATCTGCTGCACTGCATGTCTGTCTTTTTTAGGAGCCTTACTTCGATCTACAAGGTATTAAAACGTCCCGTTCCAAAAGTTGAACTTTGTTGAGCTCTCCAAGTCAATAAAATTGGTTAAATAATGTCTCCTCGAGCTGCTACCAATCTAAAAGCGTCCGTCATGCTAAGCACTCCACAGCGCCTCCAGAGGTGAATAGGTTTAACATTTCACATAGGGTCTCAGATACTCTGTTAGCTGCACACAATCCAGCTACTCGAAAAACTTACATGGCTACGTGGAAGTGGTTCTCCATCTGGTGTACAAAATCCTCTTGGAATCCTTTTTCTGCCCACCAAAGAAAGTCCTGGAGTATCTTCTAGATCTAATGAACACAGACCTGCAATACTCAACCATAAAGGTTCACCTTTGCGCGATCTCAGCGTACCATGAGCCCATGCACTCCATGTCTCTGCTCAGTTACCTGTGAGGGTCGACACCAAGTCAGCCTGTTTCATGGTGCCACGCACACGGTCCTACCTCAGCACCAGCCCTCCTGAAGATTTTTGGCTCCCGCTGGGTCCTAGCGTGGTCCCATTAGTGTGAATGAGTGGTGGAGACTTTGTCCAAAAAGATCAAGAATTACAGTAGGTACATAATTTTTATTTCTCAGCTCTCCCCTTCAGGCTCACTTCTGCCCCACAGGTATTCAGAGTGTCTTGTCAGTGGTGGCAGCTTTCCTCAGAAGGCAGGCAAATCATTGTATTTCCTTACCTGGAAGACTGGCTAGTTGTGAAGGATTCATACCAGCAGGTAAAGGACTCCATCACAGTGACTCAGAGTACCCTGGAGTACCTGGGTTTCCTTATCACTCTTCAGAAGTCTCAGATGAAGCCAGTTCAGTCATTGGAATTCATTGGAGCAGAACTGGATACCGTCCAGGGAAAAGCTTTTCTCCCACAAGAGAGGGTGACAAATCTACTGACCCTACCAAATCCCTTTGCTTTGGTCAGCTCAGAACAGCAAGACAGTTCCTAGCACTATTAGGACACATCGCTCCGACTACTGCAGTAGTCTTGGACTCCAGGTTTCAGATGAGGGCTAGTCAGTATCACCTCAGATCTCATTGGTCCCAAAGAAGGGATCCCGTTTTAAAGCTTGTGCCAGTAACAAGAACTCTGTTGCTGGCTCTGCAGTGGTGGAAACAAAGGGATAACCTGTGACAGAGCTTCCCTTTTCAGCAACAGCACCACACTGTAGTCTTAACAACAGATGCCTCCCTCCTAGGGTGGGGGGCACACAGAGGCAATCTCAGATCAGTGGAAGTTGGTCACCTAAAGAGTCTAAACTGCACATCAACCTTTTAGAGTTGAGAGCAGTCCTCCTTACCCTAAAGGCCTTTGCCCTTCAGTTGAGGGGTCAGTCAGTCCAGGTCAGGACAGATAACACAACCACCATGTGGTATATCAGCAAGCAAGGGGGGTTCAAGATCCTCAAGGCTGTGCACAGAGGCCATGAAAATGTGGTCCCTAGCATATTCCCTGGAGGTGCATCTGTCTGCTGTTCATCTTCCAGGGAAGGACAATACAGTGGCAGATTCACTCAGCAGAATCAGCCAAGATCATCAGAAATGGACTTTGAACAGGCAAGTGTTGGACACAGTTTTTAGACATTGGGTCATCCCAGAAATAGATATGTGTGCCTCAAAGAAAACTACCAGCTTCCTCTGTATTGCTGCAGCCCCTCCTCCCGTCACAGTACCCATGGAGGTATTGATTCTGGATTGGACAGGGAAATTCCTTTATGCTTTTCCTCCAGTTCCGCTGGTGTTGAGAGTCCTTCTCAAGCTAAGGAGTCAGTTTGCAACCATGATGCCGGTTGCCTCAGACTGGGCCAGGCAGCCATGGTACCCTCTGTTGCTCACCCTGTCCACCAAGCAACCTATTCATCTGCCCAGGACATACATTCTCCTGACAGCTGTTCAGGGTCACATAGTTTTTCCAAACTTAGAGAGCCTTCACCTGAAGGACTGGTTTTTGAGAAGTTTGAATTTTCTAAATTTAACCTGTCAGAAGAGGTACTTAAAGTACTCAGAATTTCTAGGGAAACTTCCACAAGAAAGACTTGTGCTTCAAAAATCGAAAAGATTTTCCATCTGGTGCATGCCTAAGAAAATCAGTCCCCTTAAAGCAAGCTTGTCTCCATTGCTTGATTATCTGGTGCACTTGCAGGCTCTGGGCCTCAAGCCTGCAACCCTTAGGGTAACTTAACAGCATTATCTGCTTATTTGTCTGCAGGTGTTCTGAGAACACTAGATCTTACTCTGAGAGGGCTCTTGCGGTAGGTACTCACATATAGGACTAAGCCACCAGGCGCTAGGACCACACAGACAAATTCTAGCTAGCAGTGTCCAGTGGGGGACCACCCCCGACGGCATGTGACATGTCAGGATGATGCTATATAAGGAGCGGTCCCCACGCCCACCTTCTAGTTCTTTCCCGCCGTTGATCTGCGCACGTCAGACCTCGTGGAAGAACGCTGCTACTGTTGATGCCATCTTGGATGAGTATATTGCAAAATAAAGTTACTTTATTTGTTTTTTCTCATTGTGTATAACAAAAAGTCATTGTGTATGTCGTCTTCGATGCCTTGAGAATCGCATAAGAATAAGTGTGACTCCTGTGGAACTCTGCTCCCTCACAAGGACGGCCATTCCATTTGCCTTCTCTGCCTGGGCCTAGGCCGTAAGGTCAATGGGTGCGCGCACTGCCAGAAGTTTAATGCAGCCACACGTATACATAGGCAGCAGTCCCTGGAGGCCCACCTTTTAAAAGAAAAATTGGCCAGTATTGAAAAGGAGCTGAAGAAACTCAGGCATTCGTCATCCTCCCCAGAGGGCCATCATAAAAAAAAGGACAAGCAGAGACATCGGGACCGGGAAGGGTACCCAGCGATCCCACCACCACCCGTTAGAGTCACTGCCCTTAAGGTAACATCCCCTCTGGGGATCAGCCCTCAACAACTGCTTTAGTGGCTACCAAAGAGTCATTGGCTCCCCGTCTGGCCCAGGCTCGGGCCTGACGGGAGCCTCCTGGAATTGGGAGGCACCCACCTCCTCTACGGTCTCAAAGATTTCAAGGTCTAGTGGTATGAGTGGGACAGGTAAGTCGAGTTCTCGCATGGCTACAACTACTAAGCCGTCGCCAGCTTCTCTGATGGTCGCCCAGCCCCAGATCCTCCATCAGGCCCTGATAACAGGCCTGACGAGAGGGTGACGGCCCAGCTGATGCCAAGTATGCAGCTGACATAAGAGACTTCTCGTATATCTCCCTTACCGCCGATAGAGACGGTACCTCCAGCTTCCCCTGCGGGGGTTGTGGAGCCAGGAGATGGCCCACCATCGGGGGTTCCATCACCCCCTCCGCCGGAGCCTCAAACGCCAGAGTCATCGTCGGACCAGACAGTTGTTCCTCTGACTCCTTCCGGTATCACATTCTTCCAAGGTCCTCCATCGGGCCCAGTGCCAGGACCGGCGGGGCCCACCCTGCCGCATACTCCATTGGGACCTTCTGCACCCCCTTGGGGAGCGGTATGGACCTGGCGATGCCTCCTTCAGGGCTGATGCCAGGCCCTTCCACCCCTCCATCAGGACCACCTGGTAACCCTTTCAGGCAACCAACACTGGGCTGTCCTCTGCAGTACCCGACACCAGGGTACCCCACAACACAGTATCCGACATCAGGATTTCAAACGCCGGGCTACCCTCCCCTATTATGGGTGCCCCATCTATGGGTCTAATAACCCACCACCACAACCGCAAGTGGACCTCCAAATGGTCCTTAAGTCGTGGTGAGTGGAAGCAAAGTCACAGCTCACGTCTGAGCTGGAAAGGCGTCGGCCGACTCCAAGGCCTCCTTCGCCAGATCCTTCCCTACTGTCCGGTCCTAAGGTCCGACGCAAGGCAGACATCAGGAGCCCTTAGCTAACCCTTGGCCCTGGAAATTTTCCAGGCCGGCGGAGTTTTCAAGGCCAGAGGACCTTCCACTTCCAGCCATCAGTTCTCCTAGTGACCAGGAATTCTCGGACTCGGACAGTGACATAGCCCACACCGACTCCGATTTGGAAACCCCACACCGGAAGACCCTAAACCTAAAGAGTCTCCAAAATTCCTTCCGGAGGCTCCCTTCTTCTTGGAACTCCTCAGGAAGATTCAAGCAGCCTATGATTGGCATATCATTGCCCAGGATCTGCAGAGGCAGAGACTGGCAGCCCACCTTGACTTGGAAGACGCTTCCCTAAACCTCATTCTGCCCTGGATAGAGCCGCATGAGGACTTGGTAACAACCATCTGGAAGCAGCCTTCTTCACTGGCCCCAGTGGCCAGAAAAGCAGACAGGCTTTATCAATCCCCAGACGATAGGGATTTTTTGAGTCTCCACCCCAAAGCGGACTCTGTGGTCATCAGTGCAGCCCATGACAGGTCCACAAAACCAAAACACCTCAGTGCTTCACCTCCTGATAAGGATTCAAAAATTTTGGACCAGTACGGGAAGAAGATTTATTCATCTTCTATCCTGGGAATTCGGGCACTTAATTACGTCGCCCATGTGGGAGACTACCAGAAAGCTGTCCTAGGTCAGTTAGAGTCCAAAATCAACTCTCTTCAGGACTCCAGTGTACAAGTGGAGATGGCAGATCTAGTTAGATCAACTAGATCTGCATGCCGACACATGTTACGTGCCACCTATGATGCAGTGGACGCAGCAGGTAGAGGCTCTGCAACTGCCATTAGTCTGAGACATCACACGTGGCTTCAGATTTGAAGCCTGGCACCGGAAGTCCAGACGGTCATCCAGGATACTCACTTTAGAGGGTCGGTCCTTTTCGGCGGAGACGTCAAGGACATCATAACTGACCTCCAAGATAAAGGCAAGGCTCTACATTCTGTACAATTCATGTACAAACTTCCACAGAAGCCGAAACAGCCATTTTGGAGGCAGCAATGTTGCCAACAAAAACAAAATCAGAACCGACGTTGAAATGAACGTCGGGCACCCTCAGCTACCAGATCTAACCCCCCCCCCCCGCTAAGTCTCACAAAGCCTCAGGAGCTGAAGAGCCTCGGCCCTGCCCTCCACCTCATGACTCCTTAGCCCTCACACCTCCACTGTTCATCACCACAGAGAAGCCGATAAGGAGAAGGTTCTCCCTTCATCTGCCAGAATGGAAGAAAATCACAACAGACTCATGGGTGCTTCAGCTGGTGGCGAAAGGCCACACAGTAGAATTCACAGTCAGACCTCCAACAAAACCTCAAGATCACTCATTCTACCCACCCCACCACCTACCCTTAGTAAGAGAGGAGATCATATCCCTACTGGCAAAGGCAACAATAAAATCAGTTCCTGCGAAACATCAAGGGACAGGTTACTACTCGCATTTCTTCCTGGTTCCCATGAAGACAGGTGGCCTCAAACCAATTCTAGATCTGAGTTCTCTGAACCTTTTCATGCAATACAAGATGTTCAGAATGTTGTCTCTTCCCAGCCTACTTCCTCTCTTACAGAAAGGTCAGTGGTTCTGCGTCCTGGATATGCAGGATGCTTACCTGCACATCCCAGTCTGTCCACCACACCACAAATTCCTCCGTTTTTGCTTTCAGAGGGTGCATTTCCAGTTCAGACCACTACCCTTTGGCCTTTTCTCGGCTCCCAGGGTGTTCACGAAATGCTTAGTGGTGGTGGCAGCTTTGCTGCGCAGACAAGGGGTTCAGGTTTTCCCATACCTGGACGATTGGCTGATCTCAGCCCCATCCAGGGAGGTCCTAGTCTCAGCTATGCATCTTACCCTGCATACATTCCAACCAGTGGTTATTACGGTCAACTGTGCCAAATCCCACCTGGTCCCTACCCAGCAGCTCCAATTGATTGGGGCAGCTTTGGATACTATCCAGGGCAAGGCTTTCTTGCCGCAAGACAGGATAGTGACTTTGCAGCACCCGGCGTGCCTGGTGCCCTCTCAGAAGAAAATCTCAGCAAGAGCGATTCTTCCGCTGCTAGAGCTCATGGCGGCAGCCATCCCTTCAGTCCCCTTAGCCAGATTACATGTGAGGATCCCTCAGTGGACCCTCAGAGTGCAGTGGGCCCAGACATCAAATGATCTGGATCACAAGATCCTAGTCTCAGATCTGATGGCACAGGATCTTTTGTGGTGGCAAAACCAGAACAACCTTGCAGAGGGGGTTCCGTTTCGTTCAGACACCCCCTCCCAAACATTGACGTTGGGTACTTCAGGCCTGGGATGGGGAGCACACCTGGGATCACACAGAACACATGGTCTTTGGTCCCACATCGAACTGTCTCTTCATATCAGCATACTTGAGATGAGAGCTGTACTGGATGCCTTCAAGGCCTTCCAACATCTCATTCTACCAGGTCGTCTTATGAGTGAGACCAACAACATGTGTGTAGTCTGGTACATAAACAAACAAGGCAGAACCCGCTCTTATCCCATTTGCCGGGAAGTAATGACAGTGTGGTACTGGGCAGCCACCCACAGTCTACATTTGACTACAGTTCATGTGCCAGGCATTCAAAACATTCTGGCAGATGCACTCAGCCACACGCAAGCCAGAGCACACGAGTGGGAGCTCAGACAGTCAGTGGTAAACGACATCTTCACGAGGTGGGGAGACCTCAAATAGATCTGTTCGCCTCCCCAACCAACACAAAATGACCAACCTTCTGCTCGCTCGCTCCAGAGTGTGGTGTTTTCTGGCGAGATGCACTGTCTCTCTCTGCTGGAGGGGGAGGTTCGTGTACACCTTCCCTCCACTCCCATTGATTCAGAGAGTGCTAATGAAGCTTCAGGCAGAAAGAGTACAGATGATTCTCATCGATTCTTTCTGGCCAAGACAAATATGGTTCTCTACTGCAACAACTGTCAGTGGAACCTCCTTTTCCACTTCCGGTCTCTGAAGATCTCTTGACACAGGAACAGGGGACCCTGGTACATCCAGGCTTCGGGTCCCTTCATCTGCATGCATGGCACCTACTGGCATAGCCGCTGCTCGGTTCGGGGTTTCCCCGAAGGTAGCACAGATTTTAGTGGAGGCCAGAAAGCCTTGCACCAGAGCCACATATGCCATGAAATGGAAACGGTTTTCCATCTGGGCAGACTCAAAAGGGATAGAACCTTTCTCCTGTTCCATCACGAACGTCTTAGACTACATGTTGCATCTCTTCGACTTGGGTATCAGTTACTCGACTCTAAAAGTACACTTATCAGCCTTGGGGCAGAAGACATTGGCACAGTTGGAAGTATCCAAAACCTTTCTGAAAGGGATTCTCCATTTGAAACCCACAATACGGAGCCCTGCTTCTCCCTGGAACCTGAATTTCATACTGGAGAAACTGACCTTACCGCCTTTCGAGCCAGCAGTGAGTTCAGACATGTGCTATCTCTCTTGGAAAGTGCTTTTTCTAGTTGCCATCACTTCAGCTAGAAGAATCTCAGAGCTTCAGGCTCTCATGTGTAAGGTCCCTTACTTGATTTTCCACAGAGACCGGGTGGCTCTGCGGACCAATCCTAAGTTGTTACCTAAGGTGGTATCAGAATCCACCCTGAATCTGTCACTGGACTTGCCAGTGTACTATCCGGAGCACTCCAATAGGGGTGAGATACTTCCGCACACACTGGATGTACACAGAATTTTTCGGTACTGTATGGATAGGACAAAGTCTGTCCTAAGACTGACCAGTTGTTTGTTTCCTTTGCGTCCCAGAGAGAAGGCACTCCTGTTTCTAAACAGTGTTTGTCCAAATGGTTGGCAAACTGCATTATTTTCTGTTATCAGAAATACAACAAAACCCTTCCGGGTCAGGTCAAAGGACAGTCAACCAGAGGCATGGCTGCTTCTACTGCTTGTTTCAAGAATGTTTCAACCGCAGACATTTGCGCGGCTGCAATTTGGAGTTCTGTCCATACCTTTACCAAACACTACAGTCTGGTCATCACATCTAGGCACAGAGCGAGCTTTGGCCTTGCTGTCCTGCAGGGACCACTTTCGTGAGTTCCCTAGAATCACAGGGAAACTCCTTCCTACCTCCCAGATGTCAGACTTGTCTTAGGTCACTACTTGGGACTCAATCCTATATGCGAGTACCTACTGCAAAAACCCTCTCGAAGTAAGATGGTACAGTTACATAAGAACTTACCGTAACAGTAGGTACTACTTTCCCAAACCCAACCTCCCCAAGTTTCCTTCTGTGGTTTTTCATACTAGACATAATTAGGCTCCAGGAGCCCTCTCCTCTCCTCTTCTCTCCTCCTGTTGCACCTTTTAGGTCTCTGGTGGGAAAGCTGGAAGGCAGGTGTGGGGATCACTCCTTATATAACATCACGCTGACATCCGTAACGTGACGGGGGAGCGGTCCCCCGCCAGACTCTGCTATCTAGACTTTTTCCATGTGGTCCTAGCGCCTGGCGGCTTAGTCCTATATGTGAGTACCTACTGCAAGAGCCTTTCTCGAAGATCTACTGTTACGGTAAGTTCTTGCAAAACTGTATTTTCACACCCTATTTTTAAAATATTTTTGAAAGGATTGGCACATATGTTCCCTCCTTTTAAGGAACCAGTGCCTCCTTGGGATCTGAATTTGTGCATAGCCAAAATCATGAAACCTCCCTTTGAGCCAATGACTACGGCTGACCTGAAGTATGTCACATAGAAAGCTGTTTTCCTGGTGGCAGTCACTTCAGCAAGAAGTGTGTGTGCGAGCTCCATGCTGTTTGCATGGATCCTAATTACATTATCTTCAGTAAGGACATGGTGATCCTTAGGACTAACAGGAAATTCCTCCCAAAGGTGGTATCTGAGTTTCACTTGATAACCAGTCCATCACCCTTCCTGTATTTTTCACAGCCAAGTCCAGTTCAGGGCAATTAAAGCTTCATAGCTTGGATGTAAAAAGGTCTCTCAGCTATTACATCAGTCGTACTAAGGACCTCAGGAATTCCCACTCACAGCTGTTCATAATCTATGGTGAAGTGAGAAAAGGCAGGCCTGCCTCAAAGAGGCCAGTTGCATGTTGGATAGTATCCTGTGTCCTGCATCCATTTCTGCTACAGTAGGGCTGAGAAACAGCCACCACAGGGCCTCAGGGCACCTTCCACGCATGGAACTCCTGCCTCTGTGGCACCAGCAAGCAACATTCCCTTGCTGGAAATCTGTAAAGCGGCTACCTGGCGTACAGTCCACAACTTCACAAAGCACTGTTGCCTGGATGTTCAGTCTAGGAGCGATACTAGGTTTGGCATTGCAGTATTGCAGAACCTTTTCCCTGAACAGGTTCTTCACCCACCTCCCAAGGCACTGCTCGGTTGTCTGCATATGTCTAATACTACTGGGAGATTCCTGGGGTTTGAAGGAAAAATTACTAACCATAGTAATATTGTTTCTTCCAAGGGATCTCCCAGTAGGATTAGACCTCCCATCCCTACCTCCCATTATATAACCTGAATCATGTTCAGCAGTATTTTCATGGGGGTTCTAAATGTTGCCATTAATCATTGGCTTAACTTAATATTTTGATGCACACAAGTATGACTAGAGCACCTAGCTGTCCTTTTTATGTTTCTTCTTTTTCCTGTTTGGAACCCATCCTGTTTACCAAACGGAGGGTATTATTGTTATGGGTGTTAAATTACAATTATTTAATTCGGATATTCTAGTGTTTTTTTCATCTGCAAAAATGAATCTGGCAGTTAGATGGAACACAGCCCACCTAGAGGCAGCAGTTTGAATGTATCATTCTAAGTTCCATGATTTGCATACAGTCCACATTACATCAGGGCTCTGGGGGCAGTCAGGGATTCTGAGCTGACTGCATATGTCTAATCCTATTGCGAGATCCCTTGAAAGAAACAATATTACTATGGTAAGTAATTTTTTCTTCCCATCTATGGCCCTCATAGACATCATCAGAGACTGCCATAGCGACGCATTAGACTCCAAGGTTCCTGCTGCTCCACGGGCGGCTGATTTTTGGAGCCTCCTTCGCCTACCTTATTCGATTGTCCCATAATTAAAAGTAGTATCAGTATGTTCCTCTCAGGAAAAGTTGCCAGAATCTGTAAGCAGTAACCCACGACAGGGTATGGAGTTATTGGGGATTAATCAACACCCCGGGTGCGGCTGGCCCAGTGGCGCTGAGGTGCTGGACACTTTACCTCATGTTACGCTGGTGATCCGGGATTGAGAACGATCCTGGATCATCGGAGAGCCAGTGGGAGGGGAAGGGGAGGAGGATTGAGCAACGAAAGGCAGCTCTCCTCTCCTCTCCCAGGGAGGACTCTGTAGCCTGCCATAGTTCCACTGCCCCCGGATGGAGGTCCACAGGCAAGCGGACAGCAAGCAGTGGGAGGTCGTCCCGGTACTGCGGTGTGCGCGCACCTCCACATGCGTGGCCAGGCAGGGTCAGGAGAAAACGGGGGTAGAAATTGGGCTAAAATAAAAAAACCAAAACGGGTGTGTTGTGAGGCATGAGGTCGCAGGCCAAGTATCCTCACAGCACCCGGGGTGTTGATTAATCCCCATTATACGACAGGTATCTGTACTCAGCCAATCAGCATTCAGTTATTTCCCCACAAACTTCAAAACAATGGCTCGGAGTAGTTTATTCACCTAAAACCCCGCCCACAGTGGTTTATTCACCCCCCCCCACAGTGGTTTAATCACCCGCACCCATAAAAAAAAAACAAGCAGTAGAAAATGCTGTTGCTCCAGCAGTTTTCCCCGACAGTAAAACACTTTTTTTTGCAACACACTCCAACTCATATAATAGTAATAATATTCAGTGAGTTGGAGTATACTCGCAATAACCAGCTTCTGTGTTGATTAAGCATGGCGGCGCCCCACAGAAGCCCGGTTATTCTGCGTACTCTCAACACGCTGAATGTTATCACTTAAATAACCCCATACCCTGGAGTGGGTTATTGCACTTATAATATGGGTTAAGTTTAGAAATCACAAAAAAAGACACAAATGTGTTTTTTTTTATGTTTACATCTGCAAAATGTTACCATATCCTGCTGAGCTGAAAAGCAGTCCCCAGAACACATTTATCTATTTATTTATTTGAATTTTGGTAACCAGGTAGGCCCACTGAGACAGAATGTCCCTTTTTCAGGGGCGACCCAGGGAAAAGGGTTACAAAGGGAGGGACCAGTGATACAGTAAATAATAGCACATGGTAAGTGTATGTAGGTACTTTTACAAAAACATACATAAAGCAAAATATCACATAGGCAGTAAATTAAGTTACATCTTCAAAAATGGTATAGGGGTTAAAAGTCAGAGAACAATAATTAAGCAAAGCATATATACAATTAGGTATAACTCAACACAGAGTATATAGGCACAGCGAGAAATTTACAACTGAGACCAACTAGACAATCAAAAGCGTGACTTGCATCACCAGAGCACAGTGTAGAAAATAAAGAGAGGAATAAGAAGGCTTATGATAAGGAACCCAGAAAGAGGGCAAGAGAAGGGAGTGATGAGAGATAAGGGGAGTGGTCAAGAGGAGCAGGTACACAGCTGAGTAAGAGACAAGGTGAGATTTGAAAGAACACTTGAACAGGTGAATAGAGGTACGGGTCATGACAGTGGAGGGAAGAGAGTTCCAAAGAGAGGGACCCGAGATGGCGAAGGCATGCCAACCCACTGCTAGACGGGGTTTAGGGATAGAGAGTAAAGTTCATATGTTATTACTTTATGAACACAGAAATGCCAGAAACACTGCTGAAATTACTTTTTACATTTCTGTGTGCATAAAACAGATAACACATGCATGAGTCACTTTCCCCTGCCTCTCGCTGTGTCTTTCCCTTTACTCTCAGCACCACACGGAGGGTGAACAGTGAAGATCCTGTCAGCGCATCGCTGTGAAACACAGTGATAGCGGGTGTCTGCTCCTTACTCTGTGTCTGTCTCTCTTGAGCTCCACGGTTGTGACAGCCACAAACAATAGAAAACTCACTTTCAGTGACTGCATGCCTGAAAACTCAACAGATACAGAGGACGCTGTAGCAAGAATCTTCCAGTGTTTCTCTTCTCACACGAAGGGATCCTGTGGATTGTCCGGGGGGGGCGTGAATGTGGTTGTGGGACACTGAACTGTGCTTCCTTGCCCAAAAAGTGATGAGATACAGGACACTGCAACAGTTGTCAATGAAATGTTCCAGTCTCTCTGTTGCTAAGTGGCTTCTGTCATCAGTATGGCTGGGGAGTGGGTGGAGGAATGACCGAAAGAAAGAGACTGTTGCTGTCAGTGTGTCTCCCACTTGCCAGAATCCGGGCCGGAGGCTGCATGGCTGAAGACTAGACAGAGAGGACACTGTCTGTTGCTGCCACTGTCTCACTCTCCCGGTCGCAAAGTGCTGCACAAAACAGAAACCACGCTGCCTCTCTGCTGACTGTTACACACTACCGGCAATCTAGCGTACACTTTATCCACGGGGAGAAATGCTATGTTTGGTGTCTCTCTCTCTCTCTCTCTCTCTGCACAACTTGGGGCCAGTCTCAATATAAAGCCTGTCGCCCACGCTGCAACTGTTAATGGCTGCTTTTCCACTTTCATGTTTGCTAGGAGATAACGAGCACCACTGTGCCCTAGGCTACTGCTTGACGCCAATTCACAGCAACTGTGCATGTACTGGCAGTTAAATCCACGGTCAGGTGATGCTCTTTGACCAATTGTGGATCTTCGTTCTGGTATCCTGTGTTATAAATAATACGTAGATTTTGCCACATTGATAAGTATTTTGAAGTATAAAAGTCTCAGTATTGCAGAGCTGAAACAAAGCATGTCTGTTCAGTGAGTGTGCTCCACAGCACCCCACTGTATTTTATCTTGTAACTGTTTGTGTTGTAAAAAAAAAATTGTTTGATGCAGCATTGTCTTATTAGTTCTGCTTGTTCCTGTTGTAAATAATTCATTTTATTGTATTGTATTGTTCTAGGAATGTGGATATGTTGTTCATCCACACTTCTTGGCATGTCCCCTTCCACTTTAAATCTTGCCGGAAGTCTTCAAGCTGGCTCCTCCCATCCACCCGGGTGGTATATACCTCGTGCTCTCAGCATTTTGTAGGCCCTGGCTTTCAAATTGTCAGTTTTACCGAAAATCAGACTTGTTCGAGTTAACGATCGCGCTTTTGCTGCATCGACTATGGAGGAAAAATTTTCCCCAGGATTTCGCCGGTGCCCCTGCGGCCAGAAGATGTCGCGCACCGATCCCCACCTCACGTGCGTTTACTGCCTAGGTGTCGGACATGACACCTCATTGTGCCGTTTTTGTTTGGCTTTCCATCCCAACGTCCTGGACGACAGCAAGGCACACCTGAAGCTGGGGAGACCAGAAAAGAGAAACCCGCCGGTGAAATCGAAGGAGGCTAGGTGGGCAGATTCCGCGGCCGTGGGCTCTGCCAAACAGCTGGAACAGATGAAGGCATTCGAGGAGGAAGCAGCTTGTGCTTCTGCCAATCAAAGCTTCTTTGTCCTGTTGAACCTAGGTTCCACCTTTACGGGCTCCTTCAGGGAGATGTGCCAGTCTCTCCCAACTTGGGGTGAGATGCCCTCGGGCTTGCACTCCTCCCGTTCTCGGAAGAGGGAGAAGGACCCGGTGTCTTCATCCCGATGGAGATGCTCTTGGGACCAGGAGAGGTCCGAGTCTCAAGAACATGCGGCCTTGATCTCGGTTGAGATCGCATCCTCGGCCGCTGGCTTTTCGGGCTTTCCGTCTGGCCAAGGGACCGAGGAAGTGGCTAATGAGGTCAAAATTATCCTTGACCCCATCGACCCCTTGTCGCTGGCTGTGCCCGATGACTCATTGGAAAGGACTCCGGTCCTGGTCTTTCCGGATGAGGAGACCCAGCCAGCTGGTGTCCCTATCAAGGAACCGATCCTGGAACCCCAGGTCTCACCAATCCCGGTGTCTCCCGATCGATCGAGTCAGCCTCCCCGATCTTAGTCTCGGTCTTGGTCCAGGACCCCCTCAGACAATTGACTGAGGAAGAGCCATAAGCGCTCAAAAAAGAGGCGACGCCACAGGTCCTCATCCTCCTCGGATGAGGAGAGGCTCCGGTGGAAACTCTGACGCTGTGAAGACCTTATGTGGCAGCAGCTGATCTTGACTGGGCAGAAGCTGGCTCCGCCACCTGCCCTGGCCATCACTTGCCTCTTGCCTCCTAGGCCACAGCCAACCCCTCCGGAATCGAAGCCCTCGGTTTCTCCTCCTGTGGGGCTGGTCCGTCTCCCGGTTAGGCCTACTCCACCGATTCGGGTGGAACTACTGCCTAGACAGCCTGAGGGAGGGGCACCCTTGAAAGAGGACCGACAGGACACTGGGCTTCCCCGACGTCTGTCGATAACAGTCACCCCGGACCGCCCTCGGCAGAGCGAGGGTGACTTAGGCGGTAGACTGCTGTATCATGACTGTTCGGACTTGGACGTCACTGGCTTGCACTCACATCCCGGGGATGATGAGTCGTCGGTCAGTGCAAGGATGGAGGAAGGCCCTTCCTCTTTCCCCAGGGCATTCTCCGCCTCATCTCCGATTCCACTGGAATGCCCCTGGAGACTATCCAGAAAAAGGCGGAGTACCCTCTCACCGACATTCTTAAGAGAGGGGTACCCCGACGGAGGCCTTTCCAGTGGCCGAGGCCATTGTTGGCCCAGCCCTTGAACTTTGGCAGTGTCCTGTCTCCTGCCCAGCACCATCTGCCCTCATGGCCCACAAGTACATGGTGCCCATGGGGTCCCTTGCGGGGTTCACAGAGCACCCTTCGTCCGAGAGCCTGGTGACCGCCTCTGTGTTCATGCGTACTGGCAGTTCTGCCGACACTGACTGGCCCCCGGACAAGGAGTCCAAGAATATGGATCACACTGCCCGTAAAGTCTATGCGGCCTCTTCCTTGGGCCTTTGTCAGGCCAGCTCGGCTGTCATTATGGCACTCTTCTCTCATGCCCTTCTTAGATCATTAGACGGGGTCCTCCCTCATCTCCCACCAGACATGCAGACCACTGTCAAGCAGATCTGTGGCCTGGGCCGTGCTGTTGCTAAACAGCAGCTCCAGATGGCCTTGGATATCAGGGATTCTTGTGCCCGCTCGCTGGCAGCTGCAGTGGCCTCTCGCCGCAGGGCTTGGCTGAGGCTTTCCTCCTTCCCGGTGGATACTCAGCATAAGCTTGCTGACGTGCCCTTCCTGGGCACCGACTTGTTCGGTCCAGGAGTGGCTGGTCACCTTCAGCGTATAGAGCAGTCCATTGCCACCTTGGATGCCACTTCTGTTAAGGGTTCTTCGGGCAAGAAGCAGCAGAAGGGAAAGAAGAAGCCATTCGGCATTCTTCCCCTGCGGTCAGACAGCCCTCCTATCAACGAGGTCAGCAGCAACAGCAGTAGCAGGCTCAAGCTTGGCGCCCATGGCCCAAGCAGGGTCCTCAACAGCCCAGTAAAGGAGGCCAAGGCACAGGTCCCAGAGCCTCCTCCTCCTCTAAGCCTGCTCAGTGAGAGGTTGGGGGTTGCCACCCTTACACCCGTCACGCCAGCTTTGGGTCCTCCCGTGGGGGGTTGGCTCCTCCACTTCCTTTCTGCCTGGTCTGCTATCACTTCAGACAGGTGGGTTCTCGAAGTGGTTGGTCAGGGACTGTCTCTAGAATTCAAACAGTACCCTCCAAGCCGAGCCCATGCCCCTCGGGAGGAACGGATCTCCACATGCACCCAGTCGGTTCTTCGAGATGATGTAGCTCAGCTCCTCCGCAAGTAGGCAGTAGCTCCAGTGCCAGATCCTCCGACAGACCCATGCTTTGTTTCCAGGTACTTCCTGGTGCCCAAGCGGATGGGGGATTGGCGCCCCATCCTAGATCTCCATGACTTGAATCAATATCTCAGGTCTCACACCTTCCAAATGGTCACTCTGACCCAGATCATACCATCCCTGGAGCGAAACATGTGATTCTGTTCACTGGATCTACAGGACACATTCTTTCACGTCCCAATCCGTCCGTCTCATCAGTGGTTCCTCCGCTTCAGGGTTGAGGGGACCCTGTACGAGTTCCGAGCCATGCCATTCAGCCTGTCATCGGCCCCTCGGGTCTTCACCAAATGCATTGCAGTGGTGGCGGCCCACCTTCGGCATCGAGGAGTCAGAATCTACCCTTATCTCAACGACTGGCTCTTGGCAGGTGCCTCCCTTCAGGAGGTGGAGAGGTCCAGGGATCTGGTCCTCCAAACCTGCTCCCAACTCGGCCTCCTGATCAACAAGGCCAAGTCGGAACTCGTGCCCTCTCAGGTGATGGGCTTCATCCGGGCAGAGCTCGACTCTTGTCAAGCCAGAGCTCGGCTCCCGGCAGACAGGGCGGAGGTTCTCTCCTCCTTCTTTGCCCAGTCATTTCTGGTTGGGCACTTGCACCCTACCCGGGACTTTCTGCACCTTCTGGGTTACATGGCGGCGTGCACCTCAGTGGTCCATTGGGCCCGGTGGCACATGCGCCCCTCCAATGGGAGCTGGCTGCCCAGTGGACTCAGTGATATGGTCACTTTGACCAGCTAATCACTGTAACCCAGAAGATGTGGGGCACTCTCCAATGGTGGACCGCCACAGACTGGTTGCCAAAGGGATCCCATTCGTCCGCCCCACGCCGACGGTCGTCCTTACAACCGATGCCTCTCTCATGGGCTTGGGAGCCCATATGGGGGGCAACAGGGCCCATGGGTTCTGGACCCTCGAGGAGTCCCGATGCCACATCAACCTTTTGGAGCTTAGAGCAGTCAGACTGGCGCTGTCAGCTTTCACTCCTCAGCTCCGGGGTCAAGTGGTTCAAGTCCAGACAGACAATACCACAACCATGTACTACCTCAACAAACAGGGCGGCACACACTCCCATCTGCTGTGCAAGGAGGCACTCCACATCTGGACCCTTGTAAGCCGGTTGGAGGCAGATCTCCTAGCCATCCATGTGGGAGGAGCCTCGAACCAGCTGGCGGATGCTCTCAGCCGCATAGGCCAGACATCCCACATGTGGTCTCTCCATCCAGAGGTAGCTTACAGCCTGTTCTCCCGTTGGGGCAAACCATTTGCCTCCAGGGAGAACTCCAAGCTGAGGCTGTTTCAGCTGGCCCCCTTCAGCAGGGCTCGCTGCAGGGGGATGCCTTCTCGAGGCCATGAACCCCAGGCCTCCTCTACGCCTTCCCTCCATTTCCCTTAATCCACAAGGGGTTACTCAAGGTGAGGAGGGACAAGGTGAAGGTGATCCTGGTAGCCCCAGATTGGCTGCACCAGATCTTCCTTTGTCTGTCTTCACCATTCATTACTGCTTGGGTGTAAGCCGGAGGTGTGCATGCCACAAGGTTTTGTACCCAGAGTCGGCAGGCGTCACCCGAGTGACTCATTGTGTGATGCATGAGGGGTGGCTGTTAGGCGTCAGACTCCTCCTCCATCACAGTTCTGTTTCTCCCGCTGTCGAGGCTGCGCGGAGTTGGAAAGTTTACTGCGCCACTAGGCCGTTTTGTCGAAGTTCGATGCCTTATTGTCTCCTGCATCCTGGTTCATTTCCCGACGTCGTCTGTCTGGTAAGACCATTTCATTTATTATTTTTCTACGATGCCAGGAGCTTTTCTGCTTAGAGAGTTATTTTCACATCATGTCTGGTTCGGGAGCTAAACGTAAGTCAACAGCGGGCCGTGCCCCCATGCGTCGGTGCTCCAGTGGCTGGTATTTTTCCGTTTCAGACTGGCATGATGTCTGCCTTCAGTGCCTAGGACCCAGCCATGATATGGATAGATGCGACACCTGTTTCTCGATGTACCGCCATGTTTTCAAAATCCGTGCGTTCAAAATCGGCAAGGCTCCGCCGACTTTTGGAGGACAGCATCGTTCTCGGGCCTCCCAGGCCAGATCTTTAGACCCTTTCTCCGGGTCCCCTTCCAGGCCTGTGCAGTCTGGAGAGGAGGAGGCTTCCTCATCTTCAAGTCTTGCCGAGGAGGAGGCCTCTTTCTTGGTGTCAGGGGAACGCCGTGGTCCTTTCCAGGGCCACGGTGGGAACACCACCTTGGCAGTCACCTCTTCGGAAGTGCAGGCTCCCCCAGTGTCATGGCCGGTGGTTGCTGGGTCTGGCGTAGGCGGACCTTCAACGCCGCTTTCTGGTGCCGTTTCAGATCCCAGCACCACTCATGGTGCCGGTGATCGAGGCGTTTTGGCTCTTGGTGCTGCGGGCCCAGTTGACTCTGTTGGCGGTACCATGTCGGACCCCGGTGCTGGGGACTCGGCTGGAGCTGTGGGCGGGTCGGGACCGGGTTCCAGTGTTGTCTGTGGTGTGTCAGTGCCAAACGGCGCCATGGGTGGCACTGGCGCCGTTTCTCAGAGGACTCCTGGGGTGGCCAGTATCAAGGTCCTTCTGGTCAGCTCTTCCTCGGAAGCGGACGACTCAGACGTGGACCCATCCTGGTTGCCCGATTCCTCGAGATTGGAGTCTTCTATGGGACACGGTGCCAGGCGGCCCAGCGCACCCATTCCTCAGTCTCCACAACAGTTTCCTTTGAGGACTCCCAGGCTGGGGGTGGCCTGGAGTCCCGGGGGAACTGGCATGGGAATGGGGGGTCTGTTCTCCTAGAGGAGCTGTGGCAGCTGCCATCCCGGTACTGGTCGCCTTCTCAGGGAGGACTGGGGGCCCTGTCTTCAGGGGGCTTCCCTAAGAGAACCCCAGATCAACGGGCTCTGTCGCTGGCGTCAAGGAGGAGGGCGTCCTCAGAGTCTGAGGGGTTAAGGGGCCAGGGTGAGGCACACCGAGTTCCGCCTGCTACCTAAGGGTGCAGGTAGGGCAATGTCTGAGCCCCACCTGTCGCACTTAGGCTCGAGGGACCCCTCCGGTGGCATGGCTGTGGGCTGCCCTTCTGGATCCATGCAGCCCCAGGTACGTCTCAGGGGAGGACCCCCTTCCAGGCTCTTCCAGGGTTCACATCCCCAGGGTTCCGTTCTGCGACTTGGTTTGTTATCCAGGACCCTGCCAGCTCGGGCTCCATTCCCCGGATTCCAGAGCCTTAGCAGAGGTCAGTAACCTACTTGTAGGTGCCCTTCTACCGTTCCTCTGCAGCCACCCACCTCTCTCCCGGGCCATGTCAGTCCTACCGGTCTGTTATCCTGGGAGACGCTCAGAGGCACTGTGGCGGCCTTCCCCTCATATGTTAGATATATGCATGAGCAGGTGTTTCTCCTATCCCCACCGCCACAGGAGTCTTCTGGGCATTCGAGTTCCCCATCCTACTCGTCTCCCTCCTCGGAGGGAGAGGAGCCCCCTGCTCACCTCTCTTCTGACACTGATTTCACGGAATATCAGCGCTTCCTTTCGAGGATGGTTGGGGACCTCCATATCTCCTATGTTAGGTGAGACAGTACTGAGCAGGAGACGCGTGACTTCCTCAGTGAATTCAGTGCCTAACATCTGGTGGTGCCATCCTGGCATATTCCTTTCCAGGAGGTGTCTATCCGTTCCTGGCAGTCTCAAACCGACCCTATCCAGCCCCGGCAGACTGCAGGTGGAGGTATTGTGCCCTGTCTGAATCCCTAGGTTCTCTTCCCAACTCACCTTCGGGATTGGTGTCCCTAGAGACTCCTTCTGGGCACCGCTGCCTGACGCACGACCAACTGCCAGACTCAGATTCTCTACAGTTTGACCGGTTGGACCGAAGAGTGTTCTCTTCCTCTCGTGCGATGTTGTGTATCACATCACATAAGGCACACCATGCTGCCTACAACAGGCATCTATGGTCGATGCTATCTCAGCTTCTAGCATCAATGCCTGACACGGAGCAGTCTAGACAGACCATTGCCCTGTCTGCTATAGGCCTGGAGCTGGCAAGGCACCAGGCAAGGGCATCTTACAACCCCAGTGAGGTGGCTTCCAGGGACAGCGATCTGCATTAGGTGGATGGCATGGCTTCATCTATCAAGATTGTCACCCCTGACCTGGCGTAGGGTGATTCGCTCCGCCTTCCAAGGGACCAGTCTTTTTTCCACCAGGGCTAGGAGGCTTCTGCAGGGGCTTCCTCCTTCTCCTCGTCTCTGGGGGACACCTAATAGCTGTCCTTGGCCTTAGGCTTCTCGTCTAATTAGCCCAGGGTCTCTACCTTCTGTTTTCCTCCAACAGGAGGCTGAGGGTCTTGTTCCCTCAATGTTTCTCTTGTCCCCTCTTCGGGGCTAGCACTCACCCAAGCAGTAATGAATGGTGAAGATTGACAAGGGAAGATGTGAAAATTACATACCTACCGTAATTCTTGATCTTCTCTTGTATCTTCACCATTTATTACTGATACCCGCCCACCTTCCCCTCAAGGGCCTCCCACTTCGGCGTCTCCCCCTCCCTGCTTGTTCCTCCCCTCTTTTTGTTTGGTCTTCAAGCCAAAACAAAAAAAAAATCTTGATTTTTCCATTCTTCTCTGGACTGATCCAATTTCCTGAGGGAAAAAGGGGAATGAGTAGAATTCATCTCTATCCCGAGGGGGAACTCTTTCTGATTGCCCCTAGGGGTGACCTCTTGGCTCATTCTTAGCCATGTTGTTCAATTCACAGTTAAAGAGACCATCTCTTAAATTGCTCGGTTCCCTCTTTCTAGGTCCCCTATGGCATTCTCAATCTCCTGTTGTGTCAGCTTCTACTTGTTTAACGCTGTCCTGACACTACAGTTACCTTGAGCTGGTAATCTTTTGCCTTGCCTTCAGAGAGTCTGACTGGGTTCCCACTCTGTCCTTCACATAAAGGGGTGCCCTCTGTAGGGCTTCAAATACCACCCTCCCCACACACATCTGTGTTAGCACTTAACAAGGTGCTAGTGTGCTTCCTTCCCCTTCCTAGTTGGGCGTTCTCCTTTCGGAACAGATTTTCTGCCTTCGCAGTCTGTGAGCTCTCACCTAGAGTTTAAGGGGTTGGGGATGGCGAGAGGTGTAGAGAATCTGCCTTTTGAGTCCAAGCTGTGCAAGTGGTTTGGTTGAACCTTCTCTTCAGTTTTAGCGAGTGGGATCCTTGCTCCCTTGTTTTTGGTTCCAAGCTTATAAGCCTTTAAACTAATCTCTCAATTGGCAGAGTTCTCTCCTCCCAACATCCCTCTTTCTCTTTTCCTCTCTTATTCTTCCTTCTTCTCCTTTGTCTGTTCCTCCCTTGGAGCCACCCCAAGAGTGAGGCCCTGCGGTCCCTTAGGGCAGGCATTCCTTTTTCTGTCCTCTACCGGCTTATTCCTTTTTCGGTTTATATCCTTTCCTTTTTCTATCCCATGGCTCTCCTGCCTCGTTCTCTTTTTCTTGTCCTTATTTCGCCTCTCCGGCTAACAGAACTGGGTTGGAGGAGGAGTCTGCGGCACAAAACGGCCACCCCTTGCGCATCACGTGATGCATCACTCTCAGGGTCAGCGCCAACTCCTCTGGGGGGGGGGCCTCCTGTGGTGTGTGCACGCCTCCGGCTTACACCCAAGTAGTAATGAATGGTGAAGATAAAGAATTAGGTACATCATTTTCATTTCTGGTACCCAGATCTCCGCAGCCTCAGCTGCAGGCCCCCGGAGTGGCTTTGTACACACCCGGACCTGATATCTCTGAACCAGGGGAAGGTATTCCATCTGGACCTTCAGTCCCTGCATCTCACAGCCTGGTACCTGAGCGGCTAGAGTTCCAGGCTCTGGGTCTTTCCAAAGATGTCTACACCGTGGTGGAGGCATCTAGAAAGGAATCAACCAGGAAATGTTACGCCTTCAAATGGAAACGATTTTCCATTTGGTATCAGGGTAATGGTCTAGACCCCTTATCCTGTTCTGTGGCTGACATTCTCGACTACCTTTGGTCTCTCTCCAAAGGGGGTCTACAGTCATCGATCCTTAGGGTGCACCTGCCAATCATTTCTGCTTACCGGGTGCGGGCCGTTCAGCCAACATTGGCGCAGGAGACAGTGGTTGGGCACTTTTTCACAGGCCAGGATCACATATCCCCTTTGGTGCGTGAACCTCCACCTCCGTGGGATCTGTTGCTGGTTTTGGCAAAGCTCATGAGCAAGCCATTCAAACCCATGCACAAATGTGAGCTTTCACACTTGTCGTGGAAGACAGCCTTCCTGGTGGCTATCACGTCTGCCAGAAGGACAGGGGAGCTCCAGGCGCTTTCAGTGGACTCCCCTTATCTGGTCTTTCACAGGGACAACGTTGTCCTGTGCCCCCATCCGAAATTCCCTCCGAAGGTGGTGTCAGAGTTTCACCTTAACCAGGTGTTGACTCTTCCGGTTTACTACCCTAATTACACCTCGGACGCCGAGTACAGGCTCCATACCTTGGACCTGAGACGTGCTCTCTCCTGCTACAAGGAGTGGACGGTGGAAATTCATGGAGAGGTTCGCCAGCTGTTTGTCACCTACGCTGAAGCGGCTTCTGGCAGACCTGCAGCCAAATGGACCATAGCAAGGTGGATTACATCATACATAGGTCTGTGCTATGAATTGGCGGGCTAGGAGCCTCCCAGAGGGATAAGAGCTCATTCTACCCGCCATACTGCTGCATCGGTGGCTGCTTCCAGGGACATCCCTATCGAGGAAATCTATTGGGCTGCTACCTGGAAGTCAGCAAACACCTTCGTTACCCACTACCACATCGACCTTGAGTCACACCAGGATGCTGGTTTTGGGGCCTCGGTTCTCCAATCTTTATTTCCTAAGTAGGGGGTGTGCGCCTTGCCTCCCTCCTCCTGGAGAATTGCTTGGAGTCTGCCAAGAAGTGTGGATGAACAACATATCCACGCTCCTAGAAGAACAGGTTACTCACCTGTAACAGTAGTTCTAGGAGTGGTATATGTTGTTCATCCATATACACACACACCGACCTCCCCGGCTTCCGCGCACAACCTTGCTTAAAGCGAGCTAAGATCTGGCATCATGGGTCAGAGCTGAGGTATATACCACCTGGGTGGGTGGGAGGAGCCAGCTTGAAGACTTCTGGCAAGATTTAAAGTGGAAGGGGACATGCCAAGAAGTGTGGATGAACAGCATATACCACTCCTAAAACTACTGTTACAGGGTGAGTAATCTGTTCATATTGTTTTTGTTGTTTGGGTCACCTATGAAAATGGACATTTGATGCCCTCGGGTTTTTACCTGGTTACCAAATATTGAATAAAATAAAAATCTCTAGTTAAAAAAAAAAATAAACTCAAAAACAAAAAAAACGAATTCCTCTCTCTAAACCTTTTGTCCCTTTTGACTCCATGTACCCTCATCTGCATAGGAGGCATACGCTGCTGTCATGTACCAGAAAGGATACTGTTTCACTGTTCTGCTCAGTTGCACCACACTATTGTGTGTGTACTTGTATCGTACTGCACCTTTTCCCTTGTATTATCACTCCCCTGCACGTCTTCTGCTCATTGGGCTTTCTAGGCTCCACGCCTTAATATTATGCACACTCTTTATTGTACTTTTTTCTTCACGTAATTTTTGCATATTGTTAATTTGACCAGATCATTGCTTCTTGTTTGTATGAATTTTATTTGATAGATTACTGTGCTTATGATTCTTGTTCTTGGCACTCTGTGTTTATGCCCGCTGCATGTACCCTCTTTGTTTTCCCTTTCCCTCTTTGCACCCTGTTTCTTCAGTCACCCTCTTCTGGCCTGCCCCTGGAAATGAGTTAGTATCTACTCAGTGTGCGCCATTCCTGGCCAAAAATTGTGAATATATCTATAACATACACTACTTTTCAAATCTGAAATTGGTTCCTACTCAGACATCAGTACATTGGTTCGGCAGCGTACCCAAGCAGTCTCAGACTCACATGAAGTAGTGGAAGTTCTAGTGAGAGTATCCAGGGGTATTGTTGTTTATTATGCTCCGTGTGCCACGGTATATCTTATCACCCATTTTTTGTTTATTTAGGCAGTGTTTTGGAGATGGGTTGCACTGGGCTGGTTGTATGATTATTGTTCTGCTGGGACAGCAGCGTCGATTTGACATCTTGGACTTCTGCTATCATCTCCTGAAAGTACAGAAGCACGACGGCAAAGATGACGCCATCAAGAACGTGGTAAGTTAGATTCTGAACCAGCCTGGTTTCCTTCACATATTCCCATGGTTCTGTTTCAACTAAGAATCTGTGGTGTTTTCAAAACGTAATTAGTTCAAACCCTACTAGACCCCACCCTATCCTCAATCCCACACCTGTATGCTTCAGACCTTTTCTTTCTGCTGAGTGACGTAGGTCCTCACCTCAGTAGTTCTGTCTTTTGAAGATGGTTTTAGTCAAAAATTTGTTGTTTTAAAAAGTTTTACAAATGTTACTGTCCAAGTTGGAATTCTCATTATCCAGTTGTAAATTAGAAGTTTTTCGTCAGTCAGCGTCCCTCTCCTGGTCTTCCTGTGATGGACAAAAACGGCACCAGAGTTTGGTTTCAAGGAGTGAGCTGCTTGCCACACCAGTAGATGCCTGTTGCCAACAGGCCTGACAACTACTTGTACTGTCTGGGTCTAGAGCACAGTGTCGAAAATTGCAACAAGTGCTGGCTCACACACCATAATCACTGGGCCATTGGTTAGCCATGTTTTTAAAGCAGACCGTACTCAACCTGCTGGAACAGACCTCACTCAAACGTCACATCTGAATGCTTCTCCCTTCCACGGGGTGGTAGAAAGGCTGGTGTCTGTGGAGCCTCAAATAGTCATTATTCACCTTAACTGGGTTTAGACTTTGTGACTTGAGCAGAGCTATTCTGTTGGAGAACTTTACTGGTTTCTCCCAGGCCCCATTATGGTCACACTGACGTGTAAGTGGGTAACCGTCTTAGGAGCCACTTTCTATCTTGCTTGAGAGCACAGCACTGCAAGAGAAGATCTTATATGTGTCAATCTTCACCATTCATCACTAGTCTGGGTACTGGCCAGAGGCTGAGGGACCCGCAGGTGCATATTTTTTTGAGGTGGAGTCGATACAGGGGCGGTTACCACCCTCAAGTGCCGATGTGTTACGTGGGCGCGCCGTAGGTTGGCTGCTACCTGCCAAGTGACTTCACCTTTAGCTCCAGTTCTGCTTTCACCCGCTGTTGAGAAAGGACCTTGTGTGGAGCTTCAAAATTCAACTGCGTAGTGCAGCCTAGTTTGTCAGTTCTTAGTTCTGCTTGCCTCCGTACTTGGTGCCGTCTCCCGGAATTACCGATAAGACCTTTCCTTTTTATTTTCTAGCGGTGTCGAGTACCTGATTTTGTTTATTTTGTTATCGTACGGTCATGTTTCATTCGGGGGACAGAAAGAAATCTTCAAAAGCGGGTCAGCCTCCGATGCATTGGTGTCCCTGCAGCCGACTTTTTTCCACGACAGACCAGCATGACCGGTGTTTAACCTGCTTAGGCTCAAACCACAACATGGATCGTTGCGATGCCTGTTTTTCTGTGGACCGCCAAGTGTTGGAGATGTGCACGTTTAAAGTCTGACGTGCACTGCTGACTTTCGGAGGACAGGCTCGCACTCGAAAGGCCAAGGTCAGGTTTCTCGACCCTTCCTCCAGGTCCCCTCCCAGTCCTATACAGTCCGCAGAGGAGGGAGTCTCCATCATTTCCAGCCTTGCCACAGCGGGGGCTTCTCCCACGGTGCAGGAGGCCCAGCCTGGCTCCCTCGGGGGTCAGGCGGGAGGCACTGTTTTGGCAGTCGCTTCTTCGGAAGCAAAGGCTTCTCTGGTGTTGTGCTCTGGGGCCCGGGCCGGCACCGTCCTCGACACCGTCTGTCTGTGCCACCCGACTCCGGTGTTGCTAGTGGTACCGGGGGTGCGGGCAGTGCCAGGCCATTCCTTGGTGCCATTTCCGACTCTGACACCGTTCGCGGTGCCAGGGATGGAAGAGGTGCCATGGACGGCACAGGAATTGTCCACAGTGCCACTGCCAACACCGCCTCCAACTCTGGTGCCGCGGGTGGGGGCAGCACCGTGGTCGGTGCTGCCTCCACTTCTGGTGCCGCTTGTGGTGCCAAGGGGGGCATAGGCACCACTTGTGTTGCTGCTTCTGACTCCGGTGCTGTTTGAGGGGATGGGGGCTGCACCGCTCGGAGTCCCGGGATTGGGAGGGATCGGGGAGTGATCTGGGTTCGGGCCTCGCAGTCCTCTTCCACGAGGAGGACTTGGGGGTCTGACCCGGACTGGCTCCCAGATTATTTGGAATTTTCTGATGCCTGTGAGTCCAGTGCCTCAGCCTCCTCTCGGAGAGTGGACAGATTCTGTTGGTTCTGGGGTCAGTGGGACTGACCAGCTCTGGGGTGCACAGGTGGGCACCACGGGGCAACCCGGAACTGGAGGACCTTTCTGCCTCTTCGGGAGGGGTACCCCCTTCGGTGGTTGTCCTGGCTAGCCCAACTTCCGGGCGGGCTGGGGTGTCCCAGACGGGAGAGCACTTCATTCCCGGCTGTCTCCCAGGTGTCAGCTACAGGGTGCCAGTTGCCTCGGCTGGTGGCGAGGAAGAGGGCCCTTTTGGAGGCTGAGGGTTTTTTGGGTTTTTTTTCCAACTTTATTTCCCTCCTATCACCGCTGTCTGGGGCCCCTTTAGTCGACCTACCTGTTCCCCTACTACCTGAAATCCTCCCAGCTGTACCCTGGTCCTCAGCACACCCGCGACACGCTTCATGGAGCAGTCCCTTCAGAATCCACCCCCCGGAGTGGGGCCGCCTTCTGCTCCTCGGTGCTTTTTTATGGTGCTTCCACAGGCAGAGGCGACACCGGGACCAGGTCCACAGTGGGCAGCATCTGGTGCTGGAGATGGGGGCAGGTGATGTCTACCCCCCAGCCAACTCCCCCTAGGAGCCCGGACGTGCAATGACATCCAGTGCGACCGGGCGCGCTTCTACACCCAGCCCGCGAATATCTGCCGTGGCTCCTCCCCTTGCGTCAGTGTGATCCCCGGACTGTAGCACTCCCAGCCTCTGATGGAAGCCGCTCACACCGGGGAGTCATCCACACACCCTCCCCAGGAGAGGAGAGCAGCCCTCCGGAAGCTCAATCCTCTCCTTCCTCGACAACCCGAGCTTGCTCCCAAACCCGGGTCGCCGGCGTGGCACAAGGTGTGGCGACCAGCACCTTAACCCTCAGTGCCACTGGGCCAACCTGAGTCCGAGGGGTTGAGTGGCCAGTATTCAGCACAGCGGCCTCTCCCAGGGACCCGTCCAGGTTCAGGGAGTAGCCGCAGTGCGGGTACACACTTCTCCCCCGAGGGGTCTTCGAGGGGTGTATCTTCACTAGAGGTCAGGGGCTGTCCTTTTGGGCTCTGACGGCCCCAGTCACCTCGTGGGGAGATTTCTTCTTTCAGGCACAGCGCTGGCCATTCCAGTCCGGTTGAGAGGTCATTGTCTGCTGGGACTACTGGGTCTCCACCTCCTTTGAGGTCTCCCGCCATGTCCCCCCCGCCCAGGCAGGGGCCGTGCTCCTCCTCAGAGCTGCCTGGCCCCTGTGCCTCTGGCAACCCCTCCCTCTCTTACAGGTATTTCCGGTCCTACGGGGTCACTTACGTGGGAGCAGTTCAGGGCCTCAGCCATGCTCTTCCCTGCCTATTTTAGAGCCATGGACGAGCAGGTGTTCCACCACTCCCCAGCGCAGCCTACCCCTGAATCTCTGGGCTTGTTGGCTTCCTTGTCTTCCTCCTCCAAGGGAGAGGAACCTTCTGTCCATCTATCCCCAGCAGCTGATCTCTCAAACTATCAGCGCGTCCTGTCGGGGTTGCTCGACAAGCTCCATATTTCCACCCTCAGAGAGTGCAATCCAGACCGAGCGGTGCATGCCTTCTTGGGCGAGTTCATTGCGGCTAACCTCCTGGTTCCCGCCTGGCCAGTTTCCTTCACAGAAGCATCACACCTGGTCTGGCAGTGTCCTTGTTCCCTAGCTGCAGCCCCAAGGGACCTTCACCAGAGGTATTGAGCCCTCTGGGGTCTCCAGGAGCTTTGCCTCACCCCCCTTCAGACGTGACATTCCTGGATACCCCCTCTGGGCATAGACGCCTGAGCCGTGACCGGCCCCCAGATTATGACTCTTTGGAGTTTGATTTTTGGGGCAGGAGAACGTTCTCCTCGGCACGACTCTTGCACTGTGTGGCAGTGCATCAGGCCCACCATGCTACCTACAACAGGTACTTGTAGTCAAGGCTAGGTCAGGTCCTAGTTTCCTTGCCTGACTCAAAGGTAACCAGACAAGTCATGGCCCTCTCCGCACAAGGCCTGGAGCTAGCAAGGCACCAAGCAAGGGCATCTTATGATGCCAGTGAGGTGACCTCAAGGCTAGTGGGGACAGCGATCTGCATTAGGTGGTCGGTGTGGCTTCGTCTATCCCAGTTGTCACCCCTGGCCTGGCATAGGGTGATTTCCTCCGCCTTCCAGAGAACCAACCTTTTTTCCCATAGGGATGTGACAGGACCTTCAGGGGCGTCTTCCTTCTCCTCCAAGGTGAACCCCGCCTCACCCAGACCAGTCCCAAGCCTAGCCAGGCCTGCAGGGGTTCTCCCCTCTGGTGTCTCCCCCACTGGAGGCTAGGGGACTCTGTCCCTTAGGGAGGTGCTGGTACCCCTTTGGGGGGGTTTGGTACTCACCCAGACTAGTGATGAATGGTGAAGATTGACACAGCTAAGATATGAAAATTACGTACCTAATGTAATTTTTGATCTTTCTATGTATCTTCACCATTCATCACTAAATCCCACCCTCCATCCCCTCAAGGGCCTCAGTCTGTGGGCATGCCTCCTCCCCGTTTGTCTCCCATGGCTGGTCTCAGCACCTCCCCTCCCCCTTCCCTTGGAACGGGGGAGGTTTCTCTGGGGCAGACAGGGGACGGTTGTGCTCTGGGGATCATGGAGTTTTCTCTCCCTCTCCCCTCTTTGGGTTGAAACTCTGACCCCCCGGCGAGAGGCAGAGAGTCGGTTACCCTGCCGGGGCCCTATGCACAACAGTAACCAGTGCCACCCCCATCACACTCTCGTCCATCCAACACTCCCAACCCTACGCGACCATGTACCCCCAGCCACCGGCCCCCATGGCCATCAGTGCCACCCCCCTCGGGCCATCTGCGTCCCCCCAAAACCTGCTTTCAACAGTTCAGTTGCACTAAGCTGACTCTCTCTCTCTCTCAATTCAATCTGCAGAGAAAAATTATTGTAACCAAGAGAACTGTTTGAATTGGATAACTGGGGTTGTCAGTTTAAAACAGACAATCTGTACTTGTAAACAATAGACAGTATAGCACAAAGATTTAAGGCTCTGAACTGCAAACCTAGGTTTGAATCCCACAGCCCCCACTTGCATTACTGTGTGACCCTGAGCAAGTCACTTAACTTCCTTGTGCTCCCAGGTTGCACTTGTAAACAAGCTTTCAGCTTAGTGGTTCACTCCTGGTTAAAAAAAAAAAAAACACAACAGGGAGGGAATGTCCCTTAAACATTTTGAAAATCGAAGCTCTGAAGCTGAATTCTTCTGTTCTCATACTATTTATTTTGCCAAAACAACTCGTGCATGGACTGAACTGCGTTGCCACTCCTTCATAATAACAATGCTGAGTAGCGCTGCTGTTATCTCTGCAGGGAAGGAGCCAGTTCCATATTTGGTACGAGCCCCAGTGGATACTTGGAGGGCACTCGGAGACGGACTCAAGCTACAGTCACGCAATCACAACCTCCTTGGAATCCATGTCCAGACAGGGAGAAACAGAAAAGATGAAAATAAGAGGGGAGCTGATCCATACCTCCAGAAGTCATGTACAGTTTAGCCATGGTAGGAGTTTCAGACCATGAAAATTAACTCAAACATTGCAGCCTGAAGTGAGGTATCTGTATGGTTCACTTCAGCCCTCCAGTCAGCATTACATGACTTCTCACTTTACGAGTGCTGCCAGCCCCCCTCAGACAAACAGTTGGCCTGACTCCAGGGAGCCTACAAAGGTTCAGTATAAATATGCCAACTGGCATGACTATTAACCAAGGAGTGGCACTCAAGACATTTCCTTTTTGTACTGCTCCCAGTCCCATCCAACTTCTTATTGAAGTAAACATCAGTCTGTTAGCAGAAAACATTTCAAACTGTATAGCCCATAACCAGCACAGATACATTATACTGTGTTGAAGGCCTTCTAAAACTAGCAGTGTTTTTGCCATCAGGCCTGGTGCGTCAGGGTGTATTATTGTTACACCAGGGCCAGGCACAACCTGGCAACCAACCTCATATTCCTTATATTCCTTCGAGATAATCAGCCACCCTGCTCTGGTGCCAGGAACATTTCCTGTGCCAGCATGCACCCCCATCTAACTATGCCTGGGCTTTCAGCTCAAGGACCCTGTAGCTCAAATAATTCTTTTCTTTTTACTTTTAAAGAAAAACTGCACAAATAATACTGCCCCCCCCACCAGTTGACAACAGCCCTCTCCCACCTATCAGCATTGTTATTCATAATCATTATTTTTTTCCAAGTTCCTTCAATGCTTTATTTAATCATTTTAACATTGCTTGGTTCCATCCTGTGCAAAGGCTGCCCTTCACCATCTTGCTGACAGCGGCATACTTTCATGGCTCACTCTACTACGTTAATGTGCTCTTCTGGTCAGTGGCTGAACTGGTAGGGTACATTTGCATAAAATGTGCAAGGGAAGTGAGCAACTGCCTATGGGATGCCATGCCACATACCAGCAGGCAATCTCTGCAAAGGAAGTTACCTTCCAGTCAGCTGTTGGGGCCTTTTTTCTTGGGCATTTTAGGATCCTCAGTGCTCAATTATGTGCGCACATGGAGTGGAGTCTTGGCAGCATGGTCAGCCCAAGAGCAGGACTCGTTAGACCTAGCACGCATTTTATAGCTGGGATATCTTGGTGCTCTAGATGTTCACCCCAGGTGCCTTCCCCTTTATTTATTGAAATGTTTCACCAGGAAGGCATACTGAGCCACCTGGCACCTGGGGGTGGGGGAAGGGGTACATCAGGAGTGAGGCAAGGGGCATTAAACATTCAAGTTACAAGATCACAACAGTAAGTATTTTATCAGTGGCATATGAGTACTTACTCTGGGCTGTAGTCTGCAGACAGACAGTAGTGGCTGGCTCCATCCTGACTCCGAGAGAGTCCGCTGCACCAGGCTCTGGTGATGACTTGTGTGCCTGTCCCGCCACGACTCCCATCCATCCCACACTCCAACTAGAGTCCTCCCAGTCCAGACAGAGAAACACACACAGAGGCTGAGTCAAAGTAATTTAGGTAACCGTTAGGTAGGGTCTCCAAGAGAGAGCCATTGTTGTCTGGTGGCACACGGCACCACTGATGGTGTGGATACAGCACGACGACTCCGTCTCTTGCTGCTGCCTAGTGCCTACTGGAGACTTTTTATGCTACCCTAGAACGGCAAGAAGTTAAAATTCCCCAGCCTCACCCAGCAGCCAGTCGCAGCCGCTGATGCTTTTACTTTTAGTTCTAACTTCTCCCAGCTCCCGTTCTGAGTTCAGTTCAATCCCAATTCTCTAGTCTCCATTTGTAAGTTGGCGACTGGTGCCAAAACTGAACTTGCCAGCTGGTACTGCTGTTGGGCTCGCATGCTGACGCACCATCCACATGCACATGTGTGGCTAGACAGCACTCCCTCAGTGTGTATGCTGACAAGTGAGGGAGGGCAGGCAGTGCGCACACTGTCTGCTGCTCAGCAATGCTGGCACAGCTTTTTTCTCAGTCACCTGCTTGGTGTTGAGAAAAAAAGAAACAAACAAAAAAAAAGAACACTTGGAGCAGCCTGAAGGGCCCTCCCAAAACACAGGGCCCCACGCACGGGCGTAGTTGGCGTAATGGTAAGTCCAGCCCTAGGGGGAGCCAGTGGGGGGGGGGAGAAGGGGGACCTTTTGATCCCCTCAGTTTTTCCCCTAAAAATTAATATTTTTTTCCCCCGTTGTGGGAGTGATCTGTTTCTATTGTTCCTGAGGTGTCTTTATTGCACCCCCTTTTCAGTCCTACTGTCTCATTGGTCGACAGGAGGGGAAGATGCCACCCACCCTTTCCAGTGGCCTTCCTCGATCTCTAGGTGATGGGTTCTCCTCAACCCTAGCTTGCTTTCTGTTCTCAACTCATGCTGCATAGTGGACATGTTCTCATACCCTTAATCCTTCTGGATTTAACCCTAGCAGCCTTAGATTTCAGTCCGCTTTCCCTCAAAAGCTCCAGGTCGATTCCCGGAGGTGGGCGATGTCTCCTATGCCTCCCTTTTCTTCCTCTTTCTCCTTCTACCCTCCCTTCTCCACCCATTCTTTTCGCCCAGAGATTGGGGCCCCCTCCTTTCCCAATCCCTTAGGCTTCTCTCTCTCTCTTTCTGTCCTCTCCGTTATTCCTCCTTTTGGTTTTAAATCATACTAACATACTAATTGCTAGCAGATTAGGCCTTATGGTCTATCGAGTCTGCTCGAACCTCAGATCCCTAGTTGGGTGCCGAGGCCCTCCCCCCCTTGTATTCCGGAAACCCCTATCATCCATCCCCACCCCCCTGGGCCAGGCCATCATCTGATACATCCACTTTCTGTGTCTGTCCCACCTTCTCTGAAGCCCTCCACTGTGGATCTCTGAACCAGCTCGTCAGGCAGTGCATTCCAAGGGTCCACCACCCTCTCCAGTGAAAACCTCCTCCTCTTCCCCTCACCCATCCACCTTCCAACTTCAAACCATGCCCTCTGGTGATACCTCCCTGCTTTAGTCTGAAGATCCCCTCCATGTTTACCCTATTTATTCCCTTGAGGTACTTGAAGACCTCAGTCATGTCCCCCTGTCTCTCCTCTCCTCCAATGAAAACAGGCAGAGCTTCTCAAGTCTGTCCTCATACGTCAAATCCCCTAGTCCTCGTATCATCTTAGTTGCCCTCCTCTGTACCCTCTCCAGGAGCTGTATGTCCCTCTTCAAGTGTGGTCTCCAGTACTGTACACAGTACTCAAGGTGTGGTCTAACCAGTCCATTGTACAGCGGCAGAATCACTTCCCTGCTCCTAGAGGTGATCCCCCCTTACGATGCATCCCAACATCCTGTTTGCCTTGCTAGCTGCTCTCCTGCACTGCTCAGAATTATTCATACATGCATCCACCATGACCCCTAGGTCTTTTTCCCCTATTGAGGCCTCCAGCACCTCCCCTTCCAGGGTGTAACTGTGTTTAGGGTTTCCCTTTCATTTCCTTTTTTCTATCCCTTGGGCTCCCTTGCCTGTCCCCTCCATCCCTTCCTATCCTTCTCACCGGTGTGCAGAACTGGAGCTGGGGCGGAGTCAACGACAGGTAATGGCCAACCTGCAAGCGCCACGTAACATGTCGGCCTCAAGGGTGGCGCCGCCCCTGTGTCGGCTCCACCGCCAAAAAAAAAAAAGCTCCCGCAGGATCCTAGCCTCCGGCCAGTACCCAGACTAGTGGTGAATGGTGAAGATACACAGAAAGATCAAGAATTACGGTAGGTATGTAATTTTCATTTTCTGTTAGTCTCTATTTTATATCGTGCTTCCTCTGCAAGGGGCCAAAGTTTGGTGCACCATGCATCATGCACCATGCATCCATGTATACAGGGCTTCGAAACCTTTGTATACGTGGTGCACCATGCATACAAGAATGCCTAAACCCATAGTGGTTTTTTTTTTTGTTTTTTTTTTACACTTTATTTTACATGTTTGCAGGCATACAAATAGTACATTTCATGCATTATAGCTAGTTAAGTTTAACATATGTAAAACTTGTATGTATACAAAAACAGCTTAATCAGGGAGGGGCAGTAGATGTTGCTTACCTGGATTTCAGCAAAGCTTTCGACACTGTCCCACACAGAAGGCTGATTAACAAGATGAGTAGTCTGGGCATGGGAGACAAGGTGGTGAACTGGGTTAGGAACTGATTAACAGACAGGAGACAGAGGGTGGTGGTAAATGGGATACAATCTGGGGAGAGGGGGTACCTCAGGGATCAGTACTAGGACCAGTCCTGTTCAGTGTCTTGGTTAGTGACATTGCAGAGGGGCTAGAAGGAAAGGTCTGCCTGTTTGCAGATGACACCAAGATCTGCAACAGGGTGTATACTCCAGAAGGGGTGCAGAAAATGAAGAGGGACCTGGAGAAGCTTGAAAGATGGTCAGAGATGTGGCAACTGAGGTTTAATGTAGAGAAGTGCAAAATAATGTACCTGGGTAGAGGGAACCCTGGGGAGAGCTACAGGTTAGGGGGAGAGGAGCTGACTGTCACCAAGGAGGAAAGGGACCTAGGGGTTATCATCTCTGACCTTAAGGTATCAAAGCAGTGTACAGAGGCAGCAGGGAGAGCCAGTGGTATGCTGGGGTGCATAGGCAGAGTTATCACTAGCAGGAGGCGGGAGGTGGTGATGCCGTTATATAAAACATTGGTAAGGCCTCACCTGGAGTACTGCGTGCAGTTCTGGAGACCACACCTGCGCAAGGACATAGATAAGGTGGAGACTATACAGAGAAGGGTAACAAAGATGGTGCAGATACTTACACCACAAAACATATGAGGAGAGACTAAGGGACCTCAATATGTACTCACTGGAGGAGAGGAGACAGTGGGGGGACATGATTGAAACTTTCAAGTACCTTGAGGGCATAAATAAGGTGCAGGCAGGGGAGATTTTCCAATGTAGAAAAAGTACTAGAACAAGGGGCACAATATGAAATTGGAGGGGGGTAGATTAAGAGGTAATGTGAGGACGTTTTCACACAGAAAGGGTAGTCGACACATGGAATAGTCTGCCACAGGAGGTAGTGGGGGCAAGCACAGTGGAGGGGTTTAAGCATGCTTGGGACAGGCACAAGGGAAGCCTGAAAGGGGAGGGAGTGATGACAAGCCATTGATCATATAGGATCAGTGGCCACATACAATGTATAGGGCCTACGGGCAGACTGGATGGGCCTAGCGGTCCTTATCTGCCAACAATTTCTATGTTTCACACAAGCCAGCTGATTGTAATACTTACACTTCATGAATTTTTATGCTATCTTCAGTCACAGAAAACACTTTCTTAATTATAAGAAAGCACAGACATTAACAGCATGGCTTACTCCTTGTCAGTGGACCTCCTGGGACTTGCTTCCTGTGGTTGCCTGTCGCATCTTCTTCCCATGTCCTGTAACTCCCAGCCCACCCCTGACATTGCATGACTTTACTCCATGAGGATGCCCAGTTCTATGGCTGCTACTGTTGTTTTCTACATATCCTTGAATTTCCCCCCTTCCCCGTGCTTGCATTTGGGCTTTCTCTGGCCACTTGCAGTCTCGTAGGTTCTGTATCCAGTGGGTCACAGACGGGGGGGGGGGGGTTTAACAGCTCCAGTACTGGGCTGTTGTTTTCTTGGTATTGACCAAGGCTAGTCCCCACAGGGGTCATTGTTTTTGTTTTGTATCTTTTACTTCTGCCCCCAGCAGTAATTCCAGAGGGGGATCTAGGTAGTGTGAAGGCAAGAACCCTTTCCATAATATCATGCACTCCTCACCAGAAGGGCATTATTGTAGGGCATACTAGCACCATGTGGATAAACGTTCCCACCCACCCCCGGCATTTTAAGCAGTATTCACTTATACAGTGCTTCTGGGCTTCATTTTGTGTAACTTGGCCGGGTATAGGTATGTCCTTTATAGGATATTACATTGTGTTTGGTGCAGTCTGTTGGCCCTTGCACACGTTCTAGCATGTACTATTGCTCTGGACCAAAATTCCTCTGTAAGTTCAATATCAAGGTCAGTAGTCCAAGCCTCCCTTTATGTCCCTACAGTTGGGAGGGGGGTACTATTGTGTATCAGTCTGTATAGCAGAGATGGGGGCTTACAGTCTGGTGGCAGTTTATATACAAGATTCTCCACCAGAACCCCATACAGTGTTGTCCATCAAGGTGTCCCTCAAATTAGTGATCATGAGCCTTTCCTCACTTATTACAGATCACTGACCACAGTGAGGCATATCCCCTCAGATAAGCCTTTGCATGTCTCAAATCCCCTTTCTGCCCCAGAGAATCTGGGGGAAGGGGGAGTTGGGTTCTCAGATGTTGGATGAAGACTCTTTTGCTCACTTGGCATTGGTCCATTTAAGCTTCAACCAGGGAAATGAGATACCACTTGATCCTGTAAGTATCAGGTGTAACCATGTCAAGCCTGTTCAGGGTGTTGAGACCTGTTGATTCAGTCTGTCCCATGCCAGTCAAGCACGTTTACCCCCTAGGCTTGAAAGGACAGAGCTGAGAACCTTACCAGAGCAAGGGAAAGGATTAAGACTTCTTTTGGCTAAACAGATTTACTGTGTGTTGTTATTTTTATTTTGTACTCTCAGGGATTGCTTCTGTTTTCATTGCTCTATTTTTCTCTGATTCAAATTGTTGTTGCTGGTATACCTTCTTCTGCATTATTACAAGGTGTGCCTACAGGTGTGTGCTAACAGATTACTGCTGTAATCTTCTGATTCAAATTATCTTTTGCAAGGTATATCTTCTGTTACTGCTTTATTTTTCTCTGTAGCAAAGTGTTTCTTACAGGGTATATCGTCTCTAAAATTATTACAGATGGTGCTTTAGAGGTTTTACAGTTTTATCTAACATTAGGATAAGTTTTCAGGGTTACTGTATTTGTTGTTGACTGTTTCTGCTCTTACCTCCTTGTTCTTTCGTCCATGGTTATTCTTTTTCGGCAGGGGAAGGGCCCAGCCACCCACCCCCATCCCCAACCACCCCACACTACACTCCTTTTATAGGGTACCACAGTCGTGACATTTCCTGTGGCAAAGTAGGAAGGGGCTGATCAGTGGGGCATCCACAAGGTGAGCTCATTTACAGGGGCACTAGTAATTTAACTTGTTATAACAAGTTATATGAAAACAAAACACAAAATCAAACCATTACTTGCATTTTCTTCCTTCTAATTACTCTGACCAGGTTATAAACCCAGCAACTTATCTGGAGTGGATATCATTAACTGCAGGTACTGCGGAACACTTTTCAGAAGGACAGTCTTACAGGATTTAGGACACTGTCCTACATGCTGGGCCATTGGAGATCTTAGGGCTCAGCTCCGGGCAGCATGGGCAGAGATTGCGCGCATCAAATTTCATATTCAGGAGGAAATACATTATAAGAACCGCCTGCCATTTCCCCAACATCCAGCAGAAGAACCTCGACCGCAGAGGGTAGTTGGTCTGGGAGGTTGGCAGGTGGTTAGGAGGGGCAAATCTGGTGCCCCATCACTCGGTGCTCTCCAACATATTACCTCCAAAAACCATATAAACACTACAAACAGGTATCTACCTCTATCTCCGAAATGAAACAAAGGGGCAGAGGACACTGCAGCACAGGAGCTAGCACAACAAAACTCATCCAAATCAGGAACCAAAACAAAAAAAGCAAAAAGGAAATCAAAAAAAACTTCTGATCATAGGAGACTCCATGATTGGGGGAGTTGATACTTATCTCCATCCAGGGGTAATGGTCAGATGTCTCCCGGGTACATCAGCTTGGAGAGACACTGACCGCATTGCTAAAATTGTTCAGGAAGCAGGAGAAAACATTGACATCCTGGTATACATAGGGACTAATGATCTCGCCAGCCAGCCAGTTGTGGAGACCAAGGAACACCTGACCAGGCTGGGTGACAAACTATCATCCATTTCATCCAGCATCTCCTTCTCTAAGATCCTGCCAGTCTGGGAGAGGGGGGGCAGATGGACATAAGGTCAGAGAAGGGAGATAGGGGAGCTAAACATGTGGCTCAAGGGCTGGTGCCAGGAAAAAGGACACAGTTTTGCGAGCGAAAGTTCTTTAAATTTGATGGACCGCATTTGACTAAGGAGAGAGTCAGTGCATTGGGGCAGAAGTTTGACGTCTTTGCAGAATATTTAAACTAGCAAATGGGGAGAGGGGTGCAGCACCCCATACGTCAAATGGGAAGAGCACCCCTCCCCCCTCAGCTAGTGATCAAACAGGGATTCAGCATGTTTGCAGTTCATTTGCATCACCAGGTAAGAAAAAAGGTCCGTATCCCCATACAACGCACAGGGGAAATGCCAGACCTCACCCAACAACTAACACACCGAAATCTGGCCAATGGAAAATCATGCACACAATGCTCACAGCCTGGGAAATAAGATCCCAGACCTGCAGGCAATAATGTCAGAAGCTAAACTGGACATAGTAGCAATTAGTGAGATGTGGTTTACCAGTAATCACACTTGGGAGACTTCAGTACCTGGCTATATACTGTTCAGAAGAGACCGAGGTACAAAAAGGAGGTGGAGTGGCCCTGTATGTCAATGAAAATATCAAAGCTACAGAAATTTAGAATACACATAAGGAGCCAGAAGAACTGTGGGTCACCCTGGAAACAGGAAATGGGACAGCCATAAGAACTGGGGTTGTCTACAGGCCTCCAGACCAGGGGGAGGACATAGACACATTACTGTTAGAAGATATACAAAACATGACAGTTAAAGGGGAGGTTCTGATAATGGGAGACTTCAACATGCCAGATACAGATTGGTCAATACCAGCAGGGACATCTGCCAGAACTAGACACATGGTGGATTCCCTGCAGGGGGAGGGCCTCAAACAACTGGCACAGCAGCCCACAAGAGACAGAGCTATCCTAGATCTAGTACTGACTAACAGGGAAGGGATCACAGATCTCCAGGTAGGTCACCTGGGAGCCAGTGACCATCACATGGTATGGTTCAGTTTGGCCACTACAACTAAATCATCCCATTCCAAGGCAAAAATATGGGACTTCAGAGAAGCTGACTTTGATAAGATGGCCAACAGAGTTAAGCTAGCCCTGGCAGAAAGAAACACAGGTGAGGGGGTACAGGCAAAGTGGGCAAGCATTAAGGATGCAATACTTGAAGCAACATACCATTGTGTTAGAAAGAAAAGGAAGTGCAAAAGAAGAAGGAAACCACTTTGGTTCTCAAATACAGTAGCAGAAAAGGTCAGAGCCGAAAGGCTGGCCTTCAGGAAATATAAGGAAACACAATGGGATGAAGCTATGGAGGCACATACCAAACTGCCCTAAGGGAAGCAGGGAAGGCAGTGAGGCAGGCAAAGTCCCAAACTGAGGAAACACTAGCACAAACAGTAAAAGAAGGTGACAAGACTTTCTATAGATACATTAGTGAAAGGAGAAAGTCCAGAGGGGGTATTGCTAAGCTCAAAGGAGAAAAGGGGGCATGGGAGGAGGACCCTGTAAAAGCATATATCCTAAATAGATACTTTTGCTCAGTATTTCCTGAAGAGAAGGTAGGGCAGGGCCCACAGCTCAGCACCATGGGCACAGGGAGGAGAGAGGTGAGCACTACTCCCTTCACAAAAGAAAGGGCCCTACAAGAACTCGTTAAGCTCAGGGTGGACAAGGCAATGGGACCTGATGTCATACATCCCAGGGTACTAAAGGAGCTAAGGGTGGAATTAGCAGGGCCATTAGCAGAACTGTGTAGTGAGTCTCTGAGCACAGGAGAGCTCCCAGAAGACTGGAGAAGGGCTCATGTGATCCCATTCCACAAGAGTGGCAGCAGGGAACTACAGACCAGTCAGTCTTACCTCAGTAGTGGGCAAGATTATGAAGGCACTCCTTAAGGAAAGGATAGTGCAGCACCTGGAATCCATAGGGGCACAGGATCCAAGACAGCATGGGTTTACAAAAGGAAGGTCCTGTCAAACTAATCTCATAGATTTCTTTGACTGGGTAACCAGAGTGGTGGACCAAGGGGAGCAGTTGATGTTGCCTACCTTGACTTCAGCAAAGCTTTCACACTGTTCCACATAGAAGTTTGATAAATAAGCTGGGTAGGCTCGGGTGGGTCAGAAGTTGGTCAACTGGGTGGCAAACTGGTTGACGGGCATAAAACAGAGAGTGGTGATAAATGGTATACAGTCAGAAGAGATGCAAGTCACAAGTGGGATACCTCAGGGATCAGTCCTAGGGCCAGTCCTCTTCAGTATCTTCATCAGTGACATTGCAGATGAACCAGAGGGTAAGGCTTGTCTGTTTGCAGATGACACCAAGATCTGCAACAGAGTTTATGATCCAGATGGGGTGGGCAGAATGAGAAGCGATCTGGATAAACTAGCAAAATGGTCAGAAGAGTGGCAACTGGGATTTAATGCAGAGAAGTGCAAGATCATGCACATAGGGAAGAGAAACCCTGAAACCATGTATAGGCTGGGAGGGGAGTTGCTGGCAGTCACAAAGGAAGAAAGAGACTTGGGCATCATCATCACCGATGACCTGAAATCATCCAAGCAGACCTCTAAAGCAGTAGGTAAGGCTAGGGGGATGTTAAGGTGTATCAGTAGGGGTATCACAAGTCGTAAGAGGGAGGTAATGATCCTTCTTTACAAGGCACTGGTTAGGCCCCATCTGGAGTACTGCGTGCAGTACTGGAGGCCACACCTTCACAAGGACATTAAACAAATTGAGGCAGTCCAGAGAAGGGCAACCAAAATGGTGCAGGGACTGCATCAGAAGACATATGAGGACAGATTAACGGAGCTCAATATGTATACCCTTGAGCAAAGGAGGGAGAGAGGTGATATGATCGAAACATTCAAACACCTTAAGGGCATTAACAAGGTGAAAGAGTCTAACATGTTTCAACATAAGAAAAATAGCAGTACAAGAGGACACAGTATGAGATTAGAGGGAGGCCGATTAAGGGGTAATGTGAGGAAGTTCTTTTTCACAGAAACCGTGGTGGATGCATGGAACGGCCTACCTCAGGAAGTGGTGGCTATGAATATAGTGCAGGACTTCAAACAGGCATCAGATAGGCATAAGGGAGCAATACAGATGAGTATGAATAGATAGGCCACTGACAGAGCAAAGGCCGATGGCACATTTATAAGATAGAAAAAGAAATGGGCAGACTAGATGGGCCTTGTGGTCCTTATCTGCCGTCAACTTCTATGTTTCTAGTTAAGACAAAGGAGGCCCTTAAGTGAAACCTGATCAGTTACTCCTCAGTCTTGGTTGGGAGCCTTCCTGGTACTAAAGGAGTCTGCTTACATCATGTTGATGATCAAAATCTCCCTCAAAACACCAGCATAGGTTAAAAAAGGAAAAGCATGGTGGTAGGATCTCAGGCTCTCCCAAGATCAAACCATAGGATAAGGCAGTGCCACAGGCAGTAGCACAGTAAGAACCGACAATATTCTGATGGAAACCCACTTCTGTATTAGTACTCATGAATTTCTCCCTATATTGTAGTTTAGGTATAGTGGATTATGCTGTCCTATAGGGACCTAACATAGAAGTTACCAGAAGAAAAGGACTGTGTGGCCCCTGCATTCAACTCAGATGTTCCCTGCCTAATATGTCTTCACAGACCCTCAGTGGTCTACAAGAATACCTGGTCTTAGTGAATGGCTCTCATTCATGCTGGAAAGATTAATACATGTGGGATGTTGGGTTCTTAAAGCACACACTTAAATCTCTCAGATTTCTTCCTTCTCCACCATGTGGCTAAACAGATTACCACCACCACCCCGAGATTTCAGTATAGCATGGTTAATCTCACTTCTGGTCATTTGGCATTATTTGGGCTTTGGACAGAGGAATTACTGACTCCAATATTTTTTTGTAACTTTACTGTTTTACACAGAGCAGTACAAAACCACGATATGTCATAAAAGGCATTAAAATGTGCATTTATAGAGCTGGCTCCGTGGCGCCTGGCAAAAGGGATTCGCTTGGTACACTAGCGACCTGGGTTCGCTTCTGAGCCTGGGACAACAGGAGCTGAGGCCGGTAGGGAGGACTCGAGAAGCGTCCATCCTCCCAGGGGCTGGAGGGCCAGGAAAGCACCACCCTTTGGCAGCTCCTGGTGGCCAGTATCGGCATCGTGCTTTGCAGTGTGGGTGACCACACATCAAATGTGCGATCATGCCAGGACACCGCAGTGTGTGTTCTAGGGGGCCGGGCTACCGGAAAAGGAAAATGGCCACCCAGATAACATGGCCTACTCTCCCAACGCTACGAAGCCCAGGATCACTGCATGCTGCAATCTTGCTGCCCCCAGTGCTGATGGAATAAGGTGCCGGTGGACACTGGAAGTCTCCCCTCCTGGTCCCTCCCGCAGGAAGGGGGCCCCTCACCAAAGGGATAGACCAGGTCAACCGGGGAGCAGCGTGATGAGGGGCAGTGGTCGGGAAGAAGCAGTGCAGTGGGGCTTGGCCACCCAAAGGATTTGGCGGCTGGGCTGAAAGAAGGGGGCATAAACGGATAATAGAAAAAAAGAAAAAAAAAAGAATATGCATTTATTTATTTGAAAATCAGTGACCGGGAAGGGCACACTGAGCCAAGGCTCGTTCCCATGTACATCCTGGGGCAGGGAGACAGTGAATGCAAATACATAGCAATGGCACAATACACAGTTACAATGCAAACACATAGTATTGGCACAATACACAGTTACACTGCAAACACATAGTATTGGCACAATACACAGTTACAATGCAAACACATAGCACTGGCACAGTACATAGTTACAATGCAAACACAGCACTGACAGTTCACAGTTACAATGCAAATACATAGCACTGGCACGGTTCGCAGTTACAATGCAAACACATAGCACTGGCACAATACACAGTTACAGTGCAAACCCATAGCACTGGCACAATGCACAGTTACAATGCAAACACGTAGCACTGTCACAATGCAAACACATAGCACTGACACAGTATACAGTTACAATAAAGTGCAGTAGAGTACACAATATAAACGGTATTAAGTGCAGTAAGAACAAGCAGCAAAAAAAGATGTTTCAGCCCCACACCTACACCGAGGGCAGTAGGCAAATGTAAGGGCAGCAGGTACGGGGAAAACAGGAGCAGGGGTGAGGGAAGGAGTTTCAGCTGGTACCTGCGGGAAGTAGGGGAGGTAGTGAAGGGAAACAGTAGGAAAAGGCTGATTGCCTAGCAGAGGAGTGCTGATGAGGAGTAGCAGAAGAGCGAGGATTCCTGGAGTGCAGGGACCAGGAGGCAGAGAGGAAAGAGGGGAAGGACCCTAACCAATATTTGGATATGAATGAGGCACAGTAGTTCTAGCGACGTGAGGGTAGATGAAGACTGGATAAGGAGGAGAGTGAGCAGTGGTGGGTACAAGAAGGGGAGTTGGTAGCAGAACAGCAGAAAGAGTTGCAGAGGGTGTCCAGTCTGGCCAGGGAGGTAGAGGGAACAATAACATAGACCATGCCTGCATGCTGGGCTGGCAGTATAGCCTAGAGGTTAGAGGAATGAGGTGTGAACGAGCTTGATACATCCAGCAGACCAGACCTGGGTTTGATTCTCACAACCTCCCCTTGCATACTGTGTGACTCTGAGCAAGTGACTTAATCGCTCAGTGCTCCCAGGCCGCCCCCGAAAACAGGCACTTGTGCCTCGTGGGCCTCACCCGGTTACCAAAGACAAAAATAAAAAAAAAAAAACAGTCAAAGATCAGGAGCACCATTGCATTTAGAATACAGTCCTTCAAAAAAAAAGCATTACAGACAATAAAGGCAGCCTGTTAATCTTTACACCAAGGAGTGGGGGATGTTAAAAGTTAGTAAATGTAAAATGTCATTCCTGAATGCCAGCCAAGTCAGAGATATTGGTATTGAAGGTAACTGTTAAAAGAAGTTAGCCACAATCCTGAGGTTGCTGTTAACCCATTAAGAAGTAATTTTTTAGAAAGATATGGTACTCCAAACATGGAAGCTAAGCAAGCATATTTCAGTATTATAAACACAGGTGAACAATCACCAGTACGGCCTTAGTACTTTAGGCACTTCAGTCATAAATCTAATAATATTGGTAAGTCCTGAACATTGCCCTTGAAACAGTAAACAAAAAGAGTCCAAGTCCCACTTGTTTGGTAAAAGGGCCACATCATAACTTTATTGAAATGTAACAGTTGGTTTAATATTTGGAACAGGACTATGAAAAACGAAAGTCAGAGTTAATATCAAATGTAACGCATGAACCATTATTGGCGCTTTTCCCCACAGCCCTGTTCAGACGCCATGAGGTTGCCATCATCATGCCAATGAATAGTGCCTAAGTAATTGCCATATCTCTTGTAAAAGCTGCCCGAAGACAGTGGCACTAACCCCGCACAAACACGCACTAAAGCAAAATGTGAAACAAACCAGTTGGCATTAGGACCCCAAATGGCCGCATATGTTCCAAACAGTGAGTTCCTCACTGTCCATCCTACAACATCATTGTCTCTTCCAACTACATAAAAAATAACTAAGAGGTCTTTTTGGCCCATCGGCCTGCATCTCTAGCATTAAAGAAGTGAAGTGTGTGGCCCCCATATGTGATTCTCAGTTGAGCTGGAAACAGTTGGCGTTCACGATGCCTAGGGAGCAGAGCTTACTCTGAACAGCATCAGATTGCTTCTGTTTGTTCTGTGTAGCGAACAACTTTATTTTGGCCAGTATGGATATCGTCAGGTCACCCGTTATTTTTTTTTCCACAATTTCAGGACTTGGGCTGCTACATTAAACCAACCTAAATATTGTGGTTACACTTGATTTCAGTTTGGTCAGAAAACCACAGGGACCACCAACAAAGAAGGGAGAGGTGTGAAGGCCGTGATCTGTTCCCTTCAGAATAGAATCAGTTAGCCAGAGTAGTGAGGAGCCCATGGAGTGTGATATGCGGAAGCAAGAGTGGAGAGGGCAGAGAAAGAAAGAGAGACTTTAATCAGGGCAGGGAGAAGAAAGACCACAAATTCTGTGAGAGGAATGCCTGTATTTCTCAGTACAACATACAGAGACCACTTTGGAAAGGCTTCATCCTCAGGAGAGCAGAAATATTGCTTGTTTAGTCCGTTTTACATGTATATGCTTGAAACTAGGAATAACATGAGAAAGAGCTGATTTTGCCACACGACATTGAAAAAACAGTCTATAAAAATAAGCTGTTAACTAAATTTTGAGTAATATTGAAACAATAGCATTCCTGATGTTACTACTTTTCATTTCTGCTCTTTTAAATGTACAGTAATTCGTTTTTGTTGGTTTAAATAAATAAAAAGCCCTTAAGAGGTTACCTGTGCTGATGTGCATTTGAACCCCCCGTTTGCTTGCGTGGCCTGGAACCTCTGCATTTTTCCTAATGCTGAGCTCTCCTTTGCGTTCTATCTCTGTAGTGTTTGTAAATCTACCTGCTGTCATCTCTGTCACATCTGCTGTGTCTGGCAGCTTCCTCTGTTGAGCAGAATTAAACCACTCCTGTTCTACATGGCCTCCATTGACTTCCTATCCCTTTCATAATCAGGATCCACTAGCCATCCTTGACTTCAAAATCTCCCATGCTTAGCCGGCCCAGTGGCATGGAGGGCTGAGGCACTGGTGTCTTACCTCCTGCCATGCCAGCGATCCAAGTTTGGGAATGGATGCAGGTTACTTGGGGGTCGGTCGGTGGTGGGAGGATTGAGTGCCCAAGGGACAGCTCTCCTCCCTCAGGACATCACCATGACCTGCTGCAGCACTGCCACCTGGAGATGTCCAGTTGGGTGTACAGGTCTGGGCACGTCAGGATGTAGGACCATGGCTAGACAGGTTTGGACATCTCTGCGGTTCACCCTCCACTTGCATTGCACAGTCCAGGCTGTACAGGAAACCTACAAAAAAAAAAAGGTGGACCCCCTTCCCACAGGATGAAATCCGGTCTCTCACAGGCCTGGGTCAGTGATCAGGCACCTCACTACAGTCCAGAAGCCTGACATCAGTGGGAAGGTAAGTCCCAGAGAAACCAGGTGACAGGGCTGGGGGGACCAGACAGAAGGGGGCAAGCCAAGGACAACCAGGTGCATAAAATGTATTTGGAGAAAAAAAATGTCCCATGCTTCTATCCACCTCCCTGACCCTGCTGCTACTCCCATTTTCTCCCTCTGTCACTCCTCTGTTTCATCCCTCAGCCAAGCCAACCGTCCGCATCAACCTTTACTACTGCTGCAGCTGCCTCCTTTGTCTGGAGCAGCCTGTCCCTCTCTCTGCATTTCATCAGTCTCCTATATCTTTCCAAGTCCTTACTCAGAACTCTGCTGTTTTCTCCCTGGCCTTCAGTTCCTAGCCTAAGCCTGCTGTCTCACTGGCTTCTTGTCTTTGCACTTTTCCTCACTGTGCCTTGCATCTCTCCCCATTTCAAGTAATTATCACTAAACTTGTTAAAGGAGGCCTGGTGGCGCTGAGGGTTGAGGAGCTGGACACCACAACTCGTGCTACGCTGGCGACCCGAATTCGAGAGCGAGCTCGGGCACCTGGGGAGGTTGAGAATTGAGCACCGCAGGGCTGCTCTCCCCGGGGTTGGGAGTCCCATCATGCCAGCAGCTCCTGGTGGAGACCAGGAGCGCTACAGCATGCAGAACAGCACGACAATAGTGTGGCCTGATGCAAGGCAGGGTTGCCATGCGCAGTTGCGTCAGGGGCGTGCACACGCAGGAGGGAGGAAGGGGGATACAAGCACCAAAACAAGGAAAAGCCTGGTCAGCAGGAGTAGGCGATGGCATCTGCCCCCATGCCCGCAGCTGGGTCCATCCAGCCTGGCCTCCCAGGTCCCTCCACCCGGGTCTTTGCCCACACCGGAAACTGTCTGTGTAGATCGCCCGATGGCCCCACCCCAGAGGGGTTAAGCTGGGGGTGCCAAGTGTGGTGTCAAGGAGGAGGAGAGGGGAGGTACAGGCAAGGAGGACTTCAGGCAGGGCAGGAACAGGCAGGTGTCTGAGAGAGGCCCCTTCTGACCGTGACCGAAGAGAAAAATAAGTGTAAAAAAAACTTGTTAAAGGAAACATAAAACCTTGCTTTACCTTTTTTTGGTGGCTCCTGTTGTAATCCCCCACAGGGTATCTCAGTTCCCCACTCGCCGCCTCCCCATGCCCAGGCTTACCCCCCTGGGCGGGGCTGCTAGCAGGTGCACCTTCCCCAAGGTCACTGGTAAAGTGCCCTGCTTAACCTCCAGGGTGGGGCCACGGGAGCGGGATCCCACCTGGCAGACATTGTTGGCAGCGGAGAGGGGCTTCATGCTTGGTGCCGGTATTTTGTGTGCTGTACTGGGGGCAGGGATGTACAATGACGGCCCGCATCCACCCTGCCCCCCACACACACACATTAGTACAGGGCCAGCACGGCGGATCCCCAGCCTCCACTAGAGGTCCCAGAGGTGCCGGACACACTACCCCCCACCTCCCGGAGAAGGAGAACAGTCCCTAGGATGCCCAGTTCTTCTCGCCCTAGTCGGCCCTCCGACGTCCCAAGTCCATTCCTGAACCTGTGTCATCGGCGTTGCAAATGCACTGCCTCTGCACAGGCAGACTGGCTGCTTTACCTTTTTTTTTTATTTTAATATAGGTCGAAATTTGGGAATGCGTGTACCCTCTTTAATCTCCCCTACAGTGGTTTTTCATTTGTTTGCTTTGAAATAATCTAGATTTTTCCTCCTTTCTTAAGGGCCCCCTTTATTTTTTTTTATATAATTTTTATTGATTTTATCATTTGAAACACATAAGTAGGCAGCATTTCCTTCTCTTTACATCAACAATCTTTCTTTTCCTTTTGTTTTAAAATATAGTACATAACTTTTATAAAGATAAACCCCACTGCCAAAACACAGATCAGAGGAGAAACAGAATCCTTAATTGTGTATTAAGGCACATAACGGCAAGAAGTAGGACTATCATGTTGCCACTGTATATATCCCTGGTTAGACCAGTTATGGAATACAGTACCCAGGTATGAGCACCATATAAAAAGCAAGACATTGCACTGTTGGAATGAGTACAGAAGAGAGCTACCAGGGCAATACAGGATATTACTGGTAAAAACTATGAGGCTCACTTGTCAGAGCTGAACATGTACTCCTTGGAGGCAAGGAGAAAAAAGGGGGATATGTGCTTGGTACATAGGGCATGGAATAACGATGATCTCGGGGACATCACCGGACTCGAAAGCAACACAAATACATACAATACTAGGTGTCACCCATTGCAGCTAACAGCACCACACAGAAAAAAAAGTGTGCAGCACATCGTGGTTTAGCCAAAGAATGGTACATGAGTGGAACAGTTTACCACTGGAGGTTGTAGCTAGTCAATCAACTGCAACTTTTAAAACTAGCTGGGATGCATACACAAACAAAATTAGAGTCTAGAGAAACTGATGGAGAGCATCTAGGACGCAAGTTCATTAGGTCAGTATCAATTCAATGAATCCTGTAAAGACGAGTTGTAAACTTGTTGTGTAAATGTCCCATGCTGTCTTCATCCTTAACATGCACAATATTCAATCTTTATTAACCTCTATCTCCACTTCCACTCCCTCCTCCCACTCCCCATTCCCTCCAGATCATATCAAAGACAGAATTCTGAATCAGTCTCTGTTTGACAGAGAGTTCACCGCTGCCATTTCGTTATAAATGTCTGTGACTGGTTTTTAAGATTGGCAATCAAACTTTCCATATGATAGATATTTTTCATTATCATTCTCTAGTCATTAATGATAGGTGTATCTGATGACATCCATTTCCTGGTTATAGATTTTTTTTTGCAGCTAGCAGATATATAGGTAGTAAAGTTTTAGCCCCGGGGATGATCCGATAAATGGCCAGAAAATTCATTTCCGCTGTGAGTTCAATAGGTTTCACCCAGGCAAGATGAAATTTCATCTTGCAAAGTGATCCAGTAAGGCATGAGGCAAGGACATTGCTACATGACATGGGCTAGCCCGGCCAGGAGACAACCACAGTTCCTCCAACAGTAGCCGTATCTTTCTGGAAAGTATTTTGCCAGTACGGCCGGAGGATGGAACTATCTGGAACTGCATTTCCAGGAGAATTCTCTCCAAATATGGGAAGAGGTGATCTTCACCGCTCGAAGTGCTGTGTCTGATCATTGGTCTTTTGAAATTTCTGTATTCAAGTCCCTATTCCAGCTATCTAGTATTGATGCAGTGGACTCTACAGCTAGGTCTCTCAAGTTTTTATAAAGTGAACCAATGAGATGATTCCAGTGATTTCCCTGGATATGATCAATGAATATTTTTAAAAGGGGAGGGACAGGGAGTGGCATCTTGGCTTGTAATGTTCGGTTTCTTAGAATGTGGTTTCTAATTTGAAAATATCTATAGAAGTCAATTTTCTGAAGATTGTATTTTCTCATAAGCTCTTCAAACATTAGGACCCCTGACTGTCCCAAGAATTGAAAGACATGTTCCAAACGTCTCCATCTGGAAAAGGTCAGGTCTGTTTGGGACGGGAAGAAGAGTTCGTCCTCTGACATTAGTTTGCAGTACTCGAAAATTGATTTAAAGTTAAGGGCCCCTTTTTGATGCTGACTTTGTCCGCCTTGCTCATTGTTATACTTACTGGTCAGTACCGGAACCCAGCAACACCAGTTGAGCTGAAGACTACAAACACACAAAACTGTACACTGGGGGCGACTGAACAGACTTTACACATGTTCAAATTTACAATTACAGTATATTAACAAAAATGTCAACAGCATTGCTAATGTTCCGGGGATAAAACAGGATTGTTTCAAAGCAAACAAGTAAAAAAGCCCAGTAGGGAGATAAAGGAAAATGCATATGTTCCCAAATTTAAAATTATATTAAAAAAGTTAAAGCAAGGATCAATTTATCTTAAAATTTTGTGATGCACGCTAATTGAAAGACACTGCAAATTAAAATTGTACTATATTATCAATCTGAGTGTTTTGTTTTATTTACAGCCGTTGAAGAAAATGGTTGACAGAATTCGCAAGTTCCAGATTTTAAATGATGAGATCATTGCAATTCTAAACAAGTACCTGAAGTCTGGCGATGGAGAAATCACCCCTGTGGAACATGTTCGCTGCTTCCAGCCGCCTATCCATCAGTCACTAGCCAGCAGCTGAGTAGTGCATGCACTCCCTCCCAAAAATCTTCACCAGTTAGACATTCTACGTGGCCAACTACCATTGTATTGAGCACTGCTAGCTCTAATACCTTGTTTCCCTTCTAATAAAACATGATCAGGAAGGAAAACTGCCATAAATGAGGTTGTCTTAACATGTTTTTACATATAGTGCCTTTCAAGAATTCTTTGCCCTTTTTTTCAACCTAGAAAAAAGAATTATTGGTAGCTGTTTTTTCTACAGCGCCACATTCATTTTTTAGACTAAATTTTGAATGCTTTAATTTATAATAGAAACATAGAAGATGCACTGTATCTGAAACCTTGCGATCCTTTGAAGGGAAGCAGATAATGTGTGGGCAGTGTGAATTTTATACATCATTCCAGACTGATTTGCTGTGGTTAGGGTTTTTATTTGGATTGAGGGGGCAGGGGGGAGCATTTGTCAGCAAACACTATCAGCAAGGTAACTGTCAGGTGAAAAATGTATAAACAGTGGACTGGTTTGTAGAGAATATCTGAGAATTAAAAAAAAAAACTAATTTGTATTAATAAGTCTAAGCATTAGTCTCCAAAAATTAAAAAACTCCAAAACTGTATTCATTTGCATTTAACCGTGGAACTTCTGTTGGTGTTTATAAAAAAATGTATTTTTTCTAGTGTTGACCAATTATTTGCCTTAATTTTCTTCTCATTTCTACTGCTCTTTTAACTGTACAAGTTTAATTACAATAAATATAAAGTGGATCTCTAATAGGTGTTTGTCTAGCGTTTTGTACTGATGGAGCAATGTAAGCAACATGTCAGCAAATCAGTTCTACTCAGTGATATCCATCCAGGTAGCCATTCAGAATAGCAGCCTTTTGTTTTATACAAAGACATGTGAAGGAAGTAGGATGTGAAAAAGTTTCTTTCCAAGTGGATCAAAGCTTCTAAACTGTGTAAAATCCTTGTCCTCATGATCAGAACTTTGAATGCATCTTATTACTTTAGCCAAGCTAACAATATTGTTTACTAAATAGTTTATCTTAGTGACTAGTTGGCCACGTGTTTTTTTTTTTTGTTTGTTTTTTTGTCAGGAGCTTTTCAAACACTGTTTTTGCGCTGACTACTTCCTTCAAGGTAAAAGTTTATGTGCCCTTGGCCCTTCTTCATCCTTAACCTTGTTCAAACTGCACATTCGTGTTTTGTTGTTAGAACTTGACTGAAGGGCATAAGAGGTGCTTTCTTTTTTTACATTTGACTTACAAATTTTGCACAGACATAAAAATGAATGTATCAGAATGAACAAGAAAATTAGTTATCTTGCTGTATTTGTCATCCTGACAAAACAGCCAGCAAAAAAAAGAGAAGAGTTGATACCTTTTATGGGACCAACATAGATGTCACAAAAGAAAACAGGTGCTTGAGCTTTCGGATTACATAGAGTCCTTCATCAGAAACATAACAGCTGGTTTGAAAGAATACACTTTCTTAATCATTCGTTCCCATAGACTCCATGTGGCGTTGGAACCATCCATTGCTGGAATGGACCCAAAATATCCACCGGGAGCAAATGAGTTAAAGTCCAGGTCATACATAAAAAATAGAGAAAAAAAGTGTTAAAAATCCCATTAGCTTAAACTGCTTTTTAAAAAAAACAGCACAGATCCATATAAAGAACAGAGTTCCATCAAAAGAAAGGTATATTGAGGTCAAATGTCACAGAATAGATGCGCTTCTTCCCTGAGAACAGACATAAAACATACAGATGAAATAAGCTGAAGAAATACATAGTAGATATTGTTAAACATCTTGTAAATAAGAAAATATTCTTCCAAACCAACTGTTATTTTTCTGATGAAGGATTCTATGTAATCCAAAAGCTCAAGTTCTTATTTTCTTTTGTAACATCTATGTTGGTCCAATAAAAGGTATCAAATTATCTCTTTTTTTCCTAGGTCTTTTGTCACAAGGACAAATATGGCAAGATAACTAACTTTCTTGTACATTTTGGCCATGGTTAACATCTTTGGTCATGGCTATGCACTAGCCTGTCTAGCATAACCGGTAATTAGTGGCACATACCATTAAAAAATGTTATAGTGCCGTGCAGTGCTAGAATTTTTCCAGCTATTGCCTAATCATAGTTGTGGGCTTTGAAAGCCCACTGCATCAGCTTGCTAGCAGTAGATTTGTAAATGAATAACTGTTCGGTTCCTAATGTCCAGAAACCTTTTCTTGGTAAGTCCCGACAGGCACTTTAATTCTGGTGCCTATTCCTTTGCAAAGAATGGAGGCTGTCAACAGTGTGCAGCAGTCATGAAAAGAATTGTGAATTTAAAGTCTCACAGTAACAGTAACATACGACCGGGATAAGGACAGTGTCAGTTCAAACAAGTCTCATCCTAGCATGTTCCATCTCACAGTACCTGGGTATCGAGGGATGCAGACAGAACCTCTGCAGACACAATCAGTTATCTAACTCCAAATCCAAATCCCTCTGGGCCCCTTCCTCTGCCCGTGCAGGATCAGTTTTTGCTATCAGTTTCCCTATATCTGCAGGGTCCATATACATGAATTACCTGCCTCTGTACTTTACCTGGAGCTTAGCAGGGAAGGAAAGTGAATGCGGTACCTGAAGTGCCACCAACTTCTTACTCACTGCATCAAAGGCTCTTTTTGGCATGTTGCGATGCTCACATCTGGGAATAATCGAATTAGAGCCTCCTGGAGTTGAAAGTGGCTGTGTTGCCTTGCTGCCACTAGTATGGCATCTCTCTCTCTCTCACTCTCTCTCTCTATGACACTTTCTAGAATCTGGTGTATTGTATGGGGTGGCGGATCTGCTCCCAGGGCCTGCAGTAGTTTAATCCAGTAAATTTTCTTATGTGAACTGGTTCCTCCACTCTGTCTTCCCATAATTCTTCGATGAGCCAGGACTGTAAAAATTGATTTAAATCTTCACCTTCAACTTCTTTAGGTTGTGTAGTGAGCCAAATGTGTGTTTCTTTAGCATAGTTTTCGAGGTTCCCAAGACACATTTTTTTTGTATTTTTATTTATAGCATTTCATATGTAACCCCCCTGCAAATGGGGGTTCCCAAAAGACTTCCAGGAGCTTACTTGAATGCTCCAAGCCTGAATGGTGTTTGGCATTTAAGCCATTTATCAGTGAGTGTTTTTAGAACCTCTGGTACTGTCTCTTTAAGAGCTGTCTGCTTGCAGACATAATTAGTTTGTATGGGGGACTGTGTGTTTCTTTGATTGAGTACCACTCAAGCTGCTGCCAATTCACTTCATTTTTGCAGTCACTAGGAGTGCAAAGGAACCTATCTGAAAGATGTAACTGTTTGCCAGAAATTATTTAGAGTAATAATGAAATTACAGTTTGTCTAACCTGCTTTCTTTGCAGTCAGAACTGTGTCTGCTAGTTCCCCATTCTAGTTTTGAACTGCTGAACTGGACCAATCAGTGTGGGGTAAGCTAGCTCTAAAATGGTGCCTTGGACGAATCAGAACTTGACTCATAATCTGAGCCAGCCACAAGAGGATGTATGGGCAGTGACTCTGGGAGATGTAGTTTAGACTTCAGTGCCTTTTGGACCAACAGCAGCAGTCTATTGTGGTGACAGCCAATCCAGTCAAGAACTGGGAGGAACTCAAAGGAAGTGCCAGTTTTGTCGGTTGGAGTTTCAGTTGAGCTTTGGCAGTGAAGAAGGAAGGAGCCCTGTGCTTTTCAGTGTGCAGTTTTAGTCAAAAGCGTGTGTAAGGCCCAGAGTTCGGTCTGCAGCTTGTGTAACAGCTTGTTAGGACTGAATCTGTCCCGTAGAAAGAATCAAAGGATCTCTGAAGAGTAGAAACCAGGCTCACCCTGTAGAAGACTGGAGGAATTGCTGAAAATTGCACTCTGTCTGTCAGGAACTGAATCTGCTGTGTGTTCTCCCGGTATTGTGCAGTAATTGCGATCGGGATACAGATGCAGCCTGCCTGGTATAGTGCTTTCTTTATATGGATGTGTGAAGAGGTTTGTGTACCTCAAGTGAGCCCTGCTGACATTGAAGAACCCTATCTTATTTGGAGGTCGTGAGTACTAATTCAGGGTCGCTCCCTGTTGAATTGCCACATTAAATCCAAATGGAATTACTGTACTGCTGACTGTTTAATTCTCCTTTTCTCTGTGTGAAAGGGCCCCTACCAGCTGCCACAGTTTGGACTAGCCACTAGGGCTTGGGTACCCAGGGACAGTAACTGATAGGGATAGGCCTGTGCACAGAGCCATAGGTAGATTATTAGAGTGATAAGCTAATTAACCTGATTTCCCTGTCCTTGTTATATCCCCTAAATAAATCAGAGCTGCTTGTTTCAGCAAAGTTATACTGCCTGAGGTATTTGTTTCATGTTAAAGTACTGTACTGTGATTGTTGCACTGTATCTCATTTCACAGGAGGTCCCAGTGTCGGAACCACACCAAGTGTAAGTGTATACTGCAGAAGGTAATTTGATATATTTGTGGGCCACTAGTGGGAAGAAAGGGGGGTTGCAGTGTCCCAGAGGGCTGTGACCAAGTTAGTTTAACTATTGCAAACCCTGACCTCTGGGTGGAGGCACCCGCCATTGGATCCAGGCCCCTCAACCTGTTAGTGGCAAATCAGGCAGGGGTAGTAGCCCCTGGGATAGCGCCATCTAGGGGTTACACATACATATGCATACAACACATTCTTTTCCGAACAGGTATAATGTACATTTTTAAATCATTATACATTACTAAGGATAAAGACTAGTTGTTCCTTTGGTAAAGCATTGAGGGGTATAGTCAAACATATTGTTTACTAACAGTATAATATAGTAATTAGAGCTATATTGCAGCCAATGCCCTCTATTAAACATCCAGGGCTAGTAAACAATTATTTCTCTAACCGACCTTATATAGGTCCCTTGTCAAAGTTAAACAATTTGTGAAGGAAATATCCCTCTTGCCAGAGCTCCAAAAGTCCCATGTAAACTAAATTGGTGCTATAGTATTCCAACCCAGACCTTTAAGAGACTGATCTAACAGTTTAATTTATAAACATTAGGGTCTCCCCCCATGTATGACATATATACTGATGCCATATAGGCCTAGAGTCCGTCTCTTGCCCGCATCTCCATTACAATCCCATGAGGAGGCCCTCATAAAGAACCCAGGTCTCTCAAAAATCCATAGCCTGTAAAAAAACACCTCTGTTGGGGAAAAAAAAAAGAAATTGCACCCAAACATTATTACCCCACTATTGTAACCAGTCACTATTCTGCCTTCCGATCTCCATAAACAGGCGAAGAGATCAAGAGGAAATATCAGATCCAGCAGCATCTTGGGACACCTGAGGAGGAACACAACATGTATAATCGTCTGAATCAACACTCCTGAAAGTCAAGTAACACAGCTCTTTTTAGGGTGGAGTCCATTAATTTGCTAAGTAAAGTATTGTTAATTTGAGTGCCAAGGAAACACAGACATTCCCCTATTCAAATATAGTAACACTTATACAGGCAATTCACTTTAGTGTTCCGAAATATAATAAATGGCAAACCGGTCTCTCAATAAAGCTCAGGGATATAACCGGTACATCGCTCAGTCCTCATCCGACTCTTCCTCCTCATTCATCCGATCGTCTTGGGCCCGTCTTATGGCAATCCTTTCCACACATAGTCCTACCTCCTCAGGATCTGTAAATCAGTACTGTTTACAGCCCTCTGAAAAACAATGGCATGCTGGAAAAAACCATCGAGTATGTTATGCTCAGGTCTCTAAGTTTATGCTTGACCCTGTTGAAGGCCTTGCATCTTGTTCTGGATGTGTGAAAGGTCCGGGAAAAAGAACACCCAATCTTCATCCACAAAGACTGGGCCCTGGTTCAGAATGGCTCCTAACACAAGGTCCCGCTCCGCGATGGAGGCGAGGGTGATCAAGACTGTATGGGGAGTATCCACATTGGTGTTAGGCCTTCTAGGTAAGATTCGATAGGCCTTAGTGATTTTGAAATCATTAGTCCCAGTCAATTCAGAAAGCCACGGTTAAACATACTGCATCAGGTTTTCACCTTCTGTCCCTTCAGGGAGACCCAGGATCTGAACATTAGAAGCCCATACAGTGTTCTCCAGCTGCTCCACATGGCTCCGAAGCACATCTTGATCTTACTTCGAGAGGGCTCTTGCAGTAGTTAATAACATGTAGAACTGGTGCCCCCTGGCATCAGGACTGCACACAAACTTTTGCCAGCATAGTCTGACGGGGGAACCATTCACCAGATGTCACATGACTAACCTCAGTGTGACCCTGTATAGTGGGCGATCCCCACGTCCACTCTCCAGTTCTTTCCCACTATCGACCTACGCACCATTGGACCGACTAGAGCTTTTCATCGCCATATAGAATGCCTCTCGAGATGAGTATTCGCTTATTTTTGTTAATTCTCAATAGTTTGTATGTCGTCCTCCCCAGATCCGCATAAAAACAAGTGCGGTTCGTGTGGGGTTTAACTGCTGCATAAAGATCAACACTCTCTGTGTCTCTTCTGTCTTGGGCCTAGCCACAAGGTCAAGCATTGCAAGGCCTGCACCCACTTTAATCAGGCCACGTAGAAATGACTCCAGCAAGCCTTCAAGGCCCACATCCTAAAAACAAAAAGATGGCTTCCATGGAGCAAGAGTTAAAGAAGTTGAAGAGCGCATCTTCCTCACCTGCGGACCCTCATAAAAAGAAGAAGAGGGACAAAGAGAAACACAGGGAACCGGAGCATTCCCACCCTCCATCGAAGATGCCCACGGGCCCTTCATCGGAGGACCGGACCCCTTCTGACCAGCAGGTAAGCGCCGCGACCATGCCTGTGCTCCTGCTAACTGAGCAGGTCTTGGTCCCCCTGCCACCACTGGTCTCGGTGACGGCGTGCTCCTCAGATTCTTCCGAGGCCACTGCCGCTCCTAGGCCCATTACCACTTGGGGCTCTAAGATGGCCAGCATGGCCAGTAAGTCACTCATCGGCCCTGCTGACGAATGCCTGGTCGGGGTTGATAAGTCAGGAGCTGGCTCCTCCAACTCCCGTGCAGCCCAAGTCAATAAGCCAATCGTCGGCCACTCTGAAGACCACCCAACTGCTTCGCGTCCATCAGGCTCTATCATGGTCCTGCCAGACTATGGTTCCGTGCAGGCTGGAGATCGGGGTTCTCCAAGGGATGCACTTCCTGAACCCCGTCACCTGACCCATTAGAGTTTCCCATGCTTTTGCCAGGTCTGCAAGCTCCGACGCAAGTCCACCCGTTGCCGGGGTTCCCGACAATAGTAGGCCACCCAGCCTTACTGTGGCTTCTACGCCACCTTTGATGACACACAACCCAGCTCCTCAATGCCCACAGGTACCCTTACCTCCTTCGGGTCCACCGTCGGGTGCACCTCATATTCCTCAGATGAGACACCTCACGGGGGCCCCTTTGTCAGGGATTTCCATCCCTTTGGGGATAACAGCAGGCCCATCAGGTCTTCCTCCATTGGGGCCGCCGTCTGGTCTTCCCCCAACGGGGTCATCATCAGCCCTTCCACCATCCTGGCCGACGTCAGACTTCCCACCGCCGGGGCCGCTGACAGGCTATCCCCCAGCGAGACATTTTTCTGCTTATCCCACATAAGGTATTTCAGCCTTTCCTCCATCGGGTTACCCGTCGTCAGGCCATGCATCCCTCCATCAGTACGGCCTCTCATCGGGTTTCCCATCTTCAGCCTACCCTCCGGGGTATACTCAGTCTGCCTCAACACCAGACTATTCTTACCATGGCTACCCTGGTTCCTTTTCTTCGCCAGGTTACCCTCATTATCCCTCTCACAATTTTGGAGGGCACGGTACTGTTTTTTCTTAATATCCACCACCTCTCACTACACCGAGAGTCAATTGGACTCTGAATTGGACAGCAGGCATCCTGCACCACCAATTGTTAGCCGCCCAGCTCGTCTGCCTAGGGTGCCTTTGCCGGTATACACTCGTCGTCCTACGGCAGATTGTCAGTCTGCGCTGACGACTCACCTGACACCGGACATTGTCACCAGGGAGCCAGATCCTTCAATTTCAGAAGTCCCGGAGGATTCCTGGGATTCTGAGCCAGACTTGGGATACCTCAGATGACAGCTCGGGATTAGTAACCACTCCCCACAAGGATCCAGTCCCTCGGGAATCCCCCAAGTCCCCACCTGAAGATTCCTCCTTTGTGGACCTCCTCAAGCAGATGACGGAGGCCCAAGAGTGGAAGTCCGAGGCTCTGGACACTAAAAGGCATAGGTTAGCAGAGCACCTGGACTTCCTTGACACGAGTCCGGTACTCACCCCACCCTGGCTGGAACCCCATGAGGATTTAGCCTCAACCATTTGGCAGAGACCCTCCTCTATCCCGGCGATGGCCAGAAAGGCTGACCAGGTCTACAGGACACCTGAGGGAAAAGACCATCTGAGCATCCTAAGGTGGACTCAGTGGTCATTACAGCATCCCATGATAGATCCGCTAAGCCACAACACCTTAGCACTTCTCCTCCCAATAAGGAGTCTAAACAAATGGACCAGTTAGGGAGGAAATTTTACTTGCCTTTGACTCTGGCAGTCCATGCTTTGAACTATGTCTGGCACATGCTGGAATTCCAGAAGACATTGTTTCACCAGCTAGAACCTGCCATTGAGGCCTTACCGGACTCCAACTCCAAGACATCCTTGGCTACTACTATAAAAATGGCCAAGGTGGCTGGACATCATTCATTATGGGCCACCTATGATGCGATGGATTCCTCCGCTCTAGGTGCAGCCACAGCTGTCAGCCTTAGGTACTCTTGGCTGAGAGTATCAGGATTAGCCTCTGATGTTCAGTCGGCTATCCAGGATGCCCCTTTTAGGGGATCTGTCCTGTTTGGCAGGGATGCTAGGGACATCATTACTAGCCTGCAGGACAAGGGCACAGCTCTTCAGTCGGTCCACACTATGTACCATCCGAAACCATAACAACAAAAGCATCCTTTTCGTCAGCAAAACAAACGCCAGGCGAAAAATCAGTAAGCGCCCAAATGCCAGCTTAAGCGTAGGGCTCCCACAGCCACCGCTGGCCCCCAAGCCAAGTCTCAAAGAGCTGCGGGTGCAGCCCTCCCTAACCTGCCCTCCCACTCCTGACTCGGTGACTGCCGCTTCTCCTCCTTCGGAAGAGTAGGTGGTACCTGGGAGTCCATCACGTCAGACGCTCGGGTGCTCCAACTGATAAGACTTGGTCACATTCTGGAATTTCAATAAAAACCTCTGGATACTCCGCCAAGATTTTCTCATTATCCAAGGGTGCACATCCCACTCTTAAGGGAGGAAAACAGGGCTCTTCTTCTCAAGAAAACAATAGAGCCTGTGCCGGTAAACCGGATGGGGAAGGGATTTTACTCCCACTTCTTTCTGGTTCCCAAGAAGACCAGGGATTTCCACCCAATACTGTATCTCAGTGCTCTGAACCTCTTCACAGAGTACAAGAGGTTCAGGATGCTGTCATTGCAAAGCCTGCTGCCTCTTCTGTCCCAGGACCAGTGGCTCTGTGCTCTGGACATGAAGGATGTGTATCTTCACATACCCATTTTCGGCCCTCACGAGAAGTTCCTCAGGTTCTGTTTCCAAGGGGAGCATTATCAGTTCAAAGTGTTCCCTTTTGGTCTTTCATCCACCCTGCGCGTTTTTACCAAATGCCTGGCAGTCGTGGCAGGGATCTTGAGGTACCAGGGGCACACTGTCTTTCAGTATCTCTACAGTTGGCTCCTGGCAGCTCCGTTGAGGGCGGAGTTGGAATCTTCCCTCTCTGCTACCCTGCACCTTTTCCAGAGATTGGGTATTTGGGTCAGTTACCCCAAATCTCAGCTGGTCCCATCCCAACGCCTCCAGTTCATTGGGGCGGTTTTGGACATGGTGCAGGGCATGGCCTTTCTCCCCCTGGACAGGGCAGATTCCCTGGTGGGTCAGGCCAAGATGGTTTCTTCCAACTGTCATATCTCGGCCAGAGTGCTTCTCAGTCTTCTTCGCCTCATGGCAGCGGCTAGTCCCACAGTCCCTTTGGCCAGACTACACATGCGGATTACGCAATGGACTCTGAGCTCTCAGTGGGATCAGAAGGAAGACAGTCTAGACTGCCCGATTCTAATCTCCACCCCAATGCAACGAGACCTGTTGTGATGGCAGGACTCCAACAGTCTTTTACGTGGGGGCTCCTTTCCAGGCCCCACCCCATTCATAAGTTCTAACCACAGATACATCGGGGCAGGGTTGGGGTGCCCATCTGGGACACCACAGAACCCAGGGTCTGTGGTTCCCTGCCGAGGCGCACTTGCACATCAGTGTGTTGGAAATGAGAGCAGTGCGTTATGCTCTTCAGGCTTTTCAGCACATGCTTCTTCAAGCTGTTCTTTTGATTCAGATGAACATCGCGTAGTGTGGTACATAAGCGGGGGTGGGGGGCATTGCTTTATTCCCTTTGCAGTGAAGTGATGCAGGTCTGGAATTGGGCAGTTCTGCACAAAGTCCGTCTGAGAACGGTTCACGTCCCAGGAGTGCAGAACATTCTCGCAGACAGTCTAAGCCACACCAGGGTAAGGGCTCACGAGTGGGAGCTAAAACAAGCGGTGATAGATCACATCTTTGACCTGTGGGGTTGTCCAGAGGTGGATCTGTTCGCAGCCCCATCAAACGCAAAACTTTCCAAGTTTTGCTCGCTCAATCCCGGGCATGGTGTTTTCTGGCTAGACGCACTGCCGCTGTCTTGGACAGGGAGGTTTATGCATTTCCTCCCTTTCCACTGTTACAGACCAGTTAGTTTGACCTCAGTGGTAGGGAAAATGATGGAATCACTTCTGAAGGAAAGAATTGTTGAGTACCTAGAGGCCAGTGGGGCACAGGACCCAAGGCAACATGGATTCACGATGGGAAGGTCATGTCAGACTAATCTAATAGATTTCTTTGACTGGGTGACCAAACTAGTAGACCAGGGAGGGGCTGTGGACATGGCCTACCTAGATTTTAGCAAGGCATTTGATACAGTCCCACACAAAAGATTAATACACAAGTTAGCCAGCCTTGGAGTGGGTCCCAAGGTGGTAGCCTGGATAAAAAATTGGCTAGACAACAGGACGCAAAGGGTAGTAGTAAATGTAGTCCACAGTGAAGAAAGGAGGGTTACTAGCGGGGTACCGCAGGGTTCAGTACTAGGACTGGTCCTTTTTAATGTCTTTATAAGTGACATTGCAGAGGAACTGGAAGGAAAAGTATGCCTCTTTGCAGACGACACAAAGATCTGCAACAGGGTTTATACACAGGATGGAGTGGAAAGGATGAGAAGGGACTTGGCAAAGTTGGAGGAATGGTCAGATGTATGGCAGCTTAGATTCAATGCAAAGAAGTGCAAGGTAATGCACCTGGGAAACAAAAACCCAGGGGAAGAGTACACAATGGGGGGTGAGATACTGACAACAGTAAAAATGGAAAGGGACCTTGGGGTAATTATATCAAATGACCTAAAGGTGGGCAAGCAATGTGAGAAGGCAGTAAGGAAGGCTGGGGGGATACTGGGATGCATAGGAGAGGCATCAATAGTAGAAAGCAGGAAGTTGTTATCACTCTGTACAGACAGTTGGTGAGACCCCATCTGGAGTACTGTGTGCAGTTCTGGAGACCCCATCTCCGCAAAGACATAGACAGAGTGGAGGCTGTCCAGAGGAGGGCAACCAAAATGGTGCAGGGTCTGCACCAGAAGACATACGAAGAAAGACTAAAGGAGCTTAATATGTATACCCTTGAAGAACGAATAGAGAGGGGACATGGTAGAAACTTTCAGGTACCTCAACAAAGTCCAAGAGGGTAGCATCTTTCAGAAAAAGAGATGTGCAAGAACAAGGGGGAACAATTTGAAGATAGCGGGGGGATGGCTCAGAGGTAATGTGAGGAAGTATTTTTTCACAGAGAGGGTTGTGGATGCATGGAACAGTCTCCCTGAGGAGGTCGTGGAGTCAAGAACAGTGGGGAAATTCAAGAATGCATGGAACAGACATAAGGCAGTGCTGGGGGGGGTAGGAGGAAGTAAGCTGTTGGTTAACTAGGTTCTGCAGCTTATCTGTTAGGTAGGAAACTGGGGCAGACTAGATGGGCCAAGCGGTCCTCATCTACCGTTACATTCTATGTTTCTATGTTACAGAGAGTGTTGACCAAGCTTCAATTGGACAGGGCTCAAATTATTTTGATAGCTCCGTTACTGGCCTCGACAGATCTGGTTCCCCCTGCTTTGGCGTCTAGCGGTGGAACCTCCTATTCCCCTTCCTCTGTCTTACGACCTTCTCACTCAGGAACCGAAGTCACTTCATCTTCATGCGTGGCACCTCAGGCCATAGCTGCATCACGGTTTGGGGTTTCTCCCAGGGTAGCTCAAATTCTGGTGGAAGCGAGAAAACTATCCGCCAGAACTACCTAGGCCATGAAGTGGAAGCGTCTTTTTGGGCCACTGCCAAAGATCTGGACCCTTTTTCATGCTCCGTTCCCCAGGTCATGGAGTACCTGCTTCATCTTTCTGACCTGGGCCTGAGTTATTCCTCATTGAAGGTGCACATAGCAGCTGTCTCAGCCTACCATGACCCAGTAGGAGTCAAAACAATGGCTCAGTTAGAGGTCTCCAAAACCTTGTTGAAAGGTATTCTGCACCTGAACCCCCCATTGCAAAATCCTGCGCCACCGTGGGACCTTCATTTTTTGTTAGAAAAACTGTCTTTACCTCCCTTTGAGCCAGCAAGCTCTTGTGAGTTACGCGTTTTGTCCTGGAAAGTGTTATTTTTGGTTGCCATTACTTCAGCTCATAGAATTAGAGTTTGATTTTTCAAAGAGATAGGTGGCTATGCATAGAAATCCTAAGTTTCTTTCCAAGGTCATGTCGTAAATTACTCTTAATCAGTCCTTAGAATTGCCAGTATATTATCCCACACATTCCAGTCAGGGTGAAGCCATCCTGCATAAGTTGGATGTGCACAGGATCCTTCATTACTACATGAACCGGACAAAAGATGTCTGTTAAATGGATCAACTTTTTATTTCTTTGGCACCAAAGAGGGAGGGTGCCGCAGTTTCCGAACAGTGTCTTTCCAAATGGCTGGCAAACTGCATTACTTTTTGTTACCAGAAGTATGGTAAGGTCCTTCCGGGTCAAGTCAAAGGACATTCTACCACGAGAATGGCTGCTTCCACAGCCTGTTTCAGGAATGTCTCTGCTGCAGATATTTGCATGGCAGCAACATGGAGTTCTGTCCACACTTTCATGAGGCATTACAGTCGACATTGTCTGTAGGTGCAGGGCTGGTTTTGGGCTAGCAGTCCTCCAAGACTCTTGTCCTAACTTCCTCAGTTGGCAAAATTGGGTTATGTTTCCAGCCTCCCTAGTTTTCTCTTGTCCCTTGGACAGTTTACTGCTTGGGACTCAGTCCTACATGTTATTACCTACTGCAAGAGTAAGATAGTACAGTTATGTAAGAACTTAACATTCACCTAAAGAAAACCAAATCAATGCTCTTCTCCCACCACCAAAATAGAGCTAAAAAAATAACCCCCTCTTGATTACCCCCAGCACTCTGCATCCGCTAGAACAAGTGACCACATACAAGTACCTAGGCATCACGTTCGATACTGCCCTCTCCTTCCACACCCACATTAATGCCCTGTCAGCCACCATTAACTTTCAGATTGGCCTGCTATACCGGCACAGGGACTGCCTGCTTCAGGTTGCCCTCAGGCTGGCCATCACCTCCTCCGTCTTGTCCCTCGTGGACTATGGCTTCCCATCTACGCTGCAGCTGACAAAACTGCCCTCTCCAAAATCCAGCTCTCCATCAATAAGGCCTGTAGGCTCCTGACTGGTGCCCCCAGCCGTACTCACACCTCCCTTCTGTATACTACCACCAGTCTTCTCAACTTTGAGGAGCGACTGCTCTACCAGACCTGCCTTCTCACTAAGAAATCTCTGCTAGGACTCTCCCCTCCCCCCGGGGGTCTCCACCTCCCTACAGCAGCCATCTTCGTCCATCACCACCCGTAGCTCTGTTAAGGCCACTTTCAAGGTGCCCAGAACCAAGACCTCTCTTGCCCAGAGATCCTTCCTCTACCGAGCCCCCACCTGGTTCAACTCCCTCCCTAGCTGCATCTCCAACTCAAAAACTGGCTCCTTCAAAACAGCCCTTGGAACCATATCTTTAATACCTGCTGTTGTAGGTGCAACTAACCTCATGTTGTAACCTGTGGTTTCCTGCCACGCCCTTGCCCCTGGCTCGACAACGTCCACTGGACAGCCTCTCCTTCCCCCAGACCTACCCCTTCCCTACTAGGTCCAAACAGGGATGTAACCCACTGTCTTCTCTGAGGACCTACTATATCCATGAGTGTAACTCACAATTTTGTAACATTATGTAACCTAAGTAACATACAAACTACTACATTATGTAACCTAAGTGTATCTATGTTAAATGTTCCTTTTACTGCACTTGTAGTGTTATCATCTGTTTTAATCTGCACTGTAATAACTGTCTTGATGTCTGCCCCCCACCGCGACGAGGTGCCTTTGTAAATTAGTCTCTGACTCAAAGGTTGTAAACCCGATTTGTAATGAATAAATGAAACTTACCGTAGCAGTAGATCTTCGAGAGAGGCTCTTGCCATACGTAGTGCTTTTCCCACCCACCTTCCCCCTTTTCTGTCTGGGGTTTATTTTCATGCTCTTTCTCCAAGAAGCCATTTCTTCTGGGGGATCCAGGAGCCTCTTTTTCATCTCCTGTCGCATTCTTTTCTTAGTCTCCGGCTGGAGAACTGGACTGCAGACGTGAGGATCGCCCACTATATAGGGTCACGCCAGCATCAGTCACATGACATCTGGTGGGCAGTTCCCCTGTAAGACTATGCTGGCAGAAGTTTCCGTGTGGTTCTAACCCCAGGGGGCGCAGTGTTACATGATCTTACTTCGAGAAACAGCTCTTGCAGTAGGTTACACCATCAGGACTGAAGCCGACAGGCGCCAGGACCCCAAGGAAATTTTCTAGCTAGCAGTATCCAGCGGGGACTGCCCCTGACATCGGTCCCGCCCCCAGCATCAGGCATCATACAAAAGAGGGCGGTCCCCCAGAATTCCCAGTTCATTTCCTGCCGTCAACTCGCCAGCATCGGCCTCATGGACGCCTTTTCAGTGAACGACGACTCGAACTTCCAGTGTCTTGCTCAACTAAATGTCGGCATCTAATACTCCTTCCACAGAAGGACACCCCTCCAAGTGTGCCTGAGGCAAACAGATCCCCTTCAAAGATCTCCATTCAGCCTGTCTGCGGTGCCTAGGCCCGGAGCACGACACCAAGGCCTGCTCCTTTTGTCAGCAGTTTAACAGCCGTACCAGGATCTGCCGTCAGAAGGCACTTCAGGGGTTCGTGTTAGAGGAAAGATTAAAAACAATGGAAAAAGACCCTGCCTCCAGAGGTGAGTCAACCTCTAAATCCCATAAACACCGGGAGAAGGCCAGGTCCAGATCCCCGAACCGGGCCTTGGACTCGCGCACCAGTTCAGGCTCCACGCGCTCAGACCGCTCTCCCTCCAGGGCTCGCTCTCAGCCTTCTTCTGTTAAAGTCAGGGCTTCAGGCAGTCTTTTGGCTTCTCTCCACCCACTAAAGACTTCCAGGACTTCGGACCCTTCTCCAATGCCCTCCCGGGCCTCAGCGAATTCTTCCGACCGTCATCGGTCCAAGTCCTCTTCTGCTTCCTCGGACAGATGCGGGGAACCCGACGCCAGATTGCCCTCCCAGGGAACCTGATCCCCCTCCCAGGAAGACCAAGGACCTGACGTCCCTTAAGTGGACAATGGAACCTAAGCGGGCTGCCAATCCTTCTCCAGCCAAATGCCCATCGGACCAGAAGTCCCTTAAGCACCCGACGTCGGTCAAGCGACCTATGGAGCCGAAGACTGCCCTTCCTTCACCGGTCGATACCGGTCACCGGGGTTCATCTGAGGAGGATTTGACATTGCCTGATGACCAGGTAGGTGACACTGAGGACACCGGGCTTCCGCAAGAGCCTTCACCCGAACCGGAGACGCCCTTGGACCCGACGCCCAATACCGGCAACAGGCCAACCTCACGCCAGGACCGTCATCCGGTATGAATATCCAAGAAGTCAAACATCTCTTCACCTTTTGGTGGGACACTGTTAAAAAGGATGTGGTCCCAGTAAGGCCTCCTCCTCCTCCTTGTCCCCAGGGTCCAGCAGGAAGACCCCCGACCCCCAAGGAGCCTACGCCACCTCCTAGGGACAGATCCAGAGAAAGGATCAGGCCCCCTTCACGGTCTCCCTCAGGGTCCCCCAGCCCCAAGCGACCCAGAGGAAGAAGGTCCACTCCGCAGGGGGACGACTCTAGACCGAACTCTTCGGATACCTCCAGGTCTCCTTCTCCAATAAGTATCCCATCACCATACCCACGAGACCTCCCCCAGGTCACCTCCGGATGATCCCTCTTTTGCTGAAATCATGAGGCAAATCCAGGAGAATATGGGATGGGAAACTGAAGATCTAGACCCCGAACGACAGCGCTTAGCTCGACACCTTTGGCAGAAAGATCCTAAGCCTGTGGAGGTGCCACCCTTGGTGGACACCTTTGTGGACGTCAGCAAGGCCGCGTGGAAACGTCCGCAATCCACCCCCGCTGTGCCGAAGAAGGCTGACCACCTGTATGGGGCCCCTATGGAGGACCCGTATTTGGCCCATCAACCCCTGGCTGATTCATTGGTCATCACGGCCTCTCACGACCGGTCTCAACGACTGCAACATTTGAGCACCCAGCCTCCGGACCAGGAATTCAGGCAGTTGGATTCACTGGGTAGGCGCATGTATGTGGCTGCTACATGCTCCATCAGGTCACTGAACTATCTGACATACATGGTTCAGTTTCAGAACGCCCTATGGGAATAGGGCCAGGACCTGGTTAATGTCCTTCCGGATGGCGAGCAGGAAGAGGAACTCTTGAACCTTCTTCACACAGGGTCAGACGTGGGGACCCAAGTTTTGAGAGCCGCCTATGATTCGGTGGACTCTGTGGCCGGGGAGCAGCCTCAGGCGTCTGTCTCTGGAGACACTCATGGGTTTGCGTCTCCGGATTTACTTCGGACATCCAGAAAAATATCCTGGAAGTCCCCTACAGTGGAGAGGTCCTGTTTGGTGAAGATTCTGAAAAGGTAATCACCAAGTTACTGGACGCCAGGAAGGCGGTGCGGACTGTACTGGCCATGTACAGGCCCAAGACTGGATCCTTTCGTAGGAACCAGAATCGCTTTCTCGGCCGGCAACAACTGCAGCAGCCACATTCCGGCCAGCAGCAAAGGGGCAACTTCAACCGCAAGGCCCAGCCTAAGTCTTCCCCAGGCCAAGGTCAGAGATACACTAAAGTGACCCAGCCTGCGGGAGGCAACACCACCACAGCATGACTCCTTCCCGGCCCCCGGCCCTCCTCTGGATCAACGGGACGAAAAGGTCAGGGGTCGCATCTCTCGCCACCTTTCAGGGCGGCAGACGATAACCACCGACTGATGGGTCCTACAATTGGTAGAGAGAGGACACTCTATAGAATTCCTTGATCACCCGCCTTCAAGGCCTCCCCTGCTTTCCCGTTACTCGGGACAGCACGCATTGCTCATTCAGCAGGAGGTGCTAGCACTTCTGGAAAAAGAGGCCATAGAGCACATACTGCAGAACCAGAGAGGTGCAGGATATTATTCCCACTTCTTTCTGGTTCCCAAAAAGACAGGGGACCTCCGTCTGATCCTGGACCTCAGCGACCTCAACGCTTCGGTGCCTTACAAACGCTTCCGCATGGTGACTCTTCCAGGGCTAATTCCCATGCTCAAGCAGGGTGCCTTCTTATCGTTGCTAGACATGCAGGATGCCTACCTGCACACCCTGATAGCTCAGGTGCACAGAAAATTCTTGTGCTTCGAGTTTCTGGGTCACCATTATCAGTTCCGAGCCCTCCCTTTCGGGCTGTCCTCGGCACCTCAGGTATTCACAAAGTGCATGGCAGTCATAGCAGCAGCTCTCAGGAGACAAGGCCACTATGTGGTCCCCTACCTGGACGATTGGCTCCTCATGGCCCCCTTTGGGGAGGCTCTGATGTCCGCGATCCACTGTACTCGTTCCCTCTTTGGGTCCTTGGGCATAACCATCAATTGGGAGAAGTCTCACCTGGTTCTGTCTCAGAGACTGCAGTTCATAAGCGCAGTCCTGGACACCATCCGGGGAAAGCTTTTTTGCCCCAGGACAGAGCAGAGCACATCAGATCCCTCATAAGGGATATCTTGGCAAAGAAGACCGTCCCAGCAAGACTGGTCCTTTACCTGCTCGGACACATGGCTGCAGCCATTGCAACAGCCCGTCTCCACATGCGGGTTACCCAGTGGATGTTACGGGTGCAGTGGAATCAGAAGCAAGACCTTCTGCAGCATCCAGTCAGGATCACGAACGCTGTCATCCGGGATTGACAATGGTGGCTCGACCCAGAGCACCTGTCATTGGGAGTCCCCTTCGTTGCGCCGTCTCCAGTTGTGACACTCTCCATGGGGTCCGGTTGGGGAGCGCACCTCAACGGTGTCAGGTCTCAGGGCTCGTGAATGACCCAGGAAGCTCATCTTCACATAAACATTTTGGAGATGAGAGTGGTCCTTTACGCCTTGCAGGCTTTCCAATTGGAGATTCCACTGGGTACTCTTCTGCTACAGACAGACAATACCGTGGTGATGTATTACCTCAACAAACAAGGAGGCACTCATTTCTACCCTCTTTGCAGGGAGGCAATGAGGGTGTGGGATTGAGTACTGCAACACGGCGCAAACCTTATTGCTGTACATGTTCCAGGAGTGGACAATGTTATCGCAGACAGCCTGAGCCAATCTCAGGCCAGAGTCCATGAATGGGAACTACTCCAGGAGGTCGTAGAGGATCTGTTTTGCAGATGGGGGACACCAGAGTTAGACCTTTTCGTGTCCCCATTCAATGCAAAACTGCCCAATTTCTGCTCGCTAGATCCAGGGCCTGGTGTTTTCTGGCGAGACGCGTTGTCCCTCTCCTGGGTGGGCAGATTCCTCTATGCATTTCCTCCCTTCCCATTGATCCAGAGGGTTCTTCTGAAACTCCGCAGAGAACAGGTGACGGTGATCTTAATCGCGCCCTTTTGGCCCAGGCAGATCTGGTTCCCTCTGCTGTACCAACTTTCTCAGGAACCGCCAGTGCCTCTGCCAATCAGCTCTCACTTACTGTCCCAGGAGGCAGGATCCTTGGTCCATCCAGACCTTCACTCTCTGAACCTGCATGCCTGGCTCCTAGGGACATAGCAGTCATGCGCTACGGGGTCTCACAAGAGGTAGCAGATGTTCTAGCGGCTGCTAGAAAACTGGCTACTCATGCCACGTACGCCATGAAATGGAGCAGATTTTGTCTCTAGGTTCAAGCATGAGGACTTTCCCCACTGGATTGTTCTGAGGGTTCGGTATTAGACTACCTCCTGTCCCTTTTTCAGGCAGGCTTGGCCTGCTCCTCGATCAAAGTACAACTCTGTGGCATCTCGGCCTATCACATACCTATAGGCCTAACGTCCATATCCCAGTTGGAAACTGCACGTGCCTTTTTGAGAGGCGTTCTCCACCTTAGGCCTCCGATTAAGGATCCCATTCCTCCGTGGGACCTACTCTTCGTCCTGGAGCAGCTTACGCTGCCTCCTTTTGAACCAGCCGAGGATTGCAAGCTACGTCTTCTTGCATGGAAAACATTAATTTTAGTTGCTGTTACTTTGGCCAGAAGGATTTCTGAGCTACACGCACTTATGTGCAAAGAACCTTATTTGGTTTTTCACCAGGACAGGGTGTCCCTAAGGACAAATCCAAAATTTATGCCTAAGGTGGTCTCAGCTCTTACCCTTAACCAGGATATCGACCTACCAGTGTACTTTCCAAAATACTCCAATAGAGGAGAGGCCCTGCTGCACACACTCGATGCGCCTAGGTGTCTAAGATACCACCTGACCAGAACCAGGCAACACCGTAAATCTGATCAGCTTTTTGTCTCCTTCGCCCATAGGATGCTGTGTGCTCCGGTCTCTAAGCAATCTCTTTCTAGATGGCTCATTCATTGCATCACGTTCTGTTACCAGAAGCGTAAAAAGTCCCTACCGGGCTAGGTTAAGGGACATTCCACAAGCGGGGTGGCTACCTCCTTTGCCGCTCTAAAGAACGTGTCCACCTCAGCCATCTGCGCAGCAGCTACTTGGAGCACCGTGCACACTTTCATCAGGCATTTTAGCCTGGGCATTGCTTCACGGCGAAGAGCTGGTTTTGGTCTAGCAGTCCTTCAGGGACTACTGTCCTAGGCTCCGGTTCAACTCTTGATCTCTCCCTAGCCTCCTCCCATTTGAGAGGGATTTCCAGGATTGCTTGAGAATCAGTTCTAATGGTGTAGCCTGCTGCAAGAGCGGTTTCTCGAAGTAAGATAGTACAGTTACGTAAGAACTTACCGTAACAGTAGATCTTCGAGAACAGCTCTTGCAGCAGGTAGTTTCCCTTCCACCATCCCCTCTGGAGGTAGAGTTGTTCCATTTAGTACTTCCTAGGATTCAGTGTTTTTAGCACCTCCCTGCTGCATACCTTCTTTGAAGGCGGATCCTCTGTCTCCACTTCAGAAGTCATCTAGCGGCCGGGAGTCTCCGGCGGGAGAACTGGATATTCTGGGGAACCGCCCCCATTTGTATGATGCCTGACGGCTAGGGTGGGGCCGACGTCGGGGGCAGTCCCCGCTGGATACTGCTAGCTAGAAATTTTCCGTGGGGTCCTGGCCCCTGCCGGCTTCAGTCCTAATGGTGTAACCTGCTGCAAGAGCTGTTCTCGAAGATCTACTGTTCTGGTAAGTTCTTATGTAACTGTACTTTCTTTAATTGAGGCTGTAGTGGCAGCCAGGGCCTTCCCTGCCGTCGCCTCCGCACTTTTAGTCATTTCCCCCATTGCATCCAGTCGGGTCTCTGCAGCAATAAAACGTTGTGAGAAAACATTTTTTGTTAATTTGCTGTACAGTTTTTGTAAGAGCGTTGAAGGATTGCTGCAGGGATGTTAGTGAAGCCGCTTCAGACTGCGCGCTCATGGAAGGGAGTGAGCCATCCACATCGTCTGGTGGTTTGGCAGGTGGTGTACGCAGTTGGAAGAAATCTTGCTTAGCAGGTTTAGTACGACCCATTTTGAAGTAATTTTTAGATCCACAAATGCAGTGGGTGATTCTCTGAGCGGTGAGATGGTTTCCCAGTCAGTTTGAGTAGGAAATTAGGTTGTTCTAGGATCATGGATATGTTGTTCATCCACATTTATTGGCATGTCCCCTTTCTCTTTAAGGATCGCCGGAAGTCTTCAAGCTGGCTCCTCCCACCCACCCAGGTGGTATAACCCTCGGCTCCGCCCCATGACGCCAGATCTTCCTTTGCGCTGGAAGATTCAGGTTGCCTCCTTCGTGCTCCTGCATTTTGTAGGCCCTGGCTTCTAAACCTTCGGTTATTCTGAAACTTTGTCTAGTTCGCATTAGCGACCACGACTTCTCTGCTTTGATCATGGAAGACAAGTCTTCCCCCAGATTTCGCCGGTGTTCGTGCAGCCAGAAAATGTTGAGCACCGATCCCCACGCTGCGTGTGTCTACTGCTTGGGTGTTGGCCATGACACCTCGAAGTGCGACTTCTGCCTTGCATTTCACCCTAACATCCTCGACAACCATCTCACATGCCTGAAGTTGGGGAGGCCGGAAAAACAGAACCCTCCAGTGAAATCAAAGGAGGCTTGGTGGGCGGTTTCTGCAGCCACGAGATCCACCGAGCAATTGGAACGTATGCAAGCCTTCGAGGAGGAAGTGGCTCAGGCCACAGTATCTTCCTCTTGGAGCTTCTTTGTTGCGCTCAACCTGGGCTCCACCTTCTTGGGGTCTTTCCGAGAGTTGTGCCAGTCTCTCCCAACTAAGGGGGAAGGTCCTGCGGGCACACACTCCTCTTGGTCCCGTAAGCAGAAAAAGGACCCGGGATCGTCTTTGTCTCAGGAGACATCTTGGTCCCAGGAACCGGCAGTCTTGGCTTCAGTTGAGATTGCCTCTTTGGCCGCTGGCTTTTCGGCCTTGCCGTTTGGCCAGTCGACAGAAGCGTTGATCGACGTGGTCGAAAATAGTCATCAACCCGATCGACCCATTGTTGCTGACTCTGGTAGATGATTCTCTTGATAGGACTGTGGTCCTTTCCTTCCCTGATGAGGAGACCCAGCCCAGTGGGAATCCAACCAAGGAAGTGGTCCCTGACCCCGGGAAATCACTGGTGTCGCCCGAGCGACCGAATCTGCCTGTCCGATCTCGGTCGAGGACGAGCCACAAGCACTCGAAAAAGAGGTGACTCCATCTGTCGTCCTCGTCCTCCTCGGATGAGGAGAGGCTCCGGCTGAAACTCCGGCACTACAAGGACCTCATGTGACAACAGCTGATTTTGTCCAGGCACAAGCCAACCCTGGCTCCTTCCCTGGCCGTTACTTGGCTTTCGCCTCCCAGGCCGAAGCTGACTCCTTCAGAGCTGATTAAGTCGGTTCCCCCGCCCGCAGAGCCAGCGAACCCCCCCGGTTTGGCCTATTCGGTCTCTCCACCAATCGTAGTGGAACCGCCACCCAAGCAGCCTGTGGGAGGGGCTCCTTCCAAGGGAGATAGACCAGACACCGGGCTTCCCCAGTGTCTTTCGGTCACTGTCACCCCGGACCACCCTCAGCGGGTCGAAGGTGACTTAGGTTGTCAACCGGTGTATCCGAATTCCTCGGATTCGGATGAGACCGGCCTACATTCTCATCCTGGGGATGACGAATCGGCTGGTGGGATAGAGGAAGGTCCTTCATCTTTTCAGGGCATTCTCTGCCTCATCTCTGAGTCCACAGGGATGCCCCTGGAACCCATCCAGAAAAAGGTGGAGCACCCTCTCATGGACATCGTCAAGAGAGGGGTTACCCCGACGGAGGCCTTTCCAGTGGCTGAGGCCATAGTTGGCCCAGCTCTAGAACTTTGGCAGCGCCCTGCGTCTTATCCAGTTCCATCTGCCCGAAAGTATGCAACACCCATGGGGTCCCTTGCGGGGTTCACAGAGCACCCTTCGGCCGAGAGTCTGGTGACCGCCTCTGTGTTCAGGCATACTGGCAGTTCTGCTGACACTGACCGATCTCCCTAGAAGGCATCCAAACTCTTGGATCATTCCGCTCGGAAGGTCTATGCGGCCTCATCCTGCGGCCTCCGTCGGCAAGTTCGGACTTCATCATGGCACACTTCTCCTGTGCCCTCTTGGGGTCTTTGGATGAAGTCCTCCCACATCTCCCCGCGGACATGCAGACCACGGTCAAGCAAGTCCAGGATAAGGGCTGGGCTGTTGCCAAACAGTTCCAGACAGCCCTGGACATTGGGGATTCTTGTGCCCGCTTGATGGCAGCCACAGTTGCTTCTCACTGCAGGGCTTGGCTAAGACTCTTCTGTTTCCTGGCAGATACTCAGCACAAGCTAGCTGATGTGCCTTTCCTGGGCACCAACCTTTTCGGCCCAGGTGTGGCTAGTCGCCTTCAGCGTATTGAGCAGTCTAGTGCCACCTTGGACGCTACTTCTGCCAAAGGTCCTTCGAGTAAGAAGCAGCAGAAGAAGAAGAAGAAGAAGAAGCCTTTTCGGCACTCTTCCCCTGTGGCACAGCAACCCTACTTTCAAGGAGAGCAGCAGCAGCAGCAGCAGGCTCAATCTTGGCGCCCCTCCCTGGCCCGTAAAGGAGGCCAAGGTTCAGGTGCTGGATTTTTCTCCTCCTCCAAGCCTGCTCAGTGATGTGGCGGGGGCTGCCACCCCATCTTCCATCACGCCAGCTCTGGGTCCTCCCATGGTGGGCCGGCTCCGCCACTTCCTTTCTGCCTGGTCCACTATCACCACGGACAGGTGGGTTTTGGAGGTGGTAGATCAGGGACTGCCTCTGGAATTCGAGCAGTACCCTCCAAGCCAAGCCCAAGCCCCTCTGGAGGAAAGAGTATCTGCCCATGCTCAGTCGGCTCTCCGAGATGACATCGCTCAGCTCCTCCTCAAGAAGGCATTGGCTCCAGTGGCGGATTCTCCAGCAGACCCAGGCTTAGTCTCCAGGTACTTCCTGGTGCCCAAGCAGACCGGGGGCTGGCGCCCCATTCTAGATCTGCACAACCTGGATCAGTATCTCAGGTCATGCACCTTTCAGATGGTCACTCTGTCCCAGATCATACCATCCTTGGAGCAAAAAGTGGTTCTGTTCACTGGATCTGCAGGACACGTTCTTTCACGTCACAATCCATCCATCTCATTAGCAGTTCCTCCACTTCAGAGCTGAAGAGACCCTATACGAGTTCTGAGCCATGCCGTTCGGCCTGTCATCGGCTCCACGGGTCTTCACCAAATGCATTGCAGTGGTAGCAGCCCATCTTAGGCATCGGGGGGGTCAGAATTTACCCCTCATCTTCATTGAGGATTGACTCTTAGCAGGTCCCACCCAGCAAGAGGTGGAGAGGTCCAGGGACCTGGCCCTCCAGACCTGCTTCCAACTCGGCCTCTTGATCAACAAAGCCAAGTCAGAACTTCCCAGGTGATGTGCTTCCTTGGGGCAGAGCTCAACTCTCGTCAAGCCAGAGCTCGGCTACCGGTGGACAGGGTGGAGGTTCTCTCCTCCTTTGCCCAGTCATTTCTGGTTGGGCAATTGTGCCCTGCCTTGGACTTTCTGCACCTTCTGGATTACATGGCAGCATGCACCTCCGTTGTCCGTTGGGCCCAGTGACACATGCGACCCCTCCAATGGGAGCTGGCAACCCAGTGGATTCAGCGCCACACTCATTTTGACCAGCTGGTCACTGTAACCCAGAAGATGTGGGACACTCTCCAGTGGTGGACTGCCCCAGACCGGTTGCAGGAAGGGATCCCATTTGTCCTCCCTGAGCCGATGGCCGTCCTCATGACCGATGCCTCTCTCATTGGCTGGGGAGCCCACATAGGGGACAAACAGGCCCATTGGTTCTGGACCCCCGAGAAGTCCTGATACCACATCAACCTGTTGGAGCTCAGAGCAGTCAGACTGGCGCTGTCAGCTTACGCTCCTCAGCTCCAGGGTCAAGTGGTTCAAGTCCAGACAGACAATACCACAACCATGTACTACCTTAACAGACAGTATGGCATGCACTCCCGTCTGCTTTGCAGGGAAGCACTATGCATCTGGACCCTCGTCAGCCATCTGGAGGCGGATCTCCTAGCCATCCATGTGGCAGGAGCCTCAAACCATCTGGCGGAGGCTCTCAGCCGCTTAGGTAATGGGGCAAACTGATGGTAGACCTGTTTGCCTCCAGGGACACCACCAAGCTGAGGCTGTTTCATGCCCGCCCCCCTCAGCAGGGCTTGCTGCAGGGGGATGCCTTCTCAAGGCCATGGACCCCAGGCATCTTCTATGCTTTCCCTCCATTTCCCTGGATCCACAATCCACAAGGTGCTCCTCAAGATGAGGAGGGACAAGATGAAGGTGATTCTGGTAGCCCCCGACTGGCCGCGTCAGTTCTGGTATCCAGATCTCCTCAGCCTCAGCTGCAGGCCCCCGGAACAGCTTCCAGCATGCCCAGACCTGATTTCTCTCAGTCAGGGGAAGGTATACCATCTGGACCTTCAATCCCTGCACCTCACAGCCTGGTTTCTGAGCGGCTAGAGTTACAGGCTTTGGGTCTTTCCAAGGATGTCCTCACTGTGGTGGAGGCATTTAGAAAGGAATCGACCAGGAAATGTTATGCCTTCAAATGGAAAAGATTTTACATTTGGTGTCAGGACAAGGGCCTGGACCCTCTGTCCTCACCAGTGGCTAACATTATCGACTACCTTTGGTCTCTCTCCAAAGGGGGTCTTCGGTCATCGACCCTCAGGGTGCACCTGCCAGCCATCTCTACTTACCGGGCGCGGGCTGGTCAGCCGATGACGCAGGAGACAGTGGTCAGGCGCTCTTTCAAAGGCTTGGATCAGATATCCCCTCCGGTACGTGAACCTCCACCTCCGTGGGATCTATTGCTGGTTTTTGCAAAGCTCATGGGCAAGCCATTCGAACCAAAGCACAGGTGTGAGTTGTCACACTTGTCATGGAAGATGGCCTTCCTGGTGGCTATCACGTCTGCCAGGACAGGGGAGCTCCAGGTGCTCTCAGTGGATTCACCTCATCTGATCTTCTACAGGGACAATGTTGTCCTGCGCCCCCAACCGAAATTCCTTCCAAAGGTGGTGTCGAGTTTCACCTTAATCAGGTGTTGACTCTGCTGGTGTACTACCCCAATTACACCTTGGAGGCCGAGTACAGGCTCCATACTTTAAACCTGAGATGAGCTGTCCCCTATTACAAGGAGAGGATGGTGGAAATTTAGGGAGAGGTTCGCCAGCTGCTTGTCACCTACGCTGAGGCTGCCTCTGCCAGACCTGCAGCAAAATGGACTATTGTAAGGTGGATTACATCTTGCATAAGTCTGTGCTATGAGTTGGCGAGCATGGAGCCTCCCAGAGGGATAAGAGCTCATTCTCCCTGCCATACCGCTACATTGGTGGCTGCTTCCAGGGACAATCCCTATCCAGGAAATCTGCCGGCCTGCTACCTGGAAGTCAGCAAACACATTCATTACCCATTACCACATCAACCTTGAGTCACGCCAGGATGCTGGTTTTGGGGCCTCAGGTCTCCAATCTCTGTTTCTCAAGTAGGGAGTGTGTGCCTTGCCTCCCTCCTCCCAGAGAACTGCTAGGAGTCTGCCAATGGATGAACAACATATCCACGATCCTAGAAAAACAGGTTACTCACCTGTAACTAGTACTAGGAGTGGTATATGTTGTTCATCCACACAGACCCACCCGACCTCCCCGGCTGCGGACGAACAAAGCTGGCTTCCAGCAGGCTAAGATCTGGCGTCGTGGGGCGGAGTCGAGGGTTATACCACCCGGGTGGGTGGGAGGAGCCAGCTTGAAGACTTCCGGCAATCCTTAAAGGGAATGGGGGACATGCCAATAAGTGTGGATGAACAACATATACCACTCCTAGAACTACTGTTACAGGTGAGTAACCTGTTTTTTTAGCTCATTAATGGTACTTCTAACAGGAGCTCCAGAAAAATGCTGCAGCTGGTTGGGCTGCTAGCTCCTCCCCCAAGACACATTTTTAATCCTGTATTCTCACAGATCAGTCCTGCAGACCCCCTGGCCTCTCTCTGCCATCCCATATGCCACCAACGACGCTTACTTGACTTCAGTCATTTCTGTCTCTTAATGGGTACCCTATTGTTGAAGGTGTCCATTTTTGCTCCTCTGCCTGGCATGGTGGGTGTACTGCCTCCAGGCTGGATATGCCAGCCATCATGGAGCTACAGGCAGAGGGGATTTACTCCATAGTCCACCCACCCCTCTTCCAAATAGGAATGCTGGGGTGGGCACTGTGGTCCTGGCTGGAGCGTGCTGACCCACGTTCTGCCCAAACTTATCACAGTGTCCCTGCCTTCCAGTGCCCTGACAGCTTCTCTACCACCTGTACTTACATCTACAGGTGGCAGTAGCACTGCAGGGCAAGCAACCCTCCCTGGAGGAGGAGAGTGTCCTCAGGAATGCTTAAACCTCCCTCCCCCAACTGACCCCCAAAGATCTAGGCTGGTTCTTAAACCTGGTTCGCTGGTGTCACATGTGGTAACTCTTCCACTGTTGCCAGTGGTCCACCCATTGCGTAACAACTTGACATTTTGGTTCACATGTTACAAAAGTAGCCTTGGGAGTTTCTCCCCTGCTCACAACTCCTGCAGTGCTGCCGGTTTCGTGGTCTACTGCACCCGGAGGCTGTTTGATCCTTTCCAGCATTTTTCTTAGTGGATTTGTTCATTATAGAATCCCTACTGTTAAATTCTAAAGGATTATGTACCGTTTTTGTAAAACATCAAGTTTAGAATAGTATAATTTTTGAAAGTTAGTGTGATAAAAGTAGATCTTCCAAGAGTCAATCTTCAACATTGATTCCTCCTTCAGGATCTGGAACCAGAGGCACTGGGACCCCGTAGGAGAACATTTTTTTGCAGGAGGGAGCGGATGTCTTCTACTGATGGCGCCTATGCACCTCACTTGGTGCTGCATGCACCAGCCAATAATTGTTGTCAACTCCCTTACGCACCTCAGTTCTGTTCTTCCTGCCGTTGAGTGCACACCATGGGAGCAACAGCACCTCAGATCACAGACACCGCCAAATAGCTACTGTATCACCACTAAGTTTCTCACTCGCATTGCCTGTTCTCTTTGTTGTTTTTCTTCACCATAATGCCAACACCCAAAAAAGAGAAGGGGTCAAAAAGTAGAAGAAAGTCTGGCAGCCTTCCATCATGCAGCATTGCCCCTATGGGAAACCAGTCACTGTGCACGGACTGGCATCAGCAGTTTTGGACCTGCCTTGGCTCTTCACACAGTATTAATTAGTTTGATGCCTGCTTCTCCATGCACCGCCATACCCTTAAAAGCCTCGCAATTATGTGGGGTCGTCTGATCCCCAGCTTTGGAGGCAGACGTTGCATTTGTGAAGCCAAGGTACGGTCTCTGGACCTTTTCTCTTGACCCATTCCTGGCACATCTGGTGACAAGGAAGCACAAGGTCCTCCTCGACATCACCTTGCTGAGGAGTCTGAGGTCCTGGGGGATGAGTCTGGTGGACAACTGGCACCATCTGGGTAGCTGGCTGCAAATACCACCAACCCCCCCCCACCCATCCTGGAGAGCAAATGTTTCCGGTAGTAAGGCCAAAGCTGTATGCTGAGTCTTTCCTGGTGGACATTGTGGCCTAGTGCCACCCCAGCTCCTGATACCATTTGCAGTATTGGTTAGTAGGGTGGTGCTGGCCGTGGTGTCAGGTCCCCTCCTGGCACCATTTGTGGTGTCCAGACAGGGACCAACATAGGGAATATGCAGCATCAGCTTGCCGAGGTGGCAGTGGTTCTTTCTCCTGGTGGCCCTAGCAACAGTGGGGAGAGGGAGGATGCCACAGCCCCCTTGCAGTGGATGCGGTGACGGCTGTGGTGTCAGTCTTGGGCCCGACTCAGGGTGTGATGCCAGTGAGTTTCCCTTTGGGGCCATCCCTCGTTCTGGTGCTGTTTGCACCACCAAAATGGCTGGCAGTGCAGGGGTGGGATGGTCGTGAAGTGGAAGGATGGCACCGGCTGCGAAGATGGGGATGAACCCATCTCCAGGCCAGTTGTCAGCCTGTTGAAAGAGGTGGCACTGGCTGCGGGTGAGATGATGGCCAGGAGCAGGAGTTCCCCCAGAGCCACTGGCTGACATTGTCACTGATGGGGCTGTGGCTGCCCTACAGGGACTGTATGGTTCCATTCTCCCCACCTGGGGGAACCCCCCCATGGCACTCACTAGGTCGCTCCTCTAATGTACGTTGACCCTGTTCAGGTGGTCCTGCCAGGCCTCCCTTCAGGCAAGGTTCCCTGTGCATCCCCGCACCCTAGGCAGTGTTCCTGACTCTCCTTTTCCTTTTGGGCCTTTATTACCTTGGGCTGAGCTTCCAAGAATCATAGGTTGTCTGGTTCCACTGACCTGTACAGACGGGCAGCTGGTGTCTTACACCAGTTCCATAGACATTCCTGAAGGATTCAGTTTAAACCTGTTCCCCTCGTGCCACCCCTCTGTGTGGCCAGTTTATCTTCTCTGTCAGAGGACGCGGAATCTACCCACCATATGTCCTCAGCCTCTGATTACACCCTGTACAAGAGATTCCTGGCAGATGTGTTGTAGGCACTGGATGTGGGTTGTTTTTACAGTCACAGTCCCATGTCCTTGCAGCTGGAACTCCTAGGAGCTTTCAGCGATGGCTCCTCAGTCATCCCTCCTTGGCCCAGAGCCTTTGAAGAATCAGCAAGGATAGTCTGGAGACATCTCTTCTTGTGCTGTCCAGTCCCCAGGGACATCAAGCTTCATTACTGTACAACCACAGGATCAGCAAGGCAGTACCTCACCCCACTTCAGGAATTGATGTCCTGCAGACTCTGATAGGGCCTAAATGCCCTGCACATGACCGACCTCCTGAGGCGAATTCTGCTCAGGCAGATGCCCTAGGAAGAAAGGTTTTTACCCTGGCAGGTGCCATGATGTGTCTTACAGCACATAAGGCTGCCCAAAACAGCTGCCTGTGGGTGCAGTTAGGTCAGCTCCTAGCTGCCTTGCCTTTTGGTGAGTTGCTGGGGCAAGCCATTTGCCTTTCTGCCAAGGGTCTGGAGCTGGCAAAGCACCAATCAAGGGCATCATTCAATGCCAGTGAGGTGGCCTCCAGGCTGGTGGGAACTCTGCATCAGGTGGACGGCATGGCTTCTCTTTTCAAGGCTGGTACCTCTAGCCCAGCATAAGGTGCCTAATTCACAGTCCTAAGGGGCTCTTTTCTCCTTCAGGGTTGGGCGAGAGCTATTGGGGCGCCCTCCTGCTCCTGTGCCACAGGAGCCTTCATCTGGCCCTGACTAGTCTCGAGTCTCACCAGACATGTAAGGAGCCCCTGCCATCAGGTGTTCTCTCACATGCAGCGGGCTGAGGATATTTCTTACCTTAAGGGTGAGCCAGCTCTTCCCTAATACAAAGAGAGGCTTGGTACTCAGATCTATAAGTGAAATTCAGTGGTGAAGATTGTTGAAAGATATGAAAATTAGCCGGCCTGCTGGCGCTGAGGTGCTGGACACCTTACCTCATGCTACGTCGGCGACCCGTGTTCGGGAACGAGCACAGGCCACCGGGGGTCAGCAGGGGAGAAGAAGGATCGAGCGTCCAAGGGACTGCTCTCCTTCTCCGGGGAGGGGGGTCACCAGCAGTCGGTGCTTGACTGGCCCCTAGTGGTGGCTAGGGGACAGCGCACCGACACTCCAGAAAGGGGAGGAGAGGAGGCAGGTGCTTGGAGGAGCATGTGCGGACGCATGCGCGTTCTCTCCATAGGGTGTCATTGCATGCCTCCTCTTCTAAGAGGGAGAAAAATGGAGGAAAAAGTGTCCTGGGCACGGCAGGATGAATGCCGATCTCCGCAGGCCCCGCTCCCGCGAACAGGCAGTAACCTCTGCACCCCATCTGTTCTGGCAGGTCTAGGGATCCCCGTCCCCCTGCCATGGGGGGGCAAGCCGTGGAGGAAAGTGGAAGGTAAGCTGCGAGCAGGAGACAGGGCTGGGGGATCAGGCAAGATGGTGAGCTGCCTGGGGACAGAGGAGAAAATAACCTGTAAAAAAGAAAGATGTGAAAATTACGTACTTAACATAAATATTGATCTTTCAGAATATCTTCACCTTTGATTCACAAGCACGCCCACCATCCCCCGCTCAGTCAAAGCCAGGGCTTCTTGGCAGATCACCCTGTATGGTTTGATCTTCTTCGGGGGTATCTCAGTCATCAGGTTGCGCCATAGGAACCTTCAGATTCGGGGAATCCACATGGAAGATTTTCAGCAGTACAACTGGGGCCACCCACGCTATCAACATCCACCAACGTCACCAACCCTATATAGGCATGGGCAGACCCACTCCCTCCTCAGTTCTTTCCTGGCATCGACTTGTAAGCACAGTTTCTGTGGAAGAGCCGTCACAGTGTTCGCACCTTTTTTGGCCTACAGGTGTTTTTCCTTCAATTTCTCTGCAACATCTCTTTTAGAGATTTTTTCCTTTTTTGTTTATGTCGAGAGTTAATCCATCCTCTTCTTCCCTTTTCCGGCGCTGCCACTGTGGGAAAAAAATTGCCTCTGCAGACGACCACTCTGTTTATGTCTGCTGTCTTGGGCCAAACCACGAAGTCTCCAACTGTGAGCTCTGCCAGAAATTCAATCATACAATCCTTAGGCGATGCAAGAAGGCTCTCAAGAAATTCCTGATGAAACAGCAGGTAGCCAACTCCAGACCAGGGGCCTGGCTGCTTCATCGCCCACCGGATCCACGAGCTCCAGGGCCCGAGACAAGTCCTCGGGGAAAAGTCACAAGAAAGACCGGGATCGCGACCACTCCTTTTCCCCCGGCGGCCATCCCATTATCCATTGGCATCTACTTCAGGGGGCCTTTTGTCGACGGCAGCTACCCCGACAAAGAGACTCATACCGACATCTTCTCCACTTGAATCTCAGTGCGCCCGGCAGTCAATCTCCAGATTGTCAGCCCCCCTTCTATCGACGATGGGCTTGTCATCGACAGCCACCCCATCGTTGCCTGCCCCTTCCTTTCCGAGGGCTTTGGACTTGTCGGGCTCTCAGGTCAGTGGGTCACCGGTGTCTGTGCCATCGAACCCCCTCCATTGATGACGACAATTATGGACCTAAACGAGGTCTTGGTTAAGTTTACCAATGTTATCACTGGCACAGCGGTTGGAATTCTGTCTGCAATGGCAGCAGCCCGGGTTTGGGAATGGACCCGGGGAGCTGGAGGACCAGCCGGGGGAGAAGGATTGAGCAAACTCAGTGCTGCTCTCCTTCTCCAGGGGGAGGGTTGGGGTCAATGCCCAGCACATGTAGGACTCCTGGCGGATGCCAGGCAGAATCGCAAGCGCTGGTGTCTAAAGCCATTGAGGGGCGGGGCAGATGCTGGACGTCATTGCACGTCCCCGCCCCGGAGACTCTAGAAAATCCCTTCTCGTGGTCGCCATGTATGACACCCGGCCCTGATTAGCTTCCAGGCTGGCTCCAGATCTAGTCCCAAGATTGTGGCATTGAGCTCAGGTGCCGCAACCCCACCCTGAGGGGGAAAGACGGAGGTGTTGGGAGTCACGGCTAGTGTGGAAGTGGGGGTCCAAGGGGCCGTGACCAGGGAAGATGTATTGGTGGCTGCAGGCACCAAAAAGAAGAGAAAAAAAAAAGTTTACTAATGTTCTGCTCCAGCAGTTTAACGCCTTCAACAGGCCATCGTCGCCAGCACTGTCGATGGTGACTCCGTCGTCAAGCCCATTCGTTGTCCAAGGGAACATCTACACGGGATTCTGACAACTGTTCCAATGCCAGATCCAGATGAGGAGGTTGACATCAAGGAGGAGTACCACCCAGACCTCATCCTCCCTGATGACATTAAGGAGGAAGAGGAGGAATCCTCCTTCTGACAAGTCCACTGCCTCTTCGGGTTAGTAAGGACTCACTAGCATACAGGTCTCCCCCTGAAGATGCTACTTTCTATAATGTCATGAAACAGCTGTCTGCCACTGTGGGCTTCCAGACTGAGGAGGAGGATGTCACCAGAAAGGATCTGGCTGACTACGTGAAGATCCCCGATTCTTCACCTAAAATTATCCCTCCTATGCTGCCAGCCCTGGAAAATGCCACTACGGCAGCCTGGCACAGGCCAGACATGGTGCCAGCTATGCCACGAAGGGCAGACAGATTGAATAATGCCCCCCGGGGCCTTCCTTACTTTGCAGCCAAGGCTGAAACTGACTCTATTGTCATTCAGGCAGCCCATGACAGGTTTAAGGTGCCCAAGCATCTTAGCTCCCTTCCCCAGACAAGGAATCCCGCAGGATTGACCTCTGGAGTAAGAGGGTTTACGACTCCTCTACCTTGGGTCCAAGGATTGTAAACTGTCTTCACATAGGGTCAAGTTTCAAAATACCAACTGGAGAAAGGGCAAGGCAGCTGCCCAAGCCCTCCCTGATGGCACCAAGAAGCTGGACTTGCTACAGTGTCTGCAAACTACAGAGGATGTCAGCAAACACCTTCTTCAGGCCCTCTATGATTTGGCCAACACGGTGGCCAGGGCTGCTGCCATAGGCATTTGCCTTCATAGGCATTCATGGCTGAGGGTCTCTGGCTTTGCAGCGGATGTGCAAAATAAGGTGCTCAACGCTTCATTCAATGGCGCCAGGCTCTTTGGCTCTGATGTCCAGGATCTCATTAATATACTCTGCCCTGAATGGGTGCATGCCTCCCAACTTCTCCCCGTTGGAGCTGTGTCTTCTCTGGTAGCTCTTCCACGGTGACCCGCTCAACTGCCAGACAACCAGAGACCCACAGGCTACTCTGCCCTGAACGAGTGCACACCTCCAACTTCTCCCCATGGGAGCTGCGCCTTTTCTGGCGGTTCTTCCACGGTGACCTGCTCGACTGTCAGGCAGCCGGAGACCCACAGGCTACTCTGCCCTATGGGTGCATGCCTCCAACTTCTCCCCGTGGAAGCTGTGCCTTCTCTGGTGGCTCTTCCACAGTGACCCACTTGACTGTCAGACAGCCAGAGACCTGCAGGCTACTCTGCCCTGAATGGGTGCATGCCTCCAACTTCTCTTGGGAGCTGCGCCTTCTCTGGCGGCTCTTCCACACTGACCCCCATTCTTTTCTGCCCTGAACAGGTGCATGCCTCCAACCTCTCCCCGTGGGAGCTGCACCTTCTCTGTCGGCTCTTCCACAGTGACCCGCTCAACTGCCAGACAGCCAGAGACCCACAGGCTAATCTGCCCTGAATGGGTGCACACCTCCAACTTCTCCGTGTGGGAGCTGCACTTTTTCTGGCAGCTCTTCCACGGTGACTTGCTCGACTGCCTGATAGCCAGAGACCTGCAGGTATGGACACAGCCTGTCCCTTGGAGCCACTGCCCAGCTAGAATCTTGGTGTTTTCTGTCTCCACTGGCTGATTGGTGCTATATTCAGTTCCTCAGACTTGATTGGACACTTGGCCTACTCCTGCCTTCCTATTACCAACTGGTTTCATCTCCCTAAGCTGCTTTCCTTGCACTAACTTGTTATATTGAAAAAATAGTGTCGGACCAACTAACAGACCATCTGTCCAAACACAACCTGCTCTGCCACGAACACGGATTCTGGAAGGACCACTGCACCTCCACCGCCCTCACTGAATTTACAACATATATACATGAAGCCCTGGAACAGGGCTCTGTGGCAGGGGCTCTCTACGTTGATCTGATCAAAGCATTTGATACCGTCAGTCACACATTACTTCTCCACACCCTTCCATCCCTTAATTTTGCACCGGAGGCTACCACCTGCTTCAAAGATTATCTCTCAGGTCGGACACAACAAGTAAAAATCAATACAACTATCTCCTCATGCAGACTGGTCCTAGCTGGTGTACCGCAAGGGTCAATACTAGGCCCATTACTCTTCATTCTCTTTCTGAACTCCCTCCCTAAATCCTGCAGTGGTAAGATGCTGCTTTATGCTGATGATGCGGTAGTCTTCTGGAAACATCCTAATCCCAATTCACTACAAACTGTCCTGCAGGGCTTCTTTAGGGAGTTGGAAACCTGGTTCGCTGGACACTGCCTAATAAACTGCAAGAAAACCAAAACCATGATCTCTGCCCACCGCCAAACCCTCTCTGTCACGCATCAATTGTCATGAACTCCCAAGGCTCTGCGCTTGAACAGGTCTCATACTTCAAATACCTCGAACTCACGATGGACATTTCCCTTTCCTACCACTCACACATTCAACAAGTCTCCTCCTCTATTAACACTAGACTGGGGATCCTGTACAGACATAAGCACTGCCTACCCCCTCAGGCCATGCACCTCGCTGTGTCATCATCTATTCTATCCTTGGTGGACTATGGAATAGTGATTTATGGGTCCGCTGATCAAATTGCCCTCTGCAGCATCAACCTCGCCCTCAATAAAGCCTGCCGATTGGTCTCTGGATATGACAGGTTAACCCAAACATGCGAGCTTTATAGTTGTACTGGCTGGCTAAATTTCCAAGGCAGGCTTAAGTACCATACCTGCATACTTGCAAAAAAGATACAACTTAAGCAGTCCCCAGTCGGCCTCCACCCACTTATACGCGCAGCCTCTCATAGGAGGGCCCACAGGCACTCTGCCAACTCCACTCTCCTAGTCCCTCACTGTAGAACATCCCTTGGACAAAGATCCTTCCGATATCGTGCTCCACTATGGCTGAACAGCCTCCCATCCTCCATCTCCCTGGCCCACAGCCTCAACCTATTTAAATCCGGTCTCAAAACCCTACTCCTTGACTCTGCAACCTGTGACTGTAAATAAACTCACTTTCTTGGCCCTCCGGACTTGTACCTTGTTTTAACTCTGACCTGGGACCTTCTTTAAGCTCCTGTTGATATAACCCTCCAATTTGTAAAATCCTGTGATGTATGACTATGTATAATTTGATATTAGTTATGTATGTGTACTATCTGTTTTCCTCTGTATTTGTATTTTTACTTTTTAACTGACGCGGAGCCTTTGCAAAAGAGTCCATGACTCAAAGGATTGTAATTCTGATTCTATAAATAAATAAATAAATATTATTGGTTTGATATTGCTGCTGTGTATACTGCATAGATTTAGGCATTTTATCTGTTTTGTATCAATGCCTAGAGTATACATTGCTGTGAGTTAAATTGCCAAGTACTACTAAATTTTTGACTGCATGCTCCTCTCTGTCCTGTAACTTTGCCTGAGCTGACGGAGTAGCACTGACTGCTTTTTTTTTTTGACTGACTTTTCCATTAGCAGATTATATCTTCTAGCCACTAGAGGGCTATATCACTGGTAGGAGTGAAATTTAGTGTGTCCATGCCACCATTAGCAGGTTATATGCAGCTGCCACTAGGGGCTCCTATCCTATCTGGCACATCACACACTTTGTTCCCCAGCTGTTATCGTCATAACTCTGTATACATTTGCCTGCTTCCTCTGCTCAGCGCCGAAACCAGAATACATGCGAGCTTTCCTCATTATGAACTTGGCCCAGACCTCACCTCCTCAAATCCTCTCTTTCACACTGCTGTGTGATTCTAAGCAGTGGCACTTCACAAAGTCATATGCTGGATCCTGTCCCGCACCACTATCAAGCATAATCTCCATTATGACCCCTGCTTCATCACTGGTAATTTTAAACTGTTAACCAAGGGTCACTAGTCCAGCCACTGGCTCCTGCTGCCTCCACAGGGATGGCTTACTGCTGGGGTCCCTGCTTCATACCCCACCCTCATTACTCCACTTAAGCTCACGGTACTGCGCTTGGAACACAGAAGGTGCCTCAGCCCCAGAAGATCCAATAAGCTTTTCTACAAGCAACTTACAGGAAGCTTGCTCAGAATCATCCTACTTTTACTGCTTATGTCAGGCAACGTTCACCCTAACTCAGGATATGCGTCCACACACAACCACCCTAAAAAAGGATCTATTAAGTTGGAGCTGTCAACATCTGCAGCTTGCAGACTAAACTGGATAACCTCCAGGTATGGATCTCGCAACATAGCCTTGGCATTCTGTCAGTGGTGGCAACGTGGCTTTCCCCAAAGGTTCCTGACTCTGCAGTTGCTCTTACCTGGGTATACTGTTGATGTACATATGTATATTTTTCTTCTTTGTATAATATTGCATTATGTTATACCATGTTACTGTACTATAATTTTTGTATGACCAGGTCCATCTTGCAAATGAGCACTGCTCAATGGTGCCTACCTGGATAAATAAAGATTTTGATTGATTGATTGATTGTATACCCTTAACCATCTGGATAGGCTCACCAAGCAAGGTGGTGGCTGTGCCATCTACCTGAAAGAGACACCTAAAGGATGCACCCTCCCTGCGGCCAATCTGGGCTGCATGGCCCAAGCGCTAACCATTAAAGTACTGCGTGGGGGCCCAAAATAAAGCTTTGACAGTAATCTCTGCCTCTGTTCCTCCAAAAGACAATAGGACAGGCTTCCACAGCTTAATGGACTACATTCGTAGCCTCAACCACAAATCCTAAACTTTAGTACAGGGTGACCTAAATGTCAACTAGTTATCTGCTAGTGCTTCTCCATACAAAGATGCTATCTCGTCGCTCCACCTTGCCCAACTTGTTACATCCCCAACAAGGACTAACTATAAGATGGAAACAAGTACAGTACCCTTCTGGACCTGATGCTGTCCAGTCACCCACAACGAATCTTCAACGTGGCAGTACATCCAGATTCTAGGAGTGACCACTCCCGTTTCCTGTAGTTGGTCCAATAAATTCTGCAAGCCCCCATCTCTATCTACAGTAGATTACTAAAACATGGACATCTGGAACATCTAAAAAATGACCTCAGCAACATTGACTAGTCCCCTCTCGATGCCTTTGATGACGTCAACCTGGCACTGGATTATTTCATAAAACAATTCAACAATGCCTGTGATACCTGTGCTCCCATTAAGAAAATGAAAGTTCGTGGCACTGTAAACCCCTGGATTACACCAGAACTCATTGCTATGATGAAGCACAGAGATCACCTCTGGCACTGTGCCAGGGCATCAGGCAGACAAGCAGATGTTCAGGAATATAAGAAGGTGAGGTACTCCTGTACACGTGAAATCCGCACTATGAAATCCAAACATCATAGGGAAATGCTCACCAGTACCTGGGGAAACAGCAAAAACTTCTGGAGCAACATAACAGATGTCACCGTGAAAGACTCTTAAGGCCTCACCCTCCATGCTCAATATCGATGGAAGTGCAACCCTGGACCCGCTAACCATAGCAAACACATTCAACAATGCATTCATGGACCTATCCAATGTCCTCCCTTCAGACTTCTTCATGGATAATGACTCGCCCAGTACCTACTGTCCTGCTAATAACCCCCTTGAACCACCTCCTTTTTACTTCAAAACAGTCTCAGCATGAATGGCCAGGAAATACCTTACCAAAGTGTTAGGTAAATCACGGCATAACGGTGACTCGCTGGATTTGAAGCTCATAGCTTCTACTGTTGAGGAAGTGTTGATGCCCCTCACTAAGATCATCAATCTATCGCTACAACTCGCTCACAATTTCCTCAAGTTTGGAAATCAGCACTAGTCACCCCGATGCACAAGAGTGGAGACAGGACCCATCACGCAAATTACAGACCCATATCTATCCTCCCATCAATATCCATGGCACTTGAGCACATTGTTGCTGACCAACTGGTGGGACTACCTTGAAAAATACTCTGTCCAATGCCCGCAGTAACACAGGTTCCAGAAGGGGCACAGCACCACCTCGGCCCTGATGGAATTCACAGAGTTTATTCATCATTCTCTGGATCAGGGCACTTTAGTAGGAGCTGCCTTCGTAGACTTTACTACTAAGGCGTTCGATACTGTCCATCACTCACTACTCCTCCAATAACTTACCGCTACTGGCCTCTCCTCTGACACAACACTTTGGTTCAAAAGCTATCTTGAAGATCGCTCTCAACGGATGAAAATAGCCAACGTTGTATCTGACCGACAGTCTGTCTGCTCTGGCGTGCCACAGGACTCAGTCCTGAAGTGACTCCTATTGAGCATCTTCCTTAATAACCTACCTTGTTTCTGCCACCAAAAGGTCCTCCTCTATGCAGATGATGCGGTCATCTACTCCAGCAGCCATGACCCCAAGCAACTGGAACTTCACCTTCACAGTGGGTTTGCGGAAGTGGAGGTCTGGTTCTCTAAACATTAACTGATCCTCAACCACAAGAAAACCAAAGTGATGATGTTCAGCAGCACCCGCAACAAGCACAAATCCCATACACTTACCATCAGAAACTGTCTTGGAGTCCTTCTTGAACAAATACCACATTTCAAATCCCTGGGGGTCACCTTAGACAGCTGTCTATCCTATGCTAAACATATAGATAATGTAGCTAGGGCTGTCAACATCAAGATTGGTCTCCCACATAGACATAAACACTGCCTTACTCCAGAAGCCCTGCGCCTTGCTATATATAGTTCTGTTATATCCATTATAGGCTATGGTCTTGTAATCTATGGAGCAGCCCCTATGTCTGTTGCGCAGGATACCCATTGCCCTGAACAAGGCATGCAGACTACTCACGGGTTCACACATTTCACCCACACCTGTAATCTTTACGCTGAGACTGAATGGCTACAACTCTCCAGGAGGATCCAATGCCAAACCTGTCTTTTAGCCAAAAAAGCACTTCTCAGCCTCCTGCCACCAGGCACCGCAAATCTGCTAAAGCCCCATTGTAGTTCACAGCATATGCGAAGCTCGAACAGCCATCATCTCCATGTTCCTAGATGCTGGACAGCTCAGGGGCAATGCTCATTTGCCTACAGAGCACCTCACTGGTTTAACACTCTTCATAGTGATATAACTACCCTACCTAAAATGGGACCATTCAAACTGAAGTTATGCCAACATCTCATGGCCAACAGTTCTTGTGACTGCTTCACCTGAGACTCCCATCTACTAACATTCAGTCTCCTCCTCACAACTGGATAACCCTGTATCTCTGCTGTTACCTCTATAATTCAACAAAAACTAAATAAATAAAAAATAATTCAGAGGCTACCCCCCTTTCATTGTCAGTGGCTCAGTAGGTAGCACACTCGCCTCTGAAGCTGTGAGATCAGATGGCTGTGGGTTCCGTTCCCACATCTGGCACTTGGGTTAATATCCAAATACTGACACTGTAGTGCAGCATGAGAGGGGTGCTGCACTTCTGAGGTGCCGTCTTTCGGATCAGACATTAAACTGAGGTCCCATCTCCCTGGATTGGTGGTAGTTTAGGTGGATGTTAAAGATCCCATGGCACTTATCGAAAAGAGTAGGGGAATTTCCCCGGTGTCCTGGCCAAATTTCCTTCATTCACAAAAAAAAAAAAAAAATACCACCAACAGCTTAATCTGGTTCAATGTCAGTTGCTTACCATCTGTATCCCTCCCCGGTCACCCTGAAAAGGGACTTCTAGGCCCAGTGGACTTACTGGGTCAGCAAAATTCAACAACAACAAACAAACTTTTCGACTTTGACAAGGCCCTGACTACCTCCGTCCACTTCACCCCCATCCCTCCCATACCAGCTTGACAAGGCCTATGGCTGCCACCTCCTACCTTTCTTACCCCTGCCCACCTCACCCCTGTCCCTAACCCCCACACCAGCTTGACAAGGCCTATGGCTGCCACTTCCTACCTTCTTTCTTCCTCCCATCTTTATCCTTTCCTTCTCATCTACACTTTCCTCCTATTAGAATGATAAAACTGCGTATAGATACATACATATATATTTGCTCACTTTATTTTACTGTTTTGGAAACACTGTACTTTTAACCCTTTGTGTGCTTTGTCTCCCCTCCCCACTGGCATGGAACCTTTGTAAATGAACTGTCTGTGCTCAGAGGTATTGTAATCCAAGAATGAATACATAAATAAATAAAATGATCTGCAGGCCTCTGGCATGGCCCTTAAGTCCGTCCACTCCCTCTACCACACTCAACCCCAATGTAGGGGTTGCTCTACTTTTTGTAGATAGACCAGGCTCCAGCCCCTGAACCCAGGGGAAGCACAGAGCACAGTCTTTCTTGCCCACTCCCTCTAACTCTAGAGCAGTGGCCAGGCAACCCAGAAACAACGGACCAGCTTCCACAGCTTATCCCGCCTCAGCTTGACTCCTTGTCAGACCCCCCCTCCTCTGGCCCAGACCCAGGAGGTGGTGGTCGGAGGTCGGTTCTCTCTCCATCTGAATCAGTGGAGAACCATAACTTCAGATGCATGGATCCTACAGATTTTATAAAGAGCGGTCATACCCTGGAGCTCATTCAACAACCTCCAAATACCCTCCTCCACCCTCCACCTATCTCCCGGCCCACTTGTCTGTTCTCCAGGAGGAAGTACAGTCTCAGTTGTGCAAGCAGACAATCAAGCTGGTGCCAAAGCATCAAGAGAAGTCAGGGGTTTTACTTCAGGTTCTTCCTGGTCCCCAAAAAGACCGGAGTTCTGAGGCCCATTTTGTTCTCAAGGACCTCAATCTCTTTGTCCAGTACAAAATGTTCCACATGGTAACTTTTTCAGGCCTCTTGCCCCTCCTCAAGACCGGGAACTGGCTCTGCTCACTAGATATGCAGTACACTTACCTACACACTGTGGTCTTCCCTCCTCACAGGAGGTTTCTTAGCTTCGCCATTCAGGGCAAGCATTACCAATTCAAGGTGCTGCCCTTTGGCTTATTCTCTGTGCCACATGTCTTTACCAAATGCTTGGCAGCGGTCCCAGCAGCTCTCAGAAGAGAGGGACTGTACGTCTTCCCCTACCTGGACAATTGGCTTCTTCAGGCTCTGTCCAGGGACCAGCTGTGGCTGACTCTGGAGCGCACTCTCCAGCTTTTCCACTGTTTGGGCATAACAGTCAGCTTGCCCAGATCTGTTCTAGTACCGTCCCAAAGACTGCAAAACATCAGGGAGGTTCTGGACTCCAAGCAGGGGAAGGCCTTCTTACCCTAGAACAGGGCAGAATCCCTTATAGCTCAGTCTCAGGAAGTAGCTCAGAGTCAGTACATTCTTGCCAGGCTGTCTCTCAGGCTTTTAGGTCTAATGGCTGTGGCCATTCCCACTGTTCCACTGGTCAGGCTTCACATGTGCATCCCTCAGTGGACCCTCAGAGTGCGGTGGGACCAGCGCACAGGTTAAGCTGGACCAACCAGTCCTGGTCTCCTCCCCAGTCCACAAAGTTTTGCAGTGGTGGATGGACTCCTCAAATCTTCTTCAGGTAGTCTCTTTCCTCTCTTCAGCAGATCCTTACCAGATGCTTTGGGTCTGGGCTGGGGAGCCCACCTGGGTCCCTTTCAAACCCAGGGCTCCTGGTCCCAGTGGGAAGCTGCCCTGCATATCAATGACCTGGAGATGAGAACAGTGCTCAATGCCATGCAGAAATTTCAGGACAAATGCTGCTGGTGCAGTCAGATAATCTGAGTGTAGTCTACTACATCAACAAGCAAGGTGGAACTCACTCGTACCCCCTTTGCAGAGAGGCCATGCGAGTGTGATACTGGGCACTGGAGCACAGTCTGACACTCTCTGCGGTTCACATCTCAGGTGATCTTCCTGGACATAAAGTCTCCACCACTCATTCACACTAATGGGATCTGTACCGGAGGTACTAGGACCCAGTGGGAGCAAACTTTTTTGCTAGAGGGTTGGTGCCAGAGATGGAGCCGAGAGGAGTGGCACTGTGAGCCTCAGCTCGTGTGGTAATGACTGTCTCAGCGTCGACCTCCAACCACTCCAGTTCCTTTTTTCTCGCCATCGAGTGCACTTCAGTGACGACGTCGCTCGCCCGCCGGGAGTCAAACTAGCAACATAGTTTTTCAGTTTTATTGTTTTGTAGTAATATCTCGAATAAGTATCGCTTAGTTTATTTATTCTTATTTAAAGAAGAAGTCTCAGCCTACATTGACAGAGTCGACCATGAGCGGGTCAGGTGATGGTAGGGAGACTTTGTATGAAAGCTGTTCAGTCAGCCAGGCTGGGTCCGGTCCGCCGCCTTCTCCGGAGAGGGGAGTCTGACAATGGACAGTCCAATGCCCGAGGGGTGGGATGTCCTCGAAGCATAAAAGTGAATCGGTCGACTCTTGCACCGTTTGGCCTCGAGTTCTTCTTCAGCCCACAGGTCAAAAAAGAGAAGGCATCACTCGAGGTAGCCCTCTGATATGTCTGCACGTAGACGGTCAGTTATTGGGGCTAGTTGCCAGTCTCCTCCTCCTGAGTCACCGGTTTCTGTTTCTGATAGCCGACGTCCTTGACATCGGAGCCCTACCCCGCCCTCTGGTAGGTCTTCAGATGAGCAGTTTCATCAGTGGGCTGCTCTTATAGAGCAATGGGCTCGGAGGTTGGTCCAGCAGCCTGGCCTGGTCACTCAGGGGCCTTCGGGCCTTTTGGGAGATCAGGTAGGGTGGTTGAGCCTCCCTAGTCATGCGGCACCATCTTCGGTGCCTTCGACTCCGCGCTTAGTTGTTTCCCCCCTCACACGGCTGTGGCGCAGGGGGCCCCACCAATGCCTCTATCTCCTGGTATTCAGCATTCTTTCTCCTCAAATCCTGTTTTTTGGAGTCTTGGGATGTTTTCGACGCCCTTGGTGTTGATGGCACGCTCGGTGCCGATGTGTCTGTTGGCGCCGCCCCTCAGTGCCGCTGAGTTTCGGGTGCTGCACCCTCGTCAGCGCCATCCTCGGTGCCGTGTGGCTTCACACCATGCCTCTCGGCACCGTCTTCGGCGCCATGTGGCCTCTCGGCACTGTGCGGCTTCTCGGCACCATGCGTGTTTTCGGCGCCATGCTCTTCTTCGGTGCTGAGACCTGTTAGGATGTCATCCAGTCTTCAGGGCTCCTCCTCTTTTAATCCTTTTCCTTCCTCAGTTCCTTCTGATTTTCACTCCTTTCCTGTTCATACAGTCCCTCCTGGAGTGTCAGGAGATGACATTGAGCCTGACCCAGACCTTAGGCTGGGTGATGATGTGGAAGGAACAGGATCTATTCCTGCTGCAGAGCCTGTGGTCAAGGACCTGTCTTTTAAATCTCTGCTGAAAAACTTGAATTCCACTCTTTCTCTCCAAACTACAGATATCGATCCTGGGAAACTGTTAAGACTCCAGTACCTCCATGTTCTGGTGATCCCTATGGATTTGACTCCTCCAGTACAGCCCTCCTTTGAGACGCTGTCTCAAATGGTATGGAATAATCCTGCTCTCATTCCTTTGGTGGCTAAGTCCATAGATAGGAAATATGCTGCTCCCAAGGATCGACCCATTTTGGCATCCCAAGCCTTTGCGGATCCTATTGTAGTCTTGGCAGGGAATGATAAGATCGTCCTTCTCCAGACTACTACAGCTTAACCTATTAACAAAGAATCTCATAAGATAGACACTTTAGGTAAGAGAGTCTTTGCTGCTTCCACCCTAGGTATGCGTATTGCAGCTACCAAGGCTATTTCTCTCAATATGAGTATATCCTTTGGCATTCACTCAAACAAATGGTTGAAGCTCTACTGGAGTCGGACACTAATTCAGAGCTTCTTCAAACCATAACCAGGGGTATCAAGTCCAACAACCAGCAGGTTAAAGCAGCTATGGATGCCTTTGATACCGCCTCCCGAGCAGCGGCGGCGGGCATTTGTACCCGGCGTCATTCCTGGCTGCACACTTCAGGTTTCACGAATGATGCACAGCAACAGGTAATGGTGTTGCCTTTTGATGGTGTGTATCTCTTCGGCCCTCAAGTAGAACAAGCTCTAGAGGCTACACAAAAGACTAGGTCAGCCATCAAATTGGCTCGACCTCCTTCTGTCCCCTCCTGAGGGGGTTTTAATAAACGCCAGTTTCATAACCACCAGTCCTTTCAAGGCAAAGGCAGGGAAGTTTTAATAAAAACCAAGCCCCCAGCCTCAAAAGGAAATGCAGCAGAAGGCGCAAGGACCCAAAGCGCCTAGTGCCGCCTTCTGAGTTGTTGGCCCAAGTCCCACCTCAGCTGCCCAAGGTGGACTCTTCCTCAGCGGTGGGAGGTCATCTGACTCACTTCTACAATCAATGGAAGTCCATAACCTCGGACAAATGGGTCCTCCGGATAATCCGCAAAGGGTATTCCCTCAATCTTTTGGAGACCCCTCCGGATCGTCCCCCCCAGACGACAACCCAGGCTGTCAGCTCTTTAGTCAGATCTTCTCGCCTCTGAGATACAGGGCCTTCTGAACAACAGGGCAGTGGAAGTAGTTCCACTGGATGAACAGAACACAGGGTTCTACTCCTGTTACTTTCTAGTTCCAAAGAAAACCAGGGGCATTCACCCCATTTTGGACCTCAGAAAATGAAACAAATTCCTTCCCAAGGAGAAATTCAAAATGATATCACTAGGAACCCTGTTACCTTTGCTTCATCAACACGACTGGTTAGCCTCCCTTGACATGCAAGATGCTTACCAGCACATTCTTATTCACCCAAAGCATCACAAATACCTAAGGTTCGTGGCTTTAGGACAGCATTATCAGTTCAGAGTCCTGTCCTTTGAGCTATTCTCGGCACCGCAAGTTTTTACAAAGTGTTGTGCAATTCCCACAGTGCATCTCAGAAAAATCGGAATACAGGTGTTCTCATATCTGGACGATTGGCTTCTAGCAAGTCCTTCCAGGCAGGGAACTCTAGACACCATAGGCACGGCTTCACACTTTCTCACGTCCATGGGAGTCCTGCTAAACCTCAAAAAATCACAGCTGCAGCCCTCCCAGAGGCTCCTTTTCATAGGAACTCTTCTGGGCACCTCCTGTGTGAAAGCATTTCTTCCAGAGGACAGGAGGAGCGATATCCTTCAGATGGCCCGATACATCGGAGAGAGCAGCTCGGTTTCAGCTCTCTCGATGCAACAGATGCTAGGTCTCACCCTAGCATGCCTTCACATGAGAACCTCTCAATGGATGCTCAGTACTCAGTGGTCCCCGACCACTCACCCTCAGTCCTTTCTCATCAAGGTGACAGAACCTCTGAATAGACCGCTCACCTGGTGGTCACAAGAAGACAATCTTCTATAAGGGTATCCCTTTGCTCCTCTGAATCATCAGATTTCCATTACCACAGACGCATCCCTGATGGGATGGGGAGCTCACTGTCAGACTCTTCACACTCAAGGTACGTGACTCAGGACGAGTCCCAGCTTCACATTAATGTCTTGGAAATGAGAGCCATCCTTTATGCAGTCCGGGCTTTGAAGGACATTCTCTGTCACAAGAACATTCTCCTTCAAACGGACAACAAAGCAGTGATGTATTACATCATCAAGCAGGGCAGTGCTCACTCTTACCCCTTATGCAGGGAAGCGATGAGGGTGTGGGAATGGTGCTTGGAGCACAAGGCTCTAATTCATGCGGTCTGCCGGGGGTGCAGAACGAACTGGCACACCGTCTCAGCAGAACAGAGACAGATCCTCACGAATGGTCTCTCGACTCAGCCATAGCTCAGTCACTATTCAGAGTGGGGAACTCCAGACCTGGACCTTCTCTACGCCTTCCCTCCATTTCCCTTGATCCACAAAGTGCTCCTCATGGTGAGGAGGGATAAGGCGAAGGTGATCCTGGTAGCCCCAGACTGGCCGCACCTGTTCTGGTATCCAGATCTCCTCAGCCTCAGCTGCAGGGGCCCCAGAGCAGCTTTGTATATGCCCAGACCTGATATCACACAATCAGGAGAAGGTATACCATCTGGACCTTCAATCCCTGCACCTCACAGCCTGGTATCTGAGTGGCTAGAGTTCCAGGCTTTGGGTCTTTCCGAAGATGTCTACACTGTGGTGGTGGCATTTAGAAAGGAATCGACCAAGAAGTGTTATGCCTTCAAATGGAAGTGGTTTTCCTGTTGGTGTCAGGACAAGGGCCTAGACCCTCTGTCCTGTCCTGTGGCTGATATTCTTGACTACCTTTGGTCTCTTTCCAAAGGGGGTCTACGGTCATTGACCCTTAGGTTGCACCTGGCAGCCATCTCTGCTTACCAGGTGTGGGCCGGTCAGCCGACGGCACAGGAGACAGTGGTCGGGTGCTTTTTCAAAGGCCTGAATGACATATCCCCTCCTGTGAGTGAACCTCCACCTCCGTGGGATTTACTGCTGGTAAGTCTGACTGACTTTGATTTGTTTGTTGGAAGCTGAGAACCTTGCTACACTGCAAAGAACAAACTATAACTCCATTTTAGGATCTGGAAACCTGGTAGGGCATAATACTGTTGGGGACTTGTTAAGAAGGGGAGCTACACTTTCTACAAAAAGTTTCATTTTTTTTCCTTATTGGCATTAAGCAGAGAATTGCAGGATTCCATTAAAAGTGTAATAATTTTATAACCAGAGGGAGTGAGATACAACTGAATTTGCTGGATTTCTGGGGTTGAGACCTAGGATTTGGAAGGATATTTTTGCAACATTTTAAAAGTGTCCTGCCAGCTGAGGAGTGAGTTCATTTTTATCCCTGGACTCAGTAGAGTAGTTTGTGTAGGAGCAGTGGTCTAGTACATTGTGGTGTTAGTTGAATTACTATAAAGGGCAGTACTCACCAAGGTGGTGAAGCAGTTGTGTATTTGATTGTTTCTAACAGTCACCAGTGGCTGTGACTACCCACCCACCCACCTTCTCCCACACACACCCCCCAGGCGTGGCATTTTTGTAGCCAAAGTTCTGACATCACTCTCAACAGGTCTTGGGGCAGAACTGTCATTCTTAATAACCCAGCACAGTGCATAAAGGGTAGGTACACACCACAAATAATAATAATATATATATATATATATATATATACATATTGTATATTATAAGGGAGAGGGACATGTGGGGAGTGGTGCAATGCACTGGCTGTGGGGCAGCAGTTTTCCGGGAGACATTCTGGAAACTGCATTGCTGTCCTATTTGCAGGCAACTGTCAGCTCTGAGGGAGGAGGTTGCCCACCTCCAGGCTGAACTAGCAAGGACTAAGGAGGCCTCCCTCATCCAAAGAGCACCACTGCCACAACCACTGCCTCAGAGATGCCAAGTATGAAGAGCAGTTGGACCACAGTGGGTCTCTGGGAGGAAGCAGTGGTGACCAGAGGTGAAGCCCCCAGTTGTACTCTCACAAATCATATACCATTCTGGCAGAGCAAGGTTCCTCTATGATGGCACCTCAGTGGAGACCAGAAGAATGCTGAGGACATCCACAAGGGAGACCCACAAAAGGGTGGCAAGGGACACCACAGGGGAAGGAAACAGCTTCTGATAGGGGACTCAATTGTTAGGGGGGGTAAAACTGGGGAAGGGAGAGGAGAAGGAAGTAAGGTGCCTGCCTGGTGCCATGGCTTGGAGGGACAGGAAGCAAATCCTCAGGATTGCAGAAGCAGCATCACAGGAGAGGGAACTAGATATCATTGTCCACCTTGGGACAAATGACCTAGCTAGGCATGGGATCAATGCAGTGCAGAATGAATTTGTGGAGTTGGGGAGGGGCCTCAGATGGGTAGCAAGCATGGTAACCTTCTCAGAGGTGCTGCCAGTCCATGGCAGGGGTGAGGCTAGGGTACTGCACACCATGCAGTTTAATGAATGGTTGCAAAACTGGTGCAGAGCACAAGGCTTTGGCTTCATTGGGGACTGGGGGTCCACCTGGAGAGATAAAAGTCTATACTGGCACAATGGTCTGCATCTGTCCACGAAGGGAACCAAGCTCCTAGGTGACAGGTTTAAATGCTTTCTTGGCAGGCTTTTAAACTAGCCAAGGGGGGAGGTGCTGATAAGAGGCAGAAAATTTCAAGCCTCCCCTCACAAAACATGGCAGGTAGTAAGGTAAACACTGAGGTACAGAGCTCAACACAGGGCAGAACAGGGGTAAATGGAAAAATAGACAAGGGCAATAAGAGTAGGGATGGGGGGAAAAAGGATAAAGCCAACATTAAATGGAGGGCAATGAGTACCAATGCCCGTAGTCTGGGAAACAAGCTTCCTGAGCTAGTAGCCCTGATGGAAAATGAACAATTGGATATTGTGGGAGTCACAGAAACATGGTACACAGAGAACCATGACTGGGATGTCAACATACCAGGGTACACAATCTACAGAAGAGACAGGGAAGGTAAACGAGGAGGTGGAGTAGCTCTATACATAAGGGAAGGAATCAAAGCTACAGAACTAAAAGTAAAGGTGAGGACAAGAGGCACTCTGGGTCACCTTGGAGACAGGGAATGGCATCACAACCACATAGGGTTGTATACAGACCCGCATTTCAAGGGGAGGAAATGGACAAGAAATGATAGAGGACATTCTCAAATGGCTGAAAAATGGGAGATACTGTTGATGGGGACCTGAATATGCCAGATGTTAACTGGATGACATGTACTGCAGCCACATCCAAGAGCAGGGTCATTCTCGATGTCTGCAGGGGCAGGCCTTAGACAGCTAGTGTTGGAACCCACTCGAGGGAGCAATATTAGACCTGGTACTCTCAAATCGAGAGGATCAAATTTAGAAGTCAGTAGACATCTGGGAACAAGCTAACACTGCATAGTGTGCTTCACAATGAGCGCAACCATGGAGAAAGCTTTACAAAAACAAGGATACTGGACTTTAGAAGGGCTGACTTTGGCAAATGGGTGAATTCCTGAAGAATGCACTAGCAAATGGCCAAAAAGGAGGTGGAAGAACAATGGAGAAAATCAAAACTGCCATCATAGAGGCAATGCCTTTGTGTGAAACAAATAAAGAAAACAAGCGGAGTAAAAACCACTATGGTTCTCAAAAGAGGTGGCAGGAAGGTTAAGGAGAAAAGGCTGCATTCAAAAAGTATAAGGAATCACAGAAGGAGCAACTTAGAGGAACTGTATCAATTAAAGCAGAAAGAAGTGGGAAGGCAACTGAGAATAGCAAAGGCCCAAACCGAGGAAAAAATAGCCAACTCAGTTAAGGGGGATAAAACCTTTTATAGGTACATTAGGGAGAATAGAAAGGTTAAGGGAGGGATAGTGAAGATTAATAAAGGAGAGAGAAGGTGGGCAGAGGGAGACAGTGAAAAGGCAGAGATACTGAATGAATACTTTTGCTCAGTATTCACAAAAGAAGATGAGGAGGAGTTACCTAAACCAGACAATAGAAGCACTCTGAGTAGGGGGGTTGACACCAGTCCATTCACAGAAGAAAGAGTCCTGAAAGAACCCTAAAACTCAAGGTGGAGAAAGCAATGGGCCTGATGGGATTCACCCCAGAATCCTAAAAGAACTAAGGAGAACCTAGTGATATCACTGACCATGCTTTTAACAAATCATGGCAGGATGGGGTACCTGAGGACTGGAGGAGGGCAGATGTGATTCCCTTCACAAAAGTGGGAGCAAGGCAGAAGCAGGAAACTACAGACCTGTAAGTTTGACCTCAGTGGTAGGGAAATGATGGAATCACTTCTGAAAGTAAGAACTGTTGAGTACCTAGAGGCCAGCGGGCACAGGACCCAAAGCAGCATGGATTTACAGCAGGAAGGTCATGTCAGATCTAATAGATTTCTTGACTGGGTGACCAAAGTAATAGACCAGGAGGGGCTGTGATATGGCCTACCTAGACTTTAGCAAGGCATTTGACACAGTCCTGCACAAAAGATTAATAATCAATTAGCCAGCCTGGGAGTGGGTCCCAGAGTGGTAGCCTGGTAGCAAACTGGCTGCACAACAGGACACAGAAGGTAATAGTGAATGGAACACATTCCAAAGAAAGGGGTTACTAGTGGAGTACCTCAGGGCTCAGTACTGGGTCCAGTCCTTTTAACATCTTTATAGGTGACATTGCAGAGGGTCTGAGGAAAGGATGCCTCTTTGCAGATGACACAATGATCTGTAACAGAGTTGATACACAGGAGGGGGAGAAAATGAGACGGGCTTGCAAGGTTGGAGGAATGGTCAGACATGTGGCAACTTAGATTCAATGCAAAGAAGTGCAAAGTAATGCACCTGGGAAACAAAACCCAGGAGAAGAGTACACAATAGCAGAGGAGGTACTAACAACAACAAAATGGAAAGGACCTGGGGGTAGTCATATCAGATGACCTAAAGGTGGGTAAGCAATGTGAAAGTCGGTAGGAGAGCCAGGAGAATACTGGGATGCATAGGAAGGCATCACAAGTAGAAAAAGGGAAGTGGTTATCCTCTATACAGACAGTTGGTGAGACCCCATCTGGAGTACTGTGTGTAGTTTTGGAGACCTCATCTACGCAAGGACATAGACAGGATGGAAGCAGTCCAGAGGAGGGCAAGTAAAATGGTGCAGGGTCTGCATCAGAAACCATATGAAGAGAGAGACTGAGAAAGCTTAATATGTATACCTTGACGTAAAGGAGGACGGGCACATGATAGAAACTTTCAAGCACCCTTGGAATCAACAAAGTCCAGGAGGGTAGCATCTTTCAGAAAAAGAGATGTAAGAACTAGGGGCACAATTTAAAGATAGATGGGGACGGCTCATGGTAATGTGAGGAAATTTTTTCATGGAGAGAGTGGTGGATACATGGAACCGCTTCCTGAGGAGGTCATGGTCTAAAACAGTGGAGGAATTCAAACATGCATGGGACAGACATAAGGCAATTATAGTGGGGGGTTGCAGGAAGTAGGCTGTTGGTTAACTAGAATCTGCAGCTTATCCAGTAGGAAGGGAAATGGGCAGACTGGGTGGGTCAAGTGGTCCTTATCTGCCGTCAAAGTCTATGTTTACTGGCAAAGCTCGTGGGCAAGCCATTCAAACCCACGTGCAAGTGTGAGTTGTCACACTTGTTGTGGAAGACGGTCTTCCTGGTGGTTATCATGTCAGCCAGAAAGACAGGGGAGCTACAGGCACTTTGGGTGGACTCCCCTTATCTGATCTTCCATAGGGACAAAGTTGTCCTGTGCCCCCACCTGAAATTCCTTCCAAAGGTGGTGTCATAGAGTTTTACCTTAACCAGGTGTTGACTCTGCTGGTATACTACCCTAATTACACCTCAGAGGCTGAATACAGGCTCCATACTTTGGACCTGAGATGTGCTCTCTCCTATTATAAGGAGAGGACGGCAGAAATTCAGGGAGAGGTTCGCCAGCTGTTTGTCACCTACGCTGAAGCTGCTTCTGGCAGACCTGCAGCGAAGCCAACTATTGCAAGATGGATCACATCATTCATAGGTCCGTGTTATGAGTTGGCGGGCAAGGAACCTCCCATACTGCTGCATCAGTGGCTATTTCCAGGGACATCCCTATCCAGGAAATCTGTCGGGCTGCTACCTGGAAGTCAGCAAACACCTTCATCACCCATTACCACATCGACCTTGAGTCACGCCGGGATGCTGGTTTTGGGGCCTCAGTTCTCCTATCTCTGTTCCCTAAATAGGGGGTGTGCACCTTGCCTCCCTCCTCCCAGAGACCTGCTAGGAGTCTGCCAATAAGTGTGGATAAACAACATGTCCACGATCCTAGAAGAACAGGTTACTCACCTGTAACAGTAGTTCTAGGAGTGGTATGTGTTGTTCATCCACACGGACCCACCCAACCTCCTCGGCTGCAGACACACAATACCTGGCTTCCAGCACTCTAAGATCTGGCATCATGGGGAGGAGACAAGGTATATACCACCCGGGTGGGTGGGAGGAGCCAGCTTGAAGACTTCCGGTGATTCTTAAAGGGGAAAGGGACATGCCAATAAGTGTGGATGAACAACCTATACCACTCCTAAACTACTGCTACAGGTGAGTAACCTGTTCTTTTCATATCGTGAGTCATGAAAAAAGATTTCTGATGTTAAAAAAATAACATTTACTCCAATGATATAAAAAGGAAAAAGGTTTAGAGTTTAACAGAGGAGCTTTGTGGGAAGCCCAACTGAGTGCTGTCCTGCAATCCTATGTATTAAGTGCCATAATGGGCAGGTATTAATTTTTTTTGAAACTTAGTTTTATTATTAGTTATTTAGGACATCACATTGATCAATATATAACAGTATACATTGTTTTTCCACATACATTGTGTTACAGTTTGTTCTTGTTTTCCCCCATTTTGTCTTTTCTGTTGCCAAGATTTGATTATGTTTATCTGTTTTGTTTCTTATACAGAGTTCATATCTCAACATCTTATTTTTAGGCTTTCATTAATTAGCAATGGGGTTCATTTAATAAGTTAAGAACTTATCTCTCAACAGTTCATCCATTTATATAATCAACTGCGTTTTGTCCTTCTAAACATAACTGTTCAGCTAACAGCTTACAGGATTCTTTTCCCTTTACTATAGCTTCTAGGTTTCAACCTGAATGATCTAGCTGGGGTCAAAATCGTCTTCCACTTAAGGATAACAGTTGAATTCAAACTTAAACTTAAATTTCAACTTAAACTTAAGCTAAAGCAAATTAGGTTGCATCCATTTTCTACAATCTCAATAGTTATTTTCCCATTTCTGAGACCTAATTCTCTCTATTACTGTCTTGACACATGCTTTGTGTGAGATATCTTTCCTTTTTCACCTATGTTGATGCCATGGGGACCAAAGTTGGACAAATCCTTCACTTTGTAGCCTTAGCGTTGCTGTAATTCGTTTCATAGTTTCTATCTGAGATATTCTGGACCTCCACTCTTGCACCGAAGGGGAAAGCGGAGATAACCACCTGGCTGTAATACACTTAAGTGCCACCAGTCTCATGATTTGAGCTAATTTCGTAGATTGCCTAGATCTACTAATTGGTGTAGGGAGACCCAGCACTAATTCCTCCCCCGAAAAGGGTATCTGCAGGCCCGTGAGCCTGGTTATTGAGGTAAGCACCTCCCTCCAGAACAAATGAATCTGGGGGCAATCCCAAAAAATATGAGTTTGCGTTCCAGTCTCTCTGCAGCCCCTCCAGCACATTACAGACCCCGACCGACCAAAATGTCTCAATTTAGTAGGGGTTAAGAAATATCGCCATATCACTTTCCAATGAAATTCCCGCCATGTGGGGGAACTTGTAACCTGCCAGCCCCGACTAAATCTTCTGGTCCAGACATTCTCTGCTATGTTAACTTTCAACTCTCTTTCCTATTTATCTTTAAGATCATCTAGTCCTGATGGGAGGGTGTGTAGTAATATTTTGTACAATTATGATAATGGATGTGTATTTCCCTTGATCATTATAATCCCATAGAAAAAGTCTTCCAGCTCTGTCCTCTCCCTAGTTATTTTTTGTATTCTGTTTGCTGTAGATATGTAGTGACGTACCTGTAAAAATCTAAAATGATTTTGTTTCTGTAGGTGAAATTTTTCACTTAATTGTGCAAAAGATAGGGGAGAGTTGTTCCTTATAAACTGGGCAAAGGTAGTTAATCTTTTAGTAGCCCAGACCTTGTATCCTACGTCTGACCTTGGAGGCACAAAGGTAGGCTCAAACCATATCAGGGAGAGAGGTCCCAATCCCTCAGGAGTATACGTGAGTTTCCTAAGCTTATGTAGTATCTTCAACGAGTGGGCAACCCATGGGTTTGAATCAAGACCCTGTGTTATGTGGGGCAGTGTATTAGTGGGTAGGGCCCAAAGTGCCCACCCTTTTAGTGAGTCCTCCTCCAGGAGGTACCACCCTGAATCTATTCTACGCTTTGCCCAGGTACATAGTTGGGACCCCCAGCTGCCAAAAATAAAATAAAAGTGAGGGTAGGGCAAGGCCCCTTCTCCCTCGGTGCTTCGTAATGTAGTTGTGCTATTCGGCTGCCACTCCATATAAACCGTTGTGTAACTTTCTGCAAGTTGGTCCAAAAATCCCTAGGTATCCGCAGGGGCAAGGTCTGAAAAAGGAAAAGGAACCTGGGTAGAACGTTAATTTTTATAGTTTGGACCATTCCATATAGGGTTATTGGCAAAATTTGCCAACGGGCCAGATCTACTTGAATCTGTTGAAACAGATGAGCATAGTTATTCTTATATAGTAAGGTCAAATCGACTGATACCTTGATCCCCAGGTATTTTATCACATTTTTTTTTGCCCAGGCAAATGGGAAGGAGGCCTTAAATTCTCGGAAAGGCATGCCACTTAAAATAAGTGTCTCTGGCTTGGAGTGATTGATTTTGTAGCCTGCTAATTTCCCGTAGTCTGCTAACTCTTCCATTAGAACTGGTAAAGATTTTTCAGGTTCCGAAATGAAAAATAGGGAGCCGTCTGCATAGAGGGCCACTTTATGAGTATGGCCCCCAACCTGGACCCCCTCTATGAGGGGGTTAGACCTAATGGCCACTGCTAAAGGCTCCAGAGATAATGCAAAGAGCAGCAGAGAGAGGGGGCAACCCTACCTTGTCCCTAGCCCCAATGGGAAGCTATTTGTAAGATAGCCATTTACTTTAATTCTCGCCCTTGGTGCCTGATATAATGCTCCAATCAGAGCTACAAATTTATCCCCAAAGCCAAATTTTGTAAGTGTTTCCTTTAGAAATACCCAATCTAATCTATCGAATGCCTTTTCGGCATCCATACTGATAGCTATTTGGAATTGTTTCTTATATTTTTGGGATGAGATTATGTTTAACAATCTATGTATATTGTCTTGCAGATACCGCCCCGATATGAAACCAGTATGATCTCGATGAACTAAGGTCTGTATTTGGTTCTGTAAATGGGCCGCTATTATTCCAGTGAAAATCTTGGAATCTACTGGGAGTAGGGATATGGGACAGTATGAACCACAAGTCTCTGGATCTCTACCGGGTTTATGGATCACCGAAATCTGTGCCTCACTCCAGGATCTGGGGGGTGCCCCCTCTCCCTGTAATAGCTCATTAAAGGCCTCCTTCATAGGAGGGATCAACATTTCTTGAAATTCTTTATAGAATTCCGCCACGTAACCATCTAATCCAGGGGCTTTGCCATTCTTTAAATGTTTGATTCTTTGTACTATTTCCTCTGTGGTAATAGGTGATTCTAATTCCAGTCGTTGTGAATCTGACAGTTTAGGGAGTACTATACCCTCCAGATAGCTAAGTGTGTTATCTAGGTGACCCGATTCCCTCTCCTCCTGGTACCAGGTCTTGTAAATTTTTTGAAATTGGGCCGCTATTAAGTCTGGGGCTGTAATCAACTTTTTAGTTTGCGGTGATCGTAACTTAGGGACTGCTCTAGATGCTCTCTCTTTCCGAATTTGCCAGGCAAGTACTCTGCCTGCCCTATTCCCTTGTTCATAGTATCTTTGTCTACAATACCTTAGTTGGCCCTCCACCTGTGCGTCTAATATTGCATTTAGTTTTTTTTTTTTTTGTTTCCTCAAGATCTTTTTTAGTCACTGGGTCCAGAGTTTCCTGATGATTCTGTTCTAACTGATAAATTCTTCTTTCTAATTCTACTCTCTCTTGAATTTTAGATCTTTTATACCTGGAGGCATATTTAATAATATGTCCTCTTAAATAGAATTTTAGTGCGTCCCATCTGACCCCCGCTTCCGTATCCTCTGGTGAATTGTGTTCCAAGAATTCTGTAGTGGCTTTCACAGAAACATGGGCCACCCAATACAATGACTGGGACCTGTCTGTACCAGGGTACAGGTTATTTCATAGGAACAGGGTGATTGGGAAAGGAGGGGGGGGGTGGCACTATATGTGAAGGAAGGACTGAAGTGTGTAAGGGAGAAAGGGGAGGAGGGTAGTACAGAGTCACTTTGGGTGCAAATCCAGGATTCCAAGAATAGGATTCTTAGAATGGGAGTGGTGTACAGGCCACCATCTCAGACGGAGGAATTAGACAGGGAACTAGCGGGACAGATCAGGAGGACCTCCGAGAAGGGTAATGTGGTGATTGTGGGGGACTTCAACATGCCAGGAGTGGACTGGAGCACAACAACAACCAGGAACAGAAGGGAGCAGGTACTGCTGGATGCCTTCCAGGACAGCTTCCTGCTGCAAATGGCCAGTGAACCAACCAGGTTAGGGAATACCCGTGACCTTGTGCTGGCAAATGGGGACTTTGTGAGAGAACTTACAGTGGAGGAACTGCTGTCAGGAAGTGACCACCACTCAGTATGGCTCACATTGGATATGGGCAAGGAAGGAGTGGAATCTGGCACAAGAGTGCTGGACTTCAGGAGGGCCGACTTTGGGAGGATGGGGGAGTGGTAAAAGGGTACCTGGCCAGAATTCAATCTAGTATGGACACTAACCAGAGGTGGGAGCTCATAAAGCTGGGGATAGTGGAGGCAACCAAAACCTGTTGCAAAGCCCAGAGCAAGAAGGCTAGGGCTAAGAAACAGAGCTGGTTGAGCAAAGAGGTCATGGAAAAGGTAAGGAGGAAAAGAGCTGCCTTTAGGAAGTACAAGAAAACAGGGGGGGGAGGACAGGGAGGAGTACTTGACAGAATCGAAGGAGGTGACAAGGGCAGTAAGGGGAGCCAAAGCATCTACGGAACTCAGGCTGGCACAAGGCATTAAGAAGGGGGAGAAGGACTTCTTTAAGTACATCAGGGAGAAAAGGAGCTGTAAGGACCACATAGTAAGGATAAGGAAGGAGGGGGGTTGGGTGGAAACAGGGTGCGATAAGGCGGAAGCACTAAATGAGTACTTCTGCTCAGTATTTACTAAAGAGAAGAGGGGGGTGACACCCAAGGTGGGAGAAATGGCAGAAGCAGGGGAAGTGGTGACAGATGGGGAAATCATGGAGGGCAGAGTTCGAGAGGGTTTGAAGGCACTGAGGGTGGACAAGGCGCCAGGCCCAGATGGCATCCACCCCAGGGTACTGAAGAAGTTGGCAGAGGTCCTTGCAGGACCTTTGGCAGACCTATTTAATGCCTCACTACATTCAGGGTGTGTACTCAGGACTGGAGGATGGCTCATGTGGTGCCCCTCCACAAGAGTGGCCCCAAGGATGAACCGGGAAACTACAGACCAGTGAGCCTCACATCCATCGTGGGTAAGCTAATGGAGACTATCCTGAAGGAGAGGCTGGTGGCCCTCCTAGAGGCCAAAGGACTACAGGACAGCAGACAGCATGGCTTCATACGTGGCAGATCCTGCCAAACTAACCTGGTAGAGTTCTATGACTGGGTAACTAGGCAACTGGACAGGGGCCATGCAGTGGATGTCCTGTATCTGGACTTCAGTAAGGCATTCGACTCGGTGCCGCATGGAAGGCTGGGAAGGAAGTTAGTAGGCACAGGGGCGGGTGCAAGCTGGTGAGCTGGGTAGGGAACTGGCTTCAGGGAAGACAAGAGGTGGTGGTGGTGGGGAGCCTCACACCCAAGGGCAGTGACGAGCGGTGTTCCACAGGGCTTGGTGTTGGGACCAGTGTTGTTTGGGATATTCATTGCAGACATATCATGGGACGTCAAGAGCAAGATCAGTCTGTTTGCTGATGATACCAAGGTAGCGCGAGTGGTGGATGACCTAGGGGATGGCAGGCTTGCAGGATGATCTGGGCAAAGCTTGAAACCTGGTCAGATACCTGGCAACTGGGGTTTAATGCCAAAAGTGCAAGATGCTGCATTTTGGGATGAAGAACCCAAGGAGGAGTTACCAGCTGGGGGAGTGCAGCTAGCCCAGACAGAGGAGGAGAAGGATCTGGGTGTGCTCATTAAGGGTCAATGAACAACTCAGCACAATGTAGGAAGGCAGCTGCAAAGGCCAACAAAATGCTGGGTTGTTTGCAAGGGGTATATCTCGGAGGAGGAAGAGGTGATTCTGCCACTGTATAGGTCATTAGTTAGACCACACCTGAGTACTGCATGCAGTACTGGCGCCTGTATCTGAAGAGGGGACATTGTCACTGGAGGGGGTACAGGCGAGGGCGACAAAGATGATCAAGGGCTGGGGACCTTTCATACGAGAGGAGGTTGAAGGAGTTGAACATGTACTCACTGGAGGAGAGGAGGGACAGGGTGACATGATTGAAACCTTAAATACATGAAAGGAATAAACAAGATGGGTACAGAGGGGCTGTTCAAAGAGGAGGGAGGGCCACCAGGGCCATGATATGAGACTGGAGGAGGAAGGTTCAGGAGGAGATGAGGAGACACTTTTTACAGAGAGGGTGGTGGCTGGGTGGAATGCGTTACCTGCAGAAGTGGTATGCAGTAGAACAGTGGACTGCTTCAAAAGGGGATGGGACAGGACAAGGGGGAGGGTTAATGAAGGGGAAGGGTGGAAGGGAGGGGCAGCTTCAGAATAAGGGGTGCTAGCTGCACATTCGAGCAGACTTGATAGACCTCTTGGCCTTTATCTGCTGGCAAATTTCGTATGTTCGGATGGATTAGTTCTTTGAAGTTACTATACGTTAGAAGACTTACATTTAAGTGCCACGTTGTTTCTCTAGGTTCGGGGAACAGTTCTAGACTTAAGGAAGTCAGGGCATGGTCCGACAATATTATGTTACCAATGTCTGTCCTATGTAGGTACTGTATACAGTTATGAGATGCCAGAAAGAAGTAAATTCTGGAATACATTTTGTATTTCGGGGAGAAGTATGTGTAGTCTTTTACCCCTGGGTTAGAAAATCTCCAAATGTCCACTAATGACAATTCTGTGCATAGCCTGGCCAACACCTTACTTGATCTGGCTGAGCCCTCCGCCTTAGAGCCTACCCTATCCTGCCCCAAATCCATGACTGTGTTGTAATCTCCCCCCAATATTACCAAACTCTGTGGGTCTGTGACTGATTCCAAAAGACATTTGTTTAAGAACAGTATCCTCGCTTGTTCATTGTTCGGGGCATATAAATTAACTAAGACACATCTCTGGCCTCTATATTCCCCCTTCAGTCTCACGTATCTCCCCTCTGGGTCGGTATCTACCTGTGTTACTTGTAGCAGGGTATCCCTCTTTACTAATATTGCCACTCCCCTTTTATTAGGCTGTTGTAGATATGCTGCTGCGTGTACCTCTCCCACCCATCCCCTATGGAGCTTTTTATGTTCTTCACTATCTAAATGCGTTTCTTGTAGAAATGCAATGGAGGCTTGTTGCCTTTGTAGCTCCTGTAGTATTCTAGCTCATTTCACTGGACTATTGATCCCTCTAACATTCCACAAAACTATCCTTAGGTCTCCCATCTTGTAGAAATCTCAGTCTTTTGAATCATCTGATGATGCACCTATGTCCGCCATAAAAACTGTAACATGAATATAAAAATTCTTGACATTGCCCTTTTAACCAAACTATATACATGAAGCCATGAACATGGCGGATTTAACATTTTTGGTACTTCAAGGTGTCGCTATACCCTCTTCCTCCCTCCCAGAGAAAAGAAAAAACTCTCTAGGGAAGGAGGTAGGAGGCCAACTACTTAGCCTCCCAGCAGGAAAATGCCTCCTTCAATGTGGCGTGTTCCAGCAGGGTTGTCTGTGGTCGCCAGGAATAACAACAGCCCAGAACCCAAACCTTTATGTAAAATCGAACCTTCTTTTTCAGAAGGGGGGTCAGGTGAGCTCTAAAATAGTGTTGGTACCTTTCCGGGGTTACCTAGTCCCTTATGCCATCATGGGGATCACCTCTCCCGGAGGAGACAACCCATACCAAGGTGGTGGAAACAGCCCTAGCCCATCTCCAACTATGCATTGGGTTGAGGGTGATCCCTTCCCTACTACCTCCCCAGGAAGGACCACTGGGGCAGCAGCTGGGAAGAACAGTGGAGGGTCCAATTCCCTCCTTTCTCCGTCAAAAATTCACTCCCTTCTCTTAAGCATTGATGACCCCCCTCCCAGCCCTCTCGGAGGCCCCCCCAAGCCACATCCAAGTGCCCATATCTGGTTGTAATCAAATCCAGGCCTCCTACCAGAATCCCAGACTTCTGGCAAGCGTCCCTTTCCCCTTCTTATCTTGACTACGTGACTGAGGACAATCCTCGCTGATCTACACTTGGGGCCGAGTCAGTAATCCGCCCTGCTCCCTCTGCTTTGGGCTATGTCTCCTCTGCTCAATATAATGATGTTTTTTTTTTTTTATAATAGTATGGAGCATTGAATGATAACTTGATTAGCTTCTAAGTTGGTAGTTTAACTTTGATCTTGTGGCTCAGGAGGAGCCCCGCCCGCGGCAAGCCAGGCGGGCGGCTGGCTGGAACCCCCCAGGGCCCACAACAACTCTGGCCCCTTCAGCCTCTTGGGACTTGCCTATCTAAATAAGAAGAGAGACAATCTGCTACCAGGGCTCCCCCCCAACTGAGCCGTCCACCCCCCCCGAGGCTCCCCAGAACCTGCCCATCCCCTTGCATGTATCCTTCCCATCCAACTTTTGCTGTTATTGTGCTAGGCAAGTATTAATGTTTGAGTTTATTATACATGTTTAACAGTGATTAAGCATTGGCGTCAATAAGGCTCCTGGCGTTCATTTTTCATCTCTATGGTTTCGCCCCACATTAGTGATACCAAATGGGAGTGTGTAGTGTTTCTCCTGTATTGACTGATACGTGTAATATTTTATGCTGTATACTGCCTCTCCCTGGAATGCATTTTGATGTGTTGTCTTTTTAATACTGACATTAAATAAATAACATTTAAGGGCATTTATCCAACAGTTAAGTGCAGAATCCAGCTAAGGGGGTCCCAGTAAGCAAGATACATGTGTTGGTCACGCTTCAGAATGTCATTTTTGTGGCTTTTGAAATTTTAATTTTCCCTAGGAAAAAACAGAAAACAAGATGGTTGCCAAACGAAAGAGGATTTTCCCCTCATGAAAAAGGATGAAGTCAATATGAAAAGAGAATTCTTTTTTCCTCTCATACAGCTTCCAAAGCTGTGCTGGAATGATTTTAAAAACAAACACGCAAATGGGTTAAATATTGGTTGGTTTGTGAAATTAAATGAGGTGTTGACAAAGGCTGGCTTTGTGGAAATCTGGAACCGGAATGTGGTTAATAATATTGACTCATTTGTGAGTGAGGTAACTGTAAGGTTAAAAGATATTGCAATGCAAGAAGATATGGGTAGAATCTATGTGCTTGATACGCAGGGGCTATACTCTAGTTATTAAAGTAAATTGGGGTACTGAGAAGTACCTAATAAAATGCGAAAATTTTAAGCATGGGAATTTGCTGTGTATGATAAGATTGGCCAGCTTGGGCAACACATTTTTCAACTTACACAATAAACTTTATGGGATGAGCATAGAAAAGTGTAAATGTGTTACCAAAAAGGATTTAGAAATTGTGCATGTATTAACTGAATGTGTAATTATGGCAAGAAAAAAAGAAAGAAATGTCTTAACCCATTAATTGATCGACAGGGTGATGATTTTATCAAGATGCTGGTAAGTTTGAATGATATCAATTATATGTATGGGTTAGCAAGATTCTTTTACATTAAAACTTGATTTAATTGTAATGAGACATATTTTTATCTACATTGTCTAATATACAAGAAGTGTCTATGCTTATTTATATTTATATTGTGATTTTTGGATGTTACAAACGTGTGTTTTATACAATTCTTTTAATCAATAAAAGAATCTGAATCTGAATCATACAGCTATTTTTTTGTGCTTACTGAGCATGCTCAGAACCAGTTTTGCAAAATATCAAAATTAACTTTGGAACGGATTTATATTTTTTCACCAAACAAGTAAAAGGCACATCTGTGGGCAAGTTCCTTTCTGTCCAGAAAATTTGAGACCAAAATTCCAAACTGTCTGGGCACTAACCAAGTTGACAGAAAACCCATTCAAACCAATGGGGGAAAAAATCCCCACAAATTCAGTTTTTGCACTACAGTATCTGTATCTCGGTACATCCAGAGATCTACCATGCAAGACCGTGCATGCAAAACTTTGTGCAAATCCGTTGAAAGGCTGCAAAGTTATTAAAGTGCAAATATTGGGGTTTAACATTGAAGTGCCCATACAACCCTAATTATAGGGGCATGACCATGCCCCTATAATATATGAGGAAAGAAAATAGTGGGAGGATGTAGGAGAAAAAGTGATAATAGGCAGGCTAAGAACAGAATCTGGAAAATGAAAATATGATGATGGGTATGAAAAGGCATAGTAGGGTTTGGTCCTCAAATTGGGACTAATTAACAGGGCCTAGTAAGAAAGTAAGAAGGCTTGAAAGGAGACAAATGGTGTGTGGGGAGATAGAGATATGTAGAAAACGAAAATGGATCTGTACACATAGCTGAAATGCCTATATGGGTATGCCCCCCCCCACACACACACACACACTGGATGCAAGTGTGTGCAGGCATACCCACATGTGCAAACACACTGTGCACACATGCAAGCAAAGATATGATGGGTGGGGGCGCAAAAAAGACAGACTACAGTGATAAACCATAAGGTGGCTGAAAGATGCAAGTAGTAAATAAGTCTGTCATTTAAACCAGAGGGCTGCTGGGAGTCTAGGTGGATGATCAGCTTGGTTTCCATGTTTTTTTGTGTGTGTTTTTTTTTTTTTGGTCAGCATCCCGGAAGGCCTGCTGAAGGACAGAAACAGAAAGATCCTTGACATTAGTAGTAGTACATTCCCTGAAGGCTCTGGGCTCCTTACATAGCAAAAATACAGTTTAGAAACAGCAGCAGATGGTACATCAGATTTTATAGATACAAGAAGCACATTAAGGGATCGTAGGATAAGCTCTAATAAGTGCTAAAGTCCTCTTTAAATGCTGTTAACTGAGTAGGCCTCTCAAAGCTCTCGTGGAAGATGGTTCCAAAGAAGTGGGGCAACTGCAGCAAAGGCACGATCCCCAGACAACTTCAGACACAATATGGGGACCTTCAGGAGGCCTTCCTTTGAAGAGTGGAGAGGGCAACCAGGTGCATATGGGTACAGGAGCTCTTCTAGGTAGTAAGAACCCAGATTGTGAGTAGCATATAAGTTGTCGTCAGTATCTTGCACCGTCTAGATAAGTGCTTCCTAATACTTTCTCCATGTCAAGCCAGCCAATTGTTAAAACTCAATTGTACCATACAAACTCATTTTCTTCTAACAATTTTAAGCATTTTTACCTGTTGTAAATTTATGTTGTATCTTACTATGGCCTGTGGTACATTCACCTATGTGTCATGTATTTCATTAATGTTGATTTTTGTGACAGTGTGTCTTTCCTGGTGAAACGTTTTAATAAATAAATAAAAATTGTGTAGGGCTTTGTATGTTAGCAAACTTATCTTGAAGGAGATACACCACCTCACAGGTAGCCAGTGCAATGTTCTCAAAGCCGGAGAGATATGCTCGGAGCAAAAAACTCAGGTAATCAACCTGGCTGCAGCATTCTGCACCAGCTGCAAGCAGCACATCAAACCTTCAGATAGCCTGAGATAAAGAGCATTTCAATAGTCTAGCCTGGATGTCATGAAGGCATGCACCGGGGACTTCACGTTATGAGGGCTAAGAAAAGATTTGATCCAGGTGGCACTCCTAGGAGAAAAGAAACCACTATGGACCACAGCAGACACGTGATGCTCCATAGTCAGCTTGTGATCCATAGTGATGCCCAGATTCTTCACCCTATCTCTGGCTGGAAACTGCATAGGTCCCAGATGTTGGCCAGTCACCCCCCTGATACCCAGGTCCACCAGTAGCATTTCAGTCTTGTCTGGGTTTAACCTGCACCAGCTGAAGGCCATCCAGTCATTGATCACTGATAGGCAGCCATTCAGTACGCTCACTGCACTTTTCTCACCAGGAGCAAATGAAAGGTACAGCTGAGTGTCGTCAGCATAACAATGAAACTGCACACTGTGCCTTAATATCACCTCTCTGAGCAGCAACAGGTACACCGCAAATGACCTGGGCAACATAATCGACCCTTGAGGGACTCCATGGGTCAGAGCAGCTGGTCAAGAAAGTTTCCCCATGCAACCCAGCTGCACCCTACTGCAGAGAAAGGACTTGAGCCATCTCAGCACAACCCCATGGTCCATGGAGGTAAAGTGGAATACAATTGGCTTAACAGTGTCAACATTCCTGACTGCCCTATAATGTTTCCTGAATCAGTCAGCCAGGCATCTTCCAGTTTCTCTACTGTAGCTGCACACTTCCTGGAAAGAATACACTATATCACATTATTGGACATGCATGAGAACTCCTTGGTGTTGCAAAAGACACCTGTGGGACCTTGAATTTCAGTGACGCTTGAAATACATTTGCAGGTGTAACAGCGAGTTCTGTTGCAAGCTTTGGTACCTGGTAGGGAAGAATTGTTAGGAGTATGTATGCTGCTTCGCACCATGAGATTCCACAGATTGGTCAACAATAGGAGGCAGTTGGTGGCTCTGTAAAGGAAGCTTCAATACTAGGGTCAGTTTGCAGAGTAGGGAAGTTCCTAATGATGGTCCTGTGAAGAGAACGTGTTATTTTTTTTATTAAAATGTTCAATTTCAATACAAACCAGACATATGAACATTCTCTAAACAAGAATGATACTAAAAGAACACATCATTGAGAATTTCACAAGAGTATTACACCCACGGAGAAATTAGCTCTCACCTAGGAATACACATTCAAAAACAATGACAATGGGAGTAATGCCCACCTTGAAGGAGCTGGGGAAACGGTTGGGAAAAGCCCACAAACAACAAACATAATTGTTAAAGTGATATGTAATAGCTTACATGTTTTACAAAAAAATCTACTCTGAGCACCCCATAAATCAAATTACCAGGGTCGCCAAAAACAAAGTTGTATAACACTCTATATAACTCAACCATGTAAAAAGAACTTTATTGCAAAATTATTGATATGATTCACTTGAACCATGAAATAAAGGGATACAGCAAGAGGAGGCTAAAATATAAGATATACAGAGTCCAGCTCAGAGGATATACATTAATAGTTTACAGCTGGCCCAGTGGTGCGGTGGACACCACACCTTGCGCCATGCTGGTGACCCATGTTCGGGAACTAGTGCAGGCCACCAGGTGTCAGCAGGGGAGGAGATGGATCGAGCGGCCGCTGGACAGCTCTACATCTCCTGGGAGGGGGAAGACCTGTGGTCGGTGCACGTCTGACCCCTGGTGGAGGCTGGGGCTCGGTGCATGCATGTGCATGCCACTGGCATCATTGCACGTCGAGTTCCTGCAAGGGAGAAAATGGAAAAAGACCCTGGTGGCTGGTCGTTGTGGCTTAATGGCTGTCCCCCTGTGCTCTGTCTCCGGAGGTAACACCCTGAACTGGGTCCTGGATAGGCAGGTGAGTAGAGGGCTCCCCACTGCCTCACCATGGGGGGTAAGCCATGGGAGTTACAAGGGTGAGGGCCTGATGGAGCGGAGGCAGGGGACGGCAGCCAGATGAGAGGCCAACCGGGGCCCGAGGGGAGAAAAACATAGCAAAAAAAAATGTACCCCTCCATACTAGAATGCACCAACAAATTTAAACTAGCCAGTGATAGCTGAAACAAAAATCAACATTAAGGAGACATCCTATCTTATGGGTACCCCTCTTAAGTCTTTAACCACTGTTCAAGAAAAAGCAGTGTCACAGACCACAGTTATTTAAGTCATTCATGGGCCATTAGATGGTTCATCATCGGAGGCCAGATCTCCTTGAGGTGGAAGACTGTCCAGGAACTGAATGACTGACTCAGCCTCTGAAAATACATAGGGCTTACCCTTATATGTGATTCTAAGGTGAGCGGGGAAAAATAAATTGGCTGAAACACCGTGATTAGCCAGGTGCTGATGCAGCTGTAGTAGCTCCTTTCTCCTCATCTGTGTGTGCAGCCACATCAGGAAAGATTGAAATCTTCAGCCCCTGGTATTGCAGGCCTCTCTTACCCCTCACAGCAGCGAAGATCGACAAGCGTTCCTCCACAGAATCCAGAGTGACTAGCATGGTTGAAGACTGCACTGCACCCACAGGAGATCTCCTGCGATTAGGCAACCGGAATATACGCTTAATGTAGACCACCTCCTCCAAAAGTCCCAAAGAATCCAGAAATAAGGTCAGCACTTCAGTTTTTAGGTCCTGAAGTGTGATAGCAACCGGAAGCCCCACAATTCGAATATATTGGCTGCACACAGTTGATTTTCAAGGGTCTCTACTTTATTTGAAAGGAATTTAGAGTCCCGAGCTTGTGCCATGGTGTAGTGCTTCTGCCGATTAGCAATTTCTTCTATGGCCTTGGAGCTCTCTTCTCTACCTTCCTCTAATTTTGTAACCCTCTGATCCATCACCATTAAAGATGTGTTAGTCTGATTCACCTTCTCCTCAATCTTCTGCAGGATAGTAAAGATCTGTTCGATAGGTGAGGGCAGCTAAGGCAAGGAAGGAGCAGAACCTGGCCAGAGAAATTAGGAGAGGGAACAAGGGGTTCTTTAGATACATTGGGGAAAAACGAAGGGTGAAGGGGCAGATTAGCAGGATTAAAACAGGGGAGAGATGGGCACAAGACCCGGGGGAGCAGGCTGAGGTACTAAATGAGTACTTCACCTCAGTTTTCACCAAGGAAAATGGGGTGCTGCATCATACATGGGAGGTGACAGTGATACTGAGGGGGGTGACCCTTACCGATCGGCGGGTCTGGGGAGAGGGGGAGGCACCACTGGCAGGAGGGGGAAAGGCTAAGCAGGGAGAAGAGGTAGCGGAAGTGGAAATCACAGCAGAGAGAGTGAGGGAAGTCCTCAGGTCCCTTAAGATGGAGAAATCACCAGGGCCAGATAAATTACATCCCAGAGTGCTGAAGGAACTTGCAGATGTCCTTGCGAAACCCCTGGTGGAGCTTTTCACCATCTCTCTGAGGACAGGGTGGGTGCCCCAGGACTGGAAGGTGGCGCATATAGTGCCTATCCACAAGGGGGGATCAAGGGAGGTGGCAGAGAACTACAGGCCTGTCAGCCTGACATCAGTGGTGGGCAAGGTGATAGAGGGCATTGTCAAGGAGAGGCTGGGGGACCTGGAAAGTCAGGGTGCCTGGATGATAGACAGCATGGATTCATCCCGGGGAAATCGTGTCAGACAAACCTTGTGGAGTTCTATGACTGGGTGATGAGTGCCTTGGACCTGGGTAGACCAGTGGACGTCCTCTTTCTAGACTTCAGCAAGGCATTTGACTCTGTTCCTCATGTGGGCCTGTTGGATAAGCTGGGAGAAATGGGGGTGGGGAACCAGATGATCAGATGGATAGGCAACTGGCTCCAGGACCGGACCCAGAGGGTCGTAGTTGGCGAGATAGTCTCATCCCCAAGGAGGGTCATTAGTGGGGTCCCACAGGGATCAGTCCTTGGGCCCCTCCTGTTCAACGCCTACGTCTCTGACATAAGGACAGGTATCAGGAGTGAGATGAGTCTCTTTGCGGATGACTCAAAACTGGGGGCGTGTGGTGGATGGAGGGGGGAGGTGGCCCTACAGGGGACCTGGAGGCTCTGTAAAGATGGTCTAGAAAGTGGAAGCTGAGGTTTAATGCAGGGAAATGCAAGGTACTGCACCTGGGGCCAGAAACCCGGCCAAGTGTACACCCTGGGGGAATGCTACAAGTTTCGATGGCTGAGAGGGACCTGGGAGTGGTGGTGGATGTCAAGATGAACAACTCAGAGACTTGTAGGAGGGCAGCAGCCAAGGCCAATGGGATGCTGGGATGCATCACTAGGGGGATCACCTCCAGAAGGAGGGAAGTGATACTCCCTCTGTATAACTGCTTGGTGAGGCCGCACCTCGAGTACTGCATACAGTTTTGGAGGCCACACTTAAAGAGGGACATTAGACTCCTGGAGAGGGTCCAGAGGAGGGCAACCAAAGTGATTTGGGGCTTGGGGGACAGGACCTATGAGGAGAGGCTCAAAGAGCTAAATATGTACACATTAGAAGAGAGAAGGGACCGGGGGAACATGATAGAGGTCTTCAGGTACATGAAGGGGTAAATAGGGGAGGAACAGTCAGGGTGCTTTGAAGGAAGGAGGAGGGGGCCACTAGAGGCCATGGGTGGAAGGTGGAGGGGGAAGATTCAGGGGAGAAAGGAGGAGGTGCTACTTCACTGAGAGGGTGGTGGAGCCATGGAATGCACTGCCTAGGGGGCTGGTGGAGGCAGAGATGGTGGAGGGGTTCAAGAGGGGGTTGGACAGGTACAGGGGAAGGGTTCTGGAAGCAAAATCCAATGCAGCGAGAATATCCAGAACTGGGAAGGGAGAAGCCAGAGAAGGCAAGGGGGGCAGCAAGATCAGCTCCCAGGGTGGGGGCTGACCAAACGAGCAGATGTGAAAGACCGTTAGGCCTATTCTGCTGGCATTTTAGTATGTTAGTATGTTAGTCAGATCCTTCTGCGATGCAGGCTGCACTGTAGCCGCTAGGCCCAGCTTAGGAAGCATATATTCCTCCACAGATTTCGATTGGGAAGCCACATTTTTCTCTGCTTTTTTTTTGGTCCCATATTCAGTACAGAGGTGGTCTAGGCACACCAATATAGTTTGAGCACTGAATAGGCAAAAGTAGTAAATTAGAATGTAGCAAACAAAAACCCAGAAAATGGAGCTAATCTAAGACACATCTGCTCAAGTTGATGGCTAGCCCCACCCCCGAGAAAGTGTATTTGAATGGAAGGGAAGCACTAATGAAATATAAACACAACTACTATTAATTTAATTCTGTTGGCTGTTTAAGGAAAGGTGTGCAGTAAATTGTTTTTACGTATTTTATTGTGGGTACTTCCTGAGATGACAGATTTACTCAGACATGTAGTGCAATTAGAAGCTGTTTATTTCAATACATAGTTAACATTTAAACACATTTGACACTTTAGCAAGACAAAACATTCCTAGAAAAATCTCTTTCAGACTTTTCCTGTTTGTGCACTTTATTTCCTTACACAATTTTTACTACGTATGTATGAGGCCCTGTAACTCTTATCAGGAGATAATTTAAGGTAGTATTCTCTCAAGAATAACCTTAACTAACTCAAGTACACAATTCCTTGGTACGAATAATCTTTGCTAGCATTTAAACAATATTTCACTGCAGTTCATCTGTATGCATTTAATCTGGAACCAGGATTCTTAAAAGACATATATTAGGCAAGCACCTTTTAAAAGTCAGTAAAGTTATACTCGGCCAAATATATTGAATAGTGTCTTGTCTCCCTTTCATCTGGAGATTTGAAGTATCTTGGATGGCTGTATTAAGAAGGTTTCTTCCTGGCTTTTTGAATTCTTTTCTTCCTCGAGGCTTGTAAATAAAATAACAAAGTTAGTACAATTTCAATGTTTCTTACTTCTGGCAGAAGCCAAAAGTCTTTAGAGTTCAGCAGAATAATAGTTCTTAAAGCTTGGTAGAAGTAGCGTAGATGTGAGATCTCTTCCAGCAATGAAACACGGATTCAGATGGGAGTGAGTAGGTAAACGTGTTGGTCTTTGGAGATGCTGTATATAGGCGAAATACTTCCTCAGAAGTAGCATGAGGTTTTGGAATGATATAGCCATATTTGGACAATGGCTTATCTGGGTCAGAAGTCTATAACATACGTGCAGAGGTATTTTTACTCATTAGAGACACTGTCAGCAACCTATTGTCCTTTTAAACTTGTCCACAAGTTGAGAATTAATAGATTTATAACCACAAGACCTTACACTGCATATGTTAAAAAATGAGGTGATGGAGGTTGTATCATTTGGTTTATGGTGCTGTAGTCGTTGGTAGCAGATGGTCCCCTGTTAAGAGGAACCAGTTCCTCATTTGGCTGGCTGGATTCAGATATGAGGCAACTTCTTATGGTATGATCCAATGACATAATAAGTGCTGAGTTTTGATTTTAAAATACTTCTGGAGCTGTCAGCTCTTTGCACAATGTCTGAGTCTAATGAATTTGTTCATTTGGCATTGTTAAAAGTTCTTGAAGTTAGCAAGCTTAAAGCATATTGTTTAATGTAGATTGTTCCATGATTTCTTGGTGCTGAGAGGAGTTCACGTACTCGAGTTAAGCATTTGCAGGTTTGTTAGGCTAGAGACTTAAAAGGAAATGTTTTTATGACAAGTTCTTTTAATGTACATTAACAGCAGCTGAGATTAAGGTGAATATCCTTTTTACACTTTGGCAGGGTCTGGTGGTTTATGGCCGCTATTGTGCCTACAGGAACATATCGTCATTGTTGCATGGGAGTATCGTTGGCTCCCTCCTGAAAAAAAAATGTGCTCCTGTGGTGTCCTGGTGCCTCTGGCCCCAGACTGACAAGTGTGAATCAGTAGTGAAGTATTCTGAAAGACAAAACTGCAGGAATACACAATTTTCATATCTCTCAAAAGCACATCTAGTTCAGTGCAGTGCTAGTCACCCACTCCATGATCATTTGTTTTTATTGGATTTTCAATGAGTTTGTATAGCAGCTGCAATACTGTGCCCAAATTTATTTTAGTATATACTGCCACAATAGCAACCCTCTCCCCAACTGGAAGTCTCTACCATATTCCCAGGAAAAAGAGGGAAGAGGCAGTAAACCACAGTTGAAATCCTAAATTAATGTATGTAGGAAGCCTTGACTTCCCAATATGTTCTGTTTATTGTACATATCCTTGTATTGTAATTTATGGGTCTCGGCCCCCAGGCCGCATCTGGAATCGAGCTTTTAGCTCAGTATGCTTTCCTGGTAAAACTCGAAAATAAATAAATAAATAAATCTTGGGGAATATGCATTGAACTTCTTGCCAGGAACTTTCCTGTTAGTTTTCCCAGTCTGGCTTCTTCACATCCTGTAGGTGTGACCATGGGAATGCTGCCTATAAAAGTCTTGGTGGCACTACTCTGGCCACGCTACACAGTGTCCCTCGCAGGGAGACCACCTACTGTCCTTTTCTTCCACTGAGTTTCTGCCATGTTACCCTAGAATGCCCATAGGGACCCACCAGTTACTTTGGGGCTGGCAGTATACCCTAGAGTTTATAGTAACGAACTGAGAATGAACTTGGTACAACCAGCAGACCTGGGTTTGATTCCTGCAATCTCTATTTGCATATTGTGTGACTCTGAGCAAGGCACTTAACCTGACCAGTGCTCCCAGGTTGGCCCTGAAAATAGGCACTTGTGGCTAGTGGGCCTTGTCTAGTTACCAAAGAATAAAAAAAAAATTATTTCTCAGCCTCAAAGCAGACATTTGATTTTGGTCTCTTCTGCTTGCCCTTGGCTAGAGGGATAAATGAAGCCACACTTGATTTATCAAAAAACAGAATCCTTTCAATGATAGTTCTTCTATTAGGCCACACCTTTGGAACTACAGCCACATCAGCACTAGGACCACTCGGAAACTTTTGCTAGCTGGGGGGCCACCCACAATGACATCACACGTGAGCATTTACATAAATGTGGGCAGCCCCATCTTCCTCAGCTCTTTTCCTGCCGTCAGTCGTGCTCATCAGACTTACAATGGAAATGCTGACCATCTAGCCGTTGTTGTTTGTTATTTTGATCTAAGTGAATCACTGGCTGTTCCAGCACTGTTAGTGTGGAGAAAAGATTTATAAGGACAACACGTATGTCTTCTGTCTAGACCTCTCTCACAAGGTCAGAACTTGTGAGATTTTCCAGGGCTTCAATCAAGCGACTAGGTGATGCAGAAGAAAGGCACTGGAGAAGTTTTTGCTGGAAAAAACTCTAGCAGCCATGGAAAAAGCCCAGGGTCAGAAATCTGCATCGCCAGACCCATCAACCAACTCACGGTCGTCGAAATCGAAAGACCACAAAAAAGACCAGTTGTCGTCAGTACACAACCATAAGCATAGGGACAAAGACAAGTCTGCTTCTCCGGCAAGATCTAGGTCACCATTGTGGCCTGTAGGCACTCTAACTTCATCATCTTACACCTCAGCAGTGGTGACTTGTCATCATCTCTAGTGGTCACAGCCCCTGGCCCGGGCACCGTCGATGTGCAGACAGTACTGGCGTAATTTTCAGATACAATACGATTCATACTTCCAGGCTTACTTATGTAGCCTGTACTGCCATTGATTGACATCATTGGCTGGTTCACAGCATGTACCTCCTGAGCAGTGGCATCCGGCATCACCAGCAAGATTTTCAGTTCCTGCCACCAACAGGGACATTGACGAGGAGGAGGAATATAGTCCAGTCCTCATAATGGAGGAGGATTATGAAGAGGAGGGTTATGGAGAAGAACAATATTTAGCACATTCTAGCTCCACTGCATCTTTTTGTAGTGAGGATTCTGTGGTGTACACACCCAGATCTCCTCCTGAAGACCCTGCCTTCCAATCTGTCATGCAGCAAATGCAGAATGTAATGGGCTTTGCTGTGGAAGAAGAGGATTCCACTAGAAAAAAACTGATGGACTTCTTGGAGGTACCCTGTACTCCCTCCATCATTGTTCCTCCAGTTTATCCTGTATTGGAGGATGCCACATTTGCTGCATAGTACTGGTCAAATTCAATACCAGCTGTACCTAGAAAGGCTGACAAGCAGTATCATGCTCCTTCTGCCAAGCCTTATTATGCCAGTCAGCTTGAGACAAACTCAGTGGTTATGGCTACTTATGACAGATCCAGGGTACCTAAACATGAGTACTCTGCCTCATTATCAGGAATCCAGGAGGCTAGATGTGGTGGGCAAGCGTACACATGCCTCTGCCTCACTAGGCCTTTGTATTGTGAACTACCAGGCTCACATGGTAAAGTATCAGAATAGCTTGTGGAAGGCTGCCAAACCTGCAACTCAGGCTTTTCCAAAAGGTAATGCCAAGAATGAGTTTGTTAAACATCTCACTTCTGGTGCTGAGATTGGCAAACATTTGCTGCGCTCAGTACATGATGTCTCTGATGCATCTGCCAGGTCAACTGCCACTAGTATTTGCATGAGATAGTATTCTTGGCTCAGGTTTGCTGGGTTTGCAACTGATTTGCAGCAAATGATTTTGAATACCCCTTTTAGAGGCACCAAACTGTTTGGTTATCATGTGGAAGAGGCATTAACAAGCCTTCAAGTTTCTAAAATTACTTTAAGGTCAGTCAGATCCCTGTATCCCATGCCTGGTAGGGTTTGTGGAGGGGGTCTTTTTGTCAGCCTGCTGCCAGAGGTGCCCATCAAGTCTACCATCAGCAAGACCAGAGTAAGGGCAGTGGAGCTTTGCCATATCCCCTCCCCCCAGGGACCCATTCCAAAGCATCAAAGGCCAATGGAGCTGGTGGTTCTGCCCCCCAACTCACTCAGCCTGATTCTAAGCAGCCTGCCCCCACACTGTTGCCTCCAGAGGTGGTTGTATCGGGACAGTTCTCCCTTCATCTGACACAATGGAGAGAGAATACCCGGCATAGACAAATGAGTTAACTGCAAGGGGACATGCTCTGGAGCTCTTACAGACCCCCAAAGCACCCTTCACCTCTTTCCACTTATCCTCCAGGATATTTGTTCCTGCTGAAAGTAGTGGTGCAAACTTTGCTAAACAAACATGCAATAGAACCAGTGCCTTCTCATCAGAATAACAAACGGTTCTATTCCAGATACTTCCTGGTCCCCAAATGGACAGGAGATCTCAGGCCTATGTTAGATCTAAGAGACCTAAACTTATAGTAAATACAAGAAGTTTCACATGGTCTACCTGCAGAATCTGATTTCCCCTATTACAGAGAAGTGGGTGTGGTCCCTAGATAAAAAGAATGCATACCTTCATATTAAGGTCAGGCAACATGACAGATGGTGTCTGAGATTCATGCTGGAAGGGGAGCATTATAATTTCAAAGTATTGCCATTTTGCATGTCTTTTGCACCATGTGTCTTTACCAAATGCTTGGCAGTGGTGGCAGCAGCCCTTCACAGGGAAGGCCTGTATGTCTTGTTGTACCTGAATGATTGACTTTTCAAAGCTAGCTCCAGGAGCCAACTCTTGCATACCCTGTCTTGAACCAGGCAATTGTTCAAAGACCTGTAGGTTACAGGGAATGTGCCAAAATCAGTACTGACTCCTTGTCAAAAGCTGCAGTACATAGGTGCTGTCTTGGACACAGAGTAGGGGTTTGCGTTCCTGCCCCTGGACAGGGCAGAATAACTAATTGCTCAAGCCAAACTTGTATATAGCAGGCATCAACACCAGTCAGAACATTTCTGTATCTCCTGAAACCCACTCACAGTAGCCACTGTAATTGTGCCACTGGCCCACTTACACGTGTGGATACCACAGTGGACATTGAGAGTACAATGGGAACAGTTGACGGACAACATGGACCAGAAGGTGTTTGTCACATGCCCCTTATGCAAAACACTGACATGGTGGAGGGACCGCTGCAACCTTTTAAGGGGTGTTCCATTTCTCATACCAACTCCAACTCAGATTCTCATCTCAGATTCATCTGTATCCAGGTGGGGGCACACCTGGGTCTTTATCAAGCACAAGGTTCTTGGACCCAGGTGGAAACCAAATTGCACATAAATGTCCTGGAGATGAGAGCTGTCTTATACAGTCTCCAGGCTTTTCAGGAGCATCTGACTGTGGGTCCTTTGTTAATACAGACAGACAACATCATTGTCATACATTATATAAGCAAACAAGGGGGAACTCATTCCTATCCCCTGTGTTGAGAAGCAATAAGAGTGTGGTACTGGGCACTGGAACACGACCTAGAGCTGTCAGCAGTGCATCTCCCAGGTGTCCAAAATGTCTTAGCAGACAAGGTAAGTGTATGGTTGCCCAACTGGATGTCTGTACATTTTTGACAGGTATTCTGCACATGAAACTTTCCATCCGTAATGCGGTCCTGCCTTGGTATCTGAACTATGTCCTTGAAAAACTTAACTCTGGCTCGTTTTGAGCCAGTCGCAAGTTGTGGCTTACACTTTCTGTCATGGAAACCATTAGTTTTAGTTGCAATCAGTTCTGCTCCAAGGATTTCAAAGCTACAGACTTATGTGTGAGCCTGCTTATTTGATTTTCTACAAAGGCAGAGCTTCTTTGCGTACTAATCAATCCTGAGTTTTTGCCAAAGGTGATGTCTTGAGTTTACATTAAATCAAACCCTCCACCTTCCTGTTTATTATCCTGCGCATACCAGTCAGGGTGAAATATTGCTCCATAGTTTGGACGTACATAGAATATTGAGATACTGTGTGAATCACACCAAGGACTGCAGAAAGTCCTCTCAGCTTTTTGTTTTGTTCACCCCTGGGAAAGAGGGCACCCCTGTGTCGAAACAATGCTTGTCAAAATGGCTAGCACATTGTATTACGTTCTGTTATAGGAAATGTGGTAAGGAACTTCCTAGTGTGGTTCATGGTCACTCCACCAGGGGGAGATGGCTGCTTCTGCTTCTTGTTTCAGAAACGTTTCTGTGGCTGACATTTCTGGTGCAGCCACATGGAACACTGTCCACACTTTTACTAAACATTACAGTCTGGACATTGTTTCTCGCAGATGAGCAGGTTTTGGCCTTGCTGTTCTACACGGCCTGCTGTCCTGAACCAGATAGCACCAACCTTGCAGATAGCTTTTGGGACTGCTTGGGACTTATTCCAAAGGTGTGGCCTAATGGAAGAGATATCCTTGAAGAAGATGGAATAGTTACATACTTACCATAACAGTAAATCTTAGAGAGTATCTCTTCCATTAGGCCATGCCGGCCCTCCCGCCTTCCCCCTATTCTAATCTGTAAGGGAATATGGTATCTGAATTTTCATGGCTGGTATGGTAGAGGGAGTGCACAGACTTCAAAGTTCTACCAGAGGTCTGGAGAGCTTTCAAAGTTTCTTGGACCTCATGACCAAACAATTTCTGGCTCCTGAATGGGGCATTAAGAATGGTTTGCTACACAACACTAGCAAAACCTGCCATCCTTAGCCGTGAATATCTCCTGGGACAGATCCCTAAAGCCGCAACTCTGGTAGAAGCATCTGATACATCAAAGGCCATGTGGAGCAAATGCTTGCCCACATCAGCCTCAACAGTAAGAACTTTCAGTAGCTCCTGTTTAGGGGTACCCTCAAGCAAGGCTTGTGCAGCTGCCTTGGCCTTTCTTCAGAGAGCGCGTTCTGATATTTCGTCATGTGGGCCTGTTAACTGGCAATGTGAAGGCCCAGTGATGCAGAGGCATATGTTCTTTTGCCTGAGACAGACCACTTCCTGGATTATTTATCAGGAGGGAAGGGACTCAGATGCTTAGGTGCCCTAGACCTTTCATGGGCAGCATAAATGACCACTGAGTCAGTCTCAGGTTGTGTGGCATAAAAAGGCCTCCTAGAAGGGACCATATACATTTTGTCTGCCTTCCTGGGGACAGCAGGTATGCTGCTTGGTCTGTAATAGAAGCAAAGGTGTCATCCTGTAAGGCTGGAAGCAGAGGAGGCAACACAATGGCAGGAGACTCAGACAGTTCCAAGAACTCTTATCAAGTTAGACCCGTGGAACAGCCTGCCCCAGGAGGTGATAGCATCAAAGACAATCGGGGAGTTCAAACTCATATGGGACGGACATAAAGGACAAGTTAGGATGAAGGCTGCATAGGGAGGGGGGTAGTTTCTAGGGCAGACTAGATGGATTGCAGGGTCCCCATCTGCCGACATTGTTCTTATGTAAGTTCTTCATGGTAGTGTCCTGCTCCTGCAGGGCAAATCTCATGGCAACTTTCAACTGCTGCATCATGGTGAGGAAGGTAGGATCCTCTGGAGGGGACCATGGTGTGTTCACCACAGAGTTCTCATTGCATGTAGAAACAGTGGAGCTGGTGCCCTTTTCATTGGGCTTTTAGCATAATTTCAGCTTCATCCTCCATCATTAAGATCAGGACCATACTCATCAACGGGAAGGGAGGAAGGAGCATGCCAGCGATGTCATCAGAGTAGGTGGCTGGGGCAAGGGACTATCTTGTGGCATCAATGCGGGGTTAGTAACAGGCACCATCGACAAGCCCCCTGGAACAGGAAGGCCAGGCATTAAGCATCTTATCATTTCAGAAAAAGAGAGAACTGCCTGAGCATTAGCGCCACTGTGGTCGACAGGCATGATGGGAGGAGTCAGTGGGGGAGGCAGAGTCCCTGACGTTGACATACCAGCATAATGGGTCTGGTAGTGCCTGCACCAAGCCCCAACCTTGGTGTGTTGATGGTTGGGGGGGGTGGCTGTCGCTGCTGAAGAAGCGGACAATGTCAAAGTGGGGGCATATCTGAGGAAGGTAGGGGCAACCTGGAACTCACTGGGGAGGCTCTCTCCTTGTCTTTGTCCTAGTGCTTGTGACTCCCTGATGCCTTTTTCCAGGACTTAAATGACTGTGATTCGGTTGACTGGGCTGGCAACACTGCTGTCTTTTGTTGGAGCTCCCTCTCTATTCTAGCTACAGTCTTCTGGAGAATAAATGTCTCCAAAGTCCCTTTACAGCGTCGCCTGGTTGCTGAATTAAATGCCCATCAAATTTCACAGGTTTTCACGTTGTGGTCTAGGCCTAGGCAGCAGACACAGACGTCGTGGGAGTCCCCAGTATAGATCTTCTCTCTGCACTCACAGTATCGGAGAGTTTTGTCAGTTCTTTTGACAACATACAGGTCATTTAAAATCACTATAAAAGTTGATTACTTTCGTATACAGAAAACAAATAAATGGTGGCTATTGCAGCAGCGTTTCCATAGCGGTCCAACAAGTCTGATCGATGGCAGGAAAAGAACTGAGGAGAGATGGGGCCATCCACGTTTATGTGGAAGCTGCATTGTCATGGGCAGCCCCTGTCTGACTGCTTGCAAACGTTTCTGTGTGGTCCTAGTGCCTGGCAGCTACAAGTTCGATAGGTGTGGCCTGATGAAAGAGATATCCTCGAAGAAGATCAAGGGTTATGCCACAGCTGCGGGTGGGTCAGAAGCAGTAATCCAGTACAAGGGCTTATGGGCAGACTAGATGGTCCAGGCGGTTCTTATCTGCCGATCATTTCTGTTTCATTCTGGAGGCACTTATTGACCTTTGGTCAGCTGGTCCCATCCCTACCTGCACACCCTTCACCTTCCATTCTGACTCTTGAAAAGACAGAATTGAACAGGTTCAAGGTATCTCAGAGGGTGTCATGAAATGCTTTTTTGCTGTGTATAAACCTTCCAGCAGGAAGACATACACAGCCAAGTAGAAAACATTTTCCATCTGATGCTCTAAAACCTGTGGACCTTTTTAGGTGTCCACCTGAAAGGGTTGTGGAGTACTTACTGGATTTTTTTGATGCTGGCCTACAGTATCCAACAGTTAAGGTTCACCTATGTGCCATATTAGCAAACCACAAACTTGTAGGCACCCTCTACTTGGCATAGTTGCCACTGTTTAAGAGGTTCCTCAGCAGTACTCTGCACACAATGCCTCCAATCAGGAAGCAGGTGGCTCCCTGGGATATCAACCTTGTGCTGGATATGCTCATTCACAAGCCTTCGAGCCTACTATGACTTGTGACTTGAAGTTTCTAACCTGGAAAGCAGCAATTATGGTAGGTGTCACCTCTGTACAGAGAGTATCTGTAATCCATGTTTTGGTCACAGATCCTCCATATAGTGTTTTCCATAAAGATAAGCTAGATCTTCCAAGAATCAATCTTCACCATCAATTCCCAATTATGGGTCTGGAGCTGGAGGTACTAGGACCCATTGTTTTTTTTGCCATAGAAGTGTATGTGCACTTTGAGCCAGACCCAGGGTGCCTGTTCTGCTCCAGCTCTGGGCACCATTGACCATCCCATTCCTCTCTCCATACTGGGAAGCCACTCCCCCCATAGATTCCCCCCACAGCAGAGCCAGGAGAGAGAGTGCCATCCCACCCCTCCTGGAGCTAGCATATCCAGATGACCTGCCAACAGGAGCAGAGGTGTGGGTCAGGGTGTCCCGGTGGGTTTCATGAAGCCCCTGGTCTGCTCCCATTTTCCTCTTTTCTCCTCCTAGAGCCACAGACAACATGGACAATGCATGCACGTGGACATGCATATGCAGTCCGGAACCATGACTCCTTCCACCCACCCAAACTAACTTCTTACCTCCCATGCATCTGCACTACCACCAAGCCTCCACCCAGTGGCAACCAAGAGTCGGGAAGGTACACAACCCTAATCCAAGAGAGGAGAGCTGCCAAATGGCTGTTCAATCCTCTCTTGACCCTCACCTGTGCCAACTCCCAGCGAACCAAGCTTGTTCCCAAACTCAGGTCGTCAGTGTGGTAAAAAGTGATGCTGAGAGCGCCTGAACCCTCTCCATCACCAAGCCAGCAGCAGAGCGCTTTAACCCTCTCTGTCACCAAGCCAGCTGCAGGAGCAAATTCTTTGCAAGAGGGAGGTAATGTCAGCTACTGATGGCACCAGCGCAGCTCACATGGTGCCATGTGCACCAGCCAATAACTGTCCCCGGCTCCCTAATGAACCTCAGTTCTGTTCTTCCCACCGACTATACACTGTGGGAGCAAGAACACCTCAGTTTGTTGACCGTTGCTGAATTTTCTTCTGCATCACAGCTAGTTTATCCATTTGCTGTGCCTACTCTCTTTATTATTTTTGTTTACTGTGATGCTGAGGAAGAGAAGAAGGGAGCCAAGAAGTCCCAAAAACTCAAGCAGCCTCTTAACATGCATCACTGACCCTGTGGGAAGATTGTCGCTGTGACGGGTTGGCATCAACATTGTTGGACCTGCCTTGGCTGTTCTTACAAAATCAATGATTGCTACACCTGCTTCTCGATGGACTGCTGTACCTTCAAAATCTGCACGATGAAGTGTGGTCGTCCAAGCCCCACTTTTTATGCCAGGCATCGCACTCATGAGGCCAAGGTACAGTCTCTGGGCCTTTCCCAACATCCCTGATGTTGAGGAAGCACAGGGTCCTCCTTGACCTCGCCAAGGCATTGAGGCACAGGGGGGTGGGTCTGGTGGACCAGTTGGCTCCTCCCTGGTGGCTGGCTGCACATCCCCTAAATCTGTCTGCCCAGCAAGTGCAGTGAAACAAGCCAGCTGTACGTTCAGTCTTCTCTGAGAGACATCTTGGTGTTGTGGCTTAGTGCCACCTTGGCATTGTTTATGGGGTCACTGAGCACAGTGTCACTGGTCACAATGTCGGGTCCCCTCCTGACACTGTTCACCACGTTGGGAGAGGGACTGACACTGGTGCCATGCGGTGTCAGCTTGCCGTGGTGGTTGTGGTGGTCTCATCCTCTGGCAGCCCTAGTGGCTCCAGGGATGGAGTTTTGAGACTTTTCTTTTATTGGTGAATAATTACTATAAATGCTTTTTCTCTTACAGCCTTACCAATGGACTGGTACAGGGGTACTAGAGTGGATGTAGTCACAAGTTAGACTATCCCACTTTTCTTTTCTATATATACTGTAATATATACTGTAAATGTGTGCTTTAATAATAATTTACTGGGGATCTTCCATTCTGCAACCTATGCCAGGTAAGAAAAAAAAAATTACTCACTGTAGTAGTGTTGTTTCTTCCAAAGGAATCCCTCACTATGCTTGACAAATGCATCATTCCCCTGGAATAAGCTGCCCTGGAGATTAGAATTTTGTGCTAATTAGATAACCTTAGAATGAAATTCGAAACTGCTGAGTGGTCACACTCTCCTCTGCCTTTTAACAGCAGATTTATTTTTCAAGTTGTGGGAGAGCAGTGACCACTAAATCTACCTAAATGACTACAAAAAATTTAGAATAAACCTAAAAATTTGAAAAAGCTTTATCTTATAGCAGGAGAAAAAAACAACTGAATGTGTGAGGCACGGAGTATCAGTTGTGAAGCAGTATAAGAAGTAGTGCTCAACAATAAAGAGGACTGTGCCTTCTGAGAACCTTTTCCAGGTTCTGAAAGGGGAGGTAGGGATAGAACTGTCAAGCATAGTGAGGGATCCCTTAGGAAGAAACATTACTAGGGTGAGTAATGTTTTCTTCAAACTCCAGGAATCCCTCACTTATGCTTAACATATGCAGACTCCACATAAGTACTTTGGGAGGTTGCGTACAGAACCCATTCAGGGAAAAGGTTCTGCAAGACAGCAGTGCTAAAGCCGGCATCCCTTCTGGACTGAACATCCAAGCAGTAGTGCTGTGTAAAAGTGTGTCCTGTCCTCCAGTTTACTGCTTTACAAACTCACTGTAAGAAGACACCTCGGGATGCTGCCACAGAGGTGCCCATTGTAGAGTGGGCCCTTAGGCCCAAAGGTGGAAGCTTGCCAGCTTTATCATAACAGAACTGGATATAGAGAACTATCCAGTGAGAAATGGTTCTCCTGGATGCTGGTTTCCCTTGGCCTACATCCTCATAGATGACAAACAACTGTGTAGTGGTGGACCTGACATCCTTTGTGCATTCCAAGTAATAACTCAAAGCTTTCTTAACTTCCATGCTATGGAGCCTCTGCTCCCCTGGTGTGGACTTCTCAATAAAGAACACAGGGAGTGTGATAGGTTGGCTGAGGTGAAATTCAGAAACCACTTTGGGAAGGAATTTCCTATTGGTCCTCAAGACTACCTCATCCCTGTGGAAAATTATGTGGTTAGGATCTGTACATGGGGCTTCAAGCTTGCTCACCCTCCTGGCAGAGGTGAGAGCTACCAGGAAAACTGTTTTCCAGGTGACAATACTTCCCATCAGCTGGGCAATACACAGATTCAAGTCCCAGGGCGAACTAGATCCTTAAAAGGGGAAGGGGTTTCAAGTGGATCACATCCTTGAATAACCTCTTGAAAATAGCCTGGGAGGCTAGGAACCTATCCTTGCCAGCTGAGACATATGCCGTAACTGCTGCCAGATGCACCCCTTCAGGGTTGAGTGCCAAAGGCACAGGGACTGCAGGTGGAACAAATAATCCAAAATGTTGGATAGGCTAGCCTGAAAAGGGCTACTCTATCTGGAGGAGCACACAGTAAAAACCTTTTCCATTTTGAAACAAAGGTTTTCCCGGTTGCTGGTTTTCTGGAAATCTTGAGCACATTTAAAACCTCTTCTGAGAGGTTTAACCTAGAGGATTCTTGCTCTTTAAGCACCAAGCCCTGAGGCGCAGGGTGCTCAGGTCTGAGAATATTATCTTGCCTTGAGGCAAGGTCAGTAGATTGCACCTCAGAGGGAGGGTGACTGGAGGTTTGATGGAGAGGGACAGGAGCAGGGAGTACTTGGGTCTGCCTGGCTCAGTCTGGAGTAATTAGAGTCACTGTTGCAGGCTCTCTTCTGAGTTTTAGCAGTAACTTTAGTAAGAGTAGGAATGCGGGAAGTGCATAAAGGAACTTCCCTGTCCAACAGAGGACCAGAGCATCGTCTGGGACTGTCCCCACCGAGGGAGGCCTGCAACTAAGAAGGGGGAGCTGGTAGTTTTGCCAGGAGGCAAACAGATCTATCTGTGGTGTGCCCCAACTTCTGAACACTGTGGAGAGCACTTGCTTGTTCAGAGTCCACTTGTGGTTTCCTTGACTGATCCTGCTCAGGGAATCTGCGAGGACATTGTCTTTCCTGCAAATGTACTGCGGATAGCTGTACCTCCAGTGTGTATGCCACATTCCAGATCTTCATTGCTTCTGTGCACAGTTTGGAAAATCTTGTTCCTTCCTGTTTGTTTATATAGTATGTGATGGTGTTGTCTGTCCTCATCTGGAGTGACTGACCCAAGATGTGGAAAGAATAAGTCTGCATTGCCAGATATACAGCCCTGAGTTCCAGGAGGTTTATGTGCTCCTGAGGCTCTAGTGGGGTCCACACTCCGATTACAGTGAAGTCCTCCAGATGTCCCCCCCAGCCCAGGAGGGAGGCATCTGTAGCAAGCACCACCATAGATGACTGCTAAAGGAAGGGGACTCACTCTCTGAGGATCTCTTCTTCCTTCCACCAGTCCAGTGCCCTTAACAGGAGGATCCTGCCTTTGGGACCAGTGAGACTCTTGATGGTACTGAATATCCCTCATTTGGAACCTGGCACCTGGTGTCACTGCTGTGGAGGTGGCCATGTGCCCTAGCAATTGAAGGAAGACAAGCACTTTAATAGACTGGATTCTATCAAACCACCCTGAACACATTACTTATGTAATAGTCCACTCTGACTCACTCAGTGATCACTCCCCAGTATCATGTCCTTGGACAAATAAATTCACCAAGCCTCCGCCACTAACTGTAAGAAACAGAGTGCTTAAATGCGGGCACCTTGATCCCTTAAAGTTACAACTGTGCTCCATCGATCGGTCTGACATTGACACCACGGTGGATGTAAATCATGCCCTACAGCTTTTCATCTCACGCTTCAATGAGGCTTGTGATAGGTATGCACCGATGAAAACTCAGAAAGTCCGAGGCATGTCATATTCCTGGGTGACAGCAGAACTACAATCCAAGATGAAGCAATGTGATCTCCTGTGGCCGCGGGCTAAAGCTTCTGGGAATCCTGCTGACGTGCAAGCCTATAAAACTGCTAGGAATTCCTATACCTGGGACATTAGGTCAGAAAATGCAAACATCATAGAGGACTGCTTGCCAGGTCATGGGGGAAATAGTAGGAATTTCTGGACCAGCTTAAAAGATGTCTCTGGAAAACTCTCAACGGTTGCCCCCTTGGTGATTGACACAGACAATGTCTCAACTATGGACCCCCTCACCATTGCAAATATCTTTGATAATGCTTTCAATGACCTTAGTGGTGTCCTCCCACCTGACTTCTTTAATCAATCCACACCTCCCTCAGCAATCGACAGTCGGTGCATCTCATGAACACAATGGCAAATGAAACCCTATCCCACCCTTCAACTTTAAGAAAGTAACTGTCCCCCTTGTTAAAAGATACATGCGTAAGATCCTAGGTAACTCTCGGAATAGTGGTGATTCCTTTGACCTAAAATGTATCGCTCTTACCCTGGATGAGGTTATAGCCCCTGTCACAAGTATTTTCAACCTCTCCCTAAGGCTATCCCGATCCCCACTTATTTGGATATCAGCACAAATTATCCCCGTCCATAAATCGGCTGATCAGACCACCCATACCAACTATAGACTTATTTCCATCCTCCCCCACGTTGTCCAAAGTGCTGGAGCGGCTAGTTGCTGATCAACTATTTGAATACCTTGAATAAATACTCCATTCAGTGCCTGCAACAGCATGGTTTCAGGAAAGGGCACAGTACCACAACTGCCCTCTTGGAATTTACTGGACACATACACCATGCTCTCGAGTGAGAGAAGTTTGGTGCAACCTTCATAGACCTAACAAAGGCGTTTGACACTGTCAGCCACCCTTTGCTTCTGCAACAATTAACCAACATGGGCATGTCAAAAGAAGTGATGTGGGGGTTCAAAAACTACCTGGATGATTGAATTCAGTGTGTAAAGATTTCCAACATCTTATCTGACCAACGTAATGTCTGCTCTGGCATGCCACAAGGTTCCATCTTTGGCCCTCTACTTTTTAGTATTTTTGTAAACAACCTTCCCCTCCATTGCCACCAGTGCATACTCTTATACGCCTACAATGATGTCATTTACTCAAGGCAACATAACCCCGCTCTACTTGAAGATTGTCTTCAAAGTGGCTTTGATGGTGTCAAAACCTGGTTCTCTAATCAAAAGCTTGTGATGAATTACAAAAAAACTAAAGTTATGTTGTTTAGCTCCACAAGAAACAAATTTAAAGTGCATGCACTCCATATAAAAAATCAACAAGGTGTCCCCTTTGATGTAGTGGAAAAATTCAAGTATGCAGAGGTTACATTGGACAAACACCTCTCCTTCTCACATCACATTGAAACTGTAGCAAAGGTGGTAAATATAAAAACTGGTCTACTATATTGCATCAAGTGTAATCTAACCCCTGAAGCCCTCAAACTGGTGGTGTATAGCCCCATTCTCTCAGCCATTGATTATGGTTTTGTAATCTATGGATCGGCTACTGACACCTTGCTTCGCAGAATGACTGTTGCACTAATAAAGCCTGCAGGTTAATTACAGGGCCTGATCGCTTTACTCACACCTGTAATCTATACAAACAGACAGGCTGGCTTCAATTGAAAAACCGGATTAAATATCATACCTGCTCACTAGTCAAAAAAGCGCTCCTAGGACTAATGCCACCTGGGACAGTGGCATTGCTTACTCTCACCCGACCAACTAAGATCACCAGATCAGCTGCTCACCAGTCTCTCCTTGTTCCTAGATGCCGGACATCACAAGGCCAGCATTCCTTCACCTACAGAGCTCCTCAATGGTTCAACTCGCTGCACTATGAAGGCTCAACACTGCAAAAATTGGATGTCTTCAAGACCAAGCTAAAACTGACCCTCGTGGCTAACAGTTCTTGTGACTGCTTCACATGATATCTGCCCCTTGCACCCCTAGGTTCTATCTAGTACTTTTCAGTGACCTTGCCGCCTCTTACTGTCCTTGGTTCTCCCTATGCCCATTCTCCCTACCTCCCCTTCCTTTTGATAGTAACCCCCACTCTTCCTCTCCTCCCACCCCACCCTTAAAGTATGTTACGCTTTGTCTTTATACGATCTGAAACTCCTCACCTCTCCTCTTGTACTCTTCCCTATCATACCTCCCCTCTTTAGCCTCTCTCACCCACTATTTATTATATACTTTTACTTGGGAATCCAACACTGTTATCAATTCCAGGTACTGGTTCTTATGTCAAGTATGCTACTGTTATCATTAACTAAATTGTATTTATCCTCCTATGTATTTATCAATGTATAATTTTAGATATACTGTTGTTTTTTTGTCATTTTAGTTTATAGTAATATTCCTGTGTCTGTATGTTACCCTCCCACCACTGATGTGGAACCTTTGTAAACGAGCAAATGTGTTCAAAGGTGTTAATCCGAGATCTAAATAAACAAATTAAAAAGACTCTTGCTGGTCTGTGCTGTCCTGTCCTGCCCTGAAAGACTTTACAAGGCCTATAGGGTTTGCCACCCTCTGCTGAGGGAGGAATGCCTTTCCCTAACAGGTGTCCAGCTCTGCCCCTATGAAGTCCAGCATCTAAATGGGCTCTGTCAGGGACTCTGGAACATTTACCAGGAAACCTAGATCCTCTAGGGTCCATAGGGTGAACAAAAGGGAGGCTCTGGCCTCCTGGAATGACTTTCTTGAAACTAACTAGCTGGCCAGGTAAGGAAAGACCACTACACCTTGCCTCCTCAACTGTGCTGCAACTACTGCCAGGCATTTTGTGAAAACTCTGGGTGCCAGGGAAAGGCCATGAACTGGTGGTGGCAGTTCCCTATCCTGAATCTGATGTACTTTTTGTGGGAGGGCCTTACTGAAATGTGAAAGTATACATACTTCAAATCCAGTGACCCCAGCCAATGTCCCTGTTGCAATGACGGGATCACTGTGGACAGTGTCACCATGTTGAACTTTTCCTTTTTCAAGTGTTTGTTCAGAAATCTCAGTTCTAAAATGGGTCACCACTCTTCATTTTTCTTATGGGTCGAGGAGTATCTGGAGTACAACCCCTTCTCATGTTGAGAAGCAAAAACTCTTTCCACTGCACTTGCTGGCAGCAGCCTTTTTCACCTCCAGTTCCAGCAGGAGGTTTTCTGCTGGGGTATGAGGTGGGAAGACCCTGTATGCCTGCAGTTTTGGGAATCTCTTGAACTGCAGAGAGAGATCCTGACTTGCTGTCTCCAGGACCCACTTGTTTGTAGTAATGTTTTTCCATGCCTGGAGATAGTGAACCAACCTTCCCCTCACTGTCAATAGCTGGGCGACCTGGACAAACATGTCAGGGGTTCTGCTTAGCCTGCACCTTGGGGGATGGAGTGGTTTCAGCCCCCTTGTCACCCTTTCTGCTTCTGCCTCTGAAGAAACCACTCTGGGGAGGGTAATGATACGTCACATAAGCTTGGGGAAAATAACCCCAGCCTCCACCTCCCTTCCATAAGACCTTTGCAGTATTATTTTGTAGGTGGTCTTATACTCATCCACCCTTTTTCATATAAGCCTCTGTATTGTCCCCAAACAAGGATCTTCCTTCACAGGAGAAATCCATGGCCTTAGCCTGAGTGTCCTTTGAGAGAGTTGTAGTCCTGAGCCACGCAAACCTCTTCAAAGATACTGCATGTGCTATAACCCTAGAAGCAGTATCAGTGTCATCCACTGGCATATGAAACTGGTATTTGGTGGCAGCCTTTGCTGTATCGGCTAGGTCCTGAGCTAAGTCACCAGCATCTTTCTCACTCATAGCCATCACTGAGCTCCAGGTTGCCTTCTGGTACTTAGTTATGTAGGCCATATAAGCGGCCTGTCTCAGCAGCAAAGAAGCTGAAGAATAGACTTTTTTGCCCATACTGTCCGGCTTCCTGGAATCCCTCTCTGGGAGCTGTGAGGAACGGGGGACATTAGCCTTATCATAGGCAGAAGTTTGTGCCACCCTCTCATGATCAGGGTGTGTATGTAAGTATTCAGCCCTTGCCTATCCAGCTGAGGTTTATTTTCAATCTTCTTACCAATGCCAGCTGTAGAAGTAGGTGCTGCCAGAATCTTGCAGGTGGCCTTCTTAAAGAGCTACTGATGCCTCAAAGAAAACTTAAAAAAACATAATAATTAGGTACAATTCTGCTTGCATTCCATTTATATTTTATATATTTCTACTCCTCATAATTTATTTCTAAAGAAATGTGTATGAATATATGACTGTTGTCCTTTAGAGTTCACTCTGAGTCCATCTGCCTCTATAGCTTACTCCTTACTTCAAGTCATAATCCTCTGTTGTGACATCAAAGTCTGTTGCCATGGGAGTAACTGTGATGTCAAAAGCAGTGCTCTATGACTTCAGGTGGGGAGAAAGCAGCAGGAACAGATAAACTCTTCAGAAGCAAAGATCCTGTTTTCATGCAGATGACCTCAGTAATAAATAATGGGGAGGAGGAATACAGAACTAGTGGGAAATACAAGCTGGACAGTACCTAAATATTACGTTTTGTTAAAATTCTCCTGAACGTGTCACCAGCTCTTTAAGGGACTTGTGAACAGATAGAAACAACTTCTTTGTAGGTGTAGGCCCATCATATCCAGAAACTCCACCTCATCCTCGGCTGTCTCCTGAGGTGAGAGGTTGAGGGTGTTTGCCATTTGCCTCACAAAAGAGTAATGTGAGGTGTAATCCTCTGAGGATCAGGGAGGGGAACCGAACTCCTGAACAGGGGAACCATCAGGTTCTATTGGTTCACCTTCCTCCTCCTCCTTCTCTTCCTCATAATAGAGCTCAGCCTCCTCCACCACGGACACTAGAGCCTGGAGGAGGGGGTGCAAGCATAGTCATAAATGCTCCCATAGCCTGGAAATACTATCATGCTTTAGTCATGTTCTCCAGAGGGCATTCTAGTGTCGTCAGCTGGTGTCTCCCTTGCTTCTTCCGCAAGAGGGGCAGTGACACGTCGGAGGCCAGGAGAGCAGATTGATTCAGGCAAGGGAGCTCTGTGACCTACGGACTGAGAGGCTCACTGGGGTGGGGGAGTGACTTTATAACTTTTACTGTTTGGTTTGCTGTGTGTTTTTATCTTTTTTCCTACAGGCTGCTTTAAGGAGCAGCCCTCCCCCAAAACTCGGAGCCGTTTTGCTGCAGCTGAAGCCCAGAAATAGCAGGAGGTTGTGAGGGCTTAAGGAGCAGCCCTCCCCCAAAACTCGGAGCTGTTTTGCTGCAGCTGAAGCCCAGAAATAGCAGGAGGTCATGAGGGCTTAAGGAGCAGCCCTTCCCCAAAACTTGGAGCCGTTTTGCTGCAGGTACGAAACGGCGAATTTCCCCAGGGCGCCTGATATCGCGACCGCACTAGCACTACTACAGAGTGAGATAAAGAGACAAAGAGACTGCTGATTTTTGGCGCCTTTTCCACATTTAAATATCGGTGCAGCAGTGGAGATAGTTTCTGCCAACCTCCTACCTGCTTGCTGCAGCCTTGTGCTAGAGTGAACTGTGTAGTTGCTTTAATGAAATTTAACCCAGACTGCATTTTAAAGAGAAATAATTGCTACCTTAATAGCGCTGTGTTACTGCACCAGAAATTATTTACAGTTAATATTTTATTTACAGTTAATATTGCCTTAGTACTGAGTAATTACAAGCAATCTAGAACTTAGAAGCAGTAGAGCACAGAATCCCTTCAATGCATAATTAGTTTTTCAGCAGCCTGAATGGTTAAATTAATTTAATGAAAGGAGAGCCCTCCAGCAGGGTCCCTTCCATCCTGTACCTTATTTAAAGACCGTACTCTCCATTCTCCTTCCTCCACAGCTAAAGCCCGGAAATAGCAGGAGGTCGTGAGGGCTTAAGGAGCAGCCCTTCCCCAAAACTCAGAGCTGTTTTGCTGCAGGTACGAAATGCCGAATTTCCCCAGAGTGCCTGATATCGTGACCGCACTAGCACTACTACAGAGTGACTGCCCCGCCACCCCCACCACGACCCTTGGCAAACTCTGCACTTTATAGGATTGGTCAGGTGACCTCAAAAACCTATCAGCCCACTTCTCCACTAGCAGTTTATATTACTCCACCACTAGTGGCCACCAAACACTGCCAGCTCACACAGTTTTAAGACAGCTAATCATGGCCCCAATCCTTGTAATTCTAATCCTTTTCTCCTTCCTGATCCCACTAGCAGCACAACCTACCTCCAACTGCACTGTGCAATCACTAGTAAATCGGTCTACCTGTGGTTACTTTCCCATGTCCCACCTTATTGCACCACTGAGACTCCCAACTCGGTGCTGAATTTCCCCTCCCCCAGGTGCTCCAAAATACATATGCTCTTTTCTACCCTGAGTTACTGAATTACACAAATGCTCACACTCACCGCTGCACTGTCTCCCTAAAACACCCAGGAACGCACCCTCAAACACCAGTCCAAAACAACCTACCCAGTTGCCAACCACCTGTGTCTTCTTTACTTCTGGCCAACCTTGTTCGCGACCTCACAATACCAGTTACTACCTCCAAATCTGTCCGTACCTCTCTAAAACTGGTCAGACTAGTACTACTCAGGCACACCCTCCTCCTCCTCCTCTCGGGGAATGTGTACCCAAACCCGGGTCCACCCATCCTATGTGGCACGCAAAAGGGCAAACAAGGAAACCTGCTACTGGCATCCCTAAATATTTGTAGCCTTCAAAAAAAGTTCACCTCCCTCCAGGGCTGGATTGCGCAACACTCCCCAGATGTCCTTGCCCTATCAGAGACCTGGCTCTCTGAAAATGTCCCAAATGGATTTGTTGCCCTCAGTGACTACACCCTATACCGAGCTGACAGAATAAGCAAAAGGGGAGGCGGATGCGCCATCTACGGTAAATCCTCCCTGCAAGCCCCCTCAGTCTCCATCCCTTCCCCAACCCATGGAGCCCAATCCCTCACTGTCAAGCTAAGTTTTGGCAACCCAGGTAAAGTAATCTACATCTTGGCAGTCTACATTCCACCCAAAAACCAAAAGCCTGCCTTTGATTCAGTGCTGGCCAGTATTTCACACCTCCCTCCCAAGAGCGAAATCATTTTACTGGGTGATTTCAACATTAATTGGAAGTCCACTGCATCCTCCCACTACATGGACTCAGTCCTTGCTTATGACCTCACCCAAGTGGTCCTGTCCCCTACTAGGCTGGATCCCAAAATGGAGACATCCACACTTATCGACCTCATCCTCACCAACCGCCCTTAAAACCTCTCCCGTATCAAAGTGCTCCTCGACTCTATAAGTGACCACTCCCCAGTTAATTGCTGGTGGTCTAATAAAACTCCCCCTATTCCCCCTAAGGTCTCCATCCTGAGACGCCTTAAGAAAGGTGCCATCCCTAGCCTAAAATCCTACCTGGCTGCCTGTAATTGGTCTCCTATTCATTCCGCCCAGTACATAGACACCACCCTTACCTACTTTAGTGCCACTTTTAATCACGCCTGTGACATCTTTGCCCCTTTCACCAAGCGTGTACTCAAGCAGCAGGACACCCCTTGGATTTCCGCAGCTTTACTTACCCAAATGAGCCAAAGAGATGCCCTCTGGCAAAATGCCTTCGACTCACAACTCCCCCAAGACAGACAGCGCTACAGGCAGGCTCAAAATAGCTGCACTTGGGCTATCAGGCAAGCTAAAGCTACATACTACAAACAAGTCCTCACCTCCTCCTGGGGACCAGGAAGAAATTTCTGGAGCAATATCAAGGAACTAACAGGGAAAAATGTATCTCCTACCCCATCTCAGCTGCAAATTGAGGGGGTTATCTCACAAGATCCAAAATCTGTCTCCAATGCCCTTAATACCTCTTTCACTGACCTCACCCATATCCTTCCCCCTAACTACTTTGACCCTATCAGTAGCAACCCCGGTCAATTTTCTGCCTCCCACGACCATAACCTTTTTCGGCTACGAATCATCACCTGCAATGAGGCAAAACGATATCTCAACAAAGCCCTAACAAACTCACGCTACAGAAGTGACTCCCTGGACCTCAAACTCATCTGGCTCACAATGGACATGATCGTCCCCCATCTCACCAAAATCCTTAATTTATCCCTATGCCCTAACCAATTCCCCACAACTTGGAAAAGAGCAGTTATCACTCCCATCCTGAATGGTGGTGGCCCCATGTCCACTAGCAACTACAGGCCAATCTCTATCCTGCCACCTCTCTCAAAGGCCCTGGAAAAAATTGTGGCTTACCAGCTCTCAGACTACCTCACCAAACACAGTCTGCTCTGTCAGGAACAACATGGCTTCCGGAGGGGTCACAGTACCTCTACTGCCCTCATCGAATTTACGTCATACATACATGAGGCCCTTGAGCAAGGCTTAGTGGTTGGGGTCCTCTATGTGGACCTAACTAAAGCCTTCGATACAGTTAGTCATGCGTTTCTTCTCCACACCCTACCCTCTCTTAACATCTCCCCTGAGACTACCGCTTGGTTAAAAGACTATCTCTCTGGCTGGACCCAGCAGGTAAGAATAAATACAACACTATCCTCCAGTAGACCAGTCCTAACAGGTGTCCCTCAAGTATCTATACTAGGTCCACTACTTTTCACCCTCTCCCTGAACTCCTTCCCTCAATCCTGCAGTGGCAAGCTTATGCTTTAGGCAGATGACTCGGTAGTTTTCTGGAAACACCCCAATCCAAAAGTGCTACAATCTGCCCTACAGGATTTCTTTACAGAACTTGAAATCTGGTTCTCTGAACACCGCCTTATACTAAACTACAAGAAGACCAAATCTATGGTCTTTGCCCATCGCCAAAACCCGATCAGTAACATAGCTCTAACGGTGACAAACTCCCAGGGCACTGCGCTAGAGCAGGTGTACTGTTTCAAATACCTGGGAATCATGTTGGACACCTCCTCACCTACCACATACACATAAAACAAGTCTCCTCCGCTGTTAACTCCAGGCTCGGAATCCTATATACCTGTAGACACTTTTATTTTAATTTATTTATTTATCAAGTCTAGGATTACAAATACCTTTGAGCCATGGCTCTTTTACAAAGGTTCCACGTCAGAGAAATACAAATTATGGGGAACATCAAGACAGGCATTACAACAATGTGGACATTGCAAACAGAGTACAGATTAATACAGTTCAAGGGTAGCATTGTAACAAGGCAGCCAGCGGCATTTGTCAGAGAAACAGACAACAGATAAGAAGTGCCAGAGTCATAGGGAGAGGGAAGAGGTAGGGGAGAAGGAATGTAGGAAGGGTGGCAGAGGGTGAAAAGTGCAGCATTGGGTATACCAAGATGTGAGGTAGAATCCAGTGAGGAGGGAGGGGAGGGAGGGGACAACTAGAGCAGAAAGGGAAGTGGAGAAACAAGGTTAAGTTGGGCAATCACAGGAGCTGTTGGTAGTGAGATAGTTCCGGAGCCTAGTTTTAAACATACCAATAGTTGGGGCAGAGGAGATGGTTGGGCTGAGGCCATTGAACCAGAGTGGTGCTCGATAAGCAAAAGAGCGTTGTCCCTGTGAAGTGTGACAGTGGGGGACTTTCAGTAGCTGTAGCGTGGATCTCCTAAGGCACCATTTGTTAATTCGATGTTGTAACAGAGTTGAGACCCCAGAAGGTGCAAGGCCAAGGTAGATTTTTTTGACCATGGAGCAGGTGAGAAACTTTATGCGGTTTGATAGTTGGAGCCAGCCGGTCTGAGTGTACAGGTCACATGTGTGGGTGAGGCGGTGAGCACCAGTGATGAGCCGACATGCTTATTTAAAGGCAGTTGAGAGGCTTCTAAGGGTTGTGGTTGTGGCGAACCATAAATGATGAGACCATAGTCTATTACAGAGATCAAGAGCTCAGGACTGCAACCTTCAAAGCTTCTGACGTGAGGTGTGGTCTGTGTTTGTAGAGGAGACCAAGTCGTGTATTAGCAGCTCTAGCTACATTATCTACATGAAGTCCATAGGAGAGATTAGGGTCAAGCTGTATCCCTAAGTATTTGAAGGACACCACCTAATCTAGAGTGTTCCCCTGGGTGGTGGAGATAGCCAAGTGGTGTAGCTTGTGTGGGTTATGAGAGCTGCAGAAGAGCATAGATTTGGTTTTCTTGTCATTGAGGACCAGTTTATGATTAAGAAACCATGTCTCTACAGAACTGAAACCAAGTTGAAGGTTGTGTTGAAGAGCTGCAGGGTCTTTGTGAGTGGCATTCAGTAGTTGGTGTATTAGTAGTCCATGGTGTACTGTATCGAAGGCCTTGGAGAGGTCGACGAAAACGGCCCCTGTGAGAAGGCCGTTGTCAAGGGATTTGTGCAAAGCTCCAGTGAACTCAAGAAGGGCTGTGGTGGTGCTGTGACCTTTCCGGAAGCCGTGTTGTTGTGGACAAGGTATATTGTATTTATCCAAGTGGTCGGTAAGTTGATCAGCCACGATGCGCTCAAGTGCCTTAGAGAGTGGGGGCAGTATGGACATATGGAGATAATTTGAGTGAGTCGTCTTGTCCCCACTTTTATGGACGGGTGTCACGGTGGTTGTTTTCCATAGGTCTGGGAATTTTTCACAGCTGAGAGAGAGGTTTAGGATTTTTGTTAATGGATGAATTACCTCATCGAGGTGAGCAACAAAAGCTTAAGGTCCAGGGTGTCGCTACTAGATCTAGATTTAGAGATAGCTGCAGTAATATAGCAGCGAGCTTCATTCAGCCTTACCTTCCTGAAGTAGAACAGGGGATGGTTAGACTGAGGGGCTGAGGTATTTGGGGAGTAGGCCCTGTTTTCAAAAAAGTCATGGGGTAGAACAGCACTAAGGTCTGAAAAAGCCATGTTAAAGATGTTTGCGATCACCTTGGGGTCAAGAGTTGAGGATCCATCAACCTTTAACATGGCCGGAGAGGTTTTTGGCTGCTTCCCTGTGACATCCTTGATATTGTCCCAGAAAGCACGATCATTTCCCCATGTATTGGTGAGAGCATCTTTGTAATAGGCGGATTTCATTAGCCGTATGGCTTTTGTGCAGGCATTTCTCTGCTTGCTTGTAATTTTGGATGTCCAATTGTTTGCCAGTGGCCCTGACAACTACCCAGAGGTGATCCCTTAGTTTCAGCTGTGAGAGAAGAGCCGCAGCAACCCATGGGTTAGAGAGAGATTTTGTTTTGCGCCTTTTAGCAGGGGCAAAGAGGTCGCAGGCTTTGTTGAAAATTGAGATGAAGTGATCAAGAGCCAAGTTAACATCTGTTGCTTCATAGATGGGTAGCCAGTCTTGTAGAAGCAGGTGTTGTTTGAGATGTGGAAGTCTTCCATTAGGAAGGACTCTGCTAGCGATAATTTTGGGAGGGGGCTTAAGGAATTTGTTAGACCATGCACACATGACTGGGGAGTGGTCACTGAGTGAGTCTGGGAGAATGGTCGTATGAGAAATCCTTGTGGGGTGAATGGTGAGGACCCAATCCAAGAGGGTACTGGTGCCAGTCTTGTAGTTAATCCTAGTAGGGGAGTTTACCATTTGCGTGAAGTTAGTAGCTGAGATGGAGTCTTTATAGGCACTGGCACTTGATGCTAACCAGTTTATGTTGAAATCCCCTAGTAGAATAAGTTCAGCTTTGGGAGGATGAGAGTTGATAAAGTTTAGGACATCGTTGAATCTATGTTTAGGGTCCCTGGGCGGGATGTATACGGAGACAATAGTCAGGGCTTTATGGTTGGGACCTAGGACGATTTTTATTGGCAGAATTTGGGCTGAGGCAGAAAGTGATGGAGTTGCTACAGGGTGCCAAGACAGGGGGTCTTTGATATAGATTACGCAACCACCGCCTTTTTGGATATCCAGTCCAGCCTGTGGACATTGTAGCCCTGTATTGTTACTGCTGAGTCAGGAACTTTAGGTGTCAGCCAAGTTTCCACCACTGCAAGGATGTCAGGGTTGTGTTGGCATATGAAGGCTTGGAGTGCATCCAGCTTTGGTAGTAGGCTGCAGATATTAATGGTTGCAAGGATAAGGGCACCTGGAGTTTGTGTGTGGCCTGAGCTTCTAGGGCCAGGATTGGGATGGACGCTGCCTGAGATGGGGAGTAGGAGTTTTAAGGAGCAGAGTCACAGCTCTTTGAGAGATAGTTTTGATTGTTGTTTCCTGGAGTAGAAGTTGCAAGGTTCCAGGTGGTGTCCCATATGGACTGCAAGGTGGTACAGTGTAGAGAGGTGGCCACACTTGTTGAGAGTAGTGGTCGGGTTAAGTAACCAGGAATATCCAAGCGGTGCGCCAAGCACAAGTCTCGAGTGGAAGTGGAGAGTTCCCTTGGAGTAGCAGTGGAAACCAGAGTAGAGGGTGGCGGGGGTGGGGGTGGCTAGGACCAGGGAGAGAGAAGAGGGGGGCCAGGGCAAGGAGGAGGAGAAGAGGCGAGAGAAAGGCAGAGAGAGCCCACATGGCTTACGTACTAGATAAAGAGATAGAGATATAGCCCTCTAGTGGTGAGAGGATATAATCTGCTAATGGAAAAGTCAACCTGGTCAAGGCACTCTGGATCCCTTGCAGTACAGAGGATTTCTGAAAAACTGTTTAGGTTCCAGAAATTGAGGGGTCCATGGCCTGGTCAAGGCACGCTGGATCCCTTGCAGTACAGAGGATTTATGAAAAACTGTTTAGGTTCCAGAAATTGAGGGTCCATGGCCTGGTCAAGGCACGCTGGATCCCTTGCAGTACAGAGGATTTCTGAAAAACTGTTTAGGTTCCAGAAACTGAGGGGTCCGTGGCCTGGTCAAGGCATGCTGGATCCCTTGCAGTACAGAGGATTTCTGAAAAACTGTTTAGGTTCCAGAAACTGAGGGGTCCATGGCCTGGTCAAGGCACGCTGGATCCCTTGCAGTACAGAGGATTTATGAAAAACTGTTTAGGTTCCAGAAACTGAGGGGTCTGTGGCCTGGTCAAGGCACGCTGGATCCCTTGCAGTACAGAGGATTTCTGAAAAACTGTTTAGGTTCCAGAAATTGAGGGGTCCGTGGCCTGGTCAAGGCACTCTGGATCCCTTGCAGTACAGAGGATTTCTGAAAAACTGTTTGGGTTCCAGAAATTGAGGGGTCCGTGGCCTGGTCAAGGCACACTGGATCCCTTGCAGTACAGAGGATTTCTGAAAAACTGTTTAGGTTCCAGAAATTGAGGGGTCCGTGGCCTGGTCGAGGCACGCTGGATCCCTTGCAGTACAGAGGATTTCTGAAAAACTGTTTAGGTTCCAGAAATTGAGGGGTCCGTGGCCTGGTCAAGGCACGCTGGATCCCTTGCAGTACAGAGGATTTCTGAAAAACTGTTTAGGTTCCAGAAATTGAGGGGTCCGTGGCCTGGTCAAGGCACGCTGGATCCCTTGCAGTACAGAGGATTTCTGAAAAACTGTTTAGGTTCCAGAAATTGAGGGCTCCGTGGCCTGGTCAAGGCACGCTGGATCCCTTGCAGTACAGAGGGTTTCTGAAAAACTGTTTAGGTTCCAGAAATTGAGGGATACGTGGCCTGGTCAAGGCACGTTGGATCCGAGACACTGTATTCCCCTGCAGGCAATGCACCTAGCAGTATCTTCTTCCATACTACCCTTGGTGGATTATGGCATAATAATTTATGGATCTGCTGACCATACTGCCCTATGTAGCATTCACCTCGCCCTTAATAAAGCCTGCCATCTGGTATCAAATTGTGACAGGCAAACCCATACCTGTGAGCTTTACAAGTCCACTGATTGGCTCAACTTCCAGGATAGGCTTAAATATCACACCTGCCTCCTTGCATATAAGATTCTTCACAGACTGGCTTCCACCCCCTCATCCAAACAGTTACTCACAGGAGCACACCAAGGCGCTCCGCTAACACCCCCCCACAAGTACCCCACTGCAGAACCTCCCTTGGCCAACGATCTTTCAGATATTGTGCCCCCTCATGGCTAAATAAACTTACAACCAGTGTCTCCCTTTCCTCCAGTCCGGGCCAATTTAAAGCTGATCTCAAATCCTTTCTCCTCAACTCTGCAAACTGAATGTTACACAACATATTTAACTCATAGAAACATAGAAACATAGAATTTGACGGCAGATAAGGACCGCTTGGCCCACCTAGTCTGCCCATTTTCCTACCTAACAGATAAGCTGTAGATCCTAGATAATCAACAGCTTACTTCCTCTTACCCACCCCTAGGACTGCCTTATGCCTGTCCCATGCATTCTTGAAGTCCCCCACTGTTCTTGACTCCACGACCTCCTCAGGGAGGCTGTTCCATGCATCCACAACCCTCTCAGTGAAAAAATACTTCCTCACATTACCCCTGAGCCATCCCCCCTCTATCTTCAAATTGTGCCCCCTTGTTCTTGCACATCTCTTTTCTGGAAGATGCTACCTCTTGGACTTTGTTGATTCCCTTGAGGTACTTGAAAGTTTCTATCATGTCCCCTCTCTCCCTTCTTTCCTCAAGAGTATACATATTAAGCTCCTTTAGTCTTTCTTCGTATGTCTTCTGGTGCAGACCCTGCACCATTTTGGTTGCCCTCCTCTGGACAGCCTCCACTCTGTCTATGTCTTTGTGGAGATGGGGTCTCCAGAATTGCACACAGTACTCCAGATGGGGTCTCACCAACTGTCTGTACAGAGGGATAACAACTTCCTGTTTTCTACTATTGATGCCTCTTCCTATGCATCCCAGTATCCCTCCAGCCTTCCTTACTGCCTTCTCACATTGCTTGCCCACCTTTAGGTCATCTGATATAATTACCCCAGGTCCCTTTCTATTTTTACTGTTGTCAGTATCTCACCCCCATTGTGTACGCTTCCCTGGTTTTGTTTCCATGTGCATTATCTTGCACTTCTTTGCATTAAATCTGAGCTGCCATACATTTGACCATTCCTCCAACCTTGCCAAGTCCCTTCTCATCCTTTCCACTCCATCCTGTGTATCAACCCTGTTGCAGATCTTTGTGTCATCTGCAAAGAGACATACTTTTCCTTCCAGTTCCTCTGCAATGTCACTTATAAAGACATTAAAAAGGACTGGTCCCAGTACTGAACCCTGCTGTACCCCACTAGTAACCCTCCTTTCTTCACTCTGTACTCCATTTACTACTACCCTTTGTGTCCTGTTGTCTAGCCAATTTTTTATCCAGGCTACCACCTTGGGACCCATTCCAAGGCTGGCTATCTTGTGTATTAATCTTTTGTGTGGGACTGTATCAAATGCCTTGCTAAAATCTAGGTAGGCCATGTCCACAGCCCCTCCCTGATCTATTACTTTGGTCACCCAGTCAAAGAAATCTATTAGATTCATCTGACACGACCTTCCATCGTGAATCCATGTTGCCCGGTCCCAGCCCCAATGGCCTCTAGGTACTCAACAATTCTTTCCTTCAGAAGTGATTCCATCATTTTCCCTACCACTGAGGTCAAACTAACTGGTCTGTAGTTTCCTGCCTCTGTCCTGCTCCCACTTTTGTGAAGAGGAATTACATCTGCCCTCCTCCAGTCCTTGGGTACCACCCCATCCTCCCATGATTTGTTAAAGAGAGTAGTCAGTGATGTCACTAGTTCTACCCTTAGTTCTTTTAGAATTCTTGGGTGAATCCCATCAGGCCCCATTGCTTTGTCCACCTTCAATTTTATTAGTTCTTTCAGAACCCTTTCTTCTGTAAATGGACTGGTATTGACCCCGTCTTCAGAGTATTTCTCTTGTTTGGTTTAGGTAACTCTCCCTCCTCTTCCTTTGTGAATACTGAGCAGAAATATTCGTTCAGTAACCCTGCTTTTTCACTGTCACCCTCTACCCAGATTCCCTTCCCTTTATTAAGCTTCAGTATCCCTCCTTTTGTCTTTCTTCGCTCCCTAATGTACCTATAAAAGGTCTTATCCCCCTTCTTAACAGAATTGGCTATCCTTTCTTCGGTTTGGGCCTTTGCTATTCTGACTACCTTCCCAGCCTCTTTCTGCTTTAACTGATAAAGTTCTCTGTCCTGCTCCTTCTGTGTTTCCTTATATTTCCTGAATGCTGCCCTTTTCTCTTTAACCTTCCCTGCCACCTCTTTGTGAACCATAGCGGTTTTTTCCTTCGTTGTGTTTTATTGATTTTTTTTACGCAGAGGCTTGTTGCCTCTGTGATAGCTATTTGATCACTCCCCATTGTTCCTCCACCCTCCTTCTTGCCTGTTTGCTAGTGTTTTCTGAGGCACTCTCTCATTTTCCCAAAGTCAGCCCTCCTAAAGTCTAGTACTCTTGCTTTTGTATGGCTGTGTTTATCGTGAACCGCACTGTTTGGTGGTCACTTGTTCCCAGATGGCTACCCACTTCTAAATCTGAGATTCTTTCTCCATCCCCATTTGAAAATACCAGGTCTAAGATTGCTCCCTCCCGAGTCGGTTCCAATACTAGCTGCCTGAGACATGCCCCCTGTAGGGCATCAAGAATGACCCTGCTCTTGGATGTGCCTGCAGCAAAGGTGCTCCAGTTAACATCTAGCATATTCAGGTCCCCCATCAACAATATCTCCCCTTTTTCTGCCATTCTAAGAAAGCCTTCTATCATTTCCTTGTCCATTCCCTCCCCCTGAGATGGGGCTCTGTATACAACCCCCATGCGGATTGTGGTGCCATTTCCTGTCTCCAGGGTGACCCAAAGTGCCTCATCTGCTCTCTGTTTACTCTTTAGTTCTGTTGCTTTGATCCCTTCCTTTACATAGAGAGCTACTCCTCCTCTTTTACCCTCCCTATCCCTCCTGTAGATTGTGTATCCTGGTATGTTGACATCCCAGCCATGGTTCTCTGTGTACCATGTTTCTGTGACTGCCACAATATCCAGGCAACCCTCTTCCATCAAGGCCACTAGTTCAGGGAGCTTGTTACACAGATTACGGGCATTGGTACTCATCACCCTCCACTTTTTGATAGCCTTACCCCTTTTAGCCCCATTTCTGTCCTTACTGCCTTTGCCTTTTTTTACATTTAAATCTGTTCTGCTCCCTAATAACTTCTGTACCTTGGTGTTTACCTCACTAATCACCATGTTTTGTGGGGGGAGGCTCGGATTTCCCAGCTCCTTTTCAGTGCCTCCCCCCTTGGCTAGTTTAAATGCTTGCCAATGAAGCATTTAAACCTCTCACCTAGGATCCTGATTCCCCCCTCCCGGACAGATGCAGACCATCGCACCAGTATAGGTCTGCATTCCTCCAGGTGGCTCCCCAGTCCCCAATGAAGCCAAAACCCTGAGCTCCACACCAGTTTTTCAACCACTCATTGAACTCCTCCCCCCTCCCAGGTTTTTCTCCCCATGTGAAACTGAGACAGTCACAGCATAGGGATATCCTCTCTCTTCTCCCATATCAAGGCTCATCTAACTCATTGTAAATATTTCACGACTCGGGGCCTATTAATATGACCCTCTGAAACTTTATTGTCTCATGCACTTAGTATTAACCTGCGACCTTCTCCAATGATCACTACTGATGTAACTGCTTACTGTGCTGACTGATGTAATCTGTACAATGTTAACTGTGCTGAATGACTTGACCTGTAATAGTTAAGAAATGCTTGTTTATTTGCTTTCTGTATCTTGCCACTGACATGGAGCCTTTGCAAAGGAGTCTATGACTCAAAGGTTGCAATTCCAATACTTTCAATAAATAAATAAATAAAAATTGCAGAGTTGTGATTTGTTTCTTCACTGCATGGTATTTGGGGCTGTGTTAAAAGCACAGTACACAGAGAGCTAAGGGCAGTTTTCCCTGGGCTGTATTTTGGCACACTGTGCCCCCCCCCCCCCGGCGTGTTGTTAAATGCCCTGTTGAACCTGGAAAAGGGCCTTTGGTCCAGAATTCTTACCTGGTTAACAAACAAATAAAAAATAATTACAGGGAATAAAAGGGGCTGTGGAGAAGAAGGGGCTAAGATCCGCCCTCAGCAAAAGCAGGGGTTTTTATTTCACTTGATCATAAGCTATGTTTTCTCTCATGATATTACCTGAGGGATGGAGTCGGAGTGAGAGAGAGAGAGAAAGGAAAAAAAATAGTGTGCAGCATGGTCTGGGAATCTCAGTAGAAGAAGCTGTTGGATTTAATCAGAAGATGTTCACAGTGAGGATGCAGGGAGTGGTGCAGTGCAATGAGTGCGGAACAGCAGTTTTTAGAAGGACATTCTGGGTACTGCAGGGCTGCCCCATATGTAGGCACCTCTCTGGGCTGAGGGCAGAGGTGGCTAGTCTCCGGGCCAAATTGGCAGGAATACTGAGGACCTTTGCCCCCACCCAGAGGCCACCAAGTCCTCAGCCACTGCCCCAGAGACTTTCTTGGCAGAGGGCTTCATGAATTATGGTGGACTCAGGGATGTTGAGGGAGGGAGTCAGAGTCACATCCCCAATCCGGTCCAATTCAGTAACTCTTATGCTGTCCTAGAGATGAGCAGGAGTCCTGAAAGGGAACCCACAGTTGAGACCAAGGAGGATGTGCAGGTCACCAAGGAGGATGATCGGGGGGCACAGGGAAGAGTACCCAGCAGGAGGAGGAAGCTACTTTTGGTGGGGGACTCAATAGTCTGGCACATGGACTTGGGGGCAGGAGGGGAACTAGAGAGGGAGGTAAAGTGCTTTCCAGGAGGAACAGCTCATCGGGAGGGACAGCGTATCCTGAGGATCGCTAAGGCAGTGGCCAAGTGGGGGGAGCTGGAGGTAGTTGTCCACCAGGGGATGAACGACATTTCCAGAGATGAGGAAAGCATAGAACAGGTACAGGAGGAATTCAAACAGTTGGGAGGGCACCTTGGAGAGGTGGCAAGCTCCGTAACATTTTCGTAGGTGCTTCCAGTCTGTGGCGGGGGGGGGAGGCTAGGAAAGTCTGAATCAGTAACTTCAACAAGTGGTTGGATAGCTAGTGCAGGTAGAAGGGATTTGGCTTCACTGGGGACCCACCTGGAGGGATGCGGGCCTGTACAAGAAAGATGGCTTGCATCCATCCGGGAGGGGACAACAGTCCTAAATGATAAGTTTAAATGCTTCACGGGAGAGTATTTAAACTTGCCAGGGGGGCATAAAGAAACTGAGAGAGACAGCTAGCCCACCCCCACAGGTTACAGCAGCAGGGAGGCAGGATCAGGGTGGAGAGTTGCAGATGGAGGAACGTGGACCAACCAGTACAAGGGCTACACAGAAGTGGGGTCCAAGGTACAGCATCCAAGTGTAGTGGTAAAGCATCCAGATTTAGAAAGCAGGGAGACAAGGATAGGAATACAAGGGAGGCTGAGAGGGGGAGTTGGAAAGTCTTACTGACAGATGCCCGCAGCTTGGGAAATAAAATCCTGGAGCTTATGACACTGATGACAGAAGCAGACCTGGATGTGGTCGCTGTGACTGAAACATGGTACACAGCTAACCACACCTGGGAGGCAAACATTCCAGGATACACCCCATTTAGGAGGGACTAGGAGGGTGGAAAAGGTGGGGGGTGGCCCTATACGTCAGAGAAGGAGTTAAAGCTACAGAGGTACAGAGAAGGCAAAATGAATTGAAGTCACTGTGGGTCACACTCGAAATGGGAAAGATCTCATCCATTCACACAGGGGTGATTTACAGGCCCCCAAGCTCGGGGGGGGGGGAAGGGGACAAAGACAAGGAGCTAGTGGAGGAAATACACCATATGGCATCCAAAGGGGAGGTCTTGCTCCTGGGGGACTTTAACATGCCAGATGTGGAGTAGTCCATCCTGGCAGCAGCCTCAGCATGGAGCTGGGACATCTTGAATTCATTACAGGGAGCTGGCCTTAGGCAGCTGGTGTGTGAACCCACTAGGGAAAGGTCAGTTCTGGATCTGATTCTGACAAATGGGGACAGGATCTCTGACGTGTGAGGGGAGGGTCACCTGGGGTCCAGTGACCACCATTTGGTGTGGTTTAATTTAGGCAACGAGTCAGTCTCAAGCCACAGTAAGTAAGAATCTTGGACTTCAGCGGGACAGTTTTCAACAGTCTGAGAGATAGCATCAGAGAAGCACTGACAAGAGGGTTAGCAGGAGGGGGAGTTGAGGAACAGTGAGAACACATACAAGCTACCATAGAGGAAGTAACAAACTAATTTATCAAACAGAGGAGCAAGGGCAAAAGAAGGAGGACACCGCTGTGGTTCTCAAAGGAGGTTGCTGGAAAAGTTAGTGCTAAAGGCATGAGCTTCAGGAAATATAAGGAGTCCCAGAGGGAAGAGGACAGCGAGGCATGCCTTGAGTGCCAAAGGCAGGCAAGTAAAGTGGTTAGAAGGGCAAAAGCGCATCCCTGCGAAATTCAGAAAACTACCCGGCACTAGTCCAATGCCAAATTCTGTTGAACTAGACAGGGAAACAGGAGCACTTGATATCCCTATATTACCAATCCCTAAACTCACAAAGTGAGGCTCTCACCGAAAAGATCTGCACACAGTGGTGTGATGAGACGGGATACCAGCTTACCATAATGGATTGGAGGTTGGCATGCAGCTACTCATCCAGGGTCACTAGCTCATATCAATGGCGAGAATATGCCTGGAAAGTGCTAATACGATACTTTAGAACCCTGGTAGTCACCAGACACTACTCGTTAAATAAAACAGTGGAATGCTGGAGACATTGCGACGAATCGGAGGCTAACCTGACCCACATTATTTGGGCATGCCCAGTTCTCTCCACCTTCTTAAACCAGTTAGAGGCACAACTACGGGAATTTATAGATCCACAGTTTCAGTTGACCTTGGAGATGTACTTGTTCCTCATCTTGCCTAGGCCTTACCGAGGTCCAAGCACTAGATACCTGCTTCTGCTGCTCCTTACGGCAGCTAAAAAGGCAGTAACTAGACAATGGTTAACAACAAATGTCCCATCAATACGTGATTGGTGGGAAATCACGACACAAATTTATAACATGGAAAAAATAGCACACAATCTAAATGAACGCATAGAGGCCTATTCTGTGAGATGGGCACGTTGGCAGATATACTACATGCTAAAAGACCCTACCTTTGTGCCTTAGGGTGGATACCCCTGGGAGCTTTTCGGAGGTTCCGAGCCCGGAGGCTAAATCCCACCAGCAAGGGATCTTGGGCCTGGTTTTCCTGCCCCGTGTGGTTGGAGCCCGATGACAACGCAGTTTGAGGTGTGGACCTACCCGATTGACTCGAATGGAAGATTTGGATTCAGTGTTCTGGAGCCCTATATATGTCTATATAAGTCTGTATGCTTAGTGCCTATTATGATTAGACACAATCAGATTGTAACCCATCTGGGGAGCAGAAAAGCTGTTAAAACAAATATTGTATTTTACTGTAGATGAACTGGATTGACCCCAAAGCTTTTTGTATCAAAGGACCAGTTGTAAATGTACTGTGCAGAATCAAAACTGATGACCTATATGTATATAAGTTAAAAACTGAATAATAAAAAGAAGATTAAAAAAAAAGAATGGCAAAAGCACAAATGGAAGAAAGATTAGCTTGGGCAGTGAAGAAAGGAACAAAGACTTTTTAGATCAGTGAAAGAAGAAAATCCGGGGGGCGGAGTATGTGGAGGAAAACTGGGAAAGGCAGAGATACTGAATGAATACTTTTGTTCGGTATTCACGGTGGAGGGGGGAAGGTTAGGGACCACAACTAGATAACAGATACAGGGGGCATGAGGATGTTAACACAAACCCATTTTCAGAGGCAAGAGTACTGGAGGAGCGCACCAAAATAAGAGTGGACAAGGCTATGGGGCCAGATAGCATACATCCTAAGATACTGAAAGAACCGAGACAAGAGCTACAGCTCTCTTCAGAGAGTGCCTCAGTATGGAGTGGTTCCTGCAGACTGGAGGAAGGCTCATGTGGTTCTACTGCACAAGATTAGGAGTAGGGAGGTTGCAGGGAACTTATAGGCCAGTCAACATAACCTTAATAAGGTAAGATCATGGAGACACTGCTGAAAGAGAGGAGTGTGGAGCACTTGACTGTCAGTGGGTAACAGGATCTTAGACAGCATGGTTTCACAGCAGGAAGGTTGTGTCAAATGTTATATATTTTTTTGACTGGGTGACAAGGGCTGTGGACCAAGGCGGAGCAGTCGACATCGCATACCTGGACTTCAGCAAGGCCTTCAACACCATGCCACACAGGAGGTTGGTAAACAAGCTGGCCAGCAAAGGGTTGGGTAATAAAGCGGTAAACTGTGTTAGAAACTGGCTACAGGACAGGAAGCATAGGGTGGTGGTAAACGGGATCCAGTCAGGGGAAAGGAGGGTGACCAGCGGGGTACCTCGGGTTGGTCCTGGGTCCAGTCCTGTTTAATATATTTATTGGCGATATTGCGAAAGGACTGGAAGGGAGTGTAAGCCTGTTTGCAGATGACACAAAGATCTGCAACAGGGTACTTTGGAGGGGGTGGAGAGGATGAGAAGGGACTTGGAGAAACTGGAGAGCTGGTCTGAAGCATGGCAACTGAGAGTCAATGCCAAAAAGTGCAAAATCATGCCCCGGAGTGAGCTACAGAACGGGGGGGTGGGGGGAATGCTGTCAGTCACAAGGGTCACAAGTGAGGAGAGGGACTTGGGAGTCATTAACATGGAGGACTTGAAGGCCAGCAGCCGGGCAGTCAAGGTGATGGGGAAGGCCAGTGGGATGCTGGAGTGTATTGGAAGAGGTATCATAAGTCAGAGAAGGAAGGTATTAGTTCCATTGTACAAAACACTGGTGAGGCCTCATCTGGAGTACTGTGTGCAGTTCTGGAGGCCACACTTTCGTAAAGACATTGAAAGGATTGAGACGGTGCAGCAGAGAGCAACTAAGATGGTGGGGGGCTTGCAGCAGAAACCATATGAGGAGAGAGTGAGGGACCTCAATATGTACACACTGGAACAGAGGAGGGAGCGAGGTGATATGATAGAGACATTCAAGTATCTCAAGGGTATAAATAAGGTGAATGGGGAAAAGACATTCCAGTTTAAGCAGGGTGCCAGGACAAGAGGTCATGACATGAGACTGGAGGGAGGCCGTAATAGGGGAAATGTGAGGAAATACTTTTTCACTGAGATGGTGGTGGACGCATGGAATAACCTGTTCCAGGAGGTGGTGGTGGCAAGTACAGTAACTGAATTCAAGCATGCATGGGACAGGAATAAGGGAATATTAGATACAGGAAGAAAAAGCTACAGCCTGTGACCAAGTAGGGTCACAGGCTGCTTACTCAGCTAGCAAAATGGGCAGACAGGATGGGCCTGGCAGTTTTTATCTGCTGACAGAATCTATGTACCTTTCTGCCCCCCACTTTTTTTTTGCAGGCACTGACTACAATGCCTGCTCAGCAGCCCTTTTCGACTTAGTGGACGCAGGGGTCTCCTGTCAGAACTTTGACCTCTGTGTCAGCTCAGCCTCTCAGCAGAGCCTGGCTGTGAAGAAGAGGCAAACTGAGAAGCCATTACTTCCTCAAGTTTCTTAGCCCTCTTTTTGACAGTTTTGGGGCAGAACTTGATAACAGAGCTCACAGCCTGTAAAATCATGATCACGACCCAGGCACTTGATCCACAATTTGTGGCAGTCTGCCTTAGCCAGGAGTTTGAAGCAATTAGCACAATTTTTAAAACCTGTGGGCCCTGTTATTTTCTTTGGTCTGTCAGACATGCCAGTAAATGATGACCCAAAAGAGAAAAACTGGTTCCAGTATCCCCCCCCAAAAAAAAATTTAGCAGTTGGGGTCCTTCAATGAAATGGGAACTGCGATTTAAAATCTAATTTAAAACAATTTTAAATAGCCAAAGCGGAAAAAAATAATGTCTCGGTTCCCCAAAGTAGGAACTGGGACTGCCAAAAAAAAGGAACTCAGCCAGCTGCTTGAAATTAAAAAAAAAAAAAAGAAACTTCCAAATGTATAGTTTGGTATCCAGTGATGTGGGCGACTCACTTTTGGGCGCCAGTCAGGACAGCAACCTGTAGAGAATAGCGATGATACAGTGACAGAATAGTGAATGAGTAGCAAGGCAGTAAGGAACGAGGCAGCATTTGGTATATTAAGTTATAAGGAGATGTTGGAGGGGGCAGCACTGACACATGGTACAATGGTTAGAGTCCTGGTCTGCGATGCTGGTGGACCTGGGTTTGAGTCTGGGCATGGAGTGTTTATTTGGGTGGGTGTTCATTTTTTTTTTCCTGTGACTGACCTCCCATTCCCCCTGACATTGTCCCCGTGACTTGCCCTTCTTGGAATTGTGCCCCACCCCAAGTTTCTTCCTCCCTGACATGCGCCTGGAGTTAGTTATAAAAATATAGGTGGATGTGGGAGCAGAGCCCCTGCAATGGTGGGGGCGTAGCCCTTATAGAAAGTTAGGTAAAGCTGTTCCCCCGCATTGACAGTGTAAGTTGTTGCTGTGTTTATTTCTGGGAGTGTATATTGCTTTGATTTTCAGCGATGTACACTTGCTGTGACGGCAGTCGTTCTTTTGCAGTCACCGATACGACATGGAACCATTTAGTTTTATATTCTTCATATTAAATGGAGTTCCGCTTAAGTGGGAACTGTGCTTCATGGTCTTTCTTTGGTTCCTGGGAACCGATAAGGAACCAAAGAAACAAGCGATTTTGAACAAAATATACCCTAACACAGAGTTATCAAAAACTAACTAAAAGAAAAACTGTCACTATGAAATAAACAAAGAAATAGACCGTAGAAATCAACTGAGAGAAGAACAACTTCAGGGTGATGCTTCCTCTCAGGTGGAGAAATAAATCTGCCATTACACGGCAGGAGAGAGTGTGACCAGTTAACAGTTTCAAATTCATCCTAAGGTTCTCTAATTAGCATAAAATTCCAAGCTCTGGGGAAGTTCATTCTAGGAGAATGATGTATTTGTCAAGCATAAGTGAGGGATTCCTGGGATTTGAATTTATGTTTTGTGTAAAACAAGTTGAGTGAGAGCCATCATTTTTTGGGTGGGTAAGTGCATGATCCGATTTCTCCTTTTATAATTAGCTAACTCATGGGTATATTCCTAATGGTGTATGTATTATTGAAGGTTTGAAATTATTAATATGGATAAGCTGTATAGTTATGGCACATGGAGATAATATAATGTTTGTATCAAACATACAATCTGAAGAAAAAAAGTTTAAAAAAATGGAGACTTGGAACACTGATGACACCAGCATTCAGTGCTGCTAGGGACCCAGTGAGACCTTGGTCAGGGTGTACATTACCCTTACAGTGTGTAGTAGAGCATTGTTCTATATAGAAATCCGTCCTTTACAAAATGCTGTTGTACCACAGTTCAAAGGTCATGGAATGTGATTTTACCCTTCTGTGGTAGAACAGCATTCTAGAACCTCTAGAGACTGCACAGATCAGTTTCACTGTGAAAGAGAAAAAACACAATGCACACATTTCACATGATACTATACACTATAAAAAAATACAGGATGAGCAACTTTATGCATAACTAGTAGCCCCTGTTACTCGGGTTCTGATTTTATATCTCTCGAGTCATTTCGAGGTCAGAGGGAATCAGAACCCCTCTGTGGCAAAGCACACTGATTGTGCATAGTTGTCCATCCATCATTCTCTATGTAGTGTGTGGTGGAACCCTGTTATGCATGGAATTCCATGCATGGAATATGCTTGTGCTGCAGTAGTGACCTCATTATGTTGTGCTGCAGTACTGATGTCACTACTGCAGCGCAAACAACTTAAAATGCTAAAAGACAAAGAACCTTAGTGCACAAGCACTGAGGCAGTGGTTACCCTTAAGGGCATTGGCCGGGAAGCCAAGTTTCTGTGTCTTTTTGTTGGCACCCTTTGCAAACTGTGTGAGAGGCCTTTCCGCACCATGCATTTCTGCTTAAAGTTGAACCAGCTTAATATTCTGTGGTGATTTGCATATATAGCCCACAATGCTTTGCATTATGGGGGTATGTGTGATTTTGTATAACTTAAAATGCTGCCACAGAACTGCTTTCCTCTATCCAGTCGAGCGGGAAGCTTTTTTTTTTTAACTTGAACTTACAGAAAAAAAGCTGCAGTACATTAATTCAGTATTTGAGCCCACCACCAATCCTCAAGGACCTCCCCGCAACTCACAGTTCACTGAAAGGAAGCAGACTGTCCAAAATAGGCATGGATGCCCATAAAAGATAATTTATAGGCATCCATACACAGACAAACCTGTGTCTTCATCTTGAGTTTTCTATGGCAACCAGGAAACCTCTCGACCTTTGCTTTTGAAGTTCCTGGTTGCCATAAAAACCTCTCAATGCAGACACAGCCTTGTTGTGTATGGCTGCCCATACATTATCCTCTATGTTGTAAGTAATGTCCCATTGAAAATGTGTTGGGATACAGAAAAGACTCTCACGGGGCTATGACTGCAGTCTTTTTGCCCATAGATTAATCAGTGGTAGGAGGTCGTAACAGAAATTTATTACTTATAAAAGGGAAAAGAACACATCTGGCAGAAGCTGGCTTTATTCTGAAATAGGCAGAGTGCTTGGATAATTCCCATTGTTGGCCTTAAAGCAGAGTCTGTGTTTTTTCTCACAGACGGGAATTGAAGAGGCTTTTTTTTTTTTTTGTGTATTCTTTTTTTCCGCCCTCCTCATACTCGCTGGCTCCCACTCCTTCAGGCTCCACAAGTCCCATGCTAGCCCCACTGTCCTAACCCAGCCCTCCTCTAACTCCACGAATCGCAGCCAATCCCCAGGATATCCCGGCGTATCCCTTTCGCCGGGCGGGTCCCCCTCCTCTGAGGGGGAAGGCACTGGGGGAGAGGGGATGGCCCCAGCACACTCTCTACTTAGGGCCCGGGGATGCTCCTGCAGAGAAGGAGGCCCTGGGAAGGCACTGGAGGCATTCGGGGACAGGGAGCCATCATCCGGCAGCTAGCGAGTGGTATTTCCTGTTTTTTTCCCTAGGTGCATGACGCCCGAATGTCAAGGCATTAGCCGACGTCTGTCACGCACCGCCCAGCAGTGAACCCAATGTGTTGCCCTACCCCTGGTCTCCACCAGCGGTCACCCAACACTGGGTCATAGCCCTCCCTCCCTCCCTGGAGGCGACGAGCAGTCGTGGGACACTCAGAGTTGTCTCCCCATGGCCTGGCCCTCCAGCAACCCGAGCCTGCTCTAATCCCGGTCACTGGCGGTAAGCGGAAATTAACCGGCCAAGGCGCATGGCCGCCCTGAAGAGGCTTTTTTGAGACAACATAGGTGGAGTACGTTGTGGGGAAACTTGGTGAAATACTGTTTTTATTATTGTTTGTAGGGTAAATTGAGGCCAGCCACAGTTGCCCACATTTAAGGGCCATAATAAAGAGCTGTGTCCTGCCCTGTAGTTTGGAAGCTGGGCGAGAATTGTTTCGCCTGGGGCCTCAGCTAGGTGATAATTGGAGAAGGGGCTCAGTGAGTCACATTTCTGACTGCAGGTTGGTTTTGGATTGCTATATAAAGACTCACTCACAACAGCCAGTCGGGGGTCTCCTCAAGTGAGCCAGTCAGTCATTGCCTGATATACATACATATATATATATATATATATATATATATATATATATATGAAGTATCCATCAAGTGGACCTCTGCAGAAGGACCGCAACACAAAGGACAATACAGGGGAGTCTGCCAGTGACCATACACTCTGCCCTGCAAAGGGGAAAGGGGAAATTGTTTAACCAGGAGAGGCACACTAAGCTGAAGTTTACTTCCAGGTGCGACCTGAGAGCACAAGGAAGTTAAGTGACTTGCTCAGGGTCACACAGTATGCAAGTGGGGGCTGTGGGATTCAAACCCAGGTCTCCAGGTTTTGCAGCTCAGAGCCTTAAACCACTGTGCTATACTGCTCTGTACAGGCCCTTATCCAGGTGGGGCCCCCCCATCCCCAATGTGGCAGAAATCTTCCCACCCACCCTGGTGGTATATCCCTCAGCTCTGCCCCATGATGCCAGATCTTGTCCGCTGGAAGCAGAAGTTGTGCGCCTGAGCCAGGGTGGGTCCATGTGGATGAATAACATATACCACTCCTAGAACTACTGTTACAGGTGAATCACCTCTACATCCTATACTGTAAACCGTGAGTAGGTAAAACGGGTAAGCAAGTGTCTACAGCCACAAGGCATCAGGTAGGAAAAAAGGTGTAGCATCCTATACAGGGCGGTGCTACACTAGAGGTTCAAAACTTACAAAAACATGCTATAAAATTATTAATGAAAAAACAGAGATGAAGTTGGTCTCAGGCAAATGGACCAAAGAGTTTATAAGTAGTGTACCCTTTAAGTGTACAAAAATAAATATTAGATATTTAGGAATAAAAATCCCACACAATTTAAGGGACCTATACAAGGCTAACCATGGAATTCTACGGAAACAAATTATTAGAGACTTACGTAGATGGAAGATAATTCCTTTGAGCTTTATCCAGAAACTGGACACTATTAAAATGAACATACTCCCCCGTTTGTTATTCCTTTATTCCACCCTGCCGTTAGAAATGCCCTAAAAAGATTGGTAAGACTTGAATAAAGAACTTGCTGGCTTTATTTGGGCCAGCAGGAAGCCATGGATTAGGAGACAAATACTTATGGTCCCTAAGAAAGAGGGGGTGGAGGTTACCTCATCTCAAAATGTACTATTGAGCACCACAGATGATGCCTATTTTAAAAATCCTTATACAGGACGAAGCACTGAGTTCGGTGGAGATGGAGGCAGGAGCCCACCCAAGGCTCCCAATACACGTGCTACCATGGGCAGTGACGAAAGACAGTGTTAAGGATATTTGTAACAGATAGACGCTACTTACCTGTAAGGTGTGGCTTCGAATTAGACAAAAGTGGGAACTACCCATGCCAATCTGGCACAGCATCCTGCTACAATATTTTCCAGTAGTACTCAGAAAGCAACAGTTCATCTCTTTTTACCCTAGGGCAAAAAAGGGAATACATTCATTGACCCAATTAATACAAGAGGGAGGGGAACTCAAAAATGTTGAGACTCTCAAACAAGAATTCCAGTTAAGAAATACAGACTTACACAGATTCTTACAATGTAAGCACATGCTGAGATCGGAGATTGGGGTGTCCGAGGCCACTCGCCCCCCCGACCGAAGAAGTGATTGTCCTGCAGAACAGAGCCCTGACTAGAGATACAAAACAAATTGTCTCTCAAGCATACGCTGTATTGAAAGCAGGAGAAGGTCAGATATACAGAGACAAAATACAAACAAAATGGGAAAAAGAATTATGTTACTCAGTTCCCCCACCGTGTTGGGATGTCATATGGGAGGGGCTCCACAGAACTTTCTTCTCTCAAATATGGAGGGAATTTAGATGGAAGGTCGGGGTGCAGTTTTTCAGAGTCCCCATGATTACTAAACATTTTGGGGAACAGAATTCAGATCAGTGCTGAAGGGGCTGTGGAGGGATAGGCTCCCATTACCATATTTTTTGGGATGCCCAGAAATGAAAAACTATTGGACCCGAATTCAAAAAGTATTCGTCCATATTTTTAAGTTACACCTGATCCCCCAGTTCGAGCACTTGGTCCTGGGCCTCCCCCCATTGGAGGTCAGAGGGAAAGATCTTAGATGCTTATACTATGTGTATGAAAAACTGTTTTCTGTATGTCTAACTCGTTATGTCCCACTGCCTGTATGTTCCCCCACCACTTATCTGCTTGTAACCCTATGATGTCTTTCACTGTCAAACAATATGGAATTTACCCTTTTGTACTGTTCTGCTTCCCTGTATGTAATTTTTACCCCCCGGGTCGCCCCTGAAAAAGGGACCTCCAGGGCCCAGTGGGCCTACCCGGTCAACAAAATTCAATAAATAAATAAATAAATAAATACTACATCTCTGTGGCGGCAGCCAACAAGGCCATTACCCAAAACTGGTTGACGCCAACACAGCCGACAATAGGGAGTTGGGAAAGGAACGTAACTAATATTAAACAAATAGAAGCCATAGCGGCAAAGGCGCAGTTAAGAATAGACAGGTTTAATTCAAAATGGCTGCCTTTTTACGCATATATGGAGGAAAAAACATTGATCCCAATCCTAGATCAATACCTGACATGAAAGAAACAGAAGTAGGGAGGAATTAGGGTTAAAACTCATAATGTGTCCTCAAAACAATAAAGGATATGCTTAATGAGAAAAGGGAAGTAAGCTATAAAGGTATGCACAAGAAAGAAACAAAAGCCTAGATATGGGGAATGATATATAAAGAAAGTAAGGAGACATAAAATAAATGACAGACATGTCTTACTTTGTTTTAGAATTGATTTTTATTAAGAAATGTTAATGTTTATTGGTATTGTATCCATACATAGAACAATTAGGGACAAGATACAGCAGATGAAATGGTAAAGAATTAATACACAGGGCTAATCTTGGAATGGTAAGACAGAGGAATATGGTTTTCTCACTGGCATGGGTTCTGGATCCTCGGATGACACCAAGAAGGTCTGGGAGAGACTGTGTGATCAATTATACAAGCCGGAAGGTTGAAATCTGCAAGAAAGAGAAGACAACTTTGGTATTAATGTAATACAGTATGCAGATCATTTTTAGCTAAGATGTAAAGGTCTAACTGATGTATTCATGGTGAACATGAGAAAAGAATGCATTTACCTGTATTTTTATAAAATTGTATTAGTTGGAGTCTAATAAAAAATTTCAAGTTAAAAAAAAACACTTACAAAAACCTGGGGGTTGTTGAAACTCCCTATATAGGGTAGGGTAATAAATGGAATTTAAAGGGGTAAAACAACAGAGAAAGCACGTAGGATAGGATGATGGGAGTGGTACAGTGCAGTGGCTATGGGGCGGCAGTCTGCAGGGAGACTTTCTGGCAGCTGCATTGTTGCCCTATCTGCGTGCACCTCTCTGGGCTGAGGGGGGAGGTTGCCAGACTCAATGCTGAGTTGGCTTGGGTTCAGAGGACCTTCTCCCCCACCAAGGGACCACCTAGTCCACCCTGCTACCTCAGAGGTTGCCCAGAAGGAGGAGTGACTGGAAAACAGTGGGCTCAGGCAGAGTTAGGGTGGTGGAGCGTAGGCACATGCTACAGATGGTTCCACTGCAAAACCCCTACACCACACTGGCAGAGGGGGAATGTCCCACAGAGGAATCCGAAGTAGTGACCGGGATGAATGTCCGGGTCCTCCATAGTGGAGACAGCAAGGGGGTGGCAGAGGACCCCAGAGGAGCAGGAAGCGAATCCTGGTGAGGGACTCCACAATTGAGGGGGATAGAGTTCGGGACAGGTGAGGATGAGGAGAGGGAGGTTTGGTGCCTTCTTGGTGCCACGACTTGCAGGGATGGAAAGGAGATCCAAAGGATCGCTGGGACAGCAGGAAGGGAGGGAGAGCTAGACATCATTGTCCATCTGGGACTAATGACCTGGCTAGGGATGAGCCAACAATAGTTCGGAAGGAGTTCAGGGAATTGGGGAGGGGTCTTAGGCAGGTGGCACGATCTGTGACCTTCTCATAAAGTGCTACCTGTCTTTGACAGGGAGGAGGTCAGAATTCTCCAAACTAGAAACTTTAATGCATGGTTGAAGGAATGGTGCAGAGAGGAGGATTTCGGCTTCATTGGGGACTGGGGCCCCACCTGGATAAGGGCCTGTACACTGGCATTGGCCTGCATCCATGCAGGAGGGGAACCATGGTCCTCAGCGAACAGTTTAAATGCTACATTGGCCAGCATTTAAACTAGCCAAGGAGGAGGCAGAAAGAGGTAGGTAGACATAAACTGTCTCCCCTCACAGGCAAACGAGGTCAGCAAGGGGAATCCTGAGGGGATGAAACTCCAAAAAGTACCATATAACAAAGGAATCCAGGAGATAGAAGGCAAGAGTGATAATGAGATGGACAGTGGTGGAAAGGGGGGGGACAAATGGGAAACAAGGGAGGGAAGGTGGTAGTACAATCTGTAGAGCTGTGTGTGCAAATGCTCAAAGTCTATGCAACAAGATTGCAGACTTTGAGGCCACCATGGCAGAAGCAGACCTGGATATGGTTGCAACATAGAAATGTAGAAACATAGAATTTGATGGCAGATAAGGACCACTTGGCCCACCTAGTCTGCCCATTTCCCTGCCTAATATATAGGCTGCAGATCCTAGTTAACCCAGCCTCCCCCTACAAAACAGGGTACTAAATGAGAAAAAGACCAAGGTAGAAAGGTCAGTGGGGGATGCTGCTACAGAAGGTAAATCCATCAAAAAATGGAGAGTAATGAGTACCAATGCCCGTAGTCTGGGTAACAAGCTTCCTGAATTAGTGGCCTTGATGGAAGAGGAACATCTGGATATCGTGGGCAGTCACAGAAACATGGTACACACAGAACCATGACTGGGACGTAAACATACCAGGATACACTATCTACAGGAGGGACAGGGAGGGTAAAGAGGAGGAGGAGTAGCTCTCACATAGAGAAGAAATCAAAGCAACAGAACAAAAGGGTAAACAGGGAGGAGAAGAAGCACTGTGGGTCAATTTGGAGGTTGGCAATGGCACCACAATCCGCACAGGGGTTGTATACAGACCCCCCTCTCAGGGGGAGGAAGCAGACAAGGAAATGATAGAAAGTATACTTAGAATGGCAGATAAAGGGGAGATATTGCTGATGGGTGATCTGAATATGCCAGATGTTAACTGGAGTGCAGTTGCAGCAGCCACTTCTAAGAGTGGGGTTATTCTAGATGCCCTACAGGGGGCGTGCCTTAGACAACTAGTACTGGAACCCACTCGAGAGGGAGCAATCTTAGACCTGGTCCTCTCAAATGGAGATGGAGATAGGATCACAAATGTAGAAGTGGGTAGCCATCTGGGAACTAGCGACCATCGAACAGTATGGTTCACAATAAACACAGCAATAGAGTCAAGCCATACAAAGGCAAAAGTACTGGACTTCAGGAGGGCTGACTTTGCCAAAATGGGTGAGTGCCTAAGGAATGCACTAGCAAATGGGCAGGAAGGAGGGGTGGAAGAACAATGGGGAATAATAAAAACTGCCATCACAGAGGTAACAAGCCTTTGTGTGAAGCAAATAAACAAACAAAACGATGTAAGAAACCACTATGGTTCTCAAAGGAGGTGGCAGTGAAGGTTCAAGAGAAAAAGAAAGCATTCAGAAAGTACAAGGAATCACAGAAGGAGCAGGACAGAGAATTGTATCAGTTAAAGCAAAAGGAAGCTGGGAATGCAGTCAGAACAGCAAATGCCCGAACGGAGGAAAAGATAGCCAACTCGGTTAAGAAGGGGGATAAAACCTTTTAGGTACATCAGGAGCGAAGGAAGACCAAGGGAGGATAGTGAGGCTAATAAATGGGAGGGGTGGGCAGAGGTGACTGTGAAAAGGCAGAGATACTAAACAAATATTTTTGTTCAGTATTTACAAATGAAGAGGGGGAGGTACCTAAAACAAAGAGTAGAAACACTCTGGATACAGAAGTTGATACCAGCCCATTTACAGAAGCAAGGGTTCTGAAAGAACTCTTAAAACTGAAGGTGGACAAAGCAATGGGGCCTGATGGGATTCATCCCAGAATTCTAAAGGAACTAAGGGTAGAACTAGTGACACCACTGACTACCCTCTTTAACAAATCATGGGAGGATGGGGTGGTACCTGACGACTGGAGGGGGCAGATGTGATTCTCCTTCACAAAAGTGGGAGCAGGGCAGAAGCAAGAAACTACAGACCTGTTAGTTTAACCTCAGTGATAGGGAAAATGATGGAATCACTTCTGAAGGAAAGAATTGTCGAGTACCTAGAGGCCAGAGGGGCACAGGACCCAAGGCAGCATGGATTCACAGCAGGAAGGTCATGCCAAACGAATCTAATAGATTTCTTTGACTGGGTGACCAAAGTAGTAGATCAGGGAGGGACTGTGGACATGGCCTACCTAGACTTTAGCAAGGCATTTGACTCAGTCCCACACAAAAGATTAATATACAAGTTAGCCAGCCTGGGAGTGGGTCCCAAGATAATAGCCTGAGTAAAGAATTGGCTGGAGAATAGGACACAGAGAGTAATAGTAAATGGAGTCCACCCTGAAGAAAGGGGGGTTACTAGTGGGGTGCCGCAGGGTTCAGTATTAGGACCGGTCCTCTTCAATGTCTTTGTGTTTACATTGCAGAGGGACTGGAAGGAAAAGTATGTCTCTTTGCAGATGACACAAAGATCTGCAACAGAGTTGATGCACAAGGTGGGGTGGAAAGGATGAGAAGGGACTTGGCAAGGTTAGAGGAATGGTCAAATGTATGGCAGCTTAGATTTAATGCTAAGAAGTGCAGGTAATGCACCTGGGAAACAAAACCCAGGGTAAGAGTACACAATGGGAGGTGAGATACTAACAACAACAAAATGGAAAGGGACCTGAGGGTAGTCATATCAGATGACTTAAAGGTGGGCAAGCAATGTGAGAGGGCAGAAGGAGAGCTTGGGGATACTGGGATGCATAGGGAGAGGCATCACCAGTAGAAAACAGGAAGTTGTTATCCTCTGTACAGACAGCTGGTGAGACCCCATCTGAGTACTGTGTGCAGTTCTGGAGACCCAATCTCCGCAAGGACATAGACAAGATGGAAGCTGTCCAGAGGAGGGTAATTAAAATGGTGCAGGGTCTGCACTGGAAGACATATGAAGAGAGACTAAAGGAGCTTAATATGTATAGCCTCGAGGAAAGGAGGGAGAGGGGGACATGATAGAAACTTTCAAGTACCTCAAGGGAATCAACAAAGTCCAACAGGGTAGCATCTTTCAAAAAAAGAGGTGTGTAAGAACAAGGGGGCACAATTTGAAGATGGGGGGCAGCTCAGAGGTAATGTAAGGAAGTATTTTTTCACAGAGAGGGTTGTGGATGCATGGATCGGCCTTCCGGAGGAGGTTGTGGAGTCAAAAACAGTGGTTGAATTCAAGCATGCATGGGACAGCCATAGGGCAATTCTAGGGGGTGGGGGTAGAAAGAAGTAGGCTGCTGGTTAACTAGGATCTGCAGCTTATCCATTAGGTAGGGAAATGGGCAGACTGGGTGGGCCAAGCAGTCCTTATCTGCCGTCAAATTCTATGTTTCTATGTTAACAGCCTACTTCCTCCTACCCCCACTAGAACTGCATTTCATGGCTGAGCACCCTACAAGCTTATTTTGATGAATTCTGCACCACTGAAAAAAAAAAAATTATTTTGTGTGCTTTTTCGGTACCACACAGAAAAGCATAGCACTTGCTTGAGTAGTTTAATGTTTTCTCCCATGTAACATGTAAGAGGATTTTTTTTTTAAATTTAGCGTAATTTATTCAAAGTTTTCACGGTAGACACATGCAACACTACAGGCATTAGGGCCAGCCCATCGACGCAGCAGTTGTATTTCTGCTTGCGAAGTGGACGACCAGAGTTCGGATGCGAGTTCAGGGAGTCAGAGGTGGCCTGGGGGGATTGAGCATCTAACGGACTGCTCTCCTCCTCCGGGGGCACTCGGTCTATGACTTACCTTAGCGGAGGCTGGGGCCAACGCAGGCAAGGCTAGTGTCCGGAGGTGCCGAATATAGGTGCATGCGCCCATACATCATTGCATGCCCCAACTCCCATCACTAAGGGGACAAAAATGGATGCTGAATTCAGTAGCCCGACCCCGAGTATCCACATCGCTGCCGGACTACATAACGTGGCATCATTCGGCGGGGCTCTTGGGGTGGTCCTTCTCAGTGGTCCTGCCCTGGGGGCAATCTGGGGTGAACGCCGGCAGAGGTGACAGTGGTCCCGGGGATGAAGAAGAGGTGACCGGGAGGAGGAGAGTCCGGGAAAAACAAAACACTACATGCATCAGACCAAGATGTGCCCCCACCCCCACTGACGGTAAGAATACAGAAAAGTCACTGGAAAGTACAGTTACATAAAAACTTACCGTAACAGTAGATCTTCAAGAGAAGCTCTTACAGCAAGCTACACTGGTAGGACTATGCTGCCAGGCACTAGGACCACACGGAAAACGTCTAGCTAGCAGTCTACCACGGGGGACCGTCCCCCACCATCGTCAGTCATCTGATGTCAGCACAGGGTATATAGGAGGGTGATCCCCCACACCACCTCAGTTCTCCCGCCGGAGACGCTGCACGGCCAGCTGATGGAGAACTGAGGAGGTTATTCCGAGAGCCAAAGAAAAGGCAGAAGCAGATGCGATAGAAAGAGAAGCAGGGGGAAGGAGGGAGAGAAAGAATAGCCTGCTGCAAGAGCTTCTCTCGAAGATCTACTGTTACAGTAACTTCTTACGTAACTATTCTAACCTCACTTCGAGCAAGGCTCTTGCAGCAGACCACACCGGTAGGACTGAGTCCCAAGCAGTACCGGTTATCACCAAGATAACACCACCTGGAGGAGGAGGACACGTCAGCAGTCAAGAGCTCCTGACAGAAGGCCCTGAAGAACTGCCAGGCCGAAATTAGCTCTGTGCCTAGAGGCGATGTCAAGACCGTAATGCTCAGTGAAGGTGTGGACAGAACTCCAGGTGGCAGCTGCGCAGATGTCAACAACACACACATTTCTGAAACAAGCTGTGGAAGCAGCCATACCCCTAGTGGAATGGCCCTTAACCACCCCTGGAAGGGGCTTGCTGTACTTATGGTAGCAGAAACCATGCAATTTGCTAACCACTTAGACAAACACTGTTTGGAAACAGGAGTGCCCTCTCTGTTGTGGGTGAATGAAACAAACAACTGGTCAGTTTTCCTTAAGGATTTGGTGCAGTTCGTGTAATAACACAACATTCTATGAACATATAAAGTATGGTGCAAAGCAGCCCCCTGATTAGAATACTCAGGAAAATAAACAGGAAGGAGGCTGGATTGATTTAAAGTAAACCCAGACACCACCTCAGGCAAAAAGATCAGAAGGCAAAGATACCCTGTCTTTATGAAAAACCAAATAAGGCTCTTTATACATCAGAGCCTGGAGCTCAGAAATCCTTCGAGCAGGAGTAACAGCAACCAAAAATAACACTTTCCATGACAGAAAGTGCAGTTCGCAACCTGCAGCCAGTTCAAAGGTAGGTAAAGTGAGTTTCTCCAAAATAAAAATGAGGTCTAATGGAGGGACCCGGTCCCAAATGGGAGGTTTCAGATGCAAAATGCCCTGTAGGAAGGTACAGGACACTTCGAGCTGGGTGACAGGTTTTGCCCTAGATAGATCATGGCATGCAGAGATGGCAGATAGGTGCACCTTAAGGGAACATTACCCCAGGCCTGACTCCAAAAAGGAAAGGAGGTACTCTAACACCTGATTCACCAGGCAGGTGAAGGGATCCAAGTGGCGAGCAGCAGCCCAAATGGAAAAGCACTTCCATTTCATAGCATAAGTGGCCCTGGTGGAGGGCTTCCTGGCTGCCACCAGGACATCAGTGACCCGAGATGAAACTCCAAAGCAGGCAATAGCTAGGTCCGCAGGAACCAAGCATGGAGATGCAGGGACTTGAGGTCCGGATGGACCAGGGTGCCCTGGTCCTGGGAGACCAAGTCTGTGCACAGGGGCACAGGCACCAGAGATTCAACAGCTAGCTGTTGCAGCAAAGGAAACCAAATTTGGCAAGGCCAGAAGGGAGCTATGAGAATCATCTCTGCCCCCTCTATCTGGAGCATCAGCAGAACCCTCTGCAGGAGCAGAAAGGGGGGAAAGGCATACAGAAACCTCCCCTTCCAGGAGAGGGACAATGTGCCTTGCCAGAAAACCGCAGGCCCAGGATCGAGTAAACAGAAAAGCAGCAGTTTTGCATTGAGTGGGGACGCAAAGAGGTCCAACTCTGGACGACCCCACCTGTCGAAGTGATCTTCGACCACCAAGGTTAGAAGCTCCCACTCTCGAGCCCAATACCTGGACTGGCTGAGACTGTCAGACAATACGTTTTGTATGCCTAGAACATAAATGTCAGAGAGCTCCAGACTGTGCTTGATGGCCCAATACCAGACTCTCATCTCCTCTCGACACAGGGAGTGAGAATGGACCCCTCCCTGTTTGCTGATGTAGTACACCACACACGTTGTCCGTCTCCACCAGCAGTGGGCCTGGAAGGAGATGAGTCTGGAAGACCTGCAGGGCGTAAAGGACTGCCCACATCTCCAGGACATTGATATGAAGACCCTGTTCTACATCCGTCCAGATACCCTGGGTCTGGTGATTGGCCAGATGAGCAGCCCAGCCCAGGCTGGATGAGTCTATCGTGAGAATTGGCGGGGGGCAGGCATTGAATGGAGATCCCTCAGAGGAGGTTGGACAGATCGACCCACCATGACAAAACCATCTGGTCCAGGTCATCTGTGCATTGGTCCCACTGGACTCTCAAGATCCACTGAGGAATCTGCATGTGCAGGTGAGCCAGGGGAATCATGACAATGGCCGCTGCCATATGACCCAGAGGTTGCAGGAAAACCCTGGTGGTAACCTGCTGGCTGGAGGAAACCTGACAGGCCTGCTTTATCAATCATTCCGCTCTGTCCTCGGGTAAAAAGGCCTTACCCTGGCGGATGTCCAGGATTGCCCCTATGTATTAAAGGCATTGGCAAGGGGAGAGGCAGGACTTCAGCAGGTTTATAGTGATCCCCAGGTCCTGGAAAAGGTGTAGAGTGCACTCCAGGGTCTGAACCAGGTGATCCCTGGAGGGGGCTTCTAACAGCCAGTTGTCCAGGTAGGGAAATACACAGAAGCTCTGCTGCTGCCACAACTGCCAGGCACTTGGCAAATACCCCTGTGTGCAAGGAAAGGCCAAATGGGAGGGCCCGAAATGAGCACCCTGAAAGTGGAAGCAAAGGAAGCGACAATGGGCAGGAATGACTTGGATGTGCATGTAGGCATCCTGCATGTCCAGAGAATAGAGCCAAACCCCCTGGTGCAGCAGGGGTAGTAGTCCTTAAAGGGTCACCACCCTGAAGCACTTGTATTTGATGTACAGATTCAGACTGCTTAGGTCCAGGATGGGCTAGAGAGCCCCGGTTTTCTTGGGGATGAGAAAGAAGTGGGAGTAAAACCCTCTTCCCCACTAAGCCTGAGGGACAGGCTCTATGGCTCTTTTTTGTAGCAAAGTCTGAATTTCCCCCCAAACCAGGGGCAGCTGCACAGGAGTTTTAGTAGAGTGGACCAGAGGATTTTCTGGTGACCACTCCAGAAACTCCATGGTGTGACCTTGAGTTATGAGCTGGACTACCCAGCTGTCTGTGGTCACTGCTTGCCAGCCTAGCAGATGAAGAGAGAACTGACCCCCTGATCACCTCCCTTGGAGCCTCGGTCGGGGGGGGGTTGGCTAAAGAGTCAGGAGATGGGTGCTAGAGTGGGCAGGGGGGCCACGGGGCCTCTGGGGACTCGAGCGGCAGAATCTGTGGGGATGCTGGTAGCCTTACATCTGTATTGGCCCTTGGTGGACTGTCCTTAGGACTGCTTGCAGATGGACTGTTGAAAGGACTGATGCTGGTTCGCTCTAGGCTGGGTATGGCAGAGCGAATAAACCAACCCAAGGGCTTTGCCTGACTCCTGCAACTTAGAAATAAGGTCCTGGACATCACCCCCAAAGAGGACCAAGCCCAGCAAGGGAGCATCTAAAATGTTGTCCTGGACATCCGGGGCAAAACTGTCAAGATGGCCGCCAGGCTGGGTGTGCCATTGGCTGCACTGCAGTCTTCTGTTTTTAGTTAAGTTTTCTCTTGTTATTTCTGCTAGTTTTTTTAGTTGTTTTGTTTTTACCTGCCTTTACCCATGGTCTGTCTGAACTGCTCGAATATTAGTGTGAATTGTTTGCCGCTTCTCCATCTGTTCTGTTTCTGTTGAGGAACACGCTGAGCCCGATAGCGCTACTGGGGTGTTATTCGAACACTCCTGAAGTGAACGTTGCAGTTGTTTTTACTGGCCCCGTTATCTCTTGGCACTTTTGGCGATTGGACTTGCCCTCCACTGTGGATTTAATGCATTTTGAGTGACTGTGCCAACTGGGCGTTCTGCATGTGCTGATGTGTAGAAACAGTACCAACTGGTCTTTCTTTTGTCCGTTTGATGAGAGGTTGTCCGTGCCACTGCGTTGTTCATGAGGAACGGCACGGGCTTGGGAAGCTTGAGGCTGTGAAGGACTTTTGTTAAATTTCAGATGGTCTTCGATGAATGAGCAGCTGAGTTATGCTTGTGGAGAGCCAGTAGGAATGATTGCCTTGGATTTCCCGGCCTGTAAAGAATTGCACGAGCAGGGTGAATGCGAGGGCTATGGAAGAACTGTGGGTCTTTGGACCTGTACTTGATTGGGTGACTTCCCTGCTCTATTCTTGTCCACCCCTTGAATTTTCGGTGATGATTGTCTGTGACTGGTGGAGTATTGTTGTTTCGATCTGCCTCTTCATCCTCTGGCTTTTGCCGGGTGTTTTCTCTGTCGAGATTTACTGCCCCACGAGGGGCCTGGTGTTGTTACCCAGCTGGGGAGTCGGCTGGGGTATCTTGCTCCCTTAGACCCTTGGAAACGGCTGCAATTGTGGCCTTTCTCGGGATCTTTTGGTGTTGGGCTGTTTTATTTCTCCTGAGAGCTCCCGGCAGTAAGTACAGGGGTTTTTGCGAAGGAGTTTCTTCCAGCAATAGCAAAACTGTATGCCGATTCAGCTTTTGGACTTCTGGTGGTTCTTGGTTTCGGCTGTATTTAATTCTGGGCCTGGATTAAAGAGACTGCTGACTTCCTCCTTTTTTGTGGATTATTTTGCTTTTGCTGCCTGAACGATTGGCTGGTGAGAGGACCCTGCATCCATGTACTTTATTTATTTATTTTTATTTTGTTGGAACTTATAGTTCCTTTCCTTGGCAGTGAAGAGGATTGCAATTATCCTTCTCACCGGTTTTCAGAGATCTTGGGGGGGGGGGGGTGTTACAGTTTTATTTCTCACTTCCGTGGACTGGAATAATTTTGTTTTGTTTATTCTTAGTTGTTGTTATATCATTACAATTGGTTTTACTGTCTGGCAGTGAGAGTGCCTTTCTATCCTCTCTCCCCAGTGGTGAGAGGACTTGGGGAGACTAATTATTCATTGTATTTTTTTGTTATAGTATGTGTTGGGTCTTGGGGTGAGAGTCCCTAAGCTTCGTTTGTTGTTTATTTGTTTTTGTGGGTTATTTTGTATTAATGGGGGGTTGTCAGGGTCTCTTAATTTCAGGCTCTGATTTGATGTTAGCTAACCTGGGAGTTGGGTGGGGTTTTTAAATTGTTCTTCCTCAGGGGAGTATTATTAGTTTGTTAGTTTTATTTTTGGATTTGTTTATTGTATTTTTTATTCTGCAGTATAGCTTACAGCATGTGCTGGCCTTCAGCCCCCACGTTGTGCGCTACTCATCATCCTCTTTTCGTACCCTTCGCCTTTTACTCTCCCTCTTCAGTTCGAGATCTACCAGCATTGTAGGCGCTGGGTATTGTACATAAGAGGAGAGAAGGAGGCGATGAGGGTTGAACAGGGGAGAATGATCGAGGGTCATCGTGATGGGTGGTTGGTACCAGAAGGCGCCTTGGGCTAAATGGAATCCTGATCGTGGTCTTCCATGTCTGGTGCCCATACCCAAGGGCACCACCAATTACGGTGGGCAGATGGCCTGTGTGGCCCGCGAGGTTCGACCAATTCGGGCAGTGTTGTGCAATGCCAGGTCCATTAAAAACAAGACCACAATTATTGCTGATCTTGTTGGTACTGTGGACCTAGCTTGCATTACCGAGACCTGGTTGGATGATAACTCTGGCCCCATTTTGGAGGCTATGACTCCAGCCGGGTACTCTGTGTTACACCGCCCAAGATTGGATCGTGGGGGGGGGATTGCTGTCTGTTTCAAGACTGAACTTGGCCTCACAGAGGTCCTAGTTGGGGGGAGGAGGTTGAGTCCTTTGAGTGTATGGTAGTAGCAGGTGTAGACTTTCGAATCACCCTCATTTACCGTCCACCCAGTGATGAGAAGCGATTCCTTCAGGAAGTGGCGGACTTCGTTGTCAATATGGTGTCTGAGTCACCCAGATTGATGGTTCTGGGCGACTTCAACGCCTGGGTCGACGACGAACTCTTGCAATTTGGTTAACACTTCCTCCAGTTAATGACAACACTGGGCCTTACACAGGTGGTTTCCTCTGCTACACATAAATTTGGACATTCCTTGGACCAAATCTTCCTTCTAGGGGTCGAGGCATTCAATGTGGGGGTGGAACCTGTCAGGTGGTCAGATCATTACACCGTGGGGTTTAGTTTTCACACCCCCTCTAGAAGGCCTGCCCCTATGGAGTTGGTCAGGTACCGCCCTTTGCGGGATATAGATCCCCAAGGCCTTGCAGCAGTGCTCGACCTCTCGTCCCCCGCGTTGGCAAGCAGTGATCCAGAGACCTACGTGTCAGCCTATAACACAGCTGTTGCAGGGGCTCTGGAGTTCATTGCTCCAGTTAATGTTCGCCCCCTCTCCCTTCGCCCCAAGTCAAATTGGTTTGATGGGACGTTGAGGGAGATGCAGAGACAGGTTTGAAGGTTAGAGTGTTGCTGGCAAAAGTCCGCCCTTTATGCCGACCACCTTAGATTGAGGGATCATTATTTGGTCTATCAAGCTGCAATCACCCGTAAGAAGGCAGAGTTCCTGTCCAGGGAGATTGAGGTTGCTCGGAATTGACCAGCTCAGCTGTTTTGAACTGTGGACAGACTGTGCAACCCAGCCTGTCTGCAAGTTTGGAAAGTCTTTTCGCAATTGGAGTGTGATGAGCTTGCCTGGTTCTTCGTAAATAAGGTGGCCGACATTAGGGCCGAACTGCTGCCATCACACTCTAGGGGGGTTGCCATGAACTGGTGTGAGATCACGGTGCCTTGGTTTTCCTGGAGTTCCTTCAGTCAGCTGGAGTTCATTGATGTCATGAGGATCATCCAGCATATGTGCCCTACATGCTGTAGTTTGGACCCTGGATCAACCTCCCTAATTTTGGGTTGTATTGACATCATTGGCTCAGTCCTTGTGCAGATAGTCAGGTGCTCCCTGGAATCTGGTGAGTTTCCTAGCTCCCTGAAAGAGGCGGTGGTGACACCCCTCTTGAAGAAAGCTGCCTTGGACCCTGACTGTCTCAAAAACTACAGATCTATCTCTAACCTTTCCTTTGTTGGGAAGGTGATTGAGAAAGTAGTGGCTGCACAACTGGAGGACCATTTGACCATCCACAACATCTGTGAACCCCTCCAGCCCGGAATTCGTAAAAGACATAGTACTGAGACAGCACCGGTTCAGGTGCTCAATGATCTCTTGATGGCCAGAGATCGGAAGAGTCATTCCATTTTGGTTCTCCTCGACCTTTCTTCACCATTTGACACCATAGACCACATGGTGTTGATAGAACGCCTGAGGCTGTTTTGTGGAATATCTGGAACCATCTTAAGATGGTTCACTTCATTCCTCACTGGGAGATAACAAAGAGTTGTGTCCGGGATTTTTTCCTCGGATTCAACGGCTTTGTCGTGTGGGGTGCCTCAGGGTTCAGTATTGTCACCCATGTTATTTGCGGTGTATATGCTACCTATCGGAGACATTGTAAGGAGGTATGGGCTGAGGTTTTACTGTTACGCAGATGATACCCAGCTCTACCTTTCCTTTGCCCCCGAGCAGGAGGGAGCTCTCTCGGTCTTTAATAGCTGTCTAAAAGAAATCCAGGAGTGGATGAATTCTAGCTGGCTGAGGTTGAACTCTGAAGAGACTGAAGTACTGGTTGTGGACCCGGGTCAACAGATAGGGGGTCGGGTGATGGTGCGTGTTCTAGAATTTTTCTTGAAGGCGTTTCTCTCCCGACCTCTGAACGGGTGCGGAACCTGGGGGTAGTTCTCTTTCCTTTTTTATAACTTTATGTTTATTCTTTTTTTAAAAAACAAACATACATTTGTTATGCTTTCTTTCAACATTACATATACGTTACACAATGAGGGCGCCACTCCTCTTAATACAATCCAACCAACCGTTAAAAGAATTAAGATACATCTTTGGAGGGTATCACCATTATAATGTAATAATGAATGGATAATACTTCATCTGTATAGAGTCCATGAGCTGCATGGTAAAGCTCCTGTTATATAATGCAGTATTAATTATCCTATGTCCTTCCCAAGAATAGGGAATCAAAAACAAACCATGCTAAAACACAGTGTATACACTAAATGTGTATTAATAACTGTAAGAACTTGACTAGCTCTAAAATTAGTACTGGTTGAGCAACTAGGTTATTTGAAGCACTGAAACATAGAGATATAAGGTGAGCAAAGAGGCGCTGAAACTTACAGAGATAAAGTGAGCAATCAGCTCCATCAAGAACAATTATTAACATAAAGCCCCTCTTATAAAATAAACAAAGCAGGAATACATTGTGAGGGTAATACGATCTGCATTTAAGGCTTCTGCAGCCCCAACCCATTATTTTATTGTATATATCAGCACCAGACCTGGGCAATAAGAGAATCCCTTATGGGGACATTAAATTGTAGCCCATCGGGTCTGAAATAAAAAGTTATGAATAACATGTTCAATGAATGGGAGAAGGCATCGCAGGTTACATTACATATATCCCCCCGGCCTTTTACCAGACCATTATAAGTGTCCCCGTAGACAAATTAAGCTTTTCAAGTAACTTCTTCCTCTGATGATAAGGCCTCTTCTTCAGTGTTTGTCCGATGAGTAGGGACGTTCCATTGGGTCCATTTAAGAGCCTCTGCTGGATCCGAGAAGATATATATCTTATTCCGATGCACAATCCTCAACCAAGCTGGGAAAATTAACCCGTGAGGTATTCCTGCCTCACGGAGGAGAGCCTTCACCCCATCAAATCTTTTCCTCAGTTGTCTTGTGGCATAGGAGAGGTCAGGAAACATTTTTATTTGCTGACCGTCGTGGAGCAATGTCTTTTTTCTTCTTGTCAGCGCCAGTAGATAGTCCCTCGCTCCCACTCCATCAAGCACCATTATGACAGTGCGTGAGGCATCTGGATTATCCTGACGACCACAGAAAGCAACTCGGTAAACCTTCTGAATATTTTGCACTGCCTGCGTCGCTTCTTCTCCCAGTTGACTTACGATCCACTCCTGAAGGAATAAAATTAGATGGTCCCCTTCGCAGCCTTCAGCGAGGCCCAGAATTCTTATGTTGCAAGCCCTGGCCTGGTTTTCCAATGTTTCCAGCCACGATCTGAGGTGCACATTTTCTTTTAACACTGCAGCCACAGCCCCCATTGCAGAGTCGGCAGTTTTGGTGGCAGCCGACGACGCCGTAGTAACTGTCTCGAGCATAGTCTTGACAGCTGTCACACGAGTTGTTAGGGAGTCAAATTTTGAAGACAGACTGGCCACCGATGTAATGAGTTGATTTAATTTATGCCCCAGAGTTTGAATTGTCTCCTCTCCTGTCTCTTTTCTGAAATCGGATTCATGGCCCACTGTGGTCCTCGTGACGGAAGTTCCCAGGGTTGTCCTAGTTCTGGCTCCATCGCCCTGATATTTATCTTTGCGAGGATTACCCATTTCCTTTCCACTATGCTTCAGCTTCAAAATTAGTATAGTTTTGTCGAGCTGATCAAAAGTTGCCTTGTTATATTTTTAGAATTCTTTTCCGGTGATAAGAGTGCCTTAAAGTTCGGCGGCCATATTGCTCGGGCTCCACAGCACCCGGGGTAGTTCTTGACGACGGGCTGACACTGCATTTGCAGGTGTCAGCAGTCATCAAGACTTCCTGTTATCATCTTAGGAACATCGCCAGGATTCGGCATCTTGTTCCGTCTGCTGACCTGCCAACGTTAGTCCATGCCTTCGTGTCCTCGCGCTCGCTTGGATTATTGCAACTCTCTTTATCTAGGGCTTTCTGGGGTTGAAATCTGTCACCTGCAGCTAGTGCAGAATGCTGCAGCCTGGCTTTTGATGGGTTCTAGTAGATCCTGTCACATTACTCAGGTGCTTTGCGAACTGCACTGGCTGCCAATTCGGTGGCAGATCATCTTTAAAGTCGGATTGCTGACTTTCAAAGCCCTACACGATCTGGGCCCAGTCTATCTGAAAGAACTTCTGGTTCCTTATTGCCCTAATTGATCACTCCGCTTGGCCAATGAGGGGTTGCTAGAGGTTCCAAGGGTGAATTTGAAATCTTCGGGCGCTCAGGCTTTTTCGTATGCGGCCCCCATCCTTTGGAACTCCCTACCCCGTCGGTAACGGGAGTGCACCTCTGTGGAGGGTTTCAAGAGAGGTTTGAATACTTTTTTGTGGGAAATTGCATTTTTAGAATATGGACTGAATTAATTGTTTTGATCTTGCTGAATCTCTTTTAATGATTTTAACTATTTGAATCTGTTATTTATGTACGGTGTCTTGACAACTGAAAGGCACCTTATAAATAACAATTATTATTATTATTATAAAACCAGACACCCAGAGCCTAGAGTGGCACCAGTGGCAAACTCTGGCAGCAGCCCCATGCCCAGAGGCGTTGACGGCATCATAAGATGCCCAGAGGACGTGGTTGCCCACATCTGAGCCCGACTTCATGAGCTGGGCAAGCTGTGTCTTGGTGGAATCTTCAGGCAGTGTCTGGATCAGGTCCCTGGCCTGGTCCCAGATGGCATTCTGGTACTGCACCATATAAGTCAGATAGTTGATGGCCCTAATGGCTAAAGTAGCAGAGGCAAAGACCCATCTGCCAATCTGGTTAAGCTGTCGTGATTCCCGGTCTGGGGGGAGAGCATTAAGGTGCTTGGGCTTCTTAGTTTGGTCATGGGCAGCATTAATGATCACAGAATTCATCTTCAGATTACTCCCCAAGAAAGACTTACCAGCTAGGGCATGGTAGAGCCATTCTACCTTTTTAGGATGAGGTGGAATGGAGAAGGGGTCAGCCCAAGCTGCTCAGGTGACGTCCTGGTAGGACTCAATCAAGGGTGGCACCACAACCGGCAGGGCACCCTTTTGCCGGAGAAAAGTAGCCAGGAGACACCTTTCTGGGTCCAATTCCTTCATCTCCCATCCCATAATAGACTGTATGTGATGCAGAATGTCCATAAAGGACAGGTCATCGGGGACGGACTTGGGTACTTCTTTGGGCTGGTCCTCCCCTGCGGATGACTCCACTTGGAAAGAGGAAGACCCTGAAGAAAGAGTCATCCTCAGAGGATTCGCTATTTGGGACCGGAATTGGAGCCCAGCGATCACAGATGTAAACAGAAGGTAATGGCAGATAAGGACTGTGTGACCCACCTAGTCTGTCCCTTTTCCTACCTAATGATCGTCTCTCCTAGAGCCGGTGCCAGTGTCTGGAAGGGCACTGGAGGACCCAAACATGTAGGGTTCATTTGGGCCAGCCTCACTGTTGTCCCTGGGAGGGGGATTGGGGGGGGGGAGAGGCTGGAGGTGGGCCCTGAGGGATAGGGGTCTGCTTCTGGATCAACGACCACCACTATGAGAACAGGGTGCTAAAGTCTACCTGTGGTATAAAATTATACACAGGTAGAAATGGCAAGGAAGGCATTGGGTTAGGGTACGATGGCTGAGGACCTGGCGATGGGTAACCCCGCGTAGGCTCAGCCGGTGCTGGCAAGGGATCTGGTGATGGATTAACAGGCCTCAGCTGTTGCGAAGGTGGTGGCTGAGGCATCACTGGTGTTCAGCCCGCAGGCTAGGGAGCTAGCAGTACAGGCGGCAGCCCGAGAGGTGAGGGCCTAGAGGGCCCTGGTGAAGGGCCAGGTGATGCCGGCCCAACAGGAGAGGCCAGTGCGAGGTAGAAGAAACATCGGTAGTCTGCCTCAGGCGCTGCCTGCCAGAACTGGCGTCGGTCCCAGAACTGGGAGATGATGAAGGTAGAGCCATAGCCGGCGGGGGGTGGGTGACGGGCATAAGGCCACCGCCCAAGAGCCCAGAACCGGTCAAGCTACCTGGCTGGGAACCTGTAGAACTGAGTCCCCTGTCCCGAAGAGCCACCACCCGAAACAGAGATAAGGGCAGGTAGCAGAACCATCGGGAGCCCAGGAGTGAGGGCTGGTGGGGCTGGAGGCACCAACTCCTCCGCAGGAGGACGACACTGCCACGGTCGCGGGTTTGTGGGGCACCCATCACTGGGAAGCAGATGGGGCCCTATCTCTGTATTTGTCCTGGTGCTTGTGTTTTCCCAAATTCTCCTCGTGGGAAGAAGAGGAGGCCCTGGAGGACTGTGCTGGCAAGGCTGAAGAGCTCCTGACCTGCAGCTCTTTTTCCATAGCAAGCAACTTCTGCTTAAGAAGGTAGCTCTCTGGTGTTTTTAATCGATGTCTCCTAGTGGTCTGGTTGAATTTCTGGCAGTGCTGGCAGGCTTTCATGTTGTGGCTAGGGCCTAGGCAGATCAGGCACAAAGAGGGACCGTCCTTCCCAAAGATCTGTTTGCTGCAGACACACTTTGTAGAGCAGCTGGAAGATGAAGCAGACAGAGAAGACATAAACCCACCAAAGGGAACACTGAAAATTCGTTGTTTAACACAAATGAAATAATGAAAATAAAAAAGGTGCGAAAGGACGGGAATGGCCATCGACTGCAGCTGCAACGTGCACCAAGGTCCAACGTGCATGGGTCGATGGCGGAAAAAGAGCTGGGGTGTTGTGGGGGACCACCCTCCTATATAGCCTAGGCTGACATCAGATGACAGATGTCAAATGGGGACGGTCCCCTGTGGTAGACTGCTAGCTAGAAGTTTTCTGTGTGGTCCTAGTGCCTGGCAGCATAGTCCTACTAGTATGGCCTAAAACAAGAGCCTTCCACGAAGTAAGATCTCTGATATACATTAGGTTACTGAGGTTTTGCACAGACACCAGTACTTTGCAAACTCAAGATAACATGGACATAAACATTTCACATGTGTATGTAATTATCTTATCCCAAAGGTTCTAGTCTAGATTGTCCTGAGAGACACGGGCTCAAGACAACAGCGCTTCTAACTCCTCCCATTTTTTTCTGATAACCAGAGAATCTATTGTTGGCGCTAGCAATTATTTTCTTGATTCTTAATGCAGCCGAAATCTAATTATGCCATTTGAAAAATAGGATAAAAAACAACTAGAAGGAAACATTGGTTTAATGATAGGGTGGTGCCTATTTGGAACGGTCAGCCACTACAGGTAGTGGCTAGCAGAAGTATGCAAGCCTTTAAAACAAATCTGGACACATACCTAATTACTAACAACATACAGGGGTACAACTAGAACAAACTGGCGAGCAGCATGGACAATATGTCTCCTAAGCTCTGAAAAACCTACGAACCTATAAGAGTGTGCTACCGTCAAGCAAATGCCTGAGAATGTTTTTCTTGGCTATTCCCATAATCATGGCTATATGGTATTTCTGAGAAGTGAGCACTTGTTTGTTGTAATGACCTAACACAGATATTTCTGGGGTAAAGGTATTCTCCAGGCTTAGAAGGGGATCCATTTTATTCCTAATTTTGTCCCATAACAGTTTAGCTTTGGGACAGTTCCAAAGAATATGGTACAAATGACCTTCCTGGTCTACACATCTGGTGCAATTTTTTTTTGAGTCAAGTTTACCCATTTTCTTTAACTTTTGGGGTGAGTAATAAAGGTTATGTAAAATTTTATAATGTATTTATAAATGATAGACCAGATCTCCTCCCACGACCACTGAGTGCTTGCTTCAGGCATGGCCTGTATCCAGTATTGCTCGAGTCCTGCACCTTCAGGACAGCACAACAGAGATGGAAGCATACAACTTAGAAACAGTATCAGGACTATTTGCCTGTATTTTAAGAGGATTCATTTTTTTTCAGTGTGCGCTGTCCATGGGGTGGGCCCATATGCTGAGCTATGGAGTGTGTCATTTGTAGGAACTGGAATGCTGACCAGTCTGCCAAACCTGTTCAGTTAAGAAATGATCTGCACGAGATGGGTTGCCCTGTCAGGGTGATATGTTCTACTGAACATTCCATGAACACCAGGGATCTGAATTAATTGATGTTTTATTGATTACAAAGTTAGGGTTCCTGAGAATTGGTTGCCCCACATCCTTTTGAGGGTGAATATTTAGAGCCCTTCAGAGCTGTTGATGTACATTAAACAAGATGCCTATGGGTGTGTCTCTCAGATCTTTGGGGCGCATTTTCCAACTGCTGTGCAGAATTGCTTTAAGATCGATGTCCTTTGCACTACAGAAATCTTTTTCACTATCTAACCATAATGTGGTTTAAACAGTTCTTTGTTCTTGAGCTTTGTACCACTGTAGGTATATGCTCCCATGTGCAGCCAAGCAATAATGAAGAAAACTGGGCAATTTTAAACCATCCTTGGGTTTGGGAACTGTACGCTTGGCATATTTAGTTCTATACTTGGTTCTTCAGATAGAAGAAGGCAAGTTCACCCATTGTGTCATCTCCCCACTCATATGGGACTTTCTCTACCAATTTCTTATCCAAAATAAATGTGTCTAAGCTAATTTTAAAAGCTTCAAATGTTTCAGATTCTACCACCTCTGTTAGTAGTACATTCCAACACCTTACAATCCAATGGGTAAAAAGTGTTACCTGTAATTTTTTTTGTCCCCCCCCCCAATCGGTAATTTATCCTGTGTCACCTCTGGCCAGCCAACCTCTGGCTAGCCCCCTTCTGTCCTGTCCCCCCCAGCCCAATCACCCCACTTACCTGGGACTTAACTTCATAACTGGTGTCCTCTGCTTGCAGGACTTTCTTTCCAGCTGGTGCCTGGTTGCCGGTTGGGGTGTGTGTGTCTGCAAGGGCCTGGATGTCATCCTGTGGCCAGAGGGGGTTTTCCTCTGTTTTTTGTTGTCCCCGAAACCACACATGTGCAATGGCTTGACAGATGTGCTCCGCCTCCACGGAGACATCCTCAAACACCCGTCATTGGTTTCTGCTTGTGCGCCCAGCCTGTGCTATCACCTGGACACCTCGAGGTGGCAGTCAAGCAGCGGGTCACACTACCCCCTTCCCGAGGGTGGAGGGCTATCCATTTGGATGCTCAATCCTCCCTTCCTCCCTCTCCCCAACCATCCCCCAAACAAGACGCATCCGTTTTCCGATCCCGGGTCACCAGTATGGCAGGAGGTAAGGCGCCTCAGTCCTCCATGCCACTGGGCCGGCTCTGCCTTTTATTTTTAAAAACATTCTCCGCCTTGACCTGTTTATTGTAAGATTACAGTGAAACTTCTCTATTAACTAATCTGAGATCTAGTTCCTCCATCATATCACCATACTTTATTGATTTATATAATAGGAGTAAATTACTTCTTTTCCTCCTTTCCTCCACTGTCAACTATCCTGTTTTTAATCCTCTCACTTTTTTTGTAAATCTTGTAGTCTGGATCCTCTTCCCCTACTCACCCTAAAGGCCTCAGCATTTTCCAACTTAATGCTAGAAGCCTCCTCACCCAGCTCCCCCCCCCCCAATGTCTGGATCTCTCAGCACTCTACTAGCCTCCTGTGTATCTCTGAATCTTGCCTCTCCCTCTAGGCTACCAGACTCCAGCTGGGCTCTCCCAAACTGTTATCTCTTCTGGCAGGACTGTGGCAAGTGTGGTCATGATGATGTGTTGTAGGTCTGTCAAAACCTAACCTGCTCCAGCACCTTCAGAGACTCAGTCCTTTCTTCTCACAAGTGCCTTCTATCCACGCTATCCCTCACTTCCACTCTCCCCATCTTTGTTTTCTATGCCTCGCCTAAAATCTCTTCCTTGTTCAACTCCCTCTCATCCCTTGTTACCCATGCCCCTCTGGTGAGCTCTTCTTCCTTGGAGACTTCAACAAAAATTGGCTCTCCCTTGCCTCCAGGCCCACCTTCCACAGGATTGAGTCCCTAAACTTTAGTTGAACTAACCACCAAACCCACCCAGCTCAATCATCACTCCCCTAACCACTCCTTCCTGGACTGGGTGCCTCTCCTCCCACCCTCACCATATCACAGCAGCAGACTTTCTTCTGGATACCTTCAGTAACCATTGTATGACCTACTGTATCAGGAAAGTGAGGCCCACTCAGTCCACCCCAAATACATTTGGTCCAGGTCTCTCAGGTTGCTTCACACTAGTGCCCTCCTAAATGATCCTGCTGTCTCTGATTGGTCTCTTGTCTGTTCTGCTCTGGGCACTGACATGGTCCTCTCCCACGCCATATTTAACCACACCTGGGACAATCACACCCCCCCCAACAAAAAAAAGTCCAGGGTTAAAAGCTCCCAACCCCCTGGATTACACCTGACCTTATCGATCTGTGCAAGTCTCGGGACCAAGCTTGGTTATGTTTCAAATCCTCCTGATCCCTGTCTGACCTCTTATCCTACAGGTCACTCAGAAACTCCTGCACAAAGGCTGTCCACACTGCTAAGGCCCACTACTTCAAATTAAACCTCCAGATTAACCTGAGCTCCCCATCAAAATTCCAGAAGGTTATCCACTCCCACTCTGATCCCCCAGCCCAATCTGCTCCCCCGACCTCCTGGTAGACGGCTCACTGGTCTCCAACCCTCCCTTGGTTGCCACTCATTTTCATGAATTCTTCAACACATGTGCACTCCCCTCTCCTTCATTTCCTGGTTCCTCTCCCCTTCCATCTTTTGCTGCCTCTGCCCCCATCCCATTCACCTGAGGGCTTCCAGTTTCCTTCTGTCCCCCCAGTAAGTCTTCCTCACCCTTACTTCACTTAACCCTTCTAAGTCTAGCCCTGACAGGCTGGACCCCAAACTTTTATCTGTCCCAGCTCTGGCCATTGCCATCCCACTCTCTCACCTTCTAAACTTCTCCTTCAGGTCTGGAAGGCTGCAAAAGTTCTGCCTCTGCACAAAGTGGGTGATACCTCCTCTCTTGGCAACTTCCACCTGATCTCACTCCTCCCCTCTCTTGCAAAGCTGCAAGAAAGTATTGTTTACTCCAGGCTTGCTGATTTCCTTCACTCCTCAAATCTCTCCTCCCTTCCAGTCTGGTTTTAGGAAGCACCACTCCACCATCTCCTCTTTGCTCAGAGTAGCTGACTAGCTTCACTGGAATGGATCAGGGATATATGATCACAGATACAGTCATCGATTTGGCCAAGGCCTTTGACTCGGTGTCCCACCCACTCCTCCTGGACAAGCTGAGCTCTGCTGGCCTCTCAGCTCCTGCTGGTGACTGGTTCCGCTCACACCTCACAGTCCATCAACTGTCAGTAAAAGTGGGAGGCATCCTGTCCCATCTCCTCCCCTAGTCATCCTAGCAGGGGTCCCCACAGGGATCTATCTTGGGTGCTATCCTGTTCTCAGTTTTCCTAACTACCTGCCCTCTGCCTGTGTCTCCTCATATATCCATATGTATGTGGATTATAAGGTAGTTTACATCTCCAGCCACTCATCTTCAGCTGTGGAAGGTCTACTCCAGCATGTGCTGTGCTGTTTCCATCCCAACCAACTCAAGGTCAACACCAAGAAGATAGTGTCCATGACCTTTGGCACCAATCAGAAAAAGGCCAGGCTTTCGCCCTCACCTGTCTTCCCATGCTGGATGACATCCCTCTAAAGGTTGTCCCTGCCTTCAAGCACCTCGGGGTGTGGCTTGATAATAAGCTCGCCCTCACTGCCCACATCAATGCCAAACATCGCCCTAAACTCAGTGCCCTGTACTGCAACAAAGACTGCCTTTCCCTCCAGGTCCACCGGAAGTTGGTCACCAAAATGGTTCTCCCAGTCTTCAACTATACGGCTGTGGTCTATGGTGCTGTCCCTTCTTCCCTTGCCGGACTGGATACCCTCTGCAATGCTTGTCATTCTGCTACCAACTCTCCCCTCAGTACTCATCACTGCTCCTTCCATTCTTCCCTTTCCATCACCCCACTACCTTTACGTCACCAGACCCGCTGTGCTTCCTTCATTGCTAAATACTGGTTTAGGTCCCTTTCCTCTTACCTCTCCTCACTCCTCTCCCCTGTCCCCTCCTCTTACTCTCCCCACTCCAGGGATTCTCATACTTTCTCCATTCCCCATCATCTCTCCTCTGCTGGGCAAGCTGCCTTCTTCTACCTCCTTCCCTTCACTCAGGAACCTGCTCCTTTCTTTCATTCACCTCTCACTACTCCCAGCCCTTAAATTCCAGCTAAGGTACCTTCCTGCTCCCCCCCCCCGTCCCTGTCAACCCCCTCTTGACTCTTCTTCCCCTCTCTTCTGCCCACCCTTATGACTATACCCTTTTAATTTAGGCTAATTGTGTCTACCCCCGCCACCTGATTCAGTACCCCACAGCAATGCCACCTTCCCCAACAGGCACTGCACACTTAATTGTATTCTTGCATGCTTGCCCACATATCATTGAGATGAACCATGTTGTTGTTTACCAACCTGACCACTATACTGATCTTGCACCTGTAATGTTGTCTATGTAATCACACTCTGATGTTTTGTTAATTTTTATTCTTTCTGTACTCTCCTTCCCCTCTCACCTGAGTCAAACCTGAAAATGAGCATTGGCTCAGTGTGGCTTTCCCGGTTACCAATTTTTAAATAAATAAATAATTTTTTAGTAACTCTATGCTGAACTTCTTCCAAGATTCTGATATCCTTCTTTATATGGGGACTCCAGAATGGACTGCTGTTGCCCAAATATGATTGTATGTAGTACATCCTGTAGAGTGGCAAAATTACATTTTCCCCTCGATTTATAAAAGATTTTTTTAAGTATCCTATCACTCTATTTACCTTTAGAGCAATCATATTATAATGACTCCCATACACTCAACCCCAACAGGCACTGGCCTATCTGACACATTCCCATAAATAATCTTTGATATTAAGGAGTGTACCCTTTTAAACCATGCCATTGAAAGGAGAATATTTGTCACGGAACTGGAATATAATAAATGTGGCAAGACATTGATTTTAACCACACTGATACAGCCTATGAAGGACAAGGGAAACATCAGCCACTTGTCTAGATCTAACTGTATCACCCCTACCAGCCTGTCTATGTTACAGCTTTTGCAGAACGAGGTCTCTTGATATTTCAATACCTAGGTACTCCAGCTTGTGAGGAGAACCACTGTAACCCCAGCTCTGTTACGACATTTTACTACTCTTGCGCCGAGTGACATAAGCACAGTTTTAGAAACACTGCGTTTTATACGTTGAAATAGCATCCACGTCCTTGATGATGTTGGGTACTGCAGGCAGAGATGTCCTCAGGAGACTGTCATCTGCATACAAGGAAAATGTATGCTGGGCCCTTCCCAGGAGTATGACCACCACATCCTGTGCTTCCCTGATTTTACGTGCCAGGGGTTCCAGAAACAAATTAAATTGTAATGGAGACAAGAGGACATTCCTGCCTGGTTCCTCTCTGTAGCACAATTCATTATGGAAAGACATCTTTGCAGAAAATTCTTGCTGACAGTTTAAGGTTTAAAACCTGCAAACAAGTAAAAACGGCCTCAGGGATACCATGCCTCCTAGGAGGAATTGTTATGCATTTCCTTCCATAACATGTCTGTTAATTTCCTGTTTTGAATCATCCCTCCTTGGGAACTTATGTGCAAAAGTAATATGCAAATGAAATAAAAAGAAAAATGACTTACCAGAACTCTTAATCTACTAGACTATCTTCTCCATAGAGCCACTCTTTGGTCTTGGTGTCAGAAGCACTGGGACTCCGCAGGAGAAAATACTTTTTGGCTCTCTACATTGGTGCAATATGCCGGCACAGGCCATGAGCACACGTTGATGTAGACAGGCAGTGTTAACCCAACTGCCTCGGTTATCTTTTTCTACATAGAGTAATAATGGAAGAAGGAAAGCATTATTGAAAAAAAAGTAAAATAAAAATTGAAAAGAAATTGCCTTAGCAATGGACTGCCAGGACCAGTCAGGAAACCAAATGTGGACTGGGCCAGGGACCCCTACCTGTAAGAGGTAATGGCAAAGTGAAAATATTTTTTTTAATTATATTTTATTTGTTTTTCATCAAGTAACATACATGACATGAACACTGAACTGTATAGTTGATTGACTGCCACATGGTAAAGCCAGGAGCTACCATGTGTTATTTGTTATTAATTTTAAAATTATAATAGATTCATTATCTCCAAACCTTATACAGTACTACTACTCAGAATTCTTGCTAGTGCGCTGAGTGGCTGTACACCCCACAGCCATAAGGAGAGACATGAGCATTAGTTAGGGCCTATGTTAGTTGTAGGATAACGGGCACCTGTACATGGAAGGGTCTGTGCTTGTTACTTAGGCATTACACTATTAAACATTATTACCTTATTAATACATACAAAAATATACAATTATGCGCCACCTTTTGATTTTAATTAGGTATACTTTTTTGATGTTTTACACAAAAACAAGATGACATACAATGACTGACATAAAGACAGGATCCCACACAGAGCATATAAAGTTACATATCTGACTTATATTGCATCAGTTGATAACAGGTATTTCATCAGGTACCTATGGCTTCGGTGATAAACTCTGTTAAATGCAGCTGATATGATGTCACTAGGCGATGCATACAATACAACTCATTAGCAATTTAGCAGCTGCATTACAGGTTAACTGAGTACAGGTAAGTTAAACATGGTGCAGGGTCAAAAGCACATACAGCTTTTCTTATTTATTCTGATAACACACCAATCTATTGGCCATACTGGCTACTGATTTTTCTGCCTCCAGGGCAAATAATATTTCAGCTTGCCATTCTTGGCATGTTGGTATGTCCTGGTCAGGCCAGTACCGAAGCAAAACTTTTTTGGCACAAGCAGAGATAAGGGTCATGTGGTCTTTCTGTGCCCCCAGCAATTGCCCCTTATAGTCCTCAATGATATAGATATAGAGTGTAAATGTATTTTCAAGCCCCGGTAGTAATTCAAGTTTGCTTTGGATGGTTTGCCGGAAAGGTTGGGCCCTTCAGCAGTACCATAGGGCATGTAATAGGTTGTCTTAGTGCTCACTGCACCTGGTTACCTCTATCTGTTGGCAATCTATTCATCTTGTGCAATTTCGTCGGGGTGAAATACATGCTGTGTATCACCTTGAACTGCAAAAACCTGTAAGTATCAAATTTAACATGTTTAATTCCATATGTGCTTCCAATCACACTCTCTTAGCAGTTGAGGTAGCCTAGCCTGCCAACACAGGGCTGATTCATCTATTTTGTTAGTGATGAGGTTATATAAGCACTGATACAAACGAGAGATCGAATGTGGTAAAGTTGCCTGGCTGACTAATGGGAGGATAGCATTGCTGTGGCTGGTATCTCTTATCTGGCCCTTGAAGTGTTTGGCCAGTATGTAGGTAATCTGGAGAAATGGGAATACTTCTCTGTTCGTGACCTGGTACCTTTGTTGAAAGGTGTTAAAACGTATCAGTTTATTATCTAAATACAGTCGATCTACTCCAGTCATGTTCAAATTAATCCAGGGAGGAGTGTGACTAAGTTTCCCAGCAATTAAAAAGTTGGGGTTGAAGAACCAGCTTGGTGGCGCTGAGGGCTGAGGTGCTGGATACCTTACCTCGCATCACGGCGGCGACCCAGGTTTGAGAACAAGCCTGGGTCGTCGGAGAGCTGGCGTGGGGGGGGGGTCGCGCAGAACTGAGCAGCGGGAGGGGCAGCTCTTCTCTTCTGGTTAGGATCCTGTCACCTGCTGTTGTTCCACTGTCCCTGGATGGAGGTCCACAGGTGAGCAGGCGGCAAGCAGTGGGAGGGTGTCCCGGTACAGCGGCACGGGCGTACCTCTATAAGCGCGACCGGCAGGGCAGGGCCAGGAGAAAACGTGTAAAATCAGGGATAAAAATATATATAAATAAAAAAAAAGTTGGGGTTGTATCCAATCTGTGAGGACCTGCATTTTTAAAAGTCTGCAGAGTTGACTGTGGGACTGCACAGAGGCTGCTAAGGGTGTATCCTATAAATACTTGGGCAGGTTTCTCAGTTTTGTGTATATTAACGCTTAAGTACTAATATCTGCTTCTGACAAAGTGCAACTTCTATCTGCAAACACAAAGGCATGTAGGTTCTCTCCTATGGTGGAGGGAGGTCCATGAGCCATTGTAATTATTTACTGGTACAGATCGCCACATAAAAATGGTAAAGACGGGGTAGTTTTAAACCTCTTAGGAGTTTGGGAGCTGCCAATGTATGGCATGCACAGTGGACTGCCTTCCCGCCCAAATAAAGTTAGATATGGTGGCTGTGTAGCTTATCAAACCGTGTTTTAGGGATGGCCACATTCAGCATGCTCAAAGGGTACAGATCACTGGGCAGCAGGTTCATTTTCCCCACTGTGTAAGGGGAAGGTGTGCCCATCTATCCATATCTAGTTTGAGTTGTCAGAGCACAGGGCAAGATTCTGGGAAATCATGTCCTGAGGGTGTTGTGGTGACTAATATACCCAAACACTTCAAGTTGACAGGTTTCCACTTGATCCCTTCTACCTTTTGATTTTTATGAGAGGAATTAAAAGGGAAGGTTGCTGTGTCTCTCAGACTCTGAAAGTCTGTGAAAAGAGCTTTCAAACGAGGTACTGGACTTATCTGTAACTGTTATAAGTCTTGAGATATAAACATCCACATTAGCTGAAGAGAGCAGCCATTTCATGGAATCTTGACACAGAAAGTGATGTCACTGAGGGGCAAGGTGTAATTAACAACATGTAGCTTGCCCCTCAATGACATCATTTTCTGTGTTAAGATTCCATGAAATGGCTGCTCCCATGTCTTTATTGACAGCTGATTTAGATGTCTATACCTCGTTTGAAAGCTCTTTCCATGGTCTTCCAGAATCTGAGGGGCCCAGCATTGTTGCCTTCTCCTTTAACAATTTTGCCCTCTTGGCCAACTGGGCTTGGGTATAGGGAATGAAAGCGAACACCTTATACCTGTTAGTAAACCTTGGTATACATGTTACCAGCAGTTATAGCGGAGTTGTAATGGACTGATGTAATGACTCCCTCTCCTTCCCCTCATTCTAATAGTCCTTACCTCCCCCAGGGGCGCTAGATGCCCGTTGGCGAGCTGTTCTTATGCCCACATTTATCTGCCTGCAATCCACCCCTCTTCTCCCCCTGCCCCATCTCCCCCCTCCACCTTCACTCACCCATTCTGCACCTCTATCTATCACTGTTTGTATGGGCACCTTCTCACTCACTCCCCCTGCCCCCTCGTGCATCCTATCGTGCTTGCATTCCCTGTCTGTGCTACCATTCCTATCCCCTGTACCGCTACACCCCCCATCCCCCTACCCCAGCAGTGAGCTTTCCTTCTGCCACTTACTCCCAAGAGCAGCACTCCTCCTCCTGCTCCTGTCTGGCACATCCATCCCAATCCTGGGCCTGTCCTTTTCAGCCCCCCTTGAAATCCTCTGGACTTATAGCAATATGAACATTTATAGCCTCCTCAAAAACTGGACTCCTCTACAATGCTGGGTGATGGTTCATAAACCAGATGTGGTTGCCTTGGTTGAAACCTGGCTGTCTGATTACACCTCTAACTCCCAGGTCTCTCTCCCTGGCTACACCCTCCACCGGCTGGACAGGTCTGGTAGGAGAGGTGGGGGATGTGTCTTCTATGTAAAGGACCCGCTCATTGGACTAGCCTTCCCTCCCCCTGACCTTGACCATAATGCCCAGGCCCTAACACTAAAGCTATCTCCCGAGCCCACTAGGGGTCCTATCTTTCTGACTACGGCTTACATACCCCCAAAGAACCAATCTCAGGCGCTCGGCCCACTAATTGACTATCTCCCTCCTTACCCAACCCCTCTGACCAGATTCTGGTGAGTGACTTGAACAATAGTGGCTTTCCCTCATCCTCTTCCTCCCGTGAGGCTTTGCTGCTATTGATCTAAAACCAACTAGTCTCTCAGCCCACTAGAATTAACCCCAGAAGGGCTCTAGCACACTCCTAGATGTAGTCCTCACTAACAGATCAAGCCGCATCCACAATATCCAAATACTCCTGACTGCCTTAGTGACCACTCCCTGTTCTCTTCAACTGGGTTACCTCTCTGCCCAAGCCGCTGTTCAAACCACCTTTCGGGCGGCTTAGACCTGGTGGATTGAAAGACCTAAAGCATTACCTACGCACATACAGACTGGTCTCCATTGCTAAACACACCTAACATTGGCCAGGCGCTGGCCTTCTTTGTCAACACCTTCAACTCTGCCTGTGACATCTTCGCACCTATAACTGCTCATAGGTCTAAAGTAAGACATGCCCCTTGGGTCACCCCTGCCCTGCGACTGCTTTTTAAGCAGCGGGACAACCTGTGGCACCTTGCTGTTGCAACTGGCCGCCCTGCAGACAGACAGACCTATGCTGCGGCTCGGAACAGGTTCACCTGGGCTATCCACAAAGCAAAGGCCGAGTACTATCAAGCCTCCCTTACCTCCTCTTGGGGAACCCAGGTCCTTCTGGGACAACGTCAAGCAGCTGAATGGTCACTCCCGGTCCCCCCTCCTTCACTTCTTAACATCAATGGTACTGTCTACTCTGATCCTGCCCTCATTGCCACTCACCTCAATAACTTCTTTACTGATTTTAGCCCAGTGCTCCCTGGCAATTTCTTCAGTCCCCCAACCCCCAGGTCTGCACCATCCATCACCACGCGCCTTGTTCCACCTGGTTGTGTCACCACACAAGATGTCAGGCCATACCTGCTTAAAGCCAAGGTAACACCATCGGTAGCGGCGCCTAGATCTATATCCTATGCTCGGGTCCTAGACCAGATCATAAGCCTATCACCTGCATCTTTAACAATCCCTCTGCCTCGGACAATTCCCTGCTGTCTGGAGGGTCACCACAGTTACCTATCACAAAGGTGGCGACAGAACTCTTCAGAGTAACTACCGGCCTATCTCAATCCTGCTCCCAAGGCCTTAGAGAAATTGTGGCCCTCAAATCTCTAGCTACCTCTCTAAATACAGTGTTCTCTGCCCTGAGCTACATGGGTTCAGAGCTGGTCATAGTACCAATACAGCTCTCCTGGAGTTCGAACTTCCTCCACATCTTTGGACTCTGGCTCCATGGCTGGTCAGCGCGGTATTCATTGACCTATCTAAAGCCTTTGATACCGTATCGCATCCTCTCCTGTTAACCACCCTTGACCACCTAGGCTTTGCCACTGGTCTGGTCACCTGGTGCGCCAGCTATCTCTCAGCCCACTCTCAATGTGTGAAAGTTAGTGGAACTCTCTCCAGCACCTGCCCGATCTGCTCTGGAGTCCCTCAGGGCTCTATTATTAGACCCCTACTCTTCTCCCTCTTCCTCAACTCGCTACCCAGCAAATGTGCAGGTAAGATCCTACTCTACGCTGATGATGCAGTACTCATCACTTCTGACAGTAACCCCATGTTGCTCCAGAATTCTCTCCAGCTTGCCTATAATTCCGCTGAAACCTGGTTCACTGAGCACCGACTCATAATCAACCTAAAGAAAACAAAAACCATGCTCTTCTCCCAACCCCAAAATAAGTCCAGCAATTTTCCTCTCGCTATCCACTCCTCACTCAATATCCCCATCGAACGTGTGCAGTCCTATAAATATCTTGGAATAATCTTTGACCCAGCCCTCTCCTTCCATGGCCACATCTCCACCTTGAACCCTGCCTGCCAACCTCGGCTGGGCATTCTTTACCGGCACAAAAAATGCCTCCCCTCTGAAGCCCTCCGCTTGGCTGTCACCTCCTCTGTCATATCACTCATCGACTATGGCCTTCCGGTCTATGGGGCTGTGGGTCAGACGGCCCTGAGCAAGGTTTGCCTTACACTTAACAAAGCCTGCAGACATATAACCGGTGTGCCTAGACTTACCCACACCTGTCTACTGTACTCCTTGGCTACCCTACTCAGCCTGGATGAGTGGCTCATGTACCAAACATGCCAACTCACCTTTAAAGCCCTCCATGACCTCTCCCCCTCTGGCTTATCTGACTCAATCCACCGAGCTAATCCGACTGTGAACACCCGCAGCTCATCCAAAACAACACTGGTCATTCCAAGAGCTAGGACCTCACAAGGCCAAAAGGCTTTCCCTTACAGAGCGCCCTCTTGGTTTAACTCCCTCCCTGCCGTTATCTCCGACTCTCCCTCGTTAGCATGCTTTAAATGCAGCCTCAGAAATCACCTGCTCATCTCACGCAGAGGCGCTGCAGCTAAATTACAAAAACAAACAAACCCTCCGACAACGCTCACAGCTGCCTCCCACCTTTCTACTCACCGCCTCCCTACCCTCTTTCCTCTCTGGCCCTCCCCTTCCTTCTGTCTCCCAGCCCCTCCTCTTACCCCCAATCTCTTTACCTTTCTCCCCACTAACCCTAATTTAGTCTATTTATTCTTCATATGTATTGGAACCAACTGTAACCTTGAATGACACTTACCTTGAACCTGTATTATCTGTTGTCTCCTGTGCCACTGTCTGTGTCCTCTATGTGACGAGGTACCTTTGTAAATGAGCCCCTGGCTCAAAGGTTGTTAAACTGATGTTTAAATAAATAAATAAATAAATAAAATAAATGTTGGTCAGAGAGTTCATCGAAATTTGTGAGTATCATCTGGTTATTTCAGATGTTTAAGAGGTGGAGTAAATATTTTAGTGGGATTTTCGGTTGTTATTCGTCTGAGATGGTGATCAGGGCATCCAGTTGGCTACACTTCTTTAGGTAACCTGTTGGGCATTCCTCAGATCATGAGCCTATTTTTCCAACCGAAGGCCTTCTAATATGTCCAAGAGCCATTACATATACGTTTGTGGGCGTCTGTCTAGCCACAGACAGTGTAAATTTTTTAGCTGTGTTAGCCACCATGTAAATTCTATGTTGACAGCTCACTACAACCTAGAGTGGCCCCCATTTCAAACTATGCAAATGTCTGGGTCTATCGGCTCTTTGTAGCCCTGCATAGCATTCAGTTTTGATTCAATTTCTTGGCAGAATGTCTGAATCAAGGGATAATGCCATACTAAGTAAATCAGGGATCCCTCAGGGTGGTCACATCTGTGGCATTTAGCTGTGGGAATTATTTTCATTTTATATAATTTTTAGGGGGGGTTATAATGCATGTTGCTAAGAATCTTGAATTGCTGGATTTTCAGATCTACTAGAGGCGCGACCTGTCTGGAGAATGTCTGTGTCTTACTCCAGTCCCAGTTCTTAATGTTTATTCCCAGTTCTCTGCTCCACCATGCTTTCATTTCAAAGGCCTCCACATGGATCTCTACTACTAGGTTATACCATGTGGAAATGAATGTGGGGTTTTGAAGCTGGGATAGGTGTGATGGTTCCCAGTCCAAGTATTGCGTTAGTGGGGTTAAGGAACCCCCATGTTGAGAGATGGCATGCTGAAGAAGCTGGGAGGATCAATATGCATCTACAGGTATTAAGTTTTAACTTTGTTGTAAGCTTCTGAAAGGAATGAAGTCAGCAGCATGGAGAACATCTTGAACTTTCTGAATCCCCATTCTCGTCCAGTGTAGCTACTGGATTCTGACACCTGCTATCAGTAGATTGCCATTCATCCAAATACATTGTTGGTGCATCTTCTGAAGGAGCTCTGCATATTGTTCAAGACTTTTTTTTCCCCCCATTTGTTTATCTCCTCTGCTTCCTCCAGTGGCCCCCTTCCATCCGACCCCCCCCAGCCCCATCACCCGACCCCACCCAAAGACTTACCTTCACCGCCATCCTCTGCCACAGTACTATGGTTGTGCCCGGCCACCAGTGCCACGCCTGTGATCGGTCCTCATCCTACTGCATGGAAGGGTTTTCTTCAATTTTCTCCTGGCCCGAACCAGGCGCGCACAATGGGCGCGATGTCCAAGCACCGCCTTGGCAGAGATGGCCCTGGCACCCTGAACGTGGGATCCCTCCCTACACTGCAGCATGCATGTGCCACCACCCAGCCACTGCTGGGTAGCAGGCAAGCAGCACGCCACAGCGTTCCCCCCTCCCCACGGAATGAGAGCTGTCCTGGGATGCTCCATCCTTCCTCTCCCCACCGGCCCCTGAGCAACTAGAGTCATTCCCAACCCCAGGTCACCGGCACAGTGTGACTCGCGGCATCCAGTGCCTCAACCCTCAGCACCATCAGGCTGGCTCATTGTTCAAGACTTTTGTGATTATTTGTTGAGTACAGGCCAAAGGCATGTCCTTTTGGGATTGCCAGATCAGACTGAATAGGAAAGCGGTTAAGTCAGTGTCCACTTTAGTACATAAGTTTTGTTCAATCATTTTTCAATCTGGAACATGTCCCAATGAGGGGTCAGTTACCCCAGCACCCCACCAGTATGAGGCACTTAGCAGCAGTGCCCAGTAGTACCTGGTTATTTCCAGAACCTTAAGGACCCTTTTTTCTGTGAGTCTTGTTATTCTCCAGAGTGATGCCCTTGGACACTTGTGGGCCCATATAAAATGAGATATCAGCCTTTGTAATTCTTTGAGCCTTTTGGCAGTGATTTGTGCGTGAAGCAAGGAAATGGTGAATAGGATACATGCGAGAATACTGATTTTTTATGGTGCAGATCCCATCTGTTGAGGTTAGTCTTTTTTTTTATACACTCTATTTGTACTCCTTCATTGGCACCATAGACCTCTCTCCAGTCAGGTCTCTCATTGTGGCCATATCCCACCCAGCCTGGTCACCGCTCCAGAGAGTGCCTCCTATCACTACCACCCCCCCGGGGCAGGACTGCCCTAACTCCTCCTGCGCCCTATCTAGAATCTAGAAGGGCAGCTGGGGAGTGGAGGAGACACACAGCGACCAGCTGGAGATGGATCCTGCTGAGGACATGGGGGCCGACCACTGGACCCACCTTCACCTGTCTGGGTGTCAGGGTCCATTTTCCTTGTTTCCTGGAGGCACGGACATGCAATGACGTCCAGTGCATGGTGGGCTCGCTCCCGCACCCACCCACAGGATGTCCACCTCTGCCTCAATCCCCTCGGTGAGGTTCCCACTTGCTGCACTGCTCCCAGCCTCACTGGGAGCACTTAAGTCAGCGAGATATAACCCACCTCTCCCAGTGAAAAGAGCTGTCCTCCGGACGCGCGATCCTCTCCTGCCCCTGTCGATCCTCAATTACCCAAGTCCGTTCCTAAACCCAGGTCACCGGCGTGGCATGAGCTGTGGTGTCCATGCCTTTGAGTTGAGGTTAGTCTTAACGGCAGCTGTAATTCTTTAGATATTTTGGGCTACTAATTCCACGGGATTTGCCTGAATGGTAACTCCTAAGTAGTCAGTGTGATCTGATTTACACTGCATCCCATATTCCTGAAACATATTTCTCAGACATTTGTGACTGACAGGGAGAATCTCAGACATTTCCATGTTCACTTTGCAACCTGAGAACAGGCCGAACTTGTGGATACATTGCAGCATCTTACGAACACAGGTGGAAGGACTGCACAGAGTTTGCAGGACACCATTCGCATATGCCAATACTTTTTGTGTGCTGTCTCCAATTTTCATACCCTGTATCCATGGGTCTGCCTGTAACTTCCTGAGAAGGGGTTCCAGTGTCAAGCTGAATAGGGTGAGGGACACCCCTACCATGTACCATGGTGTAGGCTGGTGACAGAAATCTATTTGTGTAGACCACTCCCTTCGGGTTGGTGTATAACAGCCGGATCTAAGGACTGATCAGGGAAGGCAGACCTGTCAGCAGCTTGTTGTCATTCATTTTTGCTAATGTCTTTGTACTGACATTAAGAAGCGTGATCTGGCAATATCCTGCAGAGGTTGAGTGGTCCTTGTTCAGTTTGGGCAGCAAAGTGATGCTAGTCATCACTGTGTATGGCAAAGAGCCAGATTCTGCCACTTTAGAATACACCTTATGGGGTACTTGAGCTAGTATATAAGCAAAGGTGGCATAGAAATCAGGTGACTAACTGTCGTTCCTGGGTGATTTCCCTCTTGGGAGATTTTTCAAGACTTCTTAAATTTCTGTCTCTTTGATTTCATTATCCAGAAGATCCACTTACTCCTAAGACAAGGTAGGAAGATTGACATCTGCGATAAAGTCTTCCACAAGGGTGTCTGTCAGCAGCTTCTGAACTGTGTAGTTGTTGGTAGAACTTGTAGAATTCTGAGTTTATCTTACTTTGGTCTGTGAGGATTCGCTGAGACGCATTCTCTTAGATGGCCGCATTGGTGGACTGGGTCTACTCTTGTTTGAGCCGGAGGGCTAAAATGTTCGTAGATTGAGGTCCACTTGCCACATAGCTGAGTTTGGTTTTCCTGTAGATGAATTCCGTCGATTTCCTCAATTCTTCATTTTATTCCCTTATGTTTTCTGGCCATTCAATCCAGACAGCATCTGCGTTATCCTTGTCCAATTTTGCTTCTGTCTCTTTAATGCCAGCAAGTAGTCGATTCCTGCATTCCCTTGCTTTCTTTTTCCAGCTAGTACACATGGATATCAACTTGCTTCTTATGGAGCTCTTAAGAGACTCTCATATGACAATCCATGATGTATATGTGGGTTTTTTGTATGCCAAGAATTTGTTGACAAACTCTGCAGTACTCTTCTATACAGGTCCCTTGTGTGAGGAGGATTTTACTGAACCTCCATTTGTTAGCATGATGCATGTCACCCTGTATTTTGATCGTGAGTTTCACTGGTGTATGATAAGATATAGTCACTTGAAGTGCTGAAAAACCTGTTGCCTCTTACTGTCCACCTGCATCCCTTTAACATTCCAGCTTAGCAAGATACAGTCCTGTTGCCCACAATTCTTTGGTATCTTATCTTACCCTTTGTCAAATCAGTATGTATAATGTAGATCCCACCCCCAGCTGTAATAAGTTTCCCTCTTTTCCCAGAATTGGTAATTGTGACAGGGCTGGGTAAGACCCTGTCTCATCTGTTAGACAGAGTTAAAGGCAAGGATCTATTGTGTCCTCTCCTATTCTGCCACTTGCTTGCCTGATTGAGGAATCAAATTTTCCTTGTGACACCTAGGAATTGGCCACTCTGGTGGTCCCACAACTTCCCATGTCTTCTTGCTGCTTCTATTCTTTCTTTCTCCCCTTGCTTCTCTGTGATTAAAAAATATGTATGTGAATCTTTATGTCAGACAAGGATCCCTTGGTTTGCAAAAGTATAGAATTATATTGTTGAAATATTGCAGACAGCTGTTGGGGTTTGTTAGAAAAGTGAGCAATTTGGAACACAGTGGGTTGACCTTGAGAAATCCAGAATACCAGCTCTGGACAGAATGTATTAATTGGTGGCACCTGTTAAGAAGTCTAGAAGTACTGTTCAGGCACATCACAGGAAGGGCAATGACAAAGTTTTGTTACACTGTGTGAAAACAGGTGACACAGCTTAACAAGAACAGGAAATATTGGGCTGATGGAGTACTACTGTGCAGCACTGAAAATGGATTTGAGTACAGTGCTGAAAAAGAACTGTCACGGGGAGCTGAAACAACACCATGAAATATACAGCTGGTACCAAAGGGGACTTGGTATGCGGCACTCCGCTCAAATAGAGAGTTGGTGCCAAAGATGAAATGGTGCTATGCAATGTCAGTGTCACCATAGTCACAAGCAATGCCAAAGGTGGAGCACTAAGCAACTCAGCCAGTTCCTTAACAGAGTCAGGAAAATGTGAGGCCCATCTCTACCCTCTCAATAGCCCTGAGACAGGGTCTTTATGGGGAAGAGACAGCCCCCCATGAGGGGGCATGACACAACTAGCAGTGACCACTCAGAGAAGGTCAAGCTGAGAGACATATGTGTCATTGAGTACCCCTCTGTCTCTGTCACTTTCTAAAAGTACAGGGAGGGTACTCTGGGTCAGAGATCACCAAAGGGGAAACCAGCTCTGGAGGGGGTCGCTAAGTAGAGTGCATTTCTGAAGTGTCAAGGGGAAGACCCCACTCCCCACCCCAGCATCCCCTGGGTAAGCCTGCACAGGGAGGCCCATGACTTACTCCTCATGGCGAGATTTCCCCAGGGGCAAGGGAAGAGACCGAGATTAACCCTGGTTCCCCAAGTCTGACCCAGGCAACATCCAGGAGGTGGTGAAACTCGGGGGGGGGGCTCCCAACTTCAAGCTGGGCTGCTTGGGGGAATTTTCACCTACTGTATCCCTGGTGGAGGCAGGTATGCAATGACGTCAGAACACATCGGGCATGCTCCCATGCCCAACATGCAGATGTCTGCCACCCCTACAATCCCAGCCACAGTATTGGTCTCAGGTGTACCAACTCCCAGTCATTGTTAGGGGTTGAAATACTGCAAGATGCCAGGTTCTTCCCTCCCCGGGGAAGAAGAGCAGTCCAATTGATGCTCATCCATCTCTCCCGGCTGATCGTCTGGCACCCCTGACACCGCTCCTGAACCCAGGTAGTCGGCACTGCGAGCGGTATCCCTACTACAGCGCCAGCATGCCAGCCTAGCAAAGGACTGTTAAAAACCCCAACAGCGTCGCCAGTCCTTAACTGCCCATCTGGACAGATGACCCCACACCGAACAAGACACAAAATCATGGTCAAGGCCTAGACATACGAAACAACATAAACGGCGATCAGAACCACCTATTTTCCTACTGCACTGACAGAAGCAAAATGGTGGCTTCCTTTTTTCCATTTTGTGAAAGAATGGCCTATGTAGGTCAACACAAAGTTCTGTGCTCTCAACAAGGTACACATTCTAAGGTGGGAAAAAGGAAAGGAAAGGAAAGGAAAGGAGGCAGGTGGGCTGTTGACGTTGCCTATATATGTCAGTGTGTGCTCATGCCTGCACCGGCACAAACAGCTGGAAGGTTCTGGTCCTGTGCAGTCCTTGCCTCCTCAGAATGAGGCTCTATGGAGAAGACTGATTCTTGGAAGACTGTAAGTTAAAAAAAGTGAAAAAAACAGCAAAAAAAGTGCACACTGGGACAGTGTGCTCACGAAAACTTCAATAAGTAAACACCAGAAATTTGTGGTTTGTATTTAAAAAAAAAAAAAAAAAAAAAGTACTTTCAAGAAAATAAAAACAATTTAGTTTAACAACAGCATTAAGGTACTCCAGGGGGTTTCTAACCTTTTTTACGCTAACCGTAAGGGCATTTGGTACCAAACTTCATCTGCAGTCTCATGCTGCCCCCTTCCCCCAATCAGAATAACTGCCAATAACCCTGTGGTTATGCCTTAATGTTGAAATTCTATCTCTGATGAGAGAGGAAGAAGCCTATAAATTCTCAGTTGTTCCAGATTTTGTCAACTTTATTTATGCATTTAAAAGTTGGTAACTGGGAAAGGCACACTGAGCCGAAGCTCATTTCCAGGTGCAACCCGGGGGAGAGGGTAGAAGGATTTACAATAGTCAGAGTAGTAAAACATTGAAACAATCACGAATACAGTAGAACAATATACAATATCGGCAAATATTTCTTCTCACCTGGATTTGTTTTCTTCATAGTGAGAACTGGTCTTAATGTATCTTGCCAACTCTATCTGCATATCTCCAAACAACGGAACCACTTGCAGTTGCTGCAGTCAAACAGGAAAACAGAATTCAAAGTGATTCCTATGAGCAGATAAAACTAAAAATAGTCACACTGGCCTTTTATGAAGTTCCTGGGTGACAACGTTATTAATCAACCAAAGCAATGAGGAACATTACAGGGTGCGATATGTAAACAATAACACATGACATGGTGTGCAGTTATACTGTAATACCCACACACCTTGGCTGGGTGGTAAGGCATGAAACTGTCCCCAATGCTTTGCCCTAGGAAGTACAGTTATTACAGCATAACCGTCCCCCCTAGAGTGTGTTATCGTGCTTATAAGCTGATAAGAAAAATAATCAAACCAAAAGCTCTAAAGGAAAGATCTTTAACTGACCTGTGCAGTTACACTGTATTAAACTGAAAAAAATTGTTCTTAGCCAATCAGAATGCAGACTTACTGTCTGGTTATTCTGCGATAATCAGATAGAAGACTGAATAATGGGAGAGTGGCTCTGCATTCTGACTGGCTGCTGTATATGTACTTAGCCAGTCAGGCAGCAAGTCCAGTTTGCCAACCCACTTCAACATGCAGCAGCCAGAGATGTCTTGCAACACTACAGCACATGAGAAACAGTTCCTGCTTTCTCAGACATGCTGTAGCACAACAAACAGATTTCAGCAGTTTTTAAAATGTTTTCTGTATAAACTTAATAATACCAATAGTGGTCTGTGTTTCTCTGGTAATAACCAGACCGGGGGTTAATAAATGAGGATTACTCACCTGTAACCATAGTTCTAGGAGTGGTATATGGTACATGTCCACACTCTAGCAATCTTCCTTTCTCTTTAAGGAGACAGGAAATGATTTTTACATAATTACCTGCCCTTCCATCTTCCTTTCCGTGCCAGTTATGTATCCTGATATGCTTTGATGATTTTTGGATAAATACATAATCTATCTTTGGGGTGCCCTCAGATCTACACAGTTCCACTCTCCTCACCAGCCTCTGCTCTTGATTTTTCATATTTCTAAGACATTCTATGACATCAGAAACTCCCATTCCATGCTATTCATCTGAATGGCCTGGAAAGGTGTTTGCGATGTCATAGAATGTTCAGGCAGCACGAAAAGAGAGGGAAGCACTGCTGAAGAGAGATGGTTTCAGGGTCCATAAAAGGCAACACAATTAGATTATTAACAAAAAAAAAAGATCAGAAATATATCAGAATACTGGGTAGCCAATAACAGAACTAGAGGGTTTCTAAAAGTGTAAAAACTGTTTCCAATCACCTTTAAATTCAGCCAGAACATCTTCAAACTAAGCTCCTCCCACCCACCCGGGTGGTATACTCCCTGCTCTGCACCTTGATGTCAGATCCTTCACGCTGGAAGCAGTGATTGATGTGCCACTTCTCAGTGGGGGTCGGGTGGACTGTGTGGATGTGCATCATCTACCACTCCTAGAAAGTACAAAGTACAGTTATGTAAGAACTTACCGTAACAGTAGATCTTCCGAGGACTGTCTCTTGCAGTAAGTCATTACTTCTGGGAGGTTCCACCAGGTGTCGCTGTCGCACGGCAGCTTCTTCTAGCAGTCTTCCATGGGGGCCGTCCACACGACATCACTTCTTGTGGATGTGTAGAAGGATGGTAGCCCAGGTACCCTCTATTCGCTGCCAGTTTCAGCGACCACGGCCTGGGCCGAGGTAAATGAGGGCCAGAAAAACAGAGAATAGCGATCCCACCCAATGGCCTCAGTTGCAGATTCGAGGCAAGAAGGCTGGGGGACAGAGGACAGGGTACTTACTGCAAGAGACAGTCCTCGGAAGATCTACTGTTACGGTAGGTTCTTACGTAACCGTATTATCTTCTATGGACTGGTCTCTTGCAGTAAGTCATTACTTCTGGGAGATTCCCAAGCAGTAAAATCCAAATGGGAGGAAAGGCAAAGTCACATAAGCAAAGGCACATGAAAGGTCAACTCGAACCGCACCCCGAGCGGCAGAGGGGCCGAGGTGGGTAAGGACCAAAATAATCACGATATCCTAACTCAAACCCATAGGCGAAGACACGTGAGCCACAGAAGAGGTCAACTTGAACCACACACCCCCAGAGGCGGGGTTGGGTAAGGACCAATTGAACCACCGTGTCCTAACTCAAACCCATAGGTGAAGATGTGGCATGACAGAAACAGAACTGTAGACGGCCAGGCACAGTGATGCATCCCGATGAGACAGAGGCCAACAGGCTCTGGCACAGGTTCCCAGAAAAGGGGGCATTGGTGACTGACAGCTGGACATCGGGCAGCAAACCCGAAACTCGCAGCCAGGTGAAGCGCTGAAGAGCGATGCTGGTGGCCGAAAGGCGGGCTGATGCATCAACTGCATCGAACCATGCACCTAGCAGGTGATGGGCAAGGGAGGACATGGCAGAGAGTGACTGAGCCAGCCTGATTGACCCAGGGGAGGGAGGCAAGTTGGATAAGAGGTCCAACACCAAGGCACCAAGAGTGCGAAGGTACCGGACCATATGACCCAGGTAATGAAGAATACGAAGTAGCAAAGTACTGGAGGAATAAACCTGAATGCCATATGAATCTACGCGCTAGGAATCAGAATCCAGTGGCACGGAACTGGTATGGCGAGGGTGGGCGGACTGGTCATGGGCCGCCGCCTTGACAACCGAGTCCACCACAAGGGTGAAGGACAAGAAGGGGTGGTCAGGAGGGGCACGGTAGAGCTGATCAGTGCCACTAGCGGCAGGCTGGGTGGAGGCAGGACAAGACCAAACACGAGAGAGTGCATTAAAATACACAGGAATCAAGGGCGGGGCCACCATAGCAGGCTCCATGGGAACATCGAGGTAGGCAGCCAGATCCCGATGAAAGGAGTCCTGATCCACGGCAGGGAAGGCAAAAGTGTGCTGGATCTGCATCATGAGCTCCGTGAAGGAGGGATCTGGGGAAGGGAGAGGAGTCAGGAGGGTCAAGCGGGGGACCTCCATACGGGAGGACACGGACCAAGGGGAACCAAGGTCTCCAGGGTCCCTGCCAGGAACATCCTCCAGGAAGGGATCCCCCCTTCCAGAATCACCATAAAAGGAGTCCGCAGAAATGGAAGGGGGTGGACCAGGCGGGAAGCGCAGGGTTCGGGTGCAAGCACTCTGGTGATGAGGAGAGGGAATGGGATGAGGCCGGACCCTGACTCAGGCTCTGCAGGATCTCCAGCCCAATGCAGGGTGATGCCTGGAGCATGTGACAGGTCCAGGGATAGAGGATGCCCAAAGGTTGGCATCAGGAGGAGGGTGGCCACCCTGGGAAGCACTGACTATGAGCAGCGGGGGAAGGCACTCCGACCCTATGGACCGGGACCAAGAAAGGATCGAGGGATGCAGGGCAAGAGCCATGCAGTGGGGCCAAAGGCCCAGAAACATGCATGACCGAAGGGCGCGAAAAGGGCGATGGGGGGGGGGAACCCCCGAGGATGCCACCCAGTGCTGGGAAAAGCGGGGGGGCACGGAAGGAGGGCCCCAAGCAGGGGGAGTCCCAGGGTGGGAAGCCCCCATCATCAATGAGGGAGGCAGCCCTGTTGACGAGGGAATGAGCAGAGGCCCCTCCGTCAACGATGGAATCATCCCCATCGACGAGGGAGCAAAAGGAAGACTCTCCGTCGACGGGAGAAGCCATCTCGTCGACAAGGCATGAAAGGCATGCTGTCCTGTCAGGGAGAGGCTGCCCATCAGAGGAAGCGTTCCTGCTGATGGAGAAAGGGCTCCATCAAGAAAACAGGAGAAACATGGCCTGTATGGGAGAGGAGCTCCTGTCGGCTGAGGAGATAGAGTACACGTACATCGATGGGGAAGCATCCCCGTCGATGAGGAACATGCCGTCAATGGGGAAACACTGCCCATCAATGGAAAATGGTCAAAAATAAGCTCCCTCAACGGGACAAGGTCCGTCGATGACACAAAAAACCTGTCAGGCTCCGTCGACGGGGGGGAGGAGCAGCCCCCATCGACGAGGAAGGTACCGTCAACAATGGAGAAGCCACCGTCGATGGAGCAATGCGGATGTAGTGTTAGGAGTGTGAATCCCTCTCCCTCCTAAGCCTGGAACGAGTGCTCTTGGCCAGGGAGCCTTGAAGGTGACCCCCCCGGGGTCTGTTCCGGCCTTGCTGAGTTTGTTCGATCAGCCATAAAGAAGACCCAAGACCCAGCAAGAAGTGCTGGGGCTGGGGAACAGCATGTGTACCGTGAGCACTAATGGAACACTGGGCCTGCTGTAGAAGAAATGTGCTTTGCAAAGAGAAGCTCCAGACTCAGCCAGAACGCCCAAGTCTGGGAGCAGCAGGGGAACTGTGAGTGGGTCACAGGCCTGCTATGGGAGTCCGGGGGTACTGAGAGTAAGTCCCAGGTCCCGGATTTAAAGGAAGAAAATCGGTTCAAGTTCGAGTTGAAGACTGCAACCCAGGAGGTGAGGAGAGCTGACTGAGGGAGCAGAAGCCGGCAGGAAAATGAACAGAGGGTATTGGGGGCCGCCCACTCTTAAACACATCCACAGAAAGTGATGCTGTGTGGACGGCCCCCATGGAAGACTGCTAGAAGAAGCTGCCATGCGACAGCAACACCTGGTGGATACTCCCAGAAGTAATGACTTACTGCAAGAGACTAGTCCATAGAAGATCTACTGTTACAGCTGAGTAACCTGTGTTTCTAGGGATGTGGATATGTTGGTCTATCCACACTTATTGGCAGACTCCTAGCAGTTCTCCAGGAGGAGGGAGGCAAGGTGCACACCCCCCATTTAGGGAACAGAGATTGGAGAACAGAGGCTCCAAAACCAGCATCCTGGCATGACTCGAGATCAATGTGGTAATGGGCAATGAAGGTGTGTGCTGACTTCCAGATAGCAGCCCTGCAGATTTCCTGGATAGGAACATCCCTAGAAGCAGCCACCGATGCAGCGGTATGATGGGCGGAATGAGCCCTAAGGCCTCCGGGAGGCTCCCTACCTGTCAACCGATAGCAGAGATTGATGCAGGAGGTGATCGACCTGCCAATCATCCTCTTAGCTGCAGGTCTGCCAGGTGTGGCTTCAGTGTAGGTGACAAACAGCTGGCGAACCTCTCCCAAACTCCAGCCGTGCGCTTTTTGTAATAAGTGAGCACTCACCTCAGGTCCACAGTGTGGAACCTGTGTTCGGCCTCCAAAGTGTGATTTGAGAAGAACATCGGGAAGAGTCATCACCTGATTCAGGTGAAACTCCGACACAACCTTCGGGAGGAACTCTGGGTTGGGGTGCAGGACAACCTTTTCCCTGTAGAAAACCAGGAAAGGAGACTCCACCAAAAGTGCCTGGAGCTCACTGATCCTTCTGGTTGATGTGATAGCTACCAGGAAGGTAGGAAAGCAGTCTTCCACGACAGGTGAGACATGTCGCACCTATGCATCGGTTCGAATGGCTTGCCCATGAACTTTGCCCAAAACCAGCAACAAGTCCCACAGTGGTGGAGGTGGTTCATGTACCAGAGGAGAAATGTGATCTAAGCCTTTGAAAAAGCACCAGACCACCTACTCCTGTGTCACCAACTGCTGACCAGCCCACACCCAGTAAGCAGAAATAGCTGCCAGGTACACCTTAAGGGTCGTCAACCGAAGTCCCCCTTTGGAGAGGGACCACATGTAGTCCAAAATGCTGGTCACTGGACAGGACAAAGGGTCCAGCCCCTTGCCCTGACACCAAATGAAGAATCTCTTCCATTTGAAAGCATAGCATTTTCTGGTCGATTTCCTTTCTAGATGCCTCCACCACGGTGAGCAGATCTTCAGAGAGACCCAAAGCCTGGAATGCTAGCTGCTCAGGAACCAGGCTGTCAGGTGCAGGGATTGAAGGTCCGGGAGGAGTACCTTCCCCTGACTGATGGAGAGCAGGTCCGGGTGGAGTGGAAGACACTTTGCGAGCCTGTTGCTGAGGCTGAGGAGATCGGGGTACCAAAACTGGTGTGGCCAGTCCGGAGCCACCAGGATCACCGGTGCCTTGTCCCTCCTAACCCTGAGCAGCACCTTGTGGATCAAGAGAAGTGGAGGGAAGGCATAGAAGAGACCTGGGGTCCAAGGCCTCGAGCAGGCATCCCCCTGCAGCGAGCCCTGCTGGGGGGGGTGTGTGTGCACAACAGCCTCAGCTTTGTGTTCTCCCTGGAGGTGAACAGGTCCACCTGAGGGGTGCCCCACTGGGAGAACAGACTGTGGACTACCTCTGGATGGAGAGACCACTCGCGTGACATCTCACCTATCCGGCTGAGGGCATCCCCCAACTGATTGGAGGCTCCTACCACATGGATGGCTAGGAGATCCACCTCCAGGCAGCGCATGAGGGTCTAATCATGGAGAGCTTCCTTGCACAAAGGCGGGGAGTGCATCCCACCCTGCTAGTGGAGGTAGTACATGGTCATGGTGTTGTCCGTCTGGACTTGGACCACTTGACCTGGAGCGAATGCAGTCAGCGCCAGCCAAAACTGCCCAGTGCTCCAGCAGGCTGATGTGCTATCGGAACTCCTTTGGGGGGTCCAGAGCCTGTGGACTCTGTGTTCCTCCAGATGGGCACCCCAGCCCATGAGAGAGGAGTCAGTCGTCAGGATGACCGTCGGCTCAAGGCGGACAACTGGGATCCCTTCTTGCACATACTCTGGGACTAGCCACCACTGAAGGGTGTCCCACATCTTTTGGGTCACGGTGACCAGCTGGTCAAAGTGACCTTTGTGCTGAGACCACTGGCTGGCCAGCTCTTACTGCAAGGAGCACATATTCCAATGGGACCATCAGACTATGCTGGTACAGGCCACCACGTAACCCAGAAGGTGCAGGAAGTCCCAGGAAGGGCGCAACTGCCCAACCCAAAATGATCGGGCAAAGGAGGAGAGAACCTCTGCCCTGTGAGCTGGGCTCTGGCTCAGCAAGAATCGAGCTCTGCCCCAATAAAGCTGATCACCTGCGAGGGCACGAGTTCCAACTTTGCCTCGTTGACCAGGGGGCCAAGGGAGGTATAGGTCTGGAGGCTCAGGTCCCTGGACTGCTCCACCTCCCACTTGGAGGGACCTGCAATCAGCCAGTCGTCTAGGTAGGGGTACACCCAGACCCCTCAGCACCTCAGGTAAGCTGCCACCACCGCCATGCATTTGGTGAAGACCCAGGGGGCCGAGGAGAGGCCGAATGGCATGGCCTGGAACTCGTAGAAGGTTCCCTCAGCTCAAAAGTGGAGGAACTTTCGGTGGGATGGACAGATCGGGACATGAAAGAACGTGTCCTGAAGATCCAGGGAGCAAAACCACATGTTCTGCTGTAAAGATGGTATGATCTGAGACAGAGTTACCATTCTGAAGGTGCGCGACCTGAGGAACTTGTTCAGGTCATGCAGATCTAGAATGGGCGCCAGTCCTCCCATCCGCTTTGGCACCAGAAAATACCTGGAGACAAACCCTGGGCATTCCAGAGGATCCGCTACTCTGACCATGACCTCCTTGCAGAGGAGCTAGGCTATGTTGTCTCAAAGAGCCGACTGAGTGTCTGCAGATAACCAAGTCCTCCCTTGGGGCATGGGATTGACTTGGAGGGTACTGCTCGAATTCTAGAGGCAGAACCTGACAAACTACTTCTAGAACCCACCTGTCTGTCGTGACAGTGGATCAGGCAGAAAGCAAGTGGCAGAGCCATCCCCACCACAGAAGGACCCAGGGGAGGCGAGACGGGGATGAGGGTGGCACCCCATCCCATCACTGAGTAGGCTTGGAGGAGGAGAACCCAGCTGAGGAGCCACCGGGTCCCTTCCTTCCGGGCTTACACACCACTGAGGCCGGTGACTTGGGCCTGGGCCACCAAGACTGAGCCTGCTGGCCCTGCTGATGAGATTCTGCCACAGGAGTGGAGGACCGAAAAGGCTTTCACTTCTGCTGCTTGGAGCCCTTGTGATCCTTTTGCATGGATGTTGTGGAGTCCAAAGTGGCATTGGACTTCTTGATAGACTGGAGGTGACCCTCCACACTGGGCCCAAACAGTTCAGTGCCCAGGAAAGGAACATCTGCCAGCTTGTGCTGAGTGTCTGCTGTGAAGTTCGAGATCCTTAGCAGACTGCGGCCATCACTGAGTGGGCAGAGGTTTCTCTCAGATCCAGAACCATCTGCAGTTGCTGCTTGGCCACAGCCTGGCCCTGATCTTGGACCTGCTTAACCGTGATCTGGACGTCCGCAGGTAGGTGAGGAATAACCTCATCCAAAGAGCCCAAGAGGGCGTGGGAGAAGTGTGTCATCAAGATGGCCGAGCCCGCCTGATGGAGACCGAGCGAGGAGGCAGCATAAACTTTTTTGCTGAATGGTCCAGTTTCTTGGACTCCTTGTCCAGTGGCTTGTCAATGTCCCGATATTACCCAAGCACCAAACTAGAAATCGGCCAAAGTTGCTCCAAGAGACCAATAGTGCGACGGGCACCGCATACTTATGGGCCATAATGGGCGAAGGTGCCTGGTAAGACGTGGGGCACTGCCAAAGCTCAAGGGCTGGACCAACAATGGCTTCGGCCACTGGAAAAGCCACCATTGGAGAATCCCCCTTGTCCAGAATCTCTGTAAAGGGATGGCAAGCCTGCTTCTGGACGGGCTCCATCTTCATCCCGTGGACATGGAGATTAGGCAGAGGATGCCCAGGAAGGAAGTGGGCCCTTCCTCCATTGAGAGATCCCCCACAGACTCCTTGTTGACCCGGACGGGACTGTAGTGAGGAATCCTCGGACTCGTAGGAGTCTGCATAAAGCCTGAGTCACCTTCAACCCTCTGCGGGCGGTCTGGTGTGAGGTGACTGACAGCCAATGGGGAAGCCCCTGGGCTGCCCGAGATTCCTTAGTCAGAGCACCAGTAGTTGGCTGCCTGGGTGGCAACTCCACCACAATCAGTGGAGAGACCAGCTTCAGCCAAACCAAGACAGTCTTGACCGGCTCCACTGTGGGAGAAACGGTCTTGACTGGCTCAAGGGGAGTCGAGGTCAGCCTGTTGGGCGACAGCCAAGTAATGGCCAGTGTGGGAGCCGGGGTCGGCTTCAGACTGGCCAGCACCAACTGTTGCCTTATGAGATCTTCGCAGTCTCTCCTCACCTGAGGAGGATGAAGACGAGGAATAGCGGCAGCGCTGAGAGCAGGAACGCCAATGACGACAGGAGCTGCTCAACCCACTGGATGAGGACCAAGACCTCAGCCACCAGGGGTGCCGACTGGGGATCTCAGAGGGAGCTGGGGAGTGCTGCCGATCCTCCTGGTCTGGGTCGGTGATGGGAGGGTTCTGCTCAGCAGACTGAGCAGCCCCCCTTCTATGGTCCCATGCAGGCCTGGAGTCATGAAGAGAGAATTGCCGGCCTCTTTAGACGACAACCGGTCGATAGGGTTGAGAAAAATCTCTGCCGTATCATCGGCCGGAATCTCAACCGACTTGCCCGATGGAGTCTCTGTGAAGCCAGTGGCCAAGGCCGCAGTTTTGACTGTGGTCAAAACCTGGGAGTTCTGAGACCGAGAATGTTCCCAGTCCCAGGAACATTGACGATGAGTCTTCTCTTTCTTCAACTCCTTGCCTTTGCGAGAGCGGGAGCTGTGCGATCCAGAAGAGCCCTGTCCCTTGGTTGGGAGAGACTGGCACAGTTCCTTGAAGGAGCCCAAATACGTGGAGCCCAATTGGAGTGGAACGAAGGCAGAAGCCAAGGAGAACTGAGTGGCAGCCCAAGCCTCCTCCTCCTCGAAGGCCGTAAGTTGTTTCAGCTGCTCGGCGGACCCTGCAGCCACGGAGACCACCCAACAGGCATCTTTAGACTTGACTGGCAGATGTAGTTTTTGCTGGTGGCCCAACTTAAGGCAGGTATTCACAAAAGAGGAGGAGGAAGTGCCTAAAACAATTAACAGAAGCACTCTTGATAGGGGGGGTCGATCCCAGTCCTTTCACAGAAGAAAGGGTTCTGCAAGAACTCCTAAAACTGAAGGTGGACAAAGCAATGGGGCCTGATGGAATTCACCCCAGAATTCTAAAAGAATTAAGAGGGGAACTAGTGAAACCACTGACTACTCTTTTTAACAAATCATGGGAGGATGGTGTGGTACCCGAGGACTGGAGGAAGGTGGATGTGATTCCCCTTCACAAAAGTGGAACCAAGACAGAGGCAGAAACTACAGACCTGTCAGTTTGACCTCTGTGGTAGGGAAAGTGATGGAGTCACTTCTGAAGGAAAGAATTGTTGAGTACCTAGAGGCCAGTGGGGCACAGGACCCAAGGCAGCATGGGTTCACAGCGGAAGGTCATGTCAGATGAAGCTAATAGATTTCTTTGGACTGGGTGACCAAAGTAGTAGACCAGGGAGGGGCTGTGGACATGGCCTACCTAGACTTTAGCAAGGCATCTGACACAGTCCCACACAAAATATTAATAGTCAAATTAACCAGCCTGGGAGTGGGTCCCAGGGTGATAGCCTGGGTAAAACATTGGCTGGACAACAGGACACAGAAAGTGATTGTAAATGGAGTTCACTCTAAAGAAAGAGGGGTTACTAGTGGGGTACTGCAGGGTTCAGTACTGGGTCCAGTCCTTTTTAATGTCTTTATAAGTGACATTGCAGAGGGACTGGAAGGAAAAGTATGCCTCTTTGCAGATGACACAAAGAGCTGCAACACGGTTGATACACAAGAAGGCGTGGAAAGGATGAGAAGAGACTTGGCAGGGTTGGAGGAATGGTCAGAAGTATGGCAGCTAGGATTCAATGCAAAGAAGTGCAAAATAATGCACCTGGGAAACAAGAACCCAGGGAAGATTACACAATGGGGGGTAGTAACAACAACAAAAAGGAAAGGGACCTGGGGGTACTATATCAGATGACCTTAGGTTAGCAAGCAATGTGAGAAGGCAGTAGGGAGGGCTGGGTGATACTGGGATGCATAGGAGAGGCATCACCAGCAGAAAACAGGAAGTTATTATCCCTCTGTACAGACAGTTGGTGAGACCCATCTGGAGTACTGCGTCCAGTTCTGGAGACCCCATCTCCACAAGGACATAGACAGGATAGAGGCAGTCCAGAGGAGGGCAACCAAAATGGTGCAGGGTCTGCAAGAGAAGCCGTATGAGGACAGACTAAAGGAGCTTAATATGTATACCCTTGAGGAAAGAAGGGAGAGGGGGGACATGTTAGAAACTTTTAAGTACCTCAGTGGAATCAACAAAGTCCAAGAGAGTAGCATCTTTCAGAAAAAGGCGTGCAAGAACAAGGAGACACAATTTAAAGATTGGGGGGGGGGCAGTTCAGGGGCAATGTGAGGAAGTATTTTTTCACAGAGAGGGTAGTGGATGCATGGAACAGCCTTCCTGAGGAGGTTGTGGGGTCTAAAACTGTGGGAGAATTCAAGAATGCATTGGACAGACGTTAAGGCAATTGTTGTGAGGGGTAGGAAGAAATATGCTGTTGGTTAACTAGGATCTGCGGCCTATCCTGTAGGTAGGGAAATGGGCAGACTAGGTGGGCCAAGCGGTCCTTATCTGCCGTCAAAGTCTATGTTTCTATGTAGGTGATGGGGTCCTCAAGGACCATCGCGTGAAACAATTGACAAATGTCGCAGGAATGGATATCGTGTTTGTGGCCCAGGCAGTAGACGTACGTCATGCGTGGGTCGGTACGCGACATCTTCTGCTCGCACTAGCACTAGCAAAATCCAGGCACGGACCCATCGTTCATCGCGGTTGGGAGCTCGAAGATGAGTACCAAAATGGTAACAAATTTTTTAGAAAGCAATCCAAACGGATCAAAAAGCACTTGGGCCTACAACATGGGAGCACAAAGGAGGGAACCTGCTTCTTCCAGCGGAAAGGAAGATCTGGTATCATGGGGCAGAACCGATGGATATACCACCTGGGAGGGTGGGAGGAGCCAGCTTGAAGACTTTCCGGCACATCTTAAAGGGAAAGGACACTGCTAACAAATGTGGATGCAACAACATATCTACGTCCCTAGAAACCAGGATTGGGATGTGGCCATACCAAGGTATACTCTGCTCAGAAAAGACAGGGTAGACAAAAATGTTGGAGGAGTGACTCTTTATGTTAGGGACAAAATAAAAGCCATGGATATACAGAGAGAGCGGGAGGAGCTGAGGTACTGTGGGTCATCCTGGAAACATGTAAGGGGGCCACTATTCACATAGCAGTGATCTACAGACTTCCAGCATAGGGGGAAGAGATGGATAAAGACATGATGGAAGCCAGCCAAAGGATGGTACACAAGGGGGAGGTGTTGCTGGTGGGGGACTTTAATCTACCAGATGTGGACTGGAGCCTACTGGTTGCAGCAACAGTCAGAAGTAGGGACATCCTGGACTCCCTGCAAGGGGCATTCCTCAGGCAACTAGTTTAAAAGCCCACCTGGGGGGGCACGATACTGTACCTGGTACTGACAAACAAGGACAGTGCTGCTGACATCACAGTGGGTGGCAACCTAGGGTCCAGCGATCACTATATATTGTGGTTCAATATAAGGACTGGGCCAGAACTTAGCCGCACTAAGACAAGGGTCCTGAACTTCAGGAGAGCTTATTTCAGGGAAATAGGAGAATGCCTCAGGGATATCCTGGAAGAGATAGAGGATCTGGGGAGAATCAGGCAAAATTAAATGGGGGCATTGAAAAAGCAACAAATCTCTGTGTCAGACAGGTTAACAAGGGCAAGAGAAAGAGAGAGACCGCTATGATTCTCTAAAGACATAGCCAAAAAAGTAAGCGCAAAAAGAAACTAGCATTTAGAAAGTACAGAAAGCAGTCGGCCTGGTGGTGCTAAGGGTTGAGGTGCTGGACGCCACACCTTGCGCCACGCTGGCAACCCGGGTTCAGGAGTGAGCCGGCGGGGGTGGGGAGGAAGGATTGAGCGTCTGGAAGACAGCTCTCCTTCCTCTGAGGGCCAGGGATTCCCTGTTCGGCACTGCAGCATCCTCAGGTGGAGACTGGAGGTACCACAACGCTCAGGGCCAGAAATAGAGGGTTGTGGAGTTACGGCAAGACGTTCCCTGGCATCATTGCACGCCGGACTCCATCAGGGAGAGGGAGAGAGTAATGAGGGAGAGGGGTGGGGATAAATAAAAAAAAAAATACCCAGCCAAGTGGATAGGCGACAGCACCTGTATCCACCAGGACCACACTCCACCGCCGGGGGCACTCCTTACCTGGGCCAAGCCCAGCCCAGCCTGAATTTGCAGATAGAGCACCCTGGGTGGATAGGGCGGCCCTACTTCGGGGGGCTCAGAGCCGGGGGGATAGCCAGGCTGGTGCCAGGCTTCAGGAGGCCTCTCAGGCACAGAGGTAGAGTCGGGGGTACTGCAGGATGCCTGAGAGAGTTCCACTGGCTGGAGGAAAAAACAGAATTCAAAAAAAAAATAAAAAAAAGAAAGTACAGAAAGACACAGAATGAGGAGGGTAGGGAAAAGTACCAAGAGAAACAAAGGGAGGCAGGGAAGGGAGTTAGACATGCAAAAGCACAAACAGAGAAGAATACTGCCCAGTCAGAAAAGAAGGGGATAAAACTTTCTTTAGCTATATAAGCGAGAAGAATAAGACCAAAGGGGGAATAGTAAGATGCAAGGGAAAGAAGAGGTTTGCAAGGAGGAGGACCAAAAGAAGGCAGACATGTTTAACAAATACTTTTGGTCAATATTTACAGAAGAAGGGGTAGGTGATGGGCCAAAGATAAGGCACAAAGGCATAAATGGTAGGGAGGTGGACACCAGTCCTTTTACAGAGGAGAAAGTTCTCAAGGTACTAGCACAATTAAAAGTAGACAAGACAATGGGACCTGATGGGGTGCACCCCGGGATACTGAGGGAGCTGCTGCATCTCTAACAAGTCTATAAAATGTATCATTATAAATGGGAGGTTCCAAGGGCCTGGAGTAGGGCAGATGTGATCCCACTTCACAAAAGTGGGAATAGGGAGGAGGCAGGAAATTACAGACCTGTCAGCCTGATTTCAGTAGTGGGCAAAGTAATGGAAACGCTGCTGAAGGAAAGGATAGTGGAATACCTTGTAAGCAGTGGATTACAGGATCCAAGGCAACATGGTTTCACAGGGGGGAGGTCTTGTCAGACAAATCTGATCGAGTTCTTCAACTGGGTGACCAGGGTAGTGGATCAGGGAGGAGTGATATATATGGCCTACCTGGATTTCAGTAAGGCCTTCTACACCGTTCCGCACAGAAGACTTGTGAACAAGCTGGCCTGTCTGGGAGTGGGTCAAAAAGTTATAAAATAAGTAAGAAGTTGGTTAAACTACAGGAGTCAGAGGGTGGTGGTAAACAGAGTCCACTCTGGAGAAGCAAGGTGACCAGTGGGGTGTCTCATGGCTCAGTACTAGGCCTGGTGCTCTTTAATGTCTTTATTAGCGACATTGCGGAACGGCAAGAAGGGAAAGTATGCCTGTTTGCGGATGACACAAAACTCTGCAACAGAGTAGACACACCATGGTGTGCGGAAAAAATTAGGGATGATTTGAAAAAGTTGGAAGAATGGTTAATGGTTTAGCAGCTGGGCTTCAATGCAAAAAAAGTGCAAAATCATGCACTTGGGGCACAGAAATCCAGAGGCTATGTACCAATTGGGAGGGGAAGTACTGGCAGCGACTAAACAGGAAAGGGACCTGGGGGTAAACATTTCTGATGACCTGAAGGTAGCCAAGCAGTATGAAAAGGCAGTGGGGAAGGCTAGCAGGATGCTCGGGTGCATAGGGAGGGGTATCACCAGTAGGAACAATGAGGTACTGTTTCCCCATACAGATCACTGGTAAGACCCCACCTCGAGTACTGTGTCCAGTTGTGGAGGCCCCATCTCCAAAAGGACATTGATAAGGTGGAGGCGGTACAAAAGAGGACTACAAAAATAGTGCGGGGCCTGCATCAAAAGCCCTATGAGGAAAGATTCAAGGAACTGAATATGTACTCTCTGAAGGAGAGGAGGGAAAGCGAGGGAATATGATAAAAGCATTCAAATACCTAACATATTAATATGGTGCAGGAAGGTAGAATTTTTCATAGAAAAAGAAGCTCGGGGACAAGGGGTCACGCTATGAAGCTGGAGGCTCAGAGGAAATGTGAGAAACATAGCCATAGGACTGTGAGGAAATACTTCTTCACAGAGAGGGTGGTGGACGCCTGGAACAGCCTTCCAGTGGAGGTGGTGGGTGCCAAAATGGTGACGGATTCAAGCATGCATAGGACAGATACAAGGGGACCTTGGTAGTAAGGCAAAGGGAGGAAACGACCGGAGAGCAAGTAGGGTCTGCGATGGCACAACAGGCAGAGAAAACTGGGCAGACTAGGTGGGCCTAGAGGTCCTTATCTGCTGACAGTTTCTGTTACTTTTCTGTGTGTCACAAAGGCTACATTTTGTCCCAGGATGATTTCCTGTAACTGGTGTTGGTTGACTTCTCTGGAGTACCTTCCTCTCACTCCCCAAGTGTTATTTGAGAAAAGATAAAATAACATATGGTATGTTGACATGGACACTAGAAAGTGTACTTTATAACAGCCTAAAAGATGTGCCATGGTATGATGTGCATCGTGCTGAAAACTTACCAAAGGCAAACATTAAAAAAAGTAAAACTGCTAAATGCATTTGCCTGATATGAAAGTATTACACTATTTCTTACATTTTGAGGAGGCAGTTTGTTCTAGTGGTTAGAGCACTAGGTAGTTAAGCTGAAGATTCAGGTCTGAATTCCATAACCGTCCTTTACTGTACGACAGGGGCATCACCAGAAGTATAAAGTTGGGGGGGGGGGCTAATGCCCCACAGTCAAAATCCTAACAGAGCTAGGGGGATCTGAGGGCATGCTCCCACGTAAAATTTTGAGATTTTTTACCTTCAAATGGTGGCTTTTCCTGCATTTTAATGGTGAAATATATGTTTGAGAAGCCTGGTTATCATGACATCTATTAAATGGTACATGTGCAAAAATGTGGTTACTGGACCAGTGAGAACAATGGAAAGAGAGATACCATTATCCCAGCAGATCTGCTGGGAAGGTTACAGTCCCCCACAGCAAGTAAGAGACCAGCCAGACACCATTATCCAAGCAGATCTGCTGGGAAGGTTACAGGATCCCAGAGCAAACAGCCACCACTTCCACACTGCATAATTCTGAACAAGTCACAACATTCCTGCCCTTAATCTCTCTGCATGCCCTGTCTCTTCAATTTCTGGAGTCTTTGCATCTCCCTGTGTGCTGCAAACTATCCCTTCCCTTCCCCTCTTCCTGGATTCTAAGGAGTTTGGGGATGTTCTGTATGATTGTCTGTGTAGGTTGCTATATAAAAAGGCAGCAAAATTCTTTGCCTCCCTCTTTGGATTGTAAAGCACTCAGGAATACAGTCTGTATGAAAGGTGATCTATAAATCAAAATTTCTTTTCACACAAGCCACAGGCACAGATCTTCCTTCTCTAAACTGCCAAACAACTGTGTAAAGACTCATGCTGCAAAGCCTTTTAGATGTGTACCACATCTGTGCCTGTCTGAAAAATATACCTGCTGTGCAAGCAATGCTGTGTTGGCATGGCAATTACTAAAAGGTGGTCACCAATCCCAATCCCAGTTTATGTCAATCACTCCCAGTCCTGTCTAGGTGTTCCCTCCTACAAGGCACGGCATGCCAAACCTCTCATGCTTCTGAACCCACTGAACAGAGAGTCCAAGAGACTAGCGTAGGCAGAGTGCATTTGTTGTAACCCCCCGACCCCATCACTCCCTGTCAGATTGGGATCCAACTAAGCTGGGAGTGATGTTGACAAATCCCTGCCCCAAGCTCTGAGCTCTCCTATGGTGATGTCCTGACTCCTGTCCCAATGTTCTCTTTGTCGACAGCACAGTACACAGCAGCCAGCCACCAGTGAACTCATTCCGTTCACGAGACTTACTTTCTTTTTTCTCCATCAGACTTGTGAGTGGACGAGTGTAGTGCCCCAAAGTTTGCCAGACAAGCAGACCAAAGAGGACTCTGGGAGGGAAAGGATTAACTCCCCACCCACCCCATGCATAGGCAGCTGGCTTACTGACCAAACTGGCTGGCTGATCATTTCCTGTCTCTATCCCCCCCTCCCCTCCTGGAGCCTTCTGGCACTGGATCCTTTGTCTTGACCAGACCAGGTCTCCGGCCAGTGCCTAAAAGGGCCATAAATCAGCCAAATGGGCTGATCTTAGGCCCAGATACCCAATCATCTGTCCAAGAGCCAGGTCCACCTCTGGGCTAGAAATGGTCTTCCCTGCTAGCCAGTAGCAGTTCTGGAATGTGTGACTGACAGACTAGATAGCACAGGCGTATGGATGCCTGGAGGCTTACCTGAAGCTCGGGTTCGTAGCTCCTGGGTGGCTGCTCCTCTATAGCCAGTGGTCCTCAGGAGTCTCCAGCAGCAGTCACACCTTAGCTCCGGAAAAGGACCAGCAGTCTTCCTGATGGTCAGCAGCAGTCAGTTCCATAGGGTGAACTCCCTTTAGTTGTCTGCTCCCTCGGTTTGCAGTTTTTGTATTGAGTTTTTCTGGGGTATCCTGAAGCTGGGTGCCTAGTAGTGCATCACATGTAGCACAAGCATCACATTTCAGATGCAAAGTGACGAGGGTAATGCTCACCCAGGTTCTCTTTTGTTTGAATAAAAATATGGCTTGGCAAGTCTGTTAGTTTGCTTCCTGTTATTTTGCAGAGTAAGTGTGGCATGGTTTGTGTTTTTTGGGGCTGCCATTGCAGTTCCCCTGGCTCCCCTCTCCAGTATGCTGGCTGTTTTTTGTTTGTTTTCTGGCACTGACAGTGGGTGTAGCCACACATGGGGCTGCCATTGCAGGCCTCTGTCCTTCCCCCTTTGTTTACTGCCTCTAGTGCCACTTGCTGGTCGGCAGGCTGTTGCCCTGCCCAGCTTTGCTGGAGTGATTATTTTTTTTCTCCTTTGTTTTGTTAAATTTATTTCTCTTCCCCTTTGTGGGGGCTCCAGGTTGCCTCCCATCCCTTTGCTTGGCCTTCTGTGCTGGTTGTGGGGTGTGGTGCCCTTTTGGGGGGCCTCCTTATTTTTTGCCTACAGTTTTGTCTTTTTTTTTTTTTTATTTTTATCTGTTTTGTGGGCTCCTCAATCCCCTTTCTTGCTCCAGTCCCCCAAGATGACCCCCGACTGTGGACCTGGGCACCCAACTGATCGTTGTCCTTGCGGCATTCACTAAGAGGGGACAAGTTTGGGCAGACGGACCATGAGGTGCAGCAGCAAAGTGTGTCGGGGCAGAAACCAGTACCCGGACCATTAAAGTTCCTCCCTGCTACTGTTCAGGGGCAGCCAAAACCTTGGGTGGGAGCAGAGCTCCCCGACCTCCACCACTAGCACCACCAACGATCGCAGCGGGATCCGGAGGACCCAGGCCAGGCAAAGAAAAAGGAAAGTGCACTCCATGTGGTAGAGCTATAAAGTGCTGACTCTAAACCATGTTTTTTTTTTTTCTCAGCAAGCAGTGAAGCTGTAAGTCTTTAAATTTTTCAGGGAAAATGATTAGGGGGGCTTGAGCTTACATTAGGGGAGCTTCAGCCTCCCCAAAAACAGCTTAGTGACGCCACTGCTGTGCGACCATGAACAACTCGCGTCACCTCCCTACAGCAAATGGTTAAATCATATAATTCAGAATCAGGCATGAGTTTAAAACCTCGTAATCTCACTTTGAGGGGCCTCTTGCAACAAGCAACACCATTAGGACTGAAGTCATCAGATGCCAGGACCCTATGGAAAACTTCTAGCTAGCAGTTCTTTTCCCGCCGTCAACCCACACATGTTGTACCTTCACAGACATCTTCTGCTATAGTCAACCATTTTCTTCGCGTTCCCTGCGCTTTATTATTTTCAAAAAAATTCTTCTATCTACAGTATTTCTTGCATGTCTTCTCCTTCCTCTTCCTTGGAGCGGCAGCGATCAAAATATACTTGTGGCAAGCAGCTTCCTCATAAGGACAGCCACTCCTCATGTCTGCTTTGCCTAGGCCCAGACCATGACACTGAGGCCTGCCAGCACTACCAGAATTTTAACCAGTGCACCTGGCTTCACCATCAGAAGACCCTGGAAGCCTTCCTGCTAAAGCAGACATTTTCAGTGATGGAGAAGGAGCTCGACAAAAGTACCTCTTCTTCCCCAACCTCCGGGGCTTTGACTTCCCCCTCATCCAAAGAGAAGTCCAGCGGAAAGCACAAACACTGGGAGAAACACAGGGACAAACTCCAGTCAGCTTCCTGTTCCAGGTCCCCATGACAATTTTTGACCAATCCTGGGTCTTCCTCCTATAAGAGGTCGGCCCCTAGCACCCCGGCAGCCACTTCTTCTGGACTACTGGTGGTCAAACCACCCGCCCTTATTACCATTGCAGGCGGTGGTTCTTAAGGGCTTGGGACTTTGTCATGAGGCCTCACAGCCCCCGACGCTCAGGTCTTTACATCATACAGGTCCTCAGCCAGGTGGTTGGACTGGGTCTTCTTAGGGCGGCGGGTCTTTACCCGTTGCCCTCCTGAGTTGGGCGTCAGCTAGGCCGGCCTCGACTTCAGGGACCGACGCCTCCAAGCAATGCCAGGGGCATGCACTCACTTCCCCCGTGAAGGTGATGCCTCTGCCCCGCTTCCGAGTTAGCTCCCCGGGATAGGCTTCTCCTTCTCAGTGGATGCTGGCTGTGTCACCAAACTGGTGCCAGCCACGCCTGTCTGGTCGACGTGGGCCACCCCGACGTCAACTCTGGGGATGTCTCACCCATTATCCCATAACCCTCCACCATCACCGGCCAACCCTGTTGTCACTCGGCCGACACGGAGGATCCGATGCCCAGTCTATCTACTCCAGTTAGACCGATGCCGGATGGCTACTTGCCCCAGGGGCCAACACCCACTAACCTGACACCTATAGATCTAATGCCCGGGTTACCACAGCCTAAGGAACTGACACCGGGGCCCTCAAATCCTACCCCACTGACTCTGGTTCCCCCGTCACACATCAGAATCTGCCCACAGACATTCATGCCCTTTTTGCCACCTAGTGGACATATTTTAAGGACAAGCATTCCCCAAACTCTACTCCAACTCCTAAGGACCTTTCTCCGAATCCGGAAAATGATCAGGTCCCCCCCAAAGGAAGGCTCTGATGCCATCTCCTAGAGAACCTACCCCACAGCATGACGGAGCTGGCATCAGCCACCCGAGAACTCACTAACGAAGGCTTCATCAATTGCACTCTCCATCTCCAGACTCAGGGAGTCAGGAGAATATTCCTCCCTCTCCTCTTTTGAGGAGTCTGAAGGCGTTGACTTACCATCAGATCAGAAGAGCCCAAGAATACCCCTTGATCTCCTCCCGATGACCCTACTTTTAAGGAGGTGATGAGGCACAGCCAGTCCCTTATGGGTTGGGACACAGAGGAAGTGGACACCGAGCGATGTCGACTGGCCATCTGCCTTCATAAGAAAGAGTCACTGCCCTTGGTTGTTCCACCACTTATTGATTCCTTCAAGGACATCAATAGAGCTGCTTGGAAGCATCCCTCTACTTTGATGACATCCAAGAAGGCAGATCACCTATATATTGCTCCCAGGGATGAGCCCTTTTAAGGGGAGCACCCAGAGGCTGACTCTGTAGTCATCAACGCTGCCCATGACCGCTCTCAGTGGCCCAGGCATCTCAGCACTCAGCCGCCCAACAAGGACTTCAGGCATACAGACCAATTTGGCAAGAAGGTCTATGCCTCTGCCACCAGCACTATCCATTCCCTGAACTTTCTGGCCCACATGGTCCAATACCAGAACGAGCTGTGGAAAAAGGCCTTTGAGGTGGCTCAAGCTCAGCCTGATGTCTCTGGCAGGGCTGAGCAGCTGCACCTTTTGAAGTTGGTCTCAGACATTGGTATTCATGTCCTCTGAGCCTCCTAGGACTCGGCGGACTTTGCAGGTAGAGCTGCGGCTATGGGAATTTGCCTTCATCGCTACTCCTGGCTCCGAGTTTGCTCCGGATGTGCAGTCCAAGATCTTGGATGCCTCTTTTAGGGGTCCTGTTCTTTTCGGCAAGGACTCCCAGAATACAATTACTCACCTTCAAGAGTCGGGCAAGGCTCTGTGCTCAGTTCAAACTTTATACTGATCTCAGCCTAAATCCTCCCAGCAGCAGCAGTGACAGGGTTGAATAAGGCCCTGCCCCATTTGTTTTGTAAAAAGAGTTTAAACACAAAAGTTTGTTCTATCCTCTCCTTTTCTGTCTCTTCTTTGTCTGGTTGTACAACCAAATTTTCCTATGAGACCTAGGAACTGATCACTCTGACGGTCTCGCGATTCTCCGCCTCTTGCTATCGCTCTGCCTTCCCTTGCTATTTCTGTCTTTTCTTCCCCTTGCTTATCTTTGGGTATAAAAATATATGAGAATCTTTATGTAGAAATGTCACTGATACTGGGATGCCTTTGTTTATTTTTTTAAAACTCAGCTTTATTGTTACATCACAGCATGAAAGATATACATTCAAACAGGCATCGTACAAAAGTACATAAGAACCTGAGTAACAGGTAAGCATATTCAAGCAAGCAGGATTTTATAAATCTAGCAGATATTGAGGGCCGAAAGGGCCTCTTTTAACAATTGTCCAAGTCATTTCTGTAGTGTAGCTGTGACATCTTGAAATCAGGATCTTGGTGTCTTGTTCACAACCTTCCATTTATACGAATTCTGAGCAAAGCAGTGTGGCTGGGTGCTAACCTGCACCCATACCTCTTGATCAGTGGCTCAACAGGAGCTGGACCAATATGAACAAAGAACGAGCTTGGAAGACCGTGCCACTATACTATGGGGTGTTACCGTAAGGATACACTGCATGTATGGCTCAGGAGAAATGACCATCAGGAGGCAGTTAAGAGAAGGGAGTGACCCCACATACCTCTGAGTCCAACCCTGTCGACTCAGCCAGCCAGAATTGCTGAGTCAGCTCCACAGAGTATCCCAGATTCTCCAGGTCTCAATATGTGCCTCTAGAGAGAGCCTTAATTTAGCTGTGAGATCTTCCATTCTCCTAATGTTATCTACCCAGGATTTCTAAGATTCTAGTAATGGGGGAGAAGTCTTTAGCCAGTTTGATGTAATTTCCTTCTGTGCATCTAGACACAGGGTTCTAAACAGGATTTGCTGTCTACCAGTGCCCAACACCAGGTGTCCACAACCCAACACCAGCAACTGAAAGGACATGGGAAGCTGGGGCCCCCATCCCACCCTCAACGGGATCCCTTTGTTTAAAACTGTATATAGAGTTACTGTTGAAATTATTGCAAAAAGCTATTTGAAATGCAAGGGGTTAACCTGAGATGCAGTTTTTAAGCCCTTTGCAGAATTGTGAACAAGAGGTCAGTGCTGGGACACCATGTACTGTTTTGTTGAACCTGCAAGGAATGAAACTTACAAGAACATTCTGGAAACTTACAAGAACATTCTGTGAGAAGCAGGCTCTCTTAACGAGTTCCCAGGCAAAGACAGCAAGGCTTTTGCTAGAGAGACAAGGAGAGTGAGAGACTGAGATTTGACATTGAGAAGCAACACTCCAAAGAAGCACTTTTTCTCTGTTTGTACTGCCTTTGTAAATAGTTATACTGAACAAATTTAAATTTTTTATTTTGCTGTTATTAGTAATAATAAAACACTCATTGTGAATTTTACAACTGCTGCTGGTCATTCTGTGCTTCCTGACCTGTGCCTTGATGACAGTGGCCATTTCGTCACCCCACCAAACGGCAACCCAGGGCCAACAGCCCAGAAGTACCTTTAAGTGAAAAGTCACTACTCAGACCACTGCAGGGTTTTAAATAATTGATTAGCATTTTTTTCCTTGGGACAATGCTAAATGTGCAGAAAGCATTTACATAGGTTTTCTAGAAGTGTCATGTTTATTAAACACAGTGAGGCAAGTGCTATGTATTTTCACAATGTTTTTGAACTTTTATGAGCAAAACGCTAATCAATTTTTAGAGTTAAATAAAACCCTGCTGTAGCATTGTGAAAAAAATTACAGTTAGTAAATTATCAATTACAGATACTTAGAAAGGAGACGAACGGAGACGAGACTGAAGGTGGAAGAATTTAATGATTATAACAATAATCACAGCGAGAGATTACAAGTGGTACATTCTTCAAAATAACAGTGTGTGCTGGCTTGCTTATATAGTGGAAGACAGCATCATCATTTCCTATGGTTTTCTATGATTGGTTTAAGACAAGCACAAACATCAACTTACAAGGCAATACTCCTTTGGTATATGTATGAGCTCATCCTTGGTCAGCACAAGTATAGATAGTGTACATTCTGTTATTATATATGGCTAGTAACAGTTGTCACTACCAGTTACCAAGGTCTAGGAGGAAAAAATTGGTTTGGACTTAGGAATGTGCATACAAGCATTTTGGCCTGTCCTGATAAGAATAAACACTAGAGATAATCAGAAGGGTAATTTGGACTCTATCCTGTGTTTCTGTCTTGCAGACACGTAAGACAACTGTTTGCTATTACTTACATGGTCAGCACAAATATCAAAAGGCACTTTAATATTGCAACTTGTGGCTTAGTTTGTCTTGTGGCTTCACAAGTTTTATATGATCCAATTATATAGGTCAACATTAGTTACACAAACACATTATGTTTTAGACCAAAATGAGGTTAGGCTGAAATATAGGGACACACTTCTTTATCCCTTGTTACAAGCCCCCCCTTGGCCCTATATTGCCTAATTATTATTTGTGCAACAATGCAGCTCCTCGAGCATGTAAATCTCACTTACGCATTTCTACTTAATAGTAAGTCTTAAGTGACACAGGCCTATAATTACCAAGAACACTAAGACCACTTGCAACATAAGTAAAGCTTTAAAAGACAGGACTCCTAAGGGTCCCCCTGCATAGCTATAAATCAAGTGCTCATTATCACTCTCACTGAGCAATTCATTTACAACTGCTTGTGCCTTATGGGCAGTATTTTGGATTTGTATCAAATGAGTATCTTTTCAATTTAAAAGTGACTGCACAACTACTGTTAACATTTATATTCCAGCCAGAGAAATCTAAGTTTATATGCACTCTACTGTACTTTACATTATTTACAAGCATTTGATCAATAGGTGTTGATGTAAGTCCACTCTCTGGCCCTGTTGTCACATTTGGGCATTCGGTTGGTGTTACAGTTAAGTATATGGCATCTGAGACTGCAAAACATAATGAGTTGTTTACACCAGCATAGTTACAAACACTATTATCACCCCAGAGACAGTAGGACAGAGTTAACACATAAACACCATTGTCCTTTGGTGTGGCTCTGTTTATAACAAGAGACCCATTTTTCTGTTTCCAGTCCATGTAGCTTTGCTGTGATCCAGTCTTGAGCTCTGATGCACAGCTGGACCAGCTGTTAAGTATGTCCACACACCAATTTGTAGATATGAAAGTACGGTTGTTTTTGGTCCAGGTGGCTTTCCATGCCCGTGTCGTGTAGGTGTTTGTATCAACAGGGTCCCAGTTTCAACTGATTAACAGTGTAATGGACTGTTCATACTCACACGTGACATTAGTCTGTTCCACATTAATGTATAGGCTGAGGATTATAGAAAATCTTATGGCTGTCACCAAGCCGATGATAATGATGCCTTGTGTCTTCATGGCTATAAACATCAAGTGTAGTATTTTAATTTTTAACCAGCTTTGACACTTTTTTACACCAATCAACATGTACCCAGAATTCGTGTTTCCTTCCTCCAGCCCCTTTCTTGCCACTTCCTTTAACCACATATACCGTACTCTCACCTAACCGTTTGCACACTTGGTATGGTCCTAACCAATTAGCATCCTTCCAAGGATTTTTCTGTTCCCAATTTCGCACCATCACATCATCTCCCTCTTCTATAGGTAGCCCCCATCCTGCTACTGACTGTATTCCCTTTTTAACCTATGTTTGGCATACTTGTTTTGCAGCTCTAAAGCATATTGTTCTTGCTGATACCTTGTGGCGGCAGACATAGATCCGCCGGTGGCCGTCATTCCCCGTGTTTGCACGGGTGCCACTTTAACCTTTACCACCCCTTCTCCTATATTACTTAACTCTTGAATCTTCTCCATTGCTCCCTGTAGTTCTGTATACAGTTGCCTGGTTTCACTAGCCTGCTCTTGTGACTGTTGGTCTAGCTTACATACGAAATTTGCCAGCAGATAAAGGCCTAGAGGTCTATCAAGTCTGCTCGAATGTGTAGCTAGCACCCCTTATTCTGCAGCTGCCACTCCCTTCCACCCTTTCCCTTCATTAACCCTCCCCCTTGTCCTGTCCCATCTTCATTTGAAGCAGTCCGCTGTTCTACTGCATACTACTTCTGCAGGTAACGCATTCCACCCAGTCACCACCCTCTCTGTAAAAAAGTGTCTCCTCATCTCCCACCTGAACCTTCCTCACTCCAGTCTCATATCATGGCCCCTGGTGGCCCTCCCCTTCCTTACTTTGAACAGCCCCTTTGTACCCGTCTTGTCTATTCTTTTCATGTATTTAAAGGTTTCAATCATGTCACCCCTGTCTCTCCTCTCCTCCAGTGAGTACATGTTCAACTCCTTCAACCTCCTCTCTGATGATAAGTCCCCCAGCCCTTGATCATCTTTGTCGCCTGCGCCTGCACTCCTCCAGTAACCTAATGTCTCTCTTCAGATACGGACGCCAGTACTGCACGCAGTACTCCAGGTGTGGTCTAACTAATGACCCATACAGTGGCAGAATCACTCCTCCCCTCCTCGAGGATATCCCCTTGCAATACAACCCAGCATTTTGTTGGCCTTTGCAGCTGCCTTCCTACATTGTGCCGAGTTGTTCATTGATCCTGTAATGAGCACACCCAGATCCTTCTCCTCCTCTGTCTGGGCTAGCTGCACTCCCCTAGCTGGTAACTCCTCCTTGGGTTCTTTATCCCAAATACAGCACCTTGCACTTTTGGCATTAAACCCCAGTTGCCAGGCGTCTGACCAGGTTTCAAGCTTTGCCAGATCATCCTGCAACCCCTGCCATCCCCTAGGTCATCCACCACAGCGCCAACCTTGTATCATCAGCAAACAGACCAATCTTGCTCTTGATGTCCCATGATATGTCTGCAATGAATATCCCAAACAACACTGGTCCCAACACCGAGCCCTGTGGGACACCGCTCATCACTGCCCTTGGGTGTGAGAGCTCCCCACCCACCACCACCCTCTGTTGCCTTCCCTGCAGCCAGTTTCCTACCCATCTCACCAGCTTTGCACACGCCCCTGTGCCTACTAACTTCCTTCCCAGCCTTCCATGTGGCACCGAGTCGAATGCCTTACTGAAGTCCAGATACAGGACATCCACTGCTTGGCCCCTGTCCAGTTGCCTAGTTACCCAGTCATAGAACTCAACCAGGTTGGTTTGGCAGGATCTGCCACGTATGAAGCCATGCTGTCTGCTGTCCTGTAGTCCTTTGGCCTCTAGGAGGGCCACCAGCCTCTCCTTCAGGATAGTCTCCATTAAGCTTACCCACGATGGATGTGAGGCTCACTGGTCTGTAGTTTCCGGTTCATCCTTGGGGCCACTCTTGTGGAGGGGCACCATGAGCTATCCTCCAGTCCTGAGGTACACACCCCGAATGTAGTGAGGCATTAAACAGGTCTGCCAAAGGTCCTGCAAGGACTTCTGCCAGCTCCTTCAGTACCCTGGGTGGATGCCATCTGGGCCTGGCGCCTTGTCCACCCTCAGTGCCTTCAAACCCTCCCGAACTCTGCCCTCCATGATTTCTCCATCTGTCACCACTTCCCCCTGCTTCTGCCATTTCTCCCACCTTGGGTGTCACCCCCCTCTTCTCTTTAGTAAGTACTAAGCAGAAGTACTCATTTAGTGCTTCCGCCTTATCGTACCCTGCTTCCACCCAACCCCCCTCCTTCCTAATCCTTACTATGTGGTCCTTACAGCTCCTTTTCTCCCTGATGTACTTAAAGAAGTCCTTCTCCCTCTTCTTAATGCCTTGTGCCAGCCTGAGTTCCGTAGATGCTTTGGCTCCCTTTACTGCCCTTGTCACCTCCTTCGATTTTGTCAAGTACTCCCTCTGTCTTCCCCCTCCCTGTTTTCTTGTACTTCCTAAAGGCGCTCTTTTCCTCCTTACCTTTCCATGACCTCCTTGCTCAACCAGTTCGGTTTCTTAGCCCTAGCCTCTTGCTCTGGGCTTTGCAGCAGGTTTTGGTTGCCTCCACTATCCCCAGCTTTATGAGCTCCCACCTCTGGTTAGTATCCATACTAGATTGAATTCTGGCCAGGTACCCTTTTACCACTTCCCCCATCCTCCCAAAGTTGGCCCTCCTGAAGTCCAGCACTCTTGTGCCAGATTCCACTCCTTCCTTGCCCATATCCAATGTGAGCCATATTGAGTGGTGGTCACTCCCTGACAGCGGCTCCTCCACTGTAAGTTCTCTCACAAAGTCCCCATTTGCCAGCACAAGGTCAAGGGTATTCCCTAACCTGGTTGGTTCACTGACCATTTGCAGCAGGAAGTTGTCCTGGCAGGCATCCAGCAGTACCTGCTCCCTTCTGTTCCTGGTTGTTGGGGTGCTCCAGTCTACTCCTGGCATGTTGAAGTCCCCCACAATCACCACACTACCCTTCTTGCAGGTCCTCCTGATCTGTCCCGCTAGTTCCCTGTCTAACTCCTCCATCTGAGATGGTGGCCTGTACACCACTCCCATTCTAAGAATCCTATTCTTGGAATCCTGGATTTGCACCCAAAGTGACTCCGTACTACCCTCTCCCCTTCCTCCCTTACACACTTCAGTCCTTCCTTCACATACAGTGCCACCCCTCCTTTCCCAATCACCCTGTCCCTACGAAATAACCTGCACCCGGGTACAGACAGGTCCCAGTCATTATATTGGGTGGCCCTGTTTCTGTGATGGCTGCAATGTCCACCTCTCCCTCTGCCATGAGAACCTATAACTCTGCAGTTTTCCTCCCAAGGCTCCTAGCATTAAGGATAACCACCTTCACCCTCCCCCTCCCATCCTGCCCTCCTTTCCTAGCATCACCAATAGCACTTGCCATTTGTCCTTTGTCACTGTTATAGGGGGTAAGCTCATATGATTTCCCAACCTGTGGTCTCTGCATATCTCTTCCCTAGCTGACACCCCCCACTCCTAGTTTAAATTCCCAACTTCCTCTATATACTTAATCTGTAGAAGGGCATGATCTCTATTTAACAGACACAGATCCCCTTGTGCTTTTATTAGCTGTTCCCTAAAATTAATACACTGCTGCTCTAACTCTTGGTGTTGATCTATTGGGACGCTATCTTTATACTTTGATGCTAATTCTTCTAGTTGTTGTTGCAACTTAGCATTTTGATCCCTTTCATCCCTCAACTGAGCTACTTCTTCATTTTGGCGACACACAACAGTCTGATTATACTGCTACTGCCCTTGCAATGCATTTGCAAAGATTTCCTTTTTAATTTTTACTCCCTCATTACGAAGAGACACTTGCTGAGTAAAATACAATTGTGCCTGTTGATCATCAGGCACTGGTTCGTATGTTTCCCCCTTTAGGTGTTTTCCTAGAAAACAGCCTATTATTGTTTCCATACTCATTTTCTTATCTTTTTGCCTGCCTAGCCTCCACAGCCAGGCTCACCTGTGCACTGGTGCCCTGGTCCGTTTGGCTACGTCTTACAGCTCCCTTGTGAGGTCCGGCTTGCAAGTCCCAGCACCTTCACTTACCTACTCTGCCCCATGAGTTCCTACAGAGTTAAGCATTACTTTATATTTAAACAATTTGAGAAGCATACAAAGCATACATCACCTGATTGTCAAGTGGCTGTGACTGTCTGTGTGTACCATCTCTCGCTTTAAGCCAGCAGCACCACGTCTCTGAGCGTTGTCACCTTCTTATTAGGGCCCGCAGACTAACCGACCAGTAGTTAGGCGAACTCCTCACATGCAGCACCAGCGATCCGAGTCTTTAAGGCACCAATTGTAGCGTTGTGAAAAAAATTACAGTTAGTAAAGTATCAATTACAGATACTTAGAAAGGAGACAAATGGAGACAAGACTGAAAGCAGAAGAATTTAATGATTATAACAATAATCACAGCGAGAGATTACAAGTGGTACATTCTTCAAAATAACAGTGTGTGCTGGCTTGCCTATATAGTGGAAGACAGCATCATCATTTCCTATGGTTTTCTATGATTGGTTTAAGACAAGCACAAACATCAACTTACAAGGCAATACTCCTTTGCTATATGTATGAGCTCATCCTTGGTCAGCAAAAGTATAGATAGTGTACATTCTGTTATTATATATGGCTAGTAACAGTTGTCACTACCAGTTACCAAGGTCTAGGAGGAAAAAATTGGTTTGGACTTAGGAATGTGCATACAAGCATTTGGCCTGTCCTGATAAGAATAAACACTAGAGATAATCAGAAGGGTAATTTGGACTCTATCCTGTGTTTCTGTCTTGCAGACACATAAGACAACTGTTTGCTATTACTTACATGGTCAGCACAAATATCAAAAGGCTCTTTAATATTGCAACTTGTGGCTTAGTTTGTCTTGTGGCTTCACAAGTTTTATATGATCCAATTATATAGGTCAACATTAGTTACACAAACGCATTATGTTTTAGACCAAAATGAGGTTAGGCTGAAATATAGGGACACACTGCTTTATCCCTTGTTACACCTGCACTGGAGGTTTAGCTCCTAGAGCTCCCAAGAACCTCCCTGGCTGCCTTGCCTGTTGTGGATCTTCCACCCGACTCCTTAACTGACCCCCTCTCCCCCGGCCGAAACCCTGGGGGAGGCGATTGGGGATAGTTTCTCACTTTACCTAGAAGGATGGCACAGAATAACTTCAGACCATTGGGTGCTTCAGCTAGTGGAAAAGGGTCACACTCTAGAATTCTTGGAGATGCACCCGGACAATCCCCCACTGGCCTTCCCACTACCCTCAGGCCCACCTCACCCTCATTCATGAGGAGATCCAAGTGCTCCTACAAAAACAGGCCATAGACCCGGCCTGCCAGTGCAATGGGGGAAGGGATTCTATTCTCATTTCTTCCTGGTCCTGAAGAGGACAGGAGACCTGCGTCCCATCCTAGACCTCAGCCACCTGAACCAGTACCTAGAATACCAACTTTTCAGGATGGTCACTCTCCCTGGCCTTCTCCCCCTGCTTCACCAGGGGGATTGGATTTGTTCCCTGGACAGGCAGGAAGCTCATCTTCACATCTTGGTCTTCCCACCCCAAAGGAGGTTCCTTCGCTTCCGCTTCCAAGGAGACCATGACCAGTTTTGGGACCTGCCGTTTGGCCTTTCCTCAGCCCAATGAGTCTTTACAAAGTACCTCGCAGTGGTAGCTGCGGCCTTAAGGATGAGTGGCCATTACGTCTTTCCTTACCTGGATGATTGACTTCTGATGGCCCCCACCAAGGAGCAGTTTCTCAGAACCATGGAGGCCACCTTCACCTTGTTTCAGGATCTGGGGGTCACCCTCAATCTCCCCAAATCCTCCCCTTGGCCAAGCCAGAGGCTTCAGTACATCAGGGCAATCCTGGACACTGCCCAAGGCAAAGCTTTTCTGCTCTCAGACAGGGCAGCGTGCCTTCAAGCACAGGCTCAAATGGTCTCATCATCTCGACAGGTCATGGGCCAGATAATTTCTCAGGCTACTGGGACACATGGCAGTGGCCATTGCAACAGCTCCCGTGGCTCGTCTACACATGAGGGTAACCCAGTGGAAGTTTTGGGTCTAATGGAATCAGTGTAAAGATAATTTGGAACAACTGGTGTCGGTCTCCAATCCTGTGCGAGACAGACTCTGGCATGGTGGTTGAACCCCTCCAATCTTTCCAAGGGGTCCACTTCCGGACAGAGTTGCCTTGTCAGATCCTGACAATGCCCATCTTGCAGACTGTCAAGACTCAAGGAACCTGGTCCCCACAGGAGCAACTCCATATGTTGGAGATGCAGACAATTCTTTATATCCTGCAGGCCTTCCAGACTAACCTGCTCCCAAGCCCTCTCTTGATCCAGATGGACAATATGTCAGTGGTCTTTTACATAAATAAGCAAGGGGGAATGCACTCTTACCCCCTCTGCAGGGAGGCCATGAGAGTCTGGTATTGGGCCATAAAGCATTACCCTGAACCTGACTGCTGTGCATGTTCCAGGCTTTCTAAATACCTTGGCTGACAGCTTAAGCCAATCCTGGTCCAAGGCACATGAATGGGAACTTCTTCCCTCCATGGTCGAAGATCTCTTTGACAGGTGGGGCCATCCAAAGCTGGTCCTCTTTGCGTACACATTCAATGCAAAAGTGTCCAGTTTCTGCTCGCTAGATCCAGGGCCTGGTGTTTTCTGGCGAGACACGCTGTCCCTATCCTGAACAGGGAGGTTTCTGTAAGCCTTTCCATTACTGCAGAGAGTTCTGCTCAAGTTACAGTAAGAGGGAGCAGAGATGATCTTAGCAGCCCCTTACTGTTACTGGCCACAATAAATATGGTTTCCACTGCTCCAGCAGCTAGCAGTGAAACCTCCAATACCACTGCCCTTATGCTCCAACTTGCTCTCCCAGGAGCAGGGTACTCTGGTCCACCCGGACCTCAAGTCTCTGCATCTTCATGCATGGCTCCTGCAGACTTAGCAGTTGCCAGATTTGGGGTTTCCTTCCAGGTGTCAGATGTCCTAGTAACAGCCACGAAGCCCTCCACTAGAGCCACTTATGCTATGAAGTGGAAGTGGTTCTGTATTTGGACCACTGCTCGTCACCTAGATCCCTTCATCTGTCCAGTGAATCTAGTTCTAGAGTACCTCCTTTCCCTGTCAAGACTCAGGTCTAGGTAACTCGATTAAGGTGCACTTATCTGCCATCTCTGCATACCATGCACCTATGAAAGACAAGACTCTTGCCCAGCTGGACCTTCCCTGCACCTTCTTGCAGGGCATCCTTCACCTGAAGCCTCCCATTAGGGACCCTGTCCCTCCATGGGACCTTTTGTTTATTTTAGAGAAGCTTACTTTGCCTCCTTTTGAGCCAGCCACAAGCTGCAAGCTCTGCTTTCTGTCATGAAAAGCATTGCTTTTAGTTATTATTTCTGCTCAAAGGATTTCCAAGCTTCAGGCTCCGATATGTAAAGAGCCTTATTTGGTTTTCCAAAAGGACAGGGTGTCATTGTGAATTAATCCTAAGTTTTTGCAGCCCGCCCGTCAGCGTAGCGGTAGAGCTACCGCTTGCGACGCCAGTGACCCAGGTTTGGTTGCGAGTCTGGGTTGCTGGAGGGCCGGCTGGGGAGAGACGGATCGAGCACCCATAGGGGCTGCCTCCTTTCCAGGGAGGGTGGGGCTGCAAGTCCCTGCTGCTATACCTCACCACCTGGGTGACCACGGGAGGAGGTATAGCCAAGGATGCAGTAACACAGGGAGGAGTGGACATCGGCCGAGGCCTGGGCGAAGGCAAGTCTCCTGCGTGCCTTTGACCTCATTATTTCGAGAGTGTGGGGTCTGCAGGGGTGGGACCAGAAAGCAAGAAAAAAAAAAACACGTCTGCACCAGGAGGCAGGCCCCTGCGCTGGTGACCAGGGGAACCAGGGAAGCAGCTCTGGGTGTCCGCGCCACTCAAGGTACGTAGGGAGGATGGGGGAGTCCCCCTCCGCCCCACCCGGGGGGGTTATCTGGGATGCTTGAATGGTTACAGGAGCAGGGCACTTAATGGGGGCATGCATCCTCAGGTCCTCCCCGAACAGCCTGTGTGGTCGCATTGGGGACCCCGATGGAAGAGGCAGTCGTGATGATGGAAGGGGGATAAAGAATAAGTTAGAAAAAAAAATTTTGCCCAAGTTTACACTGAATCAAGGAATCCACCTACCGAGTAGTCTGATCAAGGGGAGGCCTTACTTCATACTCTGGATGGCCACCAGGCGCCTCACTACTACTTGGACCACACCCGGGCCACTAGAAAGTCTTATCAGTTGTTTGTTTCCTTTGCCCCTAATAAAGCAGCGGCTCCTGTTTCAAAGCAATGTTTGTCAAAATGGTTAGCCAATTGCATTTATTGTTACAAAAAGTATGACAAGCCTTTACCGGGTCCGGTTAAAGACCATTCTACCAGGGGATTGGTTGCTTCCTTTGCTTCACTCAGGAATGTATCTGCTGCTACTATCTGCGCAGCTGTCACTTGGAGTTCTGTCCATACTTTCATTCGCCATTACAGTCTGGATATTGCCTCTAGGCTTAGGGCGGGTTTTGAACTTGCAGTCCTTCAAGGCCTTCTCTCTTGAGGGTCTTTTTAGCCCATCTTCTGCCTCCTCCCAGCTGACCAGGGTCACTACTTACACTGCTTGGGACTCGGTCTTAATGGTGTTGCCTGCTGCAAGAGCCCCCTCAAAGTGAGATAGTACAGTTATGTAAGAACTTAACAGTAGATCTTCGAGAGGAGCTCTTGCAGCAGGCACTGCTTTTCCAGCCTCCATCCCTCGTTGTGGAGGGGTGGCGTGGATGACCTGTGCTAGGAAGGCCCCCTCTGCTGGGGACACCAAATCCTTTCCTACGTTCGTGTGGGTTGAGGCACCAGCTCACCTAACCGAGCATCGGCGGGCCTTCCCAGCACATCTTCTGTTTGAGCAAAAAAAAAAAAAATCATCTTTAAACTCAAGCTACTGCCCCTGCCGTTGCAGGAGTCCTGACTGCGAGGTGCTGAATCAAAGACCTGCCGCGTGGTGCTGAACAAAGGCCTGCTCTTGGGATAATTTTAAAAATAATCAACAAACTCAAGCTACTGCCCCTGCTGTTGCAGGAGTCCTGTCTGCAAGGTGCCGAACTAAGACCAGCTTCTTTAGGGACAATTTTGAATCTTTTCTTCTTTTAGACGCCAACATTCAAAATCCTGAACGCTGCTTCATTGGCTCTACTGCAGCTGTGACGTATCAGCTCTCCCTGCTCATAAGAGAGAGCACATCTAGCGGTCTTGAACTCTGTGCTAAATCTTCTCGTCGTGGAGGGGTGGCATGGGTAACCTGCGCTAGGAAGGCCCCACTGGGGACACCGAATCCTTATCTACATTCGTGTGGGTTGAGGTGCTGGCTCGCCTAACCGAGCATCGGCGAGCCTCCCCAGCACGTCTTCTGTTCAAGCTAAAAAAAATAAATCATCTTTAAACTCAAGCTACTGCCCCCGCTGTTGCAGGAGTCCTGACTGCGAAGTGCTGAATCAAAGACCTGCCGTGTGGTGCTGAACAAAGACCTGCTCTTGGGATAATTATTTTTTTCCTGCCCGCGCACCCCATTCCTTCCTCCCCTTAAATGCTTGTTAGCTCCTCCCTTCGCTGACTATGGACCCTACTGGCAGGCGGGTGTGGCTGAAAAACTGTTTTCTGACTTTTTCACAAGCTTAAGATCTCGTATATTGCATGTGGTTTGTTGCACAGTGCTGTTTATTTTTTCCTGTACCATTGCTTATTATACACTCCTACCTACTCTCTAAAATTACTCTGTGATGTTGTCTTAGGGGTTTGCAGGGCTATCAACAGTAAAAATTAAGCGTTCTCTACGAGCACAAACCTACCTATCTGTAATTTCAGGGGAGAGCATTTTGCAATAATTTCTGAGACACTGTTTGACTGTCTATACTGAATGCTTATATACTCTTAGGCAGACCCTGTCTTACTAGTAGTACTAGAGCACTATACACTCTAGCCTGCCTCCTCTCAAGTTTCCCCCCTGGTTCTTGATGTCACTTTGAGTTGGGTGACACTGACCGCTGCTGAGCTCAACTCTGGAATGGAGACTCCCAGGCCTACTAGAGATGGTGCCATACCCTCTGCACCTCATACTGTACTCTCCATTGGTCTCCTCTCTGGCCTTTTTCTCTCCTTAATGGTCATTGACTTGTCTCGGTTGTCTGGGGACCATTGGGGTACGACTGTCTCCCATGAGGTGTTTGATTTCACCTTCTCTAACCTCCTAGCTCATGATAGACTGTCCCCCTGTCCTTCCTACTGCCTTGACCTCAGATGTCTTGAGTACTGTCATGGTGAGAAGACGACCTGCCTGTAGGTCCTTGGCCAGAGGTATCCCCCTCCCCCCCGTAAGGTATCTCCTCTGGCTCTTCCTGGTAATACTGGCCCTGGCTGGTGACATCGAGCTAAACCCAGGTCCTGTCTATCAGGCCTCTTCACACCCCATGAGTTGGAAGCCGAGCAAGGGGTTAAAAAATTGCTCAACTTAACATCTGCAGTCTACTGCCCAACATTGATGACCTTTATGCCTGGGTCGTGCACTGCAAGCCTGACATACTTGGCATTACAGAGTCCTGGCTGAAACCCTCAATACCGGACTCGGCCTCCGCGCTTCCCGGCTTTGAGTTTATTAGACAGGATCAGCCGGGAAAAAAGCAGGGGGAGGTGGTATTCTAATTTATTATTAGAGCCATCTTAGAGTGTCTATGGTGACTCATCAGCAGTTCTCCCTGTCTTCATGTGAGCTGCTGCACACTGTGTTGTTACTTGGAAATACAAAGAAGCTGCATGTTGTATGCACCTACAATTCCCCCAAGGGTGGTCTGCCTGGGCTTTCCCACCTCCTGGACAACATTGGTCCTTATGTTGGGGATAGTGAACTTCTGATCCTGGGAGACGTGAACTTAAACTGGAATGGAGGTAATTCCAAGCAGTTTGAACCTCTGCTTGCGAATCTTGCCCTCACTCAGCTTATCCAGGAGCCCACTAGATGGTCCGCAAATGGTGACACTAGCTCCCTACTGGACTGGGTCCTATCAAATCATCCCGAGAGGATCAGCTCTGCTGGAACTCTACCTGACTCAATCTCAGATCACAACCCAGTGTTTTGTGTGTGGAAAGTCCCCCTCATCAAAAATTCCCCACAAAATCATTCAAGTTAGGGATTTTTCCAGGTTTGATCTGGGGTCATTTCATGACAATCTGAGGAGCACTGACTGGTCAGGGGTGCTTAACGCCCTCGACCCCTGCACTGCTGTCACCCAAATTCTCACTGTTTTTGGTGTCCTCCAGGACAGGCACGCCCCACCTTATTAGGTGGAGAGTAAGGGGGTCAGCCACAAAATGGTTGCAGGGGAGCCTCTTAGCCCTCATGAGGGCAAGAGACAAGTGTAGGGCTCATTTCAAAGGTACGTTGGATCAGTCCATCTTCCAACAGTACAGGAAGCTCAGAAATGAGTGCAAAAAAGCCATCAAGGTGGCAAAAAGTGACTACTGTAAATCTGCCCTGCTTAGCTCTGCCAGGGACCCACGAAGGTTCTGGAGGAACACTGAAAAACATAGTCAGTGGCTCCTCCAACTCTGGGGTATCTGATACGATCATTGGTGGGTGTAGTTGTAATAATCCACTTACGATTGCAAATGCTTTTAATTCCCACTCTTCTGACCTGTCCGCGCTCTCCTCCCTTTTCCATGCTGCAGAGAATATCAGTGGCCCCATGGCCTCCACCGCTCAGGAGATCCACTCCTCCCGCCCATTATTTTATCTCAGGGCTGCGTCTGTCAAGGAGACGCAGAGACTTCTCTCTGGTCTCTCCCCACACTGTAGTGCTGGCCATGATAACATGGAGCCCAAGCTTCTGAGGCTGGGTGCCCCCCCTCATTGCCTTCCCAGTGGCACATATCTTCAACCTGTCCCTTGCCACTGGAGTTATCCCTGACATCTGGAAAGTGGTGAGGATCGTCCCTGTCCTGAAGCAGGGTAACCCCAAAGTCCTGGACAACTACCGTCCAATTGCCATCCTATCAGCCATTAGCAAACTCCTAGAGAAAGTTGTGGCCGAACAACTCACGGAGTACATTCAGGCCCATAAGTTGCTGTCCCCCACGCAGCACGGCTATCGAAAAGGGTATAATATGTCCACAGCCCTTGTCTCTGTCTCAACTAGCATCAGGGTGGCCAGGGACCAGGGTGAGCTCTCTGGGGCCATTTTCATTGACCTATCCAAGGCCTTCAACCTTGGGGACCATGCATTACTTTGCTCACAGATGCAGTCCCTTGGCCTGTCCACTCCAGCCTTGAGTTGGCTTACAAACTACCTCCAGGGCAGACTACAACAGACCAAATTCAACAAGGCCCTCTCTGACCCCACTCCGGTGACCACTGGTGTCCCCCAAGGATCAGTTCTGGGGCCCCTTCTCTTCTCTGTATTTAACAACCTCCCTGCTGCAGCTTCCAACTGTAGCGCCACCATTTATGCAGATGATCTAGTCATCCTTGCACATTCCTGGGACATTGGGGTTCTCAACCTTCAGCTGAGTGAGGACTTTAAGAATATTCAGTCCTGGGTAACATCTCACAAGCTTGTCCTCAACCTAAGAAAAACTCAGGCCATGCTTTTTGGGTCATTAGCCAAGATCAAGGCCTCCCCTGTCCCTCTGAGTGTCAGCGGGGGTGGACGCTGCTCCCCTCTTAACCACCGCTTCTATAAAATACCTTGGGGTGACACTTGACCCCCAGCTCGACCTGGGGTGTCATATCCTTAACGTTTGCAGAACTGTAAACTGCAAACTGGGTCTTGCCTATAAGGCAAAGAAACATCTGACGTCTGATGCTCGCTTGGCGTTGGCCAGGGGTGTACTTCTCCCTTCGCTTAGCTATGGCCTTCTCCTATTTGCTAGCACCTCCAAGGTCCACCTCACTCGGTGGAACACGACCTACAACATCTGTCGCTTTGCCCTGGCAGCCCCACGCCTCACCCATCATTGTAAATTATACAACAAACTTGGCTGGCTCTCCCCGGCCAATCACTTGAACTTTGGGTTGGGCTGCTTCGTGGGCAAGGTGCTCAGTACCAGCAACCCTCCGGGGCTGGCGCAGCTTCTCAAGCCTGCTGAATCCTCCTCCTCCTACTCCCTCAGGTCTCAGGGAACTGGGGTGCTCAAAGTTCCTTATACTCGCACTCTAATGGGGGATAGGGACTTTGCTACGTGTGCTCCGAGACTATGGAACTCCCTTCCTGACCACGTTCGATCCTCTCCCTCCCACCTGAGCCTCCAAAATTCCCTGTGGGAGCACTTGAAACTGGCCTCTGCATGCGGGTGTCCCAAGCCACCTTAACCAGGTCTCTAAATTGGACTCACCCAACCTTGTGATCCCTCTTGCAGGCTCTAATGATGCTGCCTACTGCCCTTTAACTCTAGGAGGCATGCGATTTGCTTGTTTATCTGCTCAGGAAGTATCTGTTTCTGTGGCTCCGGAAAAGGATCACTCACACACTGCTATTGCCATTGAATGACTTGTCGTATTTGTTATGTATGTGTTATATATACTTTACCTATCACTGCTTACTGTAGACTATGTTTACCCGACTCTTTTGTGACTTTGTACCATGCTTCTACCTGTGTTATGTATCCTGTTTGAACCTGTATTTTCATTGTACTCTCCCGGGTCGTACCTGAAAACAGGCATATAACTTGTCTAGTGCATCTACCTGGTCAACAAAAGCTAAATAAAAAATAAAATTGTTACTTTGCTTTCCTCATTTCAGAGGAACATCCTCAGTTTCCAATTCCTGTATGTGCCGGGGTCTCTGGCAGAAGAACTGAGGTGGGGTTGGGGGACACCCCCTTTTATAGGCGGATGCCGGGGGTGTGCCAACATCAGGGGCCGTCCCCTGCAAATGACAGTTAGCTAGAAGTTTTCCATGGGGTCCTGGCGCCTGCCCGGCTTCAGTCCCAATAGTGTTGCCTGCTGCAAGAGCTCCTCTCAAAAATCTACTGTTACAGTAAGTTCTTACGCAACTGTACTTTATGACATACTTGTTGTAATTCACGAGGATGAGGTCAAAACTAAAGCCAGCCAGTGGCGTGGAGGGCTCAGGCATTGGATGCCTTACCTGAACTACAGTTTCTAATTAAATATTGTATAATATAACCAACATTTAGATCTGGGTATAGTGGTGACTAATAACCTCAAGGTGGGTAATCAGTGTAACAGGGCGGTGGGGAGAGCTTACGGGATGCTGGTATGTAGAGGCAGGGGAATCACTAGCAGGAGGGGGGATGTCCTGATGCCCCTGTACCAAGCCATGGTAAGACCGCACCTTGAGTATGGAGTCCAATTCTGGAGGCCATACCTGCACAAAGACATAGATATGATAGGGTACAGAAAAGAGTGACAAAGATGATTCAGGGGATGAAGGGCATAACGTTCAAACAGAGGTGTAGGGAATTGGGACTCTACACACTGGAGACCAGAAGGGAAAGGTGGGACATGGTTGAGACCTTCTAAATATGTAAAAGGGATAAATGGTGTGTTCAGGACATTTATTTCACAAGAAGAAAAGCACTAAAATGAGAGGGCATAGGTTGAGACTACAGGGAAGAAACTACAGAGGCAATGTGAGGGGATGGTTCTTCACTGAGAGGGTGGGGGAGGGATGGAACAAGCTTCCAGAGGAGGTTGTGGGGTCCAAAACAGTGTTGGCCTTCAAGACAGCATGGGATGGGCACATGGGGTTACAAAGTGGGGGAAGGGGGGGCTTGCAGAGGGGAGAGGGAGGAATAGAGAGAGGGAGAAGGGGCAGACTGGATGGGCCAGGAGGTCCTTTCCTGCTGTCAAGTTTCTATAATTCTATGATTCTATGTATACCATTTTTTTTTAAATCATCATGTAATTTATATTGACACATAAAAGCAGCATTGACATAGCTAATTTGTCGTGTCTGAATTCCAAACTTTCACATAATAAAAGATTACGTTTTAGCCCCATCAGTTCGAAAGTTAGGCCTTTTAAAAAATAATTTCTTTAAAACAGGATAACTTTGGAACCATTATGGCTAGAAACTTAATTTTTTAAATGAAAGCTTGAAATCAGCCAAGTTGACATATTACTGTATGATACTGCTTCAGCACAATCAACACTCACCTGCTCGTTCCATTCCAGTGATTTGGGAACAATTGAGGTTGTTCGGGTCTCTCACTGGTTATCAAGTCAATGATCAAAAGATGGAGGTCCTTCTTCTAAAAACAGCATACCATTTAAGTGGCACAAATGGGCCCTGCGTTACTTAGGAGTTATGCTAACAAAAAACCTTACACATATTGATGTACTTAATTATGAACCATTAACCCAACAACTTACTGAGAGCCTTTCTAGATGGGATCAAACTCCTTTAAGCTTTTTTTTTTTTATACTTTCCATTTTATACTCCTTTCCTCCCACGGCACTCCCCTCTCTTTGGGAGACATCTATGGCCGTTCTAGTCCCCACTTCCTGCCTGTATCCCGTGGCGGTCCATCCTCCATGTAGCCTTGGCTGACCCGAGACGAGGGGAGGCAAGCACCTAAATTCCTTTGTCTCGACAGGACGTCACCGGGGCAGGTAGGGGTACTGGGAATCAGGACCTGGTGCTCCGTCTATGCAGGAGTTCTGTGGGGTATTTTCCGATGTTCCTCGGGAGTGGCCTCCGCCCTGACGTCAAGGCGTATCTGCCGACGTCTGCCACTTCCCAACCCCTTGTGTGCTCCTGTCTGCTATGCCTCCGGCTTCCGCCAGAGGCCAGTCAGGCACCGAGCGTGTGTCCCCCCTCCCTCCCAGGAGAGGAGAGCTGTCCTCGGACACTCAATCCTCTCCTTCCCCTGCCGACCCCGACGTAAACTCCTTTAAGCCTTTTGAACAGAACAGAAGCCATACAACACAACGTATTATCTCGTATTTTGCTCCTACTGCAGACCCTTCCTGTACCCCCAGCTAACTTTTACTTTCAAACCTGGGACAGATTAATATCCCGATTTACTTGGAAAGGACGACCACCCAGAGTGAGATACTCTATCCTCCAGCTGCCGAGAGACCAGGGAGGTGTTAACTTGCCTAATTTTAGACAGTATGCCATAGCCTCACAGTTACAAACTCTTCTCTGCTGGCTGAGCTCCGGTATGGTATGATTTGGAAGTCTACTGAACTTACTATAAATGACCTGCATGATCTCTCTGGTTATTTGTTCGGTAACCCCCTGCAGTGTCTCCCCCTTAGTAAATTCTCCCAATAAACACCTCTTCGCCACTGGCTTCGGGCTACCAGTAAATACCTGATGATGACTGAAATACTTTACCTAAGAGCCTTTGCTCATGATCTTGGACTTCCCCCTCCAACTGTCTGGACAAAACTTTCCTTACATGGCAACAATACAGAATGCAGTACATATTTCAGCTGTTGGGCCCCACTGGCACTCTCCCATTTGTGTCACCGTAAGCCACTTACAAGCTTCCTCAGAGATATTTTCATAGTTATCTGCAAATAAAATCTTATTTGCAACCACACAAGAAGGCATTAGTTGTCATAGTGGAAAATCCATCACCATTCATATCACTGGTTCAATCCCATATAATAGCGAAGCCAGGGGAGCATCGTATCAGTTTTATATACAGGGCACTGCGGGGGTGGGGGTTGGGGGTTGCTCGGAGGACTCCATGGACTGAATGAGAATAAAATGGTCAAGGGAATTACAAATGGACATACCAACTCTGGGCTGGGTGGGTTCAGCTCTCTGGTGTTACAAGGTCTCTAGCTCCCCATATTGGAAAGAATTTGTGTGGAAGCTCTGCACCCGTTTCTTTCACACACCAGCCATAGTAGCAAAATATTCAGGTGATCCCTGGGGAGATGCTGGAGGGAATGCGCACAGAAGGGGGCGGACCACCCCCTTCTGGCGAGAGCTAACCCATGACATAGTGGATAGCTATGAGTGTTCAGAACTACTGACACCTACATTTATTCTGACTTTCACACTACTGAAGGGGGTCAGGGTTGATCAGGTTACTCGTAGGTAAGTTACTATGCTTATAATTGCTGCTCAGAAGGCTATAATGCGCTTATGGGGATCAAAAATTATCCCTACCCGTGAGGCCTGGAACTCTTTGGTTAGGGAACTTTATGCTTTGCACTGACTCTCTGCCAAATTGATGGATGAGGTGGAGTCCTTCCACCTCCGTTAGTGGAAATGGGTGCTACACCAATTAGAACACTACACAGATTTGGTGCCTGAGGTCAACAAAAGACTGGAAGGGATGGAGAACCGAGGGGGAGGTAGAGGAAAATTGGGTGATCACCATAGGGGTTTCTTCCTGGTTCGCAGATCCCTGAATTATCAAACTCTGAAGTATTATTCTGTAGCGACTTCTCTCTCGATGAGAATATTCAAGAAATTAAATTTTCCCTATTTTCTGTTTCCACCTTTAACATTATGTTATTTAGATTGTGGATACATAGAGACCTGATGTTTTGTGGCTTACTATTAATTTAATACTTTTATATTCAGAGATTGGTGCAATCTTTGCATGATGGTATAACGGATATTCAAGAGTCATTATCTACTGTAAGGAACACCTTAGGATATGGATAGTCTGTTAACACAATTATGATAGCCAAATTTATTCTGAAATGTAGGATTTTGGCTTGGCTGCGTAGCTTTTTTATAATGTCAGTGCGTAATATTTTCCTCTCATAACCGTACAATAATAAAAAAATTAAAAAAAAAAAACACTGACCTGCTCAATCGTGCACCAGCTCCACTCCCTAGTTTCATTCTGCGGCTGACACCACCAGACCACTTTAAATTTCTCCCATTATCCTAAAAGATTTCATAATGTAGGTGCTGGCCCACTGGCGCAGCGGAAAGATTTACCGCTGTCACATGGCGCCTCGATCCGGGAATGAGCCTGATGCTCGAGGGCCATCCAGGGCGGGTGGATTGAGCAGCCATTGCACAGAGGGGGAGGTGGTGTTGTGTGCCTCCCGTTGTGTTCCTGGGTGACCACAGGACACGCTTGTTTACCAGAGCACTGACTAGTGTCTCACGGGGCACAGGTCGGACGCATGGACGTGGTGCGTTGCAGCATTCGTTGGACCTGCTGCCCAGCAAAACACAAGAAAACTCACCCCAGCGATTGAATGATGCTTCTAACCCATGGCGGCCCTGGGTCCCCATCGCATCAGTTAACTGGCACCCCTGGAGTTAACGGGGTAGCTCTGAGGGCTCTGTCCTGGGGAGTAATTTAGGAGGCACTGTGGTGGAGGACACCGGGGTCCACTTGTGGGGTGTAAAGGTAGATGGGGACATTTCTGGGAAGCACTAAAAGCATAGTAAGTTAAAAAAAAAAAAAAATAAATGTTGTAATGTAAAATCCCAAACTGTGCTACCCGGTTTCGTTGCTCCGTTGCCCTGCCTCCCAAATCAACATTTCTTCTCCTACCTCTCTCCCTATGTGACAATCATGGTGCCTCTCCTGGACTGACACCCCAGCCCACACCAAGCCAGGAACCAGCTTTCAAACTCAGAACTCCTTCCAAGGCTACAGATGCTCACTTCCCGACAGAAGCTGCTTGCAATACAGCAACCTGGCAGCATGATGCACTGACGTAATGACATGCTACAGTGTCACATGTGTGAGACCACAACAGCAACTGCTCGGTGATCCTGAAATTATGCTTGGTCACCCTAGAAGTTAAAATAATACACAACTAAGTGCTAAATCAAATGAATAACAAAACAAGGTAAAGAGCGTTGCATAAACTGAATATGCCATAGCTCTACCTGAAATTTCGGTGGTACATCCTCTCATGCACTTTGACCATCGACACCCCTTGTGGCTTTGTCACCTGTGATGTCAAACTGCACTCAGGAGAAATATCAGCAACATTTCAGGTAGGGCCATGGCATATCTCTGATAAAGAATTTAGTGAACTGTTTTAGTTAAGTCCTGATACTTTTAACAACATAATATCAACATGCATATACATGTAGTGACACATGAAAACTGCAGTGTTAGGACCTAGTCACGTTGCTCTGGCTCCAAGCTTTCATTTCCTAAAAAAACTACGTTTCCGCGCTTAACAATTCAACGGTTACAGCTTTCAAAATTAATGTCAAGCATTAAAAAATATGAAAGGTATTTTTGGAAATGGTCAGAAGATACTAGTGGTTGTTTGGTCTAAGAATAAACACATTCTTTTCTCACAGAGATTTATATCTGCAGTTTAAATCTCTGAGTTCATAATGGCAGTGAAATTCTCTTCCCTCCCTTTACATGGATTGTACAGAATTTTGGGGTATAGTTTGTATGAAAGTACTAAATAAAACCAAACTCCTTTGCATTTGCCCATTTTATTTGATGATTTAATAAAACAGAGTTGAGGAGCAAATGGCATGCAAGGAAATGTCAGCTGTTTTTTTCATGCCTTATGTACATTTCGGTGAGCAGCTCCCATCTGATGTTAGCATTTGTCACACTTGGCTCATCATTTTCCTAAAGGGCTACATACTGCAAGAATAAATTTATTTTCTGGCAAATGTAGTAGTAATGGGCAGTCCTGCATGATGCACACAGGCATAAAGGGTTCTGTTTTTAAAGCTTTTCTGGTGCCCATCACACCAAGCACGAGTGCTGCTTCCCCAAAAAACAACCTGTGTGCCCAGCCATAAACACCAGTGCTGGCTTTCCTGTCAACAGGGCCATATTCTTCAAAGACAACGCTGGGGGATGGTCCATAATTTTGTTTGCCAAATCTTGAAATACTAAAGCCTCTGCCTGTCATTCCCCAAACTTCCTCAGGGCATACCCCTGTGATCCACGTTTGCAAGGCAGCATGGCTTCCCATTTGAATTTTGCAGTCCAGTTATGGTCCACACCTGTTTATCTGCTAATGTATGTCACACTTGCTTTTCTACCCCTGTGACAGATACCTTTTGTTTTGTTACTGAATGTGTGGATAACCATTACACTTAGATATCCTAAGAATGGACAGGATTAGAAATCAGAGTGCTGACCCTACTCCACTCCCAGCGCTGCCTTCTGCTCCTCGAATAGCCTGTTTACATGTTTGGACTCTACCGTGCCTGGGCTCTGCAGAAAAGCTGTTTTTTTTCTCCCACCCAAACATAGAAATCTAAGGTAGCACGGACTACCTGAATTCACAGACTCTGCAAGTGTATTGCTATGGATCAATCCACACATTCAGGACCGATTTTAAAACATACGTTTTAGAAACTGATGCCTAGCATGGTTGTCGGAGTGTCCTCACTGTGCTCAGACAACCGTGCCTGCCCGACAAAGTTCCCAGGTATAACTGCGGCACCAGTGCAAAGCACTGCAGGTGCCGCAGTGCATGACAGGATACTCACGATCAGGCGCCCTAACAGACTGGGGTGGGGGTTATATCTTCATAATCGGGACTGATGTGGGAGCCCAAACGTGTATGTGGTATTTTTTTGTATAATGCAGGCCAAAATCTTAAGTTATATTTAAACACGGTTGTCTTAACCCATGTTACAGCACTGATTGTGTCCACACTGCTAACACAGTTAAGGCAACTGTGTTTGTTTAAAACCATGCTGAAGATCCTAGCTGGGTTTTAGAATAGGGCTATAGCACAGGTTTGGCCATGCTGCACTGTGTATGCAAACCGTGCTTGAGGGACTTAAGACAGTTTAAGACACTTAAACCGTTTTAAATTCCCTAGTGTGTGCACAGCCTTATTTAGAGATGTGCCCTGGTTTTTGTGGCAAGGATGGAAACACTTTCATATTGTGCTGCTGCATAAAAACTGGTGAAATGGACCTTAAAAAGACAGTACATAGTCTTGGATTGAAATTCACTTCAAGCAAACAAGAGGTTTATCAACAAAGTAATTTAAACAATTTATTATAGACGTCCATTTAAAATAGACATCAGTGCATTAAGTTTTTTTTTTTTCCTTTCAGGAATAATCAAAACAATTTAAAAACAGTCTATTTACACATTTACATGGTTAAATAATTAAGAACAAGAGTAATAAACTATAAACAAACATTTACAGGTATTTAAAGTAAAAAAACAAATTTGATAAGGCAGATTAAAACTCTTATTACAATCCTTGGTCAGGCCAATCACCCCCAAAAAAATAAAACAGTGTTTTGTGATTGTCTCTTAATATGGTTAAAACACTGCTCCAGCTTTGCAGGCATTTGTAATGGGCTCTGAAATCCACACATTTTACAGCATCAACTTTTCATCAGAAAATTTTATTTTCCATCATCTCTGCTATTCCTTTATTTTCACAAAGCTGACACATTTCCATTTCTTCTGGACGGAACGTTCTCATCCATGTGCAATTCAGTCCCGTTTTCACGTGTCTGGCTTTCTTCGTCATGATTAAACCTTTCGTACATGCTCACTACAGTTCCATTTGCAGCAGCCCGGTCATCTTTTCTTATGGAAACGGGCAGATTTGCCAGTGTTAAACTGACATCCTTAAAGGCATGCAGCAAGAAAATGCCTACAATGATCGTGATGAAGCCACTGAAGGTGCCAATGATGTCATCACTGCCCATGTGCTGCCACTCTTTGAAAAGAATAGCTGAACATGTCAAAACAGAAGATGTGAAGAATACATAATATATGGGTGTTACAATGGAGGTGTTAAATATATCCAAAGCCTTGTTTAAGTAGTTGATCTGTGTGCTCACACAAGCGATGAGACTTAGAAGCAGCATCCAGGACAAAGGGTGCCCGAGTACAGACTTTCCTGCAAACAGTCCTTTTATAACGATGCCCAGGCCTTTTACGCAAGAGACAGACAGTGCGCCAATGACTGAGCAGATGGTTATATAAACAAGGATGTTAGTCTGTCCATGACGTGGTCCCACCACAAAAATCATTATTAGCGCCACAATGATCACCAGCGTTGCAAAAACCACAAAACCTAAGTGAGGGAGAAAAAAAAATTCAGTTACTTTCTGAAACGTATCTAGTACAAAATTTGTGAGAAGTACTGTATGATCTGTAATGGAACACTCATAACACAAGTGAGGCTGATGTACACAGCACATAAATGCATGCTCCTATTTATACCATGCCACATGAAAAGTAACATTATGGAAGCCAGTTCCAGAGACAAACAATGAATATGCAGAAACTGAACTCTGCTTAAATGCCCGCACTCTGCCTTTGGAACTCCTATCAGTGTTTCTCAAATGTGCCCACCAACACATCTTTCTACAGTCACAAATCTCTTTAGAGCCCCAATTAATGGAATGGACAATTTCTTACCTTTATTAAAAAAAAAGTAGGAGATGTATTTTAAGTGATAATTCATCAGCAACTTGATTTAATGTAATAAATTTGAATTAAGGCCACCAGGCTCTGAGACTTGAGAACCACTGTGTAACAGAAGTAAAGCAAGTATCGATGATGTGTTTAGACTACGATTAAAGTGATTTTACGGCCCGGTGATGCAGAGGGCTGAGGTGCTGGACACCACACCTTGAACCATGCCGCGACCGGGTTTGGGAACAGACTCAGGGTGCGGGGCTGCAGGGAAGGAGAGGATTGAGATTCGGAGGACTGCTCTTCTCTCCTGGGGTGGGTCGGTGGGAAGCCTCACTCATGTAGTGGCCCCGGTGGAGACGGAGGTACTACTGTGTGTGGCCTAGGAGGGACAACCAAGGAAAGCCAGAAAAACAACTTCAGCGCTCGCCGGATGATGGCTTCCGTATCCTCCACACCTACAGAACCTCCAGGAGCCTGCTCCTCCACAGAAGCACCCCGAGTCAGTAAGGAAAAAACAGTGTGCTGGGGTTTCCCCTTCCCCCTCGAAGAAGGGGGAACCACCCAGAGATGGGTTACTCCAGGATGACTCGGCGGTCGGCTGCGATATGTGGTATGAGAACAGCGCTCGGGAAGAGGATGGCCGGGGAGTGAAGATACTAGGAGGGCCCAAAGGAGAGGTGGACACCAGAGCGTCATAGGAGGTAAAAAGATAATTTAAAAAAAAAGTGATTTTACAGTGATATAAGTTAATATACAAAGGTGGAGCATTAGGATTCGATCTCCCGATGCATACTTGAGGTGTGAGAGAGGGTAAGGGGAGACCCTCTCCTCCTCGCCCGGGGGGTAAACCGAGGCAGGATGGGGGCAGGCAGCTGGTACCCGGAATGGAGGTACCCGGGGCGGGACTATGGGAGCGCACGACCTTGGGATCCCTGAAGAGAGGTTCCTGGAGCAATGAGAAGGGGGCATAAATAGTAAGTATAAAAAAAAAAGAAACACCCACTGGGATAACTAAAAGCACGTAGAGATGGAACAGTAAAAAAAACTGGAACCAGTATTTAAAAATCAGCTTCTGCAGAGGGCAGTGACTTGCAGACTCACTGCTCCTTTAAATGGTCATTGCCGTCTTCTGCTCTTCAGCCATAAATATGCCATTAGAATGGCCAAGGGAGGTGTCCACACTGCAGAGTCTGAACTTTAACATTCTTAGGTTCTATCCCCATGGCAACATCACAGGACTGAGATGCTGCAATTTGTATGACTCAGAAATACATTCTCTAGAAGAAACATTATTATTACTGTAATTTTTTTCTTTTTAAGACATGACCCAGGTATTTTGACAGAGTACAAAGGCAACCAATTTAAACATATCTGGTACAGGCAGCAATATGACAATATGACAGAATAAGAGATGGACAAACAACAAGACAGATTAAGGACTTGTTTGATAATTATTTCAGCGGGAAGGTAACAAGAAAATGAGCTGAAGTCTAAGGGACAAAGATCCTATTTTAATGCAAATGCCCTCAGTAATAAAGAATGAGGGGACATGATTACAGAAAATTAATGAAACAGAAGCAGACTTGTAGCTTAGCATTACATTTTGAAAAAGTTTTCCTGGATACTGAAAAATACTTATTTTTCTCTCTTGTGTATACACAGTTTTTGGACGAAGCATAACAACCCTGAGAGAAGACAATCAATGTGAAATTTTGAGTATGAAATCACTAGTAAATGAACAGTGCACAAGAATCATGTTGTAATAACTGTGGTTGCAGCGTCTACATCTAATTTTATATGTCACAGCTTGGAGAAAAAAAAAAAAACATTACCTGCCTTAAACTTAACAGCTACACTCAGTCACAACACACTTTCATTCCTGGCCTGCGTAGACCTCATCAACTAGTGATCACAAATCCACCCACAGCTGACATAAATATATGGCTTTAATGCCTTTTCTAGTTATGGTTTCAATGTATACATAGCACAGTACTTGCTCCTAATGAAAAAAAAATACATTTCATATATTTTTTTTTTATCATTTAAATGTCACATTTCAGATGTAAGCTTTAGCAAGTACTAAAGTCCTAAAATCTTGAACAGTATCTGGTATAATAGAAAAGTTAATTTAAAAAAAATGAATGTTACTTCGTAGGTTCTATTCCAAACAGAATTTTTTGTCTTTTTGCCACATATTTAAATTTGTTACTAATTATTAAAACAATTTCTATCTTTTGTCCAGTTTGAATATTTGGGTAAAAAACAAAAAAATTCCATGCTGACCCTGTGACATGATGATCTGGTAAATAATCACACACAACACAAAGTAAATAAAAAAAATGTGTATGGGGGGGGGGATAGGAGGGAAAACATCCCAAAGATCAACTTTTTTTTGTCATTGCCTTACTTTGTAGTGCAATAGAATACATACATGCATGTTCCAAAAGATGCACAGGTACATACTATTAACTGCAAGATCGTGACAACATAGATACTGCCGGCAGATAAGGGCCGCCAGGCCCATTCAGTCTGCCCGTTTATGCTACCCCACGAAGCGGCCAGTGACCCTATCTGGTCACTGGCTTTAGCTTTTTCTTCCCATCTCTAATATTCCTTTACTCCTATCCCATGCATGTTTGAAGCCTGCCACCACTTCCTGGGGCGGGCTATTCCATGCATCCACCACCCTCTCTGTAAAGTACTTCCTGACATTACCCCTTATGTAGCCGTCCATCGGTCTCATGTCATTCCCTCTTGTTCTGGCACTACTTTTAAACTGGAATATGTTGTCCCCTTCCTGTCCAGGTGGCTGCTGTTAGTATTATTTTAAGCATCAAGACCCCTGTGGAAGCAATAAAATAAGAATATTAATTACCAGCCACTGCTGCTGCATTAATAGGTGTTTTCCACATCATTAAATGGATGGAATGCCCATGAAAACTTACGCCCACTTGATCGGGACCCAAGTAGCGCTTCTGGGTTAGCTGAAAAGTTTCGGCAGTGTTTTAAAATACAGACATTATTCTGAAAATGATCCTTGTAGCAGCCACGGACTCCCACCGCAGCACTGCAATGTATGTGGGACAGGAGCAGGCTGCAGCATTTTCTTTGCAGGTCATCTTTAAAGATTTGTCAAAGGGAAACTGGAAGATCTCTTAGATGTGGTAGATTTGGTTGCTTCTTTCAAGGCAGCTGTAAATATAGGTTTTCAAAAACCCTTTTAAAACAGCCAATTGGGGAATGAGTTTGAGAAGGCATTTCCAGAACAGAAACCGAATAAAAGAACAGTTCCGTAAGAACTTACCATAACAGCAGGTCTTCGAGAGAATCTCTTTCATCAGGCTACACCTTAAAACTATACCCATGTCAGTGCTAGGGTCACATGGAAACTTTTGCAAGCAGTCAGCCAGGAGCTGCCCACGACGATGTCATGCGTCAGCATCTACTTAAATGCGAGTGGCCTTTCCTCTCCTCAGTTCCCTGCTGGAGATCATGCTCGGAGGACCTCCCTCTAGAGAATCAAGAGAGAACAGTACTCCACATACCAGACGAGACTGCTGAAAAAGACAGCAATGGAGACAGCAGTACAAAGATCCTTTGTCGCAGCCCCTAAGGGGGAGGGAGGGTGGATGGATGGCCTAATGAAAGAGATTGTCTCGAAGATCTACTGTTATGGTTAAGTTCTTACATAACTGATCTATCTTCTTCGAGGATATCTCTTCCATCAGGGCACACCTTTGGAATGAGTCCCAAGCAGTACCAAATGCTAACAGTCTGGGAGGCTGAAGACTACAGGCTAATTGTAATAGGTCTTGTAACACAGCTAGGACAAACCCAGCTCATCTACCAGAGACAATGTCCAGACTGTAATGTTTAGTGAAGGTGTGAACAGTACTCCATGTGGCACCTGTACAGGTTTCTGCAGTGGGAACATTTTGAAAGCAAGCTACAGAAGTGGCCATGCCTCTAGTGGAATGACCACGAACCACACCAGGAAGTTCCTTACCGTACTTCCTGTAATAGTACGTAATACAGTGTGCAAGCCAATTGGATAATCACTGTTTAGAAACAGGAGCACTCTCTTTCCCTGGGACGAATGAAACAAACTGTGACGACTCTCTGCAGTCCTTCGTATGGTGTGTATAGTACCAGAGTATCCATCTACATATGGAGCAACACTTCCCCTGGATTAGTTATGTTCTGGATAGTACACTGGGAGGTGGATGGTTTGATTTACAGTAAACTCGGACACCACCTTTGGTAGAAACTTAGAAACATAGAAGTTGTCAGCAGATAAGGACCTCTTGGCCCACCTAGTCTGCCCAGTTTTCCCTGCCTACTGTGCCACCACAGACCCTACTCGATCTCTGGTCGTCTCCTCCCCTTGCCTTACTACTAGGGTCACCCTGTATCTGTCCCATGCATGCTTGAATCCCGCCACCGTTTTGGCACCCACCACCTCCGCTGGTAGGCTGTTCCAGGTGTCCACCACCCTCTCTGTAAAAAGTATTTCCTCACATTTCCTTTGGGCTACCCTCCCAAACTTCACAGTGTGACCCCTTGTCCTCGAGCTTCTTTTTCTATGGAAAATGCTCCCTTCCTGTACCTGTTAAGGTATTTATTTATTTCAAATGTTTTACCAGGAAAGACATGCTGAGCTGAATAGCAGCTTGTTTCCAGATGTATCCTGGGAGTAGGGGACAAGGGAGAAAAAATGTAACAAAATGGCAAACAGTAAACTATACAGAGCAATACAGAATGGTATGCACAATAAACAAGCAATTATAACAATATATACAATTTGCATTTACAGGTTGGTGATCACAGTTTGTAGCAGAGCCTACTGAATTGGCACCAGTCGCCCAGAGGGCGTGCACAACAGTATGGCAACTGGCGAACGCAGGGAGGGTGCAGAGCGGTATGGCAGTGGTGTGCAGGAAGGGAAGGGTCAGGGGTTGACAGAAGAAGGAAGGAGGGGAATAGGGAGAGGATGAGCAGCGGGAAAGAAAATAATCAGGAGCAGTTGTAGGTGGGAGAGGAGATCTCACGGAAATGGGAAAGGGAGTGAAGAGAAGTGGCCTGACCAGCTGTAGTGACCCAGGCAGGAGTGTGAGGGAGTGAAAGTTAGTATTTGAATATTTCTATCATATCCCCCTTTCCCTCCTCTCCTCCAGAGAGTATATATTCAGTTCCTTGAGTCTGTCTTCATAAGGCTTTTGATGCAGGCCCTGCACCATTTTGGCAGTCCACTTTTATAGAGCCTCCACCTTATCAATGTCCTTCCAGAGGTGGGGCCTCCACAACTGGACACAGTACTTGAAGTGGGGTCTTTCCAGTGCTCTGTACAGGGGTAATATTACCTCCTTCTTCCTACTGGTGTTACCCTTCCCTATGCACCTGAGTATCCTGCTAGCCTTCCCCACTGCCTTATCACACTGCTTGGCCACCTTCAGGTTATCAGAAATGATTACCCTCAGATCCCTTTCCTGTTTGGTGGTTGCTAGTACTTCTCCTCCCAACTGGTAACTAGCCCCAAGTGCATGATTTTGAATTTATTGGCACAGAAACACAGCTGCCAAACCCTTGACCATTGTTCCAACTTTTTCAGATCATCCCTCATTTTTTCCACTCCCCTTCCCCATGTGTTTACTCTGTTGCAGATTTTTGTGTCATGCACGAGCAGACGTACTTTCCCCTCTAGCCCTTCCGCTATGTCGCTAATAAAGACACTGAAAAGGACCGGGCCTAGTATTGAGCCCTGAGGCACCCCGCTGGTCACCTTGCCATCTCCAGAGTGGACACCATTTACCACCACCCTCCGACTCCTGTAGCTTAACCAATTTCTTACCCAGTTTATAACTTTTTGGCCCACTCCCAGACAGGCCAGCTTGTTCATCAGTCTACTATGTGGAAGGGTGTTGAAGGCCTTACTGAAATCCAGGTAGGCCACATCTACCACTCCTCCCTGGTCACCCAGTCAAACGTTTGTCTGGCAAGACCTCCCTCCTGTGAAACCATGTTGCCTTGGATCCTGTAATCCACTTGTGATAAAGTATTCCACTATCCTTTCCTTCAGTAGTGTTTCCATTACTTTGCGTACTACCAAATTCAGGCTGACAGGTTTGTGATTTCCTGCCTCCTCCCTGTTCCCCCTTTTGTGAAATGGGACCATATCTGCTCTCCTCCAGTCCTCGGAACCTCCCTTGTTTCCAATGATAACTTGAACAGAGTTGTCAGATGTGTAGTCAGTACCTCTTTGAGCTCCCTCCATATCCTGGGGTGCACTCCATCAGGTCTCATTGCCTTTTCTACTTTTTTTTTTTTCATTTAACAGTTTTTAGCTCCTTGCAGCCACAGTCCCTGCTTCCAATCCAGCCACCGCTCCACTCTGCCGCTGACCCCAAAGCTTGTATGCCCAGCTGGCAGATGCAGCTACACCTATGAAAGGGGCCCCCCCATGGCCTCCCATGCCCGGCGAGGAAACCAGTACCGGCACATGCCTCCAGGTACCGCCGGGCGTCCCCAGGGGTCGCCGCAGCATGGTGTAAAGTCCTCAGCCCACCCCAGGACTGAGAGAGCTGTCTCCTGATGCTCAATCTCAGTTCTTCCCTGCCGACCCCCGATGAACAGAGCTCATTCCTGAACCCGGGTCCCGGCACAGTGCGAGGTGTGGCGTCCAGTGCCTCAACCCTCAGCGCCACCGGGACGGCTACCTTTTCTACTTTTAATTGTGCTAGTACCTTGAGGACTTTCTCCTCTGTAAAAGAACTGGTGTCCATCAGGAAAACGTAGGATTAGTACTCTAGTAGTAGTCTTTGTGGAAAATTAAATAAGGAGGCTCACATATTACAGCCTGCAGCTCTGGAATTTTTCAAGCAGAAGTGACTGCAACTAAAAATAACGCTTTCCAAGAAAGAAAGCGTAAGCCACAACTCGCGGCAAGCACAAAAGGAGCCAAAGCCAGCTTTTCCAAAATAAAATTCAGATCCCAAGCTGGGACTGGACTGTGAATGAGAGTCTTTACGTGTAAAAACGCCTCTCAAGAACATATGGGCTACCTCCAGCTGAGCAACCGTATGCCATCCACAGGCAAATGGAAAGGCTGATGTAGCAGCCAAGTGTACTATGACTGAGGAATACTGCAGGCCTGAATCCGATAAGGACAGCAGATACTCTGGAGCCTGCCTGACTGGGCAGGTAACCCGGATCTGGGTTATGTGAAGCAGCCCACAAAGCAAGTCACTTCCATTTCATGGAGTGTGTCTGATGGCAGTTTTTTTTAGCAGCCACCAGAACATCTGCCATTTTCTGTGATACCACAAAGCGAGCAATGGCTATGTCTTCAGGAGGCAAGCATGCAGATGTAGGGACTTCCAGTCTGGATGGACCAGGGCCCCCTGTTCCTGAGACAGCAGACTCTTGCACAGGGGCAGAGGTACTGGGGGTTCTCACTGCCAGCTGTTGCAGCAGGGGATACCCTATCTGTTGAGACTATAGGGGAGAACTAGATATCAGAGTTGCCCCCCTCCATCTTCAATTTCAGCAAAACTCGCTCAATTAGCGGAAAGACATATAGAAACCTCCTCTTCCAAGAGAGGGGCAATGCATCTTACCAGAAAACTCCAGGCCACGAAGCGACCAGCAGAAACGCAGAGGTTTTGCATTGTGTAGGGACGCAAAAAGGTCCAACTCTGGACAACCCCATCTTTGTGAACAGGTTGTCGGCTACCAAGGTCAGTGGTTCCCACTCATGCATCGTGGACTATGACCTGCTTAATTTGTCTGCCAAGACGTTTAGAAACATAGAATTTAATGGCAGATAAGGACTGCTTGGCCCATCCAGTCTGCCCATTTCTCCCTGCCTACACTATTACATCAGACCATGCCCGATCTACAGCACTTTCTCCCTCCCCTTTCCTTTCCACCATGATTCCTTTGTGCTTATCCCACGCATTCTTGAATCCCACCACTGTTTCTGTCCCCACCACCTCCACTGGAAGGCTGTTCCAGGAATCCACCACTCTTTCTGTGAAGAAGTACTTCCTCACATCTCTCCTGAATCTACCCCCCCCGGCTTCATAGCATGTCCCTTTGTTCTTGAGTACCTTTTCTTCTGAAAACTACTCCCCTCCTGTACCATATTTACCTCCGTGAGGTATTTAAAGGTCTCCATCATATCTCTCCTCTACCTCCTCTGTTCCAGGGTGTACATATTGAGGTCTTTTAGTCTCTCCTCATAGGGTTTTTGATGCAGATTCTGCACCATTTTAGTTGCTCTCCTCTGGACTGCCTCCTCTGTATGTCCTTCTGGAGATGTGGTCTCCAGAACTGGACAAAATACTGTAGGTGGGGTCTTACCAGCAATCTATACAGAGGCACCATCCACCTTCATCATTCTGCTGGTGATACCCCTCCCCATGCACCTCAGCATCCCACTTGCCCTCCCTACTGCCTTGTCGCACTGCTTGGCCACCTTTAGGTCATCCAATATGATTATCCCCAGGTCTCTGTCCTGGTTGGCAGTTGTCAATACCATGCCACCCATTTTGTACTCTGCCCCTCAATTTCTGTGCCCTAAGAGCATTATTTTGCACTTTTTTGCACTGAAATCCAGCTGCCGTACCCTTGCCCATACCCCTTGGATGCCTGGAGCATACACTGTTGATGGTTCTAGATTTCACTGGGGCCAATTTTGTATAACATTTACATGAATAAATTCCCGTATTTCAGATAGTAGGGTCAGATATCATTTATATGCGGCAACACCATCATTTACTCGGAGGGTGCCTCTGCAGATGCTATTCAATCTTCTTTGCAAATAGCATTTGATGAGTTACAGCAATTTTTGATAGGGTCAAAATTGGTCTTACATGCCAAAAAAAATCACAGGCGATCTTTTTCACGAGACAGAGAAATAGGAGTCCTACAGACGAACCCCTTCAAATTAAAACATTTGATAATACTTTATTAGAAGTGCACATTTACAAATATTTGGGAATTCATTTAGATTCAGCACTAAAGTGGGATTCACATGTTAGGCCTCTTGTACTGAACGGGTACTGTATGACGGAGATTACCAAGAAGCATGTAGTACAATCACTAGTAATGCCCATAACTGATTATGGGGTCCGGATATAGTATATTCGGGGGCACCAGCCGTGACTCTAGCTAGGCTGGATGTAATATATCATAAGTTGGCAGGATTTGTTTTGGATGCCCCAAAAAGAACACATAGGACGGACTTGTATAATAGGTTACAATGGATTATTCTTACAGAAAGCCGATCTCTTCATGCAGTACTGTTCAGGACAAAATGCTCAAAACGACTCGTTCCTGACTATATCCTTGACTGCTTTGTGGTCAGACCTGTCAAACATGGCCTTCGGACTGCGTCAGGACTGGAATACAAATTCCCAAATATAAGATCAGCAATAAGTACAAAACACCTACTATATAGTGGTCCTAAGGATGGAACTCATTACCCCTGACCTTCTGGGGTACACAAATTCGTATCAGTGCAATAAAGAAGTGGACTTTAGACGAAGGAAGAGTAAAAACTGCTATAGAATTCCAATGACATATTAACCGCTTCTACTATGGTTGATTACCAGATGTATGTCGCCTTATGTTGTTTTGTAACATTTTATATCATTTGCTGCTTGTACTGTTTGTATGTAATTTATTGTTGTTTTGCACAAGGACCTCACTGGAAATGAGCTAGTCTCAGTCAAGTTATCCAATTCAATTTCTTTGAATAAAAAGTTGAAATGAAAGTGTTCCACAGCCCAATCAAAACCAGCATTGCTTCCTTGCACAGCAGGTAAGAATGAGTACCCCCTGGTTTGTTGATGTAATGCATCACAAAGACACTGTCCACCTGTATTAACAGAGGACCGGGGACAAGTGGTTCTTGAATGCCTGGAGTCTGTATAGGACTGCTCTCATTTCCAGAACATTTCCATGGCACTTCTCGAAAAGAGTAGGGGAATTTGTTTTATTCAGAAATAGCAACAAGACCATAAACAAAGCATGAGAAAATACAAAGAAATTGTACAGTCAGATACAAAAGTTGCAAACAAAAGGGGTAATGAAAACAAAATACATATTTTCGTATTGAGGTATCCTAGATATGCAAGAAAATAAAAAAAAAAATTAAAAAACTAATAATGTCTATAACAAAGCGTACTAATGCAGGTAATAGGTACATCACTGTCAGTTATTCAAGGAACATTCCTCCAAAGCTGTGCTAAAGCATGTTTAGTAAGATATTTTTGCCTCGGCATAATAGATATCCTGTAATTCACCCATAATTTTCACTATTAATTCTGTATGAGTGGTATGCTTTTGCTGTAAGGTATAAACACATCTGACATTCCAGATATACCATTTTATAATGGCAAAAATAACATGTAAGATACTACTATCCCAGTTTCCCCATATCCCGTATAATATCCATAAATCCAAACTTCATAAGCGACTGCTGTAAAACAGTCATCCCTCCTGAAGTCAGTCAAGGCATCCCAAAAATCCAAAATATATTAACAAGGAAAAAACTAAGTGCTCCCTAGTTTCAATTTGTTGAATACACTTCTGTCTACAACACTTTCGCTCTGCAGGCTGCTTGTGATTCTGGTTCCCCTTAGTGTTTAGTCGGTCATGACCACATAGCCAGACGACATCCTTCATTTTAAGGGGAATTCGGCGTTCCATCATAAGTGTCTGAACTGCAGTCAAACATTGTTCTGGTCATTTGGGGAAGGTGACTGATTCTGTGAAATGGGACTTCAGTACCTGTTGATACAGTTGTTTCTTGGTGATAGTTGATAACTTTTGTGAGGTAACGTTCCAAGATTGTAACCTAACAAAACATTCCCTAAGATAAAAAGGTACGGATTTATTATTTCTAAGAATTCTTAGCCCATGATCCCTCCAAATCGGATACCATGCTGAAATAAGTAGATGTAGATAAGCAGTGCATGGTTTCCTGGAGTCTAATGAGAATGGCTTGATAGTGGTACATAAAAATTGACAATAGTAAAAAACAATAGGATTTACCATATTTAATCAGCCATGGTTTGTTAGTAAGTATAAAAGAAAAAATTACTCACCCTAGTAATGTTGTTTCTTCTAATGGAGTCTTGCTGTATTCTGACAATAGCAGTGAGTCCCAACCTTCGAACTGCCCCAGAGGTGAAAGAGTTAACTTTCCATGCCAGGCATGGAACGCTGAGCTCGAGCTCGGTTGAGACTCTGTCTGTTGTTCTTCAAACTCAAACTGTCAGATCTTTACAAGCTAAACTCACTAAGGCCCTGTGTGGAAGCTGTAAACCTACACTAGCCAACTGGCTACTAAACATAAAACATATTTTTGGTCCCAAAACAAAGACTCAAGTCAGGAGACCCAAAAATGAAAACACAACACCTCTCACCCCAAGAAAAAGGGTGAAGAGAACAAGGTGGGCACCTACTGAGTGCCAACACTGCACTGGCCACCCACATCCCAAAAACTGAGGTTCTGAGAGGGGCAGGCGGGAGGTCAGAATACAGCAAGACTCCATTAGAAGAAACAACATTACTAAGGTGAGTAATTTTTTCTTCAAACAACATGAAGTCTTGCTGTATTCTGACAATAGCAGACTACAAAGCAGTACCTCCATGGAGGAGGGACAGAACCTACTTAGGAAATAGGCTCTGAAGCACAGCTGTGCCAAACCGAGCATCACTCCTAGCCTGGATATCCAGGGAGTAATGCTTGGTAAAAGTGTGAACTGTTTTCCAGGTAGCTGCTTGACATACCTCTAGAATAGGGATGTCCCTGGCAGCAGCCAGGGAAGCAGCTGTACCTCTGGTAGAGTAAGCCCTCAGGCCTGAGGGTAGAATCTTACCCAGTTTTTAATAGCAAAATTGGATACAAGAGACAATCCACCTGGCAATGGATCTTTTAGTGGCAGGTTTCCCTTTACCAGCCTCGCTAAAAGTGAGGAGCAGTTGGAGGGAGTCAAACCTGTGACCCTTGGTACGCTCTATGTAGTAGCTAAGGGCCCTTTTCACATCTAAACTGTGCAGCCTCCTCTCGCCAGAGGAGGAATGGTCAGTTGAAGTACACTGGAAGAGACAGACTGTTAAGGTGGAAATCTGAAACCACCTTAGGCAAGAACTTCCTATTAGTCCTGAGGACCACCTTATCTCTATGAAAGGAGATAAAATCAGGCTCCACTGACAAAGCTTGTAATTCACTTATGCGTCTGGCAGAAGTGATGGCTACCAGAAACACAGTTTTCCAAGTCAAGTACTTAAGCTCTGCTGAGGACAAAGGCTCAAAAGGGGGTTGCATAAGCTGATCAATGCAAACATCAAGGTCCCAGGCAGAGGCAGGGTCCCTGAATGGAGGGTTGGTGTGAAGCAATCCCTTGAAAAACTTGGAGAATACAGGGTGAGCTGAAAGAGAAGAGGGCTTACCTGCTGAAATAAAGGCAGACACAGCTGCCAGATGCAGTTTCAGTGTAGCTGGTCTCAGCCCCAAGCTATTTAAGTGGACCATATAATCAAGGACTGTGGGCAAATCAGCAGATTCTGGGGAAATATGCTTCCCAGAGAACCATATGGAAAACCTCTTCCATTTGGAATTATAAGTAGCCCTGGTGGAAGGTTTTCTAGAAGCCTTCAGGATATCCATTACACCTTGGGAGAGGTGTAAATCAGAATACTCTAACTCTTCAAGAGCTAGGCCTTGAGATTGAGAGATTTGAGGTTCGGGTACCAAACCCTTCCCTGAGCACAGGTTAACAGGTTGTAATTCCTGCGAAGACACAGGGGAAGATGGACTGCTAAGGACAGGAGGAGTGGATACCAGGGCTGTCTGGCCCAGTCTGGAGCAATCAGGATCATCTTGCAGGGCTGAGATCTGATTTTGACTAGCACTCTGAACAGGAGAGGGAAGGGGGGACAAGCATAGAGAAACTTCCCCTCCCAATTGAGAACTATGGCATCCAGTGGGACTGAGCCCAACACTGGGGGCCTGCAGCAAAAAAGGGGAAGTTGGTGACTGTCTGGGGCTGCAAAAAGATCTATCTGCGGGGTGCCCCATCTGGAAAATATCACCTCCAAGACCAGGGGGTCCAGTGACCATTCGTGATGGCCCTGGGAAATCCTGCTGAGAGCATCTGCCAGGACATTGTCCTTGCCTGGGAGGTGAAGTGCTGTGAGGGAGGTGTTCAGGGAGTAAGCCAGAGACCACAACTTCATTGCTTCGGTGCACAAGGCCGTAGACCGAGTGCCTCCTTGCTTGTTGATGTACCACATTGTGGTGGTGTTGTCTGTTCTGACCTGTACAACTTTGTTCTGAACAGATTTGGAAAAAGCCTGAAGTGCTAGAAATACTGCTTTGAGTTCCAACAGATTGATGTAGAGCAGAGATTCCTGAGGGACCACAACCCCTGTGTGGCAGGTCGCCCATGTGAGCCCCCACCCAAGAGGGAGGCATCTGTAGTAAGGATTAAAGAGTGAGACTGAGTGACAAAGGGAACCCCTTGTCTCAGATTGTTCTGATCCTGCCACCACTGTAGGGCCTGGATCAGGGTTCGAGTTACTGGGATCAATTTGGTCAGAGGGTCCTTCCTTTGAGACCAAAAGGCTCTCAAATTAAACTGAATGTCCCTCATCTGAAATCTTGCTTCCTGCACTACTGCTGTAGAAGCAGCCATGTACCCCAGGAGCTGAAGAAAATGCCTTGCTGGTCGAGATACCTGCAGGGTGAATGAGGAGGCCAGAGAGACCAGGGTCCTTGCCCTGTCCAGGGGAAGGAAGGCTCTGGCCTTCTCTGTGTCTAGCTCTGCACCTATGAAGGCGAGGAGCTGGACAGGCTCTAGAACTGACTTTGGAAGATTTAGAAGGAAACCCAAGGAAGTAAGAAGTTGCTGAGTTATCTGTAAGTGTAACTTGACTTGGTCTGGGGACTGGCCTACTATGAGCCAGTCGTCCAGGTAAAGGAAGATGGCAATGTTCTGCCTTCTTAGAGCAGCAACTACCACTGCCAGGCATTTTGTGAATACCCTTGGAGCAGAGGTGAGGCCAAAGGGCATTGCTCTGAACTGGTAATGGCCTGAGGGCAGCTCGAACCTGAGGTACTTTCGATGGGAGCTTCTGACGAGAATATGGAATTAGGCATCCTTGAGGTCCAGGGACACTAGCCAGTCCCCTGGCCTTAGAGAGGGTAGAATAATTCCCAGAGTCACCATTTTGAATTTTGGTTGTAAAAGGTGCTTGTTTAAGTATCTGAGATCCAGGATGGGCCGCCATTCTCCTGTCTTTTTTGGGGTAAGGAAGTACCTGGAGTACAACCCTTTGCCCTGGTGTAGGGGTGGAACCCTTTCCACAGCTCTGAGTGCTAGGAAGGAAGAGACCTCTGCCTCTAAGGCAAGTGCCTCTGATGGACTTGCAGGTGGAAAGGATCTGGTTCTCATCTTTGGAAACTTTTTGAAGCTGAGAACGAGTTCCTGGCTTACTACTTCCAGGACCCATTTGTCTGATGTCAGAGACTCCCAGTCCTGGACAAAGTAAGCCAGCCTGCCCCCCTACAGGTAGCTGAGAATCGGCCCTGGCAACCCCATCAGGGTGCCTGTTTGGCAGGGGCTTTGGGCTGAGGGGTGGAAGCAGGCCTGCTTGTACCCCGTCTGCCTCTCCCTCTAAAGAACCCCCTCTGGGCATAAGCAGAAGAGGAGGCCCGGGCTTGGTGAAAAGGCCTGCCCCTTGGAAGCTGCAATTGAGAAGTGGCCTGCCTTTCCTTGGCCTGTGCACTCCTATAGGTGGTCCTATACTCATCCATTTTCTTCATGTAATTCTCTGTTTGCTCCCCAAACAGAGAATTACCCACAACAGGAAAATCCATGGCCTTAGTCTGGGTATCCTGTGACAGGCTAGTACATCTGAGCCAAGCCATTCTTTGAAGTGCCACAGATGTAGTCATGACTCTAGATAACACATCATTGGAGTCTACTGCAGCATGGAATTGCACCTTGGATGCCTCAATACTATCAGCAGCCACCTGCTCCAGCTCCTTGGCAAGTGGCCATGGACCTGTTTTGCTAGGACCATAACAGTGTCCCATCTGGATTTTTGATACCTAGCAGTATAGGCCATATAATTGGCCTGTCTGAGTCTAGGATGCTGCCATGTACAGTTTCTTTGCCATGGCATCAATCCTCCTGAGTCCTTGTCCGGGGTGTGAAGCCAAGGGAATGTTTGCCTTATCACAGGCTGCAGCCTGCACTACTCAACATGGCTGCATTGTTGTGTAAGGAACTCCAGTATCAGAGCCTGACAAAGTATACCTCTTGTCCATTCTCTTATCAACAGGAGGTATAGTGTTAGGAGTCTTTAAAATCTTAAATGTCTGTTTCCCAAAAGATTTGTGCAAGGGAATAGACAGCCTCCTAGACTCTGGGATATCCATCATTTCCACATAGTCAGGCTCCTCCTGGTCATCCACAGCTTCTTTTTCCATAGGAAGCTGGAGGGTTTCAGCCACTTTTTTTTTTTTTTTTATAAAAGATGAAATGGGAGGGGGACTCAGAAAGCCTAGGAGGAGACACTCCTGAAGGTCTGTCTGGGGAGATGTCCGGGTCAATGGGCACATCCAGACTTTCAAATCCACATTCACTTTCCTCATACTCCTCTTCCTCCTCCTCCGGTTCATAAAATTCCTCTGAATCGTACTCTTGAACCGGTGGAACCGGCCAAACTGAGCGCCTGCCTGATGGTGCTGGTTCGGTCGGAACCGGGGAAAGTGACTGGACAATTTTGATCGCTTTGGCTATTTCTTCAGCGGTTGGAGAGGAAAGTTTTGGCTCCACACCAGCTGATTTTTCTTTTCTAGTTCTTTTAGCCGGAACCGACTCCTCAGAATCGGCTCTCCTTTTGCCTGAAGAAGTCTCGCCCTGGTCAGAGGGCACTCCTTCTGGTTCGGTTTGAACCAAACCGGGCTGGCCATCCGGTTCAGCGGACTTTTTGGCCTCCCTTTCCCTGAGCCTACCAGCTCTCTTTTCTAGGGTAGCTGCAGGGAAATTTTTGCAAATCTGGCAGTCTGCATTGAGGTGGTCAAACCCCAGACAATAAACACAGGTGGTGTAGGGGTCAGCCTTGGCAAAGACTTCCCCACACACACTGCAGTGTTGAAACCCAGTGGGTCTGGTTTTTCTTTTGGGTTTCTCAGACATAGTGCCAGTCCTAACCAAACTTACCCTTTTATGGCAATCCGCCAGGCAAGACCCTCTTATCGGTTCCCAACTGTGTCACGAGTCGTGGAAAAAAACATAATAAAATCCATTTTTTTTAGAACCGATAAGAACCGGTAACCACACTCTAAAAGCACAATTTAAGATTTTTTAAACAACTTTGATCGGTTCAAACCGAACCGATAAACCGTTTACAAGTTCCACACAGAATAGAATAAAATAAAACCTATCTAGCACTCACGAATACCACAGACAGAGACTGAACCGACAGGTTACGGTTTAAATTCGGTCGAAAACCGAGAAAAGCGGTACTTTAACCAACAAACTGAACCGAGCAGAAGGAGAAATCTCCGGAGCGACTGTTCAGTGAAGCAGAGTAAAGAATCTGACGGTTTGAGTTTGAAGAACGACAGACAGGGTCTCAACCGAGTTCGAGCTCAGCATTCCATGCCTGGCATGGAAAGTTAACTCTTTCACCTCCGGGGCAGTTCGAAGGTTGGGACTCACTGCTATTGTCAGAATACAGCAAGACTTCATGTTGTTTGAATATTACATTTTATGGGGTTAAGATGGCTGCCCCATACTGCCTGGAAAAAAATACTTAACAGTCGCCTCCCGATTTTTACGGAGAGGAAAGATATTGCCCGATAAATAGAAACGTGGGCAACAAGTATGATTAGATTAAAAGAATTCATTTCAGTTTAGTCATTGTCCATCTGTTCCAATGTTGAACCATTAATTTACTTTGATCAATTTTCTTATCCCAATTTAAAACGTCTAAAGAAACTGAGATGTCAAAAAAAAAATTCAAAGAATTTTAATAGGGTCTGGTGAGAGCTGAATGCCTGCCACCTGAGTCTGGGGTGGCTGGTGCGGTGTCCCTAGTTGCTTACCGAGGCATTTTGCCATGTTTAATTTTGGCCCCGATAGTTGCCCATACTGTTCACATGTGTGAAGCGTTTCCATTACTGAGGTAGTGTCCTGGAATAGGACACAGACATCTGCATAGGCCATGACTGTGAAAGGCCAAGGACCACTGGAAAGGGAAAGAGGAATAATGGACAGTTTAGAATTTAAGGATCTATGCAAAAAACATACAACAGTGGGGCTAATAGAGTAGCCTTATCGTACCCCGTTTTGTATAGGTATTAAAGGTCTGCTCTTTCCATTTACTAATGGTGTAACTGTTGCACGTGTTTATAATATTTGCAGCCACTGTATAAAGGAAAGTGCTATATGGTATCGTTGAAGTGTGTACCATAAAAAATTATGACACACCGCATCAAAAGCTTGATGTTGGTCTAGGGATAATATATACCCATTCAGATTAGAGGTAGTATGAAACTCAAAAATGGCACGAAGCATAACAAGCTGGTCTGTGATTGTCCTGTCAGGAACAGTGCAAGACTATCTTGGGGAAATCAGGTGCTGAGCGATACGAAGTAATCTGTTATTAAGTATTTTAGCCAGAATTTTAAAATCCAAATTCAGGTGGCTAAGTGGACTCCAGTTTTTAAATCTTGTTTACTTCCTTTTTTGTGCAAAAAAATCAGAATACCCTCAGCCATGGATAATGGCATACTCGCAGTGCGCAAGGTAAGAGTTAAAGATATCTGCCAGTGCAGGAGCTAGATCGGTTTTAAACATTTTAAACAGTTCTGCTGTAAAACCCTCTTTTCCCAGTGCCTTTCCTGTCCTCAAGGCTGAAATGAAGAACTCAACTTCGGCGCAATGTATGTCTGCAACAAGTTCAGTAGCCAGTTCCACCGGGTAGTCTGGTACCTCAAAACTGGCAAAAAAGGAGGGAAAGCAGCTACATTTGTTTGTACTGCCTGAAAAAGCGAACCAGAATACCGAGAGACCAGGTTCAGAATAGAATCAGTGGTGGTATGAACCAACTGATTCCTGTCCCAAACTGCGGTCATAATTCTCTTATTAATTCTTTCTTTACCACTAAAAAAAGGGCAGACGGTGGCCAGTTTGCCCTGTGTCCCAAATTCTTGCTGCATTTTCAGGGTTTCTCTTTGCTTCCTATGGAAGGTTAACACAGATTGTTTAAGGGATTTCATTTGTTCTGTAAAATCATATTTCGTACCTTGTGCCAGGGACATAAGATGCTGTAATTGCTGTCTTAATTTTAAATAAAGAACATATTCAGCATTTTTGTGTGCTTTACTGACTGTAATAAGTAAAGTTTTCAAATCAAGTTTTGTATCCATCCACCATTGAACGGGGTCATCACACATGTCATAGACCGATTTTCTAACAATCAAAAAATATTGCAATTGTTGTAAAATGTCATTTTTCTGTAACAGGGAGAAATTAAACCTCTAAATACCAGCACCATGCGCCAAAGGTGGGTCGGTACCATCTGTAATCAGAAGTTCGGAATGATTACAGAATTCAACAATATTGGTGACTGCAGAATGAACAGGAAGAGTTTTGTTAATACAGAAAAATCAATTTGTGTGGCCAAGTTCCCTTTCCGAAAAGCAGGGTCGGGGGTAGTATCTGCACTGGAAAAGACATCAATCATGCCAGCAGTCAGAATAACGTTTTTTAAACAGGTCATGTCGCAAACCACCTTTTATGTGGCAGTCCCTTTCCCTCCGTCCTTGGGCAACATGCCACAGTTAAAATCTCCACCCCAAACAAAATTTTGAGACGTGTATAAGTATGGAGAGATTTCTTGGAACAATGTTATTCTGTCCGCTTTCTTTTGTGGTGCATAAATAGTAATAATCCTGAAATATGCATTGTTATATTTTACATCAAGCAGTAGAGCCCCACCCGGTACCAAATCTACCAATTTTAAAACAATAATAATAGTAGTATGAAAGAGAATTGCAACCCCAGTACAGGGTTCAAGACCAACTAACCAATAAGAAAGACCTGTAAACCAATCCTTGGTAGCATTAGCAATGCCATGTATAGAGTGCAATCTGGTGTCTTGCAATAGAATCACTTCAGCATTGCAAGAGCGAATATGTGAAAACAAAGCAACCCTTTTACCTGGCGTTCTTGATGCTATTCACATTAATTGAAATCAAAGTAAGAGGTTGTATCATGGTAAACAGAAAAACAAAGCAAGTCTAAACATTCACGGAGGCTTTCCTTGCCTTGCCTGTTTGGTCAGTGTTCTCTTGTTTACTTGCCGTCTAGGTACAGTTGGAGCAGATTTTGATTTATCCTCTACTTCACTAGCCTCATTGTCCGATGTGGGAATGTTTTACTCAGTGATAACTAAAGGGTCCTCCAAATTAACCTCGGGTGCTTCAGCGTATCTAGGCAGGGCTGCGTACCTATTAGAAGTAGGAACAATAGTGATTTGGGGCATTTCAGAGGCGGGTTGCTGCTAGGCTTGGCGATGATGCAAAACCATTTTTTGCTCAGTTCTGGGGGAGAGGCATGGAAGTGGTTTCTGCCGTGGGGTGAGGGTCAGAGGCCATAGCAGTAGTTGTAGTCTTGGGGGTGGGGGGTGGGCATGTGCCTGATCAGCCAAATTGTCAACTGAGAGATCTGTAAGCTCTGCCTCTGTGCTACCTGCAACTGCATGTGTAATGTGTACAGTGTCTGGTACTGATCCAACCTCCAATCCATCAGACTCGGGGGGATTGATTGTGGCTGTGCTAGTGAGGATGTGAAATGTGCTCTTTGTGCTAGCGTAACCATAGACGCTGTTCCTCTGAGTCGGCAGTAGCAGACTGGGCATGCGCCGTCCAAGGGCAGGAGGTATAAGTATGCCCCCTTGATTCGCAGAAACTGCAAATCGTCTCACTCCTACACTGGCTGTTCGTGTGCCCAAAAGAATTACAAAGGGTGCATCGCAATTTACTGCAAATATGTCCAGGTTTACTGCATTTATAACAGGTCTTAGGTTGTCCTGGATAAAACAAAGCCCCCCCTGTCCCTACCTAAAAAAAAAAAAACAGTTTGGAAGGTGTTCCAACCCAGCATCAGTGGTTCTTAGAATTACTCTGATTTTCCAACCCCCAGTTCAAAAGTTTTCAGTGTCGAAGATGGCCTCAGGGTTGCCAAGTACAGTGCATTTTTGCTTCAACCAGTAAGTGAGGTCAGCTACACTAACCACTCATTATTGAATAATACAACGATTGTTTTGTGTACAGGTTTCATGAGTTGAAATGAGCTCAAAAGGAGACCATAAGGTGTAGACTTGAGAGTGTGATACAGTGTCCCAAACTTCTCTAGACTGGTCTGCATTTTAAAACTAATATCAAAAGAGGTCTCCCCTGACACATGAACGAAGGCATAAACTTCAGCTGTATTAAAATGCATACTGTCTTTAAGCAGTATTCTAGCCACATAAAGCCTGTCTGGGAAAATATCTAAGCCACCCTTATACAGTAAATGAACAGCACTGTGCCTTCTAGCAGGATATACAGGTTCACGTAATAAAGAGGCATAAGGACGCGGGGGAGGCCTGGCAGTCCCTGGCCTCGCATTGTCACTACCCACATTTGGGTCAGGTTCTTGCTCAAAAGGAGAGTTCTGTCAAACTGAATAATGTGGGTTGGCAGAGTGTAATAAGGGTTCTGCAGGTGCCGACACAGCGTTGATATGCAAATCTGTAACAAGATGTAATGTGGGGTTTTGGGTCAAGGCCAAGTCTTGTGTAAAGCTCAACAGAGAGGCAGCTATACCCTCTGAAGTGGTCGCCCTGACAGCAAAGTCTGTAAGAGGTAACATACCCGAGCAGATTCTGTTTGTTCTACAAAAGTGTTATGAAATGTTGAAATATCCGTGTCAGAAATACGTTCAGGTGTTCTTTATTCATTTAGGAAAACAGAATTGCAACCATTTGACTCACAGACTCGTTTCCAAAGGCTCCACGTCAGAATAAAACATAGACATTCATATAGTACATACATAGAATAAATGTGGGTGAGCAATCATACAGAGTACAAGTACAATGAGCACGGATTAATGCCTATACATTTGGTAACTAAAACGGCACAGCTATCGACATATTTACCTAATGAGCGGTTAAGACCTATACAATTGGTAGCTAAAGCAATGCATGATACGAGATGGTAGTAAGCCGTCTCAGGGAGGCCTTGTCTTATACATAATACAATGCATTCATAGTCCAGTGCAACTATATGGAAACCGAGAGAGGTGAGGAGCCTGTAGGCTAGAAATAGTGAGGATGTGGATCGGTGAAAATCCCGATATCCAGTCCCCAGTCGGAGCTGTCTTGGCCCAACCTGCTGCACACAGTGCATGTTCTACTGTCCAGAGGGTGTCATCCACAGCAGCAGTATCCACCCACAGCTTTCCAGGGTCCAGTTTTCTGGCACTAAGTTTAACGGGTGCTGGCCATTGTAATTTAGGACTTCCAGGTCTGGCAGCGAATGAAAAAAACGTTGCATTCTGCTGGTCCAGCTACCGTTGGACAATTGTTCCGGTTTCAGGCACAGTAGGGTTTGCTGATTCAACTGCTGACGTGACATTCATAGAGATAAGAGGGCCACTGGTCTCTGTGCTCAGGAAGGTTTCTCCTGAAATGACAGCTGCGCTTTGAGTTCTGGTGAAGGACTCCATGGTAAACTTTGTCCGCTCCTGGAAACGCTCTTCTTCTTTCCATAATAAATCTTGTACTTATTCAGAGATACACAGTAAGAATGTAGGTCGTAAGTCACTAGTAGGCCCATTTGCACCAATCTGTGAGTCAAGTTCCTTCCCAGTAGTATCCATCAGACTTACTTCGTTCTGTTCAGTTTCAGTGGGTCCAGTTGCATCAAAAAAAACTTTTGTCTCTAGTTGTTTAGAGGCAGAGGAGGAGACCAACTCCTCAGCCTCCCGCACTTCCATCTCCTCTGGCTTCCTCAGTGAGACTGGCGAAGAGCCAAAGATTCCTCCACAGGTGAGTAGTGCAATTTCTCTGGTGTCCAGGCCAAATTTCCCCCATTCACTAAAAATACCACCAACAGCTTAAAATCTGGTTCTGTTTCAGTTGGCATCCATCCGAATCCCCCTCCCCCGGGATGAGGCTGAAAGTAGGCACAAAAAATTGTCCAGTCCTCCTTCCTCTATCAACAAAAACTAAAAAAAATTAAAATTAAAATGTATATATAACACGCACTCCACCTGGTTCCACATGCCTTGTGTCTGAAGAGGTTCCAGATGGGCTCCCCATCCTGATACTGAGGCATCTGTGGTGAGGATCTGATGTGGAGTAGGAATCAAGAATGAGATGCCCTTAAGCAAGTTGCTGCATTCCATCCACAACTTGAGTGCTTTGTGCAAGGGAAACATTACTAGAACCATCTGTTCTAGATTGTCTGTGAGCTGGTCCTACTAGACTCTCTGGGCGCACTGTGGGATCTGCATGTGTAGCTTGACCACTGGCACTATGACAATGGCTGCCGCCATAAGACGTAGAAACATCCTTGCTGAGACATGACATAGCTGTCAGGTACCAACTGTGCTTGTACAATCATAGAAACATAGAAGTTGATGGCAGATAAGGTCCACAAGGCCCATTCAATCTGCCCATTTCTTTTTTCTACCTTATGAATGTGCCATTGGCCTTTGCTCTGTCAATGGTCTATCTATTAATACTATCTCGGTATTGCTCCCTTATGCCTATCCCATGCCTGTTTGAAGTCCTGCACTGTATTCATATCCACCACTTCCCTGGGGTAGGCCATTCCATGCAACCACCACCCTTTCTGTGAAAAAGAACTTCCTCATATTACCCCTTCATCGGCTTCCCTCTAATCTCATGCTAAGTTTTCCTCTTGTCCTACTATTTTTCTTATATTGAAACATGTTAGACTCTTTCACCTTGTTAATGCCCTTAAGGTGTTTGAATGTTTTGATCATATCACCTCTCTCCCTCCTTTGCTCTAGGGAATACATATTGAACTCCGTTAATCTGTCCTCATATGTTTTCTGATGCAGTCCCTGCACCATTTTGGTTGCTCTTCTCTGGACTGCCTCAATTTGGTTAATGTCCTTATGAAGGTGTGGCCTCCAGTACTGCATGCAGTACTCCAGATGGGGCCTAACCAGTGTCTTGTAAAGAGGGATTATTACCTCCCTCTTACGACTTGTGATACACCTACTAATAACCCCCAACATCCCCCTAGCCTTACCTACTGCTTTAGTGGTCTGCTTGGATGATTTCAGGTCATCTATGATGATGATGATGATGCCCAAGTCTCTTTCTTCCCTCGTGACTGCCAGCAACTCTCCTCCCAGCCTATAGATGGCTTCAGGGTTTCTCTTCCCTATGTGCATGATCTTGCACTTCTTTGCGTTAAACCCCAGTTGCTACTCTTCCGACCATTTTGCCAGTTTATCCTGATCTCTTCTCATTCTGCCACCCCATCTGGATCATCTACTCTGTTGCAGATTTTGGTGTCCTCTGCAAACAGACAAATCTTACCCTCCAGTCCATCTGCAAGGTCACTGATGAAGATATTGAAGAGGACTGGCCCCAGGACTGATCCCTGAGGTACCCACTTGTGACCTGCATCTCTTCTGACTGTATACCATTTACCACCACTCTCTGTTTTCTGCCCGTCAACCAGTTTTCCACCCAGCTGACTAACGTCTGACCCAACCCGAGCCTCCCCAGCTTATTAATCAATCTTCTATGAGGAACAGTATCGAAAGCTTTGCTGAAGTCAAGGTAGGCGACATCAACTGCTCCCCCTTAGTCCACCACTCTGGTTACCCAGTGAAAGAAATCTATGAGATTAGTTTGACAGGACCTTCCTGTTGTAAACACATGCTGTCTTGGATCCTGTGCTCCTATGGATTCCAGGTGTTGCACTATCCTTTCCTTAAGGAGTGCCTCCATAATCTTGCCCACTACTGAGATAAGATGGACTGGTCTGTAGTTCCCTGCCTCCTCCCTGCTACCACTCCTGTGGAGCAGGATCACATGAGCCCTTCTCCAGTCTTCTGGGACCTCTCCTGTGCTCAGACGCTCACTAAACAGTTCTGATAATGGCTCTGCTAGTTCCACCCTTAGCTCCTTTAGTACCCTGGGATGTATGCCATCAGGTCCCATTGCCTTGTCCACCCTGAGCTTATTGAACTCTTGTAGGACCCTTTCTTTTGTGAAGGGACTAGTGCACACCTCCCTCCTCTGTGTCCATGGTGCTGAGCTGTGGGCCCTGCCCTACCTTCTCTTCAGTAAATACTGAGCAGAAGTATCTATTTAGGATAGATGCTTTTACATGGTCCTCCTCCTCACCCCCCCTTGTCCCCTTTAATCTTAGCAATACCCCCTCTGGACTTTCTCCTTTCACTAATGTATCTATAGAAAGTCTTGTCACCTTCTTTTACTGTTTGTGCTAGTGTTTCCTAGGTTTGTATCTTTGCCTGCCTTACTGCCTTCTCTGCTTCCCTTAGGGAAGTTTGGTATGCCTCCCTATCTTCATCCCGCTACGTTCCCTTATATTTCCTGAAGGCCAGCCTTTTGGCTCTGACCTTTTCTACCTCTGTTTTTGAGAACCAAAGTGGTTTCCTTCTTCTTTTGCACTTCCTTTTCTCTCTAACACAATGGGATGTTGTTTCAAGTATTGCATCCTTAATGCTTGCCTGCTTTGCCTGTACCCCCTTACCTGTATTTCTTCTTGCTAGGGCTAGCTTAACTCTGTTGGCCATCTTATCAAAGTCAGCTCCTCTGAAGTCCCATATTTTTGCCTTGGAATGGGATGATTTAGTTCTAGTGGCCAAACTGAACCATACCATGTGATGGTCACTGGCCCACAGGTGAACTTCTACCTGGAGATCTGTGATCCTTTCCTTGTTAGTCAGTACTAGATCCAGGATAGCCCTGTCTCTTGTGGGTTGTTGTACCAGTTATTTGAGGCCCTCCCCCTGCAGGGAATCCACTATGTGTCTAGTTCTGGCAGATGTTCCTGCTGGTATTGACCAATCTGTATTTGGCATGTTGAAGTCTCCCATTATCAGAACCTCCCCTTTAGCTGTCATGTTTTGTATATCTTCTAACAGTAATGTGTCTATGTCCTCCTCCTGGTCTGGAGGCCTGTAGACAAGCCCAGTTCTATGCTGTCCCATTTCCTGTTTCCAGGGTGACCCACAGTTCTTCTGGCTCCTCATGTGTATTCTGAATTTCTGTAGCTTTGATATTTTCATTGACATAAGGGGCCACTCCACCCCCCCCCTTTTTGCACCTCGGTCTCTTCTGAACAGTACATAGCCAGGTACTGAAGTCTCCCAAGTGTGGTTGCTGGTAAACCATGTTTCGCTAATGGCTACTATGTCCAGTTTAGCCTCTGTCATTATTGCCTGCAGGTCTGGGATCTTGTTTCCCAGACTGTGAGCATTTGTGTACATAGTTTTCCATTGGCCAAATTTTGGTGTGTTGTTGGGCGAGGTTTGGTGTTTCCCCTGTGCGTCGTATGGGGAGCCGGACCTTTTTCCTTACCTGGTGATGAAAATGAACTACAAATATGCTGCGCTCCTGTTTAACCACTAGCTGAGGGGGGGAAGGGTGTTCTTCCCATTCAACATAGTGGGTGCTGCACCCCTCTCCCCATTTGCTAGTTTAAATATTCTGCAAAGACGTCAAACTTCTGCCCCAATGCACTGACTCCCTCCTTAAGTCAGATGCAGTCCATCAAATTTAAAGAACTTTCACTCCCAAAACTGTTGCCAGTTCCCAACAAATGTGTGTCCTTTTTCCTGGCACCAGCCCTTAAACCACATGTTTAGCTCCCCAACTCCCCTTCTTTGACCTTCCTTCCATCTGCCCCCTCTCCCAGACTGGCAGGATCTCAGAGAAGGAGATGCCAGACGAAATGGATGATAGTTTGTCACCCAGCCTGGTCAGGAGTTCTTTGGTCTCCACAACTGATCAGCTGGCGAGATCGTTAGTCCCTATGTGTACCAGGACATCAATGTTTTCTCCTGCTTCCTATACAATTTTAGCAATGCGGTCAGTGTCTCTCCATGCTGATGTACCTGGGAGACATCTGACCATTACCCCCTGGCTGGAGATAGATATCGACTCCCTAAATCATGGAGTCTCCTATGGTCAGAAGTTTTTTGTATTTCCTTTTTTTGTTTTGGTTCCTGTTTTGGGCGAGTTTTGTTGTGCTAGTTCATGTGCTGCAGTGTCCTGCTCTGCAGTGTTCTCTGGCCCTTTGTTTGATTTTGGAGTTGGAGGCAGATACTGGTTTGTAGTTTTTATATGCTTTGTGGAGGTGATGTGTTGGACAGCACCGAGTGATAGGGCATCCGATTTGCCCCTCCTAACCACCTGCCAACCTCCTGGACCAACTACCTTCTGTGGTCGAGGTGCTTCTGTTGGATGTTGGGGAAATGGCGGGCGGTTCTTACAATATAATTCCTCCTTAATTTTCAATTTGAGGTGCACAATCTCTGCCCAAGCTGCCTGGAGCTGAGCCTTTAGATCTCCAGTGGCCCAAAATGTAGGACAGTGTCCTAAATCCTGTAAAACTGCCCTTCTGAAAAGTGTCCCGCAGTACCTGCAGTTAATAATATCCATTCCAGGCAAGTTGCTGGGTTTATAACCTGGTCTGAGTAATTAGGAGGAGGAAAATGAAAGCAGAAGTTTGATTTTGTGTTTTGTTTGTTTTTTGTATAACTTGTTATAACAAGTTAAATTACTTGTGCACCTGTAAATGAGGTCACTGTGTGGATACCCCTCTGATCCGCCCCTTCCTGCTTTGCTACAGGAAATGTCACGACTGTGCTACTCTATAAAAGGAGTGTAGCGTGTGGTGGTTGGGGATGGGGGTGGGTGGCTGGGCCCTTCCCCTGCCAAAAAAGAACAACCACGGACAAAAAAACAAGGAGGTAAGAGCAGAAACAATCAGCCAGCAACAAATGCAGTAGCCCTGAAAGCTTATCCTAATGATAGATAAAACTGTGAAACCTGTAAAGCACCATCTGTAATAATTTCACAGAAGATATACCCTGTAAGAAACACTTTACTACAGAGAAAAATAAAGCAGTAACGGAAGACATACCTTGCAAAAGACAGTTTGAATCAGAAGATTATAGCAGTAATCTGTAAGCACACCCTGTAATAATGCAGCAGAAGGTATATGCAGCAACAATTTGAATCAGAGAAAAATAAAGCAATAAAATGTTAGCAATAAACAGTAACAATCCCTGTGAGTACAAAAGAAAATAATAACACACACTAAATCTGCCTAGCCAAAACAAGCCTTAATCCTTTTCCTTGCTCTGGTATGGTTCTTTGCTATGTCCTTTCAAGCAACCTAGAAGAAAAGAACTCAGGTGAAGCTAGGTGCCTTTGCCAGCAAACCTAGTCTTCCACCTCTAAGATGTCACTAACCTGACCTTTTAACCCTTCCTTCTGCTGGAAGTTACTAACAGTTTGTCCGCTCCACCCCCCAGTTACACACCTAATCCCCTGGAAGAGCTGTGGGAGGAAAGCAATTCGCTCCTGCAATGTGAAAAGGAAACTGCAAAAGCTCTGAGACCAACCAAAAACCCTTCAGCAAAACAAAAAATACAATAAAATAGTGGCAAACAGTAATTTTGCTTAACCTAATGATAAAGTCACAAAAATGTAAGCACACCTGTAATACTTTTACAGAAGATATACCCTGTAAGAAACACTTTGCTACAGAGAAAAATAAAGCAGTAACAGAAGATATACTTGCAAACGACAATTTGAATCAGAAGATTACAGCAGTAATCTGTAAGCACACATCTGTAGGCACACCCTGTAATAATGCAGCAGAAGGTATACCAAGCAACAACAATTTGAATCAGAGAAAAATAAAGCAATAAAATGTTAGCAACAAACAGTAACAATCTCTGTGAGTAACCTAGAAGAAAAGAGCTCAGGTGAAGCTAGGTGCCTTTGCCAGCAAATCTAGTCTTCTGCTCTGTCTAGCTGCAGAACCCTGGGCCAAATGCAGAACTGCCCCAGGGTGTCAGTACAGACTCTGGTATGTTGACTGTCATCCCCCACTGAGCACTGAACATTTGTCTGGTTTGAGATAAGGTCTGCAAGGGCTTTTACTAGCCAATCATTCCGGTAAGGAATGACATATAGGCCTTCCCTGCAAAGGGTTACTGCCACCACTGCCAAGCACTTGGTTACAACGCATGGTGCAGAAGAGAAGTCAAAAGGCAACACTCTGAACTGATACTGCTCCCCTTGAAACAGGAACCTCAGATATTTCCTGTGAGGTTTCCGGATTTGGATATGGATGTACACATCCTTCATATCCAGGGAGCAAATCCAGACCCCTGTTTGCAAGAGGGGAAGGAGACGCTGCAGACAGACCATCGGAAACTACAATGAAGACGTTTAGATCCCTTAGATCCAGAACAGGCCACTAATCCCCTGTCCAGTTTTGGGCAAGGAAGTACCTGTAGTAAAAGTCTTTGTTTCATACTATGTTTGAGGAGCTAAGTAAGGCGGAAAGCCCATATACGGTCCTTAACCTAATTTGTGTCTCTGTGTTGGAGTACAGGTTCTATGGCTCCTTTTTTTTTTTTTTTTAACTTTCTTTCTTTTTTTCTACCCCATCTCACCACTCTCTCAGACCTTTACAATGCTTCCACACAATCCCCGTCACAGGGTCTGCCCCTACAGGCCACAGCTCAACTCTGGTAATCCTTGATGCCTGGATCACTCCCCCCGCGGGTGGGGTGAAGAAAGATCCCCCTTACCTCCCTCAACATCTTCAGAGGAGTGGGCCTGCACACCGGAGTCTGCTCTGTCAGCCGGTGGATGTGCTGCTCCGAGAGGTCGTCACCTAGGAGAGACGGAGGTGTTTTTCCTCTGTTCTTCCACCCCCTGAACGTCAGCATCTCATCTATTATGTCCTCCCCCTCCTTTGGTCACCACCACTTCTGACCCTCCATAACTCTACCTGCATGCTCTAACGCTCAGCTACCACTATAAATTGCTTGTCCACCTAGGTATGCTCTTAGTACTGTTGCAATAAAGTTGACCTCTCCTACCTGATGTATTTTAACTGTACTTGCTTGTATCTGTATGAAACATAATGTACTTGCCTGCTGTATATACCCCTATCTGTTTTGTAATGTCTATGTACCTTGTCTATTGCCTTACGACGTGGAACCTTTGTAAACAAGCTTTTAGCGTAAAGGTGTTATCCGAGATTCCAATAAATAAATAAATTATTCAAATACATCAAAGGCTTTTTCATTTTTGGCTGCCACTAGAACATTTCCTCTCTCTTTAGATTTTAAAAATTTTACTAAATCATTCAAGGATACTTGTGGTGTGGATTTAGCTTGGAAGGGGTTCTGTGCGCTCTGTGTAATTCAATTTTTTCCTCTGGATATTTCCTATCACTGAGCTCCATCAATAACTTCTCACAAAAACCTAAGATATAATTTTGCTCTGTCACTTATGGGAAACCTAGAACTGTTAGGTTATCTCTCTCTCTGACCTCAATTCCAGATCTAGTATTTTATCCTGTAGTAACTTTATTTCTGCTGTCTGTGCTCCCCAGTTTCTTTTTATCTCCAGTAGTTCATCTTCTAGTGTAGAAATTCTTTCTTTAAATTGGGCCATTCTGCTGTTCAACTCCTGTACTTCTGTTTTAACTCTTTTCATCTTTTCCTAATTTTGTCCAGCTTGCCATCTAATCTCATGAAGCCTTTCAAGACTGTTCTCTTGGCTGGCCCGCCAGTGCAGCGGTAGACCTACCGCTTGTGGCACCAGCAACCCAGGGTCGAGTGGACTGAACATCCTATGGACTGCTCTCCTCCTCCGGGATGGGAAGGATGGATTGCTGTGCTACTAGCTCCTGGCGGTGGCTGGGAGCTGGTGCACTGAGCAGCTGGAACACGGGGTCGATGCAGGCAGACGTCTGATGTGGCAGCATCACTGGCATCATTGCACGCCCGTGCTGAGGGGGCACAAGGGGGAAAATCCTCTGCCATGCATGAAGACTGGTCCTGATGGTGCCACACTGCTCAAACTCAGGTTGCCCCCCCCCCCAATCCAGACCCTGGGCCTTAAGCAGTGCTGGGGTAAGTACCCGTAGTAAAGTGGCTCATGAGAGGAACGGAGAAGGGGGTTGAGCACAAGCACTGCGAGCAGTGTGGTGCTGCGGGGCCAGTCAGGTTAGGGGAACCAGAGGCAACACCCCCCGCTGCGGAGGCAGTAAATCAAGGGGGGAAAAAAGAAAAGGAAAAGATTGCTCTCAAGAAGTTATCTGCTCAACCATCCTCTTCATCTTTATCCTCATCAGTACCATGTTTGTCCTCTGTCTCCTATCTCCTATACTGTGTTGTTCCATTATTTTCCCAGAAATAAGTTTCACTTCTTTTATCTCATTTGTAGTCTTTGTTTTTTTTATCATCATGTCCATTATCCTTCTGTGTTCCCTTTTCTCTTTCAATACTGTTTATGACTTTTTTTTGACTGATTATACGGTAGTTTTTCCCTTCCCCTGAGCCTTCCAAGTCACCCCCATTTACACTTGTGCTGCCTGTGACCGGGTATACCTGTTTGCTTGTTTACTCTAACTCCATTTTGCCGATCGTGTTTCAGTTTACTTTGTACAGGATGGCTTGGAGGGAGATTCTTGGGAGGTTTGCGTGTCTGTATATTTGTTCTTTTCTCCTCTTGTCATCCCATGACACATTAGCATTAATACACTGTGGGTTTAACTCACCCTCCATCAGGCTCTCAGTTATAGTGGCATTGCTAACCACTTCTGAGGTTCTTACCAGCTCACTGTGCTACATAAAGCCAGTTTCCTGCATTCCGCCACTGTCGTTGTTGCTTCAACTGCTGCATATCATGGTTTTACCAACTTGCTTAAGTGGTTTCTCAGTGTGTATATCTTCCATGTCTCTGCTGCCCCTTGATGTCTCCACATACTGAGTTTCTTCACCACTTTGTTCCTGAGTCTGAGGGAAATCAGCGGAGTTGAGACGGGTGGAGGCTCATTTAATTGTTGTAGTGCTCCAGAACGTAACACATTATGGGGCTGTACTTCTGTTTCAGGTTTCAGAAGGCTTGGGAAATCTGCTGCTGGAGGTATAATTTGCTCATGAAATCTTTACACCCGCTGCTTCAGGTATGTCCTTCCCAGGGGAATTGAACCTTCTCTGCAATGTCGTATTATTTTTATTAGTTTTCCTTAAAGCTTTTGACTTGAGCTCGGTTTTAGGAAAGCAAGTGCTGATTTCTTTTAGGTTTGTCGGTCAGGTAGCCATGCCCGACAACGTTGACTACTCTGATCACACTTTACCCTCTCCCACTCTCTGATCATGCTTGCTTGCAACACATCAGGTCATATATCTGGAGCAACCACAGCCACTTGCTAAAAAGCTGAGACAAAGAAACAAAACACAGGGAAACGGGAGATATATGTAAGAATATAGTGCTCATTTCCTTAAGCACAACCCTTGCTATTAGTTGTGTGCTTTTTTTCCTCCAGGTTTTCAGGTTAAATCGAGAGGAGGCTTATGAGAGTTCAGATCATCTACCCCCTCATTGCACTATCTTGCCCTCCCCGGATATTCAGGTCCTTACCCTACTCCTGAGCTCCAGCAGACTGATGTGGTGAAAGGACTATGAGGATGACCAGAACCCATGGGCTCTGTGGTCCCCCAAGTGCACTCCCCACCCCACCAGAAAAGCATTATTCATGAGCATAATGGTTGGTTCTGTGTGGACAAATGGAATTCCTTCCTCCAGATGTTCTGGGATCAGCCGCCATTGGATGGTGTCCCACACTGGCTGGGTCACAAGAACAAGCTGGTACAGGCATCCTAAGTGCTGGGACCAGACAGCCCAGCTCCCACTGCAGGTAGGCCCAATGGAGTCAGGTACTCTAGCAGCTGCAGAAAATCCTGGACAGGGCGTGAGTGGCCAACCTGAAATGACTGGGCAAAGGAGGTAAGGTCCTGAGCCCAGTCCAGAGGGAGATACGCCATGGACTGCAGGGCATCCAGTTCTGCCCCAAGGAACTTGATGACCTGCAAGGGGATCAGTTGAAATATGTCTGGACTAACCAACAGGCCCAAGTCTCTGCAGGTCTGGAGGACCAGAACCCTGGATCACTCCACAGCCTCACTGGACAGCCCTGCAATCAGCCAGTCATCCAGGCTGGGATACACCCTGATGCACCTGTGCCACAGGAAGTCCGCTACCAATGCCATGCACTTGATGAAGACCCTGGGCGCTGACAAGAGGCAGAAGGGTATGACTTGGAACTGATACAGAACCCCTTCTGCGCCGGACTGAAGGATCCACTGAACTGAGATGTGGATGAACGCATCCTAGAGGTCCAAGGAACAGAACCACATGCCCTACTCCAGAGATGGTATGATCTGGTTCAGAGTGACCATCCTGAACATGCACCTCCGCATGAACTAATTGAAGTTGTGCAGATCCAGTAGAGGGCACCAGCTCCCCATCCATTTTGGGACCAGGAAGTACCTGAACACACACCCGTGACTTGCTAGAGCATATGGGGCATGGGCTAAGGCTGCTTTTTTAAGGAGCTGAGAGATATATTCCTTTAAGGTGGACTGCATGTCCTGTGACAGCGAGGACTCCTGAGACGCAAGGGGTAAGTAAGGCAGGAAAGCCTCAAAATCAAAAGGCAACCCTCTGCCTACCACATCTAGTATCCACTTGTCTGCAGTAAAAACAGACCAATGTGGCTAGATGTGGTGTAGCCAACCCTCCAACAGGGAGCAGAGTCAGGGACTGGACAGGCAGGAGGTTGACACCCCCCCGACCCGTTACTGGGCAGCTTTGGAGGGGTACCACTTCCCCTACCCCTTCCTCTTTTCTGGCCCTGTACAGAGAACTTGGCCTTGGAATGCCAGGCTTAGTATTGCCCCTGCTGGGGCTGGTGCTGCTATGGCTGAAAGGGTCGAAACTGAAAAGACTTCTTAGATTTCTGGACCTTAGGGTTCTTCAGGGTCAAAGCCATGGTGTCTAGGGTGGCACGGGATTTCTCAATCTTTTTGAGATGTCCCTCCACCCCTTGGCCAAATAGGTCAGTGCCAAGAAGTGGACACTGGCCAGCTTGTGCTGAATGTCCACAGTGAAGGTGGACAACCTCAGCCAGTCCCTGTGATGCACTGCGACAACCGCTGCCATGGTATGGGCACAGGAGTTACCCATGTCCTAGGCTGCTTGGAGCTGGTGTTTAGCCAGTGCTTGACCTTGGTCTCTGACCAACTTCACCTGCAGCTGCTGGGCAGCAGGAAGGTGAGAGAGGACTTCATCCAACACTCCCATCATGGAGTGAACAAAGTTGGCCATCATCAGTGCACAGCTCGCCAGACAGAGATGAGAGAAGAAGCAGCACAGATCTTCTTGGCTATGTGGTCAAGTTTCTTAGACTCCTTGTAGGGGGCTTGTCCACATCACCTTGGCATCCACACTTCCAGAAGGCCAAGTCTGAGACCAGTCCATCAGCTAAGGAATGTTCAATTACCCTGAAAAGCACCTGGTAGGGACCACATACTTGCATTCCATATGAATGGAGGATGTCGGGCAGGATGCCGGATGCTATCAGAGCTCCAGTCTGGTCCCAAGTTGGCCTCAGCAATGAGAAAGGCAACGGGGGGGGTCATCCTTGTTCAAAATGTCCATGAAGGGGTATTTAGCCCACTTCTGGACTGGCTCCAAGGACACATGCATGGACTCCGATATTAAATGGAGGAGAGACCCCAAATGACACCGGCCTGTGGTCGGTGGTCAGGTCCTTGGCCGAAACATGGTTGAAGGTATGGGTCCTTGATGACACCATAGATGACCAGACAGAGCTGTTGGAGGACTCTTCGAAAATAGCCCGTGGCCGTCTGACACCTCTGACCACCCTGGAGTCTTCAGACAGCACGATCTCCAGCAACAACTGACCTGGCATGCCAGCTGCAGCACAGGAGTCCTTCGTTGGGCTCCCACCAATGGCTGCAGTGGAAGCGGCTCCACCCCCAAGGGCAGAGAAGCAGATAATGGAGACATCTGTGAGGGTGGACCAGTGAGGGCAGTACCATAGGGCCGGGGTGGGGGGGGAACTTCCTCACCCTGCAATTGCCCATTGCTGCCAGAGCAATTTCTTCATAGTGCTGCCACATCCTGTGGCAGTACCTCTCCTCGCCAGAAGAGGTCGAGGAATGTTGTCTGCACTGCCTACTGGTCGATGGGGATCAAGAACACAAATGGCACCCTGACCACAACCACTGACCTAAGGACCGACACGAAGAAGAAGCCAACGGTGGTCTGGGACAGACCACATGCTGAGGTGAAATGAGAAGCACTGGTTTCAGTGTCATGACCACCAGTGGAGGCAGGTCATGAGTGGAGCTGGTCGGGGACACCGACTGAGCCACATCCTCCTGGAAAAAGACCAGGAGAACTGGGGTCTTGGAGAGCAACTTTTTGTCGAGCTCCTCCAACAACTGGTCGACAGGCTCAAGAGAGATCTCGACAGCCTGACTGGCCAGTGTCAAGATCGACAAGCCCGATGGGGGCACCATAGAGCGGTTTACTGAACCCTTGACAAAAACAAAGCTCGTCCGGAGTCGAGCGCTAGACATGCATCAAGTGGTAGGGGGAGTTCAGGGACTTGGAGGACTACAATTTCTCCCGATCCCAAGACCGGCGCCAGTGGCACTTGTGCTTCTTATAATGGTAGACAGGGTTCTCTCTGAAGGCTTGGAGGGCCTGACACATCTCATGAAAGTCCTCAGTGATAGACCATCTGATGATAGCCCCACCTGGGAGCAGCACCGAGGCCGATGAGGTGTCCACCATGGCAGTCGTCATCACTTCTTTTCATGGCCACAAGATAAGCAGCCAACCCCGCTGCAGTGGAGGCCGACTTGCGACCCTTCAGCTGTAGTTTAGGATCCCTGTCCGCCTAACGGCTGAGAAGTCTGAACACATGATCTTCAAGACAAGAGGGAAGCATCACCTGACATAGGCTATAGCCAGAAACATTGCGCACTGCCTCTAGACAACAGAGGCAAGACACATGTGGGTCTGTCTTCGCATTTTCTGCTGACATGCGATGCAGCACTTTACAGTCATGAACTGGCTACACTTTCTTGGGGTCCATCTTCCATCGACAAGGCAGAGTTGGAGTGAGGGAGAAGACGCTGTTGAGGAACGTTAATGAAAAGCTGCAGAAAAGATGCAATTTTGCCAATGGCGTACTTTTGGTAGCCTACAACTCTGCAGAGCTGCGAAGGCAGAAATTGGACTCTTCCAGCCAAAGGAAGATCTGATGTCACGGGGTGGAGCTGGAGGATATACCACCTGCGTGTTGAGAGGAGCTTTGCTTGAAGATGTTCTAAAGGATTAGTACTTCCAGTGGAAGTGCTACTGTGTGGATAATGAACTATACCAGAAAAATCAGTTTTAGTTTTCAGAATTTCTCTCTAAACTTCCCTTATGACCATACACCCTGCCATGTGTTACACTTCACATAACAGAATGAGAAACAAAAACTACAGGCTTGCAGATTAAATGTAGAGGACACAGCCTGTCCACATCATTCTTATCTTACATGATAAAACTTTCCTAGAGTAGAGGTTGGATATAAATTACTTCATTAAAAGGTAAATTAATACAAGTGATCTTATTAGCCAAGAGTGTCATGTGACTGATATCACAGTATGACAGGACACCTCAGCTCACATCTGGTGGCTGAAAGTAACTAGCTGCGCCTGTGCTTTGAAATGCACCAGAAGTGAATATGGTTCTTGTTGTTTATACCTATGTGGTCACATCACACTGGATCTAGAGGAATGGTGGCTGAGCAGAGGCTCAGATTGTACTTGTACTGAAATGCTAAAATCTGCTTGTACTGGAAATGTTAACATCAGTATACCCCACATTATTATGGGTACACTGTCCTGTTATTAAGGTATGCTACTCTTATACTGTCTTGTATACCCTGTTCACAACTTCAGTGTGTACATGTTCTGATATTTATCAATAAAGCTGAGTAAAAAAAAAAAAAGAAAGAAAAAAGAAATGCACCAGAAATGTAAATTACGTACCTACCGTAATTCTTGATCCTCTTGGACGAAGTCTCCACCACTCATTCACACTGATGGGATCTACGCCGGAGGCGCTAGGACCTAACGGGAGCCAAATATTTTCAGAAGGGCTGGCGCTGAGGTAGGAGCCGCGAGGAAGCGGCACCACAAGCTAGGCTCGCGCCATATAGACTACCTCGGCGTTGATCCTCCAACCGCCTCAGTACCTTTTTTTCTGAGGAGGTGTAGCATAAACCAACCTAGTGAAAACTAACCTATGTCAGACATAAGATAGTCCAAATGCCCCATGTAAGACGGGTCAACACAACAGAGTCTTCACTGCCCAGACAAAAAGGAAATGAAGACTCAAGAAACAGATAAGTGAGCTCGGGGGATGGTGGGTGGGCGTGAGAATGAGTGGTGGAGACTTCGTCCAAGAAGATCAGGAATTACGGTAGGTATGTAATTTACATATCTTCCTGGACATAAAGTCTCCACCACTCATTCACACTGATGGGAGAGAACAGAGCTAAAAAATTCCCCAAGACAGACGGCAGGAGAGAAAGAGGAGCTCACTTAGGACAGGAGTCCGTTAAAGATTGTCCTGCCAAAGGACTGATGCTGTCTGGCATGGATGTCCAAAGCACAGTGCTTGATGAAAGTGTGCATGGAGATCCAGGTGGCCACATTGCAAATGTCTGCAATGGGAACATTACGGATTTCTGTCAGAGAGGCCACGACTGCTTCTGGTAGAATGAGTATATAGTCTGCCTTCTAGCTTGACCTCTGCCATTGAGTAACAGTGGCGAAGGTATGCTACTATCCAAGCCGAAATACACCAGATGGCCACAGGCTGGCCCAGCTGGGCCACGCTAAAGGAGACAAACAGTTGCTTAGAAGTGCGGACGTCCTTAGTTCAATCTAAGTAAAACCGCAAGGCCCTTTTCACATCCCGGGAATGTAGGGTACGCTCGCCCTCATTCTGGAAGTTTGCAAAATAGGTAAGAAGGACCAAGGGCTGATTCAGATGGAATTCGGAGACAACCTTGGGGAAGGAACTTGGAGTGGGTTCTCAGAACCACCTTGTCCTTGTGAAATGCCGTATACGGAGGGTCCGTGACCAAGGTGTCCATTTCCGACACTCTGTGGGTGGAAGCAATGGCCACTAGGAAGGCTGTCTTTCCAAGTCAGGAATTTTAGCTCACACGTAGCTAGAGGTTCGAAAGGTTCATGGGTAAGCATATGTAGTACAAGGTTAATGTCCAAGGCTGCTACCGGTCGTCTGACTGGTGGCCTGGTATGCAGTATGCCTTAAGAAACCTCTTAACCACAGGGAGCCGAGTCATGGGCATGGAGTGTACAGGCTCATGGTATGCTGAGAAGCGCAAAGGTGAGCCTTAATGGTGGAGTATTGTAGGCCGGTGTTTGAGAGGTCTAGGAGATACTCTAGCGCCTTGTCTGGTGGGCAGGAAAAGGGGTTCCAGGAGGATTTTGCACACTAGATGGAAAAACGCTTCCACTTGGCCGTGTAGGTCTGCCGAGTAGCTGGCTTGTGTGCCGCTAATAGGATATCGGAGATCCTGTGAGACACAATAAACCTGTTCACCTCCATATCTTCAGGAGCCAGGCATGGAGGTGAAGAGACTTCAGACTACAGGGCCCTGGGTCAGTAGCTTCATCTGAAGTGAAAGTGGTTTCGGGGGGTTGGGGTTCTGACAATCTGTTGATCAATGGAAACCAGCTCTGAAGAGGCCAGAATGGGACAATGAGAATCATTCTGCCCCCCCCCCCGAGCCTCCAATTTGAGCAGTACCCTCTGAAGTAAGGGAAGAGGAGGAAATGTGTACAGAAAGTGTTTTGCCCACTGCAGTCTGAATGCATCCTGACAAAAAACGCCAGGTTCTGGATTTCTGGAGCAGAAGAGAGGCAGTTTTGCATTGAGTGGGGATGCAAAAAGGTCCAGGTCTGGAGTTCCCCACTCTACAAAGAGTGATTGCATGACAATTGTGTCAAGAGACCACTCATGAGGATCTGTCTCCGTTCTGCTGAGATGGTTCGCTTGGTCATTCTGGACTCTTGACAGGTAGACCGCTTGGATCAGGGCTTTCTGCTCTAGGCACCATTTCCACACTCTCATCGCATCCCTGCACAAGGGGTAAGAGTGTGTCCTGCCCTGCTTGTTGATGTAGTACATCACAGCTTGTTGTCCGTCTGGAGGAGAATGATCTTGCGACAGAGTATATCCTCCAGGGGGAACATTTATGTGAAGCTGATATTTGTCCTGACTCCAACGACCTTGTGTGTGAAGACCCTCACAATGAGCTCCCCATCCCAACAAGGATGCATCCATGGTGATGGAGATCTGGGGATCTGGAGGGGTGAAGGGTCACCCTACCTGAAGGTTGTCCTCCTGAGACCACCAGTAGAGTGACCGTTTCAATGGTTCCGTCACTTGGATGCAAAAGGACTGAAGGTGTGTGGTTGGCGACCACTGAGCATCCACTGGGTAGTTCTCATGTGAAACCGAGGCAGAGGAACAGTAAACACTGAGGCTGCCATGAGACCCAGCATCTGCTGCATAGAGAGAGCCTGAACTGAGCCGAGTTCTCTGATTGAGTGGACCATCAGTAGGATGCCGCTCCTTCTGTCCTCTGGGAGGAAGGCTTTTGCACTGGAGGTATCAGAAGGGCTCCTATGAAGAGGTGCCTTTGGGACGCTGTAGCTGTGACTGTCCCATGTTCAGCAGGACTCCCATGGATGTGAAGAATTTTGAAGTCGTAGATACAGCTTCCATAGTCAGTTGTCTGGAGGAGCATGCAAGAAGCCAGTCGTCCAGATACAGAAATACTTGAATCCTGAGTTTTCTTAGATGTGCCGCGAGAACTGCAAAGCACTTTGTAAAAAGTCGAGGCACTGAAGATGGCCCAAAGGGCAGGATTTGGAATTGGTAGTGTTGACCCAACGACACAAATCTGAGGTATTCGTGGTGGTTTGGATGTACGAGAATGTACTGATAAGCGTCCCGCATGTCCAGAGAGGCTAGTCAATCGTGTCTAATGTGAACGACTTCCATTGGTTGTAAAACTGAGTCAGACGTCGTCCTACTGCTGGGGAAGAGTTTCCCCGAGGACAGCTGAGGTGGGACCTGGGCCAAAATCTCAGATGGTGGCACTGGGGGCTTTGGGGCTCTGTGCCTTGTGCTGCATCTTCCTCTGTGGCAGAGAAGTTTGGTTTCTGTTAAAAACTCTTCTACCTTTACCACGAAAGGCCTGACGTTTTGAAACTGAGCCTGTTCCCACCCATTTGAGGGGCAGAGGGAGGGGGTCTAGCTGTTTTGATAGTCGATCCAGTTTTCTGAGTGGCCTCTAGCGCTTGCTCAACCTGAGGGCCAAACAGATATACACCATTGAAAGGCAAGGCCATGACTCTTTGTTGGGCATCATTTGTGAAACCTGAGGTGCGCAACCAGGAGTGTCGACGGGTGCAAATACCGGCCACCACTATGCTGGAAGCAAAGTCAAAGGCATCCATAGCAGCCTTAAGTTGTTGATTATTGGATTCAATACCTCTAGAGATGGATTAAAGAAGCTCTGAGTCAATGTCAATCAGGAAGCTCTTCTACCATAGACTTGAGCGAGTGCCAGAGTGTATACTCATATTGAGAGAAGTAGCCCTGGTAGTTAGTAATGCACATGCATAGGGTGGAAGCAATAAAAACTCGCTTACCCAAGGTATCGATCTTGCGAGATTCTTTATTTATTGGACGTGCTATCGATTCTTGTGGAATAACAGCCTTGTCATTCTCTGCCAGGACCACGATGGCATCAGCAAAGGTTTGAGAGGCCAGAATAGGTCGACCCTTAGATGGGGCATATTTCCTATCTATGGACTTGGCCACAGAGGGGAAAAAGTGCCAGATTATCCCACAGCATCTGTGAGGGAGTCTCAAAAGGGGGCTGCACCAGAAGGGTTAACTCCACAGGATTATCTGGGATGTGCAGATACTGCAGGCACAGCAACCTCCCAGGATCGATATCTGAAGTCTGGAGAGAGAGAGAGAGAAAGTGGAATTTAATTTTTGAGCAGAGACTTAAAGGAAAGGTCTTCAACCAAAGGCTCTGTGGAAGGTTTGATCTTACTTCGAGATACAGCTCTTGCAGCAGGTTACACCATTAGGACTGAAGCCATCAGGCATCAGGACCCCACGGGAATTTTCTAGCTAGCAGTCTTCAGCGGGGACCGCCTCCGGCGTCGGTCCTGCCCCGGCGTCAGGCGTAGTACATAAGGGCGCGGTCCATACAATCCCAGTTCTTTTCCGCCGTCGACATCGCAGCTTCGGCCTCGCGGTCACCTTCTAGGGTGCGACGACTAGGAACTTCTACGTTCTTCTTCTCTTCTGTTACTGGATTCATCTGATGTCCTCTCCAAACACCTCTTTGGAGGGTCATCCATCAAAGTGTGCCTGCGGCAAGCAGATCCCCTTCAAGGATACTCATTCGGCCTGTGTGCATTGCCTGGGCCCTGACCACGACACCCAGGCCTGCTCCTTCTGCCAGGGCTTCAATAGCCGCACCAGGATCCGCCACCAGAAGGCCCTTCAGGCCTTTCTTCTCGAGGAGAAACTCAAGGCCATGGATAGAGAACCTTCCTGCAGGGGGGAGTCGTCTGGGAAAACCCATAGGCATCGTGAAAAGCAACGGGAGAATGAAAGACCCAGATCCCCTTCCAGGGCCTCGGACTCCCGCAGCTCCGGCTCCAGGTCTGACCGCTCTCCCTCCAGGGCTCGCTCTCAGCCTCCCCCGGTTCAGGTTAGATCTTCTAGCGGTTCCTCCTCCCTGCAGCCCATCAAGACCAGGCCCACGGCTTCATCCACTCCTTCCAAGGCCTCGTCCAGGTCTGGGGAGCGCCACAAGTCTTCCTCCCGTCGCCTGGACTCCGACGTCAGGTCAGTCTCCCAGCCGCCGCCACCCCAGCGCAAGACTAAGGAACTGACTTCCCTGAAACGGACGTCGGACCCGACGTTGGCCCACCCGACATCGGCCAAGCTCCATAGGCACTCCCAGGAACCGGCTACCGTACGACACCCGTCGTCCGGTCAGGCGTTCGCCCCCGAAGATGTCGGCCGGGGACTGGCATCGGCCACTGTAGAGGGGAGGACCGCACCACCGCCTACCGATGTCGGTCGGAAAGTGTCGTCGGAGGAGGATACTACTCAGCCCGAAGACCAGGCAGGCGACTCCGGAACTGTCGAGCTCCCACGGGAACCCTCCCCGGAGTGGGAGACCCCCAAGGACCCGATGCCTGACCCCGGCGACAGACCACCGGTTCCCGGCCCATCGTCGGGCTTGAATCTGACAGAGGTGAAGGAGCTCTTCACCTTCTGGTGGGACACCATCAAGAAGGCTGTGGTCACCACACACCCTCCTCCTACGCCTGCCACCCCTTCAACGCCTGCACCCCCAACCCCACCCAGGGGGCCAGTAGGACGGTCATCGGTCCCCAAGGAGCCAACACCCCCTCCTAGGGGCAGATCTTCGGACAGGAGAAGGCCTCCTTCAAGATCTACTTCAGGGTCCCCCAGCCCTAAGAGACCCAGACAGCGTCGGTATACCTTGTCAGTGGAGGACTCCAGATCTGACACCTCAGGGCGCTCCAGATCTCCTTCTCCCATCAGTGTCCCTTCTCTGGACCCACGCGACCTTCCCAGATCTCCTCCGGATGACCCCTCGTTTGCTGAGATCATGAGGCATATCCAGGAGAATATGGGGTGGGACACTCAGGAACTAGACCCCGAGAGACAACGCCTTGCCCGCTACCTTCGGCAGAAAGACCCAAAGCCTGTGGTAGTGCCACCCTTGGTGGACACCTTCGCGGACGTCACCAAGGCTGCGTGGAAGCGTCCGCATTCGACTCCGCAGTGCCAAAGAAGGCTGACCGCCTGTACAAGGCCCCAAGGGAGGACCAGTACCTGGCGAACCATCCTCTGGCCGATTCCCTGGTCATCACGGCCTCATGTGACCAGTCTCAAAGACCTCAGCACTTGAGCACACAGCCACCGGACCCAGAGTCCAAATAGTTGGATGTCCTGGGTAGGCGCACGTATGCGGCTGCGACTTGCGCCATCAGGTCATTAAATTACCTCACCCACATGGTTCAATTCCAGAATGCATTGTGGGAGCAGGGACAGGACCTGGTTGAAAAAATGCCAGACGGTGGTCAAAAGGAGGAGTTGTTAAACCTCCTCCGTATGGGTTCGGACGTGGGGACCCAGGTGCTCAGAGCCGCATACGACTCTGTGGACTCTTCGGCCAGAGCTGCAGCCTCGGGCGTCTGCCTCCGGAGACACTCCTGGCTCTGTGTCTCTGGTTTTACCCCGGACGTCCAGAAGAATATCATGGACGTCCCTTACCATGGCGAAGTTTTGTGTGGCGAAGCCTCGGAGAAGATGATCACCAAACTTCAAGAGGCCGGGAAGGCAGTTAGAACTGTGTAGGTTATGTACAGGTCTAGACTTAGTTCCTTTCACAGGAACCAGCGTCGTTTTCGTGGCCGGACACAAAGGCAACAACCACGTTCCAGCCAACAACAAAGGGGCTCCCTCACACGAAAAGCCCAGGCTAAGACATCCTCAGGCACAGGCCAACGAGTTGCAAAGTCGGCCCAACCGGCGGGATCCAATGCTGCCACAGCATGACTCCTTCCCGGCCCCCGCCCCTCCTCAGGATCAACGGGAAAGGAAGGTAGGGGGTCGCATCGCATGCCATCTGCAAGGATGGCGGTCGATCACCACAGACAGGTGGGTGCTACAGTTGGTCAAAAAAGGCCATTATATAGAATTCGTAGGCAACCCACCCATAAGGCCTCCTCTGCTTTCCCGCTACTCGGGTCAGCATGCCCAGCTTATACAACAGGAGGTGCTCACACTTCTGGAGAAGGAAGCTTTGGAGCACATCCCAGAGAACCAGAGAGGGTTGGGATACTATTCGCACTTCTTCCTGGTTCCAAAGAAAACAGGGGACCTCCGTCCAATTTTGGATCTCAGCGACCTCAATCTGTCGGTCATCTACAAACGCTTCCGCATGGTGACCCTCCCAGGCCTAATCCCCATGCTGAAGAAGGACGCCTTCTTGGCGTCGCTGGACATGCAGGACGCCTACCCGCACACCCCTATTGCTCAGGTGCACAGGAGGTTCCTGTGCTTCGAGTTTCAGAGCCGCCATTATCAGTTCCGGGCGCTTCCCTTTGGGCTGTCATCGGCACCCCGCGTATTTACTAAGTGCATGGCAGTCGTGGCGGCGTCTCTGAGGAGACAAGGCCACTATGTGTTCCCGTACCTGGATGACTGGCTTCTCATGGCTCCCTCCCACGGAAGCATTGCTGACGGCCATTCGTTGTACCCAGGCTCTTTTTCAATCTCTGGGTATCCTCATCAACTACGAGAAGTCTCTTCTGGTACCGTCCCAGAAACTGCAGTTCATAGGGGCAGTTCTGGACACCGTCAAGGGAAAAGCCTTTCTTCCCGAGGACAGAGCGGAACACATTCGATCCCTCATAAGGGACCTGTCTGCGAAGAAGACCGTCCCGGCCAGACTGGTCCTTCGCCTGCTCGGACACATGGCTGCGGCCATTCCAACAGTCCCCATGGCAAGACTCCACATGCGGGAAACCCAGTGGATGTTGAGGGTGCAGTGGGACCAAAGGCAAGACCATCTGCAGCAGCCAGTTCGGATCACGAAGGCCGTGATTTGGGACTGGCAATGGTGGCTAGACCCAGGAAACCTCTCTGAGGGGGTTCCCTTCACAGCATCGTCGCCGGCGGTAACTCTCTCCACAGACGCCTCAGGGCTGGGGTGGGGAGCGCACTTGAACGGGGTGAGGTCTCAGGGCACATGGACAATCCAGGAATTTCATCTCCACATCAACATATTGGAGATGAGGGCAGTCCTTTACGCCCTGCAAGCCTTCCAGTCGGAGATCCCACCGAGTACTCTCCTGTTGCAAACAGACAATACTGCGGTGATGTATTACCTCAACAAACAAGGAGGCACGCACTCCTACCCCCTTTGCAGGGAGGCCATGAGAGTGTGGGAGTGGGTAATATGACACGGCACAAACCTTATTGCAGTTCACATCCCCAGGGTGGACAATACTGTTGCAGACAGCCTGAGTCGCTCTCAGGCCAGAGTCCACGAGTGGGAACTTCTACAGGAGGTGGCAGAGGATCTGCTTCACAGATGGGGCACTCCAGAATTAGATCTTGTCGCGTCCCCATCCAATGCAAAACTGCCCAATTTTTGCTCGCTAGATCCAGGGCCTGGTGTTTTCTGGCAAGACACGTTGTCCCTCTCTTGGGCGGGCAGATTCCTCTATGCCTTCCCTCCTTTCCCGTTGATCCAGAGAGTTCTTCTCAAGCTTCGCAGGGAGCACGTGACGCTTATCTTGGTAGCGCCTTTCTGGCCCAGACAAATCTGGTTCCCGCTTCTACATCAGCTGTCCCGGGAACCTCCGCTTCCTTTGCCAATCAGCTCCCATCTGTTGTCTCAGGAGGAGGGTTCACTAGTCCATCCGGACTTACGTTCATTGAACCTACATGCCTGGCTCCTAGAGACATAGCCATGATGCGACACGGGGTCTCACAAGAGGTGGCAGAAGTACTTTCTGCCGCTAGAAAACCGGCAACACACGCAACATATGCCATGAAGTGGCGCAGGTTTTGCTTGTGGGCTCAAATGCGCGGTTTCTCGCCCTTAGACTGTCCTGAGAAGCTGGTTCTGGAATACCTGCTTTCACTTTTCTAATCTGGACTAGCTTACTCCTTGATCAAAGTGCATCTTTGTGCTATTTCGGCTTATCATGCCCCCATAGGCCATCATATGGTGGCGCAATTGGACACTACTCGTGCCTTTTTAAGGGGGGGTCCTCCACCTTAGGCCACCTGTTAAGGATCCAGTTCCTCCTTGGGACTTGCCCTTTGTCCTGGAGCAGCTTACGCTGACAACTTTCGAACGAGCCGCGGATTGTGAGCTACGTTTTCTGTCGTGGAAAACGTTGTTTTTAGTTGCAGTTACTTCGGCGAGAAGGATCTCCGAACTGCATGCCCTTATGTGCAAAGAGCCCTATTTAATTTTCCATCAGGATAGGGTATCCCTCAGGACAAATCCTAAGTTTCTGCCTAAGGTGGTCTCAGCCCTCACCCTTAATCAGGATATCGACTTACCAGTGTACTTTCCCAGGTACACCAATCGAGGAGAAGCACTGCTTCACACCCTTGATGTTCACAGGTGTCTCAGATATTATCTGACCAGAACCAAACAGTATCGAAAATCAGATCAACTGTTTGTCTCCTTTGCTGAGAGGACGAAAGGAGCTCCTGTTTCTAAACAGTCTCTTTCGTGTTGGCTCATCCAGTGTATCTCTTTCTGTTATGACAAGCGCAGCAAACCCTTGCCAGGGGTCATCAAGGGTCATTCTACCAGAGGAGTGGCTACCTCCTTTGCAACGCTGAAGAATGTCTCCACTTCAGCTATTTGTGCTGCAGCTACCTGGAGCTCGGTGCATACCTTCATTAGGCATTACAGCCTGGATATCGCTTCAAGGCGAAGGGCAGGTTTCAGCCTAGCCGTCCTCCAGGGACTTCTGTCCTAGGCTCGGGCAGGGTTTTAATCTCTGTCTTTCCTCCTCCGATGGCATAAGATTGCCGCTATTGCTTGGAAATCAGTCCTAATGGTGTAACCTGCTGCAAGAGCTGTATCTCGAAGTAAGATAGTACAGTTACGTAAGAACTTACCGTAACAGTAGATCTTCGAGAACAGCTCTTGCAGCAGGTACCTTCCCGCCCACCATCCCCCTTCTTGAGGAAGTAGGTCATAGCCTAACATCCATCTTACGAGATAGGACAATTTGTTTTTTTTTTTTTAGTCTTGGCCATCTGATGGCAGATCCTCAGTCTCCTCTTCTGATGTCAACTAGCAGCTGGGAGTCTCCGGCGGGAGAACTGGGGATTGTGGCGGGACCGCCTCCTTATGTACTACGTCTGACGTCGGGGGCGGGACCGACGTCGGAGGCGGTCCCCGCCGAAGACTGCTAGCTAGAAAATTTCCGTGGGGTCCCGACGCCTGACGGCTTCAGTCCTAATGGTGTAACCTGCTGCAAGAGCTGTTCTCGAAGATCTACTGTTACGGTAAGTTCTTACGTAACTGTACTTTCTCTGCCCTGAAGGCAGAATCATCATCGAAGTCATCCCCCAATCGAAGATCTGGATCAGGTTCAACATCATCTCCTGCCAGTCCAGGATGGACTGTATAGATAGGAAAGGGGTGAAAAGGAGGAGGAGGGAGAGAAGAGAAAATCGACGTTGAAAACCTCTGCCCCCCTCATGCGGCACTGCGAATGTCCCCAGCACTGTGAACAGAGGCGGCGCCGGCATGGGTAGCGGCGCTAAGTCGGCACAGAGTGTGGCACCACATGCGGCACTGAGCACGGCACCAGACGCGGCCCCGAGGGTGGTGCCAGATGTAGTACCAAGGGGTGGCACCGAACGTGGCGCCAAGGAGCCCGGCACTGAGCACAGCACTGGGGAGCCTGGCACCAAATGCGGTGCCGAGCCAAGCCATTGATGCCGAGCATGGCGCCAGCACCAGGGAGGCAGGCACCGCAGACAGCGGCGTCGCTGCAGAAGCTTCCAACCTCTGAGAAGAGAGAGAAGAAAATCAGCAGGAGATAAAGGTACCAGTGTGGACCCCTGTGCCGCAGCCATGTGAGGGGCATAGACACCAGGGCGCGGAGTCGATGGCACCAAAGAAGGTGCCGCGTGACTAGGAAGTCCCAACCACTGAACCTGCCCGTCCGAGGCCAAGAGGCCCGAAGGCCCCGGCGACGGACTAGCCGGCTCAGGTAGCCGGGTCAACCTCCGCACCCACTGCTCCAACAGAGTAGCCCAATGGTGAAACTGCTCACTGGAGGACCCCCCCCAGCGGGCGGGGAGGGACTCTGGAGTCAAGGATCCCGGGTATCGGGGACAGAAACCGGAGAGTGGTCCCCATCCCCGATAACCGATGACTGACACGCAGACATACCAGAAGGTGACCTCGAGCGGTGCTGTTTCTTCTTTGACTGAGAAACCGAAGAAGAGCTCGAGGCAAGAGCAGTGCAGAGAATGCGACTGCTTCTTTTTGTGCTTTCGAGGAGACCGCCCATCCCTCCCAGCACTGGACTGCCTATACTCAGATCCCCCCCCCCCCGGAGAGGGTGGCGGACCAGACCCAGCCAGACTGACTGAACAGCTTTCATACGAAGTCTCCCTACCGTCACCTGCCCGATTCATGGTCAACTCCGTTGAAGGAGGGCTGAAGACTTCGCGACGAAAATTCACTAAATTAAATTCTTTTACTTTATTTCTCTAGAAAACAATAAAGCTAAGATAAACTAAATGAAACTGAAAAGCTGCTTGAAGTTTTGACTCCTGGCGGGTGAGCAACGTCGTCACTGAAGCACACTCTATGGCAGTAAAAAAGGAACTGAGGAGGTTGGAGGGTCGACGCCGAGGTAGTCTATATGGCATGAGCCTAGCTCTCGGTGCCACTTCCTCATGGCTCCTACGTCAGCGCCAGCCCTTCTGAAAGAATTTAGCTCCCGCTGGGTCCTAGTGCCTCCAGCATAGATCCCATTAGTGTGAATGAGTGGTGGAGACTTTATGTCCAGGAAGATTTGTCCATGTATGTCAGCTAGCCAAACACTCCGAAGTGCGTTATTTCTTTCATTCCCTTAACAAGGTAAGCTTTTCCAAGAAGCAATAATCTTTTGTGAAGTAATGCGACTTGATGGCTATTCGTGATTCCAAACACAAATTGAGATGTTTAGCTCAGGCAAATTAGTGGGAATCTAAATGGTTAATGACATGTAAAAGTGAATTTCCCATTAGGTCATTCCCTTACCTGGAGCTCCTAGTTTGTCTGCCATTTCTTCCAAGGTTTCCACCTCCTCCTCTTGTGGGGCATGAATGACCATCACAGTTGAACCCACAATACTTAGCAGACAGCCAATTTTACCATGAAGATTAAGCCTCTCATTGAGAAAGTATGAAGACAGAATGGCACTACATGAAAAAGAGATAATGAGAAACAAGTGTGGTATACAATTACCCTTTCCATCAATAAACCTTTGATACTTTTTTTCAATTATTTAACCAGGAGTAGCACACTAAGCTGAAAGCTTGTTTACGGGTGTGACCTGAGAGCACAGGAAAGTTAAGTGACTTGCTCAAGGTCACATAGTATGCCAAATGGGGGCTGTAGGATTCAAACCCATGTCTCCAGATTTGCAGCTCAGAGCCTTAAACCACTGTGCTACACTGCCTCAGTAATGCAAAGATAACACAGCACATGGGGTGGAAAAAGAAATGCTTATAAGAGTTGCCCACATTCAACAAAAGATGGCTTTTGGTATGATTTAGGATAATTTTAAAACATTGCCCAATTCCACATACTTTCAATGACAGCTATTGCAACAGATAGGTATAATCATCTGTCCTTTCCCCACTGGAATACTGCTCCACATGATGTCACTTTCTAAATTTTAGTAGTTTTGCTCGTCATTCAAATACACCAAAATATTATTTAAGATAATATATATTTTAGTGCATTCTCAGTCTTTTTTTCTAGGTTTAGGGATCAACCTTAAATTTACCAAATGTACTCCGATCCTCAGTGAAAGCAGGGTCTTGAGGAAGGGCAAACATGGATCCCTCAAATCGGCCCTTTCCCTCCTCGACTGGTCCCCCATCAACACGGCACCCAACCTTAATTGAGCCCTCAGCTTCTTCATTGATGGCTTCAATACCATAAGTGACATCTATGCCCCACTCACTAAAAGGAAAATCCGGGGTCAGCAAAATGACTGGATTAGCAGTGAGCTCCTCTCCCACCTAAAAAATAGGGATTGCCTCTGGGAGAAGGCCAGAAACACAGGAAGCAAGCACGACTACCAGTGCCACAGGACAGCATGTAATCGCTGCACCAAACTTATCCGAGTTGCTAAGGTCAACTACCATAAGACCCAGCTTAGTAGTACATGGGGCGATGGCAAAAGATTTTGGGACAGCATCAAGAACATCCTTGGCAAGAAGGACAAGCAGCACCCTCACCTACTCAATTTTAATAACTCCCCCACTGCTGATCCCATAGCCATTGCTGATGCCTTTAATGAGGCCTTCACCGATCTGTCCTCAGTGCTGCCCTCAGACTATTTTCAACCTGCTGAGAACCTTGGCAGCAACAACTCACCAAAAATAAACCACCCAGCCTTCTACTTCAAGAGGGTGACGGTGAAGGAAGCCCTAACTATGGTTAAGAAAGTCCTTGGGAAGACCAGAATGGGCTGTGATGGGGTGGACATGAAACTACTATCCCTCATACTGGAAGTTCTTATCCTGTCAATAACAATGTTATTTAACAAGTCCCTAGCCCTTGTTATGCCAGTGCATAAAAATGGTGACAAGGCATTGGTATCTAACTACAGGCCTATCCTGAGCCTCTCCCCACTATCTAAGGTGCTGGAAAAGATCGTGGTGGGTCAGCTCATCGACTACCATAATAAGTACAATCCGCTTTGCTCAAACCAGCACGGTTTCAGGCAAAAACACAGCACCACCACGGCACTGCTGGACTACACGGACTATACACACAAGGCTCTGGATAAAGGCAAATTGGTGGGGTCGGTCTTCATAGACCTAACCAAAGCCTTTGACACTGTCAGCCACCCACTACTAGTATCCCAACTGCATAACTTGGGTGTGGCACCCAACGCCCTATGCTGGCTCCAAGACTATCTGATGCATAGGAGCCATCATGTAAAAGTTGGGAAGACGGTATCCAGCGTAAGAGACGGGTTCCCAGTGGTCCCTCAAGGGTCAATCCTAGGGCCCCTGCTTTTCAGCCTCTTCCTAAATGACCTTCCTACAGCCTGTCACTCTAAACTCATCCTCTCGCAGATGATGTTGTGCTTCTGAGCAGTAACACTTCTCAGGGTACCCTACAATCAGAACTACAAAACTCCTTCATAAATCTCGAGGGCTGGTTTTCTAGGCACAAGCTGCTTCTAAACTGCAAGACCACCAAAACAATGCTAATATCTAGCTCACATAAACACAGGCTCCACCTGTTCATCATCTCCAACACCTGTTGTGAACTGCTTGAACAAGTGCAGTTGTTTAAGTACCTTGGGGTCACCACTGACGACACCCTCAAGTTTATGCACCACATCGATTCTCTCGTCAGGTCGGTTAACACTGAGTTAGGTGTCCTCCACAGGCACAGGAAATTCCTCACCCAGGAGGCACTCCGCCTCTCAGTCTCCAACTCCATAATATCTACAATTGATTACAGCCTGGTGGTTTATGGGTCTGCCTCGGATACAGCACTCAAGAGGGTCCCAACTACACTAAACAAGGCACGTCATCTCACCCTTGGAGCAGACCACTACACGCACAACTGCGATCTGTATGAACGTACAAACTGACTTGCACTAAGAAACAGGTTAAAGTTCCAAACTTGCCTACTGGGGAAGAAGGCTCAGTTGGGTAAAACCCCACCCTGCATAGGAGATATGTTTTAAGCCGCCATCTCACCACAAATCACCAGGGGAGGAAGAGAGGAGCAATGTCCACCCCCTTCCGACGCACCTCACAAGGTCGAGTTCTCTCATATCAGGCCCCTTTGTGGATGAATGAATGAACTCCCTGAGCACATCCTGGCTACCAACAACCTGGCTCAATTCAAAACTGGCCTTAAACAGTACCTAATAACAATCTCAAAATGCTCCTGCCTCTAAGGATGACCCCCCACCCCCCCGAAGACCTGCCCTTATGGAAGCGTTCAGTAAGTCATAAATGAACCCCACCCTCTGCTTAAGCCATGGTCTACTCCATACTAGCAGTCCAGGTCCCTCCCTCTCACCACCTCCACTCCTTGTCTGCCTAACATTAACCTGGCCTGCCTGGCACCTCCCTGCTCTAACCAGACCTTCCTGTACAATTATACTCTGACAATGCTCCCACCCCTTTGCCTACCCAAAATCACACATGAAGCCACTCGTACGTCACCATGGCCCGTGGTGCTGCTTCCCCCTCTCCCCTTCTATCTTCGCTGACCCAATTCTCTCAATGACCCAGGATCTACCTCTCACCTCTACTGACTGTACCACTACATGTCTATTACTACGCCCAAAAATGGGTGCCTATATTCTAGCACCATGTGCCACTTTGACAGTCTAAACGTTATCTACTTGCAGCTGTGATGTATCCCCTAGACTCCCAATATGGGTGCTAATATCGGATCACCAACAGCCTTTTTCTCTTTCTGACAGTCTTATTAACTTTTACAACAGTAATCCTTCTGCAAGTGCGATGCATCTACTATGCACTGCCAAATCTTGTGTTGCTGATTTATCTTTTATGTACTATACAATCCTGTGTTGTATTCCACCCTGTATTGTTACCCAGGTCATCCCTGAAAAAGGGACCTCCGGGGCCCAGTGGGCCTACCCGGTCATCAAAATGAATAAATAAATTTGGTATGTGTTTTATAGCAAGCAATTATTTAGCCGCAGCACTATACACCAACTGTAATTGCTCCACCCTTTGATTTGCTTTGTCCTAATGTTGTTCTTGCACCGATTTGTTCATTTATCTACTGTTCCTGTATTGTTTAACCTATCTACTGTATTTTAACTTTTCTTGATGTCTACACTGACGTGGAACCTTTGTAAAAGAGCTCTCGCTCAAAGGTCTTTCTGAATTAACAAATAAAATAAAAAACTATTTATAATTCTATCATTTACTGTTGTGAGTCCAGAGAACAGTGCTGCTGTAGCTCTCTTTCACTTACTTGGTAACATCAGGCAAAAGGAGGCCATGTGGCCTATCTGGATTGCCTCCCACTCCTAGTGGGGGAATTAGCACAACCCCTTGTTTGCTATTAGATATGCATCTAACCCCTGTTTAAAACTAATGAATGAAGATGTATTTACTAAATCAACTAGAAGTTTTATTCCATAAGGCAGCAGCATGTACTGAGAAAAAGTTTTACTTCATACTGGTATTTTATTTAAATTATGTTAACTGTGTAGGGACGATGGAACAAGTCCATTTTCAGGTCCGACCCGAACACTAAAAAACAAAAACATAATCACCAAAAGACATAAAGTAACAAAAACAGAAAAAAGATTAAACAAAACATCCACAAACCTCAACAGACTGTAAATATACCTTAAAATGTTGTTTCAGATGTTGCAAAGAGGAAGAGGAACTTAATTCAAAAGGTAATACATTCCAAAATAAAGGAGCAGCGACTGAGAAAGAGCTAGCGTAGAATGGAATACTCTGAAGAACTCCACTAGAAGAACATTTTAACTGAAATTAGCAGTGCATGTTATGGGGAAAATATTTTACTTATGCCATTTTATTCCACTTGCGATCACAGTTTCTCTCCTGCCTTTTAAGATGCCATTTTTTTCAGTAACAAGCCCAGGTTGCTGAAAGAACAGCAAGGAGGGAAGGGATGAGCTTCCCAGAGAACCCTCTCCTCCACAGGAGAGGGTGGGATATACCTCCCACTGCAATTTCTCCACCTAGATGACCACAGGTGGTGGTACAGGGGGAAGACCAGGCATGCTCAAGTATGGAGAACGACTGGATGTCAGTCTGTCATGTGTGATGTCACCCAAGAACGCTGTGGGCACTACACGCTTGGGGAAGGAGAAACTGAAGGAAAATCATGCTATTCTCCCACAACTGTCACAGGTCCTCGCTCCTCCCTGCTTCCCACTGCTAGCTGCCAAAGACGCTACTATAGCTGGCCAGGTAAGAGAGGAAATGAACACTGTGGTGCTGTAAGATGGGGCCCTACCCCAATGGGAAAATCTGGAGGAGGAGAATTACCAGGGCAATGGACAAGGTAGTCCAGCAAGAGAAGGGTTCAATGCCAAAAAGTGCAAAAATCAGGTACCTAGGGCATAGGAACCTCAGTGCTAAGTACAGGATGGGGGAGGTATTGGCATTCATTAGGCAGGAAAGGGTATTTGGGATTATCCCACTCATGCTTGAAGCGCCTCACCATTCTTGCCAGTGGACACTCTCCTCCTAGACCAGAACCCTCTGTAACAGATGGAATGCAGGAAATGCATTCATGAACCTCCTTTTCAAAGAGAGGGACAATGCATCTTGCCAAAAAACTCCAGGTCCTGGAGTGCACAAGCAAAAGAGCGTTAGTTTTGGGGTATATGAAGATGCCAACAGGTCGATGTTCAGGCAACCCCACTTTAGAAAGGGATCACCCACAATGAAGTCCAATAATTCCATTCATTGAAGAGTGCCTGTGACCAACTCAGACAATCCGCTAGGGTGTCGAGGGTACTGGGCAGAAAGACAGCTAACAGGCACGTCTCGTTCCATGGCCCAGTGCCAGAATCCCATCATCTCCCTGCAGAAAGGATACGAGTGGACTCCGCCTTGAGGCCTTCACACTATCAGAAATGCCTAGGCAGTGAATGCACACGGAGTGAGCATTGTCCTTGTAAATTCCAACTTTACCACAACTATAACAGTGGAACAACAGTCCCACTTCTTTCACTGGTGGCATAAATGTTAAATAAAATAACAAAGCAGTAGAAGTGGTAGTAATACTTGCAAAATCTGATGGCGTTCTTCAGCACTGGTGGACCAACAAGCGGTTGATGGCAGGAGAAAGAACTGAGGCATGCTGGGGCCGCCCATGTTATATAGGTGGCGATAATGCACTTCAACATGGGCAGCCTCAGCTAGCAAAGGTTTCCGGGTGGTCCTGACGCCAACGGGTTACAGTTCCATGATGTGGCTCAATGGAGGGAGATATCCTTGAAGAAGATACACAGTTACAGTGTAGTAATCGTTTCTGCTAAGAAGGATTCAACCATAGTCCCACACATTGCATCAACTACTAGCAGAACAGACAGGGATGTGAGAAGTACCGGAGCTATTTAAGAAACGGGCACTTCAGTAAGCAGAACCAAAGCGTGCTTCCTATGGGACTATAGGTCCACACAGTAGTGCACCGTGAAAGTGAGGGTAGACTAATTTGAGGAAAAAACTTTTTATTTAAAAGCAGCTCCAGTCAGTGAGAACCACTACTATTTATTAGCTGGATATAAATAATTTAGCACCTTCAGGATCATCTTAAAGATAGGTGTAGTGGCTGGCATCAAAGGAGTAACTTCACTGGACCTGCACACTGACAGTTAACAGGTTTAGGGAGGCAGGTTTTGGCTGAAGACACCAGTTACAATATGTTGTTTAGTACCATGACAACAGGGCACGTGGCAAGCTTGCTATAGCAAACAGAAAACTTGCGCTTGCTGTGTGTGCTCATGATTGACATGTGCATGTTTCCTGATGTCACACACGTATGCTCAGCACGCTGATGTCAGTAATGAATTTGAGCACTCGCACGCTCACAATTCCCCCAGCTTGCACAGTCCAAAGAACTGGTTTCAGTGAAGAGAAACAAATGGTGCAAACTGCCGCACGCCCACCCATGCTGAGACAGAGCCAGCCCCAGTGAACAGAAAATGGCAGGATAGTCAGCAACCAGCACAAAAAAGGAATCTAACAGGCGCTCAATGACACTATAGGAATGCAAAGAGGTCTGGAGCCCCATGAAACAATGAACTAACTGAACAGGTATGTGCCTTTAAAGGAAATAAATAAAAATGAAAAAAGCTCCAGCAAACACCACAGTCCTGAAAACATTCGGAGGGGAACCCTTCTGTGCCAGACAAAAGGTTGACTTCAACACAATAAACTGTCCAACAGAGGAGGGGAGATGACGGTTACACAATAAAATGAGATCTAAAGCCCCTCTGACAGAACAAGTCTGACTACAACATGCTATCTGCACCAGGGCAGCCACCATGCACTGCTAAAAGTGACACAGGGAAGGGAAAACTGACAGTCAACCTAATACAGGAAAAGAAGCAAACACTGTATTACCCTGGGACAACTGATAAGAAATAAATTCACTTGGCTCAGGCACCAGGCCAAATAAAGAAAACTGCACAGACCAGTCCAAGTAAATAAATACCCGAAGGCAGTGGTCCCCCATTCTAGCACTGTAGGCACTGAAAATGGGAGCTTAGCTAGTAGATTAGTCAGTTTGAAAGCCTCAGCTTAAAGGGACACTGGTAACCTTTTTTGCATCATATTATTTCTAGTCGAAATACCACATTTCAGGATTGTTTACCTTCTCTAATTTTAACTGTTGTTGCTGGTAGTTTACTGCACCTCCCTTCATAGCATAAGTGAATTGTGTGCTAATGGTGGATTCTCAACCTTGTTTTGGTACAAATACTTGCTCTAACTTTTGTTGCATACTTCCTGAACATTAGGAAGACCCCCAAACATTGCAGAGGGGTTCAAGAGTAAGATTAGCCTGTTTGCTGATGACACAAAGATTTGTGCAGAAGTGGACAGTGAGGAAGGGAGGCAGGCACTGGTCAGAGGAGTGGCAGTTGGGGTTTAATGCTAATTATAAAAAGGGTCTGAGAAATGGAGCTTTCTGATTGGCTGCAAACATTCTAACAGCCTTATATTAATCTTTTATTAACATACATGTAGAGCTTAGCCATATGCTGAACAAGGTTTAACACTGTTTAAAAACATTTTTTATTATAATAGCAATAAGGCACTCCCAGGGATTATGTTAATGGTCAGTTAATCATCCTCTAGGGGCATGTGGCACTCGGCTACACCTCGTGCCACAGTACACCCCTAGAAGGTGATTAACAGACCATCAACATAACCCTTGGTCATGCCTTATTGCTTAAGAAGTGCAAGGTCATGCACCTCGGAGTCAGAAATCCCAGGACCAGATACTGGCTTGGGGGAGTGCAGGTAGCAGCTACAGAGGAGGAGAGGGACCTGGGGGTACTAGTCACAGGGGACATGAAGGTATCAGCACAGTGTAGGAAGGCAGCAGAAAGGGTAAATAGGATGCTAGGGTGCATTGCTATTGGGATCACCTCCAGGAAAGAGGAGGTCATCCTGCCCTTGTATAGATCACTGGTGAGGCCACACTTGGGAGTACTGTGTACAGTGCTGGTGCCCATACCTCAAGAAGGACGTGAGACTGCTGGAGGGGGTGCAGCACAGGGTGACAAAAATTATAATGGGGCTAGGGGAGATGCCTTATGAGGAAAGACTGAGGAAGCTCAACATATACTCGTTGTAGGAGAGAAGGGAAAGGGGGGAAATGACAGAGACCTTTAAATACTTGAAAGGCATAAACAAAGTCAGAACAGGAGGATAGTTTTGCTTAAAGAGGAAAACGGTCACTAGGGGGCACAGTCTGAAGTTGGAAGGGGGGAGGTTCAGGAGAGAGATGAGGAGGCACTACTTCACAGAGAAAGTGGTGGCAGGATGGAATGCACTGCCAGAGGAGTTGATCGAACTGAGGACAGTGGATAACTTTAAGAGGGGATGGAATAGAGTTAGGGGCAGGGAAAGGACAGATAAAAACATAATGGGGGATAGGCCGGGGAGAGGGGATGAAGGAGGGACTGGGTGGGGGTAGCTGCAGTGGTATTAAATTGCGAGCTGCACAGTCGGGCAGACTTGATAGACCTGTGAGCCTTTTCTGACGGCTATTTTGTACGTTCGTAAACAGTGCAGCCACCCATAATGCAATAGCATCCTCTCATTCCACTGCCTCTTGAGTGGCTAGACTGTGATGGGGGTGTTCCCAAGTCCAGGAAAGATGCAGTGGGTGTTGATTAACGAATGTAAGCAAACACATTTCGGTGTGGTAACACCAGCATGGTGGGAAGTCTTGTTTTTCACTTTTAAAAAGAAAAAAAGATCTGACTCAAGCAACCAGCTACATCAGCATATTCTACAGAATGTGAACAATCATTAAATGTGTATTTTAAACCAGGGACAGTTCAAGGTCTAAGGAAGTTGACAGTGTCCCTTTAACAGGCATAAATTTCTAAATTTAAGGGTGCGCCCTTTCAACAGGAAGCCCCAACCTGCCCAAAAGTCATGCAATTCCAGAATAAAAATAATAAACATCAAGCAGAAAATACAAATCTTCCAAGACCTCTGTGTATGCTGTGCTACCCCTTCAGTGGCAGAGCAGAAATGGAGTAACTGTTGTATTGAGAATGTTTAATGTTCCCAGGGTTCTATGCTGAGGTCACAGCTTTTGGGCTGCATCACTACCCCGGTGAGGGAGCACATTACCCGTATGTTTTAATTCCCAACTGACAACACGGAGCAATACAGAAAGGATGCAAGGAAGTACTTTTTCACAGAGTGGTAATGAAGTGGAATAGACTGCCCCACAAGGCAGTCTCTGCATAAAGCGGTAATTATTGCTGGTCTGTGGTGCAGAGAGCTGAGGCACTGCACCTTACCTTATGTGAATGTTGGCGACTGTCTAGGAATGACCTCGGGTCACCAGGAGCCAGCTTGGGTGCAGCAGGAATGAGCTGCAACTTGCGGCTCTCCTTCCAGGGTGGACGCCCGCCTCCGTAGTCCCGCTCCCACCGGGTGGCAGTCCAGTGGGACGTGTAGGTAGCAGGAGCGGCGACACAAGTCTGGGGCGGGGCGGAAGGGGTCACCGGATCCTGGTGTGGGCGTGCACCTCCACGCACACACATGCATGTGTACACCGTGGCCCCAGGAGGGACAAAACTCAGAAAAGTGTTTAAAAAAAAAAAAAAGTAATTACTTTTAAGCAGGCATGGGACAGACATATGGGTTTAGCAGAGGGTACTGAGGGGAGAGTAAAAGGGGAGACGCGTGACACTAGTGGGCTCAGTGGTTAGGCAGTGCAAAAAGCAGACTAGACAGACCAACTGGCCTCCATCTGCTGACAATTTTCTACGATCCTATTTAATGGTGATCAAATGTGGACCAACTAACATAATGGAGGCAGTACAGCTCTGTGGTTTAGGGTGCTGAGCTACAAACCTGGAGACCTGGGTTTCAATCCCACAGGTCCCACCTGCATACTGTGTGATCCTGAGCAAGTCACTTACTTAACTTCCTTGCGCTCCCAAGTCGCACCTGGAAACAAGCTTCAGTTTAGTGTGCCTTTCCTGATTAAACAATTTCCCCTTTCCTATACCACCACCCAAATCTAGGCAATACCTTTGTTAAAAGTTCTTACCTTACAAGCACACTGAGAGCTCCTAGTGGTGTTACTAATGTAGCGGGAGAAAAGGCATAGGCTGCAAAGTTAGCTGCTTCACCAGCACCCACTGCAAAAAAAAAACCAAAAAACAATGTTATGATGTCATATCAGATCTGTGGACTATATCTACAACAATATACAGTGCGTGTGTGTGTGTATACACACACACACATTTTTTATTCAAGCTGTTTTCGACCCCCAACTTACCAGACGGCACCCCCCACCCCCCTCACCAACCCTCTCATGGACTTACCGGTTATCCACCACTTGCCCAGGACCGCAACAGCGGTGGATGGCCTACCACGTCGGTCATGCGGGGCCTGTGGGGGATGATGGAGCAACGGCAAACCAGGGCTTTTTCTTCCAGACCCTGTTTTTCTTACCAAGGGTAAGAGCACACAAGCTTGTTACGAGCTGCTGCCATGTTTGTATATATACACAGGTCCTGCACGACCCATATCCCATGCACTTGGTATTTATAAAGAGCTTTAAGAAAGTGTTATGAAAGGTGCTGAACCCCACTGTTCTTTTCTATTAAATGTCACAGCTAATTAGACTTTGTGGCAACCCTGCCTCATAAATTATTGTATCCTAGGACAGAACCAAATCATATGCAAGAAAGTTCCATTCTCACCCTACGAATCCTTCAGTTTGCTTGACTAATGCAGTATGCCAGCTGGATTCAGCTGCCCCAGAGGTGAAGTTCATGCTAATGATGTTATACAGTTAGCCAATCAGAACGTATGAGAGAGTGTGCTGTCTGTAGGTTGTGCCAGAGGCCAGGCAGACTCATTTCTCTGCTGACTGGAGCAACACTGTCCCAGAGCTCTGTCTTTAAAACTTCACTTAAAGAAGTTGTTTTCTGTCAAAGTCAATAGTGTTCATTACTTGTGCCGTCTTTAGTGGTTTTTAAAGTATTTTTGCATTTTTTTAGCGGTTCCACTCGGTTCCCAGGAACCGCAGATCATTTCTCCTTAGTGGTTCAAGCCATGGTTGCCGCACTTTTTCTGAGGAAAAAAACATTAGTGCTTGAGGTAAAATAAGTGCACCTTTTCTTCTTTATGCTTTATTACTTTAGCGGTTCCTTATTTTTCATAGGAACCGTGTTTTCTTCTCATAATTTTCTTATTTTGACTGCTTTGGGAACCGTTCCTTTGCGGTTCCATAGCGTTAAGAACCAACTGATTTCTTTCACTTTTTTCATTTCTGAAACAGTATTTTCAAAGGTCTCCTAACGAACTGGCATGTCAGATAGACCTAAAAGAAGAAATGGACCTACTGGTTTTAAAACTTGCATCAAGTGCATCAGAACAGTGGCCAAGGCAGACAGCCATGAAGGATATCTGTTTAAATTGTTTAGGTCCAGACCATAACTGTGAGCTTTACTCTAAATTTTGTTCTAAAACAGCTAAGAAGAGGGCTAAAAGGTTGGAAATTATGGCCTCTCAGTCTGCCTCCCCCTCTAACAAGAACCCTGACTAGGGATCTTCTCACCAAAAATCTAAAGACAGGTCCTGCAAGGATCCCCTTGAAAATAAGTCTGATAAAAATAATAATGACCAAGCCAAAAAAAAAAGAGAGTGAGCAGGTTCCTGACTCGGGGCCTGCAAAAAAAGAAACAAAAAGGAAAATATATCACTGCCCCTCCTGCTGAAAAGCAAAGGGAGACACCAGTGACACAAAAAGATACACCCTCTGCAGAAGAAATAGCTAAGGCTTGGTAGTTGTATCAAACTCTTCAGGCTATGAGCAACCTTTCCCCTCATGATCCTACTGCTCCTCATTCTCAGACCCTGGGCTGGGCCAGGGTTTTTATTATGAGGGTGATGAAGAGGAAGAAGAGGGTGAACCTTTGGAACCAGTTGTATCCCCTGACCAAGAGTTTGGCTCTCCCTCCAATGGCCACGAGGATTTTTCCTCTCATTTTACTTTTGTTCAACATATGGTGGATACCCTGGACCTTACTATTCAAGAGACCACTGACCAAGACAAGGAGGAGAACTTTTTAGATATGATGGATCTCCCTCCTTCTAAAAAGCTGCTTCTGCCTATACACAAGTCACTGCAAGAGCTACCTTTAAATTATTCCAGAACCCCACTTCCACTCCAGGGGTGGACAGGAAAATTGAAAAAAGTATCAGCTACAGAAAACCAATGCAGACTTTCTTGATATGCACCCAGACCATCAAGGGGTGGGGCAGGCTGAGGCATGCGACAAAGTTAAAGTGCTTCTATCTTCCCAGCCTCCTGAAAGGGAATCTGGATTCTATGGTTAAGAAGTGCTACACCATGGCCTCCCTGCTGCTTCACCTCTCTACCTATATAGCTTATGCAGCACAGTATCAAAAGGCTTTCTGGAACTTTGTTTTGGCTATTGGCCAACAGGCCCCAGATAGTGTGGCTCAGGACTTGGCAGAAACAGTAAAGACTACCTTGGAAGCAACTAAATATCAGTTTCACATGGCAGTAGACACCAATGACACTGCTGCCATGACCCAGGCCATTTCCCTTAGGCGTTATGCTTGGCTGAGAGCAACCAAACTCTCCCAGGACACTCAAACTAAAGCTATGGATTTCCCCTGCGAGAATAACTCTCTCTTTGTGGACAAAACAGAAGCTTGTATGAAAAAGGTGGAGGAGTATAAAACCACATATCAAAGCAATGCTGCCAAACAGAAACTCTCTACCTCCCAAAGACCTCAAGGCAGGGGGAACAGAGGCAGAGGTTACTATCCCAAGGCCTTCTAATCTATGCCAATGCCATGCCCCTGGATTACTCTCAGATGACAGGTTTCTTCAAATGAACAGAAAGGAGGGCTCAAGAGACAAGCTGATCGTTCACCTCCCTCAAAAGTTCAGTTTAGACAGATGTCCTGACTGCAAAAGCCAGGTTGCCTCCCCTTCCCCAGTAGAAGGAAGGCTGACCCACTACCACCACCAATGGCACCTCTTCACCGCAGACAACTGGGTGCTGGAGGTAGTGGGTCAAGGACTTACTCCCCCCTGCAGTTCAACACATTTCCCACTCACAGGGTTGAAAGTCACTAAAATTTCTCACCCCTACAGAAAAACTATTGTTGAAGTTAGAGGTGAAGTCACTTTTTTCTGCAAAAGCAGCGGAAACAGTTCCCTTCCCCATATGAGGAAAAAGACTCTATTCCAGGTATTTTCTCACCCAAAAGAAAAATTGGGATTGGCAACCCGTTTTGGATCTCAGGTACCTGAACAAACACTTACTCAACCCCAAATTCAAGATGGTCACCCAGGCTGTGGTGATTCCATCCTTGCAACAGGGAAACTAACTAGCCTCCCTAGACCTCATAGACATCTACTTCCATATTCCAGCTAGGCTGCCCCACAGAAAATTCCTCAAATTCAAACTACCTTCAGGCCATTATCAGTTTGCAGCACTGCCATTTGGCCTTTCTTCAACTCCACAGTCTTCACAAAGTGCCTTGTGGTAGTGGCAGCCTAACTCAGGAGACAACAGGTGTCTGTCTTCCCCTATCTGGACGGCTGGCTAGTAATTGACAAGTCTCCACAGAAGGCCAGAGACTCCCTCAGCCTTACACAGTGCACTCTAGAGTCCCTGGGTTTTCTCATCAACTCCCAGAAGTCATATTTCAAACCAGTTCAGTTACTGGAGTTCACTGGGGCAGAACTTGACACCCAGCAGGGGAAAGCCCTGCTCTCTCTGGACAGGGCACACAACCTTCAAAACCTGGCAAATTCCTATGTCCTGGGCCAGCCAAGGCCAGCCAGACACTTTCCGAGACTCCTGGGCCAGATGGCCTCCACTACAGCTGTAGTCCCAGGCGCCAGATTTCAGATGAGGGACAGTCAGTATCACCTAAGAGCTTACTGGTCCCAGAAAAATGACTGTCAAAGCTCATACCAGTCACAAGGACTCTACTTCAAGCCCTGGACTGGAGAAAGGACATAAAAAACCTCAGGGGAGGGGTTCCCTTTCAGCAGAGAGAGCCCTCCAGAGTGTTCACTACAGACACTTCTCTCCTAGGATGGAGTGCTCACCTGGCGGACCAGTCCGTAAGTGGCACATGGTCCCCCAGAGAGTCCACCTGCCACATAAACCCTCTCAAACTCAGAGCTGTGTGCCTGCTATCAAAGCCTTTGGACCCCCCCCCCAGCTAAAAGGCCAGTCTGTCCAAATCAGAACAGACAACAACAGCTCTGCTATGTTTTACAGCAACAAGCAAGAGGCCACAAGGTCTTCAAAGCTTTGCACAGAGACCATGAATATTTGGTACCTGGCCTACTCTCTAGGCGTATAGCTTTCCACCATTCACCTGCCAGGCAAGGACAATGTGCTGACAGATGCTCTGAGTCACATCAGTCAGGGCCACCATGAGTGGGCCCTAAACAGACAGGTACTGGCCACAGTCTTCAGGAGGTGAGGCACTCCAGAGATAGATCTCTTTGCCTCCAACCTCAATCATCAGATTCCCCTGTATTTCTGCAGGCCTCCAGCTCTGGGCACAGTCCCAGTGGATGCCTTGAATTTGGACTGGACAGGGAAGTTCCTCTACGCTTTCCCTCCAGTTCCCTTAATCCTAAGAGTTCTCCTGAAGCTCAGGAGTCAGCCAGCCACCATGATTCTGGTGACTTCGGACCGGGCAAAGCAACCTTGGTATTCTCTGCTCCTTACCCTGTCAGTCAAGCAACCCATTCACCTGCCCCTGAGCCACAGTCTCCTTACGCTGCTCAGACAGGGATAGCATACCCCAACATACAGTATCTTCGCCTCAAAGCCTGGTACTTGAAGAGCTAGAGTACCCAGACCCTCAGTACTCAGAACAAATCCTAGGAATCTTTCGCCTGGTTATGACGCCTAGCACTAAGAAGATCTATGCTTCTAAATGTAAGAGATTTTCCCCTATGGTGTAAAGACAAGAAAATCTACCCACTGTGGGCCAGTCTGTCCTCCTGTTGGACTACCTGGTGCATTTACAAACCTCAGGCCTTAGAGCCTCATCACTGAAGGTCCACTTGGCAGCTATTTCAGCCTACATCACTGCTGGGAAGGAGAAAGCCATAATTTCCCATTCCATTTTCAAACGCTTGTTGCACCTCCAACCCCCACTTTTAGGAAACCTGTTCCTTTTTGGGACTTGAACCTCGGCATAGTCAAACTCATGGAGCCCCTTTTGAGCCCATGGCTACTGCAGACTTAAAGTATGTCACTTGCAAAACTGTGTTCTTAGCGGCTGTCACTTCAGTCAGAAGGATCTCAGAGCTGCAAGTCCTCTGTACAGAACCTAACTACATTATCTCCCACAAAGATAAAGTAGTTCTCAGGACAAACAGAAAATTCCTCCCTAAGGTGGTGTCTGAATTTCATTTGAACCAATCAATTCCTCTACTTGTCTTTTTCACAGACAAATCCACTCCTGGTGAGCACAAACCCCATAGCTTGGATGTTAGGAGGGCAGTGACCTACTACCTGCAGCATACGAAGCAGCCCAGGGCCTTTCATACCCAGCTCTTCCTCACCTATGGCGAGGTGGGCAAGGGCAGGCCAGCCTCCAAGAAGACCATTTCTTGGTGGATAGTCTCTTGCATCAAATGTTGCTACAGTAAGGCTGGAAAGCAGCCGCCACAAGGCCTCAGAGCCCAATCTACTAGGGGCACTGCAGCTTCAGTGGCAGCTGCAAGGGACATTCTGCAAAGCAGCTACCTGGAGGACTGTACACACAATCACAAAACATTATTGCTTGGATGTACAGTCCAGATCAGATGCCAAATGTGGCACAGCAGTCCTGCAGAACCTGTTTCCAAAGTAGGTTCTGTACCCTCCTCCCAACTAAAATGCTTTGTAGTCTGCATTAGTCAAGCATGCTGAAGGATTCCTGGGGTGAGAAGAAAAAAATACCATAGTAATATTGTTTCTTCCAGGTTTCCTTCAGTATGCTTGACCTCCCATCCACCCTCCCCTCGCATAACCTGAGAGTAGTTCTGCAGTCCATGCCTTTAGCCAAATTTTGACAGTTCAGGCTGAATAACTAAGGGTTTCACAGTTGTGTGTTTTATAGTTCACCAGCTCCTTGTTTTTTTTCACGTTTTTTATAGTTTTTCACGTATGTTAGGACATTGGAGGTGTTTTTGGCCTTCAGCTATGAAATGAATCCGACTGGCCTCTAGCACAGCATACAGATGGCACACTCTCTCCTGCATTCTGATTGGCTAACTCCATAAAGTCATCAGCATGAACTCCATCTCTGGGGCAGCTGAACCCAGCTGGCATACTGCATTAGTCAAGCATACTAAAGGATACCTTGAAAGAAACAATATTACTTTGGTACGTAATGTTTTCTTTTAGACCATACAACTTGGGCAAGCAGGCAAGAGACCAGGATTAATTATGAGAAGTAAGCACTGGGTATTTTCTGAGAACCATGTTACTCTGGGTAAACTTATGCTCCACATCATACCTCTCAACCTCCTGCCTCAAAAATCAGGGACTAGTCTTAAAAAAAATCAGGGACAAAGGACTGAAATCAGGGACACATCTTCAAAATTGGTGGTATCCACTCAGAAAGCTGGTAGAATTAGGGGTTTTGTGTAAAATGCATTTTCTAAGGAAGAACAAGTCTGTAATTTTAATGTTTGACATTATTTTGTGCTTACAACCCCCACTGTTTAGTCACGGAATCATGATTTTTAGGAGGGACAGAGTAAAATTCTGATGCAAAATCAGGGACGTCCCTGAAAATCAGGGACAGTTGAGAGGTATGCTCCACATTTCCAGACACCAAACTGACAAAGAAGCAACCATTCCTCTACTTGACCCAGGATATTGGTTGTTAGGATTCATTCCCCATAAATGAATTACAACCTCTGGGTGCTTACCTCATTATGAAATCCCAGAACTCAGATTCAAGTTTTTTTTTTTTTTTTTTGGCAGCTCACAGATTCCATGACAAGTTCTCCTCTTTACGTCCCCAATCCAGTCCCTACATGTTCCTAAGGCCGTAACTTCAGATCTAGGGACCATGGTTAGGGGGGCTGTCCTTTCACTCTACTCACTCACTTCCCCCTCAATCTAATGCGCATGCTTAGAGTCATGACTTTACTTTTCAAACATGGATTTCAACATGTTAGAATGCTCATTTTAGCACCACGCTCACTCTGTCATGCTCAGGAAACGTTCCTTTTTTAAGAAACGACTTCATCTGACACAAGGTTAAGAAATCCAAACTCGTACATGCATGAGTTTAAATGTGCTTTGGCGTCATGTTTGAAGGGCACGAGTGGGAGAAGCTGGCCATCAAGGATTCAGTCGGGTGCGATAACTATTACAAATATTGAAAATAGCACTCTAAATGCACATTTACTGTCACACAGGAACCAGATGTATGCTTTTTTTTAATTTTTTTTATTTAATGTGCTTTCTCCTCCTGTAATCAACTGGTCCCCATCGGTCCTACCCATCACGCAGCCCCGTCACCCGTCTTCTCTGGGACTTGCTTCTTTCCACCGAGTACACCCTGGCTTTGCCCCTCAGGGTAGGGCCATTGGGGGAAGGAGGGCTATCCCGAGCAGAGAATAGGGAAGGAAAAGTCCACCTTTCCCTCTCCCATGAGCACCTGTAACTCTACAGTTTTCTGAAAAAGTTACTGATCTTCCCGCCCCCTCACATAATTGTCCTAGTTCTTTAAACCTCCTCTGGACTATATCTACTGTCTTGTCAGCCAGGTCGTTCATCCCAAGATGTATAATTAAATGAGGCTTGTCCCTACCCCTTCTAGCATATTTCAGAACAGACTGTCCCACCCTTTCCGCTGTCATTCCTGGCATGACCTCCACCCAAACACGACTATGCCTCTCCCCCTTGCTACCCCACCTGACTCCTCTTAGTACTGAGTCCCCCAGCACTAAGATTCCACCCCTCTTACTCCCTGCTTGCTTCCATTCATCTCCATCTCTCATTTCCGGCTCCTCTTCTTCTTCCTGCACATTATTTCCCCCTGTTGCAATTCTCCCAGCAGAACTTCCCCCCACTCTGGTTTGGTCTGGGCATTTATCAACTACTCCTCCAATTGCATTATTTCCCTTTTCCTCCTTCCTCTCTAGCAGTGCAAAACTATTTTCTGAAGACCGTTCACAAATGCCCACTCCCTCTCTCTTCATAGTAACCTGTTCTCTCCTTTCCACTCCATGACTTTTGCCACTTCTTCACCTCCCCTCACAAGTCCCTATCTCCTCCTTCCATTTGTCTTTTGTCTCCTGACCTGGTTTCCCCGGCAATCGTTCTTCCTGGCCTGGGTCCCTTTGTCTCTGCTTCCCTTCTTCTGACCCTTTCCTCACTACTGTTTTTTTTTTTTAACTTTATTTTTTATAGATCATTTGCAGGAAGTTCAGATACATTTACTTAATCCATCACTACAGTAAAAAAAGTGTTGTTACAGTATGTAGTGTATTCATTTCATGTAAAGTGTGCATTTCTCGGTTTACACTGATAGGACCTTCAAGCCCATTCCCAGTTTCACCAAGGCTAACTAAATCCAAGAGGAGGAGGATTACTTGGGCCCACTTCCTCCTCTATGTCTCCTCCTCTGTTTGCTTCCAGACCTCCCATCTCGACCACCTCTGGATATACAGTGAGGTCCTGTGATTTATTTTAAATGTGAGCTCTTCAAGCTCAGCTAGACTCTGTACAATTGCTACCCATTCCTTCTTCCTAGGGGGAACAGGGTTGAGCCATAGCCTAGTTATGGCCTTATGTGCCACTGTAATTAAAACTGCCCATAAGTAAATGGTGTCAGGCCCCCTAATGCCCGCAGGAGGGGTGCCCAAGATCACTTCAGTTCAGTCGAGAGGTTGCTCTAGTGTGAGAATTTCCCCTATGGCTGATGTGACCTCTGCCCAAAACCTTTGCAGAATCGGGCATGCCCAAAATATGTGGAGGTAGTCTGCCTCCCCCTTCCCACACCCTCTCTGGCAGTCAGCTGGATATTTTATATTTCTTTTGTTTAAGGTCTTTGGGGTAAGGAAGTAGCGAACCCTTACTTTCCAGGCATACTCTTGCCAAAGAGGGGACCTGGGCATTTTTCTAACTACTTTAAAAATGCTTCCCCAGTCATGATTCGGACAGTCAGGGTTGGTTTACCTCTGCCATTTAGTTTTAATCCTAGTTAACGGGTCAACTTTCACTGATCTAAGGGACCTGTAAAGATGCGAGATCAATCCCTTCTGAGCAGTGGTGGATTGTATCTTCTGAATGGCTGTTATTAAAGGGGCAGCCCTGGCAGGGTCCGCCTCTTTCTTTTGAAGAGATGTTATGTATGCTCTGACTTGAAGGAACCTAAAGTGGTCCGAGCTTTTAAGTCCGAACCTGTTCCGAAGAGAAGCAAAATCCTGGATCAATTCTCCATGGACAAACTGACCCAGATACTCCAGGCCCAATTTACCCCATTGTTTGTATGTAATGTCTAAGCGATTTGGAGGAAAGTCTTCCGCTCAGGCCAAGCTTTTTAGTGGCCATAAGGAGGACTGTAGTCTATATTTTTGCCATAACCTATGGACTGAGCGGATATTGTCCCCCACAGAGTGTAGTCTAGGCAAAGGTTGACAATGGGACATAAGGGGGATCACCATCCGGTCTCCCAAGGGTATCCGGCCTCCTCCCTCCTCCTCTCCAACCCCTGCCAATCGGGGATGAAACTGGGACTTACCCATTGTAGCGCAATTTTTAATTGGATGACCAGGAAGTAGTCTTCCAACTCCGGTAGAGATCTACCTCCTCCGCATTGGTGGGTCTGCATGATTTTTAAGTTTATTCGGGGCCTTTTATTATTCCATATGAATCTGGAAATCATTTTATGCCAAATCAGAAAATCTGACTTATGTATGTGTAATGGTAGGCACTGAAACAAATACAGAAATTTGGGCAGTACGTTCATTGTTATGGCCTGGATCCTTGAATACATGGGCATGTTAGTTAAAGCCCACCTTTCCATGTCTTTTTTTTTAGTGAGGTCGTCAGAGGGGAGTAATTTGTTTTAAATAATTTAGAAAAGTGTTTAGTGATATTTACCCCTAGGTGTTTCATTTTATCAGCAGACCAGTTCAGGGGAAGAAGTTGGAGGATGTCCTCGGATGGACTAAAGAAGCAGCTCAGGACTTCCGTTTTAGTTTTATTTAGTGAATATCCTGAGTGTTTTCCAAATTCTTCAAGTGTGGACCAAATCTGTCCTATGGACCTATGTGGCTGAGACAGACACAGCAGGACATCATCGGCGTACAGTAAGATTTTTTTTCTGGATACCCCCCACCTCTATCCCTGATACCCCCTCCTCCCTCCTTACTGCCTCCGTCAGGGGTTCAATATAGAGGGCAAACAGAAGAGGGGAGAGGGGGCACCCCTGTCAAGTGCCTCTGCCAAGCCTGAATCTATCTGAGAGCCCACCGTTCACCCTGACATATGCCTGGGGGCCTGTGTACAGTGACCTTATAGTGTCTATAAATGCTTTGGGAAACCCCCTCTGTTCCAGCACTGTAAATAAAAAGTCCCATGAGACTTTATCAAAAGCCTTTTCGGCATCTAGGCTCGTTGAATTTCATCTATCATGTTCAGGGCAGAGCGCACTCCGTCGGGCGCCTGCCTGCCCATGACAAAACCAGATTGGTCCGTATGAATCAATTCCGGCAGGATAAGATTTAACCAGGAGGCAATAATTGATGTGAATATCTTGTAGTCGTGGTTAAGCAGAGATATAGGACGATATGATTCACACCTTGTAGGGTCCTTTCCCTCCTTGTGGAGAATTGTTGTAGTTGCATACTGCCAGGAAGGTGGGGGAGGTCCACCTTCAACCCAAATATTTGAAAAAACCTCTAAAAGCAGGGGGGCAGTCTCCAAAGCAAAGGCCTTATAAAATTCAGCTCCGTAACCATCCGGGCCTGGACATTTAACAGGCTTAAGTTTCCTGATAGTAGAAACTATCTCTTGTTGTGTAATTGGCCTAGTCAGCTCGCGTACCATGTCTGGTGTCACTGGTGGGAAAGGGATAGACTTCAGATAGTTCTGTTTGTCCTGTGTTGAGGTTTTTTCATTAGGGCCATATAGATTCGAATAATATTCAACAAATGCCTCAGCTATTTGTGAGGCCTGTCTGACCATTTGGCCAGTCCGGGGAGATATTATTTTGGTTATTGTTGCCTTTGCTACATATTGGCGCAATTTAAAGGCCAGTAGTTTGGTTCCTCTGGGGCCTCCCTCGTAATATTTTTGTTTTAAATAAAATAGGGCCTTCTCCGTCTCAGCTATTTTTATTTTTTGTAGCTGGTTTTTACATTTTGTCAGCTCCCTGTTCCGGGCCCCATCCCACTTGATTTTTTGGCCATTTTCCAGTTCTTCAATCTGTGCTAATAATTCCTGCTGTTTCTGCATCATTTCTCGTTTCTTGTGGGAGGCTATGGATATCAATTTGCCTCTCAAAGAGGCTTTAACCGTGTCCCACTTATTTTCAAATGATTTTTAAGCTCCTCCATCACCCCCTTATCCTGGAGTAGAGAGGCGTCTAACCTCCAATGTGTAATGCGCTTGGACAGTCCCAGCTCCACCTCTAAGTAAACCGGACTATGATCCGAGAGAATGGTCGTACCCACCCAGGTAGAATGAAATCTACTTAAGTCTCCGGAGAATGTGAAAAACATATCCAATCTGGAGAATACTCGGAACCTTGGAGAGAAACAAGTATATTCTCTCGCTCCAGGATACTTCTCCCTCCAAATATCGACCACGCCCAGCTGTTCCAACATTACTTTTATGGAGCGGGCCTTTGCCGCATCCACCTTCGGGATTTGAGAGGCTGAGTCAAGTACTCTGTTTAAAACTACATTCCAATCCCCACCCAATATCAGTATGCCTTTGGCCTTTTCTGCCACCAGTTTGAGAATGTTTGAGTAAATTCTGAATGGGGACCCTGGGGGGATGTAGACATTAACCATAGTGACCTGCATGTCCTGAATGGTCCCTATGACTATAAGGTACCTTGCCTCAGGATCCTCTATCACCTCCTGCTGTTGAAAGTGAAGGTTTTCCAAGAGGAGAATCGCCACCCCCCTCTTTCTACCCACCGGAAGAGATGAGTGGTATATTAAAGGGAATGACCTTGATTTAAGTTTTAAAGCTTCCAGAGGGGAGAGGTGGGTCTCCTGTAGGAAAACTCCTTCACACTTCTGGGATGCAATGAATTGCTGAATCCTCCTCCTCTTAATAGGGCTTGTTGATCCGTTTATATTAAGTGACATAAATTTTGTGTCACACTTAGCCATTCTCTAACCAGATACATGTATATACCATTTTCTTGAACACTAATCCACTGTAGTTTAACAATTTCGCTTGATAATACTCCTGCAAGACATCAAACTTTTTAACATGAACATTTACAACTTTTAAAGAAACATTCGTTGCAACTGTTGAATAACTGAACTGTTGCTCTGGCCTCGTCCAACACCGAGCCAAGAGCTGGTTTAAATGCTGGATAGCCGCAGCCGAAACTTCTCTCCGCTGGGCCACCCCTAATCCACTGGTTTGACTTCCTAGGGAAGGCTGAATGATGTTTGCCAGCCGAAGGGTGTCTGAATATACAGACCATAACAGGGAGCTCAGCTGTGCAATGAGTGTTCCCTGTGGGCCCCAGGAACATCCTTGGGAAGCACCCCCCTTCCTATTGCCAGTACGCATACACATAGGCATCCTACTCCCCTTCCCCCACCGCCCAGAAAGCAGTCATAACATTCCTCTTGCCCATCATAACTTCGCAGCCTAAATAACCTGAGGTTGTACGGTCCCGGAACCTTGGGGCCCCCCTTTCCACCGTCTCTCAGGCTTGAAAAAAAAAAACCCTCCCGAAAAGCTTTAGATGTACATGTCATCGCAGAAGTTTCAATACAGTGGACACTTCCCTTGCTTCGAGCCTAGAGCCGCAGATTATTGCTCTATCTCCATTTATCGAGGTGTGCCCTCAGGTCCTTGTCTCTTCGTCGCCTCCCTTCTTCGCGACCACCCCTTCAGTTGAGGGCCACGTGAACGAAGATGGGTGCTGAGTGATATTGGGACTAATTGGGTCTAGGGTTTCCCCCTCTAACCCCCCCGGGAACCCGAAGATGTCAAGGCCTCAGCCCCTCCTCTCTACTGGCACATTACACAAAAGTGTTAAAATTAACTCAGTTAGGTATGCATTCTTTTACAGTTTGTACCGTGACATTTTAAAATGAGATGCCCCATGTTTACCTTCTTGCTGTCCCCGCCTCCCTCCCCCCGAAATATCGGGGCCAGCTGTAGTGAATGGGGGTTAGTTATATTTGTTTGGGATGGCTCTGCTAAGGGAAAAGTGCAGCCAGTACTCACTGCGACCCCTACGTATTTCGGGAGGAGAGATGTAGTCCCCACGTGGTGCTATTTGGGGGATCAAAGGGACATCAGGATCGTCAGCCCAAAGAGACCAAATAAGAAAGAAAAAAGCTTTGCTGATCACTCGTTTTGTGAATAGAGAGATCACTCCATAGTTCGTGATGGCTGTTTCAGGAGTCCGTTTCTCTCGATGGGGCCGGTTCTCCAGCTTCTCCAACCTCTTTGCTCCCCGTCAGTTTTTAAATGTGGAGCTCCTTTGTTGATCAGTGCTGGATCCCTGAGCTTTCAGAGTACCGCGCCAATATCCGCGTGGAGCAAGGTCTGTTGCATCCGCTGTGAAGAGCCCTTTCTTGCAACACCCTCTGCGCCACAGACCATGCAAACGCCAGAAGATCCCTCTCCAGCCTTTCCTTCATCAGTGGCAGGGTAGCAATTCCCAATTCTTCGAGGTAAGGCGCTGTGGCCAAAAGATCCTTAAAAACTCTGACTCCCTGTTCGGTAGTGATCTTTAGTCTCGCTGGATGTAACACCTGGGCTTTTATGTTTTTAGCTTTCAACTGCTTTACTATTGGCCAGATCATTTTCCGGGCTTCCTGTACCTTCGGCGTGTGATCATTATCGATCGTTATTCTGCGATCCTCGTATTCCAGTAAGCCCTTTCTCCAGGCTCGCCGCAATACCTCCTCTTTACTGGCATATAAGGTAAACCGGGCTATGAAGGATCTTGGCCTAGCCTCAGGATTACTTGGCTTCCGGGCCAGGGAGCGATGCGCCCGATCCAGCCTTAAATCAAGATCTTCTGGCAGGTCGAGAGTTTTCCTGAGTAGATTTTGTATAAATTCTATGGTATTTGCTGCTCCATTCTCCAGACCTTTGGGGACCCCATGTATCCTGACATTCTGCCATCTGCTCCTACCCTCGAGGTCGTCGAGCATGTACATTAGCTCTCGGTCCCTTGCCAGTAGCTAGAGCAATAGCCTGTCTTGTCTGTCCGTTTGTTCAGAAACAGCTGAGAGGCACAGTTCTATTTGATCTGTTTTATGGTCAATCCTACTAAGATCCGCTCGTAGGTCGGACAGCGACCGGTCAATTTTTGTGACTGTACGAGCTGTTTGGCGTATGGTTTCTATCAGGTCATCATCACGGGCCCTGCCATGCTTCGCGGCCTGTTGCATCTCTCCAATACCTTCTCCTTCTTCGTTACTTTCCATGTCTTCAGTTTGCAGCTTCGCCTTAAGCTTCTGTGCGGGAGTCAACTGCAGTTTCCCTGCTTTGTTTCGCCGCTGTTTGGCAGGGGATGCCGTCATTTACCGGGCGATTAGCGTAGATTTTAGGCAGTGGGGAGCAGAGCGAGCAGCTCAGGTTGCCATATCGTGCCCTGATGTCACCGGAAGTCCTCCTCACTACTGCTGGCTCAAATCACCCTCCTTCATCTCCCCTCCTCCCTCCCTCCAGTATTGGGCTAAACCCACCCCCAGTCTGCCTTGCCTTAGTTCCTCCTACAGACCCTCGATCTCCTTTCTAAAAAATGTAGGCATTTTTAAATGTTTTAAATTATTTTTTTTCCTGAAGAATGGTAGAATGGAAGTAATGGGCAGACTGGAAGGGCCTTGCAGTCCTTACCTGCCATCAACTTCTACGTTTCTATGTAAGAAAAAAGTATGGGCCCCTAAGGTGCAGGGGCACAGTTTGCACCTAGCTAAGGCCGGCTCTGCCCTGAGACAGGAGGACTGTGTAGGTGAGGGAGTCTGAGAGAGGGGGGGCAGTAAGGCGTACAAAGATAGAAAGTAAAAAAAAAAAGAACAGGGAAGGGTGGGAGGGACGGGGTAGCTCAGATGGTATAATCAGTGAGGAAGGGGGAGAGGGGGTTGGGGGCAGCATCAGTGCTCAACACTGAGAGCTGCACCTTCGAGCAGACTTTTTTTTTTTTTTTTACGTAGTATTTATCCCTCCTACTGTCCCCTCTCACCACTCAATCAGACTTCCTCTGTTGCGCTATCCTTCTTCACACTGGAGTCTGCCCCTAGAGCACCTGGTCCATATAGCCTTGATTGCCGGATTACCCCCCCCCGTGGGGTGGAGGGAGCCCCCTACTCCCACCGACCATTGATTGTGGACACTGTGCAGCAGAGTCTGCCCCTGTGATCCAAGGGCACGCAATGAGGAGTCATCACCTAGGCGAGGAGAGGGTGATTTTCCTCTGTTTTTCTTCCCCCAGCGCCGGCGTGCAGTGAGGGCCAATAAGCAAGCGGGCGCGATGAGATGCACCTCCTGCTCTGCCCCTCTGCCGATGTCTGTCCCGGAACCCACGCTGTTACCTCCCTCTACCGCACCTACCTCCCGAGCTCCCCCAGGAGGCGGTATTGCGGCGGGAGCTTGCAAGTTGACCCGCCAGAGAAGGACAGCAGCTGCCGGGCGCTAACTTTCTCTTCCCCGCCGACCTCTCTCGGCGTGTCTGTGCTCGCTCCCAACATCGGCCGCCAAGGTGGTGCGAGGTAAGGTGTCCAGTGCCTCAGCCCTCAGCGACACCCGGACGGCCTATTCGAGCAGACCTGATAGACCATAAGGCTTGTATCTGCTGGCTTGTTCGTATGTTCATGAAATGGACACTTGCATTGAGTTGTTCCCTTACTCCATGACTCGCCGGAAAGTTTAATACCCTTTATAAAAGACTATAAATGTATGTCACAGGATGAGCAATTACTGCATTTTTCTCTGAAGACATCTGAAAACTTCTCACCAGTGAGATAAATAAGGAAAGTCTGGATTTTATCTCCCCGGACAATGATGCATTCAGCCAACTAACAACCACTGTTTTGGTAAACTTGGATGTTTCAAAATCTTGTGGCAGGTTTTCAAAAAGCATACTCGGGAGAGACAGAAAACAGACCTCCTGTTACATTCTTTGGGCATTTTCCATAATGGCTCAGCCATGATACTAGGCAGAAAGTCAGGGAAAAGTTGTCTCATTTGAGCTGACCAGTAGTTCAGCAGTGAACTGGGAAGTTTGAGGCCCACCCGTTCCATGACCGAGTCAAGAGTTCCTGGGTCACCTCAGAGATTTCCTTTTTCCACTTGCAGAAAAAGATACACAGGAAATTTTGGTAACAGAAAAAAAAAAAAAAAAAGAACTGACTCAGCAAGTTTTAGATAAGGGCAGTGTTTAGAACAGACAGGCTAAAAATTAATTCTTCATAATGTTAATCCTGGAGGGCAAGGGTGTAGCTACTGATACTTCAAGTAAGCCATGGCATACCAAGTTTAGTAGCAGGGGGTAGCAAACAAGCTGGCCAGCACTGCTCTGCCCTCTGTAGTCCATCGCGTTTAAATTCCTTTGATTGGCTTTGCAGGCTTTTTCTTTTCTCTTTTAGCTTTGTTTTGGGGGGTGGCAGAGTGGACCACGGACGCTGAAGCTGAAGGTCTCAATTAGGTTTGCATGGTCTGCCTGCATAGTAATTGGCTGTGGCACCTGGTAGGGGGTGTGGCAAGTCTGGGGCAGCGAGTTTAATTGCCCCAGCAAAGTTAGAAGCTATACTATTAGTTCAATTGCACTGGGAGCGAGAGAAGCAGTAAAAGAACTGAGGAGCAGCAGACAGAAGAACAGACTCAGAGCCAGCTGAAAGAATAAAGACTTCCTGTGGAGTGGCAAGTGGAGCAAATCTGCCTACCTACCGGAGAGACATTTCTGCCATGATCTTGGACTCGTGGTGCAGTTAGTGGCTTCTACCAGTGGGTAGCCAGCACCACACTAGCAGCGCAGACAGATGGCAGATCTAGTGTGGGAATCATCTGATTGCAGCCAGGAATCTTGGACTCAAGTCATTTGGGGGGGTGGGGGCAGGCATGAACAACAGTAGGGGAGGGGTAGCAGTGCGGCAGGTTGATGTACAAATCTGAAATGCTTGGCTACACCACTGCTGGAGGGAACAGGGAAGATCTTGCGATACGCTTTACTATTTTGTGCAGCAAGGCTGTGTAACTCAAAAGAGCAGGAAACTTTAAAGCTTTCATTCAAATCATGTTTTTAAGTATTTAATTAAAAAGCAACGCTTGGCTGCCTTCTAGATCAGCATGACCAAAATTAGAGAACAAAAACAGCTTTCAGTACTTACTTGACAACAGTCCAGCCCACCACAGCCATTCCTTAAGGTATGCATGGCCTCCTTGACCTAGGAACACAATGACAATCTGTCAAGCTCTGCGTTGAAGACATTAAAAATACACTGATGCATTTTCCTACTACTAGTCAACTAGGCTCAGTCTGTCAAGTGTTTATTTATGTATTTATTTGAAAACCAGTAGCCAGGAAAGCCACACTGAGCAAAAGCCTGTTTCCAGGTGTGACCCAGAGAGGGGAACAAGTGTGTACAAAGCAGGTAATGAACAAATATCAATGTACAATAAAGCCAAGAATAAATATTTTTTTTTTGTATCTTCTATTTTTGCCCTCAACGAGTCAGGGCATCTCTCAGAGATGCTCGCTCAACTACTGCCGCTATTCCCCGCCTGAGAACTCTTGCTCTGGGACCCTCCCAGCCCCACCTAAATGGCGGCCTGTTCTAGAATTAGAGGGTCGGTCCTGGTAGAAAGCCCAGGGGGATCCGGAGGAGAGATGGTCCAGCGCTGGAGATGTGGACAGAGTCCCTGGAGCCTCCGTCGCTTCTCTGATCTGCTGAGGGATTTTTACATGGTGGCTTTCCCCCTCAGAGCACGGACGTGCAATGACGTTTTACCACTGTGTGCTGACATCTGCCGCTGCTCCACCCCCTCGTCGCAGCACCGCAAATTCCTGGCAGTGCCCCTGGTCTCCACCAGGAGCTGCCGAAGAGGGGTGCTGGCCCTAGATCCCTCCCCAGGAAGGGACAGCAGTCCTCTGTATGCTCAATCCCTTCCCGGCTACTGACCCCTGGCGGCCCGAGTCCGTTCCCGAAGCCAGGTCACCAGCGTGGAGTCCAGCACCCTCAACCCACAGTGCCACCAGGCTGGCATAATATAACCGTAATTTGCAGGTACAAACATTAATGAATACAATGTACAATGAATGCAATGACCAAGATACTGCACAGCAGTTCAGCCCTAGAGTGTAATGTTAGATACAGAGATACACTAGGGACAAGAACTGAATGGAACAAGAACAAATATGTACCAGTCAATTAAGGATGGGTTGTAGAATCTTCATAATGTAGGATTTTGTTATATCCATAATTCAAGAATGGTAGGTAACTTGGACCCACGGCATATTAGGCTGGACACAATACAAACAGTCATGTATTTGCTAGTTTTACATGCATGTGCGACTGTCATTATTACCCATAATGTATGCTAGATAACTGTTTTGGTGGTACCAACCAAACTGGTGCTGAATACTGGCAGCGCGTGTGTGTGTGTCTAATTACAGTGTGCGCCGCTTAACGCGGACTGTTTCGTGTAAACAGCAATTGTCTGCGTTAAGCAATGTCCACAACCACAGTTGCCGGCAGATGAAAAACTAACACTGTTTATACAGTACTTGACTTCGTGGGATTTGTTGTTTTGGTTATGTACGTTTTTATTTCTACGAGGACTTGGTGTTTGGTGCTTTTAGTGCTCAGTGTGCTTCAGTGCAGTACATTAGCCTTTATTTTTCACTGGACTTTATGGTGACATTGTGGGTGGTTGGTGGGTGTTTGTGCGCGTTAATTTAAAAAGCAGATGTTATTGCGGGTCCTCCACCTTTGGAGCCAGCCATCTCTGTTGGGGTGAAATTAGGTTTCCCTAAGGCAACAGCAAGCAGCTTAGCTTTGTCCATTAGCAGCGGACCACTGACCATGGCGTCACGGCTTCTGACATCTGTGAACCAGAGTAGCAAACCTTCGATCTCATGGTCCTCACTGTCCCTTTTCCATTTCCTTTCCAGGTTCTGGTTCGAATGCCACTGCTGTAGAATGCTCTGCTTCTGTTTCAGCAGGTCTGAAACAGTTGATTTAGGGATTCCAATACGCTGGGCAATGTCTATCTGACGAAGCAGTTCAACTTTACGAGCAAGTGGGATGCCAGGTCGTCGAGAGGAAGCCATTGCAAGGTGTTAATGGGTGTTAATGGATGGCTGATGGACTTGCCTATTTATAAAGAGCACTGATCAACACCGACAGCACTGAGTAATTAACTCAACTGACATAACAGCGTGTGATTCAGTGTGTGATTTCTTGCAGTTTCTGACAATTCAGTGTCCGTGGTAGGTGCGCACAAGGTCTGCATTATCAGTAAAAAATAACGCTACAATGGCATGTTTTGGATTTGGTAGCAAGATTTTGTCAGTGGAAAGCGATTGTCCATGTTATCCACATCCGTATTATGTGGCACCCACTGTATTAATACAGTTATTGTATTTATTGCATTGGTCAGCCAGTAAGCTATTAAAGAGTAAACACCAGTCACAAGTTAAAGATCACTGGAAATGTAAAGTATGAGCTATTTAATTTTTACTGGTAGCACACACCTGCAGGGACGCCTGTGTTTAATAAAACCAATGCTGTTCAGATTTACCATGGGATTGTGTGCATTTTCCTTCTCCCTGCTGCTCCTTTACCGATTCCTCAGATCAACAATATTAAGATTACATCAATTTAGTCCTTAAGACTATTTAATTTTACCTTTGCCCTTAAAGACATTTTTTTTTGTTTTATTTTTGATAAACAAGTAACAAGGCATCGATTACCACTCATGTTGCCAGGGACCTGGATTCAGGAAGAGCCTAGGTTGTTGAGCACAGCGAAGGGGAGAAGGACTGAGCATCCCATGGGAAGCTTGCTTTCTCTGGGGAGGAAGAGTGCCACCTGGGTGACGACGGATGTAGCTGTGGGTCGGCACGCCTCAGGATAGTGGAGATGCTGTTTGACACCACGTGGCAGCAGAATCTATGAGCAAGTTTGCCCTTGTACATCACAGTCACCGAAGTCTCGAGGAAAAGGCATGAAAAACAGGGAAGATGGCCCTGGCAAATCAGGCCCCGCCCCGCTGAAGCAGTCACTCCTAGGGTAACCCTGCCTTGACCACACCAGGGGGAGGTAAACCATGGCCCATTGGGGGGTCGGTGTCCCTTGGGAGATCCTGAGGGAGTCTGGTATTGGGATTGAAGGAGAGGTATAAAGTATTGATAAAAACAAAAATAGTAAAAAGGCATACATTTATAGTTACGGAATAATCATATGTATATCAAGGGGTTCAATATGCCTGGATTAGAAGGGAGAAAGCTGTGTAGAGAATAAAATGATTCCTCGCTGCTTCCCACAGAGTATAGTGGCTCTTCACTCTCAGGGCACCGGCAGCACTGATAAAAATGCAATACAGTGGCACATATCAACATTGTTTTCTAAATAAATGTATTTTGTCAAAAATATTACTTAGCAGTAAAACAGCACAATGTACAGTTTGAGAACTGCATACGTAGGGATGAGTGTCATAGGACATGGCTAGACTGGAAGCATTCGCTCACGTGACTCTGTCCTCTGGTCACAGAATCCAATTTAATCTCCAGTTCAATGCAGGCAGGCACAGAGAAGCACAACCAGGGGTCACAGAAAAAACTTAAAATTAGTGGCTAGCCTGACCCGGTGGCACTGAGGGTTGAGGCGCTGGACGCCACACCTCACACCACGCCGGCGACCCGGGTTTGGGAACGAACTCGGGTCGTCGGGAGTCAGCAGGGGGAAGGAGGATTGAGCGTCCTAATGGATGCTCTCCTCCTTTGGGGTGGGATTCCAGGGGTGTTTATCGCACCCGATGTCCCGGAGGGTCGGTGGAGCACCGACTTCGGGACCGCGCGGCCCATGGCGCTTGGGGTCGGGAAGGGGTGGACGCCTGGCCAGGCATTTGCAGCGTGCATGCCAGCTACCCGAGCCGGTGTCCTCAGGGGTGGAAGGGAACAGAAAAATGGAAACACCCCTCTCGGTCCTAGATGAAGACTGATCTATGCCTCCCAACCATCGACTCACGGGCAGACCCAGCTGTGCCGGCTCTCCTCGAGCAAGGTCGAGGAGGAAGGGCACTACCCCCCCCCCACCCAGGGGGGATATCCGGGCATCAAGGAAGTATAGTGGAGAGACCAGGTACTGTAGGGGCTGACTCCGTGTCGGTGGTCTGTGGGGGCTGATCAATGGTCCGAAGGAGTGGACAGGGACGGTAGTACAGGCGGGATAAAAAGACAGTAAAAAAAAATAAATAAATAAATTTAAAATTGGTGGCTAGCTACAGGCAGCACACAAGTCCTCCTCAAAGATGGTGCTGGGAAGTGGGGACCCATCAGATGTGTCCCAAAGTGCAAGGAAGGCATAGAGGCCACATAGGATGGGTCCATTAAGAGAGAAGGAGGGGAGACAGAATCACTCTGGGTTCAACTGACAGTGGACTCGGGGGAGGGGGTACATCTGGGGGTGATCTACGGACTGTAATGACGGAGCCAAAGGAAAAAAAAGAAATGGGGTAAAAAAACTGGGAAGGGGACCACAAAAGGGGAGGTAGTAGTTGTGGGGGATCTCAATTTACTGTACCAGACATAGCCTGGGATACCCCAGTATCTAGGAGCACCAAAAGTCAGGTCCCACTCGACATACTGCAGGATTTCCTACTGGAACCACTGGTCAGGGAACCCACACAGCAAGTTGTCATTCTTTTTTTTCATATACACTTTCTCTCCTTCGGGGCACCAGAGCAGGCTAGCTTCAGTCCCCTCCCTCAAGAGGACTTGTTCAGCCCTGTCCGTATCTGGGGCTTCATGTGCCTGCCCCAGTACTCCCTTTTTCCATTTCCTCCCCATGATTTTCTCTTAACTTCCCAGAGCGCCCAATGCAAGGATGTAATGTGTGCGTGGAGGCGCACACGTTGCTTTGGCCTGGATGACCCCGCTCCTGCCATCCCTAGCCTAACACCTAGCCCCACCCTCTGACACCTGCACTACCACATGCCTCCACATGGTGGCAGCCGAAGGCCAGGTAGGCTAACCTCCCCGATCCGGGAGAGGAGAGCTGCCGGTTGGCAGCCTGATCCTCACTCAGCCCTCCCCTCAGCAGCCCATGTTCGCCATCAAACACAGGTCACCGGCAAGGTTAGGAGATAAGGCAAGGGTACCTCAGCCCTCCAGGACATTAGGCTGGCCGTGCAAGTTGTCATTCTTGATGTGGTGCTCACCAACTCAGAAATGGTTGGCAGTGTGCAAAATGGGGAACCACTGGGGTCCAGTGACCACAAATACCACATGGTTTGAACTGGCCTGGGTAAGCACAGTCCCTTGTCAAAAACTGAGGTTCTGGATTTCAAACAGGCAGATTTTGGCCAGATTAGGGAAATTGTCAGGGGGACACTGGCAGCAGTGGATAAGATCAGGGGAGTGGATGAGAACTGTGAGTAATTAAGGGGGCAATTCTCACAGCAACTAACGTGTCTCAGAAATGGAAATTACATACCGTAATTCTTGACCTTCTTGGATGAAGTCTCTGCTACTCATTCACACTAACGGGACTACGCCAGAGGTGCTAGGACCCCGCGGGAGCCAAAAATATTCAGGAGGGCTGTGCCGGGATAGGACCATGCATGTCCGGTGCCGCGAGGCTAACTTGCGCCAAATAGGCTATCTCGGCGTCGACCCTCCAACTGCCTGAGTACCTTTTCAACCAAGGAGGTGCAGCGTAAACTAATGAAAGAAAACCTAACCCTAATGTCCGGGCATATGAAGGCCTGGATGACCTATGTAAGAAGAGTTAATTCAACAATGTCTTCACAGCCCAAACAACAAGGAAGTGAAGACTAAAACAGAACGAGTGAGCTCGGGGGATGGTGGGTGGGCATGTGAATGAGTGGTGGACACTTTGTCCAAGAAGATCAAGAATTACGGTAAGTACGTAATTTCCATATCTTCCTGGACTAAAAGTCTCCACCACTCATTCACACTAATGGGAAGAGTACCGAGCTAAAAATCAAACCCTCAGAGTACGGCAGTAGGAGACAGAGCTCACGCAGGACAGAAGTCCATAAGGACTGTCCTGCTGAAGAAGTGAACTGTCTGGCATGGGCATCCAGAACACAGTGCTTTTACAAAGGTATGCACTGAGCTCTAACTTGCTGCCTTGCAGACGTCTGCAACAGGGACATTACGAATCTCCGCTAGGAAAGTCGCAACTGCTCCGGTAGAGTGGTGTAAACCCAGCCTTCCAGCCTGACCTGTGCCATGGACTAGTAGTGTCAAAGACATGCTACTAACCAAGCCAAAATGCATCTCATGGCAACAGGCTGACTCAGCCAAAGCATGCTGGAAGACACAATAGTTGCTTGGATGCATATCTTATCATTCTGTCAATGAAGAATCGAAGAACCTTCTTAACATCCAGAGAAAGGAAGGGAGTGCTCTCCTTCATTCTGGAGTTGGAGTTAATAAGTTGGGAGAAGTAAAACTTGACTAATGGTAACTGAGCCAGTGACATGCTGTCTACTGGCGCAAGATAGACTGAAAACGCACAGAGGTGTACCTTCACTGCCGAATAATGCAGGCCTGCATTAGACAGGTCCAAGAGGCACCCTAACACCTTACTTGGTGGGCAACCAAAGGGTCCAGATGGGGCTTGCACACCAGATGGAGAAGGATTTCCATTAAGCCGCGTGAGCCCTCCAGGTGGAAGGCCTATGCGCGGCCCAGAAGATGTGTGCGATGGTCTGGGAAACCTAAAACTTGCCCACTTCCCTTTCCTGAGGAGCCCAGCATGGGGATGAAGGGAACGCAGGTTAGGATGGACTAAAGTCCCTGTGTCAGAGGTCCACTCATAGAGAGAGCCACCTCGGAGGAACTTCTGACAGACTGTTGATCAATGCAAATCATATCTGCTGAGGCCAGTCTAGGATGATGCATCCTGCACCCCCCCACCCCATGCCTACAACTTGTGCAGCATCCTCTGAAATAAGGGAAGAGGAAGAAAATATACAGGGAGCATCTTGTCTACTGCAGTGACTACATCCTGACAGGAAAACCAGGGTCTGGATTTCTGAAGCAGGATATAGGCAGTTTTGCATTGAGAGGGGACGCAAAAAGAAGGACCGAACTGCCCCACTCGCTGAAAACGACTACACGAAATCTGAACTGATGCATCATGCTAGAGGTACCACTCTCACAACCTCATGGCCTTCCTGCAGAGAGGGTAGGAGGGCACCCTACCCTGCTTGCTGATACAATATATCAGAGATCTGTCGTCCGTCCAAAGTAGGATCACTTTGTGGCAGAGGGCATCCTTCAGGACTTTGCTTATAAGATAGCTCTCATCTCTAAGAAATTTATGACAAGATGAGGTTCCTCCTGGCTCCACACCTGAGTGTGGAGGTCTTGACAGTGAACTCTCCACGAGAGGTTTTGTCTGAGGCTGTCATTTTGTACAGAGGATTGCAGATGCGTGGTCGGAGACCACTGCTTGCTGCGGATGACGCCCTGAGTCCTAGCATCCGCTTGACTGAAAAGGGCCCGAACAAAGTCGTTTTCCATGATTTAACGAGCCATCTGACGATGTCATTTCTCCTGTCCTCTGGAACGAAAACAGATGCCCTGGAGGTATCCAGAGGGGCGCCTATGAAGAGAGTCTGCTAAGAAGACGAAACTGGCACCGTCCCCGAATCAGAAAACCCCCTGGAACAACTGAGAAGCTGTGGCAACTGCCTCCTGTGTCTCTTGCCCAGATGGGCTGGCTAGGAGCCAAATGTCTACGAAGTGAAGACTTGAACGCAGAGGTTTTAGTGAACTCCTCTCTGAACAGGTACTTGTTTAACCTTCCAAGGTCAACATATGGTGCATGCTGCCTGTTATCTTGGAGCTACAAGTAATGTAAATAGGAACCTGTGCTTCGTTCTGCTGTGGAACAACTTTTACTGCCCAGTTCCTACACAGGCCCCGTATCTCAGAAGCAAGAGGGTGTGACTGAGAGGTGGACAGATTCTGCTACCATCTGGGTGGAAGATCTGGGGAAATCTGAGAAATTGAAAGAGTATCCCTCTCGGACAATCCTGATGACCCATATGTCCGCTGCAATGGACTTCCACTGCCTGTAAAACTGAAACAGCCACCCTTCCTACTGCCGAGAGGCGTCCCCCTCAGACAGCTGAGGTGGGATCTGGGCTGGATTCACAGAGGTTGGTACTGGGGCCCTGTTTCCTCTACTGGGTTGGTTCCTGATAAAGGCACCTAGGCCTTTACCTTGAAAGGACTGCCTATTACGAGAATGTTGAAGGTCCTGTTCCTCTGAAAGGCAGCAGGCGCCGCCTGTTTAAATGGCAGTCATATTGTTCTGAGTGGCCCCCAGAACTCAACCTGTGGACTGAACAGATAAGCACAGTCAAGGAGACGTTAACCACCTGCCGCTAGCAGCAGTTGCCCTAGAGGCAGAGTTGTAGGCGTCCATAAAATCTTTCAGCTGATCACTGGGCTATAAGCCCCTAGCAATGAAGTGTTAAACTCTGGAGGCTCTCGACCGCTGCAATGAGAGTGTTCCACAGGGTGTACTTGTACTGAGGAATGTAGGAACTCAAGACGCAGAAGTCTGCTTTGGTCCACCATGAAGACCGAAATGTTATGGTGGACCCCGTAGCTCTGAGGAAAAAGAACTGGAAAGAAGATCTTCCATTACACTGATATAGAAGGCTTGCATTCCAGCCCATAAAATGAGTCATCCGCTGAGTCCTCGACAAAGCAAAATAGGAAGAGACTCATTCAAATCCACTTCTACCCCAGAATAACCTCCATAAGGCAGGTCTAGACCAGGAACATGGAAGACACCACCACCTGGACTGGCGAAGAGTTCAGTGCCACCTATGGCGCCAGACCCGGCACCACCCATGGTGCCAGACATGGCATCACACACAGTGCCAGACCTGGCACCAGATCCGGTGCCAGACCCGGCGGCAGACCACCTGGTGTCTGATGCGGCACCAGACACGGTGCAAGAACCACTGCTGGCCTGAAGAAAAGGGGAGATGGAAAGTGGTACCCGTGCCGACCCTTATAGGAAAAAGGCGAGGGGACAGGCACGAGGAGTCGGCGTCGATGGCGCTGGCACCGGAGAGGGCACCGCGTACATACTGGCCCATCTGACCCAGTCGCAGCCCAGCAGCTCCGAGGCCTGAAGGCCCAGGAACTGGGTCCACTGGCCAGGACAACTGGGCAGACGCCATACCCCCTGCTCTAAAAGAGCGGCCCAGACGTGAAACTGCTCACCGGAACCCCATCAAGGATAGAGACGGGATCCGGTGTCAAAGATCGTGGCCGTTAAGAGCGGAGCCAAAGAGGAACCCTCCGGAGTTGATTCAGGCCTACCACTCTCCACCATCAACGATCTCTGTGCAGACGTACCAGAGGGCAACCTCGAGCAGTACCAATTATTCTTCCACTGACAGGAGGAAGAAGAGCTCAAGGTGAAGTGGAGCCGGGTCCCGAAAACCACAACTTTTGTGCTTTAGGTGGACTGTTCCCCCTATCCCCGAGCAACGGACTGCCTGTGGTCGTACCCCACCCCCCGGAAAGGGCGGTGGACCAGACACAGACCCACTGCCATCACAGCTTTCAAAAGAAGTCTCCCTACTGTCATCGCTACCGTCTGAGGTAGACTCCGATGATGGCAGGCTGAGAATTTCTTCTTCTTCATCTTTTTTTTTTTAAAATTAGAAAAGAACACTAAAAATGGTTAAGTTAAACGAATATTGAACGGCTACAGCTGCTGTCGTATAGACGAAGACTTGACTCCCGGCAGGCGAGCAATGTTGATATCGAAGTGCACTCGACAGCGGGAGAAAAGAAACTGAGGCAGTTGGGAGGTCAATGCCGAGATAGCTTCATATGGCGAGCTAGCCTCCGGAGCCACGACGCGCGGGTCCTATCCCGTGCCAGCCTCCTCCTGAAGATTTATGGCTCCCGCAGGGTCCTAGCACCTCCGGAGTAGTCCCATTAGTGTGAACGAGTGGTGGAGACTTTTATTCCAGGAAGATTTGTCACCACAAACAACAAACACCAGTGGCTGATCTGGTTCTCCAAGGATGTAGGGGTCATTGAGGAGGCAAAGAAAAGGGCCTTTCCTAACTACAAGAAGTGTCAAGGGACTGAGGAGTGGAATGGAGTACCAGAGTAAGATGGAGGCCATGAAGGTGGTCAGGGGTAAAAAAGGCAGACACAGAACTGCAAATTGCGCAAGGGGTCAAAGAGGGGAGAAGGAGTTTTTCCAGCAAATCAGCTAAAAAGAAAGACAAGGCAGGAATAGTTAGGCTGGCATAGTGAAGAAGGGTAACAGAGGATGATATGCATAAGGCAGCCGATTTTGAACAACTACTTCACATCAGTTTTCACAGCGGAGGGTGGTGAGCCTCTACTGTAAAGTGGAATTAATGCCGTGTTACGGGGTACTCAGGAAATGGAAAGGGTCGAGATCTCAGTAAAAAGAGTAAGAAAAGGTTTGCTGCCCTGAAAGTAAAAATCACACCAAGACCAGATGGGATGCACTCAAGAATGCTCAGGGAATTAGCACTGAACTGGTGGACCCCCTGGCAGGGCTATTCAATAGCTCCCTAAGGAGTGGAATGGTTCAGAGGATTAAAGAACAGCTGACTTGGTTCTGCTCCACAAGGGAGGGGACAGAGAGGATACAGGAAATGATGGACTCCTCAGTCTTACCTCCACTGTAGATAAACTGATGGAGACACTATTCAGGGAGGACCAGGTGGCTTATATGGACAGCAAGGGGCTCCATCCAGAACAGTAAACAGCACAGGTTCAAGGTAGGAAGGTCTAAGCCATTACCCGAATATGGTTAACCCCAAATATCCCTACTAAGATGTTCTGGGTGGGAATTGTAAGGGAAACTTATTTCCTGGAACAACTTTCGGCCAGCCTTTTGGATAAGAAAGAAGCCTTTGAACTTAGGTGGAGAAAATGGGTTTTGCATCAGCTAGAACATTACCTTGAGTTTGTCCCCAAACAGAAGGACTGATGAATCTGGCTATACTATCATAGTATAGTAATGGCCTTGGGCTGGGATTCTAGAGGACTGAGTGTGCGGTCTAGGGCTACAATGGAGACATGATATCCCTTGCAGCTGTGCCCCTTGTGGAGTGCACCCTGAGACCCAGGGGTGCTAGTTTGCCAACTTTACTGTAGCAGAAGTGTATGCATGCCACTATCCAGCGTGCAATGGTTCATTCTGCAGCTGGTCTTCCCTTACCCACTTCCCCATAATTGAGGAACAGCTGGGTATTTTCTGGTCTGTGTGCCTTGGTCCTGTCAAGGTAATGGCTTAGGGCCCTTTTGACATCTAGGCAATGTATCTTCCGCTCGGTCAAGCTGGGATTGTCAGTGAAAAAAAAACAGGCAGAGTCATAGTTTAATTCAAATGGAAGTTTTCAGACCACTTTAGGAATAAATTTCCTGTTGGTCCCAAGCACCACCTTGTCCCTGTGGAATGAGATGTAGTCCATATCTGCGCACAGGGCTTGCAATTCACTAATTCTTCTGGCTGAAGTAATGGCAAACAGAAAAACAGTTTTCCAAATGACATACTTCATGTCTGTGGTTGCTATAGTTTCAAATGGCTCCGTAAGCCTGGCAATAAGGATATTCAGATTTCAGGCCGAAACCAGCTCCCTAAGGGGAAGGTGAAGGTGTTTAAGGCCTTTGAAGTATTTTCAAAAAACAGGATGAGAGGCCATGGACCTCTCCATGCCAACCGACACGTATGCTGAGACTGTAGCTAGGTGCAATTAGAGCTGAGGGCTGAAGGCCCAAAGTATGCAGGTATGTCAGGTAGTCAAGAAGGACAGGAAGTCCAGCCTCTGAAGGGACAATGTCCTTGCCTGAACATCAAAATGAAAACCTTTTCCACTCTGCTGCGTAGGTTTTCTTAGTGGATGACTTCCTTGACCCCCTGAGCACTGTCAGAACAACTTTTGAAAGGTTCAGGCTAGCAAACTCTAGTCCTCAAGAGCCAGGCCCCGAGTGGAAGTGACCTGAGACTGGGATACAGTATCCTGCCCTGAGATGCTGTCAGGAGGTTGCGTCTCTGAGGCAGGTTTATCAGGGGAGATAATGAGGGGGTCAGCGGGAGTGAATACTAAGGCTGACTGGCCCAGTCTGGTACTACTAGGATCATGGCTTCTGGCTGTGACCTGAGCTTCACCAGAGTCCTGAGCAACATGGGGAAAGGAGGGAAGGCATACAGGAATCTTCCCGTCCAATCTAGTGCCACTGCATCCAGAGGGACTGTGCCCTTGCTCGGAGGTCTGCAACAGAGTTGTGGCAGTTGATGGTTGTCTGTGGAGGCAAAGAGGTCTATTTCTGGTGTGCCACACCTTTTGAATACTGCCTGTAGCACTTGTGGATTAAGTGTCCATTCGTGATGATCCTGACTTATCCTGCTGAGGGAATCTGACAGGATACTGTCCTTCCCAGGAAGGTGGATAGCTGATAGTGACACCTGCACTCAGTAGGCTCACTGATTCCACCTTCTCAGGGATGGACAGAGGTCTAATCACCTCGGCCATTTTCACTGATCTAGCCAAGGCTTTCGACACGGTCTCTCACACCCTTCTACTAAACAACCTTTTGGCAGCAGGTCTATCTGACTGCCACTAACTGGTTCAAAGCCTACCTAATTTGTAGGATTCAAAACTGCTGACTCTGTATCCTCTCCCCTTCCAATTAGTACTGGGGTGCCACAGGGGTCAGTACTTGGCCCTCTCCTATTTTCCATTTTCCTAAATGACCTCCCATCAGTCTGCACATCATCCTTCATTCACATGTACGCAGATGATACCGTCCTGTTCACCTCTGGACAGTATTCCTCTGATGTGGCAAACAGATTCCAGTCCAACTTCAATAAAGTTCAGAACTGGCTTATCTCACATCAACTCTTCCTCAACTGCAAGACGACAGTCTCCATGACCTTTGGCACAAGGCAGAGACTCTCAAGGTTTCCCTTCCTGCCCACTTTCAACACCCTTGACGGGACTACTCTAGAGGACACCTCCTCATTCAGACACCTTGGGGTTTGGCTTGACTGCCACCTCAACTTCTCTGATCATGTGGACGGCATCCTGAAAAAATTGCGCCCCAAACTAGGCGCCCTATTCAGGAACCATAAAAGCATACCTCTACCTGCATGGCGTGAACTTATCCAGAAGATGATTCTACCTATCTTTGACTATTGTGATGTAGTCTACAGTGCTGCTCCCGCATCTTCCTTATCCAGATTGGACACCCTTTTCAACTCCTTTTGCCGCTTTGCCCTGGACGCCCCCCCTTGCACGCACCACTGTGAGCTGTACCACTGTCTTACTTTCTGCTCTCTTACAGACAGATGTCACTCTCACACTGCTAAATTAATCTCCAAATATTGGTTTGGCGCTTTCCCTTCGTACCTCTCAGCCTCCCTCACAATCCCTCCTACCCCGTCCCATGCTCTCAGATCTAACAACTCCTGTAAATTGGTAATCCCTCATCGTTCTACCTCGGCCGGACAGTTTGTTTTTCTCACACCGTTTCCCCAAACTTTGGAACACCCTAACCCAACAAATCAGACACTCCTCCTCCCACCACTCCCTTACCTTAGCCCTGCAAAATTACTTCTCTTCTAAATGCACCTGCTCATAGTCATTACCTGTTTACTTTTCATGATAGTAGGTACCTATCAATATTATGGTTTACTGTCGTCCCACACTCATCTCCCGTAACTGTCTTAAATTTCTCCAATCTGTACCAAACAAATTACTACTGTACAAATAAATCGCACTTCTGAAACTACAAGCACTTGTTTTCTAATTCACATGTTTGTTTCTGCTGTTATGTACCTACTTTAGTACCATAAATGTTCTTGTTGTACTCTGCTGTTGGAAATTGTATGTTTGATTCTTTATACTCTCTTACCCTCTCCCCCCAGGATGCACCGGGTGATGAGCAACTTGATTGTTCAGTGTGCTTTCCTGGTGACACTTTTCAGTAAATAAATAAACAAAAATAGGCCAGCTTCCACAGCTTGATTGCCTCTGTGCATAATGGGGTTGGGATCTGGTTCCTCTTTGCTTGCTGAAGTACTATATGGTGGTGGTATTGTCTGTTCTGACTTGAACCACCTTGTTTTGCACGTGAGGAGCAAAAGCCAGTAAAGCCAGGTATACTGCCATGAGCTATAGAAGACTGATGTGCAGAAGAGACTCTTGGGGGGACCACGTCCCACTGGTTAAGTCCAGCATGTGAGCCCCCCATCCTAGCAGTGAGGCAACTGTTTTGAGCACTACTAAGGGATGTTCTTCTAAGAAGGTAACCCCTTCTCTGAGGTTGTCCCTGTCCAGCCACCACTGCAGAGCCTGCAGGAGTGTGTCTGTGATGGAAACCAGCTTGACCAGTGTGTCCTTTTTCTGAGACCAATACGCTCTTAGATGGAACTGTATGTCCCTCATCTGAAATCTGGATCTTGGGACAACCACTGGGGCAGCTGCCATGTGGTCCAGTAGCTGCAAGAACTCCCTGGCTGGCCTGGGCCTGTCTAACTGGAATGATCCTGCTACCTGCAGGATACTGTTCACCCTGTCCTGGGGAAGAAATGCTCTGCCCAAACTGATGTCCAGTTCTGTTCCACTGAAATCCAGAACCTTAAGTTCCTGCTAAGACTTTTGCTCATTTATGAGGAATCCCAGAGACTCCAATGTGCTCCTGGTAAGGGCCAGGGACTCTGGTGTGCTGTAGGGACTGACCCAAGTCTAGCCAGTCCTCTACGTAAGGGAACACTGTCACTCCCTGCCTTATTATGTGTGCCACTACCACTGCCAGACACTTTGTGAATGCCCTTGGTGCTGAGGTTAACCTGAATGCATTGCTGCAAACTGGTAGTGACCTGAGAATAGTCTGAACCTCAGTTACTTCCTGTGGCGTGGTCTGATGGGAATGTGAAAGTATTTGATTTGTTTATTTAATCTGGTGAGTCCATGGGCCAAAGACCCGTTTTCATGGGCGACCAGAGTACAAGACAGACAACACAAATTAACAATACATTAATTAAATAATTAAAGAATATAAAAACATATAAAACATTGGGTACAGATAAAAGCACAAAACAAATTTTGAAGGGAACATGCACAACAAAATCTAGATGAGATTATTTCACACAGCATGCACATTCACTGTCTGATAACAGGTAGTCTTTCAGGACCTTTCTGTATCTATGCACTGTATTTCCCAAGCAATCAATTTTGGCCAGGAGTATATTAAAAGTCAACAGTTGGTTGTAAATTAGTGATCTCTGACCCAGTACAGTTTTCATTTTTGGAACTAAGAAGTAGCTGGAGACAGAAGTGCGAGTGAGTTTAGGATGAGGATTTTTTTTTTTTAAATAATTTGAAAAATGGCAGGGACTTTATACATGCTTATCTTCTTTGCCAGAATTCCAATTTGGAGTTTAAATCTTTGCTCTAAAGGGAGCATTCCTGCTTGCCTAAGAAGTACACAATAACTCTGAGGATGATGGAGGGAGGAGATGGCCCTGCCTGTTTTAGTGGAGGGGGAGGGAAGTGTCCTTTGAGGGGAGCTGAGTTTTTTTTTTTTTTTTTTTAAACCAGGTGAGGCACACTAAGCTGAAGCTTGTTTACAGGTGCGACCTGGGAGCACAAGGAAGTTAAGTGACTTGCTCAGGGCCACACAATATGTAAGTGGGGGCTGTGGGATTCAAACCCAGGTCTCCAGGTTTGCAGCTCAGAGCCTTAAACCACTGCGCTATACTACCTCCTGTGATAGAATCTGGCCATAGCTTCAATCTAATAATAAATACATTTCTCTTGTTAGAACTGGAAGTGAGATCTTTTCAATAGTTATAACTATGAGGTATTCAATAGTATTAGCTTTCATATGAAATGGACTATAACTTTTTTTTTTTTTTTTAGTTATGCTAACTTGGGTCTTAGGGGAGGGAGGGACAGGAAATGCCATATCTGTGACACAGTATTTTATATGTTGTAGAATGAGTCACAGTTTTGTATAGACTTTATAGAGGATGGTATCCATTAAACGGTAATTTACTTAATTTGGGAATACCAGTTTTGTTTTTCAAGGCAGTTACTAAAGGTGTACAAAGATTTGATATATGCTCTGGGCTAGAGGGATTATAAGACCGTATGGGGCAAAAGAGAGGAGTCCTATCATTATTAAAGCACTGCGACTCAGAAACGGAGATGGATTTATAATGGCTCGTGGATATTGTTTCTCCTTAGTTTTGTACTGTGCTTAGCCATTTCTTATCCTCTTTGTATACACTGTCTATATGTTGTGGATGTATTTTTCTACTGAAAATTAATAAAAGATGATATAAAGGGGGAGTGGCCAGCAGCCGAGCTGTGAACAACGTTCTAGTACAGCTCCACAGACAGGCTCAGTTTATTGATAAAAACTACATTTTACTTGATAGTGATTATTTTGTATTGGGCACTAATCGAAAGAGCAACTTTAAAGCTACTGTTTGCTGTAAAATATATTCCAATGTGGACTACCAAGCAGATGCAATGGTCCGTGGAAATAAAGCGGGAGCCAACGTGGAAGGAGCCCGTCCAAAGATGGGCAGCAGCAAGGACTGCCAACTCAGAGCGGAAGACCAAGAAGGATACCAGCTAACCAATACTGCACTACTCCGGGCCACCCAAGGTCTGGACTGCAAGACAGAAATGTTTAATACGGAACTGAAGCAGGTCCACATGAAAGTCGGAGTGTTAGTGGAAGAAACCAAGGGGCGGCTAAAATGGCTGATAAAGCCCTTGCTGTCGCATCTGTACTAACTAAAGAAAATAGCTTGCTTGGGAGGCATCTGGAAAATTTAGAAAACGCCGTGCATTCCACTCATATCCGTGTACTAAGCTTGCTTGAAGAGACAGAAGGATAGAAGCCCACAATTTTTCTGAAACATTGGCTAAAGTACTTATTTCGGATTGAGGTGGACTTTGATCTTTTAAAGGCCTACCATATTACACCATGTGGTGGACAGTCCAGGGCAGCTACAGGAGACCTCACTCCCTGTACCATTATGCTGGAGCTCCGAACATCGGTAGAGCAGGATTTCATTTTACAGCAGGCGAAAAATCTAAGCCCTCTCAACTGGCAAGACATCCGGGTGCACTTATTTCCAGACTTTAGCTATGCCACAAATATGCAGAGGAAGAGTTTTAATGGGGTTCGGGCACGCCTCTGTACCCTCGGGGTGTATCAGGTCCTCTTAATGCCTGCTAGTTTACGGATCCTATATGGAGGAAAGGCATATCAATTATCCGATGTGACAGAGGCGTCTAAACTTCTGGAAAAAATTGAGAGACAGTTTTCTGCCTGGAGAGACTCGTCCGATTCCGATGGTGAACAGGAAGCCTGAATACGTTAAGCAAGATTTGGGTACTGTAGATTGGTTGAGAATTGGAAAGTGAGAGGACAAAGTGTGGGACATTTGCTTGTTTTAAGGGGTATTATTTGGCACTTTGGCAGCAGGAACGTCTTTGGTCATCTGTAAGATAAGAAATAAATATAATGCGGAACTGCCGCTAACATGAGGCATCAATTAAGATGGTGCCTCAGGGCACGAATATGCTGCCCCCCCCCCCCCCCCCCAAATCATCTTCCCCTTGCTCTCCTTTCCCGCCCCACGCCCAATGGTAGAGGTGAATTTATTCTCTCCCTCATTCATGTTAATTAAGCCCAAAAGTAAAAGTTTGCTTACGGGCTTCAGTTCACTAATTAATACTTTAGAAAGTTATCAAGTTCAATGTATGCTATTAAATTAACACAGTTACATTCTTGGTTTTATACTGCATGTTGTTTAATTTGTGCAGGAGGGTTTGGAGCAACAGTTTACATTCCCGATGTTACAAAGGTGGGATGATTAACCCTTTGATAGGGTGCACGATCTTGGCAGGACATTTCTGACATCCTAGCTCATGGCTGCAAAGGCTAATCCTGGACTATATTTGATGTGTGGGACATTACTGTAGGTACTGGTTGTAGCAATATGTTTCTTGCAAATTAAAGTGTTCAATAATATGAAATCCCCTCAAGTGAGGTAACAAAACACGGGTGCTTGAAATTTTGTTACTGTAAAACTGCTGTTCCTGTCTGACAGGCAAGCGTATAATTTGATGTTGCCTGCCTGTTGGTTATATTATCTAATGTGTAATTGCATAAAATTAATAAAATATATATATAAAAAACAAATGATACAAAAAAAAAAGTAGTACACGATGTGTGCGAGTTGCAAGCTGTGTGGCAAATCGTGCAACTTTGGTTTATTAAGGTTCCAACCTTAGCAAGTAACCCATCATTTGCAGTGTGATAGAAGATCAGTCCGTAATCAACGGCAGAAAGAGCTTGTGATAATAATACTCGGGTTGATGGTATTAATAATAAATTCATTTTCTAAAGTGTTCCTAATCTTTGGTGCATTGGTTTAACCCAAGTTATTTATATTATACTCATAACTCATGCCAGAGTCAACAGTTAACCTTAGACTGCACCGTGCCCAGAGTGGCGCCCTCGAACACATGGCGGCGCTTTCTGGCCGTTTACCTGGTTGCCACCACCACCGCTGAAACACTGGCTCCCGGCCACCCTCCTGGTCCTGCTCACTGGACCCAGAACTAAGACTGCACCGTGCCCAGAGCGGCACCTTCAGACACAAGCGGCGCTTTCCGGCCATTTACCTGGCCGCCACCACCACCGCTGGCTCCTGGCTGCCGTCCTGGTCCTGCTCACCGAACCCAGAAGTAAGGTACAGCCGCTGTGTTTTTCTTCCAGAGTTGACCCGCTGACGGCTGCGTTTTTCCGACTGGTGCGCCTTTTTGCTGGTGACGCCCGATTGGCCTAGCGGGTAGTGAAAGGCTTCTGATTGGTGCGCTTGAAAGCCGTCTCTCTGGACTGCTATTACTTGCCTAAAAACTGTTCTTCTAGGCTCCTGGACACTTGAATGTTTTCCACCCCCGGCCTCCTATTAAATACACTACTTGTCCCCGCCCATCTCATCTCACTCTAACCCTACTTGCTTTCTCAGTCCTTTCTCCCCTGCCCACCACTATGTGGAAAATTTTTTGGATCCAACTGTAGGAGCACTATGTTGCATTTGTATTTTCACTCCTTCTCTGACTTACTCCACTATTGTTTAAACTGTAACCCAGGAACTTTCCAGAAATATCTTTCTCCTAGTTCCTCATCTTGTCCTTGCCCACCTCTTTTTACCAAACAAAGCCTCCAGAATACTGTCCTTTGCTTATAGTGTACTACACTGCTGCCCATCTCAACTGGTGTTTTAGTCTTATCCACGCTGTCTAACCCACTCTAGCTGTCAAACTGATCCATCTTCCTCTCTTTTTTCTCTCGCCTTGCAGTTTTTCCCCTCAGCTCCTTTCAGGCACCTAAACGCCAATCGGTCTTCCAAATCCTTGGGAAAATAGACTGGTTCAGTTATTCTAACTCTAACGGTCTATAAGTTCTATTCTTATCCCTTTTTTCTCCTTGTAGTTTCTCCCCTCAGCCCCTTGCAGGCACCTATACTCCAATCTGACTACCAAACCCTGGAATAAGAGACCGCTCTCAGTCATATCTCTGTCCCCCTCATTACACTGAAATTCTGCTTAGTCCCTCACTTTATTTGAACTACTAGTTTTGGGGCCTGAAAAATGAATAATCAGTCGCTGCTATTTCTCCTCATATGCACTCTGCCTCTGTTACACCTATCGATTATTGTGGTCCCTCATGCTGAATCCATTCTCCCACACTATCAACATAATGACTTTACATTTTCAAATCTTCTAGTGGGATCTGCATTTCTCTGTGATCCCATACAGTTACTTCCACACAAGGCATAGGTCCATCTGATTGCTTATGCACACAAATGCAGCTCCTTACGAGCACATGCCCTATCACCTTTCCTGCATCGTAAGCTGTGGTACTTCCTCTTACTGGCTATTCTGCTCTCTGGGGATATACAACCAAACCCTGGGGCTTTAACGCCTACAGCCGCTCCTATTCCAAATGCTAAAAGTTTACTTATTACACACCATAATATTAGGAGCCTTGAGCGGAAGTTTGCTGAACTCGAATCTTGGACTGCGCTCTATAAGCCAGATATAATATGCCTCACTGAAACTTGGCTGAAGCCATCAACCCCTGACTCACTGTGCTCCCTACCATCTTATAATCTTCTGAGAAATGACAGGCCAGCTCCCAAAAGGGGGGTGGCACAGCCATATATTTCAAATCTCACCTCCAGCTCTCTGTAATCAGCTCGTCTCCTCTAGACCACTGGGAGGCACTTCATTTCCTCCTCACCCTAGGCACAAAGAAGTTGCATATTGTCCGAGTTTACATTCCCCCTACCCATGGCCTAAAAGGACTGGATGAGCTACTTGACCAAACCGCTTTTCACTCAGGAAATAATGAAGTTCTTCTACTAGGAGACATTAACATTAACTGGTTGATAAGCTCACAAGTGACAGCCCTGACTAAACTACAAAGTTACAACCTGCATCAGCTTATCTCTTTACTCACCAGAACCGCTCCTCAATCAAATACCAGCACCTTGCTGGACTGGATTATGACAAACCGCCCTGAGAACATCGTTGACGCAGGCGTCCTGTCTGATGCCATCACTGACCACTCCCCCACCTTCTGTATCTGGGGTAAAGGTAGGCCTGAACTTATGAAGTCCCGATTCATTACTTTCCGTAACTATGCAAATTTTGACCCACAGGCCTTTTTGTTTGACATCGCTTGCACAGACTGGTCCTCTCTCTATAGCTCATCGGATGCTCAGTCTGCCCTAAACATCTTTTTGACCAAATTCCTAGCACTACAAGAAAACCACAGTCATCTTCGACCAGACGTGTAAGAAACAGGCAGACCCGCTAGCTTAAATCTGACCTTCTCTCTAAATTACGATTGATGGACAAAAGCTGGTTTCGGTACAAGAAATGTGGTCTATTAGAAGATTTTCATACCTACAGAGCACTGAGAAATGGCTGTAAGAAAGAAATCAAGCAAGCGAAAAGCTTCTACTGCAAGAACCTATTAACAGACTCCCAGGGGGACCCTTAAAAAAACGTTGGTCCCATATTAAGTTCTTCCCGGGTTCAAACCAGTCCTCCACTCCAAATAACATGTCTCTAAAAGGCATCCACTGTAACAATCTCCTCACTATTGCTAACTTCTTTAATGCACAATTTGCTGATCTTACTCAATACACCTCCACCTTCCCTACCCCATCTAATCCTGTCACACAAGCAAATTCCACCGTGGCCCACTTTCCACTTCAAGTCCATCCAAAGAAATGAGGCTCTCAGACTTCTAAGAAACATCTCAGAGTATGCAGCCATGGGATCTGATAAACTGGAACCCAAGCCCCTAAAATTAGCTGCCCACACATACTGTAGCTGCTCCCCAGCTAAGATTTTTACTCTCTCTCTCTCTCTCTGTGTGTGTCAAAGCTCTTTCCCGGATATCTGGAAGATGGCCAGAGTTACCCCTGTATTTAAAAAAGGCAACCTGCTTGACCCAACAAATTACAGACCCATTGTCATCCTATTTGTGCTCAGCAAAATTTCTGAGAAACGAGTTGCCATCCAAACAACTGACTTTCTTCTGAAACATGACCTCTTAACTGACACCCAACATGGCTTCCGCAAGGGACACAGTATCACTACTGCTCTGCTCAAACTCACGTCCGACACCCTAGTGGCCATGGACTCTGGCTGGCTCACAGGGGCCATTTTCATTGACATGACCGAGGCATTTGATCTTGTAGACCATTATATCCTCACTGCCACTCTCGATTCTCTAGGCTTCTCACCAAATGTTGTGAACTGGTTTAATAGCTATCCAACTGATAGGTCTCAATAGGTGAAATTAAACTCCACCCTCTCTGACAAGATTACTATCAATAAAAAAAAAAAGGAAAAGTTTTTGTGGGCTCTAATATTTTGCTTTATAACACCGATTATTTGGTAGTACTTTACAGAGTTGAATATATTGGTACTCAGGGCGTTTTTCTCTGAGAAGTTTATTATGTGTGATGATTACAGAAGCTCCGAATAAATTTAGGAGAATATTTTCTCATCCACAAGACGAGAACAGAGTTGCGAAAAATATTGGAAGTGCTGAATAAGTCTCAGGATTGGCACGAGTGAGGCTAAAAAGAAACCCAGGTTTAAACCCTTTGATTCTTGCACTTTATGTGAGCTTGGAAGATGGAGCTTTATTATTAGAAGCTCATGCTTAAAATTTAATAGCAGCATTTAAGAATAAGAAAAAATAAAAATAAAACCAGATACGTATTGTGGTTGTTTTTAAATCACTTCACTAAAGATTTTTATTCACTTTTTGTATGATTAAGCACTTTATATGGTTTTGTATCAGTTTGGTAAAATTTGGTGCAAGAATAATAGAAAGTGTATTGTTACCACGGTGACCAAGGGTATAAAGAAGTTAACACTTGATCTTTGAAATTAACTCTGATGAAGACGTCACACGTCGGAAACGTCAGCTCGTAACTCTGTGGTCTTACCACGTAGGCGCATGTCCTAGATGTAAGCAACATGAAGGCAAAAATGGCGATTAGATAGAAACTTGTTGCTAGCGTCTTTCCTTCGCATTTGTTTGGCTAGCGGTTCAGTCTCATAACTTAAGGAATTAGGCAATTGAGCCAAGAAGAGACAAGCAAGGACCCATGAAGCTTGTAAAGTAAAATTTATTTTTGACTCGTCCTTGCGATTGCCGAACTTTCTGTGTGAACACAATTAAGGCACAAATGGGCAATGTTTAAATGTGTTTCTGTTTATTACAGTTTGTTTTTTGGCGGCAAGTAAAAATAAATGTTTGGTTAAAAAGCTGTATTGCTCGTATTTTGAGTGCACTTCAAGTGATGTAGAAGCTTAGGCTATACATGTTTTGTCCAAGGTTACTATCAATATTGGTGTACCTGAAAGGTCTATCTTAGGTCCTCTGCTTTTCTCAATCTTTATCAATAGCATCACCTCTAATCTCCTTAAAACTTCCTCACTATCATATGCGGATGACATTGTACTGTATACCAGTTCTAATAGTATTGAGGACATTAACTTTCGACTCTCTTGTGACTTTCAGCTTATACAGCGGTGGCTTGCAAATCACAAATGTATTCTAAATAAATCTAAGACCCAAGCTATGTTATTTGGCTCCAGTCTCAAACTCAAACACTCCCAGACACACTTTAATGTCTCCTCCCCTGATGGTACATCTGTAGGGGGTGGTTAACTCCTTCAACTATCTAGGGATCACTCTTGACCCATCACTGAGTTTCAACCTCCACATTCAATCTACCTGTAAGCAGGTAAACTCCAAACTTGGCATCGCCTACTGTACTAGTTACGCTATGCACCCCTCAGCCAGGCTTACATGCTCCGGGATATTACTTCCCTCTCTCACCTAGGGGCTTGTCTGCAACTCGAGTCTAACAAAGTGGGATGTTACCTATAATAATATGTGTCGCTTCGCATCCTGCTCCCCCCAGCTGAAACATCACTGTCTTCTCTACACAGATCTAGGATGGCTTCTTCCCCAAGAAGTAAGGTCTTATGCTCTTGGATCCATTACTGATAACATCATCAGATCCCGTTCACCTAAACCCCTGGCCAGTCTCCTTCCTTACCAGAAAACCAACTATGCTTTACGCTGTGCGAACAATGTCCCTGTTCTTATTCCAAGACATCGTACTTCAAAAGGTGGTCGTGCCTTTGCCTGTCATGCACCACATTTCTGGAACACACTCCTTTTAACCCTACATCAAACTGCATCCCACATCTCTTTTAAGAGAGAACTACGTTTCTATCTCTTCTCCTCCTACGTATGCTCCTGTTTCAAACCACCCTAGCCCTAAATCTCTAATCCCACCCTTCTCTCTGTTGTCCCCTTGAAGCCTGGGGTCCACTCCAACAGGGTGCACATCCTTTCAATCTCACTTCCTAACTTCTTGCTTTTATTCTTCCATTTCCTTTTCTCCCTCTGGGTAATTTTTGTTTGTTTTCTCTTCTCAAACTGCACAGCCTTCCTCTTATCACCAGCTGAACCTTACTGGGTAACCTGTACTTTACTAACCAAATTTATCTCCCCAACATCTATTGCCTTCCTTCTCTCTCCACCATCTCTATAGCTCCCCCTTCACCTAACTCTGCCTGGCTATTTGCTCTCACAGCACTTTATTCGTCTGTTTGAATACTGCTCAGTCACTTTATAAATGACCTGATTGTATTGTCACATGTAAACTTAAATGCTGCATTGTTTTTTTGTCATATTTACTGTTGTTAATGCTCAAACATCTACATGTAACTTGTATTATGTACAAAAATGTTCTCTTTAAGTTTGTCTCTGTACCCTCCCGGGTCGTTCTTGAAATTGGCTAGTGCACCTACCTGGTCAACAAAAACTAAATAAATATTTAAAACAGTCAACCTGCTCTACTGCAACCCCAGAAGAGGAGTACAGTGAGAGAGTTGGTTTTCTATATCTAGCCTTTTTCTGTGATTATAGAAAACCATAGTTTTTTTTTTCATTCAATACTAGTCTATAATCAAAAACCAGGTCTGAATTCCAGAAAATTTAAACCCAAATCAGCTTGTAAGATGTCTAATCTGGGACTGCTCGTGAGGATCACAGTGTCATTTGCGTACAAGAAGATTTGGGATTTATTACAAACTAAAGGTGGAGTATTTAAAAAATAAACTAAACAAAAGGGGACCCAACACCGAACTTGAGGTACACCCACTGTAATCGGGGCAGGGGGTGAACAGCAACCATTGAGCCTGGTATACTGAGTGCATTTAGTTAAATAACTTTCGCACCACCCAACTACTTCGTGAGACACTTCAATTCGGGCAAGAGCTGTGTTAACAAGGCCATGGTCAACTAGATCGAAGGCCTTGGTGAGGTCCACGAACACCGCCGCAGCAAAGTGCCCTTTAACAAGGGCCTCATGTAGTGCACCTGTGAACCCCACCAAGGCCGTCACCGTACTGTGATCAGGGCACTTGCATCCTTTAAATTTAGTGATACTAGCCAATACCTCTTTTGCAGTGTGGGGATGATCATGGCCAGAGTCACCATTGGTTTCAGGATGTGATTTAGAAGTCTCAGGTCTAGAATGGGTCACCAGTCCCCATTTTTCTTTAGAATAAGAAAGTATCTTGAGTAGAAACCTTTTCCCCTCTGAGACAAGGAGACAGTTTCTATTGCTTTGATTGCCAGGAGATTTTTCATCTCTGCTTCCAGGAGTACCCTGTCTGCTGATGTGACTGGGGCAATGTTTCTGGCTCTTAATCTGGGTAGTGACTTGAAACTTGGGGACAGTCTTTGGCTCACTACCTCCAGGACCCACTTGTCTGTGGTGATGGCATGCCAAGGCTGGAGGCAGACAGTCAATCTGCTGCCTACTGGCAATGGTGAGGTGACCTATACCAGCCCGTCAGGGATTGTGCTTGGGCTGGGTCTGTACCTTGGTTGTCTGGGCAGGCCTTCTCATGGATCTCCTGTGCCTACCCCTAAAGTACCCAGTGGGCTGCTGGTAGTCTTGCATTGCATGTGCCTGGAATAAGGGCCGAGAATAGGAGCCCCTATCCCTACCCCCCCATACTGGGACCTGTACGAAGATGTTGGCCTATCCTTGGAGTTACTCCTGTAGGTGGCCTTGTATTCTTCCACCTCTTTCATACATGCTTTGATTTTATCCCCAAAGAGGGAATCCCCCTCACAGGGGAAGTCCATTGCCTTTGTTTGTGTGTCCTGATTCAGGTCGGTTGCTCTAAGCCAGGCAAACCTCCTGAGGGAGACAGAAACGGCCATAAGTCTGGCTGCGGTGTCATTTGCATCCACAGCCATGTGGAACTGGTATTTTGTGGCATCCAGTGCTGTCCTTGCAGTCTCCTGGAGGTCCACTGCCACCTCACCTGGTACTTTGTCAGCTAAGACCAGCACAGTGTTCCACAAGGCCTTCTGATACTGCACTACATATGCCATATAACTGGCCTGTCTCACCAGGAGGGAGGCAGCCACGTACCCCTTTTCTCCCATCCCATCCACCTTTCTGGAATCTTTGTCGGGTGGGTGAGAAGCCAAGGGGATTCTTGCCTTTTCACAAGCTGCTGCTTGAACCACCCCTTCTTGATCTGGGTGGTTAAAAAGAAATGCAGCAGTGGATCTGTCTAATTGATATTTCTTGTCCACTCCTGGCACTGAAGTGTGGGTTTTCAGAATGTGCAGTACTGCCTTTTTTAGAGACGTGTGCATGGGAAGCATCAAGTGCTTTGTGGGTGCAAGGCCTATCACCTCTAGGAAGTCAGCTTCCTCCCCATCTTCCTCAGTCTCCTGCATGTGTAGATTGAGGGTTTCCACCATATTCTTTACAAATGCATAGTGGTATGTATAATTGTCTGGACCCCTGCGTGGGGACCTAAAGTTCTGTTCAGGGGATACCTCCGGGTCTATGGGTCCCCCTTTTTCATCCTCCTCCCGCTCTGGATTTTCATACAAGTACTGCGGTTCCTGGGCCCCTGGGATCTGGGCAGGAACTGGTGGAACCGATGACTGCAGCTTGCAGTGCCTGCAACATTTTTAGAGCTTTGGCAATGTCCTCTGCTGAGGGCATGCTAGGTTTGTCTGCTGGGAGCTCATTTGCCTTCTCAGCCAGACGCGCAGAAACATGCTTTTCTTTACATTTTTTTTCAGATGGAACCGGTTCAGTAGTCGGTTCCACAGACCTTTTTGATTTAGTAGAATCTGTTTGTCTGTGAGACTTTTGACCTATCTTTTTTCCAGGCGGAGGTGGAAGGTACATCCTCTGTATGGGTGGAAGCAGTGGCCATCTCCTTTAATTTTCTGGCCCTCTTTCTGAGAGTTTTTGGGCAAAAAGTTACAGATTTCACAGTTAGAGAAGACATGACTTGTACATAAACAAAACACACACAGGGAATGCCCGTTTGTCTGCCCTGGCTATTATCTGGCTACAACTTTCACAATATTTAGAACCCATGGGTCCCGTGCATTTTTTAGGTTTTACACTAGGGACCTCTGACATTGATTAAATTCTACAACCACAGCAATAAATGAGAAATCGGCTAATAACTGATAAAATGCAGATACAAAGTAAGCAGGCGGTTCCCAAGACAAAAAGGAGCACAGTGCTAATCAGTTCTCTCTAGGAACCGCAAACAACAAATTTAAATAAAATAAGCTTCCAAAGATGGAACCCAAAGGGAACCATCGAATAAATTAAACTAAATTTTGAGGTAAAAGCCTCTCCAGGACCGTGAAGGAACCCCAAAACATAATAAAAACACTAAACTGACTTAAAAAACTAAACTCTAAGGACAGCAATTTAACTATAAAATAAATTAAGTGGTACTTATCGCCAAAATACTGTTCAGTAAGAAAGCTGAAGGAGAGCTCTCCGAGACGTCTTAACTGGCAGGTGGAGTACAGAGTCTGAGCACTCAGAGTGCAGCAGTTACTAAGAGCAGCAGTTCAACACTGGCATGGGCCAATGAGAATTCCATAATTAGCATAAATGAGAGGCATTTGGGAGGCAGTATAGCACAGTGGTTTAAGGCTCTGAGCTACAAATCTGGAGACCTGGGTTTGAATCCCACAGCCCCCATTTGCATACTGTGCGACCCTGAGCAAGTCACTTAACTTCCCCGTGCTTCCAGGTCACACCTGTAAAAAAAGCTTTCAGCTTAGTGTGCCACTCCAGGTTAAACAATAAAAAAAAAAATTAAAAATTAAAAATAAATTCCATCTCTCCGGGCAGTTCAACTCCGAAGGTTGACTGCATTAGTTTAATCATACTGTGCGATTCCTGGGGATAGAACTTCACGTTTCTGAGAGGAATAACAAGGTGAACAGTTAGGAACTATTCAATAGGAATCAGGGGGTCAGTACCAAGGTGGCATGAATGGAAACTGGCAGGAAGGAATATCAGGAGAGAAGTAAGGAAATTCTGCTTTACGGAGAGGGTGGCTAAGCTGTAGAACAGTCTACTGAAAGAGGTGGTAGAAGCGAAGGCCATTAATGTGTTCAAGCATGTCTGGAACAGAGTAAGGGGTCTGACAGTTATATTAAAAGGAACTCGTATGGGGCTGGCCCACTGGCACAGCGATAGTGCTATCCGCTTGCAACACAGATGACCCGGGCTCAGAAGCAAACTCAGGGTGTCAGAGGATTGGCAAAGGGAGGAGGATCGAGCGTCTGAGGGACAGCTCTCTTCCTCTGGGGGTGGGAGAGACATGGAGCCTGGCCTCCCAGCGGAGGCTATGGGGAGGCCAGTCTGGGGCCGCCAGAAGTGCAGGGAGCTGCAGCAGCCATCAACACATGAGGTGCGCCATGAGGGCACTGCACGTCAGCCCCTACTTGGGGAGAACACAGGAAACGCCCAGTCAGCAGGATGACACTGGTAAACTGCATGCCTTGCTCAGCAAAATTGGATCCAGTTCAATGGCAGGGGTTGGGTACCCAACTGGGGAGAAAGCCCTGAGAGCAGATGGAAACAGGTAAAGCTCTGGATGACACCAGGGTGTCGGGGTTGGAGTGACCGGTGGCAAGGGGCCAGTCGGATGGGGAGGAAGAAAGAGTTGCTCATTGTAGTAATGCTGTTTCTTTGCAGGGATCCCTCACTATGATTGACACAAACATCATCTTCCCGGCACAGAGGAAAAAATTACTCACCTTAGTAATGTTGTTTCTTCTAATGGAGTCTTGCTATATTATGACAATTGCAGTTTGCCCCACCATTAGAACTGCTCCGGAGGTGAAAGAGTTAACTCCCATTCTAAGAATGGAACTTGGAGCGCGAGCTCGGTTAGAGAAGCTCTGTCTGGGTTATTTCAAACCCAAACTGTCAGATCTTTACGAGCAAAACTCACTAAGGTCTGTGTGGAAGCTGTAACCTACACTAGCCAACTGGCTACCTGACTATTAACACATATTCCTGGTCCCAACACAAAGACTCAAGTCAGGGGACCAGAAGTAATAATATAATATAAGCAATAATATAAGATAAAATAAAAACACCACACCCCAAAACCCCAAGAAGGGGTAGAAAACATATAATGGGCATAACTAACGCCCACACAAGGCTGCCCACCCCATACCCAAGTAGAAGTTCTGAGAGGGGCAGGCTGGGTGGGGAGGTCATAATATAGCAAGACTCCATTAGAAGAAACATTACTAAGGTGAGTAATTTTTTCTTCAAACAACATGAAGTCTTGCTATATTATGACAATTGCAGACTACACAGCAGTACCTCCATGGAGGAGGGACAGAACCTACTTAGGGAATAGGCTCTGAAGCACAGCTGTGCCAAACCGAGCATCTCTCCTGGCCTGGACATCCAGGGAGTAATGCTTGGTGAAAGTGTGTACCGTTTTCCAGGTAGCTGCTTGACATATCTCTAAGATAGGATGTCTCTGGCAGCAGCTAGAGACGCGCTGTACCTCTGGTATAATGAGCCTCAGGCCAGAGGGAGAACTTTCCCAGTTTCTGATAACAAAATTGGATACAAGAGAATCCACCTGGCAATTGATCTCTTTAGTGGCAGGTCTCCTTTCCAAACCTCACCATAAGTGAGAAAAGTTGGAGGATTCGAACCTGTGACCCTTGAAATGCGTTCTATATAGTAACCTAAGGCCCTCTTAACATCTAAACTGTGCAATCTCCTCTGCCAGAGAGAAATGTTCAGTGAAAACACTGGAAGGAGATAGATTGATTAAGATGGAAATCTGAAACCACCTTAGGCAAAACTTCCTGTTAGTCCTGAGGACTACCTTATCCCTGTGGAAAGAAATAAAGTCAGTTTCCTACTGACAAGGTTTGCAACTCACTTATGCGCCTGGCAGAAGTGATAGCCACTAGGAAAACAGTTTTCCAAGTTATACTTAAGCTCTGCAGAAGACAGAGGTTCAAAAGGGGTTGCATTAACTGGGCATGCAAACATTGATGTCCCAGGCAGGGGGGCCGATCCCTAAAAGGTGGATTAGTATGAAGTAATCCTTAAAAACTTGGAAAATACAGGGTGAGCGGAAAGAGAGGAGGGCTTTCCTGCTGACACAAAAGCAGAGACAGCTGCCAAATGTACTTTCAGGGTAGCTGGTCTCAGGCCCAAAGAATTAAGATGGACCATATAGTCCAAAACAATGGGCAAATCAGCAGATTCCGGGAAATATGTTTCCAGAACACCAAATGGAAAACCTTTTCCACTTAGAATTATAAGTAGCTCTAGTGGAAGGCTTCCTAGAAGCCTTTAGGATTTCAAGAACACCCTGAGAAAGGTGTAGGTCAGCTAATTCTAACTCCTCAAGAGCCAGGCCTTGAGGTTGAGGGATTTGAGGTTCGGATACCAAACTCTCCCCTGGGCACAGGTTAACAGGTTGTGATTCCTGGGGAGACACAGGGGAAGATGGACCGCTAGGGACAGAAGGAGTGGGTACCAGGGCTGCCTGGCCCAATCTGGGGCAATCAGAATCACCCTGCAAGGCTGGGATCTGATTTTGACTAGCACCTTGAATAGGAGAGGGAAGGGGGAAAGGCATAAAGAAACTTCCCTTCCCAATCTAGGAGAAAGGCATCCAGGGGGACTGAGCCCAACACTGGGGGCCTGCAACAGAACAGTGGAAGTTGGTGATTGTCTGGGTCTGCAAAAAGATATATCTGAGGGGTGCCCCATCTGGCAAAAACTATCCCCAGTACTTGAGGATCCACAGACCATTCGTGATGGCCCTGGGAAATCCTGCTGAGAGCATCTGCTAGGACATTGTCCTTTCCTGGAAGGTGAACTGCTATGAGGGAAGTGTTCAGGGAATAGGCCAGAGACCACAACTTCATTGCCTCGGTGCACAAGGCCGAAGACCGAGTGCCCCCCTGCTTGTTGATGTACCACATTGTTGTGGTGTTGTCTGTTCTGACTTGTACCACTTTGTTCTGAACAGATGCAGAAAACACTTGAAGTGCTAAAAAGACAGCTCTGAGTTCCAGCAAATTGATGTGGAGCAGAGATTCCTGAGGGGACCACACTCCCTCAGTGGAGAGGTCGCCCATGTGGGCTCCCCACCCCAGGAGGGAAGCATCCGTAGTGAGGGTCAAGGAGTGAGACAGAGGAATGAAGGGGACCCCCAGTCTTAAATTGCTCTGATCCTGCCACCACTGGAGGGCCTGGATCAGGGTTCGGGTCACTGGGACCAACTTGGAAAGAGGGTCTCTTCTCTGAGACCAAAAGGCTCTCAAGTGAAACTGAATGTCCCTCATCTGAAATCTTGCTCCTTGCACTACAGCTGTGGACGCAGCCATGTGCCCCAGGAGCTGCAAAAAGTGTCTTGCTGGTCGAGAGACCTGCAGAGTGAAGGAGGAGGCCAGAGCCACCAAGTTCCTTACCCTCTCTAAGGGTAGGAAGGCTCTGGCCTGCTTTGAGTCCAATTCTGCACCTATGAAGGTGAGCACCTGAACTGGTTCCAGAACTGACTTTGGAAGATTGAGCAAGAAACCCAGGGAGGTGAGCAGCTGCTGGGTAACTTGCAGGTGAGATTTTACCTGTTCTGGGGACTGGCCTACAATGAGCCATTCGTCCAGATAGGGAAAGACAGCAATCCTTTGCCTTCTTAAATGAGCAACTGCTACTGCCAGACATTTTGTGAATACCCTTGGGGCAGAGGTGAGGCCGAAGAGCATTGCTCTGAACTGGTAGTGACCTGAGGGTAGTTCGAATCTGAGGTACTTTCGGTGGGAGCTTCTGATTAGGACATGAAAATAGGCATCCTTGAGGTCCAGGGAGGCTAGCCAGTCCCCTGGCCTTAGAGAGGGTAAAATCATTGCCAGAGTTACCATTCTGAACTTTGGTTTCAAAGGTGTTTGTTCAGATATCTCAAGTCTAAAATGGCTGCCATTCTCCTGTCTTTTGGGGTAAGGAAATATCTGGAGTACAGACCCTTGCCCTGGTGTAGGAAGAAACCCTTTCTACAGCTCTGAGAGCCAGGAGGGTTGAGACTTCTGTTTCTAAAGTAAAGGTCTCTAAAGAGTTTGCAGGTGGGAAAGATCTGATCTCATCTTTGGGAACTTTTGAAGCTGAGAACCAGACCCTGGCTTACTACTTCCAGGACTCACTTGTCTGAAGTTAGAGACACCCAGTTCTGAACAGTAAGCCAACCTGCCCCTACAGGTAGAGAAGAATCGGCCCTGGGCACCCCATCAGGGTGTCTGTTTGGCAGGTGCTTTAGGCTGAGGGGTGGGAGCAGGCCTGCCCACACCCCGTCTGCCTCTCCCTCTGAAGAACCCCCTCTGAACATAAGCAGAGGAGGCCTGGGTTTGGTAAAAAGGCCTGTAAAAAGGCCTACCTCTACCCCTGGGGGCCTGCCTCTGAGGAGTGACTTGTCGTTCCTTAGCCTGAGCACTCTTATAGGTAGTTCTATATTCATCCATTTTCTTCATATAATTCTCTGTCTGCTCCTCAAACAGAGAATTTCCAACCACAGGAAAATCCATAGCCTTAGTCTGGGTATCCTGTGACAAGCTAGGCACACCTGAGCCAGGCCATCCTCAAAGCTACAGGCGAGCCATGACTCTAGAGGATACATCATTAAAATCCACAGCAGCATGAAACTGCACCTTAGATGCCTCAATGCCATCAGCAGCCACCTGTTCCAGCTCATTAGCAAGCTGGCCAGAGGCCTGTTTGGCCAAAGCCATGACAGTGTCCCATCTAGATTTTTGATACCTTGCTTCATAAGCCATGTAATTTGCTTGCCTGAGTCCCAAGGACGCTGCCATGTATTGTTTTTTAGCCATGGCATCAATCTTCCTGGAATCCTTGTCAGGAGGATGTGAAAAGGAATAATAGCTTTATCACAGGCTGCATGCCTGAACCACTAACGTGACTGCATTGCTGTGAAAGGAATTCTGTATCAGGACCTGACAGAGTGTACCTCCTGTCCATCTTTTTGTCCACAGGAGGCACAGAATTAGGAGTTTTAAAATTTTTATTGTTTGTTTCCTAAATGATTATGCAAGGAATAGACAATCTCCTGAACTCTGGAATATCCATCATTTCTACAAAATCAGGTTCCTCTTGCTCATCCACAGCTTCCTCCAATGGGAGCTAGAGGGTTTCAGCAACTTTTTTGTAAAACATAAAGTGAGAGGGGGACTCAGAAAGTGAAGGGGGAGATTCAAAAGGTCTGTCTGGGGAGATGTCCGGTTCAATGGGCACACCCAGACCCTCCAAGTCACATTCATACTGTTCATAATCATCCTCCCCCTCCTCTGGTTCATAAAACTCTTCAACATCATATTCCTGAACCGGTGGAACCGACCGAACCGACCTTTTACCAGACAATGGCGGTTCGGACGAACCGAGAAAGTGACTAGACAATCTGAATAGCTCTTATATCTCTGCAGCAGTTGGAGAAGGAATTTTGGGCTCCACACCTGCTGATTTTCTTGTTTTCTTTACTGGAACTGGCCCCTCGAGCCAGCTTTCCGCGTTTGCCAGTCGCCCTGGTCAGAGGCACTCCCCCGTTCGGTTGGCACCGGAACGGGCTGGCCATCCAGGTCAGCGGACTTTTGGCTTCTCTCCCTGAGCCTGCCAACTCTCTTATCCAGGGTGGCTGCAGGAAATTTTTACAAATCTGGCAGTCTGAATTGGGTGGTCAAACCCCAGACAATATACATGTGGTGTGTGGGTCAGCCTTGCAAAGACTTCCCACAGACATCACAGTGTTGAAACCCAGTGGGCCCGGTTTTTCTTTTGGGTTTCTCAGACATAATGCCAGCCTAACCAAAAACTTGCCTTTTAAACGGCAGTGCCATTATGAAGACACCTTATCGGTTCTTAACTGTCATATGGTCCTGGAAAAACGTAATGAACTGCTTTTTAGAACCGATAAGAACCGGAACCGCACTCTAAAACCTTAAATTTCAAGTTTTAAATAAGCTGATCGGTTCAAAACCGAACCGATAACATTTACAAGTTCCACACAGAAAATAAACTGTAATTACTTACGATACCACAGACAGAGCTTGAACTGATCGGTTTTCGGTTAAAATAATAATATTCTCGTTGATTTGAACCGAGACAACCTATTTAAACCGAAATGAACCGAGCAGTAGGAGAAATCTCCGAGCGACTGTTCAGTGAGAAGTGAAAGAAATCTGACAGTTTGGGTTTGAAATAACCAGACAGAGCTTCTCTAACCGAGCTCGCGCTCCAAGTTCCATTCTTAGAATGGGAGTTAACTCTTTCGCCTCCGGAGCAGTTCTAATGGTGGGGAAAACTGCAATTGTCATAATATAGCAAGACTTCATGTTGTTTGAATGATGCCCCAGAGATAGAACATTTAAATCATGGAACTTAGATTTAAGGTTCAAACTCTGCACTGTGGTCACACTCCACTCTAGCCCCTTAATATCAGAGTTGTTTCTACACCTGAAGAGAGCAGTTGCCCCGAAGTCAGCTCCCATATTTCTGGTCTCCAGACATGTTACTGTTTTAAATTTTAAAGTTTTTCTTCAGTTTTAGCCATTTTCCGATCACTATGCGTTAGGGTAAATAATTAAATTTTGTATGTATTTTCGGTTTCTCCAGTTCCCAGGACCCGGAGAACACCACATGATAAGGTGGTTCCTGCCTGAAGGAAACTGCATTTATTTTGTTTACCACTAAATTTATTAATTTTTTTTTTTTTTTTTTTATGTAAAACCATATTCCAAGGGTTTTAACTTATTGGTTTCATTTTTTATAGTACAGTTCCTGCTCAGAGGGAACTGGACCACTAAACTCTTTATTAAAGAGTTTTCTCCTTTTAAAAAACACTAAATTCTCATATATAATCAGCCCTTATTATTTAACAAATGGTTTCTAGTAGTAGGGAACTTGAACCGCTTATTTTTTTCCCCACAGAACCCTCAGGTTCTGTAACTACTGCGACTTGTTCTTTTTTGGGGAATAGAACAATTTTTTCTTAGGTTTTCAGTGAGTGGCATGACGGACAGACCCCAAAATAAGAAAACAGGCCCAACTGGCTTTAAAAACTGTAAAAATCTGCTTTCAATTCCTGGCAAAGGCAGACAGCCACAAGCTCTATTTAAGGTACCGGGTCCAGGTTGATATTTTACCAAATGTCACCTGTGTATAAAGTTTTGACCTAAAACTCAAAAAGAAACGCTGACCAAAAAAAAAAAAAGAGAGAAGACTTTACGACTTCACAGTCTGCCTTCATGTCACCAAAACATAATAAAGGCTCTAAGGGAGTTCCTAATGATGATGGAAAGCACACACAGAGGGTTCTTCTCAAACACAGCAGCAGTCCACAAAGTGTTATGGAAAAAAATCTGATGTTGGGGTCTAGACTGATGCATGACCGCAGTGCAGAGTTTCAGGTTCAAGTTTATTAAGCAGGATAACTCCATAGAGCAAGCTCATTTACAAGAAGGGCCTGAGAGAGACACTTACAATACATACAATACATGGCATACATTAGTACAACAATAAACAGGCAGAGCAATACAGTACAGAGATGGATAGTAACACTGTAGCAATCAAAAAGAGACCTAGATGGTGCATATAATACAGAGGATGAGGAGAATAGTGCAAAAGGTACAAAATGACAAAACGTGCAGTATTTGTACGATATATACAATCCCATAAAATTTAGGTACAAGTGCTGAGGCCAAAGTGCATGATATTTACAAATAAATCGCCTACTCTATAATAGTTTGAGCCTTGATTACAAGTTCCATAATTAGCATTGGGTTCTATCTCTGGGGCATCACTCTCAGTGTAGCATGAGCTTGGGGGGGGGGGCATATTCATAATATTTCCTGTGACTTGGAAAACACGCCATATTTTTGTCATGTCCTCTGTTGAGGGCATTTGTCCAGAGTCCAAAGCCTGCTCCTTTCCTTTTTCAGGAGGCGTGGTAAGGACCTGGTGTGACACAAAAGCTATCAAATTTCAGCTAGATTAAACTTTTCAAAATGGATGGAAATTACATTTTTTTATCTTGAGTGTTTTGCATGTGGGTACCTCGGCACAGCACAGATGGAACCAATTTAGATGGTATATTAATGATTCACATCTTTGTAGTGTATTCCACATGGCCAGCATTTAGATGCAAAGGTATCCCAGTTCGAACCAGCCACACTGCTTAATCCGATACAAAATGGCCAGCCACCATGGTGAAAATGAGTCAAGCCCCTGTACCAGACCATGCAACCAGGCCTCACAGAGGTTCTCACTTATGGAACTCTACACAGATTACAATTACAAATATGCATGTGTTGGTTTTTTTTTTTTGTTTGTTTTTTAATCAGATGGTAAACATATCTGACATATAATAATCTTAAATTATAACGTCATAGATTAGATTTGTGCTTTTCCTGGCTGTTTAAAATGTAATGTTGTCTTTACTCGTTTTGCCAGAAAAGAATCTCAGCTAACACACTCAAAGCCCAACCTCCAACGTAGGCTCCTCCCCCACACAAACCAAAAGATTCCTCCCCCAAGGGACTAAATATAAAGCAGCTTTATATGCAGGGAATATTTATTGACCATGCTTAACTCAAACAGCTCTTTGAGCGGAACTAAAACGGTTTGCTACTCTTGGCAGCTTTGCTCTAAATTTGCATGAGTTTTGGCATTCCATTATACACATTCCCTGAAATTAACTATGGGATAAGCCATGGGCTGACTAAAGATATCACACTTATTTTTATCTGCAGGCGTTGACCTCTGCAACCTCTAAGCATACAATGTGATTTTTAAGTGAAAAGTTACATTGCAACAGAAAAAACTGGTAGTGGTTACAAGGCTACGTTGTTTGCAGGACAACGTTAGAGCAAGCAGCAACACTCCTGAGATGCCAATGTGACTTAAAGTCACACTTAAAGAGGTATAATATAAGTTTTGGTTAAACTGTTGGTGTGGAGATAAAAAGTGCACTCTGTACAGGAAACTAATAAGCTACACACAGGTTTCATAACCAGGTAGGTCTGGTAATAGCTATGGCAAGTGGTGACAGTAATCTTACATGGTTTTACTAGAAACCTCCTATGTAGTAAGAATATTGAAACAGCTAATTATAACAACAGTACTGTACACATGAGATCAAGCATGTGTTATCAGGCTGCACTAATATTTTGGTTGCTGAACAGCTAAGAAATACTATAAGCAGCATGGCTAAAGACAGGGCAGATGACATTATTTATTTTATACTTGGGAAAATGTCTGCACAAATGGAAGCTCTTAATCATTTGTCAGTACCAGAGTATGTCTGGGTCCAGGTAGGCTGTGTTTTTACAGTGGGAGGAAGTTGCGTAACATCATGATATGCAGTACTGTTCTTTAAAGCGAGTACTGCATAGCACAGAACTGCATCCCACAACAATACACCCGTCACAGTTTGATTTACTAATTTTATTTTTTGATCAAAAGAGTTGAGAAATGACTGAAGTAAAAAGGAGAGAAGGCTATGTAAAGGGGGGATACAAGTTTAACCTAGTACATGTTTAATTAGTCAATAGTACTATAAAGGATTATTAATAATGTTGCATATGAATTACATATTATAATACTTTTATTTATTTTTTTACTGTTTTTTTTATTTCAGGTTTTAACTTAAATGATACCACAGAGCAAATTTACAGTAAATCAACGTTATATATTGAATTGCATATAGTAAAGGCTTCGGCAAACATCCTTGCATGGAGAACAATCAATAGGCTAGTATAACATTTAAGCAGGTAGAAAACATAGCAGAATCAAAATCCTCCACCTAGGTTTAAAACATAAAATTAAGACTAGTATGCTAGTGTTTACTTAATGTAAATAAGTAGGCAAAATCTGTAATTCCTTTCTAGAGGGGAAGGTGGGGAACCAGGGGAGCCCAGGAGGTTGCTTTTTTCAAGCAGTACTTAAATCAAGTGGGGTCTCAAACCACACAAGCAGAGGAAAGTCCCTGAGGAGGGAGAGAGAGAGGGCTGGCTGGAACCACATCATAAGGTCAAAGATATCAACCCCATCCAACGCCTGGCCACTGGGGTGGCTGGTCATCTCTGAACTGAGAGATGTTAAGAAACCAGACATTCCAATGATTCATTAATTCAAGGACTTTATTTTGTAATCTGGCCGTCATATGTTCTAATTTGTATATATCATATACTGTATCTTCCCAGGCTGAAATGGTAGGGGGATCTGGGCAGAGCCATAACCTAGTGATGCATTTCTTGGCTGCACTGAGTAAGATGCTGAGAAGGTGTATTTGATGGGAATCCTTAAAGTGACGGGGGTAGTGGAGAAGAATGCCCACAGCTGGGGAAAAGGTGCCCAGGCCCGGGAAAACGTTCAGCACTCTATTCTTTATCAGTGACCAGTATGTTGCCAGTACCGGGCATGACCATAGAATGTGTGTATGCGAAGCCACCTCGAAACCGCAATGTCTCCAGCAAGAAGAGTCTCCTCCAGTGGAGTATTTAGCAGTAATCTGAGGGGTGCGAAAAAATCTGGACACCACTTTCCAGGAGAATTCTCTCCAGGTGTATGAATTAGAAGTTTTATGTTACCTTCGCCAGATCCGGAGCCAATCCTCCTGGGAGAGTTCAATCTGAAGCTTGGCCTTTCAATGGAACTGTACCAGGTCCATAATCTGTGTCGGGGCCCATTGTAAGGCCCTGTAGAATTGGGAGACTAAGTGGCTATGGTCTCCACCCCCTGCCAGCTGAAACAGCAGGGGACATAAGAGGGGGGGGAATAGTCTGAGAAGTAGTGTCCAAGCCAATCTTTGTATCTAAGAAGTGGCGAATTTGTAAAAATCAGAAGAAATCACTTTTGTTTAAGGAGAATTCTTGTTTAAGTTGATCAAATGACTTAAAGACGGCATTATCAAAGAATTGATATGAATGTCGTAGACCTCGCTGAGTCCAAGTTCGGAAAGTGATATCAAATCTTGCCGGATCCCAAGATGGGTCCTCAGCCGGGATACCCATACAGGTTGACATAAATTTATTAGTCGGTCAGGCCAGAAATTTCACCCAGGACTGAAGCAAGCTTCTGGTGAATCTGGACCCCCTCTGCATCTGGGCTATATTATGGAGCTGAAACACTCGAGAGGAATTTAAAGGGCAGTCAGCCATTATCCGCTCCACTTTGAGCCAGGGTGGAGCCTGGGCTTAAGGTAAGAGCCATGTAGTTATATGTGTAAGCAGAGCGGCTAACCAATAATTAAAGATACAAGGAAGGGCTAGTCCTCCCCCGTCCGTGGGGCATTGAAGCTTACTAAGTGCGAGTCTGGGACAATGATTCACCCAGAGAAACTGGCTAACGGAGCGATCCCAGTCCCAGATATCCTTTGTTGTAAGGGGCAATGGAATATTTTGCATTAGATATGGAAACTTCGGAAGGGAATTCATCTGAACAGACTGGACTCTAGCCAACAATGAAAGGAGAAGAGGAGTCCACCTCACCAGGTCAGAGTGTATTTTTAAAAGGGTTGAGGAATAATTCAGGGAGTACAGGTTTGAAAAATTCTGAGGAATTTTAATTCCGAGGTAAGTTATAAAAGGTTTGTCCCTATTGTAAGGGTATCTCAAAATGAGATCTTGGATAGAGGGGGTTGTATAAGTAGGGCCTCAGATTTATTTTAATTTATAGTATAACCGGTGAGAGTTTCTATGTCCTTCAATAAGGAAGTTACAGTTTGTAATGATTCTTCAGGGCGGGTGATGTAGAGAAGAAGGTCATCGGCATAGTAGGCTATTTTGTGGTGGGATGACTCAGAGACACTATAACCGTGTAAATTGGGGGTTTGTCGGAATAGCTGAGCTATGGGCTCAACAAAAACAGCAAACAAATATGGAGAAAGGAGACAACCCTGGCGGGTGCCCATGAACAGAGGAAAATGGTCAGAATGTGAGCCGTTCAATCTCACGACAATCAGTGTATATTCCTCTAATGGCATCCATAAAAGATCCAGGAAATTTGAATTTTTGTAAGGCAGCCTGAAGGAACCCCCAAGAGACCATATTGAATGCCTTTTGGGCGTCAAGGCTCAGAATCAAAGGAGGGGATTTCATGGATTGGGCATGGTCAATAAGGTATAAGGTACGTTTGATGTTGTCTATCGTCTGCCTACCTTTGATAAATCCAGACTGATCTGGATGTATTAATGAAGGGAGGATATAATTAAGTCTATGGGCCAGAATACTCGTATAGATCTTATAATCTTGATTGAGCACACATATAGGGCGGTAAGAATCACATAAGTGTGGGGGTTTCTGGGGCTTCAATATCACAGAAACTGTTGCTTGTCTCCATGAGACAGGGAAGGAGGCAGTATTATGAGCAGCTTACAAAGCTTGCAAGAGAGGGGCTTGTAATAAATTCCATGTGCCTTTGTAGAATTCAGCTCCAAAGCCACTGGACCTGGGGATTTCCCAATTTTAAGTCCTCTTATAATAGTTTGGAGCTCCAATTCAGAAATCGGGGCTGCTACCTGTGCCTGCTGAGAGGCCGAAAGGGTAGGCAGGTTAAGTTGAGAGAGAAAAGACGATATATTTTGTGAGTCAAGCTCTGTCAGAAAGGAGTAGAGGAACTGATAATATTTCCTGAATGCGTCAAGGATGTGTGAAGTAGTGTACTGGGTCTGCCCGGATATAGAATCTTTGATTTTAGAGATAGTGCAGTGTTGTATTTGATTTCTAAGGCGATAGGCCAGAAGTTTAGAAGTCCAAGCCCCACCCTCATAATAACGTTGCCACAGCCAGGCCAAGGCTTGCTCAGTTTTAGCTGTCAGCAAGCGATGGATCTCAGCCTGTGTCTGAGAGATTAAGGGGAAGAGATCTGAGTCGGCTTGCATGTGAGCCTCCCGAAGAAATTTAAGCTCATCCTGCAGGGCGTGCAGGCTAGAATCGGCCTGTTTTTTCTTATGAGAGGCATAAGATACAATATGGCCTCTAAGCACAACTTTGAGGGTATCCCACAGGATCTGGGGAGAAATCTGGGAAGATACATTATTGTGAATGATTTCTGGGATTCGGGTCTCTAGAAGGTCTCGAAATTCTCTGTCCCTCAATAGGGACGGATTAAATCTCCATTGTGCATTTTTGCTTTCTTTTCTGATATTAAGTTCCAAAGTGACAGGAGCATGATCAGACAGACAGATATTAAGAATATTTGCTGTCCGGACCAGGTCAAGATACCCCTTGCCTATATATAAATAGTCTAATTTAGAGTAATGTTTAAAGGCACTAGAGTAATAGATAAACTTCTACTGAGAAGGGTGGAGCTGACACCACACGTACAGCAAACCAACATCTTGAAGTAAACAATGAAGATGTTTTTGTCCAGTGGACTGTGGGGAGGGATATGCTGCAGAAGAGTCCAGTGAGGGCCTAAGTTGGCAGTTGAGGTCACCACCCAGTATTAGGATTCCCTGCTGTCTCGTCAGAATAGCGTCCATTAAGTGCTGTATGGTGGACGCATCTGAACCTGGATAGAAACACTGCATACTGTTAGAATCTGCTGATTTAGTTTGACCACTGCCAGCGCCAACCTGCCCTCCCTATCAGAATACTGGTCCAGGAGTTGAAGCTGAGAGCGTTTCAGGATCAGGATTACCGAGCCTCTCCTCCTTCCCTACTGATAGAAAGACTCAACCAGTTCAGAAAAAACAAATTTAAGCAGTTTCTGGTGCTCAACTGAGGAGAGGTGAGTCTCCTGTAATAGAAGAACGTCTGGGTTCAATTTTTTAAGTGATCAAATTGTACAATACCTCTTGATGGGGCCGGCCAGCCCATTTACATTGTGAGAGATAATTTTAAAGGGATACTGCATATTAGGATCTGTCAAGAGCTCTTTCTCGGCCTCCCAAGCCCCCCACCCCAACACCAGAAGTATCTCCCACTTGATTTTCCTGCCTTATGAAATATTTACAACAGACCAATGCTCTGCGATTCATATGGTTAAAAGGAAGGACATTTGAGGGGGGTCTAAGGAATAAGTAGTATGCCAACTGGGCACAACTTTAGTAATTTGTACAGTAGCTAAGAAAATAGGAACTATATACAGACCCCAATTATGGGAGGTATCTGTGACTTCCAACAATGCGTGTGTGGGTGGGACATGTAGTGGGGATGGATTTGCAGACCATCCAAAAGTGGGCACCCAATCAGCTAGGGATATGAGGTCCAGGGGAAACTATTGCCCCTAACATTGGGGGGGGGGAGACTGAGATAAGGATAACTAATATCAGGAAAAATCTAAAAGAAAAGGGGAATGTTGTGGGGAGAGTGTGAGGTGGGGAAAAAATGGTGCTGTTCCTTAATAGTCCGGCTCTTGAGTGACATATGCATATTATGATACTTTAATTTTTAGTAACTGTAAGCCCCAAAGAAGATGAATTTGTCCTTGAAATGTTGGCATAATTACAGTACTGTAACCAGACTGGCAAAATAAGTGGAAAAAATATTTTTGGGGAGGGGTGAGTCTCATCCTGTCCAGATACCACTGTGCATATTTTTAGTTAGCCCATGGTATATGTAATTTATACAATGACAGTGCCTCTCTTGATTATACTGCTCTGTTTTAACTGCAGCAGATGACACTGTGATGTCATCAGCCACTGTACAAGCTATTCTCCCATTAGTTAAGGGCTCATTTGTGACTAGTCTAAAGTGGAAATAAATGCTGATGACCTACCTCAGATTGAAATAAATTATTTATTTTATATCAGACCTGTCGCACATAAAAACAAATGCATTTACTTGCAATATGTTATTCTTACAGTCACTGTTACACAGATTTCAAATTAGATGGAATAAAACAGTGATTAAATACTTGGGGATTCTTATCCCCAAAGACCTGAGAAACCTTGAATTTTTAAACTATGAGCCCCTAACGCTCACCGTAATGACGGACCTCACACACCAGGGCCAAATGAATTAAAAAGATTTTCCCCCATTTCGAGACAACTGAAATGAATGTCTTGCCCAGGGTGCTCTATTTTCTTAAGACGCTGCTGTTGGTCCCGTCAAACTTCTATTTTGTTTCCTTGGATAAACTCATCTCATGGCTCATTTAGAGTGGGCATTGCCCCAGAATTCGTTACCATCCACACAGGGTGGGGTAAACTAACCGATTTTAAGACAATACTCTTTAGCAGCCCACCTCCGTATTTCACTGGCTATCCTCTCAGTGCACAAACCCATGGAAGCAGATAGAGTTTACTGTTAACGAAATGTTTGGCATAGGTAAATTGGTATTTTCCTACCCTGTTGACAATATACACCCAGCCCATTTCATAAGATATACCAGGCCTACACTGGTAATATGGCTTAAACTCTAGACCTCTCCAGGGATGGCTCATATGTTCTACTACGGTCGAGTATTGGCAGCTGACTCAAGAGTTTTCCCCGGTCAGTTAGACCACACATTCCACAGATTTCTTTTTTTGAGTCAGTCACCCTACTATTTTGCTCCAGCTCCCGGACAACCTGCCTTGTTCCCTTAGTTGCCTTGCCCCTGCTGATACCCTCAGGGCGGGGCTACGGCACCGGACAGGCCCATCTATGACAGGAGATGGTGTCGGCAGGGACCACAACTAACACTGCCTCCCTGGATTCCCCCCAGGGTGGGGTTCAGGGCCGGCGATGCCACAGAACCATAACTGGTCAGCAGGGAGGCAGGAAACCACTGAGGCCAAGTGCTGGAGGTGGGCTTCATCCTCGGTGGCCAGCAATTGTTGAGTATGCTGCCCCGGGGGAGTGGAGACGTGCAGTGATGTCCAGTGTCCGCCCCCCCCCAGTGTGCTAGCGCCACACGCTGCAGTGCTCCCAGCCTCCGCCAGGGGTCCGTCAAGCACAGGACACGCTACCCCTCCCTCTTCCCGGAGAAGGACAGCAGTTCCCAGGATGCTCAATCCTTCTCCCCCAAACAGCCCTCTAACTCCCCGGGTCCGTTCCCGAACCCGGGTTATCGGCATTACAAGGGGAAATCCAACTGCTGTGCTATCGGGCCGGCTATAAATTCCATAGATGTTGACAGCTGGGCTTGACATTTCTTTTCCAATTTCTGGACATGCAGGGTATCCCACCCTTCGTAGAGCTTCAATAAAAAATATGGTCTAACAGAGAGGGAACATTATAAATAGGGGATACTTGATGGGCAGGAGTGGGATATGGAAAATATTCTCACTCCTGCAGAGTGAGCTGCGTATTCTCCTGAGTGCCGAAGGCACGGGTGAAAATACACAGCTCACGAGGCAGGAGTGAGAATATTTTTCATATGCCATGATCTGCCCATCATGTATGCGATTTATACCACAGGGGTGAGAGCTGCAGGAACATTTTATCTGAGTCTGTGTGTTTCCTGCATATTCTGTGTGCATATGTGTGTGTGTGTGTTCTGAATGGACTGGGAGTCAGAAACACAGGTGAGTGTGTTTTGCAAAGCTAATTGAGTGAGTCAGAGGCTCAGTGAGAAAGACAAACTGCTGCAGGTAGCACTGAGAAACAGAACCTGCTTTGTCAAAGACTTTCATTTAGAATTCAGGTTGTTCTGAAGCTGAGATCAGCACAGTAATGGGCTAGCAATGTTAGAAACACAGCAGGACATAGGTGAGAGTCTTTTGCAAAGTTAATTGAGTAAGTTGCAGCTTCAGTGAGAAAGAGAAACTGTTTCTGAAGCAGTTTTCTTTAGAATGCAAGCTGCAGTGCATTTATCCTCACTCTGGTGACATCAGCAGAGTATGGATAAATGTAGTAGATATCCTCACTCTGCTGATGTTATTAGGATTTATCCTCACTGCAGTGGAAATAACACAGGTTATCCTACTGAGAACGCTCTCACTCCCATGGTATAAATATATATACATTTGCAAATAAGAACTTACCTACTGTGTAAAACTGCAGATAGGACTCATCTGCAAGATCTGACCCTTTTGCTACTACAGATTTTTATGGGAGCTCTTAATAGTGACCTTTGTCAACATTTAATAGGTAACATCTACCAGTGACTGCAAATCACATTATAGATTGAGGGACTGCTCCCAACCAATCAGAGCGCTCCTTTCCTGTGTGTGTGAGACACTCATTCTGTGAAGAGTGTCTCACGCGCAGCTGCCCAGAATATGGGCACATCTGGGTAAGGTTTTTTTTTTAAAAAAAAAAAATTTACATATTACTGAGCGAGCTTGATCGGCAGTATATTAATACCACCATTGACACCACTCTCATGGCTGTAAGAGTGGTCTCATACACATTCTTAGTAAGATGACAGTACCCAGACAATATTAGCTCACTGGAACACGGAGAACAACATCAATTACTCCTACTATTCCATCTGGACCAAATTTGCCCTTCCAGTCCTTAAAATAACCTCATCCACTCAGTGGCGGGAGTTTATATGGAAATGCGATAGTGCTTTATTCGTACTCCTGACACAGTCGCTAAATTCATGGTGCCTACACTCTAGGGCTTTGCTGGCATTGTTGTGGCCAGACTATAGCTGATAACTCATATATTTCGGTACTGCCCAGTTTTATCAAAATTTTGGCAAGACATAAGAATTCAACTGGCACTGCTGTCACCTGATCCAGACTTACTTTTGCCATCAATGTTCTTGTTGTCCATCCCCCAGATGGAGTGCGATTAGTTCCACTTCCTGGCCCCCAAATTTATATTCTGACTGTGAAAAAAGCAATCACGTGGATATGGATGCAAGTGACCCTCCAACAGTGGACCAATGGCATGGGGTCGTGAGATAAACCTATCTCACAGAAAAACTGACTTCCTCCCTCAGAGAAAAAAAGTACCCCGCTTTCGGACCAGATGGCACAGTTGGGTGCTACACGTTACGTCATCCAAGGATTCTTTTGTGCCTTAACTGATTATACTGATAGTACCATATTTGTATGTTTACTTGTTTTTACTCATTACAATTTAGCTCAATCAGTGGTGCCGGAACGGTTTGAAAAGTGGTAGGGCCAAGGACGTAAGGGGTAAATTTTCCCCTATTAAATATATTACCATGATAGCAAAAAGTGATAGGGCCACTAATGAAAGTGGTAGGGCCATGGCCCTAGTAGCCCCCCCGTTCCGGCACCTATGAGCTTAATGGTCCTCATCAGCATTTGTATCATGGCTGAACTCTTTGTGGGGGCAGTCTCCTAATCCAGAATACAGCTTGACTCTCACATTTACTTGGATGATGGGGATGTGGACTTCATAACTGAACTCTCTGAATGATGCATATTTGATCGGTTGTGATACACACTTTACCCTACTATGTTGTAATTTGCACCTTGTGAATGTTTATTTCTTCTAGCGATTTGTATTTTTACAAACCTGTCTTTTGCTTTAGTAAAACCTAAAATATTAAAAAAAAAAAAAAAAGGAGTTTCTACCCCCATCCTGAATTTGAGGGTTCCAGAAGTGGTCACCCTTACAGACAAGCTGTGACCATATGGCCCATGCACACTACTGTACCTGCTCTCATGGAGCCCTTCCTGGCCAGCCGGAGGAGCCCTTTCTTTTTCAAGATGAAACTTCCACCAATGAAAAGGCTGGAGCTGATGGCCAACCCTAGGCCAATGTAGAAATCGTATTTTCCTCGGCCTTGGCCCATTTTTGAAGCTGCTGTGATGTTACAGCTCGTCACATTGATTACACAGTGAGAAAGGAGCTGCTGCTGAGGTGGACAGAGAAGGGCAGCTCCTAAACCTATGGAACAAACAGAACCATTAATTACAGCAACATAGCACGGCACAAACACAGGATTACTATCCAGTTCATTCAACAGGTGACCCCACCCCAATACCAAATACTACAGAGGTATGACCCATTCAAGAGCTCTGGTTTTTGTTTGCTCTTAATTTTTTCCAAATATGCAACTATACAAGGCGAAATGTCCTTGACTTTATTGCAGTACAGCTGTTATGAGGCAGCATGACTTCCTCCCGCTGTGCCTATATCTACACTATAAATGGACCCTTGTACCTGCATGCTAAACTTACCCCAAATCTTAACTGAGGATCACAAACTGCTAAACATGACCAGAAATGTGCAATCACCTGAATCTTTGCAAGCTGAACATTTCCTGGGAGATCTTTTTTTTTTTTTTAACCCTTATTTTTCTCTCCTCTCACCGCTGGCTGGGGTCCCATCAGTTGACCTGCGTTTTCCCCACAGACCTGTGATCCTCAGTCTCCCATCAACCAACGACACACCTCTGGAGTAACCCCCAGTCCATGACCCCCGGAACGGGGCCGCCTTCTGCTCTTCGGCGCTCCCTCAACTGATGCTCCTTGGGCGGAGATGACTGGTGAGATGAGGACCAGTGTGCAGGATCCGGTGATAGAGGTGGGGGCAGACGACATCTTCCTCCCAGCCAACAGGAGTTTTCCTATGTTTGTGAGCGAGACTCCTCCCCGAAGCACGGAAGTGCAATGACATCCAGTGCAACCGGGCAAGCTCCTGCGCCCTTCCCGCGGATGTCCGCTGAGGCTCCTCCCCATCAACAACATGATCTCCTGGCTGTTGCACTCCCAGCCTCTGCTAGGAGTCGCTAATGCCGAGGAATCAACCATCCACCCTCCCTAGGAGACGAGAGGAGAGCAGTCCTCCGGATGCTCTATCCTCTCCTGCCCCACCAACCCCCGACAGCCCGAGCTCATTCCCGAACCCGGGTCGCTGGCGTGGAGTGAGGTGTGGCGTCCAGTGCCTCAATCCTCAGTGCCACCGGGCCAGCCCTTCCTAGGAGATCTTGCCTCTGTTGACTGTGCTGATCGATCAACCACTGACAAGTTGAGAAATGTTGCAGTGACAGTTACAGCAGTAGCCCAAATGACAAGAAATTGTTGGGTCTTAAAACATGTTAAAAAGGTCAACAGGCCCATTGGCGCTGACGGAGCGCTGCACACTCCCATGCGGGAGACACTGTTTTTTGCCATGAGCCTAACTGTGCTCTACAGGGTTGGCAGAATCATGGAGGCAGATTGCTTGTACTCTTTGGGGGGGGGGGGGCATGAGCACCTTCTCTGGTGGGCCTGGTGTAGAACCTTGATGTCGTGGGAGAACAAGACATCGTCCCTTCCCTAACAGGCCAAATGCTGCATGGGCAGGTCCGCGGAGTGAGACAAAGGGCTTACGAGGTGGTGGGGGAAGGCCACACCTGTGTTCCTACCAGTCTCCCCACTCCCCAACCTGTACCAGTTAATCACTGTGTCAGTCCTGCCATAGGAGGGAGTTTTCCCATAGGGTGGCCAGCCAGGAAGTGGCATCTGAAGAGGACAGCAGTGCTTGAAGAGGTTGCTGGTGGGAAGCAGCATGGCAGCTGACTAACGTAGCAGGGGCAAGAGGATAAAAGTGGGGTAATTATGACTAGTGAATAAAAATAGGGGTTGATCTATGTAAATCCTTAGTAACACAAATGGACACTACACTCCTTTTTTTATCCAGGTTTTTCTCTCTCCCACTGCAGTGAGTCTCTCCCACCTGGCAACCTCCCAGCACGATCTAGCACCAGTGCTAGGATGGGGGTCCACGGCAGGAAGGCCCCTGAGAGTACCGGCTGTTATCCTCAGCTGCCAATGGGTTGGCATTTTCCACTATTCCCTCCCCAACCAGCACATTCCTATCACCTTCCTAAGCTGCTGGACAACTGGAAGGTCCTTCGTGAGCACAGTGACAACAGGCACACCTGCCTATCCTTCATAAGGGGGCTAGCTCCCTGAGCCACTGCAATGGGCTGCTGCAGCACTGGCTCACAGTGCCATCCCTCCCTGGGCTGGGGCATGCTACCATTTGCAGCAGGGTTCCCAGCTTAGCCAAACTGCTACATTGACCCAACACTGCTTCTGAACCCTGGCCATTTGCAAGGAAGTGCGACTTGCTTTCCTGGAGCTATTGCGCAGCCCAGCACCATTTTTTTTCTGCATGTGAAAATCTTACTACAAGACTGCATCACTGCACAGACCCATGCCAAATCTGTCATCTTTACTTTCCTGGTTAGGAGTAGGCACTGGCAAGGTACAGTATGTCCATGCTAAAACCTGCTATAAAAGACAAGCAGGTCAGAAAGGAATGGGGTGGGGTGGGGTGGGGTCCAAGGAGACAGAGAGACAGATTAACGCTGGGTGCAACCATATGTAAAGGTAACTGCATCCAGTTCTGTTTGAAAAGACTTAACTCTTTATGTATGGAGTTTAACTGCATTATTAACCTCTGGCAAGGTCCCATAACTGTTACTTTTCAAAGAAAAACCACGATCTGCAACAGTGCTCTCAGCAGTAACAGACTGCTACTTTTGAGAACCTACAATGGCAGGAAAAAACAGCTGTCGGAACCACACCTCAAGACATAGGAGGGAAACTTGACTGTTTCACTTGAGAAAGGTATACTGGCCCAGTGTCTGGTAAACCTGGCATTAAAACAAGGGTTACTGTACTTGATATTCTGTATTAGAATCTTGAATGCACCCAAAGTCAAAACTGTTTTTTTTTTGTTATACACAATGCATTTACCCAAGATAACCTGAGGTCCAACATCTCGTTTTCAATGGTGTCCTGCTTCTACCCATTTCCACAGCTACAGCATTAGGAGGTTAAGTGACTTGCTCAAGGTCACACAGTGAATATTTGGCTCTGGTGGGGTTGAAACTGTGACTTCCTAGTTCCCAAGCTGATGTTCTAACCACTACACCACACTGCTTCCCTAATAGCAGAAATAATAACATTGCTATCCAGAACTGGAAATTGTGTACTATCCAGAATTAACAATCTTTTCTTCAACCTCGTCAAATAAAAGACATGTATACTTGTCCAACAGGAAACAGAACTTCAAAGTTTCAGTTCATAACATTTTCAAATTCTTTGGGAAGAGAAAAATTATACACTAGAATGATCAAGTACGGTAATTTTTTTAATAAATGTTATCCTGATAACAGATTGCACAGTAACTCTAAGATATCAGAGAACAAATACTATACGCACAAACAAAGCTTCTGCTAACCCACAGTAAGGGTCACTGAACTTCTGATTTTTGTTTAAGACTGCTGATCATGCAAGCACGGGATCCAAAAATGCAACATGATTTTCACCCAAGCCAGCCTTTTTTTTTTTTTTCACTTCTAAGAACAATACCATGTACCTTGAATCTCTGGCCTGAGTGCAGTACTGACTGCTCTCCTTGTAAATACATTCTAAAGAACTGAATGAATGATAAAATAATCATTACAAGTCTTATATAATTCTAATAATTATGCATCTCGATGTCAATGGCACTGTTGTACATGGTTTCCCTATAAATTTGGTATTATCCTAGTGTGGAACTCCAGAAAAGTTTTGTCACTAACTAGTAACAGTAGATCTTCAAGAGACTCCCCTTCATTGAGCCACACCTTTGGAACTGTATGCCATAGGCTTCAGGACCACTCAACCTAGCTCAGGCTGCCCACGATGACTCACGTCGGCACAGCCTATATAATGCAAGCCCCATACTTCATCAGTTTCCTGCCAGAGACAAGCTTGGAACTGTATCATAATGACATGAACCCCAACCAAGCACATGGGAGAGGTGATGGTTCCTGAAAAAAATGAAACCCATCCAAAGTGCAGAAAAGGAGAAGACCCTAGGTTGGCCCAGTGGCATGGGGAGCTAGGGAGCTGAGGCACTGGGTGCCTTATTTACTGCCATGCAGGTGGGTTGCTAGAGGGCTGGCTGGGACAGGGAGGTCTGAGCATCCCAAAGACAGCTCTCCTCCCTTAAGGAGAAGGGTACACTCGTCCTGCTCAGTGGCTGCCACCTAGAGGAATATGGGTGGCAGCACAGAGGGACGCTAAGGAAAGGGATTCAACCTACAGGACCCCAGGCTCTCACCAGAGACTGGGCACCTCCAGCTGTCCTGTGGTAGAGGACAGACTGGAAAATGAAGGTAAGACCTAGAGAAGCCAGGTGATGGGGCGGGAGAAGGCCAGTCCAGATTGAGGCAGGTTGGCTGAAAAAAAGAAATACAACTACTAATAGAAACAAAAAAAAGAGACGGAAAAGACCCGGAGTGAAACAACAGGCAGACCTGTCACAGTATGCCACCTGAAATACAAAAGGGAACAGTGGGTGGGTGAGCTGTGGCTCTATGCAAGAGATTCTCTCGAAGAGTTATGGTTACTGGTTAAGTAACAAAACTATCTTCTTTGAGGACATCTCCCGCCATGGAGCCACACCTTTGGAGTGATTCCCAAGCAGTACATAATGTAAAGTGGAAGGGGGCCCAATAACAGCGACATATAGGACCCTAAGAAAGAGGGTATCGAGGATGGCAGTGCCAAAGCCAGTCCATTTATGGTACACCAAGTCCAGACTGTAATGTTTAGAAAAAGTGTGGCCAGAACTCAACGTGGTGGCAGAGAACATGTCAGCAGCCAAGACATTAAGAATATCAGGCACAGAAATGGCCATGCTACAGTTGGTGCGTCTGTGAACAGTCAAGAATCAGAGTTCTAGCTATCCACATCATGTGTCCCTTGAGTGTGTAGTAGATGTCTGCTTGCTTGATGGGGGGAGTTACTTAAGACCGATAATTGAAAATGCACTGTAAATTCAGAACCTCTACCCCTTTAAAATGAATCCACGAAATGAATCATTGTTTGTAATTCAATGTTTAATTTTTCTTGAATTTTTCTTTAAATTTTCTCTTCTTTACACTTGTATTGTCTCAAAACTTAAAAAAAAAACAGCTCTCTTCGTGGCTAACGTTTCAGGACTCATACTTGTCCCTTCCTCAGAACCTAGAAGCTATAAATAAAGTATATATATTCTTGTTTCTTAATACTTAATAGATAATGTAAGCAAACATTTATTTAAAGATCATGCGCAACGGTTTTTACACATTTTTTATAAAAGCTTGAAAAGCTGAAATTCAAGTCCCTGTGTCATGATTAGCATTTCCTGAAAATTTCATGCTGTTTGGTTTTGTAGTTTTCTTTAAAATCAGTAGACGTTAAACCGAGGTACCATCTGCCTGGATTGGTGGTAGTTCAGGTGGATGTTAAAGATCCCATGGCACTTATCGAAAAGAGTAGGGGTAGTTTTATTGAAGAAAAGCATAACATCACACAGAAAAAAATAAATACAGGCAAGATAAACAATAAGGTCAATCACATTTTCAGTTTTTCTCTTTTTTTCCTTTCTTAAAAGACATATAAAGTAACAAAATTAAATTTCTTTTTTTTGGTTTTTTTTTTTTTATACCGGTATAAAATTTTGCCAAAAAAAATTAACTTTAGAAATGGAGAATTTATCCAAATCTCTAACTTTCACAGAAGCTAAACCATTTTCAATTTGTACAAACATAGTGCTAGATAAAATTGTTTGCTGCTGAAAGATAAATTGACAGCGTGCTTGCCAAAGATAATATTGAATGAAGGCAAAAAAAACATTGAGAGTGCTTCTATGATATTTTCGACATATCCCAGTATAATTACCCAAAACTATGGTCTGATAAGTAACATTAGCTAAAAAAGGAAGGTTCCAATGTATAGCAGCGTCCTGCCAAAAATTTTGACTAAAAGGACATGTGACAAAAAAATGGACCATAGTTTCTTCGCAATTGATACAGGCTGGCCTTAAACAAAATCTTTCCGTAGTAGGTTTATATTTTAAATTTCCTCGAACCCCTAACCTACCTTGTATTGAGAGCCATACAATATCCCATATATATGGGGGGATCCTAAAATCTGTCAATTTCCTAAGAGTAAAAACCTGTTTTGATGGTATACATTCTGGAAATTGAGGGACACTTTTTTTGTACATCAAATACGATGAATCTGTAAAAAGTCTTTCTGGAAAGAGTAAGCAAATGTGGGAACGATACTTTCCACTGTTGTAATTTTTTAAAAGTAACTATACCATAAGATGGCAAAGAATCTGATGATAATAGTTTAGGGGGTAATAGTGTCCATTTATTCAAATATGTGGACCATAAAGATGTAGACCAAATCTGCCAAGACATAGTGGTAGCAGACCAAAAAAAAGAAAAAGAGTTAAATAAAAACAAAGAGTGATAAAACACAATAGGATTGATCATACTGAGTCCTCCTTTATTAATGGGAAGATAAGTTATATTTCTACTTTCTGGGTTTAGTCTATTGCCCCATAACATTTGAAAAAAAAAAACTTAATAATCTCGTTTCTAAATGAAAGGGAGGCGGAAATACATAACTTAGATATGAAAAAACCGGCAACAAGAATTTTTTTTATAATTGCGACTTTTTTTTTTTCCCAAATTTCCACCCTTTCCATCTGTGAATTTTAAATTCTCCTACATATAATTGCTTTTCCCAATTATAGGTAGCCAGATTCCCTGCTCCAAACCAGATGCCCAAAATTTTATGAGGAGAGTCGGCTATTGGAATACCTGCAATTTCAGGGGGGTGTAGAGGCTCAGAATGTAATATAAAAATAAAACTCTTATGTATATTAAGCTGAGCTCCAGATAATTCCTCAAAAATAGAAAAAATGTGTAATGTATTAACTAAGGATGGAACATCTTTTAGTAACAAGGTTATATCATCTGCATAAGCAGTTATTTTCTCATTTGGTAGAGTAGAGGAAGGAGATATTCCAATAATATTTGTGTCCCAGATGATCTGCCTAACTACAGGGTCTAAAACAAAAGCATATAAAAGTGGGCTCAAAGGACATCCCTGTCGCACCCCGATTGATATCGGTATCTCTGTACCAAAATATCCATTAACCACAGGAATACAACAAGCATTCTTATATAAATTGGCTATCCAGTTAATAAACGGTTTTGGAATGCCATATCTCAAAAGTACCGAAAATAAATAATCATGTCTAACCCTATCAAAAGCTTTAGCCTGATCTAAAGCAACAACATATCCAGATATTTGTCCTTTGTTACTAAGTTCAAAAATCTCTCTTAAAAGATATAAATTATGCTGAATGCGCCGACGAGGAATGGCACATGTTTGAGCAGGGTGAATAAGATATTCAGCTACTGTTAATAATCTATTATTAAGAATTTTGGTCAAGATTTTATAGTCACTGTTTAACAAACTCAAGGGCCTCCAATTAGACAATATAGTTTTATCCCTGATTTATATAAAAGAAAAGTAATGAAGTACTAAAATCAGAGTACGCCTTTGATGAAAACAATAAGAAATTAAATACTTGTGGTAAAAAATGAATCATGTGTGGCACAAAAAGTTTATAAAATTCATTAGGGATACCATCCCATCCTGGTGAAGTACCCTTACTTAGTTGGATTATGGCCTGTTCTACTTCTTGAGAAGAAATAGGTTGCATTAACGAAATTTTTTGAGTAATAGATAATTGTGGTAACAGAGTGGTGAAATTAGAAAAATCAAACAATGTATGTGGATGTTTATCTTGAAAGGAGGCTTCAGTATATTCCTGGACTAGGGTCAATTTATCCATTTCTTTAGTGAGCATAAGGCCCGTAGATGAAACTAGTTGTGACATAATAGTGCTCTCTATCCTTTGTTTACATGCCACAAAGGGGTCAGAGGCTGGCGTGTTTTTAATACCATATTTGAATTCTAATTCCAAAGATTTAGCTCTATCATATTGATAATTCTTCATCATCTCTTTTAAAACCTTAATTTGGGGAAGCAAATCACGTGCATTTTCAGAGAAAGAAGACATCAATTTATATAATTGATTGCGAATAAGCAAATATTGTATGTATTTAGAATTGGCTTTAGTTTTACCAAAAGAAAGAAAAAATTGTTTTAATTCTCGTTTTGTTTCCATCCACCAATCTACAGGATCTGAATAAGCACAAAAAACCGACTCCCTATATGCAAAAATCAGGTCTACCTGAGAGTATAAAGAGGGAGTATCAAAGAAAGACATATTTAGTCTCCATCTATTGTATTTAGAAAAGATTTTAGGTGGGAGGAGTGTAAACTAAATGAACAAAAAGTATATTATGGTCAGAAAATTCTGAAGGTTCAGATTTACAAAAATAAGGATGTAAATGTTTGGAAAGAAAACATATCAATCCTTGTAGCATAAATAAACCGATGATATGTAGCACCAGGTCCTTTAGGATGTAATGCAATGGAAGGCATTCTGCATACTAGAATCTATAAGGATTTGTTTTAGAGCATTAGTATCACAATATATTTTCTTTGGGGTAGTCTCACTTAAGGGAACATCTAAGGTACAATTAAAGTCTCCTCCCAAATCACATGCTTTTTAGTAAAAAGAAACGGTTTAATATCCTCAAATAATGTAATTCTAGTGGATTTTGTTTGTGGGGCATAGAGGTTAATGAGATGAAAAACAAAATCTCCTATGGAACCGTCCAAAATTAAGGCTGTCCCAGGGCATACATCTGTTAATCGAGAAATGTGAAAATTAGTAGATTTAAAAAGGATGCCAATTCCATCTGCGGGTTCCAGTCCGAAAGACCAAAATGAAGGACCCCAATGCCATCACTTTTTAATATTATTTACTTCAGTTAATGAAGAAAGACGACTTTCCTGGATAAAAATAATATCCACAGAAAGGGTTGCAAAAAACGCAAACACAGATATTTGCTTTTAATATGTTTTCAGACTGCAAACATTAAAAGATAGCAAACGCAAAGAGGCCATAGGTAAATACTTTTTCAGCTGAGTCCCCCTTTTAGACCATTACTTGCTTTTCTTTTTTTACCTTTTTTCCCTTTTTTGTCTTTCATCAATTCTGTTGTTTTGCTCTTCATCTTCCAGTAATCTGCTCTGACCTATGGGATGTATCTGACTCTAAGTCTGAGTCCCTATGTCTTCTTTGTAAGGGCAGAAAATATTTGAAACCGAACAGGGCATGAGGTTGGTGGTTTTAAGGAGATCTGTAACTCTTGAGTTTTAACAGTCTCAAAAGTGTGGGGGCATTATGGGCCCACCAGATGCACACTCCAATTCAGAGGTTTGGGAGCTATTGGGTGTAGTATGTGGAATATTCACTAAAGATGCATTTTTTGATGTAGGATCAGGAGCCTGTATTTTATCTTGAGCTTGTAAGACTAAATTATCATGATCCCAGCCTTCGGCCCTATTTCTTTTTGCCCATGGACATTGATGAAAAGCATGTCCTTTTTCATCGCATAAATTGCATTGAAAGATGTTCTGACATAGGTCCATCGAGTGTCCATACCCCCCACAAAGAGAACACTTCATTACGTCACAAGAACTACTAATATGTGTACGAGATCCACATTTATAACAGGCTCTAGGCTGACCACTGTAAAACATACCCCCCTGTCTTTTCCTAGAAAAAAACTGTTTGGGATGTGGATTATATCAGAGTTTACTTGAAAAAGCTTAACTTTAAACTTCCAGCCTCCTGTCCAAATGCCTTCAAGATCTAATAAAGCCTCAGGAGGCCCAAGAATGTCACAGCGTTTCTGCAGCCAGTGATAAATATCACTGACATTAACTCCCTCATTTCTAAACATAATAGTAATATATCGTATCTGTGGTCTAGTTAGAGGGATAGCTATAAATGGAAGCCATAAAGGGGTAGATTTCAGTGTAGAATATTTTTCCCAAAATCTCTCCAAATTCTGGTTAGTTCTAAAACTTATATCAAAAGAATCCTCCCCTGAAACACGGATCAGTGCAAACAAATCTGATGGTAAAAAAGACATAGATCCTTTAAGTAAAGTATTAGATATGTAATATCTATCTGGATGAGTTTTTAGACCTCCTATATATTTCAAACGAACCGCGTTCCTCCTGGGAGCCTGTTCCAATTTATTTTTGAACAGGTCTGCCATAGGGACGCGTGGGTTATTTTCAGGATCCTTATGGGTTTAAAAGAATTACTGTCTGCAGACAAATTTTTATATTTCTCTCCCCTCAAAGATGTACTGGGACTACAAGTGTCCTCAGCATCTTTAGTTACTGAATGTGCACTAATAACGCCAGAATTAGTAGTAGCCAAATTGTCAGTACCTGAGCTCAGGGCGTTGGCATGCTTTGGTGAAAAGAATGAAAGTGGTTTCCAAGCAGGGTCAGGCGCCCATGTCCCTAAAGAGTTTTGTGTCCAACCAGCGTTCTGAAGAGAGTCTTCTTCAGACCAGTCTTTTATTTCTGTTGAGTCCTGTGTTTTTAACTCTAACCTTTGTTTCAGGATTTTCGATGTTGTAGAGACTGTTTGCGGCGGAACGCGGGACCCCTGCTCTGTCGGACTTTCCGCCGGTGAATCCGGAAGCGCGCTATGCTGAAATTCGTCCGTTTTGTGCAGAAAAATATCAGGTTCCTTTTGATGCAACTCCGTCGCAGCACAAGTTAAAAAATTAGATGCCTCTGTATTAGACTCCCGAATCGGCAACGAACCGATCATCTCTGGTGCCTCCGACGTCTTCTCCAGGTCTGTTATTAACTGATTTTGCCATATATCCATTTTTCCTCCCTCGTATACAAAAGAATTGCTAGCGGGAGCGTCCACACTAGCGTCCATCTCCTCGTGAGTTTGCAGAGCTTCTGCCATAGCGTGGGTTATTCCTCAGCCCTCTACTGGCCACAGAGCACCAGCAGAGTAGGGAGAACTTCCCTGGTGTCCTGGCCAAATTTCCCTCATTCACTGAAAATACCACTAACAGCTTAATCTGGTTCAAGGTCAGTTGGCATTCATCTGTATCCCCCTTCCCCGGGTCGTGCCTGAAAATAGGCAGGATTTGACCAGTGCACTTACCCGGTCAACAAAAGCTAAATAAAATATGTTAATGTGCTCTACAGTGGCTGAAAACAGTGGAGTTAATTTCAGTCCTCTCAGTCAAACTTAGAGTGCGATGACATCATTTTGGAATTGCTTGCTGTTTCAGATTCCCAATCAGAGCAGTAGTTTGTAGAGTTAATAGTTTGCAGAGCTCTCCCAAGTTTCTTACAAACCCAGTCTCTGGCTTGTGTTTAGATAGATCAGTTTAAAATATATCATTATATTCTCATAAAAAGCTGATCATTTTAATTTCAATGCTAAATTGAAGTAGTGGAAATCTTTCTCTGCGAGAAATCAGCTTGTCTGTATCACAGCTCTCAGTTCTTTCTAATCAAAACTCATTTTTTTTCTAACTATATAACACAGGGCTACTAAATGAATATAAAATAAATCTAAATTTTGTTCATTCACAAAAACAGTTTGTCTTTGATGTAGCCTTCATAAATACATTCATGTAAGAACATTTTTTTCATGTCAGATTGACAAACAGTACATGTGCTTGAAATACTGTAGCACAGTGTGACAGGCACCTGTCAGAACTCATAAATTTCAGTTCTTTGGTGGTTTCGTTATGAAAATACATCATGTTAGGTATAACTAGAAACACTATGTGGCATCCTGATGCACTGTGTCTCTGCCCCACAGTTGAGGCAGCTGCATTCTATTGCCACCAGTCCCTGCCCCACAAGCCCTCTGCCTTCTGCTCTACATTTGAGGTTGCTACATCCTGCTGCCCACCGTCTTCTCCCTCACAGTCAATGATTGTGCACCCTGCTGCCTCCAACCCCTGTGTAAAGAATCAGGGCTGCTGTACCCTGCCGTCCCCTGCCCAAACAGTTGTGGTTGCTGCGTCCTGCTGCCCTCTTTCTCCCATCCTCACAGTTAGGGAAGCTGCACCTATTGCCCCTTGTTCCTGTCTCCACAGTCAGGGCTGCTGTGCTGTGCTAAGCCCTAGAGTGTCAGGTTCCCTGCCTGCACAGCTAGGGTTGCTGTACCATATTGCCCTAGCCACCAGAGGTGGGGCTTTGGCTACATCCTGCTATTCGCTTCTATTACCCCTAAATGGGCAGGGCTGCTGCACCACCTGTACCCCATCTCACAGTCAGGGCTGCTGTACCTTGATGCCCCGTGTGTTCTACACCACAGTGAAGGTTTCCGCATCATGCTGTCCTCTATCCCTTGTTACCAGAGACAGGACTGCTGCACCCTGCTCCTTTCTACACAGTTGGGGTTGCTATGGCCTGCTGTACTGTAGAGCCCCATGCCTCTGCAATTTGGGCTGCTGCAACATGCTGCCACTTGCCACAAGATTCAGGGCATTTGCTGTGCCCTATTGCATGCCTCCACAGTTGAGGCAGTTGCACCCTGCTGTCCCACTGCCACCAGAGTTGGATCCTTTGCTACACCCTGCTGCCCACATCCCTTGTCCCAAACAGGAATGGCTGCTGCACCCTGTCCCCCAGTTTGGGCTGCTGTATCCTGATGCCACCCTTATCTCCTGCCTGAACATTCAGGGCTACTGCACCCTACTGCCCTCTGTCCCAACCCCCACAGTCAGGGTCACAGCACCCTGTTGCCCCCTATTCCTATCTCCACAGTCAGGGCTGCTATGCCGTGCTATAACCTAGAGTCTCATGCTGCCTGCATCCACAGTTGGGGCTGCTGAACCCTGCTATGCACTTCCATTGCCTCAAAAGGGCTGGGCTGCTGCACAGTATGCACCCTGTGCTATTGTCAGGGCTGCTGTATCCTGATGCCCACCTGTGTCCAGTCAAGGCTTCTGCGCTATACTGTCCTTTGTCCCCTGCCACCATTGTGCCCTGCTGCACTACACAACCCCTTGCCTCCACAGGCAGGGGACAGGGTGCAGCAAATGCCCTGCTCTTGTGCTGCACCCTTCCCGATCAGCTGGGGTTGCTGTACCCTGCTATCTCTCTCTCTCTCTCTCTCTCTTGTTCACAGTCAGGGACACTGCACATGCTGCCCCCTGTTCCTGTTTCAGCAGGGTGTAGCAAAGGATCTGACTCTGGTGGCAGGAGGGCAGTAGGGTGCAACTGCCTGAACTGTGGAGGCATGCAACAGGGTGCAGCAAATGCCCTGAATCTTGTGGCAAGTGGAGCATGGTGCAGTAGCACTAATTACAGGGGCATGGGGTTCTAGGGTACAGCAGGCCACAACCCCAACTGTGGAGAAAGGAGCAGAGTGCAGCCGCCCTGTCAGTAGTGATAGGGGATAGAAGACAGCATGGTGCAGAAGCCTAGACTGTGGGGTAGAACACATGGGGCATCAGGGTACAACAGCCCTGAATGTGAGATGGGGTACACGTGGTGCAGCAGCCCTGACCATTTGGAGCAATGGAAGTGGGTAGCAGGGTGCAGCAAAAGCCCCACCTCTGGTGCTAGAGCACCATAGTGCAGCAGCCCCAGCTGTGGAAGCAGAAAACCTGGCACTCTAGGGCTTAGCACAGCACAGCAGCCCTTACTAGGGTGAAGGGGCAGATTAGCAGGATTAAAACAGGGGAGAGATGGGCACAAGACCCGGGGGAGCAGGCTGAGGTACTAAATAAGTACTTCACCTCAGTTTTCACCAAGGAAAATGGGGGTCCTGCATTATACATGGGAGGAGACAGAGATACTGGGGGGGGGGGGACCTTACCGATCGGCGGGTCTGGGGAGAGGGGGAGGCATCATTGGCAGGAGGGGGGAAGGCTAAGCAGGGAGAAGAGGTAGCGGAAGTGGAAATCAGAGCAGAGAGAGTGAGGGAAGCCCTTAGGTCCCTTAAGACGGAGAAAGCACCAGGGCTGGATAAATTACATCCCAGAGTGCTGAAGGAACTTGCGGATGTCCTGGCTGTGCTTTTCACCATCTCTCCGAGGACAGGGTGGGTTCCCCAGAACTGGAAGGTGGCGCATATAGTGCCTATCCACAAGGGGGATCAAGGGAGGTGGCAGGGAACTACAGGCCTGTCAGCCTGACATCGGTGTTGGGCAAGGTGATGGAGGGCATTGTCAAAGAGAGGCTAGGGGGGACCTGGAAAAGTCAGGGTGCCTGGACGATAGACAGCATGGATTCATCCCGGGGAAATCGTGTCAGACAAACCTTGTGGAGTTCTATGACTGGGTGATGAGTGCCTTGGACCTGGGTAGACCAGTGGACGTCCTCTTTCTAGACTTCAGCAAGGCATTTGACTCTGTTCCGCACATGGGCCTGTTGGATAAGCTGGGAGAAATGGGGGTGGGGAACCAGATGAGCAGATGGATAGGCAATTGGCTCCAGGACTGGACCCAGAGGGTCGTAGTTGGCGGGATAGTCTCATCCCCAAGGAGGGTCATTAGTGGGGTCCCACAGGGATCAGTCCTTGGGCCCCTCCTGTTCAACTCCCACGCCTCTGACATAAGGACAGGAATCAGGAGGAGATGAGTCTCTCATGGATGACTCAAAACTGGAAGTGTGGTGATGGGGAGGAGGGAGGAGCCCTACAGCGGGACCTGGAGGCTCTGGAAAGATGGTCTAGAAAGTGGAAGCTGAGGTTCAATGCAGAAATGCAAGGTAATCCACCTGTGGGCCAGAAACCTGGGCCAGTGTACACCCGGGGGAGCTACAAGTCTCGATGGCTGAGAGGGACCTGGTGGTGGATGTCAAGATGAACAACTCTGAGACTTGTAGGAGGCAGCAGCAGCCAACAGGATGCTGGGATGCATCTCTAGGGGATCACCTCCAGAAGGAGGGAAGTGATACTCCCTCTGTATAACTGCTTGGTGAGGCTGCACCTCGAGTACTGCATGCAGTTTTGGAGGCCACACTTAAAGGGGACATTAAACTCCTGGAGAGGGTCCAGAGGAGGGCAACCAAAATGATTAGGGGCTTGGGGACAAGACCTATGAGGAGAGGCTCAAGAGCTAAATATGTACACACTGGAAGAGAGAAGGGACCGGGGACATGATAGAGGTCTTCAGGTACATGAAGAGGGTAAATAGGGAGGAACAGTCAGGGTGCTTCAAGGAAGGAGGAGGGGGCCACCAGAGGGCATGGGAAGCTGGAGGGGGAGATTCAGGGAGAAAGGAAGAGGTGCTACCACTGAGAAGGTGGTGGAGCTATGGAATGCGCTGCCTAGGGGCTGGTGGAGGCAGAGACGGTGGAGGGGTTCAAGAGGGGGTGGGACAGGTACAGGGGAAGGGTTCTGGAAGCAAAATCCAATGCAGCAAGAATATCCGGAACTGGGAAGGGAGAAGCCAGAGAAGGCGAGGGGGGGCAGCAAGGTCAGCACCCAGGGTGGGGGCTGACCAAACGAGCAGACACAAAAGACCGTTAGGCCTATTCTGCTGGCATTTTAGTATGTTAGTATGTTACTGTAGAGACAGGAATGGGGCAACAGGTGCAGCATCCCTAACTGTGAGGGTCGGGGAGAGAGGGCAGCAGGGTGCGGCAACCTCAACTGTTTGGGCAGGGGCGGCAGGGTGCAGTAGTCCTGATTCTTTAGGCAGGGGATGGAGGTAGCAGGGTGAATAATCCCCGACTCTGTGGGAGAAGACCATGGGCAGCAGAGTGCAGCAGCCTCGAATGTGGATCAGAAGGCAGGGGGCTTGTGGGGCAGGGACTGGCAGCAGTAGACTGCAGCTGCCTCAACTGTGGGGCAGAGCCACGATGCATTGGGATGCCACATAGTGTTTTTAGTTATACACATACATGATGTATTTACACAGAGAAACCACCAAAAAACTGAAATGTGAGTTCTGACAGTACATGTGCTTGAAATATTGTAGCAGTGTGACAAGCACCTGTTTGTTAATCTGACATGAAAACAAAAATGATCGTACATGATTGTATTTATGAAGGCTACATCAAAGACATACTTTCAGTGAATGAACACAATTTAGATTTATTTTATATTCATTAAACAGCCCAGTGTTATATAGTTAGAAAAAAATTAAGGTTTGATTAGAAAGAACAGAGCTGTGATACAGACAAGCTGATTTCTCACAGAAAAAGATTTCCACTACTTCAATTCCGCATTGAAACTGAAATGATCAGCTTTCTAAAGGAAGAGGATGATATATTTTAAGCTGGTCTATCTAAACACAAACCAGAGACTGGGTTTGTAAGAAACCTGGAGAGCTCAGCAAACCATAAACTCTACAGAATGCTGCTCTGAATGCGAATCAAACAGCAAGCCACTCCAAAATTATGCCATCACACTCTAAGCTTGACTGAGAGGACAGAAATAACTCCAGTTTTCAGCCACTATAGAGCAAGTTAACAAATGCTGATTTAAAGAAAACCACAAAACCATACAGCATGAAATTTTCAGGGATCACTAATCATGACACAAGGTCTTGAACTGCAACTTTTTTAACTTTTAGTAAAAATATGTAAAAACTGTTGCACATGATCTTTACAGTGCCTTCAGAAAGTATTCACCCCCCTTGGATTTTGTCACATTTTGTGATGTTGCAAACTCAAATTAAAATACATTTATATGGGATTTTTTTGTCACGTATCTACACAAATTACTCTATAATGTCAAAGTGGAATGAAACTTCTGGAATTTTTTGTACATGTAATTTAAAATAAAAACCTGAAATGTCTTGATTTGATAAGTATTCACCCCCTTTGCTATGACACTCCAAATTGAGCTCAGGTGCATCCAATTTCCTTGTGAGATCACTCTAAAACTTGAATGGAGTCCACCTGTGGTCACTTCAAATGGTTGACATGATTTCAGAGGAAATACACCTGTCTATATAAGGTCCCACTGTTGACAGTGCATGTCAGAGCAGAAACTCTACCATGAAGACCAAGGAGCTGTCCGTAGAACTCCGTGACAGAATTGTGAGGAGGCACAGATCTGGGGAGAGGTATAAAAACATTTCTAGGGTGTTGAAAGTTCCCAGGAGCACAGTCAAATCCATCATTAGGAAATGGAAAGATTACGGAACCACCCAGACTCTTCCTAGAGCAGGCTGTCCTCCCAAACTGAGCAACCGGGCAAGAAGGACCTTGGTCAGGGAAGTGACCAAGAACCCAATGACCACCCTGACAGAACTACAGAGTTCGATGGCTGAGATGGGAGAACCTGTCCAGAGGACAACAATCTCTGCAGCACTTCACAGATATAGCCTCTATGGGAGAGTAGCTAGACGGAAGCTACCCTGAGAAAAGGCCACATAATAGCATGCTTGAGTTTGCAAGAAGGCACGTGGCAGACTCTGAGACCATGTGGCAAAAGATTCTCTGGTCTGATGAAACAAAAATTGAACCTTTGGCCTGAATGCAAAGCGCTATGCCTGGCGCAAATCGAACACAGTTCATCACCCGTGTAACACCATCCCTACCATGAAGCATGGTGGTGGCAGCGTCATGTTATGGGGATGCTTTTCAGTGGCAGGGACTGAGGCACTTGTCAAGATAGAGGGAAAAATGAATGGAGCCAAATACAGGCACATCCTTGAGAAGAACCTGCATCAGTCTGCAATAGACCTTGGACTGGGCCGAAGATTTACGTTCCAGCAGGACAACGACCCCAAGCATACAGCCAAAGCAACACTGGAGTGGCTTCAGAACAAGAAGATGAATGTCCTTGAGTGGCCCAGCCAAAGCCCAGACTTGAATCCCATTGAGGATCTGTGGAAAGACTTAAAGATTGCGGTTCACCGACGCCTCCCCATCTAACTTGACAGAGCTTGAGCAAATCTGCAAGGAAGAATGGGAAAATCCCCAAATCCAGATGTGCAAAGCTGATACAGACATACCCAAGAAGACTCAAAGCTGTAATTGCTGACAAAGGCGCTTCTACAAAGTATTGACTCAGGGAGGTGAATACTTAAGTAAACAAGATATTTCAGTTTTTAATGTTTCATAAATTTTTGTTACACAATAAAATATTTTTGCTCCTTTAAATTGTTGAGTATGCTGTGTGAATCAAGGGGGAAAAATCATTTCAGTGCATTAAAAATTCTGGTAGTAACACAACAAAATGTGACAAAATCCAAGGGGAGGTGAATACTTTCTGAAGGCACTGAAATTCTTTTAACTTATGGCAGGAGGAACATGCTGCTTTGTAAGTGCAAATCACCCTTTCATCTTTCATTAATTCTTATTGTACCACTTGACACTGAAATAAAATAAACTTTTGTTTCGTATCTATGTTTTTGTGCGTCTTATTTCAATTATGAATACGCTATTGTGTTTTCTGGGGGGGAAGAGGTATGATTTTCCATCTCAGTATTACTTAAATACTTCTATGCTTGTAATGTTATAATATCTTTGTCTGTCTGACCGTTAATGTTTGAGAACTTCTCTCTACATTTCTTGCAAGCTGTTTCAACTTTATGCTCCAAATCAAACAAGTGTTTTGATTTCAAAAACATTTTTGGGATCGCAATGTCTGTTATTACTGATTTTAATGTTTCAGTCACATACCTGAATTTAATTCTTTTTTTATTTCTCCTTGACTTGCCTTTCTGTGTCAAAAGACCTGAAACAGAACCATCAAAGTAACATTTACTAACCCCCCGGTAACACTGAACTGCCGTTCACTTTAGCTCTTAGACTTATGTTGTTTTTTGTAAATGTGTGGCTTACCCTGTATCGCTGGGTGATAGCTCAATTTCTGGTGGTTGTAGGTAGACTATAAAACAGCAGAATCTGGGGTACTTGTTTACCAATTCTGTTTCTAACCATTCCTCTGTCTTCTGTCAACTGCTTCCTGTACAATCGCTTTGATTTTATTTCTTAGCATCTCTAATGGTATTGTTGGAACATAGGGGGAAGTATTTCAATGTATAAGAAAATATAGCTTGAATGATAATCATGATTGTACCACATGTTAACTTTTTATTTTGTTTAGAAAAGTAGATATCCTTTTAAATTAGTAACCATTATAAAAACAAAAAAAGTTAGATTCAAATAGGATGTAAATAGATCACCGAACCTTTTAATAGATAATGCATTAATTACAATAGTGGAAGATCATTCATTTGACCCCGAGCATGTTAGGCATGAAATGCTCATATAAAAGAGTACTTTAAAAAAAAAAAAAAACACCCTCCCCCTTACTTTCCAAACTTCCTTGACAAAATAGTGACCCAAATTACAGACTGGCCCCAGAAGAGACAACCCAGGCAAAGCTTAAATTTAAAAGGAAGAAAGGAAATTGATGGAGGGACCACATACAGCTCTTTGGAGCAAGACTGGTTTCTTATTACAAGACCGAGCCGCAGAAGACAGTCACATCTGTGACGTCATCACGCTGCAACCGCATAGTGAAATCCGTGGCTCGGCCTCCTTCATGTTGCAGAGTGAAGCAGCACTTGGTAGAAACGCTGCTTAGTGTTCTTGGTTAATGGCGGTGCATAGTGTGGTTTTAAAAGTTAAATAAAGTCCGAAACGGATCTTATTACCAGCGCTGCAACCACCAGAAATTGAGCTATCACCCAGCGATACAAGGTAAGCCACACATTTACAAAAAAACAACATAAGGCTAAAAGCTAAATGAACGGAAGTTCAGTGTTACCAAGTAAACGTTACTTTGATGGTTCTATTTCAGGTCTTTCGACAAAGAAAGGCAAGTCAAGGAGAAATAAAAAGAGAATTGAATTCAGGTATGTGACTAAAACATTAAAGTCAGTGATAAGGGCAGTGCAAGCCCAAAAATGTTTTTGAAATCAAAACCCCTGAGTTTGATTTGGAGCATAAAGTTGAAATAGCTTGCAAGAAATTTAGAGAAAAGCTCTCAAACATTATTAACAGTCAGACAGACAAAGATATTGTAACATTACAAGCATGGAAGTATTTAAGTAATATTGAGATTGAAAATCATACCTCTTCCCACCCCCCCCCCAGGAAACACTATAGCTTATTCATAATTGAAATAAGACACACAAAAACATAGATACTAAACAAAAGTTTATTTTATTTCAGTGTTAAGTGGTACAATAAGAATTAATTAATGAAAGATGAAAGGGTGATTTGCACTTACAAAGCAGATATGTTCCTCTTGCCATAAGTTAAATAATTAAATAAATGTTTGCTTACATTATCTACTAAGTATTAAGAAACAATAATATATATACTTTATTTACAGCTTCTAGGTTCTGAGGAAGAGACAAGTATGAGTCCTGAAATGTTAACCACAAAGAGAGCTGTTTTTTGAAAGCTTTGAGACAACACATGTGTAAAGAAGAAAAATTCAAGAAAAATTAAACAAAAATTGAATTACAAACAATGATTCATTTCATGGATTCATTTTAAAGGGGTAGAGGTTCTGAATTTACAGTGTCCGTGAACAGTACCAGGAAGGCAAAGTATTTTTATCTGTACAGCTCCTTATCCCACAGGCTCAGGTCACTTTAAAGTACTCGGTAAACAAAAGCAGACATACAATAACAACTATTTTCAGTAAAATACACACATAAAATGCTGAGGGAGAAGATTACACTGTCATTAGTCTCCAAACACTGCTGAAAACAGGTAATATTTTAGCCTCATTTAAATGCCTCCAAAGAGGGAGAACTCCTAAGATGGATAGGAAGGGAGTTCCAGATTTACAGAGCCGCCAATGAAAAAGCTCCATCATCAGAGTGTGTCGAACACAATCTCAGGATGGCCAGAAGCAGTCCCTTGGTGGACTGAACTGAATGGCTGGGAGTATACCAAGCCAAGTGGTCTTTAAGGCAGTCAGGACCCAATCCATACAGGGCTTTACATGTTAGTAAAGCAATCTTAAAGGTGGTACGCCACCTAACGTACCCATCTCCGCTCACTTCAGACTGAAAATCTCAGCAAGCCCAAAGAATTCTGGAAACATATCAATTCTTTGATCAAAGGTAAATCGGCCCAATGTCCAAACTCCATATCGTCCAGCAGCCACCTCCTTCAAGATCTCCCGTCCATTGCAGAAGGAATTAATCAGTTCCTCACTGACTTTGATAGGTACACAGCTCACCTGCTGCCAGTCTCGGATTTCTCTATCCCTACTCAGCATCATGCCACTCTTGGCTCCCGACCCCCTTTCCACCCAAAAACAGCTACTAGAAGATAAGTCCTCAGGCTGTTATCAAACCTCAAGGCAGAGAGCTCCCCTAGCCATGACACATTAGAACCCAGGTTTCTCAAACTAGGGGCAGCAGCACTCATCGCACTTGTCTGTGATCTTCAAAATACATCCATCCTCTCTGGTAAAGTGCCAAGTCTTTGGAAAGTGGCTGTGGTGGTCCCTCTTCATAAGGGGGGACCCAGGCTGTGGAAAATTATAGGCATATTTCAATTCTCTGCCCACTGGCTAATCCTGGAACGGATCCTGCACATTCAGCTACAATCCTGCCTAGACTTACATCATCTTCTCACAGACTGCCAGCATGGCTTCAGGAAGTACCACAGTACTACCACAGCCCTTGACAAAGTCTCAACTGACATTCTTAATGCAAGTGATGCTGGTCTTCTAACCGGTAGAGTATTCGACGACTTGACGAAGGCCTTCAATCTAGTCAACCACCACCTTCTCCTTGGTAAATTGCATCAATTAGGTCTAGATCGCTTAGCACTCACATGGTTCCATGACTACCTCACTGGAAGATCGCAAAGGGTAAAATGGTCTGGTTCACTCTCCTCTTCAAGGCCTATCTCACATGGAGTACCCCAAGGTTCTATTCTTGGCCTGATACCATTATTGCTTTTTATCAACGAGCTCCCCAACTTCTGTGGCAGTGCGTCCGTGCAATTATATGCTGATGATGCAATCTTATACCGCTCATCTAACAATACAGACTGGCTTAACCAAAGCCTTAACTCTGATTTCATTGCACTTGAGACCTGGTTCTCTGACAATCACCTAATTCTAAATATGAAAAAAACAAAAGCTAAGCTTTTCCATAACCCGTCCCCCAAACCTACCAAACAGCTCCAGGTCAGTACACAGTCAAGAGACCCCATAGAGGTGGTTAGTACTTTTAAATACCTTGGTGTTCACTTAGATGCCTCCTTCTCAGTGGAGCATCATGCAACTCAGCTTACCAAAATGGTAAACCAGAAGCTCAGGTTATTATACTGCCTCCGCCCTCTTTTATCAAACGCCACCTGTAAAAAGACTGCGTCAACATCCCTCCTCCCTATTTTGTCTATGGTGCCTCTCTACTACTCTCCGCCCAGTCCTCTTCCCTTGCACAGGTGCGTCAACTCTATCATAGGATTGGACGTTTTGCCCTTGGAGCGGACTCCAGAAAACACCACTGTGAGGCCCTGTATTCTCTTCAACTGCCTACCTGTGACTCAAGGTTACAGTTTCACACCTTATGCCTTGTATTCAAATTTACCAAGCTCTTTAATCCCCTTTGCCTAAGGGGAATTGTTTACAAAAAAGCACCCACATGCACGCTTAGATCTACTTCCTTACCCTTATTAGCAATGCAGAAGACGCAACACCTACTGGGTAAATGCTCATTCGCCTTCTCAGCTCCCTCTGCTTGGAATTCCCTCCCCCAACGTACTCTCCTGCCCCACCCTATCCTCGTTCAAAAAAGAGCTTACCTCTTTCCTACTAACCCCCCCTCCTCTGCAATTGCTTTAAACAACCCTTATAGAGTCGTTAATGCCTAGTTTATGTTACTCTGATAGATGTAGCTTGTAATCCACCTGCTCTTGTGTTCCTGCTATGTATATATTGTATAATATTAGTTATTCTGTTTATTTATATATGCCTAATGCCTGATCTGTTTTAAGATACTTACCTGGCTTTCCACTGTAATAATTTTTGCAGCATTGTTAAATGTCTCTGTATCCTGTATATTATTATTGTATTTATCTATTGTACTGTGTTCATCATTGTCCCCCGGGTCGTCACTGAAAAAGGGACTGCATGGTCTCAGTGGACTTACCCGGTTATCAAAATTCTAATAAATAAATAAATAACTGGCAGGCGCTGTAGCTGCCTTGGCACAGGTGTTATAGGGTCTACAGTACATATGATGAACCAAGGATCTGACCACAGCATTCTGCAGCAACAACAGGCGGTGCATGAACCTCCCAGATATCTCAAGGTACAGAGCACTACAGCAGTGGAGTCTAGATGTTATAAATGCATGAACCAGGGTCACCAGGTACTCTTGCATCAGACAGAGCTCAATCTGGGAGACACTTTGAAGTTGAAAAAATTTGCTGCAGACCACAGCCAACACCTGATATTTGAGTGTCAGCCCTGGTTAGGGGAGCAAAGGCTCAGACAGAGGAGTGTCTAAAAGTGGTAAGATTTTTTTTCAGGTATGTAAGCAAGATTAAAAAAAAAACAAGGGGAAGGCAGTGAGATTAGAATGGGTAGAAGGGGGAAACTGTGCAGAAGGGAATCAAGAAATAGCTGACATTTTTGACCCTTGGCCTGACAGTTGAGTTCACTATGACGCCATGCGACCTGGTTCGGGAACGAGCCCGGAGCTGGAGGGCTGGCCGGAGGAGAGGACTTGAGCATCCCAGGGACTGCCTGCCCTCCTGGTAGTTGAGCTCGGGGTGCTTGCCTGTCCCCATGTGAGACCTGAGGTACAGCAAGCCCGATGCTCCAAACAGATGAGGGAGCGACGTACCAGACGCCGGGCACTTCGCGCCTTGACGCCACCGACATGGCACGCCGTGGAACACCAGGAAAACCCTGCAGCCACCTAGTAGACGGAGCACCAGGGCCCCGACCTTCAATGCCCCTACCTGTCCAGGGACAGCATGCCGATCAAGACTAGAGGACGTCGGGTGGCTGGGGAACCACCTGCACTCGCCTGGGGGTATAGCCACCGCTCAATGGGGCATGGACTGCACTGGCTCCAGGTAGGTGAGCTAAGGCTGATAAGGCCATAGGTGTCTCCAAGAAGAGGTGGTTGTAAGGAGGAGAAGGATAAAGAGAAAATATTAAAAAAAAAAAAAAAAAAAGAAATAGCTGACATTTTAAATAAGTACTCTGCTCAGTTTTTACAACAGAGAAAGGGGGACGGGCCACCAGAGAAAAGCAAGAATAGGGGGATGGGGTGGGGGGTTGGTTAAAGCAGCAGTACTACGAAAAAAAAATTTGCGCTTTTTGGACAGTTTATTCCCTGTGCCCTGCTAATCATATACCTGGTACTCTTTCTCGTCGGCATTGTACTATCGCCGAGTAATTTGCTCAGTTATTCTCTGCTTTTGTTTACATTTCTGCCACCCAGCATGTTGCACTGGAACCCCCTCTACTGCCAAATGCACATTTGAATGACTTGCAGGGACATCAGGAATGGTCAGCAGAGGGTCCCTCTGCTGTTGTCAAAAGACGTGATGCGACCGAAGAAAAGCGCAGCTGAAATTAATCAGCCGCCATATTTGTTGTAGCGCTACAACACTTCAAATAAATTGCAAATATCTAAAAAACTAAGGACGACTGGAAAAAAATATTTACTGGTATAGAAACTGGAACTTTGACCGCATGCTTACAGCTGAAAAACAGAATTTTGATTGGTCACTTCCTGATTTCGTAGTACTGCTGCTTTAACAAGCTCATTTTCAGAGGAGAGAGTCATACAAACATGCCAGCAGATACAGGCCAAAAAGGTCTATCAAGTCTGCTCGAGGGTGCAGCTCCCAGTCTAATTCACTGCAGCTGCCCCCTCACCCATTGCCACTCCACCTGATTTAACCTCCCAGATCACCTACTCTCCCCTCCACAGCCTCCCTCCAGTTTGACCTTACCCGTGACCTTGTCCCACCCCCTCTTAAACTGCCCAAAGATTTCAGCAATATCACTTCCTCTGGTAGTTCATTCCACTTTGCCACCACCCTTTCCATGAAATAGTGTTTCCATCTCCCTCCTGAATGTACCCACCTCCAATTTCAAACTGTGCCCCCTTGTGAACCTCCCCCCTTAGTCTGAAAATGCCCTCAGTAGTAACCCTATTAATGCTCTTTATGTATTATTTTTTTTTCCCCTTTCTATTTATCCTGTCCCCAGCCTGCCATCACCGACCCTTCGGGAGGGTCTAGCAGACATCCCTCTGCCTCTCGCCCTACCTGGACGTACTCCTAGAACCCCATGGAGCCACGGTTTAGCCCCCTGAGCGGGGACAAGGTGGGGCCCAGAGCACTCCAAAACTTATGTTGTGTTGGTCCTGGAGCAGTCAGGCAGGCATGGGCACATTGAGGGCACGTCTCCAGCTGTCTTCCCGGCGATGGCAGGCTATTTTCCCGCTTTTCCTGGTGGGCATCGTTCTAGCCCTGACGTCAAGGCGTGACCACCGATGTCTGCGATGCCCTTCCCCTTCCCTACTGGTGTCAGTGAGCCCCAGACCTCCGCCCGAGGACCAATCCGGCACAGAGGTGCCTGGCATACTGCTGCACCCCCAGCCTCCGCCAGGGGTCAGCAAATGCAGAGCTACATCCCAACCCTCCCCCCGGAGCAGATGAGCAGTCAAGGGACGCTCCAGCCTGCTCCCCTCCCCTGCCGGCCCTCCAGCGACCACAGTCCACTACTGAACCCGGGTCGCCGGTGTCGCAAGTGGAAATCCAACTGCTGCGCCGACAGGCCGGCCTATATCTATCGTTCTTAATGCTCTGCTGAGAGTCTGGGATGTTCAGAGAGCCGGCTAGGCATACTGCCATGATGTATGTGTCGTGTGCCAGACTCCACTCCCCAAACCCATGTGGCTTCTCTGCAGATGGGGGTAAGAGTGGGTACACTTTCCTGTCTGTTACAGAAATGCAAGACACTAATGTTATCCATTCTGACTAGTATTGAAGTGGCCTTGAAAGCCAAGAAAAGCCCTCATGTCCAGAACACTTACGTAGAGACAGTGTTTGACAGAGGACATGACACCCTGTGTACTCGGAACCCCTAAATGTTCCACCCAGACCTCATCGCGTGGCATCTGTGGTGAGAACCATCACAGGGACTGACTGAAAAATGGTGTCCCCAGAAGAAGATACACAGATACGTAGGACAAACAGACAGGAAGGAGCAAACGCTCATCTAGCCTGCCCACCGCTTGCTCAGCACAGAATATTAACAGAACCTGTTCTAGTAAGGTAACTGTCAAGTCTGTTCTTGAATATATTTCAATTACCATTACCTACCACAAACTCTGGTTATCCTTTCCATAACTGTTCCACCCTCTGCTAGTCTGCGTAAAATACTGCTTCCTTTTGGTTGTTTTAAAATGTTCATCAGCTAGCTGGAACATATGCCCTCTTATATCTCTTACATTTGATTTGAATTCCAAACTGAAACATGTCCTCAGATCGTGGTTTGACAATGAGTTATAGACTAAGTCCCATCTCAACCTCCTCATCTCCAGGGGAAAAATGCCTAGATTGTCAGCCTTTCCTCACAGCTCTTATTCTCTACGCCTCTTCATTGTTTTGGTTGATCTCCTCTGGATCCTTTCCAGTCTATCTATGTCTTGTACATTATGAGGTAATCAGAACTGAACACAATGCTCCATGTGCAGTCTCATCAGAGCTCTGAATACAGGTAATCTAATGCTGCTAGTTATGTTTCTTTTAACACATCCCATGATCTTATTACACTTTTTAATGGCCTCATCACACTGCCTTGCTGATTTCACGTCATTTGAAATCAAGACCCCAAGATCTCTTGTTTCCTGATGTTTTGAGAACATGATGATCCCCAAACTGCTTTAAAGTGCTAGTGGAAGCATAACAGACAGGAAAATAATACAAACTTTAATAAGTGGTCAGTTGTAACTTTTTATTTCTGAAGTATTTTTCATATTCCCTTTGCTCATTAGAACATGTTCTATGTGATGATATTGTGCTGGATGTGTGGAACAGCTCTCAGCCTGGCAGCTGACATCTCTCTCTCTCTCTAGCTCCCCCCCCCCCACTACATCATCAGCACTGCAATCTCATTGACAATGGCATCACAGGCTAATGATCTGGCAGCTACTGAGTGGCTGTTCCTAAGCAGCAATGATGTCACAGTCAGTGAGGTCACAATGTTGATGATGTAGTGAGCGGGAACAGAGATAGATCTGTCAACAGGCAGACAGAGTGCTGTCCCACACATCACACCTACTAACATCAGGTAAACAATCTTCTAATCTACTAAAGAGAAAAAAAAAGTACCTTACATATAAAAGGTAATGCTTGGCTGCTTTGAAGAACTGATATTAGTTAGAAGCAGGACACCAGCTCTTATGTTTTTAGACCCAACGTGCATCACAGTGCACTTCTCCCTGTGAACTTCATTCTGTGCTTGTTGCTCCACTCATTCAGCTCAAGTTCTTCCTGTAACTGAGAAGCATGTTCACAGGTTTCTTCTATATTGCCTATCTTCATATCATCTGCAAACTTGCTGGTCCACCCACCCTTGGTAACATTCATGCTAGAGACACTGGTGTTGAATGATATGGGACGCAACACTGATCCCTGGGGTACTTCACGGGTCACTATGTCTTTTCTGAATCAATACTGTTTAGGTCCTGCTTTCTGAGTTCTGCGTCATCCATTTTTTAATCCAAATTATGATCTTTTTATTTCATGTTGCTCTAGACATTTAATTAATTCAGCATAAGGCACAGTGTCAAACACTTTGCTAAAGCAGAGATACACCACATCCACCAGTTACCCCCTCATCAAGAGTTTGGCTGACCTTTTCAAAAAAGCTAATTAAAATTAGTCTGGCATGATCTTCCCTTCATAAAGCTGTGTTGGTTTACATCCCCACAGCTCCTTACTACACAGTTGTTCATCCACCATTATCTTTCCCACCATCAATGTAAGACTAACCAGTCTACAGTTTTGTTTCTGGGTCCTCTTGCCTTTTTACAGCTGCATAGCAGAGCTTTGCTGACATACTGCTATAACGTAGTGGGGGGGGGGACTCGGGAAGCATGTAACCAGATATCTAGACTGCGTTCTTCCACAGTGGAGTTGAAGCACATCTGGTCCTCTCCACTGACCACAATGCTGTTCCTTTTCTGCCCCCCCCCACCGCTGGGCACACTGTTTTCTTGCTCCTCACTCACTTCAGATTCAGTTCCGGGTTCAGCAGAACAAGAAGGTTGGCTACTGTGTCCATGTATGTCAGTAATAAGAGAGCACTAACCTTTGTATAGCTGTTAGTGTTTCCTTATCACTGACATATATGCATACACGATAGGGTTGCCCCCTACCCAGGCTTTTTCCAGATCATCCAGAATTCACAGGTGCCCCATGGTTCCCGGTTTTCCTTCTACTACTCCGGTCATTGCCTGTGGTGCTACCATGGCAGGTTAACTCCTCTCTCCAACCGAGTCCCACCATGAACTGTGGGTGGCAGCAGGGAATTAAAAGCAGGCAGCACAAAATACAGATCTTGGAGGTCTCCATGCCAAGTGCATGCTTGTGATGCTGAAAGTTAATCCCCTTTCAAAAGAAGCGCTATAATCTTTATAAAGCAGAGCTTGAAAAATTCATATTGGAGCTCCGAGGATGCTACTGCAGATGCTTGGAGTTCCAGCTTCAATTTTTCAAGCACTGCTTTATAATGATTAAAGCACTCATTTATGTGTGGGAGTGCTTAAATTTCTCTTTTGGGCAGTGGGCACATTGCAAGTGCACTGAGCAGATAAGTTCTTGGATCCTTTGCATTCATTTATTTTTGGGAAGCCATGGTGGGAGAGAAGAGAGACCGATATGAAGTAAGTGTGTGTGCATGCACACGGGTGGGGGGTGTCTGCTTCAGTGTCCTGTTTGCTCATAACAATCAGAACCAAGGGCACTAACTAAAATATCTTGAATTCACAGATTGCAACGCACCAATATAGGAACTAAAAATACAAATAACAGTGTCGCACACACATCCCCCCTCCCAGCCCATGGAGCTGCAGTGCGCAAAATGCCTTGTTGCTAGTTGTTACGAGACCGGTTGCTGCTGAAGCTACTTCGTCTTGACTGTACCATTTGTTTTTTTATTTTATTTATTTATTTATGTCTTTGTTTACCGGGTAAGTGCACTGATCCAGAGGACCGTTTTCAGTCACGACCTGGGCCACAGTGTGACAGGCAATACAGAGAACACAGCAGCACATACAGGTAGATACAATCCATGCAGTAAATCCACACCTCAGGCATGAGGTGGTGTGGAAAAAAATAAAGTAATAGTACAATGGACATAGGGTAGGCAATGGCCAGACACACGCAGTGTGAAATAGGGCCGTTTTTGCCCTCTTGGGCCAGGACAGTCAAAGGGGTTGCGCCTGGCGCAACCGAATGCACTGGCAGAACCCCAGTAATGCCGCCTCGCACGATACTGAAAGGTGGGACAAGCGCAGCGCAAGTCACGATGCATCGGGCCAGTTAATGTGTGCCACAGAAATGCAGGGGCGTGCCCATGACATGTGGTGCATCCCGGCTATTCAGCCCGGATGTGGCGCATGCTGGCACAACCATGCTTTGCGCCGCATGGGGGGGCTCAAAGTTGAGCCAAGAAAAAAAAAAAAGGAACAAAGCCAGGCCACCCAGAGGTGAGCTGCTGTATTGCAGGGCGCAACACAGCACCCACCAGCCGTCGGTGTCCACCCGCCCAGCAGGGACACTGTCCGGGAGCACCCACACCCTCCTCGGTGGTCTAGTGGGTCCCCCCTCCCTTCCGTTATGCCCAACAGGCGACCATACAGGTTAAAAACCTGGCGGTCCAGTGGTACCCCTCCCTCCCATAAACCCGATCGTGGATAATAGTAGTAGTAGAAATATATTCCCTGGTAGTCTAGTGGTATCCCCCCTTCCTCCCGTAAACCCAATCGTGGGCAAATGTTAAATATATAATCCCTGGTGGTATAGTGGTATCCCTCTCCTTCCCTATGCCCGATTGTGGGCAAATGGCAAATAATTTCTGGTGGTCTAGTGAGCCCCTCACTTTCAGTGCACCTGCCCACCCAGATCCCCCCTGCCATCAGCGGGCAGCAGCAAACCCGCCCGCATACCGCCCACCAAACGACAGCTATAGCAGCAGTTGTAGCCTATTGGTCCACAATGTGGACCAATGGGCTTGCAGTGTATACTGTACTAGTCATTCACAGATTTATGAATGACTAGTACAGCATGCACTGTAAGCCCACTGGTCCACAGTGGGTGACAACAGGCTTACAGCTGCTACTGTAAGCTGTCATTCAGCCGGGATGGGGCAGTATGCGGCGGGTTGCTGCCACTGCATGGATGACGTGGGGACTGAGGGGCAGGGGTGCCTGTGTGGGCGGGGAGGTGGGGGGTACCACTAGACCACCAGGGATATTATTTTACTATTTGCCCATGATCAGGCATACGGAGGGAGGGGGATACCGCTACACCATCAGGGATTATATATTTAACATTTGCCTGCGATCAGGTTTACGGGAGGGAGGGGAATGCCATTAGAATATCAGGATTCCTCGTCATGTTGAAGGTGGCTACACAGGGCGCCAGGTGCATTTCGCTGATGCTCATAATATCGCGTGATGTGCAAATGTAAACATAATGACATGCAAATGGCCCCACTTGCGCCTACGCGCATATATTATAGTCCCATCTGCATGCCCACAGCTGAATATCGCAGGTGATGTGCACAGCACGACCCCACTTGCGCTGGAGCATTCCCAGTCCCCCCCCCATCTGGGGGATGCGCTGGCGCATACTTCTTGCGCTTTGCGCATTCTCTGCCATATCCAATGTTGATGCGCAATGGCTCATCTCCTTTGAATATCACCCTGTCCTGGCCCCGGCACAACTCAGTTGCGCTGCGCCCCCACTTGCACCATTGCCCAGCGCAGCCTGAATATCTGGGCCTTGGTGTTTTTTACATGTGGGGTTTCTATTCTTGTTTCTTCTGCTTTCTCAGCGAAATCAGAAAAGCTTCTGCTAAAAAACAAAAGTTTGCATCATCAAAAAGCAAACAAAAGCATAAGTAATAACACCAGCTGATATAATTTATCATGATTTTTAAAACGCCTTTGATAAGGTTCCACACATTCTATTAGTAAATAAGAAAAAATTACCTACCATAGTAATCTTGTTGAGGATCTCTCAGTATGCTTCAACACTGAAGTCAGCCTCCTGTGTTGAGCTGCCCTGGAGAGAATGGAACGTACGTAAACGATGGAACCCTCACCGGCTCGTGCCAATTTCAAATTGCTTCCCCTAGTTTATTTATGTATTTGGTAACTGGGTAAGTAGACTGATCCTAGGGATTGTTTGCAGGTATGACAGTTGTAACTGCTACATTTTGAAAAACGCTCAGATTCACTGCTAAGCCTAACAGAGTGAAGACCCTCTAACTAGCTTATCTAAATAAAAAACGAATCCCACATTAAAAAAACAAAAACAAAAAAAAAACCCAACCATGGTCCCTGTAAGAAGGATCAAAGCAGACAGTACAGACTGGTTCAAAACTCAACAGCTGACCAGAAAATACAGAACAGTGAGTGATCACTAGGGATGCAGAATAACAACCCCCTTTTTCCTGGTCCTGGAAGGGCAGGCAGGGTGGGAGCTTTAAGCATACTGAGGGATCTCCTGGAAGAAACAAGATTACTACAGTAGGTAATTTTTTCTTCAAACCCCACAAATCCCTCATTATGCTTAAACTATTGCAGACTACCAAGCAGTACCTTTGGAGGTTGGATACAGAACTTATTTAGTGAAAAGGTTCTGCAGGACTGCAGTGTCAAACTTGGCATCACTCCTGGACTGCATGCCCAAGTAGTAGTAGTGCTTGGTGAAAGTGTTAACAGTTTTCCATGTAGCTGCTCTGCAAATCTCCAGTAAGGGAATGTCTATTGCTGCAGCTACTGATGCAGCTGTACCCTGGGTAGAATGTGCCTCAAGACCCAGGTGAGGCCATCTGCTAACTTTACTGTAACAGAACTCAATGCAGGCCACTATCCAGCATGCAATAGTTCTCTTGGAAGTTGGTTTACCTTTACCCACCTCCTCACAGGTGAGGAACAGCTGAGTGTGCTCTGGCCTGGAGGTCTTAGTCTGGTCAAGGTAATGGCTGAGTGCCGTCTTGACATCCAGGCTATACAACTTCTGCTCACCTGAGCTGGAGTCGACAGTGAAAAAGACTGGCAGTGTTATGGACTGATTCAGATGAAAGTCTGAAACTACCTTAGGAAGGAATTTCCCATCAGTCCTGAGCACCTTATCTCTATGGCAGGAGATGTGAGACGTAATTCACATCCGTGCACAAGTCCTGTAGCTTGCTTACTCACCTAGCAGAAGTAATGGTTACCAAGAAGACAGTCTTCCAGGTAACATATATTAAGTCTGCAGTTGCCATAGGTTCAAAGGGGGCTTCCACAAGCCTGGCAATAAAAATGTTTAGGTCCCAAGATGGGACTGGCTCCCTAAGGGGAGGGTGGAGGTTAAAGAGTCCTTTAAAGAACTTCCAGAAGACAGGGTGAGATGCCATGGACATGTCCTTACCAGCTGAAATATATGCTGAAATTGCAACTAGCTATATTTTTATTTCGTGTTTTTTTTTTTTTTTTACCAGGTAAGTGCACTAGACAAGTAATTTTGCCTATTTTCAGACACAACCCGGGAGGGGTACACATTAGAAACAGCAGATACATAGTGTCAACATCAGGATACAAAACATATAGTAGAAAGTAAAATACAATTAAACATGACACTTTTGAACACATGGCACATTCAGGAACAACTAAGTAGAATATACGTAGCATGAAGATAAACAGTAAAGGTAGAAAGTTTTTTTTTTTTTTATAAATCTCATTTTTATTTAGATTTTCCAAATTACGACAGACAAACATACATAAAACAGTGACAGGATTATTGGTTTACAATGAATTGATTTGAGATTTATGCATAGATAACTGATCTCGCTAATTTCCATTAATTAATTCATAAGGGGAAATCGAATCTCATTTACTTTAACATCCTCCTGGATATCCTTTCCGGGCCACCTTAACCTGCGGACATCCCTCCATGCTGAGGCCTACAATCAATCAGCCCTCCCCACTCTCTCCAGAGCAGTCAGTCCGCAGGACTGCATCGGGACAGGTATTGACTTCAGGTAGTCCAGCTGTTGCCCACTCTCTCTTCAAAGGTAGTGGCCATTTCTGTCTTGTGCGCTAAATCACTTTTCAGGCCTATTCAACCACCTCAAGGTATGAAGGTGTCATCATACCTCATATAGTATACTAACCAGCAGGACCAACTATCCGTGAACTTCTCTTTTAATTGATTTAGTCCACGGGTAATCTGCTCCATCTGGTAAATCTGCCTAGTGACCTCCCACCACTGTTGGATTGTGGGCCGTTGTCTGTAAGCCAAAGCTTAGTAACCACTTTTTTGGCCGCAGTAAGCAGCAAATGAAGGAGATATCTAACATTCAGGTTTCTGTATCCCCTAGGAGTGTCAAGAAAAAGATATACCCTCCCTGTGAGTTGTAACTGTGGGTCAAATATCTCTCTCAAGTGGCCCTGCAAGTGATCCATGAAGGGTTTGAGGTTCGGGCAGGACAACATAATGTGGGTGTGTGTAGCTCTGCTCTCTCCACATAGTCTCCAGCACCCTGCCGAAGCAGACTGAGAGTAGTGACTAGTCATTACTGGCGTTCTGAAGTATCTAATTAGATTCTTCCACGCAAATTCCCGCCACTGATGGGAGCTTGCGACCCTAGAAGAGTATTCGCATGCTCTTCGCCAGTCCTCTGGTGTGAGAGGAGAACCAAGTTCTTCCTGCCATTGAGCTTGTATGGTCCCAGTGTGCACCACTCCCTGAGAATTGAGGGCCTTGTAGTAACGGGCGATTAAGTGAAGCCTATCTGCCCCTGTATTTAACAGGGATTGGACAACTACCAAGCCGGTAATTCTCGCGGTCTGGGCAGTCTTAGGAGCCCTCGGCAATAATGCCTTAACTGTAGAAATCTGTAAAGTCCCGATTCGAATATTAAACTTACTTTGTACTCTATTAAAGGGCCATATTTCCCTGGGACATTATCTGTAAGGTATCTTAGCCCATACCTCTCCCAGATCTGGAAGCCATGGTCAAGTCGGTTAGGAGGAAATCTCCAGCCTTGAAATTGGGCAGATCAGAGCCAAGTAAGGAGACAGTGATTGACTTTTTAATTTGTTGCCATGTCTTACTTGCGCCTGAGCCACGGATCAGAAGGAGCCCAGGATCAAGCCTGGGGCTGGATGTGTATAGTTCTGATAGTAGTCTTTATCTGCATAAGGGCCTGTTCTATTTGTAACCAATGAGGCTCCCCACTACGCTCTGTCTAGCCATAATATGGGTCATCATTACGGCCCTATAATACTGTTGCAGATCTGGTAGCAGCCAGGCCTCCCTCCCCTAGGCAGGCTAAGTATCCTCAATCGGACAGAGGCTTTCTGCCCCAGACAAACTTAGAGATAAAGCGGCTCCACTCCACAAATGTTTTTTTTTCTATGCAAAGGGGACATTCTGAAACAGGTACAGGGCCCTAGGCAAGTTACCATCCTTATTAGGTCTATTCTACGGCTTAATGTGAGGGCAACGTAGCCCAGGCCCCAGGTCCGCCCTGAGCTGAGCAGTAAAGGAGTCATAGTTATTTTGAAAGGATTCTGCGAAATTCTTAGTGATAAATACCCCCAAATATTTTAACTTTGTTAAATTCCAGTTGCATGAGAAAATGGAGTTTACATGCGGCCAGGGAAGATAGTGGAATGACAGAATTTCCGTTTTTGATAAGTTCAGCTTATATCCGGAAACTTGGCTATACTGGTCCAGGAGTGCCCTTATAGTTGGTAGAGATTGTTCTGGGTTTGAAAGGTATAGCAAGACATCGTCTGCGTATAACGCTATTCGATGCTCTGCGCCACCCATATCCATACCAGTGACACCCGGCGCTTCTCTAATGCACTGGGCTAAGGGCTCTATAAAGGCCGCAAATAAAAGGGGGGATAATGGACACCCTTGTCTGGTTCCTCTTCTAAGTGGGAAGTACTCGGCGATGACCCCCCACATACTTATAGCCTGGGTCTCGTAAATGTTTTGTAAGACCCCCACAATACTGCTGGGAATGCCAAGTTTCTCCAGGACTTTGTATAGAAAGGGCCAAGCCACTCTGTCGAACGCTTTTTCAGCATCGAGACTAATGAGGACTGCTGGAGCATTGCCGGATTGCATACTATGCACAATATGCATCGTACGCTTGATATTATCTGTTGTGGAACGCATTCTAACAAAGCCTGTCTGATCCTGGTCTATTAACATGGGCATAATTCTGTCTAGCCGACTTGCTAAAATATGCATGAACATCTTATAATCTGAGTTTAAGACCGAGATAGGCCTGTATGAGCTGCAGTGTTGAGGGTTCTTCCCCGGTTTCGGGATCACAGAGATCGTTGCGAGCGCCCAAGATGGGGGAGGGGGCTCGCCCGCCAGAATGGAATTAAACAAAGTAAGGAGTTGAGTGGATACTTGTTGCCTCATAGCCCCATAAAATTCACTCCTGTAGCCATCGGGCCCTGGAGATTTTAAGGTTTTCGCTGAGGAGATTGCTTCAGCTATCTCTTGCTCTGTTATGCTTGAGGTAAGGGATTCTGCTTGGACTTGATCAAGTCGAGGCAGAGTTATTTTTTCAAGGTACTCTGTAACTTGAGACGCTGTGGGAGACTGTTCTGGGGTATAAAGATCCGAATAATACTCTGCGAATGCCGCTGCCATATCATTTATCTTAGTTAGGGACTGGCCCCCCACCGGGTGTTTAAGGGAAATGATTGTTGATGCTTTCCTTTGCCTTCAGGCTTGATACGCTAGCAGTCTAGTGGCACGGGGTCCCACCTCGTAGTATCTCTGCCTCAGAAAAGTCAATGCTAGCTCAGTCTGTTGAAGGGCCAGACGATCCAGTTCTGCCCTAACCTCCTGAAGCTGGGGCAGCATGGAAGTGTCCCCACACTTATGTGCATATTGGAGAAAGTGTAGGTTCTCCTTTAGCGTGCCCCTGTGGGCCTTTCTCCTACGGTTTAGTTCTGCAGTGTGTTGTATAATGTGGCCTCTTAGGACAGCTTTGACAGTATCCCAGTGCATTGCGGGAGTCGTGTCTGCCGGGGGGTTGAGCTCCTGTATCTCAGCTAATTTATCCGCTAGAAATTCCCTTAACTTTTCTGAGCGTAGGTAATAGGGGTTGAGTCTCCATCGGGAATTCTTTGGCTGTAGCCCCAACTCCCAGGTTGTACACACAGGGGCGTGGTCTGAAAGGGAGATATCCCCTATTTGAGCCTCGCACATCCGGTCCAGAAATTCAGCCTGTGTGTATGTTTGGTCTATTCGGGAGTAAGTCCTATGTACTGCTGAGTAATGTGTGTAGTCCCTGGTTCGGGGGTGTGAATGCCTCCAGACGTCTATCCATCCTACCTCCTTAACATATCTCCTAAAAAACTTTTGCCCTGGCGTTTGCTTGGACACCTTAGGATTGGAGGAATCCAGTGCAGCATTCTGTGTCAGGTTAAAATCCCCCGCTAGCAGGAGCATGCCCTTTGTATTTTGCAGGATTTTATCCATCAGTGTTTTCAGTTGCGGGACAGGAGTCCCAGGGGAAATAAGCGTTAGCCAGAGTAACCAACATCCCGTTCAGGGACCCTTGAACTATTATCAACCGTCCCTCTGTATCTCTTATGGTACGCTGGTGTTGAAATGGGGTACCTGCTGGAATTATTATTGCAACCCCCCTTTGTCTGCCTGATCTACTTGAGGAGCTATATAATGTTCCCCTACTGAGCCTGGCGAGCTTGAGATGTTCCCCAGAACTCAGATGTGTTTCCTGGAGGTATATCAAGTCCGCCCGACTCCTACGGAGATATGTCAACACTCGTGACCTTTTTATCGGAGAGGTAATCCCATTAATGTTCAGGGATAACAACTTGACCCGTGCGATGGTCATGGTAACTTACAGGTGGTCCCGCTGGTCAGAAAGATTCTCCCCTTTTCTTCATTCTGTATCCCATCAGTATCCATCAGCTCAATACCTGTCATTACTAACTGATTACAATCACACCAACATGTGAAATTGGAACATACAAACAAACAAACTGTTAACAAGAAATAGAAGAACCCTGTACTTCCAACAGTGGGAAACTGGAACAGATTCCCTGGCATGGAAGTGCCCACACCTTGAGGCTTCATCACTAAGCGTGATGCCCCCTGACACCTAAAGTGCCTGTTCTAAGTAGTAAAATAAGAGTAGTAGACACCAGATTTGAAGAGTCAAATCCAACTATTTCATCTAGTGCACTGTAACGATGAGTGGTATGTGAAATATTTTAACCATAATATCCGCCTGCCATCCAAATGCCCCTCCCGGAATTTACTAGAGGGAATTTAACTCAGCAAATTAGATTAAGGGTCTGATCCAAATTTGCACCCACCCCTAGGGGGATACCTGTGCATTATCCCTCACTGAGTACCCCCAGTAAATCTGTTTCCCAATTCCCCGATATCCTGGATGGGAGTTCCATGGTAGGCTCCGCCATGGATTGCCCCGCTCAGCACCTTCCCCTCCCAAAATGGCCGGCCCTCAGCATTATGTACTTGGATTACCAGGTCGGGAATTACCTGCCCCATCCGGCACTTGAGCAGGCCCCCCTAATGCTATATAGACAGGAGCCCAACCTTACTTCCAAAGGGGCCTCCCAGGGACACCTTCATGCATCTTTGTCCCCTCCCTACCAGGCCCCACTGCGATCACCCAACCTCAAATCTCCGTTACCGCTTACTACTAGAATACAGTAGCCCGACCATCTGGGGTTCTTTGTCTACCTTATCCCCCATTCAATATCCAGGGAGTGGGTAGACACTGTTACTCTCTCAGATCAGCCCCTTCGGAGTGAGGTCTCTTACCGGCATCACGATGACTGCCTCAGAGCTGCAGCAAGTCCTAAGTGAAGCTCATTACCTAAAGGAATCTAGAGCCATTCCATGTATACCCTCCCCTTGCCCCCCCACCCCTCATTGTTGTCCATTAAAGCAGCCTGCACCAATGTCCATGTATGGGCAATACGTCCCCCCCTAAACTATTCCCAGGTCTCGGCACCATCCGTAGCTGTGCGAAGATTTCCCTCCATCCATTCCAACCTTCCTAATTTCCCGGACCATTAAGGCTTTGGCTGTACTGGAAGGGACCTATCTTATCCGCGGGCATCTACTAGATCAAGGTCCACCCAAGCAGGCCCACTCCTTCTGCCTCTTCGAGCTCCTCCAAGTAAGGAGAGACCCCTGTTGTTATTTAGCAGGCCTTCATCTACCCCGAGCCTCCCCCCAAAACAGCCACTGCTTCTTCAGTGTAATTTAAGAAAAATCCCCCTTTGAAAAGTGCTAGATTGCTAAGGAAAAATGTACTGCAGAAGCCTTCGCCCACCATCTAAGAAACCCCTCTGCAAAGACGTGTGTACGCCTGCTCTCTCTGCCAGTCGCGCCTCCCCCAGTTCGCCCCTGTCTTTATTAGTAAAGAGGAGACAATCCTCATCTGCCCCGGATTCCCTGACCAACCCCCGTCAGTCCACCCACGCCCAGTAAGGCCGACGCCAATGGTCAGCCAACAGCCCCATCACCCCTCCGATACACCGTAACTGTAACCCGCCTCACATAGGCCTCAGGCCCGCCGACTGTAGGAGAACAGAGAATCCAGAGGTGTACCTTCGGGGGTTGGTTGCACCCGCTCTCCTGGACCATCGGACCCCACCGGACTCTCCACCACCCCCCATTCCCCAACTATTAACATCCCCGGACCCCCGCTCTTCCAATATCCTTGGGAGAGGCAAACCATAGAGAGAGAGTCACTGTACAATGCCTCCGTGCGTCCTCCGGCCGGCTGCTTCTAGCACAACTGGCTATCTTAACAGAGCTCAGCCTCGGACTTATTTTAACCGTGTCCCTGGTTGCCTATGAGGCCTCATCTTCAATTTGGCGCGCCTCACGAACAGAGCGAATGCATTTCACTATCCCCCTTTCCTCCCCTTTCATCTCTCTGCTGCGGAGTGAGTTCCAACGTTCCGCCGACAATAGCGGAGGAGAACTCACATAACGTTAGATCCCCGGATGGAGGCCCTGCCCATCCCCGCCCCTCAGGTCTATGAGCGACTTAATCTTGACCCCCCAAGGCCGAGAGCGACTCGAGGCTATCCTATGGGCCCATCCCAACAACCCAGCCGCACTGCTCGTCCTAAGAGTTCGGCCTCCACGACTTACCTTCTGTCACAGATTCCTGCTCGGAGTAGGACCCATAAGTAGCACTCCACCCCCCGGACTACCCTTGCCCTAACCCCCAATACCAGTCTATACATGCGGAGGAAGTTTGTGAGGATGAGAGTATCTCATCCCTCCCACACGCTCATAGATCAGAGTCCAAACAGGTCCAAAAGCAGTTCCAAATTCGTTTTGCACAGGAGCATTTCCCCTGCGAGTAGCTACACAGCCCGAAAGTGTACTCATGTCTCTCATCCTTCAGCTCCTCGGTGTCTCGATCCTCCAGAGCCCACAGGGGTTAGCTTGTTCAACGTTGCCACGATATTCTGAATTGCTTCAGCACCCTGCCGCCGTCTCGCTTCTCTCTGACCGTTGTTCCAGACTTTAAGGGCCAATTTGGAGGCTATTGAGGGTTCAGGATTTGCCCGTTGCACCTTTACTTCGATCCCTCGTTCCGCAACTCCTGCGTGGCTGAAGCCGCATTATCAAACATCAGCGAGCCATCCCCAAACATAACAGTGAGCTTCGCTGGATAGGGAGTTCTAAACCATATTCCTTTCAGCTTCAAGGCCCGCATCAGAGGAATGTACGCCCTACGTCTGGCCATGATTTCTGGTGCATAATCGTTTTCAAAGTAAAGCCTGTTGCCAGCCAGTGATACCACTCCCGCCTTCCAAGCTGTATGCAGCACTGCTTCTTTGTCCTGAAATCTGAGGAACCGCACTAGGATCGTTCTGGGGCAAGCTCCCGGCTGTGGCTTCGGCCCTAAGGTACGATGTGCTCTTTCAATCTCCAAGGACACTGTCGGGGGAAGTGAGAGCAGCTCTTTTAAAGTTTTATGCAGAAACTCCAGCATTTCACTTCCTCAGCCCTTCAGGAATCCCAGAGATTCTAATATTATTTCTGTGTTTCTGCTTTCGCATCTTCGGCTCTGTCTCTAAGAAGCTTAACCGAGTTATGTAGCTGGACTATGGCCCTCTGTTTCGATCCACCGATTCCGTTTCTTGCGCCTGGGTCTCCGATTCATCTTGCCGCTTCTCCAGTTTACTTATATCAGTACGCAGAGCTGCCGTGGTAGACCTGATTTCTTTGCGAAAATCCCTCAGTTCATTCAGGACAAGGGATATTTGTTGTTGTACGATACTCAGTGATATCTGGCCACAATCAGTAACATCCCGGGAAGAGCTACTCGAGGCCTGTGAGCCTTCGCTTTCGGATTCATCTTCCTGCAATCTTTCAGCATCCGGCGGATCTACCGCTTTATTTTTCACTCGATCGTTTTTCTTTGGCATAGTATACCTCCCGCTGTCACTTGCTAGTATTTTGATTTTTGTATTGGAGAAAATTAGGAGGTTTGACTTGTGGATTGTGACAGAGCTCCTAAATCAGGCCGCCGACTCAAGCATGACGTCACCGGAAGTCCAAGGTAGAAAGCTTAAGGTTTAGTGAGTGCACGTGGGTCAAGTAATCCAGAAGGACAGGTAAACCAGCCTGAGCAGGAATAACACTTTTTTTTCATTTTTTAATTTAGCTGTTTGGTCCCTGTCGCTTCCTCCCACCTACTGGTGATGGGAACACATAGGCATCTGTATGGTTTTCTCCCCTTGCCCCCGAGGCCCCAGCACATGGCCGTGCGAGCATGTGGAGGCACGCTATGCACCCCGTGGTGCCAGATCAGCCCCTTCCACCTCCCGTAGATTTTTTGCCACCCCCGCTACCCACCGGACCTCCACCCACTGGGAGCAGAACTACGGGGGCGCCCAACCCACCCTCGGGAGAGGAGAGCTGCCCATCAGCATGCTCGATCCTGTTCCGCCCCCCCCCCCACTGGCACCCTCGACGACCCGAGGTTGTTCCCAAACCTGGGTCACCAGCGTAGCATGAAGTAAAGCGTCCAGAGCCTCAACCCTCAGTGCCACCGGGCCGGCCAGGAGTAACACTTCTATGCCCACACCACATTGGAAACCTCTTCCATTTAGAAGCATACATTTTCCTGCTTGAGGGTTTCTGGGAAACCCTGAGGATATTCAGGACTTCTTCAGAGAGGTACAGACTAGCAAATTCTAAGTCTTCAAGGGCGAGGCTTTTAGGTGGAGAGACCCGAGACTGGGGTACAGTAGTCTGCCTTGCGAGGATGTCAGGAGATTGTGCCTCTGAAGGAGGTGAATTGACTGTGATACTGTTCGGGTTAGCAGGAGGGAGTACCATGGCTGTCTTGCCCAGTCCGGTGCCACCAGGATCACTGTTGCTGGTTGTGACCTGAGGTTTTGAGAGAACTCTGAGCAACAGAGGGGAGAGGTGGGGAAGGCATAAAGGAATCTCCCTGACCAGTCCAGTGCTAGGGCATCAATAGACACAGTTCCCCGAGTTGGAGTCTGCAACTGAACTGTGGCAACTGGTGGTTGTCTGTGGAGGCAAAGAGATCTATCTCTAGTGTGCCCCACCTCCTGAATATTGGTTCTAATACTTGGGTGTTAAGGGACCACTCTCTGCTAAGAGAATCTGTCAGAATGTTGTAATTTCCTGGCAAATGAATTGCTGACAAGGACACTCGCAGGGAGTAAGCAAGGTGCCAGACCTTCATTGCGTCTGTGCACAGTAAGGTCAACTTGGTGCCTTCCTGTTTGTTGATGTAATACATGGTGGTAGTGTTGTCTGTTCTGACTTGTACCAGCTTGTCCCTGACCTGATTTGCAAATGACTACAGAGCCAGGTAAACCACCCTGAGCTCTAGAAGGCTTATATGCAGAAGTGACTCCTGGTGGGACCATGTACCACTGGCCATGAGGTCATCCATGTGTGTCCCCCAGCCTAAGAGAGAGGCATCTGTGGCTAGTACCACAGATGGAACTTCCTAAAAAGGAGTTCCCTCCCTGAGGTTTACTCTGTCTTGCCACCACTGCAGGGCCTGTAACAGGGGTTTTGTGACAGGCACCAGCTTGGCAAGAAAGTCTCTCCTTTGGGGCCAATGAGCCCTTAAATGGAACTGGATATCCCTAATTTGAAACCTTGATCTGGGCACCACAGCTGTGGCTGCTGCCACGTGGCCCAGGAGCTGCAGGAAGTGCCTTGCTGGCCTGTGTCTTTTCAGTGTGAAAGAGCCTGCCAGCTCCAGGATACTGGTTACCCTGTCCTGAGGGAGGAGAGCCCTTCCTTGCAAGGTGTCCAACTCTGCCCCTATTAAGTCCAGGACCTGAACAGGTTACACTTGGGACTTCTGGGTGTTTACCAGGAATCCCAGAGATTCCGAAGTGCTCTCTCTGGGTGAGAGCCAGAGAGTCCCTGGTGTGCTGGGAGGACTTTCCCACGACTAGTCGGTCGTCCAGGTAAGGGGACACTGTGACCTCTTGCTGCCATATGTGTGCTACCGCCACAGCTAGGCACCTGGTGAATGCCCGGGGGGCTGAGGTTAGGCTGAAGGGCATGGCTGCAAACTGGTAGTGACCTGAGGGAAGTCTGAACCTCAGGTTCTTTCTGTGGCTGGGTCTGACTGAAATGTGAAAGTAGGCATCCTTCAGGTCCACGGATGCCAACCAGTCCCCCAGTTGGACAGTCGGAATGATCATGGCCAAACTGACCATTTTGAACTCTGGTCTTTTTAAATGTTTGTTTAGGAGTCTGAGATCCAGAATGGGCCGCCAATCCCCATTTTTCTTTTGGGTAAGAAAATGTCTGGAATTGAAGCCTTTGCTCCTCTGGGATGGGGGGACAGGTTCCACTGCTTTGATGAGCAGTAGGTTGGCAACTTCCGACTCCAGCAAAGTCCCTTCTGCTGGGGTCACTGGGCTTAAAATCCTGCTTCTCAGTCTGGAGAGCATCTTGAAGTTGAGAGATAGACCCTGGCTCACTACCTCCAAGACCCACTTGTCTGAGGTGATGGTATGCCATGCTTGGAGGAAATGAGCCAGCCTGCCGCCTGCTGGGAAGGGGGAGGCAACCTGGCAACACCTCAGGGGTTCTGCTTTGGCGGGGACTTGGCCTGAGCTGTCTCGGACCTTCTTAGAGTCCTTCTGCCTCTACCTCTAAAGTACCTTCTGGGCTGCTGGTAGTCTGGCATTGCTTGGGCTTAGAAAAAAGGCCTGGTGAAAGAGCCCCTACCCCTGCCTCCCCTAGCTTGGGACCTGTAAAATGTGGAAGGTCTGTCCCAGGCAGAACTGCTTCTATAAGTAGTTTTGTACTCTTCCACTTTCTTCATGTAGGCCTCTGTCTTGTCCCTAAAAAGAGAACTGTTCTCACAGGAGAAATCCATGGCCTTGGTCTGGGAATCTTGGGACAGACTTGCAGCCTTCAGCCAGGCAAACCATCTCATAGATGTACAGTGAGGTCCATAAGCCTGGCAGCAGTATCAGTGGCATCCATAGCCATATGAAACTGGTATTTTGTGGACACCTTACCTCACATCACGCCGGCAACTTGGGTTCAGGAATGGACTCGGATCGTTGGGGAGCCGGCATGGGGGGGGGGGGACTGAGTAGCCGGAAGGCAGCTCTCCTCTCTTGAGGTGGCTGTGGCGCGCCCCCCCCCCGTAGTTCCGCTGCCTCCAGGTGGAGGTCTGGTGGCTAGTGCAGGCAGGAGGGGGTGACATGTTGCAAGAGGACACCTCGGGGCACGGCATGCACATGCCCCAACATGCGCAGCAGAGGTAAAGGGTGGGCAAAAACATGAAAAAAAAAAAAAAACAGATAAAAAAATATAATAGGAAAAAAATAATGGTATTTTGTGGCATCCAAAGCTGATCTGGCTGTCTCAGCCAGGTTCACTGCCACATCCCCAGAAAACTTGTCCATCACGGCCAAAATAGTGGACCAAAGGGCCCTCTGGTGCTGGGCAGTGTATGCCATATAGTTGGCCTGTCTGAGGAGAAGAGAGGCTGCTAAGTACCCTTTCTTCCCCATGCCATCAATCATTCTGGAATCCTTGTAAGGTGGATGGGAAGCTAAATGCACCATGGCTTTATCATAGGCAGCAGTCTATACCACCTCCTCATGGTCTGGGTGCAAAAACAGAAATTCAGCACTGGATCTCTCGAGCTGATATTTCTTATCAATTTTTGTATCTATCCCAGGTACTGTAGTGGAGTTCTGTAGCATCTTTAAGATAGCTTTCTTCAGAGACTTGTGGATAGGAAGCAGAAGTCTCTTCGTGGAGGGTAAGACCCATCATATCCAGAAAGTCTGCTTCTTCCTCATCCTCTACGGTTTCTTGTATGGAAAGACTGAGGGTGTCCATCATCTGTCTCACAAAAGAGTTGTGAAAAGAGTAATCCTCTGGTCCCCGGGGAGGGGAACCAAAGTCTTGTTCAGGGAAACTCAATAGGTCCCCCTCATCTTCTTCCTCCTCCTCTTCTGGTTCCTCATATAAGAACACCAATTCCTGGGAGGGGAGAGCTGAAGCAGGAACTGACAGAACCAGGGGACCGACAGCCTGGAGGGCCTGTAAAATCTGAAAGGCCATGGCAGTGTCTTCAGCCGAGGGCATCGCTCGTCCGTTAGCTGAGAGCTCCTTTGCCTTTTCGGAAGGAGATGCAGTGATGTGTTTCTCTTTGTGTTTTCTCTTAGCAGAAACCGGTTCAGTAGACGGTTCCATCAGTCTCTTAGATTTAGAAGCCTCAGTCTTTTCAGAGGGGTTAGGGTCCACGTAGTCTTTGGACTTATCCTTTTTTTTTGCATGTGAGGAGGAAGCCTCTTCAGTGGGCTTAGGAGAGGGAGAGGAAGGAGTAGCAATTTCTTTGAGCTTTTTTGCCCTCTATTTTTACGGTTTGGGGACAAAACATCCTACAAATATCACAGTTTGCGAAAATGTAACTAGAACCCAGACACACAAGACACAAATCATGCCTGTCAGCCTTAGCAACCATTTGGCACACTTTACACAGCTTTTTAAACCAGTCGGTCCTGTCCCTTTTTTTCTTTCTTGGTGACTCTGACAAGCCAAGTGTCAGAAACTCTAAGTAAATAGTCCAATAAAAAAAGAAGTTTATCAGTCAGTTCCCAGACTGAAAATACAACAATACTGCCAAATCTAAAAAACGTTCTGTTCCCTGACTGGATTTAAACACAGGGAATGGCCGGAAAACGCTTGGTTCCTGACAGGAAAGGAACCCCAAAAATCAAACATAAATCGAAACTAAAATGTATCGACACAGACTCTGGGGAGGAACCGGAACGCTAATGTATAAAATCAGAAATACTGTGGTGAAAAACCACTGAAGCAGTGGTTCCCCTCAGTCCTTAGAAACCGCTGAAGAACTGCTAAAATACATAAAAAATTAACAAAACTAAGCTAACTAACCTGAAAAAGAAAGAAATGGGGCAGCAAATCAAAATATAAAATGAAACATTTACCAAGCTGGAAAACGAGAACAGTTGATAGAAGTTGAGGAGAGCTCTCTAAGGTGTCTAGTAGGCTGGTAGAGAAATTAATGTGTTTTTTTCAGAACGCAGAAGTTACTAGGGACAGAAGTTTGAAATTGGCATGAGCCAATCAGCATTCCATAATTTACATAAGTTCTATTCTGTCAGGGGCAGGTCAACACAGGAGGCCGACTACAATAGTTTAAGCATACTGAGGGGTTCCTGGGGTTTGGAAATAAAGAATCTCAATCTCAACTCTAGAATCCCAATCTGGGCATAGTATGTGTTATGTGCTAGGATGAAGAGAGTCAAGCCAGCCCGCCGGCACAGCAGATGGATTTCCACTTGCCATGCCAATGACCAGGGTTCGGGAACGGACTCAGGAGTCAAAGGGCTGGCTAGGAGGAGGATTGAGCATCATAGGGACGGCTCTCCTTCTTGGGGGGGGGGGGCTGTGAATCCGGCACAAGACTGATCTAGGGTGGAGGCTGAGGGCCAGCAGCAACTGGTACCGGAGATGCTGTGGGGGACATGCTAGACGTCAGCACATGACAAGCGCCTTCCATCACTGCATGCTATGCCCCCTGGGGTCTCTTACTAAGAGAAAAATCTTTGCAGTCACCCTTCATGATGCTCCGCCAGCTCCAATCGCCATCACCGTATCTCCTGGTAACCTAATATCAGCATCTGTGACTGGGGAGCCTGGCCCCCACGCCCTGCCCTGGGGGACAAGCTAGGGAGGCAATGACAGTGGGCGCTCCCTACCAGCACCCTAGTACCAGCATCGTGGGGGTCCTGTGCTATCCCATCAGTACCGCCTCTGGGGGCAAGCCGGGGGTATCTACCATAGGGGCTCCTGTGGTAAGAGGGTCAGCGAGAAGGGGGCTAAGCTGCGGGCAATGAAAAAGCATACTAAATTTAAAAAAATAAGTAAATAAAAGGATACAGAGAGTCAGAATAAAGGGAATTTTATTTATTTTGTTTATTTACTGACGTCTCGGATTACAATACCTATGAGTCAGATGACTCTTTTACACAGGTTCCACGTCAAAAATTTGAACAAACAACAAATGGTTCAAATAAGGAGAGACAAGAGCACAACTACAGACAGGCATACATGATGCAAAAACAAGGGTAATTAAAATTCAAAAATAAGTGCAAGTGTTATTTCTGTGGCATACATATATGAGAAAAGCAGGTATGCAGCCAGAGGTTCGCTTTGTCGGCTGAGCGAATCAGCCAGCAGTTGGGTTTGTTGAGCTAGGAGCAAGGGACAGTACTAGTTAGGGAGGCAGACAATGGAATTGCAGGACAGTCAGAGAATACAAGAATTGGTAGAGAGACAGCGACAGGAGAGGGAGTGTGAAAGGGGGGAGGGAAGGGGGGACAGACCGGAGGATGGGCTAAGCAGGGCAGTCACAACTGCTGTGAGCTACAAGATGCTGTTTAAGGAGATGCTTGAAAGGGCCAAGCTTTGGAACCTCAAGGGTATCTATTGGGAGTCCATTTAGCCAGCTGGGAGCCCGGAAGCTGAAGGATCGATGGGCTTGCAAGGTGTGGCAGAAAGGGACGTGGAAGGCATTTCTTGAAGCGCTCCTGGTGCTATGGGATTAGGGGGTATGTGACAGTAGGTTTTGGGAGTTGTGGGGCAGTAAGGCCCAAACTTATTTTCTTCGCGTATAGGCAGGTGTGGTACTTGATCCCATCCCTAAGGTTCAACCAGTTCATTCTAGAGTACAGTTCACATGTGTGTGTTTGGTAAAGAGCACATGTTACTAGGCGACAAGATTTATTGAGGGCAGTGCTTACTCTTTTGCGTCTTGTGTCAGCTGCAGCACCATAAATGACTAGGCCACAGTCCACAATGGAAAGTATGGAGCTGGTAACTGCAGTCAGTAGTGCCTCATGGGTCATGCCGCTTCTATTCTATAGAAGATACCTAATCTACAGTTGACTGCGTTGGACACTATGTTGATGTGTTCACTGAAGGACAGAGCACAGCCAAGGGTAACACCCAGGTATTTAAAGGTCTGTATTTGCTCGACAGGAACATTGAGGTTGTTGAGAATGGTGAGCGGGGTGGATTTTAGCCTGTTGTGGGGGCTAGCAAAAAGCATGGACTTTGTCTTTTTATAGTTCATAATTAGTTTGTGCCGGGCAAACCATTGGAGAAAGGAGACGTGACTAGTGGAGTTCCGCAGGGATTCCTGCAGGATCCTGCTTTCTTTTCAATATGTGTAACTGACCTACATGTGGGCCTCGACAGCTGGACAGTAAAGTTTGCGGATGACATAAAATTGGGAGGCCCCGTAAATACACCAGAAAAAAAACAAAACAAAATGGACAGTTTCAAATGAATGCCAAGCCAGCATTTTATAGAGGGTAATGAATCACAAATTGGGAACTGGTGGGCCTGCACTTGTGATCAGCAGCTGACTCTGCAAACAGATTGCATCAGGGTTGTTTTGTTTTGTTTTTTCTTCAAGATTTGCTTTGGAGAATCCTCTTTTGCATTTACTTGTAGGAGAAACAGTGTGCAGTATTTGTCAGTTTTTGCATAGGACCCTTCAAATTATCACCATGCTCGGACCGTTTCATTTGTAAAACCAAATGGTACACTGATAAGAGAGAACTGGTTTGAGTCGGGTACAATTTAAGCTGCAGCCACTCATCTGTGGCACAGTCTTTATTCTCTTGAGTGACATGAGAAGAGATTGGGCTGCTGGTCATGAGTTCAGTTGGCTTCTGAACACAGAATATGGCAGCAGATAAGGGCCGCTTAGCTCACCTAGTCTGCACATTTTTCCTGCCTACAGTACCACCGTTAATCTTACTAGATCTCCAGCCCATTCACCACCCCCACCTTCCCTTTTCCTAAGATTCCATTATGCCTTACAGACCTGGCTATTGCAAAACAAGCTTGTCTTAAATAGCTTTCAACTCGCATTTTACCTCATCGCTTCTGCCCTGTTAGGCTCCCTCCCAACCACAAAGCAGTCGACCTCTGCATCTACTAGGAGTCCACCAGCCTCACTAGCTCGGTTTTTTGTTCTCTAAAATCCTGACAACTGATGGCCTTGGAAGCCCTTAACCCGAGCAAAGGTAACTCCCCCAATGGATTGGACCCAAAGTTAATAAACCTGTCTGCCTCGGCCTCTGCTCCCCCACTGACTGCCCTTCTCAATCTCTCATTTCAATTGGTGGAAATTCCCCTTAACTGGAAACATGCAATCGTCCTCCCTCTCCCAAAGAGTGGCGGCCCCCCCCCCCCGACAACTACCGCCCTATATCACTCCTCCAGACGTTAGCCAAACTACAAGAACAATCTAGTCCTAGGCCAACTATCCTCGTACCTCTCTTACATTAATTTCTTCACCCAATATCAATCTGGGTTCTGTAAACATCACTCCACTACTGCCTTGCTACTCTGAATCACTGATGCAATCCTGACAGGCATGGACTGTGGTCACATCACCACTGCCATTTTTATTGATCTTGATAAAGCTTTTGACACTGTATCCCACTCCCTCTTGCTCTGCTCCCTCTCATCTGCCAGGCTGTCTGAACGCGCCATAAAAAGGTTCAGTGTGTACCTTAACGGCTGCTCACAGTCTGTAAAAATATCCAACTACATCTCCCCTCCTCTACCCATATGCTCTGGTGTCCCTCAAGGGTTCATACCAGGGATCGACAAATTTCAAAATTACGTGCTAGTCCAGGACAACTGGCCTTGCTAAAAATGGTAGTCCGAGTGTTTTGAATGGTAGTCCATGGTCGGAAGACTGTATTTCAAGGGAAATTACAGAAACTTAATGTAGCGACAAAGTACGTGGTGTGGGGTTGTACCATTAATTCTAGGTGGATGTAGAACATTAGGAAGCAGGAAAGATCATGTATGTTTTTAAATGTGTCAGTCCCTGCTGTTACTACAGGTTGAGTCAGTCTGGTTCAATTACCAGAATATAAGCAATAAAACAAGACAGGTATTGGTCTCCCACCTGGTAAAGTTCAGTGGTCCCCCCTTCCACCCCCCAAGCAGTACCAAGAAAATCAGCTTACTGTACACAATTATCAGTTGAGAGCACATTAGAAACACACCATGCAGTGTGATGCTATAGCAGATATCACAAAAATCCACTTTATAAATCCAACAATACTCACAGTGATGCATTCCCCAGGGGGTGCAAGGACAATTAGCCTTTGTGCCTATACCTCATAAACGACCCCTGGTGTGTGCATCACAAATGCTTTAAATCACACAGCCTGTAGTTTACTTTTGATTATTTAATTTAAATCACCTTTTTCTAAAGTAAAAAAAAATGTATATATCTGTATATCCCTAGGAGACACTAGTGCATAAGATACTATCACACACATCTATAGCAGTGTTTGGGGGGATTGGGGATTGGGGATGGTGGTTACTGATCTGTTTACCTATTTTGCAGCTGGATACATGCCGCAAAACAACTAAGTGTAACACTATTAAGAAACATTACTGTAGTAATTATCTGATAGTAGTATCATGTTTATTCACTTGAGAAACATTTGTATGATGCCTCAGTCTCAGTTCACACACGCCAGTGTTAATCTACCCTCTCTCCACCCAAAAAAGCAAAAGCAACTTCACCTCAATGAAACAGACAAGAAATGATGCACTAGTGTTCTGGGGCAATACAAGCAAGGTAATTAGGAGAGAATAAAACGGAAACTGACTCCATCCATGACTTTTCGCTGCCCTTTGCCTCACACGATGCTCGCCTCCACTCCAAGAGCACTAGCGCTACTTGATATCAGCTGGCTAGCTCGCTGGTGTCTTCAGTACACCACTTTGTATCTCTTGCCCAAGTAGGCCAGGCCTGCTGATCCCAGCACAATTTCATGCTACTATGCAGGTTCTGACTTGGTCTCCCCAGCTCCCCTTTGCTACCCAGCACTTCTTCTGATGACGATCCTCTGTGCACTGCAAACTATTTCCAGTCGTAATATTACTATGATCCACCTGACAGCATGCATGGCCTGCAGTTCCCCCCTGCCCAATCACGCAACATGCATGCTTTCCTCAGTCGCTCTCGCGCCACTTACCCTTACCCTTACCTGCTGAAGAAGGCACGGCACATGACTTGCCATCACCCAACCGATCCTGGGACATGCCTGCTCATTCAGCTACCACTTCAACTCTGAATTCAAGAGCTCTCCGTCTCCTCTCCGACATATTTACCCATACCGCGCTGTGCACACCCGTCTGACCGCTTCCCGCAAAAAAAAAAATCGTCTCTACCGCCTCAGAAGCTGCGACCCCTCCTGGTTGGATGCCAAAGCACAGAGGTACATACCTAAAATGTGATGTGCAGACTGATGCTTGTCCATGGGCAAGTGGCTTACTGAAAAATGCTTGTCCCAGGCAGAAATTTGGTAGCCCGGGACGTCGGGCTATGGGATTTGTCGATCCCTGGTCCATACTAGGCCCAATTCTCGTCTCTATTTTTGTAAACCACCTGCCATCCATCTGTACTTTATCTTCTATACATATGTATGCTGATGATACGGTTCCTTTCTCCACAGGGTCCTCATCCATGGATGTCGACTCCAGGCTCCAAAGTGATTTCAATAATGTCCAGAGCTGGTTTCAATCTCACCAACTCTTCCTAAACGCCAAGAAAACTGTGTCCATGACATTCGGCACACGTCAGAAACTGTCAAGGCTCCAATCGGCCCCCTCTTTCACTACCCTTGACGGGGCAACCATAACTGCCACCGAGTCGTTCAGGTATATGGACGTTTGGCTTGATCAACATCTCACTTTCTTGGCCCACAAGATGCCATAAAAAAAAAGCTTAGCCCCAACCTCAGTGCTCTATATAGAAACCTCTCCTGCCTCCCGCCCCAGGCAAGACGTGAACTGATCCAAAAAATGATCCTCCCGATTTTTGACTACTGCGATATCGTCTATTGCTCTGCTCCTGCTACCTCCTTAGCTAACTTGGATACTCTTTTCAACTCCTTCTATCAGTTTGCTCTGGATGCACCTCCCCTTACCCACCACTGTCACTTGTACCGAGATTTAGCCTTCCCTTCCCTAACAAACAGGTGACTGCATCACTGCATAAATTTCACCTCTAAGTACTGGCTTGGTACACTCCCTCCCTATCTAAATTCCCTAATCTCCCCCACCCACTCCCTCCCTCTCGACTTCTAAGATCCTGACCATAGAACTCTGATTGTTCCCTGGAGATTCACCTTTAGTGGACAGGCCTCCTCCTCCTATCGTCTCCCTAAACTGTGGAATGTTCTTTCTACACAAATCCGATCCTCTTCCTTGCCTGGCTCATTAACTCAAGCTCTACATAACTTCCTCTCTGTAAATTGCAATTGCCCCTAGCCCCCCCCACCTTTCTTGTCTCACACCCTGTCTGATGCCCTGTTTGCCTAACCACAACCAAATCGACACGCTTATAGTTTCGGAGTCTATCCTGGCTCCAGTTGTATATGGTTGCTTCATATCATCTCTCTCTCTCTCTCTTTCTTTATTGGTCTATCTCCTTAGCCTGCTGACCTAGCCCTGGGCTCTGGCTCACTTCTCTACCACTTTGCTATCTCACCGACAATTGTTTGCTCTGTGCCATTTTAGTCTGAAGTGTGTAAGACCATTGGTCCCACTTGCTGTTACGATCACCTATGATTCTGTCACACCACTAGTTCATAGCTACAGAATTTTAATCTACTCTACCCTGCAATTATTTGCTCTTCTTGCGAATGTGTTGTTCACTCATAACCTATGTTTTTTATGATATTTGTAATTTGTGCATGCTCATTGATACTATGCAACTCCCATCACCCTTTCCCCCAGGTCGTACCGGGAGACGAGCAACTTGTTGTTCAATGTACTTTACCTGGTGAAACTTTTCAATAAATAAATAAAGTAAAAATAAAATGGTGACTATGGTCTTCAGTTCAGGTTCAAAAATTTGGTCCTGCATCCAACCTTTAAGTAACAGAGTGCTTGATGGCTCTCCCCTTAACACAGTTACCGCTTTTAAATACCTAGAAGTAACCCCTGATCCCGCCTTGGATTTTGACCTGCACCTAGGCTCAGTCATTAAATCTGTCAATATTTATTTACTTTTTTGATAGATATTTTCTCTCCGGTGCTCTGGTCAGCGTTGACATCCCGACTGACCCCCTAGCCCTGACACCCGACATCAGGCTGTCCTCATTACCCCCCGTGGCGGGGTGATGAGGAGCTACCCAGCTCAACCCACCAGAGTAGGATGCGGATGAGGAGATGCCATTCGGGTCTGGCAGCGGGGGTCGGAAGCTCATGCTGCCCGACCGAAGCCGAATTTTCCATTTTCCTCCTTGCGGAGTGCCGGAGTGCAATGACGTCTAGGCATGTAGCCGATGTCTACCACACTCTGCCCCCCCCTTGCTACACCGCTCTAGTAGCACCCCCAGTCATCACCAGGGGCCGCTACAGAGAAAGGGGATCCTGTTTCCTCCCCGATAGGAGAGCAGTCCTCTGACACTTCATTCTACCCTCCTGCCGACTCCGGCTCACATTCAAACCTGGGCTCAGCGTGGTGCGAGGTGTGGCATCCAGCGCCTCAACCCTCAGTGCCGGCGAAATCTGTCAATATTCAACTTGGGCTGGTATATAAGGTGAGATATAGAAACATAGATTTTGATGGCAGATAAGGACCGCTTGGCCCACCCAGTTTGCCCATTTCCCTACCTAATGGATAAGCTGCAGAACCTAGTTAACCAGCAGCCTACTTCTTCCTACCCCCAACCCCTAGAATTGCCTTATGACTGTCCCATGCATGCTTGAATTCCACCACTGTTTTTGACTCCACAACCTCCTCCGGAAGGCCGTTCCAGGCATCCACAACCCTCTCTGTGAAAAAATACTTCCTTAAATTACCTCTGAGCCGCCCCCCCCTCTATCTTCAGATTGTGTACCCTTGTTCTTCCACACCTCTTTTTGAAAGATGCTACCTCTTGGACTTTGTTGATTCCCTTGAGGTACTTGAAAGTTTCTATCATGTCCCCCCTCTCCCTCCTTTCCTCGAGGCTATACATATTAAGCTCCTTAAGTCTCTCTTCATATGTCTTCCGGTGCAGACCCTGCACCACTTTAGTTGCCCTCCTCTGGACAGCTTTCATAGCCTAACATCCACAGTGAGGATGGCCATTGCACAGGGAATCCTGAGACCCAAACTGGCGGATGGGTTAACAGCCTTTCCGGCAACTACTGGAGGGCTCCTCCGAGGGCAGGATGTCTGCTACAACGGCATTTGCCATTTTGTTCGATCTTTACCCAAACTTACTCACCGATGCACACTATACTCCAGTCTGGGATGGTTTACCCCCTCAGCCTTCCGTCAGTTTATTTCCTACTGTTTTATAAAGAATATAATCTCCTCCCAGATACCTGACAAATTGGCTCTACTGCTCAAACCTGTGACCTCTGCCTACCCATTGAGATCAGTTGACAAATCCCTTCTTGTCCAACCGAGATGTAAAACCAAAATGGGGGAGAATGCTTTCTCTAGCTGGGCCCCTAAACTATGGAACTCCCTTCCACTGAGTCTAAGAATCTCCGCTTCTCCACACAGCTTCAAAGAGGAGCTTCGTATGGCTCTTCTAAGGTCTGAACCCTGCTCCTGTTCTCTATCCACCCACTCCTGTACTGGTTCCTCCTAGTTGCCTACTGGCTCCAACCTCTATTATTCTCAAACCTGCCTGGAAATCTTGCTATTTCCTCTCTTCTAGCACTTACTCACTAGTTGTATGACTTAGAACTGGTAGTTATTTGCACTTATATTCTTGTTTTGTTGCTACATATAGATTCCTGCAAATGAACTGACATTGCCGAAAATTTTGCATAAGTGTACTAGGTCTGACTTCTACTTGTTCCCATGATGTTTTCTTGTATCTACTATTGCCTACATACCTTTGTTGTAATCTCCTGGGTCGTACCCGAAAACAAGCAGCTATGCTGTCTAGTGTACCTACCCAGTTAACAAAAACTAACTAAATAAATGCCTATTCCATGCATTCTTGAACCCCACCACTGTTTTCACCCTACCATCTCTACTGGAAGACTGTTCCAGGATTCCACCACTCTATCTGTGAAGAAGTACTTCCTCACATCTCTCCTGAACCTACCCCTCTCCAGCTTATCGTGCCCCCTTGTCCGTAAGCACTTTTTTCCTGAAACATACTTCCCTCCTGCACCTTATTTACCCCTGTGAGGTGAAGATCTCTATCATACCCCACTCTCTTTCAGAGTTTACATATTTAGGTCATTAACTCTCTCCTAGTAGGGCTTCTGATGGAGACCCTGCACCATTTTAGTTGCCCTCCTCTGGACTGCCTCCACTCTATGTCCTTATGGAAATGTGGTCTCCAGAACTGGGCACAGTACTCTAAGTGGGGTCTTACAAGCGATCTATACAGAGGTAATATCACCTCCCTCTTTCTGCTAGTGATACCCCTTCCTAGGCACCCCAGTATCACACTAGCCCTCCCAACTGCCTTGTTGCACTGCCTAGCCACCTATAGGTCATCAATGATACTCACTGCCAAAAGTTGTTAAATCATTTTGTTTTGTAGGCCAACCGTGAAAATTCAAAACCTGTGGCAAATACAGCTGCTTTTCTAAAAGAACACCAAATCTGCTGTTCATGTAGTTCACAGAATCATTAACAAATTAATGTAGTCCCAGTGTCACTGTTGGATGGACCACGTACTTTCTGCAAACATACGCCCTTCAGCATTGCATCGTTCCTGGAATTTTTACATGAATTTGCCTGGAGCAGAGTTGAGTGTTTCTAAATGCAGAACTGTTTTCTCCGTGTGGTCTAGTATGTCAACAGCAGTCTCGTAGCTGGAAAGTTTTACACAAAGGTGCAACAACTGGCAGCAAGTCTAACAGGAAAAGCAGTGCTTTGATAAACAGAAGTCAGTTCCTTATAGTAGCTCCTTAGCTTTGTTTGCATCATCAGCTCCCATTCCATCAGCAAATCTGTGCCCAAGATACACTGCCAGAATGTTAATACTTTTCCTTCTAATGCAACAGCTGCCTTCCTTTTGGGGGCTAATTATCTTACTTGCTTTACAACAGCAGAATGTAACATTTGTCCACAATTTGTGCCATTTCTTTCAGTTCTCTCCTGTGTTCAGTATCAAAAAATAAAAGCTGAAAATGTCTTTCAAACAATTCTCAAATCTGTTCATGTACCTGAAATTTTTATTTGCGTCAAAATAGCAAGCTCTGGTTTGTGGGCAACACAGCATAGTGAATATAAACAATGTCTGGCGAAAGTGACTTTCAGTCTAGTAATCACATTGTTCTGTCTTCTCATCAAATTTAACTTGTGCTCCATCAAAATTAGCACATATAAGGGGGGTGGGTTAACACCATACCTCTCAACTGTCCCACATTACAAGAAACAGTTCCTCATTTTACTTCACAAAAGCTCCCTTGTTCCACATTGTGAGGACTTGTTCCACATTCAATGTCAACATTTTAAAGCAAAAATCCATTATAAATGATGCAAAAAATATATTATTCAATTAATAACAGACTTTCTGAACATAAATGCAACATTTTAACAGTGTTCTGAGCGTCTTAGGTAAAGATTTAATTAAGTGTTCCACATCCGTATAGGCCTGCTCTACAGGCACAGACACTGCATGACTCCTGACACTCTCCGGTTGGCTATCAACAGCTCTGTCACCTCCATCATCGATTACAGGCTAGCAATTTATGGCTCTGCCTCCGCCTCTGCCCTCCGCAAAATTACAGCTGCACTCAACAAAGCATGCAGGCTGCTAACTGGGGCTGACCGACTTACACACACTTGTGACCTATACACTCGGGCAGCATGGCTTCCTCTCATCAGCCGGATACAGTATCAAACCTGCCTCTTAGCCAAAACAGTCCTCCTCGGGGTCATGCCCCCGGGCATTGAAAAGCATCTCACTGACCACCACAGCACCCAGCGAACTAGAAGTTCACAACAACTAACCTTCCTTGTCCCCAGATGCCAGACTACCATGGGCCAGAGGGCCTCTGCCCACAGAGCACCACAGTGGTACAAGACTCTCAACAAAGAAACTCTTACTGCTGCTGCTCTTGGCCCTTTTAAGAGACAACTCCGACTTCATCTCATTTCAACTAGTTGTTGCGACTGCCTCGCCTAATCAGGGGCCCACCGCTCACTTCCCTCCACTTCAATCTTGACAGCTACCTCTCCCCGGCTTGCCCCCTTCTACCTGCCTACCCCCTTTCCCCCTCTCCCTTTCCTCCTCCCTGGGCATTTCTGACTTTATCCCTTCCCTCCCCCCTTTAGAGCCCACACCTCACCTCTACCCTCCAACAATGGCATTCCTGCCTGCATACCCCTTCCCTCTCACCAGCAGTGCTTATTTTAAGATTGCCCTTGGCTGGTATGTCATGCTACCTAACATTTGGCACATTTCGAATTACTGGAATTTCCTAAGCCTCAGTCTCTTACTTACTTTTATTGTGTAACTATGTATTATTATGTTGACCTTTGTATGTATGTATACCCCCCATTCCTTCGACGTGGAACCTTTGTAAATGAGCAGTTCCTGCTCAAAGGTATTTGTAATCCTAGATTTCAATAAATAAAAAAATAAACAAAAATTGTGTCCATTTGTTCCACATTTTGACAGGCAATGTTCCACATTTGGGGGACAAAAGGTTGAGAGGTATGGTTAACACAGCCTGGTTTAAGTTCTGCCAAGGCAAATAGTCTGATTTCAAAGACTTCTCTATAGCATCAAATACACCTGCAACATCTACAGTTTCCAGTGGTACCACAGAGACTAGGTGAATGACTGGCAGACAGTCAGCACCTACTTATCCGAGGTAGACAATTTCTTGATCTATTACACTGTGGTTAGTGCCACCATCAACAGGGATGCATTCTTGACCTCTGAAACTAATGTCCCATGTATTATCTTTGCTACATTGTCCATAAAGGGTAGCCCACTTTGTTCATATCGTGGTGTCTAACCTCTAAACCATTTTTCCGCTGGATCTCACATACTGTTTCAAAATTTAAAAAAGGCTGGCCTTGGTTTTATAATACTGTATTCTATATAAAAGCAGCAGTGCAAAAACAAATGTTTCTTCAAAAAAGCTAGTTTTAGCTACAATTAATAAAAATGTTAACATAGCTGTTAAATCTTTTTTTTTTTTTTTTTTTAGGTACTTCATATGATGCGTATTATAAGTCGTCTTTTTTCTCCATCCTAATAGTTACCAGGTCTCTATAATGGTATTTCTAAGCCAAGCATGGCAGCCATCTCGTTTTCTCGAGAAAGAAATACATTTATAAAATGCTCAAATTGTGGTGGAGCTAGAAACTTACCACCACCAAACAAAACTGGAAGATGCCTGTAATCTTTAATAGTGAAAAAAGGTAGGATAAATTATTTATTTATTTAGCTTTTGTTAACCAGGTAGGTACACTAAACAAGACAACTGCCTATTTTCAGGTACGACCCGGGAGAGTACAGGAATAATAGATTTAGGTACATACAATGACACTGTACAAATTAGACGTGTTACAGTTCATGTGAGGATACAGATTCAACACAGCATACGAAACATGGTAAGCTGCAGTCTACCATGGCTCAATTTCGTTGTCCTGCTGCTTTAAATAACATTTTGTATTTCTCAAGCTCTTTCGTTGTCCTGTGTGTTTTGGAAAGGCCGACCCAAAGCAGTTTCAATCAGATGGACAAATACTGATTTAGGATCGCTGTCTCTCAAAGGTCTTTTGTACAGGAGACATGTTTTCTTGACAGACTGTGCCTTTTATATGGTTTATTTTAGATCACTTGACCTTTTCGCCATGGTAGACTGCAGCTTACCATATCTGGGGCTAGGTCTTACAGTACATACAGAACATCAAAGATTTTCTTCATTAAATCCAGCCATAGATATTCTTTTTTCCACTCAGGGCGGAAAGGCCCAACTCTTCTGCTCTGTCGTATCATTGATACTTTGTCACTATCATACCCTAACGTGGCGCTAGTGACTTGGTAGTTCCAAAACCTAGACCCACTTATAGGAAAATGCATTTTTAATGCAAGGCTGCGAGTGCATGGAATGAGGATGTACCACAACTATGGACGACAGAACTTTCAACCAGGGTCTTTGGTACTACAGTGTAACATGAACTAAGTTACAGATGTGAACGTTATAAGTGAACTGTAAGCTTGAAAGTGTGATGCAAAGCTTAATAAGGTGGTAGTAATTTATAATTGTAAGTGGTTTGTTTTTCATATATATTTTAGACTTTGTTGTGCAACTTTGTAAATCCAATGTAAGATCTTAACAGGTACACCTTGTAAATTGGGTATTTAAATGCCCAAATGGTGTATAATTCAATTAATTCTCCTGTATAAAAATAAAATGTACTACTACTACTTTTACATTTTGAGTGACTGGATTTGCTTGCTGTTCCTTGATGTAGAAAATCCAAAGTTGAACTCCTTTCGGTGATGAAAAACCTTTCTGAAAACTAGTACAGGGAAATTATGGATATTTGTTGTCGGAGGAAATTATGTCTTGAACTAAACTGCTCTGAGCCACTGTCTTCCAGCACAGAACAACAATATTGAATTTTCATGTTTCTTTAAACTTAGTGCATACAGACTCCTAATAATGCACTAGCTGACTAACAGAAGGGTGGGTTAAATACTGCACCAAAGATGTGCAAAAAGAAACTGCAGCTGCTCAGAAAATGTTTTATACTTTGATTTTAGTCACTCAAACTAGACGCACTGAGATAGAAACTGGGTAGGTTAAATGCACTGCACTAACGTGCAGAGACAAATTGTGGCAATGTGACACTTCTGAGAAATAACAGTGTATTAAATAGCTGGTACAGCATAGCAAAACGCTACACAAAACGGTGGGTAATGCTAACCATTTCCAGAAATGAGTAGCAGTAGTCTGCTAAGAAAAAAAAAACACTTACCACAGTAATCTTGTTTCTTCCAATGGAATCTTATTTTATTCTGACATATGGAGTATTGTCCTTCCATTGTATTGGTCCGGAGCTGAAATTGTTAATTGAACCTATGCTAATGATGGAACATTAGGCTCGAGCTCGGTTTTCAAAACACTGCCCCTGGTCAATATTCTGCAACTGTCAGATTCTTACAGCTCAAAAACTAATGACAAGCTATCTAAACTATATTAATAATAATAAGCTAACAAATGGCAACCAGCTAACAACTATTACCCTTCTTCTTTCACTACTTAACAACGTGGGCTGGTTAAGATTCAAGTCATTAAGCCCAAAAAACAGAAATTGCCCATAGGGTTGAACAACAAGAAAAAATTACTCACCTTAGTAATGTTGTTTCTTCTAATGGAGTCTTGCTGTATTCTGACATATGCAGTGATCTCCAACCCTTGAACTGCCCCGGAGAACAAAGAGTTAACTTTCCATGTAGGGCATGCAACGCTGAGCTCGAGCTCGGTTGAAGCCTCTGTCTGCTGTTGTTTAAACTCCAACCGCCAGATCTTTACGAGCTATACTCACTGGGCGTTCTGTGTGGAAACTGTAAACTCACACTAGCCAACTGATAACTAAATTTGATAAAAAGGGTTTTTTGGTTTCAAAGCAAAGACTCAAGTCAGGAAACCCAAAAAACAAAACACAACACACACCCAAAATAAAGAGGGGGAGAAAAGAAGGGGGCACCTCTAGGTGCCAACACTGCTCCTGCCCACCCACATCCCAAAAACCAGGTTCTGAGAGGGGAGGTGGGAGGTAGAATACAGCAAGACTCCATTAGAAGAAACAACATTACTGAATGCAGTAATTTTTTCTTCAAACAACATGAAGTCTTGCTGTATTCTGACATATGCAGACTACTAACAGTACCTCCAAGGAGGAGGGACAGAACCTCATTGGGAATAGGCTCTGAAGCACCAGCTGTGTTAAACCGAGCATCACTCCTAGCCTGGATATCCAGAGAGTAATGCTTGGTGAATGCATGGACTGTTTTCCAGGTGGCTGCTTGACAGATTTCTAAGATAGGAATATCTCTGGCAGCAGCCAGGGAAGCAGCTGTACCTCTAGTAGAGTGAGCCCTCAGACCTGAGGGTGGAGTTCTACCCAATTTCTCATAGCAGAATTGTATACAAGAGACAATCCACCTGGCAATAGATCTTTTAGTGGCAGGTTTGCCCTTACCAACCTCCCCATAAGTGAGGTGGAGGGACTCAAACCTGTGACCCTTGGTGTGCTCTATGTAGTAGCTAAGGGCTCTTTTTACGTCCAGGCTGTGCAACGTCCTCTCCCCAGAGGAGGAATGGTCAGTGAAGAAAACAGGGAGAGACAGACTGATTAAGCTGGAAATCTGAAACCACCTTAGGCAAAAACTTCCTGTTAGTTCTTAGGACCACTTTATCTCTATGGAAAGAGATGAAATCAAGTTCCACTGAGAGGGCTTGCAATTCACTGATATACCTGGCAGAAGTAATGGCTACCAAAAACACAGTTTTCCAAGTCAAGTACTTAAGCTCTGCAGAAGACAAAGGCTCAAAGGGGGTTGCATAAGCTGAGCAATGCAAACATTAAGGTCCCAAGCAGGAGCAGGGTTCCTGAAGATTGGTGTGCAACAATCCCTTGAAGAATTTGCAAAATACAGGATGGGCTGATAGAGAAGAGGGCTTGCCTACTGACAAAAAGCAGAAACAGCTGCTAAATGCACTCTGAGTGTAGCTGGTCTGAGACCCAAACCATTCAGATGAACCATATAGTCCAGGACTGTAGGCAACCCAGCAGACTCTGGAGAAATATGCTTACCAGAGCACCAAATAGAGAACCTTTTCCATTTGGAGTTGTAAGTCTTTGTGGTGGAAGGCTTTCGAGAAGCCCTAAGAATATCCAGAACACCTTGAGAGAGGTGCAGATCAGCAAACTCTAACTCTTCAAGAGCCAGGCCTTGAGATTGAGAGATTTGAGATTCGGATACCAAATCCTTCCCTGAGAGGATGTCAACAGGTTGTAATTCCTGGGAAGAGACAGAGGAAGGTGGGCTGCTAAGGACAGCAACAGTGGATACCAGGGCTGTCTGGCCCAGTCTGGAGCAATCAGAATCACTTTGCAGTTGAGACCTGATCTTGACTAGCACCTTGAACAGAAGAGGAAGGGGGAAGCATACAGGAAATCCTTCCCAATTGAGAACCAGAGCATCCAGGGGGGACTGAGCCCAAGACTGGGGTCTGCAGCAAAAGAGAGGAAGTTGGTGATTGTCTGGGGCTGCAAAAAGATCTATCTGTGGAGTGCCCCTTCTGGAGAAAATCACTTTCAAAATTAGGGGATCTAGGGACCATTCCTGGTGGCCCTGAGATAGCCTGCTGAGAGCATCTGCTAGGACATTGTCCTTCCCTGGAAGGTGAACTGCTGTTAGAGAAGTTTGCAGAGAATAGGCCAGAGACCACAACTTCATTGCTTCTGTGCACAAGGCCGTAGACCGAGTGCCCTTGCTTGTTGATGTACCACATTGTGGTGGTATTGTCTGTTCTGATCTGGACTACTTTGTTCTGAACAGACTTGGAAAAGCTTGCAGTGCCAGAAACACTGCTCTGAGTTCCAAGAGACTGATGTGAAACAGAGATTCTTGAGGTGACCACAGCCCTTGGGTGGTAAGATCCCCCAAGTGGGCTCCCCAACCCAAGAGGGAGGCGTCCGTGGTGAGGATTACTGAATGAGACTGAGTGACAAAAGGAACTCCCTGCCTTAAATTGTCCTGATCCTGCCACCATTGCACAGCCTGGATCAGGGTTAGAGTCACTGGGACTAGTTTGGTAAGGGAATCCTTTCTCTGGGACCAGAAGGCTCTCAAATGAAACTGAATGTCCCTCATCTGAAATCTTGCTCCCTGACCACTGCTGTAGAGGCTGCCATGTGGCCCAGGAGCTGCAAGAAGTGTCTTGCTGGTCGAGACACTGGAAGGGTGAAAGAAGAGGCCAGTTCTATTAGTGTCCTTGCCCTGTCCAGGGAAGGAAGGCCTTTGTTTGATTGTATCCAGCTCCTCCCCTATAAAGGTGAGGAGCTGTACCGCTCCAGAACTGACTTTGGGAGGTTTAGGAGAAACTTAAGGAAGTGAGCAGCTGCTGAGTTATCTGCAGGTGTGACTTGATTATGTCTGAGACTGACCCACTATGAGCCAGTCGTCCAGGTATGGAAAGATGGAGATCTTTTTTATCCTTAGGCAAGCCACCAATACTGCCAGGCACTTTGTGAACACCCTTGGGGCTGATGTTAGACCAAAGGGCATTGCTCTGAATTGATAATGGCCTGAGGGCAACTTGAACCTGCAGTATATTCTGTGGGAGCACCTGATGGGAATGTGAAAATAGGCATCTTTAAGGTCCAGGGAGGCTAGCCAGTCCCCTGGCTTTAGAGAGGGCAGAATCATTCCCAGAGTCAACATTTTGAATTTTGGCTTTAAAAAGGTGCTTGTTTAGATCTCAGATCCAGGATGGGCCACCATTTTCCTGTCTTTTTGGAGGTTAGGAAGTACCTGGAGTACAATCCTTTGCACCTGTGTAGGGTAGGAACCCTTTCTATGGCTCTGAGAGCCAAGAGGGAAGAAACCTCTGCCTCTAGGGCAAGGGCCTCTGATGGATTTGAGGGTGGAAAGGATCTGGTTCTCATCTTGGGAAATCTTTTGAAGCTGAGAACCAGTCCCTGGCTTACTATTTCCAGGACCCACTTGTCTGATGTTAAAGACTTCCAGTCCTGGACAAAGTAAGCCAGCCTGCCCCTACAGGTACTGGAGAATCGCCCCCGGCAGACCCATCAGGTGTCTGCTTGGCAGGGCTTTGGCTGAGGGGTGGAAACAGGCCTGCTCATACCCGCCTACCTCTCCTCCAAAGAACCCTCTGAGCAAAAGCAGAAGAGGAGGCCTGGGCTTGGTAAAAAGCCTTTGAAAGGGCCTTCCTCACCCTGTAATGCTGCCTCTGAGGCGTGGCTTGCCTTTCTTTGGCCTGAGCACTCCTGTAGGTGGTCCTGTATTCGTCCATCTTCTTCATGTAGTTCTCTGTCTGCTCCTCAAACAGAGAATTACCAATGACAGGAAAATCCATGGCCTTAGCCTGGGTATCCTGTGATAGGCTAGTACATCTGAGCCAAGCCATCCTCTGAAGGGCCACAGATGTAGTCATGACTCTAGATGAAACATCACTGGAGTCCACAGCAGCATGAAATTGCACCTTGGATGCCTCAATCCCATCTGCAGCCACCCACTCCAGCCCCTTGGTAAGCTGGTCAGGGGCCTGTTTAGCTAGAGCCAGCACAGTGTCCCACCTGGACTTCTGGTACCTAGCTGTGTAGGCCATATAGTTAGCCTGCCTGAGTCCCAAAGATGCTGCCATGTACTATGTCTTTGCCATGGCATCAATCCTCCTGGAGTCCTTATCTGGGGGGTGTGAAGCCAAGGGAATATTTGCCTTATCACAGGCAGCAGCCTGCACTACCCCAACATGGCTGCATTGCTGGGAAAGGAACTCCATATCTGAGCCTGAAAGAGTATACCTCTTGTCCATTCTTCTGTCCACAGGAGGTATGGAATTAGGAGTTTTTAGAATTTTAAATGTCTGTTTCCCAAAAGCCCTATGGAGGGGAACAGACAATCTTCTGGACTCTGGGATGTCCATCATCTCAACAAAATCAGGCTCCTCCTGATCCTCTACTGCTTCTACCATAGGAAGCTGGAGGGTTGCAGCCACTTTCTTGTAAAACATAAAGTGGGAAGGGGACTCAGAAAGCCTAAGAGGAGAAACACCTGGAGGTCTGTCTGGGGAGATGTCCGGGTCAATAGGCACATCCAGACTTTCATAATCACCATCATCATCATTATTATCTCAATACTCTCCCTCCTCCTCCTCCGGTTCATAAAATTCTTCTAAAGTATAATCCGGAACCGGGGGAATCGACTGAACCGAGCCCCTGACAGATGGTGCCGGTTCGGCCGGAACCGAAGTTAGCGACTGAACTAGCCCTATCGCTTGGCTATCTAATCAGCGGTCAGAGAAAGAACTTGTGGATCCGAACCGGATGATTTATCCCTTTCTTTTTTAACCGAACCGACTGAATCGGGTTCTCCTTGCCCAAGAAGTTTCGCTTCGGTCAGGAGGGCATTCCTTCTGGTTCAGTCGGAACGAACTGGGCTGGCCATCCGGGTCAGCAGGCTTCTCGGCCTCCCTTTCCCTCAGTCTACCTACTCTCTTATCCAGCGTAGCTTTGGGAAAACTTTTACAAATTTGGCAGTCTAAATTGAGGTGGCCAAACCCCAGACAATAAACACAGGTGGTGTGGGGATCAGCCTTAGCAAAGGCTTCCCCACACACACTACAGTGTTGAAACCCAGTGGGCCTGTTTTTTTTCTTGGGTTTCTCATACATGGCCAATCCTATCCAAAACTTACCCTTGTTTTGGCAATCCGTCAGGCAAGACACCCCTATCGGTTCCTGACCATGTTACGGGTCTTGGAAAAAACCATAATGAAATCAGTTTATTTTAGAACCGATACGGACCGGTTACCACACTCTAATAAAGATAGAAGTTTTTTACACAAACCTTGATCGGTTCAAACCGAACCGATCCAATGTTTATAAGTTCCACATAGAAACTAATATAGAAAACCTATCTAGTACTTACAGTACCACAGACAGAGACTTAAACTGACAGGTTTAGAAGCAGAAATTCGGTTGAAACCGAGCGAAAAAAACGACACTTTAATCGACTTTTTTTTGAACCGAGCGAAGGAGAAATCTCTGGAGCAACTGTTCAATGAGGCGGAGTAAAGAATCCGGCCGTTGAAGTTTAAACAACAGCAGACAGAGGCTTCAACAGAGCTCGAGCTCAGCGTTCCATGCCCTGCATGGAAAGTTAACTCTTTGTTCTCCGGGCAGTTCAAGGGTTGGAGATCACTGCATATGTCAGAATACAGCAAAACTTCGTTGTTTGAAACAGCTGTGTTGCAGTGCCCGTAAGTTCTAGTAGGGTAGGAAGGGTGGGGGCTCAGAATACAGTAAGATTCTCTTGAAGAAACCAGATTACTGTGGTAAGTAATTTGTTCTTTAAACCCCAGGAAATCTTACTGTATTCTAACATATGAAGACTCACCAAGCAGTACCTTTGGAGGAGGGTAGGCAACCTATTTAGGAAACAGGCTCTGCAGTACTGCTGTGCCAAACTTGGCATCACTTCTGGCCTGAGTATCCAGGCTATAGTGATTGGTGAAGGTGTGAACTGTTTTCCAGGCAGCTGCTCTGAAGATTTTCAACAGAGGAATATCTCTAGCAGCTGCTACAGAAACAGATGTACCCCTTGTACAGTGGGCCCTGAGGCCTACAGGAGGATGCTGTTTGCCCACTTTGCTGTAGCAAAACTGGAAACAAGCAACAATCCAGCAGGCAATGGTTCTTTCTGAGGTGGGTTTGCCTTTGCCCACCTCTCCATGCGTCAGGAAAAGCTGTGTCCTATCCTGCCTGCGCCCTTTTGTGTGATCCAAGAAGTAGCTTATAGCTCCTTTGACATCAAGACTATGTAACCTTCTCCCTCCAGAGGTGGAATGGTGAGTAAAGAAGACTGGCAAGGTCATGGACTGGTTAAGGTGGAAGTCTGATGCCACCTTATGGAGGAATTTCCTACTGGTCCTCAAAACAACCTTGTCCCTGTGGACTGCTATATTGTCTGGCTCTGTGGACAAGGCCTGTAGCTCCCTGATCCTTCTGGTTGAAGTAATGGCTACTAGAAACATGGTTTTCTATGTCACATACTTAAGCTCAGCTGATGCCAGGGGTTCAAATGGTGGCTGCATCAACTGGCCAATACATATGTTAAGGTCCCATGCAGGAGTGGGTTCCCTATGAGGGGGATGCAAGTGCAGCAGCCCTTTGAAGAATTTTCTGAATACCTGGTCAGCAGTCAGGGATGGTCCCTTTCTAGCAGAGAGATAAGCAGAGACAGCTGCCAAATGCACTTTCAGGGTGGAGGGCCAAAGGCCCAGAGAGTGTAAATGTGCTAGATAGTCCAGGACAATTGACAGATCGGCATGGAGGTGGTCTACCTGTCTCTGCTTGCACCATCAAAAAACCTCTTCCACTTAGATGAGTAAGTCTTTCTGGTGGAAGGTTTCCTGGAGACTCTTAAAACCTCTGTCTAACACCCCTTATGAGAGGTGTAGGCCAGCGTATTCTAGGTCCTCAAGAGCCAAGCTTCGAGTCTGAGAGACTACAAATTGGGGTATAGAACCCTGCCCTGGGAGGACTCAGCAGGTTGTGCTTCTTGAGAGAGAGATTGGTTTGGAGATTGCCAAGGTCAGCAGCTGCCAAGGTCAGCAGCATTGAGTACCAAGGCTGCCTGGCCCAATCTGGAGCAATGGTAGGAAGATGTAGGCTGTTGGTTAACAGGGATCTGCAGCTTATCCAATAGGTAGGAAAATGGGCAGACTAGGTGGGCCAAACGGTCCTTATCTGCCGTTAAAGTCTATGTTTCTATGTAATGAGGATCATTGTCGCCGACTGGACCCTGAGCTTGTTCAGCACTCTGAGCAGCAAGGAAATGATGGGAAGGCATACAGGAACTTCCTGTCCAGTCCATCAGGAGGCATCTAGTGGCACTGTGCCCACTGTTGGAGGCCTGCAACAGAACAGAGGAAGCTGATGATTGCCTGGAGCCGCAAACAGGTCTACCTCTGGAGTGCTCCATCTTCTGAACACCACTTGTAGGATCTGTCTGTTTAGTGACCATTTGTAGTGGTTCTGGTTGATTCTGCTAAGGGCATCTGCTAGGACACTATCCTTTCCTGACACGTGGACTGCTGAAAAGGATATCCCCAGGGAGTAAGCCAGATTCCATACCTTCATGGCTTCCGTGCACACAGGTGAGGACTTTGTGCCCCTTTGTTTGTTGATGTAATACATTGTTGCTGTATTGTCTGTCCTGACCTGAATCACCTTGCCTTGTAACATGGAGGCGAAAGACTGAATTTCCAGATAAACTGCCCTGAGTTCCACCAGGTTTATGTGAAGCAGGGATTCCTGCTGCAGACAAGTACCATGGACAGTATGCTCCCCTAGCTGGGCGTCCCACCCTAGGAGGCAGGCATCAGCTGTCAGAACTGCTGTTGGTGGCCACTGGAGGAAAGGCACACCTTCCCTGAGGTTATCCTTTTCCTGCCACCATTGCAGAGCTTGAAGCAGGGTTCCTGTGACTGGTACTATCTTTGACAGGGAGTCTCTTCTCTGAGACCAATGAGCCTTGAGATGGAACTGAATGTCCCTCATCTAGAATCTTGATCCTAGCACTGTTGCTGTTGATGCGCCATGTGGCCCAGCAACTGAAGGAAATGCCTTGCTGGTCTGACAGTATGCAGCTGAAAGGAATTTGCTAGTTGCACCAAGCTGTCTACCCTGCCCTGTGGGAGGAATGCCCTTCCCTTCAGGGTGTCCAATTCTGCCCCTATAAACTCCAGCAGCTGAACCGGTGAGAAGACTGACTTCTTCTGGTTTACCAGGAAACCTAGCATATCCTGAGTAATGGTCAATGCCCTTTCCACCTGCTGTGGGGACTGACCTACCACCAACCAGTCGTCCAGGTATGGTAAGACTGTAAGCCCCCATTTTCGTAGATGTGCCACCACTATTGCTAGGCACTTAGTGAACACTCTTGGGGCTGGTGAGAGACCGAAGGGCATGGCCTTGAACTGGCAGTGACCTGATGGCAACCTGAACCTGAAGTACTTCCTGTGTGACAGCCTGATAGGGATGTGGAAGTGTGCGTCCTTTAGGTCTAGAGATGCCAGCCAGTCTCCTCTCCTTAGAGAAGGGAGAATTATAGCCAGAGTGACTATCTTGAACTTTGACTCTGTCAAATGTTTGTTGAAGTGTCTTAGATCCAGAATGGGTCACCATTCCCTTGTTTTCTTTAGTGTGAGGAAGTATCTTGAGTAGAGACCACTTCCCTTTGAGTCAAGGGACAGGCTCTACTGCCTGATCCTGCATGAGCTTGGCTATTTCCTCCAGCAGGGAGACCTCCGATGGCACAATATATCAGTTGGGGGGTGAAGATATTGCATGCACCAAGCAGGAAAGGGGTCTTGGGGTTAGCATCTCTGATGACCTCAAGGTAGGGAAACAGTGTGACAAGGCAGCAGGTAAAGCAAATAGGATGCTGGGATGTACAGGCAGGGGCATCACCAGCAGGAAAAGGGAGGTCATAATTCTGCTATACAAGACACTAGTGAGGCCCCACCTGGAGTACAGTGTACAGTTCTGGAGACCATACCTACGTAAGGACATAGACAGGGTAGAGAAGGTTCAGAGGAGGGCAACAAAGATGGTGCATGGATTGCATCATAAGTCCTATGAAGACAGGTTGAAGGAACTGAACATGTACTCCCTGGAGGAGAGGAGGGAGAGAGGGGATATGATAGAGACATACAAGTATCTTACAGGGAGGAACAGGCAGGAAAACACTATTTTAAGCGAAAAGATGTTCTAGGACTAGAGGGCATGGGATGAAGTTGAGGGAGGACGATTCAGAGGAAACATGAGAAAGAATTTCTTCACAGAACGGGTGGTGGATAAGTGGAACACCCTGCCAGAGGAAGTGGTGGAGCTGAAACAATCACGGATTTAAGAATGCATGGGATAGACATAAAGGAATTCTGGAGGTCAGGGTATGGGAACAGACTTCTAGGAAAACAAACTGAACTTACAAGCTCAAATGGGCACACTGGGTGGGCAGGCTTTATCTGCCGACACTGTCTATGTATCTATGTATCTATGATGGATTGTCAGGTCTGAATAGCCTTGCTCTCAACTTGGCCAATAATTTGAAGCTGAGAGCAAGACCCTTGCTCACTACCTCCAGGACCCACTTGTCTGTGGTGATGGATTTCCAAGCCTGGATGTAGAGAGCCAGCCTGCCCCCTACTGCGAGTAGGGAGGTCACGCTGACAGGGTTCTCAAGGAGTCTGTTTTGCTTGGGCAGCCGTCCGGGTACTGGGTCCAGCCCTGTTGCTGCCCCTTCTGCCTCTGTCTCTAAAGTACACCCTCGGGGGTTGATAGGAGGGCACAGCCTGTGCCTTGAGGAAAGGTCTGTAATGGGTTCTACCCCTGCCTCTTCCCTGGAACTTTCGTGGAGTTGCTGCCTTCTCCTTGGCTGCAGCACTCTTTGTAAGCAACTTTGTAGTCATCCATTTTTTTCATGTACGCTTCAGTCTATTCCCCAAACAGGGAAGTGGGCACACAAGGAAAGTCAAGAGCTTTTGTCTAGGTAGCCCGAGACAAATTTGTTGTTCTCAACCAAGTAAACCTCCTCAGGGACACCGGGTCAGTCATCTGCTTAGCTGCAATGTCGCTGGCATCCACTGCCATGAGAAACTGGGACTTAGAAGCTTCAATGCCCCCTTTAGCTGCCTCTGAAAGATCAGATGCCATGGGGAAGGGCATGCTTTTGCTATTTCTAACACTGTGTTCCACAGACCTCTGATATCTAGCTACTCAAGCCATGTAAGTGGCTTGCCTGATAGCTGGGAGGCCCCAGATATGAATTCTTTGCTATGGAGTCCATCCTCCTGGAGTCCTTTTCAGGTGGGTGTGATGACAGGAAATGCCTACCTTATCATAGGCAGCAGCCTGAACCACCCCTCATGGCTGGGATGTCCAAACAGAAATTCAGCCCTGGTTTGGCCACCAGTACTTTCTGTCCATCCTCTTGTCCACTGAGGGATGGACACAGGTGTCTTTAAAATTGTTGTGGCTCATCTCATTAAAGATTTATGGATGGGCAAAGAAGTTTTGTTGCTGGAACATCCATCATTTCCATATAATCTTGTTCCTCTTCCTCCTCTGTGGACTCCTGAGTAGTGAGGTCCAAGGTCTGTGCCACCTGTTTAAAAAGGCAAAGTGGGAAGAAAAATCCTCTGTTGCCTTTTCTGGGGAATCAGTCCCATGAGGGTCTGGAGAAACCTCGGGTTCTATGGGTTCTCCAAATTCATCTCAAAATCATCTTCCTCTTCCGGAAGATGTTGGTTGATTGTTCCAAGGAACCGGGAACCGAAAGGGAACCAGAGTCCAGAGCCAATAACTGTGAACCGGGGTGCTGAACCGACAACGCGGTACCGGTTTGCAATGCCTGCAAGAGGCTAATGGCATTCGCTATAGCATCTGTGGTATGAACCGCTAGAACAGTTGGTTGCAGTTCCTTGGTTGAGTGCTTCTCTTTCCTCTTCTATTTAGCAGAACATGCCGGTTCAGCGGTAGTTTCTGCAGATCTTTTTCCGATCAAGGCACCACCACCCTGGTCAGAGGGCTGCTCATTAGGTTCAAAAGACTTCTCTTTCTGTGAAGTGAAGGCCTTGTCCGTTGCTGGGTCAACAGCTTTTTTGGACATCTTTTCCTTCAGCCTATTTAAGTGTCTATCCAGTGTCAACTGAGGAAGATTCTTACAGATATCACAGTTGGCCTTTAGGTGATCAAAACTCAAACACAGGACACAAACTAAATGGGGATCCGCTTTGACGAACAGTTCCCCACACTCTATGCAATGCTGAAAACCTGCTGGACCGGTTCTCTTTTTGGGCAGTGACATAACCACTAACAGAGGACTAAACAAGCCTATAACCGCCACAGAATAAACTCTACTGTTTTTTTTTTTTAAGACAGTCGGTCTAGCGACCAAAGAAAAACCAAGAATTACCCGGTTTTCAAAAAAAATAAACCAACCGGACCCTAACAGGCTTTCTTAAATACTAAATTAAAGATAAGAAACCCGTTCCTTCCCGTTAAAAGAACCAAGAAGAAACCGAGAAAACTTACAACATACAACTAAATCTAGACTAATCTACCTGTAAATCAAGGACAGTGATTTTCAAAACGAACAGAAATAAATTTTATTTCAGAAAACTGAAAAAATAAAATCTTCAAGAAAGATGAAGGAGGGCTCTCCGAGGCGTCTGTACTAGTCGAGCGGAGTAAAGAATCTGATGGCTGCAGAATGTTGACCAGGGACAGTGGTTTGAAAACCATGCTCGATCTTAATGTTCTATCATTAGCATAGGTTCTATTAACCATTTCGGCTCCGGGGCAGTACAACAGAAGGACAATACTGCATATGTCAGAATACAGTAAGATTTCCTGGGTTTGAAACATTTTTCAGTGAGTCCATGGCATAGTAGACAAAATGAACAAGATATATATAATTTAAAATTTTGCTTAACCATTCTGTGCCAAGTGCTATGCATTTCACAGATGATTAGCACTATAGCGTGCAAAACAGCTGATCATTTTTTCGGCTTATTTAGTACCTGAAAGTATATTTCTTTCTTTCTTTTTTTTTTTTTAGAACTAGGGGCACAGAGCGAGCTAAGGGTGATGTGCACCTGCATCTAGAACAAACGGCACAGCAAAGGCTGCTGTGAAATTAATATTTATCATTTTTCCTTTAGAAACTAGAGCAGAGAGAGAGAGAGAGAAGTATATGATGCTTATTAATATAGGCACCAAACAGCGAGAGAAAAATGCAGCAATGTGCTGTACTGCAGTTTCTGATTATAATTATATATTTTTCAGGTTCATAGAAACTGTCTAGGGACACAGAGTGAGCACTTACTACATCAGGGTGGGTTTGAAATGGTACTTAACCTTAAGGATACACTACATCTTATTATACCCTTTTACTCTCCTGTATTTTTCAGACACCAGAATTCAAATCCAAAACCAGGAAAGTCTCTGTCTAGATTATGAACAAACAGCACGTCCTTAACTGAGACCCTATTATTATGACAAAACAATAATTTGAAAGTTTGTTCTGGAATGAAAGATACCTTTGTGATATCTAGGCTTGGCTGTCTGTCTTAAAGTAGTCTCAGGCCTGTTCCTAGCTGTAGACAGCGTCCCAAATGCCAAAAACTCAAATTTAGACTCCCACACTTTGTTTAGCTGCTGCCAGGCAGACACATACAGTCCTCTTGCTGTGCATCTAACACTAATAGCCTACACACATTTTCTATGCTTAGAAGTCCACTCTCCCTTATCTTTCAGCACAACTTGTACGTAAGTAAGATTCTTCCAAATGCCCTAAATCCTGCCCTACTGAATGTTATGCCCGGGTTTTTCTAACCGAGATTCAAATGGACCAATCTGCAGTACTTAGCCAAGTGCTTGACACATCTGTGCCTCTCAGCTACCACAGCCCTGGTGAGGTGATGTGCAACTCCCTGCTCACACATGTGCAGTATACACTGCTTACCACCTAGTCTGACTTCAGCTCACCATGTGATTCTTCGTCACTGGACTCCGATTCTAGTCCCCCCATCTTCTCGCAAACAGTTCTCGCGACTGCAGCACTGCTTGAGCAGACCAGCCAACGAGACATCACAACCCTCACTCATGTTGTGTGCTTCATAAAACAAAGCTCTGTGCACACATGTGCAAAGACAGGGACTCTAGGGCTGAGAGGGGGAAGCAGTCAGATCTAAGCAGAGGAGCACCTGTGAGCTGTGCAAGTGCACACAAACCTAGGAAAACGGCCCAGTTAATCAGACTTTAAACGGATCAAAAGCGCAAGTTCTGGTGCACTTTTAACTAGTTACAGACCTTGGACTTGGGGATTTTCATCCCATGCATAGAACGGTAGCAAATCAGGCCTAGAAGCCTTATCATACTGTATATCTGGCTGTGACCAAGCTAGAGCAGAAGTCATTGCCTGGGCCAGAATAACACCTGCACAGGGCTCCAACAGGAACACCTGTGTCTTGGGTTGTCCAACACTGTGCCTATGAATTACAGGTGTTAGAAAGGAGTCAAGAACCAATTTGGTTTTGTTGACAAAGCCCTAGTTGCTCTATTGACACAGTTTATCAAGTAACACTGGGGTGGCATGAAGTGTAACGTGTTTCTTTATGGAGGACAGAAATCTTTGTGGGAAAGTAACAGTAGTAGTAATCAAAGTCTTTATTTGACAGGTTAAAACTGTTAGGGCCACCATGATATTTTTTCAGCGCTGTCCTGTGTTGAGATAAAATGCATTAGTTACAGTTGTAATGTGGGGAAGAAAAAAGGGTTGCGCGGTACTGGACAAATAGCATCACGTGTGCTGAGCGTGGGCATACATTAACTGTCAATTAATGTATGCCGACGGTAGAATTAATGCATGTTAATGTATACCAATGGTAGAATTAATGCATGGTGTTGCTATTAGTGTAGTCACTAGAGGTTCCCAGAGGAATACGAGTAGAATTGTGATGCACACATTCTCAAAATCGGGTGTCTCACCTTATGTTTTCCGATGATACTGTTTTAGTGTCACTTCATGAACTGTTGAATACGAGAAAAATAAAATATTTTGAACTGTGTACATGTACTCCATGCACGGACTGCTTCACTGTGTAAATCTGTAGATCTGTATTCTCCTTTCCAGCCACGGAGCCAACAACGGAGCCCTAAGCTAGAAACCTCAAAATTCTCAATAATTAATATCAGATTTATAAAAGCAGGCAGCAGTGTTTTAAAATTGAAAAAGGATGGCAGTCGCATTGATCGTCACATGCACCGGAATAAATTTCAGAGTTGTAGCGTCTCGCACAATTTCAGAGCAGACTTGAGTAGTAGAGTGTGCACCTGGACTTGAAACACAGCACATATTGGTGCTTGAGAAAGCAAACAGCAAGCATGATATACATAGCAAAAATTCTGTCCTAAGTGAGAGAGCAGAGGTGACAAAGTAATGCAGATCACAGTCCGACTAAATATTTTCCAATCGCAGCACGTTTCGGCACAATAGGACACAGCACAGTAATACTGGAACAAAAATCGAAGCGACAATCCACACACAGCACTTTACCAGAATGGATTAACCAATCTTGCAATGCAAGGTAAGAATGTAAATCGCAAAAATGTAATGTTCAAAATGCACAATTTACTATTGGAAATGTACTCCTGTTCCTGCAGACCCAAAACCGGAAACTGGGAAGCGCTAAGTAACAGTGCAAAAATAACATATTAAAACTTGTAACATGGAGAAGAAAACAGTTGATGGTGAGACGAACCCTTTTTCTTCCTCATGTTACAAGTGAATTCACCCACTCCAGAGCGTGGGTCTCTCAGGTATTAATATATGGCCAGGTGGTTGGAACCTCCCCCCGGCCATACATTAATACCCGATAGAACCATGCTCTGTCGTGGGTTAATCCTTTTCTACTGACAGTTTCAATACAAACAGGCAAGACGCGCATTACACTGCTTACAGCAGTTACATCAACAGTAAAAGCATATAATGGACATTAGTTAAAGCAGTTTTCAATGGCAACATAAACAGTAATGGAGAATGAGGGTGGGGCCAGAGAGTTGTGCCATGATTTGGAACAACTGGAGTAATGGTCTAAAATATGGCAGTTGCGTTTCAATGCAAGGAGATGCACATTGGCAGAAAAAAACCTCACAGTAACTATTAGCTAGGTGAAATAAATAGTGACAGGAGAGAAGGGACCTAGGAATAACTATCAGTGATCATCTCAAAGTCACCGAACAGTACAATTAAGCCACATCAAGGCGAACAGAATGTTGGGTTGCATGAGCAGAAGCGTTGACAGCGGAATGGAAAAGCTGATCATGCCACTGTATAAAAGGCACCAGTAAAACCTCATCTCGAGTACTGTGCCCAGTTCTGAGGTCCACACTTGAGAAAGGACTGGAACGGACTGAAGCCAATGCAGAGAATAGGCACTAAGGTGATCCAAAGCCATCAGGGTAAAAACTCCGAACCTCAATACGTACTCATTGGAAGAGAGACGGGAGAGGTGGGACATGATAGAAACATATAAGTTTCTCAGAGGAATAAAGGACATTGATATAGGGGAACTGTTCACAAGCAAAGGAAACACTAACTAGCGGACAAGAGTGAAAATGAGTGGGGGGCAGTTCTTTACAGAGAAGATGGTGGAGAACTGGAACAGGCTGCCGAAGGAGACAGAGGAGGAGGAGGTGGGCACAAGCAGTGGCTTTGAAGAGGGTTGGGACAGATACAAGGGAATAACAAGGACTACAGTCAGAAAGAGTGGACCAGAGTAGGAAGGTCATCAGGAGGAACCAGATGCTTCACCCGGGCGATATTCCTCAGATGGTAGAAAGAGGATTTGACTGCCGAAACCTGAGATTTAAAGGTCAAATTGTCAAAAATAACACCCAGGTTACACACCTGGTCTGAGGTTGTAATACATACTCAAAAAAATGAAACCTATATTAATAAACTGAAAAACTTAGGTCTGCACGGTTTAGAACTAAGAAGACGGGGGGGGGCATGTTACTCTTCTATGATATTCTAAATGACACTGAATTGATGACAAAATTTAATATTGATTACAAAGAAGAAAACATAGGTACGAGAGGGCATCCATTACAAATAAAACCCAGTAGATTTAAAACAACCCGCAGAAAATATTTTTACACTATACGTGCATCCAATTTATGGAATAGACTTCCGTTCAATGTAATAAGTAGTTCTAACAAAGAACAATTCAAAAATAACTTGGACAAACATATTGCAACAGGGGCCAACCTAAATTATTACATTCTCTCTTAAATAGGAGCTAACTTTTGGGCTACGGCATTTTTTCACTCCTTAGAACTCAGTGAATACTCCGTCTATCCCAGGAATGCTTGAGGCCCTCGACTGTTTTCGCCTCCCTCACTTCCGCTGGCAGTCTGTTCCGGCTGTCTATCATTCTTTCATACGAACATATGAAATTTGCCAGCAGACAAAGGCCTAGAGGTCAATCAAGTCTGCTCGAATGTGCAGCTAGCACCCCTTATTCTGCAGCTGCCCCTCCCTTCCACCCTTCCCCTTCATTGACCCTCCCCCTTGTCCTGTCCCATCCCCTTTTGAAGTGGTCCACTGTTCTACTGGATACCACTTCTGCAGGTAACTCATTCCACCCAGCCACCACCCTCTCTGTAAAAAAGTGTCTCCTCATCTCCATCCTGAACCTTCCTCCCTCCAGTCTCATATCATGACCCCTGGTGTCCCTCCCCTTCCTTACTTTGAACAGCCCCTCTGTACCTGTCTTGTTTATTCCTTTCATGTACTTAAAGGTTTCAATCATGTCCCCCCTGTCCTCCAGTGAGTACATGTTCAACTCCCTCAGCCTCCTCTCAATGATAAGTCCCCAGCCCCTTGATCATCTTTGTCACCCTGCGCTGCACCCCCTCCAGTAACTTAATGTCCTCTTCAGATACGGGCACCAGTACTGTATGCAGTACTCAGGTGCGGTCTAACTAATGACCTATACAGTGGCAGAATCACCTCCTCTCCTCGAGATATACCCTTTGCAATACAACCCAGCATTTTGTTGGCCTTTGCAGCTGCCTTCCTACATTGTGCCGAGTTCTTCATTGACCCTGTAATGAGCACCCCCAGATCCTTCTCCTCCTCTGTCTGGGCTAGCTGCACTCCCCCAAGCTGGTAACTCCTCCTTGGGTTCTTCATCCCAAAATGCAGCACCTTGAACTTTTTTGCATTAAACCCCAGTTGCCAGGTGTCTGACCAGGTTTCAAGCTTTGCCAGATCATCCTGCAACCCCTGCCATCCCCCTAGGTCATCCACCACTGCTCCTACTTTGATATCATCAGCAAACAGACTGATCTTGCTCTTGATGTCCAATGAAATGTCTGCAATGAATAGCCCAAACAACACTGGTCCCAACAATAAGCCCTGTGGAACACCGCTCGTCACTACCCTTGGATGTGAGAGCTCCCCACCCACCACCACCCTCCTCTGTTGCCTTCCCTGAAGCCAGTTCCCTACCCATCTCACCAGCTTTGCACCTGCCCCTGTGCCTACTAACTTACTTCCCAGCCTTCCGTGTGGCACCGAGTTGAATGCATTACTGAAGTCCAGATACAGGACATCCACTGCATGGCCCCTGTTCAGTTGCCTAGTTGCCCAGTCATAGAACTCCACCAGGTTGGTTTGGCAGGATCTGCCCCGTATGAAGCTATGCTGTCTGCTGTCCTGTAGTCCTTTGGCCTCTAGGAGGGCCACCAGCATCTCCTTCGAGATAGTCTCCATCAGCTTGCCCACGATGGATGTGAGGCTCACTGGTCTGTAGTTTCCCGGTTCATCCTTGGGGCCACTCTTGTAGAGGGGCACCACATAAGCCATCCTCCAGTCCTGTGGTACATACCCTAAATGTAGTGAGGCATTAAATAGGTCTGCCAAAGGTCCTGCAAGGACCTCTGCCAGCTCCTTCAGCACCCTGGGATGGATGCCATCTGGGCCTGGTGCCTTATCCACCCTCAGTGCCTTCAAACCCTCCCGAACTCTACCCTCCATGATTTCCCCATCTGTCACCCCCTCCCCCCATTTCTGCCATTTCTCCCTTGGTGTCACCCCTTCTTTCAGAATACTGAGCAGAAGTACTCATTTAGTGCTTCTGCCTTATCGCACCCTGCTTCCACCCAACCCCTCCTTCCTAATCCTTACTATGGTCCTTACAGCTACTCTTCCTGATGTACCTAAAGAAGTCTTTCCCCTTCTTAATACCTTGTGCCAGCCTGAGTTCCACAGATGCCTTGGCTCCCCTTACTGCCCTTGTCACCTCCTTCGATTCCGTCAAGTACTCCTCCCTGTCCTCCCCTCTCCCTGTTTTCTTGTACTTCCTAAAGGCAGCTCTTTTCCTCCTTACCTTTTCCATGACCTCCTTGCTCAACCAGCTTGGTTTCTTAGCCCTAGCCTTCTTGCTCTGGGCCTTGCATGTGATACATCACTGTGTTGTTAGCACATGTCACTGATGACCAGCAGCACAACACCACCTTTATCGAATTATAACCAAGACAGCGGGCCGGACAAGGGAGTGGGTGTTTTTTAAACTCCCACAAAATTATTCTAAGGAAACTAAAGAAAAAAATGGGCATGTTGATGTTTTTGTTTATTCTTCCACATGGGCTTGTTTATGAAAGATTTTAAGGCCAGTCAGTCGTGCAGCTGTAGGGTTACCGCCCAGAAGTACAGCAACTCTGGTTCAGGAGTAAGCCTCTAGCATCAGGGCTGGTCAGGGGGAAGAGGCTCAAGCACCCCAGAGCATGCTCTCCCCCTCTAGGGATGGAGGGCAGTGAACTCCACTGCAATACCACCACCTGAGGGGTCACGGGTGATGGTACAGCTGGCGTTATTAGATAGGAGTGGGGACGCTGAGAGATGCTGGCGCACCAGTATGCCTTACATACATGCTAGTACATTCTTGCCGATGGCACCCTGGAAGCAGTAGGAACTAAGGAGGAAAACACCAGTTGCGAACAGCTGGATGCCAGCCCCACATGGAACCCACTGACCTAACTGCTGCTATCTTTCCGTCTTTCCATACTTTGTGCACCTGCCTGGGTACCAGCCTCCCTTCTCCAATGGAATCCACCATGGAGGGACGTATCTCACTCTTTGGACCCCCTAAAGGATGGTAAGTGACGAGCAAAGAATTGTGGGGTTGGGAGCTGGCTAGACAGAGCAGGGCAGCACCCAGTGACAAGCGGGATAAACAGAATATATTAAACAAAACAGAAAAAAAAGATTGCAAGTAGTACTGCTGCTTTAAGTTCTCAAAAAAAGATTTTGCTACTCAGTGAAAGATAAGCAGTCCCCATCTCCAAAGGACACAGATACAGGTTCTACTATTCTACCATGACAAGTACAGGATTATTAGGATATCTCTCGACCAGCTTGCAAAGTTTTCTTGATGCATGCCATGATTGTATTTGCTTTGCTTGCTGCTGCCACACACTGTTGCTCACATTTAAAGCTGTTGATTATTCATCCCCCTACAGGTTCTTTTAATTCCAAGTTTCAGTAATCTCTGTGTTGATCAGACAATACTTTGCTTTTTTTCCGCAACATGACTTTCATCTGTCGTTTCCTGCCCATGTCCAGCTTCCTCCACGTTTTATTAACCTCATTTGGCGATCTAACTACTCTTGCTAGCTAGGCATCATCAGCGAACTTAGCAACTCTGCTATGGATGCCACCTCCAGATCACTTATGAATATAGTAAAACAATGTTGGCCCCTGAACAGAACCTTGTGGGATTTCACCGTTTCCTTGTAGAGAGATTGCCATTTGTTATAATCCTTTCCCTTTTCTGCCCTGCGACCAGTTTTCAATCAATTGCATTACATGAGCAGTTACACCAGGTTCTCCATTTTATAAACCAGGCTCTTGTAGGACACACTAGTGTTGAAGGCGTTGCTGAAGTACTGACCCAGTACATATCATTATAGGTTTCCCTCTCATCAAGCTCCTTGAGGACATCAAACAATACAGTAAGACTGGACTGAAATGGTTTCACCTTGCCAAACCCATACTGTGCCACCGATTCTATGCCATTTTCCTGTAATTGTTCAACTTTTCAATTTCATACAATTGTCTCAAGCATCTCTCCTGGTATTGCCCCTTCCCTCATGTCTCTAACCCCTCCTTTGCAACTCCGCTCCTTCCCCTCCACCTCCTGTGCAACCTCTTGCCCCCTTGTTTCTATTCCCCCCACCTTACACCTCATTACTTTCTCCTAGATTTTGACAAGGCTTCCCAGGCTGCCCACTCCTCTAGACCCCTTTACTGTTATATTAACATTCAGTGCTACTCTGATTGCTTTCGATGTATTTTTTTTAAAGTATATTTTTAATATTTACTTATCTATTGTTTACCTTGTTTTGTTTTTGTACTGCTGACGTGGAACCTTTGTAAATGAGCTGTATTGCTCAAAGGTGTTGTACTCCTAGACTCAATAAATAAATAAAAATAAATTGACATTAAGTTGACTGGCCCACGGTTTCCAGACTCAGCCCTGCAGCACCTGTTTTGAATACTGGTACCACGAGGACCGCTATCCAGTCATCAAGCACAGATGTAGAGCTGCCACTGGGATAAACCATTCTTTGGATAGTTTCTTCAGGATTTGTAGGGTGTATTCCATCAGGCCCAGTTGCCTTGCTGATGTTTACCCATTTTCAGCATTCCTTCAGACGCTTCTGGCATCACACACATAATGTGGTGTATCCTGCTGCTGCTGCTCCCCTGTGAACAACCTTTCACTGTCCACTATCATCCCATCTCTTTCTTCTGCGACTACTGATGCAAAATACTACATTGTAAGGGATTAAGATCCTGATTTTATGCTAATTTCCTCAGTAATAAATATTAGGAGACAAAATCTACAGAAGGTATATAAAATACCAGCTAAATTGTAACTAAATATTATGGTTTTCAAAGTTTTTCCTGAGGCAAAGATCTTCTAAAATAAGCCCAACACAGAGAACATAACGGTGTGCACCACCAGTGCCCTTAACTGCAATGGGCTTTTAATGCAGAGCAGGAACTATCAGCACACAGTCAATTCTATATTTTACAACACAACTGCTATAAAATATCTGATGCTGAATCAGAAATTCTTCAGCCTTAGAATTAAATATGTGTGCATGCATCAACAGACAAGTGTGTGCTCGCTCCTTCCAGAAATGTAAGCAACTCAGACCTAAGGTAACATGTACTACTGCTTTAAGGCTTTTCAGACTTAAGTATTTACTAACAATTAACGAGAAAAAAAAAAAAAAAGGATTGTTGAGGTTGTGGCATTCTTAAGAAGACTCTGACCTGATTTTGCATCCTGCAAGTCACAACATCTCCCCATGACCTGTGGAATTATTTTTACACAGCACATTCAAACCTCATCCATGGCTCTTTATAGACTCTTCATTTTGTTTGAAAAAAAAAAAAAGGGGGGCCACAGCCAAAAAAAGAACTGAGTAATTAAAGTAATTTAAACGCCATGTTTTCAAGTTTCTCAGGAGCCCCTGACCCCGACCCAAAAAAAAGTTACCCAGACAAATAGTCCTGTCTAAGCACAACTACTGTAAATTGCACAGCACTGAGGTAAAAACAAATATCACGGACTCCCTCTGTGCTACTCTGGAACAATGGTGCTGTACCGCATGACAAAATGTATTTGCTTTTTACTGCTTTGTGCTCATGATGAGTGCTGTGATCACCATCAAATGCTTGCTAGAAGCCACCCTTCGGGACCAGGGTGTGCATTCCTTGGGACATAATTTCGCAATAGTTTACACTGTGCTCTTTCCAAGATGTTTAGGGCTCCTTACGTAAAAACGTATGTGGATGAAAACTCTTCTACTGCCCCCCCCCCAAAAAAGTAGGTATTTCTACAGACCCAGCACTATTTTATGCAGCACCCAGTACCAAAGATGATTTGACGCCAGTGAAAAGGAGCACATGGTGATCTGTGGTACTCCCCCCCCACCCCGTCACCACCCAGGCCAAAACACTCAGAAACTCAACTGGAACCTGTGACTATGTCCGTACTAGTGCACTTCTCCAACAGGCACCATTCGGTCCCATAAAATTATAATTCTATGCTCTGTCCAGCCCAACAACCTTGCTTGCTTCAATGAACATCTCAGGTATGCAAAGCAAGATTTCAAGCACATCCTTGTGCACAGGCTATGTGTGTATGTGCATCCCTGAAAGTCCTTTCGAAAGTATCCAACTTAAAAAATAAGGTAATCTCCTCGACCTGGGCCCCTGTGGCCGAACACTGCGTGATCCGAAACTTAACTATCTCAGACCACGCGCTGGTGACTTTGGACCTGGTGGTCACTCCAGTGTGGAAGTCGACTGGTTGGAGGCTCAACATCTCCCTCCTCAGATGGTGGAGGGATGCATTGAGGACTACAAGGCCCAGAACTCCCTTCCCCAATGCGCCCTGGAAGACTATGCAGTGGAACGGCCTTAAGTCAGCTATCACCAGCCACACGATCTGCCTTGCCATACACAATAAAAATGAGCAAATCGGAGAGTTGCTTGCTTTGGAACAGACTTGGAGGCAGAGCACAAGATAGCGCTAAACAAACAGGTGGAGCACCAGCTGGAAAAATGTTGTGCCAACTTAAATTACCTCCTGGAAGCGAAGGTGGAGGGAGCCCTGCATTATTCTCATCAATGCTTCAGTGAGTCAGGCTACAGAGCCGGCAAGCTGCTGGCATGGCAACTGTGCCAAGAAGCAGCAAGCCAGATGGTCCTCAAACTGCATTATAAAAAGGGTCTGAGAAACAGAGCTTTCTGATTGGTTGTAAACATTCTATCAGCCCTATGTTAATGTTTGATTAACATACATGTACAGCCTAATCATGTGCTGAATAAGGTTTAACTTTATTATGATAGCAAGAAGGCACTCCCAGGGGTTATATTGATGGTCAGTTAATCACCCTCTAGGTGCATGTAGCACTTGGCTGTGCCTCGTGCCACATTACACCCCTAGAGGGTGATTAACAGACCATTAACATAACCCCTGGTCATGCCTTATTGCTTAATAAATCAGGAACTCCTAACACCTTCGAAACATACCCATCAAAAATAGCCCAGATGTTTGGAGACTTCTACAAAAAAACTCTACACCCAGGAGACTGCTGAAGGAGTGCAGGGCAAGCTGAATGCCTTCTTCGACACAGTAAAAGTGAACCACCTGGCACAGGAAGCCAGAGATGCCCCAGTTAGTCACACAGAAGCTCTGATGGCCACTGGCAATTGGAAGACTGGCAAATACCCAGGTTCAAACAGGCTGACACTGGGAGTTTTTCAAGGCCTTTTCAAAACCACTGGCCCCGCTACTAAGGGCACTGTTCGGGACAGTACAAGGAGGTGAGTGGGCACCTCCATCCTGGCAGTATGCCCAAACTTCACTAATTCCAAAACCAAACAAGGACTCTAAGGTCTGCAGCTCCTACTCCCCCATCTCCCTCTTAAATGTGGACCTCAAACTTTTCACATCAATACTGGCATCAAGGCTACAGCTGTGTGTGGGATCCTTGGTCCACCTGAACCAGAAGACCAGACTGAGCTCATCAATGGACGCCTCTTCCATAACAACATACAACACCTCCTGAACATTATATTTTGGCTAAGCCAGCACCCAGAATTTGCCCTAGCTGTCTTTATATATGCCAAAAAGACCTTTGACCGGGTGGACAGGGGATTCCTACACTGTACACTGGAGGTGATGGGAGTGGGGGAAACCTTTCGCATGCGCATCAAAACCCTACATGCTTCACCACAAGCAATGGTGAAAGTCAACAGCATTTAATCTAACCATTTTTTCCTGTCAAGTAGGACGAGGCAGGGGTGCCCTCTTCGCTCCTCCTTTTTGCACTCTGCATAGAACCGCTGACAGTGGCAGTCTGCCAGAACTTGGAGATATGAGGGATCCGAGCGGGGGGGGGGGGTCAGGAACACAAAATCTGAGTTATTACACCATCTATCCTTACTTAAGCTTACCCTACCTCAACAGGAGTGGTTGTTGGCCTCTATTTCCCTTGATGAGCTGAAGACAGCGTTCAAATCCGCAAAAACACACACATGCTCTGGCCCTGACAGATTTCCTGCCAAATGGTGTGAAGCTTTTGTAGACATTTTAACCCCTCTACTTTTAAAGCAGACAGAAAACCAGGAGGAAGGAGCTACTGGTATAACTGAAACTTCTCTACTGGGGCCTTCAATTTAGGGTAAAAAAAAAAAGAGTGTGTTTGTCAAGAGGCAGTTGAAGTAAATTGTTATCTGTGTTATGCGTGTACTTATCTAGGTGCTTGTCACAGGTGTCAGAAGGGAATTGTTATCTGTGAAATTAACTAGGTGTAGAAAGATTTGCAAAGTAGGGGGAGTGGCTTAGCTAGAAGGAGCCAGGTTAAGACCAGATATAAACACTGCCCTAGATAGCTTCTGCCACAAAGCAGACAGAAAACCAGGAGGAAGGCGCTACTGGTATAACTAAAACTTCTCTACTGGGGCTATATTGCCCTCTTCCTTCCCTCCCCTCAAACCAGTTCTACTTTTATAGGCACAGGATTTAACTGACAACAAGAACTTCCTGTTTGGGAGCAGGAAGTGAGATCGCAGCCCACAAAAGACTCACCATCCTAGAAGGGCAAGAGCAGCTCTCTGTCCCCCCAAAGCTGCTAGAGGTCTAACTCTGAGCAAGTAAGAGACTACTGAGAAATATAGGAACTTTGTCTCAGAACAGGAAGATCAGGAGATAAAAGGATGCAGAGACAGTAAGCAAGTAGGGAGAGCAGAGAAAGAGAAAGAGAGAAAAAAAAAAAAGAATTAAACAGAGGAAAGAGTAAGTATTCCAAATAACAGTTAGGGGGCCAGAAAAAAGACATGATGGGAGTGGTGCAGTACAGTGGCTGTGGAGCAGCAGTCTTCCGGGAGATGTTCTGGAGGATGCAGTGTTGTCCCATCTGCAGGCACCTCTCTGGGCTGAGGGAGGAGGTTGCTCATCTCCAGGCTGAGTTGGCCAGGATCTGTGGGACCTCCTCTCCCACCCAGGGACCACCAGGATCACTGCCATTGCCTCAGAGATTGCCAAGAAAGAGGAGTGGTTGGACCACAGTGGGCTCAGGGAGGCTGAGGGTGGTGGAACAGAGGCGCATCCCTCCAGTTGTACCCCTCCACAATTTCTATGCCGTTCTGGAAAAGTGTGGTTCCTCTATGGAGGCACCCACAGTGGAGACCAAGGAGGATGCTGGGAACCTCCACAAAGGAGACCCACAGGAGGGTGGCATGGGACCCCACAGGGGAAGGAAAGAAAAAATTATTCACCTTAGTAATGTTGTTCCTTCTAATGGAGTCTTGCTTTATTCTGACAATAGCAGTGAGTCCCAACTTTCGAACTGCCCCGGAGATTAAAGAGTTAACTTTCCATGCCAGGCATGGAACGCTGAGCTCGAGCTCGGTTGAGACTCTGTCTGCTGCTGTTTGAACTCAAACCGTCAGATCTTTACCAGCTAAACTCACTGAGGTCCTGTGTGGAAGATGTAAACCTACACTAGCCAACTGGCTACTAACATAAAAACACATCTTTTTTTGGTCCCAAAACAAAGACTCAAGTCAGGAAACCCCCCAAAAAAATGAAATAAACACAACACCCACTCACCCAAAGAAAGAGGGTGATAACAAAAAAGGTGGGGCACCTCCTGAGTGCCAACACTGCTACTGCCCACCCACATCCCAAAAACAAAGGTTCTGAGAGGGGGGGGGGGGCAGAATACAGCAAGACTCTATTAGAAGAAACAACATTACTAAGGTGAGTAATTTTTTCTTCAAACAACATGAAGTCTTGCTGTATTCTGACAATAGCAGACTACCAAGCAGTACCTCCATGGAGGAGGGACAGAACCTACTTAGGAAATAGGCTCTGAAGCACAGCTGTGCCAAACCAAGCATCACTCCTAGCCTGGATATCCAGGGAGTAATGCTTGGTAAAAGTGTGAACTGTTTTCCATGTAGCTGCTTGACATATCTCTAAGATAGGAATATCCCTGGCAGCAGCCAGGGAAGCAGCTGTACCACTGGTAGAGTGAGCCCTCAGGCCTGAGGGTGGAACCTTACCTAGTTTTTCATAGAAAATTGGATACAAGAGACAATCCACCTGGCAATGGATCTTTTAGTGGCAGGTTTTCCTTTACCAACCTCACCATAAGCGAGGAACAGTTGGAGGGAGTGAAACCTGTGACCCTTGGTATGTTCTATGTAGCAGCTAAGAGCTCTTTTCACATCAAAACTGTGCAGCCTCCTCTCACCTGAGGAGGAATGGTCAGTGAAATAAACAGGAAGAGACATAGATTGGTTAAGGTGGAAGTCTGAAACCAGCTTAGGTAAAAACTTCCTGTTAGTCCTGAGGACCACCTTATCTCTATGGAAAGAGATAAAATCAGGCTCCACTGACAGGGCTTGTAACTCACTTATGCGCCTGGCAGAGGTGATGGCCACCAGGAACACAGTTTTCCAAGTCAGGTACTTAAGCTCTGCTGAGGAAAAAGGCTCAAAAGGGGGTTGCATGAGCTGAGCAATGCAAACGTTAAGGTCCCAAGCAGGGACAGGGTCCCTGAATGGCGGATTGGTATGAAGCAATCCCTTGAAAAACTTGGGAGAATACAGGGTGAGCTGAAAGAGAAGAGGGCTTACCTGCTGAAATAAAAGCAGAGACAGCCGCCAGATACACCCTTAGTGTAGCTGGTCTGAGTCCCAAGCTACTCAGGTGAACCATATAGTCAAGGACTGTGGGCAGGTCAGCAGACTCTGGGGAAATATGCCTCCCAAAGCACCATATGGAAAATCTTTTCCATTTGGAATTATAAGTAGTTCTGGTGGAAGGCTTCCTAGAAGCCTTTAGAATATCCATAACACCTTGGGAAAGGTGTAAATCAGCAAACTCTAACTCTTCAAGAGCCAGGCATTGAGATTGAGAGATTTGAGGTTCAGGTACCAAACCCTCCCCTGAGCACAGGTTAACAGGTTGTGATTTCTGGAAAGAGACAGGGGAAGGTGGACTGCTAAGGACAATAGTAGAGGGTACCAGGGCTGTCTGGCCCATGCTGGAGAAATCAGGATCACCTTGCAGGACTGAGACCTGATTTTGACTAGCACTTTGAACAGGAGAGGGAAGGGGGGGAAGAGCATAGGAACTTCCCTTCCCAACTGAGAACTAAGGCATCCTAGGGGACTGAGCTCAACACTGGGGCCTGCAGCAAAACAGGGGAAGTTGGTGATTGTCTGGGGCTGCAAAAAGATCTATCTGTGGGGTGCCCCATCTGGAGAAGATCACCTCCAAAACCAGGGGATCCAGTGACCATTCGTGATGGCCCTGAGATATCTTGCTGAGAGCATCTGCCAGGACATTGTCCTTGCCTGGGAGGTGTACTGCTGTGAGGGAGGTGTTCAGGGAATAGGCCAGAGACCACAACTTCATCACTTCTGTGCACAAGGCCGTAGACCGAGTGCCCCCTTGCTTGTTGATATACCACATTGTGGTGGTATTGTCTGTTCTGATCTGAACAACTTTATTCTGAACAGACTTGGAAAAAGCTTGAAGTGCTAGAAACACTGCTCTGAGTTCCAACAGATTGATGTGAAGCAGAGATTCCTGAGGGGACCACAACCCTTGGGTGGTCAGGTCTCCCAAGTGAGCCCCCCACCCCAAGAGGGAGGCATCTGTAGTAAGGATTAAAGAGTGAGACTGAATGACAAAGGGGACTCCCTGTCTTAGATTGTTCTGATCCTGCCACCATTGCAGGGCCTGGATCAGGGTTCGAGTCACTGGTATCAGTTTGGTAAAAGGGTCCTTTTTCTAAGACCAAAAGGCTCTCAAGTGGAACTGAATGTCCCTCATCTGAAATCTTGCCCCCTGTACCATTGCTGTAGAAGCAGCCATGTGCCCCAGGAGCTGCAGAAAATGCCTTGCTGGTCGAGACACCTGTAGGGTGAATGAAGAGGCCAGTGTGATAAGGGTCCTTGCCTTGTCCACGGGAAGGAAGGCTCTGGCCTTTTCTGTATCTAACTCTGTGCCTATGAAGGCGAGGAGCTGAACAGGCTCCAGAACTGACTTTGAAAGATTCAGAAGGAAACCTAGAGAGGTGAGCAGTTGCTGAGTTATCTCTAGATGTAACTTGACTTGGTCTGGGGACTAGCCTACTATGAGCCAGTCGTCCAGGTATGGGAAGATGGCGATCCTTTGCCTTCTTAGAGAAGCAATTACTACTGCCAAGCATTTTGTGAACACCCTTGGTGCAGAGGTTAGGCCGAAGGGCATTGCTCTGAATTGGTAATGGTCTGAGGGCAGCTCGAACCTGAGGTACTTTCGATGGGAGCTTCTGATGAGAATATGAAAATAGGCATCCTTGAGGTCCAGGGAGACTAGCCAGTCCCCTGGCCTTAGAGAGGGTAGAATTATTCCAGAGTCACCATTTAGAACTTTGGCTTTAAAAGGTGCTTGTATCTGAGATCCAGGATGGGCCGCCATTCTCCTGTCATTTTGGGGTAAGGAAGTACCTGGAGTACAGTCCTTTGCCTTGGTGTAGGGTAGGAACCCTTTCCACAGCTCTGAGAGCCAGGAGGGAAGAGATCTCTGCTTCTAGGGCAAGTGCCTCTGAGAGATTTGCAGGTGGAAAGGATCTGGTTCTCAGCTTTGGAAATTTTTTGAAGCTGAGAACCAGTCCCTGGCTTACTACTTCCAGGACCCATTTGTCTGATGTTAAAGACTTCCAGTCCTGGACAAAGTAAGCCAGCCTGCCCCCTACAGGTGGTGGAGAATCGCCCTGGCAAACCCATCAGGGTGCCTGTTTGGCAGGGGTTTAGGCTGAGGGGTGGAAGCAGGTCTGCTTGTACCCTTCTGCCTCTCCCCAAAGAACCCCTAAGCATAGGCAGAAGAGGAGGCCTGGGCTTGGTAGAAAGGCCTATGAAAAGGCCTGCCCCTGCCCCTGGGATGTTGCCTCTGAGGAGTGGCTTGCCTTTCCTTGGCCTGAGCACTCCTGTAGGTGGTCCTGTATTTATCCATTTTCTTCATGTAATTCTCTGTTTGCTCCCCAAACAGAGAATTACCCACAACAGGAAAATCCATGGCCTTAGTCTGGGTATCCTGCGACAGGCTAGTACATCTGAGCCAAGCCATTCTATGAAGTGCCACAGATGTAGCCATGGCTCTACATGAAACATCACTGGAGTCCACTGCAGCATGGAACTGCACCTTGGATGCCTCAATACCATCAGCAGCCACCTGCTCCAGCTCCTTGGCAAGCTGGCCAGGACCTGTTTAGCTAAAGCCATGACAGTGTCCCATCTAGATTTCTGATACCTAGCTGTATAGGCCATATAATTGGCCTGCCTGAGTCCCAAGGATGCTGCCATGTACTGTTTCTTAGCCATGGCATCAATCCTCCTGGAGTCCTTGTCTGGGGGGTGTGAAGCCAAGGGTATATTAGCCTTATCACAGGCTGCAGTCTGCACTACCCCAACATGGCTGCATTGTTGTGTAAAGAACTCCGTATCTGAGCCTGACAGAGTATACCTCTTGTCCATTCTTTTATCCACAGGAGGTATAGTATTAGAGGAGTCTTTAAAATCTTAAATGTCTGTTTCCCAAAAGATTTGCATAAGGGAATAGACAGCCTCCTAGACTCTGGGATATCCATCATTTCCACATAGTCAGGCTCTTCCTGGTCATCCACAGCTTCTTGCATAGGAAGCTGAAGGGTTTCGGCCACTTTCTTGAAAAACTAGAAATGGGAGGGGGACTCAGAAAGCCTAGGAGGAGACACTCCTGAAGGTCTGTCTGGGGAGATGTCTGGGTCAATGGGCACATCCAGACTTTCAAAATCACATTCACTTTCCTCATACTCCTCTTCCTCCTCTTCCGGTTCATAATATTCTTCCAAATCATAATCTGGAACGGCGGCCGAATGACGCCTTCCTGATGGTGCAGGTTCGAAGTCGCGGAACAAAGAGGCGACTACACAATTTTTATCGCTGGCTATTTCATCAGCAGTCGGAGAAGAAAGTTTTGGATCCACACCAGCTGATTTTTCCTTTCTTGTTCTCTTAGCCGGAGCCGACTCCTCGGAATTGGTTCTCCTTTTGTCTGAAGAAGTTTCGCCCTGGTCAGAGGGAGACCCTTCTGGTTCGGCTTGAACCGAACCAGGCTGGCCATCCGGTCAGCGGACTTTTGCCTCCCTTTCCTGAGCCTACCAACTCTTTCTCTAGGGTAGCTGCAGGAAAATTTTTACAAATCTGGCAGTCTGAATTGAGGTGGCTCAGACAATAACACAGGTGGTGTGGGGGCAGCCTTAGCAAGACTTCCCCACACACACCAGTGTTGAAACCCAGTGGCCCGGTTTTCTTTTGGGTTTCAGACATGGTGCCAGTCCTAACAAAACTTACCCTTTAATGGCAACTGCCAGATAATACCCTCTATCGGTTCCTGACCGTTACGGTCGTGGAAAAAAACGTAATAAAATCCGCTTTTGTGGTAGAACCGAGCAAGAACCGTAACTACACTCTCAAGTAGAAATAAAGATTTTACTAAACTTGATCGGTTCAAACCGAACCGATGAAACCATTTACAAGTTCCACACAGAATAGAAAACAATAGAACCTATCTAGTACTCACGTAATACCACAGACAGAGACTGAACCGACAGGTTGTGGTTTAAATTGGTCGAAAACCGAGAAAAGCGGTGCATTAACTGACAAACTGAACCTAGAGCAAGGAGAAATTCCGAGCGACTGTTCAGTGAGGTGGAGTAAAGAATCTGACGGTTTAAGTTCAAACAGCAACAGACAGAGTCTCAACCGAGCTCGAGCTCAGCGTTCCATGCCTGGCATGGAAAGTTAACTCTTTCATCTCCGGGACAGTTCAAAGGTTGGGACTCACTGCTGTTGTCAGAATACAGCAAGACTTCATGTTGTTTGAACAACTCCTGGTGGGGGACTCCACTGTTAGGAAGGCAGATCTGGGGGAGGAAGGGGAGAGGGAGGTAAGGTGCCTGCCTGGTGCCATGGCTTTGAGGGACAGGGAGCAAATCCTCAGGATCACAGGAGCAGCTGCACAGGGAGGGCTGGATGTAATTGTCCACCTAGGGACAAATGACCTGGCTAAGAAAGGATCAGAACAGTGCAAGAAGCGTTTGTAGAGATGGGAGGGCCTTAGACAAATAGCACACACAGTAACCTTCTCGGAGGTGCTGCCTGTCTATGGCATGGGTGAAGCTAGGGTTCTCCACACCATGGGATTCAATCAGTGGTTGAAAAACTGGTGCAGAGCTCAGGGATTTGGCTTCACTGGGGACTGGGGGTCCACCTGGAAGGATGCAGGTCTATACTGGCATGACAGTCTGCATCTGTCCAGGAAGGGAACCAGGATCCTAGGTGATAGGTTTAAATACTTCATTGACAAGCACTTAAACTAGCCAAGGGGGGAGACACTGGAAAGGAGCAGGGAAATCCTAGCCCCCCCCAAAAAAAATATCAAGGTACTAAGTGAGGTAGACACCAACATAGAGATGTCGATAGGGAGAAGCGCAGGGGTAAATGGAGAAATGCAGTAAGGACAGGGATGGGGCAAAAAGAGGTAAGGCCATCAAGAAATAGAGAGTAATGAGTACCAATGCCTGTAGTCTGGGCAACAAAGCTCCCTGAACTGGTGGCCTTGATGGAAGAGGGATGCCTGGATATTGTAGCAGTCACAGAAACATGGTACACAGAGAACCATGCCTGGGATGTTAACATACCAGGGTACACAACCTACAGGAGAGACAGGGACATGGGGAGTACTCTCTGTGTAAGGACAGGATAAAGCAACTCGAACAAAAGAGTAAACAAGGAGGAGAGGAGGCACTGTGGGTCCTTAGAGACTGGAAATGGCACCACAATCCACACAGGGGTTGTATACAGACCCCCATGTCAGGGGGAGGGAATGGACAAAGGTATGACAGAAGGCATACTTAGGATGGCAGAGAAAGAGGAGATACTGTTGGTGGGAACCTTAATATGCTAGATGTTAACTGGAGCACCTTTGCGGCAGCCACATCCAAAAGCACGGCCATTCTTGATGCCCTTCAGGTGGCATGCCTCAGACAGCTAGTTTTGGAACCTACTCGTGAGGGAGCAAGCTTAGACCTCGTACTCTCAAATGGGAACAGTGAGAGGATCTCAGATCTAGAAGTGGGTAGCCATTTGGGAACAAGTGACCACCAAACAGTGTGGTTCACGATAAACTCAGCTACAGAGTCAAGCCATACAAAAGTGAGGGTTCTGGACTTCAGGAGGACTGACTTTGGCAAGATGGGAGAGTGCCTTAGAAAAGCACTAGCAAACAGGCTAGAAGGAGGGTGGAGCAACAATGGGGAAATATCAAAATTCACATCATAGAGGAACAAGCCTTTGTGTGAAGCAAATAAACAAATCAAAATGAAAGAAAAGCCACTATGGTTCTCAAAAAGAGGTAGTGAAGGTTAGGGAGAAAAGATAGCATTTAGGAAGTATAAGAAAACACAGAAGAAGCAGGACAGAGAACTGTACCAATTAAGGCAGAAGGAAGCAGGGAGGGTAGTCAGAATAGCAAAGGCATAAACTGAGGAAAAGATAGCTAACTCAGTTAAGAAGGGGGATAAAACCTTTTACAGGTATATCAGGGAGCGTAGAAAGACAAAAGGAGGGATAATGCGGCTGAATAGAATGGATGGTGGGTGAGCAGAGAGTGACAGTGAAAAAGCAGGGATACTGAATGAATACTTCTGTTCAGTATTCACAAAAGAGGAAGTGGGGGAGGTGCCAAATCCAATTAACAGAAGCACTCTGGAGAGGGGGGTCGATCCCAGTCCTTTCACAGAAGAAAGGGTTCTGAAAGAACTCCTAAAACTGAAGGCGGACAAAGCAATGGGGCCAGATGGAATTCACCCCAGAATTCTAAAAAAATTAAGCAGAGAACTAGTGACACCACTGACTACCCTTTTTAACAAATCATGGGAGGATGGTGTGGAACCCGAGGACTGGAAGACGGTGGATGTGATTCCCCTTCACAAAAGTGGGACCAAGACAAAGGCAGGAAACTACAGACCTGTCAGTTTGACCTCTGTGGTAGGGAAAGTGATGGAATCACTTCTGAAGGAAAGAACTGTTGAGTACCTAGATGCTGCACAGGACCCAAGGCAGCATGGTTTCACAGCGGGAAGGTCATGTTAGACCAATCTAATTGATTTCTTTGACTGGGTGACCAAAGTAGTAGATCAGGAGGGCTGTGGACATGGCCTACCTAGACTTTAGCAAGGCATTTGACACAGTCCCACACAAAAGATTAGTAGTCAAATTAACCAGCCTGGGAGTGGGTCCCAGGGTGGTAGCCTGGGTCAAACATTGGCTGAACAACAGGACACAGTAGGTAACTGTAAATGGGAGTCCACTCTGAAGAAAAGGGGGTTACTAGTGGGGTACCGCAGGGTTCAGTACTGGGTCTTGTCCTTTTTAATGTCTTTATAAGTGACATTGCAGAGGGACTGGAAGGAAAAGTATGCCTCTTTGCAGGTGACACAAAGATCTGCAACAGGGTTGATACACAAGGAGGCGTGGAAAGGATGACAAGGGACTTGGCAAGGTTGGAGTAATGGTCAGAAGTATGGCAGCTTGGATTCAATGCAAAGAAGTGCAAAGTAATGCACCTGGGAAACAAAAACCCAGGGGAAAATTACACAATTGGGGGGAGGTAGTAACAACGACAGAAATGGAAAGGGACCTGGGGGTAATCATAACAGATGACCTTAAGGTTGGCAAGCAATGTGAGAAGGCAGTAGGGAGGGCTGGAGGATACTGGGATGTATAGGGAGAGGTATCACCAGCAGAAAACAGGAAGTTATTATTCCTCTGTACAGACAGTTGGTGAGACCCCATCTGGAGTACTGCATCCAGTTCTGGAGACCCCATCTCCGCAAGGACATAGACAGGATGGAGGCAGTTCAGAGGAGGGCAACTAAATGGTGCAGGGTCTGCAAGAGAAGCTATACGAGAGAGACTAAAGGAGCTTAATATGTATACCCTTGAGGAAGGAGGGAGAGGGGACATGATAGAAATGTTTAAGTACCTCAGTGGAATCAACAAAGTCCAAGAGGGTAGTATCTTTCAGAAAAGAGATGTGCAAGAACAAGGGACACAATCTGAAGATAGGGGGATGGCTCAGGGCAATGTGAGGAAGTATTTTTCACAGAGAGGGTGGTGGACGATGGTACAGCCTTCCTGAGGAGGTTGTGGGGTCTAAAACTGTGGGAGAATTCAAGAATGCATGGGACAGACATAAGGCAATTTTTGTGAGGGGGTAGGAAGAAATAGGCTGTTGGTTAAATAGGATCTGCAGCTTATCCTCTAGGTAGGAAAATGGGCAGACTAGGTGGGCCCAGCGGTCCTTATCTGCCGTCAAAGTCTATGTTTCTATGTAAACTCCTTTATGGCACTACATAAATGGAAAACTACTCCTCCATCATAGGCCAATGCACCTATTTCAGTTATACTGAAACCTGGAAAAGATGCCACAAGCCCTACTTCCTATTGACCTATATCCACATTAAATATGGATTATAAACGATTTACATCTATCTGGGTGATTCATTTAGAGGACCTTCTCCGAGACTTAACAGACCCTGCTCAATCAGATTTCATCTGGGTGACTAAAGTAGTAGACCAGGGAGGGGCTGTGGATATGGCCTACCTAGATTTTAGCAAGGCATTTGACACAGTCTCACACAAAAGATTAATATACAAGTTAGCCAGCCTTGGAGTGGGTCCCAAGGTGGTAGCCTGGATAAAAAACTGGCTGGACAACAGGATGCAAAAGGTAATAGTAAACGGAGTCCACAGTGAAGAAAGGAGGGTAACTAGCGGGTACCAAAGGGTTCAGTACTGGACCGTCCTCTTTAATATCTTTATAAGTGACATTGGAGAGCATCTGGAAGGAAAGGTATGCCTCTTTGCAGATGACACAAAGATCCGCAACAGGGTGATACACAAGGTGGGTGGAAAGAATGAAAAGGGACTTGGCAAGGCTGGAGGAATGGTCAAATATGTGGCAGCTCAGATTCAATGCAAAGAAGTGCAAGGTAATGCATCTAGGAAACAAAACCCAGGGAAGAGTACACAATGGGGGGTGAGTTAATAACAACAACAAAAATCGAAAGAGACCTAGGAGTAATTATATCAGATGACCTAAAAGGTGGGCAAGCAATGTGAGAAGGCAGTAAGGAGGGCTGGGGGGGATACTGGGATGCATAGGGAGAGGCATCAACAGTAGAAAACAGGAAGTTGTTATCCCTCTCTACAGACAGTTAGTGAGACCCCATCTGGAGTACTGTGTGCAATTCTGGAGACCCCACCTCCGCAAAGACATAGACAGAGTGGAGGTTATTCACAGGAGGGCAACCAAAATGGTGCAAGGTATGTACCAGAAGACATACACGGAGAGACTAAAGCAGCTTAATATGTACACCCTTGAGGAAAGGAGGGAGAGGGGGGACATGATAGAAACTTTCAAGTATCTCAAGGGAATTAGAAACGTACAAGAGGGTAGTATCTTTCAGAAGAAGAGATGTGCAAGAACAAGGGGTCACAATTTGAAGATAGAGGGGAGAAGGCTCAGAGATAATGTTAGAAAGTATTTTTTCACAGAGTTGTGGATGCATGGAGCAGCCTTCCTGAGGAGGCTGTGGCATCAGGAACAGTGGGAGAATTCAAGAATGCATGGGACAGGCATAAGGCAATTCTAGTGGGGGGCAGGAGGAAGTAAGCTGTTGATTAACTAGAATCTGCAGCTTATCCGTCAGATAGGGAAATGGGCAGACTGGGTGGGCCAAGTGGTCCTTATCTGCCGTCAAATTCTATGTTTCTATGTTCTATGTTTCATCTGCCACAGGTAAACACCTCCTGCAGTGCCCCTGCCTCTAACCCCCTTTTCCTTTCCAAGGCTGACATTACCAGCCCCCTTAGCTCTGTCCCTACCCTCCCTCCCTCCCTTTTCTCCTGATCACTTCCTGCCAACCTGTTTGCCCCTCCCACTACAAGCTCTCCTCCAAGATCACCTTGAGTAGCAAGACCCCCCCCCCCCCAACTTAATGCCAACATATGGCAGTTGGGGTTTAATGCACACATATGTAGCTAGCGTTCTGCACCTAGGTGTTAGGAACCCTGGGTATACTTATCATTTGGGGGGGTACAGCTGACTGTCACGACGATGGCAAAGGATCGGGGGTGATGACTGATGCTTAATGGAACCACTCGGAGCAGTGCAGGAGAGCAGCAGTTATGGCAAACAAAATGCTTGGGTTTACTGCCGGGGGATAACGTCCAGGAGAACGGAGGTTATACTTCCCCTGTACACTTCACTGGAGAGCCTGCATCTGGAGTACTGTGGGTAGTTCTAGCACCCCTGCCTTAAAAAGGACATCACATTGCTGGAGAGAGTCCAGAGAAGGGCAACGGGGATGATTAGTGGTCTGGAGGGCTTGTCCTATGAGGACAGACTTAGAGAGCTGAATATGTACTCTCTGGAGGACAGAAGGGATGGGGGGATATAACTAAGACCTTCAAACGCCTGAAGGGGTTCAACAGAGGGAACACAAATGGTCTGCTCAGGTTGAGAGAAGGAGGGGGCTACGAGAGGCCATAGTCTTAAGTTAGCAGGAGGAGGCGGTACAGAGGGTGGTGGTGCCCTGGAATGCACTGCTGGATGATCTGGTAAGGTGGGAACTGGTGGTGGTTTCAAGAGGGGCTGGGGCAGGCAAAGGGCACGTTACAGGGTAGGGGTACAGCAATCACCAGAGTTATACAGGGTGGGGAAGTGGGTGGGAAGGGGGAAATAATGGGGGGCTGTAGAGCAGCTACTGTGCACTGCCAGTGAGCTGTGTCGGGCAGGCAAGATAGACAGTTAGGCCTAATCTGCTGACAACTATGTATGTATGTATAATATTTGTCTGATTTTGTTCTTAACAGATATGCCCAACACCATTCTGTTCCTATGGCGATTATCAGTCTTGACGTTAACAAAGCTTCTGATAAGGTTTCATGGGGGTTCCTCTGGGGAACCCTTATGGAGTTTGGTTTTCCCCTCAGACTTTTTAACTCTTCTTCAAAACCTATATTTCACCCCTCGAGCATATATAAAAATGAATGGCTCTTTTGCAACACCGATAGTCCTGCAGCAGAGCACCCATCAGGGATGTCCGTTATCCCCTTTATTATTCACTCTTTATATAGAACCATTGGCCTCTGCTATATATCAAAAAGAATCGCTAAAAGGCATTCCGACAGAGGGTACCAGTTATAAAATATCCCTTTATACCGATGGGATTTTACTTGCTCTTCTTTCCCCAGATACTTCTATTCCAGCAGCATGGTCGGAATGCCAGCAATTTGGATGACTCTCAGGCCTCACATTAAATACACAAAAAATCAAAGTTTTATTATACAATTATTATCCCTCTTCCTCTCTGAAAACCTTTTCTTTTAAACAGAGAAGCACAAAATTGAAATACTTGGGGATACAGAGTCCCTTTCATTTAACTAACCTAACACTATTGAATTACAAAATTATTACACAGACCTCGGCAGGTGGAGGGTGGCTCAGGCCCCCGGCAGCTGTTTGCAGACTCCTCGGAGTCTGACGATGACTCTTCCCTGTTCTCCAGGCCTCTCGACCTGGAGTCCAAGATGTAGCCCATTGGTCCCAGCTTATCGTCTCTTTCTTGTCAAGGGTGGAAGCTGTCCACATGAATATTTTACCCCACATACTATCTCTTTTATATACATGCTGCCGGTGCTTCCTGGGCCATACTATATTATTACACGTACTGGCATAATCTCCCCATTTATTGGGGGACTCATCATCCTAGAATGTTTTTCTCCATCTTATATCTTCCTACCAGATTGGGAGGGGTAAATTTAGCTAATTTATTGAATTATGCTAAAGCAGCACATTTTAGTACAATTTAATCTGGCGTTTAAGGCCGATAGTATTTCTGCTGAGGACTGAATGAGTAAATATATAATCTCATTTTGAAGATATGTTTTAACATATGTTAAATGTGTAATATGTCCAACAGCGTGGATTTTATAATTTAAGATTTTATGTATCTTAATATTGTAAGGGCACCCTGAGCTCCGGAAGGGCGCTTTTTAAAAATAAAGTTTGATGATGATGATGATGATGATGAATTGTCATTTGGTTAAACACCCATACCACTCCATTATGAAAAAATACAGAATTTGTACTTGTCACAGGATGCTCCTGTGAAGGGTTGAGGGCCCTGACATTATATTTGTATAAATGCTGGATACCTGAAGGTCCGGCTGTCTACTGCCATAAAGGTGCTGCGACAGTGCGCACTGTCGCACAGTCAGGATGTTTAGTTCAGCCTGATGTACGTTTCCGGGTTGCTGGATTTATGTGCTCATGGTCGTTTTAAGGCAACCGCTATTCTAGGGAGTGTCCTTTGAAATAATGAAATAAGGAAACCTAGCAGCTGAGTCTTAAACTTGTTATAACCTTATAACTTAGTGTTTAAAAAAATTTTAAATAATGAGTGAAAGAGCTATGGGTATAAAATGGCATTTCTTAATGGTTTGCCGTAACGTAGAATAATTCTCTCCACCCCCCCTTTTCTGCATTATAAAAATAGGAAGTGAGCACTTACAATAGAAGTGAGCGCTTTAGGTGTTGCATTTCTAAACTAATTTAAAGGAACAGAAATGGTATGGGAAGGAAATAAATAAGAAAACTGTAAGGCTTTAAATGCTATAAATACTGATGGGCTGATATGTTAGCCGTCAGGGAAATGAATCTGGTTTGGTATTCTAGGTTAGTTAGTAATGAATAGAATCTCACGGTTTGTCCTATATTAAAAGTTGTTTCCAATAGCGCAGGCTACTTGCTTGTATAGTAGTGAGGGTTTCTCTTTTGTGAGGAAATAGCCCATTGTATTGTAAGAGGCTGCTAATTCTGTTACAGCCCTATTTGTCCTTGCTGTGCTTTCGAGGACTTGGCTGTGTAAATAAATAATAGTGAGAACCTGTTGGTTCTCTCCTGCTTTCCTTGATAAAATACCTACCCGTAGCCTGGGTATATTCCCTTAAGCAAACACTCAGTTCTGTAAATGTAGGGCGCTGTTTTATAATGCACTAGTATGGCTTTTTAAGCCTGAAAAACACCCATTGCCCTTATCAGGATATTAAATAAATGAAAGAACTTGCTGGGTCCTTAATTTGACCCTGTTATGCCTGTCTTATAAAGGGCTTTGTTGAAATGCAGCGTTCGTTCTTAGCGATATGCCACTGAGTTCCTTCTCGATAGTGTGATACTGCGAGTGCTGGTACAATTAGCCATTTGAGCATTCGCACTACTGTGAAGGCATTTTACCTTTGGGTTTCCCCTAAAATGAAATTTATTAAATAATACATAACGTTTTGAGTTCTACAAACCTTCTGAAGGTGGAATAAGGAGGTTTGGTGCTGCCATTGGAACCTCTTGAAAGCGAGGGTTCTAGGGACATGGATATGTTGTTCTATCCACACTTACTGGCAGGTTCCTTGCCGCTTTAAATCTTGCAGGAAGGTCTTCAAGCTGGCTCCTCCCACCCACCCAGGTGGTAAAACTCTCGGCTCCGCCTCATGACACCAGATCTTCCTTACCACTTGGAAACTCAGGTTCCCTCCTTAACGCTCTGCGTTTTAGGCCTGGATCCTAACTCGTTGGTTAAACCAAAACTCATTCTTAAATTTTCTAGACTTCGGTCTTTTTCTTCCTTCGCGGCTGCGATGGACAAATTGACTCCCGGAGTTCGGCGGTGCCCTTGTGGGCAGAAGATGTCTCGGACCAATCCGCACTCCACGTGCGTTTACTGCCTTGAGCTCGAACACGATCCGCAGGCCTGCGAAGTGTGCAAGTCCTTCTCGGTCAATGTTCTCGAAGACCGTGCTGCCAGACTTCAACTTGGGCACCCCAAGAGACGCATTCCTCCGGTTAAGTCGAAGGAGGCTCGTTGGGCGGTGTCCGCGGTGGCGGGCTCGGCTGAGCAACTTGAGCAAATGATCGCCCTTGAGGAGGAGGCGGCCCAGGCCGCATCTTCTTCCTCAGTCGCGGCATTTATCCTGCTCTCCTTGGGCTCCTCCTACTCGGCTTCATTTAAGGAGCTTTGTCAATCCCTCTCTACTAAAGGAGAGGGCCATCAGACACTCCTCTCGGTCCAAGAAAAAGGACTCAAAAGAGTAAGTCCACCGTCGACATTCGTGGGAAGCGGGAGGGTCCCCTTCCCCGGACAGTCGACACTCGACTTCGGTCGAGGCTGTGGCTAAGGCCGCTGGCTTCACGGTGTCCCCGTCAGGTCAGCCGGCCAAGACACCCATCGATGCAGTCGAGATTTTTCTCGACCCGTCGGATGGGCTGTCGACTGGAGAAGCAGACAGCCCTTCTTCACTGGTTCCCCCGGTAGAAACCGAGGACTTGCCCGTGCCTCCTGTGCCGGAGTCCCCGGTTAAGGTCCCTGAGCTGGGGGAGGAACGGGCCCCCCCTCCCTCCCAGACCCACGCTCGGAAATACCGAGGATCTCGGTCTCGGACTTCCTCTCGGTCCAGCCGATCCTGCCGACATCGGCGGTCTCTGTCTCAGCACAGAGGGAAGCGGCAGCGCCGCTCATCCTCGTCATCGTCCTCCTCGGAGGATAGATTCCGGCTCAAGTTGTGTCGGCGCTATGAGGATCTGATGTGGCAGAAGCTCCTTTTGTCAGGGAGCAAGCCGACTGCATCACCTTCCCCGGCCATTAAATGGCTGTCACCTGAGCGGCCGAAAAAAACCCTCGTGGTCATCGAGGAGCTGAAGCCGGCACTGGCTGTTCGGCCGAAACCAGCTGCACCATCCATCGTGGTGGAACCCCTGCCTCCACAACCAAAAACTGGGGCTCCGACCAAGGATTCTCAGTCGGGTCATGGGCTGCCCCATCGGTTGTCGGTCACCCTCACTCCCGATCGTCCTCGGCAGGTGGAGGGTGGCTCAGGCCCCCGGCAGCTGTTTGCAGACTCCTCGGAGTCTGACGATGACTCTTCCCTGTTCTCCAGGCCTCTTGACCTGGAGTCCTCTGGGGGACAGTCGGTGGACGAGAGCCCATCCTCTTTCATGGGATTACTTCGGCTCATCTCAGAATCTACTGGGATGAAGCTCGAACCAGTGTCAAAGCGGGCCAAGTATCCCTTCACGGAGATACTGGACCAAGAGGATTCTCCTACGGAGGCCTTTCCTGTGGCTGAAGCCATTGTTGGCCTGGCCCTGGAGCTATGGCAGCAGCCAGCTTCTTGTCCAGCTCCCTGGGCCAGGATGTCCAGGAAGTATGCTGTTCCCACCGGCTCACTCTCCGGATTCTCCGAGCACCCCTCTGAGGAGGGGCTGGTGACTGACAGCGTTTTCTGGTGCTCCGGAAATGCTCGGGACGTGGATAAGCCACCGGATAAAGAGTCCAAGAAACTGGACTACTCCGGGCGTAAAGTTTACGCTGCGTCATCCTTAGGCTTTCGTCAGGCCAGTTCGTCCGTACTGATGGCACACTTTTCCCACGCCCTTTTGGGATCCCTGAGTGAGGTGATTCCTCATCTCCCGGCTGACCTCCAGACTACGATCAAGCAGGTGCGGGATTAGGGAAGGGCGGTGGCAAAGCAACAGCTCCAAACTGCCCTTGACATTGGAGACTCTTGTGCCCAGTCTGTAGCTGCCGCAGTGGCCATGCGGCACAGAGCTTGGCTGCGGATTTCCACCTTCATGGCGGATACCCAGCACAAGCTGGCAGAGGTTCCCTTCCTGGGTACCGACTTGTTCGGTCCCGGGGTGTAGGGTCACTTGCAGAGGTTCGAGAAGTCCAGTGCCACCTTGGACTCAGTCACGTCTGCCCAGAAGAACAAAGGCCGCCAGCAGCAGCGTAAGCCCTTTCGGCCTTCTGCCCCTGCGGCACGTCCGGCCCAGCAACACCAGCATCAGGGCCAGCAGGCTCGCACTTGGCACCCCAAAGCCAAGCCTGCAGCTTCCTCCAGCAGGAAGCCAGGAGGAAAAGGCCCAGGAGGTCCCTCGGCCAGTCCTTCCTCCAAGCCTGCCCAGTGATGGGTTGAGGGGTGTCGCCCCCAGCCTCATCACCCCCCCCCCGGGTTCCCTCCGTGTGGGGACGGCTCCGGCACTTCTTTTCCACCTGGTCCACTATCAACGTGGACCGCTGGGTGTTGGAAGTGGTAGGGAATGGTCTACCTCTGGAATTCGAGCAGGCCCCACCCTATCGAGCCGTCGCCCCACGGGGGGCTAGGGGGTCCACAGCCTCTCTGTTGGCTCGTTGAGCCGACATTGCTCTGCTCCTCCAAAAGGAGGTGATCAAGGAGGTGGCAGATCCTTCACCAGACACAGGGTTTGTGTCCAGGTATTTCCTGGTCCTGAAACGGATGGGGGGCTGGCACCCCATTCTAGACCTACACGACCTGAACAAGTTCCAAAGGTCTCGAACCTTCAGGATGGTCACTCTGGCTCAGATCATTCCTTTCTTGGAACGAGGCGTGTGGTTCTGTTCTCTGGACCTCCAGGACGTGTTCTTCATGTCCAATCCGTCCATCCCTTAATTAGCCATTCCTTCGCTCAGAGCGAAGGGTCCCCATGCAAGGCCTCTCTCCAGCTCCCAGGGTCTTCACCAAATGCATGGCAGTGGTGACGGCATTCCTGCGGCCCCAAAGGGTCCAAGTGTACCCTTACCTGGACGACTGGCTGATTGCAGCCCCCTCCAGGCTGGAGGTGGAGCGGTCCAGGATCTGGCCCTCCAGGTCTGCTCTCAGATTGGCCTCCTCATCAACGAGGCCAAATCGGAACTCGCGCCAACGCAGGTGAGTCAATTCATCGGGGCAGAGTGAGACTCTATTCGAGCCAGAGCATGGCTCCCAGTGGACAGGGCTGAGGTTCTTTCCTCCTTTGCCCAATCATTTCTGGTTGGGCAGCTGCGCCCTGCTCGGGACTTCCTGCGCCTCCTGGGCCTCATGGCGGCCCGCACCAGTGTGGTCTGTTGGGCCCGCTGGCACATGCATCCCCTTTAATGGTGGCTGGCCCAATAGTCACAACGCACCTGTCCCCCGGACCAGCCAGTGGCAGTGACCCAGGAGATGTGGAACGCTCTCCAGTGGTGGATCGTTCCAGCTCATTTGCAGGAAGGCATCCCGTTTGTCCGCCCCAAGCTGACGGTCATTTTAACGACCGATGCCTCTCTGATGGGCTGGGGTGTCCATCTGGGGGAGCACAGAGCACATGGCCTCTGGTCCCCTTAGGAGTCTCGATGCCACATCAACCTGATGGAGCTTCGAGCGGTCCAACTAGCCCTCACCGCCTTCACTCCGTTTGTACGGGGTCAAGTGGTCCAGGTCCAGATGGACAATACCATGACCATGCACTACCTAAACCACCAGGGCGGGACGCACTCCTTGCCCCTGTGCAAGGAAGCTCTCCGCACTTGGTCCCTCGTGAGCAAACTGGAGGCGGATCTCCTAGCCATCCATGTGGCGGGAGCCTCCAACACTCTGGTCTAAGCCGGATAGGTTTTGCATCTCATGAGTGGTCTCTCCTGCCGGAAGTAGTACACGATCTGTTCTCCCACTGGGACACACCTCAGGTGGACCAGTTTGCCTCCAGGGAGAATGCGAAGCTGAGGCTGTTTCATGCCCACCCCCCTCAGCAGGGCTCGCTGCAGGGGGATGCCTTCTCGAGGCCGTGGACCCCGGGCCTCTTCTATGCCTTTCCCCCATTTCCCTTGATCCACAAGGTGCTTCTCAAGGCGAGGAGGGACAAGGCGCAGGTGATTCTGGTAGCCCTAGACTGGCCCCGCCAGTTCTGGAATCCAGATCTCCTCAGCCTCAGCTCCAGGCTCCCGAGGCGGCTTCCAGCCTGCCCAGACCTGATCTCAGTCAACCAGGGGAAGGTACTACACCCAGACCTTCAATCCCTGCACCTGACGGCCTGGTTCCTGAGCGGCTAGAGTTCCAGGCCTTGGGTCTTTCCGACGTGGTCCTCAACGTTGTTGAGGCATCCCGTAGGGAGTCGACCAGAAAGTGCTATGCCTTCAAATAGAAGAGATTCTCCATTTGGTGTCAGGGTAAGGGGTTGGACCCTTCCTCCTGCTCCTTGGCCAGCATTCTGGACTACCTATGGTCCCTTTCTTAGCAAGGGCTTTGGTTGTGACCTTACAGGTGCCTGGTAGCCATCTCTGCTTACGGACATGGGCCGGAAGCAGTCGGTGGCACAGGAGAAGCTGGTCGGGCGCTTTTTCAAAGGCCTTGATCACATATCCCCTCCAGTGCGAGAACCTCCACCTCCATGGGATCTACTGCTGGTATTGGCTAAGCTCATGGGCAAGCCATTCGAACTGATGCACAGGTGTGATATCTCCCACCTGTCATGGAAGACTGCCTTCTTGATGGCTATTATGTCAGCCAGAAGGATTGGAGAGCTCCAGGTGCTTTGCATCGAGTCTCCTTATCTGGTCTTCCACAGGGACAAGGTTGTCCTACGCCCCCATCCGAAATTCCTTCCGAAGGTGGTGTCGGAGTTTCACCTCAACCAGGTGTTGACTCTGCCGGTGTTCTACCCCAATCACACCTCGGAGGCCGAATATAGGCTCCATACTTTGGACCCTAGAAGAGCACTATTTTATTATAAGGAGCGGACGGCTGAAGTTCAGGGAGAGGTTCACCAGCTGTTTGTCACCTACTCTGAAGCAGCACCTGGCAGACCTGCAGCCAAGCGGACGATAGGCAGGTGGGTCACCTCCTGCATAGATCTCTGCTATAGGTTGGTGGGCATGAAGCCTCCCAGAGGGATAAGAGCTCATTCTACCCGCCATACCGCTGCTTCGGTGGCTGCTTCCAGGGACGTCCCTATCCAGGAAATCTGCAGGGCTGCTACCTGAAGTCAGCACACACTTTCATTACCCACTACCACATCAACCTTGAGTCACACCAGGATGCTGGTATTGGGACCTCGGTTCTCCAGTCCTTATTTCCTAAGTAGGGGGTGTGCACCTTGCCTCCCTCCTCCCGGAGAACTGCCAGGAGTCTGCCAGTAAGTGTGGATAGAACAACATATCCATGTCCCTAGAAATACAGGTTACTTACCTGTAACATGAGTTCTAGGAATGGTATATGTTGTTAATCCACACAACCCACCCGACCTCCTCGGCTACGACGCACAACCTGGCTTCCAGTGGGCTAGATCTGGTGTCATGGGGCGGAGCCGACAGTTTTACCACCCGGGTTGGTGAGAGGAGCCAGCTTGAAGACCTTCTGGCAAGATTTAAAGCAGCAAGGAACCTGCCAAGTGTGGATGAACAACATATACCAGTCCCAGAACTCCTGTTACAGGTGAGTAACCTGTATTTTTTTGTTGTTTCTCTTCTGGTGTTTCAGAGCCCCGAGTGGACTCTTTCTCAGCTGCAGTAGTTTCCTTAGGAGTCAGCCGGACATTTTCTGACTGCCTTTATACTGAATAACAAGGGGTGGTGCTTTCTGGGATTAGAGATTGAATTAAACATGTCACAGAAAGACTGTACTTCACTTTTATGTGCGAGAGTGAGCTGTTATGTCAAATAGAAAATGTTTAGACATACCATATAAAATATGTTATAAATAAAGAGATAATATTTGAAATAAAGTATAGGGGTGGGGTTAAGATGTCACCTGACCCCTGCAGTGTATAAATGCTGAACTTTGAGTTTAGTAATCAGATTTGCTTGTGGGTCTGGAGGTACACTCCAGGATGTTAATAAAGGTGCTCTGTGGAGTTACGAAGTAAATATTTGCTGCTCCAAATGGAAGATTAAGCTGCCAGATTATTCTGTTGTACTGAATTTGTCCTGGTGTAAACAACTTCTGAAGAAGAATTAATTAAAACTGGAACTTTGAAAACAATTGATGATGTGTGCTGTTCTATGATTGTCCACTTACACCTGCGCCCTACCACAGTACTTAATATGTTCAAAATAGGTAAACTTTTGTTTCTAGGACCAAAAGATAGTATACATCATGTGGATTTAGAAACACAGAAACATAGACTTTGACGGCAGATAAGGACCACTTGGCCCACCCAGTCTGCCCATTTCCCTTCCTATTGGATAAGCTGCAGATTCTAGTTAACCAACAGCCTACTTCCTGCAACCCCTCACTACAATTGCCTTATGTCTGTCCCATGCTTGTTTGAATTCCCCCACTGTTTTAGACCCCACAACCTCCCCAGGAAGGCGGTTCCATGCATCCACCACTCTCTCCGTGAAAAAAAATTTGCTCACATTACCCCTGAGCCGTCCCCCCTCTATCTTTAAATTGTGCCCCCTTGTTCATACACATCTCTTTTCTGAAAGATGCTACCCTCCTGGACTTTGCTGATTCCCTTGAGGTACTTGAAAGTTTCTATCATGTCCCTCCGCCCCTCCTTTCATCAAGGGTATACATATTCTCTCTCAGTCTCTCTTCATATGGGTTCTGATGCAGACCCTGCACCATTTTAGTTGCCCTCCTCTGGACTGCTTCCACAGACAGATTTTGCAGACTTTACAGCACAAACTCTGAAGCAGTGGTTCAGACTCCACAATCTACCCCACCGCTCCACTTTTCTACTATTGTAGAATAATTTCTACTGAATCCTGTTTTCTCCAGCACACTTGGATCATACCTTTGAAGTATGCGTGGAACCTACCAGCAACTTTGCACCACCAAAATCCAAGTGGCATAAAAACACTGAAACACTGCACCAGCTGTCTAAACAGTAACTGTGAGAAGTAGAAAATGTGAAAACAACCAGCAAAAACCAGGAAGTGCAAGCCGGTGGAAGCTGCAGGCAGCAGATCACATAAAGTCTAGTGAGAACTGAGGCGTGATGTCATACCAGGGACGACTATCTGTAAAGTATGGCAACTGGAAGTGGAGCCAGAGGGAATGGAGGAGAAGACTCTGATGACCACCTCTCGTCCAGCGACACAGGCGGCAATGTCAGTGAACTGGAGGCTGGGATCTCAATACTCGATCCATACAGGGATGACCCCTATGCGACAGGTGCATCTGCCACCTCTGAGTCAGGCAACAGTGAAGGCACTGCAGTGGAAGATCCTGAGGCATATGGGGGAGAAGGATGTCTGGCACATAATCAATGGTAAGTGCCCACAGCAACATCCAAAAACTGCCACAATGAATGTATGTAGCCTGACAGAGGGAAAAGCAATCGCAGTTTCAGATGTAAACACAAGTGCAGCATTGTGGACAGATGACAAGTGGAACCGGCACTAATGTGAATTAGGGGGCAGTGGAACATACAAAAGAATGGCGGAGGTAGCAGAACAAGGGGAAGCCACAAAGTGCAAAGTTGAGAACAACATCTGCATGTATGACTGACAGCATACCAGAGACGTGAAAATAACACAGGGCAAGCATGAGACATACAGTGACAATTCTCTCACACTCACACACACACACACACACACACACACACACACACAGCACAAAAAAGCAGTCTGTGCGACTGGGATGTACAATACCACTAGCAACCAGTCAGCAGTCCACAACTGCACAGCAGAATGCAGGCACCAGACATATGCCTGCACATCCCTGCATATGAAGCACAGTCCAACACACACACACACACACACACACACACACACACACACACACACACACACACACGCAGCAGCCACAGGAATGCAGACAGCGGTCCACTAGCACCTCAGCAAGCCAACCCAGTACACCACAAGAAGGGGGAACAGAGCACAAAGGAAGTCAACACAGGAACTGTGTACCACACACACTGCATGTAGGAGGCTATGTGGGTAGAAGAGCATAGAGCCAGTAAAGAGCACAGGAACCAAACTAGAACGCATTTGAGGAACTGTTAACTTGGTAAAACATAATATTGTAGGGGACTAGGAAGGTAAGCTACACTTTCTACAGAAAGTTTCATTATTTTCTTATTGGCATTAAGAACTGCAGGATTCCATTAAAGTGTAGTAATTTTATAACCAGAGGGGTTGTAATACAACTGAAGTTGCTTGATTTCTGTGCTAGACACATAGGATTTGGAAGGATATTTGTGCAATATTTTGGAAGTGTCCTGCTGGCTAAGCAGTGAGTTTATCCCTGGTTTCAGATAAAGGGTTTGTGTGTGTATTAGAAGCATATCCTTCCAAACATAGGTTTAAAGGCTTCCTTGGCAAGCTTTTAAACTAGCCAAGGGGGGAGGTGCTGATAGGAAACAGGAAAGCTCAAGCCTCCCCCCGCAAAGCACGGCAGGTAGTAGGGTAAACACTGAGGTACAGAGGGCAGGACAGGAGTAAATGGAAAAAGGACAAGGGCAATAAGAGCAGGGATGGGGTAAAAAAGGATAAAGCCAACATTAAATGGAGGGCAATGAGTACCAATGCCCGTAGTCTGGGAAACAAGCTTCCAGAGCTAGTAGCCCTGATGGAAGTGGAACACTTGGATATTGTGGCAGTCACAGAAACATGGTACACGGAGAACCATGACTGGGATGTCAACATACCAGGGTACACAATCTACAGAAGGGACAGGGAGGGTAAAAGAGGAGGTGGAGTAGCTCTACATGTGGGAAGGATCAAAGTAACAGAACTAAAAGGTAAAGGGGAGGACAAGAGAACTCTGGGTCACATTGGAGACAGGAATGGCATCACAATCCGCATAGGGGTTGTATACAGACCCCGTCTCAAGGGAAGGAAATGGACAAGAAAAATGATAGAGGCATTCTCAAAATGGCTGAAAAGGAGATACTGTTGATGGGGGGACCTGAAATGCCAGATGTTAACTGGGCAACATGGACTGCAGCCACATCCAAGAGCAGGGTCATTCTCGATGTCCTACAGGGAGCATGCCTTAGACAGCTAGTGGTGGAACCCACTGGAGGGAGCAATATTAGACCTGGTACTCTCAAATGGTGAGAGGATCACAAACTTAGAAGTCAGTAGACACCTGGGAACAAGCTTACCACTGCACAGTGTGCTTCACAATAAACACAACCATGGAGACAAGCCATACAAATACAAGGATACTGGACTTCAGAAGGGCTGACTTTGGCAAAATGGGTGAATACCTGAGGAATGCATTAGCAAATGGCCAGAAAGGAGGGGTGGAAGAAAAATGGAGAAAAATCAAAACTGCCGTCATGGAGGCAACAAGCCTTTGTGTGAAACAAATAAAGAAAACAAAGCGGAATAAAAAACCACTATGGCTCTGAAAAGAAGTGTCAGGGAAGGTTAAGGAGAAAAAGGCTGCATTCAAAAGTATAGGAATCACAGACAGAGCACCCATAGGAACTGTATCAATTAAAGCAGAAAGAAGTGGGAAGGCAGTCAGAAAAGCAAAGGCCCAAACCAAGGAAAGGATAGCCAACTCAGTTAAGAAGGGGATAAAACCTTTATAGGTACATTAGGGAACATAGAAAAGGTTAAGGAGATAGGAAGATTAATAAAGGAGACGGAGGTGGGCAGAGGAGACAGTCAAAGGCAGAGATAATGAAAGAATACTTTGCTCAGTATTCACAAAGAAGAAAGGAGAAATTACCTAAACCAAACAGTAGAAGCACTCTGATAGTGGGGTTGATACCAGTCCATTTAAAGAAGAAAGAATACTGAAAGAACTCTTAAAACTCAAGGTGACAAAGCAATGGGGCTGACGATTCACCCTAGAATCCTAAAAGAGCTAAGGAGGGCCTAGTGACACCACTAACCACACTTTTAACAAATCATGGGAAGATGGGGTGGTACCTGAGGACTGGAGGACGGCAAATGTGATTCCCTCTCACAAAAGTGGGAGCAAGGCAGAAGCAGGAAACTACAGACCAAGTTAGTTTGACCTCAGTGGTGGGGAAAATGATGGAATCACTTCTGAAAGAAAGAATTGTTGAGTACCTAGAGGCCAGCGGGGCACTGGACCCAAAGCAGCATGGATTCACAACAGGAAGGTCATGTCAGACAAATCTAATTGATTTCTTTGACTGGATGACCAAAGTAATAGACCAGGGAGGGGCTGTGGATATGGCCTACCTAGACTTTAGCAAGGCATTTGACACAGTCTCGCACAAAAGATTAATAATCAAGTTACCCAGCCTGGGAGTGGGTCCCAGGGTAGTAGCCTGGGTAGAAAACTGGCTGCACAACAGGACACAGAAGGTAATAGTGAATGGAACACATTCTGAAAAAAGGGGGGTTACTAGTGGAGTACCTCAGGGCTCAGTACTGGGTCCAGTCCTCTTTAATGTCTTTATAGGTGACATTGCAGAGGTCTGGAAGGAAAGGTATGCCTCTTTACGGATGACACAAAGATCTGTAACAGAGTTGATACACAAGGGGGGGGTAGAAAGGATGAGAAGGGACTTGGCAAGGTTGGAGGAATGGTCAGACATATGGCAACTTAGATTTAATGCAAAGAAGTGCAAAGTAATGCACCTGGGAAATAAAAATCCAGGAGAAGAGTACACAATAGCAGGGGAGGTACTAACAACAACAATATGGAAAGGGATCTGGGTAGTCATATCAGATGACCTAAAGGTGGGTATGCAATGTGAGAAGTCAGTAGGGAAAGCCAGGGGATACTGGGATGCATGGGAGGGCATCACAAGTAGAAAAGGAAGTGGTTATCCTCTATACAGACAGTTGGTGAGACCCCATCTGGAGTACTGCGTGCAGTTTGGAGACCTCATCATCGCAAGGACATAGACAGGATGGAAGCAGTCCAGAGGAGGGCAACTAAAATGGTGCAGGGTCTACATCAGAAACCATATGAAGAGAGACTGAGAGAGAAAATATGCATACCCTTGATAAGAAAAGGAGGGATGGGGGACATGATAGAAACTTTTAAGTACCTCAAGGGAATCAACAAAGTCCAGGAGGGTAGCATCTTTCAGAAAAGAGATGTGTAAGAACAAGGGGCACAATTTAAAGTTAGAGGTGGGGACAGCTCAGGGGTAATGTGAGGAAATTCTTTTCCACGGAGAGAGTGGGCAGCACGTGAACGCCTTCCTGGAGAGGGTTGTGGGGTCTAAAACAGTGCAGGAATTCAAACATGCATGGGACAGACATAAGGCAATTATAGTGGGGGGTTGCAGGAAATAGGCTGTTGGTACTTGAAGTCTGCAGCTTATCAGTAGGTAGGGAAATGGGCAGACTGGGTGGGCCAAGTGGTCCTTATCTGCCGTCAAAGTCTATGTTTCTATGTAACCCCAGCATAGAAACACAGACTTTGACGGCACATAAGGACCGCTTGGCCAACCTAGTATGCCCATTTCCCAACCTACAGGATAAGCTGCAGATCCTATTTAACCAACAGCCTATTTCTTCCTACCCCCACAAATATTGCCTTGCGTCTGTCCCATGCATTCTTGAATTCTCCCACAGTTTTAGTCCCCACAACCTCCTCAGGAAGGCAGTTCCATGCATCCACAACCCTCTCTGTGAAAAAATACTCCTCACATTGCCCTTGAGCCGTCCCCCCTCTATCTTCAAATTGTGTCTCCTTGTTCTTGCACATCTCTTCTCTGAAAGATGCTACCCTCTTAGACTTTGTTGATTCCACAGAGGTACTTAAAAGTTTATATCATGTCCCCCCTCTCCCGCCTTTCCTCAAGGTTATACATATTAAGTTCCTTTAGTCTCTCCTCGTATGGCTTCTCTTGCAGACCCTGCACCATCTTAGTTGCCCTCCTCTGGACTGCCTCCATCCTGTCTATGTCCATGCAGAGATGGGGTCTCCAGAACTGGATGCAGTACTCCAGATAGGGTCTCACCAACTGTCTGTACAGAGGGATAACAACTTCCTGTTTCTGCTGCCGATGCCTCTCCCTATACATTCCAGTATCCCCCCAGCCCTCCCTACTGCCTTCTCACACTGCTTGCTAACCTTAAGGTCATCTGATATGATTACCCCCAAGTCCCTTTCCATTTTTGTTCTTGTCACTACCTCCCCCATTGCGTAATCCTCCCCTAGGTTTTTGTTTCCCAGGTGCATTATTTTGCACTTCTTTGCACTGAATCCAGCACCATCAGGAATGCCCACCACGATCCCTGGAGAATGGATAGGGGTTCCAAACTGCAATGATGCAGGTCCCAAACAGTGGAGCCTGAAATGCGCAGTCAGGTGCTGACAAAACTGTGCTGCAGAAAACTGGTAAAGACATGCATAGCACCGCTGCAGTAAGATGCAGTAGCCCACCCCTGGACCTGAACTGTAGCACCTGCCACCATGCCCAGACGCACTGTCACCATGTAGACAAACTCTGTAATTCCCAAATGACACAAGGACACACTCCAAACAACATGTGCAGCCAAAGGACTGGAAAACGAACCTGCTCTGTGCCCCCCCCCACCCCTCGGGAGCCACAGTCAGCACAGTGACCAAACAAACATTTTCCTGGCAAGACATAATAGGGCATCCCAGAGAAACAATGGAAATGGCCAAACAACCTGCAGGGCACAATGGCAGTGTGGTGGATGGCAGCATTAACATGCATGCTGTTCATGCATATGCAACTAGCATAGCTGCATCATGGATGATACACTTAATACTGCACTCCCACAGTCCAGTAAAAATGGCTGAGCATGGAGGCACAAATCGAAGCCACTGTAATGTCCTAGTGCATCCAGGCCACATGTGTCCATGTCCCCATGCACATCAGCAGGTGAACCATGTGTAGCCCCAGAAAGACTGGATACCAGAGAACACCCATTACCAACATTGAGTTCCCCGGGTTGGGGGGGGGGGAGACAGAGAGAAAGAGAGACGGGCAGAATACAGGATACCAGGTAACACTGCCGCGATTGGTAGACACAGAATGACAGAGGTACACTGAATGCTACACTGTCTAAAACACATCAGACTGAGATATCACCCACTGCCCAATAACGCAGAATGCACAGTACTGCAAGTGTTGGAGACTGACAGAGAAACAGCAGTCAACACATGGGAACAGGGTGCCACACAGTGTAGCCTGTGCCACACTGTCATGTACAGCATGAGGGCAGACAATAAATACAGGTTACTCACCTGTAACAAGAGTTCTAGGAATGGTATATGTTGTTCATCCACACTGTCTGGCAGGTATCCTTGACGCTTTAAATCTTGCCGGAAGGTCTTCAAGCTGGCTCCTCCCACCCACCCGGATGGTAAAACTCTGGGCTCCGCCCCATGACACCAGATCTGGCCCGCTGGAAGCTCAGGTTGTGCGTCGAAGCCGGGGAGGTCAGGTAGGTCGTGTGGATTAACAACATATACCATTCCTAGAACTCCTGTTACATGTGAGTAACCTGTATTTCTAGGGACATGGATATGTTGTTCATCCACACTGTCTGGCAGACTCCTAGCAGTTCTCCAGGAGGAGGGAGGCAAGGCGCACACCCCCGATACTTACTTGGGAAAGAGAGACTGGAGAACCGAGGCCCCAAACCAGCATCCCGCGTGACTCAAGGTCGATGTGGTAATGGTAATGAAGTGTGTGCTGACTTCCAGGTAGCAGCCCTGCAGATTTCCTGGATAGGACGCCCCTGGAAGCAGCCACCGATGCAGCAGTATGACGGTAGAATGAGCTCTTATCCCTCTGGGAGGCTCCATGCCCGCCAACTTATAGCAGAGATCTATGCAGGAGGCGACCCACCTGCTTATCGCCTGCTTGGCTGCAGGTCTGCCAGGTGCGCTTCAGCGTAGGGTGACAAACAGCTGGCGAACCTCTCCCCGAATTTCAGCCGTGCGCTCCTTATAATAAGCGAGCCCCTTCTAGGGTCCAAAGTATGGAGCCTGTATTCGGCCTCCGAGGTGTGATTGGGGTAGAACACCGGCAGAGTCAACACCTGGTTAAGGTGAAACTCCGACACCACCTTCGGAAGGAATTTCGGGTGGGGGCACAGGACAACCTTGTCCCTGTGGAAGACCAGGTAAGGAGACTCGATGCAGAGCGCCTGGAGTTCTCCCATCCTTCTGGCTGACGTGATAGCCACCAAGAAGGCGGTCTTCCACGACAGCTGAGAGAGTTGACACCTGTGCATTGGTTCGAATGGCTTGCCCATGAGCTTTGCCAGTACCAGCAGTAAATCCCACGTAGGTGGAGGTTCTCGCACCGGAGGGGAAATGTGATCAAGGCCTTTGAAAAAGCGCCAGACCACCTTCTCCTGCGCCACCGACTGCTCCCCGGCCCGTGCCCGGTAAGCAGAGATGGCTGCCAGGTGCACCCTTAGGGTCGTCGACCTAAGCCCTTGACTAGAAAGGGACCATAAATAGTCCAAGATGCTCGCCAAAGGACAGGAGGAAGGGTCCAAGCCCTTGCCCTGATACCAAATGGAAAATCTCTTCCATTTGAAGGCATAGCATTTCCTGGTCGACTCCTTACGGGACGCCTCAACAACATTGAGGACCCTCGCCGGAAAGACCCAAGGCCTGGAACTCTAGCCGCTCAGGAACCAGGCCGTCAGGTGCAGGGATTGAAGGTCCGGATGGAACACCTTCCCCTGACTGACTGAGAGCAGGTCCGGGCGAGCTGGAAGCTGCCTCGGGAGCCTGGAGCCGAGGCTGAGGAGATCTGGGTACCAGAACTGGCGGGGCCAGTCTGGGGCTATCAGAATCCCCTGCACCTTGTCCCTCCTTGCTTTGAGAAGCACCTTGTGAATCAAGGGAAATGGGGGAAAGGCGTAGAAGAGGCCCGGGGTTCACAGCCTCGAGAAGGCATCCCCCTGCAGTGAGCCCTGCTGAGGGGGGGGCGGGCATGAAACAGCCTCAGCTTCGCGTTCTCCCTGGAGGCAAACAGGTCCACCTCAGGTGTGCCCCAGTGGGAGAACAGATCTTGTACTACCTCCGGCAGGAGAGACCACTCGTGAGATGCAGCCCCCACCCGGCTCAGGGCATCGGCCAGGGTGTTGGAGGCTCCTGCCACATGAATGGCTAGGAGATCCGCCTCCAGGCTGCGCACGAGTGACCAAATGCGGAGAGCTTCCTTGCATAGAAGCATGGAACGCGTCCCGCCCTGGCAGTTTAGGTAGTACATGGTCGTGGTATTGTCCGTCTGGACTCGGACCACTTGACCCCGGAGAAACGGAGCAAAGGCGGTGAGAGCTAGGCGGACCGCTCAGAGCTCCAGCAGGTTGATGTGGCATCGTGACTCCCGCGGGGACCAGAGGCCATGCGCCCGGTGTCCCCCAGATGGGCACCCCAACCCATCAAAGAGGCATCGGTCGATAGAGAGACCGTCGGCTCGGGGCGGACAAACGAGATGCCCTCCTGCAGATGAGATGGAACAGTCCACCACCGGAGAGCGTTCCACATCTCCTGGGTCACCATCACTAGCTGGTCCAATGGATCGCAGCGTTGTGACCACTGGCTGGCCAGTCCCCGCTGAAGGGGGCACATGTGCCAGCGTGCCCAATGGACCACGCCACAGGCCGCCATGAGACCCAGGAGGCGAGGAAGTCCCGGGAGGGATGCCATTGCCCAACCAGAAATGATTGGGCAAAGGAGGTAAGAACCTCGGCCCTGTCTGCCGGGAGCCGACTCTGGCTCGAAGAGAGTCGAGGCTCTGCCCCGATAAACAGAATCACCTGCTTCCGGCTCGTTCACTTCGGCCTCGCTGATGAGAAGGTCATTTGAGAGCAAACCTGAGGGCCAGATCTCTGGACCGCTCCACCTCCTGTCTGGAGGGGGCTGCTATCAGCCAATCGTCCAGGTAAGGGTACACCCGACTTCGGCGCCGCAGGAAAGCTGTCACCACTGCAATGCATTTGGTGAAGACCCTGGGAGCTGGAGACAGGCCGAAGGGCATGGCTCGAATCTCGAAGAGGATCCTCCGCCGAAGCGTAAGGAATCCCGGGCGATGGACGGATAGGACGTGAAAGAACGCGTCCTGCAGGTCCAGAGAGCAGAACCACACGCCGTGTTCCAGGGATGGTATTATCTGAGCCAGAGTGACCATCCTGAAGGTTCGAGACCTTAGGAACTTGTTCAGGTCGTGTAGGTCGAGAATGGGGTGCCAGCCCCCCGTCCGTTTCGGAACCAGGAAGTACCTGGACACAAACCCCGGGTCTGAGGGAAGGTCCGCCACCTCCCTGATCACCTCCTTTTGGAGGAGGAGAGCGATGTCAGCCCGACGAGCCGACAGAGAGGCTGCGGACCCCGAGGCCCCCCGAGGTGCGACGGCTCTGAAGGGCGGGGCCTGCTCGAATTCTAAGGGCAGGCCTTTTCCCACCACCTCCAATACCCACCTGTCCGTGGTAATAACGGACCAGGCGGAAAGGAAGTGCCGGAGCCGTCCCCCCACGAGGGGAACCTGGGGTGAGGTGACGGGGTTGGGGGCGACACCCCTCAGCCCGTCACTGGACAGGCTTGGAGGAGGGACTGGCCGAGGGACCTCCTGGGCCTTTACCTCCCTGCTTCCTGTTGGAGAAAGCCCTGGGCTTGGGCTTGGGTTTGGGATGCCAAGCCCAGCCTGCTGGCCTGACGCTGTTGGGCCAGATCACGCCATTAGAGAAGGACGCAAAATGGCTTAGGCTGTGGTTTGCGCCTTTGTCCTTCTGAGCGGAAGAGACAGAGTCCAAGGTAGCATTGGACTTTTCGATCCTCTGCAGGTGACCTTCCACCCCAGGGCCGAAGAGGTCAGTCCCCAAAAAGGGAACATCCACCAACTTGTGCTGGGTATCCGAAGTAAAGGTGGATATCCTCAGCCAAGCCCGACGACACATAGCCACTGCGGCCACCACAGACCTGGCACATGAGTCCCCAATGTCTAAAGCAGTCTGGAGCTGCTGTTTGGCCACTGCCCTGCCCTGGTCCTGCACTTGCCTGACCGTGGTCTGCAGATCCGCGGGAAGATGAGGAACGACCTCATCCAGGGAGCCCAACAGGGCATGAGAAAAATGTGCCATGAGGACGGCCGAACTGGCCTGGCGAAGGCCGAGAGAGGACGCAGCATAGACTTTTCGCCCGGCATAGTCCAATTTCTTGGACTCCTTGTCGGGAGGTTTGTCCACATCCCTAGCGTTCCCGGCACGCCGGAAAACGCTGTCGGTAACCAACCCCTCAGCCGAGGGGTGTTCCGAAAAACCGGACAGGGAACCGGTAGGGACCGCATACTTCCTGGCCATCCTGGCCGAAGGTGCAGGACAGGAAGCAGGGCGCTGCCAGAGCTCCAAGGTCGACCCACTATGGCCTTGGCCACCGGAAAGGCCTCCGAAGGGGAATCCCCTCGGTCCAGAATCTCCGTGAGGGGATACCTGGCCCGTTTAGAAACGGGTTCGAGCTTCATCCCGGTGGACTCCGAGATGAGCCGAAGCAATCCTAGGAAGGACAAAGGTCCGCCGACTATCCTCCTGAGGACTCCAAGTCCATTCGCTTGGAGAAAAGGGAGGAATCGTCCTCGGACTTGGAAGAGTCCTCAAAGAGCTGCCTCGGGCCTGAGCCACCTTCCACCTGCCGAGGCCGGTCGGGAGTGATGGTGACAGACAGCCTATGGGGCAGTCCCTGAGCCGACCGAGAATTTTTGGTCGGAGCCCCAACTAACGGCTGTGGAGGCGGAGGTTCCACCGGAATTGGTGGGGCAGCTGGATTTGGCCAAACAGCCAGCCTGGGAACAGGCTCCTCGGCTAAAACGAGGGGTTGTTTCGGCCGCTCCGGTGGCAGCCACTTAATGGCCGGGGAAGACGACGGCGTCTGCTTATTCCCGGTCAGAAGGAGCTGTTGCCATGAGTTCCTCATACCTCCGACGCAACTTGCGCTGAAGCCTCCCCTTGTCAGAGGAGGAGGTAGAGGACGAGCGGCGGCACTGCTTGCCGTGGTGCCACTTGCCGCGGTGCTGAGACCGAGACCGCCTATGACGGTGGGATCGGCTGGACCACGAAGACGTCCGAGACCGAGAACCTCGGCTATGCCGAGGACGGTGCGGGGAGGTGTCGCGGGGAATCGGCACTCCCCTCGGTTTGGATGATTCAACCGAAGGCTCCAGAACCGGAGGCACAGACTAGCCGACGGGATCCACAACTCCCACCGGGGAACTGGGAGAGGGATTCTCGCTTCTCCAGCCGACAACTCGTTCTAACGGGTCGAGAAAATCTCGAACCAGGCCGACGGGAGTCTCGGTCAACTGGCCTGACGGGACACCGTGAGACCAGTGGCTAGCCGGTAGTCGACCAAGTTCGACGGCCGACAACCAGGGGAGAGGGATCTTTCCCCGCCCCAAGAGCCGCCGACGTGAGACTTCTACCTTGTCTCTTTTGGACCGAGAAAACGGTCCAGAAGAAGTTGGACCCTCACCTTTAGTCGAGAGGGTCAGACAAAGCTCCTTAAAAGAAGCTGAATAAGAGGCACCAGAGAGAGCGGACAAATGTCGCAGGCCGAGGTAGAAGCGGCCCGCCGCTTCCTTCTTCGCGAGGGCGCATCATCTGCTCGAGCTGATCCACCGAGACTCGCCGGACACCGCTGACCGGCCTCTTTGACTTTACCGAGGAAATCTTCTCGACGCCCAGTTGTAAACGGACAGCACGGCCTCGAGGACATAGGTCGAAAAGGAAGAGCACAGGTCGCAGGCCTGCGGGTCGGCTCAAGGCCCAAGCAGTAGACGCACGGAGTGTGGATCCGCCCGAGACATCTTCTGCTCGCGAGGGCATCTCGGAAACCGAGTCGACGGTCCATCGCAGCCGCCAGGGAGAGAAGACCAAGTCTTTTAGCAAAACTTTTAATTTCAAAATTCAAGAATTAGGAACCAGTCTTATACGCAGAGCGCTATGAGGGAACCTGAGCTTCCAAGCGGTAAGGAAGATCTGGCGTCATGGGGTGGAGCCGAGAGTTTTACCACCCGGGTGGGTGGGAGGAGCCAGCCTGAAGACCTTCCGGCAAGATTTAAAGCGGCAAGGATACCTGCCAGACAGTGTGGATGAACAACATATCCATGTCCCTAGAAGCAGACATTTAGCACCCGGCACAATGTACGAAAAAGCGCTGTATAAGCAATGCCAAACTGTCAGTGAATTGACCCAATGTGGACTGGCGGCCATCCCACACAGCCACACCTACACAAAGCATGGACAATCGTATGAGGAGGGTCACTGAAGGGGACTGCTGGGCAGGACAACATGAATGGCCCCCACGCGCTGCCAATAAACCATGGTGTAATGATCACACCTGGCAACACACAGGCAACCCAGAATCTCACAGAAATGCTGCGAGGTGCAACCCTCTATGGATGCGTGGAGGGCATAGTAGAGCAGAACACAAACAATGTGACACGGCCCGGCTGGTACTCCATCGATGATGGTGTTGTCTGTCACTGCCTGGACACTGCACTCAATGTGTGGCACACTATTCTGCGTTGCAGGTTTCCACTGTGTATGCCTCTTGCCAGTCACCTGTCACCTGTCACTGTGCTGTATACATCAGCGTTACTGCTGCACTATACGGTCACCTCTGAGTATCTGACCCACTTCGGCTGGGCGTCAGTGGCACTGCTTCCATACAGATGTGTAGCTGACAGTCACAATCCAGTGGGTGGTGCTGGTATACTGTACTTGCACTACTGCCCTCTTTCTGTAGTTGTTTCTGTACTGTATGCTATTGCTTGTTATTCCAATGGTGGTATCTCTGTGGCATCACTGTCACTGTTCTCTCCAGGGCCTAGCTTTGCGTGTTGTGTCCAGCTGTCCTCACACACTCCCTTCTGTTGCACAGATGCAGAGTCACTACTGCTGCACCGTTTCTGTAACTGGCTGGGATATACCTTCTGTCAGGACTTGGGGGGCAATCTCATCTGTAGGCCAGTTGTGTGGTCATCCAGTTGACGTGTGGCACTGTCTGCTGTTGCCGCTTTGATCCACACAGTGTGATGCATGTGGCGGGTTTGGCTACTTGTTAGTGCACCACCATTTGTGTGTGCTGTTCAGTGTGGGCTGCGTGTGATTGCTGGGTGTCACGCTTCAGGACTGGTCCCTACTCTGCAGTGCTCGTCTCTGCCTGTTGGGCACCTCTGCTTCCACCCTGTTAGGGTGTGATGGTTTCCTTTCTGGGACCTCATGGTCTTCTTGTTGCAGCTCAGTCTCTTCTACACAATGATGCCCTCTGAGCTACTGCACTGTTTTTTTTGGGTGGGGTGGGGGGCTATGTTGCTCGAGCGCAGCTGCTAATCTTTCTCGGTCATTCAGGATGCCGTTCCATTTCTGTGTCCAAGGACGGCTTTGGACTACTGTTCAACGGGACTGGTCAATTATTATTTGGTCAGTTGGTGATGAAACGCGGGCACTGGTCGACTAACAAGGGCCTTGTTAGTTGACCGGTGCCCATGTTTCATCTCCAACTGACCATTACCATATAAAAAAGTTAGGAAAGCCACCACCCATAAACTACAATGGTGCTCGTCCCTGCACTCTCCTAGCATTGTGTCACAACTTAGCAGAGCCCGTGGGTGGAGCGTGGGCAGCACTTCAGAGCGGGAAGTCCTTGGGACCCAGTAAAACACTTTTTACGAGTGAAACTGCATCTGAATAACAGGATTATCAGGGGGCATCTACACCTTAACATGCTGTCCATGTGGTCAGGCATCTATATATCAGGTGCAGGGGCTGACACTGGTAAGTCTCTTTATAGAAAGACCCAAGACATGCCTTCTGATCCCTATCCCATTGCTTCACAGGCTACTGATTGATGCCATTCAGGGACATCCTGGGCACCATTTACTCAGTAATCTTTATTAGGGCCTCCAGGAATTTCTTGGAGACCCCACACAATCAGTCTTAGCTACTTGGAATAAGGAACTGAAATTTGTATTTTGACTGTTCTCAATTGTACTCTCCCAGGTCGTGCCTGAAAATAGGCATTTCAATGTCTAGTGCACTTACCTAGTTATCAAAAACAAAATAAATAAATGTACAAATTCTGTACACTTCTTGTCTAAAACGCACCCTTCCCTCACTGAAAGTCCTAGCTGCCCATTACTGGAAAGACTTTATCTGGAAGTGTTGCATTCAATACTGCCATACCCCAGCTGAATTGTTTCAAGTTCCTCACAGCAGCTTATGGCCATTGTTGGAGAAACTGTGGACATCATCAGGCTACACCCACGTGTTTTGATCTTGTCCTGTGCTGACACCATTCTGGCAAGATAGAACAGAACAGGTGAGCAAACTCTCATGGACAGGGAACTGATATCCCCTACTATGGTTTTACTTTCCATCCCTCCACCAGGCATAAAGGTAGCCCCCAGCTCCATGGTATACTTGTATTTACTAGCAGCCAAAAAGGCTATATTCGTTTATGGAGAAAACAGGAACCTCCCACAGTGGAGACTTGGCGTCAAATTTTGAAAGAAATGTACATCATGGAGTGAGTATCTGCCTCATTTCAGGTATATATTAATCAATTTGAGATTAAATGGCACAGCTGGGTCCTCTGCGGATGAACTGTTTGTACCACAACACTCTGGGATGACGTATCATAAGATGGTCCACGATTCATAGTTCATTAGACACGGGGCACTCTTATTCTAGAGGGTATTCAGGTCATAACTAGTTGTGGTAATGGTAAAAACAATGTTGGACTCATCTGTACTGATTTATGTGAATTCAACCACTGTTCTTTGGACCTGACAAATGCAACTGTTTTTCATTGGCTCTGTCTCAATAAAAGTGTGTGTGTGTGTATATATATATATATATGTATGAATAAAAGGAACGCAAGATCTCGCTATATGCTGGCCCTCCTCCGAGAACCTGAAACACATGGTGATGTGGCCAGTTATAAAATTAACTTTGAAAAATCAGAAGCTTTACAATAAGGAGGGGGGGGGAGGAGGAGGAGGACTCGCCCTGCAGGGTTTAGGGCCTTCATTCCATCTAAGCGGACCACATGGAATACTGTGCAGTACCTAGGGGTCCGCATCACACCAAACATTTCTGATATCTTTGGCCTGAACTATGAAAAATTACTGAAGGAAGTCCTAGCAGACATGGCTAGATGGAATTTGCTCCCACTCAGCCTTGGGGAAAGGGTGGCCACAGTGAAAATTAATATACTCTTGAGGTTCCTTTGTTTCAAGCCCCACCCCTGTGCATACCATATCGATTCTGGAAACACCTCCAGAGAGGCACCCTGTGGTTTCTCTGGGCAGGCGGCCACAATAGTAAAGTCCAGATTCTCCCCCGGGATCAAGGGGCCTAGCCCTCCCAGACTTTCAGAAATGATACCTGTTGGCACAACTTGCCCCCAATATCAGCAGGTCAAAACACAGACGTGACATGGGCTGGCTGGAGAGGAAAAGCGAGATGCAGCACCCTCCCCAGTTCCACTGTTCGCCTTCCCCATGTCCCTCTATTGGCCAGACTCTGGCCACAAATCCCTAATCAATGGACAAAAATGGAAATTACATACCTACCGTAATTCTTTATCTTCTTGGACGAAGTCTCCACCACTCATTCACGTTAATAGGAGTATGCCGAAGGCGCTAGGACCCAGTGGGAGCAAACTTTTTCCACGAAGGCTGGCGCCTGAGATGGATCCACGAGGAAGCGGCACCAAAAGCCCGGCATGTGCAGTAATGACTATCTCAGCGTCGACCCTCCAAGCGCCTCAGTACCCTTTTTCTGATGAGGTGCAGCGTAACTAACCTAGAAAGGACTAACCTAAAAATCGGACATAAGATAGTCCAAATGACCCGGGTAAGAAGGGTCAACAATAAAGTCTCACAGCTCAGCCACTGAGGGAGTGAAGACCAGAAACAGAGAAGTGAGCTCGGGGGATGGTGAGTGGGCGTGTGAATGAGTGGTGGAGACTTCATCCAAGAAGATCAAAAATTATGGTAGGTATGTAATTTCCATATCTTCCTGGACATAAAGTCTCTACCACTCATTCACACTAATGGGAGATTACTAAGCTAAATAATCCCCTGAGATGGGCAGCAGGTGATAAAAGAGCTCACGTGCTTAGGACAGAAGTCCGTTAAGAATTGTCCTGCCAAATGACTGATGTCGTCTGGCATGGACATCCAAGGCATAGTGCTTAACGTATGTATGCATGGAGCTCCAGGTAGCTGCATTGCAAATATCTGCAGTGGGCACATTACGGATTTCTGCCAGAGATGCCGCGACTCCTCTGGTAGAGTGAGCATACACTCTGCCTTCCAGCTTGACCTGTGCCATAGAAGAAAAAATTACTCACCTTAGTAATGTTGTTTCTTCTAATGGAGTCTTGCTATATTGTGACTATTGCAGTTTGTCCCACCATTAGAACTGCTCCGGAGGTGAAAGAGTTAACTTCCATGCCAGGCATGGAACTTGGGAGCACGAGCTCGGTTAGAAAAGCTCTGTCTGGATGATTTCAAACTGAAACTGTCAGATCTTTACGAGCAAAACTCACTAAGGTTCTGTGTGGAAGCTGTAACTCACACTAGCCAACTGGCTACTTAAATATTAACAATTTTCCTGGTCCCAACACTAAGACTCAAGTCAGGGGACCAGAAAATAAGATAAGATAAAATAAAACACACGCCCAAACACCCCAAAAGAAGGTGGAAAACAAAAATGGGCATCAAAAAGTGCAGACTGGACTGCCCACCCCATACCCCAAGTAGAAGTTCTGAGAGGGCAGGCTGGGAGGTCATAATATAGCAAGACTCCATTAGAAGAAACAACATTACTAGGTGAATAATTTTTTCTTCAAACAACATGAAGTCTTGCTATATTATGACTATTGCAGAATACACAGCAGTACCTCCATGGAGGAGGACAGAACCTACTTAGAATAGGCTCTGAAGCACGGCTGTACCAAACCGAGCATCCCTCCTGGCCTGGCTATCCAGGGTAATGCTTGGTGAAAGTGTGCACTGCTCCAAGTAGCTGCTTGACATATCGCTAAGATAGGGATGTCTCTGGCAGCAGCTAGAGACGCAGCTGTACCTCTGGTAGAGTGAGCCCTCAGGCCTGAAGGGGAACCTACCCAGTTTTTGATAGCAAAATTGATACAAGAGACAATCCACCTGGCAATGGATCTCTTAGTGGAAGGTTTCCTTTCCAACCTCACCATAAGTGAGAAATAGTTGGAGGATTCAACCTGTGACCCTTGGTATGCTCTATGTAGTAACTTAGGCCCTCTTAACATCTAGTGGCAACCTCCTCTCACCAGAGGAGGAATAATCAGTGAAGAACACTGGAAGAGAGAGAGATTGATTAAGGTGAAATCTGAAACCACCTTAGGCAAAACTTCCTGTTAGTCCTGAGGACTACCTTATCCCTGTGAAAGGAAATAAAGTCAGTCTCCACTGACAAAGCTTGTAACTCACTTATGCGCCTGGCAGAAGTGATGGCTACTAGAAACACAGTTTTCAAGTCAAGTACTTAAGCTCTGTCAAGACAGAGGTTCAAAGGGGTTGCATCAGCTGAGCAATGCAAACATTAAGATCCCAGGCAGGCAGGGTCCCTGAATGGTGGATTAGTATGAAGTAATCCTTGAAAACCTGGAAAATACAGGTGAGCGGAAAGAGAAGAGGGCTTTCCTGCTGAAATAAAAGCAGAGACAGCTGCCAAATGCACTTTCAGGGTAGCTGGTCTCAGTCCCAAAGAATTAAGATGGACCATATAGTCCAAAACAGTGGGCAAATCAGCAGATTCCAGGGAAATATGCTTCCCAGAACACCATATGGAAAACCTTTTCCATTTAGAGTTATAAGTAGCCCTAGTGGATGGCTTCCTAGAAGCTTTCAGGATTTCAAGAACACCTTGAGAAAGGTGTAGGTCAGCAAATTCTAACTCCTCAAGAGCCAGGCCTTGAGGTTGAGGGATTTGAGATTCGGATACCAAACTCTCCCCTGGGCACAAGTTAACAGGTTGTGGTTCCTGGGGAGACACAGGAAGATGGACTGCTAAGGACAGAAGGAGGGTACCAGGGCTGCCTGGCCCAGTCTGGAGCAATCAGAAACGCCTTGCAGGGCTGAGATCTGATTTTGACTAGCACCTTGAACAGGAGAGAAGAGGGAAGGGGGGAAAGGCATATAGAAACTTCCCTTCCCAATCGAGGAGAAAGGCATCCAGGGGGACTGAGCCCAACACTGGGGGCCTGCAACAAAACAGTGGAAGTTGATGATTGTCTGGGGCTGCAAAAAGATCTATCTGAGGGGTGCCCCAACTGGAAAAACTATCCCCAGTACTCGGGGATCCAGTGACCATTCGTGATGGCCCTGGGAAATCCTGCTGAGAGCATCTGCCAGGACATTGTCCTTGCCTGGGAGGTGAACTGTTGAGGGAAGTGTTCAGGGAATAAGCCAGAGACCACAACTTATTGCCTCGGTGCACAAGCGTCAAGACCAGTGCCCCTTGTTTGGTGATGTACCACACTGTAGTGGTGTTGTCTGTTCTGACCTGTACCACTTTGTTCTGAACAGATGCAGAAAAAACCTGAAGTGCTAGAAAAACTGCTCTGAATTCCAACAGATTGATGTGGAGCAGAGATTCCTGAGGGGACCACAATCCCTGGGTGGAGAGGTTGCCCATGTGAGCTCCCCATCCCAAAAGGGACGATCTGTAGTAAGGGTCAAGGAGTGAGATAGAGGAATGAAGGGACCCTTGTCTCAGATTGCTCTGATCCTGCCACCACTGAAGGGCCTGGATCAGGGTTCGAGTCACTGGGATCAACTTGATAGGGATCTTCTTTGAGACCAAAGGCTCTCAAATGGAACTGAATGTCCTCATCTGAAATCTTGCTCCTTGCACTACAGCTGTGGAAGCAGCCATGTGTCCTACGAGCTGTAGAAAATGCCTTGCTGGTTGAGAGACCTGCAGAGTGAAGGAGGAGGCCAGGGCCACCAGGGTCCTTACCCTTTCTAGGGGAAGGAAGGCTCTGGCCTGCTTTGTGTCCAATTCTGCACCTATAAAGGTGAGTACCTGGACAGGTTCCAGAACTGACTTTGGAAGATTGAGAAGAAAGCCCAGAGAGGTAAGCAGCTGCTGGGTAACTTGCAGGTGTGATTTGACTCTGGTCTGAGACTGACCCACAATGAGCCAGTCGTCTAGGTAGGGAAAGATGGCAATCTTTGCCTCTAAATGAGCAACTGCTACTGCCAGGCATTTTGTGAATACCCTTGGGCAGAGGTAAGGCCGAAGGGCATTGCTCTGAACTGGTAATGGCCTGAGGGCAGTTCAATCTGAGGTACTGGTGGAGCTTCTGATAAGAACATGGAAGTAGGCATCCTTGAAGTCCAGGGAAGCTAGCCAGGCCCCTGGCCTTAGGGAGGGTAAAATCATTCCCAGAGTCACCATTTTGAATTTTGGTTTTAAAAGGTGCTTGTTCAGATATCTTAGGTCCAGGATGGGCCGCCATTCTCCTGTCTTTTTTGGGGTAAGGAAGTACCTGGAGTACAGACCCCTGCCCTGGTGTAGGGAAGAAACCCTTTCCACAGCTCTGAGAGCCAGGAGGGTTGAGACTTCTGTTTCCAAAGCAAAAGTCTCTAGAGGATTTGCAGGTGGAAAAGATCTGATTCTCATCTTTGGAAATTTTTTGAAGCTGAGAACCAGACCCTGGCTCACTACTTCCAGGACCCACTTGTCTGATGTTAAAGACTCCCAGTCCTGGACGATGTAAGCCAGCCTGCCCCCTACAGGTAATGGAGAACCCACCCTGGGCATCCCATCAGGGTGCCTGTTTGGCAGGGGCTTTAGGCTGAGGGGTGGGAGCAGGCCTGCTTGCACCCCGTCAGCCTCTCCCTCTGAAGAACCCCCTCTGAGCATAAGTCGAGAGGAGGCCTGGGTTTGGTAAAAGGCCTGTGAAAAGGCCTGCCTCTGCCCCTGGGCTGCCTCTGAGGAGTGGCTTGCTGCTCCTTGGCTTGTGCACCCTATAAGTGGTTCTATATTCATCCATTTTCTTCATATAATTCTCTGTCTGCTCCCAAACAGAGAATTTCCCACCACAGGAAAATCCATAGCCTTAGCCTGGGTATCCAGTGACAAACTAGTACACCTGAGCAAGCCAATCTACGAAAAGCCACAGATGTAGCCATGACTCTAGAGGATACATCATTAGAATCCACTGCAGCATGGAATTGCACCTAGATGCCCTCAATACCATCAGCAGCCACCTGCTCCAGCTCCTTGGCAAGCTGGCCTAGGGCCTGTTTAGCTAAAGCCATGACAGTATCCCATCTAGATTTCTGGTATCTTGCCACATAAGCCATATAATTTGCTTGTCTGAGTCTCAAGGACGCTGCCATGTATTGTTTTTTAGCCATGGCATCAATCTTCCTGGAGTCCTTGTCAGGAGGATGTGAAGCCAAGGGAATATTAGCCTTATCACAGGCTGCAGCCTGAACTACCCCAACATGGCTGCACTGCTGTGAAAGAAATTCTGTATCAGGACCTGACAAAGTGTACCTCCTGTCCATCTTTTTGTCCACAGGAGACACAGAATTAGGAGCTTTTAAAATTGTTATTGTTTGTTTCCTAAATGATTTATGTAAAGGAATAGACAATCTCCTGGACTCTGGGATATCCATCATCTCTACAAAGTCAGGCTCCTCTTGCTCATCTACAGCTTCCTCCAATGGAGGCTGGAGGGTTTCATCAACTTTTTTATAAAACAGAAAATGAGAAGGGGACTCAGGAAGCCTAGGGGGAGACTCTCCTAAAGGTCTGTCTGGGGAGATGTCTGGTTCAATGGGCACATCCAGACTTTCAAAGTCACATTCACACTGTTCATAATCATCCTCCCCCTCCTCTGGTTCATAAAACTCCTCTATATCATATTCTTGAACCGGTGGAACCGCCAAACCGACCTTTGCCAGATAGTGGCGGTTCGGACGGAACCGGAGAAAGTGACTGGACAATTTGGATTGCTTTGGTTATCTCTGCAGCAGTTGGAGAAGGAATTTTGACTCACACCTGCTGATTTTCTAGTTCTCTTTGCTGGAACTGGCTCCTCTGAGTCAGCTTTACGCTTGTCGAGGAAGTCTTGCCCTGGTCAGAGGCATCTCCGTTCGGTTGGCACCGAACCGGGCTGGCCATCCGGGTCAGCGGACTTTTTGGCCTCTCGTTCCCTGAGCCTACCAACTCTCTTATCTAGGGCAGCTGCAGGGAAATTCTTGCAAATCTGGCAGTCTGCATTGAGGTGGTCAAACCCCCAGACAATAAACACATGTGGTGTGTGGGTGAACCTTGGCAAAGGCTTCCCCACAGACACTACAGTGCTGAAACCCAGTGGGCCCGTTTTTTCCTTTGGGTTTCTCAGACATAATGCCAGCCTAACCAAAAACTTGCCCTTTTTCTGGCAGTGCCAGGCAAGACACCCTTATCGGTTCCCAACCGTGTCACGGGTCGTGGAAAAAAACATAATGAAATCCGGTTTTTTTTAGAACCGATAAGAACCGGGAACCGCACTCTAAAAGCTTTTAAATGCTTGAGAATAAAGTTTTAAAACAACCTGATTGGTTCGAACCGAACCGATAAACATTTACAAGTTCCACACAGAAGTAAACCTGTCTATTACTTACAATACCACAGACAAAGCTTGAACCGATCGGTTTGAGGTTAAAATAATAATAATCGCAGTTGAATTTAACAGAGAAAAACTGTTTTAAACCGAGAAATGAACCGAGCAGTAGGAGGAATCTCCAGAGCGACTGTTCAGTGAGGCGGAGTAAAGAATCTGACAGTTTCAGTTTGAAATCATCCAGACACAGCTTTTCTAACCGAGCTCGCGCTCCAAGTTCCATGCCTGGCATGGAAGTTAACTCTTTCACCTCCGGAGCAGTTCTAATGGTGGGACAAACTGCAACAGTCATAATATAGCAAGACTTCATGTTGTTTGAATAGTAGTGGTGAAAGCATGCAACCAGCCACGCTGAAATGCACCTGACAGCAACAGGCTGACTCAGTCGGGTTGTGCTAAAGGAAACAAACAGCTGCTGAGCCTTGCGAATTTCCTTCGTTCTAGCTACACAGAACAGCAATGGTCTCTTTACATTCAGTGAATGAAGGGTAACCTCCCCTCATCCTGGCAGTTCGCAAAGTAGGTAGGAAGGACTAAAGGTTGAGTCATATGGAATTCTGATGCAGCCTTAGGCAGGAACTTAGGACGAGTCCTAAGAACTACTTTGTCCTTGTGAAATACAGTGTACGGGGGGGGGGTCTGTGGCCAGGGCATGTATTTCAGAAACTCTATGGGCCGAAGTAATGGCCACCAGGAAGGCCGTTTTCCAAGTGAGGAATTTCAACTCACAAGTAGCTAGAGGCTCAAAAGGTTTACGAGTGAGCATGTCTAGCACAAGGTTAATGTCCCAGGCTGCAACTGGTCGTCTAATAGGAGGTCTAGTATGCAGAATACCTTTAAGAAACCTCTTAACTATGGGCTACTGAGCCAGTGACATGGAAAAGTACCGGCTCTGCCGAAATGGCACAAAGATGAACTCTGACTGTGGAGTATTGCAGACCTGTGTTTGAGAGGTATAGAGATACTCCAAGACTTTATTTGGTGGGCAGGAAAAAGGATTCCAAGAAGATTTTGCACACCAGATAGAGAAACGCTTCCATTTGGCTGTGTAGGTTTTTCTGGTTGCCGGCTTGTGCATGGCCAAAAGAATATCTGAAACTCTACAAGAAACATTAAACCTACTCACCTCTATCTCCTCAGGAGCCAAGCGCGAAGGTGAATCGACCGCAGGTTGGGATGGACCACAGGACCCTGGGACAGAAGGTTCATCTGAAGGGGAAGTGGTTTCAGGGAGGTTTCTGATAGCCTGTTGAGTAGTGGGTGTCACAAATCCACTCAGCAGGTCAGGCCCTCTACTCCCAAAGTGCCAACCTCCGAGCGCAGTCTTGTGAACAGTGTAACAAACAAGGTAACCCTCTTGTCTGTTTTTGTGAGTTCGGATCAACCTTTGGTCTCAAGTTCTGGAGAGATTCAAACTGTTAACCTCTTGCTAGCATACCCAATGCACAGGCTCAGATATATCGGTCTTCAGGGGGCCAGATATCTTTGCTTACGGACACTTAACCAGGTATTCAGAGATGAACCCTTAAAACTTTAATAAAGACCTCAGATTTTAAATGCTTCTCTTCCCAGTTTGATACCACCATACAAGCTTATGTCTGCTGTCTGCTATAACCATAAATATTTCTTAGCAAAAGAAAGCAATTCAAAGACAGAACAGGTATGTTCTAAAATTAGAGTTTTTACTAAAATGAATAATAATATGTCAAACATACAATACAGAACTCATATCACAAGACATACATATCGTTAAAGAAAACAAGGTTTAAAACAGTGCAATTTCTACAACAATATTTAGATTTTGTCTAGCTTTCTAAATACCTGTTTTCAGTGCTCAGATGTTTTCTTGGTCAGTGTCAGATAAAAGTGTGTGTCTGTAGTGAAACAGAATAATCTTTAAACAACTGTATTGGCCAACCCCTTTTTGGTGAGGTCAGCTAGTTCCTCCTCTGTCAGATTACATTTAAAAATATATCTAAAAAAAAAAAAAAAAAACACACAGTAGTTGTTCAAAGTATCAAATTTGTAGTCCTTCAGCATGACTCGTGTTTCAAATGACATCTCTTTTGATCCAGGCTGCATCCTCCTCACACAGGCTTCATATGAGCATTTATAACCTCGTACCAATACATAACAACCTGCCTTTCTTCCTCTAGAAGCGTCATAAAATGGATATGCTGAACTCAAGCTTCTTAACCCTATAATTAGCTTCAGGCTTTTCCACGTAACACATTGTCTTTAAAATCTATTTGTGTATAATCTCACACGCTGTCTCAACATTTTTCTCATGGCATCCATCCTTCAGTTGAAAACGGTGGGGGGGGGGGAGGCGAGTGAGGTTATTCCAAGGGCACTGGCATTTTTAACAGGCACTTTAATACCACATCTCCGTTATTTTAAGAAATAAAAATGATACAGCACTCAGAACATGGCTGTCTACGTCACAATGGGAACCATATCTGCCGAGGCTAGAAGGTGGCAATGAGAATCATTCTGCCCCTGGGATTCCAGTTTGAGCAGTATTCTCCGAAATAGGGGAAGAGGAGGAAATGCGTATAAAAAGCACTTTGTTCACCACAGCCTGAATGCATCCTGACAAAAAAAAAAAAACCGCCAGGTCCTGGATTTCTGGAGTATAAGACAGGTAGTTTTGCATTGAGTGGGACGCAAAAAGGTCCAGGTCTGGAGTTCCCCACTCTTTGAAGAGTGAGTGAACGACGGTTAAGTCGAGAAACCACTCGTGAGGATCTGCCTCCATTCTGCTGAGACAGTCTGCCAGCTTGTTTTGTACACCTAGCAGGTAAACCGCCTGAATCAGAGCCTTGTGTTCCAGGCACCATTCCCACACTCTCATCATTTCCCTGCATAATGGGCAAGAGTGTGTGCCATCCTGTTTGGTGATGTAGTACATCACTGCTTTGTTGTCCGTTTGAAAGAGAATGTTCTTGTGACACAGTATGTCCCTTCAAAGCCTGGACTACACAGAGGACGGCTCTCATTTCCAGGACGTCTATGTAAAGTTGAGACTCTTACTGGGTCCACGTACCCTGGGTGTGGCGATCTCGGCAGTGAGCTCCCCAACCCATCAGGGACGCATCCATGGTAATGGAGATCCGATGATCCAGAAGGGCAAAGGGATATCCTTCCAGAAGGTTGTCCTCCTGAGACCAACAGGTGAGTGACATCTTCAGAGATTCTGTCACCTTGATGAGAAAGGACTGAGGGTGGGTGAGTGGTTGGGGACTGAGTACTGAGCATCCACTGAGAGGTTCTCATGTGAAGACGAGCCAAGGGAATAGTGAACACCGAGGATGTCATGAGGCCCAGTATCCGTTGCAACGAGATAGCTTGAACCGAGCCATGTTCTCTGATGAATCAGGCCATCTGTAAAATATCGCTTCTTCTGTCCTTTGGAAGAAAAGCTTTCGGACAGGAGGTGTCCAGAAGAGTTTCTAAAAAGAGGAGCTTCTGGGAGGGCTGCAACTATGACTTCTTGAGGTTCTACAGGACTCCCATGGAGGTGAGGAAGTCTGAGGCCATGGCTACGGCCTCCAGAGTCTCTTGCCTGGAGGGGCTTGCTAGAAGACAGTCGTCCAGATATGGAAATGCTTGTATTCCGATTTTCCTGAGGTGCGCCACGAGAATTGCACAACACTTTGTAAAAACTCAAGGCACCGAGTATAGCCCAAAGGGCAGGACTCTGAACCGATAATGTTGACCCAACCCCACAAACCTTAGGTATTTGTGGTGCCTTGGGTGTATGAGAATGTACTGGTAGGCATCCTGCCTGTCCAGGGAGGCTAGCCAATTGTGCTGATGAATCAAAGGTAGCAGGGTACCGAGTAATGTCATCTTGAACTTTTTCTTGTGTAGGAACTTGTTTAACTTTCTGAGATCCAGAATGGGGCACATGCCACCAGTTTTCTTTAGGGACCAGAAAGTAATGGGAGTAGAAACCTGTGTTTCATTGATTCAGCAGAACTACTTCTACTGCCCTGTTGTTCAGAAGGCCTTGTATCTCGGAAGTAAGAAGGTCTGACTGTGCCGCCGACAGCCTGGGCTGTCGTTTGGGAGGATGAACCGGAAGGGTTTCCGAAAGATTTAGAGAATATCCCCGTGGATTATCCTGAGGACCCATTTGTCTGATGTCATAGATTTCCGCTGGTTGTAGAACTGAGTCAGATGTCCTCCCACTGCCGAGGAGTCCCCCTCGGGCAGCTGAGGAGGGACCTGGGCTAGAAACTCAGAAGGTGGCACTGGGCACTTTTGGGCCTTGTGCCTTCTGCTGCGCTTTCTTTTGCAGCTGAGGGTTCTGGTTTCTGTTAAACCCTCCTCTGCAGCGCCAGCTCAGTGGCGCTGAGGGTTGAGGCACTGGACGCCACACCTCGCTCCACGCTGGTGACCCGGGTTCAGGAGCAGACTCTGGTTGCTGGTGGATCGGCCGGGGGGAGACAGACTTGAGCGTCCCATGACAGCTCGCCTTCTCCAGGGAGGGTTGAGGCTGAAGCCCACACACTTGTCTGACTCCGAGAGGAGGCTCAGAGTACTGCAAGCCCCCAATGATAGGGGATGGGTGGGCGCTACACAGCATGGATGTCGGCGCCTTGACATCAGGGATTGCACGATGTAGGGGAGAGAGAAAAAGAGGAAACTAGCCTGCCATTGCCGGGGAGATGGAGTTTCAGAGACGTGCCATCAATGTGCCTTCGCCCACTTGACGGCCCCGAACCGACGAAACGCAAGTAATGGGGTGATCGGGGCCCCTCCTCATCCCCGCTCGGGGGGGAGGGGGGGGTAAGCCGTAACTCCATGGGGATCCAGAGGTCGTTCCGGAAGGGTGGAAGGCAGAGGGATGTCTGCCTAGGATCTCCTGATGGGTCTTGGATGGCAGGCTGGGGAAGGAGGAGAAATAGAAATTAAGAAAAAAAAAAAAAGAAACCTCTTCTGCCTTTGCTCCAAGAAGACTGACGACTACGAAATTGATGCTTGTTCCCAACCCCCTCGAGAGGGGGCAGGTGTAGGTCTGGCTGTCTTAATGGCAGACCTAGTCCTCTGTGTGGCCTTTAGTGTTTGCTCCACTTCAGATCCAAACAGGTACATACCGTCGAAAGGTAAGGCCATGACTTGCTATTGGGCATCATTCGTGAAGCCTGAAGTACGCAGCCAAGAGTGGCGACGGGTGCAGATGCCCGCCACCACCAGGGAAGTGGTATCGAAGACATGCATTGCAGCTGTAATCTGTTGGTTATTGGACTTGATACCCCTAGGTATGGTTTGAAGTAGCTCTGAGTTAACGTCTGATTCGGGCACAGCTTCCACCATTGCTTTGAGTGAATGCTCTGTGAAAGAGTCTCGAAAGAGAGATGTACCAGAGGGATTAAATCCATAGGGATTTCCGGGACATGAAGATATTGGAGATGCAGAAGCTTCCCAGGATCGATTTCTGTGGTCTGGAGAGAAATAGTAGAATTTAAATTCTTGAACAGAGACTTAAAGGAAAGGTCCTCAATAACAAGCTCTGCAGGAAGATTGATCCCTGCCCCCAGGGCAGTATCAGCATCTACATCATCACCCAGTCAAAGATCTGGATCGGGCTCAAAATCATCTCTCGACAATCCAGGGGGGATTGTATAGACAGGAACGGAGTGAAAACCAGGAGGAAGAAGAGCAGGAGAAAGAAGCGGAGTCAAAACCTCTGGAAACTAGATAGCTCCACACACCTCCCCGGCACCGAAGAAAACGGAGCCAAAAACAAAGAGGGAGCCATCATAGAAAATGGTGTTGCTCATGGCGCCGACAGAGCGCTACACCACACTTGGCGCCGGCGCCACCCCCGGCACCAACAGATAGCGTGGCACCACATGTGGCGCTGTCGCCAGCCCCGATGTAGAGTATGGCACTGACAGAGCACGCGGCACCGCAGATGGCAACACCACCATTCGCAGCTGCACAAAGGACCTCAGCGCCGGAGAAGATGGTACCGCAGACGACGGCAACATCACAGAAGTCTGAAAACTGCGATCTGAAGTTACAGGATGAAAAACAGCAGGAGATTAGGGCATCAGTGTAGACTCCTGCGCCGCAGCCGTGTGACGGGGATAGACACCAGAGTGCGGAGTCGACAGCACCGAAGAATGCACCACACGACTAGGAAGACCTAACCACCCCGCCTGCCGCTCCGAAACCAATAGGCCCAAAGGCCCTGGTGACGGACTGTCTGGTTCGGGCAATCGAGACAACCTCCAATCCCACTGCTCCATTAGAGTGGCCCAATGGTGAAACTGCTCCTCGGAAACCCCTCCAGTAGGCGCAGAGGAGCTTCGATGTCAAAGAGGTCAGCCACCAGAGACAGAAACCAGCGACTCCGACAGAGGCGGAGACTGGCGTCTGGCCCTAATAACTGACTGTCTACATGCAGACGTACCAGAGGGCGACCTCGAGTGATGCCGTTTCTTCTTCGACCTGTGTGCTGAAGAAGAACTCGAGGACAAACGGTGCTGAGAATAGGACAGTTTCTTTTTATGCTTTCAGGGAGACCACCCACCTCCCTGAGCATGGGACAATCCATTGTCAGACCCCCCCCCCGGGGAGAGCAGCAGACCAGACCCAGCCCAGTTGAATGAACAGCTTTCATGCGAAGTCTCCCTACCGTCACCTGCCCCACTCGAAGTCGACTCTGTCAATGAAGGGCTGAAGACTTCTCTCTTGTATAAGTAAGAAATTATTAAAATATAAAATCGGTACTTATCGGAGCTAAAATACAAAACAATAAACTGAAAACAAAGCTGCTAGCTTGAAGTTTGACTCCCAGTAGGGGAGCACTGTCGTCACTGAAGCCGCACTGATGGCGGAAAAAGGAACTGAGGCGTTGAGGGTTGACCCCGAGATGGTCATACCGCGCACGCCGCTTGGGCTCATGGGTGTCACTTCCTCATTCCTCCATCTTAGGCGCTGGATCTCCTGGAAAAGTTTGTTCCACTGGTCCTAGCGCCTCCGGCGTACTCCCATTAGTGTGAATGAGTGGTGGAGACTTTATGTCCAGAAGATCATATCCTACATATGCTCCCTAAGGATAAAACACTGCCACATTCTCTAAACGAGGTGGACCTGCTCTCAGTCATTTTAGGAGACCCCAACTTCGCTCCCCCATGTACTGATCCAGGCTTTAGATGATGGAGCAGTCTAGGCCTTATCAGATATTGGCATTTTGTCCAGGATGGAGCCTGTGTCCCTTTTGAAGAACTACAGCAAACATCTGGTCTCCCACCACGAGACCATTATAAATACCTACAGGTGTACCAGCACGTTAGCAAGAAGTTGTCACCCTTAGAGAGTTTTCTATATTGGGGAGCCACGTTGATGGGCAGAAAAAGTACAATCTCTAGTGCCTACCAGACCCTCCTGGGGTATACACACATGGAATTCAATCACCTTTGTACTCAGTGGGAGGCGGACAACCAGAGAGATATACCGTTAGGGGTATGAGCAACGAGTTGGGGAAAGAGGGTGGAAGGTGACCGCCTCTCTAGGTTGGACAGAGTTCCAGTGGAAATGCCTCACCTAATTCTTCCAAACCCTTATGATTACTTGCCACTACCAGGCAGGAGTCTCCAACCAGTGTTGGAGGAAATGTGGTATTGTGGGTTCTCATTTCCACATTTTTTTGAGACTGTTGGGCCTTCCAGCCATTCTGAGACCAGATCCATGCTAAGCTAGCAGTCCTGTGGAATATAGCAATCCCCAACACCTTTGAGCACCTTTTCCTAGGGCACCCTGTCCGGGGGTTGGGGACTCAGTGCAACAGGTACTTTTCTGAGCCCTCTGCACTGCAGCCCTGAAAGAGGTAACAACTTGCAGGCATCCCCCAAAACAATTCACGTATTAGACACAAACAAAATGAGAAGTTGCCTTGAAAGCTTGGAAAAGGTCTTCCTACTATCCCCAAATACTCGCCCAACAATGGTGGCACTGATCATACCTCTCAACTTTCCCTGATTTTCAGGGACATCCCTGATTTTACCTCAAAAGTTTACTCTGTCCCTCCCAAAGATTGTGTTTCCATAACCAAACAGTGGGGGTTGTAAGCATAATATAACGTCAAACATTACTGTTACAGACGTGTTCTTTCTTAGAAAATGCATTTTACACTACACCATTTATTCTACCAGCTTCCTGAGTGGATATCACCACTTTTTAAGATGTGTCCCCGATTTTCAACCTTTGTCCCTGATTTTTGTAAGCCTTGTCCCTGATTTATGAAGCAGGAGGTTGAGAGGTATGGCACTGACGGCTGGTTTAGAAGAAGCTTCCCCCCCCCCAGAGAGACTAAATTTATGGTACAGCAGGCAGGCAAGAACCAGGCTGTGTTACCCTGCTTGATTACTAAGGGGGAATGTCATAAAAACATTTGAGGAATACAGAGGAGAGTTTGGATGGCGCACAGGAGACAGGTTTAGGTATTTTCAAATCAGAAATTTTGTGCAGGCCCAACTCAGACTAGTAGAGAGAGAGAGAGGGAGAAAGATGCCTTCTCAGAAGGCCCCACCTTTGGGCAATTGATAAATGCAGCCGGACAGAAAGCAGTAATAGCCAGAATTTACCAATACCTCGTTCAGAGTAGATCCAACACTGTATCACATCTCACCACTAAATGGGAACAGGAGGCAGATTTTCATTTAACACAAAAAGAATGGTCACGGATTTGGGAGGGTTCCTTCAGAACCTGATCCTCTCCTAGATGGCATGAATAGTCTAGAAAATGAAAACAAGATATTGTATTACACCTAGACTTAAGGCCAAATGGGACCATACTGTCACCTCGAAATGTAGGGGGGAGAATGTGGGGAAAATCATACCTCACATATGTGTATCATCAGAACTTGTGCAGCCCTGGAGACTTTTTGGGAAGCTTTCTGAGAAGTTGTCTCCCAAAGGCTATAGGGGCTGTTTCAGATACCAAATGTCCTTCCACATTCAGAACTTATAGTAGTTGTTTTCTGCCTACCACCAGCTACCATAAAAGAGGCTAGTTCGCTTTATGTCTGGTACATCTGTACTACAGCAGAAAGCAAAGCTATAACTAGAAAATTACTATAGGCAGACCCTCCTACAGTCACAGAGTGGGTGGGGGTGGTGAGGAAGATTTATTTATTTATTTATTGAATTTTGTTAACCGGGTAGGCCACTGGAATGGTGACCCAGAGTTAATAACACAGAATACAAAACAATATAGATTTTCAGATGTCAGATAGAGTTGTTCGGATAATATCCTACATGGTCGGATACCATCAGATACCATCATTTTGGTCAGATATTGAATAGCCTCGTATGGTATAAACATCTAACCAAGGAACCAACCTCCTAGGATACACTGTAAGTATCTGAGGTATACGAGGATCTAACTTAAATCCAGTGAATCAAACCATCAGATCCAACTATCAAAGGTTGATCAGATGGCTCTGCCCACTGGATCCAACTATCTGAGGTTAGATCTGATGGATCCAACCTCAGATCCATTGGTCAGATCCTAGGTCTGATACCAGCACCATCCGATGGAAGATAGCAGGATCCACAAAAGCACTATCCCCACTGAAAACGGACTGTTTGTTTCTCTTATCTCTACATTTCTGGTGCCTCTTTGTGGTCCCTCCCATTCCCCTTTATTTATTTATTTTTTAATTTATCTTCTTGCTTCTTCTATGCCCCTTTGAACCGACCTCCCAAAGCCCTATCACCGGCTCCCTGGGACTTAACCTTCACCATAGTCCTCTGCCACAGAACCTGTGGTTGTGCCCGCCATCAAAGTGGCGCCTGCAAGGGGTCAGTCTCTCATCCTGCCAAATGGAGGAGTTTTTCCTCCACTTTTCTCCCCAGACCCACAGACGTGCAATGGGCGCAACATCCCAGCTCCACTTCCGCAGAGATGGCTCCAGCGCCCTGTGCATGGCATCCCCCCTGCGTTGCAGTGTGCAAGTGCTACCACCCACCCACCGCTGAGCAGCGGGCAAGCAGCACGCCCCCCATTGAAGAAGGAGACCTGTCCTATCACACTTCATCCTTCTCTCCCCGCTGGCCCGAGCAACCCAAATCCATCCCCAACCCCAGGTCATTGGCATAGCGCGAGGTGTGGCGTCTAGCACCTCAACTCTCAGCGCTACCGGGCCGGCTGCCCATTTCCCTTCTACTGAGAAAACTGAGCAGACGTATTTGTTCAGTATGATTCCTTTTTCTTGATCCTTCTCCATGTAGTCCTCCCTTCCCTCTTTAAACACACAATCTCTCCTTTTGTATTCCCCTTTACACTAAAATACCTAAAAAATGCCTTATCCCTTTTTGATACTCAAAACAGTGTATATACTGTGTATACTGCTACTGTACTAGATAATCTCAGTCTCTCTGTATTATTTTGTTCTATACCATGTTGTTGTACTGTATCACTACCCCTCTCCCTAAGGACACATCTGGAAACGAGCTAATATTGTTCAGTATGTCTTTCCTGGTGAAACGCTTTAATAAATAAACTATCTGAGCAGTACTAAATTCAAACAATTTATGGGGTAATAAATCAGTTGTGCTAATTCAAAGACATATCATACCAAGAAACTATGTACGAGTGATACATATCATAACAATTAACAAATATACACAGGCACACAGGAGATTAGTTTACAGGTAGGCTCATAATACATGTCAAGGCAGTAACACGATATTATACAATGGCAAGAAAAGAATCCTAGGTTCCGATTGGTCAGTCTGGGACTGGACCTGTAATGTTATCCCAGTATAACATCGCGGGTCTAGTCCCATCACACAGATGACCACATCAACACTAAACAGAATCACTCCACACACCCCACTTCAGTGAGCCTCACTTGGCAGCCCACTACACTGATTCCCACTTGAAAGCTGCCATCAGACTCGCTGGCTCGTGTGCTCTTAAATGAAACTAAAAAAACTCCCTCCCACCAAGTGACAGTCTGCTCTCCCACAGCATGCAAAGGATACAGAATAAATGTAATCTTTGTGGCCGTTTGCTTTCCCGAACCCAGTGGCTTCACTGAACCACAGAAACCGTAACTGCTGGTGACACGCTTCACTGACACCGCTCACTCTGTGGGGGGAAAAAAACTGCCAAGAAAATTCAATTCATTTTCCATCTTTCAAGTGGCACACATCCTCCATCCCTACCCTGTTCCTAAGAAAAGTAAGACAGTACCTCTAATTGCTTTTGTCCCACTACTCGGCCAGCAGGCTCATTCGCTGCAGTCCCTGTGATCAGCTCAGGGGTCACACACCTCAGCTTATATAATAAATGGCTTAATCTGTTACACCATTTAAAAAAAAATATTACAGCGGCAGACACGACCCAGCATTCATAATACCACTGGGAAACACAACCACAGACCTCTGCATGGGAACAGGAAAAAACCTAGGAGAGAGAAACAGAACACAGTATGTACTGGCAGCACCATCTATTGGGCAAAACACACCATCTAGTGGGCAAAACAGAAACTGCAGACCTTTTTCCAAAACATGTTCCTACACAAACCAAAAATGAAGGAAAAACTTACTTTAAACGTGTTTGTTAATCTTTTTTTTCCCCTTTACAACTGAGCAATTGTATAACAGCAATAATGCACTCCAGGGTGTGTGTCGCGCTGGGATAACATCACTTCTTGGGTACTGGATGTACTCTGCCTTCAGCTTCATGCCCAACCACCCGAGGCATGGAGCTATCCTAGCACGACACAGACCCAGTCATGCATTATTGCTTAATTACACAAGCATGTGTCACATTCCAATTCCATAAGTGCAAAAAAAAAAAAAAGAGTACAATGGGAAGACCAAGTGCCACTACGTGCAATGCCAGATGCAATAAGGAGATAGAGGAGATGGAAGGGGTAACATTCAGCGTGCAGGACAGGATGAAAAATATGTAGAAAGATGGATTGTTGTGGGAGACACTGAACAACACTAAGAAGATGAAGAAATGAGCTGAGTGTATTGGAGACCTTGAACAACACAGATGAAGAAATGGGCAGAGTGTATTTTTGGAGATTAGACAGGGTAAACAGACGCCAAATCGTCGTTGGGGAATTATTTTTTAAACATGAAGTAGCCTCATGACCCTTCCTGAAGACCATATCGTGAACAGTTCATTCTAGATTACAGAAATCATACCTCACAATGTTGTTCGTACAGTTAAGTTGTTTTTATTGTGAAAAAGAAAAATGGGAATTAGTATGGCGTATTTTTACTCTTCTGTCATGGACTAATTATAACTTATGGACTAATTACAACTTATGAACTGTAATATATATGTCGAAATGGTTGCCTTATTGTATGTGATGCAGAATTCCTAAATAAAATAAGTTAAAAAAAAAAAAAAAAAGGCCAGCCTGTCGGCGTAGCAGTTGGATTTCCACTTGCGACGCTGGCGACCCGGGTCTGGAGCAGACTCGGGTCACTGGAGGGCCAGCTGGGGGAGAAAGGCTTGAGCGTCCCATGACTGCTCGCCTTCTCTGGGAGGAAGGCCAGGACCCGCAGCTTGTACTGCAAGTCCTGTCACCAGGAAGGGGCCGGCCGAGATGCGTGGTAGATGCTGGCGCCTAGCACCTTGATGTCAAGGAACGCACACCACATCAAGGGAGAAGAAGGAGGAAAAACCGGTGTTGGTCTCCTAGGTGACGGAGACCCAGCAGTGACCCTGATTGCCTGCACCTCCCTGATGTCCCCGGTGGTCCAACACAGCAAAAATTCTCAGGATGCGCGGCCACGCCCCGTACCTGCCTAGGGGGTACAGCCATGGCTCGATGGGGACCACTGGGGCAGAATCCCGGTGGTTGTGGTGCATGGAGATACTACCATCTGTGTCTTCTGAATGAGTGGAGACCGACACACCGTGGGGGGAGCATAAATAGCAATTTCACTAAAAAAAAAAAAAAAGACGCGCAAAATGACATGTGTAACAGCCACACTGAGGCAGACGCTAGACAAATACACCGTCCTATGGGGTAGATAGGAAGCCTGTGATGTCCTCTGGGGGAGGGACAGGAGGAGGAAGAAGAGTAGGTCCTGCAGGAGTACAACATGTGACTAAGGCTTAGGACAAGCCTTGGAGCAAACCCCGAAGTGAACTGTTTTCCCTGGGAACTCTTCCTGCCACCCCCATATATCCAACCACGAAACTGGATTATCAGTGCCACAATGTCTACCAACAGTGTTAACAGCCAATATGCAAGTCTTGTTTCCTTTGTCAGGCAGGATGGTTTACATTTTCTTGTCATCTGAAAAATGTCTGAAGTTTTGAAATTGGACTCTTAGCCAAAACATGGACATGGGCAGCTGGCAGTATTTTTTTTTTCTTGAAACTCAGTTTTATTTCATACAGATAGCTGGGAATACATTAAAAGGCAATTGATACAGAACACATAGTTACAACAGTTGATCATGTAGCTGTTTGGAAGATACAGGAGTATGACTTCTTCAAGCTGTTGTACTTGAGGGGTGTACTGTCCAGTACTGCCAGCTGCCCACTCTGTTATTTATCTATGTTTTTGGTAACCGGGTAGGCAAACTGATCCAGAGGACCATTTCCAGTTGCAACCTGGGCCAAACAGTGGCAGAAAAAAGAAAGACAGACAACAGGTGACAAGTTCCAGACAAAAGGTACAAACTACAATACAGTGCGTGTAAATAATGCATGGAGTACAATGGAAATCAAAACAGTAATACATAAACATTGTATTTAAGACAGAAAAGAACAAGTTCATAACAAATTTAACCAATGCTGGCACTTTTTGGTCTTTGTTAAAACACTTGGTTGCTGTAATTAAATATCCATTATGCACCGTTCTGTGCACCTTTGACTGGCTAAAGAATGCCTTGATTTGCTTTAAGTGTAACTGACCTGAGATTATCTGTAATCAGAGATACATTGTTGAATTTGTTATGAACTTGTACGTGAAACTGACCCAAGTTTATCTGTAATCAGACATGCACTGAATTCATGAGCTTGTTCTTTTCTCTCTTAAATACGATGTTTATGCATCACTGTTTTGATTTTCATTGTACTCAATGTATTATTTACACCCACTGTATTGTAACTTGTACCTATTGTCTACAACTTGTAGCTATTGTCTGTCTCGGTTTGGTCTGCCACTGTATGGCCCAGGTCGCAACTGAAAATAGTCCTCTGGGGGTTGCGCGTGCATGGGCCCCATTTGCGCCTTGCATACATTATGGCCCCATTTGCATGTGCACTTTTGAATATCGCAGAAGTTGCGCCTATCACAATGGCACTTGCACCGGCGCATCCCTGCTCCACTCTGGCCACTTAGATTGGGCGCCTTGGTGCCACTGTGCCATCACGCTGCGGAATGTAGCCAAGGTGCGATATTCAATGATGCTGTGCCATGGTGCAGCTCCGTTGAATATCACCCTGTCAACGCCCCTGCGCATCCAAGTTGCGCTGCGCCCAGGCTTGCGCCACAGCCTGGCGCAGTCTGACTGTCCCGCCCCACATGTCTAAAGTCTTGCTTTATGGGAAATTCCTTGCCACTATCTGTAAAGAGTTCCAGGTTGATGGAGCTGCTACTGCAAAGGCCTCCTGACCAACCAATCTGTGCACCCTGGGCAGCTGAAGTAGATTCTTAGATCGCGATCTTAGCAAGCAGGATTGCTAAGGCCTAGTTGACATGTTGCACAAGTAGACTGAGTAGAACCTTTGTATGCATTTTAGAAAATCAGCATGGACCTTTAAGGATACACCTTTTATCAGGAAGAAGGAGTCCAAGATCGTAATGAGGACTGGTGTAGTGTAGGGGACTTCTGGTGACGTCATGAACGGAGCAGCAGCCTAGACCGCGAGGCTCCCCCTGGGATAACACTAAAAACCTTGTCTAGCACAACTAAAAGCTACAAAAAACTATAATAAAATACCCAGGAGGTCGCAAGATGCCTAAAAAGAGAGGAGCAGCTAAAACAGGATCCCCGAGGCGTACGGATGGAGGTAGATCCCAGGATGAAGACTCCGAGAGCGGCGACTCACGGGCCTCATCGGCCTCCTGCCACAGTACCTCCCAGGCTGATCTGGTACCCCATACAATCCTGCAACGCCAAATGTCACAAATGCTCACCGAAATACGCGAATTCAGGAAAGAAATGAGATCGACAGCAGCGGCACTCAGAACTGACCTTAATAAAGTAGAAAAGAGACAGGAGGGCTACGAGGAGCAGCTAACAGCGACCGACAAGAGGGTAGAGGAAGCCGAGAGAGCCATTGTCCAAATGCACACACAAATAAAGGCCCTGCAAGAATGTGCTGAAGATGCTGAGTGCAGAAGCCGTCGGAACAATATCAGACTTTCGGGGCTCCCGGAGGGCACAGAAGGAGCTGAAATAATCTCTTTTATGCAAAAAATGCTGAACGAAATCCTCATCCTACCTGAAAATATCATTCTAGAAATGGAGCGGGCTCATCGTACATTGGGACCTAGGCCCGCAGCAGGGACTCGCCCTCGTGCCATCCTCATTAAATTCCTCTGGCATCAAGAAAAGGAAACTGTCCTGCACACTGCGTGGAAACAAGGCATAGTGCATTATAAAAATCACAGGCTATTCCTAGAGAATGATTTCACACCTGAAGTGATGGTGCGCAGGAAGGCATATTTCCCAGTGATGAAAGCACTCAAAGGGGCAGGCATCCGTTTTCGAACATTGTACCTGGCAATGCTGATGGTCCATTTCAAAGAGGGCCCCATCCTGTTTGAATCCGCAGCCACAGCTATCACGGAGTTCCAATCCAGAAAAATTGAGGTCCTGCAGCAGCGTGCCACTGGTGACATCCTGATCGCAAAAAACTGGCCCAGGAAGCGTGGACTGTCAGACAGCGCGATGCCAGAAGGCATCAGGGGGTTGAGGCCATTCAGGCCACTGTCAACATGCTGAAGTCCAGGTCCCAGAGCCCATGCGAACATGAACTGAACCCCCAGGAACCAGCGACTTGAATGACTAACCGCAAGTACTTGATGTGGGTGCTTTGTTAGATTAGGATGCCCCACATGACTTTAAATATATAGGAAAGAAGTAAAGGCCCGAGAAAAGATAAATTATAAAGATATGTGACTGTGGGAGGGAAGGGAGGAAGGGGGAATCGGGGAAGATTTGGGAGGCTGGGGAAGGGATTATGGGAGGGGGGAGCTTCCATGCCTCAGTGAAGCTCGGTAATGTTTTCCTGCGCTCAAATGCCTACCAATTAGTTAACTGCCTCCCAGACTTATGAGAACTGGAAACAGCTTCTGTATCTTGGTAGCCAGCAGAAGACTGCGACCCAGGGAGCACTAGTCGGTCGGCTCCGTCCTGACGGGCTGTGGTAAGCCGCTAGATGGGCTTGGGCCCGGTTGGCTGGGGCAGCCCAGTGCTTGAACGTTTGATTTGCTGTGTGAGAGCCTCACTCTCTGCTTCCCCAGGCCTGCTGTCGTAGTGCAGTGGAATAAATGAAACAGTCCAGTTGTGTCCATTCCAAAGCTGTGGCATACCTCGGGGTGGCGGGGGGGTGAGGGAAGCGGCATGGACACAGTGGAAACCCCAATTAAAATGAGCATTAACTGCAATGGTATTGAGGAAGGGAGGGGAGTGGAGGGCAATCAGGAAGGATTTGGGCATTTGAGGGATGGGCATGGAAGGGGAGGGAAACTTGTTTGCCCCAGTGATGCTAGATAGTGACCCCCTGAGCCTAAAAGGCCTGCTGTTTAACTGACTACATCCCCCGCCATAGGAGCGGAAATGGCCCCTTCTTTTGGCAGTCAATGGGATATTCTGACCTGAAGAGTACTGGAAAGGCCGGCCCGAATTAGCCGACGGTGGTATGCCATTAGATAGGCTCTGACCCGGTTGGCGGGGACAGTCTAGCACTTTAATGTTTGATAAGTGAAGTACACACACTCCACTCCCCCCGACCCACGGCCATAGCCAGAAGGAACAATTATTATTGACCAACCACACCTACTTCATGGCTGCAACAAGTTTTGAATGAAGGTACAGGATCCAATGAGGGAGCATGAAAGAAGTAAAGGCCGCCAAAGATCATTATGTAATGCCCTTCAATTGAGGAACGAAGGGCGGGGGACAGGATGTGGGCGGTAGAGGTTGGGACCCGGGGCCGTTACTCCAGCCGATGCCTGGCCCGATTCCTGGACTTTAGTGCCTAATGTTTACCCAGCTGCATGCCTCACATGGGGGAAATCAGTGGCAGCCTGTGTAGCCTGGAAGCTGGAGGGATACAGAGATGTGGAGCGAGCTGGAAGGGCCGCTCCGAGTCGGCGGGCTGTGTTTAGCCGCTAGATAGGCTTGGGCCCTGCTGATAGGAGTAGGCTAACACTTAAAGGCATTTGCTGCATGAAACCTGAGTACTTCGCCCCCGTAGGCCTGCTACCGTAGCAAGAGAGTAATATTTGGAGTGCACTGGTTGATCCCTTTCCATGGAGGCGGCGTGCTCTGGGGGAGAGAGAAAGCGAGGGAGGAATAGGGAGTTAATACAGTGAGAATCCCCAATACAGGAGGGAGAGGGGGAAGGGGACCAGCATGAGGACACTTAAGACAACTCCTCGCAGATAAGTTGTGTGGTGGATGCCTTCCGGATTGCACATAGGACATAATCTGGGCAACAGATTTCAGCTGCTAAAGGCCGGTCAGCCTAATACTAAGGTTGCTGCAATAGCTGTGATTGAAATGTTTCTGCTGCTGAGAGACGCGTATGGTTGCAAGCTGGGGGGGGGGGCGGCTCATCCACAGCCTAATGGCTCGGACGGAATAGTCAGAAATGGGCTACTGGGGGGAGATGCGCAGGCAGCACCCCAGAAGACGGAAGGGGATACCACAGGGATGATGGGAAGGGAGAAAAGTATGCATTTGGAGGGAAACACAGAGGAGAGAGCGGAAAGGAGGTGAGGAGGGTGAAGGATGTGCATCCCCTAGACATCCTGGATGAATAGCGTCTCGTCTTCTGGGGGCGGTCTGGAAGAGGGAAGGAACATTATTACCTCCCCTGAGGATTAAAAGATGATTTTGGAGGGGTGGGTAGATCAGGAGGAATAAAGCATGGCTTAAACCCGCCTGTTCCATGACCCTCATGAATGGGAGGTTGGTGGAACATTAGAGGAGGATCGAGTCCTAAAGCACTTGGGGACCGAAAGGAAGAAAGCCAAAAGTTCCAGTGACAGAATAAATTAACTAAAATTAACATAGAAACAGCTGGGATGGAGGGAGGAAAGGGAAGGGGGGGGGAGTCGAGGGGCAGTAGATGGGTACTACTAAATGAGAGATGGGCACTATTCACACAACGGAGTCCGGTTGAGAAGTCGAGACCAGGATGGGAGTGTTTACTCCCCGTGGTCCTCGACAAGATGTATCCAAGGAGCTCGCCGAAGGCATCGGTTTGTTCCTGGCTTTATGTCGGAGCTGCCGGTGTCTGGACACGGGCGACGGTCCGAGAGGCTTAGTACAGGGGAGACCAGTGAGAGGCCTGGGAGACACAAGGCGGGTAACCCCCACCTGGCATACAACAGATGGTGGTGTGGCTCCCGACAGTCCAGCCAGACTCTGGGGCTTGGGGAGTCACCTGGGAGGGAGAGGCAAGAGAGTGCACCCTAGGCATGGGGTGGTGTCCCCACGCGATCCCCCTGGGTGCCCTCTGTTCAAAGGGAGTCAATGGCGAGACAGGAGCAATTAGAGGGCGGTAGAACCACCCGTCCACCGCACGGAGGACTAAACCCTCCATAACGTAGCCTGAATGCCTCTCTTACTGGACAGCTCCCAGGGGAGCTTAATGCTTTGCTGGTTACATCACCTACCCCAACTACCTTTTCCCTATAGGTACCTTTGGTACCTAAGGCCCCTAGGGAAAAAATGGCCGATCCGGCAGGATTTAAATCCCTGCCTAAGACCAGGGCATTGCCCAGATCAGTGGAAGCACCAACTGTTTAGTTTATGTTTATACGGCCATGTTGGCCCCGTGGAGGTGTGAAATATCTATGTTGTATATTAATAAGAACTGTTGTTATGTTTGTATTGTTAGTTCTATAATATGGTCACCGAATTCATCTTGGTCAATATCATCATAAACCTTACGGGGGCTCGGGGATGCCGGGTCACAAACATAGGCTGAGATGCATGCACTAAGGTTAAAGTTGCTTTCCCTAAAGATTAATGGCCTAGCTTCCCCCATCAAAAGGTCAAAGGCGCTAGCATACATTCGATGAACCAAATCAGATATAGTTTTCCTCTAGGAAACCCATATGAACCCAGTCGAGCATGCCAAACTTGCTAAATTAAGCAGAGGACAAGCCTTTTGCACCTCGTATAAAGGAGGCAGAAGTAGAGGTGTTGCCATCATTATCCCCCTCCATATACTCCATACCAAACAGACCTAACGTGGTTTGATCCGGAGGGCCGATTGGTCATAGCTCGGGGAAAGCTTAATAATGAGGAGATTACTCTTGCCAATGTGTATCTCCCACCGGGCATTACTGTCCCACAACAACGGCCTTTGCTAGACAAAATCGTTCAGCTTACTAGAGGTACTCTCCTAATGTCCAGGGACTTTAACTTAACTGCGGAACCACGGCTGGATTCCTCAAGTAGGAGGCCACAGAAACAAACCACCACCCAGAAATTTTTCAATAAATTAGTCTCGGAAATGGGATGGTGCGATATATGGCGGAAACTACACCCACAAACTAGAAACTACTCTTATTACTCCCTGGTGCACCGCACTTACTCCTGCATAGACTACGCCTATACCAAAGTAGAAAATCTAAACGTCATGCATGATGCTCAAATGGGCGACATCTCTATTTCGGACCACTCACCTTTACTCACCCAGTGGGACTTGGGTGTTCAGCCTAGAACCACGCAGTGGAGGTTAAATCCATACCACTTACGATCAAAAGAATTCAGAGAGTTTGTCTCAGAAAAAGTCACCGAAATCTTAGTAGACAACCTGGCCTCAGATTCATCCCCGTCGGATACTATTAAGGCAGTCCTTAGGGGGCATATAATTAAATATACGGTGGAGAAAACGAGGCAGCGTAAGGAGTATAGAGCCAAGCTTGAAGATACGCTCCATTTTTTACAACAGGCACACCAACAGGGTGATGAGTCATTCCTTCCCCAGATACAACAAACTAAACATGCACTAGATAAACTGGCACAACAACAGACTGAAATAGCACTCACATTCCTGAAGCAACAATACTACGAGGTGGGCCCACGAGCTACACGAATGCTCACATATCAAGTTCGCAGGCAGAAGAAAGGTGCAACAATTATGACCATAAGACATCCGATGGGAGGCCAACCCCTTTCCAAAATGCAGGATATCGCTGAGGCCTTCACTGAATTCTAGAGAGCCCTGTATACCCCCGAGATCACCCCACCCCCAGACAGACTGACAGCATATATAAACGCAGTCACCCACTCGACACTCACAGAGGAGCATAGAGATTCGCTCGAGGAACCTATTACAATGCCAGAGGTGGCGCAGTTCATAACCAACTCCAAATCCTTAAAAGCACCGGGGCCTGATGGATATGGGGCAGAGTTTTACAAGACTACTAGAGCTCAGATCAATAATAGAGAAGTTCATATGGTCCGGCCGGAAAGCTCGAGTCCGCCTAAAGGCGCTGTCCCTTGCCCATGTGGATGGAGGCCTAGCACTCCCAGACCTAAAACTTTATCAACAGGCAATAACCATGGTCTACATGATGGCCAGGCAAAATAGAAATATCAGCCCACACTGGCTGGAAATAGAGAGGGTATTGATGAATGACCAGACGTACCTACGGGCCATGTACCGACAGGAACCAGGGGGAAGACCCCACCAAATTACTAACCCTTGGTTAGCAGACCAATTTCAGAACTGGCTTGCACTGAAAAAAGCACATAGACTACCACTGCATCTAGCGCTGCTCTGTCCAATCCAAGCACTACCGGACTTCATCCCGAACAGCTTAGACTCTGGGTTCGTGGAATGGAACAAACAAGCGCTAAGGTACCTCCCACAAATAATGACACAGGGGAGAGTCTGGGCATACGCGGAAATACAAGCAAAATTTCATCTACCACAGAGACTTCTACCAATATCTACAACTCCGACATTATGTGGAAGGCCTTCCACTACCGTTACGAAGCCCAGAGAACTACCCGGCACTAGTCCAATGCCAAATTCAATTAAACAAAACAGGGAAGCACAAACACCTGATATCCTTATATTACCAATCCCTTAACACACAACGTGACGCCCCCACTGAAAATATCCACGCGCAATGGTACAGGGAGACGGGGTACCAGCTCTCCACAATGGACTGGAGATTGGTATGCAGCTACTCATCCCGGGTCACTAGCTCACATCAATGGAGAGAATACACCTGGAAAGTATTAATCCGTTACTTTAGATCCCTGGTAGTCACCAGACACTACTCACCAAACAAATCAGCAGAGTGCTGGAGATGTTGTGGAGAACAAGAGGCTAACCTGACCCACATTATGTGGGCATGCCCAGTACTCTCCACCTTCTTAAACCAAGTGGAGGCCCAACTGCAGGAAATTATAGATCCGCATCTCCAATTGACTCTGGAGATGTACCTATTCCTCCTCTTTCCTAGGCCGTATAGGGGCCCAAACACCAGATATCTGCTTTTGTTGCTCTTAACAACAGCTAAAAAAGCAATAACTAGGCAATGGCTAACAACAAATACCCCATCAATACGTGATTGGTGGGAGAGTACAACACAAATTTATAACATGGAAAAAATAACACATAGCCTGAATGAACAAGAAGAGACCTTCTCCACGAGATGGGCACGTTGGCAGATAAATTACATGCTAAAAGACCCTACCTTTGTACCTTAGGGAAGGTACTCCTGGGTGGTATCTGGAGGCCCTGGGTTTGGGGATTGTATCCCTCCGGCCAGAGGTTTTGGGCCTGGTTCCCCCTGCCCCCCCCCCCCGTGAGGTTGGGGCCCATATACAAAAGGAGCCTGGAGGTGTGGGCCCACCCGACTAGATGCAAATGGAGGATTGTGATTCTGAATACTGGAAGCCTATATTTGTAGGTATGCTTAGTGCCCAATACAACTAGATTGTAACCCAAATTGGGAGCTGGAATGACGCTGAAATTACTACTGTATTTTAATGAAGATGAACTGTATTGGCCCAAAAGTTTTGCTGTATAAGATGACCAGTTGTAAATGTATTATGCTGTATCAATGCTAATAATCTATATGTACTGTACATAAGTTAAAATCTAACAATAAAAAGAAAAATTAAAAAATTAAAAAGACTGGTGTAGTCTAGTGTAGTGTGTACCTCTGCTGCAGCCAAGGCTGAATCAGCATAAGCTATTGGATGCTACTGTAATGTAGGAACGTGCTGGGAGCCGCCATGTAAATTTCGATGCCACATTCCAGTGCTGCAGCAGCCACTGTTTTAGGATTAACTTTCTTGTTCTCCCTGCAAGACTATTACTGACACAGCAAAGTATGCTAAGCTTTTGGCGAGTTCTCCTGACTAGCTTAAAGATGTGGTATGAGGAACTTAATTTTGGGTCAAGCCACATCTCAAGATATTTAAAAGTAGTGACCACTTCCTGTGGTGGGCCCACTTGGGGAGCGATATGATGAAGGCCATTACTTAATTTATGGTGTTGTTGAGCAGTAGGCTGTCTGCAAGCATTCCTGCTTGGATTCTGTCAATGGGAAGGCTATGCCCGTGGTTCAATGGGCAGAGCAACGTCACTCCTCCTGGACTGTTCCAGGATTCGTTTCTTCACTGCAGCCGGAGACTCTTTAGGCTGTTTCTCTCATTATTCATCTTCTCTCAGGCATTCCTCATGCTTCCGTTTTGCTGCCTCGTTGGTCTCTAACCCCTTCCGTCTCCCCTCCCCTCCCCACTCCTCTCATTTATTTTCCTTCCCAGCGTTGTCTCACCTCAACCCCTGCTCCTCTCTCCTTCAACCGCTTGCTCCGTGGCTGTCATTTCTCCTTTTGTCTTCCCTTCTCCTCCCTCCCCTGTCCCTTCTCCTTCTGCTGCTGTGGGTAGGCTTCTCCCGGGCTCCCCCCCTTTTCCCTTGCCGGACTTCGCACCTGCATCTGATCTCTGCTTCAGTGCTCCTGTCCTCAGGCGGCTTCCGCTGCTCCGTCCTCATTCCTCGCAATGCCCTTCCTGGTCCGTTCCTGCTTCTTGCACCTTCTTGGTAGCATGAGTCAGCTCCTGCTCTTTCCCTTCTGCACTTGCTTTCTTGATTTGGCCCCTCTTCCTTGGATGACATGGGTGTCCTCGCAGCTGTCTGCTGTCCTCCAGCCCATCGATTATTTCTTCGCTCGCAACGCTTTTTTCTCTGCTCTGGTGCTGCCCAATACATCACCTTGCTCCCTCACCTTCTACTGCGCTCCGCTCCCTGTCTCTCCATCGCAGTTCAGTGGGAGTACATTCCCAGTGGCAGATTTCGCTCGGAGTGAAGGGTGTGGCAGCACCCCCATTGTACCCTGCTTTCTGGCTGCTGCAGCTTTTCACTTTGTTGGAGAAATACAGGTTACTCACCTGTAACAGGAGTTCTAGGAATGGTATATGTTGTTCATCTACACTATCTGGCAGGTTCCTTGCCGCTTTAAATCTTGCCAGAAGGTCTTCAAGCTGGCTCCTCCCACCCACCGGGTGGTAAAACTCTCAGCTCGCCCCATGACGCCAGATCTAACCTCACCAGCCAGGTTAAAGGCCAAAGCTAGGAGGTCGGTGGGTCGTGAGGATGAACAACATATACCATTCCTAGAACTCCTGTTACAGGTGAGTATCCTGTATTTCTAGGGACATGGATATGTTGTTCATCCACACTATCTGGCAGACTCCTAGCTGTTCTCTGGGAGGAGGGAGGCAAGATGCACACCCCCTACTTAGGGAATAAAGACTGGAGAACTGAGGCCCCAAACCAGCATCCCGGCGTGACCTGAGGTCGATGTGGTAGGGGGTAAAATGGTATGTGCCGACTTCCAGGTAGGAGCCCTGCAGATATCCTGGATAGGGACATCCCCGGAAGCAGCCACCGATGCAGCAGAAGGGCGGGTTAAATGAGCACTTATCCCTCTGGGAGGCTCCATGCCCGCCCACCTATAGCGGAGACCTATGCAGGAGGTGACCCAACCGCTCATCGTCCGCTTGGCTGCAGGTCTGCCAGGTGCGGCTTCAGCGTAGATGACAAATAGCTGGCGATCCTCTCCCGAACTTCAGCCCTACACTCCCTGAGAAGGCGAGCGCTCAACTAGGGTCCAAAAGGAGCCTATATGTGGCCTCTGAGGTGTGAATGGGATAGAGCCCCAGCAGAGTCAACACCCTGATAGGGTAACGCTCCGACACCACCTTCGGAAGGAACTTCGGGTGGGGCGCAGGACAACCTTGTCCCTGTGGAAGACCAGATAGGGAGACTTGAAGGAAGCGCCTGGAGCTCTCCTGTCCTCCTGGTTGACGTGGTAGCCACCGAGAAGGTGTTCTTCCACAACAGGTGGGAGAATCGCACCTGTGCATTGGTTCGAATGGCTTGCCTGTAAGCCCATACCAGCAGAAGATCCCACAGAGGTGGAGATTCTCTCCCCGGAGGGGAAGCGTGATCGAAGCCTTGGAAAAGCACCAGGCCACCTTTCTTGCGCCACCGACTGCCTTCCGGCCTGTGCCCGGACAGAGGTGGCTGCCAGGAGCACCTTAAGGGTCGTCGACTGAAGCCCTTACTGAAGAAGAAGAATGGACCACAGGTAGTCCGGAATGCTCGCCGAGGAACAGGAGAAGGGACCAGGCCCTATCCTGACACCAAATGGAGAATTCTTCCATTTGAAGGTGTAGCATTATTTGGTCGACTCCTGGCGGGACGCCTCAACAACGACGAGGACCTAGACGGAAGACCCAAGGCCTGGCAACTAGCCGCACAGGAACCAGGCCACCAGGTGCAGTGATTGAAGGTCCGGATGGAATACCTTCCCCTGATAACAAAGATCAGGTCCGGGCAGGCTGGAAGCCGCCTCGGGAGCCTGGGGCTGAGACTGAGGAGAGCTGGATACCAGAGCTGGTGGAACCAGTCTGGGGCTACCAGAATCACCTGCGCTGAGTCCCTCCTTGCCTTGCCTGTGGGTCAAGGGAAATGGGGGAAAGGTGCAGAACAGGCCCGGGGTCCGCGGCCTCAAAGGCATCCCCTACAGCGAGCCCTGCTGAGGGGGTGGGCATGAAACAGTCTCGGCTTCGCATTCTCCCTGGAGGGAAAAAGGTACGCCCGAGGAGTGACCCAGTGGGAGAAAGATCTTGTGCTACCTCCGGCAGGAGAGACCACTCGTGAGGCGCAGTCCTTATCTGGTTTAGGGCATCGGCCAGGGCGTTGGAGGCTCCTGCCGCCGAAAGGGCTAGGAAACCGCCTACAGGCTGCGCTCAAGACCATATGCGGAGAACCTCCTTACTTAACGGTAAGGGGCGTGTCCAGCCCTGGTGGGTTAGGTAGCACATGGTCGTGGTATTGTCCGCCTGGACCTGAACCACTTGACCCCGTACAAACGGAGCGAAAGTGGCACGAGCTAAGCAGACCGCATGAAGCTCCAGCAGGTTGAAATGGCATTGAGACCCTTGGGGGGGGGGACCAGAGGCAGTGCACTCTGTGCTCCCCCTGATGGGCACCCCAACCCATCAGAGATGCATCGGTCAAAGAAGACCGTCGACTTGGGGCGGACGAACTGAATGCCCTCCTGCAGATGTGCTGGAACAGTCCACCATCGGACAGCATTCCACATCCCCTGGGTTACTGTCACGGGCTGGTCCAAAGAATTGCAGCATTGTGATTGCTGACTGGCCAGCCCCCATTGAAGGGGATGCATGTACCAACGGGTCCAACAGACCGCGCTGGCGCAGGCCGCCACGAGGCCCAGGAGGCGCAGGAGTCCCGGGCAGGGCACGATTGCCCAATCAGACATGATTGGGTAAAGGAGGAAGAACCTCAGCCCTGTCTGCCGGGAGCCAAGCTCTGGCTCAAAGAGTCGAGCTCTGTCCCGATGAAAGGGTCACCCGCTTTGGCACGAGTTCCGACTTGGCTCCGTTGGAGAGGAGACCGGTCTGAGAGCAACCTAGAGGGCCCGAACTCCGGACCGCTCCATCTCCACTCTGGAGGGGTTGCAGTCAGCCCACCGTCCGGGTAGGGGAACCCCCGGACCCTTCGGCGCCACAGGAATGCTGCTGGGAGAGGCCAAAGGGTATGGCCTGGAACTCGAAAAGAGATCCCCCCGCTCTGAAGCGGAGAGGTCTCCAAAGAAATGGATGGATCGAAATGTGAAAAATATGTCCTGGAGATCCAGGGAACAGAGCCACCCGCCTGGTTCCAAGGATGGGTTATCTGAGTCAGAGTGACCATCCAGAAGGACTGAGACCTTAAGAAGTTGTTCAGGTCGTGCGGGTCGAGAATGGGGCGCCAGCCCCGTCCGTTTGGGGACCAGCAAAAACCTGGACACAAACCCCGGGTCTGGAGAAGGATCCGCACCTTCCTGATCACCTCTAATTAGAGGAGCAGGGTAATGTCGGCTCGGTGGGCTGACAGCGAAGCTGCGGACCCCATAGCCCCCCGAGGGGCGATGGCTCAAAGGGGTGGGACCTGCTCGAACTCCAGAGGCAGGACCTTTACTAGCACCTCCAACACCCAGCGGTCCGTGGTGATAGCGGACCAGGCGAAGGAAGTGGTGGAGCCGTCCCTCCATGGGGGGGGGACCCAGGTAGGGGTGACGAGGCCGGAGGCGGCGCCCCGCAGCCCGTCACTGAGCAGGCTTGGAGGAGGGACTGGCCAAGGGAGCTTCTGAGTCTTTTCCTCCTTGCTTCCCTTTAGAGGAAGCCGTTGGCCTGGGATCAGGATGCCCAGCGCAAGCCTGCTGGCCCTCATGCTGGTGTTGATGGACCGATCATGCCGCAGGGGCCAAAGGGGCTTACGCAAAGGTTGCCGGCGGCCCTTGTCCCTCTGGGCGGGGGTGACCGAGTCCAGAGTGGCATCGGACTTCACGGTCCCCTGGAGATGTCCCTCCACTCCAGGGCTGAAGAGGTCAGTCCCCAAGAAGGGGATGTCCGCCAACTTGTGCTGGGTATCCACCGAAGGTGGATATCCTCAGCCACACCCTGCAGCGCATGGCCACCGCGGCCGCTACTGACCTGGCACAGGAGTCACCTATGTCCAGAGCAGTCTGAAGCTGCTGCTTCGCCACTGCCCTACCCTGGTCCCGTATCCGCTGGACCGTGGTCCGCAGGTCGGCCGGGAGATGAGGAAGCACCTCATCCAGGGAGCCCAAGAGGCGGGCGAAAATGCCATCAGTGCGGCTGAGCTGGCCTGTCGGAGGCCTTGGGAGGAAGCGGCGTAAACCTTGCGCCCGACATAGTCCATCCTTTTGGACTCCTTGTCGGGGGGTCCTATCCACATCCCGAGCGTTCACCGAACGCTGGAAGACGTTATCGGTAACTAACCCCTCGGCAGAGGGGTGCTCCGACAAAACGGGCAAAGAACCGATAGAGATAGCATACTTCCTGGCCATCCTGGCCGAGGACGCAGGACAGGAAGTAGGCCGCTGCCAAAGCTCCAAGGCTGGGCTGACAATGGCCTCAGCCACCAGGAAGGCCTCCGAGGGTGAACCCCCTCGGTCTAGGAGCTCCATCAGGGGATAATAGGCCCGCTTGGACACAGGTTCAAGCTGCATCCCGGTGAACTCCGAGATGAGCCTAAGCAGACCCAGGAAGGACGATGGGCTGTCATCCAAAGATCGGCCCGGGGAGGACTCCGGGCCCACCCTCCTGGGGAACGGGGAGGAGTCATCGTCGGACTCCGAAGGTTCTGCAAAGAGCTGCCTCAGGCCTGAGCCTCTCCTCACCCTCTGAAGGCGGGCGGGAGTGAGGGTGACCGACAACCTGCGGGACAGGCCGTGAACCAACCGAGGTTCCACCACAATCGGTGGGGCAGCAAGATTTGGTCGAACAACAGGCCCAGAAATGGGCACCTCGACTGCAGCGAGTGGTTGCGTTGGTCGTTCAGGTGGCAGCTGCTTGATAGACGGGGAACGAATCGGAGTCGATTGATTCCCGGACAACAGCAACTGCTGCCACATAAACTCCTCGTAACGTCGACGCCATCTGTGTCGAACCCTCTCCTCATCCGAGGAGGAAGATGAGGAGGAACGGTGTTGCCACTTAACTCAGTGCCCTGACCGAGACCGCCGAAGGCGGGAGCGGCTTGACCGAGAAGTGGACCGAGACCGAGACCCTCGGCAAAACTGAGGGTGGGTCTGGGAAGGAGCGGGGGACACCCGCTCGTCCCTCGGCTCGGACATATTGACTGAGGACTGCCGCCCTTGAGGCGCAGGCAGAACCTCGTCCTCCACCGGGGAAACCGGTGAAGGGTTGATGGCTCTGGCAGTAGACCGCCCAGGTGACGGGTCGAGGGAACACTCGACAATGTCGACAGGAGTCTTGGCCGGCTGGCCTGACGGGGACACCGTGAAGCCAATGGCCTGAGCCGCAACCTCGACCGAGGTCGAAGATCGGCAGACCGGGGAAGGGGACCTCTCCCGCTCCCACAAACGCCGATGATGGGACTTACCTCCACCCCCTGACCTGGGCCGAGAGGCAGGTCCTGGCGGCCCTCCCTTTGTGGAGAGGACTGCTAAGCTCCTGAACGAGGTCGAATGAGAGGAACTCAGAGAGAGCGGGATAAATGCCGCGACCGAGGAGGAGAGAGATGCAGCCTTGACTGTCACCTCCTCCAGGGAGGAAGAGAATTCGAGCTGCTCAGTTGAGACAGCCGACGCGGACACCACCCGATGAGCCTCTATAGATTTTACCGGCGTGGAAAAATCCTCGGGGCGCCCAAACCTAAATCGGGCCGCACGATCCTTCAGGGTGTTGGACGAAAGGGCGCAGCACAGTTCGTAAACTTGAGGGTCATGGTCCAAGTTGAGGCAGTATATTTATTGCGGAGTGCGGATCAGTCCGGAGATATTCCGCCTACCAGGCGCCCGGTTAGCCAGGGAATGAATTGTCCATCACAGCCGCCGAGGGAAAGAAGACCAAGTTTTGGAAAACTTCACAACTAAATTCGGACGAACCGAAGAATCAGGAACCAGTCGAAAAATGCAGAGCGCTAAGGAGGGAACCTGAGCTTCCAAGCGGTAAGGAAGATCTGGCGTCATGGGGCGGAACCGAGAGTTTTACCACCCGGCTAGGTGGGAGGAGCCAGCTTGAAGACCTTCCGGCAAGATTTAAAGCGGCAAGGAACCTGCCAGATAGTGTGGATGAACAACATATCCATGTCCCTAGAACTGTGCTTTTTCACTTGTAAGAAGACTGTCTCCTCTCCCATGTGCTACCTTGTATTTTGTATCTCAATAGTCATGCTACCACATGCTTGCGACTTCTGTGAAGGATCTGTAAATGTGCATATGAAGTCCCGGCTCCACACCTCATATTATAGATTCTGGTATCTGATACTGAGCATTCCAGCTCTTCTTCCTGGTACCCTGTACCGCAGCCCTGGGCTGCAGCTTTTGCCCTGCCCTCCTGCTTCCTCTCTATCGACCTTCAACCTCGTCCCTCTGCCTTCCCTATGGCCTTCTTTTTTGGGCTCTCCATTCCTAGCCAGTCGCCTCCTTCCCTGCTGCGTCTAGTTTACTGACCTCAAGGCCCCGTGTCCCTGGTATGACAGCCTTGGCCAGCTTGCTGTCCATGTTTTGTTTTTTGGGGTTCCTACCCTACCACTACTCCTTCACTACTCTCCTATTGGATACACCCCTCGCTTCATTCACTCCCATTCTTTGGTTCCTACCAGCCTTCAAGGCTTCTCTCCACCTTCGTACATCGTTCATTTCGTACTTCACCTTGTCGTACCAGCCTCCAAGGCATCACGCCATCATCGTGATATCGCTCATTTCATATTTCACCTTAACCGTACTGGCCTTCTAAGCCTCATTTCATAGTCGGACATCGTCCATTTCATTCCTCCCCTTAAACCGTTCAGGCCTTCGAGGCTTCTCTCCATCATCATACATCGTCCATTTCATACTTCACCTTAACCATTCTGGCCTTCAAGGCTTCTCTCCATCATTGTACATCCCACGAAGTCCACATCTACAGCATGTGAAGCTCAGAGCGGGGTCCTTCTCCCTGGCCCACAGTGAGACTGTCTTCGCTCCAGGTGGACCTTCAGTCATCACTCATTTTGGTAACACCTCTGGATGTAGAACTTACAACTTCAGGCTGCGAGGGGTGGGACCCTCATCATCAGGGTCCCTTTGGCTGCGAGAGCGGGTTCGGAGGCACCCTCTATGCCTTTCTCCATCTGACCGCCTCTGGTTCACCTGGTCTATTTCATAGGCTGGCTGCGTGCCTTGGCAGTCTTTTCTCTCCTTCTTTGCTTTTGTGCTTCTAGTTGCAGAGCCGTCACTTGCAACCCTCAACAGCATTCCTGTTACATGGACAGAGTGAGAGCTTCATCTAAATTGGAATCTTTTCCTCTTCCTTCAGTATCAACTGTAAGTTGCAGTAGCTGAGCCGTCACTAACCAAAACGTCCTTCTGCCAGTAGGGAAGGCGACCTAGGCCTTGGTTCCCCAGAGGTTTCCTCCTCAAAGGAGGTTTTTCCTCTCCTCCGTGTTGATGGTCATAATCTTAGACAGGGTTAGTGCTTTTCATAGGTTCCGTAGTTAGGTTCCACTGTTGGATGGAATCGGATGGTGGCCCCAGCTGTTCCCTCTCTCCTTAGGAAGTACGCCCTTCTGCATCTTGTCAGATTTCCTTTTGTTCATCGTTCTCGTCATATCTCGTTCTTCTCCTGTCCTTCCCTTCTATTTCTATCACCTTAACTTCTGGTCTCTATATATTCTGATTTCTCGCCTCTTCGATGTTCGACACCCTTTGAGGCATTCCTTTTTGGGCTTCTTCCTAAGCTACCTTTACCAAGGGAATCATTCCCGTGGCACCTATGGTGGAACCCTCCTCTGGGTTCCTGCATGGTAAGTGCCCTGTGAGTAGTACATCCCACAGACAGAGAGAGAGCAAACAGCTGCAACGTACCTAAGTCACACAAGCATACATCATATAAGTTGCTTAAGCACACTGAAATACGGTTTTCAGAGTTTTGCTGAAATCTACCAAGCTTCTTGGATTTTGTGTAGATGACTGTGTTGTCTGCATATAAATAGATGGCAGTGTATATCAGAGTTAATCACCAAGGAGGCTGAGGTTATGCCAATAACCTTTGCCATCTGGGGTCTATCAACTAGATAAGACAACAACTGGGGAAGTACCCTGCGCAAGAAACCTAGGTAAAGTAACTTCAAAAAAAAAAAAAAAAAAAAAAAATTCATGGCCAGCCCGGACGCGCAGAGGGCTGAGGCACTGGTGCCTTACCTTGTGCTACACTGGCGACCAAGGTTTGGGAATGACCTCGGGGTGCCGGCTCAGGGGGGTGGGTTGGAGCAGGATTGAGACACTGCTCCCCCTCCAAGGGGTGGATGCCCACCAGTCCATGATCCCCTCCCACTGGGTGGATGTCCAGTGGTAGGCGAATGCGGTGTGGCGACAAAGTCGGGGGAGGGCGAAGGGCCCTGGACCCGTGGTGTGCATACACGCATGTGTACACCGTGGCCTTGGGGGGTGGGCAGGAGAAAACTGAAAATAAATAAAGTATATATGAAAGGGGAAGTAACAACAAATCATGTGGTTTACAGTATCGAGCACCTTCTTTAAATCAATAAAGAACTTTGGTGTGAAAGCCGGCATAAAGAGCGGATACGTCATTTGCTAGCAGTGCAGTAGAGTGAGATGGGCAATCAGTGAATATGCCATTTTGTAGACTGTAATCCATTAGTTGTTTGTTCCTACCTTTTCCAATAGTTTGCTTAACATAGATATTGGTCAGTAATTACTGGGGTCCGCAGGAGGCCAGCCTGGAGTAGCAGAGTCACTATAGCAGTCATTCAGATATTTGCCCAATGCTAAGGGAGAGGTTGAACAGGGTTAACTAATTGTTTTGCAGCACTCTCTAGTAATTTGAAGTCTAGCCTGTCAGCACTAGCATTTTTGATGATGTCCAAGCCCTTGCGGGGAGCAGAAAGGATGGAACTACAGTCCTGTCCAACCTTAAGGGTGACAGGCAAATAAACTATGTAGCCCACTCTCGTCTCTACATACCTTGCAATGCTCCTGCGGGAGTCCAGGGCTGCAGTGATCTTAAAATATAACCATGGCATTAAAAATTAATAAAAGCCGAAACTATGCGGCCCACCATGGAAGCGCTGCGCTGGTCCAAACTGAGCAGGTGCAAGTGCTCATGGGTACTATACTCATTTAGTGACGTTGCTAACACCACTACTCTTATTGCTGCAGCAGTGGCGGTAGATTGTTATACTTATTTTAATACTTCCATGGGGTCTCAATACCTGAAATATTACTTACAGCAACAGCCTGTCCTGAGGGTTTCGTTTTGCACCACATCCTGCTGCTGTATAATCACAGAATAGCACACACATCGATGCAGCCCCACAAGCAAGTCTCAGGCTCTTGGCCAGCTGGAAAGCTAGCAAAAATGCTGGAAGACCCACAAGACCACTGCAGGGATGCTGTGTGTAAAACCAAAACGCAGCAGCGCAGATGGAGTGGAGCAAACGGTTGGAAGCAGCAGCGTTTTGAGTAAGGACCCCGTGTAAAAGAGCCTTTAGTCTACAGCACATAAATCATCAGTTCTAATAGGCTATGGTTTCATTTACATACTAACATACTAAAATGTCAGCAGAATAGACCTAGTGGTCTTTCGTGTCTGCTCGTTTGGTCAGCTCCCACCCTAGGAGCTGACCTTCCTCCCCCCCACTGCCCTCTTGGGCTTCTCCCTTTCCAGCACAGGATATTCCCCCTGCATTGGACTTTGCTTCCACAGCCCTTTCCCTGTACCTGTCCCACCCACTCTTGAACCCCCTCCACAGTCTCTGCCTCCACCAGCCCCCTAGGCAGCGCATTCCATGGTTCTACCATGCTCTCAGTGAAGTAGCACCTCCTCCTTTCTCCCCAGAGTCACCCCACCTCCCGCTTCCACCCACGTCCTCTAGTTGCCCCCCCCCTTCCTTCGGAGCACCCTGACTGCGCCTCCCCTGTTTACCCCCTTCCTGTACCCGAAGACCTCTATCATGTCCCTCCCGTCCCTTCTCTCTTCCAATGTGTACATATTTAGCTCTTCGAGCCTCTCCACATAGGTCCTTTCCCCTAAGCCCCAGATCATTTTGGTTGCCCTCCTCTGGACCTTCTCCAGGAGTTCAATGTCCCTCTTTAAGTGTGGCCTCCAAAACTGCATGCAGTACTCGAGGTGCAGCCTCACCAAGCAGTTATACAGAGGGAGTATCACTTCCCTCCTTCTGGAGGTGATCCCCCTAGCGATGCATACCAGCATCCTGTTGGCCTTGGCCACTGCCCTCCTATCAGTCTCTGAGTTGTTCATCTTGACATCCACCACCACCACCCCCAGGTCCCTCTCGGCCATCGAAACTTGTAGCACCCCCAGGTGTATACCTGGCCTGGGTTTTGACTCCCCAGGTGCAGTACTCTGCACTGAACCTCAGTTTACACTTTCTGACCACTTTTCAGGGCCACCCTCCCTCCTCCCCATCCACCACCGCTCCAGCTTTGAGTCATCTGCAAAGAGACTCACCTCACTCCCAATACCATTCCTTACATCAGAGATGTAGGTGCCCCAAGGACCGATACCTAAGGGACCCCACTAATGACCCTCCTTGGAGATGAAACTATCCCCCAAACCACAACCCTCTGGTCTTGGAGCCAGTTCCCTATCCATCTGATCATCTGTTTCCCCATCCCCATTTTCCCCAGCTTATCCAAAAGGCCCATGTGAGGAACAGAGTCAAACGCCTTGCTGAAGTCAAGAAAGAGGACATCCAAATGGGCAGACTAAATGGACCAAGTGGTCCTTACCTGCCGTCAGTCTATGATTCTATGTCCACCGGCCTACCCAAGTGCAAGGCACTCGTCATCCAATTATAGAACCCCACAAGGTTTGTCTGACATGACATCCCTGGGACGAAGTCATGCTGTCTATCACCCAGGCATCCCAACTTTTCTAGTCCCCCCCCAGCCCCTCATTGACAATACCCTCTACCACCTTGCCCACCACTGATGTCAGGCTATCGGGCCTGTAGTTCCCAGTCTTGGGGCACCCATCTTCCTCAGAGAGACGCTGAAAAGCTCCGCCAGGGGTTTCGCCAGTTCCCTGGGATGTAATTTATCCGGCCCCAGTGCTTTATCCATCTTAAGGGACCCGAGGGCTTCCCTCACTCTCTCTTCCTAGGCCCCCTGTTTTGCCTCTCCTCCTGCCAGTGATTGCCTCCCTCCCCAGACCAGTTGATTGGAAGGGTCCCCCCCAGTTTCACCGCCTTCCAACATGTATGATGCAGCCCTCCCCATTTTCCTTGGTAAAAACTGAGGCAAAGTACTCATTTAGTACCTCAGCCTGCTCCCCCGGGTCTTGTGCCCATCCCTCCCATTTTAATCCTGCAAATTTGCCACTTCACCCTTTTCTTTTCCCCAATGCATCTAAAGAACCCCTTGTTCCCACTTCTGATTTCCCTGACCAGGGTCTGCTCCTTTCTTGCCTTAGCTGCCCTCACCACCCTAGTGGCCCTTCTGGCCGTCAGCTCACACTCTCCTCGATCCCTTTCACTCCTTGAGCACTTTAAGCGCCCATGAGCGCCCTTCTTTCCCTCACCACCTCCTAGACCTCCAGGTCCACCAACAGGTTTTAGAAAGGGCCCTGTATTTGCGTCTCACTCTTGTACAGGTCCTGGTAGCATCCAATGCAGCAAGAATATCCGGAACTGGGAAGGGAGAAGCCAGAGAAGGCGAGAGGGACAGCAAGGTCAGCACCCAGGCTAGGGACTGACCAAATGAGCAGACACGAAAGACCGTTAGGCCTATTCTGCTGGCATTTTAGTATGTTAGTATCCTGTACCCCCCTCCTGATGATTTCCCACCTGCTTGTCAGCATCCATGTCTGGCCCTATCCCGTCCAAATGCTCCTTATGGATCCTTCCCATTTCCTTGAAATCTGCCCCCCTGAAGTCAGTTACCTCCGTCTTTGTGCAGCCTTCCTGAGTACAGGCAGAACCAGACTGTGGCATGGTCACTCCCTGCCAATGGGTCCCTTACCTCCAGGCCCCCAATCTGGTCACTGTCCACCAGGACCACATCCAGTATCCACACCTCCCTGGTTGGCTCCCCCACCTGCTGGGTTAGGAGCGTGTCCTGAAAGACATCCAACAACCTCTGTTCTCTGACCACCAAGGATGTCATAGTCCCCCAGTCTGTCCCTGGCATGTTTAAGTCGCTCAACACCACCACCCTTCCCCTGCCTAATCTGCAAAGTCTCACAACATCTGCCACCAAACTCTCCCCCAGTTCCTCCACCAGCACAGGGGGTCTGTACACCACTTCTATTTTTACTCTCTTGCCCCCGGTTATCAAGGTGACCCAAATCGCCTCCATGGTCCCCTTCGCCTCCTCCACTCCTCCTATGCCAATGCAGTTATTGACTAATCAATACTCCCCTCCCTTCCCTCCCACCTGTCCTTCCTAAACGTAGTATAGCCCTCCAGGAACAGGCCTCAATCGTGCCCTGCGGTGGCCCAGGTCTCAGTGACAGCTGCCACATCCACCCCTTCCTCAGCTAGCATCGCCTGGAGCTCAGGCATTTTATTACCCAAGCTCCTGGCATTTAGCAGGACCACCCTCCACCCATTCCCTACCCTCCCATTTCCCCTCCTCACGTTCCCATGGGATCTCAGTCTCCCCCCAATCTGCACCCTACCAGTTGACCTTTTCCTGCATTACTCCAGCTTCCTGGGGGGGGGTTGGAGACAGAGTCCCTCCTTTATCAGACCCCTCTCGACAGCCTCTTCTCCCATCCCTTCCCCCTTCACAAGTTTAAACCCCACCTTTCACCAACGAACCGCTTTATTTTCAGCTTAAGGATTTCCTCCCTCCAAATTGAGATGAAGCCTATCCCTAGCATACAGCCCCTTATCCTCACAGGTCTCCCCCCAATCCCCCTCCCCATCAACCCATACCCACTGGCCTCACACCACTCCCTGAGTCACTGGTTTACCTTCCTAATCTTCTTTTTTGATTTCCCCACTAACCCTCAGCACTAGCAGGATTTCCGAGAAAGATACTGCGCATCCTATGCCATGACAAACCCTGGCTAGCTCCCTGAACCTTGCCTGCATCTCCAGTTCACTATTTCCCTCAATGTCATTGGTACCCAAGTGGACCAGTATGTCTGGGGAACCTTCACAACCCTTTGCCAGTTGATATTCCTCATGCTTGGCCCTGTGCACCGTTAGTCCAGGGAAGCATTTTGTTCTAACCAGGCAGGCTTCCCCCTCCCTACCCCATTTGATACCCCTGATCACAGAAGCACCCAACAGGAGCACTCTAACCACCCTTTCCTCTACCCCCAGTCCCCACCCTTCCATGTCCCTCCTCGTCCCTTCTACCGGCCCTCCACCAGCCGGCTCCTGCTCTCCCCTATCTGGGTGCCACCTGCTGCCCTCTCCTTACTCGACCATGGCCACCCCCTCCCCTCAGATTCTATACCTCCCCACCTCCTGAGTATCTTTCTGTGCACCACTACCACCCCCGTCACTGCTCGCTACTGGTCCTTCCAACCCATCTGCTAGCCTAGCCTGGCTAGTCCTCCCTGCCTTTCTTCCCGTCTACATTCAGCCCCACCTTGCCCGTCGTGCCCCCCGATCCAAACCTTCAGCTCCATTTACTGCATCCTCCTTGTACTTCTGGCCCTTCTCCTTGTGCTTTCCTCCCTCTACCCCCTCCTGCTCAGCCTGCTCTGATCTCCCCAACCCCCATTTTCCTGCATTCCATGTTCCCCCTACTTTTCCCGATTTCCAGCTCCCACCTCCTCTCCCCGACTCCCTTTCCTTCTCTAACCACCCCTGTCTTGGCTGCATCACCCCCCAGCACCCCTTCATCCTCAAGCAGGGTAGAGGATTAGGCTGTTGCTGAGGCTTGCCCAACCCACCTCCCCACCTTGCTTCCTTCTTTCGGGCCTCAGCCACCTGCCCGCTTCCTTCTGAGTGCCCTCCTCCTTTGGCCCCCTCTGCAAGGATCCCTAGATACCTGCCTGCTCGGGTGTCCTCTTTTGGGCCCCTCTCGTCAGGGGTCCCGTGTGACCCAAAAGTACTCTCCTCCCTTTCCCTATCCCGCACCCCTAGTGCTTAGTGCAACCCTGTGGGAGAGCCCCTGCCCTTTTCCCCAACCATACCTCCCCTCAGCTATCTCCTGAGCCCCTTAACCTCTTTCCTGAGCTGTGCCAGCTGGTAGCACACTGGGCAACCCCCAAACTTCCAAGCCTAGTCCAATATCATGACCGTCCCACACCCTGTGCACCCCACCACCCTCCCAAAGATGCCGGCCCTAATGATGTGTGGTCCCATCCCTCTCCAAGTAGGTTGCCCTGGGTGAACCACCAGGTTCCCCACTTGTCCAAGATACACACCTACACACTAAGCAGGTTACCCACCCACTAATCCTAGATACAGCCACACAGTAAATAAGTACCCCCCTGTTCCTAGGTACAATACTTCACAGTAAACAGTTACACTATAAATATGGTTACAGTACCTAGGCTAGGCTTAAACTCCAGAGGCTGGAGAAGGTGCCCAGCTACCACCAAGATCCCCCCTTTCCACCAATGAGCTTAACAACAGATGCTCTTTTCTCCTCCTCCTCCTCAAAGTCTTTCTCCAGCCAGTTTTTTTTTTTTTTTTTTTTTTTAGGGCAAAGTGCACCACTCCTTCCTGCTTGTTTGCCATCCTCCAATGGTATCCTTCATGATTTCCTTGCTCCACCCCTCCCCGGGCATTTAATAGAGGTCGGAGCCAGAGTGGGTGGTGTGGGACAAAATCCACATTCCTCCAGTGCCCTGACCCGCTCCATGTGGCCGGGATGGCTCCCCTGATCTACCGCTGTCCCCCGGAGCCCTGGCCCGCTCCGTGCAGCCGGGAAAGGAAAGAAAAAACAGCTCCTGTGGGAGAAACGAGCTGAGCAGCTTTTAAAGGCTGCCCAGGCTTACGTGTTCCGCGCGGCTTCCAGTTGCTGCCCTCTCTGCACCGATTGGCACTTGCCCGGCTCCTATGGCTGGACTGGCCACTGCAAAATCCTCTGGTCGCTGCCGCAGTCCTCCGGTGCCCTGACCTACTCTGTGTGGCCGGGATAATTCCCCCGATCTGCCGCTGTCCCCCGGCACCCTGGCCTGCTCCGTGCATCCGGGAAAGGAAAGAAAAAACAGCTCCTGTGGGAGAATACGAGCCGAGCAGCTTTTAAAGGCTGCCTAGGCTTACATATTCCCCTGCTGCAGCTTCCAATTTGCTACCTTCCTCTGCGCCAGATTGGCGCACTTGCACCTGGCTCCCTGGGGCTTGACTAGCTGTTGCAAAATCCCTCTGGATGCTGCTGCAGTCCTCCGGTGCCCGGACCCACTCAGTGCGGCCGGGATGGCTCCCCTGATCTGCCGCTGCCCCCCAGTGTCCTGGCCCACTCTGTGCGGCTGGGAAAGAAAAGAGAAAACAGCTCCAAACTCGTGGTTTACTTAAGAAAAAAGTTCCTGAGCCACTGTAGTTTCCCCAGCGTTATCTATATCTTTGTTTGGATCGGACTGTACGTTTCTCCTCCCCTGCCCCATACTCCAAAACGTGCGATTATAAGTTGCCTGTCGTCTGCTTCCTCTCTAGCCTGATGTGTGTCTGGCTGCATTCTGTGCCCTCACAAAGCCGGAGGTCGTCCTAAAGGTGGTCGAAGTCCTGATTTGTTTGTTGGTCCGTGAGAAGTTGAATATATCAAACTGCCAGCTGGCTGATATCTGATTATGAAGCAATATTGTCTAAACAGGCTGGCAGATGCAATGGATTGAAAACTGCTACCAAGCCACTCTCTGCAGCTGAAAAATGGCTTAATTTAGGTGTCTGTAAAATATGACAGAATAAGCCACCTCCGGCTGTGGTTTAAAAGATTTTGATGCATGCCTCAGGGTGGCAGAGTAGATTTGTAGCCCAGGGAAGTGTTTAGAAATTCTTTAAACCAAATCCTGGAGTGGCTTATTCTGCTTATAAAAGGGCATTTTGAGGCTGTAGTTTAATGAAATATACAAAAATATGATTGCTTGGATGCGATCAAGGAAATTCAATACTACCCTTTAACAGAACTGGGACAGATACTGGCTGAGAGCTGCTGACTGCAAGATAAAACCTGGCAGTGAAAGACCATCTCTACACAAAAGCCAGCGGGGTGGGCGGGGAATGACTCTGGCCAAGGTGCCGATTGAAGAGCTGCAGGTTTAAATCTTCCTGGAGCCACCTATGCAGGCACAGCTTCACAGACTTTCTGAACTGGCAGCATTACACATCCTGTATACTTCATTGAGCTTTTTTTTTTTCTCTTTTTTCCAGCAGTTGATCATTTTGTTATGGTACAATTTTGAAGCAGCTCACCAGTTGCATGTCTGATCTCCTACCTTTTAATGACATGAAGTTCATCTCTTGGTAGTCACCTGTACTGCATTAAACTGCTCCCTCTACACCCTCCCCTTTGTTAAGCAATCTGGGAATAATCCACAAACTCTTCTATCTATTCTGAAATGCTGGTTATTGTCCCCTGCGCTTAATAAAGGGACCTTGGAGGTCTTGAAAGGTCATGTAAAAAATCTTCAGTTAGTCTAGCGAAAGGTATTACCACAGATTACAGAGCTCCTCCCACCTTAATTAAATACTCTAAAACCCCGCCTCTGGTCTTTTCTAACTGGCCCCAGAAGTGTGAAGGCGTGTCTACACTCCAGAAAGCTTACAGATCCCACCTCCTGCATTTCAAGCCACCCTCTTCTCTCTGAAGGCAAACCTAGCCTGCTGCGAGTGTACCCTTGACCCCAAACATACACCAATTTGTACATTCTTGTGTAACCCCCCTGCAAATGGGGGTTCCCAAAAGACTTCCAGGAGCTTGCTTGAATGCTCCAAGCCTGAATGGTGTTTGGCGTTTAAGCCATTTATCAGTGAGTGTTTTTAGAACCTCTGGTACTGTCTCTTTAAGAGCTGTCAGCTTGCAGACATAATTAGTTTGTATGGGGGACTGTGTGTTTCTTTGATTGAGTACCACTCGAGCTGGTGCCAATTCACTCCATTTTTGCAGTCACTAGGAGTGCAAAGGGAACCTATCTGAAAGATGTAACTGTTTGCCAGAAATCATTTAGAGTAATAATGAAATTACAGTTTGTCTAACCTGCTTTCTTTGCAGTCAGAACTGTGTCTGCCTAGTTCCCCATTCTGGTTTTGAACTGCTGAACTGGACCAATCAGTGTGGGGTAAGCTAGCTCTAAAATGGTGCCTTGAATGATCAGAACTTGGACTCATAATCTGAGCCAGCCACAAGAGGATTGTATGGGCAGTGACTCTGGGAGAAGTAGTTAGATCTCTCGTTCTTTTGGACCAACAGCAGCAGTCAGTTGTGAGTGACAGCCAATCCAGTCAAGAACTGGGAGGAACTCAAAGGAAGTGCCCGGTTTTGTCTGTTGGAGTTTCAGTTTAGCTCTCACAGTGAAGAAGGAAGGAGTGCTGTGCTTTTTCAGTGTGCAGTTTTAGTCGGGAAACGTGTGTAAGGCCCAGAGTTCCGGTCTGCAGCTTGTGTAACTGCTTGTTAGGACTGAATCTGGCCCTGTGAAGAGAATCAAAGGATATCTGAAGAGTAGAAACCAGGCTCACCCTGTAGAAGACTGGAGAAATAGCTGAATTGCACTCGTCTGTCAGGAACTGAATCTGCTGTGTGTTCTCCCGGTATTGTGCAGTAATTCACGATCGGGATAGAGAAGCAGCCTGCCTGGTATAGTACTTTCTGTTTTACCATATAAATGTGTGAAGAGGCTTGTGTACCTCAAGTGAATCCTGCTGCCATTAAAGGACTTTTGCCTGTTGCAGTTTGCCATATAAATGTGTGAGGAGTCTCGTGGAGCTCAAGAGTAGCCCTGCTGACACTGAAGGACCCTATCTTGTTTGGAGGTCGTGAGTACTAATTCAGGGTCGCTCCTGTTGAATTGCCACATTAAATCCAAATGGAATTACTGTACTGCTGACTGTTTAACTAATTTTCTTTTCTTGTGTGAAAGGGCCCTACCAGCTGCCACGGTTTGGACTAGCCACTAGGGCTTGGGTACCCAGGGACAGTAACTGATAGGGATAGGCCTGTGCACAGAGCCATAGGTAGATGAGTAGAGTGATAAGCTAATTAACCTGATTTCCCCTGTCCTTGTTATATCCCCTAAATAAATCAGAGCTGCTTGTTTCAGCAAAGTTATACTGCCTGAGGTATTTGTCTATGTTAAAGTACTGTACTGTGATTGTTGCACTGTATCTTATTTCACAGGAGGTCCCAGTGCGGAACCAGTCCTGGGGTAAGTGTATACTGTGAAGGTAATTCTGATATATTGTGTGGGCCACTAGTGGGAAGAAAGGGGGGTTGCAGTGTCCCAGAGGGCTGTGACCAAGTTAGTTTAACTATTGCAAACCCTGACCTCTGGGTGGAGGCACCCGCCATTGGATCCAGGCCCCTCAACCTGTTAGTGGCAAATCAGGCAGGGGTAGTAGCCCCTGGGATAGCGCCATCTAGGGGTTACACTTGCTCCTTGCCTTTGGATACTTAATACTTGTGGCCCTCTCTCCCCCCTAGCACTTCCCTTCCATTGGCTGCTGGGTACTTTAGGCTTAACCGGGTAACATAATGAGCCCCCTACTCCTATTGTTAGGCTGCAAGTTGTGCAAGCTGCATTTCACCACTGCACCCATGGGTGAATTAGCCTTTTCCAACCCTATGTCTGGCCTCTGGGCACACATTATATGTCCCGTCTCTCCCCTCATCACTATATTTCATCTTCCCCAAGCTGACCTACCCAACCATGAGCATAGCTCAGCAACCATCTCGTACCGATATGCATCCCTCCTCCATCCCCTTCCCACACTTTACTTATCTCACATCTATTATGATTTACATTTATGCATCCCTGTGCCCCAGCTACACTTACTTCCCTCCTCCAACGCCCACTTGCCCCAGCCCTTGTAAAAGGGCGCATTCTTGCCTGCATAGGCTCCTGTTAAGTGCCTTCACAAAACTCCTGTTGCAGACACTAATTTGTGCAGGTAACATCAAACTCAATCCTGGCCCCCCGCTTCCTATCCAGGCTCCCTCCGAGCTGCCCGGCCTTAAGGGGCTAAGCCTGATTCACATTAATGCCTGTAGCTTGTTAAAAAAGCTCGACATTATTCAGTCCTGGTTTAGTATAGTCTCCCCAGATATTGTTGTGGTAACGGAAACCTGGCTAAGACCATCTACCCTTGACCACGAGATAAATATCCCCTCCTACTCTGTCCACAGGACCGACAAGCCAACTAGGGGAGAGGGCGTGGATATCTATGTCTGGGACAAATTCCCAATCTCTATCGTTAACTCTACTACTGTGCTCCTGGAATTTCAATATACCATGCTAAAAGTACAGTGTCCCTCTTTAACCCCTTTTAAATACTAGGTTGTTATAGGCCTCCCTCTGCAGGGCATAAGGTTTTACAGCACCTATCCAGCATACTATCCTCCTTATCCTCTGAAGTGATTAATGCAGGAGACCTTAACCTGAACTGGTTCTCGACCTCTTCACAACCCGTTAAGGAGTTATGTGACAACTTTGGACTGTCACAGCTCATAATGGAGTCCACCCATCCTAACAAAAAACATCATAAAAACAGTACCCTACTTGATGTTATTCTAGTTAACAAACCTCATCCATACCCCCACTCTGGCGTTTTCTTTAATGACCTCAGTGATCACTGTGTTATAACCTGCGTGAGGACCTACCCTTGGTTTATTTCTTCCTCTAGCTATGCCCTTAAAAGGTGAAAACGACATTTTGACCCTAAAGCCTACCTCTCTGACCTGCAATACGCAGACTGGCAGGACTTCTACCAGGCCCCTATAGTTGAAGAAGCCTTCGCAGTCTTCCAAAACATTGTTCTTGGTTCCACCAACAAATACGCACCTCTTGTAAAAATCCAAACTAATAAGAAAACATGCCCTTGGTTCTCATCGAGCTTGAAAGAAGAGCTGCTCCACAGAAACTCGCTTTGGAAGAAGGCCAGGAAGACCAAACAGCCTAAGGATTAGTCAGCTCTCAGAGCTGTCAGAAACCGCTGCACGAGAATGGTTAGGGATGCAAAATCTAGTTACTACCGGTCCGAACTTAACTCTTTCTCTAACAGTACAACTAAATTCTGGAAAACTTAAATGAAATCCAAGGCCACAGTTCTGCTAGTCCATTCCCGCCAAAAATCTCTTCAGGCAACTCAGCTGTTACTGACAAGCAAGAAATCCTTGAACTCTTTAATGATCACTTTGCCACCGCGGGCCTAGCATTTGATGACTTCCCTGCTTCTAGCCTACGTGAACAACTATTTACTCCTAGCTCAACTTGCCCAGGCCCTGCCCCAACCTTGCCCCCTCCTCACATGACACTCTCCTTCTCCTTGTCACAGTAAAGGAAATTGAGGACCTTCTACTCCATCTGGATTGTAGGAAAAGTGCTGTGGCAGGCCTGATAGAGCCCTTTTTCCTCAAACCTGGCTACCGTGTTCTGTCGCCCATAATCACCCATCTCTTCAACATGTCCCTTACCCAGGGCTCACTCCTGATCATCTGGAAAACTGCCCACGTTATTCCACTATTTAAATCTGGCAGCACTAGCGCTCTTAATAACTACCGCCCCATCTCCTACTCCCTATCCTCTCTAAGCTTCTGGAAAAAGTGGTTAATACCCAGCTTAGATGGCACATCAACGACTTGGACCTTCTAAACCCTACTCAGTCTGGTTTCCGACTCCACCATAGTACCATCTCAGCACTTGCTAAGGTCACGAATGACTGGTTGAGAGCCTTGGATGAAAGAAATTATGTGTGCACTCCGTTTCTCGACCTTAGCAAAGCCTTCAACACGGTAGACCACTTCTTGCTCCTGGTTGCTCTACGAAATATTGGCGTTAGTGACACGGACCTAGAGTGGTTTTCTAACTACCCCTCTGATCGAAACCAACAGATCAAGGCTGGAGAGGTCTCTCCCCCTTAAAACACTCTCTAGTACCGCAAGGGTCCATTTTGGCCCTCTCTTGTTTGCCATTCACATAATTGAACTAGATGCTGGAGTCAAGTCAGCTGACATACACCTCTTTGCGGATGACACTGTGTTGTATGTAGCCAGACCTACTCTGGAAATCGTGTGCAGTGACCTCCAAATAGAATTTAACCACTTACAGAACAATCTCCTTTACTTTAAACTTCTGTCACACGCTAAGAAAACAAACGCCATGATCTTCTCCCCTGTAGTAAACTCCCCCTACTCTAGCATGGTGGGGACAGCCCCTCAAATCCACACCTTGCTCGGCGAATCGCTGGACTATATAGATTCCTTCAAATATCTGGGGGTGTGGATTGACAACAATCTTTCCTTCAAAGTCCATATTGAGGCACTCTCCAAAAAGCTTAAACAGCGGCTTGGGATTTTCTTCAGAATCAGGCATCTATTAACACAGGAGGGAAGAACCAGGTTGGTTCAAACAACATTCTTGCCTCTCACAGACTATGCAGACCTTCTGTACGGGCACTGCTCTAGTGTGGCCCTTGCCAAACCAGACACTCTGTACTACCGGGCGTTCAGGTTTATTACCTGTGCCCCCTACTCAATACACCACTGTACCCTCTACAACATTGCAAGTTGGGGCTCCCTTAGTCTTAGATGACAAAAGAACACTGTGCTCTGGATCTATAAGGCCATCTCCAGCAAGCTGCCTCAATTTATTAAGGATTGCCTACCTTCTTGCATTCCTGGAAGTTATCTGCCGAGAAGCCAGACTCGTATCGCCCTTTACATACCCAGAGTTAGGACGCATTTTGGTTGGGTGGCAATTAATCATGCATTACCAGTTCTCTAGAATACTGCTCAAAATTTACTGCAGCTCGTTTCATTTGTACCATTAGCTGCCTTCAAAAATCTTATCCAACGATCATTTTGTAGTTCTGCAACTGCTTCCGACACTGAATCTTTGACTCTCCCCTGTCCGTCACCTCCCCCTACTAATGGCACCTTTTCACCACCATACCCTGCCCCCTTACCCTTAGACCTACCATGCCAACTAATACAGCTATGACAATCCTGAAGGTAATACAATTGCCCCCTCCCAACCTCTCCTCCCTCCACTCTCCTTGGCGCATCCTGTGCCCTAAGTGTCCTTGCTTTATAGTCTTCTCCTAGACCACGCAATGCTTTACTGGTCTAGAGCTCATCCAATATAATATTGTACTCTACTGTCTATCAAAGACCTGCCTTGCACAGAACTCGCACATAGCGGTATGCTGACTGCCTTTGGTACCACGCCTGTAAATGATACTACCTTGTTCTATTCTCAGTGTTAAGACTTACGTTGCTATTTGTAAACTACTGTACACCACTGTGCCAAGCCACATGGTTGCGCTGTAGTTTGGAGGCAGTATAGCGCAGTGGTTTAAGGCTCCGAGCTACAAATCTGGAGACCTGGGTTTGAATCCCACAGCCCCCACTTGCATACTGTGTGACCACGAGCAAGTCACTTAACTTCCCTGTGCTCCCAGGTCGCACTTGTAAACAAGCTTTCAGCTTAGTGTGTTACTCCTGGTAAAACAATTGAAAAATTCTCACTTGTAATGACTGTACATAGGCAGCTAATGTTGCTACGCCAAATTGTTGTATTGTGACTTCTTGTTGTTTAAACTACCAGGTCCATCTAGTAAATGAGCCCTGCTCAATTGTGTTCCGCCTGGCTAAATAAAGATATTGGTTGATTGATTGCAAAATAAAACCCAGCAGTGTGAGGTCAGCTCTACACAAAAGCAAAGGGAAGGAGATAACTGGAAGAGGGAGGGAGTTCTGACCAAGTGATGATTAAAGAGCTTTAAATTAGTTATGTGAGTCAAGGAACAGAGAGGAGTACTGATCTGCAATGAGGTTGTAAATACAGTGTATACTGGGCACGCACATACCAAAAAAAAATCACTTAGCTTGGACATATCAGTGGATCCCGAATACCTGTGGCACAAACTAATGTAAACTCCTACCTTGTTCACACCACATACCCTGTTCATGGTTGTGCTGTAGTGCAGGCTGCTCCGTTCAAGCTGCAGCAATGCAGCTCCCATCTCCCATTACACACAGCAGCCCTCTAACACTGATGCAACTGATCTTCCAGCCTCCTGGCCGAACTTCCAGGAGGCAACACGCCATGTCCTGCAAGCAAAGTCTTCGTCAGCACCTCATTATCAAGGACACCTGTGGCTGCATCCACTTACCCCCTCCCATAGTAAATCACCTGCTGCACTTAGATGCACGTCTTGACCCTGGGGGCACCTCCCAACTTCATCACTTCATTGATCCCCACCCCATCTCGACAATACCGGAGGACTAAGGACCCTTCTTGCACTCGTGGATAATTTCGTCTCTCTTAGATGCTGTTGCTCCGCCCACCGCCATAACAGGGGTCGCCAGTACATGCCCACCTGAGGTAATACCAAACTGCTTCATATAAATATTTCACCTGGACTAGCACTATTTAAAGCAAATAAAATACATAACTGGGGTGTGAGGGGTGAAGCCCCGCCCCCAAATACACAAAAAACATTTACAATAATGTTTAACCGCACAACAAAATATTTAAGTGCAACACAGTCTGTTACAGATTCATCAGTGCACGCGGGGGCGGAGCGACCTCACAGAAAAATGGTGCTATTTTTATCCTTCTCTGACAACTTAGCAAACCTAAGCACTGTTACTGCTAACAAACAATTGTTTGCAGTAAGATGTTTTGAGGTCTATCGGACCTCCTTAAGACAACTTTAAGAAGGCTAAATTCATTACCGGCTGCAGCTTCTGCCTATAATGAATTTCGTACTTTTTCAAGTTGCGCGACTAGGCTGTGTGCAATAGTCTTTTTCTTAACCAGTCGTTGTTGGGCGTGTCTTGGTATGCCATTTCAGTGTGTGGAGGTATGTGCAGTGAGGTTGTGAGCCTGGACAGTACTGTATTGAGGTAAAATATTTTTTTCGCGCAAGGGGGAATCCTTAATCATCCAGTATCGCCTGCACCCTGCCTCACCCCTACCCCCCAGCATCTTATGGCACACCCTCCTCCCCCTCTCCCTCCATTCCTCCACTATGTCACCTTTGTTTGTTACCTTCTCTGTGTCCATCTTCTCCAGGGTGTTCAAACTCACAGACGCAGGTCTACGTTGTACAATGCCTCAGCAGTGTCTACTTGGGTGAACCTTTCTGTAACTTACTGTACCATCTCTGTAAATTGTTCTCTGCTATTTTCTGCTCAACAGATGTGGAACCCACAAAAGAGCATCCGCTCATAGGTATTACCCAAGACCTCAATAAATAAAATAAATAAATAAGATCACGATCCCTTTCTAAAGTAAGCCCATTCTCTCCTTTAGTGTTTTTGTTTAACAATTTATTTACTCAGGATAGCCCATCAGAGATGCATCATCTTGATCCAGTGGGATCCTGCTTCTACCCATTTTCGCAGCTGGGTGCAGATTGTTGAGAGGTTAAACTTGCCCATGGAGTATTTTCTAGCGAGGTCTGAACCTGTTAGCTCACAGTTCCCAAACCCTCGCTGTAACCACAGAACCACACTGGCCACTTTCGGTGCTTTCAAAATAAAGAGAATCATAAAATTCATTCATTATCTGCCTCAGTGCTGGAACCGTTGTGAGTGCGGCCAGCTGTTCAGATGGCAATGTGAAATGCCTACACCCCTATGTGATCCCAAGAAAAGGAGGGCTGCGGTAAAATGCAACGCATAAAACACTGCAATGCAGACTGCGTTTACATGGCAAAAACAGCAATGCTGTGACAGCTGTGCACCACTCACAACAATGCAGAAACTGCCGTGTGAATGACCCTTCAATCAGTTCCAGTGTGCATACATGCCGTTTCAGACAGACAGTCACCTGACTGCTAGTGGCTAGTTTACAGACAATTACGTTGCCGTTTCAAACCTGGATACCACTCCTATATTAAACGGCATTCCTACAATTAGTGCAATGCTGCTGAAAATGCCTTCTAAATCATAGTGCCCTGTCTTTAGCCAGTGCAATTATAAACGAGAAGTCCCTTCCAAAGCTCAACCTTTGTGCTCTCACAGCATATTTCTCTTTCCCAGAGTCCACTATTGCAGATGTTCTAAAAGCTAAAGACAAAATTCTATCCAAATGGCAATGTAACCAAAATCCCAACGGGAAAATAAAACGGGTAGGGGGAGGATTTGCAAACAGAGGAGGCACTGCTCCGCTGGTGCTCTAATGCTGGAGACTGCAAAGGTATAATTTCATCAGTGGTCCAGACCACTACTTCAAGGAAAAGCAAAGGAAACTGTGGACACAATGGGCTGGGATTTCACTAGCACTATGGCTGGCTGCAGAGGTGGAAATCAAGAAACACTGGGTTCAAAGAAAACACATGGGGGAGAACCTGAACACAGACGTTTCCACTGCAAAGGGTTGGCTGAAGGACGTCCTGCCACAAGTGCAGGAGGGGTAGGAACCCAAACTTCTTCAACTGTGATGAGACTGGACTGTTCTTGGAGGTGTGACTGGCAATACGGATATTGCAAGGATGAAAAAGCAACTGCACCAGAGAAGGAGGCGTGGTGCAGGTTAACGGTTTGCGACCCAACGTAATGACACACCAACACAAAATTAACTCACACTCCAGAGTACCATGCAGCTGAAATTCAGGATAAATACTCCAACATCGATGAAAAAAATAAATCAGATTTGCTTTATTGTGGATCGAGTTTGGTTTAAGCATGTAAGAATCAAGTTTTTTGAAATCTCATTATTGAAGCAGCTCCTGACACACACGTGTATATATCTATCTACACGTATATATTTTATTTAGATTTTGTTAACCAGGTAAGTGCCCTAGACAAAACATATGCCTATTTTCAGGTACGACCCGGGAGAGTACAGGAATTGAAAGTGCATACACAATCACAAACATACAGAGTACAACTTAAAGCAAGTAAGGCAGGTACATTGGAATCAGAAAAAGCATGGCATACATACCAAGATAACTCAGATTTCAACAGTGGCACAGTCGCGTATAAAATCAATACAGAGTCATGAAGACAATGCTCAGCAGTATAAACAGCTATATACAAAATATGCACACTATACACAGGACTACACCCAGGCAAGCAACCACAGCAGAACCGAAACCAGGTACAGGAGATGGTGTGCTCAAGCACAGTGCAGGTAACCAGGATACTCAGGGGGGGTTTAAGACAGTCACACACCGAAGAGAGCTTCAAGTGTGTCCACAGGGAGATCCGTAAGCATGCCTGGGAGGTGGAGGACCAGAAAGGAATTCCATAATGTTGAAGCACAGGACACGAAATCCCTGTCTCCCATATGGGTACGCTTAAAATATGAAAGTAGGCAATTTACACATAAATGGTGTCATGGAGACTGTAACAGATGTACATTTTATTTTCTGTTTGATACTTTGCCTTATTTAAACATTTCAGTAGATCCATAAGCATTAATAATATGTTGAGTTACTATGAAGTTGTACGATATGATAGAATTTGCAATTCTTTCTACTATTCTTTATTGCTGAAGAATTAATTCTGATGTATTATGGGTATTGGACTTCACTATAAAATATATGTCTTCAGCACTAAACAGCGCCCCCTGAGGAAGCTCCAACTGAGTGAAAACGCAGGGACAAGTGCGTTGTGGCTGTTGTAGCCTGAACAGTTTGTGTGTGCTTGCAGCATCTGTTGATATTCACAATAAAGCAAATCTGATGTATTATTTTCATCAATGCTGGAGTATTTATCCTCAGTTTCAGCTGCACATTACTCTGGAATATGGATGTTGTAGCCTTTTCTCGTTCGGCTGCACGGATCAAAAATATGATCTGTTGTATTATCAAATACTGGCGGAGATAAATTAAACAGTCAACTTGGCGACTGGTACGGATTAGTATATGTTTGGGGGTGCCTAGTGGGAGCCTGCTGTTTAAATGCAGAGCATCTGCCACTTTTATGTTAGAGCATGAATGCCTTGTATCAAGACTATGGCTGTCATTTAAGTGTTTTTGTGTGTGGCTAAAACTTCGACAACTGCTTTAGCGACAACAGCTGACAAAAGAAAATCCCTAATGGGAATGTAGAGAGTCCAGGCTACCACTGGCTCAATGTGGGACCTTGGGCAAGTAACACTCCTGCCTGTAGTTTAGTCCAACCAGGGATAAAACTAGTCTGAAGCAGGGCCACCAATGAAAACAAGATGGACAATTCAAAATTAATGTTGTTAAAGACTACACAGCAAAATAAGAGTAGGACCACTAATTTTCCACTGAAAACATGGCCAGTTCTGCTGGACCAAAAATAAAGGAAAGGGAAAAAGGAAATTGTTTAACTAGGAAGGGCACACTTAGCTGGAGCTTGTTTCCAGGAGCGACCTGGGAGCACAAGGAAGTTAAGTGACTTGCTCTGGGTCACAAAGTATGCAAGTGGAGGCTGATGGGATTCAAACCCAGGTCTGCAGCTCAGTGCCCTTAACCACAACACTATACAGCCTCCAAATCCTCTTACATTAAATCTTCTTTTCCCCATTTTTTTTTTAAACTTTACGTTTATTGTTTTTAATAAAACAAACATACAGTTTGAAATACTTGCTTGGACATTACAAATTGTTACAGTTGAGGGTGCCACTCCTCATTAATACAACCACATGGTAGATCCATACATTAATATACATCACCGAGGGAATACCAAAAAATTCTATTTAGAACGTAAAACAATGAATTCCAGAATCTGTGAACTGAACCCATGAGCGGCATGGTAAAGTCTCCCAAAGTCTTTAAAACAAAGGTCCCTAATATTCATGCCCTTCGAGAGGGACGTTAAGATTACCATGCTTTAAACTTAGTTGTGCACTAAATGTGCCATATTTGTTATTGATGGATTTTACAGCCGGTGGACAAGACTAATAATATCTGTTGTTCTATCAGCACTTTAACTGTATAAAGGGACAGATATCAAGTACAGCAATTACACAGTCTCAGGCGCAAAAGGTAGCAAAAAACCCAAGCTTTTAATTTAACAGAAAGCAAACTAAATATCCCTCCCTTTCAATAAATAGAAGATATTGGTGTTTCCCCCAATTTTTTGCACCAAACCGAGAATAAATCAGTATATTTTGCACAACAATTTGGTACAGTCTATTTGTATGTAAACTGCTGGTGCCAAGTGTGGGGGTCTGCACAATAATGTAGTGCAAAAGAGGAATTTTTCTACTTAACTGACACAAGTGAGGAGTTTGTAGAAATAATTGGCCCAAACTTATACTTTTTTGCAATAAATCAGTTTAAGATGTAAACTGTCATGAAAATTTAAAAAATATCCAATTCTTGGTTACATCAGTATTTTCTCCACCTGTCACAAGTCTGCCTCACAGCAACCCCCAGCCCTGGCACCGAGCTTCTCATGAACTTACCGGTTATTCACCGCTTATTTGTTTTTGGTAACCGGGTAAGTACGCTAGACATAGAAAATGCCTATTTTCAGGAACGACCCGGGAGAGTACAAGTAAAAAAAATAAATAAAAGCAGATAATATTACAGAGGAGCAACAATGACAAAACAAACTGCCAAGAGAACATGTAATTACAATAAACACTGCCAGGCAGCGTGTCCAAGGCAGTTAAGGTGTCATAGTAACACACAGTAACTTGAGAAAGAAAAACCAAAATAACATGGCCTGGGAGAGACATGAAAAATTACATATGTACCATGATTTAGTGCAACATGTAGAGACCAGTGTAAACAAGAATGCAATATCAATGACATAAGGTAAAGAATGACAGTGCTACAACTGCACAGAAGCTAGGGAGGAAAAATATGCAAGCAAGCAGAGTAGGGAGGATACCTTATGAAACTGGAAAATGCAGAAGCAAGGTCAGAGAGGGATGGGGGAAGGGGAGATAAAAATTATTGCAGCTAGAGGAGAAAATGGAGACGGACAAGAGGTGTCATGGGATGGCAGGAAACTATGTAGTAAGGGAGCAAGCAAGTACATGAACAGGTGGGAGGGAGAGAGAGAGAGAGAGAGAGGACAATGAAGTTCCCTTTTAAAGTGACAATGAGAAGTGGAGAATTCCAAAGCCTGGGACGGAGTGGGAGAAGGACTGAGAGCCCATGTTCCTAAGGAGTCTGGGGACTGAAAGTAGGGACTGCTTCCCAGAGCAAAATGGGTAAGGGGGGGGAGACAGTAATGAGGCAGGGGAGGAGGGAACTCCGGTATGAGCAATTTTATCTGTGATAGTACCAAGGGCATATGTGTGATAGGCATCGGGGAACAGACAGTTTAATTCACTACAGAGCCAACAGCGATGGGTGTCAGTGTGGTGACAATGCAAAGTGACAGATGATGTTGTAGGCGGCATCCCACCTTTGAAGATGTGTTTTTGTAGCACTAGTGTAGGACCACAGTTGTACAGGACCTTTTGTTTTGGTGGGTGGCCAGCTGTGTCATCATACGAAAGAGCCTGCAGAGGTTGTCTGAATGTAGCAGCCGGACACTTTCCTCCCTTAGTTTTCTCCTGAACTGGAGCACAGGAATGTGTGCGCCAGCATGTCACGCTTCAGCTCCGCCCCACTTTATGCCGCCCAGCCTCAGCCACATGGCAGTCTCTGCAACAAGAACTGGGTCCCCCCCACCTCAGAAGGGGAACTTCCGTTGGACGCTCAATCTTCCCCCCACCCTGCTGGCCCACTGAGCAACCCTATCCGTTCACCAGCATGGGAGGGGAGAAGTGCAACCTTTCCTCCACTGGTCTGGCGGGGGGGGGGGTAGGACACAATTCTAATCCCTCAAATGGCTAATTCAAGCCTCCCCCCCAGATTTTACAGAAAAGAAGTATACGGAAAGGGGGGGAGGTAGTCCTGCTAAATGCCAGGAGCTTGGGCAATAAAATGCCTGAGCTCCAGGCGATGCTAACTGAGGGAGAGGTGGATGTTGCAGCGGTCATTGAGACCTGGGCCACCGGAGGCATGACTGGGACCTGAACCTGGAGGGGTACACCGTGTTCAGGAAGGACGGGGGGAGTGAAGGGGAGGAGGGGTAGCAATAATACTCAAAAACTGCATTGGCATAGCAGGAGAGCAGGAGGCGGAGGGAACTGTGGAGGCAATCTGGGTCACCTTGATAACAAATGGCAAGAGAGTAAAAATAGGAGTGGTGTAAAGACCCCCTGCGCTGGCGGAGGAGCTGGAGGAAAGTCTGGAGGCAGATGTTGGGAGACACTGCAAATTGAGCAGGGGAAGGAAGGGTGGTGGTGTTGGGGGAATTAAACATGCCAGGAACAGACTGGGAGACTACGACATCCTCGGTGGCCAGGGAACAGAGTTTGTTGGATGTCTTTCAGGATGCGTTTGTAACTCAGCAGGTGGGGGAACCAACCAGAGAGGCGCAGATACTGGATGTGGTCCTGGCAGACAGTGACCAGATTGGGGGCCTGGAGGTAAGGGACCCGTTGGCGGGGAGCGACCATGCCACGGTCTGGTTCTGCCTGGACCTAGGAGGGGTAGAAGGCTGCACAAAGACGGAGGTAACCGACTTCAGAGGGGTGGATTTCAAGGAAATAGGAAGGATCCTTAAGAAGCATTTGGATGGTATTAGGCCATACATGGACACAGACAGTAGGTGGGAAACCATCAGGAGGGGGGGTGCAAGATGCTACCAGCACCTGTGCAAGAGTAAGACGAACATGTGGTAGGGCACGTAAACTCTGCTGGTGGGCCAGGGAGGTTCAGGAGGTGGTGAGGGGAAAGAAGGCGTCTTATAGGCATTTCAAGTGCTCAAGGAGTGAAAGAGACAGACGGGAGTACAAGCTGATGGCCAGAAAGGCCACTAGGGTGGTGAGGGCGGCTAAGGCAAGGTAGGAGCAGAACCTGGCCAAGAAAATTAGGAGAGGGAATAAGGGTGAAGGGGCAGATGGGCACAAGATCCAGGGGAGCAGGTTGAGGTACTAAATGAGTACTTCGCCTCAGTTTTCACCAAGGAAAATGGGGGGGCTGCATCATACATGGGAGGAGATGGTGAAACTGGGGGTGGGGGACTCTTGCCGATCGTCGGGTCTGGGGAGAGGATGGGCCATCACTGGCAGGAAGGGGGAAGGCAAAGCAGGGGGACAAGGCAGCGAAGGTGGAAATCATGGCAGAGAGAGTGAGGGAAGCCCTCAGGTCCTTTAATATGGAGAAAGCACCGGGACAAGATAAATTACATCCCAGAGTGCTGAAGGAACTGGCAGATGTCCTGGCAAAACCCCTGGACGGAGCTCTTCAGTATCTCTCTGAGGACAGGGTGGGTGCCCCAGGACTGGAAGGTGGCACATATAGTGCCTACCCACAAGGGGAATCATGAGGAGGTGGCACAGAACTACAGGCCCATCAGTCCGACATCGGTGGTGGGCAAAGTGATGGAGGGCATTGTCAAGGAGAGGCTGGGGGGACCAGGAAAAGTCGGGGTGCCTGGACAATAGGCAGCATGGATTCATCCCAGGGAAATCGTGTCAGACAAACCTTGTGGAGTTCTATGACTGGGTGACGAGATCCTTGGACCTAGGTAGACCGGTGGACGTCCTCTATCTTGACTTCAGCAAGGCGTTTGACTCTGTTCCTCACGGGGGCCTGTTGAATAAGCTGGGAGAAATGGGGGTGGGGAACCAGATGATCAGATGGATAGGCAATTGGCTCCAGGACCTGGTTGGCAGGATAGTCTCATCCCCAAGGTGGGTCATTAGTGGAGTCCCTCAGGGATCAGTACTTGGGCCCCTCCTGTTCAATGCCTATGTCTCTGACATAAGGAAGGGTATCAGGAGTGAGATGAGTCTCTTTGCAGATGACTCAAAACTGGGGGCGGTGGTGGATGGGGAGGGAGGGTGGCCCTACAGGGGACCTGGAGGCTCTGGAAAGGTGGTCTAGAAAGTGGAAGCTGAGGTTTAATGCAGGGAAATGCAAGGTACTGCATCTGGGAGCCAGAAACCCGGGCCAAGGGCCAAGAGTACACTCGGGGGTGGGGGATGCTACAAGTCTCAATGGCTGAGAGGGACGTGGGGGGAGTGGTGGATGTCAAGATGAACAACTCTGAGATTTGTAGGAGGGCAGCAGCCAAGGCCAACAGGATGCTAGGATGCATTGCTAGGGGGCTCACCTCCAGAAGAGGGAAGTGATACCCCCCCCCCCGTATAACTGCTTGGTGAGGCCACATCTAGAGTACTGTGTGCAGTTTTGGAGGCCACACTTAAAGAGGGACACTGAACTCCTGGAGAGGGTCCAAAGGAGAGCAACCAAAATGATTTGGGGCTTGGGGGACAGGACCTATGGGGAGAGGATCGAAGAGCTAAATATGTACACACTGGAAGACAGAAGGGACCGGGGGGGACATGATAGAGGTCTTCAAGTACATGATGGGTTAAATAGGGAGAAGCAGTCAAGGTGCTCTGAAGGAAGGGGGGCAACTAGAGGGCATGGGTGGAAGCTGGGGGGGGGATTCAGGAGAGAAAGGAGGAGGTGCTACTTCACTGAGAGGGTGATGGAGCCATGGAATGCGCTGCCCAGAGGGCTGGTGGAGGCATAGACGGTGGAGAGGTTCAAGAGGGGGTGGGACAGGTACAGGGGAAGGGTTCTGGATGCAAAGTCCAGTGCAGTAGGAATATCCAGGGCTGGGAAGGGAGAAGCCAGAGAGGATGAGGGGGGCAGCAAGGTCAGATCCCAGGGTGGGGGCTGACCAAACGAGCAGACACGAAAGACCGTTAGGCCTACTCTGCTGGCATTTTAGTATGTTAAACTTTGCTAGTGGCTCTGGTAAGATACAGGCCTGTTTTGCAATCTTCCAGTTCACAGGTATGTGTTCTAACCACTGCAGTCTGGACCACAGTGTCTCAGCTGTCAAAGGAGCCTAGCAGTCAGATAGCATGGCAGAAGAAGACTGCAGCTGCTCAGTCATCTGGGAAACTCCAGTTTAGAACCAACCTTCAGTTCCCAGGCCTTAAGTAATTTGTCATGGATCATTTTTCTGGGAAAAAAAAAATAATAAAACAGAATTCATGGGTTAGTCGTAAAAAAAAAAAAAAAAGGCTAAAATTCATAGTATTGTCATGGTGCTACGTTTTAATGCACAACATAGGAAAAAACACATTTTTATGCTCTTATCACACCAAACATGCATATTACGACACAGCATAGTCAAATATATGTATATTTCTACTTCATTTTGTCACTTACAGACTTCATAATCTACTATTTTAAAACGGTATGAAAATTATATGAAAGCTGGATCACATTTTCACAGCACGGCAGAAGCAAACTTCAGCTGCTCTGTCATCTGGGAAAATTCAGGTTTAAAGTAAATTCCAACAGAAGTAGAGAGTGAAGCAAAGACAATTTTGGGAGTAGTGTTGTGGTTTTGGAGCTGCATGTTTCAGAGAAACCATCTGGAAACAGGTTTTGCCCCATATGCATGCACCTCTTTGGGTTGAGGGGGAAGGAGGTCGCTGGACGCTGAGCAGCATTGGCTAGGATCCAGAGGACTTCTTCCCCCACTCAGGGGCCACCGAGTCTACCACTGTTACCCTAGAGGTTGCCTAGAAGAAGGAGGCCCAGCTGGACTGTGATGGGCTCTGGGAAGGTAGGGGTGGCAGGTCAGGGGCACATTCCTCAGCCTGTGCTACTACAAAATTAATCTGCCACTCTGGCAGGACAGGAGGCACCCATAGTAGTTGCATGGGAGGATGTGGGGATCCTCTGTATGGGAGGCCCCGAAGTGGGAGGTCTAGGAACCCATCAGAGGGAGCAACTTCTGGTGGGGGGTTGGGGCCTCAACTGTTAGGGGGTAGAGTTAGGAAAGAGGAAGGTAAGGTGCCTACCTGGCATCTTGGCTAGGAGGGATGGACAGCGGATCCTAAGGATCACAAAGGCAGCGAAGCAGAAGGGGGAACTGGATGTCACTGTCAACCTGGGGACTAATTACCTGACTTGGGATGGGACTAGGATTTTGGAGGGAGCTTCCAGGGAATTGGGCAGGGGTGTGCCCATTTTCCCTACCTACTGTAATACTGCACCTACTCTGCATCAGGAGTTTCAACTTGTAGTTAAAGATCCCGGCCCAGTGGCACCGAGGGTTGAGGCGCTGGACACCACACCTCGCGGCACGCCAGCGACCTGAGTCGGGAGCGAGCTCGGGTGCCGGGGGTCGGCAGGGGATGGACTGGGTTGAGTGCCTGATGGGCTGCTCTCCAGTCCCGGGGGCAGGGTGTTGGGGAGCTTGGCGCTCTGGTGGCCCCTGGTGGAGACCAGGAGTGCCACAGTAGCGTGGAGCAGCATATACAATAGCGTGTCCGACGCTGGCAGGGTTGCCGTGGCGCCAAGTGTCAGGAGCGTGTACACGCCTGGGGTGGAACAAGAATAGAGGAAAAACCCAGCTCATGGGGCAGGTGATGGCACTGGTCCCCCATGCCCTCCCCCGGGTTCCGCCTCGGATGGCCTTCCAGTATCCTCCCCCAAGTGCCTACCTGCAGTTGGAGTCTGAGTCACAAGGAGCCCAAGAGGCATTAGGCTACCCTCCTCAGGCAGATTAAACCGAGGGTGCCAGCTGCAGATGGGGGAGAGAGGAGGTACAGTCCGGAGGGGGCCTCAGGCAGGCAGGACAAGGACCAGTTTCCAGAAAGAGGTCCTCATGAGGTGCGACTGGAGCGAAAGAAAGTTGAAAAAAAAAAAAAAAAGAAAAACTTGTGGTTAAAAGGAATGGTGTAGAGGAGAGGAGTCTGGCTATACTGGAGACCAACATAGAAGGAAGTGGGCCAATACAGAGGTGATTGCCTCCATCCATCTGGGAGGGAAAACCACAGTCCTCAGTGGATGGTTTAAATGTTACTTTGATGGACATTTATGCTAGATGGGGGCAGAAGAAAAAAGGGAGGTATAAACTGCTCCTTCCCCACCACCGAGACTAAAACAGAAGGAAGGGAGGACTCGAGGGGAGGAGAATCCCCCAGGTGCACCATAAAGAAAACAGCACGGTGGTGACCGACAAGGGGGATGGGAACAAAAGGTGTGAAAAGAGAGGACAGAAGGAGGCAGGGCAAATGGGAAAGAAGGGGGCTGTAGGGAAATGTGAACAAGGTGTGGAAGATCATGTGTACAAATGCAGAGAGTCTTGGAAATAAAATTTTAGACCTGAAGACCATCATGGCGGAGGCTGACCTGGACAGTGGGGGCATTACTGAGTTGTGGTGCACAAGTAACCAAAACTGGGACATGGCCACAACAGGCTATACTCAGTTCAGGAAGGATACGGAAGGTGGACTGTTGTATGTACAGGAAAGTATCAATGTGACAGAAATGCAGGAAAACCATGGGGGAAACGAAGGGTTGGAGGTGCTGTGGGTCACCCTAGAGACAAGAACCAGAACCACTATTTGTACTGCGGTAAGCTACAGACCTCCAACACAGGGGGAAGAACTGGATGGGTCACTGGGTAAAGTCAGTAAGTAGCACAATGGCAGAAAAAGGACAGATGGTGCTGGTGGGGGATTTCAATCTGCTGGATGGAGACTCTAGTCTCCCAGCCACAGCCTTAGTTAGAAGCAGGAACATCCTAGACCCCCTGCTGGGGGCATTTCTTAGGCAACTAGTCAGGCAGCCCACTTGTGATGGGGCAATACAGGAGCTGGTGCTCACTAACAGGGACAGTATTGCAGACATCAAGGTGGGGTGCCAACTGGGGACCAGTAAACACCATACAGTGTGGTTCAGCATAAAGAGGGCAGTGGAAGCAAACCACACAAGGACAAGAGTCTTGGACTTCAGGAGGATCAGGAAAAAAACCGATATCCTGAACAGACACTTATGTTCAGTCTTTACGGTGGAAGGAGATGGACCACATAAAACACCCTCCCAGGCTCCCTCCCTCCAGCGCAGCCACGGGTACTCCCAACTAGCAGGCGGCCGGCACCACCTTAGCCGCAGCTTGGATCCACAGCCCCGGACTCCTCAGCCAGAAAACATACGGCAACTGCTGCAACCAACTGGAACGCGAGCGCCTTTGCAGGCGGCGTCCATATTGGTCCCTGGAAAAGCCATTTTTTACTCTGAAAATTGCCTCAAAATTAGACTGTAATTGCTTAGGATTTTATTATTAAGACTGTCTACTGCATATTCTGCTTCTTTGTTAAAGTCAAGGCTTCAGGATTAAGTGTTTACAGCTGTTTTGTTGACCCCTTGTACTGGCTCCAGACTTTGGGCGCCAAAAGAATACACATTTCTATGTGTAGCTTAATCGATCCCTCTGCTGCCTGTCTGCCCCTCTGTCCACAGCCCTACTTAATTCTGGCCTCCTCTCTCCTTCCAGCCATGGAACGCCCTCCCAATCTCCCTCCAGCGTAGCTGTGGGTACTCCCAGCCAGCGGGCGGCCGGCGCCACCTCAGCCGCCGCTCGGATCCACAGCCCCAGACTCCTCGGCCAGAAAAGGTACAGCAACTGCCACAACTTTTACGCCCACCCCACCATTTATTAAATATGCTCGCTTCCCGCCCATTTTCCTAGAAACGCCCCTCCCTATCTGCGCTCACCAATCACACCACTCTGTGCCCAATCTCGGCATACCACATCCCAGTTTCAATACTATAAGGGTACTGTGTCTATAGCCAAGAAAAATCTCCGCCAGGCTCACCGCTAGTCCCCTTAGCCCTGTCTTTCTGATACTTCCATTGCACTAGCAGCCCATCTCCATGTACTCTTAGGCAGCCAGAGCATAATACATGACCTCTGAGCCCCAAAATGTGGGGTCTCCTACGGCTTTGTGTATGGCCTCTCCTATTAGGAATTCCGGCCGGTCTCTATATGCGTAATGGCCAGGCACCTTGTTTGGGCTATACTCCTACTCTGTGCCTTATGGCTAATGGTCTCTTCACTTGCCCCTACGGAGTCCAAAGATACTAGCCTGCGCCCCTATAATTGGGTATCCAGCCCAAGTGGCACATACTCAATACTACATTCACAGAGTACGATCCCTATCTCACAGTATACCTGTACTCTCAGGAATCACTCACTCCAAGTTCTGCTAGCTGCATCTGTAGGAAGTGCTTTCCTCAATGGGAATATCATATTGCACAATATCAACAAGCATGAACCGAGGATCTAGACCAGGTTTCCTAAAATGTCCTCTGCTGCACTCAGAAAAATCCTTTTTCTCCTCCTTCTATGCTCAGGTAACGAAGAGCTAAATCTTGGCCCCCCAGCACCAATCTCCTCACCCTCAGACCTGCCCTTGTTAAACGGCTTGAGCTTTGTGCATATTAATGCGTGTAGCCTACTAAAACAATTCACCTTCATCCAAGCTTGGGTATCTCATATTTCTGCTGATATATGAGTGATCTCTGAATCGTGGCTCAAACCGTCAACTACCGACACAGAAGTAAACACCCCCAGCTACGCCTTATTCAGGGCAGATAGGCACACCAGAGGAGGTGGTGTGGCCACATATATATATAAAAGATAAACTCTCAGTCTATTGCACTAGTGCATCTTCTGTTGCTAATGAATACGAATGTCTTACCCTCAAAGTGGAAATTAACCAGACGTGTGCCGTCCAGCTAATAGGATGCTATAGGGCCCCCTCTGCCGGCCTAAAACTTCTATCTCATCTTAGCGATACTTTGGAACAAGGATCGTTCGAAACCATCATCCTTGGTGACATTAACCTTGACTGGCTATCCAAAGCAGCTGCTCCACTCGTCACCTTTTGTGATGCCCATGGCTGGACCCAGCTTATCAACGAGCTAACACGCCTCAATAATAAAAACCCGGAAAAAAGAACCATTCTGGATGTACTACTAGTAAGCAAACTGCACCTCATCTCTCATGCTGACACCTTCTTTTCTGACATCAGTGACCACTGTTTTATCGGAAGAATAAAGTCGTCTAACAAACCTCACGCTGCATCTAAATTTTCTCTGAAGAGATCAAGGCGTAACTTCAACATAGCTGTCTATATTACTGACCTAAAATTCTCCCTGCGCTGGCAGGAATTTTATTTAGCTAAATCAATCACTGCCGCCTAGGACATCTTTCATGACATTCTATCAGGGGCCTTAAACAAATGCCCCCCTGACCAAAGTGCGCACAAAGAACAAAAACAACAAATAGTTCTCCCACAAAGTCAGATCTCTGCTTTTTGCGAGAGATAAGCTTTGGAAAAGGGCTCGTAAACTAAACACACATAATGATTCGAACCTTTTCAAAGGCACACAACCAATGCACTAAAGCGATCAAAGAAGCAAAGGCTTCCTTTTACTGTTCAGAACTCGACAATGCCTCATTGAATCCCTGTAAGTTCTGGTACACTATAAAGGACCTGATGGGACACTCTACAGGCAATTCCTCCGAACAAGATAACCCATGGCAATCAGCCACTTAGAAAGGGTGAGATCCTAGATTCCTTCAACAACCATTTCGCCACAGCAGGTCTAGCATTCGATAACTCCCCAGCCTGCAAGATACGCTCCACGTCAGATTACTCACCCCAATTACCTGCTGTTACATCAGCCCTATTTAAGCTCCAACCCGCCTCACTAAAAGAAATTGAAGACCTCCTATTATACCTGGATACCAGGAAAAGTGCAGGCGCAGACTTACTGGACCCCTACTTCCTCAAAAACGCCTACCACATTCTTGCCATCCCCATCACCCACTTTTTCAATTTATCCCTCTCACAGGGCATCCTGCCGCCCATCTGGAAAACTGCTCATGTCATCCTGCTCCTCAATTCAGTGGATCAAAGCGATCTCAACAATTACAGGCCCACATCTCTCCTACCTGTGCTCTCCAAACTTTTGGAGAAAATTGTGAATGGATAGCTAAGGTCCTTCCTTGAGTCAACAAATTTACTGAGCCCTATGCAATCTGGATTCAGAGCGCAACACAGCACTATATCAGCTCTGGCTAAAGTCACAGACGACTGGTTGAGAGCCCTCGACGCAAAGAACTTCACCTGTGCGGTCTTTTAGACCTAAGCAAAGCCTTTGACACCCGGCCGACCATACTTCCTACTTCTCTCCTCACTACACACCACTGGAGGGATTCCGCCTCCTGCCATGGTTCTCTGACTACCTGACAGGACGATTCCAACAAGTCAAAGCTGAAGGCGGAGCTGTCCCCTCAAACCTCTCTTACATGGAGTACCCAGGGATCTATCCTTGCCGCTTCTGTCGCAATCTACATAAATAACATGACCATAATGTAAGAACGCCAATATCCACCTATTACCAGATGACATGGTCCCTTTACATCAGTCATCCATGCCAGAGGCAGCCTGCAAGACCTACAAACTGAATTCGACCTCCTGCAGAGCCAGCTAATCCACAAAAAATTACTTCTGAACGCCAATAAACAAAAGCTATGCTCCTCTCTCCGCTTGCCCATGCACCCAATCCAGCAGCCTGTGTGTCTTGCCCTAAAATTAGTACATTATTAGGAGAAGAGCTGGAATTCATTACCAAATTTAAATACCTGGGAGTATGGATCGATAAACTCACCTTCTCTGAACACATCGAAGACGTACTGAAAACATTACGACAAAGGCTTGGGCTTTTCTATAGGCTAAAACAATTCCTGACTACAGACGCCAAAGAAAGACCGGTCAAAATCACCTTCCTATCCCTGGTGGATTATGCAGATTTTTTGTATAGCCATGGTCCCGCCTCCCAACTGGCCAAACTGGACATGCCGTACCACTGTGCAATTAGGTTTATTATGGATCTCCCTAATTCTACCCACCATTGTGCCCTGTACGCGGCTGTGGGGTGGACCTCCCTTACACTCAAGGACGCCACAAAAACGCTGCTTTCTGGACATAGCGTGCCCTTATAAGCAAACTACCCCCATATATCACTGGCTGCCTACCTCTTAGCATTACAGGAAAGTACGTGCTTCGAAGCTACTCCTATCTCTCTCTCATAATACCAAGAATTAGCTCCAGATTCGGTAAGGAGACAATTAGCTTCACGTTGCCCACCCTGTGGAACAATCTGCAAAGGACACTTAAACTAAGCGTCCTTACCTCTTTTCCTAATTTTAAGGTGCTATACGCGCGAGCAGTGACCGAAGTATGCAATTGCTTTGTCAGCCCCCTTCCAGCCCCGAACTCGTTCCCAGCCCGCCCCCAAGCCTGAATCTTGTTAGCGGCCACCTCCAAGACACGAGCGCAATTTCATCTAATAACTAGTGTGAGCAGATTGACCATCTGATGTGTTAGCATTGCATTTATTACTCTATACCCCTCATAACGCTCCTTCTACTGTATGCTACCGTATCCTTCTCCCATTATACAGTTATGACCCTACTTACCCTCAGGGTCTGTATAGCATATTTTTTATGTCAACCCATGTCTGGGGTCAACTGTGCTTGTTATTTGTTTTACTGTCCCTGTATAATCCTCTATGTGGGCAGCGCCCGATCTGTACAATGTATTATCCTTACTTTGCATATGGAATCTATGTATGTATGTACTTGAAAAACAACAGGTCCTCCTTGTAAATGAGTTCTGCTCAACGGTGACCGCCTGTATAGATAAAGACTTTGATTGATTAATTGATAAAAGCAGCAAGAATGCTGGAGGGGTAGAAAAAAGTCAATTTACAGAGGAGAGAGTACTGAAAGGACTTGCAAAGGACAAAACTATAGGACCAGACGGGGTACATCTAAGAGTGTTGAGAGAACCCAGGGAGGTACTGACTGCACCTCTGACAGCCTTTTCAACAACTCACTGGAAATAGGAGTGGTTCCAGAGGACTGGAGGAGGGCAGATGTAATCCCCTTCCAACGCGATAGCAGAGAGGAGGCTGGCAACTATAGGCCAGTCAGACTGACATGAGTGGTGAGGTAGCTAATGAGTCATTTCTGAAGAAAAGGATTGTATCTTGAATGCAGTGAGTTACAAGATCTGAGGCAGCATGGAGTGGGGTGGTCATGTCAGACCAACTTGATAAAGATTTCTTTGACTGGCTGGCCTAGAAAGTAGATCAGGGAGGAGCGGTGGACTTGGCCTACTTAGACTTCAGCCTTCAACACTGTACTACACATATGGCTCATTAGGAAAATGGGCAGTTTGGGGGGCGAGTCCTATGGTGGTAAACTGGGTATGAAAAAACTGGTTAATGGTCAGCCCGGTGGCGCAAAGGGCTGGGGCGCTGGACGCCTTACCATGCGCTACGCCGGCAACCAAGGTTCAGGAATGACCTCGGGTCGTTGGGGTGCCAGCGCACTGGGGGAAGGGAGGAGCAGGACTGAGCAAGCCGGCAGGCTAATCTTCTCTCCCGGGGGTGGTGGGGTGGGTTGTCACCCCCTTCCCCATATAGTTCCACTCCCACCAGCTGGCTGTCCAGTGAGTAGCTTAGGTGGGAGGGGGTGGCACTATTATGGGTGTGAAGATGAAGCTGAGCTGGCGCCACGGTGTGCGTGCGTGCCTCCACATGCACGCACGGCAGTGTGCCGGGACCTCAGGCCAGGAAGTGGGAGAAAACCCACAAATACCATAACAATGTATATTAAAAAAGGAAAAAGGAAAAGAAAAAAACTGGTTAATAAATAGGTGACGGGTGGTGGTAAATGGAATTTACTCGGGGGAAAGGAGAGTGACCAGCAGGGTACCTCAGGGCTCAGCACTGGGTCCTAGCCTCTTAAATGTCATTATAGGTGACACTGCAGAAAAGCTGGAAAAGAAAGTATGCCTCTTTGCAGATCACGCCAAAATCTGCAATAAGGTGGACATCCCAGAGGGGGTGAAGAGAATGTGCAGAGATCTGAGAAAACTCAAGAAGTGGTTATGGGTATGGTAGTTGGGGTTCAACGTGAAAAAGTGCAAAATCATGCACCTAAGGTAGGGCAGAGTATAATATGGAGGTGGGGGGGGGAGAAGAGGTACTAATGATCACCAAAGAGGAAAGAGACCTGGGAGTGATCATATGATAAACTCAAGGTGAAAAGGCAGTGTGATAGGGCCGGCCCATTGGCACAGCAGTAGCGCTACTGTTTGTGAAGCCAGCAACCTGGGTTCAGTAGTGAGTCAGGATCGTCTGAGGGCCGGCCGGGTGGTTAAGGATTGAGCACCCGAAGGGCCGCTCTCCTTCTCTGGGAGGGGTGGGCAGCTCTCTTCACTGTAATACCACCACCACCTAGGTGACCACGGGTGGTGCTGGTGCAACAGAGGAGGAAGTACACTAGGGAGGGACGGGCACTGGCTGAGGACCGGAGCGGAGGTGTGTCTCAGCACGCCTCCGACTCACTGGTTCTCCATCTGCGCTGATGTCTGCAGGGTCCTCCATGTGCACTGATGTCTGCAGGGGGTGAGGACCAGAAAAAAAGGAAAGACCCCACAACCAAGCCAGGCGACAGGCTCTCACACCAACAAAGTGACCAAAGAGGATCTGGGGAAGGACTCCAGGTGCACGCTTCTCTGAAGTTCGGAGGGGGGTAAAAAAGGGGAGAGCCCCCTCCGCCCCACCTGGAGGGGGGGTCATCTGGGTTCTAGCTGCCATGGGCCGGGGCCCATATCAGGCGATCCCGGTCCTCTCAGCGCTAGTCTAGGTGGTGCATTGGAAGCCCCGAGAGAGGGCTTGGACGTAGTGACAGGGGGCCAATAAAGTAGAAAAAAAAAGGCAGTAGTGAGGGCCAGTGGGATTCTGGGGTGTACAGAGAGGGGTATTATCAGCAGGAGCAGGGTACTGCTGCCACCATACAGTTCGTTGACAAGACCCCACATGGAGTACTGTGTCCAGTTCTTGAGACCACATGTCAAGAAGGACATGACAAGGTGGAGGATGTTCAGAAGAGAGCAACTAAAATGATGCAGGAGCTGCATCAGACGCCCTATGAGGAAGAGAAGGTGCACTAGAGCAAGGGGACATGCAATGAAGCTGAAAGAGGGAAAATCTATGATGGATGTGAGGAAATACTTCTTCATTGAAAGAGTGGTGGATGCCTGGAATGGCCTTCCAGTGGAGGTAGTGGGGACAAAAACAATGGTGGGCTTCAAACATGTATGGGATAGGCACAAGGGAATTAATAGCTAGGAAGCGGGGGAGGGAGGGTCTGCGGTTAAAGTGTAATAGGCAAGAGAAAATGGCAGACCAGGTGGGCCAAGCGGTTCTTATTTGCCAAAAAATTATCTGTTTCTATGTTTAGAACAAGACAAAAGTTCCCACGCCTATTGTCAGAGAAAAACTAAGTAAACCGTGGATAATAGGCAATCTGACTGAGGCTATCTTTATTGACCTCACAAAGGCTTTTGACCTTGTTGATCACACTTTGCTTCTCCCCTCCATTCGACACCTGCATTTCTCCTCCTCTGCTGTTGACTGGTATGAAAGCTACCTGACAAACAGAACTCAAGTGGTGAAATTTAATTCCTCTCTATCGAACAGTACCACCATTAACATTGGTGTACCTCAGGGCTACATCCTAGGGCCCCTCCTATTCTCTCTTTATATAAATAACGTTGGAGCTGCTCTAAAATCCTGCTCTGCTATTCTATATGCTGATGATCTTGTCACCTATACAAGTTCTACTAATATAGACACTATCAATACAACCCTTTCCTCTGACTTTAACAATATCCAAAACTGGCTATATGACCACAAACTGGCTGTCAACACTACCAAAACTAAAGCCATGCTGCTTGGATCGGCCCCAAAGCTCCAGGCTTGTACAACAGCACTGATGGTGCAGGACTCAGAAGGTCAATTACTGGAATGTGTGACCTCTTTCAAGTACCTGGGCATTCTGTTTCTCAGGCCAAACTTGATGGACTAACCAACACCTCCGGTTAAACCCAGCACAGCTACCTAGAATAACCTGCCCTCATCCCAGCCTAGCCAGGAACACTAGTAAGCTATTAATCCTCCTTACCGCACTGCCCCCCAAACCCCCCTCCCACTTTCCCAACCATAGTCTATCAATGGACTTTTCGTGGTCTCCAGGGCTGAGCCACCCAGAGAATCATCCAAGACATAACCTAAATCCTCATACAATCGCTTTGTTTTCCAGTGTTTGTCTAAGTTCTCATGTACTACTCTCTAATTACCTAATGTGCTGAACCCTTATAACAACTGTATTTGTCTCTTGTATTATTTGTCCACCCTGACGTGGAACCTTTGTAAAAGAGCTCACGCTCAAAGATCTTCCGATATTACAAATAAATAAATAAAAATAAATAATCCTGCTAGATCACTCTCTTGATCTTAATCTTCATGTACAGTCTGTTTGCAGAGCTGTCGACTCCAAACTGGGTGTTGCATATAAGACTAGTTATATGCTCATGCCATCGGCTAAAATGGCCATTGCGAGGGGGATTCTGCTCCCCACCCTAACCTATGAGGCTCCCTTATTTGGGGCTGCTCTTAAAACTGACCTACTCAGATGAGATATTACGTATAACAACATATGTTGCTATGCCTCTTCTGCTCCTCGGCTTAAACACCACTGTCAACTTTATAATGATCTTGATTGGCTCTCTCCATTAGCTAGTAGAAAATACTACCTTGGCTCTCTTATTGATTCAAAAATTCGAAATCAAACCCCTAGGTGTCTTGCAGCTAAGCTTGTTCCTCAGGGCACACTCCATGGTCTACGATCAGCTGATAAATCCTATCTGAATTTGCCGAGGTGCCGCACTAGGAAAGGAACTGCTGCATTTGAGCATGCGGCTCCACAGCTGTGGAATTCCCTTCCCCTTGACATTAGACTTTCTAGCTCCCACACATGCTTTAAGAGAAAATTTCACTCAAATCTGCTGATTGCTGATACCTGTTCCTGCTTTCACCCTACCTAATGACTGATGTCTCTGGTCATACAATAGTATTTCCTTACCTCATAGAAACATAGACTTTGACGGCAGATAAGGACCACTTGGCCCACCCAGTCTGCCCATTTCCCTACGTACTGGATAAGCTGCCGATTCTAGTTAATCAACAGCCTACTTCCTGCAACCCCCCACTATAATTGCCTTATGTCTGTCCCATGCATGTTTGAATTCCCCAACTGTTTTAGACCCCACAACCTCTCCAGGAAGGCGGTTCCATGCGTCCACCACTCTCTCTGTGAAAAAGAATTTCCTCACATTACCCCTGAGCCGTCCCCCCTCTAACTTTAAATTGTGCCCTTGTTCTTACACATCTCTTTTTCTGAAAGATGCTACCCTCCTGGACTTTGTTGATTCCCTTGAGGTACTTAAAAGTTTCTATCATGTCCCCCCTGTCCCTCCTTTCATCAAGGGTATACATATTAAGCTCTCTCAGTCTTTCTTCATATGGTTTCTGATGTAGACCGTGCACCATTTTACTCGCCCTCCTCTGGACTTCTTCCATCCTGTCTATGTCCTTGTGCAGATGAGGTCTCCAAAACTGCACGCAGTACTCCAGATGAGGTCTCACCAACTGTCTGTATAACCACTTCCTTTTTTCTACTTGTGATGCCCCTCCCTATGCATCCCAGTATCCCCTGGCTCTCCTTACCGACTTCTCACATTGCTTACCCACCTTTAGGTCATCTGATATGACTACACCCAGATCCCTTTCATTATTGTTGTTGTTAGTACCTCCCTGCTATTAGTGACTCTTCTCCTGGATTTTTATTTCCCAGGTGCATTACTTTGCACTTCTTTGCATTGAATCTAAGTTGCCATATGTCTGACCATTCCTCCAACCTTGCCAAGTCCCTTTTCATCCTTTCTATCCCCTTGTGTATCAACTCTGTTACAGATCTTTGTGTCATCTGCAAAGAGGCATACCTTTCCTTCCAGACCCTCCATGATGTCACCTATAAAGGCGTTAAAAGAGGACTGGACCCAATACTGAGCCCTGAGGTACTCCACTAGTAACCCCTTCTAGAAATGTGTCCTATCTCACTATTACCTTCTGTGTCCTAAGTTGTGCAGCCAGTTTGTTACTCCAGGCTACCAACTCTGGGACCCACTCACAGGCTGGCTAACTTGATTATTAATCTTGTGCGGACTGTGTCAAATGCCTTGCTAAAGTCTAGGTAGGCCATATCCACAGCCCCTCCCTGGTCTATTACTTTGGTCACCCAGTCAAAGAAATCGATTAGATTCATCTGACATGACATTCCTGCTGTGAATCAATGCTGCTTTGGGTCCTGTGCCCCGCTGGCCTCTAGGTACTGAACAATTCTTTCTTTCAGAAGTGATTCCATCATTTTCCCCACCACTGAGGTCAAACTAACAGGTCTGTAGTTTCCTGCTTCTGCCTTGCTCCCATTTTTGTGAAGGGGAATCACATCTGCCCTCCTCCAGTCCTCAGGTACCACCCCATCTTCTATATAACTCTCTTACTGCCTTAGCCTGTCCTGGCTTCCTTCCCCTACCCATATACAATCTTGCACTGCAGGCATCTCCCTTACACTTACATATACTCATATGATCTAATTTCATGACTTGCTCCCCTTTTCCATACTTACCGACCTTTTGCATAATGACACCCCCTGCTCTCAATGGTTATTTCTTCCTTTTGTATTACCTGTTTTTGTTTTTGTGTACCTTGTTCTGTTTATATACGTCACCTGATAATTTATTGTCCAGGGTCCTCTCTATTCATTGCATAGGTAGGCACCTACGAACTTATGAATGGTCTACTCTGCATGTATCTGATATACTGTATCCACTTTAACTCACTGTATGTAAAGCGCTTTATTTTGTATGTTCCGATATATTGTATCCTCTTTAACTCATTGTATGTAAAGCACTTACAAATTGTTATCCTGTTAAGTTTCTGCATGTCTGTACTCTCCTGGGTCGTGCCTAAAAATAGTCGCAGGGATTTATTTAACTCCAAAAATTGATTAGCGTTTTGCTCATAAAAATGCTAAAACATTGTGAAAATGCATAGCACTCGCCTCACTGTGTTTAACAAACATAATACTTCTAGAAAACCTATATAAATACCTTCTGTACAGTTAGCATTGTCCCAAGAAAAAAACTGCTAATCAATTATTTAAAACCCTGAGTCATTTTATGGCTAGTGCACTTACCCGGTTAACAAAAGCTAAATAAATACATGCTGAGTCTCCAGCGGAGGGTGCACACCTGTCACTGTCAGCACCCTCCTTCACCAAAGATCTGACAGAAGGAGAGGGAGATATTCCTTGAGAATCAACAAAAGACTGGGGCTTGTCTTGGGATAAATTCCTAATGCTGTGAACAGCTCCATCTGGTCTGGTTTGCAATGCTGGTAAGGATCTCATTCTTCTGACTTATAACTCCAATAAGTACTTTGGAATGTATATTCTCAATACACCATTTCCCAGATGGTATATTTTAATACAATGAATAAATACATTCTATTTGCACTGTCCAAAATATCTCCCTTATAGCTGATCTACTTGGCCAGAGAACCTAGTCGAGGTAACTGTCCCTTATACCGGTGCAGCACTAGCAGCTCGGCCTGTCCCATGCCCTCATCACGTGCTGGTGGCCCATTTCACCTGGCACCGATCCGCCCGGGACATCATTGCCAGGCAAGGCGTTGCCTGCTGCTGCTGCTAGGGAAGGAAAGGGTGCTTGATACAGTCAGTATGCACAACAACCCCGACAGACTCTGTCGTTCCTCCGGACACGGAAAAAAGCCCGACTCAGCCCTTTCCCCGCAAACAGTCCGAAAGCAGGGGCACCTTACCTGAGGCCCTTGGTCTGCCTTCGGGCTCTTCTCAGTCCAGCGTACGACTCCCACACTACGAGTGCCCCATCCCTGCGTTGTCCGTCCGTTCTCTCTCTCCAGCCTTGTACCTTCCCCACCGCTGCCCAACCTTCGGCAGAGGAGGAGGTGGCAGCGCTACCGTCCGCTGACGTCACCGGTCCTCCGAGGGTGCCGAGCTCGGGTTGAGAGCAGAGAGGCAACCCTTTCACCGTAGGACAGTCAGCGGCAGGATGTGAGCAGGGGAAGTTCAAATGCAGCTTTTTTCAGCGTCTCTGCGCCGCTTAGAAAGTTATATGTTTTTTGTTTAATCCTGTAATTGTGCGGCGTGTGATAGTTATCTGCATGACTAGTAAATTGCATACTATTGTCAGACACACGTCAGGGTGCTAGTGAAGTGCAAGGCCACTGTACAGGATGTCATCGTCACGCCAATAAAATGTCTTGGCGGGCGGCGGCGGCGCACAACTACAAATAATCTAAAGAGAACAGGAAATTACTCTTTGGTATGCTTCTTGAGCCCAGAAATGCACGATTGGGGGGGGTTAGTCCTCCAGATTTTACTCCTCTGTGTGGCCCAGGTGTCCTCCCAGTTAGATTACGTGTGGAGGCACTGGCACCTTACAAAATCACTGGGACGCCGTAAATGTTTAAGTGGCTCCTGGGTTCCTTTCTCCTTCGCTGGTTGGGGGAGGTTGTTAGTATCTAGGACATAGCAGAAATAGTAACTAGAGTAGGAGCCAGGTGCACTTACTTATGTGTCTGGGTCTGAAAGGTTTGATGACTGTTTCTCATGTAAAAAAAAAAAGTGTAGACTTCAGATTTACAGCTCTTATTCGCAGGGACACTGGTTTACCGTGATTGAGAAAGAGCAGATTCCGGTTTGCACATTGGAAAAACCGGTATTGTCACCAGAGTCTGCGAATCCAAAATCCGGTTTTACCAGTGTTTTGTTTTCGGTAATTATTTAACAAATTTTTTGTCTGCTACCATGCATATTAGCAATTTTGACGTCCACTGTTGTACATACATCCATCCTTGCACCAGTTTTGTTATTTTGATAGGTACAAGATGTGATAGCAGCACAGTTGTGCCCAACCCTCAAGTGCGATGGCAGTGTCAACAGCACTGTGGCCTTGCTCTTTCCCTCAGATACTGCACTGTAGCCCCCCACCCTCTATTGCATTGTCTGCAGAAGGACTATGGCTCCAATTCCACAGGTGTTACAGCAGCAGCAACAGCACTATGTCCTTATTCCTCAGGTTTGACTGCAGCATGCACTCATCCCTCAGATGTTATGGTGACACCAACACAGCCAACTCCTCCAGGCGCCAACACAGCTTCTCCCCACAGTGCCACCCCAGATGCAACAGTGTGCACAAATACAGCCAATCCAGTCACCAAAAATTGCAAGCAGTCAGCTGTCCCCCAAGCACCAACACAGACAGCCCTGAACATACAGGATAGCCACTCATGCAACCAAATCCATGGTTTAATGAACAGAATTTCCCCTGCCCAATCACCCATTTTCAGTGGATTCTCTACTGAGCAATGCCATGGTAATTCCCTGTTGGGCAGGGATATTTTCCCAAAGCCCCCCCAACCAGACTTTTGCCCCTCTATGACATTGGTACCATGACTTTGTACTTTGGTCTATGTTATACGTCACGGAACCATTGCTCTGCATGTCTTGTTATATCACTAATTCAGAAACGAATAAAATGAAATACAGAGAACAGCTGCATTAAATAGAATAGCGTTTATAAAAAATGTGCAGAAAGAGTAAATAGAAATACAAAAGCATCCATACAGTAAAAATATGCAAAAGTATTAAAAAAGGCATAAAAAGGTGTGTGTGTGTGTAATTCGAGAAACCAAATTCTATACAAAACTGTTAGAAAAAAGTACACTGAAAGTGTAGAAACAGTGAAGAACAGACATTTGAATGGAAACCCATATACGATAAAATATGCAAAATATGGAACATAACATATAAGTACAGCAATTAAACTAAAGCTCTATCAAAGAAAATGTGTAAAACCTAACTACAGTGAAAAAGCAAGTGAACTAAAACCTACAATATAAACATATGGTATCTAACCAACTATAAATACATTAAATGTGCAAAGGCATATTATATGAAATGTGGAAAACTGCAATAGTATAAAAGGTGTTCCTCACATCATGTGTATTAATGGGGTAGCATATGGTGTCCTGGAGAACCAAGACATGTATGCACAGGATAGGCTGCACCAGAGTTTGTAAAGCTCAGGGATTCTAAAGAAATATCTGGGACAGTTTATTATAGAAAAGTACAACTTAAAGCAGGCAGGGTGACTGTGTGGGTGTGGGCAGTAAACCGCGCCACCATGCAAAGGAGTCCATCAGTCTCCAACCCCCCAATAGACAGCAGAAGGAGGGAGAAATCAAAGCTCTATCCGGCAAAGAAGGGGAGGGGAAAGGAAGACTGTTAAGGAGGGTGGGTACAGCAAGGGTCAGAGCAGGTGCAAGTACTAAACAAGTACTGCTGTTTAGTGTTTACCAGTTATGGTGGGGGACAGGGGTCCAACTTTGGGTGATGAATTATCCCAGGGAAAGGTGACAGACAGGCCACATGAGGAGAGAGAGGGAGCTCAACATGGACAACCTAGAAGATAGAAAGGAACGAGACATGAGTGAGACCTTCAAGTACCTAAGAGGCCAAAAAGAGGGAAGGACAACAGTGGCAACAGTCTGAAGTTAGAGGGAGGAGCCAGCCCATTTCATGGCGAGGATGGCACTGGTGACTGGCTTGAATACGCTACTAGAAGTATAAAAATGGGCATCAAATATGTTGAGGAAACCGTGCAAAAATATATAATCCAGCTACTTGTTGTACATGAGCTGGGATAGCAGTTTCAGATTTTCTACCAACAGGTTCCTCCTTTGATCTGTGTGGATCTGTCCATATACGGAGAAGGATCTCTCCACATCTGCACTTGACACAGGTATCCAGATAGCTTGTAGAGCAGCTCTGGAAGTACAGTTAGTTGTGACTGCCTTGAAAGCCAGTACTGCCCAACATCCAACTCCAGTATGCTTGGAAGTTCTCTTATATCCTCCTAGCATATACATCCCAGTCATTTTGCAGTTCTGTTTGGTTGTGCAGTGCTAACAGAGGAATGTCACTGGCATGCGTGTCAAATCCTATTCAGTTTTGATAAATTTCTGGGGTCCAAAATATGGCAAGCCTTAAAGAATTCAACTGATGGGTTTGTGTCCATATGCTTAGAAAGCTTGTTTAAGCGACACCAAATGCTCCTTGGAAAGGGCAACATTTTCCTGCTTGACCCGTGGCCTCATAGCCTGCAAGTACCCGTCAGTTCTGTCACCAAATCGTTCCATCTTCAACACTCCTGCTTCAAACCGCTTTTTGATTTTGCTAATAGTGTCATACAGCAAAACAGCCAAGGGCTTTTCCTTGCTTTGCAAAAGCTCGATTGCATCAATAAGGTCAGTACGGTTTTCAGCAATGAATGCAGTTTGAACCTGCAGCTCTGTGAACCATTCTTCAGATAGTTTTTTTAGGGACCTCATGGAGTTGGCATCACTGGTTTCATCCTTGAAGAACCCTCGAAGGTGTTCCAGATATGCAGAGTGGTATTTTACTGCTTCGAACCAGGTGTTCTAACGGGTCAAGACAGGAACAGGAGGCAATATTGTTTTTTCCGCACCCCTCTCCTCCAGGAATGCTATGTACTCTCGTTTACGTTTTGGCGACTGCTGAAAGGCATATTTTATAAGTGCCACAAGCTTATTCACCTGCTCAAAGTGGCCAATCCAGGTATCACCCACCAATGATAAAACGTGTGCCCAACAACCCACATGGACTACATGGTCACCAATTAGGCCACGTAATACATCATTAAAGCACTTTGTCATGTAACGTGCATTGTCACTAACAAATGCTACCACTTGTTCCATCTCCACACCATATTTATGCAAGGTCTTTAAAACACTTTGGGCAACAGTGGAGTGGTTTACCGCTGTTAGCTCTATGGTGTCTGCTATTCTTGATTTTGCACCCTCCATTACAAAAATAATGTTCATTGCACAGCGGGAGTCTGCATCAGTTGTTTCATCGCACATTACTGTGAGTGTCTTGCCTCTTACCAGCTGACTAATTCCCTCCTCCATTTCCCTGTTTAGTCGGGGCAAGTAATTCTGTCGTAAAGTGTCTGCCTTTGGAAGCGCTCCAATTCCTTTGATATACTTCCCCATCCAGTCTCTCAAGCAGGGCTGATCCAGCTTTTCAATTGGTATATTGGCACCACCAAGCCCTCAACGTGTCCAAAATGGTTTCCTCCTTGCAGCAGCTGCAGCTGTTGTGGCATTAAAACTGGTGTGCAGGGTCATCTGTCTGCTGTTACTCTTCTGGCTTGTGTTCTTGGTGTGTTTTTTGCTTTTACAGTGATCCACCACTGTGTCCTTCCTGATGTGGTCAACAGGGTGATCACAGAAGCAACAGAACATCTTCCCTCCATCTTCAAACATGCCATAGGACTTGAATTGCAACGCATACGGTCTTCGCGGTAACAGATGAGATTTTGGCCATTTTGCTTGGTGGTGGTGTTGCCATTGCTACACGTGTAGTGTGGATGACTCCCAACAAACTAAAATTGAAACAGTTGGGAGATATAGAAAATATATTTACAAACTGTGCAGCACAACTATTACAATTTCACAACTAAATTACTCAATCTCTCAAATCAAGACAGAAATCATGCTGCCCTTCAAAGTTTACAGTCCAGACTAGAACTATCTATAGTAAGAAACAAAACCATGTCTATGAGAGTGGGGAGGAGCAGCTACAGATTTTACGCTGACCTCAGCCACTTAAATTCCAGACTACAATATCGCTATTTATCTGCATCTATCCCATTCTCCGCCAATTCCTGGCCACCATTGCAGAGTTACTTACATATTTCTGCCAAATCTCACTAACTGCTAATGTGAGGCTATGTGGAGAAGGGTACCCAAAATTAACCACTGTGATGTCAGAAACATACAATCTAGACTTTGAGTCACTGTGAGTGCAAAGAAATATAACAAATCACAATACCTTTTCAGAAGGGCAAGGACTCACAGAGGCAGACCACCAACAGCACTTTCACAGTTTGACTTAAAAAAAAAAAATACGGTAAATCCTAACTCTGCAACACCAAGAAAGCATTCACATTTTTAGCATGGAAGACCCACTAGTGGGCAAAAAGAAAGCAAACTGTACCTTTTACAATGAAGGATAGTGGCCCGGCAGCTGATCGCGTCCGACAGCACTTCAAGGCCTGAAATCGTAATTGAAATGTTTACATGTGGCCCACAGAAAAATGTACACATAACTGTTAAGATCATCATCATCCACACCCTCATCCTCATCAATGCATTCTCCAATTACAGCTTTCCACCAGCACCCACGCCTACTTACTTGAAGAGTGATGCAAAGGGACAAGCATGAGGCGCTGGAAGCAGTGCTGACAGGTGGTTCAACGTCAGAAGGAATCTGCAGCAGCGCACAGGCATGATATTCATGAAGACTTCACCTTCCGACTCCCAGCAAGATGGGTGGCAACAGCAGCTTCATCGATTCTCCAGAATAGACAGCAGCAGTAAGTGCAGCCCCCACCCCGCAGGTGTGACGGCAGCAAGTGCAGCCCCCAACCCGCAGGTGTGATGGCAGCAAGTGCATCCCCCACCCTGCAGGAGTGACGGCAGCAAGTGCATCCCCCACCCTGCAGGTGTGACGGCAGCAAGTGCAGCCCGCACCCCGCAGGAGTGATGGCAACAGAGGTAGAATGACAGTACTCATCCAATGCCATGTACCAAAGCTTTACAGAGCTCAGACGTGAATTAAGCTGAACCACCAGACGCCAAGGTGGACTCCGTCGGTTCAGTCCCTAACATCTAGCAGCCTGGATTGGTTTATTTATATGTAAACAAAGTGCATCCAATTAAAACAAAAATCCACAATGATTAATGAGGATTGGGACTGAGGATGCTAATGGAGAGATCAGCAATCTGTACTGAAGAATAAACCAATCAGGAATTGCACCAACAGTAAATTAGGCACTTTCTAACTTGGACCTCATGAAAATGGAGCCTCTTAGTTTTCAAGTCGAGACTCAACTGATGAAGGTGTTCTACGGCAGAGGTAAAGCCATAAAACCACTGTGCAGCTCGTGAGCTTCCTCTCTCTACGCCCCCGCTTGCAGTCAACTGAAATAAATCTATCGTTGTGCTCAATCACCAATTTGAGTGATCACTCAAGTGCAAAGACTATTTTTAATATAGTGCCTGCGGGGGGGCCGAGAGGTGAAGCCCCAATCTGCACAGTGGTCAGGGCTCACCTCTGCAGGTAATTCACCTTTACGAACTTATCAATTCTCTGTAATTCCCCAACACTTCCAACAATATTCCAGTAGACATTCCCACAAAAGCCAAACTGAAAGGTGGTAAGATTATTAACATGCAGTTAGACAGTTTAAATCATTTTTTTCTTTATTTACCCCCTAGGTAAACAAAGGAGGAAAATCCGAAGTTTCGACAGTGGTTTCGGTTATTCAGTTTGATGTGGCTTAATAAAGTTCTTTTGTCTGACTGTGTCTGTTTTTTATCATTATTATTCAGTCTTCTGCGTGCTCACAGACACAGTTCTGTGCCACTCTGCCCATTCACCCCTCCCTCCGAGGCCAGAACCGTCTTTCCCAGCATGTGAACCAGTCCGCCCAGCCTGTCCATCTGCCAACCATCAACCAACAAACCAATGGAGCGTGGCATGGACCCGGCAGACTGGCATGCGTGCTGGGAAAAACGGTTTTGTGCCACTCTGCCCGTTCACCCCTCCCTCCGAGGCCAGAACCGTCTTTCCCAGCATGTGAACCAGCCTGCCCATCTGCCGACCATCAACCAACAAACCAATGGAGCGTGGCACGGACCAGGCAGACTGGCATGCATGCTGGGAAAAACGGTTCTGTGCCACTCTGCCCGTTCACCCCTCCCTCTGAGGCCAGAACCGTCTTTCCCAGCATGTGAACCAGTCCGCCCAGCCTGCCCATCTGCCGACCATCAACCAACAAACCAATGGAGCGTGGCATGGACCCGGCAGACTGGCATGCATGCTGGGAAAAACGGTTCTGTGCCACTCTGTCCGTTCACCCCTCCCTCCAAGGCCAGAACCGTCTTTCCCAGCATGTGAACCAGCCTGCCCATCTGCCGACCATCAACCAACAAACCAATGGAGCGTGGCATGGACCCGGCAGACTGGCATGCATGCTGGGAAAAACGCTTCTGTGCCACTCTGCCCGTTCACCCCTCCCTCCGAGGCCAGAACTGACTTTCCCAGAATGTGAACCAGTCCGCCCAGCCTGTCCATCTGCCGACCATCAACCAACAAACCAATGGAGCATGGCACGGACCCGGCAGACTGGCATGCATGCTGGGTAAAACGGTTCTGTGCCACTCTGCCCATTCACCCCTCCCTCCGAGGCCAGAACCGTCTTTCCCAGCATGTGAACCAGTCCGCCCAGCCTGCCCATCTGCCGACCATCAACCAACAAACCAATGGAGCGTGGCACGGACCCGGCAGACTGGCATGCATGCTGGGAAAAATGGTTCTGTGCCACTCTGTCCTTTCACCCCTCCCTCCAAGGCCAGAACCGTCTTTCCCAGCATGTGAACCAGCCTGCCCATCTGCCGACCATCAACCAACAAACCAATGGAGCGTGGCATGGACCTGGCAGACTGGCATGCATGCTGGGAAAAGTGGTTCTGTGCCACTCTGCCCGTTCACCCCTTCCTCCGAGGCCAGAACCGTCTTTCCCAGCATGTGAACCAGTCTGCCCAGCCTGCCCATCTGCCGACCATCAACCAACAAACCAATGGAGCGTGGCACGGACCCGGCAGACTGGCATGCATGCTGGGTAAAACAGTTCTGTGCCACTCTGCCCGTTCACCCCTCCCTCCGAGGCCAGAACCGTCTTTCCCAGCATGTGAACCAGTCTGCCCAGCCTGCCCATCTGCCGACCATCAACCAACAAACCAATGGAGCATAGCGCGGACCCGGCAGACTGGCATGGCTCTGGGAAAACGGTTCTGTGCCACTGCACGCTTCACCTCCTCCTCCGAGGCCAGAACCGTCTTTCCCAGCATGTGAACCAGTCCGCCCAGCCTGCCCATCTGCCGACCATCAACCAACAATACTTGTTTGTTCACATGAAGCATACATTTCATGCACATACAACCCCCTTCGCCCTCCATCTTGCCTCCCTTGCATTCCTATTCAAAGCATGCCCCCCCAAACAAAGCAACAAAAAAAGCTTACCAGGCACATAGAAAGGTAGTAGTCCCATGGCAGCAAATGGCAAGGCAGTTAATGTGCAGCACAAGGGAGGTAGTGGAGCAGGTTAGCAGCACAAAGCTGGCAGGTCAGTTCATTAGGGTCACACAGCCACTCTTCCCACCTGGATGGACCAGCACTGCCCCTCTCTCACCCGGATGGACTGGCATAGCCACTCTCCCCACAATGGCAGATTTTTGAACAGTGCACATTAGAGTAGGTACATCCCAAATAGACACTGCCAGTATCCCCACCCCAACACAGCTAGTGTCTCCACACTAACACTGCCAGCATCCCCACCCCATTATTGCTAGTATCCCCACCCCACTCAACCCAGCCAGTGTCCACACCAACATTACATGGCCAGTACCCCCATTCTACACCACCACAGACAGTGTCCCCACACTAACATGGCTTGTATCCACATCCCACACCAGAACCAGTCCCCCACCCAGATGGACCTGCACAGCCTCTCTCCCACCCAGATGGACGGCATGGTCACTCTACCCACAGTGTCAGATTTTGGTGCATCCCAATAAGTCCCGACACCACAACAATCAGAGTCCCCACCCCATCGCTAGTATTCCCACCCAGTGTCTCCACCCCACTGCTAGTATCCCCACCCCACCTTAACATTACATGGCCAGTACCCACCTGCACCACCATGACCAGTGTCCCCACACCAGCACTGCCAGTGTTGCCACACCAATACTGCCAGTACCCCCACCTCACCATGACAAGTGTCCTGACACTGTCACAACCAGTGTCCCCACCTCATTGTGGGTATCCCCACCCAGTGTCTCCACCCCGTCCCGCTGCTAGTATCTCCACCATGTCCCTAAACCCAAAACTCCTACACAGATTGTGCCAACAGTAACATGGCCAGTAACCCCATTCCACACCACTATGATCAGTCCCCACCCCACTATCTGTATCCACAGCACCAGAACCAGTCCCCACCCTACTGTCAGCATGCATCCCCACACCACCACTACCAGTGTAACCACAACACAGCTTGTGTCCCCAGCCCATGGACTGCGTCCCCACTACTAGTAACCTCTACCCAGCAACACAACCTGCTGTACCCCACACCCCAAATAGACAGCCTCCACCATAATACACTCAAAAAAGGTCAGTGGTGATCTTTTCGGGTGGCACAACCTAACAGCCTTGTGATCTGCCCCCGCTCAGAATGGATCGCGACACCAAATGTCACGATTGTTCTGGCATTCGGTCCAATCACCCCCCCCCCAAAACTACCGTGAACTAAAAATTCCTTCCTTAAAAATATTTTTTGCACCAATTGTGGAGTGGAGGTACAACATACACCTGGCCCAAGGATGACAAGGCTGGAAACCGAGCAGCAACCAAACAATCGCAGCAGCAGAGAGAGCGACCTGACCGAGCGACCACCCAGCCAGTGGCACTGCGGCAGCCAGGGAGGGGCAGCGCCAGGGAGCTGGAGGAGCGGAGCTTGTAGGAGGAAGGGACTCCTTGGAAGCAAGCCCAAGCTGGAAAGTTCCGGCAAGCTTAACAACAATAATCATCACAGGAAAATTTAAAAACAAACACCGGGGGAATTATTTAAAAGGAGCAGTGAGGTTTTCCCTTTTGGAGTGGACAGACCAAACGTCAATTCAAGCGGCCCCCACCTTACCTGCCTAACAGTTAAAAAAAAAAAACGAGCATGGAGAGCAGAATTCATTAGACTTACTTAGTGTAGTTTTTAACAGGTCTTCTTGTCCTTGTAAGCTGAAATGGGTCCAAGCAGGAATGTTCTGGCGAAAGTAATGGCACACCTCAAACACGCACAGAAACCAAAGGCAAAGATAAATGCATGCTCGCTACCCAGCTATTTAAAGTGCTGTGCTCACGGAGGCAACGAGAACAAATGCTGTTTCCGTTTTGGCGCTGTTTTCTCGCTAACCAATCAGATTTCCGCTTTTCCGTCTGTGTCACCGCATATGCGGTAAACCAGTGTCCCTGCTTATTCATCCATAGTTTTACGTTGTCTTGGAAAATGCACTTTCTTAAGAATAACTAAAAGTTTTACATTTAGGTAATAGACTTAGTTTATTTAATAGACTTGGTATACTTAGTTATTAATGTAATTTATTTAATGATTCAGTTATGGCTAGCAAGACTTCTTACAAACCACAGAGGTGATGCACCCTACACACTGATCCAGGAGTTGGAACAGACCATAGAGACCTGCTATCTTTTGATGATGCTCATTGGGAGAAAGCAGTTGATGCAAAGGAAAGGCATTCTAGTCAAACACTGTCAAAGTACAACACGGTGTGTCTTGAACTGCCCGAATGTTACTCCAGCAGCCATGGGCATCATTATATCTGCTACAAGAACTTCACTGCATATAAAAGTTCCGGTAAACTTGCAGCTGATGAAACATTTAAAAAAGACACCGTAAAGAGTTATCCAGCAAAATTGCTTCGCTCCCAAGTTCATAGTGCTTTATCTGCAGCATCTGTATCAGGCATATTCCCAAATAAATATATATTTTCCAAATCATACAAGAAAAGGAATCCTAAGGGGTCAAAGGAGATTTGCGAATATCTTACAATATGTGTAACATATGGGGCAGCAGATGGCATAAAAAGACGCACAAAAGAAATGGATGCTCGACAAATGGATATGATGGTAGGCAGTATTGATCTCATAGCCAAACAAGTGAAGTATCACAACAGCTGTTAGAACAAGTATGTAAAAAAGGCAGACCGAATAAAGGGCACAGGTACAAAATGTGAATACAGTCTGTTGAGGGACAGTCACCAGGTTGCCTTTTCCAGACTTGTTAAGCGTGTGTAGTGTATCATTGTTAATGGAATGCAAGAAGAATCATTGATATATCTACACAAAAGGTACATGGACATTCTTATGGAGTGCAGTGAGTGTGAAACAAATTATGACCCACAGAGCTTGAAGTCAAAAGTGGTGGATCACTTCAAAGATGGTATCATATTTGATACCAAAAGTAGAAAAGCGGGTACAGTAATTAGGTCTGCTAAGAAACAGGCTGACTGGAGGGAAGCACAAGCAGCTATCTCTGTAAATCCAATTTAATAAGCCCATTCCAATCCGGCTTTAGATCATCCCATAGCACCACCACCTCACTAGTCTCTGTTACAAATGACTGGCGCTTAGCAATGGACAAGGGAAAGGTTACAGGGGCCGCATTCCTGGACCTAAGCAAAGCATTCGACATAGTCGACCACACTTTGCTCCTTGACACACTTCACTGGCATGGTATTTCCAACTCTGCACTATCCTGGTTCAATAGCTATCTAACAGACTTCAACAGGTGAAAGTGGAGGGCTCCCTCTCTCCATTTCTTCCACTCACGAGAGGAGTACCGCAAGGTTAGATTCTTGGACCCCTCCTATTCATGTTATATATAAACTCCATTGGAAACAACATCAGCTCAGTGAAAATAGATCTGTTAACAGATGATACTGTGTTATACTGATCCAGATCAACAGTAGCTGAAGCCCATGTTGACCTCCAATCTGAATTTGAGCTACTTCAATGTAGCCTTGTCCAATCAAAACTGCTATTAAATGCAAAAAAAAATCAAAAGTTATGTACTTCCATTCGAACCATTTGACTTCCACCACAAACACGCTTCCCTGCCTCCCATCAAGCCTCTCCTCGATGACAATCTCGAGGTAGTCAGCAAATTCAAATATCTAGGATGCGAGTTAGATGAACACTTAACATTCTCTGATCATATAGCATCTCTCTCAAAGAAACTAAGACTGAGAATTGGCTTCTTTTACAAGAACAAATCTTGTTTACCACTGAAGCTAGTCTACACTTGGTCCAGACAACCTTCATGCTACTCTTAGATTGTGTGGACATACTATACGGCCACTGTTCGGACTCCCTGCTACATCAGCTAGACGTCCTATACAACAAAGTGATATGCTTTATAACCAGTGCCCATCGTTGCACTCACCGTTGCAATCTATATGCTACAGTAGGCTGGACTTCCCTACCAACTAGATGTCTCATCCACTCCCTCACCTGGCTTTACAAAGCCCTCCTTTCAGAACTCCCCCCATACATAACAAATCTCTTCCACCATGTGGCCTGCCTATACCCGCTACGTATTAACTCTTACATCATGCTAAATGATCCTAGTTCCCAAACCCGCTTCTGCGATATGGCCATAAGCCTTGCCCTCCCAAGTGCCTGGAACAAAGCTCAAACCAGTCTCAATCTACAAACCCTAATCCACCTAAAAAGCTTAAAAAAACTGGCAACCTGCAAACTTAATAGTTCATGCACATGCCTTTAAGTGACTTTTTACCACTGACAGCTGTTAAGTCTCTCCACCTTTCCTAATCCACCATCGGTCCCATTCACTTACCTTGCACCCCCTCATTCCTCTTACCTGTCTCACCTTGCAATCCCTTGCCCGGCCCTACCTATCTCACCTTGCAATCCCTTGCCCCTCCCTACCTACCCCACCAGCACTTCCAGTTCTCCACAATTTACCCTTTCCCCAACAATCATGCACCCCATTCTACCTAACTGTTCAACCCACTACAAGCACTTAACTCCCCCTCTCTGGTCATAGAAACATAGACTTTGATGGCAGATAAGGACCACTTGGCCCACCCAGTCTGCCCATTTCCCTACGTACTGGATAAGCTGCAGATTCTAGTTAACCAACAGCCTACTTCCTGCCACCCCCCCACTACAATTGCCTTATGTCTGTCCCATGCATGTTTGAATTCCCCCACTGTTTTAGACCCAACAACCTCCCCAGGAAGGCGGTTCCATGCATCCATCACTCTCTCCATGAAAAAAAATTTCCTCACATTACCCCTGAGCAGTTCCCCCTCTATCTTTAAATTGTGCCCCCTAGTTCTTACACATCTCTTTTTCTGAAAGATGCTACCCTCCTGAACTTTGTTGATTCCCTTGAGGTACTTGAATGTTTCTGTCATGTCCCCCTGTCCCTCCTTCCATCAAGGGTATACATATTAAGCTCTCTCAGTCTGTCTTCATATGATTTCTGATGCAGACCCTGCACCATTTTAGTTGCCCTTCTCTGGACTGCTTCCATCCTGTCTTATTTCCTCGCGTAGATGAGGTCTCCAAAACTGCACACAGTACTCCAGATGGGGGGGTCTCACCAACTGTCTGTACAGAGGGATAACCACTTCCCTTTTTCTACTTATGATGCCCCTTCCTATGCATCCCAGTATCCCCCCTGGCTCTCCTTACTGACTTCTCACATTGCTTACCACCCTTTAGCTCATCTGATATGACTACCCCCAAGTCCTGTTCCATTTTTGTTGTTATTAGTACCTCCCCTGCTATTGTGTACTCTTATCCTGGGTTTTTGTTTCCCAGGCTACCACCCTGGGACCCACTCCCAGGCTGGATAACTTGATTATTAATCTTTTGTACGGTACTATGTCAAATGCCTTGCTAAAGTCTAGGTAGGCCATATCCACAGCCCCTCCCTGGTCTATTACTTTGGTCACCCAGTCAAAGAAATCTATTAGATTTGTCTGACATGACCTTCCTGTTGTAAATCCATGCTGCTTTGGGTCCTGTGCCCCGCTGGCCTCTAGGTACTCAACAATTCTTTCTTTCAGAAGTGATTCCATCATTTTTCCTACCACTGAGGTCAAACTGACAGGTCTGTAGTTTCCTGCTTCTGCCTTGCTCCCACTTTTGTGAAGGGGAATCACATCTGCCCTCCTCCAGTCCTCAGGTACCACATCATCCTCCCATGATTTGTTAAAAAGTGTGGTCAGTGGTGTCACTAGGTCCTCCCTTAGTTCTTTTAGGATTCTGGGGTGAATCCCATTAGACCCCATTGCTTTCTCCACCTTGAGTTTTAGGAGTTCTTTCAGGACTCTTTCTTCTGTAAATGGACTGGTGTCAACCCCCCTACCCAGAGTGCTTCTATTGTCTGGTTTAGGTAACTCTTCCTCATCTTCTTTTGTGAATACTGAGCAAAAGTATTCATTCAGTATTTCTGCCTTTTCACTGTCTCACTCTGCCCACCTCCCCTCTCCCTTATTAATCTTCACTATTCCTCTCTTAACCTTTCTATGTTCCCTAATTAAAAACTATAAAAACTATAAAAGGTTTTATCCCCCTTCTTAACTGAATTGGCTATTTTTTTCTCAGTTTGGGCTTTTGCTATTCTGACTGCCTTCCCCACTTCTTTCTGCTTTAATTGATACAGTTCCCTGTCGTGCTCCTTCTGTGATGCCTTACACTTTTTGAATGCAGCCTTTTTCTCCTTAACCTTCCCTGCCACCTCTTTTGAGAACCATAGTGGTTTTTCACTCCACTTTGTTTCTTTATCTGTTTTACACAAAGGCTTGTTGCCTCTATGATGGCAGTTTTGATTTTTCTCCATTGTTCTTCCACCCCTCCTTTTTGGCCATTTGCTAGTGTATTCATCAGGTATTCACCCATTTTGCCAAAGTAGGACCTTCTAAAGTCCAGTATCCTTGTTTTTGTATGGCTTGTCTCCATGGTTGTGCTTATTGTGAAGCACACTGCAGTGGTCGCTTGTTCCCAGATGTCTACAGACTTCTAAATTTGTGATCCTCTCTCCATTTGAGAGTACCAGGTCTAGTATTGCTCCACCCACATCTATCTTTACTCCATCTCCATGCTGCCCCCCCACTCTCCTATTTCCTAATCACCTGACCCACTGTTACCTCTCCCCTCCACCATTTATCACTCCTCCTCCCCACCTAATGCATCCCTCTTCTGACCACTATCTAGCAGCATGATACAAACACTTCTGTTCCCATCTACTCCTCTTTTTTTTTCTCATTTTTCTTACAGAATCTTGTCGCATCCTTTTTATCACTGTAATTATAACTGTCACCCCTATTAGTGTCGCATCCCTAACCTTAAGGTATACTGATACTTGATGTAACTATTGTCCTATGATTTGTTAACCCTTTCCTTATGTATTGTAAATGGGAGGGGTGGAGATGGAGTCTGCTGCTTGCCTGGCCACTAGTGGCAGCTGGGGGTTGGCACAGTGAACCCACAGACAGAGGGGGCGGACGCAGACAGATTACATGGCGTGCAGTACGGACTTGGTGCACGGCTGGGCCATTGGTGTCACTACGCTGCTCCACGCCACACTCAGGGGAGAGAAGAGAGAAACAGCAGCCGACTGGCAGGATGACACTAGTCCCCTGCAGGCTCCACACCTGGCTAGTTGGGCACCTCGGAGGAGGAAGAGAGAAAAGAGAGGTGAGTCCTAGCGAATACCAGGGTGATGGGTCTGGAGGGACCGGTGGATGTGGGCCAGCTGACCAGGGGATAAATAAATAAAAGAAGTAGATTTTTGGGAAAGTAACCACTGACTGCATTTGCATGAATTTGGCAATTATTTATTATACTATTGAAAGAAAGGAGAGAAGACATAAATGCAGATAATCTTTGTATAAGAAATTCTAGGAAGATGAACACTGTTTACTCAGAAGGAGCTCTCAAATATTTAGAAAAAGTATTTATCTTTCTGGAGAAACATCTTCTCTGCCCCAAGAGATTTCATGCCGTTTCACACACCCTTCCCTCAGATAAATCATTCAATATTTTTTTTCTAAGGAAGTTAACTGCCATTAGGAATGTCATGTTTCTTGAGCGGGAGTGAATATTTAAAAAAAAATTCAAGGGGGTGCCGTTGGAAGGTTCGCCAAAGGGGACCACATACCCTAAGACTGGCCCTGGTGACTGGTTAGTCTATCTTGCTACTCCCCACGTCACCACCGGTGAATGTTTTTGGCATTTGACGTCCTGCCCCACAGAGGTGAAAATCATCTGTTCAAGCTGTTTTTGCCACACTACTACCCACACAAGGACTTTGTCCCAAAAAATTACAGATCCAGCATCTTTCTTCTCAGGAGACACCACAAGATATCTAGAGGGAAAGGGGGGAATTGTGTAACCAGGAAGTGCACGCTAAGCTGAAGCTTGTTTCCAGGTGTGACCTGGGAGCACAAGGAAGTTGAGTGACTTGCTCAGTGTCATATAATATGCAAGTGGGTGCTGTGGAATTCAAACCCAGGTCTCCGAGGCACGAGACTTAGTTGTGTTTGCCTCTCAAGATTGAGATAAAAACTTGCAGCACCATTTTAAATCTGAGGCAAATCAAGGATGGCCCATGGGTGCAGCAGTAACGCTGCAGCTTGCGGCGCTGATGACCCATGTTCGGGAGCAAACTTGGGATGTTGGAATGTTGACAGATGGGATGAGGATCGAGCATTCAATGAACTGCTCTCTAGAGAGGGAGAGATGCGGTGCGTAGTGTAAGCCTGGCTCATAACGGTGCCTGGGGGATAGGCAGCCAGGGACTGCAATGCAGGGAATGGGAGGCTCGGTGGCTGATGACATTCTGTGTACGTAAGACAGCAGTGTTTAATAAAGGAATAATGCATGACAGGGTGTGTGTCGTGGCTGGATAACGCCACGCCTGGGGGGTTGGCATCCAATGCCCCAGGCGTGGCGTTATCCCAAACGACACACACTCTGCAATGCATTATTCCTATTATACAATGACTCGTTGTTATGTATAAAATAAAAAAATAATTTTAAAGAATGTTTTTAGTAGTGTGGAAAAATATTTTTGTTTCTTAAGAGGAGATGCAAAAAAAAAAGGTGGTCCATATCCATATCATCCATATAGGTTCACAGTGCTGAGACTAGACCTGTGGCGTTGTACTGGGATAACGCCATGGGTCCAGCCCCAAACTGACCAATCACAGTCCAAGATTCTTTCTTGCCATTGTATAATGTTGTGTAACTCATGCTTTGCATAAAGGCTGAACATTTTGGGGTCACTTTATCCACTGTGGCTAACATTTTTAAAATCATTAGGGGAAGATAAGTTAGTTCAACCCTCCCCCCCCCGGGATGCTGTGCCTGCCCAGTTCTTCAGTGTGCCCACCCCACCCACAGACCCTGAACAATAGCAAGAAATTCTCCCAATTAGCATGATTAGCATGTACTTATTTTTGTTTTATTTCATTTATTTAAGTAGGTAAGTACAGTGGTCCCAGGGACCATTTACAGGCACGACCCAGGCCGTTAAGATGGCACACAGCAGCATGGATACACTACAATAAGAAGGCGAGAGACATAATATGCAAAGAACACAGCAAGTTAAGTTGAACGATGAAAGGTTACAAGGCACCAAGGCTTAGCTATACAAAGGAGAAGTAAAACAAAAACCAAAAAGAATTTGTTTATACAGGTCATGTATAAATATTACATTGCAGTCATATTACAGTTCTAACAACACTGGACTAAGCCCATCCCTGAGAAAATAGTTACCGTCAAGCTGTTAGGTGGGTAGATCCGCTTTAGTATATCAGCCTTCCACACTGAAGATCCAGGAACGGGGAAGGAAACAAGGGACACATTCATCCAGGACACTAACATACAGATTTGGCCAGGAGGGTGCCTAGCAATCGTGCTTTAAAAAGACAGGCCATGTCAAGTGGTGAAGGGGGGATGGCAAACCGTTCCAGAGTCTGGCAGTGGCTGTAGAGAAGACCTTTTCTCCCATACAGGTGAGAAGAGGACCTGAGGTCACGAGTGCCAACCTTGGGATGAAGGAATGTTGATAGAGAGGGGTCTGCCCTATCCCTTCGAGACTTATCAACAAGGCAGCTGAAAAGCCGGCCTGCCACTGCAGCAGTAGCGCTACCGCCTGCAGCACTGATGACCCGTGTTTGGAGGTGAGCATGGTGCATTAGAGGGCTTGCTGGGGGGGGAAGTTGGATGAGCATCCCATGGACTGCACTCCACCTCTGGGGGGAGGTATATGGTCTCTCGGCATACTAGTGACAGCCATTGGAGGCTGGGTGTCCAGCAGCTAGGATCACTTGGCTCTATGGAGTCATCTGTGGGACAGGTGCAGGAGCACGCCCATACTGCGCTGACGTCATTGAATATCTGTGCTCCTGGGGGAACCAAGAGAAAACCTCTGGTTCACGGAGCTCTGTGAAGCCCTACACTGCCTCCTGAATGACACCCCAGGCGTAAGCCTTAGCTTGAGCCTCAGTCTGATTTCGGTCTCTCTCTCTCCCACCCTGCACAGGGGAGCCCCACCATAGGGGGTAAGCTGCAGGCCTCTCAGTTGGGCGGCCTGGAAGAAGATGCTGGGAGAGCAGTTTGGGCACCAATGGGGGAATCTCCCTCCAGATCGTCCACCAGGTGAAGAAACAGAGTTGTAAAAAAAGAAAAGGCAACCCAAAAGATAGTCCTAGTGAGCCTGTGGGGAGAGACAGCCCATCCGCTGGTATAGGGAGCAGTGGTGAGTGTTGAAAAAGGCCAGAAGGACCTTGTCTGCTGGCACAGTGGTAGCGTTACTGCTAGCGATGCCAGCGACCCGGGTTCAGTAGTGAGCCTGGGTAGCTGGAGGGCTGGCCGCGGGGGAGACGTATGGAGCGCCTGCAGGTTGCTGTCCTTCTTGGGGTGGGGTGGGCTGTTAGCCTTGCCACTATACTGCCACCATCTAGGTGACCACGGGTAGTACCAGTGCGGTCAGAGCTGCAGACAGTAAGGGAGGGGCTGGCGTCCGTTGGGAACCTAGGGGGAAGCATGTCTCAGCGTGCCTCCATCTCATTGGTTTCCTTTGTGCGCTGACACCAGATGGGAGTGTGACTAAAGAACGATAAAAATACCCTGCGCCTGTTCCAGGCGACAAACTCACTGTACCACGACCACATGAGGAACCAGAGGCAGACTCCATAGTGCACGCTCCATGATCGAAGTTTGGGGGAGGTTAGAGGGGTCCTCCCCCACCCTACCCAGGGGTCATCCGGGGGCTCTAGAGGTAAGTGGAGTGGTGCACCCTAGGTGCAGACACCCTGGTCCTCCAGTGGCATAGCTGTGAGGTGCTTGGGGGTTCTGAGAGAGGGACTGGGCGCAGAGCAGAAGAAGGAGCAAAAAGAGAAAGTTAAAAAAAAAAGCCAGAAGGACAAACCTGCAGATGTTGTTGAAGGTGGAATTGAACCTGGAGAGACTGTGACTGGATGTTTGGGAGAAAATAGGTAAGCAGTAGTCCAGGAAGGGAAGAAGTGCACCTTTGGCAATGGCTAGCATATTTCTAGGGTCATGAAGTTCCTTAACCTGTAGCATTCCCCTAATTTTTGGTTTCTGCACTTAACTGTTATCCCTGTATGGTCAGAAAAGGTCAGGGATAGGTCCAGTGTAACCCGCAAGTATTTAAATGCTGTTACCTGCTCTGAGAGGACCCTTTCCGAGTATGAATGTTCAAGAAATTTGGAGCGCTGGGACCTGCAGCCAAGCCTGTGAGCTTGGGTTTGGACCTAAAGAGCATCACCTTTTTTTTTTGCATTCACAAACGGCCCGTTAAATGGGAGCCACCTCTGGGTGGCATTGTACTCGCTGGAGAGGGAAGTGGGTAGTTCAGCTAGGTTTCCAGCGCTATGGTAGATGATCAGATCATCTACATATGTAAGCATGTGGCAGCCTTTGTTTTCCCTGGGGAGGTGGTTCACAAAGAGGGAGAACAGAATGGGTCCAAGAACAGACTGGGGGAAGGGACCCGCTATTTGTCCTCTGAGAGTTGGAGATGCTCCCCTTCTGCAAACAACCTAGGACCTCCCTGAAAGGTAGTCTCTAACCCAGGCTGTGGTTGCATCTGAGAAACCACAGTGCTGCAAGTTGTCAAGGAGGGTGTCATGGTCCACAAGGTTGAAAGCTTTTGATACATCCCAGAAAATGGCCCCTTTTCATTTCCCATCATCCGTGTCCTTAAGGACATGATCGGTGAAACAGGCAAGGCAATGGTGGTGCTGTGGCCTTTTTTAAAACTATGCTGGGGGGGGGGCAAGCTGTGACTGGACACATGTTCAGTAGTTTACCAAAATACCAATTTCTCCAGTATTTTGCTTAGGTTGGAGAGGATGGACACTTGGAGGTAGTTGTCCACAGATAAGGTTCCCTGATTTGATTATGGGAATAACTCTGGCCTATTTCTATAATGATAGGATGATTGAGGAGGACAATGAAAAGTTAAAAAGGGTGGCTAGGGGTCCAGCAATAAGGCTGGCCATTAGTGTGAGGAATCGTGGGCAGAGACCATCATTATCAGCACTACCATGATGGGGGAGGGCCATGAGGAAACAGATCTTTCCATGGGAGTTAACCTTGAAATCAAAGCAAGGGGTTTCTGGGCAATCAGATACTTGGCTGTTTTGTGGCGTAGCAGTTCCCATAGGTGAAAGTTTATTCAGATACTCAGCCAGGTTGGTGAATTTGTCATTTAGGGCTTGAGCCACCTGGTAGGGATCAGTTATGGTCCCTGCTGCAGTGCATAAATTGATTGAACTTTGCTTGGTTCCAGGTTTAATTAAGGCATTTACCGATGTCCAGACCTTTTTTGGGTCACCTAAGTGACTGGCCTGCAAATTCTTTTTAGGCAGGCTGCCTTGTATGATTTAATTTCTTAATTTGTTGTCAGCCTCCTGTAATTATTCCAGGCAGTAGGAGACAGGGAGATTTGTGAGCCTCCCACCAGGCATCTCTCTGCTTCATTTTGTTAAAATCCTTGGTCAGCCACATCAAGTTCCCACCTCTGATTCTCTGGGTGGTGACAGGGAAGTGCTTGTCCTGGATGGAGGACAGTGAACCTTGGAGAATCCCACAGCAGAGTTCATGTCAGATAAGGTATGTATGGAGTACTGACCAATCTACATCCTTGACATCTGAGCATAGTTGAGCAGAGTTATATCTCAAGAAATCCCTGAAGGAGAGGGTTTGGGGGACAGGGGTGCTTACAGACCAGATGCAGAAGGTTGGGGAGTGATCACTGGTGGAATCTGATAAGGCACCAGCCTGTAGTATCCTATCTTCATGTTTTGTGAGAATTCAATCCTTGCTGAGGTAAATGCTTAGGCAAAGTTTATTTGCGTAACAGTGTTTGGTGCTGTAGCTAGTGAACCTTTGATCTGCATGGTTGTTTTGTGTTATAAATTTTACTGCTTCACCCTATCTGGGTGAGCACTACAAGGTAGTTTTAACTTCTGTGTTCTGTGCTATAACTGAGCCTTACAACTACACCCCATCCAGGTGAGCACTACACTAAAATCAGTCTGGAGATAGATGTGGATCAGAAATGGTCCATTATTAGGTTGGGTCTGAAGGGAGCCTGAAATACATATGCAAAGAACCAGAGTAAGACATCTAGGACCAAATGACCAAGCTGGTTCACCAAAGAGGTGGCAGTGGAAGTGAGGGAGAAGAGAGCAGAGAAGCCTTTTGTAAGTACTAAAGTACTAAAAAGGTACTAGAAGAGAGGAAGACACTGGCCTGATGGCGCTGAGGCGCTGGACGCCTTACCTCATACTATGCTGGCGACCCGTGTTCGGGAACGAGCATGTGCAGCCGGTGGTTGGCAGGGTTAAAGAAGGATCGAATGTCCAGAGGACTGCTCTCCTTCTCCAGGGTGGGGGAACATCAGCAGTTGGCGTGTGACTGGCCCCTGGTGGAGACTGAAGGGCAGCACCACCGAAGCTGCAGAAGCAGGGGTGGGAAGGGGCAGATGCCGGGAAGAGCATGTGCGAAAGCATGCACGCTCCTGTCATTGATGTCACTACATGCCCTTTCCCACAGGGGAAACCACACAGGAAAAAACTCTCAGCAGCATGAAGGCTGCTCACTGGTGCCGCTACGGTCACGTGCAAGTTAGCTCCCTCCTAGGTCTAACCTCCTGGTCTCCGTGGTTGGTGGGGTAAGTACCCGCTGCGAAGCAACCAGAGGGATAGTGACGGGGAGGTCAGAGCTCTGTCTGTGATGGGGCTGGTTGGCTAGATAGGGGGGAGGAACCAAAGGCACAACCTCCCCCAGGTTGAGGACAATAAATAAATCAACAACTAAAAAGAGAAGAGAGGAAGACAGGGAGAATGACTTGGAGAAATCCAGAGAGGCAGGTTGGGTGGTCCGGGCAGCTAAGACTGAACCTGCCATAAATCAATTGGGATGTTCTAGTGGCCAGGTGCACCAAAAGTCAGGCCTTGCTGGACGTATTTCAAAACTGTCTGCTGGTGAGAGCATACAGTATAAGAGATACAGGTGGGCACCAACTCTCCTTTCTGCCAGAGAGTACATGCTAAGACTGTCCAGTCTTTCTTGATAGGTCTTGCCTTGGTGTCCCTGAATCATGTTTGAAGCCCTCTGCTGCTGGTGTGTCCCCAAATGCATTTATATGTTTTATTACCCCCCCCTTAACTCCTGTCCTTTACTGATTATATGTTAAGTCTGTCCAGATAGGTCTTACCTTCCTATCCTTGGATCAATTTGTTGCTCTCTGCTGAATAGCTTATTATCTCTTCCTCATCCTTTTTCAGATTAGGTTTTCAAAACTATATACAGCATACCAGGTGTGGCTCAAAAATTACCTGTACAGAGGCAGTATCACCTCTTTGTAACCCCTGGGACCCCAGGGTTCCTAGACAGACCCATTTTGTACTACATGGAAAGGTTATCTGGATTTCCAGTGCCAATCACTCCCCAAATGGGTGTTGAATAATAGGCAGAAGGGGTTAAAAGGGGTGTTGCATTTAGACATGAGAGAGAAACAGAAAGAAAGGAAACAGAGAAACATATACACATAGAATCTGACAGCCAAGTTGGCCCATTTATTTCTGTATCTGTTCTTGCCGTAGACCCGACTTGATCTACAGCCCCCCCCCACAATCCCCTTGTGTCTATCGCAGGCATTTCTGAAACCCCCTCCCCACTGTTTTTGTCCCCACCACCTCTGCTGAAAGGCTGCTCCAGGAATCCACCACTCTTTCTGTGAAGAAGTACTTCCTCACATCTCTCCTGAATCTACCCATTTCCAGCTTCATTGCATGTCGCCTTGTTCTAGAGTACCTTTTTTCTGAAAATACTCCACGCTGTACCTTATTTACCCCTAGAGGTATTTAAAGGTCTCTATCTCCCCCCCCCGCCTCTCTTCCAGGGTGTACATAATGAGGTCCTTTAGGCTATCCTCATTGGGCTTTTGATGCAGACCCTGCACGATTTTAATTGCCCTTCTCTGGACCACCTCCACTCTGTCTATGTCCTTTCTGAGATGTGGTCTCCAGAACTGGAAACAGTACTCTAAGTAGTGTCTTACCAGTGATCATATAGTGGCAAGAACACCTCCCCTTTTCTGCTGGCGATATCCCTTCCTATGTACCCAAGCATCCCACTAACCCTCCCTACTGCCTTGTTATACTACCTGGCCACCTTTAGGTCATCTGATATAGTTCAGGTTTATTTGTTCAACTTTTATAAAGTCATTACAAATTTCACAAGTATCCAATAAAAACACCTGTACAGCAGTTTAAACATATAATAACTTATAAAAACAATAATGTAACAAAGAATATATATTTCTGTCAATAAATAACAGTAATCCATTCTTCTTATATTAAACTTCCCATTGTCCTTACTTAAAAAATAGATTAAACCATCCAAACACTTCAGAATACTTCTAGTTCTAAAAATACAACTTCTTACAATAAAAAACATTATATTTAATCACTTAATACTGCTAATAACTCATGTACTCTGATATTTACATCAATCTGCCCAAGCAGAGGAGTCATCCTGAACCACATGGAATGTACAAAAAAATGCCCAAAATACAGCAGAAGGAACATAAAAAACATACATCACAGTACTCCCATTAGCTTTTCTATTACTTTTTTGAGGCTTTTCATGTTTAAAACACTTCATGCAATATCTTAATCCCTTGTTGAGAACTCAGAATATGCTTAAAGGGTTACTCCCATGATGTCTTGAAATTCCTGGTTGGAGCATACCAATAAGGACCCCCTATTAGTCTCTCTTGGGCAGACTTCCCAGAGAGGCTTTTGTTTGAATCCCTTTATGGTCCTAAGGCACCAACTTTAGATAATCGGACATCGAGATACCCAGGCGTCATGGGCATAGAGCAACTGTGTGTCCCATCCCAGACTGCACAATTCATCTTAGTTACAATATATTACCCCAAAATTTCTAGATCTAGCAAACCACAGTTGGTAACTTTAATGTTCATCAAAATTCCCTCACCTGCCCTGAACAAAATTACACCTACTACCCATGCACCTCGCAGGTACATTTAACTACCCTCAAAAGAGCAAACTTTATAATAACATATCAAAGTATCAGACTACCTATTTAATAGGCCTCAAGATATTTGAAGTTAGTTAGAATAACATTTTGAAGTAACACCTGACACATTTAAAAATTCCCATTGCCCAGAGCTCAGAGCAGCATTTCCAGTGTTCATACTGTAAAATTCTTGCTGAGTACTGATATCACTTATCAAGTAACACCAGCTGTTCTTTCTAGAGTTATTTACTAACAGCCAAATATTAGCTCACTATTTATTTTCAGAAAAAACTAAAAAATGCATCCAAGACCTTGGAGTTCCTTAACAATAAGTGGCTCCCAAACCAGGAGTCCTGCTCTAATCATACACAGTTAATCGGGTAGTTGTAATAATAGTGAAAGAATACCTTCTGTTTCAGCTTCTTGATTAATTTTCCCCCATAGCCGAGAGCTTACCGGCAACTTCAGAGCATGATTTTAATTGACGGAAACCTATCAGCATGACTCCCTACTCTCAACTGAAGAGTCTGCAGATTTCAAAGTCTCTGAAATTTCCAGAAGTCTCCAATGGTCTTGCTTCAGTTAAAGTTCTGTAATATCAACAAACTCCTAGAAGTTTGGATCAGCAGGCTCACCTATTGTAGATATATACAAGCCTTTCTGTACATATAGTGTGCCCACTAGCCTCCGAAGTCTGCCCCTATTTCAGCCATTTTCTTTGAGTTCAGTCACCAAACCCCTCCTTCAACAGCCCTTTTCCAAAGACACTTTCGTTCCTCTCTGCACCTGAAAGGAATAAATCAAAGAAGTGCTCCACTAAGCGCAGTAAACTCCAGGGTAAGTAATGATGACCCATTCCCCTGGGCAAAGCTAGCATACCTTTTTATAAAAGTTTGTAGGCATATCAGCACTCACAGTGCAGCTGTATGTTAACTCTTGCTCCTTTACTCCTCTCTTTCATTCTTCTCATCAGCTGTCCTAATACCTGCAACAGTTCCATTCCCACAATTCCTCGTTGCTATTCCTCATTGCCATGGTGGACCACAGAGCAAAACTCACTCTGTTTGGCTCAGAAACACAGGCTCCAATTTTAATAGCAATGTTGGAGCAAAAGCAGCAAAATCGCAACTCAAGCAAAAAATAAAGTGTTTTTACTTCAAACAAAAGCGGAGTGGGTTGACAGCATTTTAACGGTAAAGACCCAAGGAGTGGCTGAGCAGACAAAACAAAACATGCTGCACAAAACTATTGCCAAACTAAATTTCATACTTCGAGCCCAAAAAATAAGGCAAGTTTCAGTCACAAACTACCTTCAAAGGTTCTTAAAAACAGGCTTATAAGCTAGGAGCACTCATTTGGTGTTGCGTGAAACAGAGCAGCAGTGGGGCCATCTTGGCTCCCGGGACCTCCTTCTGTATCTGTTATTTGATATATTATCCCATGTCTGTTTCCTGCTTGGTCATTGTCAGTAACACTCCACCAATCTTGTACTCTGCCCCTGGGCTTCTGTGCTCCAAGTGCATTATTTTGCTCTTTTTTGCATTAAAACACAGCTTCCATTCCCTTGATCACTCCTCCAGTTTTCTCAGATCTCTGCTCATCTGTTCCACCACCCCGCCAAGTGTCAACCCTGTTGCAGATCTTGGTGTCATCCACAAAGAGGCAGACCTTCCCTTCCAGTTCCTCTGCTATGTCACTTATAAAGACATTAAAGAGGACCAGTCCCAGCACTGAACCCTGAGGTACCCTGCTGGTCACCCTCCCTTCCTCAGTGTGAACTCTGTTTATCATTACTCTGTATCTCCTATCCCCTAATTAGCTTCTTATCTAGGTTACCACCTTGTTGCCCACCCTAAGCTACCCAGCTTGCTTACCAGTCTCCTATGTGAACAGTGTCAAAAGCTTTACTGAAATCTAGGTAAGCCACATCCACTGCTCCTCCTCTATCTAATTCCTTGGTCACCCAGTCAAAGAAATCTATCATATTTGTTTGGCATAACCTCCAACGTGAATCCATGCTGTCTTAGGTCTTGTAACCCGTTGGATTCAAGATATTCTACAATCCTTTCCTATAGCGGTGTTTCCATAAATGTTTCCACCACCGATGTCAGGCTGACAGGCTTATAATTGCCAGCCTCTTATCTGCCACCACTTTTATGAAGTGCGACTACATCCGCCCTCCTCCTCTAGTCTTCCAGGACCTCTCTGGTCTCCAGTGATCTGTGAAATAGGACTGTCAGAGGTGCAGCGAGTACCTCCCTGAGCTCCCTCAGCACCCCTGAATGCACCCGTGTGGCCTCATAGCTTTGCCCACTTTCAAGTTAGCAACTGCTTTCAGGACTCCCTCCTCAGAAAAATGATTGGTATCCACTTCCTTCCTTCCTATCAAAGCTCCTGTTGCTTTTTTGCAGTCCCTCCCCTTCCTTCCATGGTGAACACTGATGACTGTTGCTTGTTTTGTATACTTCTACTATATCTTCTGCCAGAGAACAGACAGAACACCAAGAGGAAGGAGCTACTGGTATAACTAAAACTTCTCTACTGGGACTAAGAATTAGAAATCTTTTACTGGGACCTTCAATTTAGGGTAAAAAAAAGAGTGTGTTTGTCAGAAGTAGTTGAAGTAAATTGTTATCTGTTATCTGTGTTATCTGTGTACTTATCTAGGTGCTTGTCACAGGTGTTAGAAGGGAATTGTTATCTGTGAAATTAACTAAGTGTAGAAAGATTTGCAAAGTAGGGGGAGTGGCTTAGCTAGAAGGAGCCAGGTTAAAACCAGATTTAAGCACTGCCCTTGATAGCTTCTGCCAGAGAACAGACAGAACACCAGGAGGAAGGAGCTACTGGTATAAATAAAATTTCTCTACTGGGACTATATTGCCCTCCTTCCCTCCCCTCCACCCCCCTCCCTAAACCAGTTCTACTTATATAGGCACAGGATTGAACTGACAACAGGAACTTCCTGTTTGGGAGCAGGAAGTGAGCGATCACAGAGCCACCAAAGACTTACCATCCTAGAAGGGCAAGAGTAGCTCTCCGTCCCCCCCAGCTGCTGGAAGTCTAACTCTGAGCAAGTAAGGAGACTACTGAGAAATATAGGAACTTCTTGTCTTAGAACAGGAGGAACAGGAGTTAAAAGGGCATAGAGACAGTAAGTAGGGGAAGAAAAAAGAAAAAAAAAGAAAAGAAACAGAGGAAAGAGTAAGTATTCCAAACAACAGTTAGGGGGCCAGAAAAAAGACATGATGGGAGTGGTGCAGTGCAGTGGCTGTGGAGCAGCAGTCTTCCGGGAGACGTTCTGGAGGATGCAGTGTTGTCCTATCTGCAGACACCTCTCTGGGCTGAGGGAGGAGGTTGCTCATCTCCAGGCTGAGTTGGCCAGGATTTGTGGGACCTCCTCTCCCACCCAGGGACCATCAGGGTCACTGCCCTTGCCTCAGAGGTTGCCAAGAAAGAGGGGCGACTGGACCACAGTGGGCTCAGGGAGGGTGAGGGTGGTGGAACTGAGGTGCATCCCTCCAGTTGTACCTCTCCACAATTTCTATGCCGTTCTGGAAAAGTGTGGTTCCTCTGTGGAGGCACCCACAGTGGAAACCAAGGAGGATGCTGGGAACCTACACAAAGGAGACCCACAGGAGGGTGGCACAGGACCTCACATGGGAAGGAAACAACTCCTGGTGGGGGACTCCATTGTTAGGAAGGTAGAACTGGGGGAGGAAGGGGAGAGGGAGGTAAGGTGCCTGCCTGGCACCATGGCTTGGAAGGAGAGGGAGCGAATCCTCAGGATCACAGGAGCAGCTGCACAGGGGAGGGAGCTGGATGTCATTGTCCACCTAGGGACAAATGACCTGGCTAAGAAAGGGATCAGAGCAGTGCAATAAGCGTTTGTGGAGATGGGGAGGGGCCTTAGACAAATAGCACACATGGTAACCTTCTCGGAGGTGCTGCCTGTCTATGGCACGGATGAGGCTAGGGTGCTCCACACCATGGGATTCAATAAATGGTTGAAAAACTGGTGCAGAGCTCAGGAATTTGGCTTCATTGGGGAGAGGGGGTCCACCTGGATGGATGCAGGCCTATACTGGTGTGATGGTTTGCATCTGTCCAGGAGGGGAACCAGGATCCTAGGTGATAAGTTTAAATACCTCATTGGCAAGCATTAAACTAGCCAAGGGGGGAGGCACTGGAAGGGAGCAGGGAAATCCTAGCCCCCCCAAAAAAATCAGGGTACTAAGTGAGGTAGACACCAATAGGGAGAAGCGGAGGGGTAAATGGAGAAAATGACAAATGCAATAAGGACAGGGATGGGGCAAAAAGGGGTAAGGCCATCAAGAAATGGAGGGTAATGAGTACCAATGCCCATAGTCAGGGCAACAAGTTCCCTGAACTGGTGGCCTTGATGGAAGAGGGATGCCTGGATAGCATAGCAGTCACAGAAACATGGTACACAGAGAACCATGACTGGTATGTTAACATACCAGGGTCACACAACCCACAGGAGAGACAGGGAGGAGGGTGGGAGGAGGAGTAGCTCTCTGTAAGGGAAGGGATAAAAGCAACTGAACAAAAGAGTAAACAGGGAGGAGAGGAGGCACTGTGGGTCACCTTAGAGACTGGAAATAGCACCACAATCCACACATGGGTTGTATACAGACTCCCATGTCAGGGGGAGGGAATGGACAAGGATATGATAGAAGGCATACTTAGGATGGCAGAGAAAGGGGAGATACTGTTGACAGGGGACCTTAATATGCCAGATGTTAACTGGAGCACCTTTGCTGCTGCCACATCCAAAAGCAGGACCATTCTTGATGCCCTTCAGGTGGCATGCCTCAAACAGCTAGTTTTGGAACCCACTCATGAGGAGCAATTTTAGACCTTGTACTCTCAAATGGGGACAGTGAGAGGATCTCAGATCTAGAAGTGGATAGCCATTTGGGAACAAGTGACCATCAAATAGTGTAGTTCATGATAAACTCAGCTACAGAGTCAAGCCATACAAAAGTGAAAGTTCTAGACTTCAGGAGGGCTGATTTTGGCAAGATGGGGGAGTGCCTTAGAAAAGCACTAGCAAACAGGCTAGAAGGAGGGGTGAAGCAACAATGGGGAAATATCAAAACTGCCATCACAGAGGCAACAAGCCTTTGTGTGAAGCAAATAAACAAATCAAAATGAAAGAAAAAGCCACTATGGTTCTCAAAAGAAGTGGCGGTGAAGGTTAAGGAGAAAAAGATAGCATTTAGGAAGTATAAGGAAACACAGAAGGAGCAGGACAGAGAACTGTACCAGTTAAGGCAGAAGGAAGCAGGGAGGGTAGTCAGAATAGCAAAGGCACAAACTGAGGAAAAGATAGCCAACTTGGTTAAGAAGGGGGATAAAACCTTTTATAGGTATATCAGGGAGCGTAGAAAGACAAAGAGAGGGATAGTGAGGCTGAACAGAATGGATGGTGGGTGGGCAGAGAGTGACAGTGAAAATGCAGGGATACTGAATGAGTACTTCTGTTCAGTATTCACAAAAGAGGAAGTGGGGGAGGTGCCTAATCCAATTAACAGAAGCACTCTGGAGAGGGGGTTGATTCCAGTCCTTTCACAGAAAAAAGGGTTCTGAAAGAACTCCTAAAACTGAAGGTGGACAAAGCAATGGGGCCAGATGGAATTCACCCCAGAATTCTAAAAGAATTAAGCAGAGAACTAGTGACACCACTGACTACCCTTTATAACAATTCATGGGAGGATGGTGTGGTACCTGAGGACTGTAAGAAGGCTGATGTGATTCCCCTTCACAAAAGTGGGAGCAAGACAGAGGCAGGAAACTACAGACCTGTCAGTTTGACCTCTGTGGTAGGGAAGTGATGGAATCACTTCAGAAGGAAAGAATTGTTGAGTACCTAGAGGCCAGTGGGGCATAGGACCCAAGGCAGCATGGGTTCACAGCGGGAAGGTCATGTTAGATGAATCTAATTGATTTCTTTGACTGGGTGACCAAAGTAGTAGACCAAGGAGGGGCTATGGACATGGCCTACCTAGACTTTAGCAATGCATTTGACACAGTCCCACACAAAAGATTAGTAGTCAAATTAACCAGCCTTGGAGTGGGTCCCAGGGTGGTAGCCTGGGTAAAACACTGGCTGAACAACAGGACACAGAAGGTAATTGTAAATGGAGTCCACTCTGAAGAAAGAGGGGTTACTAGTGGGGTACCACAGGGTTCAGTACTGGGTACAGTCCTTTTTAATGTCTTTATAAGTGACATTGCAGAGGGACTGGAAGGAAAAGCATGCTTCTTTGCAGATGACACAAAGATCTGCAACAGGGTTGATACACAAGGAGGCATGGAAAGGATGAGAAGGGACTTGACAAGGTTGGAGGAATGGTCAGAAGTATGGCAGCTTGGATTCAGTGCAAAAGTGCAAGTAATGCACCTGGGAAACAAAACCCAGGGAAGATTACACAATGGGGGTAGTAACAACAACAAAAATGGAAAGGGACCTGGGAGTAATCATATCAGATGACCTTAAGGTTGGCAAGCAATGTGAGAAGGCAGTAGGGAGGGCTGGGGATACTGGATGTATAGGAGAGACATCACCACAGAAAACAGGAAGTTGTTATCCCCTGTACAGACAGTTGGTGAGACCCCATCTGGAGTACTGTGTCCAGTTCTGGAGACCCCATCTCCGCAAGGACATAGACAGGATGGAGGCAGTTCAGAGGAGGGCAACTAAAATGGTGCAGGGTCTGCAAGAGAAGCCATAAGAGGAGAGGCTAAAGGAGCTTAATATGTATACCCTTGAGGAAAGGAGGGAGAGGGGGTACATGATAGAAACATTTAGGTATCTCAGTGGAATCAACAAAGTCCAAGGGGGTAGCATCTTTCAGAAAAAGAGATGTGCAAGAACAAGGGGACACAATTTGAAGATAGAGGGGGGGACGGCTCAGGGGCAATGTGTGGAAGTATTTTTTCACAGAGAGGGTGGTGGATGCTTGGAACAGCCTTCCTGAGGAGGTTGTGGGGTCTAAAACTGTGGGAGAATTCAAGAATGCATGGGACAGACATAAGGCAATTTTTGTGGGGGGTAGGAAGAAATAGGCTGTTGGTTAAATAGGATCTGCAGCTTATCCTCTAGGTAGGGAATTGGGCAGACTAGGTGGGCCAAGCGGTCCTTATCTACCGTCAAAGTCTATGTTTCTATACTGTACTTTGTGTACAAATTGTTTGCTGTGTATATGTCATTTATCTCACCCCTTCCCCCAGGACGCACTATCAGATGAGCAACTTATTGTTCAGTGTGCCTTTCCTGGTAAAACATTTCAATAAAATAAAATAAAATAAATGTCTGCCTTTTCCTGGTAACCATCTCTACAATCCCTCCCCCTTCCTTTTTAACCTTTACAAGCTCTTCCTTTTTTTGCTTACATACCTAAGCAATGGCTTGTCCCCATTTGATACTGCCTGAGCTATTCTTTCTTCAACTTGTGCCTTTGTGCACCTTACTGCTTTCCCTGCTTCCCCGATACACCTCCCTATCCTCCACCCTCTGCATCTCCTTATAGCTTCTGAATGCAACCATTTTAGCCTTTACCTTTTCTGCTACCTCTTTTGAGAACCATAGTGGTGTCCCCTTCCTCTTGCTTTTGCCCACTTGCTTGATGCAGAAGTTTGTTGCCTTCACTATGCCCTCTTTTAGTTTGGCCCACTGTCCCTCCACTCCCAGGTCACCCCCCCCCGGACAGGTCATTCCTGTGTCATTCACCCATTTTATCAAATCTGCCCTTTTGAAGTCCAGCACCCTTGCAGTTAGGTTGTTTCCGCAGCTGTCCTAATGGTAAACCACACTGTACAGTGATCACTGGTCCCCAAGTGGCCCACCACCTTCACGTCTGCAACACTATCCCTGTTAGTGAGAACCAGGTCCAGTACTGCCCCATCATGAGTGGGTTCACTGACTAGTTGCCTGAGGATTGCCCCCTGCAAAGAGTCTAGGAAGGAAGAAGCAGAAAAAAGCTCTGTGGAGGCGGACCCTCAAGAGATGCCTGGTGGTACCCAACCTAATTTCAGAACAATTCCCAGATCATCGTAGAGTATTGAACAACTGACTGAAATGGTGGAGGCCATAAACACCTTGTTACCCCTCCAGAGAAGAAATTTAGGAATGGAGGATAAGGGACTTGGAGACTGTCTCATGCAAGTTAACTGGAGGGAAGCATACTGGATTTGGAATTGTGCTGTCTGCCATGGGTCTCTCCAAGTCAGAAAAGTGTATGTACACATGGTCTTTCGAGACTGAGATACTGCTACACATAGAAGGGACGGGAAAATGGAAGGGGGGTGGCACTGTGCATCTTGAAGGGCATTATTGCCACTAGTGAAGAAATGGGGGATGGGAAATTAGAGGCACTGTGGGTCCAAAGGGCACCAGGAAGGAAATTAAGGTGGTGTAGTTTATAGGCCACCAAATCAGGATGAGGAAAGGGATATGGAGTTGGTGCGATGATCAGGATGGTGGCCGAAAGGGGGGGAATGGTGGTAATGGGAGACTTCAGTTTGCCTAAGGTTGATTAAAGTGTCCTATCCACACCTGTGCCAGGAGTCAGCTGTTACTGGATGCAGTCCAGGATGAGTTCTGTTTCGGGGGGGGTGACCAAACCAACACAGGAGGAATCCACCCAGGACCTTGTACTTATAAATGGAGATCACATCTAGGACATCACAGTGGAGTAACCCTTGGAGAATGACTGCCACTGAATGACTTGGTTCCAAGTCAGCATGGGTAAAGAAACACAAAGCATAAGGACAAAAGTGCTAGATTTCAGGAAAGTCAACCATGGGAGAGATTTTAAAGGGACACCAATCTAGTCTCGAGGAATATATGAATGTGAAACAAAGGTGGAAAATTATCAGAGAAGGGATCATGGCAGCAGCTAACACATGCCTTAAACTGAAGGGAAAGAATTCCAAATCCAGGAAATCTAGTTGGCTCACTAGGAAAGTGAGTCAGGCAGTCTGGGGTAAGAGGGCCATATATAGGAAATACAGGAAGTCTCGAAAGGACGAGGATGAGAGGGTCTACCTTGAGAAAGCTAGGGAAGCTGTAAGAATAGTCAGAAAGGAGATGCAGATTAAACAGGGGAAGAAAGCCTTTCTTAGGTATATCAGTGATAACAGAGACATAAAGGCTGATATATTTAAACTTAAAAAATGGGAAGGGGTGGAAGGCAGCAAAGAGAAAGCAGAGGTGCTGAGTGAATACTTCTGCTCTCTCCTTACTAAAGAAAAGCATGGACCAGTGCTGCAAGGTAGGAGGTGGGGATTATGGCTGAGGGCAGGGTAACAGAAGGCAGGGTTAGTTGAGGGCTCATGTCCCTAAAGGTAAATAAGTCCCCAGGCCCAGACAGCATATATCCAAAGGTGTTGTAGAAACTTGTGGTGGAACTGACTGGTTCACTGGCAGACCTGTTCAACGGCTCTTTGGATGGGGGGGGCCGGGGTGGAATTGCAGGAATGGAAAACTGTGCATGTGGTACCGCTTCACAAGAGTGGGCTCAGGGATGACCTAGGGAACTACAGGCCAGTCAATCTGACTTCCACTGAGTGTAAGCTCATGGAGTCCATTCTGAAGGAAAAAACAGTACAGCCTGTTGAAGTTAATGGGCTACAGGACAAGCGACAGCATGGGTTCCCATCAGGGAGGTCCTGTGAAACCAATCTGAATAACTTCTTCGACTGTGTAATGAGAGCGATGGACATAGGTAAGGCAGCTGACATTCTGTATTTGGATTGGAGCAATGTCTTTGACTCAGTCCCACACAAGAGGTTGATCAGAAAGTTGGAAGACCTAGGGAAAAGGAGCACATTAACCAGATGGGTGGCAAACTGGCTTAGCGATAGGACCCAGAGGGTGGTGTTGGTGGGGAATCAGAATTACAAGGGAGGTTACAAGTGGTGTCCCATAGGGGCAGTGCTCTGACCAGTGTTTAACGTGTTCATAAACACCCCCCCAACAGGGTTCTCAACATCCTGAAGGGGGAAATCAGGAAATGCATACCCCGTCTCCTCATATTCAGTTCTTGCCTCTCTCCCTCTCTTCTCCACCTGCCCTCCTGGGTCACCAGTGTGCACAGCCTAACCCCATCCTTTTTATTTCAACAGCACTTGCGTACTACCTCAAGCCTGCTCCTGGTACACTCATGCACTATAATGGTTCTATCGCATTATTACTGTTTTGTATGTTTATATGTTCTTTTGTATGATTTTAGACATGCATTGTAATTTACCCAATGTTCCACTACTGTTTATTGTACAATACCTTGTGTTTCAACTGTTACATAATCTTACAATGTTGTATTGTTTGTACTACCCACATACTATTGTAACTGATCATCATTTCACAACCCTACGTAACCCCTCCCCCCAGGTCGCACCGTGAGATGAGCAACTTGTTACTCAGTGTGCCCACCTGGTGAAACATTTCAATAAATAAATAAATAAACAAGCAGCACTGGGGATGGAGTAAAGGGTAACATCTGCCTTTCTGCAGATGACACCAAGCTCTGTGGGAAGGTGGATTCAGACAAAGGGTGCAGGACTTAAAGGAGGACATTGCTAAGCGTGAGCAGTGGTCAGCCATCTGGCAGCTGGGTTTCAGTGCAAAAAAGTGCAAGGTCATGCATGCAAGAAGGAAGAATCTGAGGGCAGTGTGCAGTCTGGAGGGTTCAGAGTCCCTGAAACAGAGAGGAGAAGGGCTTAGGGATAACCATCACCAGTGACCTCAAACAGGGTAGGAAGGCAGCAGCCAAGGCAAACAGAATACTAGGCTGCAGTGCTAGAGGGTTCACGAGCAGAAGGCAGGAGGTAATAATGCTACTGAACAGATCCTTAGTGTGACCGCACCTGGAGTATGGCTTGCAGTACTGGAGCACTTATCTAAAAAAATGTATCAACTAACTTGAGCATTCCAGAGAAGAGCAACAAGATGGTTTAGGGATAGCAGGGCAGGGATTATGAGGACAAACTGAGAGAGTATGCACTAGAAAAAGAGAGAGGAGACATGACTGAAACCTAGGTGATATCGGGGAACTTTTCTGTCTCAGTGATAACAGGACCACTAGGGGGCACTGTTTTAAGCTGGTGGGGGAATTCAAGAAAGGGGTCAGGAGACACTTCTTCGCAGAAAGTAATGTGTCTGGCTGGAATTAACTTCCAACTGAGGTTGTCACCCCAAATGACAGTGGGGGTGGTCAGGAGAGATTGGGATTTGGTGAAGGGGAAGGTCAGGGTTGGAGGGGAGGGACGCAGGGCTCACTGTAATCTCTGGAGCAGGAGCACTGCAGTTGAGCAGACTCAATAGACCGTAAAACCTTCTGCTGGCAAATTGATGTGTTCGTACATTCATATAGGAAACTGTTATTGCCCATAATTCCCAACAATAAAATGGGATTGTTAGTACTCTAGGTCTGTGATCAGGTGTTGATTACGAACTTATTATAAATTGAACTGAACAATGTTCCCAGCTTGGCTGCGACCAAGATTAGGACATGAATTTACCAGCTGCCTGTTGAGACTTTGTGTCTCAACCTGCCTTGTAGAAGTGGAGTGGAGTATAGAAGAGGAATGTGATCTAGCCATTACAGTGGCTGTGGGGAGCTGCTATTAGTGCTACTGAAGAAGGAGAAGTAACAGTGTTTGCCTACTAAATGATAAGCTTGAGAATTCTATCTGTGTGGACATTGCTATTATTGACCACTGTTGTTTGATACCACCTGCCACACCTCGAGACCACACTCTCTGTGCTCCCCATTAAGATGTCCATGGTACTGAGAACCCTGACCAGGGCCCACCCCAGGGTGGATGGCCCCCTTATGTAACCCAACTGCTGGGACTGGCTCATGCCTTGGTTTCAGCTAGTGGAACCTGGTCTGATATAGCTTAATAGTTACTGGTGACCCCTTTATCACACCGCTTACAAGCTTCTTCCAAATGCTGTAATAACCCGAAAACGAGTTATTACGGCATTCCAAAAACATTCTTTCACTAGCGCCATTCTCAGTTGTTACTCAGTTCTACCACACCACTTCATTGGCCTGAACTCTGTGCGTGTGTGTGTGTGTGTGTGTGTGTGTGTGTGTGTGTGTGTGTACTGAACAGTGTGAACAACATGGCGGCTCCATTTACTGCTTACTGATGAGCTGCTGTTTTTTTGTTTACTTATGTATTCTTTATCTGGTTGCTCCTGCCTGTTAAACGTAAAACAAATATCTGGTTGATCCTGCCTCCTGTCCAGATAGGGAGACACTGAGTGCGATCCAGGATGGGCTTTACCTGATAGTTAAAAAAAAAAGTCAGTTTGAGAGAGAAAGAGCGTGAGCGTGTGAGAGAGACAGAGAGAGTGAGAGAGAGGGTCAGCAGCACATTGACAATCTTGGAAACGGTCTTCAACACTAACTCCTTGCACCAGTAATTATAAAAAATAATGCATAGCCAAATGTGTGTTCATTAATTTTTTCTCACACCCTTGGTGGGTGATGACCACATAAACCTCTCAAGCTTCGCTGTTGAGGTTTATGAGTCATCATCATCACACACCTTGGGTGTGAAAAAAAAATTCGTAACACACACTTGCCTATCCCTTCTCTATTTAGTCTTCCCATATGTTGAAAAATATTTCAAATGGATCAATGGGAGCCAACTGGTACGAGGGGAAAAAGTACAGTAAATTAAGAAAAAAAGATTTTCACACTGCTGTTTATTGTAAACTCTGGATCCCTCTCCTCTTTTGAATGCTCTGCCCTCACTCCATTGATGCAATATTCTATCTGCCGAGTTTTGCTGCCACTGTACACCACTTTACATGTTTTGGTACTGAATTTTAACTTCCATATTCTGAAACATCGCTCCAGCTTTTCTGCACCAATTTTCATGCTCCCCTCGTCACTGTCTACCCTTCCATAGAGTTTTGTGTTATCTGAGAATTGACTGGCTCCCTCCCACTCACATTCTTTCGCCATTAAATAAAGAATAATGGATAGGCAAGAGTGTGTGTTATGAACTTTTTTTCACACCCAAGGTGTGTGATATACCCATAAATCTTGAGAGTGAAGCTTGAGAGGTTTATGTGGTCATCACACACCAAGGGTGTGAAACAATTAATGACTACACATTTGACTGTCCATTATTTTTTGTAATTACTACTGGTGCAAGGAGTTGGTGCTGAAGACAGTTTCCAAGATTGTCAATGTACTGCTGACACGTGCTCTCTCTCTCTCTCTCTCTCTCTCTCTAGTGCGCGCTTGCCCTCGCTCTCTCAGACTAATTTTTTTTTAACTATCAGGTACAGCCCATCCTGGATCGCACTTGTTATCTCCTGATCCGGATGGGCAGTGGGATCAACTAAATATTTGTTTTATGTTTAACAGGCAGGAGCAGCCAAATAAAGAATAAAAGGTGAAAAATACCAACTTGTCAGTAAGTGGAGCCGCCATGTTTTTCATATTGTTCAGCCAGCCCACACACAGAGTTTGGACCCAATGAAGTGGTGTGGCAGAACTGAGTGACAACTGAGAACAGCGCTAGTGAAAGAAAATTTTCGGAACGCCATAATAACTCTTTTTTGGGTTATTACAGTGTTTGCAAAAAGCATGTAAACGGTGTGATAAAATGGGTCGTCAGTAATTATATCCCCATGGATGCCAGACTTGTTTGAGTTCCTACCAGACTTGTCTCAGACAGGACCACACACACACACACACACACACACACACGCACACTGCATGGATGTCAGGTCCTTTACTTCTCTTCCCCTTTTGAAGTGGACCCCTCCTCATTTGAGAGGAGGTGGAGGCTACTTGCGTCCTGCTAGAAAACTTTCTAGCACTGCAGAACTTTTTCCCTCTCTTACAGCAGCTCTCTGGAACTTTCTACTGCAAAATGCTGACAGGAAATGGAGTCCCAAATTTCCTTCTTCCCAGAAGGGCTATAACAATGTTTGGCACACATTCACTTCTTCCAGGTAGGGAGCCTCAGGCCAGAATACCTATCCCCAAACGTGTGTGTGTGTGGGGGGTTACACAAACTAAGTACTTGTTGCAGGAGGAGGAGTTCACCTGCAACAGAAGTGCAATGCAAATCGCTGATCCAAATGTTAGTGCGCTAGTACCAACATGCTGGTTTGCTAGTGTCCAGGTTACACTATGGAATTGTGCAAGGCACATGGCACAATGCCTTGCAGCAAGCAGGTCATCATAAAAACACAAAGTGGATGCATTTCACTTTTTTATGCTCCTGATTTCTGAGTTTGCCTCCCGGTACTGTGCCCAGTTCCATTACGCAGTGTTCTTGTTTGTTGCATTCTTGCTGCAAGCAGGACAGCATGTTGCATCCTACCAGAAAGAGCCCCCACTCCCTAATCCCCTTGTGGATGAAGGCCCAAGTGGGTCAGTGGTCTTCCTTCCTCCATGGTTGATGGCCAGTACTCTGCAGTTTCAGTGGACTGCCCACCTGCTCCCAATCCCTCTGTGTTCCCTGCATCCAGTGGCACCCCCATCCCTAGCCCCAGTGCATCCCTCACCTGCTTTTGCTGCTGTCCTGCTCCACCTTCAGCCACTTCTGGTGGGCTTCTTTGCTGGGTTGCTGCACTACAGCCTTCATTACTACATAGTATTAAAAGGTGGTAACCAATGTGGGGGAGGGAGAATGTTGCAGGAAACTTTAATCAGGCTTGTGAGAGCTGCCATGAATTGTGAGTGGCCCAATGAGCCATTTATTTGCCATCCTCGGTCCAGTTTCCCACATGGTCGCAATGCCATTTGTGACCACAAGACGGGGTTGTGACCCCAACTGAGCATAGCCCAATAGGGTTGTAGTACCGAGGCTGGCGCTAAGTGGTTGCAGTGATCACACAGCCCCACTAACTGTGGCCAAAAATGGGGCCGTAGATATTTATATTATTTTCTACTCTAGCTAGAGCAGTTCAGAAGCAACCCTGGCTAGTCCCTAGTGATCCGCTCTCCCTAGACTGCTAACATGCAAATGACTGCAGGGTCATCAAGAAGGAACACCCTACTAGATGGCAGTGTTTTGGGCAGTTTTTCGAGTCAAGCCATGGTTTAAAGGGGAAGTCTCCCACAGTTCCACACGAATATTTGCCTAACTCATGTGCAACTGTTGTGTGCTTCCTCCAGTTGCAGCAGTCGTATTGCTGTCCAAATCTAGTTTGTAAATAAAAATATACAGCCCCCAGAAGTTATCAATGTGTCTGTCCTCTATTTTACCATCATTGTTGCTGGAGGATGATATCATCAGAGCAACAAATAATGGTGATGAACTAAATGCATTTCCACCAGTAAACCAAACCCACAATGTTTGGTTCCCCACTTGGTAATGGAGGAACCCTTTAAGTGTTGTGCACATCTTGAAGTGCAATTCTAATAGGGACTCTGAATGTGTGAGTGTGATGCAGCACTGATTAAACATGTATATACAGTATTCATATAAGGAAGTGCCTGTATGTGTTGTGTTACTGTTTATGTTAGCAAAAACAGTTTACCTAATAAATGGAGAGTTTTGAGTGGTATTATACTGCTGTTGTATTATTTTCTATTTGTGTTAGCATTCTCTGTTTTGATTGACACCAGCAGTGAGAGGCAATCTTGCAAATATGCCCTTTCCCTTTGTAACTAGGCAGTCAAGTGACTGGATGGTTGCTGTAAGGCAATAAAGAGTTCAGCTATAACAAGGAATAGGTTACCAGGGAAGCATCAGCTGCAGCATATGGAAGAAGGGTGATCTAGTGGTGAAAGCACAGACACAAGAACAGGGAGACTAGGGTGCAAATCCTATTAGAGTCCCTTACTCTGTAAACCTTAACAAGTTCCCTAACCTCCTTGGGAACTGTGATGGCCCCTCAGGTCCATGACTTTAAAAGTGCCCCCATTCCCATTAAAAATGATTAGCAGTGATGTGAGAGCTACAGCATTTCACATTGAAGGTACTGAGGACAAACTATGGCAGCCCCCCCACCCCAGTTGGTAATGCCAGCATTTGAAGTATGATGTCCCTCACAAATCAGATGCTACACCTCTGCTGTTGTAGGTAAAGAAACTAATCAGTCTCAGTGTTTGTAGTGCTCTGTATTTGCTTAGCTCACTCCTCCCATGTCATATGCATTCTTTCTCTTGGAATTTCCAGTCAGAAACTCAGATTTAAGGACCATTTGAAATGTAAAAAAATACACTAAAGTAAGGCCCTGTCAACACTATGCCTCTGTAACGTTACAGAGGGCCCAAACCGTTACCGCAATGGTTTGCATTTACACCTGTAACACTACAGAAGGCGTTTTCGTAACCGTTGTTGAAACCACATATGAGGTAACATAGGTAGTACAGAGCTTAAAATACCAAAGTCCATGACGCTCGCAGGTATTAATTGTAGCCCATTGTAGAATTTTGACCTAAATGTTTGTCCAAGTGAATTTTAAAGGTATCCATACTCTCATTAGCTACCACACCCAGTGGCAAATTGTTCCAAATTTTGGATACTCTAACTGAGAACCATGTACTCCTTTTTTTTGTTCTACAGTGATCTACTGTAAGTTGTAGTGGGTGCACCCTAGTATCATAAACTGTTTTCCTGAGTCCCAAACCCAGCAGTTCCCATAATTGGTCATCATACAGGGCTTAAATACCATACATAAGTCCCCTCTCATTCTACAGTATTCTAATGTGTACAATCCCAGTTTCCTCAGTCTAGCTGCATAATCCAAGCCCTTCACCTCATCCATTTTTCTAGTGGCCCTCTTCTGAATTTTTTTCAAGAGCAGTTATAGAGCCCCTAACTCCTGGCGCCCAAAACTGGGTGCAATATTCTAAATGTGGCCTTACCAAGGGGGAGTACAATGGCAACAAAACCTCACTGCTTCTACTTTTAATTTGTTTGTTTATACAATGTAATATGCCTGCAGCCTTCTTAATTACCTGGTGACAATGAAGTTTAGGACTTAAATCATTTGTTACTCTAACTCCCAAATCACGTTCGTCTTCAACCACCTTTAATACTTTGCCACATAATTTATAATTATCATACTGATTATTTCTCCCAAAGTGCATCACTGTACACTTGTCCACATTAAAAATTAATTTCTTATTGTTAGCCCAATTTTCTAATTCCCTAAGGGCATACTGTAGGTTTATAGCTTCAGAGTTGTTAACTGGAAATCCTAAGCAGGTGTCATCTGCGAATTTGGTTAACCAAGCACTTGTCGAAGTATTAAGTGACGAAACATAGATGTTAAAAAGACAAGGACCCAGCACCAATACCTGAGGGACCCCACTGGTCACATGACCCCATGTAGAATAAGAGCCTTTTATACAGATTCGCTGTGTTCGATCTAACAACCATGATTCCACCCATCGTGTTATGTTATCCTCTATTCCCAAATTAATAATTTCATCAATGAGTTCTCCATGGGGGACCTTATCAAAAGCCTTAGAGAAATCTAGGAGGATAACATCCACCGCCTCATCCCTATCCAAAGCCCTACTTACTCCACCATAGAATCCCAACAGATTGGTCTGGCATGATCTTGCCTTGACAAATCAATGTTGTGCAGGGTCGGACTGAATCAATTCTCTGATATGATCTCTTATGATACCTTCGAGGATTTTATCCAGAACAGATGTCAGACTGACGGGTCTATAATTGATCACATCTTGTCTGAATCCCTTCTTGAAAATCAGGACCACTGTAGCCTGTCTCCATACATCAATAACCTGTCCATCCTGTATGGATTTAGTAAACAGGGCAGCAATAGGGCCAGATAGGGGAATAGCTAGTTTTTTGAGAATTCGTGGGTGCAGGCCATCAGGGCCTGCTGATTTATGCGGATCCAATCCTTGTAATAATTTTTGTACTCTGATTGCATCCACAGTAAGTTGCCCAGTCCAAATATGATCATTATGGTTTTTTTTAGTGACCGTTTTGGGGTTAAAAACTGAAGAAAAGTGTTGGTTACAAATTGAAGCCATTTGTGACATATCAGTTACTAATTTTCCTAAATTATCTTTTAATGGACCTGTAGTAGGAGTACCTCCCCTTTTATTATTAATATATTCGTAAAATGCTTTATGATTGTCTCTTACGTTATTAACCAATCTTGCTTCATAATCCTTTTTTGCTTTTCTGATGCTAAATTTAGTCACCCTCAATTGGTATTTATAATTCTCCCAACTTTTCCTGGTCCCACTAAATTTAGCCCTCTTAAATGCCCTGTTCTTATATTTCATATGTTTCTTAATAGTTGCATTCATCCATAGCATTTTTCCCTTAACTCTGTCAGCTTTTTTAATAGAAGGAATATGTTTATTTGTAACTACAGTAAGTTTATCAACTAGAATCTGCCACATATCAGAAAGAGATTTATCCAAAAAATCCTGTTTCCAGTTCCAGGTTAACATATCATTTACCAAACCCAAAAAATTCCCTTTATTAAAGTTATAGACAACCGTACTTCCAATATCATGCCCTAAGCTATCATTGTAAGTAAATTTGACCATGGAATGGTCACTTGACCCAAGTGGATGGAAAACCATACAATTGGTAATCTTACTACCCAGGTTATTTAAGACCAGATCCAAGATGTTATTCCCCCTAGTACGTTGTTTAACTATTTGTTCCATATTAGACAGCAAAAAGGTCTCTAAGTATGCATTTTCTACAGGAGTTACAGAATGTAAGGTATTCCAGTTGATTCCTGGGAGGTTGAAATCCCCCACTAGTAAAGCACTATTAGTAGAAGATAGTCAAATGTATGGCAGCTCAGATTTAATGCAAAGAAAGTGCAGGGTAATGCACCTGGAAAACAAAAACCCAGGGGAAGAGTACACAGTGTGGGGGTGAGATACTGACAACAGTAAAATTGGAAAGGGATCTGGGGGTAATTATATCAGATGACCTAAAGGTGGGCAGGCAATGTGAGAAGGCAGCAAGGAAGGCTGGGGGGATACTGGGATGCATGGGAGAGGCATCACCAGTAGAAAACAAGAAGTTGTTATCCTCTGTACAGACAGTTGATGAGACCCCATCTGGAGTACTTGTGTGCAGTTCTGGAGACCCTATCTCCCAGAAAGACATAGACAGAGTGGGAGGCTGTCCAGAGGAGGGCAACCAAATGGTGCAGGGTCTGCAGCAGAAAATCATACAAAGACTAAAGGAGCTTAATATGTATACCCTTGAGGAAAGAAGGGAGAGAGGGGACATAATAGAAACTTTCAAGTACCTCAAGGGAATCAACAAAGTCCAAAAGGGTAGCATCCTTCAGAAAAAGAAATGTGCAAGAACAAGGGGGTACAATTTGAAGATAGAGGGGGACGGCTCAGAGGTAATGTGAGGAAGTATTTTTTCATGGAGAGGGTTGTAGATGCATGGAACAGCTTCCCTGAGGAGGTCATGGAGTCAAGTACAGTGGGGGAATTCAAGAATGCATGGGACAGACATAAGGCAGTCCTAGCGGGGGGTAGGAGGAAGTAAGCTGTTGGTTAACTAGGATCTGCAGCTTATCTGTTGGGTAGAAAAATGGGCAGACTAGGTGGGCCAAGCGGTCCTTATCTGCTGTCAAAGTCTATGTTTCTATGTCAAATTCTATGTCTCTTCACAAAATCTAACAAATGAGAATCCTCACCATGTGAGATTGATGGGGGCCTGTAGACCACTCCCAAGTTGATACAAGCTGAAGACCTTGGGAATATTTTTACCCATAGGGCTTCAATGTTTGGCCAGTGGGTTATATAGAAACATAGAACATAGACTTTGATGGCTGATAAGGACCACTTGGCCTGCCCAGTCTGCTCATTTCCCTACCTACTGGATAAGCTGCAGATTCTAGTTAACCAACAGCCTACTTCCTGCAACCCCCCACTATAATTGCCTTATGACTGTCCCATGCATGTTTGAATTCCCCCACTGTTTTAGACCCAGTGACCTCCTCAGGAAGGCGGTTCCATGTATCCACCACTCTCTCTGTGAAAAAAAAATTTCCTCACATCACCCCTGAGCCGTCCCCCCTCTATCTTTAAATTGTGCCCCCTTGTTCTTACACATCTCTTTTCTGAAAGATGCTACCTCCTGGACTTTGTTGATTCCCTTGAGGTACTTTTAAAGTTTATATCATATCCCCCTGTCCCTCCTTTCATCAAGAGTATACATATTAAGCTCTCTCAGTCTCTCTTCATATGGTTTCTGGTTGCAGACCCTGCACCATTTTAGTTGCCCTCTGACTGCTTTTCCATCCTGTCTACGCCTTATGTAGATGAGGTCTCCAAACTGCACACAGTACTCAGATGGGGTCTCACCAACTGTCTGTATAGAGGGATAACCACTTCCCTTTTTCTACTTGTGATGCCCCTTCCTATGCATCCCAGTATCCCCCTGGCTCTTCTTACTGACTTTTCACATTGCTTACCCACCTTTAGGTCATCTGATATGACTACCTCCAGGACCCTTTCCATTTTTGTTGTTGTTAGTACTGCCCCTGCTATTGTGCACTCTTCTCCTGGGTTTTTGTTTCCCAGGTGCATTACTTTGCACTTCTTTGCATTGAATCTAAGTTGCCATATGTCTGACCATTCCTCCAACCTTGCCAAGTCCCTTTTCTTCTTTTCTACCTCCTCTTGTGTATCAACTCTGTTACAGATCTTTGTGTCATCTGTAAAGAGGCATACCTTTCCCTCCAGACCCTCTGCAATGTTACCTATAAAGATGTTAAAGAGGACTGGACCCAGTACTGAGCCCTGAGGTACTCCATTAGTAACCCCCCTTTCTTCAGAATGTGTTCCATTCACTATTACATTCCGTGTCCTGTTGTGCAGCCAGTTTGCTACCCAGACTACCACCCTGGGACTCACTCCCAGGCTGGCTAACTTGATTATTAATGTTTTGTGCGGGACTGTGTCAAATGCCTTGCCAAAGTCTAGGTAGGCCATATCCACAGCCCCTCCCTGGTCTATTACTTTGGTCACCCAGTCAATGAAATCAATTAGATTCATCTGACATGACCTTCCTACAGTAAATCCATGCTGCTTTGGGTCCTGTGCCCTGCTGACCTCTAGGTACTCAACAATTTTTTCTTTCAGAAGTGATTCCAGCATTTTCCCTACCACTGAGGTCAAACTTACAGGTCTGTAGTTTCCTGCCTTGCTCCCACTTTTGTGAAGGGGAATCACATCTGCCCTCCTCCAGTCCTCAGGTATCACCCATCCTGCCATGATTTGTTAAAAAGCATGGTCAGTGGTGTCACTAGGTCCTCTCTTAGTTGTTTTAGGATTCTGGGGTGAATCCCATCAGGCTCCATTGCTTTGTCCACCTTGAGTTTTAGGAGTTCTTTCAGGGCTCTTTCTTCTGTGAATGGACTGGTGTCAACCCCCTACCCAGAGTGCTTCTATTGTCTAGTTTAGGTAACTCCTCCTCATCTTCTTTTGTGAATACTGAGCAAAAGTATTCATTCAGTATCTCTGCCTTTTCACTGTCTCCCTCTGCCCACCTCCCCTTTCCTTTATTAATCGTCACTATCCCTCCCTTAACCTTTCTATGCTCCCTAATGTACTTATAAAAGGTTTTATCCCCTTTCTTAACTGATTTGGCTATTTTTTCCTTGGTTTGGGCCTTTGCTATTCTGACTGCCTTCCCCACTTCTTTCTGCTTTAATTGATACAGTTCCCTGTCATGCTCCTTCTGTGATTCCTTATTTATTTCAATGTTCTCGGTATTAATATTATTGGAAATATACAATGCCACCCCACCGCCTCTAGTAATGCTCCTGTCTTTATGAAACAATGTATATAACCTGTGATATTCTTATCCCAAGAATCATTTTCAGACCACCAGGTCTCCATAATTGCGCATGTATGAATGTTCTGTTGGTCCAAGGTATAAATTAGCTCATCAAACTTATTATTAAGATTTCTAGCATTAATAAGTGAACAATTCCATTCTGAGGAGCTTATAGAGGTAGTTGTTTTATTTGTGTTTTTTGCAAGGATAAAGAGTCCCCCCCCCACCTACTAGTTTAAACTTTGATCTAGTTGGTGCCTTAGGTTAGTAGCAAAAATCCTCTTGCCCTGTTTATTTAAATGCAGGCCATCTCTGGAGAATAGTCCCTGATTTAAAAACCCATCCCAGTTTTCCAAAAAGGTAAACCCTTCTCTAAGACACCACCATTTAAACCATCCATTTAATGTCATGATGTCTTTTCTTTTTGTATAATTTGCTCTAGGGACAGATAAGAGCCCAGATATATTTAAATCGCACCCATAATTTTTAATCCTGTCTCCTATTTCTTCAAAGTCTCTTTGGAGATCAGGGGGTAGGGCTCCACACACTACACTGCTAAAAAGCAAATTATGTTCTGTTATAAAAGTTCCATCCACATTTACAGTGTTTCATACAGCATTCCTTTTTGCTGTATCACAGTGTATAAACATAAAATGAACTTGTCCGTTTGCCGCAGGGCCAAGTTAAATGGTTTAATGTGACCCGGATGTATCTTTGGGGTCACGAAATGCTAAAAAAATCAAATGTCTCAAAAGTAAACTAAAATATGCACAGGAGTCATAGTAAACATCCTGCAATCCCCTGCAAGCTGCTAATGTGCAGAAACTTTGATTTTAAGGGACATATAGCATTCTGTAGTTCTACTGTGTAACGTTGGGAACTACAGACACTCTCCACCTACTTCCTGCATTTACAGGGGGGTAGGGCTCCACACATTACACTGCTAAAAAGCAAATTATGTTCTGTTATAAAAGTTCCATCCACATTTACAATGTTTCATACAGCATTCCTTTTTGCCTTATCAAGGTGTATAAACAATGGTTTCAACAATGGTTATGAAACCAGTTATGCCTTGGTATCATTACCGGCAGTAGTGTGGATGTGTGGTAATGGTCCCCTGCAGGGCCCGTAGTGCAGTGCGAGCTGCATTGTGGGATAGGGTAGGGATAGGTTACCCGGCTCCTGCAGTGTGGACCAGCGGTACCAGTCCCATACCAGACACTGCCGCAGTGTGGACACACTGTACTGCTCCCCGGCCATAATGGTTTGCATCCGCTACTGGGTCTGAGCATGTAGTGTGGATGGGGCCTAAGTGATCTAGCTCTCCACTTTCAGGCTGCTGAAAGGGGGTTGTGTATTATTTTGTGCAAAGGAGAAATTTAGCTTGTGTGATCGTTTGGGAACCTGCCCAGGCCCACCTTGTAAATTACTCTTCTCAAGGGTGTTCACCTTATTAAATTAAAGATTGACTGATTGCTTGCTTGTTTGATTGATTGAGTCAATCTACTCCTGTCCACAACATGTTACAACTGTCTCACAGAGAGGAATGAGCAGTACAAAGAAACAGATTTTGTTTCCTATGAATGAAATACTATTAGATGTATTATTTGCTCTATACACATTAAGACTACACGTACTACTCTGTGTGTGGAGCTGCATGATAGAACTGTCTTAAGTCATTGCAAACTTAAAATAAAGTCAAGATGGACAGCATTGATGCCCTTATGTTTTCTTCTGCACTGTTGCTGCAGTAACATCACGGAATGGGAGTGGTTGTATTACAAGTGACTCATTTGCTTGTAAATGGAGGCTTGCTTGACACTTTACTACCTTGTGTCAGAGCCTTAGACTCTAGGTATGTGTTGCAACAGAAGAAATGACTGATCTCTTACTGACATACTTACAGTAATTGATGTAATGTATAATAAATACATCAGACATATCCAAATCATAAATATACAGGAGTCTTCTCCTTTAAGTCTTAAGCTTCATCATGATTCCCTTTGATTCACTGGTTCTTGGGCTGTGGATGGCAATAAATCAAAGTTTACAGTTTTATCCCAGCGTTCGAGTTGGTCCATGAGTTATTCAACAAGTCAACCTGAAAATAGACATCTTTATGCCTAATGCACTTTCCTGGAGAACAAAAACAAATAAATAAGCTCAACCTGCTTGATTTTTTCGTAGAAATGAACTTGCAACTCTAATTCAGCAATATTATTTATTTATTTATTGAATTTTGATGACCGGGTAGGCCCACTGGGCCCCGGAGGTCCCTTTTTCAGGGGCGACCCGGGAACACAGTACATAAAATGAACAGACAGAGGAACATATATAGGTCAAGGGTACACAGTATTCGGTAGTTGCACATCACAGACTTTTCAATGGGTTTAATATATATAGTTGATAAAAAGTTATTCATTTGATCCTGTGTCAGTCATGCAAAGGACAGAGACAGTACTAGAGATTCCTTAGGTGACTTTTTGTAAGAGCCATAGGATAGGTTCAGTGAGGGGGAGGAAGGAGTTAGTGCTACCTGTTCAGGGGTTGGAGATTTTAGTTAGGCAAGTGTGCTGTCCCAGGGTCATGGTTGAGGTGTCAGGTACTGTAGCATTGGCATTTGCTCATTGTCATTGATGGTTCTTAAGTCTTGTGAGGAAATACGATTCTCATGGACATCACCTAATGTTATTTTGTACTGTTGTCTATTTTAGCATATCACTAGCTGATGCAATCAGATTGACATTATACATTGACAGCAACCATTGTATTGTTTTGAGGTGGGGCATTTTTGCCCTGTGATTTAAATGCAAGTTCACTGTTCATCCAGGACACTCCCTCTTAGCTAACTAATGCTTGTCTGAATAATTTAAACAACATGCTGTTCAAGACTGCAGTAGAGGAAATCCTCGAAGGAGCTCTCATCTTACATTCTTTGCACTTTTTCAAAAGTCATTCACACAATTTTAATAGTCATCTCACTGAGAGAATATTCCAAAGACAACAAGGAGTTAACAAACCTAATCATAATCAAACATCCTGACAGGTCTTGTTGAAGGTCTGGGCAGATCAAGACTGCAGATACAGTACTATACTGACATCATTGTTTATCAAGCAACAGGAAAGAAAGCAGGTGTGCTAGAGGATGAGTGGAGCTGTATGTGGATCATAAAGAATTCATTTACTTTTTTTCTACTGATGCTACACAAATATTTCATGAGAGCAATTCACATACCATTGGTAACTTGAAATGTACAGTTTGCATGACCTACTTATTTCACTGTTTTATACTGATTTCGTTATACTTACGAAACAGGGGCAGACATGACTGATCCAGCTTCTTATCTGACCTTTAATTAGTATGTTACTGTGATGTGATGTTATTAGTAATGTGTAACACTATTATTATCCCCTAATCAACAAATACGTTATACAACTACAATAAAGAACACTGATTATACACAGATACACAGAAATGTGACGGCAGAGAAAGGCACCACAGCCCATCTAGTCTGCCCAACACCCTACCTCCCCCCTTCTGTTATGCTTCCACCCTCTTTTCCCAACCCCTTAAATCTATGCCAAGCCCTCTTGAACCCCTCCACTGTTTCAGCTGCCACTGCCTCCTCTGGCAGCTTGTTCCAGGCCTCCACCACCCTCTCCATGAAAAACTGCCCCCTGACATTACCTCTGTATTGCCCACCTTCCAGTTTGAGGCTATGTCCCCTCATGTTCACTCCCTTCTTCAATTTGAACAAGCTGTTACCCTCTACCTTATTTATTCCCTTCAGATTCTTAAAGGTCTCAATCATGTCCCCCCTCTCCCTCCTAGTCTCCAGAGGGTACAAATTCAGCCCTTTCAATCTTCTCTCATAGGGTACATTCTGCATCCCTCGTACCATTTTGGCTTGCCCTTCTCACACCTCTTTCCATCAGCTCAACATCTCTTCGAGAGGTGAGGCCTCCAGAACTGCACCCCATACTCCAGATGCGGCCTCACCATAGTTCTGTATAATGGCATTAGCACCTCCCTCTTCCTGCTATTAAAACCCCTCGCAATGCAGGCCAACATTCCATTTGCCTTTCCCACTGCCCTGCTACATTGGCTGCCCACCTTGAGGTCAAGCAATACCATAATCCCCAGGTCCCTTTCTGTTTCCTTCACCTTAATCACCAACCCCCCAAGGGAGTAAGTTTCCCTTCTATTCTTCCTCCCCAGGTGCATCAGCGAGCACTTTTGTGTATTAAACTTCAATTTCCAGGTGTCAGACCACCTCTCCAGCCTCTCCAGGTCCCGCCTTATGACTTGCACCCCACTAGGTGAATCCACCCTATTGCAGACTTTTGTATCGTCTGTGAACAGGCACACCCGTCCCTCCAGACCCTCAGCTAGGTCACTAACATAGATGTTAAAGAGTATTGGTCCTAGCACTGACCCCTGTGCACCCCACTGGTCACTGCCCGCCCCTGAATGTGTCCCATTTACCACCACCGTCTGACCCCTTCCCTTCAACCAGTTTTTCACCCACCTGGTTATCCTGTTGTCCACCCCAGTCTGTCCAGCTTATGTACCATTGCACCATGCGGAACGGTGTCGAAGGCCTTATTGAAATCCAGATAGGCCACGTCCATTGCTCCTCCCTGGTCCACTATCTGTGTCACCCCATCGAAAAACTCTATCGGGGTTAGTCTGACAGGACCTTCCCTTGGTGAAGCCATGCTGCCTGTCATCCTGCATGCCATTCATCTCCAAGTATTCCATCAACCTGATCTTAAGTAGTGTTTTCATTACCTTCCCCACCACCAAGGTAAGACTAATAGGACGGTAGTTTTTGACCTCGTCCTTCCACCCCCCCCATGTAGTGAGACCACCTCTGCCCTGTTCCAGTCCGTCGGCACCACCCCTGTGACCAAGGACAAGTTAAACAGACTCGCTAGATGTGGCGCCAGTTCATCCTTCACCTCCTTGAGAACCCTTGGATGTATTCCATCAGACCCCATTGCCTTGTCTACCTTAAGTCTACCCAGCTCTTCCCCTACTCCTTCAGCAGTGAATTCTGCCACAGCCACCTGCCTGTGGCTGTCACCCTCCCCAACCCTTCCTGGTCCCCTACCCTCCCTTTCCTCTGTGAAGATTGAGGCGAAATAGCTGTTTAATGCCTCTGCTTTTTCAAAGTCCCCTTTCAGTATTGTTCCACTTTCCCCCCTTATCCTTCCAATCCCATGCTGTGCCCTCCTCCTTTCTCCAACGAACCTAAAGAAGGTTTTGTCCCACCTCCTTGCCTGCTTCGCTATCCTCTCCTCAGTGGCCTCCTTAGCCCTCTTATCTTTTGCCCAGCCTCCTTTCCTTTTTCCCTGTAGGTTTCCCTGTCCTCATCCTTTTGTGTCCTCCTGTACCTCTTGAATGCTCTAGTCTTCTCCTTGACCCTCACGCCACTCTCTAGTGAACCATAGAGGTCTTTTCTGTCTTCTATTCTTTCTTACCTTCTTATACATGAGTCCATGGCTTTAAACATACTCTTGATGGCTGCCCATAATTCCTCCATCCCCTGCACATCCCTATCCTCAACATTTCTTCCCAACTACCTTCCTCATTCTATGAAAGTCAGCCTTTCTGAAGTCCATTACCTTGGTTCTTGTCCTAACCCTCTCCCTGCCGCGCTCACCCTGAACCTGACAGCCCTGTGGTCACTGGTGCCAAGCTCTTCCCCCTCCACCTCCCTCCACACTGTCCCCATTTGTGAGGACCACATCCAACAGGTTTACACCCCTAGTAGGCTCACTGTCCCTTTGTTGCAGGAATATGCCCTGGAAGAACCTCTAAGATGCCCCTGCTTCATGGAGATTGTTGTCTGGGCCTCCCAGTTGATGTCTGGAAGGTTTAAGTCCCCAACCAGCACAATTTCCCCTTTCTATGCCTTCCTCGCTACTGATTCTACAAAGTGTCTATCTTCTTCCTCCCCCTGCATAGGAGGCCTATAGACTACCCCAACACCCAGGTTTTCCCCCTGTCCCCTGTCTAGGGTGAGCAACATTATGTCTGTTTCCTTCTCCTCATCCTGCCCTTCCATGGCCCCAATCCCTTCCCTGATATATAATGCCAACCCTCTCCCATCTTCCCCTCCCGATCTTTCCTAAACAACCAATACCCTGGGATCACCGTCTCCCAGACATAGTGCTCATTCCACCAAGTCTCACTCACTGCTACAATGTCTAGGTTCTTCTCCATCATGGTGGCCTCCAGTTCTCCAATTTTGTTCCCCAGGCTCCAGGCATTTGCAACCAAAGCCCTCCAACATGTAGCCCCATCCCATCCTTCCCTGCTGCTAAGTGTTCCCTTGATGAGTGTTGTGACTTGGGGAAGGCTGATAGCCTCTTTGCTCTGCCTCACGTAAGGCTGGCCCTGTCCTTAGCCACCCCCCTTATTTAGTTTAAATTGAACTTACTTGCCATGATGTCCCCCAGTTTACTGTTTAGTGCAGCTGCCCCTGAAGAGCTCAGGTGCAGCCTGTCTTGGGCATACAGCCCCTCCTCCTCCCATGTAGAGCCTCAGTCACCTATACAGCCGAACCCCATCTGACTGCACCAACCTTGTAGCCAATTGTTGAATGCCCTTATCTTCTCCTTTCTGGGTGTGCTCGCTCTTGGTACTGGCAACACCTCAGAGAAGGAAATGGAAGGAAAAACAGTGTTGCTCCTACAGAACCTAGCAAGTTCCTCAAACCTTGCCTGTACCTCCATCAGACTGTTCCCTTCTAAGTCATTTGTGCCCAGGTGAAACACCAGATGTGTCCTTTCATCGTGCTGCTTACCCCAGGAAGGAATATGATGCCTCACCTCCAGCACCGTCATCCCTAGCATGCACTGTACCCATACTGCATTGTTTTTTGCTCCCTTCCTTCCCCATTTTAGCCCCTTGATTATTGAGTCCCCCAAGAGTGCCACTCTACTGCCCCCTGCTTCCTGGGTGTCCTTTTGGACTCTAGCTTTGTGTCACGGGGTTTGGCTCCCTTTGGACTCCTCCTCATGTTCCATCCTGACTTTGTTTCTGCCCCTGCTCATCTTTTGTTCCCCATCACCTAGCCTATCCTGATTTTTACCCACACCCAGAATCTGTACCTCTTCACCCTCTCCCTTTAGCCTTTCATCAGCTTCCCTCCTCCTGTACCTCTTCATCCCTTGTACTTCTGCCTGGCTTCCTTCATCCCTGCAGACCCCTCCTGCTTCACTGCTTGAGCATGATCCAATTTCACCTGACCCCCCCCCCCAACTGCTCCTGGCCTTCCCTCGTCTGCATCACTGTGCAAGATTGTACCAACTGTGCTTGATCCCCCTCAAACTGTTCCTGTTCTGCCCATCTTTGCAGAAGGTTTTGAGCACTGTACCCCACATGGGGAAGTCTTCCTCCTTACCACCTGCACTGTCTGCATATTTCCCTTCTCCTGCACCCTGCCCGGTGCATGCCCCAGGCTCCTACTGCAGCTCCTACCCTGCAGGGTTTCCTCTAGTTCATTTTCAGCCTCCCAGGAGCTCAACTCCAGCTCTTCCAGTGCTTCCTTCCTGACCCTTTTCTTATGCCACAGTTCCCCTAGTGCCACCTTTTGGTGTGTCCCTAATGTGCCCATCCCTCCTCCACCCCTTCTCCTGCAAGCGATATGCCTGCCCCCTCCTCCCCTCCTTCCACTGCACCTGAGATCTTTCCCCCCCCACATCCCCCAGCCGCTGTGCATCCCCCTTCTCTGATGGCCCCTGCCGGACCCCTTCCTATCCAATGTCCTTGACTAGAATACCTAGGAGGGCAAAACTATTTGTTACTTCCAATCTCTGGCCCATTTCACCTATGCCTGTGTTGTCCTTCATACTGGGCATCTATCTGCCTTTTCCTGAGCCTACTGTCTTCCATTCCTCCTGATCCCTGACTGACCCCTTTTCTCTAGCTACAGGCATCATTTTTGTGCCTCTAGACTTCCTGCTGTCAGTTCCCACTGACCCCTTTCCTCCTGTCTCAGGCGTTACTGTCCCAAATCTGGACTTGCTGTTGTCTGCTACCACCTCTGACCTATCCCCTCTGGACCCCCTTCCATCCTCTCCTTCCCAAGCCTTTGACTTCCGGAACAGTGTATCTGATCCTCTAGTGAATCCACTCAGCCCTTCCCACTCCTTCCTTAGCTTATACCGTCCCGGTCTCTCTACCCCCTTTCCCCAGCTTCCCCCCCATTTAACCCCCACCTTAGCCCTGCCACTTCCTCTCTCAGCTGAGTGAGCTGCTTACACATCATACAACCCCCCATCCTCCAAGCCCAATTTAGGATCATAGCCGTTCCACAGCCACTGCACCCCACCACCCTGCCAAAGATCCCCCCTTGGTCGCTCCTCCCTCTGTGCTGCCCTACCATTTGTTCTGTGATACTTAGATACAGTCCTAAAATGACCCTTATGTATTTTATGGGCACCCGACCCTCACCCTCTCCTCAGCCCCAACCCACAGTCAAGACTTTTTAGAAATAATAAAGCATGTGCAAACCATAGGCATCAAGAATTAATAACCATAGCCACCACGTTCAAGTCCAGGTCACCAAGTTCAAGTCCAAATCCCCAGCACCTCCAGTGTCAGGAGTCCAAGATCAGGTTCCCAGCACCTCCAGTATCAGTAGTCCTGACCCAGTTTATTTCACCTCAAATCAAGTCCAAATCCCCAGCACTTCCAGCGTCAGTAGTCTCGACCCAGTTAATTTCACCTCAATTTCAGCTCTTTTGTGAAGGATTTCTTAGTGTGATTAGATTATGTAACTTGTTACATGACTACTTTTGCAATTGTTAATGTTATGTTCCCTGTATCACTGTGTTATGAGTGTTTTGACTTGTATCCTCCAAGATCATGCCTGAAAATAGGCATTTTTATTGTATATCACACTTACCCAGTTATCAAAAACAAAATAAATAAACCTGCCTATTATCATAATCGGTTACTAGTTTAACCTGCCATTTGTTTGTTGCACAGGTTTTGCACTAAAGGGTTAATGTTCTGGCCCAGTTTTCTGAAATGTAATGTATGTGTTTCCTGTTTATGCAATGTTTCTGCCTAGTGACAGTGTTTCCCTGGGCTGTGCATGGCCATTGGTGCATCCTTTTATAATGTCTTCCTGGGCTCCCTAATGCCCTCTGTCAGGCTGGTGTCCTGTCTTCATTAGTTCTATTTGTGTGTGTGAGAGTGCCCTAGTGAGCCTCCGTGCCTGTCTCTTTAAGAAAATGGCTAATCTTTGTTTAAAAATTAGTCTGGGCTGGGTCTGAGTGATTTAAGGCTTGTGACCAGCCAGACAGTCTGTTATCCTGCTCTATTCTGCAGTCGCTACTTGCGCAGAGGTAGCTTTCATAGGAATTGTGATTGTTTACTGTTTATTCGCTATTATAGTAAAGATGGAGAAGTTTGTCTAACCTGCTTTATTGTAGCTCGAACATTTGGATGGGAGCCACCATGTTAGGTTCTGGACTTCCAGTATTTGGACCAATCAAACCACTGGGGACCTAAAATGGAGACTGCCGCAGGGGTCTTGTGGGAAGGAAATTCTGTAGTTTTTGACTGTTGGCACCTAAATTGGCCTGGAGGGGGAGCTCAAACTGTAACTGACAGCTTCCTTAGCCATCCGAGCTTTTGGAGTACCAGAGAAATCCGAAGAAATGCCTGAAGCAGTGGATCAGTTAGAGTTGGAGGTTGAAGAGTGAACAGCTGGAGCTTTCAAGCAGCTGCTCCCAGAAGGAGGGTAGGGGATTGGCGGGAATAGGCTTTGCGTGGCCTTCCTGCCGCATTCTCCTGCCATTGAACTGCCTATTGCAGAAGTCAGATCTGTTCTGATTTCCAGTTTGGAACTGCGGTAGAAGAAAGAAGTTCGTTATTACGACTTGTGATTTGGACCGCAAACTTGCTCCAGAAGCAATCAGCCTGTCTGATGATAGAATTTGTCTCGGATTGAAAGGTTTGCACATTGAAGCTGTCATTTGCAACTGGACTGTATCCGAACTGTTGTTTAGACCAAACTGTTATTTAGTGAAATTAGTGATTTAAATGCTGAATGTGTTTCGTGGGTCGCGATTTGGTTCCCCACAACAAAAAAGTATTTATGCCAGCTGGAGGCTTCACCAGCAGAAGATCACAAACTTTTTCAGGATTGTTCATCCTGCCTGGGCCCTGTCACCTTGGCCTAGGTCGCTAGTCTTGTTTCAGAGACCGTCCATCTTGGTGAAAGACCGGCTTGAGGATTCGGCCCTCTGCCCAACACCATCAAGCAGGTAGCGACCACCCGCAGGTGAGTCATGTCGACCCTGCTTCCCCTGATCCTCCTGATCATCACAATGAGGTCTACATCTCGCCTGTCCTGCATTCTGGTCTGGGTAGCGAGAGTAAAGTCCAGGGTAGCTCCTTGCAACAAAAGCAGAAATCATTGTGGTACCACCTAATTGTTTCTTTTCATTGGGTTATTGCAACAGACTGAGTCACCCGGCTTTGATTACAAATAATTGGGCTGTGTGCATGTTTACCTGTCTTTCTTTTCCTAAGGGCCCCAACAACAGCTGCAACGCTGGCCACCCCGGGCAACACTTCAGGCTTGTTGAACTGTCTAATTGGGACTTACAGTGCATGCTGGACAATCCTGATTCAAATCAGATTGCTAATCATTCTGCTAGAGTCATGCCCCTTCCTTGTTCACTGCCCCTAAATAAATCTGATTGTCTTTTTTCATGTTTAACCTGGCTAGTGTGCATATTATTAGTTGGGTTACAGTGGTAAGATTGTATGGTTGCATTGCTGATCTTATTTTCCAGGGGGTCTCCAGGGCAGTTTCAGCAGATCCAGCCCTGGTGGTAAGTGAAAGGGGTGTGAGCACATTATTATTGTTACACACTGATTGTGAAGGTACCATTGCGTTATTTCTTAGGCCACTAGTAGGGTTGGTGAGTGGTTATAGCATCCCAGAGGGCTATACCAGAGCAGTTAGGCTACCCCAATACCATTCTTCTGGGTGGAGGCACCCAATCACAGAACTCTGGCCCCTCAACCTGTGTACTGCCATATAGGCAGGGGTAGTAGCCCTTAGAATAGCACTGCCTAGGGGTTACATATATAAAAGGGACCCCGGTACCACCAGATTCAGTTCTGTGTGTTCCTAAAGTTAAAGAGTTTGAGTTCCAGTATCAGAGCCTGCAGCACTCTGGGCACCTAAAGGTATGCTTTGTCTGGCTGCAACTAGCCAGAGGGGGCTTGTAGGTCCAAGATACGGCAGGGTCCTGGGTCCAGCATGGCACTGACTTCCTCCAGTATAGATCTCCAGAGGCTAAGATCCCAACCATGGTGTGGAACTGGGCCCAGCAGGGACCTGTTGGTGGCTTAGCCTCAAGCAGGGTTATCTGAAGTTCACTCTGCTGTCCCATCTTCCAGTAAGAGAGAAGTGAAAAGGGGGAGGAACGAAGGCAACAAGAATGGCTCGATAGTAAAGGTTCATAGAAGACCAGTGCAATAGATGGTGCCGAGACATCTGTACCTGACAGTAAAGGGAAAGGATACAGTGAGCTTTGGTAAGCCTCATAAGTGTGACCACATGGTGCAATGTGACTGACCCTCAGGGGCAAGGGGCTAGATGCAGAGGACAGAGTTTTCTACTTCAGTACTAAATTGTTCTGTTTGGGCACATTACCCAGCTTAGGGGGGTATACTACTCCCATGTTACTTCTGCTAAAGGTGCAGAGAAAGTGCTGAGAATGGCGTGTCTTAAAGTGCATGGGTATATCTCATAGCCCACTTTTCCCTCATGGCTGCTAGGGGATCCCTGATTTGTGTCACTGTGGTGAAACTGCAAATAGTCTTTTAATTTTGTGTGTGATCTTTTTACCTCCCCTCACACTCCGGTGTCCACCTATCCTTCAGGCCCCCTAGTGCTTCCATGCCTCAGCTGTCCTCTTCTGGAGCTCCTCCCACACACACATCACAGCCGATCCCCCGATTTGTCCCCGATGTATCCCCTCACTGGGCGGGTCCCCCTCCTTCGAGGGGGAAAGTACCAGGTAGCAGGGAACCCCAGCACACTATTTTTCCATGGTCCGGAGGCGCTGCTGTGGTGCAGGATGCTCCCGGAGATTCCAGGGAACATGGAGCACGAAGGCCATCATCCGGTGGTGCCGAAGCTATTTTCTGGCTTTCTGGTTGTCCCTCCTGCGCCACTACATGTAGTACCTCCGGTCTCCACCAGGGGCCACTACAAGAGTGAGGTGTCCCATCTGCCCACCTCAGGAGAGGAGAGCAGTCCATCGAATGCTCGATCCCCTCCTTCCCCAGCCAGCCCCCAATGACCCGAGTCTGTTCCCAAACCCGGGTCACTGACATGGTTCGAGGTGTGTCGTCCAGCGCCTCAGCCCTCTGTGCAACCTGGCCGGCTGCAAATAGGTTTAATACTGTACATGCTGCTAAATGTGTACCTGTACTGGCTGGCTAGCTTGGGATTTGTATAGAACTGTATAGTATTGATTATGGCTGGGCCCTTGATGTTTGGTTAGGGCTCTGGCCATGTAACCCACTGTTGCCAGTCTGGTGTGTGCGTATGCCCTGTAAATAAATTGTTGGTGTTTTGCAAGCAGTGTTAAAGCCTCAAGTGTTGTGCACTATGTCCTGCTGTATCACTGAAAAGGGAACAAAGTTAAACTACATGAAGAAACTGAATTCAAACTGACTAATGAAGTTCATGGTTTACAGTTAAATAAATTGATTCTCATCCCAAGTTACCTTACGGGATCAGAGTATACAGTGTAGTGAGATAGTTAGTTTTATATTTTGACCAGCCAAGGGATGGCTCCTGGTGAGAAGTTCCAACGATATACCCCTAGATATGAAAGTCTGCCCCTGAGATGTTGTCTACCCGAGTTGTCTACCTCCTCCTCTTTCCTGGGCATGATGGTAGAGGCAGCCAAAAAGGGGGGTGGGTGTTGCAAAGTAGGAGTTTGACTTTGTGACTGTCAAGATCCATGACACTGTGTCCATGTGAACTACACAAGTCTTGTAAGTGCCAAGGAGTGCTGCATTCCATGCAAATTCAGAAGACTTTGGGGCACTTTTCTGCACACAGTGACAGCATGAGACTCTGATCCTTTCAAGATAAAGACCCCAAATGCTACTTTTCAGGTGTCAGCTGAACCTGCTGGGGTCCCACTGAATTTGGACCCAAGTGAGCTACTTCTTTGAGGGGACTTTGCAGATCTGCTGGCCCTCTTCGTTCTGAGACCATCTGTGGAGGGACCACCTGCAAATCACTTTCTCTGGATCCTTTAGGAGGTCAGACAAGCTAGAATGGAAGTTCAAAATCAAACGCAATCCATCTGCTTATCATGAGCTCCTACTCTGCCCCCTCTATTTCAGACATTTGGGCCGGGGCTCAGGATCCTATTGCATCACAGTCTGCTCCAGACGCTGAGCCGGCACTTGTGTGTCTGGACTGCTTCTGACTGGTAACTGGGACTGGACAAATGGAATCTAGATGCCCTGGGTGCCTACAGACTTATATTCAAGCACCCAGGAACATGATTCAAGGCTGATGATTCAAGCCTGTGTACTTTCCTGGATGGCTCGATGGAGGGCTGGTTTGGAACCCCACTGGTCTATCCAGTTTTGTCGGATTCAACTTTGGAACTTTTGTCACTTTGCTGTGAATGGATCCGCAGGTGGTGGTCAGAGCATCTGCTGTGAATTTTGAAATCATCATTGACTCTGGTGAAGGATGTGAGGAACCTGGACCTTCTCAGAGTAGCAGTAGCCCATCTTTCAGTGGTTTTGCCATGCACACCCACCTTTCACCTCGTCTCCAGCAGAGATTCGGCACTGGAGTGCTCACCAGAAACCTTGGGCACATTAGGAATGTTGAAAATAAACTTCAAGCACCATGATATTGCTCCTTCCAAGATTTATTGCTAGGTGTATCTCAGCTGAAAAACACATCAGATAAAGAGCAAAAAGGTACATCATAATGGGTGCAAAAAACTGGTACATGCTATACAGGCGCTGAAGCAGTTAAAAAACAAGAACAACCTGCCATTTCCCCTCCTACAGTGAGGCTTCATCAGGGATATGATCCGGCCCTGGAGACTTGAATGGACAGCATTCCAGAAGGGAATCCTCTTTCTGAGGTTCAACATGACACTGCTGAACTGCATATGGACTGGTATCATATATAATAACCTTTTCTTTGCAGGTGCACATGTGAGGCAAAAAGTGAACTATTTCCAAGTGATTGTTGGTGCAGTTTTCTGTTTTAAACCTGAACTGTTCAGCAGACTGGATTCTTATTTAATTCCAAGTCTGGCTGGACATAAAAATAACTGTATCTAGTGTGGCCTTGTGTTCACAAAGGCACAGATATTTCTGCTCTCCGTGGAGAGTGAAGGGACTTAAAAGTGGACAATGTTTCTCATTGATCATGTTTTCTGAATGTTGCAGAATATGGCACTTCCCAGTTATGATAATCACTAATGTTGATTATTTGATGACTAGTGATGGTACTGTACTGTACTTTTTATTTTATTTATTTAAACATTTGAAGGCACACTGAGCCAAGGCTCTTTTCCATGTGCGACCTGGGGGAGTGGGGAATGGGAGTAGACATAAGGTAATTACAATCATCAGGACAGCGGTAACAGCAAAAACAAGTGCAAAAATCTCAATTGGTAACAGCGTAGCAAAACGGACATACAAGGGTTACAAATGATCTAGAGGCTCACACTAAATCTTGTACAAAATCTTGTCGATAAGATTGGGTGTGTTTAGCCCTCTGGAGAGAGCGGACCAAGGGCAGGAGTCCAGGGATGCTGGGAAATGGGAGCCTAAGGAGAGATGGGAGATTAGAAGCTGAGATGAGAAAGGGAACAGAGGAATCATGAAGGGGGAGATCCTTAGCAGGTATTTTAGTGAGGAAATGCCCGCAGCCTAGGATATAAAATCCCAGAACTTGTGGCCTTGATGGCAGAGGCAGACCTGGACATTGTCACTGTTATGGAGGCATGGTACATGGGGAACCATGAATGGGATATAGCCATACCAGGTTACATACTATTTAGAAAAGACAGGGTGGGAAAAAAGGGTGGAGGGGTGACTATCTATGTCAGAGAGGGAATTAAAGCAACTGAAGTTCAGGGAATGCAGGAGGGAGCATAAGCACTGTGGTTCACCCTGGAGACAGGAAATAGGACTGCCATTCCACAGGTGTGATCTGCAGACCTCCAGCACAAGGGGAGGAGATGGATGGGGTAGTAATGGAAGCCATCCACAAAATGACAGCCAAAGGTGAAGTGCTGCTGGTGGGAGACTTAAATTTCCCTGATGTGGATTGGAGCACGCAGGCTGCCTAGCCTCCATAGCCAGGAGCAGAGACATCCTGGATGCCCTGCAGGGGGTTTGCCTCAAGCAGCTTGTGGCAGAACCCACCAGAGAAGGAGCAATTTTGGACCTGGTACTCACCAATGGGGACAGAGTAACTGATGTAATAGTGGGTAGCCACCTGGGGTCCATTGATCATCATACGGTGTGGTTCAATGTGAGAACAGTGGAGCAGTCAAACCACACGAAAGCAAGGGTCCTGGATTTCAGGAGGGTTGACTTCGCAAAAATGGGGGAATGTCTCAAGGAAGCTGTGGCAGGGAAAGGAGAAGGGGGGATGTAAAGAAACAATGGGTTAACCGTAAGGGAATCATAGCAGAGGTAACAAGCCTTTGTGTTAGGCAAGTAAGCAAAACAAAGAGAAAGAAAAAAACACTATGGTTCTCAAAGGATGTGGCCAGGAAGGTAAGAGAAAAAAAGGCTAGCTTTCAGGAGGTACAAGGAAACATGGGGGGGGGGAGACAGGGAGCTGTATCTAGAAAAGCAGAGGGAGGTGGGAAAAGCAGCCAGGAGCACAAAGGTGCAAACTGAGGAAAAAAAACAGACAATTAAGAAAGGAGACAAGACCTTTTTCAGGTACATTATTGATAGAAAGAAGACCAGAGGTGGGATTGTGAGGTTAAAAAAAGAGGAAGGTGGGTGTGTGGAAGGGGACCTAGAAAAAGCAACAGTCCTGAACAAATATTTTTGTTCAGTATTCACAGAAGAAGGGGAAGGAGAAGGACCACTACTGGGGAATAGGAGCACCAGTGGGAGAGAGGTGGACACTGTAACCTAAACACTCTTGGTGTGTAGGGTAAATAATAATACAGATTCTTGTGTCTTGGAGTCTGCCAAGAAACATTCGTAAACAAGCAAGGATATTAAAAAAGTTTATTATACTACTTACGCCAAGCATGTGACAGAGGAAATCACAAGGGAGATGGATTTTTCAGCACTCATCTGAAGAATGTACATAATCTCCAGGATTGTAGATCTTAGGTTCTCTAAGGTCTTGTGTTCTCTCCATCCTCCAGCTCTCTGCCAGAGAGTACTAATCTTCTAGAGGCAAACTAGCAGTGTCTAGAGGAGCTATAGTGGGTTGCAGACAGCTAAATACTACAGATAACAGCATAGCAACAGAGATTACAACATAGTTACAGATATGAGAAACAATATGTATTGGTCCTGACCTAAGTCATTTGCCATTGGATAATGACTTAGGAGACAGAATTACTAATGAGCATCATATGAGACAGAATATGCTTCCATTAGCATTATAGCGTAGACAAAAGAAATGCTGACTGCTTCAAACTACATGTGGCATTTCTTGCTTATGTATAATATAAGTCATAACAAAGGATTTCTCTCTGTGTCAACTTGCTTAGACAAAGAGAACTGCTGACAGGTCCCTATTACACATGGCATATCTGCCTGAGTGTAAAACACACACTACATATAATTATATGAGAATATAAGTATACAATAATCACTAATGATCCCTCAGAGTCATCTTATCAGTGATTAGGTAGATTATATATGGAATATATATGAAAGACAAACATAATCTAGATAAATGTATTATAGTGAGGTATAATGAATCATGCATGATCAATATTAACATATCTTAGCAGCAAAGCATATTCCTAGCACTCATGCTTATACGATGGGTGCCTATATCTATATGTTAGTACAAAATAGCAGTATTACAGTACAATAGACCAGGAATGCAGTGTGAGGTGTATGTGAGGTGTATGTGGGACGATAGGGGGCATAACCCAGGTGTAACAATCCCCTCTTTGTTGCCCTAATTGCAAAAGTGACAACACAACAAAAAGACGGTGGTTAGACACCATTCGCCTACAGGCCCATGAAATGAGCCTGATAGAGGAATATTAACTGGTCACGGTGGTATTTCAGGGTTTTCCTTAAACAACAAAATGTAATTATAAGGGAAAATGTTAGTAAACCTTGCATTACTATAAACAAAAACTTCACAATAGGGTTTTCCAGTATCAAAACAATCAGTAAATACTGATATGTATCAGGAGTGTATCTGTCCTGTTGGGAAGAAATTGAAGAGACAGACTTAAGTTGCCTGTATGGATATTAAAAATAAGTAAAAATCGAGATAGAGCATCAAGATAGTTAGGACTAGACTTAATGGTATCTGGTTCCGGGATGAGAACAGGTGTGATTACCGTATAACCTATTACCTGTTTAGGAAATAAAAATAGAAGTTAGAAAAGTTCACTTTGCATAACTTTTAGTCCATATCAGAAGAATGTATAGTTGGTCACCACACAATGTTCCACATTTTCAGAATATACCACCTTGAAGGATGGAATTTTTCAGTTGGTAAGTTGAACAGGACATGAAATGTCAATGTCCACAAGCCATAAACTACGAACAGTTCCAGGGATAAATCCAAGGTTTCTTCAAGTGTTAGATGAAGATTCATAGTTCAAATCTGATGCATTCCGATTTTCCGAAGGTAGATCAAAATGTTCAGGAGGCAGCAGTATTTTCATAGGCCTCAGCGATTGCACATTGAGTTTTACAATGGAGTAGCAACACTGTTCAGTGAAGCTTTCACATGGCTGCACAAAGTGTAAAGTATATAGCAGTACTCAGTTTGTATGAGGTGCCAGCCAGGCTTGGAAAACAAGCAGTGAAGAAAATGGATTTCTTAATTGTAGATCAAATGAAGAAGAGTCTTCTTGCTGAGTTTGGGGATTGCCCCTACCCCAGACTTGCTTCACAGTACACATAACAATGAGCTTGATTGTAGAATCTCAATTGGCTGGACTGGATACAGTTTATTTGAGAGTCCACAAATGGAAGCCTAATTTCAGTTATTAGGCTGGTATTCACAAGTTGGTAAGACAAGTTGGAAGGTGTCATATCTGCATAAAGGTGATATTCCTTTCAGGTATGACATTCAATGTTCAGAGTCAGTCACAATTCCAAGACCTCATGGTAAACAAGAAAAGGAGGTGGTTTCAACCTTTCATGATAAAGTTCCCATCAAGATGACCAATAGAATGGACACTTGCCAGACGATCAGAGATGGATGTTGCGGATGAAAATGCGGCAATGACACTGTGAGAGTCACAAACATGGCTTCCTGGATTGTGCAGGAATAAGTTCCAAAATGTAGCAATACTGGTGTGGTGACATATCCAAGGTTCCTTGCCATTGACAAAGGAATAGTGCTAGATTCAAATAAACATTTGTTAACACATGCAATAGAAGTGCAAAATGTGGCAATGCCACTGACTCATACATCTGTCATGTATGAGATCAAGGATATATCCTAATTCCAGATCCTGGAAGAGATAACCAAAGGGTTGTAAGAACATAATAGCTATAGGCAGTGCAAAGGACTTTCCTAGCTATGTGATGCTCATCTGCTTCCTTAATGTGAGCAGAAATGAATTAACATAAACATATGTCAGGTCAAACCCCTTTCACAATATCTTTAATATTTTAAATATAAATCACTCTTAATGAGCAAACTCATGTATACCATGCAATGGTGGTGGTGGAGGTGGGGTATGATATTAACGGCCAAATATTCAAACAATTGCACCTAGCGCAAAACCATAGCACTGGAATAGTGCTGGATTTGTGCGAGGTTGCAATATTGAAAAGCCCTGTTAGCGCCGGCGCTCTGTGGTAGCGCTGACGCTAATAGGTAATGGTATGCAGGAGAATGGACAGGAGAGCACCCATGAATGCCAGCAGTGCAGCATATTCAAATGTATAGCACCACACTACAGGCATTAGCATGACCTGTAGTGCGGCACTAGATACTGCCAGGAAAAAGCTGGCAGTAATGCGACGGTGTCCCCCATGATTCCTGACCCCTGTTCCATATAAAAGAGTAGCCGTAGCCCTGGTAGTCTAGTGATCCCCGGCCCCAACATGAATCCTGACCCATTTGCATTAAAATTATGAGTAATTTCCATGGTAGCCTAGTGGTTCCCCCACCCCCCTGCATGAATCCCAACCCGTTTGATTTAAATATATGAGTAGTTTCCCTGGTAGTCTAGTGGTCCCCACCACCCTGCATGAATCCCAACCCATATGATTTAAAATTGAGTAGTTTTCCTGGTAGTCTAAGCGGGGTCCCCCACCCCCCTGCATGAATCCCAACCCGTTTGATTTAAAATTATGAGTAGTTTCCCTGGTAGTCTAGTGATCTACCCCACCCCCTGCATGAATCTACAACCCCATCTGCAGTCAAAGAATAGATCTCCCGGTAATCTAGTGTCCCTCCACCCAGCTGTGCACCTCCTGGTACCCCGAACACAGCATCCCTCTGGAGCAGGTGACCAGCTCAGCCCCCCACCAAGGCTGGCCAGCCACTGACTCAGGTATTCAAGAGGCCACCGTGTATTGAATAGATGCGCCTATTCAATACAGTGGCACTCCTGAATACTGCAGTCGGCGACTGGCCATGAGTGAAGAGGAGGGCTGAGCCAGTCCTGCTCAAGAAACTCTATTCTGGGTACCGAGAATACGCTGGTGAAGCTAGATGAAATCATTCTTTGACCCAGGAGTAGGGATTGTGCAGGGGAGAACCTGCCTGGGGAAACTACTCATGAGCCACAAATCAAGCTGAAATAGGATTCATACGGAAGAAATGAGGTGGAGAACCACTAGACTACTGAGAAACTTACTCATCTAAAACAGATGGGCCAGGATTCATGTGAGGTGGACCACTGAATTTGCAGAAGCTTCTCATAAATTTAAAACAAGCAGATCAGAGATTCATGCGAGGGACCACTAGACTACCAAGAAACTACTCATACATTTAAATCAAATGGGTCGGATTCATGCAGAGGCGGTGGGGGACCACCAGACTACCAGGGAAACTACTCATACATTTAAATCAAATGGGTTGGGATTCGTGCAGGGAGGTGGGGGGACCACTAGACTACCAGGGAAACTACTCATAACTTTAAAGCAAACGGGTTGGGATTCGTGCAGGAAGGTGGGGGGACCACTAGACTACCAGGGAAACTACTCATAACTTTAAAGCAAATGGGTCGGGATTCGTGCAGGGAGGTGGTGGGACCTTTAGACTACCAGGGACCTTACTCTTCATTCTATTGTGTATGGGTCAGGAGCATACTTCACAACTGTCCCTGATTTTCAGGGACGTCCCTGACTCTGCCTCAATATATTACTCTGTCCCTCCTCACAGTTGTGTTTCTGTGGCTAAACAGTGGCAGTTGTAAGCACAGAATAATGTCAAGCATTACAGTTACAGACTTGTTCTTCTGTAGCAAATGCATTTTGCACTAAGCCCCATATTCTACCAGCTGTCTGGGTGGATAGCTCTACTTTTGAAGATGCGTCCCTGACTGTGGTCCTTTGTCCCTGATTTGTTTAAGCCTTGTCCCTGATTCAGGAGGCAAGGGGTTGTAGGTATGTGCACCGACTGCGCCTGGCAGCACACAGTTCCTGTTGCTTCGGGCCTGTACTTCTATTCTGACCAGCAGGGGATGCTGTGGGTATGCCTTGGCCCTGCAGCATCCAGCCTGTACTTCCATTCTGACCAAAGGGGGCTTTGTGCTCCATGCAGTAGCACCGGCAAACTGCATGATAATGTATGTTAAGCAGCACTTAATGAGATGCAAATATACCTGTTTGCCCATTGATTACCTAAGTAGGCTCATTTGCATGGGATCTTTGAATATAGCTCCCATTTGCCCAGGGCTAACAAGTTTGCACTGGGCCAATGTCTTCTTACTATTGCAAACCTCACTTCAGCATAGCACAGTTCTGCAGTGTGGTAACTACGTTGTTGTCTGCAGGCTCAACTGTCCCTGATTTTCAGGGACATCCCTGATTTTACCTCAAAATTTACGCTGTCCCTCTTAAAGATGGTGTTTCCATGACCAAACAGTGGGGTTGCAAGCATAAATAATGTCAAACATTAATGTTACAGATATGTTTTCCTTAGACAATGCATTTTACACTAAATCACTTATTCTACCAGCTTCCTGAGTGGATATCACCAATTTTTAAGATGTGTCCCTGTTTGTAAACCTTTGTCCCTGATTTTTTTAAGCCTTGTCCCTGATTTATGAGGCAGGGGGTTGAGAGGCATGTTTGCAGTAGATGTGAGACATCTCTGTGCAATCACACACAATGCTCTCCACCTGCAACACTGGCTTACTACAGAGTCTAATGAGCTGCAGTTGCAGTTTACACTTCCCTGTTGCTATATTCAGTGCTGTCTTATTCACAGGCTATTTTTGCCCTGCACTCCCAGACTGGTTTGCCTGGCTTCTTAGACTGCTATATTCAGCAGGATTAGCACGGCTATTTCCTTTAAATATAGCTTGCTTTGTACTCTGGGCTAAGATTGCCTGCCGGCAGTGCTAATTTAGCCCCAGGGCAAAGTTTTGAATATCTGGCCCTAAATGTCATACTATCGTGAACCTTTAACATACATGCTTGAATAAAGGCTATATCAGCCCTATTTCAAATAGATATGTCAGAGCCAAGTAGGCCTGAGTATAAACCTGTGTTTTGTTTAAAAAAAACAAACAAAAACAAAATGCCTATTGCATTTGGGTAGGTTTACAGTCATACGATGTACCACTAGCTGTCAGGATGTGAAAATCCTAAGTGTGTGTGTGTGGTGCTATCAGTCCTTGTATAGGGAGTCATTAATGAGCACCTGGTATGCTGCCAGGGTATTCAATCACATTATTATGAAATAAAGTGGGAAATGTTTGTTGTGAAACATATAACAGATCACTCCAAGTTCTAAAGGGTGAGATTTAAAATCACTGGGATGTGCATGAACTGCACATTATTAACTAGGGTACCTGGTTTGGAAGTGCTGTTAGACCACTGGTTGGGCCAAGTTTCTGTTTTGGGCACTCAGTATTAAGGGGCACAAATTATGGGGCATTATTGGGTAAAAACCTTAAGGTCTAATGGCTGTTATTGACATATCAACTGGATACAAAATTCCTGATTATCAATAAAATATAAACAGGAGTCCAGATCACCATATTATTACCATGTAAATTTGGATGCAAAATTCCTGATTATCAATAAAATGTAAACAGGAGTCCAGATCAAGTCTGACTTCTAGAATTGATCCAAAGCAATTATCATAACATTCAGTAGAGCCTCACTACCCTTCTGGACAATAAGCATGTATTTTAGGACTTTAGTATGAATTCCACAAGATGCAATTAAATCATGTGGGCTTGTGAGGTATTCTGCCTCAACAATCTGTTTAGGTTTAGGTCGCTGGTTGTCATCTGCAATAAAATGTGCAGTTTAGGCTTGTTAGAAGACCCGTACTTCTAAAAGAATAATAAGCATAAAAGCAAGCATCTCTCTCTCTCTTTTTCTGTCTGGAACCTAAAAGGAAAGAGAAAAGAAAAACATAGTTAGTTTAGTATTATTCCTCCACATTGGGGTGTGGAAAAGTAATTTAATCTCCTTTAAACAGGTTAATTTGATTGGCATATAGCCATTTATCAATGACTGTTACAGTGAGGCAGTCTAACTTGGTAGACTGCTAGACTGCATTTGTTTACAATGGGATAGGGCCTGTTGTTGGGCCTTGCCCATACATTGTGCAGCAAACAAGTGTACCTCTTGGATGTCTTGTTTGAGATATTTAACATATTTATCTACTGATGTTCCATCAGTGGCAGTAAACAGGTCCAGAAGTAAATGTTCTGGGAGTCTCATGGACTATCCGGTCATGATTTCAAAAATGGGGTACACTGTGTACCTGCAGAGGGTGTCCCTCTTATTGCCATAAGGAGTAAAGGCAATAATGAATTCCAGTCCTTTGGTTTTTTTCTGAACAAGTTTGGATAACATAACTTTGATCTGCCCGTTAGCCCATTCCACCTGTCCTGGTGACTGTGGGTTGTAAGGATATGAAACTTTGTTTTACCCATAACAAATCCAAATTTCCTGCATCACTTAGGCTATAAAGCCAGATCCCTGTAATCAGAATTTAGAGGAATGGTCAAATGTATGGCAGCTTAGATTCAATGCTAAGAAGTGCAAGGTAATGCACCTGGGAAACAAAACCCAGGAAGAGTACACAATGGGGGTGAGATACTAACAACAACAAAATGGAAAGGGACCTGGGGTAGTCATATCAGATGACCTAAAGGTGGGCAAGCAATGTGAGAGGGCAGCAAGGAGGGCTGGGGAATACTGGGGAGCATAGGAGAGGCATCACCAGTAGAAAACAAGAAGTTATTATCCTCTGTACAGACAGCTGGTGAGACCACATCTGGAGTACTGTGCAGTTCTGGAGACCCAATCTCCCATAAGACATAGACAGGATGGAAGCTGTCAGAGGAGGGCAACTAAAATGGTACAGGGTCTGCACTGGAAGACATATGAAGAGAGACTTAAGGAGCTTAATATGTATAGCCTCGAGGAAAGGAGGGAGAGGGACATGATAGAAACTTTAAAAGTACCTCAAGGGAATCAACAAAGTCCAAGAGGGTAGCATCTTTCAAAAAGAGTGTGCAAGAACAAGGGGCACAATTTGAAGATAGAAGGGGCAGCTTAGAGGTAATTTAAGGAAGTATTTTTCACAGAGAGGGTTGTGGATGTATGGAATGGCCTTCCAGAGGAGGTTATGGAGTCAAAACAGTGGTTGAATTCAAGCATGCATGGGACAGTCATAAGGCAATTCTAGGGGTGGGGTGAGAAAGAAGTAGGCTGCTGGTTAACTAGAATCTGCAGCTTATCCATCAGGTAGGGAAATGGGCAGACTGGGTGGGCCAAGCGGTCCTTATCTTCCGTCAAATTCTATGTTTCTATGTTTCTTATCTTTAGGGGTTAAACCCTACCTGGTAAATAGCTGGTTTACCAAGACATTTGCAGTCACTTTGACTGTGTTGTTCTGTTTTGGGATAGCTTTAAACTGTCTCGAAAATAGGTCGGTGATCACTAGTGCAAACTAGTTGTTCTTAGTAGTTGGCATAGTGCCAATGTAGTCAATCTGGATATTGTTCCAGGGGTCTTTTGCCTCTGGGGTAACAATGCATTTGTCCTAGCTGGTATAGGATTGTTCTGTGCACAGATCAGTTACTAATGTAGTGTTCTACATCATTTCTGATGTGTGGCCACAATACAGAGGATGTCAGTCTATCTAGGGTTTTACTGACTCACTGGTGTCCACCAGTTGAGTATTATGTATTTGGTACAGAAGATAAAATCTACTCTCAGGTGTTCAGGAATTACCCGTGCAGTGATGTTCCAAATGAGTAGCCCATCACTGGATAGATGAATGTAATTTTCACTTTCTATAAGAGCTATTTCTGAAAGTTATTCCTCAGTTCCTTTATTAAGGAACCTATACACTGCCCTCAGATAAGGGTCCTTCTTTTGGAGCATAAAGAATATACATACAAAATGCTCGAACCTTATGAATGTACAGTTTGTAAACTGTTAGGTTGTGACGTACACAAGCAAGTCACTGTATTTCACAGCAATACTATAGAGTGCTGGAACAGAAGCTTGTTTTTCTTCCAAAGAAATTCAGTTTAGAGAGAAACAGACCCAATTAGAATCTATAATAAAAACACAGTATCTGCAGTGCTTTCTGTAATTATCTCAAGGACATTTCTTGAAGCGGGCAGAACTTAACCCTTTCATAGAGTGCTAGTATAATTTTACGTAAAGAAAAATCTTTTTATTCCTTTCTTAACACAACCTGTGTCTTTCCCAAGGATGTTCCAGCACTCTAAACTATTCACAAATATTTGTGGTAATTAGGAGACTCCTTGCCTCCCTGTTTTTCATTTTATTTGCCAGGTGTGTTTTAACATTGCCTGTGAATCGTACATATCGATGATGCAATTACTAGCCATGCACACTCTGTCATCACTAGGATGTAAAATAAGAATTCCAAACCCTGCTATCTGACCCTCGTTGGTATGTGTGGCTGAGTCATCAGTCAAAACATGACACACAGACGTGTCTTTTAACACTTTCTGAGGTTCTGTCAGAAAGGGCACTGGGACAGGCAGGTCAGGGGGTTGGAGTGAACAATCATGGGTCTCTCCTGCAAATTGTAGGCCATGGGCCAACAAGAACGGAGTTTTGATAGGAAGGACAGTGATGTCATAATCCTGTAAAATGAGAGACCAGTGTGTAAGTCTGGCATTGGATACAGAGTCATTGTTTACTCCATCTGACAACAGAACATTAGTTAGTGAATGATTGGAATGCAGCACAATGGGTGCATATCCAATGATGTATATAAAGTATCTCACTGCCCAGTATGTAGCCAAAGATTCCTTTCACAAGGTTGTATTTCAGCTCCACTGGGGCAAGCATCTGGGATGCATAAGAAATGGGTCTGGATACTCAGAGGGTGGGCGAGAGCTTCCAGACTCTTGGCATACCACCTCCAAATCAAATACAAAATGCACCATTACTAAAATTAGGGATCCATTTCCAGTCAGCTCAGATATTCGACTTCATATATTGGATGCCTTCAAGAAATATTACCAGAACTTATATTCCTCTCAGAGGGCCCCTGATTCTCACAAAATTTCTACTTACCTCTCTCAGCTCCATTTCCCTACCTTGTCAGGATCACAACAAACTGAAATAAAAGCCCTGATCACAGAATCAGAGCTTCAAACCACAATTCATAGCCTCAAAAATGGAAAATCCCCAGGCCCAGATGGCTATGGAGCGGAATTTTATAAAGGCACATGGAACTTAATGCGAACTCCCCTTCTCCAGGCACTACAAAGCGCTCATACCACTTTCTCTTTTCCAATCTCTTGGAGACCAGCAACCATCTCAGTGATTTTGAAACCCCCAAAAACCCCACATCTTTGTGACTCGTACCGCCCTATCTCAGTCCTCAATCAAGACTATAAAATTTATACAAATATTCTGGCGCATCAGCTCGACCATATCCTCCCTTCTCTGATACACCCAGATCAATCTGGATTCATCAAAGGCAGACAGACAACGGACAATATCAAAAGAACCCTATATCTTATAGACCACGCTCAGTCCACAAAGTTCCCCCTCCTGATATTAAGTCTAGATGCCCAAAAGGCTTTTGACATGGTTTCATGGGAGTTTCTACAAGCGGCCCTACAAAAATTTTAATTCCCTACCCTATTTATGGATGCGATTAAAGGCATATACACAGATCCAGAGGCAGTAGTGAAGTTAAATGGTTCACATTCCGACTGCTTCTCATTGCATAGAGGCACCTGCCAAGGTTGTCCCCTCTCCCCATACTTGTTCGCTCTTTTTGTGGAACCTATAGCCCAGATATTAAGACAGAACCCCGGCCTCCATGGTTATAGAGTCTCTGATTCAGCCATCCATAAAATAGCATATTATGCTGATGACCTTCTTCTATGTATCACCCACCCCGAAGAATCATTACAAATCTTAACTACTTTACTAGCAGAAATAGAGAACCTTACAGGATACACTATCAATCAATCAATCAATCAATCAAAATCTTTATTTAATCAGGTGAACATCATTGAGCGTAGCTCATTTACAAGATGGACCTGAGTGGTCAAGAAGTGCAAGTATTATTACATAGACAAGAAAAACATAAACAGTAGTACAATGACATAAAGTGCTAATATATAACAATTTACATATATACAAGGCACATTAAAACCATTTAACCTGTAAGAAAGAAGGCAATGGGTATAGCAGGCATAATGTATAAACTATAGGTCCTAATTGGCTTTTATGAGAGTATATCAGGTGACTGGAAAAAAGAAGTAGAGCTAGCATAATGGAACACGGAAAAGGGGGTGGGGGTAGGTAGGGTCGGGGATTAGGCCTTGTTGAAGCAATTGCAGAGTTCTGGGAATACGGTGGAGAATAATCTTTTGAAGGATGTTAAAGGTAAGAGGCTATTTAGCTTCATGGTTTTTTGGAGTGAGTTCCATGCAACTGCTAGTGAGTAGCTGATAGCGGCCCTCCCAAACCGGGTGCAGGCATTGGGGACCTTTAGAATGATAAGTTTGCTGATCCTTAAGTTGTATGGCCTAGAAGTAATCGGGTAAAACAGTCTGTGATATAGGTGGGTAGTTTGCCTGATAAAGCTTTGAATATCCAAATTGCAGCATTCCTATTTCTTCTGAGTTGTAATGATGTCCAGTTAACTGCCTTATAAAGGAGCAGTGATGGGTGCTGGAGGAAGGTCAGTAATAAATCTGATGGACCTGTGATATAGGGTGTCCAGCTTATTTAAGAGGGGAGTGAACAATGGCCATAGAGAAAGTCAGCATAGTCAATGAGGGATAGGAATGATGCCTGGATTAATCTTTTTTGGAGTCTCTGTTGAGGTAGTGCTTTATTCTAAAAATAGACCAAGCCTTTGTCTCAGTTTTTAGTAGCTCCTCAATATGGACAGAATAGTCAAGCTTGTTATCAATCCAGACTCCAAGGTATTTGAAGTTATCAACGAATTCCAGCTTCTCTCCAAGTAAGGTGGATAGTTGTAGGGTAGTGGGTGATGGGGTAGTGGCAGAGCAACTCTTTGTGGCAAAGAACATAGCTTTTTGTTTTTGGCATTTAGAAGTAGCTTTTATCCAGTAGATTGTGTTGCAGGATGGAGAATTCAGATTGTAGCAGTTCACAGGCTTTAGGTAATGAAGGATTGCTGACATATAATACAGTATCATCAGCAAACAGATGAATGTTGGATTGAGTGAGGTTGGCATCAATATTATTAATATAAATGGCAAAGAGGATGGGGCCAAGAATAGAGCCTGCGGTACACCTCTTAGCAGTGGTTTTAAGGTGGATAGGTAATTTCCATTTTTACCAGTTGTGACCTATCTGATAGGTAGCACTTGAACCAGTTGAGTGAGGAGAATCCAGCCCTATTGATCCAAGGGAGGTGATAAATGATTCATGATCCACTGTGTCAAATGCTTTACTCAAATCCAGGAACACAGCACAGGTACTGTTCTTCTTATCCATGGCAATCTGCCAATCGTTGGTTACTTTGGCTAGGGGCAGAAATGGTGCTATGCCTTGATCTAAATCCTGATTGTGCTGAATTTAGGAGGTTATTGTTATCCAGGTAGTCCCTTAATTGTGAGTTTACTAACTTTTCGAGCATCTTGGATAGTACTGATAGGATGGAAATGGGCCTGTAATTATTGAGGTCCATGGGATCACCAGATTTAAGTAATGGAACTACTTGAGCTGTTTTCCAAGTGGAGGGAATGGATCCAGTGGTGAGGGAAAGATTGAAGAGATGAGTGAGGGGGCAGATAAGACGTGTGATGCAATTTTAAGGAAGTAGGGATCCAGGGAGTCTGTACCTGCACTCTTAGAAGTATCTAAATTAGAGAGGAGGTCTTCCACTTCTTTCAAGGATATTGGGTTGAAGGAAAAAGTTGATGTAGCCTTTTGTCCCACAGTGGATTGAAGGTTCAAGGAAGATCTCAGGAGATTTGCAGGTGATGAGTCAAATGCTAGGCCAGCTGTGGTGAAGTGGTCATTGAAGGTATTTAGGATTTCTTGTTTGCCCGTAATTTCTGTATCATTGAGTAGCAGTTTGGAGGTTAAGGCAGGAGTAGAGTTTTGGCCCAGAATTCCTTTTATAGTTCCCAGAGTCTGGTTGGGTTATTATAGGAGGCATCCAATTCAGCTCTATAATAGGCAGCTTTTGCAGTTCTTATTTGTTTTGTACATGAATTTCTTGCTTTTCTGAAATTTAGCCAGTCTCTGGTATCCTTTGTTTTTCTTGCCTTTTTCCACAGTTTGTCTCTGGTTAACAAGGCTGCTTTAAGATCAGTGGTGAACCAAGGGCAGGATCTTGCTTTAGTTCTGATACTGGTGATTGGTGCATGAATATTGACTATATACTATATGACTATGACTATGAATATGACTATAAACCCAAATAAATCAGAAGCCCTGCTTGTACAGCCTCCCTTCCCCCCATGATCTCATTAATAAATGCCCATACAAGTGGGATAAATCATACTTAACTTATCTGGGGATTAAAATCTCATCTAAGATATCTGACTTATACAACTCAAACTATCCCCACTTTCTCTAAAATACACTGAAACCTACAGAGATGGACTCCTCTCCTTTATCATTAATGGCTATAGTTCAATCTATCCAGATGAATTCCTCCCAAAACTTCTTTACTTGATGCAAAACATCCCATGACCCCTATTATGGAAGGATGTTGACTTTGGGACAACTTTATTAGCGTTTTTATGGATGAACCAGCGACCTCGACTAGCAATGGTTAAACTCCAACAGTCTAAGGATAATGGAGGATCATCTCTTCCCAATATATTACATTACAACATGGCTTCACTGCTCACGCATATAACTACATGGCTCCTACCCCATCTCTTGCACCATCCTGGCATCTAATTGAACAGACCGTGATAAATGGCCCATTACTTCACTCTCTAGTCTTCCAACCTAACAACATCACCAAACTATAGAAGGCTTCCAGATTTACGAAAGAGATACTTCATTCTTGGATGAAGTTCCTAACTCACCCAGCTTATAGGTTTATGGTGTCCTGGATAGGAATTCTGGTGGAGGACCCTAACTGGACCTTGACACGTCTGGATACCACCTTTCAATCTTGGGCTCATAGAGGTCTAAAACACACATACCAACTATATGAAAATGCAGTGTTCAAATCATTTGACCAACTCAAACAGGAATTCTCTTTGGTGAGAAGTGATTTTTATAGATACTTACAATTATGTCATTTCTTAAGTTCAAAGATAGGCATGAATACTGCAGCCCAGACCATTCCCCCTCTCTGCCCTCTCCTGATCCAGTTGGAAAGAGGCGGAGATCGGAGTCATTTGATCTCCCGTCTTTATAAAGCCCTACAAGGGATGCCATCTCAAGCCATGGATCTGGTACAATTTCATTGGGAAGCAGAACTACAGATTGCTCTATCCTGGGAGGTCTGGCGTAGGATCTGGCAGAGACAACACAAAACCTCCAGCTCTTACACTTGGAGAGAGTATTCTTGGAAGGTGGTGTCCAGATACTTCCGCACACCCCAGATCACAGCTAAGTTCCTTAAAGGAAGTGATTCCTCATGTTGGAGGAAGTGCGGCTGTCAAGTAACAACACATTCTCATATTTTTTGGACTTGCTCGGTCCTGACACAATACTGGACTATTATTGGAGACAGAGTTACCTACCTCTTTCCTCTCTTAGGCACATTTTCACCAGTGATCGGGCTCCTACTTCATTACCCCCATTGTTTCAGGGATCCACATCAAATATACCTTCTTAATATTTTGTTGGGAGCAGCTAAAAAATGCATAACTAGATTATGGCTCAACACCGACCCTCCTTCCATCATAGCCTGGGAAGACACAGTATATGATATCTATAAACTGGATTAGAACATATGACAGACAGAATTCAAAATAAGGCTCCCAGATTAATGAACCGATAGAATAGATGGTTCTTACACATAGCACAACTTAGGCTGGATTAGATACCATAGCTTCTGGGGGGAAGTTGTGCTATGGAGAAGATCCAGGTGGATGGGGTCATGCCAATCCTTATTCTAAGTTACCTTTTCAGCTGTTTTACCTTACTTTCCTTTCTGAAACCTTTCAGAACCTGGTGGGGTGGTGACTCTGCCCACCCGCCACTGTGGGGTAGATTTCTGGGCCTCTCTCTCTAGCAAATCCCCTGAGTATATAACTTGATAGTGCAAACTGATTTTTGAAAACCTGAGCAAAGTTGTAGATACCTAGGTAGAACCAGGTGTGTTGCATTTAACACACCTATATCATGATTTACTTATATATTTGTTTATTAATTTTTCCTACTATATAGAGGTTTGCCTTCAGGCTTACTGAACGCCTTACATTACATCTGTAACTGATTTCCTGTAAATATGAACTGTGATGTCAATTAAGTTAGCATCTGAAATAAAAAAAACAGTTTAAAAAAAAAAGAAATGGGTCTGATGTGTCCATTGTATGTTTGGGTTAAAACTACTGAGATTGCTTTATCTGATGTGGCAGTTTCAAAATAATGTCCTAAAACTGTGGTAGGATTAACCATTGCTGGGACCATGGTCAGTGATCCTAAAAGAAAAGACAATGATATCAGTATTATGATGCCTTGTACTTTCTTACCTGTAGTGCCTGCCATTGTCTGTACTGGGAACGACCCAGACTGTCCCTGGCTTGTGCCTGCTTTTGCAGCCACAGTATGGGATGATCCAGGTGTCACTGAAGGAGGGGGTTCTGCGTCATGTGCAGGCAGTGCTGGCACTATCAGGGGTGCCTGCACAGTGGAGAAAAGTGTTGTGGAAGCTGCACATAGTTCTCCAGCTATGGATTGTGGTTCAGTAGCCATTACGGGTGAAGAAAGTAATGCTGAGACAGTTGTCAGCTCAGGTTCAGAAATCAAACCTGTAACCCTCCCCCCACAATGTGGCCTGTGATGCTGAAAATATCACAGCCACAGGGCTTTCAGAATCAGGGTTGTCCCCTCCCCATCAAATGTAAAGTGGGTTTCCCCATCGGAATGTTGCTGGATGGTAGCAACATTATTTTTAGTGTTACAGCTTAAGGTATTAATGCACTGCATAGGAAAACCAGTACGTTCAGTCTTCTCAGGGAAAGCTGCTGTTAAATTGCATAGGAAATAAAAACATTTCATGTAATTAACTAAAATGTGTTCTTTAACCAAGACCATGCTAATAAAGCAAACATTGTTAACAGCGTAAGCTGTTTCTGCAGCATCAGACGTTGACTTCATGACAGATTGAGTATCAGCCTTATTCAAAAGTACGTCAACATCATTTTTAATGAGAATTTTCTGTCCCTCAGAAACACTAGTGTTACTGATAACATTATTAATCATGCCAAAAAACTCTGGTTTGTTTTGTTTGTTTATGGCAGCAATCACAGATCCCTGTGACTGCAGGATCGAACTCCGTGGTGTGGTGGTCGGCCATTTTGGATTACCTCATGGGCATCATGGGTTATTGTGTTATGACCATCATCACATGACCATGAGTACCATCTTGGGGATGGTATGGGGATGCAACCTTGATGACATGTGTGTCCACCATTTTGAGACTCTAACAATTCTCCATTTTGTGAATCATAGAAAAACAAGTGACTAACCTTTGCTCTAGTCCATCTCACAGCATACTGTGAGAGTTCAAAATGAAACTTTTCAACATCAGAAGAGGCAAGGTCTTTGGGCATTAAGTTAGTATGCCCTGCCAATACCTCTGGCTGACGGCGCAAGTTTGCCATATCTGACTTTTTACTCCTACATTCTAACTGCTCAGATACAAGAGTTAGCATGCTATAAAGTGCATTGTTTTCAGATTGCAAGACAATCACATCTTGCAAAATGTGCTTTTTATCAACAGAAGCTGTGTCACAGTTTATATTCAAAATCTTCATTTCAAGTCTGCTGTAATTAAAACATACTGAATCACGCTGATCAGTCAAGGTCTGGTGTTGAAATACTAGCATGTTAACTCTTTCAATAATTACTTCAGACTTATCTCTAAGTTCCTTGTTTCCAAAACATAAGGAATCAGTGTTACTAGCCAGAACACCATTCGTTTGAAAAAACTTCTTTTTTAACAAGTTTTGCCTTTTCAGCATTATCTCTTAAGGCATGTAGGTCTTTGTTGCTTCTCTCATTAAATAGAGACTCATTTACTAGATGTACAGACTACAGCTCAGACTGCAGTCCAGTTATAGTCTCTGTAGGAGAAGCCTGTTTCAGACTAATTATCTGCTTCAAAGCAGCATTCTCCATTTTAGCAAGCAATATACTCAGATTCCAAAACAGATATTTTATTTAGAACAACATCAAAACAATTAAACAATGTTGCAATTAATAATCCTTCAGGATCATTGGTACCATTTTCAATTCTCCATAATAGGCAATGACATCCCTAAAGGGCTACCATTGGATTCTGCTACTTCAGCAAAATCACACCTACCACCATAAGCAGTTTGGTTGTTAAGGCATCCAGCCTCAACTCAATACTGATATATTTAGACATGTCTTAAGATAAGAAACCCTTAACTGTTCTGGATCAAAAACTTTGTTTGCAACCAAAGTTCATAACAGGACACAAACAGCCTTTGGCGTATGTGGACTCCTAGATGGGTATATACCCATTATGATTTGAATCCACAAGAAAGCAGTCTATCTGTCTTTTCAGATCCCTTTACAGCTGTGTTCCCACAGAGAAAGCATAGGGAAAAAAAACACAAAAACAAAACAACTCATTACACAGAGATTGAATATCTGCCAAGAGATTGTTTTGTCTGCACTGTGGAACACACAACAGACTGAAAAAGTTAAACAGAAGACACTTTCAGTTACTTGTTACTGAGGATTTCTCACCCAGTGATTTAATTTAAAGAGGAAATTAAATGAAACTTGGCAAACATCCAGACTCCACTCATGGTCACCATTTAAGTAACCTAAACACTCTTGGTGTGTAGGGTAAAAATAATAATACAGATTCTTGTATCTCGGAGTCCGCCAAGAAACATTCGTAAACAAGCAAGGAGTACTAATAAAGTTTATTATGCTACTTACACCAAGCATGTGACAGAGAAAATCACAAGGGAGATGGGTTTCTCACCACTAGCCTGAAGAATGTACATAATCTCTAGGATTATAGATTTTAGGTTCTCTAAGGTCTTGTGTTCTCTCCCCACCCTCCAGCTCTCTGCCAGAGAGTACTAATCTTATAGAGCTGAATAAGTAGTGTCTAGAGGAGCTACAGTGGGTTGCAGACAGCTAAATACTACAGATAACAGCATAGCAACAGAGATTACAACATAGTTACAGATATGAGAAACAGTATATATTGGTCCTAAGTCATTCACCATTGGATAATGACTTAGGAGACAGAATTACTAATGAGTATCATATGAGACAGAATATGCTTCCATTAGCATTATAGCATAGACAAAAGAAATGCTGACTGCTTCAAACTACATGTGGCATTTCTTGCTTATGTATAATATAAGTCATAACAAAGGATTTCTCTCTGTGTCAATTTGCTTAGACAAAGAGAACTGCTGACAGTTCCCTATTACACGTGGCATATCTGCCTGAGTGTAAAACACACACTACATATAATTATATGAGACTATAAGTATACAATAATCACTAATGATCCCTCAGAGTCATCTTATCAGTGATTATGTAGATTATATATGGAAAATATATGAAAAACAAACATAATCTAGATAAATGTATTATAGTGAGGTATAATGAATCATGCATGATCAATATTAGCATATCTTAGCAGCAAAGCATATTCCTAGCACTCATGCTTATACGATGGGTGCACATATCTATATGTTAGTGCAAAATAGCAGTATTACAGTACAATAGACCAGGAATGCAGTGAGGGTGTATGTGGGACGATAGAGGGTATAACTCAGGTGTAACAGACACCAGCCCGTTTATGGAAGAAAGAATGTTCTTCCTAAATTGTCTATTCTGTTCCCTGTGGTCCCTGTACTTCATTACTGTCTATCTTCCACCATACATAGACCCTCTGGAGATGTACCACACTGATGACTATTCTTATTATTCCAGTCTTATAGCCTCATGGCAAGCAAACGTGCATCCTCTCTGGCGCTTCCCACCAAATTCTATGAGAATTGCATTTAGACTGCTCAAATGCTCATGATACCATCATCATAAAATATCTTACAGGAGGACCTGGCTGCACCACCTCCTCTGGTTCTCTACTCCCCTTATCCTTCTTGCTGGAGATGTTGAATTGAACCTCAGACCTACCTCACAACAGACCTTTAACACCCCCTCCTGGTCCTCTCTTTAGGGTCTTAAAATTGCATTCTCAATGTTCATAGTCTCATCCACAATCATGCTAAACTGACTGCCTGAGTTGCCCACTATAATCCTGATATTCTGTGTCTTATGGAAACATGGTTGAAACCTGCCACCCTGACTCAGCCCTCGCGCTCCCCAATTTTAGCCTCCTGCACTGCTATCACTTGGTAAAAGCATGGGGTGGTCTTTGATATACTACAAAAGTCACCTTAACATACCCCTAATCCAGTATGACTTGGCTCCCTCCTCCGCACCTGTGAATTCCTTCATGGGCTCTTCCTACTAGGAATACCAAATAAATTCACATAATCTATGCAACCCTCCAAAGCAGGGTATCAATGGGCTGTCCTATCTGCTTGATAACATTAGCCCTAAAACACCTCAAATGAGGTAATTATATGTGGTGACTTCAATTTAAACTAGTCTGGTGACAATGTCAAGCAGTATGAACCACTGCTGGTGGCCCTGGGCCTTACTTAGCTCATCAGTGAGCCCACACAAGACCACCCCCAATAGGAGTCGAGGAACACTCCTCGATTGGATTCCGACAAACAGGCCTGAAAGGATCTCAGCATCTGGAGTCCTTCCTGACTCCGTATCTGACCATTCCCCCATCTACTGCGTTTGGAGAGTCTCCCTCTCCCAAAGTGCTCTGTAAAATTATACAAGTGAGAGACTTCTCCACTCTAACTCTGCTCTGTTTCTTCAAGATCTTGCAACCACAGATTGAGCCACAGTACTGTCTGCCATGGACATCACAATGCTCTTGACAAGCTGCTAAACATCCTCTCCTCTCTGCAGGATAAGCATGCATGTCGTATCAGAAAGAGAGTTAGAGGCACTGTCACTAAATGGTTGCATGGGGACTTGCTCTCCCTCATGAAAGCCCGTGATAAGCACTGGGGTAAATTTAAAGCCTCTAAGGAATTGTCTGACCACCATGAATACCAGCGTCTCCGCAACATCTGCAAAAAAGCCATACATAATGCCAAGAGTGAATACTGCAAGGCTGCCCTCTTATCCTCTGCTAGGGACCCATGATACTTCTGGCACACTATTAAAACCGTAGTCATGAGTTATAGCCAGTGGGATACTACGGATATGATTGGCAATGGTAGAAATTGCAATAATGCTACTACCATTGCCAGTGCCTTTAAGAAGCAATTCTCTGATCTACTGGCATTCACCTCCCTGTTTACTACTGACAATGGTGAGTCATCTACCTCTAACTATTCCTCCCCTCCAGAATCTTTGTCTTGCCCACCTTTGTATCTTAAAACAATCTCAGCGAGGGAAACCTACAAGCTTCTTGATGACCTTTCTCCTCATATGAGTGCTGGTTACGATGAACTTGAACCAAACTCCTAAAGATTGGGGCCCATTTGATTGCACTCCCAATATCCCATATTCTTAACTTCTCCCTCACCACTGGAATTATTCCCTCAATCTGGAAAGTAGCAAAGGTTGTTCCTGTTTTCAAGCAGGGTGACTGGAAATGCATAGAATACTACAGTCCTATAGCCATCCTGTCTGCTGTTAACAAGATACTGGAAAAGGTGGTGGAAGTGCAGCTGATGGACTACCTATCTAAACATACCTTGCTGTCACCTGAACAGCATGGATTTCGTAAAATGACATAGCACTGGTACAGCCCTTGCTAAAGTTACATCTGATATAAGGATTGCCATGGACCAGGGTATGCAGACTGGGGCTATCTTCATGGACCTCTCAAAGGCCTTTGATCTAGTGAATCCTCCCTACTCTGTACCAAGCTTCACTCCTTTGGTGTTGCTGGTCAAAACCTAAACAGGTTTTCCAACTATCTCACTGGCAGACTACAACTTGTTAAGTACGATAGAGCTCTATCGGAACCTGTTCCTGTCATTATTGGTTTCCCTCAAGAGATCTATTCTGGGCCCTATCCTATTTTCTCTTTTCATCAATAACTTCCCAATGGTCCCCACCCATAGCACCACAATCCTATATGCCGATGACCTGGTCCTCCTAGCTAGCTCAGGTGATGACTGTGCCATAAATCACAACCTACAAGCTGACTTCAGTAAACTGCAACATTGGCTCCTGACAAAGAACCTTGTGCTGAACTTAAAGAAAACTCAACTCATGCTCTTCGGCTCCTCTGCCAAACTCAAACAGTGTCCTGTCCCATTCAATGTCTTAAGCCTTGATGGTGTCCCAGTTGGCACTACATGCTCCTTTAGATACCTGGGAGCTACTCTTGACCCCCAGTTAGACCTGTCTGTACACATTCAAAATGTCTGCAGGGCAGCAAATATCAAGCTTGGACTTGCATACCGGGTTCGTGGGTCCCTTACTGCTACTGCGTGGCTTGCCCTTGCTAAAGGTTTATTGCTGCCCTCTCTCAACTATGGACTGACAATCTTTACCCTCACCACAAAAACTAGCCTTGCTAAATGGGATGTGACCTATAATAATATTTGCCGCTTTGCCCTTGCCGTCCCTCGACTTACCCATCACTGTGATTTATACAATCAACTACACGGGTTGTTCCCAGATAATTATCACTCATTTGTCTTGGGCTGCTTTACAAACAAAATTGTTCACAATGCCACCACACCCGCCCTGTCCAAACTCCTTCAGCCAGCTCTACCACCATGTTGGCTAAGGTAAGCTGACTTGCAACCCCTCCTTGTCCCAAAAACTCAAACACTGTCAGGTGATTGTGCCTTTGCTGTTTGTGCCCCTAGATTCTGGAATACCCTACCGGCAACCATCAGATGTACCCCCACCCATTCCATCTTTAAGAGCTCCCTCTGGTTGCACCTGAAGTCTGCCTCAGCCTGTAACTGTTCCAAGGTTGCTTGATATCCCCTACCCCTGTTTAGACCCTATTGTGCACCCTCCACTTCCCTGGTTCCTCTACACCCTCTGAGCTCTAGTAAGGGGAATTATCTATGCTTCATTCCCTTCACCTCAGCACTTACCATCCTCAAAATGGGACAAATTGCACTTGTATAATTTCCACAAAATGTTAACTATTGTTTGCTTTTTCTTACCTTTGATGTATATGCTTATCTTTTCATCCTTTGTACCTGTTTATTGGTATCACCCTACTCATTGCTTGTATTTCATATTGTTGTAATACCCTTGCACTGTTCTGTAAACCATGCTCTTGTAATCTCCCGGGTCGTACCTGAAAATAGGCATTCCTTGTCTAGTGTGCTTACCAGTAAACAAAAGCTAATAAATAAATAAATAAAGGAACTTGAGAATCTGAAAGGAACAAGACTATGGGGCCAGATAGGACACATCCCAGAATATTAAAAGAACTTAGAAGGTGTTGGCAGCACCACTAACAGTCCTATTCAACAAATCAATAGAGGCAGGGGGTTGCAGGGGACTGGAGAAGGGCAAATGTAGTCCCTCTCCACAAAAGTGGGAACAGGGAGGAGGCTGGAAACTACAGGCCAGTCAGCCTAGAGTCACTACTAAAGGAAAGAATTGTGATATTTCTTGAATCCAGCGGCGCACAGGATCCAAGGCAGCAAGGATTCACAAAGGGAAGGTCATGTCAAACAAATCTGATAGATTTCTTTGCCTGGGTGACCAGTAGATATGGGTGGGGTGGTAAATGTGGCCTACCTAGAAGGCCTTCAGCTAGGCCTTCGACACCGTCCCACATATAAGGTTGATAAATAAGTTGGGCAGCCTGGGAGTGGGTTCTAAGGTGGTAAATTGGGTCAGAAACTGGTTGAGTGGCAGGACATAGAGGGTGGTGGTAAATGGCATTCAATCTGAGGAGAGGGAGGTAACCAGTGGGGTACCACAGGGATCTGTGCTGGGGCTAGTCCTCTTTAATGTCTTCATAATATATTTATTTATTGAAATGTTTCACTAGGAAGGCACACTGAGCAACAGGTTGCTTGTCTTCCAGTGTGACCTGGAGGGAAGGGGTACAATAGGGATGAGACATTTTACATTCAAGTTACAAAGATCAACATAGCATACAATTAATTAAGGCAGTTGTTACAGTATTGCATACATATGTAATTTATGAGAACAATTAATAAGTGCAATGGTAATAAGTGAACAAGTGCTGTCATGAAATAAGGGGTGAAGGAGACAGAGGATGAGATCACAGATAGTGCAGAGTCGTGTCCTGGAGAGACCCCTTCAGTATGCGGGGAGCCCTGCAAGAGGACAGGGGACTGGAGTAGGGATTAGAGAGGGAGAGAGAGAAGGAGTAAATGTGATTAATACCTAGGAGGGGAAATAAGGCCTGACTCAAAAAAGAGAATCCTTCAGGATGCGATGAACTCTGCAAGGGGGCAGGGAAGTTCAGGCGATTGTAAACCCTGCTTTGGTTAGGCTTTGTAGTTATAGAGGGATAGTGAGAGGGAGGGAATGAGAAATAACACCAGGGAGGGGATAAGGCCTGATCCAAGGAACCCTTCAGGATGCTGCAAGGGGACCTGGAAGGCCAAGGATAGGTAGATGGGGGAAGAAAAGGTGGCAAGCCTAGGCACTATAGGACCCCTTCAGGTAGCTGAGAATCCTGCAAGGGGAGTGTGAAGGTTAGGGAAAAAGAGGGACAGAGTAGGGGAAGGGAAAGGTATGAAAATTAGCACCTAGGAAGGGCTAGGGTCAGTAGAAGCAGTAGAGTCGATAGAGGCATTGGGTAAATTCCGAAGGGGGACGAACTGTAAGGAGCAAGATGAAGGAAATTAAGGCGGGTCACAACAGGAACAGTTAAGTGCAAGATAGTTGGAGAGGGCAGTGTTGATGGAATAGAGGGAGGAGGAGGAGTGTCAGATTTGGGAGGTAGAGAGTTCCGTATTTTAGGGAAACGGTGAGAGTACCCAGAATGGCCAGAGAGGGTGGAGTGGCAGGGGACAGTTAGTGTGTAGGTTTCAGTAGATCTGAGGGAATGGGAAGGAGGGAGGGTGTTATAAATGAGGGGGGAGAGGTAGGAAGGGAGTTCACCCAGCCAGAGTTTAGCGGTGAATTTAGCACAGTGTGAGAGGTGTCTATTTGTAAGAGAGGGGAAGTAAAGGGCTTGACAGCGGTCACAGTGGTGGATGTAAGGGGGAGCATCAAGGGCAAAGTGGTAGAAGGAGTTGAAGAGAGTGACCAATCTGGTCAAGGAGGACTTAGGAGCAGCACCATAGACTACGTCGCAGTAGTCAAAAATGGGGAAGATCATCTTCTGGACAAGCTCACACCTAGTCGCAGGAGAGATGCAACTGCAGTTCCTGAACAAGGCACCGAGCTTGGGGTGCAATTTTTTTCTGGATGGCATCAACGTGTCCAGAGAAACTGAGGTGTTGGTCTAACCAAACCCCAAGGTATCTGAAGGATGAGGTGTCCTCAAGTAAAGTCCCATCAAGAGTGCGGAAAGTGGGCAGGGAGGGAAGCCTAGAGAGTCTCTGCCTTGTGACAAAGGCTCATAGAGACTGTCTTCTGGCACTGAGGAATAATTGATGGTTTGCAAACCAGAGCTGGACCTAGTTGAAGTTGTGCTGCAAGCTGGATGTAACCTCAGCTGGGCATGAGCCAGATGCATACAGGACAGTATCATCAGCGCACATGTATGGCAGAGGAGGGGGAGCAGACAGATGGGGTCACTAAGGAAGATGGAGACTAGAAGGGACAAAGCACGGAGCCCTGAGGGATGCCAGTGCAGATTGGGAGGGGTGGCAAGATGGCATCTACGATCTTAACTGATTGGGTTCTACCAGTAAGGTAGTCCTTAAACCAGTTAGTGGCAGAAGGGGTTAGACCAGCGGATGAGAGGGTAACAAGGAGAAGGGAGTGGGAAACAGTGTCAAAAGCCTTGGCAAGATCGACAAATATGGCTGAGGTGATTTGGCCATTGTCAGTCCTGGAGAAGATGGAGTCAGTGAGCCGAAGCAGGGAGGAGGTGGTGGTAGAGTGTTTTTTCCAGAAACCAGATTGTAACGAGGTGAAGAAGGCGGTATCAGATAGAAAGGAGGTGAATTGAGAGAGGGCTAGTTGTTGTTGTAGTTTGGCTAGGGTAGGGAGTAACAAGATGGGGCAATAGTTGCCAGGGGATGAGGGGTCTGCATCTTTAGGCAGGGGGAGGACTGCTTCCATGTGGTAGGGACATTGGAGGTTGAGAAAAAGAGATTTAAGTTTAAGGAGAGGGGGTAGGCAATGGCCGGAGTTGAGAGAGAGAGAGAGGAGGTTAAGGTCAAGGTCACTTGGGGAAGATCCTTTTGAGGGGTTGATGGCAAGGAGGGCATTTAGAGTATCAGTGGGGAGACTGCAGAGAATGAGAAGGAGGGGTATGGAGAAATAGGAAGAGGAGCCTTTTGGGGTGAGGGATAGAGGGCAGCTGTGACATTTGAGGAAGGAGGGTGGGGTAATTAGGGAGGGACTTCAGCAGTTTGGTTGCACAGGAGGTATAATAGGAGTTAAATTCCGCAGCTATCACATGGGAGTCGGCTACAAGATTGCCATTTACCTTTAGCACTGGGGAAGGGGGGCAGGACTGAGGGGTAAACAGAGCATGAACCACCTTCCAAAACTTGGAAGGGGAATTTACATTAGTGAAGAAAGCATTTTTGAAGTAATTGGACTTGGTTAGTTAGCCTTGTTGCCCTGGTACAGGTGTTTTGGAGCTTACAGTAGTCCGTGAGGTCGCTAGGAAGTTGAGTGGATTTGTGGCTCTTCTAGGCATGATCTCAGGCCCTAAGACAGGCTAAGAGTTCTGGAGTAATCCACAGTAGGTGGTTACCCCTAACCCTGGTTTGTTTGAGAGGGGCAAAGGCATTCCAATTTTCAAGGAATATTTCTTTGAAGTAGGCTAGAGCCTTATCAACTGAGAGGGAGGAGACTAAGGGAGACCAGTCAGAGAGAGATAGGTTGTGCAGGAGAGGTTCAAGACTTCCAGTGCAACTTCCGGTGCATGGCAGCCTAGCCACAAGCTCCCAACCTGCTCCCCTATTTAAAACCCTAAAATCTGCCATAAAATAAATAAAGCAACTTTCTCACACATTGAGATTATATGGCATCCAGCAAACCTCGAGGGGGATCGAACTGTTTCACTGCAATACGACCGGAGACTGAGATTTCCGACAGAGACGCTACCAACTCGGGGGCCTCTGAAATTTCTGTTAAATCAGCTTTACTAAACCACGCAGGAAAAACAAACCTCGGACTGCACAGTCGAAAAAACCCACAAAATGGATACAAAATTAGACAAGATTTTAAGAGAACTCCAGGAATTTAAAACGGACTTCCATTCATTCAAGCAGACACAAGAAACCTTCCAAAAAGACCTCACGGGGCCCCACACCAGAGTAACCTCCTTGGATCAACGCTCACAAGAGCAGGCCTCTATTACCTCCCAACTTCAAAATACCCTTAATCAAGTTGCTCACCTCTGCCAAGTCACAGTTGAGTGCCAAAAAGATGCTGAAAACCGCAATCAACACAACAACCTCAGATTGTACAGGGACCCTGAAAATAGTGACGGTACAAACCCGCATTCTTTTATGACCACCCTCCTTAGGGAATCCCTCAAGTTAGGCACAGATCTAAACCTCGAAATTGAATGAACCCACAGGGCCTTGTGCCCAAAACCCACACAGTCATCAGCTCATCCGAGATCTATCATTATCAGATTTCTTCGGTTCCAGACAAAAAACTGATCCTTAGGCAGACCTGGGCCAAATCCAAAATCTTTTATGGTGACACTCGTATTTTTGTGGATAATGATTACGCCCCGGCCACAATTCAGAGGAGGCGGGCATACATCCCCCTATTTCCACTGTTAAGACAACATAAACTCAAATTTCGAATCCCCTATTCAAGCAAGTTAATTGTTCAGTTTGACGGGCCAGCAGTCTTATAACAGTGCAGAGGAAACTATGCAGACCTAAAAAGCGTGGATATACCTTGCCAACTTCAGTGCATCTCCCCAGAGATCTTCGGATAATCATGGCCTCGAAGAGCACCTTCCCCCAATTACAACCAGACCAACAAGCCACTATAAACTGATCAAACAAATGCTGGCCCAGTTTTCCAGGCAAAACAGCTAATCTAACTTATCACTATGGTGGCACAGTGAGTACTATTGTGGAAGTTCACTGGAGGGTCGGGTGATGGCCTTGTTATTGTTCCTACTTTGAGGGGTGTGGGGGATGTTTGGGGATGGGCTGTGGGGTGAGGGAGAGCCCTGCCCAGACACTAGCACCAAAGTAGAATCGAGGGTGTGAGCGGAGCGGAGAGGGTACTGCCCTTGAGCCTTTCCTCCCACTGGATATCAAGACTTAGTCAGGGTGTGCGTTCAACAGCCAGAGAGTATTGCTGCTGGGAGTTGGTACAATGTGTGTGTCCGTCACTGGGCGGCCTGGGACAGGAGGATATTGGCCCAGGGCTGACATGGCCCTGCACAATTTTGGTGACGCCTCACTTTGTTAGGACTAAATAGGGGTCCTCAGGTGTTCTCCTGTTTGGGATAGGGTGGGCAGGTCAAGGTTGGACGTCTCCCGCATGACCAGGCCTCTGAACCCTTCCCGGGACTTGTGGTTAGGTCATCTTTATGAACAGTGGCCGGATGCATTATATGGACCTGCTAAATAGGGGATGGCTCCAAGATCTCCTTGGTCCTGGGAGGTCTGGCGATATCTGATCACACTTGTGAGCTCATATCCTCAAGGTATAATGGAATAATGTATTGCCTGGGACTTGATTTCAGGGCTCTCAGGTTGTTGGGATGTCTGCCCTATTTGTCCTGAATCTTGAAGTGGTTAGGGGGAATGAATATTATGCCTGGTGGTTGGCTCCTCTGGCACCCTCCCCCCACATGAGACATCTTCGTACAAAATCGCCCTCTCTGAGATCGTCACTAGCTTATTGGGTATGGTGTGGTCTGGTTGGCTGGTGTTCCTGGATGATCTGGGGCCCCCCTCCCTGTCGCCTCCCCATCTGTGGTGTCCTCTCCCCACCCTTCCCGGGTTGGGATGTGCGAGGAGACTCTGGTAGCCCCCAGCTCTCCCACTGGATCTCACCTATCCATCACCAACACCTCCTTTTTCTCTCTACTTACCTTGGAACTGGCAGATCACTACCCTCTGAGGAACTCTCACCAGGCCAGATTCTTGGACTTGATCTCCTACAGATTTCATTTATGACTGAATCTGGACTACAACTGAGACTCTTTTTTTTTTTCTTTCCTCCTGTCAGAGATTAGGGGTATTGGCCCTTCATTTGGTTTGCATGCCTAATAACGATGGGAGAGGTCTGGGATGCCTTTCAGGTCCTTGTACCTCTTTTCTAGATATGAAACTCCAACCTCAGGATGTGAATATCTCTGGGACACATCATGCTACAATACTTATCCCCTTCCTACTATATACTGGGGGGCCACTGAGCTCCTAACCAATCTGTGAACCAGGCCCTGATGAAACAGCACTTTTTTCACTTCACTTTCCTCTTCTCCCATTCCTTTTGTATAGTTTCCCATGATATATATTGCCCTTATCATATACCTCCCCCTCCTTAACTTTAGGGGCAAGAGTTTCCCCCTGGTCCCATTCCACATTCTCGAATGGGACCCCACCTACAGACAGTCAGTAGACATGTCCCCAATTCTGGTCACACCTGACCACGCATTGTTGGAAGTCACAGAGAACCCCCTTCATCGGGGTCTGTATATATTTCTTAATCTCCTTAATGAATTGTCGCCTATATTACATAGCACTATAGCTACGAACAGTTGGCATTTCTGTTACCCCTTAGCTAGCCAGTTGTCATGCATAATACATTGTACATAGTTGGGCCTAACGGGCCTCATTGTTATTCCCAGGTAGTTAATAGTATGTTTTCCTGCCCCACCCAATTGGACCCAGAGCACCAACACACTATACTTTATACAGTCTGGAAACATTACATTATGATTAAACACTAGAGGGTGCGAAAGCAACGTCAGGAGTATTGTTGCTGCAGAGAAGGAGGGATGACCTGTACTCAGGAAGGACTGTCATTGCTGGGGATTCGTTTGCACGAAATAAAATGTAATACACCTTTTGCACCAGCCCAGGTTTCCAAGATTCGTATGTGCTGCTTGAAATCATTGCGTGTTAAATGCTAAAGAGAGAACTGTGAGTAGCGCGATAAATGCTAAAGAGAGAACTGTGAGTAGCGAGGGCTGGCTTAAACATTTTTACTTCCTGCTTTTACGTGACTTTGTTGCCAGGCACAGCGTTCCCAGGTGCTACCCTATTTCATTTGTTCTGCAAACATTACACTGTACAGGAAATCCATGCCTTTGATACCTGGAACTTTGGGGGGGGAAGGGATTCGGGGGACCTCACGGACTTTACTAATAGACTTAGACATGCAGTCTCCCTTTAAGATTGTCTCCCATAATGTCAATTGGCTGGCCGGCCCCATCAAGAGGTACCGCATGATTCGGGCTCTCAAGAAATTAAACCCAGATGCTCTTCTCTTACAGGAGATCCACCTTTCCTCTTTGGAGCATCAGAAACTGCTTAAGTTCGGATTCTCAGCACTGGTGGAGTCCTCTTATCAGAGGGGGCGAAGAAGAGGGGGCTGTTGTTCTGATCCCGAGACACTCTCCATTACAGATTATAGATCAATGCTTGGACAGGGAGGGTAGGTTGGCGCTTGCGGTGGTTCAATTAAATCAACAGATACTTACACTTTGTAGTGTGTATATCCCCCCGGGTTCCGATGCTTCCACCATTCAGTGACTCATTGATGCTGTCCTGACACGGCAACAAAGGATACTGATGTTTGGAGGAGATCTCAACTGTCATCTTAATCCCACGCTGGACTCCTCCGTGTCACCCCCCCCCTCACAATCTTCCGGTCAGAAAATTCTCAGACGCTTGATCAGAGACGTGGGCCTAACAGACACTTGGAGACAGCTCTACCTGACACAATGAAAATGTACCTACTTTTCCAATGCCTTAAGCATTATTCTAGACTTGATTACATTTGCATTGCAAAAGAATATATAGACCTGATACGATCAGCCGATATTCTTATCATCTGCTTATCAGATCATGCGCCCATTGCCTTAGAACTTAATCTTAAAAAGGAAAGGAAAATGGAGATTCACTCTATCCTTACTCTGAGATGGGGAGTTCAGGGAATTTTTGGAGGCACGAATCCCGAGATACTCAGGACAACGCCTCTCCTCAGGTCTCCTCAGATCCTCTGGGACACAGTTAAAGTAGTGCTCAGAGGTCACATTATAGCATATGCCTCTCATAAGAAGAAGCAGGCGAGCAAAATTATATGCACTGCAGGAAAACTCAGATTTCTTCAGGAAGCACACATGCAAGGAGATTCTGATTTGCTCCTTAATCTCTTGGATACAGGCCGAGGATACAATGCCTATTGACGGATAAAACAAGGGCTCTGGCTTGGCAAACAATGCTACTATGAGAGGCTGGGGCTCGGACCTCCAAAATCCTGGCATACGACCTGAAAATCAGAAAATTAAGGACCCTATGTCCAGACAAATTGATACTCTACCATGGATCTTTGAGTCATTTAAGTCATATTATCTGTCTCTATTCACCTCAGGAGGTGCCTGACCTCTACAAAATATCTACCTTCTGATCCAACTTCACCTGCCTGCTCTCTCAGAGTCTCAACGGGCACAGATAGCAGCCCCACCCACTGATCTGGAACTCCAAACTACCATTAAAGGCCTTAAAAATGGGAAACATAGAAACATAGACTTTGACGGCAGATAAGGACTGCTAGGCCCATCTAGTCTGCCCATTTCCCTACCTACAGGATAGGCCGCAGATCCTAGTTAACCAACAGCCTATTTCTTCCTACCCCCCCCCCACAAGAATTGCCTTATGTCTGTCCCATGCATTCTTGAATTCTCCCACAGTTTTAGACCCCAACCTCCTCAGAAGGCTGTTCCATGCATCCACTACCATCTCTGTGGAATAATACTTCCTCATTGTTGCCCTACACGCCCTCCTTCTATCTTTAAAGTCCCGGGACTTGACAGTTTTGGCACCGAATTTTACAAAAGCATTCTGGAGTGGATACAAACCCCCCTTCCCAAGCTTTGCGAGCGGGCCATATCACATCTTCCTTTCCAGTTTCTTGGAGACAGGCTACGATCTTGGTGATCCTGAAACCACAGAGACCCCCACACCTATGTGACTCATACTATCCCATATCAGTACTCAACCAAGATTATAAGATTTATACCAGCATAATGGCCCATAGACTTAATCAAATCCTCCCCACTTTGATACACTCGGATCAGTCTGGGTTCATCAAAGGCAGACAGACCACTGATAATATTAAGCATACCCTTTATTTACTAGATCATGCCATGTCAACAAAATCTCCCTTATGATCCTTCGACTAGATGCTCAAAAGCTTTTGATGTGGTCTCTTAGGGGGTTTCTTCAAGCCGTTCTACAAAAGTTTCATTTCCTGGGCAGTTTTTAGATATCATCAGGCTGTACACTGACCCAGAGGCAGTGGTGACACTGAATGGATTGCATTCTGACTGCTTCCCCTTTTCAGGGGTACCACGTCAGGGCTGCCTCTTATCCCCTACTTGTTTTCCATTTTGTGAAACCCTCGCCCAGCTTTTCCGTCAAACCCCAAACCTACATGGGTATAAAATTTCGGAATCCTCTTCTCACAAAGTAGCCTATTATGTGGATGATCTTCTTCTTTACATTATTCATCCGGAGGAATCCTTACGGACTCTCACTACTCTTTTACAAGAAATAGAGGGCCTTACAGGTTACACTATAAATCCAAATAAATCTGAAGTTCTACTTATACAACCTCCTTTGCCTCTGAGCTTACCAGAGATACCCCTATAATGGGACAAACCTTATATAACTACCTAGGAATCAAGATCCTAGGTTTCTCAGACCTCTACTCCATCAATTACACTCAGTTCTCACAAAAATTTAATCTGACCTGGGCGATGGACCCTCTTCCTCTGTCCTTGTTGGCCAGGGTACAGTCTATCCAGATGAACTCCCTCCCAAAAATACTATACCTAATGCAAAATATCCCAGTACCCTTACAGGGCAAAGATATACGAGATTGGGACCGTTCAGTTAGTAGGTTCATCTGGATAAATAAACAACCTAGGTTAGTACTTGGCAAACCTCAGTGCCCTAAGCATAGGGGAGGCCTGGCTCTCCCCTGTATTTTTAATTACTGGCTAGTGGTTCTACTCACACATATAATGACCTGGTTCCTCCCCCAGACCCAATCTCCGCCTTGGCTTGGGGTCAAGAGGACTATGGCAGACCGCCCATTAAATTATTCCATAGTGTTCCAACCCCATAATACTACCCGGCTGGGTAGTGGCTCCAGCTTCTCTAAGGGGCTTCTCCAATGCTGGACTAGGTTTCTGGCCCAACCAGCTAATAAATTTCTTTCAACCTGAATTGGTATCCCAGCGGAGGACCCACAATGGCCCCCAGCACAACTAGACATTACATTCCGTAATTGGACTTGTCAGGTCAGGGCCTGAAACATCCTTATCAATTCTATGATGGGGATGTTTTTAAATCATTTTAACAATTTAAGCAGGAGTTCTCCCTGAATCAGAGGGACTTCTTTCGGTTCCTACAGATCCGCCACTTTTTGGATACTAGAATTGGGTTGGATGTCACCGACCATTCCATTCCTCCGTTGTGTCCCTTGTTAACACAGGTGGAGTCGGGAGGGGGGGAGGACGTAGCCATTTAATATCCCACTTCTACAGGGCCATACAGGGAACCCCCTTCCATACTATGGACCTGGTACAATTTCTTTGGGAAGCTGAACTCCAGGTTGAGCTATCTCAGGAAGACTGGGTTCGAATTTGGCGAAGACAGTACAAGTTATCTAACTCTTACATTTGGAAGGAATTTTCCTGGAAAGAGGTCTCCAGATTATTCGCACACCCAGATTACGCCAAGTACACTGGGGAACGGGACTCAGTTGTTGGAGACACTGCAGCTGTGAAGTGGCCACCCACGACATATATTTGGTGTGCCCAGTGCTAACAGCCTATTGGGTGGGGGTAGAACGTAGATCCTGGATCTTTTCCGGCCTGGTTGCCCTCTCCTGGGTGTAGGGATTCTTTTACATTACCCACCTCATTTTAAAGATCCACATCAAATATACCTTCTCAATATTCTTCCTGAGCACTGCGAAAAAATGTATTACACGATTATGGCTGCGCCCAGATCCCCCTACTATACCAGCCTGGGAAGATACTGTATATGATATATACAAACTGGAACATATGATGGCCAGACTTCAAAATGAAGTACCAGAACTGATGAACCGCTGGAACATGCGGTTCCTGAGCAATGCACAAACCTGCCAGATCAACCCCTTAAGCTTACCTCTCAAAATAATCAGTTCCTCTTGGCGATTCTTTGGCCAGTGTTGCCGGAATGGTTTGAAAAGTGGTAGACCAAGGACATAAGGGAAATTTTCCCTATTAAATATATTACCATGATAGGAAAAGTGATAGGGCCGCCCTTGAAAGTGGGTGGGGCCATGGCCCTAGTGGCCCCCCCGTTCCGGCACCTATGGGTAGCTGGCCAGCCCAAGGACCTCTCTCCTCCGGAGAGTAATCTCCAAAGCCCCAAAGATGGGACCTGATTTAATCAGTTCTTGAGTGTAGATGATGCTGTCCTTTGACCCCCTTAGACTCCGCCCTCCATTCTAACTCTGTAACAGTCCGCAGCCACAGTTTATGTTTCATAAGAGATGTTAATAAGGGGGGGAAGGGGAAATCCTTCTTAGTAACACTGTAAACCTTTCTCCTCATATAATCACAGTTGACTTACATATTTCTCTTATATATGAGTAATAGTATACGTGATGTTCATGTAGGTAACAATTATTGTAATAGATCTCTTTCTGCAGATGTGTAATGATGATTAATTGTAACACTGCTCTGTGTGTCCTATATAAAAAAAAAAAACTGAAATAAGTAAAATGTTTAAAAAAAAAAGGAGAGGTTCAAGGTCTAGGGATTTGAAGGAGCGAAGTTGCAAGATTTTACACGGAGATTTTGGTCTGTGGATTTTCCTGACATCGAATATTGGGTTGAGGTCGATGAGAGCGTTTGGGAGGATGCCAGGGCCAATTATTTTATGGGGGTGGGTGGTAACAGCACAGTCGATCAGGGAGTTATTTTGAGTCTTATGGTTAGAGCGGGTGGGTTCCGAGATCAATTGCAAGAGGTTCATGGCTCCAAGATCATTACATATTTTGGATGTCTTGTGAAACAGCCAGTTTAAGTTTAGGTCATTTAAGATGTATAGTTCACCAGAGCAAGAAAGGGCTGCGATGGAAGTTATGAGGTCGAAAGCAATAGAGGGCTGAACATTTGGGCAACAGTAAATACCGGCTATAAAGATGGGGAGAGTGAAGGGCAGAGTTAAATGAGTAGCCAGTGAGTCATGGGACACTGGGCTAGTGGATGAATAAATAATAGAACACTGGAGGGAGGTAAGAACGTACATGGTGACACCACCACCTCTACTTGCTCGGTCTTTCCTCAGGAGGGAGTAGCCAGGAATGGAGACCGAAAGATCCAGTATTGTGCTCTTTAGCCAACTTTCCATGATAATCAGTATGTCAGGTTTTAGAGTGGCCACCATGGTTTGTAAAAGGTCAATTGTTTGCAACAAACTACGTATATTTAGATGAAGGATCTTGAAACCCTTCGGGAGGGCAGTGGGACATTGTGACAAAGGACCTAAACATGCTTGAAGAGTGGTTGAGAGTTTGGCAGCTAAGATTCAATACAAAGAAGTGTAAAATCATGCACTTGAGGTGCAGAAATTCAAGGGAGGAGTACAAGATGGGGGGAGGTATTGACGGCCACCAGTCAGGAAAGAGACCTGGGGGTAATCATATCTGATGACCTAAAGGTAACCAAACAATATGAGAAGGATGTGGGGAGAGCCAGTGGGATGCTAGGATGCATAGGGAGAGGTACCACCAGCAGAAAAAGGAGGTGGTTATGCTGTTGTACAGATCACTAGTGAGACCTCATCTGAGTACTGTGTCCAGTTCTGGAGACTGCATCTCCGGAAGGACATAGACAAAATAGAGGCAGTCCAGAGAAATGCAACAAAAATGGTGCTAAGGACTGCACCAAAAGTCATATAAACAAAGACTAGAGGACTCCATAGAAACATAGAAACACAGTCTTTGATGGCAGCTAAGGATCCCTTGGCCCACCAAGTCTGCCCATTTCCTACCTACTGGATAAGCTGCAGATCCTAGTTAACCAACAGCCTATTTCTTCCTACCCCTACAAGAATTGCCTTATGTCTGTCCCTTGCATCTCTTGAATTCTCACTGTTTTTGACCTATAACCTCCTCAGGAAGGCTGTTCCATGCACCACCACTGTCTCTGTGAAAAATACTTCTTCACATTACCCCTGAGCCGTCCCCCTCTATTTTCAAAATTGTGTCACCTTGTTCTTGCACATCTTTTTCTGAAAGATGCTACTCTCTTGGACTTGTTGCTCCCTTGAGGTACTTAAAAGTTTCTCTCATGTCCCCTCTCCCTCCTTTCCTCAAGAGTATACATATTAAGCTTCTTTAGTCTCTCCTCAGATGGCTTCTATTGCAGACCCTGCACTATTTGGTTGCCCTCCTCTGGACTGTCTCCATCCTGTCTATGTTCTTGTGGAGATGGGGTCTCCAGAACTGGATGCAGTACTCAGATGGGGTCTCACCAACTGTGTGTACAGAGGGATAATAACCTCTGTTTCTACTGGTGATGCCTCTCTACATCCCAGTATCCCCCCAGCCATCCCTACTGCCTTCTTACATTTGCTTGCTAACCTTTAGATCATCTGATGTGATTACCTCCAGGGCCCTTTCCATTTTGTTGTTACTACCTCCCCACCATTGTGTACTCTTCCCTTGGGTTTTGTTTCCCAGTTGCATTTTGCACTTCTTTGCATTGAATCCAAGCTGCCATATTTCTGACCATTCCTCCAACCTTGCCAAGTCCTTTCTCATCCTTTCCACCCCCATGTATCAACCCTGTTGCAGATCTTTGTGTCGTCTGCAAAGAGCATACTTTCCTTCAGTCCCTCTGCAATGTCACCTATAAAGACACTTAAAGGACTGGATCCAGTACTGACCCTACGGTACCCCACTAGTAACCCCCTTTCTTCAGAGTGGACTCCATTTACTATTACCTTCTGTGTCCTGTTGTCCAGCCAATGTTTTACCCAGGCTACCACCCTGGGACCCACTCCCAGGCTGGCTAATTTTTTATTAATCTTTTGTGTGGGACTGTGTCAAATGCCTTGCTAAAGTCTAGGTATGCCATGTCCACAGCCCCTCCCTGGTCTACTTTTGTCACCCAGTTAAAGAATTAATTAGATTCATCTGACATGACCTTCCTGCTATAATCCATGCTGCCTTGGGTCTGTGCCCCACTAGCCTTTAGGTAGTCAACAATTCTTTCCTTCAGAAGTGATTCCATCGTTTTCCTACCACTGAGGTCAAACTGACAGGTCTGTAGTTTCCTGCCTCTGTCTTACTCCCACTTTTATGAAGGGGAATCACATCCACCCTCCTCCAGTCCTCAGGTACCATACCATCCTCCCATGATTTGTTAAAAAGGCTAGTCAGTGGTGTCACTAGTTCTCCCCTTAATTCTTTTAGAATTCTGGGGTGAATTCCGTCAGGCCCCATTGTTTTGTCCACCTTCAGTTTTAGGAGTTCTTTCAGAACCCTTTCTTCTGTGAAAGAACTGGGATCAACCCCCCTATCCAGAATGCTTCTATTGATTTGATTAGGTACCTCCCCCTCCTCTTCTTTTGTGAATACTGAGCAGAAGTATTTGTTCAGTATCTCTGCTTTTTCACTGTCCCTCTCTGCCCACCCGCTGTCCTCTTTTTCAGCCTCACTATCCCTCTTTTTTGTCTTTCTCCCCTAATGTAGCTATAAAGGTTTTATCCTCTTCTTAACCAGAATTGGCTATCTTTTCCTCTGTTTGGGTCTTTGCTATTCTGACTGCCTTTCTCGCTTCCTTCTGCTTTAACTGGTACAGTTCTCTGTCCTGCTCCTTCTGTGTTTCCTTATACTTCCTAAATGCTATCTTTTTCTCCCTAACCTTCCCCGCCACCTCTATTGAGAACCATAGTGTTTTTTTCTTTCATTTTGATTTGTTTATTTGCTTCACACAAAGGCTTGCTGCCTCTGTGATGGCAGTTTTGATGTTTCCCCATTGTTGCTCTACCCCTCCTTCTTGCCTGTTTGCTATTGCTTTTCTGAGGCACTCTCCCATTTTGACAAAGTCAGCCCTCCTGAAGTCTAGTATCCTCACTTTTATATGGCTTGACTCTGCAGCTGAGTTTATCATGAACCACATTGTTTGGTGATAACTCATTCCCAGATGTCTGCCCACTTCTAAATCTGAGATCCTCTCTCCATCCCCATTTGATAGTACCAGGTCTAAGATTGCTCCCTCCTGAATGGGTTCCAACACTAGCTGTCTGAGGCATATCCATTGTAGGGCATTGAAAATGTCCCTGCTCTTGGATGTGGCTGCAGCAAAGGTGCTGCAGTTAACATCTGGCACATTCAGGTCCCCCATCAACAATATTTCCCCTTTCTCTGGCGTCCTAAGGATACCTTCTGACATTTCCTTGTCCATTTCCTCCCCTGAGATGGGGGTCTGTATACAACCCTTGTGTGGATTGTGGTGCCATTTCCAGTCTCCAGGGTGACCCACGGTGCCTCCTCTCTTTATTGTTTTAATTATTATTTGTTCTCTTTTTCTTCCTTTTTTTTTCTCTTGGTCATATATGTATTGTGTTTTATGTATGTATAGTGTTTGCATTTGTATGTATTTAAACATGAAACTGATATTTTTGTATAGTAGGACCCCATTGTAAATTAGCTGATGCTAAATTGGGTTTTATCCTGTTTCTGATATCAGAAATAAACTTTTACTACTACTACTACTACTACTACTCTCCTCCGGTTTACCCTTTTATTCTGTTGCTTTGATCCCTCCCTTAAATAGAGGTACTCCTCCTTCTCTTCTACCCTCCCTGTCTCTCCTGTAGATTGTGTGCCCTGGTATGTTGACATCCCAGTCATGGTTCTCTGTGTACCATATTTCTGTGACTCCACAATATCCAGGCATTCCTCTTCCATCAAGGCCACCAGTTAAGGGAGCTTGTTACCTAGACTGCGGGCATTGGTACTCATTACCCTCCATTCATTGATGGCCTTACCCCTTTTTGCCCCATCCCTGTCCTTACTGCCTTTGTCTTTTTCTCCATTTACCCCTGCCCTTCTCCCTAGCGACATCTCTGCCATGGTGTTTACCTCATTAACTACTCTGATTTTATTTGGCGGGGCTAGGATTTCCCTGCTCAATACTATATATATTCCCTGGAGGAGAGAAGAGAGGGGGGGGATATGATAGAGACAGTCAAGTACATCAGGGGGATAAACAAGGTACAGGAGGGTGGCATCTTTCAGAAAAGAAGGTGTACAAGAACAAGGGGGCATGTTATGAAGCTGGGGGGTAGGCTCAGGGGCAATGTGAAGAAGTGCTTTTTCACAGAGAGTAGTGGATGCTTGGAACAGCCTCCCTGCATAGGTGGTGGGGCTAAAAACAGTAGGGGAATTCAAGAATGTATGGGATAGACATGAGTACTCCAGCAATAGGGAAGAGAGGGTAAGCCACAGATCAACTAGCGTCTGCGGTAATGCATTAGGTAGGGGAAAAGGGGCAGACTAGGTGGGCCATATGGTCCTTATCTGCTGTCACCTTCTGTGTATCTGTGTGAGGGAAGGGAAGGGTATAGACGAACAGGATGGAGAGGAGGTCCCACAGTGAGGGAAGCTAGTAAGACAAAGCGGCTTGACCAGTATGTGAGCAAGGGTGAGGTATAGAGAAGGTCCAGTGTCCCTTGAACATAGATCGTGGGGTGGGGTGGAGAGGAGAGGAGAGAAAATAGGTAGGAGTGGAGAGAGCCAAACCAGTATTTGGCAGTGGGACTGGAGACATAGTGGAAGAGGGGAGATGGAAAGGGAGGAGTAGAGGGAGCAGTGGTGGGTGCGGGTGGGTGCGGAGAGGAGAGTTGGAGGCAAAGTGACAGAAAGCACTGCAGAGGGTATCCAGTCTGGCAAGAAAAGAGGACGGAGCAGAGCTATAGACCATGTCCATGTAGTGGAAGATTGTCAGGTTTTCAGGTGGCGATGAATGTAAGGGTGTTAAGTTTTCAAGTGGCAGTGAGTGTAACCCACTTCTTATCACAAAGGTTACTAGATTATTTGTGGCATAAGGTTTACATTAAAGGGTTGATGTTCTAGCCCAGTTTTCTGAAATGTAAAGAATATGTTTTCTGTTTAGGCAATGTTTCTGCCTAGTTACAAAATGTTCCCCAGTGCTGTGCATGATCTGTACCCATTGGTGCAGTCTTTTCCCTAGGCACTTTTCCAACATGTCCAGGTCTTGTAAAAGGACCACAGTTCTGCCAGACTCAGTTCAGGTGGAGTTTGAGTTCCAGTATCTGAGCCCACAGGGCTCTAGGCATTTACAGGTGCACTTTCTGTAGCTGCGACTGGCCCGAGGAGTTGTGGGTACTGGATGGTGGCAAGGTCCAGGGTCTGGTGTGGCACTGGCTCCCTCTGGTGTAGATCTCCAGAAGCTCAGATTCCTCCTGTGGTCCGAGATTAGGGACAGTAGGGACTTGTTGGTGGCTCATCCTCAAGGAAGGCTGCCCAATGGTGTCTACACTACTGTCCGTTTCCCAACAAGAAAGAAGTTAAAATGTACATAGCGGCAGAACCAAGGCCTCAAAAATGGCTCAATAGTAAAGGTTCAGGGAAAACAAATGCAGGAGGTGGTGCCAAGACATCTGTACTTAAGCGCAAAGGGAAAAGATGTGGTGAGCTGTGGTAAGACTCAAAACTCTAAAGGCATGATGCTATGTCACTAAACCCCAGGGGCTAGGTGCAGCAGCCATAGTTAGCTACCTCAGTGTGAAAGTGTCCTGCTTGGGCACCATGCCCATCATAGGAGAGTATACTCCTCTCATGTTTCTTCTGCTAAAGGTGCCAAGAAAATGCTGAAAAGGCTGTGCCTTAAAGGACATGGGCATATCCCGTGGCCCACTTTCCCCTTGTGGCTGCAAGGGGATCCTTGATTTGTATCACTGTGGTGAAACTGTAAATAGGTTTAATATATGCTGATGTACCTGTGCTGGCTACTGCTGAATTTGAATACAGCCAAATAATATTGATGACGACTGAGCCTTTGGTAGGGTTTCAGTCAGGGCTCCAGCTGTGAAAACCTGTATCACCATTATGGTGGGCGCATATGCCCTGTAAATTAACTGTTGGTGTTTTGCAAGCAAAGTTGAAGAGCTTCTGACTCAGCTGAGACAACTTTGAAAAAAAATAACATTCAGGCATACACGTAGCTTGTATTTTGTATTTTATTCTGTAATTCTCACCCTTATTTCCTTATCACTAAGGGTAGTTGCATGAATACAGTATTTATGCCCTTTTAGCTTTGGCTGCCTGCCTACACCTGACGTAATTCTGTTTGACATCAAAATATGTTGCTGTGGAGATATATATGATGTCATAAAAAGGGGTTGTGATGTCATGTGCAGAAAAGCAGCCAGAGTAGATACAGTCTAAGGGACAGGGATCTTGTTTTCATGCAACTGTTTTTTCAGTAATAAAGAAACTGGGGAATTGATTACTGAAAGTATATGAAGTACTAAAGAAAATGGGATGGAGCTGAATACAAATCTTACTTTTTTCAATTTATTTATTTTATTTTATTTATTGAGTCTTGGATTACAACATCTTTGAGCAATACAACTCATTTACAAAGGTTCCACATCAGTAGTACAAAAACAAAACAAGGTAAACAATAGATAAGTAAATAGCAGATATCAAGAATATACTAAAAAAAATAATACATCAAAAGCAATCAAAATAGCACTGAATGTTGCTCAATATAGCAGTAGAGTGGGCTAGAAGAGAGGACAGCCTGGGAGGCCTTGTCAAAATCTAGGAGAGAAAGTACTGGGGTGTAAGGTGGGGATGGGGAAACGCAGGGTGAAGGAGATGAGTTGCACAGGAGGTGGAGAGGGAAAGAGCAGAGTTGCAAAGGAGATAATGGGGATAGAGAGATGGGAGGATGGGGAGGTGGAAGGAGAGAACTGCGGTGAGTGCAGGAGTAGGTGGAGTGCTGGTGAAGTGAGGGGGAGGAAGACAAATTAATAGTATAAGGAGAAGAGGTGGTGTTTAGTCAGGAGAGGGGGCAGCCTAGCAGGCCTTGTCGAAAACCTGAGAGAGAGTAATATGAGTGGTAGAGAGGTAAGAGAGAGAAACATATGGAGAAGGAGGGGAAGAAGTTGCAAAAGAGGTGGCATGAGATAAGAGAATGGGTGGACGGTGAAAGAGGGAAGGTGAAGAGGAGCAAGGGAAGAACTTGAAAATGCGTGAGCAGAGAAGAAGTAGGGGTGAGGAGCAGAGGGGAAAAGGCTCGAGGGTAGGATCAAAATGAAGTGCCAAGAGTTAAAAGTGCCGAAAGGTATAAGTACAATGATAAAATAACCAGAAGGCTGCTAAGGGCGGCAGTCACATATACTGTTTGCTAATAGATGTTGTTGGAGTTTGTGTTTGAACAGGCCGAGTTTTGACTCAGCAGAGATGTCCCTACTCAGGGAGTTGAGCCAGAGGGGCTCTGTAAGCAAAAGACCTCTGACCTAAGGTGGTGCGGCATCTAGGAACAGTAAAGACCTGAGTTGCCAAGCTGCGAGTATGTTGGGTACTGTGACAAGGGCTAAGGAGCTGTTGGACCCCAGTTCAGTGTTTTCCTAATGTTGCCAGGGGTTCTTTAAAGCCTCAAGCGTCTTGCCCTGTGTCCTTCTATATAACTGACAAGGGAACAAATCATGAAGAAACTGAATTCAAGCTGACTAATGAAGTTTATGGTTTACAGTTAAATAAATTGATCCCCTCCCAAGTTGCCTTGCCAGGATCAAAGTGAACAGTGTGGTGCAATACTGAGTTCTAATTTTTGACCAACCAAGGGATGGCTCCTGGCAAGAAGATTCAAAGATCTATCCCTAGACACAGGAGTCCACTCTGGGTTATTTCCTGTCCCCTCTTCTTCCCTGGGCACAGTGGTAGAGGCAGCCAGAAGGGGAGGTTGTTGCAATTATAAATACATCACAGATTTTAAGGATATCAGTGGCAAGCAGAACTAGTTTCTCACATTATGTACAGTAACTCGTTTATTGAAAAGTATTGTCAAAAACTCAAGAACTAATGTAGCTGAATGTTCTTGTACTCATCACACCTCAGTCTTAAATCATTTACCTCAGGGATTAGTCTCAGATCTGAGGAGCAGTACTTTAAGCATAATCTTAAGAATTATTTGTTCTGCAAATCAAAATGTGGATGTGTTTTGTAAAATCAAAATATGATTGTCATAAACAGTGTTGCTTGGATGAATTTCTCACTATTGCCTAGCACTTGGACATTATTTCACAACAGGAATATAGTATCTCTTAAGCAGGATTTCCCACAGTTTCCCATCTACACCCTCGTGAAAGTTCACAAGGACCACCAGAATCCAGATGGTTGACCAGTGGTTTCCAGTACTGGATCACTAACTGAAAATCTCTTCATGTTTTGGACACCTTCCTGTAAACTATGGTGGTCTAAATACCTTTCTACCTTAGAGATACCATGGCGGTTCTAGAGGCCCTCAGGCACCTTCACTGGGATACTGGCATTATGTGGCACACGGCTGATGTGGTGTCATTTTACAGTAGTATCCAATGCCATCTGGGACCAAATGCTATCAGTTTCTTTATGGATAAACTGAAAACTGAGTATGTGTTAAGATCTGATTTTCTCATCAAGACCCCCAGCATGATCCTTAGGTGGTAACTATTTCACTTTTGATTCGGAATACTATCTTCAGATTTGTGGTACTGCCATGAGGTCATTATGATTGGGGGGAGGAACTAACAACAAAAATGGAATGGGACCTGCGGGTAGTCATATCAGATGACCTAAAGGTAGGCAAACAATGTGAGAAGGCAGTAAGGAGGGCTGGAGGGATACTGGGATGCACCAGAAGCCATACGAAGAGAGGCTGAAGGAGCTTAATATATATACCCTCGAGGAAAGAAGGGAGGGGGGGACATGATAGAAACTTTCAAGTACCTCAAGGGAATCAACAAAGTCCAAGAGGGTAGCATCTTTCAGAGAAAGAGATGTGCAAGAACAAGGGGGCACAATTTGAAGATAGAGGGGGGACGGCTCAGGGACAACGTGAGGAAGTATTTTTTCACGGAGAGCATGGTGAATGCATGGAACAGCCTTCCATAGGGCGTTGTGGGGTCAAAAACAGTGGAGGAATTCAAGAATGTATGGGACAGACATAAGGCAATTCTAGATGGGGGTAAGAAGAAGTAGGCTGTTGGTTAACTAGGATCTGCAGCTTATCCAATAAGTAGGGAAATGGGCAGACTAGGTGGGCCAAGCGGTCCTTATCTGCCATCAAAGTCTATGTTTCTACGGCTCCCTCCTACACAACCTCTTTATACAGTAGAAACATCGAATTTAGCAGCAAATAAGGACCGCTTGGCCTATCCAATCTGCCTATTTCTCCCTATCTACACTATTACATCAGACCATGCCTGATATACAGCTTTTCCTTTTATGGTCTGTTGGGAAGAGGTGGCTGTTTACAACCCCAGGACCAATCCATTTAACAACAGGATCAGGTACTGGGGACCCTATATCTGTAATATTTTGTATATTTGAGGGGAGACTACTCAGGAAACAAAGGATTTTGTACAGTTGATCAACACTAATGATTGGAATTTGAGCTTTCTTTGTTCAGTGCATCCAGTTAGGACTACTTTTTTGGACTTAACCGTGGCTGGTGATGATGATGGCAGCATAACCACTGATAGTTACAGGAAACCAGTTGCTGAGAAACATACTTCTAAGAGCAGATAACTCTCATCCCCGACATCTGTCGCAGGGAATTCTTAATGGCCAGGTCCTTAGGCTCCACCAGAACTGCTTCAGTCTTGCCACATCTGATAGACAGTCTGGAGATCTGCATCACAGATTTATTGAGAAAGGCTATGATGCTTCTCTTCTGCAAGATGCCTGTAACAGACCTACTGTAGGTCGAATGACAGAAAGAATTGCTTCAGCCCAAACCTAGATGTACTTCTGATCCAAAAATTAACTTTGTGATGGAATACAACTCCTTTATACCAGAGATAGCTGCAGTTTTGAAACCTTTTAGGCATGTCTTTAACTGACCCTGACCTTGCACCTACTGTTGAGACAGACCTAGGGTTGTTATAAGAAGGGAAAAGTAATACAGATCCAGTGGTCAGTAGCCACTTTACACCCCATCATGTGGATTCAGTTAGAACCTTTTCCTGCTTTCTCTGCCCCACAGGATTTCATAGATGTTGGTCCTATAATGTGTGTTGTCACTCATCCCAGAGAACCATGTTCATGAGTCCTACCAGTAGCATAGCATGGCTGGCATGGGCCCTGGTGCAAGGAATGAAATGGGCCCCTCCTGGACCCCCTCCCCGTGTATGGTTAAAAAATGAGTACGCTGTCGGTCACCTAGTGAAGTGGCCTTTTCCATGCATTTTGCCTTGTTTTTTTTCCTTTTAAAAATGGCAATGCTGACTGTTGTTTCTTTCTGGGCCCTCTGATCCAGCATCTGCAGTCAGACTTAGTGACAGACAATGCAAGTGCACTGTGCACACACCAGCAAACCCTGCCCTGCCTTTCCCCAAGAACTGTCTCTTCTCGGTGTCTACCCCAGTCTTTTTTATTCATGTTTAGTTTTTTTCTTTCTTTTTTTCTTTCTTTTAAAATAAAAAATGCTGTGTTGTTTCGGGCCATCATCTCTGACCCTGACTCACTACTAGCTCAAGTGCAGCACCAGCCCTCGGCCCTGGCTTAGCCTTTTTTCCATAATGATGATTTCCTTCTCTCTCCCTTTTCATCTCCATTTTTTTTTTGCAAAATTAAAAACCCTATGTTTTCCTTCCCCCCCAACCCCTCTAAAGCCCAGACAACATGCGATGGTGGATGAGGCAGCTGCGTGATGCACGCAGTAATGGTTTGATTTAGAGAATGACTGAAAACTCTGAAAAAGCCTGCCTAGCCATCCTAGAAATGATGCTTCCTGTTCTTCTTCCAAAGTGCCTACGTGTGACATGTCCTCTTTCTGATCCACCTCTCAGCCTCCCCAACTCACTGCTGAGGCCATTGGTCAGGACTGACAGGTAAGCAGTCTCTATTTGCTGCCTCACCTGTGAGTCCTGACTGGTCACTCAGGAATGCACATCACACATTGGGCATTTTAGGAAATCGGCAGTGGCGGTTCCTCGGCTAGGCTATCGAGTCCCCACTCCACCACGTGGTGTGTTTTCACCAGCTCAGAGTCCCATCACATGGTGTCACTCAGGACTGGTGATGCAGCAGGCATGCCTCAGTCAGGATGATCAGGTGGTGGTGTGGTGCTCCTGCCCGCAGTGTCTGGCATGATCGTGGCTGTGCCTGGGCCCCTTCAGCTCGTGAGCCCTGGTGCAGTTGTACCACCTGCACACTCTGTTGCCATGCCCCTGAGTCCTACCAATTCCCATCAGTATGAGATCTAGTGGTTGATTAGCTGCCACACACCATTCATAATGTATGTACTCTGGTGTGACTGCCCTCTTTATACATTGGCTGCACTGTGCGACAGACAAAACAGCAGATTCCAGAACACATTAGGTCCATTACAAGTGGAAAAGTAGGTACTCAAAGTACATCTCCCATAATTTGAATCTTGATACCCTCCATTTCTAGAGTGTGCACCACATACACCATTGGTAAAATGGGCAGACTGGATGGGCCTTGCAGTCCTTTTCTGCCGTCAATTTCTATATTTCTTTTCTTTTTTTTAAACTTTATGTTGATTAATTTCTCTTAAACACAGAGTTCCATATTACATTAGCCAGATATCGACAGATTACTACAAGAACAGCTAGTAGAAAAATAATATCTTAATCTAGGCATACAGGTTATGAATTTGTGGGTATTTCAACAATGCTGAACTAGCGTTCCATATTTAGTAGTCCCAAAAGCCACACTTCCACATGACAGGTGGTCAGTCCAAATATAATAGTTCAAGGATTATAAAGAATTCAACATCCAGTGTTGATTAGACCCCTTAACCAAACATGGGAATCCTAAAATGTAAGGTGCCCCACACACTAACAACTTAAAATCAACATCTTAAGCATCTACAGCGTGGTATGGAGATCTGAACATTTCCAGTCGGTTAAACTGACTATTTAATAAAATAAAAACTTGAGCAGAACACTCCAAATAACTGGAAGGTATGAAACACTTCCTTTAGTGTAAGCGCAGTATATATTAAACTCTGCTACAATCCCATAAGGAAGTCCAGGTCAACAATTTTTAAACTAAAAGTCTCATGTCAGGGTTGCTGATATGGTGAAGAGTCTATGCTGCTGCAATGGCTGAGAGTTCAATTCTGTACTTTACCCTTTTCAAGTATATTCATCCTCCGATTCCCGATCTGATTCAGCCCCATATGTTTTATCCCAGTGGTGGTGGTAGTGTTAGGACCCTTTTATAATGTGACAGCAGACTCATTTTACATTGCTGTTGGAGGCCTTATCACCATCAGGACTAAATGAGAATTGGGACCCGTCCCATTCTTATAATTGTTTTGTATTTTCACAGTTGATCTGTTCTCTTCTCACTAAAGCATGCCCTTTGAGGATTTCAAATCTGGGATGTGCATTTATCTACTTATCTATTTACTTTTTGACTTACTGATATCATAAAAAGATATAAGAAAATAACTGTATGGATTTTTGTTTTATTATATCAATTGATATTCGATCTGAACTGTCCCCAGCCTTTCTGTATTTTATTTCTTTCTTTTTTTTTAAACTGTATTTTTATTGGTTTTCAATGCAATAAAAATTTGTGAGAGTCTAATTCTTATGGTTCATTTCATTCTGCAATATCTGTTATATACAGTCAGCATACATCCTGTCATATTGCACAATAAATCCAAAGAGAGCATGTATCTTGAAAACATTATTGCCAACAGTTTAAGTCCCAGGAATCTATTGACTAGAAGAAATAATGAGGTAAAACAGTCCCCTGGAGCACTCCACTCCTCCCACTAACCCCTGCTCCATATTTGTGTCACACTTCATGAGACAAAAAGGGATCCTGAATGGATATATGCATAACCCAGTTGCACCATTTTAATTCAAACTTGTTGTATTTTGTTATTTCTAACCTTGTGCATTTTAGTTTTTGTTTTACTTGCTATTTATGCTCCCTTCCTCACCGCATCTGCCCTTTTCCCTCAGGGACTATGCAGGCGACCCACAAGCTCCACCAGGCATCTTGGGAACTGCTCCAGTGGACTGGCCCCATCATACAGCCTCAGATGACCTCCTGGGCAGGGTAGGAGGGAGACCCCAGGTTCCCCCAGCCAATGTCCATCACGTCAATTGGTCCAATGAGCTTCTTCCCAGATCCTGGTCATGTGTGGTTAAGGCACCGGGCCCATCTCCAGGTGCAGATGCAGTTTTTTGCATTTCTGGTTCTTCTACCCTTTGGATGATGGTACACAGGGCGGGTCCAAGGAGATGAGGGCATGCTGAGAAATGCTGCTGCTCAGACCTCAGCTAATATCCTCCCTCCCTAGGTTCTGCGATCCGGACTGCACCTCCACCTGTGGTCAAACAGGTGGTGGTATTGCAATGGGACCCACAACTCACCCTCCCTGAAGGAGGAGAGCAACCCTCCAGGCACTCAATCCTCATTCCGCTGGCAAGCCCTCCAGCAAACTGGGCTCGCTACCGAACCTGGGTCGCTGGCATTGCAAGTGGTAGCTCTACCGATGTACTGGCATGCCGGCTATTTTTAGGATGTTTTTATAGTATTTGGCATTGGTGAAATCTGTTGTTATATATTTCTCTCTTTCTTGATGCTTGAACTAGGCTCCCCAGTTAACTTTTACAGACTTATTGCAAGTACCTTGAAGTTGTGGTTGTTTAACCAGAGCTGTTGTGGTGAACCCTGTCACCCGATGAAGAACACAGCAGGGCTCAAAGTATTGAGGTTGATAATGCATGTCCTTTGCTTTCTGCCAAAATCAATCTGACTGTACCCACTTTAACAGCTCTGGTCCTTTGTTTCACACCAACACCGCTTTGTTTGCCCACCATAAGCAATGTTGCTTTAGAATTCTGTATACACATCTGGATTGTATTGTATTGTACTTCATGTTTTTATGTATTTATGTATGTTGTGTTCTTTTTACTGTAGTTACGCAACCCCCTAGCATGGCTGAAAATGGGTCTTAGGATCCGGTCCATTTCCTGTAAAGAAAAATAAATGAAACATACAATTAATAATCAACAAGAGACTGATTTTTATAACTATTTAGTGCACTATCATAAAACAATGCAATATGATTATGCTTGCGTAAGAAGTAGTAACAATATTATAAAAAAACTATGGGTGGAAACTAAGCATTCTGACAGACTTGCTTTTGAAAAAGTATGAAATGGTTAATTTTTATGTTGATTGCGCACATGCGCAAGAAACATATTGCGGCAGCTTTCTTCAGAAGCAGGTTGTGGAGGAGTGGCACTATTGTGGCCAGTGCCCCCACAACCTTTAAAAGCTTGGCCCACTTCCCCAATGCCATGGCACACTGCTGCTGACACCAGTTCAGCCAGCATGCCACAACTTTCTAACGTTTAGCTGCTGCAATCAGGGGCTGCCTCATCATTGCAGCTTCAGCCATTTGCTGCAATAAGGAGCGACCCATCATTGCAGGGCGGAACCTGAAACATTGATATTGTTTGTGAACATGGCAGCAGCTTGCCACCATGTTCACAAACAATATTAACCACCCCTGCTGAGGGGGTGTCCCCCCACCGTGTTTATTTGCCAACAGTGGCCCCAATCCCCATCGGCTTCAGTGTCCCAAGGGTTATGTTGCAGATGGGGGAGCCCACTCCCTGTCGGCATTATGGAACTCCCCTCCCCTTTTGTTGTCTGCTGACAGGGTACCCAATCCCCGTCGGCATAATGTAACACTCCCCCCTTTTCTTGTGTGCCAACGGTGGTGCCCAATCCCCTGTTAGTTACAGATGCCCCAACCCCAAAAAGACTCCATTGGCATGCTGGAAGCCCACCCCAGTGTGCAACATGCCCCTGTAAAGTGAAAAACAGTCCCGCAATGTCTTTTTTTTTATTATTTTACCTGTAAAAAAGGAAACAGTCCCTTGGCAATCTCTCTGCCCCCCCACAACCCGCACCCACCCACTGCGCACCCTGCCTCCCCACACCCCATACTTACCTTTGGAGTCCGGTGCGATGATCTTCGGTGGACCGGGAACACGTCTGCACTCTTCAAAGCCGACCGCGAACTGAGGAAATGCCGATAAGCTGTATAATGGAATAAATAGGGTTTTTTCAACTTTGATGCATATCTCAGGCATTTTTTTGAATTGTGGGACCAAATTTTCAACATGGGGTTTTTGGGAACCCTCCTCATGAATTCTGGCACTGTCATGGCGTTATTGGGCCCTGAAAGGTGATTTTACAGTCACTGCGGAATCTCTTTTGGGAAAGACTAATGAAATGACAGTGCCAGTGTTCATGAGGTGGGCTCTCAGAAAGCCTATACTGCAAATTTGGTGGGAAAAATCCAAAAAATGACTGTTTTAAGAGTGTGCATTGCACAGTTGCTACGCACGCTCGTAACTTTGCAAATTTGCAATATTTTCACGCCAGATTTTCAGCATTGGCATTTTTTCAGACCTCCTTGTGAACAGTACAGCTGTCATTTTCCACATCCTGGCCAAAATGTGTTTTTGCACTTCCGGCGCAGAATAACGTGGTTGCTGTGGGAAATCAGTGTTCAGGACAGATTAAGAAAATGACAGTGGCACTGTTCATGAGCAGAGGACCCAAAATGCCTATGGTGAAAATTTGGTGATGATATTCCATAAAATGACTGTGTTACGAGTGTGCATTGCACAGTTTGCACGCACGCTCATAACTTCACGAATTAATAAAATTTTCACTCCAGATTTTCAACATTGCCATTCTTTTACACCTCCTTATGAAAAGTACAGCTGTCATTTTTCACATCCTGGCCAAAATATGTTTTTGCAGTTCCAGTGCAGAATAGCGTGGTCACTGTGGAAAATCCGTGTTCAGGACACATTATAAAAATGACAGTGACACTGTTCATTAGCAGAGGTCCTAAAATGCCTATGTTGAAAATGTGGTGACAAAAGTCCATAAAATGAGTGTATTACGAATGTGCATTGCGCAATTTCCACGCAGCTCGTATCTTCGCAACTTTGCAATATTTTCACTCCAGATTTTCAGCATTGCCATTTTGCCACACTTCCTTATGAACAGTGCAGCTGTTATTTTTCACATCCTGGCCAAAATGTGTTTTCGCTCTTCCGGCGCACAATTGCACGGTCGCTGTGGGAAATCAGTGTTCGGGATACATTAAGAAAATCTCACTGAGACTGTTCATGAGCAGAGGTCCTAAAACGCCTATGCTGAAAATTTTGTGATGAAACTCCATAAAATGAGTGTGTTACGAGCATGTGTTGTGCAGGTTCCATGCACCTTGTAAGTTTGCAAATTAGTAATATTTTCATGCCAGATTTTCAACACTGGCATTTGTTCACACCTCCTTATGAACAGTACAGCTGTCATTTTTCACATCCTAGCCGAAATGTATTTCCATGTTTCTGGCACAGAATACCACAGTCGCTGTCGGAAATCAGTGTTTGGGACAGATTAGGATCGAGCGACTGGGGGGGGGGAGGGAGTGACCGAGCTCAACTGACCTCTGTCGGGACTGCTGCAGATTTCTTTGTGGGCAGGAAAAGGTGACAATGCAGACAGAAGCCCAGTACAAAAGGGCAGCCTGCAGCGCTGGGAGACATAGAATGAGCAAGTGAGGGAGGGGGAGTGAGTGAGCTCAACGGAGCTCTGTTGGGACTGCTGTGGATTTCTTTGTGGGCAGGAAAAGCAATGCATGCAGGGCCTGAGTACGAAAGGGCAACTTGCAGCGGTGGGAGAAACAGAATGAGCGAGTGACAGAGGGGGAGTGAGCGAGCTCAATGGAGCTCTATCGTGACTGTCGCAGATTTCTTTGTGGGCAGAAAAGGATGGCAATGCAGGCAGGAGCCCAGTACAGAAGGGCAGCCTGCAGCACCAGCAGAAACAGAATGAGCGAGTGAGACAGGGGGAGTGAGTGAGGCCAACGGAGCTCTGTTGGGACTGCTGCAGATTTCTTTGTGGGCAGAAAAAGGTGCCGACAGAGGCAGAAGCCCAGTACAAAAGGGCAGCCTGCAGCACCAGGAGAAACAGAATGAGCGAGTGAGACAGGAGGAGTGAGCGACCTCAATGGAGCTCTATCGGGACAGCTGCGGATTTCTTTGTGGGCAGGAAAAGGTGCCAACGCAGGCAAAAGCCCAGTACAAAAGGGCAGCCTGCAGCACCGGGAGAAACAGAATGAGCGAGTGAGAGAGGGGGAGTGACTGAGCTCAACGGATCTCTATCGTGACTGCTGTGTATTCTTTGTGGGCAGAAAAAGGCGGCAACACAGGCAGGAGCCCAGTACAAAAGGCCAGCCTGCAGCACCGGCAGAAACGGAATGAGCGAATGACAGAGGGGGAATGAGCTACCTCAATGGACCTGTGTCAGGACTGCTGCAGATTTCTTTGTGGGCAGAAAAAGCCGCCAACATAGGCAGGAGCCCAGCACAAAAGGGCAGCCTGCAGCGCCAGCAGAAACAGAATGAGCAAGTGAGAGGGGGACTGAATGAGCTCAATGGAGCTCTGTTGGGACTGCTGTGAATTTCTTTGTGGGCATAAAAGGCAGCTAATGCACGCAGGGGCCCAGTACAAGAGGGCAGCCTGCAGTGGTGGGAAAATAGAACAAGCAGTGAGAGGGGGGAGTGAGCGAGCTCAGGAGCTGTATCATGACTGTTGCAGATTTCTTTGTGGGCGAAAAGGGCAGCAATGCAGGCAGGAGCCTAGTGCAAAGGGCAGCTTGCAGTGCGGCAGAAACGGAACGACCGAGTGAGACAGAGGGAGTGGGTCCAACGGAGCTCTGTTGGGACTACTGCCGATTTCTTTTGTGGGCAGAAAAAATTGCCAACAGAGGCAAAAGCCCAGTACAAAAGGGCAGCCTGCAGTACCAGGAGAAACAGAATGAGCGAGTGAGACAGGAGGAGTGAGTGACCTCAACGGAGTTCTGTCGGGATAGCTGCAGATTTCTTTGTGGGCAGCAAAAGGTGCCAATGCAGGCAGGAACCCGGTACAAAAGGGCAGCCTGCAGCACTGGGAGAAACAGAATGAGCGAGTGAGAGTGGGGGAGTGAGCGAGCTCAACAGAGGTCTGTCTTGACTGCTGCAGATTTCTTTGTGGGCAGGAAAAGGTGACAATGCAGGCAGGAGCCCAGTACAAAAGGGCAGCCTGCAGCTCTGGGAGACACAGAACAAGCAAGCGAGGGAAGGGGAGTGAGTGAGTTCAACGGAGCTCTGTTGGGACTGCTGTGGATTTCTTTGTGGGCAGGAAAAGCAGCAATGCATGCAGGGGCTGAGCACAAAGGGCAGCCTGCAGCGGTGGGAGAAACAGAACCAAGAAGTGAGGTGGGGAGGAGTGAGCGAGCTCAACGGAGCTGTATCATGGACTGCTGCAGATTTCTTTGTGGGCAGAAAAAGGGCAGCAATGCAGGCAGGAGCCCAGTGCAAAGGGCAGCCTGCAGCACTGGCAGAAACGGAATGAGCGAGTGAGACGGGGGTGGAGTGAGGCCAACGGAGCTCTGTCGGGACTGCTGCAGATTTCTTTGTGGGAAGAAAAATTGCCAATAGAGGCAGAAGCCCAGTACAAAGGGGCAGCCTGCAGCGTCAGGAGAAACAGAATGAGCAAGTGAGACAGGGCGGAGAGAGAGACCTCAACGGAGCTCTGTCGGGACAGCTGCAGATTTTTGTGGGCGAAAAAAGGTGCCAATGCAGGCAGAAGCCCAGTACAAAGGGCAGCCAGCAGCGCCGGAGAAACACAATGAGCGAGTGAGAGAGGGGGAGAGAGCGAGCTCAACAGATCTCTATCATGACGCCGCAGATTGCTTTGTGGGCAGAAAAAGGCGGCAATGCAGGCAGGAGCCCAGCCCTCGAAAACCCATCCAACCGGGCAGTGTTATGTAATGCCAGGTCAATTAAAAACAAGACCGCTATTATAGCGGATCTTGTTGTAACATCTGATCTGGCATGCATCACCGAGACCTGGTTGGATGAGAATGCTGAGCCCTATATTGGCCTCTGCTGCTCCATCCGGTTCTCGTGACACCGCCCGAGGTTGGATCGTAGGCGGGGGTGTAGCCATCTTTTAGAATGGAGCTGGGTCTTGTGGATGCCAGTGGGTGTCACTAGATCCTTGAGTGTATCCTGGGAGCAGGTGCAGGGTTCAGGGTTCTTCTCATCTACCGACCACCCGGTGATGGTGGAGAATTACTGAAGGTTGCAAATTCATTGTGAGCGTGCGCAGGACTAGACTTAATGGTATCTGGTTCCGGATGAGAACAGGTGTGATTACCGTGATAACCTATTACCTGTTTAGGAAATAAAAATAGAAGTTAGAAAAGTTCACTTTGCATAACTTTTAGTCCATATCAGAAGAATGTATAGTTGGTCACCACACAATGTTCCACATTTTCAGAATATACCACCTTGAAGGATGGAATTTTTCAGTTGGTAAGTTGAACAGGACATGAAATGTCAATGTCCACAAGCCATAAACTATGAACAGTTCCAGGATAAATCCAAGGTTTCTTCAAGTGTTAGATGAAGATTCATAGTTCAAATCTGATGCATTCCGATTTTCCGAAGGTAGATCAAAATGTTCAGGAGGCAGCAGTATTTTCATAGGCCTCAGCGATTGCACATTGAGTTTTACAATGGAGTAGCAACACTGTTCAGTGAAGCTTTCACATGGCTGCACAAAGTGTAAAGTATATAGCAGTACTCAGTTTGTATGAGGTGCCAGCCAGGCTTGGAAAACAAGCAGTGAAGAAAATGGATTTCTTAATTGTAGATCAAATGAAGAAGAGTCTTCTTGCTGAGTTTGGGGATTGCCCCTACCCCAGACTTGCTTCACAGTACACATAACAATGAGCTTGATTGTAGAATCTCAATTGGCTGGACTGGATACAGTTTATTTGAGAGTCCACAAATGGAAGCCTAATTTCAGTTATTAGGCTGGTATTCACAAGTTGGTAAGACAAGTTGGAAGGTGTCATATCTGCATAAAAGGTGATATTCCTTTCAGGTATGACATTCAATGTTCAGAGTCAGTCACAATTCCAAGACCTCATGGTAAACAAGAAAAGGAGGTGGTTTCAACCTTTTCATGATAAAAGTTCCCATCAAGATGACCAATAGAATGGACACTTGCCAGACGATCAGAGATGGATGTTGCCGGATGAAAATGCGGCAATGACACTGTGAGAGTCACAAACATGGCTTCCTGGATTGTGCAGGAATAAGTTCCAAAAATGTAGCAATACTGGTGTGTGTGGTGACATATCCAAGGTTCCTTGCCATTGACAAAGGAATAGTGCTAGATTCAAATAAACATTTGTTAACACATGCAATAGAAGTGCAAAATGTGGCAATGCCACTGACTCATACATCTGTCATGTATGAGATCAAGGATATATCCTAATTCCAGATCCTGGAAGAGATAACCAAAGGGTTGTAAGAACATAATAGCTATAGGCAGTGCAAAGGACTTTCCTAGCTATGTGATGCTCATCTGCTTCCTTAATGTGAGCAGAAATGAATTAACATAAACATATGTCAGGTCAAACCCCTTTCACAATATCTTTAATATTTTAAATATAAATCACTCTTAATGAGCAAACTCATGTATACCATGCAATGGTGGTGGTGGAGGTGGGGTATGATATTAACGGCCAAATATTCAAACAATTGCACCTAGCGCAAAACCATAGCACTGGAATAGTGCTGGATTTGTGCGAGGTTGCAATATTGAAAAGCCCTGTTAGCGCCGGCGCTGTGTGGTAGCGCTGACGCTAATAGGTAATGGTATGCAGGAGAATGGACAGGAGAGCACCCATGAATGCCAGCAGTGCAGCATATTCAAATGTATAGCACCACACTACAGGCATTAGCATGACCTGTAGTGCGGCACTAGATACTGCCAGGAAAAAGCTGGCGTATGCGACGGTGTCCCCATGATTCCTGACCCCTGTTCCATATAAAAGAGTAGTCGTAGCCTCTGGTAGTCTAGTGATCCCGCGCCAACATGAATCTGACCCATTTGCATTAAATTATGAGTAATTTCCATGGTAGCCTAGTGGTTCCCCCCACCCCCTGCATGAATCCCAACCCGTTTGATTTAAATATATGAGTAGTTTCCCTGGTAGTCTAGTGGTCCCCACCACCCTGCATGAATCCCAACCCATATGATTTAAAATTGAGTAGTTTCCTGGTAGTCTAAGCGGTCCCCCACCCCCCTGCATGAATCCCAACCCGTTTGATTTAAAATTATGAGTAGTTTCCCTGGTAGTCTAGTGATTCCCCCACCCCTGCATGAATCTCTAATCCATCTGCAGTCAAAGAATAGATCTCCTCGTAATCTAGTGGTCCCTTCCACCAGCTGTGCACCTCCTGGTACCCCGAACACAGCATCCCTCTGGAGCCGGTGACCAGCTCAGCCCCCCCCACAGGCTGGCCAGCCACTGACTCGGTATTCAGGGTGCCACTGTGTGTCTGAATAGATGCGCCTATTCAATACAGTGGCACTCTAATCTACAGTCGGCGACTGTATGAGTGAAGAGGAGGGCTGAGCCAGTCCTGCTCAAGAAACTCTATTCTGGGTACCGAGAATACGCTGGTGAAGCTAGATGAAATCATTCTTTGACCCAGGAGTAGGGATTGTGCAGGGGAGAACCTGCCTGGGGAAACTACTCATGAGCCACAAATCAAGCTGAAATAGGATTCATACGGAAGAAATGAGGTGGAGAACCACTAGACTACTGAGAAACTTCTCATTAAAACAGATGGGTCAGGATTCATGTGGTGGGACCACTAGACTACCAAGGAAACTACTCATAAATTTAAAACAAACGGGTCAGGATTCATGCGGGGGGGGGACCACTAGACTACCAAGGAAACTACTCATACATTTAAATCAAATGGGTCGGGATTCATGCAGGGCGGTTGGGGGACCACCAGACTACCAGGGAAACTACTCATACATTTAAATCAAATGGGTTGGGATTCGTGCAGGGAGGTGGGGGGACCACTAGACTACCAGGGAAACTACTCATAACTTTAAAGCAAACGGGTTGGGATTCAGCAGGAAGGTGGGGGACCACTAGACTACCAGGGAAACTACTCATAACTTTAAAGCAAATGGGTCGGGATTCGTGCAGGGAGGTGGTGGGACCTTTAGACTACCAGGGACCTTACTCTTCATTCTATTGTGTATGGGTCAGGAGCATACTTCACAACTGTCCCTGATTTTCAGGGACGTCCCTGACTCTGCCTCAATATATTACTCTGTCCCTCCTCACAGTTGTGTTTCTGTGGCTAAACAGTGGCAGTTGTAAGCACAGAATAATGTCAAGCATTACAGTTACAGACTTGTTCTTCTGTAGCAAATGCATTTTGCACTAAGCCCCATATTCTACCAGCTGTCTGGGTGGATAGCTCTACTTTTGAAGATGCGTCCCTGACTGTGGTCCTTTGTCCCTGATTTGTTTAAGCCTTGTCCCTGATTCAGGAGGCAAGGGGTTGTGAGGTATGTGCACCGACTGCGCCTGGCAGCACACAGTTCCTGTTGCTTCCGGCCTGTACTTCTATTCTGACCAGCAGGGGATGCTGTGGGTATGCCTTGGCCTGCAGCATCCAGCCTGTACTTCCATTCTGACCAAAAGGGGGAGCTTTGTGCTCCATGCAGTAGCACCCGGCAAACTGCATGATAATGTATGTTAAGCAGCACTTAATGAGATGCAAATATACCTGTTTGCCCATTGATTACCTAAGTAGGCTCATTTGCATGGGATCTTTGAATATAGCTCCCATTTGCCCAGGGCTAACAAGTTTGCACTGGGCCAATGTGTTAGCACTGTGCAAACCTCACTTCAGCATAGCACAGTTCTGCAGTGTGTGGCTTACGTTGTTGTCTGCAGGCTCAACTGTCCCTGATTTTCAGGGGACATCCCTGATTTTACCTCAAAATTTTACGCTGTCCCTCTTAAAGATGGTGTTTCCATGACCAAACAGTGGGGGTTGCAAGCATAAAATAATGTCAAACATTAATGTTACAGATATGTTTTCCTTAGACAATGCATTTTACACTAAATCACTTATTCTACCAGCTTCCTGAGTGGATATCACCAATTTTTAAGATGTGTCCCTGTTTGTAAACCTTTGTCCCTGATTTTTTTAAGCCTTGTCCCTGATTTATGAGGCAGGGGGTTGAGAGGCATGTTTGCAGTAGATGTGAGACATCTCTGTGCAATCACACACAATGCTCTCCACCTGCAACACTGGCTTACTACAGAGTCTAATGAGCTGCAGTTGCAGTTTACACTTCCCTGTTGCTATATTCAGTGCTGTCTTATTCACAGGCTATTTTTGCCCTGCACTCCCAGACTGGTTTGCCTGGCTTCCTTAGACTGCTATATTCAGCAGGATTAGCACCGGGCTATTTCCTTTTAAATATAGCTTGCTTTGTACTCTGGGCTAAGATTGCCTGCCGGCAGTGCTAATTTAGCCCCAGGGCAAAGTTTTGAATATCTGGCCCTAAATGTCATACTATCGTGAACCTTTAACATACATGCTTGAATAAAGGCTATATCAGCCCTATTTCAAATAGATATGTCAGAGCCAAGTAGGCCTGAGTATAAACCTGTGTTTTGTTTAAAAAAACAACAAAAACAAAATGCCTATTGCATTTGGGTAGGTTTACAGTCATCAGATGTACCACTAGCTGTCAGGATGTGAAAATCCTAATGTGTGTGTGTGTGGTGCTATCAGTCCTTGTATAGGAGTCATTAATGAGCACCTGGTATGCTGCCAGGGTATTCAATCACATTATTATGAAATAAAGTGGAAATGTTTGTTGTGAAACATATAACAGATCACTCCAAGTTCTAAAGGGTGAGATTTAAAATCACTGGGATGTGCATGAACTGCACATTATTAACTAGGGTACCTGGTTTGGAAGTGCTGTTAGACCACTGGTTGGGCCAAGTTTCTGTTTTGGGCACTCAGTATTAAGGGGCACAAATTATGGGGCATTATTGGGTAAAAACCTTAAGGTCTAATGGCTGTTATTGCCATATCAACTGGATACAAAATTCCTGATTATCAATAAAATATAAACAGGAGTCCAGATCACCATATTATTACCATGTAAATTTGGATGCAAAATTCCTGATTATCAATAAAATGTAAACAGGAGTCCAGATCAAGTCTGACTTCTAGAATTGATCCAAAGCAATTATCATAACATTCAGTAGAGCCTCACTACCCTTCTGGACAATAAGCATGTATTTTAGGACTTTAGTATGAATTCCACAAGATGCAATTAAATCATGTGGGCTTGTGAGGTATTCTGCCTCAACAATCTGTTTAGGTTTAGGTCGGCTGGTTGTCATCTGCAATAAAATGTGCAGTTTAGGATTGTTAGAAGACCGTTCTTCTAAAAAGAATAATAAGCATAAAAGCAAGCATCTCTCTCTCTCTTTCTGTCTGGAACCTAAAAGGAAAGAGAAAGAAAACATAGTTAGTTTAGTATTATTCCTCCACATTGGGGTGTGGAAAAGTAATTTAATCTCCTTTAAACAGGTTAATTTGATTGGCATATAGCCATTTATCAATGACTGTTACAGTGAGGCAGTCTAACTTGGTAGACTGCTAGACTGCATTTGTTTACAATGGGATAGGGCTCTGTTGTTGGGCCTTGCCCATACATTGTGCAGCAAACAAGTGTACCTCTTGGATGTCTTGTTTGAGATATTTAACATATTTATCTACTGATGTTCCATCAGTGGCAGTAAACAGGTCCAGAAGTAAATGTTCTGGGAGTCTCATGGACTATCCGGTCATGATTTCAAAAATGGGGTACACTGTGTACCTGCAGAGGGTGTCCCTCTTATTGCCATAAGGAGTAAAGGCAATAATGAATTCCAGTCCTTTGGTTTTTTTCTGAACAAGTTTGGATAACATAACTTTGATCTGCCCGTTAGCCCATTCCACCTGTCCTGGTGACTGTGGGTTGTAAGGGATATGAAACTTTTGTTTTACCCATAACAAATCCAGAATTTCCTGCATCACTTAGGCTATAAAGCCAGATCCCTGTAATCAGAATTTAGAGGAATGGTCAAATGTATGGCAGCTTAGATTCAATGCTAAGAAGTGCAAGGTAATGCACCTGGGAAACAAAAACCCAGGGGAAGAGTACACAATGGGGGGTGAGATACTAACAACAACAAAAATGGAAAGGGACCTGGGGGTAGTCATATCAGATGACCTAAAGGTGGGCAAGCAATGTGAGAGGGCAGCAAGGAGGGCTGGGGAATACTGGGGAGCATAGGAGAGGCATCACCAGTAGAAAACAAGAAGTTATTATCCTCTGTACAGACAGCTGGTGAGACCCCATCTGGAGTACTGTGCAGTTCTGGAGACCCAATCTCCGCAAAGACATAGACAGGATGGAAGCTGTCCAGAGGAGGGCAACTAAAATGGTACAGGGTCTGCACTGGAAGACATATGAAGAGAGACTTAAGGAGCTTAATATGTATAGCCTCGAGGAAAGGAGGGAGAGGGGGGACATGATAGAAACTTTCAAGTACCTCAAGGGAATCAACAAAGTCCAAGAGGGTAGCATCTTTCAAAAAAAGAGGTGTGCAAGAACAAGGGCACAATTTGAAGATAGAGGGGGCAGCTTAGAGGTAATTTAAGGAAGTATTTTTTCACAGAGAGGGTTGTGGATGTATGGAATGGCCTTCCAGAGGAGGTTATGGAGTCAAAAACAGTGGTTGAATTCAAGCATGCATGGGACAGTCATAAGGCAATTCTAGGGGGTGGGGGTAGAAAGAAGTAGGCTGCTGGTTAACTAGAATCTGCAGCTTATCCATCAGGTAGGGAAATGGGCAGACTGGGTGGGCCAGCGGTCCTTATCTTCCGCCAAATTCTATGTTTCTATGTTTCTTATCTTTAGGGGTTAAACCCTACCTGGTAAATAGCTGGTTTACCAAGACATTTGCAGTCACTTTGACTGTGTTGTTCTGTTTTGGGATAGCTTTAAACTGTCTCGAAAATAGGTCGGTGATCACTAGTGCAAACTAGTTGTTCTTAGTAGTTGGCATAGTGCCAATGTAGTCAATCTGGATATTGTTCCAGGGGTCTTTTGCCTCTGGGGTAACAATGCATTTGTCCTAGCTGGTATAGGATTGTTCTGTGCACAGATCAGTTACTAATGTAGTGTTCTACATCATTTCTGATGTGTGGCCACAATACAGAGGATGTCAGTCTATCTAGGGTTTTTACTGACTCACTGGTGTCCACCAGTTGGAGTATTATGTATTTGGTACAGAAGATAAAATCTACTCTCAGGTGTTCAGGAATTACCCGTGCAGTGATGTTCCAAATGAGTAGCCCATCACTGGATAGATGAATGTAATTTTCACTTTCTATAAGAGCTATTTCTGAAAGTTATTCCTCAGTTCCTTTATTAAGGAACCTATACACTGCCCTCAGATAAGGGTCCTTCTTTTGGAGCATAAAGAATATACATACAAAATGCTCGAACCTTATGAATGTACAGTTTGTAAACTGTTAGGTTGTGACGTACACAAGCAAGTCACTGTATTTCACAGCAATACTATAGAGTGCTGGAACAGAAGCTTGTTTTCTTCCAAAGAAATTCAGTTTAGAGAAGAAACAGACCCAATTAGAATCTATAATAAAACACAGTATCTGCAGTGCTTTCTGTAATTATCTCAAGGACATTTTCTTGAAGCGGCAGAACTTAACCCTTTCATAGAGTGCTAGTATAATTTTACGAAAGAAAATCTTTTATTCCTTTCTTAACACAACCTGTGTCTTTCCAAGGATGTTCCAGCACTCTAAACTATTCACAAATATTTGTGGTAATTAGGAGACTCCTTGCCTCCCTGTTTTCATTTTATTTGCCAGGTGTGTTTTAACATTGCCTGTGAATCGTACATATCGATGATGCAATTACTAGCCATGCACACTCTGTCATCACTAGGATGTAAAATAAGAATTCCAAACCCTGCTATCTGACCCTCGTTGGTATGTGTGGCTGAGTCATCAGTCAAAACATGACACACAGACGTGTCTTTTAACACTTTCTGAGGTTCTGTCAGAAAGGGCACTGGGACAGGCAGGTCAGGGGGTTGGAGTGAACAATCATGGGTCTCTCCTGCAAATTGTAGGCCATGGGCCAACAAGAACGGAGTTTTGATAGGAAGGACAGTGATGTCATAATCCTGTAAAATGAGAGACCAGTGTGTAAGTCTGGCATTGGATACAGAGTCATTGTTTACTCCATCTGACAACAGAACATTAGTTAGTGAATGATTGGAATGCAGCACAATGGGTGCATATCCAATGATGTATATAAAGTATCTCACTGCCCAGTATGTAGCCAAAAGATTCCTTTCACAAAGGTTGTATTTCAGCTCCACTGGGGCAAGCATCTGGGATGCATAAGAAATGGGTCTGGATACTACGAGGGTGGGGCGAGAGCTTCCAGACTCTTGGCATACCACCTCCGAAATCAAATACAAAAATGCACCATTACTAAAATTAGGGATCCATTTCCAGTCAGCTCAGATATTCGACTTCACATATATTGGATGCCTTCAAGAAATATTACCAGAACTTATATTCCTCTCAGAGGGCCCCTGATTCTCACAAAATTTCTACTTACCTCTCTCAGCTCCATTTCCCTACCTTGTCAGGATCACAACAAACTGAAATAAAAGCCCTGATCACAGAATCAGAGCTTCAAACCACAATTCATAGCCTCAAAAATGGAAAATCCCCAGGCCCAGATGGCTATGGAGGAATTTTATAAAGGCACATGGAACTTAATACGAACTCCCCTTCTCCGGCACTACAAAGCTCCATACCACTTTCTCTTTCCAATCTCTTGAGACCAGCAACCATCTCAGTGATTTTGAAACCCCAAAACCCCACATCTTTGTGACTCTGACCGCCCTATCTCAGTCCTCAATCAAGACTATAAAATTTATACAAATATTCTGGCATCAGCTCGAATCATATCCTCCTTCTCTGATACACCCAGATCAATCTGGATTCATCAAAGGCAGACAGACAACGGACAATATCAAAAGAACCCTATATCTTATAGACCACGCCAGTCCACAAAGTTCCCTCCTGATATTAAGTCTAGATGCCCAAAAGGCTTTTGACATGGTTTCATGGGAGTTTTCTAAGCGGCCCTACAAAATTTTAATTCCCTACCCTATTTATGGATGCGATTAAGGCATACACAGATCCAGAGGCAGTAGTGAAGTTAAATGGTTCACATTCCGACTGCTTCTCATTGCATAGAGGCACCTGCCAAGGTTGTCCCCTCTCCCATACTTGTTCGCTCTTTTGTGGAACCTATAGCCCAGATATTAAGACAGAACCCCGGCCTCCATGGTTATAGAGTCTCTGATTCAGCCATCCATAAAATAGCATATTATGCTGATGACCTTCTTCTATGTATCACCCACCCCGAAGAATCATTACAAATCTTAACTACTTTACTAGCAGAAATAGAGAACCTTACAGGATACACTATCAATCAATCAATCAATCAATCAAAATCTTTATTTAATCAGGTGAACATCATTGAGCGTAGTTTATTTACAAGATGGACCTGAGTGGTCAAGAAGTGCAAGTATTATTACATAGACAAGAAAAACATAAACAGTAGTACAATGACATAAAGTGTAATATAACAATTTACATATATACAAGGCACATTAAAACCATTTAACCTGTAAGAAAGAAGGCAATGGGTATAGCAGGCATAATGTATAAACTATAGGTCCTAATTGGCTTTTATGAGAGTATATCAGGTGACTGGAAAAGAAGTAGAGCTAGCATAATGGAACACGGAAAAGGGGTGGGGTAGGTAGGGTCGGGGATTAGGCCTTGTTGAAGCAATTGCAGAGTTCTGGGAATACGGTGGAGAATAATCTTTGAAGGATGTTAAAGGTAAGAGGCTATTTAGCTTCATGGTTTTTGGAGTGAGTTCCATGCAACTGCTAGTGAGTAGCTGATAGCGGCCTCCCAAACCGGTGCAGGCATTGGGGACCTTTAGAATGATAAGTTTGCTGATCCTGTTGTATGGCCTAGAAGTAATTGGCAAAACAGTCTGTGATATAGGTGGGTAGTTTGCCTGATAAAGCTTTGAATATCCAAATTGCAGCATTCCTATTTCTTCTGAGTTGTAATGATGTCCAGTTAACTGCCTTATAAAGGGAGCAGTGATGGGTGCTGGAGGGAAGGTCAGTAATAAATCTGATGGACCTGTGATATAGGGTGTCCAGCTTATTTAAGAGGGGGAGTGAACAATGGCCATAGAGAAAGTCAGCATAGTCAATGAGGGATAGGAATGATGCCTGGATTAATCTTTTTTTGGAGTCTCTGTTGAGGTAGTGCTTTATTCTAAAAAATAGACCAAGCCTTTGTCTCAGTTTTTTTAGTAGCTCCTCAATATGGACAGAATAGTCAAGCTTGTTATCAATCCAGACTCCAAGGTATTTGAAGTTATCAACGAATTCCAGCTTCTCTCCAAGTAAGGTGGATAGTTGTAGGGTAGTGGGTGATGGGGTAGTGGCAGAGCAACTCTTTGTGGCAAAGAACATAGCTTTTGTTTTTTTGGCATTTAGAAGTAGCTTTTTATCCAGTAGATTGTGTTGCAGATGGAGAATTCAGATTGTAGCAGTTCACAGGCTTTAGGTAATGAAGGATTGCTGACATATAATACAGTATCATCAGCAAACAGATGAATGTTGGATTGAGTGAGGTTGGCATCAATATTATTAATATAAATGGCAAAGAGGATGGGGCCAAGAATAGAGACTGCGGTACACCTCTTAGCAGTGGTTTTAAGGTGGATAGGTAATTTCCATTTTTTACCAGTTGTGACCTATCTGATAGGTAGCACTTGAACCAGTTGAGTGAGGGAGAATCCAGCCTATTGATCCAAGGGAGGTGATAAATGATTCATGATCCACTGTGTCAAATGCTTTACTCAAATCCAGGAACACAGCACAGGTACTGTTCTTCTTATCCATGGCAATCTGCCAATCGTTGGTTACTTTGACTAGGGGCAGAAATGGTAGCTATGCCTTGATCTAAATCCTGATTGTGCTGAATTTAGGAGGTTATTGTTATCCAGGTAGTCCCTTAATTGTGAGTTTACTAACTTTTCGAGCATCTTGGATAGTACTGATAGGGATGGAAATGGGCCTGTAATTATTGAGGTCCATGGGATCACCAGATTTAAGTAATGGAACTACTTGAGCTGTTTTCCAAGTGGAGGGAATGGATCCAGTGGTGAGGGAAAGATTGAAGAGATGAGTGAGGGGGGCAGATAAGACGTGTGATGCAATTTTAAGGAAGTAGGGATCCAGGGAGTCTGTACCTGCACTCTTAGAAGTATCTAAATTAGAGAGGAGGTCTTCCACTTCTTTCAAGGATATTGGGTTGAAGGAAAAAGTTGATGTAGCCTTTTGTCCCACAGTGGATTGAAGGTTCAAGGAAGATCTCAGGAGATTTGCAGGTGATGAGTCAAATGCTAGGCCAGCTGTGGTGAAGTGGTCATTGAAGGTATTTAGGATTTCTTGTTTGCCCGTAATTTCTGTATCATTGAGTAGCAGTTTGGAGGTTAAGGCAGGAGTAGAGTTTTGGCCCAGAATTCCTTTTATAGTTCCCAGAGTCTGGTTGGGTTATTATAGGAGGCATCCAATTCAGCTCTATAATAGGCAGCTTTTGCAGTTCTTATTTGTTTTGTACATGAATTTCTTGCTTTCTGAAATTTAGCCAGTCTCTGGTATCCTTTGTTTTCTTGCCTTTTTCCACAGTTTGTCTCTGGTTAACAAGGCTGCTTTAAGATCAGTGTGAAACCAAGGGCAGGATCTTGCTTTAGTTCTGATACTGGTGATTGGTCATGAATATTGACTATATACTATATGACTATGACTATGAATATGACTATAAACCCAAATAAATCAGAAGCCCTGCTTGTACAGCCTCCCTTCCCCCCATGATCTCATTAATAAATGCCCATACAAGTGGGATAAATCATACTTAACTTATCTGGGGATTAAAATCTCATCTAAGATATCTGACTTATACAACTCAAACTATCCCCCCACTTTCTCTAAAATACACTGAAACCTACAGAGATGGACTCCTCTCCCTTTATCATTAATGGCTATAGTTCAATCTATCCAGATGAATTCCCTCCCAAAACTTCTTTACTTGATGCAAAACATCCCATGACCCCTATTATGGAAGGATGTTCGACTTTGGGACAACTTTATTAGCCGTTTTTTATGGATGAACCAGCGACCTCGACTAGCAATGGTTAAACTCCAACAGTCTAAGGATAATGGAGGATCATCTCTTCCCAATATATTACATTACAACATGGCTTCACTGCTCACGCATATAACTACATGGCTCCTACCCCATCTCTTGCACCATCCTGGCATCTAATTGAACAGACCGTGATAAATGGCCCATTACTTCACTCTCTAGTCTTCCAACCCAACAACATCACCAAACTATAGAAGGCTTCCAGATTTACTTAAAGAGATACTTCATTCTTGGATGAAGTTCCTAACTCACCCAGCTTATAGGTTTATGGTGTCCTGGATAGAATTCTGGTGGAGGACCCTAACTGGACCTTGACACGCTCTGGATACCACCTTTCAATCTTGGGCTCATAGAGGTCTAAACACACATACCAACTATATGAAAATGCAGTGTTCAAATCATTTGACCAACTCAAACAGGAATTCTCTTTGGTGAGAAGTGATTTTTATAGATACTTACAATTATGTCATTTCTTAAGTTCAAAGATAGGCATGAATACTGCAGCCCAGACCATTCCCCTCTGCCCTCTCCTGATCCAGTTGGAAAGAGGCGGAGATCGGAGTCATTTGATCTCCGCCTTTATAAAGCCCTACAAGGGATGCCATCTCAAGCCATGGATCTGGTACAATTTCATTGGGAAGCAGAACTACAGATTGCTCTATCCTGGGAGGTCTGGCATGGGATCTGGCAGAGACAACACAAAACCTCCAGCTCTTACACTTTGAGAGAGTATTCTTGGAAGGTGGTGTCCAGATACTTCGCACACCCCAGATCACAGCTAAGTTCCTTAAAGGAAGTGATTCCTCATGTTGGAGGAAGGCTGTCAAGTAACAACACATTCTCATATTTTTTGACTTGCTCGGTCCTGACACAATACTGACTATTATTGAGACAGAGTTACCTACCTTTCCTCTCTTAGGCACATTTTCACCAGTGATCGGGCTCCTACTTCATTACCCCATTGTTTCAGGGATCCACATCAAATATACCTTCTTAATATTTTGTTGGGAGCAGCTAAAAAATGCATAACTAGATTATGGCTCAACACCGACCCTCCTTCCATCATAGCCTGGGAAGACACAGTATATGATATCTATAAACTGGATTAGAACATATGACAGACAGAATTCAAAATAAGGCTCCCCAGATTAATGAACCGATAGAATAGATGGTTCTTACACATAGCACAACTTAGGCTGGATTAGATACCATAGCTTCTGGGGAAGTTGTGCTATGGAGAAGATCCAGGTGGATGGGGTCATGCCAATCCTTATTCTAAGTTACCTTTTCAGCTGTTTTACCTTACTTTCTGAAACCTTTCAGAACCTGGTGGGTGACGACTCTGCCCACCCGCCACTGTGGGGTAGATTTCTGGCCTCTCTCTCAGCAAACTCCTGAGTATATAACTTGATAGTGCAAACTGATTTTTGAAAACCTGAGCAAAGTTGTAGATACTTAGTAGAACCAGGTGTGTTGCATTTAACACACCTATATCATGATTTACTTATATATTTGTTTATTAATTTTTCCTACTATATAGAGGTTTGCCTTCAGGCTTACTGAACGCCTTACATTACATCTGTAACTGATTTCCTGTAAATATGAACTGTGATGTCAATTAAGTTAGCATCTGAAATAAAAAAAACAGTTTAAAAAAAAAAGAAATGGGTCTGATGTGTCCATTGTATGTTTGGGTTAAAACTACTGAGATTGCTTTATCTGATGTGGCAGTTTCAAAATAATGTCCTAAAACTGTGGTAGGATTAACCATTGCTGGGACCATGGTCAGTGATCCTAAAAGAAAAGACAATGATATCAGTATTATGATGCCTTGTACTTTCTTACCTGTAGTGCCTGCCATTGTCTGTACTGGGAACGACCCAGACTGTCCTGGCTTGTGCCTGCTTTGCAGCCACAGTATGGGATGATCCAGGTGTCACTGAAGGAGGGGTTCTGCGTCATGTGCAGGCAGTGCTGGCACTATCAGGGTGCCTGCACAGTGGAGAAAAGTGTTGTGGAAGCTGCACATAGTTCTCCAGCTATGGATTGTGGTTCAGTAGCCATTACGGGATGAGAAAGTAATGCTGAGACAGTTGTCAGCTCAGGTTCAGAAATCAAACCTGTAACCCTCCCCACAATGTGGCCTGTGATGCTGAAAATATCACAGCCACAGGGCTTTCAGAATCAGGGTTGTCCCTCCCATCAAATGTAAAGTGGGTTTCCATCGGAATGTTGCTGGATGGTAGCAACATTATTTTAGTGTTACAGCTTAAGGTATTAATGCACTGCATAGGAAAACCAGTAACGCTCAGTCTTCTCAGGAAAGCTGCTGTTAAATTGCATAGGAATAAAACATTTCATGTAATTAACTAAATGTGTTCTTTAACCAAGACCATGCTAATAAAGCAAACATTGTTAACAGCGTAAGCTGTTTCTGCAGCATCAGACGTTGACTTCATGACAGATTGCGTATCAGCCTTATTCAAAAGTACGTCAACATCATTTTTAATGAGAATTTTCTGTCCCTCAGAAACACTAGTGTTACTGATAACATTATTAATCATGCCAAAAAACTCTGGTTTGTTTTGTTTGTTTATGGCAGCAATCACAGATCCCTGTGACTGCAGGATCGAATCTCCGTGGTGTGGTGGTCGGCCATTTTGGATTACCTCATGGGCATCATGGGTTATTGTGTTATGACCATCATCACATGACCATGAGCGGCCATCTTGGGGATGGTATGGGGATGCAACCTGATGACATGTGTGTCCACCATTTTGAGACTCTAACAATTCTCCATTTTGTGAATCATAGAAAAACAAGTGACTAACCTTTGCTCTAGTCCATCTCACAGCATACTGTGAGAGTTCAAAATGAAACTTTTCAACATCAGAAGAGGCAAGGTCTTTGGGCATTAAGTTAGTATGCCCTGCCAATACCTCTGGCTGACGGCTAAGTTTGCCATATCTGACTTTTTACTCCTACATTCTAACTGCTCAGATACAAGAGTTAGCATGCTATAAAGTGCATTGTTTTCAGATTGCAAGACAATCACATCTTGCAAAATGTGCTTTTTATCAACAGAAGCTGTGTCACAGTTTATATTCAAAATCTTCATTTCAAGTCTGCTGTAATTAAAACATACTGAATCACGCTGATCAGTCAAGGTCTGGTGTTGAAATACTAGCATGTTAACTCTTTCAATAATTACTTCAGACTTATCTCTAAGTTCCTTGTTTCCAAAACATAAGGAATCAGTGTTATTAGCCAGAACACTATCTGTTTGAAAAACTTTTTTAACAAGTTTTGCCTTTTCAGCATTATCTCTTAAGGCATGTAGGTCTTTGTTGCTTCTCTCATTAAATAGAGACTCATTTACTAGATGTACAGACTACAGCTCAGACTGCAGTCCAGTTATAGTCTCTGTAGGAGAAGCCTGTTTCAGACTAATTATCTGCTTCAAAGCAGCATTCTCCATTTTAGCAAGCAATATACTCAGATTCCAAAACAGATATTTTATTTAGAACAACATCAAAACAATTAAACAATGTTGCAATTAATAATCCTTCAGGATCATTGGTACCATTTTTCAATTCTCCATAATGGGCAATGACATCCCTTAAAGGGCTACCATTGGATTCTGCTACTTCAGCAAAATCACACCTACCACCATAAGCAGTTTGGTGTGTTAAGGCATCCAGCCTCAACTCAATACTGATATATTTAGACATGTCTTAAGATAAGAAACCCTTAACTGTCTGTGGATCAAAAACTTTGTTTGCAACCAAAGTTCATAACAGGACACAAACAGCCTTTGGCGTATGTGGACTCCTAGATGGGTATATACCCATTATGATTTGAATCCACAAGAAAGCAGTCTATCTGTCTTTTCAGATCCCTTTACAGCTGTGTTCCCACAGAGAAAGCATAGGGAAAAAAAACACAAAAACAAAACAACTCATTACACAGAGATTGAATATCTGCCAAGAGATTGTTTTGTCTGCACTGTGGAACACACAACAGACTGAAAAAGTTAAACAGAAGACACTTTCAGTTACTTGTTACTGAGGATTTCTCACCCAGTGATTTAATTTAAAGAGGAAATTAAAATGAAACTTGGCAAACATCCAGACTCCACTCATGGTCACCATTTAAGTAACCTAAACACTCTTGGTGTGTAGGGTAAAAAATAATAATACAGATTCTTGTATCTCGGAGTCCGCCAAGAAACATTCGTAAACAAGCAAGGAGTACTAATAAAGTTTATTATGCTACTTACACCAAGCATGTGACAGAGAAAACACAAGGGAGATGGGTTTTCACCACTAGCCTGAAGAATGTACATAATCTCTAGGATTATAGATTTTAGGTTCTCTAAGGTCTTGTGTTCTCTCCCCACCCTCCAGCTCTCTGCCAGAGAGTACTAATCTTATAGAGCTGAATAAGTAGTGTCTAGAGGAGCTACAGTGGGTTGCAGACAGCTAAATACTACAGATAACAGCATAGCAACAGAGATTACAACATAGTTACAGATATGAGAAACAGTATATATTGGTCCTAAGTCATTCACCATTGGATAATGACTTAGGAGACAGAATTACTAATGAGTATCATATGAGACAGAATATGCTTCCATTAGCATTATAGCATAGACAAAAGAAATGCTGACTGCTTCAAACTACATGTGGCATTTCTTGCTTATGTATAATATAAGTCATAACAAAGGATTTTCTCTGTGTCAATTTGTTTAGACAAAGAGAACTGCTGACAGTTCCCTATTACACGTGGCATATCTGCCTGAGTGTAAAACACACACTACATATAATTATATGAGACTATAAGTATACAATAATCACTAATGATCCCTCAGAGTCATCTTATCAGTGATTATGTAGATTATATATGGAAAATATATGAAAAACAAACATAATCTAGATAAATGTATTATAGTGAGGTATAATGAATCATGCATGATCAATATTAGCATATCTTAGCAGCAAAGCATATTCCTAGCACTCATGCTTATACGATGGGTGCACATATCTATATGTTAGTGCAAAATAGCAGTATTACAGTACAATAGACCAGGAATGCAGTGTGAGGTGTATGTGGGACGATAGAGGGCATAACTCAGGTGTAACAGACACCAGCCCGTTTATGGAAGAAAGAATGTTCTTCCTAAATTGTCTATTCTGTTCCCTGTGGTCCCTGTACTTCATTACTGTCTATCTTCCACCATACATAGACCCTCTGGAGATGTACCACACTGATGACTATTCTTATTATTCCAGTCTTATAGCCTCATGGCAAGCAAACGTGCATCCTCTCTGGCGCTTCCCACCAAATTCTATGAGAATTGCATTTAGACTGCTCAAATGCTCATGATACCATCATCATAAAATATCTTACAGGAGGACCTGGCTGCACCACCTCCTCTGGTTCTCTACTCCCCTTATCCTTCTTGCTGGAGATGTTGAATTGAACCTCAGACCTACCTCACAACAGACCTTTAACACCCCCTCCTGGTCCTCTCTTTAGGGTCTTAAAATTGCACATCTCAATGTTCATAGTCTCATCCACAATCATGCTAAACTGACTGCCTGAGTTGCCCACTATAATCCTGATATTCTGTGTCTTATGGAAACATGGTTGAAACCTGCCACCCCTGACTCAGCCCTCGCGCTCCCCAATTTTAGCCTCCTGCACTGCGATCACTTGGGTAAAAAGCATGGGGGTGGTCTTTTGATATACTACAAAAGTCACCTTAACATACCCCTAATCCAGTATGACTTGGCTCCCTCCTCCGCCACCTGTGAATTCCTTCATGGGCTCTTCCTACTAGGGAATACCAAATAAATTCACATAATCTATGCATACAACCCTCCAAAGCAGGGTATCAATGGGCTGTCCTATCTGCTTGATAACATTAGCCCTAAAACACCTCAAATGAGGTAATTATATGTGGTGACTTCAATTTAAACTAGTCTGGTGACAATGTCAAGCAGTATGAACCACTGCTGGTGGCCCTGGGCCTTACTTAGCTCATCAGTGAGCCCACACAAGACCACCCCCAATAGGAGTCGAGGAACACTCCTCGATTGGATTCCGACAAACAGGCCTGAAAGGATCTCAGCATCTGGAGTCCTTCCTGACTCCGTATCTGACCATTCCCCCATCTACTGCGTTTGGAGAGTCTCCTCTCCCAAAGTGCTCTGTAAAATTATACAAGTGAGAGACTTCTCCCACTCTAACTCTGCTCTGTTTCTTCAAGATCTTGCAACCACAGATTGAGCCACAGTACTGTCTGCCATGGACATCACAAATGCTCTTGACAAGCTGCTAAACATCCTCTCCTCTCTGCAGGATAAGCATGCATGTCGTATCAGAAAGAGAGTTAGAGGCACTGTCACTAAATGGTTGCATGGGGACTTGCTCTCCCTCATGAAAGCCCGTGATAAGCACTGGGGTAAATTTAAAGCCTCTAAGGAATTGTCTGACCACCATGAATACCAGCGTCTCCGCAACATCTGCAAAAAAGCCATACATAATGCCAAGAGTGAATACTGCAAGGCTGCCTCTTATCCTCTGCTAGGGACCCATGATACTTGGCACACTATTAAAACCGTAGTCATGAGTTATAGCCAGTGGGATACTACGGATATGATTGGCAATGGTAGAAATTGCAATAATGCTACTACCATTGCCAGTGCCTTTAAGAAGCAATTCTCTGATCTACTGGCATTCACCTCCCTGTTTACTACTGACAATGGTGAGTCATCTACCTCTAACTATTCCTCCCCTCCAGAATCTTTGTCTTGCCCACCTTTGTATCTTAAAACAATCTCAGCGAGGGAAACCTACAAGCTTCTTGATGACCTTTCTCCTCATATGAGTGCTGGTTACGATGAACTTGAACAAACTCCTAAAGATTGGGGCCCATTTGATTGCACTCCCAATATCCCATATTCTTAACTTCTCCTCACCACTGGAATTATTCCTCAATCTGGAAAGTAGCAAAGGTTGTTCCTGTTTTCAAGCAGGGTGACTGGAAATGCATAGAATACTACAGTCCTATAGCCATCCTGTCTGCTGTTAACAAGATACTGGAAAAGGTGGTGGAAGTGCAGCTGATGGACTACCTATCTAAACATACCTTGCTGTCACCTGAACAGCATGGATTTCGTAAAATGACATAGCACTGGTACAGCCCTTGCTAAAGTTACATCTGATATAAGGATTGCCATGGACCAGGGTATGCAGACTGGGGCTATCTTCATGGACCTCTCAAAGGCCTTTGATCTAGTGAATCACTCCCTACTCTGTACCAAGCTTCACTCCTTTGGTGTTGCTGGTCCAAACCTAAACAGGTTTTCCAACTATCTCACTGGCAGACTACAACTTGTTAAGTACGATAGAGCTCTATCGGAACCTGTTCCTGTCATTATTGGTTTTCCCTCAAGAGATCTATTCTGGGCCCTATCCTATTTTCTCTTTTCATCAATAACTTCCCAATGGTCCCCACCCATAGCACCACAATCCTATATGCCGATGACCTGGTCCTCCTAGCTAGCTCAGGTGATGACTGTGCCATAAATCACAACCTACAAGCTGACTTCAGTAAACTGCAACATTGGCTCCTGACAAAGAACCTTGTGCTGAACTTAAAGAAAACTCAACTCATGCTCTTCGGCTCCTCTGCCAAACTCAAACAGTGTCCTGTCCCATTCAATGTCTTAAGCCTTGATGGTGTCCCAGTTGGCACTACATGCTCCTTTAGATACCTGGGAGCTACTCTTGACCCCCAGTTAGACCTGTCTGTACACATTCAAAATGTCTGCAGGGCAGCAAATATCAAGCTTGGACTTGCATACCAGATTCGTGGGTCCCTTACTGCTACTCTGCGTGGCTTGCCCTTGCTAAAGGTTTATTGGCCCTCTCTCAACTATGGACTGACAATCTTTACCCTCACAAAAACTAGCCTTGCTAAATGGGATGTGACCTATAATAATATTTGCCGCTTGCTCTTTGCCGTCCCTCGACTTACCCATCACTGTGATTTATACAATCAACTACACGGGTTGTTCCCAGATAATTATCACTCATTTGTCTTGGGCTGCTTTACAAACAAAATTGTTCACAATGCCACCACACCCGCCCTGTCCAAACTCCTTCAGCCAGCTCTACCACCATGTTGGCTAAGGTAAGCTGACTTGCAACCCCTCCTTGTCCCAAAAACTCAAACACTGTCAGGTGATTGTGCCTTTGCTGTTTGTGCCCCTAGATTCTGGAATACCCTACCGGCAACCATCAGATGTACCCCCACCCATTCCATCTTTAAGAGCTCCCTCTGGTTGCACCTGAAGTCTGCCTCAGCCTGTAACTGTTCCAGGTTGCTTGATATCCCTACCCTGTTTAGACCCTATTGTGCACCCTCCACTTCCCTGGTTCCTCTACACCCTCTGAGCTCTAGTAAGGGAATTATCTGCTTCATTCCCTTCACCTCAGCACTTACCATCCTCAAAATGGGACAAATTGCACTTGTATAATTTCCACAAAATGTTAACTATTGTTTGCTTTTTTCACCTTTGATGTATATGCTTATCTTTTCATCCTTTGTACCTGTTTATTGGTATCACCCTACTCATTGCTTGTATTTCATATTGTTGTAATACCCTTGCACTGTTCTGTAAACCATGCTCTTGTAATCTCCCGGGTCGTACCTGAAAATAGGCATTCCTTGTCTAGTGTGCTTACCCGGTAAACAAAAGCTAATAAATAAATAAATAAAGGAACTTGAGAATCTGAAAGGGAACAAGACTATGGGGCCAGATAGGACACATCCCAGAATATTAAAAGAACTTAGAGAGGTGTTGGCAGCACCACTAACAGTCCTATTCAACAAATCAATAGAGACGGGGGGGTTGCAGGGGACTGGAGAAGGGCAAATGTAGTCCCTCTCCACAAAAGTGGGAACAGGGAGGAGGCTGGAAACTACAGGCCAGTCAGCCTAGAGTCACTACTAAAGGAAAGAATTGTGATATTTCTTGAATCCAGCGGCGCACAGGATCCAAGGCAGCAAGGATTCACAAAGGGAAGGTCATGTCAAACAAATCTGATAGATTTCTTTGCCTGGGTGACCAGTAGATATGGGTGGGGTGGTAAATGTGGCCTACCTAGAAGGCCTTCAGCTAGGCCTTCGACACCGTCCCACATATAAGGTTGATAAATAAGTTGGGCAGCCTGGGAGTGGGTTCTAAGGTGGTAAATTGGGTCAGAAACTGGTTGAGTGGCAGGACATAGAGGGTGGTGGTAAATGGCATTCAATCTGAGGAGAGGGAGGTAACCAGTGGGGTACCACAGGGATCTGTGCTGGGGCTAGTCCTCTTTAATGTCTTCATAATATATTTATTTATTGAAATGTTTCACTAGGAAGGCACACTGAGCAACAGGTTGCTTGTCTTCCAGTGTGACCTGGAGGGAAGGGGTACAATAGGGATGAGACATTTTACATTCAAGTTACAAAGATCAACATAGCATACAATTAATTAAGGCAGTTGTTACAATTGCATACATATGTAATTTATGAGAACAATTAATAAGTGCAATGGTAATAAGTGAACAAGTGCTGTCATGAAATAAGGGTGAAGGAGACAGAGGATGAGATCACAGATAGTGCAGAGTCGTGTCCTGAGAGACCCCTTCAGTATGCGGGAGCCCTGCAAGAGGACAGGGACTGGAGTAGGGATTAGAGAGGAGAGAGAGAAGGAGTAAATGTGATTAATACCTAGGAGGGGAAATAAGGCCTGACTCAAAAAAGAGAATCCTTCAGGATGCGATGAACTCTGCAAGGGGGCAGGGAAGTTCAGGCGATTGTAAACCCTGCTTTGGTTAGGCTTTGTAGTTATAGAGGGATAGTGAGAGGGAGGGAATGAGAAATAACACCAGGGAGGGGATAAGGCCTGATCCAAGGAACCCTTCAGGATGCTGCAAGGGGACCTGGAAGGCCAAGGATAGGTAGATGGGGGAAGAAAAGGTGGAAGCCTAGGTACCTATAGGACCCCTTCAGGTAGCTGAGAATCCTGCAAGGGAGTGTGAAGGTTAGGGAAAAAGAGGGACAGAGTAGGGGAAGGGAAAGGTATGAAAATTAGCACCTAGGAAGGGCTAGGGTCAGTAGAAGCAGTAGAGTCGATAGAGGCATTGGGTAAATTCCGAAGGGGGACGAACTGTAAGGAGCAAGATGAAGGAAATTAAGGCGGGTCACAACAGGAACAGTTAAGTGCAAGATAGTTGGAGAGGGCAGTGTTGATGGAATAGAGGGAGGAGGAGGAGTGTCAGATTTGGGGAGGTAGAGAGTTCCGTATTTTAGGGAAACGGTGAGAGTACCCAGAATGGCCAGAGAGGGTGGAGTGGCAGGGGACAGTTAGTGTGTAGGTTTCAGTAGATCTGAGGGAATGGGAAGGAGGGAGGGTGTTATAAATGAGGGGGGAGAGGTAGGAAGGGAGTTCACCCAGCCAGAGTTTAGCGGTGAATTTAGCACAGTGTGAGAGGTGTCTATTTGTAAGAGAGGGAAGTAAAGGGTTGACAGCGGTCACAGTGGTGGATGTAAGGGGAGCATCAAGGGCAAAGTGGTAGAAGGAGTTGAAGAGAGTGACCAATCTGGTCAAGGAGGACTTAGAGCAGCACCATAGACTACGCCGCAGTAGTCAAAAATGGGAAGATCATCTTCTGACAAGCTCACACCTAGTCGCAGGAGAGATGCAACTGCAGTTCCTGAACAAGGCACCGAGCTTGGGGTGCAATTTTTTTCTGGATGGCATCAACGTGTCCAGAGAAACTGAGGTGTTGGTCTAACCAAACCCCAAGGTATCTGAAGGATGAGGTGTCCTCAAGTAAAGTCCCATCAAGAGTGCGGAAAGTGGGCAGGGAGGGAAGCCTAGAGAGTCTCTGCCTTGTGACAAAGGTCATAGAGACTGTCTTCTTGGCACTGAGGAATAATTGATGGTTTGCAAACCAGAGCTGGACCTAGTTGAAGTTGTGCTGCAAGCTGGATGTAACCTCAGCTGGGCATGAGCCAGATGCATACAGGACAGTATCATCAGCGTACATGTGTATGGCAGAGGAGGGGGAGCAGACAGATGGCAGGTCATTAAGGAAGATGGAGACTAGAAGGGGACAAAGCACGGAGCCCTGAGGGATGCCAGTGCAGATTGGGAGGGGTGGCAAGATGGCATCTACGATCTTAACTGATTGGGTTCTACCAGTAAGGTAGTCCTTAAACCAGTTAGTGGCAGAAGGGGTTAGACCAGCGGATGAGAGGGTAACAAGGAGAAGGGAGGGAAATAGTGTCAAAGCCTTTGGCAAGATCGACAAATATGGTTGAGGTGATTTGGCCATTGTCAGTCCTGGAGAAGATGGAGTCAGTGAGCCGAAGCAGGGAGGAGGTGGTGGTAGAGTGTTTTTTCCAGAAACCAGATTGTAACGAGGTGAAGAAGGCTGTATCAGATAGAAAGGAGGTGAATTGAGAGAGGGCTAGTTGTTGTTGTAGTTTGGCTAGGGTAGGGAGTAACAAGATGGGGCAATAGTTGCCAGGGGATGAGGGGTCTGCATCTTTAGGCAGGGGGAGGACTGCTTCCATGTGGTAGGGACATTGGAGGTTGAGAAAAAGAGATTTAAGTTTAAGGAGAGGGGGTAGGCAATGGCCGGAGTTGAGAGAGAGAGAGAGGAGGTTAAGGTCAAGGTCACTTGGGGAAGATCCTTTTGAGGGGTTGATGGCAAGGAGGGCATTTAGAGTATCAGTGGGGGAGACTGCAGAGAATGAGAAGGAGGGGTATGGAGAAATAGGAAGAGGAGCCTTTTTGGGGGTGAGGATAGAGGGGCAGCTGTGACATTTGAGGAAGGAGGGGGTGGGGTAATTAGGGAGGGACTTCAGCAGTTTGGTTGCACAGGAGGTATAATAGGAGTTAAATTCCGCAGCTATGACATGGGAGTCGGCTACAAGATTGCCATTTACCTTTAGCACTGGGGAAGGGGGGCAGGACTGAGGGGTAAACAGAGCATGAACCACCTTCCAAAACTTGAAGGGAATTTACATTAGTGAAGAAAGCATTTTTGAAGTAATTGGACTTGGTTAGTTAGCCCTTGTTGCTCTGGTACAGGTGTTTTGAGCTTAAGTAGTCCGTGAGGTCGCTAGGAAGTTGAGGATTTGTGGCTCTTCTAGGCATGATCTCAGGCCCTAAGACAGGTTAAGAGTTCTGGAGTAATCCACAGTAGGTGGTTACCCCTAACCCTGGTTTGTTTGAGAGGGGCAAAGGCATTCCAATTTTCAAGGAATATTTCTTTGAAGTAGGCTAGAGCCTTATCAACTGAGAGGGAGGAGACTAAGGGAGACCAGTCAGAGAGAGATAGGTTGTGCAGGAGAGGTTCAAGACTTCCAGTGCAACTTCCGGGTGCATGGCAGCCTAGCCCACAAGCTCCCAACCTGCTCCCCTATTTAAAACCCTAAAATCTGCCATAAAATAAATAAAGCAACTTTCTCACACATTGAGATTATATGGCATCCAGCAAACCTCGAGGGGGATCGAACTGTTTCACTGCAATACGACCGGAGACTGAGATTTCCGACAGAGACGCTACCAACTCGGGGGCCTCTGAAATTTCTGTTAAATCAGCTTTACTAAACCACGCAGGAAAAACAAAACCGGACTGCACAGTCGAAAACCCACAAAATGGATACAAAATTAGACAAGATTTTAAGAGAACTCCAGGAATTTAAAACGGACTTCCATTCATTCAAGCAGACACAAGAAACCTTCCAAAAGACCTCCAGGGCCCCACACCAGAGTAACCTCCTTGATCAACGCTCACAAGAGCAGGCCTCTATTACCTCCCAACTTCAAAATACCCTTAATCAAGTTGCTCACCTCTGCCAAGTCACAGTTGAGTGCCAAAAGATGCTGAAAACCGAATCAACACAACAACCTCAGATTGTACAGGGACCCTGAAAATAGTGACGGTACAAACCTCGCATTCTTTTATGACCACCCTCCTTAGGGAATCCCCTAGTTAGGCACAGATCTAAACCTCGAAATTGAATGAACCCACAGGGCCTTGTGCCCAAAACCCCACACAGTCATCAGCTCATCCGAGATCTATCATTATCAGATTTCTTCGGTTCCAGACAAAAACTGATCCTTAGGCAGACTCGGGCCAAATCCAAAATCTTTTATGGTGACACTCGTATTTTTGTGGATAATGATTACGCCCCGGCCACAATTCAGAGGAGGCGGGCATACATCCCCCTATTTCCACTGTTAAGACAACATAAACTCAAATTTCGAATCCCCTATTCAAGCAAGTTAATTGTTCAGTTTGACGGGCCAGCAGTCTTATAACAGTGCAGAGGAAACCTATGCAGACCTAAAAAAGCGTGGATATACTTTGCCAACTTCAGTGCATCTCCCCCAGAGATCTTCGGATAATCATGGCCTCGAAGAGGCACCTTCTCCCCAATTACAACCAGACCAACAAGCCACTATAAACTCGATCAAACAAATGCTGGCCCAGTTTTCCAGGCAAAACAGCTAATCTAACTTATCACTATGGTGGCACAGTGAGTACTATTGTGGGAAGTTCACTGGAGGGTCGGGTGATGGCCTTGTTATTGTTCCTACTTTGAGGGGGTGTGGGGGGATGTTTGGGGATGGGCTGGCGGGGTTGAGGGAGAGCCCTGCCCAGACACTAGCACCAAAGTAGAACGAGGGTGTGAGCGGAGCGGAGGGGTACTGCCCTTGAGCCTTTTCCTCCCACTGGATATCAAGACTTAGTCAGGGGTGTGCGTTCAACAGCCAGAGAGTATTGCTGCTGGGAGTTGGCAATACGAATGTGTGTGTCGTCACTGGGCGGCCTGGGACAGGAGGATATTGGCCCAGGGCTGACATGGCCCTGCACAATTTTGGTGACGCTCACTTTGTTAGGACTAAATAGGGGTCCTCAGGTGTTCTCCTGTTTGGGATAGGGTGGGCAGGTCAAGGTTGGACGTCTCCCGCATGACCAGGCCTCTGAACCCTTCCCGGGACTTGTGGTTAGGTCATCTTTATGAACAGTGGCCGGATGCATTATATGGACCTGCTAAATAGGGATGGCTCCAAGATCTCTTGGTCCTGGGAGGTCTGGCGATATCTGATCACACTTGTGAGCTCATATCCTCAAGGTATAATGGAATAATGTATTGCCTGGGACTTGATTTCAGGGCCTCAGGTTGTTGGGATGTCTGCCCTATTTGTCCTGAATCTTGAAGTGGTTAGGGAATGAATATTATGCCTGGTGGTTGGCTCCTCTGGCACCCTCCCCACATGAGACATCTTCGTACAAAATCGCCCTCTCTGAGATCGTCACTAGCTTATTGGGTATGGTGTGGTCTGGTTGGCTGGTGTTCCTGGATGATCTGGGGCCCTCCTCCCTGTCGCCTCCCATCTGTGGTGTCCTCTCCACCCTTCCCGGTTGGGATGTGCGAGAGACTCTGGTAGCCCCAGCTCTCCCACTGGATCTCACCTATCCATCACCAACACCTCCTTTTTCTCTCTACTTACCTTGGAACTGGCAGATCACTACCCTCTGCGGAACTCTCACCAGGCCAGATTCTTGGACTTGATCTCCTACAGATTTCATTTATGACTGAATCTGGACTACAACTGAGACTCTTTTTTTTTTTTCTTTTTCCTCCTGTCAGGAGATTAGGGGTATTTGGCCCTTCATTTGGTTTGCATGCCTAATAACGATGGGAGAGGTCTGGGATGCCTTTGAGGGTCCTTGTACCTCTTTTCTAGATATGAAACTCCAACCTCAGGATGTGAATATCTCTGGGACACATCATGCTACAATACTTATCCCCCTTCCTACTATATACTGGGGGGGGGGGGCCACGAGCTCCTAACCAATCTGTGAACCAGGCCCTGATGAAACAGCACTTTTTTTTCCCACTTCACTTTCCTCTTCTCCCATTCCTTTTTGTATAGTTTCCCATGATATATATTGCCCTTATCATATACCTCCCCCTCCTTAACTTTAGGGGCAAGAGTTTCCCCCTGGTCCCATTCCACATTCTCGAATGGGACCCCACCTACAGACAGTCAGTAGACATGTCCCCAATTCTGGTCACACCTGACCACGCATTGTTGAAGTCACAGAGAACCCCTTCATCGGGTCTGTATATATTTCTTAATCTCCTTAATGAATTGTCGCTATATTACATAGCACTATAGCTACGAACAGTTGGCATTTCTGTTACCCTTAGCTAGCCAGTTGTCATGCATAATACATTGTACATAGTTGGGCCTAACGGGCCTCATTGTTATTCCCAGGTAGTTAATAGTATGTTTTCCTGCCCCACCCAATTGGACCCAGAGCACCAACACACTATACTTTATACAGTCTGGAAACATTACATTATGATTAAGCACTAGAGGGTGCGAAACGCGTCAGGAGTATTGTTGCAGAGGAAAGGAGGGGATGACCTGTACTCAGGAAGGACTGTCATTGCTGGGGATTCGTTTGCACGAAATAAAATGTAATACACCTTTTGCACTCAGCCCAGGTTTCAAGTTTGTGATGTGCTGCTTGAAATCATTAAGTGTTAAATGCTAAAGAGAGAACTGTGAGTAGCGCAAGAATGCTAAAGAGAGAACTGTGAGTAGCGAGGGCTGGCTTAAACATTTTTACTTCCTGCTTTTACGTGATTTTGTTGCCAGGCACAGCTCCCAGGTGCTACCCTATTTCATTTGTTCTGCAAACATTACACTGTACAGGAAATCCATGCCTTTGATACCTGGAACTTTGGGGGAGGGATTGGGGACCTCACGGACTTTACTAATAGACTTAGACATGCAGTCTCCCTTTAAGATTGTCTCCTATAATGTCAATTGGCTGGCCGCCCCATCAAGAGGTACCGATGATTCGGGCTCAAGAAATTAAACCCAGATGCTCTTCTCTTACAGGAGATCCACCTTTCCTCTTTGGAGCATCAGAAACTGCTAAGTTCGGATTCTCAGCACTGGTGGAGTCCTCTTATCAGAGGGGCGAAGAAGAGGGGCTGTTGTTCTGATCCCAGACACTTCCATTACAGATTATAGATCAATGCTTGGACAGGGAGGGTAGGTTGGCGCTATGGTGGTTCAATTAAATCAACAGATACTTACACTTTGTAGTGTATATCCCCTCGGTTCCATGCTTCCACCATTCAGTGACTCATTGATGCTGTCCTGACACGGCAACAAAGGATACTGATGTTTGGAGGAGATCTCAACTGTCATCTTAATCCCACGCTGGACTCCTCCGTGTCACCCCCCACAATCTTCCGGTCAGAAAATTCTCAGACGCTTGATCAGAGACGTGGCCTAACAGACACTTGGAGATAGTTTCTACCTGACACAATGAAAATGTACCTACTTTTCCAATGCCTTAAGCATTATTCTAGACTTGATTACATTTGCATTGCAAAAGAATATATAGACCTGATACGATCAGCCGATATTCTTATCATCTGCTTATCAGATCATGCGCCCATTGCCTTAGAACTTAATCTTAAAAAGGAAAGGAAAATGGAGATTCACTCTATCCTTACTCTGAGATGGGGAGTTCAGGGAATTTTTGGAGGCACGAATCCCCGAGATACTCCAGGACAACGCCTCTCCTCAGGTCTCCCCTCAGATCCTCTGGGACACAGTTAAAGTAGTGCTCAGAGGTCACATTATCGCATATGCCTCTCATAAGAAGAAGCAGGCCGAGGCAAAATTATATGCACTGCAGGAAAAGCTCAGATTTCTTCAGGAGGCACACATGCAAGGAGATTCTGATTTGCTCCCCTTAATCTCTTGGATACAGGCCGAGATACAATGCCTATTGACGGATAAAACAGAGCAGGCTCTGGCTTGGCTTAGGCAATGCTACTATGAGGGCGGGGCTCGGGCCTCCAAAATCCTGGCATACCGCCTGAGAAATCAGAAAATTAAGGACCCTATGTCCAGACAAATTCGATACTCTACCCGTCAGATCTTTGAGTCATTTAAGTCATATTATCTGTCTCTCTATTCACCTCAGGAGGTGCCTGACCCCCACAAAATATCTACCTTCTTGATCCAACTTCACCTGCCTGCTCTCTCAGAGTCTCAACGGGCACAGATAGCAGCCCCACCCACTGATCTGGAACTCCAAACTACCATTAAAGGCCTTAAAAATGGGAAACATAGAAACATAGACTTTGACGGCAGATAAGGACTGCTAGGCCCATCTAGTCTGCCCATTTCCCTACCTACAGGATAGGCCGCAGATCCTAGTTAACCAACAGCCTATTTCTTCCTACCCCCCACAAGAATTGCCTTATGTCTGTCCCATGCATTCTTGAATTCTCCCACAGTTTTAGACCCCAACCTCCTCAGGAAGGCTGTTCCATGCATCCACTACCATCTCTGTGGAATAATACTTCCTCATTGTTGCCCTACACGCCCTCCTTCTATCTTTAAAGTCCCGGGACTTGACAGTTTTATTTAGTTTTACAAAAGCATTCTGGGTGGATACAAACCCCCTTCCCAAGCTTTACTGACAGCATATCACATCTTCCTTTCAGTTTCTTGGAGACAGGCTACGATCTTGGTGATCCTGAAACCACAGAGACCCCCACACCTATGTGACTCATACTATCCCATATCAGTACTCAACCAAGATTATAAGATTTATACCAGCATAATGGCCCATAGACTTAATCAAATCCTCCCCACTTTGATACACTCGGATCAGTCTGGGTTCATCAAAGGCAGACAGACCACTGGTAATATTAAGCATACCCTTTATTTACTAGATCATGCCATGTCAACAAAATCTTCCCTTATGATCCTTCGACTAGATGCTCAAAAGCTTTTGATGTGGTCTCTTGGGGGTTTCTTCAAGCCGTTCTACAAAAGTTTCATTTCCCTGGGCAGTTTTTAGATATCATCGGGGGCGTGTACACTGACCCAGAGGCAGTGGTGACACTGAATGGATTGCATTCTGACTGCTTCCCACTTTTCAGGGGTACACGTCAGGGCTGCCTCTTATCCCCCTACTTGTTTTCCATTTTTGTGAAACCCCTCGCCCAGCTTTTCCGTCAAACCCCAAACCTACATGGGTATAAAATTTCGGAATCCTCTTCTCACAAAGTAGCCTATTATGTGGATGATCTTCTTCTTTACATTATTCATCCGGAGGAATCCTTACGGACTCTCACTACTCTTTTACAAGAAATAGAGGGCCTTACAGGTTACACTATAAATCCAAATAAATCTGAAGTTCTACTTATACAACCTCCTTTGCCTCCTGAGCTTACCCAGAGATACCCCTATAAGTGGGACAAACCTTATATAACTTACCTAGGAATCAAGATCCCCTGGGATTTCTCAGACCTCTACTCCATCAATTACACTCCAGTTCTCACAAAAATTTAATCTGACCTGGAGCGATGGACCCCTCTTCCTCTGTCCTTGTTGGCCAGGGTACAGTCTATCCAGATGAACTCCCTCCCAAAAATACTATACCTAATGCAAAATATCCCAGTACCCTTACAGGGCAAAGATATACGAGATTGGGACCGTTCAGTTAGTAGGTTCATCTGGATAAATAAACAACCTAGGTTAGTACTTGGCAAACCTCAGTGCCCTAAGCATAGGGAGGCCTGGCTCTCCCTGTATTTTTTAATTACTGGCTAGTGGTTCTACTCACACATATAATGACCTGGTTCCTCCCCCAGACCCAATCTCCGCCTTGGCTTGGGGTCAAGAGGACTATGGCAGACCGCCCATTAAATTATTCCATAGTGTTCCAACCCCATAATACTACCCGGCTGGGTAGTGGCTCCAGCTTCTCTAAGGGGCTTCTCCAATGCTGGACTAGGTTTCTGGCCCAACCAGCTAATAAATTTCTTTCAACCTGAATTGGTATCCCAGCGGAGGACCCACAATGGCCCCCAGCACAACTAGACATTACATTCCGTAATTGGACTTGTCAGGTCAGGGCCTGAAACATCCTTATCAATTCTATGATGGGGATGTTTTTAAATCATTTTAACAATTTAAGCAGGAGTTCTCCCTGAATCAGAGGGACTTCTTTCGGTTCCTACAGATCCGCCACTTTTGGATACTAGAATTGGGTTGGATGTCACCGACCATTCCATTCCTCCGTTGTGTCCTTGTTAGTTAACTAGGTGGGTGGAGAGGGCGTAGCCATTTAATATCCCACTTCTACAGGGCCATACAGAACCCCTCCCATACTATGACCTGGTACAATTTCTTTGGGAAGCTGAACTCCAGGTTGAGCTATCTCAGGAAGACTGGGTTCGAATTTGGCGAAGACAGTACAAGTTATCTAACTCTTACATTTGGAAGGAATTTTCCTGGAAAGAGGTCTCCAGATTATTTCGCACACCCAGATTACCGCCAAGTACACTGGGGGAACGGGACTCCAGTTGTTGGAGACACTGCAGCTGTGAAGTGGCCACCCACGCACATATATTTTGGTTGTGCCCAGTGCTAACAGCCTATTGGGTGGGGGTAGAACGTAGGATCCTGGATCTTTTTCCGGGCCTGGTTGCCCTCTCCCTGGGTGTAGGGATTCTTTTACATTACCCACCTCATTTTAAAGATCCACATCAAATATACCTTCTCAATATTCTTCTGAGCACTGCGAAAAAATGTATTACACGATTATGGCTGCGCCCAGATCCCCCTACTATACCAGCCTGGGAAGATACTGTATATGATATATACAAACTGGAACATATGATGGCCAGACTTCAAAATGAAGTACCAGAACTGATGAACCGCTGGAACATGCGGTTCCTGAGCATTGCACAAACCTGCCCAGATCAACCCCCTTAAGCTTACCTCTCAAAATAATCAGTTCCTCTTGGCGATTCTTTGGCCAGTGTTGCCGGAATGGTTTGAAAAGTGGTAGGGCCAAGGACATAAGGGGTAAATTTTCCCCTATTAAATATATTACCATGATAGGAAAAAGTGATAGGGCCACTTATGAAAGTGGTAGGGCCATGGCCCTAGTGGCCCCCCCGTTCCGGCACCTATGGGTAGCTGGCCAGCCCAAGGACCTCTCTCCTCCGGAGAGTAATCTCCAAAGCCCCAAAGATGGGACCTGATTTAATCAGTTCTTGAGTGTAGATGATGCTGTCCTTTGACCCCCTTAGACTCCGCCCTCCATTCTAACTCTGTAACAGTCCGCAGCCACAGTTTATGTTTCATAAGAGATGTTAATAAGGGGGGGAAGGGGAAATCCTTCTTAGTAACACTGTAAACCTTTCTCCTCATATAATCACAGTTGACTTACATATTTCTCTTATATATGAGTAATAGTATACGTGATGTTCATGTAGGTAACAATTATTGTAATAGATCTCTTTCTGCAGATGTGTAATGATGATTAATTGTAACACTGCTCTGTGTGTCCTATATAAAAAAAAAAAACTGAAATAAGTAAAATGTTTAAAAAAAAAGAGAGGTTCAAGGTCTAGGGATTGGGAGTCTGAGTTGCAAGATTTTACATGGAGATTTTGGTCTGTGGATTTTCTACATCGAATATTGGTTGAGGTCTGAGAGCGTTTGGGAGGATGCTAGGGCCAATTATTTTATGGGGTGGGTGGTAACAGCACAGTCGATCAGGGAGTTATTTTGAGTCTTATGGTTAGAGCGGTGGGTTCCGAGATCAATTGCAAGAGGTTCATGGCTCCAAGATCATTACATATTTTGATGTCTTGTGGAAACAGCCAGTTTAAGTTTAGGTCATTTAAGATGTATAGTTCACCAGAGCAAGAAAGGGCTGCGATGGAAGTTATGAGTCGAAAGCAATGAGGGCTGAACATTTGGGCAACAGTAAATACTGGCTATAAAGATGGGGAGAGTGAAGGGCAGAGTTAAATGAGTAGCCAGTGAGTCATGGGACACTGGGCTAGTGGATGAATAAATAATAGAACACTGGAGGAGGTAAGAACGTATATGGTGACACCACCACCTCTACTTGCTCGGTCTTTTCCTGGAGGGTAGTAGCCGGAATGGAGACCGAAAGATCCAGTATTGTGCTCTTTAGCCAACTTTCCATGATAATCAGTATGTCAGGTTTTAGAGTGGCCACCATGGTTTGTAAAAGGTCAATTGTTTGCAACAAACTACGTATATTTAGATGAAGGATCTTGAAACCCTTCGGGAGGGCAGTGGGACATTGTGACAAAGGACCTAAACATGCTTGAAGAGTGGTTGAGAGTTTGGCAGCTAAGATTCAATACAAAGAAGTGTAAAATCATGCACTTGAGGTGCAGAAATTCAAGGGAGGAGTACAAGATGGGGGGAGGTATTGACGGCCACCAGTCAGGAAAGAGACCTGGGGGTAATCATATCTGATGACCTAAAGGTAACCAAACAATATGAGAAGGATGTGGGGAGAGCCAGTGGGATGCTAGGATGCATAGGGAGAGGTACCACCAGCAGAAAAAGGAGGTGGTTATGCTGTTGTACAGATCACTAGTGAGACCTCATCTGGAGTACTGTGTCCAGTTCTGGAGACTGCATCTCCGGAAGGACATAGACAAAATAGAGGCAGTCCAGAGAAATGCAACAAAAATGGTGCTAAGGACTGCACCAAAAGTCATATGAGCAAAGACTAGAGGACTCCATAGAAACATAGAAACACAGTCTTTGATGGCAGCTAAGGATCCCTTGGCCCACCAAGTCTGCCCATTTTCCTACCTACTGGATAAGCTGCAGATCCTAGTTAACCAACAGCCTATTTCTTCCTACCCCCTACAAGAATTGCCTTATGTCTGTCCCTTGCATTCTTGAATTCCCCCACTGTTTTTGACCCCATAACCTCCTCAGGAAGGCTGTTCCATGCGCCCACCACTGTCTCTGTGAAAAAATACTTCTTCACATTACCCCTGAGCCGTCCCCCCTCTATTTTCAAAATTGTGTCACCTTGTTCTTGCACATCTTTTTTTCTGAAAGATGCTACTCTCTTGGACTTTGTTGCTCCCCTTGAGGTACTTAAAAGTTTCTCTCATGTCCCCCCTCTCCCTCCTTTCCTCAAGAGTATACATATTAAGCTTCTTTAGTCTCTCCTCGTATGGCTTCTATTGCAGACCCTGCACTATTTTAGTTGCCCTCCTCTGGACTGTCTCCATCCTGTCTATGTTCTTGTGGAGATGGGGTCTCCAGAACTGGATGCAGTACTCCAGATGGGGTCTCACCAACTGTGTGTACAGAGGGATAATAACTTCCTGTTTTCTACTGGTGATGCCTCTCCCTATACATCCCAGTATCCCCCCCCCAGCCATCCCTACTGCCTTCTTACATTGCTTGCTAACCTTTAGATCATCTGATGTGATTACCTCCAGGGCCCTTTCCATTTTTGTTGTTACTACCTCCCCCACCATTGTGTACTCTTCCCTTGGGTTTTTGTTTCCCAGTTGCATTACTTTGCACTTCTTTGCATTGAATCCAAGCTGCCATATTTCTGACCATTCCTCCAACCTTGCCAAGTCCTTTCTCATCCTTTCCACCCCCCCATGTATCAACCCTGTTGCAGATCTTTGTGTCGTCTGCAAAGAGGCATACTTTTCCTTCCAGTCCCTCTGCAATGTCACCTATAAAGACACTTAAAGGACTGGATCCAGTACTGAACCTACGGTACCCACTAGTAACCCCTTTCTTCAGAGTGGACTCCATTTACTATTACCTTCTGTGTCCTGTTGTCCAGCCAATGTTTCCCAGGCTACCACCCTGGGACCCACTCCCAGGCTGGCTAATTTTTTTATTAATCTTTTGTGTGGGACTGTGTCAAATGCCTTGCTAAAGTCTAGGTATGCCATGTCCACAGCCCCTCCCTGGTCTACTACTTTTGTCACCCAGTTAAAGAAATTAATTAGATTCATCTGACATGACCTTCCTGCTATGAATCCATGCTGCCTTGGGTCCTGTGCCCCACTGGCCTTTAGGTAGTCAACAATTCTTTCCTTCAGAAGTGATTCCATCGTTTTCCCTACCACTGAGGTCAAACTGACAGGTCTGTAGTTTCCTGCCTCTGTCTTACTCCCACTTTTATGAAGGGGAATCACATCCACCCTCCTCCAGTCCTCAGGTACCATACCATCCTCCCATGATTTGTTAAAAAGGCTAGTCAGTGGTGTCACTAGTTCTCCCCTTAATTCTTTTAGAATTCTGGGGTGAATTCAATCAGGCCCATTGTTTTGTCCACCTTCAGTTTTAGGAGTTCTTTCAGAACCCTTTCTTCTGTGAAAGAACTGGGATCAACCCCCCTATCCAGAATGCTTCTATTGATTTGATTAGGTACCTCCCCCTCCTCTTCTTTTGTGAATACTGAGCAGAAGTATTTGTTCAGTATCTCTGCTTTTTCACTGTCCCTCTCTGCCCACCCGCTGTCCTCTTTATTCAGCCTCACTATCCCTCTTTTTGTCTTTCTATGCTCCCTAATGTAGCTATAAAAGGTTTTATCCCTCTTCTTAACCGAATTGGCTATCTTTTCCTCTGTTTGGGTCTTTGCTATTCTGACTGCCTTTCCCGCTTCCTTCTGCTTTAACTGGTACAGTTCTCTGTCCTGCTCCTTCTGTGTTTCCTTATACTTCCTAAATGCTATTTTTTTCTCCCTAACCTTCCCCGCCACCTCTATTGAGAACCATAGTGTTTTTTTCTTTCATTTTGATTTGTTTATTTGCTTCACACAAAGGCTTGCTGCCTCTGTGATGGCAGTTTTGATGTTTCCCATTGTTGCTCTACCCTCCTTCTTGCCTGTTTGCTATTGCTTTTCTGAGGCACTCTCCCATTTGACAAAGTCAGCCCTCCTGAAGTCTAGTATCCTCACTTTTATATGGCTTGACTCTGCAGCTGAGTTTATCATGAACCACATTGTTTGGTGATAACTCATTCCCAGATGTCTGCCCACTTCTAAATCTGAGATCCTCTCCATCCCATTTGATAGTACCAGGTCTAAGATTGCTCCTCCTGAATGGGTTCCAACACTAGCTGTCTGAGGCATATCCATTGTAGGGCATTGAAAATGTCCCTGCTCTTGGATGTGGCTGCAGCAAAGGTGCTGCAGTTAACATCTGGCACATTCAGGTCCCCCATCAACAATATTTCCCCTTTCTCTGGCGTCCTAAGGATACCTTCTGACATTTCCTTGTCCATTTCCTCCCCCTGAGATGGGGGTCTGTATACAGCCCTTGTGTGGATTGTGGTGCCATTTCCAGTCTCCAGGGTGACCCACGGTGCCTCCTCTCTTTATTGTTTTAATTATTATTTGTTCTCTTTTTTCTTCCTTTTTTTTTTCTCTTGGTCATATATGTATTGTGTTTTATGTATGTATAGTGTTTGCATTTGTATGTATTTAAACATGAAACTGATATTTTTTTGTATAGTAGGACCCCATTGTAAATTAGCTGATGCTAAATTGGGTTTTATCCTGTTTCTGATATCAGAAATAAACTTTTTACTACTACTACTACTACTACTACTCTCCTCCCGGTTTACCCTTTTATTCTGTTGCTTTGATCCCCTCCCTTAAATAGAGAGGTACTCCTCCTTCTCTTCTACCCTCCCTGTCTCTCCTGTAGATTGTGTGCCCTGGTATGTTGACATCCCAGTCATGGTTCTCTGTGTACCATATTTCTGTGACTGCCACAATATCCAGGCATTCCTCTTCCATCAAGGCCACCAGTTAAGGGAGCTTGTTACCTAGACTGCGGGCATTGGTACTCATTACCCTCCATTCATTGATGGCCTTACCCCTTTTTGCCCCATCCCTGTCCTTACTGCCTTTGTCTTTTTCTCCATTTACCCCTGCCCTTCTCCCTAGCGACATCTCTGCCATGGTGTTTACCTCATTAACTACTCTGATTTTATTTGGGGGCTAAGTTTCCCTGCTCAATACTATATATATTCCTGGAGGAGAGAAGAGAGGGGGGATATGATAGAGACAGTCAAGTACATCAGGGGATAAACAAAGTACAGGAGGGTGGCATCTTTCAGAAAAGAAGGTGTACAAGAACAAGGGGGCATGTTATGAAGCTGGGGGGTAGGCTCAGGGGCAATGTGAGGAAGTGCTTTTTCACAGGGAGTAGTGGATGCTTGGAACAGCCTCCCTGCATAGGTGGTGGGGCTAAAAACAGTAGGGGAATTCAAGAATGTATGGGATAGACATGAGTACTCCAGCAATAGGGAAGAGAGGGTAAGCCACAGATCAACTAGCGTCTGCGGTAATGCATTAGGTAGGGGAAAAGGGGCAGACTAGGTGGGCCATATGGTCCTTATCTGCTGTCACCTTCTGTGTATCTGTGTGAGGGAAGGGAAGGGTATAGACGAACAGGATGGAGAGGAGGTCCCACAGTGAGGGAAGCTAGTAAGACAAAGCGGCTTGACCAGTATGTGAGCAAGGGTGAGGTATAGAGAAGGTGCGAGTGTCCCTTGAACATAGATCGTGGGGTGGGGTGGAGAGGAGAGGAGAGAAAATAGGTAGGAGTGGAGAGAGCCAAACCAGTATTTGGCAGTGGGACTGGAGACATAGTGGAAGAGGGGAGATGGAAAGGGAGGTAGAGGGAGCAGTGGTGGGTGCGGGTGGGTGCGGAGAGGAGAGTTGGAGGCAAAGTGACAGAAAGCACTGCAGAGGGTATCCAGTCTGGCAAGAAAGAGGACGGAGCAGAGCTATAGACCATGTCCATGTAGTGGAAGATTGTCGGTTTTCAGGTGGCTATGAATGTAAGGGTGTTAAGTTTTCAAGTGGCAGTGAGTGTAACTCCACTTCTTATCACAAAGGTTACTAGATTATTTGTGGCATAAGGTTTACATTAAAGGGTTGATGTTCTAGCCCAGTTTTCTGAAATGTAAAGAATATGTTTTCTGTTTAGGCAATGTTTCTGCCTAGTTACAAAATGTTCCCCAGTGCTGTGCATGATCTGTACCCATTGGTGCAGTCTTTTCCCTGGGCACTTTTCCAACATGTCCAGGTCTTGTAAAAGGGACCACAGTTCTGCCAGACTCAGTTCAGGTGGAGTTTGAGTTCCAGTATCTGAGCCCACAGGGCTCTGGGCATTTACAGGTGCACTTTCTGTAGCTGCGACTGGCCCGAGGGGAGTTGTGGGTACTGGATGGTGGCAAGGTCCAGGGTCTGGTGTGGCACTGGCTCCCTCTGGTGTAGATCTCCAGAAGCTCAGATTCCTCCTGTGGTCCGAGATTAGGGACAGTAGGGACTTGTTGGTGGCTCATCCTCAAGGAAGGCTGCCCAATGGTGTCTACACTACTGTCCGTTTCCCAACAAGAAAGAAGTTAAAATGTACATAGCGGCAGAACCAAGGCCTCAAAAATGGCTCAATAGTAAAGGTTCAGGAAAACAAATGCAGGAGGTGGTGCCAAGACATCTGTACTTAAGCGCAAAGGGAAAAGATGTGGTGAGCTGTGGTAAGACTCAAAACTCTAAAGGCATGATGCTATGTCACTAAACCCAGGGCTAGGTGCAGCAGCCATAGTTAGCTACCTCAGTGTGAAGTGTCCTGCTTGGGCACCATGCCCATCATAGGAGGTATACTCCTCTCATGTTTCTTCTGCTAAAGGTGCCAAAGAAATGCTGAAAAGGCTGTGCCTTAGGGACATGGGCATATCCTGTATCCACTTTCCCCTGTGGCTGCAAGGGATCCTTGATTTGTATCACTGTGGTGAAACTGTAAATAGGTTTAATATATGCTGATGTACCTGTGCTGGCTACTGCTGAATTTGAATACAGCCAAATAATATTGATGACTACTGGCCTTTGGTAGGGTTTCAGTCAGGGCTCCAGCTGTGAAACCTGTATCACCATTATGGTGGAGATATGCCCTGTAAATTAACTGTTGGTGTTTTGTCAAGCAAAGTTGAAGAGCTTCTGACTCAGCTGAGACAACTTTGAAAAAAATAACATTCAGGCATACCACGTAGCTTGTATTTTGTATTTTATTCTGTAATTCTCACCTTATTTCCTTATCACTAAGGGTAGTTGCATGAATACAGTATTTATGCCCTTTTAGCTTTGGCTGCCTGCCTACACCTGACGTAATTCTGTTTGACATCAAAATATGTTGCTGTGGAGATATATATGATGTCATAAAAAGGGGTTGTGATGTCATGTGCAGAAAAGCAGCCAGAGTAGATACAGTCTAAGGGACAGGGATCTTGTTTTCATGCAACTGTTTTTTCAGTAATAAAGAAACTGGGGAATTGATTACTGAAAGTATATGAAGTACTAAAGAAAATGGGATGGAGCTGAATACAAATCTTACTTTTTTCAATTTATTTATTTTATTTTATTTATTGAGTCTTGGATTACAACATCTTTGAGCAATACAACTCATTTACAAAGGTTCCACATCAGTAGTACAAAAACAAAACAAGGTAAACAATAGATAAGTAAATAGCAGATATCAAGAATATACTAAAAAAAATAATACATCAAAAGCAATCAAAATAGCACTGAATGTTGCTCAATATAGCAGTAGAGTGGGCTAGAAGAGAGGACAGCCTGGGAGGCCTTGTCAAAATCTAGGAGAGAAAGTACTGGGGTGTAAGGTGGGGGATGGGGGAAACGAGGGTGAAGGAGATGAGTTGCACAGGAGGTGGAGAGGGAAAGAGCAGAGTTGCAAAGGAGATAGGGGATAGAGAGATGGGAGGATGGGGAGGTGGAAGGAGAGAACTGCGGTGAGTGCAGGAGTAGGTGGAGTGCTGGTGAAGTGAGGGGGAGGAAGACAAATTAATAGTATAAGGAGAAGAGGTGGTGTTTAGTCAGGAGGGGGCAGCCTAGCAGGCCTTGTCGAAACCTGAGAGAGAGTAAATATGAGTGGTAGAGAGGTAAGAGAGAGAAACATATGGAGAAGGAGGGAAGAAGTTAAAGAGGTGGCATGAGATAAGAGAATGGGTGGACGGTGAAAGAGGGAAGGTGAAGAGGAGCAAGGGAAGAACTTGAAAATGCGTGAGCAGAGAAGAAGTAGGGGTGAGGAGCAGAGGGGAAAAGGCTCGAGGGTAGGATCAAAATGAAGTGCCAAGAGTTAAAAGTGCCGAAAGGTATAAGTACAATGATAAAATAACCAGAAGGCTGCTAAGGGCGGCAGTCACATATACTGTTTGCTAATAGATGTTGTTGGAGTTTGTGTTTGAACAGGCCGAGTTTTGACTCAGCAGAGATGTCCCTACTCAGGGAGTTGAGCCAGAGGGGGGCTCTGTAAGCAAAAGACCTCTGACCTAAGGTGGTGCGGCATCTAGGAACAGTAAAGACCTGAGTTGCCAAGCTGCGAGTATGTTGGGTACTGTGACAAGGGCTAAGGAGCTGTTGGACCCCAGTTCAGTGTTTTCCTAATGTTGCCAGGGGTTCTTTAAAGCTCAAGCTGCCTTGCCCTGTGTCCTTCTATATAACTGACAAGGAACAAATCATGAAGAAACTGAATTCAAGCTGACTAATGAAGTTTATGGTTTACAGTTAAATAAATTGATCCCCTCCCAAGTTGCCTTGCCAGGATCAAAGTGAACAGTGTGGTGCAATACTGAGTTCTAATTTTTGACCAACCAAGGATGGCTCCTGGCAAGAAGATTCAAAGATCTATCCTAGACACAGGAGTCCACTCTGGTTATTTCCTGTCCCTCTTCTTCCCTGGGCACAGTGGTAGAGGCAGCCAGAAGGGGAGGTTGTTGCAATTATAAATACATCACAGATTTTAAGGATATCAGTGGCAAGCAGAACTAGTTTTCTCACATTATGTACAGTAACTCGTTTATTGAAAAGTATTGTCAAAAAACTCAAGAACTAATGTAGCTGAATGTTCTTGTACTCATCACACCTCAGTCTTAAATCATTTACCTCAGGGATTAGTCTCAGATCTGAGGAGCAGTACTTTTAAGCATAATCTTAAGAATTATTTGTTCTGCAAATCAAAATGTGGATGTGTTTTGTAAAATCAAAATATGATTGTCATAAACAGTGTTGCTTGGATGAATTTCTCACTATTGCCTAGCACTTGGACATTATTTCACAACAGGAATATAGTATCTCTTAAGCAGGATTTCCCACAGTTTCCCATCTACACCCTCGTGAAAGTTCACAAGGACCACCAGAATCCAGATGGTTGACCAGTGGTTTCAGTACTGGATCACTAACTGAAAATCTCTTCATGTTTTGGACACCTTCCTGTAAACTATGGTGGTCTAAATACCTTTCTACCTTAGAGATACCATGGCGGTTCTAGAGGCCCTCAGGCACCTCTCACTGGGATACTGGCATTATGTGGCACACGGCTGATGTGGTGTCATTTTACAGTAGTATCCAATGCCATCTGGGACCAAATGCTATCAGTTTCTTTATGGATAAACTGAAAACTGAGTATGTGTTAAGATCTGATTTTCTCATCAAGACCCCAGCATGATCCTTAGGTGGTAACTATTTCCATTTTGATTCGGAATACTATCTTCAGATTTGTGGTACTGCCATGAGGTCATTATGATTGGGGGAGGAACTAACAACAAAATGGAATGGGACCTGCGGTAGTCATATCAGATGACCTAAAGGTAGGCAAACAATGTGAGAAGGCAGTAAGGAGGGCTGGAGGGATACTGGGATGCACCAGAAGCCATACGAAGAGAGGCTGAAGGAGCTTAATATATATACCCTCGAGGAAAGAAGGGAAGGGGGGACATGATAGAAACTTTCAAGTACCTCAAGGGAATCAACAAAGTCCAAGAGGGTAGCATCTTTCAGAGAAAGAGATGTGCAAGAACAAGGGGGCACAATTTGAAGATAGAGGGGACGGCTAGGGACAACGTGAGGAAGTATTTTTCACGGAGAGCATGGTGAATGCATGGAACAGCCTTCCATAGGGCGCTAGGGTCAAAACAGTGGAGGAATTCAAGAATGTATGGGACAGACATAAGGCAATTCTAGATGGGGTAAGAAGAAGTAGGCTGTTGGTTAACTAGATCTGCAGCTTATCCAATAAGTAGGGAAATGGGCAGACTAGGTGGGCCAAGCGGTCCTTATCTGCCATCAAAGTCTATGTTTCTACGGCTCCTCCTACACAACCTCTTTATACAGTAGAAACATCAATTTAGCAGCAAATAAGGACCGCTTGGCCTATCCAATCTGCCTATTTCTCCCTATCTACACTATTACATCAGACCATGCCTGATATACAGCTTTTCCTTTTATGGTCTGTTGGGAAGAGGTGGTTGTTTACAACCCCAGGACCAATCCATTTAACAACAGGATCAGGTACTGGGGACCCTATATCTGTAATATTTTGTATATTTGAGGAGACTACTCAGGAAACAAAGGATTTTGTACAGTTGATCAACACTAATGATTGAATTTGAGCTTTCTTTTGTTCAGTGCATCCAGTTAGGACTACTTTTTGGACTTAACTGTGGCTGATGATGATGGCAGCATAACCACTGATAGTTACAGGAAACCAGTTGCTGAGAAACATACTTCTAAGAGCAGATAACTCTCATCCCCGACATCTGTCGCAGGGAATTCTTAATGGCCAGGTCCTTAGGCTCCACCAGAACTGCTTCAGTCTTGCCACATCTGATAGACAGTCTGGAGATCTGCATCACAGATTTATTGAGAAAGGCTATGATGCTTCTCTTCTGCAAGATGCCTGTAACAGACCTACTGTAGGTCGAATGACAGAAAAGAATTGCTTCAGCCCAAACCTAGATGTACTTCTGATCCACAAAATTAACTTTGTGATGGAATACAACTCCTTTATACCAGAGATAGCTGCAGTTTTGAAACCTTTTAGGCATGTCTTTTTAACTGACCCTGACCTTGCACCTACTGTTGGAGACAGACCTAGGGTTGTTATAAGAAGGGGAAAAGCATACAGATCCAGTGGTCAGTAGCCACTTTACACCCCATCATGTGGATTCAGTTAGAACCTTTTCCTGCTTTCTCTGCCCCACAGGATTTCATAGATGTTGGTCCTATAATGTGTGTTGTCACTCATCCCAGAGAACCATGTTCATGAGTCCTACCAGTAGCATAGCATGGCTGGCATGGGCCCTGGTGCAAGGAATGAAATGGGCCTCCTGGACCCCTCCCGTGTATGGTTAAAAATGAGTACGCTGTCGGTCACCTAGTGAAGTGGCCTTTTCCATGCATTTTGCCTTGTTTTTTTTTTCCTTAAAAATGGCAATGCTGACTGTTGTTCTTTCTGGGCCCTCTGATCCAGCATCTGCAGTCAGACTTAGTGACAGACAATGCAAGTGCACTGTGCACACACCAGCAAACCCTGCCCTGCCTTTCCCCAAGAACTGTCTCTTCTCGTGTTCAATTCCTAGTCTTTTTATTCATGTTTAGTTTTTTCTTTCTTTTTTCTTTCTTTTAAAATAAAATGCTGTGTTGTTTCGGGCCATCATCTCTGACCCTGACTCACTACTAGCTCAGGTGCAGCACCAGCCCCTCGGCCCTGGCTTAGCCTTTTTTCCATAATGATGATTTCTTCTCTCCCTTTTCATCTCCATTTTTTTTCAAAATTAAAACCCTATGTTTTCCTTCCCCCAACCCTCTAAAGCCCAGACAACATGCGATGGTGGATGAGGCAGCTACGTGATGCACGCAGTAATGGTTTGATTTAGAGAATGACTGAAACTCTGAAAAGCCTGCCTAGCCATCCTAGAAATGATGCTTCCTGTTCTTCTTCCAAAGTGCCTACGTGTGACATGTCCTCTTTCTGATCCACCTCTCAGCCTCCCCAACTCACTGCTGAGGCCATTGGTCAGGACTGACAGGTAAGCAGTCTCCTATTTGCTGCCTCACCTGTGAGTCCTGACTGGTCACTCAGGAATGCACATCACACATTGGGCATTTTAGGAAATCGGCAGTGGCGGTTCCTCGGCTAGGCTATCGAGTCCCCACTCCACCACGTGGTGTGTTTTCACCAGCTCAGAGTCCCATCACATGGTGTCACTCAGGACTGGTGATGCAGCAGGCATGCCTCAGTCAGGATGATCAGGTGGTGGTGTGGTGCTCCTGCCCGCAGTGTCTGGCATGATCGTGGCTGTGCCTGGGCCCCTTCAGCTCGTGAGCCCTGGTGCAGTTGTACCACCTGCACACTCTGTTGCCATGCCCCTGAGTCCTACCAATTCCCATCAGTATGAGATCTAGTGGTTGATTAGCTGCCACACACCATTCATAATGTATGTACTCTGGTGTGACTGCCCCTCTTTATACATTGGCTGCACTGTGCGACAGACAAAACAGCAGATTCCAGAACACATTAGGTCCATTACAAGTGGAAAAGTAGGTACTCAAAGTACATCTCCCATAATTTGAATCTTGATACCCTCCATTTCATGGGTGTGCACCACATACACCATTGGTAAAATGGGCAGACTGGATGGGCCTTGCAGTCCTTTTCTGCCGTCAATTTCTATATTTCTTTTCTTTTTTTTAAACTTTATGTTGATTAATTTCTCTTAAACACAGAGTTCCATATTACATTAGCCAGATATCGACAGATTACTACAAGAACAGCTAGTAGAAAAATAATATCTTAATCTAGGCATACAGGTTATGAATTTGTGGGTATTTCAACAATGCTGAACTAGCGTTCCATATTTAGTAGTCCCAAAAGCCACACTTCCACATGACAGGTGGTCAGTCCAAATATAATAGTTCAAGGATTATAAAGAATTCAACATCCAGTGTTGATTAGACCCCTTAACCAAACATGGGAATCCTAAAATGTAAGTGTGCCCCCACACACTAACAACTTAAAATCAACATCTTAAGCATCTACAGCGTGGTATGGAGATCTGAACATTTCCAGTCGGTTAAACTGACTATTTAATAAAATAAAAAACTTGAGCAGAACACTCCAAATAACTGGAAGGTATGAAACACTTCCTTTAGTGTAAACGCAGTATATATTAAACTCTGCTACAATCCCATAAGGAAGTCCAGGTCAACAATTTTTAAACTAAAAGTCTCATGTCAGGGTTGCTGATATGGTGAAGAGTCTATGCTGCTGCAATGAGCGCTGAGAGTTCAATTCTGTACTTTACCCTTTTCAAGTATATTCATCCTCCGATTCCCGATCTGATTCAGCCCCATATGTTTTATCCCAGTGGTGGTGGTAGTGTTAGGACCCTTTTATAATGTGACAGCAGACTCATTTTTACATTGCTGTTGGAGGCCTTATCACCATCAGGACTAAATGAGAATTGGGACCCCGTCCCATTCTTATAATTGTTTTTGTATTTTCACAGTTGATCTGTTCTCTTCTCACTAAAGCATGCCCTTTGAGGATTTCAAATCTGGGATGTGCATTTATCTACTTATCTATTTACTTTTTGACCTTACTGATATCATAAAAAAGATATAAGAAAATAACTGTATGGATTTTTTGTTTTATTATATCAATTGATATTCGATCTGAACTGTCCCCAGCCTTTCTGTATTTTATTTCTTTCTTTTTTTTTTAAACTGTATTTTTATTGGTTTTTCAATGCAATAAAAAATTTGTGGGGTACAATTCTTATGGTTCATTTCATTCTGCAATATCTGTTATATACAGTCAGCATACATCCTGTCATATTGCACAATAAATCCAAAGAGAGCATGTATCTTGAAAAACATTATTGCCAACAGTTTAAGTCCCAGGAATCTATTGACTAGAAGAAATAATGAGGTAAAAACAGTCCCCCTGGAGCACTCCACTCCTCCCACTAACCCCTGCTCCATATTTGTGTCACACTTCATGAGACAAAAAAGGGATCCTGAATGGATATATGCATAACCCAGTTGCACCATTTTAATTCAAACTTGTTGTATTTTGTTATTTCTAACCTTGTGCATTTTTAGTTTTTGTTTTTTTTACTTGCTATTTATGCTCCCTTCCTCACCGCATCTGCCCTTTTCCCTCAGGGACTATGCAGGCGACCCACAAGGCTCCACCAGGCATCTTGGGAACTGCTCCAGTGGACTGGCCCCATCATACAGCCTCAGATGACCTCCTGGGCAGGGTAGGAGGGAGACCCCAGGTTCCCCCCCAGCCAATGTCCATCACGTCAATTGGTCCAACTGAGCTTCTTCCCAGATCCTGGTCATGTGTGGTTAAGGCACCGGGGCCCATCTCCAGGTGCAGATGCAGTTTTTTTTGCATTTTCTGGTTCTTCTACCCCTTTGGATGATGGTACACAGGGCGGGTCCAAGGAGATGAGGGCATGCTGAGAAATGCTGCTGCTCTAGACCTCAGCTAATATCCTCCCTCCCTAGGTTCTGCGATCCTGGACTGCACCTCCACCTGTGGTCAAACAGGTGGTGGTATTGCAATGGGACCCACAACTCACCCTCCCTGAAGGAGGAGAGCAACCCTCCAGGCACTCAATCCTCATTCCGCTGGCAAGCCCTCCAGCAAACTGGGCTCGCTACCGAACCTGGGTCGCTGGCATTGCAAGTGGTAGCTCTACCGATGTACTGGCATGCCGGCTATTTTAGGATGTTTTTATAGTATTTGGCATTGGTGAAATCTGTTGTTATATATTTCTCTTTCTTGATGCTTGAACTAGGCTCCCAGTTAACTTTTACAGACTTATTGCAAGTACCTTGAAGTTGTGGTTGTTTAACCAGAGCTGTTGTGGTGAACCCTGTCACCCGATGAAGAACACAGCAGGGCTCAAAGTATTGAGGTTGATAATGCATGTCCTTTGCTTTCTGCCAAAATCAATCTGACTGTACCCACTTTAACAGCTCTGGTCCTTTGTTTCACACCAACACCGCTTTGTTTGCCCACCATAAGCAATGTTGCTTTAGAATTCTGTATACACATCTGGATTGTATTGTATTGTACTTCATGTTTTTATGTATTTATGTATGTTGTGTTCTTTTTACTGTAGTTACGCAACCCCCTAGCATGGCTGAAAATGGGTCTTAGGATCCGGTCCATTTCCTGTAAAGAAAAATAAATGAAACATACAATTAATAATCAACAAGAGACTGATTTTTATAACTATTTAGTGCACTATCATAAAACAATGCAATATGATTATGCTTGCGTAAAGTAGTAACAATATTATAAAAAACTATGGGTGGAAACTAAGCATTCTGACAGACTTGCTTTTGAAAAAGTATGAAATGGTTAATTTTATGTTGATTGCGCACATGCGCAAGAAACATATTGCTGCAGCTTTCTTCAGAAGCAGGTTGTGGAGGAGTGGCACTATTGTGGCCAGTGCCCCCACAACCTTTAAAGGCTTGGCCCACTTCCCCCAATGCCATGGCACACTGCTGCTGACACCAGTTCAGCCAGCATGCCACAACTTTCTAACGTTTTAGCTGCTGCAATCAGGGGCTGCCTCATCATTGCAGCTTCAGCCATTTGCTGCAATAAGGGAGCGACCCATCATTGCAGGGCGGAACCTTGAAACATTGATATTGTTTGTGAACATGGCAGCAGCTTGCCACCATGTTCACAAACAATATTAACCACCCCTGCTGAGGGGGTGTCCCCCCACCGTGTTTATTTGCCAACAGTGGCCCCAATCCCCATCGGCTTCAGTGTCCCAAGGGTTATGTTGCAGATGGGGGAGCCCACTCCTGTCGGCATTATGGAACTCCTCCCTTTGTTGTCTGCTGACAGGGTACCCAATCCCTCGCCGGCATAATGTAACACTCCCCCTTTTCAAAGCAACGGTGGTGCCCAACCCCTGTTAGTTACAGATGCCCCAACCCCAAAGACTCCATTGGCATGCTGGAAGCCACCCCAGTGTGCAACATGCCCCTGTAAAGTGAAAACAGTCCCATAATGTCTTTTTTTATTATTTTACCTGTAAAAAGGAAACAGTCCTTGTGTCTCTCTGCCCCCACAACCCGCACTCCACCCACTCGCACTCCTGCCTCCCCACACCCCATACTTACCTTTGGAGTCCGGTGCGATGATCTTGTGGACTGGGAACACGTCTGCACTCTTCAAAGCCGACATGCGAACTGAGGAAATGCCGATAAGCTGTATAATGGAATAAATAGGTTTTTCAACTTTGATGCATATCTCAGGCATTTTTTGAATTGTGGACCAAATTTTCAACATGGGGTTTTTGGGAACCCTCCTCATGAATTCTGGCACTGTCATGGCGTTATTGGGCCCTGAAAGGTGATTTTACAGTCACTGCACGGAATCTCTTTTTGGGAAAGACTAATGAAATGACAGTGCCAGTGTTCATGAGGTGGGCTCTCAGAAAGCCTATACTGCAAATTTGGTGGGAAAAATCCAAAAAATGACTGTTTTATGAGTGTGCATTGCACAGTTGCTACGCACGCACGTAACTTTGCAAATTTGCAATATTTTCACGCCAGATTTTCAGCATTGGCATTTTTTCAGACCTCCTTGTGAACAGTACAGCTGTCATTTTCCACATCCTGGCCAAAATGTGTTTTTGCTCCGCGCAGAATAACGTGGTTGCTGTGGGAAATCAGTGTTCAGGACAGATTAAGAAAATGACAGTGGCACTGTTCATGAGCAGAGGACCCAAAATGCCTATGGTGAAAATTTGGTGATGATATTCCATAAAATGACTGTGTTACGAGTGTGCATTGCACAGTTTGCACGCACGCTCATAACTTCACGAATTAATAAAATTTTCACTCCAGATTTTCAACATTGCCATTCTTTTACACCTCCTTATGAAAAGTACAGCTGTCATTTTTCACATCCTGGCCAAAATATGTTTTTGCAGTTCCAGTGCAGAATAGCGTGGTCACTGTGGAAAATCCGTGTTCGGGACACATTATAAAAATGACAGTGACACTGTTCATTAGCAGAGGTCCTAAAATGCCTATGTTGAAAATGTGGTGACAAAAGTCCATAAAATGAGTGTATTACGAATGTGCATTGCGCATTTCCACGCAGCTGTATTTTCGCAACTTTGCAATATTTTCACTCCAGATTTTCAGCATTGCCATTTTGCCACACTTCCTTATGAACAGTGCAGCTGTTATTTTCACATCCTGGCCAAATGTGTTTTCGCCTTCCGCACACAATTGCACGGTCGCTGTGGGAATCAGTGTTCGGGATACATTAAGAAAAAAATCTCACTGAGACTGTTCATGAGCAGAGGTCCTAAAACGCCTATGCTGAAAATTTTGTGATGAAACCCATAAAATGAGTGTGTTACGAGCATGTGTTGTGCATCCATGCACCTTGTAAGTTTGCAAATTAGTAATATTTTCATGCCAGATTTTCAACACTGGCATTTGTTCACACCTCCCTTATGAACAGTACAGCTGTCATTTTTTCACATCCTAGCCGAAATGTATTTCCATGTTTCTGGCATAGAATACCACAGTCGCTGTCGGAAATCAGTGTTTGGGACAGATTAGGATCGAGCGACTGGGGAGGAGGACCGAGCTCAACTGACCTCTGTCGGGACTGCTGCAGATTTCTTTGTGGGCAGGAAAAGGTGACAATGCAGACAGAAGCCCAGTACAAAGGGCAGCCTGCAGCGCTGGGAGACATAGAATGAGCAAGTGAGGGAGGGGGAGGAGTGAGCTCAACGGAGCTCTGTTGGGACTGCTGTGGATTTCTTTGTGGGCAGGAAAAGCAATGCATGGGGGCCTGAGTACGAAGGGCAACTGCAGCGTGGGAGAAACAGAATGAGCGAGTGACAGAGGGAGTGAGCGAGCTCAATGGAGCTCTATCGTGACTGTCGCAGATTTCTTTGTGGGCAGAAAAGGATGGCAATGCAGGCAGGAGCCCAGTACAGAAGGGCAGCCTGCAGCACCAGCAGAAACAGAATGAGCGAGTGAGACAGGGGGAGTGAGTGAGGCCAACGGAGCTCTGTTGGGACTGCTGCAGATTTCTTTGTAGGCAGAAAAAGATGCGGACAGAGGCAGAAGCCCAGTACAAAAGGGCAGCCTGCAGCACCAGGAGAAACAGAATGAGCGAGTGAGACAGGAGGAGTGAGCGACCTCAATGGAGCTCTATCGGGACAGCTGCGGATTTCTTTGTGGGCAGGAAAAGGTGCCAACGCAGGCAAAAGCCCAGTACAAAAGGGCAGCCTGCAGCACCGGGAGAAACAGAATGAGCGAGTGAGAGAGGGGGAGTGACTGAGCTCAACGGATCTCTATCGTGACTGCTGTGTATTTCTTTGTGGGCAGAAAAAGGCGGCAACACAGGCAGGAGCCCAGTACAAAAGGCCAGCCTGCAGCACCGGCAGAAACGGAATGAGCGAATGACAGAGGGGGAATGAGCTACCTCAATGGACCTGTGTCAGGACTGCTGCAGATTTCTTTGTGGGCAGAAAAAGCCGCCAACATAGGCAGGAGCCCAGCACAAAGGGCAGCCTGCAGCGCCAGCAGAAACAGAATGAGCAAGTGAGAGGGGACTGAATGAGCTCAATGGAGCTCTGTTGGGACTGCTGTGAATTTCTTTGTGGGCATAAAAAGGCAGCAATGCACGCAGGGGCCCAGTACAAAGGGCAGCCTGCAGTGGTGGGAGAAATAGAACAAACGAGTGAGAGGGGGGAGTGAGTGAGCGAGCTCAACGGAGCTGTATCATGACTGTTGCAGATTTCTTTGTGGGCAGAAAAGGGCAGCAATGCAGGCAGGAGCCTAGTGCAAAAGGGCAGCTTGCAGTGCCGGCAGAAACGGAACGAGCGAGTGAGACAGAGGAGTGAGTGAGTCCAACGGAGCTCTGTTGGGACTACTGCCGATTTCTTTTGTGGGCAGAAAAAATTGCCAACAGAGGCAAAAGCCCAGTACAAAAGGGCAGCCTGCAGTACCAGGAGAAACAGAATGAGCGAGTGAGACAGGAGGAGTGAGTGACCTCAACGGAGTTCTGTCGGGATAGCTGCAGATTTCTTTGTGGGCAGCAAAGGTGCCAATGCAGGCAGGAACCCGGCAAAAGGGCAGCCTGCAGCACTGGGAGAAACAGAATGACTGAAAGAGAGGGGGAGTGAGCGAGCTCAACAGAGGTCTGTCTTGACTGCTGCAGATTTCTTTGTGGGCAGGAAAAGGTGACAATGCAGGCAGGAGCCCAGTACAAAAGGGCAGCCTGCAGCTCTGGGAGACACAGAACAAGCAAGCGAGGGAGGGGGAGTGAGTGAGTTCAACGGAGCTCTGTTGGGACTGCTGTGGATTTCTTTGTGGGCAGGAAAAGGCAGCAATGCATGCAGGGGCTGAGTACAAAAGGGCAGCCTGCAGCGGTGGGAGAAACAGAACGAAGAAGTGAGAGTGGGGGAGTGAGTGAGCGAGCTCAACGGAGCTGTATCATGACTGCTGCAGATTTCTTTGTGGGCAGAAAAGGGCAGCAATGCAGGCAGGAGCCCAGTGCAAAAGGGCAGCCTGCAGCACTGGCAGAAACGGAATGAGCGAGTGAGACGGGGGAGTGAGTGAGGCCAACGGAGCTCTGTCGGGACTGCTGCAGATTTCTTTGTGGGAAGAAAAAATTGCCAATAGAGGCAGAAGCCCAGTACAAAAGGGCAGCCTGCAACGTCAGGAGAAACAGAATGAGCAAGTGAGACAGGCGGAGAGAGAGACCTCAACGGAGCTCTGTCGGGACAGCTGCAGATTTTTTTGTGGGCAGAAAAAGGTGCCAATGCAGGCAGAAGCCCAGTACAAAAGGGCAGCCAGCAGCGCCGGGAGAAACACAATGAGCGAGTGAGAGAGGGGGAGAGAGCGAGCTCAACAGATCTCTATCATGACGCCGCAGATTGCTTTGTGGGCAGAAAAAGGCGGCAATGCAGGCAGGAGCCCAGCCTCGAAACCCATCCAACCGGGCAGTGTTATGTAATGCCAGGTCAATTAAAAACAAGACCGCTATTATAGCGGATCTTGTTGTAACATCTGATCTGGCATGCATCACCGAGACCTGGTTGGATGAGAATGCAGGCCCTATATTGGCCTCTGCTGCTCCATCCGGGTTCTCGGTGATACACCGCCCGAGGTTGGATCGTAGGTGCGGGGGTGTAGCCATCTTTTTTAGAATGGAGCTGGGTCTTGTGGATGTGCCAGTGGGTGTCACTAGATCCTTGAGTGTATCCTGGGAGCAGGTGCAGGGTTCAGGGTTCTTCTCATCTACCGACCACCCGGTGATGGTGGAGAATTACTGAAGGAGTTTGCAGAATTCATTGTCGACGTAGCGCTGGAGTCACCCAGATGGTTAATACTGGGTGACTTCAGCTGGTCAACAATGAACTCTCGCATTTTGGGAAAAATTTCCTCCAACTGATGACAATGTTGGGCCTTACACAGGTGGTTACCTCTGCTACCCATGTAGGGGGTCACTCATTGGACCTAGTGTTTCTACTGGAGTTGGAGGTCACGCATTTGGGGGTGGAACCAAATGTGTGGACAGACCATCTCACCATAAGATTTAGCTTTGGGGCACCCCTAAAGAGGCCTGCTCCTACAGAGATGGTACAATACTGCCCTTTAAGGGGAGTTACCCCAGAAGGCCTTTCGGTGGTGTTGGACCAATCGGGTATTTCGAGTGAGTGCATGGATCCAGGGGATCTCATACTTGCCTATAATAAGGCTGTGGGTGATGCCCTGGATCAAATTACACCTGTTCGCGTTCGTCCATTCACTCAGTGTTCAAGATCGTCATGGTTTGATGATTCATTGAAGGAGCTGAGGAAAGTAGGATGAAGGTTAGAGAGAGCTTGGCGAAAGTCCAGCCTAGATGCTGACAGACTTAGATTGATGGACCATTTTAAGGTCTATCATTCAGTAATGACCCGCAAGAAGGCAGAATTCCAGTCCAGGGAGATTGCTGCTCCGCAGAATCGACCAGCCAAACTCTTTCAGACTGTCGACAGATTGTGCAATCCACTCTGTCTGCAGTCTGGAAGAGATTTTTCACAGATGAAGTGTGATGAGCTTGCTCGATTCTTCGCAGATAAGATTGCCAGCATCAGATCGGGCATCCGTCCTGCTCTCTCTATAGGGAGTTGTGATGGTTGACAAGAGGAAGCAATCCCTTGTGTCTACTGGTCTGACTTTAGTAGGCCAGCATTCACGGATGTTGTGAGGATTATCCAGACTATATGACCAACCAGTTGCAGTTTGGATCCAGGCCCTACACCACTGTTATTAAGTTGTGTAAATATTATCTGCCCGATCCTTCCTGAAATTGTCTGGAAATCTTTGGAGCAAGGGGTTTTCCCCGCCTCCTTAAAGGAGGCAGTCATTTGGCCACTCTTTAAAAAACCTTCACTGAATCCAGACGTCCCGGCTAACTACAGACCTATCTCTAACCTGCCCTTTGTGGGTAAGGTTATTGAAAAGGTGGTTGCGATACAGTTGGATGACCATCTTATGAATCACAACATCTATGAAGCTTTCCAGTCGGGGTTCAGGAAAAGACATAGCACTAAGACTGCCCTTTTCTGGGTTTTAAATGATCTCCTAATTGCGAGAGATTGAAAGGCTTGTACTAGTCTAGTCCTTCTTGATCTCTGCAGCTTTTGATACTGTGGATCATGGAGTGCTGCTGGAGCACCTGCGACTTCTTTGTGGACTGTCTGGTACAGTCTTACATTGGTTTCAATCTTTCCTCATGGGGCGGACTCAGAGGATTACAATGGGGATTTATTCCACTGATACCGTCTCTCTGTCCTGTGGGGTACCGCAGGGCTCCATTTTGGCGCCCATGTTATTCGCAGTTTATATGCTGCAATTAGGAGATATATTAGGTGTTACAGTCTGGGTTTTCACTGCTATGCAGATGATACCCAGCTGTATCTGTCCTTTATTCCCGGTCAGTATGATGCAGTCTCTCTGCTTAACAGCTGTCTAGCTGAAATCAATGACTGGATGAGCACCAGCTGGCTGAGGTTAAACCCGGATAAGACCGAGGTGTTGGTTGTGGACCCAGGTCACCTTGAGGAGGGTCATAGGGCTGAAGTACCATCAGGCCTTTGGCTTGGTGGTGCCCAGCTCTTGACCTCAGGCCAGGTGCGGAACCTGGGCATTATTTTTGACAGCGGTTTGACCTTGAAATCACAGGTGTCAGCCATTGTCAAGTCCTCTTTTTTCCATCTGAGGAATATCGCCCGGGTAAAACACCTGGTTCCTCCGCCTGACCTTCCTACTCTGGTCCACGCCTTTGTGACCACTCACCTTGATTACTGCAATTCCCTTTACCTGGGGCTACTGGGGGTTGAAATTCATCACCTGCAGTTAGTGCAGAACGCAGCAGCCAGGCTTTTGACTGGAACATCTAGGTATAGTCATATTATGTCTGTTTTGCGTAGGCTGCACTGGTTGCCGGTACAATGGCGAATCACCTTCAGGGTCGGGTTACTGACCTATAAAGCCTTACATGAGCAGGCACCGCAGTATCTGAAAGATCTCCTTACTCCCTACTGCCCCTCTCGATCACTCTGTTCTGCCGATGAGGGATTGCTAGAGATTCCCAGGGTTCGTTTGAAAACATCAGGAGCTCGTGCATTTTCATATGCAGCTCCGGCCCTGTGGAATTCTCTACCTCGTCGGATACGAAGCTGCCTGACCGTCGAGAGTTTTAAAGTAGAGTTGAAAACTTTTTTATTTTCTAAAGCTTATGGCTTATGATTTTATATTATTAATATTGTATTGTTGCTTATTGTTTGTAAAGTGCTTGATCATTGGAAAGCGTTTTTAAATAAATTTATTTACTTACTACTAGTTCAAAAGGCCAGCCTGCAGCACCGGCAGAAACAGAATGAGCGAGAGAGGGGAGTGAGCTAGCTCAATGGACCTGTGTCAGGACTGCTGCAGATTTCTTTGTGGGCAGAAAAAGCCACCAACAGAGGCGGGAGCCCAGTACAAAAGGGCAGCCTGCAGCGCCAGCAGAAACAGAATGAGTGAGTGAGAGAGGGGGAGTGACCCACCTCAACAGAGCTCTGTCGGGACAGCTGCAGATTTCTTTGTGGACAGAAAAACATGCCAACGCAGGCAGGAGCCCAGTACAAAAGAGCAGCTTGCAGCACCGGGAGAAACAGAACGAGCGCGTTACACAGGAGCACTGAGCAAGCTCAACGGACCAACGCAATCAACATTTGGCATTGACAAATGCTTGTTTTACTTGGAACATGCATTGTTTTTATAGCAATGTTTATTGAGTGAATGTTTGTTGAATGTAGACTCTCTTGCTATCGGTTTGTGAAGGTGTCCCTGGCTAACAACTGGCTTAACACACTTCACCACTGCTGTCACCAATCTATTGCAAATTTACACTGGGCTTTTCGTTTCTAATCCCAATTTTAGCTGCTGACTCACACTGAACCAAGCCTCTGGATGGAGGAATCCATGTTTGCTTCATGCCCTCCTGAAGGTACTTCTGTAGTAGAAGCACTCTTACTTTAACTTGGCACATGATCTCAGAGACAGGCACGGAGTTGCCTGAGAAAAATCAATTACCTGCACTTTTTAAAAACACTGCATAGTTACAGAAGAACTGATATAAAATATTTATTATCTGAAAAAATTTAAAAGTATAAAGACAAACTATGCAAAAGTCTACTGAATGATATCAAGACAACAAATGGGAAATACAGAACACATTAGGAACATCAAAATAAACAGGCTTTATATGAAAGGAGTACTAACAGAAAAAAGGCCAAATTGATATAAACTCTTCCTAAAACTCTTCCTACCACTCAGACCGTAAAAAGATTTTTGCAAACAACATCAGTTTTCAACAGAACACACAGCAGCTGAGAACTGGCATACTCTCGCAGTGGTAACGCTACTGCTCACAATGCTGGCAACCTATGTTCATGAATGAGCCTGGTTTGTTGGAGGGCCGGCTGGGGAGAGAAGGTCTGAACGTCCCACTGGCACTCTTCTCCTCTGGGGGAGGTGGGAGGGAATGCTCCATCATGTGACCGCAACCTGGGTGATCACGGGTGGTGGTTCAGGCAGGGGTACACTTGGGGTAGAAATGCTAATTTGCTGAGGGGGGTGCCATATGCCATATTCTAGATACACTCTGTCCTCAGCTGGCATCTCTACAAGGAAGGCATAAACAAGGAAACACCCCAGCTACCGCAGAATGATTGACCCACTCATCAACCTGTGCTGCCTCTTGGTGTCAAGCAGATTTGCTGGATTTGATGGGACTTGGGCCAGTCAGTTGACCTCCTTCATGGGATGGGAAATACCATGAGCGATTGCCAGAGGTAGTAAATCCTGGTGCGACTGGGTTGGAACAGCTGCGGGGTTCCTGACAGGTGCCTGGAAAGCCAGTTGGTGACTCAGGCACAGAAAGTATAGGTGAAGAAAACAGAATTGGCATACTTTCTGATGAACAAAGCTTTCTCTGTGGGCAATTCTGATTCTCAAGGTGCAGAGAACAGAAAAAGAACTGTCCCTTACCTGTGCACCCTAGTTAAAGTGTGCCTTGATCTTCCATCTTGATGCCACAGGGCATCACCATCTGCATGTAGCTTCTATTTTCAGAGACATCCAACTGGCTCCATCCAAACACCAGACAGTTTTGACTGGTTCTGGAGTTGATCCTCCATGAGGTAACCAAGTTAAGCTGCCTATTCATATGTGAATAGGCAATGAGCCCATCTGCATGGTCTTTTGTGTCCAAGAAGCAGCTCAACAATCCCCCCCCATCGGACATTAACAACCTTATTCAGCATGAATTAAGCTCTCTTCCCTTCCCAGTATGTGGCCTCTTTAACAATCTAGGCTTTTACAACTAGAAGTTTGACGCACCACTCAAATATCTTAAGACTCGATTTAAAGAATTGTTTGCACAGCTGAGAAGAAGAATTCATCACAAACTTTCGAACATACGACAATGCCAGCAGATAAAGGCCACTTCAGTCTATCTTGTTTGCTCAAGTATGCAGCTCTGTGTTGTGTATACTAGAGCTGCCCCTTACACAAAAGATTTTTGATGAAAAGCCATTGATCAAGTTTAAGGCTTCTGGGCAGACTAGATGGACCTAGCGGTCCTTATCTGCCGACAATTTCTATGTATCTATGTAACCACTCTGTTTACACATCTGGGCCAAGATATTCAAAGCTTTGCACCATGCACAAAGTGATTGTGCCAATGCTGCGTGTGGGTTTGCAATGAATTCCTGTATTCAAAGGGTACTGTTGAGCATGCAAAAATTGTTACCCCTGCACAGAGATAATGTAAGTAGTGTGCAAAGGTGGGGGTGGGATCATGCATGTCTGTGCAGCATGACATTCAGCATGTTAGTGCTGTGCAAATGCATTTGCGCAGGTCACTTAGTGCCACGCAGTTACTACCTGTAAAAGGCTATCTAAAACTAGGGCAACCCTAGAGGTGGGCAGAGACACTGTGGGCCACAATCCAAGATGGCACCTGGGGAGAACACATAGTCTACCTCATGCAGCAGGTCCCAGAGTATCAGGAGTGGGCCAGTGCTCACCCTGGGCCCACACATAGTTCACAGAGGTGCTATGCTGACACAGACAGTACAGTCCATGAGTCCCATATGAAGTCCTCAGTGAGGACCAGCTCGTGGGCTGGTACAGGCTCAACAGGCCCATGCTCAGGCAGCTGTGTGAGCTGCTGCATGACCAGCTCCAGACACCCAGCACAGCCATGCATTGTCAGTAGAGCTGAAGATAATGGCTGCAATGTGTTTCCTGGCATCCGGAACATTCCAGACACCGGTGGGGGTCACCACTAGTATCTTACAGTCAGTCACCTTGCACCTGCTGGGCCAGTTCCTAGATGCCCTGCTGGCCCATGCTGGGGAGTTAGTTGTATTTCCCAGTAAACCAGCTGACTGAACAGCTACCATGCAGCAGTTCCATCAGGGTTGCACACCTTCCATCTATACTCAGTGCCACTTACTGCATCCATGTTGTCATCTGGGCACCCACTAGTGATGGAGTGAAGACCTATCTCCGTAAGAAGCAGTACCACTCCATTAATTGCCAGGTGGTGAGTGATGCAACAGGGCACATCACCAATGTCCTGGCAGTGCTCATGATGCCTTCATATGGCACAACTCCATCCTGTGCCAGAGCTATGAACATGGGGACATCCCTAGTGGCCACCTCATCAGCGAGTATACCTCACAGCCCTCCCCACCCCTTATTGTACATGATGAACTAACCTATGCCTTTTACCTACATAGGGGATAGTGCCTATTCCCTGCATCCTTGACTACTCACACCTGTCCTGTGCCCCACATCCATTGCAGATGACAGGTACAGTGCGGCACACACTGCCTTGTGCAACGTCATCAAGTGTGTGTTTGGAATGCTTAAGATGCAGTTCCAGTGCTTTAATTGATCAGGTGGTGCCCTACAGTACACGACTTAGAAGGCCTGTGCCATATTCCTTGCCTGTTGTATACTACACAACATGGCACTCATCTGTGGGATTTGCATGCAGCCCTGGGGGAACAACCTGCAGCAAATTCAGAGCCAGAGGGCCAGGGGATACCACAGCAGCTCAACAGGCGTAACCCCAGAATGGCCAGGAGGGCCCAGGAGTACAGAGCCCAACTCATAAAAGACATTTTCAAACATGACGGGTGAGTACAGACCACACATGTGACTGTAATATGTTTAATCAGTATATTATCAAACTAGAACAGTACATACAAAGCATCATGCTAGGCAGAGGAGTAAGAAACAGGAAATACAGAAACGCATTACAACCAGGTGGAGGGAGCGAATAGGGTGCACACACAAACAAATTCATGTGAGCAGGGGGTCATACAGGATTTTTTCTTTTGTAATTAGTGGAGAGCACTCACCCCTGCACCAGTAGCATCAAAATAAAGTGAACTCACACACACAGTGTTTCCAAGGCTTTTTACTCTCTTTTACATCATTCCACGATGCATTACAGGAGGCTTACATTTCACCCGACCATCGGGCTTCATCTGAGCTAGTGAAAAGATTAAACAGTGAGTTTTTTTATATGTTCCACTTAAGTGATCATAAAATGAGAAACCAATCAGTGCACTTCCATTACTAATTATACAACCAATCACAGTGTCCAAAACCCATTTGAAAATCCATTAAGGTGATTCATTCTTGCTAGCAGGCTTCATTTTTAGATCAGCTCTATTCCCCTCAGTTCTTGATGAACCTGTATAAGAGAAATACCACAGAAGTGAAATTTTGATGCTAGCATCTATTTCTACTTCAGAAGATGTTCCCTATGTGCTCCAGTTAAGATTTAATATACAAACACATAGCTCATAGAAACATACACTTTGATGGCAGATAAGGACCGCTTGGCCCACCTAGTCTGCTCATTTCCCTATCTAGAGGATAAGCTGCAGATCCTGTTTAACCAACAGCCTATTTCTTCCTACCCACCACAAAAATTGCCTTGTGTCTGTCCCATGCATTCTTGAATTCTCCCACAGTTTTAGACCCCACAACCTCCTCAGAAAGGCTGTTCCATGCGTCCACCACCCTCTCTGTGAAAAAATACTTCCTCACATTGCCCCTGAGCCGTCCCCATCTATCTTCAAATTGTGTCCCCTTGTTCTTGCACATCTCTTTTTCTGAAAGATGCTACCCTCTTGGACTTTGTTGATTCCACTGAGGTACTTAAACGTTTCTATCATGTCCCCCTCTCCCTCCTTTCCTCAAGGGTATACATATTAAGCTCCTTTAGTCTCTCCTCATATGGCTTCTCTTGCAGACCCTGCACCATTTTAGTTGCCCTCCTCTGAACTGCCTCCATCCTGTCTATGTCCTTGCGGAGATGGGGTCTCCAGAACTGGATGCATTACTCCAGATGGGGTCTCACCAACTGTCTGTACAGGGGGATAACAACTTCCTGTTTTCTGCTGGTGATACCTCTCCCTATACATCCTAGTATACCCCAGCCCTCCCTACCACCTTCATGTTGCTTGCCAAACTTAAGGTCATCTGATATGATTACCCCCAGGTCCCTTTCCATTTTGTTGTTGTTACTACCCCCATTGTGTAATCTTCCTGGGTTTTGTTTCCCAGGTGCATTACTTGCACTTTGCATTGAATCCAAGCTGCCATACTTCTGACCATTCCTCCAGCCTTGCCAGTCCCTTCTCATCCTTTCCATGCCTCCTTGTGTATCAACCCTGTTGCAGATCTTTGTGTCATCTGCAAAGGGCATACTTTTCCTTCCAGTCCCTCTGCAATGTCACTTATAAAGACATTAAAAGGACTGGACCAGTACTGAACCCTCATGGTACCCACTAGTAACTCTCTTTCTTCAGAGTGGACTCCATTTACAATTACCTTCTGTGTTCTGTTGTTCAGCCAATGTTTTACCCTAGGCTACCACCCTGGGACCCACTCCCAGGCTGGTTAATTTGACTACTAATCTTTGTGTGGGACTGTGTCAAATGCCTTGCTAAAGTCTAGGTAGGCCATGTCCACAGCCCCACCCTGGTCTACTACTTTGGTCACCCAGTCAAAGAAATCAATTAGTTTGTCTGACATGACTTTCCCGCTGTGAACCCATGCTGCCTTGGGTCCTGTGGCCCACTGGCCTCTAGGTACTCAACAATTCTACCTTCAGAAGTGATTCTATCACTTTCCCTACCACAGAGCTCAAACTGACAGGTCTGTAGTTTCCTGCCTCTGTCTTGGTCTCACTTTTGTGAAGAGGAATCACAGCCGCCTTCTTCCAGTCCTCAGGTACCACACCATCCTCCCATGATTTGTTAAAAATGGTAGTCAGTGGTGTCACTAGTTCACTGCTTAATTCTTTTAGAATCCTGGGGTGAATTCCATCTGGCCCCATTGCTTTGTCCACCTTCAGTTTTAGGAGTTCTTTCAGAACCCTTTCTTCTGTGAAAGAACTGGGATCGACCCCCCCAGAGTGCTTCTGTTAATTGGATTAGGCACCTCCCCCACTTCCTCTTTTGTGAATACTGAACAGAAGTATTCATTCAGTATCCCTACTTTTTCACTGTCACTCTCTGCTCACCCACCATCTATTCTGTTCAGCCTCACTATCCCTCCCTTTGTCTTTCTACGCTCCCTGATATACCTATAAAATGTTTTATCCCCCTTCTTAACCGAGTTAGCTATCTTTTCCTCAGTTTGTGCCTTTGTTATTCTGACTACCCTCCCTGCTTCCTTCTGCCTTAACTGGTACAGTTCTCTGTCCTGCTCATTCTGTGTTTCCTTATGCTTCCTAAATGCTTTCTTTTTCTCCCTAACCTTCACCGCCACCTCTTTTGAGAACCATAGCAGCTTTTTCTTTCTTTTTGATTTGTTTATTTGCTTCACACAAAGGCTTGTTGCCTCTGTGATGGCAGTTTTGATATTTTCCCATTGTTGCTCCACCCCTCCTTCTAGTCTGTTTGCTAGTGCTTTTCTATGGCACTCTCCCATCTTGCCAAAGTCAGCCTTCCTGAAGTTCAGAACCCTCATTTTTGTATGGCTTGACTCTGTAGCTGAGTTTATCATGAACCACACTGTTTGGTGGTCACTTGTTCCCAAATGGCTACCCACTTCTAGATCTGAGATCCTCTCACTGTCCCCATTTGAGAGTACGATGTCTAAGATTGCTCCCCCTCGAGTAGGTTCCAAATCTAGCTGTTTGAGGCATGCCACCTGAAGGGCATCAAGAATGGCCCTGCTTTTGGATGTGGCTGCCGAAGGTGCTCCTGTTAACATCTGGCATGTTAAGGTCCCCATCAACAGTATCTCCCTTCTCTACCATCCTAAGTATGCCTTCTATTTGTCCATTCCCTCCCCTGACATGGGGTCTATATAAACCCTGTGTGATTGTGGTGCCATTTCCAGTCTCTAAGGTGACCCACAGTGCCTCCTCTCCTCCCTGTTTACTCTTTTGTTCAGCTGCTTTTATCCCTTCCCTTACATGAGAGACTCCCCCCTTCTGCCCTCCTGTTTCTCCTGTGGGTTGTGTACCCTGGTATGTTAACATCCCAGTCATGGTTCTCTGTGTACCATGTTTCTGTGACTGCTGCAATATCCAGGCATCCCTCTTCCATCAAGGCCACCAGTTCAGGGAGCTTGGTGCCCAGACTACGGGCATTGGTAATCTTATCCTCCATTTCTTGATGGCCTTAACCCTTTTGTCCTTCCCTGTCCTTATTGCATTTGTCATTTCTCCATTTACCCAGGCGCTTCTCCTATGACATCTCTATGTTGGTGTCTGCCTCACTTAGTACCCTGATATTTTGGGGGCTAGGATTTCCTGCTCCTTTTCCAGTGCCTTCTCCTTGGCTAGTTTAAATGCTTGTCAAAAGTATTTAAACCTATCAGCTAGGATCCTGGTTCCTCCTGGACAGATGCAGACAATCATGTCAGTATAGGCCTGCATCCTCCAGGTGGACCCCAGTCCCCAATGAAGCCAAATCCTGAGCTGCACCAGTTTTTTCAACCACTGATTGAATCCCATGGTGTGGTGCACCCTAGCCTCACCGTGCCATAGACAAGCAGCACCTCCGAGAAGGTTACGTGTGTATTTGTCTAAGGCCCCTCCCATCTCCACAAATGCTTCTTGCACTGCTCTGATCCCTTTCTTAGCTGGGTCATTTGTTCCTAGGTGGGCAATGACATCCAGGTCCCTCCCCTGTGCAGCTACTCCTGTGATCCAGAGGATTTGCGCCCTGTCCCTCAAAGCCATGGTGCCAGGCAGGCACATTACCTCCCTCTCCCCTTCCTCCCCCAGTTCTACCTTCCTAACAATGGAGTCCCCCACCAGGAGTTGTTTTCTTTCCCTGTGGGGTCCCATGCCACCCTCCTGTGGGTGTCCTTTGTGGAGGTTCCCAGCATCCTCCTTGGTCTCTACTGTGGGTGCCTCCATAGAGGAACCACACTTTTACAGAACGGCATAGAAATTATGGAGAGGTGCAACTGGAGGGATGCGCCTCTATTCCACCACCCTCACCCTCCCTGAGCCCACTGTGGTCCAACCACTCCTCTTTTTTGGCAACGTGTGAGGCAACGGCAGTTACCCTGGTGGTCCCTGGGTGGGAGAGGAGGTCCCACAAATCCTGGCCAACTCAGCCTGGAGATGAGCAACCTCCTCCCTCAGCCCAGAGAGGTGTCTGCAGATGGGACAACACTGCATCCTCCAGAACATCTCCCGGAAGACTGCTGCTTCACAGCCACTGCACTGCACTACTCCAATCATGTCTTTTTTCTGGCCCCCTAACTGTTATTTGGAATACTTACTCTTTCCTCTGTTTATTTATTTCTTTTTTTTTCTTCTGTCCCTACTTACTTACTGCCTCTGCCCCCTTTTAGCTCCAGATCTTCCTGTTCTGAGACAAGAAGTTCCTATATTTCTCAGTAGTCTCCTTACTTGCTCAGAGTCAGACCTCCAGCAGCTAGGGGGGATGAAGAGCTACTCTTGCCCTTCTAGGATGGTGAGTCTTTGGTGGCCCTGTGATCACTCACTTCCTGCTCCCAAACAGCTCCTTTATAGTACTTCATTTTGGTGTGGGGGATCCACATTTTATTTTATTTTCTGCTTTTCTTTAGAAATGACTTTAGCTCTATTTTATCATTAAGACCAAGATATTTCATAGCACCTAGTCTATAGATCCACAGCTACTCTTTTTCATTTAATATTGCTTCCAGATCTCCCCCTGTCACTTTCTCAGGGACAACTTCCAGTCCACAGTGACTCTGCGGTTGCCACTATTTTTGTACATTTTTATGTGGAGAGCTACGGCATACTCAATATTGCCATTTCTTATGGCCAGAATGTTTTTCGTTCATCCAATACCTTAATTTTCTCTTTGTTCTTCCCACATAAAATCTGCTGCAGGTACATGTCAATTTGTACACAACTGTTTTTTTATTGCAATTTATGCTGTCCCTTATTCTCTCTCTCTCATACTAGTCTTGGGATTGAGAAAATCTTCAGTTGTTAGCATAAAATTGCAAGTGCTACAAAGTCACATGGCATAGAGCCCACTTTTGGTTGTGTTACTGATTTCCGAGTTTTGGCTGCTAATCACAAACCAGAAAGTCCTTCAGATTCCTACCCTTCAATAAGAAATTCTAAGAGGTTCTCAAAGAGGGGTTTTAAAGGGGTAATCCCTCAGTATTAATAAATTGTTCTTGATAATATTTACCAGCTCCTCACTGCCCACCCCACCATAAGTATAGTAGTTACAGAGGTTAGCATACCCTAAGGTCTTCTGGTCTATTTTTTTGTCTGTAACAAACTCTCACATGGTGTAGCATCCACTGTCATTTTTGCATTTTGGATGTCCCATTCTGGGTATTTTCTTTCCCTCAGCCTTTCTGCTAATTCACCTGCCCTGGTTTGGTACAGCTGATCATTACCACAATTTCTTTTCATCCTCAAGAACTCTCACTTTGGAAGGTTTCTGACAGTATGCCCTGAATGGCAACTTGTTGCCAGTAACAGACTGTTTCTGTCAGTTGGCTTTTTATAAAGGTCAGTAAGCAAAGATCCATCTCGTTGTTTTTTAATGGTCAAATCAAGAAAATGTATCTCTTTCTGGTCAACACCAATCTTAAACCTTAAATTTGAGTTAGATTTTCCAAAAGGCAACACAATCATTCAGCTCCTCCCTGGTTCCTTCCATATTAACCTTGCCTTTGAAAAACTTTATGTGTGAGTTCACTTTATTTTTAATGCTACTGGTGCAGAGGTGAGTGCTCTCCACTAATTACAAAGTCAGTATAAGTTTCTGCTGTAGCACCACCTTCCTGTGATCCCCACTACTGCCTGGTCTTACAGGGGTGTCAACAAAGATACACACCATCCATTGGTGGAGGAACAAGGGAGTGCATGGAATTACAGGGCTGCCAGGCAGGGGCTAGTAAATGGGGTACACACAAAGAAAGGTCATGTTGGGGGGCCACAGGGCTGTACACATAGATGCCCACCAGCCAAGCATGGCAGGCTGTAGTACAGGCAGTCCATGCCGGGGTAATGACTGCCTGGGCTAGGTCATAGGGGCAGCTGACAGTGTCAGAGAGGTACAGTGAGGGAGGGGGTAACATCTTGATGAGGGGTGGCCATGTACAACCTATGTGTGTCCCCTACCACCTCCAGAGGCACGGACAGTGTGTCTGCACTGTACCCAGCATGGTTGGGGAGACCTCATCCACAGTATGGGGGATGAGCATGAGGACAGTGTTACCCATAACTGGCCGTGGCCCTGTGCAGTAGTGCCCTTGAGGAGAGGCAGGTTGCGACCTGGTGGGCACAGTGTCCTTGGTGACCTGGGAGTCCCAGGTGTGTTCGGTGTTCTCATCCAGGCATTGTGTGGTGTGGATATATGCAATGGTGTCCTTTGGGGAGGTGGCACTACTCCTACTGGATAAGCTAGGGCTATGGCCAGCCCCTCACAGTGCCTACCACCATGGCTGCAGCCTATAGCACAGTGGCACACAGGTGATCCATGCAGGTGGTCATGCCAATGGCCAGAACTTGGCATAGGTCACATAGGGCTGCCATGAGCTCTGCATGGCACACCTCCACCTGCACCTCAGCATGCTGCATGTCCTCCTGCAGCATGTGACAGAGGCATGTCAGATCCTGTTGTGCAACACTCTGTGCCTCCACGGTAGACCGCAGCAGCTGCCAGTTGGCCACATCCTGCTGTTGTCAGGGACTGTCCATGGGACAAGATCAGGCTGCACGGGCTGTACAGCGCTAGGTGCTGCAGTCCACTGTGGGTGCCATGGGCTAGCTGTGGCCACTCTGGTGGGATAGACCTGGGGCAGCAGGGCTGTGGCCATGCCTGAGGACACATCATGGGGAAGAGCAGCAGTGGCTGGCCCTGTGGTATGAGCTGGGAGTGGTAGGGCGATGGCTGTGCCATGATTGGGTTCCTGGGGTCCGCTGTGCCAAGGGTTGTGGTGGGCTGCCTCTGGGCCCCACTGATGAGGGGCTGGCAGTGGAGGACAACCTCTTCTGGTCTGGGTCAGGCCCCATCTGTTCCCAACTCTCCTTGTAGGTCTCGTCGTCATCTTCTTCTGCACCTTCTTCACTGCTGTCTACCGGCTGGTGCAGACAAGTGGGTGGCAGGGGCAGCTGCTGCCTAGATGATCCTGGGGCATCCTGCACCATGTCTGATCTGACGTACTATGCTTTTGGGAGAGGAGATGAGAGTTATATAGCACTGTACTGTACAGAGCGGTATGCATGCATGGCATGCGGTGACACTTCACCCAAGCTGTGTGTGCGGTGCACCGCCTATACCTCCCCAGGTGCCTACACACCACTACACCAGTGAGCACACACACTCAATCACCAAGGTGCACACAACCCAGCACCAGTGAGTACACTGCCCCCGCACCAGTGGGCATGCACCTCCACACGCATGCGATTCTGACACCAAGCTTAGTGAGTACACACCCCACCACCAGTGAACACTCACCCAGCACCAGTGGGCACACACCCCACCACCAGGGAACATACACTCAGCACCAGTGGGCACACTCCCCAGCAGCAGTGAGCACACACCATATCCCCAAGGCGCATATATCTCAGGACCTGGAAGCACACATCCCAGCACCAGTGAGCACACACCTCCACACTTGTGGATAGACACCCAGCACTAGTGAGTACACACCCCACCACCAGTGAACACTCACCCAGTACCAGTAGGCACACACCCCACCACGAGGGAACACACACTCAGCACCAGTGGACACAGTCCCCAGCACCAGTGAGCACACACCCCATCTCCGGGGAACACATATCCCAGAACTGGTGAACACATGGGCAACACAGCATGGGGCACAGTCATGGATCTGCACACAGATAGCTACACAGTGGGTGACATGAAAAGAGCAATGCGGCTTACACCCAATGTGTCACCCAGCAGTGGTGTATGCATGCGCCCATGCTGATACAGTGGTGTGAAAAAGTATTTGCCCCCTTCCTGATTTTCTCTATTATTACATATTTGTCGCACTGGATGTTTTCAGGTCTTTAGACAAAATATAATATTAGATAAAGGGAACCTGAGTGAACAAATAACACTTTTTTTTTTACTTATTTCATTTATTTAATGAAAAAAGTTAACCAACACCAACTGGCACTGTGTGAAAATTGCCCCTAGTTAAATCAACCCAATTAAAGGGATAATTAGAGTCAGCTGATTGAACACAGCCAGGCTTGATTACAGCCAGCCCTGCTCAATATAAACCTCACTTATTTTGGCCCTTACCATCAGAGTCACGTTGCCAGCACAAAGATTCAACAAGCACATTATGCCATGATCAAAGGAAGTTCCTGAAAAGATCAGAAAAAAATTTGTTGCCCTCTATCAGTCTGGAAAGGGTTACAAAGCAATTTTAAGGCTCTGGGACTCCATCGAACCACAGTGAGAGCCATAATCTCCAAATGGAGAACACTTGGAACAGTAGTGAACCTTCCAGGAGTGGGCTGCCTGCCAAAATTACTCCAAGGCGCAGTGTAAAATCATCCAAGAAGTCTCAAAGGATCCTAAACAACATCCAAAGAACTGCAGGCTTCTCTTGCCTCAGCTAAGGTCAGTGTTCATGATGCCACAATCAGAAAGAGACTGGGCAAAATGGGCTTCATGTGAGTAGCAAGGCGGAAACCACTGCTAACCAAGAAGAACATAAATGCTCGCCTCTCATTTGCCAAGAAGTACCTGGATGATCCACAAGCCTTTTGGGAAAATGTTCTATGGACAGATGAGTCCAAAGTGGAACTTTTGGACAACATGGATCCCATAATGTCTCGCGTAAAGCAAACACAGCATTCCACAGTAAGAACACCATACCAACAGCCAAACATGGTGGTGGTAGTGTGATGAATGAGGATGCTTGCTGCTAAGGACCTGGATGACTTGCCATAATTAAAGGAACCATGAATTCTGCTCTGTACCAGAAAATTCTTAGGAGAATGTCCAGTCATCCTTCCGTCAGCTGAAGCTGAAGCGTAGTTGGGTCATGCAGCAAGACAATGATCCAAAACACAAAAGCAAGTCCACATCAGAATGGCTAAAAGAAGTAAAATTAAAGTTTTGGGTGGCTAGTCAAAGTCCAGACTTAAACCCAATAGAGATGCTGTGGCGGGACCTGAAACGAGCAGTTCATGCTGAAAACCTACCAAATGTTACTGAATTAAAGCAGTTCTGTGAGGAAGAGTGGGTTAAAATTCCTCCACAGCGATGTGAAAGACTGATATTGAATTATAGGAAGTGTTTGGTTGCAGTCACTGCAGCTAAATGTGGCGTAACCAGTTATTAAGTGTAAGGGGGCAATTACTTTTTCACACAGTGCCAGTTGGTGTTGGTTAACTTTTTTTCATTAAATAAGTGAAATTAAAAAAAAAAACAAGTGTTATTTGTTCACTCAGGTTCCCTTTATCTAATATTACATTTCTCTAAAGACCTGAAACATCCAGTGTGACAAATATGCAATAATAGAGAAAATCAAGAAGGGGCAAATACTTTTCACGCCACTGTATATACTCATAAATACACACATAGCCAAAGGACATCACACTGGCAGTCACCCACATGGCTGTGGTCCCACCTGGCTCTTGTAGCTGCCATCCGACACTCCTGTCACCTCCACAGGCTACAGGGTGGATATTACGGCCTCCTCTGTGGGATCCAGTGTGTGTGCAGCCACCAATGCCTGTGGGCCCGCCTGTGGCGTGCAGCTCTTTGCACTGTGTTACCATGACCCGCTTCATCTGCCTCCTCATGTCTCTAAAATGTTTTCTTACTGAATCCATGAGCCTGTTGCAACTTCTGATGGCACTGACGTTATTGGCTGTTGCCTCCCAGGCCTGCTGTTCCTGGGCATTCATGCTCTTGCTCTGGGACAAGATCTCCCTGGCCTTGTAGGCCTGTGCCATCACTTCTAACTCCTCCGTGATGAAGCGGCAGGCCCAAATTTCTTTGGTGTCCTCCATGGTACCTGCTGTACAGGGAGTGCAAGACAAGTAACCAGGAAGTACACACAGCGACATATAGCTGAAAGGACAGTGGTGTAGCCCTGATCACGTAAGTGCCCCAGCAATGCCTGTCTTACCATAGCTCTTGCTCCCTCTGCCAGACTGCCCCATGTGCAGCCACAGCCATTGTGACAGTCATAGACAGGGAAGGGGAGAATGGGCAGGGCCCATCAGGGCCAGGGCCACCATCACCTACCATGTATGTGGGAGGGTGGCTTCGCTGACAGTGTACCATGGACTATGAGCGAGGGTGCCTCCTCCCAGACATGGCAGCAGCACCACCACCACTAGATGTGGACACCATCAGACACCACTGCCATATGTCCAGGGTACCACTGTACACAGCATACACTTGGCAGGAGTCACAGGAACGCTGCTCAAGCACCTCCTGACACGTGTATGAGTGGCCCACCACCACTATCATCCTGTCCCACTGAGTACCACAGGCAACTACCGGCCACTCCAATTGACACATACACCACCTAGAAATCTGGATGTGATAGGACCCCCTAACCAAAGCATTTCCAATGTTGCAGGCCCTCAGAGCTTCCTGAACAGCACAGGGCAATTGAGACATGTACATGGAAAGTGTTTCAGGGAACTGTACTGGTTACACAGGACAAATGACTACACGGTCCTCCATATTGCATAATGGAAGGTACCAGAACACTGAGGAACCCACCCTGGAGACACATGAACATGCCACATGAATCTGGGAGCCATGCTGTAGCCACTGCATACACACAGTCCCATGCTCACCCATTCCTTTCTGTGCCATTCCACAGGACATCTACCTCTGTTCACCTGCAGTTCAGCTGTGGAATCTAGACTGGTGCACCGTGCTCCGGTATATACTCCAGACACAATCAGGCATGCTGATGTATGCATACCTGCTGGTAATGACATTCAAATGTAGTTGTTTGCCCATGGATTGCAAAATTACTTCATTTGCATACCCTGTCTGAATACTGCAGTTTTGCCTGCTGCGCAAACCCAGTCTGTGCTTGTGCACATGCCTGTCTTTGCGCATTGTGGAACCATGGCACAGGCATGATGTGTGTTGGTGCCTATGATGTCATTAGTCTGTCCATCAGTGAGTGGCAGACCGGTGTGCAAGCGTGGTGTACAATGCTCTTCAGCACAGTGCATGTGCAACATGCACATGCGGCCACCCCATGCCAGCCATGTGCCGCTGAGACAGCTCCCAGCCCAGACATGTGTGTTGCACAAAGCACAATGTGCTGTAGTGCTGCATGAACTTAACAATATGCTGCCCAACACCCAGGCAGGCCAGAAACAGGAAGCAGCATGGTAATATTGATAAGCCAGGTAGTTAGGGCTACCACCTTTTAAGAAGCCCAAAGTGGGACATTTCTTACTGAAACATGATTTTTCGCAGGACAGTACATAACCTTGACCAATGCAACAGACTTGTTTTCTCTATATAATCAGAATTAAGGCTAAGCATTATAGTTTCTTATATTAAATGCACGCTGAAAATAGAAAATAGAGTTAAAAATCTACGTTTCGACCTTAGGTCTTCTTCGGAAATATCTAAAGAGAAAAAAACAAGGTTGTTTTTTTCTTTTTTCTCTTTGAATATTTCCTGAAGAAGACTAAATCTAACTCTTTTCTATTTTCAGCGCAGCATTTAATATAACCATTTTGTTTTGCTTTTAGAACACATGCTGATGCGCGCTTTGTCATAGTTTCTTAGTTGCTTCTATTGTTTCTTATCATTTACGGTATTTTAGTTAAGGTATTGTAGTTTTCTGCAACATTCAGTGGAAAGTTAGAAAATATTTTTTCCACTATAAAATCAGGACATGTAGTGTTTTTCATGTTTATTTGCAGGACACAGCTGTCCAAATCAGGACCATCCTGTGCAAATCAGGATAGGTGGTAACCCTACAGGTAGTGGGAACAGCATGGTGGATTCGACACCTGGACCATAGGTGGTCATAGAATTTGACGACAGATAAGGACCACTTGGCCCACCCAGTCTGCCCATTTCCCTACCTACTGGATAAGCTGCAGATCCTAGTTAACCAGCAGCCTACTTCTTCCTACCCCCCCCAGAATTGCCTTATGACTGTCCCATGCATGCTTGAATTCCACCACTGATTTTGACTCCATAACCTCCTCCAGAAGGCCGTTCCATGCATCCACAACCCTCTCTGTGAAAAAAAATACTTCCTTAAATTACCTCTGAGCCGCCTCTCTATCTTCAAATTGTGCCTCTTGTTCTTGCACACCTCTTTTTGAAAGATGTACCCTCTTGGACTTTGTTGATTCCTTTGAGGTACTTGAACGTTTCTATCATGTCCCCCTCTCCCTCCTTTCCTCGAGGCTATACATATTAAGCTCCTTTCATCTCTTCATATAACTTCTGGTGCAGACCCTGCACCATTTTAGTTGCCCTCTGAACAGCTTCCATCCTGTCTATGTCTTTGGAGATTGGGTCTCCAGAACTGCACACAGTACTCAGATGGGGTCTCACCAGCTGTCTGTACAGAGGATAATAACTTCCTGTTTTCTACTGGTGATGCCTCTCCCTATGCATCCCAGTATCCCCAGCCCTCCTTGCTGCCCTCTCACATTGCTTGCCCACCTTTAGGTCATCTGATATGACTACCCCCAGGTCCCTTTCCATTTTTGTTGTCAGTATCTCACCCCCATTGTGTACTCTTCCCTGGGTTTTTGTTTCCCAGGTGCATTACCTTCACTTCTTAGCATTGAATCTAAGCTGCCATACATTTGACCATTCCTCTAACTTGCCAAGTCCCTTCTCATCCTTTCCACCCCACCTGTGCACCAACTCTGTTGCAGATCTTTGTGTCATCTGCAAAGAGACATACTTTCCTTCCAGTCCTTCTGCAATGTCGCTCATAAAGACATTGAAGAGGACCGTCCTAATACTGAACCTCGCGGTACCCACTAGTAACCCTCCTTTCTTCTGAGTGGACTCCATTTACTATTACTCTCTGTGTCCTATTCTCCAGCCAATTTTTGCCCAGGCTGTCATCTTGGGACCCACTCCCAGGCTAGCTAACTTGTATACTAATCTTTGTGTGGGACTGTGTCAAATGCCTTGCTAAAGTCTAGGTAGGCCATGTCCACAGCCCCTCCCTGATCTACTACTTTGGTCACCCAGTCAAAGAAATCTATCAGATTCATCTGGCATGACCTTCCGCTTGGGATCCAGGCTGCCTAGGGTCCTGTGCCCTCTGGCCTCTAGATACTCGACAATTCTTTTCCTTCAGAAGTGATTCCATCATTTTCCTATCACTGAGGTTAAACTAACAGGTCTGTAGTTTCCGCTCTGCCTTGCTCCCACTTTTGTGAAGGGAATCACATCTGCCCTCCTCGGGTACTATCCCCTTCTCCCATGATTTGTTAAAAGGGTAGTCAGTGGTGTCACTAGTTCTACCCTTTAGTTCTTTAAGAATTCTGGGATGAATCCCATCAGGCCCCATTGCTTTGTCCACCTTCAGTTTTAAGAGTTTTTCAGAACCCTTTCTTCTGTAAATGGGCTGGTATCAACTTCTATATCCAGAGTGTTTCTACTGTTTGTTTTATGTACCTCCCTCTTCATTTGTAAATACTGAGCAAAATATTTGTTTAGTATCTCTGCCTTTCACAGTCTCCCTCTGCCCACCCTCCCTCCCTTTATTAAGCCTCACTATCCCTCCCTTGGTCTTCCTTCACTCCTGATGTACCTATAAAAGGTTTTATCCCTTCTTAACTGAGTTGGCTATCTTTTCCTCTGTTTGGGCCTTTGCTGTTCTGACTGCCTTCCCAGCCTCCTTTTGCTTTAACTGATACAGTTCTCTGTCCTGCTCCTTCTGTGATTCCTTGTACTTCCTGAATGCTTTCTTTTTCTCTTGAACCTTCACTGCCACTTCCTTTGAGAACCATAGTGGTTTCTTACATCGTTTTGTTTTGTTTAATTGCTTCACACAAAGGCTCGTTACCTCTGTGATGGCAGTTTTTATTATTCCCCATTGTTTTTCCACCCACCCCTCCTGCCCATTTGCTAGTGCATTCCTTAGGCACTCACCCATTTTGGCAAAGTCAGCCCTCCTAAAGTCCAGTACTTTTGTCTTTGTATGGCTTGACTCTATTGCTGTGTTTATTGTGAACCATACTGTTCGATGGTGCGCTAGTTCCCAGATGGCTACCCACTTCTACATCTGTGATCCTCTCCATCTCCATTTGAGAGAATCAAGTCTAATATTGCTCCCTCGAGTGGGCTCCAGTACTAGTTGTCCTAGGCATGCCCCTGTAGGGCACCTAGAATAACTCCACTCTTCGAAGTGGCAGCTGCAACTGCACTCCAGTTAACATCTGGCATATTCAGATCACCCATCAGCAATATCTCCCCTTTTTCTGCCATTCTAAATATACTTTCTATCATTTCCTTGTCCATTTCCTCCCCCTGAGAAGGGGGTCTGTATACAACCCCTGTGCGGATTGTGGTGCCATTGCCTGTCTCCAAATTTACATACAATGCTTCTTCTCCTCCCTGTTTACCCTTTTGTTCTGTTGCTTTTATTCCTTCCCTTATGTAAAGAGTTAGTTCTCCTCCTCTTTTACCCTCCCTGTCCCTCCTGTAGATAGTGTATCCTGGTATGTTTACGTCCCAGTCATGGTTTTGTGTGTACCATGTTTCTGTGATTGCCACAATATCCAGATGTTCCTCCTCCATCAAGGCCACTAATTCAGGAAGCTTGTTACCCAGACTATGGGCATTGGTACTCATTGCTCTCCATTTTTTGATGGCTTTACCTTCTGTTGCAGCATCTCCCACTGACCGTTCTACCTCGGTCTTTTTCTCATTTAGTACCCTGTTTTGTAGGGAGAGGCTGGGATTTTCCTGCTGCTTGTCAGTGCCTCCCCCTTTGACTAGTTTAAAGCTTGCCAATGAAGCATTTAAACCGATTGCTCAAAAGACTTGTTCCCTTCCTGGACAGATGCAGACCATCCTGCCAGTATAGGCTGGTGTCCTCCAGGTGGACCCCAGTCCCAATGAAGCCAAACCCTGTGCTCCACACCATTTTTCAACCATTCATTAAACTGCATGGTGCTAATTACCCTCGCCTCCCCATGCCTTTGACAGGCAGCACCTCTGAGAAGGATACTGTGTGTGCTACTTGTCTTAGACCCTCCCAACTCTGCAATGTCCTCCTGCACTGCTCTAATCTCATGATGAGCCAAGTCATTTGTCCCTAGGTGGACAATTACATCCAGCTCAGACTCCCTTGCAGCTGTTCTTGTGATCCTGAGGATGCACTTCCTGTCCCTCCAAGCCATGGTACCAGGCAGGCACCTACTTCCAGTTTTCCCAGCTCCCCAGTTCTATACCCTAATAATTGGAGTCCCCACCAGGAGCTACTTCCTTTCCTGTGGTGTCCTCTGCCTCCTTCCTGTGGGCCTCCCTTGTGACAGTTGTCATCAGTCTTCTCTGGGTGCATCCATAGGGGAGCTATGCTCCCCCAGAATGGTGTATGGATTGTGGAGTGGAACAATTGACTGGGTGTGCCTCTGTTCCACCATCCTCACCCTCCCTGAGCCCACTGTGGTCCAATTGCTGTGCTTTCTTCGCAACCTCTGAGGTAGTGGTGGTGGCGCTAGTGCTCCCTGGATGGGGGAGGTTCCCTTCCTACTGTCCAGTGTGGCCTGGGGGAAGGTTTCCTTACTACTGTCCAGTGCGGCCTGAAGAGGCAACTTCCTCCCTCAGGGCAGATAGTTGTCTGCAAATAGGGCATCTCAGCCTCCAGAAAGACTCCCGGAAGACTGCTGCCCCACAGCGTCTACATTGCACTACTCCCACATGTTTATCTACTTTTTTTGTTTGTATTTGTGTGTGTGTGTGTGCGTGTATGATTGGTTATATAGAATATATATATTATACAATGTATGCTTATATTGTCAGTGCAGTGTGCTAGAGAGGATATGACAATGATATGCACCTTGCACTTTGAGGAAATGATGTCAGAACCTCAGGTATAAAGGAACTATTTCCAGGGGTGGGTGGGTGAGGGGAAGGGTTGGGCATAAACTGTGCCCTCACAAAACAATCAGCTAAAAGCTCACCCACCGCTGCTATGAGTGCCTTCCTGTCAGCAAGATACCCTACACAACAATTTGACAGAGAAAGTACCCTGCTAATCAAACAGAGAAAAATCCAGACATCCAAGTCAGACACAGGTAAACCCTCTCAGACCCAAAACAGCCTGGTGGTTTATTAGCCACAAAGGAAAATCAAATTTGCAGTTATTTCAGCCCATCTGAAGATGCTGACAAGATAAGCAGTTTTGAAAACCCCTTCCTGAATTAAAACTAAAATAATTAAACACAAAGCAATACCACTGTAAAAGTGAGGAAAACTTCTCTCAGATGTAAGCAAGAGAGAGATTAGTTACAGATATCTAGTCCAATATAGTATATCCCACGTGCTTCTCAGTTGTTTCAAAGCACACCCAGTACACAACTTGAAGAAGATGGACTTCTGGTCCATAACAGAATTAGCCTATCTGATTGACCTGGTGGTGGCCAGAGAGGACCAGCTGATTGGGGAGGTGGCAGGGCAGACAGGCCACACACAGAGGTGTGGACGTCTGTAAGTTGAGTGCCTCATAGAGGAAGGACGGGGGTCACCCATGCCAAGGACCAATACAGGCATCATTACAATGACCTCCAGAGGAAGGAGGCATGCTGCCTGTGAGAACTATTAGTGATGGCGGACAGTGGCATAGTGCCCAGGCCAGTTGAGTACAGATGGTTGTATGTATTGTGTGTACTTGCCTCTGTGCAGGCCTGTGTCATGGTAGTCTGCGATAGGACTTGTACCCCTAAGGCACTGAGCACATCATTCATGGGCTCTCATTGTTCTGCTGTGTGCTATGGGACATGCTGCACTGCACGGTCTTCCAGTATGTATGCAGGCATCTGGGCCCACTGCCCCACGGGACATCCTTGTGTGCTGTACATGACAGGACCCGCCATGGTTGCCTGGGCAGCGTTGTTGTGGGACACCACAGTGACATGGCGGCAGTGTCAAGGTACATGACAGGGCCCATGTATAGTGTTATGGCATGTTATGCAGGGACTGTTTGCTGGGTATGGTGCCCTAGACATGTCATTGCCTGTTGCCAGGTACAACCCCAGAGGAAGTCACATGTGTCCTACATGTAGTTGTGCACATAGGCAGCCCCATCAGGATGTGGATGTGGCCACCGTCTGTGTTGTGCACATTGTCCATACTATGCTGCCTAGCCATTGGTATGCATCTGACAGGTACAGCTTGGGGTGCTACATACTGCACAGGGGTTCTGGACATGTACTGGTCACTGTGAGGGCTCACACCTACTGTATCCTGAACCCCAGTCATTGTGCCAGTATGTCTTGCCTGCCCCTTGCCATCTGTAAGCTGGTGCACCATGCATACCCATGCATACTATGCCTGGAAAGGGTCTGGGGCTGTCACGCTTGGTCCTTTTGTACAGAGGCTGGGAGGCTGGCAGGATGTGGGTACTACATGGGCTGGTGTTCGCCATGCAGGACCCTACCTGTCACAGAGGAAGGTATCATACCTTCTATATCTGAGTCATGGCATGCATGTGTGTGGTGCCACAGGTGGTCCTACGGGTACGTTGTAGACCTGCTGAGCCTGTCTGTCTCCTTCATGCATATGCGGTGGCTAGGATACGGTACAGGCATATGAGTGTGTATACTGTGCAGTGTGCACTAAATGGTGAACTGTGTTCCACTTCAGGATACTGATCACACCTCCCTTTTCCTCCTTTATAGACGTCAGTGAACAGCCTGTCCCAGACAGAGGTGAAACACATCAGGACCAGCTGGGCCAGAGAGAGGAACATACCAGGTCACCAGGCCATGATGGAGCCTAAAGCAGCAGCTTACAGGAGGAGCATCCATGAAAGTACCCTGTGTTGTGTGTCATACCTGGGATTGCATGTCCACATGTACAGGTGCCGAACAGGTGGTGCTGCTGTGGCCATGGCTTTACCACTTTCACAGGAGTTGCGGCCTGGGGCTATCTGTTGTTGCAATCTTGGTTATATATGACTCTGGAGGAGTGTGCCTTGATATCGCAGCATGTGCTGTTCATAGTGATACTTACATAGCACCATCTGTGTGGCATGCAGGGTGTCAGCGGAACTGGGGACAGGGAAGGCCTTGGTTTTTAGATGGGGTGGGTAGGGGTCATGGCCTGCTGGATTTTGGCACAGTGGACAGATGATACCAATATAAATTAAGGCCCTGACCTGGGGGAACAAGTGCAGGGTGACATCAGTGGGTGGAGGGAGTTACACCAGTATTCTACACCTGTCTGAGGCAGCAATTTGGATGTTGCTGACCCCAAGCAAGGATGGTGATATTCACCCCTTACATCCATGGCCTGCCATTATTAGACTCTTCCGCTATCTATGTCTACACTATTCTGCATGTCTCTGTGACCAGCAAAGGATGTCCCTGTGGGGCCCACCATGCAGGACTCATGTCTTTGTGAGCACCAACTCTGGGGTTGTGTGAGGACACTCACCCTGCACATGGGGCATTGGCTCACCAGTCCCACTGTGGTATGTCATGATCTGTGCAGTCTACTGCTGTACACCCACGTGCTGCTGGCATGGTGCCCTGTGTCTGTCTACCATGCTTGTGGCATGCCCACCACAGTGTGGTGGTGAGCCCCCTGTGCCACCAGATGGGTGCCACTGGGGGCTGGTGATAGTGCTCGCAGCCCCGGTTGTGACCCCATCACTGTTGGTCAGGTCTGTACTGCCATATGCTCAGGACTATGTATGCATGGCTGTCAGCAGCTGGCTGGCATTGGCCACTGTAGTGGCAGTACACCACCATATCCAGCCATGTGCATCATATAGTCATCGTGGTAGTACACCTGCGCTAGTGCCATATCTGGTGCTATGTGCACTGCGTGTCATGCCTCTGCAGCTCAACAGAGTCCTGTATATGTGGCATGGGGTCGGCAGATGGTAGGGCCATCAGTGGGCAGTGCATGTAGGGTACCATATGTGTTTAACATTGTTATGTAGCTGCGGTGTTGAGTAACTGACACAATGATGACTAGGGTATGATTACTCCACTGTACACAGGCAGGGTCAGCAATACAGTCAGACATGACAAGGTTGTGCAGGATCAATGACCTACACAAGCTCTGCACTGGGGGACACCCTCTACTTAGGGTGGAACCAGCATGTGCTCGAACAGTGAGTGCCTCCAGGACACACTGCATCATATAGCAGTGTTGTGGTGACTGGAGTACAGTGTGTTGGGTGCCCACCCATGTACACCATTGCTGCACTCAGGTGTACCAAGCCTGCTGCACACAGTGCTGCATGACAGTCCCAGACATATACAGCTGTGTTGTGTGCACCGTGTGTGTGCCTGAGCTCTGCCCCTACTGCCATCTGGAGAGGCTCCTGGATGTCTGGGTCTTGCATGCCAGTGTTGGCCTGTGAGCTGAATGCCTGGTTAGTGGCTGTAGGGTGTGTGAGTAAGTCTCCTTGCCACTCGGGCCATGATACTGCCTATTGGACTCCAGCATGGCACTGCAGTTGCATGTGCTGTGTTTATACCTCTGGCATGCCTGCCAATGTCATATGTCCATTCCATGGTTTGGGCATGCTCTGGTATAGCATGGCATAGAAACATAGACTTTGATGGCAGATAAGGACTGCTTGGCCCACACAGTCTGCCCATTTCCCTACCTATTAGAAAAGCTGCAGATTCTAGTTAATCAACAGCCGACTTCTTCCTACCCACCACTATAATTGCGTTATGTTTGTCCCATGCATTCTTGAATTCCCCCACTGTTTTTGACCCCATGACCTCCTCAGGAAGGTGGTTCCATGAATCCATCACCCTCTCCATGAAAAATACTTCTTCACGTTGCCTTGAGCCACCCCACCCCCATCCTCAAATTGTGTCCTTTTGTTCTTGCACATCTCTTTTCTGAAAGATGCTACCCTCTTGGACTTTGTTGATTCCCTTGAGGTACTTGAAAGTTTCTATCATGTCCCCTCCTCCTTTCCTCAAGGGTATACATATTAAGCTCTTTTAGTCTCTCTTTGTATGGCTTCTGTTGCAGACCCTGCACCATTTTAATTGCCCTCCTCTGGACTGCCTCCATCCTGTCTATGTCCTTGCGGAGATGGGGTCTCCAGAACTGCATGCAGTACTCCAGATGGGGTCTCACCAACTGTCTGTACAGAGGGATAACAACTTCTGTTTTCTACTGGTGATGCCTCTCCCTATGCATCCCAGTATCCCCCCAGCCCTCCTTACAGCCTTCTCACATTGCTTGCCTATCTTAATGTCATCTGATATAACTACTACCTGGTCCCTTTCCATTTTTGTTGTTAGTACCCCCCCCCCCCATTGTGTGCTCTTCCCCTGGGTTTCTGTTTCCCAGGTGCATTACTTGCACTTCTTTGCACTGAATCTAGCTGCCATACTTTTGACCATTCCTCCAACCTTGTCACCCCTTGTGTATCAACCCTGTTGCAGATCTTTGTGTTGTCTGTAAAGGGCATACTTTCCTTCAGACCCTCTGCAATGTTCCTATAACGACATTAAAGAGGACCAACTCAGTACTGAACTCTGCGGTACCCACTAGTAATCACTCTTTCTTCAGAGTGTACTTCATTTACTATTACCTCTGCATCCTGTTGTCCAGCCAATTTGTTACCTAGGCTACCACCCTGGGACCCAGTCCCAGGCTGGCTAACTTTATTAATCTTTTGTGTGGGACTGTGTCACATGCATTGCTAAATTCTAGGTAGGCCATATCCATAGCCCATCCCTGGTCTACTACTTTGTCAGCCAGTCAAATAAATCTATTAAATTCTTCTGACATGACCTTCCCACTGTGAATCCATACTGCCTTGGGTCCTGTGCCCTGGTGGTCTCTAGATACTCAACAATTCTTTCTTTCAGAAGTGATTCCATCATTTTCCCTACCACTAAGGTCAAACTAACGAGCATAGCCATTGCATGTGCAATCCTCCACTGTATAGGTCCACGACACTGTCTCTGGTATGCTATAACTGGTCCATTGTAGATGCCTGAATCCCCTCATCCATGTGTGGCATGGTGGCCCATGTGTCGGCTTATTATACCTTGGTTGAATACATTAGGCCACACCTGCCTTTCCCATCCTGTATGCACAGCTAGCTAAGTTCACTGTCATTCTGACCATATGTGCCTGAAGCCTGCCTGCTGTCAGAGGCGAAGGGAAGGCTACAAGAGATAGGATGACCTGCTGCACAGGCTGATCTGCCTGAAGCGGGTTCTGATCTGATAGGTGGTGGAAAACATCCAGGCCATCTGGAACCTGGCTGACCAGCAGCAGCACCACCACCAACACCACCACCACCACCACCACCACAGGCAGCAGCAAAGGACCAGTGATGTGGGCCATGCATCAACAGGGGAACAGGTGTCTCTATGGGCTTTCTCTCCCCCAATTATGGTCTGTTGCCCCAATTTTGTTTTCCCCATCCCCTGCTGTACATATTGTTGCAGTTTTCTGTTTGGCTTCACACGGTCTATTGCCTATTGATTATATTAGTTTATTTTTTATACATATGCAGCTGTGTCTTGTGTCTGTCATTGATGCCCTGCTCCCCTACCCACAGCCACCCCCAGTGTGAAGCTCTGTACCCAGTATTCTGGTTAGGGCTGTGCCACTGCTTGCCCCTTGTGTTCAGCCCTATTCTCAGTGCTATATTCAGGGCTGTGCTGCTATAGTGCGCTGCTCAATCGCTTGCCATTTGTGAGGTGCACAATCCATCCCATATTCATGGGTTTAGTGCCAGCGCAATGCCTCTGAATATGGCAGGCTAAGGGTCCAGCACAAACACAGACACAGGGCGAATATTGCTCTTGCACACACTTCTGAATATCTGGGCCCTGATGTCCCACCTCAAGTGGGACATTAGAAAAGTTCTTGGATATTACTGTTATTATATCAAATGTTATATATCAAGGGAGGCAGCAGAGCGTAGTGGTTAAGGCACTGAGTTGCAAACCTGGAGACATGGGTTTGAATCCCATCAGCCCCCACTTCCATACTGTGTGACCCTAAGCAAGTCACTTAACTTCTTTTGAGCTCCCAGGTCACACCTGGAAACAAGCTCGGCTTAGTGTGCCTTTGTCCCTTTCCTTTCCTTTTACTTTGTCTACTGCTCTCCTTTGTTACACAACAAACTGTAATCCCAGAACTCCTATACTGTGCATATTCTGAAATGCCAGTTAGTTTCCTTTGCACCTGATGAAAGGATCATGGAAGTCCTGAAAGCATATATAAGAATTCTTCTGTTAGTCTCCTAAAAAGGTGTTACCCAAAGAACATATATTGGACTGTTCTCAGACTAAAACTGTACTGCAAACTTTTCATTCATTTATAGATAAATGTCTATGGACACAAGTGTCTTCCTTCACTGAAAAGATCCAGGAAATCCTCAAAGCATGTACAAAAATTCTTCTGTTAGGCTTCTAAAAAGGTATTACCCAAATATTGTGTACCAGATTGCTCTGAGGCTGAAACTGTAACACAAACCTGTCATTCATTTATTCACTAATTACCTGAGCCCTATGGACACAAGTGCCCTCTTTCACAGGTGACCGTAGTCTAAACTAAGGACTTTATAAAACATTTGACAGTAACGTTTGCATACAAAGTAATTTCTCACAAACAACTCAATAAAGCAGATAAAAGATGTGCACTGGTTGTTATTCTGCAAGTAAGGAAGAAGAGCAGAAACAAATTATTGAAATCCCAGTTCTTTTGTTAACGCTGTTGGCAATTTGTTCCAAACTCTAGCTATATGGTAGAAGGCAGAGCCCTGGCCAACATTAGTTCAACATAAAGGTATGTTCACATTTATAAAACTGCTCAGCATTTTTCTATAAAGATTAACCAGTTATTCTTTCCATGCTAATCAGTTGTTTTTACGCATTCTACAGGCACACTGTGTGTTGACACTAAGTGTGAGACACTGATGTGCTGTTCTGTGGCTTCTCACAGATCCGCTGATAGAAACTGTGGCTCTTACAAACCCTTTTTACACATTACAATGAATAGCAGTCTGCAGCCTGTTTTGAATGCTTAAACTGGGAGAGGAAAAAAATCATTACCAGCAATTATATAAAACAAAGAATGAGGTGGGGCAGTGGTTACTCGAATTTAATACGCACCCTCAGTGTGTGATGCTTATACAAACCCTTCCTTGAGCTTTGCTCTTGGGGTTTATGTAGCCACATAGGTAACCATTTAACTTCTCGTAATCGCTCTGCCCGACTCTCACCATCCCAACACCGGTTGCCTGAAACACGAGTGCCCAACATCAGGATTGCCTCACGGCGGAGTTGGAATCTTAAAGTGGGGGTGCAGAAGGGCACAGCTCCTTGAAACATAAATGAAACTCTGCCACGGGGAAAATCCTGATGTCGGGCACCCGTGTTTCGGGCACCCAGCGTCGGGATAGAGAGAGTCGGCCAGAGCGATTACAGGAATTCCTAGTAGACCCCCTCCGTACACCCTGGGTGTGTATTAAACTCTTGCAACACACACCACTCCATGTATTATTCTTTATTTATTTGATCTAGTAGTCATTGAGGTAGCAGCACCACTATGATTATTCACAGAGAACCTCGTATATAGAGGAACATTGCCATACATTATTTTCCAAGCCCAACAGCCTATTCAGAACTAGAATCTTTGCTTCAAATTAGCCAGTCTGCATGCTCATAAAGAGAGCAGATGCGATAAGTCAAAGGCAGACTGCAGGTAAACCTGCATGCTCTATATGTGAGCCTCATGTCTGTCCTGTACATAGTTGATTTACAAGATCCAAAATAAATGCTCAACCCCATGTTCTACTACTGGAATTAAGAAGCTCATTGTTACCAGTTTCTAGGCTGCCAAAGTAAAAGCTGACCTATTGTGACACAATGTTCCAAATCTTTGGTTAGCTACCGTAACAAAACTGTCAACATGCTGTACAAGCTGTAACTCATGTTACTCTGCTTTGTAGGAACTAGCACAGTAACAGCAAATCAAAGAGTATCATTAACAGGCTTTTGGTGCATTAATGGGGAGTCTTGAGGGCAGTGTGGGGTACGCCTTTAGAATACTTACTGTAGTAACAAACAATCAAGGGCTGTGCCTCTTCTGTGATATGAAGTATGACCTCACAACAATTGGCTCCCTGCCACACTAGGTCCGTGATCCCTGAATTATAACTACAGCACTGCCACTGTAACTGTTGCAACAGCTGGCTTGTAATTATGTAAGTGAGCAGCTCAGAGTTGAAGCAATGTAGGAAAGAAATGTTGCAGGCGAACAGGGTACTCATGCTGGTGCATAATTGAATGCAGTTTCTGAGTCAGCCTGGTGAGAGAAAATAATGCCTGTCCTGCATGGGTGCCAAGAATGGCACCAAACAAACTCAAGATGGGGTGACCCAGCCATACGAACATACGAACATATGAAATTTGCCAGCAGATAAAGGCCTAGAGGTCTATCAAGTCTGCTCGAATGTGCAGCTAGCACCCCTTATTCTGCAGCTGCCCCTCCCTTCCACCCTTCCCCTTCATTAACCCTCCCCCTTGTCCTGTCCCATCCTCGTTTGAAGCAGTCCACTGTTCTACTGCATACCACTTCAGCAGGTAACGCATTCCACCCAGCCACCACCCTCTCTGTAAAAAAGTGTCTCCTCATCTCCCTCCTGAACCTTCCTTGCTCCAGTCTCATATCATGGCTCCTGGTGCCCCTCCCCTCCCTTACTTAGAACAGCCCCTCTGTACCCGTCTTGTTTATTCCTTTCATGTATTTAAAGGTTTCAATCATGTCACCCCTGTCTCTCCTCTCCTCCAGTGAGTACATGTTCAACTCCTTCAACCTCCTCTAGTATGATAAGTCCCCCAGCCCCTTGATCATTTTTGTCGCTCTGTGCTGCACCCCCTCCAGTAACTTAATGTCCCTCTTCAGATCGGACACCAGTACTGCCGCCCAGTACTCCGGGTGTGGTCTAACTAATGACCTATACCGTGGCAGAATCACCTCCTCCTCCCTCCTCGAGGATATACCCTTGCAATACAACCCAGCATTTTGTTGGTCTCTTGCAGCTGCCTTTCCACATTGTGCCGAAGTTGTTCATTGACCCTGTAATGAGCACACCCAGATCCTTCTCCTCCTCTGTCTTGGCTAGCTGCACTCCCCCTAGCTGGTAACTCCTCCTTGGGTTCTTCATCCCAAAATGCAGCACCTTGCACTTTTTGGCATTAAAGCCCAGTTGCCAGGTGTCTGACCAGGTTTCAAGCTTTGCCAGATCATCCTGCAACCCCTGCCATCCCCCTAGGTCATCCACCATCTTGCCTACCTTGGTATCATCAGCAAACAGACTGATCTTGCTCTTGATGTCCCACGATATGTCTGCAATGAATATCCCAAACAACATTGGTCCCAACACTGAGCCCTGTGGAACACCGCTCATCACTGCCCTTGGGTGTGAGCTCCTCACCCACCACCACCCTCTGTTGCCTTCCCTGCAGCCAGTTTCCTACCCATCTCACCAGCTTTGCACCCACCCCTGTGCCTACTAGCTTCCTTCCCAGCCTTCCATGTGGCACTGAGTCAAATGCCTTACTGAAGTCCAGATACAGGACATCCACTGCATGGACCCTGTCCAGTTGCCTAGTTACCCAGTCATAGAACTCCACCAGGTTGGTTTGGCAGGATCTGCCATGTATGAAGCCATGCTGTCTGCTGTCCTGTAGTCCTTTGGCCTCTAGGAGGCCACCAGCCTCTCCTTCAGGATAGTCTCCATTAGCTTACTCACGATGGATGTGAGGCTCACTGGTCTGTAGTTTCCCGGTTCATCCTTGGGGCCACTCTTGTGGAGGGCACCACATGACCATCCTCCAGTCCTGAGGTACACACCCGAATGTAGTGAGTGTTAAATAGGGTCTGCCAGGTCCTGCAAGGACCTCTGCCAGTCCTTCAGTACCCTGGGTGGATGCCATCTGGGCCTGGCGCCTTGTCCACCCTCAGTGCCCTCTCGACTCTGTCTCCATGATTTCCCATCTGTCACCACTTCCCCTGCTTCTGCCATTTCTCCCACCTTGGGTGTCACCCCTCTTCTCTTTAGTAAATACTGAGCAGAAGTACTAATTTAGTGCTTCCATTATCACACCCTGCTTCCACCCAACCCCTCCTTCCTAATCCTTACTATGTGGTCCTTACAGCTCCTTTTCTCCCTGATGTACTTAAAGAAGTCCTTCTCCCCTTCTTAATGCCTTGTGCCAGCCTGAGTTCCATAGATGCTTTGGCTCCTCTTACTGCCCTTGTCACCTCCTTCGATTCTGTCAAGTACTCCTCCCTGTCCTCCCCCTCCCTGTTTTCTTGTATTTCCTAAAGGCAGCTCTTTTCCTCCTTACCTTTTCCATGACCTCCTTGCTCAACCAGATCGGTTTCTTAGCCCTAGCCTTCTTGCTCTGGGCTTTACAGCAGGTTTTGGTTGCCTCCACTATCCCCAGCTTTATGAGCTCCCACCTCTGGTTAGTGTCCATACTAGATTGAATTCTGGCCAGGTACCCTTTTACCACTTCCCCATCCTCCCAAAGTTGGCCCTCCTGAAGTCCAGCACTATTGTGCCAGATTCCCTCCTTCCTTGCCCATATCCAATGTGAGCCATACTGAGCGTGGTGGTCACTCCTGACAGCGGTTCCTCCACTGTAAGTTCTCTCACAAAGTCCTCATTTTCCAGCACAAGGTCAAGGGTATTTCCTAACCTGGTTGGTTCACTGAACATTTGCAGCAGGAAGCTGTCCTGGAAGACATCCAGCAGTACCTGCTCCTTCTGTTCCTGGTTGTTGGTGTGCTCCAGTCCACTCCTGGCATGCCGTGTGCCACCAACAGGTTGGGTTGTAGAGTGATTCCAGCTGTGGGCAAGGCACATCACAGGGCAAAACTCTAAACTCCCAGGATGGGCACAGGCTACCTTGCATTTATATACACCCTGCTGGCCAGTTATGGGACTGTTTGGCATTGACTGTGGAGGTAGCCACTTACCCACCCTCAGCTGGGTACAGGTACAATTATGATGATCCCCAAACTTGGGTGGGGGCAGGGGAACAAAGAATGAGAAAAAGGCAGGAACTAAAATAATAACTTACTGGCAGTGTTTCTGAAACAAAACTCTCAGTCCTGGCAGTTGAAAAGGCCCTCAGCCACATGGCCACCAGTAAGTGCTAGAACAAGTCATTGTTTTGTGCCCATGTTAAAATGACACCCAAAGTGCATCACTGGGTTGGAATGGTGCAGCCCACCCAATAAGTGACAGAAGAGCAAGATGGGGTAGAGTCCAAGGATTCAGCTATTTTTTTCTTGGTGGAGGTCAAAATCTTCCAATAGGAGGCCCAGTAGCACAGTGGTAATGCAACTGCTTGCTACACTAGTAACCGGGGTTCCGGAATGGACTTGGGTCGCCAGGGACATGAATGGGGGAGAGAGGACTGAGCATCCCAGGGACAGCTCTCTTTTTTTATACTCTATTGATTATATAACAAAAATACAGTTACATTCACTAGCTTTGATATCTCTGTACAGAAGAGTTAAAACCATGAGGGTGCCACTTCTCTTAATACACTCAAATCGTCTGCCAAAGCTAAAAGATACATCATTAGGGGGATACAGGACATATAATAGAACTCATGCAGTGAATATCTAATCGAAATAGGCTGTGAATTGAGCCCATGAGCATCATGGTATATTTAGCAATGTCCATATTCTGACAGTTCAGAAAATCCTGCCCCTAAGGGGGAAAGTCCACCAGGCATTTTCTTATTTTATGCACTAAATGCGCACTCCAAAGGATAAATATAGCCCCTCATAAAATGGAAAAAACATGCAGAGCTTAACCAACTACAATGCATTATTAAGTAGCTATACAAACTTTGGGCACAGGAGCTGATCTAAACAAAACTGCAGTATCAGTGCAAATACATGTATTTATAAACATAATACTGGTCTATAAACAGTCTTCAAGTACTGCACAACCAACATTGCAGAGGTGAAACAACAGCCCTTCCATTAAATTCTGGTCGTGCCTGAAAATAGGCAGGACTGTTGCCTAGTGCACTTACCCGTTACCAAAAGCTAATAAGTAAATAAATAAATAAATAAAACTTAACATCAAACTCGAGAGGTGGTGTAATGCATTTTCTAACCCCAGGATATTTTTTGAAGCATTCTAACAATAACAACCATGTGAAAAAGCTTACATGGGTGTCAGTACAACCCCCTCAAAAAGGAAATAGTCTCCTAACACAGTCAGCTTGAAGCTAGAAGTTCATATGCCGTCTTCATCCGAGGAAGAGTCTTCTCTAAATGTTTCATGAGGACGAGCTGCCACATTCTTTTTCCTCTGTGTACAATCCGCAGTCTGGCCGGAAAGACGATTCCATGAGGAATGCTTGCTTCCTGTAACAGTGCTTGGGACCCATCAAATTGCTTGCACTTTTGCCTTGTAGCATATCAACCATTCGGATCACTTGGCCATTTTGCAGAAGTGTTTTCTTGCATCATACCATCACCAGCAGACAGTCTTTTGAACAGACCCTATCCATTATGATCACCACCATCCTCGGTGCCTCCGGGTTATCATGAAGGCCTTTAGGTGCTTGTGCTCCCAGGTTGCTCCTGTAAAAAAGCTTTCAGCTTAGTGCGCTAAACCTGGTTAAACAACTAAATAAATAAAAAAAATAAATAGGTGTAACCCAGTATGCCTTTTGAAATCTCTGCACCGTGGATGTGACCTCTCCTCCAAGTTGCTGCACCAACCACTCTTGCAGGTAAAGCAGCAGATGGTAGCCTTCACAGCCTTCCATCAGCCCCAGCAGTCTCAAGTTATGAGCCTGGGCTTGATTTTCTAAAATATTCAGTCAGGATTTCAGATATGAGTTTTCCTTGATTACTGTGATAACGGCTCCCATAGCTACATCAGCTCATTTAGTTGCTTCTGCCGATGCTACCTTAACCAATTCCACCATGGTTTCAATTGAGGGTACTCTATTTGTGAGGCTGTCAAACTTTTCTGACAAACCAGCCACAGATGTGATCAATCGATTAATTTTGGAGCCAAGCATTTGTAAGGTTTCTTCTGCTCCATTATTGGTAGGCTCTGAACTGTAGCCCTGTGCTGACCGTGTGGTGGGAGCTCCAGAAACAGTTTAAGGTTTTGCTCTGTGTCCAGGAGACATGTTCTTCAGCAGATTTCCAATTTTTTTATTTTATTCTTTCCGGGTTTTACCCCGTTTTCTCCTCTGTTCTCTAGGGCCCCAGTACATGGGCATCATGCATGCATGGAGGCGCATGATGCACGCCCCATGATGCCGGCTCAGCCCCTTCCACCCCTCCTTGTGGCTGCTGCCAGAGCTCCCTCAGGTCTGCACCACCATCTGTCCTCCACCAGGAGGCAGCTAGTGGCCAGGGAGCCTCCAGTCCCTCCCAGGAGGAGAGAGCTGCCTTGCAGCAGCTTGATCTCACTCCTTGCCCTCCCTGCCAGCTGACCCCCAACAACCCGGGCTCATTCCCAAACCTGGGTTGCTGGCACAGTATGAGGTGTGGTGTCCAGTGCCTCAACCCTCAGATCCATAGGGCCGGCTGGATTTCCCATTTTGTTCAGCAGCTGTTCTAGCACAAGAGTTTTAAAAGTTTGTCTAGTTACTCTGCCATTTTTCTGACTTTTAAAATGTACATAAAGAATAATTGTACGGAGCTCAATGTCTATGTGGCCATCTTGCTCAGGCTCCATAGCACCCCCAGGACAGCTTTCCTTCATCTGTGGAGGAGGGTGATGCAGCAGCTCTGCTGCTTGACTGACACCCAGCAGAGGCTGGACGTTGGCACAGTTTGGAGCTCCAAAGTGAAAGGAGCTCCCACCAGACGTGAACGTGCCTTGTGCATGCAAGTGTACATGTATCACTGCACACCAGGACTCCTGAGGGAGAAAACAGGGAAAACTAACCTCCTTGAGCTGGATGATACCAGCCTTGTAGACCCGACACCACTGACCAGGTACCCCAGCTGCTGAATACAACTTCCTGGGGTCAGAGCCTGCCCTGGAGACCCCATCACAAGAGGTAAGTCATGAGGAAATGGCTGGTGGGGTAAGTCCTGGGATAGAAGCGTCAGTTTGGGGGATCAGGCTGAACAATGAGGGGTAGGCGGCATAATACCTTAGCAGAAACTAAAAAATGTCAATGGGTCCAAATCTATGAAGAAAAATACATTCATTTAAAAAGTAATTATAAGCGTATTGTTAGGTTTCAAAGCCACAAATGCAGGGAAATGTGGCAAGTTTTTCAGTACTAATTCCCACCCACCAGCCATTAGTCTAGTAACCACCGCAAACTACTGATCTGTGGCCATGCCCAGGGTCTGCTGCTTCAAACTACAGGTCCAAAGCCATGCCCACATGTCCAGTACTTCACAGAGGGCCCACCGCCTCAATTATAAATTTATTTCATAAGATCAGTCATAACTTCTTCATGCATGCTGTTCTTATGCAAACAGGAGATCACTCATAAAATTCTTGCAGGGCCCTGTGCATAGTACAACACAGTCATAACTTACTTCATGGGACCCTACAAGCATGAAATCACTCAAAACTTTCTTCTTGCAGGGCCATGTGCTCTGCCTGAAGCATGAGACTATGATAACTTTTTCACCCAGGCCTCAGACCTATAGCTTGAAGCTGTAGACCACTGGGCATGGTCCTAGACTTATAGCTTGGCCATGGGTCACGAGGCAAAGGACTGGGGAAGGGTGGTGTTACAGTCTAAAAACCCAACGCCACATTTCCCTGGTTTTGTGGGTTTGGAATGCAAACAATGCATTAACGTATTTTTTTTATATTAACTTCCTTACTTTTTTAGAACACTGACTAATAAGCAGCAGGGAATTCCCAGCCACCCCCTACAAAACAGGATACTAAATGAGGGAAAGCCCAAGGTACAAAGGTCAGTAGGGAGCAGAACAGGGGTGAATGGAGAAAGCAAAGTCAGTGAGGACAGAGATAGTGGTACAAGTGGTAAAGCAATCAAAAAATGGAGAGCAATGAGTACTAATGCTCGTAGTCTGGGTAACAAGCTCCCTGAATTAGTGGCCTTGATGGAGGAGGAACATCTGGATATCGTGGCAGTCACAGAAACATGGTACACAAGAACCATGACTGGGATGCAAACATACCAGGATACACTGTCTACAGGAGAGACAGGGAGGGTAAAAGAGGAGGAGGGGTAGCTCTCTACATTAGGGAAGGAATCAAAGCTACAGAACAAAAGGGTAAACAGGGAGGAGAGGAAGCACTATGGGTCAATTTGGAGACAGGCAATGGCACCATAATCCGCACAGGGGTTGCATACAGACTCCCATCTCAGGGGGAGGACATGGACAAGAAAATGATAGGAAGTATCCTTAGATTGGCAGAAAAAGGGGAGATATTGCTGATGGGGGAACTGAATATGCCAGATGTTAATTGGAGTACATCTGTAGCAGTCACTTCTAAGAGTGGGGTCATTCTAGATGCCCACCAGGGGGCATGCCTCAGACAACTAGTATTGGAACCCACTCGAGAGGGAGCAGTCTTAGACCTGGTACTCTCAAATGGACATGGAGAGAGGATCACAGATTTAGAAGTGGGTAGCCATCTGGGAACTAGTGACCATCAAACAGTATGGTTCACAATAAACACAGCAGTAGAGTCAAGCCACACAAAGGCAAAAGTACTGGACTTCAAGAGGGCTGACTTTGCCAAAATGAATGAGTGCCTAAGGAATGCACTAGCAAATGGGCAGGAAGGAGAGGTGGAAGAACAATGGGGAATAATCAAAACTGCCATCACAGAGGCAACAAGCCTTTGTGTGAAGCAAATAAACAAAACAAAATGATGTAAGAAACCACTATGGTTCTCAAAGGAGGTGGCAGGAAAGGCTAGGGAGAAAAAGAAAGCATTCAGGAAGTACAAGGAATCACAGAAGGAGCAGGACAGAGAATTGTATCAGTTAAAGCAAAAGGAAGCTGGGAAGGCAGTCAGAACAGCAAAGGCTCAAACCGAGGAAAATATAGCCAACGCAGTTAAGAAGGGGGATACAACTTTTTATAGGTACATCAGGGAGCGAAGGAAGACCAAGGGAGGGATAGTGAGGCTTAATAAAGGGAAGGGGTGGGCAGAGGTGACTGTGAAAAGCAGAGATACTAAACAAATATTTTGCTCAGTATTCACAAATGAAGATGGGGAGGTACCTAAACCAAACAATAGAAACACTTACTCTTTAACAAATCATGGGAGGATGGGTGGTACCTCAGGACTGAGGACGGCAGATGATTCCACTCACAAAAGTGGGAGCAGGGCAGAAGCAGGCAACTACAGACCTGTTAGTTTAACCTCTGTGATAGGGAAAATGATGGAATCACTTCTGAAGGAAAGAATTGTCGAGTACCTAGAGGGCAGAGAATCACAGGACCCAAGGCAGCATGGATTCACAGCAGGAAGGTCATGTCAGATGAATCTAATTAATTTATTTGACTGTGTGACCTAAGTAGTAGATCAGGGAGGGGTTGTGGACATGGCCTACCTAGCCTTTAGCAAGGCATTTGACACAGTCCCACACAAAAGATTAATATACAAGTTAGCCAGCCTGGGAGTGGGTACCAAGATTGTAGCCTGGGTAAAGAATTGGCTGGAGTACAGGACACAGAGGGTAATAGTAAATGGAGTCCACTCTGAAGAAAGGGGGGTTACTAGTGGGGTACCGCAGGGTTCAGTATTAGTACTGGTCCTCTTCAATGTCTTTATAAGCAACATTGCAGAGGGACTAGAAGGAAAAGTATGTCTCTTTGCAGACGACATAAAGATCTGCAAGAGAGTTGATACACAAGGTGGGGTGGAAAGGATGAGAAGGGACTTGGCAAGGTTGGAGGAATGGTCAAATGTATGGTAGCTTAGATTTAATACTAAGAAGTGCAGGTAATGCACCTGGGAAACAAAACCCAGGGAAGAGTACACAACGGGAGGTAAGATACTAACAACTACAAAATGGAAAGGGACCTGGGGTAATCATACCAGATGACCTAAAGCAGGGCAAGCAATGTGAGAGGGCAGTAAGGAGGGTTGGGGGATACTGGGATGCATAGGGAGAGGCATCACCAGTAGAAAACAGGAAGTTGTTATCCCTTTGTACAGACAGCTGGTGAGATCCCATCTGAGTATCTGCGGCAGTTCTGGAGACCCAATCTCCACAAAGACATAAACAGGATAGAGGCAGTCCAGAAGGGGGCCACTAAAATGGTGCAGGGTCTGCACCAGAAGACATATGAAGAGAGAGAATTAAGGAGCTTAATATGTATAGCCTCGAGGAAAGGAGGGAGGGGGGGACATGATAGAAACTTTCAAGTACCTCAAGGGAATCAACAAAGTCCAAGAGGGTAGCATCTTTCAGAAAAAGAGGTGTGCAAGAACAAGGAGGCACAATTTATAGATGGGGGGCAGCTCAGAGGTAATGTAAGGAAGTATTTTTTCACAGAGAGGGTTGTGGATGCATGGAACAGCCTTCCGGAGGAGGCTGTGGAGTCAAAAACAGTGGTGGAATTCAAGCATGCATGGGACTGTCATAAGGCAATTCTAGGGGGTGGGAGTAGGAAGAAGTAGGCTGTTGATTAACTAGGATCTGAAACTTATCCATTAGGTAGGGAAATGGGCAGACTGGGTGGGCCAAATGGTCCTTATCTGCCATCAAATTCTATGTTTCTATGTTTCTATGACTTCTAACTTGCTTTGGGCCCTGTATAAAGTTCACATGAGTCCTGTGATACTGACTTTAATTGCAGTACAAAATGCATGCAATTAGCTTTTCAGTCACATTATCAACTGTTTTTCATGTTTCTCAGCTTTAACTATTTTGTTCATGTAGGACTTAGTAGATTGTTTGGGATGTTTTGTTGCTTCAAGCATTTTGCTCTTACTGGACTTAGAAATTGTTTTGTCATGATTTATATGCTTTTTGGTGCATGTTGGACTTAGACAATTGTTTGCAATGATTTTTCTGCTTTAAACATTTTCTTCCGGGGAGGGAGGGGTATGACCAGCGAAGATTGCAGGCACTTGATTGTTAGCTCCTCTATCACAGCAGCCATCTACCATTTATCTTGGTAATCCTGCAACCTCTGAACATCCTGCCTGCAGATGATTGTAGAGGATGATATGAGCAACCCAAAACCATAGAAACAAATTCTGGTCAGATCCACCACGGCTGCATAATGTTAATGGAAGGAATAGGCTAGCTTACAAAAGAACCCCAGTGCAAATGCCACTGATGTATGTGTTATCCTGGATGATACGCAGACAGACACATTTTAAAGAAAACACAATTGCACACCCAATAATGCAAAGCATCAAGGGAAATATATGCAAATCCCATAATTGTACAGAAGGTGGCAGTACATGAAAAGTAATGGCTGGCACATGTTCAGCCTTTGGAATTATTTACAGTTCTTTTTTTTTTTTAGAGAAACAGGCTTTTGTCCATGAGGTGATGTAAGTTATATTTAAGCAATGTGTTGATGTCAGGAAGTCAGGTGTAATGATGATGGACTGTTAGAGAAAATGTGATACTAACTTTCAGAGCGGGTCGCTTTTGATAAGGGCAAGGTAGTTATGCTTGTGATAATGGGAATATTAGGAAAGTATGAGGTCTATGCAGAAGTGGAGTGCAAATATGTACAGTTTCATAAGTATGTGCTCAGAGTGCAGGCAAATGTGATAAGCAGGTTTGTTTTAGAAATAGGTAAAAATGGCGATACGTGCAATTAATAGAAAAACAGATAATTACATAGACATATATATATATATATAGAGAGAGAGAGAGAGACACACACACACACACACACACACACACACACACACACACAGGCAGAATAGGAATGGCAGTGAAGTATTGAAGTGACGCCAACCCCACCCCCAACCCACAGACATGGACAGGCATTGGGGTGTGCCTTTAGGTCATTGCCTATAACGTTCATGCCATTTCACCTCACCCTACCCTGCAGACACAGACAAGAGTCGAGGTGTGCCTTGAGGTTTTCAGACTTTACACTCACCCCATTCCATAAGGAAATATGCTGAAATGGGTACAGTATAAGAGAATGGCATGAACTTTGGGGCTGAAGAGTCAAAGGCACACCTCAATACCTGTCACTGGCTGCAGGGTGGGGATGGGGGTGGAATGGCATGAGCATTACTGTTGAAAATCCCAAGTCACACCCCGATGCCTGTCAGTCCCTACGGTGCAGGGTGTTATGCTCAGAAATCCTAATGCCCTTGGTGTTTCTTGGTATTTTCACTCCAAGTTTTCAGCATGGGCTTTTTGTGACCCCACTGCATGAACAGTGACACTATCAGTTCATTAGCCAAAAAGAGATTTTGCACAGCGACTGTGACATTTGGCACCACAGGTGCAAAAACATATTTTGAACAGGATGTAAAAAATTACAGGTGTACATTTCTTGCTTCAATAACTGCTCAGTGCATCTGTTGCATGACCTGCTTATTGATATTTTATATCTGCTATGCAATGTACTGCTGCTATGGCTGTATGGCTGAGAGGGACCTGGGGGTGGTGATGGATGTCAAGATGAACAACTTGAGACTTGTAGGAGGGCAGCAGCCAAGGCCAACACAATGCTGGGATGCATCGCTAGGGGGATCACTCCAGAATGAGGGAAGTGATTCTCTCTCTGTATAATGGCTTGGTGAGGCCACAGCTCAAGTACTGCATGCAGTTTTGGAGGCCACACTTAAAGATGGACATTGAACTCCTGGAGAGGGTCCAGAGGAAGGCAACCAAAATGATCTGGGGCTTGGGGAAAGGACCAATGGGAGAGGCTCAAAGAGCTAAATATGTACACATTGGAAGAGAGAGAAGGACAGGGGACATGATAGAGGTCTTCAAGTACATGAAGGGGTAAATAGAGGAGGCACAGTCACAGTACTCCGGAGGTAGGAGGGATAACTAGAGGGAATGGGTGGAAGCTGGAGGGGAGACTCAGGGAGAAAGGAGGAGGAGGTGCTACTTCACTGGGAGGTGGTGGAACCATGGGATGTGTTGCCTGGGAGGCTGGTAGAGGCAGAGACTGTGGAGGGGTTCAAGAGAGGGTGGGACAGGTACAGGGAAAGGTTCTGAAAGCAAAGTTCAATGAAGTGGGAATACCCTGGACTGGGAAGGAGAAGCCCAAGAGGGTGGGGGGCAAGGTCAGCTCCCAGTGTGGGACTGACCAAACAAGCAGACACGAAAGCCCACTAGGCCTATTCTGCTAGCATTTTTGTATATTAGTATATTGGTATGCTTACTACACCAACATCACAAACCATAAAACAGATGACAGCCATAACTAGGGAGGCAGTATAGCACAGTGGTTTAAGGCTCTTAACTGCAAATCTGGAGATCTGGGTTTGAATCCCACAGCCCCCACTTGCATACTGGGTGACCCTGAGCAAGTCACTTAACTTCCATGTACTCCCAGGTTGCCCCTGTAAAACAAGCTTTCAGCTTAGTGTGCCACTCCTTATTAAACAATTGAAAGAAAAAAAACACAATATATTATTTTTTTTGTTTTATTTTGCTACTACAAGCTTTGACTAATACATCCATCTTTATTTATAGCTTATGCGTCTGTGACCTAGGCAAAACTACACTTAAAATCTCACACATCAATAAATAAAATATCAGAATAGCATTTATTTTAGTAATATCTCCTTCCTTTTCAGGTGCCCATGACACTATGTATATATATTTAAATATTTTAACTTCAAAGCACTAAATCTATTCAAATGCAAAACACACAAGACTTTATTCTCTCACACAATAGTGTTAAACTTTAGATCCCAGAATGGCCAAGAAACAATTTAGACTTCACTCTTGCATGCCACTGTCATGCCCACTTCTCATGCAAACAACAATCAATTACAGAAACCCTTTCATTTCTATGCTAGGCACTCTTACATCAGAGACATAAATCTTACAGATCTACTAAAAACAAATTTATCAAGACTGGTTCTGAATCAAAACCTGTCGTTTACAGTACCTATGTAAATAATAGTTTACTGGCTACAAATGATGCTACAGACATGACATTAACAAAATTTCTGTTTTACATGGAAAACATCTATAAAATGAACTTGTCATACAGGATTTGTGACCTTCTGTCTGCATGTATCTGACAAGGAAAAGGCACCTACTTAATCCTTTTTTTTATTTTATTTTTATGCCCAACTTGCCTGCTACTGTAAGAGCCAAATATTGATATGCTTAGAGTTAAAAAAAAATCATGATGTCTATGGAGTGCATGTTTGGGGGTATGCCTAGATGCAGTTTCAGGCACTCCTTAATTACTTCCCTAGGCAGCTCTGATAGTCAATTGTTGCAACATGACAGATCCACCTCATGCCACTCCCACATGAATCAAAAAAAGGTGGGGGTGGATCTTTAGGAGCTTATGTATGTGTGTTTGGGGGGGGGAGATATGCCTAGATGCAGTTTCAGGCACTCCTTAATTACTTCCCCAGGCAGCTCTGATAGTCAGTTGTTCCAACATGATAGAGCCACCTCATGCCCCTCCCACAAGATTGAAAGCATAGTGCATGCAACAGACCTTAGGAACATCACATTATTTAATGTCAGCTCTGATCTGTTCAGTCTTACTTTTTTCTTGGCTCAGTTTATAATATCAGAGAAAAGAAAGTAGGGGGAAAAAACACCCAGCCTTTTGCTTCTACAAGTAGTTGTTAATTGCAGCTGGTATATTTTAACATGTGCAAGGCAACTTCACCCACAACTTCCCTAACACAGACAAATGGCATCAGTGCTCACTGATGTGTTAACATCCTGTTTCTAGTGTTCCTGATAAAATAAAAAATACAGTTGATATTTTTTTAATGTCAGTTCTGATCAGAATGGCTTTTAAAATAACAAATTGTTTTCTTGTTCAATGTTTTCTTCTCTCCTTTTACTGATAGTACAAAAAGAGCCATAGCTATTTCTTCCAACAATATAGGAAAGAAAACCTTATGATATATGTCACTGTTTTGCAAAATGTATACCTTACACTTTTTTCTTATTTGCAAGACAGCATATATTTATCCTAACAAATCTGTCATACTGCCACATTCAAAACACTATCCCCTACCTACTTGCCACATATAAACTCAATTATATAAAAAAAAATTCTAGGCACTTAACCATTATTCATTCCCCAGTCCCATTTACAACACTGCTACACTTATATAAAATACATACTTTTCAAACTTAAAAGAAAATATACACTTTATCATCAAAAGCCTGTTTTTACCAAGTACTGTGCCCGTGATTAAAATAATTTGAACCCCCTCCCCCCAAAAATGTGCCCTCACATGAAACTGCATGTTTAACTGTAAAGACAATTAAAAATGTATTTTAAATGCATTACTAACACCAATGCTTTCAAAGTTTTGAAACTAATAAAAGACAAACTATATATATATATATATATATATATATATATATATATATATATTAGAGGCAAAAACTCCATTTAATGCATTAGTTACGGTTGTTCCACAGTGACAAAAGTGAGGAAATTCGTGTTAGGATTGAGCCCCTTGGACCCTCAGCCCACACTTAACAGTATCGCGCGCATTAGTTGCCGCCCTAAATCTCACCCATCAGATGTGTGAAGAAGCAGAGGTATAGAGAGAATGGGTGAAAGTTAGGACCAACAACTCCAATGCGCACTCTGATGCCAGTTGGGGTGTGGGCGGGGGAGTCCAAGGGGGGTTTTCATCCCTAACACCGAATTTCCTTGCTTTTGTCGCTGTGGAACAATCCTAACTAATGCATTAAATGGAGTTTTTTGCCTCTAATTTCCCTTCTTTTTGAGAATGATAATGAGAAATAGTGAATGTAATGCGGCTGCGGGAGCACGGGGCCCCGCCACGTGATGTCTTGTCACATAGTAACATTGTGCCCGCAAACGCAAATGGTAATGAGCATGGTGACGCAAAGCGACACAGAAGGAGGAACAGTACTGTTGACAGAAATGTTAAAAAAACGCAAAAAGCAAGGGCAAATGAAAATGTAAAGTGCGTAAACATGGTGGTGTAGACGGAACAGTAAGTGAAATGGGTATGGAACTGCAAGCTGAAGCAGTAACAATAACAGTAATATAAGCACACAGGCTGGTTTTCCCCAAAAGCTGCATAGAGAAAGACAGTGAGTACAAAGAATGTATGCATAATAATGGGTCGCTGAGCAGAAAATGAGGAGTTGGAATACTAAATTGCTTATATCTCAGGAACCGTATGACGTAGAAAAGAAATTTTAAAGTCATATGATTTATGACTTTCCTGGCTAGTTTTGTAGGGGGCTAAGAATTTTTCTGACGAAAAGTCCATATCTCACACCTTTTCCGAGATACAGGCCCTGAAAGGTGTGGTGAACGCCGTAATGTTATCTTATGGGAAAAAAAGAGAAGTTTGGAGTGCCATAATTTTGGCTCCCTGTAATATTTTTTCACCAAACCACTGAAAGACACATCTGTGGGATGTTGGCTTTCTTCCCTCCAAATTTCAGCTCACAAGACCAAACTGTTATTTTGCAGCAGGGCGCCAAAGGATTCCTGTAATGCAGCGGACGCCGTAATGTTATCCTATGGGAAAAAGTGTCAAATTTGGAGTGCCGTAACTTTGCCACCCTGTAATATTTTTTCACCGAAACACTGAAAGGCACATCTGTGAGATGTTGGCTGCATTCCCTCCAAATTTCAGCCCAAAAGACCCAACCGTTCTTTTGCAGCAGGTTGCCAAAGAATTGCTGTCAGTTTCCCACAGCCTGGAAAAGTACTGTCGAACTTTGTGAAAGCTTTCGCAAATTCATTCGACAGTGTCGCAAGTGCGAAAGTACTTTTTCCAGAAATTTGAAAAACATATTTCTGGGGTGTTTTACCCCAAAATAAAGACATGCCTAGCATCCTCAGGGTCCGACTAGGTGAATACAAAAAGAATTAGGTTGCTAGAGGGTCCCATATTTAAATGGCGAGCATTTTTCTGATCACCAACTGAAAACAAAATGGTGGATTTGCGACAGTAAAAGGGCCATTTGCGAAAGTAAAAACTGCATTTGCAACATTATCAAACTTTTTAACTTTTCCCATTGACTTATAATGGGAACTTGTTTTTTGAATAACTTTTGAACCATTTAATATTTTTTCATGAAATCTTCAAAAGGCACACTGGGACCCTGCCACATATTTTCTGAAGATTTTGGACTGTTTGATAAATCATGACCTGTAGAGACGACCGTGAGAATTCCAAAAGTTTAAACGCTGAAGGCAGATCACACTTAATTAACTCCACAGCCTTATATGCGACCAGTACAAAGCTTGGCAGATCCAAAGGCGTATAGGTCTTGATTGTGTATTCCAAATTTCAGGCAAATCTGTCAAACGGTTGCAAAGTTATTAAGGTGCAAAATTTTGGGTTTAACATGTAAATGGCTCCTCAACCCTAACTGTGGTAATAATATATGTATATGTACTGTGTGTGTGTGTGTGTGTATATATATATGTCTTCTTTAGAGTATACCTAAGTTGTACATGCTGTATATTTACTCCATTGTATTTTCTACTGTTGCTTAACTGTACATTCAATTGTATTTCTGTATGTATTTCTACTGTATTTTTCCTACTCCCCCCCGACCCCCAGGGCACATCTGGAATTGAGTGGTACCCTGCTCAGTATGCCTGCCTGGTAAAACTCTTAAATAAATGTATATATATTGAATATGGTAAACAAATATTGTTAATCCCAAAAGCTGAACTTTATGTTTTAGTATATAAATGTTTAAGAAAACCTGTGGCTCTTTCAACTTGAATCAGAACACTGTGTCTATTGTTTTCCTTGGGAGCTGTAGTTTCAGGCACTCCTTAATTACTCTTTCCTTCTGAGGCCCCAGGTGGCTCTGATAATCATTTGTTCCAAGGGGTTTTAAGTCAATTTGAAGACATTAAGTATCTTCTGTTCTCCTAGTCCTTAATAAAATGCAAGGGCTCCACAACTCAATCACTCCACAGACTTGTTCTGTTGCTTGGTCCAGGTCCCAAACTAGTGTGTCTTGTTCCAACATGATAGATCCACCTCATGCCCCCCCCCACATGAATCACAAAAAGGTGGGGTGGATCTTTAGGAGCTTACAGTATGTGTGTGTGTGTTTGGGGGGGTATGCCTAGATGCAGTTTCAGGCACTCCTTAATTACTTCCCCAGGCAGCTCTGATAGTCGATTGTTGCACATGACAGATCCACCCTCATGCCCCTCCACATGAGACCAAAAAAAAAAAAAATGGGATGGATCTTTAGGTGCTTCTCAGGTGGAGGTGGGAGTGGATCTTACCCCCCCAAAAAAAACGAATGCTGCCTCCCACTACTCAGGTTCCAGTTCTTGTACCGCCCATTTAAGAAAGAAAATAGTACCCTGCAACCATTGACTAACATGAAAGCATATTTATTTGAAGGCAGAAAACATTTCTTGGAGGAGGGTAAGGTGGAGGAGACTATTTACATCTTCAGTCAGTTCCACGGACAGAAAACATGACATCACTCCTTTCGTACATGCAAAACGTCTGCAGGCTGCACCTACTGCAGCCATAAAAACAAACCCAGCTCAATTGCTCTGGGACAGGAGGAGTGCCAAACTCTACACAGAAGCCTGAGATGAGAACTTGAGCCGGAGCTATGGCGGGAAATGGGCCGCACTCTTCCGCTATGCCGACAAACCCGCCTGAAAAAGAAAGCACATTGATGGCATCAATTAACGGGCTCCACACTGAAATGTGGGCTACTTTCAGCAATATATCCATGCAGATCACCCACCTGTAAAGTGTTCTCGAAGGGCTAAAGGAGACCACATCAGACCACAGCTCCCATCTTACCGAGCTGGAAGATGGAGTCAGTACTGCAGAGGACCGCTCTCGGACTGGCAGAGAGGACTCACAACTCCTAAAGGATGTCAAATACCTGAAGGCAAAGGTTAATGATCAAGAGAACCACACCCATAGAAATAACATGCGGTAGTGGGGCTGCTGGAGTGTAAAGAGGGCAACAATCCTAATGGCTACCCATCATTTAGAGTTGAACTCCATGAGCAGTTCCTATGCAGTTGAGAGCCTCACAGAACCCCCAGGGAGAAAGCCAAAGCCTGAGGAGAGACTTAGACACTATTTTGTCAAATTTCTTTGCTTACAAAACTGGGAGGCAGTTTTCCGAGTGGCATGCAGCAAGGGCCCTATACAGCTTGAGAGACACAAAGTGAGCTTTTTCCCCTGACTATAGCCAACAACTTCAGAAAGAGTGCCAGATGTTTGCGGACCTCAAAGCCAGTCTATACCATAGAGGCTGGCAGTTTATTCATCAGTGTCTGAATACACTGAAATCCAGACGATAGCTTCTCCAAGAGTTTACCAATCTGTGCGGGAAGCAGAAGAATATACCAACAGGGAGGAAGTGGCGACTGTGGGCAGATCTAGCCAGCGCACTATGGACCCAGCCACCTGAAAAGGTAGGTATTCTCTATGTTTTTCACCCCTGGGACTGACTGTAATCCCTGTGATCCCCAGATAGGGCCCTCCTGGACCCTGCTCTACGCCATGACTCCTGCTGTCTCCCACGAGGCTGTACCTTGAAGTTCCATCAGCCCTTCTACTGGGGTTTCTCACCATTTAACTTAAACCTAACCAGAATGTGGAACTCCTGTGGGGAGACGTAAATAGGGAGCAGGGGATACCGATTTGAGGCCACAGCAATGGTTTACGCCTTCACCACTGTAGCCAGAAGAAACTCCAGCAGCCCCTGAATTGAACACTGTCTTCCTTGTAAGGTGAAAAGACTGGACTTAGGCATGTCAAACCACGCTCTGTTTGCTACTGTTAATCATGATGAGCACTGAGCCCAGTTAATAATTCTGTTGTGATAAACCCTTTTAGAAATTTGCTGGGAGCTTCCCACAGCCCAAAGGAAATTACTGCAAATTTTTATGGTTGCAGCCCTTAAATGTCTCACATCATGTTGGTTGAAAGCAGAGCCCATACAGAATGGTAAAACAGGGTCCAGAGTATCAGTGACCTGGAGCGCATAACAGTGAGGCTACATCTCAGGGAAGAGAAATTTAGGGACCTATGGGACCCCTGGTTCAGATGTTCAGCTAGCAAGGCTCAAGGAGACTGCAAATAAAGGGACTCCCAGGTGCTTATCCAAAATATGTTGCAATACTTTAAAGTAAACAAAAAGAACCAAGACTTTAACCTCCCCCCCTCCGTCCACCTGGCACCATATTTTTCGGAATTACGGGTGTCACATTTACTGTTTGTACCTGGCAGGAAGCGGGAGATGGAGTGATGGCCCTCCTAAAGGAACACTCAAGATTTATTTACAATAATTTTTTTTCAACTTTGTATTTATTGCAGATTTATCATAAGCAATAACTTATAATACTATCATGTAAGGCATCACAATCATTGCATCTCATATACATTTAATGTAACAAGTTTAGTATAGCCTATACATTCTGGATTAAGAAAATTGGGGTAATCTCTATTGTATGAACCAGAAAAATAAGATTTTCAAAATAATCTGCACCCTCAAAGACTTTTTAGCGGTCAGACACAAAATTGAAAGTTAAAGTAACACAACACAGAGTGTTGATATGACCCCAAATCCAAAGCTCAAGTCCTTATAATGGAAGCACAGAATAGTTTTACCCAAATGTCCCATGTTATTACTTAGAAAACGATATAAAAATATCAAAGCCACTCTTTAACTTTAAGAAATAGATTGCCCTATAAACACAGGTAGTAACATTCTTCGATCTGAGTATCCAAATTGCTAAACTTGCAGCAAGCTTCACAAGGAAACAAATAAAGAAAAGTTATGGTACTTCTAACAGTTCCATTCAAGTCTTCTCTTCTGATTCTTCTTGTTGTCTAGCCTGTCTAGCATCGAACTCTTTAGCAATGGATTCGGCTTTTTCCCCCACTTCCTGAAGCTCTGTAAACTGAAAAGTCTGTCCTCCGTAGTGAATACGGAGCCGAGCTGGCCTAAGCAAAGAGTGTGTCACCCCGAGGGATCTAAGACGGGCTCGGACAGCATCAAATCATTTTCTACGGGTTCTTGCTGCATAGGAGAGATGAGGAAATAGGTGTAGCTTGGCCCCATTGTAGTTAAGATGGTCCATGGATCTCGTGGCCTGTAGGACTATATCTTAGGTCCCTGCGCTGGCTGTCACAATCAGGATTATACGGGGAACTTCATCCTGAGACCCTGCAACTCTTGGAGAGATTTGGTAGGCTTTCTGTATCTGACTGGAAATTAGATCCAAATTAAGGCGCAGGAAGCCAGGACAGCAAAATTCCAGCAGATTGTCCTCATCTCTCCTCCAGGAGCCCAATCTTCCAAATGTGAGAAGCTTGACTCAAGGTTTCCTCCAATGCCGCCAATCGGTAACGAACTGAGAATTCTCCTGCACCAATTTAGAGGTTGTTGTTAAAGCTTGTGTAGCGACTTTCTCTGCGGAGGCAGCTGTATTTGAGACTACCTCTAATTTGGCATCTTGCTCTGTGAAACATTGCAGAATTGACTCCATTTTCAGATCGATTGCCTGCATAGATGTTTGCAAGACTTTCCAGGGAGGTTCAGGCCCATCTAAAGGTGGCGTGGAGGTGGAAGCAGCCTGCACATCCACCGCAGAAAGATTTTTGTTGCTGCTCCCACCAGCCTTCTGTGTTCGATCCATTGTCCAATTTTGGTACCTAAATGCTCAGAACGGAGGCCACTGTCCGATTCAGCAATTGTTTCAGGGATAAGAGTAGCTTTAGGGCAAATTTTTTTATTTTTAATTAGTGGTAACACTGAGCTGAGCTACAGTGCATCTTGTCTATAGGTGTGCTCCACAATAATAAAGGAATATATAACTATAACCAATATTTTTTTCTTTTCCAGGCATTGTACATACGATTAACTATGGAACTTTATGTTGGAGTTTGAAATGTTAAACGTTTTTATTAATTGTAGTTATCACAGTAAGTCTGGTTCCAAGTGGACTCTGAGAACCTGAATAGGAAAAGTATTCCAAGTGAGAGACACATTCTTAAGTTTGTTAAAGTTGTCTAAGAGATACACAATTAACTAAGCTGTTAAACATCCTAACTTGTAAGTGAAACACTAATTGTGTACAGAATGTTGTAGAAACTGCACTTCTTTACATATGGAATCTATGTCCTATTCCAATCTTCTGACTTAAGATGAGTTAAAAAAAAAAAGAAATTTGCTGGGACTGCTGGGATACTGTGGGAAGGGAATAAACTAAGTGATTTTGTGTGTCTTAACTACCTTCTTTCCTAACAGGTCTAGCGTGGTGGGGGTGGGTGGGAGGGTAAGGGACTGTTGTAACCCACCCGTCAAAATACTGACATAGCAACTCCAGAGAATGACATGGCAACTGCAGAAAGTAGCAGACTCACAGTCTCCGAGGCGGGTGGGGTGGTTCTGACCACATGGCTGCTTATTTGTGGGTCACATGGTCTGCTGTGGGTGCTGAACATACTGGAAAACAAAGAAGGTGATTGTGCCTTGGCAATCCCCTTCCCCTGGTTTGTCACTCTGTCACCGCCATCCCATAATAAGGGATCTTGCACCTTGAGGAGCACCCGAACCACCAAATTTGCAACCTCAGGGCCCGCAGCTTTGCACAGATCTCTGAGAGTATATACAAGAACTGGTGGGGGGAGACTGTGCCACAGTGCTCCATGTAGAGGCTTACATTACTGATGCCCCACATCGCAAAGTAGGTGAATATGTGAGCACCTCAAGTCGCATGACCACAGTCTTGAGCAGTCATGCAGAGAAGGTCACAATATTTATTGGAATAGGTGCTCCTCTGCTTGGGGCATGGATCAATGACCACCATGTAGCCTAATGCCACCATGGGGATACAGGCTGGATGTAGGCATGCTGAAATGTGCTATACTATAACCACTGGCTGTGTGTATCACTGTGTCCAGTCACCAGTTCTGTGTGAGACAAACATCCTTTTATAGCTTTGCTGGGATTGTTGGGGTACTGTGGGAGGGGAAATAATGTGTTTTTTCTATGTGTCATTACCAACCTTTCTCCCAGATGGTCTTCTGTAGGGAGGTGGTAGAGGTGGCAAGGAATGGGATTGTAGCAGTTCATCTCATCAAAATACTATAGTACCAGCATGAGTGACTCCAGGTGGGGCAGACTCATAATTCCTGAGAGGGGGGTGGGGAGGTAGGGAGTGAGCAACTCCAATCGCGTGGCTACTCATCCATGGCACATAGGGTCCACTCAGGGGCTGGACACACCACAAGAGTGATGGCTCCTTGGTGACACCCTGGTTATTCACCCTGTTCCATCATCCCAAAATGTGGGACCTGGCACCGGGTGGGGGTACTTCTGTACCAATAAATTTGCAGCCTCAGGGCCCCAGCATCAAGCAGATCTCTGGGTCCATATATGGGAATTGGAGGGGTGGGGGGGGAATTGTGCCACAGAGCTCCACATGGCAGCTCATATCATAGGTGCCTCGCACTGCTGAACAGGTGCACAAGTGTGCAGTTTAAATTGCACATTTGCACTCTTGCATAGTCATGCAGAGAAGGTCACATCACTTCATTACTGGTGTGGCTCCACCACTCGGTATGTGGCTCATTGACCATCTTCCATTCTACTGTTACCATGGGAAAAAGAATGCCAGATCCAGACCCAGACCCCATCTCTACCTTGTCTGCTGTCTGGTGTGGAAAGGAACTAGCAAAGCCCTTAAAACAGTTCCCAATATGCTGACAAGTGCTGAAAAGAAGCAGGTATACCCTGTTCTATGGTCTGGCTGCATTGCTTTGGTCTCCTGGCAGGCAGCTGGCTGGGGAGGGATAAGGAAAGGGGAGAAGGGGCAAACATAAAGTTTTCAAATCGGAAGGGGTGCATGAGTCGCTTGAACCGGGTGTGTTGGGAAGGGAATCAGTATGATGTGATTTAGAGAGCCATGTGGCTGCTCAAACTCACCACATACTGCACTGTCAAGCAGGTGAAGCTATGAACAGTGTACACCCATGCAGATGTCAACCCACACATTTCCACAAAGTCTCACTTTAGTGTAATGTGGAGCTATACTCACCATCCACTGGCACATACCACTCACTGACTGCTTATTTCTGGTTAGGAGAGATGGTGGGGCACTCACACTCCTCCTTGGGGTGAACACACATGGGAGTGGAGCTCACAACCTGGGGGAAGGGGCACCCCAACCAACTACTGGAGGGGGGCTTCCCTATGCTGGTCCTGATCCAAGACCTCTGAGACAATCAAGGAAAATGATAAATATTAACCCCACTGTGAATAATCTTAGGGGTTGTTCTATCTAAGAGGCATGCTAAAGGCAAGATGTCATAAATGAATCAAGTTATTTTGCAGCAGGATTGTTCTGGACCTTCCTGCTATGGCAGGGGGCTCTGTGGCTGCTGTGGAACATCACGGAAACACTAATCCACCACCAAGTCTGTAAGGGAGTTACACACCTCATTTGGAAAGGCTCTGTGGGAAGGACAGTATGGGAAGACACAGAGGGGATGAATGAGGAGTGGCTTTTACTTCTATTTTCATGTTTTGGGTACTCTTAAGTTGCATCTGAGGGGTTCTAGGGTTCCATATGGCATATTTCATTTGTTTTGTGTATATCATGCATATTTAATGGTAGATGTGATTAGCTACAAAGATGGAGGTATAGCCCACTTTTGCTTGTATATACCCAAACATGTACTTTTTAACAATGGTGGATAACCTTAAACTCCTGACGTGGAACAGAAATGGTCTTAAGACCCATATTAAGTGGATTCAGGTCTTTGATTATATTAAAAAGCAGAAACCGGAGATGGTTCTCCTTCAGCAGACTCACATGTCTAAGATGGAGTTCTCCCACATTAAAAAAAAACTGGGGTCGGTGCAGCAGTTGGATTTCCGCTTGCGACGCCAGTGACCCGGGTTCAGGAACGGACCCGAGTGCTTGAGGGCCAGCCGGAGAGAGGGCTCGAGCATCAGATGACTGCTTGCCTTCTCTCAGGGGAAGGACGGGGAAGTGACCCAGTGCTTGCTGACCCCTGGTGGAGGCTGGCAGCTTGGCAATGCACGGGGTCCCGCTAACTAATGGGACATGGTGAACGTCAGTGTACGCCTGATGTTAGTGGCACACTACGCCCCTGGGGAGTAAATTGGAAAAAGAGCCCTGTGGCCGATGATGTTCACCAGCTCCCACTGCTGCAAGACCTTGAACAGTGCACGGACCATCCCAGCAGCACCCGGGCCAAGAATTGCACTGGCTGCCCCACTGGTGCCTTCCCCCCCTCAGAGGAGAGGGACCCACCCGGTGACGGGTTACATCCAAGGTACCCGGGGAGGGGCTGCAATATGGGGTGATGGGTGGCTCCATTGAGGCAGTGTGGCAACGAGGGGCATAGGAAGGCCTGAAGGAGAGGCCAGGCCGCAGCTGGGGGGAGCAAAAAAAAAATGGGGAGGGGAGTGGTAGGCCTCTCTATTCAACTCAGAAAGCCAGAGGTATGACAGTGTGGAACCACCCAGGATCCCAGTTTAAGTTTGTTGGGCCAGCAATATGATCTGGGGGCAGGGGAGGGAGGATATACCCTGGCACACAAAAGCAATGCGATGGAGTGCAACCTGCTGGTGGGCTCCATTTATGCACCTAATATTGACTCTCAGACTTTTTTCAAAAACTCTTGTGGAAATGTTGAACTGGCAGGGCAGATGGATCCTGGGGAGACATGAACAGTGTCTAGGATGGGGTGATGGATCACTCCACCCACACCTCGCTAACTCATGATAAAAGCACCAAAGCCTTAAAAATACTAGCTGCTGATCACAGCTTGGTAGATGTGTGGTGGCACAGGGCTCCAGCAGGACAAGAGTACACATTTTACTCTCAAACATATGCCTCATATGCTAGAATAGATGTGCTCCTGTCTCATACACATCTTCTGGTGCATGGAAGGGATGGTGTGACATGGGCATGACTCTATACTTATATCAGACCATGCGCCTACAACACGGCCTCTATGGAGTGTGGGGGAGCCTTCAGTTCCAAGTCCCTGGCAACTGGACCCTACACTGCTGAAACGCAAGGGATACAGAACTTACATGAGGGTCAAGATCAAAGAAGTTCTGGAGTTTAATCGCTCGGGTGACACCTCTCGTTCCACGAGGTGGGAAGCTCTAAAGGCCTTCATTAGAGGCTGCACCATCTCATATGTGAGTCACACCTAGTGGCTGGCTCAGTCCCAGCTCCAGACTCTTAACAGAAAATGTGGCAGTATGCAAATGAGCCCACATGACCAACCATACTCCTCAGGGCTACCAAATACTGCAGGGAGTAAGGATGCAGCTCAGTGCCTTTACCAGGAAGCAGCTAAAGTGACAGTTGCTGCTGGTGCGGCAGGATGGTATTTCGATGAGGACAGGAGTGGCAAATGGTTGGCCTGGAAACTAAAAGCTAAATCAGAGGCCACTCACATCAGTACCATCACTCTAGTGGATGGAACAGACCCATTCATGTGCAAACAAGAAATAGGTTCACTAATCAATGGAGAACATTTGCCCATAAATCTGTATCACTAAAAACAGGAAATTTTTTTTGGGGGGGGACAGGTAACTGGTTTCTCATTTTTTTTTGATAGTACTGAGTGGAGATGTTGAATCAAATCCTGGAACTAAAAATTAATAGGATTAAAAATAGCACATGAAAATGTGAGAAGTTTGGCATGTAAAATAGATGCTTTCAGGATCTGGGTGGATAAAGAAAAAACAGACGACATGGGATTATCTGAAACATGCCTACACGAGGGAACTGAAAATAGTAAAATTCAAGTGAAAGGATATCGATCACAGAGAATGGACAGGGGTAGTAGGAGAGGTGGGAAAATGTTATGTATTAAGGACAGCTTGGGATAATTTAAAACATTTTTTCCAAAAATTTGGAAGGAATGGACTGCTTAATATTTGAAATATTAAAAACTAAATTAATAGTAGGACTCATTTATGCTTCACCTAGAACAAAGTTTAAATATTTTGATCTATTGGTTAATAAATTAGCTGACATAGTAAGAGATACAAATATGGTATTGACAGGTAATTTCAATGCAAATTAGAGGACAGAGATTGGGGGAGAGTGTGGAAGTTTTGGGGTTAAAGCAGGTGATACAAGACCTGACCAGGTGCACAAAGAATACAGTACAAGGTTCTGTTTTGGATTTGTTTGTTTCACGAGATCTGGAAATAAAACATGTAAGCATTAATCCACGACAGAGGAGGGCTCTACTAGGGGATTAATGCCTGGTTGGGGGGGTGCACGAGGCTGCAGGCTGAGTGCTTCCAACCACCAACCAGGCATTAATCCATTAGTAGAGCCCGACTCTGGAGTGGATTACTGCTCTTGTAACATGGGCAATATGGAAATTACTTCTGTACCATTATTACCTGTTATATATTTTAAATACACATAGATCCATTGTTTCACAACACATGAGTTGGAATAACAAATATACACTACTTTTGATTTTGTCACAACCATATTTATTCACACAGTGGTGTTTTTTTGTTTACACATTAACATGTTTCTCATGGAAAGGAAACACAATGATGAGTGTAATCTTTTGTTTCTTTTTAATAACTTCATGTAGAAAACATTGTTATTTAACTTGGATATCTGGTTTCCTCGATCTCTGTTACATATGTTGAGATGGATTCCTATCTCATTTGCATATTTTGTTGATGTGGGTGATCCATTATTTACAGTGTTCTACTACTGTCACCTCGCTGCTGTTGTTTTAATGATCATAAAATTTTTTCAGTACTACACTACAGAGAACATGTAAGCCTTAAATACAGATTCTATTAAATAGTATGGACATTTGACTTATCTGCATGGTGCTGGATGGAAATATTGGATGACTTCTGAATCCTGTTGAGTTTGCTGTGCATGCGATGCTCGACACAGAAGGTAGGCTCCTTTCCCATATTGTTCATCGACCCAACGAGTAATACCTCCACCCACATATGGAAAATGTAGAGGTGAAATTATCCATTTGTGTTTCTGTTTTACTTATACTATCCACGAGATACAAAAATGGCCATCGGGTGGGTGGGTGAGGAACATATTTATTTATGGGAGCGGAAAGTGCATTTTGTTAGTGGTTTCAATGTTGTACTACAGTACTGGGAGTATTCTATGACTTTTATGGTTTGGTGGATGTCACAGGAGTAGCAGTAATGGGCATTACTGCGGGATTAATACCTGCTTGATTTTTATCACCTGGTGGATTTCAACATATCGGGATGCTGCTATTTGGCTGTCATTTATTACCATGTTACAAGTAGGAGTAATGCCTTTGAATATGGGAGATCATTGTCCAATAAAATGTTTGAAAAATTGAAACAATCATATTAAAACTAAGATTGAGACATACTGGGTATCAGACTTAGTTGATAATAAAATGTACCATGGATTTCAGATAAGATAAAACTCACATTAGAATTAAAGATAGATTATGGAAAAAAAGCTTAAATAACAAGCAGATTGGAACACTTTCAAAAATGGCGTAACAGGTGCACAGAGGAAATAAGGATAGCAAAAAAAGCAATATCATAAAAAAAGAATAGACTCAGCAAGAAATCTGAAGAAATTTTGGAATTGTGTTAAGAACTTGCAAAAACCAATAAATACAAGGACCCCAATACATTTGATAAATGATAATTTATTAGTAGAAGAACAAAACAAAGTAGTAGAAATATTAAATCTATATTTTACTGACTTACCAGATTTGACAATACAGACCCCTACTACTAAAACAGATATCTCATTACAAGAAGTTATACAAGAAGAAGAGTTAAGGAAAAGGGAAATACACAGAAGACATCCTAAACTGTGTTTTAGGTTTAAAAAGCTGACAATCAAATAAGTAGAAAAATAGTTAAAAAACCTAGAAATGAATAAGATGGGGGAGGGGGGGTTGTACAGAGTGGAACCGAGATTCCTGAAAATGGGGGCAGATATTCTGGCCACTCCCCTAACATATTTGTTCAGCTGGAGCATGTGTAGCTCTGGCTTCCCAGAAGTTTGGAAGGTGAGTAAAATAGTCCCCATTTTTAAAAGGGGAGAAGCTACCTTGCCTACAAACTATAGACCAATTGTTTTATTATCAAGCCTATCTAAGGTTATGGAGAGACTGGTGCATGGACAACTCTGCCAGTATTTAGAGCAAAATGGATTGATGTCTGATGGTCAGCATGGTTGTCAGGCAGGGAGGTCCACGGACACCACCCTGATTGATTTCAATAACTTGGTAACAACTTCCCTGAATTTGAGCAGGGTGGTGTTCATGGACCTCAGTAAGGCCTTTGACCTGGGTGACCACAGGATATTGATACAAAGACTATACAGGATGGGGTCACATGGAGCCTTTACAGTGGTTCAAATCTTATTTATCAGAGAGAAAGCAATGTGTGATAAATGGATCTTATGTATCAAATGAGAGAAGTAAACCCATTTTGGGCCCTTTGCTCTTCAATGTATACGGAATGATCTGACCAAATATATGGTTAACAGTGAGGTCCAACTGTATGTGGATGACACTGTACTGGTGGGGTCCACTAATATCTACCTCACTGAAGCAAAAATTTCAGAGGATTTGATTTTGATGGAATCTTGGTCTAATAAAACATCTTTTAATAAACAGAAAAACCCTCAATGCATCTACTTTCTATCTGGGAGAAAGAAAAATCAAAATGAAGAACTGGATATTAAATTTAGTAATGGGTCTGCAGTACATAATATAAAGCACTATAAATATGTAGGGGTCCTGAATGACGATAGAATGATTTATAAAGAACATGTAAATCAAACAGTAAAAAATGGAATCAGAAACTGGGTGCATTGAGAAGAGTATCTAACAGTCTGACAAGGGAAACTTGGTTAAAAATAGTGAAGCAATTATTCAATCTAGTTTTAGAATATGGATCTCTGATCTATAGGAATTCTACAAAATCAGTATTATGTAAAATAGATCAAGTGACTATAAATTTGCGAGATTTGTAACTAAAACTGCATACGGGATCAATCACTGTAAGTGTATCAGGCGCTGGACTGGCTAAGGCCAGAGGGAAAAAAAAGATTATACTTATGGATTTCTTGGTGCCATAAATTTATTAACTTAAAGGAGTCACATCCATTATGACATTTAATGAAATATGAAATATTGGGTGATAACAGATATAATTTGAGAGCTAATGATTCTAAATTGCCAGTATGTATGATATATAATAGTTTTGAGATGTAACATTACAAGTAACTACTGCTAAGGCCTGGAATGCATTACCAAATGATATAAAAACTATAAAAAACTCTTCACAAATTTCAGAAAGATATTAGAAAATTTCTAAGCTGTAAATGTGAATGTTATTCATGATCCCTATGCTCATGTCTAAATATGAATTTAGGAGTCTAAATGATGAAACCCAAGTGCTAATGAAATATTGTATTTTATAACAAATGCATACATATGTTTTTGTCCTAATGTGTAACAGTGTGTTTATGTGTTGAAACTTAAGTGTCAATGTACTTTTGTATTTTATAACAATTACACAGTAAGTTGTTGAAAATAGTGTTTTACCTTAACAAACGGCATCCTCTATAAAAAATAAACATTTTATCATCATCATCATCATCATTTAAAATAGGAGATTACTTCTGGAGGTACTGCCAGACCCTATATGCCTCTGAGAGGTCCCCAGCATGCCCCAAATGGGGCAGTTTGACAAGCTGTCCTCTTGCCCTTGTAGCGTCACGAGGTGACCTCCTCCAATGATTATCCATTGGAGCAGTCTGAGATAAAGATAGTGGTCTGGCAGTTCCAGGTGTGGAAGACCCCAAAGCCCAGATGGCCTTCCAATCAATTTTTATTAAATATCCCTCCTTCATCTGGAAGAACCACTTTGAATATGCTCCAGGAGAGCACAGAAACTGAAGTATTGCCTCTCCACACAGCCACAGTGATGATATCCCCAAGCTTGGTAATGACCTGAAGCTAATTACCAATGCTACTAATCCTGCTACCGTAAGATCTGTACCACAGATTACCACACTTCTAGGTGAACCCCGGACTTCATAAGCAAATTTAAATGCCTAGGAGTCTGGACTGACCACCAACTTTCCTTCCTCAATCACATCGAGGAACTGATAAAAAAGCTCAAGCAGAGGCTTGGCCTCTTTTACAGGATCAAACACCTACTTACCTAGGATGCTAAGAAGAGACTGGTCCAAACCACTTTCCTTTCAATTCTGGATTATACTGACTTCCTCTACTGCCAAGGCCCTGCTTCTGTGCTAGCCAAACTTGATACACTCTACCATAGAGCCATAAGATTTATCTCTGGTGCTCCGTATTCCACTCATCACTGCGCCTTTACTCTGAAGTAGAATGGTCATCCCTCAATTATAGAAGACAAAGAAATGCTGCTCTCTAGACATACTGAGCAATCACAAAGAAGCTGCCTCAATACATATCTGATTGTCTTCCTCAAAGTATGGTAGGTAAGTATACTCTGAGAAGTTCCTCCTACATCTCCCTAATTATACCCAAAGTCAAATTGCATTTTGGCAGGTCATCAATAAGACATGCACTTCCCCAACTCTGGAACAAACTGCAAAAACCTTGAAGCTGACCCACCCTATCAATTTGTCCACCTTCAAGTGCTATATGCATGCTCTGTCAAGGAGTCCTGTAATTGCTTCCCTGATTTTTGACATATGTCTTCAGCCAACAGAGGTTCTTCACTCTGGTGTCCCCGCACCTTCAAACACTTTTTATCCCTTCTTTCCTCCTCCTGTCTCTCCTGTGAGTTGCTCCATGCTTAACCTGTTTATTAACTTTCTCCTTATATGCTTATTACAAGGCTTTTTTCCCACATGACTACCTGCAAGCTCCTTTGTATATACTGAAATAGTTATCTGCCATTTTTTATTTGTTTGTATATTGTTACAATTCCCAATTGTATCCTGTTTCTTTGTATATATTTGATTTGTGTAACCTTATTCTGTGTATTGATCTAGTACTGCCCAGGTCCACCTTGAAATGGGTTTTCTCAAAGGTGTTTCACCTGGTAAAATAAAGATTTTGATTGATTGATTGATTGATTGATTGAAGCTATACCCTCATACCACCCAGTTTCACTTTTGACAGCAGACTCAAAATCATGGCCATGGCCAAGGTAATGGGGACTCAGCTGGAGACAGCCCTCCATTAATAATTTACACAGACCAGTCAGGGTTTGTCAAGGGTTGACAAGGCAAAAATAACCTTAGATGCACCCTGAATGTACTGTGACAGTGGACAGTGGGACAAAAGTTAAATGGAAGCAGACCTGGCATCATTGCCCTCGATGCTGAAAAGGCATTCAACTGTGTGGAGTGGGGGTTCCTGCATCACATCCTGGAAAGATTTGGGCTGGTGGCCTACATCAGGGGCTGGGTCAAAATGTTATAAAACACCCCCTCAGCCCAAATAATAACCAACAGGCAGCTAAGTCTTTGCCCTTACGAGGGGCATGCGGCAGGGGTGACCATTATCACCTATGATATATGTACTCACACTGGAGCCCCTGACCTCTGCATTTCAGGCTGCACAGGATACATAAGGGCTGATGCATCACCACAAATTAGCCTTATTCATGGATGGCCTCTTACTGTATGTCAAAAACCCATCTCAGGCCATCCCCAGGACAGCTGGGATCCTGAAAAAATATGGGCACCTAGCAAGCCACAAAATTAATTGGGGGAGAGTTAGCTGATGCTTCTTGGAGGAGGTTAGTCACCCCATGACAAGCTGTAAGACACACAGCTGCAGAAAGTGGCTGCACTCAGATACCTGGGGATAATCATACCCAGTAAAGACATATATGACATAAACCTCCCCCCTCTCTTAAGAGAAATTAAAACCACCTTGGAAAGATTGGCCTCACTTCCTCTATCCATTCTAGGGTGAATTAATAGTGTTAAAATGGGGGGGGTGTGTGGCTTGGTAGCAGGCTGGAGGATATGCTCCTTTTTAGAGCTCCCAAGGGACTGAGCCTATTTTAGATTAAAAACCTACTTTACCATAACTTCTTCGATGCCATTCTTTCTTTTTTTTGGCTTGTATTTTCTCCCCCTGTGGCTCCGATCGGTTGGGACATCCCGACCGACCTCCCGGCCCTCACATCTGACATCAGGCCACCTCCTCAATTCCCCCACAGATTACCCCCTGTGGCGGTGTGGTGAGGAGCTCCCCCGTAGCTGAATTCACCGAGATGGATCCAGATGAGGAGGTGCCATTTGTTGGCTGGGAGGTCGGAAGCTCATGCTGCCCGACTGGAGCCACTTTTTCTGCTTTTCAGTCCCCTGAGTGAGGCATGCATGACTCCAATGGAGGGAGCGCACACATCCTCATGCTCTCCTCCAGGCGCAGCTCCAACTCCACCTCTTTCCTACAATGTCAGTGCACTGCCCCCAACCACCGCTTAGGGGCCAGACAAGAACTGACCACTGTCTTCCCCTCCCCGAGAAGGAGAGCAGTCCTCGGATGCTCAATCCTCCTCCCCGCCAACCCTGGTGGCCCATACTTGTTCCCCAACACTGGTTGCAGATGTGGTGCGGTGGGCGACCAGCACTCAACCTCAGCGCCACCAGGCTGGATTTCTTTGATGCCATTTTGCAAATTACAGCAGCTTTTAAATTACAGAAACTGAGGATGGGAAAACAACAGAACACAGCCCCACCAGTTGACTTTTTTAAGCCAAAGACGGCTCAGACACGAGGTGGTGGGCCACAGCAGCAAGATGACACCTCAAGCTGTAGTGGAACTAGTTTTGACGAGGTATCTCTCAGCACTGAGTTCAACCTCGTCAAGTTAGTCAAGACCATACAGGACATGGATAAAATTATTGGATGCTTTGACACCCTGGTAAGCACTTTGGAAACCTGGGTACATGGAATTGAACAACGCCTGCAGCGGGCTGACACCGGCCTCTCAAGTCTATGGATGCCACTGTGAAGCTGGTGAAGGAAAATTATTTTCTTAAACGGACTGGAAAATGCAGACAATCAGACCAGAAAGTGAAATCTTAGACTTATTGGTGTTCCAGAACAGGCGGAAGGGTAAGATCTTCTTTTATACAAACGATGCTCCTGCAAATCCTTGAACTGTCAGAGGAGGATTCAACCCTAGCCTTTGAAAAAGCATATTGCATTACACCTCGCAGGGCGGGTGCAGTGGGGCCATTGACCCTGCTTGTGGTGTGCACTGGAGTGGGAGTGCAAGATAGGATCCAGGACACAACAAAGCAAAAATGACATCAACGTTTTGAAGATGCTGAGCTCTTTTTATTTCCCGACCTCTTCTATTCTACTAGACAGCGCAGAAAGGCCTTCAATAGGGTACGTGCCTCTGTGTGGCCTCAAGATCCTGCAACAGCTTCTCATCTCAGCTAAAGGAAAGGTGGTGTGGGAATGGCCACATATATCTTTTCAATGATCATGCAAAGTCTGGCAAATTGCTTACGCAGATTGAGGCTGAGATGGCTGGGATGGAGGGGACCTCATTTGAAGATGGAGAGCTGGATGGAACGTGACTCTTTTTTGGGACTTTGTGAGTATGGACAAAGAATTCACAGTTAATGTGGCCATTAATCATCAAATTTTAACTTTCTACTCACTCTTGTTGTTTTACATTACACGGAGACCTAAATGACTCTGCCACACCTCTGCTCGCCTGCATGTTTGATAGCTCATTGCGGCAACAATCTTGAAACATTTTCATGCATATGTTGTATTTTTACTTACTTCTTTCTGCTTTAATGTTTATGGATTGATATGGCTTCAGTTATGTCAGTTGCACGAGAAGTAGTAGCTGCGTGGTGGAGTAATGGCGTTGTCTGATCCCTTCGCACCTTCTAGAGATGGTCCATGTGGCCAGTATTGCTATGATTAATCTTAGCTCCTTTTTGTATCAAATGTTATACATTTTTGTTTACATTTTCATTAAGGAGATTAAGTGGAGTTACACCCCTACTACTGTTTTATAAGGGGTCTGTAATCATTTCAGACTGTGATCGACTGGCTAAAGTGCTCCTATACTGCTTCTTTTTTTTAACTTTCTTTATCCCTCCTGGTCTCTGGCAAACCGAGGCATCTCTTGGGTGGAACTGCTCTACCTCAAGCCCACCACCTGCTTGAAACCCATCCCCAACTGAGGAATTGGGTACTGAGTCTCCCTCTCCTGCCAGGCCCTACAGGAGGAGGCGGGGACCACGGACAGTTAAGTCGAGGTCGGGGCAGGCACTGAGCATGTGGGCTCAGCCACTGAGGTTCCACCATTGCCGCCCCGGCACCAGGGTTTTTCCACTTTTTCTGATTCCCCCCCAGACGCAGGACGCACAAAGCTGTCCAGCATGTGACATGTGCAATCCTACCCATGTCTGTAGGATGGCTGCCTGACATCGACCCCCTTCTCAAGGTCCCTGACTGCAGTGCACCCAGTCTTAACTGGGCACCACTAGCGTTGCAGGACGTGGACTCCCCCTCCCTCCCAGAGGAGGAAAGCAGTCCATTGGACACTCAATCCTTCCTCCCGACAGACCCTGGCTCCCTGGGCTCAGTCCCGAACCCGATCACGGTGCACCATGAAGTAAGACTGATGTCTTAGCCCTCAGTGCCACCGGGCTGGCTCTCCTATATTGCTTCTTACTTTACATGCTTGCTGTGTTTGTAATGCCTAATAGTAATATTTCCAGCAGGTTTGTTTAATCTAGGTAAATGTTAATGTGATCTACTGATGTTTTATCTACAGGTTCACAATTGGGGATACAGTTCTACATCAGTCTTAATCTTTGTCTTTCTATGAGGGATATAGTAGGCTTGCAGCCAGAATGGTAACATTGGAATCGCTGATGTCTTTTTTACATTATTATACATTATCCCGATAAAGCTCTGTGCTGTTATAAGCCATTGAATGTATTTTGATTTATCAATACCTTTTGCTGATACTTCCCCTCATGTGGCATCTTAAGGGAGGGTGTCTAGTTTAATCCTTGTTAAGAGAATGTTTCTTTAGTCTAACATGCCTGTATCCCTCTATGTATCTTTTAATGCAAGCTTTGCTCTAAAACATATAAATAAAAAAGTTTAAAGATATATGCATCCTCCCCAAAATTCTTTATCTTTTTCATGGGCTGCCTACACGACTCCCTGGGAAGGCATTTTTTCTAAGCTAATGCCTGCATAGGCAACTTCATCTGGAGGAACAAACCAGCCAGAGTTCGGGCTTCGGTGCTGCAGTGCCCAGGGAGCATGGGGGCGTCCCCTCCCATATATGTATAATTACTATTTGGCGGCCTAATTGGCTGACCTGGAGTATGGGGGTGGGGAACAGGCTGGCTTGGCAGGAGATGGTGGAGTGGCAGGAGGAACACCCAGTGCTGGAGGGAGCGTTAATGACTGGAATCTCGGATATCACATTGATCCCGTTAATATTCCTTTTTTGGATCTTACTTTAAAATTTAGTGCTAATGGTAACATTATTACTGAAAACTATCGTAAACCTACTTCAGGTAATACTTTGTTGAGATCTGACAGCCTCATCCCAAACACCTTTTAAAAGGAATCTCTGTAGGTCAGTTTTAAGAATTCATCAAAATTGCTCAGAGAAACGAAGGGTTATGATCCCTCTTTCTTGAGGAATCAAGAAGTAAAGCTTGGGAAAATTCAGAAAGAACTGTTGTCAACAAAGACCCCTAGTTCAGATTTTGATAATTGGATTAATTTTATTACATAATTGAATTCTATAACCCCAAAGTACCAGGTCTTTTAAAAAATGCTTTATACTGTATATTGGGACTGATACAGATTTGGTTAGAACTGTGTGTGTGTGTTTTGGGGGTCTCTTAGAGTTGTTTACCATAAAGGTAAGATCATTAGAAACTTGGTAGTACACAGACATCTGGGGTAATCTGATGTCCAAAACCATTGGGGTTACCAGTATTACCCTAGGGTTCTCTTCTTTGTGGTCCATGTAACATATGTGGATATATGAATCAAGAAAATATTTCACTAGCCCCGAAATGACCAAAAGTATCAAATTAGACAATTGAAATCTTGTGGAACTCCTTTTGTTATTTATGCCCTGTGGTGTGACTGTCCCTCTCTTTACATTGGTCGTACTATTAGACCAATAAAGTAGAGGATACAGAACATGTTAGATCTGTAAAGAATCCAAATAGTGAAATTCCAGTAGGTGTCCATTAGGCAGTGCCATAACTCTGATGTCAGTAGTTTTCACTTTCTTGAACTTCATCAGAGATCATTTAGAGGGGATCAGAGTCAAAAATTGTTAATACAAAGCAGAGTCATTTAGGAATTAGTGGCCCTTAATCTGCAGGGCCTTAATGATGATTGTGATATGGGCCCTTTTCTTGAGGCAAAGGGAGTTTTTTAATCTTTTATTATTTTTCTATAAAAACATAAACAATGAATCACAAGTGGAGGGAGTTTTTAATGTGCAGTATGTAGCTGGCCCAGTAGCACTGAGGGTTGAGGTGCTAGATGCCACACCTTGCACCACACCGGTAACTCGGGTTTGGGGTGAGCTCGGGCCACGGGGTTGGCAGGGGCAGGGGAGGATTGGGCATCTGGAGGAATGCTCTCCTCTCCAGGGGCAGGTGAGTGCTGTTGCCAGTATCAGTGGCTCCCAGTGGTGGCTGGGGCAGCACGACTAGCGGCAGCTTTCCAGAGGACGGGGGTGATGGCAGATACCTTACGCGCGGGTGCAGGAGTGCGTCCATTATGTGCAGGGTGTCCTTGCATGTTCACACTCCCCAAAGGGGAAACGGAACACAGGAAAAGCCCTGGTACCCGGATAGGTGAAGGGGGGGCCAAGGATGCCTACCACGCCCACAGTCAGGTCCTGCCTGGCCGGTCGCTGTGTCTCTCCTTCTCTCCCTGGCTGCCCTTCTAGATTGTTGATAGAGTGCTGGAGGAGTTAATGGCAGTCCCACCCCAGGGGCTTCAGACCCTGGGGGAGGCAGTCAGTGGAGCTGGAGGAGAGCTCCCAGGAGCAGCGAAGCCGGTGCAGGAGGATCTCAGATGGGGCGGGAAACAGGCACCCCACCCCACTAGAGAAAGGTCTATGGGGCCAGTGAGGAGGTAAAACGAGTTTAAACAAATAAATAAATAAATAAAAATGTGCAGTATGTATTTTTATTGTGATCTTTGTTATTATTATTTTGTTCAGATCTTTTGAGATCCTGCCATGAATTTTGATCTTCTTGGCTCCATTTTGCATTTACTGTTTAATTTGTATTAAACGCTTCCTTATTACTCACCATCTTTCATATATGGAATTTACTACTTTGTGGATATATATTCTGTTTCCAAATTTAATTTTTGCAAACTATTTCTGCTCATTTTTTTTAATTACATTATTGTCATATTTGTATTCACTAACATTTGTTTCAGTTTTGTCTGGGGCAGGTGTCTGATTTATGGGACAGTTGGGGTGCATTTGGGCTATGTTAACGTTTCTTGAATTGTGCATGGTCACTTTAAATTAGGTATATATATTGTATGATGTGTAGCCCATCTGGTCACTGCCCCCCAAGAACTCAGGAAGTGTTTGAAGTGCTGAGGTCAGCTGTTTGACTTGTCCATTCTCATTGTGGTCCATAATAAATCCTCACTTACAGCAGTTTACTGTGTGGAGTTTACTCACTGAGCGCTTTTTGCCTTCTAGTCTGGTGAGTGTTCTTTTTTTTTACAAAAGCTGCTCCTCACTTTCCTGTTGTGCTGGTTTTTGGTTTGTTTCTTGTCAATGTTGGAGGGGACCGTGAGCTCAAAAATGTTGGCCTCAACAACTTGGGAGGGTCCAAAACCCCTTCACCCAGACCATGGTGCAGGCCTGGATAACTGTACATAAAATAATCAGCCACAAAATGGGTTTGTTACCTCGAGTGGGGTTACCACAGGCCTTCAGAGACATGACTGGCTATGAGGTTTTTACATATTGAGGCCTGATGGCATGGTCCATGCAGGGCCTGGCACCCGTGGACCAACTATCGTGAGGGCAAACCCTCAAATCCTTCATGCAGCTGAGAAAAGACTTTGGCCTGGACCTGTCAAACTTTTTTGTCTAAAATATGTAACATGCTCACCAGAGCCACGAGAGGCACACCAACAGCTCCAAGACTAGGATGAACTCAGACAGGCATACTATTACAGCAAAGAAGACTGAAAACCAGTGGGGCACCACTTCTCCCAGCCTGACCACTCAATCTCAGATATATCAGTAATGGTCTTAAAAGGAAATCTCAAAAACACACAACACAGATGAGCTTTTGAGATTAAACTTATTTTACATCTCAATATGGTAGCAGATGGGATGAACGTTGATCTTGGTTTTATGGGACACTACAGAAACTAACATCCACAGACCTCTTCTTCTTCAGGCTGGCATATTATAGGACTTCAGCATGTGTGGGATGTGGGTGCGTGTGTGTATGTATGTGTGTGGGTATGTGTTGTGAGGTATGTGATATAATAGGTGTGGGGCTTGCTGTCACATTGAGGTAGGCCTCTATTTAGATAAATGGAGTTATAATGTGTTACTATTCTTACTTCACACACATAATGTATATTAATTCCTCCTTACTTTTTATCTTTGCCTGGGGTGGGATTGATTCCATTGCACCATATTCAGATTACCTAGCCTGCTACTGTACATACAGGAGTGTTATCATATACTGTCACATATAAAAATCTTTTAACTCTGTACATATTAAAAGCGTGATCTCATTTGCATGGGGGTCCTGGACAGATCTTTTACATTAGGCTAATATTGTAGTAATTTGTGGATATGTAGGTATGTTAGACTTCTGGTCTTACACACATACTTTATATTTACTTCTAGTTACCTTATCCTGGGAGGGTGGCAGGTTTATTTCATGGTAGTTCTATCCAGAATCCTTGGAAATGTTACTATGCAGATAGTAGTACGGTTAAATAGTGTTGCATTTTTGCTCTGTAGGTATTAGGAGACATGAGCCCTTTTACTTGGTTTCATGACAAGTTGAAATCCTTTGGGGAACAATTGCAGTGACTGAAGTGAATAAGGGTTCACTAGGAGAGTGTGTGTGTGTGTGTGTGTGTGTGTGTGTGTGTGTGTCTGTGGGAGGAGAGAGAGAGAGAGAGAGAGAGAGGAAAAAAAAGGGGGGGAGAGAGACAGAGAGAAAGACATCTCCTTAAAGCTATGTATCTCCCCCACCCACATTATGGTGATGTGGGGTGGGTTAGGGTGTATTGTTTGTATGAAGCGGAGGAGAGAAATTACATTTTTATCTCTTTTTCAGATTCCTTAGACACTTGTGGTACATCAAGTTATTATATTCTCAGTGTATATTGACATCAGTACATATCAGGCTACATGGTCTTAATTCCTTGAGGTTCCTCGACCAGAATTTTTTGTTTGACACTAATATTGTCAATTTATATTTAAATTATCATTTATATAGTCCTGTCACTACAGTAGAGGTTTTTGAAATTTATTCGGCCTTATATCTAGCTTGAGAGTACAGCTGGGTGACAGGTACAGCTAGGTTTTACACATCACACAGTGTGCACTGATGTTTTTAAGACAACTTTACTGGTACATTCTTGTCTATAATGCAGACATTGAAACTTCATGAGCCCTATAACAATCTTAGTTTGTCTTTAATCTGGTGGGGTTGCCTTTCAGTAATCACATCCTTATACAAACTGTGACACTCTAGCTTGATTTAGGAGTCATCTGCTTTGTAGTGTTATCTTATGTCAATTAAATTTATACGTAAGTAGGATTCTTTGCATGTGTGTTCCACCAAGCACCTTTGACCCAGGTTCCTCCTGGCTGAAGGCAGTATGATACTGTTAAACTTCTCTGACATCATCTTCTGTATTTTTAAATGAGTATTTTAAACCAATGGGGATTTTTTTCTGTTTTTTTCTGCATTATCTAGCTGTTATAAGTGTATTTTCTAAACAACTGCCATGAGCTTCTGAAGAAGGACTGGTTGGTCCAAAAGCTAGAGCACTTTGTTCTTGTTGTTACATCTATGTTGGTCCATTAAAAGGTATCAAATCATTTGCTTCTGGATCAGAGCCGCCCAAGAAAGGGGAGGTAACCTAGAGTTTTCGCCTACAGAACAAGTCATCTATAAATCACAACCAGGATCCAGGCCATTATCCTCTCACTAGAGGCTCTTACAAGGGAGTAAACTAGACCCCTTGACCCATCTCAAAAGCAAGTGGGCAGAGGATCTATGTCAGGATATGTTAGAAGAAGCCTGGCAGTGAGCCTTCCACCATACCATGTTTGGGGCAAAAAACAAGCTTCACCAAATTCAATACAACTTCATGTCTTGGGCCTATTACACTCTGAGCAGATGCCACAAAATAAGAGTTGAGGTGGACCCCATGTGTCCAAAATGTGGGGTGGAAGATGGAACCTTCCTCCAAATGGCCCTGACATGTCCCCAGCTCAAAGGATTCTGGTGGTATGTCGATAGAATTATGGAACAAGCAACTGGTCTACCACAACCTTTTGCCCCTCAGGAGTTACTCTTAGGGGTTGAATCCTCCATATCATTTTCCAAAAACTACTCATTTGGGGAATGGCCCTCATCATGGCAAAGAAAACAATAACCTAGATGAGTCCTTCACAGCTTACAGTAGTTCAATGGGTGAAGAACCTGTTAAGACTGTCTGCCTTAAAATAGAAAAGGCTCAAGTTGATGCAAATGGCCAGGGGAGGGTCTTTGAGACCATGTGGCAGCCAACACTAAGAGTACTGGAAGGACGGGAGGTTCCTGGGTAAGTCAACCTGACAAAGAGGTGGGAAGATCCCGATTACGCTACTTACTGGCTAGGGACCTGACAACGGTGAGCTACCTAGCCATCTGGGAGGACCCTCTTATGCAGTTGTACTACTATGACCTTGCATCCCAATTGGGTTGCAGCTTCAGGCTGGGTCATCTCAGTGTTGGTTAAAAATACCATAGCTATCTGCCTGTAATGTGAGATGAATTTGACTGTAATTTCATTTTGTAATGCTATATGTGGTGTACTTATATAGTGATGTTTTGTGTAACAGCAATGAGTTTGCCATGTTAAAAGTTCAACAAAAATATTTTACCCAAAAAAAATTTTCTTCAGGCTGGATTTAGAAAACATTTTTGCAAAGATTTTCCCATTTGGCTATATGTTAGCAAATGTGCAGGCTACATTTTACGTCCACATGCCGGGTTTATTAAAGTTCGTCTTGACGATTTTTGAAGAGAATCATTAAACTGTTTTATTCTAATTAAAACACTTAGGCCAGGATAGTCAAAGATCCTGGATTTGGTCTGCTAAATGTTTTGTCCAGGAGCCAATTAGAGTCTGTAGCAAAATACAGGTACATTGTAACATGCTAAAACACACTGTGAGTAGGCATGTTCCAATATACTGTACCAGCCAGGCACTATGCCGCCTGCATCCGCAAACCCTAGCCTCCTACTGGGCACAAAGGTATGTGGCCATTAGAGTGCTATGGGGCTTTCAGGAGCAGTCTGGATATTTGCTCCTCTGAAGCAATCTGCCATATTTGTAACTTTATTTGCAAATGATCCATCTTGCTCAAAATAAGGCAATTGTTTTAAATAATTATAAACACACCATGAGAGAAGAGTTCCAGCACCCTCCTCTGCCCTCACTGCAGTACTCAAGTGATGTCCCTCGCTACTCATACTGCCTCAGGTCATCATCCCTCCTGAGTCACTGTGACACTCTCTACCTTGATGTGGCACACAGGGACTTGTTAATTTGTATATAGTTATTTAGTTATTTGAGAACCTGGTAGGTACACTGATATGAGGGACCATTTTCAAGTACGACCAGGGTCATCTAGATGGCACATACAGTACAGTCGAAGCAACATACAAATCGAGGTAGCACATACAGTACAGTCCAAACACAAAACATAACAATTTGTACAGGTAGAAACAAACAGCCATACAGTGAATGCAATAAGCAATAAAATAATAGTTGGGCCCCCAGACTGAAACACAGGCCAGCGTGCAAGTATACAAACAGATAGTAGGCTGATCAGCTAATAAACAGTAGTAGCTCAAATACAAATAGACAATGAATCCACTAATAGATAATTGCTTCAAACATGCACGTGGTCACAGCCAGGTATAGGCTATTACCCCATCCCAGTTCAGGATGGGCACTTGCAAACTGTGGTGTTTAAAGGGTATTTTAAAATGTGTTTTGCAGAGTGGGTAAGTGCCCAGTGAGTGAAGTGAAGCTGGTAAACCATTCCAAAGCCATCTCAGTTGCTGTCCAGGGATGTTCAAGGAGATGTTGAGAGGATGACTTAAGTTTCCATATGCCAGTTCTAATACTGAGGAGGCTCTATAGGGGGAGTTCACCCTATCCCAAAGGGACTTAAGAGTACCCATAAGGCAGTCACAGTGGGCCTGTGGGGACAGCAAACTAAGCATCATGTCTAGGGAGCAATGGTTGGTGTTGTACGGGGCCAGCAAGACAAACCTGCAGATGTTGCTATAGGTAGTGTTGAGTCTAGTGAGGTTGCAATTTGAAGTCTGGGTAAAACAGGTGAACAGTAATCCAGGAGGGGTAGAAGTGTGCCTTGAGCAATATCCAGCCGTATTTCTGGCATCACGAGATTCTTTAGCTGAAAGCAGACTTCCAGTTTCTGGTTCACATACCTGACAACTTGTCTGATGTGATCTGTGAAGATTAGGGAAGGATGAAGGGTGACCCCAAGGTATTTGAGTGCAGTTACCTGTTCAAAGTGGGACCTCTCCAGAACATGTATGCTAAGCGGGTAGGGGTATTTTGCCCTACTGAACATCTGGCAAACCTTGGTTTAGACCCCAAAAGCACTGCCTTCATTTTTTGAGTGTTAACAAGTAGTTTGTTGATGTGCAACCACTTGTGGGTAATGCAAACTCCCAGGTGAGGGAAAGGAATAGTTCCTTTGAGTTCTGGTCACTCTGGTAAACAAAAAGCTCATCCTCAAGTATTAGCATGTGGCAGCTCATACCATCCTTGAAAAGGTGGTTTACAAGGAAGGAGAACAGGAGAAGCCCCAGTACGGATCCTTGGGGAACTCCACTAGACACCCCCAGGGTGCTGGAAGTAGCCCCTGCCGGTACAGACCACTTGAGATCTCCCAGTGAGGTAGTTTCTAAACCAGGCCATGGCTGCTGTTGAGTGTAGCTTCTCAAGGAGGATGCCATGATCAACTAAGTCAAAGGCTTTAGACAGATCCACAAAGAAGGGCACCAATAAGCTTGTCTTCATCCAAGCTCCTGAAGACATGGTCAGTGAAATAGGCCAGTGCAATGGTGGTGCTGTGGCCCTTTCTAAAGCCATGCTGGTGGCAGTGGGGGGAGCAGACTGTACTTTGATACGTGGTCAGAGATTTACTGGAAGACAATTTTCTACAGAATTTTGCTTAAGTGGTAAAGGATGGACACTGGCTGCTAATTTCCCAGGAGCTTAGGGTCACCTGATTTGGATATAGGCACAACTCTAGCTGATTTCCATATTGAAGGGATAGATGAGGAGGTAAGTGACAGATTATATAGGGTGGCTAGGGACATGGCAAAGAGATCAGTTTTGCTGTTGAAACTAAGAGCCAGCCAAAGTGTAAAATATAACAAAACATCAAATTATGTAAATTAAAAATGTTTTTCAAAGAGAAAATAGTCTTTAAAATGCCAAATATTGCATTTAAAACACCAAAAACCCAGCACTTATGGATCCCAGGCAGTCCCAAGCTATTAGGTATATTAATCCCACCTCTGACACTGTAAATTTACAGCCACGGTGCTTCATCTACTAACAATTATTTCAGGCAAAGGGCCTATATATATTTTTAACAGTCATCATTGTCCAGTGCACTCCCCCCAACTGGTCAAAAGAGCCTGCAATTTTTAAAGTTAGGACCTATTTTTAACAATCGCCAGTATTTTTAACAATTGTCAGTGTCTGGCGCACTCCCAACTGCTTTAAAGAGCCTGCAATTTTTTAAAGAGTATACGGGTCGCGAGGGTCTGGGACTGACACCCTCCCCCTGGAAACCCCCTCATGGTCGTGAGGGTTCTGCTGTGCTTGACCCAGGATACGGACCCCCCCCGAAGCCAGAAGCGGTCGTGAGGTGTGGGACTGACACCTCCTGGAAACCCCTCGTGGTCATTAGGGGCTCTGCTGTGCTCTCCCAGGATATGGATCCCCTCCAAAGCCAGAAGTGGGTTGCGGGGTGGGACTGACCCTCCCCTGGAAACCCCCTCATGGTCGTGAGAACTCTGCTGTGCTCTCCCCAGGATCTGGACCCCCCGCAGCCAGAGGTGGGTGGAGGTGTGGGACTGACACCCTCCCCTGGAAACCCCCTACGTGGTCGTGAGGGCTCTGCTGTGCTCTCCCCAGGATATGGACTCCCGCCAGAAGGCACGATCATCGATCACTGACAGGGCTCCTTTAAATCTTGCGCCTTTTCACAAGCTGGACTCTCCGGCTTGCACATCGCACTGCTCTGTTGTGATTCTGATCTGTTTTAGCTGGCTTTGTCTACTTACCGTTTTTTACTGTTTCTCCCCTGAAATTACCTCTGTATTGTTTGATTTGCAATATGCTTAAGAGTGACCCTATTTCTTAATTGTTTGCACTGCACAGGCTGCCCTTTTAGTTCGTTCTTTATCTACCCAGGCACACGGGATTTAAGCTGTTGCTCTGTAAAAAAATCACAAATAAGTAAGGGACATTGTTATCTTTAAAAAGGCCTAGTATTTCTGCTTGTTGCTCTCCTGGCGAGTTTACAAAGGGCTACAGCCTGCGCGCCACATACTGAGAGCCTGGTCCCTGTAAAATATATTCGGCTGTAGGCTCCTAAACTCAAGTACCTAACTTTTTATTCTGGCGTCTGTTACAAAAGGGCTACAGCCTGCACACCAAGTCACTTGAGTACCAGCTCCCTGCAAGCTGCATCGACGGGGGCTTTTCAGCCTAAGGCACCGTAACTGCAGGATCTTAGCTTACTTGTTGAGCTGCGGGACTTTAGCAGAGATTAACAATTCAATTACCGGCACTCTAGTAATTTGAACTGGGAAGCCTCTTGAATTTGAACCGGAAGCCTATTTAAAATACACAGCACTATATAGACTGCTATTACAATTTCAGATAAAGGCATACCTGCTTAGCAGCTCCACCCCTGCTGCAGATTATAAATTAATCCTTTGGCTGTTCCTCTCTCCACAGCGGTCGCGAGGGTGGGACTGACACCCTCCCCTGGAAACCTCCTCGTGGTCGTGAGGGCTCTGCTGTGCTTTCCCCAGGATACGGACCCCCAGGCAGAAGGTACAGCAATTGATCGCTGGACAGGGCTCCTTTTTTAAATCTTAGGCGCCTTTTCACAAGCTGGACTCTCCGGCTTGCCATACCTGCTCTGTTGTGATTCTGTCCCTGGCGGCACTCAACGTATAGGCAGCTGCAAGGTCAGGTGACTCTGCCAAAACCTATCAGCCCACTTTCAGGTTTGCAGGTTATCAATTCCCACCAGCAGAGGCCACTACTACCAATTTCAGCTTCTTAAATCCACCACTTACTTAAACATGATCCTGTACCTTCTAGTAGTGCTTACCACTGCCATACCTCTCACCTCTCTACTCCATCAATCAAGCCCATAAACAACCCAGACCTCCACCTTAATATCTCACCCCCAAGGAGAGGCTTTTACACATCCACCCGTTCATGGTTCATATGTCCCTCAGTCATGCCTTCTCTTTCCCGTGAGCCTATCTGCCCTAAGAAATCTAGGACAGTTGCCCCTCCCAGTCCCCACTTTCTACTGCTCCAGACCTAAGCCAAGAAATACATGGCGTAATGCTATAAGATATCTCACCTTGCTGCTTCTCTTGGCAGGCGATATCAAAACAAACCCGGCCCATCGTCCGACCCCAACCTCGTGAATCTTCAAAGGGACTAAGCCTGCTCCATCTGAACATCCGCAGCTTACTAAATAAAATCTGGAGCTGCAAGTCACTACCCAAACCCTCCAACTGGACATCTGCATCATATCCGAGACATGGCTCAAACCTCACCATGCGGATGCAGAAATAGCCATCCCTGGGTATGCTGCAATTAGGCAGGACCGCCCAGGGAACTAAGAAAGTGGAGGCTTAGCCATGTATATATCAAATAGGTTGCACTACACCCTGTCCAAATCACAGGTCTGCCTCCCCAGACAGAAACTAAACTGATTAAACTTCTACTGCCACACACCTCCCCAGTATATGTGGCCGGGATTTATTGTGCCCCGGCTACACCTGGGAATTCCATCATCAAACATCTAGCTTCCCTGAAAGCTACGGCTGCCTCAGGTGAACTATACATACTCAGTGACCTAAACCATAACTGGCTAGCACCTGACTGCTCAAAACTATGTAGCAGTGTCAAATCCCTAAACCTCTCCCAACTAATAGAACAACCCACACGACTGAACCCTACAACACGCAACCATTCCCTTCTGGACTGGGCTCTCACTACACACCCACACAGAATAATTAAGGCTGGCATCCTACCTGATTCCTTGAGCGATCACCATATGGTCTACATGACCAGGAAAGTTCATAGACCTATAAACCACCACCCACCAAGGATAATCCTTACGAGAGCATATAAATCCCTCTGTCTCCACTCCCTTTTAAATGACCTCGCACTCGCCGACTGGTCCTTTATTAAGTTGGCACCCACTATTGACCACGCTTTTGATATGTTCAGAAAGCAGCTCCTTGCCTTATGGGACTATCACGCCCCCCTAAGAAAAAAAAAGAGTCAGAGACTCTCATCTCCCTTGGATCTCTGCTGACATTATCAGCAGATGTCTGGCTAGAGACCAGGCCTGGAAAACACACAGGCTATTAGACACTCCTGCATCTCTACAGCATTACCATACCCTCCGAAATAACTGCACTAAAGCCATAAGACAGGCAAAAACAACTATTTCCGAGAGGCTCTCACCGCTAATCTAAGTCACCCTCCAAATTCTGGAAAACTGTGAAAACCCTGTTCTCTTCCTGCCCAGCCACCACCCTACCCTAAACTTACAGGGTATCAATATATCAGCCCCCAGCGAAGTTGCCTCAGCTTTCAACTCCTTCTTTTCCACTAGCATAAAATCTCTTCTAGACAGCCAACAACTCCACACACACCTACATCGCCCTCTCACAATACCCCATGACCCCTCACGTGTCTTCTTTCTCTTTTCGACCCTATCTCCTCAGCTGAAGCTCCTAGCCGCCCTCGCTCCCTAGACCCAAACAAAGGCAAGTGCTCTCTGGGACTGGATGCAAACCTCTTCTTATCAGCCTCTGCAATAGCCACCCCCCTAGCCGATCTCTTGAACCGCTCTTTTCCACGGCAAAATTCAGCTGCCTGGAAGGAAGCAGTAATCATCCCACTACCAAAAGGAGGTGATCCATCTGAGCCTGGCAACTACCGCCCGATCTCTCTCCTTCCAGTTCTGGCCAAGCTTCAAGAACACCTAGCCCTCTCCCAAATCTCACATTTCCTCGACTCCACCTTTTTCTTCACCCCATTTCAGTTGGGCTTTCATAAAACACACTCCACCATTACAGCACTGCTAAGGCTCACAAACGATATTTCCTCAGGAATGGACAAGGGCTACATCACCTCCGCTATTTTCATAGACTTGGCCAAAGCCTTTGATACTGTATCCCACTCAAAACTTCTCAAAATTGCAACACGCAGGCTATCTCATCTCGCCACCAGTTGGTTTCAAGCCTACCTAACAAGGCAGGAAGCAGGCAGTAAAATTGGCCTCATGTCTCCACCTCACTCCCAGTCAACATGGGGGTCCCCAGGGTTCGGTCCTGGGCCCCTTCTTTTCTCCATATTCTTAAATGATCTACCTCAAGTCTGTTCCAACTTAGCACACAAATGTATGCTTGACGATACCTGCATTGCACACCTCCGGCCTCTCCATCAAGGACACATGCATTTCTCTTCAGCGGGATTTTGATGCTGTTCAAGCTTGGCTTAGTCCAACCAACTTGTCCTTAATGCAAAGAAAACCTCTCCATAACTTTCGGCACCATCCTAAACTGTCCGACTAGAAGCCCCCGTCTTCCACACTTTGGATGGTTCCATCCTAGAATTCTGCACCTCTTTCAGGTACCTGGGGTTTGGCTAGATCAACACCTTGATTTCTACGCCCACATTGACTCATTACAGAAAACACTTCACCTTAAATTAGGCGCACTTTACCGCAATAAAGGCAACCTTCCAACCTCAGTCAAGAGAGAACTAGTCCTCAAAATGATCCTCCCCATCTTTGACTATGGCGACGTGGTCTACAGTGCAGCACCCCCATCCACCTTGGCCATCCTGGACCCCCTCTTTCATTCTTTCTGCCATTTTGTCCTTGACTGCCCACCTTCCACCCATCACTGCGACTTGTACAGCGCCCTTGCTTTCACATCGTTGGAGTCTCGGTGTAAACTGCATTGCACCAATCTCATTGCCAAATACTGGACAAATGACCTCCCCCCATATCTCAGCTGTGACTAGCAACTCAGCCCCCAGCATACCCCTCAGAGGATCGGATTCAAAACAACTCCAAGTCCTCTATCATGCACTTCAAAGGGCCAATTGGCCTTCAAACATCGGTTACCCAAACTATGGAATGATTTACCTGCAGACATCAGGCTCTCCACCTCCCACTGGCTTCGTAAACCACTTCTAATTGCCCACTTCTCAGATGTATGTAGTTGCTACCCACAGCCTAGTCCTATCACCAGGGGCATCCAAATGGCTCATAAATAATAACAAAAGCAACAAGCTAGTTTTCCTACTGTGCCAATATATTTTCTGCTTTACTGTTTCACCTGGCAGTCTATGCCTAACCATGCCACAACTAACTATGCACTCTGCAGCTGATTTATTACCACTGTTATTGAGTTGTCTACTGAGACTGCTGTCTATTCATTGTTGTACTGTGTATTCTTTACTTATCTCAACCTATGTAACCCCCAGGTCGCATCTGGAAACAAGCGGTCCCCGCTCAGTATGCTTATCTGGTAAATCTCTCAAATAAATAAATAATTATTCACCTTCTTGTCACTCTATGATATTCAAAAGGGGATTCTTACTTTTGTTTATTTATTTATTGAAAAGTTTCACCAGGAAAGGCCCACTGAACAATTACAATTACTCGGCTCACGGAGCGTTCTGGGGGGAGGATACAGAGGAATACAAATCCAACAACATACATTTGTCATTTTTTTTTAACAGGCAAGACATGAATCAAAAACCTACACAGCATGGATATTCATGTGACAGACAAAGATATAAAACCAGAACTATGCGAGATCAAACACAAAAATACAGGAATAAGTGCATACAGTCAATTTACCCAGCACAGGGGTTAAATACATAGATTTTTCAAATGCCAGCTGATATTTGAAATTAGCCCATCCACCAACGACAAGGTGAAACTCATAGATGGGTAACTGCTCTAACATTCTAAATTATAACTCGCTCATCTGAGCTGGAGTCCTCACTGCTTCTCTGTGTGTGTGTGTGTGTGTGTGTGTGACTCCTCTCGAGTGTCACCATGTTCATGTCTGCTAAGAGAGCATTCATAAATACCCTGTAGGAGCTTAACAAGGGTGAATGGGAAACCTAGCCACTCCAGCATGGCGTACAGGAACAGTCTGTTTTGCCCCAGCCCAGCAATGAGGGTAAGACCTCATCCATATTATAGGCAAGGGTGGATATGAAGTATTTATATTCTACATTAAGTATGGAAACAGGCTAAGAGCCACAGATGGGGATTTTTGTTGACTTTCAAAATCACGGAGACTGCCATGTAGGACTAGGTCAGGGGTGAGGTGCCAAGGGACATAACTTTGTTTGCTGCCCGCAGAAGTGGGGGAGGACTTTTTTTCATGGACTTATAGAATTCAGCTCCATATCCATCTGGGCCAGGTGTAGTCAGTGTTTTATAGCATCTTCCAGATCCTCAGCTGAGATCAGAATTAACAACTGTGCCCCCTGTTCCTCACTAAGGTCAGGGACAGTCAAACTGCCAGGAAGGCATTTATGGCCTCTGTGGATACATTCTGCTCCAGAGTAGAGAGGGACTGGTAATAGGTGCAGAAGACTTCGAGCAATGTTGCACAGCTTTGTTAGGCGTTCTCAGCTGTAGGGTGGTTTAGAGCTAGTATCGCTGCAGTCATGGCATTGCTTTCATTATGCATAGCTGGTATGCCAGCAGGCATGAGGCCATGGCTCCTACTTCATAGTATCTCTAGCAGAAGAAAGATACGGCAATTTCAGTTTGGTGGTGGCTGAGGGTGTCTAAATCAGCTTTTACTTGTTTAAGTTGTGGCATGACCGAGGTATCAATCTGTTAGTGAGCCATCTGCAGGAAACGCAGTGTCTCATCCAGTTGTTGCTCCTGGCATAATTTAGTCTGGGTGGACGTATATTGTACGATGTTGCTACGTAGAAGTGCTTTTTATGTGTCCCATCACATTGAGTGTGACACTTCTGTGGTGTTACTGTCATGACATATCTCCTCCACCTTGCCTTGCAGAAATCCATGAAGGCCTGTCCCTTCAGGTTGTGTGAATTAGGGTGCCACACTGAGTGTTGAGCCTCTCTAGGCTGAGATTCCAGCAGCTAACTTCTGGGGCATGTTTCCATTGGTGATGTCCCCAATCCTGCAATCAACTAGGATAGAGAACTTTTCAACTTGAGTGCAACAGTGGTCAACTCCGGAATATGTTCCATGAACTGAGGAATAATGGGTATAGTTTCATGTTTGTGGGTGTGGAAACACCATGTGTCCATCCACCCCACCTTCTGGGTGAATGGTTTAAAGAATTTATGTGCTGCTGGTTGCTTCAGTGGTAAGGAGTTAGAGCAATCTCAGCTAGGGTTGGGATAAACTGAAGTGTCCAGTGAGCAGCAGCAGACATGGTCAAAAATAGAGGAGCAACTTCCGTGGCACCATGGAGCAGTGAACAACGCTGATCTGTCTCCCCCTGTGATCTACAAAAATAACAATAAAAATAAAATCAGTATTCTGCAATTAAGACCGGACACCTCCTAACTGCTCTATCTAACTAATACCTCAATCTATGAAGTTCCGAGGGGCCGATCAGAACCGTTTCTGGATCTTCACCTCCCAATACAATCAGGGAGACAGCGATCTTGCAGACAACGAGGACGGGAGAGAGAGAGATGGCGGCCTCAGAGGAAACTAATCATACCAGCCATGGTAAAAAACCCTCCCAGCAAGACCCCCTTCAAGTCGATTCTACTGGCCATCCAAAAAATTTGCACAGAAGTGAAGCAGACCCTACTCGACCTCCGGACAGACCTCGGAGTTCTACAAGGCTGATTGGATGAGGATGATAAACAGATCTCCTCCAACACAGAATATTTGTAAGCCCTCAAGACCTCCGTTAAAGAGCTGGCCCTAATACAGCTGCAAATGACCCAAAGGCAAGAAGATGCGGAGAATAGGTCAAGTAGGAAAAACCTGCGTTCTACAGTATTCCGGAGGGAGAGGAAGGTTCAGATATTCAGGCCTTCCTCAACCACTTCCTCCAGTCTATGCTTGACCTTGGCCCTGATTTTCCGATAGATATCTAACAGGCTCATCGAGCTCTAGGCCCCAGGCCTCCACCTGGGACTCGCCCGCAATCAGTTATAGCTCGGTTTCTAAACTACTCTGTCAAAGAAACTCTAATTCAAAAAGCATGGACCCAGAAAACAATACTCTATGAGAACAAGAAAGTATTCGTAGATAATGAATACGTGCCTTTTACCCAACGCCTTAGGCGTGAGTATACTCCTCTTTTCCCCTGCCTTCAAGCTAGTAAGTTGAAATTCAAAACTCCCTACCCCGTTAAGATGGCAGTGTTCTTTCTCTCTGGCTCCAGATCTTATTCATCAGCAGAAGAAGCGAAGAATGACTTAATATCCAGAGGCCTTTTTAAAGACCACGAGGCTAGGGGCCCAGCAAGAGGAAACCAGACTGCCGAGAAGGCTCTTAAAGCAGTACCAACCCAAGAAGAAGGACAGTCATTGGAAGAGATCATTAACTCCATCCAACAATTTCGGAAGGCTGCTGCTGCTGACTGATCTACCACTGAGGCTAAACTAAGCAATCTATGAACCCTTTGATACCGAAAGGTAAGAGTTTTATGTGGGGCTTGGGTCTCTGGGGGGCAAGTTCCGGGGGATATGGGGTGGGACTGTCGCACCCAATGGCCACATTTGGAACCCCAAGCCAGTCTATATTAATAAAGGGGGATGAATAAGAACACATCGGTCACCAGCAGCTTGAAATACTCTAGCAAGCATCCCCCCAGTAATTCAATTAAGAGGCTTCCCAATGGTGGACTAACATCAGGCCGAGAACCTCTCCCAAATTTTTTGCCTCTCTTCTCTTCTTTCATTTTATAGGGTTCCACGGTCTGAGCTATGGTGGTCCCTGTCCCCGCTCCCATGACCCCTTGCCTCCATGATTGGCCTCCCCTTCGGACTGCTCGAGGAGGAACGAACTGCACATATCTCTCTAGAAAAAGAGAGGGACCCAGTGGGAGGACTTAGAGAGACATCTTTGTTACACGAGGTCCCTGCACCCTAATTGGTACCCTCAGAGGTACACCGTAGACAGCTAACACTTAGGCATAGGTTATACTAATATTTAGGGCTAAGAGCATGTACCGTATAACAGTAGATTTTAGGATATGAATGCATATTGTTGTAATACACTTTGCTTGCTAATAAACATATATTTTGCCATGTATTTTCTGTGTATTTCTTACTTGTCAGATGCCAAGACACCTGTGTCCTTGAAGTAATTATAATATGTAAGACGGCATTGCCATCTTTTGGTGATTTGTACCACTACACTGAGTTATGTAAGACTCTGTATAAGAACTCTTTTGTTCTCAAACTGATGACTTTACAGAATTGTATAATATTGTCTTGGACCGTGGAGCCACCTCTAATTTAGCCAATAGGGCTCATCTCTGTAACTAGAAATGTTTCTATCTTTTGGTAACCATAGTAATTATTATAGGTATATAATGTAATGCACAAGCTTTACACCTCGGAGACCCGAGAGACCCCAAGAGACAACAGAGAAACCTCGAGGTGTAGGGAACGCTTAGCACTGGCTCCCGGTTTGTATTGGTAAGAACTGCTTAGGGCAACTGTGATTTATCTCTTTGGTAGTAATAAACTTGTTTATTACTCTAATGCAACGTGTCTGTGATTACTTGCATTCCCAATATCGTCAAGAATCTGAAAGTGAGGTTTAGACCTCTCAACAAATTGGCGACCGTGTGCAGGTGATATTTGGTGTTTGTACGTTTTCACTTGTTGCTTAAACTTTTTCCCTTTCCCACGGGGACAGTAGGTGTACATTCCTGTATCACCTCTCCCGTTTCAAAACCAGTTTGTAGTCACTTGCAAAGTCTGGCTGACTTTTCGGGTGTGGTCGACGCCATCTCGACCCACTCCATAGCAGTTTTGAATTGCAAGCCTGCAACTAATACAGTAGCCTGGCTGTGTTTAAAGTACTCGTGTTGTGGATCGATACACAGCACGCTGTCTTTTTCACAGTTTGAATTTTCGTTCCCTCCCACACAATGGCCACAGTATCAGATATCTGCGCAGAACTGAGACTCGATATCTCGAACTTCCTTGCCTCCCATGGAGGATGGGCTGACTTTCGCGTGACGCAAGTCAATCTGATAGCCCTACACTGGGGATTTCAACCCAGTATACGAGAGAAGACAATCAACCAATAAGCCGCCACGTTAAAGGGTTGATGATCGCGCTCTCTGCTGCTTTGGAAGCCTCCGAGCGAGGTATTGAACCCTTGATCTGCAGATTTCGTCTCTTGAGCAACAGATGGGTTTGCAGGAAACAGAATGCATTAGAGTGCAGCAGAACTTGGAGTCTGAACTCCAAACTCTGCGAATGAAAAGGATTCACTATTGCATCATTCAGTCCAGGCTGGTGAACAGGAAATATGTATGTTGAAGCAGGGGTGTAAAAGTTTGAGACAGGATAAGAGTCAGGCTGTGCAAATTAATGATTTGCTGAGTGCTGTGAATGCTCAGTTGAGTGATGAAATGGGTGAGCTGCAGGACGAGATTAACCAGGTGCGTAATGATTTAGAAATAGCTTACAGGGACAATCACGAATTGAGTGCCGCATACAGAGTTTTGCAAAAGCAAGATCAGGTTGATATGGATGTTGCAAGTGTGAATCACGATGAATGTAGAAATAAGATGGCGACACTGCGCCATCAGAGAGGGGTTCTGGCTGGACATGTTAAGGCAATGGGAGGTGTAGCCCTGCCTTTCATTCATCATCAGAAGGGTTATCTGATGATGACGTTCCTATTAGCATCAGTCACGCCCTACTATGGTCAGAATCCTCGACCCAGCCATCCACAGCATGGCGGGTCCCCTAACTCCCCATGTCACACATTGGCGACATCGTGATGCTCATCATGGGAAATGCCAACATGGCGGCGCCCATGATAGGGGGAGCAGGCCCAAGCCTGGTCCCGACAGCACCTCTGGTAGCCGTTATTAATGTGGAAGACAGGCAAGAGATAGAAACCATGATTGAAACTGTGATAGGCAATATTCCTCTTCCTGAGAGGAGTATGAGGGCTATTAAAACCCAGATTAGGCAGCTCTTTCAAGAGGCTGGCACTCAGGAAGGTATTGTCCGCACTGTGGCTGAAGCTGCAGCTCGCGCAGCCTTGGATGGTGCTCGAGACAATCTACCTTTGCCTGATTGACCCACTAATCCCCTACAAATGGCCTACTCTGTTCAGCAAATTGCTGACAGCATCGGTCGGATGAATCCGTCCGACAACCTCAGCTGTCACTTGTAAAAGGTACATTCTAAATGCGAGATGCTTAGCCTCGCTGAAGAATATCAGGTGCAAATACTACGCCAGACCATCGATCCTGGTTTATGGGCCAAACTCCCTGAAGCTGTTCACCAGGATGGGAACGCTACCTTTGATGTGGTTGCAGCTGAGCTCATTTCTGCTCACAGTCTAGGTGTAGGAGGAGTGATGCTTGCATATTCTGTGAAGCAGAATGCAAAAGAAAGTCCTGCGACTTACCACCAGAGACTCTGGATGGCCTACCGAGCAGGAAAGCACCTGGCACAAGAAGCTGCGGATGTAGATCTTATTAAATATTAGACCCTGTTCCTTAGGAATATGATTCTAGCAGTAAGAGAAAAGGTAGCGCCAACCACTTACCCAAATACAGACAGGTTTGCCTATATTCTTCGGAAAACCGAGAGGGTATATCAACTGTATATCCGTGATTTGGGCTCCGGTTCCAAGAAGGTAACTGCCGTGGAACCCGTTTCGGAGGCCACGACACACTACACAGTGGAAGGGCAGGCTCAACGCCAACAGGCCCAACATCAGCCAGCCCCTCCAGCTGATAATCAACACCCCCAACAGGCCCATCAACAACAACCACATCAACAACAGCAATGGGGTGGGAATCGGAATTGGCATAAGAACAGGAAGCATAAGGGTTGAGGTAAACCACAACAGAGAACAGGTCCTTCACATAGGGAGATAGCTGAAGAACATCGGAAATTTCGAGAGCTCCCGGGACAAGTGCACTCTGTGGTGGATGCTGTCCCCGCACAAGCCCATGCGGCGGTACAACTGGCAGCCCAGGCCTCAACCGGCCATGGAGACACCGGAGGTACAGGCCCTCAGGCCCATACAGGTCTGAACCCAGAAGCTCCTCCCTATATAGTGTCAGTACAGCATGGCGAAGTCATTCACATGAGCCAGGCCCAACCTCTGCATGCTTCCGGCAATACGGATTGACAATTACAGGCCCCAGTCCGTATTGTAAACAAGTTAGTCTTGGATACAAACGGAAGGCCCTGCACCGAGGCCGAGGTCGGCTGCTGCCTACTAGTAGTTTTGCTAGATACAGGTGCAGCTGTATCTGTGCTACATGACGAACACCCGGACACATCCTCTTGGTCCACCGGACGGAGGACCAACATGTCAGCAGTCGACGGTACTAGGCTACCTGCATACCGGTCTCTACCTTTACCAGTAGAGCTAGGCCACTTAAAGGCCTCACATACTTTCCAACTAATGGTACTGCATGATCATCCTAGTATTATAGGGATCGACTTCCTTGCGCCACACGGCTGTGTGGTGGACCTAGCTAACATGCTACTGATACATATTCAGGGTCAATATCATACCATCTTGATTCCTGATTCACACGTTGTGGCAATGATATCTGCCAATGACAAAGAGTATGACGTCATAGATTTGTTCAAGAATCATGAACTTTTTCCAAAACTCCTACCTATCTTGCAATGACATTTGGAAGCGTTTGCAGTTAGCAAGCATGACTGTGGTAGAATGCACACTGTCATTGAAGTGCCAGGCCCAGCACATGAGAGGCAAAGGCAATATCCTTTCCCAGCTGAGGCCTTGCCTTCCCTTAGAGAAATAATCAAGTCACTCCTCAAGCAAGGAGTAATCAGAACTTGTGTTTCCACTGCCAACTTCCCAGTATGGCCCGTGAAGAAACCCACAGGCACCTGGAGACTTGCTATTGACTACAGGAAACTGAATCAGGTTACCCCCAGTTGTTCCCCAACTGTGGCATCAGCACCAGATGTGCTATGACATTTAACCCCTGACCTGAAATGGTTCAGTGCCCTGGACATTTCCAGTGGTTTTTGGTCATTGCCATTGGCCCTTAAGAGTCAATATAAGTTTGTCTTCACCTTTGAAGGAAGGCAGTACACATGGACTTGCTTGCCACAAGGATTCCATAACAGTCCATCCCTCTTCCATCTCCACATGATGGATGCCCGAGAGAGTTTCTCTACCCCCCAATGTCTCTTACAGTATGTGGATGACCTGTTGCTAGCAACAGCCACACAGGAACAACATTTGGATCTCATGGACAAACTATTGACTCTCATTCAGAAAGCAGGCTTGAAATGTAACCCAGCAAAAGCACAATTGTGTCAGAAAGAAGTACTCTTTCTGGGTCTGAAAATAACTGACCAAGGTCAAGCCCTACCTGGAAGAAGGTACAGGATTACAAGACTTGCCGTTACCTACCAGTGTGGCAACTCTTCAAGGTTTCTAGGTATGGTAAACTATTCTAGAGTTTCATTTGTGATTTTGCTCAAGCTGCTCCTCTGTATGAATTACTCAAAAGGATGTACCATGGACTTGGGGCCCTATTCACACCCAGGCTGTGACGTCACTGAAGCAGGCCTTGGCCTCCACCCCAGCACTGGTGAATCCCAATCCAGCACTACCATTTCATCTGGAGTGTGCCACCTCTGACATTGCTATGTCAGCAGTGCTGGCCCTGAAGGTGCATGGTACCTTGAGACCCATTGCATATGCCTCACAGCTCTTGACCCCAGTGGAACAGAAGTATGACCTTTGTGAAAGGAACCTTCTAGCCACCTACTGGGCTGTCAAGCACTTCCTGTATATCATTGGGTACTCACCACTGATTATTAACACTAACCATACACCATACTCAGACAGAGTGAAGTATGGGTCAGTCTCTAACACCAGGCTGATGCACTGGTCACTTCTTCTCCAGGACAGAGATATACAGGTACAACCGACTAAAGTTCCATCTATGCTAGCTCATGGCCTCCTTTTCCAGGGAGAACCCCATGACTGTACGCTACAGTCACCTGATCTTCCTGATCCAGGTCCTTTCCTCCCTGCCATGCCGCAGGTACTTGATAGTACTTCTTTGTGCCGTATCTTCACTGATGGTTCAGCATCCTACTATCAGGGAGAACAAATTGCAGGGATGGGTATTTTGGTGATTTACCCTTATGGAAACACTGTCAGGATATCTAAGCGCTGTAGTGTAGCTTCATCCCAGTATGCCGAGATGGCAGCGGTGGCCTGTGCCCTCGAGTTCATCCAACATGGAATCGAGGATACCATCATCTTTACAGACTCTAACTGGGTTTGTTGTTCCCTAGAATTTCTTTCTTTCTGGCAGAAGAACTCCTTCCTCTCTTCTGACGGCAGTCAGTGAAGTACAAAGAATTGGTAATATACATGCATTCACTGGCACAGAAATTTGCACACAAACTCTGTGTACACAAGGTTAAAGCCCACACTCTCCATGACCCCTATCATGCCTTCAATGACACAGCAGACACCCTTGCAAGGAAGGGGCCCGGGGGGACATCTGGATGATGGACCATCCAGAGGCTAATGCAGCTCTACACATTGCAGCACTTAAGAAGAAACCTGAACCCTTTTCCCCCTTGGACCTCTCCACAGCCCAGCAGCTTGATACTGAACTCAAAGAGGTGTTCAGATTCCTTGATAAAGGCACTGAAGAGAAACTTCCCACACATAACCCCTATCGAAGGCATGAAGGTAAGTTGCGCTTGTCACCAGAAGACAAGCTCATTTGATTTCAACCAGATGACTCTACCACCAAGTTGTGGGTAGTCCCCAGACACCTAAGATCTGAATTCTTGCACAAGTGCATGCGCTCCTACTGGTGGACACCAGGGGCAGAGAATACCCTTCAGCGACTCAAGACCACCGACTGGTGGCCTGGTATCACCAAAGGCGTTAAACAATACATAGACAACTGTGTTGTTTGTGCACAAAAACAATCCATCCCTACCAAACAAAATGCCAAACTTTTACCACAAAGACATTCTGGCCCTTGGCATGCCATTCAAATTGATTTCATTGGCCCTCTGACCAACACCAGCAGAAATAATAAGTATGCACTTGTGGTAACTGACCTCTTCTCTAAGTGGGTAGAAGCTTTCCCCACTAAGACATGTACAGCGAAGACTACTGCCAAAATCCTGGTGGAACAGATTTTCTCCAGGTGGGGTCTACCTCTTAAGGTAGATTCTGATAAAGGAACCAGTTTTACAGGTGAGTTGATGAAAGAATCCCTTGAACTCCTAGGAGTTCAGCAGAAGTTCCACATACCTTACCACCCTCAATCTTCAGGTCAAGTAGAAAGAGCCAACAGACGGATTAAGCAAATGCTTTCCAAATTCATTGAGGATAATCCCAAAACCTGGGATTCCCTATTGCCTTTACTCCTTATGGCAATTAGGGGCACACCCTCAGCCACCACTCAGCTCACACCCTTTGAGGTGATGACTGGTAGACAAATAAGATTACCTGAACACCTGTTGTTTGACCTACACCCCCCCACTGCAGACCACGTGTCAGTGGACCAGTTTGTGGAAAAACTCAGAAAAGACCTCATACACACACACTTGTATGCTGCAAACTGCATGGGCAAGGCCCAGCAACAATCCAAAATACAGTTTGACAAACACGCACAAGAAGTGGACTGGCAAGTTGGAGATCAGGTAATGGTACTTCGATTTGCACATCCCACCCACTCCTTCTCCAATAAGTGGGAATGCCCATACCCTACTGTCAACAAGCTCAGTCCGGCAGTCTATCAAGTTAGACTCCTCCACAACAACAAATTGACTGACAAAGGGTTACATGCAAAGCAGTTGAAACTCTATAAAGGAGCTTAAATTACTTTTCCTCACCCCATTGGGTGGAATTGTACTAACATACTAATCATTGATCTTCCTTTTCAGATACACTGACAAGATGGCTATCTTGTTCCATTATTTCCTCCTCTCAGGAGTGATCCCCTGCATCCAAGGCACGTGACGGACCTCCCAGACACCTCGATCCTCCAGCATCTCCTCCAGAGGAGTATCCATCAATATACCAGATAGTATGATCACTGTCCAGGAAGGTTCGATGCTTACCTCACTGCCTCGGTTGTTGCTCCTGACAAATCTACCCTTCAAATTGAGTGGCAAACCACATCACAAGGACAAATTCTCCCTGTGGCCAAACTCTCCAAAGGAACTTTCCAAGGTTGGCCCAATGCTAAATTATCCCCAAATGGTTCACTGTCCTTGTTACAAACTGCATTATGACATTCTAGTTTGTACAATATAACTGCCTTAATAGATCCTTCTTACTGTAATTCTTTGTCCAAAGATTCTGCTCGCAGATTTTGTGCTATACACCACATGACTTCTGCAGCCATGTACCTCTCTGTCTTACCACCCACTGATAAGCAGCTTTTGTAATGTCCAAAGCATACCCCTGGTCCCCGTAGTGGTCTTACAGCCACTGCCCTCCCGGGTTCTTTGATTACTAACTTACAGTTTATGCATATACCTGTTTTGTTTAATCTTACTTACTGGAATATGAAAGAGTTTGGTATGTGTCACAATACTAATACATCAGCATTTTATAGTATATTATTGCTTGATAGTTTAGCTGCATTTCAGATTTGTATGCAAGATCCTATTGCTGGGGTCCATTCTACTGAACATAGAGGCAACTTCAGAAGGAAGCCCTCTCCTGATAATCTAAATCATAAATGTAACGAATGTGAAGTTGACAGTTCTGATGTCACAGGTGCAACAGGTACTGTCGTAGGTCTTTTTGGTATTGCTATGTCTATCTGGAATAAAGCAGACATTGCTGCTATCAAAAGTCATTCTGCCAAGTTCTCCACTGGCTTGGTCAATAACAATTTACCTCCATTATTGCATGGTGTGGATGGCCTTAGTCAGGAAGAAAGATACACTGTAAACAACATGTACGACATTGCTAAGGCATTCACTGATTCTAAAGACAAGATCAACGCACTCATACAACAGAACAATAAAGAAGCAGATAAACAATACATTGCTAGGGAGATACTCTGCTCTGCTTATGGCTCCTACATTATCACTACCATCAATAACCTCTTCCGTGATCTAGAATCTGGAAGAATTCCTGACATTATACATGATAGACGCATTTCCAAATGATACTGTCCAAGGTATAAAACCACTAGCTGTGTTTCCATGTGTATACAACAGACTTTAGCAATTCCTCTCTCCACAGCTAGGAATTTGGGGTTTGTGACCAGACACCCTAATACTGGTCCTTGTTTCACTGCTAAGAAATGTTCCATAACAGACACTATGTTTGTTTCTTTCACTGTCTCCTTACTACGCTTTGATCCTACTACAGCCTTGTTACAAGCTTGCACTGGTACATTCCATTGGGCATTTGGACAAAGACAGCTACAGGGAATGCCTGGATCTACCACCTCTACTGGTCTACCATTCTTTCCTGGATGCCTGGGTGGCTCCAGCACGGACTGCTGTCTTGAAAAAGCAATATATTTACCTATGCCGATGTGATGTGTTTGATGTTATACAGCCTGTTTGTGGCTACTCTCCAGACAGCATTGATTGGACTTTCACAATGGATGATGACATCACTGCAAATGGCACCAACTCTTTCAACTCAACTTTGGCTCAAATAAGCTCTACCAATCTATCGTGAGGAGGTTAATAGCCTGTCAATCGGCAGTTCGAAGGCGACCTACCTGCCCTGTCCAGTTGCAAAAGTGGAGACTGCCTACTGTGTGCTCACAGTATAATTCCGATGGTGAATATTGTGTAGTTACGAACTATAAAACCTACACCTATGGTTCTGTTACTTGTGCTATTGATTACCCCAATTTCTGTTTTGTCCCCCACCAGAAGACTGTCATTGGACATACTGTTATAACCCCCGTCCCCCTTCTGGATGCAGACATTATTGATGGTAACCCAGATTATCTACTCACACTATCAGAATACTTGCCATACTTTAATGTACACATAGACCCACTCACACTTACACTAAAATCACTTTTAGACAGGAAAGACATACACCTTATCCACATCAGCAATAATATGACCAAAGCCAATGAAGCTGTTCTTGCCTTGATTAATGATGGAGATATGAATAATGCACAAACTAATACCTAGTTAGAGATTACTTTTAAAGGTTTTGTTATTATACAAGCATTTTTAATTTTCATTTTGATTATTATGCTTTTCTGCCTACGGTGCACACTACGCCAACACCGTGAGCAGCTCGAGTTCCTTTACAAGGCTCGTGCATCAGGATTGTAAATGACCACTGCTCCTGTCCTTTCCCTACACAATTGCTGTATGTTGCCCTTGGAGGTAACAAGGGGGAATGTTACGAGGTCCCTGCACCCTAATTGGTACCCTCAGAGGTACACAGTAGACAGCTAACACTTAGGTATAGGTTATACTAATATTTAGGGCTAAGGGCATCTACCATATAAGAGTAGATGTCAGCATATGAATGCATATTGTTGTAATACACTTTGCTTGCTAATACAAATATATTTTGCCATGTATTTTCTGTGTATTTCTTACTTGTCAGATGCCAAGACACCTGTGTCCTTGAAGTAATTATAATATGTAAGACAGCATTGCCATCTTTTGGTGATTTGTACCACTACTCTGAGTTATGTAAGACTCTGTATAAGAACTCTTTTGTTCTCAAACTGATGACTTTACAGAATTGTATAATGTTATCTTGGACCGTGGAGCCACCTCTAATTTAGCCAATACGGCTCATCTCTGTAACTAGAAATGTTTCTGTCTTTTGGTAACCATAGTAATTATCATAGGTATATAATGTAATGCACAAGCTTTATACCTCGGAGACCTGAGAGACCCCAAGAGACAGCAAAGAAACCTCAAGGTGTAGGAAACGCTTAGCACTGGCTCCCGGTTTGTTTTGGTAAGAACTGCTTAGGGCAACTGTGATTTATCCCTTTGGTAGTAATAAACTTGTTTATTACTCTAATGCAACGTGTCTGTGATTACTTGCATTCCCAATATCGACAAGAATCTGAAAGTGAGGTTTAGACCTCGCAACATCTTGAATAACTGCTTGAACCCTTCGATGTTAGACATTTTCAATTACCCTGAACTCCACTGTAGATCCATGGTTCACATCAACAGAAGACTGTCCGGTGAGGATAACTTCACAAGACGTAAATGGCCTAATGGACTGAAGCTGGGGGTCCTTCCTACTCCCCCCTATCTCCTTGGCAACATAGTAGGAGAATCTTCTGACTTAAAATAGAGTTACTAATTAACTTCACTGCACCTTCCTTTCCTTCTTTTTTCCCCTCCCCCCTTTTTACTTCTCCCTTTTTAACTCCCTCCCACACCCTCTTTTCCTTCCCCTCCCAGCTGCCCAGGGCCACCCTCTCCCCCCTTTTCCTGATAAAGAGTACTAACCTATTAATAAACAAGGTAGTAATTTTATTTACAGCTTTAGATCTAAAATTCCTTTTGTCAATTAAGAAAGTTCGACTTAATACAACTATCAGGGGGTGGGGGTGGTTGGGGTGGGAAGGGTTGGAATTATTGTACCTATATTCACCTACATAGAAATTACCCCACTATCTAAATCCCTGCAGACCTAGGGAACAAGCTAAAACTTCTCAGTTGCTTGTCCCCAATACCAATGAGGTGGCATACATTGTGGAATCTACTTAGGTAACACTCTGGATCAGATCGAAGATAAGAAAAAATGAACTCGGTTTGCATGTACCAGAGCCCAAATAGAGATCCTACAGTGCCATCTACCTACTGAAATGGGGCATCAAGCTACCTTAGCAGGGTAAACACCTGTAAAGTAAAACACAGGAATATCACTTCCCAGGGAAACCCTTCCTTTTGTACACCAAGTTCAAACTAAGGAAAGTTAATTTTATTAAATCCCTAAACTTCTCAGACATAGCCAATACATCCCTTCCTCTTCCACTTCATCCCTCCCTCTGAGCCTCCCTGGGTCCCTTATGGCAAATGTTTTGGGTGTTGCCAGAAGGGAGGAAGCTCATTTTGAGTCCCCATAGGATGTCACCATACCCAATTCTTTTCACCATTTTGGCAAAGTTTCTCTTTCTGAGGAACAACTCAGTTCCCCAGAGGGCACTTCTAGCCAAGACTGTGGCTTTGCCCTCTGTTCTGGGGACACTAACCCTGGAGTACTCCCTGAAACCCCAGAGGTGGTTGAATAATCCTACTCTAAACTGTAAGTCAACCTGTATACAGTTTTTCATAATATATGTTCTTTTCTACAGCTAGCTTTGAGCTGTCTTGTTAATAGTTTTCACCCTAGCTCCCCAGGTTGTAGAGGAGCTTACTGGGGTGAGGAGGTTTTTCTCTCTCCCCGGGTTTCAGCTTCACTTGTGGAGCCTTTTGGGATAATATAGTTATCTATACTAGCACTGGTCACCCAGTTAATTTTAGTAAAATTGTCATAAAACACCCTGCAGTATGTATAATCTATTACTGTTGGTTCAGCGTAAATATAACAAAAAAAAGACACACACACACCAAGGTTTTGAAAAAATGTTTTATTACAGTATGACCCTGTTCTACCTTACTTACCTGTATCTCTATATGATGGCGGTTAACCCGGTTAAGATATTTTCTATGAATATTAATGGGCTACATAGCCCAATTAAGAAAGCCCGCTTCATGCAATATTTAAATAAGCAGGCTGCAGACCTCTTCTTCCTACAGGAAACACACTTATCAGACTCAGAACACCAGAAATTAAAGTGGGGACCCCGCTATGCAATATATGCATCTTCTCACTCATTGCCCAGAGATGTGGGACAGCTATTTTAGTGCTCTTCACCACTTTGGAGGTGTGTAATGTTATGCTGATACTCAGGGAGGTATGTAATATTAATAGGCACATTGTACTCACAGGAAGTTACCCTAGTGAACACCTACCTACTTCCCAATCTTCTCGGAGTGATCCGAGCTTTTCTCAGAAACTCCTGACTGTTCATCAGGGTATTTTAATAATGGGGGAGACTTTAATGTTGCCTTCTCACCTCAACATGATACCTCCATACCACAGACTTCAGATCTTCACTTCCCTTAAATACCTCAGGAACACACTTTCTCACCTGGGCATAGAAGACACATGGGAAACTTTTCCTTTAGACCCCAGATTTGCCTACTACTTCAGCCCATTTTCAAACTTATTCCCACATAGACTACTTCTTTATTTCATGTGAGCATTTCTCCTTAATCCAAGATTTAACCCTGGGACCTCCAATTGTATCTGATCACCACCCATTGACATTGAAAATATATCTGGGTAAACCCCCAAAATTAAAACTATGGCAATTCAATCGTGCTCTACTGAGGGACACTGAATACATAGAATATATCACAATTAGAATCCCACAGTTCCTTAATGATAATAGTGGAGAGGAAACCTTTGACTTTATAGTGTGGGACACCTTAAAAGCTACCATAAGAAGTGAAACGATATCTTTCTCATCCCATAAAAAGTGGAAGCTAGAGGCTCGATATAAGTATTATACTGAACAACTACAGTCTTACCAATTACTCTACAGGAGGGTGACAAAGTAATACAACAAAGAATTAGGGAAGTTAAAAAGAAATTCAGAATATAATGGACTCAAGATACTTCAAACTCTGATCTATTTAAAACAAGCCAACTATGAAGGGGTGTTAGGGCTACTGCCTCCTTGCAGTAAATTAAGAAATAGGAAACAAACTGCAACTATCCTAAAATTAAGCATCCAGTAACAAAACAAATAGCTCATTCAGATGAACATATCAGATTGTCCTTCAAGAGTTCTATCAAGCTTTATACTCACCCCTGATGACTCTTCAGACTCGGAAATTAGATCAGAGTTTCTAACCAAATTATCTTTCCCAAAACTATCAGATACACAATGAGTGGCTTTGGAATCCCCATAAGACCGGACAAAATTTTCACCACATAAATGCCCTTAAACTTTCTAAAACTCAGGCCCTGATGGCTTTATGGCAGAGTGGTATAGAAAAATTTGCTGGCCTTCTTCTCCTACACCTGTCTTCCTATTGGGCAGTGGTGGAGGGGGAACTCCCTCCTTCCCGGCACTATGCAGTTATCACCCCATTCCTAAACCTAATAAGGACATAACAGACCCTGCTTCGTACTGACCTATTTCCTTTCTCAATGTTGACTACAAGATCCATGTGGCTATTTGGGCTTCTAGACTTGAGACTCTTCTCCCTCACTTATCCACCCTGACCAATCTGGATTCAATAAACACTGCAGCACTACCGACAACATCAGGCATACAATGCTACTCTTAGAACATATACAATCCAGACAAATCCCATTGACTCTTCTCAGTTTTGATGCGAAAAAGCATTTGACAGGGTTTCATGGAATTTCCTCTGGGATACACTTAAACTTTTTCGTTCTCACCAGTTCATTCTTTGGCTTAAAACCTATATTCTCAATCTAAGGCCTATATTTATCTAAATGGAGCTATGTCCTCCCCTATGCACCATCAACAGGAAACTTGACAGGGGTGCCCACTTTCTCCTTACCTCTTTGCCCTTTACATGGAGCCCTTAGCTATGACCATAAGACAGGACCCTCGGATAGAGGGTGTCCCCTTGGGCCAAAAAGTCTATAAGATATCCTTATTTGCGGACGACGTCTTGTTAACTGTTTTATCCCCTGACTCTTCAATACCAACAGTTTGGGAGATCCTTAGATATTATGAAAAGATAGCGAATTTCAAATTAAACATTGCTAAAACAGAGGCTATGCTGTTATATTACAAACCAACACAGAATTTAAAAAACTAATTTCCTTTAAAATGGAGATGCACCAAATTCAAATATTTAGGTATTCATATCCCTTTAAATTTAGAACATCTCAAACTAATTAACTATGAACTGATCTCTCTTCTTATTTAAGAAGACTCATTTAGATGGGGCAACCTAAAACTAACTTTCTCTCAATGTATAGAAACCATACGAATGAATATACTTCCCAGACTGTTATACCTATTCCAAATTGTTCCAGTCTTCCCAGCACCCTTTTATTTTAAATCCTGAAATAGACTACTCTATTCCTTTATCTGGGATGGTCGAGACTGTGAGTCCACCTCTCCTTATTGTCCTCCCTACGGAGCAGGGGTGGAGTAAACCTCCTGACCTGAAAATATATGCTAATGGCAGCCTTTCTAAAATACTTTTCTTTGGCTCTCTCCAACTAATGTGTCAGCCTGGAAAGAAATAGAATTTCTTATAAATGACCTTCATGATGTCAAGAAAATTGCCTTCTCCTCTTTTGGTCTGGCTGCTCCGCTCCGCGACCTCTCTAAATTTACGACTCAAGTTCTAAAGATATGGAATAAAATTAAACATAAAAAATCCTTCAAACAAATAATCTTCTTTTTCTCATTAATATTAAGAGATGAGAATTTCCACCCTGCCCTTCTCGATACTTCGTTTGAGTCCTGGCGGAAAGTAGGGCTTAGCTACTATTATCAAATGGTTAACAATTCTGGCATCCTACCCTTTATGGACTTGCAACAAAAATATGCCCTTTCTGATTGGGATATGTATCAGTATGTCAAGGTGAGAAACTATGTTTTAAGACAAAAAGATTTTCCCACTTGTCATTCTTCTCCCTTACCTACTTTTTGGACCCTTCTTAGGGACACCCTTGATGGTGGACCTTGGAGGAACCTTATAGGTCACCTATACAGAATAATACAAGATAACCTGGAAGACTCATCATATTCATACTCAAGGCCTGGAAAAGGATTTAGAACTAGAAATCCTTTCCACTTTGTAAAGAAACAATGTTGAAAGCAATTAAAATTACCTCTTCGGGACTGTGGATGGAGTTCGCGTGGAAATCCTGTTCCAGATATTTTCGCTCTCCAGCAACCTTAGCTAAATATCTTCCAGCCTCATATGGAAATTGCTGGAGGAACTGTAACTGCAAACTTGCAAACTTGAGATATGTCCTTTGGCACTGCCCAAGATTGATGCCCTTTTGGTGTACCTTACAGGTGGAGCTGGGGAATTGTCTAGGTGAGACAATAGAGCTTATGGCAGAGATGGTTCTGTTGTCCATCTCCCCCCCCCACTGTCCAAGGTGGACTAATACCTTATTTCCCCTTTTCCTATTAGCAGCAAAAAAAAACATCACCTGTAAGTGGATGACTACTTTGATCCCAACAGTATCAGATTGGCACCAAATAGCGAATGAAATATACAGACTTGAAAGCCTAACAGCTAAATTTCACAATAAACACAATAATCTTTTAAGGAAATGGCAGCGTTGGATTTTTTACTTTTCTCTACTTGATCTAGACTTCATCCCCTAGTGTGGTTTATTGCTTGGGGAACCTCCGGTTCTGGAGGGCGGGGGGATTAACTCTTTGCCCCTTCACCTCCCTAGCTGTCATCAGGGTTGGTGGTGGAGAACCCTCTCAAACTATTTAGAAACAAATTTTGATTATTCTGAGGTCCAGCAGCCTGCTTTAGGGAACCCAGGGTTGAAATACAGCCCACCTGGGCTATCAAAGAAGAAATGGCATATGATTAACTTTATTTTACTCTGAAAATCATAAACCTGACATTATGCAATATTTTTATTGATCTGTATAGATGTATTATGATTTGGTAAAACTGTAATGTATGTCTAATGTCTCTGCTAATAAAAACAAAATAAAAAAAAAAGAATACTGTCCAGGAGCCTTTTGACAGTGTTGGTGTTAGTCCCTGGGGGGGGAGGAAGAGGTTTGTCATTGTGACCTCAACATTGTTGAGGAATCCTTTCACAATGACTACTGTAGGTGGCCATCCTGGTCCTCGCATGTGTGGAAGCCTGAAAGGTAGTGTAGTGTGGGATAAGAATTGCAACTCCCTGTCTCCCACCCCTGCAGAATGAGGAGGAGGAGTAAACCACCAAAAATCCAAATCTGGAGAACTTTCTGTGTTCAGCAGGGGGAAAGATGGGACTCCTGCACGTAAAGAAGGTCCGACTTTGTTCACTTAAGGTGAGACATCATCTGAGCTCGCTTTATGGGGTTGGTGAGCCCGGTAACATTAGCGAGAACAACTGCAAAAGCTTGTATGCTCATTTTTGGATATTAAGGGCCCTGTGTGGCTGGCCTCCCTTGACCCCCCTGCCCCATCCCACAACCCTCCCACCACACCACTACCTTACATTTGACAAGCCAATGCTGACATCTTGCAATAGACTATATATCAACATGAAAACTACAATCCTAAAAACAGGGGTTAGGCTGCTGTTCTAGCCAGAACTACGGGGGAAGGAATTTAAAACCAAACTTGTAGCTGACTGCCAAATGGGCACAGCCACCTGAACTTTGTAAACTGCAGGCTTCCACAGCATAGATCCAATCAATGGAACCCAGGGGGCAGGCATCCAGATGTGTCTAACATCTAGGTTGGGGGGTACGGGAGGGCTGTCAAGTCTCTGCTGCTCCAGGGATACATATATTAGGAGTACCAGAATAGCCTGAGAGGGGTTGTGGTTAGCATCGGATGAATCTAGGTTAATCTGTAGGATGCAGAATGGATGGGAACCATGTCACATTGTGCAGCTGTTAAAAATGGCTTGGAATGGTTGTGCTGCTAATCCTGGTTTCAGAAGAGGGGGTGGGAAATACAGAGTCCTACAGACTTTGAGAGGGGACAGAGGCACGCTTACACACAACACCAAAAGTCATATGAGGAAAGACTAGAGGACATACTAACATGCCAGCAGAACAAGCCTAACGGTCTTTCGTGTCTGCTCGTTTGGTCAGCCCCCACCCTGGGTGCTGACCTTGCTGCCCCCCTCACCTTCTCTGGCTTCTCCCTTCCCAGTTCCAGATATTCTTGCTGCATTGGGTTTTGCTTCCAGAACCCTTCCCCTGTACCTGTCCCACCCCCTCTTGAACCCCTCCACCGTCTCTGCCTCCACCAGCCCACTAGGCAGCGCATTCCAAGGCTCCACCACCCTCTCAGTGAAGTAGCACCTCCTCCTTTCTCCCCTGAATCTTCCCCCCTCCAGCTTCCACCCATGCCCTCTAGTGGCCCCCTCCTCCTTCCTTCGAAGCACCCTGACTGTTCCTCCCCTATTTACCCTCTTCATGTACCTGAAGACCTCTATCATGTCCCTGTCCCTTCTCTCTTCCAATGTGTACATATTTAGCTCTTGAGCCTCTCCTCATAGGTCCTGTCCCCAAGCCCCAAATCATTTTGGTTGCCTCTCTGGACCCTCTCCAGGGTTTAATGTCCCTCTTTAAGTGTGGCATTCAAAACTATGCGCAGTACTCAAGGTGTGGCTCACCAAGCAGTTATACAGAGGGAGTATCACCTCCTTCTGGAGGTGATCCCCCTAGCGATGCATCCCAGCATCCTGTTGGCCTTGGCTGCTGCCCTCCTACAAGTCTCTGAGTTGTTCATCTTGACATCCACCACCACCCCCAGGTCCCTCTCAGCTATCGAGACTTGTAGCATTTACCCCCCCCAGGGTGTACACTTGGGCCGGGTTTCTGGCCCCCAGGTGGAGTACCTTGCATTTCCCTGCATTGAACCTCAGCTTCCACTTTCTAGACCATCTTTCCAGAGCCTTCAGGTCCCCCTGTAGGGCCACCCTCCCCTCCTCCCCATCCACCATCGACCCCAGTTTTGAGTCATCTGCAAAGAGACTCATCTCACTCCTGATTTCTGTCCTTATGTCAGAGATGTAGGTGTTGAACAGGAGGTGCCCAAGGACTGATCCCTGTGGGACCCCACTAATGACCCTCCTTGGGGATGAGACTATCCCACCAACTACGACCCTCTGGGTCCTGGTCCTGGAGCCAATTGCCTTACCATCTGATCATCTGGTTCCCCACCCCCATTTCTCCCAGCGTATCCAACAGGCCCACGTGAGGAACAGAGTCAAATGCCTTGCTGAAGTCTAGAAAGAGGATGTCCACTGGTCTACCCAGGTCCAAGGCACTCATCACCCAGTCATAGAACTCCGCAAGGTTTGTCTGACATGATTTCCCCCCGGGATGAATCCATGCTGTCTATCGTCCGGGCACCCTGACTTTTCGAGGTCCCCCCCTAGCCTCTCCTTGACAATGCCCTCCATCACCTTGCCCACCACTGATGTCAGGCTGACAGGCCTGTAGTTCCCTGCCACCTCCCTTGATCCCCCCTTGTGGATAGGCACTATATGCGCCACCTTCCAGTCCTGGGGCACCCACTCTGTCCTTAGAGAGATGGTGAAAAAGCTCCGCCAGGGGTTTCGCCTGGACATCCGCCAGTTCCTTCAGCACTCTGGGATGTAATTTATCCAGCCCCAGTGCTTTCTCCATCTTAAGGGACCTGAGGGCTTCCCTCACTCTCTCTGCTGTGATTTCCACTTCCACTACCTCTTCTCCCTGCTAAGCCCTCCCCTCCCGCCAGTGATGCCTCCTCCTCTCCCCAGACCCACTGATCGGTAAGGGTCCCCCGCTCCTCAGTATCTCCGTCTCCTCCCATGTATGATGCAGCACCCCCATTTTCCTTGGTGAAAACTGAGGTGAAGTACTCATTAAGTACCTCAGCCTGCTCCCCCGAGTCTTGTGCCCATCTCTCCCCATTTTAATCCTGCTAATCTGCCCCTTCACCCTTCGTTTTTCCCCAATGTATCTAAAGAACCCCTTGTTCCCTCACCTAATTTCCCTGGCCAGGTTCTGCTCCTTCCTTGCCTTAGCCGCCCTCACCACCCTAGTGGCCCTTCTAGCCATCAGCTCATACTCCCCTCGATACCTCAGTATATATTCCCTGGAGGAGAGGAGAGAGACTGGAGATGTGATAGAGACATTCAAGTACCTCAGGGGTATAAAAAAGGTACAGGAGGGTAGCATCTTTAGAAAAGAAGGTGTACAAGAACAAGGGGGCATGATATGAGGCTAGATGGGGTAGGCTCAGGACAATGTGAGGAAGTATTTTCACAGAAAGCATAGTAGATGCTTGGAACAGCCTCCCTGCAGAGGTGGTGGGGGCAAAAGTGGTAGTGGAATTCAAGAATGCACAGGATAGACATAAGAATACTCTCACAATAGGGAAGAGAGGGTAAGTCGCAAATCAACTAGGGTCTGCAGTATTGCATTAGATAGGGAAAAGGGACAGACTAGGTGGGCCACACGGTCCTTATCTGCTGTAACCTTCTATGTCTCTATGTCATAGGTGGTGCTGCAGAGGATTTAACCCCACTGTAGAGTTCACATTCTGGGACAGTGTTATGGGGGACTACCCCAGAGATATTCAGAGTGGCACCAGAAGTTTACCTCCGGGGTAATGAAGAAACACTGAAGGGTATACCAGGTGGGGCCTTAGTGGGGGGCGGCATCAGGAGACATGTGACAGTGACCAGCCAGACCAGTTATTAGTAAGGAGTTATGCTTTCCACAGACTGCTGCCTCTGGTTCCCTCCCAACCCCATCACAACCAAACAATTCCTGTAAATGGTAAACAAGTCAACATTTTTCAGACTAAACTCACCACAAACCATTGTTTGGTACTTAGCAGCCCACAGAGTATAGCCATAGTTCCAAGACCACAGTAAAGGAATCTCATTCCCTGACTGTTCTAGCATGAGCCTAGTGGGATGCTGAGATTAAAGGCATTAGTTCGAGAGATGGAATCCACCCCCAAGTCAGAAGTATAGCAGGGCTTAAGCTACACAGGTATTCCCGAGGAAAGAATCAGTTATAAACTCCAGCTTCAAGAGGAGCAGGGTACAGCCCCTTTTAGGTCCAGGCTATTGGGTAGCTAGTGTCCTCAAGTTGATGGGGGTTCAATCCTGTAGCTGCTTGTGGGTGTCAGGCATGCTCCAGCTCACAGTGATAATGCTAGGGCACACTTGACCCCCTAGGGCAGGCCCGGAGCCACCCCATCCAGCCCACCCACTGGGAACCCACCCACAACACCCCCCACCTCCCTTGGTCTGCATTTGGGTTGTAGCATGGGGAGTCACAACTGCCTGTCTCCATTTTATTCTTCTCCCAGGTCCCTGGCTGCCACATTGTTTGGGGAGCTACACTTCACCCGCCAAGCCTTTCCTGCTCCGAGTGCCTTGATATGTTTTGGGTGCTGTTATCTCTATGCCACTGATTGTCCCCATAGGGCAAGAGTAATATGCAGTAACCTGTGGGAGGGGCCAGTCAGCCCACTCCCACAGAGGGCACGTGATGACGACACACATGGATGCTCCACATGGTGGCCACGTGGTGTAGGCACCAGCACACCCCAGTCATCAGACAATAGGAGAGCAGACGGCACCAAGGAGGTGCAGGGCACTCATGCTCCTTAGGGTGAATCCTGTGCTGTGGGCTTTCCCAGGCCACACAAACTGAACAGCAGAAGATCACCAAGCAGGGTGGTATATTCCAAAAAACACTACCAGCCCCATGAGGGATCAGGAGCAAACCAACTACACCTCATGTACGCTACCAAGGTGGGGGACACAGTTACTTGTTCTAATGGGGATGCAGACCAGAGGACTTATGGGGAAGGAAAGCACAACAGAGCCTCAGTGGCAGGGGGAGAACCCAAGGGAACCTAAGGGGCATGGGAGACAAGGTCACTCAGGCCATACCCGTTTAGGGAAGAAGTCCTGAAACAATTCAGGCATTTTTCAGGGCTGGCTTCTGTGGGAGGAAGTCAGGATCTGTCTGTTCTTAAGGTTCACCACTATTTTCTGCAAGGTTCCATACAAAATAAGAATGTGAAAAAAAAAGTGTACAAATTCTTGCTTTGTATGAACCTCATCTTGTTTCATATGTCCTTATTCCTGTTTTGTGAGGCCATACGAAACAAGAAAATCACTCTACAAAACAAGATGTTTGAAATATTTTAAAACACATTTCTGGGTCCTTTTATAAAAACTAACTGCAGAATCAACCTAATGGGGTCCCATTCAGCAAGATGCATATGTTGGTGTCTCTGCAGGATATGATTTTATGGGTTTTCAAAATAACTTTTTTAATGCAAACAAGATGGCTGCCATATGCAGGAAGAATTTTTTCTCACAAAACAGGATTACCCTCCTCAAGAAACAAAATCTTGTTTTATTTGGCCAAATTCTTGTTTCACATGAAACAGCTATCCAAAAGACAGTACCAAGCATGCTCAGAATCGAAATTTCAAATCCTTACAACTCTGGAAAGGGTTAATATTTTTTCACCAAACTAATTAAAGGCACCATTCTGAGGTAAGCCCTTTCTACCCTGAAAATTTCAGGCCATAATTCCAAACCATCTGTGTGCTAGGCAATGACAAAACAAATACAAAAATACAGCAAACCCCACACCACCCCCAATTTTTTCACTATGCAGATCTTGGAATCTGCACATCCGACCAGAACAGAACTTGACACTCAAGAGACCTTGCCCTGAGACCGTGCATGCAAAAATTTGGAAATCCGATTGAAAGGGCAAGTTAATAAAGTGTACCCAGGTTTGACATTAAACAGTCTACTCAACCCTAAATATAGTGGTGCTACCGTGTCACTATAATAGATGGATGCCCCTATAATTAGGGTTGAGTAGCCTGTTTAATGTTAAACCTCAACTTTTGCAGTTTAGTAACTTTGCAGACAATCAATGGATTTGCACAAAATTTGGTATGCACTGTCCTGTGGGGTAGATCTCTTGACATGGCATGTTTCGTTCTGGTTGGATGTGCAGATTCTGCTATCCGAGTAATGCAAAAACCTTAAAAGTCACCACTTTTTGCAGCTTTTTCTTCATTGCCTTGTGCCTTGATGGTGTGGAATTTTGGTGTGAATGTTTTATGGTAGAGACAACATGGGTAAATAGAACTGCCATGCTTTGTTTGGTGAAAAATATTAATCTGTTGCAAAGGTATTCAGTTTTTAAGTTCCCATTATGTCCCATGAGAAGATCACTCTCCAGGATAGAAGTAAAAAGTTCGACAAAGGATTTGGATTCATGAAAAAGGATCCTTTTGTGGGAGGGGCCAATCCTTTTTCGCAAGAAAAAATCCTTTTTCGTGAGCCGCCATCTTGTTTTCTCTTTCTTCACACAACAGACTGTCAGAACTCTGCACAGCAATGTCTTCTACAGACATCCAAACATGTACCTTGCTCATCGGGAGCTGATGAGCTTCATTGTGTATTTTTTTATAGCTCACATGGCCTCCGAATGTTTTTTACAGCTATTTAAATCCTTTTTCATCACTCGCTAAGTTCCTTTTTCGCGATTCCTTTTCCATCATTGCAAAACAGGAAATCAGCTGGAGAAAAAGGATTTAAAGGAGATAGGAAACAGATTTACATGGTTTTCATATATATAATAAAGGTCTGTTTCTCAAGTACTATGTTTCTGTATCTTGCTTAACATTCATAAAACTGTGTATTTTGTTACATTTATTCGACACCTGATAATTAGTACTTTATGTGTATACAGTGGAGCAGCTTTTTCAGTGTGACTCTGCCACAAGCTCAGCCTCCCGGTTTATGCTGCTGACTGTCAACATTGCATTTTACTTGCTATCAGTTACTAGGTATGATTTTATTACAGTTTTAATCAGAAAACTAATCTTTTTTTGCATGTTAAGATCACCAGTTTTTTATAATGAATTCAGCCGATAGCTTTTTTCCACTGACTGTGGCATTTTTCAGATGGCGAGGACAGTACAGCATTGTCAATATTTTATTGCCACTGTTTGAAGTCATAAGGAGTTCATAAAGTGTAATATATCATTAGTCAGATTTATGAGCATGACTGTTGTGACAGATAATTAGTCTCTTTGAGCACAGTACACTCATGCCAGGTACTGTGACAGATAACAGTACATTTTAGTTAGATTCTGTGAGTACAGCATAAATGCTGTAACAGATTTTCTTTATTAGTTAGACTCTATGAGCTCAGAGCATATCCCCATAAGCACACTGAGACAGAGATTGCATTAGCTCAGTGTAAACACAGAGACAGGTAGCTTTTATATTTTAAACTTTATATGCTTGCATTAATACTTCAAGCCATAAAGCTTAGACACACACACACACACACAGACGCACCATTAGTTCATTGAACACATATTACATTAAAATAGACACATAACTTTTTAAGGCTTTAGATGTTTAAATACTGTACATATTTCTAGGCACATCATTTTCATCACATAAGGGTTAAACACAAATGAGAGAAAAATATCTCTCAAATTACAAAGGCCTTCAAGGTGGTGGTGGAAGAAATATGTATTGTTTATGCCTCAAATGTCCTATAACTCAGATTGTATCATACGGTTCCATTGATAAGGCTGTCTTGTTTAGGAATAGTCCAGATATTGTGTCTCCTTCTCTCATTCCTGTACCAGATAGAAGGACACTGCACCTCATGAGGTCATTTTGACCCTCAGGAAAACATGTATTTCTAACTTATGCAATATCTAAGGAACTTATGGGACAGTCTGTTTGTCCAAAACCATGTATAAGAGAGGCTAATTATTATTAAGGTTGTCCTACAGTCCAATAGCCAACCATGGCATCACATCAGCCTTCCCTCTGTGTGTGTGACCCTGTTATTATTATGTGAGTATGATTTTTTGTATTTGTTATAGCAGTAGCCAAAGATAGGCAGGATGTGCAACAATATAATTAGAATGTATTGGTATCCTGTGTTTGATGAATGTCACATTTATGATGGTTCAGGATTGAAAATGTCATACTGGAAAATCTGTGCCTTTCTAACTGGAAACCCTGTATAATAAATTAGATTTTTTTGTTACACTTTTTACAAACTTGAGTAAGACTTTCATTGAACTATATCAGTCATTCTAAAGTAACAGTAACATAATAAATTATCTTTATCTAACAGGTACAGCTAGTTTTTAATTTGTTTTTCCCCCATTGAATTAATAATACAGTAGTACATGAACAGATATCTAGTACAGCTGTTCAGTAATGATTGCCACAATAGCATTACCTGGTGTCAGTCAAATGTATAAAGCATGTTTCCTAACAGCATTTCTACTGAAACGGCCTAATGTTATCAGTAGTACTGCGATGTCTAATGAAACCAGCTTGATAGGGTGGATAAGAGAGGAGAGGAATGTCTCAAGCCGGGAGGTCAAGATAGCCATGTAGATCTTACAGTCGACATTGAGAATGGAGATAGGGCAATATGAAGATGGGTCTGATGTGTCTTTATTAGGATTGGGGAGAGGAGTAATGACTGCATAATGCCACGAATGCGGTGGGGCCTCCCCCTCTGCCACCACCCTATAAGAAGACAAAAGTGTAGGAAGAAGACCAGAGAATGTTTTGTACCACTCTGCCATACAGCCATCCGGGCCTGGACATTTGAAAGGCTTGAGAGCTGTAATGTGAGTCAGAACCTCATCTGGACTAATAGGAGATTCAATAGTTACACCTTGGTATCCGATAACTTTGGGAGTGTTAGTTTAGTTAGGAACTCTGATCAGATTTCAGAATCTGAAGATGTAGGTGGGGGTGTGTATAAAGCTCAACAGTATTCAAGCAAGGATGATCTGATATGTTCATCAGAATGAGAATTTGTTTTGTTACTGGGTGTCTAATTTTCCAAAATGGCTGCTACTTTTCCTATTTCTTTAATTTTGAGACGGGAGGCCGGGTCACCTAACCTTCAATTAGCCTGTTTAAGATATGTCAGAGTCTGAAGCATCCTAGAGTCCATTATGTTTTATATCTTGTTTAATGTCCCTAATTTTTTGTTGCAGTGTTCTATCTCCTTCCCTATATAACATTTGGTAAGATTGTAGTTGTTCTGTGTAGTACTTGTATAACGTTTCTGACTTCCTATTTTTGTGTGATGAGAAAGCACTGGTCTCTCCCCTTATAGCTGCCTTCAACGCATCCTATAGTATTGGGTCCGAAGTTTCTCCTCCACCATTGTCCCTAAGAAATTGTGCAATTCTGGTGGTGATGTATTCTATATATTCAGGGTCTTTCTGTAGGGCTGGGTTGAATCGCCACAACTTTAATTTTGGAGGTTTGCCTAAGTTTGTTTTCAAAATGAGTGGGTGGTGATCAGTAAGTATCTTTGGGGCTATAGTCAGGTCCTATATAAGAGAGAATTGTTCACACGAGATAAAAAAATAGTCCAGGTGAGAATAAGTTTGAAAGTGAGGGGATTGATAAGAGAATCCGGGGTTTGAAGGGAAGAGTCTCCTCCACGTGTGGGAGTGGGAGCAGGGCAGAGGCAGGAAACTACAGACCTGTTAGTTTGACCTCAGTGGTAGGGAAATGATGGAATCACTACTGAAGGAAAGAACTGTTGAGTACCTGGAGGCCAAAGGGGCACAGGACCCAAGGCTGAATGGATTCACAGAGGGAAGGTCATGTCAGACGAACCTAATAGATTTCTTTGACTGGGTGACCAAAGTAGTAGATCAGGAAGGGGCTGTAGACATGGCCTACCTAGACTTTGGTAAGGCATTTGACACAGTCCCACACAAAAGATTACTATATAAGTTAGCCAGCCTTGGAGTAGGTCCCAAGATGGTAGCCTGGGTAAAAAATTGGCTGGAGAACAGGACACAGAGGGTAATAGTAAACGGAGTCCACTCTGAAGAAAGGGAAGTTATTAGTGGGGTACCACAGGGTTCAGTATTAGGACCGGTCCTCTTCAATGCCTTTATAAGTGACATTGCAGAGGGACTGGAAGGAAAAGTATGTCTCTTTGCAGATGATACAAAGATCTGCAACAGGGTTGATACACAAGGTGGGGTGGAAAGAAGATGAGAAGGGACTTGTCAAGGTTGGAGGAATGGTCAAATGTATGGCAGCTTAGATTCAATGCTAAGAAGTGCAAAGTAATGCACCTGGGAAATAAAATCCCAAGGGAAGAGTACACAGTGGGGGTGAGATACTGGCAACAACAAAAATGGAAAGGGACCTATGGGTAGTTATATCAGATGACCTAAAGGTGGGCAAGCAATGTAAGAGGGCAGTAAGGAAGGTTTGCGGGATATTGGGATGCACAGGGAGAAGCATCACCAGTAGAAAACAGGAAGTTGTTATCCCTCTGTATAGACAGCCGGTGAGACCCCCATCTGGAGTACTGCATGCAGTTTTGGAGACCCCATCTCCGCAAGGACATAGATAGGATGGAGGCAGTCCAGAGAAGAGCAACTAAAATGGCGCAAGGTCTGCATCAGAAGACATATGAAGAGAGACTTGAGGAGCTTAATATGTATACCCTTGAGGAAAGGAGGGAAAGGGGGGACCTGAGAGAAACTTTCAAGTGCCTCAAGGGAATCAACAAAGTCAAGAGGGTGGCATCTTTTCAAGAAAAAAAGGTGCTGCAAGCACAGCAGGGCTGAGTTGAAGATAGAGGGACGACTCAGAGGTAATGTGAGGAAGTATTTTTTCACAGAGAGGGTTGTGGATGCATGGAACGGCCTTCCTGAGGAGGTTGTGGAGTCGAAAACGTGGGGGAATTCAAGAATGCATGGGACAGACATAAGACAATTCTAGGGGGTTGGGGGTAGGAGAAAGTAGGCTGTTGGTTAACTTGGATCTGCAGCTTATCCATTAGGTAGGGAAATGGGCAGACTGGGTGGGCCAAGCGGTCCTTATCTGCCATCAAATTCTATGTTTCTATGTGTCTATACCCAGGTGAGAAAGTGAAGATTTAAAGTACTTTAAATCTGTAGAGGCCCGAGGCGAAGATGTGTCTTGCTGAGGTAAAAGTGCTGAAATAAAGTCTCCTCCCATAATTAAGATGCCCTGGTGGGCAGTTAGGACCTTCTGAAGGAAAGCCTGAATCACTCCCAGTGATGATTGGGGGGTAGATGGGTGTTTACCAGGGTTACTTCCTGGGATATAATATCCCAGTTAAAATAACAAATCTCCCCTGGGTATCAACAGTAACCTCACGAACTTCAAGGGGCGTGGAGGCAGGCACTAAAATTGCTACTCCATGGCTACGAGTGCTAGGATGGCAGGTTGTATACTTCATAGCGATTTTCCCATTTTAATTTCTGGTGTTCAGAGTCAGGTAAGTGGGTTTCCTGTAGGAAGAAGAGGTCCACCACCTGCTTATTTAAGTATTGCATAAGGTGAGATCTTTTAATGGGGCTATGAAGTCCATTTACATTCATTGAAAAGATCTTAACTGGGTTAACCGCCATTTTCCACTTTTACAGAGAAATGCAACAATGCTGTTGGTATTAGACAATAAAGCATTGTTAAAGCATTGGTGTGTCTGCCTCCTTTTTTAACTTTTTGTACTAGAACAAAACACATTGTGTGGGCCTCAGAATGGGACTGTATGTTTAATTTAGTATTTGATCTAAGCCCTCACTATAAAAGATTGCCTCGTCCCAAAAAGTCCCGCTAAGGAGATTAAAACCTTGGGATGGGAACAACAAATTCCTAATCCAACAGGCTCCTCTATAATCCAAGGAGTCAAGGAAGGAATGATTTACAAGAAATTTAAATTGTAACTGCATAAAGAAATATATACAACAAATAACTATATACACAATGGCTTCCAGCTTGGAGGTGGGAGAATTCGACCACCTCCGAATGGGTTCAAGGAAGATCCTTACAGTAGGAGTGTCCTTGAAAGAGAGGGTAGAAACCACATGCATGGTTCTAGAGTCCCTCTGGGATACTGGAATGTTCCCGTATGTAGGGAACATTGTCAGCAAGATGACTAAAGTTAAATGTAGTGGCGTTATTTGGGTGGTTTAAAAAAAAAGGGAGGGGAGAACTCCCCCTTGCTTCCAGACCCAATACAGTCGTATCCAAAAAACAGAAGACTCAGGGGTAGAGGGTAGGGGAGGGATATATGCTGGGCCAGGTGCCATTTGCCATGTCATAAGAGAGACCGCAAGGGACCTCATGGGGTCTAGAGGGAAATGAATAAACAATTGTTCCCTTGTTGCCAGGTAGGCCCCATTGGTTTATATAGTAAAGAAGAATAGAGAGCCTAATAAGCTCTGTGCACAATCTATGCTAATTTTCCTACTTTAAACTTAGTCCCCACCTTATCCCTCTATTATGATTGTGGATCATATTATTGGTACTTTTACTTATATTTAAACTAATCAAACCTTAAAATAAGTATTGTAACTATGATAGAACACCTAATGAAAGACAGGGGAAAAGAATGAGAGAAAGAAAGTAAGAGGGGGAAGAGGGAAGAAGAGAAAAGGGAAGAGAAAAAAAAGGGGGGGGACCCAATCCAAAGTGTCAGCTTTGTTTTGGTATTGCTAGATTTTTATTTCAGAAGAGCTCTTCTGGATGTTGTCTGCAGGGTAGGTTAGAAGCGGAGGGAGTCCTGGAAGTAAATGGGGAAAGAATGCCCCTTCTCTGGTCCAGAGCCGAACAACCCCAGAGAACCCCGACCCCATACACCCTCGCAGCCAGATAGGACCGATCTCACATCGCTGGGAGGGAGAGAGGACCAAAGGGCCCCAGGACAGCTCAACAGTAGAAACCAGGTCTGGAGGCACTCCCACCCATTCACATCTCCTGAACCCCCTCCACAATTCCCCACCCTCCCAGTTGTTCATTTGTCTGCAACTCGGTGGAGCTTATAGTAGCATGCTTCTAGTTCCATCTTCCATTGATGGCAAACGAGGGGGCACAAAGATGGCAGTCAAAGTCTCAAGCCTTAGTGGAGAGCACAAAGTAGTTCGCCAAAGCGGGCAATGCCCAGCTGAGTCTGCAAGTGGAATGCCCCCACAGCATAAAGGTCAGGGCCGGGGGGGGGATGCACCAAAGCCAGAGGTGATAGAGGAGAGTGCAAGGCCCAAGTCACAGAGCTCATCATTCGCCTGACTAGAATAAAATAGAGAGGGGGCCTCTCAGCCAGACCGCCCAGTCCGCCATCAAGAAACCCCACCAGCAACTAACATTTTTGAAACTCCAAGTGTGGCTGTTGGGTCCAGTGCCCCCACCCCCAAATAAACCCTGAAAAATAGCTATTGCAAACCTGTACCCCACGCTCAGAAATTCAACCAAGGGAAGTCAGTGGTGAATATTCGGCAGTAACCCTCTCACTGAATCGCTGGATTGACTGTAATATCTCCTGTAGTGTTTGGTCTGACTCTTGTGTTGGAGTCCCTTAAGTGGCCTCTAGTGCATGATTCCTTCTCTCTGTCTCTCAGGCTTCATGGTCCTTCAACAGGCCCCTTGAAATCAGGTCTTTTTTTACTTCATTGGCTGAAGAATAGGACTAGGGGCAATCAGCGTAGAAGGCAACCATCCTGGCAGGGTAGGGTGTTTTGAATTTCATCTTGTTTGTTCTTAGTCAAGGAAAAAGGGGGGAGTACTCTCATCTAAGGTGCTGAGTTGTAGGAGCATAAATCGTTGTTGAGGAAAATTCTTTTATTTTCATATAGAACTGTTTTCTGTGCTCAGGCTTTCTGGAGTAGTATCTTTTTAATTGCGTAGTTTAAAAAACATGCTATGATTGATCATGGGTGTATTCCTGGAGGGGGCCTTAGTGCTTGGTGGGCCCTCTCAATATCTATCAGAAATTCTGGGCCTAAATCAAGAGTGGCGTGGAGGAGGTGATCTAAGAAGACCGAGATATCTGTGCCTTCCACTCCCTCAGGCATATTATAGAATCGTAAAATTTTCCTAGATGTGCGGTTCTCCACATCCTCTTGTTTCTGAGCAGCTTTAAGTTGCAGGATTGACAGCTCTTTTACTGAGGTCTCGAGAGTGTCAAGTCGTTCCGTATTTGTAGTTACAGTATTTGTACATTGGCCTCATCCAGGTGACCTCCGCAGGTCTTGTAGATCTGTTTGGAGATCAAGGCAGGGTCTGTTTGCCAGAGAAGGTGGAAAAGACATGAAAAATTCTACCCAAGTGTGTTACTGAGTCCCTTGGGTTTGAAAGAGAGACCAGCAGGTCATCTGCATATAGGGTTACCAGTACCACCTGTCCTGATTTTTGCAGGATAGTCCTGATTTGGGCAGCTGTGTCCTACAAAAAACATGAAACATACTACATGCCCTGACCTTATAGTAGGAAACATATTTTCTAATTTTCCTCTAAGTATTTCAGAAAAGTGTAATATCTTAACTAAAATACCTTAAAATAATAAGAAACCATAGAAACAACTAAAAACATACAACAGCTGGTCTTAATTCTGATTATTGAGAGAAAACAAGTTTGTTGCATTGGTCTAGGTTACATACTGTCCCATGAAAAACCATAATTCAAAAAGAAATGTCCCACTTTAGGCTTCTTAAAAGGTAGTAACCTTATCTGCATAAGCAAACACTTTATTGTTGATTTTGCCTGTTCTGATTCCTTTGATCTCGTGGCATTCAGGGATTTTCCTAATTAATGGTTCAATGGCCAAAATAAAAAGGTACGAGGAGAGAGGACAGCTTTGTCTGGAGCCTTTATACAAATGGAAGGAGTTTGAGATAAACCCATTAGAAATTACTCTAGCAGAAGGTTTTTTGTAAAGGATTTCTAACCAACAAATAAGGGTATCTCCCAGGTGGAATTTCTTAAACACTTATTTATTTATTTATTTTGCTTTTGGTAACCAGGTAAGTGCACTAGGCATAGAATGCCTATTTTCAGAAACTTGACCAGGGAGAAAACAGTTACATACATACAGATACACATGTGATTGTAACTTATGAAAGCAGCATTCAGAGGAAGTAACAATACTTGGGGATTGGAGAGACAATCGCTTTGACAAAATGATAATGAAAGTTACAGTACTAAGCATATTATAATACAGATTGGAATAGGTAATACAGGAAAAACAAATCAAAAGGAGACAGGCAGTGCAAAACAGTACAATAAGTGCCCAAAACTGAGTGGCCAATGAGCAGGGGAGGGGAAGGGAGAGTGGTAGGGAGAGAAAGAGAGGGAGGTGGTAAGAGAGTGGGCATGATAGGGTCTAAGAGAGGCGGGGAAGAGGTATCAAGGAAGTGGATTATCTAGAGATGAAAGAACAAGGTAGGGAGAAAGTGAAGGTTCAAGGTGGGTTAAAGCAAGTGCAGGGGTTAGCGGTATGCAGATGTTCACGGTGAAGTTTCTTAAAACTAGCATGGGTGGTCGCTTGACGGGTAGAAGTGGGTATAGAGTTCCAGTATTTAGGAGCTGTGCAAGAGAAGACGCGTGCGCCCATGTTTGATCTGCATCTTGGAATGTGAAGAAGGGCTTTGTCATTCGATCGTAGCTCATAGGTGAGAAGTTGTGATTCCAGAGGCAAGGAATAGAGGGAGGCCTGTTCTGGCAACACAGTCAATTAATGAGCCAAAGGACTGGAGATGATAGGCGGAGGGGCAAAGCCATTTTAGGTCCATGTAGAGCTGGCAATGATGTTTGTAACGTGGTGATGCAGAGGCATAGCGGCAGATGCTATTGTAAGTGGGGTCCCATTTATGGAGGGAGGACTTTGATGCAGATAGGTAGATTGCAGAGCCATATGCTAGGGCTGGGAGAAGGAAGCCTTGTACCACAGCTAGTCTGGTTAAGAGGGTGAGGGCATAGCTAGTACAATAGGCACTTCCTATCTTAGCATTTACAGACTTACAGATAGTGGTAATGTGGAGGTCAAAGTCAAGAGATTAATCATGAGTAACATCAAGATATTTAAAGGATTTGGCAGTAGTCAGTGGGGAGCTGTCCACACATGAGATAGTAAGGGGATTGTGATTCGATTTGAGTCTAGCAGGTGAGCCAAAGAGCATGGCGTATGACTTGCTAGAGTTGAGAACTAGTTTGTTGTCAGTGAGCCAGGACTGAATATTCACAAGTCCAAGGCAATAGGGTGGTTTAGGGCAGCAGCAGTTCTAGCACTGTGTTAGATAACTAAGTCATCAGCGTACAGCAGAGGCAGAGTAGTTCGGTGCAGTTAATGGGATGTCATCAATGAATATAGTGAAAAGCAAAGGGCCAAGTGTGGAGCCCTGGGTACTCAATGTGGATCGGTGAAAGATCCGATATGGCTGAGTTGAAAACTACAGCCTGTTTTCTGTCCGACAGGTAGCTTTCGAACCAGGCAATGGTATCCAAGGAGAAACCAAAGGAGTGTAGTTTTGAAAGAAGTGTGGTTGACCAGGTCAAAAGCCTTAGTTAGGTTGATGAAACCGCACCTGTCAAGAGGTCCAAGTCCATGGAGGTATAGATGTCACTTGTTAGTTTGAGTAGGGTGGTGGAGGTGCTGTGACCTTTGGGAAGCCATGCTGTGAGCTAGAAAGGAGGTTATATTTCTGGAGGTATTCTATTGATTGGGTGGTAACTAGTTTTTCAAGGATTTTGCTTAGTACAGAGAGTATAGCAATGGACGGTAGTTCTTGATTTCATTAGGATCACCTTTTTAGGAATTGGGGTGACTTTAGCTATTTTCCAGATATTTGGAATTGTACCACAGCATACAGACAGGTTGAAGGTTTTGGTTAGGAGAGGCGATGAAAGGGCAGCAGCTTTCAGGAGCCTGGGCTCAAGACCATCCGACCCTGGGCTGGTATTATCAGGAATGGAGAGTAGCAGTTTAGCACTTCTCCTCTTGTAATGCTCGAAACCTGAAGGGGGTGCAAGAGTGGAGGTTTGGTATCGCTAGGGGTGGAGCAGTGTGTCCAGAAGGAAAGAGGTCAGGTAGTTTGTTAGATCTGAGAATGGCGATTGAAGGAGTTGGCTATAGTTACAGGGTTGTAGCAATATATGCTAGTTTAACAGCATGTGACATGTGGGCCCTGAGATTAGAACCCAGGAGAGTTTTATGGTGGACCAGAATTTCTTAGAATCCCCGGAGGGTTTTGTTAGCAGGTCCCTGCAGAAAGAGCTTTTAGCTAAGCGGATGTTTCTTTTACAAGCGTTTCTCAGAGAACGGTAGTGGCTATAGTCGGTTTGAGTCCCTGTAGATTTAAAACACTGCCAGGCTTTGTCCCTGGCCCTTATCTGGGTTAGTAGGTCTTTAGTAAGCCACTTTGTCTGGGTTCCACGAAAACGAAGAGTGATTCGTGGGGCATGGGTGTCTTGGAGCGGACAGAATTTGGCAAGGAAGCTGTCAAGGGCCGCCTGGGGATTAGTTGAGGTGTATATGGAAGCCCAATCAATCATTGAGAGGTCATATGTAAACTGTATTGAATTGAAGTTGGCTAGATTGCAGAATGTAGTGAGCTTTGGAGGCGGAGATGGTCTACTAGTAGAGCGCCAGATGCAGTAGATTGGGGAGTGATCGCTGATTACATCCGGAAGGGTACCAGCACTGATTATGCTGTCAGGGCAGTTTGTAAGGACCCAGTCAATAAGAGTGCTTGTCCGAGGGGGCCATAACCCTAGTTGGGTCAGAGATCAGCTGGTGGAGGTTGAGGCCTGTACCAAGGTGTGAGTGGACTGATTTGCTAGCCCAGTTAAGGTTTAAGTCTCCCAGTATGAGGACCTTGTTATGGTCAATGGTGCTGTCTACTAGTGAGAGGAGTTCTTCTAGACCTTACTCCCTCCAACAGGAGGGTTATAGGCACAGATTATGTGTAATTTCTTTGAGCCTAGTTGTAATGTTGCATGGAGCGCTTCACAGTGAGATAGGGTAGGTAGAACGTTTTGGACTAGCAGCAGGTGTTGTTTATAGAAGATGGCAACACCACCTCCACGTTTTGATGAGGGTCTGTCTTGTCTGATGAGATTATAGTTAGGCAGTGCACAGAGGGGATCAGCAGTGGAGGGTTTTAGCCAAATCTCCGACAGGCAGAGGATATCAGGGTGGTTTTGTGCAACCCATGCCTCTAATTCAGCTAGATTGTGAAGGAGGCTCCTAATATTCATGTGTGCAATGCGGAGTCCCTTGGTGTCTTGCCATGTTGTATTATTTGGTAGCAGATTAGTTACGGGTCCTGGGTTTAGCTCAATGTCCCCTGCTAACAGTAAGGCTAGGAGTAGGAGGTGCCATAACTTACGATGGGTGAAAGGGGTGGGCAGGGTAATGTTAATCACCGAGGATTTATGAAGAGAGTAGGCTAGGTGGTATATGAGATTATGTGGAATGAGAAGTGGGAAGGTGTCTCGGGGATATTGAAATGACATTTGCACCAAGGAGAGCTTAGGGTCGATGGTTTGGGTGCAGCCATGTGGTTTCCTTGGGAGGTAGTATAGGATTTGGACCGATAAGAGGTTAAGAAAAATTGACACTAAAAGAAACGTGGCACATGGCTTAATGGCCATATTGAGATTTATAGAGAGTATCATTAGAAGTGGGATGTTTGGAAAGAAGGTCTCAAGGGAGAGGAGTACAGGATTAATGTAGTTTACAAGGTTAGATTTAGAGCTATAGTTGAAAATGGTATAAATTTCAGGCGCCCTCTAGCTATAAGAAAATATAACCTGCTAATGGCAAACTGAGTAGACAGTTAATTCTGGGCGTGTTCGGGGCGTGGCTTCCTATCTCACTCTATATAGCTAGAGCCGGCCAAGGGTGGGTGTGGAGCAGTCATGAAGCGACTTCTGCAAAGCTTACTGTGTATTTGGAGTGCAGTGGTTCGGTTCTGTACTGTATGTGACGTAGATTAAAAATAATGATCAACTCTCCCTACTGGGTTACAGGCATTAGAGACTGCATGTCTGTGGGAGCAAATTATCAAATTTAAAAGGAAGTCTCCATCTCAGCTGAACCAGCGCTATAGAGCTGCTGCAAAAACAATCAAGTCTCCCTCCCGATTTGCAGCCGTTACTTGAAAGAGATAGTTCCATTCTAAGGAATCAAAGGCTTTGCAGAAATCAAAGGCTAGTACTGCAGCTGAATTATGTATTGTTTTCCCTTTCCAAATTACATTTAGAAGCCTACGCATATTGTCTGCTGCACTCCTGCCTTGTACAAAACCTACTTGCTGTTCTCCTAACAATTTAGCAAGATGAGACTTCAGTCTAACAGCTAGAATCTGGACAAGAATCTTATAGTCTGCATTAAGCAGGGAAATAGGCCTGTAACTCTCACATGGCAAGGAATCCTTCCCATTCTTTAGAATTAAAGTAATGTAGGCATGATACATATATTTGGGTAAGGATTGCGAGGAAGATGATGGAATAAAAGCTTTAAAAAGGTCATCTTTAGCTTCAGTGCTTAGAACTTATAGAACTCTCCTGGTAGACCATCTGGACCAGGTGTCTTGTTTGGACGAGCCCTTGATAATGTTATCAAATTCTGCTCAGGAGACAGGAGAATTCAGGACTTGTCTATCTTTTCCACCAAGGCTTGGAAGGTTAACTGAATCTAGAACTTTCTGTGAGTTTCCCATATCCTTTTTACCTGAATTTGAGTACAAGTCCTTAAAGAAAGATTCAAGTTCAGAGTTTATTTTAGAATTTGAAACCTCAGTGGCTCCTAGACCTGGTATCAAGTTCTGACCAGACCTCTTTTTAACCGATGGGCCTAGAGCTTCCTGCCCTTTCACCAGCTTCCCAAAAGTCTGTTTAGTTCTATACAGAGAATAATCTGCCTTAGCGGAATATATTTTATTGATTTTGTATTTTAAATTTGTAATGTTATTAAACAAACTCTCTTCCTTTTTGCAGTTTTGTTTGGGTGTGCCGACGCAAGGTTGACTCCTCCACCGTGAACACCAGCACAGCGACAGATTTTGCCTGTCTGGGTGAGTTGCTGTGCTGGTGCAAGAAAGACAGCAGCAGTGCAGCTCCCAGTGTTGCGCCCCCTTCCCAGTCCAACTCTGACTGGGAGTTAGACATTTAGAGACCGGGGTACAGAGCCCCCCAATCGAAACACATTGACATCCCCAAAGGTACAATGCCGATGCTCAGCAATATGTCTGTCGCTGTGGGGGATGTTGGAGTGAGTGCTGTCGCAGCGCTATAGTAAAACCTTAAGAGGATGAAAAACTAATAATCCTCCCTCTCAGGAAGGCTTTAAAGGAGTCCCAAAGGCAGTTAGGTGAAACCTCCACATTATCTTTTATACTAAAATAGTCTTCCACTTCATGGTCTAACCAGGGTTTAAAATTAGGATCCTGCAGGAGAGAGACATTAAGCCTCCATCTAATACAATTACTCTTAGAGCTTTCAAAGTGAATCACGGCCTGCACTAATGCATGGTCAGGAAAGGATATCCCCTTAATACCCGACGACACAAGGTTTGGGGTCAGGTGATTGGAAACAAAAATCATGTCAATCTGCTATAAGAAGCATGTCTCGTAGAATAGAAAGAATAATCTCTTACAGTGGGATTTAACAGGCGCCAGGTATCTACTAAATTTAGCTGAATCATAAGCTTTCTGATAGCAAGCTGAGCTGTGAAAGTCTTAAGGGGACAGGAAGAAAAGCTTCTGTCAATCAAACTATCTGAGACTTCATTAAAGTCTCCTCCCAAAATGAAATTTTGGTGGTTACCCATGCTTAGACGAACATTAAGGTCCCTGAAGAAAACAGCCTGTCCAGAACTGACAGGTAGAAGAATTTCAGCTCATCATACTGTTACTTCAAATATGTAAATGTAACATCCAGGGTATTTTCCCCAGCACGGGGTCAATATGGCGTGGAAACAACAGCGCAGTAAACAACCGCACAGGCATGATAGCAAAACGGAGGTAGCACTCAATAAAACAGCGAGCACTACCATTTGCAAAAATAAAAAATAAAAAAATGACATGTTTGAGGGCTCAGCCCTCACACACCCATTATGGGGGCTACCTGAACCCCCATCTTTACTTAACTAATCCTGGGGCTATATCAAGAAAGGAGGACACTTAGAGTGAGGAAAAACAAACAAGAAAAAAAAATAAAAAAAACCTGCACCAGGAATCAAGCCCCAGTCCATCACAGATCCACTGCCTGTGGCTCTACCCACTGAGTCATGGCAGCTGCTTGGCCAGCACATCGATAGCCAGAGCTTTTAACCTCTCCCCAACAGCAAAATAGCTACAAGGATAGTGGTACTTTACCTGCGCTATACTGCCCCTGTAGCTATTATTGCTTTAGCTGTTGTAACTACATGGTTTATTCCACGTGGTTATTCCCTTGACATATTGACCTAGTACCTCTTTCCCCCTGGTTCCTGCATTCACAATTTGCTTAAAATTTCACCCTGACATAAAGAACAGTTATATACTAACCGTAACAGTAGATCTTTGAGAGAAACTCTTTCATCAAGCCACACAGTACTAAAAGCCGCCAAGCACCAGGACCACACAGAAACTTCTGCAAGCAGTCCACTAGGGGCTGCCATGTAAATATTGGCAAACCCTTCCCTCCTGAGTTTCCCACGGAGATCATGCTCGGAGGACCTCCCTGTAAGGAACCAGAGAGAATCTGGGGCTCTACTGACCAGGTGAGGCAGAGAGCATCAGACAGACTGTTATGGAGAAGGAGACAGCACTCAACAGAGTCTCAGAATCCAATAGAGGGAAGAAGAGTGGGACAGCATGACCTGATGGAAGAGAACTTTTGAAGATCTACTGTTATGGTAAGTACATAACTGTTCTATCTTCTTTGAAGATATCTCTCTCATATCTCTTTCATCAGAATACACCTATGGAATGAGTACCAAGCAGTACTGACCATAAACAGTGGTTACAGCAGTACACAGAAGTGGTGATCATGCAAACCATTCTAACTAGAGACCCATATCCATTGCGCCTTGCTGTCTAAGGTCTCGAGTCGCATTGTTTTGGACCAATTAGTTGATTATCTAAATAAATATAACCTCCAGTGCCCCCATAACATGCACGACAGCTGAAGCCTTATTTCTATATAGAAACATAGAATGTGACGGCAGATAAGAACCGCTTGGCCCACCTAGTCTGCCCATTTTCCTACGTGAATAGATAAGCTGCAGATCCTAATTAACCAACAGCTTACTTCCTCCTACCCCCCACTAGGACTGCCTTATGTCTGTCCCATGCATTCTTGAATTCCCCCACTGTTCTTGACTCCACGACCTCCTCAGGGAGGCTGTTCCATGCATCCACAACCCTCTCTGTGAAAAAATACTTCCTGACATTACCTCTGAGCCGTCCCCCTCTATCTTCAAATTGTGCCCCCTTGTTCTTGCACATCTCTTTTTCTGCAAGATGCCACCCTCTTGGACTTTGTTGATTCCCTTGAAGTACTTGAAAGTTTCTATCATGTCCCCTGTCTCCCTCCTTTCCTCAAGGGTATACATATTAAGCTCCTTTAGTCTTTCTTCGTATGTCTTCTGGTGCAGACCCTGCACCATTTTGGTTGCCCTCTCTGGACAGCCTCCACTCTGTCTATGTCTTTGTGGAGATGGGGTCTCCAGAACTGCACACAGTACTCCAGATGGGGTCTCACTGACTGTCTGTACAGAGGATAACAACTTCCTGTTTTCTACTATTGATACCTCTGCCTATGCATCCCAGTATCCCCCTAGCCTTCCTTACTGCCTTCTCACATTGCTTGCCCACCTTAAGGTCATCTGATATAATTACCCCAGGTCCCTTTCCATTTTACTGTTGTCAGTATCTCACCCCCATTGTGTACTCTTGCCCTGGGTTTTGTTTCCCAGGTGCATTACCTTACACTGCTTTGCATTGAATCTGAGCTGCCATACATTTGACCATTCCTCCAACCTTGCCAAGTCCCTTCTCATCCTTTCCACTCCATCTGGTGTATCAACCCTGTTGCAGATCTTTGTGTCATCTGCAAAGAGACATACTTTCCTTCCAGTTCCTCTGCAATGTCACTTATAAAGACATTAAAAGGACCGGTCCCAGTACTGAACCCTCGTGTCCCGCTAGTAACCCTCCTTTCTTCACTGTGGACTCCATTTACTACTACCCTTTGCGTCCTGTTGTCTACACAATTTTTTATCCAGGCTACCACCTTGGGACCCACTCCAAGGCTGGCTAACTTGTGTATTAATCTTTTGTGTGGGACTGTATCAAATGCCTTGCTAAAATCTAGGTAGGCCATGTTTACAGCCCCTCCCTGGTCTACTACTTTGGTCACCCAGTCAAAGAAATCTATTAGATTCATCTGATACAACCTTCCCATCGTGAATCCATGCTGCCTTGGGTCCTGTGCCCCACTGGCCTCTAGGTACTCAACAATTCTTTCCTTCAGAAGTGAGTCCATCATTTTACCTACCACTGAGGTCAAACTAACTGGTCTGTAGTTTCCTACCTCTGTCCTGCTCCCACTTTTATGAAGAGGAATCACATCCACCCTCCTCCAGTCCTCAGGTACCACCCCATCCTCCCATGATTTGTTAAAGAGAGTAGTCAGCAGTGTCATTAGTTCTACCCTTAGTTCTTTTAGAATTCTTGGGTGAATCCCATCAGGCCCCATTGCTTTGTCCACCTTCAATTTTATTAGTTCTTTCAGAACCTTTTCTTCTGTAAATGGACTGGTATTGACCCCCGTCTTCAGAGTATTTCTCTTGTTTGGTTTAGGTACCTCCCCCTCCTCTTCCTTTGTGAATACTGAGCAGAAATATTCGTTCAGTATCCCTGCTTTTTCATTGTCACCCTCTACTCACATTCCCTCCTTTGGTCTTTCTTCGCTGCCTAATGTGCCTATAAAAGGTCTTATCCCCCTTCTTAACAGAGTTGGCTATCCTTTTCTCGGTTTGGGCCTTTGCTATTCTGACTGCTTCCCAGCCTCTTTCTGCTTTAACTGATAAAGTTCTCTGTCCTTCTCCTTCTGTGTTTCCTTATATTTCCTGAATGCTATCCTTTTCTCCTTAACCTTCCTGCCACCTCTTTTGAGAACCATAGCGTTTTTTCCTTCATTGTGTTTTGTTGATTTGCTTTACACAAAGGTTGTTGCCTCTGTGATGGCTGTTTTGATTACTCCTCATTGTTCCTCCACCCTCCTTCTTGCCTATTTTAGTGCTTTTCTGAGGCATTCTCTCATTTTCCCAAAGTCAGCCCTCCTAAAGTCCAATACCTTTGCTTTTGTGTGGCTTGATTGTATGGCTGTGTTTATCATGAACCACACTGTTTGGTGGTCGCTTGTTCCCAGATGGCTACCCACTTCTAAATCTGAGATTCTTTCTCCGTCCCCATTTGAGAGTACCAGGTCTAAGATTGCTCCTCCCGAGTGGGTTCCAGTACTAGCTGTCTGAGGCATGCCCCCTGTAGGGCATCAAGAATGACCCTGCTCTTGGATGTGCCTGCAGCAAAGGTGTGCCAGTTAACAGCTAGCATATTCAGGTCCCCCATCAACAATATCTCCCCTTTTTCTGCCATTCTAAGGAAGCCTTCTATCATTTCCTTGTCCATTACCTCCTCCTGAGATGGGGTCTGTATACAACCCCATGGATTGTGGTGCCATTTCCTGTCTCCAGGGTGACCCAGAGTGTCTCATCTGCTCCCTGTTTACTCTTTAGTTCTGTTGCTTTGATCCCTTCCTTTACATAAAGAGCTACTCCTCCTCCTCTTACCCTTCCTGTCCCTCCTGTAGATTGTGTATCCTGGTATGTTGACATCCAGTCATGGTTCTCTGTATCATGTTTCTGTGACTGCCACAATATCCAGGCAACCCTCTTCCATCAAGGCCACTAGTTCAGCGAGCTTGTTACACAGACTACGGGCATTGATACTCATCACCCTCCACTTTTTGATGGCCTTACCCCTTTTAGCCCCATTCCTGTCCTTACTGCCTTTGCCTTTTTTTACATTTACTTCTGTCCTGCTCCCTAATGACTTCTCTACCTTGGTGTTTACCTCACTAATTACTGTTGTTTGTGGGGAGGCTGGGATTTCCTGCTCCTTTCAGTGCCTCCCCCTTGGCTGGTTTAAATGCTTGCCAATGAAGCATTTAAACCTCTCACCTAGGATCCTGGTTCCCCTGGACAGATGAAGACCATCGCACCAGTATAGGTCTGCATACTCAGGTGGCTCCCAGTCCCCAATGAAGCCAAAACCCTGAGCTCACACACAGTTTTTCAACCATTCATTGAATTCCTTGGTGAGGGTACCTAGCATCACCTTTGCCATAGACAGGCCAGCACCTTCGAGAAGGTTACTGTATGCACTACTTGTCTAAAGCCCCTTCCCAACTCTACAAACTCCTCTTGCACTGCTCTGATCCCATTCCTAGCCAGGTCATCTGTCCCTAGGTGGACAATGACATCCAGCTCCCTCCCTCAGCTGCTCCCATGATCCTGAGGATTCATTTCCTGTCCCTCCAAGCCATGGCGCCAGGCAGGCACCTTACCTCCCTCTCCCCTTCCTTCCCCATTTCTACCCCCCTAATGACTGAGTCCCCACCAGGAGTTGTTCCTTCCCGGTGGGATCTCCTGCCACCCTCCTGTGGGTCTCCTTTGTGAAGGTTCCCAGCATCCTCCTTGGTCTCCACTGCAGGTGCCTCCATAGAGGAACCACTATCCACCAGAAGAGCGAATGAATTGTGGAGTAGTACAGCTGGAGGGATGCGACTCTGTTCCACCACCCTCTCCCTTCCTGAGCCCACCCTGGTCCATCCTCTCCTCTTTCTTGGCAACCTCTGAGGTAGTAGCATTGGCCCTGGTGGTCCCCCGGTGGGGGAGGAGGTTTCATGAATCCTAGCCAGGTCAGCCTGGAGACAGGCAACCTCCTCCCTCAGACCAGAGAGGTGCCTGCAAATAGGGCAGCATGCAGCCTCCAGAATGTCTCCCGGAACACTGCCGCCCCACAGCCATTGCACTGCTCCACTCCTATCATGTCTTATTTTGTGTCCCCTCTCCTGTTTCTCATTATGCTTACTCTCTCCTCTCCTTACAACTCTCACCCTTCCTGTTCTGGGACAGTAATTTCCTATATTCTTCAGTAGCCTCCTCCTTCCTTGCTCAGTGTCAGACCACCAGCAGCTGGGGGGGGAGTGAGCTACTTTTTTCCTTTAGGGCTGACAAAACCAATGTTTCTCTATGATCCTTCCCTTCCTACTGCCAAACTGTTCCTGTTGACAGTCAAATCCAGTGGCTATAAAAGTAGAACTGGCTTAAGGTGGATGGGTGCGGGGGTGGGATGGAGGGCAATTAGTAAGAAAAAAGGCTAGCAACAGGAAGTTGTAATTTGAGTCACCTGCTTTTATAGTGTCTAAGCCACACCCCCAATTAAGCTCTCTCTCCTCCTACTGGTTTAGCAAATTAAACTGATACAGAACCCTTCCCAGCACAGAACACACACTGACTTTCTTTCTTTTTTTGTTTTAAACCCTAAATAAGACCCCTTCTACTTCTAATAAAGTATCTGTTTGGTTAATCTCAACAGACACTGACTCCTGCTAAGATATAAGTGTTAAATTAATAAGAAAATGAGGCTTCTTAAGTTAGCTGCCCTCTGCTCTACAAGCAAGGCTAGCAACAGGAAGCTGTAATTTGAGTCGCCTGCTTTTACAGTGTCTAAGCCACACCCCCAATTAAGCTCTCTCTCCTCCTACTGGTTTAGCAAAGTAAACTGATACAGAACCCTTTCCAGCACAGAACACACACTGACTTTCTTTCTTTTTTTTTTAAACCCTAAATAAGACCCCTTCTACTTCTAATAAAGTATCTGTTTGGTTAATCTCAACAGACACTGACTCCTGCTAAGATATAAGTGTTAAATTAATAAGAAAATGTAGCTTCTTTTAGTTAGCTGCTTTCTGCTCTACAAGCAAGGCTAGCAACAGGCAGTAAACAGCTCAGTCCTCTCTGTCATTGATTATGGACTAATTGTTTATAGCACAGCTACTGACACTGCTCTGAAAAGGGACAGAACAGTCTTAAACATGACTGCAGGCTAGTCCTAGGCACTAGGAAACTAACACACAAATGTGACCTGTATGCCCAGACTAAATAGCTTAACCTCCAGGGGAAGGTAAAGTATCAGGTCTGTCTTTTTGGTAAAAAAAAACCTGCTAGGTCTAACCCCACCGGCCACTCAGAAGTTCCTCGAACCTGCATTAAACCCACACCAGACAGGAAGAAAGGTAAGAAATGCCCTACACATTCCCTTTCATGATACAGCGCTAGTCCAACGGTCCTTCACATACAAGGCCCGTCTTTGGCTCAATGAACTTCCCTCTGCAATAGCAAATGTGCCAAAACTTGGAGCATTTAAAAACAACTGCTATAATACTTGTCTACCCTAGGTGTTTGTGAGTGCATGAGCTAACTCCCATCCCTCTTCTCTCCCTGTGTCATGCTGCCCTCTACTTCCCTAGCTTGCCACCTCGCCCCTTTCTCCAATCTTCCCCCCTCACTACTCCTCACTGGTTCACCTTCACTCCCCCACCTACCCCACCCCAAATGCATCCCCCCTTTCTCTCTAGCCCTCCTGACAATCTGCTTCCACACTATTTTCCTCCCCCTCCTTCTCCACTTCACCCCCCACATACCCAACTCCTCTCATCATATAGCATAGCGAGGGTTTTCATCCAGGCGAAGATAGGTGATCTTGCCCTCACAGGTCACTGGTAAGGCTGCACTAGAGTACTGTGTGCAGTTTTGAGGCCATACCTAAAGCATGATATCAGGCTACTGGAGGAAGTGTAGAGGAGGAAACAAAGATGATATGTGGAATGGATGGGACAGACTATGACAGCAGGCTGAGAGATCTGAATATGTACACCCTGAAGGATAGAAGGGACAGGGGGACATGCTAGAGACATTCAAGTATCTGAGGGAATCAATAAGGATGGGGCAGATGGGGTCTTTAAGTTAAGGAGGGGAGGATCCCAGGGGCATGCACTAAGAATAGAGGGGAAGATTTAGGAGGAAATGAGAGACACTATTTCAGAGAGAGGGTGTAGCAAAATGGAATGCCCTACCAGAATGGGTGGTATCATGTAAATCTGTGAACAGTTTCAAAATGGCATAGGACAGGGAACAGGGAGAGTGAGGGAGGGGAGGTGGGGAATGGCAGTGGGATGAAAATGGGAGGGTGGGGCAGCTGCAAATGGTGGTGCTAGCTGCACACTCGAACATGAGATGAGACCAGGTGGTCTGTTTCTGCTGGCACATTCCTATGTTCGATATGTCCCTTCCTCCTCACCACCTCTTGCCAAAGCTAACTCTGGCTGTGCTCTCTCCTCTCACCTAGTTGGCACACCTGTATATGACAGCTAACAAAACCTTTCACTTTTGTAAAATTAATTGTTATATATTTTTTGTATTCCATGTTGTTTATCAACCTTACTCTTTATGCTTACTGATTATTTTTGTGTTGCACCTGTATGTAATTGTTTCCTGATGCGGAACCTTTGTAAATGAGCTCCAAGCTGAAAGGTTGTAATTCCAAGACAATAAATAAATAAATTAATAAAGAAAGAAAAGAAATAAAACAGTCAGGGTGGCAGGGGCCTACAGGCTAAGAGAGTAGGCCTTGGAGCACAACTAGGTCACAGGCAGCCCTTTTTGAGCGGGTAATGTCCAGACAGTAGTGTTTAGTGAAGCTGTGACAGTATCACATGACAGCTGCAGAGATTTCTGCAGCAGTCACATTCTTGAAACATGCAACAGATGTGGCCATACCTGTAGAATAACCAAACAACCCCAGGAAGTTCCTCATCGTACTTCTATAACAAAAAGTAATACAGTTTGCTTACCATTTGGACAGGCACTGTTCAGAAACTGGAGCGCTCTCTTTCCCAGGGGCAAATGAAACAAAAAGCTGGGAGGAATTCCTGCAGTCCTTCATGCAGTACACTGCATACAGTACCTGAGTGTTCTATGTACATCTAGAGTATGGACAAATGCTTCCCCTGGATTGGCATTCTCAGGGAAATGTACTGGCAGGTGGATGGTTTGATTTATAGTAAACTCAGACACCACCTTTGGAAAAATTTAGGATTGTACGCAAAGACGCCCTGTCTTAGTGGAAAATCAAATAAGGAGGCTCACACGTTAGAGCCTGTCGCTCTGAAATCCTTCGAGTAGAAGTAATGGCAACCAAAAATGACGCTTTGCAAGAAAGATAGTGTAAGCTACAAGTTGCAGCTGGCTCAAAAGGAGCCAAAGTAAACTTTTCCAAAACAAAATTCAGGTTCCAAGCTGAGACTGGGTTGAGGATGGGAGGCTTCAAGTGCAGAATGCCTCTCAAGAACGTAAAGGCCACTTCAAGCTGTACGACCCTCAGCAGGCACATGGAAAGCTGAAATAGCAGCCAAGTGCATATTGATAGAAGAATACTGTAGGCCTGCATCTGACAAGGACAGCAGGCAATCTAGAAACTGATTTACTTGACAGGTAAATGGATCTAAGTGATGAGAAGCGGTCCACAAAGCAAACCGCTTCTACTTCATAGAATAAGTGGCCCTGGTGGAAGGTTTTCTGGCAGCCACCAAGACCTCCACCACCTATTAGAAAACCCCAGATCTAGCAATGGTTATGTTTTTTTAGGAACTATGCTTGGAGGTAAAGCAACCTGAGGTCCAGATGGACCAGGGTTCTCCATTTCTGTGACGGTAGGCCCTGGCATAAGGGCAGGGGTACTGGTGGTTCCACTGCCAGTTGCTGCAGTAAGGTGAACTAGATATGTCAAAGCCATAGGGAGGCAATAAGGATTAGAGTTGCCTGCTCCATCTGCAGTTTTAGCAGTACCCTCTGAATGAGAGGGATGAGAGGGAATGCGTAAAGGAAGCTCCACTTCCATGAGAGGGACAACGCATCTCACCAGAGAACTCCAGGCCCTGCAACGAACGAGCAGAAAAGCGGCAGTTTTGTGTTGTGTGGCGATGCAAAAAGGTCCAACTCTGGACGACCCTATCTGTCGAACAGATCTTCCACCACTAAGGCCAGCAGTTCCCATTCATGCATTCTGGACTGTGCCCTGCTAAGCCTGTCTGCTAAGATGTTTTGAGTGCCTGGAACATGTACTGCTGACAGTTGTAGACCTTGTTACAGAGCCCAATACCAGACTCTTACTGCTTCCTTGCACAGGGGATAAGAATGAGTTCCCCCTTGCTTGCTGATATAATGTATCACACTGCTGATGTCCATCTGTACTAACAGAGGACCCAGGGACAGGTAAGTCTGGAAGGCCTGTAGGCCATACAGGACAGCTCGCATTTCTAGAACATTTATGTGCAGAATGCTCTCCACTGTGGTCCATGTACCCTGCATCTGATGGGGCCCCAAATGTGTCCCTCCCAGCATCTGAAGTTAAAACCTGGTGAGGGAAGGGGATCAGGAATGGAACCCCCTTTAGCAGGTTGCTGGGTTCCATCCACCAGTTGAGCATCTTGTGTACAGGGGAGGTTCACCTGTAAGTTGGTCCCACTGAACTCTTAGTGTCCACTAAAGTATCCTCAGGTGTAGTCTGGCCAGAGGTGTTGTGACAATGGTCGTTGCCATCAGGCCCAGTAGAAGCAGGAATGCTCTGGCTGTGACATAACAGCAGTCTTGGACCATCTGAGCCTGTGCAGTCAGATGTTCGGTCCTGTCCAGAAGCAGGAAGGCTGAGCCTTAGACTGTGTCCAAAACTGCCCCTATATATACTGTAGACACTGGCAATGCATCAAGACAGACTTTGGTACATTGTTAGTAAACCCTAGGGCATCAAACAGCTGTCTCGTTTAAGCTAGGGTGTGCAGGAGTTGCTCCTTGGAGTGAGCTTTCAGTAGCCAGTCATCCTGATAGGGAAACACACAGAGGCTTTCCCTGCAAAGGGCTGCTGCTACTACTGCCAAGCATTTGGTAAAGACCCGTGGTACAGATGACAAGCCACAGGGCAATACTCTGAACTGGTAGTGTTCCCCTTGAAACAGGAACCTCAAATATTTCCTATGAGATTTGTGAATTTTGATATGAAGGTAGGCATCCTTCATGTCAAGGGAACAGATCTTATCCCCTACTTGCAGTAGTGGGAGTAAGCCCTGTAGGTGACCATTCCAAACTTTTTGTACGCTGTAAAAAAGTTCAGGTGCCTGAGATCCAGAATAGGCTTCACTCAATCCATTTTTGGAACTAGGAAATACCAAGAGTAGAACCCCGTGCTTCTCTGTTCCACAGGTTCAAGTTCTATTGCCCTGTTCTTAAGCAAAGTGTGGCTTTCCTCCAGAACCAAAAGAATGTGATCTGGAGGATAATATGTAGGCACTGGTGGATAGTCTGGAGGTAGTTCTAGAAGTTCCATAGCATGACCTTGTGCTACTATTTCCAGGACCCAGGCATTTGAGGTCACCTCCTTCCACTGATCTAAGTGGAGGAGAGATGATCCCAACAACCACCCTGGAGGCAATGGTGTTTGGGGTATAAAGGGAATCAGGCAGAGCCAGTTGCAGCAGCTCCTGCCACACTGCCACCTCTAGGGGCTTCGAGTGGGCACCTGGGGTGGTTCCTGAATAAGCAGGGCTCCTGCTCCCTTGCTCTTACCTTGTTGTCCAGTAGTGGTACAGTGTCTAGTACTGGCTGGACAAAAGGCACCCTCCATCTACTCTTTGGTTGGATAAGATAGAAGGAGTGTACTGATTTCAAGATACTGCCTGAGGCCTGAAGATTAGAGAGCATATCCTGAACATCTGCGCCAAACAGCTTGTATCCTCTAAAGGGGCATTGAGAATGGACTGCTGTATGTTATTCACAAAACCGGCCACCCTGAGCCAGAAGTACCTCCTGAGGCATATTTCTGAGGCAGCTGCTCTGGCTGAAGCATCAGATATGTCATAGGCCGTACATAGCAAGTGTTTTCCTACATCGGCCCCAGCTGTTAGAGCTTTGAGACGCTCCTATTTAGGTGCACCATCTGGTAGAGACTGAGCAGATACCCACCTCTGTTTATCTTTTGCACTTGGGACACTGGGTGCAGTTGATATGCTTAACTGGTGCCTGGCTGAGATCCAAGACTGGATGTTATCAAGCTGGTTGAGACTTAACCTGGATAAAATTGAAGAACTGGTGATGGCACCAGGTCATGCAAGGGAGAGGCAGCTACCAAGAGGGAGACGGACTTTACTCGGCCTTTCAGGGCTTTTGGCTCCAACGAAGGTGAAAAATCCATGAGGGGCTGACATTTGAGGCTCAGGTATCAGTAGTAGTCCAGAATGGCTTTTACCATTTGCAGAACGTGAGCTGGATTACAGCCCTTCTCTCACCCACCCTCCAGTGACCTGGCCACACAGTGCCCATATTTGTGACACTGCAGCTTGATTACTGCAATGCTCTTTACTTGGGGGTCAATGGAGGTACACTGCAATGCCTGCAGCTGATGTAGAACGCAGCTGCTAGGTTGCTGACCAGTCTTCTGAGAATGTCATGTCTTCCTGGCACAGCATGATCTGCATTAACTGCCAGTCAAGAGACTTATCTCCTTTAAGGTTGGCTTGCTAACTTAAAAGTTCAAAAGGGCCAGGCCCAGGTTACCTGACAGATCTCTTGCACCTTCCTTACATATTCTCATGCCTCTTCTCTCCACTAGGAAGGCCTCCTTGTAGTTCCCAGGGCAAGGCTAAAAACCTTGGGGGACGGGGCCTTTCAGGTGGTGGGCACGGTCCCATGGAACTCTCTCCCAAGGACCCTAAGGGAAGCCCCCACTGTGGAGGCCTTTTAGCGTGGTCTGAGAATCCATATGTTTACCCAGGCATGTCAGGAGTAACTTATCCCTTTCTGTCATCAACCCACTCTGCAAATATTTATCTATTTATTTATGAAGTTATTAATGTTTCATACTAGTTTACTGTAGTTTTCTCATGGAGTTTTTACATATTATTTATTGTTTTATGAATTTATTATAATGGTTCTACTGTACTCTGCTTGTAATAGTGCCCTAAGCCTCTGAGGAAGGGTGCCAGTTAAAATAAAGACTACTACTACTACTGCTACTGTCTTGTCCTCAGAAGATTTACCACTTAGGGTCATCCTCTGATGTCTGTAGCCATTTTTACCCAAGCATTTATTTCTCTCCCTAGCCCAAGTTCACTCACCTTCTTAGTTAGTCTGCTGTGTGGTACCAAGTTGAAATCTTTGCTAAACTCCAGGTGTGGTATGCCCCCACCTGACCCTTTTCAGCCATTACCATCACTACATTAAAAAGTATAGTAAGTTAGTCTGACACACTGGGCTCTGTTGAACTCATGCTGGTTCCCATCCATTAAGCCCTTTTCCTTTAAGAATGTGACCACCCTTCTTTAATAATTGTCCCTAAATCTCTTCCTGTGGATATCAGGCTCACTGGCCTGTAGTTTCCAGATTTTCCCTACTGCCCCTTTGTGTAAGGGAACCACATTTGCCACCTGCCAATCTTCAAGCAAGTCACCTGTTACTACTGATTCTCCATGGAGAACTAATAGTGCCTCTGCTGGCACCTGCCTTGTTTCCTTCAGTACCCAAGGGTGACTCTCATCTGGCCCTAGTGATTTATTTTTTTAACTCAGCTTTACTGAGAGGCATGGCGTATACATGCACATGTTTACAGATACAGGTTTGAGAACGCAGAGTATATACTATACCATGTTATTTGAAATAGCAACACTTCAGGCATCTCACTTCCGAACAATCAATACCATAAATGTGAGCTAGGTTTTATTGTCTGGCTACATTTGCTGTTCAGTGCCAACAAAACAGTGGAAAATATTGGATGATAGAAGTCAACTTTAGGGCCAACCTGCACTGGAACAAATTAACCCTCATTCCTGCCTTTATATGCAACCATATTCATGTCAGGGAGCCTTGGGGAGTATCAAAGGGGCTGGAGGGCAGTCAGGGATCTACCCCTCCTGATAGTCTCTGTGATGTAGAGCTACCATCTCTCCCACAGGGCCACATATTTGTCAAGGGTTAAACAGAGCATGGCTGTTATTCTCTCCATTTTATACAGCTCCCCCACCTATTTTACCAGGCTTCTACCAAGGGCATAATTGCCTGTGTAACCCCCAGGTGGCGCTATCCCAAGGGCTACTACCCCTGCCTGCGCAAGTGCTAACAGGTTAAGGGGCCTCAGTCCAATGGCGGGTGCCTCCACCCAGAGGTCGGGGTTAAGACAGTCTGGTATGACTGGGTCACAGCCCTCTGGGACACTGCAACCCCCCTTTCTTCCCACTAGTGGCCCACACAATTTAGCAGCAGTACCTTCACAGTATACACTTACCCCCGGACTTGGTGCGATCAGCTTGACTCTGGGGACCCCCTGTAAAGTAAGATGCAGTAATACAATAGTCACTGTACAGTATTTCAACACCAACACGCAGTTCAAGCAGTGTAACTTTGCTAAACAACCAAATCTGATTTATTTAGGGATAGTAACAAGGACAGGGAAAATCAGGTTGATTGATTCAGTCACACTAATGTTCAGAGCACTGTGCCGAAATCCCTACAAGTCACTGTCGCTGGGTACCCAGAATGGAGGGGCTGGCCAGGATCAGTGCAGCTGGTTGGGGCCCTGAGGATGAAAATACTTGCACAATACCCAATTTGTAATCCGGGGCCGGTAAGCTCAGTTCGTGTATCAAAGAAGAAAAATCAGTTGAAACCCTTGCAATTCAATTACTCAACTGGCAGGGAGCTACCCTGATTTTTACTCACGACCTTTACTGGACACCTTCCACACAGCGAGCAACACGGGCCTGTGAGCGGACACACTCCACACATTTACAGTATATGGAAAAAGAAAGTTTACCATACCAGGCAGCTGCTTTCATACCCGATCGCACTTATTGCTAACCTAGGATTCAAGTGCAGCTTCACTCTCCTGACAGACCGAGCGCGATGAAGCAGATTCTCCAGTCCTCTACAGGGTATGCCTGGTTGCTGGCCACATAGCCTCTCCTGTTCCTTACACACAGTGGATTCAGTCCGAATCACCACGGCAAACGAGCCACCCAACTTCTGGCCTCCACACGCGCTTCTCACGCGAAACTCGGCAGCGCAGAAGCCCAGAGCTCCTTCCTCAGTCACGGCCACAATGGCTCTGCCTTCTCGGCTACTGGGGCAGGGAATTACCATCGGGTGCCATCCAACCCAATTGGAAGGCTTCAGATGCCAATCACTTACAACTTCCCCTATTTGGTGCGAGAAGGCGCCACAGTCCAGAACTTCACTTCCCAGAATTACTGGCCATATCCCCCATTGGCAGTTGGCTCCCGAGAGAGTCCTAATCCTGGCTGGTTGCTCAATACTCCATTTTAAGTGCCCCTTCCTCCTGATTGGATCCATTTACAGTTCTGATCCAAAATGGAGGGCAAAAACACAAAGTCCAGCTGCAAGAAAGGCAGGTTAAACAACTTACATTCCACTAACACTCTAAAGGGTATGGGGCAAACAGTTACATTTCTGGAAGTGCTCACTGCCCTTTAGCGACTGCAGAAATGGAGCGATTTGTCAGCGGCTCGAGCAGGACTCAAGCAGGAGAACACACAGTCCCCCCATGCAAACTAATTATGTCTGCAAGCAGACAGCTCTTAAAGAGACAGTACTAGAGGCTCTAAAAGCACTCACTGATAAACGGCTTAAACACTGAACACAATTCAGGCTAGGAGCACTCAGCCAGCTCCTGGAAGACCTCTGGGAACCCCCATTTGCAGGGGGGTTACACCTGCAACTAGAAAGATATTATCCCCTTTAAGGCTACCATGTAAAATGCCCGAAATAGGCACTGTTGACAGTGGTTACCCAGTCAGGGGATGGGAACTCCCAGCACTAGGTGAAGAAAGCAGAAAGGGTCTGGGACCCCCATAGTAACTGCAAAACTACATGTAATTGCCTCCGATGATTTATTGTTTCTTAAATCCTCCGGTCCCTTTAGTACCTATTCCCTTGTACTCCTCCCCATCTCAATCTGTCTCCTGCATTACCCATGAATAGTCTGTTGTCTGGGCTTGGGCCTGCCTCCTCGATTGTGAACACTGAACAAAAGTATTCAGTTAGTATACCTGCATTCCCGCCACTGTCCCCTGTATTTGCCCCATTCTTCCTTATCCTTTTTACATTTCTCTCGTCTTTTTCCTTTCACTAACGTATCTAAAGAAGGATTTATTGTTCTCCTTGACCTTTTCTGCTAGCCTTATTTCTGCCTTTGCCTCTGTCTATAAATGACGCAGGGCCTCCACCTGGGGTAGCAATAAAAAACGCACCTGGCTTCTAACACTCAGGACTGTTACTCCCCAGGAATTAATATGACCCTGGCCCACACTATCCTTCTCTGAATCAAATGACACTATAAAACACAATAATGGGGTGGGGGGTGCTGTGGAGCATCAACATGGCAGTAGCTATTTGAGCCAACTCTAGCTACAGTAAATTTAAAAGTTTAAAAAACAGGTTTACCTTTTGATTGCTGGAGATACAACCACTGCAAAACCTAGCGGAAACAGTCAAGAAAGCAATGGGACCTAAAAAGGATGAAAAACACGGTGCTCACAGCCTTGATGTGTTCATTTCTCCCGCAGGCTCCTTGATGGGAGCGGGGACGACCCCAACTAGCGGCCTTTTAACACCGGAGCTCCCCTCAGCACAAATGATGGCACTCCTTACTGAAATCCAGGATAATACTGAGGAAACAAATAAATGACTGGCAGCTATGGAGGCTAAATTTAAGGAAAATGATACGAAGTGAAAAGAACAGTCACTGGTGATCGAGGAACTTAAAGCAACCAATGCACGTCAGGGTGAATGCAATGCCTCCTTTGTGAAGGACTTAAATTTCCTGAGAGGGAAAATTGAGACGCTCGAGAGCACACAGCATCAGGCAAATGTGCGTGTGGTGGGCTTCCCACCGTAGCTGGCGGGATGCTCTGAACTACAACAGAACATTACTAAATTGATCTTCAAAGACTTGTAACTTTTATCTCCAGACTCGGGTGTTGATTCAAAAAGTTTTTGTGATCAGGCTATGCTCACGAGGTGATGTGACTCAGAGGCCTCTCACTGTGATCGCCACATTGTCATCTCTGGAGGTTAGGATTCTCTTATAGCTCGCTCGAGCCCGTGGTGACATTGTCTGGGAGGATAGTCGTCTGGCCTTCTTTCCGGTCTTGTCAGCCCAGATGCAGAACTGAAAAAAGGATCTACAAAAGATAAAAAAGGAACTCTTGGTAAATGGCATTCAAGCTCAACTAACGTTTCCAGCAAGGCTGCAAGTTTGCTACGAATCAAAAACTCACATTTTTGTAGACCCTATACAGGCAGCAAATTTCACGGAGAAGTTGATGGCCAAATTGCATCCAGTAGAGGAGGCAACCTCAGGCGATGAGGCAGGATGAACTGTTCCTTTTCCTAATACCTGCACATTAAATGCTTAACTGTATGTGTGTTGTTTAATCGGTGGTTTGGTTTCCTCCGGAGATGGAGACACTGTTGACATCATATTTTTCTATTTCAAAATAACTGGTAGTTACTAAATAGTTATAAGTTGTATAAGGATCTGTTTTAGGTTTGAATAGATAAATCTAATCAGGCTGTGTTTATACCCTGGGTTAGCCATGTGCGCTTCTTTTAATAGCTCTATCTAACGATGGTAAATATGGCCTAGGGACATGGTTTTAAATAGCTAGTGTAGTCATACACTGCTCAGTTCTGCAAACTTTCATTGTAATGCTATTAGACTTCCTGATAGCCTGCAGGGAGGCTTTGCATACCCAGATCTGGGGGCTTCACAATATTGCTTAATTGAGCCCAGAACATCTTTGTCTCATTTTTTCCATGCGTTCCTGGCTTATCAGCTCCTCCAATATTACATAAATCTACTAGGGGTTGGATAAACTGGTGTTTTACCATATAAAATAGTTATTGATTACAGTGAGAGTGTTATAGACCTACAATTTAATCTGGTCAAATTTATTCCTGTATGAACTGAAATGCAGTCTTCTTTGCCTTATGAGAATATTTACTATGTGTACAAATGCTTAACATCCTCTAAAAGACATGTCCATGAGGTTTGGAGGTCATGCACTCTTATCTTGTATTCTTATGTTTTACAGTACCTGCTGTAGCTCATAAAATCTATAAATAAAACGTAAAAAAAAAAACACAATAATACTCCCAAAAAGTAAATATAATACAAAACTAATTGTAGCCCCCTTCCCAATTTGGGGGCTTACCTTAAGTGTCTTCCTGGGTTCCAGTAATGCCCACTGTCAGGCAGCTGTCCTTAATAGATGGTAAATTCATGGTTGTTTGTTAATCCTGTTAATTTCTGTGAGAGTGCCATGATGTGCCTCCGCGTCTGTCCCTTTAAAGTAAGTGTGGAAGGTAAATTGTGTTTTAAATGTCAGTCATGCAGTACTGTAGTGAGTCATTAGGTGTGCATGAAAAGAAACAGCATGTCAAAATGACTTACCAGTGCAGAGTTATGGCAAATTTCATGTGAGGATCACCCTGCAGACAGCAGCATTGTTTACATTCTGAAAGCAATCCCATGATGCAAAGCACAGGCACTGTGATGTCATATGAGGTAGTCAGCCAACTGCTATAAAGCAAAGAGAACAGCAGAGGGACTGGGAAAATCGTAAAAGGACCACAGAAAACCAGCACCGCAGACCAGTTCCGTATTGAACAGTAGTCTGAAGCCGTCCGTGGACACAGAAATGGGAATGGCATCCTGACTGACAGAGAAAGATTAGCAGCCATGGACCTGAGAAACACAGCCCCTCCCAAAAAAAAAAAACAGTGTAGTAGCTCAGAGGACATCATTGTGTGAGAGATTAATCTGCAACAAGAAGACCATGAGGTCCCAGAAAAGAAACCCCCACACCTCAACAGGGTGGAAGCAGAGGTGCACCACAGGCAGAGAAGAGCACTGCAGAGTAGGGACAAGTCCTGAGGTGTGACACCCAGCAGTCACACGCAGCCCACACTGAACAGCACACACCAGTGGTGGTTTACTGACAAGTAGCCAAACCTGCCACACACAACGTACTGTGTGGACCAAAGTGGCAACAGCAGACAGTGCCACATGGCAACTGTATGACCACACAACTGGCCTACAGATGAAAAAGAGTCCCCCCCCCAAGCCCTGACAGAAGGTGTATCCCAGCCAGTTACAGAAACGGTGCAGCAGTAGTGACTCTGCATCTGTGCACCAGAAGGGAGTGTGTGAGGAGAGCTGGACACAACACACAAAGCTAGGCCCTGGAGAGAACAGCGACAGTGATGCCACAGAGATACCACCATTGGAGTAACAAGCAATAGCATACAGTACAGAAACAGCTACAGAAAGAGAGCAGTAGTGCAGGTACAATATACCAGCACCACCCACTGGATTGTGACTGTGAGCTACACATCTGTATGGAAGCAGTGCCACTGACGCCCAGCCGAAGTGGGTCAGATACCCAGAGGTGACCGTATGGTGCAGCAGTAACGCTGATGTATACAGCACAGTGACAGGTGACAGGTGACTGGCAAGAGGCAAACACAGTGGAAAACTGCAATGCAGAATAGTATGCCACACATTGAGTGCAGTGTCCAGGCAGTGACAGACAACACCATCATCGACGGAGGACCAGCTGGGCACATTGAACACTGTAAAATAGGTGGAGTGAGACAACATGGTGAATTACTGTGTGGTGGCAGGATGCACCAACAAGCCCACTGCACAAGTCTCCCTATTTGACTTCCCCAACAGAGACAAATCACCCACATGATTCAGGAAGTGGGTACAGTTTGTAAAGCTAGACAGGGAGTGGGATTGACAACATGCCATGGCTCCAACCATATGCTCAGACCACTTCACAAATGACTCATACACAAACCCTATGCAGTTCAAAATGGCCTATGCAAAATGTCTATGACTGCTCAAAGATGCCATCCCAACAGTGCAACCTGAACTTCAGAAAAGCCCACCACCACCACCACCCCAGAATAGGAGTAAACAGGCACATGATGTAATGGTGACAATAGAAACTGAACTCAAAAGGAGAAGTCAGGCCCTGAACAAGCTAACATTCAGCCGGGTAAGACACGGTGTCCCTGTCCCACACTATGTGATGTTATGTGAAGTGTGTTCCACTATGAATGCTTGTGCGCATGTATGAGAAACACCGGTTGCACATGTGCAGAAACATGTCAGGGCTCAGAAAGGAACATCTATGGCACAGATAGCCCACTGCCATGGTACACAGCAGCAGCTGTCACACACCCGTGACACCATGTCATTGATGAAGAAAATGTACATGAGGACCCGCACTGGCCCCCCCCAGCAGGAAACCACATGGCAGATGAATGCTAGGACAAAGAACGACACCAATGTGACGGAAGCCCCCACACGTAACACGTGGACATGGGTAACACCACTGCCAAACAGCAGCCAAAGGCACACACACACACAGAGTACACATTGTCACACAGTGCAACAACCCCATGGCAGCAACCTAATGCACAGGTACTGGGGAAGCACGTGTAGGAACACAACACACCGACATGTACATGCAAGGAAATGTATGTGAACCGTATGCAACAACCACATACCACTGGCAGGTACACACACTGGCAGCATGCAGCAACATAGACATGCACACAGGTGGAATATGGCACAGCCACCATGTGACCCCCTGCAAGGGTAACAACAGTACCACACACAATCGTGTTGGTAATGGTGCCCGTATACACTATGGAAACATGGTACCAGTCGCATGCAGTGCCCACAGGAGTGTGGGGTCCACATAGACGTGTACAGGACCATGTGATATGCCACATATGCAGAGGCCGCAAATGGTGGGAAAGGGAGTGGAGCACAGGAAAAACACACCCATGGTGGCACAGTCTGTCTGTGACAGGGGCATCACCATATCTAGCAAATGTGACATTGAACAGTATGAGGGTCTGCAGACAGGATGTTGAACAAAACCCATCCGCGAACACCGGCCGCGCTACAGGCACCACAAGGGGGTGGGAACCACGTGTCTAGCACGATCATACACAGCAGCACAGTGCCACAAGTGGACCAAGTGAGGGACAGCAACACAGTGTGATAAACAGACAAGGCAGGAAGTGCAAAACACCAGAAAGGTTGTGTGCAATGGGATGTACACAGATGATGGTTCTCATCGAGGCACAGGTCAGGAAGCATAGGAAAACAGGAGCAGCTGTAAATTCCACAAAACTGTTTATTTGAAGTTGCAGTAACATAAAAAATAAACTTGTTCAGAATAACTGTGTACAAAGGAATAAAATAAAATCTTTCTTTAGTCTCTGTGTCCCTTATTCTTCTAAACTTCAAAAGTCATTTCAACCCCCACTCTAAACAAACATCCTGTCCTTGTATGTTTCAGGCAGGATGAACAGAATGTACTAGCTGAGGCCCCCCTTCCCTAGCTTTTGCAAAAGGCTGTCAACATTTACACTCAAGTAACCCCTAGAGTTTATGCAGTCATCTCAAAATATAAATATATACATTTCAACAGTAATACTATATATTTTCCAAACACAAGGAATCCCAATATCAGTTTCATTCCATACATTGATTTGCACATAATTTTATATCAGCTGATATAGATATGCAAGGGAGGAAAAACAGACAGCAAGAGAAACCTGAGACAGAGACAGTGAGAGGCAAATAATTGTGAGACTGTTCGGGTTGATCAAGTCTGAAGTCTCACAGGAAAATTTGGTTGCACAACCAGACAGAGAAGAGAGAAAATTAAAGAATACAGATCCTTGCATTTAAATATTTTCTCCAAAACAAATGGGACAGGGTCCACAATGGTTTGCATTGTATATCCTAATGCAATGTTGAGGTAAGGATACAAAGGTACCAGTGGCCCTGCATATCCCAAAGGATGTACCCAGTCAGCAGTCGCAGGGGTGGCACAACCGCCACATAACACCCACATACTGTAGCATACCAGTCAAAAACACACAATGTCCACACAGAGTGGACAGAAACACTAAATGCAGGCAACACAACACAACCAGGAAATACATGTTGTGTGTGCAATGAACAGCACCGTCAATATACCATGACAGTCCCATGCAGTGTTGACGTCTGTAACAACTGTGGCACAACACACATGCTGCTAGCCTGCACTGTGCAAGCAATGTCCTACCACCATGCACACGCATCTGGTTCACAGCACCCACAAGACCCATGCCACAGTATGGCTTACAGTCACCTGACATTGGACACGTGCAGTATACTGTCCATCATGGGGGCAACACAAACCCGTAATGACAGAAAACAGCATCCCCTGATGTGAACCAGACACCATGGTGTATGTGTCAAGGCGAGCAAACAACTGTGGGGCAACAAGGGGGAGCCAAGGATGCACCACTGAGCCCACACCTGCAACATCCAACACACAGGCATTGACAAAAACGACGTGTATCATATAATCGGGGCAGCACCCCCCTGCTGACACCACACACACGACACGCAGGAACACAACATGCACAATATCACCAAGGTCACACAATGCTGGTCCCAGTGGACAGCACGTCAGCTGCTGCACACCCGCGCAGTGTGTTGTTGTAGGGTTGCACATGAGACACTGGCACAGTAAAATGAAATGAAACTGCCAAGCAGCCTGTAGTGTGGTAGTGTGAACATGGCAAGTTGTTATTCATACTGGATGGATGGTTTCACTGACAATTGCATAATTACTGCCCCGTACCACTGTTGTGCTGTTACCTACTGTACATGGCCACGCACCTGCACATGCACAAGGGTGGTTTGGATCATGTCATAGACACATGACAGTATTGGGGCACACTGCATCAGGTGTGTTGTTGTTGTGGGCCTTTGTGTGGATGCTCACTGTGGCCACGGATTGCTGTGGTCCTGTTCGCTTCACCTGAGGCATTGTATGCCTGCTGTGGTCATGTCTGCTGGTCCTGGCAAGATTCATTGCTCTCCAGTTCCATTTGCCTGCCCCAGGGACACCATGTTGCAGTGTGTGGATTTTCACCTGTGTGTCAGGTGTTGTTCCCTGTATGGGGTGATTCCCTGGGGACATTGTGTGGGGCACTGTACCGGCATGTGCTGTGTGTGTTCTACAGGGACAACTGCACCGGTGTCAGTGAAGCACTTCTGCAGCTGGTCTTGCCGGTCTGTGTGACATGGGTCACTGCAGGTTTTATGACTATTTGTGGCTGGACAACACACAGGGTGTGTTGTGCTTCTGACGTGCACAACCCATGTCCGCTCTGCATGGTGGATGCTCGGTCATCACCACTGCCCTCCCACACTGTCCTCTGTTGTTGCACTTCTCACATTCAAGGGTGTCTGACCTCGCAAGCATGGTGTCCATTCCTGCTCCAGTCATGTACAGGGCAAGACATTTTCATGTGTTCTGCCCTATACACTCCTCTGTGGTGGTTGCAGCGCAGGACATGGTGACACACTCACACATGTGTTGTGTACTGTGTGTGTCCTCAGCTTAGTGTGTGTCCATCCCTGGGATGTGCAGGGGGTGGATGCACAGTGCGATACTGTCCTGTGGACAGGTACAACGTTTCTGCCTGTATTTATGTATTTCTCTCTGTCTCTCTCTCTCTGCCTTCCTCCATCTCTCTCTCTCTCTCTCTCTCTCTCTTCCCCCCCAAACCTTTTTGGCATGTCCAGAACTGTGCAACTGCCATACATGGGTGGCCACATGATGTCCCCTTTGATGTGGGGACAGAGTGACCTTGCTTTATGGTGTGCTGCGGGACATGTTGGTACATCATTCGGTGTGCACGTTGCTGACATCTCCCTTTTTCCCATCATGTTAGTATGTCGTGTCACATTTTTGGTGTTCTGCTCTACTTTGCCCTCCATGCATCCACAGAGGGTTACACCTTGCAGCATTTCTGTGAGGTTCTGGGTTGCCTATGTGTTGCCAGGTGTGACCATTATGCCAGGGTTTTGGCAGTGTGGGGGCCGCTCATATTGTCCTGCCCAGAAGTCCCTTCCATAACCCTTTTCGTATGATTGTCCAGGCTGTGTGTAGGTGTGGCTGTGCGGATGGCCGCTAGTCCATTAGGTCAATTCACTGACAGTCTGGCATTGCTTGTACATCACTTTGTCATACACTGTGTCTGGGGTGCTACATGTCTGCTTATTGTCTGCTCTCTTGCTGTACATGACAGTGTGACACAAGATACACTGTGTGGCATCCTGATCCCATGTGTTGACTGCTGTTTCTCTGTCAGTCTCCAACACTTGCAGTACTGTGCCATCTCGTTATTGGGCAATGGGTGGTATCTCAGTCTGATGTGTTTTAAACAGTGTAGCATTCAATATCCCTATGTCATTCTGTGCCTATCACTTCGGGCAGTGTTGCCTGGTATCCTATAATCTGTCCCTCTCTCTCCCCTGTCTCTCTCAGGAGTACTCAGTGTTGGGAATGGGTGTTCTTTGGTATACAGTCTTTCCGAGGGGGGGTGTCCACACAGGGTTCACCTGGGGATGTGCATGGGGACATGGACACATCCTATCTGTGTGGCCTGGAAGCACTAGGACATTACAGTGGCTTCAATTTGTGCCTACATGCTCGCCATTTCACTGGACTGTGGGAGTGCAGTATTGCACGTATCATTCATGACGCAGCTATGCCAATTGCATATGCATGCACAGCATGCATGTTATGCTGCTATCCACCAGATTGCCATTGTACCCTGCAGGTTCTTTGGCCATTTCCATTGTTTGTGGGATGCCCTATTGTGTCTTGCCACGATGATGTTAGTTTGGGCACTGTGCTGTCTGCAGCTACCGGGGGGGGGGGTATAGGGCAGGTTCATTTTCCAGTCCAATGGCCACACATGTTGTTTGGAGTGTGTCCTTGTGTCAGTTGGGGGTTACAGGGTTTGTCTGCAGGGTGACATTGTGTCTGCACAGTGGCAGGTGCTACAGTTCACCAGGGATGGGCTACTGCATCTTACTATGACGGTGCTATGCATGTCTTTACCAGCTTTCTGCAGCATGGTTCTGTCAGCACTTAACTGTGCATCTCAGGATCCACTGTTTGGGACCTGCACCATTGTGGTTTGGAACCCCTCTCCATTCTCCAGGGGTCATGGTGAGCATGTCTGACAGTGCTGGGGTTTCTGTGCTCTGTACTGGCTCTGTGCTGTTCTACCCATACATCCTTCTACATACAGTGTGGGTGGTACACAGTTCCTGTGTTGACTTCCTTTGTGCTCTGTTCCCCTTCTTGTGGTGTGTTAGGTTGGCTTCCTGTGGTGTTAGTGGACCACTGTCTGCATTCCTGTGGCTGCTGTGGCTGCCCATGCTGTGTGTTTGTGGTGGGGGGATGGATTGTGCTTCGGATGCAGGGATGTGCAGGCGTGTGTCTGGTACCTGCATTCTGCTGTGCAGTTGTGGGCTGCTGACTGGCTGCCAATGATATTGTACATCCCAGTTGCACAGTTGTATTGACATGCTGTCTCCTTGTTCTGCAATTTTGTGCTGTGCTGTGGCGGGGGTTGCCTGATTGTCACTGTATGTCTCTCACGCTTGCCCTGTGTTGTGTTCACGTCTTTGGCATGCTCTCAGACATACACGCAGATGTTGTTCTCAGCTCTGCACTTTGTGGCTTTCCCTTACTCTGCTACATGTTCCCCCCACTGTTCGTTTGTATGTTCCACTGCCCCCTAATTCACATGGTTGCTGGTTTCCACTTGTCACATGTCTACAATGCTGCACTTGTGTTTACATCTGAAACTGTGATTGCTTTTCCCTCTGTTAGGCTACATACATGCATTCATTGTGGCAGTTTTTATGGACGTTGCTGTGGGCACTTACCATTGATTATGTGCCAGACATTTTTCTCCCCCATATGCCTCAGGATCCTCCACTGCACTGCCTTCACTGTTGTCTGACTCAGAGGTGGCAGATGCATCTGTCTCATAGGGGTCATCCCTGTGTAACCCCTAGATGGCGCTATCCCAGGGCTACTACCCTGCCTGATTTGCCACTAACAGGTTGAGGGCCTGGATCGATGGTGGGTGCCTCCACCCAGAGGTCAGGGTTTGCAATAGTTAAACTAACTTGGTCACAGCCCTCTGGGACACTGCAACCCCTTCTTCCCACTAGTGGCCCACACAGTATATCAGAATTACCTTCACAGTATACACTTACCCCCAGGACTGGTTCAGGCACTGGGACCCCCTGTAAAATAAGAAGATACAGTGCAACAATCACAGTACAATACTTTAACGTAGACAAATACCTCAGGCAGTATAACTTTGCTGAAACAAGCAGCTCTGATTTATTTAGGGGGATATAACAAGGACAGGGGGAAATCAGGTTAATTAGCTTATCACTTTACTCATCTACCTATGGCTCTGTGCACAGGCCTATCCCTACCAGTTACTGTCCCTGGGTGCCCAAGCCTAGTGGCTAGTCCAAACTGTGGCAGCTGGTGGGGCCCTTTCACAGAAAAGAAAAATTAGTTAAACAGTCAGCAGTACAGTAATTCCATTTGGATTCAATGTGGCAATTCAACAGGGAGCGACCCTGAATTAGTACTCACGACCTTCAAACAAGATAGGGTCCTTCAGTGTCAGCAGGGCTACTCTTGAGCTCCACGACTCCTCACACATTTATATGACAAACTGCAACAGGCAAAAGTCCTTTAATGGCAGCAGGATTCACTTGAGCTCACAAGCCTCCTCACACATTTATATGGTAAACAGTAACAGGCAAAAGTCCTTTAATGGCAGCAGGATTCACTTGAGCTACACAAGCCTCCTCACACATTTATATGGTAAACAGTAACAGGCAAAAGTCCTTTAATGGCAGCAGGATTCACTTGAGCTACACAAGCCTCCTCACACATTTATATGGTAAACAGTAACAGGCAAAGTCCTTTAATGGCAGCAGGATTCACTTGAGCTACACAAGCCTCCTCACACATTTATATGGTAAAAAGAAAGTACTATACCAGGCAGGCTGCTTCTCTATCCCAATCGCAATTACTGCACAATACCCGGGAGAACACACAGCAGATTCAGTTCCTGACAGACCGAGCGCAATTCAGCAATTTCTCCAGTCTTCTACAGGGTGAGCCTGGTTTCTACTCTTCAGATATCCTTTGATTCTCTTCACAGGATGGATTCAGTCCTAACAAGCAGTTACACAAGCTGCAGACTGGAACTCGGGGCCTTACACACGTTTCCCGACTAAAACTGCACACCGAAAAAGCACAGGGCTCCTTCCCTCTTCACCGCCAGAGCTCAACTGAAACTCCAGCAGACAAAATCGGCACTTCCTTTGAGTTCCTCCCAGTTCTTGGCTGGATTGGCTGTCACTCACAATAGACTGCCCCTGTTGGTCCAAAAAGGTGCCGAAGTCCAAACTACATCTCCCAGAGTCACTGCCCATACAATCCTCTTGTGGCTGGCTCAGATTACAAGTCCAAGTTCTGATTCGTCCAAGGCACCATTTTAGAGCTACCTTAACCCACACTGATTGGTCCAGTTCAGCAGTTCAAAACTAGAATGGGGAACTAGGCAAACAGAGTTCTGACTGCAAAGAAAGCAGGTTAGACAAACTGTATTTTCATTATTACTCTAAATGATTTCTGGCAAACAGTTACATCTTTCAGATAGGTTCCTTTGCACTCCTAGTGACTGCAAAATGGAGTGATTGGCAGCAGCTCGAGCAGTACTCAAGCAGAGAAACACAGTCCCCCCATACAAACTAATTATGTCTGCAAGCAGACAGCTCTTAAAGAGACAGTACCAGAGGCTCTAAAACACTCACAGATAAATGGCTTAAACGCCAAACACACATTCAGGCTCGGAGCATTCAAGCAAGCTCCTGAAGTCTTTTGGGAACCCCATTTGCAGGGGTTACACCTGTATGGATCGAGTATTGAGATTCCTGCCTCCAGCTCACTGACATTGCCGCCTGTGTCACTGGACAGGTGTAGTCATCACAATCTTCACCTCCATTCCCTCTGGCTCCACTTCCAGTTGCCGTACTTTCAGATGGTCATCCCTGGTATGACATCATGCTTCAAGTTCTCGCAAGACTTTAGTGATCTGCTGCCTGCAGCTTCCACCGCTTGCACGCCCTGTTTTTGCTGGTTGTTTTCACATTTTCTTCTTCTCACAGTTAGCATTTGGATGGCTGGTGCAGTGTTTCAGCGTTTTATGCTGCTTGGCTTTTAGTGCTGCAAACTTGCTGGTAGGTTCCACACTTACAGTACTTTAAGACATTATCCAGTGTGTATAGTAAATAGTCTGGGCTGGGTTTGAGTGCTTCAAAGCTTGCAACCAGCCAGACACGCTTTCATTGCTCCACTCTGCTGTCAATAGTAAACAGAAGGAGCTCTAACTAATACTGTGATTATTTACTGCTAACTTACTGTTATATTTAGATTAGAGTACTTTGTTTAGCCTGCCTTCTTGCAGCTAAACCGATTTGAATGGGAGCCACCATGTTTGGTCCAGGACTTCCAGTAAATGGACCAATAGGACTCAGGGGACTTCTAAGGGTCCTTAGCTCCAGTGCTTCGTGGGAAGGAAAAACTAGTTTTTGTATTTTTTTTCAGGTTGTCACCCAAACTGAACTGAAGGGGGCATCCAAACTGTAACTGACATCCCCCCAGCCAATCAGAACTCAGTAAACCCTGGGAAAGCCCAGAACTGTTAGAGGACAGTAAGCAGTTGGATTAAATGAAAGCTGTCCAAAACGTGGGTTCCCACCCCAGGAGAGCTTACCCTCCGGTTTAGATTTTAACAGCTTTCAATACTTTTATTGAAGCGAGCAGTGCGTCGCCGTACCTTTTCAGCAAATGGAGCGTTCCCCTGCCTCCTCCACACTTCCAGGTTCTGGAGTTTTGAAAATTAAAATACCGCAAGTTGTGGGGCAGAAAAGTGCCACTCTTGCTGTTAAAATCTAAACCGGAGGGTAAGCTGTCCGTGGGTGGGAGCCCGCATTTTGGACAGCTTTCCTTTAAGAGCTTGAAGAGTAAGCAGCTCAAGCTATCAAGGAGCTGCTCCAGAAGAGAGCCTAGAAGAATCAGTGGGGAGAGGCCTGACTTACCTTCCTGCTGTAGTTCTCCTGTTTGGGACTGCCTGATTCCAGTAATCGGAATAATTTAAAAAGGAACTTTTACTTGCAGCAGAAAGCTCCAAGATATTTGAAAGTGCAGCTTGAGATTTTGGACCGAAGAGAAGCTCCTGTGAAGCAATCGGCCCTAGAGAGTGTGAGAAACTGCTTTATTGGATTCAGAGGTTTGCTCAGTGAATCAACTACAATTGCAAACCAGCCTGACACTACTCAGCACTCCGTGTTAATGAAGATGTCCAGAACAAGTCTCCTTCACGTCAAAAACTTTTATTTTAGCAAAAAGCTACTGTATATAGAGCCGTTGTAGCCCAGGAAGGCCACCACTAACCGACATTTCGCACTCGTAAGAGCGCTTTATATACAGTTGTTTTTTGCTAAAATAAAAGTTTTTGAAGTGAAGGAGACTTGTTCTGGGCATCTTCATTAACACGGACGGCTGAGTCCTTTCATTGCTGCATTCATAGTACAGGATTTTCGAGCACCAACCAGGTGGAGCGAGCTTTGTTTTTTTACAGCCTGAAACTAAACTGAGAGGCAGAGACTTAAATGCTGTTTTCCATAAATGTGCTGAATGTTTATTGTGGATCAAGGCCTACTACCCAGGGACTCCTGATTGCCAGAAAGGAGTTCACATTTACCAGTGCTCAAACTGTCTACCAGTTGGAAAGGTCACCAGCAAGTAAACTGAACTTTGCCAAAAGTGTTGATCCAGCCTTGGGCCTTTGCTCAAACTGGCTCACACCATCTGTTCTTCTGCCAGCCTCAGCATCATCGGTGAGAGACCAGTTTTGGGGATCCAGCCCCTGCGCAGAAAGCCATCGCAGGTTGCGGCCACCTTCAGGGAAAGGTCGTGAAGTGGAGGTAACTCATGTTGGCCCAGTTTCTCCACGTGCAGCAGCTTCCAGCACCGGGTCTTCATTTTGCCAGGTCATCGTCCGCAATCGACTGGTACAGTGAGTAAATTCAGGGTAGCTCCCTGCAACTGGCAACTTGTGTTTTTTATGGTATCATCTTAATTGTTTACTGCTTAACTTTATTTCATTAGACTGTGACAAACCATTTGTGGATACAAATAATTTGCCACACCTTTCCTAAATTTAACAATCATTTTCCTTAAGGGCCCCAACGACAGCTGCAACCCTGGGAAACGTTTCTGGCCAGCCAGCATAAAATCTGGGTACACAGTAGCTACAGGACTGACTGTCAAAGGGACTAAACTAATGTTGTTTACTAATCTGGTTTGCCAAATAATAATTTGCCTAAATTGACTTCTCCTTGCTCACGCTCCCCTAAATAAAACTGTTTTGTTGTTTCACATTTAAAACTGGCTTATGAGCATATTATTACTGTGTTTAATGTGACATACTTAAAATTGTTGGTTAAAAGTGCATGCTGTATTGATAAACAGTCTTTCCAGGGGGTTGCAGTGCAGCACGAGACCAGAAATCCTGCTGGTAAGTGGGACAATTGTGTGCATAATATTAATGGTAATTGCTGACCGTGTGTTAACTGCTGTTAAAGGTACAAGGCCACTAGGAGGGATTGTAGTGGTTATTGCTTCCCAGAGGGCTATAACAGGTTAGGCAGATACCCCCACTATTGTTACTCTGGGTGGAGGCACTCTAATATTCGAGCCTGGGACCCTCAACCTGTTGTTAAGAAGATAGGCAGGGGTAGTAACCCTAGAGACTGCGCCACCTAGGGGTTACAGCTTGGAGGCACCACTGGGATCAGCACCCCCTTGTGGTAAAAATACAAAATGTCAGTTAATACTTACATTAGCTCCCCCCTAGTGGCCAAAACAAGAACAATTGCAACTAGAAATTTAATGGGTACCACTGAAGAAATTGGCTGTGCATCAGTTAGCTACCTGGCGTACAAGACATGAAACTGACCCCCAGAAAGCTTTGTTATTGCTAGCTATACACCTGGGCACCAGTAAAGACACTATAGAGGAAGCATTTTCAAAAATTGAATGTCTGGGGAAGGTTGTAGTGGTAAGCTGACAAGCTGACTTGACTGCCCAAATTTTAATGGCTTTAGTGGAATGTCCTTATTTAACTAGGCAAGAACCTAGGATATGCAATTCAACCCAGATAAATTCATGGTACTCCATTTGGGTAATAATAACCTTTGCGCTGCATACAACTTAGGTTGGGTAGAACTAAGAGCTGTTATGGAGGAAAGGGACCTGGGGTCATAATTTAATCTAATTTATCCTTTAAATCTAATAATTCCACAGCAGATGCTAAAAACATTGAAAACTCTGGGCTGTGTCAGGAAAATTTTTATTAGTAGGCACAAGGATGTTATTCTGGGACCTCTTCTTTTCTCACTTTTTATCAATAACATAGATGAGGTTTTTCTTTCATGCTCATCTATTCTCTATGCAGATGATCTTGTACTCTAGTCAAGCTCTGATAAGGTCGCCAGCATAAATGCATCCCTTTCTACAGATTTCACAAATGTCCAAAATTGGCTTTCTGCACATAAGCTTGTACTTAATGCTAAGAAAACCCAAGCAACGTTACTTGGATCTGCCCCTAAACTTAGGACATGTCAAACGCCCCTATTGGTGCAAGACTGCAGTGGCACACAAATAGAATGCATTACATCTTTCAAGTACCTGGGAATTCTTCTGGACCAATCCCTGGACTTCAGCCTGCATATACAATCTGCCTGCAAGGCAGTGAATGCTAAACTGGGGATTGCTTTCAAGTCCAGTTTCATGCTGACTCCCTCTGCTAAACTTGCTATTGCCAGAGGCATATTACTCCCTGCCCCCACCTATGGCATGCCGACCTTTGCTGCCACACACAAAACCATCCTTCATGAGTAGGATGTCACTTATAATAATATCTGTTGATATGCCTCCTCGTCACCACGGCTTAAGCACCACTGCCAACTGTACAGGGACCTGGGCTGGTTACCCCTCAGCTTGCTGTCAATACTCTCTTGGCTCCCTGATTGACTCTAAACTCAGAAACCAGACCTCTTCAGCACTCGCAACATTGCTGGTACCTCAAACCTCCTCCTATAGACTGCGATCGGTACATAAATCCCTGCTGAATGTACCTATATGTAAAACATCAAAAGGCTCTGTTGCCTTCAATCACTCTGCTCCTAAGCTTTGGAACTCTCTCTCCCAAGCACTTCGAATATCTGGATCCCATGACAGCTTCAAAAAGGAGCTGCGCTTACATCTATCCCTTGCTGATCTCTGCATTTGTTTTAATCCTCCCTAATCCACTCACCCGCCAGATGCTGCCTGGCCTAACTTTAACCTCCCTACCTTATAGCACTTCTTATCCTTACTAACTCCTTGAGAACTAATCTACCCAAACCCCACACACACACACACACCTGAGTCTTGTTTCAGAGGCCGTGATAATGCATCCTGCCCAGTCAGGAATTTGCCCTTGCCTTGTTTCGCTGCCTATTTGAATCTTCATTGTTGTGACTAATTTGAACAATATTTCTTTGCTATGTTGTGGTATCTCTTCCTAGACTGTGCAGGTTTTCTATGTGAATTTCATTGATTGTTATTGTCCTGGCTGCATGTATCCATTACTACTAACTGTTTTGACCTATGCTATTGTAATTTCATTGTACTCCTGCTATGTACCTGTCTTTGATTGTTGTACTCTCCCGGGTCGTGCTTGAAAATAGTCATTTCATGGCTAGTGCACCTACCCGGTTAACAAAAACTAAATAAATAAATAAATAAATTCTGCCTCTATACAGATCTTAGGTGAGACCCTATTTGGATTACTGTTCTCAGTTTTGGTCACCCAATCAGAAGTGTGACATTCACCATATGGAAAGGGTTCAGAGGAGATTTACTAAAACCATTCATGGTCTCAATGATTTAGATTGTAAAACAAGACTGGAACAACTGAGATTACACAGTTTTGAAAGGAGACATGTAAGGGGAGACCTTATTCTGATGTATAATTTAAGCAAAAATGAAGAGCTACTTACAGAAATGGGCTTTGAATTTAAAGAGATGACATATAACACTAGAAATCATAATAAACAACTCTGCAGAAAACCTTTCAAGACTATCAAAAGAGGTTCTTACTTTATTTATTTATTTTTGGTAACCAGGTAGGTCCACTGGGACCATTACAGTCCCTTTTTCTGGGGCAACCTGGAATTAATTAAGCAATAAGGCATGACCAAGGGTTATGTTAATGGTCTGTTAATCACCTTCTAGGGGTGTACTGTGGCACGAGGTGTAGCCGAGTGCCACATGCCCCTAGAGGGTGATTAACTGACCATTAACATAATCCCTGGGAGTGCCTTATTGCTATTATAATAAAAAATGTTTTTAAACAGTGTTAAACCTTGTTCAGCATATGGTTAAGCTCTACATGTATGTTAATAAAAGATTAACATAAGGCTGTTAGAATGTTTGCAGCCAATCAGAAAGCTCCATTTCTCAGACCCTTTTTATAATTACAAATAATACAACATTTTACAAAGTCACATAAGGTAATTGTTCACATTACAACATACAATAATATTTGACATCTGTTAATTCTAGACAATTGTGGATTACCCAGCAGTGGGGCAATCTATAGATGCAGATAATCATAGATGACTGCAATTGTGACTGAAAGAGGACATCATTCAATACAAGGTAAAACATTCACAGTAGATTAGCTGACACAATGAGGATTATTCTGTGGTATCACTGGTAACAATTGCATTAGTTCAGCTACAGCAAGTGAGCCTTGAGCCCCCTCTTAAATCCCCCCAAGAAAGTTGCATTCCTGGAGATTTCCTGAGTGTGTGTTCCAGAGGCACGGAATGTAGGCAGAGAATTACCATAGTCCTTGGGAAGATCTTACTTTAGGAACTTGAAGGAGCTGATGGTTGAAGGGTCTGAGGGTCCTACTGTTGTGTTTAACAGTTATCATATCAGCCAGGCTTGGGGGAAGGGAGGCATTTTCAAGCTTGAGTTTGAAGGCTAGACACAGGGATGGGTATTTTAGTGTGCCTTCTAATGAGGGCCGGGACAAGATATGAAGCACCTGACAGTGATGCTCCTGGGACAGGGCACCTGCTGAGAATCAGCTTATCCTATGGTACAAGGTTCTAAGCTTCTGCATCTCTGCACCTTTAACAGAGTACAGAACTTGGGAACCATACGGCAAGGTAGGTAGTAGGGTACCAGTTTCTACCTTTAGCCGGGAGTCCTGTGTGAGGAAAGGGCTCAGGTGATACAGTAGACCTAACTTCTGGTTCAACGATTTGGTCAGCTGGTTAATATGTACCTTGAAAGTGTGATCTTTGAGCCGGCCCAGTGGCGCTGAGGGTTGAGGCACTGAACACCACACCTCATGCCACACCGGCGACCCAGGGTCCGGATCGACCTTGGGTTGCCAGGGGTCGGCAGGGGAGGGAGAGGATCGAGCATGCAATGGACTGCTCTCCTCTCCCAGGAGGGGAGGGTTGTCATCCTACTCCTTGGCTGCCCCCTAGTGGAGGCCGGAGGGCAGCACCAGAGGTCGAGAGACACAGAAGCACGGAGACATGATGTGCGCGTGCCTTCACACACGCATGTTAACACCATGAGGGGGAAGGGGATGTACGGGGAGAAAATAGAAAAAGTACGGAGAAAGGCAATATGGAAAAAAAAGTGAAATCTTGATCTAGAGTAATAATAATAATAAATAATAATTTTATTTATATAGCACCTTTCAGTATGTCGAGGCTGAACATTTTAAAATCATAAAGTCACATTCCAGATACAAATCATCAAAACATGTATAAAAATATACCATAATAACATAATAAATTATAATAAAATTCCAATTATACTAAAATTAGCTTAGTTATCCAAGAAGGCCATTTTCCATAAATGTGATTTCAAATCTTTCTTAAATATCTCCATGGAGGTGCACTCCCGTAACCAGCATGGTAGAGAATTCCAAAGAGTGGGTGCAGCGTGAGAAAATGCTCTGCTGCCTGAAGATTTTAGACTCACTCTTGGAATCTCCAACAACCCCATGTCAGCCGAGTGGAGCAATCGGCCAGGGCAATAAGGCACCAGAAGGTCTTTCAGATAGGACGGACCCTGATCGTGAAGGGGCTTTAAAAGTCAATAAAATGACTTTAAAGGTGATCCGCCACCATTATAGGAAGCCAGTGCAGTTCAGCAGCACGGGGTAATATGACAGGACCTACTTGTCCCAGTCCGAAACCGGGCTGCAGCGTTCTGCCTCCAACTATAGGCGGCGGATTTCTACCCCAGAAAGCCCACAGTAAAGGCGTTGCAGCAGTCTAGCGCCAGACACAAAGGCGGGATGAACGCTATAAAGAGTCAGACGGAACAAGGTGCCTAACCCTGGCAATATTCCTAAGATGGTAAAAGGAAGTCTTGACAACGGCCAACACTTGAAATTGAAGAGTCAGCCTGTCGTCTAGAACAACCCCAAGGCTACGCACCCGCTCGAGGTTGGAAGTGACACGCCAAGAAAATTAGGCGCGCGCCAACATGCGACCTTCAATCTGACCACCCGTCCACCGCCAGAACTCTCTGTCTTCTCCGAGTTCAACTTTAGCCAGCTAGAATCCATCCAATCTTGGATTTCCCCCAGACAATTGTTAAACACCGAGAGAGTTCCATCCTGGTCGAGTGCAAAAGAAAGGTATAGCTGGGTATCATCTGCATAGCAGTGAAACCTCAACGCATACCGTCTTATAATGTCTCCGAGGGGCAGCATATACACTGCAAATAATGTGGGTGACAGCACAGAACCCTGAGGCACTCCACACAACAAAGAGATTGGGCCAGAGGAAAAAATTCCCGACACAACTGTTTGTGATCTCCCAGTGAGGAATGAAGAGAACCATTGAAGAACGGTTCCCGACATTCCACAAATTTGCCTCAGGCGTGCTAACAACACCATGTGATCCATAGTGTCAAAGGCTGATGAGCGATCAAAGAGAACCAGAATGGAACGCCTCTTCTGATCCCTCGCCCTCAGAAGATCATTAAGCACCCAAACCAGCGCAGTCTCGGTGCTATGTCTTTTACGGAAACCAGATTGGAAAGATTCGTAGATACTATGGATGGTTAAATGGTCGTCCAATTGGGCAGCCACAACCTTCTCAATAACCTTCCCAATAAAGGGAAGGTTAGAGATAGGTCTGTAGTTTGAGAAACAGTCTGGGTCCAAGGAAGCTTTCTTCAAGAGGGGTGTCACCACCGCCTCTTTCAGGGAGCTAGGAAACTCACCTGACTCCAAGAAGCACCAGACTATTTGCACCAGAACTGGACCAATGATATCAGAGCAACCCAAAATTAGGGAAGTCGGTCCAGGGTCCAAACCACAGCTTGTGGGACGCACACTATGGATGATCCTCATAATATCCACGAACTCAGGTCGACAAAAGGAACTCCAAGAGAATTGAGGCACTGTGATCTCGCACTGTCCTACAACATCACCCTTAGAGGTTGCCGGACACAAGTCCGCCCTAATGTCAGCCACTTTAGTTGCAAAGTAACGAGCGAGCTCCTTGCACTCTACTTGCAAAAAGGCTTTTCGAACTTGCAGACAGGCTGGGTTGCACAGTCTGTCTACAGTTCGAAACAGCTGAGCCGGTCGATTCTGAGCAACTGCAATCTCCCTGGACAAGAATTCTGCCTTCTTATGGGTGATTGCAGATTGACAGATAGAATAATGTTCTATCAATCTAAAGCGGTCGGCTTCAAGGGCGGACTTGCACCAACAATGCTCTAACCTTCGCCCCTGTCTCCGCATCTCCCTCAGAGTCCCATCAAACCAAGGGGACCTGGGGTGAAGGGATAAGGGGCGCTCACAAACAGGAGCAATAAGATCCAGGGCAGCCGTGATGGCCTCATTGTAGGCCGACACCAGTGCCTCTGGATTACCGCTCACCAACGCAGGGGATGATAGGTCAAGGACTGCCGCTAGGCCTTGTGAAGTAACATTCCGTAATGGGTGGTACCTGACCATCTCCACAGGGGAAGGCCTTCTAAGGGGGGGTGCAAAAATTGAACCTCACGGTGCAGTGGTCAGACCAGGCGACTGGTTCCACGCCCACGTTGAATGCATCAATCCCTAGAAGGAAGACTAAGTCCAAAGAGTGTCCAGATTTATGCGTAGCAGTGGAAACTACCTGTGTAAGGCCCAAAGAAGACATTAATTGGAGGATGTAATTACTAAATTGTGAGAGTTCATCATCGACCCAGGCGTTGAAGTCACCCAGAACCATCAATTTGGGTGACTCAAACGACATGTCGACGAGGAAGTCTGCTACTTCCTGTAAGAAACGTTTCCCATCTCCGGGTGGACGGTAGATGAGAACGATTCGAACACCTACACCTGCTACGACTGTACACTCAAAGGACTCAGCCTCACCTGCTACTACATTCGTGAGGCCCAATTCAGTCTTAAAACAGACTGCGACCTCCCCTCCCCTGCGGTCTAATCTTAGGCGGTGTATCACTGAGTACCCGGCCGGAGTCATGGCCTCCACTATAGGGCCTGAATTTTCATCCAGCCAGGTGTCGGTGATGCAAGTCAGGTCGGCTGAGCCAACCTGGAGTTTCCAGACGTCGGGTCCAGTGCCACAGGAAAAACGTCCCCCACGCTCGAGCTGGCAGAGGAGTGTGAGAAAGAGAGGAGGTTTCAGCAAGCAATGGGACATTCTCAGCTCTTTACAGGAAATTAAGGAGAGCTTGCGGAGAGTACAGAACCCAACCAAAAAAATGATAGCTGATGACCAGAACACCTGAGCGAGACTGTGGACTAAGCTAAGTCTTACAATGGTTATGTTTTATATGTTCTGCAGCCACAGATACCCTTAGGATTGACTGCTCCCTACTCCTGAATAATTCCTGTATCGTTTATTAAAGAAGAGACTGTTTTTTTTATACCCTCACTTACATGTTTCAGACACAGAAGCCCTTGGTTACACAGTGCGCACAAGCTGCGTTTGGATAGAGACACTATCTGGACTGCTCTGCAAATCTTTTCAATGTTAATATGATCCACATAAACCCTGTTTTAACGCTGTTTTCCCCAAGTACCCTTTATTGCCCATTCCCCGTGTTTTTTTTTTTTTTCTCTCTCAGCGCAGGATTGGAGTTGAAGCATTTGGGCCTTGCTGAGGGGGCGAGTGGTCTATTCCTGTTTGGGTGGCGCACTTACACCTCGGCCCCAAACAAGAGGGGCCGGGAGGCCTGTCTAAGAATTTTTGGCCACTTTTCCTCCCTGGGGGACTTTAGTTCCCTGCTCCGGAGGGTTGAGACTATCACCCTCCCTTTTGGAAGTACAGTTGTAAATAGATTGCTTAGTTGGTTAATTGTTACAAGTCTGAAAGTTCTTCTTCTAGACATGTTTGTTGTATCTACTTTAATGGTTAATCCTTTTTGCAATAGTTTATTAAGGACATCATGGGTGGCTGTGAAAAGAGGGTCTGGGGAGAGAAAGAGAAGGGATGAATATTTCACCCCACAGGTATCAGGAAAGAGTATAATTTTATTTGGCAGAATCCAACCCAGTTCTCTGCGGGCAGACTTAAATATTAATCTCAGGACACATGGGTAACCCTCCTACGATTTTAATATGCTTCCATAATGTTAATGGGCTTAACAATCCCATTAAAAGATATAGAGTAATCTGTTCCCTTAAAAAATTGAATCCAGCTTTTATACTACTGCAGGAAACCCATCTAAGTAAGAGAGAACAACAAAAGCTTTCGAATTTGGATTTACTACTATAGTAGCGTCAGCTTTCCGGAAGGGCAAGAGAAGGGGGGGTTGCAGTTTTGGTACCCAAAAATGTTTCATTCCAACTAACGAATACATATGTAGACCCGGAGGGCAGGCTGGCAGTTACAGTGGGACAGCTGGAGGGCCAGGATATCACCCTTGCCTCCTTGTATGTTCCTCCCGGCTCCGGGAGCGAAATAAGAAAATCATTGCTCCAAAAGGTCATGGAGGTACATAGGGGAATGCTGGTGTTGGGAGGAGATCACAATCAAACTGTATCCCCCTTGGATACCACAAATACGAGAATTTTTAAAAAGAATCCTGCTCAAAGGGCAACTCAGGTTTTCCTCTCAGAGGCCCAGTGGGTGGATGTGTGAAGACACCTACATCCCAATAAAAGGGAGTACACGCATTTTTCCTCTCCCCACAGGATATACACTCGTATAGATTATATACATGTCCCTGGAGAACATTTATATAAAATACAAGATTGTGTACAATCCCCATCGGTTCTCTCTGGCCATTCCTGCGTCATAATGAAAATGTGTTGGGGGGGGGGAAAGTTAATACTTTATGGAAATTTAATAATTTCCTTTCAAACAGGGAAGATTTCAGGGATATGATCCAGAGGAGAATCAAACAGATCCTTTCTGAGAATAATAGTCAGGGAGTTACCAAGAGTACCCTATGGGATATTCTGAAAGCCGTTTTGGGGGGGATATAATAAAATTTGCGTCTTATCATAAAAGGCAGCAGCAGAAGCACTTAGATAAACTCCAGCATCAGTACTGTGTACTTCAGGCCCAACATGCAGCAGGAGACGCAGGGATTCTTCCTTTCCTCCAGGCTACTAAGGAGCAAATACAGATAATTCTTGACATTCGCACAGAACAAGCTCTGCAGCTTATTAGACAAAGATACTATGAAGAGGGTCCTAGAGCCACTCGTTTACTTGCACATAGGCTCAGGCAGCATAGGACACGCTCTAACATAACCCAAATCAGAGACCCAGTTACAAACAACATGGTTTCTCTTCCCAAACAAATAGAGCAAGCGTTTCAAACCTTTTACAGTTCTCTTTACCACTCTGAGAAAGCAATGTATTCCCAGGGGACTGAGGCCTTTTTGCAAGAGCTTGACCTTCCAACATTAACAGGTGAGCAAAAACAGGCCTTATTAAAACCAATTTCTGTGGAGGAAGTGAATCAAGTACTCAAGGCCTTAAAAACAGGTAAAAGTCCAGGTCCTGACGGTTACTCAAGTGAATTTTATAAAACATTTGGGCAAGACCTAACCTCGACCCTTCTGAGGACATATAGGGAGGTTCAGCAAGGTAAAGCAACCCCAGATTCATGGAGGTATGCTTACATAGCTAGTATTCCAAAACCTGGTAAAGACATAACGTCCTGCTCCTCAAATAGACCAATTTCAGTGCTTAATATAGATTATAAAATATTTGCATCTATTCTTGCAGACAGATTCAAAAAATTTCTACCCCAACTGGTGCATCTGGATCAGACAGGCTTTGTTCCTGACCGGCAAACGCAGGACAACATTAAAAGAACTCTGCATCTGATTCATGGGGTTGGGAGGAAACGAACACCTTTTCTGCTCCTCTCGTTGGATGCGGAGAAGGCGCTCGACAGGGTCGAATGGGCCTTTTGTGGGCAGTATTGAGAAAGTAGGTATACCTGAACAGGTCATCGATCAATAAAATTAATGTACTCTGACCCCAAAGCCTACATCAGGGTAAATGGTTCCTTCTCCCCCCCATTTCGTTACCTCGTGGGACCCGGCAGGGATGTCCTCTATCACCCTTCCTTTTTGCCATATACCTGGAACCCTTGGCTCAGGCACTGAGGAAAGAAAAAGGCCTGATGGGAGTAGAAGAGGACACAGAAATTCATAAACTAGCATTATATGCTGCTGATTTATTAATATATATGACAGATCCTGAGAATTCTCTCCCCTGTCTCTGGGAACTATTGACCAGATTTGGAAATATAGCCGGGTATAAAATTAATCCCTCCAAGACAGAGGTAATGGCCTTGAATTATGTCCGCTCTACGCAGTTGAAAACTAAGTTTTCTTTCCGTTGGGACTTAAAGTATTAAATACTTAGGGTACAAATAGGAGATCTCATACAGACCTCTTCTCCTAAACTATGTCCCTTTTCTGGATATGCTGTCTGCTGACTTAGAGCGGTGGAGAATGCTGCCTTATCTTTGCATCATAGAACTGAAATAATCAGAATGATAGTGCTGCCCGCTTTTATATTTAGCTCAGACCCTTCCCATAGTACTGCCAGAGACCTTCTACAGAACCTTGCAAAGAAAAGTAAGTCCATTTATTTGGGCATACCAGAGACCCAGGATAAGGTTATCCATAATGCAGTTACCCAGGAGGCGGGGGGTTGTCACTACCAAATTTTAGACAGTACTACATAGCTGCTCAGCTCAGAGTACCTCTTCACTGGTTGGATGAAAGTATGTGGCTAGGTGGAAATCTATAGAGAACCAAGAGGAGGAACTTAAAAATATGTACTGGACTTTGTTATCCTTCCCCCCAGCTATAAAACCTAACAAGATGGATAACCCATATACTCATTCTACATTAAAATATTGTCATGGTGTGCTGATGCATGGTGGGATTTCTGACTGGAGATCAGCATTATGTTCCTTACCATATATGGGCTCCTTCATCCCGGCTAAGCTAGATCTGGGGTTTCGACAGTGGCAGAGGAGGGGCCTCCACTTGGTGTACCACTTTATGCCTAGGGAATGTTTTTATCTTTAACAGAATTAAACATGAAGTATGGGATTCCCTATGCAGACGGGTTTAGATATTTTCAGGTGAGGGATTACCTTCAGAAACCTGGATTGGTCAAATGGGGATATTCCCCACTCCCCGATCTTTTACAGATCCTTATTAAAGCTATAGACAAACAACCAGTCCCCTCCCATTTAATCTCTACTCTTTATAGAGCCCTAGTCTCGTTAAAAGCTGACTCGACGGCAAAAATCAGACTAACCTGGCAGAAAGACCTAGGAATCAAGATCTCCCTCTTGCAATGGGAAAACTATTTACAGATAATGGGGAAGGGTTTGAATTCAGGGCATTGGAAGGAGTTTGCGTGGAAACTCACTGCAAGATACTTTCGAGCTCCAGCTATTAGTCAGAAATACAACCCCACCATGGGGGCCTGTTGGAGGCAGTGCAGACATACCCCAGCCACGCTGGACCATATATTTTGGGCATGCAGTTCACTGCATACCTTCTTTGTCAAGTCTAGGAGGCCTTGCAGCAAATAATCTCTTCAGATATAGTGGTGGACCCCCTCTTCTTCCTTTTTGGAGAACACCCTCAGTCATGTAAAGATACCCCAACGAGGGACTTTTTGAATTTGGCTACCCTTGCAGCTAAGAAAGCCATAACCAAAAATTGGCTCTCCCCACTGCCTCCAATGATGGACCAATGGTCCTTAATAATGATTCAGCTGTATAGAATGGAGAAATTAACAGCCATACTTAATAAATCACAAGCTAAATTTGAGATTAGATGGAGAAGATGGGTGATGTATATCACACCCCAACATAAAGATTTTGTTCCCTGACTCTCTAATGGTATTAACTCAAGACCCTATTCACAGTGTTTCCAAATGAAATCAATGAATATGGACTATTGCATGTACTTTGTTAATTTTATTTATTTTTGTTCTATATGCTCTTAAAGATCTGTATTTTCTTTTTAATTTTTGTATCCTATGAATAACAATAAAGATGGAAAGTTTAAAAAAAAAGAAAACATAGATTTTAAACAATAAAAAGAGTTATGGACTCCCCCCAGATTCTCTCACAACTGGGGAGAAATAATATTGATCTTTCTCACTGCCAGGAGAAAAGACACAGACTGTAAAATCAAACAAACAAAAAATAAGTAAATAGACAAACAAAATCTATGGACACAGGGTCCTCTCACCACCCGAGTGTCCAAAACGAAAAAAAATTTAATCCAAAGAAAAAGTCAGCAGTCTCTCAGTACAGGTGCAGAATTCCACGAAAATTCAGTAAATCCAAATCCAGGGAAAGTCAACCAGATAAGTCCAATGAGGGGAAACAGTCCAGGGAAAAAATCCACAAAAAGCTTTATTTGAAGAAGTTCAGCCACAATCAGACCCCTTTACTCCCTGCTAAGTGCACTCCCAAGAAAATAATGCAACCCACATCAAAGGACCATAAGAAAAGCCACTATTGCAGCAATTTCCATGGTCCAAGGGAGCGAGGTACCCCAGCCAGCTCCCCGGCTGGAAAAATACCCCAAGCCCCATGTGGAGTAGCAAATCTCTAAGAGAGCACCTGCCAGAGCAACCAGGCGATAGAGGTTACCACCCAAGATTTCACAGTGGTCAGAAGGCACACCACAGTCTCCGGTAAAACCCCAGTCAAGAATTCTCCATTCTCTGTTCTTGCCAACATTCACTGCACCCAGGACTCCACCAAACACTCTTCGGGACTTTCCAATGCTATTTCAAAATAGCTCCTCGTCCTCCACACATCCGTGAGGCACTTCCAGAATAGGGAACAGGGTACAGCAAACACAAAATCCCCGTATTCTTCAAAATTCCCTCAGGACCAAACAAAACAAAAACTGATACCAGCAATAAACAGGAGGTGGAACACACAAAGTCTGTGGGAGAGGAAAAAGAAAAAGCCCAACCGGCCTCTCTCCCCAGGTCCAGGAGACAAACCCCACTCATCGTCAAGCCACCGCCGAACAGTTAAACTCAAGACCAAAACTGGGACCGGATTAAACAGCTAAACAAAATACAAAATAGCTACGAAATAGCTCGAAATAACTATAAATTTAACTAAAAATACATAAAAGCTAAACTTCCTCAGAAGAGTGACAGCAACACGCCTAGCCTGGTGGCCATCTTGGATCTAGCAGACCTGGGTTTGATTTCCACAACCTCCACTTGCATACTGTGTGTAACCCCTAAGTACTTAATGGAATCCACTATCTCAACCCTTGAACCATTCAAGAGTGTGGGTGTCAAATTTAGCGACCTGTCGGATCCCATGCTTTAAGGCCACATAATATGGCCTTAGTCTTTCTGCCATTTAGTAGAAGTTTATTGTTTTCCAGCCAGCCCTCGAGAAGTAGTAGGTCTTTCAGCACTGATTTGTTCAATTTGTCAATGTCCTTGGAGGTCCTATATAATACTGCATCATCGGCGTACAGAGTCAACTATGCCTCACCACAATATTTTGGTATGTCATTTATAAATAGGGAAAATAATAAAGGCCCCAAGATTGACCCCTTGGGGACCCCATCAAGGATTAGGCATTTATCAGAAAAAACACCCTGCCATCTGACGAGTTGTGACCTTCCTTGAAGGTAGTCTGAGAACCATTCTACGGTCAGGCAATCAAGGCCTATGAGTTTCAGTTTTCTGAGGAGCAACTGATGGTCTGCCAAGTCAAAGGCCTTGGTGAGGTCAATAAAGACCACGCCGGTTAGCAGCCCTTATCTAGAGCTGCGTATATGTCACTTTACCGAGAAAGTGGTCAGCCAATGTTATAACTTGCCTCAGTGCATCACAGATTCACCACACTTGGATTGTTTCAAAAAACAGATGATTTTATGGACACTTGGGAAGATACAGTATATGGGTCACCATTGTATAATGGGGGGGCAGACAACAAGTGCCACTAGTACACATCTAACTCAGTTTTACTAAGTGCATACTCCATGATGGCTCTCCAATACCTCAGTAACGTCCTAACTCCAATCTGAAACTACAGCATCTTTAGTGAAACCCAAACAAACCAAACAGATGAAGAAATAAGTACAGTACCTTAGCTGGATTTGCACCTAGGCTGCCCAGAATATAGTTCTGTTATGTTACCAGTTGCCACACCAATGCAACTGGAAAAGCAGGATTATGAGTTGGATATGTTTAAATAACTGAGCCTGACCCTTGACTGCTTCCTCTCATATACCAAACACATTGACAATATTGTTAAAACTGTGAACTCCATCAAAGTGCTACTGTACAAGCATAAACATTGCCTAACGGCTGAAGCCTTGAACCTCGCTCTCCAGAGCTCTGTTATCTCAACTATTGACTACGGGCTCATTATCTATGGATACGCTACTGATACTGCATTCCGGCGCATAGCTGTAGCCCTCAATAAGGCATGTAGAATCCTTATTTCAGCTGTCCGCCTTTCTCACACATGTGACATTTACGAGCAGGCTAACTGGCTCCAGCTATCCAGCAGACTAAAGTACCAGACCTCCATCCTAGCTAAGAAGACATCACTGGGCTTTATGCTCCCTGGAGTCCAATCAATACTGACCCTGCAGCGTGTCCGCCGCCTAACTAGAAGATCGGACAGTCTAACCTTTACAATACCTCACTGACGGACCTCTCAAGCTCAGCATTCTTACCTTGTTAGAGCCTCCACCTGGTTCAACTTGCTACCTACAGAAATCTCCAGCGTTGCCACGATTGGTGCTTTTAAGTGTAAACTACGTCAACACCCTCGTGGCTAGTGCCTTCTGTGATTGCTTCTTATAATCCCCTCCAGGCATACTACCCTCAAGCATCCCTCCTCACTGCCTCAGCTCCTCCTCCTCTCCTACCCCCCATTACTGGGTAAAGGATGACTCTGTCTCTGCTTCCTTTTCATCCCCCCTATTCCTCCTCCCTTGTTATTTCCCATCTACCACATACCCAATGCAATGCCCTCCCTATATCTCCCCTCCTCCTCTCTCTCTCTCTCTCTCTCATACCACCCCCTCACCACCACTCTTCTTTCTATTTTCCTACTAACCCACTCCTAACTTAGCTTCACTGAGCTGCCTATGACTTGTACTGTATAATTAACTAGGAACACAATTCCTTGACAATGCCTTTGGCTGCTATTATTGTAACCTTACTTGTCTTTCTTTTTTTTTTGTAAGTTCCATTGTAATGATCATGTTATGTTTTGTACCTTACTGTCATAATTGCCATAATTGCCTCGACGTGGAACCTTTGTAAAACAGCCCGAGGCTCAAAGGTGTCATCTGAAATACAAATAAATAAATGAGAAGCACCTTACTCATTCTCTAATGTACAACCTGGTTCTGCACATATAACTACATTTTATTCTCAAGAGTACAGTGTGCATATATATGAAACTTGTACAAACAGTAGAAAGAATGAAATTTTAAGTGCCCAGAATTAGTGCTCATACAGCACTGTTGAGAGACAATGCTCCCATGATCACTTTTCTTAAGAATTCAGTCAGGGCCTGTGACAAACTCCAGAAGACCAGTTAAACAGCATTTCTGCACTGGGCTTGACTAGTGCACAGAATGTGTCTTGGTTTTATAAGCAATTAGCAAAGGGTCAGAGGTTTGAGTCCAGCCAAGAATAGATTTCTGACTTTTAATTAAAAAAAAACAAGGTTTGAGTAATAGTAGGCACTTAAAAGTAAAAAAAAAAAAAGAAGAATGCGGGTTGCTTTTCCACTTGAGTGGTAAATCATGGTGGTGTTGAGTTATATTTATGGGAAAAAAGAAAACGCAGCACAAAAGTGCTGCCTTGGAGGCAGCCTTGGTTGGAGCAACCAGTTTCTTGACCCTGAGCATACCCCAATACAAGCCCCCATCTCACATATCTGTGCTTCAAGTCCCCAGCTCCAGTACCCCAGTCTCAACTCCAGCCCTCAAGTACAGACCCACTACTCCACTGCATTCCATTAGCACCTTTAGTGCAATCCAAACAAACAGAAAAGATAAAGAAATAAGTACCTTAGCTGGGAATGAAAAAAGGATCTTAAGTAAGTAAGTCTGGAGCTACCACAGATGCTATAAATGCTACAGAAAAGAAAGGTGTGTGTGTGGGGGGGGTGCTCTCAAACAAATTCTCTAAAGTTTTCTTTTTTTTTCAAATGGATATCTTTATTTGGCATTTGCCCCAATGTTTTACCATTATTTATCAGAAGACTGCTTCAGCTGTTTACCTTAAAAATAAAAGTATACCTTAATAATCTGTTTATGAAAAATCATAAACAATTTTAAGTGATTTTTGTCATCTTACTGCTGCTGTATAGTACCTTACACTTCAGTATCTTTGTCAATTATTTAACATATTCTTCTTGGTTTCTGCCTAAAAGAAAATGCTAAGCATTTAAAATTTCTTGGATTTTTTTCTATAGACTTTTTTCTCAGGTCTTATGCCTGCTATATACCAAGCACCAACACCCTGAGGCTGTGAAGCAAGTGACATGGCAAATTAATTTCATGCGTTTGATCCTCAAACCCAGAAACCGCCACCTCTGTACCTGTCAGCGTGAAGCCTCTCTATAAAATCTTTTATTCTTACCCAATTCAGTAAGCCATTTGCTTTGTAGCTGTAAGAAAAAAAATATGATGTTCAATTTCACTGTCTCAATAATCCATTCAAACATGAGTACTCACAAGTGTTTCTATGTCAATTTCAATGTTTCTGTGTTTCGAAGTACTCTGTTTGGTTTCTGAGACTTTTCAGTTTAAATGTAAAAGAGTCAATAGACTTCTCCAGCTTCTGCTTACACTGACAAGGAGCGAGTGGCTGTTCCCGACTCTCTCTTGAGCACAGGAATGGCTTGACATTCTGACATCAAGATGATGTCATGATGTGCATGCAGACACATTCTGGGTTACTAAGCAACCTACTGCAAGTGTGGAAATACTCGCTGGCTTTCGTTCCCAGGCTCACATACGCAGCAGTATGTCACATTTTACACTTATGGGAATTATAGAAACATAGAAACATAGACTTTGACAGCAGATAAGGAACACTTGGCCCACCCAGTCTGCCCATTTCCCTACCTATTGGATAAGCTGTAGATTCTAGTTAACCAACAGCCTACTTCCTGCAACCCCCCACTATAATTGCCTTATGTCTGTCCCATGCATGTTTGAATTCCCCCACTGTTTTAGGCCCCACAACCTCTCCAGGAAGGTGGTTCCATGCATCCACCACTCTCTCCGTGAAAAAGAATTTCCTCACATTACCCCTGAGCCGTCCCCCTACTAACTTTAAATTGTGCCCCCTTGTTCTTACACATCTCTTTTTCTGAAAGATGCTACCCTCCTGGACTTTGTTGATTCCCTTGAGGTACTTAAAAGTTTCTATCATGTCCCCCCTGTCCCTCCTTTCATCAAGGGTATACATATTAAGCTCTCAGTCTCTCTTCATATGGTTTCTGATGTAGACCCTGCACCATTTTAGTTGCCCTCCTCTGGACTGCTTCCATGCTGCCTATGTCCTTACGTAGATGAGGTCTCCAAAACTGAACGCAGTACTCCAGATGGGGTCTCACCAACTGTCTGTACAGAGGGATAACCACTTCCCTTTTTCTACTTGTGATGCCCTCCCTATGCATCCCAGTATCCCCTGGCTCTCCTTACTGACTTCTCACATTGCTTACCCACCTTTAGGTCATCTGATATGACTACACCCAGATCCCTTTCCATTACTGTTGTCGTTAGTACCTCCCTGCTATTGTATACTCTTCTCCTGGTTTTTATTTCCCAGGTGCATTACTTTGCACTTCTTTGCATTGAATCTAAGTTGCCATATGTCTGACCATTCCTCCAGCCTTGCCAAGTCCCTTCTCATCCTTTCTACCCCCTTGTGTATCAACTCTGTTACAGATCTTTGTGTCATCGCAAAGGCATACCTTTCCTTCCAGACCCTCCACAATGTCACCTATAAAGGCGTTAAGAGGACTGGACCCAGTACTGAGCCCTGAGTACTCCACTGGTAACCCCTTTCTTCAGAATGTGTTCCATCCACTATTACCTTCTGTGTCCTGTTGTGCAGCCAGTTTGCTACCCAGGCTAAAACCCTGGGACCCACTCCCAGGCTGGATAACTTGATTATTAATCTTTTGTGCGGGACTGTGTCAAATGCCTTGCTAAAGTCTAGGTAGGCCATATTCACAGCCCCTCCCTGGTCTATTACTTTGGTCACCCAGTCAAAGAAATCGATTAGCCTCGTCTGACATGACCTTCCTGTTGTGAATCCATGCTGCTTTGGGTCCTGTGCCCCGCTGGCCTCTAGGTACTCAACAATTCTTTCCTTCAGAAGTGATTCCATCATTTTCCCTACCACTGAAGTCAAACTAACAGGTCTGTGGTTTCCTGCCTCTGTCTTGCTCCCACTTTTGTGAAGGGGAATCACATCTGCCCTTCTCCAGTCCTCAGGTACCATACCATCCTCCCATGATTTGTTAAAAAAGGGTGGTTAGTGGTGTCACTAGGTCCTCCCTTAGCTCTTTTAGGATTCTAGGGTGAATCCCGTCAGGCCTCATTGCTTTGTCCACCTTGAGTTTTAGGAGGTCTTTCAGTACTCTTTCTTCTGTAAATGACTGGTGTCAATTATGGCTTATATTCATCAAGTTATATTGTTCTATATGTGCTTCTCCAAAATATTTCAGTTTGTTATTTTCTAGTATGATCCTACAACAGTACTTATATCATTTGCAATAAATCTCCCTACTTCTGAATAGTATATTTACAAACTTGTAATACAAATCCATGATGTGTGTTCTTTTTACATAGCTTCATCCGGATTGATACTGCTATTTTATACATTTCAATAGCCTAATATCTTCCAGCATTATACTATATTATCAGTAAAGTACTATATCTACAAAGTATTTCCAACCAATTTTTTTACATCATGAATATAACAATATCATAGAAACTGATGGCAGATAATGACCACTGGGCCCATCCAGTCTGCCCATTTTTAATTATGATCACTTTTGCCTCAGACCCAACGTAATCTACAGCACTGTCTCTTCCACCCCCTTCCTTCCTTCCTCCGAGGATTCCTTTGTGCCTGTCCGAGGCATTTTTGAAATCCAGCACTGGTTTCACCCCCACTGTCTCCCATGGAAGGCTGTTTCAGGAATCAACCACCCTTTTTGTGAAGTATTTCCTCACATCTCTCCTGAATCTACCTCCTTCCAGCTTCATATCATGACCCCTTGTTCTACAGCACCTTTTTCTCTGACACATATCTCCATCCTGTACCTTAATAACCCCCATGAGGTATTTAAAGGACTCCATCATATCCCAACTCTCCCTTCTCTCCCTTCTCTCCTCCAGGGTGTACAAATTAAACTCTTTCAGTCTCCTCTCACAGGGTTTCTGATGTTTTATATAAATTATATTGACTCCCAGAACTGTAAACGGCAACAAATAGATTCAGGCTCTGTATCTCATAGCTAGAAAGGAATATTCAGAGCACCATCCTGCACACAGCCATGTGTTTCCAGGTCTACCTCCCTTACCAACATACATTGCAATTTGCTTCATGGCTCTTTCCGGTTTCTGGATTGAAGTTATCCATGAGATGGATGCGTCTCATTTCAGCTTTTCCACTATCCGATTATAGTCTCCTCCTCTGTCTGATCTCTATCCTCAAAGACCCCGAAATCTTACGGATGCCACACTGTACCCATGTGTGTTAAAATGTTCTACCACTGGAGAATCTTGCTCTTTCAGTCCTATTTTACTCTTGTGTTCCTAGATCTGTGTTTTCAGGGACCTCAAAGATATGTGATCAGAGGGTCCCTGCAGGACACCTGTGACTCCTGCTGACTCACGTGTAATGTGCTGTTTTATCTTAAATTTGTGGTTAGTGTGAGGGTGCGATACTAATTTTTCGTTACTGGTGTGGCCAAAGGCACTGCACTTGCCACAGGGTACCATGCCTGACTGCAAAGGTCCGAACACTAATTGTTATGTACTGTCTATGTTACTAGGTAACAAATGCACCGTATGCACTAGTTTGTTATGTAGTATGGGCAGACTAGATGGACTGTATGGTCCTTATCTGCTGACAGATTCTGTTTCTCCTTGTTCGTCGACAGATTCTATGTTTCTGTTTTTTTTTGGTTTTATTTATGTTTATTGGTTTTGCCGTAAACATACATTTTTTACTTTACGGATACAGTGCATAAGGAAATACATTATAAAACAGATGAGGGTGCCACGCCTCTTAATACATGCAAATAAAAAGGATACTACTGAATCAATAAAATACATCTCTGGGGGTAATCTTAATGGAAATAGCAAAAATCAGAAACCCTAATACGTGCTGTGTAAAATAAGTTATGAGCTGCATGTTACAGAAATATCAATGAAAACATTGCAATCATTCAACTAAGCTCTGCTTCCTATTAGGGAAGATAGAGAAAGCATGCTTTAACCTGTATTGTTGTACCGCTAAGGTACCATCAGTTTTAGGATTTCAATTCTGCCTTAGATATACAGTACATATATATATATATATATATTTTTTGCATAATATGGTTATTGAAAGTTTCTCATACAGAACCAACTATCACTTAGTAATTAATACTATCAATAAAAATACAACAAACAAATAAAGATACAAAGATCAACGTGATAAGAAAAAAAAAAGGAACAATATTAAACTATACATGGGTCCAGTTCATCACGATAAAAAAAAAGTAATACTCAGCATACAACTTTAAATAGTAGCTTCTGTGTCTTGGCTTATGTCAGTAGACATTTCATCAACAGCTTTGGTCTTTGTATAGGTTTTCCATCTTCCACTTTCCTGGGGTATTACTATTCATTTTCCCCATCTAGGTGGGCTCTCCACCCCCATCCATTTGGGCTACCTATGTTAACCCTTCCCTCATGAGCTGTGCCTCTCCTGGGGAGAGGGGGTTCAGGAATGGTTCCCATGTGGACAGAATTCATTCCACACATCCCTTAACTTCATATGTTAGCCTCTGTAGTACTAGCGTCTGATGGCCAGAGTGTGCCACTGCTGCACTGTTGGCTTATACACAGTCACCCACATGTTTAGGATACAGTGCTGTGCCAACACTAGCAGGACCCTGATCCATCTAAGTAACTTCTCCTCTCCTAAGTCCTCTATGCTAAATAGCAGAAATGGGGGTCCACAGAGAATGTTCGCCCCACCAGCACCCCCATTTCTGTGCCTACGCCCTTCCAGAATTCCTGTAGTATGGGACACTTCCAGCAGTAGTGAAAGTAGGTTCCTATTTCCACACTGCATCTCCCGCAGACTGGTGGCACAGCGGGACTGAATTTATGGACTATCACTGGTGGGCAATAGAGCCTGTGGACAAACTTGTAAACATAGAAACATAGACTTTGATGGCAAATAAGGACCGCTTGGCCCACTTAGTCTGCCCATTTCCCTACCTACAGGATAAGCTGCAGATCCTAGTTAACCAACAGCCTATTTCTTCTTACTCCCCTAAAGAATTGCCTTATGTCTGTCCCATGTATTCTTGAATTCTCCCACAGTTTTAGACCCCACAACCTCCTCAGGAAGGCTGTTCCATGCATCCACTACCCTCTCTGTGAAAAAATACTTCCTCACATTGTCCCTGAACTGCCCCCCATCTTTAAATTGTGCCCCCTTGTTCTTGCACATCTCTTTTTCTGAAAGATGCTACCCTCTTGGATTTTGTTGACTCCACTGAGGTACTTAAAAGTTTCTATCATGCCCTCCCTCTCCCTCCTTTCCTCAAGGGTACACATATTAAGCTACTTAAGTCTCTGCTCGTATGGCTTCTCTTGCAGACCCTGCACCATTTTAGTTGTCCTCCTCTGGACTGCCTCTATTCTGTCTATATCCTTGCGGAGATGGGGTCTCCAGAACTGGACGCAGTACTCCAGATGGGGTCTCACCAGGTGTCTGTACAGAGGGATAACAACTTCCTGTTTTCTGCTGGTGATGCCTCTCCCTATACATCCCAGTATACCCCCAGCCCTCTTTACTGCCTTCTCACATTGCTTGCCAACCTTAAGGTGATCTGATATGATTACTCCCAGGTCCCTTTCCATTGTTGTTGTTACTACCCCCCCATTATGTAATCTTCCCCAGGGTTTTTGTTTCCCAGGTGCATTATTTTGCACTTCTTTGCATTGAATCCAAGCTGCCATACTTCTGATCATTCCTCCAACCTTGCCAAACCCTTCTCATCCTTTCCACGCCTCCTTGTGTACCAGCCCTTTTGCAGATCTTTGTGTCATCTGCAAAGAGGCATATTTTTCCTTCCAGTCACTCTGCAATGTCACTTATAAAGACATTAAAAAGGACTGGACCCAGTACTGAACCCTGCGGTACCCCACTAGTAAACCTTCTTTCTTCAGAGTGGACTCCATTTACAATTACCTTCTGTGTCCTGTTGTCCAGCCAGTGTTTTACCCAGGCTACCACCCTGGGACCCACTCCCAGGCTGGTTAACTTGACTATTAATCTTTTGTGTGGGACTGTCAAATGCCTTGCTAAAGTCTAGGTAGGCCATGTCCACAGCCCCTCCCTGGTCTACTACTTTGGTCACCCAGTCAAAGAAATCAATTAGATTTGTCTGACATGACCTTCCCACTGTGAACCCATGTTACCTTGTGTCCTGTGCCCCACTGGCCTCTAGGTACTCAACAATTCTTTCCTTCAGAAGTGATTCCATCACTTTCCCTACCACAGAGGTCAAACTGACAGGTCTGTAGTTTCCTGCCTCTGTCTTGGTCCCACTTTTGTGAAGGGGAAATCACATCCACTTTCCTCCAGTTCTCAGGTACCACATCATTCTCCCATGATTTGTTAAAAAGGGTAGTCAGTGGTTTCACTAGTTCTCCCCTTAATTCTTTTAGAATTCTGGGATGAATTCCATCAGGCCCCATTGCTTTGTCCACCTTCAGTTTTAGGAGTTCTTTCAGAACCCTTTCTTCTGTGAAAGGACTGGGATCGACCCCCCTATCAAGAGTGCTTCTGTTAATTGGATTAGGCACCTCTCCCTCCTCCTCTTTTGTGAATACTGAGCAGAAATATTTGTTCAGTATCCCTGCTTTTTTCACTGTCCCTCTCTGTCCACTCACCATTCATTCTATTCAGCCTCACTATCCCTCCCTTTGTCGTTCTACGCTCCCTGATGTACCTATAAAAGGTTTTATGCCCCTTCTTAATCGAGTTGGCTATCTTTTCCTCAGTTTGGGCCTTTGCTATTCTGATTTCCCTCACTGCTTCCTTCTGCCTTAACTGGTACAGTTCTCTGTTCTGCTCATTCTGTGTTTCCTTATACTTCCTGAATGCTATCTTTTTCTCCCTGACCTTCCCCACCACCTATTTTGAGAACCATAGTGGCTTTTTCTTTTGTTTTGATTTGTTCATTTGCTTCACACAAAGGCTTGTTGCCTCTGTGATATTAGTTTTGATGTTTCCCCATTGTTGCTCCACCCCTCCTTCTAGCCTGTTTGCTAGTGCTTTTCTAAGGTACTGTCCCATCTTGCCAAAGTCAGCCCTCCTGAAGTCCAGTACCCTCACTTTTGTATGGCTTGACTCTGTAGCTGAGTTTATCGTGAACCACACTGTTTGATGGTCACTTGTTCCCAGATAGCAACGTACTTCTAGATCTGAGATCCTCTCACTGTCCCCCTTTGACAGTACGAAGTTTAAGATTGCTCCCTAATGAGTGGGTTCCGAAACTAGCTGTCTGAGGCATGCCACCTGTAGAGCATCGTGAATGGCCCTGCTCTTGGATGTGGCTGCAGTAAATGTGCTCCAGTTAACATCTGACATATTCAGGCCTCCCATTAACAGTATCTCCCCTTTCTCTCCCATCCTAAGAATGCCTTCTATCATATCCTTGTCCATTCCCTCCCCCTGACACGGGGGTCTGTATACAACCCCTGTGCAGATTGTGGTGCCATTTCCATTCTCTAAGGTGACCCACGGTGCCTCCACTCCTCTCTGTTTACACTTTTGCTCAGTTGCTTTTATCCCTTCCTTTACACAGAGAGCTATTCCCCCCCCCCTTCTCCCCTTCCTGTCTCTCCTGTAGGTTATGTACCCTGGTATGTTAACATCCCAGTCATGGTTCTCTGTGTGCCATGTTTCTGTGACTGCTATGATATCCAGGCGTCCCTCTTCCATCAAGGCCACCAGTTCAGGGAGCTTGTTGCCCAGACTACAGGCATTGGTAATCATTACCCTCCATTTTCTGATGGCCTTACTCCTTTTTGCCCCATCCCTGTCCTTATTGCCTTTGTCACTTTATTCATTTACCCCTGCCCTTCTCCCTATCGACATGTCTATCTTCGTGTTTACCTCACTTACTACCCTAACTTTTTTGGGGGGGCTAGGATTTCTCTGCTCCTTTCCAGTGCCTCCCCCCTTGGCTAGTTTAAATGCTTGCCCATGAAGCATTTAAACCTATCACCTAGGATCCTGGTTCCCCTCCTGGACAGACGCAGCCCATCTTGCCAGTATAGGCCAGCATCACTCCAGGTGGACCCCAGTCCCCAATGAAGCCAAATCCCTGAGCTCTGCACCAGTTTTTCAACCACTGATTGAATCCCATGGTGTGGAGCACCCTAGCCTCACCTACACCATAGACAGGCAGCACCTCCGAGAAGGTTACCGTGCATGCTACTTGTCTAAGACCCCTCCCCAACTCCACAAACTCTTCCTGCACTGCTCTGATCCCTTTCTTAGCCAGGCCATTTGTCCCTAGGTGGACAATGACATCCAGCTCCCTCCCCTGTGCAGCTGCTCCTGCGATCCTGAGGATTCGCTCCCTGTCCCTCCAAGCCATGGTGCCAGGCAGGCACCTTACTGCCCTCTACCCTTCCTCCCCCAGTTCTACCTTCCTAACAACGGAGTCCCCCACCAGGAGTTGTTTCCTTCCCCTGTGGGATCCCATGCCACCCTCTTGTGGGTCTTCCTTGTGGAGGTTCCCAGCATCCTCCTGGGTCTCCACTGTGGGTGCCTCCATAGAGGAACCACACTTTGCCAGAATGGCATAGGAATTGTGGAGAGGTACAACTGGAGGGATGCGCCTGTGTTCCACCACCCTCACCCTCCCTGAGCCCACTGTGGTCCAACCACTCCTCTTTCTTGGCAACCTCTGAGGCAACGGCAGTGGCCCTGGTGGTCCCTGGATGGAAGAGGATGTCCCACAAATCCTGGCCAACTCATCCTGGAGATAAGCAGCCTCCTCCCTTAGCCCAGAGAGCTACCTGAAGATGGGACAATACCGCAGCCTCCAGAACGTCTCCCGGAAGACTGCTGCTCTACAGCCACTGCACTGTACCACTCCCATCATGACTTATTTCTGGCCCCTTCACTGTTGTTTGGAATCCTTACTCTTTCCTCTGTTTTTTTTCTTCTCTCCCTACTTACTTACTGCCTCTGTGCCCTTTAAGCTCCTGATCATCCTGTTCTGAGACAAGAAGATCCTTTATTTCTCAGTAGATCCCTTATTTGCTCAGAGGCAGACCTCCAGCACCTGGGGGGAGCGGAGAGCTACTCTTGCCCTGCTAGGATGGTGAGTCTTTGGTGGCTCTGTGATCACTCACTTCCTGCTCCCAAACAGGAAGTTCCTGTTGTCAGTCAAATCTTGTGCCTATAAAAATAGAACTAGTTTTGGGTGGGAGGGAAGGACGGCAATACAGTCCCAGAAGAGAAGTCCAGTCACACAGCACTTCTTCCTCCTGGTGTTCTCTGTAGAAGGACTCCTTATACTTATTACAGCTTAAAATACCTTTATGTAAGCCCAGTATCGTCTCCCAGTCATCTTCTCGTATATTTATCCCTAGGTACCTCTCCCACAGTTGCTTAGTTTTCTGAGTGAGGTCTGGGAAGAACTGTCTTCCCATCCGGGCAACTTTACCTATCAAGCCCCTCGTGTCTTTCCTGGCAGAATACACCATGTATTCTACCTGATCTAGGGGGTCACCATTCTTACCTCCCATCCCAGTCCCTTTGTGTAATCTTGGACCTGCAGATATCGAAAAAAGTGTTTTCCGGATAGTCCCACCCCCTCCCTGAGCTCCTCGTAAGTGAGTAATTCCTCTCTTGTTTTCAACAGCCCTAGGCTTGTCAGGCCTTTTTGCGCTCACTCCCGAAATCCTCCTTCCTCCAGGCCAGGGAGAAAGGATGGATTTCTGGCAATAGGTAGCAGCCAAGTTTCCTCTTCCTGTACTCCTATCCTTTTCCTAAGGGCCCAGCTCTCTAAAACTGCAGACACCATTGGGTTCCCTTGCCCCAGTTTATTGTATGCCTTCTGACCTCCCTTTGTCAGGTATGCAGATAATCATCCCAGGCAACCTTCCTCTTCAAGATCTAACCATCCCACCTCCACTGTCCTGTTGACCCAATCTTGGATGTATCTGTACTGCACTGCTGGGCAGTAATTATTAATATCCGGGAAGTTTATGCCTCCTTTTTCAGTATCAGCTTTAAGGCATTGGAGGCTTCTGAGCAGACGTTTGCCTTGCCATAAGAAGTCAGAAAATACTTTCTCCAGATTCTTAATGTCCATCCTTGTCGGTGCAACATGTACCATTTGCAAGGCATAGACGAGATGGGGTGATACATTCATTTTCAGCAGGTTAACCTGGCCCATCCAAGATATTGGCAGTGCCTGTCACCTACATAGCTTGCCCTCAATAGTTCTTAACAGTGGAGTGTAATTCAATCGATATAACGACCCTACCTCCCTCCCCACACTTATACCTAAATATGTAAAGGATGTGGTAATCTCTTTTAATCCCCCCATATTGGCCCATTGGTCCCTCTCCCTTTAATGACATATACTCATATCTGCCCCCATTGATTTTATACCCTGAAAATGCTGCACATTGGGCTATTAGGTCCAATAGCAGTGGTACTGACCTGCTGGGGTCCTCAACAAATAATAGCATGTTATCCACATAAAGTGTGACCTTATACTTATGTCCTGCTTTACCCACCGCCCCCCCCATGTGCTGTGCTGCTCTTCCCCTGACTGCTAGTGGTTCAATGGCCAAAGTGAACAATAGTGGGGAGAGGGGGCATCCCTGTCTCGTTCCTCTTCAAAGAGGGAATCTTTCTGAGAGGGAGTCATTCACTAGAACAGAGGCTACTGGGGCCTTATAAAATGCCCGTACCATCACCACAAAGTGGTCCCCCAAGTCAAACAGGACAAGACTTCAAATAGATATTTCCACTCTATTCGGTCAAACACTTTCTCAGCATCTATGGACAGCACCGAGATGTCCCCCCGATGCTGAGAAGCTCCCCAAATAACATTAAGCAACCTCCTCACGTTATGATAAGAGGCGCATCCCTTCACAGATCCGGTTTGGTCTGGTTGGACCAGCTCCAGTAGCATCGGGTCCAGACGATTTGCCAGTGCTTATGCCAGCATTTTCACATCATTGTTCAGCAGGGAAATGGGTCTATATGAGGCACATTCTGCTACATCCTTACCAGATTTTGGTATGACACATATCACCGCCTCATAACAGGTTGCTGGGAGTGCCACCTCTTCCTTTATCTCTCTAAATACCTCCTATAGGGGATTCTGACAATTCTCCTGATAGGGCTTTATAGTACTCCACTGGAAACCCATCCGGTCCACTGGCCTTCCCTATTTTAAGGGTTTGTATTGCCAACCTGATCTCTTCCCGGGAGATAGTGCCTGTTGTGCATCTGATAGTTTCAGTAGCTTTACCCCCTCCAAGAAGGTTCTTGCCAGGTCCCTCTTGTCTTCACACTCTGTGGTATATAATTTCTGGTAAAATTCACAAAATTAGCCAACCTGTCAGCACAGTGGTTGGATTTCTACTTGCGGCGCCAGTGACCTAGGTTCAGGAATGGACCCAGGGAGTTGGAGGGCCAGCCGAGAACAGAAGGCTTGAGCATCTGCAGACTGCTCACCTTCTCTCAGGAGGAGGGTGGAGTACAGACCCAGCAGTTGCTGACTCCTGGTGGAGGCTGGGAGTATGGCAACATGCTGTGTCCCGAAGACCTAGAAGGGGCGTGGTGAACATCAGCGTACGCCTTGATGTTCGTGGCACACCATGCCCCCGAGGAGCAAACTGAAAAATATGCTCCATGGTCGGCTGGATGATGGTTGCCGGCCTCCGCTGCCGCCAAGTCCCCGAAGCAGCACAAGAACCACCTCAGCAGCACCTAGGATGAAATGTAGAGTGTGCTGGCAGTCCCCCACCAGTGCCTATCTCCCTAGGAGGAGGGGGACCCTTCCCGGGAAGGGATACACCAGATTACCCCGGGGGCTGCAATGTGGGGTGTGGCTGGCATCAGGGCAGGGGTGACAGCGGGAGACCTAGGTGGCCCGAAGGAGTGATTGACCAGGAGCAGGGGAAGGAGCAAAACAAAAAAATCACAAAATTGATCTTTAATACTTTCTTGTCTCTTTTGAAGTTCCCTTTTCCATCTCTAATCTCTGGTATTGCTACCCCAACCTTCTTCCCCTTTATCAGATTTACCAGTAGGGGGCCTGGCTTATTTCCCCACTCATAGAATTTAGTCTTCATAAAGAACCATGACTTTCAAGACTCTTCCATCAGCATTCTGTTCAGGGCTTCTCATGCCACCGTCAGTTGCTGGAGGGTGTCCCCTTTTTCTCCCCTCACTACTCTCCTCTCCAAATCCTTTATCCACTGTTCCATTGTTTCTCTTTTTTCCCTCTATTCTCTTTTCTGTTTCACCACATAACTTATAATTGCACCCCTCATGAAGGTCTTCCCCACATCCCAGAATACTCTGGTACTCAGGGCTCTATCCCTGTTCTCTTCTCTATCTATTCCCCACTGATCTTTTAAGTACTTCTGAAACTCCTCCCTATTTAGTAAGTATCTGGGGAATTTCCATGGTAGGGGATATCTCTCATCCTCTGCCATTGCAATTGCCAGGATTACCATGGCATGGTTAGATACCCTAATCGGGCCATGCTTCACCAAGTCCAATCTGTAATACCATCCCCTTGGGATATATATATAATCTATTCAGGACCAGGTTTTAAGTGGGTTCGAATAAAAAGTAACTCCTTCTCTGTAGGGTTGGCTGCCTCCAGCTGTGTAACAGTTCCATATCATTCATGTCCAGCTGCCAGTGTCTCATATTCCCACACTCCTTTCCTCTCCCTTCTGAGTGGTTCAATGTGGGATCCATGATGGTGTTCAAGTCTCTCCCCCCCGAACCAGTCCCAGGAAATGCTCCCTTACTATGATATCCACTATTTTCCGATAGGATTCTGGGTCCCACATCACTGGGACATATATACTAGCAAATGTTACTTTTCCCCTTGCAATTCTCCCTCCACAAAGATATACCTTACTTCCGTAGGGTCTTCCACCACCTTTCTTACATGAAATGGGAGATATTTATTCACTAAGAGTGACACCCCCCTCTTGTGGGAGGAATATGAGGCCACATAACATGCTCCCATCCATCCCTGGACCACTTTTTGATGTTCCTGCATCGTGAGGTGTGTCTCCTGAAGCAACGTCACCTGTGTCCACTGACGATGTAAAGTGTTTAGCAGGCAAGTGCACTTTACCGGAGAGGAAAAACCCCTAACATTCCAGGAGACCACTGTTACTTCACTTGTTTTCTCCATCTTGTGGGGGGGAGAGACCTTCCCCATCTTCACCCTCATCTCCAGCCTCCATCACTGCCCTTCCTGAACCCAGAGACCTCCAGTGACTATTATACTTTTTATCAAACTTGGAACCATTCCTCCCTGCTGCGAGGGACCGAGGGAGGTGAGGGAGACCTTTCCACAGTGGGTCCTCCCTCCTGCAACGGACTGTGTGGGTTCTGGGGTCTGAGGCACTGGCTGGTTGCTGTGGTCGGGCGGACCTCCCCTGGCCATCTTGTGACTGGAATTTAAAAAGAAAAATTAACAGTGACTTTGGGGCAGGCATAAACCGCTGCAATACCTCGGGACGTGGGGCTGCTCGCTGTGGGGAAATCTGAACTTTCTGCATTCCGGCAGCACAGCGAAGGAGCTTTCTGGTGCAAAATTTCAAATATTGCACCAGTGCCTGATTGGCTCTCTGTCCACCGTGATGCTCGCCCAGCAAGGACTTAGGCTGACCACCAAGCCCCACGGCTAATTCTTGCCTGCTGCGAGGGACCGAGGGAAGTGAGGGAGACCCTTCCACAGTGAGTCCCCCCTCCTGCAATGGACTGTGTGGGATCCAGGGTCTGAGGCGTTGGCTAGTTGCTGCAGTTGGGCAGACCTCCCCTGGCCATCTCGAGACTGGAATTTAAAAAGAGAAAATTAACAGTGACTTTGGGGCAGGCTTAAACCGCTGCAATACCTCAGGACGTGGGGCTGCTCGCTGTGGGGAAGTTTTGTTCCCACACGCCCACCCCATTCCCTTCTCCCCTTAAATGCTCGCTAGCTCCTCCCATTAGACAGGGGATGCCCATCACATTCTCCTCCTTGGCTGGCCCAGTGCCAAGCTTGCTGGTACACTAAAAGTACCCTAACAAATGTGCATGTGTAGCCCTTACCCTGTCTTTACTAGAATTAGTTAATAACTAAATACTGTCTGATTAACCAGTGCATGATTAGCAATTTCTGGAACTAGGAGCAACATGCAACTGGGGTACTATAATTAGAGCCAATAAATTCCGCATGTGCATGTACAGCAATTTCTGGATCCTGAATCAGCAAGCTACTTTTTTGTAATTTGGAGCTAGGTCAATCTATTAGGGCTACCTGTCCCACAGTAACGTAACCTCCTACCCACTAAATAACCTTTCTGAGATGCCTGTGCCTGTACTGTAGCCTGAGTAAACTGCCCAAGGGCGCTTACCACATCACCCCCCATGCCTTATGAGTTCCACAGGACAAATTCGCCTCGGCTCCCCCCAGGTCAGACAGGATGCTGCCTCTGAGTGGCTGGGATCCAAGCCCAAAACCATGGTCCACTGGTTGCCAGTCCCTCTCTGAAGCCTCCCCCTGCCTGGCTATCTGCCAAAGGCTTGAGACTGGTGCACCTGAATGTATGCAGCTTGCTACCTAACCTAGCTGAGCTAACAGCATGGGTGGCACATTACAACCCTCACATTATGGGGGTCACGGAGACTTGGCTGAAGCCACACACTCCAGACTCTGTATGTGCCCTCCCGGGCTACAACCTTGTTCAGCAAGACAGGGCAGAGAACAAGAGAGGGGGTGGGGTACTGCTATACTATAAGATGCACTTAAACGTATCTGTCATAGGACACACACCACCCCCATCCCATTCTTGTGAGTTTCTACATGCCCTCCTCCTGCTCGGCAACACCAAAAAGGTACACCTGATCTCTGCCTACAACCCCCCCAAAGGGTGGAGTGCTAGAGCTCTCCTCCCTCCTTGACAGCCTCAGCCCCATGGTTGGCTCGAATGAGTTATTAGTCCTAGGTGACTTCAGCCTCAACTGGGTGGGCCGCAATGTCCAGCAACACGAGCCCCTTCTGACTGGTCTCACCCTCAGTCAACTAATTTCTGAACCCACAAGGCTCTCCTCATGCAGAGACAAGGGATCCCTCATTGATTGGGTACTGAGCAAAAGACCGGAGAGAACTTTCTCCTGTGGTATTCTCCCTGATGTTATATTGGATCACTCTCCCACCTACTGTATATGGGGCATCTCCCCTAACAAAATCCCCACAAAGTGATCCAAATGAAGTACTACTCCAAACTCAATGTTGGAGACTACCTTGCTGACCTGCGACACGCTGGCTGGTCTCAGGTCACAGCCACAAATGATCCCTCAAGAGCCCTTGACAACTGACTGTCTTCAACCCACTGCAAAACAAACATGCTCCTCTCACAAAAAGGAGGGTGAGGGGCACTGTCACAAAGTGGCTCCATGGAGGCCTTTTTCCTGTTATGAAACAAAGGGACAAATGCTGGGCAGGATACAAGACCTCCCTCTCCAGTACAGACCTCCTTGAGTACAGACAGCTGAGGAACTCATGCAAAAGAGCCATCCGCTCTGCAAAGAGTGAGTTCTATCAATCTGCCCTACTCTCCTCAGCCAGTAACCCGAGGAGTTTCTGGCAGAACATTAAGAACATGGTTAGGGGGTCCACCAAAGCTCAGGTCACTGATATGCACATTGGCGGTGTAAACTGCAACAATCCCCCTCACAGTTTCCAATGCCTTTAACTCTCTTTTCTCTAACCTACCAGCTCTCCCCAGCCAGCCCCATGACCCCAAGGATCAGGCCCCCCCCAATGGGACACCCCCCCGACCGCCCTTTTACCTCAGGGTCATCTCTGTCATGGAGACCCGGAAGCTCCTTGCTGGTCTCTCCCCCCACATTGGTGCTGGGCACGACTGCCTTGAACCCAAACTACTCAGGCTAGGGGCACCTATCCTAGCCCAAACCATCACCCACATCTTCAATGTATCACTACCCTCGGGTATAGTCCCAGACTTCTGGAAAATGGCCAAAGTCGTCCTTGTTCCCAAACAAGGTGACCCTAAAGATCCAAAGAACTACCTTCTTATAGCGATCCTGTCAGCAATCAGCAAGCTTCTTGAAAAGGTGGTTGCCTCACAGATCGCCTGCTACCTACAGATCCACAACCTACTCTGTCCTGCACAACATGGTTTCAGAAAAGGGGCAGAGCACCTCCACTGCCCTAGCCATTGTTACTTCCGTAATCAGGTCTGCTGCTGACCAAGACAAACTGACTGGAGCCATCTTCGTGAATCTGTTGAGAGCCTTCGACCAGGTTGACCACGCTCTCCTGTGCTCCTCTCTCCTGTCCCTTGGCTTCTTCTCCTCCACCCTTGTCTGGATCCATAATTACTTCTCGGGCAGACAGCAGTTTACCAAGTTCAAGAAGGCCCTGTCTGAGCCTGCTCAGGTTAACTGTGGGGTCCCCCAGGGCTCTGTCCTGGGGCCTCTTCTGTTTTCCCTCTTTGTAAATGAGCTGCCCTCGGCCCCGGCACATGGGCGCTCAACTCTGTACACAGATGACCTAGTCATCATGACCAGCTCCCGGGACATCTCTGTCATCAACGCCAAACTAAACTCAGACTTCGACCAAATCCAAACCTGGCTAAAGGACCACAATCTTATGATTAACCTGCAGAAGACACAGGCCAGGCTCTTTGGCTCAACAGCCAAGACAAAAGCTGTCCCAGACCCTCTAAAGATCTCAGGTGCTAATGGGTCCCTACTACAAGTTGCAGATTCTGTCAAGTATCTGGGGGTGACACTTGACCCACAAATGGATCTGAATCTGCATATACACAACACATGTAAGGCCTCAAACTGTAAGTTGGGCCTCGCATACAGAGCGTAAAGCTGTCTCACCCCAGCTGCCCATCTCACCTTAGCCAGGGGAGTCCTCCTACCCACGCTTTGCTATGGACTTGTCACTTTTGCCAACGTCACAAAAACTAGTCTCACAAAATGGGACACAGTGTACAACAGTGTATGTCACTTTGCGCTCTCAGCTCCTCGCCTCACCCACCACTGTGAGCTCTACTCCCGGCTTGTGTGGCTCCCACCGGAAAAGCACCACTCCTTTGTTTTAGGCAACTTCATAGACAATGTTGTCAGATCTGCCACTCCCTCAGTCCTCACCGAATCCCTCATACCCGCTACCCCTCCTACCATTTGAGAACCAGTGACTCAAATGCCCTCCTGGTTCCTAAGACTCGCACCCAAATGGGCGACTGGGCCTTCGCTGCATACACGCCCAGGTTGTGGAACTCCCTTCCAGCAAGCACTCGCTCCTCCCTCTACCACCCCTGCTTTAAAGCCTCCCTTTGGGGCTTTCTCAAATCTGCCTCTACCTGCCTCTGCACTTGACGAACCCCCTCGACCTATGTTGCTCTGACTGGCTGAGTCGTTACCTAACTCATCTGTCAAAGGCAGTGGCCCTCTGCACCTTATCCATTAGCGAGCTCGCAGCTTTCTAGAAGTATGGGACTGCTTAGGTTCAACTGCTCAAACAGCGTGTGCATATTTACTGTTCTATATCCGTATTTGGCTCTGGGTGTCCCCTACCCCAATTGTTACTTCTCTGTCTATCTGCTACCCTCATCCTTTAGAGCATTACTGCTTGGTATGATGATTACTGCTTTCCATGAGTGAACCATACTGTTATTCTACCTTCTGCTTGCAATGTAAACCCCTGTTGTTTCTTGTATTGACCTTGTTGCTTGATGCTCTTGAATGTACCCTGTACTTGTTTTTGCCTGATGTTCATAAATGTACCTTGTAATTTCCTGGGTCGCACCGGAAAATAGGCACTTGGTTGTCTAGTGTGCTTACCCAGTTAACAAAAGCAAACAAATAAACTAAGTAGAACAATAACAAACAGTAACAACAATAACATGAATAACATGATCGACAAACTTCCCTGTGTTTCCTTCCCCCACCCCTTCCTTACCCTCCTTTCCTGTATCTCCACATTGACTTCGTAACAAAGATTCTATTTTGTACCATTCATACACACAGTAATGGTAAACAGAAAAACTCGCATCCCCACAATGTGAACATGCCTCCCCACTCCCTCCCCAGGTTAACCCACTATAGGCCCCACAGAGATGGGTACCTTCTCCGCGGCATCTGACTTTCTTCGAAAGGGAGGCATACCTAGTACAGTTCTTCCTTTCATTTTTCCTTATCCCCCTCCCTTCATTACCTATATCATTCTTCCTCTTTCTCCCCCTTTTGGCTTGCGGTCTGTGCCAGCAGTAGACACGGTAGTATCTGTGTCCCCCATCCCCCACACTCCCCCCTAGCTTCTCCATCCAGGCTAGGTGGATGTTTTGAGCAAACTTCTATTGCTTCTCCCCATCTCCAGTGTATTAAGTACTTCTCCAGTTCTGGTTATTTACACCCAGTATGTCCTTACAGATGCATTCTCCTCTAATTTCCCCTTCCCTTCATGTATACCTGCTGCATTCTCCCTTCATACTTCTTTGCAGGTGTCCAATACACCCTCGTAGATTCTACCATTCTCCTCTCCCCCCCTCCAGTGTCTTTAGATCCTGCCTGCATAAAGGCTGCCCCTGGGGCCGCACAGGTATGTTTATCCATGCAGTCCCTACGGAGTCTGTCCGCTGTCTCAGGGGGTGAATGGAGCTCCGGGCTGAAGGCCACGGGATAGTGCAGCACAAAACCATAACTACACACAATGCCCTGCCCCACTGCACCCCCCAGCTTACTGTACATGGGCAGAGAGGATCTGCCATAGGTTCAAGCTCTGCTCTGCAGCTCGATCACGTCAGCCCAATGTTTGTATTCCGCTGGGTAAAAAGGTTGGGAGAAAAGCGTAGACAAAACTTAGGCAAAAAACACAAAGGACAGAGAGCCTAGCACTCCAGTCCACTGTGTCACAGTCCAGCTATTTGACAAACCACATCAGTATTTAGTCCAACATAATTCTGTGCCCGCACATTGTGAGCCTCACAGTCAGAAAATTGCTTGCTGTACTGCCTTATTCAGCCCACCTTCTTCTTGAGCTCCTGCACAAAACTCATTGCCTTTTCAACCTCCCAAAAGGAGTAAGTAGCACCCTCATGTTTAATTTTGAGTGTTGCTGGACATAGCATGTAGTTTTTGACTTGTAGCTTCCATAGCTGGGCTGTCACAGTGTTGAATGCCCTCCATTTTTTCAGCAGTCTGCTTGAATAGTTCTGCGATACAAAGAGGCATGCACCCTCAAACTCCACTTCTCCCTTCTGTCTAAAAGCATTAAGTACTGCTTGCCTGTCTTGGAAATTATGATACCTTATCACAATCTGCCATGGCGGCTGTCCCTCTGGTGGCCTGGGCATCACCGCGCAGTAGTCTCTCTCCAATTTATGTCTCCCACCCTTCGGCTGGAGTCCTAGGATGGCAGGGAGCTTTTCAGCGCAGAAGGCTAAAATATCTATAAGTGCCCTCAATTCACATGCACCCCTCACCAGTGTCAGAACCAAACTCAAATCCTGTCGCTGGTTCTCTGCCGACCTTAAATCCGCACTGCTTGCCAGAGACAAACTCTGGAAAAGGGCAAGAAAGACAAAGGACCCAAATGACTGGCTCCAATTCAGAAAAGCCAGAAACTCCTGCACAAAACAAGTAAGAAAAGCCAAGGCAACCTTCTACACAGCTGAACTAGATGCCTCCTATAACAACCCTTCCAGGTTCTGGGGTACCATAAAGGGCATCCTAGGTCAAACCTCTACCCCTGTCTTACCATCCAAAATTAAATTAAATAATATTGAAATCACCAACAAGCAAAATATCGCGAATGCCTTCAATGACCATTTCACTACAGCTGGCCTGGCTTTCGACTCCTCTCCTGCAAACCTATTAAGATCATCTCTAAACCTACAATCTACTGAGAATCAAATGATTGCTTCCACATTCTCATTCAAACCAATATTGTTTAAAGAAGTAGAAGACCTCCTACTCCAACTAGATACCACCAAAAGCGCCAGGTGCAAACTCCTGGATCCCTACTTTCTAAAAGTAGCACTGTATGCCTTAACCGCCCCTCACCCATCTCTTCAATCTATCACTTGTCACTGGTACTATCCTCAATATGGAAAACAGCTCAAGTGTTTCCACTACTTAAGGCAGGTGATCCCATGGACCTCAATAATTATAGGCCCATCTCAATCTTACCAATACTATCCAAGATGCTTGAGAAGCTGGTAAACTCTCAGTTAACTGCCTACCTTGATACCAACAATCTCCTAAATCCAGCTCAATCTGGGTTTAGATCAATGCATAGCACCATCTCTGCTTCTAGCAAAAGTCACAAATGACTGGCAGACTACCCTAGATAAAAAGAAGAATACCTGTGCTGTGTTTCTGGATCTAAGCAAAGCCTTTGACACTGTGGATCATGATCTTCAATCACCTCACTAAACTCCATAGGCCTTGACTCACTCTCTATTAAATGGTTCAGATGCTATCTCTCTGGAAGGCTACAACTGGTAAAGAATGATGGTGATCTATCTACCCTAAGCCACTCCTAAGAGGTGTACCACAAGGCTCCATCCTGGGTCCCATCCTTTTGCCATTTACATCAACAATATTGACTCCAATCTCTCTCTTTCTAATATCCACCTTTTGCAGATGACACTGTACTTTATGTGAGCGATCCTCACCATCAAAAGCCTGTGAGCTCCTACAGTCTCAATTCTCCTCCTCCAGCATAACCTATTAAAAAGAAATTATTACTAAATGCTAAGAAAACCAAAGCTATGTTCTTTGCCCACAAGAACTGTTCTTCCACTATCCCATCATTCACCCTCCCACAACTCTCTACCATCCTTGGTGAAAATCTGGAATATGTTGACAAATTCAAATACCTAGGAGTATGGATAGACAATAAACTAGACTATACTGCCCGTTGAAGAGCTCCTGAAAAGCTAAGACAAAGACTTGGTCTATTCTATAGAATCAAACACTACCTGACCAAAGATTCCAAACAAAGATTAATCCTTGCATCATTCATGTCCCTCATTGATTATGCTGACTTCCTCTACGTCATTGCTCCCTCTCCCATCTAAACAAACTAGACACCCTGTATCATAGAGCTATTAGATTCATTACTGACCTTCCCTCTAGCACCCATCATTGCTCTCTCTACAATGCAGTCAGCTGGACATCCCTGCAACATAGAAGAAGGAAAAAATGCTGCTATCTGGATCTACAAAGCTCTGACAAACAAACTCCCTTCCTACATCTCAGATTGCTTCAACCAGATCACATCCAGGCCCTACACCTTGAGGATCAACAAACTGATCCTGCTGAAGATTCCTATCACCTGCACCCGGTATGGAAGAGCTGCAATCAGTTATTCCCTGGCACTTATCTGGAATTCTATCCAAAAGACATTGAAAATGGAAACACTGATCCCCCTTACATCCTTCAAAAAGCTGTACACCAGCCTAATCCCAGACTCATGCAATTACTTCCACAAGGCCTAGTCCTCCCACACCCTCACTCCCCCCACAACCTCTCTCTCCCCCACCCACCCCCTTCTAAATCTCATCCCTATTCTTCTATCATTGCTCTGGTCCTTTCCACATCAAACCACAAACATATTTGCCCACCCATGTACCATTATCCAAGCCTTATCCCACCAGACTGTTTGTTTCTCACCTTTAATAGGTTTTGGTTTACTGTCCTTTGCCTTGTATATATGTAAATAATTGTATATCTATCTCACTCATAAATGTTTGTATTTGTGCTATTTCAATATCATGTTTTTTGTATACACTCTGTAACCTTTTTTGTTATGACCACTCAGGTCCATCTTGTAAATGAGCTATGCTCAATGATGTTCGCCTGAATAAATAAAGATTTTGATTGATTGATTGATTGATCTCTCCCTTCTTTTCTATCCGGCACCCCTCTGATATGTAAGTTTAGGCACTGGGCTAGTTCTCCTGATAGTCGAACAATTCTCTGAACTCCTCAAGCTCCTTCTCTAATGCCGACAACTGGGAGGTGAACGGGTGCACCGTGTCCTCCATCTGCGAGATTCTTTCTTCCACTTCTGTGATTCTAGCCATTTGAGTGGTCATTTAGTCTGCAGTTTCTTTCAGTGGCCCATCCAGATGCTGCTTCCTCTTTTCCAGATGGGGCGAGAGAGCCGCTAATACTTGCAGCGTCACCTTGTGGCCCAGTACCGCCATTTCTGTGGCTGATAGTGAGACTGGGCCTAGCTGTTCAGCTTGTGGCACTGCACTTTGCTTCTTAGCATTTTTTCATCACCGATCTCAAGGTTTTACCCGCATTTTGCTGCGGATAGTCATCCATTGTTAATCTCTGTTGGTTTTTAGCCAAAAATGTAAGGAGTTTAACTTTAGATGCTACAGATATTTTATTGATTGAATTCTTGAGGAAGGGAGCGGCAGGAATACACATTTTTACCTGTTGCTGCTCATAAGCACCCCCCAGATATATTTTAAAAGTAAACTTTATCAAGCCTCATATTAACCCACCACTGTAGCATGACATAACTATTAACATATTCTTTAAGTGTAGACAGAAAGAAGATCCTTGACTCTATCTGTTAAACTATAATGTCTTCATATGACCCACTCTTATGTAATAGTCAAAATATAACAATCTGAAAAAAAAAAGTGGATTTAAGGCAACAAAATGTCAATTAGTGAGGTAGGTAAACCTGAACCAGAAGTCTCTGCCGTCACTTTGTGTGTTCGCGTCCTCTTCTCCTTGTGATTCCAAATAGGAATTTTCATTTCTTCTTCTCTGTGGCTGTGCATGTTTTTGGGCCCAGTTCAGAGTCTCCGCAGGGTCCGTAAATATATGAAAACTTTCCCTTCGTGTGTCAGTCAAAAGCAGTCAGGGAGCAATATGCCATTAAGGATTCCTGCTTCTCAAAGCATAGTGCAGATGTCGTCAAAGCGCTTCTTCTTCTGGTGGATAACATAACTTAAATCTGGGTATATGGAGACCCGCTGACCACCTTGGAGCAATGTGCGCTTTTGCTGGCTAAAGTTAAAATGAAGTCTCTTGTCCCCACACCATAAAGCACTGTGGCACTTGAACAGCTGGTTCTGATTGCTCTATGATTTTGTAATATAAAAATGTGTTATTGAATGTCTCTCATGAGACAGCCTGTGCTCCTGGGATAACCCCCCTCCCCCCCAGGTTTCAGTTCGAAGGACAGGAGATGTTAAACAGAAGATCTCTGTGATGTGATTAACTTCCAAGAACTCACATTTTATAGCCTTGTTTAGGATATATGTTAACCTGAAAGACAGGAGATAATTAAAGACTAAGGAGACATAATTAAGGGTCTCCTGTTTATCTGACTTAATTGTAGCAGACCAGTTGCAAGGAGGGATCGTAAACTTTTATGATGTTTCAGAGGAATCGCAATTTATGACCTCCTGCCTTTGAAGTGTGGAAATAGGAATTGCTCAAAGATCAAAGAGGAGCAGGAAACCACTCTACATCAAAGTGTCATATGGAAAAAATGAGTGTCTGCTGATGTCACCTTATTTAATATACCCCGAGTGATGGGGCATCCTGTGTGTATTAATTTTTATATTTTTCAGGGAGGAGCTAGGTGACATCATGGAAGGGGCAGGTTTAGAGACAGTTTAACTGTATTCTGTATTTCCACTTGGACACATTCCTGTTGGACTCTGAAATAACAACATCTAACTATAAGCACTGTAAGAAGGGAATAATACATTAGATAGGCAAGTCTAAGTATATTGTGGTAGGAGTTTACGTTTGTATTTTGACCTTGTTCTTTTAAGTGATTGTATGTTTTGTGATATATTGTTCTGTGGTTACATTTTACGTATTTGTATTCATCTTAAGTAAAACCTCTTCTTTTAAAGATTGCCTGTGTCTTCGAAATTCTTTTGCCTGTGAGGTACAGATGGTTAAAGTTGACACTGTTCATAAGCTTAAGGTATACCAAACTGGGAAAAGGTAAGAATCTATATAAGGCCTTTCATAGAGTTTTTAAGGGTTCATTTTGTGTACCTGGTTAGGTGCCCATAAGCGAAAGATATCTGGCATTCCCCCAAAGAGCAGAATTATCTGAGCCTGTACAGTTGGGTATGCTAGCAAAAGGTTCACAGTTTGAATACCTCCAGAACTTGAGACCAAAGGTGATTCAAACCCACAAAACAAACAGGAGGGTTACCTTGTTCACAATACTGCGCACGGAGGTTAGCACTGTGGGAGCAGAGGGTCTGACCTGCTGAGTGGGGCTGTGACAGATTGGTTGGCAGTGGTGTGCATAATTTTGGTAATACAAGCTTTTATTGTTCAGTGTGTCAGTTTAATATTGTCAGCTCACTTGCAAAACAAGGCAGTGATTTTTTTTTTTAAAGGACGCAGAACTATATCACTTGGCTTACAGTCAAGTTCCTACCGGTTTTATTTTTTTCTAAAGTGCAAGTTAGAGTAGCCATAGTTAGGGAAGAAGATGGCTTCCAACTACAGCGGGCACACTGTAGACTACTTAAAGCAGTTGTGCAGGGATAGAGGAGTCCTGTACAAGGTGAAAGCCACCAAGCAGAACCTCATGGATGCTGTGATGGTAGCAGATGCCCAGAGCATTGAGTCACAGATAGTGACTGTAAGGGACCGAACCTTGAGTGTGGAAGGGCTAGCGGCCAGTGCAGTGTCCAGATCTGATGAGGAGGACAGCAGGGCCAGTGCCAGCAAAGGGCCACAGCAGCAGGGGAAGGTCACCAGTATTCTGGAGCCAGAAGTACTCAGGCTGCAGACTGAGTTGCACAGAATGGAGCTGGGGTTCCAGGAGAAGAGGGAGCGAGAACAGCGAGAGGCAGAGTGGGAACAGTGGGAGGCTGAGTGTGAGAAGCCTGAGTGCCAGTGAACTGCAGAGGAAAAGAGGGAGCAAGAACGTCGAGAGGTGGCCCGTGAACAGTGAGAGGCAGACCGTGAGGAACATGAGCGTCAGAGGTGACATGAACTGAAGAAGCTACAACTCCAACCACCAGCACCAGAGCAGGTAAGTGGCTTGGGTTTAACTGGGACTACAAGACTGGGTTACAAATTGAATTCCAAATTGATAGCCGAATTTAAAGAGGGGGAGAATATGGATGCCTTTTTAAATTCTTTTGAAAAAGTTTGTATTCAGGCTAAAATTTCTAGGGAGTCCTGGAGCTTCCGGCTATCCCCGCTACTTACCGGGAAAGCTCAGGATGCATTGGGTCAAATGGACAATAAGGACAGTAATGATTACAGCAAACTTAAAGCTACACTGTTAAAAAAAATTGAATTAACTGCTGAATGATACAGAGCTAAATTCCGTAAGCTAAGGAGAAGCCCTGACATGAGCTACGAGGAGCTAGCCATGAAACAATGTCAGTTTTTAAAACATTGGTGGGAAGGAATTGAAGCAAACTCTGTAGATAAAATTGAAAATGTGATTCTGTTAGAACAGTTTTCCTGGGCATGCCCAGCAGAGCTGAAAACCTGACTGGAGGACCGAGATCCCAAAACAGTGCAAGAAACTGCTAAACTCGCGGACCACTATGCCAAGAGCAGACCTGCTCTGGGAGTGAATGGGGTGTGCGTGGCAGTGCAGAAAGGGAAAAGCGCACCTTCAGGGCAGCTAAAACCCTCACTGCTTCCACCAAAACCAGTTAGCCCCAGGTTTCAGAGAAAAGATTTCTCTGAGAAAAGAAATGAATGTTGGTTGTGTAAAGAAACTGGGCATATTGCCAGACAGTGTCCCAAAAGGATGAGCAATATGCAACATGGGGCTAGGAAAGAAGTGGGTTGTTTGTGTATCATTGGAAGCATGCCTGTGTACATGAGGGAACACATGCACCCAGTCATGGTGAATGGTGTACAAACGCAAGGGTTAAGGGACACAGGGGCATCCCTGACATTGGTAAAAGGGGATCTGGTACAACCTGGTCAGCTTATACCCAGTAAATATGTCACTGTACAAGACTTTACTGGTGGGGAGAAAACATTGCCCCTTGCTAGTGTTCTTCTAGATTGGGGTGAAACAGGGAGAACTGTGCAACAGGTGACTGTAGCCAAAACATTAGCAGTGGACATCATCCTTGTCAACAATCTCCAACAGGGGATGGTATGTGCAGTTACCCATAGCCAAGCGGCAAGGGAAAATTGTAGTTCCCTGAACCACACAGAAGCCATTGTGGAAACCACTGGGAGGCTGGTTCCCCAGCATGTGTCTTCTGATATGGAGAATAATGAAAAGGGGGCAGAAATTTCCCCAGTAGCAGTTAACCACATAGCTACAGAGGGTTACTCCTAAGAGGGAGGGGTGACCCATTGTCAGAGGGTTAGGAATGATAGTGATCCTGAGTGCCCTGATGCTAGTGTAAGGGACCCCAGTTTAGAGACTGAAGGGGACCTGTCCCATACCTTGGGAATGTGTAAGAAGTTTGCAGCTGCTCAGAAAAGTGACACTAGTCTAGAGAAGCCGAGGGCTTGGGCAGACTCTGACGGAGCACAAGAAGGTGATGGTAAACATAAGGTTTATTGGAAAAATGGACTGATGTATACTCAGGCTGTGCAGACAGAGGGAGGGGTGCTAGGCAGGCAGCTTGTCATTCCCCGGGGTATCATAAGCAGTTGCTCAAGATTGCACATGATATTCCCTTGTCTGGTCATCTGGGAATTGTGCGCACTATGCAGCGATTGGCCCAGAATTTCTATTGGCCCAACTTCACTCAGCAGGTGTAAAGGAGTCTGCAGGTCTTGTCACCGTGCCAAGAAATAGGAAGGCAGGCAAGAAACCCAAGCCACCCTAATTCCATTGCCCATAGTGGAGGAGCCATTCCAGAGGGTGGGAATGGATATTGTGGGGCCTTTAAATACCCCTAGCTCCTCAGAAAAGAGATTCATCCTGACTCTGGTGGATTATGCTACCCGGTACCCAGAGGCAGTCGCCCTATCCTCACTGAGGACAGACAAAATGGCAGATGCCTTACTTGGGATTTTCTCCCATGTTGGGTTTCTGCAGGAGGTTATCACTGATCGAGAGGGTTCCTTCGTGTCAGACCTGATGAAATGTTTGTGGGAGAAGTGTGGGGTGGTGCAGAGATGCATGACACTGTATCACCCACAAGACAATGGGCTTGTGGAAAGATTTAATGGTTCCCTGAAGTCAATGCTCCGGGTGTTTTCTAAACAGCATGGGAGGGACTGGGAGAAATACCTTTCTCACCTGTTGTTTGCATACAGGGAGGTGCCCCAAGAGTTGACAAGATTTTCCCCCTTCGAACTCTTATATGGATGCCGGATATGTGGCCCCCTAGACTTGATCCAGGAGGACTGGGAAGGCAAGCAAACCACCCAGGGAACTCCCATAGTGGATTACGTCCTTAGGTTTAGGGAAAGGCTGAAAGAGCTTATGGGGACAGCCCAGAGCAACCTGGCAGCTGCCCAACAGAAACAAAAAGTGTGGTACGATCACAGTGCCAGAGCTTGCTCGTACATGGTGGGTCAGGAAGTCATGGTCCTTATTCCGGTCCAGAAAGACAAGCTGCATGCTGAGTGGGCAGGACCGTACAAAGTAGTTAGGAAGGTAAATGACGTGAACTATATTATAGAGTTACCTGACAGAAGACAGACAGAAAGGATGTACCATGTCAACATGATGAAGCCATATGCTAATAGGGTTGACATGGTGTTTGCAGTGTGTAGTCCTGGGGAGGGGATGGATGAAGGAGACCCCCTTCTGGACTTGCCGAAAGAAAGCAAGTGGGAGTCTTCTGTGGAGGCAGTAAAATTGTCTCCCCAGCTGGCCCCGAACAAGATCCAGGAAGTAAGGGAGGTTTTAGCAGACTTTGCCACATTGTTTAGCACCAAGCCTGGACTAAACCCCTTAGTGACACACGATGTTGAGACAGGGACACAGATGTCCATACGGCGGACAGCGTATTGGATGTCAGAGGCTATCCAAAAGGACATTAGGAGGGAAGTGGAGGATATGCTGGATTTAGGGGTAATTCAGAGATCCCACAGCCCCTGGGCCTCACCCGTAGTCCTTGTGCCCAAGCCAGATGGCTCTACTCATTTCTGTGTGGACTATCATGGACTGAATGCAGTCACAAAGTCAGACACCCACCTGATGCCCCGGATGGATGAATTTCTGGACAAGTTGGGAGGGGCGACCTCCCTTACGACTATTGACCTGACCAAGGGGTATTGGCAGGTAGAGTTAAAAGACAGAGCTAGGAAGAGGTCAGCCTTCATCACTCTGATAGGTGTATTTGAATTTAAAGTAATGCCTTTCCGAATGAAGAACGCCCCGGCCACTTTCCAAAGGTTGGTGAACCAGGTGTTAAATGGTGCTGAGGAGTATGCTGTGGTGTACCTGGATGACATTGCCATCTTTAGTGCCAGCTGGGAGGAACACCTCTCCCATCTTTGGGAAGTGCTGGGCAGGATACAGAGGGCCGGGCTCACTGTCAAAGCTGAGAAGTGTCAGGTGGCCATGGGAGAAGTGGCATACCTCGGGCATGTGGTAGGCTGGGGACAGCTCCGTCCTAACCAAATAAAAATAGAGGTGATCCAGGCATGGCCCAGACCAGAAACACAGAAGCAGGTCAGGAGTTTTCTAGGGACAGCAGAGTACTATAGGAAATTTGTACCCAATTACAGTGCCCTGGCTGCTCCCCTATCTGACCTGGTAAAGAAAAGGATGCCAAAGAAAATTACCTGGGGACCAGCCTGTGAGGAAGCCTTTACCAGACTGAAGGAGGCATTGTGCAATGCTCCTGTTTTGACAAGTCCTGACTATAGCAAACCCTTTAGAGTTCAGACTGACACCTCAGACTTGGGTTTTGGGGCAGTACTGAGTCAGACATCCAACCAAGTGAAAGATCACCCGGTAGTGTACCTGAGTAAAAAGTTACTTCCCGGGGAGTGGGCATACTCTACTGTGGAAAAGAAGTGTCTTGCCATAGTGTGGGCCCTAAAGAAGCTAGAGTCATACTTATATGGGCAGCATTTGTGGTACAAACTGACCACAACCCCTTGGTTTGGCTGACGCAAATGGGAAACACTAATGGTAGATTGTTAAGATGGAGTCTTGCTTTGCAAAGGTATGACATAACAATCTTACATAGGGCTGGAGTGACCAATCAGAACTCAGATGGCTTGTCTTGTGTCTATGAGGAGTGAACTAATTTGGGAAGCTCATCCCATGCAGGGGATAGAGCCCCCAAATTCAGTCTAGGTGAGGAGGATTGTGACACTTGGACAGCTGGTTCTGATTGCTCTATGATTTTGTAATATAAAAATGTATTATTGAGTGTCTTTCATGAGACTTCCTGTGCTCCTGGGATAACCCCCCGGCCCCCAGGTTTCAGTTCAAAGCACAGGATATGTTAAACAGAAGATCTCTGTGATATGATTAACTTCCAAGAACTCACATTGTATAGCCTTGTTTAGGATTTATGTTAACCTGAAAGCCAGGAGATAATTAAAGACTAGGGAGACATAATTAAGGGTCTCCCGTTTATCTGACTTAATTGTAGCTGACTAGCTGCAAGGAGGGATCATAAACTTTTATGACGTTTCAGAGGAGTTGCAATTTATGACCTCCTGCCTTTGAAGTGTAGAAATATAAACTGCTCAAAGATCAAAGAGGAGCAGTAAACCACTCTAGATCAAAGGGTCATATGGGGAAATGAGTTTTTGCTGATGTCACCTTATTTAATATACCCCCTGAGTGATGGGACAGCCTGTGTGTATTAATTTTTATATTTTTCAGGGAGGAGCTAGGTGACATCATGGAAGGGGCAGGTTTAGAGACAGTTTAACTGTATTCTGTATTTCCACTTAGACACAATCCTGTTGGACGCTGATACAACAACATCTACAGTAACTACAAGCACTGTAAGAAGGGAATAATACATTAGATAGACAAGTCTAATTGCATGGTGGAAGGAGTTTGCACTGTTTTCCTTGTTTTCTTTTAAGTGATTGTATGCTTTGTGATATATTGTTCTGTGTTTACATTTTACATATTTTTATCCATTTTCTCAGTAAACCTCTTATTTTAAAGAGACTACTTGGTCTGCCTTTGAAATTCTTTCTTTTGCATGTGAATACCAAACTGGGAAAAGGTAAGAATTTTGCTAAGGTCTTTCATAGAGTTTTAAGGGTTCATTTTGTATACCAGGTTAGGTGCCCTTGGCGAAAGATATCTGGCATTCCCCAAAGAGCTGAATTATCTGAGCCTGTACATTTGGGTACACTAGCATAAGGTTCACAGTTTGAATCCCCCCAGAACTTGAGACCAAAGGTGATTCAGACCCGCAAAACAGACAGGAGGGTTACCCTGTTCTGTTAACTCTTCATAATACAGCACTCGGAGGTTGGCACTGTGGGAGCAGAGGGCCTGACCTGCTGAGTTGGGTTGTGACAACCACCACTACTATGGCTCTGGGTACCTCCGTGTCCATGGGTCTTCCTTGGAAAGCCACTCTGTATATTTTCTGGATGATAATATGCTGATCCATTAGTGGCTGCCTCAATTGTTGTTCAAGCCAGTCCTTTATAAATAATCCCAAATGATCTCCTTCACTGCATTCTGGCATGCCGATTATTCTTAGACTAGCAGCTCTGGCCTGATTTTCTAAATTCTCTAGCCAAGACTGCAGATGGGTATTCTCCCTCACTAAGGAGGTCGTAGCCTTCATGGCAGCTTTCAATTGCTTCCTAGTGTTAATCAATTCCATTTTTAGAGAAATTACCTCTAACTCTAAAGTAAGGACTCTGTTGGTGAGAGAGTCAAACTTCTCTGACAAGCCAGCCATTGAGGTGAGCAACCTGTTCATTTTTTGGCCCAAGGTCTCTAGGGTTTCCTCTCCATCTACAGCGGGTTCAGGGAGGTTGCGGCCTTGTGTAGACCGCGTGGTTGTTGGCCCAGCAATATTTTTACTTTTACTGCTGTCAGTCATAGACTTTTCCTTTTTTGGGTTCCCCATTGTGACTGAGGAGGTATTCCAGTTTGCAGCAATCAATTTATTTACAGTCCAGATCCGCAGTAAATCAGGTTTAATGGCTTTGCCAAATCAAAATTGTGCAGAGCTTTACATCCCAGTGGCCATTTTGCTCAGGCGCCACAGCGCCCCCCAACCATGTTTCTGTGTTTGTGCCATTTTGGCAGGCACTACTGGTTTATCAGTTACACTTTAAGTGTTTGTTGCAATGTAACTAATCATTAATTGCATGCAACAGTGTAATTACACTGTATTTATGTGTGTTGCATGCAACTACATTTCAATTGCAATCCAGTTACAGTGTAGTTATACTATAACAACAGTGTAGTTAAGTGACACTTAAAATGAAGTGTAACCAGTTTACCTGTAAACATTCTGTTATTCCCTTGGCAATCTATTATTTTCCAATTCTCATTCACCATCTTTCTGATTTCTATTAGTTTCTCATTATTTGTGACTGCCAGTACTACTCTACTCTCATTCTGTGTATTCTCCCTGCCTCCAGCTCCCATCCCTGTAGTGCCTGTTCATGTGTAATGGTGTTTATTCTGTATTTGGCTTTACTGAGCACTTTCCCAGGGTATCCTCTTTTGGAATCTTACATTCATGTTATTAAGTTGTTTTTGGTATCCCTCTTCTTCACTATAATTTCATCTTACTGAGACATACCCAATTACAATTATGTTACCAACTAGAGAAGAAATCCCCTTAATACAAGGAAATAAAAATGAATCCCAGATATAGTGATACCACATTGGGAGGTTAATCTGAAAGTAATATCTTAAGTTTATAAATGAAAAATTAGCTGTGATACTAGTCCAAGAGTAGTATGACTTACTCGTAAAAACTTAAAGTCCAAATATAAAGGATTGTCCAGTACTGCACGCCCCAACAGGGGCTTGTGGTGTCATACTATATATCTCAAGTCCATCTACAAAATATCATTCGGCAGCAATAATTCAGCCAAAAAGGAACAAAAATTACAAATGAATCTACTTATTATTATCTAAAGGAAAGAGAGAATCCTATTTTCAAAGTTCAGTAAGTGAACTTCATAAAGCGAGGGAAAAGCTTTGTCCCACCTATCCTTAAGTATTTTAAACCAAAAAATTACTTATACTGTAAGAAGAGCAGTAGTCATAAGGATACTGCTTAAGTCCAGTAGGCATCTTTCAGCTGGCGCCTAAGTCCTCAGTATCACTTGGGTCCTCTTCCAGGTTATCGCCACCACTCCAAGGAGAGGAGATAAATCGAGTAGCACACTTTGCTGCTTCACTTGGATCCGCAAACACCCAAACTTTTCCTTGATACACAATTCTCAGTCTATCAAGAAATATGATGGCATGATGAATCGCCGCTGCCCGAAGTTGCTTTCTGGTAGCATCGAATCTCTTGAGCCGCATCCTACTAGCGTAGCTAATATCAGGAAACAAGTACACGCATGATCATCCTGTGTAAGCGGCTCTACTTGTTGGGCCAATCGAAGAATTTTGTCCCTGGTTCTAACTCCATCTGTAACTAGGAGCAGCATTTGAGGGGCTTCAGAATCCATTCTATAACCCTGCGGGGTTATCCAATAGTCTTTCTGGAGGCTGAAACAAGATTGCTGGCCTTCTGATAGTAACTTCTTCCCTAGCCACTTTTTTTCCCCACTTTTTGGCCCTGCAGCCAGCCGCCGTACATCAGCCTGGTCAAAGCGCCCCAGTGCTTCTACCTCCAGGCCCCTGTGCTCTTCTCCCAGTACCCTTGGCTTACCCCCCAGAGGGCAGGGATGCAGCACTTGGGTGCTGCATGACTAATAACTGCCTGGGGAGAGCAGGTCCCAGAGGCTAATGGAAGCCGGGAGCAGGCTTCACAAGCGCGTCCAGCTGCAAGGAGTTTCTTTGCTTTTTGTCAAGGGCAGGGACGTGCAATGATGTTCAGCATCCGCCCCGGCCCTCAGATGTTGCCGCTGGTAGCTGCATGAACCCCCAGTTTCCACCAGAGGTCCATCGAGTGCTGTGCATGACCCACACCCTCCCCTCGGAGAAGGAGAGCAGTCCATGGGACGCTCAATCCTACTCCCCCCTGGCCGGGCCTCCAGTGACCCAGGTTTCCATTCCTGAACCCGGGCCACCAGCGTTGCAAGTGGAAATCTAACCACTGTGCCAGTGGGCTGACCCTCTAGCTACTCCTGAAGAAACATAAGAGGGTGATCCCCTCCGGTAGCTCTAGAATCCGAATACGGACTGCACAGGCCTGGTTCTCCAAGGATTCTAAATGCGCTCTGAGATGGGTGTTTTATTTTATTATTGTGGCAAGTGGATTTGGTCTGTCTCTTTACATCACAGACTACGTTTTGAAGAGTTTCCATTGTCTTCTCCACCACATTTACTCTGGTAGCAAAAGAGTCCAACTTCAAACTAATATCTGATACTGCAGAAATAAGCCTCTGCATCTTGAGGCCCAACAAGGACATTCTTTCTTCAGGCTCTTGCACAGAGGTGGCCTGCACTTCCAAACCAGCCCTCGTAGTAAGAGAAGTTCCAGATAATTTACCTCCTGAGCCGCCACCCTTGTCTTTCTGAGGATTCCCCAATTTTACTCTCCAAAGTCTCAGCTATCGAGTAGTGTGAAGTTTTAGACAATTTCCAATGTTTAAAGAGCAGTTTGTAAGGATTTTATTATATTTTAGCAGAGAGCTCCTGAAATTGCTGCATCTCAGCTTGGGCTCCACAGCGCCCGTGACCTCAATTTAACATCTGTTCTGAAGAATAGCACACCCCATTAGTACAGTACCCCCCTAATACCGCACTCGTGTGACAGTGTTTAGGTAAGAGCCGAACTCCAGTGTGGGACTAGAACCCATGATCTTCTGGCCCAGAGGCAGATGTGCTACCAACTGAGCCATGCTGACACGTACTACTATAGGATGTTCTTTAATTTTTCTTCATGAATGTTTTTATGGTGTAGCATGTATTTCTGTCTGAGGGCTTTTTATATAAGCCCGTGTGTATTTGCCCATCCTTGATGTAATGTTCAGGTCCAAATATGGGATTCCCACTCCCATGATTTACTATTTATATTATCATGAAATCATATCAGATCGTCACTGCTACCTTTCCATAGAAGAAAATGGTCATCACTAACTCTTTTATACACTATGTTATTTGTAAAAACTGGATTTGTGTTGTGATTTAAAATAAATTCTCTTTCTCTCAGATGCTGAACAAATGCATTTGCGTAAGCAGGGGCCATTTTCAAGCCCACAGCAGTCCCTCGGCACTGCTCAAAGTACTTACAGCTCAGTAAAGCTAAGCACAGATTAAACACCATTACGCATGAGCAGGCACAACAGGGCATGGGAACTAGAGGCAGGGAGAATACACAGAACAAGGGCAGAGTAGCGCTGGCAGTCACAAGTAATGAGAAACTAAAGGAAATCAACAAGGCAGTGAATAAGAACTGTGAAATAACAGAAGATTACCAAAGGAATAACAGAATTTTCACAGGCAAACCAATAGTGGCTGCCAAAAGGACACAAACATTACGTAACAAACTAGTGAACATAGTGACACAGAAGGCACAAAACAATTACAGCTCAGACCATTGCAGTCAGGCATGCTACCCTGTGGCAGGTGCAGTGTCTTTGGCCAAACCAATAACAAAAACAAGCATTTCTCAATGCTGAAAGTTCATCATGTACATTGGTGTCATGGGGGGGAGTGGGCGCCCCCAGTGTCTGTATACTGTTGTGGGGTTACACAGCGGACAACAATGGACAGACAGATGACACTGGGGGATTGGGCACCCCTTGTGTCTGCATACTGTTTGGGGAGGGTTACACAGTGCACAACAGTGGACAGACAGATGAGGACACTGGGGGACTGGGCACTCCCAGTGTCTCTATACTGTTTAGGGGAGGGGGGTTACACAGCGGAAAGTGATGGAAGGTTTTCTCTTTTTGGGAGGGATAAAAAACAAGCATCTGTCAATGCCGAACATTTGATGTATTGAAAGATGTCCACCTCTATGCCTTGTTTATGCCTTTGAGGTAATTAAATGTATCTGTTATATTCCCCCACTCCCTCCTTTCTTCCAATAAGTACATGTTGAGGTCCTTTTAATCTCTCCTGATATGTTCTGTGTTGCAAACCATGTACCATCTTGGTTGCCTTTCTGTGGGCTGCCTCCACCCTGTCAATGGGCTTGCGCATTTGCGGCCTCCAGATTTGCACATATTACTGTAGGTGAAGGCTCACTAGTGCATTGTACAATGGCATCACCACCTCATGCCTTTTGCTAGTGATACCTCTGCCTATGCATCCCAGCATGCCACTGGCCATCCTTGCAACATGTGTGCTCTGCTTTGACACCTTTTGGTCGTCAGAACTGATAACTCCTAGGTCCCTTTCTTCCTTGGTGATCATCAGCACCTCCACCCCATCCTGTAACTCTCCACAGGGTTCCCTCTTCTCAGGTGCATTATTTAGGCTTCTTTGCATTGAACCTCAGTTGCCACTCCTCATGCCATTTTTTAAGCCTCTCCGTGTCCCTGCTCATTTTCTCCACCCCTTCTGGAGTATTCACTCTGTTACAAATGTTGGTGTCATCTGCAAACAGGTAGACAGACCTTTGCTTCTAGCCCTTCTGCAATGTCTGTAATGAAGACATTGAACAGGACTAGTCCCAGAACTTATCCCTGAGGTACCCCACTGGTCACCCCATCTCCCTGGATTGGATCCCATTACCACCACCCTCTGCCTCATGTCGATCAGCCAGTTTCTAACCCAGTTTATCAGCTTATACACCATTGCCAAATTACTCATCTTGTTAATCAGCCTTCTATGTTGGACATTATCAAAGGCTTTGCTGAAATCAAGGTACTGTAGGTGACATCAAACGTCCCTCCCTGATTTACTTTCTTAATGAGGCATTAGGGTTTCCAACCCTCACACTCCACCCCCACCCTGCAGACACTGACAGGCATTGCAGGTGTCCCTTTGGGTCATCGGCCATAACGCTCACACCATTCCACCCCCACCCTGCAGACACTAACAGGTGTTGCAGTGTGCCTTGAGGTCTTCGGCCCTCACACTCACCCATTCCATAATGAAATAAGCTGAGATGGGTGCAGTATAGGAGAATGGGGTAAACATTTGGGCCAAGACTCAAGGCACACTGATGCCTGTCACTAGCTACAGGGTGGGCGATGGAATGGTGTGACATTGCGGCCAACAGCCCCAACAACAATCAACGCTTGTCAGTCTCTACAGGGTGGGGGGGGGGCCTACAGTTGGAAACCCTAATGCCCAAGATGTTTGTTGGTATTTTCACTCCAAATTTTCAACATGACCGTTTTGGGACAGGACCTCAGGAACAGTGGCACTATCATTTTGTTACTCAATCCCAAAAGGTGATTTTGCGCAATGACTGCGTTATTCAGCACCACAGGTGCTAAAACACATTTTATTTATTTATTTATAACATAAGAGCTACAACCCTTTGAGTCATAGAGTCGTTTCCAAAGGCTCCACGTCAACAATGATGATACCGGCAGCAACAATCCAGTTTAGCAATGGTGCAAAGTCATATAAGTGTGGATGTGCAAGTAGCAAGTAGGTGTGAGTTAAACATACATAGGGCAATTGTGTGTACAAGTGTCTGCTAAACATAGGATAATGAGGAATGTGAATTAAACATACAAAGGGTAGTTGCCTGTACAGGTGGCCGCTCAACATAGGATAATTGCCTATACAGCTGGTAGCTAAACAGAGGCTGCCTAACAGATATTACAAACTGTGCAACGTACATATCTAGGGTGACTGCCTATACAAGAGGTAGCTAACAGAACTCAGCAGTACAGGTTACAGTAAGATTGCAGTATGCTGCCTCCTGGGATGCTTTGCAGGGTGCTGCTTCCAAGGAGGCATTGTCAAGTTCCTATCATAGGAGTGAACAAAGAGTTAGTTAAGTTAGGCCTAGGGCACATGAGCCTCAGGGGTGGTGGAATGCGAGCTGCCTCAATTGGGACATTGTCAAAGGCTTGGGATGGCCTAGAGTGATGTAACATGGCCTAGGGTGGGGTTAGTGGTCACACTGGCAGTTACATAATGATAAAATACGTGTTTTCAGAGCTGCCTTAAAAGGACCTAGTTTGGAGATGGTGGTGATAGCAGGGGGGAAGGCATTATACCATGATGGAGCTCTGGAAGGGAAGGATCTTTGGGCTAGACTGGTCTTGACCCTAGGAACTTCCAGATAGTTTTGGTGGCTGTGCGAGTGGCCACGGAGAGGGTGGCCGATTGAAGGGAGGCTGTGACACCTGCTGGGGTTAGACCCAGGTGGATTTTCTTAGTGAAGAGACAGGTTTGAAACTGCAGCCTTTCCTCTAGCGTGAGTACATTGATGAGTGCATAGAGGGTGCAGGTGTGCATTTTCTTATCTGCACCCAAGATGAGTTGGCATGCCTTATTGCTAGTTGAATTTGGTGAAGCACGGTTGGGTCTGAGGCGGCATAGATTGTGAGTCTGTAGTCCACGAGTGACAGGACTGAGGATGTTACTGCCAGGTGAAGCACTTCAGGTGGCAGGCAGTCTTTGTGCCTGTATAGGAGACCAATTTGGGTATTCATGGCTGAAGAGAGTACTTTGATGTGCTCATGGAACGAGAAGGTGGTGTCAAAGGTGACACCCAGGTACTTATATGTTTGAACCTGCTCCAGAGGAAGAAGCGAGCAGGAGAGGATAGTCAGGAGATAGTCCTTTACCCTGTTTTGGCAGTGGGCAGAGAGCATGGTTTTGGTTTTTTTCACGTTGACAACTAGTCTATGTTCAGTAAACTAGTTATCTGTTTGAAGGAGTTTTGCAGAGAAAGCTGGAGTGTAGAGGGGTCAGGATCAGAGGAATAAAGAACTGTATCATCTGCATAAAGGAGCATGTTCCCAGAACAGGATTCTGGCAGTGTGTTAAGATATATGCTGAAAAGCAGGGGACCTAGTATGGATCCTTGTGGGACGCCTGAGTGCACTGGTAGCAAAGCGGAGAGGGTATTGTTAATTTTAACACACTGGGTCCTAGCAGAAAAGTAGCTAGAGAACCAGGAGAGGGGACCCTGGGAGACTCCGATGCATTGTAAAGTGTCCAGTAGGTGGGGATGGGAGACCGTGTCAAAAGCCTTAAAGAGGTCTAGGAACACAGCCTCTGCAAGGTGCCCTTTGTCCAGTGCAAAGTGTAGTGAGTTAGAGAATTCTGTAAGGGCGGTGGTAGTACTGTGACCTGCTGTGAAACTGTGCTGCTCCCTGCAAAATAGGCTGTGGGTGAGAAGATATTCAGTGAGCTGGTCAGATGGGATTTTTTCAAGGGCTTTAGTGAGTGGGGAAAGAATAGAGATGGGCCGGTAGTTGTTTGGGGAAGAGCAGTCACCGCTTTTTAGTATATGGGTTATGATTGCTGTTTTCCATGAGGATGGGAACTGGCCTAGACACAGGGACCGGTTTAGTAAGTCTGTGAGTGGAGAGAGGACAGAGTCAAGAACAAGGCATAGTATTCGCATGTTGAAGGTGTCTTTACAGTAGCTGGAGCCACCGAGTGCTTTGGACAGGTAGGCTTTGGCTTCAATTGTGGTAATGACCATGAGATAGAAGGGGGTCGCTGGAGGTTTGGCGCTTGGGTGAGCTGTATCGGGTCAAAAAAGTTACTAGGGAGAACTGAGCTGAGGTCAAAGAAAGTGGAGTTGAGGCAGTTAGCTATGCATAGTGGGTCAGTGGTGGTTGCGCTATTATGGCTGAGCAGGATTTCCCAATAAGGTCCTTAATGTTATCCCAGAACTTTTGGGAACATCCCCAGGAGGTGGCCAGGGTGGTTCTATAGTGGTCTGCTTTGGCCTTGCATATTTCCCATGTGCACTTATTGCGGGCCGTGTTGTAAGCTTGTCTATCCACTTATGAGCCAGAGGCAGTGGCACGGTGCCATAGATTGTCTCTTAGCCTGAGTTGCTGCAGCAGCGCAGGGGTTATACAAGGAGCATTTTGCTTCTTAGAGATTCATTTGACGATGGGTGCAAAAGCATCACAGGCCTTGTTGAAGGTGCAAGTGAAGTAGGCCAGGGCGTCATCAATGTGCAGGGCCTGAGAAATGGGGGACCAGTCACAGTTTATAGGTGCTGTTTGAGCTTGGTGAGACTTCCCTACCATAATTGGTGGCGGGATGTGACATTTGGTGAAGGTTTCTGTAGCTGACAGGACCAATTGAACAGGATTGGAGAGTGGTCACTCAGAGCGTTAGAGAGGACCACTAAGTCAGCAATACGGTGAGGACAATTTCTGAAAAGGATGTCTAACAGAGTGTGAGTTTCATTGGAGGGGTTTGTCCTTGTGGGTTGGGATACTAGTTGGGACATATCTAGGGCTGCAAAGGTGTTTTTGGCATAGACTGATACGCTTGCTGGCCAATTTATATTGAGGTCCCCAACCAATATCTGGTCAGCCTTGTGGGGGAGGTTGGCTAGGTAGTCTGAGAGTGACTCACATGCAGATGGTTGGTTATGAGGGGGAATACAGGTGACCGTAAGAAGTAGAGGGGCACAGTTTGGATCTGGGGTGAGTTTTATTGAGAGGGCTTGGGCACCATTTTCCAGTGAGAGTGCAGGGAGGGCTTGGTAATGCAGTGCATTGTTTAAGTACAGGGCACAGCCACTGCCTCTCTTTCCCTTGCGATCATTCCTGAGGAGGGAGAAACCAGGGATAGAGACAAAGGAGTCTGAAGTCTTTTTGGAAAGCCAGGTTTCTGTTAGAACCAGGATGTCAGGCTGATGCTGCACTAGCCAGCATTGCAGGTGTGCTGTTTTTTTTTAGGTAAGCTGCAAATATTCATAGAGACTATACACATCCCGAAGGTGCCTGTGGCTGGTGATGTGCTACTGGGCCTGGATTTGGGTGTATGTTTCCTGATACTAGAAGAAGCAGGTATTTTATTCTAATGAGGGCTATAAGTTGCCGTCTTTTTGTCGGGTAGTGGTGACAGATAGGCTTTGGAAGGGGTGAGCAGGGGCTAGGCATGTGGAGAGGGGCTGGGATGGCCTGGTGTAGGAGTGGGCAGGATGGATGTCTAGAGTGGAGCAGAAGGGGGTTACCGGGGGATTGGGGGACTGAAGGGGTCGACATTGTGGAGGGGAGGTGGTGGAGGGTTGGGTGTGTCTCCAGAACTGGGAGTGTGTACTTCGTAGTCGGGCCTGGGGGTACACTGCTTTGTATGGCAAGTACAGATATTAGAAGTAGTATGATTTGCCTGTGGGGGTTGATGTTGTTGAACAATATGTAAATAAATTAGTAAGATATGAGTCCATAAATTCATAAAAAAACTTTTTGTTCTCTTTTATTCTTCTTTTTTACTTTGCACCAAACTTTGTTCAACCAGCTACAGTTTCGTAGTTTCACACCATTTCTTCAGGCCAAGGTTTTTTGATACAGTGCTTTTTTCTAAACATAAACAGACAACCAATCACATAATATCTCATAATTACATTCCTTAAATACTTATACAGTCTTAGATACTACTTTTATATCCAGTCACTCATATTTCATATTGTCCACCAGTACTGTATTCAAGTTTCTGATTTTATTTCTTAAATGTGGATTATCTCATTAGTGTAAAGGAACTGACTTATAAAGTAGTTATGCTCTTATTGCTATAACCATTTTTCTTTCAAATTCACACATTATCATACCTGATGCTGCTTTTTATCTTTATCACTGCAGGACTCCCCTGATTCCTTCAAAATTCAATCTTAACAGTTCTAGTGAGGAAATATAAACTTTGTTTTAATATAGTGCATCACTGTGTTCTTCAATATTTATAAATTTTGTTACTCAGAAACTTACTTTATTAAATTTCGCATTCATCTTGTTTATTGCCTTCTGTTCCTTTTTCATATTGTTTTTAACCTTTGTATAAAATAGTACAATTTTTTAGTTCATTTACAAAGTTAATAAACTTCTTTGTATTGTTAAAACAATACCATTAACCCTTTTCAAAACTTTTTCTTGTGTTTACCTTAAAATGTGAAGACTCCAATCCATTATATAGCTTTATTACTCTATTCACGATCTTCTCTGGATTTCTAGAAAGAATATGTTCAACTTATTATTGTTTTAAAGGATTTCATTATGCTAAATGCATATTTCATATTGCCCATCAGTTCTCTTTCATGTTTTACCTGTTTTGTTGTGCGTTTCTTTGTAGCTTTTTAATTCTCTTTCTGTCTCAAAGTGCACTAAAAAAAACATTACCATGTTTGAATTTAGTAAATATTTTGCTTTATAAGTTTAGAACTATGATTTTATAAAACACTTAAATGCCACTTTTACCCTTGCACTATGCCATTCCGGCTTCCTTCTAGTCAATGGACAGAGTGATCTATGTCTACAGTCATGCGCAGGTTTAAAAAGCCCGCAAAAATCTCAAGAGGAACCTACGTCACCTTATGACATCATCCCATATCTTTAATGTGAGGATGTCAGATGTTAGAGGTGAAGTAACCTATACTTTCCTAGACGGAGGTGGCAGATGTCAAAAATATACACCCCACCTCCAGGAGGTCAGTGGTTCGCCTCTCACTTACAGCTTAATGCTGAAACTTCTATTTTCATTCGTTACACTTTTTTGGCCTCAACATTAGTATAATTTATCAATTTAATACTCTATCTTGCCTACAATTAGGATGAAGTACCCTAAATTTACCTATAATCAGATGCAAAGCCTTGCTTTAATTAAATTAACTGTCCGCCTTCCGTTTTCGGCTTTCCATTTTCGGCTTTTTTGCCGAAATAGTAATGTTATAATATAGTCCTATCACAACTCTTGATCATTGCATTTTTTTTTTTAAATTGTATTTTATTCTCCTCTAGCCTGCCTCCTCCGACCCTTCGGCGTTGTCCCGCGGACATCCCGCTACCCGCGACCCAGCTCACACAGTCCACAGGCCCCCATGGAGCCGCGGTTTACCCCAGGCGGGGCGGTGAGGCACTCCCAGTAACTTACAGTTTCCCGGCCCCGTGGACTGTCGAGTGGGCGCTGGCAAATCGCTGGCACGTCCCAGGACCGCTTCCTCCCGGACGAGGCAGGCTTCCATTTTCCCTGTTTCTCCCTCCCTTAGCAGATACTCCCCGATGTCATGCCAGCGTCGTCGGCGTCTGATCTGTGGCGGCCGTCCGACCAATCCTGTGCGGTCATGTGGCTTCCTCGAGCCTCGGCTCGAGGGTCGCACAAACGCGGAATATGGCCAATCCACCGGGTAGGCGAGCTGTCGTCGGACGCCAAGCCCTAACTCCTCCGGCCGACTCCACCTGCTACCCGGTCCGCCCCGAACCCGAGTCGCCGGGCGTGGAGCGAGGTGTGGCATTCAACGCCTCAGCCCTCTGCACCACCGGGCCAGATCATTGCATTTTGTGTTAAACAACTGTTTGTTTTGGCTGGGGTGACCCTATTTCACCTATTGGCTTTACCTCATATAACTTGAGGTAATGCCTAGATGTTTAAGAGGTGAAAATCGCCTGAACCTACCTGTAGCCAAGTGGTTAAGGATGACACAAACCACTTGGACACTTAGGTGGTCAGCGGTTCATCCCCAGCCCTTCGCTTAATGATGAAATAAATATTTTCTTATTATTTTCCTCAAAATTATTATAAATGTTTACACTATTCAAACACTATTCAAACCGGCTATAAAGTCCATATGAAAAAACTAAATTACAGGTACCCCACCTTATTATTATTCTATTGTTATATACTATTTTATTCTATATTTATTAAGAGGAAAATCATCCTAACTACCCTCTGTTGGCTAGTGTAATAGTTCACTTTCCATTATTCTAAACTATGAATTGCCCTTCCATTTTCGCTGACCTCCTGGATGTGGGGTGTATATTTTTTGACATCTGCCACCTCCACCTAGGAAGGTACAGGTTACTTCACCTCTAACATCTGACATTGTCACATTAAAGATATGGGATGATGTCATAAGGTGACATAGGTTCCTCTTGTGATTTTCGCGGGCTTTTTAAACCCGCACATGACTGTAGACATAGATCACTCTGTCCATTGACTAGAAGGAAGCCGGAATGGCATAGTGCAAAGGTAAAAGTGGCGTTTCAGCATTTTATAAAATCATAGTTCTAAATTTATAAAGCAAAATATTTACTAAATTCAAACATGGTAATGTTTTTTAGTGCACTTTGAGACAGAAAGAGAATTAAAAAGCTACAAAGAAACGCACAACAAAACAGGTAAAAACATGAAAGAGAACTGATGGGCAATATGAAATATGCATTTAGCATAATGAAATCCTTTAAAACAATAATAAGTTGAACATATTCTTTCTAGAAATCCAGAGAAGATCGTGAATAGAGTAATAAAGCTATATAATGGATTGGAGTCTTCACATTTTTAAGGTAAACACAAGAAAAAGTTTTTGAAAAGGGTTAATGGTATTGTTTTAACAATACAAAAGAAGTTTATTAACTTTGTAAATGAACTAAAAAATTGTACTATTTTATACAAAGGTTAAAAACAATATGAAAAAGGAACAGAAGGCAACAAACAAGATGAATGCTAAATTTAATAAAGTAAGTTTCTGAGTAACAAAATCTATAAATATTGAAGAACACAATGATGCATTATATTAAAACAAAGTTTATATTTCCTCACTAGAACTGTTAAGATTGAATTTTGAAGGAATCAGGGGAGTCCTGTAGTGATAAAGATAAAAAGCAGTATCAGGTATGATAATGTGTGAATTTGAAAGAAAAAGGGTTATAGCAATAAGAGCATAACTACTTTATAAGTCAGTTCCTTTACACTAATGAGATAATCCACATTTAAGAAATAAAATCAGAAACTTGAATACAGTACTGGTGGACAATATGAAATATGAGTAACTGGATATAAAAGTAGTATTTAAGACTGTATAAGTATTTAAGGAATGTAATTATGAGATCTTATGTGATTGTTTGTCTGTTTATGTTTAGAAAAAAGCACTGTATCAAAAAACCTTGGCCTGAAGAAGTGGTGTGAAACTACGAAACTGTAGCTGGTTGAACAAAGTTTGGTGCAAAGTAAAAAAGAAGAATAAAAGAGAACAAAAAGGTTTTTTATGAATTTATGGACTCATGTCTTACTAATTTATTTACATATTGTTTGATATTTTAAGCCAAATAGTAAGAACAGTCCAGCTACATAGAATGGAAAAGGGCAACCTATATTCTTTACAATTACAGGTTGATGTTGTTGGACATCACAATGGGAAGAGGGAATAGCCATGTGCAAGTATAATAAGTTGAACTTACTGCCACCCTTCATTGTGCTGGTCACAGTGGTGCAGTGGTTGGGTGACGGCCTTTGGTGTAGAAGGTACCAGGTTCAAAGCCCTGGAGAAGATACTACGTTAAGCACCTGGTGACAGCTTGGGTGACCGTGTGGGGAAGCACTGGAGGGAAGGGCGATCGACAGAAACAGGAAGGTTCTGTAGTGACTTCTAGTGGTGGTAGTTGGAAGGGCAGGCAATAGGTCTGAAGGGCTTGCTGAGGTGGCAGGGGTATGTAGAGCTGGAGGGGGGAGGAGACTTAGTATAGATAGTGAGAAGCCTAGAGGGATTAGAGAAGATGAGTGGATGGACGTGGCGAGGTGGTCTAGAAAGTCAGTGAGAGGAGGGAGGTACCAGGAAAACAGAGAGGAAAGGAAAGCCCTCAAGTGGGGAGAAAGTATAACCTGCGAATGGGAAACTAGGGACTTAACCCTTAGGCTGCTGGAAGATTTAGAACGCATAGGTTTTTAGGACAAGATATTATGTCAGCGGCAGCCTAAGGGTTAATAATAAGTGTGGCAGGAAGTCATGTGACCAGGAGGTCCTTAAATTGAGGGGGTGGGTGGGTGGAGCAGTCGACATGCAGAGTCGATGGGCTAACACCCCTCTGAGAATGTGCCATAGTAGGAGGCTTACAATATTACCTCTTTGGCCTGGCACTTGTGTTCCTGAGCTGGGATAGAGCTCTCCTGAGCCCTGCTGCATTTTGGGCAGGATATGAAAAATGACAGTTGTACTGTTCATGAGGAGGTGTGAAAAAATGTCAAAGTTGAAAATATGAGAAATTGGCAAAGTTACGAGCCTGCATAGAAACTGTGCAATGCATGCCCATAACGCGGTCATTTTTTGTAATTTTTTTCACCAGATTTTCAACATGGTGTTTTTGGGACCTACCCTCATGAACAGTAGCCCTGTAATTTTGTTACTCCATCCTGAAAGTGGATTTCCTACAGTGACCGCGCCATTCTGCACAACTGGTGCGAAAACACATTTCAGGCAGGATGTGAAAAATGACAGCTATACTGTTCATAAGGAGGTGTGAAAAAATGGCAATTTTGAAAATCTGGAGTGAAAGTATTTAAAACTGGCGAAGTTATAAGCGTGCGTAGAAACTGCGCAACACATGCTCGTAACACAGTCATTTTTTTAAATATTTTCAACAAATTTGCAACATGGGCTTTCTGGGACCCCCACCTCATGAACAGTGGTACTGTCATTTTGTTACTTAGTCCCAAAAGGTGATTCTGTACGCAAGTGTGAAATCACTTTTCGGGACTGAAGAACAAAATGACACATGTTCAGGAGTGGGGTCCCAAGAACTCCGTGTTGAAAATTTGGGCCCACAATTCCTAAAAATGGCTGCGATATCAAGGTAAGCTGAAACCCCCATTGATTCCCATTATACTGCTTACCTTGAATTCTTTCAGTCTGCCAGTCAGCTTGAACAGCTTAATCTGGTTCAAGATCAGTTGGCATTCATCTGTATCCCCCTCCCCCGGGTCGTGCCTGAAAATAGGCAGGATTTGTCTAGTGCACTTACCCGGTCAACAAAAGCTAAATAAATAAATAAAAGAGTGCGCAGACGTGTCCCGCTCTGCAGAAGAGCGCATCTGCTGACCTCAGAGGGTAAGTATGGGGTAAGGGGAGCTGGGTGCGCAGAGGGAGGGTTGGGATGGGGGGGGGATGGGGAGACAACAAGGGATCATTTTTACAGGTGAAATTAAAAAAAAAAAGACCATGAGGGAAGGTTTTCTTCATTTACAGGTAAAACAAAAACAAAACCTATAAATTTAGGCACACTGGGGTGGGCTCCCAGTGTGCCACAAATTACAATAGTGTGTGTGTGGGGGGGAGTGGGATGCCAACAAGGGGACTGAGCACCCCAATGTCGGCCACAGATATAGACGGGGAAGGGGGGTGCAATCCGACACCAGAAGTGGGCATCCCAGTGCTGGAAAGGGAAAAGGGAAATTGTTTAACCAGGCAAAAAACACACTACAGGGCTGCAGAGACCAGGGGATTGTTTAACCAGGCAAAAATACACTATGGGGCTGCAGAGACGGGGGGGGTTGGTTGTTTAACCAGACAAAAAACACACTATAGGGCTACAGGGACTAGGGGATTGTTTAACGAGGAAAGATATACTATGGGGCTGTAGGGACCGGGGGATGTTTAACGAAGAAAGACACACTATGGGGCTGCAGGGACCGGGGATTGTTTAACAAGGAAAGACACACTATGGGGCTGCAGGAACCGGGGGATTGTTTAATGCTGAGATGCAGAGATGGGGAAATTGTTTAACCAGGAGAGACTGAGAAACACAGTGAGCTGCAGCTGAAGGGCTCACATTTCAAAGGACACAGCCATGTGCAGCGTTGGCTCTGTCCTTTGAAATGTTTGCTGAGACCAGCCCCCTCAGCAAAACAGTGTCATCAGGACACTGCCTGCTGATTTGCTGGCTACAGACTGGCCCCAGCAGCACCACTGGTCATTGAGCTAGCACCCCTCACACCCCTGTTTAGCAACTCTCATATCAACAAGTTTGTCTGCGCTTGCACGCATGACAAACTTAAAAATGAGTTATGAAAACCACAAATTTAAGATAAAACAGCACATTACATGTGAGTCAGCAGCAGTCATATACACCCTGCAGTATCTCTATCTGATCATATATGATAGGAAAAACATTGAGGCCCTAAAAACACTGATTCAGTTGTAACCCCTAGATGGCGCTATCCCAGGGGCTACTACCCCTGCCTGATTTGCCACTAACAGGTTGAGGGGCCTGGATCCAATGGCGGGTGCCTCCACCCAGAGGTCAGGGTTTACAATAGTTAAACTAACTTGGTCACAGCCCTCTGGGACACTGCAACCCCTTTCTTCCCACTAGTGGCCCACACAATACATCAGAATTACCTTTACAGATACACTTACCCCAGGACTGGTTCCGGCACTGGGACCTCCTGTGAGATAAGATACAGTGCAACAATCACAGTACAGTACTTTAACATGACAAATACCTCAGGCAGTATAACTTTGCTGAAACAAGCAGCTCTGATTTATTTAGGGGATATAACAAGGACAGGGAAATCAGGTTAATTAGCTTATCACTCTACTCATCTACCTATGGCTCTGTGCACAGGCCTATCCCTATCAGTTACTGTCCCTAGGTACCCAAGCCCTAGTGGCTAGTCCAAACCGTGGCAGCTGGTGAGGGCCCTTTCACAGAGAGAAAGGAGAATTAAACAGTCAGCAGTACAGTAATTCCATTTGGATTTAATGTGGCAATTCAACAGGGAGCCCCTGAATTAGTACTCACGACCTCCAAATAAGATAGGGTCCTTCAATGTCAGCAGGGCTACTCTTGAGCTCCAAGAGACTCCTCACACATTTATATGGTAAACAGTCACAGGCAAAAGTCACTTAATGGCATACGATTCACTAGGGTACACAAACCTCTTCACACATTTATATGGTAAAAGAAAGCACTATACCAGGCAGGCTGCATCTGTATCCCGATATACTGCTACAATACCCGGGAGAACACACAGCAGATTCAGTTCCTGACAGACCGAGTGCAATTTTCAGCAATTCCTCCAGTCTTCTACAGGGTGAGCCTGGTTTCTACTCTTCAGATATCCTTTGATTCTCTTCACAGGACGGATTCAGTCCTAACAAGCTGCAGACCGAACTCTGGACCTTACACATGTTTTTGACTAAAACTGTGCACTGAAGAGCACAGGGTTCCTTTCCCTTCACTGCCAAAGCTCAACTGAAACTCCCAACAGACAAAACTGGGCACTTCCTTTGAGTTCCTCCCAGTTCTTGACTGGATTGGCTGTCACTCACAATAGTCTGCTGCTGTTGGTCCAAAAGGCCAAGTCTAAACTACATCTCCCAGAGTCACTGCCCATACAATCCTCTTGTGGCTGGCTCAGATTATGAGTCCAAGTTCTGATTCGGCCAAGGCACCATTTTAGAGCTAGCTACCCCACACTGATTGGTCCAGTTCAGCAGTTCAAAACCAGAATGGGGAACTAGGCAGACACAGTTCTGACTGCAAAGAAAGCAGGTTAGACAAACTGTAATTTCATTATTACTGTAAATGATTTCTGGCAAACAGTTACATCTTTCAGATAGGTTCCTTTGCACCCTAGTGACTGCAAAATGGAGTGAATTGGCAGCAGCTCGAGTGGTACTCAAACAGAGAAGCACACAGTCCCCACACAAACTAATTATATCTGCAAGCAGACAGCTCTTAAAGAAGACAGTACCAGAGGTTCTAAAACACTCACTGATAAAATAAACTAGCAAGTACCATTCAGGCTTGGAGCATTCAAGCAAGCTCCTGGAAGTCTTTGGTAACCCCCATTTGCGGGGGTTACACCCTTCCTGGCCTGGGAAAGCTTGACGTCGCGTCAAGCAAGTACCCACAAGTTTCAACTGCAACCATATACATTTGCATTAGGCTCACACATGTAATCATCAGTCAATATATCATTTTACCAAGAACACATTTCTGAAACATTGCAGTATGTCACTCTTTACACAGTATTACACACACATTGTACCATAACTCAAGTTATTACCTCTTGTACATGAAACCTGAAGAGGGGCCCTTCCTATCAGTTACCTTGGGGCTGGACAGGGCAAGGGCACCATACTGAAAGGGCAACACAAGTAACTTGGAGTTAGCACTGATGCTCAGTTTGGGCAATGAGCTCGGGACACATACACTCCTTTATGGACAACATTGAGAGGCAAATCCACAGACCTCCCAAGGGAATCATAACTGAGGTGCACCACAGGCTTACAGCTCGACCAGTCTTTCTAGGGGAACTGTTACAGTCTCTGCACTCTGAGCCTCATTTTCAGCATTGTCCTCACTTGTCAGGGGAGTCTCCATGGGGGTAGAGAGGCTAGAACTTGGGGCACTTTCAGCTCCAGGAGTTGCAGTTTCTGAGTTCACAACATTTGGCTCACATGGAGAGCTTTCGGACACTGGCAGTGGACTGTCAGGGCACTCAAAATACTCTTCTTGTTCTGGTGTATCACCAGTCTGCCCCAATCTATCATTTTCCTTCCCTGAAAGCTCAAACAGTTCAACCATGCACAATCATTCCATTTCATCTGATCTGATGCTTTGCACTTCACTTTCTGGGAGCATTGGCTCCAGGGATGAAGCTGGGGGCTTGGACAGTCCAGAAGGCCCAGCTTCATCTCCAGTATTGACTAGGGGATTGCCCGAAACAATTGACTCAGTTCGTAAGAAGGATAGTATTCAAAGTCACTCTCACTTTCTTCCGATATGGACTGACAGTCATGCTCAACTGGGACTTGTGGAGGAACACTTTAACTTTGCTTCTGTAGGTGCAGACTTTCTTGATCTTTTCTTAGCAGCAGCTCTAGTCACTGGTCCAGAGGGGCATCTTCTAGGGCTCAGACTCAATTAAGATTTGTCCAATGGGCAGTAAATGATTTCTATGCATTGTTTTACATCTTTTGAATTATTCTCAGGCCTTACTTTGTACACTGGCAGATCATCTAGTTTGCCCACTACAATGTGAGGAGATGGTGCCATCTGTCAGCAATCTTGTGCTTGCCATGCAGTCCCAGATTTCTTAGCAATACCCGATCTCCCTCCTGGAGTTCCTGTGCTTTCACCTTTTATCATACCTTTCTTTGTTGGCCAGATTTCTTTTGGCAGCAATGGTTTGAGCCAGTTGAGTGCATGAGTTAGCTGGGCCTTTAACTTTTGCACATACTGTAAATAGTTGTCAGCTTGAACCCCATCAGGAGAGACCCCAAAACACACATCTACTGGTAGTCGAGCTTCTCTTCCAAACATCAGGCGGTAGGGGAGAACCCAGTGGCATCACTTTTGGTGCAGTTATAAGCATGTACCAGGGTGCTAATTTGTTGGCTCCATCTAGGCTTGTCCTTTGGGTGCAGGGTGCCTAGCATATCTAGCAAAGTGCGGTTGAAAGCGTTCAGGTTGTGGGTCCCCTGGGGTAGTAAGGAGTGGTTCTGGACTTCGCCTCCCCACAGAGAAAGCATCTCTTTAATCAGGCGACTCTCAAAGTCTCCCTTGATCAGAATGGATTCTTTGTGGAGCCCATAGTGAACAAAAGTTTTCTACAAGTACTTTGGCTACAGTGGATGCTTTCTGGTCTTTGGTGGGAAAGCTTGGGCATATCTCGTGAAATGGTCAGTGACCACCAGCACATTACTGATATTTCTTTGATCTGACTCCAAACTTAGAAAATCAATACAGACCAGCTCCATGGGTGCACTGGTGGTTATGTTAACAAGGGGCAGCCCTCTGAGGCAAAGCTTTCCTCTGTAAGCAGCAACTACAAGTTCGAATGTGTTGCTCCACATCAGCCCATCTTAAGCCAATAGAATCTGGATCTCACCAAGTCAAGTGTTCTGTCTATAAGGTGCCCATGTGGTTGTGCAAGGACCTCAATACTGAGTCTCGAAGGCAGTGGGCAGCACTAGTTGTTGTTTGTCTACTTGTCCCCTCTGTCTACTGTTTCTCTGTATAACAGTTTATTGATCAGTTTCAATTTAGGACCTTCTTTGTATAACAGTGTAGTTCTCAAATCAGCGGGCGTAATTTGGACACATCTTTTCCTGCATAGAGGGCTTCTAAAGCTGCTTTGATCATGGGATGCGGGGATTGAGCCGCGAATACTGTCATTGTCCAGCTGAGGCAGTGCACCAATGTCTATTGCAGAAAAGTGGCAATAAGCAGCAGGTATGCAATTCTCAGAGGGTCCCAAGCAATCCACCATGCAGTCCACTCGTCCGTGGACATTTGTTCCTCCCTGTCAAACTTCGGCAGAGTGCCCGAATGTCAGGTTCTGCCAATCGGACCCAATCATTCTGGGAAACAGGCCTCCTGGAGAGCATCAGCATCTATGTGGTTCAGACCTGCTCATTCGAGAGCATAGTCGTATGTAGATAATGCAGAAAGCCACCTATGGCCAGTGGCATCCAACTTAGCTGAGGTCTGCACATAGGTTAAAGGATTATTGTCAGTTTTACTAGTATTTTAGCCCCATACAAGTACTCATGGAATTGGTCAACAATAGCCCACTTCAAAACTAGAAACTCTAACTTATGTACAGGATAGTTCTTTTCGGATGGGGTCAGACTTCTACTGGCAAAGGCCACTGGTCTCAGGCCATTCTCGTGCTCTTGGTACAACACGCCCCAACCCTTGCAAGCTAGCATCAGTGTGCAGGACATAAGGTTTTCTTGGATCGGCATAGGCCAGCACTGGAGCATGGGTAAGTTGATAAATGATCTCATGAAAAGCAGTCTCACAATCAGAGTCCAGCAGGCCTAAATACTTCACTCGGATGAAAATACACTCTTTCAGTCTTGAGGACGCTGACTTTGATATTTTTGTGGGTTGGGGATACCCTTGAGTAAGGTTAAGTAAAGGCGGATCATTCTTGAATAGTCCTTGATGAAGCATGATAATAACCACAGAATCCCAGGAATCTTTGCAGTTCTTTTAGATTTTTGGGCTGCTGACCAGGTGGTCAAGGCCTCAACTTTACTTGGGTGGTCTCTATTCCTCGGTGGATACTATGTGTCCCACATACTTTACTGATGTTTGAAAGAATTGACCTTATCAATGGACAGTTTAAGGCCAAAGTCCTCCAGTTGGTCCAATACCTTAAATAATCTGCTCTCATGTTTCTCCAGTGAGCTGCCAAACACAATAACATCATCTAGGTATACCAGGCACTCTAGTAAGTTCATGTCCCCCACTGCACGCTCCATCAATCGTTGAAAAGTGGCTGGGGCACCTGAAATCCCTTGAGGCATCCTCATGAATTCATAGAAGCCAAGCAGACAGATAAAGGCTGTCTTTTCACGGTCCTCTGGGGCCATCGGGATCTGGTAGTACCCACTGCGGAGATCCAGCACAGAGAACCACCTGCTCCCGTTTAGGCAGTCCAAAGCATCCTGAATGCAGGGCATTGTGTACTGATCAGGGATAGTCCGCCGGTTTAAGGTGCGATAATCCACACACATCCTTACTGTTCCATTCTTTTTCCTCACTACCACAATGGGGGAAGCATAAGGGCTTCTGGATTCTTGTATTACACCAGCAGCTAACATCTCTTGCAGATGCCGTCTCACATCATCTATGTCAGCAGGTGCCAGGCGTCGAGACCTCTCACGAAATGGTCTTTCGTCATGCAGCGGATATTGTGCTCAGCTCCTTGCACGCATCCTATGTCCCATTCCTTTAAAGAAAACACCTGGTCTCTCTGGGCAAGCTTCTCACTGATCCTCACTTTCCATTCAGCTGGCAGTGGGGAGTCGCCGAAATCAAACAAGTCAGGCGTTACTCTGTCATTCTTCCTTGAACTCTTGCTGCTGGGTAGCACTGCAGTGTCTGCACAATGCACATTAGCCAGGATGCAACCTCTATTTACTCGAATGTCTCTTTCAGACACATTATGAACTTGGACCATTACCCTTCTGGCATAAGCATGGGCTCTAGCGGGCAAAATACTAGGCTTGACCAGCAGTCCCTCTGGCAATTTTCCATCGCCTGGTGCATCCAACATTAATATTTTATTCTTAACATCCTTTCTGATACGGACCTCTCCCTGTAAGGTACACTGGGCATTTGGCGCCAGGATCAGAGACTCAGGATCCTTCTTCCATACAATTCCGACCGGTTCCTCTGGTTCTATTTTTTCAGCATCTCTCTGTGCCTCATAGGCCTTCTTAATTAAAGCCGGAACTCTTAAAGCTCTACTAGTCTTTGACCCCTGTTTTTCATAACACAACTGTGCCAGCCTTCTGAACATATGAGCATTTGTTCCAATCAACAAAGGACACCATCATACAGTCCAGTGGGGGGACACACTAAGGCTAGGGTCTCTACTTGTTCGGCCACTCCAGCCACGGAGGTGGGGAAAGACAGCCAAATTCGGATATACCCGGAATAGGGGTAGGCCTTCTCACTTAACCCCCATACATGCAGTCCTTCTAATGGTTGTAAGGGTACGTCTGACAAATGCTTCTGATACCAATCTTGGAACATAATTGTCACTTGGGAGCCACTGTCTAATACAGCTCTTGTAGACACTCCATTCACCTTTACAGTGGTCTCCATGGAGGGACCCACTATTCTGGACCAGTCTGGAGAGGCGGTAGTGGGGGCCTGGGCAACTGACCTTGCCACAAAAGGACATGAATTAGCATTTTTGGTGCCCTCACTGGGATCATGTCGTGCACCTCTTAACCACTGATTTGTTCTCCGAAGCTCTCCTTGTAGCCTATATGCAACTTTGTCAGTGTCTTTTGGGGACTGGCATTCCCTTTTCATGTGCCCATCTTTCCCACAATTATAGCAAAACATACTTTCTGGAGTTTGAGTTGGCCGAGGCACCACACTGGGAGCCAGGGCGGGGGTATTACTAACTGGAAACCTGGGTGCCATCTCTGTCTGAGGCGTGATAAGCATTTGGAGACATCTCGTCAGTTTCTCCACTTCCATGGTCAAGGAATTGAGTTTGGAGCTGTTATCAGCAGGAGATACATGGGTGGGTACCCCACCCCACAGCAGATACCAGTCGGATATAGGTCAGGGCCCGTACTTGCAGGCGTGGCCTTCATAAAGGACTGTTTTGAATTCCCGGATCTCTCTCAACAGTTTTCCCCATTGTGGCATATCTTTTCCTTGCCAGAGCACTCATTTGCCAACCTCTGCCCTAGAACTTCACTTGATGGGTCACCCTCAGTCACTCGGGCGTAGCCGCAGCTATTGGTGCAGGTCCCTCCCGAGGTCGTCTTTCTCAACTCCTCGAATTTCTCTCATTAACTCATCATAGGAGGGTGGGATTCCAGTCGATCTGCCAGGTGTAACTGAAGCAACAGCAGTTCTGAGAAGGGGCAGACTTAAGGATCCTGTCCAGCCTGGTTCGGTCCAGTTCAATCGCTGGCAAACTACCTTTTCTGAGGCATTCTTGCAACAATTTTCCAGCCGAGATACATACACAGACAACAACTCCCTTGGTACTGTTGTGCATCTCTTACTCCACCATAGGTCCTCATCAGAATCTGGGCTCCCATACACATTCTCCAGGGCCTCAAGATAGGCCTGTGCAGTCACTTCAGGGTTACTGGCCCGTTTAGCACGAATGGTAGCCAGGGCAGGACCTCGGAGGCTCTCACTAACCCTCTTTCACTCTTGACTACGGCATTGCCATTCTAGCACTTGGGGGCAACATAGTCTATCCAGGTCTCCCAGTCATCCTCCCTTGGGGGTGGGGAGGTGCAGAGAAGATCCTCAACCTGGTGGAGTAAGTGACTAATGGCAGGTGCAGAAATTGGAGTCTGCATTGGTTCAGCCACCATTACGGGCACTGAGGCGGGAGAAGGTGTTGGGGAAGAACACCCCAGGTGGCAAGAATAGTTTCTTCAAGTCCTCCACAGTTTTCCCTTCCCCAGCAACCATTTAGCAAATTTCTCCTCAAAGTTTCAGATAATGGTGGGGCTCATTCCCCCCCGGGTCTTTACTGTCCTTAGTTATCACGCTCCGAGCAGTGAGGGCTCTCTCTGGGGTAATGGTCTGTGGCACTTTGGAGCTATCTATGGGATCCTTAAACTCTACTAGGGCCAGGAAAGTGTGGGTGAGCAGATTAGCATGTCGACCCACCACCACAGGGTTTTGTAAGCCTTCCACCTTGGAAAGTACTCCCTGCACAGTGTCCGTATTGATACCCAGGGGGATGTCCAGGATAAGCATAGCATTTTGGGGGTCGATCTCCTCCCCAGTACACCACTCCACCAGCCGGTGCACAGCCACTTCTGTCGGGGTACCCATTTTTTTCTTAACAGTGGTTCGTAAATATGGCCACTAGAGGACACACAATCCCAGTGGTGACCCTCCAAGATGTAATCCCTAGATGGCGCTATCCCAGGGGCTACTACCCCTGCCTGATTTGCCACTAACAGGTTGAGGGGCCTGGATCCAATGGGGGTGCCTCCACCCAGAGGTCAGGGTTTACAATAGTTAAACTAACTTGGTCACAGCCCTCTGGGACACTGCAACCCCCCTTTCTTCCCACTAGTGGCCCACACAATACATCAGAATTACCTTTACAGTATACACTTACCCCCAGGACTGGTTCCGGCACTGGGACCTCCTGTGAAATAAGATACAGTGCAACAATCACAGTACAGTACTTTAACATAGACAAATACCTCAGGCAGTATAACTTTGCTGAAACAAGCAGCTCTGATTTATTTAGGGGGATATAACAAGGACAGGGGGAAATCAGGTTAATTAGCTTATCACTCTACTCATCTACCTATGGCTCTGTGCACAGGCCTATCCCTATCAGTTACTGTCCCTGGGTACCCAAGCCTTAGTGGCTAGTCCAAACCGTGGCAGCTGGTAGGGCCCTTTCACAGAGAAAAGGAGAATTAAACAGTCAGCAGTACAGTAATTCCATTTGGATTTAATGTGGCAATTCAACAGGAGCAACCTGAATTAGTACTCACGACCTCCAAATAAGATAGGGTCCTTCAATGTCAGCAGGGCTACTCTTGAGCTCAAGAGACTCCTCACACATTTATATGGTAAACAGTCACAGGCAAAAGTCACTTAATGGCAGTACGATTCACTTGAGGTACACAAACCTCTTCACACATTTATATGGTAAAAAAAAAGCACTATACCAGGCAGGCTGCATCTGTATCCCGATCGCAATTACTGCACAATACCCGGGAGAACACACAGCAGATTCAGTTCCTGACAGACCGAGTGCAATTTTCAGCAATTCCTCCAGTCTTCTACAGGGTGAGCCTGGTTCTACTCTTCAGATATCCTTTGATTCTCTTCACAGGACGGATTCAGTCCTAACAAGCTGCAGACCGGAACTCTGGACCTTACACATGTTTTTTGACTAAAACTGTGCACTGAAGGAGCACAGGGTTCCTTTCTCCTTCACTGCCAAAGCTCAACTGAAACTCCCAACAGACAAAACCGGGCACTTCCTTTGAGTTCCTCCCAGTTCTTGACTGGATTGGCTGTCACTCACAATAGACTGCTGCTGTTGGTCCAAAAGGCGCAAGTCTAAACTACATCTCCCAGAGTCACTGCCCATACAATCCTCTTGTGGCTGGCTCAGATTATGAGTCAAGTTCTGATTCGTCCAAGGCACCATTTTAGAGCTAGCTTACCCCACACTGATTGGTCCCGTTCAGCAGTTCAAAACCAGAATGGGAACTAGGCAGACACAGTTCTGACTGCAAAGAAGCAGGTTAGACAAACTGTAATTTCATTATTACTGTAAATGATTTCTGGCAAACAGTTACATCTTTCAGATAGGTTCCTTTGCACTCCTAGTGACTGCAAAATGGAGTGAATTGGCAGCAGCTCGAGTGGTACTCAAACAGAGAAGCACACAGTCCCCATACAAACTAATTATGTCTGCAAGCAGACAGCTCTTAAAGAGACAGTACCAGAGGTTCTAAAAACACTCACTGATAAATGGCTTAAACGCCAAACACCATTCAGGCTTGGAGCATTCAAGCAAGCTCCTGGAAGTCTTTTGGGAACCCCCATTTGCAGGGGGGTTACACAGGAACATAAGAGTACAATAAGACTTAAAGATCAAGATTCTCAAGTGGCAGAATATTTTAACACACATGGATACACTGTGGCATCCGTGAGATTTTGGGGTCTTGAGAGGACAGAGATCAGACAGAGGGGAGACTGTAATCAGATAGTGGGAAAAGCTGAAATGAGAAGCAGCCATCTTGTGGATACCCTCAATCCAGAAACTGGAGTGAACCATGAAGCGGACCGGAACGTATGTTGGTAAGGGAGGTAGACCTGGAAACACATGGTTTTGTGCAGGATGGTGCTCTGAATACACCTTTCTAGTTACGAGATAAGAGCCTGAATCTATTTGTTGCCCTCTACAGGTTCTGAGAGTCAACATAATTTGAAATTGTTATATACATGATGTAAAGGATTTGTTGGAAACACTGTGTAAATATGTCACTTTACTGATGTGGTATAGTGTAATGCTGACAGACATTATGCTACTGAAATGTATAAAATAGTGGCAGTATCAGTCAGGATGAAGCTACAGTATATAAAAAGTGAAAAGAGCAAAGACCATGGATTTGTAATCAAAGTTTGTAATTAAACGATGAAGAAGTAGGAAAAAGTATTGCAAATTATATATTTACTGTTGCAGGGTCACAGCAGAAACTGACAAATTGAAATAATTTGTAGAAGTGCATACAGAATGACATAACTTGATGAATATGAGCCATAATTCCTGTAAATGTAAAACACTGGAGTACTACTACATATGTGAGCCTGGGAATGAAGGCCAGCTACATTTCCACACATGCAATGGGCTGCTCAGCAACCCAGCGTGTGAAGGCACGCACGTCATAAAGTCATCAGGACATCAGAACATCAGGCTGTTCCTGGGCTCAAGATGGAGTCAGGAACAGCCACTCACTCCTTGTCAACATAAGCAAAACGAGCTAAAAAAGTCTGGTGAGTCTTGTACACTTAAATTGAAAAGTTACTGAAACCAAATGGAGTAGTTAAGTTTGAATGGAATATTGAGACAGTAACACAGAACATTATTTTTGTATCTATCCTAGTTATGGATATAAAGCAAGTGGCTCACTGAGTTGGATAAGAATAAAAGATTTTAGAGAGAGGCTTCACGCTGATAGGTACACAGGTGGCTGTTTCTGGGTTAGAGGAGTAAAGGCATGACATTAGTTTGCCATGACACTTGCCTCACATGATGTTAGTACTGGGTATATAGTAGACATTTGGCCTAAGAAAAAATGTGCACAGAAAAAAATTCAAGAAATGTAAAATGTTTGCCATTTTATTTTAGGCAAAAACCCAAGAAGAATATGTTCAATAATTGACAAATACGCCAGAGTGTAAGGTACTATACAGCAGCAATACTTTTTATGATGACAAAATCACTTAAAAAATTGTTTAAGATTTTTCATAAACAGATTATTAATGTATAATTTTATTTTTAGGGTAAACTACTGAAGCAATCCCCTGAAGAAGCCAGATAAATAATGGTGAAACATTAGAGCAAATGCCAAATAAAGATATTCATTTGAAAAAAGTAAGATGTCAGAGAATTTAGTTGAGAGCACTACCCCCTTTTTTTCTGCAGCAAGTGACTTGCTCATGGTCACGCAGTATGCAAGTGGTGACTGAGATAAGAAGAAGTAACACTCATATATTATGTACTGTAATGGCAACAGTACTGTTTTTATCAGTGCCCACTACTATCCCCTTCCCCTAATCACTTCCTGCACTATATATCATTAGGCTCCTACCACTACTGCATAATATCTATAGGTGAGTTAGGTAAAAAATATAACCTAAAGGTCAAAACATGGATCTTAGAACCAGGAAACCATGCAGACCTGTGCTTGAATCCCACAAACTCCATATCTGAACAAGAAACTGCACACCATTTTGGATCCCCTGATGAAAATCCCCACACACAAGTCGCATCTCCAATCACCAAACCCCCCACATACATCTCCTGCCTGCAGTCCCCACATACAACTCCTGCCTGCAATCCCCACATACAACTCCTGCCTGCGATCCCCAAAATCAAGCCCCAGATCTAATCACAAAATACAACTCCCCCTTCCAATCTCCAAATACAAGCCCTGCTTTCAATCCCCAACACAGAAGCCCACCTCCTAAACCCCATATACAAGTCCCATCATACTGCTTAACTTTTTGTCACTGAAATGAGGGACATGGACACTCAAAATGAGGAACAATGAGGGACACTGACCCTCATATGAGGGACACATCCTCTAACATGGCAATATAAGCTCAGAACACTATGGAAACCATTGTGTTTTTTGTACAATGTTTATTTTTGATTTAGCATCTTATAATATTATGAATTTCTGCTTTAAAATCTGAATTTACAACACATTCTCTGCATGGGCAGTACCTTTACATGAGGGACGGAAGAAGGGCAGAGCAGTTTTGTAAAAAGAGGGACATCCCTCGTAACTCTACACCATCTCAGATTCCCCTCATCCTCAGGGAGGACCACAGGCCACGCCAGTTGTCGGAGGGTGGGTAAGCATAAAGGGAGGTTAGAGAGTATACTGTCGGGTGCTGATAAGGGATTGCAGCTAATCCCCTATCAAGGGCCATCTTGTAAGTATTTAACATATAAGGGGATTGCTATAGAGTGCAGCTGGTTCCTATCTGAGATCAGCCTACATGGGAATCACTGACAAGGGTATGCAGTTGGTTCCTATCTAGAGTCATCTTATATTTGTGTTGCAGACTATGAAATTGGTGGAACTGGAGCATCTAGAGTTTGCTGGCTAGACAAGTGAGGAATTGCAGCTTTACAGCCATCCTCACCTAGGGTTAGCTGGGAGGTTGTAACATACTAACATACTAAATTGCCAGCAGATTAGGTCTAGTGGTCTATCGAGTCTGCTCGATTAGCAGCCCTACAGTCTGTTCACTGTGGCTGTCCCCGATCCCTCTTTGTGACCCCCTGCAGACCGATTCCATACCCCACTCACCCCACCTGAACTTTACCCCTGTGTCTGTCCCACCCTCTCTTGAATCCTCCCACTGTCTCCATCCCCACCAACCCTGATGGCAATGAGTTCCAAGGCATCACCACCCTCTCCATGAAGTAGTGACGCCTCACCTGCCCCTTAAACTCCCCCCACCAGTCTCCAGCTATGCCCCCTCATGGCCCCAACCTTCCTCAACTGGAACAGACCATCAGAGCTGACCCGGTTAATCCTCTTCAAATATTTAAAGACCTCTATCATATTCTCCCTATCCCTCCTCTCCTTCACTGAGTACATGTCCAATTCCCTTAGTCTCTCCTCATAGGACAGGTCCCTCGGCCATGAATCATCTTTGATGCTCTCCTATGGACCCTCTCAAGAAAGGCAACATCCCTCCTCAAGTATGGGCACCAAAACTGCACACAGTACTCCAGGTGTGGCCTAACCAGGCAGTTGTAAAGGGGCAGTAGGACCTCTCTCCTCCTTGATGTTATCCCTCTGGCTATGCACCCCAGCATCCTATTCGCCTTTGCAGCTGCCCTCCTACACTGCTCAGAATTATTCATTTTGGCATCTATTGCCACCCCGAGATCCTTTTCTTCCTGGGAGACCACCAGTTTTATCCCTCGGAGACTGTAGTCGTACCCGGGTTCCTGGCCCCAAAGTGGAGTACACTGCACTTCTTGGCATTGAACCTCAGCTGCCAAGTGTGCAACCACCTTTCAAGTGTTTCCAAGTCCTCTTGCAGCATCCTACTCCCCTCCTCCTTGTCTACTGCTGCTCCCAGTTTGGCGTCATCTCTGAATAGACTCAGCCTGTTCCTAACACCAACCACGATGTCTGAAATGAACGTGTTAAATAGGACAGGTCCTAACACTGATCCCTGGGGGACCCCACTAACAACCCTTCTGGGAGACAAGATCTCACCCTCAACCACCACTCTCTGATACCTGTCCATTAACCAATTCCCAATCCACTCCAGTATTTTCCCCCCATCCCCAAGCTCCTCAGCTTCTCCAACAATCTATGGTGTGGCACCAAGTCAAAAGCCTTACTGAAGTCCAGGTATGGGACATCCACCAGCTTCCTCTGGTCCAGAGACCTTGTGACCCAGTTGTAGAATTCAGCTAGGTTCATTTGACACAATCTTCCCTGGATGAACCCATTCTGGCATTCATCTTGGAGATCATGGGCCTCCAGGAACTCCACCATCTTTTCCTTTAATATGGTCTCCAGCAGCTTCCCCACCATGGACATCAGGCTGGATGTCGTAGCTGGTCCCTATTTAAGATCTGATTATAAGATTGTAGCTAATAGGGGTTGCAGCTTTACAGCTAACCTTATCTAGGTTCTGCTACAGATAGACCCTATAAAAAGGCCAATGGATTGGGTATACTAGGGGTTGCAGCTTTTACAGCCATCCCCATCTGGACTATACGTGGAGGTTCTTATCTGGAGGTTGTGAGTGGGCCAGGGTTTGGGAGGTACTGTATGTGGGGAAATGGGAACATGTACTGGCATCAAGATTGTGGGAAGAGGGTGGTGTATTTTAATGGCTGTGGAGCACCTGGGAAAGCTGAGGGGACAGTGGGTTATATAGAGGGCAGGAGCCTAAATCGCCTAATGGCAGAAGTAAGGCAGTTCAGATGGGAGCTGCAGAGGCTACTGCGGAGCACAGGAAGCTCAGGGCAGGGGAATGAAAGGCAAATGAGGAAAGTACAGGTGAGAAATGTTGGCAGGCTGGGGAGGGGTGTAGAGGGGATCACCCAATGTCCATGGGTGCCCCTACCTCAGAGGGTGAGGGAGAGATGGCTCAGGGAGGAGGGATGGCAAGTGGTGGGAGAAAGGGGTGGGATTGTGAGAGGTGAGACAGCAGTGGGAGCACTCCAAGGGTACCTATAAAAAATAGATCTCACCCACTGACTGGAACTGGGGAGGGGGCATAGGAGCTGGGGGGAGGCCAGGTACAGGCATCAGGGTTAGGAAGGGATAGGACAGGGGAAGGGGTAGAAAAGTACAATAGAGAAATGGTGGGTGGGAAAGGGAAAACAAAGAGACTGAAGTGGGTAGTAAGAGGTAGGGAGTGGGTTGAGTGTCTTGTGGAGGAGGGGTGTGTGTTGGGTCGTGCAAAAGAAAAGATCAGGGAGGAGGGAGGGAAGGCAATCAAAGGGGCAGATAGGGGCAGTGTAGGAGTCAGTCATGCACAGGTAGGGGAGAAAAGGGTTGGTGTGGTGTCCACGATGGAGGGGGAGTGGATAGGTGGTGTAGTGCCTTGTGAGTAGCCAGAGCAGGAAAAGAGGGAGTCAGAAATGAGGGGGAGGTGCCGAAGGGTGGTAATCCTAGGGGACTCCATTGTTAAAGGCATTCATTGGGTAAAGAAGAGGGACCCAAATATGGGGAGGAAAGTGGTATGCATGCCTGGGATGACAGTGGAGAGGGTGTGCCCAAAGACTGGGGAGTTGGGGGGAAATCACATACAGTTATATACCTAGGTGCCAATGACCTAGCTAGGGAGGAGCTGGAGGTAGTAGAGGAAAGATTCAGGGTGGTGGGGTAAGTTGACAAGGCTGCACCTGCTGAAACTGACAAGAACACTGTGTGAGACGCAGAATGTTCTCTTAATGAGGTCCTGCAAAGACTTGTTATAAAAAGAGCTGCAATGCTTGTGCAAGAGGAGAGAGAAAGAGAGAGATAGACTGAGATTTAAAATTGAGAAGAAAAACTCAGAAGGACTGTGCTTTCTATGTTTGTGCTGCCATTGTAAATAGTTATACTGGACAATTTTCATTTTTATTTTGCAGTTATGAATAATAAAACACTACTTACGAATTTTGAAACTGCTCCTGTTTTCCTATCCTTCCTGACCTGTGCGTCGAAGACAGATGGTGTTAGCAGTGGGATTTACGCAGTGCATACTCTAAGCCAGGAGTTTTGTGCATGGGTACTAGACTTAGTACCAGGGAAGCATAGCAGAAAGGTATGGATTCTGCAGCAGCAAGCCCAGAGGTCATTACCAGAAGAATGGCAGCCAAACTAGATGCAGAAACAAAAGTCCAAACGGAGACAGTTCAGCCAGTACCAGAGATGGAAAAAGAATAGACAGTGACAGAACCTGAAAGCCCGATTGCCTTTTTCCAGTGGTGGGCAATACAACAAAAAGAGATGGAGAAACAGAGAAGAGGGGAGCTGCACCAGAGAGAGAAAGGGAGTCAATGTTTAGAGGCACAGAGAAATGAAGAAATATAACAACTCGAGAAGCATGGAAAAGAAGAGATGCAGCAGCAGGAGCAGCAAAGACAAGAAGAGATGCAGCAATGGATGGATGCCTTGGAAGTTATCAAAGCTGGAGGATCACGCACAGATCCAGCAAACCAACAGGACACATACAACTTAAAATATATTAAACTTACAAAGTTGTGTCCCTTGGATGATACTTGAAGCATACCTGACAACTTTTGAAAGGGTTGCCACAGCCTGCCAGTGGCCAAAGCAGCAATGGGCAATCAGACTGGTACCTTACCTGACAGGGAAAGCCCAACTCGCCTAGAGCAATGTGGACACTGCACAATCAGAAAACTATGACCTGGTGAAAAGAGAGGTCATTAAAAGATATGACATCTCAGAAGAGGCATACAGGCAAACATTCCGGTCGCTGAAGTATAGCTTAGTCGACAATCCTCGAGAAGCCTTCACCCGACTCAGAACTACTTATGAAATGGCCCCAACCAGAGGGCAAAACACTCCCACAGATCATTGAAACATTTGTAATGGAGCAGTTCATCAACATCCTACCCACAGACATACAGCTTTGGGTACAAGAACACCGACCAGAAAGTGGGGAAAAGGCTATTTCTTTGGCAGAAGACTACCAAATTGCCAGACAGATGCCAAAGCAGCAAAGTAACAGCCAAGCACTGGTAAGACACTCTTTTTCCCAATTAAACTCCAAGTCTGATAAGAACTCTGGTGGGGGTTACAAATCTGCACCCAAAGACTTTATTTGCTATAATTGTAACAAACCAGGTCATATTGCAGGAAATTGCCACAGTAAAAAGAGTGACACTGGAACAGATTTGTCCTTAGCAAATTGGGGTAAGCACTTAACAGATATGAAGGTGGGAGATAAGACTATAAAAGGACTTATAGATTTGGGAAGCAGACAGACCCTAGTGCATGCTGAAGTGCTGGGAAAACAATGTCCAAAAGGACCAGGTACTGGTGTCATCTGCTTCCACAGGGACACTTGATACTATCTGAAGGGTAATCAGTTCATTTTGGTAGTGTGTAACTATGCTACTTGATACCCAGAGGCAGTTCCAATATGTACTGTCACAGCCTCAAAAGTGGCTGCAGAGCTTGCCAAATTTTTCCGCAGGGTGGGCATACCTAAAGAGATTATTACTGACCAGGGTAGTAATTTTGATGCTGGATTACTGAAGGAGCTGTACCAACTACTTGGTATCACTGCCATTAGAACCTCCCCTTATCACCTTCAGACAGACAGTCTTGTTGAGCATTTTAATCAAACCTTAAAACACATGTTAAAAAGGTTTGTAAAAGGGGAAAGGAAAGACTGGGACCAATACTTACCTTACCTGCTTTTTGCTTACAGAGAAGTGCCAGAGGCATCAACCGGTTTTTCACCATTTGAAAGGCTGTATGGTAGACGACCTAGAGGGCCTCAAGATGTAATAAAAGAAACATGGGAAGATAACCCCCATCAAAACAATCTATTACATCTTATATGTGTGCCATGAGAAAGAAGATGGCAAAATATGTTGAAATCACCCATAATAATCAGGAAGAGGCCCCAAACCAGCAGAAGGTGTATTATGACCATGGGGTAAAAGAAAAAGGTTTTGAGCCAGGTGAAAAGGTCTTGCTACTGTTACCCACTACAGAAAATAAACTGTTAAGGAAGTGGCAAGGGCCTTATAAAGTGCTTAGATGTACTGGCACAGTTAACTATGACCAACTAAGACCCCTGACAGGAAAAATCCTACTAAGATATTCCATACTAACCTCCTCAAGAAATGGGTTGAAAAAACATCAAAAGCTGTTTTGCTGGTTTTACCAGAAACTGATAAAGAAGATATTGATGTAGCTTATGATAGACTGGAACAAACTGTAACTGTTGATGCTGTAAAGGTGAATGTTTCCTCAACCTCTGAACAAACTGCAGAAATATGTAACTTGCTAAAGACATTTAACAGTACTTTTACCACAGTACCAGGCCGAGCAGAAGGGGTTGAACACGTAACAGTGACAGGGCAATGCTCGCCCTATTAGACAAAAGACATACAGATTACCAGAGTGGTTAAGAGATGATGTGGTTAAGGAAATACAAAAAATTAAAGAACTGGTTATCATAGAAGAGTCTAGAAGTGCTTGGTCATCACCAATGGTGATTGCAACAAAGAAAGGGGGTGTAAGAATCTGCCTTGATTTTAGGTAACTTAATTGTCAGAATTTGACAGTTATTCTACAACCAGAATAGATGATTTGGTGGACAGACTGGGAAGTGCCAAGTATATTAGTACCTTCGATCTCACCAAGGGTTACTGGCAAACTCCCCAAGCCAAAGAATCCTGAGACAAAACTACATTTATCACTCCGATAGGATTCTATCAGTTCACCACCATGCCATTTGGTTTACATGGTGCACCCGCTACATTCCAGCAGTACATGGATGTAATTTTATCCCCTCACCACACCTCTCAACCTCCTGCCTCATAAATCAGGGACAAGGCCTAAAACAATCAGGGACAAAGGTTTAAAATCAGGGACACATCTTAAAAATTGGTGATATCCACTCAGGAAGCTGGTAGAATAAGTTGTTTAGTGTAAAATGCATTTTCTAAGGAAAAACACGTCAGTAACATTAATGTTTGACATTATTTTATGCTTATGATCCCCACTGTTTGGTCATGGAGACACAATTTTTAGGAGGGACAGAGTCAAATTTTGAGGTAAAATCAGAGACGTCCCTAAAAATCAGGGACAGGTGAGAGGTATGCCCCTCACACTGGTTATTGTGCTGCGCACCTGGATGATGTTGTGGTGTACAGTCCAGACTGTAAAAGCCACCTGGAACATCTATGAACAGTTATCCAATCGATCAAAAAGGCAGGTCTGACAATTATTTCTACCAAGTGTCCACTGGGCATGCAGGAAACTGGATATTTGGGCTATGTTTTGGGAAATGGAGAAGTCAAGCCAGAGGTTTCTCAGATAGAAGCTGTAGCTAACAGCCCTGTCCCCAAAACCAAGAAACATATCATGTTATTTTTAGGGCTGGCAGGTTATTGTCGGAGATTTGTTCCCAGCTTTGCCGAGTTAACTACTCCCCTCACTGAACTCACAAAGAAAGAGTTCCCGAATAATGTGAAATGGACCCCCGAGTGTGATAAAGCTTTTCGGGTCATTACGGCTGCATTATGTTCAGCCCCTGTTTTAAGAAGCCCAGACTTTGAGAAACAATTTCTGTTACAGAGAGATACATCAGAGGTAGGCCTAGGTGCAGTCTTGAGTCAGCATATAGATGAGAAAGAACATCCGATTCTATATATAAGTAGGAAACTGCATGACAGAGAGAAAAGGTAATCTAGCATTGAAAAGGAATACCTTGTGGCAAAGTGGGCCATGGAGTCCCATAAGTTTTATTTGCTAGGAGCTGACTTTGTACTTGTAACAGATCACAATCCTCTCTGTTGGCTTAACCAAATGAAGGATACAAATTCTAGAATTACAAGGTGGTACCTGGCACTACAACCATTTGAATTTAAAGTGATGCACACATCTGGGAAAGAGAATGTCAATGCTGCTTTTCTGTCAAGATATGGATAAGGAATTGAGAATTCTGAAGGTTGAAAAAAATGAGAGTTGAAACTTTTCTGTTTGCTATGCAGCTTATGCACTGAACTTTAAAAGTTATAAGCTAATGCTAGAAAATAATTAAAAGAATGTTTTGGAAACCTGTTTTTATAAAACAGGTTCCCTCTTAAAGAGGGGGGTATGTGACAGGGTTGAATAAGGCCCTATCCCATTTGTTATGCTGAAAAAGATTAAATGCAAGGATCTGTTCTATCCTTTCCTTTTCTGTCTCTTCTCTGTCTAGTTGCGCAACCAAATTTTCTTGTAAGACCTAAGAACTGATCACTCCGATGGTTTAGCAATGCTCTGCCTTTCACTATTTCTCTGCCTTCACTTGTTGTTCTGTCTTTTCTTCCCCCCTGCATATCTGCAGGTATAAAAATTTTATGTGAAACTTTATGTGGAAATGTCACTGATATTGGGATCCCTTTGTTTAAAAACATGTATAGTTTAGCTGTTGAAAAGATTGCAAAAAGCTATTTGGAACTCAAGGGGTTAACCTGCAATGCAGTTTTTAAGTCTCTTGCAGAGATGTAAACAAGAGGTCAGTTCTGGGTCATTATGTATTGTTTTGCTGCACCTGCTGAAACTGACAAGAACACTGTGTGAAAAGCAGTTTTCTCTTAACAAGCTCCTGCAAAGACTTGTTATAAAAAGAGCTACAGTGCTTGTGCAAGAGGAGAGACAGAGACTGAGAGACAGATTTAAAATTGAAAAGAAAAACTCAAAAGGACTCAGCTTTCTATATCTGTACTGCCATTTTAAATAGTTATACTGAACAATTTTTATTTTTTATTTTACTGTTATTAATAATAAAACACTACTTGCAAATTTTGAAACTACTTCTGGGTTTCCTATGCTTCCTGACCTGTGCCTCGATGACAGGAAGACCTGCAGAGGGGTAGCCAGATCAGTTACATTCTCAGAGATGTTGCCAGTACTGAGAGCCACCACAGTTAGGAAGAAAAGGATAGAATAGTTCAATGACTGGTTGAGAGAGTGATGCAAGAAGGAAGAGTACGGCTGAGTTGGGGCTGGGAGAGAGCTGAACAGACAAAACACTTTTTGCATTAGTCAGACTGCACCTCAGTGGGGGGGTGGTCTCGAGTCTGTGGGGAAAGGATGTGGGGTATATAATTCAAAACCTTAATTTAACTGCGGAGGGTCAGGCAGGCCTACAAACCCCAAGTGTCTGGAAGAAGGAGGTCAGAAGACCTCCACCCAGACCATTCAAGAGGATTTAGAGGGTAGAGGTGGAGGGAAAGTGAGGAACATAGTGGTGGGGAAGGGGTGAACAGGTGAAGGGGAGTGAAGAGGAAGGCAGACAGGCAGGAGGGGAGGGAGACTTAGATTCTATTTGGAAGGTGGTGTCCCCAAATGCAAGAAGACTCAAAAACAAGATGGAAGTTCTGAACGCAATAAGGGTGGATAAGGCACCAGGTCCTGATGATATCCACCCCAGGGTGTTGAGGAAGATGGCAGATGTATTGGTTGGGCCACTGACAGACCTGTTCAATACCTCCCTGGACACAGGATGCATACTACAAAATTGGAGGGAGGCTTATGCGGTGCCCATCCACAAGAGTGGCCCAATGGATGAACCCTGCAACTACAGACCTGTAAGCCTCACTTCCATTGTTGATAAACTCATGGAAGCAATCCTCAAGGAGCATCTGGTTACCTTTATGGAGGAAAATGGACTCCAGGACAATCAGCAGCATGGGTTCATCTCAGGAAGATCATGCCAGACCAACCTGATAAGAGTACTACTACTACTACTGGGTAACGAGGAAGCTGGATCAGGGCCATGCAGTGGATGTCCTGTATTTGGACTTCAGCAAGGCCTTTGCTTGTGTGCTTACGGGAGGCTGGGGGGAAACTAGGATATGTGGGGGTAGCTCCAAAGATGGCAAAATGAATCGGGAACTGGCTGAAGGAGAGGCAGCAGTGGGTAGTAGTGGGGGGCAGCTCTCTTCCCCAAGGGAAGTGACAAGCGGGGTGCTGCAGGGCTCTGTGCTGGGCCCAATGTTGTTCATATATGACATCTCGCATGGAGTTAAGAGCAGGATCAGTCTGTTTGTGGATGATACTAAGATGGGAGCTTGGTGGATGACTGAGAAGGGTGAGAGGGGCTACAGGAAGATCTGATCAAACTGGAGGAGTGGTCAGTGAAGTGGCCGTTGTGATTCAAGGCAAAGAAGTGCAAGGTTATGCAATTTAGAGCAAAGAGCCCAGGGAGGGACTACTGGTTGGGGGGCTTTCAGTTAGGGGTCACTGATGAAGAGAAGGACCTAGGGGTGCTCGTAGTGGGGAATATGAGCAACTCAGCTCAGTGCAAGAAGGCAATAGCCAAGGCTATCAAGATGCTAGAGTGCACAGCATGGGATATCTCATCTAGGCATAGGGATGTGCTCATGCCACTGTACAGGTCACCAGTTAGGCCACACTTGGAGTACTGCGTATAGTACTGGCTCCCTTATCTTAGGAGAGATATCAGGCTACTGGAGGGGGTGCAGTGCAGGGCACCAAAAATGATTCAAGGGCTGGAGGGCAGGACCTACGAGGACAGACTAAACAAGTTGGGCTTCTACACCCTGGAGGAGAGGAGAGATCGGGGGGGGGGGATATGACTGAAACCTTCAAGTACTTGAAGGGGATCAACAAGATGGGCACAGAATGGTTGTTTAGGCTGAGGATGAGAAGGGAGGTGGGAGGGCATGGACTAAGGTTGGAAGGTGGTATGTTTAAGAGAGAGAGATGAGGAGGCATTATTTCACAGAGAGAGTGGTGGGAAAATGGAACACACTGCCAGAGGAGGTAGTTTCCTGCAGCACAGTGGGCAGCTTTAAAAGGGTATGGACAGGGTGCGTGAGGAGGGCTCAAAGGGAGGGGAGGTGAGTATGGTGGCGCAGCTGTAGGTTAGGGGTGCTAGCTGCACAATCAAGCAGACTTGATGAGCGCTTGGCCTGTCTCTGCCTGGCACATTCGTGTGTTCTAGGTTAGTATGGATGACCTGGCAGGCGTTGTTGTTGGCAGAGAGAGGCATGGACATCTTGGCAGTCCACGAGACACGAGCCACTCTAACCATGACTGCAACCTCTTGATCCCTGGTGTTCAAATTATACAGGAGGGACGGGGGGTAGGAAAAGGGGGGTGGTGGTTTACATTAGGGAGGGTGTAACTTGTACAAGGGAGGAGTCGGAAGAGGGGGAAGGTGGAAGTAATGTGAATTCAACTACTGTCCAATAAAGGGAGGAAGGTGAGACTACGGGTGGTATACAGACCACTTTAGCAGGAGGAGGAAAGAGACAGGGAACTGAGCTCAGCAATAAGGAAAACTACAGGGAAAGGAGAGATGGTAACTGTGGGAGACTTTAACCTGCCCAAAGTGGATTGGAGGGTACCAGCCATGGCCTGCAGCAGGAGTCAGGTGATCCTAGATGCAGCGCAAAGTGGATTCTTGACATAGGGCATCACTGAACCCCCCCCCCAGCGAGGGGGCAATCCTTGATCTGGTGTTGACAAATGGGGAGAAGCCCCTGGGTGGGAGTGACCATCACACAGAGTGGTTCCAGATGGACATGAGCAGGGAAAAGGCCCCCACTAAGACTAATATCCTGGATTTTAGAAAGGTGGACTTCAGCAGGGTGGGCGAGTTGCTTAGGGGACACCTGGAAGGCATCAAAGAGGAAATGGAGGTGGAACAAAAGTAGTCTACCATCAAGGAGGAAATTATGGCAGCCAAACAGGAGTGCATTAGATTCAAAGGGAACATTTTGAGGGCCAAAGCATCCAGCTGGTTTAGCACAGAGATCCCTTGGGCAGTAAGAGATAAGATGACTGCCTATAAGAAGTTCAGGTGGACCCAGAGGGAGGAAGACAGGGAGGAATATCTGAAAAGGGACAAAACGGATGGAACAGTTAGGCTCAGAAAAGGAAGAGGTGGGTAGAAGAGAATGGGGGCAAAGCAGAAGCGCTGAATGAGTACTTCTGTTCAGGTTCCCTAGAGACAGTGAGAGAAAGAGATGAGCTGGTGCCACAGGGGGAGGGAGAGGAGGTAGGGAGTATACACAAATGATACGATAGAGGTGGACAGGGTAAAGAAGGGGTTGCTAGCCTTGAGGATGGATAAATCTGCAGGCTTGGATGGTATACATCCAAGGGTGCTGAGGGAGCTGGCAGAGAAGCTTGCAGGTCCCCTGGCTGACATGTTCAGTAGTTGGCTGGAGTCATGTGTGGTACTGCAAGACTGGAGAACGACACATGTAGTGCCCCATTCATAAGAATAGTACCAAGGTTGACCCGGGGAACTACAGACCAGTCAGGCTTACCTCTATCATTTGCAAGCTCATGGAGACCCTATTTAAGAAAAGGTTAGTAGGGTACCTGGAAGAGAACAGCCTCCAGGATGAATGGCAACATGGGTATATGGTAGGGAGAGCGTGTCAAACAAATCTGATTGACTTCTTTGACTAGGTCACTAAAACAGTGGAGAGGGGCCAAATGATGAACATCTATACCTAGACTTCAGTAAAGCCTTTGACTCTGTGCCCCACAAGAGGTTGATCAGGAAGTTGGCGGATCTGGGGGTAGGTGAGATGTTGACAAGGTGGGTAAGCTAACTGACTCACGAGTAAGATGCACAGTGTGTAAGGGGGTGGGGCCAGCTCTTAAGTACTAGAGAGGTCAGCAGTAAAGTCCCACAGGGATCAGTGCCTGGACTGGTGCCCTTGAATGTCTTTATCAATGATACTGGGGGTGGCATTATGGGCAAAATGTCCTTATTCATGGAGATTTTATTTTTTAAACACAGGGTACCAGATGAAGGTGGGAAGAAAGCACACAGAGTGAGAGCAGTAGGAGCATTTTTTTTCAAACACAGTACAGGAGGGTGGAAAGCACACAGAGGAAGGAAGCAGGGGATTTTGTTATTAGAGACATGGTATCAAGCAGGAACAAAGGATGTGTGGGTGGAATCTAGCATGCAGAGGGAGTGTGGATTTTGCTTTTTAAACAGTGGCTACCAGCGGGGTCAGAGGGTGAAATGCACTCAGAGGGAGGGAGGGAGAGAAGTTTTACCAGCTACCATCAAAACAGTATGCATGTTAGTACTGCTGTTAGTACAGCTGTTAATGTGATGAATCGTGAAATCAGTCCTCATACAGTAACCACTGTAATAACATGAGTAAAATGCCTCTTCCGGTTTCAGTAACCACACTAAAGTGACGAGTCCTGACTACATCAGGCAGTCTTAAAAAGCACAAGAATGACCTAAAGTCGATCCAGAGAAGAATATTTAGAATAATCCACAGCCGGCATGGAAGGACTAATGAGGAAAAACTGGCTGACCTCAATATGTATTCACTACAGCAAGCAAATGTTTAAGCCTCGCTGACCTTTTCTGAAGTTCTCCTTGTCTGGGGCAAGAAGGAGAAGCAGGATAGGATAAGGAGGGAGGTAACAGAGGAGTTTAATGGATGGCTTAATGGATGGCATAAGGATATGGTACCACTTTGTGGGGTCTTCTGGGACAGGAGGCTTTTCAAGGGAGATGGACTCTACCTGACAAGTGAGGGGGCCTGCACATCGGGATAGAAGTTTGACATCTATATCAAACGTTTAAATTGACTGCGGGGAAGACTGGGTCTAAGGGAACCTTGATGGCAGGGGTATTTCCTCACATCCGTCCAACATCTCCCGTCCGTCCAACTTGTAGCTGTATCCCCTAGTGATGAGCCCCACTGTAAGAATTTTAGGGGGGGGAGGATGGGGGGCAGGTCCCCCCCCCCCAACATTTCATCACTGCAGTCTTAAATAACTTACTGTAAAATCCCTTTATAGTTGTGCCCCTCCCCCAACTATTACACCAAAGTTACTCCTCTGGTGATGGATGCAAAAACTGTTAGCAGTTTTAAGCATGGCTGGGCAAGAATGAGGGGCACACTGGTTGTTCGGGGCATCAGAATGGGGAGGAGAATGGAGGGGGAGGCTAGAACCCTAGAAGAACAGTAGGTCCCAGGGTTAAATAGGGAACTCAGGCAGACTGGATGGACCTTTGGTTTTCTTCTGCCATCGTTGTCTATGTTTCTGTGTTTCTAAGCTTAACTTGGGGCTCATCACTAGGGATACAACTACAAGTAGGACATAGAAACATAGAGGTTGATGGCAGATAAGGACCGCAAGGCCCATCCAGTCTGCCTATTTCTTTTTCTACCTTATAAATGTGCCATCGGCCTTTGCTCTGTCAGTGGCCTATCTATGCATACTCATCTGTATTGCTCCCTTATGCCTATCCCACGCCTGTTTGAAGCACTGCACTGTATTCATAGCCACCACTTCCTGAGGTAGGCCGTTCCATGCATCCACCACTCTTTCTGTGAAAAAGAATTTCATCACATTCTCTCCCTCTGGACGGGAGATGTTGGACAGATGGGAGGAAATACGTCTTCCAAGAGAAGGTGATGGAACAATGGAACTGTCTCCCAGAGGAGTTGATTAATGTACAGATAGTTATAAGTTCAAGAAAAAGTGGAATAGGGATAAGGGACTTGTGAAGATAATGAGGGAGGAACAAAGAAGACAGGGGGTTAGACCAAGCATCAGCGAAGGATGACTGAACCACATAATACTTAATGCTGAACTGATGAGGACACATAGAGGAACCAGACAGACATGATGGTACATAAGTAATTTTCTGCCCACAAGCATCTGTATATCTGTGTAAATCTCTTCACCATATATTCTTCCTAATGGTAGCTCCCCACTTCCAAATTAGCATCTCAAACCCACTCGGCACTTGCAGATGCTGGCTCTCTTGCCTGGTACTGTTAGGAATTTAAAGGGAAACTAATGTCAACATTTAAAAAAAAATGTGCAGAGTGTTTTGATCAGTAGGTGTACTCCTAGTAAGTCCTTCTCTTTGCTGAAATGATTTTCTTTTTCTAAATTTGCTTGTTGTTTTTATGGGCCCTGGAGAGCTCCATGTTAGCATTTTTATGGTTCTTCTTGTTCCTACAGTGCTTCCTGCCCATGTGGTAGTGATACACTGATACATCCATGGCCATTAATTCAACGAGAGCTATTTTTTTCACTTAACTGTACAGTAGTAGAGCTGTGATTTTAAGTAACTCTCTTTGCCTAAGGAGCTCTAATGAAGGCTACAATTACAGGGTGATTTTCTTCCCATGAGTGCCCATTAATAACAGGTCTAAATTTAATACAATCTTATCAGTCTATTATGTAAACTTCAAGTTCATGTTACTGCAGTTTAAGAAATGAACAAACTCTGGTATAAGGGAACTGTCGCCAGACCATATAACTATGATGTCATCAATATATCTGTACCACATGTGGAGATCACGGGTCTTTTATGTGTCTGGGGTCGATCCATCATTTGTGCCTTAAGACCCTCTCTGGAGACCTTACTTAAAGTGATTTTTAAATAGTTCATGTGGTTAGTCTCCAAATAGTTGTTTTATGGTTACTTTTGGATTATTTAAGACTGATTGATTGGATATATAACATGTCCTTTGAACCTTATGTATGTATCAGTGGTTAATCGCTGCTGTTTTAAATAAGAGTTTAAATATATCTGTACCACCTGACTATATGTTCCAGGTAAGTACTGATGTTGAAATCATATATGAACTTGCTTTCAAAGTCACCCATAAATAAGTCTGCATACAGTGGGGTGAATGCTGCCCCCACACCTGTCCTACACATCTGCAAAAAGAACTCTTGGTCGAGCATAAAGAAATTATGGGTTAGGGCAAAGTCCAAGGCTTTTATTAAAAACTGTTTGGGAGCTGGCCCGTTGGCGCAGTGGTTGGATTTCCATCTGTGACACCAGTGACCTGGGTTTGGTAATGGACTTGGGTCGCTGGAGGGCCAACCAGGGGGAGAAGGAGAGAGCATCCAGGCACTCATCGCCTTCTCTGGTGGGGGGTTGGGACCGGTGCCTGTTGGTCCCTGGCAGAGGCTGGGAGCACAGCAGGATGTCAGGTCTCAGAGCACTAGGGGAGTGGCAGATGTCAGCGGCATGCCACTCCCCCCTGGGCAGAAAACCAGGAAACAGCTCCCTGTCTGGCTGGATGACCGTCTCTGGCTCCCACTGCCACCTAGCCCCACAACCAACCCACCTCAGCGACACCCAGGCCAATTAAGAGTGCACTGGCCTCCCCACTGGTGCCTTCCCTCTCGAAGGAGTGGGACCCATCCGGCAAAGGGACATGTTGTGATACCCGGGGGGACCGCAATATGAAGCAAGGGCTGGCATCGGGTGGGCGGGCAGATGGAGGGTTCAGAAGACCCGAAGGAGTGACTGGACAGGGAGAGGTGGGATGGAAAGAAAACAAAACTGTTTGGGAACATCTTTCTGGTCTGGTATAAGGTTGTACACTGCCCGGGTACCTGCATCATGCTGTATGAAAGTGTAAAGGCCACACCCATCTATAGTCACCCAACTATAGTTTGCATTCCACACTACTGGAATGACATGAAACTGTCAATGCACATGGTTTGGGTCAGGGAACTGATCCCTGACACAGGGAATTATGGGGTAATCGACTTTAATGAAGGCTGCTTCCCCTTCCGTAATCCAATTGCACCTGTAAGCTAAATCTACAAAGTCACACAGTTCTCCCTCAAAATGAAATTTTGTGAAAGTGAAGTGTTGGGTCCCCCTGATGTTTTGCATAGTTATTAGTATCATTAAGCAGTTCCATGCATTTGTTAACATACATTTCCTCAGTCATCAGCACAGTGTTACCCCCTTTATCTGAATTCTTTATTACAACCCCTCTTAAATTCTTAAGTTCCCCCAGAGCTGAATTTCATCAGGACTAAGGTTCCTGTGATAATGTGTTAGTGGTTTTTGAAACAAATTATAATCTTCCTTAATCAACAGTTTTTCAAAAGTAATGACTGCTGCGCTCATTACCTGGGGACAAAACACAGATTTCGGTTTTAATTTATTCCTGTTTTCTGAAAAAAAAAAAATTTTTATTTTTTATTTATTTATTCAAGTCTCGGATTACATATTAGTTGTAATTCAATTCAATTCAATTCATCTTTATTTATAAAAGGTGCTTTTCTTAAAATCAAAGCGCCTGTACAAATACACATAATAAATATAATAAATCAAAACTAATATAAATCCTTAAAAGCTATATTAAAAAGGTGGGTTTTCAAGGCTCCCTTAAAACTAAGGACGGTCGGGCAATCTCGTACCTGACGAGGTAGAGAATTCCACAGGGTAGGTGCCATAAAACTAAGCGTTCTAGCACCAGATGTTTCAAGCGTGCCCTGGGAATCTCAACAATCCCTAAATCAGTGGATCGGGAGAGGGCGGGAGGGACCTTATAGGGGCAAAGGAGCTCTTTCAGGTAGGTAGGTCCCAGATCATGTAGGGCTTTATAGGTCAGCAAACCAACCTTGAAGGTAATTCGTAAAACACTGGCAGCCAGTGCAGTCAGCGGAGCACAGGCATTATGTGACTGGATCTAGAAGCTCCAGTCAACAACCTGGCTGCCGCATTCTGTACTAGCTGCAGACGGCGAAGTTCAACCCCCGATAGCCCTAGGTATAAGGAGTTACAGTAGTCAAGCCAGGAGGTAACAAAGGCGTGGATCAATGTTGGAAGGTCCTCTGGAGGAACCAAGTGCTTCACCCTGGCAATATTCCTCAGATGAAAAAAGGAAGTTTTTATGACCGCTGACACTTGAGATTTAAGTGTCAAATGGTCATCAGTTATTACACCAAGATTCCGCACCTGGTCTGAGGTCGTCAGCTGGACACCTCCAAGCCATAGGCCTGAGGGTGATCCCTCCAGCAGACCCGCCTCACAGCGGCCTTTATCCACAACCAACACCTCAGTTTTCTCCGGGTTTAACCTCAGCCAACTCCCATTCATCCAGTCTTAGATTTCTTTAAGGCAGTTATTAAATACCGACAAGGCAGCGTCCTGACTGGGCACAAAAGACATATACAGCTGGGTATCATCTGCATAGCAGTGAAAACCCAGACCGTACCGTCTAATAATCGCCCCCAATGGTAGCATATACACTGAAAACAACATGGGTGCTAAAATGGAGCCCTGCGGTACCCCACAGGGCAGGGAGAATGATGCTGAGGAAAAAATTCCTGACACCACTCTCTGAGTCCTACCCTCAAGGTAAGATTGAAACCATCCACCAGTAATGCCCATAGAACTGTCTCCTTTTGTTTAATTGAGCAATGTTATAACATCAGTTCTGTCAATTATGTTGAAGTCCCAATCCTCATAACGCCTGAGGGATAATTGAGTGGGCTGCTCTGTAAGGAAACAGCTAGAGTCTTCACTAATTATAGAATTTGTGACCTTAAGTGACTTGTGTGCTTTTTTATGGTTGTGTGCAGTCTGATTAAATAAAATGCTTTAAAAACAAAACATTCACTTCTGCTGGCTACACCTAGACACGTACATTGAAAACAGAAAGTTTGGATTAGACAGAGTTATTAATTAAAGCCAGAATATCAGGCCCCCAACAGTAGACTGCTGCTGCAGCAGTTACTACTGTCTGAATCAGTGGTCCTGGAGACATCACTGTCACGTGGGACAGAAGGCATTGTAGGTGTAACCCCCCCTGCAAATGGGGGTTCCTAAAAAGTCTTCCAGGAGCTTGCTTGAATGCTCCAAGCCTGAATGGTGTTTGGTGTTTAAGCCGTTTATCTGTGAGTGCTTTTAGAGCCTCTGATACTGTCTCTTTAAGAGCTGTCTGCTTGCAGACATAATTAGATTATATAGAGGGACATGTGTTTTTCCCGCATAACTCGAATCCCTTACAAATCAGCTTCCATTTCTGCCATCGCTAAGTGGGCAGAAGGAGCACTCTTCAAAGATGTAATTGTTTGCTTGTAACCTATTAGAGTAATAATGAAAATGCAGTTTGATTTAACCTGTTTTCTTGTAGCAAGGACAGTGCAAAGTAGCTCCCTCATGTTGATTCTGAACTGCTGAATTGGACCAATCATGGTGGGGATCCTTTAAAATGGAGCCTGCTCTGGGCAAATCAGAACTTGGACTCTCCTCTGGAGCCTGCTGTAAGGGGACTGTAAGGGCAGTGACTCTGGGAAATGTAGTTTTTTTTTCTTTTTTTTTTTTAAACTTTAATTTTATTAACAGTTTGCAGGTATCTCAAATACAATGGTCAGGTCAATCAATACACTCCAGGTATGCCTTTACAATATATTGTTTGTCACTTCATAGATTTCTGACTTATTATACCCCAGGCTGATGAGTCCTTAAAACCACTTTCACATTCCTAGATGTTAAGTTAAGTTAAAAGGAGGAGGAATTCATCTCCCATCGCCCCACCTATATTTTTCCCTCTGTTTGCCTCCAGGTCTCCCACCTCATCCATCTTTGAGTGTAAAGTGAGGTCCTGTGGTTTATTTTGAAAGTGAGCTCCTCTAATTCACCTATATTCTTGACTATTAATATCCAGTCTTGTTTCTTTGGTGGTGTAGGGTTAAGCCAGGCCCTGGTTATGGCCTTATGGGCTGCAGTAATCAGGATTGCCCAAAGGTACAGAGAATCAGGTCCCCTAATGTCTGCTGGGGGGGGGATCCCAGGATTACCTCCTTCCAGTCAAGCAGCTGATCAGAGGCAAGGATCTCCCCTATAGCTGTGATGATCTCAGCCCAAAACCCTTGCAGCTTTGCGCAGGCCCCAAAAATATGAAGATAGTCAGCTACCTCCTCACCACAAGCTCGCCAGCAACAAGCTGAGTGTTCTGGGTTCCTTTTATTTAAGGTCTTAGGGGTAAGAAAATATCGGACCCTTACCTTCCAGGTGAATTCTTGCCACATGGGGGATCGGGTCGCCCTCTTGACTATGTTAAAAATAGGTCCCCAGTCAAGGAACGGGGGTCAGGATTAACTTCCCCCTGCCATCTAGTCCTAATCTTGGTTAATGGGTCAGTTTTCACTAACCCAAGAGACCTATAGAGAAGGGAGATCATTCCTCTGTGGCCAGTCATATCTTTTATCTTTTGGATGGTTAACAAAAGGGGGGCTGCCCTGGCCGGGTCTACCTCTTTCTTTAGAAGAGATACTATGTATGCTCTAACTTGAAGAAACCTAAAGTGGTCCGTGTTTTTAAGGCCAAACATATTCTTAAGAGAACCGAAGTCCAGGATCAAGTCTCTCTGCATGAATTGGCCCAAGTATTCCAATCCTGATTTACCCCACTGTTTATATTTGAGATCTAGGCGGTTAGGGGGGAAGTCCTCTGCCCAGGCTAGGCTTTTTAGAGGCCATACCGAGGATTGTAATTTATATTTTTGGAAAAACCTATGAACCGAGCGAATAGTGTCCCCTACAGTATGTAACTTAGGAGGAGGATGTCCATGTGACAATAGGGGTATTACCATACGATCTCCAAGGGGTGTCCTCCCAACCCCCTCCTCCTCGCCCTTCTCCATTCCCCTCCACCCAGTGGTGGAACCGGGACCAACCCATTGTAGCGCATTTTCTAGTTGGACCACCAAAAAGTAGTCCTCCAGCTCCGGCAGGGATCTGCCTCCTCTGTCTCTGTGGGTCTGCAGAATTTTCAAATTTATTCGGGGTCTCTTGTTGTTCCAAATAAATCTGGAGATCATTTTATGCCACATCTGGAAATTTGACTTATGTATGTGTAATGGTAAGCATTGAAATAAATACAAGAATTTAGGTAAAACATTCATTATTATGGCGTGAATTCTGGAGTGCGTGGGCATATTAGTCAGGGACCACCTTTCCATATCTTTTTTAAGGGAGACAATCAGGGGAGTATAATTTGTTTTAAATAATTTGGAAAAATGTTTTGTGATATTTACCCCCAGGTATCTCATTCTATCAGCAGACCAATTCAGGGGTAGAAGCAGACGTGTTTCCTCGGAGGGGCAAAAGAAAAAACTTAAGACTTCCGTTCTAGTTTTATTTAGGGAGTAGCCTGAATGTTTCCCGAACTCTTCTAGTATGGGCCATATCAGCCCTATAGACCGATGTGGTTGGGATAGGCACAACAAAACATCATCTGCATACAGCAGAATTTTTTTCGGAATGCCACCCTCAATCCCATCACCTCCTTAGCCTCTCAAAGCCTCCAGGAAGCTTTCAATATAGAGGGCAAACAGAAGGGGGAGGTGACACCCTGTCAAGTGCCCCTGCCCAACCTAAACCTATCTGAAAGCCCCCATTCACCCTGACGTATGCCTGAGGGCCTGTATATAGGGACCTTATGGTATCTATAAATGATTTGGGGAATTCCCTATGCTCCAGTGCCTTGAACAAGAAATCCCATGAGACCTTATCAAAGGCCTTTTCGGCATCCAGACTCATCAGGCATGCCGAGGTGCGGGAACGCTGAATTTTATCTATCATGTTCAACACAGCACATACTCCATCCGGAGCCTGTCGACCCACCATAAAGCCAGATTAGTCTGTATGTATCAGGCCTGGAAGGATGGGGTTTAACCGAGAGGCAATAATTGAAGTGAATATCTTGTAGTCATGGTTAAGCAGGGAGATAGGGCGGTATGATTCACACCTTGTTGGATCTTTTCCCTCCTTATGTAAAATGGTTATGGTCGCATACTGCCAAGAAGGTGGGGGAGGCCCACCCTCAGACCAGATATTTGAGAAAACTTTAAGAAGCAAAGGAGCTGTTTCTGAAACAAAAGTTTTGTAGAATTCAGCTCCATACCCATCTGAGCCTGGGCACTTAGCTGACTTAAGCTTCTTAAATGTGGAAACTATCTCCTGTTGAGTGATAGGCCTAGTCAGCATCCCTACCGCATCCGGTGAAAGTGGGGGGAGAGGAATGGAGCCCAAGTAATTCTGTTTCTCTTGTGCAGTGGTTTTTTCATCTGGGCCATATAATTTCGAATAGTATTCAACAAATGCTTCTGCTATCTGTGAAGCCTGTCTGACCATTTGGCCTGACCTAGGGGATATTATTTTGGTTATTGTGGCTTTTGCTGCGTACTGACGCAGTCTGAAGGCCAAGAGTTTAGTGCCTCTGGGACCCCCCTCATAATATCTTTGTTTTAAATAAAACAGGGCCTTTTCTAACTCTGCTTTTTGGATTTCTTATAGTTGGTTCTTACATTCTGTTAGTTTCCTACCCCGAGCCTTCTCCCATTTAATTTTTTGGGCACCTTCCAATTCCTTAATCTGCGCCAGTAGTTCTTGTTGTTTCTGCTTCATTACTCGTTTCTTATGGGAAGCTATAGATATCAACAGTGTCAGTGGCTCAGTAGGTAGCACACTCGCCTCTGAGGCCGGGAGATCAGAGGGCTGTGGGTTCAGTTCCCACATCTGGCACTTGGGTTAATATCCCAGTACTGACACTGTAGTGCAGCATGAGAGGGGTGCTGCATTTCTGAGGTGCCGTCTTTCGGATGAGACGTTAAACTGAGGTCCCATCTGCCTGGATTGGTGGTAGTGGAATATGGGTGTGGCAGGACAGTAGTGTGGTGGGTAGGTAACTGGCTGGGTGGCAGGACACAGAGGGTGGTGGTAAATGGCTGTCCTCCACAGAGGAAGAGTGACCAGTGGGGTACCACAGGGATCAGTGCTGGGACGGTCCTATTCAACATCTTCATCAGTGACATTGCACAGGATCTAGAAGGCAGAATTTCACTGTTCGCTGATGACACAAAGCTCTGTAACAGAGTAGACACACCAGAGGGTGTAGACAGAATGAGAAGGACCTGCAGAAACTTGAAGAATGGTCAAGGGTTTGGCAGTTGAAATTCAATGCAAAGAAGTGCAAGATAATGCATATGAGTACAAAAACCCTGGCACAATATATCAGTTGGGGGTGAGGATATAGCATGCACCAAGCAGGAAAGGATCTTGGGTTGTCATCTCTGATGACCTCAAGGTAGAAACAGTGTGACAAGGCATCAGGTAAAGCAAATAGGATGCTGGGTTGTATAGGCAGGGCATCACCAGCAGGAAAGGAGGTCATAATTCAGCTATACAAGACACTAGTGAGGGCCCACCTGGAGTACAGTGTACAGTTCTGGAGACCATACCTCGTAAGGACATAGACAGGGTAGAGAAGGTTCAGAGGAGGGCAACAAAGATGGTGCATGGATTGCATCTCAAGTCCTATGAAGACAGGTTGAAGGAACTGAACATGCTCCCTGGAGGAGAGGAGGAGAGGGATATGATAGAGACATACAAGTATCTTACAGGGAGGAACAGGGTGCAGGAAAACACTATTTTTAAGCGAAAAGATGTTCCAGGACTGAGGGCATGGGATGAAGTTGGAGGAGGGACGATTCAGAGGAAACATGAGAAAAATTTCTTCACAGAGCGGGTGGTGGACAAGTGGAACACCCTGCCAGAGGAAGTGGTGGGAGCTGAAACAATCACGGGATTTAAGAATGCATGGGATATACATAAAGGAATTCTAGAGGTCAGGGGTAAGGGGAAATAGACTTCTAGGAAAACAAACTGAACTTACAAGCTCAAATGGGCAGACTAGGTGGGCCATAGGCCCTTATCTGCCGACACTGTCTATGTATCTATGTATCTATGTAGTTCAGGTGGATGTTAAAGATCCCATGGCACTTATCGAAAAGAGTAGGGGAATTTCCCCCGGTGTCCTGGCCAAATTTCCCTCATTCACTAAAAATACCACCAACAGCTTAATCTGATTCAAGGTCAGTTGGCATTCATCTGTATCCCCCTCCCCCGGGTCGTGCCTGAAAATAGGCAGGATTTGTCTAGTGCACTTACCTGGTCAACAAAAACTAAAATAAAAAAAATAAAAATAAATATCAGTTTACCTCTAAGTGAGGCTTTAACAGTGTCCCACAGAATTTGTGGGGAGGTCTCTTGTCTGCTATTCTCTTCTAGGGTTGTCTTCAGGTGCTTTTTAAGCTTGTCTACCACCCCTTTATCCTGGAGGAGAGAGGCATTCAGTCTCCAGTGTGTGATGCGCTTAGGCAGTCCCAGCTCCACCTCCAGGTAGATCGGGCTATGGTCAGAGAGAATGGTCGTACCCACCCATGTGGAAGGAAACCTACACAAGTCTCCAGAAAATGTGAAAAACATATCCAGTCTAGAGAATATCCGGGAACCTTGGAGAGAAACACGTGTACTCTCTCGCTCCAGGATATTTCTCTCTCCAAATGTCGGCCAGACCCATCTGTTCCAGCAGCAGTTTTATGGAACGCGCTTTAGCCATGTCCAGCTTCGGGATTTGGGATGTTGTGTCCACAGCTCTGTTTAAAACTATATTCCAGTCCCCTCCCATTATCAGTAGGCCTCTACCCCTTTCAGCCACCAACTGGAGGAGGTTCGAGTAAACCCGGAGTGGAGACCCCGGAGGGATATATACATTGACCATGGTAACTTGAATGTCTTGAATAGTCCCTATAGCTATGAGGTATCTCGCTTCAGGATCCTCTATCACCTCCTGTTGCTGAAAGTGAAGATTTTCTGAAAGTAGAACTGCCACCCCCCCTCTTTCTGCCCACCGGAAGGGACGAGTGATAGACTTGAGGAAAAAAACCTTGATTTAAGCTTTTGGGCTTCAAGAGGAGAAAGGTGGTTCTCCTGTAGGAACACACCATCACACCTTTGGGATGCTATGAATTGTTGAATCCTCCTCCTTTTAATAGGGCTTGATGATCCATTTATGTTAAGTGACATAAATTTCGTAGCTTGATTAGCCATTTTCCATACACCCAAAAACAGAAACCATTTTCTTGGACACTGACTTTCTAGGCTTTTGCAATTTAACCTGATAGTAATCCTGCAAAGCATCAAACCTTTTAATATAACCATCAACAGATTTCAGAACATTCCTTATAACTAATAAACAACAGAACTGTTGCTCTGGCCTCATCCTATTTTGAGCCAAGAGCTGGGTTAAGCACTGGCTAGCCATTGCCCGAAACTACTCCCGACCAGGCTGCCCAAAATCTACCGATTTGACTTCCAAGGGAAGGCTGACCGATGGTCATCAGCTGAAGGGTGTCTGGTTGCACAGAGCAAAGCAGGGAGCTCAACAGTGCAATGAGTGTTCCCTGCGTGCCCCAGGCATAACCATGGGAAACGCCCCCCTTCCAGTTGTCAGTAAGCATCCGTATAGGTGCCTATCTCCCCTCCCTCCACCCCCTCCCCACCCTCTATAAAATGAACTCATAACATCCAGTTAGCCCGCTTTATAGTCAAGACTTAAGAATGCATGCCCTTGGTGTCCCGGGGCCCTCTTCCCTCTATCTCTCAGGCATATAAAGGCCCCCCTGGGTGCTTCCTTAGTGAAGGTGCCTTCGAGGAAGACTCCCTGAGAGGGAATTCTCCCACAATCCTGGCTTATGATGATATCTACTAGCCTGCCCTGGGTATTGGAACCCCTGTAGCATCTTCAGAGGTTGACCAGAGGGGGGAAGCCAAGCCTGGGGTACACAATCCAGGCCTCTGAAGGGGCAGAGTCGCCCAGGGGGATGCCAACACCACAGCTACTGATGGGAAGTGTCCCCATCCAGGGTATAAAGCCCAGTCAAGACAACCCTCCCCTTGCCAGCATCCCCCCAATGCCGTCCCCCAATTGCCCTCACCAGAGATCCCACCCCTCCAACTCCCCTGGGACCCACAGATCCATGTGGGGCAGGACCCACCAGGTGCCAGGATTCCGGAACTCAGGCCCAGAGAACCAACCTAAACCAGGAGTATTTCGTAGTCCCAAGGAGCCAAAAAGTTCCCTCTGACAAGTGAATGCCTTCCCCCAGCATCGCCTCCAACCTACGGACCAGGGGCAAGAGGAGGGAACCCGGAAAGCCACAGCCATGGGGGCTCTGATGGTGTCTTTAGAGGACACCCAGCTTGTCATCTAATGCGAGTAAGTGTAATCCCCCGCCAGACCAAGTGTCAGCCCAGAGACCCTCATGTAGGAGCCCGAGGAGGCAGGTGTGGTCAAGTATAAAATCACTGGGGGAGTTCACCCCCACCCATGGAGCCTGATTTAGGCCAAACCCCTCCTTCTCGCACCTCCCCAGACAGAGGTCATCTGAGGTCAAACTTAATCCGGCTTGTCGAGTCTCATTCACCCCCCCCAGTCCACATGCCACCAAGGCTTCAGCCCATTGCGCCCCTCAGGGGTTACCAGAGATTGCTGAAATTAACTTGACTACTTAAAATAGTCATTTACATACTGTACCATATCATTTCAGAGTACTTCCCCATAGTCTTCTTTCCAGCGTCTTCCCCCCTCCCTCCACAAACCCGGTTCATATGCAAGATAGTTGAAAGGCATTTTATAAAAAGGGGGGGGTAAAATAAAGCAGTGGATCCGAGTGCAGTGAACTACTGGCCAGTTATTCTTTTGTTGAAGGCAGCATAACTGCAGGAGGTTAATCATTGTACTCACTGCGACCCCAACATGCCTCAGTATCCGAGGGGGAAGGTATGGTCCATGGGCGGTATTGAGTAGGGACTCGGGGGGGCAGTGGGGCTATTAGCCTAAGCGACCCAAAAAAAAAACCCAAGCCGCTCAGTTAATGAAAACCCCATCTTCTCCTGGTTGCTGCTTCAGGTGTCTGATGATCGCGAAGGGTCCATTTCACCTGCCTCTTCGTCGACATTCGCTGGTTTCAAGTGTGGAGCTCCTTTATTTATCAGCGAGGGATCCCCCAATTTCCGGAGCACTGCGCCAATATCCGCATGGAGAGAAGTCTGTGGCATCCATTGAGAAGACCCCTTTTTGATTGTTCCTTTCTGCGCCACAGACCATGCCGATGTCAGGAGGTCTCGCTCCAACGGTTCCTTCGCTAGTGGAGGGGTGCTGATTCCCAATTCTGTGAGGTAAGGCATGGCAGACAAGAGGTCCTTAAAGACCCTATTTCCCTGGTCAGTAGTTATCTTCAGCCTCGTGGGGTGTAGCACCTGGACTTTTATATTTTTTGCTCTAAGTTGCTTTACTATGGGCCAAATCATTTTTCGGGCCTCCTGTACCCCCGTTGTGTGATCGTTGTCGATCGCTATCCTGTGGCCTTTGTATTCCAGTAGGCCTTGTTGCCAGGCTTGCCACAGCACCTCTTCTTTACTGATGTATGAAGTAAATTCGGCTATAAAGGATGGAGGCCTGGCTTCAGGTTTGCTTGGTTTCAGGGCCAGTGACTGATGTGCACAATCCATCCTCAGGCCCAGGTCCTCTGGCAGGTCAAGAACTTTTTTGAGAAGGCCTTGTATAAACTCAATAGTGCCTGCAGCTTCATCTTCCAAGCCCTCAGGGACCCCATATATTCTGATGTTCTGCCTCATGCTCCTGCCTTCCAGGTCATCGAGGTGGTGGGTTAGCTCTCGGTCCCTCGCTAGGAGGTAAAGAAGCAGCCTGTCATGTCTGTCCGTCTGATCTGAGACGACGGAGAGGCACAATTCCATCTGATCAGTTTAATGGTCGATCCGGGTAAGGTCAGCTCGTAATTCGGACAACGTCCAATCAATTTTTGAGACTGTGCGAGCCGTTTGATGAATAGTTTCGATCAGCTCATCACCACGAAGATTCCCATGCTGTGCAGCCTGTTGTGTCTCTCCGGAGGCTTCTCCCTCCTCATTACTTTCTGTGTCTTCCTCCTGCAGCAACACTTTAAGCTTCTAAACCGGGGTTAAGTGCAATTTCGGTTCCAACGTGTTTGTAGGGATGCCATGATTTGTCAGGCGATTAGGTTTAGATCTTAATCGGTGGGGAGCGGAGCGGGCAAATCAAGCTGCCATCACGAACCCTGACGTCACCAGAAGTCCTCTCCAGAAAATGTAGTTTTGACTTTGGCACCTTTTTTCCACCAACAGGGGGAGTTTACTGTGAGTGACAGCCAAACCAGCCAACTGAACTGCAAGGAACTCAAAGGAAATGCCCGTCTCTGTCTATTGGAAAGATCAGATCAGTTTAGGCTGTGAAGAGACAGGGAGCTGTGTGCTTTTTCGGTGTGTAGTTTTAGCGCGGGGATCTCATGTAAGGCCCTAAATTTCGGTCTGCAATTTGTGCAAGCGCATGTTCGGACTGAAACCGACCTGTCGGTCTGTCAGGAACTGAATCTGCCGTGTGTTCTCCTGGGTATTGTGCAGTAATTGTGATCGGGGTAGAGGAGCAGCCTGCCTGGTATAGTAATTCCTTTTACATATAAATGTGCGTAGTGCTTGTGGGGAATCGCGTTTCAAATCCCCTGTACAGTGAACAGAGTGAATGAAGCTGGAAGTAAACCCCAGCTTAATCCAGACTACATCCATTTGCTCTAAACTGCAGTGGGGTCCAGTCACAAGGACTTTGTCCACATGGTCTGCTCCTCCTGGCAATCCAGGACAATATGCCTTCCATCCAGTTCCCAGCACTGAGTTTGTGAGTACAAAGCAGGGTAGCTCCCTGCCATCTGTTTATCGAATTGCAAGTGTGTCATCTAATTGTTTTTTTTTTCATTTCTTCACGAACTGAGCCAACCGGCTCCGGATTACAATTTGGGTATTGTGCCAGTGTATATTCCATCACAGGGCCCCAACCAGCTGCAACCGATCCTGGCTAGCCTTCATCCTGGTTACCCAGTGAAAGTGACAATTTGGGACTCTGAATACGTGCACAGTACTGTGATTATTAATGTGTTTAACCTAATTAACCTGATTTCCCCCTTCCTTGTTACAGCTCCTTAAATAAATCAGATCTGTTGGTTTCAGCAAAGTTATACTGGCTGAGGTATTCATTTATGTTAAAGTATTGTACTGTGGTTTTTGCACTGTATCATCTTGTTTTGCAGGGGGTCCCCAGGGTCCAGTCGACAGAGCCAGTCCTGGGGGTAAGTGTACATTGTGAAGATATTCCTAATGCATTGTGTGGGCCACTAGTGGGAAGAAAGGGGGGTTACAGTGTCCCAGAGGGCTGTGGCCAAGTTACTTTAACTACTGCAAACCCTGACCTCTGGGTGGAGGCACCCGCCACTGGACCTAGGCCCCTCAACCTGTTAGTAGTTAAGCAGGCAGGGGTAGTAGCCCTTGGGATAGCACCACCTAGGGGTTACATAGGAACAAGAAGAGTCATAAAATCTAGCCATCTATAGCTCTGTCACCTCTATCATTGACTACGGCCTTGCCATCTATGGCTCTGCCTCAACAAGTGCCCTCCGCAGGATCTCAGTTGCTCTCAACAGAGCCTGTAGACTACCGATGGGTGCAGCCCAACAAACTCACATCTGTGACCTCTATGCACGGGCCAGCTGGCTACCCCTACGCAGCAGAACACGATACCAGACCTCTTACTTACCAAAAAGATTCTCTTGGTCTCATGCCACCTGGTTTAGCTCACTCCTTACTTCACAGTGGCACTCAACAAACACGTGGTGCCCAATCTCTAACCTTTCAGGTTCCCAGATGTCGTACCTCCATGGATCAGCGGTCCTTTATCTATAGAGCCGCTCAATGGTTCAGTTCCCTCAATAAAGAAGCACTTTCCTCTACTACACTTGGACCCTTCAAAAGGAATCTCAAACTTTGCCTCACCTCTACCACTCAATGTGACTGCTTCTCTGAACAGAGATCTCTCTAAACACCTCCCAGCTCACTCATGTCTCACAGCCCGTCCTTTTCCAGTCTCATTCCCTCTGGCACTGGGCCTTCCTTGTGACTCCTTTCCTGCTTCACATCTCCACTGGTACAAGACATTTTCCACCACCATCGGACAGTGGCCCATTAGCCTGCCAACTTCCTCTCCCGGTCGCACGCCTGCAATACTAACTGCCTATAGTGCCCTCTACCTCTTATTGTTACCGCAGCCAGCTGCCTACTCAAGTTGCTTGTTATATGAATATTATCTCAAAGTATGTTATAACTATCTTTATTTTTTCTTTTAGTTGTTTTGGTTGTTTATTGTGCATTCTTTTACTACCTCTGTATGTATGTTGACCCTCATCCTTTGACGTGGAACCCTTTGTAAACGAGCAGTTTCTGCTCAAAGGTATTTGTAAGTAATCCGAGAATTTAATAAATAAATAAATAAATAAAAATAAAATGCTAACATGGAGATCCCCAGGGGCCAAGAAACCAGCAAACAAATTTAGAATAAAACTAATTTCAGCAAATAAAGGAAAGTACTTACTAGAAGTATACCTACAAATCAAAACACTGTTCACAACATATTTTGTTTTTGTGGATTTTGACCTTGGTTCCCTTTTAAAGTACTGCCTTGCTGCTATGTATTTCTATAACCTTATTTTTAATCTTTTGCCACCCACCACTTCCTGTGCCTTCCCATTCTCCTTACAACTTGAATTTCCTGATGTGGATACAGCTCCTGCCTCCGAACTCTACACACAAGAATGCAAGAAACCCAATCAGCACAAGATGCAAGACCCCGCACCAGAACCCTTTTACTTGCCACCTGAAAAAAGTCCCTGTATCTGGTCCTCTGATAACATGTCCCACATTCAATCCTCCAATACAAATCTGCCTCCAGTGTCCTGTTAAAAATCCACCACTGAGCCCTGCTAAGAGTCCCCCTCTACTCCCCCATCCTAGGTAAAGGACCCAGCCCTGATCAAATAATGGCTTGTTCCTCCAACCAGAGGTGCCTCTGGGGCAGGCATTATATTTTCCCATTATTTTACCTAAAAGGGAACAAAGCTGAATTCAAACCCAGGAAGCCTGAGACACATTCTGCTAGGGCCTGTGACATAATCGCTAGATGACAAAAACTATCTTTTGCTTCAGCTGGCTCAAGTGGCACACTGGATGTAACAATCAAACTGTCAGTGGTTTGATTCTAGATAAGAACACATTTTCTTTGTAATTACTTTTTATCAGTTTTAAAAGCAGTACGACTGTTAAGACATCAATGATAGTTACAAAACAGCAATACTTAAAACCATACTTAACTTAGGAATTTGTTTCATAATACCCAGGGTTCTGCAGAAGTATCCAGCATTGAAAGCATGTAATCAGCCTTAAAGATCATAGCATGAGTAGAACGATCATCAATATGTATGGTATTATTGTTTTAACAACTGTCTACTGTGGCTTTTCTAAGCCAAGTGTGAGGACATATTTGTTTTTTTAGTTAATCTATTTTCTCCCCTTCCCCTATGGCGCTCCCTCCTGCCAGGTCGCCCAACCCCGTCTCCTGCTCACAGCTTACCTCACCATTTCCTCCATGGCTTGCCCCCCCATGGTGGGGCGGTGGGGATCCCTCAACCCACTGGGATGGATCCGGTGCGGGGGTTACTGCCAATCGTGGGAGAAGAGCCTGCGGTGACCGGCAATCATCCTGCCGAGGAGCTATTTTTCAGTTTTCTCCCCTTCCCCGAGTGTGGCATGGCGGCATGCAATGATGCCAATGGCTTAGCCGTGCACATCCCACACATGACATGCTGGGCATCTGTCCCATAACTGCCCCTATGTATGAGCCACCGGTGCCAGCACCCAGCCTCCGCTAGGGGTCAGGTATGCAGTGTTCTCCATCCCACCCCCTCCCTGGGAGAGGAGAGCTGTCCTCAGGACGTTCGATCCTCTCCCTCCCCAGCCATCCCCTGGTGGCCCGCTCGCACCGCAAACACAGGTCGCCAGCGTGGCAGGAGGTAAGGCATGATGCCTCAGCCCTCGACGCCACTGGGCCGGCAAAGTGTGAGGCCATATTTAATAAACATCATAGTTCCTCGTGTTTCCTAACTGCCCATTTTGCTTCACACCCCCACACTCACCTATGTCAGAAGGAAAAAGGACTTATCTAACTCGAGAGAACATGCAAACATTCAAACAGTGAATAACATATGGAATTTAATTTACCATCCCCTGAAAACAGGCAGAAGCTAGTCTCAAGAGTGTCAATGTAAAACTGCAAAGTAATGCACCCAAAAGCAAGAGGCTAGGAGAGGTGGGGCCCACCGATACCTACGCTGGCTAGCAAATGGGCCCAGCATGAACATCAAGTGTGGGGGGAAGGGAGACAGCAGATGCCTGTAGCATGGTCGGTGCAGTTTTGCGAGAGCTCTCTTGCCAACTTAGAATTACACCATTATGGGGCTTATATCCCATAAGCACATATAGCACCCTAAAATTGAACCACCACATGCCCCCAAATAACCCCCCCACATCCTTTCAGTGTACCTTAAAACATTTTACATAACTCATCAGTCCTTTAGCTACAGTCCTGCTCATCTTCCTGAGCAGTCAAGTCTCCAAAGTGCAGTTTAAGTTTATTTTCCAGGATTTCAGCTTCTTTAGGTTTGTTAAACAGGTACTGTTTTCCATAATTCACAGTTCTGAGGCATGCACCACCACCTATTCTGCCCACCCAGGCTGCACTACAAACTCCAAAGCCACAAATGAGTATTCTGGGGGGATCTAGATAGAATCCTGCATGTGTTAAAAGGAATTCAGGGCTGACATGAACACATCCATGGTGGAAATAAAGGTAGCCATTGACGGACTGACAGAACAAGTTGACACCACGGATACTAGACTACAAGAGGTGTACAGCTGCCTTGCAATGTTGGAGGAGGCAGTAGTCCAGTTAGCGGAGACACAGGCCCAGATAGGGAAAAGACAGGAGGATGCTGAGAACAGGGTATGCAGAAAAAATATAAGTATTTATGGACTGTCTGAAAACACTGAGTGCCAAAACCTAACAGAATGCTTAGATGCTTTCCTCCGAACAGCCCTTGAATTTGGTGCAGACATTAAACTGGACATCAAGAGCACATACAGAGCATTACGCCCCAAACCTTGGTCAGCAACGGCATGTCCCTGATCCATTATCATCAGGTTCTGCAGCTGGGCTGTGATGGAACAGGTACCGCAGGCAGCCTGCCAGGAAAAAAATGGTATTTTATAGCACATGGCCACAGGGAGTACAATTTAAGACTCTATATCCCTGCCCTTTTGATTGCACAGCTACCAAGTGGGCAAAAAGCCTGTCAATCTGCCACTGAAGCATGTGCCAACTTGCAAAAGAAAGGTATACTACCAATGTTGATGCAGAGATCTGCCAACCTCCCACCACCAACTGCTCTGAGATGGCAGACGGTTCGACCAGTAGGATCTCACAAGCAGCACACCATAAAGATGACCACTGAGATAGTGCAGCAACTCCGTCAGAAGCAACAATACCCAGAGTCATCCCAGACCAGATAAGAAAAGGGACATTTCTGTATCATTTTATATTCCTCTAATTCTCTCTGGACATGGGATATATTAAGCTGAACGAAAACTCTGATCTTGGGGGATGGGAAAGTGCAGGGGGATGGGCCTCATGGGGGTGCCTCTGAGCTGCTGGGGCAAACTGCTTTTGCTAGGGGGGGCAGGCCCTCAATTGGTCTGCCATCTGGGACTCGACAGATGCCACGCAGCATAGAAGTAACTCTGCATTTTAAGGCTGAGAGGGCTGAGTAGGCTCAGACTGTAGTATTGTACCAATTTTAGCCAAGGTTCAAGGATTCTGGGTGAGAGACAGCAGTTAGACTATTGGGTCCCATGCCGCGACTGTGACTCCTTCATTAACTGGAAGCCAAGCAAACCTCTGCCCGCACTTACAACTGAAGATTTCTCCACATGCCAATGGCTGTGGACATTGTGATTAAGCCATGGGGGTGGCATTCCGGGGCGGCAGCTCCTGACATTCACAGGACTTAATAACATACTTAGCATCCCCCCAATTGAAAGGGGGTCACAGGGGGATGTTTGGGGTGGTCATGTTCTCTAGCCCTTAACCCCAAGTCCCCTGAGACTTTATGGTGCATAATCTGAGCAATTTATCAGTAGATATGTGGCATTCAATGACTATACAGACTGTCTCCCCAGTCTTCAAAATAACGTAATAGAAACACAAGGTCATATAGAAACTTGGGGACTACTTACTATTTACCCAACTGAGAAATTATTGCAAATTACCCTAAGTAGAAATACTTGGGGCAGCTTAAAGATTCCACAGAGTGTACAGTGTAGTAAGCGCTCCATTACAGACTGTTCCTGGACTATGGCATGATTATCTGCATACTCCTAATTATATTGGTTCTACAGAGATGGAGGTTCCCTAAAGACATAATCTGCTTATGAGGCGTTATTTGTGAGGGGGCTGTGGACAGCATCATCATGTTGTTCCTTATCTATTTTCTACTTTACTACTTTCTTACAATTTCAGCTGTCGGGAGCGACTTGCTCCCATAGGACGCAACACTGGCCCTTACCTCAGCACATCTAGGGTAAAATTTGATACCCCCTTCCCATGGAAGCCACAAATTGTATTATTTATTTATTTAGTTATTTAGCTTTTGTTGACCAGGTAGGTATACTAGACAATCCGTATGCCTATTTTCAGGTACAACCCGGGAGAGTACAATAAAAATACAGGTTCAAACAAGGTACATAACAACAAGAGTGGTTCCCTGGCAATGGACAGGAGCCCGGTACACTCGGAGAGAGTCGTGCCCATTAGCAGTGCCTCTTCCTATTTGTTTCTATACTAGCCACTGAGATTAAGACAGGATTTGTTTTATGTGTTTCTACTAGAAGACATGGAAATAAATGGAGCACAACTGTAACAGCTGGTTTAATGCAAGGGTGAGCGCAGGGGACAGTGACTCCAATGGCTCATATGAAGAGATGTGCCCTGGGGCTCCCCATACAAACTGGGCCGGGGGGGGTCGCTTGGGTACACCCTATATTAATAGTTAGACATGTCAGCTCCCACAGCCTTTAAAGTATTCTCTCACTATGTGAATGTGCTCACTAACCCCATTAAAAGGTCTAAAATTCTATCACATTTAAAAAAAATACAAACCACAAATTAGTTTGTTACAAAAGATGCATCTCTCAGAAGTGGAGCACTTCAAATTAGGGAAATCTGAGATGGAACACATACCATCCACACATAAACATTGTCACAGAAGGGGCACAGCAATACTGAACCCTAAAAATTCTCAGTTCTAGCTGAAAAGCTCACATGTGATAAGGCAGGTACCCCAGCAATGGCTAGGGCTACTACATGGGGTCAGCACTGTACAATTGTTAGCCTCTACATACTTTCCAGCTCTGATGATTCGACCCACGAGAAGTTATTTGATACCATTATGGACTTATAGCAAGGCCCTCTGGTCATGGGTAGACACTTAAATTTACTTTTGGATCCAGTAAAAGATAGCTCAAATCCTCACCTGCCTAGATCTACAATCGGGCAGAAATGCGGCTGTAGACTCATCAGGGAACTAGGCATGGTTGACATTTGGTGGCACCAGCTCTCCACCTCAAAAGCGTACATGTTCTACTCGGGAGCACACTCCCCCTACTCTCACCTGGATTGTTTTCTCATTATGGAACAGCATATTAGCTAGGTTCATGGGGAGGAGCTATCCCCTGTTTTCGGACCATGCTCCCACAATACTTGATGTTGCTCTAACACCAGGAAAAACTCCTTGCCAATGATGGTTCAATAATACCCTTCTCCAAGACCCCAAATTTAAAAAATTGATTGAATTTATGTCTTCCACAAATCTTTGGGAAAATAGTATGTCGGACATCCATATCACCCTGATATGGGTCACAGTTAAAACAGTCTTGAGATGGGAAATTATTAAATATGCTGTACAGCAGAAGAAACTTGCAATTGCAGGACACACTAATTTCCTCCTACAGATGATGTATATGCAAGGGAACCAACTGGTGCTCTCACATTTACAGCAAGTAAGAAACAAACTTACAAAGCCTATTACACTACAAAATAGAACAGGCTTTAATGTACACCAATTAAAGTTACTATGAGAGGGAGGTTAAGGTAACTCGAATTCTAGCCTACCAACTCAGGCAAAGACAAAATCTTGTTACAGTGACTAAGATGACCTACCCAGTCACTGGGGAGTGCCATTATTGCACCTCGGATATCCTTGAGGAATTCTACAAGTTCTAGGAATAGCTATATACTCATGGCCCTAAACCAAAGCCAGACCACTACCACTCCTTCTTTCAGAAGAATGATCTTTTCTCACTGATCAAGGAACAGCAAATTGATTTTGGCCACCCAATATCTGCTGAATAGTTACTCCACACTCTAACTAGAACTTACTAAAACAAATAACCCATCTAAGTATAACCAGTCAGGGCTCGGGTTGATGTTATTTTTTGTTCTATTAATGCTGTGCAGTGCCTCCATATTGCAACCCACTACCTGGCTAACCTGGGTTTGGGGAGAAAACTGTTGCTCGGCATTTTTGGCTAGGTTTGAAACCTCTGCACAGGGGCACCCAAGTAATATGGACACAGGAAGCAATAACTGAAATGTCCAAACCAGGAGTGAGATTCTAGAGTGTGGCTTTTATTCACATCAACAACAGAATAATAAAGCATAGATGGACTCCCATGGGGCTACACTCCCTGGTAATGCAGACATACGGAGACTAGAACACATCTTCTTACACACTGTAACCCTCAGGTTCTGAAATACACTGGGCTGTCAGCTCAAACTTGCATTCTTCTCTGGATTTCCCTGGTGTGGCACATCTGGCTAGCACTTGGACTACTTTCCATATAGCATGGACATTTATTGGTGGCTCCTTCTACCACCCACGAGCACTTTCTGGCTCCATAAAGGGAAAATCTTCAGCACTAATCCCACGTCTGGGTACTTTCTGCGAACACTGGCCAAGTGCCCGGGAGAAAGCTATAGGTGCCCAAAGTGAACCCGTGGAGGTAAATCTGGTTACTCCGGATGGGTGGGTCTTCCACCTCTTTCTCCCAAATCTGTACCCAGCCATTCATTTGGAATCAAGACCTTTCTTGAAACACACTGTTGTAGAATGCTGTCTCAAAATGTATGTCACATTTAACACTCTACTCTTCATAATCTGACATCCTGGCTTATAATGATCTCTGAGTGGCTATGTCTATCCCTGTAGACCCCCACTGTTTAGATGCATTTTAAGTCACACACAACTGTAGTACTGTACTTGGCTGTCCTTCACTGACCCCACAGTAACAGATACTCTACTCACTGTCTGGTGAAAACGTAGGCTCTCTTTCCAAGCAGAACTCACCACTGGTTTGCAGGTGCCCCAAGGTTTCTGGCAAAGCAAACTACTTCTCGTGCCTCAGCACTTGAACAACAAAACGACAGGCAGCTTTCCCTCTTCAGTAGGGCCAGGGGATTGCCCCTGAAATTGCTGGCTGTCTTTCCCCCATCCCTCCTGGGATGGGGCAATGGAACAAACTGGGAATGGTCTCTACCACTAGACAACTTTTCTGCTGTGTTCTTCTCTAGGGCGAGAACACACACCCACTCTTCTATGCAGCTGTATAGCAGAGCTTAGCCCTGAGGGCTGCCAACTGAAGCACACCTCCTGCTTCCACTGAGTCTCCCTGCAGACTACTACAGACTGATTCAAAACCTTCCCACATTCTAACCTAACTCCCTGCTGCAACATTCCAATGTGGCTTATGCTGCTGCAAGAATTCTATATGATGTCATCCCTCCAGCTCAGCTGAGACTGAGGACAGAGTGAGACAGTGTGAAACCCATTTAACTGGTGTCTCACAAGTTGCCTTTCCCTGTCTGCCACTAGATCTAAGTGGGATTATTGTAACCCCAGGTGACAGGGGGTTACATAAATTTTACAAAACTTTTCATATACTACTGACCCCCACTATGACAACTTTTTTTTTAATCAACATTTTATTGGTTTTCAGGCTTACAATCAACCCAACATACTGTACAAATAACAAGTGTTACACCACATACAACATGGCCAGGGCCAAGATTTAGCCCCTTGGATATACAATCTAATAGACCACTCAACATTGATAACAGAAGCTTAATATTCATTTTAAGGATTCTCAGCTGTGTGATTAACTAGTATGTCAACAAGCTAAATATCTGTGCAGAGTCAGGTAAAATTAACACAATCAACAGGGCTGTAGTGGAAAGTCACTACCTGGATATCGGGGGGAGGCTGAGGTTGGTATGGGGGGGAGAAGGGATCCCTAGAATCTATGAATGAGTGCATGGTGTTGGTGTGTTAAATGAGGGGACATGTAGTGCACTGCAGGTATTTTACAAAATGCTGAGACTAGGTAAACTTCCCATAGATCAAGTTATTTATCCATCTTCTCCAGGAATGAGTAATGGACTCTCCCAAAACTCATTTTGCCCAGGTTCTAGAGCCACTCTAAGGCATCTGGTAGTTGTGAGGCCTTCCAGTGTTGCAGGACATGTTTTGTGGTAATTAGTGCTCCAAGGATCCAGATGCTGTGTAGCTTTGATAGGGACCCAGAGGTGGTGCTATGCTCCAGGTAGCTCAGCATTACCAGGGGTGAAGACAGGGTGATGGGTATCACCAGGACAGTACTATACAACCTTTGGACTTCTTACAGAAGTACTGCAGCTTCTCACAACCCCATACGAGGTGGGTTACGGTGTCAGTATCCTCTCACATCTCCAGCCTTTGTCACTGTCTGTTAGGCCCTATTCGTGTAATTGCTGCAGGGTCCTGTGCCAACAGTGTAGGACTCTGAATTGTATAAAACAGTTTCTTGTGTCTCTGGTGGCTGTGCAGAGTCAGGCCCAGACTTGGCTCCAGTCCCTTTGTGGCAGCTCACACCCCAGCTCCATTTGCCATTTTTGCTTTAGGGGTTCTGTGAGGTCTCCATCAAAGTCCAGCAATCTACAATATACTGCGCTATATTTAGGTGAAATCCTGGAAGGACGGTGTGATATCTTCAAGCTCACTAACCCCCTTCCTCTGAAGAGAGGGTCCAATTATACTCTGTAAAACATGGCACAGCTGAAGATACTGCCAGTGCTTCTGCTTCGTTAGGGAGAATTCATTCCATAGCTGGGTCAAGGATGTAAGGTGGCCTCAGTCAGGGTCAGTCACATGGCCAAGGTAGAGCATTCCCTTGGAGGCCCAGCTTGTCCACTCAACTGAGCACTTGTCTATGGTAAGCCTCATGTTACCCAAAAGGGCGTTGGCTGGGGAGAGAGGGATCCCAGCAGGTACGATGCACCTATCTCTTCCAGACCCTTTCTGACACTGTGATGATGGGATGGTCTTAACATAGACACATAGAAGCTGACGGCAGATAAGGACCATAAGGCCCATCCAGCCTGCCCATTTCTTTTTCTACCTTATGAATGTGCAATAGGCCTTTGCCCTGTCAATGGCCTATCTATTCATACTCATCTGTAGTGCTCCCTTATGCCTATCCCATGCCTGTTTGAAGCTCTGCACTGTATTCATATCCACCACTTCCTGAGGTAGGCCATTCCATACATCCACCACCCTTTCTGTGAAAAAGAACTTCCTCACATAACCCCTTAATCGGCCTCCCTCTAATCTTATGCTGTGTCCTCTTGTCCTGCTTTTATTCTTATATTGAAACATGTTAAACTCTTTCACCTTGTTAATGCCCTTAAGGTGTTTGAATGTTTCAATCATATAGCCTCTCTCCCTCCTTTGCTCTAGGGTATACATATTGAGTTCAGTTAATCTGGCCTCATATGTTTTCTGATGCAGTCCCTGCACCATTTTGGTTGCCTTTCTCTGGACTGTCTCAGTTTGGTTAATGTCCTTGTGAAGGTGTGGCCTCCAGTACTGCACGCAGTACTCCAGATGGGGCCTAACCAGTGTCTTGTAAAGAGGGATTATTACCTCCCTCTTCCGAGTTGTGATACCCCTACTAATACACCCCAACATCCCTCTAGCCTTACCTACTGCTTTAGAGGTCTGCTTGGATGATTTCAGGTCATTGGTGATGATGATGCCCCAGTCTCTTTCTTCCCTTGTGACTCCCAGCAACTCACCTCCCAGCCTATAGGTGGCTTCAGGGTTTCTCTTCCCTATGTGCATGATCTTGCACTTCTTTGCGTTAAACCCCAGTTGCCACTCTTCTGATCATTTTGCTAGTTTATCCAGATCTCTTCTCATTCTGCCCACATCATCTGGATCATCTACTCTGTTGCAGATCTTGGTGTCATCTGAAAACAGACAAACCTTACCCTCCAGTCCATCTGCAATATCACTGATGAAGATATTGAAGAGGACTGGCCCCAGAACTGATCCCTGAGGTACCCCACTTGTGACTTGCATCTCTTCTGACTGTATACTGTTTACCACCATTCTTTGTTTTCTGCCCATCAAGTTTTCCACCCAGTTGACCAACATCTGACCCACCCTGAGCCTACCCAGCTTATTAATCAATCTTCTATGTGGAACAGTATCGAAAGCTTTGCTGAAGTCAAGTTAGGCAACATCAACTGCTCCCCCTTGGTCCACCTCTCTGGTTACCCAGTCAAAGAAATCGATGAGATTAGTTTGACAGGATCTTCCTTTTGTAAACCCATGCTGTCTTGGATCCTGTGCTCCTATTGATTCCAGGTGTTGCACTATCCTCTCCTTAAGGAGTGTCTCCATAATCTCGCCCACTACTGAGGTAAGACTGACTGGTCTGTAGTTCCCTGCCTCCTCCCTGTTACCACTCTTGTGGAGCGGGATCACATGAGCCCTTCTCCAGTCTTCTGGGACCTCTCCCATGCTCAAAGACTCACTTAACAATTCTGATAATGGCCCTGCTAGTTCCACCCTTAGCTCCTTTAGTACCCTAGGATGTATGCCATCAGATCTCATTGCCTTGTCCACCCTGAGCTTATCGAGCTCTTGTAGGACCCTTTCTTTTGTGAAGGGACTAGTGCACACCTCCCTCCCCCCTGTGTCCACGGTGCAAAGCTGTGGGCCCTGCCCTATCTTCTCTTCAGTAAATACTGAGCAGAAGTATCTATTTAGAATAGGTTCTCCTCCTCACATGCCCCCTTATCTCCTTTGATCTTAGCAATACTCTCTCTGGACTTTCTCCTTTCACTAATGTATTTATAGAAAGTCTTGTCACCTTCTTTTACTGTTCATGCTAGTGTTTCCTCAGTTTTGGCCGTTGCCTGCCTTACTGCCTTTCCGGATTCCCTTAGGGAAGTTTGGTATGCCTCCCTATCTTTATCCTGCTGGGGTCCCTTATATTTCCTGAAGGCCAGCCTTTTGGCTCTGACCTTTTCTGCTACTGTGTTTGAGAACCAAAGTGGTTTCCTTCTTCTTTTGCACTTCCTTTTCTCACTAACACAATGGGATGTTGCTTCAAGTATTGCATCTTTAATGCTTGCCCACTTTGTCTGTACACCCCCCCCCCCATCTGTATTTCTACTTGCCAGGGCTAACTTAACTCTGTTGGCCATCTTATCAAAGTCAGCTCCTCTGAAGTCCCATGCTTTTGCCTTGGAATGGGATGATTTTGTTCTAGTGGCCACATTGAACCATACCATGTGATGGTCACTGGCCCCCAGGTGACCTTCTACCTGGAGATCTGTGATCCTTTCCCTGTTAGTCAGTACTAGATCTAGGATTGCCCTGTCTCTAGTGGGTTGTTGTACCAGTTGTTTGAGGCCCTCCCCCTGCAGGAAATCCACCATGTCCCTAGTTCTGGCACTTTTTTCCCTTCTATAGGAAAGTACCAAACTTGAATGCCTTATACAGGTTGGTCCCTATGTCCACCTCCTCACACTCTATCTGTTTTGGGTGTGAGGACCGTGACATGCCTCTGAAGATCTGCAACAGCTGAAGGAGCAGGTAGGCATCATGTTTAATGAAAATTTGGCCAAGTAAAGCCCTTCTGTGCCTGTGTGCTTTGTCAGCTTGTGACACCTAGGGCCCATGCCCCAGAATAACTGCAACATACTGTTGTGCATAGACTGGAACAGCTCAGTCTTCAGACCAATGGGGAGCCTGCCCAGTACATACAATATTCTGGGGGATGCCGTCATCTTATACGCATGGGAGCTGCCCCAGTGGGACAAGTGCAGTTTACTCCATCTCTCCAGATCTTGGTCGATAGATGCCGGGAGAGGGGAGAAGCTGAGCCAGGCCAGAGTTCCTGGGGAGCAAAAGAAGTTAATGCCCAGACATTTTATCTGTTCCTGTACTGGGTGCAATCCCCTAGGGAAGCCCAGTAGTTTCAAGGCCTCTTGACCAAATACCATTAGGAGGGACTTGAACACATTTGTCTTGTATCCTGAAAGCTGACTGTAGCGTTTCAACAGGGACAGAACTTCAGGGACTGACTTCGGGTGCGACAGAGTGAGTAAACTGTTGTTCGCATATGCCAGGGCCTAGCATTCTTACCCTATCTGAACTCCTGAGATGCTCTCATTCCACTGGATGGCCTGTAACAGGGGTTCCAAGGCCAAGACAAACAGCAGTGAAGATAAGGGTCACCCTTGGTGGGTTCTCCTTTCCAAGGGGAAGGCAGCCGACTCTGTGGAGTTAGTCAAAACCTTGGCTTGGGCTCCATGATAATGTGTCTACACCCAGTGGATAAAGGTGTCTCCAAAGTCGAAGGTTTTGAAGATATGAAAGAGGTAGCTTCACTCTACCATGTCAAATGCCTTCTCCGCATCCAGCAACACACAGCTGTGGGATGGCATTGACAGGCGATCTGCCATATGAGATTAAGTAGTCTCCTGGTGTTGTTTGACCCCCTTCCTCTGGGCTATGAACTCCACCTGGTCTCTATCTGGTCCAGCAGCACCACCTGTAGTCGTGAGGTCATTATCTTGGTGAAAACTTTGTAATCAGTACAGATAAGTGAAATAAGACAGTAGCTACCATAAGCAAGGGGGTCTTTTCCAGGCTTGGGAATTAGAGATATTGTATCCGTTCTCATTGATGTCAGGAGTGTTCTGGTTGTGCAGGCCTCCTCCAGGGCATCTTTCTGAGGTTGGAGGAGCTGTCTGGAAAAGAAAGCTAGAAATTCTGCGAGGAGGCCATCCCCACACTGGGTGCTTTGCCTGCTGGCATCGTGTGGAGGGCACTATCCAGCTCATCTTACTGGAAGGGTTTATCAAGGTACTCCTTAGTTTGTGGGGAAAATTGGGGTAGGACTAGTAAAGCTGTAAGTTCTCCAGATCAGTGGCAGTAAGGACCTTCTCATTTGTGTAGAGGCTTTTGTAGAATCACAGAAATGGCTCATTAATACCTCATAGGTCCATTTTAGGGTTCCAATACAGTCCCTAATGACTGGGATCTGGGATCTCTCCTGCTTCTTTTAGAGCTCGTAAGCCAGCAGTCTTCCAGGTTCCACCCTCACTTCCTAGAAGGATTGCTGAAGGCAAAATAGAGCATACTCCACCTTCTGGTGCAAAGTGTTTACCTTGTACCACGTCTCCATGATCTCCACCAGTAGCTCACGTTTACAGCAATCAATCTCTCTCTGTACTGTTTCTCCAGTTTTTTAATCCTCAGTCACTGGGATTCTAGGTCCTGGGACCTGGCTTTCTTAAGATGGGAGGCATAAGCTGGTCTGCTGGCACAGTGACAGCGCTACTGACTGTGACACTGACAACCTGGGTTTGGGAACGGACCTGGTCACTGGAAGGCTTGCCAGGGAGAAATAAGCAGAGTGTCCGTGCAGACATTCTTCATCTCAGAGAGGAAGGGGATATGGCTGCCACTGCTATACCGCCCCAAGTGACCATAAGGGGAGGTGCAGTAGGCTCCATTAGATCAGCAAAGGGGAACGTCAGCTTTGTCCAGTGCATGCACACACCTCTGCATACGCATGTGCAATATCCTGTGGGTAAGGGAGAACACGGTCAAACATCAGAACATGCAGGATGCCACTCTCCTTGCTCCATTTCTGCCATGCAGCTAGAACTGAGGCCCTCCCCCAGATACCAAGATAAAGAATCTCTGGGGTAGCAGGGGCCCTGGAGACCCCCACCTTGGGGGGGGGGGTATGCCAGGGAGGAACACTGGACGGAAGTGTCCTAGAGATAAGTGACAGCAGTGAGAGCAGGGAAGAGCCAATGGAGGCCCATTCTAGAGGAGGAGGGAAAAAAAAAAGATGGGAGGCATAGATAATGCATCTGCCTCTAATGCAGGCCTTAAGCGCATCCCACCTAGTGGCTGCCGCAGTTCCTGCCTTATCTTTGTCTCCAAACAAACCTCAATGTCGGCCTCTAATGAGGCCATGAAAGAGACATCTTTCTTTCTATATGCATTTTATCACTTTTTCCCGTTTTTTTCCCCCAGACCCAGGACCCCGGCAGACACATGTGTGCGTGGAGGTGCATGCCAGGCAACGGCTTGGTCCCTTCTGCCCCACCCATGACATTTTTGCTATGCTGCCCCTCGCCTACACTTTCCACTGGACCGCCACCCAGTGGGAACGGAATTACAGGGGGAGCGGACAACCACCCCCGGGAGGGGAGAGCTGCCTACTGCAGCTCAATCCCGCTCCAACCCTTCCCCCCATGCCAGCTCCCCAGCGATCCAATGTCATTCCCGAACCCGGGTCACCATCATAGCGTGAGGTAAGGTATCCAGTGCCTTAGCCCTTAGCACCACCGGGCCAGCTCATGAAGGAGATATCTTTGAGGAGGGACGTATTAAACTGCCACTGTCCACTGGGAGGGACTGATGCTCCAGTTGGGAGCCAGGTGAAGGAGACAGGCTCATGGTCTGAAATGATTATCATCTCTATGGTTGCCTCTAAAACATCGGGGACCCACCGCACTGAAATTAGCCAAAGATCAATTCTTGAATAGGACTGATGGAGAGGAGTAGCATGAGTAGTCTCTGCCTGTTGGGTCTACCAGGCACCATGTCAGTGAGACCCATGTCTGTTTTCAGCTGCTGCATTGCTGCTGTTGCAGAGGGAGAGCCTCTGGGAGATGTAATCTGTCCAGGAATTCATCCAGGACTACATTTGTATCCCCGCCTCCCCCAAGTATGACCTGTCCCCTCTGGTTCTCCGTTAGCGTCTGGGCAAGATTATTTTTATTTTTGTAACTTCAAATTTTATTGTGTATCAGTTACATCATTTTATACATCATTACATAGATCCATTGAATGGAATAGAAACATAGAATTTGATGGCAGATAAGGACCGCTTGGCCCACCCAGTCTGCCCATTTCCCTACCTGATGGATAAGCTGCAGATCCTAGTTAACCAGCAGCCTACTTCTTCCTACCCCCACCCCCTAGAATTGCCTTATGACTGTCCCATGCATGCTTGAATTCCACCACTGTTTTTGACTCCACAACCTCCTCTGGAAGGCTGTTCCATGCATCCACAACCCTCTCTGTGAAAAAATACTTCCTTAAATTACCTCTGAGCCGCCCCCTCCCTCTTCAAATTGTGCCCCCTTGTTCTTGCACACCTCTTTTTTTGAAAGATGCTAGCCTCTTGGACTTTGTTGATTCCCTTGAGGTACTTGAAAGTTTCTATCATGTCCCCCCTCTCCCTCCTTTCCTCGAGGCTATACATATTAAGCTCCTTAAGTCTCACTCATATGTCTTCGGTGCAGACCCTGCAGCATTTTAGTTGCCTTCCTCTGGACAGCTTCCATCCTGTCTATGTCTTTGCGGAGATTGGGTCTCCAGAACTGCACACAGTACTCCAGATGTGGTCTCACCAGCTGTCTGTACAGAAGGATAATAACTTCTTGTTTTCTGCTGGTGATGCCTCTCCCTATGCATCCCAGTATCCCCCCAGCCCTCCTTGCTGCCCTCTCACATTGCTTGCCCACCTTTAGGTCATCTGATATGACTACCCCCAGGTCCCTTTCCATTTTTGTTGTTGTTAGTATCTCACCCCCCATTGTGTACTCTTCCCTGGGTTTTGTTTCCAGGTGCATTACACTACCTTCTTAGCATTGAATCTAAGCTGCCATACATTTGACCATTCCTCTAACCTTGCCAAGTCCCTTCTCATCCTTTCCACCCCACCTTGTGCATCAACTCTGTTGCAGATCTTTGTGTCATCTGCAAAGAGACATGCCTTTCTTCCCAGTCCTCTGCAGTAAACTTATAAAGACATTGAAGAGGACCGATCTCAATACTGAACCCTGTGGTACCCTACTCTAACCCCTTTTTCAGAGTGGACTCCATTTACTATTACTCTCTGTGTCCTATTCTCGAGCCAATTCTTTACCCAGGCTGTCATCTTGGGACCCACTCCCAGGCTGGCTAACTTGTATATTAATCTTTTGTGTGGGACTGTGTCAAATGCCTTGCTAAAGTCTAGGTAGGCCATGTCCACAGCCCCTCCCTGATCTACTACTTTGGTCACCCAGTGTCTGGCATGACCTTGAATATTCTAGATAGAGTTCTACCATACTCAATAAAATTACCATTACAATAAAACCATCCAGAAATTGATACACAGATTAATTAACTTCCATCCATCCTACAACAATTATACCAAGGTATAGATCTTAGTTGATTGCCATCTCCTCCATTCACCTTATCATTAACCTATTCTCACCCTCTCGTCCTCCCAGGCGAGAGGTTGTATCAATCGCCCTCAATCAAGGCATAGTTTATATGGACAGCAAAATTCAAAACCATGTTGGAATATGGATTTTATATCTAATTAACTAATCTAACATAGTATAACTCAACCTAGGCATCCTGGTGATTCATTCGGGTTGTGCTAAACTTTAGTACATTAGCTCCTTAAAATTCTTAAGAATCAAAGAAAACAGATCTTCTAAGAATCTCTTTTTTTTCCCAAAAGAAATATGATAGAACATCCAAGGCCTTCCTAATCCTGGTCAAAAGCTTGCCAGGGGGACCAGATAATATTGAACCTCTCCCTACCCTGTCTTAGAGTATAGGTGATTTGTTCCATGGACTCCAACTGCCTCATCCTGACCTTCCATTCTTCTATCATTGGGAGGTGAGGGGAAAGCCACCTAGATGAGATAGACTTCAATGCTGCCACTTTCATTATCTGTGGTAGTTGTCTTTGCTGTCTAGGTCCTGTAATCAATAAAGGGAGACCCAGCACCATCTCTTCCCCTTTAAATGGAATCTGTAGGCCAGTTATTTGCTGTATCAATGAGTGGACCTCTCTCCAGAACAGGGTAATTACTGAACATTCCCAAAATATATGTGTTTGGGACCCCCTAGCTCTCTCACATCTTCAATAGACATCTGAACCTCCCGTCTTGAGGTGTTTTGCCTTAGAGGGCGTAAGGAAATATCTGAGAAGGATTTTCCAATGAAATTCTCACCAGGAAGGAGAGCTTGTCACTTGCCAGCCTCTGTTCAATCTACTATCCCAAATATGTTGTGGGATCGAGATAGCTAGCTCTTCTTCCCATTTCTGTTTAATTTTATCTAGGTCTGAATTATTTAGATTAATTAGAATGCCATAAAGCTGGGAGAGGGGGTGTAGGACATCATTGATCACACTGTTATAGTAGAAAAACTCTTCCAGATGTGTTTTTCTGGGCAAGATTATGACAACTTTTCAAGCCAATAGAAAATTCAGTAAGATCAAGAGAGGGGCGGACAGGGAGAACTAACCAAAGTTGGCTAGTGAGGCAAGTAAGAAAGTTAGGTGAGCAAAGGCACAGAAGGAGCTGCATATAGCCAAAGGAATTAAAATATAAAATTAGAATGAAAAAAAGGGGGGGAAGGTTTTCTTTCTCTATACAAGTGAGAAAAGAGACAAGAAGAGAGGGATTGTTAGGCTTAGGAAAGGGGTTGAGTGGGTGAGGATAATGGGGGAAAAGCAGAGATACTAAATGAATACTTCTGTTCCATCTTCACCAGGGAGAAGGATGGACCAGTGCCTTCAGGAGGGAAAAAAGGAGCGGGGGGGAGGGGAACACAGATGTAGTGATAGAGGAGGACAGAGTGAAGGAGGGGCTGCTGGCATTGAAGGTGGACAAATCACCAGGCCCGGACAGAGTACATCCAAGGCAACTAAAGGAACTGGCTGAGGAGCTGGCAGGGCCACTGCCAGACCTATTTAATAGTTCACTAGAGACAGGCATAGTACCACTGTACTGGAAAATGGCACATGTAGTGCTGCTCCACAAAAGTGGTCTCAAGGATGACCCAGAGAATTACAGACCAGTCAGTCTGACCTCCATTGTGGGCAAGCTCATGGAGACTATACTAAAAGAGAGGTTGGTGGAATATCTAGAGGCGCATGGTTTCTAGGATGCGAGGCAGCATGGGTTCATGGGGGGAGATTGTGTCAAGCAAATCTGATTGACTTCTTTGACTGTGTCACTAAGACAGTAGACAGGGGCCAAGAGGTACACATCCTCTATCTTGATTTTAGCAAGGTCTTTGACTCTATGCCCCACAAAATGTTGATCAGGAAGTTGGTGGATCTCGGGGTCGGGGAAAAGATGGCCAGATGGGTGGAAAACTGGCTGAAGGACAGAACCCAGAGGGTGGTTGTGGGGGAAGAGTTATCTGGCACAAGACAGGTAACCAGTGAGGTCCCCTCAAGGCTCGGTGCTGGGGCCAGTGTTGTTCAATGTCTTCATCAATGACACTGGAGATGGTGTTATGGGCAAAATGTGCCTATTCGCGGATGACACCAAACTCTGTGGGAGAGTGGACACAGCTGAAGGTATGTGGTCCAGGATATGACAGCTTGGCTTCAATGCCAAGAAATGTATAGTTATGCAAAGTAAGACTCCTAGGACAGAGTACTACCTGGATGGAGTCCGAGCATCTGAATCAGAGGAAGGGAAGGACCTGGGAGTGATGATCACTAGTGACCTGAAGCACTCCATGCAGTGCAAGAAAGCAGCAGCAAAGGCAAACAAGATGATGGGATTTATATCTAGGGTGATCAGTAGTAGGAGAGAGGAAGTTATACTGCCATTGTACAGGTCACTGGTAAGGCCGCATCTAGAGTATGGAGTTCAGTACTGGTGCTCACACCTCAAAAAGGACACTAACCTGCTGGAGAAGGTCCAGAGGAGGGCTACAAAGATGACAGTCGGTCAGCAGGGTAAGGAATATGAGGAGAGGTTGAGTTCACTGAACATGTACTCCCTGGAAGACAGGAGAGAGATAGAGGAGACATGATTGGGACCTTCAAGTACTTGAAAGGGATAAATAAGGTTGATAAGGAGAGTCTCTTTAAGCTGAGTGGCTACTATAACACAAGGGGGCATAGTCTTCAGCTAGAGGGTGGGAGGTTTAGGAGGGAGGTCAGGAAGCACTTCTTCACAGAGGGTGGTGGACATTTGGAATGCACTGCCATAAGAGGTAATCTCGTTGAAGACAGTGGGCAGCTTTAAGAGAGGCTGGGACAGGTATGGGGGAAGGTATGGGTCATGGGTAGGGAGGATGGGAGGAGTGGGGAGGGAGGGCAGGGACATTAGCTCAAGCTGTGGACCCTGCAATATGAGCAGACTTGATAGACCAAATGGCCTTCTTCTCCTGGCTTCTTCGTATGTTCATATGGTGATGTCCCACCTCCTTCAAGCTAGCAGTACGCCAATATTTCAGCTATTTTAAAACCCAAAAAAGACCCCCTTTACTGTGAGTCCTATCACCTTATATCGGCACTCAATCAAGACTACAAGTTATTCACTAGTATCTTAGCCCATAGATTGAAAAAAAATATTCCCCATACTTATCTAGGAGGATCAGGTCAGATTTCTCACCATCCGTCAAAGTTCTGACAATATTAAGCAAACACTATACTTTATTGAGCAAGTAATGAAAGCTGAATTATCCACCTTTATTCTTAGCAAAGATGCCCACCAAGCATTCAATAGGGTCTCCCAGTGATTTCTGCAACACATCCTATAACACTTCAATTTTCCTGGTAAGTGTCGAACAATGATCCAGGCCCTATATACGAATCCACAGGCCATGGTCAAAGTCAATGACACTTTTTCAGAGAGATTCCAGTTTACAAGGGGCACCCGACGGGGACGCAGCTTCTATTACACTGTGTGTTTGTAGTCACTGCTTCAATTAGAGGGTGGCTTCAACCCAAGATTGGCTTCTATTCAAACAGCTGCCCTCCCAACTTCGCTTCTTCAGAATAGAGAGCGAGAGAACGGGGTGCTTCAGAGAAACTGAATGGAAAGGTCTGAGAAAGGGAGTCTGTTTGAGGTCAGGCTGATGGAAACTATACTGAGCAGAGAGAGAGAGCTGTTCAGTGTCAGGCAGAGAGAGAGAGAGAGAGAAAAGAGAGAACAGGGTGGTCAGAGAGAGCAAGAGACGTCTTTGAAAGTGAGTATTTGTGGTTGGGCTGGCATATAGATAAAGTGTACACATGGAACCAGTATCACAGAAACAGTCGGGAATACTAAACGATTGCTTCTGCTCGGTCTTCATGGCAGAGGGTCCAGCATGCTACAGTAAGCAACAGGGAGGGGGGAAGTGGACACAAGTCCACTCATAGTGTAGAGGGTCCAGGAGGGACTGGAAATCTTGAAGGAGAATAAGGCAATGGGACAGGATGGGATTCATTCAAGGGTCCTAAAGGAACTGAGTACTGTGCTGGAGCACCGCAGTGGAGACTGGGGAAGTTCTTGAGGACTGGAGTAGAGCTGATGTGGTCCCTCTGCACAAAAGCGGCAGTAGAGAGGATGCTAGCAACTACAGGCCAGTCAGTCTCATATTAGTGGTGGGGAAGTTAATGGAGATACTACTGAAGGAGAGACTTGTGGAGCACCTGGAGGCAAAAGGGTTGCAGGACCACTGGCAGCATGGCTTCACAGGGTGGTGGTCATGTCAGACTTATGTGTACATGTGGCCTATCTGGACTTCAGTAAGGCTTTTGACACTGTGCTGCACGGGAGGCTAGTTAAAAAACTAAGCAGATTGTAGGTGGGGGAGAAAGTGACAAGCTGGGTATCAAACTGGTTAAGGGACAGAAGGCAAAGGGTGGTGGTAAATGGTAGCCTTTCAGGCAATAGGAGAATGACTAGTGGGGTGCCACAGGATTTGGTGCTGGGACCAATCCTCTTCAATGTCTTCATAAGTGACACTGCAGAGGGGCCTGAGGTTAAGGTGTGTAAAGTGAGTCTCTGTGGATGATACAAATATCTGCAACAGGGTTGACACTCAGGAAAGGGTGGGGAGAATGCAAAGGGATGTGAAGAAACCAGATTGAATGGTCCAGGGAGTGGCAGCTGGGTTTCAATGACAGAAAGTGTAAGTTTATGCACTTAGGGCTGCAGAACCCATGAGTTGTGTATAAGATGGGGGAGAGGAGCTTACAATCTCCAAGCAAGAAAAAGACCCAAGGGTCATCGTATCTGATGACTTCAAGGTAGCCAGGCAGTGTGACAAAGCAGTGGGAAAGACTAGCAGGATGCTGTGATGCACTGGGAGAGGGATTTCTAGCAGGAAGGAGGTGGTGCTGCCATTGTATTGCTCCCTGGTGACGGAGGCCCACCCTGGAGTACTGTGTCCAGTTCTCGTGGTTGCACCTCCACAAGGACATTAAAAGGGTGGAGGCAGTGCAGAGGAGAGCAACAAAAATTATGAGGGGGGTTGCATGAGAAGCCATACAAAGAAAGGCTGCAGGAACTCAACATGTACTCCCTGGAAGAGAGGAGAGTGAGAGGGGACATGATAGAAACCTACGAGTACCACACACAAGTGAACAAGATGCAAGCGGACAGTCCATTTCAGAGAAAGAAATGCACCAGAACAAGGGGGCATGCAATGAAGCCAAGTGGGGGAAAGTTTAGGAAAGATGTGCAGAAATACTTCATAGAAAGTATGGGGGATGACTGGCGCAACCTGCCTGAGGAGGAAGTGGTGAAAAAGACTGTGGGGAGCTTCAAGCATGCATGGGATAGGCACAGGGGCATATTAGGTAGAAGAACAGGGGAGGGAGTGACACATGTAACCAACTAAGGTCAGTAATGACAGAACAGGTAGGGACAAGGGGCAGACTCGATGGGCCTAAAGGTCCTGTTCTGTGGGCAAAATTTATGTTTATATGAATCACAATATTACCAAATAGACAACTATTACTGTGCAGTGTTGGACGGAGAGAGAGAGAGCGAACAGACCAGTCAGAGAGAGAGCGACTGGAGAGGGCTGGAAAAGTGAGTGTGTTTGCAGTCAGGCGAGACATGAGCAGAGACTGCAGAAACATCCCCTCCCCCCCAAGTTGTTGCCTGTTCCTGTTAATTGTGCTGAGCAGAGAGAGAGAGGGTGGTTCATAAACATTGAGCGGAGCAGTCTGAGTAAGTGAGTCTGTTTGTGGTCAGGCTGGCAGAAACCGAGCTGAGCAAAGAAACAACTCTGTGCAGTGTCAAGTGGTGAGAGAGAGAACAGAGCAGTCAGTGAGTGGAGAGGTCTGAGAAAGTTAGTCTGTTTGGGGTCAGGCTGGCATATAGATGACAAAGTGTACACATGGAAACAGTATCACAGGAACAGTCGGGAATCACAATATTATCGAACCGACTCCCGACAGCTATTGCTTTGTAGTGTTGGGTGGAGAGAGAGAGGATGGTGGTCAGAAAGAGCAAGTGTAGAGAACTGAGAAAGTGAGTGTGTTTATAGTTTGGCTGGCGGGTCGGGGAGACGAGCAGAGACTGCAGAAACATTTTTTTTTGCCTGTTCCTGTTACCTGTGGTGAGCGGGGGGGGGGGGAGAGAGTTGTGCAGTGCTATCTGTGGGTGAGATTGTTCATCATGCTGGCAACCTGGGTTCTTGCCCAGGACATCAGGAAGAGAGACTGGCAGGTAGGGTTTGGAGTGTCTGTTGGACGCTCTCCTCCCTGGGGAAGGGTGTGAGTCTACATCACTTGAGTGGCTCCTGGTGGCTTGTTGCAGCAGCGCACTTTGCAACATGGGTGACCATGCAGCACAGTGTGTCCTGCCAAGATGCCACGTGCATGCAACTACATTGTAGGCGGGGGTTGGGACAAGGGAGAAAAAAGAAAAATGGCTGCTCGGTTGACTGGATGACAGTCTTCAGGTCCCCACATGCCACAAAGCCCTGGTGGAATGCCTTCTATGTGCTGGTCCCATTGCCCCATGCACCGGGCCAAGGTTGAACCCCAGCCTCCCCTCTCTTGGGGCCCAGGAAGGTAGGGGGCCAGCAAAGGGATATGTCTGGTGCACCTGGAAGCACAGAACTCAGGGTAGCAGCAGATGGTGAGGGGGAACACATGGGAGGTACAGTAGAGGGCCACTAGGCGGCCCGAAGGAGTGGATGACTGAGTGGTGCAGGGTTGGAGCATAAACAAATAAAGCAACCAAAAAAAAAGTCCTGAGTGTATTAGGTTCCTCTCTCCACTTTCTCAATGTGACTCTATATGCCCTATTAACCATAATGTACTTTCAAATTCTGCAGCTATTTTAGACAAGTACTCATGATGTGTTTGAGGTTATCCCATTCCATGTCTTCTAGCAGTCCCAAGAATATGTAAATGCAGTGCCCTGGTCATATTTTCTAAAGATTCAAGACAGCAGTGTAGGACCTTATTCTCCCTGACATGCCCTCCATTAACTATCACAGCTCACAAAGCCAACCCAACAGCTTTTCATGCTTCAGCTACTGCCATCTGTGATTGAACCTCACAAGTCTGCAGCTGAGACTGGATGTGGTTGCCTTCTGGTCTAGCCTGTGACTCTAGCATCAAGACCCTGAATGGTCCGCATGATATCCTTGCGAGTGAGCTCCTTCTCACCACCACATCTGCTCCCGCCTGTCTCACAGCATTACTCAGACCAGCCACCACCTATCCCTTCTTCCCACCGCTGCTGTTCGACGCAATTTTTCCAGGGGTTCCCAATCAACTATGCCTCCAGAAACTCACTGGCAGAAGAATAGGTATACAGAATCAAATTGTAATGTTATTTGCTCAAAAGACAACATTTCTGTTTTAATAGACAAATGCTGAAAACCAGCACAGAGCCCCCAGGAAACATGTCCTCCCTTGATGACTGCAGGCTATGTCCCCTAATAAAAACATAATTCTTTTTATTTACAAAAAAAAAAACAAGATTTGAATCTTAGCAGCCACTTAAAAAAATGAGTTTGTTTTTTTTCACTTGAGTGGTGATCCACGGCAGCGTACAGTCAGAATAGCAAATATACTGGAGAAAGGACTATTTATGAGAAAGAAAACATGCAACAGGAAAGTGCAGCCCTGGTGGCAACCATGATGGGAGGAACCAACTTCTTGCCTCTGTGCACACCCCGATACAAGTCCCCATCTCACATACCATGTGATGCAAGTCACCACCTCCAATACTACAATAATGTCCCAACGCCAATCTGCAACCACAGCACATTTAGTGGAAAAACTAGACACGTAACCACCCTCTCTCTTCAACCAGCTCAAGGCAGGTTACTGGTCTGGGGAGCACCAGGGCTCCATGAACCCTTAAATGGGTGATAGAGTTTGTAGTACTAGCAAGGAATGTGCCCGTGTTAGTAATAATTTGTGCATACAGGACATGATGCTTTGCATTATGGGAGTATGTGTGATTTTATATTTCTTTAAAACTTGGCTTCCTGGCCAATGTCCTTTGAGGTAACCCTTGCCTCAGTGTTTATGCACTACCGTTTGCACAGGTTTAGTGCCAGGTTGGCGCGGGTCCGCTATATTCAAAATGTCAAATAGCATGCGCAAACTGTATTAGTGCTGGGCAAAATCGTAATGTATGCAAGGGACTGAGGGGGCATGTCAGTGCAATGCCATACTCAGCACATAGCGCCACGTAAAGTGGTTTTGCATGACGTTAGCGCAACACATTGCGTGGTGCAGATTACCGCCCAGGAAAAGGTAGTCTTAACCCTGGGCAAACCAGCTCTGCATGTCTTTGTGGCTTTGTGCGGCTTGCGCGACCCTAACCAATAATTATGACACATAGAAATAAGCCAGACATAGAGGAAACATGCTGCTCACTGATGGCATCACAATGATGCCTTCATATGCCACTAGTTCCAGCTATGCCAGCAGTATGTGGTGACCCAGCTCCCAATGGACACCATGGCAGTGCGCCATTCAGCACACACCTGCAGACCACCCTTCTGTGTACACCAACAGATGTCAGCACACACATGCAGCACTGTGGGCATGGAGGGTGTTGAGGGGAGGGTGTACAAGTGGCCAGGCTGCACCAAAGACCGGGTGCAGCCACAAGGCTGGGACTCATCTTGCAGTGCACATAGGCCAGTGTTGGGAATACCCCAACACCAGTGTGCCTGTCTGATCATATGTACCCCCCAGCCACATACTGCATATCTGTACAGACACCACAGCACACACAGCCACCGTGTATATGTCACTGTGAGCATCCCATGCCAGTGGTGCAGCATCTGTGGATCGCACAACAGCATAACAGTAATGTCCACTGTCAGTAAACACCTGCAAGTTGGGTGTGTCACTGTGTACAGTGCAGTGGCCATTACTGCCCTGCACACCATAGGCATTGCTGTGTCCCTCACTCTACTGCCCCCCTTGCTACTGTAGTATCTGCTGTGCAATGTAGCATGACCTACAGTTTGACAGTTGCATGCAGCACCACCACCTGCGTCTGTGCTGTATAGTCCCCTGGGACACGATACGTTATGCTGTACTGTATAAATGTAGCCTGCAGCTACCACTATGCACTCCCAGACTGACCTACTGGTGGAGCTGTGGGACCCTGCAGTAACGCTGGGCAAACTGCATGCAAATCAGGTCATGAGATGCTAATCTGGATGTTTGCCCAGAGACTACCTAAGTAGGCTCATTTGCATGTCACTTTTGAATATAGCAAAGTTTAGCCCCAGGCAAACGTGACTGCACTGGGCAAACAGCTTAGCTCCGCACTAAACCTGCGCAAACATGTTAGTGCCACGCAAACGTTTCAGAAATATTGTACATTTTTGCACAATGTAATTGCACATGCACTGCTGCTTGCAGCTGTACTGAGTCCACACATTTGATGGCACACACATTGGCCACATAGTTCACCTCAACCTTCCTTCACGTCACTGTGCACTTGGCTGCTGTTGTTGTATGCACTTCCTGGTTGCTATATTCAAAGTTGTCTTATTCCTGGGCTATGTTTGCACTGCATTCCCAGCCCAGATTGCCCAGCTTCCTTAGCATGGTATATTCAGCAGGATGAGCATCATGGCTATCCCTTTTGAATATAGCGGGCTATTGGGTCCGGGCTCATTTAGCATGCCAGGCAGTGCTAATTTAGCCCTGGGGCAAAGTTTTGAATATCTGGCCCTTTGTCTTTTAACATGTCAGTAATGACCCTTCAAAGTCAAAGGGAGATACTCCTGGCAGATAAAAGTGGTGTAAGGTATAGTGTGCCTTAGATTTACTGAGGGGTAGAGGGACTCATACAGAATGTAACAGCAGCAGTAGAAATCCTCTTTAAATCAAAGGGAATAATATCTGGAAACATGGATGTGACAAAGTAGTATACTGGGTGTGTTTAGGAGCCCGCTGCACTGCATTCTCAACCATATGTGCCGCATAATTCTGCTGACATCCCTGAATCCCTAACCACATATGCCCCCACTGTGCCCTGGCTGACAGCCCTACCTCCCTGACCACATGCACCCCACCACTGTGCTCTGCCTGACAGTCCTGCATCCCCAAATACATGTGCCTCCACTGTGCCCTGTCTGACAGTCTTGCATCTCCAATCATGTTTCCCCACTGTGCCCTGCATCCCCAATCACGTGTGCCCCATTGCGCCCTGCCTGAGAGTCCTGCATCTCCAACCACATGTTCACTGCATCCCCGACCACATTCCCCCACTGTGCCCTGCATCCCGACCACATGTGCCCAATTGCGCCTTGCCTGATAGTCCTGCATCTCCAACTACGTTCTCCCACTGTGCCCTGCATCCCCGACCACATGCCCCATTGTGCCCTGCCTGATAGTCCTGCATCTCTGACCACATGTGCCCCATTGCACCATGCCTAACAGTCCTGCATCCCCCACCACGTTCCCCCACTGTGCCCTGCATCCCCAACCACACGTGGTCCATTGTGCCCTGCCTGATAATCCTGTATCCCTGACCACTTGTCCCACTGTGCTCTGCTTGACAGTCCTGCATCCCAGACCATGTTCCCTCACTGTGCCCTGAATCCTTATCCACATGTGCCCTGCCTGACAGCCCTGCCTCCCAAACCACATTCTCCCAGTGCCCTGCATCCCTGATCGTGTGTCTCATTGCGCCCTGACAGCCCTGCATCCCCGACCACATGTACTGCCATTGTGCCCTGCATGACAGTTCCACATCCCCGACTACATGTGCTCCCACTGTGCCGACAGTCCTGCATCCCCAACATGTGCCCCCATTGTGCCCTGCCTGACAGCCCTGCATCCCCAACATGTGCCCTGCCTGACAGTCCTGCATCCCCAGCATGTACCCATTGTGCCCCCAACATGTGCTCCCATTGTGCAATGCCTGACAGCCCAGCATCCCCAACATGTGCCCCATTGTGTCCTGACAGCCCTGCATCCCTGACCACATGTGCCCACCATTGTGCCCTGTCTGACAGCCCAGTATCCCCCGACATGTGCTGCCATTATGTTCCTCCAAAAAACACGGTGCACTTAGTGTTACAATTTTCAGTGAAGCTAGTAAAGCAACAGTCATGCAATGCCCAAAAAGAATCAGCGCAAAATGAAGTGGGCTCAATACTATTTATTTGCACACAGGCACTAAGAGTGTTGTTATGTCTGTCATACTGAGTCTACTTCAGTTTGCACTAGTTCTTTATTGACATTGCCCCAACTGTGTTCTGCATCCCCTGACATGTCCCCCCCCGATAGCCCGGCATTCTGGGAACACGTGGCCCCCATTGTGCCCCATCTGATAGCCCTGCATCACCGACCAAGTGTGCCCACTCACTGTACCCTGTGTTTCTGACCACATGAATCCCTTAATGTGCCTGCCATGACAACCCCACATACATGACATGTGCCTCCCACTGTGCTCCCAACAGCCCTGCACTGATGATCACATGTGCCCTCACTGTGCGCCGCCTGACAGCCCTGCATCCATGACCACATGTGCCTCATCTTAACAACCCTGCACGCCAACCACATTTGCTCATGTACCCTTTCTGACAGCCCTGCAACCCTAACACATGCCTTCACTGTACCTCACCTGACAATCCTGCATCCTCAACCACATGTGCCCACATTGTACCCCCGCCTGACAGCCGTGCATCCCCAATCACAAGCTCCCCATTGTGCTCTGCCTAATAGCTCTGCACCCAATCACATGTGCCTCCATTGTGCCTTGCCTGACAGCCCTGCATTCCTAACCATGTGTCCCCACTGTACCACTTGACAACACCCTACATCCCCACCACGTACCCTCATTGTGGCCACCTGACAGCCCTGCAACCTGGCCACATGTCTCCACTGTGCCCCACCTGACAGTCACGTATCCCTGACATGTGCCCCTCAGCATGCACTGGCTGACAGCCCTGCATCCCAATCACAGATCCCCAGACAGCCCTGCATCCCTGACTACATGCACCCCATTGTGCCCCGACAGCCTTGCATTGAACACGTCCCCCCACTGTGCTCTGTCTGACAGCTCTTCATCTATAACGTGTCCCCAATGTGTCATGCCTGACAGTCCTGCATCCCTGACCACATGTGCCCCCACTGTGCCCTGACAGCCCTGCATCCCCAACATGTGCCCTCCCAATGGGCCCCATCTGATAGCCTTGCACTGACATGTGCCCTACCTGACAGCCCTACGCTGACTACATGACCCTCAATGTGCTCCACCTGACAGCTCTGCAATTGACCAGATGTTCCCCCAAAGTGCCCTTCCAGAGAGCCCTGCACTGACCACTTATACCCCAATGGGCCCTGCCTGACAGCCCTACACTCACCATATGTGCCCCCTAATGTGCCCTGCCTGACAGTCCTTTACTGACCACATGTGCCCTGCCAGACATCCCTGCATTGACCATATATGCCCCAATATGCCCTGCTTAACAGCCCTGCACTAACCACATGTGTTTCCCAATGTGCCTCACCTGACAGCCCTGCGTCATGTGCCCCAATGTGTCCTGCCTGACAACCCTGCACTGATCACTTGTGCCCCAATGCACTGACCACATGTGCCCTCTAATGTGCCTTGTCTGATAGCCCTGCACTGACCACATGTGCCCCCAATGTGCTCTGCCTGACAGCCCTGCAGTGACCATATGTGCCCTGCCTGACAGCCCTGAAGTGATATGTGCCCCCAATGTGCACCGCCCGACAGCCTTGCACTGTTCACAGTGCCCCCAATGTGTCCCACTTGACAGCCCTACACTGATGACATGTGCCCCACCTAACAGCCCTAAATCCCTGACCACATGTGGTCCCACTGTGCTCTGTCTTACAACCCTGCATCCTAAACCACATATGCTCACAATTACTTCCCACTTGACAGCCCTGAATCACTAATTGCATGTGCCCCGTGTGCCCTGCCTGACAGCCCTCCATCCCCAAACACATGGTCCCATGTGCATACATGTGTGTAGTTGCATACAGGCCCACCACCACAACAGTAATGGCACAGTACACACAGGCTGCATAACCATTTTTATTGTACCATGTACCACTGAAAATCAGCCAGAATAAATCTCTTATTTCCCTGCCCCCCCCCCGAGCAATCTGGTCACACTGGTGCATGTGTTCATGATTTCAAGGCTTGACTACTGCAATGCTCTGTACTCTGGGGTCAGTGGATGTACGCTGCAACACCTGTAGCTAGTGCAGAATGAAGCTACTAGGTTGCTGACTGACCTTCCAAGGATATCATGTCTTCCTGGTGCTGTATGATCTGCACTGGCTGCCTGTTAAGTGGTGTATCTACTTTACATTTATGCTTCTATCTTATAAGGCCCTGCATGCGCTAGGCCTAGGCTACCTGTCTGAGCTCTTGTACCCTCACAAACCCTTACGCTCTTTCTGCTCTGCTGAAGATTGCCTCCTGTAATCTAAACACTCTTGGTGTGTAGGGTAAATAATAATAATAATACAGATTCTTCTGTCTCGGAGTCTGCCATGAAATATTCGTAAACAAGCAAGGAGTACTAATAAAGTTTATTATACTACTTACGCCAAGTATGTAACAAAGAAAATCACATGGGAAATGGGTTTCTTATCACTAGTCTGAAGAATGTACATAATCTCCAGGATCATAGATCTTAGAGAACCTAAGGTCTTGTCTCTCTGCCACTCTTCTAGAGCACTACAGTGGGTTGGAGACAGCTATATACTACAGATAACAGCATAGCAACAGAGATTACAACATAGTTACAGATATGAGAAACAATATGTATTGATCCTAAGTCATTCTCCATTGGATAATGACTTAGGAGACAGAATTACTAATGAGTATCATATGAGACAGAATATGCTTCCATTAGCATTATAGCTTAGATAAAAGAAATGCTGATTGGTTCACACTACATGCAGCATTTCTTGATTACATACAGTATAAAACATAGACATAACAAAGGCGTTCTCGCTGTGTCAGCTTGCTTAGGCAAAGAGAACTGATGACAGGACCCTATTACACATGGCATGTCTGCCTGAGTTTAATACACACGCTATGTATAATTATATGAAAATATAAGTGCACAATAATCACTGATGATCCCTCAAAGTCATCATATCAGTAATTAGGTAGATTATATATGGAATATCTATGAAAGACAAACTAATCTAGATAAATGTATTATAGTGAGGTATAATGAATCATGCATGACAATATTAGCATATCTTAGCAGCAAAGCACATTTCTAGAACTCAATGCTTATATGATGTGTGCTCATATCTATAGGTTAGTGCAAAATAGCAGTATCAAAGTACAACAGACCAGGAATACAGTGTGAGGTGTATGTGAGGTATATGTGGGATGATAGGGGGCATAACCCAGGCATAACAATCCCCTCTTTGTTGCCCTAATTGCAAAAGTGGTAACACAACAAAAAGACAGTGGTTAGGCACTATTCATCTACAGGCCAGAGGCACGAGCCTGATAGAGGAATATTAACTTGTCATGGTAGTGTTTCAGGGTTTTCCTTAAACAACATAATGTAATTACAAGGGAAAATGTTAGTAAATCTTCTATTACCATAAACATTTGGAATAAAACTTCACAATGGGGGTTTCCAATATCAAAACAATCAGTAAATACTGATATGTATCAGGTGTGTATCTGTCCTATTGGGAAGAAATTGAAGAGACAAACATAATTTGCCTGTATGGATATTAGAAATAAGTAAAAAATTGAGAAGGAGCATCAAGATAGTTAGGACTAGACTTAATGATATCTAGTTCCAGGATGGAAACAGGTGTGATTACCGTATGACCTATTACCTGTTTAGGGAATAAAAACAGAAGTTAGAAAAGTTCACTTTGCATAACTTTCAGTCCATATTAGAAGAATGTATAGTTGGTCACCACACAATGTTCCACATTAGCAGAATATACCACCTTGAAGGATGCCATTTTTCAGTTGGTAAGTTGAACAGGACACGAAATGTCAATGTCCACAAGGCATAAACTGCGAACAGTTCCAGGGATAAATCCAAGGTTTCTTCAAGTGTTAAATGAAGATTAATAGTTCAGATTTGATACATTTAGATTTTCCAAAGGTTGATCCAAATGTTCAGTAGACAGCAATATTTTCATAGGCCTCAGCAGGGGGTGCATTAGATTGCACATTGAGTTTTACAATGGAATAACAACAGTATTCAGCTGAAGATGATCACACGGCTGCACAAAGTGTAAAAGTTTATAACAGTACTCAGTTTGTATGAGTAGGAAAACAATCAGTGAAGACAATGGATTTCTTGATTGTAGATCAAATGAAGAAGAGTCTTCTTGCTGAGTTAGGGGATTGCACCTACCCCAGACTAGCTTCATAGTATGCATAACAATGAGCTTGATTGTAGAATCTTAATTGGCTGGACTGAATACAGTTTATTTGAAATTTCACAAGTGGAAGCCTAATTTCAGTTATTAGGCCTGTATTCACAAGTTAGTAAGACAAGTTGGAAGATGTCACATCTGAATAAAAGGTGATGTTCCTTTCAGGTACGACACTCAAAGTTCAGAGTCAGTCACAATTCCAAGACCTCATAGTAAACAAGGAAAGGTGATGGTTTCAATCTTTCACGATAAAAGTTCCCATCAAGATGACCAAGAGAATGGAAGATTGCCATACAATCAGAGATGGATGTTGCCGGATGAAGCTGCGGCAATGACACCGTGAGAGTCACAAACATGGCTTCCTGGATTGTGCAAGAATAAGCATCAAAACATGTAGCAATACTGGTGTGTGTGGTGACATATCCAAGGTTCCTTGCCATTGACAAGGGAATAGTGCTAGATTTAAATAAACATTTGTTAACACATGCAATAGAAGTGCAGAATGTGGCAATGCCACTGACCCATAAATATGTCAAGTATGAGATCACGGATATATCCTAATTCCAAATCCCAGAAGAGATAACCAAAGGGTTGTAAGAACATAATAGCTGTAGGCAGTGCAAATGACTTTCCTAGCTATGTGATGCTCATCTGCTTCCTTAATGTGAGCAGAAATTAATTCATTAACATGAACAAATTGTCAGGTCAAACCCCTTCACAATATCCTTAATATTGTAAATGTAAATCACTCTTTATGAGTAATATCATGTATATAATGCAGTGGGGGGTGGTATGATATGATATTATATGTCATACTATCATGAACCTTTAACATATGTCCTTGGATAATGGCTATATCAGTCCTATTTCAAATAGATATGTTAGAGCCAAATAGGCCTGAGTCTAGACCTGTGTTTTGTTTAAAAAAAACAAAAAAAAACAAAATCAAAATGCCTAATGTATTTGGGTAGGTTTACTGTCATATGATGTACCACTAGCAGTCAGGATGTGAAAATCCTGTGTGTGTATGTGTGTGGTGCTATCAGTCCCTGTATAGGGAGTCATTAATGAGCACCTGGTATGCTGCCAGGGTAATCAATCACATCATTATGAAATAAAGTGGGAAATGTTTGTTGTGAAACATATAACAAATCATTCCAAGTTCTAAAGGGTAAGATTTAAAATCACTGGGATGTGCATGAACTGCACATTATTAACTAGGGTACCTGGTTGAGAAGTGGCTGTTAGACCACTGGTTGGGCCAAGGTTCTATTTTGGGCACTCGTATTAAGTGTCACAAATTATGAAGCATCATTGGGTAAAAACCTTAAGGTCTAATGGCTGTTATTGCCATATCAACTGGATGCAAAATTCCTGATTATCAAGAAAATATAAACAGGAGAGCATATCACCATATTATTAACATATACATTCGGATGCAAAATTCCTTATTATCAACAAAATGTAAACAGGAGTCCAGATCAAGTCTGACTTCTAGAATTGATCCAAAGCAATGATCATAACATTCAGTAGGGCCTCACTACCCTTCTGGACAATGAACATGTGTTTTAGGACTTTAGTGTAAATTCCACAGGATGCAATTAAATCATGTGGGCTTGTGAGGTATTCTGCCTCAACAACCTTTTAAGGTTTAGGTCACTGGTTCTTATCTGCAATAAAATGTACAGTTTGAGCTTGTAAGAAGACCCATACTTTTAAAAAGAATAAGCATAAAAGCAAGGATATCTCTCTCTCTCTCTGGAACCTAAAAGGAAAGAGAAAGAGATAAAGAAAAACATAGTTTAGTACTATTCCTCCCACTGGGGTATGGAAAAGTAATTTAATCTCCTTTAAACAGGTTCATTTGATTGGCACGTAGCCATTTATCAATGACTGTTACAGTGAGGCAGTCTAATTTGGTAGACTGCGGGACTGAGTTTGTTTACAATGGGATAGGGCTTGTTGTTGGGCCTTGCCCATACATTGAGAAGCAAACAAGTGCACCTGTTGGATGTCTTGTTTGAGATATTTAACATATTTATCTACTGATGCTCCATCAGCAGTGGCAGTACACAGGACAAGAAGTAAATGTTCTGGGAGTCTCATGAACCTTCCGGTCATAATTTCAAAATGGGGTATGCTGTGTACCTGCAGAGGGTATCCCTCTTATTGCCATAAGGAGCAATGGCAATAATGAATCCCATTCTTTGGGGTTTTCCTGAACAAGTTTGGATAACATAACTTTGATATGCCTATTAGCACATTCCACCTGTCCTGATGGCTGTGGGTGGTAAGGGATATAAAACTTTTGTTTTACCCATAACAAATCCAGAATTTCCTGCATTACTAAGGCTATAAAGTCATATCCCTGTAATCAGAATTTACATTTAGGGGTAAAGCCCTACCTAGTAAATAGCTGGTTTACCAAGACATTTTGCAGTCACTTAGACTATGTTGTACTGTTTTGGGATAGCTTTAAACTGTTTGGAAAATAGATTGGTGATCACTAGTACAAACTGTTGTTCTTAGTGGTTGGCATAGAGCTGATGTAGTCAATCTGGATATTGCTCCAGGGGCCTTTTGCCTCTGGGATAATTATGCATTTGTCCTAGCTGGTATAGGATTGTTCTGTTCACAGATCAAACAGTTACTGATGCAGTGTCTACATCATTTCTCATGTGTGGCCATAAGACAGAGGATTTCAGTCTGTCTAGGGTTTTTATTGATTCCCTGGTGTCCACCAGTTGTAGTACTATGTATTTGGTACAGTAGATAAAATCTACTCTCAAGTGTTCAGGAATTACCCGTAACTTTTCATGAGTGTTACAGCAGTGATGTTCCAAATGAGTAGGCCATCACTGGATAGGTGAATGTCATTTTCACTTTCTTATAAGAGCTATTTCTGAAAGTTATTCCTCAGTTCCTTTATTAAGGATCCTATACACTGTCCTCAAATGAGGGTCCTTCTTATGGAGCATAAAGAATATATAAACAAAATGTTTGAACCTTATGAATGTACAGTATTTCAACTGGTTAGTGTTGTGATGTACACAAGCAAGTCACTGTACTTCTCTGACGTAATATCAGAGAATTGGAACATAAGTTTGTCTTCTGCCAAGGAAATTCAGTTTAGAGAGAAACAGACCCAATTAGAAACTGTAATAAAAACATAGTATCTGCAGTGCTTTTAGATCAAGGCCATTTTGTCAGACTGCAACACTTAACCCCCTCATGGAGTGCTAGTATCATTTTATGTAAGGAAAGCTCTTTTTATTCCTTTCTTAGCACAAGCTGCGTCTTTCTCAAGGACTTTCCAGCTCTCTAAACCATTCACAAATGTTTGTGGTAATTAGGAGACTCCTCATCTCCCTGCTTTTCATTTTATTTGTCAGGCGTTTTTTAACATTGCCTGTGAATCGTACATATACGATGATGCAGTTACTAGCCATGCACACTCTGTCATCACCAGAATGTAAAATAATTCCAAACTCTGCTATCTGACCCTCCTTGGTATATGTGGCTGAGTCATCAGTCAAAACATGACACACAGTGGTGTCTTTCAACACTTTCTCAGGTTCTGTCAGAAAGGGCCCTGGGACAGGTAGGTCAGGGGGTTGGAGTGAACAGTCATGGGTCTCCTGCAAATTGTAGGCCATGGGCCAACAAGGATGACATTTTGATAGGAAGGACAGTGATGTCATAATTCTGTAAAATGAGAGACCAATGTGTAAGTCTGGCATTGGATACAGAGCCATATTTTACTCTGTCTGAAAACAGAACATTAGTTGGCAAATGATTGGAATGCAGCACAATGGGTGCATATCCAATGATGTACATAAAGTATCTCACTGCCCAGTATGTAGTCAAAAGATTCCTTTCACAAAGGTTGTATTTCATTTCCACTGTGGCAAGCATCTGTGATGCATAAGCAATGGATCTGATGTATCCATTGTATGTTTGGGCTAAAACTGATGAGATCGTTATATCTAATGTAGCAGTTTTAAAATAACACCCTAAAGCTGTGTTAGTATTAACCAATGCTGGGCCCATGGTCAGTGATCCCAAAAGAAAAGACAATGATATCAATATTAGGATACCTTGCACCTTCTTGTAAGAGGTGCCTGCCATTGTCTGTACTGGGAAAAACCCAGGCTGTTACTGGCCTATGCCTGCTACTGCAGCCACCGTATGGGATGATCTAGGTGTCACTGATGGAGGGGGTTCTGCATCATGTGCAGGCAGTGCTGGCACTATCAGGGGTGCCTGCACAGTGGAGAGAAGTGTTGTGCAAGCTGCACATAGTCCTCCAGCTATGGATTGTGGTTCAGTAGCCATCAGGAGTGGAGGAAGTAGTGCTGAGACAGTTGTCAGCTCAGGTTCAGAAATCAAACCTGTAACCCCCCAACGTGACCTGTGATGCTGAAAATATCACAGCCATGGGACCTTCAGAATCAGGGTTGTCCCCTTCCCCATCAACTGTAAACTGGGTTTCCCCACCGGAATGTTGCTGGATGGTAGCAACATTGTTTTTAATGTTGTAGCTTAAGGTATTAATGCACTGCATAGGAAAAGCAGTATGTTCAGTCTTCTCAGGGAAAGCTGATGTTAAATTGCATAGAAAATGAAAACAAACTTTCATGTAATTAACTGCAATGTGTTCTTTAACCAAGGACACTTGAATACCATAAACATTGCTAATAAAGCAAACATTGTTAACAGCAGCAGCTGTTTCTTCAGCATCAGACACTGACTTCATGACAGATTGCATATCAACCTTATTCAAAAGTATGACAACATGATTTTTAATGAGAATCTTCTGTCCCTCAGAAACACTGATAACATTATTAATCATGCCAAAAAACTCCAGTTTGTTTTGTTTGGTTATGGCAGCAATCACAGGTCCCTGTGATTGCAAGATCGAATCTCCGTGGTGTGGTGGTCGGTCATTTTGGATTATCTCATGGGCATCATGGGTTACTGTGTCACGACCATCATCACATGACCATGAGTGGCCATCTTGGGGATGGTATGGGGATGCAGCCTGATGACATGTGTGTCCACCATTTTGAGACTCTAACAATTCTCCATTTTGTGAATCACAGAAACACAAGTGGTTAGCCTTTGCTCTAGTCCAACCCACAGCATACTGTGAGTGTTCAAAATCAAACTCTTCAACATCAGAAGAGGCAAGCTATTTGGGCATTAAGTTAGTATGCCCTGCCAATACCTCTGGCTGACGGCACAAGTTCGCCATATCTGAATTTTTACTCCTACATTCTAACTCAGATACAGGAGTTAGCACGCTATTAAGTGGTTTGGTTTCAGATTGCAAGACAATCACATCTTGTAAAACTTGCTTTTTATTAACAGAAACTGTGTCATGATTTATATTCAAAACCTTCATTTCAGTTCTGCTGTAATTAAAACATACTGGGTGGGATATTCAGACGGGTTGCGCACAGTGCAACACAGTTGCACCGTGCGCTACCCACTGATGCACCCTGGCATGATATTCAAAAGGGGAAGTGTATGGCATAAATCCCAATGCGCCGGAGCGCATCAGTAATGTATGCTGCGCAAGTAGGGAGGGCGTGCCCATGCATGCTCCTCACATCCCGATATTCAGCCCGGGATATGCTGAGCCCATGCAGGCGCAACCCCCTACTTGCGCTGCACACAGTTGAGCAAGAAAAAAAGAAGCAACAGCTGGCCACCCACAGATGAGCTGCCATATTGCAGAGCACAACACGGCAGCTGCCAGCTGTGGGTGGCCACCCGAGCTCCGGTGGCACCTTCGTGGTAGCACCCCCATGCCCGATCATGGGCATATGTATTACAATAACATGTCCAATATCCCTGGTGGTCCAGTGAACCACGTCCAGCCAGATCGCAGGCTTTAGTAATAAAATAACTTGTCCAATATCCCTGGTGGTCCAACGGTACCCCCCCACCTGCCCACTGAGCCCCACCACCCCGCTCCCCCCCCAGTCAGTGGCGGGCGGCAGCTCCCCACCTGCAAGCAGCCCGCTGCCCACTGACTGACTGCATACAGTAAGACTGTCGCCCATTGGTCTGGCGTGGGCCAATGGGCATAGCATGTTACCGTACTACACAGTCCAGAAATGTGAATGGATCCATTCACATTTCTGGACTGTGTAGTACGGAGAGAGCTGCATGCCCATTGGCTCATGCTGTGGACCAATGGGCGACAGCCCTACTGTATGCAGTAAGTCAGTGGGCGGCGGGCGTGCTTGGTGGGGAGCTGCCACCTGCCACTGACCAGGGGAGGGGTGGTGGGGCTCAGCGATGGTGGGAAGGAGGTACTGCTGGACCACAAGGATATTGACAAGTTATTTTATTACTAAAGTCCGCGATCAGGCTGGGTGCAGTCCACTGGACCACCAGAGATATAGGACAATTCATTATGATACTAACGCCCGCCATCGGGCAGTGGGGCACTTTGTCGCTTGTGCAGGGGGCATTGGCCCCTGGTGGCTGCAGCCTGGCAGGGTGCCAGGTGCAAGTCTCTGGGGATCAGCACACCTGCATGCAAATGGGGCCATTATGACATGCAAATGGCCCCATTTGTGCCTTGCATGCATTATGGCCCCATCTGCATGTGCACTTTTGAATATCGCAGCTGATGCATCTAGCGCAACGGCACTTGCGCTGGCGCATCCCCCTGCCCCTCCCTGGCTACTTGCACTGGTGCAATGCCACTGCACCATGCACAATGCGGGTGGCCACAGCGCAATATTCAACGGTGCTGAGCCATGGTGCAGCACCATTGAATATCACCCTGTCAGCATCCTGTCACATCCCTGTTGCCCTGCGCCCAGGCTTGCACCACAGCCTGGCGCAATCTGAATATCCCACCCACTGAATCATGCTGTACAGTCAAGGTCTGGTGTTGAAATACAAGCACATCAACTCTTTCAGTAATTACTTCAGACTTATCTCTAAGTTCCTTGTTTTCAAAATGTAAGGAATCAGTGTTACTAGCCAGAACACTATTAGTTTGAAAAACCTTTTTTCTAAGTTTTACCTTTTGAGCGTTATCTCTTAAGACATGCATGTCATGGCTGCTTCTCTTATTAAAGTGAAACTCATTTACTAGATGGACAGACTCCAGCTCAGACTGCAGTCCAGTTATCTTCTCTGTATGAGAAGCCTGTTTCAGACTAATTATCTGATTCAAACCGGCATTCTCCATTTTGCAAGCAACATGCTCAGATTCCAAAACAAATATCTTATTTAGAATAGCATCAAAACAATTAGACAACGTTGCAATTATTAATCCTTCAGGATCATTGGTACCATTTTTAAATTCCCCATAATGGGCAATGATATCGCTTAAAGGGCTACCATTGGATTCTGCTACTTCAGCAAACCACACCTACCACCATAAGCAGTTTGGTGTGTTAAGGCATCCAGCCTCAACTCAATACTGATATATTTAGACATGTCATATAAGATAAGAAACCATTAGCTGTCTGTGGATCAAAAACTTTGTTTGCAACCAAAGTTCATGAAAGGACACAAACAGACTTTGGTGTATGTGGACTCCTAGATGAGTATATACCCATTAGGATTTGAATCCACAAGAAAGCAGTCTATCTATCTGTTTCAGATCCATTTATAATTGTGTTCCCACAGAGAAAGAATAGTAAAAAAAAAATAAAACAACTCATTACACAGAAATTGAATATATGCCAAGAGATTGTTTTGTCTGCACTGTGGAACACACAACAGACCAAAAAATTAAACATGACCCTTCTAGCTTTTTTTTTTTTACTGGGGATATCTCGCTCAGTGTTTTAATTTACAGAGGAAATTAAAATGAAACTTGGCAAACATCCAGACTCCAATCGCGGTCGCCATTTATGTAATCTAAACTCTCTTGGTGTGTAGGGTAAATTATAATACTACAGATTCTTGTGTCTCGGAGCCTGCCAAGAAACATTCGTAAACAACCAAGGAGTACTAATAAAGTTTATTATACTACTTACGCCAAGCATGTGACAAAGAAAATCACAAGGGAGATGGGTTTCTCACTACTAGTTTGAAGAATATACATAATCTCCAGGATTGTAGATCTTAGGTTCTCTAAGGTCTTGTCTCTCTCCCCGCTCTTCTAGAGCAATACAGTGGGTTGAAGACAGCTAAATACTACAGTTAACAGCATAGCAACAGAGATTACAACATAGTTACAGATATGAGAAACAATATGTATTGGTCCTAAGTCATTCTCCATTGGAGAATGACTTAGGAGACAGAATTATTAATGAGTATCATATGAGACAGAATATGCTTCCATTAGCATTATAGCTGAGACAAAAGAAATGCTGATTGGTTCACACTACATGCGGCACTTCTTGCTTACATACAGTATAAAACATAAACATAACAAAGGTGTTCTCTCTGTGTCAGCTTGCTTAGACAAAGAGAACTGATGACAGGATCCTATTACACGTGGCATATCTGCCTGAGTGTAGTACACACACTACATATAATTATATGAGAATATAAGTATACAATAATCACTGATGATCCCTCAGAGTCATCATATCAGTAATTAGGTAGATGATATATGTAATATCTATGAAAGACAAACTAATCTAGATAAATGTATTATAGTGAGGTATAATGAATCATGCACGATCAATATTAGCATATCTTAGCAGCAAAGCACATTCCTAGCATGCTTATATGCTTATATGATGTGTGATCATATCTATAGGTTAGTGCAAAATAGCAGTATCACAGTACAATAGACCAGGAATATAGTGTGAGGTGTATGTGGGACGATAGGGGGCATAACCCAAGCATAACAATCCCAGTAGTTTAAAGGTTGAGATTAAAAACCTCTGGGCACCGGGCATTTAAAGTTGCGGGCCTAGTCCTCTCAAACTCCCTTCAAAGAACTTTGAGGGCGGCCCCCTTTGTGGAGGCCTTTAAAATGATTTAACTCTAGTAAACATCTGTAGGTGGCAGCAGAAAATACCCCTTATCACTCCGGTAGACTTCTGTAGTTGGCGGCAACTCACAGTCATTCTGCGAGACGTCGCTGGACGTCTCCAGTTTGGAAGTATATATTTAGCTAGCCAAACAACTTTGGGCCTATTTACTGTATGTATTTCTAGGGGTACTTCACTACCTGCTTATCATGTATGGATACATAATTTGGTGTTGATATGTTACATGTTTTCCACAAAAAAGAGTTTACGTTGCTTTTATTATTTAAAAAAAAGTTTTGGGGATATTTTTGAGCTAGTATTAAAAAACATGAATTGTTTAGAACTGATGGCATACCACCGTTAGAAAAGTAACCATGTGCTGAACAACTCTGCCACTCATACTTTGTGTTTAGCACTTACAGTTCATGAGGTATTCACATTTGCCATGGTATGGCTGACTTCTGTCCATGAAGCCTTGCAAAAGGACCTTGAATAAAAAGGATAAAAATACATGTTTTGTATTAGAAAGCTTGCTTTTTGGTACAGAATTACATTACTACCTGCTTATCATGTATGGATACATAATTTGGTGTAGATCTGTTACGTCTTTCTCTCTCAAAAATGGTTTACGTTACATTTTTATTTTTAAAAAATCAATTTTGTGGGTATTTCGGCTAGTACATAAAAACCTGAATTACTTAGAAATGATTGCATATCACTGTTAAAAAGTTAATTTTGAGAAGCCGGCCCTGTGGCGCTGAGGGTTGAGGCACTGGAGCGCTACACCTCATGCCACAATGGCGACCCGGGTTCGGGAATGAGCCAGGGCCGTTGGGGGTCAGCAGGGGTGAGAGAGGATGGAACTTCTGGAGGACTGTTCTCCTCTCTCAGGGAGAGAGAGGGCATGTCATCTCGCTTGTCGCTTGCCCTCTAGTGGAGGCTGGGGGGCGTGATGCAAACTAGGGAGGCAAGAACCGGCCAGCATGGCATGCGCATGCCCCACATGCGCATGCAACACCCTGTGAGCCAGCAGGGCAAAGAAAAGAGAAAAATGGCAGATGGGCCTCTTTGAGATCCCTGACCCTGCTGCGCCGGTGCACTGCCATCGGCCTCCCTGGATTTGGACTGTACTCCAGGGAGGGGGTCTCCTCCTTCCTAGCATCCTGCCACAGGGGGTAATCTGTGGGGGGTCTTGGGGATCTTGGGGACGGCCGGGGCAGTCAGTGGCAGTGTTGAGCAGGGACAAAGTCTGCCCCCATCGTGCCTGGGGTATAAAAACTATGAGAAAAAAAAAGGTCATTTTGAGATAAATAACTCTGCCATTGGTACTTTGTGCATAGCACTTGCAGTTCATGAGGTATTCACATTTGTTTATGGTATGGTGCGTATGGCTTTATTTTTGCTTAGAAAGCCCCAGCATGCAGTGTTAACGGTATAGAGGGCAGGGTCTCAAAACTCTCCTGTTTACTCGGGTGTTTGGGGACTGATTATCTGCCCTATACTGTTGTGTCCCAGCACATATCTGCAGACAACTATTTTTTTTTTTTCACATCTCTGTTTCTCTCCTGCGAAGCAGATCTCTGCAATCCCCCAGCCGCTGACACCTGCACCCCCGAGGCCCAGTCTGGCACCCCCTCAGAGCCAGCCATTAATCACTCACATCACTCTGAATGCAGGATCCTCTCAGGTACTGGGGAGAGCCAGGCATGGCCATCAACCACCGAGATTGCGTCCCGCCATTTTCCATCTGGTTTTACCTTGCCCCAGAGAGATGGACATGCAATGGCGTGCAAGCACATGCGTGCTGACACCCGCTGCGCTCTCCCCCCACTCTACTGCTTGTTGCATGTAGTGCTACTGGCCTACGCCAGTCACCACTACAGTGTGCTGCAGTGTCCCAGCCCTCCCCAGAGGAAGGAGAGTAGTCATGGGACGCTCGATCCTTCCTCTCCCCCGCCAACCCCCGGCGGCCCGGGTCCGTAGGTCGCCACTATGGCGCAAGGTGTGGTGTCCAGCGCCTCAACCCTCAGCGCCACCAGACAGACAACTATTTATGATGATGCAGTCATCTATTCCAAAAACCTTGACCTTGACAACCTTACTGCCGCTCTTCCAAGTAGCTTTAGGACAGCTGAGAGCTGGTTCTCCAGCAACAAACTGGTCCTTAATTACAAAGACCATGCTCTTCTCTTGCCTCCCACAGAAGAGGAAAAATTCCACCCTTTATCATCAGAAATAGTCAAGAACATAACCTTGAACAGGTGGAGACCTTCAAATACCTTGGAGTAACTTTGGATGACACCTTATCTTTTGTACCCCATGTTAAAAATCTGGTGGCCATAGTTAACAGAAGACTGGGTGCCCTGTACCGGAAGAGGAACTATCTCACTGGGGATGCTAGACACCTTATTGTGGCCAGCTCCATTCTGTCACTTATAGATTATGGGTTCCCCAGACGTGCAGCCAGATATTTCCGTTTTGTACACAATTTCTCCAACTGCTGCCCCCCATTCAAAAAAATGCACACACCCCTTAAAACTGCTACCCCCAGTTTCGAAGCAAATCAAATTATCAGATGACTTAACTAATCTCTAAACAGGTTGTACACATATATATGTCCTGTACTATAGAAGTTTAAACTGATACAGACACTAAGTGGCCTACAATAACTCAAATACTACAGATTATAATGATAGTGGTAACAAATGGTATATGGTATGGGACAGGTACTCAAAAAAACTGTACACAAAAGTGTACAGTGAGTATGCCTGCCTACACCCGTGCTATGCAGCTGCCTGTGAGACAGTGCTAAACAGAGTAAAGCTGATCTGTAATAAGGTGTGCCGCTTTGTACTTGGGTTGATAATTGCACTCATACAGTAGTTGTACCCTTTACACACTCATTAACTGGCTGCCTTTACTGAGTATAATAAAGCTTCAGACCTGTTTGCTAGCTTTTCAGTCCAGTGCAATTGTAACCATTAAACAGTTTTATTTTATTTCTCTTTGTACATTACCCATTGCTTTTTATACAACGAACTGTATGGATTTTTCTTTTCAAAACTGTATGTAACTGTTCTGCCACAAGTGCTTTGAGCGTGACTCAACTACATTTCCTCTGGAACTGCTTACTGTACTTGTAATTTCTTTCATGACTATGTGTTTGATATGGAACCTTTGTAAATGAGCACTTGTGCTCAGATGTAATTCTCCGAAGTTTTAAATAAATAAATAAAGCTATTTATTGTAGTGTTTTAAATGATTATGTATATTTATTAAGTCTAGTTATATGTTTTATTATTTATGGGGATTGTTTTATTAACGTGTCTGTATCATGTTATGTCTTAATGACACCCTGAGCCTTTAGGGCAGGGCGCCAGATATAAATGAAGACTATTACTACTACTACTACTGCAGGGCTGCTTTGGTAGACATGTGCATGGGCATGGTGTGGTGGACTGTGCCGCATTCCTGCGGGGTGGCATGGATGCCCACATCCGATTCCTCTGCAGTAGGGTCCTTACTTGTGGGCAGAATAAGGAACATTGTTAGACTGTGTGCAGATGCGCTGTGATGGCCTCCATCACACATGGCATCATATCTGCTGGCATGGCCCTGGTTTCCACGCCTGTCACCTGTGGATTATTATGGGGTCCATACAGGAAAGCATGCACTCTTCCATACCAGTAAGAGGAGACCTGCTCCCCGTACTTCCTCTTTCTGAGACCTGGATCTGTGAAGCCCTGCTGTCTTTCAAGGCACTCTGGACTTCATGTCCTGCCACCTCTTTTTTTAGTGCAGGGTGGTCATTCGCTGATGGAAGCCTTTCCAAATATCCTGTCTGGTTACAGTACACAGGGTACAGGGTCCGTAGAGGGCTGCACTACTCTTGAGACACCTCCTTCACCAGCAGCCATGTTTCAGCAGCACTGAAGCAAGACTTTCACTTCTTGGAGGCTGTGGGCTACTGTGCTGCACTGGGAGTGGTGCATTGTTCTCATCTGGAGAACAGGTGAGGGCAGCTGACTGAAACCAGCAGGGGTACACATGTTGAAGGTATTAATACTGTATACAGGTTAGCAGGGTCTCAAACAGATGTGCTTGCCCTAATATGCAGGATGGTGTGAGCCACTGCCTAAAAACTGGTGCCCAATGACATCATCACGCCTGGCGGAACTGCCATGGCAGTGGCTCATGCATATGCATTACTGCTGTGGAGGGGCTGTGCACGCAGCTGCTGCCATATCCAGGACCAGCCATTCCACATGTCAGGGTATACTGTGTGCCTGACGCTGCATCACACTCCACTGTGGTTGCTGGCCAGCAGTAGTGTGTCCACCGCTGGCTTGTCCTGCATAAAAACCAATGTATCCCTCTTCTACTATGGAACACTGTGGCTGAAAGGGACATAAACTATATCATACCGCTCTACAATGAAGTTTGTCACCACTGTGCATTCAGAAACATCCACTGAGTTAACTAAAAGGCCATTGAAGGCTGAAAAACAAACCTGAAAGAAGTGACTGGTCAAGACAGCAAAGCACCCCCCACAATGCTCAGCACTGATGGCATCCCAACCCTCGACCCACGTACCGTAGCAAATACACTTAATAAAGTTTTTTCAGATCTAAGTGGTGCCCTACCATCTGATTTCTTCCAAAAACCAAGCACAAGGCATAGGTCTAACCCAGTTGACCAACCTCCCGCTCACCCTCCATTCCACTTCAGAATCATCACTGTGAAGCTAGGAAATACCTTCTTAAGGCTATTGGAAAGTCTAGATCCAGTGGAGACTCGCTGGACCTTAAATTTGTGGCACTAACCCTGGAGAATATTCTTGTTCCATTGACTCAAATTCTTAATACCTTTCTGAAATACTCACAATTCCTGCACCTATGGAAATCTGCCATTGTAACACCAGTTTATAAGAGCGGGGACCGCACCTCTCATTGCAACTATAGACCTATCTCGATCCTCCCGCCATTGTCCAAAGCACTTGAGAGAATAGTTTCAGACCAGTTAGTGGAATACCTAGAAAAATACCAAATTCAATGCCCACAGCAGCATGGTTTCTGCAAAGGTCATAGCACTACCACTGCATTACTTGAGTTCACAGACTATATCCACAACTCCATGGATCAAGGTGCGTTCGTTGGCACAGCTTTCATCAATCTAATGAAAGCTTTTGATACAGTTAATCATGTCCTTCTGGTTGATCAACTGGCATCCATTGGCCTATCAAGTGACACTGTTGTTTGGTTTGAGAGCTATCTTTCTAACCATTCACAGCGAGTAAAGATAGATAACGTTCTCTCTGAAAGCAGACTGGTTCAGTCTGGTGTCCCACAAACATCCATACTGAGTCTATTACTACCAGCTCCCTTCCGCCTGTCAGTGCCAATTACTGTTATATGCAGATGATGTGGTCCTTTACACGAGAGACCCGGATCCAAAGCGACTGAAATGTAAACTCCAGACAAGTTTTAAGGAGACTGAAAAATGGTTCGGTGAGCACAAATGTATACTGAACTATAGGAAAACAAAAACAATGCTGTTTTCTAGCACCCAGAATAAACATCTGGCATACCTGCTCAATATAACAAATGAGGCTGGAACACCCCTGGAACTCATCCAGCATTTCAAGTACTTGGGAATCACGGTGGATAACTCAATGACATATGCTTATCATATAGATAATTTGGCTAAGATAGTCAACAGGCATATTGGCCTGCTCTGTAGACATAAGCATTGTCTGGCTTCAGAAGCTCTTACTCTGGCCATTCAGTTCAGTGGTCTCACTTGTAGACCACGGAATAGTAATCTATGGCTCTGCTACAGATATGGCCCTTCGCCATATCATTGTGACATTAAACAAAGCCTGCCACCTGGCAACTGGATCGGCACGGCAAACACATACCTGTGACTTGCATGAGCAGGCGAACTGGCTCCAGTTCACAGGTAGACACAAGTTCCAAACCTGCCCATTGGCTGAAAAGATTCAATTAGGCCTTTCACCTGTAGGGGTACAGCAACTCCTCACCCCTTATGAGAATAAGAGCAGCACCAGAACCTCTGACAGGATGGTCTTCAAAGTACCACGTTGTTGCACCTCACTTGCTCAAAGGGCTTTTGCACATAGGGCCCCATTCTGGCTTAATTCACTTCCCTCTGACATATCCTCTACAGACAGGCTTGATCCTTTCAAACATAAACTAAGGAAACATCTTATTGCAGATGCCAGCTGAGACTCCTTCCATTAACTACACTTATGCACAGTAGCTTTATCCACCCCTCACTTCCTGGGTCACCACCCAGATGGCATACTGTTCTCGAATCTCTCTGTCTTACTGTATTTCTCATCCCCCTCCTTGCAATTGATGAGACCTTCTGGGGTGATACAGTTCACCCCCCTCAAATCTTCTTTTTTTTTTCAGACATACATGGTCTTGAATTCTTATCTCAAAAACTCAGTCCTACCTGCACAGTTACCCTCTACACCCCTCCCCTACCATCCTCACTACTCTCTCTCCCTTCCTATTATTCTTAATGGGTTAATTAGATCAATAACATCACTTTGGTTTTTCTTGTATTTTGTATTTCAGTTTGTCTAGTATTTGCTTTGTTTGTTATTGAAGCTATTGCATCTGTTGTATTTTGCTTCTTTTGTTTAACCTCTGACGTGGAACCTACGTAATGAGCTTGTTCTCAGAGGTATTAATCCAAGACCATAAATAAATAAAATTTCTGATTGATTTTACCAGGAAATCCCCACTGACTTCACACTCTTTTACAAGGACATCCAGGATCTGAAACTAGCAAAAAACAAACACTCCTACAGAAAAAAATACGGGTTTAGTACAATCCTCTGTTTCATATCATGCTTAATCTTTGTTTTCTCAGATATGCAGTCCACTGCACACAAAAATCAATCTCTTAGGTACAATACAGATGAAAATAATAAGTCATTTTAGGTTGCTCTCTACAGTAAATACACTACTAAAGCCCAACATGTTGACTGAGGTGAGTGGTGGTGGCATCCACTGGCAGTTGCTACTCAGGTTCATGCCCCAGGCCGTCAAGAGCACAGGCTGCCAGGGAGGATGAAGAAGCAGCCGCAGACTTTTCTTTTTTCTAGTATCTTTTATCCTGCCGGAGCCTGGCAGGCAGCTATGGCCCTCCCTCGGAGGGACTCATCCTCTGGCCCGTGTGCCCATGCACAAACTGACGCCATGTACAGTCGTGGCCAAAAATATTGACGCCCTTGCACTTTTTCAAATAACTCACAATTTCCTCTAAACGTAAACTGAAATTAATAACAGTACAGTATTTGGTCTCCACAATTCTTTATTTCTCTGTTAATATTACAGAACCTTTGTTTTTGATTCAGAATTTAATATATCCTTTTAAATCAGAAAATGAAAAGAAATGGCATTGACAAAATTATTGACACCCTAGACTTAATATTTGGTAGCATAGCCTTTGGTCAAAATAACTACAATCAACCGCTTCCTATAGTCATGGATGAGCTTCCTGCACCTCTCTACTGGCAGTTTGGCCCACTCTTTTTGTGCAAACTGCTCCAGTTCTCCCAGATTTGAAGAGTGCCTTCTCCCAACTGCTGTTTTCAGATCTCTCCACAGGTTTTCAATGGGATTTAGATCTAGACTCATTGCTGGCCACTTCAGAACAGTCCAGCGTCTTGTCTTGAACCATTCCTGGGTGCTTTTTTTTTTTTTTTAAACTTTTTATTTATCTTTTCAGAACTCAGAAGAACAGTTCAGAATTCCAAGCATACAGATGTTTTGCACAGTTAGATCCCCATGAGGGCGCCACTCCTCTTAATAAAAACAAATATGTATTTCTGTTGCTAATTGATACATCCTTGAGGGGTTATACCTAAAGGAAAATTTTTATAATCACAGAATTAATTCCAAATGCTGCTAACAAGCCCATGAGCTGCATAGATTAACAAACCACCTTCATTCAATTCATAATGTCCAGGAACTGGCCTCACAACTAGTGAGGTCCTACTGTACCATGCTTAATCAAAGATTTTGCAATATTTGCAACCCTCTTTATACAGCTAGATCTTGTGGAGACCACCCTTAACTTAAAGTACTTCTACGCCAGAGAAATTTAGTATAATATGTAGTATTCAAGCTATGTTAATGTAACATCTTCTTAACATGCAATTGGGTACCTAAACAATTATACAAGCACCTATGGCGCATCAACTATTTAAATTATTTTCAATCCAACCTGAGCTGAAGGTAACTGGAGGGTGACCCCGATTTTGAAGTAGAAACAGAAATGTGCCCTGGCCACCTTACTCCCTTATTAACTAGCTTAATATTACATTTGTAAACTTTTAAATATTTAGAGTTCACATTTCTCTCAGGTTTCTCTCAGGTTTCCTCGTCTTCTTCGGAGAAATCATCTTCTCTATCTTCCTCTCGGGGCTTCACCGTGATATTCTTGTGGGACCACTTCAACGCGTCTTCGGGATCATTAAATAAAAAGACTTTCCCTTCAAAAGCGATCCGGAGACGAGCAGGGAAAATCATCCCATGGGGCACAGATGCTTCGCGCAGAACCGCTCTCACACCGTCGAATCGCTTCCTTTTCTGCCTCGTCACGTAGCCAATGTCCGGGAAAAGTCGTATGGTGTGCCTGCTCTGCAGGAGAGGGCTCTTCCTTCGTGCTAGCGCCAAAACTGAGTCTCGGGTGCCTAAGCCGTCCGTTACCAGCATCACTACTCTGGGGGCTTCAGAATTGTCAGTCCGACCCCTCCGCATTATACGGTAAGCTTTTTGGAAGTGCTGAGTTAGGGACACTGCCTCAGAGCCCAGTTGTTGCCCGAGCCACTCCTTAAGGAATAAGAGTAGATGATCCCCTTCGCACCCTTCCGGCAGACCCGGAATACGTATGTTTGGGACTCGGACCTGGTTCTCTAGCATTTCAATACGAGATTGCCACCTTGAAGATTCTTTAATTAAAGAGGACACAGCTCCCATCGCTGCGTCTGCTCATTTAGTAGATTCTACTGAAGTAGTCTGAATCGCCTCGACTGTAGTCTCCAAAGCGACCACCCGGTTGCTCAAACCATCCAATTTGTCCGATAAATTAGTGACAGATTTAATCAGTCGAGTGAGCTTAGAGCCGATGGTCTGCAGAGTTTCTTCATTAGCTTCCTCTGCCTGGTCTTCAGCGCGGCCTTGTCCTGAATGCGTGGTTGAGGCTGCAGATGCTGTTTTGGCTCTAGGTCCATATCCCTGTTGCTGATCTCGACGAGGGTTTCCCATTTTGTTCAGTTTGTGTTGAGAAAGAAACCCCCGATCGTAAAAAAGACAAATTCTTATTTTTTTCAGTGGGTTTTTCTTGTTTTCTCTAGCGGTTGTACTGAGCTCCACTAGACCACCTCCATCTTGCTCGGGCTCCACAGCACCCCCCCGGGTGCTTTTTGAAGTGTGTTTGGGGTCATTGTCCTGCTGGAAGACTCATGACTTTTGACAGAGACCCAGCTTTCTGACACTGGGTTCAACATTGCACTCCAAAATGGCCTGGTAATCTCCAGATTTCATGATGCCATGCACACGTTCAAGGCACCCAGTGCCAGAGGCAGCACAGCAACCCCAAAACATCACTGAACCTCCTCCATGTTTGACTGTAGGGAAGGTGTTCTTTTCTTTGAAGGCTTCATTTTGTTTTCTGTAAACATAGAGATGATGTGCTTTACCAAAAAGCTCTAATTTGGTCTCATCTGTCCACAGGACATTCTCCCAGAAGGATTTTGGCTTGTTCAGGTGTGTTTTGGCAAACCCCAGTCGGGCCTTCTTATGTCTCTCTCTCAGCAGTGGGCCTCCTGGGCCTCCTACCATATAACCCCTTTCATTGAGTTGGCTAGAATGGTGCGAGTTGAAACTGTCGCATCTTTGTGTCTGAAGGTCAGCTTGAATCTGTTTGGCAGTTGATCGAGGTGCTTTCTCCACCATTCGAACAATCCTGGCTTGCACTCGATCAAGTTTTCTCTGCACACGCCAGGGAGGTTGGCTACAGTGCCATGGGCCTTAAACATCCTGATAACATTACGTACGGTGGAAACAGGAACATCAAGGTCTCTGGAGATTGATCTGTAGCCTTGAGATTGTCCTTGCTTGGCTACAATCTTCTGTCTGACCTCCTCAGACAATTCTCTGGCTGTCTTTTCTCCATGCTCACTGCAGTACACACAGTGACACAAAACAGGAGAATGAGTCCTTTTCTCCATTCAAACTGGTTGAATGAGTGATTTTTATATTGCAGGCACCTGCAGCTCACCACAGGTGAGTTCAATTCCCAAAGTGAAGGAGAATCACCTGCTTGAAATCTAATTATTTTTAACTACTTCTAAAAGGTGCCAATAATTTTGTCCGGGCCATTTAAGGATTTCTGTGTGGAATAAGCTAAGACTTAGTAAATTTTTCTGCTTTTTCTGTTTTATTCCACTGCAAACCAAAGAAATACATATGTGGATACCAAAATATTTTTTAATTTCAACAGTTTTCTGGAAGGAATGGTGCATTATTAGAAAAACTGCAAGGATGCCAATATTTGTGGCCATGACTGTATTCCCCCACGGGGCCAGGGAGCAGAGTGCCGGCTTCTTCCCTCCCACCCACAGCATAATCCAGAAGCCGGGGGCCAACAAGCCTGACAGCTCCTTTTCCATGGTTTTCTCCCCCCACCTCCTCTACCGACATTAGGATGTCGGTACGTGCCTCCAGACTCTTACTGCCCTTTGGCCATCACCAGAGGGCAGTCAATGAGTGGGGATGACAACCTCCCTCCCTCCCTGAGAGAGAGCACAGACGCTTGATCCTCGCCCCCTGTTGACCCCGTGGTCCAGGCTCATTCCTGAACCCAGGTCACCGGCATGGCGTGAGGTGTAGTGACCAGCGCCTCAACCTCCAGCGCCACCGGGCCGGCTGACTTTCTTTTCTTAGGGGAAGGTGCAGTGGTGCACTGCTTGGAGAACAACACCTTGTGGTGGTGGGCCGGAGGCTTGGCTGATGTGGGTGATCACTCCAGCCCTCTGCCCCCCAGAACATTGACATGATGTTCACTGCCATGTGTGGAGGGACAGAAACACACAACAAGAAAAAGCATACCCAGCCTGGCAAGTCGGATGGTGGCCACCCCTTTCCCTCATGCTATCTAACCCAGAAATACACTTATACTCACCCAGTTAATATCCCCGACTGACTTAAGGCATGTTCTCCCTTCCCCAGGTACATCCCCCAAAGGGGAGCGGAGCACCCCTGCAAAGATAAGCAGAATACTCTGAAGCTGTTCAAACCTTGGGAGCCAGCAGGTGACATTTGGCGGCAGGAGGTGAATCTAGCAGCAATGAAGGACAGATGTGCAGGCCCAAAAGAGAGGGGTGCCAAGGGGTGCAAGGAAGAAGCATTAAAAAAAATCTACATTTGTTTAGAAATCTAGCCTCTTCTCTTCTTCATCAGTGACCTAACACCATCACACTTAATACCAGTTTACTGTTCCATGGATCCATTAATCCAATGGACACTTATATTTTAACCAACAGAGACTGAAAATAGTGGTCCTGGGCTGAGACCCAGTAGAGTGTTTGATTTATATTTCAGTATCCAAGGCACAGTTTCAACCTAGTTAGGGCGGAGTAGGCTGTTTAATGTTAAACCCCAATTTTTGCACCTTAATAACTTTGGCTTTGTTTGATGAAATACTACAAAATTTGGCAAGTGCAGTCAGGTTGTCAAGATTCTCAAGACCTGAAAAGTTTTGTGACAGTATCTTCTACGGTTTCCCTGTACTTAACATTGTGTATTCTTTGTTCTGACCTACAGCCTAGATGATGTGGAATTTTTTAATGAAATTCTCTGGGTTGAAGGGGACTGTGCCAAGGGTGTGCCTTTCAAAGATTTTGTGAAAACAATATTATAGGGTTTCAGAGCTATAAAGATTTTTGGGTAACTGACAAATCCAAACAGTATAAGAAAACCTATAGCGACTGCTTATATTCCTGATTTACCTGTCGTGTGGGAAAAAATACCAATTGTGTGGAAAAAAATGCTGATTGTGTTTAAAAAAAATAAATACCATCTGTGCCCACCGCCATTTTCCTTTTTTAACCCGCAAACATTAAAAATACATAACAATGATAGACAGATGAAATACTTGAACCTAGCTAAATGAGACCCCTTTAGCTACATTCTGGTGTTTTGTTTTTTTTTGAAAATTGCCCTGAAAATACCTTTTATATGCATATTTTATATATATTTTAAACATATGCGTGTATCAGGGTGCTTACCCTCACTACTGCGTCTCTTGACCCCACTACCATCCAGGTCGCCCGCCTCCATTCCCCCATGTATGTGGTGACACCAGGGTGCCCACCCTCGGTGCCACCAAACACATGCCTGACACCAAGATGCCCAACCCCCCAGTGTTGGAATGTCCCCTGCAATTAAGAAAACCTTCCCTCTGTTTTTGTAACCTGTAAAAAATAAAACAGTCCCTTGCCTTTCTGACCCCCCCACAACCCCACGATCTCCCACTCAGCACCCATCACCCCACACCCCCAAATACACCCTCACTCACCTGAACATGTCCCACGTCATAGATCCACTCTCTGATGGAAGACATGTCTTGCTGCTGGAACCGGCAACTGTGATATGAGAAAATAAAATATTATCCTATTTTCTCATATCGCAGCCACTGGTTCCAGCAGCAAGACATGCCTTCCATCAGAGACTGGCTCTGCACCATGGGACATGTTCAGGTGAGTAATTGGGATGTGAGTTGCTCAGTGTTGAGCGGAAGGTCACGAGTGGGGTAGGTGGGAGAGGTGAAGGGAGGTCAAACTGGCAAGTGAGTGTTTTCTTTTTTTACAGGTTGAAAAAAGGCAATTTTTCTTCACTGCAGGGAACCCCCCCCCCAACCATCCTGGACTCCAGACATCATCTCTGCTGCCTAGTGAGTATATAACTCTGGCCTGAGTGGGATTACACAGTGAGGGGCAAAGCTGGCATCTCAGCTGGAGACAGACAGACAACACCCACCATGAGCCAGAAATAGCACTTATAGCAGAGAGCATTCAGTTGGGGCAAAGGCTGCATGGAGCAAAGGGGTACACAGTAAGGGGTGGGGGTAACAACATGGACAGAAGTACTAGCCATGAGTGGTCTTTTTCTGACACTGAGTTGAGATGGACAGCTTGCACACACTTACACTGTGAAAGTAACTGTGGGAGAGAAGCTGTGCAACTTGAAATTAGTTGTTTTTTTTTGTTTTTTTTATAGGGCTGTTCATAAAAACTTGTAACTCAAATAGGGAGCATCCCAGACCACAGACATAGATTAAAGAGATGTTACAAGGTAAGCACAGAGAGCTGAAGGGACTTACATGTGGTCACATAAGTGACAGCTGTAGGATTCAAACCTGGGTTTCTAGGTTCAGATCTCTGCACATCAACCATTAGACAAACTTAAAAGGTTCCTTATCATATACTTTGTACATGGTTATCTGTGTGTGCAACAATAATGTGCATCTTTTGTTACAAAAGCAGTATACTTCCCCAGTGCAGAATCAAGCTGCACCAGGACTAACTATCCCATTTGATCTGTTTTGATCGCAGGTGAAGATACGGTTTCAGAAAAGGCATTCCAAATTTAAGAAACTGTTGAAACAGGGCAGTAATCCCCTTCAAGGTGATCCTATGCCAGGTTCACCGGTCTCTTTCCTAGGTCCCTCGGCATTCCACCCATCAGGGATGTCTCCACCTCAACCAAAGGAGTGAACACTGACACTGCCTCCAAACAGCTATATGGCTGCATATCACTGAGTATTGGGCTGTGTGTGGTTTGAATATTAAACAAAAAAACTTTGGCTAACAAGCTGAAAGCACTTAATCCCTGTCAGGAAAAAAACAAACTATGTGACTCAGAGTAAGATTCAATTAGTTTTGCGATACCCAATAAAGCAACTGGAAGCATTATGGCCCAAATTTGCAAGTCTGAAAATGTATTAACCTTACAATTGTTTATTTTGTTCCAAGATAACAGGCTAAATCCGGCTCCAGTCACAGCCATCACATGCAGCAGTGTAAGAAAGATCAGTTTCACGCCAAGATTTATTATATCTGTTACAATTTACAACTGCACAAACTGCAACATCTCCATAACTGTGATCGTTCACCAGCTGATGCATGCCATAGCTGTGACAGGAGCTGTATTTAGCCTGTTATCTTGGAATAAAATAAATAACTGAAAGGTCAGCGAGTTTCTGGACTTGTGACTTGGGGCTATAAATCTGCCAGTTGCTTTACTGAACTTTCAGTGGATCAAACCCGAGTAATATATTTTTATGAAAGAGGGTGTGTTCCTTTAGTATGATTTCCTTTCCTTCAGTATTCAAACTGCACAAAGCCCAGCACTCACTGATATGTAAACAAAACAAAGCTTACTTTTTTCCTCACATAAAGCTGAATTTGGTGCATCAGTGATCTATTCTTGTATTCCAAGGTGCATCATCAACGTGTCTTATTTTGTCTGAAACTTTCTTTAAAATACAAATTATGGAGTTCTGGCAGTCTGCCACCATGACTCCGAGCTGTATATACAGTAAAAGGAGCCAAACACCATCTTTGTCAATATACTCCCCACCGACCCTCCCTCCAAAAATATACTCCAGCCCCACACCCTTTAGTGTTTCACTGCCACCTGGCTACACCTGGCAGGGTGGGGATTGGGGCTCAATTCCAGCCCTTTACAGTTGTGTTTTCTGCTTAATTTCCACGTTGTACACATTGTGCATGTGGACTACACTCAGCTGACCACCCCCCCCCCAGCTCCATGGCTTCTTACTTAACTGGTTAAATTGGAAACGTTTAGGAGGTGGAACTCTCCAACAATATTCAACAGAGAAAGGTGTCAGAGGAGGTGGAACTGAGATCCTGCCCAACTTAACCCCTTAAAGCAGTCCCCTTGTTTAACTTTTTCATCACTTTGCCATTAGTTTCACATCATGCAATGGTATTAAAAAAAACTAAGATCAGTCATATACCCATTTTAACTTCCTGGAAGGTAATAAAAAGCAGCATTTTTTATCTGCATATCAGTGCATTTTGGGCTGTGTGAGTGTGGTTTGAATATTTAAAAAAAATGCTTTGGAATTCTGAAGGCATTTTAATAATATATATTTACAAAGTGTTAGGTTATACTTATTGAATGATGTGCTTACTAATTATTAAGGAAAATAATTTGCTTTTTTATAGGGCTGTTTATAAAAACTTGTATCTCAAAGAGCTTTACAAGCCATGAGAAGGTGTTGGGACAGTGTTACTGCCATTTTTCAGCGGAAAGGAAGCATCCCAAACTGTTGTGGGATTCAAAACTGGGTCTCTAGGTTCAGATCTCTGCATATTAACCACAAGGTGCACATTTCAGTGTGTTTTTATGCAGATTCTATGTATTCAACTTGAATAAAATGATGGAACTTGGACTAGCTTGAATTCCTCTGGTGATCTGGGCAGAGTGTTTGAGAACAGCTACTTTTTCCTGCATCTATATTTCACGCTGTTGATCCATTCATACACTCTCTGTGCGGTCTTCTCACATTGTACTAACCACTAGACAAGACGGACTCAGGCCAACATTTCTGGCATCAATAAATTCAAAATTTGGATCAGCATATCCTCAATCAGCCTCATGCCAAAACTCAGATCTCCAAGCTACTTTGTTTAAAAGTTACAAGTCATTTTGTAACCCTTAAAACTCATTACCACCTGGATCGCTTTTTGAAGTCCAAGTTTTCTATTGCTTAACCTTGATACAAAATGGCCGCCGAGGTATAATTGAGTTCACTGGCTGTTCAAAAAAGCCAGTTTCAGAGAAGAGCTACTGATGATGTCATCTCCTAAACTCTCAACCTAGTCCTTCCTGCAAGCTACCTTATATGACGTATTTCTCCTACATTACTTAAAACTAAAGTTGTAGTAGATATCTGAAAATGGAAAACTGACACTGAGTTGGTCAGCACATGGACCTCCATAATGTGTAGATGCAAGGTACAATACTAAAGAATGTGATGGGGGTTGGAATGGTGTGGCAAACGTGGCTTTAGAATGACAAAGTTGTGTGCAGTTTTTAAAATACTGCAGGTATGAGATTTTGAAATGTCACCAGGTTGCAATTGTGGAATGCAGCAATGACACAATCTCAGAAAGTAGCTGGGACACATTATTTCAGAATGTGGTAGTAACACACAATTTTGGGATATGGACAGGGATGCACAGTTTCAGAATGTGGCAGGGACGCAGTGTTTCAGAATGTGGCAGGGGCACACAGGTTCGGAACGTGGTGGCGATGCACAGGTTCAGAATGTGGTGGTGGCACACAGTTTTGAAATGTGGCGGCACACAGGTTTGGAATGTGGTTGGTGGCGCACAGGTTCGAATGTGGCAGTGGCGCACAGGTTCAGAATGTGGTGGCAGCGCACAGGTTCAGAATGTGGCGGTGGCGCACAGTTTCAAAATGTGGCAGTGGTGCACAGTTTCGGAATGTGGCGGTGGTGCACAGTTTTGGAATGTGGCGATGACGCACAGTTTCAGAATGTGGCAGCGACACTCAATTTTGGAATATGGCAGTAATGCACAGTTTTGGAATGTGGCAGTTATGCACAATTTCAGAATGTGGCAGTGACATACAATTTTGGAATGTGGCAGTGAATTTTGGAATGTGGCATTGAAACACAACTTCAGAATGTGGCAGGGATGTGCAATTCTGGAATCTGGCAGGGATGTGACCCTGGTGACCCCAATACACAAGTCTGGGGATAGGACATTACACTGTAACTACAGGCCCATCTCCAACCTACCCCCTTTATCCAAAGCTCTTGAAAAATCGTTGCAGACCAATTGGTGGAGTACTTGGAAAAATACAACTTGCAATGCCCACAGCAGCACAACTTTCGCAAAGGACAAAGCACCACCTCTGCCCTCCTTGAATTTATGGGTCACATTCATCTAGCACTAGAGCAAGGACAACTATCCGGTGCCACCTTTATAGACCTCTCGAAGGCCTTTGATACAGTCAACCATCCATTACTACTGATAGAAACATAGAAACATAGAAGTTGATGGCAGATAAGGACCGCAAGGCCCATCCAGTCTGCCCATTTCTTTTTCTACCTTATAAATGTGCCATTGGCCTTTGCTCTGTCAGTGACCTATCTATTCATAGTCATTTGTATTGCTCCCTTATGCCTATCCCATGCCTGTTTGAAGCCCTGCACTGTATTCATAGCCACCACTTCTTGTGGTAAGCCATTCCATGCATCCACCACCCTTTCTGTGAAAAAGAATTTCCTCACATTCCCCTTAATCGGCCTCCTCTAATCTCATGCTGTGTCCTCTTGTCCTGCTATTTTTCTTATATTTAAACATGTTAGACTCTTTCACCTTGTTTATGCCCTTAAGGTGTTTGAATGCCTCGATCATATCACCTCTCTCCTCCTTTGCTCAAGGGTATACATATTGAGCTCCGTTAATCTGTCCTCATATGTCTTCTGATGCAGTCCCTGCACCATTTTGGTTGCCCTTCTCTGGACTGCCTCAATTTGTTAATGTCCTTGTGAAGGTGTGGCCTCAATACTGCACGCAGTACTCCAGATGGGGCCTAACCAATGTCTTGTACAGAGGATTATACCTCCCTCTTACGACTTATGATACCCCTACTAATACACCCTAACACCCCCCTAGCCTTACCTACTGCTTTAGAGGTCTGCTTGGATGATTTTAGGTCATCAGTGATGATGATGCCCAAGTCTCTTTCTTCCTTCCTTTGTGACTGCTAGCAACTCCCCTCCCAGCCTATAAGTGGCTTCAGGGTTTCTCTTCCCTATGTGCATGATTTTGCACTTCTTTGCATTAAATCCCAGTTGCCACTCTTCTGACCATTCTGCTAGTTTATCCAGATCTCTTCTCATTCTGCCCACCCCATCTGGCTCATCTACTCTGTTGCAGATCTTGGTGTCATCTGCAAACAGACAAGCCTTACCCTCTAGTCCATCTGCAAGGTCACTAATGAAGATGTTGAATAGGACTGGCCCCAGGACTGATCCCTGAGTACCCCACTTGTGACTTGCATCTCTTCTGACTGTATACCATTTACCACCACTCTCTGTTTTCTGCCAGTCAACCAGTTTGCCACCCAGTTGACCAACTTCACCCACCCGAGCCTACCCAGCTTATTTATCAATCTTCTATGTGGAACAGTGTCAAAGCTTTGCTGAAGTCAAGGTAGGCGACATCAACTGCTCCCCTTGGTCCACCACTCTGGTTACCAGTCAAAGAAATCTATGAGATTAGTTTGACAGGACCTTCCTTTGTAAACCCATGCTGTCTTGGATCCTGTGCCCTATGGATTCCAGGTGTTGCACTATCCTTTCCTTAAGGAATGCCTCCATAATCTTGCCCACTACTGAGATAAGACTGACCGGTCTGTAGTTCCCGCCTCCTCCTGCTACCACTCTTGTGGAGGCGGGATCACATAAACCCTTCTCCAGTCTTCTGGGACCTCTCCTGTGCTCAGAGACTCACTAAACAATTCTGCTAATGGCTCTGCTAGTTTCTCTTTTAGCTCCTTAAGTACCCTGGGATGTATGCCATCAGGTCCCATTGCTTTATCCACTCTGAGCTTAGCAAGCTCTTGTAGGACCCTTTCTTTTGTGAAGGAGTAGTGCTCACCTCCCTCCCGTGTCCATGATGCTGAGCTGTGGGCCCTGCCTCACCTTCTCTTCAGTAAATACTGAGCAAAGTATCTATTTAGGATAGATGCCTTTACAGGGTCCTCCTCCTCACATGCTCCCTTTTCTCCATTAAGCAGCAATACCCCTCTGGACTTTCTCCTTTCACTAATGTATCTATAGAAAGTCTTGTCACCTTCTTTTACTGTTCGTGCTAGTGTTTCCTCAGTTTGGGACTTTGCCTGCCTTACTGCCTTACCTGCTTCCCTTAAGGCAGTTTGGTATGCCTCCCTATCTTCATCCCGCTGTGTTCCCTTATATTTCCTGAAGGCCAGCCTTTTGGCTCTGACCTTTTCTGCTACTGTATTTGAGAACCAAAGTGGTTTACTGGAACAACTTGCTAACTTAGGGCTCTCTCATGATACTCAACAATGGTTCAACAGTTATCTCTCCAACCAGTCACAACAAGTTAAGATTGGTGACTCCCTTCCTCCAAACTACCTGTCCGGGCTGGTGTTCCCCAAGGGTCAATACTGGGACCCCTTCTTTTCAGCATCTTCCTGAACAATCTCCCTTCTGCCTGTGATGAAAACATTATTCTGTATGCTGATGACGCAGTGATCTTCTCTAAGAATTCTGACCCCTCCCTTTTGGAGAAACAACTGCAGGAAAGTTTCATGCAAGTTGAGGCCTGGTTCGTCTCACAGAAACTAGTGCTAAATTACGAGAAAACAACGACTACACTGTTCCACAGCATACATAACAAACATAAACACCAACAGCTGGCTATCAAAAACAGCTCGGGTGTGACCCTGGACCAGACGCAGACTTTCAAATACCTTGGTATAACCATGGACCCTATTCTGTCCTTCTCCAGCCATATCGATTCAGTTGCAAAATCTGTAAATATCCGTATAGGCCTTCTCTATAAACACAGACACTGCCTGACACCTGACGCGCATAAACTAGCAATACACAGCTCTATTGTCTCCATCATTGACTATGGGCTTGTTATCTATGGATCAGCCACAACTACAGCACTCCCCGGTGAATCATTATAGTGCTGAATAGAATCCCTACAGACTCCCTTACTTAGTGCTGCCCACCTTACATACCTGTGACCTCTATGAACAGTCAAACTGGCTACAACTTCAGGGAAGGATTATTTTCCAAACCTGCCTACTAGCAAAAAGTAATTGATGGGACTCATGCCCTAGGATTCAGTCTCTCTTAAGCCAATAACCGCCCAGATTACACAAGCTCAGCAACTATTCTCTATTTGTTCCCCACTATCGCACCACCCAAGGCCAGCGGTCTTTTGCAGGTAGAGCCCCTAAGATGTTTAACTCCCTGAGCAGCGAACCCACCAACTTAGGCACCCTCTGCTCATTCAAACACAAGCAACATCAAACACGTGTGTCCAGAGCCACCAGTGACGGTTTCTCCTAACCTCCCCGGCAGTCACTCCTGTTCTTCGCACCTCTCTACTATCATCACCTCTGCCTGCCACCACCCCCCCTTCCCTTATAAACCCTTGCCTCTCTCCCTAGCCCTGGTCCACCACCTTCCTCTCTTACCCTCCTTAACACCCTTCCTCTCTCCCTTTTCTAATTTGCATACCCCACCCACTGTTGTACTTGTTCCCCAATCCTTGCCTCCTACCCACCTCTCCTTCTACCTCCCTCCCAAATACCCCATTACACCTACTCTCTCTTCCACTTTCCTACACTACCTGGAACAACTGGCAGTAACTCAGTTTTTCCACTCCACCTTTCCCTTTGACAATGCCCTTCTGGCAGCTTTATGTAAATATTGTTTGTTGTGACTCATCACTCTTAAATGTATGCTTGATTGTGTTGTTCTAACTGTTATTTATATTACCTGTAGCTTTTACACCATGTATACCCTGTACTGAATTTTTTTTTCAAACTGCTTGCCTGCTAATCTAACACAAATGGTACTTCTATTCTTTGTATACTGACATGGAACCTTTGTAAAAGAGACATTGGCACAAAGGTATTTATCCGAAATTCTAATAAATAAATGTACCATTTCAGAATGTAGCAGGGATGTGCAATTTTGGAATGTGGCAGGGATGCATCATTTTACAATGTGGATGGGAAGCACAATATTGGAATATAGTGGGGATGTGATGCACAATTTTGAAATATGGTGAGCACAGACTTCCGGTGTTGACATGGCGGCGTGAACACACAGGGATTTGAGCTCCTCCGCATCACCTCTTTAAAACATCATCTCTCTCCCACTAAATATAAAAAAAAATTTCTTCCAAGCTGGAGCGTTTACCTTCAGGTACCGCAGGAGAGACACCAGAAGCAAAAAACCTAGCCACTGAAGAAATGGCGCATCCTGAGAGGAACCGCTATCAGCTCCTGCATGACCTCCCTGAGGCCGAAGAAAGCGGCCTGCCAGATATCGGTACACCCTCTCACATAACCTCCCAACCAGACTCTAAACAGGGGAAAAGAGGCGACAAGAGAAAGCCAGCAATAGAGAACTCACCCTCGGAAGCCATTCTTTTAGCGATATCCGAGTTCAGGTCCGAAATACGAGACGCTTTACGAGAGATATGAACGGATCTGGGAGACCTGCAATCTCGAGTAACCAAGGCAGATGCCCAGATATCAGAGAATACCACCAAAATTGCCTCATTGGAGCAAGCAATCCAATCTCTAGCTGAAGAATAACTACACCTTTTTTTAAGACAAGAAGACATGGAGAACAGGGGGCAACGTAAAAATATTAGACTTTATGGTATTCCAGAGGGTGAAGAGGGAAACGACCCTAATGCCTTTGCAGACTATTTCCTATGCCTAACTTTAGATCTGGGCCCAGAGTTTCAAATAGATGTAGAGAGAGCTCATCGGGCACTCGGGCCTCGCCCCTCGAAACCAGACATTAGACCACGATCTTTTGTAATTCGTTTTAATAGTTTCTCCCAAAAAGTTCAAATTCTATCTAAAGCGTGGTGCAAACAAAAAGTAATGTTGGGAGATCGCCGTATTTTATTTGATAATGACTACGCTCCAGCAACTCAACATCAGAGAAGGAAGTATTCCCCCGTTTCCCCTCCTACAAGCGAAAAACTTGACATTCCGGACCCCCTACCCTGCAAAGCTGACAGTCATTCTTCCTAACTGCCCCATCACCTACAACTCAGCAGTGGAGGCCAAAACAGATCTATTGCATCATGGATTAATTTCAAATAAAGATACTAAACTGATGTCCAGGGACTGGCAAATATCTTCAGACCTTACCACTCAAGATGCAGGTCGAACTAATACAGGAGAACAGAGGATACAGAATCTGCTGGACAAAGTGAAATCCTCAGAAATCTTACTCTTCAAACAGTGTGAAAAGCTAAGTACACTAGAAGGCTATAATTTTACACAGGGGTGGGAGACCGAGGGAGGATTTACCGTCTGCTTATGTGCACTGAGGGTTGAGAGCAAGCTATAACTCCTCTAACAGCAACCTTAGTTTTACACCAGGGGCACGTATTTCATATAAGGCCCTATGTTTAGCCATTTGGGGTGCTCATCTTCCCCTCGTTGGTGCACGATGGTGTGCTGCTGTCCCTTTTCTCTTCCTCTAGGCTTCATCTCCCGAGCCAGCGACCCTCTCCTTTTGAAATTCTTACTGGTGGATACTTTCAGCCAGATGGAACCAATATATTTGAATAAAGAATTGCCTTAAGAGATGATTACATCTTGTCCCAACCAAGTAAAATAAATAAATCGACTGATATTGTTTATACGCACAGCTGGATTCCCAGAGAAATAGTTATAAGGAAAGGACATTTAAATCTGTTAACTTGAGATGTCTTCTATGTGACCCAGAAATGTAATGAACTGCAGAGTCAGCTAGTTGGGGCATAAATCCTGAATGGATTAGATGGCAGTCTCTACTAATGTTTTTGAAATTTCAGCATTCTTTGAGGCTTCAGTGGGGCTATATCAGAGAATTGTCCTAATTGGGCCCCCCCTTTATCCCTAGCCGAGGATGGTTTCCTTTTCTTAAAAGCCCTAAATTTTACCAAGAGTGCTCCTATAGGAATCTATGTGATAGCAAAGGTTTTTATTTCACTCTACAAATATAACACTAGAGGGTAGTGTGGAAATACTCCCCTCTATATAAACACTTACTGGGCTTAAAACAGGCAGAAAGAGGATTCTATTAGGCAATGTGTATATGTAAGGAACGAGACCAGCCAGATTTTTCCTCTCTTGGATACTACAATGTCTTAACGCTGAATTACCCTACAGGATGATGGCACCTTGTCCCAATAACTTTCATTAAATGATTCAACAGTAATTATTTGCAAGTACAGTGGGAATCCCAGAGCAACAGTTTGGAGAAAGGGGCAATTATATGGTAAACATTTGAAGCCTCATTTTAGACCTAGTTATATGGAGAACAGTGGAAATAGTTGTTGGGGCACGAATCCTGTTTGGGCCATATGGAAGCTTTAACCTTTGATCTTGGGTATTTCAGCGAGGTCGAAGTAGGTACAGCTCTGGTTGGTCCTTTCTCCCCCCCCCCCCCCGTTCATCCCTATCTGAGTGGACATATTCATATATTTTATAATTTATTGCTAGATTAGAGCCCCTCCCCAGATTAGGTACAATGGATTCCTTTTCTTTTAAACAAAAGTTTTTAAATTTACCAGAACTGATCTTTGAGAATCAAGTGATGTTATGAGATTTTACTTATTCCACAAATGTAACAAAGGAGAGCAGTATGAAAACATCTCCCTCAGCACAAAAATATACTAGCTTTAAAGTAAACAGAAGGGAGGCTCTACTGTGCACTGTTTACATATAAAGAAAGAGGCCTATTAGGCTTCTTCTCCCTTTAATATATTAAAGTAACTTATCCATTTAAATGCCCATTGAGGCTAGGTTTATTTCACTGGTGAGCGAGGAGCTCTTCCCCTTAACTAGGAGAGCTATCTAATGATTTAATACCGAGTTAAACCCATGTCCCACTACCAAAGGACTAGTCTCTAAAAGAGCTGGTTCCTTGAGAGGGAGTTCCCTCTCAAGTGGGCTAAAATCCACATTAGTGGATTATTCCCCCACTTACCTAGGAGAAAGAGTTTTTCTTTCCATGGGATCCGGGTTGGAGATGGATATATCTCCCCCTACAGTGGAAGTTCATATGTATATAGTTCACCACCTTGGAAGATTTGTGGTTAAGAACTGTGTTAGGTCTGAAATTAGAAAGTTAATGTTGTTCATGTTTTTATTGCTAATAAAAAATGTTGGTGACATTATATACATGTATAGACAAGTGTGCTCTTCTTTGGCTATAGTAATCTGGGACTGGAGGGACGAAGGAAATAAATGTGTTATACCATCCAGGTATGCTGGAATTGGTCTCTACGGACCCTTGGATGGGAAATGGGGTATTTTATTCCCAGATCACTTATTGGGCGTCCCAAGGAATTTCAGTTGGCTGGTCAGATTTTTGAAGGAGATGGTGTTCCCAGAGACTATGGTTAATATACCAGTAAAAATGTTATCTGATAATATGAATGGCCTACATTCCCCTATTAAATTATATAAAATAATGCAGCATTTAGGCAAACTTGATTTATACTTTTTGCAAGAATCCTACTTGTCCACTTTGGAACATACAAAACTTCATCGGAGGGGATGTTACCAGGTCTTAGCTTCTTCTCATCCAAGTGGACACAAAAGGGGAGTTGTAATTCTAATCCCCACTTCAACACCTTTAGAAAATCAAGACACTTCTTTTGACCCTCAAGGTAGATACGTAATCCTGATGGGCATGCTCTACTCACAAACTGTGACCTTGGTAAATACATATCTGCCTCCACAGATTTCACTCCCTATAATTAGAACCTTCCTGCAGAAGGTGATGGAGAGGCTCCAAGGTACATTGATAATGGGCAGTGATTTTAATGTTTCTCTGCACCCCCATCTCGATTCCTTGAACCCAAAACCACAAAGGCTTTCCAAGGTGACTAAATATTTAAAGGAGAACTTGTCCTACCTAGGTATAGAAGATGCCTGGAGAAGGATTTTTCCATCCACCCCAGGTTATACCTTTTTTTCTGGGAGGCACAATACATATTCACGCCTAGATTATTTTTTTGTTACAGGGGAGCACTTCACCTTAATTCAAGACATTATAACAGAGCTTAGAATCTTGTCTGATCACAATTCTTTAACCCTTAAAATTAACCTAGGAAAACAAAAGAAGTTCAAACTTTGGAGATTCAATAATTCTTTATTAAAGGATCAGAAGTTCTTAGAACACTTCAGGGAGCGTATTGCGCAAATAATTCATGATAATTCATCCCCAGAGGTCTCATGTCCAATACAGTGGGATACACTGAAAGTGGTGCTCCAAGGAGAGATGTTATCATATTCATCCTATAAAAATAAAGAGACACAAGCAAGATTAAACTACTTAGTGGATCTCTTAGCATCATATCAAATATTATGGGGGGGGGGATAAAACACTACTGTGCTGTATACAAGCAATAAAACAAGACATTCAAAAGATAATAGACTACAGGACTCTACAGAGTGTGAATTACCTATGCCAATACAATTACGAGTGGGGAGCCAGAGGTGCCATAGCACTGGAAATTAAGAGCGAATAGAAGGGCTTCTACAATATTAAAAATAAAATCTACAGCCTTGGGCACCCTCACTTATAAAGAAGAGAATATAAAACAGGTGTTTCATCAATTTTATGAAGCACTATATGCGGCCCCTCCCTCATCTCAGAATCAGGAGGAGCTTATAGCTGCCTCCCTCAAAAATCTTTTTTTATCCACTTTAATGGATTCTCAAAAAGAAAGTTTAGAAAGGCCAATTAGAGCCAAAGAGATCCTTCTTGAGGTCAAACAACTAAAGCCTCTGAAATGCCCAGGACCAGATGGATTTGATTCAGAATGGTACAAGGCCTTCATTCCACAACTTCTTCCTGGTTTGTTGTCAGCTTGCTGCACAGTAAAAGAAGGAGAGATCCCACCCCCTCTTGGAACTATGCAGTGTTGTCCCCTTTACTTAAACCTGACAAGGACCCCACCCTCCTATCTTCATACCATCCAATCTCGATATTAAATGTGGACTATAAAATATGTATGGCCATTTGGGAAAAGAGATTAGAACCTACTCTTACTACCTTAATCCATCAGGATAAATCAGGTTTTATTAAATAAAGAAGCACCTTTGATAATCTGCACCGACTTACCCTTCTCCTAGAACATATACAGATTAGGAAGATCCCATCCATTATAGTCAGCTTAGATGCTGACAAAGCATTTGACAAGGTAAGCTGGGAATATCTATGGGTTACCTTATCAAAATGTTCCTTTCCGCAATCTTTAATCACTTGCATAAAGAATGTATATGCTCAACCTTGTGCCTACATTTGAGTTAACAGTTCCCTTACTCAACCAATTCATATTCAAAGAGGCATAAGACAGGGGTGCCCATTGTCCCCCGTTATTTGCTTTATATATTGAGCCGTTAGCTGAAGCCATTAGGGGGAACGTTCACGTTGAAGGGATTCCAGTGGGTCAAAGGGAATATAAAATAGCATTATTTGCTGAAGATATTTTGATAACAGCCCTCTCCCCCGAAACATCTCCCCCAGCATTATGGCAACGATTAGAAGATTTTAAAAAGATTTCAGGCTTCCAGTTAAATATGGCCAAAACAAATCTGCTTCCATTATCTTTTACCCTCTCCCAGGATCTTAAAAGGAAATACCCGATCAACTGGTATAACCAAATTTAAATATCTTGGCATTCCGATCCCCAAAAATTTAGATTTATTGGAACTGTTATATTATGAACCTTAATCCATTCAAATTCAAAAAGATTTGGTTGTATGGGCTCGGTTACCATTGACTTTTTTTCAGAAGATTGAGACTATTCGCATGATGATCCTTCCAAAATTACTGTATTTATTCCAGAATATCGCCACCTTTCCTTCTAATTTTTACTTTAAATCACGGGACAAACTTAACTCAAATTTTATCTGGAACGGCCAAAAACCTAGAATTAGAATGTCCCTCCTCCAACTACCACTTTCCTCGGGAGGGGCTAACCTACCAAATTGAAAGTTTTACTCGATGGCATCTTTCTTTAAAATGTTATCTCTCTGGCAATCACCAGCATATCATTCTCCCTGGAAAGATCTAGAGTTTGCCATAAACGACCTTTACGATATCACAAAGGTGACATTAGTTCCTGAAACTAGGTTACCCCCTCTCAGAGATTTCTCTTCATTTACGGCCCAAGTATTAAAGTTGTGGTACAGATTAAAATGACAAAAAGCCTTTAGGAATTTATTTTTTTATTACACGCTTATTTCAGAAGACGATAGGTTTCTCCCAGCATCCCTGGATCAACTTTCTCCAGACGGAGACAAGTGGGTCTTCATTTTTTTAAGCAGTTTCTTTCCCCCTCTGGGATTATCCCATTTGAATCTCTACAAACAAAATTTGGCTTATCAAATAATGACCATTTCAGACACAATCAGGTAAGAAACTACCTATTACGTCAAAAAGATATGGATACCAGATTGCCGGAACCTTTACCTCTGGCCTGGAAATATCTGGAGGACAACATTAAGGGGAGTTTATGGCCATATCAGGTGGGCTTTCTATAGAGAATACTAAGGGAGGGAATGGGAGACTCTACAATTTATATTATGAATAGTTGGAATAAGAACCTTGAAGTGGAGATATGGGAATAGGAATGGCTACAGGCATATAAAATCACTCACACCACTAGGTGGCGTGAATTTGCGTGGAAGTGTAGGAGCCATTTTGTCTGCTCTCCTGCAATACTAATTAAGTACCTCCCATCCTGATTTGGGGCATGTTGGAGAAAATGTTCTTGTAAATTAGCTGACCATGGTCATATTTTTTGGTCTTGTCCCCTATTAACACCATTTTGTTGTTCTTTACAACAAGAAATTTCAGACTGCATGGGAGAATCGATTGAACTCACAGTCGAATCGATGCTGATCTCCATTTATCCCCAACATAATCCTCAACAGCGCCAAACTCTACTTCCTACATTTATTCTAGCAGCTAACAAGGCAATAACTAGGCGTTGGCACTCCACAATCATTCCAACAATTTATGACTGGAGAGGATTCGTAGCAGATATTTATCATATGGAATCCCTAACTGCAAAACTTCACAATAAAGAGAAAATTCAAATTTTTTTGGAGACCTTGGGTGATGTATATTTCCTTATATGATCCTGATTTTGTCCCCTAAATATCTCCATACACTGGGAGGTGGAGTATTGGGGAGATATATGTGGTATCAGTCGAATTATAGGGATGTAAGCAAAACTTCGATTATTAGCCCTTGGTTGAAGGGAGCCATCAACTTTAATATAGCAAGGGAGCACTATGTCACTACAGTTGAAATTCAACCATAGACTGTTAAGATTTTAACTGAGAACAATACATATACAGATATAACTTGAGTATAAAACAAGCCTAAAGAAAAGTCTGTAACCTTAAAATGTCATATGTGTGAAAAATCTGTGATTGAATTCATTCTATATGTACCTGTCACCTCTAACTAATAAAAAGAAAAAGAAATGTGGTGGGCGAGTACAATTCTGGAATGTGGCAGGAACAAGCAATTTTAGAATAAATATGATGTGTCCTGTCACATTCCAACAGCAAGAATCCCTACTAGATTCTGAAATTGCCAGTCCCCACCAAATTCCTCAATGTATGTCCCTGTCTCTGAGGAAGGACTTGGTTGGTCCAAAAGCTTAGACATCATTTTCTGTTTGTAACATCTATGTCGGTCCATTAAAATGAATCAAAACATTGCTTCTGAACCTGTTGCATTCTGAGACTGAGTGTCCCACCACATTTTGAGATGGCACATTCTGAGATTGCATGCACCCCCAACATTTTAATATTGTGCAACACCTTGACATTCTATACCTTGGTTCAGTGCTGCATTCCAAAACCACCTCCCAATGTGTTGTAAAGTACATTGCCATGCATCTGAACATTTTGGAAACACAAACACCACAGTCAATCCTACTGTATTGGAAATCCCAGCCTCCCTCCACAAAACATGGTAATTAGTGAGGTAAACACCAAGGTACAGCAGTCATTAGGGAGCAGGACAGAGGTAATTGTAAAAAAAGTCAAAGGCAGTAAGGACAGGAATGGGGCTAAAAGGGGTAAGGCCATCAAAAAGTGGAGGGTGATAAGTACCAATGCCGTAGTCTGTGTAACAAGCTCCCTGAACTAGTGGTCTTGATGGAAGAGGGTTGCCTGGATATTGTGGCAGTCACAGAAACATGGTACACAGAGAACCATGACGAGGATGTCAACATACTAGGATACACAATCTACAGGAGGGACAGGGAGGGTAAAAGAGGAGGAGGAGTAGCTCTCTATGTAAAGGAAGGGATCAAAGCAACAGAACTGAAGAGTAAACAGGGAGCAGATGAGACACTCTGGGTCACCCTGGAGACAGGAAAGGGCACCACAATCCGCATGGGGGTTGTATACAGACCCCCATCTCAGGGGGAGGGAATGGACAAGGAAAGGATTGAAGGCTTCCTTAGAATGGCAGAAAAAGGGGAGATAGTCCTAGTGGGGGGTAGGAGGAAGTAAGCTGTTGGTTAACTAGGATCTGCAGCTCATCTGTTAGGTAGGAAAATGGGCAGACTAGATGGGCCAAGCGGTCCTTATCTGCCATCAAATTCTATGTTTCTATCTCAGTTTTTTTTTTAATGATTACTATAGCTACAGTTTCTTAAACTTTGGAGAAACTGGTCCTATAAGGTTACTTACAGGGAGGACTAGACTGTGAGTTCAGGATATGACATCATTAGTGGCTCTCCACAAAACCTTTTTTTTTTTTTGAACAGGTAGCGAAATCAGGGTTATAAAATAGCTCATAACTTTAAAATGAAGTAACGCAGAAACCTAATTTGTGGTATGAGATTTATAGGGTATATGCTTATTCTAATTCTGCAATGCAGCACTTTTAGCCAGAGTCTCTCTGAACATATGAAGAAGCCAGTAGACGAAGGTCATTTGGTCTATCTAATCTGCTCGTATTACAGCGTCCACAGCTTGAGCTATCGTCTCTGCCCCCCCTCACTCCTCCCTCCCTACCCATGATCCTTATCTTCCCCCATGCCTATCCCAGCCTCTCTTAAAGCAACCCCCCACTGTCTTCAATTAGACCACCTCTTTTTTTTTTTTTTGCCAGGAGAGAGAGACACTAAGCTGAAAACTTGTTTACAGGTGCAACCTGGGACCACAAGGTAGTAAAGTGACTTGCTCAGGTCACACAGTATGCAAGCGGGAGCTGTGGGATTTAAACCCAGGTCTCCAGGTTTGCAGCTCAGAGCCTTAAACCACTGCGCTATACTGCCTCCTGAAAGTTAGGAGACAGTATAGCGCAGTGGTCTAAGGCTCTGAGCTGCAAATCTGGTGACATCCAGCAGACCAGACCTGGGTTTGAATCCCACAGCATCCACTTGCATACTGTGTGAGCCTGAGCAAGTCACTTAACCTCCTTGTGCTCCCAGGTCACTCCTGTAAAAAAGCTTTCAGCTTAGTGTGCTATACCTGGTTAAACAACTAAATAAAAAAAAAAGTGCATTCCAAGTGTTCATCACCCTCTCTGTGAAGAAGTGCTTCCTGACCTCCCTCCTACACCTCCACCCCTACAGCTCATACCTCTCAACTGTCCCTTATTATAAGGGACAACCCTCATTTTAACCCTAATAATTGCTCTGCCCCTCATGTGTCCCTCATAGACACAATACTGCCCACATAGAGAATGTGCTGTAAATTCAGACTTTAAAGCATCAATTCATAATATTCTTGGATCCTAAATGAAAAATAAACTTTGTACAAGTAAACAATGGTTTCCACAGTGTTCTGAGCTTGTATCTTCATGTTTGAGGATGTGTCCCTCATATGCAGGTCAGTGTCCTTCATTTTGAGTATCTGTGTCCCTCATTTCAGTGACAAAAGGTTGAGAGGTATGCTCCAGCTTAAGACTGTGCCCCCTCATGTTATGATTGCCACTTAGCTTAAAGAGATAGTAAACCATGCAGGAGTCATTCAAATTGTGAAAGCACATGACAAGATGTTTCAAATGAGGTATGGGGTTTACCTGTAGGGGACAGGAGTCTTGAGATATTAACAGCTAAGTAATGTGTAAATCAAATCATAGCAACAGCCATTTCATGCAGTCTTAAAAACAGGAAGGGATGTCATTAAGGGGCAAGCTGCATGTTGTTAATTACAGTTTGCCCCCCAGTCACATCACTTTCTGTTTTAAGACTGCATGAAATGGCTGCTGCTGCCGTGTTTTGATTTACAGATTATTTAAATATTCATATCTCAGGACTTTTGACTCCTACCAGGAAGCCAAATACCTGGCTCAAAATAACTTTTCATGTGCTTTCAGTGTTTGACAAATTCATGCAGTGTTTACTGTCCCTTTAAAGAGACCTTCCTTATCCACCTCATTTATCCCTTTCAAGTACCTGAAGGTCCCAATCATGTCTCCTCTCCCTCTCCTCTCCTCCAGGGAGTACATGTTCAGTGCCTTTCACCTCTCTTCATGTGCCTTACCCTGCTGACCCGCTAATAATTGCCATATAATTTCTACATGGTTATTACTGTGTACTACAATAATGTACATTTTTTGTTAAAAAAAAAAAACAAAAAAAAAACAATACATTTCCCCGATGCAGAATCAAGCTACACCAGGACTATCTATCCCATTTGATCTGTTTTGATCGCTGGTGAAAATATGGTTTCAGGACAGGTATTCCAAATTTAAGAAGCTGTTGAAGTGACCTATGCCGGGTTTTCCTCTCTCTCCCTCTCTCTCTCTCCCAGCTCACCTGGCATCCCACCCATCTAAAGTAATGTGGCCCCCTTGTTATTCATAGGACTTGGCTCTAGAGTGACTCGAGCAGAAGTGTAACTCTCAATAGTAAACATTAGACTTGCAGTAAAGATTACACTAGAGTAAAAGATGATGATTTTTCTTTTAAATAAAAACAAAGCTTTATAAACAATTCTGTTGTTGGTATATGATGACTAGCTCAGTTAAACTTTTCATTTTACCTTTTTGTTACAAATACTCAGTAAGTTCCACCTGCTGCTAGCAGGACATTTACTATTGCTACTGCCATTCCGTTCTTCAAACAGGCCCTGAGTGGCATTGACTGCCCCACACACACACAATTTCTGTCCTCCCCGATCTCTTTTCTTCCTTGCCCCAAACATCAGCAAAACACATCGATCCTGCTATACATCCCAATACACACGAGGTATTCACTGTTCATCCACCAACCCCTCACAAAGTATTTGGTTCAATTACAATCTGCTGACTCAGTGATTTCATATTAATAATGTTATTTCTGTTTACATTCCCTTCAAAACCCATTGCCTTACTATGCACTTGTCACCCTTTATATACTTGACCAAACTCAGCAGGTGTGGCCATTACCAGGAGTAGCTTACTTTCTATTAATGTACGGATGTGGACTGCCAGTTTGGATAAAATAGTTATTTGTTTACTGTTGTCCTTATAAGAATAAAAACAGACACTGCGCTCTTCCAAAAAGAGGCTTTACCTACTCTCTTCTTCAAAGTGTCGACTTTCTTCTTCAAAGTGCCAGCATACGTGTTATGCAAAAACAGCATATGCAGTGTTATTTATCACATCATACTATGATATGATGTATTAAACACATAGGCATAATGTGCTTATGATATGTTTGATTAATATGTCCTCTGCAGCCACTTGTTGCTGTACAACAGTGGTTTCACGTGCATTCGGCTCTAGTGGGAACAGCAAAGTGAAGTTGAGCTGTTCTAGCTTCAGCTGAATGTAAGTGAAACCAGTCATAACAGCAGCGAGTGGCAACAGAAGACATATTCATATATTACAGATCGCTCGCCATTTACTTTTGAAAAAAAAAAAATCACCTTGATGTCTTTCTGTGGATTGAGCGGTGCTACCAAGAAGCCTGCTACTAGGGCACAACTGAAACAAGTGCTGTGATTGGTTGGAACATCACAAGATGTTCCCATGATACGTAAAATGTTATTAGGATGTCAGTTTTGTAGTCAGACTTTTATTAAAAGAAACACCATATGCACATCTTAGCAGCCTCATAGTTTAAAATATGGAAATTTGGTACGTAGCTTGGAATATGAGGAACTCCAAACCTGCATGCCTTTGCCTTTGCCATCAATATAATACATGTTAATAATGGAAAAAAATTAGAGAGTATCACAATTGTGCAATTAATGTATAAAAGCATAAAGCACGCTTTGCTAGCAAAACAGGTATGAATATATACTGTATATACCACCAATGCTATACAAACAAAGCAAACTGACCCTTTAAAGTTTGAAGAGGCCAGACATTCAAAACTTTGCCCTACTGCAAAACCCAGTTTGCCCACGTAAACTGTGTTTTGCACGGAAGTGCCATATTCAAAGGCCCGGATAGTGCGAGTGCACTGGGTTGTACCAGCACAATGAGTGAAGGGGACCACAAGGCAAAACTATGCAAATGAGGGGGGCGGGGACCTGAATATCGGCATAATCTGATAGTCTTAGAGTATTTGCCCCATATAAGGATGCCTAGCAAGGCACCTGTGTGCGGAGAAAATACAGCCAAATAAAACCAGGTCTTAACCTGGCGCAACACTAGTGGCCGTCGGAGGCAGTACATTAGCACCCCCCAAACAGTAGGCCTCTGTGTCTAGTGGCACCCCTTCCCGCTGATCCCAGTCCCAGTGTCCAGTGGTCTATCCCCCATTCTCCGATTGCAGTCCTGGTATAAAAATACTACAGTCCCTGGTAGTCCTGTGGTTGCTTCCCCCTCTTCCATTTACTGATTGTCATCCCTGTATAAAAACTACAGTCCCTGGTAGTCCAGTGGTTCCTCCCCCCCTCCTCCATTCACTGATTGCCATCCCCGTATAAAAACTACAGTCCCTGCTAGTCCAGTGGTCCTCCCCTCCTCCATTCACTGATTGTCATCCCCGTATAAAACAAATTGTCTGGTAGCCTAGTGCCCCCCCATACCCAGATCGCCAACCCATTACTTAATCTCCCAAAATGTCAATGGCAGTCTAGTGGTCCCTCCCCATCCACAATCACTGTCCTGTTAAATATTACGTAACAAATCCTTGGTGGTCTAGTCCACCCCCCACCCTGGCAGGTAGTGACACACCACCCTTCTCCCGCCCATCCCGACCCCCAGCTGGCGACCGGCAAAGCCCTCTCCTCCCTACCACAGCCGGCTGAGCTGTCACTGATGTGATCACTGTCAATCAATGAGCGCAGACATTATACAGTATGCGTTCAGTGACAGCTCAGCCAGCAGGTGAGGAGGGCCGTGCCACTCGCTGACTGGGGGTCGGGATGGGAGGTGGGGTGCTGGGTCACTACCTGCCAAAGTGGGGGTGCAGCAGACCACCAGGGATATGTTACATAGTATTTAACGGGACAGCGATCAGGGATGGGGAGGGATCACTAAACTACCAGGGACATTTTGAGAAATTAAATAATGGGACGGCAATCGAGGGGGGGCCACAATACTGCCAAAGAATTTATGTTTTATATAGGAATAGCAATCAGTGAATGGAGGAGTGGGGAAGGGACCACTGGACTACCAGGGAATGTGGGGAGGGCGATCGGAGAATGAGGGAGGGACCACTGGACTACCAGGGATGTAAATCTGTATAGAGGGACCGCGATTGGAGAATGGAGGAGGGACCACTGGACTACCAGGGAATTTAGTTTTTATATGTGGACGGTGATCAGAGAAGGGGGGGGCCACTAGATTATCCGGGAATGTAGCTTTTTATATGGGGACTGTGATAAGAGAACGGAGGAGGGGAAGGGGCCACTGGACACCGTGACTGGGATCAGAAGGAAGGTGGAAGCCGACAGCACAAGGGGCAGTTCATGGAATGGGCAACTGTCAGCACTACAGGGCCTCCAACCCCAGCACTTCATTGTCAATTGGCCCTCCTCGACCTCCAGGCAGATCATCCACAAGGTTGAGTCACTAAATATCATGCAGATTATCACTGAACCCACCTGGCTCAACACGCACTCTCATAATCACTCCCTCCTGGACTGGGTTCTCCCTTCCCATCCTCACTGTACTCTAGCAACAGGAATCCTGCCGGATGCTTTCAGCGACTACTGCATGACGCTCTATGCCACAAAGATCTGGCATCCACCCTCCTCTCCTAAATACATCTGAACCAGGTCCCTCCACTCATTTAACACCTCTACTCGAGTGACCTTTCTGCTGCAAACTGGACAGCCATATCCTCTGCCATAGATATCGACACTGCCCTTTCCCTGTTTCATTCCAAATTCTCTTCTGTATGGGATGAGCATGCCCCGCTCAGAAAATCCAGGGTCAGAAATCGCCATCATACATGGATTACCTCTGAAATCACTGACCAGTGCAAGTCCCGAGACCTCGCCTGAGCACATTTCAATCTATCTCTCTCCTTTCTTGATCTCCATTTATACAGGACTACCAGAAACTCCTGTACCAAGGCTGTCCGGGCTGCGAAATCACAGTATTTCAAGGCCAACCTTCAGAACAACCTTAACGTCCCCTCCAAGTTCTGGGAAGTAATTCTTTATTTATTTATTTTTAATTTTATTTATAGATACATAGATACATAGACAGTGTCGGTAGATAAGGGCCTATGGCCCACCTAGTCTGCCCATTTGAGCTTGTAAGTTCAGTTTGTTTTCCTAGAAGTCTGTTTCCCCTTACCCCTGCCCTCTAGAATTCCTTTATGTCTATCCCATGCATTCTTAAATCCCGTGATTGTTTCAGCCCCACCACTTCCTCTGGCAGGGGTGTTCCACTTGTCCACCACCCGCTCTGTGAAGAAATTCTTTCATGTTTCCTCTGAATCGTCCTCCTCCAACTTCATCCCATGCCCTCTAGTCCTGAAACATCTTTTTTCGCTTAAAATAGTGTTTTCCTGCACCCTGTTCCTCCCTTAAGATACTTGTATGTCTCTATCATATCCCTCTCTCCTCCTCTCCTCCAGGGAGTACATGTTCAGTTCCTTCAACCTGTCTTCATAGGACTTGTGATGCAACCCATGCACCATCTTTGTTGCCTCCTCTGAACCTTCTCTACCCTGTCTATGTCCTTACGTAGGTATGGTCTCCAGAACTGTACACTGTACTCACGTGGGCCTCACTAGTGTCTTGTATAGCGAATTATGACCTTTTCCTGCTGGTGATGCCCCTGCCTATACATCCCAGCATCCTATTTGCTTTACCTGATGCCTTGTCACACTGTTTCCTACCTTGAGGTCATCAGAGATGACAACCCCAAGATCCCTTTCCTGCTTGGTGCATGCTATATCCTCACTCCCCAACTGATATATTGTGCCAGGGTTTTTGTGCCCCATATGCATTATCTTGCACTTCTTTGCATTGAATTTCAACTGCCAAATCCTTGACCATTCTTCAAGTTTCTGCAGGTCCCTTCTCATTCTGTCTACACCCTCTGGTGTGTCTACTCTGTTACAGAGCTTTGTGTCATCAGCGAACAGTGAAATTCTGCCTTCTAGATCCTGTGCAATGTCACTGATGAAGATGTTGAATTTATTTATTACTAGGATTACAAATACCTTTGAACCAAGGGTTCTTTTATAAAGGTTCCGCATCCTCAATGGGTGCAAGCAAAACAGTGGTAAGATACAACACAGGGTCAGGAGGTTAACATAGAAGTAAGCAGAGGTAAGATACAATACAGGTCAGGAGGTTAACTTAGTAGCAAAAGACAGTACATGTGTATAGGCTAGCACAGTAGCAAACAGTCAGTGGCAAATATCAATGCACAATTAACAATACAGGTGTATATATAGCAAGACACAGATACAAATGAAAACCATCCTAGGGTGACATAAGTGGAGCAAGGGGTGGGGATAAGAGGAGGAGTGGGGAAAAGGGGGTAAGCAGTCAGGATTTGACATTGTCATAAGTGCAAGAACAGAAACATAAGTGCTAGGTAGTCTGGGGTGGGCAACAAGAGATAGGGTGATAGGAAGGGGAGACAGGAGCAGGAGAGGTGTGGAATGGTAGGTGGGAGGTGAAGGGTGGAATGGTAGGTGGGGTGGGAGAGGCGTGGAGTAGCAGGGATGGAGGGTGGAAAAGTGGGGAGGGTAGCAAGGGAGGACAGTAAGGAGGAGAGGTGAAACAAACCGCAAGCCTAAGCGAGCAGTCACAACTGCTGAGTCAGTGAGGTGCTGGCGGAGTTTACGCTTGAATGGGCAAGCTTGTTTTCGGCTGCAATTTCAGGGGAAGGTTGTTTAGCAGCAGGGGTCCCTGGTGTGGAAGCTTATGTTGAGCCTGGTTGATGCGGACAGAATGGAGCGATAAATGTTGGTTTGAGGGAACTGGGCTGTAAAATGTGCAAGGACTGCAAGCAACATTAAGACATGAGTTGCAAGGGGTGTGAGGTAAAGACAAATTTTCTTAGCCAGTAGGCAGGTCTAGTAGACAAGTCTACTATTTAGATTGAGCCAGCTGGATTGCTTGTAGAGATCACAGGTATGCGTATGCTTCCTTGCACCAGTGAGAAGTCTACTGCATTTGTTAAGGGCTGTCTTGACCCATTTTAGGGTGGAATCAATGGCAGCCCTGTAGAAGACAAACCCGTAATCAATGACAGGTGGGACTGAGGCAGTTATGGCTGTGCGCATAGCTTCTTTGGTGAGACAGCGACGGTGGCGGTAGAGGACCCCAATTCTTGAGTTGACTGATTTTGAGATGTGTTGAACATGTGAGCTGAAAGACATTGTGCAATCAAGGGTAATACCAAGGTATTTAAAATCCTGCACTTGCTCAAGTGGCTGTTCAAGTTCATTATGTATGGTGAAGTTTATGGATCTGGATTTGCTGAGAGAGCTATGGAACAGCATGGACTTTGCATTTTTGTAATTCATCAACAGCTTATGTTGGAGAAGCCAGGTTTCAACTAAGCTGAAGTTCATCTGTAGCACCTTGGAGAGCGAGACGGGGCCAGTATGGGAGGAATAAAGGACTGCATCATCGGCATAGAGTATTAAGTTATTATTGCAAGCTGCAGGAAGAGTATTGATGAAAAGGCTGAAAAGTAGAGGGCCAAGGATGGAACTCTGGGGTACACCAGAGCGGACAGGAAGGGCACTTGAGACAGTCAACGATTTTGACTTTTTGCTCCTTTTCTACCCTCCCACACACCTTTTCCACCTTTCTGGCCAATCTCCCTCCTGATCTTCTTATAAATGGTTTGCCAGTGTCCAACCCTTCCTCTGTTGCTGATCATTTCAATTAATTCTTTACCACTTGTGCTCTCTCTTCCACTCACCCTCCAGCCTCCTCGATTCCTCCTTACATTCCCTCTCATCTCCCTTCCACTTGTATCTTTTTTCCTCATTACTACACAGGAAACCCTCACTGTCCTTTACTCCCTCAACCTGCGCAAATCCAGTCCTGACAGACTGGATCCTAAACTATCCCAAATCTCTGCACCTGCCAATAGCACATCCACTGATTCACCTACCCAACCTCTTTTTTTCCCTGCAGTGCTGTCCCTCTGTCTTGGAAGTCGACCAAAGTTCTTCCACTGCACAAGGGGGGGGGGCCTTCCTCCTGTGGTAACTTCCAGCCAATCTCCCTCCTCCCTTCCCTTGTTAAACTGTGAGAAAAGCTTGTCTATACCAGGCTCTCCAATTTTCTATTCTCCACTGATTTCCTCTCTCCATTCCAGCCTGCCTTCTGGAAGCACCACTCCACTGTCTCCTCCCAGAGCCTTTGGGGAACGGCGTCTTATGAACAAAGCTACTACTACTCCCTGCTGCTTGTAACCAATTCTATCTTTTCAGGGCTCGATCAGGGGCACAACAGATGCATTTTGATCTACCTTTACTTCAGTGTCTGACCCTCTCCTCCTGGATAAACTGAGTGCTGCTGGCCTCTCAGTTCCTGCTGCAGACTGGTTCCATTCTTACCTCTCTGGCTTCCCGCAGTCAGTACAAGTTGGTAGTACCCTGTCACTTCCACTTCCTACCCAGGCCAGGGTCCCACAGGGCTCCATCCTGTTCTCTGTCTTCCCTAATGACCTCACCACAGCTTCTGCTAACTTGCAAATTCAGATGTATGCAGATGACACAGTCATTTACACCTCTGATCCCTCCACAACAGCCATGCATGGTATGCTCCAGCAAGACTTCCACAATGTCCTGTGCTGGTTTCAATCCAACTAACAATGGGTCAGAACAAAAAAAAAAAAAAAAACTGTGTACATGACCTTTGACACCAGCCAAAAACTGGCCAGACTCACAACTCTGCCCATCTTCTCTACCTTGCATGGCACCCCTTCTGAAGTGGTTCATTCATTCAAATACCTCAGTGCATGGCTAGACAGCAAATTTGACTTCTCTACCCACAATGACACCATCCATTCCAAGCTCCGCCCTAAACTTGGTGCCTTGTACCACAATAAAGACAGTTTCCGCAGGTATGCTGTAAGATCATCACCAAAATGGTGCTCCCGGTCTTTGACTATGCAGACATGGTCTGTGGCACTACTCCCTCCACCTGCCTGGCCAGACTGGACCCCCTCTGTAACCTTTTCTGTTTTCCTACCAGCTCACCTTCTCGTACCCACCACTGCTCACTCTACTCTGCCTTATCTATTTTTCCTCTATCTTCACATAGCCAGAACCACAGTGCCTAATTAATATCCAAGTATTGTATTGGTTTGGGTCTCTTCCCTCGGACCTCTCCTCTTTCTTCTCCTCCATTCCCTCTGCCTCCTGCTCCCTCCACTCCAGGATCCTCACACCTTCCCTATTTTTTATCCCTGTTCCTCTGCTGGGAAATCAGCCTTCTCCTACTATCTCCCTTTACTTTGGAACCTACTCCAATCCTCCCTCTGTTTCACTACCTCCCCAGTTTCCCCTCACATGCCAGTTGAAATTCCTTCACTCCCCCTCTGCTCCTGTTTTTCCCCTACCCGACTGCCCCCTTAAACATGCCTCCCACTCTAGTGTAGGTTTGGCTGAACTGCCCAATTTTTGCTGCTTCTTTTATTGTACTTACTTCTGTTTTAATCATGTACTCCATTCCATTCTACTGTAACTGTGAACTGTGTCGATGCTACATCATTGCATTTAACAGTATACTGTGTCCATGCTAAGTATATACCTCCCCTGTTCCTTTCCCCCAGGTTGCACCTGGAAATGAGCCCTGGCTCAATGTGCCTTTCCAGGTCACACATTTTCCAAAAACTGCATAAATAAATGAATACAATGACCACTACGTCTCATTTTATAGCACTGCCTATCCCTTAAGAATGACTCTTTGCACTGTCTGATGAGTTGATGCCAGAGCATTGCACCGCCATGGGAACAACTGGAGGTTGATTGTGTCCAAGGGGAAACCTATGCCTTGTGCCAGGAGAGCTTGAATAGTGTCTCAGACAGCATACACCAAATCTGTCTTTTGGGTGAGGGAGGCTAGGAGATTTCCAACTTATGGGTTTTGGTTTAACAGCAGTACTGATGTCCAGTGTGGGGCAGCATCACACTGTCCCTCATTCTTCGTGATCCACACAACATAGTAGTCCAAATTAAAACATGGAAGGCTGTACGGGGATTATAGCAGAGAAAAATCAAGGCTACATGTGCATAAAGGTAGGAGAAAGAGTAGCTCTCTATGTAAGGGAAGGGTCAAAGCAACGGAACTAAAGGGTAAACAGAGAGAAGAGGAGGCACTGTGGGTCACCATGGAGACTAGAAATGGCACCACAATTTGCACAGGGGTTGTATACAGATCCCCTTCTTGGGGGAAGGAAATGAACAAGGGAAAGACAGAAGGCATCCTTAGAATGGCAGAGAAATACAGGTTACTCACCTGTGACAGGAGTTCTAGGAATGGTATATGTTGTTCATCCACACTGTCTGGCAGGTTCCTTGCCACTTTAAATCTTGCCAGAAGGTCTTCAAGCTGGCTCCTCCCACCCACCCGGTGGTAAAACTCTCGGCTCCGCCCCATGGCGCCAGATCTAGCCGTTGGAAGCCAGGTTAAAGGCCGACGCCTGGAAGGGAGGGTCGTAGAGAACAATATATACCATTCTAGAACTCCTGTTACAGGTGAGTAACCTGTATTCTAGGGACATGGATATGTTGTTCATCCACACTGTCTGGCAGACTCCTAGCAGTTCTCCGGGAGGGGGGAGGCAAGGCGCACACCCCATACTTAGGGAATAAAGACTGGAGAACCGAGGCCCCAAAACCAGCATCCCAGCGTGACTCAAGGTCGATGTGGTAGTGGGTGATGAAGGTATGTGCTGACTTTCAGGTATCAGCCCTGCAGATTTCCTGGATAGGGACGTCCCTGGAAGCAGCTACCGATGCAGCGGTATGGCGGGTAGAATGAGCTCTTATCCCTTTGGGAGGCTCCATGCCCCGTCAACCTATAGCAGAGATCTATGCAGGAGGTGATCCACCTGCCTATTGTCCGCTTGGCTGCAGGTCTGCCAGGTGCAGCTTCAGCGTAGGTGACAAACAGCTGGCGAACTTCTCCCCGAACTTCAGCCATCCGCTCCCTATAATAAGCGAGTGCTCTTCTAGGGTCCAAAGTATGGAGCCTATATTCGGCCTCCGAGGTGTGATTGGGGTAGAACACCAGCAGAGTCAACACCTGGTTAAGGTGAAACTCCGACACCACCTTCAGAAAGAATTTCGGGTTGGGGCATAGGACAACCTTGTCCCTGTGGAAGACCAGATAAGAAAACTCGATGGAAAGTGCCTGGAGCTCTCCCATCCTTCTGGCTGACGTGATAGCCACCAAGAAGGTGGTCTTCCACGACAGGTGGGAGATATCGCACCTGTGCATCGGTTCAAATGGCCTGCCCATGAGCTTAGCCAATACCAGCAGTAGATCCCACGGAGGTGGAGGTTCTCACACCGGAGGGGATATGTGATCAAGGCCTTTGAAAAAGCGCCCGACCACCTTCTCCTGCGCCACCGACTGCTTGCCGGCCGCGCCCGGTAAGCAGAGATGGCTGCCAGGTGCACCTTAAGGGTCGTCGACCGAAGCCCTTGCTGAGAAAGGGACCACAGGAAGTCCAGAATGCTTGCCAAGGAACAGGAGGAAGGGTCCAGGCCCTTGTCCTGACACCAAATGGAAAATCTCTTCCATTTGAAGGCGTAGCCTTTTCTGGTCGACTCCTTATGGGACGCCTCAACAATGTTGAGGACCTCGTCGGAAAGACCCAAGGCCTGGAACTCTAGCCTCTCAGGAACCAGGCCGTCAGGTGCAGGAATTGAAGGTCCGGATGGAATATCTTCCCCTGATTGACTGAGATCAGGTCCGGGCGGGCTGGAAGCCGCCTCGGGAGCCTGGAGCTGAGGCTGAGGAGATCTGGATACCAGAACTGATGGGGCCAGTCTGGGGCAACCAGAATCACCTGCGCCTTGTCCTTCCTCGCCTTGAGAAGCACCTTGTGGATCAAGGAAAATGGGGGAAAGGCGTAGAAGAGGCCCGAGGTCCACGGCCTCGAGAAGGCATCCCCCTGCAGCGAGCCCTGCTGAGGGCGGGCATGAAACAGTCTCAACCGCATTCTCCATGGAGGCAAACAGGTCCGCCTGAGGCGTGCCCCAGTGGGAGAAGAGATGTTGTACTACCTCCGGCAGGAAAGACCACTCGTGTGACGCAGCCCCTATCCGGCTCAGGGCATCGGCCAGGGTGTTGGAGGCTCCTGCCACGTGAATGGCCAGGAGATCCGCCTCCAGGCTGCGCACGAGTGACCAAATGCGGAGAGCTTCCCTGCACAGGGGCATGGAGCGCGTCCTGCCCTGGCGGTTTAGATAGTACATGGTTGTGGCATTGTCCGTCTGGACCTGAACCACTTGACCCCGTAGAAACGGAGCGAAGGTGGTGAGGACTAGACGAACCGCTCGAAGCTCCAGCAGGTTGATGTGGCATCGGGACTCCCGAGGGGACCAGAGGCCATGCGCTCTATGCTCCCCCAGATGGGCACCCCAACCCATCAGAGAGGCACTGGTCGATAGAGAGACCGTCCGGCTCGGGGACAAGCAGGGATGCCTTACTGCAGATGTGCGGAGCGGTCCACCACTGGAGAGCCACATCCCCTGGGTCACTGTCACTAGCTGATCCAATGGATCAAGTGCTGTGACCACTGGCTGGCCAGTCCCCATTGAAGGGACGGGGGTACCAGCGGGCCCAACGGACCATGCTGGTGCAGGCTGCCATGAGGCCCAGAAGGCAGGGAAGTCCCGGCAGGCACGATTGCCCAACCAGAAATGATTGGGCAAAGGAGAAAGAACCTTGGCCCTGTCCGCTGAGCCGTGCTCTGGCTCGAGAGTCGAGCTCTGCTCGTGCGAAAGGTATCACCTGCTTGGCACGAGTTCCGACTTGGCCTCGTTGATGAGGAGGCCAATCTGAGAGCAAACCTGGAGGGCCAGATCTCTGGACCGCTCCAGCTCCGCTCTGGAGGGGGCTGCAATCAGCCAGTCGTCCAGGTAGGGGTACACCCGGAACCTTCGGCGCCGCAGGAATGCTGTCACCACTGCCATGCATTTGGTGAAGACACTGGGAGCTAGGGAGAGGCTGAAGGGCATGGCCTGGAACTCGTAAAGGGATCCCTCCACCCTGAAGCGGAGGAATCTCTGATGAGACGGACGGATTGGGACGTGAAAGAACGCGTCCTGGAGGTCCAGGAAACAGAACCACATGCCTCGTTCCAAGGATCGTATTATCTGAGCCAGAGTGACCATCCTGAAGGTCCGAGACCTTAGGAACCTGTTCAGGTCGTGCAGGTCGAGAATGGGGCACCAGCCCCCCGTCCGTTTTCGGACCAGGAAATACCTGGACACAAACCCCGGGTCTGGAGGAGGATCCGCCACCTTCCTGATCACCTCTTTTTCGAGGAGCAGGGCAATATCAGCTCGGACAGGCCAACAGCGAGGCTGTGGACCCCGTAGCCCCCCCGAGGGGCGATGACTCGAAAGGGTGGGGTCTGCTCGAACTCCAGAGGCAGGCCCTTTCCTACCACCTCCAACATCCAGCAGTCCATGGTGATAGCGGACCAGGTGGAAAGGAAGTGGCGGAGCCGTCCCCCCACGGGGGGAACCCAGGGGGAAGTGACAAGGCTGGGGGCGACAGCCCTCAACCCTTCACTGGGCAGGCTTGGAGGAGGGACCGGCCGAGGGACCTCCTGGGCCTTTACCTCCCCATTTCCTGTTGGAGGAAGCCACGGGCTTGGGTTTGGGATGCCAAGCGCGAGCCTGCTGGCCCTGATGCTGGTGCTGTTGGGCCGGACGTGCCACAGGTGCAGAAGGACGAAAGGGCTTGTGCTGCTGCTGACAGTGGCCTTTGTCCTTCTGGGTGGAGGTGACCGAGTCTAGGGTGGCATTGGACTTTTCGATCCGCTGGAGGTGACCTTCCACTTCAGGGCCAAAGAGGTCGGTCCCCAGGAAGGGGACATCCGCCAACTTGTGCTGGGTATCCGCCGTAAAGGTGGATATCCTCAGTCATGCCCTGCGGTGGATGGCCACTGTGGCCGCCACTGATCTGGCACAGGAATCCCCTATGTCCAGACTGTCTGGAGCTGCTGCTTCGCCACTGCCCTACCCTGGTCCTGGTCCTGGACCTGCCAGACCGTGGTCTGGACGTCGGCCGGGAGATGAGGGATCACCTCATCCAGGGAGGCCATGAGGGTGTGGGAGAAGTGTGTCATCAGCACAGCTGAGCTGGCCTGGTGGAGGCCAAGGGAGGACGCAGTGTACACCTTGCACCCGGCATAGTCCAGCTTTTTGGACTCCTTGTCGGGGGACTTGTCCACGTCCCTGGCGTTCCCAGAATGCCGGAAAACACTGTCGGTGACCAACCCCTCGGCAGAGGGGTGCTCCGAAAACCCGGGCAGAGAGCCGGTAGGGACCGCATACTTCCTGGCCATCCTGGTCGAGGGCGCAGGACAGGAAGCAGGCCGCTGCCAAAGCTCCAAAGCTGGGCCAACAATGGCCTCAGCCACAAGAAAGGCCTCCGTGGGTGAATTCCCTCAGTCCAGTATCTCTGTCAGGGGATACTTGGCCCCCTTGGACACGGGCTCGAGCTGCATCCCGGTGGACTCCGAAATGAGCCGAAGCAGACCCATAAAGGACAATGGGCTTTCGTCCAGTGACTGGCCCCCAGAGGACTCCAGGTCAACCTGCCTGGAGAATAGGGAGGAGTCGTCGTCGGACTCCGAAGAGTCCGCAAAGGGCTGCCTAGGGCCTGAGCCACCCTCCACCTGCCGAGGATGGTCGGGAGTGAGGGTGACCGACAACCTGTGGGGCATGCCTTGAGCCGACTGAGAATCCTTGGTCTGTGCCCCCGATTTCGGTTGTGGAGGCGGAGGTTCCACCACAATCGGTGGGGCAGCAAGCTTAGGCCGAACAACCGCCCAGACATGGGCATCTCAACTGCAGCGAGAGGTTGCTCGGCCGATCGGGTGACAGCCACTTGATGGTCGGGGAGGCGCTTGAGTCCCATTTAGCCCCAGACAAAAGTAACTGCTGCCACATCAGCCCTCGAGAGCGCCGATGCAATTTGCGCCGAAGCCTCTCCTCATCCGAGGAGGAAGACGAGGAGAAGCGGCGTAACCACTTACCTCGCTGCCAAGACCGAGACCGCCGATGTTGGCGGGATCGGCTGGACCGAGAAGAGGTCCGAGACCGAGAACCTTGGTGTGTCCGACGGTGGGCCTGGGAGGCAGCAGGGGACACCCGCTCCTCCCTCGGCTCGGACGTCTTAACCGGGGACTGCTGCACCGATGGCGCAGGTAAACCGGCGTTCCACCGGGGAACCAGCTGTAGATGGGTTGTCGGCCTCACTAGTCAACAACCGGCCCAACGGGTCGAGAAATATTCGATCAATGGCTCGACGGCAGTCTCGGCCGGCTGACCTGACGGGACGCGCGAAGCCAGCAGCCTTAGCCGCAACCTCGACCGAAGTCGACGGTTGGCTGTCCGGGGAAGGGGACCTCTCCCGCTCCCACGAACGCCGATGATGGGACTTACTCTTGGGATCCTTCTTCTTGGACCGAGAGGAATGTCCCGATGGCCCCTCTCCCTTCGTGGAAAGGGAATGGCAAAGTTCCTTGAATGAAGCAGAATACGAGGTACCCAAGGCGAGCGGGATAAAAGCTGCGACCGAGGAGGAGGAGGAAGATGCGGCCTGGGCCGCCTTCTCCTCGAGGACGATCATCTGCTCGAGCTGCTCAGCCGGGCAGCTGCTGCGATAACCGTCCAACGGGCCTCTTTCGACTTAACGCGGGCGGCTTCCGGGCGCCCGAGCTTCAAGCCGGCAGCGGCCCTCTCCAAGACGCTGCCAGAACGAACAGCAAGATTCGAGGCCTGCAGACTGTGGGTTTTAGGCAGAAGCAGTAGACGGATGTGGAGTGCGGATCCGCCCTGGACATCTTTCAGCCCGAACGGCACCGCCGAAACCGGAGTCGATTTGTCCATCGCAGCCGCGAGGGAAAAGGAAGACTGAAGTCTTGAAAATTTTAAAACGAGTTTCGGACGAACCGAAGAATTAGGATCCAGTCTAACACGCAGAGCGTTAAGGAGGGAACCTGGGCTTCCAAGCGGTAAGGAAGATCTGGCGGCCATGGGGCGGAGCCGAGTTTTACCACCCGGTGGGTGGAAGGAGCCAGCTTGAAGACCTTCCGGCAAGATTTAAAGTGGCAAGGAACCTGCCAGACAGTGTGGATGAACAATACATCCATGTCCCTATAAAGGGGAGATATTGCTTATGGGGGACCTGAATATGCCAAATGTTAACTAGAGCACCTTTGCTGCAGTCACATCCAAAGGAAACACAGAAGGCGCAGGACAGAGAACTGTACCAGTAAAAGCAGAAGAAAGCGGGGAAGACAGTCAGAATAGCAAAGGCCCAAACCAAGGAAAAGATAGCTAACTTGGTTAAGAAGGGGGATAAAACCTTTTATAGGTACATTAGTTAACAAAGAAAGACAAAGGGAGGGATACCGAGGCTGAAAAAAGAGGAGGATGGGTGGGCAGAGAGGGACAGTGAAAAAGCAGGGATACTGAACGAATACTTCTGCTCAGTATTCACAAAAGAAGAGATGGGAGAGGTACCTAATCCAGTCAATAGAAGCACTCTGGATAGGGGGGCCGATATCAGTCCTTTCACAGAAGAAAGGGTTCTGAAAGAACTCCTAAAACTGAAGGTGGACAAAGCAATGGGTCCTGATGGGATTCACCACAGAATTCTAAAAGAACTAAGGGGAAAACTAGTAACACCATTGACCACCCTTTTTAACAAATCATGGGAGGATGGTGTGGTACCTGAGGACTGGAGGAGGGCAGATATGATTCCCCTTCACAAAAGTGGAAGCAAGACAGAGGCAGGAAACTACAGATCTGTCAGTTTGACCTCAGTGGTAGGAAAAATGATGGAATCATTTCTGAAGGAAAGAACTGTTGAGTACCTAGGGACCAGTGGGGCACAGGACACAAGGCAGCATGGATTCACAGCAGGATGGTCATGTCAGACAAAACTAATTGATTTCTTTGACTGGGTGACCAAAGTAGTAGACCAGGGAGGGGCTGAGGACATGGCCTACCTACACTTTAGCAAGGCATTTGACACAGTCGCACTCAAAAGTTTAATAAACAAATCAGCCAGCCTGGTAGTGGGTCCCAGGGTGGTAGCCTGGGTAAAACACCGGCTGGACAACAGGATGCAGAGGGTAATAGTAAACTGAGTCCACAGTGAGTGGGGTACCGCAGGGTTCAGTACTGGGTCTGGTCCTTTTTAATGTCTTTATAAGTGACACTGCAGACAGACTGGAAGGAAAAGTACGTCTTTGCAGACAACACAATGATCTGCAACAGGGCTGATACACAAGGTTGGGTAGAAAGGATGAGAAGGGACTTGGCAAGGTTGGAGGAATGGTCAAATGTATGGCAGCTTAGATTCAATGCAAAGAAGTGCAAAGTAATGCACCTGGGAAACAAGAACTGAGGGGAAGAGTACACGATGGGGGGTGAGATACTGAACAACAAAAATGGAAAGGGATCTGGGGGTAGTTATATCAGATGATCTAAAGGTGGGCAAGCAATGTGAGAAGGCAGAAAGGAGGGCTAGGGGGATACTGGGATGCATCGGGAGAGGCATCACCAGTAGAAAACAGGAAGTTGTTATCCCTCTGTGCAGACAGTTGGTGAGACCCCACCTGGAATACTGCATGCAGTTCTGGAGACCCCATCTCCGCAAAGACATAGACAGGGTAGAGGCTGTCCAGAGGAGGGCAACCAAAATGGTGCAGGGTCTGCTCCAGAAGACATATGAAGAGAGACTAAAGGAGCTTAATATGTATACCCTCGAGGAAAGGAGGGAGAGGGGGGACATGATAGAAACTTTCAAGTACCTCAAGGGAATCAACTAAGTCCAGGAAGGTAGCATCTTTCAGAAAAAGAGACGTGCAAGAACAAAGGGGCACAATTTGAAGATAGAGGGGGATGGCTCAGAGGTAATATGAAGATGTATTTTTTCATGGAGAGGGTTGTGGATGCATAGAACAGCTTTCTTGAGGAGGTCGTGGAGTCAAAAACAGTGAGGGGGATTTCAAGCGTGCATGGGACAGACATAAGACAATTCTGTGGGCAGGAGGAAGTAGGCTGTTGGTTAACTAGGATCTGCAGCTTATCCATTAGGTAGGGAAATGGACAGACTAGGTGGGCCAAGCGGTCCTTATCTGCCATCAAAGTCTATGTATCTATGATTCTATGTACAGCCTTTACATAGAAACATAGAAATTGTCAGCAGATAAGGACTGCCAGTCCCATCCAGTCTGCCCGTATGTGGCCACTGACCCATGTGATCAACGACTTTTCATCACTCCCTCCCCTCTCAAGGTTCCATTGTGCCTGTCCCAGGCATGCTTAAACCCCCTCCGCTGTGCTTGCCCCCACTACCCCCTGTGGCAGACTATTCCAAGCATCAACTACCCTTTCTGTGTAGAAAAACCTCCTCACATTACCTCTTAATCTACCCCCCTCCAATTTCATAACATGCTCCCTTCTTCTAGTACTTTTTCTACATTGCAAAAGGTTCCCTACTTGCACCTCGTTTATGCCCTTGAGGTATTTTAAAGTTTCAATCATGTCCCCCTGCTGTCTCCTCTCCTCCAGTGAGTACATACTGAGGTCCCTTAGTCTCCTCTCATATGTTTTGTGGTTCAAGCCTGCACCATCTTTGTTGCCCTTCTCTGGACAGTCTCCAACTTGTTTATGTCCTTGCGCACATGTGGTCTCCCGAACTGCACGCAGGACTCTAGGTGAGGCCTTACCAGTGTTTCATACAATGGCATCACCACCTCCCGCTAGTGATACCCCAGCCTATGCACTCTAGTGTGCCACTGGCCCTCCCTGCCGCCTTTGCGCGCTGCTTTGATACCTTAAGGTTATCAGAGATGACAACGCCTACGTCCCTTTCCTCCTTGGTGAGTCAGCTCCTCACCCCCAACCTGTAGCTCTCCCCAGGGTTACCTCTACCCAGATGCATTATTTTGCACTTTTTTGCATTTAACCTCAGTTGCCACATCTCCGACCATCTTTCAAGCTTCTCCAGGTCCCTCTTCATTTTCTGCACCCCTTCTACAGTATCCACCCTGTTGCAGATCTTGGTGTCATCTGCAAACAAGCAGACCTTTCCTTCCTGCCCCTCAGCAATGTCACTAATGAAGACATTGAACAGGACTGGTCCCAGTACTGATCCTGGGGTACACCACTGGTCACCCCCCTCTCCCTTAACTGTACCCCATTTACCACCACCCTCTGTCTCCTGTCTGTAAACCAGTTCTTAACCCAGTTCACCACATCGTCTCCCATGCCTAGACTACCCATCTTGTTAATCAGCCTTCTATGTGGGACGATGTAGAAGGCTTTGCTGAAATCTACGTAGGCGATGTCTACTGCCCCTCCCTGATTTACTTCCCTAGTCACCCAATCAAAACAATCTATTAAATTCATTTGACATGACCTTCCTGCTGTGAATCCGTGCTGCCTCAGATACTGGACACCCCTGGATTCCAGGTGTGCCACTGTCCTTTCTTTCGGCAGTGTCTCCATGATCTTTCCCACCACTGAGGTGAGGCTGACTGGCCTGCAGTTCCCCACCTCCTCCCTACTGCTGCTTTTGTGCAGTGGGACCACATGTGCCCTCCTCCAGTCCTCTGGAACCACACCCGTGTTGAGTGACTCCATGAACAGGGCTGCCAGTTCCCTTCGCAGCTCCCTTAATATCCTCGAGTGGACGCCATTTGGCCCCATGGCCTTATCCACCTTCAGCTTTGTGAGTTCTTCCAGAACTTACTCCACTGTGAATGGACTGGTGTTCACTTCTCTCCCCCCTCCCCAATTGCCTCTGCTACCCATCTGTGGTCCTTGACCCTACCCCTCCCTAGTGAATACTGAGCAGAAGTATTTGTTCAGTATTTTTGCCTTGTCCAGATCCCCCTCGTTACACTCTCCCGCACCCCCTTGAGCCTCACAACCCGTTTTTTCTTCTTTCGCTCATGTACCTATAAAATGCCTTGTCCCCCTTTTTCACAGACCATGCTAAACCCTCCTCTGTCTGCACCTTGGTTCTCCTAACAGCCTTCCCTGCTTCCCTTAGACATTCAAGGTACACCTCCCTGCCCTCCTCCCTTTGGGTCCCCTTATATTTCCTGAAACTCAGTCTTTTAGCCCAGACTTTGTCCCCTCACCTCCTTAGAGAACCAAAGTGGTTTCCTTCTTCTTTTCCCCTAGGCCACTATCCTAACGCATTGGTTTGTTATCACCACTATGGTTCCTTTCAGTTTCCCTCATTGTTCCTCCACCCCCTGTATTACTTCTCCCTTCTCCGAGACAGCTTGTATACATCTACCCATTTCAATGAAATCCGCCCTCCTAAAATCTAATACTTTTGCCCTTGTGTGGCATAGCTGAGTCCATGTTACTGGACTAGACATACGAACTGGGGTTGTCTACAGGCCTCCACACCAGGGGGAGGACACAGACACATTACTGTTAGAAGATATATAAAACATGACAGCTAAGGTTCTGATAATGGGAGACTTCAACATGCCAGATACAGATTGGTCAATACCAGCAGGAACATCTGCAAGACCTAGGCACATAGTGGATTCCCTGCAGGGGGACGGCCTCAAACAACTGGTACAACAATCCACAAGAGACAGGGCTATCCTAGATCTAGTACTGAGTGTGACGCTTGGCCAGCTGGTTATGATTGTTGTATGATATTTGTAATATAAAAATATAGTATGTGATTGTCTCACGTAACTGTGCTTCCATGGGTGCCCCCCCCCCAAGGTTTCAGTGAAGCTACAAGACATGTAAACTGACCAGGACTCTGTAATGTAATTAACTTCCTTGAGAAATTGCATTTTATGGTCTTTTTATGACCTCATGCTTTTGAAGTTAGAAAACTAAATATACATTTTATTACAGGACAGGACGTCATTTAGCTGATTCCTGTTGGCTGTATTATACCTAGGTGATAGACTGCAGGGTTGTAAACCTCAAAGGAACTGGTTGATCAAAGACTCATAATTTGGGAAAGGAGTTTTTGCTGATGTCACATTATTTAATATACCTCCTGATAGGACATCATGTTGGTTTTTTTTTTATTCTAAAAGGAGGAGCTAGATAAGTCACAGAAGGGGTGTGGAGAGACACAGTAAAACTAATACTTGTGTCTGAACTGTTTGTCATGTTATTTTGGGATTCAGAGTTCTCTGATCTAACTATACGTACTTCCAGAGGTAATGTCTTAGACAGCAAAGGTCTAAATGTATTGTGGTAGGAGTTTTTGTTTTGTACTTTTCCCTTGTTCTTTTATGTGATTGTTAGATCTTTGATATATTGTTCTGTGTTTACATTTGTCATATTTTTATCATCTTTTAGTAAAGTACCTTTTCTTTGAAAGACTGCCTGGGTGTCTGCCAGTTCTTTTTTTGCATGTGATGTATAGATGGTTAAGTCTGACAATTGTTCAACAGCTTGATGGTGTTACTGAGCTTGAGTAAAAAGGTAAGAATATACCTAAGGTCTCTTATAGAGTTTTAAGGGTTCATTTTTGGAAGCTTGGCTTGGTGCCCCTGGTGAAAGATTGTACCGCAATCCCGGAAGAGGGTACGTATCTGAGCCTGTACATTGGGTACGCTAGCAGAAGGTTCACAGTTTGACTCCCCCCAGAACTTGAGACTAAAGGTGATTCGGATCCAAAAGCAGACAGGAGGGTTACCCTGTCTGTTACCTGTTCACACTATTGCACTCTGAGGTTGGCACTGTGGGAGCAGAGGGCCTGACCTGCGGAGTGCATTTGTGACACTGACTAACAAGGAAAGGATCACAGATCTCCAGGTAGAAGGTCATCTGGGGGCCAGTGACCATCACATGGTATGGTTCAATTTGGCCACTAGAACTAAATCATCCCATTCCAAGGCAAAAATATGGGACTTTAGAGGAGCTGACTTTGATAAGATGGCCAACAGAGTTAAGCTAACCCTGGCAAGAGGAAATGCAGGTGAGGGGGTACAGGCAAAGTGGGCAAGTATTAGGGATGCAATACTTGAAGCAACATCCCACTGTGTTAGAGAGAAAAGGAAGTGCAAAAGAAGAAGGAAACCACTTTGGTTCTCAAAAACAGTAGCAGAAAAGATCAGAGCCAAAAGGCTGGCCTTCAGGAAATATAAGGAAATGCAGCAGGATGAAGATAAGGAGGCATACCAAACTTCAATAAGGGAAGCAGGGAAGGCAGTAAGGTAGGCAAAGGCCCAAACCGAGGAAACACTAGCATGAACAGTAAAACAAGGTGACAAGACTTTCTATAGATACATTAGTGAAAGGAGAAAGTCCAGAGGGGGTATTGCTAAGATCAAAGGGGATAAGAGGGCATGTGAGGAGGACGACCATGTAAAAGCATCTATCCTAAACAGAGACTTATGCTCAGTATTTACTGAGGAGAAGGTAGGGCAGGGCCCACAGCTCAGCACCATGGACACAGGGGAGAGGGAGGTGTGCACTAGTCCCTTCACAAAAGAAAGGGTCCTACAAGAGCTCGATAAGCTCAGGGTGGACAAGGCAATAGGACCTGATGGCATACATCCCAGGGTACTAAGGACACTAAGGGTGGAACTAGCAGAGCCATTATCAGAACTTTTTAGTGAGCCTCTGAGCACAGGCGAGGTCCCAGAAGACTGGAGAAGGGCTCATGTGATCCCACTCCACAAGAGTGGTAGCAGGGAGAAGGCAGGAAACTACAGACTAGTCAGTCTTACCTCAGTAGTGGGCAAGATTATGGAGGCACTCCTTAAGGAAAGGATATGCAACACCTGGAATCCACAGGAGCACAGGATCCAAGACAGCATGAGTTTACAAAGGAATGTCCTGTCAAACTAATCTCATAAGATTTCTCTGACTGGGTAACCAGAGTGGTGGACCAGTTGATGTCACCTTCCTTGACTTCAGCAAAGCTTTTGAAACTGTTCCACATAAAAGATTGATTAATAAGCTGGGTAGGCCAGAAGTTGGTCAACTGGGTGGCAAACTGGCAGGGCAGAAAACAGAGAGTGGTGGTAAATGGTATACAGTCAGAAGAGATGCAAGTCACAAGTGGGGTACTTCAGGGATCAGTCCTGGGGCCAATCCTCTTCAGTATCTTCATTAGTGACATTGCAGATGGACTGGAGGGTAAGGTTTGTCTGTTTGCAAATGACACCAATATCTGCAACAGAGTAGATGATCCAGATGGGGTGGGCAGAATGAGAAGAGATCTGGATAAATTGGCAAAATGGTCGGAAGCGTGGCAACTGGGGTTTAACGCAAAGAAGTGCAAGATCATGCACATAGGGAAGAGAAACCCTGAAGCCACCTATAGGTTGGGAGGGGAGTTGCTGGCAGTCACAAGGGAAGAAAGAGACTTGGGCATCATCATCACCAATGACCTGAAATCATCCAAGCAGACCACTAAAGCAGTAGGTAAGGCTAGGGGGATGTTGGGGTGTATTAGTAAGGGTATCACAAGTCGTAAGAGGGAGGTAACAATTCCTCTTTACAAGACACTGGTTAGGCCCCATCTGGAGTACTGCATGCAGTACTGGAGACCACACCTTCACAAGGATATTAACAAAATGGAGGTAGTCCAGAGAAGGGCAACCAAAATGGTGCAGGGACTGCATCAGAAGACATATGACGACAGATTAACGGAACTCAATATGTATACTCTGGAGCAAAGGAGGGAGAGAGATGTTATGATTGAAACATTCAAACACCTTCAGAGCATTAACAAGGTTAAAGAGTCTAACATGTTTCAACATAAGAAAAACAGCAGGACAAGAGGACAAAGCATGAGACTAGAGGGAGGCCGATTAAGGGGTAATGTGAGGAAGTTTATTTTTGCAGAAAGGGTGGTGGATGCATGGAATGGACTACCTCAGGAAGTGATGGATATGAATACAGTGCAGGGCTTCAAACAGGCATGGGATAGGCATAATGGAGCAATACAGATAAGTCAGAATAGATAGGCCATTGACAGAGCAAATGCCGATGGCACATTCATAAGGTAGAAAAAGAAATGGGCAGACTGGATAGGCCTTGCGGTCCTTATCTGCCGTCAGCTTCTATGTTTCAATGTTACCATTTTACCATGCTGAACCACACCATACCGTTGTCACTGAACCCCAGCTGCCCTTCAATCTGTATTTCTTCAACTCTGTTCCCACTGGTCCATACCAGGTCCGGAACTGACTTGTCTCTGGTTGGTTCATGCACCAGCTGCCCGAGTCCATCCCCCTGCATGGATTCTAGGATGGCTGTGCTTCTGGCTGAAGCAGCCACCTGGGTGGTCTAATCCACGTCTAGCATACTGAAATCCCCCAGTAGCAGGATTTCACCTTTAGCTGCCCCCAGCCATTTAGAATCCCACTGCCAAGGCACTGGATCAGTGTTCTCAACTAATCTGCACCACCCAGAAGGGCCCCTCTGGTTTGGGGGAAACCATACAGCTACTTACATGGTGATGTGCGAGTCAGGGAAGCCCAGTGCTGAGAGGCTGGCATAAAAAAATGGAAAGGCTTTTTAATGTTTCTTATTTCAGTTAGTTTTATGATCATTAGGCTCGGAGTCACTGGCCTTTCAGTTCAACCGTATTCTTTAATGGTGGTAGTCTAATGTGTTTTCTGACCCTGATCGATAGGTAATTTGGTAGACTTCAATCATGAAGATCATCAAATGCTGACAGAATATATAACAAAATAGTCAGTACAGTGATGAAGCACAGCATCACACTGAACACAAAAAAAGCATTACAAGTCTGATAGCTCTTTTTTGGTCACAGAGAAAATATACCTTTAATCCAGTATCATTAACTGTACATAAAAGGATTCCATCTCAGAAAAAAAAAAAAAAAAATTTGCACAACTATCTTTTTTTTAAATGAAGCAATGCAATTGGTTTTACTGTTTTCATAAATTCTTGAGGGAAGAGTGTTAAAGATGTTGGTGAGGTAGCCAACAAACTGGTCTAATTTACAGCTGCCCAAATTAATAATTTCAGAAATTCTAGTTAGAAATCCTAACATGATATTTTTTCAAATTCAGTGTTAATTGTGTAAAAAAGTACAGTTACCTAAAAACTTACCTTCACAGTAGATCTTCGAGAGAGGCTCTTGCAGCAGGTAATAACCTTGAGGACTTCACCCCCTGGCATCAGGACCACACAGAAACTTTAGCTAGCAGGGTCTAATGGGGGACCAACCACCCAACGTCTCGTGAAGGACGTCAGCGTGACACTATATAGAGGGCGGTCCCCACACCTGCCTTCCAGTTCTTCCACCGGAGACCTCTAAGAAGGAGTGACAGGAGAATGGAAAATTAGAGGCTCCTGGAGCCCAGAATGAGCTCGTAGAAAAGAACAGAAAGAAACTCGGGGGATGGAGCGAGGGAAAACGGTTACCTTCTGAAAGAGCCTCTCTCGAAGATCTACTGTTACGGTAAGTTCTTACATAACTGTACTATCTTACTTCGAGAGGGCTCATGCAGTAGGTAATAACCTTGAGGACTGAGTCCCAAGCAGTGTGAATCAGAAGAAACTGAAACACAGGAGGCAGGAAATTATCTGCAGGGAGGCAGAAAATTTATGACAGGAGTCCCTGGAGGACTGCTAGGCCAAAACCTGCCCAAACGGCAATGTCCAGACTGTAATGCTTTGGAAAGTGTGGACATAACTTCCGAGTAGCCACGGCACAAATGTCAGCTGCTGACACATTCTTGAAACAAGCAGTAGAGGCAGCCCTCTTCTGGTAGAATGCCCCTTAACCTCCCCGGGAGAGCTTTACCATACTTCTGGTAACAGAAAACAATATAGTTTGTCAGCCATTTGGATAAACACTGTTTGGAAACTGTGGCACCTTCTCTCTTTGGTACAAAAGAAATTAAAAGTTGGTCCGATTTCCGGACAGACTTAGTTCTGTTAGTGTAATAACGCAAGATTCTATGAATGTCCAAAGTGTGCAAACTCACCTCCCCTTGATTAGAATACTCAGGGTAGTATATTGGCAGTTGAATCGACTGGTTCAACGTAAATTCGGAAACCATCTTAGGTAAAAACTGAGAGTTTGTATGTAGAGCCACCAGGTCTCTGTGAAAACTTAAACAACATGACCAGCCCAGTGGCACTGAAGGTTGAGGTGCAACCTGGGTTCAGGAGCGGACTCGGTTCGGGGGGAAGGAAGAGATTGAGCATCTGAAGGGCAGCTCTCCTTTCCTGGGAGGGAGGGGAGTAGAAGAACCCGCTGTCTGGCAACCCCCAGTGGAGAATGGGGGTGTAGCAACAGTCAGGTTCTCCAGAAAGGGGAATGGCTGCAGCGGCGCTCCTGTGAATGTGCGCAGGAGCGAGCACATCTCATGCTGGTGCACACTGCACTGCCGAGCCTATGGGTGAGGGAAGAGACAAGAAAAGTGGAAAAAAGCCCCTGTCGTCTGGTAGTCAAAGGTGAGTCCAGTGGGACGGCCCCCACGCACAGTTCCAGGTCCTGCCTGCTGATGATTGGCTCTCTCCGCTCCCGGGTCGCTCTACTAAATTTCAGATAGAGCGCCAGTAGGAGATGGCGGTCCCACCCCGGGGAGCCAGAGGCTGGGGGTTGGGTGGCCAGAGGAGATGGAGGGAGAAGGGCCCTCTCCAGGAGTCGGTCGGAGGACTTCAGGAGTGTGGGAGAAGATGACATCCGAGTGACTACAATGGAGACAGGCCAGGATGACCGGTGAGTAGGGGGCATAAACAAAATTCAAAAAAAAAGTAAAAAAATTAAAAATTAAACAAGGTTCCTCACACAACAGGGCCTGAAGCTCGGAAATCCTCCGAGCGGAAGGGACTGCAACTAAAAATAGTGCTTAGACAGATAGCACATATCACAAGAACTAGCTGGCTCGAAGGGAGGCAGGGTCAATTTTTCCAAAATAAAATTAAGGTCCCACGGTGGTGCGGGTCTGCGCACTGGGGGTTTTAGGTGAAGGATTCCTTTCAGGAAGGTTTTGGAAACCTCCAACTGAGCCACAGTTTCACCTTCCACCAAGGTGTGGTAGGCAGAAACATCCGACAGGTGGACCTTCAGGGAAGAGTAGCTCAGGCCCATGTCGTGTAGGCGCAGGAGATACTCCATGACTTCAGGAACGGGGCACGAGAAGGGGTCCAACCCTTCAAAGTGGCCCAAATTTTATTTATTGAAATGTTTCCCCAGAAAGGCACACTGAACAACTAGTTGCTCGTCTCACGGTGCAACCTGGGGCTAGGTGGTACAATGAAGATGGAAAACAGAGATACGTACAATTTAGCAGCAAACAACAGTTACATTTGGTATACAATTAGTTAGAAGTGGTAAACAGAGATACATACAATCTTACAGGAAACAACTGATTATATTAGGTAAACAGATAGCAGGTAGACAGCATAATTATGCAATAGGAATGCCGGGGGAGGGGAACAAAGGGGAGAAGAATAATAGGCATTCCAGTTAATAAATAGGATACAATACATCAGCTAGGAGTAACTGGGCTGAATACTCGTAGTACAGATAGGGCAATGAAACACAATTCAACAGAGTGCATTAAAGTTACAATGCTAGTAACTCGGAGGCAAAACAAATTAAGTAAAGGAGGGAAGGTGAGCAAGTGCTATATTTTGATGTGTTAAAATGGTGCAGGGTGTGTGTAGAGGGTGGAAATAGGCAACCAAACCCTATACCCCTTCAGGATGATGAGAACCCTGCAAGGGGACTAGGAGCAGGCAAACAAGCAGAGACAAGAGAAGTGAGGGGGCGAGATATCAGTAAGAGGCAGGAGACGTGCTTAGAAGGTAGGCAGTAAAATGGAGAAACGATTCTACTTCATGGCATATGTAGTCCTCATAGAAGGCTTTCTAGTCTCTACCAGGGCCTGCACCACCCTAGAGGAAACTCCAAAAAGTGAAGCATTTATGTCCTGAGGTGCCACGTGTGAAGGTGAAGGGATTTCAGCCCTGGATGGACCAGTGTGCCCTTCTCCTGAGTCAGAAGATCGTGACAGAGGGGCAGGGGAACCGGAGGTTCCATAGCTAGCTGCTGAAGGAGCGAAAACCAAACTTGGCGAGGCCAATATGAGGCAATCAGAACCATGTGTGCCCCCTCCACCTGAAGCTTGAGCAACACCCTCTGCAGACCTGGAAAGGGAGGGAAGGCATACAAAAACCTCCCTGTCCAGCAGAGAGATAGCACATCTCGCCAAAAAAAACCCACCATGCCCGGGAGCGAGTGAGCAAAACTTCAGTAGTTTTGCATAGTACGGGGAGGAGAACAGATCCAGGTCTGGACGACCCCACAGGTCGCAAATATGGTCAACTACCTCTTGCTTGAGCTCCCACTCGTGGGCTCCGACTCTGGTGCAGCTGAGACTGTCTGACAGGATGTTTTGCATGCCCGGAACATGAACGGCTGTGAGGTGAATTCGATGCAGAACTGCCCAATTCCACATTCGCATCGCATCCCTGCAAAGGGGATACGAACGAATGCCTCCTTGCTTGTTAAGATACCATACCACACACATACTGTCTGACTGGACTAACAGAGTGCCCTGGCGAAGCAGGTGCTGAAAAGCCTGAAGGGCATACAGCACTGCCCTCAGCTCCAATATATTGATGTGCAGATTGATTTCTGATGGAGACCATAGTCCCTGGGTTCTGTGGTAGCCAAGGTGAGTGCCCCAATGCATCCCTGATGCATCTGTGGTCAGGGTCTGCGAGGGAGGAGGGGACTGGAAGGGGACCCCTTTGGTGAGGTTGATGAGATCCTGCCACCACAGGAGATCCTGCTGCATCGAAATGGAGACCATGCCCATGTGGTCCAGGTCATCCAACCTCTGATCCCACTGTGCCCTGAGTGTCTACTGGGAGATTCGCACGTGGAGCCTGGCTAAAGGAACAGTGGGAATGGTCACTGCCATCAGGCCAAGAAGTCGTAAAATCGACCTGGCCAGAACCCACCTGCTGGAAGCTACCAGACGAGCCTGCCTCTACAATGTTTCCACCCTGTCCAGAGAGAGGACAGCCATATCCTGGGTTATATCCATCACCGCTACAATAAACTGGAGACGCTGGGAAGGGACAAGTTGGGATTTTAGGAGATTTACCATGACCCCAACCTGCGAAAACAGGTCCAGGGCAGCTAAGAGGGAAAGTTCCAGCTGCTCCCTCAAGGGGGCTGACAGAAGCCAGTTGTCGAGGTAGGGGAACATGCAGTAGCCCTTACACCTCATGAACGCTGCAACTACCGCCAGGCACCTGGTAAATACCTGAGCTGCCGAGCACAGGCCAAAGGGGAGGGCCTTGAACTGGTAATATTCCCCTTGAAAGGTGAATCGGAGGTAGTGGTGATGGGCCCGGAAGATTGGGATATGAAGATAGGCATCCTGCATATCCAGAGCACAGAGCTACTGACCCTCGCGCAAGATGGGCAGCAGGCCTGGGAGAGTCAGCATTCAAAACCGTTTGTACTCTATGTACAGGTTTAGAGCGCTGAGATCTATACTGTGACGTAAGTCCCCCATCTTTTTGGGGACAAAGAAGTAGTGAAAATACTACCCCTTTCCTACCTGCCTGAACGGAACAGGCACCATTGCCTTCTTTTGTAACAGAGCCTGGATTTCTTCCCTTAAGAGAGGAATGTGCACCTTTGGATAGTGGGACACTATGGGGGGCCTGTCTGGAGTTTTTTTCCTAAAACTCCAGAGTGTGGTCCTGTCCAACTAACTGAAGGATCCATAAGTGGGTAGGTTAATGCCTGCCACTCCAGCAGATGATTGGGGAACCTTCCGCCCACCAGCTCCTCCAAGGACCCGGGAGGAGGAGGAGAGCGGATGGCGAGTCAAGCGAGGGAGGGGGGCTTGGAGAAGAGCCATGCCAGAGACTCTTTGGGCCTTTGCCAGAGGGGTAGCTGAAGCTGATTGAGCCCGACGTATGGGTTGACATCTGGCCATCTGCTGTTGCTTTGTCTGCCATTTTGCTTGGCGATGAAAGGGTTTTTTGGCCTGAAAACCTAGGGCGGTACATTGTGTGGACAGACCTAAGGGCCTTACCCTCATCTTGCAGACTGGTGATGATGTCTCAGGTATCTACCCCGAAGAGGACTGAGCCCCTGAAGGGAGAATCCTGGATGGCTGCCTGCACGTCCAGCGCCAGTCCAGAGACCCGTAACCAGGAAAATCTCCTGAGACTAACCGCTGTGGCGGCGCCCCTAGCCAAGGAGTCCACAGCATTGTAGGTGGCCCTTAAAGAATGTCTACAGGCAACTCTGACGCACTGAATAGTCTGCCAGGATGGATTTGGACTCGGTGTCGGGCAGTGCCGCTATGGCCGACTCCAGCTGACTAAAGAGAGACTTTTGGTAGACCAACATGTGGGCTACATAGTTTAAGACGCGTATGGCCAACGCTGATGAGAAATAAAACTTCCTCACAAATTGGTCCAGCTGCCTAGACTCCTGATCAGGAGGAGAGGTGCTCATATGCCTCGGCTTGGATGATCTATCATGGGCCACTGCAATGACAACCAAGTCTGCCTTGGGACGAATGCTAAGATGGTCTTTCCCCTCTGGTGTCCGATAAGTTCAGTTGGCCTTTTTGGCTACCACTGGAATCAAAGAGGGCATCATCCATATAGTGGATGCCAGGTCTTCATGTGGCTCCAGGAAAGGGGGAGTGAGGACAGAAGCCGCTTCCTGTATGTCCAGATGCTACACCAGTCTTTGGCGCTTCGGATCTTGAGCATCTGACTTTCACTTATAGACCTCCGCAATTTTCTTGAGAAGGTCAGCAAAGGAAGGGCCCTCAGGTGGAGATTTTGGTAACTCCTTAGGTCAAGGTTCCTCTGTGGGAGGGATCTCGAATCCCAATGCATAAGAGGAAGAGGAGTCAGAGTCCAGATCAAAGTCAAAGGACTGAACGTCAGGTCGGGAAGACTCCCAGGTGTCTGGGGGTGCTTTACCTGGCACCCGCCCTGATGAAGGCTCCTTCTGGAGGCCCGACGGTGGTTGGCATGATTCCAGCGTAGGAGAAGGCCTGGGCGGCTGATCCACCGGATCTCGAGAAACCTCCGTGGGAGGGGGGTGATGACTATCCAGATCTTACACGAGCTGGGCCTTAGTCTCTGACCACGACTGCAGAATAGCCCGGAAGTCCACTTGAGGCCAAGAAGGAGGAGGCGGAGGAGGCTGGTAGGCCGGCGGGTACCTCACAGGAAACCATGGTGTCGGGGTAGCCATGACTGCAGAATAGCCCGGAAGTCCACCTGAGGCCAAGAAGGAGGAGACGGAGGAGGCTGGTAGGCCGGCAGGTACCCCACAGGAAACCATGGTGTCAGGTAGCCTGGTGTATGATAAGCTCGCGTCGGGTAACTTGGTGGAGGATAAGTGGGCGAATATCCCGGCATCTGGGATCCTGATGGTGGGTAGCCCAAGTATACTGGAAAATGTAGTGTCGAGTAACCCGACAGAAGACCAGACGGTGGTGCTGGAGGGCCTGAAGGGGGACCCTCAGGGGCCCTCAACCCCAACCTCGAAGGACCTGGAAGAACCGGTTGGAACGTCGGACCAAGCAGCGGCAGACGTGGCACTGGAGTCGGTGTCTCCATCAGAAAATCTGGTGGCAGGGTTCCTGAGGGTTACCTGGGACAATCAACGGCAGATCCGGAGGTGAGCTGGGGAAGGTGCCACCTGACAGATGACTCCCATCGTCCACACCTCTCTTGTGTGGGGAAGGCGGAGGAAGCTCCTCCACAGGGGAGCAGGGGGTGACCCAGTGGGGGGATCCAACCGGAGAGAGCTATGGTGGATCCAGCAATTGTGAATTGTCAGGGCCCTCGCTGGACCCTGACGCCATATCGGTCAGGCAGACGTCAGATAAACTGATGCCCAACTTATCGACCGGCTGGTCAGGCAGACGTCAGTGGTACCGACGCTCGATTTATCTACCACAGCCGGGCGGGCTCCAGGACCTCCAGAGCCCGACGACACAGCTTGAGCCGGGCGCTCGGATGATCCGACGAGTGGCTCATCAGCCCTGCCAGGCAACTTAGATCGGTTGGTGGAAAGGGGCCTAAGAGCAGTGGAAGCCTCGGGCATAGCCAAGACACCCGTGGCCACTGTGACCAATGGTGGCTGGAGGTCCAAGGACTGCTCCTGGGGCGGAGCAGGCTTGGCTGCAGCAGCCAACTTCCTGGAGGAAGAAGGCCGCTGCTCACCCGAGGGCGGGTGTGGGTGAGAGGGGGACCTGTCCTGGTCCCGATGTTTCTCTTCCTTCCTCTTCTTCTTGTGCCTGGAGGCATAAGTCGGGGAGGAGGAAGTGCTACGGAGTTTTAGGAGCTCTTTTTCCATCGTGGCCATTCATTGTTTCAGCAAATGGGCCTCGACGGCCTGCTGGCAATGCTTCCGTGTGGCCTAGATGAAGCTGGAACAGGCCTCTCAATCCTCAACCTTGTCCTCTGGGCCTTGACAGAAGAGGCAGAAGATATGAGTCTTTTTTTTATGCGACTTGATGGAAGATGGCGACAACATGCACAAAAATTAAACTCAATTTTTGGAAGAAAGAAATGGATACTCACTAAAAGAAAGCAGTCAAACTGCACTATACAATCTCCACGAGGTCCAATGTGATCAGGTTGACGGCAGGAAAGAACTAAAAGGCGGGCGTGGGGACTATGCCGAGTCACGCTGACATCCAGTGACGTCCGGTGGGCGGTCCCCCATCAGAGAATGCTAGCTAAAGTTTCCGTGTGGTCCTGACGCCAGGGGGCGCAGTCCTCAAGGTTATTACCTACTGCAAAAGCCCTCTCGAAGTAAGACATGGCATTTTTGAAATACCTTAATATTACTATCCAAATGCAATCAAAATCAACTAACAGTCCATAAAATAACCCATTAATCAATAAGAAATCTTCAATATGGTACCAATTTTTAGTCCGTCTTGGAGGTATTAATGTTTTTTAAACTGTAGCTGAAGTCTTTGAAAACTTGTATGAGAATAATCCCCACAGACACAGTGGTAAATCCACACAACATTCCCAAACAATCGATTATTCCAACTCTACTCCACTCCCGGAAAAGAACAGCTGAGGCCAGTAAGACCAGACTGGTGAACACCACATAGTATATAGCACCAAACATGGAGGAGTCAAAATGCTGCAGTGCCTTGTTGATGTACTTGAACTGAATAAGAATGCTGCATGCTAGCGTTGCCAGGAGCGCCAGGAAAAGGTACCATGCTCTTCCACTCGACAAGTCGCTGCTAAAGGCGTCTTGAGCTGCCAGCCCGATGCCTTTACTGCTGGGCACAGTGAAGCTGCCCAACAAGGAACAAATACTGATGTAAACCATGATATTAGCAGGTCCATAAGTCGGTGCGATCCAGAAGATGAGCATAACAAGCAGCGTAATGACTATGCAGAGGTAGCCCAGGAATACTGAAAAATAAAATGAAAATACATCCCTTACTGTGGTGGAAAGGATCAAGGATCATCCAAATGAGGTGAACTGTATGCAGACCTAGGGATGTGCTACTAAAAAGGACTATGCCAGGGTCACCCCGATGGCCCAGCAGCAATGCCATGCCCTGCTGAACAGGTGAACGGAGTTCAGGAGCAGATTTTGTTTACCACATCAGGAGGCAGACAGGGCTGTAAGTGGCTGCCAAAAGGCAGCACACCTCAGCCAGGGTGGATTAGCATCGGGCTGATGTTACAGTGATGCCCTGAGGATGGGTCAGGGGGCTTGATCCTTCCACGGGGGCACACTGTACAATATGTCCGAGGTTGTAAAGCACTACTCGTGCCATGGGCAGGAGGGAAGCAGGGGTGAAAACTGGTGAAAAAAATTCCCTGCCATCTGCATGAAGGCAAAAATCAGCCTGAACATGGTATTCCACTGATAGCAGGGTAGTAGTACAGTATTAGTACTAGTAAAGAGTTGCAATCATAAAATCTGAAAGGAAATAACCTGACTGCAACAGTTAATTTTCAGAGGGGTCCCTGCATTCATACACACAGTTACAATAAATTAACCATTCTACTTATTCATCAAAATACACACATATTACAGAAAAATAAAACACAGAAATAAAATAAAAATTAAGCAGTGAAACAGTTTTCAAAATCAAAAGAATATGCAACAGAATGGTAACTATAATTGATTTATATGCTGCAAAACAGTTTGATTTAGCCCTTTAGGGTATATCCCTGGATAGATGGCAGGGGTGAGGGATAAGAACAGGTTACTCACCTGTAACAGTAGTTCTAGGAGCGGTATATGTTGTTCATCCACACTTCTTGGCATGTCCCTTTCCCCTTTAAATCTTGCCGGAAAGTCTTCAAGCTGGCTCCTCCCACCCACCCAGGTGGTAAATACCTCAGCTCCGCCCCATGATGCCAGATCTTAGCCCGCTGGAAGCAAGGTTGTGTGCACCTAAAGCCGGGGAGGTCTGGTGGCTGCATGTCGATGAACAACATATAACACTCCTAGAACTACTGTTACAGGTGAGTATCCTGTTCTTCTAGGAGTGTGGATATGTTGTTCATCCACATTTCTTGGCAGACTCCAAGCAGTTCTCCGGGAGGAGGGAGGCAAGGCGCACACCCCCTACTTAGGAAACAGAGATTGGAGAACCGAGGCCCCAAAACCAGCATCCCGGCGTGACTCAAGGTTGATGTGGTAGCAGGTAATAAAGATGTTTGCTGACTTCCAGGTAGCAGCCCGACATACTTCCTGGATAGGGATATCCCTGGAAGCAGCCACTGATGCAGCAGTATGGCGGGTAGAATGAGTTCTTAATCCTCTGGGAGGCTCCTTGCCTGCCAACTCATAGCACAGACCTATGGATGATGTAATCCATCTTGCTATGGTCTGTTTGGCTGCAGATCTGCCAGAAGCGGCTTCAGCGTAGGTGACAAACAGCTGGTGAACCTCTCCACGAATTTCCACCGTCCTCTCCTTGTAATAGGAGAGAGCACATCTCAGGTCCAAGGTATGGAGCCTGTACTCGGCATCCGAGGTGTAATTAGGGTAGTATACCGGCAGAGTCAACACCTGGTTAAGGTGAAACTCTGATACCACCTTAGGAAGGAATTTCGGGTTGGGGAGCAGGACAACTTTGCCCCTGTGAAAGACCAGATAAGGGGAGTAAACCGAAAGTGCCTGAAGCTCCCCTATCCTTCTGGCTGACGTGATAGCCACCAGGAAGGCCGTCTTCCACAACAAGTGTGAGAGTTCACACTTGTGCATGGGTTCGAATGGCTTGTCCATGAGCTTTGCCAAAACCAGCAACAGATCCCACGGAGGTGGAGGTTTACGCACCGGAGGGGATATGTGATCCAGGCCTTTGAAGAAGTGCCCGACCACTGTCTCCTGCACCAATGTCGGCTGACCAGCCCACGCCCGGTAAGCAGAAATGGCTGCCAGGTGCACCCTAAGGGTCGATGACCGCAGACCCCCTTTGGAGAGAGACCAAAGGTAGTCTAGAATGTTAGCCACGGAGCAGGATAAAGGGTCCAGATTCTTACCCTGGCACCAAATGGAAAACCTTTTCCATCTGAAGGCATAACATTTCCTGTTGATTCCTTACGAGATGCCTCCACCACGGTGCAGACATCCTCGGAAAGACCCAGAGCCTGGAACTCTAGCCACTCAGATACCAGGCTGTGAGGTGCAGGGATTGAAGGTCCGGATGGAATACCTTCCCCTGGTTCAATGATATCAGGTACGGGCGTGTACAAAGCCGCTCCGGGAGCCTGCAGCTGTGGCTGAGGAGATCTGGGTACCAGAACTGGCGCGGCCAAACTGGAGCTACCACGATCACCTTCGCCTTGTCCCTCCTCACCTTGAGTAACACCTTGTGGATCAAGGGAAATGGAGAGAAGGCGTAGAGGAGGCCTGGGGTCTATGGCCACAAGAAGACATCCCCCTGCAACAAGCCCTGCTGAGGGGGCAGGCATGGTACAGCCTCAGCTTGGTGTTTTCCCTGGAAGCAAACAGGCCCACCAATGGTTTGCCCCAACAGGAGAACAGACTATAAGCTACCTTTGGATGGAGAGACCACTCGTGGGATGTCTGGCCTATGCGGCTGAGACCATCCGCCAGCTGGTTCAAGACTGCCACATGAATGGCTAGGAGATCCACCTCCAACCGGCTCATGAGGGTCCAGATGTGGAGCGCCTCCTTGCACAACAGAAGGGAGTGCTTGCTGCCCTGTTTGTTGAGGTAGTACATGGTCCTGGTATTGTCCATCTGGACTTGAACCACTTGACCCCGGAGCTGAGGAGCGAAAGCTGACAGTGCCAGTCTGACTGCTCTGAGCTCCAAGAGGTTGATGTGGCATCGGGACTCCTCGGGGGTCCAGAACCCGTGGGCCCTGTCGTCCCCCATGTGGGATCCCCAGCCCATGAGAGAAGCATCGGTCATAAGGATGACCGTTGGCTTAGGGCAGACAAACAGGATCCGTCCCTGCAACCGTTCTGGGGCGTTCCACCACTGGAGAGCATCCTACATCTTCTGGGTTACAGTGATCAGTTGATCAAAATGACCAAGGCGTTGAGTCCACTGGGCGGCCAGCTCCCATTGGAGGGGGCGCATGTGCCACCTGGCTCAATGGACCACTGAGGTGCACGCCGCCATGTAGCCCAGAAGGCGTATAAAGTCCCGGGCAGGGTGCAAGTGCCCAACCAGAAATGATCAGGCAAAGGAGGAGAGAACCTCTGCCCCCGATGAAGCCCATCACCTGAGAGGGCACGAGTTACGACCTGGCCTCATTGATCAGGAGGCCGAGTTGGGAGCAGGTTCAGAGAGCAAGATCCCTGGACCTCTCCACCTCCTGAAGGGAGGAACCTGCCAGGAGCCAGTCGCAGAGACAAGGGTATATTTGTACTCCTCGACGCTAAAGATGGGCTGCCACCACTGCAATGCACTTGGTGAAGACCCATGGGGCCGATGACAGACCGAACGGCATGGCTCGGAACTCATACAGGGTCCCCTCGACCTTGAAGTGGAGGAACTGCTGATGGGACGGATGGATTGGGATGTGAAAGAACGCGTCCTGCAGATCCAGTGAACCGAACCACATGTTTCGCTCCAGGGATGGTATGATATGGTTCAGAGTTACCATCCAGAGGGTGCGAGACCTGAGATATTGATTCAGGTCATTGAGATCTGGGATGGGGCACCAACCCCCTGTCCGCTTGGGCACCAGGAAGTACCTGGACATGAAGCCTGGGTCTGTAGGAGGATCTGGCACTGGCGCTACTGCCTCCTTGCGGAGGAGCTGAGCTACGTTGCCTCGGAGAGCCGACTGGGTGCAAGCTGAGATCCTTTCCTCCTGAGGGCCGCAGGCACAGCTGGGAGGGTACTGCTCGAATTCTAGAGGCAGTCCCTGACCAACCACTTCTAGAACCCACCTGTCCAAGGTGATATTAGACCAGGTGGAAAGAAAGTGGCGGAGCCGGCCCCCCCACAGGAGGGCCCAGGCTGGCATGACGTGTGTAGGGGTGGCAAACCCCAACCCATCACTGAGCAGGCTTAGAGGAGGAGGAGGCTCCTGGACCTGCACCTCGGCCTCCTTTATGGGGCTGTTGCAGACCCTGCTTGGGCCTTGGGCGCCAAGCTTGAGCCTGCTGCTGCTGCTGACCTCCTTGCTAGGAGGGTGCCTGACCGCAGGGGAAGAATGCCGAAAAGGTTTCTTCTTTCGCTTCTGCCGGTTCTTGCCCGAAGAACCTTTCGCAGAAGTAGCATCCAAGGTGGCATTGGACTGATCTATATGCTGAAGGTGACCAGGCACTCCTGGACCGAACAGGCCGGTGCCTAGGAAGGGTACGTCAGCTAACTTGTGCTGAGTATCTGCCAGAAAGGAGGAAAGCCTTAGCCAAGCCCTGCAGTGAGTGGCCACTGCAGCTGCTAAGGAGCGGGCACAGGAATCCCTGATGTCCAGGGCCGTCTGGAGCTGCTGTTTTCCAACAGTATGGCCCTGATCACAGACTTGCTTCACTGTGGTCTGCATGTCTGCTGGGAGATGAGGGAGGGCATGAGAGAAGTGTGCCATTATAACAGCCGAGCTGGCCTGACGAAGGCCTAAGGAAGAGGCCGCATAGACCTTATGGGCGAAATGGTCCATATTTTTGGACTCCTTGTCCAGGGGTCGGTCAGTGTCAGCTGAGCTACCAGTATGCCTGAACACAGAAGTGGTCACCAAGCTCTAGGCCGAAGGATGTTCTGTGAAAAGGCGTACTTGTGGGCCATGCGGGCAGACGGTGCTGGGCAGGAAGCTGGGTGCTGCCAAAGCTCAAGGGCCGGGCCAACAATGGCTTTGGCCACTTGAAAGGCCTCCGTCAGGGTATCCCCCCTTTTGAGGATATCTGTAAGGGGGTACTCCACCTTCTTCTGGATGGACTCCAGGGGCATTCCAGTGGATTCGGAGATCAGGTGGAGAATGCCCTGAAAAGAGGAAGGGCCTTCCTTCAAACCCGCCATGGATGACTCATCATCACCAGGATGGGAGTGCAATCCAGTGGCGTCCAAGTCCGAAAAGTCGGGATACAACGGTCTCCCGCCTAGGTCTCCCTCAATATGCCGAGGGCAATCAGGGACGACCGTTATCGACAGATGTCGGGGGAAGCCCGGTGTCTGTTTGGTCCTCTTTCGAGGGAGACCCTCCCTGAGGCTGCTTAGGCAGTGGCACCACCAAAATCGGTGGAGGGAACGAGGCAGGCCGAGCCGGGATACGGGCTGGCCCCACGGGTGGGGGAACCGAAGACATCGGTTCCAGAGGGGTTGGTGTCGGCCTAGGAGGCGGAAGCCAAGTGATGGCCGGGGTGGCTGGTGGGGCCGGCTTCTGCCCGGACAAAATCAGATGTTGCCACATGAGATCTTCATAGTGTCGACGGAGTTTCCGACGAAGCCTCTCCTCATCCGAGGAGGAGGATGAAGATCTGTGGGTGACGCCTCTTTTTAGAGTGTTTATGACTCTTTCTCGGCCTTTCGGCCGAAGGGGGTTCTGGAACTCGATCGAGACTGAGGAAGTCGACCCGTTCGATTGGGAAACACTGGTGTCGGTGAAAACCAAGGGTCCGGAACCGTTTCCTAGATGGGGACACCAGTGGGCTGGGTCTCCTCATCTGGAAAGACAAGGACCGGAGTCCCTTCTAAAGAGTCATTGACCGGGGTCGGCGACAATGGCTTGATTGGATCGAGAGAAATCTCTGCCTCATCGGCCATTTCCTCGGTCTCCTGGCCAGATGGGATATCCGTAAAGCCGGCGGCCGAGGATGCGACCTCGACCGAAGTCAAGACCGCATGCTCATGGGCCTCTGACGTTTCTTGGTCATAAGAACATCTTCGCTTGGACAAAGACTTCGGATCCTTATCCCTCTTACGAGGGCGGGAGGAGTGTGAGCCCGAGGGTGCCTCACCTCTGGTGGGGAGAGACTGGCACAACTCCGTGAAGGAGCCGTAAAGGTGGAGCCAAGGTTGAGCGGAACAAAAAAGCTTCGATTGGCCGAAGCTTGAGCTGCTTCCTCCTCGAATGCCTTCATTTGCTCCAGCTGCTCAGCGGATTCCGGGGCCACGGAAACCGCCCACCTCGCCTGCTTCGATTTCACTGATGGGTTCCTTTTCTCCGGTCTCCCCAGTTTAAGGCGTGCCTTGCGGTCGTCCAGGACGTTGGGATGGAAGGCCAGGCAGAAAGTGCAAGACGAGGTGTCATGTTCGACACCTAGGCAATGAACCCACGTTAGGTGGGGATAGGTGTGCAACATCTTCTGGCTGCAGGTACGCCGGCAAAATCCAGGGGATGATTTATCCTCCATGTCCAAATGTGCTACAATTGGAATCGCTAACTCGAATGAGTTTTAAAGTTAGTTTCAGTAAAAACCAATGCTTTGAATCCAGGGCCTATGAATTGCTGTGAGAGCACGAGGGAACCTGTATCTTCCAGCGGAAAGGAAGATCTGGCATCATGGGGCGGAGCCGAGGTATTTACCACCCGGGTAAGTGGGAGGAGCCAGCTTGAAGACTTTCCGGCAATATTTAAAGGGGAAAGGGACATGCCAAGAAGTGTGGATGAAAAACATATCCACGCTCCTAGAACATGTATATAAACAGAGAAATCGTATGGTACAAGTTGTAGTAGTTATATTTATTTATTTGCATATTTGGATACAACCTTTGAGTTAGAACTCTTTTACAAAGGTTCCACATCATGAACACAAGACACGCACTTCAAACAGGTTTTCATTCACAGGACAATGCTTACAATCATATAGTTACTACAAGTGCACTAAATTCTTCTACAGGCATGACACAGGTACAAAAATGCGGGAAAACACAAAGTATGAGAAGTCCCAGATGCTTAATAATAAAGAGCAGCCCGGAGAAGCCTTGTCTGATATAGTCTTAAGAGAGATGATAAGTCATATCTTAGTTGTCGGGGGGCAGAGAGAGACAGGAGGACACAGTATAATGAGGGAGGGAGAGGGAGGGGAGTGAGAGGGAGTTGGGATAGAGAGAGACTGAGTTGGGATGGAGAGAGAGAGAGAGAGAGAGAGCAACAGAATAGAGGAAGAGAGGGATGTGGAGGAGGTGTAATGAAGTATGTAGTAGTGGAGGTCTAAACAACCCAGGGGAAGCAAGATTATAGGGAGGGGAATATGGTAACACTAGGGGACGAGGTCAGTGAGTGATGACTAGGGGACAGGATATAGCGGCTAAGAGGACAAAATTAGGGCGCAGGGGGCAGATATTCTACAGGGAAATGACTGGATCGACCCAGACAATCACAGATGCTTTTGCTTAACAGAAACTGCCTAAGTTCAGTCTTGAAGCTTGGGAAGTTAGCAGGGTTAAGAACAGCTGATGGGGTTTCATTAAGCCACAACTCTGTGACCTGTCACACACGTACTGGAAATGCCACTGTGGCTTGGCACCTACAGTATACTGAAAGACCAAAAGATATCAGTACATGAACTATCCCACCTCCTCTGGTAATGAAACTATCCACACTGTTGGCAGCAGAGTTGTGGAACTGGAAACATCCATCAATTTCTGTACATTTACAGTAGTTAGTTTTTCAAACAAAGACTTAATTTTGGCAGTGGTGAGAAGTTGTACTCTGTGCCCCTGGTCAGTTGCATTCATGCTTTTTGCCATCTGAGACACTAATGGAAGAATCTCCATAACCAAGGCTCATAAAACTCTGCAAGCCTGGGACTGCAGAATTGACCAAAGAAGTTATGTGCTGGCATATAATTTCCTAATTCTGGTGCTTTTTATTTAATAAAACTGCCTTAAAATATTGCAGCCAGTTATTCCCTAATTGTGTGTCCTGAAGTTCTTCCCCATGCTCAGTGTCTGATGTCATCTATGTCATAACATGATATGGAAGTCGATCGTGGGACAGAAAGGTGGCACGGGGTGAACCAACCCTGCCTTAGAAGTTTAAGAACCCTGTTGCAGAATTTAGGGCTAAAATAAAGTACAGAAAAAGAGGGTTCGGCCAACAATTACTGGGTAATTGTCATCTCTGAGTACTTTTGCCTGTTTTTTTTTTCTTTATCCCCCCCATCACCAGAGCAGCCCTCTCTGCTCAGCTACATCCCAGCTCTGTCTGTACCCTTCTCTATCACTTACCCCATTCTTCAGGCAGTTCTCAGAGAGTCACACTCCCCAAGGTGGATTACACAGAGAGCGCAGACACAAGTCCCCTCCCCAACCCTGCAGGTCCACAGTGTGGGAGGCAGGATGGGTCAATGGGACCCGACTGCTGGCATCATTCTGCTGTGCACTGGTGTTTTCCTCCTTGTATTTCTTCCCTCCCTCAGACAGCGAGGATTCCATGGGCCGCTTATCGGCAGTATAATGCAGTGATTTAAGACTCTGCACTGCAAACCGGGAGACCAGTGTTTGAATCCCGCACTCCTCACTAATGGGCAGACTGGATGGGCCTTGCAGTCCTTATCTGCCGTCAACTTCTATGTTATGCATGCTGTACGTGGCCACATGCTCCAGACTCAGCCTGTGCCCTCCCTCCTATAAGCGTCTCCAGTTGTGCCAACACCTGTGGTTACTCAGGTGGTGTTACAGCTGCAGAGACTGCTACCCACCCCCAGGAGGAGAGTATCCGCTGCATGCTCAATCCCCCACCACCACCACCACCGAGCACGATGTCTTAGTCTCATTCCCATACCCAGGTTGGCAGTGTTGCGAGCAGCAACCCTAATGCTGTGCCAAAAGGATGGTTGGCCTCTTTTTAAACTCAGGAGTGTTGGGGCTTAGCAATGTTTATAATTTTGTATTTCAAATGTAAAAACAAGCTGTAAATGTTATGTTTTAAGTTAAAAAGAGAAGGGCAACAGCCTGGCTTAGTGATGCTGACAGAGCATCTCACTCTGTAAACCAAGCCCCACTTTTGGACAGTGGAGTCTAGAGAGCACTGCAGAAGCCGCACTCTCAGACTCGTGATGGAGGGATGTAGCATCCTCACTAAACCAGAAGTGGGCAAGACAAGAATTAGTCACCTAGAGCGAAGTCAGAGCAGACCCAGGGGTCTGGATGGACTCTACAAGCCAAATCACGAGCTAAGCCATGGCTACTGACAGTGTCCCTCATGAGTTGTACAAAAGGAGCTAAAGGTTTCAGTCACCACATTAACTGCTCAGGCTGACAAAAATACTTGCTATGATCCTGTTTCGGCTTGCCCATGGCTCTCAAATGTTTACAGAGGTCGAGCCAAGCCAAGCACTCCTCTACAAAAACCCAGTGTATACTTGGGTGGGCAGGGGTCAGCAGAGGATGTCATGGATGACCACACAATGCCTGCTCCCCAGTCCAGAATGCATTAGGATGCAAACAGAAAAGAGATTGGGGGGGGGGGGTTGTCATGAAAAACAAATGAGTAAAAACACCTGCCAGGCATGCATGATGTAAGCATGCAAGCCCTTGTCACCTGCCACAGGCACGTCCCCAGCATCTCCTGGCATGAAGAAGAACCTGAGTAAGCCCCCAGGGCTTGCTGTGTATGGGGGTTGGGGAAACGTTCCCTGTGTAGTGTGTTCGGTGCTGATAATCTGAATCAGAGCTTGGGGGGAAGGAGAGGGGTTTGGATCTGCAATTAAAGGTCAAATGGCAAGTCTTTGTCTGACAAAGGTGGAAGTCAGAGGTACGTCAAGCACAAGGGAAAAAGTAATAAATATCCCCCTCCTCAAAGAAAAGGCATCATAATGGTGTGACTAAACAGAAACATGGTGCCCCATTCTGCCATGTTGGTTGTGTTCTCAGCATGGAAACAATGCCTGTATTGTGCTGTAGTACTCCAGTATATCTTTAAATTAGAAAAAAATGAAAACTATCGTTTTTATGTTTGAAACCAATTAGATTTTGTGTTTCAAAAACTAACAACCACCCCTTCAGTTTTAAGGGCCAAAACTAGCCACTGGGAGTTGACTAGATATATTACCCCTGAGTTTGCCTTTGTAAAGCCAAACTAGTGCACGGCTTTCAAGACACAATACCTGGATCCAGAAGTTTCTCCTCCAGTTCTGTCCGTGACGTCACGTTGTCAGACTTTGGGGCATGGATGATGAGGACGATAGCGCCTGCACAGCTTAGGAGGCAACCCATCTTTCCCAAAAGGTTCAGTCTCTCCTTCAAAATATAGGAGGCCAAAACTGATCTGGTTATGTGACGTGGGAAACACAAAAGTACATTTAGATACTAATCTCTATAAAATACTGTAGCTTCAGTATCAGTACTAGTACCAGATACCCCCCATTTGCTACGATAAAAGAGGTGATTAACTGACCACAGCTTTGCTGCTGTTTATTCAGTTTTCATCCACACTACGACTGCTCTACTGAGCATGCTCAGTGCCTTGGAAAGGATTCTAAGCTGACTCCACATATCACCCAATCACATGTTCTCGGATGTCTGTGCTCTAGCTTCTTAGATCTGGACACTGAAACCAGCAGCAAAGTGAGACTAGACAGGGAAGTCTGAGTGGGTTGTGTGGATGTGATCAGAAAATTAGCAGCTGAACTACAGTTACAGGTAGGTAACCTCTTCTCCTAACTGCCTAGATTAAGTTCACTTATCCACACTATGGCAGCCTCTCAGCAGTTCTCTGGGGGGAGGGGCTAGAAGAGCAGACCTTAGGAAACAAGAGATTGGAAACAGTAGACCTTCAAGAGAATCTCTTTCATCAGCCTACACCTGTGGAACTATAGCCGTCAGGTACTAGGACCACACAGAAACTTTTTGCAGGCAGTCCATTAGGGGCTGCCCATGACAACGTCCTACGTTGGCACTTCCCATATAAACAAGGATGGCCCCATCCCTCCTCAGTTCCCCGCCGATCATGCTCAGAGGACTTTCCTACAGGGAACCGGGAGAGAGTCTGTGGTTCTGCCTACCAGGCGAGACAGGAAGCAGCAGGTAGACCTTTCTAAACTGAAAGGGGGATGGAGGGTGGGATGGCATGGCCTGATGAAAGAGTGTCTCTCAAAGATCTACTGTTATGGTAAGTATATAACTGTTCTTCTTCAAGGATATCTTTCATCAGGCCGCATCTATGGAACGAGTACCAAGCAGTAGTGACACAGAAACAGTCTGGGTGGCTGGGGTTCATAAGCCTAAGAAAGGAAACTTTGAAGGACCGCTAGGCCAAAGCCTGTCCTTTTCCGTGAGGCAATGTCCAGACTGTAGTGTTTAGTGAAGGTGTGGAGAGTACTTCAGGTGGCAGCAGCACAAATTTCAGCAGCAGACATTCCTTTTTTTTTCTCCATAATAATTTTTATTGAATTTTCATAATAACAGAAGAAGAATTTGTATTACAACAATAACAACAAATACAATCAAGGAACAATAAAGTACATCTTACAAAGGTTCCTGACTTTCCCTTTTCTGTTATTATTCTACATAAGGAAAAAAAACTATTTCTTCAACTTACTCTGACATTGTTAGAAAAGGAATGCAACCAGATTGTGACAAAGCTGTCATATAGTACATGCTGAATACATTCTTATTACTTCAGTTCAACAAAAGGTACCCAGATGTTATGAAAAACATCTAATCTGTCATGTAGTGAATAGTAAATACTTTCATTGCTGGATAAGAATTCCATTTGAGAATACCACCCTTGAAGAGAGGGTGTATGGGTACCTTTCCAGCATCTTAAAATGAGGCGCTTAACACTTAAGTGAAGAATGACAAATCCAGATTATTTTGATGCAGAGCTAAACCCAGGTGATCAGGGAATAGGCCCAATAAAAGTATCATCAGCGAGGGTGGGATAGTAATTTTGGTGACTCTTGTGCATAATATGCGCACCAAGTGCCAGAGTTTCTGAATTTCAGTTCCATAACATATGAGCAAGGTCGGCCCTGGGATGATTGCATTTCCAGTAACCGGGATTGTTTAGGTACTCCATTACACATAGCCTTTTTGGGCTCGGATAAAATCCATGCAGAATTTTAAACCGAATTAGCCTACCTTGCAACTCTCTGAAGTTTTAGCTGCCCATTTTCCATGTCACATCCCATTCCGCAGGGGTGAGCTTGAGGCATGACTCTTCCTCCCAGGTGCCTTTGGCCTTGTTTGTTAAACAAGAAAACCAGGTATTATTGGCTCGCAATTTGTATACAACGCTAGCACCCTTCCTAAGGGAACCTAATTTGATCAGCTGGTTCCACTCATCATTTTTAGGCAGAGTGTAACCATTTGATAGAACATTCTTTCCAAGCATCTCCCCCAAGCATATACAGAAGTGGAAATGGAATTTATGGAGGCCAAATTTGTCCCTAACCTCCTGAAATGAAAACAAAATCCCAGTGTCTTGATTATGTGGCTCAATTTGGTAATGCCTTCTTTTGACCAATCAGGATTTGAAAGCCCTCCTCCCCCATCTGTGAGTATTGGATTTCCCCAGATGGGCATAAAGGGGGGTGGTGTCTTTTCTGTGTTAATAACGTTATGAACTTGTTTAAGCGTTAGTACTGAACCTTGTATACATGGGTTGTCTTTGGCTTGTGAATGGGAGGATAAGAACAAAGTCTGTGAGACAGTGGGGCTTAAGTAGATGTTCTTCCACAGCCAGACACAAGGACTGAGGGTGTGCCCTATTCTTTGGTTCTACTATATGATTCAGGGTTTGCTTAAGAATGAAGGCTAATGGGTAGCGCTCCCACCAGGGAACAGCAAAGTCACCCATGTTTTGTGGAGCTCTCAGTTTAGCAATACCGACTCTAGGGGGGTTTATCACCCTAAAGGAATTTCCTGAAAATCCTTTCTAGGCACTTAAGAAATTTAGTATTTAGTAGTATTTATAGGTTCTGAAACACATAAAATATTCCAGGGGCTACATTCATTTTTATCATGTTAATTCTTCCCCATAAAGAGAGGCTGACTTTCTCCCATCTGGCTAGATTCAACTCTATATCAGTCAATACAGGTAGATACAGTAATTTAGTTCCAAGATTTTGTTTAGCCCAGTTGTGACTTGCAAGCCCAGATAAGCAACTGTGGTCTTGAACTGTTTTTTGTCCAGATTATTTTCTAGACACTTCATGGTGGGTTTTGCTATGTTATGATGTAGCACCTGGGTTTTGTCCCAATTGATCCTAAGACCTGAGATGCCTGTAAAAACTTTAAGTACTGTTTGGACGTTGCCGCAGGACTGAGCTGGTGAACTGAGCATTAATAGTAGATCATCAGCAAAAGTGAATGATTTGTGCTCTAGCGTTCCTAACTTAACTCCCTCGATTCCTGGACAGGTATCTATTGTTCTAATCAGGGGTCTAAAAGCCAGGATAAACAAGCAGGGGGATAAGAGGCACCCCTGCCTAGTGCCACATGGTAGCTTAATTTGGGGAGATAGGATGCCATTAGTTATGACCTAGGTCATCAGATTGTCATAAAGCATAGATATCCATGTAATAAACTTTTCTCCACTACCAAATTCAGATAGAGTCCTAAACATGTGGACCCAGCTCACCAAGTCAAAGGCCTTTGGGATATCTAAGGACAATGTGATAAATGGATCCTTTTTTTGGTTATTCCACCATATCAGGTTGAGTAGTCTACGTATGCAACCAGCCGCTGATCTGTTTTGAATAAAACCCACCTGCTCTGATCCTACCAGTTGGGTGAGGACACTTTGCATCTTTTTGGCCAAAATTTTTGTTAGGATTTCATAGTCTGTGTTCATTAAAGATACTGGCCTGTAGCTGGCACAGTCCAAGTGATCCTTGTCTTTTTTAGGGAATACAAACATAAGAATCTGACAGAAGAAAAAGGCCTTGCAGTCTATCGAGTCTAATCAATTGCGTTTAAGATTAGTATAAGGAAGGCTTGTTTCATTGTAATGGGTAGGATCTGTTATCCCATGCAGCAAGGAGAGTACAATGTAGTTGACAAGATAGCATGGGGGATAATTTCTTGTAAAATTCTCCTGGGAACCAGTCCAGTCCTGGGGTTTTACCCAAAGGCAAATCTTGGATTGCCTGTAATACTTCATCTAGAGTTATTTCTGTTTCAAGCTGTTCTCTGTCTAATGGTGTAAGGGAGGATAGGTTAAGATCTTTGAAGAAATTGTTGAGCGTTCCCAGTTCAAAAGTTCCCTGATTAGAATAGATATCACTATAAAATTTGTGAAATTCATTATTTATATCCTTATTGTTTGTGAGAATACTACCAGACACATTCCTGAAACAGGCCACAGAAGTGGCTATACCTCTAGTCGAATGGCCATGAACAGCCGCAGGAAGTTCCCTGACTGCACTTCCTATAACAGAAAGTAATATAGTTGGCCAACCATTTGAACAAGCACTGTTTAGAAACTGGAACGCCCTCTTTCCCAGGGGAGAAGGAAACCAAAAGCTGCAAGGACCTCCTGCAGTCCCTTGTACGGTGTATATAGTACTTGTTTATTCTATGTTCATCTAAAGTATGGAGCAATGCTTCCGCTGGATTGGCATACTCAGGAAAATAAACCGGTAGGTGGATGGTTTGATTCAAAGTAAACTCAGACACCACCTCAGGTAAGAACTTAGGACTGGTACGCAAAGACACCCCGTCTTTGTGGAGGATCAAATAAGGAGGCTCACACATTAAAGCCTGAAGCTCTGAAATTCTTCGTGCAGCAATGTCAGTGGCTCAGTAGACCGCACACTCGCCTCTGAGGCCGGGAGATCAGTAGGCTGTGGGTTCTATCCCCACACCAGGCACTTGGGTTAATATCCCAATACTGACACTGTAGTGCAGCAAGAGGGGGGTGCCGTCTTTCAGATGAGACGTTAAACCGAGGTCCCATCTGCCTGTTCTGGTGGTAGTTCGGGTGGATGTTAAAGATCCCATGGCACTTCTCGAAAACAGCAGGGGAATTTCCCCAGTGCAATGGCCAAATTTCCTCCACTGATGAAAAAAAAATACCACTAACATCTTAACCTGGTTCAAGGTCAGTTGGCATTCATCTGTATCCCCCTCCCCCGGGTCGTGCCTGAAAATGGGCAGGATTTGTCTAGTGCACTTACCCAGTCAACAAAAACTAAATGAAATGAAAAAAAAAAAAGAAGTAATATCAACAAAAAATAACGCTTTCCTTGACAGAAAGCATAGCTCACAAGTCGCGGCTGGCTCAAAAGGAGTCAAAGTAAGCTTCTCTAACACAAAATTCAGATCCCAAGGGACAGGATTGTGGATAAGAGGTTTCAAGTGTAGAATATCTTTTAAAAACATATGGGCCACCTCCAGCTGGGCAACTGTACGGCCATTAACAGGCATGTGGAACGATGAAATGGCAGCCAAGTGCACCTTAAAAGAGGAGAATTGTTGGCCTGCATCTGATAAGGACTGCAAGTACTCTAGAACCTGGTTTACCAGACAGATAAATGGATCCAGATGGTGAGAAGCGGCCACAGAGCAAACCACTTCCACTTCATAGAGTAAGTGGCTCTGGTGGAAGGCTTTTTGACAGCCACCAAGACATCAGCCACCTTTTGAGACACTCCAGATCTAGCAATGGCTATGTCTTCAGGAGTCATGCATGACGATGGAGTGACTTGAGATCTGGATGAACCAGAGTCCTCTTCTCCTGTAACAGCAGACCCTGACATAATGGCAGGGGTACTGGAGGTTCCACCACTAAGCAGCTGCAGTAAGGGGAGCCAAATTTGATGAGGCCACACTGGGGCAATGAGCATTAGAGTCACCCCATCCACGTGAAGTTTGATTACTACTCTCTGGATTAGAAGAAAGGGAAGGACAGCATACAGAAACATTCTTTCTAAGAGAGGGACAATGCATCTCGCCAAAAAGCTCCAGGCCCTGGAAGGAGTGAACAGAAAAGTGTCAGATTTGTGCTGTGTGGGGATGCAAAAAGGTCCAAACCTGGATGACCCAATCTGTTGAACAGGTCTTCTATAATTGAGGTCAACAGTTTCCACGTGCGCATCCTGGACTGAGACCAGCTTAGTTTGTCTGCAAAGACATTTTGGGACCCTGGAACATGCACTGCTCATAATTCTAGACTGTGTTTCACAGCCCAATACCAAATTCTCATTGCCTCCCTGCATGTAGAATAGGAATGAGTCCCAACTTGTTTCCTGATGTAGTGCATCACACTTGTGTTGTCTGTTTAACAGATGACCTGGAAACAGATGAGACTGGAAGGCCTGTAAGCCGTACAGAACAGCCCTCATTTCTAGGACGTTTATATAGGGGTGCTCTCCACTTGAGTACATGTTCCCTGTGTCTGGTGAGGGCCTAGATGTGCCCCTCCCAGCCCATCCCTGAGGCATCTGTAGTGAGACTCTGATGAGGGGAAGGAATTAGGAAGGAAACCCCTTTCAACAATGACTTGAGGTCCATCCACCACTGAAGTACTTTCTAGACAGGCAAGTTTACTAGAACTTTTTATACTAGGTCATCTGTGCGTTGGTCCCCTGAACTCTGAGTGTCCACTGTGGGATTCTCATATGTAGTCTGGCCATTGGTACCGTGGTAATGACCACTGCCATTATTTATTTAGCTTTTGTTGACCAGGTAAGCACACTAGACAAACATATGCCTATTTTCAGAAGCGACCCAGGAGATTACAAGGAATTACAAGCAAAGCAAGGATTAACAGGATTTCAAAGACAAAATATACAGACAGTGCATGATTTAACAGACAGGTAAGCAAAAACACATAACAAGGTAAACAATTTGACGGCAACATTCAAGTTAAAAAGGAGTCTCAAGAATGTCCTCACCGTGACATACCTGTTGTTGTAGACCACCTGGGCCTGTGCTATCAGATGCTCTGCCCTGTCCTGTGGCAGGAAGGCTACGCCTAGGGCTGTGTCCAAAACTGCCCCATGTACTACAGATGTTGGAAAGGGATCAGGACTGACTTTTAGACATTGATCGTAATCCCTAGAGCAATGAACAGATGCCAGGTGTGGTCTAGGGTGTTGGAAAGCTGCTCCTTGGAATGGAACTTGAGAAGCCAGTCGTCCAGGTATGGGAAGGCATATAGGCCTGTCTTGCGGAGGGCTGCTGCCACCACTGGTAACATTTGGTAAATCCCCATGGCGCAGATGATAAGCCTAAGGGCAATACCCTGAACTGGCAGTGCTCTCCCTGAAACAGGAATCTTAGACACTTCCAGTGGGAGCTGCAGATCGTGATGTGTAGGTAGGCATCCTGCACATCCAGAGTGAAAATCCAGTCTCCTGGTTGCAGGAGTGGAAGCAAGCCTTGCAGAGTGACCATTCTGAACTTCTTGTATTCTATAAAGAAGTACAGGTCCCTGAGGTCCAGAATGGGTCTCAGGTCTCCTGTCCATCTTTTAAACAGGAAGCACCGAGAGTAGAAGCCTTCGTTCCTTTGTTCCACAGGGACAGGTTCTATTGTGCTTTTCTGAAGCAGGGTGTGACTTTCCTCCAGGAGCAATGGGATATGATCTGGAGGATATTGTGAAGGCACTGGGGGATGATCTGGAGGTAGTTCCAGAAGCTCCAGAGCATTACCTTGTGCAATTATTTGTAGGACCCAAGTATCTAAAGTTACTTTCCTCCACTGGTCCAGGTGGAGAGAAAGGTGACCCCCAACCACCAACCTTGATGGCAAAGGGGACAGGGGGTGTTTGAAGGGGTCAGAAAGAACCTGTTGTTGCCACAGTGCCACCTCTAGGGGCTTTTGAGTGGGCACCTGGGATGGAGCTTGGTGGGGATAAGGCTGCTGCTGCTGCCCTACCATTGCCTTGCTGTCTAGTGGCAGATCTATGTCTGGTAGTGACTGGATAAAAAGGGCACCCTCTGCCTAGTCCTAGGCTGGGTATGGTACATGGAATGCACCGATTTCACGGTTCTACCTGAAGCCTGTAAGCTGGAGAGCATGCCCTGCACATCTGCTCCAAACAGCTTATGCCCCCTGAATGTGGCATTGAGAATGGACTGCTGGACATCTTTGACAAATCTGGCCACTCTTAGCCAGGAGTGTCTTCTGAGACATGTGGTAGAGATTGCAGCCCTGGCAGAGGGGTTCACCCATGTCAGTGCGACAACCATGTTACCAACGCCGATTACAGCACAGACAACATGCTGCCCGGCATTAAAGTGCCAGGCATAACATCTCCTGGGAGTTACAGTGCCAAAGCACTCTCCTGGGAAACAGGCTTTTGTGGGAGGCTTAGTCCCCACACCTCCCAGAATGAATATAATTTCCTCCGGGGCAAGCATGCCCTGGAGGGGGCAGAAACTGTGTGGGCACAAAGGATGGCATCAGTGAGGGGCGATCTAAAATTAAGATTGCCCGTCACTGTTGTTGCAGCGCCCTAATTGCAGAGGCAAATTTCAATTGCTGCGCTAACAAATTTACCTGGGAGAGACTTCAGAGGTGTCATAAGTGGAACACAGCAGGCGTTTACCTACAATGGCACCAGCCGTAAGAGCATGCAGTAGCTCCTGCTTGGAAGTACCTTCTGCAAGGGCCTGGGCAGTCACCTTGGCCTTTCTCCAAAGGGCATATTGGTATTTTATCATGTGGGCCTGGTAGTTTGCAATCCTCAGGCCCAAAGAGGGAGAAGCAAAAGTCCTTTTGCCCAAGACATCAAGCCTCTTAGACTCCTTATAAGGAGGGAGGTAACTAAGGTATTTTGGTGCCTTAGATCTGTCATGAGCTGCGTTGATGATGACACAGTCAGCCTCAGGTTGTCCTGCAAAGAAAGGTTTACCTGAGGGGCGGCCTAGCATGACTTATCTGCTTTCCTTGGAATGGCAGGTATCATATTGGGTCTATGCCAGGCAGCTATTGTGGCACCCTCCAGTGCTGGTAAGAGGAGAGGAATAGCAATTGGGGGGGGGGGGGAGTCAGGTAGTTCGAAGAAGTCCACCAGATTCTTCTTAGTGATATCTTGCTCCTCTGAGTCAAATCCCATTGCAGACTGAAGCTCCTGCATCACAGTATTGAATGAGGGGTCTTCAGGGGGGCAACTTAAGTGTGTAAACCACAGAATCTCCACTTGCAGTAGAGACTGTGGAGCTAGTTCTTTCATAGATGTCTCCATATTCCTCACCTTTCTCTTCCTCCTCCTCCTCCTCCTCCATGGTAAGCTCTGGGCTGTACTACTGGTCCTCATTGACATGGTCAGGAGGATGCAAGGAAAGAGAAGTTATCGACTACCTAGAGGGTGTCTGGCATCTATGCAGGGGTTGGTCATACTGGCCCCATCAATGGCGATCCTTGCACAGGAGGGGAAGGCATCAGGTGTTTAAGGAAGTCCATAAAGGACAAGAGAAAACAGCCTGCACGTTGGCACCCGGATAGTCAACGGGACCGCTGGAGGGTGTCGATGGGGGAAGTGTTGCCCCAGACGCTGACGGCAACTTACCAGCCGCAACAGGCCTGGTGGTGCTTGCTGTCTGCCTGGACCCTATATGGGTGTCGACGGTCGATGTGACTGGCGGCATCGTCGCAGCAGTGACCTACAGCGCTGAGATGGATGTGCTGGAATGGACAGACAACTGAGATCGTACCGGGGAGGTCTTGTCTTTGCTCTTCTCCCTCTCCTGGTGTTTGTGTTTATGTACCAAAGACTTTTCACAGTACTTTGAAGACTGGGAGCCCAAGGACTGGGCCAGCGATGCAGCAGAGCTCTTCTCCTGAGCTCTTGCTCTATCCTGGCCACCTGCTGCTTCAAAAGGTGGGTTTCAAAGGTTTTTCTCGGCATTGTGTTGTTGAATTTCCTGCAGATCAGATATGCCTTAATGTTACAGGCTGAGCAGAGGTAGTGGACGCAGACATCGTGCAAGTCACCCTAGTAAATATTTTCTCCACACTCGCAATACTTGAAGAGTTTCAATGCCTCTTTAGACGACATACACATCACTGAAATTCACTTTTAAAAATGAGTACAACTAGGGTGGGGAAAATTAGAAAGTCGACTAATGACGGTGTTTCCAAGAAGGGTCTGACAAGTTATGGTCAATGACAGGAAAAGAACTGAGGAGGGAAGTGGCTGCCCACGTTTATATGGGAAGTGCCGATGTAGGACATTGTTGTCGGCAGCCTCTAGTGGACAGCTTGCAAAAAGTTTCCATGAATCCTAGTGCTTGATGGTTATAGTTCCATAGGTGTGGCCTGATGAAAGAAATATCCTCAAAGATCTGAGGTTCCATTAGCAGCACTTCATTGACTCAGCAAGTCGATGCTGTAGAGGGAAATGAAAGTGGGCAGATTAAACAAGGTAGTAGTCCTGTATATCTCAGCAATGGAAAAGCTTCTGAAGCATCAGAGGCAGCAGCGGCTCCTTACCAGCAAGTGCACAGTGGTGTTTAGTGATAGGTGTTAGTAAGATCTCCAGATGATCGTATCATGCTGTCCTTATTATTACAGAAAGACTCCCTATTGCAGATCCCCTCACCATTTTGTATTCAGTAGCTCAAGCTCTGTGCAAGTTTACAGAATTCATACGTATTAACTGGGGTTACTGATTGACATGTCGCAACATAACAGAACCTGTCACTGAGCACTACTGTGTAGCAGAGGGCATTGCAGAATGTGATTCTCCTGGCAACTGTCTGCCACTCTGCCCTTAGTGGCCTTGGAGAAGAACAAACAGGTGGCACATGTCACCATGAAAAACCACTGTGTACTCTTTATAGAACGGCAAAGCCCAGAACCCTCAGGACAATAATACAGAAATATCCATTTCACTTAAATAACGAAACAGAAAATGAAATCCAAATACTCTGCTGATGCATGACCGTTTTACCACAGTTTTATTTAAATTCCTTCCTTTCTTTTAATCTTCATTTCGGTTTGCTGGATTAATTCAAACGTAGACAGTGACAGCAGAAAAAAACAAAGGTCCATCCAGTCTGCCTGTAACTCCTATGGAACCCCGCGACCTAACGTCATTACTGGGTTTTAACCCTCCCCATCAGTTTTCCAATTCCATTCCCCTTACTTGTCACTACTAGTGATCACGATCCCTTTCATTCTCTCCAGAGCTCATCTGATGCCCTCCACGGTTTCAGCTGCCACAACTCAGGCCAGCAGGCAGTTCCACGTTTCCACCACCCGTTCTGTAAAGGAATACTTCCTCACGTCCCCTCTGAAAAAAATTCTGTTCAAATTAAAAAAAATACAGATACTGATGGAAGCCTGCAAAAGGTAAATCAGTATACTTAGGAGTTATTTTTTGATGCAAATATGTCATGTAAGGAACATATAATCACACTGACAGAAAGAGTAAATAAAAAAGTGGGTGCTTTATGCCGAACAACTAAGTGTCTAAGTAGAAACAGTAGTCATTCAGGACTGTAGCCTTTTGTTCATCCTCCTCTATCACCCAGCTCCCATCTAATAGCCCAACTACTCCCCTACCCCTCCTTCGTTTTTCACTTATATAGCAGAAGAAAATATTTTTCGCTGCGCTTGATCCTTTTGGCTAACCGCAGCTGTGTGTCCACTTTTGCCTCCCTAATCACCTTCTTTGCTTCCCTATTGCTCTGAAGATGTTCTTCCCTTTCTACATCCCCCTGCTTCTTTTTATACTTGTAGGAGACTTTCCTTTTGGCCCTTACTGACTCGCTGAGAATCAAAGTGGTTTCTTGAATTTATTTCTTTTGCTTACTTTTCATAAGATAGCTGCGATGCTTCAAGGATGGCACCTTTAATTATCCCCCAATCCCTCTTCTACCCATTACATTGCCCACTCCCTCTAACTTGTTCCGAACCACCCCTCTGAGTGTGTTGAAGTTTGCCCTTCTGAAGTTGAAGACCTCTATTCTAGTGTGCATTTCATCAGGCTCACGGGCCCCTGCAAACCAAACTGAGTTGTGGTCACTGTTTGCAAGTGGCTCCCCAAGTCTTACTGCTTTTACTACCTCGGAGCTGGTGAGCACCACATCTAGGATGGATCCCTGTCTTGTGGATTTGCCTCTCCAGCTGCACGAGCAGGCAGTCTTGAAAGGTATCAGGCATAGCCTGGCTTCTCTTGTTGCTGGCTACTGGAATGTCCCAATCTACGTCAGGTAAGTTAAAATCCCCTACCATCACCACACCTCCCTTAGCCATTCTCCTTTTAATTTCCTCATTGAGCTCTCTGTCCTCTGCTTCCCCCTGCACCGGTGGTCTACAGAATACCCTAGGCGTAATTCACAGTTACACAACCATAAAAAAGGTTTGTTCTGTTATAACTACTTCCAATTCCTTAACTGTTCACTGAGGGGCACAGGTATTGTTGTAAACCAGCTTTATTCTACATGACTTCTCGCCATGGGATAGTCTATTGAGAACTGTAATTATTTTTGTATGAAATACAAGCTGTAAGGTTTACTAGCCATATGTTACGCACCAACCAATGCAATGTGAATAATGTATGTTGTTTTCAATAAAGTTTCTTGACTTTCTTTGCATGGGGAGGAAAGACAACTCTGTCCCTATTTAAAAAAAAAAAAAAGGGAGATGCCTCTGACAGCACCTGGAAGTCACGTCTCGTACAAGGTAATGGCAGTCTTCCATGACAGATGTAAAACAAGACAAGTATCAGTGGTCTCTAACAGTTCCTTCATGAGCTTTGCTAGCACCAGAGGGAAAAATCCCCCAGAGGTAGAGGTTCATTCACTGGAAAAACAGGTGGTGTAATCCCTTGAAAAAGTTGGACATCACCTTCTTCTGGACCAGAGCAGGTACGCTGTTTGAAGACCCAAGTGATTCAAGGATCACAGGTAATCCAGATGTGACTCACTGGGCATATTAAAAGCAATAGAGAATGCTCCTGACACATATCAGGGTGTATTAACAAAATGACAGTTGTGTGTGTTCGTGAGGTGGGCTGGCGATATAGGCACCCTGAAAATCTGAGGTTAATCCATCCACAAATGGCCAAGTTATGGCTAAAAAGTAAAAAAAGAAAAGTATCAGACTATACTAAGTTCATGAGCATATGCAGTAGGCAATTTTCAGACCTAGGTTTTTTTTTGGCATTTTCTCCATTGTACATAGAGGAGCTTGCCGAGGGACAGTGAGGAGACCGCAGCGCTAGACCGGGAGAATTCACAATGAGGGATCTTCACATGGGTGCCTGGCAGGGGAGGAGAGTGACATGGGTGCTAGACGGTGGGATCTTTATTTATTAGTGTCGGGGCTCCAGGGGCATACTAGCAGTGGGATTGTTCACCTACCAGTGGTCACATATGAAATTATACGTGCATGTTGGGAGGAAGGGGGATGCCAGCAAACAGGATTAGGCACCCGCCGACAGAATCTTTTCATTCAGCAGCTGGATCAGAAGGGAAGGGGATACCAGCGGCGAGGTTGTGCACCCCCTGCAGATAAATAAAGAACTAAAACAGCAGATCAGGTGAGAATGGGGACAGCAGTGGTAGGACTGGGCACCCACTACTGGTAATAGTTTTTAACAGCAGTCTCAGGCTGAAGGAGGGGTTTAAGAGGGTGGGATTCGGCACCTGCTGCTGGTAAAATCAATCTGCTGGGTTGGTGGGTTGGTGAACGGAACTGCTGCTATGAATCATTTTATCTTGTCAAAATGTTTGAGTGAGAAGAACGAGAAAATACCGCTGTAGCAAAAAACACCTTATGAACAGAACGTTGAGAAAACGTTAACGGCATAGCTGACAATGGTATTTTCTTTCTTAATAATTTTCAGTTGACTCACGTATAAATGGTGCCTCCTTGAGTCAGGAATTTCAAACTTGTACACACCGACTCAGCAACGTCCCCCCCTTCCTCCGCACCCGAAGGTTTATGTGTTACAATTCGTACATCTTTCTCAGTTGACTCACATGGCTGCCCTTGTATTCTGCCTGTTTTAGTACCCATGTGTGATTGACCGTGTAGTGCTACGCAAACATAGTCAATCACACATAGGTACCTCAATATACAAAAAAAAAAGTTTGGAGTCTTTGGTTCCACAAACTCAAGTGAATCCAGGGTTAAGCTCAACACCTCGCCAAGGCAACTTCAAAAACTGAGTCCTACTCTATCTCTATTGAAAATGTGCTTTGTTGCCCACTGGCCCGAGATACACAACCTAAATGGACTGGTCTTGTTTAGGGGCATCCTTAGAGAGCTTGGAAAGTTGTGTACTGGGCTGGCCCAGACCCTCTCGGGGGTTCAGACTGGCAACTGACTGTGTGATTGGCCAGCACCAACCACCAGTATCTGGAGGCTGAGGATGGGGCTGGGTGGTTGCCAGCAGCAGACAGGGAAGTGGCCACGACGGAAACACCGCTACTGAAATACATAAATACATAAATAACCAAATGTACTGAAAATGGGAAAGAAAATGGTCAGTGCCCCTTGTCAGATTATTAATAGTCACAGTCCACCACAAGGTCATCTTCCAAGTCAATTTAAATTGTTATATGTATCACACTACAGACACTTCGGGGGTAGAAAATAAAGCTTTATTAGCAAGGGTTAGGCATTTATTTCTCATATCTATCCTGGAACACATTTTTTTTTTTTGTAATTTGCCTGGCTCCCACGGCTTTCAGAGGAGGCCTCGTACCTCCTCCTACTCCATCCGCCAGGGCGATCCCCATGGCATCCCATCCCCTAGTGTCATCCGCTCATAGGGCCAGGGATGTTTTTTTCATTTTTTCCCCTTGTTTTTTTCTCCCATTCCCCTGAGACGCCTGCGCTTAGGACTAGCGTCCAGAGCTAGCCGACGATGCTGCCGCCGCTGACAGCCACCCAGCGCAGAACAGCGTCTCCCTCCCCTACCCAGTGAGAGCCAGTGCTCCGAAAAGCCTGTGACATCCACCGGTTTCAGGGCGTTGGGTGTTAGAGCACTCTGGTTTCCCACCCAGAGGGAGGAGAGCATCCATTGGGACGCTGATCCTACTCAGCCGACTCCTCAGCGACCCAAGTCCGCTCGAATTGGCCGCCGCGAGCGCGAGGTGTAGCGTTCAGCGCCTCAACCCTCACCGCCACCGGGCCGGCTCTGGAACACATCCTTGACCTAAACCAAGGGGGTGAGCCAACATTCTCCATATCCAAACACTGATGTCTCTTACTCTTCAGTTTCTTTTAAGCAACTCTGTCTCGGATGGATTTAAAAATCATTAACAGTATACTTAGTATTAATACAATTTTTTTTTCATAAATCAGCCAGAGTGTTTTTTTTTTTTGTTTGTTTTTTTTTACCATTAACCCTCTTGGAACTCTGGAACTGTCTTGAGGGTATGAGGGCAGCAGGGTATTAATACTACTAACTTTGTCTGAAAGGGTTAAAAAATGAGTAAGGGTCTAACAGACTGCTTTGGGCTTGGAATCTGAAATTAGCTGTGAACAAGGTATACTTACTGTCCCCTATATTTGTCTCTTGTTTACCCTGGGTGATTGCAGCCATAAATCAGAACACAGCTGCTTTCTTTCGGTGTGTGGGCTTTCAGTGCAACCAGGCACTTCAAAGTATAAGCAAGCCCTGACTTTAAAACCATATACAACTGTGTATAATGCATATGCCTGCCAATGCCAGTACCGTGAGTCAAACTGTGATAAATCAGTAAGTTATTGGATTCAACTGACAAGTCATTTTTGAGCTAGACTTGAGGAAAAAAAACTTTTTAATTTGGATATTTTTATATATTTTCAATCTTCTGGGACTTCTAAACCAGGCAATAGCAAGAAGGGCGTAAGCACTCGCACAGCACACTAACTAGCGTCTCAAAGATAAAAAATCAAGGAATCTGAGGAAACTTGGCAGCCGGCCAAGTGAAACGTCAGTCTGTATAGTGTGCGTCCTGATTCTGGTCTGTAATAAATTTGATTTTTTATCTTTGAGACGCTAGTTAGTGTGCTGTGCGGGTGCTTACGCCCTTCTTGCTATTGCCTGTTTTGAATTTCAATAGCACCGCACATATCCTGGTGCTCTTTGGTTTTTGCTTGCTGTTGGACTTCTAAACCACTTAACTGATTTTTACCAAACATACATGATTTTGAGATCCTGGTACCAACTAGATGCATGGCAAATTTCAGGTGAATCGGCTGAAGAATGGTTAAGTTATTAATGTGCAAATAACAGGGTTTAACTTTAAACTGTCTACACAACTCTAACATGCTGGTACAACCATGCCAGTAGAATTATAAGGCAATAGCAGTGCCCTATAGTTACGGTTACAAATACATTTCCATGTTAAACCCCTATATTTGCACCGTAATAATGCAGCCATCTCTGGATATAATAGCTTGAAATTTGGCATGTGCATTCCGGTGACCAGGATCTCTGGACCCTGAAAACTTGGAAAAAATCAGTACAGCAGTGTAGAAGTTCTAGAAGGTTGACAGTATATAGAAAGTACATTGAAATATCCAAATTAAGTCCTTTTTTCTCTACTGTAGCTCAAAAATGGCAGACAGTTGAAACCTGAAATTTTCAAGTCTGTTACAGTTTGCACCAAGGTAGTGCCTTTGGTAGGTGGTTTCAATAAAAATGTTTAGTTTTTAAATTAATTAAGAAAGGAAATCCTGTTAAGCATGCACAGAGCATTTTCTCAACATCCTAAGATGTTTTTGCGACAATGGTATTTAAGATTTTTTTTTGTGAAAATGGTAAGTTTAACAATGAGTGAAAACAAAAACGATAAAAAATACTGTTTTCATCTCTCATTGTTAAACTTTCCTGCAGCAGGAACCCAATTCAGCCACCAGTATCCCAATGGCCGCACAATCAGCTGTTTTTTGTTATCCCCCTTCTAACTGATCAGCTGTTCGAACAGTTTTTCCCCTTACTGGGTGTTTTTTTTTTTTTTTATTTACATTTATCAATGGCAGGGTGACAATTCTGCCACTGGATTCCCAACCCCCTTCCGCCAGATCAGCTGTTTAAAAATAATTCTATTACCAGCAATGGGTGCTGAATCCCGGCACTAGTACCCCTCCCCAAAAGTTTAAAATCGCCCCACCCCTGCCCACCCTCTAGCATCCATGCCACCCCCACTGTCACCCACCTCTGTCCCTTATCGTGGTGTCTTTCCTCTATGCCACCTCCTCAATGTCCCTCAATGCAATCCTCCAAGTGCAATGGAAGACAAAGTCCGAAACTGTTTCGACCTTGGTCGTTTCACCATTTTTAAAACTTTTATCCATAACCTGACCATATGTAGTCCAATTGAACCCACATTTTTAGGATGGCCCTATCCCCACCCCCACCTCACAAACACTTGAGTGATACTTTGTTATGGCACCTCACAACGTGGATGACGCAGTCTTGTATACTAGCCACTATGACACTAAGCTCCTAAAGGGTCAGCTGCAGTGCAACTTCAAGCGTGTCGAAGAATGGTTCGGCTCACACAAACTGGTCCTGAACTACAGCAAAACAAAGGTTATGTCATTCTGCAGTGCACGGAGCAAGTATAAATCTCTATCCCTCACCATCAAGAACCATTTGAGGATTATACTTGAACATGTTCCAGAGTTTAAATACCTTGGCATCACTCTGGACAGTTCCCTCTACTACACTTGGCACATTGACAATGTCGCAAAGGCCACTAATATATGGATCGGCCTGCTCCACAGGCACAAACAATGCATGACTGCTGATGCCCTTAGACTGGCTATCTACAGCTCTGTCACCTCCATCATCGACTACGGGCTAGCCATCTATGGCTCTGCTTCCCCTACTGCCCTCCGCAGGATATTGGTGGCGCTCAACAAAGTCTGCAGGCTTCTAACGGGCGTTGCCTGTCTAATCACACCTGTGACCTCTACTCCCAGGCCAGGTGGCTTCCACTCCTCAGCAGGATCCAATATCAGACCTGCCTGTTAACCAAAAAGGTTCTCCTCGGGCTCAGGCCGCCAAGTGTCGAAAAGCTCCTTATTGCCCACTGCAGCACCCAGCATACCCAAAGTGCTGAACATCAAACCTTCCAGGTCCCCAGATGCCGTACCACAATGAGTCAGAGGTCGTTCACCCACAGGACTCCTCAGTGGTACAATACACTCAACAAAGAAACACTTACAACTGTTATGCTTGGCCCCTTTAAAAGGCAGCTCTGACAACACCTCACCTCAACCAGTCAATGTGATTGCTTCTCCGAAGGGGACCACCTCTCCATTCACACTAGTCGAAGTTGGCCCGTAACCTCCTTTTTGCAACTACTTTTTTGACTCCTGCTTTCCCTTTAGTCACCTTTACCCTCCCCCCACGCCCCTACCTCACCCACTCCCACACATCTTTAAGGCACTTCGTGGACATCGGTCCCCTCTACTCCTATCAACCGTGCACTTCTACCACCTACCCCCTCCCCTCAGACAATGGCCCTTCAGCCTGCCTACTCCTTCCTGACCCCCACCTACCCTACCCACACCAACTGTGATCTCATCAATAATTTTTACCCTGAAATTTGTCTTAACCTTGCTGATGTTGTCTCTCTCCATGAATGACTGTAATATTTAAGCCTCAGCCTTTTCTGTGTTTCGAGACTGTGTAACATCGTTGACCTTTGTATGTATGTTTACCCTCCATCTTTTGATGTAGAGCCTTTGTAAATGAGTACTTCTTGCAAAGGTATTTGTAATCCTAGAGTTTAATAAATAAATAGATAAATACATTTTTGGGACACCCACTCCCAGCAAAACACAATGGGGTGGGGGTTCCAGCTTACCAACTGCAGGACTGGGCACCTGCTATTGGATAAAAGATGAGGGTTACACACCTGCTTCAGGACACATCAGAGTTCATATATCTCCTAGAAAATGCACACTGTATTGTGTGTTATTGCCTGTGTGTGTAGTGAGTGTGTGTGTGTGTGTGTGTGTATATATGTATACACAGTATATAAATAATATATATATATACACACACACACACACACACACACATATACATACACACACACACACACACACGGACATCTCTCTTTCTCCCTCCTCTGATGTTCACTGATCCACCCGACAGTCTTACCCTACTGACACCTGTACCTCTCTCTTGCGTGTTCATTGATCCACCTTACTTAGTCTCACCCTACTGACACCCTTATAGGACACTACTTCTCAGCCTCACACCACTAACCCCGAAATGCACGGTTTTGTCTCTTCCCAACTCTCCCTCACTCTCTTGCAGACAAGAGCAGACTCGCAGGAGGAATCCCACTAGAGGTTTTCATGATGCCGCATACAAATTAAATAAATTCAACAAGGGACTTCATTTGCTTACACCAGCTGTGTTTAGAACTAACAGCATATTGAAGCAGTGTCAGCTGTGTAATGCAGTGAGAACAGCAGCAGCAGGGTTCCCTTATCTTGGATATCTGGGGTACCATACACAGTAACAATTTGGTGCTCCAAAGTTGTAAAAAGGACCACTCTGTGGCACAGTTCTGCATTGTGCCCCTTTGTGCTAGACGCAAAACGATCACAAGTCTTTCCCTGCACTGTCTCACAGGTCAGTGTGATAGCACAGCAAAAGGAATGGGGGAAGCCCTATTAATGAGGGTGCCTACGTGCATGCAGCCAGAGGGCCACGTACAGCGGCTCGCCTACTCCCTTAACCCTGGTTACAAGGTATAGCATCCTCAAGGAGAGACAAACTAGTAAAGGCAGTTTATTAAGAGAACCAATGTTCCAGCAAGGGGAAAGGGTTAGCTACTGCACAGCACTGCCGAACATTGGCAATGAAGGAAACAGGGCTAGGGGTGGGAGCCACTGAAGACCAGGGGTGGGGAAAAAGGTATGCGACTCCTATCAGGGCCACTGGACGACCAGGTAAGATTGGCGTGGGGAAAAAAAAATCAGTCACACAGGAAAACAGTTTGGATAATCCTTATCACTTGTTTATTTTCTTCTTTGCCAAGGATCCAAAACATGTACCCGACATTTCGGTCACATTTAGGGATTTATATGATCCACTTTCAACATGCACTGCTTTAGTATCAGTGTTAATGCTTCACAATATTCATACACTAAATAGGTTTAAAGATTCTTCAGTCTGTAGGTGTCTGAGTTGTTAGTGCTGCTGGTACTATTTTCTGCAGCATTCTTCACAGCTTGCAGTGTGCTTCGTGTCATGTTGCGTAGAGCTATGTACCTTGACACGGAGCACACTGCAAGCTCTGAAAAACACTGCATACAACAGTGCCTTGGCAAAGAAGAAAATAAGGAAATGAATGAGTAATAAAGATTATCTGAACTGTTTTTCCGTGTGACTGATTGTTGAAACTTTTCTCTGACGGACTAGCCTCTATCAGTCCCAAACCAACTGAAATTGGCACCGTATCACTTTTTGGGGATACCCAGTGGAAACCTTCTGGTGTTCTTCACAAGACTGGCATCGGACAAGAAAATTTACAAAAATGCTGGCCACCGAATGGCACCCAGGTATGGAGAGGTATGGAAAGGAGGGAGAGGGGGGACAGGACAGAAACTTTCAAGTACCTCAAGGGAATCAACAAAGTCCAAGAGGGTAGCATTTTTCAGAAAAAGAGACTTGCAAGAACAAGGGGACACGATTTAAAGATGGAGGGGGGGACAGCTCAGGGGCAATGTGAAGAAATATTTTTTTTGCGGCGAGAGTGGTGGACACATGGAACAGCCTTCCTGAGGAGGTTGTGGGGTCAAAAACAGTGGGGGAATTCAAGAATGCATAGGACAGACATAAGGCAATTCTGGTGGAGGGGAGGAAGACGTAGGCTGTTGGTTAACTAAGATCTGCAGCTTATCCAACAGGTAGGGAAATGGGCAGACTGGGTGGGCCAAATGGTCCTTATCTGCCATCAAAGTCTGTTTCTATGGCATGGAGGTGCAGCAGTGGTGCCAAGTGCCCAGTGCACAGACCACAGAGCGACACCATGTTCCTGATACCATGCCATGGTCCAACCCTTGCAGCGGAAGCAATCCACTATATTAGTGGTCACACATAAATGAACATCTGGATTAGTGATTTGTATAAGTAGCATGTGTGCCACTGCTGCACGGGGGAATCCACCCCTGCAGGTAGTGGCATCATTTGTGTGTGGCAGTTCAAGGGGTAGCAGTATAGAGAAGCCTCTGTGCACCCCTGAAGCCTGCCACCCCCCCACTGTGACTGTATACTGCACCTCTGAATTCACTCAGGCTTCCAGCACAAAGGGTTCTAGCTAGTGTTAATTTTGAGCATTGTACGATGATGAAGACATCAAAATACAAGGGCACTTAATAAAAATGGAAATGTTTGGGATTAAATGTCCAACTGATAAAAAGTAAAAACTTCCTAGCAACCATGAAGAATATTAGTAACTGTCTGATGGTAACTCTTTAACCCACTAGCTTTGTTCACTGGTGAGATGATAGGGCCAGAAGCCAAGGTCACATTACTCTTCTGTAACACTTCAATAATTACAAAATCTTTTTGTACAAAAATACACCACTAAAGGGGTAGCAGCAACAGATCAAATCTATCTGTCTTTCTCATCACTGTTACCCTTAGATTTTCAAGGACAGGTACGTGGAGGGTAGATCAGTGGATGGGTCTTGGTGAGAAAGGTGAAGAAGAGAGGAAACGGTGTCAAGGATCTGGGCAGTTCAGGACAGCAAAATCGTCAGGCCTGGTGGAGGTGGTGGCTGGGTGCATGAAAGAGAGAGTCAACTGTGCAAAACGAGAACATGGGGCTTGCTGACACATTTGCAGACCAAAAGAATTTTGACTTAGCATTGCAAAGTATAGTCCCACAGGATATCAGGTGTTATTTCCAGACCTCACTATGTACATAAATAGGGGCGAGCACCCCTCACTTCATTACACCAGCAGGTACACTTAGGGCTACTGCATGATCAGTTTACCAGAGGAAGATCAAGAAGCTTATGTTTAAGTTATCTGACACAGTTTCTGTAAAAGCCTTGCACAGATCTTTGCTAGGTGTACCGTCTTTATTTTGCTACTTGGCTGGAGAGCAGTGGCGGAGGAAGCGAAAGATTGGTCTCAGTGCTTGCTGTAATTTTGGGCCCCCGGCCCCTCCAGTACCCCCCCCCCATCAGTTTTGTTTTTATTACCTTTATGCACCCTGGACCCTCTCTCAAATATCGAGGATATTATAACACATACACACTTACTTATACACATTAAACATGCCATTGCCAATTCAAGTGTTCAACACTGCATAACAATTATCAAAAATGTTCCATTTGGGACTGGTGGGAGCATGACACAGTATATGGCAACACATAATAGTAATATTCTCTACTCATTTATTTGAATCGCCTTTTGCGAGCCTTTCTTTCTGCAAACTCATCAATGATCTGCTGTAGGCTAATTTTTCTGGCTCGTTCATTTTCAATAGATAAGATTCCCAATCCACGAAGTCTCTCTTGTCCCACACTACTCCTTAAGTAGTTCTTTATAAGTTTAAGTTTTGAAAATGAGCGTTCAGCACTGACTACAATTACTGGGACGGTGAGAAACAGCAGACGTACAGTACAGACTTCTGGAAAACTGGATGCTAATGCACTACTGTCAACAATTAACACTTTTGCCAACTCTTTCACTGAGTGTTTTGAGATTTCAGACAAGATCTGAATAAAAGCAACTGCCCAGGAAAAGCAAGAGAAATGTCTTTGTAGAAATGATGGGCCAGTTTTTCAGCTCCTTTATACAGATCATCATCACTCGCAGAAATCAGCCTACTTGGCTGGATTATGCGGAATCTATCAGTGACTGCCTGCAAGCTTTGCAATCGATTTGAAAGCTATGTGCTTATTTTTTCAAGGCACCTGTAAAACACGTTCACTTTGAAAAGTTGTTCTTAGTCAGCAAGTCTTTCATCTTCACATAGCTCATCAAAATGGCATTTGACCCTTCTCATGCGCTTTTCTTCAAACTTGGCTTGTACACACCATTTTTCTGATAATGTAATTGCTGATTTATTTGCCTCATCAAACTGATTTTGAAATATAACTAAATCTTCATTGGCTTTGTGAAGTAAGTTTGCTGCTTTGTAAAGGTCTGTGTCTTCAGATTGTAGCAGTTTTGACATAGCATTGACTGTTTCCAGAATCTTTGTTTGGAGTACGACGAGAACAAAAAAACTAAAATTTTCTAATAATTTCTTTAATGCCAAAGCCTCATTGCGCTCATCAGCTTTTTTGCTCTGAAGAACTATTTTTGTGTGTGCCTTCATAACATCTGAATACTGAAATCTCAGAGCAACGAGTGATTCATACCTAGCTGACCATCAGGTAGGACAAAGCTTTTTCAAAGTAACATTGCTGGAAAGCTCTGAAGTGGAAGCGAGTGAAGAAAACATGGCCCAGCATTTTATACTGTGGCCGAAAAAAGTGTATAGTCGTTCGATCACATCATAAATATTCTTCACTTCAGGTATTCCTCTAACGGAATCATTCAACATGAGATTTAAAGGATACCTAAACAACATTTTGACAACAAACTATTCAAAAAGCTGACTCCGTAGGTGACTAAAGGAAAGGCTGCTGTATTCATTATTAAAGCTACACTGTCAGTGTTTGTCCACCGTTTTCTGAAGGACACTGTATCTTTTCAACAATTAACGTTTCAGAATATTCAGCACATCCCTTACCTTAACATATGTTCCTTCAGTTTGCTCGGTTCCTAATTTTCCTAATTTCGCCCCATTTGTGTATTCCCTCGGTTCGCATGTAAACCTTCCATTCCGTGGTTACAGCCCCTACGCAGTGGCATCATGCTGCCATGCTTTGACTGACACAAATTCTTCTCACACCTGTCCCCGAGCGTTTCCAGCTCCTTTAGGCTGCCAACGTTGAAGCAATCACTGTGCCTCTTGGTTCCTGCCTGATAGTGTGGAAGGTGAGTTCCTACCAGTGCTGTCATTTATTGCTGCCCTTTTCTCCAGGTAATCTCTGTAACAAGCTATTAAAAAAAAATTCTAATAGTTACACTGAACAAAAAACAGAGATGGAGTTTTCAGTTGCAGACTGTGTGTAAGTGCTGAAGTGGGTAATACAAAAGTGAGTTAAGTTACCATTGTAACCTGTTTAAAAAAGATGGACTATGGATGATTGTGTGCTGCTCCCATGTGTGTGACTGGTCTGAATGAGGTTATCATCATAAACAGTGAGTGGTAGCGAGAGCGAGCAGGTGGGTTGGCAGACTGATTTTCATTTTATTTCACATAAAACTGTTTACACTCATTCTGCCGGTCGCACGCGCGCACTCTCCCTCTCTCTCTTAGTGCCTTTCCCCAATTCTAAGGCAACACCTGTCTGTCCCGTGTACAGATGATTGGTCCCCGGACATAATGTCATGGTTAATCAGTACAGACATTATGTCGTGGGGACAAAATAGAGTTACTGAGTTTGTCGCTGATGTTGCTTGTCGCCGGTCAAAACGGAGCACATCGCATAATGGAGCGGCCAAATAGTCGCCACCTCCCATGAATCAGTCAAACAGCGTTTTAAACTCCTCTCACTAGTGCGCCTTATCAGACCAGTTTCTCACCATCACAATCCCCAGCAAAGATATATCCAAAAGATCAACAAGCAGCTTTAAAGGTCATCATGGTCCCCTTCCCCCATCCGAGTATAATCATTCTATACCTCGCTGACGTCATGGGCATTATTCTTTAAAATTGTTCACTGTGAGATCACAAGTTGAACTTTGCTTTGTTGTGCTATAGTCAGTGAATTTTACCTGGTGCTGCGGGGAGTGTTTGCAACAGTGAGTTTCAAAGTGTCGATGTTTCGACTGTCTGTGAACTGTGAGTGTGACAGAACTTCACAGCAGGGTATATATTTTAACTGGTGCTGCATGGTGTGTTTGAAACATTATGGGTGCTTGAATTTGTGGTGATTTGGTTATTTTATTGTGAACACAGTATGATGCAGTGTTGATGGAGGCAGGGTGTGTGGGGTGCTGGAACATTTGGGGCGCGAAGAACACATTTTGCCAATTATGCACTTAACAGCGATTGTAAGCAAATAACAGGCTGCTATTCAGTATTTAAATCAATCAGAGGTTCTACTGTAAGCCAAGGATGTTAATTACTTCACTGTGGCAGCAAGAGGGAGGAGTGTTCTGAGGAAGAAAGGACATCAAAGCACTGAAAAAATGATGGGATTATACGGGCCGCTTACATGCGTTTAAGTGATCCACATAGGAAAAAACTTAATCCTGCTCATTCCTTTGGACCTACACTATCTGAATGCCTAAAAACTCGGCAAGAAACTATCCCGAAGTTAGCTTCTGCAAAAACACACAAGTTCAGTGTCATCCATAAATGTCGCCATCTTTCCACTGCGGTCGTCGCCACTGAATGGTCGCTGTGGCTTCTTTTTTGCCCGTGACCTCTTTTTTTCCAGCAATGACAAGTCTTTTCTGCGATATGACAGCACCATTGTGACCGTGGCCAACTGAACTCGCGACTATATGTCCGTATGCCGTCTGCCCCATTCAAAAACAAAACAAATGCTAGTAGGACTTCTAATTTCAAACATTATTAGGTTATTGGCAACCCCTCCTGGCACGCTGGCGCCTGCTGTACAAATTCTTCAGAACTAGTTATTTTTTGTAGTGTTACTGCCTTTACTCCCCCATCCCCATCCCAAAACCAGGGTCTAAAGAATATAAAAAGTCTGTTGGGCCAGTATGAAAGTTTGCCCTGCCGGTTCATCGTGCTCCCTTGCCATGTTGTGTGGTATCCTCTGACTGAACAAAAAAAGCTCGAGCAACTTCATGTCGATCCATAGTCCCCATGAATGCATTACTCCCCTGCTCCGCTGATACGAGTTCTGCTCTAAAATCGGTCAGCAAGGAGCCGTATTGTGCTGGGAGATGAGTAACAATAGCAAACTTTTATTAATATGGTGCTCATCCCCCCCCCCGATGCCTTTCATTTTACACATTGGTAAATATCACAATACACTGAAAAATACTTGTATGATGAATACAACATAAAATAGTTGGGCAGCAGTAAATTAATGCTTCCATTAAAAAAAAACATTCAAGCCAAAAAGCCTAAAAATTGATGGCGGTACAAAAGAATGTGTTCGTTCAGCTCCCCTTCTGGCTTGGCCCCATGAGTTTTTTTTTTTTACCATTTTAAATATAATATAAAAGTGCACGGCACTGGTCCAGTTGTTTAGTGGCAATGCACTATATAGCCATGTGAGAGTCATGGATTCTGGAGTGACCTGGTGTCTCTTGTTCATTGGGTTCATGGAAGGAGGGTGCATAACAGATGGTGATTATGCTGTTTTTTTTTTGTGGGACGGAGGACTAGAGCATGTCAGTCTAAACTGCCCCTGTTGCTGCATTATGAGTAGAACATAGTGGGATCTTGGAGGGTACCAGTGGCTGTACCCTTTTGTGTGTGTGTGTGTGTGTATGCGTATGTGAGGGGAGGCAGGGAGGGCTGGAGACAAAATATAGAAAACGGGGCATCTGAGTCTTGGAATAAAGCATGATAGGAGAACACGTTTGAGTTCTCCTTGGCAGTCAGCCATAATAGCTGCTGCAGCTGCTTCCTCCTGAGAGAGTGACTGCTACCTCTGCAGATGATGTCATTCTGTGACTGACTTGCAGGGGTTTCCCATGGCTTCCCCCATAGACTGACGACTGTGTTACTTCCACCTCTTGCCTGGCCCCTGCCAGCCTGGATCTGAACTAAAACTTGTGTCTCCAAGACGAGCTCTGTTGCTGCAGTACCAGCTTCAGATGGGTATATTATTTACACTTAGGGTTACGTAGTACCGGCACTTGTCAGCAAGTGCAGTTAAATTTCAAATGTAGTCATTTTAGTAAAAGGCATGCAGCTTTCAGGACTGGTATTAGGCTCTGAAACTGTATTAGAGATCATTTTAAAATAGTGCATTCCAGCGCCCTTTGAGTTTAAAGTGTGCTGCACATGACGGTACATAAGCAATAGGACATGTCAGTTGTTTAATTATGGGTTAGTAATTGCATGCCTCTCAAGTGAGTTGTTAGTTATGAGGCGCTAGCACCAAGTACCTTTAAGAACAGGAGAGGAGAGTGCAATTATTATTACCCATAATTACACCCCTGAAACATCTTATTGCTTTATCATGTGTAGAAATATCTGTGAAAACCCACAAAGGCAGAAAAAAATTAGGTTTTAATGTGAAAGCCTTTGGATATAAAAAGTAGTCCCAACCAGCATTGTTATACTTCCACCGCACCCCCTGTTGCACTGCCACACCACTGAATTTATTCATTTGTTTTTTGAGCTGGACATGTCCTTGCTCTTCCTGTAATTGGTTTCTGACTGCTGGAGCTGAAGCCGTTGCAGTCTGAGCTATAGCACTGCCTGTCCACATAAACTGTTGCAGAACTGGTATGAATGATTTTTGAGAAGTGGAGTGTTAGCATCATATTATGGAGCTGTTGTAAGTGTTGACAGTGTACAGTCGAGCAAGGGTTACGTGATACAGAAAGGGAGTTTCAGGACTTTCTGAAAGTTGCTTGAAATTGTTTAAAGAAAAATGAGGTGCAAAAGGTAAATTTTTCTGTTTTTTTTTAATGTTTGGATTGAGGATAGTTTCAGTTGTATATTTATTTACTATTTATTTATTTATTGAATTTTGTTGACCTGGTAAGCCCACTGGCCCTCGAAGTCCCTTTTTCAGGGGCGACCAAGGGGAGGAGGGGGGGATTCAGATGGTAAGTAGCTGAAATTGAACCAGATTAAGCTGTTGGTGGTATTTTTAGTGAATGGGAGAAATTTGGCCAGGACACCGGGGAAATTCCCATACTCCTTTTCGATAAGTGCCATGGGATCTTTAGCATCCACCTGAACTACCACCAATCCAGGCAGATGGGACCTCGGTTTAACGTCTCATCTGAAAGACGGCACCTCAGAAGTGCAGCACCCCTCTCATGCTGCACTACGGTGTCAGTATTGGGATAGTAACCAAGTGCCAGATGTGGGAACTTGAACCCACAGCCCTCTGATCTCCCGGCCTCAGAGGCAAGTGTGCTACCTACTGAGCCACTGATACTGACATGTGTCCATGGTGAGTTTGGCATGTGGAAATTAGTCCAGTTGTGTAATTATGGGCTAATATTTATACGGGTCTGACTTGGGGCCAATGGAGGAAGTTTGTGCAGCAGGGTGAGAGAAAATATTCATTTTTCAGTTTTAGAGGGGGAAAATGTGAAGGGAGGGGAAGAAGCAAAGCAACAGAAGAATGACGCATTAAAAAGATGTTACACACACAACTCCCAAGATGCCCTGGGTGGTTTGACTGGCTCACACACTTTATCGCAATGTCACCAACCTTGTTACAGCTATCCTGGGGCTGTTCCTTTAGAGTCACAACACAGGCATTTGCTCACACAGTACAAGGGCTGTTGGATATAGGACCCTTCTTAGTTGTTCGAGGTAAATTTGACCCCTACTCTGTATCAGATTCAGGTTTTAATTGTTTGCGCTTGGTAGTGTTCTCTCCAGTAGTAAATCACAGACTTGCCTAATAAAAATGAATTACCTGTGATTATTACAACACAGCACTCCCAGAAATGTATAAGATATACAGCAAACGAAAGGAAATACAAGAACACTGGGAAATGTAAACAGTTTGAAACGGACAGAATTGGCCAACCCGCCAGCAAAGCGGTAGAGTTACCGCTTGCAACACCGGTGACCCGGGTTCGGAAGCAGGCCTTGGTCATTTGAAGGATGGCCAGAGGAGGGAGGAGGATTCAGTGTTCGATGAAGGTTCTTATCTGGGAAGGGAGGATTGCTGCACCCGCTGCAGTACTGCCCCCTGGGTGAACCTGGTTGGCAGTGGAGTTGGGGTACCACGTGGGAGGGGGAGGGGGAGGGCAACAGCAGGAGTCTGGAGCGGCATCATATCTCTGTGTGCGCCTGTCTCCTTGGACCCCATTGCACTCTGCCGTCCTCAGGTGGGGAAAACCAAGCGCCCCCCCCAATGCCTCAGGACCTCATGGTTTTGCCACTGACCTGGGCATCACCTCTGTGGGGGTACCCTGGTGGTCTCTGTCCTTGAGACGACCCCACTGCAAAGGAAATTTGTGGGGTTGGAAGTCCCGTGGAAAAGTGTGTGCCGGTGCTGGGGCAAGCAAGGGTGCAAAGCAATACGGGGTGAGAAACAGTAGATAAATAAAAAAAAAGGAATTAACAAGAGAAAAACTCACTAACTAACTTTAAATCTGATTTGTATTTACACAATCGGTCATCTTAGGAAATTGCTTCTTGCCACAGCGACTTGAGATTTACAAGACTATTAAGTCCCGTTTTGACTCATTGTGTGTCGGATATTACGTCTGCCTCCAACTATGCCTGCTGTAGTTAAAACTCACTTGGCTGTACTCTTTAGGACTGTTCTACCTTGTCACATTACTCTCAAGGTTCTGCCTCCACCCCACCCCCCCAACTGAAAATTCTACAACAATTTTATAGAATCACCCATTTACTTTTTCAAGACTTGTAACCGTTTTGGGCCAGTTTGACTCCTGCAGATGGCCTTGTTAATGAAAGGTCTCACTATTAGCGAAGCACTCATTATTTTTGGAGTGGCCTGCACTTAGCCAGGTTCAGTTTTATTCATATTCTGAGTGATTCCGTTTAGAGCCATGGGTTACCCTTGCTGAAAGTGACTTTCAATGAGGAATACGCAGTAGATACATAAAATAAGGAAAATGAACTGTTTACTTGTACGATCTGTATAATACTTGCTGCATGCATCAGCCACAGAAAGTAATTAGAAAAGGAAAAAATTGGGGAAGCCTGGAGAAACAGAAAGGAGCTAACTCCCACCTGTCAATCCCCATCTTGACTCTTATTGACTCTCTCTCCCCATTCTCTTAAGTACTCCCCCCCCCCCCGCTTAGGACTCCCCTAAACAGGGCCCTGGCCTTTGCTGCCAGTCTGTTCTCTGTACTCCAACACAGGGCTCCCGGGATACAGGTGCCTATGTTCTTTACTCACATTTTATCGTCGGGACACTTGGATTATTTTTTCAAAAGTCCCAGAGGCTCGGCTTGCAAGCCCCTGAGAGTTAAGCTTGAAAGAAGTCCATGCCCACGCACTGCTTGCACTGTAATATTATGTAGAGCACTGGGCGAGCCCACTCGATCAACCAACAAAGCCCTTGTTAGTTGAGTAGTATTTAATTTGTTTTATGCTCACCCTCTGGAACATAAAAAAATGTAGTTTAAATGCCCCCATAGAAACCAATGGAGCGTGTCTCGTTCTCTACAGCATCTTACAGTACAAGCAGTGCTGGCGCAGGAGCGTGGCTCCCATGTATTTAAATGGGGACCCCTGGAAATTTTCCAGGAGCTCCCACTTTTGAACTGGGGCCCCCCCCTTTTTTTTTTAAAGCCAGTCCTAGACCCCCAAACAAAAAATCTTACCGAGATCCCTGCCAGTAGCACTATGATCCAACCCAACATGCACTGTGCACATTTTGTATTGTACGTTCGTCCAGCTATCTTTGCATGTATCCATTCTGTTGTAAACTGACTTGCGTGTTTGCTTTGATCCCATCTGTGATGACTGCCTAGCTATACACACTTGGATGTTTTTTGTTGTAATTCTATCTGTACTACCATTCCCCCACCCCCAGGTCACACCTGGAAATGAGCCTTCGCTCAGTGTGCCTTTCCCGGTTACCAACTGTTAAATAAATAAAATGAGTTCCAAGACAGCCGCATAATGGTGCTGCTCACAACATAGGAGTGACAAGAGAACTGACCGGTGGGTAACTGATTGGTAATACATACATACACACATGACAAGTTGAACGCATAAACGCCACGCGGATACCAATTGAACGGGCTCAAGTGTTCGTGGGTATTCCACCCATTTAGTGACGTCGCTGTCACCACTGCTTTTATTATAGTAAGTCATTCAGAGAGTAAGCACCCAGTCCAGGACTAGTATTAAAAAATCATTTATTGAAATACAAAGTACTGTGTGCAAAACAAAGCTGGCTCACAACTATAATGGTACAGGCTGGCCAAAAAGTCTGACTCTTCGCCTGGCTACCCAGTAGGCTTCACCTGTGCAGGTGTTGCTGTAAGTAATATTTCAGGCATCAATACCTCCATGGAAGTCAGAAAATAAGTATAATAAACTACCACCACTGCTGCTATAAACATTGGTGAGAGTGACGTCCCTAAGTGGGTGGTATACCCGCGAGCACTTGCACCCGCTCAATCGTGACCTGCGCGGCACTTCTGCACTCGGCCAAAAGGTTTGGCAGTTTATTAAAATATAATCTTTGGATTAAAAATAATGACCAATGCAGCCCCTAACTCCCGAGGCAGCATTGTAAGGTATGTGGGGACGGGAGCGGGCTGCAGAGTTTCTTTACACGTTACCTTTAAGGTCAGGCGTTGATGGTAGCTGTAAAAGGGAACTGAGACACATGACTTGCATGGACCAATCAGGGATCACCAGCGAGTCCTGGCTGAAGGATAAAAGGACTCCCTCCTATCGTGTCCAATCACGTTAGTGTTCCAGCATGTAAGTGGTACACGGCAGGAGTGGAACAGCTATTCTGAGGCATCTATAGGCAGCTGCAGTTTGCAGTAAACACTACAGGGGAGACAACAGACCGTGGTAAAAGAAAACAAAATACTGGGTGGAGATATACTGAAACTGACAGCACAAGGTTATGTAACTACAAGTAGTGGGGTAACAACTAAGGGGGAGAGTAGGAGACACTCTGTCTTGGGAATGGTAATAAATACATTTCAGAAAAGGAAATGAAGAGGTAGGAGGTAAACAGGCATAGTAAGGAGGCGGGAGGGTAGAGAGAAGGTTCAATGGACAAAGAGGTTAATGAAGGGAAGAGCATGGGAATGGGAGTAGTGCAGTGTAATTGGTGTAGAGCTGCAGTCTCTTGGGACGTTCTGGAGACAGGTGCAGCCCCATTTGCACTCCCCTCTGTAGGTTGAGGGCAGAGGTGGCTGGACTCTGGGCCGAACTGGCAAGGTTACAGAGAACCTTTTGCCCCACTCAGGGGCCACCGAGTCTGCTTACACTCTCTCTGGATGGTCCTACCTGTCAACAGGTTTCAATAAAATAAATAAATAATGCACTTGGGGCATACGAAGCAAGGAACTGAGTATAGGATGGGGGTGGGTGTACTGTCAGTCGCTAAGCAGGAAAGGGACCTTGGGATTATCTAACTACCTCAAAGTGGCAGGGTACTGTCACAAAAAAGTGGTAAGAGCAGTGCAGCACTGAGATGCATTGGGAGAGGTATCTCCAGCAGGAGTAGGAGGGAGGTGGAAGCCCTTATTAGTCACCCAGTGCCCTCATTTAATCACCACATGATCACTGTAATGTATAAAATTGTTGTTAAAGCTAACCCCCATAGACTATAATGTAGCGCGTCCCCGCACTCTCCCCAGGGTTAATGTCATAAATTTGGCTGAGCTTGGGGTGGATCTTCGAACTGTGAAGAACCTGTGTCCCAGTTACAGCAATTTTACGAGTGTTCTGCCAGAAAAAGTAATGGAGATGTTTGGATCTAAAAAACCTCGGCAATAGTTTGCAGAGGTAAGGCACCGAACTATGGAGTGCAGAGGTCTAGGCTGGTAGGTCTCTTTAAATATCTTGGAATGCACTTGCACCAGGAAGTCTCCTTTTAAGCACCATGTTGATCACATCTCAAAGTCCTTACACCAGAAAATTGGATTCTTTATTATCTGAGTAATTATCTGTGTAAGGATTCACAGCGTGCCATTGCCACCAGTGCGCTGCTTCCAGTTTTACTGTATGGTGCACCAATTTCGCAATCTCTAAGATGTTATGAAATAAATAGGCTAACGATTCTGTACAACAAAACTGGCTGCTTTTCAGATGATGCCTCATCAAGGGAGCACCATTAAGATGTCTTCTGCTCCTTAAATTGTCCCTGCTTTGAAGGGAGATTCAGTTACCCCTTCTCACCTTACGTTCCAGCTAGTTAAGATGCTACACTTCCTTGCCTCAGTGATGTAGCACTTGGTAATAAAACCTCCTAGGAGGATGCTGTGGTTATCCTTTAGTTCCCTACTTGAAATATCAAGAACAAAGTCTTGTGTGGTCAGAAGGTTCCTTTTCCTTCTCTGTCCCCTTCCAGTGGAATGCCCTTCTGGTAATGCTCCAAGAGTGCTCCTCCCTTGGTGGCTTTAAAAAAGGGCTCAAGACACTTCTCTTTGAGCACAGTCTATGTACTTGCAGTTGTTGAATTGTTCCTACTTGGTCTGTATTTTTTTTATTCCACGGACTTCTTGTTGCTGACCAAAATGTACTTGCTAAACTATATCTTAATAATCTAAGATCTGACTGTATGTTAGCCCATAGTTGTATATGATTCAGTGTTTTTCCAATCATGTGACCCTGTGTTTATTTTGGTAGTTGTGTAATAGCTTGTACTACTTATTGACTTCCTGTTTTTTATTACGTTGCGTTTGCATGCATGTAATTAATTTGGGTCGCCTCTGAAAAAGGAACCGTTAGGCTCAGTGAGCCATAAAATTCATGGCGTGCTAAAGATCAGTTGTGTGGTAGCAGGAGCCGGCTGGCGTCTCCGCATTTCTTTGTTTTTTTTTTCCCATGGGCTTAGTCGCAGCAGCTCCTAAGGCTTTTCAGTTTTTTAAGGGAGATCCAGTCAAAGTCTCTCCACCTCATCCGGAGTAGTCACCCTATTTCCGGTTGTCGTGTTGTCAGCAAATATGCAGATCTTTTCCTCAGTTACTAATTCTTCTCTGTCACTACTGATGACTTTTACCAGGACTGACAAAAGCGTGAGTTTCAACAATTATATAGACACAACCCCCTCTCCGAGTCTACTGCCGATGCTTTCGGCACGCTCTACATGCTGTGACATTTTCTTGTTCGTGAGTGATTCACAATGCCTCAACAGCCACTGCTCTACTAGTTAGTCATTCTGCATTTAAATCCTCCATGACATGCACGACTACCACTCCACCTTTTCTTACACTCCACACAGCCATCTCTCCAGCACCAATCTTACCTCGCCACAGTAACTTTACCTTCGGGAATTCTGTGTGCCTGTTGGGTCTTATTTCTGCTAAGTCCACTTGAAATCACCCTCAATGACCACTTTTTCTTTTCTACATACATGTGTGCTTTGTCCTGCTAATTTCCTGTCAAATGTATCCGACTGAGACGTTGGACATTGTATCACTGAGAACCTCATTTTTCTACCACTTCAGTCTTGCAGCTGCAGCCCCATCACCTCTGTTCTCCTTTACCCCCTCATGTCCTTTGTGCATTTCCTCCGGTCCCACACATACACTGCACCCACAACCCGCTACGCTCCTCACAGCCATTACTCTACTTTCTTTGTCCTTGGATTGCCACATCAAAGTCCAAGTGCTCATTAGAAAATTTTTCCATGACATCTGTAATATCCACCGGCCACAGTGCCAACAGTGCCTGTCGCTCTGATGATTGTTTGCTTAATCTTCTTGCATTCATCTTTTCCACCATCCATCCAGACTCATGAATGCTGTTTTAAGCTGCTGCTACTACACAAATGTTATTTCTGTATTTTGTATTCTGTTTTTTTATTGTGTACGACTCACAGTTTCTGACAGTGGGACCCTGAGCAATACATTTGCCGTGCCTTGCTCTCTTCACTCTCCTTCTCCTCCTTTATGCTCTCTCCCTTTTCTGCAAGCACAAATTCTTCACTGCTAGCCTGTGGGTTAGGCTGTGACTATGCTCTATCAGACCCTAGGCTAACTGCAGTCTATTTGCCACACCCCAACCCTCGACTTGTTTAAATTCACCATTTGTGCAATATGCCTCTCCAGTCTATGCTTAAATACTTTTGTCCCCTCTCTGCTCCAGCCCTGGCAAAGCCATTGTTAATCTCCCAGTTACTGCCCAAGCTGCCTGCAGCACCAACTAAGTTTGACACCCTTATCCCAAGCATGCCTTCCACTCCAAAAACCTCTCCTTTCTCAATGTGCTCGCTCAAGTGACAAAGCACTGAGCACAGAGGAACACCATTTGTGATTGGGAGAAGAGGGGAGATTGAATCTTGGACCATTACAGATTAGGTTACATCTATGAGGTCAGCCCGAAACCAGGTTTTAGCAGCTGTGGGCAGGCAAGCTGTGGGTAGGAAGTCTATGAGGCCATCGTTGTAGATGGTGCTGAATGCATTCGCCAAGATGGCTGCGGTCCTGAGTCCACTGTCATTAAGCCAGAGTCACGAGGTGGTGGCGAGGACATATTTTTGAAAGCAAGATATGAATTGAGTGAACAAGGCATAATAAGCAAGGAACATGGTCAGCTGTGAGATACATAGATACATAGAAAGTGTCGGCAGATAAGGGCCTATGGCCCACCCAGTCTGCCCATTTGAGCTTGTAAGTTCAGTTTGTTTTCCTAGAAGTCTGTTTCCCCTTACCCCTGGCCTCTAGAATTCCTTTATGTCTATCCCATACATTCTTAAATCCCGTGATTGTTTCAGCCCCCACCACTTCCTCTGGCAGGGTGTTCCACTTGTCCACCACCGTTCTGTGAAGAAATTCTTTCTCATGTTTCCTCTGAATCGTCTCCTCCTCCAACTTCATCCCATGCCTCTGGTCCTGGAACATCTTTTTCGCTTAAAAATAGTGTTTTCCTGCACCCTGTTCCTCCCTGTAAGATACTTGTATGTCTCTATCATATCCCTCTCTCCCTCCTCTCCTCCAGGAGTACATGTTCAGTTCCTTCAACCTGTCTTCATAGGACTTGTTATGCAATCCATGCACCATCTTTGTTGCCTTCCTCTGAATCTCTCTACCCTGTCTATGTCCTTACGTAGGTATGGTCTCCAGAACTGTACACTGTACCCAGGTGGAGCCTCACTAGTGTCTTGTATAGCTGGAATTATGACCTCCTTTTCCTGCTAGTGATGCCCCTGCCTATACATCCCAGCATCCTATTTGCTGTACCTGCTGCCTTGTCGCACTGTTTCTTAATTGAGGTCATCAGAGATGACAACCCCAAGATCCCTTTCCTGCTTGGTGCATGCTATATCCTCACCCCCAACTGATATATTGTGCCAGGGTTTTGTGCCCCATATGCATTATCTTGCACTTCTTTGCATTGAATTTCAACTGCCAACCCCCTGACCATTCTTCAAGTTTCTGCAGGTCCCTTCTCATTCTGTGTACACCCTCTGGTGTGTCTACTCTGTTACAGAGCTTTGTGTCATCAGCGAACAGTGAAATTCTGCCTTCTAGATCCTGCGCAATGTCACTGATGAAGATGTTGAATAGGACTGGTCCCAGCACTGATCCCTGTGGTACCCCACTGGTCACTCTTCCCTCTGTGGAGTGACAGCCATTTACCACCACCCTCTGTGTCCTGCCACCCAGCCAGTTACCTACCCACCACACTACAGTCCTGCCCACACCCATATTCCCCAGTTTGTGTAATAGTCTTCTATGTGGCACAGTGTCAAAGGCCTTGCTGAAGTCCAGATAGGCCATGTCCACTGCCTCCCTGATCCACCTCCCTAGTCACCCAGTCAAAAATTCAATGAGGTTGGTCTGACATGACTCCCCTGGTGAAACCATGCTGCCTTGGGTCCTGTAGTCCATTGACAACCAGATGTTCCACCAATCTCTCCTTCAGTAGTGCTTCCATGATCTTTCCCACTACCGGTGAGGCTGACTGGTCTGTAGTTCCCTGCTTCCTCTTTGTTCCCACTTTTGTATAAGGGGACTACATCTGCTGTCCTCCAGTCTTTGGGTACCTCCCCTGTTTCCAGTGATTGGCTAAACAGGATAGCCAGAGGTTCAGCCACCACCTCTCTTAGTTCTTTAAGGACCCTGGGGTGCACCCCATCTGGCCCCATTGCTTTATCAACTCTTATTACTTCCAGTTCCTTCAGGACCCTTTCTCGTGTAAAGGGACTTGTGTCCATTTCTGCACCATTCTGCACCATGAGAGTTCTAATTATTACTGAACCTTCAGGAAATACAAGTTAACACAGCATGGCAGAAATAGGGTGGTCTACCAAACGTCCTTAAAGGAAGACGGACAGGTAGTAAGGCACGCAAAGGTCAAAACTGAGGAAACAATAGCATGAACAGTAAAAGGTGACAAGACTTTCTATTGATACATTAGTGAAAGTAGAACTTCCATAGTGCGTACTGCTAAGATCTAAGGGCATAAGGAGGAGTGTGAGTAGGAGGTCCAAGGAAAGGCATCTATCCTAAATAGATACTTCTACTCAGTATTTCCCGAGTGGAAGTTATGGCAGTGCTCCCAGCTCAGCACCATGGACAAACGGTAGGTGGGTGTCTGCACTAGTCCCTTCACCAAAGCAAGGGTACTACAAGATCTCTCTAAGCTCAGGAAGGATGAGGCAATGGGACCTTATGGCATGGATCCCACGGTACTAAAGGCGCTAAGGGTGGGAATAGCAGAGCCATCAGCAGGACTGTTCATTAAGTCTCTGATCACCGGAATGGTCCCAGAATACTGGAGATGTGCTCATGAGTTCCCGTACCACAAGAGCTGTAGCAGGCGGGTGCAGGGAACTACACACCAGTCAATCTCACCTTAGTAGTGGCCAATATTATGGAGACAATCATTAAGGAAAGGAGAGTGTGACACTGGAATCCATAGTAGCATAGGATCCAAGACAGCATGGTTTACAACAGGAATGTCCTGTCAAGCTAATGTCACACATTTCTCTGACTGGGTAGCCAGAGTGGTGGACAAAGGGTGAGCAGTTAGTGTCTCCTACCTTGACTTCAGCAAAGCTTTTGATACTGTTCCACGACGTAGATTGCTTAATAACTTAATAATAAGCAGGGTATGCTAGAAGGGTGATTTAAATTATTTTAACAGGGTGGTGAACTGGTTGGTGTGCACAAAACTTCGGGTGATGGTGATAAATGTTACACAGTCAGAATAGATTCAAGTCACAAGTCAGGTTCCACAGGGATCAGTCCTTTGCTCAGTCCTCTTAACTATTTTTATCAGATGATGTAGGCAGACTGATAAGAGATCTGGATAAACTGGCAAATTGTTCATTATAGTGTCAAATTGGGTTCCATGCTAAAAAGTGCAAGGTCATACACATACTCAAGAGAAACCCTGAAGCCAACTGATAGGTTGGTAGTAGAGTCACTGGCAATCACAAGGGTAGAAAGAGACTTGTGCTTCACCGTCACAGATGACCGGAAATCATCCTAGTGTGCTGCACATGGATCTTGGGCAACTCTAGTAGTAGTCCCGATCATGGCAGTTTGGGTTCATTGACAAAAATTGCAAAATCGTGCAGCTATGGTATAGGAACCCAGGAGTTTGTGATAAAATATGGGGAGGTACCGACAGTCATCCCACTGGAAATAGGACTTGGGATTATTATATCTGACTACCGAGAGGTTGGAAGGGGAGTTGTTGACAATCACAATGTGAAGAAAGAGACTTGGTATCATCATCACAGACCAGAAATCATTCAAGCTTCACTTTTCCTGACAGACCGAGCGCGATTGAAGCAGATTCTCCAGTCCTCTACAGGGTGAGCCTGGTAGGTAGATGTCACGTATACAGCCTCCTCTGCCTGCATGCCACAGCGGATCTTGTCCGGCTCCTCCTGATGATACTGTTGCCCGACTTCCTGGCCTTCCACACGCGCTTCCCATGTGGAGACTCTACAGCGCAGGAGCCCAGAGCTCCTTCTCTCCTCACGGCCACAATGACTCTGCTCCCTCAGCAGTTAAGCAGGGGGTCTTCATTCGGGCGCGACCCAACACTATTGGAGGGCTCCCACTGCCAATCCCCTCTACCTCCTTCTATTGGTGCGAAAAAGGCGCCACCTTCTGGACTTCAGTTCCCAGATCACGGGCCATACCTCTCATTGGCAGCCGGCTCCCAAAACAGTCCCAGCTCTAACTGGCTGCTCAATGCTCCATTTTAAGCGCCCATCGATCATCATTGGACCCCACAGACAGTCCGGGTCCAAAATGGAGGGGCAAAACACACAAAGTTACAGCTGCAAGGGAAAACAGGTCAGACAAACTACATTCCTTAACACTCAGTCAACATATAATACATAAATACCACAGCCCAATAAGGGTCCCGCTTTGCCTACTTAGCAATGGCAAAAATAAAGCACCTACCCCATGGCTCGGGTGGGACTCGAGCAAGAGAACCCACAGTCCCCTTCCTTCTTAGCAAACTGACTGGGTCAGCAAGCTGGCAGCTCTTAAAGAGACCACTAGAGGCATTCTAGTAAACCCCCATTTATAAGGGGGTTACATTTAGGAAAATGAGAAAATGCACCAAGCAGCAGCAATAGTTTCATTTTTGAATCTCATTCTCACCATGCTGTCTCAGAGGTGGTAGAGCATGTTGAAATACATTGCCTGTAAACAAAGGAGATTAGTGACACACCACTATTCACTGCATCTTTACACGGCACAGACAGTTGAATTTAAGTAATGTTACTCACAAACTGGTATGGAAAATCTTCATGTTCCTGTGCCCCCCCACCCCCCAAAAAAATGTATACAGTTATACAAATTCTCCACACAACAAATTAACGGTGATCTAGTGCAACCACCCTCACACCACCTCACAACATTTACTACAACAGAACCCTGAAGGAGGTGCAAGCTGCACATCATCCTCTTCTCACCACCACCACGAGCTGACGACCGACTGTCAGTGAGTGGGAATGTACAGTCCAGTAACCATTTAGTGAACTTCAACAGTACACATGCACAGCACAGTCACCAAACAGAGGTGTTGGTGATAGGGGCAATGTGTCAAGGTGATGGCATGGGGTTTCGTGGAAGGTGGTGGGTACATCATGCATGATAGCAGGTGGTTCAGTCAAGTAGACCATCGAGCATGTGCTTTTTTTGGGGGGGGGGTGAGGTTATATATGGCGCATGAACTGGTGGCCTCAGACGTAGGGGAAGGTGATCTCAAAGAAGTAAAAGTCGGCATCATGGAAAGGGAACATGGATTTATAATAAACATCTGTATCACAAACATCAGCATGGAGCAGAACACTACAGTGTGGTTGGAGACACCGGACATTGAGGAGAGTGACTGCATATCAATATTAGTAAACACTAAATCAGGGTGCTGAAATGTGGGATTTATTACATCAAGGAAACAAGACTCTGAGAAGGGAGGTAGCATACATACAAAAATTATTAAGTGCTGCACTAGGGAACATGACATAGGAGTGCATTACAAAAAGTATAAATGGGCTGTGTTACAAGGCAATGTTACAACAAATGTGTGTCTCATCATCAGTGCACTTGTAGACACCTAAAGCTCGTGGGGTGCTCACTGACACACTGATAACTAATACATACAATGTGTGAAAAGTGCAGCAGGCTACAGTACAACAGAAATGAGAGATAAATAAAGCTATACATAATAGGTTTCTTTGTGCATTAGATCATTTGTAATGACCAATTCTCTAGCCATTCTGAGGTGAAATTGCAGGACTCGGGGAAGATTGTAGGCAGGATGACACTAGCTGTCATGCACAAGGAGAATGGGACAGAAATGGGAAAGAAAATATAAAGGGACTGTAGGAGGAAGGAAGTAGGATCGAATTACTGATAGTGGCTGCACACCTCCCCCACCTGCTTTAGACATTGTTAGAAGTGCAGGCAGAGCCAAGGGCAGGTTCTTATCAAACCAAAGGCGGGGTCTCACACAGCACAGAATGGCAAAGTTATATTTGGATTTCTTACAAGAGTACAAGGAAGAAAAACAAACAAATGGTTGTGTCTTGATGGATGAAATATGAAGCACCACAGAGCCTAAATTCAGAATGGTGAGCGAGATTACAGATTCTTGGAAAAAGCTGACAGCGCAGCCGCTAAAACTACATTTATATAATTTACCTAAATGTGGTTCCAGAGCATTTGAATACTGTAAAATCAGCCTTCTAATTTCAAAAAAACTGTCTTACCTGCTTCCTAAAATGGCCGCCAAATGTGTTATGTGATGACATCATTGGAGCCAAAGTCAGAGAGATATATGGCTCTCTATAGTGCTAACTAGTTATTTTTTCCCTTTGTATAGAATTGTTTTGCCCAAATGGTCAAAACCATGTGCATTATTTTGTATAATGCACATGTCAGGCTATGGTTCTGTTCATTTTGTTTACTTCAACATGCTGAAAATGTGTTTTAATCCAACCAACTTTCTCTGTGGCAAACCACAGTGCAGTACAAATCTTGAATAACCTGGTGGTCTAGTGGTTATGGTAGATCCAAGATGCTACAATGGGGGTGGTGTGCATACTTAATATGCACTTTTTAACATTATTATTAAACCTTTATATTTTTTGCTATTCTTTTCTAGGACGTTTTTGACAGAACCTACAAATGTAATCCATAGTTTGAATGTAAACATTTGTACAATCAGTAAATCAGACTTCTTCAACAAAGTGAAATGCAGCAGCAGCAAGCAAGTATGTTACTATGTGGGGAAGGGTTACAGCCGCACCCTTCACCACCCCCTAGAGCCACCACTTTTCTGTAGCAAAGTTCTTGTGCAGTCCAATGTTAGAGTTCATACTTTCTCGAAACTTAAATACATGCTTGTCTTGTCTTCTTTTTCCATGGGAAATAATAATAATAAGAAGAAGAATTGGCATTTATATAGTGGTTTTCATACACATTGTATCCCAAAGTGCTTTACAAGCAATACTAGGCTGGTAGTGAAGTGACTGAACGTAGTGGCAGCCATTTCATACATTAATATCCACACACAGCCTTGGACAATTGCATGAACTGGTTTTATGGGAAGGGGAATGTTGGTCACACTTTTTATGTAAGTTACTTTTTGTTTACTTGCTTCACTTCAGAAATTGGGTGCAGGCTGCACTAGTAATGGCAAACAAGGCCAGGGAAGGAGAGCTTCAGTTCAGGACAGGAAGTGCTCCTGCTCCTTTATTTTAGTTAATATTTGCTAGTTTTGCCCCTCCTAAACACCCTTAGTGTATTTATGTTACAGTGAATGCTTGGTGCACTGTAGTTCGTGTTTTTTTTGTGGGGGGGGGTCCGTGTTTTTCTTTTTTCACTTATTTTTATTTGCCACAGCACAATTATTTCACTGTCACACACATGCAGGTGCTGCTGCAGACACCAATCAGCACTTTTCTTATGATCAATTCAGTCTGTTTGTATAGCAGTCTTCCTTTTCAGCCTTTTCTGACTGCCTAAGTCAGCATGAGGAGGATAATAATAAGGTCAGAACTCAGGAGGAGGAGGTTCGGTTCTGCTGCTCTGTCTCTGCTGAGCTTTAGTGAGGAGGAGAGGGGGGAGAGAGAGACACTGCAGAGCAGATGCTGCTGGAAGCCTGGACACAGAAAAAAAGGTCATACAGCACAGGCAATTGACCCATCACCGTCCCCTGGCAACTGCAACTAAGGAGTCTGGACTGCACTACCAATAATATATACTGTTTACTGTACAAACAACATATTTATTTATGGCTAGTGTAGTGGTTCTAGCGGCCACCTGGCTGCGTGGGTCAAACAATTTAGAAAATCAATTCAGATTCACAACTTATTTTCAGTGGAGTCATGCCCTGCTGTGCTGCCGTCTGTCTGTCTGCTAACTGATTTTAAAGGGCAGGCTCCTCGCTAACTGAGCAAGAGCACTGGCTGGAGCAGCAGGCAGCAGCAACCCAACAACAACAAGTGAAGAGAGTTCTGAATTGAAGTAAATCAAATTTTCAGATTTATTTTATGCAGCGGGCCAAAGCCAGGCAACGTGCCAGCCAGTCAGCCAGGGGCTGGGACAGCCCTTAGATCAGCAGTGACCCGCTCCCTACCTGTTCTTCCTGGGCCTGGCCTAGTCTGTGTCGCGCTGCTGCTACAACCAGTTCAATCACGACGAACTAGATCAAATTCAAAAAAATTTTATATTTCTGCTGTGCATCCTAGAAGTTCTAGAGCAAAATTTAATAGGATCAGACTAGAGGAGTTAGGAGTAGGAAGGGCATAGATACATAGATACATAGACAGTGTTGGCAGATAAGGGCCTATGGCCCACCCAGTCTGCCCATTTGAGCTTGTAAGTTCAGTTTGTTTTCCTAGAAGTCTGTTGCCCCTTACCCCTGACCTCTAGAATTCCTTTATGTCTATCCCATGCATTCTTAAATCCCGTGATTGTTTCAGCTCCCACCACTTCCTCTGGCAGGGTGTTCCACTTGTCCACCACCCGTTCAATGAAGAAATTCTTTCTCATGTTTCCTCTGAATCGTCCTCCCTCCAACTTCATCCCATGCCCTCTAGTCCTGGAACATCTTTTTCGCTTAAAAATAGTGTTTTCCTGCACCCTGTTCCTCCCTGTAAGATACTTGTATGCCTCTATCATATCCCCTCTCTCCCTCCTCTCCTCCAGGGAGTACATGTTCAGTTCCTTCAACCTGTCTTCACAGGACTTGTGATGCAATCCATGCACCATCTTTGTTGCCCTCTGAACCTTCTCTACCCTATGTCCTTACGTAGGTATGGTCTCCAGAACTGTACACTGTACTCCAGGTGGGGCCTCACTAGTGTCTTGTATAGCGGAATTATGACCTCCCTTTTCCTGCTGGTGATGCCCTGCCTATACATCCCAGCATCCTATTTGCTTTACCTGCTGCCTTGTCACACTGTTTTCCTACCTTGAGTCATCAGAGATGATAACCCCAAGATCCCTTTCCTGCTTGGTGCATGCTATATCCTCACCCCCAACTGATATATTGTGCCAGGGTTTTTGTGCCCCATATGCATTATCTTGCACTTCTTTGCATTGAATTTCAACTGCCAAACCCTGACCATTCTTCAAGTTTCTGCAGGTCGCTTCTCATTCTGTGTACACCTCTGGTGTGTCTACTCTGTTACAGAGCTTTGTGTCATCAGCGAACAGTGAAATTCTGCCTTCTAGGTCCTAGCGAATGTCACTGATGAAGATGTTGAATAGGACTGGTCCCAGCACTGATCCCTGTGGTACCCCACTGGTCACTCTTCCCTCTGTGGAGTGACAGCCATTTACCACCACCCTCTGTGTCCTGCCACCCAGCCAGTTACCTACCCACCACACTACTGTCCTGCCCACACCCATATTCCCCAGTTTGTGTAATAGTCTTCTATGTGGCACGGTGTCAAAGGCCTTGCTGAAGTCCAGATAGGCCATGTCCACCGCCCTCCCCTGATCCACCTCCCTAGTCACCCAGTCAAAAAATTCAACGAGGTTGGTCTGACATGACCTCCCCCTGGTGAAACCATGCTGCCTTGGGTCCTGTAGTCCATTGACAACCAGATGTTCTACCAAACTCTCCTTCAGTAGTGCTTCCATGATCTTCCCCACTACCGAGGTGAGGCTGACTGGTCTGTAGTTCCCTGATTCCTCTTTGTTCCCACTTTTGTATAAGGGGACTACATCTGCTGTCCTCCAGTCTTTGGGTACCTTCCCTGTTTCCAGTGATCGGCTAAACAGGATAGCCAGAGGTTCAGCCACCACCTCTCTTAGTTCTTTAAGGACCCTGGGGTGCACCCCATCTGGCTCCATTGCTTTATCAACTCTTATTACTTCCAGTTCCTTCAGGACCCTTTCTCGTGTAAAGGGACTTGTGTCCATTTCTGCACCATTCTCACCCCTTGTACTCCCTTCAGACCCATTACCCTCCTCTTCCTCAGTAAAGACTGAGCAGAAATACCTGTTCAATATGTCAGCTTTACTGTTGTCATCCTCCACGTGGCCCCCATCCTCCCCTTCAGTCTCACTATCCTCCCTTTGTCTTTCTTTTTTTTCACTTATGTACCTGTAAAGGTTTTGTCCCCTCTACCCACTGATTTTGCAATGTGCTCTTCTGTCTGAGCTTTGGCTTCCTTACTGACCTCCTGCCTCCTTTGCTTCTCCTGGTACTTCTCCCTATCCCTTCTGCCTGTGTCTTTTGTATTGCCTAAATGCAATCGTTTTAGCTTTCACTTTCTTTGCTACCTCTTTGGAAACCATAATGGTCTCCTCTTCCTTTTCCTCTTGCTAACCTGCTTAATGCATAATTCTGTTGTTCTTGTAATCCCCATTTTAAATACTGCCCACTGTTCCTCAACCCCTGATTCCTGTCCCATTCCCCTTAATGCCTCTTTCAAGTATCTCCCCATTTTCCCAAAGTCTGCCCCCCTAAAATCCAGGATACGTGTTTTGTGTGGTTTGGTTCTGCTCTTTCTGTGATTTCAAACCACAATGACTGGTGGTCACTGTTTCCCAGGTGCTCCCCCACTGTTACCCCATCACACTGTCCCTGTTTGTCAGCACAAGGTCCAGTATTGCCTTCTGCCGAGTTGGTTCCATGACCAGTTGCTTGAGGAAGGCACCCTGAAGGGAGTCCAGGATAAATCTGCTCCTAGTTGATGCTGCTGCTGCTGGGATGCTCCAGTCCACGTCTGGAATATTGAAGTCTCCAACCAGTACTACCTCACCCTTGCCTGCCATCCTTTGGATGGCTAGCATCAGCTCCCTATCTGTTTCTTCCTCCTGTGCTGGTGGTCTATAGACCACACCTGTGCGGATGGCTGTCCCCATTTTCCTTTCCAGCTTAACCCACAGTATCTCTCCCCCATTTTGTTCCTCCTGGATCTCTGTGGCCCTTATGTCATTTTTCACATACAGTGCCACTCCTCCTCCCTTCCTGCCTGCTCTGTCTCTTCTGAATATGTTGTAGCCAGGTATGGCCATCTCCCAATCGTGGTTATCATTACACCAGGTTTCAGTGATGGCCACAATGTCCAGGTCTGACTGCACCATGACAGCCTCCAGATCTTCCATCTTGTTGCTAAGGCTCCTGGCATTTGCACACATGGCTTTCCATGATTTGACCTCCCTAGACTGTTTCACAGTTCTACTCCAGCCCCTTCCTTGGTTGTCATTTATCCCTGGTTCTCCTTGTTGTCTGCCCGTCTGCTGAATTTTGCCCCTTTTCTGCTTATCCACCTCTTGGGCACTAATCTCCATCTTTTGCACAATGCTTTGCAGAGATAGCCACTCCTTTGGTTCATTGGTTCCACTGCTAGCTGTGGGGGGTGAGCAAGTAGGTACCTTCCTTGCTGGCCTGCCACCCCCCTTTGCTAGTTTAAATGCTTGTCAATGTAGCATTTAAACTTATCATTGAGTGCTTGATTCCTCCAGGATGGATGCTGGCCGTCAGGCTTGAACAAACCTCCATCCTCCAGGTGGGTCCCCAGTCACCAATGAATCCAAACCCTTCCTCACAGCACCAGTTCTTCAACCATGAGTTAAAGTTCCTGGTGCATGCACTCCTATTCTCCCTTGCCTCTCACAGGTAGTACTTCAGAAAGTGACAGAAGTAGCTACTTGCTTGAGACCCTCCCCAGTTTCCTAAACTCTTCCTGAACTTCCTTTGGCTCCCCATTTGCCAGGTCATTAGTACCTAGGTGGATAATGACATCCAGCTCACCCTCCTGCCTTGCCTTCCCAGTGATCCCCAGGATCTTCCTTCCATCCCTCCATGCCGTGGCACCTGGTAGGCACCTCACCTCCCTGTCCTCCCCTCCTGTGTCCCTAGCTGGATCCCTCTTATGATGGAGTCCCCCACCAGGATTCGCTTCCTCCTCCTCTGGGGTCCACTGCTTTCCCCCTGAGTTCACCTCCTGGCTACCTCCACATCCTTTCCTTCCACTTCTCTGGGTACCTCTATTTGGTTGTCCTCATTTGCCAGTGTGGCATATGAGTTCTTGAGTGGAATAGGATCTGGGATGTGCCTCTGCCTGACGCTCTAACCCTCCCTGAGCCCACTGTCATCCAAGTGCTCCTCGTTCTCGGCATCCTTTGAGGCAGTTGCATTGGACTTGGTGGTCCCTGGATAGGCGTGATGGTACTCCTGACCCAGTTTACTTCCGCTCTGAGTCTGGCTACCTCCTCCCGCAGTCCAGAGAGATGCATGCAGATAGGGCAGCACCTCAGTGTCCAGAAGGTCTGCCTGAATATGGCTGCCCCACAGCCACTGCATTGCACCACCCCACATTATACTGCAATTCCACTACTTGTCTGCTACAGAAGCTCTCCCTAGTTCCCTTTTATTAATTTACTGTCCTAAAAATCCTGCCACTGATCCTCAGATAATTTTTTTTAAAAAAGAAAACAATAAATAAATGAATCAAAACACCTGTCGTGTGAGGGTGGGCTTCTTCCCTTATGCCCCTCTACTTCACACACCCTTACTATACCCTGTGTTTAGCTCCTGTCAATCAGATTTAACAGGGCATATAATTAAGAGTTGGGGGAAGGGGAGGGGGGGCGAAAATTTGCAGCAATTAAAGACAGCACAGAATTACACCACCACTATGTTTTAAATTTTCAACAGCCCAGAAATAATTATAAGTAAAGACAACAAAGAAATTATAGTGTCACTAAAAGCCCTCAATCTAAGTTTAAAAGGAAAATAGCAATTACCAGTTACTCTAAAGCACTGAATTAAATGTGTTTCCTTCCTTCCCCTTCTGGCTTCTGAGAAAATTAACTCTACTTGCTACTTCAGCTCTGACTAAGCCCCACCTCCAGTTATCACGTAGCTGAGGTCAGAGGCCAAACAATTAACACCCTTCACCCAACTACAGGGCAGTCAGACAAGCCAAGATAAAATTTGCAGCAATTAAAGACAGCACAGAATTACACCACCACTATGTTTTAAATTTTCAGCAGCCCAAAAACAATTATAAGTAAAGACAACAAAGAAATTATAGTGTCACTAAAAGCCCTCAATCTAAGTTTAAAAGAAAAATAGCAATTACCAATTACTCTAAAGCACTGAATTGAATGTGTTTCCTTCCTTCCCCTTCTGGCAATGTAAGGTCTGAGCCACGGAGTCAAACAATCTCCACCACCACCCTCTCGCTCGGCTCTCCATCTCTCTCAACTATGGTGCTGGGTGCTCTTGACTCTATCGCTTTCCCAGTCGAGTCTCTACCCTCTCAGCTCTCCTACCCAACCACAGAGCAAGTAGTGATGTGACTGACTGACTGACACTGTCCCTATCCAGTCAGGTGTCAGTCAGCCAGCCAGTCATGTGATGCAGCAGCTCGGTGCAAGGAGTACCCATGGCTGTCCTTCTCCTGTGCCTGCTTAAAAAACCCCAAAAGGTCAGACCGCCACCACCACCACCCAGTCGCCCACCCCCCACCATGACACTGCCAGCCTAGGCTAGCGGCGCTGTTCCCTCCCAGTCCCAGACCTGTTGCTTCTGTGAGGCTCACCGCTCACCCTCCTCCTCCTCATTCGTGCACTCAAGAGTCGCGCAGTCACAATCCATCCTCGCTCATGCCCGCAGTCGCAAGACGGGCCACCATGGCACAACAGTACTCAGTCGGAATTCAGAATTAGATGGATTTTTTGCCGGCACTGCGCTCTCGCTCTGATGCTCTCTGCTGCCACCTGCAGGAGTGCACACACACAGGAGGAGACAGGTCAGTCAGTACAGTAGTTTGTGGCAAAAACTGCAGAAGCAGAACAGTGGGGAAAATAGGGAAATAAAAAAAAAAAAAACACAGCAAAAACAGCACATTTCAGTGGGCCCCTTAAGTGTCTGGGCCCCTATGCCACTGCGCCGGCTATTCCTCCGCCCCTGCTGGAGAGAGGCAAGACCCTGTCAAGGAAGGCGAGTCCCCCCGCCAAAAGGTTTACTCACTAATAAAATAACTCATCAGAGATTTTACAGCACCATTAACCTTTGCATTCCACCTGGGGGAGTCAAGTCAGTTATCTGTCCCCCATTCCAGGTTGGAATTGTTGCGGACAGAGATTTCGGGGTAACAGCCCCACTGTTGTGGAAGTCCCTAAATCTCTTTAACACAGAATAACAGGGACCAGAGTAATGCCACTTGCATGGATGGGGCCTGCCAGCTTGTCATTCAGATGAACAGCAATGTTACAGAGATATACTGGTGCTACCAGTACCCTATAACCTCGTTACTGGGCTTTTGGGGAATTACTGTTTGGCTTTCAAAAACAGGTGGGACTTGGTGAAAGTCTGATAATACTGACCACAAACAAGAACAATTTATGCAACAGAGTAAGGTGCATGCCATAAGGATTTTGCCTTTTTGCTGTGTATATGTTTTTTCTAGAGTAGGCTGGAGACATTTGTTTTAGCTTGCCTCATCAGTCATTACAGGGGGGGGAACAACTAGCCTTTTGCCTACTGACATTCAAGTTAAACTTAGCAATTCATTTTGTGACAACATTCTACCCACTCCTTCGGAACCTGCTGTAAACATTGTTGGGGCTGTCTAACTAAAAATACTCCTGCCATACCCAGCATAAAAAAAGCAAAGAAAGAAAGGACACAGCCTCTTACCCAAATGGAACGCCGAGGGCGCCTAGTGGTGCAACGAGCACAGCTGGAGCAGCATTGTAGGCCACGAAATTCCCAATCTGACCAACAGCCACTGTGAAGAAAACCATAAATTAACAGCCTGAAGGCAATCAAGTCAATGAGAACAAAACCGATCTTAAGGGGGCTTATGTAGCACGGTGGTGCGACACTGGCGCTTCCCTAAAGTGTTTTATATGATCTGGTGCAAGTTGGGTTCATACAGTAGGTCAAACAAGATGATGAAATTCTGAGGTCTGAATTCCTGTCTTACCAGTCAGAGCTGGGCAGTGTTACAAGTCCGTATGTGATGCCCTCGCAGAGCCGTACAAGAAAGCAGTGCAGGGAGCTGCACCGTGACTAACCAACCTGTGAGTAACCAGAGGTATTTAGGATCTAACATCAGGTCAGTCATTCTCTTTTCGTGAGCACTAATGTAGTCTCATAAACAGGACTCAACCCTCCCCCTCCTCCTAGATTTTTATATGACAGAGAAGAAAAGTATATCATCACAAGATACAATGGACACTCTTCCCCCATCATGACACAAGCTCCCTGATGTTCAACAGAACTGCAACACACTGGCAAATAATTTATTCACAACCTATTAATTACATGTGTTTTGTCTAATGAGACAAGGTGCTTGCTTGCTGTGTTGTTTTTTTTTTTTTTTGCAATATAACTATTGTGGGTTTTTTTTTCTCATTTTACATCACATGCATAAAAAACAAGAAACAATACCATTTATTCCTTATTAAATACATGTATAAAGTACATTTCAACTAACAATATCACAATATTCTATTTTTCCCTTTCAATTGAATCATACAGGTTAAAAAGAAATTGGCCAAACATTACTAAACCCTTAAATTCAGCATTAGGTATCAAACAGGTTTAGACTTGTGCAGTATTTCATGTTTGACTGCTGAATTAGTAAGAACATTTATTAAACAAAATGACAACTTGGCTTTGTGTATAGTACTTATCTTTCACTCAACTGTGCAATACTTGTGAGGTGATTAAGTCACTACTAGCTATAACCAAGGAATCATGATTATTAGTATGGAGTTTACAGGTCAGAGCAACTTTGTGATGTTCTTGGTTCTGCAGTGTGGGCAAACAGAAGTCAAAGAAATGGCTCCCAGATCTGGTCAAATGTATCAGTCTGACCAGTCACAACAGAGCGTAACCTCTCATTTGTAGTGATACTGCCCATCTTAAGGATCCACTCCCTGCCCTCTGGTACACTGGGATCCATGCTGCCATGATCATGTGCTGGCACAAAAAACAGGTTCCCAGCAGCTGCCTCCTCTGTGCTTCACAAATTCTAGGTTGGAGCAGTCTCCAAGAATGTACAGTTTTGGTGACTCCACAGTATCACTGGACATTGGATGGAAGATTGTTCTGGGTTCGGACTCCTCACTGTTGTTTTTATTTTAGGTAGGTCGGAGGGCCGGGAGGGATTCACTGTATAGTTTTAGTGAAGCCCCTCATCTCACTTTAAGCACCTCTTCACAAGCCACTAGTACTAAGTTTCAAAAGGGTTGTAAGTTAACGTGTAAAGTTTGTATAAAATGTGTGCCAAACTTGCTTCTGGGGAATTACATCTCCAATTGTGCTGCAATGGGCACATTTTATTTAATATTATTAATTACTTATGTGATTTCCGCTAATCAGTGCCCAGAGCATTGTCCATCTCTTCCTGCATACAATGGTCTCTTATGCAGGAACGTTAGGAGTGGAGCATTCCACTTCACAGCCAGGGGGAGGGCAGCCTCATTTAACTTTTGAAATTAATAACAAATACTTGAGACTTAATATGAATCATTCTAGCTAAAACAAGTGAATGATAATTATCAGGGCCTCATCTTGTGAGGTTTAGGCAGTCTGAACCTTTTTTTATTTTAGTTGTTTAACCAGGATTAGCACACTAAGCTGAAAGCTTTTTTACAGGAGCGACCTGGGAGCACAGGGAAGTTAAGTGACTTGCTCAGGGTCACACAGTATGCAAGTGGAAGCTGTGGGATTCAAACCCAGGTCTGGTCTGCTGGATGTCACCAGATTTCCAGCTCAGAGCCTTAAACCACACTCAAGAGTCTCTTGTATTACAGGAGATACTCCCAAGAGGCTCTTTTACCTTATAACAGAGGGGTGTAACACAGCAGTGGCAGATCCAGGAATTGACAGAAGGGGGCACAACTGACCTCGAAAACCAATTCTAGGGGGTCTAGGCATGTCCCCCCAGGAAATTTTGAAAATGAGTGTGAAATGGTGCATTTTGGTGCATTTTAGGCCCGGTTATAGGAGCAACATGTTGATTACCTACTCCCAAAAATTCTCCTACATCCCTTTCCATCCCAGAGCAGCTACAGTACAAACAGTAATGGCAGCCTCACAGGGATATATCAGCATTTATCACAGTCATTGTTAATTAGCGCCATCAGGCACACTCATTTAAGCAGGCTATATTAGTGCCTGTTACTGGTACCAGTCCCACCGAATAACTGTTTTACATTAATTAAAAAGCCATCATATTATATTTCTTTATTCTGACTTTTTATTTTGAACTTTTTATAAGTGCAATAACATACTGTGTAGGGCACTGGTTGCATTGGGATGACGGCATTTCCTGGGGCTCAGTATACTCAGCATGTGATCTCAGCCTCACTATCCCCCTGGGTGTTGATTTATTGCAGCACAACCAACAGCCTCTTTTCTACGAACATCTGAACATACAAAACTGCCAGCAGATGCAGGCCATATGGTCTATCAAGTCTGCTCAAATGTGCAGCTAGCAGTCCATCACACTGCAGCTGCCCCACTGCCCACCCGCATAATTGTGACCTTCCCCCTCACTTTGTCCCATCCCTCTTAAAACTTCCCACTGACTTACAGGATACCACCTCTTCGGGCAGTGCGTTCCACTTTGTCACCACTCTTTCCGTGAAAAGCATTTGCCTTATTGCTAATGTAAATCACGTCATTTGCATCTATGTTATATTAGAACGGTTTGTTTCCTTTGCCCATTGTGGGGTGCATCTGAGCCCTGTCTTGTTTCCAGGTTCATAAACAACACGTGGATTATGGGAGTACACACTGGCTGCTTCCATGGCTCCAAATCTGACTGCTTGCCCCAACTACTGCAACCCAGCAGTGAGTGAAAATAACAAGCTTACATCACTGGCACAGCTCAAGACAAAAGCAAATCATGAACAGAGAGTAACTGCACTTGTAACCTTTATGTTAATTTGTGTTTTCACCTGTTATGTCATGTATTTTCTGCTGACTTGGAGCCTTTGTAAATGAGTCCACGGCTCAAAGGTATTAATCCTAATCTGAAATAAACAGAGAGCCCAAGAACATTATACAAATGATTTGTATGATGTTCCTAGACTGTGTTCATGATATAGTTTCATTGAGCCGTGCTAGTGTATTGACTTTTATATAACCAGCTCAGTTTGTGTCAGTTGTTTCCCCAATGGGAGGCACCTAGGGTTGCCACCTGTCAGGTTTTTTACCTGGTGATCAGGTTTTCAGGGTCCCTATCAGGTAATCCGGGTTTGCTCTGTGCTGATCAGGCTTTTGAGCCATTTGGAGTGCTCACATACTTTTGAAACAAATTTTGACATATCATTGATTGTTTCAGCTGCAAGTCCAGGTTAGAAAACAAGTTGTTTTTGATATAGCCCTTTGTTAGTGAAAGCAGTCAGCCTGGGAGGTGTAAACTATGGCTATTAACACCATTAGCACTTATTTAACCTAATCTTTTCCACTACATCTTAAAGTGGCATAGCAGCAGAGCTGCCCCACCTTTTGTAACAGTAACAGTGCCAGTTGTCTTCCACTTTCATTTGCTGGTACACATTTTTATCTCTAACAGAATTGAGGCATTTTTAAATGTTTTAAATTATTTTTTTCATAAAGAAAAAATATATGACCACTTTTTGGGCTTTAAAATAGTACTGTGGACATGAACAAGAAACAGAGCCAGAAAAAGATATAAAGTATACATTACAGGAAACAATATATTATGTATTATTATATACCGTGCCATGTATACTGTTGTATGCTATTTACATTATTTCCTTTGTCTCCTCCCCAGATCATATCTGTAAATGAGATTTATTTTATCTCTGTATGTTTATCTGGTAAACCAATGTAATTAAATAAATACATAAGTAAATAAATAACTTGGAAGAACCTAGGAAAGTAACTTTAACAGGCACAGTGCTGTATCTTAACATTTTTGTGGAACTGCTGCTTTAAATGTTGTTTTTTGTTGATATAACAAATGGCCATCTAGGAGGAACGATGCATAAGAAGTCATGAAAAGGGGTGGGGCTAGGGGCGGAGCTTAGGATCCGGTTTTTGCCTCGTCCAAAGGTGGCAACCCTAGAGGCACCCCATCATGTAATAGGGTTAGATTCTCGTTAAGGTGAAGACTATGTGAACATGATACTCGTAGCCCTTGGTTTTAAATTATTTTTTTTTTTTGTTTTGTTTTTTTAAGAATTCAGACCTTGCCTTCCAAGACGAGACAGGACTATGACGGCTCTGCATTAAAAAACCAAAAATACTGTCTTATATAAAAGACAGCGGAGACAGGCATGCAGGGCACACAGATCTTACCAAGCAGCAGAGTTGCTCAACTGTTATTCCACCAGTACAGTTATTCTACATTGCCATGTTACAGTCTGTTTTTAAAATGAATTTGCATATTACAAGTATTTCTTTCTGCAATTACATGCACAACTGATGTCTACATTGCTTAGAAAACCAGAGTCTAGTTTTCTAAGCAATGTACTTACACATTGGGCTGGCTGTCATTCACAGGTCTTTAGCCCCCAATTGGCATCGCCCTAGTTTCAAAATCTTTTCAGCAGACCAGGTCCAGGCCACAGAGAAAATCTCTAGCAGTTTACTGTAGCTGCCTTACATTTATGATTAGCAGCCTTGTATTCTACATAGATTTACCGTCCCCCGCCCAGTAGGCAGAGATGGCTGCCAGGTGCACCTTCAGGGTCATCGACCAAAGCCCCAGCTGGGAGAGGGGCCACAGATAGTCCAAAATGCTAGCCACTGGACAGGACGAAGGGTCCAACCCCCTTGCCCTGGCACCAAATGGAAAATCTCTTCCATTTGAAGGCATAGCATTTTCTGGTCGATTCCTTATGGGATGCCTCAACAATCATGAGGACCTCATTGGAGAGACCCAAAGCGTAGAACTCTAGCCACTCAAGAACCAGGCTGTCAGGTGCAGGGATTGAAGGTCCGGATGGAGTACCTTCCCCTGATTGATGGAGAGCAGGTCTGGGTATGCTGGAAGACGCCTCAGGAGCCTGGAGCTGAAGCTGAGGAGATCTGGGAACCAGAACTGGCATGGCCAGTCTGGGGCTACCAGGATCACTTGCACCTTGTCCCTCCTTGTCTTGATGAGCACCTTGTGTATCAAGTGAAGTGGATGGAAGGCACATAAGAGGCCTGGAGTCCACGGCCTCGAAAGGGCATCCCCCTGCAGCGAGCCCTGCTAAGGGGGTGGGCATGAAACAGCCTCAGATTCGCGTTCTCCCTGGAGGCGAACAGGTCCACCTGAGGGGTGTCCCCGTGGGAGAACAGATCTTGTACTACCTCCTGGTGGAGTGACCACTAGTGAGATGCCTCACCTATCCGGGTGAGAGCATCGGCCAGCTGATTCGAGGCTCCTGCCACATGAATGGCTAGGTGATCCGCCTCCAGGTTGATCATGAGGGTCCATGTGCAGACAGCTTCCTTGCACAGAGGCAAGGAGTGCATCCCACCCTGTTTGTTGAGATAGAACATGGTCGTGGTATTGTCTGTCTGGATCTGGACCACTTGACCCCAAATGGACGGAGTGGTCAGGGCCAGCTGAACTACATGGAGCTCCAGCAGGTTGATGTGGCATCAGGACTCCTGAGGGGACCAGAGACCGTGGGCTCTGTGCTCACCCACATGGGCACCCCAACCCATCAGCGAGGCATCGGTCATCAGGATGACTGTTGGCTCGGGCGGACAAACAGGATGCCTTCCTGCAAGTGAGCTGGGACCAGCCACCATTGGAGGCCATTCCACATCTTCTGGGTCACAGTGACCAGCTGGTCGAGGTGACCTGAGTGCTGAGACCACTGGCAGGCCAGTTCTCATTGAAGGGAACGTATATGCCAGCGGGCCCATCGGACCACGCTGGTCCAGGCTGCCATGTAGCCCAGAAGGCACAGGAAGTCCTGGGCAAGGCGTGATTGCCCAACCAGAAATGATTGGGCAAAGGAGGAGAAAACCTCCGCCCTGTCCGCTGGGAGCCGAGCTCTGGCTCGGCAAGAGTCGAGCTCTGCCCCGATGAACTGAATCACCTGCGAGGGCACGAGTTCTGACTTGGCCTCGTTGATCAGGTGGCCAAGATCGAAGCAAGTCTGGGGGCCAGATCCCTGGACTGCTCCACCTCCTGCCTGGAGGGACCTGCTATGAGACAGTAGTCCAGGTAGGGACAGACCTGGACCCCTCGGGGCCTCAGGAAAGCTGCCACCACTGCCATGCATTTGGTGAAGACCCTGGGGGTCAGTGAAAGGTCGAAGGGCATGGCATGGAACTCGTAGAGGGTTCCCTCAGCTCGGAAGTGGAGGAACCGTCGGTGGTACGGACGGATCGGGACGTGAAAGAACGAGTCTTGAAGATCCAGGGAGCAAAACTACATGCTGTGCTCCAGGGATGGTATGATCTGACCCAGAGTTACCATCCAGAAGGTGCAGGACCCAAGGAACCTGTTCAAGTTGTGCAGATCGAGAATGGGGTGCCAGCCCCCCCCATCGGTTTTGGTACCAGGAAGTACCTGGAAATAAGCCCTGGGTCTGAAGGAGGGTCCACAACTCTGAGCACCACCTTCTTGTGGAGGAGCTGAGCAATGTCTCGGAGAGCTGACTGAGTGACAGCGGACACCAGATCCTCCCATGGGGCGTGGGCTCGGCTTGGGGGTACCTGCTTGAATTCCAAAGGTAGGCCCCAGTTGACCACTTCCAGCACCCAACAGTCATAGAAACACAGAAATCGACAGCAGATAAGGACCGCAAGGCCTATCCAGTCTGCCCATTTCTTTTTCTACCTTATAAATGTGCCATTGGCCTTTGCTCTGTCAGTGGCCTATCTATTCATACTCATTTGTATTGCTCCCTTATGCCTATCCCATGCCTGTTTGAAGCCCTGCACTGTATTCATAGCCACCACTTCTTGGGTAGGCCATTCCATGCATCCACCACCCTTTCTGTGAAAAGAATTTCCCACATTCCCTTAATCGCCCCCTAATCTCATGCTGTGTCCTCTTGTCCTGCTATTTTTCTTATATCTAAACATGTTAGACTCTTTCACCTTGTTAATGCCCTTAAGGTGTTTGAATGCCTCGATCATATCACCTCTCTCCCTCCTTTGCTCAAGGGTATACATATTGAGCTCTGTTAATCTGTCCTCATATGTCTTCTGATGCAGTCCCTGCACCATTTTGGTTGCCCTTCTCTGGACTGCCTCAATTTGGTTAATGTCCTTGTGAAGGTGTGGCCTCCAATACTGCACGCAGTATTCCAGATGGGGCCTAACCAGTGTCTTATAAAGAGGGATTATTACCTCCCTCTTACAGTCCGTGATGAAAACAGACCAGGCGGAAAGGAAGTGGCAGAACCGGACCCCCAAGGGAGGACCCAGGGGAGGCATGACGGGGCTGAGGGTGGCACCCCTCAACCCATCATTGGGCAGGCTTAGAGGAGAAGGATCTAGACGAGAGGCCGCCAGGACCCTTCCCTCCAGGCTTTCGGACCGATGAGGCCACTGACTTGGCCCACGGTCACCAGGTTTGCACCTGCTGCTGGTGCTGCTGGGCTGGTCTGGCCACAGGAGTAGAAGAGTGAAAGGGCATGAGCTTATGGTGCTTCGGGCCCTTGTCCTTCTGGGCATATGTCACAGAGTCCAGGGTGGCACTGGACTTCTCAATACATTGGAGGTGGACCTCTACACCGTGCCTGAACAAGTCAATGCCCAAAAAGGGAACATCTGCCAGCTGCGTTGAGTGTCAGCCGTGATGGTCAAGATCCTCAACCAAGCCCTATGGTGCACTGCTACTGCGGCCACTTCTTAGCGGGCACAAGAGTCACCAATGTCCAGAGCAGTCTGGAGTTGTTGCTTCGCCACTGCCCTTCCCAGGTCCCGGACCTGCTTGACCGTGGTCTGGAGGTCCGCTAGAAGGTGAGGAATAACCTCGTCCAGGGAGCCCAAAAGGGCACGGGAAAAGTGTGCCATCAGCATGGCCGAGCTAGCCTGATGAGGGCTGAGTGAGGAAGCAGCGTAGACCTTCTTCACCGAATTATCCAATTTCTTGGATTCTTTGTCCAACAGTTCATCCACATTGCCTGTACTGCCCAAGCGCCGAAAGACGGAGTCAGCCACCACACCCTCAGCTAAGGGACACTCCGAAAACCCCGAAAGGGAACCGATTGGGACTGCGCATTTGCAGGCCATCCGAGCCAAGGGCACAGGGCAAGATGCAGGACGCTGCCACAGATCCAGAGCCGGGCCAATAATGGCCTCGGCCACAGGGAAGGCCTTCATAGGAGAGTCACCTTTGTCCAGAATCACTGTAAGGGGATAAGGCAACGTCGGAAGGAGCCGGGGATCCCCGTGGATCCTCCAGGTCAGGTTCCTGAGTGGTCGGGTTCGACCCTGCAGGCTGAGCCGACCTGTCCGAAGACACCGGAAGCACCTAGTCCGAAAGAGAGAAACCAAAGTCTCCTGGGAGCGGGACCGCTCCTGATCCCAAGAGTGTCGATGTTGAGTCTTTTCTTTCTTTGACTACTTCTTGTGAGAGCATGAAACGTGTGACCCAAAAGGCCCTTCTCCCTTAGTCGAGAGAGACTGGCATAGCTCCTTGAAGGAAGTCAAATAAGTGGAGCCCAACTGGAGCAGAATGAAGGCCAAAGCCGAAAAGGAACTAGCCGTGGCTTGGGCCACCTCCTCCTCGAGGGCCTTGAGCTGTTCAAGCTGCTCAGCAGACCCCGCAGCCGCGGATACCATCCAACGGGCATCCTTGGATTTAACCGGTGAGTACAAGGAATCATAGAAGGAGCAGGACAGAGAATTGTATCAGTTAAAGCAAAAAGAAGCTGGGAAGGCAGTCAGAAGAGCAAACGCCCAAACCGAGGAAAAGACAGCCAACTCAGTTAAGAAGGGGGATGAAACATTTTACAAGCACATAAGGGAGTGAAGGAAGACCCAAAGACTGGAGGATAGCAGATGTAGTCCCCTTATACAAAAGTGGGAACAAAGAGGAAGCGGGGAACTACAGACCAGTCAGCCTCACCTCGGTAGTGGGGAAGATCATGGAAGCACTACTGAAGGAGAGATTGGTGGAACATCTGGTTGTCAATGGACTACAGGACCCAAGGCAGCATGGTTTCACCAGGGAAGGTCATGTCAGACCAACCTCATTGAATTTTTTGACTGGGTGACTAGGGAGGTGGATCAGGGGAGGGCAGTGGACATGGCCTATCTGGACTTCAGCAAGGCCTTTGACACTGTACCACAGAGAAAACTATTGCACAAACTGGGGAATATGGGTGTGGGCAGGACAGTAGTGCGGTGGGTAGGTAACTGGCTGGGCAGCAGGACACAGAAGGTGGTGGTAAATGGCTGTCACTCCACAGAGGGAAGAGTGACCAGTGGGGTACCACAGGGATCAGTGCTGGGACCGGTACTATTCAATATCTTCATCAGTGACATTGCGCAGGACCTAGAAGGCAGAATTTCACTGTTCGCTGATGACACAAAGCTCTGTAACAGAGTAGACACACCAGAGGGTGTAGACAGAATGAGAAGGGACCTGCAGAAACTTGAAGAATGGTCAGGGTTTGGCAGTTGAAATTCAATGCAAGGAAGTGCAAGATAATGCATTTGGGGCACAAAACCCTGGCACAATATATCAGTTGGGGGGTGAGGATATAGCATGCACCAAGCAGGAAAGGGATCTTGGAGTTATCATCTCTGATGACCTCAAGGCAGGAAACAGTGTGACAAGGCAGCAGGTAAAGCAAATAGGATGCTGGGATGCATAGGCAGGGCATCACCAGCAGGAAAAGGGAGGTCATAATTCCACTATACAAGACACTAGTGAGGCCGCACCTGAGTACACTGTGCAGTTCTGGAGACCTTACCTACATAAGGACATAGACAGGGTAGAGAAGGTTCAGAGGAGGGCAACAAAGATGGTGCATGGACTGCATCACAAGTCCTATGAGGACAGGTTGAAGGCACTGAACATGTACTCCCTGGAGGAGAGGAGGAGAGGGATATGATAGAGACATGCAAGTATCTTAGGGAGGAACAGGGTGCAGGAATGCACTATTTTTAAGCGAAAAAGATGTTCCAGGACTAGAGGGCATGGGATGAAGTTGGAGGGAGGACGATTCAGAGGAAGCGTGAGGAAGAATTTCTTCACAGAGCGGTGGTGGACAAGTGGAACACCCTGCCAGAGGAAGTGGTGGGGGCTGAAACAATCACGGATTTAAGAATGCATGGGATAGACATAAAGGAATTCTGGAGGTCAGGTGAGCAACAGACTTCCTGGAAAACATAAACTGAACTTACAAACTTAAATGGGCAGACTGGGTGGGCCATAGGCCCTTATCTGCCGACACTGTCTATGTATCTATGTATCTATGTAAGACCAAGGGAGGGATAGTGAGGCTTAATAAAGGGGAGGGGGGTGGTCAGAGGTTGACTGTGAAAAGGCAGAGATACTAAACAAATATTTTTGCTCAGTATTCACAAATGAAGAGGGGACGGTACCTAAACCAAACAACAGAAACACTCTGGATATGGGGTTGATACCAGCCCATTCACAGAAGAAAGAGTTCTGAAAGCACTCTTAAAACTGAAGGTGGACAAAGCAATGGGGCCTGATGGGATTCATCCCAGAATTCTAAAAGAACTAAGGGTAGAACTAGTGACACCACTGACTACCCTTTTTAACAAATCATGGGAAGATGGGGTGGTACCTGAGGACTGGAGGAGGACAGATGTTACTGCACTTCACAAAAGTGGGAGCAAGACAGAAGCAGGAAACTACAGACCTGTTAGTTTAACCTCAGTGATAGGGAAAATAATGGAATCACTTCTGAAGGAAAGAACTGTTGAGTACCTAGAGGCCAGAGGGGCACAGGACCCAAGGCAGCATGGATTCACAGCGGGAAGGTCATGTCAGATGAATCTAATAGATTTCTTTGACTGGGTGACCAAAGTAGTAGATCAGGGAGGGGCTGTGGACATGGCCTACCTAGACTTTAGCAAGGCATTTGACACAGTCCCACACAAAAGATTAACATACAAGTTACCCAGCCTTGGATGGGTCCCAAGATGGAAGCCTGGGTAAAGAACTGGCTGGAGAACAGGACACAGAGGGTAATAGTAAATGGAGTCCACTCTGAAGAAAGGGGGGTTACTAGTGGGGTACCCCAGGGTTCAGTACTGGGTCCGGTCCTTTTTAATGTCTTTATAAGTGACATTGCAGAGGGACTAGAAGCAAAAGTATGTCTCTTTGCAGACAACACAAAGATCTGCAACAGGGTTGATACACAAGGTGGAGTGGAAAGGATGAGAAGGGACTTGAAACGGTTGGAGGAATGGTCAAATGTATGGCAGCTTAGACTGAATGCTAAGAAGTGCGAAGTAATGCACCTGGGAAACAAAAACCAAGGGGAAGAGTACACAATTGGGGGGGTGAGATACTAACAACAACAATGGAAAGGGGCCTGGGGGTAGTCATATCAGATAACCTAAAGGTGGGAAAGCAATGTGAGAGGGCAGTAAAGAGGGCTGGGGGAATACTGCAATGCACAGGGAGAGGCATCACCAGTAGAAAACAGGAAGTTGTTATCCCTCTGTACAGTCAGCTGGTGAGACCCCATCTGGGGTACTGCGTGCAGTTCTGGAGACCCAATCTCCGCAAAGACATAGACAGGATGGAGGCAGTCCAGAGGAGGGCAACTTAAATAGTGCAGGGTCTGCACCACAAGACAAACGAAGAGAGACTTAAGGAGCTTAATATGTATAGCCTCGAGGGGAGAGGGGGGACATGATAGAAACTTTCAAGTACCTCAAGGGAATCAACAAAGTCCAAGAGGGTAGCATCTTTCAGAAAAAGAGGTGTGCAAGAACAAGGGACACAATTTGAAGATGGGGGGTCGGCTCAGAGGTAATGTGAGGAAGTATTTTTTCACGGAGAGGGTTGTGGATGCATGGAACGGCCTTCCTGAGGAGGTTGTGGAGTCAAAAACAGTGGTGGAATTTAAGAATGCATGGGACAATCATAAGGCAACTCTAGGGGGTGGGGGTAGGAGGAAGTAAGCTGTTGGTTAACTAGGATCTGCAGCTTGTCCATTAGGTAGGGAAATGGGCAGACTGGGTGGGCCAAGCAGTCCTTATCTGCCATCAAATTCTATGTTTCTATGTAACGCTTTTCTGGTCGCCCCAGCTGGAGTCGGGCAGCACGGTCTTCCAGAACTGATGGGTGAAAGGACTGACAGAGATCACAAGCCTACGGATTGTGGTCATGTCCTAGGCAGTACACGCACATTGCGTGAAGGTCAGTGCGAGACATCTTCTGCCCGCAGGGGCACCGGCGGAACCCGGGAATGGTTTTCTCTTCCGTCATGGAAGCGAGACAAGAAGCAGTAGACAAAATTCTAACAAGTTTTAAAGTAAGTTTTGGAAGCAAATCCAAAGGTTCGAGAGCCAGGGCCTACCACACACAGAAGCGCTAAGGAGGGAACCTGAACCTTTCAGCGGAAAGAAGATCTGGCGTCATGAGGTGGAGCCGAGGGTTTTACCACCCAGGTGGGTGGGAGGAGCCAGCTTGAAGACGTTCTGGCGACCCTTAAAGGGAAAGGCGATCTGCCAACAAGTGTGGATAGAACAACATATCCACATCCCTAGAAAATACCATTCCATATAGACAATTACTATAAGTAAAACTACATTTTTCAGAGGTGGTAGAGGCAAGAATGTGAAAGTGGTTCCTAAACAGAGGCTATGAATTAGGTATTCTATTCTAGTAGATGCAGTTAAGAGAATAGAAGCGAAATCACAAGAAGAATGCCTAGAGAAAAAAACAGAAATACAGAACAGAACGGTTATTATGACCTTTAGTACCACCTACACAAGGGATGCTGAAAATGTGGTTAAAATCACCAGGAAAATTGGCTTGTACTTAGCATGGTACATGCCTTGAACAAATTGTACAAAAAGGGCCTAGAATTACCTACAATGAAAAATACCAAGCTTAAGGATATCCTAGTGCACAGTTTTCTTAAAGAGAGGTAAGAACAGTAAGACCAGACTGGATGCGCCCCGCCCCCCAAAAAAGGCAATCACAGGTGTGGCAGCTGTGTGCATTGTAACAATACCCATAACACTAAATTCTTCAAGCACCCAGAAGAGGCAGAAAATAAGAAATACAAGATTTTATAAACTGTAACTCAGCATCTGTGATTTATACACTCACCTGCCCTTGTAGCATGATTTATATGGGACAAACAAAAACACAGCTCTAACAGTAGCTGAACATAACACAGCCATCAGAGAAAAGATACATCATATGCCATGGTGAGACACCAGCAGCAGAGAAATCATAGATCAGTATCCAGGCTAAAGTTTATAAGACTTGAAATAGTTAAGCCATCTGGGAGACGTGACATGCAGAGACAATTACTACAAAGAGAAATTCTACTGGATTTATTTACTTGTTGAGAACTTTGAAGATAACCGTTTAGTACTAGTGCTCATTTACAAAAGCTCCACCTCCACATCAAATAGCAAGTCACAACAAAACATTTGAGTACTTTTTTTCGCTCATCTTTTCAACAAGCTTGCCAGAGGAGCATACATTGAATTCCTGGTGCATAAGGGGGGAAGCCTACAACATCCAGGAGCAATAAATGACACATAAAGAACAGTGCGGATACCTGAGCTTATAATCTTACCTAGAGTACAGTGTCTGCAGTACTCGGGATGGCAGCAGCAAAGAAAACGGCAGCAGTCAGTCGGAGAAACAGGCCAACGGTAGCAATAGACTACTGGTGCTGAAGTGGACCGGAGTTAAAGGGGGGGTGAACAGGCAGGCCAGCAAAGCAGCACTATTACAGACCAAAGCAGTCCCTGAGGCATTCTTATACACCTCAGGAGTGCTAGCATGAGCATGACGGCGGGAATTACAAAGAACAAAAAAAAAATTCTCAAGGCAAGGATGATCCCTACTGATTGGTTCAGCCCACACTTTGTGCAACAAGTAAAACATGCATGAGTGGAATGCTGGAGGCGTGCCTAACCTCTGACCCAACCCGTACAGCCACAGACTTCAATGACGCCTTCACAAACCTCAGCCAGGTTCTCCACCCTAACTTCTTTGACCCACCCCCAGCCAGCTCCCCCACCTCCCCCCTGTAGCCCCTCCCTTTCGCCTGCGCTGCATAACACCCAAGTACGCTGAGCCATATCTCAGAATAGCTCTAAGCCACTCCCAATATAGTAGTGACTCCTTAGACCTGAAACTCCTTTGGCTCACTCTCACTGAGGTGCTCTACCCTCTCACCCATATACTAAACCACTCCCTATGCCAGGGGAAATCCCCCTCCATTACGCCAATATTTAAAAATGGGGACCGTACCCTCACTAACAACTACTGCCCTATCTCCATCCTCCCTCCCCTGTCCAAGGCCCTAGAGAGGATCATCTCTGATCAGCTCACGGACCACCTCAACAAATACAACATACTATGCAAGCAGCAACACGGCTTCCAGAAAGGGCACAGTACTACTACTGCCCTCTTGGAACTTACCACACACATTCACTCCGCCCTAGACAGAGGTCATATTACTGGGGCTGTCTTTATTGATCTCACTAAGGCGTCTGATACCGTCAAACACTCCCTCCTACTAACCGCACTTACCAATATCGGTTTCTCACGTGATGCCCTTGGATGGTTCACTGACTACCTGACTAACCATTTCCAACAGGTCAAAATTGGCAACACCCAATCCAATAGGCTACCTGTCCTCTATGGAGTCCCCCAAGGGTCCGTCCTCGGACCACTTCTGTTTAGCCTCTTCCTTAACTCACTCCCCATATCCTGCTCTGGCAACCTACTACTCTACGCGGACGATGCTGTCCTATACTCCTCCTACTCTGACCCCATGCAACTCCACCTTTCCCTTCAATCCTCCTTCAGTGCTGCTGAAAAGTGGTTCCACACACAACGCCTAATCCTCAATTATAACAAGACCAAAGTTATGTTCTTTACACACCCCTTAACTCCCGGAAGGAACTGTGCCCCCAAGTACAAACTGCCTACCTGGCCCCTTTTGAACAAGTGGACTCTTTTAAATACCCGGGCATTACTCTAGACCCTGCACTCACCTTCCACCAACATATACACCTCCTGTCTACTGCCCTCAATGTTCGGATTGGGCTACTGTATCGTTTCAAACACTGTCTTACTCCAAATGCCACGAGGCTTGCTGTCTTCTCCTCTGTCCTCTCCCTGCTTGATTATGGCCTACTAATCTATAGCACGGCGAACACCTCGGCCCTACAAAGACTTCGACTCTCTCTAAACAAAGCCTGTCGCCTCACCCTGGACTGTGACTGGCTAACTCACACATGTTCTCTTTATAATGCTACCAACTGGCTTAACCTCGACAACAGAATTAAGTTTCACACCTGCCTCATGGCCAGAAAAATATACCTAGGCCTCTGCCCCCGCCGGGATCACATCCCTAATCCGCCCGACTGTGACACTTAAGCAGACTCATAGCTCTGGTATGCAACTCCTCTTTGTCCCACACTGTCGAACCTCCCAACTCCAAAGGTCCTTTAGTTACTGAGCCCCCTCCTGGGTTAACAGCCTTCCCACCCCTCTTGTCAGTGAGCGCAGACTTGGACCCTTTAAAACCTCTCTTAGAAACCATCTCCAGTCCTCAAACCACTGTGACTGCCAATGATTCAGCTCCCACCCCCTCCTGACTAAGGCCTATTTGGCTGGCTTCTTCCACCCCTAACCTGTCCCTAACCTGAGTCCCCCTAACTTAGCTCTATATCTGAGCTATCATATGTATCGACTGAATGTAGTAATTATTCCTAGTATCTAACTGCTAGCCTAACAATGGTCCTTGTGACAACCGGACTGTATCCAGCCAAACAACTATGTAATCGTTTGTCTATTTTGTATGCAATTTCTGTGACGTGGAACCTCTGTAAAGGAGTCTCTGACTCAAAGGTACTTTCTGAAATATTCATAAATAACATAAATAAAATCTCTGGCTCTGTCAGTTCAGAGTCGAGCCCGACTGTCATTGGTGCCGACCCCTTTCTAGGGATATGCCTGTTATGTGTCTTCTTGTTTCTTCCACTGCGTAATTCAAAGACAAGCAGCAGTCTTTGAATTATGCAGGGAAGACACTTACCAGCTTCAGTTGTTTCCAATTAAGCACAGGGGATGGCACGCGCCCAGCTCCTCAAAGGGGATGGCACGCGCTCTCGCACCACAGCATGAATCTGCCTCTGCACAGAAACATAGACAATGATGGCAGAAAAAGACCAACAGTCCATCCTATCAAACCTGAGATCTTTTGTCAACACAGGGTCTTTATCTGCACTATCCACCCCCTCGTTCCATGTTTTACTACTACCCCTGTAACTACTAAGCCCTTAACTCTGGCCCAATCGTGTTTGAATCCATTATGGTTTTAATTGACCACCACCTCCGCTGGCAGACTATTTCGCACCTCAAATATTGTTTATGTAAAATGAAATGGTCTCACATCCCTCCTGGACACCCCCACTGCCAGCTTCCACTCATGACCTTGAGTGTTCTAGATTCACTCCTCTTGTTGAATAGTTCCTCGTAGTTCACCTTGTTCATTCCTTTCAGAAACTTTAAGTTCTCTATCATATCACCCATCGCTTTGCGCAAGTAGATGTTCGGTGCCCTAAGCCGACCCTCGTAGGATCTGCCCTGCTAGCTCTGAATCATTCTGGTTACCCTTCGGTGCATCAGCACCAGCCTGTGCTTGTCTTTCCTTAGATGAGTTGAAATTTATTTATATTGTAACAGGACTGGGTTATTAAGCAGCAGCCTGTTTTCTGAACTGTCCGGTGTACAAGCAGATAAAGTTGTAAAACTAATAACATACACGTACCTGGACTATGGGGTACAGTTCTGGAGGCCCCGTCTAAGAAAGGACATAGATGGCATGGAAAGGCTGCAGAGAAGGGCCACTAAAATGGTGCATGGGCTAAGAGGGATGGCATATGACGAGAGGTTGAGGGAACTGGATTTGCATCCGCTGAAGATAAGAAGGGAAAGAAGGGACATGATTGAAACATTCAAGTATGTGAAGGGGATGAATAAAGTGGGGAAGAGCTTATTTACAAGGAAGGTAGATACATGAACTAGGGGGCATGGACTGAAGGTGGAGGGGGGGAAGGTTTAGGGGAAATGTTAGGAAGTATTACTTCACAGAGAGAGTGGTTGAGCCCTGGAACAGACTGCCGGAAGAGGTGGTGAGTGCCAGTAAAGTGGAGGGATTCAAGAGGGCCTGGGACAAACACAGGGGGTTGTCAAGAGGACAAGGAGGGGAATCTTGGGGGGGGGGTTACAGGTAGAGGGATGGAATGGGCACACTCGATGGGCTAGGAAGGCCATTTTTTGCCATCACATGTCCATGAATCTACGAAAATTATAAATTTAATAAATATTCAAGCACAATCATACAGAAACAGACAATTTAGTAAGTGCTATTTGAACACTATCATTAGTGGGCAGATTTCGTATTTTTGGAGGCAATGAATTTCATGAAGTAGTTGCAATAAAATAAAATGACAATGTACCATGTATCTTGAGCTTGTTTTTGAGACCTGAAGTCCCCTTCCAGTTACCTCCTGAAGGGAATATTTTGAAGAAATTAGGGTTAACTTGCATAACAGGTAGGATGGAGCTTGGCCTGCCATACACCTGTACAATAAACTACCTTTCTGTCCATATTTTCAGAGATCGCCAGTTTACTTCCAAAAGCAATGTACAATGAACCAATGATGCATCGATGCTAGTGGGCCAGAAAACCCCAGGACAAATCTTGCAATATGGTAGTGCAACCTATTCAATTTTTGCAGGATCTCCTTCCCAACCATTTCACAGATTGTTTATCTCGTGTATTTTGTCATTCTTTTAAAACGTGTTCTAATGGCACCTAATGTTTTATGAAACTTTAACACATAATTTATCTATATGATCACTGAACTTCAGTTCAGAATCAACCCAAAGGCCCAGGTACTTATATGAGTTGACGTGGTCAATTCTGACAACATCCAAAGAATAAATATTCAAATCACTTGGCACAATCTCTTTTCCCAGACCCAGTTTTAAACAACATTACATTTTTGGTTTTACTATTTAAAAATCAACTTATTTGAATTAGCCAGTTTTCTAATTGATTAAACTCCCATTGTAGAACTTTTTGAGTCTCATTCTGTTTGGGCAGGTAAAGAAGGACCGTGTCATCAGCATACATTTTAATGGTTACATTTGAAAACTTTTATAATTCATCTATGAAAAGAACAAATAATAAAGGGCCCAGTATCAATCCTTGCAGGGGCCGGCTTATCTACTGCTCAACACCAGATAATGTACCACCTATTGCTACCACTGGGGATCTATCTTTTAGATAAGATCCAAACCATCTCAACACTTCTGGACCAATTCCTTTATTGTCCATCTTGTGAAGCAACATTTGGTGGTCCGTGTCAAAACCTTTTGTCAGATCCATGAACACTGCTCCCATGCACTTTCTTTGCATGGGAGACAGGTGTCCATGAACTCCAACAATGCCGTCTGCATGGAGTGGGGCAGCCTGAAGCCAGACTGTTGCAGGGGCAGCAGATCATAACTAGTTAAATAATCCAACAACTGCTTGTGGATTTCCATCTCCAAAAGCTTTGAAATAAGGTACAGTAAAGCTATAGGTCAACAATTATTCATCTCTAAAGAATCTACGTATTTTATTTATTGAAATTGTCTCACCAGGAAAGGTACACTGAGCAACAAGATGCTCGTCTCCCGGTGCGACCTGGGGGAAAGGGTTACAGTGGAGGCACCCTTATAGAAAGGCACAGTACTTGCCATCTCCCATACAGTTGGGAAGAAACCACAGCAAAGACCTTTATTCAACAACTTTAGCAAAGATGTTGTGTTTATATCCACTCCTTCCCTCAACTGTCTGGCACCTATGCAGTCCAGTACATCTGGCTTAGCTGTATTAATTGTCACCAACTGTTTCCAGATAGTTTTTGTTCTAATCAACTTAAAGGACACCTAAACAGTCAGTGCAACAAGGCATATAGCAAAGCGAGTCGGATGTTAGGTTGTATTGGGAGGGATATTGACAGCAGAAGAGAAGAGGCAATACTTCCCCTAAATAGATACATAGTGAGGCCACACCGGGAGTACTGCACCCGGTTATGGAGCCCTCACCTCAGGACAGATAGGGACAAGCTGGAGATAAGTGCAGTGCAGGGTGACAAAAAATGATTCGGGGCCAAAAGGGCAGGTCCTATGAACAGCACCTCAAGCCACTGAACATGTACTCACTGGAGTCCAGAAGGGAGAGGTGAGATATGATAGAGATCTTCAAGTTCCTAAAAGGAACTGGTAACAAAGTGAACTGGGGGGAATTATTTAGCTTGAATACTAGCTCATGATCACATGGACATGAGTGGAAACTAAACAGGAGGGAGGTTCTGGAGGGACATGAGGAAGCATCATTTTACAGAAAGGGTAGTAGACAAGGAAAAGTCTATCAGCAAAGTTCTAGGTGCAAGAACATTGGTGGTTTCAAGCATAGTTGGGACAGAATGAAGGGCACAGTGGTTGCCCCGTGTGGCAAAAACTAAGAGGAGGGTGGGAGGTTGGGGGAAGGGTTAGGATGCTGGAGGGACAGTAGGCCTCCATGGCTAAATTGGGAACTCGGGCAGACTGGATGGACCATGGGTCTTTTTCTGCCATCATTGTCTAAGTTTTGATGTTTCTAAACACCTAATTTCTGGGGTCACTGCTTTAAAATCAGAAATCGTGGTGAGCTAGAGCTGGAGGTCCCATTTTAAAATACAGTGCTCCTTAGCATTCCTTTACTGAAAAAACACATTTTCATCATGTTTGAAATTTGTGTACAAACATTCCCAGAGTTTGAAAGTCAGTGCTGTGATCCAGCCAAGGATGGCGCTAATGCGAGACGTGATTATGTCACTGAAGTGAGACTAGTACAACAGACTCACTGAAGCCCTATGTGCTGGCCCGTTTCAGCATGTACTGTCAAACTTTTAAAGTCCACCAACATGCTAATTGCACCTATCAGATGCATCAGACTTAGGTGCCCAATAGCACGTTGGTGGGCTTTAGAAGTTTGACAGTGCAAGCTGAAATGAATCTGTAGTAACAGACTTGCTTCAATGACGTAATCACATCTCACGCTGGCGCCATCTTATGGCTGGATCGTGGCACCAACTTTCATGCTTGGGGGATGTTTGTTTACAAATTTTAAACATGACAAAAATGTGTTTAATCAGTGAAGGAAAGGTAAAGAGCACTATATTTAAAAATGGCACCTCCGGCTCTACCTCACCCCGATTTCAGATTTTTAAAGCCGTGACCCCAGAAATTAGCTGTTTTGGTGTCCTTTAAATCTAAACAAAGGCCTCCCTCCTACAAGGTCCTCTAATATTTTGGACTCACTGTCTTAATTTACATTATGCTTACTACTATCACCTATAGTCAGAATAGATGTAAAAAATGTATTCATTACTTCTGATATTTGTTTGGGATCAGAGATTACATTTTCCCCGACTTTCAATGATGACAGATGGGAGAACCTGACTGGAAACTGAAGCTGCTTTAATAGTTTCCAAAAGTAATGAGAGCTGGACACTGTTTTAAATTTATTTTTACAACATTTTCCTTTGCCCCCTTTAAGAGTTCCTGACATTTATTCCTGATTTTCTTGTAAACTGCCTGGGTACTATCCAATTTGATTTCCTTGTCTTCTTCCATAACCTATAACCAATCCACATATCTTTTTTTTTTTTACCTCATATTTTATTGTTTTATCAGAAAACAATTACATACAAGCTACTAATGCCAGAAAACACATTGGTGAGCAACAGCCATTCAGTGTATCAGGATTACTTTTATCTAAGTATTCTTGTTTACATAATATGGGGGTATTCCTTTATTGTTAATGTCCATGATAAAGTCCAAAAAGAAAAATAAGCTACACCTCACAAGACGTTTGAGTGGTCAAACCAAAAATACAAGAATTATTCCAAACATGTTAGAAACAATAACCAGTGTTATTATGACCCTCATCCAATCATTTATTCCCTCAAAATGAGTAGTTTTCAGTGGGTAACTACAGCTTAATCATACTGCTGAAAAAAGGTTACATTTAGAACCATCTGCACCAACAAACCAAAGTCTTAACTTTTAAAACTTGTTACAATACAGACGCTGCCTTTATTAACTTTTATTTGAATTAGGCACATGAAGGCATAATATTGATCCCTAAAATGTTTTCTCCCATTTATTAATAAGTAAGTCGGCATGAAAATAAAACAGGTACCAATATATCAACTGCCCTATCCAAAACGGTGATGGGGCAAAAATACCATTCGCATTACTGGAACAAATAAGGAATGTACTTCAAGACACCTTTATGGGAATTGTAAAAACAATAAAGTGTAACCTCCCCAAGTTCAGGTCTCTTCTTTAGAGTCAGACAACTCACGTCTCCAGGATCGATCAAATTCTGCAGCAAGGGCCTGAGCTTTTTTTCCAGCCTCCCCTGGATCAGTATACTGGCAAGTTCAGCCTCCGTAATGGATCTGCAGACCAGCCGGCATCAATAGTGAATACGTAACCCCCAGGCTAAGCAACTTAGCTCTCACACCATCGAATTACTTCCTCCTCGCCCTGGTGGTAAATGAAAGGTCTGGAAAGATATGCACCATGGTTCCCTGAAAGTTTAGCCATTTAGCGCCTCGAACCGCCTGAAGAACTGCATCCCTTATTGCCGGATTTGATGTGACCACAAGGATGGTTCAGGGCAGGTTGCTGCTGGCCATCGCTGATTGAGGTGAAACACATATCTTTTTTTTGTTTAATTTCTTTTCTTGCCTTCCTCCTCGGCTTGTTCTCGTTGGTTCCCCATTCCCGTCTGCTAGTGGCTCCTGCACTGGGCGCCGAGCCCGAGCATTCAACCTCTTTCCATCTCCCTCTGTACAGGTCACATTGCGAAGGCGTGGAAGACCAAGGGGTCGGGGCCAGAGGGAGCTCCTGGAGTGTCCGTTGCAGTGTGCGGCAGGCCATCACGAGTGCCGGAGGATTCAGCTAGGATTTTTTCCCTCATTAATTACCCCCACAGCACAAGCGTGCAGGGACGCATGCCAAGGACGCTGCAGCACACGCTCCCGAGTGCTGCACGTCCAAAGTCCACCCGAGCTGCCCCTTCTACTCATCCAAGAGCAGCTCCACCCCCCCAGCCACTGCCAGCAGCCAGCACTACCATAGGTATCCCAACCCACTCTCCTGGAGACCAGTCCCTGGGACGCTCAATCCTCCTCCCCATGACCGAACCCCAGCGACCAGAGTCCGCATCCAAACACACGTCGTCGGCGTGGCGCGAGGTATGGCATCCAGCACCTCAACCCTCATTGCCACTGGGCCGGCTAATAATCCACATATCTTTTAAAATAGAAACACAGAAGTTGACGGCAGATAAGGACAGCAAGCCCCATCCAGTCTGCCCATTTCTTTTTCTACCTTATAAATGTGCCATCAATCTTTGCTCTGTCAATGGCCTATCTATTTATACTTATCTGTATTGCTCCCTCATGTTTATCCCATACCTGTTTGAAGCCCTGTACTGTATTCATATCCACCACTTTCTGAGGTAGGCCGTTCCATGCATCCACCACCCTTTCTGTGAAAAATAACTTTCTCACATTACCCCTTAATCGGCCTCCCTCTAATCTCATGCTGTATCCTCTTGTCCTGCTATTTTTCTTATACTGGAACATGTTAGAATCTTTCACCATGTTAATGCCCTTAAGATGCTTGAATGTTTCGATCATATCACCTCTCTCCCTCCTTTGCTCTAGGGTATACATATTGAGCTCCGTAAATCTGTCCCCATATGTTTTCTGATGCAGCCCCTGCACCATTTTGGTTGCCCTTCTCTGAACTGCCTCAATTTGGTTAATGTCCTTGTGAAGGTGTGGCCTCCAGTACTGCACGCAGTACTCTAGATGGGGCCTAACCAGTGACTTGTAAAGAGGGATTATTACCTCCCTCTTCCAACTTGTGATACCCCTACTAATACACCCTAACATCCCCCTAGCCTTACCTACTGCTTTAGTGGTCTGCTTGGATGATTTCAGGTCATCGGTGATGATGATGCCCAAGTCTCTTTCTTCCCTTGTGACTGCCAGCAACTCCCCTCCCAGCCTATAGGTGGCTTCAGGGTTTCTCTTGCCTACGTGCATGATCTTGCACTTCTTTGCATTAAACCCCAGTTGCCACTTTTCCGACCACTTTGCTAGTTTATCCAGATCTCTTCTCATTCTGCCCAACCCATCTGGATCATCTACTCTGTTGCAGATCTTGGTGTCATCTGCAAACAGACAAACCTTACCCTCCAGTCCATCTGCAATGTCACTGATGAAGATATTGAAGAGGACTGTCTCCAGGACTGATCCCTGATTTTAGAATGTTTCCAGTTATCCATAGCATACTTTTCTGTTTTCTTCTTACAGAACAAATAGGCATTTGCCCATCACAGACTCGTTGAAATTCACAAACAAAGAAATCAACTGCATCATCAAGTTTCAGTATTAAGACAAGTCGATCCCACAGAATGTCTGATAGGTCATTCAGGAATGTTAATTTAGTTGCAGAAGGACTTAGATCAGGGTGGAGCTGTGAATATGGCCTACCTAAATTTCAGTAAGGCTTCTGACACTGTTCCACATAGAAGACTAGTAAACAAGCAGGGTAGCTTAGGAGTGGGCCCAGAGGTGGTAAACTGGATAAGAAACTGGTTAGGGGATATGCGACAGAGGGTGGTGAAACATAGAAACATAGAATGTGACAGCAGATAAGGACCGCTTGGCCCACCTAGTCTGCCCATTTTCCTACCTAACAGATACGCTGCAGATCCTAATTAACCAACAGCTTACTTCCTCCTACCCCCCACTAGGATTGCCTTATGTCTGTCCCATGCATTCTTGAATTCCCCACTGTTCTTGACTCCACGACCTCCTCAGGGAGGCTGTTCCATCATCCACAAACCCTCTCTGTGAAAAAATGCTTCCTCACGTTACCTCTGGGCAGTCCCCTCTATCTTCAAATTGTGCCCCTTGTTCTTGCACATCTCTTTTTCTGAAAGATTCCACCCTCTTGGACTTTGCTGATTCCCTTGAGGTACTTGAAAGTTTCTATCATGTCTCCTCTCTCCCTCCTTTCCTCAAGGGTATACATATTAAGCTCCTTCAGTCTTTCTTCGTATGTCTTCTGGTGCAGACCCTGCACCATTTTGGTTGCCCTCATCTGGACAGCCTCCACTCTGTCTATGTCTTTGCGGAGATGGGGTCTCCAGAACTGCACACAGTACTCCACATGGGGTCTCACCAACTGTCTGTACAGAGGGATAACAACTTCCTGTTTTCTACTATTGATGCCTCTCCCTATGCATCCCAATATCCCCCCAGCCTTCCTTACTGCCTTCTCACATTGCTTGCCCACCTTTAGGTCATCTGATATATATTACCCCAGGACCCTTTCCATTTTACTGTTGTCAATATCTCACCCCATTGTGTACTCTTGCCCTGGGTTTTGTTTCCCAGATGCATTACCTTGCACTTTTGCATTGAATCTGAGCTGCCATACATTTGACCATTCCTCCAACCTTGCCAAGTCCCTTCTCATCCTTTCCACTCCATCTGGTGTATCAACCCTGTTGCAGATCTTTGTGTCATCTGCAAAACATACTTTTCCTTCCAGTTCCTCTGCAATGTCACTTACAAAGACATTAAAAGGACGGTCCCAGTACTGAACCCTGTGGTATCCGCTGTAACCCTCCTTTCTTCACTGTGGACTCCATTTACTACTACCCTTTGCGTCCTGTTGTCTAGCCAATTTTTATCCAGGCTACCACCTGGGACCCACTCCAAGGCTGGCTAACTTGTGTACTAATCTTTGTGTGGGACTGTATCAAATGCCTTGCTAAAATCTAGGTAAGCCATGTCCACAGCCCCTTCCTGGTCTACTACTTTGGTCACCCAGTCAAAGAAATCTATTAGATTCGTCTGACACGACCTTCCCATCCTGAATTCATGCTGCCTTGGGTCCTGTGCCCCACTGGCCTCTAGGTACTCAACAATTCTTTCCTTCAGAAGTGATTCCATCATTTTACCTAACACTGAGGTCAAACTAACTGGTCTGTAGTTTCTTGCCTCTGTCCTGCTCCCACTTTTGTGAAGAGGAATCACAGCCGCCCTCCTCTAGTCCTCAGGTACCACCTCATCCTCCCATGATTTGTTAAAGAGAGTAGTCAGCGGTGTCGTTAGTTCTACCCTTAGTTGTTTTAGAATTCTTGGGTGAATCCCATCAGGCCCCATTACTTTGTCCACATTCAATTTTATTAGTTCTTTCAGAACCCTTTCTTCTGTAAATGGACTGGTATCGACCCTCGTCTTCAGAGTGTTTCTCTTGTTTGGTTTAGGTACCTCCCCCTCCTCCTCCTCCTTTGTGAATACTGAGCAGAAATATTCGTTCAGTATCCCTGCTTTTTCACTGTCACCCTCTACCCACATTCCCTTCCCTTTATTAAGCCTCAGTATCCCTCCTTTGGTCCTTCTTCGCTCCCTAATGTACCTATAAAAGGTCTTATCTCCCTTCTTAACAGAGTTGGCTATCCTTTCCTTGGTTTGGGCCTTTGCTTTTTTGACTGTCTTCCCAGCCTCTTTCTGCTTTAACTGATAAAGTTCTCTGTCCTTCTGCTTCTGTGTTTCCTTATATTTCCTGAATGCTATCCTTTTCTCCTTAACCTTCCCTGCCACCTCTTTTGAGAACCATAGCGGCTTTTTCCTTTGTTGTGTTTTGTTGATTTGCTTTACACAAAGGCTTGTTGCCTCTGTGATGGCTGTTTTAATTACTCTCCATTGTTCCTCCACCCCTCCTTCTTGCCTGTTTGCTAGTGCTTTTCTGAGCCACTTTCTCATTTTCCCAAAGTCAGCCCTCCTAAAGTCCAATACTCTTGCTTTTGTATGGCTTGATTGTATGGCTGTGTTTATCGTGAACCACACTGTTTGGTGGTCGCTTGTTCCCAGATGGCTACCCACTTCTAAATCTGAGATTCTTTCTCCATCCCCATTTGAGAGTACCAGGTCTAAGACTGCTCCCTCCTGAGTGGGTTCCAGTACTAGCTGTCTAAGGCATGCCCCCTGTAGGGCATCAAGAATGACCCTGCTCTTGGTGGGAAATGGAGTTCACTCCAAGGAAGGGAGGGTGACCAGCAGAGTGCCTAAGGGATCAGTGCTGGGACTGGTCCTCTTTAATGTCCTTATAAGTGACACTGGAAAGGAGCTGGAAGGGAAGGTCTTCCTCTTTGCAGATGACACCAAAATTTGCAATAGGGTGGACACTCTGGGGTATGTGTGGAAAGGATGAGCAGAGACCTGAGCAAACTAGAGGACTAATCAAGGGTATGGCAGCTGGGTTTCAATGCGAAAAAATGCAAGATAATGCACTTAGGGCACAGGAACCAAGGGGCGGAGTACAAAATGGGTGGAGGTACTGACAACCACCAAGCACCAAAGAGACCTGGGGTAATCATATCAGATGACCTAAAGACAGCCAGGCAGTGCAACAAGGCAGTAGGAAGAGTTAGTGGGATGCTGGAGTGTATAGGGAGTGGTAACAACAACAGAAAGAGGGAGATGGTGTTGATTCTGTATAGATTGCTGGGAAGACCCCACCTAGAGTACTGTGTCCAATTCTGGAGACCACATCTTCAGAAGAACATAGACAGAGTGGAGGTGGTCCAGAGGAGGGCAACAAAAATGGTGCAGGGTTCTGCATCAAAAGCCCTATGAGGAGAAACTAAAGTATCTCAAAATGTACACCCTGGAACACAGGACGGGGAGATGTGATAAAGACCTTTAAAATACCTCAAAGGGGTAAATAAGATACCGGAGAGAAGTATTTTTCAAAAGGAAAGGTGCTTGAGAATAAGGGGACATGCTATGAAGCTGGGGGGAGGGGGGGTAGATTCAGGAGAGATGTGAGGAAGTACTTCTTCACAGAAAGAGTGGTGGATTCCCAGAAAAGCCTTCCAGCGGAGGTGGTGGAGGCAAAAACAGTGGTGGGGTTGAAGAATGCATGGGATAAGCACAAGGGAATCACAGTGGGAAGGAAGGAGGGGAAGGAGAAAGAGCTATAGATCAAGAATAGTCTGCAGTAACAGGGCAGGTAAGGAGAAAATGGGCAGACTAGATGGGCCAAGCGGTCCTTACCGGCTGTCAAATTCTATGTTTCTATATTTGTATGTCCTAAACTCACTTTAGGAAACATTTTCAAATTTGACCTGGCATTCTAGTTCAACTCTACAACTAATTCCACAATGATCTCCTTAAAAAGGTGGACCCGCTTCCCCCTCAAGGTTTTCACATTTTTTTTAAACAATAATTCAATCAGTCAGGTTCCTTGCATCACCCATGTTACTAATCCTTGTGGGAGTACCAATAATCTGCATTACATTAAGTGAACAAAAAACCCTCATGAACTCTACTCCTCTTTGGTCCCCCACAATGGGCATTACAATCCCAAACTGTTACTAAATATTCCAATTTGACCACATTTTCAAGATGACATGCCAATTAACCAAACACAGCTGAATTTACATGTGGGGTGAATAAACCACTCCAATAATTAGCTTCAGTTTATTCACTTCCACCAACAGCCCTTCAATTCCCTTTACACAAAATTTCTGTTTCAAACTAAAAGGACCTAAATCCTCTCTTACATATAATGTCACACCCCCTCATTCCTAAACATTTTATACTCTCGTACAGCTATTTAAACCTCCCCAATTTTGGCATCCCACCAGGTCTCGGGTACGCCCAGTACTGCAGGCTCTATTTGTGAATGCTAGCTTCTCAACTTGCCAATTTTTTTTTTTTTTTGCTCCTCCCCTGCTCCGTGACCAGCCACTCCTTCAGGTTACCATGGACTCTACTGGCACTCCATCCCCGCCGCCAACCACCACCCCACATCACAGCCCTCCCTGGGTAACCCGGCGTAACCCTTCGCCGGATGGGGTTTCCCCTCCGAGGGGGAAGGCGCCAGCTGGCCATCACACTACTTACCTTGGCCCAGGGTGCTGCTGAGGTGGTCCAGGCTGTCCGGGGCTTCATAGTGGTAGGAGCCAGCAAAAGTCATCCGGTCAGCCAGGCAGCGCATTTTCTCCCCTGCAAGCATGGCATGCCTCTGGCATCAAGGCATATGCTGACATCCATCATGCTCCCCTAGGCAGCAGGGCCCCGACGCATTGCTGTTCCCTCAGCCTCTGCCAGGAGTCAACAAGCACTAGGCCGCAGACCCTCTCTCCCCTGGGAGAAGGCCAGCAGTCATCGGACATGCAAGCCTACTCCCCCTGGCCGGCCCTCCGGTGCCAGAGTCCATTCCTGAACCCCGATCACTGGCATTGCAGTGGTAAATCTTTCCGCTGACCTGGCGGGCCATATAACCCATCAATTTTTGGTGACAGACTCCCAGCATTTGCATGATGAACTGAAAACGCTCACCTTTTTCGGCCCCGGATTTACTTCCACATCACCTGCAAGCAATAATACCAATAGACAAAGTTTGGTTTTAGATCAACCTTCAACTACCCCAGTACATACTTTTAAATTACCATATTGTACTCCCACCTTACTATATTTTTTGTGACTCAGACATACATTTTGTATCCTAACAACACTTTCCACTGCAATAACTAAACTATATTTTTTTTAAAGAAAATGCCTTTATGTTGGTTGCACTCTCTCTAGTCTGTCTGCACCACCCCCCCCGTAGAATTCAGACTAAAGAAAGGAAAACACCCCCAAATCAATCCTAATTATCTTCCTATTTCTCACACCCCCAATACCCAATACTCAATCCAGCAAGACGTCAAATGTAAAACACAGATAAAAATACTGAAAATGACTAACAGCTTAAGGGCAAATAATAATAACTGCAAACATTCAGCAACAGTGCAGTAACAAATTACAACATATAGTTTGATGTAGTTCAGCAGCCAACTGTAGTACATAAAAATTCAGCAGAAGATTCTGCAGCAAATTGCTAATACATATACAATAAAATTCAGCAACTGTTTGTCAGCCAGATATGATAGATTGCTTAATTTTTTAAAAGTAGCAGATTTACAATTAAAATATCTTTGAATCCACTCCCAGATTTGTGACAACAGAACTGTCTACCCCCTAGCATCACGAGCCAGCTGTGTTACCAATACCGAAGGCTCTGGGGCTTGCTGAAACCTCGGGGGCCCAAGTAAGGTACCTATAAAGTGCAAGCAGCAGAAGCATCAAAAGTGCAGCACAGGTTCAATGATAAACTGCGGCTTAGTGCCAAAAATAGCAAATGAAACCACAACATCCTTTGGTGACTTGATTGGTGGTGAGCCAGCTAATGGAGACAGCCATGCATCTCCTAAACATTAAACAAACCCAAAATTAGTAGCTCAACCCTTGCACATTTACAAACCTTAAATCACTTTTCTCATTGGGGTGCAAATAGTAATGGCACAAATCAAATAAAGCACAGAACTCTGTCCATCCACACACACCCATGGCAAATCTTCTAATATTACAGTTTGCTTTCTGTCTCAGATGGCTACTTACTTATAAGACAAAGAACCTCTATGCGCAAACACTGAGGCAAGGGTTACCCCAAAGGGCCATTTGGCTGGGAAGCCAAGTTTCAAGAAAATACAAAATCACACATGCCCACACAATGCAAAGCATCATGGGCTGCATATGCAAATCACCACAGAATATTATGCTGATTCAACTTTAAGCAGAATTGCATGGTGCTAAAAGGCCTCTCACACAGTTTGCAAAGGGTGCTAACAGATGGGAGAGAAGGAAGGTATATAGCAAGTAAAGCAACTGTGTCTTTCAGAGGGTAGACCTTTTTTTTTTTTAAATGAAAGAACAAGAATCCCTCTAGTTGCAGGACTGTATAACCTGCTAATGGAAAACTAGACACACAAAAAAAAAAAAACTTCTATTAGACACTTGAAATGTGCTTAGTTCTATCTAAAATCTATTTGTAAAAAGCGCCAGGTGGCAGAAGCAGGGGAAAAGTCCTGACCAATCAGAGCGGGTTTGCTGGAAGCTTCCGTGTTCTGATTGGCTATGCTGTCACCATACCTTCCAAGGAGCTGCAGGCGAGTGTCCTGGTCTCGGTCGGTGGCAGATTGTTGTAAAAGAGAGGTGAAGTTTAAGAGGGATGTGCGGAAGTACTACTTTATTGAAAGAATGATGGACGCCTGGAACAGACTGCTAGCGAAATGGTGAAGGCAAAAATGGTAGGTGGCTTCAAGCATGTGTGAGATAGACAGAGGGGAATATTAGTAAATAGGCAGGGGAGAGGACGGGTCACTGGAGACCAGATAGGGTCTGCAGAAAAAGACTAGGCAAGGACCATCTGGGCAGACCGGGTGGACCAAGCGGTCCTTTTCTGTCGACAAATTCTATGTTTCTAGCAAGGCCTGGCTTCTGGCACTCTAAGCTGCTGGAATGTCCCAGTCAACAGCTGGCAGGTTGAGATCCTCCACTATTATCTCCACATTTTCTGCTCTCTCTCTACTTCTGCCTAGTTTCCCATCACTCTCGTCTCCCTACCCTGATAGTCTGTAGACCACTCCCAAGTGTAATTTCTTAACTGGTGCTTTCGTGAGCTGAACCCACAGCAATTTTATTACCCCATTCCCTCCCCTGATGGATCCATCCTCTACTGCCTTGATTCTTTCCCTTACACAGAGGGCTACCCCTCATCTTTTACCTTCCCCCATCATGCCTATACATGGCGTAGCCTGGGACTGTCACGTCCCAGTTATTCTCTGTGGCCCTAGTTTCCATAACGGCTATGAGATCCAGCCCAGCGGCTGTTACCATCACCTGGAGCCCACTTATTTTGTTTCCCAGCCTCCTGATTAAAGCAGACAGTTTTCATCTTGTGCCCACGCCCCTTTTGTTTTTACATGACCTCCCCTTCATTTTTCCCTAGCCTCCTTAATTTCTTGTTTTTCCCATTTTTGCAGACTTTGTGATACCACCTATGCACATATTTTAGCTGTATGCCTCTCTCATTAGCTTTTCTGCACGCTGAGTTAGCATTTCTCCAGCAGTTTTGGCAAACATCCTCCAAAAGGGATGCGTTCAACTCCTCCTCCTCAAATTGTGTCCAGATTTTGTGTGGCATGATCATTTTCTCAGCTCAACACTATACATTTTTCCTGCATCTTCCCTGTGTGCCTGCTACATCAAACAATTTTTCCCAGAGCATTTTGGGTGGGATTATTATGAGTGAGTTAATTACTGAAAGTGGAGGGCGCTGTGGAGCATCCAACAGGGTGGATGTTCTTTTCTCAAGCTCCGTGGAGAGATTGTTTAATTAAATTTTTCAGACTATTTCTGCAGAGTTTTTACTCTTCTACTATATAGTACCCGATAGCAGAACATTCCTGGATCAAAATAAGCCCCAAAAAAACATCATCAGCCTGCTACTTCAGGGCTCGTAACCTAATCAGCAGGGGACCAGTGTGTCAGTGAAACCTGGAGGCCTGACTCCATCTGTGGGCCCAGAACTGGCGCAGATCGTACCTCTCCTCACAAAATTACAAGAAACTGGGGATGAGACGAACAAATGTCTGGTAACAATGGATCTAAAGCTAACTGACCTGGATAATAAAATATCAGCTAAACAAACTGCGATCACCGACCTGGCTGCTTCCTCGGAATGCCAATAGGAGGTAAGTGCTGGACTGGTCCGCAATGTCAATTTTCTGCAGGCTAAGGTAGAGACATTAGAGAATGGCCTTCGTCACAGGAACGTCCAGATGGTCAGATTCCCTCCTTGGTTTGCCAACCGAACAGAACTGCTGCTGGCTGTGGAAAGGCTGATTTTTGATGACCCGAGTTTGTTGCCACTGGACATAGGGGTTAGAGTGGTGCAAGCATTTACAATCCCCTTAAGGCCTCAGTCTCAAGGTGGTTCTTCTGAGAGGCCATTAACAGCGATCGTGACACTCTCAACTCCGGAGGCTAGAATCCCCTTGCTGCAATCAACATGCAATAAGGGGGACATTATATGGGAAGGCAGCCATTTGGGTCCCCCCCCCCCCGACTTGTCATCCCAAACGCAGGGGCACAAGAAGAAGCTGCAGTCCATTAAGAAGTCTTTACTTGCTAAAGGGGTGAAGGCACAGCTCCTCTTTCCAGCATGTTTGCAAGTTTATTACCAGCTAAAATCCCATGTTTTCACCGATCCAGATGCAGCTGCTAGCTTTAAAGGGGAACTGTCATCTGCAAGATTTCTTAATGTGTGAAAGCCCATAAAAAGCTAATTTAAATGAACCATTGTGTTTATCTGTGAGTCTTTGTAGTCCGGAGTTATTCATATGTAACTTAGTCTGTAATTAAGGGCTGGTGGCAGCCATAAGTTTTGGGCTCCTGACAGGAAATGATGTCTCCAACGGTCTAGGTCCTCTTTTGACTGTATTTAATCCAACAGATTAAATAGGAGATTGTCCGTTTTATTAAGTGTGTTTTAAGGTGTTATTGCAACACTTTGTACAATTTATAATAATTGTTCTGTATGTGCATTGAAACTAGTGAGTTATCACCTTTACATTTCAAACTGTTGGTAAAAATAATCCATCTTCAGGATCGCTGTAATCTCTAGGCTATACTGCCATCTGATCATCAAAAACTACACATCTCAAGGCTGGCTCTGTGGTGCCAACAAGTATTGGGGCGCCATATCAGGATTTCTTTTTTTTTTTTTATCAATACTTACTTTATGCAGTCTTTGCTGCAGCTCAACAGTGCGGGGCATCAGCAGCTGGCTCCTGCCTGGAGAGCAGCAGGCTCACTCGGATGATGGGGGACCAGTGCGGCTGCACCCCAACCTGCTGGAGGGCCTCTCCAGGCCTCCCCGAGCTGGGCTGGGGCCGGACCCCCCAGCGCAATTCCATGACAGTCCTCTGGGCATTGTGGAGCATGGCCATCAGGCTGCACGGTCGCACCCAGCGGTTCTCCACCTGATCTGCCCCTGGAGTGTGGACGTGCAATGACATCGAGGCACTATGTGCCGATGTCCACCGCACTCCACCCTCAGGTGCACCACTCTTGCAGTGCACCCAGTCTCCATCGGGGGCCACCACAGAGTGGTGATAACTCCTGTCCCTTCCCAGGGATAGGAGAGCAGTCCTCTGGACGCTCAATCCTATCCCTTTCCTGCCAGTCCGACGGCCCGGGCACGTTTCCAAACCCAAGTTGCCAGCGTGGTGCGAGGTGTGGCATCCAGCGCCTCAACCCTCAGCACCACTGGGTCAGCCATATCAGGATTTCTAAACCCTGGCTGTGTTCATGTCAGTAGAGATTTCTAGAACTGCCACAGCACCAACTTCTGTCTTTTTCTATTCCCTCTCTTGCAGCCTTTTCTCTTACAATTTCAGATGTGAACTCAGGTCTACAAGATGCAAATGTGGCTACATACTTACTAGTCCTGGCATCACTGGGCTAGCCTTGAAATGTGTAGCTTTTGATTGTCCGATGGCAGTACAGCCTAGAGGTTAAAGCAATGAGCTGTGAACAAGCTTCTTTCATCCAGCAGAATGGGTTTTGAGCATGTGTTAAGATTCTGAAAATATTACTCTTTCTATCCAGATTGGACTTGAAAAGAAAAAAACAGGACACAACGCCGGCCCGTCAGCGCAGCGGTGGGATTTCCGCTTGCGACGCCGGCAGCCTGGGTTCGGGAACAGACTCGGGTCGCTGGAGGACCGGCCAGGGGGAGAAGGATGGAGCCTCCCATGGACTGTTCTCCTTCTCTGGGAGGAGGAAAGGGACAACGTCTGGCGCTTGACGGACCTCTGGCGGAGGCCTAGGGTACCGCAGCTACTGGCGCATAGTAGAATTCCAGGGGGCCGGGCAGATGCAGGACATCACTGCATGTCCTCGCCCCTAGAAACTAGGAAAATGGAAGCTGCTGCCCTAGATGACACTCGCCGTGGGCTTCAATTAGCCCCCTAGGCCAGTCCTCTGACCAATCCAGTCTCTGGTACTAAGCTGAGGTACCGCCAGCCCCGCCTGGGGCAATCCGGGGTATCAGAAGATCGCAGCCGTTGTGGGGGGTGGAAACCCCGCGGTCCGTGACCGAGCTAAGGTAACGGGCGGCAGGCAGCTCGGGGACAAAAGACAAAATTAATAAAAAAAAAAAAAGAAGAAAAAATAGGACACAATTACTTGTTTATTAATTGCAAAAACAAAAAAAAGAGATGGACAACATTGTTAGAACATGCATAACCTAAAACGCATTATTAAAATATAGAATAATAAATAGTTGTCTATCTATGTGTTTTGCAATTAATAAACAAGTAATTGTGTAACCAGAATTTTACACACACCTGAGGTGTGGGATGCTACATAAACCCCAAGTGTGAAGCCCGAGGGGTTTATAAACGCATCCCACACCAAGTGTGTATGTAAAATTCTTTTTACACACACACACAGATATTATTTTATTTAATTAATGGTGATCATTATTTTCCCTTTCAGCACAGTTCAGTTAGTGCAGCACTCCTGTCAGAGATAGAGACAGACACACACACACACAGCATGTCTCTCCCTTTTGTCTTTTTTTATTTTCTTTTGTGTTTTTTTTTCTTTTCATAACAGTGGTCCATCGGCATAGCTGCGACATGTAAGACACGCTAGAAGGATATGAGCGGCAGGATCAACCAGATTGATTTTTTTTTCCATTTTCAAGGCAGGATCAACTAGATAGCTATTTAAAATCTTACCTGTCTTAACAGTGTGTTGCAAAGCTTGAGTGCTATTACCAGTGCTCAGTAATGGAACCACCATGTTGGGCAAGATGTTCAGCCGGCCAACAGTGAAACTAAATACCAGTTAGCTTTCTGTTGTGATGCTTGATTGATAGGTGCTGATTACAACTTCCCGGCTGTAATCAAAAATCTCAACCGGGAGGTTGTAACTGGAGATAAAAGTGTCTTTATCTGTATGTAAAAATGATCACCATAAATTAAAGAGTATTTCTTTTGAAGTTAAAAGTATAACAGTTTTTTACTGAAATACTTTGGATGGAATGGGATTTTCTACCGTAACAATGCCAGAATTCAATTGGACTATTTTTATTAAACAGTTTGAAATGTAAAGGCGATAACTCACTAGTTTCAATACACATACAAAACAATTATTATAAATGTAGAAAGTGTTGTAATTACAAAATCCCATTCCATCCAACGTATTTCAGTAAGAAACTGTTATACTTTTAACTTCATCCAAAGAAGTAAAATACTCTTTTAACAATGCATTTCAGATGCATGTTTTAACAATGTTGTCCATCTATGTGTTTTGCAATTAGTAAACAAGTAATTGTGTCATATTGTTTTCTTTTCAAGTCAAATCTGGATAGAAAGAGTATAATATTTTTAGAATCATAACACATGCTCATGATTGTTTTTACTGTCTTTGTCCAGGAAAGGCACACTGAGCAGCAGTTTATTCCTAGGTGTGCTGTGGGAGCACAGGGACGCCATGATGCCAGGCCAGTAGGCAAATAGCCACATTTGCATCTTGTAGACCTTTAAGAGAAAAGGCTGTAAGAGAGGGAATGGAAAAAGACAGAAGTTGGTACCGCGGCAGCCCCAGAAATATGTACTGATATGTTCAGCTGGCAGTATATCCTAGAGGTTAAAGCAATCCTGAAGATGGATTACTTTTACTAACAGTTTGAAATGTAAAGGTGGCAACTCACTAGTTTCAATGCACATACAAAACAATTATTATAGATGTAGAAAGCGTTGTAACAACACCTGAAAACACACTTAATAAATCAGTCTATTTCCTATTCAACCTGCTGGATTAAATATAGTCAAAGGAGGACCTAGACCCTCGGTGACATAATTTCCTGTCAGGAGCCCAAAACACATGGCTGCCACCAGCCCTTAATGACAGGCTGATTTACATATGAATACCTCTAGACTGCAGAGACTCACATATAAACAAAATGGCTCATTCAAATTAGCTTTTTATGGGCTTTCAGACATTAAGAAATCCTGTAGATGACAGTTCCCCTTTAAGGAAAAACTGTTTTCCCAGCTGGAGTCAAGGGCTTCTGACCATGAATCGGAAGGGGAACCCGAGTGATTAACAGCGGGACTGTGACTGTTTCCCTATTTCTATTGAGATGACTTATCAGGTCCTATGGACGTTACTAAGGATTGCCCATTGAATGCTCCATAAAAACTGTTTTGTGCAGACTGGACTCATTATCTAAAAGTTCTGCTACTTGTTTGTTTTAATGTTACTGCATGCCTGCCTGTTCGTTATGGTTGCAAAGGGACTTGACTATTTGGTGTGCTTGAGTGCGCTCAGTTTGTGAACTATCAAGTTCTCCTGTTCTATTCTTCCCCCTGCACGTTCCTTTGGGAGACCTGTAGGTGCAGGGTTATATTTTAACTTAACCAAGCCCAGACAATCTGAACTGTAATAGAGTGTGCCGTTTGCATATGTACTCCTCCCACTGTTTTACTTAGTTCTGGTAGTCGGACAGAAGATCGGTGCAGAGATCTTAATTTATATATTCTGTGGTGAGAGCAGGATTTTTTTTTTTTTTTTTTAACCAATTATTTTACCAGGTGAGACACACTAAGCTGAAAGCTTGTTTGCAGGTGCAACCTGGGAGCACAAGGAAGTTAAGTGACTTGCTCAGGGTCACACAGTATGCACCTAGGGGGCTGTGGGATTCAAACCCAGGTCTCCAGATTTGCAGCTCTGGAGTCAAGGGCTTCCCCTAGGGATTTCCTAAGACCTTACTCTCCCAGTCCTATTATTCCTGTTTTATAAGTGGGGGTGGAAGGCCAGTGCCTGAGAAGTATCCTTTATAAAAAGTGGCTGTTTTCTTTTTTTGAATGCTTTTGTACAGGCACCATTAGCCGTATGTCCACTGTTTTGCATATGTACTTGAGTATGTGTACATGTTGCTTTTTTTTTTATTATGATAATCCATAAATAAAAGTAAAAAAAAAACAAAAAACTTAAAGTATGGTGCAGCTGCGGGTAAAACTGAAGTCAGGAGCTGTCCAATGACCCAGCAGAAGCATTACACGCTCCCCCACAGACAACACGGGACCAGGAGTGAACTTAACAGTCGGGTAGGGTGGCTGGGGTAGCCCTCCCAGCCAGGGGAGGGCAACAAACAGGTGCCGCCACTACAGTGACCCCTGTGGTGGGCCACGGGAACCTGTCTCCCCCACATGGCATTGCTACATAAGTGCGAGGGCCCATGTGTGAAGACGCACAGCTTGCCAGGATGCCTGAACCAAAACACCTGGGGGGGGGGGAGAAACACAGAAATACTATGTCTCCCTGCCGCTGATCATGACAGTCCCCGGTGCTTCAGGCCCCACACCATACAGATCTCCACCAGCTGGACGATGAGGGACGCCGGTCAAAGGGGCCCGAAGTCAGGTGTAGGGGCGGCAGAGGAGCAAAAAGCTATATGGGGGAAATAAACACTCATGTCTACTGACACCATATCTAGAATGTAAATTTTTAAACACCACCAAAACCTTGTTTTCCCCTTAAATAATGTCCTGTATTCTCTGAATTCCTTTCCTTTCCCATACATACTGACACACTGGTCTATTTTGAAATTTTCAGTGCCCCATAGAGGTACATGAGACAGTGGTAAGGCCCACATTTAAGTGTTAAGTTTTCTTCGGAATACTGAATACATAAGGGTGGGTGTCCACCCCTTAACAGTTTTTTTTGTACAAGTCCAGTGATTAGACAGTGCCTAGAATCTCAGCTTAAGTGTCTCTCTACACTGGTGTGTAGGTAAGTAGGTTAGATTGGAAGGAACCATAGTTTTGTGTTATGTAATGTGAAGGCCATCTGATAATGTATATTCTGATCTATGGAAAGCCAATCCCCCTCCCTCTACCACAGCCCTCAGTTTCCTTCTACTAAATCTGGTTTGTTTCTCTTGCCAACAGGTCCCAAAATAGCTTATTTGTTTGAATAAATAGTTCATCTTTTTTATTCAAGTATTTATGTGCCTCCTGGGCTCACTTCAACCCATCTCCCACCTCTCCAGGCATACTTGCACAATCTGCAAAACCACCACAAAATTCCCCCACTCCCCCCCAGAAGAGTTAAAAGGTGGAGGGCCGCCACCCCCTCCCCCCCCGAGACAAATCCAACAATACGACCAGCAGGGACCTGGCGGTGGAGCGGGTGGGGGATTGGCATGCAGGAAGTCATGCACACCTGACTTGACAACCTTTTCTCTTCTATTTTTTTCCCTCCCAGTGCTGGGGTACATGCATCAACGTGTGTGTATGGAAGCATGCTTGTGCTGCAGAATCCCCGTAGCTCCCTCCTATCTTTGCTGCTCCAGCCCCTCATTGCCACCAGGCCTCCACCCGGTGGCAGTCATTCAGCAGAAATGGCAATTATCCTTCCCCCAGGAGAAGAGAGCAGTCCATCAAAAGCTCAAGCCTCTCCCCACTCCCCAAGCCAGCCCCCAGCAACCCCAAGATCGCCTCCCTGATCGCCAGCATGGTGGGTGGTAACACCTACCAATACACAACTGGGCTGGCATATAAACATTTCATCTTGCCGGCCCGGTGGCACTCAGGGTTGAGGCACTGGACTCCACACCTCACACCATGCCGGCAACCTGGGTTCGGGAGCGGACTTGGGTCGCTGGTGGGTTGGCGGGGGAGATGGGCTTGAGAGTCCTATGACAGCTCACCTTCTCCGGGGAGAGACTAGGCCATTACCTGCACATTTGCCTGACTCAGAGCGGTGGCTTGGAGTACTGCAAGCCCTTCAAGGGATGGCTGGCCGTGATACAGCGTGGACGTCGGCGCATAGCGCCATGACATCAGAGAAGTTACACACTGTAAGGGGAAGGTGAAAAAACAGGAAAATGAGTGCCGGGAAGATGGGGAACTGTGACATGCCCACGATGTGCCTCTGCCCGCCCGACCCAGGACCAACAAAACGTAAGTCACGGGGCATCCAGCCCCTGCCTCGTCCCTGCCCGGGGTGGGTACAACTGTGGCTCCATGGGGATCTGGGGTCCGTCTGGGTAAGGTGGAAGGCAGTGGGATGTCAGCTGTCTCCCCTGATGGGTCGGGGGTGGCAGGTTGGGGAAAAGAGGCAGAAAAATGTAATTTAAAAAAAAATATATTTCATCTTGAACATGGACAAGTAGATTGTCTGTTAGGTAAATATTTTGGGTGCTGACATCATTTTAATGACTTGTAGATTACCACACAGTGAAAGGTTGAAGATTTTTCATCTACTGAAATCCTCTCTCAAGGGTAATAATGGGAAATGAAGTTTTATTTAATCATTTTCCTAGGGTTAGTCAAAATCTTAATACCATATTATACAATGGATTCCACAATCCATTTAATGCCAGAATGAGAAAACTGTGCTTAGTTATAGTGCTTACTCAATGGAAATAGCTCAGACTTACTCCAATTAATTAATAGCCCCAACATTTCTGCAAGTTACAATAGCAGCTCCAGCACAGTAGGGGCATCCTGCAGATTCAAAAGCATTTCATCTGCATATATGATGGTAGACTGGCAAAAGACAGCATGCCTGGCGTGTCCCCCATTCCCAAAAGGGATTCCTCAGAAGCCACAGCTTTTGGTTGCTGGTGTATTATTTATTCTTTTTTAGTTAATCTGTTTTCTCCTCCTTGGCCAGTGCAGGCTCTCTTACTGACCCCCCCAAGCCCTGTCACCTGGCTTCTCAGGGACTACCCCCCCCCCCAGTGTGGTGGGGGTCAGCAGCTTACCGTCGATGAATGGATCCGGCTTCTGGGAGAGGGCCCGTAGCCTGCTGCGTAGTCTGCGAGGGGTCGGTATCATCCTGCACTACACCTGGCCATTTTTCTTCCACTTTTTCTTCCTTGGAAGAACGAACGTGCAATGTTATCCAGATGTAGCAGCGCACGCTCCTGTGCACAGAATGTCACCGGTTGCTGTTCCTGCAGTCTGTTGCTGCTTGTGCCCCTAGCCGCCACTAGAGGTCAGATGTGTGCCAGGACCTGCATCCCTACCTCCCCAAAGGAGGAGAGCAGACAACCGGGCACTAAGTACTCCCCCCAACCCCACCCCGGCCACCTCCCAGCAACCTGAGTCTGTTCCTGAACCCGGGTCACCAGTGTGGTGGCAGGGGAGGCACAGTGCCTCAACCCTCCACGCCATCGGGCCAGCTGATGGTATATTATTTATTATACTGGCAGTATAGTTAGGGTAAAAGTGCACTTCTATGTTAAAGTCCAAACTTTGAAGCTTAATAACTTTGGAGCCGTTCAACGGATTTGTATGACACGTGGCATGCATAATCTCTAGGAATAGATCTCTTGACCTTCCAAATTTCTTGAGAATCCATTGAGTGGTTTCTGAGAAATAAAGTGTTGAAAAAACAGAAAAATCGGGTTTTTTTTACATTTCTTTCTGCAGCTGGACCTCAGAAACGGCTTTATGTTGTGGTCTGAAAATTTTAGCATAGAAGCATTTCAGTCACAGATGTGCCTTTTGAAAGTTTGGTGAAAAAATATGAATCCATTCTAAAGTTACTAAATTTGTAATTTCCCATTATTTCCTATGGGAAAATGTATATGTATAATGAAAGTGAAAGTACTTTTCGCACACTTGTACCTCAATAACTTTGCAACCCTTCAATGGATTTGCATGACATTTGGCATGCACAATCTCTGGGGGTAGGCCTCCTGATGTGCCAGATTTCACGTGAATCGGATTTGTGGTTTTTTTGAGATACAGAGCATCAAAAATCCTACATCTACCAGTTTTTTTTTTTACATTTCTGCGTCCACCTGTTTCTCAGCAACTGCTAGGTAGTGATATGAAAGTTATAGGGTAGAAAGCCTTTGCCTCACAGAGGTGCCTTTTTGAAAGCTTGGTGAAGAAATATTTCTGTTCAAAAGTTATGACATTTTAAATTTCCCATTATTTCCTATGGGAAAATTTATATGTCAGACACAAAAATTTCAATTTTTTCGCACAATACGAGCATTGTGCGAAAAATACCAGCTTCTTTTCACAAAGAAGGCTGGTATTGTGCGCACAGTTCACAGAGGTTCGATCGACTGAACCGTGTTGCGTCTGCCACCTTGTTTGCCGCTTAGTGAGGATGCAGAAGTACTGAACGTTTTAAAAACAAAAAAAAAAGAAACAACAGAACTCAGCTAAAGAGGTATATTCTGATGGTTTTTTTTTTTTCAGCTGAACCCAAGCACATTTTTTTGTTGGGTGCCAGCTTATACAGAGAATGGCTCGTAGGCAGTTCTCTGTATGAGAACAACACTATTTTCTTGACTTCTGCAGCCGCAGCTGGCACTCGTGCTGCTGGCTGCAGAGTCAAGAAAGACCTGCTTTGTTCGCTCTGACATGGGGTGCCCAATCCCCGTGTTGGTATGTATTCCCCGCAGAGACACACACACGCTTATTTGGCACACTGGGAGCCCACCCCAATTTGCCCTACACTATTTAAAAGCCTGAAAGAAACTGTTGTCCCAACGTCTTTTCTTCGATAAAGAACCCTGCATTGAAAATTGCGATCATCTCTATGTAGGATCCTACATCAAACTAGTCTGCCCCTCCCCAAATTCCTGTTTCGAATCGACGTCGGGGTGCCCAATCCCCATGTCAGTGTGTATCCCTCCCAGTATTGTGGCACACTGGAAGCTCACCCCAGTATGCAGAGATATAGTTTTTTTTCAAAACTTTCCAACACAGGGATGCCCACAAGCACACTTTTATTGCCGTCGGGGGTGCCCAATCCCCCTGTCGGCATCATGACCCCCCCAACTTATGTGGCACACTGGGAGTCCTCCCCAGTGTGCCCATATTATTTTTTTTTTTTACCTGTGAATAAAGAAAACTATCTCTAATATCTTTTTTTAACAAACCTGTAACAAAGAAAATGGTCCCTCACTGTCTCCCCAGTCCCCCTCCCCATCCCCACCCTCCTCCACGCACTCCACCTCCCCACACCCTCTTACTCTATACTTAACTTGGGAGGTAGGTGCTGTCATCGCCTTCGGACCAGGAACACGGCTGCACTCTTCAAAGCCATATAATGCGAGTCAGTGGGGAGTTTCAACTTATGTTGATAGCTCGGCCAATTTTAGGAATTTTTGAACCACATTTTCAACATGGGGTTCTTGGGACCCCACCTTGTGCACAGTGGCACTGTCATTTCATTGCTCTGTCCTGAAAGGTGACTCCACGGTCACTGCGCAGAATCACCTTCCGGGCCCGATTTACAAAATGACAGTGCAACTGTTCACAAGGTGGGGTCCCAAAAAGCCCATATTGCAAATTTGGTGAAAAAATTCCCCAAAATGATGGCATTATGAGCGTGCGTTGAGCAGTTTCTATGCACATTCGTAACTTCACCACATTTAATATTTTCACTTCAGATTTTCAGCATTGCCATTTTTTCGCACCTCCTTAAGAATGGTACAGCTGTCATTTTGCACATCCTGCCCAAAATGTGTTTTTGCATCTGTGGCACAGAATGCGCGGTTGCTGTCGCGAGGAAATCAATTTTTGGGACTGATTAACAAAATCACTATAGGCAGTGCCCGCGGCAGGTGTTGGATTTCGCCATGGTGCCAGCCAATTCCGGACCGTAGTGGGACTCGGGTCACTGATGGGCCGGGCCGGAGAGAGGGCTTTGAGCCGCCCCACAACAGCTTACCCTCTCTCGGGAGGAAGGGGGCCATCGCCTGCAACTTGTATGACCCCAAGCGGCGGCTCGGGGTAATACAAGCCTCGCAGGGGAAGGGCAGCCAGATTACGCTGTGGACATCGGCACGAGTGCCTTGACGTCACTGTCTGCACAGCGTAAGGGGAGAAAACAGGAGGATAACACCTGCCAGGACCGGGAAGACGGGCTGCCCGGATGTGCCTCGGATGTGCCCCCGCTCGCCCAGCCAACTCCGGACCGACACAGTGAGTAGCTCGGAGTGTTAAGACTCATTTCATCTTCACTTCGGGGTAATCCGAGGCACCATGGGGAAATGGAGGTAGGCTTGGGTAGAGTAGGGTAGCAGGAGGATGACTCCTTGGCAGTCCCGAGGGCCGGGCTGGCAAGACGGCGAGAGAGAAACTGCAATTTAAAAAAAAAAATCACTATTGCACTGCTCATGAGGGAGGTCCCAAAAGCCGATGTAGAACATTTGTGAAAAATTCCAAATAAGACCGCATCACAAGCGCAAGGCCGTGGCAGTTTCTACGACGCTTGTAGCTTCGCCAATTTTTCATATTTTCACTGCAGATTTTTAACATTTCCATTTTTATACACCACCTCATGAACAGTACAGCTATCCTTTTTCAAATCCTGTCAAAAATGTTTTTCTGCACATGTGGCACAAAAACAGCATTACAGTTGCGCGGAATTACATTTCGACAGGGATTTGAAAGTTTTTTGTACTGGGTACATGCGGTGAGGTGATAAGAAGGCTATGTTGAACAGTTGGGGTGACAATTATTTAAGATTGCACAGTCATGACTATATGTTACAGTTTCGCTATGCCTGCTTGTAACTTAATGTGTGGAAGCACTGGGGCCAGAGACCCCTGTGTTTCCACAGCTACAGTACATACATATGTGCATCTGTACGAGGTCCTGACACATGAACACTGTTGTACTATGCAGATGGAGGGATTGGAATGCAGGGTCAGAAGGACCCTGAGCTCCCACCGTGACATACGAGCACTTTTGTACTATCTGGATGGAGGGATTCAGACCCTGCATTCTCACTGTGACATATGGACACTGTTGTACTATCTGAATGGAGCTCCCACCATGACATATGGACACTGTTGTACTATCTGAATGGAGCTCCCACCATGACATATGGACACTGTTGTACTATCTGGATCCCAGGGATGGGAGCAAATATGGACACTGTTGTACTATCTGGATGGAGGGATGGGACAGCAGGGAGTAAAATGAGGATACAATTATACTATCTGAAAAAGAAGGGAAATTCTTTGCAAAAAACTTCATTAATGCATCAGTGACCCTGAGCAAGTCACTTAACTTCCTTGTACTCCCAGGTTGCACCTGTAAACAAGCTTTCAGCTTAGTGTCTCTCCCCTGGTTAAATAATTGGGGGGAAAAAAAAGTTAGGGTGAATACCACAGTGACAAAAACAGGGAAATGAGGCGTTAGGGTTTCCAACTCTAACGCCCCACCCAAGGGTTCCCACCCTACCACCCCACCCTCCACACACCAACAGGTGTCGGGGTGTGCCATGGGGTTGTCATTCCTAACTCTTACCCCATTCCATGTGTAAACAAGCTTACATGCTATAATATATGACAATGGGGTGAGAGTTAGGCCTGGTGACCCCATGGCATACCCAGATGCCTGTTGATGGGTGGGGGGATGTGGGGTTGGAACCCTGGAGGTGGGGCGTTAGGGTTGTAAACCTTAACGCCTCATTTCCCTGCTTTTGTCACTGTGGTATTCACCCTAACTGATGCATTAACTAAGTTTTTTGCAAACAATATAATATGTGTCAGCGTGGCTCAGTTGGTAGCACATCCGCCTCTGGACCAGAAGGTAGTGGGTTCTCGTCCCACACCGGGATTGGACTTGCACCTAAAAATCGCTGGCATCCGAGTGCAGTATTGGGGGGTGCTGTACTGCTGGGGTGTGCCGTCCCTCAGATGAGATGTTAAACCGAGGTCCCTTCTGCTTATCCTTGTGGGTGTCCAGGTGGAAGTAAAAGAACCCAGGGCACTCTTCGCAAAGAGTAGGGAACATTCCCAGTGTCCTGGCAAACATTCCCCTTCCCATAAACCAGTTTATGCAATTATCCAGGCTGTATGTGGATGATGATGTGCGATATGGCTGCCACCACACATTCAGTCACTTCACTACCAGTCTAGCATTGCTTGTAAAGCGCTTTGGATGTATGAAAAGCGCTATATAAATGCTGATTCTTCTTCTTCTTCTTCATAATATAGGTGTCAGCATGGCTCAATTGGTAGTATATCTGCCTTTGGGCCAGAAGGTTGTGGGTTCTATACCCACACCAGGATCAGCTCATACCATATATGCTGGCACCCAGGTGCAGTACTAAGGAGATGATGTACTGTCGGTGTGTGCTATCCTTTGGATGAGACATAAAACTGAGGTGCCGGCTGCCTTTTTCTGGTGGTGGTTCAGATGAAAATGAGTAAGGGAATTTCACCAGTGTCCTGGCTTCCCCCATTCACTAAAATACCACCAACCCAACAGCTTACTCTGGTTCAATTTGAGTTATTTATTTATTTTATTTATTTATTGAGGATTCGGAAAAGTACCTTTGAGTCAGAGACTCCTTTACAAAGGTTCCACGTCACAGAAATCCAATACAAAACAGACATTAACAGGCAATTCACCAGGACATGAAGCAAGCTTTATACATAGAGCAGGGAAAAGGCTAACAGTTAGATACTAGGATTAATAAGCACAGTTCTTAAGCAATACGTTATTAATACTCAGAAATAGAGCTGAACCTGCCAGACTTGGGCTGGAGACTCAACGGGGGTTGGAAATAAGCTGGCCAGAGGCCTTAGTCAGGGGAGGGAAGAGGATCAGTGGCAGTCACAGTAATTAGAGGATCACACATGTTCCTGTCGGAAGCTTTGAAGGTGCCAATTGGTTTCAAGTAGAGAGCCGTGGTAGGCTGTCCATCCAAGATGGGGCTCTGTAGCTAAAGGACCTTTGGAACTGGGAGGTACAGCAGAGGGATACTGAGAGGAGCTGCTTAACAGAGCTCGGGTGTGCTTAAGTGTTGGGGCCGAGTGGATTACAGGTGTAGCCCCGGCAAGGTCACGGGTAACTTTTTTTGCCATGAGGCAGGCGTGGTACCTGATTCTATTTTCGAGGTTGAGCCAGTTGGTGGTATTGTACAGTGAGCAAGTGTGGGTGAGACAGTCACAACCCAGGGTAAGGCGGCAGGCTTTATTAAGGGCAATGCGGAGTCTGGAAAGGGCTGAGGTGCTTGCCGCACTATAGATAAGTAAGCCATAGTCAAGAAGGGTTAGGACCGAGGAGGAGACAGCGAGCCTAAGGGCATCATGAGTAAGACAGTGTTTAAAGCGATGCAGTATCCCAAGATGAATACTGAGGGCGGTGGATAGGAGGTGTATATGTTGATGAAAGTTTAGCGCAGGGTCTAAGGTAATGCCCAGGTATTTAAAGGAGTCCACTAGTTGAAGAGGGGAACAATTGACAGTTAGTAGAGGGGGGCAGTGTTCCCTCTGGGAGTTCTGTGGGTGGAAGAAGATCATAACTTTCATCTTCTTATAGTTCAGTATGAGGCGCTGTGAGGAGAACCAGTTTTCAGCACCACTAAAGGAGGTTTGAAGGGAGTGATGGAGTTGAATGGGGTCAGAATTGGAGGAGTATAGGACCACATTGTCCGCGTAAAGTAGCAGATTGCCTGTGCAGGACATGGGGAGTTAAGGAAGAGGCTGAAAAGCAGTGGCCTGAGAATGGGCAGTGTACTGGATAAGATGTTACCTATTTTGACCTGCTGGAATCGGTTCGAGAGGTAGTCAGTGAACCAGCAGAGGGTGTCCCGGGAGAAGCTGAAGTTGGAAAGTGTGGTTAGTAAGAGAGAGTGGTTGACGGTGTCAAACGCCTTAGTGAGATCAATGAAGACAGCACCAGTGATATGGCCCCTGTCTAAGGCGGAGTGAACGTGGGCAGTGAACTCCAGGAGGCAGCAGTGGTACTGTGCCCCTTGCAGAAGCCATGTTGCTGTTTGCAGAGAAGGTTGTATTTGTTGAGGTGGTCGGTGAGCTGATCAGAGACAATCCGCTCTAGGGCCTTGGAGAGGGGAAGGAGAATGGAGATGGGGCAATAGTTGTTGATGCTGGCACGGTCCCCACTTTTAAATATCAGTGTAATGGAGATTTCCACCAGGAGGGGAATTTTCCCCGACACAAGGAGCGATTTAGAATATGTGTGAGGGGGTTAAGTACCTCCTGGAGGGTGAGTCGCAGGAGTTTCAGACCTAAGGAGTTGCTGATGTAGCGGGAGTGGCTGAGGGCCTTTTTGAGGTAAGGCTCTGCAGACTTGGGTGTAATGCAGCATAGATGGAAGGGGGGCTTCTGTGGGGGAAAGGGGGGGCTAGTTGAGGGTGGGTCAAAGAAATTAGGAGGTAGGACCTGGCTGAGGTTTGTGAAGGTGTCATTGAAGGCTGTAGCTATACGTGTAGGATCAGTGGTCAGACACCCATCAACTAAGATCTGGTTGGGAACAGTGTTGGGGACTTTGCCACAGATATTGTTTATGTTGTTCTAGAATTTCTGCCCTGAGCCCCAGGTGGATGTAAGGTAGGATTTAAAATACTCGGCTTTGGCTCTGCGCAAGGCCCACGTGCATTTATTTTGGGCCTCCCTGTACTTCTGTCTGTTGGCCGACAGGCGGGACTCATTAGAGGTGTGCCAGAGAGAGTCTCTAGTCCGCATCAGTGCCAGTAGGTGGTTCGAGATCCAAGGCGCGGGGTTCCCTTTGACCATCCTTTTAGTCAGAAGGGCATAGTTGTCACATATAGTATTAAAGGTGTGAATGAAGAAGTCGAGGGCGCTGTCAGGGGTATTCATTATGAAGGACCAGTCCATATTACCGAGATGAGCTTTAAAGGAGGGCAAGCTTGCCACAGCCAAGCTGGCGAAGAAGTATTATTGTGGGAGGAGATTTAGGTGCTTTGCTGGTCCAGGTGCAGAGCACTGGGGAGTGGTCACTAAGGGCATTTGGGAGAACGGTAGCGCTGGTGATTTTGTGAGGTTGGTTGGTGAAAACCAGGTCCAGCAGCGAGGAAGACCCTGTGCTCTGGTTCAGCCGGGTGGGGATGCGACTACTTGCGTTAGATCACGGGCAGTGGCAGCGTCGAATTGTGTGGCGGCTTTACCTAACCAATTAATGTTGAAGTCCCCAAGTATGATCTTTTCCATTTGAGATGGGAGGGTGGCCAGGTAGGACAGTACTGAGTGGAAGGCCACCTTCTGGTCCCTAGGAGGTATGTATACAGCAGTGATGAAAAGGGAGGTTTGTGAGCGTCCCAGGGTGAGTTTTAGTGTGAGGGCCTGGGGTCCAGGTTCCATCTGGGGGGTGGAAGGAGCTGTCCATGTAGTGTGGCCTTGGTGTAAATGGCGCAGCCAGCCCCGTGCTTACCCTTCCGGTCGGCTCGGTGTATGTTGTAGCCAGAGAGGGTTATTGATGAGTCTGGAATCCGGGGGGAGAGGCAGGTTTCACCCACGGCAATGACATCGGGCCAATGTTGCAGGACTCATCCCTGGAAAGAGTCCCACTTTTTTAATAGGCTGCAGACATTAAGGGAGGCAATGCATATCCCGCCGGTTGGGGAGTGTGTTGGAGTAGCGGATATGAATGGTCCAGGGTGAGGGTGGATGTTACCAGACATGAGAAGCAGGAGGAGGAGGAGGAGGCACCTGAGGACAGGGTTCCAGGTCAACTTTTTGAGTAGGCGGGATTTGCGGGCTACATGCCCTTTGGGGGTTAAGAATGTAGGAATGGGGAGGTTAAGTATAAGGGGGTCAAAAACGAAATAAATAAATAAATAAAAAATAAGGGGGTAGCCAGGAGAGGGAGCAGAGGTGTGTGTGTGTGGGGTGTGACTGTAGCAGGTGCTGTAAATGGTGAGGTTTATAGTGGTAGTAGTGAGCACACAGGGTGGCACGACTAGGGCGGTGGACATTAGGAGTGATTGTAGGGAGGAAGGCTGGAGTTGCAATAGGGGATGGCTGATAGGCAGCTGAAAGGTAGTCTGTGTCATAGGTGGGGTGCAGGCTCGGGAAGAGTATCAGGGAGGGAGTCAGTACAGGGAGGACAGAGAGAGGACTAAGAGAAGCATGGTAAAATATACACATGCAAAGGATAAGCAAGAACTGGCTCAATGGCCCTCTAGTGGCAAAACGATATAGGCTTCTAATAGAGAAGTGGGCTGATTGGTTCAGCCCTGCGTGTCATGTGTCTCAGCCCCTATATAAGGGCGAGCACACCAAAGGTGGTGGTGGGGGCAGTGGGGAGCCAACGCCTTAGCATCGGCAGGGCCAACAATAGAGACAGTCTAATGCGACACAAGATGGAGCTTTTCCACGTGGCGATGGCTCCTGTGCTGCACCTGATGGTTTCGGGGGTGGGCGACTAGTCCACGGCACTCACAACCTCCGCTGGAAGCTGCTGTGAAGAAAGGAGATAAACAGGTAATGATTTATACTGGCTAGCTGGGGGGTGGGCTTAAAATCGAACTACAAGCTGATTTACTGTTGGATTTATGCTTTAGGAGCTGTCGGTGGGAGGGCTTAAAATCGGATTACAAGCTCTGCTTACTGCTCTGATTCTAGTGAGAGAATGTTCGCTCCGATCCCCAAGCTGCTGTGAGATTCTGCTTCATTTGTAGTCGGAACTGAAGGAAACAGCTAGCAGTGCTCCGATTGCAAACCCAAGTGGAAATTCTTAGCCCTCTGGGACACAGCTACAGTTTATTTACTCTGGGCCTGTAAAATTCTAATTTTGGTGCTTTTTTTTTTTTTTTACACTCATTAAGCCTCGGGGAATAAATTTTTAGGACCCTATGCAGCAAGACAATTTTCGGGTGAGGTACCTTAAAGCCCTGCCGGCTACAGAGACAGTCTCATACACAGGATCATAAACAGACCCTAGGCAGCACAATTGGCTAAAATGTCCTTATATTACATTAAAGGGTATGCTGCAACAGTTACATTCAGGCAGACATGGTCCAGCTATGCAAGAATAGACTACCTCCACATATACGCCAGCATAAATTCAAAACTTAGAATGGCACCAAAACACAAGCTGAAAAAACAACAGAGACAGTCTAATGCGACACAAGATGGAGGTTTTCCGCATGGCGACGGCTCCAGTGCTGTACCGGATGGTTTCGGGGAAGGGGGGGAGACTAGTCCATGGTCCTCACGACCTCCGCTGGAAGCTGCTGATGGTTTCAGGGGGTGGGCGACTAGTCCACGGTCCTCATGACCTCCGCTGGAAGCTGCTGTGAGTTTCCATCTGTAACCCCCCAACCCCACCCCGGAACAAGGCTGAAAACAGGCAGTATTGTCTAGCCCTCCTTTCTTAGTCAACAAAAACAAAATAAATATTTAGACCTAGCCTCTAACATTCTCTCCAAACCCAGATTTATGCAACACTGCAGTTAAGGCCATTCTAATGAATCAAATGTCCACTCTGTGTCTTGCAAGACGGCCACTTCCGGAAGGTCCATATTTTGTGCTTTCCATGCAATACTACCAGTCGCTGAAAATTATCTGACCCCTACCTCAATGAAACATTTTACTTGGTCCCTACTGAGCAATTTTCCCATAATACTGCTCATCCTAAGACCTGCTATTTTAGAAGAACTATTGATGTCTACAAAGATACATACATGCCAACAGTTGAAAAAGTCTCAGAGGCCTAGCAGCTGCCAACATCAACACCCAGCCTAATGTTGGACCACCGCTAGTCTACCGATGGTCCTGACTATGTTTCAGCACCCCCCTCCATAGTCTACTTGTCCCTGTCCCTCAACTGCCCATCCTGCCTCCATCCTCTGGTTTCCACTATTCCTCTGTTCCTATCCCACCCTTGTTCAAGTCAGTGACGAACTCTGTGCTAATCACTTCTTCTGGCAACACTTTCTACTTCTCCACAACCCTTTCTGTAAAAAAGAACTTCCTTACATCCCTCGTTTCCCCCACCAGTTTCCATTCATAGTCTTGCTACCTTGCCCTCACTTCCTGTGAACAGGCCACTGCTGCAAACTTTACTAATACCCCTTAGGTAATTAAAGGTCTCCATCATGTCCCCATGCCTCCTGGCCTCCTGTGTGTACATAATGAGACTCTGCCAATAGATCTTCCCTGCTGCTCTTGAATCATCTTCATGGCTCTTCTCTGAACTGCTTTCAAGTGGTCTCCATCCATCAGGTGCTGGCTCCAGAATTGTTTACAGTACTACAGGGGTAGAATATATAGGTATACTGTTCACATCCACACTCTGTCAGTTCTGCTGGATACAGGAGAGTCACCGGACATCCTGAAGCCAAGGTCTTCCACCACCTAGGTGGTATATTCTCCAGCTCTGCCCCGTGATGTCAGATCTCTGGACAGTGGAAGCAGGGCTCTGTGTACCACCTGCCAGGGGAGGTCAAGGTGGATGGTGTGGACCTGAACTGAATACCACTCTTAGAACTACGGTTATAAATGAGTATCCTAGATTGCTAAAAACGTGGATACAGTTCACTATCCACAATCTGGCAGACTTCAAACAGTCCTCCAGGAGGAGTGGGAAAGGCACGCACCCCTATTTGGCGAACAGAAACTGAAGGACCGAGGCCCCAAAAGAAGCATCACAAAGACTCAGCACACTGATGCTGTAGTGGGAGATGAAGGTGTGCGCTCTAGCTCAGGTTGCAGGCCTGCATGTCTACTCAGTAGGGATGTCCCTGGAAGCAGCCACCATGGAAGTGGTATACCTGGTGGAATCAGCTTTAAGCACCTTAAACAACTCCCCACCAGCCACCCGATAGCAGAGGTCGATGCAGGATGTAATCCACCTGGCAATCATTCACCTAGCTGCCGGTCTGCCAGGAGCGGCTTCAGCATACATTACAAACAGCTGGCGAGCCTTGCTACGAACTCCTGCCATGCGCTCCTTTTAGTAGGACTGCACTCTCTGCAGGTCCAGCAAATAGAGTCTGTGACTGTCATCTGAGGCCAGACTGGTGCAGTACACTGGGAGGCTGATCACCTGGTTAAGGAAAACTCCGATACAAGCCTAGGGGAGGAATTTTGCACTGGGGTGAAGGACGGAGGACTAAGACTAACTGAGACAAAAGAAGAAAGGGACCTGGGTGTGACCACTGTAGAAAACTTAAAAGTTAAGGCACAGTGTAACGTGACATACGAAAGAAACAGAATGCTGGATGAATCAGAAGATGGTTCTCTTGGGAGTAAGAAGGTGATCCAGCCTCTGCACAGGTCTCTGGTGAGGGTGCACCTGGAGTACTGTGCCCAGTTCAGGAACACTCACCTGAAAAATGGTAGAGAGACCCGAGACAGTGCATCAAAAGGCGACCAAGATGCTACAAGGGAAACAGGGGAAGTCATATCATGTGTAGCCTAAACATGTTCTCTGGTGGAACATGACTGAAATGTTCAAATGTCTGAGGGGAACCAACAATGCAGATAGCCAGCAACTGTTCAAGAACTGCGAGGGGTCTACCACAAGGGGGCACAAGTACAAGCTGATGAAGTGAGGTTCAGAAGAGATGTGAGAAATCATTTCTTCAGAGACAGCGAGAAGGGGGGGAGGTTAATGGATAAAACGGTTTGACTAAGGTGAGGGACTTAAAAATTGTGAAGAGCTCTGTGAGGCTGATTTAAGGGTCTGCTAAAAATGGAGGGAAGTCGAGGAAGGATGGGGGACCACACTAACTTTAAGGGTGCCGCAGCATTAGGCTGATGAGGATGGGGGTTGGGGTGTCAGGTGGGAACAGAGCTAATTTAATGGACCCAGGTCTTTTTCTGCCTGAAAGGCTTCTATGTTTCTATGTCCTTTATGGCAACATAATTTATCATGGCATTAGCAATTAGCTGGGGTAAACTCCCCTTTTTGCACCAAAGGGTGTTCCAGAACAGGGTGTAAATGAATAAAATAAGGGCAAATGCTAGCCCCGTGGCATGACAGTAGCACTAGTGCCTGCCACGCTGGCAACCTGGATTCAGAAGTGAACTCAAGTCGAAAGAGGTCTGTAGTTGGGGGGGGGGGCGCACACCTGAGCGTCTGGACTGCTCTCCTCTACCAGGATGGTGTGGTGTGGTGTGCCTCCTGCAGTATGCCTGACACCCAGCGAAGGCTGGCTGTCTTGGCAGTCAGGAAACCCAGACAACTACATTTAAAAGTTAATATCAATTTCAGGCAGTGTACTAGCTGTTTAAGAAGGCTAGAGAGTAAGAAGTTACAACAGAAGAAATGTGATGAAGACATGAGTAAGGATTTTTTAGAAGTGCTGTCTAGGAAGTGGCCAACGCCAGCAGTGCTGTGAAGATGAAAAAAGATTCTGCAGATATGGGAGGAGAAGGAAAGTTTGGAAGGGGTGAAACACCAGGTTTATGGACTGAAGACGCAAAGGTGAGGTCTGAGTCAAGAAAGGACATGGAGGTAACGGAATTTTATCTGAGGGAGCTACTCTAAATGCAAAAGTTGCTTGCCACTTCCTGAAATTGACTAGAAAGGATCATCATATCTCTTTGGCTGGCCTTAGTAAAAAAAATTACTATTGGTGTATTATTAACAAAAAAAAAAACACAAGTGAAGCAAGTTGAAATGAGAGTAGAATAACCAACAGTATGCAGAGCTGCAGTCAGGACTTGAAAGGCCTGTTTACACGGCCGAAGTGCTCCACATTCTGCAACACTCCCAACTTGCAGCTACTGCCGCAGGGGATGATCTCAAGTTCTGTCCAGATAGCCGGCCTGGTGGCGCTGAGGGTTGAGGCACTGGACCCTACACCTCGTGCTACGCTGGCGACCCAAATTCGGGAATGAGCTCGGGTGCGAGGGAGTCAGCAGGGGTGGTGGGACTGAGAGCGCCATAGGCTCCTCCCCCGAGGGAAGAGACAGGGCATCACTCGGTGTGCCAGCGGCTCCCAGTGGAGACCAGGGGTGCTGCAGCACACAGGGCGGCACGTACATAGCGTGGCTGACACTTGGTAGGGCTGCCGTGTGCCGTTAGCGTCAGGACGTGCACCACGCATGGGAGGGGGGGTGGAAGCGAGCACCAGAACAGGAAAACACCGGTCTGCAGGGTAGGCGATGGCACCTGCCCCCACGCCCACTGCCGGGTCCATCCTGCCTGGCCTTCCAGATTCCTCCACCCAGGCTCTCACCCATAACTGGAGACTGACTGAAAGCAAGCGCCCAAGAGGAGGGGCGACCCCACCCCGGAGGGGTTAAGCTGGGGGTGCCGATTGTGGGTTGAGAGGGAGGAGGCACAGGTCGGAAGACTTCAGACAGGGCAGGAACAGGCAGGGTGCCTGAGAGGTGCCCTGCAGAGCGTGACCGGAGGGAAATACAGTTGAGAAAAAAAAAAAAAGTTCTGTTCAGATGGCCCCTCTCAGCACTGATGCAAGCTGCGATGGAGAGGGACCATCAGTCCGTGGGCAGGATGAAAGTAACGTCCTCCTTACATCAGAGCGAGAGGTGAAGCCTGTCCACATAGCTGGTTACACTGCTTGCTCCAACCAGCTTCCCCAGATTTGCAGTGGAACACTGAATGCGGCAGTGAGCGACTTACTCCAATTCGGTAAGTGTTCACGTGGCTGTTTCTGCAGTGGAACAACCAGAGTGCTTGGGCAGCTCCACTGCAAAAGCGGCCATGTAAAGGGCTCTGAACAGCCAGTAGGGTCCCATGATTTTAAGTGAATTAACAAAAATATGGTTTGCAACCACACAGGCCTTTATTCACTAATATTACCTCCAGCATTAACACCACTTTACTTCACCCTAACTAACCAACTCTGCAATGTACCTTAGCACTTCCATAGCTATTCATTAGTCCTCAACTCCCTCTACACCCTACCCATCACTGGCTCATCATATGCTGCCCTAAGGTGGTGATGTACTACCTCAGGTCTTTATACTGTGTCTGCTTCTGAAGTGTTTACTGAGGTTGATGACCATTTTGGGTTAGAAATGTACCTCTGTATTGCATTTTGTATCTGCTTGTTAATTTATGTACTGCCATTTCTGTGTAGAATTGCCATCTCTACTTATACTTTGGATGTAATGACAGTACCTGACTCCAGGGGTATCCAGTGAACACAGCGACCGTGACTGAGCGCTTTCAAAAAGGGCGATTTGATCACAGCACCTGTATTCAGGGTTACCTGGCAGGGTAGTGTACGGATATCTGGGTGGGGCGAGGCTACGGCATGTGAAAGCGACGCGCATGGGGGAGGAAGAGGAAGAGGAGGTATGTGGGAGGAGGTAGCTGGGCAGCTGCCGAGCTGGTCTGCTAGAGTGGTAGGGAGGGTGGTCGGTTGGGGTGTTGCAGGGTTCTGGTCCGGGCGTCTCTTTTTTGTGCGGCAGGCAGCTTTTTATTTTTAAGAAATCCCACCCCACCCCCACCCCCGACATGCACACCCTGGGTTGAAAATCCTTAAGTAGGGGGGAGGTGCAGGGGGCACAGCCTCCCGTATACATGTAATTTCCGTTGCCGTCTTGTAGTTCGCCATGAGTGTACATCGCTGTAATTCATTTTCGGCGTGGTACACTCGCCCAAATGGCAATCGCTATTCCGCGATCGCCGTTATCACATAGAACCAACTCCAGGTGTCTGCATATGCTCTTTATCTTTTGTAAACTGCCTGTATTTTACACATCCTACCTTTGTAATCTTTGCCTGAACTTGCTTTGTACTCTCCTGGGTCATGCCTGAAAAATAGGCATTTCTGATATCTAGTGCACTTACCTGGATATCAAAAAACAAATAAACAACATGGGATATTGCCATAGCAGGTTACTGAAGGCAATATAAACTGATGTTATCTCCGGACATAATGCTTGTGAATGTAGGCCATAGTCTCAGTACTACTGTGCTGTTACCCAACAGACGTTTCTTTAAACCGTTGCTGGGCTACAACACTTTCTAGACTTGTAACTAGAGCAGGCCCCAGGGAATAGGTCAGTAACTGGAGCCCTAGTAATGAACACGGGTTTCTTAAATTTATGAATGACCACTGATGTCTTCGTGGGTATAAGTTTGCTGTGGGGGGGCATAAAGTAATATAAAAATAAAATACTCATTTTTCCCTCTCCTTATTTCAATGTGAACCTAGGGCTTAGTGACCAGTGGGGTGCCACATGACTCAGTACTGGGACCAGTCTTCTTCAATGTCTTCATAAGTGACACTGCAGAAGAACTGGAAGGGAAAGTATGCCTTTTTGCAGGTGACACTAAGATCTGTAATAGGGTGGATACTCAGGGTGTGCAGAGAATGAGCAGGGAACTTAGAAAACTTGAGGAGTGGTTAAGGGTATGGCAACTTGGGGCTCAATGTCAAAATGTGCAAAATCATGCATCTAGGGCAAAGAAACCCAGGACCCAGTATAAAATGGGGGCACTGTCGGTCACTAAGGAGGAAAGATACCGTGGGGTTATAAAGTCTGAGGACCTCAAAGTTGCAGGACAGTGTGACAAAGCAGTGGGCAGGGCCAGTGGGATGCTGGGGTGCATAGGTAAAGGTATCACCAGCAGTGCTGTGCAGAATACAGAATTTTGCCGGCAAAATTAGCATGAGATGACCATTCCAACGGCAGAATTTCCACTGGAATTTCACTGGTTCTTCTGCGGAATTCGGCCTGCTGTGATCCACAGATTATTATTCCGCAGAACAGCATTTTTTCCACAGAAAATCATTCTGCAACCTTTTCTGACAAAAATACTGAAATCGGTGGATGCCGAAAACCTCATTCTGCATTTTTCTGCCACAAAATTCTGCCATTCCGTTTCTGGTGAAAATTCACAGAATTTCAGAGAAATTTTAAAAATTCCATGAAATTTCATTCTTCCAGAATATGAAAATTCTACACAGCATTAATCACCAGCAGGAGAAGGGAGGTGGTATCACCACTGTAAAGGTTCTGAGACTCCACCGGGAGTACTCTGTCCAGCTGTGGAAGGCATATCTCAGAAAGCACATAGATTGGATGGAGGCAGCCCAGTGGGGGCAGCTAAAATGGTACAGGATTTGCATGAGAAATCCTATGAGGAGAGACTGAGGGATCTTAACATGTACACCCTGAAGGGGGACATGACACAAATCTACAAGGACTTCATGGGGGTGCATAAGGTACAGGAGGAGAGCCTCTTTCAAATGAGGATGTGCAATGGAACAAAAGGGCATGCAATTAAACTGGAAGGGGGGGAGTTAGAAGAGATGTGAGGAAATACTACCTCACTGAAAGAGTGGTGGATGCCTGGAACAGTCTGCCACCTGAGGTAGTTGGGGCAAAAACAGTGTGGGGCTTCAAGCATGCATGGGATAGGCATAGGGGAATACTGGTAAATAAGCAAGGAGGGGGGAGGGTTACCGGAGATCAGTAAGGGTCTGCAAAGACAGAATATTCAGGGGAATACTGTTAAATACGCAAGGAGGTGGGAGGGTCACCGGAGATCAGTAAGGGTCTGCAAACTCAGAATAGGCAGGGGAATACTGTTAAATAAGCAAGCAGGTGAGGGTCACCGGAGACCAGTAAGGGTCTGCAAAGACAGAATAGGCAGGGAACAACTTGGCAGACTGAGTGGGCCATGCCATCTTTTGCCGCTGACAAATTCTACATTTCTGTGTTACTCGACAACAGCAACTTCTGATTCAACTACTACAACTCCCTCCTTCATGGTTTCCCCAAGTCCCTCCACACTAAGCTGCAGTATGTCCAAAATGCTACTGCATGTCTTCCCAACTGCTTTTGCCGATACACTACTCTCATCTTCAGAAGCTTGAACTGGCTTCCTATTAATTTTACAAAGCAGTACAAAATTGGCTTTCCAATTTTCAAAATTTTCCATAATTTCACCCTTCTTGTTTCTCTGACCTTGCCGCACCCTGTTCTCCCATTCTGCACACTCCACTCTTTTGTCCCTCATGTCACTACCATTGGGGGAGGTCCTTTAACTCAGCTGTCCCTTCTGTCTGAAACAGTATTCCTGCCTCGCTTCACCTCATAGACTCCACAATTTCAAATCTCAAATGAAAACCCACCCATCTTTCGTAGCCTTCAACAAATGAGTCATAGTCCTTCAGTGCCATCCTAGCCTGATTACCAACTTTTGGATTACAAGACATACAAACAGAAATACACACTCATGTATTTAGCACCGATGTACTGTAATTTTTTAAAGCATTTTGTGCTAAATACATGAAAACACTATATAAAACAAAACTGTATTGTATATTAGGGCCCATGCAATTCCTGAGCCCAAACAAGTCAAGCTATGGTAAAAAATTGTACATTTCAGGTTGCGTAAGCAGTAACACACAACAGGGTGTGCCTAATGTTAGATCACTGCATGCCCCAGGTGCACTGTGAGGCATAAGACCACAGCCTGAGTGCCTTCAACCACATGGGAAGTGCATCATTCTGGTATAATGCACACCCTGGAGTGTATTACTGCACTTGTGAAATATTTTTTTTATGTGAATAGCAATTAAACAGCACCTTTCCCTGTGCTCAGAACAAGAATCAGAAAGCTAGCTCCCTTACTTGTATGGGAGTTCATCTGAGCTAATTTAAAAAATGTTTTCAGTAATGCCGCTTAATGATGGGAAGGGATCATAAATAAATAAATAATTCTACTGGTTTGTCAAGGGTGGGGTTGGGGTTGGAAGGTCCACAACCCGGGCAGGAGTATTTTAATTGAAACTGTACACGGAGACTCATGAAAACATGAAGTGAGAACTTTTCTTTGAATTTCATTTAACCAGTAATAATAAAAAATATTGTTTAATTTTTTTCACCTCTGTGTGCGATACCCTGATAAACCACTCAAGCTTAGCTCTTGTGGTTTAAGTGAGCATCACACAACTCGAGTATGCAGACAACTATCACTGTACACAGTTCTCTGTATATTATTTAACATTTATTATGCAATGGGGCTTAAGAATACACAAACCTGACTGGCTGTTACCAGTCTTTACCTGTAGCATTATCATCATATAATGGACTGGCAAAAATCTGTTCTTCCACCCAGAGCCTGTTTGCATTCATTAACACACTCCGGATCACTACACCAAGAAACTCCAGCCATCACTTTCACATCCTCACCCCCCCCAACACACACACACGCATGCACACACTTTAAATATAAGGTAAGAATGACTACTCATGTCAGCTTCCAACTGTCATTCCCAACCTCGAAACAAAGTTCAAATAAAAGCTGCAGTACGGCACTCGGTCTGCCTCAGCCACCCACATGCAGTTTTTGATGTGTTTTTTTTGCTCCTCTGACCCTTTAGCCAGCCACACCTTCAGGCCACCACAGCCCCCACCACCATCGCAGAGTCCCGTACGCCATCCACTGCCCCTCTGCACCGTGTCACCAAGTAACCCTACATAACCCTTTGTCGGGAGGGCCCCTATCCCTGTGGGGGCTGATCAGGGGAGGAGATTTCACCCCATAGGGCTTTACGTATCCCTGGCATGGCAGAGATTGGTACGGACACTTGTCCGGGGTTACCATGGCATGTGGAGGGACCAGTGGCTGTCATCTGGTCGGCCAAGCAGTTTTTTTCCATTTTTCTTCCACCCCACCCACCCTTTATGATATGCACATGATGTCCTGGCTAGACGCTGAGCAGCTTGTGGTCACCCACGCCGCAACATGCATTACCCCCTACGAGTCACCAGGATCCACTCGAGAGCGATGCCATCTCACCCCCCCCCAGATGCTCCAAGCCCTCCCTGCCGGCCTCCACTCCTGTCACCCCAGGCTCAGGAGTGAACCAGTTCTCTATGCCCTACAGGGGGCATGCCTCAGACAGCTAGTTTTGGAACCCACTCGCGAGGGAGCAATCTTAGACCTCGTACTCTCAAATGGGGACGGAGAGAGAGGATCTCCAATCTTGAAATGGGTAGCCATCTGGGAACAAGCGCCCACCAAACAGTGTAGTTCAAGATAAACTCAGCTGTACAGTCAAGCCATACAAAAGTGAAGGTACTGGACTTCAGGAGGGCTGATTTTGTCAAAATGGGAGAGTGCCTCAGAAAAGCACTAGCAAACAGGCAAGATGGTGGTGTGGAGCAACAATGGGGAAACATCAAAACCACCATCACAGAGGCAACAAGCCTTTGTGTGAAGCAAATAAACAAATCAAAATGAAAGAAAAAAACACTATGGTTCTCAAAAGAAGTGGCAGGGAAAGTAAGGGAGAAAAAGATAGCATTCAGGAAGTATAAGGAAACACAGAAGGAGCAGGACAGAGAACTGTACCAGTTAAAGCAGAAGGAAGCGGGGAAGGCAGTCAGAATAGCAAAGGCCCAAACTGAGGAAAAGACAGTCAACTCAGTTAAGAAGGGGGATAAAACCTTTTATAGGTATATTAGGGAGCAAAAAAAGACTAAGACAGGGATACTGAGGCTGAATAAAGAGGAAGGTGGTTGGGCAGAGAGCGACAGTGAAAAAGCAGGGATACTGAACGAATACTTCTGCTCAGTATTCACAATGGAAAAGCAGGGGGAGATACCTAATCCAGTTGATAGAAGCACTCTGGATATGGGGGTTGATATTAGTCCTTTCACAGAAGAAAGGGTTCTGAAAGAACTCTTAAAACTGAAGGTGGATAAAGCAATGGGGCCTGATGGGATTCACCCCAGAATTCTAAAAGAACTAAGGGAAGAACTAGTAACACCACTGACTACCCTTTTTAATAAATCATGGGAGGATGGTGTGGTACCTGAGGACTAGAGGAGGGTGGATGTGATTCCCCTTCACAAAAGTGGGAGCAAGACAGAGGCAGGAAACTACAGACCTGTCAGTTTGACCTCAGTGGTAGGGAAAATGATGGAATCACGTCTGAAGGAAATAATTGTTGAGTACCTAGAGGCCAGTGGGGCACAGGACCCAAGGCAGCATGGATTCACAGCAGGAAAGTCATGTCAGACAAATCTAATTGATTTCTTTGTCTGGGTGACCAATGTAGTAGACTAGGGAGGGGCTGTGGACATGGCCTACCTAGACTTTAGCAAGGCATGTGACACAGTCCCACACAAAACATTAATATACAAATTAGCCAGCCTGGGAGTGGGTCCCAGGGTGGTAGCCTGGGTAAAACACTGGCTGGACAATAGGACACAGCGGGTAATAGTAAATGGAGTTCACAGTGAAGAAAGGGGGGTTACTAGTGGGGTACTGCAGGGTTCAGTACTGGGTCCGGTCCTTTTTAATGTTTTTATAAGTGACACTGCAGAGGGACTGGAAGGGAAAGTATGCCTCTTTGCAGATGACACAAAGATCTGCAACAGGGTTGATATGCAAGGTGGGGTGGAAAGGATGAAAAGGGACTTGGCAAGGTTGGAGGAATGGTCAAATGTATGGCAGCTTAGATTCAATGCAAAGAAGTGCAAAGTAATGCACCTGGAAAACAAAAACCCAGGGGAAGAGTACACAATGGGGGGTGAGATACTGACAACAGTAAAAATAGAAAGGGACCTGGGGGTAGTCATATCAGATGGCCTAAAGGTGGGTCAGTAATGTGAGAAGGCAGTAAGGAGGGCTGAGGCATACTGGGATGCACAGGGAGAGGGATCACCAGTAGAAAACGGAAAGTTGTTGGCCCTCTGTACAGACAGTTGGTAAGAACACATCTGGAGTACTATGTACAGTTCTGGAGACCCCATCTCCGCAAAGACATAGACAGGGTGGAGTCTGTCCAGAGGAGGGCAACCAAAATGGTGCAGATTCTGCACCGGAAGACATATGAAGAAAGACTAAAGGAGCTTAAGATGTATAGCCTCGAGGAAAGGGGGGGCATGATAGAAACTTTCAAATACCTCAAGGGAATCAACAAAGTCCAAGAGGGTAGCATCTTTCAGAAAAAGATATGTGCAAGAACAAGGGAGCACAATTTGAAGATAGAGGGGGGACGGCTCAGAGGTAATGTGAGGAAGTATTTCTTCACAGAGAGGGTTGTAGGTGCATGGAACGGCCTTCCTGAGGAGGTCGTAGAGTCAAAAACAGTGGGGGAATTTAAGAATGCATGGGACAGACATAAGGCAATTCTGGTAGGAGGAAGTAGTCTGCTGGTTAACTAGGATCTGTAGCTTATCTGTTAGGTAGGGAAATGGGCAGACTAGGTGGGCCAAGCGGTCCTTATCTGCCATTAAATTCTATGTTTCTATGTGTCACCAGCTTTCCTGGAGATCCCCTATCGCCTGGCACCACCGAGCCAGCACACTTTCTTTTAATGGCTTTTCCTTAATCATTCACAATGCACACTACATCTGCCTCCCACCACTCAGCTAACTTTTGTTTTTTGTTCCTCTCTGCTCAGCTGGACCCCATCTGCAGCATCTTCTCTAGCCCTGTCACCCCGTCTCTGGGAATTACCCTTAACTGCCTGGTACAGTGCCCCACAGATTGCCCCCTGTGGCGGGAGCACCCCGAGGTCCCCCAACCTCGGAGACAGTTTAGCTCAGATGTGTTCAGCAGTGCAGCCCAGTGGGTGGTGCAGGGCCTGCAAAAGGATGCCGTTTCATGCTGCTTCAGCTGGCAGCCTTTTCCCATGTTCTGCCCTATCCCCTGGGCTCTTCTGAGGCACGGGTTGCAGTGACTGGGAGCACACAGGCGTGCTCACTTCACAGTCAGTAAGAGCCCGCCCACCCTTCAGGGCTCTGCTGGCACTGCCAGCTGTGGTCACCAACGTGGCAGTAGCACAGCAATGCACATGTCCCTCCTTCCCTAGAGGAGGAGAGCATCCTCTGGGACACTCAGTCCTCCTCCCACCCACCACCCCAGTCAGACCCTGGCAACTCCAAGATAGCTCCTGATGGTAGCTCGGCAGTGTCCAAGTGGTAATGCTACTGCTGCGCCAACGGGCCAGCATACTCCTCATCAAACTGAAAAAACAAACGCCTCATGACTTTTTCTTTCTCACTAACTGCAACATTCCATCGCTCAGATCCCATCCACACACTTCAACTAAAACCTGCAAAGCTGCCCTATCTCTGCCTCTCCAGCACTGGCAGAGTTAAAAAAAAAAAAGCCACATGTTTTCCTCTTGCTCGAGCTGCCACACTCCTTGCCTAAACTTAAAAGGAATGCTGCAATACAAGTAACACCCATGACTAGATTAAACATGCTTGAATGCTGCCAGGTCCCTCCAATGCATCCTCTACACTTTTACACCATAGATATTAATCAGGAGGGTGGACAGTATTAACAAACCACAAAAAAACTCTGCTGTGCTGTCTTCTGTGCTCTGCTCACATTATGCCAACACCACCTACTGGCCACAGTATAAAGAACATCACTCTTGTTTTAAAATGTACAGCTACTCACAGAAAAAAATATTTAAAAAATATTAAGGCTTGTTTTAATTATCAAACAAATTTTTTTTTTATAATAGGAATAATACACACTGGGGTGTAGGATATATCCACTTCTCAGATGCATAAGCCCACTACGCATCCGACGTGTGGCGGTATTACATGACAGTGTATTAAATAGCTGGTACAGCATAGCAAAATGCCATGCAAAACAGGGGGTCATGCTAACCATTTCCAGAAATAAGTAGCAGTAGACTGCTACCCATTTGTTGAGTGAGTCTATGGTACAGCAGACAAAATTAATAAAACTAGATACTGTACTTATATTTTAAATTTTGCTAACCATTCTGTATTAGGTGCTATGCATTTTCACAGCTGATTAGCACTTTAGCGTGCAAACTCTCTAATCAGTTTTTTTGGCTCATTTAATACCTTGCATGAATATTCCACACTATTTTGAGTATTATTCCTCAACTGTCTCAGTAAAAGGCTAATAATCTCTCGGGTAGTCTACATATTTCCGCAAGGTTCAAATTCAAGTCCAGTGCTATCTGTTCTTGTCCCTATATAAATTCTTACCCCCTCCCTGTCATCGTCCAGGGACATACCCTGTTATTCATGGATATATTCTGTTCAGGCAAGAGGCATCATACGGACAGCAGGGGATCTTCTGTCCTCACTTTTCTCCATTATCCTCCCTCCCTACTTCCATTTGGTTTGGGACGTGCCCTACAGCCTTGGTGACGCATCATGCTCCTGCAGAAGGAATTAAGCTCCCACAGCCTACACACAGGTGTCACTATGCGCTGGAATCCACCACAAGTGCTCCCTGGATGAGGCAAGCAGCCCTCTGGCAGCTGCTTGCAGCCCAGTCTAACTCCCAATGTGGCGACCAGAGTCCACTCTCAAACTCCAGGCGTCTGCACAGCAGCACAACGTACTGTCGCTGGGCCGTCCCGACAGACTATCTGGAGTTTTTGTGCTCATGATTCTTGGCGATCTGTCTTTGCAAAAAGACTGTACCACAGCTTCTCTAATCCTACCCCACCTGCCCCTGTCACCTTTCCTCCTGATACTTCCATGGCCAGAGCGTTAACTGTCCTTGTTAAGAGTATCTGGCTGGGTCTCCACTATCTGCCAACTGGTTTCACTTCCTCAGCACCTCTGCTCTTTCCTCCACCACGGGGCTAGGTATAAACTTGGCCTACAGGTCTCTCGCCTGTTGTCAGTCAGTTAAAGTGCATGCTGTGTACTGCTGCCACTTTGCTTTGCCTTTAAACAGGCATTCCACATTCAGCTGTGACCACGTATTATTTTCTGTACCAACTTATTTTTGTACCTATTTATTTCTGTATCAATTTTATTTACCAAATGTTTGCTCAGTTGACTTGCTATTGTGTACTGTACTGCTGTTTCTCCGATTCTGTTCCCCCAGGTTATGGCTGAAAATGAGCCTTGGCTCAGTGTGCCTCTCCGAGTTACCAATTTTTTTTGTACAATGTTTTTATTGAAATATATGCAATAAGTTTATGTACACACATAACATCACAACAGGATATACATCTTGCAAAAGACAAACAAGGATAAGAACAAATGAGTCATTCCACAGTACACCAGATTATCACTAAGGTCATATACGTTCAGAGTATTTTAGAAATAGATTTCTAATTTAAGTTGATCGGGGGTGAGATAGAATTGTGAAAGGACTTATCATGGGCTGCTTCCCATCAGGGATCCTACTAAGTGTGACCCAGATCTTCAAGCATTTACAAGAGGCCACTGTGCAAAACTACCATCTCATCAGGAGGTAAGGAATATGACTTGCCCCCAAGTTCTAAGGAACAGCTCCAACCTCCTCTTCATTGCTTATGTCAGCCTCTCCATAGTCAAGGCCTGAAGGCTCAGTGTCTTTCACTGGGTGGTCGTAGACGTTACAGAGAAAACCCAAGTATTTTGGATACACTGTCTCGCTAATGTGAGAAGCACCCGCATCTATCTCAGATATGGCTCCCAGCCCTCCTCTACCATATCCTCCATGCCCAGTAGCATTGATAAAAGGGTACATTGAACAGGGCAACCTATCAGTGTGGTTATAGTCTGGGCCACTGCCATCCAGAAGGGTCAAAGCATGGTACAATCCCAGAAATAGTGCTCGTACACCCCCAGTACATTTCTGCATCTTCCGCAAGTTGGGGACATTGCAGAGTTAAATTTATGTACAACACTGGGTGGCCAGTATAACCTGTGGATAAACTTGTATTGAGATTCCTTATACTTATCACATACAAGTAGACCCATGTGCAATTTCAGGGTCTTGCCCCAGTTCTCTTCTGAGATAGGCATGCCCATATCTTTTCCCCCCACTGACTATCTTATGAGATAGGTTAGGGAAGTAGGCTCTATCTTGTGCAGCGAGCTTAGCAGTGAGGCCTTGAGCTGAAATCCCTGAACTGTATGTGGCCTGTTCCAAGCAACAGCAGGGGGAGACCTCCACTGGTTCTCTTCCCAAACTTCTTCCAAATGCCCAGACCTGAAGATTCCTATAATAATACGATGATGGGATACTCAGTTTATCCTGCAGATCTATAAAGGATCTCATGCTCTCCCTATGTATAACTCTTCCAAGCACAATATACCCTTCTCCTCCCATTCTCGGAACCCCCTATCCTCCAGACCTGGTAAAAGTCCAGGTTCCGTGCAACTGAGATCAGGCATGTCTTGTCCCCCCTTGGAGTTTGTGGCTGCTCCTAGGTTGCATGCTCTCTTGCGCCCCCCTCCCCTTCCCCGGCACCAAATAAGTAGATAATCTGCACAGGCTATCCATCTCCTCCAGGTCTAGCCAACTGGCAGCCTCCCCTCTTTTCACCCAACCCTGGATGTACTATGTTGTATGGATACCCTGGTAAATCTGGGAAATTCAGGGGACCTTTTTCACACTGCTTTTTAACCTCTGCAGGCTCAAACGTGGACACTTTCCTTGCCAAATAAAAGTTAAAAAGGCCCTCTCCAGCTTTTTGACATCTGCCTTCTATAGATCCATGGGTAGCACCTGAAGCACATATAATAGCTTGAGTGAGGTGTTCATCTTTAAAAAATTTATACACCACAGGTAGGAGATAGGGAGCACTCGCCACCTCTCCAATTCTGCTACACAGTAGTAAAGAGAGTTTATAGTTGAAATTGTACAGACTACCAACATCCCTGCCTACCTTCACTCCCAAATATTTAAGGGATTTACCAGCCACCATTAGGCCCCAGCTGTCCCTCGTCTACCTCCGGTTACCAGTTTTAAAATAACAGCTTCAAAGGGCCAAGATAAATTTGCAGATTTCATCATCACAAATGTCATCACTGTAGCAGAAACCTTCAGAACTCACGAAGATGGTGGGAAAAAAGTACCAAGTATGGAATATGCATTTTTTTCCAGCAATTGCTGATTTGCAGAGAAAAAAATCTAAACGGTCATATCTAGAAAATAAATATGCAAGAAATTATTTTTGTTGCATAACACCCCCACTAGGGATAGGACAGTGCTGGACCTGGTGCTTACAAACAGGGACATCACTGCAGATGTCACAGTGGGTTGTCCCCCAGGTGAGACTTTCTTCAGACACACAAGCGAGAAGAGGAAAGCAAGGGTAGGGGAAGTAAGGATTAGAAGGGTGGAAGGGGGAGACTGCAGAGAAGGGGATCAAGAAAAAGCTGACATCCTAAACAAGTATTTCTGCTCAATTTTCACAAAGGAGGGGGTGACGGACTTGCAGTCATGAAGGTGGAAAAGGCTAAGGGACCAGACAGGATACACCCTAGGGTACTAAAGGAACTTGGGGAGGTGCTAGCTGTTCCACCGATGGCCATGTTCAACAGCTCACTGGAAAGAGGCATGGTTCCGGAGGACTGCAGACAGACTCATGCGATCCCTCTACCCAAGAGCGGCAGCAGAGAGGAGGCTAGCAACTGTAGGCCACTCACTCTTACTTCTGTGGTGCAGAAATTAATGGAAACCCTTCTGAAGGAAAGACTGGTAGTGTATCTTGAAGTCAATGGGCTGCAACACCACATGCAGCATCTTGGACCACGGAAACGTGGTATAAGGAGCAGCCTCTGATACCAGCCTGCTTAAGAGTCCATACTACCCTCAATTAAGCCTATAGATTTGTTTTAAGTGCTGATCGCCTAACGCATACCTGCGACCTATACATTAGGGCAAAATGGCTACCTCTCATGGATCGTATTAAGCTCCACTCCTGCCTTTTAGGTAAGAAGGCCCTCCTAGGACTTGCACCTCCTTCTTTACAAGCTTTATTCCGCCCTGCCCCGAGTGAACATACCACAAGGAGTGTCACTAAACAAGCCCTAGCAGTGCCGTTTAGAAGAACTGCCCTGGGGAGCCGAGCCTTTGCAGTAAGGGCCCCCACTTGGTTAAATGAGCTCCCACACGCCACTACAAGCCTTTCACGCCTCGGCCACTTCAAGTACAAGCTTAGGAATTCTATCTCCCTTCCTGAAAGCTGCTACTGCCACACCTAACCCCAGCTGTTACTAACATCCTTGTACCTTGGGCCATGCCCAGGATCACCTTGCACTGTCTAGTTGGTCCCTGAAGTTCACTACTCCCCACTTGCCCTTGCCTACCTACCATATTCCCTTTTCCTCCACTCCCAATACCTCCCTCCTGATGAGCCCTCACCTACCTACCGACCTACCATATACCCTCCCCCTTTTCCCTCCACCTTCCACTGATGTGCCCCCACCACTTTACTCTTGATTCTATCTCTGTCACCTGTACTGATTCTCCCCTCTCACCCACCTAGCCTGTAGCCCACTTCCCCAACGGCTCTACTTACTCTTTTGGTTGATTCTATCATTGTACCCGCTAGGATATTGACAATGCTGCTTAGCTGCTACTTTATGATTCAGTCAAACTTGTACATATATGAACTGTTGCACTTTTAATTTTCTAGACTACTAAGGGGACTGCTTCCCTATGTGCTCTGTACCCGTGCCTTGGATTGTTATGCAATGTTCTGCCTTTACTATGCTATACGATTGATGATTTATTAACAATGCCTATAAGCTGCTACTGTCTCCCCTACTCTTGTATGCGTTTCCCCTCCCTTGTTTGACGAGGATCCTTTGTAAAAGAGCTTTTAGCTCAAAGGCTGTAATCCCGATTTTCTCAATAAGTAAATAAAAATTCTTTTGAGTGGGTGACCAAGGAAATAACATCAGGGGAGGACAGCGGACATGGCCTATCTGGACTTTAGCAAGGCCTTCAACACTGAGCCACACAGGAGGCTGATACAAGAATCGAACAGTCTAGGAGTGGAATCCAAAGTGGTACTCTAATTTTCTTGAGTCATAGGTTACTATATGTCCCTTACTACATTTAATTATATGTTTTTTATGTATTTGTTTGTATCATGTATATCTTTGTGTACATATTATGTTATGTAACTATGTAATTCTTGCTCGAACTAGGTCTCTTGTAACTTGAAATGCTATGGGACTTCATTGAAAATGAACCTCTGGTTCAGCTGAGTTTTATCCCTGTTCATATTTTTGATATGAATAAAAATGTTACTACTACTACTTAATTGGGTTAGAAACTGGTGTGTTTAATGACACTCACTCTAATGATGGGAAAGTGACCAGCGGGTACCACAGAACCCGGTACTGGGACCAGTCCTCGTGAATGTCTTCATAGGGGACACTGCAGCACAACTAGAAGGGAAGGTATGCCTTCTTGCAGATGATACCAAAATGTGCAATATGGCGGACACTCAGAAGAGGATAGAGAGAATGTGCAGTGATCTTGGGAAACTTGAGGAGTGGTCAAAAGCATGGCAGTTGGGTTCAATATCAAAAATTGCAAAATCACGCAGCTACGGCATACGTAAGTACAGTTGCATAAGAACTTACCATAACAGTAGATCTTTGAGGGAATCTCTTGCAGCAGGTCATAACACATAGGAATGTCCAGCTGCAGGTGTCATTTCCCATGAATGATTTTTCGGCAGTCGACCTGGGACCTCCCCAACGGCACCATGTGTTGTATCCTGGCATGTATAAAAGGGGGAGTTCCCAGAAGCTCCTCAGTTCTTTTCCATCTCAGTGACCGAAATGAGAATCTAATCTATCTAGCCTATGAGGGGAACCAAGGAGTAAAAGGGAGCAGCCCAATTTTTAATGGGAAATAATAGGCGCAAGTAACCCTTCTGAAGCAGGAAGCAAGGGGGAAGGCTGGAGGGGCAGCACAACCTGCTGCAAGAGATTCTCTCCAGTAAGTTTTTACGTAACTGTACTATCTTCTTCAAGGAAATCTCTTGCAGCAGCTTATAATACCTAGGAATGAGCCCTCAGCAGTTGGGAGGCACTGGAGAGGAGGTAGCAAAAATAATAAACTTTGGACAACAGGCCTTGGAGGCCGGCCCATCCAACATTGGTTCGCTTTTTGGAAGTAGTGTCCACACTGTAATACATAAAGGTATGTACAGCAGATCACGCAGCAGCTTCATGGATCTCAACTGCTGAAACACCTCTAAAGCATGCCGTTGAGGCAGTCATACATCTTGTGGAGTGAGGTTTAATCACCCCAGGAAGTGGTTTATTGTGCTTTTTATAACAAAAATTAATGCAGTTGACCAACCATGTGGATAAGCACTGCTTGGAAACAGGAACCCTCTCTTTACCAGGGGTGAAAGAAACAAAACGGTGCTCAGCTCTGCACAACGGCTTGGCGTGGAGAAGATAATATCTTAAGATTCTATGCACATCTAAAGTATGGAGCAGGGATTCTCCTGGATTAGCCTGCTCCGCTTAATACATAAGTAAGTGTATGATCTGATTCAAAGTAAATTCAGATACCACCTTTGGAATAAATTTTGGATTGGTACGTAGAGAGACCCTCTCCTTGTGGAACTGCAGGTAGGCCTCCTTGCACATCAGTGCATGTAACTCTGAAAGACGTTGACCAAACATAATGGCAACCAAAAAGAGAGTTTTCCAGGAGAGATAACGCAGCTCACATGAGGCTGTAGGCTCAAAAGGACTTAACGTTAGTTTTTACAGCACACAATTCAAATCCCACGATGTGATTGGGTCCCGAATGTGGGAATTAATATGAAGAATTGTTTTTAAGAAGGTCCTCATAACAGTAAGCTGGTACAATGGTTTGTTGTCCACAGGCAAATGAAAGGCCGAAATAGCCGAAAAGTGTTTTTTCACTGAAGAATATTTAAAACCACCTTCCAAAAGGGAGAGCAGAGTGTTCAGAACTCTCTGAGGAGGACAATCATAGGGATCCAAATCATGCTTTAATGCCCATATGGAAAATCATTTCCACTTCATGGAATATGAAGACCATGTAGACAGCTTACGGGCAGCCCATAGGACCTCCGCAACTTGTGGGAAGACCTGGAATCTGGAGAGGACTATGTCCTCAGGAGCCAGGCATGCAGATGCAGCTCGGGAAGAAGTAAGGAACACCTTGCCTGTGACAGTAGAGCTCTGCAAATTGGTAGAGGGAGAGGGTCCTGTACCATTAATTGCAGTAGTAAGGGGAACCAGACCTGTCTTGGCCACAGAGGCATGATGAGGATCATGGCGGCCTGGTCTCTGACAAGTTTGAGTAGAACCCTCTAAATAAGATGGGAGGGAAGGGAGGGAAAGCGTAAAGAAATCTTCCTGTCCAGGAATGAGACAACACGTCCAGCCATATGGCCATAGGACGGGCCTCCAAACCCACGGCCATGGGGGAGCCCTCAGGTCGAGGGCTGACCCTGCTGGGGAGCAGCAGGGATGCAATTGGCACCTTAGAGGCAACGCGGGGTCAGGCAAGGAGAGCTGGGCTTTTCTCGTTATTTGGTTGTTGTCTAGGCACAGCCCTCTGCCCATTTGCAGGCCTGTGGAAGTTACCTTTGTAAACAGGTTTAGCCTGGGTATGGTATAAAGTACGGACAAACTGTAAGGTATGACTTGAGTTTTGTAAAGAGGTCAATATATCCTGGGTTTGACGTCCAAAAAGTTTGTCACCTTAGAAAGGTGCATTATGTATGAACTGCTGGACATCCGGGGCAAATCCCAAGACCCGGAGCCAAGCATGCCTTCTAAGACATATCCCAGCCAAGGGAGCCCTAGCTGAAGAATCAACAGCATCATATGTAGCTCTCAGCAAGTGACAACAGACCGCTGAAGCCATGGTCAATTTGGCTGCCAGACCCTCCTGAGGGGCTCCAGCAGGAAGAGACTGGACAGCGGACTGCAAAGCTTTCAAGATTTCTTCCTGGTAGTTCAGTAGATGACCAACGTAGTTTTCTGAAGCGGTACTGTGGATGATGAATACACCCTTTTCCCCATTACGTCCAGCTTTCTGGACACCTTGTCTGGGAGCTGGGCACTCAGATGCTTGGGTCTAGCAGACCAATTATGAGCTGCATTAATGACTACAGAGTCAGCTTGAGTGAAGAAGAGAAATAAGGGTGATCCATGGGGGCCTGATAGGTCCGATCGGCCTTGCAAGATAGAAAATGGCTGTTGCCAAGCTGCCCAAATAGCATCCTCAAATGCATCCATCAAAGAAGGAATGACAAGGGACAGTCAGTCCGGCAGACCTAAATAATTAGCTAATTTCCTGTGGGAGGCATTTTGTTCCACTTCTTGGAAGCCAAAAGTTTTCTGAAGATGAATCATAATGTCATAAAAACTGGAGTCATCTGGAAGGGGACAAGGCAAGTCAGGAGTCGGCTCCTCTCGCACAGAGGAGGCAGAAGAGATCAACAGAGGGGATTCAGGATCCTGATCCATGTCTGCATCTTGATCAGCCAGGTCCCACTCTTGAAGAAAAGTGTCCTCCATATCAGTGTCCCTACAGTAGGGGACCCGGGGAAGCTGTGGAGGAATTGGCTGTCCTGCAGACATAGGAATGTTTTGAGGGGGCTAAAACAAGGACCGCAGCCTCTCCTCCATGGGAATGAGGGGTAGACTTGGTAAAGTCCAGTATAGTATGCACCAAAGCTTGGATGTCCACCACAGCAAGGTGTGAGGAAGACGTCGTCGGGGCCGAATGGACTGACTGAACAGGCACAACAGACGAAATGGGAGAAGGTGAAGGCACTAATCACCTGGCCGTCAACGAGGGGTGAACAAAAGTCCCCAAGATCATTGACGGGAGAGTTGTAGGAGGGCTCACAACATCAGGGCCATGTTTGGAAGAAACAACCGTCGACAGGACCGAAGCCATCGTCGACAGACGATGGGCAGAAACCTGGGACAGGGGTGGCAGTGGTGGAAGCTGCAATTTTAGCACACCCGTGGAGGTTGTCAATGGAGAAGCCATCAACGGGTGAGAAGAAACAGAAGTGCCAGAGGTTGTTGATGGAACAGAAGACGACTTGGCCACAGCTTCAGAAAGGGCCTCAAGAGCTACTTTGGTCTTAAAGAGTCCCTGCTCCCATGAATGGGAGGAGGAAGACGAGCCCCTTCATCGACACAGAGGAAGCAGAAGAAACATGCTTGGTTTTACTGGCATGTTTCTTAGAAGATTCCTGCGTTGTCGTCAATGAGGGGCCACCCATACAGCGGTGAGACCTCAAGGAAGACGTCAAAGACTCCCTGGACTTCAAGCGTTGCTCCTGCTCCAGGAGGGCAACTTTTTGCTCCATCAGGTATTCTCGAAGTTGTTGAAGCCTTTGATGCTTAGTGGCCTTGTTAAATCGCTTACACAGGACACAAACACAGGTATCTTGTTCAGGACCAAGGCACAGAACACAAATGACGTGGAGGTCCTCAGTTGCAATTAGCTGGCCACAGGAACACTTACGGAATAAAGGATCCGAAGACATCAGTGAATAAATGCGATGAACTGGGCAATGCCGGTAAGGAAGGTTCGGTAGAACTCTTCGTTGTCAACTGTAAGCTATACTCCGGCCAGAGAAGGAGTAGCATGCAGGTCGCAGGTGGTAAAGAACTAAGGAGCTTCTGGGACCTCCCCCTTTTATACGTGACAGGATACAACACATGGTGTCATTGAGGAAGGTCCCAGGTCAACAGCAGAAAAATCATCCAGAGGAAATGACACCTGCACAGCTGGACATTCTTACATGTTATGACCTGCAGCAAAAGATTTCCTCTAAGAAGATCCCAGGCTCTCATTTGTGGAGCATACTGAATGGCTTTCTGACTTTATTTTAAAAGTGTAATTTTGAGATGAGTGCTGCCTTCTGTGATTTGTCTGACAAGGCAGTAGGTAGGGCAAATGGGATGCTGGGGTGCATAGGGAGAGGTATCTGCAGCGGGGGGGGGGAGGTGGTGTTGCCACTGTATTGCTCACTGCTATGACCCCACTGGAGGTACTGTCTCCAGTTTTGGAGACCGTACCTCAGAAGGACATAGACAGGGTGGAGTCGGTCCACAGGACGGCAACTAAAATGATGCAGGGTTTGCACAAGAAGCCCTACGAGGCGAGACTGAGGGATCTCAACAACATGCATACCCAGGGGGGGTGTGGAGGAGAGAGAGGTGACATGATAGAGACCTACAAGTACCTCACAGGGATGAAACTGGGACAAGGGGAGTCTCTTTCAAATGGAAAAAAAAAAAAAAAAAGAGTACCAGGGGCATGCGATGGAGCAGAGCGTAAGAGATGTGAGGAACTACTTCTTCAGTGAAAGGGTGGCAGACTCCTGGAAGAGACTGTCAGGAGAAGTGGTAGAGGCTAAAACAGTGGTGGGCTTACTAACATACTAAAATGCCAGCAGAATAGGCCTAACGGTTTTTCGCGTCTGCTCGTTTGGTCAGCCCCCGCCCTGGGAGCTGACCTTGCTGCCCCCCTCGCCTTCTCTGGCTTCTCCCTTCCCAGTTCCGGATATTCTCGCTGCATTGGATTTTGCTTCCAGAACCCTTACCCTGTACCTGTCCCACACCCTCTTAAATCCCTCCACTGTCTCTGCCTCCACCAGCCCCCAAGGCAGCGCATTCTATGGGTCCACCACCCTCTCAGTTAAGTAGCACCTCCTCCTTTCTCCCCTGAATCTTCCCCCCTCCAGCTTCCACCCATGCCCTCTAGTGGCCCCCTCCTCCTTCCTTTGAAGCACCCTGACTGTTCCTCCCTATTTACCCCTTCATGTACCTGTTGACCTCTGTCATGTCCCCCGGTCCCTTCTCTTCCATGCGCATATATTTAGCTCTTCAAGCCTCTCCTCAAAGGTCCTGTCCCCCAAGCCCCAAATCATTTTGGTTGCCCTCCTCTGGACCCTCTCCAGGAGTTTAATGTCCCTCTTTAAGTGTGGCCTCCAAAACTGCACGCAGTGCTCGAGGTGCGGCCTCACCAAGCCGTTATACAGAGGGAGCATCACTTCCCTCCTTCTGGAGGTGATCCCCCTAGCAATGCATCATGCATGCATGGGACAGACATAGGGGAATATTAGAAAAGAGGCAGAGATATGCTGGCTCAGTAGCGTGGAGGGCTGAGCCATCATGCCTTACTTCCAGCCACGCCGGCAACCCGTGTTCGCGGTGCGAGCGGGCCACCGGGGGTTGGCCAGGGTGGGAGAGATTGAGTGTCCAGATGACAGCTCTGCCCTCCTGGGGAAGGAGGGATGCAGGGACCGGCATCAGCCTGACACCTAGCAGTGCCTGGGTGCCGGCACGCAAGGTCCCTCGAGCAAGCAGGGGAGGCAGAACAGACAGCCGGTGTGCTGTGGGCAGGCACGCACACAGCATGGCCACTGCCATCATTGCACGTTCCACCTATGGAAGAACAAGAAAAATCTGAGGAAATACAGCCGGAGAGTCTGATGACTGCCGACCCTCGCAGGCCCCGGCCTCAGCAGGAGCAGCCCTCCTGGAAATCTGGATCCTTACTCGGCAGGGATATGGGGGTCCCTGCCACCCTGCCATGGAAGGTACAACCGTGGGGGAAAGAAGTGAGTAGAGCTTGTTGTGGTCGGGGGACGGGGCTGGAGAGTTGGCAAGAATGTGGGCCAACTGGTCAAGTAAGGAGGATAAAGAAATTAATGTAAAAAAAGAAAAGAGGCAGAAATGCGGGGGGGATGACAGAGACCAGATGGTGTCTACGGAGGTAAATTAGGCAGGGCATATTCTGGCAGTTCCTTCTAACAGACTGGATAAGTGAGACTGGCCATTATTACACATTTCTTTCTTTTTTTTTAATCTTTTTTACTGAGTGTCAGACAAGCGTATAAGTACATACATACGTAGTAGCCTTACATTCCTTAATACTTATTTGGTATTAATTATACAACCATGTCTCTGTATTTAATATAATCATATATTAAGCATTACCTCCTTCTCTTATGTTACACTTGGAGTCTATTCACTCTCTTTTTAGATTATGTTGATACTCACCCAGGAAAAAAAAAAAAGAAAACAAAACATTTCCTATAAGCTATAGTCTTAACTTAAACTAACATCTGGCCACAGAGCTTTCAGAATCCTCCCAAGAACTCCTTGTCATGGGAAGCTTTGTCTCATCTGCCGCATGTTTTCCCAAGTTTCTTTACTACATTGTTTGTTTTTATCTCTGCATGCTCAATTCCTTTTATTTTGTGCTTGTGGGCCTTTCATATTGTGGTGGCAAGGCACATACCTATCGCATCCTCTGGTGGAAAGGTGATCATTACAGTCCCCCAGACCCACTCAAATTGGTCTCATCTATCTTTCAATTCATATGTTACCCTTTCCAGGGGTAAAGTCTGTGCCACTAGTTCTAACTACATGTTGATGGTAGGTTTCATACACAACACCCAGATGTTTTGAATGCATTTCCTCGCTAGCGTCAGTAATACCCTTATTACTCTAGGGTGTGAGTCCCAGTCACCTTCCTCACCCTGATCCATCCTCATCAACAAGGATACTGGTGTGTCTAGTATCTTTATTCCCATCCTCTGTTCTATCTGCTGTTTCACCTCTGTCCAAAAAAGCTCTTACTATTGGTCACGCCCAGAAGTAGTGCATGTATGTCCCCCTTTCTTTCTGGCATCTGCCACATGTAGTCGAGACCCTGGTGAGAATTTGTGAACCATCGCTGGAGGCAGGTATAACCTATGTATACATTTATATTGGGCCTCTTTGTATTTATTACACCATAATAACCCCATGTGGGATTCACATATGGTTGTCCAGTTTTCTTCTGTGATCTCTGCCCCCCCATACCTCTTTCCCACTGCTGCCTGACTCCTCCTGACTGGCTGGGCATAGCCTCTCTCAAATGGGTGTATATTCTTGCCATGAGTCCTTTAGTGTTCAGACATGAAAACATTACCTCTCTCTTTAACCTATATATCCTGGAGATTCCCAGTTGTAATCTGTGTATCACCCCTATATCTGCCCACACTTGCAGATACCTAAACATGTGACTCCCTTCTATGGCACAGGTATTGGTTAAGTCCTCCTAGCTTCTTATCCCCCCCCCTCCTAGTATGTCCCCAATGCAATGTATCCCTTTCTGCTACTATGGAGTGAATCTCCTGTCTCCTATACCAGGTATGAATTCTGGACTGTCACTCACTGTTGCCAGTATAGTCTTTTCTTCTTCCCCCTGTGGAATTTTGGTTGCCACCCTCCACGCTTGTAAAGTGTGCTTCACCAGTGGATTTGGGTTTCTCCTACTCCTATGCTTTTTACTTCCTTGTCCAAGTAATTTAGAGGTGACATCCCTTCCTCTCCTAGTTCTAGGACTCCTAGCTTGCTTCTCTACTTCCCAGCAGCAACTCCCCATAAGACGTAATTCAATCAATCAATCAAAATCTTTATTTATCCAGGCGGGCACCATTGAGCAAGGCTCATTTGCAAGGTGGACCTGGTCATGAATACATCAAAGTACAGTACAGAAGCAGGTATACAAAAAGCAATAATATACAAGGAAGACAAAGTATATACAGTGTATACAGTACAAGGTTGAAATAAATAAACAAAAAAACAGCATTATTTTACAACTGAAGAAGTCAGCAGATGTACAATCAACCATAGGCATACAGGGGTTATAAGCAGAGCTCTTTTGAGTGAGGCAGCTGGCAACTACACATATAGGGGAAAGAGGCCATGTATGGGGTGGCAGGTTAGAGAGGTAAAGAAGAGGAGGGATATATTATAGACGACTGGGGTAATTGAGCTGCTATACAATACTGTTTTGGGACAGGGAATTTCAGGCCCCACTTGATTGTTGTCCCCTTGAGCCTTCTCAAGGCCGCCCTAGGCCTCTTACCTTGCCATAAAAAGGTAGTGCATTGTGCCTCCAGTTTTTGTACAACTTTCCTGGTGAGCCCCATAGGTAACATTTGGAAAGGATATAATGTGCATGGGAGTAGTTTAATTTTTTGTTTGTTTGTTTGTTTTGTTTTTTAATTCTCTTTTTTTCTGCTCCCCTCGTCTGCCAGCACGTCCACCCAGTCACGGACCCCTAGACCCCTACTTCCATATTGGCCGTGACTCCCTACACCCCCGGCTTTCCCCCTCAGGGTGGGGTTGCAGCACCTGGGCCTAGTGCCGCAATCGAGGGACTAGAGTCGGGAGCCAGCCTAGAAGCTAATCTGGGCCGGGGCCGGCATCATTCGTGGCGGACTAGAGGAAAGATTTTTCTTGGATGCCCAGGGACGGGGACGTGCAATGATGTCCTGCGTCTACCCCGCCCCCCTAACTGTCTGATGCCAGTGCTTGGTATTCCTCCTGGCCTCCGCCAGGAGTCCTCACGTGCCAGGTATTTCCCCAACCCTTCCCCTGGAGAAGGAGAGCAGCTCAGAGGTCGCTCCATCGCTTCTCCCCAGCCAGCCCTCCAGCTCCCAGGTCCGTTCCGAACCCGGTCGCCATGCCGCAAGCGGAACTTAAATCGCCAAGCGCTGGCAGGCCTTCGCTAGTAGTTCATTTTTAATAGGTTCAACTACCCCATCGATGAAATGGATAGAGATCTCCATCTCTTTAGATCTCCCTCCAATATTTTAAGCATATATCCATAATTCAAACGGTATGAACTCGATAATTGTGGGCCCACCTTAATCCCCAGATATGGGATAGAGAAGGAGACTCTTTTAAAATGCACTTGTCTCGTCTCCCTTTCTTGCCCTCTTCCCACCTGCATTAACTCGGTTTTATCCATATTTATTTGATATCCAGAGAACCTAAAGAAAGCATTTAGTGCATCTCTGATACCCGCCAAGGAACACTCTGATTCCGTTATAAACATCAGGATGTCATCCATGTACAGTCATAGTTTGTGTTCCCTCCCCCCTTTACCTTGTATTCCCTTGATTTCAGGACTGTTGCGAATATATTCTGCCAGAGGTTCTATCACCAAGGCAAAAAGTAGGGACAACAATGGACACCCCTGCCTAGTGCCCCTCCCTAACTTGAATTCCAAGGACAATCCCCCATTTACCATTATCTTAGCCCTAGGCACCTCGTGTAGCTATTTAACACAGTCCAGAAATCCTTCCCCTAGTCCAAACTTGTTCAGAGCCTTATACATATATGCCTACTCCACCCTATCAAAGGCTTTCTCTGCGTCCAGGGACAACACAAATCTCTTCCTTGGACACAGAGGCACCCACCACCACCACCACATTAAACAACCGTCTAAGATTATTATACAGGTTTCTATCTTGCACAAAACCTGTCTGATCTTCATTTATCAATGTTGGTAGCAGCGTTTCCAGCCTTCTTGCCAGTGCCTTGGCTATTATTTTGGTGTCACAGTTTAATAACGAGATTGGCCTATAGGCTGAGCAGTTTGTGTGATCTTTCCCTGGTTTGGGCAGTACCACTATTGTGGCTTGATAACATGTCTCCAACATTGAGCCTCCCTCCTGCACCTCCTCCACCATAGCTCACAAAGCTTTCACTCTCTTCATGCTTAGAATTCTATAATATTCGGATCCCAACCAGTCTGGACCCACCACTTTCCTTTTTTTGAGCGTGTTCAGTGCTCAAGACAGCTCTTCTTCTTCTTCTGTAAGGGATGCCCCTAATCTAGTCCTTTGCTCCTCATCAAGCTTCGGTAATTCCACACCATCCAAGAATGACTCTGCTTCCCTGTCTGCACCCTTACATTCTCCTGTGTACAACTTCTAGCAGTATTCCATGAATTTAGCTCTAATGTCTGAACTCTTATTGTGTATCCTCCCTTGTTTATCTTTTATTGCTGTTACCATGGTAGATCCTTGCTTTCCCCTTGCCAGTCTGGCCAGCACTGGACTCTGCCTATTCCCCCATTCATAGACACGTTGTTTTGCATAGAACAATGCTCTACTGGCCCCATCTGTAATAACCAGGTTCAACTGTTCCCTTGCTGCCTTTAACTGTCTCAAATTCTCCTCTGTCACGTTATCATAAGTCTCCCTCTGCTTATCTTGGACCATCTTTTCTAGCTCCTTAATTCTGTCCCTCTTCTTTTTTGCTCTTTAACCCATGTAGGAGATGATCATTCCTCTCATATAAGCTTTCCCTGCCTCCCAAAGGATTATCTTCGTAGGGGCTGTTTCCTGATTTTCCCTGATGTAATGTCCCCATTGTTCTTGAAAGAATTCTATAACTGGTTTAGCGGTTGCCATATACGCTGGGAATCTCCAGGTATCCTTCCTGCCTTCACCCCCTCTAGTTTGAAAGATCATCACTACTCTAGCATGGTTAGACACCGCTATTGGTGTAATTTCTATCTAAGTGACCCTGAGATACATTCCCCTAGGAGCACAGATATAGTCAATTCTTGACCAAGCATGGTGTGAGGTGGAGTAGAATGTATACTCCCTTGATCCTGGGTTTGCTGCCCTCCATACGTCCATCAGATCCATCTCGTCCAGCCCTTTCGCTCATCTGTGTATATTTCTCTCAACTCTACCTTCTCCACCTGACCTGTCCAGCCTTGCTAACATGGTACAATTAAAGTCCCCAGCCAGTATCAAGTTAGGGAATTGCTCCCTGTGTAGTATATCCAGCATTTCGTCATGAAATACCAGGTCATGTTGTGCTGGCGCATATATGATCCCTAGCGTATACTGTTCCCCTTGTATTAACCCTTGCACAAATATGTACCTCCCTCCCCTTGGGTCCCGTACCACCTTTTGTTCCTCAAACTGTAGGCCACGTTTTAGAAGAATAGCCACCCCCCTCTTATGTCCGTTATAGGAAGCTGCATACGCAAGTCTCTATCCATTCCCTCTTTAACGTGTTATGCTCCATGTCTGTGAGGTGTGCCTCCTGCACCATAACTATATCAACATTGTCTCTCTTTAGCGTGTTGAGCACTTTCTTCCTTTTAACTGGTGTGGAAAACCCCTGGAAGTTCCAGGAGCATACCTTTAAGGCATTCATTGCAGTTTTTTGTTTGCATTAGGATCCCTGGGGAAGGGTGTCATCCCTAACCTGCACAGAACCAGGGCTCCTTTCTTTGTTCTGCACCATAAACCTCTATTCCAGACTGCATTATCTCTTGTTTTCTTGCTCTCTAAGCCATTTATAACTCCAAACATTGAACTCAACTTTTACATATATATTATGCAACTTTTAACCATGTAACTGTAAACAATAGCAACCATATCAGATTTGTGAATGGGATTCTCACCTCCTGGGGGTGTTCCAGGTAACTCCTCCTGGTGTTTCCACCCAGTCTCAACAATCCCTGAAGTGTACTTCCGTTGTCACCCCCCCCACTCAACTTCTTTACTTTGCCCTTGTTTCTTCGTTTCCTCCCTTTACTTATGTCCTATCCCACATCCGGATCTTAGCTCCGCTGGAGTATTCCCAGTTGTTCCGTCCCTTTTGCACACGGTTTTATGGCACCTGTTAGAGCCCCAATAGCCCAAGACAGCACTCCATGTCCGCCCTGCTCCCCTCCACACCCTGTCACTATGTACAATTACGATCGCATATACTCCTGTCCCTCTTCTTGCCATCTATTTCTGCCCATGAGTCTGTCTGTTGCCTCTTGTCTCTTCCCTCTTGCTTCATCAGTTCAGTGCGCCGCTTCCCCTCAGTTTAGTCTCCCCCTCCTGCCCTTCCTCCTAAATTGTCCTTGTCTTCTCCACCCCGTCCCTCTGTAATATTGGTTCTGTTGCACAGCGGTATTCTCCTTTCTTTCCTTACTACATCCCTCTTCTTAAATTTTCCCCATTCCTTATTTCTCCCCCCCCCAGCCTTATCCCTCTGTCCCCCTTGTCTTATTCCTTCCCATAATATGGTCATGGGGTCAATCACCCTACTACCCTACATATTCCTCCACAGAGGCGGGCGATGTTCCCCTTCTACCCCTCTCCCCGCAGTCTCTGTGGCCCTCCATCTGCCTTCCTCTTTTTCTTTATTCACTTCATTATAACATGCATTTTCTTTTAAACCTTTTCTGTGTCTCCCGGTGTGTTTCTTCCCTCTTATCCTCCCCCCCCCCAAGCACGGCAGCTGCCAGTTACCGTAAGGATCTTTCATTCATTGTGCCCAGGCATCGCATCCCTTGGGAGTTTCCCTTTTGTGTGCCCACATCTCTGCAACTGGCTGGTGACACCTTCACCCATCCATCCTATACAGCAGCAATCACAAGTACATTTCATTGTCTCAAGTAGTTTTTCCACCTTTTATCCAGCCTGTCCTGCCATGCAGCTGAGCCCCCCCCCAGGTAAGGGCCACACATGCGCAGTCTCTGCTTCTTCTGGGCCCGCTCTGTTACCACTTAGTGGTGTTCCCCCAGCCAGGCTTTATTTAATTTTTTTGGTTAGTCTTATTTTCCTCTCCTGGACCTTGGTTGGCAACCCTTTTTCCAGGCATTCTGGTCTCTGGCCGCCATTCGCCCCTGCAACTCCATGTAACGGACCATCGCCTCTTACCCTCCCCCCCCCGTGGTGGGGTGGCAGGGAGCCCCTAATCCTCCCCACCAAGTCCGGATCCAGTATTGCGGTGATGTCCTCGGAGGTACAGGGTCGAAGAATGGCCATCAAGCTGCACAGCCAGGGCCTTGTTTCTCCCCTGCAGAGAGGAGGTGTGTAGGATGCCAGCAAACGAAGCACGCATGCATCCACAAGCACTCCTCCAGGCATCTGCTCCCTCTCCGCCCCCTTATCTACAGTATCAGTGCCCCTGCCCCCAGCCGCCAGGGGCCAGTACAGTACCGAATACTGGCAGCCCCCCCTCCCCAGAGAAGGAGAGCAGTCCCTCGGATGCTCGATTCTTCTCCTTCCCTGCCAACCCCTAGCAACCCATGCTCATTCCAACATGGGTTGCTGGCATGGCATGAGAGAAGGCGTCCAGCACCTCAGCACCTCAGCTCTCGGTGCCACCAGGCCGCTCCCAGCCAGGCTTTAGACATCATCTCCATTTCCCACATATTCTCTGGAATACTTCCTTTTACTCTAATCCCAGTGCATGTCCCTTGGACATAAGTGTCTCGAGGGTATAGCCCTTCGTCCCATGGCAGGACCCTGTTATTCACTGTTTATTTCAAAACATCCCCCAATTGACAGTTACCCTTCCTCCCCCCTTCTCCACTGACTACCCTTTTTAACAAATCATGGGAGGATGGGGTGGTACCCGAGGACTGGAGGAGGGCAGATGTGATTCCCCTTCACAAAAGTGGGAGCAAGGCAGAAACAGGAAACTACAGACCTGTTAGTTTAACTTCAGTGATAGGGAAAATGATGGAATCACTTCTGAAGGAAAGAACTGTCGAGTATCTAGAGGCCAGAGGGGCACAGGACCCTAGGCAGCATGGATTCACAGTGGGAAGGTCATGCCAGACGAATCTGATAGATTTCTTTGACTGGGTGACCAAAGTAGTAGATCAGGGAGGGGCTGTGGACATGGCCTACCTAGACTTTAGCAAGGCATTTGACACAGTCCCACACAAAAGATTAATATACAAGTTAGCCAGCCTGGGAGTGGGTCCCAAGATGACAGCCTGGGTAAAGAATTGGCTGGAGAATAGAACACAGAGAGTAATAGTAAATGGAGTCCACTCAGAAGAAAGGAGGGTTACTAGTGGGTACCGTAGGGTTCAGTATTAGGACGGTCCTCTTCAATGTCTTTATAAGCGACATTGCAGAAGGACTGGAAGGAAAAGATGTCTCTTTGCAGATGACACAAAGATCTGCAACAGAGTTGATGCACAGGGTGGGTGGAAAGGATGAGAAGGGACTTGGAAGGTTAGAGGAATGGTCAAATGTATGGCAGCTTAGATTCAATGTTAAGAAGTGCAGTAATGCACCTGGGAAACAAAACCCAGGGAAGAGTACACAATGGGGGTGAGATACTAACAACAACAAAATGGAAAGGGACCTGGGGTAGTCATGTCAGATGACCTAAAGGTGGGCAAGCAATGTGAGAGGGCAGCAAGGAGGGTTGGGGGATACTGGGATGCATAGGAGAGGCATCACCAGTAGAAAACAGGAAGTTATTATCCTCTGTACAGACAGCTGGTGAGACCCCATCTGGAGTATTGTGTGCAGTTCTGGAGACCCAATTCCGCAAAGACATAGACAGGATGGAAGCTGTCCAGAGGAGGGCAGCTAAAATGGTGCAGGGTCTGCACCGAAGACATAAAGGAAGAGACACCTAAAGGAGCTTAATATGAATAGCCTCGAGGAAAGGAGGGAGGGGGACATGACAGAAACATTCAAGTACCTCAAGGGAATCAACAAAGTCCAAGAAGGTAGCATCTTTCAAAAAGAGGTGTCAAGAACAAGAGGGCACAATTTGAAGACAGAGGGGGGCCTCAGAGGTAATTTAAGGAGTATTTTTCACAGAGAGGGTTGTGGATGCATGGAACAGCCTTCCGAGGAGGTTGTGGAGTCAAAATCAGTGGTGGAATTCAAGCATGCATGGGACAGTCATAAGGCAATTCTAGGGGGTTGGGGTAGGAAGAAGTAGGCTGCTGGTTAACTAGGATCTGCAGCTTATCCAGTAGGTAGGGAAATGGGCAGACTGGGTGGGCCAAGCGGTCCTCATCTGCCGTCAAATTCTATGTTTCTATGTGCCCTTGGCAGCTTGTCTTCTCAGGCTTAGATCTTCTTGAAACCATGTAGCGCTGTGCCCATTCTATTTCTCCTCCTGGAGTCTGTCCCTCCATGCCTCCTTCCCCATTTCCTGCACTGCATATACACATTTGAATACCACTTTACCCTATCCCCCCAACCCTCTAAGGGTTGCAGTGCTACAACATAGGAGAAAACAACACAGCAAGCCTTATTAAAAAAAAATGTCGTCCTCCTCTTCTAACTAGATTCTAGTCCATGTGGTACTTATTGCTACCCACTCACAAGGCAACTAACTCCAAGGAACCAAAGCTGCTGTCTCATCTTCCCCCTTTTCGTGCTGTCTTCTCATCAAGCGAGCATCTAACCATGGCAAGTCTCAATGTCCACATAACCATCCGTGCCTGTATCCCTTCGGTCGGTAGTTTTCAGGATTTGCGATATATAAACAGTTCCTCGGGTGTGGAAAGTCTGCAACAAGCGACTGTTAACAGCACCATCCTGTCCTTCAAGCCCCAACGCGCCATGTGGATAATTTAAAGCGACAGGCCCTTTTAGTTCACTTTGCTATCCATTTCCTCTCCAGACTTACTTGTCATGCTCCCAAAATGTAAATGTTTGGCTCTCATGTCGTATTTTTAGGACTGCCAGGAAGAAGAAGTGAAATTCTGTGCCATTACTCAGAAGATCATCCATTGGCGGGAGAACAGCTTTCTTCTGCAGGACAGTCCGTGAGAAATCCTGGAAGATCGTGACTCTGTGCCCTTTGTTCCTAACATCTTTTAGTTTCCGGTAGGCAGACAGTATTTTCTGCTTATCCTGGTAATTATGCAGCTTAAGTACGATTTGTCTGGGCAGCGCATTTTGGGGCAGCTTTGGGGCCAAAGCTCTGTGTGCATGATCGAATTTGAGTTCTCCATGCTTCATATTTATTTTGAGGGTCTCTACCAGCCACTTGTCCACAAAGCCTTCTGCATCCACCCTTTCAGCACCCTCCGGTATGCTGCTGATTCTTAGGTTGTTTCTCCTCTGGACATTGTCTTGCGTGTCCACCTGCTCTCTTAACTCTGCAATTTGCTTCTCCAGCTCGGCCACTTTGCTCACCAGGGGGGTTGCCATGTCTTCTTCCATAGACACCCTTTGCTCCAAGTCCCCAATTCTTACTTGTTGCCGAGTGCAGTGGGAGTTCAGGCCGTCTAACTTTGCAGCCAGCATCTCCAACTTTTCCAATTGGGGTGCAAGCACTCAAAGCACTCTGTCGGAGACTTCTTTAACAAAAGGCCCCACTGTGCAATCTGAGGCCTCATTTTCCATGCATGCAGTGGAGCCTGTGGTTGTTTCGGGCTGATTTTTCTTACTGCCCTGCCGACTGGCCCTGCCTGTTTTCCCCGTTCCAGGCGTCAAGAAAACATCCGTAATTGCTCTGAGTATCCTCCGGTCTGCAGAAATTTGTAATTGCTGGGCTTTTTCCTTCTATTTTCATACTTTTGTTGAGCGAGGAGTCTGAGCTGGTGTGAGAGCGTCTACTTCCGTATTTTGTGCATGCCTATGAACCAATATTTCTGCTATCTCCCAGACATAAAAATGGAACAGGAAGACGGCAAACAGAAATATGCTTTTCAACAAACTAAGCAATTGGAGAGACACTACAGGGAGAACATTCCATGCTTTTATTTTCAAGTAATCAAAATTAGTGAAGTAAAGAAACAAATAAGGCAATTAAATCCATGGAAAGCAATTGGCATGGACAAAATAGAGACAATCTTCTTAAAAGCTTCAGTAGAACAAATAAGCCCAATTCTGACTAACCTCTTTAATTTTAGTTTACAGCAAAAAAGTTTCCCAGACTTTTGGAAAAACTCTAAAGTGATTCCTGTATTTAAGAGAGGGGACAAAAATAACCAATCAAATTATCATCCGATAGCCTTGCTGTCGATCATTTCAAAGGTCTTTGAGAGTCTGGTCTGTACCCAGTTATTTGAATATCTAGAGATGTACAAAAAATTGACAGATTGTCAAGCAGGTTTCAGACCTGGGAGGTCAACGGACACTGCCCTGATGGACTTCTTGGACTCTCTGGCAAGTGGACTTGAGGCACGGGAGTCTGTCGGAGTGGTGTTCGTCGACCTCTTAAAGGCCTTCGATTTGGTCGACTTCAATATATTATTGGGGAGGTTAGCTCAGATAGGCATATCTGAACCTGTTCAAACCTGGTTACTATCTTATTTAACCAACGCATACAACAGGTCTGTATAAATGAAACACTGTCAGATATGGAAGGTACTTTTAAGGGTGTCCCTCAAGGTTCAATTTTGGGCCCCCTGTTATTTTTGACTTATATAAATTCTCTCCCATCATATATCAAAAATAGCAAGATTTATCTGTATGCCGACGATATGGCTCTCGTAGGAAAAGCTACAAATATAATTTACAAAAAACTCTTCAATTTGATTTTGATATTTTACAAAACTGGTTATTACAATCTAAAATGGTTCTCAGTACAAAGAAAACTCAGGTAATGCTTTTTCACTCAAAAGGTAAATTGCTTTACAATCAAACATTAAATACATACTCACTAAAGGGTCAAGTGTTAGAGCAGGCTCAGGCCTTTAAGTATTTAGGAGACTATATGGATAGTTTTCTTACTTTTTCTACACATATAACAAATGTAGCTAAAAAAGTTGACTCTAGATTGGGTGTGCTAAGAAGGAAAACATCGATTCTCTTGAGAGAATCAAGAAATAGAGTGGCTGTTCAGTTACTCTTACCAACATTGGAATATGGTAGCTTAATATACCAATTTGCCTCTAAAACATCATTGAACTGTTTGGATAAAACATTATAGAATGGCAAGATATGTGGCGAAATGCCCTTTTTCCACTCATCATTGCATTCTACTTCAAAATCTAGACTGGGATTCTCTTGCAATTCGTAGAAAAAAAACGTATAGGGTATAAAGCCTTTATGGAGTATGGAGGGAAAGATAAGCATGAAGTGAACTCCCTTCATATCTCTACTTCCTATAGGTGCAATCTGAGACAACTGAAACATAGTTGTCTAAAAGTCCCTCTAGAAATTAATATTTATAGTAGAATGCAAAGACATTTCTATTTACCAAAAACATGGAATGAGATAGATCCAGAAATTAGGATTACTGATTCCTAAGCACTCTCTAGATTTAATCTGGAGAGACAGATGTGCTTACTATGGTGTTATCAAGTGAAACTACAATTTGCTTGTTTGCCTGGATTGTAGATTGCCCCTAAACTCTCTCTGCTTTATTGTTATTTCTGTGTTGGGGTATTAGGTAGTATTAGGGGATGACATTATTATTCCTCTCTCCCCCTCCTCTCTCTTTTTTTTTGATGTTTCCTTTCTTAGACCTGAAATCCTAGAAAAATAGTGTGTATTAATTGTATACAAATATATATTGCTTTGCCCATTCTTTGAATGGTTATATTTATTCTTTAGTACAAAATTCTTATTCCAATTTATGGTATATTGTGTATTTCTACTTTTGTATGTATTCTGGGAAATTAAGTGAGTGATGTTCTTAAGACTACTCCTGTAATATATTTTATTACATGATGTTTTGCACCTGTTGAAACTGTATTCTAAAACAGGACACCTTTGTTAAACAGGGCCTCTTCTGGTCCCAAAAGTTATTTTTCCTGTCAAAAAATAAAAGTTTTTATCTATCTGTCTATTACACATTTCTAAAGTGTCGTATTGCATTTATAAAATGGCTTTTAAAAATAAAAAGTAGATAAATGACATTAAACTATTTGTTTGGTTTGAAGTAAGATTTTTTTAAGTTTTTTAGTTTTATATTCCAGAGGAGAATATAACTGGACAGACATGACAGTATAAAGTTTCAATGCATCTGCTATGCGTAAATATGAATTAAGAAACAACAAACATATCATTCATAGAATATAAAAAAAAACCAAAAACTGAATGCACCACCAGTTGGAAAATATTTTTTTTTAAATAAGTGATTTATTTTAACTGGGTAGGATGCCCACCCCTAGACCCTAGTAAATAAGGTGAGATAATAACATTGGTTAGAATGTTTAGTCATCAATCAAACTTATCTACCCATCTTAGCCATTTTATTTAAAAAAAAAAAAGAAATGATCAAGCATTATACGTAATCATTTAAATAAATCAATTGTTAAAACACTCTCTTGGATAAACTTCAGTTTAGAAACAGGACAGGCATGACTATGAGTGGTATTAGAGGGCTACTCAACCTTAATGTTGAGTCGTTATACTTTCATGTGTTTTTCAATGGCAGAGTTAAGCACGTTACCTGTGGACTTTGTGGTTAATGTGCAACTATGGCAGTTCCTGTACTTCGACAAACTTCTTCTTCCCACAAGCCTGCTGCCACTATGTTGGGTTGCAACCACCAGCACAGTTTCATTTTCAGTTATTGCCACAGAAGGGATGTCACTGCCCACAAGACATCACTTCACTGTGAACTCTATCTCTGGTTTCTAGAGAGAAACAGATCTGTAAATATAAGTTACTCACCTGTAACCGTAGTGAGCTTCTGGTATACAGTTCACATCCTCACTCTGGCAGTTCTGCTGGAGACAGCCGAGTCACTGGAAGTCTTCAAGCTAAGCTCTTCTCACCACCTGGGTGGTATATCCTCCAGTTCCCCACTGTGACGTCAGGTCTTTTGTATGCTGGAACCGAGGATCCAGGTGCCACTTGCCAGGGGAGGTCAGGTGGATTGTGTGAATGTGAACTGTATACCATTAGTAGAACTATGGTTATAGATGAGTAACCTATATTTCTAACAACATGGATACAGTTCACTATCCACACCCTGACAGACACCTATCAGTCCTCCAGAGGGAGGAAGCAAAGTGCACACCCCTATTTGATGAACAGAGACTTGGGGACAGAGGGTCCAAAAGCAGCATGTCAGTGCTATAATGGAAGCTGAAAGTATGTGCTTTACTCCAGGTTGCAGCCCTGCACATCTCCATAATGTGGAGATCCCTGGAAGCAGCCACTGAGGTAACAAGTGTGCCTGGCGGAGTGAGCCCTAAGCCCCCTCCCTACAAGCCATCCTATAGCAAAGGTCAATGCAGGATATGACTGATTGATTTATGTATTTATTTAAAAGTTTCACCAGGAAAGGCACACTAAGCAGAAATGCTTGTTTCCAGATGCGTCCTGGGGAGAGGGGACTGGGATACACAGTAAATACAGCAGCAAAATGTCAAAACAACAAATAAAGGAAATGGAATACAAACATCAAACAGGATGACAAAATAGATAACATTACACTGCAATGGTCAATTTAACAACACAATGAGAAAAAGTGATTGGAGTCTATAAGACAATAAAACCATAAGTAACATGATTAATACAGGATACGTACTAACCAACAAGTGAGTGGTGGGGCAAAGAAATGGAGAGGGAGAATTAAACACATCTACAGGAGAGGGAGAAAAGATCCTTGAGGAGGGAGTTGAGGATCTGATGATCCACCTGGCAATCATCTGCTTTACTGCCAGTCTGCCAGGTGCAGCTTCAGCGTATATTAGAAACAGCTGGCGAGCCTCAACCATACAATCCTTATAGTAAGAAAGAATCCCCGCAGCTCCATGTATGGGGCCTGTGATATGCCTCTGAGGTCAGGCTGGTAGGTTAATCACCTGGTTAAAGTGAAACTCCAATACGACTTTAGGGAGGAACTTCAAGTGGGGACAAAGGATGACTCTGTCCTTGTGGAAGACCAGATAGTCCACTGAGAGGGCATGTGGCTCACTGATCTTTCTGGTTGATGTAATAGCCCGCAGGAAGGCAGTCTTCCATGACAAATATGACATCTCACATTTGTGCAGTGGCTCAAATGGTTTGCCCATGAGCACTCCCAACACCAGCAGTAGGTTCCATTGAGGCAGAGGTTCACACATCTAAGGGACAAATGATCCACACCTTTGAAAAGGCACCCAAACACCTTCTCCTGAGCTACCATCAACATACCAGCCCACGCCTGGCATGCAGATATGGCTGCCAGGTGCATTATAAGGGTCGTCACTAGCAGACCCAAGTGGAGAGGGATGAGAGGTAGTCAAGGATGCTCACCATGGGACAAGTAAGGGCATCAAGCTCCTTACCTTAGCACCAGATAGAAAAGCTCTTGCATTTAAAGGCATAGCATTTACAAATAAACTCCTTACAGGATGTCTCCACAACGTGGAGGATGTCTTCCGAGAGGCCCAGAGCCTGTAACTCTTTATGCTCAGGAACCAGGCTGAGAGGTGCAGGGATTGAAGGTCTGGGTGCAGGATCTTATCCTGTTCTCTGCTCAGCAGATGTGGGCAGGGAAGCAACCTCTATAGAGGCCTGCTGCTGAGATTGAGGAGATCCAGATAACAGAACTGCCTGGGCCAGTCCGGAGCCATCAGGATCATCCGTGCCTTGTCTTTCCAGACCTTGACCATTACTTTGTGGATCAAAGAGGAGGACGCATATCGAAGGCCCAGGGTCCAAGGTCTTGAGAAGACATCCCCAACAGTGTCCTAGACTGTGGGGGCAGGTGCAGAACAGCCTCAGTTTCCTGTTCTCCCATAAGGCAAATAGATCCACCAGATGGGTGCCCCACTGATGGAACAGGTGGTTTATCACCTCCTGAAGCAGGGACCACTCATGCGACATCTCTCTGACCCAGCTGAGAGCATCCTCTACTTGCTTTTTCTCGTGACAAGGATCGCCAGGAGATCTGCACCCAGGCTGTGTACGAGTCTCCAGTTGTGAAAAGCCTCCTGATACAAGGAGAAGTAGCATGCCCTGGTCCACCTGTTCAGGTAGAACACAGTGGTTGTGTTCTCTGCCTGGACCTGAATGACCTGGTCCATCTGGACCTGAACAACCTGATCCTGAATCAAAGGAGAAAATGACACCCGAGTCAGATATACTGCATGGAGCTCCAGCAGGCTGATGTGGTGTCCAGACTCCCAAGGTGACCAGAACCCATGGGCTCTTTTGTCTCGAGAGGTGTCCATCATGAGCATGATGGATGGTTGTGGGTGGACAAATGTGATTCCCTCCTCCAGATGTGGGTTCAGCCCCCACTGGATGGCATTCCACATCAGCTGGGTCACCACAACCAGCTAGTCCAGGAGATCTGGGTGTTGAGGCCACTGCTGGCCCAACTCCCACAGCAGGTGCCATATCCACCAACAAGTCCAACAGATCACGCTGTTGGAGGACATCATGTACCCCAGCAATCCCAGGAAGTCCAAAGCAAGGTGCAAGCATCCAACCTGAAATGATCAGGCAAAGGAGGTAAGTTCCGATGCTTGGTCTGCCAGGAGGCAGGCCCTGGCCCGCAGGGAGTCTAGTCCTGACCCGATGAACTTGATCACTTGTGAGGGAACCAGCTTTGACTTGGCCATGTTGACCAGAAGACCCAACTACCAACAGGTGCAGTATGGAGGGCCAGAGCCCTGGACCTCTCCACAGCCTCTTTGGACAACAGGAAATCAGCCAGTCATACAGGCAGGGCTACACCCCAACACCTCTATATTACAGAAAGGCTGCCATCACTGCCATGCACTTGAAGATCTTGGGCACGGACGAGAGGCCAAAAGGCATGATCTGGACCTGGCATAGGATCCCCTCTGCCTAAAACAAAAGGTACCGGCAATGGGATGGATGGACTGGGATGTGGAAGAATGCATCATGAAGGTGCAGGGAAGCAGAACCACATTACCTGCTCCAGAGATGGTATAATCTGATTCAGCATGACCATCCAGAACTTCTGCTTCCACATGAACTGGTTCAGATCCAGTGTAGAGCACCTGTTCCTATCTGTTTCAAAAACCAGAAGTACCTGGACACATATCCTTGCTGTGACGAGGCTGAATAAGGCCCTGGCTCATTTGTTATGCAGAAAGAGTTTAAATGCAAGGGTCTGGTCTATACTCTCCTTTTCTGTCTTTTCTCTGTCTGGTTGCGCAACTCAATTTTCTTGAGACCTAGGAACTGATCACTCCGACGGTTTCCCAATTCTCTACCTCTCACTATCTCTCTGCCTTCCCTTGTTGTTCTGTCTTTTCTCTACCTTTCATATCTGCAGTTATAAAAAATATATGGGACTCTTTATGTGGAAATGTCACGGATATTGGGATTCCTTTGTTTAAAACTGTATATAGTTAATACTGTTGAAATGATTGCAAAAAACTATTTGGAACTCAAGGGGTTAAACAGATGCTGGTGTGCAAACTTTACAGAGCTGTCAACAAGAGGTCAGTGGGTCATTATGTTTTTTTTGCTGCACCTGCAAGAACGTTGTAAACTGTCAAGAACATTCTGTGAAAAAAAACACTATCTCCTTAACAAGCTCCCTGCAAAGACTCGTTATAAAAAGAGCAGGAATGTTTTGCAAGAGAGAGAGAGAGAGAGACTGAGATTGGAAATTGAGAAGAAACACTCAGGAGGAGGATTTTGTTTTCTCTGTTTGTACTGCCTTTGTAAATAGTTATACTGAATAATTTATATTTTTTATTTTGCTGTTCGAGAAAAATATACTGCTATTTGGGAATTTTGAAACTGCTCCTGGCTTTCCTATGCTTCCTGACCTGTGCCTCGACAACACTTGCATGGCCAGTGTGTCTAGAACAGGGGCTATCGCACCACACTCTACAGCTGATCAATGTCCTGCATAGAATGTGTCCTGTGACATCCTGGACTCCTGAGGAGCACGGAATCATCTCGAAATCCAGAGACAACCCTCAGTTCATCACTTCTAGAACCCACCTGTCTGAGCTAACAGCAGACCACTGTGGCAAGAAGTAGCGCAACCAACCCCCGATCAGCAGCTGGGATAGGGACTGGACGGGGGACACACCCTACAACCCGTCACTTGCAGTCTTGGAGTGGACTCCAGCAGCATAGGCTACAGAGGCACCACCACCTCTGCCTCCCACCCTTTTGGCCCTGGCTGCTGAACCTGGGTTTCGAAAGCCAGCAGTGAAAGTACCCCTGCTGGAGCTGCTGCTGAGCTTGCTGTGGCTGAAGGGACCAGAACTGAAAGGCCTTCATTTTAGGTTTGTGGGCCTTTTGGTCATTCTGGGATGAAGCCAAAGAATCTAGGGTGACACTGGATTTCCCAATATACATGAGATGACCTTCCCACACCAGAGCTAAATTGGTCACTGCCCAAGAAAGGGACATTTGCTAAGTTATGCTCAGTGTCCAGCATAAAACCAGAGAGCCTCAGCCAGGCCCTACAATGCATGGTGATGGCCATAGCCATGGCACGGGCACGAGTCACCCATGTCTAAGGCTGTCTGGAGCTGGTGCATAGCCAGCGACTGACCGTGGTCTAAGATTATTTTTTATTGGAAGCGGTTTATCAGCTGGAAGTAGGGGGAGGTGTTCCCCATATACCCTGAAAAGGTAATGGCCAGAATATGCTATCGTGACGGAATAAATGGCCTGACAGAAATCCAGTGACATGGCAGTATACACTTGTTTATCGATGTGTCAATCTTCTTGGACTTTTTGTCTGGAGATTTTTTCATGTGCCCTTGGGCTTCTGATTTACAGAAGGTAGAATCTGAAACCAGGCCCTCCGCAGAATGGTAGTTGGAGAATCCAAAGAGGGTGCCCTGCTGGGACTGTATGCTGGTGGACCATATGAGTACAGGTAGGATGCTGGATGCTGCCAAAGTTCCAAGGCAGATCCCAAGATGGCCTCAGCCAAGGGAAAGGCAACCCCTGGGGAATCACCCCTATCCAGTAGATCCAGAAGCAAATGATTTGATACCTTTTAATGGACCAACATAGATGTAACAACAAGAACAAAGTGCTCTAGCTTTCGGACCAACCAGTCCTTCTTCAGAAGCTCATGGCAGTTGTTTAGAAAATACAATACTTATAACAGCTAGATAATGCAGAGAAAAACAGAAAAAAATTCCCATTGGTTTAAAATACTCATTAAAAAAAAAAAAAAAAAAAGATGATGATGTATGAGTGTCACAGTTAGTATAAGGATGTGCTTACTGAAAGGCAACCCCACCCAGATTAAAGACAAACTAAGATTGTTATAGGGCTCATGAAATTTCAATGTTAGCATTATAGACAAGAATTTACCAGTAAAGTTGTCTTAAAAACATCAGTGCACACTGTGCGATGTGTAAAACCTAGCTGGACATGTCACCCAGCTGTATTCTCAAGCTAGATAAAAGGCCCAAGAAATTTCAAAAACCTCAGGACTATATAAATGATAATTTAAATATAAATTGATAATATTAGGGTCAAACAAAAAACTCTAGTCGAGGAACCTCAAGGAATTAAGACCATGTAGCCTGATATGTACTGATGTCAATATACACTGAGAATGTAGCAACTTGATGTACCACAAGTGTCTAAGGAATCTGAAAAAGAGATAAAAATGTAATTTCTCTCCTCCTCTTCATACAAACAATACAACCTAACCCACCCCACATCACAATAATGTGGGTGGGGGAGATACCTCGCTTAAAGGAGATGTTGTCTCTCTCTCTCCCCCCTCCCTCCTTTTTCTCTCTCTCTCTCCCCCACAGACACACACACACACACACTTTCTCTCTCCTAGTGAACCTATATTAACTTCAGTCACTGCGATTGTTCCCCAAAGGAATTCAACTTGTCATGAAATCCTGAGTAAAAGGGCTTATGTCTCTTAATATCTACAGAGTAAAAATGTAACACTATTTAACCGTACTACTATCTGCAAAGTAACATTTCCAAGGATACTAGATAGAACTACCATGAAATAAACCTGCCACCCTCCCCAGGATAAGGTAACTAGAAGTAAATATAAAGTATATGTGTAAGACCAGAGGTCTAATATACCTACATATCCACAAATTACTACAATATTAGCCTAATGTAAAAGGATCTGTGCAGGACCCCCATGCAAATGAGATCACACACCCCAATATGTACAGAGTTACAAAAATTACATATAACAGTATAAGATAACACTCCTGTATGTACACTAGCAGGCTGGGTAATCTGAATATGGTGCAATGGAATCAATCCCCCCAGGCAAAGATAAAAAGTAAGGAGGAATTAATATTCATTATGTGTGTGAAATAAAAATAGTAACACATTATAACTCCATATATCTAAATAGAGACTTACCTCAATATAACAGCAAGCCCCACATCTGTTATATCACATACCTCACAACACATACCCACACACATACATACACACACCCATCCACATCCCACACATGCTGAAGCCCTATAATATGTCAGTTTGAAGAAGAAAAGGTCTGTGGATGTTAGTTTCTGTAGTGTCCCATAAAGCCAAGATCCACGTTCATCCCATCTGCTACCATATTGAGATGTAAAATAAGTTTAATCTCAAAAGCTCGTCTCTGTTGTGTGTTTTGAGATTTCCTTTTAAGACCATTACTGACATATCTGAGACTGAGTGGTCAGGCTGGAAGAAGTGATGCCCCACTGGTTTTTCAGTCTTCCTTGCTGTAATAGTATGTCTGTGTGAGTTCATCCTAGTGTGGAGCTGTTTGCGCGTCTCTCCTACATAACCTGTTTGTGGACATCTCTTGCACTGAATGAAATAAACAACATGTTGTGACATGCATGTATAACTCCCATGCACCTGGAATTGTCTGTTTTGTGATGTAACCACACAGTCCGAGGTAGAAATGAGCCCACAAGTCTTACAGGGGCGTTGATTGCAGGGTCGTGTGCCATTGTGTGACATGGTATTCTGTTCCGGTGAAAGTTTGCTCCTAATAATTAGGCTGGATAAATTTGGTGGTTGTTTAAAAGATAGTAGTGGGAGTTCCTTAAAAATACAATTAAGGGTGTTATCCTCACTAAATATTGGGTGGAGATCTTTAATAATCTTACGCAGACGTTCAAGGTCTGGATGATATGTGACTACCAAGGGTATTCTGTCTGTAGCTGTCTTTTCTTTATATTGAAGTAGTTGTTGTCATGGGACTTTCGTTGCCCGTTCTGTTATCCTGTCAATTTCTCTGGAAGAGTGTCCCTGCTCAATAAAGGTTTTTCAACATAGCCAAATGTGTATCTCTGTCATCCTCATTTGAACAAATACGGTGACAACGAAGTGCTTGACCGTATATGACAGATTTTTTTGTACAGTAGGTCAGTGAACAGGTACCTAGCACATTTCTGGAATGGCTCTAAGGGAACTTTCATGTACACCGACAAAAGTCAGAGCAGAGATCCAAAGGACACCGGCCCATGATTGGTGGTCAGCTCTTCAACCGATTTCTGGGCAAAAGTACGAGTCCTGGTCAAGACCATCAATGACTCACCTTCGGAGTTGAAGGATTTTGATCTTTTTCCACCCTGGCATCTTCATGGCTGATCTCCACCAACAGCTGGCCTGGCAAACTGGCAGCGGAGCAAGACTCTTTGGTCAGGGCCTCGAAAAGAGGCTGCAGCGGAGGTGGCTCCACCAGCAGTGGAGCAGAAGCAGACATGTGGGACTGCTCAGCAGAATGGGCTGGCGTCAGAACCACCAGCGAAAGCCAAGGGACCACAGGTTCAGGAAGCAAAGCCCTACCCCTCCCAGCCATTGTCCAATGTTGCCACAGGAGCTCCTCATAGCATCAACACATCTTTCGTTGATGCCTCTCCCCATCCAAAGACAAGGAGTTTGAGAAGCACCAATGGCGATGTACCTCCATCAAGCAGAATTGAGAGCGCAAGCAGCGCCTCAACTGCCTACTGATGTCCAAAGGGTCGATGTCGACCCTCCAGTTGGTTGGTGTACACCACCTACTTTCAGCAGGATAACCGCAATCAGTTTTGGAGGTATGACTGCCACTGGAGGCTGCTCCCAAGACAGCTCAACCAAGGGTACCGACTGGGCCTCGTCCTCAAGAAAGCACAGAGAACCCCAGGATCTGGAATATCGATTCCTCTATCTTCTCTCACAAAGAGTCGACGGGCTGGAGAAAAATCTCGACCCTCCCTCCGATTGACCGGAGTCGAGGTCGACAAGCCAGATGGAGTTACCGTAGAGCCCTCAACCATAGGAAGCTCGACTAAGGTCAAGCAGTTGGGAGAGTCAAGGAGCAGGAAGAATGTGATCTTTCCCAATCCCATGACCTGCTTTTTGCTGCGGTTAGAAAGGTTCTCCCTGAAGGTCTGGAAAATCATACACATTTCTCTGAAATCATCAGAGAATGACCGTCCAACACTGGTCCCAACCAGGAACAGCACCAAGACTGAAAAGGAGATCACCACAACTGCAGCCACCTCTTTTTGCATGACTGCAAGCTAAACAGCCAATCCGATTGCCATCAAGGCCTTCTTGCAGTCTTTTAGCTGATCTAGGGCCAGTCACGGCTTCCGGTCTTCGATGGCCGCTAGCAGCATTGCTCAGCAGAGACAGCATGCCAAGACGTAAATGTTGAGCACACAGGCAGTACAAGCACATGTCTAGTGGATCCATGGCCATATTCTGCCCACACCGGATGCAGAAATTAAAACCTTATTTCTTGCCTTCCATAGTCAATCACAAACCGGAGCGGGAAGACAAAGGAGCAACTTTTTTTTGCTGAATGCGGACTGAAACAGTCAAAGATTTGCCTAAGAAAAACACTTAAACATGAAAATCCTTCAACACTGCAGAGCTGTGAAGGAGGCAACCTGTGCCATCCAGCGGAAAGAAAGATCTGACATCATGAGGCAAGCCGGAGGATACATCACCCAGGTGGTGGGAGGAGCTCAGCTTTAAGACTTCTGATAACTCAGCTGTCTCTAGCAGAACTGCCAGAGTGTGGCTAGTGAATTGTATCTATGCTGTTAGAATTACGGTTTTGAAAGGCTGGTTATTAGTTTCAAAATTACTCTGATGCATATGATCAGAGCTACCTGCTGGCTACTCTCATAACTGGATGGGTTGGTCATTAGCTATTGGAATATGTTGATCGGTTTATAACCATTAACCCTTTTGAACAGGTTTTATATCACAACTGTCTTGCATAGCTATGTTAATTTGGCTCATTATGAGTCCTCAAGATTTAATGGGATAGGAAAGCACAGCTGCATATAAAAGACATGATATGATATGCTCATGGAGATCATACTTAAGGAAAGGTTGGTAGAATATCTAGAGAGGCATGGTCTCCAGAATGCAAGGTAGCATGGGTTCATGGGGGGGAGGAATCGTGTCATATGAATCTGATTGACTTCTTTGACTGGATCACTAAGAGTAGACAGGGGGCAAGTGGTAGACATCCTCTATATGGATTTCAGCAAGGCCTTTGGTTGATCAGGAAGTTTGCAAATCTCGGGGTTGGGGAGAAGATGACCGGATGGGTGGAAAACTGGCTAAGGGACAGAACCCAGGGGGTGGCTGAGGGGGAGAATTATCTGGCACCAGAGAGGTCACCAGTGGGGTTCTGCAGGGCATGGTGTTGTCTAGTGTCTTTATCAATGACACTGAGGATGCATAAAGGGCAAAATGTGCCTATTCGTGAACGACACCAAGCTCTGCGGAACAGTGGACACAGCTGAAGGGATACAGGACCTACACGGTGATCTGGAAAAGCTGGGGAGGTGGTCTGGGATCTGGCAGCATACAGTAGCTTCAATGCCAATAAATGCAAAATTATGCACACTGGAGCCAAGAATCACAGGATGGAATACTACCTCAGTGGAGTTCAGGTATCTGAATCAGAGGAGGAGAAGGACTTGGAAGTGATGATCACTAGTGACCTAAAGCACTTCTCACAGTGCAAGAAAGCAGCAGCAAGGGCAAACAAGATGCTGGGATGCATAGCTCAGGGGATCAGTAGTAGGAGACAGGAGGTTATACTGCCCTTGCACAGGTCACTGGTTTACTCAGTTTGATTAAGGCAGAAGCAGGCCACGAGCCCATTGAGACTGCTTTCTCCACACTAGTAGGGTGAATCAATCCTTTCGACTCATTAGCAACCTATCTAGCTCTTTTAAACTTATAATTATTAATATCCACTACATGTTGAGGAAGGGTATTCCATAATTTACATGCTCTTTTAGTAAAATAGTAGTTTCTTTTATTACTTCAAGTTCTTGGTATGTATAATTGCTTATTATGACAGCGTAGATTGTCCCATTTTGATACACAGGACAGCTTACAATCCGATGCTAGATGTTCATCCTGTAAAATATGAAAAAGCATAAGAAGGCCTCCCCTATTTCTTCGTTGCAGTAGGTCAGGTGTGGTGAGGCCACATCTAGTGTATGGAGTTCAGTACTGGTGCCCACACCTCAAAAAGGACATTAACCTGCTGGAGAAGATCCAAAAGAGGCATGCAAAGATGATAGTGGGTCAGCAGGGTAAGGCATATGAGGAGAGGTTGAGAACACTGAACATGTACTCCCTGGAGGACAGGAGAGAGAGAGGGGACATGACTAAAACCTTCAAGTATTTGAAAGGGATAAATAAGATGGATATGGAGGGTCTCTTTAAGCTAAGTGGAAACCATAATACAACTGGGCACAGTCTTAAAGGAGATAGGAAATTATTTTTACATAGTTAACTGCCCTTCCATCTTCCTTTCCATGCCAGTTATGTATTCGGATATGCTTTGATGATTTTTTGATAAATAAATAATCTAACTTTGGGTTGTCTTCAGATCTACAATGAATTTCACTCTCTTCACCAGCTACTTGATTTTCATATTTCTAAGACATTGTATGACATCAGAAACTCCCATTCCATGCTATTCATCTGAATGGCCTGGAATGGGTGTTTCTGATGCCATAGAATGTTCAGACAGTATGAAAACAAGAGCAGCAACGTCTGACGAGAGAGGATTCAGGGTATTCATAAACAATTCTCCACCCTGCCCCCAGGCAGACCTATTGTCAGCAGAATGGGGTCCCTCACGGAACCCTTTCGCTAATATGTTGGTTTTCAAATCAGATCTTTTGTCTCTAGTCTGGGGTCCCACATTAGGGATACTACAGATATTTTACAGACACTCGAGGATATTCAGGTGCACAAGGACTCATCTCATCACAATAGATAGTGAGTCCCTGTACATGAATATCCCCCATGAAGATGTCTTAGATAGTATGGCCTTTTTTCTCAACACCAGAGAAAATGAGACAACCCCCCCCCCACACACACACACACACACAGTTTCTCCCAAAACTAGCAGAACTTGTTCTGAACTATAATGCCTTTACCGTTCTGGATTAATTTTTTTTCTACAGGTACGTGGTACTACGATGGGTGCCACTTTTGCACCAAGCTTGGCAAATTTGTATGTTGGGAGATAAGAAAATGAAGACATAAGAAATCCTGAAGTCAATCCTTTCTTTTCATGTATAAATTTGTATAGACGCTTTATAGATGACGTGATTATTATTAAGAACAGTTCACTGTAAATGTGTTGATTACTTGCATGCCTCCAATCCCAACCTACGTTTTACTTACACTGCCAGTCAGAGGGAGGTCAAGTACCTTGACCTTCACATTCAGAAGGATGCAGATGGTAATATCTGTACGGATATCTTCAGAAAAGTATGTGAGCACAACACCTTACTTTTGTCCTCTAGCTGCCACCCCCAACATATAGTGCAAAATATTCCTAAAGGACAATTCCTAAGACTTAGGAGGAATTGTAGCATTTATGAGGCTTGTGATAGAGCAGCCACTGATCTCAGCCAGAGACTCCAAAAGAGGGGAATATAACATGGAAAAAGTAGTGCAGACAGCCCAGACAGTGAAGGGGATTGATAAGAATGCAGTTCTACAAAATCAACAGCAGGGGGAACACACACTTAACCAGTTGAACTTTGTCACAGCATACAATGTACACGCGCACAGAGTGAGACAGATTATTTAGAAGAACTGGAACATTTTGAAGGGTGATTCAGGTCTAATGACTTTTCACAATCATGTACCTATATTCACTTACAGACAGGCTGCTAATTTGAGGGACTTATTGGTACATAGTAGGCAGACATTACCCACACAGAAGCCACGGCTTACTAATAAATACATAGGATGTTTTAAATGTCAAAATTGTATAAACAGTCAATTTATCAAACAAGATAAGGAATTTATTACAGGTGATACTTCTGGTGTTATCAAGCCAATTGTAAATGTGGGACCTTCTATGTCGGAAAAACAAAGATGCAGTTTAAGACACGGTGGGAGAGCATAGGAGTGCCATTGCAAATAAGGATGTGACATATGCTACTGCTTCACATATGCAGCAGGTTAGGAACAATACTGAGCATGGCTTCACCTTCAAAGGTATAGAGAAAGTGTACCCCCAGACCTGTGGTGGTGACTATAATACCTTGATTTTAGAAAGGGAAGGGTTCACCGGTCCACTGGCGCAGAGGACTGAGGCACTGGCTTACCTCGAAACACCAGCGACCGGGTTGAGAGCGAACTGAGCAGGGCTGAGGGAAGGAGAGGATTGAGTGTCTGTAAGACTGCTCTCCTCTCCTGGGGTGGGCTGTGGGAGTGCGTCACTCTGCAGAGACCTCCAGTGGAGACCAGGGGTAATGCAGATGCAGCGCAAGGGGGGAACGTCACCAGAAAATGGAAAATGGCTCTGCTCTCAACTGGATGACGGCTGCCCGGCAGTCCGAAGCCATCAATGTCCTGATCCATCTGTCCCTCAGCAGTACCCCAGGGCCAAGTTTTGCACTTACCCTATCTCAGATGCCTCTCCCCTCGGAGGAGGGGAGCCCGCATGGTGAAAGGTTACATCTGGGTTATCCTGGGGAGGTATGCGATGTGAGGGACAGGAGCAGGGAACAGGACGGATCGGGGTGTAGCCTTGGCACAACCTGGAGTGGCTGAGAGCTGCAGCACGTAGAGGGGGGGAAAGAGATAATACAAAAAAAAAAGAGAAGGGTACTGGATATATACCTTGAAAGCTTTCCAGTACCCGGGCTTAAATGACAGGTTTGACTTGCCCCCTTGCTTGCAGAAATAAATATAAAGATCTGCAGAAATTCAAGTGAGACTTAATAGATTTAAAGATATATTTTTGAACCAACATAGGGAGTTTAAAATAAATTTTTTGCACAGTTAAGTGTGTAAAGGAGTACAAGGTTGTATGGATTATTTATTTTTAGTGACTTGTTACAGTTATTGTACATATATTTATCTTTATTACATTTTTTTCAGATATTTATTCTTCAGACCAATGAAAAGAAAGTAAAAATATTTGAGTGGACCCCCTGTTTGCATGTCTTTGTGTATTCATGAGACTTCATAGTCTATGCAAAATCAGGACACTCTCAAGATTTTTTTGATAAAAAAGATTTTACCACTTGAGTGCAATAATAAAAATCTAAAGTATATATGGGAATTGATTTGCACCAGTTGTTTTTAATATGTTAACTTATTACAGGGCACTTGTGTAAATATATATGAACCTTTACTACTGTTGTATTTTTGTAGCTTCCTATTTTGTTACATATGCATTGTCTTTCTGTCCTTCACCGATGATGTCATATTTGTCCATTTAAGATACATCACTAACTGAATTCCTTGTGCTTTTTGAAAAAGGTTCTATTTGAAACATGTCAAAGCGTGAGGAGTGGTGGTTTTTTTATTGCACTACAATAAAGAATTATTTGCACATGAACAGACGGTGTGGGCTACCTTACTTCGAGGTGGTGAGTGCGAGACTGTGACTTTACTACAGGGATTCGGGGTAGTTACAAAGGCAACAAAATTAGATTATTAATTTAACAAAAAGGTAAAAGACATATCAGAATAATAGGTAGCCAATAAAAGAACAACTAGAGGGCATATAGAGGTCTAAAAACTATTTCCTATCACCTTTGAGTTTGAGTGGGGGAGGTTTAGGAGGGAGGGTCAGGAAGCACCTTTTCACAGAGAGGGTGGTGGACACTTGGAATGCGCTGCCAGAAGATGTGGTCTCGTTGAAGATGGTGGGCAGCTTCAAGAGAGGCTGAGTAAGGATTATGGGTAGGGAGGATGGAAAGGATGGGGGGGGGGAGGGCAAGGTCAGTAGCTCAAGCTGTGGACCCTGCAATACGAGCAGACTAGATTGACCAAATGGCCTTCTTCTGCTGGCTTCTTCATATGTTCATATTATTGTGTTATGAATTTTTCATTTTTGTCTCTTTCCTGGCTATTCTGACTGTTGCAGGGCATTTTCATGTAATGATTTCACGTTACCTCCACAAGAGAACATTTAAAAATAGGAGGGAGAGTGAACAATGTTCTGCCATAATATGTATAATTACTATGATCCCTCCCTTTGGCAATTATGCTTTTTGTAATTTTTTAAATAATTAAAAAAAATCATCATTCCACAATCAACTAGTGATTTATAATATCATCTTACATTTTACCTTGTCTACGTCTGTCAGGTATGTAACTACATCATTAAGGTTACTCTCCAATATCACCTTATGCCTTAAAGAGCAACTCACTAGTATACTAAAAAGCTGAAAAACACTAGATTTAAACCAATTATGTTTTAACTTTATTATTCTCTAGTTATTTATTGTTTTACTTTCCCGTTGGTCTACTAAATATTGTAGATAATGCAGTACTCGTTTCAGTGAGTCTTTTAAAATGCTTCTGACTCTACCTTGCTAACCACACAACTGCTGTTTGTGACATCATATTCTGTCATCTCGGTGAGCACTATGGTGTCATAAACAAAGGCACTGTGAGGTAAATAGGATAGAGGCAAACATTTTCATGTTTTCTATACTGACTTTAGATGGACTACCTAGATGTGCTGTAAATCTTGGAAAAGAACATAAAAAATGAAAAACTATATCTTCTCTCGTAAACTAACAGCTGAAACAACTCATTTATGAAAGCACATCCTGAACTGCAGAGTAGCTCTTTAAGTAGGTCACCATTCTGTTTCAAGGTTAAGTAATGGACTTCCAACAGAGCTGCTGGAAGTAAGGAGTTTATAAGGAGGAAGTAGGCTGCTGGTTAACTAGGATCTGCAGCTTATCCAATAGGTAGGGAAATGGGCAAGGTCCTAATCTGCTGTCAAAGTCTGTTTCTATAAGGCTCTGTCCACACTATCAGTGCTTTTGGAAACTGTTCTGAAAACCGTTTTGTATAATAGCTTTCAGAACGGTTGTCTGTCCGTCCACACTAGCAGCCGACTTTGGAGTATGCCCGCTGGAGTTCCCAGGAATACTTGCAGCAGTCCCACAAAGCACTGCGGGCACCCAGTGCATGCCAAGATACTCGGGAATGGGCATGTTAACCAATCGGGCTAAAAATTGCACCGATCGAGTCAGGATCCCATGGCAAGAACAGGGATGTAAGTATTATTATCCCATTTTCTTTTGGGAGGCCAACATTTATCAAGATGGCCCATGGAAGTTGCCTTAAACCGCTGCACAGTACGGTTTGCATCCACACACTGTTAAAATGGTTTAAAGCAACCGTGTTGGGCTGAAACCGTGATCAAAACCTGCTCCGATCTGGTTTCGAGCACAGTTTCTTAAACCGGTTCCGAGCATGGTAAAAGTGTGCTGTAGTGTGGACGTGAACCGTGTTTGCAGGTTTTGGAACGTTACAGACTACCTGTAACGTTACAAAACCCCTAGTGTGGACAGGGCCCAAGTCTAAATGCAGTCATTCCCTGCTGACTTACAGTCATCCTTTGGTACTTACCGTATTCTTTTGTAACACCCTGGAACCTACAGTAGACTTCATCCTCAATATCTGGGGTATTTTGATTTTTTTTTCCCCTTATCCTGTATTTTTCTCCTGTCCCAGTAAAATATTCTTTTAATACTTATGTTAGTTCTCCTTCCTCAAATTCCATTACTGCTATATTAAGATTTTGCTGTTTCAATTACCAATACAACTGGTTTTATGCAAAGCTTTATTCATAAATTGATTTTATTTATGCAATAGAAGTGGGCAGATAATCCATTAGATAAAAACAGGTATTCTCACTGCAGTGTGATAACTCCAGTTATCATACTGTGATTACATCATCAAAAAAAAAAAAAACAGCACAAAACACAGCCCTATTGTATAAAACAAATACGTGATGGCTAGGTTTGTGATACAGAATATATCTGAACTCGTGGCAAGTGAGCTCAGGGAACCACACTCATGATATTACCCAAGCTCACTTGCCACTCATTCAGATGTCTTCTGTATCACACACCTAGCCATCACGTATCCCCTTATTATCTGGTGTATTTCAATCAATCCATTTACCCGGTAACCACCTCCTTTCCCCTTATATCAGCTGTATAAATTACAGGTGTAAATTGCTAGATTTTCCCCACTTTTCCCACTTGGGCAAACTGGTGTCGCATTTTATGAGTCGCATTCTTCCATTTAATATTTGTGTTATATTTATCAAAGGTTGCATCCACAAATTAAGAAGTCCTCCACAGAACAGGCACTCTAACAATACATAATAGCTTACATTCTCTTGAACCCCTCTCTTTCCCAAAGGCATGTTCTTCTCATCTTTCCTCCCTCCCTTTCTACCCTTCATTACTGTGTTCTCTCCATTGACCACATACAACCTTAATTGATTTGGAGTCAGCACTATTTAACGGAGGCAGTCAAATGGTCCTTCAACCCCTGCCCCCCAGATTTAAACACCCAACTATGCTTCAAATATTCTTTATTGAGCCAGTCACAGGCATAACATCTTTCAACTGCAGGGTATCCCACCTCCAACAACTGTGAGATATTCTGTATATTTTATCACTGACTTGTGCAATGGGAAGACTGGGGGCCCAGGGTGTACATAATTTGAGGGACAAGTTCTAGCTCTCACTGTAATACAGACTGCTTTTTGGCAATTCTGACATGTTAATATGTTCCCCAGAGTCCTTATATGTTAATATGTCCCCCAGAGCCACTCGTTGCTGTATGAAAGTGGTTTCACGTGCGTTTGGCAACAGCGAGAACAGTGAAGCGAAGCTGAGCTGTTCTGGCTCAAGCTGAATGCAAGTGAAACTACTCATACAGCAACGAGTGGCAATGGGGGACATATTAATATATTATTGATCAAGCTCAATCAATAATATTTTTTTTATTTTTATTTTATTTATTTATTTTTTTTTATAAACTGCCCAGAAGGTGCCCGCTTTCCAGGGCATCTGCGCGTCATGCTCTTCACAGAATAAAAGTGTCTCACGCGCAGAGGTAAGTTGTGCTCTGATTGGTCAGGAGTGCTGCCTCGATCTATAATACAAATCTAAAGTGCCGCTGAGGGAATAACATCACTAAAGGCCTCCTATGATGTCTGGTGTAGACAAAGCAGCCTAAGCTGATAAAGTCCAGGGATCCTGCTGTCAGGTTAATGTGAATTTTTTCTTAGCTTTTTCTCCTGATTGCATAAGCCTTGGTGTCCCTTCTCTGGCCAGGCACCAACCCAGCCCCATCTGCAACTAGCTTCATCTCTGCCAATTTGCAATGCAGTTTGCCTCCTATGGCACAGTCCTGGGGGCAGAGCCACTCCCCAACCCCCATACCAAGAATCCATTTTGGCAAAGAGCTCCAGAATAGGAGGCCAGAGTCTGCCAGTGGCCATCAAATTGACGGCAGGCAGGCTTTTGCCCCTTCCCCCCCAGCATTCCCCCATTCACCCCAACATCGGCAACAGCCTTAGTCAGTCTTGCACAGTGCAGTGCAGTCTGTGCAAGGTCAACCCTTCACGAGGGAGCAGGCTTCCTGAACCACTGCCTGTAGTAGCAAGCAGTCTCCCTCTCTGGGCTGGCACCGCAGGTAGCAGCACTCTCCAGCCCAGGACTACAACCGATCCTGACTCTCTGCTCCAGAGTTCATTCCCGAACCTGGATTGCTGGCATGGAAATGTGACAAGCTTCAACTGGGCCATCACAAAAACATAGAATCTGACATCAGAAGGAGACGGGCTCATCCAGTCTGCCATTATCAATCAATCAATCAACACTTTATTTGTATAAGGCGCACTTCCAATGCTCAGGGCGCCTTTACAGTACACATTAAAAAACTCACAATATTACAATTTAAAAACAAATAAAACATATCAGTACACACTCAAATTCCTGAAAATGCCTGGCTAAACAGGTAGGTCTTCAACAACTTTAAAACCTTCTATGGTCTGGCTTTATTGTATCTGGCGAGGTAGAGAATTCCACAGGGTAGGTGCCATAAAGGCAAAAGATCTTCCCCCTGATGTTTTAAGGGATATCCTGGGAATCTCTAGCAATCCCTCACCAGAGGATCGTAGTGAATGGGTGGGACAGTAAGGGCACAAGAGTTCTTTCAGGTAGTGGGGTCCCTGCTCATGTAGAGACTTATAGGTCAGCAACGCGACCTTGAAGGTAATCCGCCACTGTATTAGCAACCAATGCAGTTCACGCAGCACAGGTGTTATATGACTGGATCTAGAGGCTCCAGTCAACAACCTGGCCATTGAGTTCTGTACTAGCTGCAAGCGGCGGATATCTACCCCCGGTAGCCCTAGGTAGAGGGCGTTGCAGTAATCAAAATGACTGGTGACAAAGGCGTGGACCAAGGTAGGAAGATCTTCGGGCGGGACCAGGTGCTTCACCTGGGCTATGTTCCTTAGATGGTAATAGGAAGATTTGACCACAGCCGAAATCTGCGCCCTCAGGGTCAGGCCTTTGACAAATACCACGCCCAGGTTTCGCACCTGGCCCAAGGCAATAAGCAGGATTCCACCAAGATTTAATCCTGAGGGTTTTCCCGCCCATGCCCCTGTCATCCCATAACCAGGGTCCACCACCAATACCTCTGTTTTTCCTGAGTTCAACCGAAGCCAACTGGCACTCATCCAGTTCTGAATCTCCAGTAGGTAGTTATTAAACATGCAGCAGAGTCTAATTCCTGTTCAGGCACAAAAGACATGTACAGTTGAGAGTCATCGGCATAGCAATGAAAACTCAACCCATACCGTCTTATAATGTCCTCTAATGGAAGCATGTACACCGCAAATAACATGGGGGACAGCACAGAGCCCTGTGGAACCCCACAGGGCAGCCCATGAGGGGCCCGAGGCATAAATCCCCGAAAAGACCGAAACCAACTGAGGACCGCCCCTCTCAGTCCACAGAAAAACCACTGGCACTCGAGCAGCACCCCATGATCCACGGTGTCAAATACTGCTGAGAGATCAAGGAGAACCAAGATGGAACGGGTTCTACGATCTCTCGCCATCAGAAGATCACTAAGAACCTGCACCAGGGCTGTTTCGATGCTATGCCTTTTTCTGAAGCCAAACTGGAGAGGGTCATAGATATTGTGGTTGGTTAAATGGTCTTCCAGCTGCAGAGACACCACCTTCTCAATAACTTTCCCTACAAAGGGTAAGTTCGAGATCAGTCTGTAGTTAGCTGGGCAGTCGGGGTCAAGGGAGTTATTTATTTATTTATTTTAAAAGGGGGTGTACTACTGCCTCCTTTAACGGGTCTGGAAAGATCCCTCTCTCCATGAAACCCCCACTATCCCAGCAAGGACCGGGCCGATAACTTCTACACACTCCACTAGTAGATGTGTAGGGTCCGGGTCCAAAACTACAGTAGGTTGGCCGCAGAGTCTGGATGATCCTCATTATATCCACGACTACCGGTTGACTAAAGGTGGACCAGGTCTGTCAGGCATTAGTACCACCCGACTGATCAAAGCAAGGTCCAATGGGAAGGCACTGATTGATCTCATCCCTGATGGTGGACACCTTATCAGCGAAGAACTGCGCAAACTCCTCACACTGCACTTGTGACAACGCTCGACCAGAGTGAAGACAGGCTGGATTGCGCAGTCTGTCCACAGTCCGGAAGAACTCGGCAGGCCTTTTTCTTCGCCATAGCAATTTCCCCAGACAGGAACTCTGCCTTCTTATGCAAAATTGCTGATTGATAGGTCTTATAAGGATCCATCAATCTAAGTCTATCCACCTCCATGTGAGTTTTCCACAGGTGTCTTTCCAACCTTCGCCCCCACCTCTTCAACTCACGGATTTCCCTGTTAAACCAAGAAGAACCTGGGTGAGGGGTAAGAGGGTGAACACAAGAAGGAGCAATGATATCCAAGGCCTCAGTAACAGCCCTATTATAGGCTGACACAAGAGGCCCCGGATCAGTGCTATCCCTTGGAAATCCCAAGAGGTTCAGAACTGTCATTAGGCCTTCTGAGGTACAGATCTGGATAAACTAGCAAAATAGTTGGAAGAGTGGCAACTGGGGTTTAATGCAAAGAAGTGCAAGATCATGCACGTAGGGAAGAGAAACCCTGAAGCCACCTATAGGCTGGGAGGGGAGTTGCTGCCAGTCACAAGGGAAGAAAGAGACTTGGGCATCATCATCATCGATGACCAGAAATCATTCAAGCACACCTCTAAAGCAGTAGGTAAGGCTAGAGGGATGTTGGGGTGTATTAGTAGGGGTATCACAAATCCCTCTTTAGAAGACACTGGTTAGGCCGCATCTGGAGTACTGCATGCAGTACTGGAGGCCACACCTTCACAAGGACATTAACCAAACTGAGGCAGTCCAGAGAAAGGTAACCAAAATGGTGCAGGGACTGCATCAGAAAACATATGAGGACAGATTAACTGAACTCAATATGTATACCCTAGAGCAAAGGAGGAAGAGAGGTGATATGATTGAAACATTCAAACACCTTAAGGGCATTAACAAGGTGAAAGAGTCTAACATGTTTCAATATAAGAAAAATAGCAGGACAAGAGGACACAGCATGAGATTAGAGGGAGGCCGATTAAGGGGTAATGTGAGGAAGTTCTTTTTCACAGAAAGGGTGGTGGATGCATGGAATGGCCTACCTCAGGAAGTGGTGGATATGAATACAGTGCAGGGCTTCAAACAAACATGGGATAGGCATAAGGGAGCAATAGAGATGAGTATGAGTAGATAGACCATTGACAGAGCAAAGGCCTATGGCACATTCATAAGGTAGAAAAAGAAATGGGCAGACTGGATGGGCCTTGCGGTCCTTATCTGCCGTCAACTTCTATGTTTCTAACTCCTCTTAAAGGATGGAAATGTACCAACTCCTTTGGGGAAGGCCTATTTCGGGGGGCTGCGAAACTCAATCTCAGGATTTGATGGTCAGACCAACCGAATGGCTCCACCTCCACATCGGAGATTTCCATCCCCAGGTAGAATACCAGGTCCAACGAGTGCCCTTTCTCGTGGGTTGCAGTGGTAATAACCCATGTTAGGCCCAATCAATCCATCAATTGGAGGAGGTTTTGTCCAAATGGTGAGAGTTCATAGTCGACCCAGGCATTGAAATCCCCAGAATTAACCATCTGGGGATTCCAATACCACCTCAGCGATGTGAAGTCCCACAGCATAACTCAGAACTCCTCCCATCACCTGGTGGACAGTAAATGAGAAGGGTCCTGTAGCCTACACCTGCACCCACTATACACTCAAAGGAGTTGGTTGCTCCAACTGGCACCTCCCTGAGACCGTTACTATAGTACCTCAATGGAAGCCCTATGTGCACTCGTTCTGAAGAAAAAGGAGAAGTTAAATACAAAGAATTATATGTAACATAGAAGCTGACGTGTCAAAAAACGATGTTTTTTCAAAGTGTCTCCTGAGATGTCTAGGGCTCCTTAAAGAGCTAGTATGCTGCCTGGAATTAATAGTTATCTTTACAAAAGTAGTGAACTATTACATCTTCTATCTAAAGTGTATTTTCTTTTCCCTATTACTAATTAGAAGATCCTCTACCTTACACTACTAGGTTCAGTTTATGGAACAGTACTCGAGGCTGCATTGCTATTTCTGTTTCTCCTCGTATATCATCAGCCCCATAGAAACATAGAATTTGACGGCAGATAAGGACCGCTTGGCCCACCCAGTCTGCCCATTTCCCTACCTAATGGATAAGCTGCAGATCCTAGTTAACCAGCAGCCTACGTCTTCCTACCCCCACCCCCTAGAATTGCCTTATGACTGTCCCATGCATGCTTGAATTCCACCACTGTTTTTGACTCTACAACCTCCCTCGGAAGGCGTTCCATGCATCCACAACCTTCTCTGTGAAAAAATACTTCCTTAAATTACCTCTGAGCCGCCCCTCCTCTATCTTCAAATTGTGTCCCCTTGTTCTTGCACACCTCTTTTTGAAAGATGCTACCCTCTTGGACTTTGTTGATTCCCTTGAGGTACCTGAAAGTTTCTAACATGTCCCTCCTCTCCCTCCTTTCCTCGAGACTATACATATTAAGCTCCTTAAGTCTCTCTTCATATGTCTTCCGGTGCAGACCCTGCACCATTTTAGTTACCCTCCTCTGGACAGCTTCCATCCTGTCTATGGCTTTGCGGAGATTGGGTCTCCAGAACTGCACATAGTACTCCAGATGGGGTCTCACCAGCTGTCTGTACAGAGGGATAATAACTTCCTGTTTTCTACTGGTGATGCCTCTCGCTATGCATCCCAGTATCCCCCCAGCCCTCCTTGCTGCCATTCTCACATTGCTTGCCCACCTTTAGGCCATCTGATATGACTACCCCCAGGTCCCTTTCCATTTTTGTTGTTGTTAGTATCTCACCCCCCACTGTGTACTCTTCCCCTGGGTTTTTGTTTCCCAGGTGCATTACCTTGCACTTCTTAGCATTGAATCTGAGCTGCCATACATTCGACCATTCCTCTAACCTTGCCAAGTCCCTTCTCATCCTTTCCACCCCACCTTGTGCATCAACTCTGTTGCAGATCTTTGTGTCATCTGCAAAGAGACGTACTTTTCCTTCCAGTCCCTCTGCAATGTTGCTTATAAAGACATTGAAGAGGACCGGTCCTAATACTGAACCCTGCGGTACCCCACTAGTAACCCCCCTTTCTTCAGAGTGGACTCCATTTACTATTACTCTCTGTGTCCTATTCTCCAGCCATGACCTCACTTTCTGCGATATCACAACTGACCAATATCAGCCAATAACCTGTTGCAAGATTGGCCAAGTGTGATGTCACAATAAGCAAGGCTGCAATGCTGATACTACCAGGCAGAAAACCTGCTAACGAAAAAATGGAAAAAGAAAAATACTTCAGAAATAAATTTTAAAAATTGACTACTTTTAAAACATAACATTTCTTGCCTGCAATTTTTGCCACTTTTAGCTATCTGAAGGGACACAGTCAACCTGTTTTTCATCATATTATTTCTAGTTAAAAAACAACATCTTATGATTGCTTACCTTCTCTTAAATTCATTGATGTTGCTGTTTGTTTTGTCTGGCTCCTTGTTTAGCAGAACGGAAATGCATGGTAATGTGTATATATATATATATATATATATATATATATATATATATATATATATATATACATATATACACAATCTTGTCTTGTTTACAATCCTGGATCTGTTCTTACTGCATACTTCCTGAGCATTAGAAGTACCGCTAAACAGCACAATCACTCATGAGGCAGTAGCCTTCTAAACTCCCAATGCATCATGAGTGGCTAGACTGTGTTGTGGGTGTTCCCAAGTCCAGGAAAGATGCAGTTGGAGCTGATCAAAGAATGTAAACAAACCTGTTTTTTGTGTGGCAACACCAGTATGGTGGGCAGTTTGTTTTTCACTTTTTAAAAGAAATTAAGAGTCAGAATCAAACTACCAGCTACATCAGCAATCTTTACAGAATGTTGGCAATCATAAAATATGTTTTTAAACTAGGGACACTGAGACCTAAGGAGGGTTTAACAGGGTTCCTTTAAGTCCTTAGGGAATATTTCAGTCAAGGAAACAAATTCTCCAACTCATGACAGAGCTGATAACTTTTATTAGGCTAATGGATACAAATAGAAACACAGAATCTGAGAGAAGAATGACACAGAGGGTCCATCAAATGTGCCCATACTATACTACATCACCCCAGTGACCTAATGTATGGGTGGGACTGTCATCTTCTTCAGCCCCCTGGTGCCCCCGGCCCCCAAAGGACTAGGAGTCCTAGTGCACAATTCTAGCTGTGTTCAAACCCATTTAGACTACCTGCTCCGACCACTTCTGCCAGCAGTCTGTTCCATTTCTCCACCACCCTCTCCAAGTAGTAAACCTCCTTGCTTCCCTCTTGAACTTTCTACCACCCAACAACCTCCAATCGTGCCCTCTTTTGACTGCGTTCCTATTTCTAGTAAACAGATTCTCACTATTCATCCTGTTTATGCCCCCTTAGAAACGTATGTTTCTGTCATGTCCCCCTCTAGTGTCTGACCTCCAGTGAGTACATATTTAGGACCACCAGCCGTTCCTCATAGATCTGCCCTGCTGGACCTGGACCATCGTAGTGACCCTCCTCTGCACCAACTCCAGTCTTTCTATGTCCTTTCTCATGGGAGGAGTTCATAACTGAGCACAGCACTTCAGATGAGGTCTCACCAGGAATCTGCATAGGAGCAGTATCACTTCCCATTTCATAGTAGCAAAACCTCTCCATATACACCCCAGAATCCCAAACGCATTACTGTAAGCTTTGTTACACTGACTCATTTGTTTAAGGGAGTTTCCGATACTTAAACCCAAGATCTCCCTCCTGTGTTGCAGTGGCCAGCCTAAACCCTCCCCATCAAGTATTATGTGCATGGGTTCCATCCCCCTAAGTGCATTACCTTGCACTTCAAGGCACTGAATCTCAACCACCAGATCTTAGATCTCCTCTCCAACTTTTTTTCTAGGTCCATGTGGAGTTCCCACACCCCTTCCTCATGGTCTACACTGTCGCACAGCTCTATGACATCAGCAAAGAGACATCTTCCCCTGGATACCTTCCCGTGTGTCACCAAGGAATGTACTGAATCGGACAGGTCCAAAAGACTAATGCTTGTGGCACCCCATTAGTAACCTCTCTGTCCCCCGACTTGCCCTGTTCTCTACTACCCTCTGTTGCCTCCCCCCAGTCAATGTCCTACACAGTTGACTAAACCATGCTCCATTCTGAAGTCCTCCAACTTTTTCAGCAACCTGTTGTCTGGTACCCAATTGAAGGCCTTACTAAAGTTGAAATACAGCAAATGTACCTCCTGTCCTCTGTCTATCCCCTTAGTGACCCAGCTGAAAAACAGTAACAGGCTGGTCTGGCATTACCTCCCTGACATGAACTCATGCTGCCTGCTGTCCTGGAGTCCAGTCCACAGCCCTTTAAGTAGGCCACCATACTTTCTCTAACTATGGTCTCCATCAGGTCACCTACAACTGAGGTAAGACTGACAAGGCCTGTAGTTGCCTGGGCCTTCCTGTCTCCTTGTGGAATAGTAATACATCAGTGGACCGCCAATCCTCTAGCACCACTCTGGACTTGCGAGTCATGAAATAGCTGTGTCAATGGTACTGCCAATTCTGCAGTCATTTCTCCATGTACCTGTGTGTGCAGGCCATCCAGGACCAGTGCCTTACCTACCCTGAGGGCTTCCAATCCCTTTCTCACCTGTTCATCATTATAACTACCCTGCCCATTTCCTGTACCCGCCTTGGTTTTTGGTATGCAAGCTTTCAAGTCTCTGAAGGTTTCATCATCAGATAACCGAAGTAAAGAAAGGGGTCTTGAAAGCTGTTGTATACTGGAAAATGTGTTGGCCTAATAACGGTTAGCATTTCCACTGACCAACAAAACAAATGTTTTTGCTAATTTTGCTTTCTGCCAACATGATACCGAGAAAACATTCTTTGGATTTCTGAGATCGCACCAAGGTATAAGATACTTACTTGCTAGTGTGCCACTCCACCATACACAGTCTGTTAAATATGAGGTACCTACAGGACAGAAAATCTGTATCAAATATTAGTGCCAAACAAATAAACAGAAAATGTACAACACAGCTTCAAATGTGCACCAACCATAGACTGTATTATGTTAAAAAGAGCATTTGAAAAGTGGAATAACTAATTTTCAGAGTTGTCAAAATGTCTCGGCATATCAGATGGACAGATACAAAGATAATTTTTTGTCTGAGGTTCAGGTAAGGGGGCAGGCTGACTGCAGCAATCAAGCACCCCCTGCTGGCTCATCCAAAGGGGTGCTAGTGGCTGCTGTAAAGGCAGCTGCTCACCCACTCTACCACAGGAAGGGTGAAGCTGCAGACTCCATGACAGGGTGGGGAACAAGGAGAACGAGGAGAAAAATATATAATCTGAATTAAAAAATTATTTTTGCTGCTCAAAAGGTTGCAACCTGCTACAACATTATCATTCATAGTCACAAAGATCAACACACTTAAAGCAGCAGTGCAAGAATCCGGTGAAAATTCTTACCTATTCTTTTTTTTATTCTATTTTAGATTGCCCTTTATCTACTGACATGTATGATACCCTTCTTTCTGCAATTTAAGTCTGCTTTAGTACTTTTTTTCACAACTGAAATAATAAAAGGAATGCCCCTTTTATCTGGCTCAGATCAGGTTTTCATCACCATTTCAAGCTGTTTTTGAACACCTGCTGTTCCAAAAGGTCAGGGAGCACTGCCTGCTGCATGCTAGTTTTTAGTCACAACAGAAGTGATTTTAAACAACTGTTTTACAAAAACAGCTGCAAATACTGATGAAAACCTGATCAAAGCCAAGACGGGGCAGACTCAATGGGCCAAGCGTGTCCTTTTCTGCTGTCACATTTCTATGATTCTATGATTATTTCAGATGTGAAAAAAAAAAGGGATCCATGAGACTGGCGCAACAACCCCGACTGCGACATCTGCTACAGTGCCGGGAACCCATTGACACCTTGACCACGATGCAACCTCGAGCCACCGCAGCACTGCGACGCGACACACGTAGAGAAGTGGCTGTGCCCCCGTGACCCCCCAGTATATATATATCTCGAACTCCACATCACACAGACAGTGGCATTAGATATAAGAGTTAGATATTTACCCCCCCATCACCCCAAAGTGTCTCGAAGCAAAACCCCTGTCACTGCCAATTTAGGCATGGTGGGGGTTTCACTGTGCGGGTGTCGCTGTAGTGGCGTCATACCGAAAAAAGTACTAAAGCAGACAAATTGTGGAAAGAAGGGTATCAAAATAAGTCAGCAAATAAGGGGCAATCTAAAACAGAATAAAAAAAGTATAGGTAGCAAGCCCTGTGGCGCTGAGGGTTGAGGCGCTGCATGCAACACCTCACGCTACACTGGCGACCCGGGTTCGGGAACAGACTCGGGTCACCAGGGGTCAGATGGGGGAAGGAGTCTTGAGCGTCCCAATGGATGCTCTCCTCCTCCTGGGGTGGGTTACAGGGGTGCTCACAACACCCATCATGTCTATGCCTATGGAAGCACAGACAATAGGGGCACACACAGCTGTCTGGAATCAGGGAGAAGAGGACACTGTGAGCGCTTGACAACGGCATGCATCAGCACATCATCTTGTTTGGACGAACATCCTCTGCATCGGCATCCTTAGGGGATTGGGAGAAACTGGGGGAAAAAATAAATACACCCCAAGCCTCACGAGTACAGTGAAACCGGGGAGCCTTGTACGACCTGGCAGATGGAGTAGGAGGGTACAAGGCCCCTCTGAAGCCGAGGAACCAGGCAAGTATTATACTAAAAAAAAAAAAAAAAAAAAGTATAGGTAAAATTTTTTCCCGATTTTTGCACTGCTATTTTAAACCAGTACATTGCTAGGAACAGAGTTATGGAGGACACCCAAGTAATGCCATTTCCTATGCAAAATGATGATGAAAGGCCAAACAAGGATGGGTGCTTCACCCAAATTTGTGTGCCTAACATCAGGAGGCAATGTGGTTTAGTGGTAAAGCACCAGCTTTGGAACTGAGAGACTGCAGGTTCATACCCCGCCAGAGCAAAATACTCACTCTGTGACCCTCAGCAAGTTAGTTAACCTCTTAGCATTGCAGTCCACCCAGCAGCAGAAATGGGAAGAAGAGGGCCCAATTTAAAATGAGATGCTGCATCTCAGCTGGGCTATCCTGCAGAAATAAACTGTAAAAAATAATAATCTTGCAATGCACAACCAGCCAGTGTACAACATTTGAGAACATGTCGTCCGTTCATCAGTCACCCAAGGATTTATTTTTTTCTCTGAAGCTCTGCTAAAGCAGATCTGCACAGCTTCAGGAGCTCTTTCATAAAACTTTGAACCAAACCAAATACATTTTGAAAAAGGCTGAACTGGAGTCCTCCAATTGCTCTGCTCAGAATACTGCCATTTTTGCCTATTCCCACCAATCAGTCATTTATTTGTTAATTTTCATACAGAGGTTTTTCGGATATATTATGAAAGGCTGAAACTTCGTTGCCAACACTTTTAATCGGCGCCTAGGTGCCTCGAATACGGTGTCTCGACATTGGGATTTTGCCCACGGCAAATTTTTTTTTTTTTTTCGATACTCTGGGAGGCCGCCTACACTCCCATACTTAAAGATTCCAACCTACTGCAGGCAAACTCAAAGTAGGGCAACCATGTTTCAAGCACTCAACATCAAGATTATGAGCGTCAGGCTGCTGAGTTTTCGGATTTTGAATGGATACAGGTTTTTCACCCCAGCCAACTGCATCTTCCCAGGGATTTGCACTGATCCCAGAGATATACCCCAATCAGGCCTGCAACCTCCAACTAACCTGGATCCTGGTAACCCACCAATAACCTCCACGGCTTACCCGCCATGGCAGGGGTTGCAGTGGGAAGGTCATTCTCCCCCTGAGGCAGTCCATGATGTGGACTAGGAGCCAGTCCCAGCGAGCACTAGGACCCAGGGGAGTCCCAAAGGCCCAGACCATCATATAGATGGAAGTGGGTCATATACACACACACACAGCTGACCCTGCAGAGGGAGTGAGCCTACTGGCCCAGCCGCAGGGATCGCTGTGGTGCCAGAACTCGCTGCCGACCCTCTCTGGCCGAGGAGCATTGATGTTGCATGTGGCAGCCGCCTCAGCCCAACCTGCCTCCTGACACCACAGCCCGTGCTCACTCTCACACTCAGGTCAACTGCACAGCAACTCAATGTGTCATCAGGGTGGACTTTTTAATTCATTTAAAAACAGGTGATTGGAAAGGCATACTGTGCAGAGACTTGTTTCCAGGGGACACCCAAGACATACAATAAAAAAATATACATACAATGAATGAAATGACAGTAATTATACAATACACTATGGAGCAAAACAAATATGCAAATAAATAATTACTTCTTTAAAAGGCACTCTGTGCAAAGCCACAGTAAGAGTAATCAATCGTATTACAGTCAACGGGGTACTAGAACTGTACAGGATGTGAATCTCTAACGGAATGCTGACATACCAAAATTGTGCATCTGTGGAGGCAAAAGAGGGTTCTGCAGTTCAAGGGGTTAGCAGAGGCTATTTTTCAGATTCTACTCCCAGTGTCATAGAGTCTCCATGTGTCAAGGGATCCTTCGTATTTGTGTATTAGGGAGGGGGCTGCCACCATGTTGAGGCCTGCTGGTAGCACCAATGCTCAGGAGACAGACTTAGGACAAGTGGGGTGGAAGGAGCTGCTGATCCGGAACACAGGCGTGCCTTCATGCGCATGCACCCTCCATGCTGCCACGGCTCCGGGACAAGGGGAGAAAATGGAAAAACAGTCAGCTCGGGCTCAATTATGTCATGAGAGCACCCAAAGAAGATGGCCGCCTAAGCTTGTAGCTCCCTACTGCCTCCCGTGATACCGCCCTTATAAACTGATTTTTACGCAGAATACTGCAGCTTAAGTGTCTTCCGATGACAGATTTAAAAACATGTCCACACCATCAAAGGGAGTCGGGACGGCGGACACTAAACATAAATGTAAGAAAGATAGCAAAGAGTCTCCGCCTGGCCTGGTACTCCCGAAAATTAAAATGGCCCCCGTTCCCACGGCAGACCCCTCACTGGCACAACAGGTTGCAGTCAGCTCCTCTACTCCACAGATGGCAGCCAGCACCGAAAGCATCAGGCAAGCAGTTACTGGGAAGGTTGCAGCGACTGAAGGAAAGATCAAGGAACTAGACAACATGGGACAAGAGAATGCTAAACAAATCCACACAACAGAGATGCAGGTGGAATGGCTGACCCAGAAAACTGAAGATTTAAAAGGTAGGGGGCGTTGGAAAAACTTAAGATTAATCGGATTAAGGGAGGGAATGGAGGTGTCTGACCCAGACCCAGTCCAGTATTTAAGGCAACACCTCCCAGAATGGCTGGGCCTTGAACCCATGGGGTTCGATTCTGAAATTGACTAGGCTCACCAGATCCAAGTCTCCCGACGCTCTCAAGCCGCGACCCCTAATTTTCAAACTGTTGAGGTTCCAGGACAAGGAACTAATTCTCCACAAAGTGAGGGAGAAACAGCAGATCTTAGCCGGAGGGAGTAGAGTCTCCTTCTAACCCGACTGCCCTCACTCGGTTCTGGAAAAAAGAAATTAAATAAGAATTAAGCTGGTCTTAGAAACAGAGGGCTAACTTATTTCCTGCTTTATCCAGCTACCCTGTAAGTCTGTATCTCAGGAAAACAGCAAATATTTCGTACACCAGAGGAGGCTGATGGTTTTCCCTAGTGTGCGTTGGGCCTTCCTAAAGCACCAACCTGTCATGAGGGACAAACCTCAATCAACCCTCCACTACCTGAGGAAGTTTCTGAGACTTGATGTGAGGAAGCAGGTCCCTCTAGAGGACATGTTGCTGCATGTATCCTCGAGCACTGAACAGCATGGGGACCCACCTTTATCTTTATTGCCCCGCTTTGGAGACGTCCCATCTTGCCATGGGCAACCCTCAAGGGCACAGAAACTCTGAATTGTGACCCTTGCCACTTGGCAATACTTGTCAATACCTCACCTGATCCACCAGATCATTTACTGGGTCAGTGGATAATTTTCTCAGGGATGTGAAATTCTTCACTGCACCACTCTGACTTTTTGCTGCTCTTGTTGGACTGATTTATCTGTGAAATAAACTGTTTGCGACTCCTGTTTGAGTCAGTTTCTCCCATAGTGATTCATTGGGGGACATGGAACCAAGGCTACAAGCTGGAGGTCTCAGGCAACATTATAGTTTTCTTGTATTGAAATGTATAAAATTTGAGTTGTTAATTCAAGCAGTGACCCCCCCCCGGGAGGCACTGACTGATTAGCACCTTAAGTCAGGCTTACCCAGTCGCACCTTGCTCTGGCCACTATGCCATGTACAGCTGCTGGAATAACTGACTACTTCCCCCCTCCCATCATCCTCTCTTGGTGGAGAATAAATACTTCAAAATATTGGCCACACTAGGGAGGAAGCTACCAGGCCAACACTAGGTATCTCGTGGTAGCTATTTTTTTATTTTTATTTTTTTTTGTTTATTTTTTTTTTAATTTACAATTTCTGTAGGTTTTCCCCTTTTCACCGTCCCTGCCCATGCGTCTCTGGGGCGCTGACGTATGTGTGTGGAGACACACATGACAGGTATTGAGGAACGGCCCACCCTATTAGCTGCCCTCTTCCCTACCTGTGCCACCACTGGACCTCCACCCAGTGATGAGAGAACTACGGGAGGGACAGCACCCACCCCAGGAGAGAAAAGTTGCCGATAGGCAGCCCAATCCTGCTCCTAACCCCCCCCAACGCGGCCAACTCCCCAATGACCCGAGGTCATTCCTGAACCTGGGTTGCTGGCGTGATGCAAGGTAAGGCTAGATGCCTCAACCCTCTGCGCCACCAGGCCGGAATTCGTGGTAGCTATTTAAGGGTAATCTAAGGGGGGGTGAGCTGGGGACAGCGGGACTGTCACAGCCTACACTCAGATCCTGTGAGAATATTAAGCCTAACTGACTACCCTTGATTCACTATTAGAGCATTCATCTGACGTGCCTCAGTCAGTAGGGGACACTCGAAAGAGGTTTCTTTTTAGTTTCTTTACTATGACTCCTCCCCTTTCTTTTTCCTATATTACATCCAAACTTTTCACTTGATTAGACTGGGTGTCTTGATTATTCAGATGTGGTTAATTGTATTGATGTTCCATTCAGGGTTCTTGTTATCATTAACAGCTACAGAAATTTAAGTGTGGGGTGGGGGGACGGTGAGTGCGCCACAGTTGTGTTGGAGATCTGGTGCCCACTACAGAAACCTACCTCTCTTACTATGGCCCAATTAGACCAGCTCAGGGTCATCTCATGGCACGTAAATGGTATGTCCAGCCCAGTTAAGAAAAGTAAGATACTGTCTAAACTGAAGAATATGGGGGTGTGATGTGGTGTGATGTGGTGTTCTTACAAGAGATGCATCTCCTGCAAGCCGAAGCTGTCAAACTTAAATGTATGTGGGGGAGGGAGGTATTTTACAGCTGTGCTACAAAAAAAGTAAAGGGGTAGTGATACTTACACAAAAGAGGCTCCAATTTGGTGCACAAAAAAACATCTTTGACATAGAGGGGAGATATGTGCTAGTGGATGGCACATACTTAGGGGAACCCCTTCAGCTGGGATGTGTATATGCCCCAAACTCCCCAGAGGTTGCTTTCTTTACTACTGTATTAACCCAGATAACTCAGAACATTTCCAAGTGATTCTAGGAGGAGATCTCAACCTGGCCCCCCCCTCCCCATTAGACCGGACCAGCCCAGGCCCCAGATCAGAGGTCTCAGTGGCAGACCAAGTCACCTGGGCCTTCCACGGGTCAGGGCTGCATGATATCTTTTGAAGGTGCTACATCCCAGGGAAACAGATTACACACATTTCTCAGCTCCCAACTTGTCCTATAGTAGGATCGATGTTATGCTTGTCTCCCACAAGTTAGTTGCCCAAGCCTGGAATGTAACAATGGGCAACATACTCATATCCGAGCATGCCCAAGTCACCTTGGCTTTGTAATAGGGTGGAACTCCTATCAATCAATCAATCAAGTCTTTATTTAACCAGGCATTCATCGTTGAGCAGAAGCTCATTTGCAAGATGGATCTGGGTGGAGCATGAACAATTGTATATACAGGTCAACACAGGTATTTACAAGGCAATACAGATAATACTCTTTACAGAGAGGAAGAAAAAGAAGTTCATATGTACATAGAATTATACAGATATTGTACAGATTACAGTATTTACATACATAGAAGTATCTATAGGAAGATAAAGCAGGTTATCTAAGGTTGCAGGAGAAAGTAGACGGAAGAAAAAATAAAATAAAAATATACACCAGGTAGAGGTGAAGGTAGGGGAAGAGAGGAGGGAAGTAGGGGAGAAAGGCTGGAGGGCACGGTGCACAGAAAGGAGTTGGTGAAGCTGGATTTAGAAAGGTGGATGGAGAAAAGGAGTATGTGTGAGCCCCAGGATTGAATGCTATAAAGTACGGGGCATGGTAGGATGTCACAACCCAGGGTAGTGAGCTCCTATCCAAGGTTGGGAAAGGAAGAATAAGGAGATGGATGGGCCTAGTGTTGATAAGACAGGGGGATAAGAGAGAGAACAATTAGGCTGGTGAGGAGCAAGCTGGGGGGGTCAGTACTTAAAATTGGGTCTAGGCGTGGCTATATACCAGTGCAGACACCGGTACTGGGTCTGAGTGGGTGAAGCAGTTACATACTTCTCTGATTGTACGGAAATAAAGCATCTTGAAAGCATTTATACCGATTAGAGTGCTTAATTTGAGGGTTTTTTGTAGATCGTTCCATAAGGTAGGTAGCACGAAGCTTATGGCTGCCCTGCCGAAGCGGGATTTTGCTTTGGGTACTTTAAGTGTAATAGCCGAGTAACTTCTTAACGCGTATTTCCCAATTATACTCAGGGGAAGACAGCAGGAGATATAATAAGGCAGCTTATTAGAGATGGCTCTATAGGTCCAGAGAGCAGCGTTTCTGTGGCGCCTGAACTTTAGTGATGTCCATCCCACTGCCGCATATAGGGTGCAGTGATGTGTGTCGAAGGGGAGTCCCGTTATAAACCTCAGTGCCCGATGGTAGAGTGTGTCCAGTTTAGCCATGTAAGAGTTGGGGCATTGGCTGTAGAGGAAGTCAGCGTAATCAACCAATGATAGGAAAATGGATTGGACCAGTTGTTTCTTGGCATCTCTGGTGAGAAATTGGCTGATTCTAAAAAACAGTCCAAGCCTTTGCCGAAGTCGTTTTGGCAAGTCTCGATATGTTCAATGAAGGAGAGTCTTTGGTCTATCAAACTCCCAGATACTTGAATTTTGTAACAAATTCTAGTTTTTCACCTAGAACTGTGGTAATTTGGGGAACTGTCCCACTGGACACAGGGTTAGCTTACGGATAAAGGAGAGGACCATAGCTTTAGTTTTTTGGCATTAAGGAGTAGCTTTTTTTGGAGGAGTTGGCTTTGCAAAAGGTTGAATTCTGACTGTAGGTCATTGCAGGCAGCTTCAGGTGTTGGGCGACTCACGTAGAGAACTGTATCATCTGCAAACAGATGGATGTTGGCTTCTTTTATACAGTAGTCGATGTTATTAATGTAGATTGCAAAAAGTAAGGGCCCTAATATAGAACCTTGAGGTACCCCTCTTTGCAGAGTTTTTAAGAGGGACAGGCCTCCTTCGGCTTTAACTTGTTGAAGGCGCCCTGTAAGATAGACAGTGAACCAACGCAGAGAGGAGGGGTCCACACCTATGGTTTGAAGGGCAGAGAGGAGCAGACTATGGTCGACGGTGTCGAAAGCCTTGCTTAGATCAAGGATCCTAGCCCCAGGAACAAATGGAGATTTAATACCTCCTTCTTGTAGAAGGAGGACTTTCTAACATGTGCACAAGGGGAGATTATGGAATACTACACACACCATGACACTCTAGATGTCTGCTGTGGCTTCCAGTGGGATGTCCTTAAAGCAGTAAAGAAGGTTAAACTCATTGCATATGCCTCCAAGATATGTATGCAAAGAGATAGTACTACACGTAAACTGGAGGGGAAAGACCTAGAACAGGAAGCTGCACAATATCCAGACAGAGAGGAGATACTGAGACCGCAAATACAACACCTGAGAGAAGAAATAGAGAGTGCCCTACACCAATGGGTGGAATGTAACTTATATAGGCTACACCAGACCTATTGGGAAGCAGGAGAGCAGACCGAATGACTGCTGGCCCACCGAGTCCAGGTCTTGGATAATTACATTCCACTTATCAGCCTCTCCAGTGCAGAGGTTGTCACATCTCCCCAGGACGTAAATAAGACTTTCCTGATGTACTACCAGAATCTGTATTCTTCAGAGGTAGCCCCTAGACAAGAACAACTAGATGCATTTTATGCGCCAATTGTTCTCCCCCAAGTGCCAAAGGAATTACTCGACCCCCTGATTGCTCTCTTTTTGAAGCAAGAGATCCTAGAAGCCATTTCCTCAATGTCATGGGGTAGGTCCCCTGGCCCGGATGGATTTCCGTCAGACTTCTATTTTAGTTTTCGTACACTCCTGGACCAAGACTTACATCAGTATTTAATGAAGCAGTGGGGCTCCAGCATCTCCCACCCTCTTTCCACGAAGCACTAATTACCCTGCTCCCTTAAAAGGGCAAGGAAAGCAAACAGTTCCCAATTCCGCCCCATTTCCCTCCTTAACATGGACATGAAGTTCTTTGCTAAACTCCTTCCCATCCAAATGTGTCCAGTTATAAGCAAAATCATTCATCCGGACCAAGTGGGATTTGTGACAGGTAGGTTGGGGTCCGACAATACCAGACACATACTAAATCTGTTATAGGAGGCCAGCACTTGTCAGAACTCACAGTCACCCTGTCTCTTGATGCTGAAAAAGCATTTGACAGGGTGGAGTGGACATACTTATTTGATGCCATGGGCAGATTTGGCTTCCCTAGATAGTTTATAGATATGGTCAGTCTCCTGTACCAGGACCCTCCGGCATGTATCCTAACTAACTCTGCCATTTCAGCACCTTTTCATCACAGACAGGGTACCCATCAAGGGTGTTCTTTATCCCCTTTCCATTTCTTGCTGACTGTTGAACCATTGGCACATAGGATTCGAAAAACCCAAAACTTCCCGGGTATTCCAGTGGGAGGAACACACTACAAACTGGCACTGTTTGCCAACGACATGACCCTATTCATCACTGACATTCCTGAATCTCTCAGGTCACTCCAGGCTCTTATGAGAGAATATTCTGCCACTGCAGGGTACAAGTTTAATGCTTCTAATTCCCATATCCTCCCATTAAATGAGGCCTGCACTCAGTCTTGTACAAGCCTACCCATACCAATGGCCCCCAGGAGGAGTCCATGGTCTGCCTAGGGGTAAAAATACTCCCCACAATAAACAGGAAGCTAGGAGCCAGTGTCCAACTTATGCTAGGTAAGAACATACATAAATGGGGCATGCAGATCCTGTCCCTATGGGGCAGGGTGAATGTCCTAAAAATTATCACATTTTCTAGAATACATTACATCTTGTCCAACCTTTCCGTTTCCATTCCAGGATCCTTTTTCCAGATACTGAACTCAAAAATCTCCAGATTTATCACGAGGGCTCCAGACCCAAAATCAGTCTACCCAAATTTCAAAAACACTGGAAAAATGTGGGGTTTGGCCTTCCAGATATGCGCCTTTTTCACACATGTGCAGTCCTAAGCCAGGATATCCTGTGCTACAGCCCTGACTTGGCCTCACCACTACCTATGTGGTTCCACTAGAGCTTCACTAAACTATACAGTCTATCCCTGGTGCACTAATATTCTCAGACTGGCATAATAACAAACAGGCCTCACCCTGTACAAAGCACTCCAAGCAGGAGTGGAAAAAATTCCTCAAAATAATAGGATGGCCCACCAAATCCTCCCACTTTCGCCCTATATGGGGCAAACCTACTCTCCCAATAGCTAAAAAGCCTGTCAACTGGAGTGCATGGAGGAAGTCAGGTACCCTGATCCTTGGAGATCTTTATGACCCTGACACAGGGACACTAGTGCCCTTCAATGCCTTGAGAACCAGGGAAGCCCTGTCTAGGGAAGGGAGGATCTACTTTTGGCAATACCTCAAGCTGAGCAATCTCTTTCGAACTGCTCTTAGTCCCAGACATATACTGTCTACCTCCCCTTTAGACGACTGGATTGGAGATCTAACCTCATTATAACACCTAACTAGTAAACTAATGAAACTGTGGGAAACACACAAACCCACTACTACCCAGACACTAACTAAAGAAAAATGGGAACGTGAACTAGGGGTGCACATCCCCAGAATGACAGGGAGATGGGTTGGATTGCAGCGTAGAAGTCCATCAGAGCATTCCAGGCCAAGACCCTACAGTTCAAGATCTTGCATACAGCGTATCATGCCCCCCCCCCCCGGCTTTGTATAGAAGGGGATTACTGGAACACAACGACTGTTGGCGATGCTCTTCCCCACAGGCATCACTCACCCATATACTGTGGGCCTGCCCATGCTGGACAACTACTGGGATCAAATTTGGGCCATATGTTTGCAGGTGATATAGATTCCACCTGTCAGGGATCCAGTCCTGGGTATTCTGGGACTTCCACTACCACAGCATCAGTACCCTATTAGTCAACCCCACTTGCTCTGGCTAAATGGAACCCTAGCTGTAGCCAAACAGATCATTCTCCAACAATGGAGAGACCCCACGCCCTTCTGTTCACCAAGAAATGGAAGCATTGTTGGCCCTAACTGCTAGATACGAGCAGACAGCACATGCAGCTGCTCATGGCAAGTCTGCAACCTATAATCAGATTTGGGGGCCTTACTTGGAAAACAGAAAGAGAAGTGCCCCTCCCTTATACCCACACATATGAAATATACAGCTTAGACTCATGGACCGAGCTGTATGACCTTATTTTGCCTCTGGAGATATTCCATGTGCACACTGCTGCTGAGCATAGTAGCACAGTTCTATGCTGTTTTTCCAGCCTTCTGCCTGCCCCCCCCCCCAAGGGGGGCATAGAACACTGGCAGAATTTCTTCTCTCATATTACCCCCTCCCTTACATCAGTCCTTTTACATCAACCATACTGTCTGACAAACCCCCCCAGGAAATTTCCTTGGGAGGTGAAACATCAATCATTAACCCTGAGATATACACATTTACTACACTGAGACTGATTAACAGTCACCAGATTTACTGGATTTACTGGACAGAATGGGACAAAAGAATGCACCAGGCCCATCAAGACTGTTCCCCTCAACAGAGGCTCATTAATTGCTTTGATATTGAGAAGGAAGCCATACGTCTAAGTGAGATTTAAATGTTTCAAAGCTGGCTATATTAATCAGTTCTTGTGGTAGTGAATTCCAATATTTTGTGGCTCTTATAGGAAAAAAAATTATCACGTTTGTTTGTGTTAGCCCAATCTACTACTAATTGCTGGTTATGAAGTCTACCCACTATATGTTTGTTGGCTAAGATAAGGCCACATTGATCCATTAAGATAGGTGATTTAAGTATTTTATACGAAAAGGGAATGTCCCCCCTATATCTTCGCATATCTAGGGGATAGAGACCCGTTTCTCTTAGACGAGATTCACAGTTAAATGATTCAAGCCGTGGAACCATCTTTGTGAGTCGTCTCTGTATTTTCTCTAGGCAAATGATGTTTCCCTTGAGATAGGGTCTCCAAAATGGGGATCCGTAGTCCAACTGTGGTCTAACATAGGCCCTGCACAGGGGCACTAGGCAATGTTCAGACTTACTGATAAATGTTCTTCTAATTTGTTTTAAGAGAACGTTAGCTGATCTTACCACTTTATTACAGTGGTGATTTAAGGTTAAATTATTATCAATTATGATGCCTAGTTTGTTTGGTTGTTGTTGGTTTTATCATGATGTTATTTAAATAATATTTGTTCTGTGGATTTCTATTACCAAAGTGATGGACAGAACACTTATCATTATTAAAAATCACAGAGTTAGTCCGTGCCCAAGATTCAATATGAAGAAGGTCAAGTTCAAGAGATCTTATGGATGATAAAGTGTCAACCCTACCTCCCAATTTCGTGTCATCAGCGAATTTGGAGAGATGATTATTCTGAGACACATTCATATCACTTATGAAAATGTTGAACAATAAGGGTCCCAGCACAGAGCCCTGTGGAACACCGCTAGTAACTTGGCCAGTGTCTGAAAGCGCATCATTGATCTTTACCATTTGGGTCCTTTTTTGCAACCACCTGGAAGTCCAACTGACTAGACATAATGAAAAAACAAGTTTATGTAGTTATAATTAGTATGGAGTGGGATAATTTGTCAAAGGCCTTGCTATAATCAAGTAATATAACATCGGATGGAACTTTATTATCCATGTACTTGCTTATGTTGTTATAAAACGAAATAAGGTTAGTAGTACAAGAATGGTCTTTTTTAAAGCCATATTGTGTTATATTCTGAATACCAAAGTTACATAGATACATAGATACATAGACAGTGTCGGCAGATAAGGGCCTATGGCCCAACCAGTCTGCCCATTTAAGTTTGTAAGTTCAGTTTATGTTTTCCAGGAAGCCTGTTGCCATTGTCAAGTTGTCCATTTCTTTTTCAAGCAAGGCTTTAACTAAACGCTCCACTACTTTCCCTATTATTGATGTTAGACTAATAGGCCTATAATTTTGTACATTTGATTTATTTCACTTTTTATGAATAGGGACAACAGTAGCTAATCACCAATCATCTGGGACAGATAGCCATACATCTGAGAGTAAACGACTGACCTTGGGTATTTGCCTTTATAAGTAACTTTGCAATACTGAAAAAGACCAGACAAAACTGGGCGCTTCAGAAAACTGTGCTGGTGTTTCACCAACGACTAAAAGTCTCAAATCAATCAATAAAGAACAGCAAAGGTGGCACTCTGGAAAGGAATTTATAATATAGTCACTGAATGAATACATTTTATATTATACAATGGCAAGGACAGTTCCTCTCCTCTGACTGGTCACTGGATGTCTGTGACAGTGATGTTATTTCCCAATAACATCACTATATGAAGTCCAGGCACACAGATGACACCATAACAAATCATGCCAACACTCCACAAGTTACTGCTGCTCAGCCACAGTTTTGCAGTACTGTGTGACTACACAGTGAAGCAGTTACACCTTAACCCCCCAACACCAATTCCATCTTTCTATCTGTCCAGGATAGAAAATAATATATTTTTTTTCCATTTCTTTTTCTCTGATCCAAGCGGCTTAACTTTCTTTTTCCCTGAACCGAGTTGTGGCTCGAGTGAATCACGCAGACCATAACTACCAGTTGTGCGGTTCACTCAAGCAGCTTGGTTCAAAGAGAAATCGCTGTCAAGATCATAATATCTACCTTCTGTCCTAATTTAACCTTGCCACACAGCCTGAACCCCCACTCTGCTCCTCCTGTACTCTCAATCTATTCAGGATAGAAAATCAATGTTATTTTTGTCATTTTTTTTCCCCCGAAACTGAGAGGCTCGACTTTCTTTTTCCCTGAACCGAGTAGCTTGAGTGAACCATGCAGACCATAATTACCGGTTGCTCGGTTCACTCAAGCCATTCGGTTCAGAGAGAAAACGCTGGAGAGATAATAAAATTCACTTTCTGTCCTAGTTTAGCCCTGCCACATAGCCTGAATTCCCACCCTGCTCCTCCTGTACTCACCACCAAAAGTAACTGAAATACAACACCATGACACCTCAGATCCAAAATGCTGTCACTGCGTGTGTTACACATTCACGGAGCGGCTCCACCAACAGAAAAAAAAGCAGTAATAATTTAAACATTAAAAGGAAACCAAACTTCACATACAGTCAGCCCCTTTTCACAGGTGGGCAAACGGCCGTTGGCGAGGCGGGAGGGGGGATTTGAAATGGAGAAAAACCTGGGCAGGCACAATGACTGAGGTAGCAGCTCCACCTACTGGCAGAAACATACACTGGACTTTTTTTTTTTTTTTTTTTTTTTAACATACACCACACACAAAAAAATCAAATAAAAAATGCATAACATTTTTCTTTTTAAAATTTGTTTTGCTTTATTAATAAACAAGCCATTGTATAATAGCAATAAGGCACTCCTGTGTGTGTGTTATTGTGCATTAACGACACACCCTGGGTGTTGAATGAACTCGGCCTACAGCCTCGGCTTCAGGCACCTGAGGTGTGACATTATTACACAATAAACACACACCCTGTCGTGCCCTACTGCTTAATTATACTCATGTTATAGGATTGTGTAGACATATCTTTCTTGCTTTTTTTGTTCCCACCTTCTAGTACCCTGCCTTACTGTATGTGTTCTAGTTTAATATTCCAGATGTTTATTTTTTATTTTTTTTTTAAATGTTATTTATCATCTGAAAGTAAAAGCTAACTAATTGCGGATATCAAATATCTTATGAATACTATGCACATCTAATTAATATAAATTATAATAAAAATGTTGGTTGAAGGATTTTAAGGTACAGCATTTATTGCTTTAGTCACCAATTGTATTTTAGGCTTTGTACTCTTAAGATGGCATTATAAATGTTGAGTCAGTCTGTCCTTCTGTATGGACACTCCTCCTGACAAAAACCCATCTGGTCAAAGCACCAGGGCCATTCTTTCAGCGTTCCAGTATGTGTCCTGAATAAACTCACCTTTAATATACAATTACGAGCATCATAGTTTTCCTTTCCAGAGGGCAACCTTGCAATATTGTTACCCTGTTTTTTTGGACCTTGTCCATTAATTTACTATTTCAGAATTCCTATAATCCTATGGTTACAGAGATTTCAGTACAATAGGTTATTCACTAGCCAATCCCAAATGGCTGATATTGTGTATAAAGGGTTCTGAAGGTCGTATCCTTTTACATCCAATGTCTCTAACCTTGCATGGTGAAGGGGTGCATTTTTGTGATTTGCTTGTTATGCGGCTAGGAATGGCCACACCATCAACTTATTTTAGCCTTAACATACCCTATAATGACATACATGTACTATTTCTCATCATATAGCCATATATCAACTGAATGATTAACCTGTTTGTACCTGTTGCCTGCTTTTCGAACTCTTGATTAATTATATTTTCTGTATGAAAATTCATGTATATATTTCATAAAAACTTCAATAAAAAACCTTTATAGACAAAAAAAAAAACAAAAATGATGTCCCGACTGCCAGCCCTCTGCTCTGCTCTGCACTGCCACCTGGCCAGGACCCAGCAACTGGATATGGGTCAGCGGGTGGGGGAGGTACTCCCTCCCCTGGCTGGCCCCACCACAGGCGCAATCCATGGGGGTCTAAGGGGTCCAGCTGGGTTGAGGCACCACGTCAAGCAGAAGGGGTAGGCCAGAACTGACAAGCCCAGCTTGAGCTGACCATGGGAGAAAAACCTCGATGGGAAAAGAAAAAAAAACAAACAACTTTTATTTTTTTTTTGCATATTATTTTCATCCCTCCTTACTGCACCCAACCACCCACCCACTCCTTTGGGCAACCAGCCTTAGCCTCCCACCGCCTCTCCCATTCTGCCATCCTGCTGTTCCCTACCGCCCAGCTGACCCAGACATACCCCTTAAGCCAGGGCCCCATACCCGGGGCCATTGGGAGGAGGCCGGGTCTTCGTGAGGCACTCCCAGCTGTGCTGGGTTGGGGTATGCAGCAGGGGCCTCCAGTCCACAGTGTAAGGAGGCGGGCCGCGTCATCCAGCTGGCATGGGCGCCATTTTCACATTTTCCCTTCCCAGTCTATAGCGCCACTCTTGCAGTGCTCCCAACCTCCACCGGGGGCTGCTACAGAGCGAGGCAATCCCTAAAGCCCACCCCAGGAGAAGAGAGCAGTCCTCCGGACGCTCAATCCTCTCCTTCCCCTGCCGATCCCCAGCATCCCAAGTCTGTTCCAGAACCCAGGTTGCCAGTATTTTTATTTTTTAATCATAGAGCAGCTGTAAATGGTAGGGTTTGGGGAACCTGAATATGTGATGAGACATGTTTGCGTGGCAGACAGGAAACAGCCTTGTTGTGGATATGACTGCCATCCATTATTTCATATAGTGCTGTATATGGTTTTATAAATGTTTATTTTTGTCCTTTCTTCTGACTAGATAAAATGCAAATTTTTGCAGTAATTAAAAAAAAAAAAAGATAAACCCACGCTCACCCGGTTGATGACAGTAAGTAAGAAAGTAAAAGTTTATTTGTTTAGCACCCAATCCCGGAGGCTCTGGGCACTGTACAGGTAGGCAAACATACAGTAATGAAGAGAAGGATCGATAAACAACAGTACAATCTAAGTAATCCTAAATTATTTTAAATAGTGCAGCAGTTAGTATGAAGAATAAGCACAGGCACTCTAGAAATGCCTTTTTTTTTTTAAAAGATGCGCCTTCAGCCCCTGCTTAAAAATCTCTACCGATGGGGCCTCTCTCAAAGATGCTGAAATAGGGTCACCACCACCTTTGGATGAGGTAAAAACCGGATGCTAAACCACACCCCAAGTTCCGCCTCTGGCTCCACCCTCTTTTTATAACTGACGAGTATATTGCTCCTTCTCCAAAGTCATTTGTAATGTTGGGATAGACATTACTAGTGATAGGAAATCATTTTATACTTTTATTTGATTTATTTGTTCAGTTATTTATTTTTATTCTTTGGCAACCAGATGAACTCCCACAGGCCACATAGACCATCTTACAGGAGTGACTCAGGAGCATAGGAAGGTTAAGTGACTTGCTCAGGGTCACACAGTATGTAAGTGGAGGCTGTGGGAATCAAACTCAGGTCTGCTGGATGTGCCAAGCTCATTCACAGCTTGCTCAAGCCTCTGTTAAACAGTCTCTCATTTTCCTTTCCATGTCAGTCACGTATTCCGATGCTTTGACCAATTTTTGATAACTTAATTATCGATGCTTGTGGTACCTTTAATACTGCACTGTGTTCCGCTTTACCTCAGCAGCTACTGTTGTTTCATTTTATATTTCTAAGACATTCCGAAATTTCAGACTCACCATTCCATGCTGTTTATCTGAATGACCTGTAAAAGTGTAGCTAATATCACAGAATGTTCAGGTAATGCAAAAAATTAGAGCAAATGTGGTGATAAAGGCAATTAGATTATTAATTTAACAAAAATGGGTCTAAAAAAAAACAGAATATGGGAAAGACAAAAAGAAACACTTCAAAGCACATAAAGGTGTAAAAACTGGTTCCTGTCATAGCAGTAAAAAACCATACTTAAAATTCAGAGTGGAAAAGATTAGGTTAATTTACTGCTACTGATCTTAATGGTCATACTTTACACCTCTCAGACAGTCTAGTTTTACAAACAAAGGCAGGTCTGAATGACTGTGACATCAGAACTTCTTTGTAACCTGGACATGCAATGCAGTCAAAACAGTGGATGATTTGATACATTAGTTTTAAGAGTATACGAGTACTCAAAATGGCCCAGAAACCAGACTGCATTTAATCAAAACTGGATAACCGGATAAGGACCCTAAAAAACGGATTATCCGGTCAGAAACCGGATAGGAGGCAACCCTGTGTTGAAAGCAAGCTCCACAACACTGGGCCCGCCTCCTCAAATGAACGGACTCCAGAGGACTTCAGGCAGGCCCTGGGAACCACTAGGAGACCCTCTGTGGAGGATCATCTGACTCCAGTAATAGTGGTTTTGTTTATAAAACATACATAAAATCACATTGCCTATAGAACATGTCCAACATTACGCAATCAGCAACACCACCAATTCTCAATGAATGCTGTTCCGTAATTGAAACAGAAGGGCAATTCAGTGATCGATGGTGTCAGTAACTGCCTAATACTGGATGTGTTCTACAAGTAATGCACTTGTATGCATATTTTATAAACAAAACCACTATTACTGGGGTTGAGGCTGGGTAGATTATCAGCAGCTGGGTATGGAGTGGGTTTATCTTTTTTAAATTAGTAAAGAAATGTAAAGTTGCATGTGGGTGGGGGTAGAGCATAAACGTGTTTGTGAGACACTTAAAAGAAACAACGTGTGGCCAGAAAAATGGGAGGTGGCACGAGTTTCAAACTAATCAAAAGGCTGTTGCATCACAGAACAGTACAACAGTATTCATGACCTTTGAACTGTGTGGTACAACAGCACTTTGGGTATGTCAGGCACAAAGATACAACAACTGTATACCGTATACTATGTAACTGTACCACAGCAGCTACGTCACTGCTAGGGTAAAACAGCACTTGGGAGTGCATGGAAAACATTTGAAACACTGTAGCATGACAGCCACATGCAGTTCCGTCTCTCTTCTCATAATCCTTAACTGGGAAAATGTTGGATGGTAATAACTGCACCTCCTTACATATCCCAAAAACTGTTCTACGTAATAGTGCCCTCCTTAAAGTAGGGGGGAGGTGGCTGTTCACCAAGACATGCCAGCTGGGGACTAAGGCTCAGACTTCATCCCACAGGAGATATGCTGGAGGGGTCTTGGTAGAGAAGATCTGTAGAGTGCCCTTGTGATGCCATGGGACAGAAAGAGGTTGGAAAGAGAGCAGAAGAAGAGGAGGGTGTAAGGCACTCTTGGGGCTCCCTGGGCTGCTAAGGTCGCAGACATTTAGAAGTTTTGTGGGTGGAGACTGTTCACCCTGGACTTGGTAGCCAGCCAGTGAGGGACCTCCGGCACCAGGGCAGATCTCTGGGACATTTTCCATGTGCATCACCCATAGAAAGGAAAGAATGTAGTGGGACCATCAAAAGAGTGTTGGAACCCTGGGGGAGGTGCCCCTTTAAGGGAAACAAACCGATAGCCAGCTGGCCTGTGCAAGGTGACCCCGAACTCACTGAAAGAGATCCTGATGGGGAAGGGCAATCCCAAAGATCAGCCCTTGCAGCAAAAATGCACCTGAAGGTGGCAGGTGAGGCTATGACAGAGACGAAAGCAGTCAGACAAGGTAGGAGATTTGTCTCCAGGGTACAAGGAATGACGGTTGGAGCCTACTTCCTCGGCAGCGGCACCTGACCCGCATGAGAAGGGGTACAAGCGGGCTGGTCGATGGTCACCATGGAGCACACATAGCTGTGGATCTAATCAAGTGGATTCATTCATTGTGTTTCAGGGTATTAAATAGCTAGCACAGTACTGCAAATCGATATGCAAAACACAGGATAACACTAACCATTTCCAGAAATGCATAGCAGTACATTTTCACAGCTTATTAGCACTTTCACACATAAAACTGCTTAACGTTTTTTTCGGCTTATTTAAAACACTGTGTTTATTCAGGTAAGACTAGGAAACCACTGAGCCAGGCCCATTTACAATGACATCCAGGGACAAATGCAAAATCACAAAGTTACAGTTCAACAGACAGAACTGCAACAATAAAACTCAACGCAGTTTTATGATACAAGATCCATACATATTCAATATGCATGTAACCCGGGGAGTTATAATTTGGTCTCTGAGAAGGCAGCATTTTGTACTGACTGCGCATGCTGTGCAGTGTGCCTTCAGGACTCCAAGTCTGTGGACTGACAAATCTGTGCTGTAAAGGTGCAGGAAGGCTGACATGGATCAGGAGGAACTGGTTAAAAAAACAACCTCAGAATTCAAGCATACATTCTCATGCATTGTACTTCATTAAACCACAGTGTGTGAGCTTGAAGTCTGCAAGGAGACACAGAACAGTCGGGACCATGGATTCAAATGGGATCGAGATCCCACCAGTCAGCAACAAGAGTTTCAGCCAATTAAGCTGAAATAGCAACCAAACAGGTGCCAATTAACTGGCGTAAGCTGGGTCTAACTAGGATGCACGCGACAGTCTCCACTCTATGACAGCATGAAAATCGAACAGACAATCCAGCATCAAGGACTTTTCCACCGGCTGGGCAAAAGACAACTGATACCCTAAACTGGGAACAAAGAGCTGAAACAGGGTGCATGTAAGAGCGATCAACATAGCCATCAACAGGGCTGTTGTGTCATGGTTGGTCCTTTGAGGTGTGACTGCGAAGTCGCAGGCATCAGAGTACATTCAATGAGAGTGGGAGACAAGAATTCGGAGACGCATCAAAGTTTTTGAGTCATACACAAGAGTGCTATGGGACAGACCCCTCAATGCTGACCACTTACTTCACTGTGTTACTGCTAATAGCGAGTCAGTGAACCTTGCTGGTTCGACCAAAGGGATCAGAACAGCCATAGCTGAATGTCGAGAAACGGAGACAGAAACAGACCACCAACCTGAATAATTTACATAAACCACAAGTACTTATTTTTTGTATAGTATGTTTCTTAAAGGGCAATATTCTGCTATTACAGCATTCAATGTTACGTCTTGTACATAATTAATATCTCATTTATACCTCGCATTGCTTAGCAAGTAAGGTAGCCATATTGTCTTTATATATTAACCGCATACGGTACAAGTCTCTTAAAGGCTTCTTCTACAGTTCACTGCACGTAGCCTTATTATTGCTGCTCCAGTGCACTCTGGAAAAGGCCTATTAAATACTGACCAGTTTAGAAATTCAATAAGAACATTTAACAAAAATAAAAACTGATAAAACCATAAAACCATGGTGTCTGTGTCTGTATTGTATTCTTGTATACTTTATGTAATTATATCCTCAGTGCTTAATTTATGCTCCTAGCTATTGTTAGTTAGGTTTGGCTATTACCTCTCCGAGAAGGTCTCATTTAGTCCACTGATTATTATTGCATCCTGTACTAGACCACCCCTCCCTCTTCAAAAAGGGCTCTCTCACCCGGGTTCAGAGTGCTCAGGTAGCAGGTCCACGCCCTCAAGAATTTCTCCTCCGCCCCTTTTAATACATACGTCAGTCTATCCACCGCCAGTGCCCTGATGGTAAGACCTTTCCACTGATCTACTGTAGGTCCAGCACTAACGGTCCACAAGTTTTGAATCTCCTGTCTGGCAACTACCAATAGCACTCTGATCCATCTGGGGTGCATTACCCACTCACCATTCTCTTCTTCTACTATTCCCAGTAGCAAAGATTTCTGGGAATACTCTATGGAGTGACCCATCATCTGTGAAATTTCCTGCACCACTCCCTTCCAGTATTTGCTTATCTAAGGACATCCCCAGTAGTAATGCATATATGTAACCTGTGCCACCCTGCACTTGCTACATATCGGTGTCACCTCTGGCCAAAATCTATGAACCATACTAGGTGGGTAATATAGTCAATGAATGAACTTATATTGAGCCTCCTTGTATTTACTGCATATTAAGAGTCCCATGTGTGATTCCAGTAGTAATACCCAATTAGATTCGCTAATCTCTAGCCCTAGATCTCTTTCCCACCATCTTCTAGCCGTGTGCGTATCACCCTGGAATGATTTTCTGTCCAATTTCACTGCTCTACCCATCAGGCCCTTTTCATTCCTGGCTGCTCCTAATATTTCTTTTTTGATCTCTGAGATCAGGGTAGTGTCTCCTTGAGGCCTTTTAAGTCTCGCATAATAATCCCTAACTTGGAAGTACTTAAAAATGTGTGTAGTTGGTATATTCAGCCCCATGATCCCATCTGTAGGTCTTGAAAGGAATAGATCCCTGTCCTTGTGGTAAGATCAGCCACACATCTTATACCTCTCTCTTGCCATATCTTAAAACCCTCATCCTCTAACCCTGGTAGGAAATCTGGGTTATCTACCACAGGGACACGGATTGTGTTGGCAGATTCTACCCCTTGCCTTCTTTTGACATTACCCCATGCCTCCAAACTGGCAACCACCATGGGGTTCAGTACCTTTAGTCTCCTGTAAGCTCCTAGACCACCTTGTCCTAAGCACACTGTAATTCTACCTGGTGCTCCTTCCTCTTCTAAATGCAGCCATCCAGCTACCTTATTTCTGTTAACCCAATTTTGAATGTACCTATACTGGGTTGCAAGGTAGTACCCCTTAATGTCAGGGAAGCTCACACCACCAGTTTCCCCCAAGGCCTTCAACCTCTTAAGACTTAGTCTAGGTTTCTTTACCTTGCCAAATGAACTCTGTGAATCCCCCTTCTAATTTTTTTAATATCCTCCACTGTAGGACAAAAAGGTAGCATTTGCATAACATAAAGTATTCTGGGGAGCACATCCATTTTAATAAGGTTAATCCTACCCATCCATGAAATTGGTAACGCCTTCCACCTACTTAAATCTCTCAGGATAGTTCTAAATAAGGGCATATAGTTTGCATCACACAAGACCCCTAGATCTTTCCCCACCTCAATCCCCAGGTATGTAAATGTCTTTATTTACCACTTTCAGCCCCCAGGCCTTCGTTCCCTGCATTTCAACCCCCCCAGGAACATTATTTCCAACTTATTTAAATTTAGTTTATATCTGGAGAACTTAGCAAATTGGTTTACTATATTTAGCATTGCAGGGACTGACTGTTCAGGGTTTGCAAGTAACAGCAGACCATCATCTCCATACAGTGTTACAACATGCTTTCCCCCTTTTCCCCCCATTATCCCCTCAATCTTTGGGTCACTACGGATTTTAATTGTCAGCAGTTCAACTGCTAGGTCGAACAGCAAGGGTCATAGTGGGCATCCCTGTCTAGTTTCACGTTTTAGTCTGAACTCTGATGAAGAAACTCCATTTTTTTTATTTTTTATTTTATTAAACTCTTGGATTACAAGTACCTTTGAGCAAAAGCTGTTCATTTACAAAGGTTCCACGTCAAACGATGGGGGAACATACATACAAAGGTTGGCAATGGTATACAATCATAAAACAGACAAGGTTGACAATGTTTTACAGTTATAACACACTTTAGAAATAAAAGACTTTACTAGAGAGCAACTTAAATAGGCAGCTAGATGAGGTAACAGAGTAAAGGGGGACAGAAAGAAATAGGCAGGCTGAGGGGCCACTGTCAGAGGGAGGGAAAGGGGGAGGGGGTCTCGTAGAGGGGAATATGGCAGTGAGGTTTGAGGAGTGGTGTAGGGGTGTGGGGGGAGTGGGTGGAGGGAGAAGGAAGCAGGTCGTAGAAAGCAGGAGCCAGAGAGAATAATGCTCAGGTAGGAGGCGGTCACTGGTCTTCAACAACTAGGTGGAGGTTGGAGCAGTCCTTTAGGAGAAGCAGTCACATTGAATGGTAGAGGTGAGGTAAAGTCGGAAATTCTGTTTAAAGGTTCCAAGCACTGCAAAGGAAAGTGCTTCTTTGTTCAGGGTATTGAACCAATGTGGAGCCCTGTGGGTGAAGGACCGCTGACCCATGGAGGTACGACATCTAGGAACCTGGACGGTTTGGTATTTTGAACTACGTGTATGCTGATTACCACTGTAGGCAGTGAGGAGCTTCCCAACACCTGGAGGCATGAGCCCAAGAAGAACCTTTCTGGTTAGCAGGCAGGTTTGGTATTGTATTCTGCTGAGGAATACAACTAAGACCCTGGCCGAAGGAGTCCTGTAAAAGGACCCTACTAGTTGTACAAATTCTTTCTCCAGCCCGAACTTCCCCAGCGTTTCCATTAAATATCTCCATTCTATCCTATCAAAGGCTTTTTCGGCATCCATGGAGAGGACACAGACCCGTCCAGGATGCCAAACTCCCCACCACACCACATTTAGCAGTCTGTGCATATTATGGTATGATTCCCTGCCTTGTATGAAGCTGGTTTGGTCAGACAACCAGGAAAGGGAGCACTCCCTCCAGTCTCATAGCCAGAACCTTTGTCATAATTTTACAATCCTGGTTCAGGAGGGAGATTGGTCTATAGGACGCACACTCCTCACTGTCCTTTCTTGGTTTAGGGATTACTATAATAAGGGCCTCACAGCATGTTCTTGGGAGCCCCTTCTCCTCTCTGGCCTCCACCATAATATTTCTCAGGGGTTCAGCTAAGTTCTCTCTGAGTACCTTATAATAATTGGCTCCGAAACCATCAGAGCCGGCTACTTTGCCTTTTTTTAGTTGACCTATTGCTGTCTTTATTTCCCCTATCGTTACTTTAGATCCCAGCATTTTCCGTTGCTCAGTACCCAATTTGGGGATCTGAATTCCCTCAAGAAACTCAATAAACAGGTTTTCTGTGCCCCGACATTCTGTTTGATATAAGGCCTCATAAAACTCTATGAATCTCTGCCTAATAGCTTCCTCCTCTCTTAGTGTGCAGCCCTTCTTATCTTTGATCTGGACTATCAGTTTATTAGTCCCCCATAAGGTGCACTGAAAGCAGTCGGGTCTGTTCCCCCACTCATGCATTCTTTGCCTGGCAAAGAGAAGCCTATTGCTAACTTCTGCATATAAGCTTGAATTTAATGCTTCTCTGGCAAGCTGCAATTCCCGGATCTTCTCGTTCCCACCCCAAAAAAAATCTCTCTTCCAGATCCCAAATCCGTGTCTCCAGTTTCCTTTGTTTTTTAGTTTGGCTGTTTATCCTATAACAACTCCACGCATGTATGGTTTTCTTGCTTCCAAGTACACTCCCTCAGAACTCACGTACCTCTATTTGTTCCTTCAGAAACTTTCCATTGTTCTTTAAGAAACTCCCCAAAGTCCTTCTTAGCTAGTAAGTAGGAGAAAAATCTCCAATTGTCCCTTCCTTTCGGTCTCGGGACCAAATCCATCTCCATTTTAACCACAGCATGGTCTGACAGGAATATAGGGCTATGCGCTACCTTTCACATTTGGGTGTATAAGTCCCTTGGTACATACAGATAGTCTAGTCTGGACCGTGAACTGTGTGGACTCAAGGAAAAAAGTGTACTCTCGGGCCCAAGGATTGGCCGTCCTCCAAGCACCCACCAGAGCGAGGTCTGCCAAACCCAGTTTCCACTGCTGGACCGCTTTAACTGCTCATCTCTGGTCCCAGAGTAATCCATTTTGGAGTCTGCCATGCAATTAAGTCTCTACCCAGTATTAAGTTTGGAAACTGTTCTTTTATAAGTATATCCAGGATCCTTTGGTAAAAAGTTGCATCCATTACAGATGGTGCATATATATTCCCAAATGACATTTGTCTACCATGTACTTCCCCCATTACAAAAATATAAATCGGCCCTCCAAGGGGTCTTTGACTATGCGTTAGAAACATAGAGACATAGAATTTGATTGCAGATAAGGACCGCATGGCCCACCTAGTCTGCCCAGTTCCCTACCTAACTGATAAGCTGCAGATCCTAGTTAACCAACTGCCTACTTCCTCCTACCCCCCACTAGAACCGCCTTATGTCTGTCCCATGCATTCTTGAATTCCCCCAGTTTTTGACCCCACAACCTCCTCAGGAAGGCTGTTCCATGCATCTACAACCCTCTCTGTGAAGAAATACTTCCTCACATTACCTCTGAGCCGTCCCCCTCTATCTTCAAATTGTGCCCTCTTGTTCTTGCACATCTCTTTTTCTGAAAGATGCTACCCTCTTGGACTTTGTTGATTCCCTTGAGGTATATGAAAGTTTCTATCATGTCCCCTCTCTCTCCTTTCCTCGGGGCTATACATCTTAAGCTCCTTTAGTCTTTCTTCATATGTCTTCTGGTGCAGACCCTGCACCATTTTGGTTTCCCTCCTCTGGACAGACTCCACCCTGTCTATGTCTTTTGAGATAGGGGTCTCCAGAACTGTACACAGTACTCAGATGTGGTCTTACTAACTGTCTGTACAGAGGGCCAACAACTTCCTGTTTTCTACTGGTGATGCCTCTCCCTATGCATCCAGTATCCCCAACCCTCCTTACTGCCTTCTCACATTGTTGGCCCACCTTTGGGTCATCTGATATGACTACCCCCAGGTCCCTTTCCATTTTTGTTGTTGTCAGCATCTCACCCCCCAATGAAAACTCTTCCCCTGGGTTTTTGTTTCCCAGGTGCATTACTTTGCACTTCTTTGCGTTGAATCTAAGCTGCCATACATTTGACCATTCCTCCAACCTTGCCAAGTCCCTTTTCATTCTTTCCACCCCACCTTGCGTATCAACCCTGTTGCAGATGTTTGTGTCATCTGCAGAGACATACTTTCCCTTCTAGTCCCTCTGTAATGTCACTTATAAAGACATTAAAAAGGACCGACCCCAGTACTGAACCCTGCGGTAGCCCACTAGTAACCCTCCTTTCTTCACTGTGGACTCCATTTACTATTACCCGCTGTGCCGTTGTCCAGCCAGTGTTTTACAAAGGCTACCACCCTGGGACCCACTCCCAGGCTGGCTAATTTGTTTATTAATCTTTTGCGCAGGACTCTGTCAAATGCCTTGCTAAAGTCTAGGTAGGCCATGTCCACAGCCCCTCCCTGGTCTACTACTTTGGTCACCCAGTCAAAGAAATCAATTAGATTTGTCTGACATGACTGTCCTGCTGTGAATCCATGCTGCCTTGGGTCCTGTGCCCCACTGGTCCCTAGGTACTCAACAATTCTTTCCTTCAGCAGTGATTCCATAATTTTCCCTACCACTGAGGTCAAACTGATAGGTCTGTCGTTTCCTGCCTCTGTCTTGTTCCCACTTTTGTGAAGGGGAATCACATCCGCCCTCCTCCAGCCCTCAGGTACCTCACCATCCTCCCATGATTTATTAAAAAAGGTAGTCAGTGGTGTTACTAGTCCTTCCCTTAGTTCTTTTAGAATTCTGGGGTGAATCCCATCAGGCCCCATTGCTTTATCCACCTTCAGTTTTAAGAGTTCTTTCAGAACCCTTTCTTCTGTGACAGGACTAATATCAACCTCCTCTATTCAGAGTGCTTCTATTGACTGGATTAGGTACCTCCCCCTGCTTTTCCATTGTGGATACTGAACAGAAGTATTCGTTCGGTATCCCTGCTTTTTTACTGTCACTCTCTGCCCAACCACCTTCCTCTTTATTCAGCCTCAGTATCCCTGCCTTAGTCTTTCTCTGCTCCCTGATGTACCTATAAAAGGTTTTATCCCCCTTCTTAACTGAGTTGGCTATATTTTCCTCGGTTTGTGCCTTTGCTGTTCTGACTGCCTTCCCTGCTTCCTTCTGCTTTAACTGGTACATTTCTCTGTCCTGCTCCTTCTGTGTTTCCTTATACTTCCTGAATGCTATTTCTTTCTCCCTTACCTTCCCCGCTACTTCCTTTGAGAACCATAGAGGTTTCTTCTTTCATTTTGATTTATTTGCTTCACACAAAGGCTTGTTGCCTCTGTGATGGCGGTTCTAATGTTTCTCCATTGTTGCTCCACCCCACCTTTTTGCCTGTTTGCTAGTGCTTTTCTGAGGCACTCTCCCATTTTGACAAAATCAGCCCTCCTGAAGTCCAGTACCTTCACTTTTGTGTGGCTTGACTCTACAGCTAAGTTTATTGTGAACCACACTGTTTGGTGGTCGCTTGTTCCCAGATGGCTACCCACTTCAAGATTAGAGATCCTCTCTCCGTCCCCATTTGAGAGTACCAGGTCTAAGATTGCTCCCTCCAGTGGGTTCCTAAACTAGCTGTTTGAGTCATGCCCCCTGTAGGGCATCGAGAATGGCCCTGCTCTTGGATGTGGCTGCAGCAAAGGTGCTCCAGTTAACATCTGGCATGTTCAGGTCCCCATCTGCAAAACCTCCCCTTTCTCTGCCATCCCAAGGATGCCTTCTATCATTTTCTTGTCTGTTTCCTCCCCCTGAGACGGGGGGTCTGTATACAACCCTGTGTGGATTGTGGAGCCATTTCCAGTCTCCAGGGTGACCCACGGTGCCTTTTCTCCTCCCTGTTTACCCTTTAGTTCAGTTGCTTTGATCCCTTCCCTTACATAGAGAGCTACTCCTCCTCCTCCTCCTCTTCTTCCCTCCCTGTCCCTCCTGTAGATTGTGTACCCTGGTATGCTGACATCCCCAGGGTTTTAAATAATTGATTAGCAGTTTTTTTCTTGGGACAATACCAACTGTACAGAAAGTATTTATATAGGTTTTCTAGAAGTGTTATGTTTGTTAAACACAGTGAAGCGAGTGCTATGCATTTTCACAATGTTTTAGCACTTTTATGAGCAAAACGCTAATCAATTTTTAGAGTTAAATAAAACCCTGCATCCCAGTCATGGTTCTCTGTGTACCATGTTTCTGTGACTGCCACGATATCAAGGCATCCCTCTTCCATGAAGGCCACCATTTCAGGGAACTTTTTACCTAGACTGCAGGCATTGGTACTCATTACCCTCCATTATTTTATGGCATTATTTCTTTTTGTCCTATCCCTGTACTTACTGCCTTTGTCTTTTTCTCCATTTACCCCTGCCCTTCTCCCTACCGACTGCTCTATCTTGGTGTTTACCTCACTAACTACCTTGATTTTTTTGGGGGGGGCTAGGATTTTCCTTCTCTTTTTCAGTGCCTCCCCCCTTGGTTAGTTTAAATGCTTGCCAATTAAGCATTTAAACCCATCACCTAGGATCCTGGTTCCCTTCCTGGATAGATGCAGACCATCGCGCCTGTATAGGCCTGCATCCCTCCAGGTTGAGCCCCAGTCCCCAGTGAAGCCAAATCCCTGAGCTCTGCACCAGTTTTTCAACCAGTCATTGAATCCCATGGTACAGAGTACCCTAGCCCCATCCATGCCATAGACAGGTAGCACTTCCGAGAAAGTTACCATGTGTGCTACTTGTCTAAGGCTCCTCCCCGACTCTACAAACTCCTGTTACACTGCTCTGATCCCATTCTCAGCCAGGTCATTTGTCCCTAGGTGGATAATGACATCCAGCTTACTCCCCCTTGCAGCTGCTCCCACTATCCTGAGGATTCGTTTCCTGTCCCTCCAAGCCATGGTGCCAGGCAGGCACCTTACCGCCCTTTCCCTTCCCTCCCCCAGTTCTAGCCCCCTAACAATTCAGTCCCCCACCAGGAGTTGCTTCCTTCCCCTGTGGGGTCCTGTGCCACCCTCCTGTGGGTCTCCATTGTGGAGGTTCCCAGCATCCTCCTTGGTCTCCACTGCAGGTGCCTCCATAGAGGAACCATGCTCTGCCAGAGTGGCGAATGAATTGTGGAGATGCACAACTGGAGGGATGCGCCTCTGTTCCACCACCTTCACCCTCCCTGAGCCCACCGTGGTCCAACCACTCCTCTTTCTTGGCAACCTCTGAGGTAGTGGCGGTGGCCTGGGTGGTGGAGCAGGTTTTCCGAATCCCTGCCAGGTCAGCATAGAGACGAACAACCTCCTCCCTGAGACCAGAGAGGTGCCTGCAAATAGGGCGGCAACGCAGTGTCCAGAATGTCTCCTGGAAGACTGCTGCTCCACAGCCAGTGCATTGCACCACTCCCCACATGTCTGTGTCCCTTCCTGTTACAGATGCTTTTCTTTTGTTGTTTTTTTCTTGTTTTATTGTGTGCAAGGTTGTGAGTGTCGTTACCCCCTATTCAGTGTACGGTGCCTTTAAGGATATGAACAGGTATATGTTGTTAGTTTGGGGGAAGTGATGTCAGAAGCCCTGCTATAAAGGAAGTTATGCGCTTGGGGCGAGTGGGATGAGGGGAAGGGTGAGAGTAAGTAAACCTATGCCATCCAGAAACAATCAACTACAACTCTGACCCTCCACCACAGGGAGTGCCTTCTTTCCTTTAAGACACCTATTTCACAGAGGTTAAGTACCAGGGCTAGTCACAAATGACTGAAAATATCTCCCAGCTACAGTTCCTCCCTGGCAAGTTAAAGTTAAAGCTACGCAAAGTCAACCACAAAAACACAATCAATACTAGTTACTTAAACAGGTCCAAAAAGTAATAATTCAGCTCAGTGCAATCTAGAAAATAACCTCCTTAGTTTAAGGAAGCTCTTGCTGCTTTCTCCCTCTCTGTGTCTCAGCAGCTGGACTACTAACGGGAAACTTTTATGCACCAAGATGGCTACCCCACATTTATGGGGGCTGTACGACACTGCATGGCAGGCCCCAACTCATCCTCCAATCAATTTCTAATGTTCCTGCTGGGACAAATGAGTTTCTTGCAATAGGGCTACGGCTGCTCCTTTCCAGCGCAGTGCTACCAAGACTTTGGCCCTTTTAGCTGGGGATGTAAAGCCCTTCACATTCCATGACACCACCTTACACATTTGGGGAGACCCTGTAGTCACACCGGCCATTTTACCTTATTATAGTTCCTATGTCGCCCTATGAGTCTAATATGTAAGCTCATACACCTGTACAGACCAGACCAATAAACTATGAACAATAACAATGAACTATGAACAATTAACATTTTTCCCATTCCTCCTCCCCGCCTTACAACATTAAGTTCTCCACTCCGTCTCTCCCTTCTGTTTATATGTTTAAAAGTATGCTTCATTTTACCAAAATAGTGTTCAGCCAGTAGAATAACCTCATCCCTCAATATGCCCCCCCCCATGCTCCTTTATTACCCTTTATGCTGTGTGCTTAGATATTAGCATACCTTTATTTACTTATTTATTCCATCCTGGGTCTCCTTTTCCCAAAAGACTCTATGAGTACAGATGTCCCCCCATGATCCCGAATCGGCATGCTCCTCAGACCCTCTCCAGATTACATGTACCCCTCTGCAGCACACACTCCATTGTGCTAGCTGCATCGAGGCTTCTCTTTCAAATATTCACCCCATATATACATTGGCAGATGTCTTTACCTCCTCTTACCCTCCCGTATTTGTTTCTCAATCCCCCATTCTTCCGGTCAAAATTATATTGAAACTTTAAGCCCTTAAGTTTGAATTTTATGTTAGAAGGTCTCTTTCTTCCGAAATAAGGGACTGATAGATATGGCTCGTCCCTCTCATGGCTTTTCATCTGCGCTAGCTTCCCGCCAACTCGCAGTCTCCCTTCCAAACGGGCTTTCCATGAACCAAGCCCAATTAAACTTTACAGGGGCATAAACGTTACGTCTCTAGTCCTGTGTTTGGACCCATCAATAAAGGGGAACTAAAGTTCAACACTCACTTCAACAGTCTATTTGTTTCCAGGGTATCTCAATCCGACAAAGCATGCTCCATCCTAGGGTTAAAAGGCGGGTGGCTAGCGGCATTCCCCTGGCCTTCCTGGGGACTTAAGTTCTTGCGGTCCCACTCATCGATAAACAATTGCAGCTTATCGGGCTCCCAAAAGGAGTAGGTAGCTCCCTCTACCTTTACTTTTACTGTCACTGGGAACACCATAAAGAATTCAAGACCCGTTTCTTCAAACAGTCCATCTGCGTATTAAACTGCTGCCTTTTCCACTGGATTCTGGTGGACATGTCCTGGTGGAGAGTCAGCTTGTGGCCCTCATAAATTAGCTCTGACTTGTTTCTATATGCTGCTAACAAGGCCTGTCTGTCCCGATAGTGGTGCAGCCTGAAAATTACTTGCCAGGGTGGCTGATCATTCGGTGGACGTGGGGAAGAGCCCTTTGTGAGCGCTCAATTTTAAGTTTTCCTTTTTTCGTTTCTAGTCCTAGTATCTTAGGCAAAGTTGCAGCACAAAAGTCAAGCAGGTTAACATAGAATTTGACGGCAGATAAGGACAGCTTGGCCCACCTAGTCTGCCCATTTTCCTACCTAACGGATAAGCTGCAGATCCTGGTTAACCAACAGCCTACTTCCTCCTACCCCCCCCAACTAGGACTGCCTTATGTCTGTCCCATGCATTCTTGAATTCGCCCACTGTTCTTGACTCCACAACCTCCTCAGGAAGGCTGTTCCATGCATCCACAACCCTCTCCATGAAAAAATGCTTCCTCACATTACCTCTGAGCCGTCCCCCCTCTATCTTCAAACTGTGCCCCCTTGTTCTTGCACATCTCTTTTTCTGAAAGATACTACCCTCTTGGACTTTGTTGATTCCATTGAGGTACTTGAAAGTTTCTATCATGTCCCCCCTCTCCCTTCTTTCCTCAAGGGTACAGTATACATATTAAGTTCCTTTAGTCTCTCTTCATATGTCTTCTGGTGCAGACCCTGCACCATTTCAGTTGCCCTCCTCTGGACAGCCTCCACTCTGTCTATGTCTTTGCGGAGATGGGGTCTCCAGAACTGCACGCAGCACTCCAGATGGGGTCTCACCAACTGTCTGTACAGAGGGATAACAACTTCCTGTTTTCTACTGTTGATGCCTCTCCCTATGCATCCCAGTATCCCCCCAGTCTTCCTTACTGCCTTCTCACATTGCTTGCCCACCTTTAGGTCATCTAATATAATTACTCCCAGGTCCCTTTCCATTTTTATTGTTGTCAGTATCTCACCCCCCATTGTGTACTCTTCCCCTGGGTTTTTGCTTCCCAGGTGCATTACCTTGCACTTCTTTGCATTGAATCTGAGCTGCCATACATCTGACCATTCCTCCAACCTTGCCAAGTCCCTCCTCGTCCTTTCCACTCCATCTTGTGTTATCAACCCTGTTGCAGATCTTTGTGTCGTCTGCAAAGAGACATACTTTTCCTTCCAGTTCCTCTGCAATGTCACTTATAAAGACATTAAAAAGGACCGGTCCCAGTACTGAACCCTGCAGTACTCCGTTAGTAACCCTCCTTTCTTCACTGTGGACTCTGTTTACTACTACACTTTGCATCCTGTTGTCCAGCCAATTTTATATCCAGGCTACCACCTTGGGACCCACTCGAAGGCTGCTGCACAAATGCACTGGGAGGCAAAGGCCACAAAGAGCTGATTCAACTTTCGAACCTCTTTAGTCCGAGAGGTATTAGTACCTCAAAATCCTATGCACATCAACTGTGTGCAGAAGATATTCCCCCCTGTTGGAATGCCCTGGGAAGAAAACTGGCAGGTCAACACTCAGAGTCATCTCCGAAACGACTTTCGGAATAAAAGAACAATTAGTCCACAGGACCACCCAGTCCCTGTGGAAAATTAAATAAGGCTCTCTACAAACTAGAGCCTGAAGCTCTGAAACCCTTCGAGCTAAAGTAACTGCAACCAAATACAGCATCTTCCAAGCCAGGAAGCACATTTCACAACTTGCTGCTAGTTCAAAAGGGGGCAAAGTAAGTTTTTCCAACATAAAATTATGATCCCAGGGAGGACAAGGGTTCTGGACTGGAGGTCTGATGTGAAGGATCCCCTTCAAGAAAGTCTTGGAAACCTCTAGCTGGGCTAGGGTTTTGCCCTCCACCAAATGGTGGTAGGCTGACACAGCAGAGAGAGGGACCTTAAGTGCGGAGTAACTAAGGCCCAACTCTGAAAGATGTAAGAGGTACTCTAACACCTGGGAGGCCGAACAAGAAAAAGGGTCCAAGCGCTTAGCTGTGGTCCAAATCGAAAATCTCTTCCACTTTATGGCATAAGTGGATCTGGTAGAGGGTTTTCTGGCCTCCACCAAGACCTCAGCAACCTGAGAGGAAACTCCATAGCGAGAAATCTCTATGTCCACAGGTGCCAGGCATGAAGATGGAGAGACTTGAGACTAGGATGTACCAGGGTGCCCTGCTCCTGAGACAGAAGGTCATGAAATAGAGGCAGAGGAACCGGTGGTTCGAGAACTAGTTTTTGCAACAGTGGGAACCATATCTGCCAGGGCCACAAAGGAGCAATCAAGATCATGTGTGCCCCCTATGCCTGCAGTTTCAGAAGAACCTTCTGGATGAGAGGAAAGGGAGGAAAGGCGAACAGAAACCTCCATGTCCAGGACAGAGAAAGTGCATCTTTCCAAAAAACACCACACCTGGGAAAGAGCGAGCAAAAGCTGGGTAGTTTTGCGTTGGATAGGGATGCGAACAGATCTAGGTCTGGTCAACCCCACAGAAGAAACAGGTCTTCCACTACCTCCTGCTTTAGTTCCTACTCATGTGCCCTGGCTACTGATCGGCTGAGACTGTCCGCCAGGGCATCGTGAACCCCCGGCACGTGGACTGCTGTCAGAGTCAAGCCGTGCTGAATTGCCCAGTACCATACTCTCACTGCTTCTCTGCAAAGAGGAAATGATTGGGTACCTCCCTGTTTGTTCAGATACCATGCAGTGGCCATGTTGTCTGCCTGGGATGAGAAGTGTTCCTGGACGAAGTAATGACTGAAAGGCCTTGAGAGCATAAAGGACTGCTCTTGTCTCCAGGATGCAGATGTGCAGATTCTCCTCCGTGGGAGACCAGGAACCCTGCGTTCTATGACCTCCTAGATGAGCTCCCCAACCCATACTGGAAGCATCCGAGGCAAGGGTTTGGGAAGGAGCCTGAAAGTGGAAGGGGGCCGCCACCAACAAGTTGGTGAGATCCTGCCACCAGAGAAGATCTTTCTGAAGACAGTTGGAGATCATGACCAATTGGTCCACGTCATCCAACCACTGGTCCCACTGGACTCGAAGAGACCACTGAGTAACCCTCATGTGCAGCCTGGCCAAGGGAACTGTTGGAATGGCAGCCACCATTAGACCCAAAAGGCGAAGTACTGAACGAACCAGGACACACAGAGACTTGGCTACCAAGGTGGCCTGGGAGACAAGTGTCTTCACTCAGTCTAGGGGTAGGAAGGCCTTGCTCTGGACCGTATCCAGCACCGCTCCAATTAATTGGAGGCACTGAGAGGGTACTAGCTGGGATTTGGGGTAGGCTGACCGAAATTCTCAGGTGGGAGAACAGATCCAGGGTGAAGGAGAGGGGACTCCTTCAGGCTGTTTGGCGATGGGGCTGAAAAAAGCCAGTCATCCAGGTATGGGAATACGTATATGCCCTACCACTGCTAGGCACCTGGTGAAGACCCGAGGCACTGAAGGCAGGCCAAAGGAAAGTGCTTTGAATTGAAAATAGTTCTCCAGGAAAGAACCTGAGGAAGTAGCGGTGGACTGGGAGGATAGGGATATGAAGGTAAGCATTCTGCATATCCAGGGAGCACAGCCAAGTGTTGGACAGGAGCAGGAGTCCCTGGAGAGTCAGCATGCGGAACCTCTTGTATTCCATGAAGAGGTTGGGCATGCTGAGATCCAGAATAGGTCTTAGATCCCCAGTTTTCTTTGGGACTAGGAAGAAATGGGGAGTAAAATCCCCTTCCTACTCATTCTGGTGGAATGGGCTCAATGACTGCCTTCTGCAGCCTGTATTTCCTGTTGGATGATGGGGATCAGTCCTGACGGGTAGAAAGATCTTCCTGGAGGTGTCTCCAGGAACTCGACTGAGTGACCTCTTTGTATGAGTTTTAAGACCCATACGTCTGTGGAGATGGCCTTTCAGGTGGAGGCCGAACCTCCCTCCTACTGGTTCCTCCGAGGAGGACGGAGGGAGCAGGAGGGGAAACGAGTCAGGATGTGGAGAGAAGGGGAGCCTTGGCTCTTGAGGCAGCCTTGGAGAACTTGGCCTGAGGAATTTGGGTTCCTGAACCAGTGGTACATCATTTATTTTGACATTTGCCCTGGTTCTTGTTCCACTTCCTTTGGCAATGAAAAGGCTGCTTCTTTTGGCTCGTACAGTACAGACCGTACATCTCTAAGGGACCTACCGCTCTCCTGCAGCCCCGTAATTATGTCTTTTGCATCACCACCAAAGAGAACCGGACCCCTAAATGATGCGTCCAGCACGGATGACTGAACGTCCTGTGCCAAACCTGCCAGGCGTAGCCAGACCAGGCGCCTAAGGTAGATTCCCGAGGCCACAGCCTGAACCACAGAGTCCACGGAATCGTAAGTGGCTCAGAGTGCATGACGGCAGGATGATTTATTCATCCGCACTTTTTCCAGGAGTTTAGCACTGAGCTGTTCATCTGGAATATCCTGGAGATCCTTCTCGAGTTCCAACAGCAAAGACTTTTGAAAGGCCACCATGTGTGAAACGTAGTTTAAGGACCTGATGGCGCAGGTGGATGAGGCATAGATTTTCCTGCCATACTGATCCAGTTGCTTAGAGTCCTTATCCAGAAGAGAGGAACTTAAGTGGTTTGGTTGTGCTGATCAGTCATGGGCTGCAGTAATGACCATAGAGTAGACTTTGGCCTGGTGGTGAGGTAGAAATCCCTTCCGGGGGTAGGTTCTATCAGCTTCCCGTGAAACAGCCAGGATACAGGAGGGCTGTTGCCAGGCGGACGACGAGATCCTCATGTGGACCCATCCAAGGGGGAATGGGGAAGGGATCCACATTGGCAAGGTCCAAATGTTCAGCAAGCCTCTTGCGCCGAGGGTCTAACTTCTTGGACAGCCATCCACAAGCTTTTTGGATGGTTCTCAAGAGCTCCCCAAAGGAAGGGTCCTCCAGGGGTGATTTAGGGGACTCCTTAGGTAAGGGTTCGACCTGTGAACGGGGTTCCGAATGGTCGATATCTGAGTCTTCATCAGACTCAGAAGAGTCCGGCCTGCTAGGCAAGGAGGGATCCATGCCAGTGCCCCCCACAGGGACAGAACCCAAGGCTTGGCCAGAAGGCAACGGACTAGGGGGTGGTGCCCTAGGAAGAGGGGTACCCCCTACCGGCTGAGACTGTTTTAGTTCAGAAAGGAGTTGCGTCCTGGCATCCTGCCACCATGCCGGGATGGCCTCATGGTCAGGCAGTGCTGGTGGAAAAGGGGGCAGAGGCTGGTACCCAGGATACACGGAGAAAAAGGGGTAACTGGGTGGGTGATGCCAGTAAGGAAACTGGTATAGACTCTGCCCTGAAAAGCCCGGCGAAGGATATCCTGGCTTCTGGTATCCTGACGGCAGATAGCCTGGTGTCTGGTAGCCCGGCGTAGGGTAACCCAGTGTCGGTGAAACAAAGCCTGGCGTCGGAGGGATACTGTCCGGCAGCGGGCCACCCGGTGGCGGAAAATGAGGGTCAGGCCCTGGAAAACCGCCAGAGAGGCCGGCAGGAGGAGCCGAAAGCTCGACCGGGGGAGGTGCCGAAGAGCCACTAGGTAGCAGCAGCGGGTCAGGCATGGGCTCGGCTCCCTCCAGTAATCCCCTTTTACGGAGGTTATTCCTCCTGCTGTAGTTTTCTTGGTAATCCAGTGCTTCCTTGAGTTCCTCCACTTCTTCTTCTAATTTTACCAGTTTATCAGGAATTATTTTCATAGCATCCTCGAGGTCAGATACCCTTTGCTCAGCCTCGATAATCTGCCTAGTATGTTCTTTAAGGTCTTGAGTGATTCCTGTAAGTGTCTGCTCCAGGGTGTCCCATCAGGGTTTTAGGTCGTCCAAAACCTGCTCACAGACTGCTCTGCTAATCACTGCTATTTCTGCGGCAGATAGCGAGATCGGGCCTGGGCCTCCGCCATTCCTCTGTCTGCCGCGGCTGTTTTCTTGGCATTCTTACTTGTCTGTCGGGCTGGTTTGCCTGTAGTAATGAATTTGTCCAGCCTACCAACTTGCTGTAGACTCCAGATATCACTCAAATTCCAAAATTAGATTAAAATAAGCACTTTTTATTACTTAGTGGTGCGACTACTTCCTTCAGCTGCTCATTAGCGCCCCCCCCCCAGTACTTTTAAAGTTTGAGCACACAGAGTAGGCAGGAGCATCATTCGTTGCTTGCAGTTTTTTTAGCATTAACTGTGGGTTACCACAGGCAAGGGCTACTACTCTGCTGCCTGTGTCATTCCTGTACAGATTTGTATGCTGTTCATAGAACAGAAGTGTCAGATGTAAGCCCTTCTGTAAATTGCTAGGCTGCTCAGTATATCCCCTTTAGAAGCATTAGTCCATGGAGGGGGGTCCCATATTGTAAAGTTTGTGATCCACGCAGTTTGCAAACTAAGCAACAATTAAGTATACACCCTTGATGAGAGAAACTGTGTCCCATGCTACCACTACTTACTGGCAGTGCGACCAAGAGTTACCGACAGTCAGTAGTTTGGGCCAAGCCACTGTGTTTCGGTGTGCTGAGTACCGGTACCAGCAAAGGCAACTGCACCATCATCAGACCAGTCACCATCACTGAGAGCTTCATGTCAAAGGTCTTGAGTACTGCCGGCCCAGTGGCACTGAGGGTTGAGGCATTGGACACCACACTTCGCGCTGCGCCGGCAACCCGGGTTCGGGAACGGACTCGGGTCATCAGGGGACGGTCAGGGGGAAGGAGGGAGGACTGAGCATCCCAATGGATGCTCTCTCCCTCGGGTGGGATGCCAGGGGCGCTGTATAGTGCTTGGCGCCCCGCGGGGCGGTGGATGCACCAGCTTTGGGGACACGGCAGCTCCGCTTGGTGGAGCTGGGAGGGGCAGCTGTCAAGCGCTTGAGAGTGAGTGCGCCTGCACGTTGCACTCTCCGCGCCAGCGTCTCAGGGGTCGGGTAACACAAGGGACCGGAGGAAAAATCCTTCACCTCTCCTAGGTGACTATCTCTCCTGCAGCAAGCGTGCCACCACCGACAAGTATCAGGGCAGACTCCGCTGTGCCAGGCCCTCTCCCTGAGAACATTTCAAGGGGAACAGGTAAGGGGAGAGCCTTTCCTCGCCCCGACCGGGGGGTAATCCGGGCCATCAAGGACATAGGTGGGATTGAGCTGAGGGCACTCTAGGGGCAGACCCTGAAGTCAGATAGGTTGCAACACTTGGGGCGCTGAGAGCTCCAATTGAGTGGAGAGATGAGGGTAGAAAGTAGGAGTTGGGGGATAAAAAGAAAGTAAAAAAAAAAAAAAAAGGTCTTGAGTAATCAGGCAGCACCTGAAAAGCAGAGTATTTCTTGTTAACCATAGGTTAGAATTTGCCATCCAGCCATGCGGATTTACAGTTCTGAGTGTTGTTAAAAGTCATTCAGGAGCGGGGTTTGTTTACTCACCTTTACGTGTACCAACACAAGATCCCAGGCATCACAGACATCGAGTCTGCCAAGTTACAACCCTGGGTACCCAATGCTATAGCAAGGGAAGTGCCCTGGCTAATTACCTGTACCCTTGCTGGGATACTGGGGGGCAAGGGAGCCTGACAGTACAGACAGGCTTTTGTTGTCGAGGGTTTAGGTGTGGGGATACTGTCACCCTATCAGCTTAAGTGTGCACTAACTTAAGACTTCCTCCCCTCCAGGCCTTATTTGTTAGTAAATACATTTCATTATTCTTACTTGCATGTACAGTGTCAGTCACAGTTCTTTGGGGGAATTACCAGGTAACTTAAGAACAATTAAAGTGTAGAACATCATTATGTCACGGGAGTGGTCCAGAAGTAGGAAGGTGGGGAGGTACTGCATCCCCGGGGAAGGTACCGGATTTTGCACCAGGCCCACTAGAATACTCTGGGTAGAGGTAAGTACTGTGTTATTATTGCTATCTTGGACATAAACCTCCATTACTTGTAGGAAGGAGAGGAACCCAGATCCTGTGCCATCTTCATCAGCTGGAGCATGGTCCCACACCAGTAGAGGTAAAGGATAAGTACACAAGGTTACATACAGGTCAGTTCAACAGCAGTTACATGGAACAATAGCAGAACACCTAACCTAATGAGATAATACAGAGGTTCAAGGAAAAAACATTACTGGGGTGCCAGCTGACTGGTAAGGCGCTCCTAAGGGAAAAGAATAACAAAACAAACAGTATGCCAACCATAGCTACTTTTAGCAGCCAGGGTTACCAGTTCATGGCCAACAAGCAAATTTTAGCTTAGACTGAAGCCATTGTTTTTAAATAAGTTGCAGAGGTAAGGTGGGGCAACACCTTTTATACCTGTACATCTGAAGGCAAGCAACAATGGATGTAGGAGTTGTCCATCAGCCAGCAATGTCCACTTAAGCTTATAATAAAGCCTGCAGTAAGACAATGCAGGTGTTCCAGATTATTGTACAGTATGTCAAGTTTGTTTAGCAACACCTTAGAAGCCTGCCCAAATAGTGTCCCCACACAGTCAAGTAAGGATAGAACCAGTGTGTTATCAACTTTCATTCTAATTTGTTTAGAACGGTAATTTTTAGTTTTATAAAACAGGCCAATTCTTATTTTGCCAATTTAACATACATTCATAGAATTTGCCAGCAGAAAAAGGCCACATGGCCCACCATGCCTGCCAGTCCCATCAATTTAATGTGTAGTGTAACAGCCCTAGTGGCTCTTCACACCTCCTCTCCCCACTCTTTTGTTACCATAGAAATTTACTGATGTGTGTGTAACCCCCCCCCTACAAATGGGGGCTCCCGAAAGTCTTCCTTGGGTGTGCCTACATGCCCACTGCCAGGCTGCTGTCCTGTGTCTTAACCATTTAAAAGCTATTATAATAGTATTGATATTGTAATTTGTCTAACCTGCCTTCTCTGCAGCATGGACATTTCTGTAATTCACCACCATCTTGGTTCTGGACTGCCATTGTGGACCAGTCAGTACCTCTGGGGGGCCCTAAAATGGAGCCTGCCCCCAGGGGTCTAGTGGGAGTGAATTTCCGTAGGGATGGTAGTTTTTCCACTTTGGCGCCTAAATGGACCAGGAGAGGGACCCGTTGCTGTGACTGACAGATAGATGAATCAACAAATCGAACCTTTTGGATCGGAGGGAAAGTCCCGAGCTGCCTGCAGCAAGAGTCAATCTGAGATTGGAGTTGAGACAGTGAACAGCTCAAGATGTTTGAGCAGCTGCTCCTGCAAAGCCACGTGGGAAACAGGTGGAAAGGCTATATTTGGCCTGCCTGCCTACTTGTCCCTCGTAAGGGAATCCTTTGGCCTGAATTTAAACCAGGCTAAATCCGAACAAGAGTGTGACCTGAATTACCGAATTGTGACTGCCTTATTGCCTGAAGAGGACCGAAGATTTGCTCCACGCGATCGGCCTGTCAGGAAGTCTGAAACCACCACAGAGCGTACGGTTTGCGCAGAGACACTATGATTGTGATCGGACTGTCATCCGAACTGTGGTATTTATCTTGCTTTACTATAAGCATGCTGAATGGTGTTAGTGGGTCGCAATTTGGTTCCCTACTGACTGCTTGTGTCACGCTTGCTGATTGCGGCATTCAGTATCAAGTTTGCCTTCTCGCCAAGAAATCTACTCTTGGACTTACCACTCCAGGACTGCAAAGCTTCCTTAACAGGCCTAAAATCACAAGATGCACTGGGGGTAAACAATTCAACCCTAAGCGTCCCCTTCCACCAAACCACACAAGGTCAACGGTCCTATGAGTACCGGGCACCGCTATGGCTCAATGCGCTTGACATAGGCATTACAAAATAAGTAAAGCTAGGACCTTTTAAATCTAAACTCCGTACGGCCCCAGCCTCAAACAGCAACTGCGACTGTAGGACCTGATCCCCCTCCCATCTACCCTCCTCTCATCAGTCTTCCACCTTCCTACTTGCCCTCTGATCTTGCTTCTCTCCCCTCCATACTTTCTGTTCTACCCTCCCTGGCTCTCCTCCTTTCCCCTCTCATTTCTCCCCCTTTCTCCCCTCCACCCCCGCTGTCCTGCATCCCAGTGACACTCCTATTTACCTCATCCCCTCTCCTCTCCCTCCCCTGTGTACCTCCTCCATTTCCTTCCCTTTGTTCCCCCCTTTCTCCACCCTACCCCCACTCTGCCCTGACTTTCCCATGCTCTCCCACCCCTCTCTGCCCATAGTCATTCCTTTGCCCCTCCCTCTGCCCTCCACCTCCTCTCCCCATTTTCTCATTTCCCTGACCCCTCCCCATCTCCCTCAATTTTCTTTTGTTCACCTCCCCCTCCCACCCTGGTAAGTCACCCCCCAAAGGCTTCAGGGTCTCTGCCTTGTCACTTCTCACCCTGGTAACATGGGCCTCCCTGCTGTCTAATCATATTAGCACTTCAGACAATAGAACTGATGCTTTACATGTTCTGGCAACCTAGATATGTGTTTTCATAGCTTACCTAATTTTAGTTCTGACGCTCACCGTGTTTCCTGACACATCCTATATTGCTACCTGCTTTATTTTCTTACCTGGGCCAAGTGACCTTGTCCTGGTTATACCACTGTGTGATACCCTGACCCCAAAGCAACTGTCTATATCTGTAAAAGTGCATAACTTTACCAACTGAACCTGTTCTAGCATTTTCTGCTCAGTATTTTGTACTCCTCATTTGATATTTTCACTGGCTGTAACATTGTTTTACTGTAAACTGAAAATTTGATGACTGTGTATATGTAACCTCTGTATTTTGAATTTGTACATATGTGATTGCTATGACGTGGAACCTTTGCAAAAAAGCCTTTGGCTCAAAGGTACTTTCCTACATAATAAATAAAGAAAAAATAAATAAATATTTATTTAGCTAATTGGGAAAAACACCATGCGCTGAATCCTGAAAAAATTCCTTCTGCGACCAGATGGACATTTTTAGTCGTTACGTAGATCTGTTTTTGGTGTGGAGGGAGCATCAAAGCAACTACTGCAATTACAGGACTTTGTACAATATCTGCAATGCAGCAACAGTAGGCTTAAATTCACTGTACACAGTGACAAAGAAATGTTTTTTTTAGATCTGTGTATCAAAAAATTCAGAAGGGGGTCAACGCAAGTCTATACAGGAAAAGTACAGAACAAAAATTCCATCCTGTAGTATACAAGTTGTCATCCTAAACAAATTATCCACAATATAATGAAAGGTCAATTTATGACATTAAAAAGAAATACGAGTAATCACGAAGAGTATAATAGAGAAGTACAAGTTTTTCAAAGACAGAATTAGAGAATGTAGTTTATAAGAATGAGTGTGTGAATAGTGCAATATATCAGGTGAATAATATGGATAGGGAGCGATTGTTACAACAAAGGGTTAAGGTTAGAAAAACTGTTGAACAGCAACTTAACTTTGTCATAACATTTTCCTCGCAGAGTTACTTGGTACGTGGGGTTATAATGAAAAATTGGCATATTTTAAAATCTGAAGAGAAGCTAAGAGCCATCACTAAAGAACTGTCCCATAGAGTTTACTGACGAAGAAGAAACAAACATCAATGACAGAGTGAGTAACGGCTATCACAGTAATGGGAGTCAAAGTCAAATAAATCCCCTGTTGCCTAATGGGACTCACAGATATGATAACTGCTCCTTCAGTAACTGCAAGCAGATTGGTGACATTTTTTATTGCTTGCAAAACAATAGGGATTACAAGACCAAAAATGTTATTAACTGTAATAGCTCAGGGCTAGTTCACATGGCACAACGCAGTTGCTGAGCCTTCTACATAGGATAAACAAAAAGATGTTTTAGGTTATGAGTAGCGGAACACTTGAGAAGTATTGACAAAAATATTAATAACACATTAGCAGCTCATGTCAATCTGGAAAAGATATGTATGATAGCGGAGTGATTTAGCAAAAAAGGATAATAATGTTTGTTCTCAGTGATGTTTTTAACTCTTGATCTATAACATTTTTCTAATTATTTAAAGGAAAATTACACCCTTTTATCATTTAAATTGTATTTGATTCCATGTCAACAGACAACTCCTTTCCTGTATCTGTTAGGGCTATATGTGTTAGCCTTAGTTTGTTTTCACAGCTCATGGCAGCCCCTGTGATTGCCCTGGGGATCTCCATTTCATGGCTGTTAAAATCTCATTGTCCATGAGAATGCATTAGCATATGAGAACATGCCGTCAGAGCAACCATTTATATCAAGTATCTTTATGTTGAAATAACAAACACCCTGCAAAAACTCTCTAGAAAGTCAAACTGAATGAAGTTTAAAGGGGAAAAACCTGCATTATAACTTAGATAGTTGGCAAAGCTCACTGAAGGTAAATGTGGTATTTCACACATTTTTTTGTAGCTTGTTTCTTTGAAGACTAATTAAGCAGACAGGCATACTGGGGAGTTTAAAGGGTGATTACGCATCATTTTCTCATTCGCTAATGCAGCTCTCATGAACAATGAGATTTCAACCACCATGAAATGGAATCTACCAGGACAGTAACAGGGCCTAGTATGAACTGTGAAAACTGACTAATGCAGTTGCATACATCTTAAACAGCTACATGAAAAGAGTTGTCTGTTGACATGGAAACAAATAACATTTAGAAGATATGAGGGTGTAGTTTTCCTTTAAACAGCATCTCTTTATACAGGACTTATACAGAAATTTACACACATGTATGTTAGCTTGACAATGAGGCTGCATTAGATTAGCAAGTGTCCTTTAAATGTTTAATATGTTTTTAATTAGTATGTGTATTTAAGAAGCATACCTGTGCAAAGAAACCATGCCTTGAGACAGCGCAGGTGACAAGCATAAAACATCGGCTTTGATAGCAGGGTGAGTGCTGCTGCATATTTTAAACATGTAGTAATAAATGTACTTTTAAACCAGACTACATAGTTGGTCTTTACTCTTTACTTGGGATGGTTAGAGCTGTAAGCCCACTTTGTTTTGCTTCCTGACTTGCCCTTTATTGTGGCTCCAGCTATATGTTCTAACAGCCACCTCCCTCCCAACATACAAGAATACCAAGTCATAATATGGAGCTTAATTTGTCTAGTGCCAAGTGGGGCACACCTGTTACAGATAATTAAGAATTTGGACTGAAATAATTCCCAGGACCCCTCATAGAAACATAAACATAGAACATAGAAACATAGAATTTGACGGCAGATAAGGACAGCTTGGCCCACCTAGTCTGCCCATTTCCCTACCTAATGCATAGGCTGCAGATCCTAGTTAACCAACAGCCTACTTCCTCCTACCCCCACTAGAATTGCCTTATGTCTGTCCCATGCATTCTTGAATTCCTCCACTGTTTTTGAGTCCACTACCTCCTCAGGAAGGCTGTTCCAGGTATTCACAACCCTCTCTGTGAAAAAATACTTCCTCACATTACCTTTGAGCCGTCCTGCCTCTATCTTCAAATTGTGCCCCCTTGTTCTTGCACATCTCTTTTTCTAAAAGATGCTACCTTCTTGGACTCTGTTGATTCATACTAAAATGCCAGCAGAATAGGCCTAACGGTCTTTCGTGTCTGCTCGTTTGGTCAGCCCCCACCCTGGGAGCTGACCTTGCTGCCCCCCCTCGCCTTCTCTGGCTTCTCCCTTCCCAGTTCCAGATATTCTCGCTGCATTGGATTTTGCTTCCAGAACCCTTCCCCTGTACCTGTCCCACCCCCTCTTGAACCCCTCCACCGTCTCTGCCTCCACCAGCCCCCTAGGCAGCGCATTCCATGGCTCCACCACCCTCTCAGTGAAGTAGCACCTCCTCCTTTCTCCCCTGAATCTTCCCCCCTCCAGTTTCCACCCATGCCCTCTAGTGGTCCCCTCCTCCTTCCTTCGAAGCACCCTGACTGCTCCTCCCCTATTTACCCCCTTCATGTACCTGAAGACCTCTATCCCCTTCCCTTGAGATATTTGAGCGTTTCTATCATACCCCAAGTGTATACATATTAAGCTTCAATGAATTAACTCCTGCCTATCTCATTTAGCATTTTCCTGATTTATTATAAAGGAAGCACATAAAAGAACACATGGAGACACATTTGGGTAAACCAGGTGGCATTATCCTCTTATGAATACAGCTGGTAACCTGGTATTCACTGAATTTATCAGCTAGGACTCCATGGATAATGAACCACTCTGACTTATTTGTAAAGATCGAGCTTTGATGAGTTGGCCATTATGGTTCCAAGAAGAAGGGATATTAATTTGTTGTATGAAGTCCAAATCTAAAACTTAGTCTTGTAAGATAGTTAGGTTAGGATGGGGAGAATTCTAGTCCACATTAAAGTTTCCCAGAATAAGATGCTCATGAGAGACCTCATTCAGAAAAGATAACTGAAAAGGCTGCTCACAGTTGCTACATCATCCTTAAGTGGGCAGCAACTGTCAATCAATAAAAACAGCTTGGCACTAGCAATGGCAATTTCAAGAGAAATTACTCTATTTCCAAGGATGCTGGAAAAGTTAAGTGTAGAAACGTAGGAAATAAAAATGACTTCAAATAAAGCCCAAAGTCCATCCAGTCTTCCCTTTTTTAATTTTATTTTACAATTTTGGGCCAGGAAAGACATACAACACCAATGCTTGTTCCCAGGTGTGTCCTGGGAGCACAGGGAAGTTAAGTTGTTCACAGTTACACAGTCTGCAAGTGGTGGCTCCAGGTTTGCAGCTCAGTGTTCTTAACTACTAAGCTATACTGCCTCCCATTTTTACTACCTATTCCCTCATTACCTACTGTCAAACGGGGTTTCCATCTAGAGATCTACCAAGCCCTGCTCCACTTTCCACTCTCTCCATCCCTTCTGGTACTACCACCCCCTGTATCTGTCACACCCTATCTTGAACCCAACCATAAACCTGGCCATACCACTTCCTTCAGCAATATGTTCCACTGTTACACCACCCTTTTTTTTTTTTTAACTCAGCTTTATTTCAAGAAAAAGCATCATACAGCGTTCTATACAATTTCATTCAAATGGTAGCTTCCAGGACAATGCTAATATAAACATTAAAAAAGTCTGAATGAAAGAGTCTCTGATTCCAGTCTCACTTAAGTCCTTGTTCAGCTGCATAATTAAAGCAGACTCTAGTGTTCAAATAGCTATACGATGAACATGTCCGAGTTCTAATCTCCCACATGAGATTTATCACATCAACAAAAAACTGGAAATGAACTCTGGAACCTCTGGGATTAGAACTTCCCAGATGAAGAGGGGAACAAAAATAATATCCAAAATAAAAAGATCAAAGAAAAGGAAACTTTCTATTATGTTTGACTCGGCCATTAGGTATGCAACCCCCCACCATCCCACAACCCCAAGACCACAGTACTGTACAGTTTATATTATTAGTCTATAATACAGCTCATAATCTCATTTTGACAGAATAATTATGTAATTCCACCATTAATCTATTGGTTTTGGTGATCCAGGACCACTATACTGGACTTACCTGGGGGGGTGCTGGTCAGTAGCCAGGTTTCCCCAAGCCTGCCATCGTTACACCACCCTTTTAATGAACAGGAACTTCCTTACATCCCTCCTGAACTGCCCAATGACTAGTCTCCACTCGTGTCCCCTTGTCACCTCGTTACTGTGCTTGGTGAAGAGTAGCTCACTGCCGCAGGAACCTGTAAGTCTCAATTATATCTCCTCTCTCACTCCTGGTCTCCAGCGTATACATATTTAGGTACACCAGCCATTCCTCATATGATCTGCCCTGCTGGCCATCACCTTGGTGACCCTATGCTGCACAGTCTTCAGTCTATTCCTGTCCTTCCTCATTAGAAAAGGCAGACAGACAGACCACCCATGGCCAAACTGGAAGGAGAGGCTGGTCTGTGAATTGACAGGGCTTAGGGAGGCTGCAGTCACTACACACATTATTAGGGTATGGGGAACAAATATTCATGGTACAATTCACAAGCAGTAGGCAGTGTATATTATTGATACACAAGACTAGACATGATGATAGTACGCCAAGGAAGCAAAGATTCAAATTTATTACCTGTACCCCTATCCACAGAAGGTACATTACATTTATAGGCCCAGAGATCCATTAAACTAATTACCAAGGATAATACGTATTAGTAGAACTGATGTAGAAATTCAAGGTAAGAAGCAGACTTTATTTGAAATTACACCAACCGGGATAAACCCATGAGACACAACATCCCATTTTCAGGGTGGTCCCAAGCAAGTTAGCAGCAGTCAGCAGGTTAACAAATTCCAGCAGGAATAGTTAGATACAGGCTACAATATATGCAGAAAAAACAAACAAGCTCTAAAAGTAGTACATCCAAACAGTTATTAAAACAAGCTAACCAAGTGGGTTCACTGTAAACAATGAGCATGAACACTGTTATGCAACATAATCATAGTTAGTTTGATGGGGATTCTGGACCAAAACAAATACAGAGTTCTAAGGTGACTGAAAAAAACTGGACCGGGACCTGAACACTTGCAAACTAGAAGCATTTCTCAGATGGAGTCGGGTGCTGCAAATGCAAAGGCCTTTCTACCAAATTCATGCTTCATCCTGGGAAATGAGAAGGTAATTGCAGCTGAACACACTGTATATACTTTTTTTTTCCTTGTATATTATTGCTTTTTGTATACCTGCTTCTGTACTGTACTTTGATGTATTCATGACCAGGTCCACCTTGCAAATGAGCCTTGCTCAATGGTGCCCGCCTGGATAAATAAAGATTTTGATTTGATTTGATTTGAACAAAGTAGGCACTGCTTTACTGTGTGAGGAGGGCTTGGAGAGGCTAAAGGGCTTTTCCTTGTGCACAGCCATACAACAAAGAAAGCCAGTGGCAGTCATGTCTGTGTGAAAGACATGTCCAGTTAAGCTGAACATGCAACAGACAATGATGGGTAGACCAGTCACAGGAGATGATAAACTTGCACTTCTTGTGGTACAAATGATCCAAGGACAGCAGAGTTGTTTTGTATGCACAGCAATATGTAATGTCTCCACAGTCAATGGACGGAAGGAAGTGGGAGACTACCTGCTTCCTTACATCAGCAATGAGGCAGCATTTGGACCTGTACAGAAAATTCAGCTTGTGTCCTACAGTTAATAAGATGTGATCAACATTATGCAAGTGCTACATCAAGACAGATTCCTAGATATCTGAATATGTTGACTTTGCACAATAGTGTTGCCATCTATGCGTGTGGATAAGCTGAATGAGTTAGCAAGTTCCAGGATCCAAACACCATAGACTGTTTTGGTTGCGTTTAGGATCAGGTGTTTTTTTGATGAAACAAGAACAGACTGCATTGAAATCAGATTGGAGTACTGAATTAACCCTGGACATTATTGCTGCACTGTAGTAGAGTATGGTGTAATCTGCATACATATGTAGATGACACCTCCCACTGAGTTTCAGAAGGTCATTAACAAAATTGGAGAGTAGCAGAGGGCCAGGGATTGAGCCTTGAGGAACCCCCTGATTTAAGACAACAAGATCTGAATTAATTACTTGTATGGACACTAGCTAGGTACAGTTACTCACGTAGTTTTTGAAAAAGCTGATAGCTGGTTGACGGAGATCTGGAAATTTGAGCTTGGGAAGTACTGCCTGATCCACCAAGTCAAAAAAACACTGGAGTGGTCCACAAAGAGGCCCCAGTGAGCAGACCTTTATCCATAGCTATGTGGAGATCATTGGTGACCTTGAGAAATGCATATATGGTAGAATGCCTTTTCCTAAAACCAGACTGCATGGAAGATCACAGATTGTGTAGATTGAGATACTCAGTCAGCTGTGAGTTAATGCACTTTTCCAAGAACCTTGGAGAGGGCAGGAAGGACTAAAATGGGTCTGTGTTGATTCAGATCCTGTTTAGCCTCTTCTCTGTGGAAGGTAGAGGGGCACAACTCTAGCACATTTCCAGACAGCAGGTATCTCACTAGAGACAAGGGAGATGTTTAACCAAATGGTAACTGGGGCGCAGACAATGACCTCTGCGGTAGTGATTTGTTGGATGTTAAAAGTTTGGCAGATCATGTGGTCAGGCTCCAGGCTGCTTGATGATAAACCCACCGTGGAGGCACAAAGGAGCTCTGGAGCTTGGCAGAGATGCTGAGGTTAATAAAGTGGGTATAAAAGGCATTCACAATGTCTGGAAGAGCGGTGACAAGGTCTCCAAAGGAGTTCCAGATCTCATCAAGTTGTTGTTGATTCATTTCAAACAGGTTTTTAGTCCTTGCCCAGAATTTTCTTGAATGATGTTTGATTTCCTCCCAGTAGTTGTGGTAGTAGTCCACTTTTGCTAGTTAGAGTCTGAAGTTTTCTGTAATACTGTCTGCCATTAAGGGACCAGTTTTTTCTAAATCTGGCCCAAGCAGCATCCCTTTGTGAGAACAATTCAATAATTTCCTTAGAGATCCTGTGTAATGGTATCCTTTCACCGTTGATAATCTGACTGGTGCATGTCAATCACTCAATCAATCAGTCTTATTTGTATACTGGAAGGTATGTGAGCAAAAATGCCTGTTTTCACAAACATCCAGTTTAGGAATAAATAGCTGAACAAATACAGAGGCCAGTGGAATACACAGGACATGCAACGAAATACATAGAACGTACCACTAAGTAAATACATTATATTTACAGGTGTATAAAAGAACAAGGAGATGACAGGTACAAACTATAAATATCACATTACATGGGTAAAAATGTACAAGAGTGACAAGAAGGAAGACAGATAAACAGAAATGTTTACAGGTGGGGTGGGGTAATAAGTAGCAGAGGAGAATACTTGAAACGACAGTGGAGAGGGAAGAGGAGCGGAGGAGCAAAGGGCTAGAGAGTTCGAAAGCCTTGATGCAGGGATCCATTTCAGAGATGGAGGAGAGACAGACTATTACATAGGGCAGAAAGTGTAGTGTACTGGGTGGGGAAAGTGTTGCAGACATTAAGAAATTCAATGGCAAAGAATTCCCAGGCCTCAGCTACTGAGGGAATAAGGCTGATGCAGTCCCATCTCATGGTAGGCAAGTCTGCATGGAAGTCCTCCAGTATGAAATGCCTATACGATCAAGCTGTGATCAGTTTCAGAGGGGAATTTTCTGCTACAAATTTTCCAGATTGCGATGGTGACTTAAGGTAAGATCTGTAGGATATCCTATAAAACTTAGTTCACTAGTCAGACTTAGTACCTTTAAAGCCCTCATTGAAGAAATGTGCACCGAGACCTGCTTCTGAGGATAAACTATGCTTTATTCATTTCCTTCTCAATTTGGTTACTGTTCATGTGGCCTTACTCCCATAGAGTAGACCGGATGCTTTTTGAGTTTTGTGTATTTACTTGTGTAAAAAAAAAAAAGGCTGCAGGTAATACTTTTTATTGGACTAATAAAATTATTTCTGACACTAGCTTTCAAGAGAAATACTCCCTTCTTCAGGTCAGGTAAATTTACTTCTAATTGTGTTTTATTATTCCCTGACTGTATCTCTATATGCAGCTGGTCTACATTTTGCATTTACATTGTATTCTGTATCATGTCCTGACTTACGTATGCTGTCCTACCCAGGACAGGACCTCCTTGTAAATGAGCTTCCTCAATGGGGTCTTTTTCCGGTGAAATAAATATACTGAATAATTAACGAGTGTTGTAACCATTATAAGTTTGTTTTTTATTTTATACACCCGAGGAGTATGATACCACATAAACCATGAGTACGAAGCATAAGTGGTATGTGATGGTATCACACACCAAGGGTGTGTGAAAAAATAGAATAATAGATAGGTTCCAGTGAATTACAAGGCTGTAATTCCATCGAGAGGTTCTGGGGACATAGGTAACCTCAAGAGCGAAACTCAAGAGGTTCCTGTGTCCCCAGAACCTCTCGATGGAATTACAGCCTAGTGATTCAGTGGAACCTATCTGTTGTTTTTTGTAATATATGGATGTGAGAGGCTGATGAACTTTTACCTCTACATTAGTTGAGGGACGGTTCCATGTTCGTGTTCCTCGCTCCTCACTGTGTGCTTGCCATGTGCCCCTCGCTCTTCACTGTCCGGCTGCTGTATTCCCATTGCCCGCTCCAGTTTCTTTATCACAGGAAGGAACAAAAATGAAAAAAAAAAACAAACAAACAAAAAAAAAAAAACAGGCTTCAACATTAGCCGCGGTACTGAGGTCTGAACGATGGTATTACGAGGACCGGAAGTATACCATTACAGGACTAAGTGATGTATTACAAGGATTTTTTTTTGTATCGGATAGGATAGTATTATTTGCCTATCTCCATATATTATAAATGAATAATGTCAACATACCAAGGTTTATTTTATTTAATTGCTGGTTTTGTGACTGCTGTGATATTGTGATCGGCGGTCACTCGTTTACAGCTGTTAACGCGACTAACACAGAGGTGACTACCAAGAAACAGGGAGTGACAACAGGCAGTGAAAGAAAAGTAAGTCCACTTACAGCTAATGCTCTTTCTTGAGTAATAGCTGAGGAAATTTGTTGAAACTTTATGTTTACAGCTTTTTGTGTCAGAACAGATAGCTATGTTGAGCAAGGAAGAAAATTTGTATTTATGTGGTTTTGGAGACCATGAGGAAACTGTGCTTTTTCTCCAGGTTTTTTTTATATAGTCGGGTGACAGCTATGCTGTAATAATAGGGCAGGTAGTAAGGCAAAAAATGACAGTTATACAATTAGAAAGAGGTGGCAGCCAGTTATTAAACAACCTAACCAGTAAAATATAAAAAATATTTGTATGTTGTATTTATTTGTTTTACCAAGAAAAGGCTCCACTGAGAGATGCTAATCTACAAGGAGGTCCTGGTTAGAGCAGTCAATAAGGTTCAGACTGTCTACATGCAGCATATACAGAATATAACAGACAAAGATAAAAAGCAATACATACGTAACATAGCATGCAGTAGATAAAGAACATACCACATGCGTGAAAACAGTACAGTGGAACTCTCTTTACAATGGACACATTCGCTTCAGCAACTTTTGTCCATTATAAGGGGTTCCGCTATATCCCGAATTCTGAAACTATGAAGCTCCTCTACTCACATACCCAAGTTAAAAATCAGAACGTGGCCCGTTCTCTGCCACCTAAGGTTATGTGGAGCTGCTTTTCGTCGATTGGAGACTGAACAATAAATAAAATGTGTAAAATGTTTCTGTACAGTACCTGTGCTGACTGGGGGAGCAGGGGCTATGCAGCAACCATCGGGGGAGAAGGAGGTTACACAAAAAGGCAATGTATGCTGTAGAGTAATTCCCTGGAGTACGGTGTCAGTATTGGGCATCAGGTGAGGTGAGTGATGTTCATATAGTACCACACAAACCAGCTGAATGATCAGGTGATTATCAGCAGGCAGTTAACAGCATGTAACAGGGGCACAGGGGAGCTTGCAGTGTCGGCTATGTGGAGGTCGCAGAATATGGTATCTGTGTGATTTTTAATATTATGGACTTGGCTTTTGGCAGTGTGGATCTGTCCGTTATAAGCTGGTGTTCACTATATATGGGTAGGACTGGAAAGTACGGAACAGTACATAGAGGTAACAGATACAGAACATAGAGTATTAGGTAGTGGTGCAGAGAAATACACAGCTGTAACAAACAATAGCTAACCTTAGTGTCCTGCCATAACAATCGTCTTACAAAAGTGGAGCAGCAGGGGCAACTTCCAGACAACAGTGTATCCTGCAAACTACTGACTCCACAAGCTTATAACTTTATGCTCCTGTTCTTGCACTAGAGACTGCTCTACTATGTGTTACCTGGTCCTGCTAACAATATAAAGGTCAGGCGTGGGTGATGTCCCAGTGGCCACAGTCTGACTGGTTGTAGGCCAATCCCATGACCCTCCAGTGTCTGGTTTGCACCAGAAAGGGCAAAAGCCCAGAGTCAGTCAATGGTGGCGGGGGTGGTTCTTTCAATTGCCCTTAACCTTCAGAAGGACCCACCTGTTCTGTAATGTCAAATACAGATTTCTGTGACTCTGATGAGCCTTTTAAAGCCAGTTTCGGGCAGGAGTGGATGATGTCCCAGAGTCCACAGCCTGAATGCCAGTCATGTAACCCTTCAAGGTCTGGCTCATGCAAAAGGTGACAAAGTTTAGAGTCGGGCTGGAGGTACTGGAGGACTCTTCTGACTTTCCGCACCCATCCGATATGCTCTCCTGTTCAGCAGTGGCAAATCTGGGTTCTGTGGCTACAGTGAATCTTTAAAGGTCCAATCTGGGGCAGGAATGAATGATGTCCCAAATGAGGTGATCTTTTAGAGTAACACACACCAAAAGGTAACACAATTCAGAGCTGGGATGGCAGTGGTGGAGGACGGGCTCTTCTAGCTACCTGCACCCCTCAAATGGTGACAACTCACTTAGCAACAGGGAACCATTCTAAGAAGGTGCAAATTACTGCCCGAGGATAGAAGCATATAGGTTCTCTGTCAACAGAGTATAGCATAGCATATCATTGAAGTTTCCAGCACCAGACAAATTTGTGTATTCTGTGTTAATGGCGATTGGTGCTAGTGTAGCTGAAGTGTCTGTATTCAAATGTGCTGAATGACAGTGTGTAAGCCCTCTTCCCTCTAGGTGTCCAGATGCAACTTGGCCAAGAGTAGGGTGCCACAACATTATGTACATTTCTATGGGGTTTGGTGGGTACCAGCTCTGTAGAATACCCTACTCAGGATAAACCCGCCTGCATAATTAAAATAAATGTTATATCCAGGTACGGTACATGTCAATTCATAGACTTAAATCTCAAATTGATAGGTACTGCTTTCACAGCTATATATTATGGGGAGGTACTCTTTCAATATATGTACAATACAATAGTAGACTATATTGATCCAGTGTGGGGGCCCTCAGAGCCCCCCTCAAGAATGGCACAGAAACGTCTACATTTACCACAGTTATGTGGAAGAGGTGGAGAGTGGTGCAGTCCGTGGTAAAATAACAGGGCACAGGCACTCGTGGCCTCTTGAGGATCTGCATTTCCCAAGGCTATTATATCCAGCCCTGCATGGTATTGTACAAGCAGATCCAACACAGGGGGCACTAGCATGGAGAGTTCCCCTAACCTCTTTTTTTTTTAAAACTTTATGTTTAATAAGTTTTTGAAACTGTACATGCCAGTAGCAGAAACAATAATGGATCCTAGATATACAGTATACTTACAGTAGCATGCAAATACACTCATTTTTAGGGACTAGATTTTGTAATCTATTATGCATGATACAGCATATGGAGGTAATCAACACTTATATAAAACAGCTGCAAAACACCGTGTACACATATGCACACCGAGCCACGACCTGTGGAAGAAAACAAAACATGTACCATAAAATAGAATTGATTCAAGTGACTATAATTCAGTCCTGTTTCCACTTAGCCATATTAGTTTCAGGGAAGAAAAAGGTGTCCTGCATGCAAATTCCTGTAAGAACAAAAGAAATGCCTATTGGAGAAAACTGAGCTCATAAACCACTTCTCCCCTTCCCGCTTGTACTTTGAGGCCTGCCCAGGTAGCGTGATCATCACTTTATGGAATCTGTAGAGCAGATGTATCCTAGAAAAAGAAAATTCAACAGCACAATAAGGTAATCTCAATCAATCAATCAAATCTTTATTTATCCAGGCGGACACCGTTGAGCAAGCTCATTTACAAGGTGGACCTGCATCACACAAGGTCAAAAACAGTATACATAATCACATCTATATATACAGGCATTAAGGCAGTACATAGAAGTAAAAAGAAAAGAAAATAAACAACTAAAGTAACAATGAGACCAGAAGTCCATTAGGCACACGTTCTAATTTATCTAGTTATGTACGTGACATGGTAAGAAAGGAGTGCAATAAAGGAGTTTAAGGTGGAACCTCGAATAGGTAAAGGTTGCAGGGGGGGCAAAGACTAATGTCCTATTTGTGGTATTGTACTGAAATACCCACTTATGGATAAGTGCTACAATTTATATGGGTTGAAGGCTTTAGTATCGCCGTCTGCCTCATAGCCTTAGTTTCCTGTAGTGACTGAGCTGGGTTCACGGCTCTCAGGGAGCGGAGTATGGTCAAGGGATGCGGGCATCAGCTTCACAAGCGCCAGCCACCAGGAGACTGCTGGAGCATGCGACGTCCAAGCTGGGACTCTGGCAAGTTATCATTACTAGAGGGCGTAACCAGAGTGGGATCTCTGTATGAAATCTCTATGGGCGCCGAGCACGGAGGGCATGGTTCCTGTGATCACTACACCGGGAGCGCAGTGGGGTCGTTCGTATTTCGGGATTAGAGTAGGAGCAGGAAGCAGAGAGATGGTAGGAATGACGAGGCAAGGGTGAGAAGGCGTGAGGTTTCTGCTGGGTAGGTTTTTTTAAAGTGTGCAGGCTGTAGAAGATAATATGCAAAGAGGCAATGGTTCATATGCGGTGAAAGCAGTGACATACTTCTGAGATTGTTTTCGCTTATAAAGTCTTGAATACTGCAATGCTTACAGGGGATCTTAGTTTTTTCAAGAATTTCTGTGTCTCATTACAGAGGGTTGGCAGCGAGTAGCCTATGGCCGCTCTCCCTATGTGCGTACAGACCCTGGGGATCCTCAGGCAAATTAGGGAGGAGCTCCTTAGGGCATAGTTTCAGAGCTCGCTTAGAGGCAGTAGGTCAGAGATATAATGTGGTAATTTTCCAGCGATCGCTTTTAGTGTCCATACGGCGGTGTTCCTATTGCGTCTATTGTAGAGAGGTCCATCTCACAGTAGTGTATAAGGAGCAGTGATGGGTAGAGGAGGGGAGGCCGGTGATGAAGCGCAGTGCTCTGTGGTATAAGACATCCAGCTTACCCAGGTATAAGGCGTTGCAATGACTATAGATGAAATCAGCGTAATCTATTAAGGAGTTGAAGGTGGACTGTACAAGCAGTCTTTTTGCCTCTGCGGTCAGAAGGCGGTTTATCCGGTAGAAGAGCCCCAGCCTCTGCCTCAGTTTTTTCAACATATCTTCCAAGTGATCCCCGAAGGAGAGTTTGTGGTCTAGCCAGACCCCCAGGTATTTAAATCTGGGGACAAACTCCCAAGTTTTCTCCCAGTAAGGTGGCGACAGGCGGTAGAGTGCCAATAGCAGGGTAAGCCGGCTGGTTGCCAGGTGAAAGAATCATAGCCTTAGTTTTTTTGGCATTGAGGAGTAGTTTTTTGCTGAGAAGCTGGTGTTGGAGGATATCGAAGTAGAGTTGCAGATCTTTGCAGGCAGCTTCAGGTGATGACCGGCTTAGGTATAATACTGTGTCATCCGCAAATAGGTGAATATTGGCTTTCTTAATGCCAAGGTCGATGCTGTTAATATATATGGTTTAGAGTATAGGTCCCAGGATGAAGCCTTGAGGGACACCTCTTAGTAACAGTTTAGGGGAGGAGAGCTCCCCTTCTGCCTTGACTTGCTGATGTCTGTTAGTTAAGTAGTCCTGGAACCAACCCAAGGAGGTGGTGTCTAGGCCTACGGCTTTTAATGAGGAAAGGAGTAGGGAATGGTCGACAGTGTTGAATGCCTTGCTGAGGTCCAGAAAGACAGCACAGACTAACTTTTTCTTTTCAAGGTCATACTGCCAATCGTTTATTACCTTGGCCAATGCCGTGACCATACTGTGGTTCGTTCGGAAACCTGACTGTATAGGATTTAGGAAGTCTGTCTTATCCAGGAAGGCTCGTAGCTGGGCATTCACTATTTTTTCTAGAAGTTTTGATAGGATGGGAAGTAATGAAATTGGCCTGTAATTATTTAGGTCACAGGGATCCCCAGATTTAAATAGTGGGATAATGTGGGGAGTTTTCCATAAATTAGGGAGAGACCCCTGAGATAATGACAGATTGAACAGATGAGTAATGGGCACTGCCAGGACATGCCAGGCAACCTTTATGAAGTAGGGATCTAAAGAGTCCACGCCGGCGCTTTTCTTGGTGTCCAAATGAAGGAGTTGATCTTCGACTTCTTTTAGGCTGGCAGGTGAGAAGGAAAAGGCAGCATTTGTTAGATTCAGCTCAGGGGGCGAGGCATTCATCTGAGAGTGCAGGCTACAAGCAGGCGAGTTATCGAAAGCTAGACCAGCTGAGGCAAAGTGATTATTGAATACTTGTAAAATTTCCTTTTTATCGCGGATAACGCCATTGTTTGAGAAGATTTCTGATGGGAGAGCGTTTCCTGTAAAGTGACAAGATAGGTCTTTTATTGTGGACCAGAATTTGGTTGGACATTTTGAAGCGGCATCTAGCTCAGTACGGTAGAAATTGAACTTGGCCTCTCTGATCAACTTTGTACAGGAGTTCCTGGCGGTTCTGAAAAGACACCAGTCTTTGGTGAGTTGAGATTTACAAGCACTTTTCCAAAGCTTGTCCCTTTTTAGTAATGCGGATTTGAGGTCATCAGTAAACCAGCGATATGTTCTAGGCTTTATGCGATATTTGACCAGAGGAGCATGGGTATTAAGAGCATTTGTTAAGATTTCTTGGAAAACAGTGTAAGCATTATTCACAGATTTGGCGACGAAGAAACTTTGCCAGAGTGGAGAAGCCTTAAGATCGTTGATATAGGCCAGCGGGTTGAAGTTCCGTTTTGATCTCTTAGTAGAGAATTTCGAGGTGGGTTTGGGCATATGGTTTGATATCACACCAGCAATAAAACAGTGGTCACTAACATCGGCGTGGAAGATACCAGCATGGGAGAAGAAGTGCGGTTTATTTACTAGTAGGACATCTAGCAGGGTGCCACTTGATGGGTTTTTCTTATTAATGCATGTTGGCTCATTAATGAGTTGTGAAAGTCCATGGGAGTCGCAGAGGGATTTGAGCGGTAGAGAGGTGCTGGACAGCCAGTCGTAGTTAAGGTCTCCCAGTATTATAGTTTCTAGGTTACTGGAGTCCAACATAGATGATAGGTGGGCCAGAAGCTGTGGTCCAGCAGAGGGTGGTCTGTAACAGCTGATTATTCGGATGGCTGATGCAGAAGTGGTTAAATGTTTAGGGACAAGCATTCGTATGCATTGGCTAGCGAAGAGGAGTCAAGTATAGAGACTGTGAATTTGTCCTTGGTGTAGATGGCGACTCCACCACCCCTAGTTTGTCTGTCAGATCTGAATAGTAGATAGTTGGGTATGCCGATCTCCGGATCAGAGGTGGCTGGCCTGAGCCAGGACTCTGAGATAACAAGCACGTCAGGTTCAGTGTGTGAAATCCAAGCCCGGATGGAGGAGAATTTTTTTTACAAGGCTACATACATTGACTTGCATGAAGCGAATTCCTATTAACTTAGAGAGTTCTGAGGGTGACGTGATGTCTTTTGTGGGCCCAGGGTTGAGCTCGACGTTGCCCGAGCAAAGTAATAGAATGAGTATGAGTTTCCTTAGGGCAATAAGGAATATTTTGGAGATTTTCATCCTTAGCCGGGTAGATGCAGCATCCTGGTATATATGCGGGAACTTTTTGCTAGTATTATGTTGTCCTAGCATTACATAGCATAGAACCCTAGCTGTAAAGTACCACGGAGTGTGCTCACAGGGTGGACGTGGCTGATTCCTTCTCAATGGCATCTGGCTACATGAGGCGCACCAAATATGCCACCCGATTTGGTGAGGGGTTAAGGGTGCAGAGGTGTTGCAAGAGTTAAGTAAGGACCTAATGTATGCACATTCAATGGAGGAGGGGTGAATCTCCCCGCTTAGGTAGGTCCTAACCAGAGGTTCCCCTAGTAAAGGTAGTACACAAAGGGCGCAAAAAAGCTGGATCCACAACGCCAATGTCATGGTTTTAGTGTAGGTAGTGAAGAAGGGAAGCTTGTATAGGAGGCACGGCTCCTTAAGGTAAATTTTATAAAGCTGGGCTAATGTGATGGGCTGCACCCCAAAAGGATTGTCTAAGTACTAGGCCAGAAAAAATGAATAAGACAGAAAGAAAAAAAAAAAAAGGTAGACAGTGGGGGGCCAATGACAGCAAGGGGTGGAGCAAGGCGGTCTATATAGAAGTGTCACGGGGGATGGGCGGGGGCAAAATTTGCGAGCTGCCGTACCTCTGAAGCTTGGATCCGAGCTTGTGGACTCTGGCGTCGGCTTCTGGAGTGCCGACCGCCCTGTGGCTGCGGGTCGTGCAGCGGTTGAGCTGGAAGCCCTAGGAGGGTCTCGGCTGAAGAGGGAAGGAGAGAGGAAGCCAAATTAATGCTGGAGGAGGACAAAGGGTCTCACTAGCCAGTGTCAAAGAAAATTTGCAAGTGAATAGGGGCGATTTCCTTGGCGCCTGGGAGTCTAGGCTACAGTTACAGAGTCAAGGAAAGGGCTGCAATCACTTAAACATTAGACAATTTTTTAACAAAGTAAAAACAGCTTTTCTAGGTAGATTTAACAATTGACACAGATTTTCTATGCAGTTTAGACAATTTAAAACAGTATAGGCATTAGTATTTAGGCAGGATTTGTTAAAAAGCGCCTTTTTGCTCTGCTAGCAAGGAAAGGATGGAGGAGTAAAAGGACCAATTGGAGTGAGCCTGGCAAAAGGCGCTCGCACTCCGATTGGTTTGCGGCTTTGCCGTACCTCTCTGAGGCTTGGATCCGAGCTTGTGGTCTCGGGCGTTGGCTTCTGGAGTGCCGACCGCCCGGTGGCTCTGATCTACAAAACAGTAATGTCCGAACATCTTTATAGTAATGTCTGCTTTTTCACACCAAAAGGCTTCAGGACATGGCGGCACAGTGAAGAACTCTGTGCCATTTTACATTTTGTAAAAGCGTGGAACAAAATGTAATAAACAGCAAGCCACAGTAAGAAAAAACACTCATGCAATATCTTGGTTATCAGAAGTCCCCACCCAGGTCATGAGCCCTTTTGAGACTCGTACTCAGGATAAGACACTATGGGCCCCATATTCAAAAGTCTTGGGCTGCATCACACAAGTGCCTGCGCTGTGCAACTTAGATGTGCTGGCACAAAATAATGGTATATTCAAAAGTTGCGCTGCAAGATGCGACTGCACATGTGAGGCTGAATATCCCAAACATGCGTGATTGCGCAGTGAGAGATGTGCAGCACAGCAGGAGCCCAGAGCCCAGTACAGGGCATAAGGAACTGCGTGATGCAAAGTCACTTGCGCGGCGCACAGATTTGCAATATTCAGCCAGGATATGCAAATAGCATCATTGCACAGTCTGTTAGCAAACTGCACATCTGCATCTCATTACTGAAATGTATTCAGGAGGCCATTTGCATACCCTGGGCATGCTTAGTTCCAGCTTTGCAGAGCTGCCCCACCACCCCACAAAGGTGAACAGGAGGTACTGCAGTCTAGCAGGCAAGTGTGATGGAATGTTTGTGTGTGAGTGGGTGGACTGCATTGGCCTGGGTACAGTGCTATTACCCATAGCCATGTACAGTGTCTGAGTGTGATACAGGGGACAACCTGGACAAGCAACAGGGGAGAGCACAGGGCAACACAGTCTGATCAGTATACCGAATGCATACAAGACACCAGCTCCATATACTGCATACAGTCACCTGCACTGCCCCACACACTCCTGTATGCGAGAACCATGGTGAGACTTGCAAGGGATGGCAATGTGCAGACTGTGACCGGGTACGTGGGTGGGTCCAACCTGTGGTGCACCACAGTGGGTGTGTGCCACAGGTCAGTCCCTAGCCTGCGCCATGCTGCCACTAGTACCACCAGGCTACCTGGGCACCACCAGGCTACCTGGGCACCACCAGGCTACCTGGGCACCACTGGTGTGCTTGGCCACAGACGCACCCTTGGTGCATGCCACCAGGTGACACCCTGCAGACCGCATGGGTGCAGGCCATGGCCCCTGGTACATGTGCTGCATTGTGGCAGTCTGCTCCACTGGTGTGCTTGGGGGGGGGCACCCAACAGCACTGGCATGTGGCTGCTGGGTGTCTACGTCCAGTGTGCGGTGTTGGGGAGTTGCTCCCTGGACAGTGCCAGTGGTAACACAGCACCTGTGCCTCTGGGTACATTCATCCTGGCATGTCTGCTGTGTGTGGGTGCCTAGAGTATGTTCTGGTGCACCACTAAGGGCTGTCTCCAAATGGCCTGCCTGCAGTTCTGCGGCCTGCCTGTGGGTGGCCAGCCGAATAAGGCCATCCTTTTGTTTGCCTAACTTTGGGCGGCTCATTCTGTGATGCGCAGCAGATGCGCCGCACATTTTGGCTGAATATAGAGATGCACGACATATTCATGGATCTGCCCCCTTCATTTGCACCGCATACATCATATCTGTGCGACCGCACATTCGGAAATGCATGACCCATCTCTCCCTTTTGAATAACGTGCTTCCGCGCATTTTCTGAGATGCACGACACATGTCTTTTGGGGCCACGATCTACTTGAAAACGTGGGCCTACGAATTAGGCAGTATAAACAAACTGAAGTCCATAACCCAGTACGAATAACCAACAACAGTGTTCGACAGGAAAAGAAAGTCCAAAAGGCACCTCAAGGAGCAGACTCAGTGTGAGACATCTCTTCTCTGCAGTCCGGGACAGCCGGCTGAAACTCTGCCACAATTCTGACCACCTACTTTTTTGCTTCTTGAAGGGTCAGTAAATTGAAAAGTTTTTCTGCCATAGGAAATATGAAGGCAGGCTGGAGAAAAAAGCAAGTGTACGATCCCCAGAGTCCTCAGTTGCTGCCGCAATGGGTCGAACAATTTGCGCCAAGTACGAGTGGTGTATGACCAATCTGGAAACCGTCTAATGTCGGTGCCGTTGAATTGTAAAGGGTGATTAATTCTGGCCCAATGTAAGATTCTGTCTTGTACCTCCACACCAGCAGTCACAATCAGAACTGTGCAAGGGGAGTCCTTGTTCAATGGTGGAGACCAAAAATTCACTTGATAAGCTTTAGGGATTGCAGCTGGAGCTATGCCCAGGTCTCCTTGCATCAACTCTGTGAGCCAAGTCCTAATAAACGCTGTCAGATCCTCCCCCTCGATTCTTTCAGGGAGGCCAATCATCTGGACGTTCATGGCTCAAACCCTGTTCTCCAGTGTCCCTAAATGGGAGCGAAGATGGGAATTCTCAATGGCAATCTCTGTGACTACTGCTTGAGTCTTAATGGAGCGCTCCTCCGCTTTTTTAGCTGTAGGGACAGCACCCTCAATTTTAGCATCCTGCGAACTCAAACGTTCAAGGATATTTTCGACTTTCTTGTCAAGGTACCCCATGGCTTTTAGGACTCTGTCCCACGGAGGCTGGTCTTCGGTACCAATCACAGCAGTAGTGCCCTCCTGCCGCGCACTTAACTGTGTAGGCTGTGAAGATTTCTGAGCAGACCCACCTGCCGCTCCCTTTGGCCACTCCATGACAAATGTGGTACCGATCTGCTTCTCTTACTGTATAGGTTCTGAGTCCAGTCAAAAAACCTAGTATTTAATGATAAATAGCTGTTTTAATCAGCAAAAAGTCTGGAATTCTGTAGGAGTTGTTACAAAATGCATCTGGTCCAGTGCCTGGCTCTCTAGCACCCCTTTCCCTTAACTTTACATGAGCTCAAACTCCTGTCTTGTTTGGTGAGAGACTGTTCACACCAGAAGAGACACCCTCTGGTTTCATCTCCATAAAATGGGGTACTCCTCTGCTTTGAGGTCCCCACTGTGGAGCATCAGTCCCCAGGGCTTCTCCAACTCTGGATGAAATCCAAGCTCCAGAAAGCCATCAGGGTATGGGCCCCTTGAAGGGGCACACCCATCAGCAACAGACTGACCTCTCCCTCCAGTTTCCAACCCCCAAATGTCAGCTCCAGGGAACAAGTGTGGCTTTTGCTGCTGGTGTAACCCCCCGCCCCCCCGGTAGTGACACCACCCCCAGCTCTGAGGTTAACACCTTAACTGCCAACTGGCAACCTGCCAGTACAGCAGTGCAGGCAAAGGATGTGACACCAGACCCTTCAGAAGGTCCACCCCAAGGCGAGTTACACTACAATAACATTCCTTAGTTTTGCAAGCAGGGATTCCAAAAACTTGATTTAAAATATAAATGTTGATATCTGGTGGTGATGCAGTGAAGCATTTCTCTCCAGGAGACTTCCACAGCTAACGTGTGCAAAAAGGGTGTATGTACTCCACAAAGAAAACCACAAAAAAAACACAAAAAGTAACCTACAAACACAAACCACCACCCTCATGGGCCAAGCAGGCAAGGCCAATAATGTATTACATGTATTCTAAAATGTATTAGAAACAGGCAGAGTCGGTGAGTGACCGTGCAGAAGGTGGTACCGGGGCTCTGGATTGTCTCTCCTGGCAGATGCTGAGCTTGACAGTGGGATATACACCCTCATAGCACGGTATCAGAAATTAACCTTAACATGTTATCAGTGAAAAGCTACAAAGACTTAGACTTGGAAGTCACAACAGGAAATGTGTCAGCATCAGAGTCAGAGGGTTCAGAGATACACACTGATCAAGAACTGCTAATCCCAGTTACAGAGAGGATAGAGGGGAACTGGACTCTTGGCAGAGCCACACTTTGGCAAAAATGGATAGGCCCATCGTATGTGGCATGAGCATATATACGGAGAAAGGACAGAGTGTTAATTCAAAAGCTGAATGTTAGGAAGAACTGGTAACTGCTGGGACGAGACAGGTTCATCACACGACCCTGTAAGAGACTGTATTTGAGGTCAGCTATGCAAGTACCAGCCCAATGGCAGGGTCAAAATGTTGCCAGGTGGGGGGGCATGGCCAGCCGGTAACAATGGCGGACGTTCACTAGCGCAGCTCCCTGGGACACCAACAACTTTTCTAGATAATCAGCTACTTACTGCGCCTTTGGAGCATCTAACTCTGCTGGCAAGATAGTTCTGGGGCATGGCATCCGGAAAATCTAAAAATAGACAGGCTAAATTGTCTTTCGACTCCCGCAGCCAAGCTTCAACCAGCATGAGTGATTTGCAGCGCTCTATGCCACGAGACATCGACCGCAAGTGCGTGGGTGATCAGCCTAACTTGGAAATGGAGGCGATAACAAAATCGTTAGCCGGAGTACTGGCTACACTGTTAAGCATGCAGCAGGAGATGAAATCAGGCTTCCAAAACGTTACAGCACAACTATCACACCTGCAGACAGTAGTGACTGGAATAACGGAAACTACAGCTACACATGCCTCACAGATCTCGAAGTTGGAGAGCCGCGTGGGGGAACTGGAGGACTCATACGCTGGGGTCTCTGCTGAGTGGGCAGGCCTAGCTTCTACCTTGGCCAAACTAAAGGAACATCTGGATGACCAAGAAAACAAGTCCAGGCACTCTAAGCTTAGAATCATCGGGCTCCTGGAGGGTGTGGAGTGTCAGGACCCATGCAAGGGGCTTCATCTCTGGCTACTGGAACACCTGAACCTCTCAGAGGAGTATTTGAATTTTGAAGTCAAAAGAGCACATTGCATGGGCCCCCCACCGAAGCCAGGGGACAGACCACGGCATTGCCTTATAAAGTATCTTTGGTACACTAATAAACAGCAAATCCTGCAGAAAGCAAAAAAACTGGCCCCATTTCCTTCGGCAACTCCAAAATCTATGTGCACCAGGATTATAGCAGGGGCTTACAAATCAGGAGACAAAAGTTCTCACAAGTTAAAAGCAAGCTATTTAAGCTAGTCTGGTCTTTCACCTTTCTCTATCTGGCTCACCTGAGGATAGAACGGCAGGACAGAGTTCACGCTTCTTTCTATGCCCTAAAGCTGCTGAAAAGTGGGTTGAGGAGGAGGTGGCCAGGAGGGAGAGGGCACAGTCTGCTTCACCTTGATTTATCTGCACCATATCTCAAGTAAGTGATATATTTAAGTGTGGCTTGGAACTGCCCTGGACCTCTTATGTCCTCCTTAGCTCAGAGTAACAAGCTCTCTGACTTTACATCGTGCTAGCTGGGCCACAGCCTGGGTTTGCCGTTGGGCCTAGGCGCGTGCTGCATTAGGAACATACCCTGCAGCCACGTGGCAGCTCCCGACCGTGCCTTGGGGCATGGGTAGCAGCGGGAGGCTGCATTCTGTCCTCGCTGAATTTGTGGGAACACAATGACTGATGGCATCACTGCGGGAATATCTACTGACTTTGCCTTACACTGAGGCTTGGTTCGGTGGGGGGGGGGGTTACTATTGCCTCCCACTCCTCGGCCTTCGCAATGTGGTACAATCTACATACATATGGACTAAATGCAGTGAGATTATCATTTTAAAATATGTTGAAGGTTGATATGCACTTTTACTGTTTGGGTCTTCATCTGATGGCGCAGGTACTTGTGTTTGGTTGTGCACCGGCCCACTTCTTGAAGCCTTCGGCTCTTGCTTCTTTTTTGATGGGATGCATCTCCTTTATTGGTCATATTGGGTGTACCCGACCACATCTGGGAGTGCGGGTACCAGTGGGGACACCTGGACATGGTACGGTCTTTTTGTGCACCCCCAACCCTTCCACCTGTGACTCCTCATGGCTTAGACTTTTAGAGACTTGAGACTATGGATATTATGGGGGGGGGGGGGTCAGCCTGGGTAACTTTTTTAATTTTAAATACTTTGCCCTTTATCCAGCGCTGGTAATGGAGTATGTATGGGAGGCGTGCTCACTGAGCTGGGACTTTTAAATGCCTTTTGTTTAAGAGTTAATATGTGGCGGTAGCTGTTATACCTTTATAGTTGCATGATGCACTTTGGTGCCCTACTGCTTGCAACAACATGGTGGACCTTAAGTTCACTTCCTGCCTGCTGTTTTTAGTGGGAATAGTGGCAGTTCCGTTTGAGCTGCTTGGGGGGTTGTTATTCATGTTGGACCAATTTTGCGGGTAATAGGTTAGATATTCATGGGTTATCTGTGGGGGGTTACCATTCCCTGTTGGGCATGGAGCCGTGGGTATAAGGAGCAGTGTTCTATAACCTGCCTCCCAGTGAATGGGGGCCGGGGGCACACTGGTAACATCCACGTTCGCTGTAGCGGGTAGTCGCCGTGATCTCCCTTGTGGGATATACCTGTGTTTTCTTGTGATAATTCATGTTTGGGGAGTAATTCTAAACACCTCCAGTTGGAGCTGTATTGGGGAGGAGAGGGGTTCATATTGGGAGGGTATTTCTTTTATTTCTCTTGGGGAAAAAACGGATCTTAGATGTGCTAACTGGATTTGCAGTATTGCGTGTTGGTCTTTAATAGATCAATATGGATGATAATATTAAGTGTGTGTTGTGGAATGTCAATGGTCTGAAATCCACTTTCAAATGTAGAAGGGTTCTGACAGAGATTAAGAGGGTGGGAGGGCAAATTATTCTCCTGCAAGAGAGACACTTTTCTCCTCCTGAAGCTCAAAAGACAGCCCAGTTTATGGGTGGCACGTGGATCTCATCCACCTTCTCCTCTAAGTCCCGTGGAGCCTCAAATTTGAATCCCAAGGGGAATTCCTGCCCAGGTTCTAGATGATGTTATTGATCAGGCAGGAAGATACGTATTGGCTATAGTCGACATCCCAGGTAGGGGGACCTTTTTGTTTGGCTCGGTGTATGCTCTGAACGTGGAATCCAGAGTTTTTTTTCCAGAAGCTGGCCTTAGATATGTCTCAATGGGATGGGCAATGGATCCTGGGACGGGATTTCAGCTGTGTGCTATACTCTGATGGACCGTTCCAGCCAAAATCTAACTCATAAAACCCCGACCGCCAAAGCCTTGGAGGACCTACAAGATGGGCTCTGCCTGGTTGACGCCTGGCACCACGCCAACCCATCTGGGCATGACTACAGTTTTTTCTCGCGCACACACCAGTCCTATGCCAGAATAGATAAAATTTTGGTCTCCAGCTCTTTGTTATTGAGCGTAACGAGGGCGGCCTACACCCCTATCTTGGTCTCAGACTATGCCATTCATTACATTTCACTTAAAGGTACCGGGGAGCAGGCTACCCCCAGAGTGCAGAGGTTAGACCCTCTCCTGCTTAAAGATCAGGAATATGTACAATTTATGCATGGGTGCATTCAGGACTACCTTCAGCTGAGCGGCAGAGGGGAGACCACCCATGGAACTAGATGGAAGGCCTTGAAGGCTTTTGTTAGAGGTCAAACTATTACCTTCGCTGCTCACTGTAAAGGCAGCGTGGCGACTGAATTGGCCCTCCTTAGAACCAAGATTGAGGCATGTGAATCAGCGCATAGACAGAACCCTACCTCCTCTTTGTATCATGTCCTTCAAAAGTTAAAATGGAAATTTAACACTTGAACTAGTTCCCAACTCAAGCGGTCCATCTTACTGTCAAAAGCTGGGGACTATTTTGACGGAGACAAATCTGGTAAGCTTTTAGCCTGACAGTTAAAGCGCAAGGAAGCAGAAGGGACGGTAGGGCAGATATATAATTTGCATGGGGAACTAGTACAGCATACTGTGGGAACTGGACAAGCTTTTTGTGAATTTTATAGTACACTGTATACATCTGAAGCCTGTCTGTCACAAACACTTGTAGACTCATTTTTTTGAGGGCGTTTCCCTTAACCAGCTGGGGGTAGAAGAGATGGCAGAGTTAGACCCCCCCATATCCAAGCAAGAAATTTCTGATGCCCTTCAAACCCTTAAGAGTGGTAAGACCCCAGGCCCTGATGGGCTTCCTGTGGATTTTCTGAAGACCTTCAGGGAACCCCTTCTTGAACCCTTATTTGATATGATTAGTGAAAGTCCTGTCAGGGGTGAGTTGCCCCCAATGCGGTCCGCTGTAATTACGATATTGCCTAAACGGGAAAGACCCCACTCAATGTGCCTCCTATAGGCCCATTTCACTAATAACTACTGATTATGAGGTGTTGGCTAAGGTTCTAGCTTCCAGACTAGACCCACTCTTATCAGAGTTAATTCACCCACATCAGTCTGGATTCGTGAAGGGAAGAATGGGGAAACATAATATTTGGCATACGCTGAACATTATTTATAGGTGGGGCTGGGCTAAACGGTATCATGGGGCAGCAGCGGTAGCTCTGGATGCTGAAAAAGCCTTTGACTGCGTGGAGTGGGGTTATCTCTTTGATACCCTGAGCAGATTGGGAGCGGGGCCTGCTTTCTGGTCTTGGGATCGTACTCTATACACCCGTCCCCAAGCACAAATAGCGGTTAACGGGACACACTCATACCCCTTCCCACTTGGGAGAGGCACTCTGTAGGGTTGCCCTCTGTCGCCACTCCTGTATGTTCTCTTTTTGGAACCCCTAGGGGCCGCACGTCGAATGGACTCTCTGATCCGGGGATTTGTAGGGGAAGGAAGAAGCATAAAACTGCCATGTACGCAGATGATCAGCTCCTCTACCGGCAGAACCCAGCTCAGGATTTACCTTTGGTGCACAATTTAATGCAGAGATTTGGGGAGATTTCAGGGCATCAGGTTAACTAGACTAAAACTGAACTGCTGCCGGCAGGGACTCTAAACAGACCCCAGTTGATGGAGAACCTTGGGGGTTTGCAAATGGTCTCTAAGCTTAAGTATCTTGGGGTATATTTGTCAACCTCAGTTAAAGTTTTATACCAATTTAATTTTAAACCCCTCCTAGCCAAAATATCGAAGGACTGAGAGAGGTGGACATTCTTGCCTCTATCTTTGCTGGGTAGAACTGGAGTGATTAAAATAACTGTTTTATCGAGCATTCTTTATTTATATCAAGCCCTTCCTATTAGAGTACCTCAAACACACTTCAAACAGCTAGATGCTATTGTTCATAAATTTCTATGGCAATCGGGCAGAGTCAAAGTTAGAAGGTCGATATTACAATGTCCCCCAGCTGAGGGAGGAGCGGGTGTGCCAATAAAGCATACTATTGTGCAGCGCAACTGGCCTTTATCCCTACTACCACCCTGGATCAAGATTGTCCTTGGTTAGGCCTTGAGGAGGATATGTTGCATTGCAATTTTAAATAGGAGTCCTTGGCTGGGGCACGGGGAGGTCTGAGCATGGAACCAGTCATCAACCCTTTTACAGAGGCTACTAGGTGGGTGTGGCTACGAGTACACCAGTGCATTGATTTTGCAGGACGTATGTCCCCAAATATTAGCACACTTCTAGCCATGAAGCAGAGGGGAAGTTACTCCCCTGTAATTTTGCAGAGGCTCTGGGCAAGGAGGAGAAAGGGACTCATAGCCGTTAGTTAATTATATAAAGGTGGTTTGTTGAAAAGTTTCATTACCCTTAGCTGTGAATGGGGTGTCCCCTCTGGGGATTTCTTTTTATACTTGAGAATCCACCAACAATGTGGAGATAATCCCCACAATTTGGACGGTCGGACACTTCCTCATTTGTGGAACTTTTTAAACCACAACCGGGGCAGAAATCCATATCTGTGAACTATCGTATTCCACAAGGCCACTTGTCCCATCATGACAGGATTAGCCGGGACAGATGGAGTGAGGATCTTTCCTTTGCCTTGGACTGGCATACTTGGAAGTTAGCTTGTTTGCACTATCTGACTTGTTCATGCAGCAACAAGTTGCACCAGATGCAGTTTAACTTCCTACATAAGGCATATATGACACCCCCAGAGACTCTGCTAGATCGAAGCGGTGTCCTAAATGTGAAGTGATGGAGGCAGATTTTGTGTACCTAGCTTTAACCTGTCCTAAGTTGGCCCCATTTTGGCACTCAATCCATGATATTATGTGTAAGGCACTGGGATATGCCCCCTCTAAATCACCCAAAGAACTTTTGCTGGGTGCAGACCCTGCTCACCCAGGGCAGAGAGCATCTAGCCCCTTGTGGTCCCTAGCACTCATTAACACCAGAAGAACGACAGCACAGGAGTGGATATCACCAACACCACCCTCAGTCACCAGATGGGCCAAAATCTAAAAGCATGCATGGTTATAGGACATGCCCAGTAGGGATAGAGAGGTGCACTTCCTGAATTTTTCGCAACCTGGCAGCCTCTGCTGAATGCGGTGGAATCCAGAGCTTTTCTCCTTTTAAATCTCTGTTATATCAGATATGTATTGTGATCCTAGGATCTATGACACAAGTGTAACTGAACTTATAGTTTGCTCACAAAAAAAAAAAAAAAGGAAAATGCTTTAAGTTTTGTGCCCCTGGTTTACTTGCTAAAAAACACCCAAAATGGTCTTGGTACGCCCCAGGGAGCTCCAGGCCTGGACCTGCGCATAGTAACTGCATTGTAATAGAAGGGAACTCCAGGCCCTGACCTGCGCATAGTAGCTACATTGAAACCATTATAATCTCACTGTGATGTAATACACAGCAACCTGTATGTTTCTGTTCCCCTATACCGCTCTATGTATGACGTGGAACCTTTGTAAATGAGTCTCTGGCTCAAAAGGTCTTTCTGATCATCTCAAATAGTACAAGGGAATTCCAGGCATGCTTAAGAATACCCCTTGATAGGGAAGGTTGCCTGAGCCATGCTGACTCCTCTCCCAGGTAGAAGGGGAGAGAGAGGAGAGTTGGTTGCATCTAGTTTAGTCTCTGAGCTGATAAGAGACTGACAAAGGGTAACACTAACATAGTAAGTTTTTAAATGGAACCAGAGACCTAATTAAAGATTTATAGCAAAGAGCAACTGTATACCTTGAAAAAAAATCCAGGGGATACATTTCAAGGAAACTGGCAGGTACCATATCAGAGGGTTGCTGGTTAAAAAATAAAGGGTCAGACACCAACAAGATCTGGCAGCTACATTTTGTGGCCAGCCCAGAAGGAGATGAAGTTTTGGAAATCCATCATTCCTGGTAAATAAAGGACACAAGTTACCCTATCAGGGCTTGTGTTAACCTCTACTGAAGTCCCCAGATGAGATTTTTGAGGAATCTGAAACACAAAAGAAGTGCTTCAGCACTGACCCTGTATATCCGAGCAATAATGTGATGCTGGGGAGGTTGTACAGGGGAATAAGGGCTGAATGCAGGATTCTTGCCACTGCCGGCACCAGTGCAGCAATTTCAAACCACTGGTTAGTATGCCCCACCCAATCCAGGGCTGAGACACCGCCCTGTGCCACCACAGTACCGCTGCCATGCTGCTACATGTGATGCAGGGTGGCAGGTGGAGCATACCACCAGCACTATATGCATACACATCGCACTCCCTATCTGTGGGAGCGAGGCACGTAGGACAGGTCAGCTGGTGGTTCAGGAAGCAGTACTGTAGTCAGAATAATTTCTGACTTGGCCAACTGGCACCATGAAGAACCCCCAGAACACCCACAATGCCAAATGAAGAGATGCAGGGGCCCAGCGGGAACGCCACCAAGCCCTGCAGAGGGTACGTCATCTGAGTCATGTCTTTAAAGGTCCCCCAAGTGTCCAGTATCGATACCACTGGGGAGTTGGGGGTGCAGAAACAATGCAGACAGGGCTACTGTAGCTACCAGCTACACAACTGAGTTTGAGAAACTGTAGCAAGGTAGCACCTGCAAATACTGAACTTCTGCCTGTGACTAATGGTACTGTACTGGCAATTTGACTTTGAGGCTACACTACTATACTAGGAAATAATAGCATTGCTGGGGGTCCTGCCATGGAGCGCGGTACACAACAAACAGGGCATGTAAGGTAGGTGGCCTCTCCATACAATCCATAGGCTAATGTGTACTACAAAATGGCAAGAAAAAGTCTAGTAATTTCATTGGACAAGAAATGTCAGGTGATTGTGCATTAAATCTCTAGAAACAATTGTACACTAAATCTCCAGAAACCCATGGTCAGCTGCCAAATCTCATTTTCCTCCCCCCAAAAACCTACTTACTGTACAATATCACTACACCTACAAACAGGTTAAAAAAATGCCAGTAGCTGCCATATTGAACATTTTAGCCTTTACTACCACATTTTTTCAAACTAAATTCTTGTAAACACAAACTTTCACAAATGCACTAAACTGCCAGTATCACAGCACCTTAAGAAAACATTTCCCTACTACTTAAAAAAAAAATATTTCCATTCTCTAGACTTCAGCAGACCTCTGTGGTCTGAGCGCCCCCCCCAAAAACAATCAAGTGTCCTTAGTAGGTCATCTGCCAAGCACAGCACCACCACCACATACAGTTTCTGGTAAACCGTTCAAAACACTTGAATTCTTTTTCACACAACTTATTGCAGCTCTATAGTGTACCATCAAGAAAGTGTCTTCAGTAATTAAAAATTGAGCCAGAACTTACAAATTTATCCACGAGCAGCTGTCTAAACCACGAAACTAACAGCAGCTGCTGTTTGAAATTAACTGCTTGCAATGAGCACACATCGCTGCCAAACAAAGAGGGCAGCTGGGTCAGAACAGAGCTGCCAGGTCAGGCTGGAATGGAGCGGGCATACTGGGGCAGTCACTTTAAACTTTGTACTCCGAGTTCCAGTGGAGCTGGTCACCACCGAATGCTGCAGGAATGAAGTGAGACAGACCAGAAGTTCACAACCATGTACACAGCTCTTTCCATTGCTCTGCATACCAAACAATGGCTTCCCTGCCTCGGCTCCGCTTCTACTGTAAAAGAGGGGGTGGGTGGGCTGCTGTCTAGTCAATAACTAAAAAAAAAAAAAAGACAACATAAATATAAAATAAATTGAACTCCAACTACAAACCACAAAGGGCGCTCACAGTGCCACTGCGCCACCTGCTGGCTCAATGCAATAAATCTACACTACAGAAGATACAGAAAATGCTTTTGCTTTCCAAACATTTAACAGAGATTTTATTTAACTCCTTATTGGTAGCAAAGTCATTTCATAAGTGTGATAAGCCACTCCAGGGTGTGCATTTAATGCACTTCTGAGGGGTGCAAGGACTTTTGGCCTTCGGCCTCATGCCTTCCTATGCCCCCGGGGCATGCATTAAACTCCTTTAATGCATACCTTGTCATGGCTTATTACAAGGGTTACTGGAAAACTGGAAAATGTTACCTAAAAATGTGGTGTCTTTTTGCAGAAACTGCTGGGAAATTACATGGGTTCACTGTACATCCTCAGTACTCCCAATATTTTTTTTGCTGCAGTATGTATTGACTGTATAAACTGTTAATAAATATACTGCTTCTTGTATATGCTTTCAATATGAAAAAGGTTTGTGTTTCTGAAATGTACTGCAAGTTAATCATTAAGTAGCATATCTTCTAAAATCTAAAAACATCTACCATCTGCAGGGCTAAATAGCTTTTATTTAGTAATTCACAGTCAGCCAGTATTGAATAAATCCTGATAAATCATATTTTGCCATGTTCCAGATGTAAAATAATGAAGCCTGTTTAACAACTACTTACATTGGTGCAAGAAAAAAATAAGCACATAACTGGACTGCCTAATCAAGTTCTTGACTTCTATGACTTGTAACTGACGTGGAACCTGTGTAAATGAGTTTATATGCTCAAAGGTGTTTGTCTGAACTAAATAAATAAAAGTTCTAGTTTAAAAAAACAGATTTTATTAAAATAGCTGCTGCTCTTAATCAGCACTTTAGTACAAAAATGTTAAAATTACATGATAAAAATATTACATCATACCAATAGCTTTTCACTGCATCATAAAATAGTTTGTAATACATGACACTTCTCAATCAGTCAATCTTAATTCTACCAGGTGAAACATCATTGAGAAAAATTCATTTACAAGATGGGCCTGGACAGTTACATATATGAATACAAGACAAGAAATATATACAGAACTAAGTAAATACAGGGAATACATACAATCGATGCATGGACATTTAATAGAAAAATTCAAGTATTATTAAATTCAATAACATACAGCAACAGGAGTTTTATTCAAGTTGCAATGATGTTTGTCTATTTGAAGGTAACCGTTTAAAGGAGTAGTTCACCCTCGTATCTTGTAAATGTTACTTGTTTCCTTGTCAACAGACAACTCTTTTCGTGTAACTGTTATGGACATACATGTTTGCTTTAGTTTATTTTCACAGTTCATACCAGTCCCTGTAACTATCCTGGGGGGGTCTCCATTTTCTGATTGTTGAAATCTCACTGTGCACTGGCCCGGTGGCGCAGAAGGCTGAGGCACTGGATGCCTTACCTCGCGTCATGCCAGCAACCCAGGTTCAGGAATGGACTTGTGTCATCATCAGGGAGCCAGCATGGGGGGGTGAAATGGCAATAGGCAGCCGGTAGGCAGGTATCAGGAGGGCCCAAGCAATCTACTAGGCAGTCCAGTGTGTCCACAGACATTTTGTTCATCTTTATCAAACTTTTGGCATAATGCTTTAACTTCAGGTTCAGACAATCTGACCCAATAGTTCTTAGAAGCTGGCCTTCGTGACAGCGCGTCAGCATCAATGTGGTTTAGTCCCAGTCTGTATTCAACAGCATAATCATAAGTCGATAAGGCAGAGAGCCAACGGTGCCCAGTGGCGTCCAATTTAGCTGAAGTCTGCACATAGGTCAGTGGGTTATTGTCAGTTTTCACTAATATCTTTGCCTCATAGAGGTACTCATGAAACTGGTCAACTATGGCCCATTTTAAGGCGAGGAATTCCAACTTGTGGACTGGATAGTTCCACTCTGACAGGGTCAAGATCCTGCTGGCGAAATCTACAGGTCTCAAGCCATCTTCATAGTCTTGATATAGCACAGCCCCAAGGCCCTGCAAACTAGCGTCCATATGCAGAACACAGGGCTTGGTAGGATCAGCATAGGCAAGGACTGGGGCGTGGATGAGCTGGTATATGACTTCAAAGAACATTGCTTCACATTCGGGTGTCCGAGTCCCAAAAGGCTCACCTGTTCAAAAATACACTTTCTCTTGGTCTTTGATAACCCCCTTTTTGTATCTGCGGTTGGTAGGGGGGTAGCCTTGGGTAAGGTTAAGGAGCGGTTGAATCAGCTTTGAAAAGTCTTTCATGAACCTGCAGTACTAGACGCAGAACCCCAGGAAACGCTGTAGCTCTTTTAGGTTATTGGGCTGGGGCCAAGTGGTCAAAGATTCAACTTTACTGGGATCTGTCTGTATCCCCTTCAGCAGACACTATGTGCTCCACATATTTCACAGATGTTTGAAAAAACTGGCACTTGTCTATGGATAACTTGAGGCCAAATGCTTCCAAGCGATCGAGGACTTTGAACAGTCTGGTCTCATGTTCCTCCAGCGTGCGTCTGAAACAATGACATCATCCAAGTACACTAAACACTGCAACAAGTTCATGTCTCCCACCGCACATTCCATCAATCTCTGGAAGGTGGCAGGGGCACCCGAAATCCCCTGTGGCATCCTCAGGAATTCGTAGAACCCCAAAAGACAGATGAAGGCGGTTTTCTCACGGTCCTCCGGGGCCATCGGAATCTGATAATATCCGCTGCGAAGATCCAGTACTGAGAACCACTGACCCCCGTTCAAGCAATCCAGGGCATCCTGCATGCGTGGCATGGTGTGTTGATCTGGGATAGCCAGTCGGTTTAGGGTCCGATAGTCCACACACATCCTCACGGATCCAATCTTTTATGCACCACCACGATAGGGGATGCATATGGGTTTCCTGATTCTTGAATAATACCAGCAGGAAGCATTTCCTGTAGGTGCCTCCTAACATTGTCTATGTCCGCTGGGGCAAGGCGTCGGGACCTCTCTCGAAATGGTTGGTCATCATGCAGGCGTATGTTATGCTCAGCACCATGGACGCACCGCACGTCCCACTCTTTCAGTGAGAACACTTGGTCTTTCTGAGCAAGTTTCCTTCTAATTCGGGTCTTCCATTCGGCAGACAACGGGGAATCACCGAAGTCAAATAAGTCTGGGGTCACTTTCTCCCTTTCACCAGAGTACTTGTTACTGGGTAATACCGCAGTGTCTGCGCAGTGTACTGTAGCCAGTGTACATCCCCAGTTCACACGAACTTCCCTGTCAGACATGTTTCTCACTTGCACCATCACTCGGCAAGCATAGGCATGGGCACATGCAGGTAGTATACTGGGCTTAACCATCAATCCCTCTGGCAGCTTCCCTTCACCAGGGGCGTTTATCATCAATATTTTTTGTTCTTTACATCTCTCCTTAGGCGGACTTCTCCATGAATCGTACACTGGGCGTTGGGGGCCAACACCAAAGAGTCAGGATATTTTTTCCACACTATTCCCACTGGCTTATCTCAGTCCACTTCATTGGGTTTCTGTTGCAAGTCATAAGCCCTTTTGATTAATGCTGGAATTCTTAGGGCCCATCCAGTCCATTGCCCTTGTTTCTCACAACAGAGTTGTGCCAGTCTCCCAAACATGTGGGTGTTTGTTCCAATTAACAGGGGAAATCCATCATACAGTCCGGTGGGGGGACACACTAGGGCAAGTGTCTAAACTTGTTCATCTACCCCAGCTACAGCGGTATGGAATGACAGCCAGATCCAGATATACACAGAGTACGGATAGGACTTCACTCAACCCCCACACGTACAGACCTTACAAGGGTTGTAGGGACACATCAGGCAGATGCTTCTGGTACCAGTCTTGAAATACTATGATTGAGATCCACTGTCAAGCATGACCCGGGTAGACACACCGTTCACTGTCACTGTAGTTTCCATTGAGGGACCCACCACCTCGGACCACTCAGGTGACTTGGGCTTGGATGTCAGCTTTACAGCTGCCTTGGATGAATAGCTTTTCCCGGCAGCTCCACCTTGCGGCCGTATGTTGCTCCATCAAATCAATGCCAACAGTCTAGTGGTAACTTTTCTCAGATTCTCAGGCAAACGGCAGGTGAACCGGGTGTGCCTATCCTCTCCGCAGTGGTAACAGAAAACGGGTTCTTTAGAGTTTCTAGGGGAAGAGGAGCGGTATCCCTCCTTGAGCATAGTGGGGGGAGTCTCGGGGTCTCTCTCTGGTCTCGGTTTTGTTCTCCTGGCTCTCGCAGCCCCTCCAAGGGTCAGCATCTCTGGTAGCTCAGAGTCGGAGAAGATCTTCCTCCACTGCTGTCAGTTCTCGTGCCTCTTCCTGCAGGCTGTTTTCAGGCCCGAGCTCAGAGGAATCAATGTGTACCCCCACCCCTCTTGACACGGCCTCACTTTTAGCCTTGGGGGTGGTTGGACAGGAATTAGCATTTCTAGCAGCCTTGGCTGCTTGCTGGCTGACCTTCAACTCAGTCAGCTCCTTGATCAGTTCTCTCAACTGTTGCAATTCGGCCTCCTCATCCCTCTCGGAGGCCTGGCAGGCGCGGGCAGCCCCAGCATAGGGCTCCCACCCCTCTTCGTCATTCTCAATCTCACGGATCTCTTTCATTAGATCACAGTATTGGGAGGGATTGCCCCTTCTGTCTTGCAATTTAAGCTTCAACGACATCACGCTAGAGTACCTGGCTGACTTTAAGATGTGATCTAGCCTGACCCTGTTCAATTCACTGGCGGGCACCCCTCCTTTCCAGTGGGCCCGCTGCAAAGCTCACTCAATTCGGGTGACAAACACTGATAACTTTTTATTTTTCCACTGTTTTGCAGATTTAAACGTCCACATCAGATCATCCCCTGACTCAATGCTACCAAATACTCCCTCCAAGGCAGAGAGGTATTCAGCAGCCGTGGATTCCGGGGTGGTGGACTGCAGGAAGCGAATGTCCTCCAGTGCAGGGCCCCTCAAGCTTTCCATGAGCCTCTTCCGCTTTTCCCCCTCAGCACACTGCCACTCCTGGACCAATGGGGTGCCATAGTCCATCCACGTTTCCAGATCGTCCTCCCCCATGGGCACTGGGACCGTGCCCAAGTCTGCGATATGAGTACAAATGCACAGTGGGTATCACTATGGGGGAAGCAACTGTAGGGGTAGTGGGAGAGGCTATGGGGGCTGCACGGAAGTGACATCCTCAGAAAGCTCTAATAGCATGCCTCAGAGGCTAACAGTTTAAGCAGCTTGTCTTTAAACCCCTCTATGCAGGGGGACCCTCCAGAAACAGACGGGTCACTATGTAAGTGAATGACCCTCCACCCCTTTTGGGACCCTTCACGAAAAATGACAGGGGGGTACCTTCTCTGGTTCAATGGGCAGGCTGCAGGAGAGTAGGGCCACCATAGTTTGATCAAACAGGTTGGAATTTCTTCCTTTCACCTCAACCTTCCCCAAACACTTAACTTCTTCAATAGTCTCTATAATAGCTGCATTAGTGGTCCCCAACAGGATGTCCATTAGCAAAATGGCTTGTTGAAGGTCTACCCCCTGTGCCTCGCTCCACCCCATCATACGGTGCACTAACAGCTTATGGGAGGCAATCAAATTTAGGCGTAGCAAGTACCTCCATTTTATTAAAATTTTTAAACGTGGGGTTGCAGTACCCAATTCTGACCACTAGAAGGCACAAATCCCAGCAGTGCCTCCAAGATGTAACCCCTAAGTGGCGCTATCCCAAGGGCTACTACCCCTGCCTGCGTGGCTAGTTGCAGGTTAAGGGGCCTGGGTACTGAAACGGGTGCCTCCACCCGGAGGACAGGGTTGTTAGTAACAAGGCTAACCTGGGTACAGCCCTCCGGGACACTGTAACCCCCAATTTTCCCCCTCTAGTTGCCTAGACAATATGCAACAAGCACTTTCACAGTAGCCCCTATTCAGCATATAAATCCCCACAGTGTTTGCACTTACCACCAGGGCTGGTTCCACCAGTTCGACCCTGGAGACCCCCTGTAAAACAAGGTTAGGCACAGCAAATAACAACACTACAGTGCTTTTGGTACAAACTGGAACCACAGTCAGATTAAATGCAAAAAGATTAGACCTGATTTATTCAGGGGAACTGAACAAGGGAAGGGCATAATCAGGTTGATTGACTCGAAAACTGATCTAGTCAGGCAATTATGCATACACTTTTAGTCCCCACACAGTCACATGCTCTGGGTACCCAGACGGAAGAAAGGTGGGCTAGCCTGGAATGTTGCCCGGGGTATGCCGGTGTCGCAGCTGGTTGGGGCCCTGTGATAAAAAGAAAAGGCTTGCACAACCACACACAATTTGTAGTCCAGAGCCTGAAGGCTCAGTTCGTGAAAGGAAAAACAACAATGCAATCAGATGACAACACTTGAGATTTAGCTGTTGTTGCAGGGAGCTGCCTTGACTGTTACTTACACTACCCAATACGAGACACAGGCTAGACGAAATGGAAACTGCAGATTGATGACTAGTTTGCCAGGAGAAGCAGGGCTCACATGAATCACCGAGGTGTCGTTCCTGTTCGAGATGGACTAGCAGGGGGCTGATCCCCAGGCGAGTCTCTCATTGATGATGGTTTGTGTGCCTGAAGTAGCTGGCTGGGCCAGGTGGAACAGTTCGGATTTTGAATCCGGTAGTGCTGGATGCAGCTTCCAGCAAGCGTGGCACATTTACACAGTGGGGAACTAAATTGCGAACCACTAACAGCACATAGCACATTTATTTATTTATTTTTTAATTTATTTATTTGTGTCTAGGATTACAAAGTACCTTTGAGCCAAGGCTCTTTTACAAAGGTCCCACGTCATGCTGGTTACAGGGTAACACACTAAAACATAAAACAGCTACAGGTACATGGTTTTAGACAGTAACTTTGCTTAACAAAATCAGACTGAGCGATGAGTAACTCAAGAAACAATAGGAGGAAGAGGGCAAGAAGGGGAGAGGGCTGAGGGTAGGGGAAGGCATAGGTGTAGAGGTCAGGGTGAGGCAGCCGAAGGGCCTTGTGACAGACATAGGGCAAGTGCATTAGAATTTGCATTGGACAGGTAAGTGCAAGAAGAGAGGGCAGAAACTGACACCTATAAGGTCACAGCAGCGGGGAATGAAGATGTTATGGGTGCAAGCACAGGTGGAGTGCCAGTTATGGAGTGGCAGAGCTTTTTTTGAGCGCTCCAAGCGTTGCTGTGGATGAGGTGTCACTAGAGAGCTCATTCAGCTAACACGGAGCCCTGTATGCAAATGACCCTGGCCTTGGACGGCGCAGCGGGGATTTGAAGGATTTGGGGCTTAGAGCTCCTGGTGTTTGCGGTTGGTGATTTGGGGTTTGAGGAGGTGCTGACTCCTGGTGGTGCCTTTCCCATCATGATTTTCTTAGCAGTGATGCAGGTTTGGTATTTGATTCAGTTGTTCAGTTGCAGCCAGCCTGTTTTGGAGTAGAAGTCGCAGGTGTGGGTGAGACGGTGGGAACCAGTAACGAGTCGGCAGGCTTGATTGAGGGAAGTCAGAACACGCCTGAGAGATGAGGTTGTGGCAGATCCATAGATAATGAGACTGTAGTCACTGATGCTGATGATGGAGCTCTGGACAGCTATGGACAGAGTTTCTGGGGTTAGATGTTTCCTATGTCGGAATAGTATGCCCATCCTGGTGTTGGCTACTTTTGCCACGTTATTGATGTGTGGGACATAGGAGAGATTACAGTCGAGGGTGAGGCCGAGGTATTTGAGGGTATGAACTTGTTCGAGGGTGATTCCTTGCTTGGTTTTAATGGAGAGCTGATATTGTTTGTGTTTGTTTTGGCAGCTGCAGAAGATCATGGTCTTTGTTTTTTTCTGGTTAAGTATAAGTCTGTGTTTTGTGAACCAGGTTTCAACTGCAGAGAAGGCCTGTTGGAGGTTATCTTGTAGATGGACTGGATCATGTTGGGTGCCAGAATGACAGCATTATCCGCATAGAGTAGGATCTGTTCAGGGCAGGATTCTGGCAGTGAGTTCAGAAAAAGGCTGAAAAGGAGGGGGCCCAAGATCGAGCCATGTGGGACACCAGACTGGACTGGTCTTGTGTCTGAGAGTGTGCCAGCAATTCTCACTCTTTGGGAGCGGTTGTCTAAGTAGCTTTTGAACCAGTTCACCGAGTTAGGTGAGAGCCCTGCTAGTCGAAGCTGGGCAAGTAGGAGACTGTGGTGGACAGTATCAAAGGCTTTAGTTAAGTCAATGAAGGTGGACCCAGTAAGATGACTGTTATCGAGTGAGTGATGGATTGCACCAGTGAATTCAAGTAGCGCCGTGGAGGTGCTATGACCTTTCTAAAGCCATGTTGCTCCTTACACAGGATGTTCTGATTGTCTAGGAAGTTGGTGAGCTGGTCTGACACAACCCGTTCAAGGGCCTTGGAGAGTGGAGGTAGGATGGAAATTGGAAGGTAATTCTCAGTAGCTGTTTTGTCACCACTTTTATGAATTGGGGTTACCGTGGCAGATTTCCATTAAGTCAGGGAACTGGCCGAGGCTGAGGGAGAGGTTGAAAATCCTGGTCAGTGGTCGGAGTACTTCTTCAAGTGTGAGTGATAGCAGTTTGATGTCGAGGGAGTCACTGCTGGCTCTGGAGTTGCAAACGGCTTTGGTAACGTAGCTACGGACTTGATGCATTTTACTGCTTTAAAGTAGAAGGAGGGAGGGTGGCTGGAGGTGGCTGGAGGGGGCCAACCTCATCGAAAAACCCTGTGGGAGTACAGCACTGAGGTCCATGAAGGTGTCATTGAATGTATCAGCAATGAGTTTCTGGTCAAGTGTAGTTTCACCATTTATGCTGAGTACTGACGGGTGATTTAGATTGCTTCCGGTGACTTCTTTAATGTTATTCCAGAAGTCCCTACCGCTTTCCCATGAGTTAGTGAGAGCATTATGGAAATAGGTGGTCTTCGTATCCCGGATATATTTGGTGCAGTCATTTCTGCACGCTTATAGTTAGCAATATCAACTTGTCTCCGGTGTTTCTGGCAATCTCCCAAAGGTGGTCTTGAGCTTTTAGTCGCCTAAGTAGGTCTCTGGTGAGCCAGGGGTTACATAGGGCTTTGGCGCTATGCTTTCTTGAAGGGTAAATATGTTGCATGTTGGTTGAAGATCCTGATGAAGTGTTCCAGTGCGGTGTTCACATTGGTTGCAGTGAGAACTGGGGACCAATCCTGTTGACTAAGGAAGGTTTTGAGATGAGGTAGCTTGCCTCTAGGTAGAACCTGGCTAGTAATGGGTTTTTTTTGGGGGCTTGATGAATTTATTGGACCAGTAGCAGATGACGGGGGAGTGGTCACTAAATGTGTCAGGGAGGACAGTGGTGTTTGTGATCCTGGCGGGATGGCTTGTTATGATCCAATCCAGAAGGGTGCTGGTACCCGGTTTATAGTTTGTCCTGGTTGGGGAGCCAACCATCTGAGAAAGTGTTTGCTGCCGCTATCAAGTCCCTGTATGCCCCTGCCTCTGCAGCAGGCCAGTTAATATTAAAGTCACTGAGGAGGATGGTTTCTGAATCAGGTGAGAGATTTAGTAAACTCCAGGACTGCGTTAAGCCCATTACCTTGCTCTCTCAGTGGAATGTAGACTGTGACAACTGTGATGGCTTTTTTGTGTGCACCAAGAAGGATCTTGACAGGAAGAATCTGTGCAGTGGTGGTTTGGAGGGTTAAGTTGATGAGGTGCCCCCGGATCGTGTCCTTAAGGTACAGGGCGCAGCCACCACCTCTTTTTGATGTTTGATCAAGCCGGTAGACATTACACCCAAGGAGAGTGATAGCATGGTCAGGAACCGAAGGTGAGAGCCAGGTTTCTATGATTGCTAGTATGTCTGGGTTATGCTGGCAGGCAAAAGTCTGAAGGGCATCAATTTTGTGAAGAAGACTGCATATGTTAAGTGAGATTATTGAGAGGGATCCTGGTTGATTGGTCTGAGTTGTTCTTATTGTAGGGGCTGGTCCGGGATTGGGATGAATGTTTCCTAACAATAGCAGGAGAAGTATACGTTTTAGAGTATTGGTGTGAGATACCCATGACTGGCACCTATTTTTTTGGGCCAGAGAACTCTGAGATTCACCAGGGCAAGTAAACCGGTGGAGCCGTGGGTAAACCATGGCAGTAGTAGCGGTGGACAAGGGAAGTACCCAACGGCCATTTGGGGGAAGAGGACCATTTCGTAGTGACTGGAGATGCCCAAGGCGGGAACATGAGATCAAGAGGGAGGGTACCATGGAGAGAGGGAGGGTTATAGTAAAGCAGTCACCATACCACAATGCGGAAGGCAGTCCAGCCACAATATCAGTGTCTCTGAGCAAAACCGGGAGTTCTATAGTGAATGGATGTCCTAACAGGCCGATCACATACAGCAAATCTTTGGACTTCTTCAGATTTAAGTCTGGTCATACTTCAGTGGCTTTTCTCCCACTCAATTCCGATACAGTCCAGATTATTCACAGATTCCCTCTCCAAGGACAGCAGGCAGACAGGCCAAATTCAGCCTTTCCACCAGTCTCCCGTGTGAACTACGCAGTGGCTGCTGCTCAAATCACTCAAGCTGTTTACTCTTCAAACTCTAACTCCAGACTGACTGCCTGCAGCAGGCAGCTTGAGAATTTCCCTTCAGTCAAAAAGGTTCTGCTTGGTTGATCCATCAGTCTGTCAAAGCAAGGGCTCCCCCTCCAGGTTCATTTAGGCACCAAAGTCTCAAAACTACAATTCCTACAGAAATTCCTCCCACAAGACCCCTGGGGACAGACTCCATTTTAGGGTCCCCAAAGGTACTGATTGGCCCATTCTGGCAGTTCAGGACCAAGATGGTGGTAATAAACAGAACTGTCCATGCTGAAAAGAAGGCAGGTTAGACAAACTACAATATCATTACTATGCTGATAATCAGCAAATAAATACAGCTTCTAACAGAGCTCCCTCTGCGCAAATAGCGATAGCAGAACAAAGCGATTATCTGGCAGTCCGGGTGGGACTCAAGCATAGAAACACTCAGCCCCCTCCCAGATTAAATAAGCACTATGTTACAGGCAGCTCTTAAAGAGACAGAGCACAGAGGCATTAAGGCACTCTCATAAACACTTTTAAAACGCTAAGACACAGGATACCAGCCTGGGAGTGGGCATTTAGGCACACCCAAGGAAAACTTTTGGGAACCCCCATTTGTAGGGGGGGGGTTACGCTAGGATTTACAATGCCTGGTGTGTTATTTGGTCACTGCAGGCCAATAGGCCAAGTGAGTAAACACACCATGCCAAATCCTAGCTAATTCCACACCCTTATCATGGCACATTGCTATCATGCAATGTCCTCCTTTTTGTGTTTGGAAAAAAAAAAAAAAATGTTATAGTTGAAATTATTTTTATTATTGTTGTTACTCCTTGAAAAAATAGGACCGTGTCCCATCCCCCAGCGAGGTGTGCGCAGCTTCAATTTTGTGCATTGAACTTTGCCCAGTCCCTCCCGTCAGCGTCTTTGGCTGTTAGCCAACTTCTAGGAGGATTTAGAAGTTTATTTAAATGTTACGGCGATTGTGCAGCTCGAGGTGAGAAAGAACTGCTGCCCAGCTTTCACTCTGGAGAAAGATAATAACTCAGATCGTCTCGGGATTCAAGGGTGCTGTGAGGAAGTGGAGCCGATGCGAAAAAGTGAGACAGCAGGTGAGACAGTTGCCAGCGGCTACCAAGGACCTGCTGTGAAAAAAATATATATACAGTTATAGAAACTTTGGGACTTAGGACGAGGTTACGCGGGTTGTCATGGATAACACTGATTACATTGTTTGTGTATAGCGCTTGTCAGAGACCTCAATGGGACAATGTAGCATGGCAGTTAAGAATTGTAGCGAGAGGGCGGAGGGTGTCATGGATACATGCCAGTTTGGCAAGTGGTGCGGTTGGTTGGCACGTCTTCCTGTTGGTACTGGTGAGGACTTACAACGGGTTCGAAGTGCCAACCAACCAATCAGGGAGCAGTATTTTTAGAACCCACTGTATAACAAGGGTTTTTTCAGCTCTAGCAGAGTTAGACTGGCCCATCCGAATACTTGGAAATTTCCAAGTGGGCCCCCGGCCACCTTATCTCAGAAAAACATTGCATTTATCATCTATTTTTTGACTAACAGGGGTAGTCTGGACACTGCAAGGAAAGGTGAGATGCAAGTGTAGCCTAGAGGTTAAGAGTAACACGTTGCGAATAAGCGTGGTACATCCAGCAGATAGATCATGGTTTGATTCCCACAATCTCCACTTGCATACTGTGTGACCCTGAGCAAGTCACTTAACTTCCCTAGTGCAGTGCTCCCAGGCTGGCCCTGAAACCAAGCACCGGTGCCTAGTGGGCCTTACCCGGTTACCAAAAAAATAAAATGCAGAGCTAGTGTATCAAACTTAAGTGGAATACTGATATGAGTGTGCCATCCTGGGCCCTTCCTACTGATTTTCCAGGTGGGCACTAAGTCCAACCCTGTGCTTTAGCCAAGAAGCTTCCAGGATGTCTCCATTATAATACAAAGTTTGTAAGACATGTGTCAGTTAATGTAGCACAGCTACAACGATACTCCAGCATATTTCTGACCCCCAACATTTGAAGAAGAGGTCAGAGTTCCACTGTGACTCTACTGGTGCCAATGCAACTGCAAGCCCTACTTGTACAGTGCGAACAAACCAGCATAACTGCTGCTCGCTCACCTCTTTTCTTGGCCCGCAGAATCCCCTTTCTCTGGAACACAAACGTGGATCCATTGATAAAGCTAGAGACTACCGCTATGGTCAGCCCTAGTAACACCGACCCCGAGCTGCTGCTGCCACCGCTTTCTGCCTCAGTCATTGTCCTCTGACCCGCTACGATCGGCAGTGGCAGCAAACCTAGCGGCGATGTCAAAGACAGCAGCAGGGACACCTGGCCGCAAGGGACCGAGAAGATTGAAGCCTTACCGCGCCGACGCTTGGCGTCACGCCAGTATCCTAGCGTGACTTAAAACAATAAAAACTCCTATGCTATCAAGGGTCTCATCCTGCAAGTTCGTGAAACTCGCGTTATGTTGCAGAGAGAGGCGGACTCATTAGCACTTCAACCTCTCTCTGTTTAGACCGGTGCGCCATCTGCAGGCTCTGTTGCGATATACCATGGCTGTCTAGTACAGTACTGGCCTTTCTACTTTTACTGTGTTGGCCAACTGCTAAGCACAGAGGCCGTGAAGGAAATATCAGCTTGTTCACATATTTATTTCGCAAAAGAACATTTACTCTAGACAAAACTATCCATTTCAAAGATGTGTCTGATAACCAGAAGTCAGAAAACTGATGTGTGACATGTGACTTAGAAACATAGAAAGGTGAGGTGACGACTGAAGCAGATCTAAGTTCCATCTAGTATGCCTGTTTGTTTGCAGGTACCCCTGTTGGGTCATGCCTGCTAGCATACCTCTCAGCATTAAAAATCATAGCACTGGCCTTCAAAAATCATAGCAAAGAGCCAGAATGTGGAGCACTTTCTTATTTTAAACTATATATCTACAGATAGTGGGCCCCATACAGTTAATGATAAGCAGTGTTTCTAATTTCTATCAACTTAGATCAATGATTTAATAGTTTGTGTGTCCAGAAATAGCTCTAACATTATGAGGAACATCAGTAAGCCTATGCAGAGCAAGGGTAAATTTGAGTGTGAAAATCATAGCGCTATGTGAAATTCATAGCTCTTGAGAGGTATGCCTGCTAGCACTGAACTCTTACTCAAGAAGAGTCCCCACCCTTGGTCTTGGGTTGCATGTATGTCCTGTCCCAACCAAATTTGAAAGAGGTGATTGTTTTGGTCTCCACTACCATGGTGGGTAAACTATATCAAGGTGCCACCACCCTCTCGGAGAAAAAGAACTTCCTGGCATCACATCTGAACCGCCACCCTTTGAGTTTCCAGTTGTGCCCTCTAGTATTAGAGTATTAGTGTTAGAAGTATTAGCATGGGGAGGGGGGGACTGTGCTGAAGAAGATCAAGAAAAAGCTAAAATTTTAATTGGGTACTTCTGGTTGGTCTTCACAGTGAGGGGGCAGTATTATCGTTGTGTGTGGGGGGGGGGTGTTGACACAAGTTCATTTTCAGAGGAGAGAGTCCAGATGGGATTGGTGGCATTAAAGGAAAACAAGGTAATGGGACCAGACAGGACTCGCCCAAGAGTTCTAAAAGAGCTGAACAAGGTGCTAGCCACCTCTCTAGCAACACTATTCACCACCTAATTGGAGATGGGTGGTTCCAGAGGACTGGGGGAGGGCCGATGTGGCCCCTCTGCACAAGAGCAGCAGCAGGGAGGAGGCTAGCAATTGCAGGCCAGTCAGTCTCACATTATTGGTGGGAAGTTAATGGAGACCCTACTGAAGGAGAGGCTGATGGAGTGCATAGAGGCGAGTGGGCTGCAGGACCACAGGCAGCATGGTTTCATAAGGGAGGTCATGCCAAACAAATCTCATAGATTTCTTCGACCGGGTGACTAGGGAGGTGGATCGGAGAGGGCAGTGGATGTGGCCTATCTGGACTTCAGTAAGGCCATTGACACAGGAGGCTGATAAAGAAACATAGGAACCTGGGGGTTGGAAAGAAGGTCATAAACTGGGTATCCAACTAGTTGATATGAACCCTTCCCCAGTCCTCCTGCTTACACTGGTGCCTTTTAGCAGTACCTCTTCATTATTCCTGTACTTTTCATCTATTTCTGCCCTGGGGGGTTGGGTTCAGTTCAAACTTACAGGCAGGCAGCAGTTACTCCCAGCCTCCGAGGTGACACTTCCAGTGGCTACCTCCCTTCCCTCCCTGTCTAGGGGGTTGGTGTTGCAATGTCTCTGAGAAAGGAGGAAGGTACAAGCACTCTGACTAGGCAGTAAAACCACATATGAGCAGGGAATAATAGTCACAGTACCACTGAAATGCAAAATAGGGATTCACTTGGTGATGGCGTGGACTCCATCGAGATGCAGCCAGATGGTATCTCTTCCTTCCATACACAACTGGTGGGCTCAGGGCTGGCTCCATTGTCTGGAAAAACATTTGTTAGGAAACACACTGCAGCAACACTTTTCAAGGACATCAGTGATTCGGCCCCAGGCAATAGGTTACAATCAGGCACCACTTTTTTGTTTTAAAAGTCAAAAGGCTCAAGCCACACAATGGCTCCAAGGAGAGGGAGGGGATTATATACAGTTAATTTTACTTTCCACTCAACATTATGGCTATCGGCCGTAGCACAGCACTTTAGGAGGAACTAGGTCCCGAACCTGGATCCTCTCACCCTCAACTTTTCCCTTGGTGTATTTCCAGCACTTAAGGGCATAGGTGCTGGAACTGGGGGAGTGGCAGCACCCCCTTGCTTGAAGTACAATTCCCTATGGCTTCCTATGCAGTTTTGTTCAATGGCTTTCAGCACCCCCACTATAAAAATTGTTTCAGTGCCACTGCTCAAAGGTGCTCCAAAAGGCAGTCTCCTTGCTTACTCTTTCCTCCCTGCCAGTTAGAGCGGGGCCAAAACCATACCTCAGACCTTGGTTTAACTTCTCTACAGGGCTTTGATGTTACCTAAGGCACAGTCCTTTCTCCTGGTGCTGATCACCCCTGCTAATCCATGGGCAGGGTTTGTGCAGGGAGGCAGCTACCTTCAATTGGGCACAGCTTCACTTTAAATCCTCCCCCACAGCAGCTGTCTGAAAACTTGGGTGGTCATGGACAGGCACTGGGGCTGCACTGCCAGCGCAGCCCCTCCAGAACCTCGCTGCAACCTCAATGCTCCAGTCCCTTTCATGCCAGCTACCCCTCACAGATCATCTTGAAAATGGAGCCAAAACGGGCTCCAAGCAGGCTCTCCTTTGCTCACTGCTGCCATGGATTGCCATCTGCTTCCCCCACCGATGGACTGTGGGGTACTGCTGCTGTTGTTGTGGGCTGGGGGCAATCTACCCATCCAGGGCCTACCCAGCCCTGACTGGAGGCCCTCCCTGCAGGGCCTAGGAGCTGGCTCCAACTGCTCCTTCCTTCTGTACGACTCCCTCATGAACACTCCCAACTGCCAAAACCCGAGCCAGTTGGCACTTGAAAAATTCCCTCATGCTGACCAAGCCCCACCCTCCAGCCAGCCTGGCAGCAAGTACACAGACTCCCAGTGCCAACAGGGCATCACCTGTTAACCCCCAAATCAGTACGGGGTTACAGAAGGATAGGAGGCAGAGGTGGTAGTGGTGTTGCAACTGTATCGCTCACTAGTGAGACTCCACCTAGAGTACTGTGTCCAGTTCTGGAGGGCGCACCTCCACAATTACATTTACAGGTTGGAAGCGGTGCAGTGGTGGGCTACCAAAATGGTGATGGGGTTGCACAAGAAATCATATGAGGAAAGGCTTCAGGAGCTCAACAGGTAGTCCTTCGAGGAGAGTGGGGGGGGGGACATGATTGAGACTTGTAAGTACTTGATGGGGGTGAAGAAGGTGCAAGCAGGGAGTCTCTTTCGTCATCGGAGGAGGAGCACCAGAACATGGGGGCATGCAATGAAACTTGTTTGATGGGGGGCAGTTTAAGAGGGATGTGAGGAAATAACTTCTCCGCAGAAAGGATGGTAGATGCCTGGAACAGCCTGCCAGAAGAAGTGGTGAAGGAGAAGACAGTGGGGAGCTTCAAGCATGTGTAGGACAGACACATGGTCACAGTAAATAGAGAAGGGAGGGACATCAGCAACCACATAGAGTCCAGGGGTAGTAGGTGTAGTAATAGGCAGGGAAAAATAGAATAGACTGGATGAGTCTACCAGTCCTTTTCTCCTGGCAGATTCTGTGTTCCTATGTGTCACTCTTGTCTGAGCCAGAAAGTAGTTACTACACCAAGAAATGAGTTAGAAAGTAGTGTTTCCAACTTAGCACAACAACAAGGTATTCCTTTAAACAAGATTGTCAGGATGTCCCTGCCCAGAAACATTTCAATAAAACAGGTCCATGTAACCCCACCCCCCACCCCCAAGACAAACCTGGAAACAAGTTGTAACAGCTTAGTGTGCCTTTCTTGGTCAGAAAAAAAAGTACAAATAAAGAATGATGCCAGAGGCTCAGCCCAAATACAGGTGATGTGTGCAAGGATTTCAGGGGAGAACAGGGAAAATACCAATCCAGAACCTTGGTTATTGGCCTCCATCCCATCCTTCAGATGAGACGTTAAACCAAGGTCCCTTCTGTCTATCTCTAGCCCCTGTCAATAAAAACAGGACCATGAAAGCCAGCTCCCCCCCACCGGATGCACCTGGAAGCAAGCTGTAATAGCTGAGTGCGCCTTTCCTGGTCAAAAATTACAAACGGCCCAGTGGCGCTGAGGGTTGAGGCACTGGATGCCACACCTCACATCACGCCGGCGACCCGGGTTGGGGAACAAGCCCGGGCCGTCGGGGGTTGGCAGGGGAGAGAGAGGATTGAGCATCCAGAGGACTGCTCTCCTCTCCTGTCTCTCTGGGGAGGGTTTCGGGGCCAGCTCGGCTGCTTAGTGACTCCCGGTGGAGACCGGGGGTACTTCAGGCAAGTCAGCTATACATAAGAGGGGAGGGAGTGTGGCAGACATCAGCAGGGCAGCCATGCACAGACATCAGTGCATGTCACACTCCCTGGCGGAACAACAAAGAGGAAAAATTCCTCCTTGTGTTCATGGAGATGATGGGGGCTCCAGGGGCAGCACGCACATCCCAATACTGGCCCACTTCCTCCGATGATCTCCTGGCCAACCCGTTGACCCAGGTAGGGCTCTCTCTAATTTCAAACAGGCTGCTAGGGGAGAGCGGGCCCAGCCCAGGGGGGTGATCTGGGGTGCTAGGGTCTGCCTGGTTGATGGGGGAGTTCTCTGGGGTCTAGGGTTTCAGGCTGGGAGTAGTAGTCCTAGCCGCATGAGCACGCCGGAAGGATGCCCGACAGGGGGTGTATAAAGTAAAGTCAAAAAAAAAATTACAAACATGGGGCAGGATTGACAAAGGAGATGCACTCGGAGCATCTCAGCTGCCCTGGCGCAGAGGAGATGCATTGAGCGCAAACTGTGGTATTCATAGAAAATGCACGGGAGAATGCCCCGGTGCATCCACTCTGTGAAAGCACAATTGCACCCAGCCCTGGATGTGGCAGCACATCCCCCACATTGGGCTGGGAATCCAGTGGGGCAGCACATCTCAGGATGTGCTGCGCCCAAAATCGCCATTCACTGCCACGAACATGCAAACGGGGCCATTAGGCATGCAAGGTGCAATAGGACCATTTGTTTGTCATTATGGCCCCTTTTGCATGCATGCCACAGGGATGCACCTGGCAGATTGCACCGAGTGCCCTGCAGGGCTTTCAGGACAGCCAGAGCCCAATACCCCGACTGGTAGTTTTGTGGCTTCCCCACCGCCCGTACTGAGAAATCCCGTAAAGTGCACCAGCAGTGCCCTGGTGGCACCGTGGATCCCCCCTCTCCGCCAGTAGCTCCAAATCTCTGGAAATACCTCTGAAATGTTTCCTGGTAGTATAGTGGAACCCCCCCTTCCTGCCTATAGTAAGAAATCCCCTTAAAGTACACCGGCAATGCCCTGGTGGCATAGTGAATCCCCACATCCCCACCCCGACCGCAGTGAGAAATGCACCCTCCCATGCACCCTGGTGGTCCAGTGGTCCCACCCACCACCCACTCAGGCACCCCCCTCCATGCCCGCTCCCACTTCCAAGTAGTATTAGTACTGGTACGGTGGGCAGCACAACCCACCCGCACACTGCCATGGCTGTCCTCTGACCGTGCTGTCTGTGACCGACAGCATGCTGTACAACTGGAAGCTCTTTGGTGGACCATGTCGACCAATGGGCTTGCACACTGTACTGTTTGCTGTCATTCACATCTATGTGAATCACAAAGTTGTGAATGACAACATACAGTACAGGCTGCAAGCTCATTGACCGACATGGTCCATCAATAAGCTTCCAATTGAACAGTAATTTGTCAGTTGCAGACAACACGGTTGGTGGGCAGCCATGGCAGTGTGCAGGTGGGTTGTGCTGCCCGCTGTACCAGTACTAATAGGAAGTGGGAGCAGGCTGGGACAGGAGGGTGCCTGAGTGGGTGGGGGGATGGTGGAACCACTGGTCCACCAGGGTGCATGGGAGGGTGCGTTTCTCATTGCGGTCGGGGTGGGGATGGAGGGGTCCACTATTCCACCAGGGCACTGCTGGTGCACTTAAGGGATTTCTCACAGACGGGGAGGGGGTTCCACTATACCACCAGGGCATATTCCAGAGGTGTTTCCAGGGGTTTGGAGCTACGGGCGCGGGGGGGGGGACCACTATGTCACCAGGAGACCTTTCAGGGGTATGTATGAAGGTTTGGAGCTACGTGTTAGACTGCCAGGGTGTGCAGGCTGCTGTGCTGCTGTCTGCAGTATGGTAGACTGCCTGTGGGTGGCCACCCACTTAAGTCTACTATTTTTAGACTTAACTTTTGGAGGCGCATCCCTGGACAAGCCCCGGGGATGCACCTCCTGGTTGGGCTGTGAATGGGGCTGTGCTCCATATGCATGGGCACACCCCCTTCACAGCACCTCCAGATGTGCTGCATATCATTATAGGCAGTATGCGGCACATTTGTGATGTGTTGGTGCATTGGGGTTGCGCCAGCGCATCGGCCCCCATCCCTGAATCGCGCTACGGTGCATGTCGGGGATGCACTGGACGCATCCCTTTTGTGAATCCTGCCCACTGTGTATTGTTTCTGCTGTCCTAACCAGGACCTACTTGCAAATGAGCTTTGCTCAACTGAGCTTTTCCTGGTAAAACAAATAAAATAAACCCTCCCCTTGTCATAAGGCCTTTTACCCCTGGACAGCCCCCCTCCAGCCACCATCTAGCCAAACATGCAGCTTTCCCTTTGTGGCAGCAGGGGTTCCTGTGCTAAGATAAATTGGAGATCTCTAACAACGGCCATATGGGGGCAGCTGGGGAGTATCCAGGGGCTGAGGTGCTGAGTGGAGAGAGTGACATCGGATCGGAGTGCTGAAGAAATGTGCTAATGGAGGCAACAGTGGAGTAAAACAAAAATATTGAGAGTTGCTTGCCTGAAACATCAGTGGGTTAGTGGTTTGACCCAAACAAAAGCCTCAGGACAAAAATAAGAGTCAGACTCCTGGAGCAATCTCCAGGCTTTAGTTCTCCTTTGGAGAGTAAGAATAAAAGGAGAGAAAGAGATACGTGATTCAGCGAGTCCCTCCACTCTGCTCTGTTGGAACACCCAGTTATGCTTTCTTCATGGTGTTAATCTAGTCTGGCCTTGAAAACTGCTATGGTACCTGAGTCTGCTATTGACTGTAGTCTATTCCATAAGCCCGGCACTCATTCTGTAAAGTAGCATGTTGTAATATTTTTCCTGTGACATTTGTTTTGTTCAGTTCTTTATATCCTATATTTTGTTATATTTATGGCAAATTGCTACGTATCAGTCTGTGACTATTAAAGGCGCCAACTCCAGTCCTTTGCCATAGAAACAAAGAAGTCAGCAGAAAAAGGCACTGCAGCCCCTCAAAGCTGCTCATCCGTACCTATCAAATGTTGATTATGAGGGCCCTTCACACTTCCTTATGCACTCCCTTATTGCCACTATATGCACCAGCTCAATGTGTCTGTCACACCCAAGTTTGACACCACCCTGCTGATTTTGCACAGACTACATTTAGTAGTCTATTCCACCCCTCTACAACCCTCTCTGTGAAGAAATACTTTCTCTCCAATTCTCCCACCCACCAGCTCTATTTAGTTTTCCTGGTACTTGTGTTCCCACTCAGCATGAACAACTCTCTATTTTATTTATCCCATGGAGGTGTTAAAGCTGAATTTAAACTACTGAGGTGAGGGGGTCTGCAGGCCCAAGCACTCTAGGAGGAGGAGGAGGTTAACGGACCTCTCCCCCATACTGGTAGAAGAGGTCTGGAGGGTGGAGGTCGAGAGGGAGTGGAGCAGTTAGCAAGGGGGGGGGGCACGCAGAGGGAAGAAATGAGAAAAGAAGCGAGGGAAGGGAAGGAGGCTCAGATTCTAGGTTGAGGGTGGTTTCTGTGAACATGCAAAGTCTTGGGAAACAAGAGGAATGACCTGCAGCTGTTATTAGCAGAAGGGAGGGTGGACATAGCAGCAGTAACTGAGACTTGGGCCACACCGCGCCATGACTGGGACCTCTTAATCCCTGGATATAAATTATACAGGAGGGACAGGGTGGTAGGGAAGGGGGTGGGTGGCGATTTATATCAGAGAGGGTATAACATTTTATTTATTTATTTTTTATTTATTGAGGTCGTGGATTACACCAGTGAGCAGATGCTCATTTATAGTTCCACATCAGTTACATAGACAATACAATACAGATGACAGGGTTACATATGGTACAGGTAAGTTACAGGGTACAACTGCATTAACTAGCTTAGGCAGTATAGCAGCTAGCCGCGTCAGAGGTTAACACCCTACTTGGAAGTTCTCAGAGGTTAAAAGAAGGAGGGGTTGCAAACATGGGTGGAAGGAATAAGGTAGTTGGGAGCATCTGAGGGGGTAGGGAAGTGGGAGCGATGATTGGGGGGTAGGTGTAACCTAAAGTGCTGGGACTGGGGTCCCTCAACCCAATGAGCTATCAGGAGTTAAGTGCAGGTAGTTGGTTGATGCTCCAGGAAGTTGCTAATGGTAGCAGTCACATTTACTAGATTTTACTAGGTGCTGCCGGAGTCTGCATTTGAACGATCCAATAGATGTGGCATTGATAACGTCAGGAGATAAGGCATTGATCCACAGTAGAGCACGATAGCAAAAGGCACATTGTACCAGGGCTGTGCAGCATCTGGGAACTTTGTAGATCTGGGTGGAGGAGTTCCTTGTGGGTTGGGTGCTTGAGCGTGGAGTTAGGAGATTTTGGACCCCTGTGGGTAGTTGGCTAAGGGAGCATTTCTTGGCGATGAGGCAGGTTTGGTAGTTTATTCTGTCCTTCAGTTGTAGCCAACCTACCCGGGTGTAGAGCTCACAGGTGTGCATTAGTCTCCGCACCTGTGAGTAGTAGGCTCACCTTGTTTAGTGCAGTGGTGATGTGGTTTAGGGCTTGCATAAGGGAGGAGTTGGAGGAGGGAAGGTTGGAAACATTGTGGCTTCAGTTATGGTCCAAAAGAGGGAGAAAGGTGAGGCTGGGGGTGGTTTATAGACCACCCAACAAGGAAAGGGACAGAGAACTAAGATCACAAATATTGGAAGTTGCAGGGAAAAGGGAGGTTGTAATAGTGGGTGACTTCAACCTGCCCAAGGTAGACTGGAGCATGCTATCCACAACATGTGCCAGGAGTCAGGTGATCTTAGAAGGGTTAAAGAGTGGGTTGCTGACTCAGGATGTCCTAGAACCCACCAGGAAAGAGGCAACCCTTGATCTAGTGCTCACAAATAGGGAGCACGTACAAGAAATAATGGTAAAGGAGCCCTTGGGTGGAAGTGACCATTGCACAGTGTGGTTCCAGTTGGATATGGGCAGGGGAAACATCCCCACTAAGACCAAAATCCTTGATTTTAGGACGGCAGACTTCACAAAGATGGGCGAGGTGCTAAGGAGACACTTGACAGGCATCAGAATAGATATGGGGGTAGACCAAAAGTGATCCATCATTAAGGATGGGATAATGTTTACCACAGAGGAGTGCATTAGGCTCAAAGGGAAGAATTCAAGGGCCAAAGCACCCAGCTGGTTCAGTTCTGAGGTTGCCCAGACAGTAAGGGACAAGAGATCAGCCTATAGGAAATTCAGAAAGAGCATTAGTAAGATGGATAGATATAATTACCTAAGGTTGGTTAGTGTGGCAAGTAAGGTAGTCTGGGGGTAAGGCACAGAAGAATAAGCAAATAGCTGAGGGAATTAAGAAGGGGGAGAAGGGCCTTTTTCGCTATGTAAGCAAGAAAATGGACAAGAAGGATGGTATTGTTAGGCTTTGGAAAGGGGATAAGTGGGTGGAGGAGAACAGGGGAAAGGCAGAGGTACTGAACGAATACTTTCTGTCCCTTCACCAGGGAGAAAGACAGACCGGTGCCTACAGGGGGGCGAATAGGAGCAGGGGGCAGGGGAGCACAGATGTGGTGGTAGGGGAGGATAGAGTGAAGGAGGGGCTGCTAACACCGAAGCTGGACAAATCATTTGGCCCAAACAGCATACACCCAAGGGTACTGAGGGAACTAGCGGAGAAGCTTGTGGGGCTACTGGCAGGCCTGTTCAATAGTTCTGTGGAGTTGGGTGTGTTACTACAGGACTGGAGAATGGCACATGTGGTGCCCCTCCATAAGAGTGGTCTCAAGGATGTCCCAGGGAATTACAGACCGGTTAGTCTGACCTCAGTCATGTGCAAGCTCATGGAGAACATACTTAAGGAAAGATTGATAGAGTAGAGGAGTGTGGTCTCTAGGATGTGATGCAGCACGGGTTTATGGAAGGGAGATCATGTCAAATGAATCTAATTGACTTAGCTAGGTCACAAAGACAGTAGACAGTGGCCATGTGGTGGACATCCTTTATCTGGACTTCAGCAAGGCCTTGACTCCACAAGAGGTTGATCAGGAAGTTGGCGGACCTCAGGGTTGGGGAGAAGATGACCAGCTGGGTAGAAAGATGTCTAAGGAGCAGGACCCAGAGGGCAGTAGTGGGGGGAGAGTTATCTACCATCAGGGATGTCACCAATGGGGTCCTGCAGGGCTGGTTGCTGGGACTGATGATGTTGTTCAGTACCTTCATCAATAATATTGGTGATGGCATCAAGGGTAAAATGTGCCTATTCTCAGATGACACCAAGGTCTGTGGGAGTGTGAACACAGCTGAAGGGATACAAGACCTACAGGACAATGTGAAGAAACTTGAGAGGTGGTCTGAGATTTGGCAGCTTGGCTTCAATGCCAAGAAATGCAAAATTATGCACATTGGAGCCAAGAATCCCAGGATGGCGTATTAGCTGGGAGGGGTCTGGGTATCTGCAACAGAGGAGAAGGATCTGGGGGAGATGATCGCTAGCGATCTGAAGCACTCATTGCAGTGCAAGAGAGTAGCAACAAGGGCAAACAAAATGTTGGGATGCATAGCCAGAGGGATCAGCAGTAGACGAGAGGAGGTTATACTGCCCTTGTACAATTCACTGATGAAGCAACATCTAGAGTACGGAGTATTGTACTGGTGTCCGCACCTTAAAAAGGACATTAACCTGCTGGAGACAGTCCATAGGAGGGCAGCAAAGATTACTGTGGGTCAGCAGTGTAGAGGATATGAAGAGAGGTCGGGGGACCTGAGCATGTACTCTCTGGAGGAAAGGAGGGAGAGAGGGGGACATGATCCAGACCTTTAAGTACTTGAAAGGAATAAATAGGGTGGATAAGAATGGTCTTTTTAAGCTAAGTGGCAGCAGAAGCTCGAGGGGACACAGTCTTAATCTGGGGGTGGGGTTTAGTAGGGAAGTTAGGAAGCACTTCTTCACAGAAAGGGTGGTGGCCAGTGGAATGCGCTACCAGAAGAGGTGGTCTAGTTGAAAATGGTGAGCCGCTTCAAGAGAGGCTAGGATAGACATAAAAGGAAAGTGAAGGGTCATGTGAGGGGGGGGCAGATGGAAAGGATGGGAGGATGGGGGCAGGGGCAGGGGCAGTAGCTTAATGCTGTGGATCCTGCAGTATAAGCAGACTACATAGACCAAATGGCCTCATTCTGCTGGCTTCTTTGTATGTTCATATTTGTATTCTTTAGCATGTTCACACCATCCCTACCTCTCCCTTTTTGCCTCCAGCATGCACACATTGAGATCTTGCAACCTCTCCATTAAGATTTTTCCTGCTGACTCTAGGGGTCATTTTAGTTACCCTCTTCAGCACCGCCTCCACCCCGTGCCTTTTCTGTCTTCAAGTGCAGACCCCAGAAATGTACACAGTACCTCAGGTGAGGACGAACAAGGGATCTGTACAGTGGCAGAATCACCTCACTCCTCCATCTACTGATCCTCCTTCCTATACAGCTCAGATCCGAGTCACTCTCTCCACTGCCTTGTTGCAGTGCACTGATTTTTTTTAATTTTATTAAGCTGTTTATCCCCTTACAGGCGGGCAGGCAAGCAGCTCCAGACCCTCCCTCGGAGGGGCTCGTTCTCCAGCCCCAGCTGCTCCCGCGTGCAACCCACCCGAAAGTCCCCTCAGGTTGCCCCCCCAGTGGCATGGCCAGGGCAAGGGTGTCGACTCCCCGGAGACCAACATCTAGACTCCAGTGGCCGGGCGTGGAGCAGGAGGGTCATCATAGAGCCTGCCGGGCTCCCCTTCTTTCTCCCATTCCTCCCTCCGGGGTGTCTGGGTATAAGTGCACGTGTGTGGTGGCACCTTCATGCCATGCCCACCAGTAATGTGCCTCGTAGCCTGTATCACCCTCCAGCCCCCACCAGAGGACGATGAGCAGGTAGTACAACAATCCCTCCCTCCTTGAGAGAGGGGAGCAGTCCTCTGGATGCTCGATCCTCTCTCACACCTGACAACCCCCAGTGGCTTGGGCTCGATACCGAACCCGGATCGCCAGTGTGGTGCAAGTTGTGGCATCCAGTGCCTCAACCTCCGGTGCCACCGGGCCGGCTGTGCACTGATGTTTTTAAATTGTGAGATATTGTTACTGTCTGTTGTACCTAGACATGACATCAATGATTATGAACTGCACCCATTAATTCCTACTGTGGTAATATTAACAATGCTACATTACACAGTATTTAATTCTTATAGCTTGAATTGTTTAGCATTCTGTTGTGCTGTTTTCATCAATCTTACTTAAAGGTGTATTTCCCTAATGCTTTGGGTAGGGAGGCAGTATAGAGCAGTGGTTTAAGGCTCTGAGTTGCAAATCTGGTGACATCCAACAGACCAGACCTGGGTTTGAATCCCTCAGCTTCCACTTGCATACTGTGTGACCCTGAGCAAGTCACTTAACTTCCCCGTGCTCCCAGGATGCACCTGTAAAAAAGCTTTCAGTTTAGTGTGCTACTCCTCGTTAAATAACTGAAAAAAAAACAAAAAAAACCCACTTCTAACAGTGTTCTGTTCTCCCCTCCTGTATACTACCTAAGCTGCAATAGACTAATGTTACTTCGCAGTATATAACAGTAGACTTACTCCCTGTCAGGATGCAGCCTATACCTGTGTTACTTGATTTACTGCCAACCAACATTCTGGGTACTACCTAGGCTGCATTAGGCTACTGCTACATAGCAGTACACAATAGTTGACTTACTCCCTATTTGGGTGCAGTCTGCATTTGTGTTACTTGATTTCTGCCTACCAACATCCTGGGTACTACCTAAGCTGCATTACTTAACAGCTCTGTAGCAATGTCCAGTGGCAGATTTACTCCCTATCTGAGTGCAGTCTATATTGGTGTTACTCGTTTAGTAAGTAAATCTTTATTTATGAAGCAACCTGTCCCTGAGGCTCAGGACTTTTTTGCAATGCACAAACAGTGAGACAAAAATGAATCCACAGCTCAAAAGGAGCAATAACAAAAATAATAAGGGCATAATTAGATTAGATAAATGAATAAAAAAGAATTAGTTGAAATCTTAGACCAGTATAGCTCAGTTCCCAAAAGCTTCCTTAAAGAGGTCAGCTTTCAGGCTCCACTTAATGGACTCCAACAAGGGGGCCCCCTCAAAGACCTTGGAAGTGAATTCCACAGGGCTGGCACAGCCACCACAAATGCGCGGTCACCAGATGTTTTTAGCCAGGCCCTGAAAATTTACTAGGAGGCCTTCGGAGGAGGAGCGGAGCGAGCGCTGAGAGTGGTAGAGCATCAGGAGATCGGTCAGGTAGCTTGGACCCAGACCATATAGGGCTTTATAGTCAAGAAATTGTTTACTGCCCACAAAATATCGTTTATCAGGCTCATTCTCTAACTAGGCCTTATACCTAAACCTATGTAGTTCCAGTATCAGGCTCACTGCCACTGCAAGTCTCTGACTACATATCTAGCTGGATATTGACTGCATAAGCTCATTATCAGTCCCCTGTTACTTACCTGGATGCTGCCCACATTGGTCTAGTTGACCTGCTCACTCCTGGCTACCTCCCACATCTAAGTGACATATATATATATATATATAAATATATATATATATATATATATATATATATATATATATATATATATATATGGATATTTAAAATAATACTATTAAAAAGCATATACAAAATTTCTGGTAATACACCAGAGCCGAAGTGATAATAGTATCGTTGGCAAGTGATAATACTATCGTTCGGAGCTCGTAATACTATCGTTTGAGCTCCGAACGATAGTATTGTCACAAAACTTTAAGAGCGCAAACTCAACACCGTAGGCTTCTTCCTGACATTGCCAAAGCTGTGTGTGGTGACATTACTGAAACCGCACCTCGTGATTGGACGTGGTTTCGTTGTGGGTGGGCCAATTATTTAAACAAACATGGCGGGTGTCTCTCGCTTAGCTAGAGAAAATCATTCCTGCAGTTCAGTACACATGCCGTTTTCCTACCTATCCTTTATAGCCTTCAACAAGAAAATAACTAAAGGTAAGACAGCCTACCAAAGGAAAGGCACGAGATGAACCGAGCTAGTGGGTAGGCAAGCGAGCGTGTGCGGTGTACATGGCAAGAGTGAGCCCTCACTGTGGTGGGAACCTAGCCTCACAGCACCACATAAATGGCTAACAAAAAACCCTCGCATCCATATATTACAAAAAATGAAAAATAGGCGAGTGTCTATCACTCGGGAGTAATACCATCTCAAGGTTCCCTTGTCCCCAGAACCTCTCGATGGAATTACTCCCTTGTAATAGACACTTGCCTATCTATTATTCTATATATATATATATATATATATATATATATATTATATATATCATTACCCCGCTACAGTATCTGGTCAGTTTGGCAAAACGAAAAATGTGCTCTCAAAAACCACACAGGAATAAAAGTGTGTGAGGTCCTGGAGTTGGTATATATCATTTAGAGCGGTTTCGGACCATGCTTAGATTATGGGACCGCATCACAAGGTTTTTGCTGGCGCCATTTTTTGTTTAAGCTAATTGACCCCGTGCCCACTTTTACCCATTGTCTACCTAAATAATCATTTAAAAATTTAGCTCCTGGGACTAGTACTTCTTTGCAACTGAACGGGTATTACCCTGCACAAAGGTAGCAGTAGGCCTATTCAGTCATGTGATGCATGTGGTAGGAAAGGCGGCTTCAGCGTTGGCTCCGTCGGGAACTTGTTTTTAAAACTTATTTTTAGCACTAATTGTGACTTCAAGACTCACCAAACCACAACAAATTAAGGAAGTCAACCCAGCTGAACAATAGACCTTTGCATAGCTTGTGTTCATGAATACAGAAAGAGACAACATGGACATAACTGAGCATGCCACTCCTGCTGCCTGAGAGATCACAGGCTGCAAAAATACTCAAACTGGACACCAGTCTCTTGACGCTGCCTGGTTGAGCAATGGAATTGTAAACAAAGAACCGATTCTTCCGTGAACTCAACACAGTCTAGGATACTCCTGGAAACATCTGAAGATTTTAAAACCCTCAAGCCAACTTTTGAGCAACTTACCAGGGGGTTAGAGATGCGGGGGCTTGGATGAGCTCCCTGGAGGACTGGGCAGCTTAAAAGGAACTGGAGATCTTGTCGATCGGATGGCACCTGCAGAAGCTAGAGGACCACGAGGGATGAAGTCACCATAACAACTTGGTGGTGGTGGGACTGCCAGAGAAGGCAGAAGGGCCCAATGCCATTACTTTAATACAATATAAAAAGTAGGGGCTGATAGCTATTAATACAGAACTTGACGAATGAAAGACACAGACTCCAGCATCTGGCAGATGAGCTGAACACTGCCTACACTCATTGACCTCCGAAGGTACGAGTTAGGGAGATGGAGTCTGGTAATGCAGGTGGTGAGGGCTGTTAGGAAAGAGAGACAGCAAATGGTTTAAAAAGTTTATAAAGAGTCTGAATAGGAATAAATAGGGCTGGTTGAAAGGTAGGAGCTAAGGAAGGATGATTAATGCAGAAAAAAAACAGGAAACCAAAGATATGTATCTCCAAGAGAGTGCAAGGCATCACTCAGCAGAACAGAAAAGCAGAGCTGCAGCTTTAAGCTGGGCAGTGACATTACCATGCGTCACAGATCCAGAATGACGGAGGCTCAGCAAACAGGGAACTGCTCTGAGAATGGGGCAAGAACCAGAAACCCCCAAAAGAGAACAGAAGCCAACAACAAGAGTGGAGTCCCAAGGGAACCCAGACAGAAACAAGAGGTAATGGGGTGGAGGCCTGCTCGATTGAAAGCTGCATGGGCAGCAAGTCTAGAAAAGCAAGGGAGAGGGAGGACAGGCAGATGAGAGAGGGCACAAAGGAGGGAAACAAAAGGCAAGAGATGGGGGAGATGGTGAGAACTGCTGAGGAGAGCAGCGAAAAGGCACACACAGAGGGCAAAGAAAAGCACAAGAGGACGGAACAAGGGAGAAAAAATTAGCAGACAAGAGCAACACAGCCACACGGACCATGCAGCGTCTCAGCATTCGAGACATGCTAAGCGTAGGATGTGGGACAGGCTGGCTTATATTTGGGTGGTGGGAGAAGTTATTCCCCCACATTGAATCTCAGGCAAAGCCTTCCCAAAATAAAAGAACATGTTATAGCACAGCTAGGATAGTAATGAGCCAAGCTTCTCCCCTTAGCAAGTATTCACAGATAAGCCAGCTAGAAACTGCTTAGCCCCACCTTAGCAAAATGTTCCAACAATGTCCACATTATATAAAATGTCCATTGAATTGTAATAGCCCAGTCTAACTTGAGACTTCTATTCCAACAGGACCCCAGTATAACCAAACCTCACAAACTATACACTAAACTGAGGTTCTGATTCAAATATTTTCAGCAAAAGTATCTGGTTCTGCTGAATCAGCCTCATGTCCAGGTAGCAAAGCATCCAAAAATCTGTCTACTCCCTTGGTATCAACAAAAGTATATGGTTTACCTTTGAATGAGAAACTTAAACGGGCTGGAAAGAACCAATTTGCTGAGATACCACCCTCAGCTTGCTGAGGATGACTCCACAGAAGTCATATCAGGGAGTAAGATGATCTGTCCCATAAACTGAATGTTTTGTTTGTCCGTCGATGCCACTAAGACCACAAGTTGTTCCTCCAGTGAATGCAACCCTACCAACACAGTAATGATATGCTGGACACGTTCCTGTTGGTTTAGTCTATCTGGTAAAACAAAATGCTATTTTACCAAGCACTGCTTCTGAGCTCAGACCAAAGGAGTCCCGAAGAATTTGTTCAAATGTGGATTTTAGCTCATAGAAATTATAGATTTTGTTGGCTGAAAAGGACCTTTAGGCCTATCCAGTCTGCCTCCTGTTCCTGCCTATTCTGTCACCACTGACCCTCGTTGGTCATATGTGTCACTCCCTCCCCATTCCTTTACCCAATATGCCCCTGTGCCTACCGTACAAATGCTTGAAGCTTCCCACGGTCTTTGCCCCCACTACCTCCTCTGGTAGGTTGTTCCGGTCATCTACCACCCTTTCGATGAAGAAGTATTTCCGCACATCTCTCCTAAACTTCCCTCTCTTAGCTTCATTGCATGCCACCTTGTTCTAGTGCCTTCCTTTCTCTGAAATAGGCCCCCACTTTCCCTTTGTTCACTTCTGTGAGGTGCCTCTAGATTTCAGTCATGTCCCCCTGCCCTCTCCTTACTTCCAGGTAGTATATGTTGAGTTCCTGCAGCCTTTTCTCATATGGCTTCTCATGCAACCTCTTACCATTTTGGACGCCCTTCTCTGTAATGTCTCCACCCTTTCAATGTCCTTGCAGAAGTGCAGCCTCCAGACCTGGAGACAGTACTCCAGGAGGGGCCTCACCAGAGTATGACACAACAGCAGCACCACCTCCCTCCTCCTGCTAGAAATCCCTCTCCCAATGCATTGCAACATCCTGCTAGCCTTTCCAACTGCTTTGTCACACTGCCCAGCTACCTTGACATCATCAGATGTGATGACCCCTACGTCTCTTTCTTGCTTGGTGACTGTAAGCTCCACTCTCCCCGTCTTATACACAGTCCTGAGTTCTGTAGCCCTAAATACATATGTAACCCCCTACAAATGGGGGTACCCAAAAAGTCTTCCTTGAGCTTTCATAAATGCTCACCGCCAGGCTGGTGTTCTGCGTTTTAGCAGTTTAAATGTATTGCCAGAGAGTGCCTGTATAGCCTCTGTGTACTGTCTCTTCAAGAGCTGCCTGGATTGCAGTCATAATTAATCTGAGAGGGAGCTCTGTTAGAAGATGTACTTGTTTGCTGATCATTTGTTAGAGTAGTAATAATATTGCAGTTGGTTCTAACCTGCCTTCTTTGCAGCATGGACAGTTCTGTTTGTTTGCATCATCTTGGTCCTGGACTGCTGAAATGGGCCAATCAGTACATCTGGGACTGTAAAATGGAGCCTGTCTACAGGGGCTTGGTGGGGCCAAAACTTGTAGGAATTGTAGTTTTGGGCTTTTGGCGCCTAAAATAATCTGATGGGGGAGCCCTTGTTGTGACTGACAGACAGATCAACCAACCAAACCTTTTGGATCTTGGGGAAAGTCCCACACTGCTTGCAGTTTCAGTTAGATCTGAGTTGGGAAGTGAAGAAGTAACAGCTCGAGATAGTTTGAGCAGCAATCCACAGTGGATTCGCATGGGGAACTGTGGAAAGGCCTGAGTTTGACCTGCATGCCTACCTGCTGTTCCTGAGAGGGAACTTGTGGGTTTTTTTCAGACTGAATCCGAATTTGGAGAACAAATTAAGCCACTGAATTGTGACCAGACTTTAACCTGAAGAAGACTGAAGATTTGCTGAATGCGATCAACCTGTCAGGACTTCCAGCTACCTCTGAACTCCTGGATTGTGCAGAGACTCTGTAATTGCAACCGGAGAGCCATTTGTCTGGTACAGTGGAATTTTCTTACATGTGAATGTGCTGTGTGCTTATAGTGGGTCGTGATTTGGTTCTTCACTGTGTGTCTGAACTGTGTTTTGCTTGCTGGAGGCTGTATCCAGCTCCATGGACTGAATCCGTATCCATTTCCGTTTGCCTGGGCCCTGATACACTGGTCCAGCCAGAATACCTGCTATGCAGAGAAAGTCATCGACGAGAGACTGGCCTGGGGATCTGTCCCCTGCTCAGTGCCTTGAACAGGAATGATGTCTCTGTGATTTGTGTGGGCCCTGCTTCTCCGGGCACTCCAGCTCAACAGCCTGCAGTCTCGATTTCATCCTGCCTGTGCTAGTATTGGGTATCGTGAATCTTAATCTGAGAAAATTACTTGAAGCGTTTACTTTACAATGTGGAAAAAACTATAGCTTCACTTTCAAGTTAATTACTTGGAACATTTACTTTCAATGTCTTCGATATGAATAATTACAAAACCTACGTTCTGTATGCCCGTCAATTAGAATAAGTAGATAACAGTCCCGATTTCAGAAAAATAAGTCTGTACACTGCTAAAAGCTTGGTGTAACAAATTTCCTTCTTAACTTTGGTAATTGTTGGGAAAACCGGCCATGTGAACGCAGGCAGACAATAGCACATTTAAATCGAAATTCCAAAGTAGAAAACCTGTGCTGTACCATACCAAAGGTTGCACTGTAAGGTAGGCAAATCCTCAAAGTTACAAATGTTCAGTAACAGCGCTTACAAAGGACGACACAGGAAATGGTGCTGCATAGTACAAATTGTACTCTTTAGATTTATTCAAAGTGAAATTCACCCAGCACTCCAGCAATTCCATCAATTCACCAACAAAGCAGAGCCCCTAGCGCCTCTGCAACTTGCCTTCCAAAGGGGGCGTATACAGACTAGTCCCACCATTAAGTATTTATACAAAAAACACAGTGTGACATCATACTTTATCTACATTGTGGTAGGATGTCCAATTAAGTGTCCATTCTACATTTTAAATCATTTGATGAAGTTTTTTCATGTCACAAGGTTCCATTACTAAAAATAAAATTAAAAAATGGTAATGTCCCCAACATTAAGAAACAAGATGACAGGTGATAAATAAAAAAGTAGTTCTTTTATTACAAAAAAATATATACCTATATAATAAACTTTTGGTTGATCATTTCAATTTATGTGAGCTTGATCCCATGTTATTAAAAGTAATGATGTTAGAACCAGTATTTAAAGGACACTGGAAAACATTATTTAGTTAAGTTTTTATGATGTAAACAATTCAAAACCTTTTGTTTATCACCTGTCATCTTGTTTCTTAATGTTGGGGACATTACCATTTTAATTTATTATAATAATCTGTACGTTCCAGTGTAAGTAATTCTTTGTAATGCTGTTACTGAACATTTGTAACTTTGAGGATTTGCCTACTTACAGTGCAACTTTTGGTATGGTAGGCGCGGTTTTCTACTTTGGAATTTCGATTTAACCTTGTTTTACAGGGGGTTCCCAGGGTCAAGCTAGAGGAACCAGCCCTGGTGGTAAGTGCAAACAGTGTGGGTAATTGCCTGGTGAATAAGGGTCATTGTGAAAGTGATTATTGTGTACTGTTCAGGCCACTAGAAGGAGGAAAGGGGGGTTACAGTGTCCCAGAGGGCTGTGCCCAGGTCAGCTTGACCACTACCAACCCTGACCTCTGGGTGGAGGCACCCATATCAGAACCTAGGCCCCTTGACCTGATACTAGCCAAGCAGGCAGGGGTAGTAGCCCTTGGGATAGTGCCACCTAGGGGTTACACGTAACCTTGCATTTTTCAGCACTGAAACCCAGCTGCTACCCCTAGACCATTCTTCTAGTTCCCTCAGATCCTTTTGCATTCTCTCCACCTCTTTCTGAAGGTGTCAACCTTGATTTTTGTATCATCCACAAAGAGACACACCTTACCCTCAAGCTCCTCCACAATGTTACTTATGAAGGCACTAAAGAGGACCAGTTCCACCACCAAACTCTATGGTACAGCATTAGTGACTCTTCTATCACCTAAGTGGATACTGTTTATTGCCACCCTTTGTCTCCTATCCCTTTACCAGTCTGATACTCAGCTTGTCACTTTCTCCCCCACCCCAGGCTACTTAGTTTCCTAACTAGCCTCCTGTGCGGCACAGTGTTGAAAGCTTTACTGATAGGACACGTCCTCTGCTCTCGCTTGATTCACCTCCCTGGTAACCCAGTCAAAGAAATCTATGCAATTAGTTTGCCATGACCTCCCTCATCTGTAACCGTGCTGACAGTGGTCCTGCAGCCCTTTTGCCACCAGATGTTCCATGAGCCTCTCCTTCAGTAGTATCTCCATTAACTTCGCCACCACTGATGTGAGACTGACTGACCTGTAGTTGCTAGTATCCTCCCTACTGCTGCTTCTTTGCAGAGGGACTACATTGGCCCTCCTCCAGTCCTCTGGAACTTCCCCAATGTCCACTCAGGTGCTAACAAACACTGCCAGAGGGTTGGCCAGCACTGTGCTCAGTTCCTTTAGGACCCTTGGATGCATCCCATCTGGCCCCATCACCTTAGTCTCCGTTAAGGCTTCCAAACCCTTCTAGACCCTCTCCACCAAGAGGGGACTTGCGTCTACTCCCCTTCTCTCTGGTGCTTACTGCAGCATGCTGGTCTTTCTCCCCCCCCCAACCCTCTACAATGAAGATCGAGAAAAAGTAATCATGTAGTATTTCTGCTTTCTCTTGATCTTCCTCTGCGCAGTTCCCCCTGCCCTTCCAATTCTCACAATCTCTCCCTTTGTCTTTCTGTTTCCTCCACATACCTGAAGAAGGTCTTGTCCCCTTCCTTCGACCTCCTTAGCCATCCCTTCCTGTGTTAGTGCTTTAGTTGCCCACACTCACCTTCCTCCTTCCCTTTGTTTTGCCAGATATACCTCCCTGTCTTCATTTTCTGTGTCTCTTTGGTGCAGCAATTGACCTTGGCAACCCCACTAGTCTTATGTTCACCGACTGAAGCTGATTTTCCAACACTTCCACCTTACCACTTAAAAATTTTGGAGTCCTTTGCCTGAAGAGCTGCAAACTGCTCCTGATGACCATTCAGAATCTCCAACAATTGTGTTTGCTCCTCAAACCCAGTCTCCAGCTTTTGAACCCATTAATACATAGTGGATAAGGTATTGCTGGTTTTATTGACTTTTGATTTTATGTTTTGTAAAAATTGCAAAGACTATGTCAATGTCTATATCCATCTCCAGCTTACGTTGTGCTGCCACCCCACTAGGTCTTGGTAGGAGGAAATCTTCAAACCCTTCTGGACCCTCTCCACCTAGAATGGACTTGTGTCCACTCCCTCTGGTGCTTACTGCTGCATGCTGGTCTGTTCCCCCCCAACCCTCCACCATGAAGATTGAGAAAAAGTAATCATGTAGTATTCTGCTTTCTCTTGATCTTATTCTGCGCAGTACCCCGTGCCCTACTGATTCTCACTATCCCTTCCCTTGTCTTACTCTATCCTCCACATACCTGAAGAAGGTCTCGTCCCCTTCTTTGCCCTCCTTAGCTATCCCTTCCTCTGTTAGTGCTTTAGCTGCCCTCACCCACTTTCCTTCTTCTCTTTGTTTTTTCTAGATATACCTCCCTGTCTTCATTTTCTGGGTCTCTCCGGTGCAGCAGTTGACCTTGGCAACCCTACTAGTCTTATGTTCACCGACCAAAGCTGATTTTCCAACACTTCCAACTTAGCACTTAAAAAATTTGAGCCTAGCCGGCCTGGTGGCACAGAGGGTTGAGGCGCTTGACCCCACAACTCATGCCATGCCGGTGACCCGGGTTTGGGAATGAACTTTGGTCATCGGGGGTCTGCAGGGGAGAGAGGGGAATGAGCATCCGGAGGACTGCTCTCCCTTCCCAGGGTGGGTTCCAGGGTATGCCCCACTCCATAGTGGCACCTATTGGAGACTAGGGGGCCCCACAGACAGCAGGATTTGATGCTACATTGGGGGTGGAGTGGCGGCGGCCAAGCTGCATGTAGGTGCCCTGCTGGCACTGCATGTCCACGCTCCAGGGAGAAACTGCACAGAAAAACCCTGGTGGCCTAGTGGAGGTGAAGAAGACCCAGAGACCTGCCCATATCCCAACACTGGACCTGCCTCCCTGGGCTCCAGCTCTACCGGCTCATGTGGCTGTCCCTCTAATCACAGATAGGCCACCACAGGCAGCCAGGCCCTCCCCCAGGGGGTGATCCAGGGGGCTCCTCAAGCCGTGCAGCCAAGTGGAGACAGCTCTGTAGGAACCCAGCAGAGGAGGTTTCAGGCAGGGAGTAGGGGCAGAGTTGAGTGGTCCCCTAGAGAGATGCCCTAGGTCCCAGTAAATAAAAGAAAGTAAAAAAACAAAACAATTTGGAGTCCTTTGCCTGAAGAGCTATAAATTGCTCCTGACGACCATTCATACTCTCCAACAATTGTGTTTTCTCCTCAAATCCAGTCTCCAGCTTTTGAACTCGTTAATCCATAGTGGATAAGTTATTGCTGGTTTTATTGACTTTTGCTTCTATCCTTTGCAAAATTTTAAAGATTATGTCAATATCTGTATCCATCTCCAGCTTAAGTTGTGCTGCCACCGCACTAGGTTTTAGTAGAAGAAAATCTTCAACTGATTTGATTTGAGAGGATGACGCATGTACAAAATGTGTCCTTCTGTCCCATACTGGAATCAGAACCCCCAAATTGGACATTAGCTGGTGTAACATATAAAACACTGATACTTAAATATATATCTTCAATAAAGATATGAAAAGAACAGGAGCTCCACAAAAGTGCATATGTCCTAGCTGTTGGTTGGCTCCACCCCATGTGAATTAAACTTTCCAACAGCTACAATTTTAAACAAAACACTGACAATCCTCCCAACTGTTGTAAACTCTCGTCCTACAGTATCACAGTCTTACAGCTATGCAAAACCATATCTGTTTTTTTCATCCTTTGTCTATGTCCCTTTTGTCATTACCTCTTCCTCTTCCACCTCCAGCCCCATCGCCCATCGTCTCCAGGACTTACATGGTTCAAGCCCGTAGCTGGTAAGTGGTGCAGAGCCTGCAGAGGCATAAATCATTAAGCAAGAATAAAGGAGTAATGGAGGCAGGGAACGAAGAAGGTAAAAAGGGAGGTGGGTCAAGGGAGCTTCAGGGAACAGCACAGGCAGTAAGGGGGGAGGTGCAGGGAGGGAGTAAGGTATGGAGAGCCATGAGAACCAATGCAAGGAGTCTGGGAAATAAAATTCTGGACATGGAGGACTGGATTTGGAGGCCATGACAGAGTGGGAGTTGTGGTGCACTGATCGCCACAATTGGCACATGGCCATACCTGTCTACTCTCTGTGCAGGAGAGACAAGGAAGGGAGAAAATGTTGTGCTATATGTGAAGAAAACTGGTACTGAACTCAAAAAAGACAAAGGCAATGTTGTTTGGAAACAGGAGATTTGGAGTGCACAGAAGTGATCTACTAAACCATCTTCTGTGTCTGATTCTTACAATTGGCAGAGGTAATAAAATACCTCAGTGTCAACTTCAAGCAGAAATTAAGTCCCATGTTGAACAGCTATCAAAATCTGTCCACCAAAAGCTTGGGCTAATGTTCTGGCATAGGGCCTATCTCACCCAGACTGTGCAGCTAACCATTGCCAATAGTATCTAGCTACCCAGGTTACTATACTGAGCACCTGTGAGAAACATGGAGCTCAACAGGCTCGAAGTGTTATGTATGTAACAGCCCCTTGACTCACCTTGTCTGTTTCCAGGGCCCTTGGTTCTCTTCTGAACACACCTCCAAGGGGCCCGGCCTGGGTTGAGGAGTGAAGAGAAGAAATGGCACAGTGCCTCCACCTGGGGTAATGGCAGGGAATACCTGTGAACAGATTGCAGATCACCACCCCCCAAGGAAATATATAATAGCTGCTCCCAAGGGCCCTTCCCCACACAATAACAGTCCCTCCCTCCCTCTTGTAATGATTCACAGTACCAGAATATAACAATTAACAGTATTCATTTGGGGGGAGGGGAAAGAAGAGAAGAAATAACATAACAACATTAATAACAACTAACTGAAACAGTTTCACCCCACACAATCTTCACCTCCCATACCTACGGGTGCACTCAGCTTCCCACTTGCAGTTGCCCAAAATGCCTCTAAAGTCCCTTTGGTGGGTACCATACCGCGGTGTAGATGTCACTGGAGATCCTTCGTTGGGGCACAAATAACTGTGAACAGTAGACATAATGAACCTTCAGGTCTGAGCACAGTTTTCTGGAAGAGTCTGCCCAGGATCTAGCCCCCTAATTTTCACCTAGCTAGCTAGCTAATAAAGACTCCCCAAAGCAGTACTTAAAGTTCAGCAGTTCAAAGGGGGTTCAGCAAATTGGCTTTGACTGTACCAAGGAGGTATCAGGTTGGTGTAGGGTTACCAGATGTCCTCTTTTACGAGGACATGTCCTGTTTTCCATCTGCCAAATATTCTTCATCTACCTTCTCTATCCTGTTGTATTATTATTATTTTTACAATTTTTTTACTCTCTCCTTCCCCAGACCTCATTGTAAATGAGCTGTGATGGTGGTGGAGACTTTAAACCTATGTACTCGGGGTCTGGCACAAGGGCTCATCGAGGGAGGGACTAAGTGTCCTCTTTTTGGCATTCCAAAATCTGTTCCTCTAGGTTGGTGGTACACCACAACAGCACCAAGGCTGGCTGAAGAAATTGAAGAATGCTGGTGTCTTCACCTGCCTGGCCTTGACAATTTCACCTCTGAGGCCTTTGTAGACAGTGTTCACCAGGCAGGCCTCTCGCTGTCTTCTTCGCTGGGTCTTCTCCTCCTTCTTCAGCATAGGGACAGGGCAGACATGGTCCCCTAGGTCTTTCTGTTGCACACTCTCGACAAACACAATTAGCAGCTGGGCTTTGGCTCAGTCTCTAACCCCAGCACTGTCACTTTGCTTCTCTACATACAACAGGGGCTGGGCTCAGACAACATCTCTAGCCTTACCACTCTCAGTCTCTCAGGTTTGCAGCAAGATGCTGTCTCAAACAGCACTTACCCCACCGAGGGGACATAGGTGGCTCAGTCTTTAATCAGTGCTGCAGTACTTTGCAATTCACACAGCCCCACTTGCAGCCTCTGCTCTCACACTGCACTTCCAGCTTACTCTCTGCTGAAAACACCAAGTTCACTTTCTCTGCAGCGAACTTCATCTCTTCTTTTCCCTTGCTGCAAACACTCCAATTTCTCTCTCTCTCTCCCTCTCACTCTCACTCTCTCTGACTCTCACTTCCCAGGTGCTCTGCCTTTTATTGTTATGCTGAGGCTGGACAAGCTGATGAGACAAAGGTGCAGGTCTTAGGCTGGAGAGCACACAACAGTTTCTCCTGCTCTCTCTCTCTCTCTCTCTCTCTCTCTCCAGACTCGGGATGAACTCCCTTTTGGTGAGCACAACAGTACCTTTTATCTCTTTTACACAGCCCTCTTTGGATTGGCTGTTGCAGTCCCGGGCAAGTTCCTGGGGGCTACCATATTTATTTATATTTTATCCCCCCAAAGTTCAGCCCTTTCTAGGAGCTGTGGGTAATTTGTCTGGCCCCGCTGGTCACTTGGGGACAGGACACCCTTTATTTAACCTGTGGAAGCTCCCTTTATCTTATCAGGGCTCCCGAAATGTTCCCCCATTCCTTGCCCTTTTCTGGCACTTTTCTACAACAAAGCCAAAGCTTCTTTAAATTTTCAGACTCAGCAGCTGCACGTGCACAGGAGAGCATATGCCACCATCTTTTTTGTTTACATTCGCTCCTGGGCTTGCACTGCTCCCAGGGACCGATAAAATACTTTTATGAAGCCCAGAGGCTCTTTACTCACAATCGGACTGTGGGCCCTACTGGGACTTGGGACAAGGATCCAAATCTGGCAGCAACCGCAGTCACGATGATGCCAGGAGCACCATGGTCTGCAGCCCCGAGCCACTTGGGAGGTGCCAGCAGAAGAACGGGGTAGCAGCAACCAGGTAAGCCCCAATTAGGGGGGCTTACATATAATAAGATAGATTTGCTGCTAGTGTGTCTGGTAGGAAGCATCACTGCAGAGTTTTCTCCCTACTAAACTTACCCTCCTTAGAATGTTGGTTGGAACTCCTCTCCCTATGCCTTACTCATACATTAATGCCTGGTACCCCTCCCCCTAGTCTTCAGGACATCCTAAAGCCTATGCTGCAGTGAAGACCTCTTTGCTCCTTGTCCAGCTCCCTCCTGGATGTTCCAGACTTGAAGGCAAGTATCATATTCTTTGCCTGATTTGGTCCAAAAATTTGGAATACTCTTCTTCCAGAAATCCAGGACTATGGAACTTTATATCTAATTTCAAAAACAGTGTCAAGGCTCTCTACCTGGGGAGGAGTCACTGTAGCTGTTGCTGTTGAATATGCTGGCGCATGCTTGGTATTTTCTCCCATCTCAGAACTGTTCTTTCCCATCCTGTGATTTGTGATTGATCATAAAGTTATTAACATGTACTATATTCATGTATTGCCTCTTTGCACCTATTCATACCACTGTAAGCTGTTACCTGCTTGTTACTGTTTGTATATTTGCTTGTATTATGATGTCTATGTTTCTGTTACTTGTTAGCTAATCTGGGTCGCCCTGAAAAAGGGACTTTCAATCTCAGTGGGTCTACCCGATAAACAAAATCCAATAACTAAAGGAGGGAATCAAGACCACAGAGGTACAGTACAGGGGCACCCAGACGAAAAGGAGGTTCTGTGGGTCATCCTGGAGACAGGCATCAGGGCTGCTGTCTGTACTGGGGTAGTGTACAAACCTGCAGCACAGGGAGAGGAGTTGGATGAGGCACTTGGGGAAGCCATCATCAGAATGACACCTAAAGGAGAGGTGCTGCTAGTTAGTGACTTCAGTCTGCCAGACATGAAGTGGGGCATTTCAACTGCAGCTTTGGCAAGGAGCAGTGCCATTCTTGACTCCCTACAAGGGTCTTTTCTCAGGCAGCTAGTCAAAAAATCCACTAGGGACAGGGCAGAGCAGGACCTGGTACTTACTAACAGGCATTGCATTGCAGACATCACAGTGGGCAGTCCCCTAGGTTCCAGTGATCACTGTACAGTGTGCTTTATCACAAAGATAGCAGCAGAGGCAAACCACACAAAGACGCGGGTCCTGGATTTTAGGAGGATGATTTTTAAGGAAATAGGAGACTGCTTCAGAAACTGCTTTGCAGGGGAGAATGCTAGGGAGGGGTAGAGGCAGAGTGGGAAAAAATAAGGGAAGGCATAATTAAGACAACCAACGTCTGCATGAAGGACATGAGTAAAAGCAGAAGGAGAAAGAGACTGCTATGTTTCTCTGGGGAAGAGACCAAAGGGGAGAAGGAAAAAAGTGGCTTTAGGATGTATAAGGAAACCAGAGGGAGGAGGGTAGGGAGGTATATCAAGTAAAACAAAGAAACAGCTTCTTGATCTTGATGAGGGGCAATAGACAAGGTTGCAGATTGGCCCACATACTCCAGGTTAAAGCCGTGAAATACATAACCATCAGTGGCACTCCCCTGACCAACCTTCAATGACACAGTGGAGAAATAAAGTACATGAGACAGAATGTATGGAAAAAAATCACTAGTCTCTTACACTTGGAGAAAGAAAAATTCCTTGACATTTGGTTTCTCCAGTACAGCTCTATCAACGGAGAGATAAATAACCCTTCCACTAAGGCTTTGAGGGGCTCACCAGCTCAAAATGGAGAAGAGGTTGCAAGGGGAGGTGCTCTAGAATTAATTTTGGTGTGCCTTCATATGGTCAGCCTGCCCCCACTCCCAAAATAACACTGGGCCTGGGAACAAAGGTGGGTTGGGCACATAGGAGTTGTTTTACATAGAAAGGGGGACATGGCTTATCGTTCTGGGTTCAGGAGGGGTGGACCTTATGAGCTAGTACGTTCCAAACATATGTTTGCCCAGTATTGCACAACATTGAGATAGCAGTTTTACCAAGGATCTCATTGGTGACTCATGAACAATCTGATATACTGTATGGACTGTAAACTGAATTCCTAAGTGGTTGGTATGGACTGAAATCTCTATGGTGTGGCAATAATTATTGGATGAGGGGAAGGGGTGGATGCACTATGAATTTATAGTTGGTTTAATACTTGAGTAATATTTCCCCATATGGCATTAGGGGAATTATTGTCTTGTTTTACCTACATGTGATGTACGCTATGCTCCATAGTTTTACCTAGCTACATGTGATGTACTCTATGCTCCATAATTTGTTCCATATTTTAAGTACAGTAGAAACCACTTAATTGGGATGTGGATAATAGGGATGACCACTTTATTGGGACGTCCCAACGGCCACTGATTAAGTGGCTATGTTATCCTATGGAAGATGCCATTGGTTAAATGGGACACCCCTGCCATTTTATTGGGACAACTTTTGTCCTACTATACATGCCTAATTTGCTAATCCCCTGCTAATCCCATGGGATGTTCTTAGTAGTAATCCATTTAACACTTTTTACTGCACCTAACAGGGGCATAGCTACAAGGGTGCAGGGGGTGCAGTCGCACCCTGGCCCATGAGGTTTGAGGGGTCCAAATCATAATTTTGATGTCTATTCAAAACCAGGGGGGGCCCTATAACATAGCCTTGCACCCAGAACCTCTGGGAATTTGCTACGCTACTAGCACCTAAATAGGTGTCAATTGTGGTTTCCCCAGACAACAGATTCCCTCCTTGCTTGGCTGCCTTCTACCCACTCTGTACTCTACTCATTGTTTTTTTTTCTGTTGTTTTTAATGTTTGTGCAGTACATTATGAAAGTCACAGACACTAGCTGATGCTGGTGCATGAGAAAGTGAGAGCCCCATACTCACACAGACACTAGCAGCAGTTGTTTTGTTTGCAGTAGTCCGACTCCAACTTTGTCATGCAGAGGGGAGACAGAGAGAGGGAACAAAAATTGGGTACTGTTCTCTCCTCTGTATGTGTAACTTTCGACCTTTTGTTAATGCTGGCATGAGATAGAGAGTGTTAATTCCCTATGTTTTCCTGACTCAAGCAGATGCTAGCAGTGGCTGAGAGAATTTGTTTGAGAGCCTAATACCTTGTTGACCTGAGAGAACACATGGAGAGATTTTTCACCTACAAGGTATGGAGGGGCAGTGGGGTAGATCGGGGGAAGAGCAAAGCAGTACTGTGAGCGAGATGGAAGTCATTTTAATGGCTTCTGATAAATGGGACAGCTGCTTAATCGGGACAAAAAGCATGCCACGGTGGCATTCCGATTAAGTTGCTTCTACTGTACTCCAATTTGTATTATATTGTTTGTATGATGTGTTCAATAAACAGGCTTTTGAAGGTTAAAAAAAAAACAGTCAAAGTACAAGATAGCACCCAAAGTAAGGAATTCAGTTTAAAACCAATAGTGTACTTTACTGTCACAAAAGTGCTCCAGTGCTCATAAATCTCGAGGCTGAAAAGTCACGTATAGTGACCAGCAACGCAGTTAAAAAACACGTTCCACTTGGTCTATTGCCAAGCTTCATCAGAGCAAGTGACTTTTTCAGCCTTGAGATTTATGAGCACCTGAGCACTTTTGTGACAGTAAAGTACACTGTCTGTTTTACATTGAAATCCTTAGTTTGGGGGCTGTCTTGTGCTTTGGCTGCTTTGACTATTGAATTTAACACCAGGCCTATTCCTAGTGCAGTCATTCCTTTGAATTGATTAAAAAAAAACAGGGAAACAGGGAAGGTGGTGAGGGAAGCAAAAGCATAGAGGAAAGGACTGTGTCACACAGAGCAGCAACACTAAAACTGCGAAAGACCATAACAGGGACAAAATCGGCAGTTCGCTGTAATGGTCTTGTGATACATTGACACCGCTTCTCCCTTGGTGTTGCACCCCCTCCCCGAAACAGGTCCAACCTGGAGTTGATTATATTAGGGTGTGGGGGGGTGCAGGGGGCACTGCCCCCTGTAAAAATAACATTGTTCTTCTGAAGGCACAATGCCGAGTGTCGTCATTGTGCCAGTTCTGTAATGGATTTAGACGGATTTTCTTTCGATAGGACGTGGTGGGACCAGAAAGGATAGCTGAAGGGGTAGCTAAAAGAGATAAGACTTTCTTCAGATACTGTAAATAAGTGAGAGTGGAAAGCAAGGGGAGGGATATTGAGGATTGGGGGGCAGTAGGGGGATACTGCACAGAAGAGGACCAAGAAAAGGCTGTCATCCTGAAGAGGTACTTATGCTCACTGCTCAATCTTCTCAGTGGGGGGGGGTGGGAGACAGTCCACTAGGGAGTAGCAGGGACAAAGTGGGGCAGGTGGACACAAGATCATTTTTTAGAGGAAACAGTACTGAAGGAGTTGCAGCTCTGATGGTGGACAAGGCCATGGGACCAGACGGGATACATCCAAGGTGCTAAAGGAACTCAGGGAGCTCCTAGCTGCCCCTCTTAGGGCCCTATTCAAAATAGGTGTGGTTCCAGAGGATTGGAGAAGAGCAGATGTGGTCCTTCTACATAAGAGCAGCAGAAGAGAGGCAGCTAGCAACGATAGGCTGTTTTTTGTTTTTTTTTGTAATATCTTTATTGAAATTCCTGTGCATGCAATCAGAAGGCAATAAAAGCAGTTCAAAAAATCACAGTGTGGGGTTTTCAAGTAACTGAAGACAATCACATCATGAATAAAAGTGTAATAGGTAACAATAGCAATATAGCATGGCAGTCCCTCACAGGCCAGAATGTAGGGAGACGTTTTCTGCTATCAAGAACCTACAACTGAGTATGTGAACTGTACTGTAAGACACTATGCATTAGCAGTATACCCCTAAAGGTCGGGGGGGGGGCCCAGCCAGCACCCACTGGGTGTTCTAATTTACAGCCTGATGAGCGAATTAAAGAACTGTTCAGATTTAGACCAACATGACCCTGTACTACCCTCGTGGTCCACTAATTGAAAAATAAAAAGAACCCAAACAGCATATGCACCAAAGGCAGCACCCTAAACAGTTTCAGGGTACAATGTTTGGGTCCTTAGTTATGATATATAGTACCCAACCATACCAGCTTGAGTTAAACAGGTCCACACTATCATTATGGGACCGTATAATTTTCTCCATATAATAAATTTGGTTTATTATATTCCATCATGTTTTAAATAAAGGGAGTTCAGAGGTAACCCAGAGTTTAGTGATCATCTTGGCTGCCGTGAGCCAGATGCCCAGGCGAGAGAGTTGCACAGTCCGACAGGGTAATCTAAGAGCATAAATCTCTCCACTGTAAGGGCACAAGGTGCCCACAGAAGGGCTTCAGTCTCCCTCTGCAAATCTTTAAAAAAGGAGTCAGAATCAGACAGGACCACATGATGTGGCTGGGGTGTGATCTAGATTCACTACATTACGATGAATCGTGTCACAGAGTAATGAGCGGTTATCACCGCTGTTCTAAAATACTGTAAAAGATGCTTCCAAGTATGCTCTCTCCACTAATGTGAACTGGTTATTTTAGATGAATGGCAACAGGCTGTGTGCCACAGTTGATCTGAGAGAGGAATATCCAACTGCTTCTCCATCCTCATAACTGTGTCTACAGGGGAGAGGCCAGATGTGTCCAATAATGACTTATAAATGATATAGAGAATATATGGAACTGGTCCCAACTGTGCTAGAGTAGTCAGTAATCGTATTATGGGTGGGTAGGTATCTGGCGAACAGAGACACGAGGAGAGACTGCCACCATAGTGTCATATTTGGGGGAAATGGAAAAAATCAGTTTGTTGGAGCCCAAAGGCAGTCTGTGAGTCGGGAAGAGGAAGAGTGCCCTCCATAGTCACAAATTGGTTTAAGTAACAAAGGGAAGTTCTTTCCCACTTCCAAAATGTCGGATTGATATGGTTTAGATGGAAGGACTCCAGATATGAAATGGGACACAGGAGGGGAAGATAGTCAAGTAGGAGAAGTTCATTTCTAATGATATGCCAGAATTGTATTTAGTGTCTCACCTATATGTAACCACCCAGTCCCCCGGGGTTACTAGAATGCCATCAGTGTCAGTGCTAGGAAGGGAATGCAGCTGGTGAATAACTGGTTAAATGGGGTTTTCACCTACTCACACTCTGTTTACTTGGTCTCAGCTAAGATGAGAGAATTGATGTCATTTAGAACTCTCGCAGCAACATAAGCCATGGCAGCTGGCTGTAAGTGGGGAGTTTTAGAATCTTGAGGTAGTTCTGTGTCAGCAATTGAAGTTGGAGGAGTGAGAGCTCCGGTGGGCTCTGAGAAGAGAGCATATTTTTCCACCCTAGTCCTGAAAGCTATCTGTCTGCCAAGAGAAGTGGTGGAAACCATTGCCTAGAGCAGGAGTTCCTGATTTTTCATCCCCAGAGAGATGGAAAGGACCGCTACAGGATGAATCCGAGGGACAATCCCCTATTTGATCTGAGACCCTTTTGAAGCTGCCTGTTTTGTTTTCCAACTGTGAGTAATCTGACTTTGTGATTCCTGGAGAAAGTATCTGTCTTGGGTGTTTCTCTGACAAAGGGAATTATACACTAGTTTTGTTCTAAATTGAGACTGATCTCAAGGTTAAAGTTGGCTGACAGTTGTGGAGTCCAGAGGAAGATTAATGCACATTGTTCAGGACTTTATTTCTACACTCAGGGGTAGTGTTTTCATATGCTGGATGTGAAAGTCATTCCAAGATGCACATTCCTAACTGTTTTACCAAATTTTTGAGGTGTAACTCTGAAAGAATGGCTGGGTATGGACGTGGAAGTGAAAGGTGAGCAGCCCCCCATCTGGAGTGACCAGTTCAGCACTACAGGTTTGGTAAGGATGCCTGGTTATTCAGATCATGGTGGCTGATGCCTGATGAGAAAGTTTACCCCCTGGTGTGGGTTGTGCTATTGTATGAGCCCCAGTGTGCTCCATTGTGGCTAGTTGCCACTTGCAAAAGGCTAAAGTCCTATGCCATATGGGACATGTGTGCTGAGTTGTGGCCAGTGCCACAAGAAGAAATGTGTGTTCTGCTGAGGCCATTGCCGCTGAAGAGAATTCAAGGTCCTGTGATATACGGTATATGTAACGTTTCTGTCCGATACAGATTTCTGCTGTTCTGCCATTGCCTTGTGCCACGGTGTGTAAACCTTTGGGGTCCACTTTTGCTTTAGTGTACCATCTTTTGAAATCAAGTCACACTCTAGAACCACAACCTGGTTTGGACATTCATGTTACTGCTTCCTGTGTGGAATTACTGGGAATCCCTCCAGAAGTACAGCTCTAGCATAGCCCTAGCAAAAAATTCTCTCCTCAGGACCTGGGTTATTTGGTCTTTTGTATTTGCTTTTGTACACCCCCACCCCTTTCTGACCTCTAGAAATAACAAGCCTGGTATACATTCCCAAAGCTAGGGATGGTACCAAATGTCCGAAGTATGTTTGGGTGCCCAGCCAAGGGTACCAAGGGGTAGCTTACTGTGCAATGTAGCAGGGGGGTTACATATAAATGAGTAGGGAGAGGATCAGCACCCCATGTGTCTCAGTAGTATTTGGGACAAAAAATGGTTTGGAAAAATCTCAAGCTCCATCTGAAGCCATATTGTAGGGGAGCCCTCAAGGTGCCAGAATGCAAGACAATGTAAGTGTGAGGCCCAATAGTGTAACTGCAGGTGTGAGAGTGCCAGTCCACCCCTATCTCCTGGGTGGTACAAAGTCTGTAATTTAATTTGTGGCCTCTATCCAGCCCAGATGAAATGTGAAATTTCCCTGTTCCACTGCCGAAAGAGAGTCTGCAAAAGAAAGAGGAAAACATTTTGCAAGAAATATAAAGCTCTCTGCAAGGTTACCATGCAGATGACCAATGTATCTCGAGAAGCTGAAGGGAAGGGTGTTACAGCTTGACAAATCCTGAGTGAGTTGCACAGTAAAAGGGAGATAGTTTTCTTTGAGGTACTGTTCCAGGTTATGTGTACTATATATCCCTAAGTATTTAGCTTACGCACATCCCAGTGGAATGGGTAGGTTTCCTTTATGTATGCAGATGGGATAAAGCCAAAGCTAAGTATTTCAGATTTTGCAGTGCCAGTTTTATAGCCAGAGACCCTACTAAACTGGTGGATAATCTCAACCACCACCGGAACAGATGTTTCCAGTTGGGGCAGGTATAAGAGGATATCATCCACATAGAGTACTATGGGGTGTCCCTTCCCTCCCACAGAAACACCCACAATCAGGGGATCCACTCTGATAGCCTTGGTGAGGGGTTCGATGTAAAGAGCAAACAACAGGGAAGACAGGGGCCACCCTGCCGAGTGCCACACTGGAGGTGACAATTGGATGAATGATGACCGTTAATCTTAAAACAAGCTTGGGGAGAAGAGTAAATGCTCTGAATAATGGATATAAATCAGACTGGAAATCCCAGCCGCTGTTGCACAGCATACAGGAATGACTAGGAGAACTGATCAAAGCCCTTTTCCACATCAAGACTCAAGAGAAAGAAAGGACTAGGTATCTCCCACATTTCATACAGTATGTGCAGGGTCCTTCTCATGTCATCAGTAGTTGTGTGGGAGAGAACAAAGCTCATCTTTTCCATCTCTATCAGTCCAGAGACCAGAGCATCCAAGTACTGGGCAATGGTGGCCGTGGAAAGTTTGTAGTCCACGTTAAGGACCAAAATTGGTCTTTAAGAGGAGCAGAGCTGGGTGTTTTTACTTGGTTTGGGGAAGACTGATATATCTGCATATGACCAGGATAGTGGCAGGGTCTCCCCTTTCTGCACTGTGTGTATGGCGCTAAAAACTATGGGGGCAATTTGCTCCCTGGAACTTTTGTAAAACTCAGCGCAGTAACCATCAGGGCTGGGGGCCTTTAGTGTTTAAGCTTCTCAAAGCACAGTCTCCAGTTCCGCCATGCTAACCAGGGCAAGCAGGCAGACACCCTGTTCATCTCAGTGACCAGGGAGGGCAAGGGGGGGGGCAAGACAATTAAGAAATTCCTCTGGTAGGGATCGGTGTTTAGGTGTGTAAAGCTTTTGGTAGTACTGGGAGAATGCCTGAGTAATATCATGTAGTTTTGTTTATTTGACCTCCATCTCCAGGAGGAGGATGGAAGATATAGTATCTTGTTTCCATTGCCAATGCAGCTGATATGCTAGGAGGTTAGATGCATATGACCCCACCTCACAGAGGTGCTGTCACAGAAAGGTCATGGCTATCTCTGTTTTCTGGAATCAAATGGCATTGAAGTCTGCCCACACTTATTTTATTGTGATAAGACCAACCAGTCTGCATTCTGATGAATGTGCTGTAAAAACTGAAGGGTATCCTCCAAGTTACATTGTTACTCTTCATGAGCTTTTTTCTGAGAGAAGGTATATTGGATAATGTGGCCCCTAAGTACAGCTTTCAATGAATCCCATTAGATGGGTGATTTGGCCATGCCATGAGGGTTGTCTTGAACAAAGTCATTGCTTTTTTTCTTTATAAAGTCCTGAAATTCAGGGGATTGATGGTGGAAGGGGTTTAGTCAACATTCAGTATTACATCTTTCTAGACCAAAGTCAGGACACGGGCATGATCAAAATGTGCGATAGGGATCAAAATGCACTCCCCAACATACTCCAGGTGTTCAACTTGTGTGTAACAAAGGTCAGTGTGCATATAGTGTGGCATCCCATGCATAATGGATGTACCCTCATCTACAGGGGTAAAGACAGTGCCAAATGTCCACCCTGCCCATGTCACGCACAAATTTGTTAAAGTACTTGTGTGCTGCTGGTAAGGGGGGGGAATGGGTTGGTGAAGTCTATACTCCTATCTGGGACAATATTAAAATCTCCCATAAGGATAAAAATTCCTTTGGTGGTAGTGAGAATATGTTCTAGCAGCTAGCAGATCTGTGGGGTGTTAATTCCCAGAGGGAAATACATATTTGCCAGAGTAACCTCTTTATCACAATGTACCAGTTACTATTACCAGATGTCCCTCAGGATCTGACCAAGTGTCATGTACCTGGAATGGGGTAAAGTGGGGGGAAAAGATGGCAACCCTCCCCCAATGTCGACCCCTGTGTAGGAAGAGGCAGCAATGGTGGTGAAGCCAAACATAATGAGTTTATCACGTCCCTGGGGTGTGAGATGGGTTTCTTGCAGGAATATAAGATGTGGTTTAGCTTTTTTGATCTGAGTGAGCCTTCTAGACCATTTAATGGGGTTGATCAAGCTGTTCACATTAAGAGAGTATGTCTGGAGCTGGGGTCTGGTCAGTCTAAAAAAATATCATAAAGTAGAGTAGTGGTGCCGAGATGTGCCCCCCCAACCACATTGATAGTCTTCCATAACATGACAAAGAATGCACAGGATTTTAACAACTTTAGGTACATTAACAGAGATGGTTGGTGCTGAGGGTTGAGGCACTGGATGCCACACCTCGTGCCACACCGGCGACCTGGGTTCAGGAATGGACTTGGATCACTCGGGGGTCGGCAGGGGGAGGAAGGATTGAGCATCCATAGACAGCTCTCTTTCCTTGGGGAGGAGGGACAGTGCAACACACTGTAGACTGACACCCAGTGGTGGCTGGGTATTGGCACAGGAGCATCGCCCAGAAAAGCGGAGGGCCCACATCCAGGGCATATGGCTGCTTCCACAGAGATGGGGCAGCTGCCTCACCCATTGCATGGTTCATGGGCTCAGGGGAGAAAAGCAAAAAAGGCCATGAGCCGATGGGGTCCATGATGACTCGATGCGTTTCCTCACAAAAATGCTGCCCCTAACATCTGGATTTGTGCTTTGGGGGGGAGTAAAGCAGGCACTCCTCTCCATGGCCCCTCCATGGAGGGCAATCCACGGGGGAATTAGGGGACAGTCAGGTCGGAGAACAAGTCCCTCTGAGAGAGGGCTGGGGCCTCCCGTCAGCTCTGCAGAAGAGTGGTAAAGTACAAAAAGGAAAAAAAAGATACATTAACAGACTAAACAGGCATGATTCATAACCTTGGACACATAACAGATAGAGGAAACTATGTACATAACTAGTGTCTTGGAGTGCAAAACATGCCACACCAGATAACATAGGAGGGCAGTGGGCTTCCATGAGCCTGCATCCAAAGTGAGCCCAGAAGAGGTAGAGGGAAACCTCTACCTGGAGGAGGTGCCTCTTTTAAGGGGCCTCCAAATGATACAACCATTTAGGAAAAGGGGGAAAATGGGAAGGACGCCATTCCTCCATTCAGCCAGAAGACTGATCAGCCAGAGGAGGTTTTGCAGGGCACAGAGGATGTTGGAACTAGCTACAAGGTGGGGTTTCCCCACCTAGGATGTACTTGGGGGGGAAGAAAACATATCCAGTCCAGAAAGAGGACATGTATAATATGACTGAAGATGGTAGAACTACATAATAAAGGGCTCAGAACTCTATCAGGCCCCTTTCCCCAGGCCTTCAACTCCTGTCATGAAACCAATATCCTACAGACCCCAAGGCAAGACATACAGGTGGAGTCCATGAATTCAACTGGTCCAAAAGGAGGACTTGGGAGAAATCCCAACTTGAACCAAACAGACACCCCCAGAAATGGGCATGCATGGGGACAGCCATAAGGCAATTCTAGGGGGTTGGGGTAGAAAGAAATAGGCTGCTGGTTAACTAGGATCTGCAGCTTATCCATTAGGTAGGGAAATGGGCAGACTGGGTGAGCCAAGTGGTCCTTATCTGCCGTCAAATTCTATGTTTCTATGTCTATGTAACAGACAGTATTAACTGTCACAAACCCACTCTTGAGGGTCAGATCACTGAGCTCACAGTGTCCACCCCTAAGTGCAATCCATGACAGGGAGGGGGGAAACAGGGATACCCTCCTTGTGTACGCTCAGAATGCTCACTGGATTTACAACTGAACACTTGCCATGAGGCCCCAGAGTATCCCTCTATACTTTGGATCAGGGCACAATACCAGTCTCAAGTCTTGTGGCCACATGTGAACCCTTTCATGGCTATTACACACAGGAGGAAGGCCCAAGTGTTACACCTTCTTTGGGTGACAGTGCAACACCTGATTTGGTCTTCGCCCTACAGGACATGCAATAGCCCAGTTCACAGTCCCTGCAGACCCGATGAGACTCTGGTATTCCCCCAAAATCTGCCTGGATGTCCCCACTGACCCTTTTTAATTTGGTTGCTATTTGATGACCTTTCTAAGCATAAACAGTTGTCACAGATTTGTACTAAAACTTCTACAGTCACACGTGCAATATAAGGAATCTCACACAGGCAGAATTCTTTAGAAAAACAAAAGTCTTTACTAAAATAATTAAATAAATGCAGTTACAAGAAAAAGAGAACATATATTAATTAGGTTACAGTCAGAAAATGAAATGTACACATATACAGGAAAACACCTTGAAACTGGTTAACTAAAGTTCTATCTTACAAGCATGAAGTTTGTTCAGTCTGCAGTTGTACCTGGTTGCTTCTTAGGAGTCCAAAACAGAAGTGTGTGTCTTGGAAGACCAACCACAAAAGTATGGAATGTTCCCCCCAGCAACCCAACAATATCAGAGAGAAAAGTGTCCCACCCAGCTTGTGAGGTCACAGCTCTGTAATGATGCTGACTGTGAGGTCACTCTCATTTTTGCATAATTACTTTGTAACGTGCAATTGCACAAGGCCAAATGTTTCAGCTTACTACCCTTATGAAATCTGCAGTTTCATCAGTATATTTCAATTAAAAAAAAGTCTGTTCTCTCACTAGGGAACTACAGAGCATGGTTTGTGGCAGGTTAGAATTAACCCCTTTGATGTTTCAGAAAAACATCCTGATGAGCTATTTCACAACATTCTGGGATATTTCACATAGGCTTTCCAAAAATAGTTTCCCTCTTGATACACCATAAAATGCAGCTTTTTTATAGTGGCCTTCCTGGGTTCAAAGCAGTGGCTTCTGAGAACATGGTTTTTATAACAACAACAACACAGGTTTTGGCAGCTATGTGTTAAAACAGGAAAAGGAAACTCTAGCCAGCTTAGCTCCAGCAAGCAAGGGGCCCTCAGGTCAGAGGTCAAACCCCCTTAAACAGTTAGGTTTCTCCCATTGGCCTTGCTGTCACAGCCATGTTTCATAAGCAGAAATTCCATAAAGCAATATATGACAGAAATATATATTGCAAATAATGGTTGGCAGATGGCTAGCACGTGACATTAACTAGACAAGATTACTATAGGTTCCTTCAAACTTGACATTATCATGAGCAGAACATGGGGCTTCAGGTGGACCTACAATTAATTCTGCCTTTTTTTTCCATTTCTAATTAAGGCACAAACTACCACAGTCCAGGACCATTTTATTTTCAGGTGTTATCTGGCACTCTTGAGTATTTACTCCTGCTAACATCATGCACACCCTACAATCCTAGTGGGAGTCGGAGCCCAACGTTTCTTTAACACCTCAACAATGGTCAAGGATATGGCTTTGACAACATAAGGTAACCTGTTCATACACTTGGTGAGAATTTGGCTGGAAGATCGCCAGCTGTTATCTTTTAACTCCCCAAGTCACAGCTAAGTTCACTGCTATACACTCTCCTAGCTGCTGGAGACAGTGCAGCTGTCAGACTGCTATGCACACCCAGATTTTCTGTACATGTAACTGTTCTTCATACCTTTTGGGAGTCAGTAGATAAGGTGCTGTGGGAATTGATACCTGATCTAGGCTTTTTGATGCCAGAGAAGGCAATACTCCTGCATTTCCCTCCACAATTGAGACAAAAACATCTATTGTATCCAGTGGGTATCCTTTTAGCAGCAGCTAAAAAAGTTACAACTAAACTATGGCTGCAGCAAGCCCCACCTCAGATCTCCACTTGGGAAGATATTACTTACTATATATATAGGATGGAGTGTATGACGGCGCAACTACAAAACACCCTACCTGTGTTAAAAAAATAGATGGATAGTATGGCTTTTAGATGTAGCCACGCATAGATCTGATATTATCCCTTAGTCAAGGGGAGTCTCAACTAAGGTGGCAGGGGTAGGTGATTCATATGATTGTGCTGTTGAGACTATCAGGCTGGATGGTCCATCAAAGTAAGAGTCTCTATAGATTACTACCTGATAGAATACTAATACACCTCTTGGCCAAAAATAAGATAAAATATATATATAAATAACTCTCTCCAGATATCACCCTATGAGATCTAACTTAATAATGGGGCCTGATGGGATTCATCCCAGAATTCTAAAAGAACTAAGGGTAGAACTAGTGACACCACTGACTACCCTTTTTAACAAATCATGGGAGGATGGGGTGGTACCCGAGGACTGGAGGAGGGCAGATGTGATTCCCCTTCACAAAAGTGGGAGCAAGGCAGAAGCAGGAAACTATAGATATGTTAGTTTAACCTCAGTGATAGGAAAATGATGGAATCACTTCTAAAGGAAAGAATTGTCGAGTATCTAGAGGCCAGAGGGGCACAGGACCCTAGGCAGCATGGATTCATAGCGGAAGGTCATGCCAGACGAATCTGATAGATTTCTTTGACTGGGTGACCAAAGTAGTAGATCAGGGAGGGCTGTGGACATGGCCTACCTAGACTTTAGCAAGGCATTTGACACAGTCCCACACAAAAGATTAATATGCAAGTTAGCCAGCCTGGGAGTGGGTCCCAAGATGACAGCCTGGGTAAAGAATTGGCTGGAGAATAGGACACAGAAGTAATAGTAAATGGAGTCCACTCAGAAGAAAGGAGGGTTACTAGTGGGCACCGAGGGTTCAGTATTAGGATCGGTCCTCTTCAATGTCTTTATAGCGACATTGCAGAAGGACTGGAAGGAAAATATGTCTCTTTGCAGATGACACTAAGATCTGCAACAGAGTTGATGCACAGGGTGGGTGGAAAGGATGAGAAAGGACTTGGCAAGGTTAGAGGAATGGTCAAATGTATGGCAGCTTAGATTCAATGCTAAGAAGTGCAGTAATGCACCTGGAAACAAACCCAGGGAAGAGTACACAATGGGGGTGAGATACTAACAACAACAAAATGGAAAGGGACCTGGGGGTAGTCATATCAGATGACCTAAAGACGGGCAAGCAATGGAGAGGGCAGCAAGGAGGGTTGGGGGATACTGGGATGCATAGGAGAGGCATCACCAGTAGAAAACAGGAAGTTATTATCCTCTGTACAGACAGCTGGTGAGACCCCATCTGAGTATTGTGTGCAGTTCTGGAGACCCAATCTCCGCAAAGACATAGACAGGATGGAAGCTGTCCAGAGGAGGGCAACTAAAATGGTGCAGGGTCTGCACCGGAAGACATATGAAGAGAGACTTAAGGAGCTTAATATGTATAGCCTCGAGGAAAGAAGGGAGAGGGGGGACATGATAGAAACGTTCAAGTACCTCAAGGGAATCAACAAAGTCCAAGAGGGTAGCATCTTTCAAAAAAAGAGGTGTGCAAGAACAAGAGGGCACAATTTGAAAATAGAGGGGGGGCGGCTCAGAGGTAATTTAAGGAAGTATTTTTTTACAGAGAGGGTTGTGGATGCATGGAACGGCCTTCCGAAGGAGGTTGTGGAGTCAAAATCAGTGGTGGAATTCAAGCATGCATGGGATAGTCATAAGGCAGTTCTGGGGGATGGGGGTAGGAAGAAGTAGGCTGCTGGTTAACTAGGATCTGCAGCTTATCCAGTAGGTAGGGAAATGGGCAGACTGGGTGGGCCAAGCGGTCCTTATCTGCCGACAAATTCTATGTTTCTATGTTTCTATGTTAATGGATAACTATTAATTGAATGGACTATATACTATGTTAGCATGACTATGATGTATCCTATCAAAATCTTATGACGACTTGGATGCACCTTGAAAACCTTAATAAAACTAGAAGTTTGAAAAAAAAAAACCTTTTATAAGGGCACATTAGATTTAATAACGGACCCCTTACTTGCAGCCCTCAGAGAGAGTCATATTATAGTACAGTACACTATCTCATGAAGGCAAGCTACAATTTCAGCAATTCTTAAGCCTAATAAACCCCCACATTTATGTGATTCTTACCTTCCCATTTCGGTATTAAACCAGGATTATCAAATCTATACCAGTATCCTGGCACACCACTTAGATGACATCCTCCCACACCTTATACACCCTGATCAGTCTGGATTTATTAAATCCAGGCAGATAACAGATAATATTAAAAGAACATTATATTTAATTAACTAAGCCCATTCTTCCCATTCCCCATTAATAATACTGAGCCTAGATGCTCAGAAAGCCTTCGATAGGGTCACCTGGATTTTTTTACAGAGTACCCTGCTGACATTTGTTCTTCCTTCAAAAATTAAAAAAAAATGTAATGGCATATATACCTCACCTGAGGCTACGGTGAAGGTTAATGGCTCCCACTCAACCCGTTTCTCTTTAACCCAGGGCACAAGACAGGGGTGCCCAATGTTGCTATACCATTTTTCCCTCAACGCAGAACCAGTAGCACAATATATAAGACAAACACAACAGATTCGGGGATATTCCATAGATGGGGACAAACATAAACTAGCATATTATGCAGATGACGTCTTACTCTACATAACTGACACTGACATGTCTCTGGGGGCTCTGGGAGACACTTTTGCTCTAATTGAGTGGGTCTCCAGATATAAAATAAACTCAAGCAAAACTGAGGTGTTACTCGCCCAAGGCACCCATTCTGCGTCTTTAACGCAGAAATATCCATAGAAATGGAACCAGACCCATATTAAATATTTGGACATCTATCTTGCCCCAGACCCACAAGTATTTAATTACAACTTAAATGTCTATATACCCAGGTTAAGGCAGACCTATGGGCCTGGCCTCTCCCGATGTGGCTTCTCAACAGTCAAATCTATTCAAATGAATACATTGCCAAAACTGTTATATTTAATGCAGAGTAGTCCAATCCCTTTTTTGGGGCAAGAAATCTCAAAATGGAATAGGCTGATTTCCACATAGTTATATAAAGGGAAATGACCAAGGATAAAAACTTAAGAACATAAGAAGATGACGGCAGATGGGGACCTTGTGATCCAGCTAGTCTGCCCATGAATTCTACCCCCTTCCCTATAGGTTGCTTGTTTTGCTTTTACCATAGTGTCGGTCCCATGCATGTTTAAATTCATTCACTGTCTTTGCTGCAACCACCTCTGGGGGAAGGCTGTTCCATGGGTCTGTCACACTCTCCATGAAAAAGTACTTCCTGACATTATTTCTTAGCCTTCCCCCTCTCAGGCGTAGGCTATGCCCTCTAGTACGTGCCTCTTTTTTGGCCTGGAAGAGGTTGTCTGCCTGAACTGTGTTTATACCTTTGATGAATTTGAATGTTTCTATCATGCCTCCCCATCCCTTCTCTGTTCCAGGGAGTAAAAGTTGAAGTCCCTGAGTCTTGGATAGCACTGGGGAAATTGCAACTGCCCAAGGAAGAGGGTGGTTTAGCCCTACCAAACTTTCACAACTATGCCCAGGTGGCGCTATTGAGCCATATGATCTACTGGCTCAGCCCCTCCAGACTACAATTTGGGTTCAGGTCAAATGGTCACTATCTTCTCAATTAATAGATTACACTTCAATCTTTCAACCTAGCACAGGTGACCAATCTCAAGAGAAATCCCCATACACTGTAGGATTAATAGGCCACTGGATAACTTTTCTGAAGAAGTTGGACAATCTTAAAGGGGCTAGATAGGTAGGTCTGCCAGCACTGGATCGAGCATTCACTCCGACTAACCTGGATCATGGGTTTAAGGGTAGGATTAGGAAAGGAGGTGTTCATGCATTCCATTTTTATAATGATGGCATTTTTAAGACATTTCAACAAGGAAGAACAGAGTTTTCACTCCCACAAAGCGCTTTTTACCGTTATTTACAGATACGTCATTTTTTGAGATCCACTATAGGTTTAGATATCACTACATTAGTTATCCCACCCATATTCCACTTACTGCTACAAATACAGAGGGAGTCTCCCCAAGCCACACTGTATCTCGTTTCTATAAGGTACTAACTAGCAAGCTTTCCCACAATGTTGATGGATGGTGTCCATTTTACTTAGGAAGCAGAACTAATGCTTGTCTTTCCCCTGTGAACTGGACCTGGATATGGAGTAGACAACACCAAATTTCAGGTTCTTACAGCTGGAGGGACTTTGATTAGAAAACAGTGATAAGGTTCTTTTGCACTCCGCAAATCACAGCTAAATACTTAACCTCCAGAGACTCATCTTGCTGGAGAAAGTGTGGCTGTGAAATTTCTACCCATGCACATGTGTTCTGGCTCTGCCCCATTTTAACTAGCTTTTGGGGAGGAGTGGAGACAGTGTTGGTTGACTTCTTTCCAAACTTAGGTCACCTGACACCTGAATTGGTAGTTTTATTGCACTTCCCGAAACACATAAACAAAGACATCAGATATACCTGGTTAGCATACTCCTTGCAGCAGCAAAGAAGGTCAGAACACGATGATGGCTAAAGCCTGACCCTCCAACCATTTGGGAATAAGAAGATATGATTTTTATAGGATGGAAAGCTTGACAGCTAGGACACAAGATAAAACACCAATCCTGATGAACAGGTGGACCATATGGTTCCAATACATTTCTTCTAAGAGCCCTGATTTTGTGCCATGAGCAATTAACGACTACCAGTGGTTTGAGCAGGACTGGTCAGCCTTTCATTATTAGGTTATGATACTGGGAAACACAATAATTTATCCTCAGCCATCCACTTGCCCCCTGGAAACACACTACAACCCTAACTATATAAATATCTTTATATCTAAACTGTCTTTTATCTAGCATTGTATTAAAAACAAACCTGCTATACTGTAATGGAAAGATTAGAAGATCACATTTTATGAATGTACTAGAATAATTTGTCTGGAGGGGGGGGCGCTAGAGAGCCAAGCAGGAGGTCATACATGGGTTGCTATAGCTTCATTTAGAGTATAGCTTCTGGCTCAATTTATACCATTATTTTGCCCATCTGCACTGAAACAACCTTCAGAATTGGTTTCCAGAGTCCTGGAGCAGCAGATTGATATATATTTTTGTTATGGGGTATCAAAAAGGAGCAACTGGTCGACAACTGCAAAAATCCGGACAACCTTCTCAGCAATCTATGTTACAACCAGGCCCTAGTCAGTCGAGTGCTAAGGATGAACAACTGCCTTGGGACCAAGTACTTCAAGCAGTTAGTGAACTGGATGAGAAAGTGTCAAATATTCTACAGTGTTTAGGTTCCCAGGATGCTAAGATTGAGGTGGCGATAGCTTCAGCCAAAGAGGCAGACAACTGCTCCTTGAAGACGCAAGCCGCAGTGGCCCAATTAACCACTGAAAATGGACATCTCCGGACTTGAAACACTTCAAAATGCTGCAAGAGCGACGAATTTACACCTGATAGGCTTACCAGAGGGCGCTGAACAAGAGGATCTTCTCACTTTCATCCGATCCTAGATTTCAGAGGCTATTCCTGAAGAATTTGGAGTGAGATGCAAAGCTTGGTGAGGGCCTATCAGGTGAATTTTTAGTCCCAACGACTCAACCAGCAGACTTCCCGTACAGTCCTTATCATCACCACAGGCATGGAGGCATGGGGGATAAAATACTGCAGAGGGCTCTGCAATATCACCCATTGCAGCTAGAGGACAATGACGTGCTGCTTTTTCCAAACTGGTCTTATGCGACAAGAAGTCACAGAAAACAATTAAATTTTCTGTGTCAGCAACTGAGAGCACTTGGAGTTGCTCACTCGCTTTTGGCTCCAGTGAGGTTGCGAATCACCTATGGTGGCAAAACTTATTTGTTTTCTGACCCTAAAGAAGCACGAAAGAGAGTGTATAAAATTGCCACTGAGTTTCAATCTGCAACATTGGAGTGAGAGGCAGATGAGGGAGCTCCAATTTGGACACTTGAATGTCTATCTTTCTGTAGATGAACAGTGAGTTTGGTGTCCTTATTCATATGATATTTGGGTTTAAACTTATGTTTTACTTTTGCTCTAAGTGAAGGTAGCTATTTCCTGTATTGTTTCAGACATTTTAATTTTGAAGGGTCCTGTACTTTTACTTTATAGAAGATATTTCCAATAGTGTCTATTACCTATTTCTAGAACTTTCCCCATATGGATTGTGAACATTATGATGGCGATAGGAACAGGGTTTTGGAATTCTTGTCCCCAGGACATTTACAAGGAGAGAATAATCCTATTGACTATGTTATGGAATTATGCTCCCTAATAAAGGTTTCTTTGTATTACTTATGTACACTAACATGGGGGAAGGGGAATTTCCCCTTCATTAGGTATCAGTTTTAGTGAGTTGTACTTGAAGGGATACTGTGGCATTTTACCCACTTGATATCTTTATTTACCTTTAAAGTTTTGTGTGCTTATTCATGGGAATACTGACTGCAGTAATAGCTACGTTATCTGATTACCTTAAATTAATACCTTTTTATTTTTCCACAGGTCATGGCTTGGTGAGCATATGAGTAAATGTATGATGGTATATGTTTTATTTGATTTCGGATTCCCCATGTGTTGTACCAAACTTTATAGTCTCTGCCACATTTGGGTACTAAAACTTGCCTATTTACAAATTGTATGCAATATGGTTGGTGAGGGCTATTATGGTTTCTTTTGTAGTTGGCTGGTTCACTGCAAAGTTTTATAAAAAATAAAGTACAAAAAAAATAATATTATGTCTGGATATATTGATGCCTGTACCATCTTAAAAAAATTATAAAAACTAAAGTTTAAAAAAAAAAAGAACTTTATTATAAAACAATGAACACCCCAGTGCTGGCACACCAGACAATATTCTCCACAGGAGCAAGGCTCATGAGGCCAGCCCCACTGACAATGTTGGAGCTAACAGAAAAGGAAATTACGATAAGTAGGAAGAAATTTCTTTCTGTAGCACTCCACATTGTCAATGGGTATTCATCACAAATGGGTTCTAAAAAGCAGTGCCCATTAAAAAAACTGGTTGGGGAAAATATTGTCCCATATGCCAACTGCCAAAAAGGGAAAAGGAAATAACCAGCTGACTGCCACCTGCAAAGCTCTGTGACTATAGACACCTTCAGCAGAACTTTGAACATCCAATCTGTAGTGCTTGGTGAGTGTGTGGATGGAGGACCAGGTAGCTGCCTTTCACAATTCTAAGACAGATGCCTCACCTTTCTCCACTCAGGAGGCGGCCATAGCTCTGGTTGAATGAGCCTTGATGAGAGCCAGAGCCCTCTTTTTTTTAACTTAATTTATATGCCCCCTTCCTACTGCATGCCTGCCTCTTCCATCGGGGTCCCCAATGCGCCGACATAGGCTGTGCTGGGAGGACCGAAGATGTCAGCCTCCACTGAGTGCTCCATCCTCTGGACTTTCCAGGATCCCCTAGCTAACCCCTCACATGGGGTGGAGGGGACTCCCCTACTCCCCACTGAGATCTCAGAGGGGAATGGACACTTGGAGCTGCACCCCCAGCACCTCCATGGTCACTGGCGCAGGGTCCCATCTCCTGGTACAGACGTGGGTTTTTTCCTGGATTTTTTGGTCCCACCCCTCACAGGCACTGGCACTCGAGGAGAGCCAACAAGATGAAGGCATGCAGAGATGTGCCTTCGCTCCAAGCCCTCGACCGACGTTTGCCCCTCCCTATAATACTGTGTCTTTTAGCTGCCCCGCCACCTGTGGTCACCCAGGTGGTGGTATGGCAGCGAAGACTGCAACCTACCTTCCCTGGAGAAGGAGAGCAGCCCTACAGGCGCTCGATCCTTCTCCCCTCGGTCAGCCCTCCAGCAACCCAGGCTCACTACCGAAACCAGGTCACTGGCATCATGAGCGGTAACTCTACTGCTGTGTCAGCAGGCCACCCTCCCTCTTCTTTTCTGTGACATAAGCCTTGGCAATGCATGCCCTCACTCACCTTGCCAGGGTGGCCTTGGAGGCTTTTTGTTCTTTCTTGGCCCCTCCGAGAAGTACAAACAACCTATCTGATTTCCAGAATGCTGCAGTCCATCTAAGGTATGTCCTAACTGCCCGTAGCGAATCCAACTTGTGTAGCCCTTTCTCTTTTGGGTGAGTTGGTTGTGGACAGAAGGATGGGAGACAGATTTTCTGGTTCACGTGAAAGGCCACAGGGACCTTTAGAATGAAAGACGGAACTGTTCTGAGAACCACCTTGTCCTTATGCATGACAAGGTAAGGTTTTTTATGGGACAAGGCCTGGAGTTCACCAATCCTCCTGGCTGAACACATAGCAATTAAAAAACACACCTTGTAGGACAGCACGTCCAATGGTACCAACAAAAGTGGCTTGAAGGGTTCTTTACAAAAAGCATTTAGGACCAGATTCAGATCCCGTGGAGGAACATGGGATTGGAACATAGGTCAGCTCCTGCTGAGAGCTCACAGAAAACTAATAACCTCCCAGTTAATTCTTAAGGACAAGCCCAAGGAGGCTTCAAGGGATGACACCTGGCCTCTTAAGGTGCTCAAAGCCAAACCTTTTTCCACTTCTTCCTGCAGAAAGTCCAAAATCTGTGGAACTGTGACTTTAGAAGGCTGAATATTTTTCTCTCTCTGGCCCAAGCCAAAAAGGTGGTCCATACACAAGCATAAGCTGGTGACGTGGAATTCCTTCTGGCAGCCATCAAGGTGTCGCAGCTTTTTTCAAGAAATCCTGTTTTAGGAGTCTCTTTCTTTAAGGAACCAGGCCGCAAGCTGCATCACTCACAGATTCGGATGCAGATGGGACACAAAGTAAAGGTCACTGAACTCACCCAGCTCACAAAAACTGCTGTCCACACATCCAATAAGTGAAAAATAATCAGCTTGTTTTAATAAAGAAGCAAGAAGGAAAAAAGCTGCGCTCCTCGGCACGTTTCAACTCATAGGTCTTTGTCAAAGCATAGTACCCCCAGTGGAAATGGGCGTTTTTAAACATTTTCTCTCCCCACTTAAAGTGATCAGCAATTACAAATTAAAGTGAGACAATGCACATGTTCCCAATAAATACAGTGACATCAAAAACCATCTACCATACGAGATATATATATATATATATATATATATATATATATATATAGATCAATCACAGTATCAAAACACCACACACTTGTGAGTACATAACTTATATCCACTTATTCTGGGAGAGAATAGAGCCCATTCAGAACCAAATAAATGATAATTTGACTAAACTCTTGTAGTAAACAACATAGGCTACTATGCAGAACTCCCTAATCAGCAGTAAAAATAAAATGTCAACGTTTCATACAGAATTTAAAGATTCATATCATTATCATGTGCAATTTTAGGCTACTGCCCAATCTACTGAAATGCAAGAGGAAAGAGAGTGGGGGGGGAGGAAGAAAAAAAAGAGTGGAATACACAGGACACAGTTTCTCAAATATACAGATTCCTTTCTACGTACAGGATAGAGTCACTTTATGCATAATCAATCCATTTGTAACATAAATAGCTGCTTACAGAGTAGCTTTTTCATTATTTTTCAGAAACAATACATATTATATTCCCATATGTTATTGTATAATGCTCCCATTTGCAACGTGTTACCTCACTTGGACTACCTTCCCTGTGTTCTAACTGGAAAATTGTGTGACTTGTTCAAAGCACATTCCAGAACCTACAAGAAAATAACACAAACATAATATTAGTGACATTTCTACCTGGGTCTACGTGAGGAGAAACAAAGGTAAACTTTATATGGTGGGGGGGGCCGGGGAAACCAGTAAATCTTAAAGAAATCACTAATCTCTATTTCACTAGAAATGGTTCTATTTCTATTTTGTCATTTAGACCCAGTTCTGACATGCATGTACCAAGTTGAAAAATCCAAATAGTTCTCCCTCTTACTAAGGGCTAGCTCCCTATTGCCACCCCGTGGTCCAAGGTTCACTTGTTCAATACCTGTGAACTTTAAGTCATGGTGATCTGGGTATAGTGCATTCATCATGTGTGTCACCCATACATATTCCTGCTCCATGTTTTCAATAACCCTCACGTGCTCCCCTACCCTTCCTTTAAACTTCCTTTTGGTACGACCCACATAATACGCACCACACTTACATTCAGAAAAATAAACTACCCATTTTGTATCACAGTTGATAAAATGGTCTATATACACAGTACCACCTGTGATGTAGACAGCCAGTTCTGAGTGCTGTGTAATATTTTTTTTATATAACATGTATCAATGACTATCTCTGCTGAAAAATGTAATGCTCTAGGAGTGACCTCAAACCCCCCAGTTTTCAGCTGACAGATGCAGGCCACGAGAAATGCTGACAGCATGTATCACACCCATTCAGTTTTTAGAGACAATGGGCTGGATATTCAAAAGGGTTGCGCCATGCGCAAGTCCGAAATTACGCCATTCTGCCATATTCAGCAGGAGGCAGTTGTGCCCCCCAAGTCAAGCTGAGCAACAGTGCAATGCTAATGAAGTCATGCTGAACCGGAGGGGGAGAAACCATGCATAAACTGCACAGCCCGATATTCAGTGGGCTGTGCAGAGTTGTGCAGGTGCAACCCCCAACCTGCACCTGCACCTGCACAACTTTGAGCAAAAAAAAGGAGTAAGTCGAGGGCCACCCACAGGTGAGCTGCCGCATTGCAGAGCGCAACACAGCAGCTGCCACCTGTGGGTGGCCTTCAACGTACTCCCTGTGCCCCCCCTGCAGCCCAATCTGGGCATATAGTAACCTCCCTCCCTCCGACTGGCCCGGTCGTGGGCATAAGTTAAAAAATCCCCCCACCTCCCGACTGGCCCGATCGTGGGCATAAGTTTAAACCCCCTCCCTCGACTGGCCTGATCGGGCATAAGTTTAGAAACCCCCTCCCCGACTGGCCCGATTCAGGGCATAAGTGAAAAAAACACCCCACTTGCCCAATCGCGGGCAGAAAGAGTTCAACCCCGCCAGAACATATTCGGTGGTCCAGTGGACATAAAGCCCGATCGCGGGCAGAAAAGAGTTCAAACCCCTCCCAGAAATATCCTGGTGGTCCGTGCGGACCGCGGCTCGATCGTGGGCAGAAAAGAGTTCAACCTCCAGGACCACCTACCTGGTGATTCAGTGCCCCCCACCCACCCACTCACCGCCAGCAGCGGCGGGCGCAGCATCCCACCCGCCTGCCGACTGACTGCCCGGTAAGGCTGCATGCCCATTGGTTCAGAGCAAGAGCCAATGGGTGTGCAGCCCACACTGTACAAGGCAGTCGGGCGGGCGGGCGGGCAGCAGGCAGGTGGATGCTGCCGCCCGCCGCTGACGGGGAGCGGGTGGTGGGCCTCGTGGGTGGGTGGGGGCCACCAGATCACCAGGGTAGGTGGTCCTTGGGGCTTGAATCTTTTCTACCCGCGATCGGGTCATGTCCACTGGACCACCAGGGATATGTTCTTGGGGAGAGTTTGAACTCTTTCTGCCCACGATCGGGCTTCAAGGTCCACTGGACCACCAGGGATATGTTCTTGGGGGTTGAACTCTTTCTGCCTGTGATCGGGCTAGTGGGGCGGGGTTTTTTTCACTTATGCCCAGTCGGGCAGTCGGGGTGGAGGTTTTAAACTTATGCCCGAGATCGGGCCAGTCGTGGGGTGGGGTTTCTAAACTTATGCCCACCATCGGGCCAGTCGGGGGTGGGGGATTTTTCACTTATGCCCGACACACAGCTGAGGGTATCGTCCTCGATGGCTGCTGCTCGGCAGGCGCCAGGCGCAAGTCCTCGGGATCGGTGCACCTGCATGCTAATGGCATGCAAATGGGACTATAAATAGAGGCAAATGGGCCCCCGCGCCTTTGCATGAATTATGGCCCCATTTGCATGTCACCTTTTGAATATCGGAATTTTGCATGGCGCAATGGAACTTGCGCCTGCATCTTGAATGCTCACTCGGACCACCTGTGGTGGCGCAAGTTCCACTGCACCATGCACAGTGGCTGTGGCGGGGGGTGATATTCAAAGGAGTTGCTCAATAGCGCAACTCCGTTGAATATCATCCCGGCCACACCCCTGCGCAACTATTTTGTGCAGCGCAAGGGCTTGCGTCACAGAATAGCACAGTTTGAATATCCAGCCCAGTGTGTTAAATGGAAGACTTTAATCAAGGATCTTGTTTCTCTGAGTTAATTACAGAGTTGTTTAAGTTAACTTTCTTAAGAGGGAAATCATATAAAAGGTTTATGACACTGAAGAAGAAAACACAGGTTGTTACACAGAGGTGATAGGTTGTAAATGCTCATATGAAGCCTGTGTGAGGAGGATGCAGCATGAATCAAAAGAGGTGTCATTGAAATTGAGTTATACTAAGGTTGCAGAATTTATACTTTGAAATTACATCCTGTGGTTGTATAGAAATATATATTTTTTAGATATTTTGACAGGGAGGAGCTAGATGACTTCATGCAAAAGAGGTGGGCAAAACCAGCTTGTAAATATTAAGCTTTTTCACTACAGACACACCTTTTTCTGACACTGACCAAGAAAACATCTGAGCACTGAAAACAGGTATTTAGAAAGCTAGACAAATCTAAATATTGTTGTAGGAATTGCACTGTTTTAAACCTTGTTTTGTTTAAAGATATGTATGTCTTGTGATATAAGAGTTCTGTATTGTATGTTTGACATATTATTATATATTTTAGTAAAAACTCTAATTTTAGAGCATACCTGGTCTGTCTTTGAATTGCTTTCTTTTGCTAAGAAATATTTATGGTTATAGCAGACAGCAGACATAAGCTTGTATTGTGGTACCAAACTGGAAGGAGAAGCGTGTTAAATCTGAGGTCTTTATTAACGTTTTAAAGGGTTCATTTCTGCACGCCTGGTTAGGTGCCCGTAGGCAAAGATATCTGGCCCCCCGAAGACAGATATATCTGAGTCTGTGCATTGGGTATGCTAGCAAGAGGTTAACAGTTTGAATCTGTCCAGAACTTGAGACCAAAGGTTGATCTGAACTCACAAAATAGACAAGAGGGTTGCCTTGTTCCATTCACTGTTCACAAGACTGTGCTCAGAGGTTGGCACTTTGGGAGTAGAGGGCCTGACCGGCTGAGTGGGTTTCTGACACTACCATCATATGGATTCTCAATCATTCTGCTTGTGTTCATATATGGGCAATATTTACATAGCCCACACTTTCTAGAGCCTTTCGGTAAAGGTGGAAACCAGGTATTAGCTCTTTGGTCTGGATGAGAAGAGCTCACTAACTGGTCATAGAGGTTTTTTGCCCTCCTGTATGCCATTCTGGGTAACACTTTGGAAGTTTCGAGAAATCTACCATCTGTCCCCAACACATGCCAATTGGCATTGATAATATTCCTAATCTGCCATGATCTGACATTGTAGGTGGTGACAAAATTTATTTGATAATCCCTTATTTCTGTTTTCCTACTGTTGGCATCTTGACATTGTAGTAAGGTATTCCTTTTCCTGGCATCTTCCTCCCTTCTAGCTTTACCAATTGTTTCCCTTGAGTACCCCCATTCCGTAAATCTCTGCGTGAGATCCATTTTTTTCAATTTCATATACCTCTTTCTTGTTACAATTCCTTTTCACTCTAAGAAATTGGCTCTTGGGTATGTTGGAAATAATATATGATGGATGACAGCTACTAGTTAATAGGATACTGTTCCAACAGTCTTGTGTCTATTTTACCCTCTCCAGACTTAATAATGTACAGTGGCGTGAAAAAGTATTTGCCCCCTTCCTGATTTTCTCTATTATTGCATATTTGTCACACTGGATGTTTTCAGGTCTTTAGACAAAATATAATATTAGACAAAGGAAACCTGAGTGAACAAATAACACTTTTTTTTTTTTACTTATTTCATTTATTTAATGAAAAAAGTTAACCAACACCAACTGGCACTGTGTGAAAAAGTAATTGCCCCCTAGTTAAATCAACCCAATTAAAGGGATAATTAGAGTCAGCTGATTGAACACAGCCAGGCTTGATTACAGCCAGTCCTGCTCAATATAAACCTCACTTATTTTGACCCTTACCATCAGAGTCACGTTGCCAGCACAAAGATTCAACAAGCACATTATGCCATGATCAAAGGAAGTTCCTGAAAAGATCAGAAAAAAATTTGTTGCCCTCTATCAGTCTGGAAAGGGTTACAAAGCTATTTCTAAGGCTCTGGGACTCCATCGAACCACAGTGAGAGCCATAATCTCAAGCAGAACACTTGGAACAGTAGAATCTTCCCAGGAGCGGGCGTGCCAAAATTACTCCAAGGGCGGCGTAAATCATCCAAGAAGTCTCAAAGGATCCTAAAACAACATCCAAAGAACTGCAGGCTTCTCTTGCCTCAGCTAGGGTCAGTGTTCATGACTCCACAATCAGAAAGATACTGGGCAAAAATGGGCTTCATGTGAGAGTAGCAAGGCGGAAACCACTGCTAACCAAGAAGAACATAAATGCTCGTCTCTCATTTGCCAAGAAGCACCTGGATGATCCACAAGCCTTCTGGGAAAATGTTCTATGGACAGATGAGTCCAAAGTGGAACTTTGTGGACGACATGGATCCCATAATCTCTCACGTAAAGCAAACACAGCATTCCACAGTAAGAACACCAAACCAACAGCCAAACATGGTGGTGGTAGTGTGATGGTGTGGGGATGCTTTGCTGCCTAAGGACCTGGAAGACTTGCCATAGTTAAAGGAACCATGAATTCTGCTCTGTACCAGAAAATTCTTAAGGAGAATGTCCAGTCTTCCTTCCGTCAGCTGAAGCTGAAGCGTAGTTGGGTCATGCAGCAAGACAATGATCCAAAACACAAAAGCAAGTCCACATCAGAATGGCTAAAAGAAGTAAAATTAAAGTTTTGGAGTGGCCTAGTCAAAGTCCAGACTTAAAACCAATAGAGATGCTGTGGCAGGACCTGAAACGAGCAGTTCATGCTCGAAAACCTACCAAATGTTACTGAATTAAAGCAGTTCTGCGAGGAAGAGTGGGTTAAAATTCCTCCACAGTGATGTGAAAGACTTGATATTGAATTATAGGAAGTGTTTGGTTGCAGTCATTGCAGCTAAATGTGGCGTAACCCGTTATTAAGTGTAAGGGGGCAATTACTTTTTCACACAGTGCCAGTTGGTGTTGGTTAACTTTTTTTCATTAAATAAGTGAAATAAAAAAAAAAAACAAGTGTTATTTGTTCACTCAGGTTCCCTTTATCTAATATTACATAGAAACATAGAAACATAGACTTTGACGGCAGATAAGGACCGCTAGGCCCATCTAGTCTGCCCATTTCCCTACCTACAGGATAGGCTGCAGATCCTAGTTAACCAACAGCCTATATCTTCCTGCCCCCCACAAGAATTGCCTTATGTCTGTCCCATGCATTCTTGAATTCTCCCACAGTTTTAGGCCTCACAACTTCCTCAGGAAGGCTGTTCCATGCATCCACTACCCTCTCTGTGAAATAATACTTCCTCACATTGCCCCTGAACCGCCCTCCTTCTATCTTTAAATTGTGTCCCCTTGTTCTTGCAAGTCTCTTTTTCTGAAATGACTACCCTCTTGGATTTTGTTGATTCCTTTGAGGTACTTGAAAGTTTCTATCATGTCCCCTCTCCTTCTTTCCTCAAGGGTATACATATTAAGCTCCTTTAGTCTCTCCTCACACGGCTTCTCTTGCAGACCCTGCACCATTTTAGTTGCCCTCCTCTGGACTGCCTCTATCCTGTCTATGTCCTTGGGAGATGGGGTCTCCAGAACTGGACACAGTATTCCAGATGGGGTCTCACCAACTGTCTGTACAGAGGGATAACAACTTCCTGTTTTCTGCTGCTGATGCCTCCCTATACATCCCAGTATACCCCGGCCCTCCCTACTGCCTTCTCACATTGCTTGCTAACCTTAAGGTCATCTGATATGATTACCCCCCAGGTCCCTTTCCTGTTTTGTTGTTGTTACTACCTCCCCACCCATTGTGTATTCTTCCCCTGGGTTTTTGTTTCCCAGGTGCATTATTTTGCACTTTTTTGCATTGAATCCTAGCTGCCATACATCTAACCATTTCTCCAACCTTGCCAAGTCCCTTTTCATCCTTTCCACGCCACCTTGTGTATCAACCCTGTTGCAGATCTTTGTGTCATCTGCAAAAAGGCATACTTTTCCTTCCAGTCCCTCTGCAATGTCACTGATGAAGACATTAAAAAGGACTGGACCCAATACTGAACCCTGTGGTACCCCACTGGTAACCACCCTTTCTTCAGAGTGGACTCCATTTACAATTACCTTCTGTGTCCTGTTGTCCAGCCAATGTTTTACCCAGGCTACCACCCTAGGACCCACTCCCAGGCTGGTTAATTTGACTAATAATCTTTTGTGTGGGACTGTGTCAAATGCCTTGCTAAAGTCTAGGTAGGCCATGTCCACAGCCCCTCCCTGGTCTACTACTTTGGTCACCCAGTCAAAGAAATCTATTAGATTCGTCTGACATGACCTTCCCGCTGTGAACTCATGCTGCCTTGGATCCTGTGCTCCACTGACCTCTAGGTACTCAACTATTCTTTCCTTCAGAAGTGACTCCATCACTTTCCCTACCACAGAGGTCAGACTGACAGGTCTGTAGTTTCCTGCCTCTGTCTTGGTCCCACTTTTGTGAAGGGAATCACATCCACCTTCCTCCAGTCCTCGGGTACCACACCATCCTCCCATGATTTATTAAAAGAGTAGCCAGTGGTTTCACTAGTTCCTTCCTTAATTCTTTTAGAATTCTGGGTGAATTCCATCAGAACCCATTGCTTTGTCCACCTTCAGTTTTAGGAGTTCTTGCAGAACCCTTTCTTCTGTGAAAGGACTGGGATCGACCCCCTATCAAGAGTGCTTCTGTAATTGGATTAGGCACTTCCCCTCCTCTTTTTGAATACTGAGCTGAAATATTCATTCAGTATTCCTGCTTTTTCACTGTCCCCTCTGCCCACCCACCGTTCATTCTATTTCAGCCTCACTATCCCTCCTTTGTCTTTCTCTTTCGCTGATGTACCTATAAAAGGTTTTATCCCCTTCTTAACTGAGTTGGCTATCTTTTCCTCAGTTTGGGCCTTTGCTATTCTGACTTCCTCCTGCTTCTTTCTGCCTTAACTGGTACAGCTCTCTGTCCTGCTCCTTTTGTGTTTCCTTATACTTCCGGAATGCTATCTTTCTTCCTGACTTTCACAGCCACCTCTCTTGAGAACCATAGTGGCTTTTTTCTCATTTTGATTTGTTTATTTGCTTCACACAAAGGATTGTTGCCTCTGTGATGGCAGTTTTGATAATTCCCCATTGTTGCTCCACACCTCCTTCTAGCCTGTTTGCTAGTGCTTTTCTGAGGCACTCTCCCATCTTGCCAAAGTCAGCCCTCCTGAAGTCCAGTACCCTCACTTTTGTATGGCTTGACTCTGTAGCTGAGTTTAACGTGAACCACACTGTCTGATGGTCACTTGTCCCCAGATGGCAACCCACTTCTAGATCTGAGATCCTCTCACTGCCCCCATTTGAGAGTACGAGGTCTAAGATTGCTCCCTCACGAGTGGGTTCCAAAACTAGCTGTCTAATGCCTGCCACCTGTAGGGCGTCAAGAATGGCCCTGCTCTTGGATGTGGCTGCAGCAAATGTGCTTCAGTTAACATCCGGCATATTCAGGTCTCCCATCAACAGTATCTCCCCTTTCTCTGCGATTCTAAGAATGCCTTCCATCATATCCTTGTCCATTCCTTCCCCCTGACATGGGGGCCTGTACACAACCCCTGTGTGGATTGTGGTGCCCTTTCCAGTCTCCAAGGTGACCCACAGTGCCTCCTCTCCTCCCTGTTTACTCTTTTGTTCAGTTGCTTTTATCCCTTCCTTTACATGAGAGCTACTCCTCCCCTCTTCTCCCCTGCCTGTCTCTCCTGTAAGTTATGTACCCTGGTATGTTAACATCCCAGTCATGGTTCTCTGTGTACCATGTTTCTGTGACTGCTACGATATCCAGGCATCCCTCTTCCATTAAGGCCACCAGTTCAGGGAGCTTGTTGCCCAGACTACGGGCATTGGTACTCATTACCCTCCATTTCCTGATGGTCTTACCCCTTTGCCCCATCCTGTCCTTCTTGCCTTTGTCACTTTCTCCATTTACCCTGCCCTTCTCCCTATCGACACCTCCATGTTGGTGTTTGCCACACTTACTACCGTGATTTTGGGGAGGCTAGGATTTTCCTGCTCCTTTCCAGTGCCTCCCCTTGGCTAGTTTAAAAGCTCATGAAGCATTTAAACCTATCACCTAGGATCCTGGTTCCCCTCCCGGACAGATGCAGCCCATCATGCCAGTATAGGCTTGCATCACTCCAGGTGGACCCACAGTCCCCAATGAAGCCAAATCCCTGCGCTCCACACCAGTTTTTCAACCACTGATTGAATCCATGGTAGAACACCCTAGCCCTCCTATGCCATAGATGGGTAGCACCTCCAAAAGGTTACCGCGTGCTACTTGACTCAAGGCCCCTCCCCAATTCCACAAACTCTTCCTGCACTTCTCTAATCCCTTTCTTAGCCAGGTCATTTGTCCCTAGGTGGACAATGACATCCAGCTCCCTCCCCTGTGCAGCTACTCCAGCAATCCTGAGGATTCGCTCCCTGTCCCTCCAAGCCATGGCGCCAGGCAGGCACCTTACCTCTCTCTCCTTCCTTGCCCAGTTCTACCTTCCTAACAATGGAGTCCCCCACCAGGAGTTGTTTCCTTCCCCTGCAGGGTCCCCTGCCACCCTCCTGTGGGTCTCCTTTGTGGAGGTTCCCAGCATCCTCCTTGGCCTCCACTGTAGGTGCCTCCATAGAGGAACCACACTTTGCCAGAATGGCATAGGAATTGTGGAGAGGTACAACTGGAGGGATGTGCCTCTGTTCCACCACCCTCACCCTCCCTGAGCCCACTGTGGTCCAACCGCTCCTCTTTCTTGGCAACCTCTGAGGCAATGGCAGTGGCACTGGTGGTCCCTGGATGGAAGAGGAGGTCCCACAAATCCTGGCCAACTCAGCCTGGAGATGAGCAACCTCCTCCCTCAGCCCAGAGAGGTGCCTGCAGATGGGACAACACCGCATCCTCCAGAACATCTCCCGGAAGACTGCTGCTCCACAGCCACTGCACTGCACCACTCCAATCATGTCTTCTTTCTGGCCCCTTAACTGTTTGCAATCCTTACTCTTTCCTCTGTTTTTTTTTCTCTCTCTCTCCTTACTTTCTGCCTGTGTGCCCTTTAAGCTCCTGATTGTCCTGTTCTGAGACAAGAATATCCAATATTTCTCAGTAGACCACTTAACTTGTTCAGAGGCAGACCTCCAGCAGCTAGAGGGGGCTGGAGAGCGACTCTTGCCCTTCTAGGATGGTGGGTCCTCGGTGGTTCTGTGATCACTCACTTCCTGCCCCTAAACAGGAAGTTCCTGTTGTCAGTCAAATCCTGTGCCTATAAAAATAGAACTAGCTTTGGGTGGGGGAGTGGAGGGGATGGAAGGAGGGCAATATAGTCCCAGTAGGAGAAGTTCAGTCACACAGTAGTCCTTTCTCCTGGTATCTTCTGCCAAGCTATTAGCAGAATCTTTCTAAGGCAGTCTTTAAATGTAGCTTCCTTCTAGCTAAGCCACTCCCCCTACTTACCAGATCTTTCTACAAGTAATTTAAACCTCACAGCAGTTAAGTCCTTTCAGTCACCTGAGATTTACACCTAGATGACTTTTCAGTTACCCATTCAGTTCAGTTAACCCAAAAACACACTTTTTTTTTGTTTTGTTTTGTATGTTAGTTTTTTTAACCTAAATTAAAGGTCCAAATACAAAAGTTCTTCTACTTTAGTCCCAGCAGAAGTTCAGTCACACAGCAGTCCTTTCTCCTGGTATCTTCTGCCAAGCTATTAGCAGAATCTTTCTAAGGCAGTCTTTAAATGTAGCCTCCTTCTAGCTAAGCCACTCCCCCTACTTACCAGATCTTTCTACAAGTAATTTAAACCTCACAGCAGTTAAGTCCTTTCAGTCACCTGAGATTTACACCTAGATGACTTTTCAGTTACCCATTCAGTTCAAGATTCTGCTAACATTTTCTCTAAAGACCTGAAAACATCCAGTGCGACAAATATGCAATAATAGAGAAAATCAGGAAGGGGGCAAATACTTTTTCACGCCACTGTAGCTGTCCAAAAACGAGATCCATTGGTTATCTGCATTACATGTGAAGCATAGATGCTCATTGCTTCCATGTAAGTACTCTAAAGAATTCATCTAGTTTTGGCCTGTTTCCGTCCCACACTAGAAAAATGTCATCAATAAAATATTTCCACATTTTAATTTTTGACAGAAAGGGGTTGTAGTTACTCCAGATGAATTTTTCTTCCCAGTATGTTAAATATAAATTTGCATAACTGGGAGCAAAAGTTGCCCCCATCACTGTACTCTTTTCCTGGTGATAGTACTTACTTCCTTGAAGGAAAAATAATTCACTTCAAGTTCCAATTGTGCCACTTCAATTAATAAATCTGTGTTAGGTCTTGCCTCCACTTCTCTGGTGTTCAGGAAGTACCTCAGTGCTCTCAACCCACCCAAGTGTGGGATACTCGTGTATAGTGCGTCTGCATCAAGGATGACTAAAAGCGAGTTAGCCTTGATGTCCAGCATGGATAGTGTGTTCAGAATGCCTCTAGTGTCTAAAATGAATGAATGTGTCTTATGAACCAGTGGTTTGATAGCATCATCAATAAAACATGCAAGGGGCTCAGTTACACTCCCTATACCCGACACTATGGGCCTACCAGGGGGCTTGGTGAGAGTTTTATGGACCTTGGGAAGGTGTAGAATTGGACCCTAAGTGGTGTTTTAACTGTCAATAATGTTTTCTCCCTTTCAGTAATCAGTTCTGAGTTGCATGCCCAATTAAGGAAAGCAACTTTTCCTGACTTTTTCCTTTACCTTTGGCTGTGGCAGCCCCTTAACTATCTAGCCTGTCACTTTAAACTTTCCCTATTTTTTTGTTCTTCGGCCTGAGAGTAGGAGTTGCCTGTGGCAGAGCCCTCCCACAGCACTTCTGTCAGCTTGAGGAGGAGGAGAGAAAAGCCCCCGCACTACTTCTCCTCAGCCCCTTTACCAACCCTACTCAATGTCCGATTAGTACATTGAGATACTAAGGCCACTGGCAGCCAATCAGAAGTGAACTCTCACTCCCGGAAGTGGGAACGTCTCAAGCTAGTTCCTCACGACTTTTGTCCCTGCCCCTTTTGAGCCCCCTCATTTTCTCTTTTTGTGAGGTAAACACTGCCATGTTATGGTGTGGGTAGATAGAGCTAGAGATTTCCTAGATCAATCAATCAATTTTATTTGTTAACCAGGTAAGTACACTAGACGAGAGGTCTGTTTACAGGCATGAATCAGGTGTTTTTAGAAACAATAACTTATCTATAAATTATTTACAAAATGCCAGTACATTCACAATCATAAATTAGATCAATGTTGCACAAGATTTGAGTTAAAAAAACAGGCATTTGTCAGCACTGTACAAACAATTCATTTACATAAAACTGTACAGAGAATCAATAATATTTATATGAAAACTACATAAATTTGCATAGGGATGTGAGTGACAAGTAACCGAACAGTTTTTGCCTAAAACTTGGGCGGATGGAGCTATATACTCTACCTTATACTTTTTTTAGTTAACAAATTCCCTGGCTGTCGGGAGCCGTTGAATAGCAGGCACCCCCAGCTTTCTTTTACTATCTGGCAGACTGCACCTCCTGTTGCCAATGTCAAGACACCCTAATGATGTCAGCGTCAGCCAGCAGGCTCTAAACATGGCCTGCCTGGAGTTTCCTTGGAGGACTGCTTGCCTCCCCTCATGTTAGCTACTTATTTAAACATTTTATTACTTTATTAATTTGTTCCCCTTTGGGCTTCTTCTGTGGCTGCTGTGTGGCTATCTGTGGGCTCTTTCAGCTCTAATGTGCCCTCTGCCCCCCCCCAGTTCTCCATTACTGCCTCCTCGGGGCTTGCATGTAGCCGCGGTGCAGCTCTTCCATTACTCCCATCGGGAAGCACTCAGTCTTGCCTGCATCCTTTAGGCTTTCTCAATTAAATTTAGCTCACTCAGCATTGTCTAAAGCTGCAGAGTGGCTTACGATGTGTGGCACCCACTGCTGCTACTGCCGTCCTCTCGGCTACCACTCTCACAACCCCACCTGGCTTTACTATTGATGCGGGAGCGACTTTACTCCCTGGTGGCTCCTGCTGCCTCTCCAGTCCTTTGCTGGGCACTTTAACCAGCTGTGGAGTTTGACTCTTTACTGGCCTTCTCCTTTCTTCCTGCCAAGCAGGCCCTCAGGGCATGAACAAATTCTGCCACTGAAGCGGTGGTTTGGGAAAGTGGGGGCAGGGGAGACACTTCCACCGTGGTCTCCTCCACCTACCACTGGCTCATTTTCCTCTCTCTCTCTCTCTCTCTCTCTCTCTCCCCCACCCTCACAGAGTAAGGCACTGGACTGAGCTCCATATGAGCTGGGAGTTACAAGTGCCCACAGGCACTTTCACTTTAGTATGATCACATTATGTGACTGGCTACAACTGCAGCCTCAGCATATCCTGCTCCTGCCACTACTCCAACATATGCCTTCACAATACTAGGACACAGAGAGCCCCCACTAGACCCCAGGGAAGGGTACTAATTTTATTTAAATGATACTAGCCACAGCCAACAGAGTGCTAGCCTACTAGTCCACCCGGGTTACCCTTTTACACGGTGGCCCTCCCAGGGAATACCTGTCATCGAGGCACAGGTCAGGAAGCATAGGAAACCCAGGAGCAGTTTCAAAATTCGCAAATAGCATTTTATTATTAATAACAGCAAAATAAAAAAAAACTGTTCAGTACAACTATTTACAATGGCAGTACAAACATAGAAAATGGAGTCCTTCTTCAGAGTTTTTTCTTCTCAATTTCAAATTTCAGTCTCTGTGCCTCCCTTGCACAAGCATTGCTGCTCTTTTTATAAGTCTGGGCCTGGGAAACTTGTTAAGAAAACAGCATGCTTCTCACACAACGTTCTTGTAAGTTTCCAATGTTCTTGCAGGTGAAACAAAAAGAACATAATGACCCAGAACTGACATCTTATAGCCAGCTCTGTAGAGATTTTGCATCCAGCATTCTCAGCTTAACCCCTTGAGTTCCAAATAGCTTTGCAATCATTTCAACAGTATAACTATATATATATATATATATATATATATATATATATATTTTAAACAAAGAGATCCCACTATCAGTTACAGTTACATTTGCACAAAATGATTCACATATATTTTTATACCAGAAGATATGCAAGGGGGAGGAAGACAGACAGAAACAGCAAGTGAAGGCAAAGAGATAGTGAGAGGCGGAGAATCATGAGACCATCAGAGTGATCAGTTCCTAGGTCTCACAGGAAAAGTTGACTACGTAACCAGACAGAGAAGAGACAGAAAAGGAGAGGCTAGAACAGATCCATGTATTTAAACTCTTTCTACATAACAAATGGGGCAGGGCCTTATTCAACCCCGTCACATACCCCCTCTTTGTGAGGGAACTTGTTTTACAAAAACAGGTTTCCAAAACGTTCTATTAAATTCCCATCTAACATTAGCTTATAACGTTGACAGTTCAGTGCATATGCAGCTTAGCAAACAGAGAAGTTTCAACTCACATTTTTTTTCAGCCTTCGGAATTCTCAATTCTTGATCCATATCTTGACAGAAAATCAGCATTGACATTCTCTTTCCCAGATTTGTGCATAACCTTGAATTTAAATGGCTGTAGTGCCAGGTACCACTGTGTGATTCTAGAATGTTTATCCTTCATTTGGTTAAGCCAACAGAGAAGATTGTGATCTGTTTCAAGTACAAAGTCAGCTCCTAGTAAATAAAACTTAAGGGACTCCATGGCCCAATTTGCTGCAATGCATTCCTTTTCAATGATGGAGCACCTTTTCTCCCTGTCGTGCAATGTCCTACATGTGTACAGAATAGAATGTTCTTTCCCATCTATATTTTGACTCAGGACTGCACCTACACCTACCTCTGATACATCTGTCTGTAACAAAAATGTTTTTTCAGAGTCTGGGCTTCTTAAAACAGAGGCTGAACATAGTACAGCCTTAATTGCCCGAAAAGCCTCGTCACACTCTGGGGTCCATTTCACATTATTTAGAAACCATTTCTTTGTGAGTTCAGTGAGGGGAGTAGCTAACTTGGCAAAACTGGGAACAAATCTCTGATAATAATCAGTCAGCCCTAAAAATGACCTGACATTTTTCTTGGTTTTGAGGACAGGGCTGTTAGCTTGACTTCTCCATTTCCCAAAACATAGCCCAAATATCTAGTTTTCTGCATGCCCAATGCCCACTTGGTAGGTCTAATTGTCAGACCTGCATCTTTGATCGATTGGATAACTGCTCGTAGGTGTTCCAGGTGGCTTTAATAGTCTGGACTGTACACCACAATATCATTTAGTTACGCAGCACACTAACCAGTGTGAGGGGATAAAATTACATCCATGTACCACTGGAATGTAGTGGGTGCACCATGTAAACCAAACGGCATGGTGGTGAACTGATAGAATCCTATAGGAGTGGCAAATGCAGTTTTGTCTCTGGATTTTTTAGCTAGGGGAATTTGCCAGTAGCCCTTGGTGAGATCAAGGGTACTGATATACTTGGCACTCCGCAGTCTGTCCACCAAATTATCTATTCTGGGCATAGGATAACTGTCAAATTCTGACACTTGATTAAGTTTCCTAAAATCAAGGCAGAGTCTTACACACCCTTCTTTTTTGTTTACAGTCATCATTGGTGATGACCAAGCACTTCTCAACTCTTCTATGATACCCAATTCTTTAATTTTCTTATTTCCTTAACCACGTCTGCTCTTAACCGCTCTGGTAATTTGTATGTCTTTTGTCTAACAGGGTGAACATTCCTTGTCACTATTATGTGTGTGACCCCTTTTGCTCATCCTGATCTGTGGTAAAAGTAATGTTAAATGTCTTAGCAAGTTACAAATGTCTGTGGTTTGTTCAGGGGTTAAGGAAACATTCACTTTTACAGCATCAGCAGTTACAGTTTGTTCCAGTCTATCATAAGCTACATCAATATATTCTTTATCAATTTCTGGTAAAACCAGCAAAACAGCTTTTGGTGTTTTTTCAACCCATTTCTTGAGGAGGTTAACATGGTATATCTTAGTAGGATTTTTCTATCAGGGGGTCTCAATCTCATAGTTAACTAACTGTGCCAGTATGTCTAAGCACTTTATAAGGTCATTGACACTTCATTAAAAGTTTATTTTTTGTAGTGGGTAACAGTAGCAAGACCTTTTCACCTGGCCTCAAAAACTTTTTCTTTTACCCCATGGTCATAATACACTTTCTGCTGGTTTGGGGCCTCTTCCTGATTATATGGGCAATTTTGACATATTTTGCTAACTTCTTTCTTAGGACACATATATAAGATGTAATATATTGGGGGCGCTGTGGAGCCAGAGTTGAACAGCAGCACTTAGCAGCTCTGTATATCTGGGCTAAATATTTGCTGAAATAAGCCTTTTGGAGCTACATAATCAAATTTATTTTATCTTCATTGAAATGAGGAGAGTGAATTACCCACATTGGGAAACCCTCGAAAAGATAAAGGAGGTGGTACAGGGCGATAATTGGCTTCATCTTCTCAGCCCATGATGTCTGGCCTGGAAGCACAGGCCGCTTCAGTACAAGAATCCGATTAAACAATGGTATCAATTGGACTCAAACTGCAGCATATAATATCATCAGTCTCCAATTTAAACACAAAAATGGATACCTTTGCTGCCAAACTGATTGGGGTTGAGACTGCCAATGACAGGCTAAAAATGGAGTTTCATGACATAAAGAAACAAATGGACTCCTCCATTGCTACCACAACTACACTGGTAAAAGAGAACATGCACCTCCGAGCTAAGCTCAAAACCCTGGAAAACTAAGCCCACTCTGCACATCTAGGGGTCCTCGGGCTTCCCGAGGGGATCGAAGGTGACCATCACCTCATGTTCCTGCATGAATGGCTGACAAAGAAATCGGTACCTGAAGGTCAGTCCATTTCTTTTAATCTACAGAAGGCATACCGCATAACTCCCCGGGGTTACCATGAAGATTCAAATACATCCCGCACCTTGCTCCTTGTTACAGATGGCACTGGCACCAGGGAAAAAATTTTAAGACTGGCTCGGCAAGCGGGATCCATCTCACAAGATGACCTTGCATGCTTTATAATCCCGGACATTAGTTATGCTACCCGAATGTGCCAGAAAAAGTTTGACCCAGTCAGAAAATGAATCCGTGAAACTTCTATTTCACATGGGATGGTCTTTCCGGCAAGGCTAAGAATCGTGCATGATGGTAAAGAGTGGAGCCTTGCAGATTCCTCTGAGGCAGGAATATGGGCTAATCGATTTATTTCTCACTGCCAGAGCTTTCAAGTTGAAGACAGTGATAATGAAGATCAGGAGGGAGACTGAATGATTAAAGTACTGTCCTGCAATTTGACTTTTTGATTCCTTCATGTACTGCCAGTTAAATCTTTAAGGGGGTTCGTTATTTTCAATATGTTTTGGGCTTGAGACTGCACTAGTAGGCATTCGGTATATATATATATATAGAGAGAGAGCCTCTTGTTATTAAATGGGGGTTTCAACTCACCTTGTTGTATTTTATATGCATGTAGATTTGCCTGATTGTGCTCCTAAACTCATTTAAAAGTTCCAGAAAGGGTTAAATATATGGTAATGCTACCAATTGTTACAGTTTGTTGCTCCAAGTGTTTAGCCAGTTAATTTAGTAAATTATTTAATAACTGCCTGATGTTTGCATATATGACTTGAGAACTTTGCAGCCGGGTTGTTTATAAATTAGGAAGTCATATTTTCCTTAAGCTACATGGTATGATACTACTAGCCCTAATCTGAGGTGAGGTTTTTCTTGGACTCTTAATCTTGAGATACTAACATATAATAATTAGTCGTACTACTCATGGGATCCTTAACACAGCCTTACATTGCTATAATTTGTTTAGTAATTTTTTATTAAGCTATTTTCCTTCCTATGTGGTATCACAATATTTAGGAGACACCCATTTTAGGATTAAGAAGGGGGTTATGTTCCCTCTTCCTGGCATGTAATTATTGTCTTGGCATATCCTGAATAAGAAATTGTTATGTTTATATGAACATATGAAACTAATAAAAATAAAGTATTAAAAAAACTGTAATAGATTGTTTCTGATGGGGGTTATCTTTCCATGTTTCTTTTATTACATCTAGTGGCCCTCTAGGTTGTCTACCGTATAGCATTTCAACTGGTGAAAAACCTGCTGATGCCTGTGGCACTTCTCTGTAAGCAAAAAGCATGTAAGGTAAGTATTGGTCCCAGTCTTTCCCTTCCCCTTTTATAAACCTTTATAACATGCATTTTAGGGTTTGATTAAAATGCTCAACAAGAATGTCTGTCCGAGGGTGATAAGGGGAGGTTCTTATGGCAGTGATACCTAGTAGTAAGTATAGCTCCTTCAGCAATGCAGCACCAAAATTTCTACCCTGATCAGTAATAATCTTTTTTGGTATGCCTATCCTGCTGAAAATTTTGGCAAGCTCTGCTGCCACTTTTGGGGCTGTGACAGTATGCACTGGAACTGCCTCTGAGTATCGAGTAGCATAGTTACATACTACCAAAATGAATAGATTACCCTTTTTACTTTTGTCTAAGGGGCCAACCACATCCGTTGCAATTCTCTCAAAAGGCACATCTATCAAGGGTAGGGACACCTTGTCTTTTTTAGTCACTGGGGCAACTTTCTGACACTCAGCACAAGAACTGCAATAGGTAGCAACATCTTTATGAATTGTAGGCCAGTAAAATCTGTACAGCAATCTGACAAGGATGTGATCCCTTCCCGAGTGACCAGCCATAGGACTATCATGTGCTATCTATAACAATTCAGATCTATTCTTTTGTGGCATAACCAATTGTTCTATCTGGTCCTATGTCTGAGGATTAACCCAAACTCTGTACAGTAGCCCATTACATTTTTTAAACATAAGTTCACCCTGTTTTGGTTTCATCCCCAGCTGCTTAAAATAACCCTGTAGAGAAACATCGTTAGCTTGATCTGAAATAAAATCACACTCAGTGATCAGTTTAGTTTCAGCATTTTCATATGTTAGCCTTTTATGTCCATCAGCCTTTTGTTGCCACTGTTTCTTCAGGCATCGACTTTCTTTCCTGGATTTCCAGATCTTGGAGCTGTGCTCAAACAAGTCCGAATCAAAATCAGCAAAAGGACAAGAGTCCCTACCATATGAGATTTTCTTTGTCTGAACTCTTGTCACCACAGCTGCTGAAACATCAGGATTTACTCCCTCTTTGATTAACTCAGTAAATCCTGAAAAATCATTTCCAATAATCACAGGTACAGGTTACTTGGCTGGTGGGATAGAATCGAGTGTCCCCATGGATGCAGACGACACCAGTACCAGGTCCTTTTGGACACTGTTTTCCTAGCACTTCAGTATGTACTACTTCCCGAATCTGTAAGTCCCTTCACAATCTTATCTCCCAGCTTCACATCCGTTAAGTACTTGCCCCAATTTGCTAAGGACAAAGCTGCTCCAGTATCACTCTTCTTACTATGGCAATTTCTTGCAATATGACCTGGCTTGTTACAATTATAAAAAATAAAGTCTTTGGGTGCAGATTTGTTACCCCCACCAGAGGTCTTATCAGACTTGGAGTTTAAATGGGAAAAAAGAGTGTCTTACCGGTGCTTGACTGATACCTCACTGCTGTGACATCTGTCTGGCCATTTGGTAGTCTTCAGCCAAGAAAACATCCTTTTCCCCACTTTTGTTTATTTATTTATTTGCTACTTTTTGGTGCCTCCCACTGCTGGAACCATCTGCCTGGTCACGGACCACTCGGCTGTGGCTTCCTATATTAGCCGCCCTCCCAGTACCCCCTGGCATACCCCCCAGGGTGGGGTCATGGAACCCGGCCCTTTGAAAGGTGCCACAATCGACAGGATAGGGCAGGAGTAGGTCTGGGAGAAGACTGCAGTTGGAGGGCTGGCATCATCAAGGCAGTGAGTGGAAGACTTTTTCTCCCCTGTAAGCGGGGGCAGGAATGTGCAATGATGCCAGCGTTTGTCCCTCCCCTCAGATCCTTGTAGGTGCAGGTTGCTGTAGTGCCCCTGGCCTTTGCCAGGGGTCCCTTGATCACCAGTCACACACTGCACCCTCCCCCCACAGAAGGATAGCAGTCCGTGGGATGCTCGATCCTTCTCCCCTGGCCGGCCCTCCAATCGCCTAGGTCCATTCCCAAACCTAGGTTGCCGGCATCACAAGCGGAAATCCAACTGTTGCGCCGATGGACCAGCCCAGGGTCAGTGTTCTTTTACCCAAACCTGTACATCTATAGGCAGGATGTTGATGAATTGCTCCATTACAAATGTGTCTATGATCTGTGGGAGTGTTTTTTCCTCTGGTTGGAGCCATTTTTTTAGGAGTTCTCTGAGGTGGGTGAAGACTTCTCAAGGATTGTCGACTGAGTTGTACTTCAGAGACTGAAATCTCTGCCTATAGTTCTCTCCTGAGATGTCATACCTTTTCAGGATTTTGCTTTTCACCAGGTCATAATTTTCTGACTGTGCAGTATCCACATTGTTGTAGGTAAATTGGGCTTTTCCTGTCAGGCAAGATACCAGTCTGATTGCCCATTGCTGCTTTGGCCACTGGCAGGCTGCAGCATCCCTTTTAAAAGTTGTCAGGTATGCTTTGATATCATCCGAGGGACATAACTTTGTAAGTTTAATGTATTCTAAGTTATTTGTGTCTTGTTGCTCTGCTGGACCAGTGCCAGATCCTCCAGCTTTGATAACTTGCAAGGCATCCATCCATTGCTGTATTTCTTCGTTGTTGCTCCTGTCGCTCCATCTCTTCTCTTCTTTGCTTCTTGAGTTCTTGCATTTTTTCTTTTCTGTGTCTCTAAACATTGAATCTCTTTTTCATTCTCTGCTGCATATCCTCTCTTCTGTGTTTCTCCATCTTTGTTGTATAGCCCACCATATGAAAAAGGCAGTCAGGCTTTCAGGTTCTGTCATTGCCCGTTCTTATTTTTTTCCAATGTTGGTGCTGGCTGAACAGACTCAGTTTGGACTTTGGTTTCTGCTTCTAATTTGGCTGCCATTCTTCTGGTAATGACTCCTGGGCTCGCTGCTGTACAATCCATACCTTTTCTGCTATGCTTCCCTGGTACTAGGTTTAGTACCCATGCACAAAACTCCTGACTTAGAGTATGCACGGTGTAAATCCCACTTAAGCTGACACCATCTGTCGTTGAGGCACAGGTCAGGAAGCATAGGAAAACCAGGAGCAGTTTCAGAATTCGCAAATAACATTTTATTATTAATAGCAGCAAAATAAAAAAATACAATAGCAGTACAGACATAGAAAACAGAGTCCTACTTCTGAGTTTTTCTTCTCAATTTTGAATCTCAGTCTCTGTCTCTCTCTCTCTCTCTCTCGCACATTGTTGCTCCTTCTATCAGTCTGTGCCTGGGAAACTCGTTAAGAAAATAACATGCTTCTCACACAATGTTCTTGTAAGTTTCTAATGTGTTTGCAGGTGCAGCAAAAAGAACATAATGGCCCAGAACTGACCTCTTGTAGCCAGTTCTGCAGAGATTTTGCATCCAGCATTCTCAGGTTAACCCCTTGAGTTCCAAATAGCTTTGCAATCATTTCAACAGTATACAGTATATACATTTTTAAACAAAGGGATCTCAGTATCAGTTACATTTCCACAAAATGATTCACATATATTTTTATACCAGCAGATATGCAAGGGGGAGGAAGACAGACAGAAGCAGCAAGTGAAGGCAGACAGCTAGTGAAAGGAGAATTGTGAGACCGTCAGAGTGATAGATTCCTAGGTCTCACAGGAAAAGTTGGTTGCACAACCAGACAGAGAAGAGACAGAAAAGGAAAGGATAGAACTGATCCTCGCATTTAAACTCTTTTTGCATAATAAATGGGGCAGGGCCTTATTCAACCCTGTCATACCAGCCTACAGTACCACCAATGCGTTTTATTTACCATAGGGCCTACTAGCCCCCCATGCCTCCACTAGCCCACCTGGGCTACCAAGTAAAATACTGGCCACTCAGTCACCAACAGGTGCACAGGGAGTTTTGGCTCAGCCCCCTCCCAAACCACACTTCCTTTCCTCTCTGCTTCTACTCCGCTACTGGTTTTTACCCCCCCCAGCTAACCTAATTTTCTTTTAGTTTGCGGGTCTGGCAGGACGTGGACTCTTTTCCACATCAGATAAGTATATTTCTACACTTAACCTGTCCTTTCTGCCCTATTTTATCCCCTAAGAGCTACAGATCCTTTGTGACCCCCTTTCTATTCTTTATTTACAGGTGCAGCGGATGCTATCTCTTAATTTATATTGGGTAGGCTGACTGTAATACTGCACCCATACCTGTTACAACATGGCTGGGTGTTGGTAGTACTGAGACATCAGTACACCTAGGGGCTGCAGGCACTCGACCTTTGGCCGTGTGCCTCACTCTGCTCCCAGATGTGTGGGTCTCTCATGCTGTTTCACTGGTGCAAACAAAATAAAAGAATAGGTTGTCTCACCTAACTTTAAGCTCTGCTATACTTCCTTAAGGAGTTGACATCTTCTATTGTTTGGGACAGGACCTAAAATAGCCCTACTTTTAAGTTTTGCTTTTTTTTTTAACAGGGATTAAGTAGTTTTTAAACTTAATATACTTATCTGATGGGGAAAAGAGTCTGTGTCAGACATATTGTAGCTAGAAATAAATAGTGTGATCTACTGGGCCTTTAACCCAGACCCCCAGAATACCATCCCAGTGTTCTAACCACTGAGCTACAGGCTCAGATGGTTAAGTGTGCAGTTCTAGGACACACTTCCTTTCTTTGATATTGGAAATACTGCAACTAGGAACAGTCAGGGTTACAATTAGATGGTTCAGTCATTTGAGCCTGTTGCTCAGTGGAGCAATACCATTGAAAGGAAGTGTGTTCGTGAACCCCAATTCCAATCATGTGAGCCTGTAGCTCTGTGGTTAGGGCATCATAATGGTATTCTGGATGAGGTGGGCTCTCTGCGGCTTTGGGGATAGTAGGATTGAGCTATATGAAGGTTTGTGCCATGCGTTGCCTCTGAAAGATGACATATTTCTGTAAAGAGACATTATTTTCTCTGAGGACTTACTTTGCATGGGGGAGGATATCCTCTCTGCCTTACGTTCTAGCGCTATCCATAGGGCTAAGAAGAGGAAGCAACCATTCACGGGGGGGGGGCTCTTCTTTAATTGGTAGTGGTTTCCTGGAGGGGTGCTTAGGGGAAGCACATTGGAGTAGGTCCGGCTTTATTTTGCTCCCCCCAAGGCACAAAAAGCTATTATAGTCACCTTTACTATATGACCTAATTTGGCCAAAGAAAAGGCCATCCCGCTATTAGTTATAAAATAAAACCAGTATTGCATCTATGTTCTTTTATTTTTATCAACACTGGATGATTTACACAGCGTTTTGAATTTCTCCTTATTCTTTTTTTTTGTCAATACTGAGTACTGTAAAGAAAATATATGAGTCTGTGTATAAATACCTATGGGCACTTCGGGACTATCAGACAGTTTCACATTGGCACCAGCTGGGCTGCTATTTGCGCTAGCACTGGATGACATTTATGGACTTGTAAAGTTAAAGGTTCACCTTTGATTGAGGTAGTGGAAGATGGTAATGAGAACCTGCTGAATTTCCTTTCTTTAGCATGATGTAAAGAGGTACAGCTCGGGGGGGGGACTTTACCTCCCTCCAAGTCTATGGTTTATATTTGTTTAAGAATGTGAATATGGTGTTCAAACAACAGAATAATAAATAAAGGGGGTGGTTGCTGAGGGATTTATTTCTCAAGGGGGGGATGGTCCCCTACATCCAAGAGTGAGAATAATGCAGCTACCCCCTGATCTAGAAAATACACCTGGGGTTTGCTGCTAGGGCCGCCATCACAACCGGAAGGTTAATAAAGAGGGGAGGGTTTGCGCTCCTGGTTAGACCAGGAATTCAACCCCTAGCGCCACCGGCACTTTTCTCCTTAGATACTTAGACATCAGCAGTGTCTTACTCTTCCAAGGCGCTCAACATGAATTAGCCTCAGTAGCAGTGTTACATATTGTACACTGCCCAAGTGTTTGGGTACACAGTGAATTAACTGGTACCTGTACCTTAGTTATGACTCATGGTTTGAGTCATGTTAAAACTGTTGCATTTAAGCATACCGTCTATAATTTTTTAAAGTGTTGTTTATTTGTTGTTTTGATGCGTTTACGCATACACACTCTAGTTTTTCAGGGAGGGAATGGTGGAAAGAAGGTAATAGGGATAAAGGGGAGACTGATGCCACGGATCACCATTATCCTTCAAAATGGCATCCCTTAAGATCAATTCAATTAATGTCAAAGGTATAAATAACGTAGTTAAAAGGGCTAGAATCCTCCAAGAATTATGCAGACTGAAATGTGACCTGGCATGCTTGCAGGAAACAAAGCTCTCACAGGTGGAGCACACTAAGTTGAAAAGATCCTGGGTGTGTGCGGTGTATTCCGACTCACACCCAGGATCTTCAAAATCTGGGGTGGCTATCCTGGTGAGGAGGGGGCTACCCCTTAAGGTGGATAAAGTCCAGGTGGAAAGTTTGGGACAACTGGTTGTTATCTCAGGGGAATTTAGGGGTCACTCCCTTTATATTGCTTCGGTATATGCCCCCATTCCACCAACAGGGGAATTCTTTCGGTACTTGTTTTGTCTTATCTCCTCTTTCCCAAAGGGTCAGATCATACTAGCAGGGGATTGGAACTGCATGGAGAATCCCTCTTTAGACAAAAACCTGGCCCATGGGGGGGGGGGGAGGTTGCAAGTTCTAAGTTACTTAGAACTTTGATTTTGGAGGAGGAGATGGCCGACCCTTGGAGGTTGCAGAATCCAGATGCCCAGGACTTTACTTTTTCTCCACTGTATCTAATTCATACTCCAGACTGGACAGATTTTATACTCAAATGTCCAGGGCCCACTCCTTTGCTGACATGGATATACACCCAGTTTCTTTCTCTGATCACGCAATGATCGGAGCAGTGGTGAGTGGCCGGGGGAGTTGAGATTTGACCCAGGGTTATTGAACGATAAGACATTCATTAATCAAATGAAGGAAATAATTAAAAATGACCTAGAAGATAATAAGGAGGAAGATTCACCTCTTAAATTTATTTGGGATGGGTTAAACGCGGTTCTCCAGGGCTATATTATTAGTTACACTTCCCATAGAAACAGGAGGTATCAAGCCCAAGCAGAACACATTCTGGAGGAAATTAAAGAACTAGAGAAGGAACAAAAGAGACACAGGGATGCTGCTTTGTTACTCAAATTAAAAGCAGCAAGGGACCAGTATAACCAACTAATGGAGAGACGGACAGAGAACATTTTAATTTACACCAGACAGAAATATTATGAGTCGGGGGAGAGAGTGGGCCGACTGTTAGTCCTTAGACTGAGGAAGCAAGAAGCGGATAGATATATCCCCAGACTCAACAAAGGGTCAGAGAGGAATTTTGTGAATACTATACTAAATTATACACTAGGGAAAGAGAACCTAATCACTTAGATTGGGTAACAGATTTTTTGCATAAAGTAGAATTGCCAGTGCTTGCAGAGGCACAAAAAAATAAGCTTAGAGGAAAGTATTATGGAGGGTGAGGTAAACAGAATTATAAAGTCCTCAATAAAGGAAAGGCCTCAGGACCTGATGGCTTTACGGCAGAGTCCTATCAGCAATTTACTGGGGATTTGGCTCCTCTGTTGACAAAAATTTGCAATATGGCCCATGAGGAGGGTGCAACCCCAGACTCATGGGGAGCAGTTACTGTCACCCTGATCCCTAAGCCTGGTAAAGACCCTCAGGATTGCTTGAACTATCAACCCATTTCCCTAATAAACCAGGATGTAAAAATATTTGCAAAGGTTATTGGAACCCGCTTTCAGAAGCTAATCCTGGAACTGGTACGAGAAGATCAAACGGGTTTTATACCGGGCAGACATATTCAAGATAACATTCGTCTGTTGAAGTTGAAGTTTATTGTTCTAGGAATTAATACCTTTGAGCCAAGGCTCTTTTACAAAGGTTCCATGTCATTAAGTATAAAACATAGTAGACAGTGTTACAAACAATCAGTAAGCCGTTTAACAAGGCCACAACTTAAACAGTAACATTTATGTACAGAAAAGAAAAAGGAACTCAGAGGCAGTGTCAAGGGCAAGGAATAAGGTGGAGAGCTTGAGAGGAACAGAGGAGAAAAAAGAAGTTTAGGAGCAGACAGAACCAGGTTAGTGGTACTCAGGCTGTCTTTGTCAAAGAGGAGACCATGGTGGTTGAGTGAAACAAATGTAAGTGCACTCAGTGGGATGAGACTTTAGTCAAAGCAGTCACAGGAGCTGGAGGCTGTGAGGTGAGCATAAAGTATGGATTTGAAAGCTCCCAATGTCCTGTCCTGTTGCTTAATGCCTTGTCCGCCTCCAAATCATTTCCACCTGAGATCTTACATGCGGTTATCTCTTTGGACACGGAGAAGGTGTTTGATCGCCTGGACAGGGTATTTTTGGATCACACCTTAGGGAAATTTGGCTTTGGGAGTAAATTCAGAAGCTGGATAGGGAACCTATATAAGGATCTTTGTGCACAGGTGAGGGTGAATGGGATTATGTTGGAAAGAGTTAAAATAGAGAGAGGAACTAGACAGGGCTGCCCACTCACTCCCCTCTTCTTTGCTCTAAGCATGGAACCCCTCAACAGGCAATCAGACATCTATAAAGGAATTAGGGTGGTGGGGTCTGAACTTAGAATCTTGCTATATGTGGATTACACCCTTCTGTATGTCACTGATCCTGTGAAACAGGCTCCTATTTTGGACTCGATACTGAGGGATTTTGGGAGGGCAGTGGGCTTCAAAATAAATGAGACTAAAACAGATGTTATCACTGGGACAAATTCCAGGGGGGCCCTACCAACAGTGGGTAAATTCAAGTGGGCAAAAGAAGGTATCAAATATCTGGGTATTTGTATGCCCACTGATGTGAACCAACTGTACTTTAATAACCATTTAAAACTTCTTCAGACAGTTCATTCTGACCTGGCCCATTGGGGGGAGCGCCCTCTCTCACTAATGGGGCGGATAGAATGCGTGAGAATGAATGTTCTTCCTTGCTTTCTTTTTTTGTTCCTTTCCCTCCCTTTACGGCCACCGGGAACATTTTGGAAAGCCCTTAAATCTTCACTATCTAAATTTATTTGGGCAGGTAAACTACCCAGAGTGCGTTGGCATACCTTATTGAGAGTGAAAACTCAGGGGGGACTGGTCTCCCTGATTTTTGGAAATACTACTGGGCGGCCCAGCTTCAGGTCTTGATCCCCTTAATGTCCGCGGAGAGACCTCCCCTATGGCTGAGATTGAGAAGCTCCACTTTTCACTTGGGGATATTGGAGACTTGGTTTATATGGATAAGATGGGGTTAAACTATCTAAGGGTTGCATAATCCCTAGACAGAAACTATCAGGGCTGCCTGGCTTGAGGTGAATAAGAGGCTTGGGTTGGAAATGGAGAAAGGGCGAAATACCCCTATCAGGGCTTGCCTGGCTTTTGCTCCATTGGGTTGGGACTTGGGGTTTAAAAGATGGATGAGGAAGGGTCTGGTTAAGATAGGGCAGATGTATATGGGGACACACTTAAATCCTTCCAGCAATTATCAGGGAAATTCGAGCTATCTCCACGAGATTTTTTTAGGTATTTACAATTTTTACATTTTCTGCTGGAGAAAGGGATTAAGGCCAGGCCTGCAATGGGAAATAACCCATTAGCAGAACTGCTATCAGGGTGGGCCACTCACCAGGTTCATCGGGGGACAGTGTCGAGGATGGTGACTGCATTCTCATCTCTAGAAGTATATCAGGGAGGCTTGGCGGTTGGAAACAGGATGTAATTTAGGAAATGGGGAGTGCGACCACGGGTGGAAGGTTATTCTCTCAACCACTGCCTCCAATTTTTGGAGGGAGTTCAGGTGGAAAGTGGTGATGCACTTTTTTTGCACCCTTGTCCTAACTAAACACTTTGGACATCACACCTTGGATCTCTGTTGGAGGGGATGCGGAGACTGGGGCACTCATGCTCACATTTTCTGTCCCTGCCCCAGGCTCCAGCCCTTTTGGCAATATACTGTTAATACAGCAGAAAAAATTTGGGGGGAGGACCTCCCGGGGGAGCCTCAGAATTGGTTGCTGGGGGTATACCCGATAAGGATTAAGTCTAAGGCACAGAAATATTTATATAATATAGTAGTTGCTTCTGCTCTCAAGGCCATCACACACAAGTGGCTGCCCCAAGACATCCCTGCTGTAGATGCCTGATATAGTATTTGTGTGGGTATAATGGAAATGGAAGAGCTCACAGCTAAATTAAGACTAAGTAAAGAAAGGTTCAAGGCCTGTTGGCTATCATTTTTCCACTTCCAGGCAGAATGGAAGAATATAGACATTCTGGAAATATTGGCTAAATATGCTTAGGGGCTTTCCTTCCCGCTCCCAGTCTTCGCCCCAAGATAATGGACCATGGAATATTGGTCCTGGGAATAGTATGATAGGGCTGTGACCCTGAGTGGGTCTGCATGGGTGAGCCTGAGATGATATTTAAATAAGGATAAAATGGTTTGCGGCAGTACAATGGGGAGCCAAATCACCTTTTCCAGGATCTGAATTAATGTGTTAAATGAATATTATGGTAATTAACCCAGTTATTCCCCATGTATAATATGTATGTACAATCCATGAAAAGGCTTTGGGTAAGAATTGAATATGATGAGTTGATTATCTGGTGTATGCATGCTAAATATGGTAATTTTTTCTTTTGTATGTCTTTTTTCTCCTTCATTTTGTTTATGTAGAACTGTGTCTTGTTATTATTATATCTGAAAAAAATCAAAATTATGATTTAAAAAAAAAAAACTCCCTGATGGTACTGGTCCCCCCAGTAAATACATACCCTCCCTGGCGCTAGTGTCTCCTCCCTTCCATTGCCAGTCTGTAGTAAATAAAAAACTGGTGCTAGTGGTCTCCCCAATCACCAGCCCATAGCCAAAATAACCCTCCCTGGTGCTAGCATCCTCCCCCTAGACCGCCAGCCCATAATTAAAAAAACCTCTTGATTGTTAGTGATCCCCCCCTCCCTCTGATTGTCAGCCCGTGGTAAATACATATCCTCCCTGGTGCCAGTGGCCCTCCTCCCCCGATCGGATGTCCGTAGGAAATAAAACCCTCCATGGTGCTAATGTCCCTCACCCCGATCACCAGCCTGTAATTAAAAAAATCCCTCCCTAGTTCTAGTAGTCCCCCCCACACCGATCGCTAGCCCACAGTCAAAAAATACCCTCCCCCGGTGTTGGTGGTCCTCCCCCCCCCCTCGGATCGCCAGCCTTTAGTGAAACGCACAACCCTCCCTGGCATCCGGGCAGTGATCCATGGTACCACTGGTCACAATTCCATAATCCCTGGTGCCTAGTGGACCCCCCCCACAGCACTGAACACCCACCCATATCACCTTACTAGTACTCTCAGTGCCGCAGGTGCACATATGATGACCGGTGGAGCCCTCCTCACACCTCCCTAGCTAATCTCTGTATAACCAGGAGGAGGCAGTATAGTGCAGTGGTCTAAGGCTCTGAGCTGCAAATCTGGTGACATCCAGCACACCAGACCAGGGTTTGAATCCCACAGCTTCCACTTGCATACTGTGTGACCCTGAGCAAGTCACTTAACTTCCTTGTGCTCCCAGGTTGCTCCTGTAAAAAAGCTTTCAGCTTAGTGTGCTATTCCTGGTTAAACAATAAAAAAAAAAAAACAGGCAGGAAGTGCACATCTTAAAGGACAGGGTGACATGCCCTGTCCTATAAATAAGATGCGTGCTCCCTGCTTGGACATGCAGTGGCCAGCCAGGAAGATGTGAGGGCTGCGTTGGTCGCTGTATACACACCCACGGTACTGAGGGTACTGGTAAGGGGACTTGGGGGGTGGGCATTTGGTGCCAAGGTGGGAGGCTGCCAGATGCCAAGGATTATGGAACTGCCACCAGTGGTACTGTGGATTGGTGCTCCGAGTGGGGGGACTACTGGAGGCCAAGGAGGGTTGTACATTTTACCACAAGATGGCAATTTTGGGGGGGGACCACTAGCACCAGGAATGGTTTCATTTCTTACAGACTGGTGGTGTGTGTGTAGAGGGGGACCATTAGCGCCAGGTAGGATTATTTTGACTACAGGCTGGCGATTGGAGGAAGTGGGGACGACTAGCACCACAGAGGGTTTTATTTCCTATGGACTAGCGACTGGAGGGAGGGGGGACCACTAGCACCAGGGAGTTGTTGTTTTTTTTTACTATTCATTTATTATCTTTTGGTGACTGGGTAAGTGCATTAGGCAATAACCCTGCCTATTTTCAAGCATGACCCGGGAGAGTACAAAATGCAGGCATATAATCAAACATAGTTCGAACAAAAAACAGTCCTTAAATGCTTGCAATAGTTCTGGGAGAGTACAGGCGTACAAAAAAACACAGGTTGAATACAAAAACAGTCCTAAAATGCTTATAATAGTTTTCCCCCACAGGGAATGTCAGGGAATTAAAAGAACAAGTAGTAGCCATCCTCGCAGGGATGATAAGGATGGGTGACAAACCAGGTAATACACTCAAAGTTAGGAAAACCAAGTAAAGGTAGGCAGGAAGAAGCAGGAACAGCGGTCCGGGGAGGTTAGGTACAGTCACAGGAATCAAGTGCATGAAGGTAGGAGAAACATACAGTCTTGAAGGAGGAGCGAGCTAAGAAGCACTTTAAACTGGCAGGCAGGGAGTTCCAGAATTTGGGGGCGAAATGGAAGAATGCTTCCTCCCCCAATTTTGTTGAGCAGTGTGGGACTGTGAACAGAGGACAGTCTGAAGACCTCAGAGTGCGGAAGTGATGCACAGGTGTGAGCATAGCCCCAAGACAGTCAGGGCAGGGGATTCTTGTCATGGAGTCGATTAAACAACCGAGAGAGAAGGAGTGCAGGGATTTGGGGGACAGCCAATGCAGGGTGGAATAAAGGAGGCAATGGTGAGTAAGGCAAGGAGCCGATACGGCAAATCTACAGATGTTGCTGTATGTGGTGTCCCATTTATGAAGAATACCAGTGTTGGACTGGGAAAGGGTAGGGAGGGCATACTGTAGCCTAGGGAGCAGGACACCTCTAGACACACAGATCCTGGCAGCACGGGTTAGTGAGTGACGCACGTGGTAGGCGGCACCTATCTTAATGTTAACAGGTCTGCATATCTTGTTTATGTGAGCGAAGAAATCAAGTACAGGATCCAGCGTCACTCCAAGGTATGTGAAGGAGTCAGTGGACATGACTACTGACCCATCACAGCAAAGCACACGAAGCTTAGGAGACTCAGCATGGACTTTTCTAGAGGACCTGAAGAGCATGGCCTGAGTCCTGGATAGATTGAGAATTAGGGAGTTAGAGGAGAGCCAGAGTTGAATCTGTTGGAAACGCCGATGACAGGTAACGTTAAGGTCAGCGAAGGAATGAGAGGCAGCGTAGAGCACTAGGTCATCAGCATACATGATGGAGTGACAGTGGGGAAAGGAAGTGGGACTATCATTAATAAAGACGGAGAAGTGCAAAGATCCCAGAATGGACCATTGCAGGATGCCGCAGGAGATGGGAGCCAGAGATGAAAGAACCTTACGAAAGGAGATGGATTGGTATCGGTTAAAGAGGTAGCTTCTGAACCAGGATAAGGTGGATCCAGAGGCACCAAGTGAATGCAGTTTTTACAGGAGCAGTGAGTGATTAACCAAGTCAAAAGCTTTGGTGAGGTCAATGAACACAGCACCAGTTAGTAGACCTTTGTTCATGTTGGACTTGACCTCACTGGTGAATAGGGTGACAGCAGTAATGGTGCTGTGTCCAGCCCTGAAACCATGTTGAACAGGTGACTGAAGACTAAAATTTAGTAAATGAGCAGAGACCTGGCAGTGAATAAGTTTCTCCAATATCTTGCCGAGGGTAGGCAGTAAAGCTATGGGCCGATAATCAGACAGGACTTTAAGCTAGTCACCTTTCTTGAACACCAGAACAACTCTGGCAGATTTCCAGACCAATGGCACCATTGAGGAGCAGATGGACAGATTAAACAGCCTAGTAATGGGGGTAGCTAGGAGAAGGGCACCAAGTCTAAGGATCCTAGGATCGACACCATCTGGAACGGCCAGCAATCAGTAGGTGGGGGGACCACTAAGCACCAGGGATATCTCCAAATATTTTGGACCAGGTAAGGGGGGGGTGGCACCGTGCTAACCTACCTCTGATACCCATGCAAATGGGCCCAAAATGTGCATGCAAATGGCCCCTTAGTGCCTTGCATGCCCAATGGATTTCTTTGCATGGGTCCCTTTGAAAACTACAGCCAGTGCTCCGGCGCTATCCAGTCTTGAAGCCCACTTCGGAAGCCATGTCCAGGCAGCACTAATTGACGTAGGGCCGCACTGACATAGTGCAGTGCACTATACAGTGGCATATAGCATCCTGGAACCCCTGGGCAATTGTAAAGCGCACCACAAACCTTTATGCTCTGCTTTGCCCTTTTCTGAATATCGGGCCCCATGTATACAGCTTCCAATGTTGTTCACTGAATGTGTTTCATAATAATTGTACTTATGGTTTCAAATCTAGGATTCAAAATGCACTGTTGCAAAAAGGGTAAAATGGTGTGGAGCACAATAATGCTTGTATTTAGCATACAGAAAGTGTGGTGCTTTATGACTCTACTAAAGCAATATAATTATGTGCAGTGCTTTTGACATAAGAAACATGAGAAAAAGTGCTTGGGTTAAAAAAATAGAGATTTATAATGGAAAATGAAACTGCTGTGTTCATTTGGTGAAAAACATAAAATTCAAGTAACATTTGAAGTTACTTGCATGCTTTGAGCATTTAATGCAATCCTATTGAATAAAAGAGGGACGGAGATTTTTAAGAACTTTACAAATACCAATAAACACTGTGGCCCAGATATTCCAAAGGGTTGCGCATGGTGCAACAGTGTTGCACCATGTGCAACCCACTAATGCGCCCCGGTGCGATATTCAAAAGGGAAAAGTGCACGGCACAAATCCCGATGCACCGGAGCGCATCAGTAATGTATGCACCCACAGGTAGGGGAGGCGTGCCCATGCATAACCTGCACAGCCCGATATTCAGCCTGGAATGTGCAGAGCCATGCATGCGCAACCCCTACCTGCGCCAGCACAAAGTTAAGCCAAAAAAAGGAACAACTGATAGCCACCCACAGGTGAGCTGCCACATTGCAGGGCGCAACACGGCAGCTGCCACCTGTGGGTGGCCACCCGAGTTCCGGCTGCATCTGACGGCGCCCCCCCCATGCCCGATCGCAGGCATTTGTAAAAAAATATAAGAATTTGTCCAATATCCCTGGTGGTCCAGTGGACCGCTATGTGCCTGATCGTGGGCATCTGTCCAAAGATAGAAATATTCGTCCTATATCCCTGGTGGTCCAGTGGACCGCTATGTGCCCGATCACGGGCATCTGTCCAAAGATAGAAATATTCATCCTATATCCCTGGTGGTCCAGTGGACCCGCTATGTGCTCGATCGCGGGCATTTGTAAAAACAAAAAAAATTCCAATATCCCTGGTGGTCTAGTGGTACCCCACCACCCGCCCACTGAGCACCACTGCCCCACTCCCTGTCACCTCCCTGGTCCTCCAGGGTATTTGCCATATTGTTTCCCTCTCACACCGTGGACATGCAATGATGCCAGCGCACCTACGTGCAGGCGTCCACCACCGCTCCACCCCCTAAATCTAGCGTTGCTCCCTACAGGGTCCCCAATCTCCACCAGGGGCCAGTGGGGAACGAGGCATACCCTAGTGCCCACCCCGAGAGGAGAGAGCAGTCCCTGGACATTCAATCCCCTCCCTCTCTCCCCTGCTGACCCCCAATGACCCGAGTCCGTTCCCAAACTCAGGTCACCAGTGTGGTACGAGGTGTGGCGCCCAGCACCTCAACACTCAGCGACACCGGGCTGGCTAGTATACTCAAAATTAATGCCAGTAATTTGACAGCACATTCAAATATACTAAATTGGGCCAAAATAGGACCAAATCAGTATAAATGATGTAAGCCCCCCCCCCAAAAAAAATCTGGGTCTTACCTGAATGTCTCCTCATTCCCTCTGTTTTATTGTCTTCACCCTCTTGTCCCAAGACTGCTGAATGTGGACCGGCAGGGCAGTCATATCTGCCGCCAGGAGCCCTGGTGGGATTTTAACCAGGGCTTCACAGTCCAACGTCGCGGATGTTGCAGCTTGGCAACCTCTGGCCTTGGGTCCTCCCCAGTGTTCCGGGGGGTGGAGGCAGAAAGCAGAAGAGAGAGGAAGCAGGCTGGTTCTATTCCCCATGCCCAGGAGTCAAACATGAGGTAGAGAATGGGACTGGGACAAGTGCAGCAGCATGCTGGCTGCCGTGCATGTGCAGAAGGTGTGAAAATGGAACCAGTACTCCAAATATGAAATTGGTCAGTGTGCCCCACATTAAGGGACTGAAAGCAAAGCCGGGACCATGTACTAAGCGTACCATCGTGTGCTGGGAGAAGGGTTTTTCAGCCTCTGACTGCAAGTGGGGTTCAGAACAGTGGAAACCAGTGGTGCGCATGTGCATGAAGCAGGAGAGTGGCTCAGAAAGTCGCTTCCCAACAAGAAAATGCTCCCGATGCGAAAATGGGCAGTGTGCCCAAGAAAATAAACACAGCCCTGGCTCCAGTATGGAAAGTAGGGCCAGGACACATAGAAGACAGCACTGTGGGACCTCACTCTTTCTCTTTAGCTACCCAACATTCTCTCACGGGTAAACAATCCTTTGCCTACCACCTCCCGGCTTTGTGGAACTCACTACTCCTCATTGTACATAGCTTGCCAACTTCAGCTTCCATCAAAAGCTACTTCAGACATCTCCTCCCCTCCCACCTCTCTCCCCCCTAACCTTGTCCCCTGGCAGCTGCCCTTCCTGCTGTCCTACCCCTCTTCACCACTCTTCCCACTTTTTCTCCCCTGACCTTGTGTCAACACTAGCTCTTACTCTCTGATCAAGTGCCCAAATGTGTAGTCCACAAATACCAAAAGTTGCACCTACACTGCTGTCCACTCTGCTCTGCTGCTTGTCATTGCCTCATAGAAACACAGAATTTGATGGCAGATAAGGACCGATTGGCCCACCTAGTCTGCCCATTTCCCTACCTAATGGATAAGCTGCAGATCCTAGTTAACCAACAGTCTACTATGTCCTATGAAGGGATGTATATTCCCATGCAGCACTATCTCTCTGATTTGCCTAGCCACTACAAATGGTACCTATCTCATGCCTCCCAGTTGCAATCACTGAGCTGATTTGTACTATATTTTTAATGCTCTATGTACTTTTAATCTTTAATCTTTAATGTATTTTTACGTTTTTTTCTACTCTTGTATCATCTGTATATAGTGCCAAAACTTAATGTTTTATACTACTCTTGTAACTTTTGTATACTGTACCCTTACCCCTCCCCGGGTCACACCTGGAATTGAGCCTTGGCTCACTGTGCATTTCCCAGTTATAAACTTTTAAATAAATAAATAAATGGCAGCAACCTGCCAAAGTTAAAGGGGGGGATGTAAACAAAGATGGCAGCCCCCATAGACAGCAAACACCACAAAGCACCCTGGGAAGAGGTTTTGGGCCAGACCCTCTGTGCCTGCGAATGTTGAGCCCAACGGTGATCAGCATGAGCCAGGGAGATTCTTCACAGAACCTGCCTGGCTAATCAGGCGGCAAGTTTCAGCCAGCTGAAAAAGGACCTTTTTTTTAGGTGGGGGACAGTTGAGCCAGCCTCTGAGGAGAGTGACTGTACCTCAAAGTGTGGGCCAGTTTGCCTTGTCTGTCCAGAAATGCAGGCCTGGTAGGCAAGAATAGTTGGGATCCCAGAGAGAGTGCATTTGAACAGCAAAAACAAAAACAAAAGCCTCTGCAAGATGAACCAAGAGAGATGAGCAGCAGAGAGAGCCCACTAGCTATCCTGGAAAGGCAGTGTCCCGGCCAGGAGTAAAACATCCAGTTATCCTGCTGTACCAGAGGTATAGTGTGAGGCATGAGAACCATGAGTAAAACCTGGGGTCTGACCTTGTAGCAGGGAGGAAAAAAGTTGTTGTTAAGAGTGGGGGAAAGTCCTGGGAAGGACAGTGCCAGTGCGAGAAGTCCAGATAGAATACCCATTAAGGACAGTTTTGCCACCAAATCCCACCAGATAACAAACAGGGGCTCCCTTTCCAAGTGTGTATCAGTTTAAAGTTTGTTTTCTGCAACTGCCTGTTGAAAGTATTTTCTTGCAATTGTTTAAGTGTACTACTGAGCTCCACCCTGCTAGCAGCAACTGCGTCTCCAGTGTGGTATCCACTGCAACGTTTGAGGGATCTTTCACCAATGGCCTTTGGTGGGATTTAAATTGGGTGCACCTGTATTTGGGGTTCGAGGACTGCTGGTGGGATGGGCAGAGTGGCATGGTAAATCATTAACTATTACTGTACTGAACTGTCTATTGTTGCATTTAGAGTGTAGATAGTGCTACCCCTTGCCCTCTCCCTACCCTCCCTTTTAAATAAACTGTTTGGTTAAATTGTATTTTAAGGTGTGGAGGCTGTTACTGCTTGTACAGTCACTTGCTTTGGGGAAGGGACAGTGTGGGCAGTTTAATATTTTCTGGGGGTGGTGGTAACCTTGTGTTTCAGTCACGAGGTACCCAATATCCCGGAGGGTCACGAGGGCTGGAAGAAGTGCTGCCCGCCTCTCCACACAACACATCGCCTCAGGATTCGGCCCCCCCCCCGGACTACTGATAAAGCTCAGAGGCTTCTGGAGGATCGCGAGGGCTGGAGGAAGTGCTGCCCACCCTCCCCACACAACGCACTGCCTCAGGAGTCAGCCCCCCCCCGGACTACCGATAAAGCTCAGAGGCTCCTGGAGGGTCGCAAGGGCTGGAGGAAGTGCTGCCCGCCCTCCCCACACAACGCATCGCCTCAGGAGTCAGCCTCCCCCAGACTACCGATAAAGCTCAGAGGCTCCCGGAGGGTCGCGAGGGCTGGAGGAAGTGCAGCCCGCCCTCCCCACACAACGCACCGCCTCAGGACTCGGCCCCCCCCCGGACTACTGATAAAGCTCAGAGGCTCCTGGAGGATCGCAAGGGCTGGAGGAAGTGCTGCCCACCCTCCCCACACAACGCATCGCCTCAGGAGTCGGCCCCCCCCGGACTACCGATAAAGCTCAGAGGCTCCTGGAGGGTCGCAAGGGCTGGAGGAAGTGCTGCCGCCCTCCCCACACAACGCACGCCTCAGGAGTCGGCCTCCCCCAGACTACCGATAAAGCTCAGAGGCTCCCGGAGGGTTGCGAGGGCTGGAGGAAGTGCTGCCCGCCCCCCCCACACAGTGCATCGCCTCAGGACTCGGCCCCCCCCGGACTACCGATAAAGCTCAGAGGCTCCCAGAGGGTCACGAGGCTGGAGGAAGTGCTGCCCCCTCCCACACAACGCATCACCTCAGGACTCGGCCCCTGGACTACTGATAAAGCTCAGAGGCTCCTGGAGGATCGCGAGGGCTGGAGGAGTGCTGCCTGCCCTCCCCACACAACGCATCACTCACCTCAGGGTCGGGCCCCCGGACTACCGATAAAGCTCAGAGGCTCCCGGAGGGTCATGAGGGCAAGTGCTCGCCTGCCCTCCCCACACAACGCATCGCCTCAGGACTCGGCCCCGGACTACCGATAAAGAGGCTCCTGGAGGGTCGCGAGGGCTGGAGGAAGTGCTGCCCGCCCTCCCCACATAACGCACTGCCTCGGGACTCGGCCCCGGACTACCAATAAGCTCAGAGGCTCCGGGGATCGCGAGGGCTGGAGGAAGTGCTGCCCGCCCTCCCACACAACGCATCACCTCAGGACTCGCCCCCGGACTACCGATAAAGGTACGGAGAACACGCGGCTGCAGGAGCAGCACCAGCCTGCAGTACATGGCGCATTGTTTGCTTTGGCGCCAAAACTTTGTTTAAATAACTGGACCTTTTTCTGTAAGAGCAAGCTGCCTTTAATTCGGGAAAGTCGGCACAGCACTGCAGATAGTTTTTCTGTGCTGCACTTTCCCATAAAGACTTAATTGCATTACAGTGGAAAAGTACTTTAAGACAGTTTGCTATAGCCTGTTTCTCCTGAACTGCCGTTTATATTTACAGTCGCTATAGTGTAGAGCCAGGTACAGCCTTAAGGCACAAAGTCCTGTGATATAGTATAGAGCCAGATACTGATAAGTTTCTGTGTAAGCTTAAAACTTAGCAAGACTGTTCAGGAACCCCAGATGACTGCAATTCAGCCTACGCAGCTGTGTTTCATTGTTCTTACCTTGCCACGCCTCCTGCAGCTCTGCTATAACTCTCTCCCCCTCTCCTTTAGCTCAGAGGCAACCGGAGGGTTGCGAGGGCTGGAGGAAGTGCTGCCTGCCCTCCCCACACAATGCATCGCCTCAGGACTCGGCCCCGGACTGCCGATAAAGGTACGGAGAACACGCAGCTGCAGGAGCAGCACCAGCCTGCAATGCGTGGTGCATTGTTTGACCCGCTAGCACTGCGTGCGGCCCCCACCACCCCACCACCACCCTTGGTCGGCTCTGTGTTATAAGGTGGTCCAATGAGCCCACTTTCCCACCTGCAGGTTATACCCGCTGAACACTAGGGGGATCCTGCCTGCCAACACCTATTCCCCTTCATTTAACCCATACAGCAATATGTCTCTCTTAGGTCTCTGTAAACTCACATTGCTCCTCACTATCCTATCCCCCCACTATCCCTGCTAAAAATCTCTCTAACACCCCTGTATATGCACATCTGCCAGCATCTCAGCCACCCCAAGCTCATCCCCCCACTGCTCCTAGCCCTCCCATCTGCTTTCTGCTCACCACTAGCGCACCACACACCTGGACATCCTACGCCCCCACACCCACCACGATGCCCACCCCCAGTACACAGTGGTCGGTGGTCCCCCTGTCCTAGCCCTACCTATCCTTAACTCCCTACCATCCCTGCACTGCCCCCAGATCCTCGCATCTGCCCAAGCACCCTACCACTACCGCCGTGGTCCTTTTCTCCGACTCCATCATCTTACTCCTCCTGTTCTCTGGGAATGTCCACCCTAACCCCGGACCGGGACCCGCTGCATCGCCCCCTACAGGACATGGACTCTGCATTGCCTCCATGAATATCTGCAGTCTCCCAAGGAAGACTGCTGCACTCGTGTGTTGGGTCTCTCAACACACGCCCAACATTCTTGCCATAGTGGAGACCTAGCTCTCCCAATCAACTCCAGACTCTGCTGTCTCCCTTCCTGGCTTCACCCTCTTTAGAGAAGATCGTGTGGGTAAGCATGGTGGTGGATGCGCAGTCTACCTAAGTAACTCCCTCCTGGGTCACGCACTACCTACCCCCAAGCTCGACCACGGGGCCCAAGACATCACCCTAAAAAATCACCCCTGACCCAGGCCGTGGCCCTCTTTACCTCACAACCACCTACATACCCCCACGTGTACAAAATCAAGCTATCTGCTCCCTCACCAACTATCTCTCTACCCTGCCACACAAGGCTGAACAGCTCGTCCTAGGAGACCTCAACATCAACTGGCTTGGCTCCACTTCAACACAAATTAAGGACAATTTCACAGCCCTTGACTTATCACAATTAGTCACTCGGCCCACCAGATTTAACCAATCAAGTGGGACCAGCTCCCTTCTAGACATCGTGCTCTCAAACCGCCCACACAAAATAAAGGCTGTTAACGTCCTAGCCAACTCCCTTAGTGACCACTCACCTATTCTCTGCTTCTGGTCCTCCCCCATGCTCAATCCTGCATACAAAGCCACCCCCCCGTCGCCGATTCCACCCTGGGGGCCTTAATAGGCTAAAGCAGTACCTTGCCCAGCTCGACTGGTCCCCGATCTCCCTCGCAACGGATATAGATACTGCTCTAGCCTTCCTCACCAGTGCCTTCTGCAAGGCCTGTGACATCTTTGCCCCTGTCACCAGCACCCGCTCCAAGAGACACAATGCTGCCTGGATTTCCCCCTTCCTGATCCAACAACTGAAGCAGCGTGATAACCTATGGCACATTGCTGTTGAGACCGGCAGGACAGCAGACAGGCAAGCCTATAATGCAGCTTGCAACCAGTTCACCTGGGCCATAAGACAAGCCAAAGCCAATTACTATCAAACCGCCTTGACATCTTCCTGGGGCTCTGCCCAAGCTTTCTGGGATAACATAAAGGAGTTAAACGGGAAGACCCGCTCTCCTCCTCCCTCACAGATGGTTATTAATGGCACAATTAATACTGGCATACCACGTGTTGCTGACTGCCTCAACACAACATTTTTTGACCAAAGTGCAGTCCTTCCTGCCCACTTCTTTGACCCCATCCCTGTAGCCAACCACCCAGCTATTTCCTGTCCCCCTTTTCTCTTCAGGACTGTCTCCCCCTACGATGCTAAGCCACTCCTCCTAAAAGCCCTCTCCTCCCACAACCCGAGCTGTGACCCCCTTGACTTGAGGATACTCCGCCTCATACTTGATGTCATGTTAGCCCCCCTCACTGACCTTCTTAATCGATCCCTGTGCCTCGGCCAATTCCCGAGTGCATGGAAACAGACTGAAATCACCCCTATCCATAAAAATGGAGACCGCACAGTACCAAACAATTACAGACCTATCTCCATCCTCCCCCCTTCCCAAAAGCTCTGGAGAAAATAGTATCCACTCAACTCGTGGATTATCTATCCAACTACAACATACTGTGCCCAGAGCAGCATGGCTTCCACCCTGGTCACAGCACCACCACAACCCTATTGGAGTTCTCCCACCAAATACACTCTGCACTTGATGCTGGAGAGATCGCTGGGGCAGTATTCATTGACCTATCCAAGGCCTTTGACACTGTGAGTTGCCCATTAATGCTTGACTCCCTCCATCAGCTGGGCTTCTCATCTGGCCCTCTGGCCTGGTTCTCCAGCTACCTCCGGGATACATCCCAACGGGTCAAATTAAATGGAATCCTATCAACTGCACTGCCTGTATGCTCCAGGGTCCCACAAGGCTCCATCCTGGGACCTACATTGTTCAGTCTCTTTTTAAACACCCTTCCCAGCTCCTGCACAGGCAAATTGCTTCTATATGCCGACGATGCAGTCCTAGTCGCCTCACACCCCGACCCACTCACTCTCCAGAGCTCCCTGCAACTCACCTTCAGCCAAGGTGAAAAATGGTTCTTCAATCATCGCCTGGTTCTGAACCTCAAGAAGACAAAATCTATGATCTTTGCACACCGACAAAGTAACTCCAAAAATGCTCCCCTTCGCATCATTCCCAGCACCCTCCACCCCCTTGAGCAGGTATCAATATACAAATACCTGGGCATCACCTTCGACTCGGCTTTCTCCTTCCATGCTCATGTCAGCACTTTGTCCTCTGACATGAATGCCCGGATTGGACTCCTCTACCGCCACAAAGACTGCCTCCCTGAGTTCACCCTACGGCTGACTATCACTTCCTCCATCCTGTCGTTGGTTGACTATGGACTCCCCACCTATGCAGCCGCTGACCCCACTGCCCTCACCAAAGTCCAGACCTCTATCAACAAAGCCTGCAGGCTCCTGACCGGTGCCCCCAGCAGAACTCACACATGCCAGCTCTACTCCACCTCAAACATACTCATAGATACATAGATACATAGACAGTGTCGGCAGATAAGGGCCTATGGCCCACCCAGTCTGCCCATTTGAGCTTGTAAGTTCAGTTTGTTTTCCTAGAAGTCTGTTGCACCTTACCCCTGACCTCCAGAATTCCTTTATGTCTATCCCATGCATTCTTAAATCCCGTGATTGTTTCAGCCCCCACCATTTCCTCTGGCAGGGTGTTCCACTTGTCCACCACCCGTTCTGTGAAGAAATTCTTTCTCATGTTTCCTCTGAATCGTCCTCCCTCCAACTTCATCCCATGCCTCTAGTCCTGGAACATCTTTTCACTTAAAAATATGTATGTCTCTATCATATCCCTCTCCCTCCTCTCCTCCAGGGAGTACATGTTCAGTTCCTTCAACCTGTCTTCATAGGGACTTGTGATGCAATCCATGCACCATCTTTGTTGCCCTCCTCTGAACCTTCTCTACCCTGTCTATGTCCTTACGTAGGTATGGTCTCCAGAACTGTACACTGTACTCCAGGTGGGGCCTCACTAGTGTCTTGTATAGCGGAATTATGACCTCCCTTTTCCTGCTGGTAATGCCCCTGCCTATACATCCCAGCATCCTATTTGCTTTACCTGCTGCCTTGTCGCACTGTTTCCCTACCTTGAGGTCATCAATCTTGAAGAATGCCTGCAATACCACACCTGTATACTGGCAAAAAAGGCTCTGCTTGGACTATGCCCCCCAGGAGTCGCCACACCGCTTCTATGGGCCTCCCACTTGGTCGCCACCCGTAATACTACCATAGCCACCTTCCAGGTGCCTAGAGCCAAGACCTCACTCGCCCAAAGGTCCTTTCACCACAGAGCACCTTCCTGGTATAACTCCCTCCCCACGCACATCACAAACATCTCCAAAACTGGCCTCTTCAAAACCGCCCTCATGGAAACACCTCACTGCTTTTCGGAGCTGTATATACCCATCATAGGGCTTTCTGAGGCATGGATTCAAGGCTCCAACCTGTCCCTATAGTATTACATATGCACTAGTTTACTCGATTAGCCTGTTTTAGTCTGTACACCACACACTGTATCTTGTGTGACCCACTGGGACCCCAAATGACTTAGTTTTTGTGTGCTCTTCTGCAACTTGTCTATGTTTGCTTTTCGAAATGCCTGCTGTGTATGCTGTTTGTATCTCACTTGTACTGTTCCCCACTGTCTTGCTTCACAAATATATTGTCTCCCCTCCCTGCGACGAGATGCCTTTGTAAATGAGTCTTGACTCAAAGGTTTGTAAATCCGATATGTGAATTAAATAAATAAATAAATAAATAGAATATCACTACCCCAGGTGGAGACACCCGCCACTTCACTCCAGTGTAACACAGCCTTTAGTGAACCCAGGCCAGCCCCCTCAGGAGGTGTGATTAAGTGAACCCCGAGGGCCCTGGTATGGCAGACATAGTGCCAACTTTCACTGGAGGCACTGCTGAGATATCTGCCCCTCAGGTATGTTCCCCAAACCCTAACTTTGGCAACAAAAGACATATTTAACGCCCCACATTTTTTTTTACTTTTTATTTATACATTTTAAGCAACTTATAATGCACTTACATAGAAACATAGACTATGACAGCAGATAAGGCCCACTTGGCCTACCTAGTCTGCCCATTTCCCTTTGACCTGAGTGAGAAGGATCTTTTGGATTTAGAGCAGATGGAGGAGACACCATTAATGGCAGTAAACAGGACCAGGTAACAGAGAACAGCAAGCAGAGGGGAGTCAGCATTGGGCGTCAGATCCTCCACTAAGATTAGCATTCATCTGTTGAGCCTGAAGTGGCTGGTTGTTTGTGTTCATCTCTGTCAGTACTTTAGTTTTGTGGATTTTCATGCGTTTCTGCTTGGAGGAACTGGACCGTTCTCGGACATGACATCTATGAACGTTTCCTGGACTAAGAAACTGCAAAACATCACCACATGGTATTGGCATTCTCATCATAAATGAACTTTTTTTTGGAAGCCATCAAAAGCAAAAGTAAGGTCAGTAAATCTGTTTCACAAGCTCTGATTTGTGGAGTGTTGCATTGAATCCACATTTCCGTCTGACTTGTTCTTACAGGATCTGTGCTTGTCTTTGAGGTCTATTCACAACCATTTTGGAGAACAAAGGAAATACACTAACAAAGGATTTTTACATCCTGCATATGCCCCAAGCCAATGTTCATCAGCTTCAGGAATGTAACACATTCTGGGTCTTTCATCCACAATAACAACAGTTTACTGGTCCCCAGTAGTTCACCATTTAATGTGGATTTGATTATTTTTCATCATTTGACTCCTGGTACCTTGGTCAAGTTTATTATATTACATATCCCTGAACATAACTATCTGCATGGTTTAATATTACTACATCAAGAATGCAACCTAGTTCTGCATTAGAACATGCGTGATAACAATACACGTGCTGGTAAAGAGGGGTCTGTTCCTGAACACAGAGAGGTACATCGTGGCCTGCAGGAAAAATTTCCCCTCTCACGTACTAACCAAATACCTGACATTTCTCCCAAGCCTGCTGCTACTAATAGTGGGGATGTCAAGCAAAACCCTGGCCCCCATGGAACAAGTATAGCAAACCTCACGCCCACTGCGCCCGAGTGGGTTAACGCCAGGGGACTGAGGCTAGTACACATGAACATCAACAGCCTCAGACCCAAAGTAAGCCTGGGCTAGCCTTTACTCTCTAGACGTAATTGCCATCTCGGAAACCTGGCTAAAGCCCAATATTCTTCCGCACGAGGTGGAATTACAGGGGTCAATCGTTGGAAAGAAGGGAAAGAAATGTGGAGGAGTCCTCCTCTATGTAAAATCCCAACTCAAAGCTACCCAGATGACTACCCCTGATCTTGAAAGAGAGGGCTGTGAAGCAGTGTTCACACAACTTCTCCTAGGGGGAACAAAGCCTCTTGTAATTGGATGTGTATACAACACCCCAAAGAAAGCAATGGGAGCCCTGAAAATACTCACAGACACCATCCTAAACATCCCTGGCAAAGAAAAGATTATACTGGGGGACTTTAACCTTAACTGGTGTGCCAAACTAAAGGTTGAGGTAAAAGACAGCCTAAAAGGAGCAAAATTAACCCAACTAATAAGTGAACCTACACGGTTCAACCATACCACCCTTGCCTGGGTGCTAGCATCCAATCCTGACAGAGCCAAAATAGTTGGAACATGCACAGACTCCCTCAGTGACCACACGCCAGACTTCCTGGTGTGGAAAAATAGTCACCCCAAACAACCACCAAGGACTTTCTGTTCCAGAAACTACCCTGCATTGCACAAAGGGGCCTTTTTGAAATCCCTGTCAGAAGGGGACTGGGCCCAGACTCTCGACACCCCAACCATAGACGAAGCCCTGGAGGGTTTTACAAAGCACTTCCTATCGGTGGCCAATAAACATGCACCCATAAAAAAGATCAGAGTCAGGGGCAGGACGCCAGATGGCTTAACCCTGATCTGAAGGGCATCATGAAAGAAAGGGACAAACTTTGGGGCAAAGTTACAAAACTGTATCAGGACTGGGTTAAATACTGGTAAGCCAGAAACATCTGCAAAAGGGAGCTCAAAAAAGCCAAAAAGAATTACTTGCATGCTCTGCAATCCAGAAACCTGTCTAATCCAAGGAAATTCTGGGGTCATATCAACTCACTCCTAAAAGGCAAAAAAAGCAGGATGACAGGGGAAATAAAGGTCAACGGGACACCTCTCACCACCCTAAAAGACACAGCGAACGCCTTCAATGACTTCTTCTTCTTGGACCTACTGCAGTACAAAACCAGCAATCCCAACCAAGGCCAGGGAAGCCCAGAGAATCAAGAGCCCCCCCCCTCCACAGGGCCCTGAATTCCACCTAAAACTTGCATCGGTAGGAGAGGTACTCATTCTGCTCAAGGGCATAAAACCAGAAGGTGCATCAGGCCATAACAACCTCGAACCTAAACTGCTGAAGACTGCAGCCCCCATCATTGCAATACCGATAACCCAGCTATTCAACAGGTCCCTGATGGAAGGGAGAGTACTCGCCCTATGGAAGGTGGCTTTTGTGACCCCAATTCCCAAAAGCGGGACACAGGAGGACATGGTAAATTTCAGACCAATCTTCATTCTCTGCACCCTAAGCAAGTTACTTGAGAAGGTGATCTACAATCAGGTCAATGAGTACCTGGAAATGCACAACCTGCAAACAGACCAGCAGCATGGTTTCAGAAAGAGACACGGCACTAATATGGCACTGGTCAGCTTCAACACTGATGTGCACGAAGCTCTGGACCAAAACAAACTCCTTGGAGTAGTCTTCATTGATCTAATGAAGGCATTCGACCTAGTCAACCACAAGCTACTCCTAGGACAACTGAGTTGCCTAGGGTTTGACACACTGGCCCTAAAATGGCTTTCCAGTTACCTCCGTGGCAGGACGCAAATGGTCCGGTGGAACCGTGCTAAATCAGATGAGCATCCAGTGTCAGACGGTGTTCCACAGGGTTCTATCCTAGGCCCTCTGTTATTCTCCTTATTCACCAACAACCTACCCCTATACTGCGGTGGAGCAAAGGTCACACAATACGCAGACGACGCAGTATTGTACAGATCTGGCAAGGACTCATAATTACTAAACTCGGAGCTGCAGCAAGATTTCTCAATGCTTGAAGACTGGTTCCAGGCAAACAGTCTGGTCCTAAACAGCAAAAAGACCAAAGCCATGCTCTTTGGCCCCAAAAAGCTTGGCCCATGTTGGGCTAATCTTCTATCGCTCTTCACCTCAAATGGAACAGGGATCGAAGTTGTGGACAATATTGAGTATTTGGGAATGTTCATTGACCAGGAAATCTCTTTCAGGAAACACATAGACCACCTAACAACAATAGTAAACCAAAAACAAGGGCTCCTGTACAGACTAAGCTCCTACCTGACTAAAGAAACCAGGATTGCAGTCAGCAACGGGACTATCATTCCCATCCTGTTTTATGGTGCAACAATATTTCAAGGACTGAGGGCAACAGAACATGCAAGTCTGAGTACGCTGCACCACAGAATCAGCCGTTTCACCACTGGGGCGTGAAGAATGGAGCACCACTGCGATGTACTACAAGCGTTAAACTGGCCACCCCTTGAAGCGAGACTCACCTATTCCTCCCTGTGCTTAGCTTTCAAATTGCAGCAACCTGATGTCCCACCAAGTTTGAGAAATCTACTAGCCCCAAAAGCAAACAGAAGGGAGCTCAGGTAGACTGAACGCAAGCTGCTAGACCCCCCCAAGAGCCAGATCAACTATGGGACAACGGTCACCTAGAATAACCCTCCCCAAACTCTGGAACAATCTCCTGAGAGAGCTCCAGAACTGCACCTCTCTTGAGGGGTACAAGAAAGGGTTAAAACTACACCTAAGCAGTGGGTCTCATTGCAGGTGCCGCAACCCATAAAGGCTCCTCTGCTAAAGTGGGATGCCTCACGTAAATGCAGACAAAAAGGGAGGGAGGAACAGTAAGGAAGGACATAATGTACTGAACTGCACTTACGTCTACTATCTACTCATGAATGTGTGTAACTAACAGGGTTGTTTGTACGTAAACTCGCCTGTGTCAGCTGTAGTAATGTCTATCTCTGCGACACATATACATGATCAACGTACCACATACAGTAGTACAATCAAAAGCACTGGTTTTCTTTTCCTCTCTAGGTACATGTAACTAATCCCGGGTCGCTCCTGAAAAAGGGACTGTCAAAGTTTCAGTGGGCCTACCCGGTTACCAAAATTTAAACAAATAAATAAATTTCCCTACCTACAGGATAAGCTGCAGATACTAGTTAACCAACAGCCTATTTCTTCCTACCCACCACAAGAATTGCCTTATGTCTGTCCCATGCATTCTTGAATTCTCCCACAGTTTTAGACCCCACAACCTCCTCAGGATGGCTGTTCCATGCGTCCACCACTCTCTGTGTGAAAAAAATACTTCCTCATATTGATCCTGAGCCATCCCCCCTCTATTTTCAAATTGTGTCCCCTTGTTCTTGCACATCTCTTTTTCTGAAAGATGCTACCCTCTTGGACTTTGTTGATTCCACTGAGGTACTTAAACGTTTCTATCATGTCCCTCCCTCTCCCTCCTTTCCTCAGGGGTATACATATTAAGCTCCTTTAGCCTCTCTTCCTATGGCTTCTCTTGCAGACCCTGCACCATTTTAGTTGCCCTCCTCTGGACTGCCTCCATCCTGTCTATGTCCTTGCAGAGATGGGGTCTCCAGAACTGGACACAGTACTCCAGATGGGGTCTCACTAACTGTCTGTACGGAGGGATAACAACTTGTTTTCTGCTGGTGGTGCCTCTCCCTATACATCCCAGTATCCCCCCAGCCCTCCCTACTGCCTTCTCACATAAGGTAATCTAATATGATTACCACAGGTCCCTTTCCATTTTTGTTGTTGTTACTACCTCCCCCCATTGTGTAATCTTCCCCTGGGTTTTTGTTTCTCAGTTCTGTGTATATGGAATATCCCCTTCCCTAAGGTTCCCCACAAAATCATCCAGGTTCGAAACTTTGCCAGATTAAACCCTGACCTGTTCTTGGAGGAACTCAGGCTTACAGACTGGTCAATAGTCTACCAAGCACTGGATCCCACATTGGCCGTCGCCGCGTTCCAAAACATCTTTGTGGATCTACAAGATAGGCATGCCCCTATCACTAGGCGTAGGGTTCGTGGGACAGCCACCCAGTGGCTGCAAGGGGGTCTCCTCTCCCACATGCGAGCGAGAGACAAATGCTGGCATCAGGTAAAACGCTCACACGTCACTGCCCTGTTGCAGCAATACAGATAACTCAGAAATGAGTGTAAGAAAATGATCAGGGGGGCAAAAAGCGAGTTCTGCAAGGCCGCCCTTCTCAGCTCTGCTAAAGACCCCAGACGGTTCTGGAGAACCATCCAATCACTGGTTGGTGGTCGCTCCTACTCCGGGGTCACTGACATGCTCATCGAAGGAGTCTCCTGCAACAATCCTCACGTGATTGCTAATGCTCTAAACTCTCACTTCACAGACCTCCCTTCTGCTCTCCCGCTAGGGTCCTCAGCTCAAAACTCAAACTGCCCTGCCTCCCCGTCCCAATGGGAGTCTGGTCTGACCCACCCTCCATTTTACCTAAGGGCGGTATCGGTAAGTGAGGTGCGGTCTCTCCTTCTTGGTCTCTCCCAGAATGCTAGCCCCGGTCCTGATGATCTGGAGCCAAAGCTTCTCAAACTAAGGTGCTCCCTTATGCCTCCCCGGTGGCCCACATTTTCAACCTATCCCTTACCCAGGGACTGATCCTGGATATCTGGAAGGTTGCCAAGGTTTCCCTGTCCCTAAGCAGGCGACCCCAAAATCCTGAACAACTACAGTCCCTTAGCTATCCTCTCTGCTGTCAACAAGCTCCTGGAAAAAGGTGGCAAACAAATCTCGGAGTATATCCACTCCATGGTCTGCTGACCCGGCCCAACAGGGCTTTCGTAAAGGGCACAGCACTTCCACGGCTCTCATCTCAGTCTCTTCCAGCATCAGAGCTGCTATGGATCAGGAAAACTCTCAGGTGTGGTATCTATTGACTTATCTAAGGCGTTAGAGCCTGGTTGACCACGACCTGCTTGCCCTGCAGATGAGGTCCCTTGGTTTGTCCCCTCTGCCCTAAACTGGGTCTCTGACTACCTATGTGGCAGAAAACAACTAACTAAATTCAATAAAGTCCTCTCTGCCCCTGGCCTGTCACCTCTGGTGTCCCTCAGGGCTCCGTGCTGGGTCCCTACTCTTTTCCCTGTTCATCAACAATCTCCCCGATGTGGTCTCCAGCTGCCGTTGTCATCATGTATCTTGGATGACCTGGTTCTCTGGCCCTCCTGTGATACAGCCACACTAAACCGTCACTTATCTGAAGACCTCTGGAACATCCAGGCATGGCCTCCAACCATAAATTGGTCCTAAATCAAAACAAAACCCAGGCTATGCTCTTGGTTCCTCTGCCAAAATCAGAGCCTCTTCAACTCCCTACATATCAACTACGAAGATGGCTCCCCTCTCCTACCGTGACCTCCCTCAAATATCTTGAGTGATGCTTGATCCCCAATTGGACCTTGGTAGTCATATCCATAATGCCTGCAGTGGGTAAACGCAAACTGGGGATGGCCCCACAGAGCTCGGTGCAACCTCACACCAGCGGCTCAGCTTAGCTCTTGCCAGGGAGTACTACTTCCCTCCCTCAGCTCTGGCTCCCTCATATTTGCTCATACTTCTAAGACCCTCCTAAGCAGTAGGTACAACGTGCAACAACATCTGTCGGTTTGCCCTGGCCCCCCCGCCTCACCCATCACTGCAAGCTCTCTGAAGCTTGGCTGGCTATCCCGCTAATCACTCAACTTTAGCACTGGGTGCCTCCGTGAGTAAATTACTTAGCTCCGCTGCCTCCAGAACTAGCCCGGTTTCTTGCCCTGCTGACCTCTCCCCTACATTGCTTAGATCCCAAGGACCCTGACCTGCTAAGTGTACCTACTTCCTGCACCAACATGGGGAACGGGGTTTTGCTGTCCATGGCCCCAGGCTCTGGAACTCCTTTCCTGAAAGAGTCCGTACTGCCTCCTCTCACAGGTTTTCCGGACCTCCCTGTGGGATCATCTTAGGTGGCTTCTCGCTGTGAATGTCCTAAGCCTCCTTAGCCTCCCGGTGCCCACTGGTGCCGGCTTCTTCTCTCCTGCTCTAGGCGTCACCACTCTTGCTTATGACCTCGCCCAAATCCCTCCCTTGCTTGACCGAGACTTCAGTGGATGTTCCTATGCTCATAATCCTCACCAGCCCTGTTGGTCATTGTTGTATTTATCTCTAATTTATACCTTGCCCCAGTATTTATCTCTAATTTATACCTTGCCCCAGCATTGTATCTGGGTGTACCTTCACGTAAATGTAAAAACTGTAAAATTGTCTTTTCTCCTGTTTTGTACTAAATGTATTCGTCAGGACAATTACTGTATCAATGTACCTGTTGTACCCTTTTGTACTCTCCCGGGTCGTTCCTGAAAATAGGCATAAAACTTTTCTAGCGTACTTACCCGGTAAACAAAAACTAAATAAATAAATAGATTATTTTTCACATCTCTGCATTGAATTCAAGCTGCCATACTTCTGATCATTCCTCCAACCTTTGCCAAGTCCCTTCTCATCCTTTCCATGCCTCCTTGTGTATCAACCCTGTTGCAGATCTTTGTGTCATCTGCAAAAATACATACTTTTCCTTCCAGTTTCTCTGCAATGTCACTTATAAAGACATTGAAAAGGACTGGACCCAGTACTGAACCCTGCGGTACCCCAGTAGTAACCCCTCTTTCTTCAGAGTGGACTCCATTTACAATTACCTTCTGTGTCCTCTTGTCCAGCCAATGTTTTACCCATGCTACCACCCTGGGACCCACCCCCAGGCTGGTTAATTAAGCAGCTTATTAAAAAGAAACTTATAAGGCTTGCTCAGGAAAAACAAATGGAGTTTGTCAGAAACCAGCGTCAGGCCATTTGGTTTCGTCAAAACAAAACAGATGCTTTTTTAGAGAACTATTTAGTTATACCTCTTACTCCTTTAGATTGGAAAAATATTATTTGGGCAAGGATGGGAATTATATGCTCTAAATATGCACATTTTAATAGAACTGCTTCTGTTAGCTTCCATTTTGAAATCTGTAAGTGCAATAAGGGCTTTGAGGAAAATCTTTATCATATTATGCTACAATGCCCATTATATAAAATTCCACAGAAAAACTTACTAAACAATTTTATTGTGAGATATGTAAATGCAGAATATGATCCGTTGTTTGTCCTCCTACATCCACATACAACTGGGGATGTGAGGATGGCTGCAAAATTGTTTCATGAAGTGACAAAGTTTTAAAAAAAAAATCTCCCTTCCCCAGAAAAGAAAAACTGAGACTGAAATTTAAAATGATTTAAATTATCAGTTCTCAATATATGATGGAAGTATATTTTTTCTGCCCAGGGAAATCTACTGTAATGAGTAATAACTTAAGCACAAGGAATGTTACTGTTTGTAACCATCTTTATTTATTCTTGTCAATGTATTTTGTATGATTGTGATGTCCATTTGATTTTATGGAAGAACAATAAACATGACTTGACTGATTAATTTGATTATTAATCTTTTGTGTAGGACTGTGTCAAATGCCTTAGTAAAGTCTAAGTAGGCCATGTACACATCCCCTCCCTGGTCTACTACTTTGGTCACCCAGTCCAAAAAATCAATTAGATTTGTCTGATATGACCTTCCCACTGTGAACCTATGCTGCCTTGAGTCTTGTGCCCCACTGGCCTCTAGGTACTCAACAATTCTTTCCTTCAGAAGTGATTCCATCACTTTCCCTACCACAGAGGTCAAACTGACAGGTCTGTAGTTTCCTGCCTCTGTCTTGCTCCCACCTTTGTAAAGGGGAATCACATCCACCTTCCTCCAGTCCTCAGGTACCACGCCATCCTCCCATGATTTGTTATAAGGAGTAGTCAGTGGTGTCACTAGTTCGCGCCTTAATTCTTTTAGAATTCTGGGGTGAATTCTGTCAGGCCCTATTGCTTTGTCCACCTTCAGTTTTAGGAGTTCTCTCAGAACCCTTTCTTCTGTGAAAGGACTGGGATCGACCCCCCATCCAGAGTGCTTCTGTTAACTGGATTAGGCACATCCCCATTTCCTCTTTAGTGAATACTGAGCAGAAGTATTCATTCAGTATCAATGCTTTTTCATTGTCCCTCTCTGCCCACCCACCGTCCATTCTACTCAGCCTCACTATCCCTCCCTTTGTCGTTCTACGCTCCCTGATGTACCTATAAAAGGTTTTATCCCCCTTCTTAACTGAGTTGGCTATCTTAAACATGCTGAGCAATGCAATACAGCCAAAATATGACCAGAGTAAAATGATATATAGATATGTGTCATTACTACAATTGGTACAAGATTTGAGAGGAATACCAGCTTATGTAGCAAACATCGAACATTTTCAATACATTTGGCTACTGCTGCCAACGCTTATAATGGTTGATATCTAAATAATAAGCATAATCAAATAAAAGAGAATGGGCTCTACCGTCCTTAATTACATTACACAGTATTTGAAACTCTATTAAAGCAGCAGTACTACCGAATCAGGACGTGATCTATCAAAATTCTGCATTTTGGCTGTAAGCATGCGGCCAAAGTTCCAGTTACCACACCTGTAAATGTTTTTTGTCAGTCATTTTTAGTTTTTTAGATATTTGCAATTTATTTGAATTGTTGTAGCGCTACAACAAATATGGCAGCTGACTAATTTTCAGCTGCACTTTTTCTACAGGTCACATCACGTCTTTTGACAACAGCAGAGGGACCCTCTGCTGACCATTCCCGATGTCCCTGCAAGTTATACATATGTGCAGTTGGCAGCATAGAGGGTTCCAGTGCAACATGCTTAGTGGTAGAAATGTAAACAAAAGCAGAAAATAACTGAGCAAATTACTCAGCAATAGTACAATGCCGGCTAGAAAGAGTACCAGGTATATGATCAGAAGAGCACAGGGAATAAACTGCCAAAAAAGCACAACTTTTTTTTTCGTAATACTGCTGCTTTAAGTCTCCCAGTATGCTCCCCCAACATCCAAACATTCCATTTTATCAGTGAGCTTACTGAGACATAATTAGCTTAGCCCCCTTCTAATAGTATCACACAATCCGGATATAATATTTTAATATTATACTGCAATTTCTGTCCAAGAAGTCCAACTGTGATTCTCAAAAATGGACTTAACAATAACCAAGACCGGACTTCCGGTACCACCATGGACAGCTAGGCAGCACCACCACTAGGTTCTCTCCCTCGCTAAGATAAAAAAACTCATTGAGAGCCATCAGACTGAAATAAAAAGAAAAATGTCTAAAGAGGCATGAAAGAAGGACAGAGGAGGCATTCAGAGGGGTAAATCTACACCAAAACCCCAGGATGCAGACAGATCTATTTTTGAGCATAGGCCCCAGAGCTGTAGCCATTCGCCCAGCAGTGCCTGAGGCTCCGATTATGATACGGAGGGGGAGCACGAGAGGCTCTCTCGGACACGCTATGAAACGATCCTACAGGAAATCTGCAACTCTAGAATGGCAACAAAAAAGATCTGCAAGGTCTCACGCAGCAGATCTCAAAAATAGATAACAGACTCGAGGAAGCTGAGCTGAGGATCTCTACCATGAAGGATGCTATGACTTACCTCAACCAGGCCGTTGGGGCTCTGATGCAGCAGTTGATCGCCCTACAAGCCAAAACCACCAATCTAGAGAGCAGAACATGCCACAATAACCTATGGCTCTATAGGTTAGCTGAGGGTGCTGAGACAGCCCCAATGACAGCTTTTCTTGAAAACCTATTCCAAGATGTCTTGGAGCTTCCACTGAACTACAAATTAAAAATCGAAAATGCCCATCGTTCACTGGTGCAGAAACACCAGGACCCGAAGGCACGGCCACGTTCGATAATATTCCTGGTCTCCAGCTATCAAACTAAAGAGGATCTTCTGCATAGAGCATGGTCGAAAAAAGATATCACGTACCTGACCTCCAAACTTTCAATGGATCAAGATTATCTGGCTGAAATCCATCAGGCCTGCCAGCAATACACCCTGATCCTTCGCAAGCTAAAGGATAAAGGAGTCTGGTTCCAGACACCTTTCCCAGCCAAACTGTGGGTATTCTGGCCTGAAGGCATGCAGCTCTACTTAACCCCACACAAAGCGGTAGAAGCACTGAAACAGAGAGGGATTCATCTGGCAGTTGAAGAAATGGAATGCTTCTCCAAACGACAGGCCAATCCATCGGACTGGTTCCAGGTGGCAACGCACCGATGAGGAATGTCTCAATTGAGAACCCTTCAAGAAGCCTGAAAGAAGCTTAAGAGTGTGGCACAGAACAACACAGGATGACCAAATAGAGTGGAACTCACAGCAGATGGCTGATTGAGGTTCTAATCGAAGATGCCTGCAATCTTCTTGGACTTTTTTTTCTTAGCTGCTCCTCTTTGAGTGCTTTCGTTGAGGGACACCTGAGTGGCTATTCCATCCCCAGAGACTGGCAGCCCAGATAACTCAGGGCCTTGCCTGAAACGGACAATCCTATATCGAAGATCAGATAAATACCGTTTAGCACTAGCATGAACATAAACATAACTTGAAGAATAATCCCTTAAAATTAAATGTAAAGTATGATGATGGTAGAATGAGGGAAAAATGAAGCATTGCATGAACAATGGGCTATGTGTTTTTGTGGAAGAGGGGGGTTGTTTGTTCTCCTCTTCTTCATTAACGTAGAATAAATTATAGTTGTTCAATGAGCGAAATGGGTTGGGTGAAGGACGCTTTGAGACTTCGTTTTATGGCGTCAAGGCACATGACTCAGATACTCTATGCTGTATAAACCTCCCTAGTGATTGGAGAAATGATTCTGGCCCAAACAAGGGGGATGAGTGTATAACACCAATAAGGGAAGGGAAGGGGAAAGACTCTTACATCTCTGAAAGCCCTGTGCTGGTGAGAAATCTGTCTCCCTTGACTTTATGGTACACTGCAAGGAATTCAAATGATATGGCACCGAGGGAGCTCTGAAGCCGTAAGTTTGGTGATTTGAATCCCTTGGCTTTTTGTTAGTCTGTAGTATGAGTACTGGTTATGGGGATTAGAGACAGACACGAAAACCAAATTAAACTAGTGCCTCTCAGGTTCATAACCTAAAGATGAGGTGATATATGGCCTATGAGCCTCCTCAGATACTGCTAGTAATCTCCTTCTGGATCCTAGATATTTAGACAAAAGGGGGTAGAAGTGCAAGACCTATGCGAGGGGGGGAAGGAAGGGATTACCCTATTTCTAAAAGATTATTGGATCTGCTCAGCAGTCCATAGGTGGCAACAGATACAAGGCTCCTCTTAGTGAGGGTCTTTTCGAGAAGAGTCCCCACAGATACGGGGCCATTACTGCTCGTAGCTGCCCTACCCACCACCTTACGTGGGCAGACATAGGAACCCACTGTGCTTGGATCCCCAACTTTGGAAGTAACAAAAGTTTGTAAAGTTTAACATATTTAGTTCCCTGAATTTCTATCTGTATTCTTAGATTAATTTGTTAGTTACACTAGTCCTTGATGTTGTTTACCAAGTTTAAACTGTTAATGCACAGAATGCTAATGAATAAGAATGTATGCAACTACCTTCAAGTATACTACCTTTTAACTGAATTAAAGAGTAGGGAAAAACCAGATGATGAGGAACAAAGGTGAGTTATGATATCTCCAAATGGATAAACCAACTGTAATATGCTCATTTAATGTAAATGGGCTCACGAATCCCATCAAGAGAAGCAAGGTATTAGCCTCAATAAAGAGAGCAGCCCCGGATTTTATTATGCTGCAGGAAACACATCTCTCCCCTCAGGAACACATTAAATTGGGGAAATTAGGTTTCAATTACACAAGTAAGTGTGTCCTATCAGAGGGGTAGACGTCATGGATTCTCCATTCTGACCACCCTCCAAGACAATATTTGACCCTATGGATAAACTAGTGGACAAGGAGGGGAGATATGTGTTCTTTAAAGGACCTTTCCAGGGATGGGTGTTGACCCTGGCATCAATATATATACCCCCCGGTTCAAACTATATGACTTATAGAGCAATTTTACTTAAATTACAGGAATGGGCAGGGGCAGGTTATTATCAGGGGCAATTTTAACATATTGTTGAACCCACACCTAGATAGTACATCTCAGAGAACCTATGGGATAAAGGGACCAATAAGAAGCTGGCTAAATTGCTGGAGCAGCTAGGCTATGTAGACGTCTGGAGACAAATACACAAAAAAAAAACTACTTTTTTCTCTCCACCCCATAAGACCTATTCGAGGCTTGACTATTTTTTCCTCCAAAGGAAATCTATGGGATCGGTTAGAGACAGTTGGATTGGGAACACATTATTGTCGGATCATGTCCCTATTTTTCTTCAGATGACCCCAGGAGACTTTCAAAAAAGGATGTTTTGGAGGCTAAATACATCCCTCCTACAGGACCCCGAAATTAAACTACAAGTGGTAGATACCATTAAGCAGGTTATGACAGAGAACACCTCCCCTGAGATATCAACAGCGTTGTTATGGGATACCACTAAAGCTATACTTAGGGGAAAATGAATTGATATTGCTGCATTTAAGAAAAAACAAAGGGAAAATGGACAGAATCACTGCAGAGAGAGACAGCTAAACTAGAATCTCAATTGAAGGACAGATATGATAGAGAGAGCTTTAAAAAATGAAATACCCTTAAGAAGGAGCTGCATGAGATCTTAAACTATTGTGTAGAACAAAAGCTACTCTTTCTTAGGCAGCAATATTATGAGGGGGGTCCAAGAGCCTCACATTTATTAGCGGCTAGGCTGTGAATAGAGAGAGCCAGGGCACACATTCCTATGTTAACACACCCACAGACTCTCAAGTCACTACAGAAGACTCCTTAAATAGTAGAAGCCTTTAAGGCATTTTATGCAGAATTATACTCTGCAACCCCTTCCCCAGATCGCATGCTTCAGGAACAATATCTCCAGGGTATCTCCCTACCAAGGATCCCTACTACAGTAGGACAACAACTAATTAAGCCAATCCCTGTAGAAGAACTGAAAAGTGAAATAGCCTGTCTGAAAACTAATAAGTACCCGGAAATGGATGGGTATCCTGCAGAAATATTCAAACAATTACAGGCCCAACTCTCCCCCACCCTAATTAAAGTTTTCAATGAGACACTGATGTCTGAGGGATGCCCACCTGAGACATGGTCCCAAGCCATTATTTCAGTCATACCTAAAACTGCAAAAGACCCTAAACTCTACCCCTCCTACTGCCCCATCTCCATCCTTAACACTGACTATGAATTATTTATGGCTATATTGACCCGCCGGCTCCAACAAATCCTACCTAAATTTGGTCCACTATGACCAGGCAGGATTCATTCCCGGGTGACAGGCCTAGGATAACTTGTGGCAAACTATCCGCATCATTGACCACATAAATGCCTCTCACCAATTGATAGTCCTTCTCAGCTTAGATGCTGAGAAGGCTTTCAATGAGGTCTCATGGACTTTTGTCCGAGCAGTGCTGACTAGATATGGGTTTCCGTATCAGTTCATTAACTTAATTATGAAAATATATGAAACACCTAAAGGCTTCATACAAGCGAATGATCATTCCTCAGCTTTTATCCTGGAACGTGGCACCAGACAGGGGTCCCACTTTTCCCTTTATTATTCACCCTATACTTAGAACTGTTAGCCCAGGGAATTAGGGACAACCCAGCCATAAAGGGGGTTCAACTGGGGGGGAACACAACAGAAACTGGCCCTCTATCCAGATGACATTTTATTATATTGTCTAGCCTGGAGGAATCTATACCGATGTTATTCAATATCTCAAGACATCTCTGCTCTCTCTGGATATATATTAAACACCACTAAAACAGCAGTATTAAAATTCTATTTCCACCCGTCCCCCATACTGAGGAACCAATACCCTATGAGGTGGGATCAACCCTCAATGCAATATTTGGGGGTCAGACTGGCCACAAAGACATCATAATTAGTACAGCTGAACTATCCCCCTGTAATAAAACAGGTAACTGCAGACATACAGAGATGGTCGCTGCTCCCCCTATCACATCACTCCAGAATACAGGCAATCAAAATGAATGTGTTGCCCCATTTTTTAATTTTTTTTCAATGTGTACCATCTGAGATATCACTCAGGCAAATTGGAAATTGGCAAAAAATTATTTAAAATTACATCTGGCTTAATAAGAGACCAAGAACCAGAAAACAAACTCTCTATTTACCTAAGAAGATGGGAGGACTAACTGTCCCCCTACTTTTGGGATACTGGATAGCGACCCAAACTAGGATAATACTCTTGCTACAACACCCAACTTATGCAGCAAGATGGAAAGAGATAGATCTTAACACCACCTTGAACCCCCCATAGAAGCACAGAGCACCACTCTAAACCCTAAAGATGAAACATAGAAACATAGAAGTTGACGGCAGATAAGGACCGCAAGGCCCATCCAGTCTGCTGATTTCTTTTTCTACCTTATAAATGTGCCATCGGCCTTTGCTCTGTCAGTGACCTATCTATTCATAGTCATTTGTATTGCTCCTTTATGCCTATCCCATGCCTGTTTGAAGCCCTGCACTGTATTCCTAGCCACCACTTCTTATGGTAAGCTATTCCATGCATCTACCACCCTTTCTGTGAAAAAGAATTTCCTCACATTCCCCTTAATCGGCCTCCTCTAATCTCATGCTGTGTCCTCTTGTCCTGCTATTTTTCTTATATTTAAACATGTTAGACTCTTTCACCTTGTTTATGCCCTTAAGGTGTTTAAATGTCTCGATCATATCACCTCTCTCCCTCCTTTGCTCAAGGGTATACATATTGAGCTCCATTAATCTGTCCTCATATGTCTTCTGATGCAGTCCCTGCACCATTTTGGTTGCCCTTCTCTGGACTGCCTCAATTTAGTTAATGTCCTTGTGAAGGTGTGGCTCCAATACTGCCGCGAGTACTCCAGATGGGGCCTAACCAATGTCTTGTACAGAGGGATTATTACCTCCTCTTACGACTTGTGATACCTCTCTACTACACCCTAACACCCCCTAGCCTTACCTACTGCTTTAGAGGTCTGCTTGATGATTTTAGGTCATCAGTGATGATGATGCCCAAGTCTCTTTCTTCCTTTGTGACTGCTAGCAACTCCTCCCAGCCTATAAGTGGCTTCAGGGTTTCTCTTCCCTATGTGCATGATTTTCTTTGCATTAAATCCAGTTGCCACTCTTCTGACCATTTGCTAGTTTATCCAGATCTCTTCTCATTCTGCCCACCCCATCTGGATCATCTACTCTGTTGCAGATCTTGGTGTCATCTGCAAACAGACAAGCCTTACCTCTAGTCCATTCTACGAGGTCACTAATGAAGATGTTGAATAGGACTGGCCCCAGGACTGATCCCTGAGGTACCCACTTGTGACTTGCATCTCTTCTGACTGTATACCATTTACCACCACTCTCTGTTTTCTGCCAGTCAACCAGTTTGCCACCCAGTTGACCAACTTCTGATCCCCGAGCCTACCTAGCTTATTTATCAATCTTCTATGTGGAACAGTGTCAAAAGCTTTGCTGAAGTCAAGGTAGGCGACATCAACTGCTCCCCCTTGGTCCACCACTCTGGTTACCCAGTCAAAGAAATCTATGAGATTAGTTTGACAGGACCTTCCTTTTGTAAACCCATGCTGTCTTGGATCCTGTGCCCTATGGATTCCAGGTGTTGCACTATCCTTTCCTTAAGGAGTGCCTCCATAATCTTGCCCACTACTGAGGTAAGACTGACTGGTCTGTAGTTCCCCACCTCCTCCCTGCTACCACTCTTGTGGAGCGGGATCACATGAGCCCTTCTCCAGTCTTCTGGGACCTCTCTTGTTCTCAGAGACTCACTAAACAGTTCTGCTAATGGCTCTGCTAGTTCCACCTTTAGCTCCTTAAGTACCCTGGGATGTATGCCATCAGGTCCCATTGCCTTATCCACCCTGAGCTTAGCAAGCTCTTGTAGGACCCTTTCTTTTGTGAAGGGAGTAGTGCTCACCTCCCCACCCCTGTGTCCATGATGCTGAGCTGTGGGCCCTGCCCTACCTTCTCTTCAGTAAATACTGAGCAAAAGTATCTATTTAGGATAGATGCCTTTTCAGGGTCCTCCTCCTCACATGCTCCCTTTTCTCCATTAAGCTTAGCAATACCCTCTGGACTTTCTCCTTTCACTAATGTATCTATAGAAAGTCTTGTCACCTTCTTTTACTGTTCGTGCTAGTGTTTCCTCAGTTTGGGACTTTGCCTGCCTTACTGCCTTACCTGCTTCCCTTAGGGTAGTTTGGTATGCCTTCCTATCTTCATCCCGCTGTGTTCCCTTATATTTCCTGAAGGCCAGCCTTTTGGCTCTGACATTTTCTGCTACTGTATTTGAGAACCAAAGTGGTTTCCTTCTTCTTTTGCATTTCTTTTTCTATCTAACACAATGACGGCTGGATGGATACCCATTTATAGGTACGGAAACGGCCCTACAGGGTTATAGATGGCTCTCTCTAGGGGTGCAACCAGGATATATATGTGGAAATACATGTGGTGAACCATAAATGTAGAAAGGAACCTGTCATCTACCAACCCCTGGTGTAAAAGACAGGAGCACTTGAAGTGCAGAGCTCCATGGCAACTACTCAGAGGAGACATGGTCATTCCCTTTGAGGAAGCCCAGGCCAGGTTTGGCTGGGTACTGGGAGACTTAATATACTATTATCAGATCAGAGACTTTATTGGGGTTCAACTAAATAACTCGGTTCAGAGGTCTAAAAGTCTACCAGCCCCAGACACGTTTGAAATAATCTGGAACTCAGACAGAGGAGAGAAGGCAATCTCACTCCTATACCAAAACTACCTTAGCAACCTGCAATACTCGACAGATTATTTAAGGGTGAAATGGGAGCAGGACCTTTCCATTAGAATACATGCAAATGACTGGAACAAAATCTGGCAAAATACTTGGTGACCCACTTCCTCCCCTGGATGGAGTGAATCTGCCTGGAAAATGAGAGCCAGACATTTTTGAGTACCGGTTCAGGTAGCAAAATGGCAAGACACTGTTTCCAGTCATTGTTGGAGGAATTATGAAGAAACAGCTGCCACGCACGCACATGTGTTTTGGAGCTGCCCTAGCTTGGAGGGATTCTGGCAAGAGATAAAACAGAGTTCAGATCCTGTTTACACTCTCGGAGCCTCTGGGTCCAGAACATTTACTTTTAGGATTACATCATTCGGAGCATAGGGGTTAAGAGGCAAAATACCTCTGGAACATCATAGTAGTGACAGCTGGCAAAGCAATCACTAAGAGATGGCTTACCCCCACTTCCCCGACCCTGGAAGACTGGAAAGGGCTGATAGAGAACATTAAGCAATATGAGAGAATCAGTTTTTCGGTTAGGTAGGCCCTCCCCCAATATCAAAAGAGATGGACAAGGTGGGACCTCACTCTGGGAGAGGACTAGAGAAAGGTATGTCTAAACGACATTAGTACTAGTTCTTGCTGTCTGAGGTTTTGATGTACTCTACCCCGCAACCCCCCACCGATGCAATGCATATGGATAAAATTATAATAGAAAAAAGGGACAGAAGACAATTTTTTTTTAGAGCATAGAACTTTATTAATGCACAAAAAGAGAGAAGGAGAGATAGTGACATGACCTCCTGCCATGTTCCAACCCTACACTGGTTAAAGCAGATAGACTTAGGAGTGACTGCAATTGATTGTAGAGATTTCCTTCAACAGACCCTGTAATGAAAAAGAAAGGTAGAACTGTAGGCATCAGAGATCAGAAAAAGATAGACTATGTAACAAAGTAAGACATTATGTGCCAACATTCATTGATTTGATGAAGTATTAACCTATTGATTACATTGGTTTTAATGCGACCCAAAAAGAGACATATTAATTTTAATGGACTTTAGATCTTTTTAAGTTTCTCTTTGGGTGTTTAACTTTCTCTTGGTACTCTTTTAGAGTATACAATAACAGAATACTAGAAGAAATTAGAAGTTATAGTCCACTGTTGAGACTGTATGTAAAAGAAGTTATATGATATTATTGATGAGTAATTTCTTGGTAAATTGCTGTATATGAATCAAATAAAAGCTGAAGTATAAAAAAAAAAAAACAATAACCAAGACCAGCAGCATATTCAAACTACAAATAAAGTTCCGCAGACAGTTCAACTGGGTCATAAAGATTCTGCATAGGAAAAATTTGCACCCAATATATTGGGGTTAATAGATTATATCCAGATTCACTGTTACAAATCAAGTGTCTCCTTGCTCAGAATACGACAATAAATTGCCATCCCTTGCTGCTCTCTCTGCCTCTAATTTATCTACCATTTTAGCAACTTCCTTCGTGTCTGTGTAGATATAAGCCTTCCAATCCACCTTGACATGCAAGTGGGCCAGCATCAGCAGATTGTTCAGAATGTCCATAGCCCAAAGCAGGCACTGCACCACATCAAATCCCTTCTGCTTCATACGTGTGGCATAAGAAAGGTCAGGGGAAAGCAGGATCTTGGAGCCCTCCACCTCCAAATTGCGTTTTCGCCCGGACAGCTTGTAAAATCCATTCTCTGACCACCACAGAAGTAGTGACCATTGTGACAGTTATTGTGCCTTCAGATGAGGAGCTTGCTCTGCAGGTATTACTCCAGTAAGCCTGAATCACCTGTCCCTATAACTCCAAGCCCAGGCTCTCCGACATCCAGGCGATCAGAAACTAGGGTAAATATTCTCCCTCCGTACCTTCTGGTATCCCAATTAGGTGGACATTAGCTGCTCTTGTGACATTTTCTAAATGTTCCAGCCAGGACTGGAGCAGAGCTTGCTTCTTGATGCACATAGGCGATAGACCTGGGCCCTTCGGTGGAAAATATTTCTACTGCCTGCGAGGTATCAATCAGGCCAACCAATTTCTGCTCTTCCTGGACCATCCTGTCATTATATGAGTCCATCTTCTTATCAATCTATTGCACTATTTTGGTGAGGTTCAGTACCGCTTGACACAAGGATTCCAGCATCACAGGACTGGGCTCCTCTAAACTCTGGTCCGCGGTTGAGGAAGTAGCAGTTGTAGTAGGTGGACTGGAGTCCCACCTCAATAAGCAAAAATGTTTGCTTTCTGATCCACATTTTTCCTAACCATCTCAGCAAATATATCGTTTTCCAGAGATTGTCCACACCACTAATAACCAGGATGGGTAAATTCAGAGTCCAGCTAAGGCTAGAAACTAGGAAATAAATCTAATATTGGATGATGAAGTGGGAGCTCCCTGAAAGTACGTCCGATCAGCAAGGCAGCTAGCCATGCCCCCCCCATTTAACACCCCAAATTTTTGACAGTTGTCATGGCACTTCAACAGTTAGAAGAATGGGGCCAAGGGGACATCCTGGACTTAAAGAAGGACATCCTAGTCAAGGGGATCTCCGAAGGTACTGAAAGGGCCGTCATTCTCCAGCCCCTGGAATCTTTAACATTTTTGGAAAATGTAAAGGTTTATGGTATGAAGTATGACTAGGTCCATCAAGGTACAACCACTTTAATAGATAGTGATTTAGAAACTGAGGTGAGCAAATTAACAGCCATTATAAACACTGAAAGTTTTCAAACAGTAACACACCTGTTTGGCAGAAGAAGTAGTCTGCCATCTGTTCCCCCTTCCCCACCAGTTAAGCTCATTGACTGGATGGAGAAAGTCAAGCTGTTGTTGGCAGCTGAGGGGAAAACTGTTAAAGATGTGAAAGCATTCTTCAAGAATGAAGAACTGGTGCAGACAGCTCCACCTGGAGGGCCAGACTGAACCCCTTATTTGGCTACATCCTATGAACAATATAGGAGACTGTGCACTTTCTCCAGAGCTATTCCTACTCCTGATGGGTAGGGTGGCTATAAGAGTTGGATGAGTCAGGCCACACAGATAGCACAAATATGGAAATGTTTGGATGATAAAAAATGTAAAAGAATAGTGGAGAGACTGAGAGGTATGGCTTTGGATGTCATTCATTCCTTACACACCAGCCAGCCAAACTGCACCACCAGTGATCCACCTTGCCATGCCCAAGAATACGTTCCGAGCCATAGCGTGGAAAGATGGCTTTATTTTTCAACTGGGGGCCACCACACAAAGAGAGGGAGAAAAGTTGTCTCATTATATAACCTGAGTGGAGATGGTGATCTGAAAAATTGCCGAAACTGGAGGAGTTACCTCTGCCCAGACAAGAATGGACCAGATTTTGAGAAGAGCTGTGTATTCCCACTGGATCCTGATATCTCTCAGGTTGTGAGACCGTAGAGCCTATCCCCCAAACTATCTGCAGCTACTGGATGAAGTAGGGGGAGAGGAAGCAAAGATATTGCCGATTCCATTTGGGTACCCACAGTGAAAGCCACACTCCTAGAGCCAGAAGTTGATTGCTGTAAAGAACCGAGTGACACCCCCCCACCTAGGAGTTCTGACAGTGGATCACAGAACTCAAAGAGTATATAAAGGCCTCAGAGGTGGCTCAGGCATCTCATCCACAGACAAATTCCTTGTTACCTGAGCATGGACACCCACTAATATCTCCTGCCCCAAGGATCTGGCCCTGAGACTCGACACTGCCCAGAGAAGGTCTGTTCTGTTATCATTGTGGGGAAGATGGACATTTCAAATGAAGGTATGGCTGGCCCAAGAACCAGCAGCTTATAGGCCAGAAATGGAGAAGATGCAAACAGTAGTAAGAAAATGACAGTGCAGCCCAGTGACGGAGTGACCTGGGTCTCCAACCATACAATGCTCCATGAAGTGGACTAACCCTGAAATCCCTCAAAGGAGCAACCCGCCCTCAGGGCTACTAGGCCCCAGAGCAGATGTGCAGATCCTTTTTGAAGGACAACTCTGTAATGCATTGTTTGACAGTGGATCACAGATTACTATTCTTCACCATGCTGTCTACAACAGACACTTAAAACACATGCCTCTCAAGTAATTGAAGGGACTCTCCCTGTGGGGCCTGAGTGATACCAGCTATCCTTATGACGTTTACTGTGCTGTGCAATTCACGTTTCTCAGAGCAAGCAAGGAAGTGCCACACAAAACTGATGCCAAAGCACCGATCTATCCTGAATACAAGGCTATGGATGACACCTAAGGGCTAAATGGAACCAATGTGGACAGGTTTGGGAGGCTGGCCCAACTGTGCCAAAAGGGAGGAGGAGCTCAAAGCTTATGAAGTCTGCCCTTGCAAGCAGTAATGAATAGGGTAAGCCTGAAACTGGATGCCCCAAACACTGTGCCAACAGATGAGCTCATTGGTGTGATTTACAGAGCTGACAGTAAAGAAATGGTTCTGCTGCCCAATCTGTTGTGTTGAGTGGTCGGTATAGCCGAGCTGCATCATCCAGAAGGACCTGCACTTATCACTGATACACCTGCGGATGGTCCAGAGAGAAGTGATGCCACCACCTTCTACCCCCTTGGCCAGACGAGTGATTGTAAGGGTGAAGAATGAGACAGCGAAGCCCATCATCTTAAGGAAGGGCTGAGTGCTGGCACATATCTTCCATGGTGACAGTGTGACAGGAGTGGACCCTGTAGTAGCCACTGAAATTGATCCCGGATTGTTTAACTTTGGGGACTTGCCCATACCTGATCACTACCCATGGAGCCTGAGTAACAAACTATCCAAACGCCGGAAAGTGTTCTTGTTGCACATGTGGGACGTGTGATGCGTCTGTGGAGAAGAGCACCACATTTGCCTTAAAGATGATTGCCCTTTTCAGGAGAGATCCCAGAGACTGGCCCCTTGAGACTTAGAAGATGTCCGGTGCCATCTCCAGGAGCTACTGGCAGCAGAGATTATCAAAGAATCCTGAGGTCCTTACACGTCATCCATTATGTTGGCAGAAGGAAAAATGGTGCCATACGGATGTACATCGACTACCACACTTTGGACGAAAAGACTGCCTGAACAATACACTGTACCTTAAGTGGAAAATGCCCTGGCTAGCCTGACAGGGAGCAGCAGATGGCACTCGGTACTGGACCTGCACAGTGGCTACCATGAAATCCCTATGGCAGGGGAAGATAAAGAGAAAACAACCTTCATCTGCCCTCTGGGGTTCTATCAGTTTGAGAGGATGCCCCAAGGAATATTTGGGGCCCCAGCCACATTTCAGAGACAGACGGAGAGAAATCAGTAGGAGATATGCACCTGCTGGAAGTACTTGTAAATTGTTGTGATTTAATAAGTATTTGGAAGAATTTTGGAGGAACACGAAACCAGACTTATGAAAGTGTTAGACAGGTTGGAAAAGTTTGGCCTGAAAGTGTCCACTGACAAAGGCCCATTCTGCCAGCCCTCGGTCAAGAATGTGGACCATACTGTTTCTGCAAATGGTGTCCAGAGAGACCCAGCCCTCGTAGAGGCCCTAACTACTTGGCCCCAGCCACACAGTCTCAAGGCCCTGCAGTCATTCCTTGTATTTTGTGGATACCATAGGAGATTTGTAAAAGACTGTTCTATGATTGTCCAGCCTCTGAACAACCTCACACAAGGGTACTTACCTACCAACATGAAGAAAGCCCCTTCTGGGAGGGGCAGTTTCCCTAAAGAGTACTGAAATGTAAATAAAATTTTTGGTGACAGGTGGACAGAACAAAGTGAAACAGCCTTCAGAGAGATTATCGAATGCTTGAGTGAGGCATCTATGCTAGCAGGTTGCTGTCCTGCAAACCCGCCCAGACTGCCTGATCCAGGGACCCAGCAAGGTCCCAGCCCCTAAACTGGGCTGACGCGGATGTGGTATGGCTCCTTTGGCCAGCAGTCACTCTCCTGCAAACCCACCCAGATTGCCTGATCCAGGGACCCAGCAACATCCCAGCCCCTGAACCGGGCTAACACAGACATGGTATGGCTCCTCCGGCTGGTGGTCACTCTCTTGCAAACCCACCCAGACTGCCTGCTCCAGAGACCCAGCAAGGTACCAGACCCTAAACCGGGCTAACGTGGCTGTAGTATGGTTCCTCTGGCCAGTGGTCACTCTCCTGCAAATCCGCCCAGACTGCCTGATCCAGGGACCCAGCAAGGTACTTTCTCGGGGACTTCCAGCGACCATCTTATTGGTCCCTTGACTACATGGCTCACAGCCTATTGGACACTACTGCTTTTCTACCCTCACCATTGGTGAACTCTGAACACTCTGCTTTTTACATTTTCTGTAGCCCGTGGAGTGTGGTTCTCAGCTCTTCTCGAGCTGAACCATGGCTCCTCATCTGCTGCCATATTCTGCTCTATATTTTGTCCCGCCCACCTGTCCCGGCCGCTATTAAATACTCCTAAGCACCGCCCTCCCCACCACCTCAACCCATTGGCTACTTCTCCAACCTAATCCCAAGTCACTGCATCCCAAGCTTTTCCACAGACAAGCTACCACCTACAGCACATTTTGGACTCTGTGCAAACCAAGTTACAGCATCAGCTAAGGCTTAGTAGGAGGCTGTTTTCCAATATTTAGAATATTTCTATATCATAACTTTTTTAACTCTGCCTATGTTTCTAAAGCTCAGTCACAGAATAAGTCCAAGATTGGTAGTTGGCAGTACTCCACAGCTGTCCTCAGCAGCCCAGTCTGTTGATTAGCTGTTACGGTTACCTTTCTAGCCAAGTTCTTCTCAGTTAGCTCCCCTGCTCCCGTACCACATCTTAAACCAAGAATGCTTCGCACCACCCAGCATAGTCCTAGCGCAACCACCAGGTGCTTAGCCCTCTGCCTCCCAGTATAATCCTAGTGTAACCACTAGGTGCTTAGCTCTCTGCCCCAGTTGCGGTATCCTTGGTTAACCATGCTCTCCCTTCTGGGATTAATCCTCTTCTGCTCACTTCTCCCCCACGTCTACATGCCCACTCCCCCAACCACCCATTTATTCCATACATCTTGCCCTGCTGCCCTTAACTTGAATCTTACGTGCATAGCGACTGGGGCTCAAATTTACCCACCCCCACCTACCCTGGCTGCTTGTAATTTCACAAACCCTCTTTGGGATTACCCCAGAACCCTGCTTTCCTTACACCTCACTGCCTCTTACCCATGACTCGTTAGGATGGCACTGATATTCTATGCATTACATCCTTCTTTCCTTCACTACATTGGCACCGGCACGACACACACCTACCCCTCACGGAGGCAACCTAATTACAGCAAATTCAAACTGCTTTGCCGATGGATCAGATATGTAATCTTCTTGCTACTAGTCTACACCGGTAGCATTGAAGTAAACCCTGGCCCACCATAGACACTAGCTTCGCCTTCAGTCTCCGCTGCTGCTAAAGGTCTGAAATGCATACACATAAACGTGCGCAGCCTACTGAAAAAACTAGACCTAGTCCATATTTGGATGTCCCACACAGACACAGCTATCTTAGTTGTAACTGAAACATGGTTAAAAGCTTCAATGCCTGACTCTGCATTATCCCTTCCCTCCTTCAACATTTTCAGAAGTGACAGACCCACCAGATGTAGGGGCGTAGCTATTTACATCAAGGACAGATTCACAGTTTCCGAGGTCATTCCCACTAGCTCGTCCAAAGAATTTGAATCTCTGTTGCTAAGCATATGTCTTTCCTCAGTAGAAACTCTCACAGTGATAGGCTGCTATAGACCTCCTTCCGGAGGTATGGGACTTCTAAATCACTTGCGAGGCTACATTGACACAAGGTAGAATGAAGTCATTATAACTGGTGATTTGAACATCAACTGGCTAAAATCCTTACCCAAAAGCCTGCAAATCAGAGTTCTGCAATGAAGCTGGGTTCACCCAGCTTGTGGGGAGTCACACATCCTAACCCCAAGATTCCTGCTAGCAGGTCCTTGATTGACCTTATCATCACAAACAGACCTCATAAGATCACTCACTCCACGGTTTTTCACAATATTATTAGTGATCACTGTGCTGTGGCCTTTGTTAGAGGACAGACTCCCATCAAAACAGTGAGCAGGTTCATATGGAAAAGGAGCTTCTATAAATTCAACGTATCTTTCTACATAATGGACCTTAGTAACATCAATTGGGCCGACTTTTACCTCTCCACAAATATCCATGATGCTGCCTCCCTCTTCAACGGCATACTGAGTAACACAATAAACAGGCACGCTCCTGTAAGAAAATGCAGAATCCAGAGACACTCATGCCCTTGGTTCACCGCTGATCTCAAGGCTATGCTAAAGGCAAGAGACCATCTCTGGTCCACAGCTCCCATCAGACTTTACTGGGCAGCCTTTAGAGCCTGCCGCAACAATTGTACTAAAATTATCAGGACCATGAAAGCAAACTTCTTTTTATTGGCTTTTGGCTCCGCAAGGGAAACACCAGCAAATTGTGGCAGATAATTAAACAAGTGGAAGGCTACAAACCATTCTCCTCTCTACCTGACAGGGTCCCCTTAAATGGCAAGACCTTATCCAACAAAACTGAAATTCTGCATAGCTTCAATAACCACTTTGCTACTGCAGGCTTGGTGTTTGATTTGTCTAAAATAGCTACCATCGTGTCCGACCTCCCTAATAAATCCCCGCCTCCAACAAGCAACCATTTCTTCTTCATCCCATTTCAGTTTAAAGAGGTTGAAGACCTCTTGTTATGCTTACACGTTAAGAAAGGTGCTGGTGCAGATGGAAAAGGACCATACTTTCTTAAAGTTGGTGCCAGATATCTGACAGCTCCCTTACTCCACCTATTCAACCTTTCCATCAGCTCCAGCGTGGTACCCGATGTCTGGTAGCTAGCAACAGTACTCCCACTTTTCAAATCTGGCGATCCTATGGACCTAAATATCTACCGCTCCATCTCTATATTATCCCTGCTCTCAAAACTTCTTGAAAAATTAGTTATAATCCAGTTAAGGGACTACCTCGCTAAATCCAACCTAATAAACCCAGTTCAATCAGGCTTTAGACTCACCCACAGTCCCACCGCCACCCTTGCCTCTTTCACAAATGACTGGCTCCTTGCAATGGACAAGAAATATGTTACAGGGGCCGTCTTCCTGGATCTAAGCAAAGCCTTCAACACAGTCAACTATACTTTGCTCCCTGATACAACCAATTGGATGGTATTTCCAGCCCAGCACTATTATGGTTTAACAGCTACCTAACAGACTGCAACATGTGAAAGCAGACGGCTCCCTTTCCTCTCTCCTACCACTTATGAGAGGGGTTCCACAAGGTTCTATCCTTGATCCCCTCCTTTTTATGATTTATATAAATACTACTGGATACATCCGATAAAGCAAAACTACAACTATTCACAGATGACACAGTGACATACATATCCAGACCCTCATTTGCCAAAGTCAGGGTGGAATTACAATCCAAATTTGATGTGTTGCAATGTAGCCTTGTCCAATCTAAATTATTCCTAAACACAAAGAAAACCAAGGTAATGTACTTTTACTCCAACCACCTGACACAAGTCACAAAAGCACTTGGAACCCAGCCTCCAATCAAAACCCTCCTAGACGACGAGCTTGGGTAGTCAATAACTTCATATACCTAGGTTGTGTTTTAGACCAGCATTTAACCTTTTCTGACAATATTGCATCCCTTGTAAAGAAACTGTGACAAAGGATTGGATTTTTATACAGAAATAAATCCCTTTTTACCTCTGAGGCCAGGCTCCGGATGGTTTGGACAACCTTCATCCCACTCCTAGACTATGCGGACATTTTGTATGGCTGTTGCTCAGACTACCTGTTACATCAGTTAGACATGCTTTACCACAGAGCAATACAATTTATCTCTAATGACCATCGCTGGACACATCATTGTGATCTTTATATCTCCTTGGGCTGGCCCTTCCTGTGAACAAGAAGACTCACCCACTCCCTCATTTGGCTCTACAAAGCACTCCTGTTGAAACTCCCCTTATATAGTAAACTTCTTTCAGTGAATGGCGTGCATTTACCCTTTACGTAAGAGTTCCTACATCATGCTAAATGTTCCAAGCACCCAATCCCATTTGGTTGATGTGGCTATAAGTAGTGCTTTCCTGGCTGCCTAGAATAAAGCTCAAACCTGGCTTAAATGTCAGACACTGATCCCTTCAAACAACTTCAGGAACTTGGTATCCAGCAGACTCAATGAAGTCTGTACCTGCCAATAAGTAACAATCTATTAACACTCTCCTCTCCTCTCTCCCACCCCTTATTTTTGTCTTTTCCCCCTTTTTTCCTCCCCACCTGTGACTGACCTTCCTGGCCTCCTTTCCCTTCTTTCTTCCCTTCAAATTCTGCTACTGTACTCCTTAACCCTTCCAATCCCACTGCCGAACCCCTAACCCTCCCTTTTCCACCTTTGCCTTTTCCAACTCCACATCCACCCCGCAGTTCTCATCCACCCACCCTTTTGTACTTACTTATCCCTTATCCACCACGTCTCTACAGCCTACTTCCCTCCTACATCATTACCTTCTACCTCTTTACCTTGCTGTACCTCAGCAGATCAGATTAGTGTATACTGCCAGTCATTTGCTTTTACGGTAGTTTGTACTGCATGCAATGATAATTGCTTTAAGTTTGCTCAGCTTTCATATTTATCACCCTGGTACATACTCTGGATTACCTGTATATTGCAACATTGTACTTCTGCCTTACGTGTCTATGATTTTTGTATAGCTGTAAATCTCTGGTCTATATCTTTATATAGAGGTAAATATTTGTAGATTTTAAGTTCTCTTTGATGTTACTGTCTGCACGCCCTGTGTTTATGACTGTTTTGTATCAGGACCTCCTTGCAAATGAGCCTGCTCAATGTAGTTTTGTCCTGTCAACAAAATGAACTAGCATTTGCAGACCCCACCAAGCCCTACATATTGTACACAGATGCCAGTTTAAGTGGTTTGGGAACAGTTTTGTACCAGGAGCACCCAGAAGGACTTTGCCCCATGGCATTCACCAGTCACAGTTTATACCCATTTGAGAAGTTACAACCTGTACACAAGCTTGAATTCTTGGACCTTAAGTGGGCTATCACTGAAAAGTTCCATGATTATTTGTACGGCGCCTATGACAGGGCAGAACAGGACCCTGTCCCATTTGTTATGGAGAAAGTGTTTAATTACAAGGCTCTTTCATTTTCTGTTTTTTCTCCATCTGGTTGTGCAACCAAATTTTCCTGTGAGACTTTGGATTTGATCAACCCTACAATCTCGCAATTCTTTGCCGCTCATTGTATCTTAGTCCTCCCTTGCTGTCTGTCTTTTTCTCTCTTGCATATCTATATCTGCTGATAAAAAAATATGTGCAAATTATTGTATTGAAATGTAACTGATACTGGAATCCCTTTTGTTTAGGAAATATATAGTGTTACTGTGGAATGTATATAATTACATTTGAGATGATTGCAGAAAGCTATTGTAAACTCTAGAGGTTACTTGAGTGCAAATCTTCCTCCCCTTTGTAAAAGCTGCAAAAGGGGACCTCAAACTCGAGCATACTCTGTTCCTGCCTTGCTCCTGCCTGATATTTACAAGGACAGGATGTTTGTTTAGAATGGGGGTTGCAAGGACTGATAAGAGAGCTGAGCTGCAATTGCTAAAAAACAGAGATGGACATGCAGAAACAGAAGGAAAATTGTATTTCTTCTTTGTAAATAGTTACACTGAACAAGTTTATTATATTACTTATACTGTAAATAAATATTTTTGGTGAATTCTACAACTGCTCCTGGTTTTCTCTATGCTTCCTAACCTGTGCCTCGATGACAGATGATGTTAAAACTGGTATTTACGCTGTGCATACCCCAAGACAGGAGTTTTGTGTGTGGGTACTGGACCTAGTACCAGGGAAGCACAGAGGAAGGTATGGATTCTGCAGCAGCAAGTCCTGGAGTAGTTTCCAGAAGAATGGCAGCCAAACCAGTAGAGACAGAAGTCCAGTCTGAGACTGTACAGCTAGCACAAGTTATGATGATGATGATTGATGATGATGATGATTAAAACTTTATTTTTATACAGGTATATTTGATTAGTGCAACAAACACTGTTTACAATCAAGTCCTGTATAGATGATACATAAATAACATCGAAATACTCAAAAATACAAATACTTCACAAGAAATAACATATACAACATTATCCATAACATACACACACACATAACTTCTGCAAGTATTCAAATAATTTACTTTTAAAACTGGCAAAGCTAGCTATATTCTGCAAGTGCTTGGGTAAATTATTCCAAGATAAAGCAAGTCTATTTTGTAACTTCATTTCTCCTACATTACTACAATATTTGAGCAATGGTACCCTATTTTCAGAATTTCTTGTACATAAATTATAACTATCCAAAATCTGCAACTTAATATACTTAAGTAGTGGATGATTATTTTTGGCATATATTAACTATGACAATTTAATAGCCAAGTATACTTCCTCTGTACTTCAGGATGCAACCAATTTAATCTTTCATATAACTTACAATGATGCATTTTATATTCACCCTTAATAATAAATTTACCTAATCTATAAACTGTTTGATCAACTTTTTAACACTTTCTGTGATGCATTCATATATATTGGCACTCCATAGTCAAGTACGGAATTAACATTTGCTTAACAAGTTTTTCCTGGCTAATTTAGGCAATACATTTGTTAATCTTCTAAAAGCACCCAATCTTTGATTAACTTTTTTTATCTGCATATCAACATGACTTTCAAATGTCATACCTGAATCTATGTACATACCCAAATACCTATAACCTTTAACTTCCTCAATCAGAGTGCCATTTATCAAATGAATATTTAAATATGTTTGTTTTTTCAGCTTATGCCCCAAACCAAACACCATACACTGGGTTTTCTTTGCATTAACCAAAGACCAGAATTGTCCATCCAACTTTCCAGCGAGGTTAAATCTGTCTGTAACTGTGATTCAACATTTCTCATATTATCTGCAGAAACCAACAGAACTGTATCATCTGCATATAATCTTACCTCCCCATATTTTATTGTTTGCTCTAACTCATTCACATAAATATTAAACAACAATGGGCCTAGTATCGATCCCTGGGGAACACCACGATTTAGTTCCCCAAGGCTCGATACAAAATCACCATTGACAACACACTGTCTACGATTTGCTAAGTATGATGCTATCCATGTTAATGGTTCTTCCTCTAACCCCGCTTTCCAAAGTCTTTCTAACAGTTTTCTATGCTGTACCAGATCAAATGCTTTACTGAGGTCCATGAACACCGCCCCAGTGGCCTTTCCATCATCAAGTGATGTTACCACCAAGTTTTGGAAATTCAATAGGGCGGTGCCCGTGGACCTCCCTACTCTAAACCGATGTTGATTATCAGATAATATTTCATTTGTTTCCATATAATAACTAAGTTGTAAATGAACACTACGTTCCAATATTTTAGATCATATTGGAAGAATCGTAATTGGTCTATAATTAGATGGCACAGTACTATCCCCACCCTTAAAAACTGGAATTACCTTTCCCACTTTCCACATATCAGGAACAACTGAACTTGTTAGACTCCAATTCAAAAGATATGTTACTATTGGTGCCAATATATCTGCACCAATCCTCAAAAATCTAGCTTCAATTCCATCTAAACCACCTGCCTTGTTTACATTTAAATTTTGTAATTGTTTCCTTATTTCAGCTATACTTAAGAGTCTAAAATTAAACTTATCTTCTTGCTGTATCTTATACTTCTTTTTCTGTTTAGCAATTAATTCTATTATAGTTATATCAGCAGTTTGTTCTTTTGGTGGCAGGATATCCAAATCAGGTAATTTGAGAAAGTAATGATTCAATATAGTAGCAATACTAACCGAATCTTCAATCATACTTCCTTCCTGTAATATGCTTTCTATTTTACTACTCTTATTTTTATATTTTAGATCAAAACAAGTTTCCAAAACATTCTTGAATCATTTACCTTCTCAAATTTATTCAAATAATATTTACTCTTTGCCATCCTAATATTCCTTTACATTTATTTCTCCATTTTTAAAACTTTCCCAATCATCTAAGTTCTTAGTTTTCTAGCTTTCTGCCATATTCTATTTCTTACCCTTAGCTCTTTTTTTATTTTATCTGAAATCCATGGGTCTTCTTTATTTTTCCTCCTTTTCTGTACCATTGGAGCATGTTTATTTATCACAGTTAAAAGGATTCACTAAATTCTTGTATTGCTAAATTAATATCCGAATCAAATATACTCTATTCAATTTTGGTCCCTAAGCGAATCTTTAAACTGGATCTCATTAAATCTTTTATAATCCCTCTCCCATTTTATATTCTCTTTTGGAACTGGGGAAACCTGATTTTGTATTATTTTACATGTAACGGAATTATGATCCCCAAGATTTATAGGCAAAACATCCCAAGACTCTATATCCAATTCCTGGGAAACAAATATAAGATCTAAAATAGTTCCCTGATTAAGCAAATGCGTAGTTCTTGTTGGCTTATCAATTAATTGTTTTAACCCCAAACATTCAAAACTCTTTTTTAACCTAATGCCCCTTGCCTGTTTCCAATCAGCATTAAAATCACCAGTAAAGACTACCCTTTTATCCTTTACTTTGTCCAGGAGAAAATCTGCAAATAAATCAAAATATTTAAGTTTTGTTTTTGGGGGAGCATAAAACACTCCCACAGTCAGTTTAATTTTGAGCAATTCTATAACTAAACAGTCTATTCCTTCATAACACTCTGTTACTAGCACCTTATAGGGACCAAGATTATCTTTCAAGTATAACATTACCCCTCCACCCCTCATTTTCCTATCTGTTCTTTCCAGTCTATACCCCTTTAAATTGATTTCATCATTCCCAATGCCCAAATATAGCCAAGTTTCTGATATAGCAATTACATCATATTCTTTATCTGATACCCAAGCTCTAAAATCATCCATTTTATATACAGCACTTCTTGCATTCTCATGATAAAAAGTAACAATACCTCCCTTCTTTGGGCCCAGATTAGCCTCTATGTCTCCACTTTGCATCAATAAAAGTATGCAAAGCAAACCCCCAACACCTATATTATTTATTCTATTCTTAATCTGTATTACACTTGCTTGCTTTATATATCTGCGTTTTTCATTAGCAAAATGATTCCTTCTTACATAAAAATTATTTATTTCAGGATAAAATCCCACCCCCAAAGTAACAAATCCCAAGCCCTTACTAACGCTGTTACAATCCTTTTTTGCCCATTTAGATTAACCACACACATTCCCCACAATATCCAACCACCCACAAACAAATACATATATAGTCTCATATTACAACTTCTAAACTTTAAATTGTATTTAAAATTTTCGCGCCACTCACAAACGTTAGGTTGCAGCAGCAGCGCGGCTTTTTCAAGGGCTCAAATCCCTCCTCCCTGAGTGACCTCACAGGACACTCCCCAAGGCCACCTACGTGCACTGCAGTTGGAAAATTCAGCTGGAAGTTATGGAAAAAGAACAGGCAGTGACAGAACCTAAATGTTTGATGGACTTTTTCAAATGGTGGGCTATACAACAAAAAGAGACTGAGAAGCAGAGAGAAAAAGAGATGCAGCGACAGGAGCAACAGATGAGAGAAGAGATGTAGCAATGGCTGGATGCCTTGCAAGCTATCAAAGACAGAGAATCCAGCAAAGATCCAGATGAGCAACAAAATGCAAGCAACTTAAAAACTATTAAATGTACAAAGTTGTGTCCCTCAGATGATATTGAGGCATACCTGACAACTTTTGAAAGAGTTGCCATAGCCTGCCAATGGCCAGAGCAGCAATGGACAATCGGACTGGTACCCTATCTGACAGGTAAAGTCCAACTTGCCTACAGCAATAGGGACACTGCACAGTCAGAAAACTATGACCTGGTGAAAAGCGAAATCCTGAAAAGGTATGACATCTACGGAGAGACATATATGCAGAGATTTCAATCTCTGAGGTACAACTCGGCCGACAATCCTTGAGAAGCCTTCACTCAACTCAGAGAACTTCTGAAAAAATGGCTCCAACTAGAGAGCAAAACAGTCCCACAGATCATCCACACATTTGACATGGAGCAATTCATCAACATCTTGCCTACAGATGTGCAGCCGTGGGTAAACAAACACCGACCAGAGAGCAGGGAAAAGGCTGTTTCCTTGGCCGAGGACTACCAAATGGCCAAAGAGATGCCACAGCAGTGAGGTAACAGCCAAGCACCGGTAAGACACTCTTTTTCCCATTTAAACTCCTAGCCTGGTAAGAACTCTAGTGGGGGTAACAAATTTGTGCCCAAAGACATTATCTGCTATAACTGTCATGAGCCGGGCCATTTTACAAGAAACTGCTGTAGTAAGGAGAGTGGCACTGGAGCAGATTTGTCTTTGGCAAATTGGGGTAAGTACTTAACAGATGTGAAGATGGGGGATAAGACTATGAAGGGACTCATTGATTCAGGAAGCAGACAGACCCTAGTGCATGTTGAAGTGTTGGGAAAACACTGTGCAAAAGGCCCAGGTACTGGTATCATCTGCATCCATGGGGACACACGATACTATCCAACCACCCAAGTGACTCTGACCATAAAGGGTGCGTCGCACCAAAGGAAAGTGGGGGTAGTATCTAAGTTACCTATACCTGTGATTATTGGAAATGACTTTCCAGGATTTACTGAGTTGATCAAAGAGGGAGTAAATCCTAATGTTTCAGCAGCTGTGGTAACAAGAGCTCAGGTAAAGAAAATTTCAGACTGTGGGGATACTTTTCCTTTCTGTGATTTTGATTTGGACTTGTTTGAGCACAGCTCCAAGATCCGGAAATCCAAGAAAGAAAGAAGATGCCTGAATAAATTGTGGCAGCAAATAACTGATGGACATAAAGGGTTAAAATATGAAAATGCTGAAAACAAATTGATAACTGATTGTGATTTTCTTTCAGAACAAGCTAACAATGTTTCTCTCCAGGGTTATTTTAAGCAGCTGGGGTGAAACCCAAAACAGGGCGGACCAATCTTTAAAAAATGTAATGGGTTACTGTACAGAATTTGGGTTAAACCTCAGACACAGTAACAGACAGAACAACTGGTTATACCACAGAAGTATGGAACAGAGTTGTTACAGATAGCACATGATAATCCTATGGCTGATCACTCAGGGAGGGATCGCACCCTTTGCCAGATTGCTGTATAGAGTTTACTGGCCTGGAATTCATGAAGATGTTGCTACCTATGGTACTTTCTGTGCTGAGTGTCAGAAAGTAGCTCCACTCACTAGAAAAGACAAGGTTCCCCTGGTGCCCCCACCCTTGATCGATGTGCCTTTTGAGAGAATTGCAGTGGATGTGGTTGGTCCTTTAGACAAAAATAAAAAAGGTAATAGATTTATCCTGGTAGTATGCGATTATGCTACTCGATAGCCAGAAATAGTTCCAATGTGTACTGTTACTGCCCCAAAAATTGCAGCAGAGCTTGCCAAAATGTTCAGCAGAGTGGGCATAGCTTAAAGAAATTCAGGGTAGTAACTCTGGTGCTGCATTATTTAAGGAACAGTACAGACTACTAGGTATAACTGCCATAAGAGCCTCCCCATATTACCCTCTGACAGATGGTCTTATGGAGCGTTTTTTTTTTTTTTACTTTATTTCTTTATCTCTCCTTGCCTGCTCCCAGAGACCTCTCCTTCCTTCCTCTCAACCCCCATTCCATCTTCGGAGGGATCTGCCCCTAGAGTGCCTCCTTTCCTTCTCCTGCACATTGGGGTCTGTCCCTCTTTGGTGGTCTGGATGGTACTGAGAGGCTATCATCTAGGCCGCCGGGAGGTGTTTTTCCATTTTCTCCCTGGTTTTCCCTCACCCTCTGGGACGTCAGGCAGCTAGGGGCCCAGTATGTCCCAAGTGGTGGCGTGCTGGCGCCGCCCAACCTCTCATCGCCGTCAATGTCCCTCCTCCCGGTTCCGACGAATGGGCCGCCTCCATCCCCTTCAATTGCCAGTGCTTCCACCGACTCTGAGGGATGCAAACGAGGCGTTCTTGGTTCCACCCTGAGAGGAGAGCATCCATTGGGATGCTCAATCCTCCCTCTCCTACCGACCCCGGCCACCGGTCGTTCGAACCGGGATGCGGCGTGCGCGGTATGGTGTCCAGCGCCTCAACCCTCAGCGCCACCAGGCCCTTATGGAGCGTTTTAACAAAATCCTAAAACGCATGTTAGAAAGGTTTGGAAAAGGGGAAGGGAAAGATTGGGATCAATACTTGCGTTACGTACTGTTTGCTTACAGAAAAGTGCCTCAGGCATCAACAGGGTTTTCACCATTTGAAATGCTGTATGGTAGGCAGCCAAGAGGGCCACTGGATGTGATAAAAGAAATGTGGGAAGATAACCCCACTCAGAAACAATCTATAACATCCTATATGTGTGCCCTAAGAAAGAAGCTGGCAAAATATGTTGAAATTGCCCATAGTAATCAGGAAGGGGCCCAAAACCAGCAGAAGGTATATTATGACCATGGGGTAAAAGAAAAAATTACTCACCTTAGTAATGTTGTTTCTTCTAATGGAGTCTTGCTGTATTCTGACAGTAGCAGTGAGTCCCAACCTTTGAACTGTCCCGGAGATGAAAGAGTTAACTTTCCATGCCAGGCATGTAACGCTGAGCTCGAGCTCGGTTGAGACTCTGTCTGTTGCTGTTTAAACTCAAACCATCAGATTTTTACGAGCAAACTCACTAAGGCCCTGTGTGGAAGCTGTAAACCTACACTAGCCAACTGGCTACTAAACATAAAAAACACATTTTTTGGTCCCAAAACAAAAGACTCAAGTCAGGAGACCCAAAAAATGAAAAAAACACAACACCAAATCACCCAAGAAAAGAGGGGTGAAACAACAAGGTGGGCATCTACTGAGTGCCAACACTGCCACTGCCCACCCACATCCCAAAACAGAGGTTCTGAGAGGGGCAGGCAAGGGGGGAGGTCAGAATACAGCAAGACTCCATTAGAAGAAACAACATTACTAAGGTGAGTAATTTTTTCTTCAAACAACATGAAGTCTTGCTGTATTCTGACAGTAGCAGACTACCAAGCAGTACCTCCATGGAGGAGGGACAGAACCTACTTAGGAAATAGGCTCTGAAGAATAGTTAGGTTAGGCAACCAAGCATCACTCCTAGCCTGAATATCCAAGGAGTAATGCTTGGTAAAAGTGTAAACTGTTTTCCAGGTAGCTGCTTGAAATATCTCTAAGACAGGAATATCCCTGGCAGCAGCCAGGGAAGCAGCTGTACCTCTGGTGGAGTGAGCCCTCAGGCCTGAGGGTGGAACCTTACCCAGTTTTCCATAACAAAATTGGATACAAGAGACAATCTACCTGCCAATGGATCATTTAGTGGCAGGTTTCCCTTTACCAACCTCACCATAAGTGAGGAACAGTTGGAAGGAGTCAAACCTGTGACCCTTGGTATGCTCTATGTAATAGCTAAGGACTCTTTTCACATCTAAACTGTGGAGCCTCCTCTCACCAGAGGAGGAATGGTCAGTGAAGTACACAGGAAGAGACACAGATTGATTAAGGTGGAAATCTGAAACCACCTTAGGCAAAAATTTCCTGTTAGTCCTGAGGACCACCTTATCTCTATGAAAGGAGATAAAATCAGGCTCAACTGACAAAGCTTGTAACTCACTTATGCATCTAGCAGAGGTGATGGCTACCAGAAACACAGTTTTCCAAGTCAAGTACTTAAGCTCTGCTGAAGACAAAGGCTCAAAAGGGGGTTGCATAAGCTGAGCAATGCAAACATTAAGGTCCCAAGCAGGGGCAGGGTCCCTGAAAGGGGGGTTGGTGTGAAGCAATCCCTTGAAAAACTTGGAGAATACAGGGTGAGCTGAAAGAGAAGAGGGCTTACCTGCTGAGATAAAAGCAGAGACAGCTGCCAGATGCACCTTCAGTGTAGCTGGTCTGAGCCCTAAGCTATTCAAATGGACTATATAATCAAGGACTGTGGGCAGATCAGCAGACTCTGGGGAAGTATGCTTTCCAGAGCACCATATGGAAAATCTTTTCCACTTGGAATTATAAGTAGCCCTGGTGGAAGGTTTCCTAGAAGCCTTCAGAATGTCCATTACGCCTTGGGAGAGGTGTAAATCAGCAAACTCTAACTCTTCAAGAGCCAGGCCTTGAGATTGAGAGATTTGAGATTCGGGTACCAAACCCTCCCCTGAGCACAGGTTAACAAGTTGTGATTCCTGGGAAGACACAGGGGAAGATGGACTGCTAAGGACAGAAGGAGTGGATACCAAGGTTGTCTAGCCCAGTCTGGAGCAATCAGGATCATCTTGCAGGGTTGAGATCTGATTTTGACTAGCACTTTGAACAGGAGAGGGAAGGGGGGAAAGGCATACAGGAACTTCCCTTCCCAACTGAGAACTAAGGCATCCAGGGGGACTGAGCCCAACACTGGGGGCCTGCAACAAAAAAGGGGAAGTTGGTGATTGTCTGGGGCTGCAAAAAGATCTATCTGTGGGGTGCCCCATCTGGAGAATATCACCTCCAAGACCAAGGGATCCAGTGACCATTCGTGATGGCCCTGAGATATCCTGCTGAGCATCTGCCAGGACATTGTCCTTGCCTGGGAGGTGTACTGCTGTGAGGGAGGTGTTCCAGGGGTAAGCCGGGACCACAACCATTGCCTCTGTGCACAAGGCCGTAGACCGAGTGCCTCCTTGCTTGTTGATGTACCACATTGTGGTAGTATTGTCTGTTCTGATCTGAATAACTTTGTTCTGAACAGACTTGGAAAAAAATTGAAGTGCTAGAAATACTGCTCTGAGCTCCAACAGATTGATGTGGAGCAGAGACTCCTGAGGGGACCACAACCCTTGGGTGGTCAGGTCACCCAAATGAGCCCCCCACCCCAAGAGGGAGGCATCTGTAGTAAGGATTAAGGAGTGGGACTGAGAGACAAAGGGAACCCCTTGTCTCAGATTGCTCTGATCCTGCCACCACTGTAGGGCCTGGATCAGGGTTCGAGTCACTGGTATCAATTTGGTCAGAGGGTCCTTCCTTTGAGACCAGAAGGCTCTCAAATGGAACTGAATGTCTCTCATCTGAAATCTTGCTCCCTGCACCACTGCTGTGGAAGCAGCCATGTGCTCCAGGAGCCGTAGGAAATGCCTTGCTGGTCGAGATACCTGCAGGGTGAATGAGGAGGCCACAGAGATAAGGATCCTTGCCCTGTCCAGGGGAAGGAAAGCTCTGGCCTTTTCTGTGTCTAGCTCTGCGCCTATGAAGGTGAGGAGCTGGACAGGCTCTAGAACTGACTTTGAACGGTTCAGGAGGAAACCTAACGAGGTGAGCAGTTGCTGAGTTATTTGTAAGTGTGACTTGACTTGGTCTGGGGACTGGCCTACTATAAGCCAGTCATCCGGGTAAGGGAAGATGGCAATCCTTTGCCTTCTTAGAGAAGCAACTACTACTGCCAGGCATTTTGTGAACACCCTTGGAGCAGAGGTTAGTCCGAAGGGCATTGCTCTAAACTGGTAATGGCCTGAGGGCAGCTCGAACCTGAGGTATTTTCAATGGGAGCTTCTGATGAGAATATGGAAGTAGGCATCCTTGAGGTCCAGGGATACTAGCCAGTCCCCTGGCCTTAGAGAGGGTAAAATTATTCCCAGAGTCACCGTTTTGAATTTTGGTTTTAACAGGTGCTTGTTTAAGTATCTGAGATCCAGGATGGGCCGCCATTCTCCTGTCTTTTTTGGGGTAAGGAAGTACCTGGAGTACAACCCTTTTCCCTGGTGTAGGGGTGGAACCCTTTCCACAGCTCTGAGAGCTAGGAATGAAGAGACCTCTGCCTGTACGGCAAGTGCCTCTGAGGGGTTTGCAGGTGGAAAGGATCTGGTTCTCAGTTTTGGAAATCTTTTGAAGCTGAAAACCAGTCCCTGGCTTACTGCTTCCAGGACCCACTTGTCTGATGTTATAGACTTCCAGTCCTGGACAAAGTAAGCCAGCCTGCCCCCTACAGGTGGTGGAGAATCGGCCCTGGCAAACCCATCAGGGTGCCTGCTTGGCAGGGGGTTTTGGCTGAGGGGTGGAAGCAGGTCTGCTGGTACCCCTTCTGCCTCTCCCTCTAAAGAACCCCTCTGAGCATATACAGAAGAGGAGGCCTGGGCTTGGTAGCAAGGCCTGTGAAAAGGCCTGCCCCTCCCCCTGGGAAGTTGCCTCTGATGAGTGGCCTGCGTTTCTTTGGCCTGGGCACTCCTGTAGGTGGTCCTATACTTGTCCATTTTCTTCATGTAATTCTCTGTTTGCTCCCCAAACAAAGAATTACCAACAACAGGAAAATCCATGGCCTTAGTCTGGGTATCCTGTGACATGCTAGTACATCTGAGCCAAGCCATTCTGCGAAGTGCCACAGATGTAGCCATGACTCTTGATGACACATCATTTGAGTCCACTGCAGCATGGAATTGCACCTTGGATGCCTCAATACCATCAGCAGCCACCTGCTCCAGCTCCTTGGCAAGCTGGCCAGGGACCTGTTTTGCTAAAGCCATGACAGTGTCCCATCTGGATTTCTGATATCTAGCAACATAAGCCATATAATTCGCCTGTCTGAGTCCCAAGGATGCTGCCATGTACCGTTTCTTTGCCATGGCATCAATCCTCCTGGAGTCCTTGTCTGGGGGGTGTGAAGCCAAGGGAATATTTGCCTTGTCACAGGCTGCAGCCTGCACTACCCCAACATGGCTGCAATGTTGTGTAAGGAACTCCATATCAGAGCCTGACAATGCATACCTCTTGTCCATTCTCTTATCCACAGGAGGTATAGTGTTAGGAGTCTTTAAAATTTTAAATGTCTGTTTCTCAAAAGATTTATGCAAGGGAATAGACAGCCTCCTAGACTCTGGGATATCCATCATTTCCACAAAGTCAGGCTCCTCTTGGTCATCCACAGCTTCTTCCATAGGAAGCTGGAGGGTTTCAGCCACTTTTTTATAAAACATGAAATGAGAAGAGGACTCAGAAAGCCTAGGAGGAGACACTCCTGAAGGTCTGTCTGAGGAGCTGTCCGGGTCAATGGGCACATCAAGACTTTCAAATCCACATTCACTTTCCTCATACTTCTCTTCCCCCTCCTCCGGTTCATAATACTCCTCTAAATCATAATCTTGAACCGGTGGAACCGACCGAACCAAGCGCTTCCCTGATGGTGCTGGTTCGGTCGGAACCGGGGAAAGCGACTGGACAATTTTGATCACTTCGGCTATTTCTTCAGCGGTTGGAGAGGAAAGTTTTGGCTCCACACCAGCTGATTTTCTAGTCCTCTTTGCTGGAACCGACTCCTCAGAGTCAGATCTCCTTTACCCAAGAAGTCTCGCCCTGGTCAGAGGGCACTCCTGGTTCGGTTTGAACCGAACCGGGCTGGCCATCCGGTTCAGCGGACTTTTTGGCCTCCCTTTCCCTGAGCCTACCAACTCTCTTTTCTAGGGTAGCTGCAGGAAAATTTTTACAAATCTGGCAGTCTGCGTTGAGGTGGTCAAACCCCAGACAATAAACACAGGTGGTGTGGGGGTCAACCTTGGCAAAGACTTCCCCACACACACTACAGTGTTGAAACCCAGTGGGCCCGGTTTTTCTTTTGGGTTTCTCAGACATTGTGCCAGTCCTAACCAAACTTACCCTTTTAATGGCAATCCGCCAGGCAAGACCCTCTTATCGGTTCCTGACTGTGTCACGGGTCGTGGAAAAAAACATAATGAAATCTGTTTTTTTTAGAACCGATAAGAACCGGTACCACACTCTAAAAGTACAAGTTAGGATTTTTAAACAACTTGATCGGTTCAAACTGAACTGATAAACCGTTTACAAGTTCCACACAGAATAAGATTAATATATAACCTATCTAGTACTCATGAATACCACAGACAGAGACTGAACCGACAGGTTGCGGTTTAAATTCGGTCGAAACCAAGAAAACGGAACTTTAACCGACAAAATGACCGAGCAGAAGGAGAAATCTCCGGAGCGACTGTTCAGTGAGGCGGAGTAAAGAATCTGACGGTTTGAGTTTAAACAGCAACAGACAGAGTCTCAACCGAGCTCGAGCTCAGCGTTCCATGCCTGACATGGAAAGTTAACTCTTTCATCTCTGAGGCAGTTCGAAGGTTGGGACTCACTGCTACTGCCAGAATACAGCAAGACTTCATGTTGTTTGAAGAAAAAGTTTTCCAGTCAGGTGAAAAGGTTTTGCTACTGTTGCCCACAACAGAAAATAAACTGTTAATGAAGTGGCAAGGGCCATATAAGGTTCTTAGATGAACTGGCACTGTTGACTATGAGATTGAGACCCCTGACAGGAAAAATCCTACTAAGATATCCCATGCTAACCTCCTCCAGAAATGGGTTGACAAAATGCCAAAAGCTACCTTGCTAGTTTTACCAGAAACTGATAAGGAAGATATTAATGTAGCTTATGATAGACTGGAACAAACTGTAAATGCTGATGCTGTAAAGGTGAATGTTTTCTTAACCTCAGAACAAACTGCAGACATTTGTAATGTGCTAAAGACATTTAACAGTACTTTTACCACGGTACCAGGCCAAGCAAAAGGGGTTGAGTATGTAATAGTGACAAGTATTGCTTGTCCTATTAGGCAAAAAGACTTAAAGGTTACCAGAGCGGTTAAGAGCTGATGTGGTTAAGGAAATACAAAAAAATGAAAGAAAAGGGTATCATAGAGGAGCCGAGGAATGCTTGGTCATCTCCAATAGTAATTGTAAACAAAAAAGAAAGGGGTGCTAGAATCTGCCTTGATTTTAGGAAACTTAATCAAATGTCAGGATTTAACAGTTATCCTATGCCCAGAATAGATGATTTGGTGGACAGACTGGGAAGTGCAAAGTATATCGGTGCCCTTGATCTCACCAAGGGTTATTGGCAAATACCTTTAGCTAATGAATACAGAGACAAAACTGCATTTGCTATCCTATAGGATTCTATCAGTTCACCACCATGCCATTTGGTTTACATGGTGAGTCAGCTACATTCCAATGGTACATGGATGTAATTTTATATCTTCTCGCTGGTTATTGTGCTGCGTACCTGGATGACAATATGGGGTACAGACCAGACTGGAAAAGCCACCTGGAACACCTAGAAGCAGTTATCCAAGCTATCAGAAATGCAGGTCTGACTATTAATCCTACAAAATGTTCTTTGGGCATGCAGGAAACCAGATATTTGGGCTATGTGTTGGGAAATGGAGAAATTAAGCCAGAGGTTTCTAATATAGAAGCTGTAGCTAACAGCCCTGTCCCTAAAACAAAGAAACATGTCAGGTCATTTTTAGGCTGGCTGGTTATTATTGCAGATTTGTTCCCAGCTTTGCTGAGTCAGCTACTCCACTCACTGAACTCACAAAAAACAGTACCCAAATAATGTGAAATGGACCCCAGAGTGTGATGAAGCTTTTCAAGTCATAAAGGCTGCATTATGTTCAGCCCCTGTTTTAAGAAGCCCAGACTTTGAAAAAACATTTTTCTACAAACAGATACATCCAAGGTAGGCCTCGGTGCAGTACTCAGTCAAAATATAGATGGGACATAACACCACTCGTGGAAACCCCCACAGGCCACTGACATGCTGGGAGCCTCCCCAGATGCCATTCCAGCTGCATACCTCAATTTCACTGGCTTAGACTTTGTTGTCTTTGCCCCACCCAAGCCGGCCAGATCTAAAACAGGCTCAAAGAGAAGACTATGTATTATGGGAAGTAATACATGCATTAGAGACAGGACATGATACAGACCAACTACCCGTAACTCACCCCGATGTTCCACTGTTAATGAGAGAGTGGAGCAGGTTGCCACTAAAAGATGGACTATTGATAGGCACTAGCCAGGACAGTGTCAACCCTGAGTAACCTAAAAGACAATTGGTGTTGCCCTGGAATTACACAAAAGTAGTTATCAAGTCCTTACATGATGACATGGGTCACTTAGGATCTGCACATTACACCTAGTGACAGCCTGGTTCTTCTGGCCCAAGATGACAAATGATGTTGAAAAACACTGCAAAACTTGCCTCAGGTGTATAAAAATTAATACTACTGAAGAGAGCTGCCCCTTTAGTAAAGATCAAAGCCAGTGCTCCACTGGAGTTAGTGTGTATGTAATTCATTTCCTAGGAGCCTGACAGCAAAAACATCACCAGCATCTTGGTGATAACTGAACACTATACACCATATGCCCAGGCATACCCCACAAAAGTTCAGAAGTGACCACTGCTGAGAAAGTGCTACAACAAGATGTAAATCACTATGGCATCCCACAAAGATCCATTCAAAGACTTTAAAGTAGACTGGTTAAAGAATTTCTTGCAACCTATCAAAAAGTCCTGTACAACACATTATCACCCACAGGGGAACCCTCAGCCTAAATGTTTTAACAGAACTCTGATGGACATGTTGGGAACTTTGGACATGGCTTAAAAATCCAACTGGAGCCCGAAACTCAGCTTACTAGTACATGCCTACAACTACATGCAAAATGCCACCACCCAAAGGTCACCTTTCTACCTAATGTTTGGTAACAAAGCACAGCTAGCTGTACGACCTATGTTTTAGAGTCTTAGCTGATGGGGCTTCTGATGAGACCTACTGAGAATGCACCAAGAGGCTATGTCACCAGCTGCAAAAAGCAGATCAACTTGGCTTGGAGGCAGCAGCTATGACTATGAGTAGCCTAGCCAACAAGACCAGGTATGACAAAAGAATCCATCATCAAGTATTGCAAGTTGGAGACTGGGTCCTCTTGAGGAACTTGGGATTGCAAGGGAAGCATAACATACATATAAACATAGAAGTTGATGGCAAATAAGGACAACAAGGCCCATCCAGTCTACCCATTTTTTTCTACCTTATGAATGTGCCATAGACCTTTATTCTGTCAATGGCCTATCTATTCATACTCATCTGTATTGCTCCCTTATGCCTATCCCTTGCCTGTTTGAAGCCCTGCACTGTATTCATATCCACCACTTCCTGAGGTAGGCCATTCCATGCATCCACCACCTTTTCTGTGAAAAAGAACCTCCTCACATTACCCCTTAATCGGCTTCCCTCTAATCTCATGCTGTGTCCTCCTGTCCCGTTTTTCTTATATTGAAACTTGTTAGACTTTTTCACCTTGTTAATGCCCTTAAGATGTTTGAATGTTTTGATCATATCACCTCTCTCCCTCCTTTGCTCTAGGGTATACATACTGAGCTCTGTTAATCCATCCTCATATGTTTTCTGATGCAGTCCCTGTACCATTTTGGTTTTCCTTCTCTGGACTGCCTCCATTCTGTTTATGTCCCTGTGCAGGTGTGGCATCCAGTACTGCACGCAGTACACCAGATGGAGCCTAAGCAGTGTCCTGTAAAGAGGGATTATTACTGCCCTCTTACGACTTGTGATACCCCTACTAATACACCCCAACATCCCTCTAGCCTTACCTACTGCTTTAGTGGTCCGCTTGGATGATTTCAGGTCATTTGTGATGATGATGATGCCCAAGTCTCTTTCTTCCCTTGAGAATGCCAGCAACCCCTACCAACCTATAGGTGGCTTCAGGGTTTCTCTTCCCTATGTGCATGATCTTGCACTTCTTTGCGTTAAACCTGCTTTCCACTCTTCCGACCACATTTAGCCAGTTTATCCAGATCTCTTCTCATTCTGCCCACCCCATCTGGATCATCTACTCTGTTGCAGATCTTGGTGTCATCTGCAGACAAACCTTACCCTCCAGTCCATCTACAATGTCACTGATGAAGATACTGAAGAGGACTGGCCCCAGGACTGATTCCTGAGGTACCCCACTTGTGACTTGCATCTCTTCTGACTGTATATCATTTACCACCACTCTCTGTTTTCTGCCCATGAACCAGTTTGCCACCCAGATGACCAACTTCTGACCCACCCCGAGCATACCCAGCTTATTAATCAATCTTCTATGTGGAACAGTATTGAAAGCTTAGCTGAAGTCAAGGCAGGCAACATCAACTGCACCCCCTTGGTCCACCACTCTGGTTACCCAAAGAAATCTATGAGATTAATTTGACAGGCCCTTCCTGTTGTAAACCCATGCTGTCTTGGATCCTGTGCTCCTATGGATTCCAGGTGTTGCACTATCCTTTTCTTAAGGGGTTTCTCCATAATCTTGCCCACTACTGAGGTAAGACTGACTGGTCTGTAGTTCCCTGGCACCACTCTTGTGGAGTGGGATCATATGAGCCCTTCTCCAGTCTTCTGGGACCTCTCCTATACTCAGAGACTCACTAAACAGTTCTGATAATGGCTCTGCTAGTTCCACCCTTAGCTCCTTTAGTATCCTGGGATGTATGCCATTAGGTCCCACTGACTTGTCCCCCTTGAGCTTAGCGAGCTCTTGTAGGACCCTTTCTTTTGTGAAGGGACTAGTGCACACCTCCCTCCCCGTGTCCATGGTGCTGAGCTGTGGGCCCTGCCCTTTCTTCTCCTCAGTAAATACTGAGCAGGAGTATCTAGTTAGGATAGAGGCTTTTCCTTGGTACTCTTCCACACACTCCCTCTTATCCCCTTTGATCTTAGCAATACCCCCTCTGGACTTTCTTCTTTCACTAATGTATCTATAGAAAGTCTCGTCCCCTTCTTTTACTGTTTGTGCTAGTGTTTGCTTGGTTTGGCCCTTTGCCTGCCTTACTGCCTTCCCGGATTCCCTTAGGGAAGTTTGGTATGCTTCCCTATCTTCGTCCTGCTGTGTTCCCTTATATTTCCTGAAGGCCAGCCTTTTAGCTCTGACCTTTTCTGCTACTGTTTTTGAGACCCAAAGTGGTTTCCTCCTTATTTTTTTGCTTGGTTTTCTCTCTAACACAATGGGATGTTGCTTTAAGTACTGCATCCTTAATGCTTGCCCACTGTGCCTGTATCCTCTCACCTGTAGTTCTTCTTGCCAGGGCTAACTTAACTCTAGTGGCCATCTCATCAAAGTCAGCTCCTCTGAAGTTCCATATTTTTGCCTTGGAATGGGATGATTTAGTTCTAGTGGCCAAATTGAACCATACCATGTGATGGTCACTGGCCCCCAGGTGACCTTTTACCTGGAGATCTGTGATCTTTTGCCTGTTAGTCAGTACTAGATCTAGGACAGCCCTGTCTTTTGTGGATTGTTGTACCAGTTGTTTGAGGCCCTCCCCTGCAGGAAATCCACCATGTGTCTAGTTCTGGCGGATGTTCCTACTGGTATTGACCAATCTGTATCTGGCATGTTGAAGTCTCCCATTATCAGAACCTCCCCTTTGGCTGTCATGTTTTTGTATATCTTCTAACAGCAATGTGTATGTGTCCTCCCCCTGGTCTGGAGGCCTGTAGATGACCCACCATTTGTATGGCTGTCCCACTTCCTGTTTCCAGGGTGACCCACAGTTCTTCTGGCTCCTTATGTGTATTCTGAATTTCTGTAGCTTTTATATTTTCATTGACACAAAGGGCCACTCCACCCCCTTTTTGCACCTTGGTCTCTTCGGAACAGTATGTAGCCGGGTACTGAAGTCTCCCAAGTGTGGTTATGGTGAACCATGTCTCGCTAATGGCTACTATGTCCAGTTTAGCCTCCGTCACTGTTGCCTGCAGATCTGGGATCTTGTTTCCAAGACTGTGGGCATTTGTGTACATAATTTTCCACTGGCCAGATTTCGGTGTGTTAGTTGTTGGCCAAGGTCTGGCGTTTCCCCTGCGTGTCGTATGGGAAGCCGGACCTTTTTCCTTACCTGGTGATGCAAATGAACTACAACCATGATGAACTCCTGTCTGATCACTAGCTGGAGGGGTGTTCTTCCTGTTCGACGTAGCGGGTGCTGCACCCCTTCCTCGTTTGCTAGTTTAAATATTCTGAAAAGACATCAAACTTCTGCCCCAATGCACTGACTCCCTCCTTAGTCAGATGCAGTCCATTGAATTTAAAGAACTTTTGCTCCCAAAACTGTTGCCTGTTACCTACAAACGTGTGTCCTTTTTCCGGGCACCAGCCCTTGAGCCACATGTTTATCTCCCCTATTTCCCCTTCTCTGACCTTCCATTCATCTTCCCCCCTCTCCCAGATTGGCAGTATCTTAGAGAAGGAGACGCCGAATGAAATGGATGACAGTTTGTCTCCCAGCCTGGTTACCTTGGTCTCCACAACTGACCGGCTGGCGAGATCGTTAGTCCCTATGTGTACCAGGACATCGATGTTTTCTCCTGCTTCCTACACAATTTAAGCAATGCGGCCAGTGTCTCTCCACACTGATGTACCTGGGAGACATCTTACCATTACCCCTGGCTGGAGGTAGGTATCAACTCCCCGAATCATGGAGTCTTCTATGGATTTCCTTTTTACTTTTTTTGTTTTGGTCCCCGTTTTGGGACAGTTTTGTTGTGCTAGCTCCTGTGCTGCAATGTCCTCTGCCCCTTTGTTTGATTTCCGAGATAGAAGCAGATACCTGTTTGTAGTTTTTATATGGTTTGTGAAAGTGATACGTTGGAGAGCACTGAGTGATGAGGCACCCGATTTGCCCCGCATAACCACCTGCCAATCTCCCAGACCAACTATCCTCTGCGGTCGAGGTGCTTCAGCTGGATGTTGGGGAAATGGCGGGCACTTCTTATATTTCCTCCTGAAAATGCAATTTGAGGTGTGCATACTCTGCCCATGCTGCCTGGAGCTGAGCCCTTAGATCTCCAATGGTCCAGCACGTAGGACAGTGTCCTAAATTTATTTATTTATTGCAATTGTTTCACCGGGAAAGGCACAATGAGCAACAAGATGCTCGTCTCCCGGTGCAACGGGGTACACATGGATATGATAACATGTAGGTTATCAAGTGAACAGTTAACAGAAGCAAATAAAAAGCAGCATAAGGATGCACGATTGCCTGAATAAACAAGCAGCACATATTGAATGCTTAGGATACTATAGTATCAAATAACAATTTTTGTGACAAGAAGCAGCAGACAAGGTAAATTAGCACAGTAGTAACAGCTGTAAACAACAGAGGATGTATATCACACTTATACAGTAATACACAGTACATAGTGCAAAATAGGCCCAGGACATAAACAAGGTTGGGAGACTTCAACATGCCAGATACAGATTGGTCATTACCAGTATGAACATCCTGAATAACTGCCCTTTTGAAAAGTGTCCTGCAGTACCTGCAGTTAATAATATCCATTCCAGATGCGTTGCTGGGTTTATAACCTGGTCCGAGTAATTAGAAAGAGGAAAATGAAAGTAAAAGTTAGATGTTTGGTTTTGTTTGTTTATTTTTGTATAACTTGTTGTAACAAGTTAAATTACTTGTGCCCCTGTAAGTGAGATCACTGTGTGGATACCCCTCTGATCCTCCCCTTCCTGCTTTGCTGCAGGAAATGTCATGACTGTTCTACCCTATAAAAGGAGTGTAGCATGGGGTGGTTGGGGATAAGGGTGGGTGGGTGGCTGGGCCCTTCCCCTGCCGAAAAAGAAGAACCATGGATGAAAGAAACAAGGAGGTAAGAGCAGAAACAATCAATCAACCAACAACAAATGCAGTAGCCCTGAAAGCTCAGCCTAATGATAGATAAAACTGTAAAACCTGTAAAGCACCACCTATAATAATTTCACAGAAGATATACCCTGCAAAAAACATTTTGCTACAGAGAAAAATAAAGCAGTAACAGAAGATATACCTTGCAAAAAACAATTTGAATCAGAGAAGATTACAGCAGTAATCTGTAAGCACAAAACAGTAACAAACCTGTAGGCACACCCTGTAATAATGCAGCAAAAAGTATACCCTGCAACAGCAATTTGAATCAGAGAACAATAAAGCACTAAAATGTTAGCAAAAAACAGCAACAAACCCTGTGAGTACAAAAGAAAATAGTAACACACAGTAAATCTGCTGAACCAAAAGAAGCCTTAATCTTTTTCCTTGCTCTGATAATGTTCCTTGCTCTGTCCTTACAAGCAAACCTAGAAAAAAAGAGCTCAGGTGAAGCTAGGTGCCTTTGCCAGCAAACCTAGTCTTCAAGACTGTTGGGTGCCAGAAACTTATGAAGTAGTGGAACAAATGTCAGACTTGCCAGTTTATAAGATTCACCAGAAACACAGTAGATGCCTAGGAAAGACTGTTCACACAAACCACCTCCTACCCATTGGAGAGATTGTGTCTGACCTTGCAAATGAAACTGAATGCTCAGTAGTGAGGAGACCACAAACATGGGAGTCATACCACTAATCAGAGAACTGAAATGCCAAATAATGATACTAGTACTTTAAATGCAGCTCCGGTTCAAAAGACTGTGTGCAATCAGTCTGACAACAGTGATACTCTGTACTGCACCCATGTGCCTAATGTACCGTAGTGTGTGTGCCACTCCCCCAAACTGTCTGGAGAAATTCAAAGTCACTGACAAGTACTGCACCCATTGATGACTTTGTAAATAATGAACAACCGCACCAGCTAATACCTAAAGCTACACCTTTTGTGCCAGAGGAAGTACCAATGGAGCAAACTGCAGAGCCTGTAATGGACAATGAAGTAGAGCTGAATTTTGAGCTGCACGTTCCAGAGACTGAAACAAATCCTGTGAATCCTGACAATGCTCTTGTGCTGGACACAGAGCCGGAAGGATGTGCACATCCTATACCTGAGGAAGCAATAGTGTTACCAAGAAAGTTTGGACAAGAGCACAAGCCCATTATCAAGCTCACTTATGACACCCTCGGTGTATTCTCTAATACCCACCTACATGTGGTTCATAAACATATTATACCTGTGATATACCCCCAATGTGCTGTACACAGGTCAGGGTGGGAATGTGTACTTGTTTGCCAGTTAAATACACTTGATAGAGAGGCACCAACTGTCTAGCTAGTAATATACACTGTATAAATATGTATAATCTGAGTAGAACGGCATCAGGTGTTAGTTAGGAATGTATACAGTATATTGTTATATGAAAGCATATGCCACTGCCATTTGGACTTAGGAACTGTAGGGACAATCTGTTGGCAAGAGTGCCAGCAGTCTAGCAGGAAGAGTGTGTAAGCACCCCTAAAAATCTAACGTTTGCCTGTAGGTGTCCTTGTTCTGTCTGTCTCATTGTCTTTACCCTCCGGTTCCAGTACTGCTGAATGGAGACCAGAAAGGCAGGCATATCTGCAGCAAGAAGCCCTGGTGTTTTTTTTTTTAAACTTACTTTGCTTTATGGCCAGGATGGCACCTTATCAGCCCTACCATTGCACATGCGACCACTGTCTGCGGTGACACCGAGGTCCACCCCACCCAGTGTTCCTCCCTGGCTTGCCCCCATACCTCTTTGGATGCCACATCTGGTGTCCAGGAAGGCAGCCCTGGGCCAGCTATGTGGAGGCAATGGCGTGAGGTGGGCAGCATCAAGCTCATCCAGCAGGGTTTTTTTCAGAACTGCAGGAGGTGTGGCATGCAATGGTGCTGTGGAGTAAACACCCCAGGTGGCTGGCACGCCTCCCTGCTGCTAGCTCTTGCTGGGTTGCTGGTGGCAGGACATTCTGTGGTCACCCAGGAGCCCTGTACTGGGGACACAACCTCAACTCCTCCCTCCTAGAGGTGGAGAGCATGGAAAGACTGATCAATCCACCTCCAGCCCTGGCCGGCCCTCTAGCAAGCCCGATCCGTTTCTGGACCCGGGTCGCCAACATCGCGAGTGGTAGCCCTGTTGCAGTGCTGGTGGACCAGCTGCCCTAATGGGATTTTAACCAGGGCTCCACAGTCCAACGTCGCAGCCACTGCCATTTGGCACCTTCTGGCCTTGGGCCTTCCCCAGTGTTCCGGGACTCGAGGCAGAGGGCAGAAGAGATGAGAAGCAGTTTGGTTCTGTTGAACAGTACTGGGATAAGTGCGGCAGCATGCCGGCTGCTGCGCATGCACAGAAGGTGCGAAAATGGGGCCAGTGCTCCAAATGTGAAATTGAGCAGCGTGCCCATGTCAAAGGTATGTCCCAGCTCCAGGAGGGATAGCAGAGCCAGGAACACATACTGCACGAGCCATCAGGTGCTGGGAAAAGGGTTCACGGTCCCGGACTGCAGGTGGGGCAGAGAATAGTAGAAACCAGTGGTGTACATGTGCATGAAGAGGGAGAGTGGCTCGAACAGCTGCCTCCCAACAAGAAAATGTTCCCCAATGCCAAAATGGGTAGTGTGCCCAAGAAAATAAAACACAGCCCTGGTCCCAGGATGGCAAGTGGGACCAGGACAAGTAAAAGACAACACTATGGGACTTGTTTCAAAATGGCAGCAACCAGCCAAAATTAAGGGGGGGTATGTATAAACAAAGATGGCAGCCCCCATGGACAGCAAGCACCACAAAGCACCCTGGGAAGGGGTTTTGTGTCAGACTATCTGTGTCTGTGAATGTTTAGCCCAACACTGATCAGCATGAGCCAGGGACATTATACATGGAACCCACATGGCCAATCAGGCGTCAAGTTTCAGCTGTTTGTGAAAGGAACTTTTTTTGGTTTTTTAAAGTGGTGGACAGTTGAGCCAGCCTCCGAGGACAATGACTGTACTTCAAGGTGTGGGCCAGTTTTCCCTGTCTGTCCAGGTTTGCAGGCCTGGTGGGCAAGAAGAGTTGGGATCCCAGAGAGAATGTTTGTGTTTAAGTTTACTTAAGTTAATTTAAGTATTATTTTATTGTATGTTTTTTTGGTTCTGGACAAGTGCTCAAAGAAGTGCTGTTAGTACGTTATCGTGCTTAATGTTCAGCATCCCTGGTTTATTACCTTCAGGCCTACAGCTCTGTTCGTATGTTTCGGTGAGTTTTTGAGTTCGATTGCTGGCATTTCGAGCTCGATTGCTGGCGTGGTCTCCTGCAAACGTAACTCTTTGTTTGCTGAAGTGGTGCTTACTCTACCTGGCTTGTACCTGGACTTATTCTGGTTCTCCGAGTTGTTCCAGCCCTATCTGCATTTGCTGCTGCCTGGTGTGTCCTGGAGTGGAATCATATCTTTGGCCAGTTACCTGAAGAGGTTTTGGGAGTCACTGACTGGGATTTCCTTGCTGAGGAGGAACTGAATGGCGAGGGGTCGTTTGACCTAATTGGGTTGCTGGGTAAGAGACTTTGCTTTGGAAGGATCTGTTCCATGTGCTGATTGTCTGGCCTTGATGTGGGAGCCCAGCTCAGGTTGTTGCCCTGGGGGGATTGGATGGTGTCATCTGGAGGGTGGGCACCTGCTGATCTGCCTTGAAATCACTGCGGGGCATTTGGCGGAGGTTAAGTGTTCAGCAGCGGTTTTATTTGGGGGACACTCGGACTGGGCATCTTTCCTTGGGGTTGAGACTGTATCAGCTATATGGATTGAAAGGCTGGAGGGTTTTGGGATCCATTTTCCTGAAGCTTTGTGAATTACTCCCAATTGAACGTTCCTCGCCAGGATTTTTTCAGGAAGGCAGAAGAGGGTTTTAACTTCCCTTGCGGTGACTTGCAACTTTGGATAATTTATTTCCCTGGAGATATTATCAGATTTTATACTCTGAGGTTTGGACTGTGCTGGGGCTACTTGGATTTAATTCTGGAAGGCTGTGAGAGAGCCTTAGCTTTCTGGTTTTTTCAATATTTTTAAACAGTTTTCTACGAAGCTGCGGTAGTGAGAGTGCTCCAGCGCCTAATCATTAATTGGTGAAGGAGGTGGTGAGCGCCCTCAATTTCATCAGGACACTATATGAACTTTTGTGACTATACAGACTATATTTTGTAGGACTCTGAGCACTGACAGATTTATTTTAATAAGTTGATTTAGTTCTATATAATCTGATAGTCCTTGCTGGTTGTTTAGTTTTCTTTGATTTTGTTTGGGGGGTGATTGTGGGGAATTTGTTTAAATTTGGTATTTGTTGGTTTGGTTTTATTTATCTGGGCTATTAGCTGGGAATATGTGCTGGGATGGTCAGGCAATATTCCCCCTTAAGATTCAGGAACCCCTGCCCTTTTGTCTGTCCTTCGCTGTCCCCGGAGGTGTATAGGTGGTGTAGGGCTTTGGGGATAGTGAGGAGGAGGGCAGGGGCTGGGACTGGTTGGGAAATGGAAAGGAATGGGAGACTGGGGTAGTGGGAACAAGGAGATGCCCAGGGGCGAAATGGGCTCAGGAAAGGGGTTCTCCCTGCCTGATTCCCATACCCAAGGGCTCTGCTATTGGCAGGCAAGTAATGCGGTCTTCCTTGGGCACTCATCCTACTCGGGCGGTGTTATGCAATGCCAGGTCTATTAAGAAAGAGACTGCTTTAATAGCAGATCTTGTTGGATCATCTGACCTGGCTTGCATCGCCGAGACCTGGCTGGATGACATTTCTGGCCCAGTTTTGGCTTCAGCAGTTCCAGATGGGTACTCGGTGATACACCACCTGAGGAAGGATCGTAGAGGCGGGGGTGTAGCCATTTGTTTTAGATCGGAACTGAACCTGGTGGAGGTTCCAGTGGGGACCACCAACTCCTCTGAGTGTATCCTGGGTGAGAGCATAGGGTGCAGGATTCTTCTCATCTACCGTCCACCAGGAGCTGGGAAAGTTTTCCTGCAAGAAGTCGCAGACTTCATTGTCGACCTGGCATTGGATTCCCCCAGATGGCTGGTCCTGGGGGATTTCAATGTCTGGGTCGATGATGAACTTTCACAGTTCTGTCAAAACTTCCTCCAGTTAATGAGTTCGCTGGGTTTTACACAGGTTATTACCTCCTCAACCCATACTGGAGGGCACTCATTGGACTTGGTGTTCCTCCTGGGGATGGAGATATACGATTTGGTGATGGAGCCAGTCGGGTGGTCTGACCATCACACCATCGGGTTCAGTTTCATAGGTCCCCCGAATAGGCCTGCCCCTACGGAGATGGTCTGGTACCGTCCTTTAAGGGGTGTTACCCCAGATGGCCTAATGAGGGTTACTGGAGCTATCGGGTGTGCCAAGTGAATGCATAGATCCAGGGGATCTAGTACTTACCTATAACAAGATGGTGGTGGCGGCCCTGGATTCCATAGCACCATGTTCGTGTTTTCCCCCTTACCCTTGGCCCAAGGTCTCCGTGGTTTGATGAGAACTTGAAGGAGCTGAGGACAGTGGGGCGAAGGTTAGAGTGGAGCTGGCGAAAATTGGGCCTGGACGGTGACAAACTTAGGTTGATGGACCATTACATGGTCTAGCAATCAGCAATCAGCCATAAGAAGGCAGAATTTCTGTCCAGGGAGATTGCTGCTGCACAGAACTGACCAGCTCAGCTCTTCCGGACTGTGGACAGATTGTGCAATCCAACCTGTCTCCAGTCTGGAGGAGCTTTGTCACAGGAACAGTGTGATGAGTTTGCGCGATTCTTTGCAGATAAGTTTGCCACAGTCAGGTTGGATATTTGTCTAGCTCACTCTAGTGGAAGCTGCGATGGTCGGCAGGGGATGTCTGGCCCTCAGTTTACCTGGTCTGACTTTGGCCAGCCTGCAGTCACTGACAGTGATGATCATCCAGACGTTGTGACAAACCAGTTGTGGTTTGGACCCAGGCCCTACACACCTCCTGGTAGGATGTGTTGATGAGATCGGCCCAGTCCTAGCCGAGATAGTCTGGAGGTCATTGGAGAGGGGGTCTTTCCAGATCCCCTGAAGAAGGCGGTCATTCAGCCTCTCCTTAAAAAGCCCTCCCTTTACGCCGACTGCTTGGCAAACTACAGACCTGTCTGTAACCTACCCTTTGTGGGTAAGGTTACTGAGAAAGTGGTTGCGTTGCAGCTGGATAATCATTTGACCAGTCACAATGTCTATGATTCTCTCCAGTTGGGTTTTAGGAAGAGACACAGTACGGAGACGGCCCTTGTCTGGGTGCTAAATGATCTCCTAATAGCAAGAGATCGGCAGACGTGTTCCATCTTAGTCTTCCTTGATCTCTCTCTGCAGCATTTGACACTGTGGACCATGTGATATTGTTGGAGCGCCAGTGGCTCGTCTGTGGACTGTCTGGTACAGTCCTCAGATGGTTTTGATCTTTCCCCAAGGGTAGGACTCAGTGAATGGTGTCTGGAATTTATTCCTCAGCCCCTCTCCCCATATCCTGCGGTTTGCCGCAGGGCTCCATCTTGTCACCCATGTTGTTTGCAGTGTACATGCTGCCGTTAGGAGAGATTATTAGGCTGTATGGTCTGAGTTTTCATTGCTATGCAGATGATACTCAGCTATACATGTCCTTTGCACCTGGTCAGGATGCGTTCCTCTCAGTATTTAACAACTGTCGAGCCAAGATCCAGTACTGGATGAGTGCGAGTTGGCTGCGGCTGAACCCGGCTAAAACTGAGGTGCTGGTTGTGGACCCTGATTGTCGGGAGGCAGGTTTGTCGGCAGGATCACCCTTGGGATTATTTATGTCTTGCGGGTGTGGCGCTGACTACCTCAGACCGGGTGCAGAACTTGGGCATTATCATTATTTTGTTTTATTCTTTATTTTTTTAATTATCTTATATCATCATACAGACAACTTTGCCATATTCAGGACATACCAGTATCACTGATACAAACCATAGAGAGAAATATACCTCTCTCATTAATCTTAGGATTAGTGCTTCCCAAATACTTTGATGATACCACATAGGAGGGAATACTAAACATTTTTAGCTAACAAGTACAATTATATTTTAAAGCTGAGTTTACAAGCCCATGAGCAGTGTGACTATATCGTTTCACTAAAAGCTAGTGTTTTAAAGTCCAAGAAAAAAAGTCCCAGAGCTGGGACTATTGATGTCACACTAAATAGCTATGTCCTACTAAAATGAAACATTGAAGGCAACATTTACCCCAACAAAGACTGATTTTTTAAATAATATACCCCTTGCATCAGGTAAAAATAAGCACTGATACTACAGTGTTGATTAACCCTGTAAAGTAGTTATAACAGCTCTATAATACGAAAATAGGCTATATAAAAGTAAATAAATCACCCAATCGGGTATAGTTATTGTTAAAGCAGATGAGAGCCTTGCAAAACTAATACTCGGTTCTGTGGCTTCATTAATTTTAAAACTCTCGGGGGTTATCCACATCTCAACGAAAAAGAAAAACAAGATGGGCCGTTAGGAAAGTTATTATATAAAATATCATGAACATTTAATTTCTATGCTCACTACGTTTTCCTCAGCCATCCTCATGGTCTTCCGACTCGCTACTCTCTTCTCCACGAACTCGACGTCGATTCTGGCTAGTTTCAGCAAAGTGAGAGGTCCACTTGCCTGCCTTGATAGGGTCTGAAAATACCCATACTTTTCCATTGTGGACAATTCGTAGCCGAGCTGGAAATACCATCGCATGTGGAATTTTCGCTTCCTTGAGCCGGTTTCTTACTCCATCAAATCTTTTCCATCTGATACGGGTGGCATAGCTGATGTCGGGGAATAGACAGACAGTTCGCTCATCCTGTGAAATGGGGCCTGCTTGACGAGCATAACGGAGTATCTTATCTCTAGTGCCTATGCCATCTGTTACTATCAGTAGGGTACGAGGTGTTTCCGTGTCCTCCCGATACCCACGGGGTGATTCTGTATGCTTTTTGTAATTCAAAAGACACTTCTTGACCCTCTGAGACTAGTTTATCTACCAGCCAGTCCTGTAAGAACATCAAAGGGTGGTCCCTCTCTATTCCCTCTGGCAAGCCTAGTACTTGAATATGCGAAGAGCGGGCCTGGTTTTCCAGAGTCTCAAGTCTGGCCCTCAAATGCATATTTTCTTTCACCATTAGTGATGTTGCAGCCGACGCTGATTCTGTTTCTTTATTTCCCCAACTTCAGTCTGCATTTCCTCTACTGTTTTTTCAATGATTGTGACCCTTGTACCAAATGAGTCCAACTTGCTGTTTAGTTCGAAAACTCGTGCAATCAGCCTTTTCAGTTTAAGGCCTAAAGATGCCATTGTTTCTTCTGACTTCTGTTGAGACGTGGCCTGTACCTTGGTAGCGTGTCTCAGATGTTCAGACGGACCGGGTGATTTAGCGCCTGTGCCTCCGCCTTTATCCTTATGAGGATTGCCCATATTATGTTTAGAGGGATCCTCTTTCGACTGGTGCTATTAGTTGGAGTCGATTCCTGTTGATTAGAGGAGATTTTTAATGAATTTCAAAGTTCGGTCCAGGAGCTGTTGTACAGTGCTGCCATTCTGCTCGGGCTCCAGAGCGCCCCCCCCAGGCATTATTATTGACGACAGTTTGACCCTTAAATCACAGGTGTCAGCTGTCGTCAAAACCTCTTTTTACCTTCTGAGGAATATCGCCCAGGTGAAACACCTGGTTCCTCCCGAAGATCTTCCAACATTGGTCCACGCCTTCATTACCTCTCACCTTGACTATTGCAATGCCCTATACCTAGGGCTACTGAGGGTTGCTGTCCACCGCCCGCCTTCAGCTAGTGCAGAATGCGGCAGCCAGGCTACTGACTAGTACATCTAGAGCCAGCCATATAACGCCTGTGCTCCACGGACTGCACTGGCTTCCAGTGTGGTGGAGGATCACCTTCAAGGTTGGTTTGCTGACCTATAAAGCTCTACATGACCAGGGACCTAGTCACTTGCAAGATCTCCTTCACCCTTACTGTCCCATCCACCCTCTCTGATCTGTCGATGAGGGATTGCTAGAGATTCCCAGGGTCTGTTTAAAGACATCTGGGCCCGGTCCTTCAGCTTTGTGGCCCCAACTCTGTGGAATTCTCTACCTTGTCAGATGCGAGATTGCCTGACAGTCCAGGAGTTTAAAACTGCACTTAAAACTTATTTATTTGAATCAGCATATGGTGGTTTTAATTGATAGCATTTTCACTGTAAATTTTAAATATAAGATTTTATTGATACGGTTGAAATCATTTATGGTAATGGTTATGCTATGCACAAGTGCCTTAGTTGTAGAAAGGCACTTTTTATAATGAAGTATGATACAATATATGATATCATATATGAACAGAAAAAAAATGAGAAGCCGTTTTTAGCAAAACTACTATTTAAGAATCAACTTGGAGCCCAGTTTTCCTGACCCCTTCAGCCTTTTCTCTACTTTGGGGAATCAGCTCCCATCTAGTCTCCATGTGCACTAAAAGCACCCTCCTGCATCTGGTCTCTGCTCCTCTGCAAGACGAGCAGCAGAAAGAGCCCACCAACTATCTAGGGAAAGCAGCGTCCCAGACAGGAGTAATGTATCCAGTTATCCTGCTGTACCAGTGGTATAGTGCAAGGCATCAGAACTGTGACAGAGTACAATCCATTGTTCAACCCTGTATCTGGGAGGAAAAAAGTTAAGTGTGGGGGGGGCAAAGTCCTGGGCAGGACTGTGCCAGTGCGAGAAGTCCAGGCAGAAAATCCATTAAGGACAGATTTGCCACCAAATCCCACTGGATTACAAATAGGTGCCGCTTTTCCAAGTGTGTACCAGTTTAAAATTTATTTTCTGCAACTGTGTTGAAAGTATTTTCTTGCAACTGTTTAAGCACGCCCCCGGGCTCCTGCCTGCTAGCAGCATCTGCATCTCCAGTGTGGTACCCATTGCAACATTTGCGAGATCTCTCACCCATGGCCTTTGGGGGGGGGGTAATTCAGGTGCACCCACATTTCGAGTTTGAGGACTGCTAGGAGGTGGGAAGAGTGGTGGGGTAAATCATTAACTTTTACTGTACTGAATTGTCTATTGTTGCATTTAGAGGGTTGATAAGAATGCTACCCCATTGCTACCATTTTTTCTTTGCTACCCCTTGTCCTCTCTGTACCCTCCTTTTTAAATAGTTTGGTTAAGCTGCATTTTATGGTGTGGGGCTGTCATTAATACTGCATTTTATGGTGTGGGGGCTGTCATTAATACTGCATTTTATGGTGTGGGGCCATCACTAAAATGGCTTTTATGGTGTGGTGACTGTCACTGTTGCTGAGTCACTTACTTTGGGGAAGAGACTGTGTGGGCAGTTTCACATTACTTCCGGAGGACCTTGTGATTCAGTTGCCAGGTACCCCATAACACTACCTCAAATGAGGCACCACCACTTACTCCAGTGTAGCACACTGTCCAGTGAACCCAGGCTGGCCCCCTTGGGAGGTGTGGATAAGTGAACCCTGAGGCCTCAGTATGGAAGATACAGTGCTGACTTACAATGACTACTACATATATATTTCACTTCTTAATTTTATTGTTTATACTGGAAAGGCATGTAAGCGTTATTGCCCGTTTTCACAAGTGTCCAGTGACACAAATTGGAAGATCAATACATAGCAAGGGGTAAGTGCATACAAGGAAAATACAATTTACAAGTGAAAAAACTCGAGACATGTAACAATTTTAAGCAGATTAACAGAGCATACAGTGTGGATCCTTCTAATGGAGATGAGACTAAAACTACCCTTTTATAGAGTGGACTGATTAGGTGTTGGAGAAGGGAGATGGATAGCAATGGTCAGAAGAGTGGAGAGAGTCAGGGGCATCTGCTTTGAAGATTGTCAAGGAGGTGGTATTTTAATTTGGTTTTAAATGATGTTAGTGTGGTGATCTAATTCAACTGAGTGCTGACCATGAAGATTGCCTATTTAAGCTGCACACCCAGCGTCGCCTCAAGCAGATGGACTGGCGAGACAACGCTGTGGTTTGAATGGGGTTGGGTGGATGGAGGCACCCGGTAAGGAGAGGCAGGAAACAATCTATAAGTTTGATGCCCGACGGGCTTTACTCTCACCACAGGGGAAGGCAGACACGGTCACAAGGGAAGAGGGGAACCAAACCATACAAGAACAGTAACACTCTATACCAACTCTACGAGGTGCACCTCAGCCTAAGACCACTATTTATTATACTCTATGGTAAACTTTCCCTAAGTGGTCTAAGGAACAAACTCAATTATCTATTACTCTGGCGTGAGATGAGACAATCACTGTAGTGAACAATGGGTACCAGTACAAATCCCGAAGGATTGGGTGGCGTAACCACCTCTAAGAGTTCATAAGACTACAGGAAGTCCAAACTTTTTCCTGCCATCTTTGTACACACAGCTGAAGAATGGTGTGGCAATGGGGAAAGGGAAAACGGGGCTCCTGCTTGGTGCCTAGCAACACCTGTGTGAAAACCTAGGAGAGGTTAGAAGGGGAATAGGAGAGATTTTTAAACAGACCCTGATTCTTCAGCCAACCCACTCTCAAAGGTTGCCGAAACACTCTGGCACAACAGAAGTGAACTCTGCTGAACTCTTCCCCAGCACAAACCCTTGACCAGGGCTGCCAGGGATGAAGAAACCAAGACTTGGTGTAGAATCCACTTGAAAGGACTGCCAAGGGTGAAGATCTGCTGCAGATTCCCTGGCACAAACCTTTGACCGTGACTGGCAAGGATGAAGGAACAAAGACTGGCTAAAGTTCCCCGGCACAAACCCTTGACCAGGGCTGCCAAGAATGAAGGAACACAAACTTGGCATCAAATCCACTTGCAAGGATTGCCAAGGATGATGGTACGTTAAAGCTTCTTTGGCAAAGGGTCCACAGGAGAACCACCAAGACCAAGCTGAATCTTAGAAGACAACACAGGACAAGCAGGACAGAGCAAGCAGAATCAGAAAAACAACAAACTGGTGGACATGGACACAAGACTGGCCACGTCGAACTCGACTTTTTGGTGAATGACTGGGAGTCACAGACAAAGCTTCTTCTAGGATGTTCCACTTCCAGGCCAACTGAACCACAGGGAAACCAGGAACCGGCGGCCGTGACTCACACCAGGTTATGTCGACTTCGACCAACAGCGGATGACAGGGTAGGGAGATGCTGTGAAGTTCTTCGTTGGCTGAAGACAGCTTCCGTGAAGAATCAGCTGTGAACAACCTCACCAGGGGTGCTGCTGCAGAAGATTGAGTCCATACACTTTGCACTAAAACACTGGTAATTCCACTTTGCACTACACCGCAGTGTTCAATGGTTACTGGGGCAATTGTTCGTGGCAAGGGCAATTTGCCTGAAGCAAGGGCAAATTGCTGAAATCTGGGGCAAATGTTAATTGCAGGGGCAAATTGCTGAAATCTGGGGCAACTGTTTGTTGCTGGGGCAATTTGGCGGGAGCAGGGCAAACTGCTGAAATCCTGGGCAATTCACCAGAGTCTAAGGCAAATGTTCGAAGCAGGGGCAAATGACCACAATCCTGGTAAAATACAGTCTTGGTACTTTGCAATCAACACATTTCAAATACTAAGCAATATACAGTTCATCAGCTGACAGTCATTAAATGGCAGCTGTGTGCCGAGTGCCTCTTTTCTGACCCTCCACGCTTGTGGGTCCCTTCTGCATCAGAATCTGGCTACCCCTCTGGAAGCTTTTGGGTGTGGGTGAATGCCCTTTCCACTCTGGGTTTTCCCCTATTTGCCCTCGTAATTCTGGACCCCCCTCCTTGTCATCAAGGGCCAACTGTTGTCTGCTGTTGCCCCTTTAACTCTGGGCTTGATGTTGCCCCTTTTTTTATTACCAGACGCCCCTCTTGCCACAGGACTTATTGTTGCCCCCTTCCCAACTCTGGGCCGAATGCTGCCTAATTATGCCCTAGGACTTGGCACTGCCCCTTTAACTTCTACTGCGACTTGCCCCCACTGGGCCCCTTTTAAATCTCTTTAGGCCTGTCCAAGGCCTAAGTGCCAATCACTTTCCCTGATCCCGCCTAGCACTGCCCCTCCATGAATATAGAGCAGATGTCCCCTTCTGGCCTTAGGCCTGGCCCCTCCCTGTGGGCATTGCTAGCCCAAATCTTCTTAATATCAGTCCTAGGCCAGACCCCTCCCGGCTGTCCTGAGGTGCCCTTGTGGCATGAATAACAAAATCATAGAAAACTTTTTAGATAAACTTAGGTGGACAGCACTCTTCTCCTGTGCTGCCGCCGACTCACCACCCTCGCCAGGGGTGAAAGAAATTACTGAGGGAGGTGGGAAAAGCTGCAGGCAGAGGGAGGGACTTCAGTGAGGAGGCGGATGACTGGGGACCTTGCGGATCCCTGCGACGGCTGGCGGCCGGGTAGCAATGCAGCGTGGGAGGAGAACAACAGAGGGGAAAAAAAAAAAGAAAACCAACACAGGGCACACAACTTCAAGCAACTGGTGCCAGAGGACCATCAGGACATTGTTGATGCCTTCACTGACCGGAGTAGAGGCACCAAAGGAGTCATCGGGACTGCTTCCACAGGCCACGTAAGCCGAGTCCCCAATGCACTCCTGTGCTCTCTTCCACTCCACAGTCAGCCCAAAACAGCCCACAAAAATATTTTTTTCCTCTTGAAAGCGCTTGGGTTCTAATTCCACAACGCAGAGACCGGGCCTACACAAACGGCCAGGGAGTCAAACAGGCACCACGCACTGGCCAGAGGCAGCGGTCCCAGCATGTGGGTGCCCACTCTCATGCTGCCTGCTCTGGGAGAGGGGATGGAATTGAGCAAGCAGGCAGCAGAGACACAGCAAAAAAAATTTCTGTTCTTTTTTTTCTCTTTACAGTGCCTTGCCCAGCCATTGTGGTGGTGGGGGGGAGCACTCACAGGGGCCCCTAATAACAACCCCTCAAACCCCCACAACACAACAGGGACCCCTGGGTCAGTCTAGCCCCTTTTTCTGTGGTGCTCCCTATACTTTAGCTCCCCTTTGGGGCACTACATTAGTGTAGAGCACTGGACAAGGGGAGGTTGTTGAATAGTTTTGCACCTATGTAGGAGAGGGAGTTTTATCCCTCGATAGTGTGACAGTGGGGAATTGTGACGGTTTGGGTACAGGAAAGCCTGGTAGTCCTGGTGGGAACAGACCTTTTGAAGAGGAAGGAGATGCCTCTGGGAAGACAGCCCAGTTGTATTTTAAAGAGAAAGGTGAGCATTTTGCTGTGGGGGGAGCAATCTTAGACCTGGTACTCTCAAATGGAGATGGGGAAGAGGATCACAGATTTAGAAGTGGGTAGCCATCTGAGAACTAGCAACCACTGAACAGTATGGTTCACAATCAACACAGCAGCAGAGTTTAACCATACAAAGGCAAAGGTCCTGGACTTTAGGAGGGCTGACTTTGCCAAATGGGTGAGTGCCTAAGGAATGCACTAGCAAATGGCCGGAAAGGAGGGGTGGAAGAACAATGGAAAATAATCAAAACTGACATTACAGAGGCAACAAGCCTTTGAGTGAAGCAAATAAACAAAAGAATGTAAAAAAACACTATGGTTCTCAAAGGAGGTGGCAGGGAATGTTTGGGAGAAAAAGACAGCATTCAGGAAGTACAAGGAATCACAGAAGGAGCAGGACAGAGAACTGTATCAGTTAAAGCAGAAGGAAGCAAGGAAGGCAGTCAGAACAGCGAAGGCCCAAACCGAGGAAAAGATAGCCAACTCAGTTAAGAAGGGGGATAAAACATTTTATAGGTACATCAGGGAGCGAAGGAAGACCAAGGGAGGGATAGTGAGGCTTAATGAAGAGGGAGGAGGGTTGGAGAGGGTGACTGTGAAAGACAGCAATAGAAACAAATATTTTTCTGAGTATTCACAAAAGAAGAGGGGGAGGTATCTAAACCAAACAACAGAAACACTCTGGATGGGGGGTCGATACCAGTCCATTCACAGAAGAAAGAGTTCTGAAAGAACTCTTAAAACTGAAGGTGAACAAAGCAATGGGGCCTGATGGGATTCATCTCAGAATTCTAAAAGAACTAAGGGTAGAACTAGTGACACCACTGACTACCCTCTTTAACAAATCATAGGAGGATGGGGTGGTACCTGAGGACTGGAGGAGGGCAGACGTGATTCCACTTCACAAAAGTGGGAGCAGGGCAGAGGCAGGAAACTACAGACCTGTTAGTTTTACCTCAGTGATAGGGAAAATGACGGAATCACTTATGAAGGAAAGAATTATTGAGTACCTAGAGGCCAGCAGGGCACAGGACCCAAGGCAGCATGGATTCACAGCGGGAAGATCATGTCAGTCGAATCTAATACATTTCTTTGACTGGGTGACCAAAGTAGTACACCAGGGAGGGGCTGGGGACATGGCCTACCTAGACTTTGGCAAGGCATCTGACACAGTCCCACACAAAAGATTAATATACAAGTTAGCCAGCCTTGGAATGGGACCCAAGATAGTAGCCTGGGTAAAAAATTGGCTGGATAACAGGACACAGAGGGTAATAGTAAATGGAGTCCACTCTGAAGAAAGGGGGGTTGTTAGCAGGGTACCGCAGGGTTCAGTACTGGGACCGGTCCTCTTGGTCTTTATAAGTGACATTGCAGAGGAACTGGAAGGAAAAGTAAGTATGTCTCTTTGCAGATGACACAAAGACCTGCAACAGGGTTGATACACAAGGTGCGGTGGAAAGGATGAGAAGGGACTTGACAAGGTTGGAGGAATGGTCAAATGTATGGCAACTTAGATTCAACGCAAAGAAGTGCAAAGTAATGCACCTAGGAAACAAAAACCCAGGGGAAGAGTACACAATGGGGGGTGAGATACTAACAATAACAAAAATGGAAAGGGACCTAGGGGTACTCATAGCAGATGACCTAAAGGTGGGCAAGCAAAGTGAGAAGGCAGTAAGGAGGGCTGGGAGGTACTGGGATGCATAGGGAGAGGCATCACTAGCAGAAAACAGGAAGTTGTTATCCCTCTGTACAGGCAGCTGGTGAGACCCCATCTGGAGTACTGCGTGCAGTTCTGGAGACCTCATCTCTGCAAGGACATAGGCAGGATGGAGGCTGTCCAGAAAAGGGCAACTAAAATGGTGCAGGGTCTGCACCAGAAGACATATGAAGAGAGACTAAAGGAGCTTAATATGTATACCCTCAAAGAAAGGAGGGAGTGGGGGACACGATAGAAACGTTCAAGTACCTCAAGGGAATCAACAAGGTCCAAGAGGGTAGCATCTTTCAGAAAAAGAGGTGTGCAAGAACAAGAGGCACAATTTGTAGATAGATGGGGATGGCTCAGAGGTAATGTGAGGAAGTATTTTCTCACAGAGAGGGTTGTGGATGCATGGAATGGCCTTCCTGAGGAGGCTGTGGAGTCAAAAACAGTGGAGGAATTCAAGAATGCATGGGACAGACATAAGGCAATTCTAGTGGGGGGTAGGAAGAAGTAGGCTGTTGGTTAACTAGGCTCTGCAGCTTATCCATTAGGTAGGGAAACGGGCAGACTGGGTGGGCCAAGCGGTCCTTATCTGCCGTCAAATTCTATGTTTCTATGTAAATCTGTCCTCCAGGGTGAGACAGTTTGCAGCCTTGTACACACTGCAGTGATGCATCCTGTGAGAAAGGCCTGTCATAATAAATGTAATCTTTTAAAACTTTATCTGAAGTACAAAATAGCTTACACACTTGATATATATTTAATATACTAATTTCAAAAGTATACTTCAGTACAAATTACAGATTCAGTACAATAAAATTTACGTATACTTCAGTATCAAATAAGTATGTTACTTTTCGTAAGGGATTTCTAAACACACGGGCTGGGATATTCAAAGGGGTTGCGCATGGCGCAACCCACTGATGCGCCCCGGAATGATATTCAAAGCGGGATGTTGTGCTGCGCAAATCCTGATGCGCCAGGATGCATCAGTAATGTATGGGACACAAGTATGAGTGGCGGCATGCATATGCAGCCCGGGATGTGTGGCGCATATGCAGGCACAAACCCACCTTGCCCCGCACAGGGGGGGCGCAAAGATGTGCCCAAAAAAAAAAGGAACAAGTCGGGGATACCCACAGGCCAGCCACCGTATTGCTGGGCGCAACATGGCAGCCAGCTTCTGTGGGTGGCCACCCGACCTCCCCAGACACAGGCTGGACGCCGCCCCCATCTGATCACGGGCAGATAAATATTATCTTTGGTGGTCCAGTGGACCCTACGCCATCTCACGATCGTGGGCTTAAATAAACTAAACTAATCCCTGGTGGTCCAGTGGACCCTACCGCACTGCCCGATCATGGGCTTATGTAGACTGAAACACTCCCTGGTGGTCCAGTGAACATGCTCCCTAGCCCGATCACGGGCTGGTAAGACGGAACATCTCTGGTGGTCCAGTGGACTGCACCCAGCCCGATCGTATTGTGTAATAATTTTCCTGGTGGTCCAGCGGTACTCCTCCCTCGCTGTCAGCAGCCTTGTTACTCCCGCCCTCGGTGCAGCAGCGGCGGTAGTTCCTCACTGTGCCGGATTGAAGTGCTAGTATGTCTGGCACCATTGGTCTATGTGTGGGCCAATGATGTGCATCTGCATTGTATTACAGTGTCCCTAAATTTGAATGGTTTCATCTACATTTCAGGGACTGTGTAGCATAGCACGTCTGCATGCCCATTGGCCCACGAGTGAATCAATGGGCGAGACAGCCACACTGTACGCCGTCAGCCGGCAGGCGGGTGGAGCTGCCACCCGCCGCTGACTGGGGAGGGGAGCGGGTGGCAAGTCTGAGCAGGCAGGTGGAAGGGGGTACTGCTGACCATCAGGGAGTAATTATTTTACACAGTCCGCGATGGAGCTTGGGTGCAGGTCCACTGGACCACCAGGGAGTGTTTAGTTTTACGCAGCCCGTGATCTGGCTTGGGAGCAGGTCCACTGGACCACCACGGATTATTTATATTTAGTTAAGCCCGCAAGCGGACTGGGGAGCGGGTCCACTGGACCACCAGGGAAGTTTTACTTTTACAAGGCCCACGATCGGGCGGTGGGGCGTGTTGCCGCAGAGGGCGTCAGTCCCCGATGGCTACAGCCTGGCAGGGCACCAGGTGCAAGCTGTTGGAGATCGGCGTCCTGCATGCAAATGGGGCCATAATAACATGCAGATGGCCATTTGCACCTTGCATGCATAATGGCACATTTGCATACCCAACGCTGAATATTGCGGTTCTTGCACCTAGTGCAACCGCACATCCCCCTGCTCATTTGCTACTTGCGCTGGCGCAGTGCCACCGCGCAATGCGGGTGGCCACAGTGCCATATTCAACGGTGCTGAGCCATGGCGCAGCACTGTTGAATATCACCCAGACCATGCCCTGGCACATCCCAGTTGCGCTGCACCCAGGCCTGCGCCCCTGCCTGGTGCATTCTGAATATCCCGCCCACAAATTACTAAAACACTGAAATAACTTGATAGAAACATTAACACTAAACATATGGGGCACATGTATTATCCTGTAAAACAGTTAAGTGTTGCGCATTCTGGCCATTTGCTCTGAATTTTGAAGACCAGAGATATGTACTTTCTGTTGAGAGATATGACCCTGATCCTCTCCTTGTGCAAACCTCAGCCAAGTCCCATATCACAACTCAACCAGCTCGTTACGTGGTCCTACGTCCCTCAAGGCCGGTCCCGGCACAGCTTCACAATAAAATGAAGAAATAGCCATTTCCATGCACAGCATTTATTGAACTGCTCCGCTAACAAGCACAATATGGCCACCAACACCGCGCTTGCGTGTTTCGCAAATCCTTCCTGGAAGTGCAAGGCTACCAGGCTACCATAGAGCTCGCTAGCGTACACAGGATGTCCCGCCCACACCCGCTTTTCACTGGCGGTCGAAGCCTAGACTTCCACTATTAGTGGTCGCTCATTGGTGCTCGTCCTGTGCTTGTCAGGTGGTAGTCGGATTGGCTCGACTCCGTTGCAAGAGAAGCTTCAGCTTGTTGGAGATCTGAGGCTGTGGCTGTTGCAATAAATCAGGTGGGACGGGGGCACGGGGTGCGTTGATGTTGAAGGCAGGTTTTGTTTTGTTTTTTTAACCTCTGTTGGTTTCGTGCCGAGTGTTTATCAGCTTATTCCTTATTTCGCAACCCTAACGGGCCTGTACATTGCTGCTGTATCAGCGCATGTTGGGGGAGGACACCAGAGGCAGAAGAATACGGGAGGAACTGGATGGGGCTGCATTATTTATATAAACAGCAAACTGTTTTTGGCGGCTCTGCTCACAGTTTTCTATTTTGGGCCATGACAATGAGGTCCTAACGTCACGATGATAAAGCGCTGGTGTGCGAATGTAGAGTAATACCCTTCAGATCCTCTTTGGAAAGGCTTCCTTGCTATTACTGGTATTATTTTTATGACCGATAAGCCCGGCTTGCATTAGTTTGGCAAATGCAGGCTTTAATTGTCACGGTAGCTGTGCTTCCAGATGAATAACACAGTTGCAAGATAGATTTTGTAATTCCAACACCCGTCAAATTTAGAAATAGGTCATATATGCTGGGCATCATAAAAATGCATGCCTATTTCAGTCACTTATTTATTCATTAATACATTTCTTATTTCTTTACTAGAACTGGTTGCTGATGCAGCCTGGAGAGGGCTGAAAGAAGAAAAGATGTCTTCTGAGCCTTTCTGCTTGCTTGCTCAGGCCAGGTTTGACTCCAAATGGCTGAAGACCGATTTACAGGTAAGAGGATTTGAGAGACTGATGCTGTAATGGTGACCATTTAGTAGATACGCTGTCTACTTTTTAGGAGATCCAGATAATCCACAGTTGGGGCTTGCATGGGGAGGCAACCGAGTGCCAATTAAAAAAAAAAAAAAAAAATTGGCAGTGTCTACACCAAGGAGTTTAAAACATGGGTCACATTGGAATGACTGGTGTAAAATATGTTGGTCAAAACTGGGGCAAGAATGAGAAATTTCTGCAGCACAGATATTATAAATTATCAGAAAAAAAATGTAATTGCCAGGCCATTTTTCCATTAGGCATATATTGCCAAACAGAAGGTCCATCGCTCTGGGCCTACTGGTAAAGGGAAGGAAAGTCATTTTTGGGGGGTAAGTTCAACTTTTGTCCTTTTGGTACATGTTCATGCTGTCTCACTTGCTGGTTTATGGAAGCCAGACTAATAGTAACAGCATTAGGCTTTGAAAATATACTTGACTTGAAATTTGTATTGGAGTACGTGTTGCATCAAAGGTCCCAATGTAAGTTGGTCTGTTTGTATATCAGGTTAATGGTGGTTGTATTTTTTTTTTTTTTTCATTTTGACAGCCATTAAAATTGTTTGACTGCTTTTAGCCAGTGAAGATAAAAAGCTTTCTGCTCGTTACATAATTTGGCAGGCCATGTTGGGAGATGGATATGTGGAAGACATCCTGGAGGTGCATTTTTTTTAATATACTTTATTTTATTGTTAGTATTGATTTTTATGGCTTAGTTTATTGTTCGTTTATGTACATAGTTGTTTCTTTCTGGTGCTTTTTAGGCTGCGTGTTCAGGGGTTGAAATTAAGTTTTTCAGCCATCAGGGCTAGTGACTGGGGAAAAATCCACTAGCCCCACAGTTGTTTCAAATGGCTCAGTTGGCGAATTTACTGACATGTTACCTCCTCCAGCACAAGTCTGCAGGGCTAGTTAAAGGAAAATGTTCTTGTCCAGATTCAGAATTTGCCAGCATTTGGCTAGTGGGCCATGCCAATTTTGACCCCTGATTGCTGTTTATTGCTAGTTTGTTTCTTGATAGTTGTGTTGTAGTTGGTCTGGGTTATTTTTGATCTGTAATTGTACTACACTTCTTTTGTACTTGTGGTGTTCTGTTACTGCTATGTGTTTGCGTGTTCTCCCAACTGTAGTACCCCTTCCCGATGCTTCTGGAAACGAGCTGTTTAAAGCTCATGTCGTCTTTTCTGGTGAAACATTTTCCAAATACAATAAAAATAAATTATTATATGTTAAAATTTAGTAATGGGTTCATTGGGGGGATAAGCATACTTTAACAGTTTATTTCAACGCCAGAGATGCAGTTGTGGCACAAAATTGATATTTCTTGTTGGTATAGTTACGTATGTAAGGGACAAGTTGAATATTTGCCATTGTGATTTTTTTTGTATTGGTTTAGAAATTGGTAAGTGCAATTTTGGTGATGCTAATGGTGGCAGACAGATAGTACCATAGTAATTAAAAGTAGACAGGACATGTGTACTGGATAATAGCAGTAATGTTTCTGTTACAGAAAAGAGTCATAGCATTTGGGAGGGATAAAGAGACACAGAGGGACGAGGATAGAGAGATGTATCGGGAGAAGCAGAGAGAAGTGGGGAAAGCAGTAAGGAATACAAAGGTGCAAACTGAGGAAAGAATAGCCCGAGGGGTAACTAAAGAGGAGAAGACCCTTTTTAGGTACATAAGTGAAAAGAGAAAGAAAATGGGAGGGATTGTGAAATTAAGGGTAGGAGGGCACACTGCAGAGGGAGATAAGGAAAAAAAATAGATATCCTGAACAAATACTTTTGTTTACCCTTCACAGAGGAAGGGGAGGCAGATGGGCCACGTAAAAGCAGCAGGAGCACGGGTGGGGGAGGGAGACACAGGTCTATTTATAGAGGAGAGCATTCTGAAGGGACTTGCAGATCTGAAAGTGAACAAAGTTATAGGGCCAGAGGGTGCACTCAAGGGTATAGAGGGAGCTCAGGGAGGTACTGACCGCACGTCTAACAGCCCTACTCAACAACTCTCTGGAAAATACGAATGGTTCTGGAGGAGGGCAGATGTAATCCTGCTTCATAAATCTGGTAGGCGGGAGGAGGCCACCAACTACAGGCCGGTCAGTCTTGACATCAGTGGTGGGGATGTTAATGTCATCACTGCTAAATCGAAAGATTGTGGAGTACCTTGAATCCAGCGGGTTACAGGACTCGAGGCAGCACGGATTCATGGGTGGAGGAGGAGTCCTATCCGACAACTCTGACAAACTTGTTTGAGTGACCAGGAAACTAGATCGGGGTTGGGTGGTGGACATGGCCTACTTAGACTTAGTAAGGCATTCGGCAGTGTACCACATAGACTCGTAAAGAATTGGTTGTTGGGTAGTAAACTGGGTAAGAAATTGGTTAATGGATAGGCAACAGAGGGTGGTGGTGGTAAATGGAGTCCACTCTAGGGGAGGGAGGGAGGGTAACCAGGGGGTGCTTCAGGGCTCGGTACTGGGACCAGTACTGTTTAATGTCTTTGAGTGACATTGCAGGTGAACCAGTAGGGAAGGTATGCCTGTTTGCGATGACACTAAAATCTGCAGTAGGGCAGACACTCCAGAGAGGGTGGAAAGAATGTGCAGAGATCTGAGAACTCAAGGAGTGGTCAGGTGTGTGGCAGCAGGGTTTCAATGAGAAAAAAAAACTACAAAATCGTGTACCTAGAGGCAGAGTACAAAATGAGAGAAGTAATATTGACTGTCATCAAACAGGAAAGGGATCTAGGGGTAATCGTATCTGATGACATCAAGGTGGCGAGACAGTGCAGCAAGGCAATGGGTAGAGCTAGTGGGATGCTATGGTGCATAGGGAGGGGATTACCAGCAGAAAAAAGGAGGTGGTTTTGCATCTGTTTAGATCATTGGTGAGATCCCACCTGGAGCACTCTGTCCAGTTCTGGAGACCACATTTCAAGAAGGACTTGAGGTGGAGACAACTGAAATGATGGATGGGCTGCATTAGAGGCCCAATGAGGAGAGAGACTAAAGGACTTGAATATGTATACCTTGGAAGAGAGCAGGCGGGGGGGGCACAATGGAGACTTATCTCATGGGATTAAATAAGGTACAAGAGGGGATATCTTTTCAGTAGAAAAGATGCAGAAACACAAGGGGGCAAGCAGTGCAGCTAGAAGGGGGAATATTAGGGCAGATGTGAGAAAGTACTTCACTGAAAGAGTGGTGGATGCCTGAAACAGTCTTCCAGCGGAGGTGGTAAGGGCAAAAACAGTGGTAGGCTTCATGCATGTGTAACCCCCCCTGCAAATGGGGGTTCCCAAAAGACTTCCAGGAGCTTGCTTGAATGCTCCAAGCCTGAATGGTGTTTGGCGTTTAAGCCATTTATCAGTGAGTGTTTTAGAACCTCTGGTACTGTCTCTTTAAGAGCTGTCTGCTTGCAGACATAATTGGTTTGTATGGGGACCGTGCTTCTCTGTTTGAGTACCACTCGAGCTGCTGCTAATTCACCCATTTTGCAGTCACTAGGAGTGCAAAGGGAACCTATCTGAAAGATGTAACTGTTTGCCAGAAATCATTTAGAGTAATAATGAAATTACAGTTTGTCTAACCTGCTTTTGCAGTCAGAACTGTGTCTGCCTAGTTCCCATTCTGGTTTTGAACTGCTGAACTGGACCAATCAGTGTGGGTAAGCTAGCTCTAAAATGGTGCCTTGACTGAATCAGAACTTGGACTCATAATCTGAGCCAGCCACAAGAGGATTGTATGGGCAGTGACTCTGGGAGATGTAGTTTAGACTTCGCCTTTTGGACCAACAGGAGCAGTCTATTGTAGTGACAGCCAATCCAGTCAAGAACTGGGAGGAACTCAAGGAAGTGCCCGTTTTGTCTGTTGGAGTTTCAGTTGAGCTCTGGCAGTGAAGAAGGAAGGAGCCCTGTGCTTTTCAGTGTGCAGTTTTAGTCGGAAACGGTGTAAGGCCCAGAGTTCTGGTCTGCAGCTTGTGTAACTGCTTTGTTAGGACTGAACTGTCCTGTGAAGAGAATCAAAGGATATCTGAAGAGTAGAAACCAGGCTCACCCTGTAGAAGACTGGAGAAATTGCTGAATTGCACTCGGTCTGTCAGGAACTGAATCTGCTGTGTGTTCTCCCGGTATTGTGCAGTAATTACGATCGGATAGAGAAGCAGCCTGCCTGGTATAGTACTTTCTGTTTTACCATATAAATGTGTGAAGAGGTTTGTGTACCTCAAGTGAATCCTGCTGCCATTAAAGGACTTTGCCTGTTACTGTTCACCATATAAATGTGTGAGGAGGCTTGGTTAGCTCAAGTGAATCCTGCTGCCATTAAAGGACTTTGCCTTTTGCAGTTTGCCATATAAATGTGTGAGGAGTCTTGTGGAGCTCAAGAGAGCCCTGCTGACATTGAAGGACCCTATCTTGTTTGGAGGTCGTGAGTACTAATTCAGGGTCGCTTCCGTTGAATTGCTACATTGAATCCAAATGGAATCACTGTACTGCTGACTGTTTAAACTAATTTTTCTTTTTCTGTGGGAAAGGGCCCTACCAGCTGCCACGGGTTGACTAGTCACTAGGGCTTGGGTACCCAGGATAGTAACTGGTAGGGAGATAGGCCTAAGCACAGAGCCATAGGTAGATGAGTAAAGTGATAAGCTAATTAACCTGATTTCCCTGTCCTTGTTATATTCCCCCTAAATAAATCAGAGCTGCTTGTTTCTGCAAAGTTATACTGCCTGATGGATTTGTCTATGTTAAAGTATTGTACTGTGATTGTTGCACTGTATCTTATTTTACAGGAGGTCCCAGTGCCTGAACCAGCCCTGGGGGTAAGTGTATACTGTGAAGGTAATTCTGATATATTGCGTGGGCCACTAGTGGGAAGAAAGGGGGGTTGCAGTGTCCCAGAGGGCTGTGACCAAGTAAGTTTAACTATTGCAAACCCTGACCTCTGGGTGGAGGCACCCGCCCTGGATCCAGGCCTCAACCTGTTAGTGGCAAATCAGGCAGGGGTAGTAGCCCTGGATAGCGCCATCTAGGGTTACATCTTGGAGGCTCACAGCTGGGATTGTGTGTCCTCTAGTGGCCATATTCACGAACCACTGTTAGAGAAAAATGGGTACCCGACAGAAGTGGCTGTGCACTGGCTGGTGGAGTGGTGTACTGGGAGAGATCGACCCCCAAAATGCTATGCTTATACTGGACATCCCCTTGGGTATCAATACGGACATTGTACAGGGAGTACTTTCCAAGGTGGAAGGTTTACAAAACCCTGTGGTGGTGGTGGGTCGGCATGCTAATCTGCTCACCCACACTTTTCTGGCCCTAGTAGAGTTTAAGGATCCTGTGACAGAAATGGGAAGGAAAGAGTTAATGGTTTGGATTCTGTAGATGCCTTATTTTTTTAGCAGTGTGGAAAATATACACTGAGGCTGAAATCCTCCAGCAGCAACCAGCTTGTGGAATTCCTAGCTGCTAGATAAGAGCTGGGTCATAAATCTCGAGTGGACATCTCCAGACACACACAGACCTTGCAGACACGGACACAGGGCAGTTTGAATGGATTGGATCATTCAAATATAAACTTAAGGAAAAGGGAATATAATTGGTCACCAATAGGTGTTCACCTGATTGGGACAATTAAATAGATACATGTTAGTTGGTTGGTGCATTTAAGGGAGAATAGGAATGACCTAGTCTCCATAGACTATATAAGCTTCTGTAAGACAGAGAACTCTCTTTCTTGTTGGGAAGCTGTGAGGGAAACATAAGCTTGGAGCCTACCTGGTATGTCTGTAAGGACTGGCAGTTAGAACAGGGGCAGTGTCTCTTAGCTTGGACAGGAAGGGTGTTTAGTGATAGTATATTTCAGTAATAGCCTTCTTCTTTGCCATCTGTTGTTTAAAAACATTTGTTTACTTTTTCTGTATGAGTGTTATTCTCTTGTGTTGTAAATACATTTCCTGTAAATGCTCATTGCACTTTCTGTTAAGTAAAAGCTATTTATTTGCTCAACAGTTGACTCTGATGTCATTTTTCTAAGGTAAGATTTGGTTTTCCACTGGCTAAGGTAAACTCTGTGTAGCATCCGCCACCTGAAAGAGACACACTACCAGACTTTAACTTGTGCAATTGCACGTGTGATTTTCAAGTTTGTACACTTGAAAGAGGTGCCGGAAAGAAAGTCCGGCTGGTGGCAGCGAATACCTGAGGACACACACACACCTCTCTAAAAGCTGTTTCAGCCCAGAGGGAGAGGTGGGTTGTCACAGATCCCATAGATAGCTCCAAAGTGCCACAGACCATTACCCCAGAGGGAGCCCTCACTGCTTGGAGAGTGATAACTAAGGACAGTAAAGACCCGGGGGGGGGGGGAATGAGCCCCCACCACTATCTGAAACTTTTGAGGAGAAATTTGCTAAGCGGTTGCTGGGAGAAGGGAAAACTGTGGAGGACTTGAAGAAACTATTCTTGCCACCTGGGGGTGTTCCTCCCCCAACACCCTCTCCCGCTCCAGTGCCCGTAATGGTGGCTGAACCAATGCAGACTCCTATTCCTGCACCTGCCATTAGTCACGACTCTTGCGAAGGTTGAGGATCTTCTCTGGCACCCTCCCACCCCAAGGGGAGGATGACTGGGAAGACCTGGATAGACTATATTTGCCCCCAAGTGCTGGGAATGGCAATGCTCGAGGAAGCCCGGCGAAGGGTTAGTGAGAGCCTCGAGGTCCTGCCCTGGCTACCATCCCGTGCCTAAGCGGGCCAGTAACCCTGAAGCGACTGCACAGGCCTATCTTGAGGCCTTGGAGAATGTGTATGGGAGCCCAGATTCTGATGAGGACCTATGGTGGAGAGTAGAAATGCACAACAGTACCAAGGGAGTTGTTGTCTGTGTATGTATCTCGGCTGGAAAAATTGTTGCAAGAATGCCTCAGAAAGGGTAGTTTGCCAGCTGATTGAACTGGACCGAACCAGACTGGACAGAATCCTTAAGTCTGCCCCTTCTCCAGAACTGCTGTTGCTTCAGTTACGCCTGGCCGTCGACTGGAATCCCCACCCTCCTATGATGAGTTAATGGGAGAAATTGAGGAGTTGAGAAAAGCGACCTCGGGAGGACCTGCACCAACAGCTGTAGCTCACGACCCGAGTGACTGAGGGTGACCCATCAAGTGAAGTTCAGGGGCAGAGGTTGACAGTCAATGAGTGCTCTGACAGGAAAAAGATATGTCACAATGGGGGCGAACTGTTGAGAGAGATCCGGAATTCAAAAACAGTCCCTTTATGAAGGCCACGCCTGCAAGTCGGGCCTGACCTATATCCAACTGCATCTGCTATGGGGGTGGGGTACCCACCCATGTATCTCCTGCTGATAACAGCTCCAAACTCAATTCCTTGACCATGGAAGTGGAGAAACTGACGAGATGTCTCCAAATGCTTATCACGCCGCAGACAGAGATGGCACCAAAGTTTCCAGTTAGTAGTACCCCTGCCCTGGCTCCCAGTGTGGCGCCTCGGCCAGCTCAAACTCCAGAAAGTATGTTTTGCTATAATTGCGGGAAGGATGGGCACATGAAGAGGGAATGCCGGTCCCCAAAGACACTGACAAAGTTGCATATAGGCTACAAGGAGAGCTTCGGAGAACAAATCAGTGGTTAAGAGGTGCACAAAATGATCCCAGTGAGGCACCAAAATGCTAACTCACGTCTTTTGTGGCAAGGTCAGTTGCCCAGGCCCCCACCACCTCTCCAGACTGGTCCAGAATAGTGGGTCCTCCATGGAGACCACTGTAAAGGTGAATGGAGTGTCTACAAGAGCTGTATTAGACAGTGGCTCCCAAGTGACAATTATGTTCCAAGATTGGTATCACAAGCATTTGTCAGGCGTACCCTTACAACCATTAGAAGGACTGCATGTATGGGGGTTAAGTGAGAAGGCCTACCCTATTCCGGGTACATCGAATTTGGCTGTCTTTCCCCACCTCTGTGGCTGGGTGGCTGAACAAGTAGAGACCCTAGCCTTAGTGTGTCCCCCCCTGGACTGTATGATGGTGTCCTTTGTTGATTGGAACAAATGCTCATATGTTCGGAAGGCTGGCACAGTTGTGTTATGAAAAACAGGGTCAAAGACTAGTAGAGCTTTAAGAGTTCCGGCTTTAATTAAGAAGGTCTATGAGGCACAGAGAGATGCTGAAAAATAGAACCAAGAGGAACCCGGTCGAATTGTATGGAAGAAGGATCCTGAGTCTCTGATCCCAAGCCAAATGCCCAGTGTACCTTACAGGAGAGGTCCGTATCAGAAAGGATGTTAAGAATAAAATATTAATGTTGGATGCACCAGGCGATGGAAAATTGCCAGAGGGACTGCTGGTCAAGCCTAGTATTTTGCCCGCTAGAGCCCATGCTTATGCCAGAAGGGTAATGGTCCAAGTTCATAATGTGTCTGAAAGAGACATTGAGTAAATAGAGGTTGCATCCTGGCTAATGTGCATTGTGCAGACACTGCAGTGCTACCAGCAGCAAGAGTTCAGGAAGAATGACAGAGTACGCCTGACTTGTTTGATTTCGGCGACTCCCGCTGCCAGCTGAATGGAAAGTGAGGATCAGTGAGAAGCTTGCCCAGAGAGACCAGGTGTTTTCTTTAAAGGAATGGGATGTAGGATGCGTGCAAGGAGCTGAGCACAATATCCGGCTGCATGACGAAAGACCATTTCGTGAGGGTCTTGGCCTGGCACCTGCTGACATAGATGATGTGAGCGGCATCTGCAAGAGATGTTAGCTGCTGGTGTAATACAAGAATCCAGAAGCCTTATGCTTGCTCCCATTGTGGTAGTGAGGAAAAAGAATGGAACAGTAAGGATGTGTGTGGTTATCGCTTTTATGGCCGGCGGACTATCCTGATCAGTACACAATGCCGCATTCAGGATGCTTTGGACTGCCTAAGCGGGAGCAAGTGGTTCTCTGTGCTGGATCTCCGCAGTGGGTACTACCAGATCGATGGCCCCAGAAGGACGTGAAGGCGGCCTTTATCTGTCCAGCTTAGCTTCTATGAATTCATGAGGATGCCTCAAAGGAGTTTCAGGTGCCCCAGCCACTTTTCAACGATTGATGGAGCGTGCAGTGGGGACATGAACTTACTAGAGTGCCTGGTATACCTAGATGATGTTATTGTGTTTGGCAGCTCACTGGAGGAACATGAGCAGATTATTTAAGGTATTGGACTGACTGGAGGACTTTGGCCTTAAACTGTCCATTGATAAGTGTCAATTCTTTCAAACATCAGTAAAGTATGTGGGACACATAGTATCCACCGAGGAATAGAGACGACCCAAGTAAAGTTGAGGCCTTGACCACCTGGCCACAGCCCAAAAATCTAAAAGAACTGCAAAGATTCCTGGGATTCTGTGGTTATCGGTGTTTGATCAAGGACTATTCAAGAGTGATCCGCCCTTTACTTAACCTTACTCAAGGGTATCCCCAACCCACAAAAATACCAAAAGTCAGCGCCCCTCAAGACTGAAAGAGTGTATTTTCATCCAAGTGAAGTATTTGGGGCCGTGGACTCTGATTGTGAGACTGCTTTTCATGAGATCATATATCAACTTACCCATGTCTCAGTGCTGGCCTATGCCGATCCAAAAAAACCTTCGTCCTGCACACTGATGCTAGCTTGCAAGGGTTGGGGGCTGTGTTGTACCAAGAGCACGAGAGTGGCCTGAGACCAGTGGCCTTTGCCAGTAGAAGCCTGACCCCATCCGAAAAGAACTATCCTGTACATCAGTTAGAGTTCCTAGCTTTGAAGTGGGCTATTGTTGACCAATTCCATGAGTACTTGTATGGGGCTAAAATACTAGTAAAAACTGACAATAATCCTTTGACCTATGTGCAGACCTCAGCTAAGTTGGATGCCACTGGCCATTGGTGGCTTTCTGCATTATCTACATATGACTATGCTCTCGAATACCGAGCAGGTCTGAACCACATAGATGCTGATGCCCTCTCCCGGAGGCCTGTTCCCCAGAATGATTGGGTCCGATTGGCAGAACCTGACATTCGGGCACTCTGCCGGAAGTTTGACAGGGAGGAACAAATGTCCCGCGGACGCAGTGGACTGCATGGTGGATTGTTGGGACCCTCTGAGAATTGCATACCTGCTGCTTCTTGCCACTTTCTGCAATAGACATTGGTGCACTGCCTTAGCTGGACAATGACAGTTCGAGCGGGCTCAATCCTGCGATCCCATGATCAAAGCAGCTTTAGAAGCCCCTATGCGGAAAAAGATGTGTCCAAGTTACGCCCACGGTTTGAGAACTGCACTATTATACAAAGAAGATCCTAAGTTGAGACTGATCAATAAACTGTTATACAGAGAAACAGTAGACAGAGGGGACAAGTAGACAAAACAACTAGTGCTGCCTACTGCCTTTAGACTCAGTACTGATGTCCTTGCACAACCACATGGGGCACCTTGGTATAGACAGAACACTTGACTTGGTGAGATCCAGATTCTATTGGCCTAAGATGGGGCTGATGTGGAGCAACATTCAAACTTGTAGTCGCTGCTTACAGGAGGAAAGCTTTTTCCCCAGAGGCTGCCCCCTTGTTAACATCACCACCAGTGCACCCATGGAGCTGGTCTGTATTGATTTTCTGAGTTTGGAGTCGGATCAAAGAAATATCAGTAATGTGCTGGTGGTCACTGACCATTCACGAGATATGCCCAAGCTTTCCCCACCAAAGACCAGAAAGCATCCACTGTGGCCAAAGTACTTGTAGAAACTTTTGTTCACTATGGGGCTCCACAAAGAATCCATTCTGATCAAGGGAGAGACTTTGAGAGTCGATCTGATCAAAGAGATGCTTTCTCTGTGGGAGGCGAAACCAGAACCACTCCTTACCACCCCAGGACCCTCAGCCTGAACGTTTAAATCAAGACTTTGGGTTAGATATGCTAGGCACCTGCACCCAAAGGACAAGCCTAGATGGAGCCAACAAATTAGCACCCTGGTACATGCTTATAACTGCACCAAAGTGATGCCACTGGGTTCTCCCCTGCCGCCTGATGTTTTGGAAGAAGCTCGACTACCGGTAGATGTGTTTTGGGGTCTCTCTGATGGGGTTCAAGCTGACAACTATTTACAGTATGTGCAAAAGTTAAAGGCCCAGCTGACTCATGCGTACCAACTGGCTCAAACCATGGCTGCCAAAAGAAATCTGGCCAGCAAGGTATGATAAAAGGTGAAAGCACAGAACTCCAGGGGGAGATCGGGTATTGCTAAGAAATCTGGGACTGCATGGCAAACACAAGATTGCTGACAGATGGCACCATCTCCTCACATTGTAGTGGGCAAACTAGATGATCTGCCAGTGTACAAAGTAAGGCCTGAGAATAATTCAAAAGATGTAAAACAATGCATAGAAATCATTTACTGCCCATTGGACAAATCTTGATTGAGTCTGAGCCCCCAGAAGATGCCTCCTCTGGACCAGTGACTAGAGCTGCTGCTAAGAAAAGATCAAGAAAGTCTGCACCTACAGAAGCAAAGTTAAAGTGTTCCCTTCCACAAGTCCCAGTTGAGCATGACTGTCAGTCCATATCGGAAGAAAGTGAGAGTGACTTTGAATACTATCCTTCTTACGAACTGAGTCAATTGTTTCGGGGCAATCCCCTAGTCAATACTGGAGATGAAGCTGGGCCTTCTGTACTGTCTAAGCCCCCAGCTTCATCCCTGGAGCCAATGCTCCCAGAAAGTAAAGTGCAAAGCATCAGATCAGATGAAATGGAATCATTGTGCATGGTTGAACTGTTTGAGCTTTCAGGGAGGAAAATGATGGATTGGGGCAGACTGGTGATACACCAGAACAAGAAGAGTATTTTGAGTGCCCTGACAGTCCACTGCCAGTGTCCAGCTCTCCATGCGAGCCAAATGTTGTGGACTCAGAAACTGTAACTCCTGGAGCTGAAAGTGCCCCAAGTTCTAGCCTCTCTACCCCATGGAGACTCCCCTGACAAGTGAGGACAATGCTGAAAATGAGGCTCAGAGTGCAGATACTGTAACAGTTCCCCCTAGAAAGACTGGTCGAGCTGTAAAGCCTGTGGTGCACCTTAGTTATGATTCCTTGGGAGGCCTGTGGATTTGCCTCTCAATGTTGTCCATAAAGGAGCGATGTGTCCCGAGCTCATTGCCCAAACTGAGCGTCAGTGCTAACTCAAGTTACTTGTGTTGCCCTCTAAGTATAGTTGCCTGCCCACGTCCAGCCCCAAAGGTAACTGATAGGGAAGGGCTCCTCTCTTCAGGTTTCATGTACAAGAGGTAATAACTTGAGTTATGGTACAATGTGTGTGTAATACTGTGTAAGTGACGTACTGCAATATTTCAGAAATGTGTTCTTGGTAAAATGATATATTGACGAGTGATTACATGTGTGAGCCTAATGCAAATGTATATGGTTGCAGTTAAAACTTATGGGTACTTGCTTGATCGCGATCGCCAAGCTTTCCAGGCCAGGAAGGGTGTAACCCCTCCCAAAATGGGGGTTCCCAAAAGACTTCAGGAGCTTGCTTGAATGCTCCAAGCCTGTATGGTGTTTGCGCGTTTAAGCCATTTATCAGTGAGTGTTTTAGAACTCTGGTACTGTCTCTTTAAGAGCTGTCTGCTTGCAGACATAATTGGTTTGTATGGGGACTGTGTGCTTCTCTGTTTGAGTACCACTCGAGCTGCTGCCAATTCATCCATTTTGCAGTCACTAGGGTGCAAGGAACCTATCTGAAAGATGTAACTGTTTGCCAGAAATCATTTAGAGTAATAATGAAATTACAGTTTGTCTAACCTGCTTTCTTTGCAGTCAGAACTGTGTCTGCCTAGTTCCCATTCTGGTTTTGAACTGCTGAACTGGACCAATCGGTGTGAAGCTAGTAGCTCTAAAATGGTGCCTTAGGCGAATCAGAACTTGGACTTATAATCTGAGCCAGCCACAAGAGGATTGTATGGGCAGTGACTCTGGGAGATGTAGTTTAGACTTGGCGCCTTTTGGACCAACAGGAGCAGTCTATTGTGAGTGACAGCCAATCCAGTCAAGAACTGGGAGGAACTCAAAGGAAGTGCCCGGTTTTGTCTGTTGGAGTTTCAGTTGAGCTCTGGCAGTGAAGAAGGAAGGGCCCTGTGCTTTTCAGTGTGCAGTTTTAGTCGGGAAGCGTGTGTAAGGCCCAGAGTTCTGGTCTGCAGCTTGTGTAACTGCTTGTTAGGACTGAATCAGTCCTGTGAGAGAATCAAAGGATATCTGAAGAGTAGAAACCAGGCACACCCTGTAGAAGACTGGAGAAATTGCTGAATTGCACTCGGTCTGTCAGGAACTGAATCTGCTGTGTTTCTCCCGGTATTGTGCAGTAATTACATGGATAGAGAAGCAGCCTGCCTGGTATAGTACTCTCTGTTTACCATTATAAATGTGTGAAGAGGTTTGTGTACCTCAAGTGAATCCTGCTGCCATTAAGGACTTTTGCCTTTGCAGTTTGCCATATAAATGTGTGGAGAGTCTTGTGGAGCTCAGAGTAGCCTCTGACATTGAAGGACCCTATCTTGTTTGGAGGTCGTGAGTACTAATTCAGGGTCGCTCCTTGTTGAATTGCCACATTGAATCCAAATGGAATCACTGTACTGCTGACTGTTTAAACTAATTTTTCTTTCTCTGTGGAAAGGGCCCTACCAGCTGCCACACGGTTTGGACTAGCCACTAGGGCTTGGGTACCCAGGGACAGTAACTGGTAGGGATAGGCCTGTGCTGCAGAGTCATAGGTAGATGAGTAAAGTGATAAGCTAGTTAACCTGATTTCCCCTGTCCTTGTTATATTCCCCCTAAATAAATCAGAGCTGCTTGTTTTAGCAAAGTTATACTGCCTGAGGTAGTTGTCTATGTTAAAGTATTGTACTGTGATTGTTGCACTGTATCTTATTTTACAGGAGGTCCCAGTGCCTGAACCAGCCCTGGGGGTAAGTGTATACTGTGAAGGTAATTCTGATATATCGTGTGGGCCACTAGTGGGAAGAAAGGGGGGTTGCAGTGTCCCAGAAGTTTAACTATTGCAAACCCTGACCTCTGGGTGGAGGCACCCGCCATTGGATCCAGGCCCCTCAACCTGTTAGTGGCAAATCAGGCAGGGGTAGTAGCCCCTGGGATAGCGCCATCTAGGGGTTACACATGCATGGGATAGGCACAAGGGAATCTTAGTTGGGAAGAAAAGCAAGGTGAGGGGGGGGAGCTGGATATCAAGTAGGGTCTGTGGTGACAGGATAGGCTAGGCAGGGCAAAATGGATAGGCCAAACCATCCGTGTGTGTGTGTGTGTGTGTGTGTGTGTGTGTGTGTGTGTGTGTGTTCTGTTATTTTTTTTTTTCGTGGACAACATTCTGCACATCTGGAATAATGTATGGAAAACCATACACAAGAAGTCTGTTTTTCCACCGAGGGGTTGCCTTGATGACAGAGTGACTTCAAGAGTGAAGCTCGAGTGGTCCCTGTCATCATGGCAGCCCAAAGGTGGAAAACACAGCCTTGTTTGTGGATGGTTTCCTGTACCTTTTTTTTATATATAGTGTATGGGACACCTTTACTTTTCTTTTTTATTTTCGTAAAAGCATTTTTCTGCAGTGTTTTTGTTCCCTGCTTCATTTGGAGTCTTAAAAAGCAGTCTTACATTTCTAAGCACAACCATGTTTTGTTGTTAATGTGACAGATATGTTTGTCAACCCCCACTCCCCTCCAGACTGGAGACTGCGTTTGCATGACACCCCCCAAAATGCTGGCAGTCTGTTCTGTCTCCCAGCCTTACACCAGATGTAGTCAGTAAGGTAAGTTCCTCCTTCCTGCATTTCTGTTGAAGAAAAATACTGCTCCAGAGCACGCTTTAGACTCTAGCACATTGGCTGTAGTTCTGTGGAAATGGCTGATTCCATTGCATTGTTCAATGACATAGCTACTGCAACAGAACGAAAACTTGTTTTGCTGCAAGTAGCTACATCACTACTAACTCGGAACAGGATTTTTGAAGCGTATGGATTTCCATACACAATGGGGCAGCCCATGCCCTATAGGTCTCTTCACAGAACCAGTAACGCAGAGTGTTTATTAAGAAACCTAGACTTTGATGGCAGATGAGGACCGCTTGGCCCACCAAGTCTGCCCATTTTCCTATTTGGGTAAGCTGCAGATCCTAGTTAACAAACAGCCTGCTTCTTCCTACCCCCCACCAGAATTGCCTTATGTCTGTCCCATGCATTCTTAAATTCCCCTGCTGTTTTTGACCCCACGACCTCCTTAGGAAGACCGTTCCATGTATCCACCACCCTCTCTGTGAAAAATACTTTCTCACGTTGCCCCTCTGTCTTCAAATAGTGCCCCCATGTTCTTGCACATCTTTTTCTGAAAGATGCTGCCCTCTTGTCTTTGTTGATTCCCTTGAGGTACTTGAAAGTTTATATTGTGTCCCTCCTCTCCCTCCTTTCCTCGAGGGTATATATATTAAGCTCCTTTAGTCTCTCTCCGTATGGCTTCTGGTGCAGACCCTGCACCATTTTAGTTGCCCTCCTCTGGACTGCCTCCATCCTGTCAGTGTCCTTGCGGAGATGGGGTCTCCAGAACTGCACGCAGTACTCCAGATGGGGTCTCCCCAACTGTCTGTACAGAGGGATGACAACTTCTTGTTTTCTGCTGGTAATGTCTCTCCCTGTGCATCCCAGTATTCCTCCACCCCCAGCCCTCCTTGCTGCCTTCTCACATAGCCTCCTCCTTTAGGTCGCCTGATATGACTACCCCAGTCCCTTTCCATTTTTGTTGTTAAGTACTTCCAAAATCGTGTACTTGGCCCCTGGGTTTTTGTTTTCCAGGTGCATTGCTTTGCACTTCTTTGCATTGACTCTAAGCTGTCATACTTTTGACCATTCTTCCAACCTTGCCAAGTCCCTTCTCATCCTTTCCACTCCCCCTCCTTGTGTATCACCCCAGTTACAGATGTTTGTGTAGTCTGCAAAGAGGCATACTTTTTTTAATTTTTTATTTTATTAGTCCCTCCGCAGTGTCACTTATAAAGACATTAAAAAGGACCGGACCCAGTACTGAACCCTGTAGTACCCCGCTAGTAACCCCCTTTTCTTCAGAGTGGACTCTGTTTACTCTTACCCTCTGTGTCCTGTTGTCCAGCCAGTTTTTTTTTTTAACCAGGCTACCACCCTGGGACCCACTCCCAAGCTGGCTAATTTGTTTATTAATCTTTATTACTATGTCATTGTGTACTGAGTGCTGAGCATGAGCAGTTGACCTGTCTGAATCATACTTCGAGTTCTGTAGACAAACTGTGGCAGAGTTAAAACTCAAGGTTCAGAATGCCTATATTGATAAAAAAAAAATGCAGAAAAACAGTTTTTTACAACTTTTTTATTCAGGTATGGTGAAACATGGATCATTTATGGTGTGAATATTATTTAGAATAAGTATAGAATAATATGGGTTGTAAAAGTAATTAGAATTTTATAACATTTGAGGTGTTGGATGCTACATAAACGCCGAGGGTTTCATTTAAACATCCAACACAGAGAGTATGTGTAAATTGAAGTTTTGCACACCACTTCATGTTTTATGTAATGTTGGGTATCATTTTTTGCACACAGCAATTATATTTTGACATCTCTGCAATCCAGTTGGGTTTCAGGTGGTTCATGGTCCGTCGAAGTCCGATGCTGAAGGAAACAAATGGTGCATTTTAGAAGCATATTAGCCTCATGAATTTTTTTTTTTTTTAATTTTTTTTTAATGATCTTATCACCATGTTCGAGTTGTGGTGTAGTGTCTGGAGGTGGTGTAGTGTCTGGAGGTTAAGCCCTGGTGGCAGGCGACGCATGTGCAGGACTAGGGAAACCCGGCACATGTTTGCCATTATAAACACAGGGGTCGAAATTTAAGTTTTGCAGCCACTAGTCAGCAGGGCTAGTGACTGGGAAAATCCACTGGTCCCACAGACATTGTCAGTGGCCCAGTTGGTGTAACATAGAAACATAGAAGTTGACGGCAGATAAGGACCGCAAGGCCCATCCAGTCTGCCCATTTCTTTTTCTACCTTATAAATGTGGCATCGGCCTTTGCTCTGTCAGTGACCTATCTATTCATAGTCATTTGTATTGCTCCCTTATGCCTATCCCATGCCTGTTTGAAGCCCTGCACTGTATTCATAGCCACCACTTCTTGTGGTAAGCCATTCCATGCATCCACCACCCTTTCTGTGAAAAAGAATTTCCTCACATTCCCCCTTAATCGGCCTCCTCTAATCTCATGCTGTGTCCTCTTGTCCTGCTATTTTCTTATATTTAAACATGTTAGACTCTTTCACCTTGTTTATGCCCTTAAGGTGTTTGAATGCCTCGATCATATCACCTCTCTCCTCCTTTGCTCAAGGGTATACATATTGAGCTCCGTTAATCTGTCCTCATGATGTCTTCTGATGCAGTCCCTGCACCATTTTGGTTGCCTTCTCTGGACTGCCTCAATTTGGTTAATGTCCTGTGAAGGTGTGGTCTCCAATACTGCCGCAGTACTCCAGATGGGGCTAACCAATGTCTTGTACAGAGGATTATTACCTCTTACGACTTGTGATACCCCTACTAATACATACCCTAACACCCCCCAGCCTACCTACTGCTTTAGAGGTCTGCTTGATGATTTTAGGTCATCAGTGATGATGATGCCCAAGTCTCTTTCTTCCTTTGTGACTGCTTAGTAACTCCTCCCAGCCTTATAAGTGGCTTAGGGTTTCTCTTCCCTATGTGCATGATTTTGCACTTCTTTGCATTGAATCCCAGTTGCCACTCTTGACCATTCTGCTAGTTTATCCAGATCTCTTCTCATTCTGCCCACACCATCTGGCTCATCTACTCTGTTGCAGATCTTGGTGTCATCTGCAAACAGACAAGCCTTACCTCTAGTCCATCTGCAAGGTCACTAATGAAGATGTTGAATATGATGGCCCCAGGACTGATCCTGAGGTACCCCACTTGTGACTTGCATCTCTTCTGACTGTATACCATTTACCACCACTCTCTGTTTTTGCCAGTCAACCAGTTTGCCACCCAGTTGACCAACTTCTGACCCACCCGAGCCTACCCAGCTTATTTATCAATCTTCTATGTGGAACAGTGTCAAAGCTTTGCTGAGGTCAAGGTAGGCGACACCAACTACTCCCCTTGGTCCACCACTCTGGTTACCCAGTCAAAGAAATCTATGAGATTAGTTTGACAGGACCTTCCTTTGTAAACCCATGCTGTCTTGGATCCTGTGCCCTATGGATTCCAGGTGTTGCACTATCCTTTCCTTAAGGAGCCTCCATAATCTTGCCCACTACTGAGGTAAGACTGACCGCCTGTAGTTCCCGCCCTCCCTGCTACCACTCTTGTGGAGCGGGATCACATGAGCCCTTCTCCAGTCTTCTGGGACCTCTCCTGTGCTCAGAGACTCACTAAACAATTCTGCTAATGGCTCTGCTAGTTCCTCCTTTAGCTCCTTAAGTACCCTGGGATGTATGCCATCAGGTCCCATTGCCTTATCCACCCTGAGCTTAGCAATCTTGTAGGACCCTTTCTTTTGTGAAGGGAGTAGTGCTCACCTCCCTCCCTGTGTCCATGATGCTGAGCTGTGGGCCCCTGCCTACCTTCTCTTCAGTAAATACTGAGCAAAAGTATATATTAGGATAGATGCCTTTACAGGGTCCTCCTCCTCACATGCTCCCTTTTCTCCATTAAGCTTAGCAATCCCCCTCTGGACTTTCTCCTTTCACTAATGTATCTATAGAAAGTCTTGTCACCTTCTTTTACTGTTCGTAAGTAGTGTTTCCTCAGTTTGGGACTTGCCTGCCTTACTGCCTTACTTGCTTCCTTAGGCAGTTTGGTATGCCTCCCTATCTTCATCCCGCTGTGTTCCCTTATATTTCCTGAAGGCCAGCCTTTTGGCTCTGACCTTTCTGCTACTGTATTTGAGAACCAAAGTGGTTTCCTTCTTCTTTGCACTTCCTTTCTGTCTAACACAATGGGATGTTGCTTCAAGTATTGCATCCTTAATGTTGCCCACTTTGCCTGTACCCCTCACCTGTGTTTCTTTTTGCCAGGGCTAGCTTAACTCTGTTGGCCATCTTATCAAAGTCAGCTCCTCTGAAGTCCCATATTTTGCCTTGGAATGGGATGATTTAGATGTAGTAGCCAAATTGAACCATACCATGTGATGGTCACTGGCCCCAGGTGACCTTCTACCTGGAGATCTGTGATCCCTTCTTTGTTAGTCAGTACTAGATCTAGGATAGCCCTGTCTCTTGTGGGTTGCTGTACCAGTTGTTTGAGGCCCTCCCTGCAGGGAATCCACTATGAGTCTAGTTCTGGCAGATGTTCCTGCTGGTATTGACCAATCTGTATCTGGCATGTTGAAGTCTCCCATTATCAGAACCTCCCTTTAGCTGTCATGTTTTGTATATCTTCTAACAGTAATGTGTCTATGTCCTCCCTCTGGTCTGGGGCCTGTAGACAACCCCAGTTCTTATGCTGTCCCATTTCCTGTTTCGGGGTGACCCACAGTTCTTCTGGCTCTCCTTGTGTATTCTGAATTTCTGTAGCTTTGATATTTTCATTAACATACAGGCCACTCCTCTCCCCCCTTTTTGCACCTCAGTCTCTTCTGAACAACACATAGCCAGGTACTGAAGTCTCCCAAGTGTGGTTACTGGTAAACCCACTGTCTCACTAATGCTACTATGTCCAGTTTAGCTCTGACATTATTGCCTGCAGGTCTGGATCTTATTTCCAGGCTGTGAGCATTTGTGTACATGATTTTCCATTGGCCAGATTTTGGTGTGTTAGTTGTTGGGTGAAGTTTGGCGTACCCCTGTGCATCGTATGGGGAGACAAACCTTTTTCTTACCTGGTGATGCAAATGAGCAGCAAACACGCTGAATTCCTGTTTGACCATTAGCTGAGGGGGGAGGTGTTCTCCATCCGACGATGGGGTGCTGCACCTCTCCCCATTTGCTAGTTTAAATATTCTGCAAAGACGCCAAACTTCTGCCCCAATGCACTGACTCCCTTTAGTCAGATGCAGTCCATCAAATTTAAAGAACTTTCGCTCCCAGAACTGTTGCCAGTTCCCTACAAATCGGTGTCCTTTTTCCTGGCACCAGTCCTTGAGCCACGTGTTTAGCTCCCCTATCTCCCTTTCTCTGACCTTCCGTCCATCTGCTCCCCTCTCCCAGACTGGCAGGATCTCGGAGAAGGAGATGCCGGACGAAATAAATGATAGTTTGTCACCCAGCCTAGTCAGGTGTTCCTTGGTCTCCACAACTGACCGGCTGGTGAGATCATTAGTCCCTATATGTACTAGGACATCAATGTTTTCTCCTGCTTTGTGAACAATTTTAGCAGTGGTCAGTGTCTCCATGCTGATGTACCTGGAGACATCTGACCATCACCCTGGCTGGAGATGGGTATCAGCTCCCCGAATCATGGAGTCTCCTATGATCAGAAGTTTTTTGGATTTCCTTTGTGCTTGTTTAGTTTTGGTTCCTGATTTGGGTGAGTTTTGTTGTGCTAGCTCCTGTGCCGCAGTGTCCTGCTCTGCAGTGTCTTCTGCCTCTTTATTTGATTTCAGAGATAGAGGCAGATACCTGTTTGCCTCCAAAAACCATATAAACACTACAATGTGTTGGAGAGCAGAGAGTGATGGGGCACCTGATTTGCTCCTCCTAACCACCTGCCAACCTCCTGGACCAACTACCCTCTGCAGTCAAGGTTTTTCTGTTGGATGCTGGGGAAATGGCGGATGGTTCTTATAATGTATTTCCTCTTCAATATGAAATTTGAGGCGTGCAATCTCTGCCCATGCTGCCCGGAGCTGAGCCCTAAGATCTCCAAAGGCCCAGCATGTAGGACAGTGTCCTAAATCCTGTAAGACTGTCCTTCTGAAAATTGTTCCACAGTACCTGCAGTTAATGAAATCCATTCCAAATAAGTTGCTGTTTGTAACCTAGTCAGAGTAATTAGAAGGGAAAAAAGGAAAAATGCAAGTAATGGTTTAATTGTGCTTTGTTTAACTTGTTATAACAAGTTAAATTACTAGTGCCCTGTAAATGAGGTCACCTTGTGGAAGCCCCACTGATCCGCCCCTTCCTGCTCTGCCACAGGAAATGTCACAACTGTGGTACCCTATAAAAGGGAGTGGAGTGGGGTGGTTGGGGATGGGGTGGCTGGGCCCTTCCCTGCCTAAAAAAGAAGAACCACGGACGAAAGAACAAGGAGGTAAGAGCAGAAACAATCAGTCAACAACAAATGCAGTAACCTGAAAGCTTATCCTAATGTTAGATAAAACTGTAAAACCTGTAAAGCACCACCTGTAATAATTTCAGAGAAGATATACCCTGTAAGAAACACTTTGCTCCAGAGAAAAATAAAGCAGTAACAGAAGATATACCTTGCAAAAACAATTTGAATCAGAAGATTACAGCAGTAATCTGTTAGCACACACCTGTAGGCACACCTTGTAATAATGCAGAAGAAGGTATACCAGCAACAACAATTTGAATCAGAGAAAAAATAAAGCAATGAAATGTTAGCAACAAACAGTAGCAATCCCTGTGAGTAAAAAATAAAAACACCACCACACAGTAAATCTGCTTAGCCAAACTAAGTCTTACATACTGAAGTGTTGCCTTCTCCAGTATGAGCCTGCAGGGCTAGTTAAATGAAACTCTTACCAGCTCTATACAAAATCTACCAGGATTTGTATAGTGGGCCAGTGCCAGTTCGACCCCTGTAAATACTCCTTTTACAGTGGCAAATTGCAAACCGGATTTCCTTTAGGGAAAAAATGATACCCAGTTATAGAAACATAAACTGCTAGCATTTAGAAAAATGCTAGGGCCATCTAGTTTTTCCCCCTTCATGAGCAGGGACCAAGAAATAAAGTATGCTGTTCAAACATGTGTTGTTTGTAAGGATTCGCTGCCCATTCTACTACCCAGGGTAGCCTGTGATTACCTTCTTGAACAGAAATATGTCCAGGGGTAACCCTGAAGGCCTGTACCATCTTCATGTCCACTGTCTCCACTGGTAGACAAATACAAAAGCAAAAGAGTAGCCTGCACACAGTTATACCTCTTGCTTTATTCGTTAGACTTTTAGCTTGAACAAATCAGGATTCAGACATCTGTTTTATTAAAGTGAACAGAACCTGACTTTACAGTACTTTGTTTCCAGCCAGGAAGATCACATGTGCTGTTCTATGGTATATTTTTGTAAAATGTTTTGTAACTAAAAAGATAATACATATTTAATAGCTGCCACTTAGTTGTTGTACGTCATACGTCCTATCTTGCATTCAGTCCGAGGAGAGTTGACCAGTGGGGTGCCACAGTGGTTGGTACTGGGTCCAGTTTTCTTCGGTGTCTCCATAAGTGACATTGCAGTGGGGCTGGAAGGGAAAGTATACCTATTTGCAGATGACACTAAGATTTGCAACAGGGTAAACACTCCAGAGGGGGTGGAGAAAATGAGAAAGGACCTAAGCACGTGGGAGGAGTGGTCGAGAGTGTGGCAGCTTAGAAATAATGCATTCAGCTGCAAAATCATGCACTTGGGGCATAGAAATCCAAGGGAGGACTACAAGATGGAGGGTTAGGTACTGGCAGCCACCAAGCAAGAATGTGACCTGGGGGTAATCATATCTGATGACCCTGAAAAGACCAAACAATGTGAGAAGCTGTGGCGAAAGCCAGTGAGGTTCTGGGATACACAGAGAGAGGTATCAGCAGAAAAAGAAGGTGGTTATGCCACTTTACATATTGCTGGTGAGGCCTCCGCTGGAGTACTGTGTCCGTTCTGGAGACCACATCTCTGGAAAGACAAGGATAAACTGGAGGCAGTTCAGAGGTGGGCTACTAAGATGATGCAGCGTCTGCATGAGAAGCCGTACTAGGAAAGGCTGAAGGAACTGTATATGTACTCCCTGGAGGAGAGGAGAAGGAAGGGGGGATATGATTGAACCGTTCAAGTACCCCAGGGGTATAAACAAGGTACAAGAGGGTAGTGTCTTTCAGAAAAGAAGCAGTACAAGAACAAGGGGGCATCAGATGAAGCTAGAGGGGGTAGGCTCGGGGGCAACGCGAGGAAGTACTTTTTAACAGAGTAGTGGATGCTTGGAACAGCCTTTTGATGGAGGTGGTGGAGGCAGACATGGTTAAGGAATTCAAGAATGCATAGGATAGACATAAGGGTATCTGGCAGTGGGGAGGTGGAGGGTAAGCCACAGATCTACTAGGGTCCTTGGTTTTTGCAGTAGATGAGCCGCATGGTCCTTATTTGCTGTCATCTTCTGTTTCTTGCTCACAGCATGCTCTGTCTCTTCCATTAATGAGGACTTTATTTTTTTTTGTAGTATACTGTATAATTGTACAGTATGCGAGATTTAAATGTACACTTTCATTTTATTCTCCTACCTTTCACATTGGATTCTCCTTTGGTCATAGCCATGTGTCTTGTGCCCCAGTGCAGAGAACCTTCAGCTGCAGCTCACCTTGAGAGTCGTGCTTTGGTTGGGCCTGTTCTGCTCCCCAAGATTGCCCCTTGGAGTGGGGACCTGCCATTTCAGTAGCTTGACAGGCCAAGTTCCATATCTGGCTAGCATCAAGCAGAGGGGTCCTAGGAATGCTTTGGGATGCAGCAGAGGGGCACCAGCATTTGGTCAACTCATTGGGGGTGGAGGAATGCTGGCTGGATGTCACGTGACCAGTCAGATTAGTTTCCCTGGTTTTCAGTCTGCTTCGAGACAACGCCGTGCAATGTTGTTTGGCGTTGGCAAGCCTTTTTTTTTTTTTTCCTACCGTCCTTGCTGCACCAGGATCCTCTCTTCTGGGATCCCTAGGTCGTGTATGCTCCCGTAGTCCTGCCCCAGGTACCTTCTTCCAGGTACCGGCCAGCCTGTCCCCATTCCTGCCTCGGTTTACCCCCCGGGGCGGAGAGGGGGGAACTCACATTCCTCTCTTAGTCCTTAAGTCTGCATCGGAAGACTTGCCAGCCCCTTTTATGGAGCCTGGTTGTGGGTGTTCTCGGGTCGACCGGGTCCCGCCTACGGGAGCCTGGTAGGATTTCCATTTTCTCCCAGCCCCTCAGGACGCCCTGGCATGCTAGGAAGTTTGAAGGAGCACGCCGTGACGTGTTTGACGCCCCTGCCCCGCAGATGTCCTCCCACCCTACTGTGTGCAGTCTCGCTGCACCTCCACCTGTGGTCACTCTGGTGGTGGTATCGCAGCGGTACTTGCATCCTGCTCCCACCCGAGGAGGAGAGCAACCACTGGGCGCTCAATCCTCCTCCCCAGCCGGTCCTCCAGCAGCCAGAGTCCGTTTCCGAACCTGGCCGCTAAGGCCGCAAGCGGTAGCTCCTACCAGCCGCAGGCGCTGGCAAGCTTAACTCACTGCTCACTGGCTGTGTTTTTTTTTTTTTTTTGTTTGTCTCCCCATCCGGATGTGTCATGAACTCTCTGTTGCACTGCCACCTGTCCTACCCAGGTGGTTGTAATGAGGGAAGCACAGCCTTCCCTCTCTCTCTCTCTCTCTCTCTCTTCTCTCCCCCACTTCCTCTCAAAGATGGTCCTCTGGAGTGTTCAGTCCTTTGGCAGACCTATGTTTTACCGTTGTAGCCCAAATATTATACGGTAGCACACAACTACATGACAATTCCACAGCAAAGACCATCACAGTGACAGATCTCACTAGGTCACCGATGGTCCGCTGTGCACCAGCACTGTCTCCCAGTGTTACGCTCCCAACCTGAACCAACTCGAGATGGGAGGGGGTGCGGCGGCGAAGCCCCCTGCAAAAAAAAAAAAAAAATTAATTCCTAACGGGAACAGTGCTGACAGTCGGCATTGTTCCTGTCATTGTTCAGGATGTCGACAACATTGTTGCTATTCTGACATGAAACCATATTATATCCATGTAACTGTATGTGTATGTGTATGTATGTATATATAAAACTTAAGTGATTGCTGTAGAAGATGATGGCAGAAGGAGACCATAGGTCCAGCTAGTCTGCCCAAGAGTTACTGAGGCCTTTATGGGTCCTGGGACCTAGCCCCCTTACCCTCTGTACCTTGGTGTCGACATCCTGTCCCACCCTCTCTCTTGAAAGCCGCCACAGTTTTCGCGCCCACCAACTCGGGAGGCAGTCTATTTCATGGTTCAATGATTCTTTCTATGAAGTAATTCATCATATCCCTTTTGAAGCTCTCGCCCCATAGCACCCTTTAGTGTCCCCTGGTGGCTGAGCCTACTATTCTTTAAAAAAAAAAAAAAAAAAAAAAAATTTTAGAGTAGGGCATTTTGTTAATACTCCTCATGAATTTGAATATCTTGATGATCATATCACTCTCTCCCTTGTCTCTAGAGAGTACATGTTCAGTGTCTTTAGCCACTCCTGGTAAGAAAGCCTGGAGGCCCTGAACCATCTTGGTCACCCTTCTCTGCACAGTCTCCAACCTATCCCTGTCCTTCCTGAGATGAGGACTGCAGAACTGGACACAGTATTCCAGGTGGGTCTCACAGGGACCCATATAGTGGGAGGATCACTTCCCTGTCGCTGCTGTCGAAACCTCTCCCTATAAAACTCCTGCATTTCATTTGCTTTGCCATAAGCTTTGTTGCATTGGCTTGACTGTTAAGGGTGTCCTATGATGGCCTTGAGATCCCTTTCTCATGTGAGGTGCTGAGTTGGACCCCACTGAGCCAGTGCTCTGCTCCAAGATTCCCCTTACCCAGATGCAATACTTTTCAATTTGTTTTTATTTATTTATTTTTCAGTCTCTCTTTATTCATCTATCCCCAGCCTGCCACCCCGACCCATGGGGGGGAGACACGGCAGACATCCCACTGCCTGACACCTTGCCCAGAACGGACCCTAGACCCCATGGAGCCGTGGTTTTGCCCCCTGAGTGGGGACAATGTGGGGGCACGAACACCCCGAAATCTACGTATCGTCTATCTGGGTCCATTGGGCAGACGCAGGCACATTGAGGGCATGTCTCCTGGCTCCCCATCTCCCCGGTGGTGGCAGGCTCTTTTCATGTTTTCTCCCCAGCACGTGGTGTCTGTGCCTTGATGTCATGGCGCATACTCGCCAACGTCCACCACACGTTGCGACTGGCCCCTTTCAGCAGTGGCAGGACTTGTTGTACCCTAAGCCTTCGCGTGGGGTCAGGCAAGCTGCAGGCTTTGGTCCCCTCCTTTCCCCTGGAGAAGGTGAGCGGTCATGGGACACTCAAGCCTTCTCCCAGCCAGCTCTCCAGCGACCCGAGTCTGCTCCGAACCTAGGTGGTGTCGCTAGCGGAAATCAACCACTGCGCCGATGGGCTGACTACCTTGTACTTTTTTGCATTGAACTGTAGCTGCCAAACCTTAGACCATCTCTCCAATTTTTTCAGGTCTTTCTGCAGGTCCTTCACCACCTCTGCGCTGTCAACCCTACCACTTAACTTCATGTCCTCTGCGAAGTGGGCTATTTTGCGCTGAATGTTATCTCCAGTGTCACTAATGAACATATTATAAAGGACTGGTCTCAAGACTGATCTCTGCGGCACCCTGCTAGTGACCTTCTTCTCACCTGACCTTACCCCGTTGACCACCACTTTCTGCTGCCTGTCCTTTAGCCAGTTTCCTACCCACCTGACTATGTTCCCAGCAGTGCCTAGGTCCTCTAACTTCTTAAATAGATACATATGCAGCACCGAATTAAAGACCTTACTAAAATCGAAGTATAGACGATCTACTGGTGGCATTTATCTAATTCCTTAGTCACCCAGTCAAAGAACGTAATGAGGTTTGTCTGGCATGACCGCCCTACTATTAACCCTTGTTGTCTCCCATCCTGAAGTCCGTTCTTTTTCAGGTATTCTACTAGGTCTTGTTTAGGTAATGTTTCCATTAATTTCCTGACTATAGATGTTAGGTTCACTGTCCTGTAATTGCTGGTCTTCTCCCTACCCCCTCTCTTGTGGAGAGGTACCACGTCTGCTCTTCTCCAGTCCTTAGGCATGGTTCCCGTCTGTAGTGAGCGGTTGAACAAATGTGCCATGGGGTCTGCCAGTTCCTCGGCAAGTTCCCTCAGCACCCTCGAGTGCAGTCCATCCAGTCCAGGTGCTTTGTCTGCTTTAAGATACTCCAGTGCTTGATGTAATTTCTGCTGCTGCTGTTTGAAATCCTTCTTCTTCTGATCTGTCGCTGTGACATTTTTAGCATACGGATAGTATCATTTAGTTGGATCTCTCATTGCTTAGCGATCCTTTTTAAATGATACTATCTGTATGCTGATAATTTCAAAATGGCAAAAATTTTATTGGATATCCATTAGCAGCACCTCTCTGAGTAATGGCCTACTAAATTGAAAAATTGGACTGCTAACTTTTCATGCTGTGTGGCTACATTAAATACTTCAAAGCAAACATTTTGTTCACGATAAAACATTTTGAACTTGACTTTTAAAATGCACTGTTTGAGATGTTGTGTTCTGTATTTGTGATTTACCAGTAGTGTACTGGAATTTCCTCTTCCTGTTTAATGGTAGTCCATTGCAGTATCTTGAGCTTGATTTATTTATTTGTTTAACATATATCTTGTTCAGTGTTATTTAAAAAAGATTTATCAAGTGTCTAGATATTTTTTATTCAGTGCTGTTTCTCTGAGTTGTGAACAGTTTTCATCTGCTGGTGTTCAAGAACCTATATAAAATGAGTTGTGGTTGTTCTCATTTCAGTTCCTTATGGACAGGTGACCACATCACAGCTGACACTGTTGGTACTGTAAGGCCAATAAGTTTCAGTTTTCAATGGAAAAAGTTGAATTTGTCATTTTTAAAACAGCACTTGGTAACCTTTTCATGGAAAAACTGTATTTGCAGCACTTGACTAAGCAAACAACCCCACTTCGTGCTACATTTTTGTGCAGAACTCTCCATTTTGAACCCCAAATTTTTTTGCTTAGATTATTTTTGTCTTATCCTCCCGCCACGGAAGATAGACCTCCGCCACGGAAGATAAACCGCCTTCAGGCCGGATGTATCGCCCTCCTTACCTGGAGTAGGAGAGTGTCCGTGCGGTGCTCAACCTTCCTTCCCTTATCTAATCTCTGATCTAGGCTCGTTCCTGAACTTGGGTCGCTGGAGTCATGAGCACTACCGCTACTACTGTGTTGCTAGGCTGATCTGAGCAAAACTTTTGTACAAAACATACTGATTTGCATTCTGGGAGTACCAGTTCAGTACCTCCTTGGACACAAGATGCGTACCACAGGACTGGAGGATGGCCCATGTGGTGCCCATTCACAAAAGTGGACCGAAGGACGAACCAGGCAACTACAGACCAGTGAGCCTCACATCAGTTGTGGGAAAACTCATGTAGACCATCCTAAAAGAGAGGCTGGTGACTTTTTTTGGAGAACAGTGGTCTCCAGGATGGTCATTGGCACGGTTTTTCTTGGGACGATCCTGCCAGACAAACCTGATTGAGTACTACGACTGGGTGACAAAGGAACTGGACAAAGGCCATGTGGTGGATGTCCTGTATTTGGATTTCTGCAAGCCTTTGATTCCGTGCTGCATGGGAGACTGGTGGGGAAGCTGTAACATACAGGGGTGGGAACAAAGATGGTTAACTAGATCACCAGTTGACTGAAGGGAAGGCAGCAAAGGGTGGTGGTGGGGAGTGAATTGTAATCACCGAGGGATGTGACGAGCCGGGTGCCACAGGGATCTGTATTGGGACCGGTGGTGTTTGCGATATTCATAGCTGATATCTCCCACGGGGTCTGGTGTAAGATCAGTCTTTTCGCAGATGACACAAAGATGGGAGCTGTGGTAGAGGACATCGAAGGGTGGAGGGGGCTGCAGGAGGACCTGACCAAACTACAGGAGTGGTCGGATGCATGGCAGTTGGGGTTTAACCCCAGGAAGTGCAAGGTATTACATTTCCGGGCTAATAACCAGGGGAGGAGCTAACAGCTGGGGGGGGGGGCTGCAGCTGGAATGCAGAGGAGGAAAAGGATCTAGGGTGCTTATAACTGGGAGTATGAACAACTTGGCTCAGTGCAGGAGGGTGGCAGCAAAAGCCAATAGGATGCTGGAGTGTATAGCGAGGGGAATCTCCTCCAGAAATATGGAGGTGATCCTGCTCCTCTACAGATTGCTGGTCAGGCCACACCTGGGATACTGAGTACAGTACTGTCACTCATTCCTGAGGAAGGACATCAGATTGTTGGAGGGTGTACGGTGGAGGGCGACAGAGATTATCCAGGGATTAGAGGGATGCTCCTATGAGGAGAGGCTGGGCCTGCTGAACATCTATTCCCTGGAGGAGAGGAGGGATGGGGGGGACATGATCGAAACCTTTAAATATTTAAAGGGGATAAACAAAACTAGTACAGAAGGGATTTTCTAGATTAGAAGGGGGATGGTCACGAGGGGGCACCAGCTGAGATTGGAGGGGGTGGGAGATTCAGGAGGGAAGTTGGGAGACATTATTTCAGAGAGGGTGGTGGATAAGTGGAATACTCTGCCTGATGAGGTAGTAACCTGTAGCACGGTAGATGGTTTTAAGAGGGGATGGGACAGAGTGTGGGGGGTAATTATGAAAAGGGAGGGGTGGTGGGGCACTGCAAATTGAGGGGCTAGTTGCACAATCAAGCAGACTCTGTAGACCGTGAGGCCTGTTTCTGCTGTCATTTTCTTATGTTCGTATGTATGTTTGTTGGCTGTTTTTAGCCTTTTGAGTTTATATCTTGAATAAAATAATTTTATGGCACAGTGCTTTGTGTGTGCCTTTGAAGATACTGTATATGGGTAACCGGCTCTCCTGTGGAAACATACTGATTTTTTTTTTCCCTCAAATTTGAGCAAAGCAGATCTTAAAGGGGAACAGTGAGCACCAAGGGCTCCACACTAAATTATGAGGCTGGTCCCACTGTGGACATTATGTGCAAAAACATTTTGGTTTATTTAGTATAGTAGATAGTAGCAGACTAATTTTGCTTGGTTCTAGGTGGACATCTTCTGTTACTGACAGTCCTAGAATCCTGCAGCTGACAGAGCAGTAGGCAGCTATTGGAGATTCAATAGCCTTTGTTTGCTGGTCTTGTTGTCCTCTGAGCTACGCACAGTCACAGAGAACTGTACATAGCCCCTGGAGAAAAGCAGAACCCTAAATCATCTGGAGATTATAAAAGCTTTAATATGCAGTGCAGGCTGTTGAGACTTCCACTGCTGCGTACTGCTGTGTTATCAGCTGCAGGGGATTCGGGGATTGGTAGAAACAGAAAACATCTGCCTATAATTAAGCCAAAATGGTCCAATATTATCTACTATACTACAGTAAACAGTAAATCAGAATGTTTCTGCACGCAAAGTGCACATCGGGACCAGCCCCTTAGTTTGGTGTGTGGCCACTTGTGGTGACTGTTAACCTTTCAGATTGTGTTAAATGGGACTGGACAGTTTTGAAAATGGAAAATCATTGACCTTAGTACTTCTCTTATGGGTTTCTCATGAGAGAGACCAAGAACTGAATTGGCATGAAGTCAGAATTGTCCTTAACAGCTTAGATGCTGAAAAGGCTTTGAACAAAGTGGACTGAGATTTATTTATTTATTTATTTATTTATTTATTTTTTTAATGGTCTGCCCTGTCCAAATGTGGCGTCCTGGATGAGCCGCTCCGCATTTCCAAGGCATCTACACTGCTCCGCCAGCTTATCTCAAGGTGAATAGCTTGCTGTCAGCTTGGTTCCTCTCGCTAGAGGTATGAGGCAGGGTTGCCCACTATCCTTCGTACTGTTTGCCCTATATTTGGAACTGCTAGTGGTTGCTATTCACTTGGATCCAGCCATAACTGGGATCCTTGTTGGGAGGGCTCTTTGCTGGCAGCATCCTTCTGACCCTGATCTCCCCAGACAGTTCCATTCCAGCAGTGTGGAACATCTTGCAGCGGTTTGGAGACACATCTGGATATAAATTAAATACTCAAACAAACAAGGTGCTCCTTTATAATTACATCCCAGCCTTAGCCATGAAGCAATCCTACTCATTTAGATGGAACAAAGGAGCAATACGATACTTGGGATTAAATTGACTAAAAACTTAGACAACATAGAGCCTTTAAACTATGAACCCATGGCACAAAAAATTTCAGATGACTTTTCCAAGTGCACACAGATCTGTTTTTAGTTTTCAGTCGACTAGAGGTCATCAGACAAAATATGCTCCCTAGAATTTTATACTTTTTGCAAACCTTGTTGCTTTTACAAAGCAATAGTTATTTCAGCTCCTGGAATAAGCTAATATCACACTTCCTGTGGCAGGGCGCCCTGCCCTGCATCCATTTTTCACTCTTGTTTCTGCCTAGACCTAAGGGGGGATGTTAATCTTCCTAACCTGGGATGGTACGCACAGGTGGCCTCTCTGAGAATCGTATGTTATCTGGATTTCCGCAGCCCACCAACCATACTGGAAACAAAATGAATTTCTGTTAAATTATATATTTAATCTAGATTATTATTTCTCTGGTAATTTGCAGGGCTGCAAACCACTGTCTAAATTTTCTCACTACACTGCAGAAATCTTCCAGCCGTGGTCCAGCTTAGTGACAAACTACCTGATTTCTTCACAACTGTTTCAGTTAAGGGCCATTGCATATGACTTGGATTATCCCCCGGGTAAGAATGACCAGTCTACTAAGAGATGGAACAAACTTGGCTTTAGGCACCATTGTCAGATCTTAGATTCTAGAGATGTAGTTCTGTTTGCAGCCCTACAGGCATCTTAATCCCCTTCCAAACCGTGACCAACACAAATACTTACAGGCTTGTTTCTACCTACTCGCCCAAGGTGAGGCAGTGTCACTTGTGTCTCCCAGAAAAATCCCCAAAATCAGGGGATAGCTGGACTCGCCTCATTGGCCATATTGCCAAAACCTTACAGGATTGGCATACAGACAGTACAAAAATGGTAATACAGGAGTGAGCGCAGAACTTAATGAACATAAACTCAAGACTGGTTGAACATGCACTTGCAGCCTGTTGGTTAACTCAGCTATGTGTGTGTTGTTGTGGTGGTGTGGGTGGGTGGGTGTGTGTGTGTGTGTTTTTTTTTTTTTTTTAACTTTCTTTATCCTCCTCGGCAGGCCGCCCAGTCGTCCACCAACCTACCAGACTCTGGGTCATTTGGGGGCTTGTAGCGCCATGCATGCCCTGGTGGAACCCCAGAGCCAGCCTGGAGGCTTCTTCCTTGGGTGGCCCCCGACATTTTCCTCTTTCTCTCCTTCAGTCCTAATCCCGAGACCCCAGAAGCGGTGACACATCTGCATGGATGCACACATGCGCACCGCAGCTCCAGTACCAGCCTCTCCAGCTCTCCCTCTGCCTAACGCGGGCACTCCTTGGAGCGATGTAGCCACTCCAGTCTCCACCAGGGGGTGGACAAGCTCCGAGGAAACCAAATTCTCCTTCCTGAGGTGGAGGGCCGCCAGCCAGCAGCCACTTGCATCCTCTCTGTTCTCCCCGCTGACCTCTGACCCAGGCTCGTTTCTGACCCAGGCTCGTTCCCGAACCCAGCGCCTCAACCCTCAGTGCCACCGGGCTGGCCACTTCAGCATTTTGTTGACGTGAATTATCATGAAAATGTAATTACCATTCCTTTTGTATCCGTTATTCTAGCCAAATATGCTGGTGAGTGTAGAGCTAGCTGCTGGAGGGGGGTGCGTCCTGACCCTGGCACACCCCATCCACAAATTCTGGGATTATCTTATTCTCGTACATGGCCTTCTTGGCAAGAGCTGATTCATGAAACCGAGATCATATTTGATAGTCCTGGGTTATCACCCCATCCCTGGTATTGTTGGCCGTTCCCCCAGAGGACAACAGAATTAGAGGTCAAACCCATAAACTGATACCGATTTTTAAATTTAGCAGCAAAAAAGGCAGTAACCCAAGTTTAGCTCTCCACCACTGCATCTACAATAGCAGGTTGACAAAAATAGTTTGAGATGTATGCTTTAGAAAGGCTGAGCTGCACCCTAAAAAATAAACTTTCGCTCTTTGAGACAGTATGATAACGATGGGTGTTACGTAAGCAATAACACAGGACTGGGTGTGATTTAGTCTGGATAAATGCATGTCTGGGGGCGTAGTGAGGTACTAGACCACAGTCAGAGTGCCTTACTGCCCCTAGAAGCGCATTTATCCAGATTAATCCACTCCTCAGAATGTGTTATTGCTCTTACACTTTGTAATATTAACAACAAAAATAAAATACTAAAACAAAATCTGTCTTGATGTGAAATAGTCCTGCTTTTCTTAGGTTGCTGGGGAGGCTGTTGTATGAAGTGCTGTCACTATGGGAGGTGAAGACAGCTGCCTAGTTGCTATGTTAGGCCGCATGGAAGATCTCAATTTTGCTTTTGGTCATGCCCACAGCAAGCTACAATCTGGTAGCAATTTCCATAAAAGTCCTTGTGGTCTCCCTCTGTTTGGGGCTTCGGAGGGACTATGGAGTGTTTGTAAAGCTGCAGGCGAGGAGGAGAAGGGAGCAGCTCAGTAGGGACAGCAACACAATTTCTAAGTACAAACAACAATTTGTAAGTGTTGTGACCCTTTTGGTCTTACATTTTCTGGGTTCCTATTTCACTTGCTAAAACCTTGCCGTTAATGAGGAAGTAACACAAATTCAAAATCCCGAGTGTCAGGAGTGCGAAACCGATTGCCTGACACTTGGTATCCTGAGACTTGGAATTTGCCCATGGCAGAGTTTTTTTTTTTTTTTTGTATGTTTCGGGGTGGCTTCACCTCCTGTGGGGCGCCCCCCCCCTCTTATGGCTTGGAAACTCCGATGTGGGCAAATCCCAAGTGTCAGGATACTGAGTGTCAGGCAATCGATTTTAGGCTCCTGACACTTGGGATTTTGCATCTCTGTGTTTCGTAGTACTCCCTATTATACAGCACTTACCTTGATTCCTCTGTTCACGGTTCGACTTTGAAAAGTGCAGATGTGTCTTGGTCCACACAGAGATGACAATATGCAATCTTAATTAGTAAGGTATGTGAGGGGTGTACTCAGTGGGAGGAGTCCAAAATGGGCGAGAGACAGCAGGGACAACTTGAGGGCATTTTTCTTTCAGAGGGTGTGTGTGTGTGTGTGTGTGTGTATGTGTGTGTGTATGTATATATATATATATATATATATATATATATATATATATGTGTGTATGTATATATATATGTGTATGTATATATGTGTTGTGTATGTATATATATGTGTATGTATGTATATGTGTGTATGTATGTATGTGTATGTGTATATGTGTGTATATGTGTGTGTATATGTGTGTGTATATATGTGTGTGTATGTATATGTGTGTGTGTATATGTGTGTATATGTGTGTGTATATGTGTGTGTGTATATGTGTGTATATGTGTGTGTGTATGTATGTGTGTGTATATGTGTGTGTATGTGTGTATGTATGTGTGTGTGTGTGTGTATGTATGTGTGTGTATATGTGTATATATATATGTATGTGTGTATATATATATATGTGTATATATATGTATATATATATATATATATATATATGTATATATATATATATGTGTGTGTGTGTATATATCACACACACACACACACACAGAGTGTGTGAAACAAACAAAAAAAATTAGGCTGTTTTCCTTTTACAGGTACAAAATAAGGAAATGAATATTTTGGGACACTACAAAACAAGGAAATAAATATTTTGGGGCACTGGGAGTGGGCTCCCCAATTTTCCACACGGGGGAGGAATGTAATGCTGATACGGGGATTGGACCCCCCTGATGTCGGCACTATAAAGGATTGGAGGGTGTGGGATGTTGCTAGATGCCAGGGAAAAAGACGGTGCATAGTTAACCATGCAGCCGGCAGCCCGACTTCAGCTGTGGCTGTAGAAGTCAAGAAATTCCCGGTGTTCTCATACAGAGGACACAGGGGAAGCATTCCTCTCGCTAAGCTTAGTACCTGAGATTTTGTGTGCCCAGAAAACGTATTTCTGGCCATAATGTGTAAAAATGCATGGGAGGCAGTACAGCGCAGTGGTTTAAGCCTCTGAGCTGCAAACCTGGAGACCTGGGTTTGAATCCCACAGCACCACTTGCATACTGTGTGACCCTGAGCAAGCCACTTAACTTCCTTGTGCTCACAGGATGCACCTGTAAACGAGCTTTCAGCTTAGTGTGTTTCTCCTGGTGTTTAAAAAAAAAAAAAAAAAAAAATCGATTCTAGCTTAACAGGTCTCGTTTAGCTGAGTTCTGATGTTTGTTTTTAAAAATCCCAGGATTTTCATGTGTGTTCCACTTGTCAGTTGGTGGAAAAAAACAAGATGGCGGTTGGCACGCGCACGAAAAAAGTTTGCTTCCCTACCAGACAAGTGGTGGGAAGTGAAAAACGTGCACCTGTAAAATCAAATTTTACTAGCTGGCCCAGTGGCGCTAAGAGTTGAGGCGTTGGATGCCACACTTCACACCACACCAGCGACCCGGGTTTGGGAATGAGCCCAGACCGCTGGGAGGGGAGAGGATTGAGCATCCAGAGGACTGCTCTCCTCTCTCGGGGTGGAGAGAGGGGGACTAGTCATCCTGTTAATTGACTGCTCTCTGGTGGTGGCTGGAGGGCAGTAAGGGATGGGAGGCTTGATCCAACATCCTTACATTGGGTGGTTGGGGGAGGAAACAAGCCTGGCAGGTTTGATAGTCTGGGTCTCCAGGAAGGGAAGAAGCCAGCAACCTCCTTCTGGCCCTGCCGTGGGGGGACTACCAGGGACCACCTAGCATGGGAGCGACTGTGTCGGAGAGAGAGTCCCTCCATTCGGAGGGCCGTAGCCGCCGGCCAGGGCTCCGGTGGACAAAAAGTGCTTACGAGAAGGGGGAGAAAAAATAAATCAAATTTTACCTTTCACCCCAAAACATTATCTGAAAAATGCTACTGCGCATGTGCAGGTTGGAAAACACTAAAATGTAAACCCTAATAACTCTGGAACCCTTTGATATTTTTCCACCCGACCTGTCAAAGGCACTACCTTGGGACATGACACATGTCCCCTACAAGTTTGGGGCAAAAATTCCTTTCCATGTAAGCTGTACGCGAGAGCAAAAAAAAGTATAGGGAAAACTCTTCCCCCAAAAAAAATTGACACATGCGTATCTCAGAAACCGCACAAGCTGCCATCACAAACATTTCCGCACATCAAGACCTTACCTCTTAGACAACATGCACAAAATTTCAGCTCATTTCATCAAATTGAGCCAAAGATATTAATGTGCAAAATTTGAGGTTTAACATTATACAGGCTACTCGACCGTAGGGGGTGCGGTTGTCTTGCAGCCCCTTGCATGTATAGCTGTAAACGAAGATACTACATGTATGTTTAGACAGCCCACTTCCCCTGATTTCTACACAGAGTACTTTCAGCCCCGTTCTCTACCTCGCATCATCAAAAAAAAATTTTAGGGGCGGGGCTGCAGTCTTTGAAGAGACTAACCACTTTTGGAGAGTATCAAAGTTTGATTAGGATTTTTTTTTTCCCATTTGTGAGAAATGTCACTTTCACGATGAGGACTGTTGTCCGTATGGAGTTTTGTCTTTGAGTGGTGTATATGGCCAGGGAGGTTGTTAAAGTAAATCAGGAATATAATAGGACCTAATATTGATCCCTGTGGGACCCACCTGGTCAGGTTCCCTACCTCTGATGGGGTGCTTTCTATGGCTACTGACTGCCTGTGCTTGGTTAACTAAGATGTGAACCAGGAGTTCACCTCTACTGCAGCTCCTGTTTTTCCTTGGTTTTTCTAGGAGGATGGTGTAGTTCACCATGTCAAATGCCTTAGAGAGGTTCACATGCACTGCTGTAGTGGAATCCCCATTGCTTGGGGTCCCTGCAGTTTCACTGACCAAAGTCTACAAGCGCAGTGGATGTAGACTTTCCTGACTGGTGAACTGTCTTGTCGTATTTTTCTTTGCACGACCTTAGTTGGTTGCATACAATTTTTTTTTTTTTTTTTTCCCAAGTAAAAAAAAAAAATATGGCTAGTATGAAGATAGGTCTGTAGTAGATGTCATTAGGGCCCCCCCCTTTGTAAATTGGGACTACTTTCGCATAATTACACTTTTGCATGTTTCCGGGTCTAAACATATCTTTTTTTTTTTTTTCCTTTGGCCTTCCCAGATTAACTGAATGACTTGAATTAGTTGAATGTAAATGTTTTTATTTGTTGGACTGTATTTATACTTTGTGTGGTGCCTTGGCTTTGAAAGGCACTATAAAAATAAAGACTGATTGAAGGGAAGGATTCTTTTATTAGGTGTCTGACGAGTTTTGTCAGGATTGATGATATACGGGCTGCTGCTTTTTTTTTTTAAGAAAATTTCTGTATTGTCTAGCCCCAGGGACTTGTTTACATTTAGTTTGCTTAGTTCTTTTTGTACTTTGAAGTACTTTTAGATTTGGAAGCTAGCTCTGTTTGTGTCAGTGGTTTCTGTATCCTTCCTGGCCCCAATTTACCTTGTCGAAGTCGGTTGATACTTGTGTAGGTGGGAGTTTTACTCTGAAGTGCTAAGTGTGCAGAAATACTGGTGCAGTTGGTGTGCTGCAGTTTTTGGGTCTTGGGCTGTGTTGTCTTCCTTTGTGAATTTGAGACTGTTACTAACACTACTTCCCCTGAATCCTTAGAAACGTTTTACCATTTTCCAGTACTTGGAGGGATTAGTCATGGTTTTGAATTTTTGTTCTTAAAATATTAAGCTGCCTTTTTTAATTTATTTATACATAATTTTTTTTTTTTTTTTTGTGAACTTTTTTTTTTTCATCTTTGGACCGGGGCATCTCTGAGGTACCCTCTCGGTCTGCCCTCTACTCCCCACCGAGACTCTCCTCCTAAGTACCCCCCCCAACAGGACTTCCCAGCCCCCTGGATCACCCACCGAGGGAGGGGGCCCGTCTCACCTACCTGACGGCTCTTTCTGCGAAGTAGTGGGTGGTGCCTTGGGACATCGGAGAGAAGGGCCGGTGTTGGGGATGTGGGGCTTAGATCCTCATCGCCTTCACAGTCCTCCGGGGCGCCTTTTTTATTTCTTTAATGTATAGTTTCTCCCCTTGGAGTGTGGACGAACAATGGCATCCAGAGTACTGATGCCCGCCAGCGTTCCGCCCCCCTGCATCCACAAGTGCCACATGTTTGGGCACTGCCCCCAGCCAGCGTTGGGAGCAGTGCTGACCCCAAATCTCTTCCTGGGAAGGGAGAGCAGTCCTTTGGATGCTCTATCCCTTCTCTCCCTGTTAACTGGCACTGAAATACACCTTTCTGGAACCCAGGTTTGCCATGTACGAGGTATGTGTCCAGTGCTCCTCAACCTCAGCGCCACTAGGATGGCTAATATTTAGTCTTCTTACGTGATGCTTGGTTATGTTTTAATTCATGTCCCACTCCTTTTGCTACCCTCAAAATGGTGACGGCATATTGCTAAGGGTGACAGAAGCTAACATGTGGGAGACATGTATAGAAACTTCGTGCTATCACCCCATGCCTGAACTAACCGAGTGACCTAGATTGTAATGGGGTGCTTACATATAGATACATCAGCAGTTTAATTTTTTTTTTTTTAACTTTATTTTTCTCATTTTATAATTCTTCATGACAACATGTTTTAAGTATAGTGAACAGACCATCTTGTACAATTCACTTTGGGGGAAAAATCCCTTGATCAAAGGATAAAGAAATAAAAATGCATTCACTATATAAAGATACAACATTAGGAGTATCTATATAATATAATCGTAATGTTAGACCAACATTTGCTATGTAGTGAGCCCATGAGCAACATGGCTGAATCAAAGTAAAGGGATTGCCAGCAGTGTCCATCCATTTAGGGAACTTGTCCTCTGCAGGGACTATGTTGCCATGTGTTCACCTTAGTATAAAAAGAAACAGCTTTAGGTTCTACAGCAGCAACATAAAATGGCTTAATTAAAAGTTGTATACCCCTGTCCATAACCTATGGAAAAGGCATCTATTTAAGTTGGAAAAAAGAATGATTTACCCGTCGTCAAATTCTATGTAAAGCCCAAAATACCTATACAGAATTAAATCAATTTTTATATCTTTAGGTTCTCCTTCACTAGAGAGAGAGAGAAACCTTTTCAATGCAAAGAAGTGCAGGGTAATGCACAAGGGGAACAAAAGCCCTGGGGAAGCATACACAATGAGGGGTGAGATACTGACAACAGTAAAAATAGAAAGGGACCTGGGGGTAATTATATCAGATGACCTAAAGGTGGGCAAGCAATGTGAGAAGGCAGTAAGGAAGGCTGGGGGGATACTGGGATGTATAGGAGGAGGCATCAATAGTAGAAAACAGGAAGTTGTTATCCCTCTGTACAGACAGTTGGTGAGACCCCATCTGGAGTACTGTGTGCAGTTCTGGAGACCCCATCTCCACAAAGACATAGACAGAGTGGAGGCTGTCCAGAGGAGGACAACTAAAATGGTGCAGGGTCTGCACCAGAAGACATATGAAGAAAGACTAAAGGAGCTTAATATGTATACCCTTGAGGAAAGAAGGGAGAGAGGGGACATGATAGAAACTTTCAAGTACCTCAAGGGAATTAAAGTCCAAGAGGGTAGCATCTTCCAGAAAAAGAGATGTGCAAGAACAAGGGGGCACAATTTGAAGATAGAAGGGGGATGGCTCAGAGGTAATGTGAGGAAGTATTTTTTCACTGAGAGGGTTGTGGATGCATGGAACAGCCTCCCTGAAGAGGTTGTGGGGTCAAGAACAGTGGGGGACTTCAAGAATGCATGGGACAGGCATAGGGCAGTCCTAGTGGGGGGTAGGAGGAATTAAGCTGTTGGTTAACTAGGATCTGCAGCTTATCTGTTAGGTAGGAAAATGGGCAGACTAGGTGGGCCAAGCGGTCCTTATCTGCCGTCAAATGCTATGTTTCTATGTTTTATCAAGCAGGCTTGTCTCAGATTTGGAACCAGAAAAGATTCAAATTTTGAGATTACAGCAGAATGTAAAAAAGATCAAGTCCTACTTTGGAATCCGATTAATTACTTCAGGTATCTCCTAAGTCCAGAGTTTCTTTGTCCTTTGAGCGGTCTCTGGAAGCTGCTACAAATTGATTGGCCCACTTGCCAGCCTCCATGGGATCAGAGAACAGTAAACCTTTCCTTGGTGGGTAATGCAAAGCCTTTCAGGGAAAATTGTGTGTGGAATCCCTGCTTCCCTCAGCTATCGCCGTACCCCATCAAATCTCTTCCTCCTCTGCCTTGTTGAGTAGCTGGTGTGTGTGTGTGTGTGTGTGTGTGTGTGTGTGTGTGTGTGTCGGGGGGTAGATTCGAAAGTCATCTTGCATCAAAGGGCTAGCTTGCCGGCACATATCAGGATGCGATCCCTCATCCCCACTCCAGAGGTAACTACCATCATAGTACGTGGTTCAGTTGAGTCCTGCAGTCTACCCCTTGGTGCGACTTGGTAGACTTTTTTTTTTTTTTTGGATATCCCAGGCAACATTATCTCCTTCAGGGAGTAATTTTTCTGAGAGCCATTCATGGATGAACATGATCTGGTGGTCTCCCTCAATGTTTTCAGGGAGGTCCAAAATAAGAATATTACCTGATCTGGCCTGGTTTTCCAGAGTCTGTAACCTGGCCTGCAAATGTTGATTTTCTTTGACCACCTGAGTTGTGGCCACGCTGTCATCTAGTTGTTTTTGTGTCTCCTATACTTCTCCTTTCGGCACATCCACTGTATTTTTCAGGACTAGGACTCTGCTGTTGAAATCGTCTTTCTTTTTTGATTTACGGTAGCGATTGAAGCAATAATGCACTGCAGCTTATGGCCTAAAGACGCCATAGTCTCTGTGGACCCAGGATCAGTGTCGGCCTGTAATGCTGTTCCCTAGCACAGGCCTCCACTGGCTCCCTTTCTTTTTTCAGACCCTCTGGTAATTTTGTATTTTGTGGGTTACCCATTTCCCCTAAATCGAGGTCCCTCTCTCTGCTGATCAGGACTGCAAACTTCTCCAAGGCTTAGAAATTGACGATTTTAAGGCTTTTTCTTTCTTTTTTTTTTTTTTTTTTTTGAAATTGTAATTTATCTCTCTCCTCTCTCAGCATCAGAGCCCCGCTCTGTTGGGAGTCGCTAAGGGTATTACCCCCGCTGCTGCCTTACCTGGAACCCCGGTAGACCCCCACGGAGCCGTGACTATGTCCCCCAGGCGGGTATGAGGTGGAGCCCGTACACCCCGATCAGTCGACTTTCGTTGGGCCCCCCCTTCGGCGGTCAGGCAGGCAGCAGTCATTAGACCCTATACTCCCATTCCTCGGGCGCTCTGCGTGTATATTTCCTTGTTCTAAGGGAGTGGCTACGCCCGGACGTCAAGGTGTCCCTGCCAGTGTCCTCACTCCCAACCCTCTGTGTGTACTCGTGTGCTTGTTGTGCCTCTGGCTTCCGCCAGAGGCCAGACAAGTGCAGAGTCTACCCCACCCTCCCGGAGAGGAGAGCTGTCCTCAGGGCTCAGTCCCTCTCCCTCCCTTCCGACCCCCGGCCGGCCTGGGCTCGTTCCCAAACACGGGTCGCCGGCGTGGCGCCCAGCGCCTCAACCCTCCGCACCACCGGGCCAGCGTATTATAAGGCTTTTTCAGTGGATCAGGACGGAGCTGTACAAGTTTGCTGCTGTTGGCTCGGTCTCTGCAGCACCCCCAGGTTAATCTGTTTTGATATTGTTTTTTGTTGTAGTAGTAGTATATGCAATGTTAATATTGTTTCTAACTTTTTCTAAAAAGGAAGGGAGAGCTGTTGGCAAGGTGTGACTTTTTTCCCCCCCAGCGCCATTAACAGATGTTTTATCTTTTGTTAAAGAGCTGCTGATGCCTCAAAGAAAAGGTTTAAAACCCATTTAGGTATGATTCAGCTTGCATTCCATATATATTCTATAGATTTCTCCTTCCCTTTATTTATTAAGGAAATTTGCATGAATACGTTCTTTATCTCTTATAGTTTATCTGCCTATATTTATTTATTTGCTTTTGATAACCGGGTGGGTGCACTAGGCACCGGAAATGCCTATTTTCAGCACGACCCGGGAGGATACAAGAGGACAAACATAAGTGTACATGTGACGCAGCACATGAGAGAATGTGACATAGTAAGAACGAGGACCACATGCAGTCAGATACAAATGTGGAAAACATTTTCAGCATGATACAGTCAGTACAGTTTTGACAATCAAAAGAACGCAAGAAATGCAAAAGCATGTGAGAGAGAACTGATATTCTAAACGTGTGCAGTATGCAATAAGTGCCATTATGTGACCATTCGGTTTAGGGAGAGTAGAAGCTGGGGGGAGAGGGAAGGGAGAGTGGTGAGAAATGGAGGAAGAGGGTAAGGGATGATTGAGGGATTAGAATAGTTATGAGAGAGGTGTCGGAGAATTTGTTGCCTCGGGTCGCAGAGGGTAGGAGAAGGATAGTATATGGAGGATGAAAGCAAGTGCAGGGACTAGTAGCCTGATGGTGGTGGTGATGATGATTCAGTTTCTTGAAGCTAGCATGGGTAGGAGCTTGACTAATAGTTTGAGGAATAGAGTTCCAGTACTTTGGAGCCGTGTGTGAGAGAGCGCGTGCACCCTTATTTGTTTTGCATCTGGGGATATGGAGAGGGGCTTGGTCAGTAGATCGAAGCCCATAGGAGAGGGGTTGTGAGTGAAGCAGAGAGGCGAGAGAGTGGGGGAGGCCTGATTTAGCAATACCATCAATTGGAGAGCCATAAGGCTGAAGCCGATGGACAGAGGGGCTGGACCAATTTAGGTCAGCATAGAGCTGGCAATGGTACCTGTATCGTGGAGATGCTGAGGCGTAACGGCAGATTGAATTATAGGTAGTGTCCCATTTGTGGAGAGAGGTCTTTGTGGCAGCGAGGTAGGTGGCTGAGTCATAGGCCAGGGCAAGGAGCAGAAAGCCTTGTGCCACAGCTAGTCTTGCCGATGGGGTGAGGGCGTAGCGAGTACAGTAGGCACCTCCTATCTTGGCATTGACAGATTTGCAGGTGGTGGTGGTGATGTGCATATCAAAGTCGAGATTTGTCAAGAAGAATGCCCAGATATGTTAAGGAGCTAGTGCTAACCAGTGGGGAACCATCAGCACATGATAATTTGAGGGAGCTTTGGTTTTCTTTAAGTCTGGCAGGTGAGCCAGAGAGCATGGACTGTGACTTGCTTGTATTGAGAACGAGGTTGTTCTCTGTTAGCCAGGAGTGAATACTTAAGAAATCCAAAGCAAGCGAGTGGTTTATATCAGAGATATTTCTTGCACTGTGGTAGATGACAAGGTCGTCCGCATAGAGTAGAGATGAACAGGTTGGTGCGAGCAATGGGAAGTAGTTTATGAAGATTGAGAAAAGCAAGGGGCCAAGTATGGAGCCCTGTGAAACGCCAACATGTATAGGCAAGAGGTCAGATATGGCTGAGTTGAAGACTACAGCCTGTTTTCTATCGGACAGATGGCTATTAAACCAGGTCACTACATTGGAAGAGAAGCCTAGGGAACGTAGTTTTGCGAGAAGGGGATCATTAACCAGATCGAATGCCTTAGTTAAATCGATGAAAATCACACCTGTGAGGAGGCCAGAATCCATAGAAGCATAGATGTCATTTGTGATTTTTTTAGGATTGAGTGGAAGTGCTGTGGCCTTTGCGGAAACCATGCTGGGAGCAAGAGAGAAGATTGTGCTTCTGAAGATAATCTGTGGATTGAATTGCCACTAATTTTTCCAAGATTTTGCTAAGCACAGAGAGGATAGCTATGGGACAGTAATTATTGATTTCTTTAGGATCACCTTTTTTTTAGGAATGGGAGTAGTTTTAGCTATTTTCCAAGTATTAGGAACTGTGCTATGGCATAGTGATAGGTTGAAAACTTTTGTTGGGGGGAGGCTATGAGATGCAGCAGCTTTCAGGAGCCTAGGCTACTGTCAGGGATGTATATAGCCGATTCTCTACTTCCAAGTCATAATGCTCTCTTGTGACATCAGTCTTTTGCCATGGGAGTAGCTGTGATATCACAAGCAGTGCATTATGACCTCAGGTAAGAAGAAAGCAACAGGAATAGATGAACTTCTCAGGAGCAAAGATTGTGTTTTCATGCAAATTACCTCATAATGGGGAGGAGGAATACATAACTAATGTGAAATACAAGCTGAAGTGTCTGTAAAGGTTCCATGTCATAATGGCGATCGTAAAAGAGTGATCACCATTACAGCAAGTATACATTGCCGAAAAGCACAATGGTGATGTACACTTGTGTACGATAACACATCCGGCAAGTTTAAAATAGTATTTATGCGGGTGGGGTCCGGCCTTCGCCCCCTGCACACCTCTGATTTAATATATCCAACTCCAGGGAGGTGCATGTTGGGGAGGGGGAGACTGTCTCTGGGGGGACATTACGGCAGCAGTAAAATATTCCTCGGTTCCCAGCCCTGAACCCAGTACCTGCTGCACGAAGCTAGTCACCCTCACCACCACACTATACACTACCCCACACAAACCTTCTTTCCTATCCCTTCCTTTCCGGTCGCCCTTTCTTGCTCATCCGTACTCTCGCTTTTGCATTCTGTCGCTACCCTTACAGGGTAGCTCAACAGGGTAGTGCTGTAAATGAGTCACTCTTCTGACAGTTGCTCATGTACAGTCGCTCTCATCACTGGATACCGTGTCTAAATATTATGTTTTGTGAACATTCTCCTAATGGCATCAGCTGCTCTTTAAGATATCAACGCTCAGTTTTGTGGAACATCAGGCTAGTTACAGCAAATGAAATAATTTTCTGGGACGTTATATAGGCCAGTTTTACTTAATCTGGTCCAGTGTCCTGCTGCAGTGGCTCATTTATTACCTTTTTATAGAATTGTTGGACAGTACACCATTATTGGAAATATCCCTCGATATGTTGAATCAACTTGTTGCATGTAATGTTCATTAATGTTACTATGTGGATCTTACATAATATGCAGTGTCCTACCAGCTATGTACTGTGCTTTTATTTGATATTGATACCATAAGCTGATAAGTTAAAAGAAATTGGCCTTTGCCCTTTTGATTTGTTTCTTAACCTGTCCCAGTAATTTCCTTTGGCTGTCCTGTTCACCTTTCTCCATGCCCTGTCTTTGATCCTAAATTGTTCTTTTTAGTGGTTTGTTACCCATGACGTGTGAATCCCCCCCCCCCCCAAACCCTACTAGTTGTTTATGGGGCATGCTTTTTGCATGGTGCAAGAAATGAACGGGTACATTCTTAGATAGCCGTAGTTGCATCCGGAATGAGGTCCAGCCTGTCTCTCCTTTCATTTGACACGCTTTACTTCCTGAAGTTTCTATAGCATCTGCTTGTTTTGTAAGTTTTGATTAGTTGATTTTATAGTAGGTCTTTTGAAGCTGCGAATTACTAGACTGTGGTCTCCCAGGTTGGGACTTAGTACCTGTGGCTTATCATTTTTAAATGAGTAGTGAATATCAAATTCAGAGTATTCCCAGCACTGTTGTACAGACTTTTACTTGTCGGGGAGTTAACCAGCTGGAGCATACCCAGGGGTAGCATGCGTTCTGTGAGTCTGTCTCCTTCGGGCTGCCCCAGTCTGCATTGAAGTCTCCAACCAGCTCACTCCCTTTCATGGTTTCTTGTAGGATCTGGGCCTGCAAGTCGAAGGGAAGTGGCGTTACTTTTGGTGGTGAATAAACAACCCCTGTGTTTAGTTTTAAGGAGCTTATAGCTACAGCAAGGCATTCTATACTTACTAGGATGCCAGAGTATTGTTAGCCAGGTTTCCATTAGACCTATGATGTCCCAGTCTTCCTTCTGAGCCTGAACTTTAAATTGTTCCTGTTTTTTTTTTTTTTTTTTTTGCTAAATGTTTTGCATTTTCATAGACTATCTTAATTTCATTGCTTGCTTGTGCGAGGCCTGGGTTTGTCACAGTGTCTCGTACGTTATAAGTAAGGACTGCATAGGATAACGTGTGACTTGGTTTCTGGTGATTTCTCTGGGCAGGGTTAACCATATCACTTTTGATTTTGGTTGTATGTAACCATGTCATTTGTTTGGGGGCATTTCTCCTTGGATGCTTGTATATTGAGTTCTGTGGAAATGAGGAGGAGGAGGAGGAGGAGTCCCACAGCGCAATAGGTCCCTTGTTTCTCCTCTACATTGTTGGTTTCTAGGCTGTGTGGTATATGGCTTGGGAAGGTGCCTATTACCATGTATACCAGAATCATTTTACAGTGCTAAGTAAAGTTCACAGCAGTGGGAGTTGTTCTGCTGGGACCTTACAGAGTGGAGGGGGGGGGGGGGGACTGTTGCGTGATTAAACTTGTCTGAGTGACAAGGCATTGGCCACCCACATAGCATGCAGCTTGATTCAGGTGGCTCATGGCTGAGCCAGAAGAATTACAGGGTATGATATTTCCTAGTACTGCACATTTCATTATTTGCTACAAGTTATGCCAGAAGAAGAATTACTGGGTACGAACATACAAACCTGCCAGCAGATACAGGTCACATGGTCTATCAAGTCTGCTCAAACGTGCAGCTAGCAGTCCTTTACACTGCAGTTGCCCCTCCTACCCCTACCCTTCTATCTGAATTCATTCCTGTGCTTGCTGACACCCCTTCCCCGGACTTTGTCCCATCCCCTCTAGAAGCTGTCCACTGACCTTATGAATACCACCTCTTTGGACAGTGCATTCCATCCTGACACCCCTTTTTCTGTGAAATAATTCCTTCTCATTTCCCTCCTGAACCTCCCACCCTTTAACTTTAGAATTCTTTCCTTATCAGTCTTGTTTAAAGCCTTTCACATATTTAAAGGTTTCTATCATATTCCCTCTATCCCTTCTCTCCTCCAGTGATTACATGTTTAGCTCCCTCAGCCTCTATTCATAGGGTTTGTTTTCAAGCCCTAGGACCGTCCTGGTTGCTCTGCATTGGACCCCCTCCAGCAATTTAACATCCTTCTTTAAGGGTGCCCAGAACTGCATGCTGTACTCCAGGTGCAGTCTCACCAACGACCTGCACAGTGGCAGGATTACCTCCCCATTCATGGAGGTGATCTCCCCTGGCTATACATGTCAGCATTTTGTTGGCTTTTGCTGCTGCTTTTCTGCACTGGGCTGAGGGGTTAATTTGTCCTGTTATTACCCCAAGATCTTTCTCCTCCTCTGTAGTTGCTAACTGTAACCCCCCAAGCTGATAAATCCTTGGGTTCCTTGCTCCCAAGTGCAATGCCTTGCACTTCCTTGCATTGAACCCCAGTTGCCATGTATCAGACTAGTGTTCAAGCTTTTCCAGATGATCTTTTAGCCCCTGCCACCCTTCAGTGTCATCCACTACTGCACCAGTTTTCATCTCATCTGCAGAAGGGCTGTCTTGTTAATTCTATTAGAGATGTCTGCAATAAAAATGCTTAACAACACTAGGCCCAGTACCGAGCCTTGTGGTACTCCACTGGTTACAGCTCTTGGAGTTGAGTCCCCCCTCCACACACGCACCCCTATCCTCTGCTGCCTGTTCTGTAGCCAGTTCCTGACCCAATCCACCATCTTCTCCCTAGCTCCTTTGTATCCCAGTTTGTTGACCAGCCTCCTATGTGGCACAGAATCGAAGGCCTTGCTGAAGTCCAGGTACAGGACATCCACCGCCTGGTCCCTGTTGAGTGCTCTGGTCACCCAGTCATAAGTCTTATCAGGTTGGTCTGACAGGGTCTTCCAGAGACAAACTCATGTTGCCTACTGTCCTGGAAATTGTTCGCTACCAGCCTTTACATTCTTGCCAATAGCGCCATATGGTGTCGGAACCATCCACTGCTTAACCTGACCCAAAATGGACACTGGGAGAGAATAGTCTCCATTAGTTTCCCCACAATGGATGTAAGGCTGACTGGTCTATAGTTGCCTGGTTCATCCCGAGGTCCACTTTTGTGGATGGGCACCATGTGTGCCATCTTCCAGTCCTGGGGTACGCACCCTGTTCCCAGCAAGGTGTTGAGTAAGTCTGCCAGGACCTCCACCATTTCTTTCAGAACCCTGGGGTGTATGCAGTCTGGACCAGGTGCTTTATCTACCCCCAGGGCCTTTTGGCCTACCAGTATCCTGCTTGTTAGGTTTTCCCCATCAGTTAATCCCGCCCTCCCTGTGCCGACCCCACGCCCCAATCCCCTGTGGCATCACCTCCTGCTTCTCCCTGGTGAACACTGAGCAGAAGTAGTCATTGATATTGGGTGTACAGTATCTTAATGTTATACACATTTAATGGTGAAGTAAAGGCCATACAGATAAGGTGGTTGTCAGGGTCAGGGGGAGTTTATTTAGGATTTGGGAAAGACCTTTGAGCACAAGCTCTTTTACAAAGGTTCCACGTCAAGTTGACAGACAATAGACCAGCGGTCCAGATAATTTTTAGGACTCAGAAGTATTTACTACTACCTTTTTTTTTATACCTGGTAGTATTTTCATCAAATGGTAGTACTGTCATCCACTGACCCATCTCATACCCCTTCCCCCACCTAAACCAAGTCTCAATCCCACTGGACGCTTGCAGTCACTGACTGTCTAATACTGCCGTGGAGTCGTTCTGTGATCTTATTTTTAACATTGTCATGTTGCAACAGTCCTTGTAACCAGCCAGTGAGCAACTCCTCTCCCACTCCTACAGGTTCCTGTGTAGTGCCATGGCTGCTAGCATCTCATGGTACTGCCAACTTTGTACATGTGTACCACATATTGTAAATTTGCAGGGTGGTGGTGGGGGGGGCTTCCTAAAATCAGAAAGTGGGAGTATGTCAGTCAAAAATGGTAGTAAAATACTCCTTTACTTCCCTTATCTGTTCCCCTGCAATAGACATATTACATGAGGTATAAGTCATACGTTAGGCTACAGTATTACAGGATTATCACTAGTACCATGAATTTAGTATAGCGTCAGAAAAGGAGATGGAGAGCAGTGGTGGGATACTTGGGAGGATCGCCTTTTGGGTTGACAGTAGACTTAGGAAGGGTAAGCCTGCCTCATGTTGGGGCTTTGTCGAGATGGGAGGCGAACATGTGGCTGGGGGGTGCGAGGGGAAGTGGAAGAGGCACCAAGGTGGAGAAGTGCCTGACTGAATGAATGGTCATGCAGGGAAATGGGGGAGTGGAGCAGGGATGGAGTTATGCTGAAGGAGGTCCTCAGGGACAACAGCAGGGGCGGTATGTTGGGAGCCACATGGGGGTGGGGTTTGCCCTTGGCATGTCGGAGGGGATGGAGCAGGAGTGGAGGTGGGTGGGATTGTGACACTCAGGATTATAGAGCATACAGTTTTATATTTTTTCACATTTCTGGTAGGGAACATCTACAGAGTAGTAGACTATGGTGGAACACACGAGAGAGCAGTAACAGCATGACAAAGGCCTACCTGTGGGTAGGAAAGTTAGTGTAACAGGCACCTCAGTAGCAGATGGCAGCAATCTCGTCTGGCAAACTCTGGTCCCAACTGGGCAAATAAGTCTTGATGAGGAAAGCAGGTGACTGGACTTAGTCTGATTCAGCTGCCTAGCTCACATGACCTGTTAACCCAGTCTGGCAGTGATGGAAAAGTACAATAAAAGGATCAGAAACCTTTGTTCAAGCAGATAGTCCGTTTCGGTGCCAAAAATAGCAGAAATCAGCTGTGCAAGCAGAGGTGAAAGCCAGCTCTGTAGAGTCCGGTAAGCCCACTTCCGATGTGTAGCGTGGTGGTGACCTTCTCAGACAAATGGGTGGCAGGTCTGCCCTGTGAAGAGTCATCGTGCACTTTATAGTTACAAGCTACAATAAAAATTTTTTTTTTTTTAAGTGCTAAGTTTTTTGTTATAAGTGATTGTCGTAGGTGATGGTTACTTGTGGGTAAAACTATAAATGAATCGTATGGGTAGAATTCAGGCTGGTTCTGGCTTCAGAGTCCTGAGAAAACAACTCTTTTTGTTTGTTGTGAAAAATTCTAACCAGATAGTTAGTGCCAACCACTAGGGGTGGCACTCTGTGTGAGATGTCATAATAGCTGCGTGACAAATTGAAGTAAATGCCATTGAATTGCATAGAGTTCCCGCAGTATCCCACAAGATGTCCCAGAAAAAACTGATGAGAGCACTTGATCCTGTCGACAACACTGTAGCCTTTTATTGTTTTTTTTAAAGCTTTTAAGAACGTTGTGCAGATCAGAAATTTCTTCAGTTTGCGTGTTCTTAGATGCATAGAATGTGTCTGCAGATAAAGGCCGCTAGGCCCACCCGATCTGCCCAATTGTGTGTTTTTTTTTTTTTTTTTATTTATTATTTAGTAGTAGTATCATTGTTATGCTGTAAACACTACTCCACGATTCCCTTGTGCCTGTTCCAGGCATTTTTGATTCCATTTACTGTTTTTGTCCCTACCACCACCTCTGGAAGGCTGTTCCAGGCGTCTACCACCCTTTTCTGTGAAAAAGTACTTACTCGCATCCCTCTTGAATTTACCCCCCTTCAGCTTCATATTATGCCCTCTTGTTTTAGAGCACATTTTTTTTTTCTCTGAAATATACTCCTCTTGTACTTTTATTAATCCCTGCAAGGTATGTAAAGGTTTGTCATATCCCATCTCTCCCTCCTTTCCTCCTGATTGTGCGTATTTAGCTCCTGAAGTCTTTCCTTGTAGGACTTTTGATGTAGACTGTGCACCATTTTGGTAGCCCTCCTCTGGATCACCTCCACGCTATGCCTTTTCTGAGATGCGGTCCCCAAAACTGTACACAGTACTCAAGGTGGGGTCTTACGGACCTCCGGTGATGTCAGCAGCCTAAATGGCATCTTAGCTCGGAGATCCTGCTAGCCCGAATCAAATCAGTCGGCATCTACAGAATCTAAATATGCAATCACCAGCAAAAATCACCAGATCAAAAGCTGGTTCTATCAGAAACTGCGGCTTCTGTTACAAGGAGAAAAAAGCATCTAGAAATGTGGGGCCTGCTGAGGAGGATGACACTGTGGTTGGGGAAACCGGGTCAGAAGAGGAGTTCCCCCAATTAATTGCCTCAATTTTGCAGACTAACACTGTCCAAAAAAAATAGATACATCATTGACAGAGCTATGGGCAGACATCGGAAAAATTGAACACAGAGCGGATAAACTGGAGCTAGGGCTTACTATGGTCCTGGAGCAGGCAGACACACGATCGCCTTTTGCTATTCCTGATGGTGAGGGAGAGGGAGCTGAGGGCCAAGATAGACGACATAGAAGGACGGACCAGATGGAAAAATCTCCGGATTTATGACATTCCAGAGGGGGCTGAAGAGGAAGCTCCTGATGTAACAACATTTATACAGAAGTTGTTAAGGGACTTGCTAAAGTTGACTCCTGAGATGGATGTTACCATGGATCGGGCCCAGCGTCCCATGGGTCCGGGTTCCCGCCCTCACTCTTTTTTGTGGTTAGGATGTCCAGCTATGTCACGAAAGAGGAGATCATAAGAAGAGCATGGAGGCTTAAAAAAATTATGTTGGTGCCCAACCGAATCACAATAGACAACGACTATTCTACAGGAGTCCAGGAGGCATGCCGCACCATGTGGCCCATTTTTGAAGCAGCTCAGAGCTAGGAATTTAAAGGCACAGATGCTATTTCCTGTGCGCCTTCGTGTGGAGACCAGACAGGGCACCAAAATATATGAGGATCTGCTAGATGCTAAAGCCTTTCTGGAGGAGTCTGGTATCCCAGTTCCAGGATTGGACAAAGAGAGAATGGAGAAAGAATTGCGACGTTCAGCTTGGTCGGTGGCAAGGAAGGGACTGACACGCCATTCACATCCGCACCTGACGAATCTGCGGGCAGACATCACTGCATTGCTTAAGCCATACGCTTCGCCGGTACAACTAGCAGGGTTAGCTCCACAAGATGCCTCAGTGAGCGGGTACAAGACTGAGAGCAAGCGCCCACTTGACGGACCTCGGTGGACTGAGGGGTTACTGGTGAGCCTGGTCATACAGCACTGGAGTGAAGATGCGGAGGGAGCTAAGATTTGTAAGGCACACTAGATGGCAAGGCTATTGGTCAGAATAACTAACTTCTGGGTCGCTTAATTAAGAGAAGGAGGGATTTAGAAAAAATAAAGCGGAGGCGGTTGGGGCCTTGATGGGAATATCATCGGTTTTGAGGGGGTTGGCATTTCTATACTGTAGTCTCAAAGTGGAAATGATGAAATAAACACTGGGAAGAGACTGGTAAAGAAATAAAGGTGGCCTTGGGGAGATGAGACATCGGTATAGTAATTTTAAAGCAGTAAACTAACTCCATACAGGAAATGTGGACGTGTGGGTAAGGGGAGAGGGGCTGGGGGAGCTTAGTCCCTCTAATGGAGTCATGACAAGACTGGTACTAAGATTAGAGGGCATTTAAAACGTATGCAGTGGGGAGGGTTCTGTATATACCACTAATGCAACATGATGTTGGCTCAAACACAAGTACTGTCCATACTGAATTGGAAAGGTAACAGAAGTGTGCTGGGGGGGGGAGGGGGAGAAATGTAATGCCGAAAGGGAAACTGGGGGAGAGGGAGGGTGGACTAGCAGAAGGTACAAGGGAAATCCAAGTTTAGGAGCTACAGGGATAATATGCTGGCTTGAAGATAATAGACCCATACATTCCAATATTTGAAAGGTTAAATGTTGCTGATTGCCTGCTTATTTATTCTTCTTCTCTCTCCCTCTCTGGTGCCTCTCGGGGAGGATTTTGGGACAATGCCTAATACACTAACAAACTGGGATGAGGTGGTCCTCCCCAAGTTAAATTTAGATGGGTGAAAGGAGGGGGACGGATGGATCAAATGAACGACAGATGCATATTGATCCTGCTGACGTTAATAATGCCTCTGAGCACTGGGCTGAGACCCGCCAATAATGCTCAAAAGAGGTTTGGCCCAGGTCATCATATAGGGCTGAGTGACCCAAAGGGGGCACAAACCTGTTCAACTATTTGGAGTTGGACAGGCCTTGGAAGTCGAGGTCTTCAGGTTAGACCTACTGAACCCTTCCCTGACTACATACTTTGTAAAAGAGGAATATTCAGGGAAAAGCAGTTAAAGGGAGGGAATTTTCTTGTCTGGTTCAGAATGTCTAGATACATGTTTTTAAAATTCGGAGGTTTTGAGTTAAAACTGTTAAGGATTTATACTGTTATGATGATTGTACCCCCAATAGAAGGGGTTGGCGTTCACAAGGTTTTTATTTACAGATGGTTGGGCTGGTGGTTCAAAACCAGCAAGTTTGTTTTTAGTATACAGACACTATGTATGGCACAGGGATAGAGATGGACGAATACAGACAATCTTTTATGGAGAAAAGATGAAACGGAGAGCAATTTGGGAGTTGGCAAAGAGTGGGAGATCTGGGAAAGGGAGGACTGAAGGTAAGATAGACGAGCAGGAATTTCCAACATTGAGATGGGCAGACAATTTTAGAGATGGATAAAGTCAGATCCAAAATAGTATCCCTAAATGTTAATGGAATAAATCACCCTATCAAAAGAAAAAAAACTTCAAAAATTTTTGAAGAGACAAAAATGTGAAATACAGTTTATACAGGAGACACATCTGTCCCCAGCGGAAGCTCAGAAGCTTGGAAGTAGACACTTCCCAACCATTTATCACGTGTCCCTCACGAAGGGGAAAAAAAGGGGCGTGATGATATTGCTGTCAGCCTCCCTTCCATTTGTGGAATAGGAAGTAATAATAGATGCAGGAACTAGATACGTGATGGTGGTGGGACGAGTCCAGGATCTGCAGGTTACGTTATTAAACGCGTATGCCCCCCCCCCCGGGGAACACACATAGCTTTCTTTGCAGACTTATTTAAAGTTCTGGCAGAATAGGCAAAGGGGATAGTGATTGCAGGAGGGGACTGGAATGTTGTCATGAATAGGTCTCTGGATAAGACTTCAAACATCCCAGCCCCTACTGAAAGGGTCTCCAAGCAACTGAAAAGGCTTATGAGAGACACGGGCTTCATGGATGTCTGGAGGGAGAAGTATCCCCTAGCACGAGATTACACTTATTATTCCCCAAGATATAAAATATATTCAAGATTAGATATGTTTCTCACGTATGGGAGAGACCTGACTGTCTTTGACTCAATATGGGTGGGAACTGAAAGTATATCTGACCATAAACCGGTGTTCGCGTGGGTTGACCTACAGCTCCCAAAGAAATCAACGCAATGGAGATTAAATGTCAGTCTGCTCAGAGATGAAAGGGTGCGGGAAGAAATCCAAGAAATAATAAAACAGACCATACAAACGAATGAGGGTCCAGACATCACACCACAAATTCTTTGGGATACAGTCAAGACAATGATTAGGGGGTGGTTGATCTCAATTGCTACATACAAAAAAAGAGAGAGGGACAAGCAAAGGGAGAGACTGATCCAAGAACTTAGGGACCTGGAAATACAACAAAAATAAAATTTTCTAAAGATAGGGTAATGGAAATAGGGGAACTTAAGCGAAGACTCCAGAGGCTGCAGCTTATGGAGACCGAGAAGGCCGTCCTGTATGTGAAGCTAAATTACTATGAAGGGGGCCCAAGGGCCACACGTTTCTTAGCATACTGCCTGAAACGACAATTGGCCAGGGCCAATGTTACGGGCATTAGAGATCCAAATACAGGAAGAGTCCTCCATGGGTGGGAGCAGATAACGGAAACATTTGTTACTTATTATAAATGGCTATATCGTCCTCAATCAGACACGAGTCCAGAGGAAGCAGAAGGTTTCCTAGAAACCATAAAGCTACCCAGGCTCACTGAAATGCAGAGACAAACCTTAGAAAAGCCAGTTACCCACCAAGAGATCATGGGCACGGTAGGGGACCTTAAGGTAGGTAAATGTCCGGGCCCTGATGGGTTTGGCAGTGAGTTATATAAAACGTTTCTGGCGGACTTAGTAGCTATATTGAACAAGGTATATAATCAGGTTTGGCTAGAGGGGGACTTGGTTCCTCCGTCATGGAATGACACCACTATAACAGTACTCCCAAAAGAGGGCAAGGACCCAAAAGACTGTGGATCATACAGACCAATTTCCCTCCTTAACGTAGACTATAAAATCTTCATGGCGATAATAGCCAAAAGACTTCAATCTTTTCTCGCTGATTTAATTCACCCAGACCAAACAGGCTTTGTAGAAGGAAGGCAAGCTCCTGAAGGGGTTAGAAGAACCATCAACATAATAGACATTCTCAATACCAAAAAAAAAAAAAAAGGTCTCCCTGCCTGTCTCATGAGCCTGGACGTTGAAAAAGCGTATGACAAAGTCAGCTGGAATTTTCTCTTCTTAGTTCTTAAAACAATGGGTTTCCTGTCAATATTTAGGGAGGCAATTAAGGCGCTGTCCGCTTCACCACAGGCCCTTGTGAGAGTAAATGGAGGCATTTCGCAGAGGTTCGCCCTTGGGAGTGGTACAAGGCAGGGCTGCCCATTATCGCCTCTATCTGACTTGTGTATAGAACCTCTAGCCCAGGCGATAAGGGAAGCAGAGGGGCTGAGGGGGTGGAAGTGGAGGGGGAAGAGTATAAAATATCCCTATATGCGGACGACGTCCTCTTATACATTACCAGTCCAGACACATCCATACCCAAGATCTGGTCCCTTATAGATAAATTCAGCCAATATTCGTGATACACGTTAAATAAAAAGAAAATAGAAGTTCTTAAACTAAATTATAACCCGTCACATAATATAACACAAATGCTAGAGGTGAATTGGCATAGGGGGAAAATAAAATATCTGGGCGCTCAAATTCTCAAAAACTTAGCAATGCTATACCTGGCTAACTTTGAACCAATAATAGCCCAGATCAGGCAAGATATTAAAAGCTGGGAGGCCCTAAATCTACCTCCTATATTCGAGAATACAGTCAGTAACAATGAGCATTCTTCTGAGATATTTATACCTGTTTCAATGTCTCCTGATAAGAATTCACAAGAATCGGTTTCAAGTCTGGCAAAAGATGCTTTCACGATACATTTGGAGCAATAGATGCCCCAGAATCAGGTACGCAGTCTTGCAGTCCAATAAGAGATACGGAGGTTGAAATGTTCCCAATCTGGAGGACTGTTTCTTGGCCATGCAGTTAAAGTGGGCCCTCTTGTGGTCCTCTAAGATGCATAAGGCTAGATGGAAGGCAATTGAGGAGGCCCTAACGGAAGGGGTCCCATTGGGAGCGAGGGCAGTGACACCGGAGACCCAAATGAGAAATGGATACATTTCTTTGTCCGTAGGGAACACAGTGAGAATACTAAATCGACTATGGTCTAAACATAGATTAGATGAAGAAATCTGGCCACTGAGATGGTTTGCTTGGGACTCGGGATTTACCCCATCCAGACAAGATCTTACCTTTAGGAACTGGAGCAGACTGGGTTTATGCTCCCTGAGTCCATTCCTGGACGGCGACACTGTCGTGGAGTTTGCTCAGATCAGAGAGGAGTTTTCCTTGCGACAAGCAGATTACTTTAGGTACCTGCAAATAAGAGCTTATATACACACTTTGCAAACATGGTATAAACACACCACATACTTACCAGGGTTACTAGGCACCATAACTGAAATATTGAGTTCAACAAAAGTTAAGGGTTTAATCTCCGCAATATATGGAGCCTTGAGAGATGGGGAGGCAAGACTATTCAAATTAAAAATAAATGGGAGAGGGAAGTGGAATGTATTGATGATGGGGAGTGGACCTCTGCTCTGACAATGGCCCTTAGAACCACATCCTCACCATCATGGAGGGAGTTTGAGTGGAAAGTAAGAGTAAGATTCTTTATCACCCCAATGATTCAGAGTAAATGGGACAGGAACTGCTCTGGGGGGTGCTTGCGGGGGTGTGGGACAAATCAAGCAGACTATCTGCATGTGTTTTGGTCATGCTCGTTCCTCACAAACTACTGGTTGGAAGTCAGGCAGAAAATACAACAGGTGTTTTCTATACAATCGGTGTTAGGCCCCAAAAACTTGATACTGGGGGTGAGGCCGGATGAAATTAAAGGGTCAAACAGAATATACCTCTGGGGGATCCTCCTCGTGGCATCTCACAAAGCTATAACTAAAAGGTGGCTAATTCCATGTTCTCTGACCAGTCAAGATTGGCACAATTATAAATGAAATTAAAGACATGGAGGAAGTCACATATAGAATAAATCTGAGGATGCAAAGTTTCATTGGAAGGTGGACCCCCTGGATGGTGGTATCAGAGATGAATACGGTAGAGTAAGGGAAGAAAGGAGGAGATTGAGGTTTAGAGAAGGGAACCTTTGCCTAGAAGAGCGACAGGTAGTTAAACCTTCCAGATCGCTCTCTGCCAAATAAAGATGGGATTAAAGTATGAAATTTTAAAGAACAAGAAGACATGCATTGACACGCTGAAAGTGTAAATGTGTGTGTATGTATGTATTTATCAATCTAAAAGTGATGTAAGGAATCTCTAATCATTATATTCTGTGCTGAAATATGCAATAAACTTGAAATTTAAAAAAAAAAAAAAAAAAAGGTGGGGTCTTACAAGTGATTTCTATAGGGGCAGAATCACATCTCTCTTCCTGCTGGAGATACCCCAGCATCCCACTAGCCCTCCTAGTTGCATTTTCACACTGCCTAGCCACCTTCAGGTCATCCAATATAATTACCTTTAGGTGTCTTTCCTGCTTGGTCTTTGCCAGTATCACTCTGCCCATCTTGTACTCTGCTCCTGGGTTCCAGTGGCCTAGATGCAGTTTTTTGCACTGTTTTGCAGTAAAACCTAGCTGCCATACCCTTGACCACTTTTCCAGTTTATTTAGATCCCTGTACATTCTATCTACCCCACCTCTCAGTGAGTCCACTCTATTACAGATCTTGGTGTCATCTGCAAAGAGACAGTCCTTCCCTTCCAGTTTGTCCGCTATGACGCTTATAAATATATTGAATAGGACCGGTCCCAGCACTGATCCCTGAGGCACTCCACTGGTCACCCTTCCCTCCTTAGAGCATACTCCTCACTGCTCTCTGTATCCTACCAGTCAGCCAATTTCTTATCCAGGTTAACACTTTATTATCTGACCTCAAGTTACCCAACTTGCCCACCAGTCTTGTATATGGAACAGTGTCGAAAGCCTTGCTGAAATCCAGGTAGGCCACATCCACTGCACCTCTCTGGTCTAGCTCCTTTGTCACCCAGTCAAAGAAGTCTGGAACAGATTTGTTTGGCATTACCTTCCCTCTGTGAAACCATGCTGCCTTGGGTCCTGCACAGGGTATGAAATTCGTGAAAAAAAAAGTACATGCCCACTTGGGCACGTAAGAAGAAAATGTACATGCCCAATAAACTATTTACACGCCGCCCCTTAGTTTACATAATTTTAGACGTCCTCTTCACTGGACCAAGCACTTTCGTTTTCATCACCACCACTAGGGCTGGCAGAAGCAGCATGCAGTGACAGTGTTCTAGAGCCATAAGCTTTGGTAGTGGGCCTTCTTTTGCCATTTTTCCACCACAGTGATGTGGCACCTTGAGGGTTATAGTCACTAAGCTGGGGTCCATTCAGAGATTGACATTAGGTTGTGTAGGATGTCTGGGCGTAATCCAACCCTCCAGTCATTTTTTATTCTTCCTATCAGAGAGAAGCCTCTTTCTGCAACAGCAGTGTGAACAGGAATCAGGAGAATGAATCTGACAATGGCCAGCACATTTCCGAAATTGTTGATCCTGCACATCCGCAAGAATCACTTTCTGCCACAATTTCAGAGACTTACAACTTTCAACAGACAGCAAGTGAAGTGTGTGCTTTTTTAAGTCTAGCCACTCCAGCAGTACCAAAGTAACATCAACTCCACGAGACTCTAGGACCACTTTATAGTGATCAACAATTGTTTGAATGGCTTGATCTCCATATGTTTGAAGTGCCTCTGTGGATGTTGGCCAGGACTGAAAATTTAAAGCTCTTGCAGCTAGTAGTACTTTATTGGTCGTGAAGGACTGAAAGCGAGATTCAATGTGCTGTGACGTTTTCTGAAGAATTTTTTTGATCTCTGAAATTGTGGCTTCTACAGTGTCTGAAGGAGAACCTGATCTATGCCTGCTAGTTTCATTAGTTAAGTCAGCACTGTTGTACGGAGTTAGGTTCTCATTTACAGATGTAAGTGTTATGCGGTGAAGAGTTTATTGATTCGAGAGACCATTTAGTTTTTGAATTGTGCTTTCTACTCTGCTGTGAACTTTTCAACAGTGGCATCCTCTTGCTGAAAGCACAGACTAAAACAGATAAGTAACCAAAAACACTTTCAGAAAGTTCATGTATATAACACATTTTAAAGTCTTAAGCACTTTAAGTATTCCTAGTGCATTTTGGCCATGATCCTGCTTGTTTGTCAGTGACACATGTTCGAGGTGAGGCACTAATACAGCCCAGTTGCTTTCAAGGGCAGAAATGGCCCGTTCTCTGTGTGCAAGCCACCTAGTGTCACCAGTGTTAACTGGTTTGACCACATTAATATTTAAAAGGGATCTTGTTTCCTGTAGGCCTTTCCAAATTTTGGTGACCTGTGGTAAAACGAGTAAATGTTCAGCAGAAGTTGTTCTAATGACTTGTAAAGGGACAGTCTCTGAACGAATCCTTTACAGCAAGCTCTAAGCGATGTGCACAGCAGTGTATGTCAATGAGGTGTGGGCACTGAAATCTTGCTTTATTCAACTAAGGACACCTGAAGTGCTCCAACATTACAGCAGCACCATCAGATGCCGCACTTATCAGCTTATGTTTCCAACCACCATCCTTTAAACCACCTTCACCCTCTAAAGCATTAATCGCAGTATTTAAAATGCTTTCTGAATTAGGGACACTGACTGGTTTCAGTGCAAGAAATCTTGTTACAAGTAGGCCATTTTCAAAAACACGTACATAAATGCCCTCCTCCTCAGTCACACTTTATCTGTGCAGGAATCAACAAGAAAAGAAGTCATTGTCTTGTAGCAGACTAGCAGTAGTGCTTTGAATATCTTGGGCAATATAGTGAATGAAGACATGGCATTGCTTGTCACTGCTGTCACTGTTACTCATAGCATCATCCCCATGATTTCTTCTTTGTAAATCTATCAACGCAGGAAAACCCCTGAAAGGCCTTTCGGTCCTAGCAACGTAATATGCAGTACAGAACAATTTACAAATTTGATCCATTTCTTTTTGTTCCATAAATTGTATGGATTTCTCTGTTGGTCTTTCTCCAACTTTTGTTTTATTTGCAATGTATGCCATCTCAGCATTTTTGTGTGCTATGGACACTTCATGTGCTGAGATAATGTGTACTCTAAAAGTACTGCATCCAGTTCTGAAATTATTTTTGCTTTGGCTTTTATCATAACTCTGACACCATGTACAGAACATGGCACATTTATCTGTGTCATACGTAAGCCACTTCCATCCCTTTTTCCAGGATTCCTGAAATTTTCTAACTTTCGGGGCCTTAACTTGGCTTTCAGTACAAGCAGTAGCACTTGAGGAGACTTCAGTGGTCACAACAGTTTCACTGTCTGGGCAAGGAGGTGGTGGGGTTATAGCTGTGCCTGTAGTAGTACTACTAGTACTTGGTGTTAGGGAATCCGAGTCGGCTCCCGCAGTCTCATCAAAACGCTTTCTCTTAAATCCTCATGGTGTCTGCCTGGCTGTTTGGAGTTGAACTTGTGAATACTGATTTTAAGAATTTTTTTATTTGTGTTACTCAGTATTAATAAATGCAACAAGGAAAAAAGTGTGTCTTGTCTTTTTTTTTTTTTTTTTAAATAATAAACTTAACAAGAAAACCTGACTGTGTGTTGTCTGATTATTAGTTATAACAGGTATTCAGATATTAGATAGTCCACACAGTGTAGCTTCTAAAAAGCTAGAGATTTATAACCGTATTCAGATTTTAGATAGTCCACAGATAGCGTAGCTTGTAAAAAGCAAACACTCAGTCAGATTATTTTTTGTAACAGTATTCAAATTTTAGATACTCAAGCGTAGCTTGTAAAAAGCTTAAAAATTGTTTTTAGAACAGTATCCAGATTTTAGATAGTCCACACTCCACAGACAGCATAGCTTGTAAAACGTTTAACACTCCAAGTAAATCAGATTATTTTTTTATAACAGTATTCAGATTTTAGATGGTCCACTCCACACAGCGTAGCTTGTGAAAAGCTTTACAGATTTTAGATAGTTCACAAAATTGTATTTACCCAGACTTCCTCTCCCAGAGTACAGCTTTTTACCTTTAATTAATGGTAGCACAACATATTCTTTTTATTTGGATTTTTTTAGGTAGCCCACATGTAGTTGTAAAAACAAAATTCCAAATCAAGAGGCTTTATCGAAAGAATAAAGATCCTTTTTATTTAGATTTCAGGTACTGTACCGAGTACCATACATACTCCTTCACACACACCACACAAGAAGTAACTGTTGTTGTTAAACTTTTCTTAGGAGGAGACTTTATTTAACAGAGTGACAGAAGGATGTAGAATTTCAGTAGGTGGCTATCTGACCAATTATAGTGTGACTGTACAAGGTAGATGAGTAGCTCCCAGTCCCCGACTGCCTTAGTGCCTTAATCTTTTTCAAATAGCTACCTCCTCAGCTTAAATAAGTTGAGTCTTTTTTTGTTTGGCTAGGCTTAGGTTTATATCATGTCAAACAAGCGGCAGATTACATTGACAGCCTGTAGACAGGGTATATTATTAATACGTTAAAGTCCTCCCTGACTCCCTCAGTGACCACTCCCCAGTGTCCTGTACCTGGTCTAATAAATTTCTCAAGCCACCCCCAAAGTTATAACAAGCAGAGTATTGCCTTATGGGAATCTTATCAAGTTGAAAACCCATCTCCTACAACAGGACTGGACGCCAATCCTTGAATCAACTGATATTAATACCGCACTAGAATACTTCATTAAATCTTTCAACTCTGCATGCGACTTATACGCCCCAGTAAAAAAACGTAAAATCAAAGCGCTATCAAATCCATGGATTACTGCCAAACTACTTGCCGAGCTCAAGGTTCGGGACCACCTCTGGCAGTTGCCAGAGACACAGGCTCACCTCATGATACCCTAAAATACAAGCAGGCACGAAATAGATGTACCTCACAAATTAGGCAAATGAAGAGCGCCTATTTCAAAAATGCCCTTGAATCCACCTGGGGTGATGGAAGAGCTTTTTGGGACAACATCCGAAACATAATGGGTAAACAATCAAAATCGTCACCTACCATTATGAAAGTTGATAGATCCACCACTCTTGACCCAAAGTCTATTGCAGATGCGCTTAATAAGACATTCACAGACCTTAGTGGGGTCCTCCCCCCAGATTTCTTCTCGGACTTACCTGTGCCTAGCCTAGTATCACAAAACACCCCTCGTGACAAACCACAATTTTACTTCAAGAAAATCAAAGTGCACGAAGCACACAAGTACATAAGAAAGGCCTGCTCTAAATCCAGAACAAGTAGTGACGAGCTAGATCTAAAAATCCTGTCTCTCACCCTGGATGAAGTAATTCACCCCCTTGCAAAAATTCTTAATCTGTCACTTTGCCAAAGTCAATTTCCCAACAAATGGAAATCTGCCATGAATTCGCCAGTGCACAAAGGGGACAAAACCTCAACAGGAAACTATAGACCAATATCAATACTCCCTCCCTCTCAAAGCACTTGAGCGAATAGTGGCAGACCAACTCTCTGATTACCTGGACAAATACAGTCTACTCTGTAATCAACAGCACGGCTTTAGGAAAGGACATAGTACAACAACAGCCTTACTTGATTTCTCTGGAGAAGTCCACTCAGCCCTGGACAAAGGCTGCCAAACAGGTGCAGTCTTTATCGATCTTACAAAAGCTTTCGACACAGTCCATCATGGCCTACTTACCTCCCTACTTTCTAGCCTAGGCCTGGCCGAAGGTCCTTGTGCTTGGGTAAAAGTTACCTGTCCAATCGGTCACAGGCTGTAAAGTCTCTAATGAACTCTCCGACTTCAAACCAGTTCTCTTGGGTGTACCACAGGGATCAGTTCTTGGACCGCTCCTCTTTAGCCTGTTCTCTCCCTCCCAGATATCTGCCAGGAGAAAATAATCTTATCGCTGATGATGCTGTAATTCTGTCTTCCCACAAGGATCCAAACTCCCTACGAAAAAAGCCTGCAACTTGCTTTCTCTAGTGTTGAAAGGTGGTTCCTGGATAGTAAACTTGTGCTAAACCACAATAAAACAAAAGCCATGCTCTTCTCCAATCACCAAAACAAAATAGGCATACTCCACTCACCATACAAACCTCTTTGGGAATTACACTGGACCAAGTAAATACTTTCAAATACCTTGGCATCACTTTTGACCAAGGGCTCACCTTTGCAACCACGTTGACAACACTGCGAAAACAGTGAACCAGCACTTGGAATACTATTCCGTAACCGTCAGTTTCTAAATCAGCGGCATTGAGAATAGCTATACAGAGTTCCATAATCTCAATCATTGACTATGGCCTTATTATTTATGGCTCAGCTACCTCCACTGCTCTAAGGCGTATCTCAATCACTCTAAATAAGGCCTGCCGGCTCCTCCACGAGGGCTCAGAGACTGACTCACCGTGTGATCTGTACTATGAATCAGGCTGGTTGAACCTATCAAATCGTCTTATTTATCTCACCTGCACAATGGCAAAAAAATCTATCTTGGGACTGACTCCATTATGTATTCAAAACCTACTCCGACTGAATTCTGGCTCACGACCCTCCACCAGATATGAACACCAACCTTTCCTGGTTCTGAGATGCCGGATTGCACAGGGACAAAGATCTTTCGCATACAGGGCCCCGACATGGTTCAATGCGCTTAGTCCACCTACTCTATCCTCAACCTCGCTTGAAGCTTTCAAATCCATGCTCTATGCCCACCTCACCACCACTAGCAACTGTGATTGAGCTAGATAAAGACTACTACTCCTCATGTCCATCCTCACATCTGAGGCCTCTTCCTCCCTGACTAATGAACCCTCTGGTACCTCTACTACTTCCTGTCTCCCACCCAAACTCACTCCCCCCCTTTTTTCCTGTCCTCTCCCGCTCACCACCTTTCCCTCCTCTCTAGCCTCCTTTTGGCGCCTAATGATCACCCTCTCCCTGGAAGTTTCCTTAACCTCGAAATTGTCAACTGCTTGAACCTGTTATAGCTTGTTTTCTATGAAACTTAAAAGCGTTACTGCCTTAAACTGTTAATAGCAAATTTATGATGTAACTTTCCTGTCTGGTTTTACCTGTAATGTGTATCGTGCTTTGTTAAATGTTCTTTGTGACGTGGAACCTTTGTAAAAGAGCCCTGGCTCAAAGGTATTAATTCCTAGACTACTAAACTAAACTAAACGTAGTCTACTGTCTAGTCTAGATTTCAATTTGCAAAGAGATTTTCCCTGCAAGTTCAGCTTCTACTAAGCTGAGGCTGGGACTACAAAAAAATAGACTGCAAAAGGCAAGTGCAATATAAACTTGATGGCAATCCCTCACTCTGCTGCAGTCTATAACAATTATTGTTGCCTCAGAGACTGAAATTGCTAGGTACGTAGGAAGGATCCAAAGGACAGCACTAGACAGCAGTAGTAGTAGTAGTGCAGAATTAGTCACTTTTGGGTTTGGGCAATTTTGTTATTTAATTTGCAGACTGGTACAGTGTATTTAGAACAGAGACAGAGCTAGTCTCTAGTCTTCTACACTGTCTGTCTGCAGTGCTTCTTGTTAGACTTTTTCAGCTGAACAGAAAGAGCAGATTAACCTCAGTCAGGACTGCTTCTGGCTGCTTTGCTACACTTGCTTGCTTCCTAGTTTATTTTTTCACTGTGCTTATAGTTTTCTCCTGCCCTCCCTCCTGAATGGAGAGACCCTTGTGGTCTCAGACACACTGACTTCTCTCCTGGCTACCACTGTTTAATTTAAACCCCCCCCTTCGTAAAAGTCTTTTTTTTTTTGTTTGTTTAACAGAAGTCAAACTGAGCTCTTAAAAGAGCTGTTTTTTTCCCCATTAGGTGGCTCGCTATAGTTGCGTCGATCGCTTGGCGTTTCCCTACACGGTAACAGGACCCGTCTCCCCGAAAAGAAAGCCAAAGAATGGCGGGCTGTGCAGCATCCTTGAAATTTACTGTCTGGAGGGGGTGGGTGAAAAGGTAAAATACTGGCGCCAATTGGTGCATGCGCCTGCTGCAGCCCGCCTCCAACAGTGCCCGAGGGACTCTAAGACCTACTCTGTGCCACTCAAACGGCACATCATACTCCTTAAGCAGACAAGCAAGCAGTCAGCTGACATCCCAGACGAGCACACTCGTGATCAGCTCTCGGGATGTCAGCTCTGCGCCTTCGCTCCTCGGATGCTCCCCTCTTCCCCGCTGGGAAACTGACTGGAGGAAAAAAAAAAAAGCAGTCTGTCAGACAGTGACCAAAACATAATTAATAAAAAAAAAAAAAAAAAAAATGGAACTCTGTGGAAAATACCTTAGGTGCCCAAAGGGGCAGGCACTAAACAGCTGTAGGTGTCCTGAAGCAAAAGTGCCTGCCCTGGGGCACCTAAGGTATAGGAATTTCGCACCCTGGTCCTGCAATCTGTTCGAAACAAGAAATTCCACAGTATTTCCTTCAGTAGTGTTTCCATCAACTTACAGACTACCAGTGTCAGACTGACAGGCCTATAATTGCATGCCTCTTCCTTGCTACTACTTTTATGAAGAGGTACTACATGAGCCCTTCTCCAGTCCTCTGGTACCACACCAGTCTCCAGTGATCTCTTAAAAAGGTCTGTCGGAGGTGTAGGGAGTACCTCCCTAAGTTTCCCTCCCTATCCTTAGATGTACCCCATCTGGCCCCATAGCTTTGACTACTTTAAGGCTGTCAAGTGCTTTCTGGACTCTCCCCACTGAAAACGGACTACTGTCTATTTCTCTCACCTTCACGTTTCTGGTGCCTCTTTGTCGTCCTTCCCATTTTACTTCTACTGGGGAAACTGAGCAGAAGTATTTTGACTGATATTTGTATTTGATTGGGGTAGGTCATGATGACCTCTTTGATGGAGGCTTCCATTTTACTTCATTTTTTAAAGATCTTTTTATTAGTTTCATATAACGCCTAGACAATACAGCAGTATGCTGTAGGTATACAAGATGTTACTATGAAATAAAGCACTTGGATACATTATTTATAAATTGACTAAATGTTAAGTGTGTAAGGACAACAGTTCATGGAGTGAAATCTATTATGTAAATAACCCATCTACACCATAACAACTCAGACAGGTAAATTATGTTGTAGTTTTGCCGTGATCTTCTCCAAGGTTTATCATTAAATTTTGCCATTGTTGTATTGTAGGAGGAGTATCAGAAAGCTACAGTTTAATTTTTTTTTCTCTATGCACAAATAGCAGTTTTCTAATATGTGGCTGTCTGTGTCGCTCTTGTATCTTTAAAAGTAATATTAATTGTAGAGGGGGAGAAATGCATCTTTCAGTTCTGCTGAAGGTGCGGCCAGAAATCCTGGAGTTTAGGGCATAACTTAGGCATGAGTTAAATTTTGAGATGTATGTGTAATGATTAATAATAGTCACACTTCAAGAATATTTGTATTTCAACCCAATCTCCTATAGTTGTTTTTATTAAAGTTATTTCCTAGAACGTCTTGTGGGTACCTACTTAATTATAAATCTAAGTTTTTGTATGTAACCTTTTATGTGTGAAACAGGACCGTCTTGAAAATGGGTCTTTGACTTAATGATGTGTATGTAAGATCTATTCCTGTAAAAGAATAAAGATTTTCTACTACTACTGCTAACTACATAATGTGGGCATGCATGCAAAGCTCTGAGTTTCCTAGAATGCCACCAACAAGCGGGGACAATCTGGTGGTCAAACTTAGCCTGTTGGACTGGAATGCAAAAACAAAAAGAGTGATATTTTCAGGCATATTATTTCCAGATATAAGATGTAGGCTTGTGTAGATATTCAAGGTCTCGGTCCCATTTACCAGTTGGGATCTCTAAATCCAGATCTGCCTGCCAATGTAGGCAGAAATAACCTGTATTTTGCCCTTCTATTTCTGTTAGTGCCTTATATAAACTATGGGAACTGCAATGGGAACCAGGACGGCTCCTCAGTATGCTAATCTTTTTATGGCGAATTTGGAGGAGGATTTTCTAAGGCACTGTACACATAAACCACTCGCTTATTTCCGTTACATTGATGATTTGTTTATAATTTGGACAGAGGGCACTGACACACTTAAAGATTTTCACCAAGAACTTAATAACCTCCACCCAACTATAAAGCTTTCCCTAGAATATTCTGCCACAAGTGTATTTCTCTGGATACCACTGTCACTATTAAGGATGGTACCCTACATACCTGTCTTTACAGGAAACCAACAGACAGACAGAGATACTTACACAAGAAAAGTAATCACCGAGCCACAAAGAAATCTGTTGTATATAGTCAAGCACTTCGATATCTGCATTCTTTTCAAATGAGGAAGGCGGAGACAAACATCTGGCGATGTTGAAAACACCTTTATTGAGCAGGGACACTCATCCAGGAAATTGACAGAGCAGTGGAACGTGCAACACAGGTCCAAAGAGACAGCTGCTGCAATATAAGGAACGGATGACTACCAACAGAATACCCTAGTAGTCACATACCATCCTGACCTTGAACTCCCTACGTAAGATTACTAAGGATCTCCATCCAATAATTAGTGAGGATGAAACCCTTAACTGTATTTTCAAGAACTACCACTACTATCTTTTAAACAACCACCTAATTTAGCCAACCTGATTATTAAGAGTCAACTTGAACTGGAACAGAATACCATGACATCATATGGTACACGACCCTGTCATCAACACATGTAAGACATGTAACCTCATTTCCACTTCAGACTGTGTGGTTACATCACAAAACAGACTATTCAGGATACAGGGGAACTATACATGTACATCAAGTAATGTGGTCTACTTTATACAATGCAAGAAATGTCCTCGCACAGGTTATGTGGGGGAGACAAGCCAACAACTCCGCACTAGAATGAATTCACACAGACATTCTGTTAATCACAAGATGATTGAGAAACCAGTAGCCCAGCACTTCTCCCAGGATGACCACTCAATCTCAGATATGTCTGTGATGGTCTTAAAAGGACATTTCAACAGTACACAACAGAGACGGGCTTCTGAAATTAGACTTATTTTACTTCTCAATATGGATTGAACACTGATGTTGGGTACATGACACATTATTCCACTTAAACTTACACAGACCTTTACTTTAAAAGATGGACATAAACAGTTTAGCTCTTCAGCGGGCCTTTGATTTTGTAAGTTTATGGTTATCTACATTGTTGACTTTTCACCTTAACACTGTGGTGTGTGTGTGTGTGTGTGTGTGTGTGTGTGTGTGTGTGTGTGTGTGTGTGTACTGATGTATGTATGTATGTATGCATGTGTGTGTTTGGTATGTGTTACGTTTTTGTGTGTTGTGGGTATGGTGTGTATGTGTGTTTTGTTTGTTGTGCGTGGTGTGGTGTGTGTGGAATGTGTTTGCTATATTTGTTGTGTGGTGTGTGTGTGTGTGTGTGTGTGGGGTGGTGTATGTACACACATATGTGTGGGTGGAGCGTGGCATGGGGCAGTTGTTATGTGGCTAGAACACTTAGTTTTCACATAGTGTGCATTTATTTCCTATTAGTTGTCAGTGGGTGGATTTCACACTGTCACATTTTTAACTGCTCATATTAAGATGCATATCTCATTTACTTGGGGGTTCATTAAAGGTGTAATTCCTTTGGGTTTCCATTTAGATTGCTTAGACTGATTCTGTGCATTTTTGTTATACACAGACTCTGTGTTGAAATCTGCATATATCAGGCTCATGGTCTCGTTTTCTTGGGAGTCCTTGACAAGTATTTATTTATTTTTTTTTTTTTGCACTTACAATTGCAAGTGATACTTTCATGCATCATGTTTGTATGTGTAGGTTAATTTGAGGCTTGCTTTCAACTTGCAGTTATACCTAATTTCAGGATTTTGTCTCTCATTATCTGTCCTTTAATATACCAGGACAACTGGAATGTCAGTTGTAAGCTCATCTTACATGTATTAGAGAGAATGCCACTCCAAGGTTTTTTTATCACTAGAATGCTTTCTTGGCATACTGAGACATTTTAAAATTTATGTGACAAGAACTCTCTGGCTGTAGAGAATTCTTGATAACCTTTGCCTTCTGAGGCTCCTCAGTTAAAGGCATACTGGTGTTAATTAGCTTCTCTGAATGTAATCTTCTATTATGTTTTAAATGTATATGTTAAACCAATGAGAATTATTTCTGCTTTTTCTATATAATCTGGTGTTAATAGTATGGGATATTTGAAAAAACTGCCACAAAGCTTCCGAAGAAGGACCTGGTTGGTTCGAAAGCTAAAGCACTTTGTTCTTTTCTGTAACATCCATGTTGGTCCAATAAAAGGTATCAAATCATTTGTTTCTGGATCTGTTATATAAACTCAGACACCAAAAAAAACTCTGTTACCTGGATTTACAAATCTGTTATCAACAAGCTGCCTTGATACATTTCTGATTGTCTGCCTACTGGTACTGAGGGTAACTACCCTCTCAGGAGTCTTTCCTACATCTCCCTTGTCATCCCTAGAGTTAGAACGCGCTTTGGTAAGGCATCCATAAGTCATGCCCTTCCTGTCCTGTGGAATAACCTCCAAAAAAAAGTAAAAATATCGATCCCTGTCAAATTGGCCTCCTTTTAAAACTCTGGTTGCGAGCACCTTCAGTTAGTCCTGTAAATGCTTCCCGTGACACAGCCTGTTGTCCCACAGTCTTGTATCATTACCTCTTCTCTTCCTCCAGATGAACTTTGCCTAAATTCCTGCCTAGCTTTTTAGCCACTCACTTGATGCACCTTGTGTATTTTTTACGTATATGTTGTGAATAGTATCATGTTGGGAGATTGCTGTACTGTTGTTTTACCACACCTTCACTAGAACCTTCTTCCTTGTCATTTTTATATGATGTTATGTAAATAAGTTGTATCAACTGAACTGTTACTGTTCTGTTGACCGATGTAAACCACCTGGGTCCATCTTGTAAATGAGATTGCATCTCGATGTTTCGCCTGGTAAAATAAAGATTGATTAATAACTGAGAGATTAGAGTCTAGGTGAGTGTCTTCAGTTGTTTGGAAAACAAATGTTATTAAGGTAATAGAATGGTCCTTTGGTAATTTCTCCCTTTATTTTAGGAGGAAACCTTTCATAGACTATCTGCCCTGCTTGGGCGAGCCAAGGATCCTCCACAGCCCCGTGAAGCTGTTCCGCCCGCCAAGGATTAGGTGGTCCTGCCTGCAGGAGACCGCCTGCCCCCTTGAGTGTGACTGCATTGAGGTAATTTGCTGCCGCCTACCCTACTGGACTCTTCCCGGCGCTGCTCCTGAACTGAGGAGCTTTTGAAAATTTCTTGGTGCCATTTTTCCCCAGCCCTGCGACTCGCTATGCAGCAACTACTGCCCACAGTCCCTTACTGGAAAAGTCAAAGGACAGTGTTATTTTTGCCCAGCTGCATCCGCACATACATCAGAACAGCTCAGGGCCTAGACTGTACTGTAACCAACTTATTTAACAGATTTGGCTCCTTGCATTAGGAGCAGAGTCCCTGCGGCTGCGCTTCTGCCCCCACACCCTATCTTGGCATTTCCTTTTTATAGGCTGGCGTGTCAATTTCTTGTCTATTTCAGTTTAAACCAAACAGGCTACATTTCCATTAGCTCCTTATCTTTGGCCACCACTAGAGGTCGCCGGTTGTTTCTTTAACCAATTTTCAGTACGCATGCCCTGATGCTCTCTGCTGCTCTAGACAGCTTAAATTCTTCCCACGTTTTCTAGCTGCCTTCTCCTGGCTACTCTATGGCGCACAAACTTCTGGTCCATCTAGTAACAGGTCTCTTACTTTTCTCCCTTGCAAAGCTTTCACTACCACCCAGTCCCTATTGCAGCATCACACCATATCACTCCCCTGGTGATTTCACTTTCTCTAACATACTGGTTAGACCAGCCATTAACCCTGATCTAACTCCTCTACTTATCTCAAGATTCATTAGCCATCTACTGGCCTGCTACCTAGATCAGACTGTGCTTCAATATTACCACAGTATCTCACATTTCGTACCGAAAACTCTGGTATCTATTACTACTTACAATTCTGTTGGCAGGGGATGTGGAACAAAACCCAGATCCTACACACCCTCAGTCATGTCACAGTACCTCCTGGGTCACTACCGGGAGTCTACGTATAGCTCACCTAAACATTAGGAGCCTCACACGCAGTTTTACTGAGCTGGAGGCTTGGGTCTCCACCCATAACCCTACTATTTTGTGCCTCTCTGAAACATGGCTCAAGCTCTCCATCCCAGACCCTATCAGGAATGACAGGCGACCACCAAAGGGTGGGAGTTGCGCTGTTTTACAAAACTCATCTCAACATCATGCATACTGACATACCCCAGTCCTCCGCCTGTGAGTCTCTACATGCTGTCCTCCATTCGGGTGCTAAAAACCTACATATAGTAGTTGCCTATAACCCACCCCTGGGAGGTCTGTCAGCCTTCCTGAAACTACTAGAGGACTCTGTAAAACTGGCAGGTTGAAATGAACTGCTTCTTTTAGGGGACATGAACCTAAACTGGATGAGTCAAATGCAGAGCCAGCTTTTATCTACAATCCAGAAGTTTAGTCTACATCAAGTCATCACTGAGCCCACAAGGATCTCCCCCAGCAAAACATCAAGTACGTTGCTAGACTGGGTGCTAACAAACAAAACGGACAGGATAGTGGATGCTGGCACACTATCTGACACTATATCAGATCACTCCCCCATTTACTGTGTTTGGCAACACTCTAACTCCCGGTCCTCGCCCCCACGCTACATTACCTTTAGGAACTATGCTGATCTGAATCGGGCTAAATTCCTGTACAATATCTCATCCACAGACTGGTCCTACCTTTTCCAGTCCTGTGGTGTATGGACTGCCCTAAACCACTTCTTAGAACACTTCTGTTCTAGCCAGGACAAACATACACCCCTAGTGACCCGACGCGTACGCACCACACCTACAAAATGGCTGCACAAGGATCTATTGGCAACCCTACATGCCAGAGACAAGTGCTGGAAGCGTTTCAGGAAAACCGGCCTTGCTGCCGACTACCACTCCTACAGGACCCAGAGAAGTGACTGCAAAAAATGAATCAGACAGGCTAAAAGCTCCTATTGCAAGGGGCTCCTGATGGAAGCCACAGGAGACTCCAGAAAATGTTGGCCTCGCTTTAAATCGTTCCTAGGTAAAAAAACAAACCAAGCTGGCAGATGATATGCTCATTAATGGTGCTGATTGTAACAACCCAAACATCATAGCAGGGACTTTCAACATAAAATTCTCCGGCCTGTCAAGCTACACCTCTGTCTTATTGAATAACCAGCCACTACCCACCCTCTCCCTACCACAGAACCTACCCCTTGTTTCTATTTCAAGGCAATATCTAAATCTGACGTACAGGACCTGCTTGACACCATTCCTGATACTACCAGTGTTGGCTCTGATGGGCTTGAACCCAGACTCCTCAAATTTGCTGCACTATTTATTGCCCAGCCACTATCTAGGATCTTTACCTTATCTCTTTGCCACGGCGTAGTCCCCAACATATGGAAAATTGCTAGTGTCACCCCGATCCATAAGAAGGGTGACAAACGAGGTATGTCCAACTATCGACCTTTAGCTATACTCTCGGTCCTAAGTAAGATCCTGGAAAAACTAGTATCTAGACAAGTAACTGACTTTTTGTCTAAACATGACCTTCTCTCACCCACCCAGTACGGCTTTCATAAGGGTCATAGCACCTCCACAGCCCTGCTTCACCTAACAAATGACACCCTAACCACAGTGGACAAAGGGCACCTCACGGGAGCTGTTTTTTATTGACCTAACGAAGGCTTTGGACCTTGTTGATCATCCTGTTCTGCTCGACAGACTACTAGCTCTCAGTTTCTCTCACAATGCAACTGCCTGGTTTAAAAGCTATCTGTCTAATAGAACTCAGCTTGTCAGGTTCAACTCTGCGATATGTAGCTCAAGGACTATCAACATAGGTGTTCTCCAGGGATCTATATTAGGACCGCTTCTCTTCTCAATTTTCATTAACAACATCTCCCCGAATACCCCCGACTGCTCGGCTATCCTCTATGCGGATGACCTGGTCCTTTACTGCAGTGATAAGACTATATAAAATATAAACCAGACCCTCACTACTGCATTCAAGTCCACCCAGTCCTGGCTCCTCCACCACAAGCTAATCTTGAATGCTGACAAAACGCATACCATGCTGTTCAGCTCCATGATCAAACTAAACAAAATCCATGACAAACTGTCTGTCTCTAGTCTGGATGGCGTTGTCCTTGCACCAGTGCGCTCCTTCAAGTACCTAGGTATACTCCTTGATGAAAATCTCAACTTTGGACAACATATAACGTCCACCTGCAAATCGGTTAACACCAAGCTAGGAGCAGCTTATAAAACTAGCTCCGTTTTCACACAGTCAGCAAGACTCGCAGTTGCACATGGGATCCTGCTCCCATCTCTGTCCTACGGGGTAACCACATATCTTAATGCACCCAAAACTCTCCTTAAAGAATGGGACACAACCTACAACAGCATATGCCGCTACGCATCTGCCTCTCCCTGGTCTAAACACCACTGTAACCTCTCTGCTGATCTGAACTGGCTCCCTCCTGCTTCGGCTCCAACCCTTGCACTTGGCTCCCTGGCAGACAATATCATTAGAGCTGGTTCCCCAATCTCACTGGCGTCTCTACTCACTCCTCTGACCTGCTTCCATAGACTTTGATCAGCCGATAAGTAACTGCTGCAATTACCCAAATGTAAATCAAACAAAGGAGCTCTCGCTTTCTCTCATTCTGCGCCCAAACTCTGGAACTCCCTGCCTCTTGAGGCCCGTTTAGCCCCCAGTCATGCCCTGTTCAAATGCAGGTATCGCTCCTTCCTCTTCAGTCAGACGTCCTGTTCCTGCTTCAAGCCACCCTGAATCTCAGCCCACTCTCACCATTAACCCAAGCCACCTTAACCGATCGCCTCCCTCTAGTCAGTTTGACTTCCCTGGGCACTTACCTATCTCAAGCTGTCTGTACACAGCTACCGTTAACAATAAAATGTCAGCAGAATGCTAGTTCTCACTGTCTTTCACAATGTATTGTAACTACCGAACCTTTATCTTCCCCAATTAAGTGATTGTACACCTTACTGTTGAGCTTTCTTACCCACCATGTATCTGTAAAACCTTGTTTAGCCTGTTAGCACTATGTCTCTACCCACAAATCAATTTGTATTCTATTTGTTGCACCCTGCTTACCTATTAGTGATTGTAAAAGTTTGCCTCAATGTTGACCTTTTACCTAATTGTATAACCTCATTTTGCTCAGTCTGTATTTTGTCTGTACCCCAAATCAATTGTATTTCCATTGTTCACCTCTGCCTATTGTAAATCTCCCGGGTTGCGCCTGAAAATAGTCATGCCTTGGTTAATGGCACCTACCTGGTAAACAAAAACTAAATAAATAAATGATGTGTATCTCTCAAAACATCAGTAGGGTCTCAATTGGAACTTTGTTACCGTGGTCTGACAGTCAAGGAAATTGGTTCCCTGCATGATGTGTAAGGGGAGGATAAGTCCCAGTCGCTCCATTGACCTAAAAACAGAATCAAGCTGAGGAGGTAAAATTGTTTTATTCAAACACCATGAAGTCTTGCTATATTATAACAATAGCAGTCAGCCACTGCAGCTGAACTGCCCCGGAGAGGAAGGAGTTAACTCCAGAAGATCTGGAGTTCTACAGCGCGAAGGCGCTGTGCCCAAAGCTCTATCTGGCAGTTTCAAATGAAACTGTCAGATTCTTTACTCCGCTTCACTGAACAGTCGCTCCGGAGATCAGCTCCTTCAGCTCGGTTCATTCTCGGTTCAAGCGAGTATTTTTCGGTTCATTTGAACCGGCAAAAGTTATTATTTTTACTGCATTTCGGTTTTAAAGCTCTATCTGGTAACCGTAAGTACTAAAATTTAAGTCTGTGTGGAAAATTAATTATCGGTTCGGTTTTGAACCGATCGGTTGGTTTTTTCTGCATTTTAAAAGTGTACAGTGGGTTTTAGAGTGCGGTTCCCGGTTCTTATCGGTTCTAAAAAAAACGGAATTATAACGGTTTTTTCAAATACCCGTGACACGGTTAGGAACCGATAAGGGTGTCTTGCCTGGCACTGCCATCAAAAGGGCAAGTTTTGGTTAGGCTGGCATTATGTCTGAGAAACCCAAAAGAAAAACCAGGCCCACTGGGTTTCAACACTGTGATGTCTGTGGGGACGCCTTTGCCCAGGCTGACCCACACACCACTTGTGTTTGTCTGGGGGCTGACCACCTCCTGTCAAACTGCCAGGTGTGTAAAAATTTCCCTGCAGCCACCCTGGAGAAGAGATTGGGCCGGCTCAGGGAACGAGAGGCCAAAAAGTCCGCTGACCCGGATGGCCAGCCCGGTCCAGTACCCACTGGACCAGAGGAGTGCCCTCTGACCAGGGCGTAGACTTCCTCGGCAAAGGAAGGCTGGTTCAGAGGAACCAGTCCCAAGTAAAAGACAAGGAAATCAGTAGGTCTGGAGTCCAAAATTGTGTCTCCAACTGCTGCAGAGATAGCTAAAGCCATTCAGATTGTCCAGTCACTGTCTCGGATCTGTAGAACCACCAACAGCTGGTAAAGGTTGGTTCTGCTCAGTCCCAGTGGTTCAGGATTTTGAAGTTGAGGATTTTATGAACCACAGGAGGGGAGGAGGAATTTGATCAATATATGTGTGGCTGGGGGTCTGGACGCCATTGAACCGGACATTTCTCCAGACAGACCTTTAGAATCTCCTCCTATTCTGTCTGAGTCCCCTTCTTTCTTTATTTTTTACAAAAAGGTTGCAGAAACCCTCCAGCTTCCTTTAGAGGAGGCTGTGGATGAGCAAGAGGAGCCTGATTATGTGGAAATGATGGATATTCCAGAGTCTAGGAGGTTGTCTATTCCTTTGCATAAGTCATTTAGGATGCAAACAACAAAGATTTTAAAAATCCTCATTCTGTCCCTCCTGTAGATAAAAAATGGACAGAAGGTATACTTTGTCAGGCTCGGATACAGACTTCTTACTGAGCAGTGTAGTCATGTAGGTGTGGTACAAGCTGCAGCCTGTGACAAGGCTAATATTCCTCTGGCCTCACATCCTCCTGATAAGGATTCCAGGAAGATTGATGCCGTGGCTAAGAAACAGTATATGGCAGCTTCTTTGGGACTCAGGCAGGCAAATTATATGGCTTATGTAGCTAGATATCAGAAATCTAGGTGGGACACAGTATGCAGTTAGCCAAGCAGGCCCATGGCCAGCTGGCTAGTGAGTTGGAACAGGTGGCTGCTGATGGCATTGAAGCCTCTAAAGTTCAATTTCATACTGCTGTTGATGTTAATGATGTTTCTTCTAGGGTCGTGGCCACTTCTGTAGCTTCCGTAGGTTGGCATGGCTCAGATGCACTAATCTGTCCCAAGATACCCAGTCAAAGGCTGTGGATTTTCCTGTAGTGGGAAATTCTCTTTGGGGAGCAAACAGAAAACTATATGAAAAAGATGGATGAATACAGAACTACCTACAAAAGTGCCCAGGCTAAGGAGAAGCATGCCATGCCACAAGGCATGCTCCCAGAGGTAGGGGCAGGCCCTTTTCCAGGCCTTTTACCAATTTCAAGCCTCCTCTGCTTGTCTCAAGAGAGGGGTTTCTTCAGAGGCAGGGTAGACGTGGCACAAGTAGACCATCCTCCTCAGCCTAAGGCTGCTGCTAAGCAGGCACCCTGATGGGGTGTCCAGGGCCGATTCTCCTGTACCAGTGGGGCAGGTTGGCCTATTTCAGCCGGAACTGGCTGTCCCTAATCACGGACAGATGGGTTCTGGAGGTAATAGGCCAGGGTCTGGTTCTCAGCTTCAAACACTTTCCAAAGATGAGAGCCAGGCATTTTCCACCTGCAAATCCTTCAGAAGCCCTTGCTTTGGAAGCAGAGGTTTCTGTTTGCTGGACTGCAAAGCAGTGGAAAGGGTTCCTCCTTGCCATCAGGGCAAGGGGCTTTATTCAAGATACTTTCTTACCTCAAAAGACAGGAGAATGGCGGCCCATTCTAGATTTAAGATACTTGAACAAGCATCTGTTGAAACCAAAGTTCAAAATGTTGACTCTGGCAATGATATTGCTTCCTAAGGCCAGGGACTGGCTAGCTTCCTGGACCTCAAGGATGCCTATTTTCATGTTCTGATCAGGCCTTCTCACCGAAAGTACCTCAGGTTCGAACTGCCCTCAGGCCACTACCAGTTCAGGGCAATGCCCTTCGGCCTTACCTCTGCGCCAAGGGTATTCACAAAATGTCTCGCTGTAGTAGTGGCTCACTTAAGAAGGCAAGGGGTTGCTGTGTTTCCCTACCTGGACGACTGGCTCATTGTGGGTCAGTCTCCAGGTCAGGTGAAATCCCACTTGCAAGTCACCCAGCAGCTTCTCACTTCCTGGGATTCCTAACAACTTACCTAAAGTCAGTTCTGGAACCAGTTCAGGTCCTAACTTTCATAGGCGCAGAATTGAACACAAGGTTAGCCAGGGCTTTTCTTCCCTCGGAAAGGTGGACAGACTCATCGCCTGGCATCCTCCTTTACCCTGCTGGTCTCTCGACCAGCAAGGCATTTTCTGCAACTCTCGGGCACATGGCTGCTTCCACAGCTGTCGTGCAGGGAGCAAGATTCCAGATGAGGGACATTCAGTTCCATTTGAGGGCCTATTGGTCTCAAAGGAAGGACCCCTTACCAAGTTGGTCCCAGTTACTCAAACTCTGATCCTAGCCCTCCACTGGTGGCAGGTCCAGAGCAATTTAAGACGGGGGTTCCTTCATTCCCATTTCTCACTCCTCACCTCACCACGGATGCCTCCCTGTTAGGGTGGGGGCTCACCTGGGCGACCTTGCCACCAGGGGTATGGTCTCCTCTGGAGTCTCTGCTCCACATCAGTCTTTTGGAACTCAGAGCTGTCTTTTTAGCTCTTGGTGTTTTCAGATTCTGTCCAGAACAAAGTGGTTCAAGTCAGGACAGACAATACCACCACAATGTGGTACATCAACAAGCAAGGGGCACTCGGTCTTCAGCCTTGTGCACCGAGCAATGAAGTTGTGGTCTCTGGCTTACTCCCTGAACACCTCCTGATAGCGGTTCATCTCCCAGGAAGGACAATAGTCCCATGGACGCCTCAGCAGAATTTTCAGGGCCATCACGAATGGGCTCTGAATCCACAAGTGCTGGGGTCTGTCTTTGCCAGATGGGGCACTCCTCAGATAGATCTTTTCGCAGCCCCAGACAACCACCAACTTCCTCTTTTCTGTTGCAGGCCTCCAGTTCTGGGCTCAGTCCTCTGGACGCTTTTCTGTTGGACTGGAAAGGAAGTTCCTGTATGCCTTCCCCTTTCCTCTCCTTTTCAGGGTACTAGTAAAATCAGATCTCAACCTTGCAGAGTGATTCTGATTGCCCCAGATTGGGCCAGACAGCCCTGGTACCTCTGCTCCTGTCCTTGGCAGTCCACCCTGCCCTGAGCCTGCCCAGAGTCCACGACTTACTGGCCTGTGCACAGGGGAGGTGTGGTATCCGGACCTCAACCCTTCACCTCAAGGCTTGGCTCTTGAGGAGCTAGAATTTGTGACTTACACCTTTCTCAAGGTGTCATGGATATTTTAAAGGCTTCAAGGAAGCCTTCCACTAGGCCACGATAATTCTAAGTGGAAGAGGTTTTCCATCTGGTGCTCTGAGAGGCAGATTATCCCAGAATCTGCTGATCTTCCCATTCTACTGGACTATTTGGTCCATCTGAATTCCCTAGGCCTTAGACCAGCTACCCTGAAGGTTCATCTGGCAGCTGTCTCTGCTTTTGTGTCAGCAGGGAAGCCTGCCTCCCTTTCTTCTCACCCGATGTTCTCCAAGTTTTTTAAAGGGTTACTTCATACTAACCCTCCTTTTCGGGAACCAGCTCCCGCCTGGGACCTGAATATTTGCATTGCTCAGTTAATGCAACCCCCCTTTGAGCCTCTGTCTTCTGCAGAGCTCAAGTATTTAACTTGGAAAAACGTTTTCCTAGTAGCTATCACCTCTGCCAGACGCATAAGTGAGCTACAGGCCCTGTCAGTGGAAGAAGATTTTATCTCTTTCCACAGAGATAAGGTAGTCCTTAGGACTAATAGAAAGTTTTTGCCTAAGGTGGTTTCTGATTTCCACCTGAATCAATCTATCTCTCCCAGTATTTTTCACTGAGCATTCTTCCTCAGGTGAGAGGAGACTGCACAGCTTGGATGTCAAAAGAGCCTTAAGCTACTATTTAGAGCGCACCAGAGGTCATAGGTTCGAATCCCTCCAACTCTTTCTTACCTATGGCGAGGTTGGCAAAGGGAAACCTGCCACTAAGAGAACAATTGCAAGGTGGATTGTTTCTTGTATCCAATTCTGTTATCAGAAACTGGGTAGAGTACCCCCCTCAGGATTGAGGCCTCTCCACCAGGGGTACAGCTGCGTCTCTAGCGGCTGCTAGAGACATCCCCATTCTGGAGATTTGTCAAGCTGCTACCTGGAAGACAGTTCACACCTTTACCAAGCATTATTCCTGGATGTCCAGTCCAGGAGAGATGCTCGGTTTGGCACAGCTGTGCTTCAGAGCCTATTTCCTAAGTAGGTTCTGACCTCTCCATGGAGGTACTGCTGTGTATCTGTTATTGTTATAATATAGCAAGACTTATGGTGTTTGAAGAAAAATTACTCACCTTAGTAATTGCTTTTCTTCTCATGGAGTCTTGTATATTATAACCACCTCCTCCTGCCCTCTCAGAACTTCTACTTGGGTAGGGTGGCTAATTGGTGCAAGCACTGTGTCATGCCATTGTAGTTTTTCCTTACCTCTTTTCCTTTGGGTTAGGGATCTAGATTGTTTCATTTAGGTTATTTATATTGCCCCTTCCTGGACTTGAGTCTTTGGGGAAGGGGGTTCATATGTGCTTGTCAGAGTAGGAAACGAACCATAATACCATCAATTTTTGTTATTATGGCTCTGAGTGTTTTTTGTTCTTTATATTGTTGTTATTACTACTAGTAGGTAGCCATGGGCTAGTGTAGTTTTTTCCACACAGACTTTCCGCCCTTGATGTTAAGCTAGAAGATCTGACAGTTTCATTTGAAACTGCCAGATAGAGTTTTGGGGCACAGCGCCTTTGCGCTGTAGAACTCAGATCTTCTTGGAGTTAACTCCTTCCTCTCCGGGGCAGTTCAGCTGCAGTGGCTGACTGCTATTGTTATAATATAGCAAGACTCCATGAGAAGAAAAGCAATTACTAAGGTGAGTAATTTTTTCTTGTAGGCCAAAGGAGTGAAGGCATCTAAAGGGGAGAATCGAGGGATGCACCAGAAAAGTAAGCCAGATCTCTAAGGAGGTAGCTGTAAATTTGGTTTTCTAGAAAATATACAGAGGTCTGTGGCTGAGTGAGGGGAAAGTATCCTCCTCAGCTGTTTCTGTTTTCCACAAAGCTGTATATCTATATCTGGGAGAAGGCCAATAAAGTACTGTGCGTATTTGTGCTGCTTTATGACTTATATACCTGTATGTGGACAGGCTAATTCTTCCATTGCTTTCGGGAGTTGCAGAATCAAGTAGTGAGTATACGATGTCCGGCCCGGTGGCACTGACGGTTGAGGCGCTGGACACCACACCTCGCGCCACATCAGAGACCTGGGTTCGGGAGCGAGCGTGGGTTGTAGGGGGTTGGCAGGCGGGGAGAAGGTTTGAGTGTCCTAGTGACTGCTCTCCTTCTCCAGGGTGGGAGGATTGGGGAAGCCGCAGCTTTGTTGGCTCCTGGCGGCGGCTTGGGGTCATTGCCGTCAGGCGGCTCAAACAGTGGGTCGGTGCGGATGGGGTCTGGCGCATGGTGCGTAGGTGTATGCCTGATGTCGTTGGCACCATTGCACGCCCATGCTGGGGAACTAGGGGGTATTTAACTTAAAAAAACACCTTGGCGAGCCATATGAAGGTTGGTCTGGCAGCACTGCCCTGCCCTAACCCTGGATCATGACCCCCCCCCCGGCCTCTGTGGTGGTGGTCTTGTATCCGCTGCAATGCAGCTGCTGTGTGGACCGGAGGAAGGGGTGAGCTTGGGGCGGGGGTGGTGCGGGAGCTGTGAGACCAGCCGGATCAGGGGGAACCATCGGTAACACCTCCAGCCACATGAGGCAATAAAATATGTGTGTGTGTGGGGGGAATAGTGTGTATACAAGGCTGACCTCAGAAACTGGGAGATCATTTTATCCCATAGTCTTGGGTGTGGCTTCCGTAAGGGTATAGGTAAGGACTGAGCTAGATATAGCACTCTTGAGGAAGTGGTTTATTTGTATACAACCCACTTGTAGTATAAGTGGGAAATTTATAGATCTTCAGAGGTCTGGGTCAGTTTGGAAGACTTTGGTAAACGGAATATAGTTTGCATTATATAACTGAGAAATCCGACTTCCATTTTAATAGTACTTTACACTCAGTTGTTGTATTGAGCAGTTACTGAATCTCCGGTGGGTGGGTGGGTCTGTCTGTCTGTCTAGGATGGCTAAATCTTAGGGCAAGGCTGTAATGATAGCCAGTTTCTCAGTTTGTAAATGGAGAGCTGACTTAATGAACAGCTTGCTATGGAATAGTTATGAGGAGTGCACACTAGTGCCTAAACATTTAATATGTTCTTGCAAGGGTGTCTCTCTAATACCAAGCAGACATAGTTGCAGCCTCAGAGTGGGGACGGAGGTATATATTCCCAAAGTAGTTGCCTAGCTCCTCCAGTATAAGGAATTGATGCAACATGAAAAGGTTAGTCTAGGTACTGTATTGGTTATTTAGGAATTCTAATTCAGTTACCAGTGACCAGAATATAAATAAATGTAAAATAGTTGACCATACTGTATTATTTTATTATTTTTTTACTTACCAAGGTAGACATGTATTTGCTTTGGGTGATGTTATTTGTGCTGCAAATTGTACAACAAAAATTAGAAACTTTAAACACCTCTTTTACTTTAAAATTTGTCTCTGTGGAAGTACTGGCTAACAATTCATTGAATACAAATAGCTTTTTTGCATTCTTTTTAAATAAGCAGTTTGAATTTCAGTTTTTTGTACAATTAGCCCTTTTATCTCTAGCTCCCCTTGCTTGGGGTATTAGTATTGCATGACTAATGTCGTATGTATTCTGTGTACATCTGTTCACCCTGTACATAGCTGTATGTTTTGTCTGCACTGGGTTTTCATTTTAACACCTTGTTTATGTATCCTTCCCCTTATTTGTTGTCCCCTTTCCCCAGGATGCATCTGGCAGTAAGCTGCTTGCTGCCCAGTATGCCTCTCTGGTAAACGGCTTTAAATAAATAACTAACTTATTCCTGTGTAATAGTTTGCCACCTCTGTGAGGAATATTCTCCAGAGAATATGTGATTGGTTATATGTCAGTAGACTGAACCTGAAATTGAGCAAAAGTTCCCCTAGCCTAAGAGTATAGCCTAGAACTGGTGCACTTCTGTACTTAAACTGTACATGACTGAGTATTATTGTTATTATTATTATTATTATATTTTCTTTGTTACTTTCTTTATGCTCCCCCTTCTTTTTGTCTTACCTAGACACTCTTCGGTGTAGTCGCACGGCGCAGCCGGCTCCCGCCTGCAGCCCTCCAGCCTTGCCCTCCAGTATAGCCTGTCTCCACTCTGCATCTACTGAATGCTCAACCCCCCCCTCCCTGGCTCTGAGCACCCGGAGTGGGACCACCAATTCCTCCTGGAGCTCTATCTACAATCTATTGGAGAGACCAGGGCACAAAAGGAGTACCGGAAGCAAGCTAGGAGGCCGCTACGGTGGAGGCATTCAAGAGGGGCCTAAAGACCCACCTTTTTAACCTTGCCTATCGTGCTGATGTATTTTAAATAGTGCTGATATTCATATATTTATTTTGCTGACTATTTAAATTGTGTTTTATTTGCTACTGTCGTCAACTGTATGGTGCCCAGAACCCCTGGGATTGGGCGCCTATCTAAATTTTACTTACTTTTTTTTTTTAACCCAGCATTGGGCGTGGGAGCTGTCCACTGGACCCACTTTACATAGAAACATAGAAAGACAGAAACATAGACTTTGACGGCAGATAAGGACCACTTGGCCCACCCAGTCTGCCCATTTCCCTACCTATTGGATAAGCTGCAGATTCTAGTTAACCAACAGCCTACTTCCTACAACCCCCCACTATAATTGCCTTATGTTTGTCCCATGCATGTTTGAATTCCCCCACTGTTTTAGACCCCACAACCTCTCCAGGAAGGCGGTTCCATGCGTCCACCACTCTCTGTGAAAAATAATTTCCTCACATTACCCCAGAGCCGTCCCCCCTCTAACTTTAAATTGTGCCCCCTTGTTCTTACACATCTTTTCTTCTGAAAGATGCTACCCTCCTGGACTTTGTTGATTCCCTTGAGGTACTTAAAAGTTTCTATCATGTCCCCCCCGTCCCTCCTTTCATCAAGGGTATACTTATGAAGCTCTCTGTCTCTCTTCATATGGTTTCTGATGTAGACCCTGCACCATTTTAGTTGCCCTCCTCTGGACTGCTTCCATCCTGTCTATGTCCTTGCGTAGATGAGGTCTCCAAAACTGCACGCAGTACTCCAGATGGGGTCTTACCAACTGTCTGTACAGAGGGATAACCACTTCCCTTTTTCTACTTCTGATGCCCCTCCCTATGCATCCCAGTATCCCCCTGGCTCTCCTTACTGACTTCTCAAATTGCTTACCCACCTTTAGGTCATCTGATATGACTACACTCAGATCCCTTTTCATTACTGTTGTTGTTAGTACCTCCCCTGCTATTGTGTACTCCTCTCCTGGATTTTTATTTCCCAGGTGCATTACTTTGCACTTCTTTGCATTGAATTTAAGTTGCCACATGTCTGACCATTCCTCCAACCTTGCCAAGTCCCTTTTCATCCTTTCTACCCCCCCTTGTGTAGCAACTCTGTTAGAGATCTTTGTGTCATCTGCAAAGAGGCATACCTTTCCTTCCAGATCCTCTGCAGTGTCACCTATAAAGACGTTAGAGGACTGGACCCAGTACTGAGCCCTGAGGTACTCCACTAGTAACCCCCTTTCTTCAGAATGTGTTCCATTCACTGTTACCTTCTGTGTCTTGTTGTGCAGCCAGTTTGCTACCCAGGCTACCACCCTGGGACCCACTCCCAGGCTGGCTAACTTGATTATTAATCTTTTGTGCGGGACTGTGTCAACTGCCTTGCTACAGTCTAGGTAGGCCATATCCACAGCCCCTCCCTGGTCTATTACTTTGGTCACCCAGTCAAAGAAATCTGATTTAGATTTGTATGACATGACCGTCCTGCTGTGAATCCATGCTGCTTTGGGTCCTGTGCCCCGCTGGCCTCTAGGTACTGAACAGTTCTTTCTTTCAGAAGTGATTCCATCATTTTGCCCACCACTGAGGTCAAACTAACAGGTCTGTAGTTTCCTGCTTCTGCCTTGCTCCCACTTTTGTGAAGGGGAATCACATCTGCCTTCCTCCAGTCCTCCGGTACCACCCCATCTTCCCATGATTTGCTAAAAAGTGTGGTTAGTGGCGTCACTAGGTCCTCCCTTATCTCTCTTAGGATTCTAGGGTGAATCCCGTCAGGCCCCATTGCTTTGTCCACCTTGAGTTTTAGGAGTTCTTTCAGGACTCTTTCTTCTGTAAATGGACTGGCGTCAACCCCACTACCCAGAGTTCTTCTATTGTTTGGTTTAGGTAACTCCTCCTCTTTTGTGAATACTGAGCAAAAGTATTCATTCAGTATCTCTGCCTTTTCACTGTCTCTCTCTGCCCACCTCCCCTCTCCTTTATTAATCTTCATTATCCCTCCCTTAACCTTTCTATGCTCCCTAATGACCTATAAAAGGTTTTATCCCCTATCTTAACTGAGTTGGCTATCTTTTCCTCGGTTTGGGCCTTTGCTTTTCTGACTGCTATCCCCAAATTGATACAGTTCCCTGTCGTGCTCCTTCTGTGATTCCTTATACTTTTTGAATGCAGCCTTTTTCACCTTAACCTTCCCTGACACCTCTTAAGAACCATAGTGGTTTTTTATTCCGCTTTTTCTTTGTTTCACACAAAGGCTTGTTGCCTCCATGATGGCAGTTTTGATTTTTCTCCATTGTTCTTCCACCCCTCCTTTATGGCAATTTGCTAATGCATTCCTCAGGTATTCACCCATTATGCCAAAGTCAGCCCTTCTATAGTCCAGTATCCTTGTCTTTGTATGGCTTGTCTCCATGGTTGTTTATTGTGTTCACCTACCAGGAGCCAGGGCTTTAAGTAAACAACAATTTATTGATCAGCAATAAGCCGTATACAATATAACATTTTATACAACATCACAAAGAGTACAAATCATAAAAAGTTAAAACTACTGTTATGAGTCAAACATACACGCATCATATAGCACCAAAGCAAAAAAAAATGGCATGTTAAAAGCTATAAATAAGCTGTCAAATTATTTTTGAGCATGATGCGTGTGTTTCTTAATATAAGCCATGCTTTACAAGTGTGTGGTTAAGAGGAACTTTGCCAGCAGTTCAATGATTCTCTTGTCTTTTGTTTTGAAGAGGTAACATATCAGAGGGAAGGAGACTGAGACCTCCAAGAAGTTCACCCAGCCATTTCTTTCTAGATGCTTCATAGAGGAGGCACAATAGTACGACGTGTTTTAAGTCGTCTATTAATTCCAGACTGCATTTACAAAATGTGGAAGATATAGCCTTTACCTTGTATCTATACTGTATATAGTTTGCTGAATAACACTTTGTTCTAAATCTAGTATAGATCCTCCTTAATCTGGAACATGTTATCATAGAAAGGTATATCTCAAAACTACAAGAAGATTTGTTTTTTAGTAATCATGAATTTGAGCTTAGAGAGCTGAGTAAGCAGAACGTTCTCATCCAGTGCTCCCAGTCTGATTTTTAACATCCTGCTTAACTTCTACTAAAGGTCTGTAATATACTTCATAAAGTAAATGTCCCAGGCCGGCTGGCATCATTACCTCCTTGATAAGCCGAATACGGGGATGAGTAAATCCCGAATTAGCCATTCTTACACTTTCTTCCAGGCACATTCTAGGGTATCTACTTTCAGGCAGCAAGAAAAGTTTGAGTAAGTATATAGTTTGTTGCTCCTGTATGAGGGAAAGTAAGGTGCGCTGTCCTGATTCCAATGCTAAAATACATTTTGGAGTCCCTTGTGGTAGCATGAGGATATGTCTGTACAGGTTATTTAAAATAGTTTGTAACCTTCCGGTCTGTGCATATCCCCATGTTTCACAAGCGTATAAGATGCTTGTTCTTATTTTATCATTCAGTACATTCATAGGTCCTTTTAAAGTTTTCCCCATTTTATTATTAAATATATTTAAGGCGTTCCCTGACGATCTCATTTTGTTTTGGATTATATCCATGTGTTGATGCCAGGAGAGATTGTAGGTAAAACTGACTCCTAAGTAGTCATAATACTTTACCTTGTGTATGTTTAGCCCATCTATCTTGAAGCTGGTGATGTTTTTACTCTGTTTTCCAAACGCTATTACTTTTGTTTTACCATAATTAATTTTTAGTTTATACTGTACACAAAGATTTGAACTTTGTTTCCTTTTAAGTCTCAATGATGAAGTAGACAGCAGAACCAAATCAGCGTATGCAAGACCATCAGTCCTTGTGCCATCTACCTTAGGAGCGTGGAAATTGGGGTTAGAAATCTGTTCCAAAATTATGTTAATATATATATTAAATAGGGTGGGTGCCAAAATGCATCCTTCAAACAACTTGAAGTCTTGCTGTATTTTGACAAGTGCAGTTAGCCCTAGCCTTTAAACTGCCCCAGAGAACAAAGGGTTAACCTTTCTATGCAGAGCATAGAATGCTGAGCTTGAGCTCTGTTGATGTCTCCGTTTCCCTTTGAACGCTAACCGTCAGATTCTTTACTCCGCCTCACTGAACAGTCGCTCCAGAGATTTCTCCTGCAGCTCGGTTCGAAAGTCAGTTTGTCGTTTTTTTCATCAATTTCTAACCGAAAAAAGTTTCCCACATAACTCTGTTCAGTCTCTGTCTGTGGTATCATGAGTACTAGATAGGTTTTGTACTGTTTCTATGTGGAACTTGTAAAAAGTGTGGATCGGTTCGGCCGAACTGATCATTTGTTTAATTCTTGTGTAAATTTTAGTGTGTGGTTACCGGTTCTCTTAAAAAAAAAAAAAAAAAAAAAAAAAGGGGTTCAGAAATGTTTTTTCTAAGACTCGTGACACGGTTAGGAACCGATAAGGGAGTCTTGCCTGGCGGTTGCCAAAAAAAGGGTAAGTTCGGTTAGGCTGGCCATGTCTGAGAAACCCAAGGAAAAAAAACGGGCCCATTGGGTTTCAACACTGCAGTGAGGTGTGGGGAGATCTTTGTTAAGGCCGATTCCCCACACCACCTATGTTTATTGTCTGGGGTTTGACCACCTCAATTCAGACTGCCAAATTTGCAAGAATTTTCCCAAATCTACCCTGGAAAAGAGATTAGGTAGCCTGAGGGAAAAGGCGGCCGAGAAGTCCGCTGACCCGGATGGCCAGCCCGGTTCAGTTCTGTCCGAACCAGGAGTGCCCTCTGACCAGGGCCATACTTCGGGCAAAAGGAGAACCGATCCCGAGGGGTTGGTTCTGACAAAAAGAAAGCGCAAAGAAAAATCGTCCGGTTCGGATTCAGAAGTCCATGTTCTGACTGCCGAAGAAATAGCCAGAGTGATTCGGATTGTGGAATCGCTTCGCCTGTTTCTGACCGATCTGGCACCTTTTGGCAGGGGCTCGGTTCGGTCGGTTCCCCCGGTTCACGATTATACTTTGGACGAATTTTATGAACTGGAGTTTGAGGAGGAAGGGGAGTTCGATGGTGAAAGTCTGGATGTGCCTGTGGAACTGGACACCCCCGACAGACCTTCAGGTGTATCCCCTCCTAGGCTTTCTGAGTCCCCTTCCCACTTTATGTTCTACAAAAAGGTGGCTGAGACCCTCCAACTTCCTATGGAAGAGGCAATGGAGGATCAGGAGGAGCCTGATTATGTAGAAATGATGGACATCCCAGAGTCCAGGAGACTGTCTATTTCCCTCCACAAATCTTTTGGGAAATGGACACACAAAATTCTGAAGTCTCCCAATTTTGTACCTCCTGTGGACAGAAGAATGGACAAGAGGTATACACTCTTGGGCTCAGAAACTGAGTTTTTATACCACCAATGCAGCCATGTTGGGGTTGTGCAGGCTGCTGCCTGTGATAAGGCAAGCATTCCCTTGGCTTCACATCCCCCAGACAAAGACTCTAGGAAGGTTGATGTCATGGCAAAAAAGCTGTACATGGCATCTTCCCTGGGGCTCAGACAGGTGAATGATATGGCCTATACAGCCAGGTACCAGAAGTCCAGGTGGGACACTGTACTGGCACTGGCTAAACAGGCCTCCCCCCAGCTAGCCAAGGAGCTGGAGGTGGTGGCTGCAGATGGGATTGAGGCATCTAAAGTTCAGTTTCATGCTGCTGTAGACTCTAACGATGTGTCATCAAGAGTCATGGCTACATCTGTGTCTATTTGGAGAATGGCTTGGCTCAGATGTACTAGCCTCTCACAGGATACCCAGGCTAAAGCCATGGATTTTCCTGTAGTGGGTAATTCTGTTTGGGGAGCAGACAGAGAATTACATGAAGAAAATGGACGAGTACAGGACCACATATAGGAGTGCTCAGGCCAAGGAGAGGCAGGCAACTCCTCAAAGGTAGCAATCTAGGGGCAGGGGAAGGGGCAGGCCTTTTCAAAGGCCTTTTTACCAAGCACAGGCCTCCCCTTCCTTTTGTCAGAGGGGGTTCTTCAGAGGGAGAGGCAGAAGGGGGATGAGCAGGGCTGCGTCCACTCCTCAGCCTAAAGCCCCTGCCAAGCAGACACCCTGATGGGCCAGCCCGGGTCGACTCTCCTATTCCAGTAGGGGGCAGGCTGGCTTCCTTTGTCCAGGACTAGATGTCTATCACACCAGACAAGTGGGTCCTGGAAGTGGTAAGCCAGCGACTGGTTCTCAGCTTCAAGAAATTTCCAAAGATGAGAGCCAGATCTTTTCCACCTGCAAATCTCTTGGAAACCCTTGCCCTAGAGGCAGAGTTTTTTTCTCTTCTGGCCTTAAGAGCCATAGAGAGAGTACCTACCCTACACTGGGGCAAAGGGCTGTACTCTAGGTATTTCCTGACCCCAAAAAAGACAGGGGGGTGGCGACCCATCCTAGACCTAAGATATCTAAACAAACATCTTTTAAAACCAAAGTTCAAGAGGGTAACTCTGGGAATAATCCTTCCCTCTCTAAGGCCAGGAGACTGGTTAGCTTCCCTGGACCTCAAAGATGCCTACTTTCACATTCCCATCAGGTGCTCCCACAGAAAGTACCTCAGGTTCGAGTTGCCCTCAGGCCACTATCCGTTCAGAGCAGTGCCCTTTGGCCTAACCTCTGCCCCAAGGGTTTTCACAAAGTGCCTGGCAGTAGTAGTTGCCTTTCTAAGAAGGCAAAAGATTTCCATTTTTCCGTATTTGGACGATTGACTAATAGTGGGCCAGTCTCCAGACCAAGTCAAGTCTCACCTGCAAGTGACCCAGCAAGTGCCCACTTCTCTAGGATTTCTTCTCAGCCTTCCCAAGTTGGATCTTCCTGGACATAAGTCTCCACCACTCATTCACACTTAATGGGATAGCCCGGAGGCACTAGGACCCAGTGGGAGCAAACTTTTTGCTGGAGGGCCGGCGCCAGAGATGGAGCCGCGAAGAGCGTGCACCGCAGCCTCAGCTCGTATGCGGTATGGACTATCTCGCCGACCCTCCAACCGCTTCAGTTCTCTACCGTCGAAAAGCGCCTTCAGTGCAGTGACGCCGCTGTTCGCTGGAGTCAAACTTCAAACTAGCAGCATAGTTTTCAGTTTTGTTGTTTTGTAGTAATATCTTGAATAAGTATTGTTTAAGTTTATTCTTATTTACAAAGAAGTCTCAGCCTACGTTGACGGAGTCGACCATTAGCGGGTCAGGTGACAGTAGGGAGACTTCGTATGAAAGCTGTTCAGTCAGCTGGGCTGGGTCTGATCCGCCGCCTTCTCCGGGGGTCTGACAACGGTCAGTCCGATGCCCGAGGGCGGGCGGTCGCAAGCATAAAAATAAACGGTTGTATTCTCTGCACCGCTCGCCTCGAGCTCTTCTTCGCCCACAGGTCAAAAAGAGAAGGCATCACCAAGGTCGCCTCTGATATGACTGCGCGAGACGGTCAGTTTGATTTAGTTACGGTCTCCTCCTTCAGAGTCGCCAGCTTCTGTTTCTGGTAGCCAACGTCTTCGACATCGTAGCCCTACCCCGCCCTCTGGTAGGTCTTCGGATGAGCAGTTTCATCAGTGGTCCGCTCTTATGGAGCAGTGGGCTCGGAGGTTGGTCCAGCTGCCTAGCCCGGTCACTCGGGGGCCTTCGGGCTTCTTAGGAGACCAGGTAGGGCGGTTGAGCCCTCCTGGTCGCCATCTTCGGGTCGGCCGACCGCTGCTTTAGGTGTCTCCCCCAACATGGCTGCGTGCAGGGCCACACCGATGCCTCTATCTCCTGCTCTTCTCCCCAACTCCTGTTTTTCAGAGTCTTGGGGTGTTTTTCACCGGCGTTTGCTGGCATGCTCGGCGCTGCCTTCAGCGCCGATGTATCTGTCGGCGCTTGTCCTCGGCGCCATTGAGTTTCTTGGAGCCATATGCTTCAGCAGGCCAGGCACCTGCGCGCCAAGGTGGTGTGTGCCGTCCGCGCTCTTGTTGTCTCGCGCCGCACCGGGCACCTCATGCTGTCACGGCACTGTCCCCGACGCAGCCCGGCGCCGTGGTGGAGTCGAGCGCGTGGTGGTTTCTGGCGCCATCTTCAGTGCAGTGTGGCCTCGGCACTGTGCTTTTTCTGCCGCCGCTTCTGTGGCGCCCAGGGGTTCTTAGGGCATCATCTGCTTTTCAGGACTCCTCCTCCTTTAACGCTTTTTCTTCCTCCTCATTTCCTTCTGATTTTCACTCCTTTCCTGTCCATGTAGTCCCTCCTGGACTGTCAGGAGATGACATTGAGCCTGACCCAGTCCTTCGACTGGGTGATGGAGTGGAAGGATCCATTTCTGCTGCAGAGCCTGTGGTTGAGGACCTGTCTTAAGTCTCTGCTGAAAAATTTGATTTCCACTCTTTCTCTCCAAACTATAGACATCGATCCTGGGAAATTGATACGACTCCAGTACTTCCATGTTCCGGAGATCCCTACGGATTTGACTCCTCCGGTATAGCCCTCCTTTGAGACGCTGTCTCAAATGGTATGGAATAATCCCGCTCTCATTCTTTCCGTGGCTAAATCCATAGATAGAAAATACTCAGCCCCCAAGGATCGACCTATTTTGGCGTCCCAAGCCTTTGCAGATCCTATTGTAGTTTTGGCAGAGAAAAAGGTCGTCCTTCCCCAGACTACTACAGCTCGACCTATTAACAAAGAATCTTGTAAGATAGACACTTTGGGTAAGAGTCTTTGCTGCTTCCTCCCTGGGTATGTGTATTGCCAGCTACCAAGGCTATTTCTCTCAATATGAGTATATCCTTTGGCACTCACTCAAACAAATGGTTGAAGCTCTACCGATTCGGACACACAGTCAGAGGTACTCCACACCATTACCAGGGGTATCGAATCCAACAACCAGCAGGTTAAAGCAACTATGGATGCTTTCGATACTGCTTCCTGAGCGGCGGCGGCTGGCATTTGTACCCGCCGTCATTCCTGGCTGCGCACTTCAGGTTTCACAAATGATGCACAGCAACAAGTAATGCCATTGCCTTTTGATGGTGTGTATCTCTTCAGCCCTCAAGTAGAACAGGCTCTACAAGCTACACAAAAGAGTAGGTCAGCCATTAAGTTGGCTCTGCCTCCTCCTGTCCCCTCTCGAGGGGGTGTTAATAAACGCCAGTTCCATAACCGTCAGTGCTTTCGAGGCAAAGGCAGAGGAAGTTTTCATAAAAACCAAGCCCCCCAGCATCAAAAGAAAACTCAACAGAAGGCGCAAGCACCCAAAGCGCCTAGCGCCGCCTTCTGAGTTCTTGGCCCAAGTCCCACCTCAACTGCCCAAGGTGGACTCTTCCTCAGTGGTAGGAGGTCGTCTGACGCTCTTCTGCAATCAGTGGAAATCGATAACCTCAGACAAATGGGTCCTCCGGATAATCCGCGAGGGGTATTCACTCAATCTTGTGGAGACCCCTCCGGATCGTCCTCCCAAACGACAGCCCAAGCTGTCAACCCATCAGTCAGACCTTCTCGCTGCCGAGATACAGGGCCTTCTGAACAACAGGGCAGTAGAAGTAGTTCCACTGCATCAGCGGAACACAGGGTTCTACTCCCATTACTTTCTGGTTCCAAAGAAAACCGGGGGCATGCGCCCCATTTTGGACCTCAGAAAACTAAACAAATTTCTGCCCAAGGAGAAATTCAAAATGATTTCACTAGGAACCCTGTTACCTTTGCTTCATCAACATGACTGGCTAGCCTCCCTAGACATGCAGGATGCTTACCAGCACATTTTGATTCACCCAAAGCATCACAAACTCCTAAGGTTTGTGGCTCTGGTACAACATTATCAGTTCAGAGTCCTGCCCTTTGGGCTATCCTCGGCGCCACGAGTTTTTATAAAGTGTTGTGCAGTTCTCGCAGCACGTCTCAGAAAGATCGGAATACAGGTGTTCCCTTATCTGGACGATTGGCTCTGACAAGTCCTTCCAGGCAGGAACTCTGGACGTGAACATGCTTCAAGCTTTCTCCGTCCATGGGAGTCCTGCTAAACCTAAAAATTGCGTAGCTGCAGCCCTTCCAGAAGCTCCTTTTTATAGGAACTCTTCTGGACACCTCCTGTGTGAAGGCTTTCCTTCCAGAGGACAGGAGGAGCGATATCCTTCAGATGGCCTGTCACATCGGGGAGAGCAACTCGGTTCCAGCTCTCTCGAAGCAACGGATGCTAGGTCTCATGGCATCCTCTGTGTTCACTGTACTCCTAGCGCGCCTTCACATGAGAGCTTCTCAGTGGATGCTAAGTACTCAGTGGTCCCCAACCACTCACTCGCAGTCCTTTCTCATTAAGGTGACAGAACCTCTAAAGAGGTCACTCACCTGGTGGTCGCAAAAGATCAATCTCCTAGAAGGATATCCCTTTGCTCCTCTGGATCATCAGATTTCCATTACCACAGATGCATCCCTGATGGGGTGGGGAGCTCACTGTCAGGCTCGCCACACTCAAGGTACATGGACTCAAGTCGAGTCCCAGCTTCACATAAATGTCTTGGAAATGAGAGCCGTCCTTTATGCGGTCCGGGCGCTAAAGGACATTCTGTCACACGAACATTCTCCTTCAAATGGACAACAAAGCAGTGATGTATTGCATCAACAAGCAGGGTGGTGCTCACTCTTACCCCTTATGCAGGGAAGCGATGAGTGTGTGGGAATGGTGCTTGGAGCACAAGGCTCTAATTCAAGCGGTCTACCTGCCGGGAGTGCAGAACAAACTGGCAGACCATCTCAGCAGAACAGAGACAGACCCTCACGAATGGTCTCTCGACTCAACCATAGTTCAGTCACTATTCGCAGAGTGGGGAACTCCAGACCTGGACCTTTTTGCATCCCCGTTCAACACAAAACTGCCTCTCTTCTGCTCCAGATATCCAGGGCCTGTCATTTTCTGTCAGGATGCGTTCAGGCTGCGGTGGGCAAAACGCTTTCTATACGCCTTTCCGCCTCTTCCTGTAATTCAGAGGGTACTTCTCAAGTTCGAATCCCAGGGGGGCCAAATGATCCTCATTGCTCCCTTCTGGGCTCGACAGATGTGGTTTCCACTACTCAACAGTATGTCGGCAGCTCCGCCAAAACTACTTCCCCTTCAGACGAACCTCTTGACTTGGGCCTGCTGTTCATCCCAACCTGAGGTCGCTTCACCTTCACACTTGGCTCCTGAAGAGATAGAAGTGAACAGGTTCAATGTCTCTCGCAGGGTTTCAGATATTCTTCTGGCTGCACGGAAGCCAGCCACTAGGAAAACTTTTATACAGCCAAATGGAAGCGTTTTTCGCTCTGGTGTGCAAAATACTCTTTGAATCCTTTTTCCTGCCCACCAGACAAAGTTTTAGAGTACCTCTTAGACCTCTCAAAGTTAGGTCTGCAGTACTCTACAGTTAAGGTTCACCTTTGTGCCATTTCAGCTTATCATGAGCCGGTACTTTCCTTGTCACTGGCTCAGTTACCTGTGGTTAAGAGGTTTCTTAAGGGAATTCTGCATACCAGACCTCCTATAAGACGCCCAGTCACAGCCTGGGACATTAATCTTGTGCTATATATGCTCACTCAGAAACCTTTCGAACCTCTGGCTACCTGTGAGCTAAAATTTCTCACCTGGAAAACTGCCTTCCTGGTGGCCATTACCTCAGCCCGCAGGGTCTCTGAGATACATGCCTTGGTCACAAACCCTCCGTTTACTGTGTTCCACAAAGACCAAGTAGTCCTTAGAACCCATCCTAAATTTCTTCCTAAGGTTGTTTCGGAATTCCATCTAAACCAACCTTTGGTCCTTCCCTCTTATTTCGCGAACTTCCAAAATGAAGGAGAACGTTCTCTTCATTCCTTGGACATCAAGAGAGCCTTGCGTTTCTGTCTAGATAGAACAAAAGACTTTACGTAAAGCTCAACAACTGTTTGACCCAGCCGGGTCTCGCTGAAGGAAACAGTCTGTCGCTATCAGATGCATCTCAGCATGGCTAGTGGCATGCCTTCGCCACTGTTATTCCATGGCGCAGGTTAAGCTGGAGGGCAGAGTGTACGCTCACTCTACTAGGGCGGTCGTGGCATCTCTGGCGGAAATTCACAATGTACCCATTGCAGATATTTGCAATGCGGCTACCTGGAGCTCAGTGCGTACTTTCGTTAAACACTACGCCTTGGATGTCCATGCCAGACGACATTTCCTTTGGCAGGACCATCCTTAATGGACTTCTGTCCTAAAACTGTGAGCTCTTGGTCTCTCCTGCCGCCCTCTCGGGGGATTATTAGCTCGGTACTCTCCCATTAGTGTGAATGAGTGGTGGAGACTTATGTCCGGGAAGATATGGAAATTACATACCTACCGTAATTCTTGATCTTCTTGGATGAGTCTCCACCACTTATTCACACGCCCACCCTCCAACTCCCGAGCTCACCTCTGTTGTTGGTCTTCACTCCCTCAAATCTTTAGGCTGTGAAGACTTCTTTGTTGACCCTTCTTATATGGGTCATCCGGACTATCTTATGTCTGGTTTTTGGTTAGGCTATCCTTCTAGGTTAGTTATGCTGCACCTCCTCGGGGAAAAAAAGATACTGAGGAGGTTGGAGGGTCGACGCCGAGATAGTTATTACCGCATGAGCTGAGGCTCGCAATGCCGCTCCTCGTGGCTCCATCTCTGGCGCCAGCCCTCCAGCAAAAAGTTTGCTCCTGCCTGGTCCTAGTGCCTCCTACGCTATCCCATTAGTGTGAATGAGTGGTGGAGACTCATCCAAGAAGATCAAGAATTACGGTAGGTACGCAATTTCCATTTCTCGAATCAGTCCAGCTTCTTCCCTTTTTAGGGGCAGAACTGGACACAGAGCAAGAGCTTTTCTCCCTCTAGAAAGGGCAAGGGTTCTTATGGACCTAGCCTCTTCCTTCAGCCTTCCGGTATCTTGACCAGCAAGGCATTTCCTCCAGCTCTTGGGCCACATGGTAGCTTAAACAGCAGTGGTCCAAGGGGCAAGATTCCAGATAAGGGATATTCAGTCCCATCTGAGAGGTTTTTGGTCTCTGAAGAAAGATTCCCTTACTAAACTGATCCCAGTGACTCTGACCTTGATCCAGGCCCTCCAATGGTGGCAGGATCAGGACAATTTAAGACAAGGTGTTCCTTTTGTCACTCAGCCTTGTTCAGTGGTCCTTACTATGGACGCTTCTCTTCTGGGCTGGGGAGCCCAGCTGGGGGCCCTCACTGCCCAGGGGCTGTGGTCCCCCCCAAGAATCTCTTCTCCATATCAATCTCCTAGAGCTCAGGGCAGTTTTTCTGGCCCTGAAAGCTTTCTCTCAATCAGTACAGAACAGGGTGGTTCAGATAGGAACGGACAACACCACCACCATGTGGTACATCAACAAGCAGGGAGGCACTCGGTCCACGGCCTTGTGCATGGAAGCCATGAAATTGTGGTCCCTGGCTTATTCCCTGCACACCTCTTTGGTAGCAGTTCACCTTCCAGGGAAGGACAATGTGCTAGCAGATGCACTGAGCAGGATCTCTCAGGGCCATCACGAATGGTCCCTGGACCCTCGAGTGTTGAAAGTGATTTTTTCAAGGTGGGGCACTCCAGAGATGGATCTCTTTGCAGCCCTAGACAATCACCAACTCCCTCTCTTTTTTGTTGCAGACCTCCAATCTTGGGCTCAGTCCCTCTAGATGCCCTGATTCTGAACTGGGAGGGGAAATTTCTGTATGCTTTCCCTCCTTTTCCTCTACTGTTCAAAGTTTGTCAAGATAAGGTCTCAACCTTGCAAGATGATTCTGATTGCTCCAGATTGGGCCAGTTAGCCCTGGTACCCCCTGTTGCTGTCTCTAGCAGTCCATCTTCCCCTGTCTCTTCCCAGGAATTACAACCTGTTAACATCCTCTCAGGGGAGGATTTGGTACCCCAATCTCCAGTCTCTCAATCTCAAGGCATGGCTCTTGAAGAGTTAGTTTGCAGATCTGCATCTTTCCCAAGGGGTTCTGGATATTCTCAAAGCTTCTCGAAAGCCCTCCACCAGAAAGACTTACAACTCCAAATGGAAAAGATTCAGCATTTGCTGTTCCAAGAAGCATATTTCTCCAGATACTGCTGGATTGCCTACTGTTCTGGATTATATGGTCCATCTTAATGGCCTAGGCCTCAGACCAGCTACTCTTAAGGTACACTTGTCAGCTGTTTCTGCGTTTCTGTCTGTGGGGAAGTCTTCCTCACCATCTTCTCACCCTGTGTTCTGTAAATTTTTTAAAGGATTGCTTCACACCAATACTTTTAGAGACCCTGCCCCTGCCTGGGATTTGAATGTTTGCATTGCTCAACTCATGCAACCCCCTTTTGAGCCTATGTCCTCAGCAGAGCTTAAGTATTTAACTTGGAAAACTCTGTTCTTGGTAGCCATTAGCTCTGCCAGGCGTATCAGTGAATTGCAACCCCTGTCAGTGGAACCTGATTTTATCTCCTTTCACAGGGATAAAGTGGTCCTTAGAACCAATAGAAGGTTCTTGCCCAAAGTGGTTTCAGACTTCCATTTAAACCGGTCTATGTCTCTTCCTATTTTCTTCACTGATCATTCTTCCTCTGGAGAGAGGAGGCTACACAGTTTAGATGTTAAGAGTCCTTAGTTACTACATAGAGCATACCAAGGGTCACAGGTTTGACTCCCTCCAGTTATTCCTCACTTACGGAGAAGTAGGAAAGGGCAAACCTGCCACCAAGAGATCTGTTGCCAGGTGGATTGTGTCTTTTGTATACAGTTCTGCTGTGAAAAACTGGGGAAAACTCCACTCTCAGGGCTGAGGGCTCATTCCACAAGAGGTACAGCTGCTTCCCTGGCTGCTGCCGGGGATATCCCTTTTGGTAGGTTCTGTCCCTCCTTCATGGAGGTACGGCTTGGTAGTCTGCACTTGTCAGAATACAGCAAGACTTCAAGTTGTTTGAAGAAAAAATGACTTACCTTAGTAATTATGTTTCTTCTATTGGAGTCTTGCTGTATTCTGACCTGCCTCCCCTCGCAGAACCTGGTTTGGGGAAGTGGGTGGGCAGGTGCAGTGTTGCACCTCAGGGGTGCTCTTTTTACACCCTCTTTTGTGTGGGTGTTTATTTTATTATATTCCTAGTTGGTTTGGGTTTTGAGTTTTGGGTTTCCTGACTTGAGTCTTCTTTGGTAGCCCAAAACTTTTTGTTGCCAGTTGGCTATTAAAAATTTTGTTTTACAATTTCCACATAGAATACTATTTGAGTGTTGCTTGTAAGAATCTGACTGTTAGCGTTCAAAGGGAAACAGTCAGACATCAACTGAGCTCGAGCTCAGCATTCTATGCTGTGCATAAAAAGGTTAACCCTTTGTTCTCTGGGGCAGTTTAAAGGCTGGGGCTAACTGCACTTGTCAGAATACAGCAAGACTCCAATGGAAGAAACATAATTACTAAGGTGAGTAATTTTTTTCTTGTCTGACCCCTATGTTCGTAAAGAATTTCTCAGCTAGATGTCCATACTGATTGTAATGGACTCTAGCCCAGGTATTTTCACGTAGTCTAATAACATCCAGCAAGGAACTCTCCAGCCCTAATACCTTAAAGGAAAACTACACTCAAAACTTGAAAAAATATATGTTGTGCAGAGTGTTTTAATTTGTATGTGAAGTTCTAGTGTTTCCTTCCCTCTGACTGGTATTAGGAGTTTTTCCTAAATTAGCCTGCTAGCTTTAGGGTAGTTTTACGACCCCTGGAGATCACCATATCAAATAGTTTTATTGCATTTCTTTGTCCTACAGTGCACCTTGTTTCATGTGATGGTGATGTAGCAGAGCCCATAAATTCAGCAGAAAGCATTGCATTACAGTCAGTTCACAACAACAAAGATGACTATATTTTAAAATTTGTAGAATTCGGCTTGGTGACTACCCTCATCCTAAAGGTTTTACTGTCCTGAAAAACTTTGCTGCTGGTATTTTTTGTGCAGCTTGTAAAGCTTCCAAGATATTTAGTTTGTTTGGCATGCGTGTGCTAAATGTTGGGTCTCTCTTACATCACAGTCACATAAGACAGAATGCACTGTGGGAACCAGAAATACAATTACAGTATCAGGTATGGAGATCCCCAGGGGTCGTAAAACTAGCATAAAGCTAGCAGGCTAATTTGGGAAAAACTCCTAATACCAGTCAGAGGGAAGGAAACACTAGAACTTCACATACAAATTAAAAAAACTCTGCACAACATATATTTTTTCAGGTTTTGGGTGTAGTTTTCCTTTAAGTGTTGTCCAAAGAATTTTCCTGCTGATGTTATCAAAAGCTGAAGAGAAATCCACAAAACACCAATAGAGATTTTTTTTTTTTTTTTTTTTTTTTTGTATATTTCCAGATCAAATGATACAATACATAAGTGTTGTATTGTGGACCTATTCTTCCTGAAGCCGTTTTGTCTCGTTCAGGATTAAGTTTTTTCTTCAGCCCAATCTAATAGTCTTCCCAGAATTATCCTTGTGAAGATCTTCTGAGAAACATCTATGAGGCTGATTGGTCTGTACATTTTCAGATTGTAAGGATCCTCCTTTTTGAATATGGGGAATATGTGACTGCCTACCCAACTTGGAGGACAAGGGAGTCCTTGTACAAGTCCATTAAATAATAGAAAAAGAAGTGGACACCACCAGTTAAGAAATGATTTATATAGGTCTCCCAAAATGCCATCAGAGCCTGGAGCCTTGTTAGATTTCAGTAATGATAATGCCTGGAAAATTTCTCCTTCTGTGATAAAGATGGGCCGTGGATAAAACATTTCTCCCCTGGGCTCTTGGGCTGTGGTCCTCTCTAGCTCAGTCTGAGAGAAGCACAGCTCCGAGAAATAGAGAGCCTGGGCTTCGGGTGTGATGTAGGCTTCTAGTCTATTGGAATATTTGTTGTAACCCTGAGATACTAATTTCCAGAAGCCTCTACCATCTCTGTTCAGTACGGACTGTCATAATTTTTCCCAGAGTCCATGAGAATATTTTTCCTTTACCCTTTCTAAAGTTAACTTGTACTTTTCTCTTTCTGTCTTAAGCAGTTTAAAGTCTGCGGTAGTATTTATTTCTTTTGTTTTTATGTGTTCTAAGTATTCTGCCAAAATTTTTTTTTTTTTTTTTTAGCCTGTAGGCAGTCTGCATTGAACCAAGACTTTTTATAGAACTGTTTACAAGAAGGTATTTTTTTCATGCACCATGGTTTCAGTAACATAGATATCCTTTCCCAGCTTTCTAGGATATTAGTGGATTCATAAAAGTTTATGGTAAAATCATGTATGTTACGCACTTATCCAGTTTTTAAGAAACTCAATTTGTATGGTGAAAAGGTCCCCAGATAATTATTTTCTCGTTAATAATCTCCAAATTGTCCTCCAGGTAGCCTGCTTTCCTATTTGTTCCAAGAGGACAATTCAGAGTAAGAGCAGTGGGACAGTGGGCGGATTCCAGTCTATCGTTAACCTCTAATTTTTGTACCAAATGGGTTGCCTCCAGGTTAGTCCAAATTAGGTCCGGAGTAGAAGAACCCATAGAACCTCTAAAGGTAAAGGCCCCCAACATATCACCCTGAGTTCTTCCATTTAAGAGACAGTAATTCCTGGATGCAGAAACTTCCAAGAGGACTCTACCTCTACGGTTAAGTACCAGATCCTGTGAGAACCTTTTATAGGTGATGTTTTCATTAACCAAAGGAAGCAAATAGTCAGTATAATCATCTTCCAGAAGACGAGAAGAAACTCTGGCATTGAAGTCTCCCAGAACAACTATAGGGCAGTCTGCATAGCTATCAGACAGGTCATCTAGCAGAGTTTTCAAATTCTGAATAAATGTATCTGCTGTCTCAGAATGTCTAGATCTGGGAGGAAAATATATGTTACACAGAATAGCTTTCTCTGGGCCCTTATGGATTTGTAGAGCCAAAATTCCCTCTAGGTTTGTAGCTATTCGGGTAATTCCTAAATCTAACTGTGTTTTGATGAAAAAGGTATGTCCCCCTTTAAGCCTACCAAAGTTTTTATCTCTGGAGGCCGATAAAGTTATGGCTGTATAACCTGCCAGTCCAGGAGTGGACTCTTCAGTGCCCCATGTTTCCTGAATCCCTGTTATGTCAAAGGACTCAAGAAAACTCAAAACCTCAGGGTCTGTTATTTTGAGATGTATAATCTCTATATACCAAGAAAGAATAGAGAAGGGCATCCATCATGTTCCTTTTTCCCCTCTGTATTGACTACCATCCCAGTATTTGGCTCTTCAGATGTTAACTCCCCAAGATCCTGCCAAGGTTGCCAATGTCAGGAGGAAGCCACGGTCAGCAATGGCGCATAAGTATTTGGGTCTTCAGAGTTTATTAGCAGAGAATCCGACACTGGGGCTAGCTCCTGTAGTCCCATCACAGGGATTCGGCCGTAAGTGTCCGAGTCCAGCTCTATCGGGTCCACCATATGAATTCCTTCTAGAGGGTCCAGTTTGCCTGCTGATGACAATATTCTGCTAAACAGATTGGGATTTTTAAAGGTAATAGCAATCTGAGATGACAGACCTGTGTTGTCTTGTATGTTAATAGAATCCACCATATTCCAGGAAATATGCAAATCTAATGCTTTTCCTAGGAAATGGAGGAGGTCCCCTTTCACCTTCCATCCTTATCCATAAATTTCCACCCAAACACTGCGATTGTTCTCCCTAGCCATGACTTTTTCTGGTTTTCAATGTGTTCATTAATCACTCCTAAAATTTTCCTCTGGGGTTCATGAGCTGCTTCATGCATTTCATCCGGAGGGGGAGACTGCTCATAAGGACTAGTGTCCTTACTGCTGGGGGGCTCAGGGATAAATCTTGGGACTAACATAGGGAATGTAATACCATAGCCCTTCTCCCTTAAGAGTAATGTATTTTCTAAGATGGAATGGGCAGTCCTCAAGGATGTGCAGTAGAGTAGTACAGTTTTCCTGTAGTGCGGATTCAATGATCTAAAAACTGATACTTCCTTTTCTAATTCAGGATCGGATAATTCAAGAAAGTTAACTACCCAGGCAAGCAGTGATCTCTCTGTTTCATTCTCTAATATGGCTACGTCGTGGATCTCAGTCAAAAGTTCAGTGTTTCCACATTTCTGTAAAACAGGAGAGATCCCTGAAACATTTACTGGACTCTTACTAAGAGAGTCATCTTTGGGGAATGGGTTACCGAAGGTCTCAGACTCCCTCTGGAAGGCAGTCAGTGACTCCCTGCTCACTGCTTATATGTGCCATTTGAGTGGCGATTCGTCTCCTGCACAGCCAATTGTTTACTCTGCTTTTAAGTTCTTGAGTGGGTCCTGACCCTCCCTTATTGCCTGTGCAGTTGGCACTTTCAGATTTGTATGTGCCATTTGGATGTTTTTGTTTTTACTAGAGAAAGGCTTACTTTTTCTTTTTTTTTTTTTTTTTTTTGTTGACTCTGTCTGTCAAGTTCACCATTATCCTGTTTTTCTGAATCTAAGTTCTTTATATAACATTCACATATTTTATTTTTGTTAAAGGGTGAAGGGAGGTGTACCTGTATGCCCATGTTTGCCTTATCTATGGTCAAGGATTCAGACTCAGGATATTTTTTTACTGCTGTTCATGATTCTGCCCAGAAGTACTCTGTTATGAAATATGTCTGCTCTTATGTAACATCTCATTTTTAAGCCTGTTAATATTTTCTAATATAACTATGTCAGCGGAATATCTGTTCTTTAAAATCTCTAGGGTCTGCTTCGAGATAGTGGAAGTATCCACCAGGTATGATTTATCGGTACACTGAATTTCATCTGTGGTGGGATCTGTTTCCTGGGAGATCTGAAACCTCTGTGACTTGTACTTTCCCTCTATTTCCTTATCTGTTTTATGGATTGTATCCATCTTCTTTAATCCTTCGATAGTGACACAATTCTTTAATTATGGATTTTAGATCTGTATGTTCTCCTAGCTTTCTGTTGGGATCTGAGGCTAGACTATAACTATGTTTAAATTGATCCTGCTCTGTTGGTTGTCCTTTGCTTCTGGAAAAAAGCCTAGGTGATGTGAATATCTCTGGATGAATATGGTCGAATGGATGGTATGTGTCTGAGGTTGGGGAAAATCTCTGCTCCAGATCTTTAGACCTCTCTAGCTCCTCTATGTCAGACCTATATGTATCCCATGCGTATTGATCATAGGAAGTGGAATTAGCAGACTGTATGGACATGCCCCAGTCTTTTCTGGAAGAGTTTTCAAAGGAAGCTTCAGGGTGGCTGCCTAATCCATTTATATGGTTGGTCGGATTGGTTGCTACCAAAATAGGGTGGCCCTTCCCTTCCTTTATTACTCCAAAATCAGTTATTTGCAGTTGTTTCCTACCTTCCAAAACATTTACGGGGAGGGAAGAGGAGGAAGACCTTCATGTCTTCTCTCCAGGTTAGCATTTTCCATGTGTAGTTTCTCCTTTTCTTTGTTTGGGTTATTAGAGGTATTAGAAGTATTATTTTTATATTCATCTTTACACCCTCTGTTTTTCTTGATACACATGTGAGAAGTGTCTTTTATAGGATCATCCTGAGTTTCTAATATTTCAATGACTGAGCTGGAACAACGAGCTTCTCCTGAAGCTAGGTTTAAAACAATGCCATTTCCACTTCTAGTAACAACCATTTTAGAAGTAGGCTACAGTATAAGTGCAAGGATAAAAATGAATTATTATGGATTACAGGACACTCTAAAAGTACAAAAGGCAATGCAGTTTCAACACTAGGGTACAAATTATAAGTCTAAAATTGTTGTTCAACTTTGCTGAATTGTTATAAAATAAGTCTGTGTTCAGCCTAGAAGAAGTTAAATAAAGAACACAGATGATGTAATTCAAATATCGAGTATCAGGTATCAAACAGGTGTAAGGTCAGTAAATTTTAAGGGATAAAGCTGGAATACTTCAGTTCCATTTCCAGCACGAGCAGCAAAGGCAGCACAGAGTTCCCGTGATGAAATCAGGCCAGACCAAAGAAATAATGATCACTGGAACCAAAGCCCGTACCAATACCGATGCCAAAGCCAATTCCTGGGTCTCTCAAACGAAAACAGGAGTATCCGAGACGGTGCCCAGCAGAAAATCTGTCAACTTGAGTTTATTGCTGATGACAAGTTATATTACTGTTATATTACTGTTCTCCATTGCCCGATTCCTGGAGGAGGCACGGACCAGTTTATTCCTCCTTAATATAACAGTTAAATGTTTGTTATAGCGCAGTAACATCATCATCCAAGGAATGGCACTTATTTGGCAGTTTTTGGTAGTTCCACCGCCACACTATTTGTGTCCGCTGGGGAATATGACGGGAGGATTGTTAGGAGAAGCGCCCCACCCACTCTACAGTATCTCTCTCACTACTGTTAAAACTAATTATTGCCGTTAAACAGTGCTTATAAAGGGAAAGATAATGATATTGTGGCTAAAAAAGCTAGGGAAAGCTAACTTCTGACTAGAAACTGAGTAAGATGGAATAAAAAAAGCGTAAATCTCAAATTTCTTAAATCTTGTGCTTTCTGCTCATACTTTAATTCAGGGAAGAAGTCTGCTCTGTAAGTCTGTAAGGTCAAAAAGTCATAGGAGGAATCTTACAGAACTAGACTTTTGGATCTTAATTAAAAAGCTGTGATTTTCTGTGCAAAAATAAAAAAACAACGCAATGCCACAAGGCGTCAGAGCAGCAGCTGGAGAGCATTCAAATGCAAATACAGCAGGGGAGCTTGGAATTTAACAGCCGTTTCTCCACCAGTCTACACCGTAATGAAGGGTGTACTGAATAAATAAAGGGAGAATGAACAGGCTGTTAATATAAAATAAAAAGGGTAAGTTAGTTAGATCAATTAAGTCGAACAATCAGTCGGCTGAATAAACTCTCGGAGAGCTCGATTATTTAATTAGTTAAAGCCCTGCAGCAGCAGCAGTGTTAACAAATATAATGATATATTACATTTTGTTCTATTAAAACATCCAAAACTTTTAGGAAAATGCAAACCCAGCAGTCAAAGGTCAGCTAAAGTATAATGTATACTATTCTGTGGGTTTGGGCTGACCAGCTTAGTTAGACAGGCAATCAAAACTTAATGGTAGACAAGGTCAGTCCTATAGGTATGATAAAAAGGCTAAAACCAGCTGAAAAACAAAACCGGAAAAAGAGAAAGGTAAAAACAAATCCCGATGCAAACAAATAACCAAAGACCATCAATGTAATCAACCTCTAGTGCAGTAACGGAGGTAAAAATCATAAATGTAAAATACATGAAGAGTAGTCTCTTTCCAGGGTAAAAAAAATTACATTCCTTGTTTAGGGGAATCGCAGGATCTTCAGCAGAAAACATTTCCACCATACAGCCATCCGAAGGCTCTAGCCCTTCTGTCTGTGACTGGGGCGGGCTCCGCCATTGCCCGGTTTTCTCTGCTGTTTTTACTGCGGCACAAGATGGACTGGAAAGGCAGTGTTTAAAACCCAAGCGGTTCTTTTCTACCAGGAAAATAAAAGGCCAGGCAACAATGGCATACCTGTTCCAGGAAGAAAGCAAGCATAACAACGCCCTGCTCCTTCTGAGCTTCACGCAGAATAGCGTTCAGCCGCACCACCGGAAGTCGGGGCTTTTTCCGTTTACGTCCCTCCCCTTGGTGCAGACTAGCAATGCACTCCAGTGCGTGCGAGCTCCCGCACATGCATACAGGGATGCCGCCGCCTGCAGCCAGCCCCCTTGGCTGGATCCCCCAAGGCTGATGTACCTCAAATCTTCACTGGGAGTCACCCAAGCCAGGGATCAACATCTCTCTCTCTCTCTCTCTCCCAGGAGAGGAGAGCAGGCCTCCAGACTCTCAATCCTCTCCTCCTCATCTGACCCCCGGCACTCTGAGCTCACTTCCAAACTCAGGTCGTCGGTGTAGCGCGAGGTACGGCAGTGCCTCAGCCCTCACTGCCACCGGGCCAGTGAGAGTATTCATGTTTAGTGAACTTGGTATGCTCAATCTCTGTGCCTTAAAACGTAGAAATGGTGAATCTGTGGACAGCAAGAGGCTTGTTGGCCCATTGTTTCTGCCAGTCCTGAACTAATGTTTAATATGAGAGCCAGTGGGGCTCTTCACTACCCCCCACCCTTCTGGTGTGGTCTTCATAATTTTCCATGCCCTTGTATCTCTCCCACCCTTATTGAATCCCCCACTGATTTCTTGCAGATCACCTCTTCATGCATCTTACTCTCTCCTTCCACCACCCTCTTTGTGAAAAGTACTTCCTGGTATCTCTTAGACTTGCCTTTGCCAGCTTCTTGTGTTCCCACTCAGTCTGACCAATTTTCTGCTATCCACTTTATTTACTCAGTGGAGTTACTTGTGTATTTTTATTCATATTTCCTCTCTCCATTCTTGACTCGAGTGTGCACGTTCAGGTCTGCCAACCTCTCCTCATATCAGGCTGGCTATGGGCTTTTATTTTTTGGCACTGCCATTTATGCACCCGGAAAATATTTTTGTGCCACCTTATTTTGATTATCAAGGAAGCAGTAGCATTACGGGTTGTTGCATCGTGAGCTGCTCGGCCATTCACACCCCAGTGGGGAGGAAAAAAAAACTGTTTAATAATAATAAATGCCATGGCCTCAAGAGACGTAGTGACGATATTTATCACTCGTGCTGTTTGACCTTTAGCATCACTCTTGGCTGCGTCACTCATGATGTCATAAGGTGAACAGCAGCTGAGCTGGGCATAGTGTGTGTGTGTGTGTGTGTGTGTGTGTGTGTAAAAAATATACACACTTATTTGATAATTAGGTAGTTACACTGGTCCAAGGGACCATTTTCAGGAATGACCCGGTCCATCTAGATGGCACATAACATTAAACGCAACATACAATGCATTAGAATTAGCATTCGGGTAGAGATGGTACATATAGTCAAGTTAGGCAACTCTTGAAAAATCAGTTATTTCTCTTGGGGCCATGACATATCCCACAAGTTGTGCATGTGTTTTGTTCCTGATGATAATTCTGCAAACAAGCTTGAGGTCAAAATACAGCTAAGGGTTCCAGACAAACACAAATAGCTTTCTGTAAATATTTCAACAATATATGCATTAGCAAGCCAAGACATCTCAGTTTCAAGGAGGGAAGGAACAGCAAGTAAAGGAAGAGAGAGAACGGGGAAATTGCGGGACTGTCGGAGTGGCCAGTTCCAAGATTCCACTAGGAAAATTTGATTACGCAATCAGACGGGCAAGAAATGGACAAGTGACAAAATAGGGGAGGACAGAAAAATAGATCCTTGCTTTTAACTCTCTGCATAACAACCAGGACAGGGTCTCACCCATCCGTGTCACCAGTAACACAGGCTCTATATTGCTTGGTAGCACAAGCAGTAAAATAGAGAATAATGTATGGGTGGTGTGTGTAACGAGAAGTTTACACACACCCAAGGGGTAAGATTCTACATAAACAGTTTGTGCAGGTATCTTACCCCAAGGGTGTGTGTAAACTTCAAGTTTACACACAACACCCCATATTTTATTTTTTGTAATTAATGGTGATTTGCACTGTTTCTTCGCGGCTTTGTGCGGTTTGCCATTATACACACTCGTGTATAACGGGGAAATTACGCCACGGTTTCTCTATGGGGGAAAAGGGGAAGTCATTAATTATAAGGTGATTATGAATTGGCTAGAACAAATCCTGAAATGAGAGGAAGTTCCAGTCATGATGGAATCTAGTCTAAAGAAAAGCCTGCTTAAAACCCTATGTTCTTGAATTCTGCAGGATCCATTTTATAATTGCAGTAAGATGTATGTTATGTTATTTAACTTCACTTCTGAGGTTGTGGGGTGCATTTGGCACATAGCAATATACTCGAGGCATGATGTTATCCTGGGAAACCCACATGCCCTCTCATGCCTTATTGATGAAATGTCTGGTGGGCTCATGGAGTTTGAAGAATCTGGGGTGAACGATGACAGTTGACTTTGTTTAGCAGTACTGTTCTATGTTCTTGGGCCTTTTTTCTTTTTGTCTGCGCACATGGCAGTTCATTTCCCTCTCAGGGGACTCTTCAGCGCTTTCCATATAATAGCCCAAGATATGTCAGAGGGTCTTTTAAGGGCTAGAAATGATTAATCCTTGGGGTGCTGCTGAGTAGCCTAAGCGGAAACAGCACTTCACTTGTGCTCCCTGGAGAATTGGTTTAAAATTAATATTTTAGCCTATTTTCAGTGCAGAGTTTAGATTTTTGTGTTCAGTAGCTGGATACTATAGCAGCAAGATGGGCAAATCTCTGGGCTCTGCTCCACTGTGTGGAGACTTTATTTTAAGCCTGAAGGACAGAAGCGCGACAAGCAGCCCGGCCCTTGCAGCAAGGTAATGCTGGGAGCTCGGATGATGCTCAAGCAGGCGAAGTGGCTCTACCATCAGTGCCACGCTGGGGCAGTTGGTGAAAATGGTCCAAGATTTGGACTGCAAATTTGGCACTCTGCATTCAAGGGTATCCACCCTGGAAACCAGACTGGATACCATAGAACAGTTGCTTCAGTGGTCATAAGCCTCTGTTTCCAAATCAGTTGACAGCACAGCCCGCCTCATAAAAGAAAATTCCTTGCTATTCCAGAGGCTCGAGAATGTAGAGAACTAGACAAGGGAGAGAAATGTTCATATTGGGCTCCTGGAATCAGTGGAGGGAGAGGACTGCTTCACTTTTTCCAAAATGTTCATCCCCAGTGTGCTGCAGTTTTCTGAGGATGACCTTCCCATTTCTGTTAGAAAGGCCTTTCGCATCAAGCTGCAGTGGGCAGCCGCAGCACCATCCACTCCCTGGACCTTCATGGTAGTGTGCACTGGGATAGGAGACCGGAACAAAATTGTAGATATAACATTTGCTCAAGTTGCAGAACACATTGGTTAATACATGCTAGATATATGCAAATATATGTTGTAGTATGACACAGGAGAAGCAGAGCAGAAGGCTGCAGAATAACTAAAGTGGATTGGACGAACAGCATCATATGACCACCAAACAACCATGGATTGAATTCATAGAATTCAATGGCAGATAAGGACCGCTTGGCCCACCTTGTCTGCCCATTTTCCTACCTAACAGAAGCGGCAGATCCTAGTTAACCAACAGCTTACTTCCTCCTACCCCCCCACTAGGACTGCCTTATGTCTGTCTCATGCATTCTTGAATTCTCCCACTGTTCTTGACTCCACAACCTCCTCAGGGAGGCTGTTACGTGCATCCACAACCCTCTCCATGAAAAAACACTTCCTCACATTACCTCTGAGACCCCCAATCTTCAGATTGTGCCTCCTTGTTGTTGCACATCTTTTTCTGAAAGATGCTACCCTCTTGGACTTTGTTGATTCCCTTGAGGTACTTGAAAGTTTCTATCATGTCCCCTCTCTCCCTTCTTTCCTCAAGGGTATACATATTAAGCTCCTTTAGTCTTTCTTATGTCTTCTGGTGCAGACCCTGCACCATTTTGGTTGCCCTCCTCTGGACAGCCTCCACTTTGTCTGTCTTTGCGGAGATGGGGTCTTCAGAACTGCACACAATTCCCTTTATTAATCCACGGTTGCCATTGGGAGTGCGCCCTGGACTCTGTTAGTTTGTGCCCTTCTCCGTGTGTCTCGGTGTCTCCCTACAGGTGGTGCTGCTCCATGTACAGACACTGACAGACAGATGGAAAAGTCCTGAATGTCGGGCAGGAATCTAGCCTCCTTTCAACTTTTTCTGTTGAAGCAGTGTATCCTTCCCACCCACCGCCCTGCGGTCCTCTAGGAACCCAACGGTCAGTGTCCCCAAACTGTTCATATGGCGCAGAGCACAAAGCGTTACAGTGAAAATGAAACATACCTGTAATACTCTCTTGCTGTAATTTTCACAATAAAAATGTTCCTCGTAGCATAGTTAAAAATCTCAGGTGACTGGGGTGCTGTGCATGCTGGGACAGTTCGCGTGCATATATTTCCATTCAGTACAACAGCCACGATTTGACATCTTCTCCCAGCTTGCATAGCAGTCTGTCCCTTCCATGCCACCTACGCCGTGGACCTCCAGCAGCCATCCCCAATGTGTTCTTCCCGCCCCCTCGCCCATAACAGAAGCTTGCTCCTATATGTGGCTTTCAATTTCAACCCTTGTGTCTCTACCCACCCACCCACCTCATGGACCTCCAGGGACCGAGCGTTCAGTGTCTCCAAAGTGCTCCCCTGGCGCACAGCACAAAGCATTGCAGCAGTAAACGAAGTCGAAGACCTGTAAAATGTTAGACAGGTAGTAAATAATGTTTTCAGATGCTGTCAAAATGTTACTGGTAGTTTGTAGTTGTCAGATGTAAATATGAAAATTAGGATCTTACTTCAAGAAACGACTCTTGCAGCAGAATACACCATTGGGACTGAAGCCGTCAGGCAGCAGGACACCACGGAAAACTTCTAGCTAGCTACATACTGCAGGGGACAGCTCCTGGCATTACATCATAAAAGGGGCGGTCCCCCAGCATCCTCGGTTCTTTTCCTGCTGTCAACTCACAAGCATCTGCTCTACGGACGCCTTCAGCTATTGAATGATGCCACTTGAGTATTTCTATTACTACTTTATTTTCCTTTTTTCGAAAAAGTCCAATTTATTTTCTTTGTATGTTGTCCTTCCTGATGTCATCTGTCGAAAGGCACTCCACAAAGTGTGCTTGTGGCAAACAAATTCCTTTTAAGGGTAAGCACAAGGCCTGTGTCAGGTGCTTAGGCACGAAACACGACACTAAGGCCTGTCCAATTTGCCTAAATTTTAACAGCTGCATGAGAATCTGAGAAAGTTTTGGAGACCTTCCTTTCAGAAAAAAGACTAGCAGCCATGTAAAAAAATTCCTCCTCTCATAGATTGGGGAAACAGGGAGAAAAACTGAAGGAGAAAGAGCGCTCTCCATCCACACAGATATAGAAACATAGAATTTGACGGCAGATAAGGACCGCTTGGCCCACCCAGTCTGCCCATTTCCCTACCTACTGGATAAGCTGCAGATCCTAGTTAACCAGCAGCCTACTTCTTCCTACCCCCATCCCCTAGAGTGGCCTTATGACTGTCCCATGCATGCTTGAATTCCACCACTGATTTTGACTCCACAACCTCCTCTCGAAGGCCGTTCCATGCATCCACAACCCTCTCTGTGAAAAAATATTTCCTTAAATTACCTCTGAGCCGCCCCCCATCTTCAAATTGTGCCCCCTTGTTCTTGCACACATCTTTTTTTGAAAGATGCTACTGTCTTGGACTTTGTTGATTCCCTTGAGGTACTTGAAAGTTTCTATCATGTCCCCCCTCTCCCTCCTTTCCTCGAGGCTATACATATTAAGCTCCTTAAGTCTCTCTTCATATGTCTTCCAGTGCAGACCCTGCACCATTTTAGTTGCCACCCTCTGGACAGCTTCCATCCTGTCTGTCTTTGTGGAGATTGGGTCTCCAGAACTGCACACAGTACTCCAGATGGGGTCTCACCAGCTGTCTGTACAGAGGGATAATAACTTCCTGTTTTCTACTGGTGATGCCTCTCCCTATGCATCCCAGTATCCCCCCAGCCCTCCTTGCTGCCCTCTCACATTGCTTGCCCACCTTTAGGTCATCTGATGACTACCCCCAGATCCCTTTCCATTTTTGTTGTTAGTATCTCACCCCCCATTGTGTACTCTTCCCGTGGGTTTTTGTTTCCCAGGTGCATTACCTTGCACTTCTTAGCATTGAATCTAAGCTGCCATACATTTGACTATTCCTCTAACCTTGCCAAGTCCCTTCTCATCCTTTCCACCTCACCTTGTGCATCAACTCTGTTGCAGATCTTTGTCATCTGGAGACATACTTTTCCTTCCAGTCTCTCTGAAATGTCGCTTATAAAGACATTGAAGAGGACCGGTCCTAATACTGAACCCTGCGGTACCCCACTAGTAACCCCCCTTTCTTCAGAGTGGACTCCATTTATTATTACTCTCTGTGTCCTATTCTCCAGCCAATTCTTTACCCAGGCTATCATCTTGGGACCCACTCCCAGGCTGGCTAACTTGTATATTAATCTTTTGTGTGGGACTGTCAAATGCCTTGTTAAAGTCTAGGTAGGCCATGTCCACAGCCCCTCCCTGATCTACTACTTTGGTCACCCAGTCAAAGAAATCTATCAGATTCGTCTGGCATGACCTTCCCGCTGTGAATCCATGCTGCCTTGGGTCCTGTGCCCCTCTGGCCTGTAGATACTCGACAGTTCTTTCCTTCAGAAGTGATTCCATCATTTTCCCTATCACTGAGGTTAAACTAACAGGTCTGTAGTTTCCTGCTTCTGCCTTGCTCCCACTTTTGTGAAGGGGAATCACATCTGCCCTCCTCCAGTCCTCGGGTACCACCCCATCCTCCCATGATTTGTTAAAGAGGGTAGTCAGTGGTGTGACTAGTTTTACCCTTAGTTCTTTTAGAATTCTGGGATGAATCCCATCAGGCCCCATTGCTTTGTCCACCTTCAGTTTTAAGAGTTCTTTCATAACCATTTCTTCTGTAAATGGGCTGGTATCAACTTCTGTATCCAGAGTGTTTCTGTTGTTTGTTTTAGGTACCTCCCCCTCTTCATCTGTAAATACTGAGCAAAAATATTTGTTTAGTATCTCTGCCTTTTCACAGTCTCCCTCTGCCCACCCTGTCTCCCCTTTATTAAGCCTCACTATCCCTCCTTTGGTCTTCCTTCGCTCCCTGATGTACCTATAAAAGGTTTTATCCCCCTTCTTAACTGAGTTGGCTATCTTTTCCTCGGTTTGGGCCTTTGCTGTTCTGACTGCCTTCCCAGCTTCCTTTTGCTTTAACTGATAGAGTTCTCTGTACTGTTCCTTCTGTGATTCCTTGTACTTCCTGAATGCTTTCTTTTTTCTCTTGAACCTTCACTGCCACTTCCTTTCAGAACCATAGTGGTTTCTTACATCTTTTTGTTTTATTTGCTTCACACAAAGGCTTGTTACCTCTGTGATGGCAGTTTTTATTATTCCCCATTGTTCTTCCACCCCTCCTTCCTGTCCATTTGCTAGTGCATTCCTTAGGCACTCACCCATTTTGGCAAAGTCAGCCCTCCTAAAGTCAAGTACTTTTGCCTTTGTATGGCTTGACTCTGTTGCGGTGTGAGTATTGCAAACCATATTGTTCGATGGTCGCTAGTTTTACCAGATGGCTACCCACTTCTACATCTGTGATCCTCTCTCCATCTCCATTTGAGAGAACCAGGTCTAAGATTGCTCCCTCTCGAGTGGGCTCCAGTACTAGTTGTCTAAGGCATGCCCCCCTGTAGGGCATCTAGAATAACTCCACTCTTTGAAGTGGCTGCTGCAACTGCACTCCAGTTAACATATTAGATATAACATAGTTAGATATGACTCCAGGGCGAGCTCTGACTCTGCTCGCTCCAACAGATCTTCGTTTCGGATGAAGACCTTGCCTCTGCCGGCCAGAGTCCAGATGCCTGCTGGTGCAGGCGTCGCGATGCACCCTCCAGCCCTCAAGGTCAGGCCGAAAGACCACACAGCCGGCCTTTGGGCTCTTCAAGCTGGTCTGCATCCACAGACCGTCTGACCAAGGCACACTCCAAGTCGGCTGCTACTACAGGCCCCGATTCACTGGACTGGTGCCGGGACACTGACCACTGGAGGTCGGCCTCCCAACCCCCCAGGGGAACCTTGGTGATGTCCACTAAATTGACTTCTGATCTGACATTCCTTAAGCAGACCTCAGACCCGAAACAGACGTCTGCAAAGTGCTGTAATGACCAACGACTGACAGAGGTCCATAGAAAGGATGTTCCCTCATCCAGACGATCGGATGATGAGGGCACCGACGCCAGAGTCGAGTGACTTAGTGACGACCAGGCATCAGGAGACACGGAGGAAACAAACCTCCCAAGTGACCCGACGCCACCCAAGGATCAGACTGGTGCATCGGGTCACAATCCGTCAGGCCAGAGAAATGGTCAGATGACACCTCGAGAGAGACTGACGCCAGGTCTCTATCTCTGAGGTGAAGGAACTGTTTTGCTATTGGTGGGAAACGGGTTCCCACCAAACCACTGATGGAGAACCTACCTCCCCCAAAGGAGCAAATTCTGGACAGACCACCCCCTAGAGATGAGTCCCAAACCTAGGGGCCAGTCAAAGGACAAGAAACAAAAAAAGAAGCGGCCAAGGTCTCCATCACAGACCCCTTCCTGCTGTCCAAGCGTGCACAGACATAAAAAGCACCATAGGTCAGATTCTTTCTCCTCTGACGAATCTCACTCCTCCTCCTCTATATCCTCCAGACCAGGCTCTCCATTCAGCATCCCTTCACTCTTCAGGATGGTCACCTTGCCAGGCTTAATCCTGATGCTGTGCCCAGACGCTTGACTAGCATCGTTGGATGTGCAAGATGCCTACCTCCACAGTCCAATCGCAAAACATCATTGGAGGTTCTTGCGATTCGAATTCCTGGGTCATCACTACCAACTCCGAGCCCTGCCTTTCGGCCGGTCATTGGGTCCGAGGGTATTCACCAAATGTCTGGTAGTGGTAGCGGTGGCACTCTGGAGAAGAGACCACTATGTCTTCACCTACCTGGACAACTGGCTCCTGACGGCTTCATCCCAGAGAGAGCTAAATCGCAGTAGACACCTATTCGATATTCATTCTCTCATCAACCTGTCAAAATCGACCCTTATGCCTTGCCAAAGACTACAGTTCATTGGCATCCTGGACACCAGAAAGGGAAGGGCCTTTCTACCAGAAGACTGGGCAGAACGTCCATGAAGCTTGACAAGGAACATCATGAAACAAAAACAGGTCTCGGCAAGGACCATGTTGCATCTTCTAGGCCACTTGGTGGCTGCCATAGCCACGGTTCCCCTATCACACTTACACATGAGAACCATTCAGTGGATGCTCAGGGTACAATGGGATGAACGCCAGGATGACTTGGACCAGCTGGTCTCTGTCCCCAACTCTATTCTCAGTCTTGCAATGGTGGCTGGTCCCGGAACACCTCACAGTAGGAGTTTTATTCCTGTCACCAACCCTTTCACTGATCCTGACCACAGATGAGTCAGGATCAGGCAGGGGCGGCCAAAAGACTCAAGGACTATGGTCCGGGACAGAAGGAGCTCTTCACATAAATGTCCTCGAAATGAGGGCAGTCCTTTACAACCTTCAGGCCATGCAAATGGACCTAACCCTAGGATATTTACTGATCCAAACAGACAGTATGTCAGTAGTGTTCTTTATCAACAGACAAGGGGGCACTCACTCATCAACTCTGTCGAGAAGTGATGAGAGTGTGGTACTAGGCAGTAGAGCACAATATCACCCTATTGCAGTGCATGTTCCTGAGTTACAGAACACACTTGCAAATCTTCTCAGCAGATCTGGATCCAGCGTACACAAATGGGAGCTCCTACAGCCAGTAGCAGCTGCAAAATGGGGGACGCCAGAATTTGGATCTCTTCGCCTCCCCATAAAACACAAAGCTGCCCAGTTCCTGCTCGCTAGATCCAGGGCCTGGGCCTGGTGTTTTCTGGCGAGACGCGTTGTTCCTGTCCTGGACAGGCAGGTTCCTCTATGCCTCTTCTCCCTTCCCTCTGATCCATATAGTCCTGCTCAAGCTGCAGAAAGACAGAGCAGTCATGATTCTGGTGGCCCCATATTGGCCCAGACAGATATGGTTTCTTCTACACCAAGGCCTGGCGAGCGAGTGAGCCACCCTTTCCTCTTCCGCTCAACTCGCCCTTACTGTCACAGGATAACGAGTCACTGATTCATCCAAATCGCAGATCATTACACCTGCACGCATGGCTCCTAAGGACCTAGCAATAGTTTGCCACAAAGTCTCAGTGTAGCAGATGTCCTCGTGGCAGCAAAGAAACCCTCCACTCAGGCCACGTATGCCATGAAATGACGCAGGTTTTGCCTTTGGTCCTCGGCCTGTGACCTGAACCCTTTAACTTGCTTGGTGAAGTCAGTATTAGAGTTCCTCCTTTCCTTATCGGAAGCAGGGCTGAGTTACTCCTCAATTAAGGTGCACCTTTCTGCTGTTTCTGCATATCATGCAGCTGTTGGGAACAAATTCTTGGCCCAACTAAATTTGTCACGCACCTTCTTGCATGGCATCCTCCACTTGAAGCCACCCATCAGAGATCCGATCTCTCCTTGAGACCTTCTGTTTGTTCTAGAACAGCTCATACTACCCCCCCCTTTTTTGAACCAGCCACAGATTGTGAGCTACGCCTTCTTTCTTGGAAGGCATTATTTTTGGTTGCAGTTAACTGTGCAAGAAGAATTTCTGAGCTCCATGCACTCGTGTAAAGAGCCGTACTTTTTTTTTTGTTTGTTTTTTAAATCTGTTTTTCCCTCCTGCAGCCACAGTTCCTGCATACCTCTAGCCATCACTTCTCCTCACTGCCGACCCCGGAGTTTTGTGCGTGCCCAGCTGGCATACGCTACTGTACTATCGAGAGGGGCCCCCTCTGATGCCCCTGCGCCCGGCCAGGATCCATTACCGGTGCACGCCTCTTCCAGGCATATGCCGGCCAGTGAAGCTGCAGCTATCAAGCTGCCACGGGCTTTGTGCTGCCATTTTCCTTTTATGTGGTCCCCTGGAGTGTGAGCTTGCAATGACGTCGCAACTCGCAGACGTCTGCCGCACTCCACCGTTTTTCTAGGGATGTGGATTTGTTCAATCCACACTTACTGGCAGGTTCTTTGCCTCTTTAAATCTTGCCGGAAGGTCTTCAAGCTGGCTCCTCCCACCCACCCGGGTGGTACAACTCTCGGCTCCGGCCCATAACTCCAGATCTTCCTTACCGCTTGGAAGCTCATGTTCCCTCCTTAGCGCTCTGCGTTTTTAGGCCTGGATCTACACTCTTAGGTCAATCTGAAACTTATTCTTAAATTTAATAGACTTCGGTCTTCTCTTCCCTCACAGCTGCAATGGACAGATCGACTCCCGGATTTCGTCGGTGCCCCTGTGGGCAGAAGATGTCCCGGACCGATCCGCACTCCACGTGCGTTTATTGCCTTGGACTCGGTCATGACTCAGGCTTGTGAGTTGTGCAAATACTTTTCGGCTTTGGAGGACCGCGCTGCCCGATTGCTGTTGGGGTGACCCGAGAAATGTTATCCTCCGGGCAAGTCGAAGGAGGCCCGTTTGGGTGGTGTCCACGGCTGTGGGCTCGGCAGAACAGCTGGAGCAGACTGCCCTCGAGGAGGAGGCGGCCCAGGGTGTATCATCATCATCCTCGGTCATGGCATTTATCCCGCTCTCCTTGGGCTCCTCCTACACAGCTTCTTTCAAGGAGCTTTGCCTGTATCTCTACACCAAAAGAGAAGTGCCTTCGGGACATTCCTCTCTGTCCAAAAAGGACTCCAAAGGTAAGTCCCACCATCTGTGTTTGTAGGAGCGGGAGAGGTCACCTTCCCCGGATAGTTGACACACTGCTTTGGTCAAGGTTGAGGCTAAGGCCGCTGGCTTCACGGTTTCCCGGTCAGGTCAGCCGGCCGAGACATCTGTCGACGCGGTCGAGATTTTTCTCGACCTGTTGGATGGTTTGTCGACTGGAGAAGCCAACAACCCTTCTTCACTCGTTCCCCCGGTGGAAACCAAGGACTTGCCTGTGCCTCCTGTGCCGGGGTCCCTGGTTAAGTTCCCTGAACCTAGGGAGGAGTGGGTTTCCCCCGCCCTCTCTCAGTCCCACCCTTGGAATCCCCGAAGGTCTCGGCACAATGGAAAGCGGCGGCGCTGCTTATCCTCATCGTCCTCTTCGGAGGATGGCTCCGGCGCAAGTTGCGTCGGCGCTGCGAGGATCTAATGTGGCAGCAGCTGTTATTGTCCGGGAATAAGCAGACTCTGTCACCTCCTCCGGCCATTAAGCGGCTGTCACTGGAGCGGCCGAAACAACCCCTTGTAGTATTCGAGAAGCCGAAGCTGGCACCGGTTGTTTGGCCGAAACTGGCTGCGCCTCCAATTGTGGTGGAACCCCCGCCTCCACAGCCTAAAACTGGGGCCCCGACCAAGGATTCTCGGTCGGGTCAGGGCTTGCCCCATCGGTTGTCTGTCACCCTCACTCCCGATCGATCTCGGCAGGTGGAGGGTGTCTCAGGCGCTCGGCAGCTGTTCGCAGACTTCTGAGTCTGATGACGACAACTTCTTGTTCTCCAGGCTGCTTGACCTGGAGTCCACTGGGGGTCAGTCGGTGGACGAGAGCCCTTCCTCATTCCTTGGAATGTTTTGACTCATCTGAGTCCACTGGGATGAAGCTCGAACCCATTTCTAAACGAGCCAAGTATCCCCTCACGGAGATACTGGACCGAGGGGATTCCCCTACGGAGGCCTTTCCGGTGGCCGAAGCCATTATTGACCCGGCCCTGGAGCTATGGCAGCAGCCAGCTACTTGTCCAGCACCTTCAGCCAGGATGGCTCTGAAGTATACTGTTCCCACCGGGTCACTCTCCGGTTTCTCGGGGCACCCCTCTGCGGAGGGGCTAGTGACGGACAGCATTTTTCTGCCGTTCTGGGAACGCTCGGGATGTGGACAAGCCACCCGATAAGGAGTCCAAGAAATTGGACTACTCTGGGCGGAAAGTCCATGCTGTTTCCTCCCTAGGCCTTCATCAGGCTAGCTCGGCCATCCTGATGGCACACTTTTTACACGCCCTTTTGGACTCCTTGGATGAGGTGATTCCTCATCGCCCGGCTGATCTTCAAACGACGGTCAAGCAGGTGCGGGATCAGGGAAGGGCGGTGGCCAAACAGCAGCTCCAAACTTCCTTGGACATCGCTAACTCATGTGCCTGGTCAGTAGCGGCCGCAGAGCTTGGCTGCGGATCTCCAGCTTTATGGTAGATACCCCAGCACAAAGCTGGCAGATGTTCCCTTCTTGGGTACCGACTTGTTCGGTCCCGGGGTGGAGGGTCATCTGCAATGGATCGAGAAGTCCAACGCCACCTTGGACTCGGTGACGTCTGCCCAGAAGCACAAAGGCCGCCCGCAGCAGCATATGCCCTTTCGTCCTTCAGCCACTGCGGCACGTCCGGCCCAGCAACACCAGCATCAGGGCCAGCAGGCTTGCACTTGGCTCCCCAAAGCCAAGCCTGCTGCTTCCTCCGGGGAAGCCGGGAGGAAAAGGTCCAGGCAGCTCCTCGGCTGACCCTTCCTCCAAACCTGCCCAGTGACGGGTTGAGGGGTGTTGCCCCCAACCTCTTCACTCCTCCCTGGGTTCCCCCCGTAGGGGGATGGCTTCGCCATTACCTTTCCGCCTGGTCCGATATCACCACGGACCGCTGGGTGTTGGAAGTGGTAGGCAGGTGTCTGCCTCTGGAATTCGAGCGGTCCTCAGCCTGTCGAGCCATCACCCCCACGGGGGCTACAGGTTCCGCAGCCTCTGTCGGCTCGTCGAGCCGACACTGCCCTGCTCCTCAAGAAGGAGGTGATCAGGGAGGTGGCGGATCCTCCTCCAGACCCAGAGTTTGTGTCCAGGTACTTCCTGGTCCCAAAATGGATGGGGGGGGGGGCTGGCACTCCATTCTAGACCTACACGACCTGAACAAGTTCCTAAGAACTCATACCTTCAGGATGGTCACTCTGGCTCAGATCATTCCATCCTTGGAACGAGGCGTGTGGTTCTGTTCTCTGGACCTTCAGGACGCGTTCTTTCATGTCCCAATCCATCTGTCTCACCAGCGGTTTCTCCGCTTCAGGGCAGAGGGATCACTTTACAAGTTCTGGGCCATGCCCTTCGGCCTCTCTCCAGCTCCCAGGGTCTTCACCAAATGTATGGCAGTGGTGACAGTATTCCTTCGGCGCTGAAGGGTCTAGGTGTACCCTTACCTGGACGACTGGCTAATTGCAGCCCCCTCCAGGTTGGAGGTGGAGCGGTCCAGGGATCTGGTCCTACAGGTCTGCTCTCAGATTGGCCTCCTCATCAACGAGGCCAAATCGGAACTTGTGCCATTGCAGGTGATTCAGTTCATCAGGGCAGAGCTCTACTCTCTTCGAGCCAGAGCACGGCTCCTGGCGGACAGGGCCCGAGGTCCTTTCCTCCTTTGCCCAATCATTTCTGGATGGGCAGTTGTGCCCTGCCTGGGACTTCCTGCGCCTTCGGGCCTCCTGGCGGCCTGCACCAGCGTGGTCCGTTTGGCCCGCTGGCATATACGTCCCCTGCAATGGGGGCTGGCCCGCCAATGGTCACAGCGTTCCAGTCTTCTGGACTAGCCAGTGACAGTGACCCAGGAGATGTGGAACTGCCTCCAGTGGTGGCTCGTTCAGCTCATCTACAGGAGGGTATCCCATTTGTCCGCCCCGAGCCGATGGTCACTCTGACGACCGATGCCTATCTGGGTTGGGGTGCCCCTCTGGGGGAGCACAGAGCCCACGGACTCTGGTCCCCTAAGGAGTCTCAATGTCACATCAACCTGCTGGAGCTTCGAGCGGTCCGACTAGCCCTCACTGCCTTTGCTCCGTTTGTACGGGGGTCAAGTGGTCTGGGTCCAGATGGACAACACCACGACCATGTACTACCTAAACCGTCAGGGCGGGACACACTCCTTGACTCTGTGCAAGGAGGCTCTCTGCACTTGGTCTCTCGTGAGCAGACTGAAGGTGGATCTCCTAGCCATCCATGTGGCAGGAGCCTCCAACACTCTGGCCGATGCCCTCAGCCGGATAGGTACTGCATCTCACGAGTGGTCTCTCTCCTGCTGGATTTAGTACAAGATCTGTTCTCCCACTGGGGCACTCCTTGGGTGGACCTTTTTGCCTCCACGGAGAATGCGAAGCTGAGGCTGTTTCATGCCTGCCCCCCCCGCCCCCCTCAGCAGGGCTCGCTGCAGGGAGAAGCCTTCTCGAGGCCGTGGACCCCGGGCCTCTTCTACGCCTTCCCTTGATCCACAAGGTGCTTCTCAAGGCGAAGAGGGACAAGGCACAGGTGATTCTGGTAGCCCCAGACTGGCCCCGCCAGTTCTGGTATCCAGATCTCCTCAGCCTCTGCTCCAGGCTCCCGAGGAGGCTTCCAGCCTGCCCGGAACTGATCTCTGCCAACAAGGGGAAGGTACTCCACCCAGACCTTCAATTCCCTGCACTTGATGGCCTGGTTCCTGAGCGGCTAGAGTTCCAGGCTTTGGGTCTTTCTGACGAGGTCCTCAACGTTGTTGAGGCATCCCGTAAGGAGTCGACCAGAAAATGCTATGCCTTCAAATGGAAGAGATTCTCCATTTGGTGTCAGGATAAGGGGTTGGAATCTTCTTCCTGTTCTTTGGCTAGCATTCTGGACTACCTGTGGTCCCTTTCTCAGCTAGGGCTTCGGTCGACGACCCTTAAGGTGCACCTGGCAGCCATCTCTGCTTACCGGGCGCGGGCTGGAAAGCAGTCAGTGGCGCAGGAGAAGGTGGTCGGGCACTTTTTCAAAGGCCTTGATTACATATCCTCTCCGGTGCAAGAACCTCCACCTCCGAGGGATCTACTGCTGGTATTGGCTAAGCTCATGGGCAAGCCATTCGAACCGATGCACAGGTGTGACATCTCTCACCTGTCGTGGAAGACTGCCTTCTTGGTGGCTATCCCGACAGCCAGAAGGATGGGAGAGCTCCAGGCGCTTTTCATTGAGTCGTCTTGTCTGGTCTTCCACAGGGACAAGGTTGTCCTGCGTCCCCACCCGAAATTCCTTCCAAAGTTGGTGTCGGAGTTGCACCTTAACCAGGTGTTGACTCAGCCGGTGTTCTGCCCCAGTCACACCTCAGAGGCTGAATATAGGCTCCATACTCTGGACCCTAGAAGAGCACTCTCTTAATATAAGGAGTGGACGGCTGAAGTTCAGGGAGAGGTTTGCCAGCTGTTTGTCACCTACGCTGAAGCCGCACCTGGCAGACCTGCAGCCAAGTGGACGATAGGCAGGTGGGTCACCTCCTGCATAGATCTCTGCTATAGGTTGGCGGGCATGGAGCCTCCCAGAGGGATAAGAGCTCATTCTGTCCGCCATACCGCTGCTTCCAGGGACGTCCCTATCCAGGAAATCTGCAGGGCTGCTACCTGGAAGTCAGCGCACACCTTCATTACCCACTACCACGTTGACCTTGAGTCACGCCGGGATGCTAGTTTTGGGACCTCGGTTCTCCTGTCCTTATTTCCCAAGTATAGGGGGTGCGCTCCTTGCCTCCCTCCTCCCGGAGAACTGCTAGGAGTCAGCCAGTAAGTGTGGATTGAACAACATATCCACGTCCCTAGAAATACAGGTTACTCACCTGTAACAGGAGTTCTAGGAGTGGTATATGTTGTTCATCCACACAACTCATCCGACCTCCCTGGCTTCGACTTGTATCCTGGCTTCCAGCGGGCTAGATCTGGCGTCATGGGGTGGAGCCGAGAGTATTACCACCCGGGTGGGTGGGAGGAGCCAGCTTGAGGACCTTCCGGCAAGATTTAAAGCGGCGAGGAACCTGCCAGAAAGTGTGGATGAACAACATATACCACTCCCAGAACTCCTGTTACAGGTGAGTAACCTATATTTCTGCACCACTCTAGTAGTGCCCCCGGTCGTCACCATGGGCTGCTACAGAGCGGTGATTCCCTGGATCCCTCCCCGGGATGAGATGGCAGTCCTCCGAACGTTCAGTCCCATCCCTCCCCTACCGACCCAGGCTCGCATCCGAACCCGGGTCACCAGCATGGCGTGACGTCCAGCGCCTCAACCCTCAGCATCACCGGACCGGGTGTATATAGCCATACTTCATATTTTTTTTTTTTTCCATAAGGACAAGGTGTCCTTGAGGATCAGTCCTAAGTTTTCTACCAAAGGTAGCTCCAGAGTTAACCCTCAACCAGGATATCAACCTCCTGGTATATTATCCAGAGTATCCTAATAAAGGAGAGGCTTTCCTGCACACATTGGATATGCACACAGGATACTCGGGTTCTGCCTGAATAGGACCAGACCGCACCGATAGTCTGACCAGTTATTTTTGTCCTTTGCCCGCAGGACGTTAGGGGCACCAGTGTCTAAACAGACACTCTCAAAATGGTTGGTAAACTGCATTGTGTTCTGCTACCAGAAGCGAAACAAACCCTTACCGGTACTGGTAAAGGGATACTCGCCAGAGGGATGGTGGCATCATTTGCCTCCCTTAGAAATGTATCAGCTCCTACCATTTGCGCAGCAGCTACATGGGGCACAGTGCACACATTCATCAGACACTACATTTCTGGACATTGCCTCCAGGCACAGAGCAGGCTTTGGTCTTGTCCTTCAGGGGCTTCTTTCATGAGGGGTTCCCTTTCACCCTTCTCCCATTCTCCTCCCTAATTTAGGGGTAATCCTTGTCACTGCTTGGGACTCCGTCCTAATGGTGTAATCTGCTGCAAGAGCTGTTTCTCGAAGTAAGATAGTACAGTTACGTAGGAACTTACCGTAACAGTAGATCTTCAAGAACAGCTCTTGCAGCAGGTACTTTCCCACCCACCTCCCCCTCAGGAGGTCAGCTGTTTTGCAATAATTTTCGTGTGGTCTTCCTTTGAAAGTGGATCCTCTGTCTCCTATCAGAATTGCATTGCTGTGCCAGAGTCTCCAGTGGGAGAACTGAGGGATGCTGTAGGACCGCCCCTTTTATGATGCGTATGATGCCAGGGGCGGGGCCGATGTCAGGGGCGGTCCCTCACTGTATGTAGATAGCTAGAAGTTTTCCATGGGGTCCTGCTGCTTGACTTCTTCAGTTCTAACGGTGTAGCCTGCTGCAAGAGTTGTTCTCTAAGATCTACTGTTACGGAAAGTTCTTGTGTAACTGCTTTCGCACACCAAGGAAGCAGTACCAAAGTGAAAGCCATCATTGCTGTTCAGATATACAAATGCTGAGCAGTACTCACAATACAGCAGAATAATCCATAAATTAGAGATAACGGAGGTTCAAAACCTATAAATGGCCATGATAACGAAAACTGTTACACACTTTTCTTTGTGTTGAGGATGTTCTGTTTTTTCCACTTCATATATCTGTTGAAAATGTTCAACCACTATATTAGTATACGTTTAGTATTCAACGTGCATGTTTCCTGCTGTATACATCCTTTCACAATTACACAGCTGAAACGTAAAAACATGTTAAGATCCGTTCATTGCTTGTAGTGTTTTCGTTTCATTGCAACTGGCACCCACCCACCCCACAAAAAAACATGGATTAATTCCACAGTAGAACCAAGGTCTGTCGTGGTTTAATGCTTATTTGTTCTGTACCTTTTGAAAGTTTAATCTATGCTTTCTACGCTATTTTAACTTGATTGAACTGAATTTGTTCGTTATCTAGCCTGTTTGGCAGTGTGGATCCTGCTTACTCCTGGGAGGCTGAAGGACATTTTCCTTTGAATATATTTCCATTCCTTTAATAGTGAGCTGTAGACCAGTAGGTCATTTTAGTAACGGTAATTCAAACAACATGAAGTCTTGCTATATTATGACAGTAGCAGTTTGTCCCACCACTAGAACTGCTCCGGAGGTGAAATGGTTAATACCATTCCAAAATAGAACTTTGAGCACGAGCTCTAAGAAGCAGCTCTATGTGTAATTTCAAACCTGAACTGTCAGATTCTTTACTCCGCCTCAGTGAACAGTCGCTCCGGAGATTTCTCCTACTGCTCGGTTCATTTCTTGGTTTAAACAGTGTTTTCTCGGTTCGTTCAACGAGAATAGTTTTATTTTAACCGCCAAAACCGTTCGGTTCAAGCTCTGTCTGTGGTAATCGTAAGTAAATTAAAGGTTTTGTCTGTGTGGAACTTGTAAGTTTATCGGTTCGGTTTGAACCATCAGCTGGGTTTAAAACTTATTTACTTTAAGTTTAACATTTTAGAGTGCGGTTCCGGTTCTTATCGGTTCTAACAAAAAGCAGTTTTATTACGTTTTTTCCAATACCCGTGACACGGTTAGAACCGGAGCAGGGTGTTCTGTCTGGCACCTCGCCGCTTAAAGGGCAAGTTTTCTGGTTAGGGTTGGCATTCTGTCTGAGAAACCCAAAGATAAACCGGCCCACTGGGTTTCAACACTGTGATGTCTGTGGGAAGTTCTTGCCAAGGCTGACCCACACACCATGTGTCTATTGTCTGGGGTTTGACCACCTCAGTCAGACTGCCAGATATGAAATTTCCCTGCAGCCACCCTGGAAAGAGATTGGGCAGGCTCCAGGGAACGAGAGGCCAATAAGTCCGCTGACCCGGATGGCCAGCCCGGTTCGGTGCCAACCGAACCGGAGGGAGTGCCCTCTGACCAGGGCGAGACTTCCTCGGGCCAAAGAAAAGCTGGTTCTGAGGAACCAATTCCAGTAAAGAAAACAAGAAAGTCAGCAGGTTTGGAGTCCAAAACCCCTTCTCCAACTGCTGCAGAGATAGCAAAAGCCATACAAATTGTCCAGTCACTGTCTCAGGTTCCGTCCGAACTGCCACTATCTGGCAAAAGGTCGGTTCATCCGGTTCCAGTGGTTCAGGAATATGATGTTGAGGAATTTTATGAACCGGGGGAGGATGATTATGAACAGTATGAATGTGGCTGGGAAGGTCTGGGTGTGCCCATTGAACCGGACATTTCCCCAGACAGACCTCTAGAATCTCCCCCTATGCTGTCTGAGTCCCCATCTCATTTTATGTTTTACAAAAAAGTTGCTGAAACCCTCCAGCTTCCCTTGGAAGAAGCTGTGGATGAGCAAGAGGAGCCTGATTTTGTAGAAATGATGGATGTTCCAGAGTCTAGGACATTGTCTATTCCTTTGCATAAGTCTTTTAGGAAGCAAACAATAAAAATTTTAAAAGCTCCTAATTCTGTGCCTCCTGTAGATAAAAAGATGGACAGAAGGTACACATTGTCAGGTCCTGATACAGAATTCCTTTCTCAGCAATGCAGTCATGTTGGGGTAGTTCAGGCTGCAGCCTGTGATAAAGCTAATATCCCCCTGGCTTCACATCCTCCTGACAAGGATTCCAGGAAGATTGATGCCATGGCGAAAAAACAGTATATGGCAGCCTCTCTGGGACTCAGGCAAGCAAATTATATGGCTTATGTAGCTAGGTATCAGAAATCTAGATGGGATACTGTTATGGAATTAGCCAAGCAAGCCCATGGCCAGCTGGCTAACGAACTAGAACAGGTGGCTGCTGATGGCATTGAGGCTTCTAAGGTACAGTTTCATGCTGCTGTGGATGTTAATGATGTTTCCTCTAGGTCATGGCCACATCTGTAGCTTTTAGAGGTTGGCCTGGCTCAGGTGTACTAGTCTGTCACAGGATACCCAGACTAAGGCTATAGATTTTCCTGTGGTGGGAAATTCTCTGTTTGGGGAGCAGACAGAGAATTACATGAAAAAGATGGATGAATATAGGACTACTTACAAAAGTGCCCAAGCTAAGGAGCGGCAAGTCACTCCTCAGAGGCATACCCCCAAGGGTAGGGGTAGGGGTAGGCCTTTTTACCAGACTCAGGCCTCCTCTGCCTATGCTCAGTGGGGCTTCTTCAGAGGCAGAGGCAGACGAGGGGTGGGCAGGCCTGCTCCCACCCCTCAGCCTAAAGCTCCTGCTAAGCAGGCACCCTGATGGGGTGCCCAGGGCCGATTCTCCTTACCGTAGGGGCAGGCTGGCTTACTTCAGTCAGAACTGGGCTTCTTTAACCTTAGACAAGTGGGTTCTGGAAGTAGTAAAGCCGGGTCTGGTTCTCAACTTCAAAAGTTTCCCAAGTTGAGAACCAGACTTTTCTACTGCAAGTGCTTCAGAGACCTTTGCTGTGGAAGCAGAGGTCTCAACCCTGTTGGCTCAGAGCAGTGGAAAGGGTTCCTCCCCTGCACCAGGGCAGGGGTCTGTATTCCAGATACTTCCTTACCCCAAAAAAGACAGGAGAATGGCGGCCTATATTAGACCTCAGATATCTGAACAAGCATCTTTTGAAACCAAAGTTCAAAATGGTAACTCTGGCAATGATTTTACCCTCCCTAAGGCCAGGGGACTGGTTAGCCTCCCTGGACCTCAAGGATGCCTATTTCCACGTCCTAATCAGAAGCTCCCATCGAAAGTACCTCAGATTCGAACTACCCTCAGGTCATTACCAGTTCAGAGCAATGCCCTTGACCTTACTCTGCCCCAAGGGTATTCACAAAGTGTCTAGTAGTGGCAGTGGCTCACTTAAGGAGGCAAAGGATTGCTGTTTTCCCTATCTAGGCGATTGGCTCATTGTAGGCCAGTCCCCAGAACAGGTAAAATCTCACCTGCAAGTTACCCAGCAGCTTCTCACCTCCCTGGGCTTTCTGCTAAATCTACCAAAGTTGGTTCTGGAACCAGTCCAGGTACTCACCTTTATAGGGGCAGAGTTGGACACAAAGCTAGCCAGAGCTTTTCTTCCCTTAGAAAGGGTGACGAATTTAGTGACTCTGGTCTCCTCCTTCACCCTGCAGGTCTCTCGACCAGCAAGACACTTTCTGCAGCTCCTGGCACACATGGCTGCATCCACAGCTGTTGTGCAGGAAGCAAGATTTCAGATGAGACATTCAGTTTCACTTGAGAACCTATTGGTCTCAGAGAAGAGACCCCCTTTCCAAGTTGGTCCCAGTGACTCGAACCTTGATCCAGGCCCTCCAGTGGTGGCAGGATCAGAGCAATTTAAGATTGGGGGTCCCCTTCATTCCCCCTGCTCACAATTTGACTCTCACTACAGATGCTTCCCTTCTGGGTTGGGGAGCCCACATGGGTGACCTTTCCACTCAGGGAGTGTGGTCCCCAGGAATCTCTGCTCCACATCAATTTGCTGGAACTCAGAGCTGTCTTTTTAGCTCTTCAAGCATTTTCTGCATCTGTCCACAACAAGGTGATACAAGTCAGAACAGACAACACCACAACAATGTGGTACATCAACAAACGGGGCACTCGGTCTTCGGCCTTGTGCACCGAGGCAATGAAGTTGTGGTCTCTGGCCTATTCCCTGAACACTTCCCTCATAGCAGTTCATCTTCCAGGGAAGGACAATGTCCTAACGGATGCTCTCAGCAGGATTTCCCAGGGCCATCACGAATGGTCCCTGGATCTTCAAGTGCTGGGGATAGTCTCTTGCCAGATGGGGCACCCTCAGATAGATCTTTTGCAGCCCCAGACAATCACAGACTTCCTCTGTTCTGTTGCAGGCCTCCAGTGTTGGGCTCAGTCCCTGGATGCCCTTCTCCTGGATTGGGAGGGGAAATTTCTTTATGCTTTCCCTCCCTTCCCTCTCCTATTCAAAGTATTAGTCAAAATCAGATCTCAGCCTTGCAGGGTGATTCTGATTGCCCCGGATTGGGCCAGGCAGCCCTGGTACCCACTCCTTCTGTCACTGACCATCCATATTCCCCTTTGCCTCCCCAGGATTCACAACCTGTTAACTTGTGCCCAGGGAAGGGTTTGGTATCCGACCTCAAATCCCTCAACCTCAAGGCCTGGCTCTTGAGGAGTTAGAGTTTGCTGATTTACACCTCTCTCAAGGTGTTCTTGAAATCCTAAAGGCTTCCAGAAAGCCTTCCACTAGGGCTACTTATAGTTCTAAATGGAAAAGGTTTTCCATTTGGTGTGCTGGGAAAAATATTTCCCCAGAATCTGCTGATTTGCCCATTGTATTAGATTACATGGTCCATCTTAATTCCTTGGGTCTCAGACCAGCTACCCTGAGAGTCCATTTGGCAGCTGTATCTGCTTTTGTGTCAGCAGGAAAGTCATCCCCTCTTTCCACTCACCCAGTGTTTCCCAAGTTTTTTAAGGGATTACTCCATACTAATCCACCCTTTCGGGAACCGGCCCCTGCCTGGGACCTTAATGTTTATATTGCCCAGTTAATGCAACCCCCTTTTGAACCTCTGTTTTCTGCAGAGCTTAAGTATCTAGCTTGGAAAACTGTTTTTCTGGTGGCTATCACTTCTGCTAGACGCATAAGTGAGTTGCAAGCCTTGTCAGTGGAAACTGACTTTATTTCTTTTCACAGGGATAGGGTAGTCCTTAGGACTAATAGAAAGTTTTTACCTAAGGTGGTTTCAGATTTCCATCTTAACCAATCTATCTCCCTTCCAGTATTTTTCACTGATCCCTCCTCTTCTGGTGAGAGGAGGTTGCACAGCCTGGATATTAAGAGAGCTCTTAGTTACTATATAGAGCGTACCAAGGTCACAGGTTGAAGAATCCTCAACTTTTCCTTACCTATGGTGAAGTTGGGAAAGGCAAACCTGCCACTAAGAGATCAATTGCCAGGTGGATTGTCTCTTGTATCCAATTTTGTTATCAGAAACTGGGCAGAGATCCCTCTGGCTTGAGGGGCTCATTCTACCAGGGGTAGTCATAGCTGCTGCCAGAGACATCCCTATATTAGAGATATGCCAGGCTGCTACTTGGAAAACGGTACACACTTTTACCAAGCATTACTCCCTGGATGTCCAGGCCAGGAGAGATGCTCGGTTTGGCACAGCTGTTCTTCAGAGCCTATTCCCTAAGTAGGTTCTGCCCCTCCTCCATGGAGGTACTGCTGTGTAGTCTGCTACTGTCATAATATAGCAAGACTTCATGTTGTTTGAAGAAAAAATTACTCACCTTAGTAATGTTGTTTCTTCTAATGGAGTCTTGCTATATTATGACCTCCCCCCCAGCCTGCCCCTCTCAGAACTTCTACTTGGGTGGGGTGCGGGCAACTTAGTGTGGGCACTATTTTATGCCCTTTTAGCATTTCTCCCCTTTTGGGAGTTTGGGGTGTGTGTGTTTTATTATACTGTTGTTTTATTCTCATGTTGTTAGAATTGTGTTAGTAGTTCTGGTCCCCTGACTTGATTCTAGGGTGTTGGGATCAGCAATGGTTGTTAATATTTAGGTAGCCGTTTGGCTAGTGTAGGTTACAGCTTCCACACAGACCTTAGTGAGTTTTTGCTCGTAAAGATCTGACAGTTCAGGTTTGAAATTATACAGATAGAGCTGCTGCTTAGAGCTCGTGCTCAAAGTTCTATTTTGGAATGGTATTAACCACTTCACCTCCGGAGCAGTTCTAGTGGTGGGACAAACTGCTACTGTCATAATATAGCAAGACTCCATTAGAAGAAACAACATTACTAAGGTGAGTAATTTTTTCTTTGAGGCCATACTGTGCCTGATCCATCCCTAGTTAGTTGCCTAGGTAGCATGTAATTGTTAACATTATAAACGATGAAGTGGTTAGCGGTCATCCCCCCCCCAACCCCAATGTTGTAACGATTAGGGAGGTGTTCTATATTATATCCTTTGTAAGTGAACTGTATTTCTTGGAAAATGTACCTCTGTTATTCTCCAGTGTAATTCTTTGTAGGATTTATGCTTGCAAAAATCAATAAAAAAGTAAAAAAAAAAAAAAAGATTGTTAATCCTTTAATGATTATTACTGAACGTATGTATGCAGCTTAGTCCTTTAAGCATGTATGCCCATTTTAAAGATATCCTCCGCTCTTGAGGTCAAATCAGTGTTTGTGGTACATTTGTTTGGGTTCCTTTCTTGTTTCCCCCCTTTGGGGTGAGGGTAAGAGTCTGAGAGAACCCTTAACATTTAGAAAGTATAATAGATTGGACCTTGGCTTTGCATCTTGCTGTAGGCTGGTATGTCTCATCTCACAGCACACTGCCCTTTGCGCAGTATTCCAGAAGATGGATTAAAGTGACACCATCAACCTGTTTTTTTTTTTTTTTTTTTTTTCTTCATCATCATATTATTTCTAGTTAAAAATCTATGATTGTTTACCTTCTCTAAATTTCATTGATGTTGCTGTTTGTTTCGTCTGTCTCCTTGTGTAGTAGAACTGAAATGTATGGTAATGTATATTTATAAACAACCTTGTTTTGTTTACAATCCTGGATCTGTTCTTACTGCATACTTCCTGAGCATTACAAATGCACCCAAACAGTGCAGTCACTCATGAAGCAGTAGCTTCCTAAACTCGCACTGTATCATGAAGGGCTAGACAGTGTCAAGTCCAGGAAAGATGCAGTTGGAGCTGATCAAGGAATGTAAACAAACCTGTGTTTGTGTGGTAACACCAGTATGGTGGGCAGTCTTATTTTTCGCTTTTTAAAGAAAGTCAAAATTAAACTACCAGCTACATCAGCAGTCTTTACAGAATGTTGGCAATCATAAAAAGTGTTTAAACTAGGGACACGTTGAGACCTAAGGGGGTTGATAGTGTCCCTTTAAATCCATAAACAGTTTTTGAACCTGTCACTCTGAGGCAAGAGTTCCCAAATTTTTATTGTTCAGATGGTTGGTTGTGTCATAGCTGTACAGAAGGTGCTATTCTTAGCATGTGTTAAGATCTCTGGGCTCTCATGTTTTACATGCTGTGTAGATTTGGCCAGCTGTTCACTGTATTGCCACATAGAATACCACATGTAAGCTGTTTTGAAATGGGATTATGCTGTTTGCTTTTTTAAACCTAGCTTTGACATACTTGCACAAAGATGATTTGGGTATCTTTTTTTTTCCCTGGATTGCTAAATAGTTGTAAGGCTGCTTGCTACGAAGGATAGTCTTGCTGCAATTTAGTACAGACATCATTACCATTGTATACTGGTGTCAGTGGTTCAGTTGAGAAGCGTGCTTGCCTCTGGAGCTGAAGAATGGAAGGTTGTGTGTTCTAGCCCCTCTCCAGATACTTGGGTTAATACCCATTGACACTGTAGTGCAGTACGATGGGGAATACTGCAGTGTTGAAGTGTCATTCAATGAGGCGTTAAACTGATGTTCCTTCTGCCCATCTCTGATCACTGTCCAGTACAACTTAAAGATTCCATGACACTTATTGTTATAGAAGAGTAGGGGAGTTCCATAGTGTCCTGGCCAGCTTTCCCCTTGTCAGTAAAAATCAGTCCACATAACACACCCCTCAGGATGCACCTGGAAATATGTTGTCACAGTTTAGTGGGCCTTTCTAGTCAGAAATAACTAAAATTAAATATGCAATATTTATCCGTTTCAATTCTTGCCATTGGGATAAAGCTCTTGATATGTCATATCTCATTTACAAGCAGTTCTTTGGGAGAAAGCAGCCACTCAGGCTCCGTTTCATGTACAGTACATACTGCATTCATATTTTTACATTCGTGGCAATGTACAAATACAGTATAAACAAAAATGTCCAGAATAGATGCAGGCACCATTGATTTGTAAGTAATTAAAACAAACAGTGGCTTTATATCCATACATGTCCAACAGAGATTTCAAATATATTGTTTTATTATTTTTTTTTATATAGATGCGGGGGAGATGACCCTTGTATCAGTGAGGACTGAGTTTCTATGATGTAGGAACATGGATAAACTTTATGGAGCTGCGGATCCAAGAGTTTGATTTATGCTGTGACCTGAAAAATATATGTTAAACTTTGTTACTTTCAAGTGTAATGTATGCTTGGTGGTGGCAAATGAACTTGATAGTGTCCGTCAAGACATGTAAATGCTGGATACATTTATTTTTTAGGAAGGCACCTGTGCTGAAGCTTGTTTCCAGGTGTTACTTTGTGGGTGGGGAATAACTCAATATTAAGGGAAAATGTCACACAGTATCCAGAAAATATTGATTGTGTGTTACTGCTGTATTTCTAAGTATATATGGTTTTAATAGTTTTATTTATTGTAAAGCGCTTTGATAGTCTGAATTGCGCTTAAGAAATAATGATTGGTATTATGAAATTAAATAAAAAAGGAAAAGGCCCAGAAGAACACTACATACAGATTCAGAATTATTACACTTAAATATTTAAACTCGAGGTCTCTCATTTTGACGACAGTGTTGTCAGGGTGAGTGTATCTGGGTTAAGTGAGACAATGAGTAATGATGTTCATGACTTTGTGAGCAGGTAGGCGGCGGAGTGCACTTGCGAATCCTGGTAGACATTTGTTAGTAACCCTTCTTGAATATCTGAGTCTTTGCCAGAGGGTGACCTGCATAATGAAAAGCTAAGGCTTGCAGTTGACTGGGATGAGAAAGGTTACATCTTGATTTGCTGGACTGAACAGTTCAATCTTGGAAACTGTTCCGTGAACTAGATTAAATTTGTACTTGGGACAGTTGCTGTAAGATGTAATTCATTGTAGTATGACCGTAGTTAACAAAAATGGCTGAGCCATTCAAAAGCTGCTGACAAATACTTGCATCTTGGGCAGCCAAGTGCTACAGCCCCTCAGCTTATTGGAAATTATGTATTAACCCATACTGGATGTAGAACTGCCAACACAGTTTGTACATGTATCTTTAGACATCCCTCCTGTCCTGATCTAGTACTGTGCATATTAAGCACCTGCAGCCCCATTCCCTATATAGCATAATTATAAAGGGCATTTTAGGGGTGGGCTGCAGTGGTTAGTTGCTGCTTGGCTTGTATATGGAGAGTATGAACTGGGTAGAGTAAGTTTAAATTTTTCTTTTATTACTTGCCTCTAAAAAAAAAAAAAAAAAATTTGAATCCTGGCTAAATTAGCACCTCTGGCACGTAACTCCTTGGTATGAGTTGCCTGCCTGAATCATGTTGGCTGCCCTTTAAAGTGAAAATTCAGCCGCAGGCATGGCTGAGCATGTCCTAGAAGTTTTGATTTGAACACCCCTGCCTTGTGCCCACATGACATCGACTAATTTAATCTCAATTTAAATCTGTTTAGCCAGTCTTCACACCATCAGGGGGATATAGTAGGAACTGCATGGGTATTGGTTTCTTCCTGCAGTCGGTTAGAGGATGTTTTCCCTGGGGATTGCAGATGCAGCTGGTGCTTCCTCTGCCTTGCCACCGGTTTCCAAGACTATGAATCCAGCAGTGCAGTTAACCCAGGATAAGGTGCAGAAAAGAGTTCTGTTGGCACTCTCAGCCTTTTAGAAGAGACCGAGCATCAACTGAGGTGCAGAAAAAATGAGGTCCCTCCATTGTATGTATGCAGAACTGTGCAGTGGGAAAAGCTGCACTTTGATGTTTCAAGCAGCCAGATCATTGTGAATTGTTAGAAGAGTTTGGTGCTTAAAGAGGGTTAGGGAGTAAAATCTTGCTCAGAGTATAGCCAGGTGTCTCCAAGCATTATTTCTTCTTTTGCCCAGGCCATTTGCAGTATTTTAGTCTTAACCCTATGGTCCATAAATTTAAACAACTGATCTTGGCCTTGGTTTGGGGCCTGGCTTCTGCCCCAAGGCTGTGACCTCGCACAATGTTTAAGGGGTCCTCAACTGGCTATCTCAGTAATTTCCTTAGTAGTGACTCAAGGTATGGCTCTATTGCACCATGCTTTGTGCCCTCAAACAACCAGTGGTACAGATACTGTCTCTAGGGGTATGGAGCTCCATATTGATAAGTTTTTCATTCATTTCCCTGTCCTACCTAGCCAAGAATCTCGGGACTGTACTGTGGTGCCCCACAGTGGTAGAGGCCTCCAGTTAGTCTGCCCCCTTTGAGATATGTTGGTGTACCTCAAGATATCTTTCCTGGTCTCCCAGACTGCTTTTTCTAGGCACTCCATAGTCATGCCTAATTTTCTCAGTTTGAAAAAAGCCTTTTTACAAGTTCTTATATTGGTTGCCTGGCTGATTGTGACTGCAGCAGCTTGCCTTGCCTGAGGTGATGAATGCCAAGTGGCTATAGGTACTAGTACCTAGTGGGTCTGAGGAACAGATCACGTTCTCTGCCAGTGGAACTGCATCCCTGGGCTTTAATCTTGCCGGCATGCTTCTGTTACCAGGGAGATAAGACCAGGCTAATGTGGATGCCCCTTAACTCTCTTAAGTGGAATGCATCTTCTCACCAGCAATGGGCTACCTTGGTACCAAACTCCAGAGCAGAGGTCACAAATAACAAGGACATGTTTTGATGCAGCATATATGACTCTACCTAGCACTTTTTAACACAGGCACAGTGTTTAGCATTAAAATCACTTTACTGTAAGTTTGCATAAGCACAGTTCAAATGGCAATCAATGAGATATACTATGTAGCTTCCCAAGTCCAGTAGGCAGTTTCTCAGCAATCAGTTCGTGAAAGATAAAGGTTAGATTCTGTTGAGGAACAGTCTCTTTTTGGGTCCTCGGGAGCAAATTGATCTGCTTGCATAGGATTGATGGAGAGCTTGGCGTGCCATCCCATTTTGCTCAGCTTGGCTCTGAATTTTGGGTCCTGTATTGGTCTTTTATACCCATGTTATTTTTCATCTCACCATTTCACAGACATGCAGGTGCAAAAGACAGTTTGCTGAAACGAGGACAAGGGGAAATTTGTAGTTACAAGTTAGAGATGCATGTTCTACTTAGCATTATTCTAAAAATGAAGTTTGTCTCGTACTACATGTATACAGAAAATTATCAGAAATATGTGAACCCTAACACTTTTCTTACAGGCTCGCTTCTGTGTTAGCGTCTTAGTGGTTTTAGGTGCGGATTAAAACAGATTTCACCTGCTGGAGAGCTGGAGTACAGAAAACATAATGCCCCTATGAAAGGAGGCTCCAGTCCTCATCTCTTCCATTTCCTTCTATTGCTACTTGTATGGGCCAAAAGGCCTTCCTGGTTGCTGCCCCAGCCCACTGGAATGGCCTACCTAGCTCTGTACACTGTCAACAGACTCCCAGTTCAAAAGTCTCTGCAGAGCTGTCCTACTGTACAAACTCTACATATAAAGGCTTCCCCTGAACACAGCATTTGATGCTGTATCTCTTGCAGCAACTCTGAATTGTATTTTGTGTTTATCTGCCAGTCATATGCCTTGTTACTTCCCATTGTTAGCTATGTAATTGTATTATATGGATGTCCTGTTTAACTGTTTACGATTTGCCCTGTATATACTGCATTCCTAATTTACTGTGTGTGTCATCTTAATGTTAAATGCTGTGCCAGAAGATGGTCCCTGGGGACCAACGTACCTACCTGTTGAACAACTATAAAGAAATAAACTGATGCAGTGTCTTGTTTATTTGGGACACTATATTTCCATAGCTGGGAGACTGAAATGCTCCTGGGAGGTTAAGCGACTTGTTCATGGTCACACAGCAAGTATATGGCTCTAATGGGTTTGAACCTGTGATCTTCTGGTTCCAAGGCAGAGCTCTGACCACTAGACCACACTGTCCCCCCATGGAATACACATGGTAACAAGTTTGGGGTGAACCTTTGATAATAGACTGATCTTTAACAACGTCTTCAAAATTATGTAAAATGTATAGTGTGATAAACAGCATGAATTGCTGCAACGTACACATTTAAATTTACATAATCACTCAATCACCAGTATATTGGAGTAAGTTTATGCAGTGTTCAGGCACTCTACCTTAACATTTGTGAAGCTACCGTTAATCATGAGTGGTGGTCCTTGGTTAACAACACAAGATGTATGGCCACCCATAATGTATGAGTGGCCATCCATAACAGTGTTCCAGCAAGGGGGTAAGATGAACTGCATATGGATCTTGAGAGCTCCATGCGGTTGTCTCGGTCCTGAGATGAAAACACAAGGGGTGTATGTCCGACCATGTATATTTTTTAATAGCATGAGGTTTTACACAATAAAGACAAGTGAGGAGTGTGTGTGTTGTATACATTTACTTCAATATGCAAAAGAGATTTCAATAAATACAGCAACATCAAGCAAGATCAAGTAAAGAATCCGCTGCTGCGATACTAAGAAAAATAACTGGTTGAAATTAAAAAATCTGAAACTAGGAAATAGTGGCTGCAGTCACTTTTTGCTTTTGCTTATAGCTAACAGTAACTCCAGTGCTGCCATTCTCTTCTGCCCCCCCCCCCCCAAAAAAAAAGATCCCATTCATGAGTGCTTAGTTCGTGGAATCTATGTAGGCAGAGACAAGGTGTCTGTGACTGAAAAGGAAGAAACATTTTAAACATGGACTGTAATTTGTGGTAATTTGCAACTCTAAGTGATTTTGGTTTCATTCATTTACTCCTGAATGAATTTTTGTTTGAAAATAGTGTTTGAAGACCGCATGATAGGGACACAGCTGCAGTCGATTATAAAAGGATCACAACTATAGAATGTGCACAGCTTAGAACATGCACTTAAAACATGAAGTCTTGCTGTATTCTGACAATTGCAGTTAGCCCCAGCACTCAAACTGCCCAGGAGAGTAGAGGGTTCATTTCTATGCAGAGCATAGAACATTGAGCTCGAACTTGGTTCAGACCTCTGTCTACTGCACTTTGAAGCGCAACTGTCAGATTCTTTACTCCGCCTAACTGAACGGCCGCTCCGGAGATTTCTCCTTTGCTTACGGTTTGAAAGTCTGTTAAAGTCCTCTGTTTTACCAATTTATTTTTCGCAAGTTTTGGTTCAGATCTCTGTCTGTGGTACAGTAAGTACTAGGTAGTGAACTAGACATAGTAAACTTGTGGAAATTGTAAAAAAATTTGTCGACCGGTTTGGCTGAACTGGCCGTTTAGTGATTTATATATTCTGTCTTTGTTTTTAAACTTAGAGTGTGGTTACCGGTCCTTATCGGTTTAAAAAAAAAAAAAGCATTTTCTTGTGTTTTTTTTTTTTTCCAATACCCGTAACACAGAAACAGATAAGGGTGTCTTGCCTGGTTGTTTGCCATAAAAAGGGTAAGTTTGTGGTTAGGATGGCTACGTCTGAGAAACACAAAAGAAAAACCGGGCCCACTGGGTTTCAACACTGCAGTGTGTGTGTGTGTGTGTGTGTGTGTGTGTGTGTGGAGGTCTTTGCTAAGGCTGACTTCCCCCACACCACCTGTGTTCATGTCTGGGGTTTGACCACCTTGATTCAGACTGCAAATCTGCCAAAAAAAAAAAAAAAAAAAAAAAAAATCCCTAAGTCTACCCTGGAAAAGATTAGGTAGGTTCGGGGATATGGAGGCCATGAAGTCCGCTGACCTGGATGGCCAGCCTGGTTTAGTTCCAGCCGAACCTGAGGGATCGCCCTCTGACCAGGGCAATACTTCTTCTTCGGGCAAGAGGAGAGCCGATTCTGTGGGATCGGTTCCTACAAAAAGAAAAGAAAAATCGGCCGGTTCAGATCCAGAGACCCATTTTCCAACCGCTGAAGAGATTGCCAATGCGATAAGGATTGTAGAATTGCTTCGCCCGGTTCAGTCTGATCTGGCACCTTCTGGCAGGCGCTCGGTTTGGTTGATTCCTCCAGTTCAAGATTATGCCCCTGAAGATTTCTATGAACCGGATTTGGAGGTTGGTGGTGATGAAGGTGGTGGTGTGAGAGGTCTGGTTGAGCCCATTAAACCAGACATCTCCCCAGACAGGCCTTCTGGTGTTTCTCCTCCTAGGCTTTCTGAGTCCCCTTCCCACTACATGTTTATAGGAAAGTGGCAGAAACCCTCCAGCTCCCTGTGGAAGAAGCTGTAGAGGAACAAGAGGAACCTGATTATGTGGAGATGATGGACATCCCAGAGTCCACGAGATTGTCTATTCCCCTTCATAAGTCTTTTGGGAAACGGACACAAAAGATTTTTAAAACTCCAAATTCTGTACCTCCTGTCGACAGAAGGATGGACCATAAGGTACACCTTATCAGGTTCAGGTACAGAGTACTTGTATCAACAATTCAGCCATGTTGGGGTTGTGCAGGCTGCAGCCTGTGATAAGGCTTAAATACCCTTGGCTTCACACCCCTCAGATAAAGACTCTAGGAAGCTGGATGCCATGGCAAAGAAACAGTACATGGCATCCGCTTTGGAACTCAGGGCGGCTAATTATATGGCCTATGCAGCCAGGTACTAAAAGTCCAGGTGGGACACTGTACTGACACTGGCTAAGCAGGCCTCCCCCCAGCTAGCCTCGGAGCTGGAGGGGGTGGCTGCTGATAGGATTGAGGCATCTAAGGTACAGTTACATGCTGTTGTGGACTCCAGTTGTTATGTGTTATCTAGAGTCATGGCTACATCTGTGGCTCTTCGAAGAATGGCTTGGCTCAGATGTACTAGTCTCTCACAGGACACCCACGCTAAGGCCATGGATTTCCCTGTGTTGGGTAATTCTCTGTTTGGGGAGCAGACAGAGAATTACATGAAAAAGACGGATGAATATAGGACCATCTATAGGAGTGCACAGGCCAAGGAAAGGCAGGCAACTCCTCAAAGGCAGCAGGCTAGGGGCAGGGGAAGGCCTTTTCATAGGCCTTTCTACCAAGCACAGGCCTCTTCTCCCTTTTCTCAGAGGGTGTCATTCAGAGAGAGAGGCAGAAGGGGGATGAGCAGGGCTGCATCCATCCCTCAAGCTAAGGCTCCTGCCAAGCAGACACCCTGATGTGTCAGCCCGGGTAGACTTCCCCCATTCCTGTAGGAGGCAGGCTGGCTTACTTCGTCCAGGACTGGATGTCTGTTACCTCAGACAAGTGGGTCCTGGAGGTGGTAAGCCATGGGCTGGTTCTCAGCTTCAAGAAATTTCCAAAGCTGAGGGCCAGATCTTTTCCACCTGCAAGTGTCTCCGAAACCATTGCCCTAGAGGCAGAGGTTTCATCTCTACTGCCTCTAAAGGCTATAGAGAGAGTTCCTACATTGCACAGAGGCAAAGGTCTGTGCTCCAGGTACTTCCTTACCCCAAAAAAGACAGGGGAGTGGTGATTCATCCTAGACTTAAGATACCTGAACAAACATCTTTTAAAATCAAAATGGTGACTCTGGGAATAATCCTTCCCCCTCTAAGGCCAGCGGACTGGCTAGCCTCCCTGGACTTAAGATGCCTACTTTCACATTCCCATCAGGTGCTCCCACAGAAAGTACCTCGGGTTCGAATTGCCTTCAGGCCATTATCAGTTCAAAGCTATGCCCTTTGGCCTGACATCAGCTCCAAGGGTATTCACAAAATACCTAGCAGTAGTAGTGGCCTTTTTAAGGAGGACAAATATTTCCATACCTGGATGACTGGCTCATTGTGGGTCAGTCCTCAGACCAAGTCAAGTGAGACCTTCAAGTGACTCAGCAAGTGCTCACTTCCCTAGGATTCCTTCTCAATCTTCCCAAGTCAGTTCTCGAGCCTGTACAGCTCCTCACCTTCATAGGGGCAGAGTTAAATACAGTCAAAGCAAGAGCTTTTCTTCCCCTGGAAAGGGCAAGGGCTATTGTAGAGCTGGCTTCTTCATTCCACCTTCTGGTCTCTCGGCCAGCAAAGCACTTCCTTCAACTTCTGGGCCGCATGGCAGCTTTTACAGCAGTGGTCCAAGGGGCCAGATTTCAGATGAGGGACATTCAGTTTCACCTGAGGGCCTTTTGGTCTCAGAAGAAAGATTCTGTAACCAAACTAGGTCCAGTGACCCCAGACTCTGATCCAGGCACTCCAGTGGTGGCAGGATCAGGGCAACCTCAGGCAAGGAGTCCCATTCGTTACTCAGTCTCACTCTGTGGTCCTAACCACGGATGCTTCTCTGTTGGGGTGGGGAGCCCATCTGGGGGCTCTCACAGCCCAGGGACTGTGGTCCCCTCAGGAATCCCTTCTTCATATCAATCTCTTGGAGCTCAGGGCGGTCTTTCTGGCTGGCCCTGCAAGCTTTCTCTGTCAGTGCAGAACAAGGTGGTTCAGGTCAGGACAGACACCACCACCACCACCACCATGTTGTATATCAACAAGCAGGGAGGCACTCTGTCCATGGCCTTGTGCACAAAAGCCATGAAATTGTGGTCCCTAGTTTATTCTCTGCAGACCTCTATGATAGCAGTCCACCTTCCAGGGAAGGACAATGTGCTAGCAGATGCATTGAATAGGCTCTCCCAGGGCCATCATGAATGGTTCTTGGACCCTTTGGTGTTGAAAGTGATCTTTTCTTTTTTTAAAACTTTGTTTATTGCTTTTCTTCAGCAAACATACAGTTAGTAAACCTGATGTAATACATTAGGATTTGGTCTGACATTTTGAGGGCGCCACCCCTCTTAATACAAACATTAATAAGTCTGTTTTACATCTATAAGATACGTCATGGGGGTACATCAAAGGGCTATAAAGTCCTAAAGTTAAATAAACAAATACCATAATATAGGCTATGTATCTTGAGCCCATGAGCGGCATGCTTTAAAATTAAAAATTCAAAGACATTAAGAGTACATAAATTCTGTCTCTAGGATGAGACTAACACAGCATGCAATAGCCGAAATTATTGTACCATAATAGTACTTCACGATGTGGATTATAAACAAAGCCCCGACAGAAATATTTGTCCCAGAGTTAATAACCTTGAAATCCTGTTACCTAATCAAACATACATTTACTATTTGAGTCCTAAAAATAAGACCCAAAAAGGTAAAAGGAAACTCCCTCCCTTCTCCACAGAGACTTTTATTGCCTTAGTCCAGTCTCACTTAAGTGACTAAGTTTTTCTTAGTGCACAAATCTGGCAAAAAGGGAGGTTAACTGTACATTCCCAGGAATTTTAATTTAACAGACCTGAAGTTTTCTTAAAACAAAAAATGTCCTTTAAGTGTCCAAGTCATCTTCATCCTCTGTACCCGACCTGGAGGACTCCCGCCTTCTTCTACACGGTTTTGCGAACTTTTGGGCCCACTTCAAAGCGTCAGCTGGATCTGAAAAGATAAATATCTTGCCCTGGTGTGTCAGCCTCAATCTTGCAGGAAAAAGCATGTTATGTGGAATATTTGCAGCACACGGCATCGCCCTTGTCCCATTGAATTTTTTTTTTTTGCCGAGTTGCAAAACTTAAATCAGGGTATAGAGACACTCCCTTTCTCTGTCGTGCAGAAGGGATCGTTTTTGCCTGGCCAAAAATAAGATAAAATCTCGAGTGCCCATACTGTCCAGGACCGCTACTATCGTCCTTGGAGAGTCCGTATTGCTGGGCCTGCCCCAGAAAGTAACTCTGTATGCTTTCTGAATTCCCCATGTCCTCTCTCGTAAGGGCTGACCCAGTTGTTGCTCTAGCCAATCTTTTAAAAAATAGGCTCAGATGGTCTCCCTCACTGTGCTCCTGAATACCAATTATCCTGAGATTTGTAGCCCGGGCCTGGTTCTCTAAATTTTCGAGATGGGCCTGCAGATGAGAATTCTCTTTCAGTAGTTTCGCAGCCGTCCCCATCGCAGCTTCCGACTGCTTTTTTGCTTCACTCGCCTCCGTCTTCATTATTCCCAAATCTGTCTTGAGAAGAGTTACCCTATTTGTAAGGGCATCAAAGCGCTCTGAAAGTCCTGCCATTGACGCTAGCATTTGATTCATCTTCTGGCCCAGCGTTTGCAGCGTCTCCACCTCACTCTCCATACTAGATTCTAGAAGTGATCGGCCATGCATCGATCGTGCTGCAGATGCGCCCACATTTGATCTACTTCTAGCGCTCTCCCCACTTGCCTTGTCTTTCTTGGGGTTCCCCATTTCAGGTCTACGAAGGTTCCGATATTCTTTTCTGTGTGAATGAGTAGTTTACCTTGTTTTAAACCCTTAAAACTTAACTTTTATTTTCCAATTTTGAGGAGCTTCCTAATCCTGTGGCCATACTGCTCGGACTCCACAGCGCCCTCTGAAAGTGATCTTTTCAAAGTGGGGCACTCCATAGATGGATCTCTTTGCAGCCCCAGACAATCACCAACTTCCTCTGTTTTGTTGCAGATCCCAAGTCTTGGGCTCAGTCCCTCCGGATGCTCTGATTTTGAACTGGAAAGGGAAATTTCGATATGCCTTCCCTCCTTTTCTCTACTGTTCAAGGTTCTGGTCAAGGTAAGGTCACAACCTTGCAAAGTGATTCTGATTGCTCCAGACTGGGCCAGGCAGCCTTGGTACCCCCTGTTGCTGTCCCTAGCAGTCCATCTTCCCCTGTCTCTTCCCAGGAATTACAACCTGTTAACCTCTCCCCAGGGGAGGATTTGGTACCCCAGTCTTTGGTCTCTCAATCTCAAGGCATGGCTCATGAAGAGTTAGAGTATGCAGATTTGCATCTGTCCCAGGGGGTTCTGGATATTCTCAAAGCCTGCCACCAGAAAAACTTACAACTCCAAATGGAAAAGATTCAGCATTTGGTGTTCCAAGAAGCATATATACCCAGACACTGTTGAATTGTCTACAGTTCTGGATTATATGGTTCATCTTAATGGCCTACGCCTCAGACCAGCTACTCTCAAAGTACATTTGTCAGCTGTTTCTGCTTTTCTGTCAGTGGATAAAGCCTTCCTCACTGTTATCTCACTCTGTTTAAATTTTTCAAGAGATTTCTTCATACCAGTCCCCCTTTTTAGGGATCCTACCCCTGCTTGGGATATTAATGTTTGCATTGCTCAATTTAAGCAACCCACTTTTGAGCCTTTGTCTTCAGCAGAGCTTAAGTACTTGACTTGGAAAACTGTTCCTGGTAGCCATTGCCTCTGCCAGGCGTATCCGTGAATTGCAAGCTTTGTCAGTGGAGCCTGATTTTTATCTTATTCCATAGAGATAAGGTGGTCCTTAGAACTAATAGGAGGTTTTTACCTAAAGTGGTTTCAGATTTTCATCTGAACCAACCTGTCTCTCCCTGTGTTCTTCACTGATCATTCTCCTTCAGGAGAATGAAGTTTACACAGTCTGGATGTTTAAAAGAGCCCTTAGTTACTACATTGAGTGTACTAAGGCTCACAGGTTTGATTTCCTTCAGTTGTTTCTCACTTATGGGGAAGTGGGTAAGGGCACACCTGCCACTGAGAACTGTTGCCAGGTGGATTGTCTCTTGTATTCAATTCTGCTATAAGAAGCTAGGCAAAATACCTCCCTCAGGCCTCATTCGACTAGAGGTACAGCTGCTTCCCTGGCTGCGGCCAGGGATATTTCTTTGCTAGAGATACGTAAAGCAGCCACCTGGAAAACGGTCCATACATTTACCAAGCATTACTCCCTGGACATCCAGGCTAGGAGTGATGCTCGGTTTGGTACAGCAGTACTGCAGAGCCTATTCCCAAGGTAGGTTCGATTCCCTCCTCCATGGAGGCATTGCTTGGTAGTCTGCAGTAGTCGGAATACAGCAAGAATTCATGTTGTTTTGAAGAAAAAATTACTCACCTTAGTAATTATGTTTCTTCTAATGGAGTCTTGCTGTATTCTGACCTACCTCCCCTCTCAGAACCTGTTTTTGGGAAGTGGGCTGACAGGTGCAGTGTTGCACCACAGGGGTGCATCTGGGAACTCCCTCCTTTTAGAGAGGGGGAGTGGGTTATATTATTAATTTAACAGTCTTAAGTTGTTCACTACCTGGTTTTTGATTTTGGATTTCTTGACTTGCGTCTTTAGGGGATCCAAAATATTTGGTTGCCATTTGACTAGTAAAAATTGTACAGTTTCCACATAGTAGTTAGTATTAGCTCGTAAGAATCTGACAGTTGCGCTTCAGAGTGCAGCAGACAAAGGTTTGAACCGAGCTCGAGCTCAACGTTCTATGCTCTGCATAGAAATTAACCCTCTACTCTCTGGGGCAGTTTGAGTGCTGGGGCTAACTGCAATAGTCAGAATACAGCAAGACTCCATTAAAAGAAACATAATTACTAAGGTGAGTAATTTTTGCAACTTGTTTAAGCCCGCTTTTCATATATAAAAAGGCAGACTTGTATACAGTAAACTTTCACCGTAATTTGCAAACCAAATTGATTACCACATGGTTGTATAAAAATAGGGTCACGTTACCCTTTGGACATAACTCAGTAGTCATTTGTGGGTAATAGTGCGATAAACTGAAAGGTCTGAAACTGTTCGATGCCTGACATTCAGAAAATATACTGAACAGGTTTATCCTTAGTCTTTGTAGTTTGGCAGTAGCTGTGAAAGAATACATTTTCTGTGCACCTTTTTAAAATGGGGGGGGGGGCCTGTTCAAGAGGAGAACTGAAAATAAGTAAGAAAATGTTAGTTGTAAAAATGTTTCCAAATACAACACAGAAATAAACCTTGTGTACACCTTTTATTTTTTTTTTTTGGTTTTTTGTTTTGTTTTTTGTTAGCTGGCTTTCACTCGGGATGGACTATGTGGTTTGTGGAATGAAATGGTCAAAGATGGAGAAATAGTCTACACTGGAGCAGAGTTGACACAAGGGGATGAACTTGCTGTAAGAAAAGGTAGGTATTTGAGTTTACTTTGCATGTTTTGCTGTGTTTACATGTGTAGTTGTCTGTGTCTGTTATTTTTATTATGTTGCTTGCATGCATGTGCAAGAAACATAGTGCCATCATCAGAGATTTCGGAGGTGTCACCCCCTCCTCCAATTCAGTCGGTGTGTTGGCAGGCACGGCCCCTGTAAGCCAACGAATTCTGGAGCTGTCTGACACGCTCCAAAATGCAGTGGCATACAGTTGAAAGGGGGAGCTACGCTTGAGTGAGCAGCGATAAGATAAGGCTGCTCACGCGGCGCGCTCCCTCCCCACAGACAGAAAGCCCCACACAGGCGTGCGGCGCCCGCATGCACTGTAACCCGGCCAGAGTGCCCAATCCCGTAGGCTGTGCCTGCGTTCCCCGCCTCCCCAGACCCTTCTGAAATGCCAAGCTGGGCCCACCTCCCCAGCGGGCAGGTAATCCAGTTGACGGGGTGCCCAACTCGCCTGCTGAATGCACCCCCAACTGCTTTGTGCCACGCTGGGAGCCCACCCAGCGTGGCAAGCAATCCTAGGGCCGACGGGGTGCCCAGTCCCCGCCGGGCTGAACGCACTTCAACTCGCCCTGTGCCACGCTGGGAGCCCACCTGCGTGGCAAACGCCCCCGTCCGTCGTTTTTTTTTCCCCAGAAGATAAAACGTCCCACGTAGTCTCCCCGCCCCTCCCACAACCCGCACCCACCCACTGCGCACCCAGCCTCCCCACACCCCATACTTACCTCCGGAGCTCGGTGCGACGATCTTCGGTGGACCTGGAACACGTCTGCACTCTTCAAAGCTGACCGCGAACTGAGGAAATGCCGGTAAGCTGTATAATGGGCTAGATAGGGGGTTTCAACTTTGTTGCATATCTCAGGTATTTTTCGATTCTGCACCACCAACATGTTTGGGATTCATGATGATGTCACGTCATGGGAGCAGTCCTGGTTCAAGGGTGATTTGCAGTCACTGTGCTAAATCATCTTCGGCCTGGAATAATGCCATGACAGTGACATCATTCATGAGAAGGGGTCCCAAAACCCCATGTTGAAAATTTGATACCAAAATTCCAAAATGACTGTTTTACGAAGGCATGCTATGCAGTTCCTATGCAGGCTCGTAGTTCGCTGATTTTCAATATTTTCACTCCAGATTTTCAACATTGCAATTTTACCACACCTTCTTATGAGTAGTACAGTTGTCATTTTCACATCTCACCCAAAATGTGTTTCCTACCATGTAGCATTAAATGGCACAGTCGTGTGCGAATTCAATGTACGGACAATTAAGAAAATCACAGTGATACTGTTCATGAGCAGAGGTCTTAAATGGCTATGTTGAAAATTTGGTGAAAAAATTCCCTTCAGATGTTCTGCAATATTACTAATGAAGACATTGAACAGAACTGGCCCCAGGACTGATCCCTGCAGCACCCCACTGGTCGCCCCCTCTCCCTAGACTGCATACCATTTACCACCACTCTCTGCCTCCTGTCTGTTAGCCAGTTTCTAACCCAGTTTACCACCCTTTTCCCCATGTCCAGCCTACACAGCTAGTTTATCAGCCTCCTATATGGGATGGTGTCAAAGGCTTTGCTGAAATCAAGGTAAGCGTGTCCACTGCCCCACCCTGATTCACTTCCTTTAATCACCCAGTCAGATAAATCAACTAGATTTATCTGACATGATGTCCCCACTGTGAATCCATGTTGTCTATGGTCCTGGGTTCCGATGGCATCTAGATGCCCCTCTATCCTTTCTTTAAGCAATGTCTCCATGATCTTCCCCACTACTGAGGTGAGGCTGAATGGCTTATTGTTCCCTGCCTCCTCCCTGCTGCCGTACTTGTGTAGAGGGACCACATGTGCCCTCCTCCAGTTCACTCATGTTGAATGACTGACTGTGAACATGGCTGCCAGAGGTACTGCTATCTCCCTTCGCAGTTCTGTTAATATCCTTGGGCGTATGCCATCTGGTTCCATCGCTTTGTCTACCTTCAATTTAGTGAGCTCCTGCAGGACTCTTTTGCCTTTGAATGGACTATTGTCCACCTCTTCACCCCCTTGGCAACTGCTGTACTGCTGTGGCCCTTGCCCCTCCCACTCTTCTGTGAATACTGAACGGAAAGACACAGTGGATGTCTTGGGAGGAAGGCATGAAACTGTCACTTCCAAATACCTAAACAGCACATACAAGCAAGCAACATTCGGCATTGACAAATGCTTGTTGGTGTCTGCATCACAACCGCTTTCTAACAGCAGGAGGAGGCAGGGTTGATTACTGGAATGCCTGACCATGGTGCCTACCGATCTGTAGAGCCTCTGGCAACCTGTGTGTGGAGTTTAGAGTGCCAGTTGTGTATTGGGAGGAGGAGTTTTAAGATGGCAGAGTAATAGGAGGGTACAGGTGTACCTTTAGGGCACCCTTGCTGCAGGTCACTTGCCAGCTACTCATGGCAGCAGTTGTCTATGGATCCAGTGTTGTGAGTACAAAAGAACACATTGTCCAGTTGCCTGGTAGCCTCCAGGGATGGGAACCAAGACAGCTAGCTGTGTTGACTCTTGGGATTTCAGAGTCAGGAGGCCTTAAGTTTAGCTCGCCAATAATTTTGAGGTAAGTGTAAGGGAACCACTAGGAGGGTACTGTAAAGGGTGTCCCTCGAAAGAAAGATCCTGGTGGCCTTGTGGTACACAGGGTCCCACTGAAGATGGTAGGGGTCGAAATCTTTTTTCGGGATTGGTAAGTCCAGGACTTGTTACTGTCTCCTGCAACTGACTCGTCCTAAATATGTAAGTCGCACCTTTTTTCTGCAGTGTACTGTATTAATACCAAAACAAATAATGCCCCCAGTCAGAGAGAGAGGTAGAGGCAGAGAAAAATTACAGCAGAGTAGTACTGCAGCTTGCTTCCGGCTCAGCTTCTTCAGTTTGTTGTGAGGGACGTTTGTGACCAGAGGAATGGATGGTACCAAGGTTATAGTCAAGCCACTACTTAATTGATGGTAGTGGATCAAACTCAGAGATGGGTGGGCCTGCAGTCATGATCAGCAGCTGATTCTCAAGAGACTGTGTCAGGGTTGTTCTTAGTTTATTTTTAATGAAATTTGCTTTAGAGAATCCTCTTTCGGATTCGCTTGTGGAAGGGAAGATTGTGAGCAGAATCTCAAACTTTTGCATAGGACCCTTCCTGGAGTTCTCAGGTCCACATTAATCTATTTTCATTTGCAAAAACCAATTGGCTCATTGATAAAAGAGATCTGGTTCTGAATTAAGACAGGTATAATTTCAGCTGCACCCACTCATCTATGAATGGCACACAGTCTTTATCCACTTCAGAGAAGTGAGAAGAAAATGGGCTGTCGGTGATGAGTTCAGTTAGCTCAGCATTGCCAAATGTTGCTAGGTCTTCTTTTTTCACAGGCAGTTTTTTTTTTTTTTTGTTTCAGCTAGTATTTTTCTCTCCTGCAGTGCGGTCCCCCGTTTGGTGGGCACCCCCAGGTCTGTCCCCTGGTGTTCACCAACTGGCGCTGGCACTTACCCCCAGGGCTTGTGCCCCCGGTGGGACCAACGAGGTTCCCCAACCCCCACTGGAGACCGAATCCAGTGTGGCCAGTGCCGTGGCTAGCTGGCTGTGGGGCCTGTGAGGCGTCCTTAATCTGCTGCACTGCTCCTGTTTTCTTGCCCTCTTGAGGGCGCGGAGCATGCAGTGACGCCTACGACGGGGTTGTGGACACTCCCGTGCGTGTCCACGACAAGCGTCTGCCATGCTCCTGCTCCAATGTTGTTGTGGCTCCATGTTGCCGAGCCCCAACCTCTGCTAGGGGTCAGGTGTGCACCAGTTGCTGATTCTCTTTCCTTCCCCCCCACCGAGATGGAGAGCAGTCTGTCGGAGGTTTGATCCATCTCCTTCCCTACCGACCCATGGCGGTCTGTGCTCATGCCTGAACACAGGTTGCTGGCATGGCTTGAAGTGTGGCGTCTGGTGCCTCAACCCTCCGTGTCACTGAGCTGCCTTCTACAGGGCAGTTGTGAAAATTGAAAAATCTGAAGCAAAGACAATGGTTCCTCTGAGAGTACATAAAATATATTGTGGATGTAGGTGACAGTATCATTAACAAATGCTTGAAGTTCAGCTTCACTGCCAGGTGTTCCATGTACATACGTTCGGCTGCATTGTACTGTTCTGGAATTTTGTGACATTTATATATTTAGTTTTTGTTGACCAGGTAGGTGTGCTAGACAGCAAAACTGCCTATTTTCGGGCACTACCTGGGAGGTTACATACAGTAGGGTGGGAAAGCAACAGTGTATACAAAGAATAAATGGGGTGACAACAGGCAGTACAAAATTTGCAAAAAAGCATTATACAGGTAACTGCAGAATTGAGCAGTAAGTCGGGCATGGAAACTAAGTGCAAATGTAACACATTACAGTGGCATGTGCAAAGAAGAGACCGAAACTGTGCCCCTGAACATAACATTAACAGTATTGTACAAGTAGAGGGCACGTGCGAGGCAATAATTGGATCAGGTAAAGCTCAGGGAGAGCAGGACACTGAGAATAGGAACAGATTTGCCAGGAGTGGTGTTAAGTGCTTCTAATTGCAGAACTGCTTTCTCAGTATGTTCAGGTATCTCAATAATTAAGTAGTCTGCCAACTGGAAAGTTTTTTTTGATAATCTAGCAACAACTGGCAAAAACTCTCTAATAAGAAATAAAGAACTTTAATAAAAAGCACAGGTCAGTTCCTTGTGGTAACCCTTGGCTCTCTTTGCATAGTCTGTCCTGTACCCATCCACAGATCTGTGCTCAAGATGCATTGCCACAATTTCGAGTATTTTTTTTTTCTTTTTTTTTTTCCCTAAGTCCACAACTGCTCTCTCTTTGCTGGCTAACCACCTGACTTGCTTTACAGCTGTGAAATGTACAAGAGCTCATCCAGAATTGAAGCAATTTCTTTTAAGTTCTCTCCTGCGTTTTGGAGGCCAAAAATTAAAACTGAAAGTGCCTTTCAAACAGTATTCAAATTTGGTAATTTATTTGAAAATGTTTTATTTGTGTCCAGAATGATGAGCTCAAGTTTGTGGGCAACACAGTGAATACCAATAACGTCTGGCAAAAGTGATTTCAGTGTAGTAATAACCCTTGCCCGTTCACCAAGACTGACTAATGCACCATCAAAATGAGCACAGACAAATGCTGGATTTTCACTGCCTGTCTTAAGTTCTGGTAATGGCAAATCCACTGATTGCAAAGGTTTCTCTATAGCATGAAATACACTGTCAGCACTTGCAGTTTTAAATGGTACCACAGATATTAGGTGTGTGACTGGCAAACAGTTAGCACCTACATAACCCCTACAAAACCAGAAAGGTTACAGTCACCCCTAGCCCTTGGCTCTCTGGATCCCTCATTGAGCTCATGTGCCATAGAGATCACCTCTGGCACAAAACAAAAGATACCAGGTCACAGACTGATATCACGAACTACAAGACTGCCGGAAACAAGTGCACAAAACTTATTCGACTTGCCAAAGCCTCTTACTACAAAGAGCTCCTAAGCCATAGCTGGGGCCATGGGAGTGAGTTTTCGAACTCTGTTAAATCCTTAACTGGGGAGGCCTCTAGAGCGCCCCCCCCCGGACCTGTTTATCACAGGTTCCAAGACTATTCAGGAGCCTAGGGAGTTAGCAGATGTGTTCAACAGGGCTTTCACAGGCTTGAGCTCCGTGCTTCCGAGTGATAACCTTGCCCCAACACTACCTGACCACCCCCTAATATGAATCCCCTCACTCCACCGCTCAGTAATGGTCCCGCCTTTCTAGTTTAACGAAATCATGCGGGCTGAGACCATAAAATAGGTAAAATGAGTACTCAGGAACACAAGAATGGGAAATGACCTTGTAGATTTGAAGATGGTTGCCCTCACCCTTGAAGAACTCGCTGACCCTCTGACGAGAGTCTTTAACATACCACTTAGAACCAGTGTTTTCCCTGACAAATGGAAGGTGGTGCTCGTCACCCCAGACTTTAAAGCTGGGGACAGAACTAGCCTCTCCAATTATAGACTGATTTTCTATCTCCCCCCTCAAATCCAGAGTGCTGGAGCAAATGGTTGCAGACCAACTAACAGAATTCCTGGACAAAAATAACCTACTCTGCTTGCAACGGCATGGATTCTGGAAAAAACAACTCCAACCTCACATCCCTAGTTGACTACACCATTCAGATATAAGATGCCTTAGACAATGGTCTAGCAGTGGGGTCCATTTTCTTAGACCTCACTAAGGCATTTGACACTTAACCATCAACTACTCCTTAGTTGTGTAGCATCCATGGGCCTGTCACCAGACTCTATGGCCTGTTTCGACAGCTGTCTCTTGCACAGATCACAATGTGTGAGAATCAGTGGTCAGCTCTCTACACAAAGGGAAGTCGACCTAGGAGTCCCCAAGGGTCTATTCTTGGGTCAGTCTTTTTATCAGTCACTGCCCTTTGTCTGTTCAGCACACACAGTGCTCTACGCTGATGATGTCTTCATATCGGTATCCGGCCAGCAACAGACTGCAGTCGCAACACTGCAGAACAACTTCCGAGAACTTGGAATGATGGTTTACCAAGAATAAACTGCTGCTCAACTATTTAAAAAAACAAAAAAAGGAGCATGCTCTTTACAGTACCACAAAACAAGAAGTACGGTCCACTGCTGCTGCAGAGATTCGAAGGGGCTATCTTGGAACAGGTTTCCTCTTTTAGATAGCTAGGTGTACACCTAGATGACACCCTCACCTTCTCCAAACACATAGACAATGTCATCAAAACTGCTAATATCAAGCTAGGCATCCTCTACCTGCATAGGTACTTAGTGACCAAGGATGCATTGAAGCTCGTAACACTATCCACCATCAGTTTATGGCCTTGTCATTTATGGTGTGGGCTCAGGCACAGCCCTGAAAAGGGTCAAAACCCTACTCGGCAAGGCATGCCTGGCTGGTCCTTGGGGCTAACCATCTAACGCACACCTGTGCATTACATGCACAGACCGAATGGCTACCACTTGACCTTCGGGCCAAGTGCCAGACCTGCCTTCTGGCAGAAAAATCATTACTTGGCCTCACTCCAAACTCAACAGCATGCCTTTTTAAATATGCACAACCCCACATCAACATTCAAAGCGCATCCAAAGGGCTGCTGCTGGTGCCTTTCAAGCGCACGTCAATGGCACAGAGATCCATCTACTACAGGGGACCAGAATGGTTCAATGACTTGCCCTTTGATCTGTCTGACTGTGAAAAACTAAGTCATGTCAGAGCCTTTCTCTGTTTACACCTGGCCCAAGAAACTACATGCGCCTGCTTCATGTAACCTGACCTGTCCTACAGTGCACTTTGCTACTCCTCCCCTCTCATCCCCCCTCCCCCCCCACACCCTTACCTCCCAACCACCTAGCTTCCTCCATTATTTCCCATCCCTCTGCTCCCATTCCTCGACAAACCTTTCTCTGGTTGCCTCTTTTCCCTAAGGGCTTTATGCACCCTCTTGTTTCCTGCACTTAGAAGTACCTCACTAATTCTAGTGTTTAAAAATAAATAAATAATAGTATTGTAGAACTGATGGAAAACTTTTCAGACCTCTGATTTGTAATTTCATTTTACCTTTTCTCCTGTTGTATATTTGAAACTGTTTCATTACACGTAGTACATACATTTTGGGTATTTGTTTTGTAGTGTCTCCTTACGACTTGGAACCTTTGTAAACGAGTCTTGGCTCAAAGGTATTGATCCCAAACTGAAATAAATAACATATCTCAGCTAGACAATTTCTTGCTCGATTATAGAGTGATCTGTATTTTTATCAACAAGAATGCTCAAAAAGGATTCATTTTTGCCCTCTTCAGCTATTGCTGCACATATTGTCTTCGCTATGTTATCCACAAACAAACTGCAGCCTGCTATGTTCATATAGTTGTTGCCAACATTTAATCCGTTTTTACGCTGGATTTCACACATTTCAAAATCTGAAAAAGGTTGTCCTTTTTTTGCTACAGAGTATGCTGGGTTAAATAATTTTTTTTTTCTTAGAAAAGGGACAAGCCCGTCAGTAAGACTTAGAAGTACTTACAGCTTCAGATGGGATCTGAAGAGTATTAAATACTTGGGAGTTCGGATTGGCCTATCATATGAAGACCTGTTCTCTTTGAATTATACCCCCTTTATGACAGACCTGCGCCGAATTAGAAAAATGGAGAACTCTCCCTTTGTCCCTATACCAGAGAATAGAATCTGTTAGGATGGTGGTCCTTCCCCGCTTTCTCTACTTGGCTCAGACTCTCCCAACACAGATACTAGATATATTTTTTAGGACACTGCAGAGGAAAATATCAGCCTATATTTGGGTGAATCAGAAGCCAAGGATTAACCTTTCAGTTTTACAGCTCCCCAAACAACAAGGAGGCATGTCCTTACCTAACTTCAGGTTATACCACCTAGCTTCCCAGATCAGAATACCTTTATACTGGCTCGATATGAACTATGTAGCTAGATGGAAGTCAGTGGAGAGTCAGGAAAGGGAACTCGTGGATGTCTACCACACCTTGCTCTTTCCCCTCCGACATAAAAGTAGAGAAAATAGACAACCCATATACCCAGTCCACACTGAGGTGTTGGCAAAAAGTACTAACATCACAGGAATTCAGAAAATGCAGATCTGCTGTGCTCTTTACCTCACACAGGCGCTTTTATTCTGGCCAAGATGGATAAGGGGTATCTTAAATGGCAAAGAAAGGGTTTGCATTTGGTATATCATTTTATGCCCCAGGGGATAATCTTGTCATTAATGGACTTAGTCCAAAAATATGCCATTCCGTACTTGGACAAGTTCAGGTACTTTCAGACCAGGGATTACCTCGGTTCTCTTGGGGGGGTGAAATGGAGGGATTTTCCTCTCCCCGGACTCTTGGAGATTTTCATAGGGGCGATAGATGGGAGACCAGTCCCACCTCACATAATCTCAGCACTTTACAAAGGCCTGCTTTGCCTGAAAGAGAACCCCTTAGATAAAACCAGGTTAGCATGGGAAAGGGATTTGGGGTTAGGAATATCTTTACTCCAGTGGGACAGACATGTAAAGACAATGCAGAAGGGCACCTGCTCTGGACATTGGAAGGAGTTTGCCTGGAAAATATCGGTAAAGTATTTCAGGGCCCCTGCGGTGGTTCAGAAATACAGCACTCACAGGGGAGCAGAATGTTGGAGGCAATGTGGATTTACCCCAGCCACCTTAGGCCATATTTTCTGGTCTTGACAGGTACTACAACCTTTCCTTTCACACTTCCATGAAGCCCTTCAACAAATAATATCTCCAAATATCACCTTCAACCCTCACTTTTTCCTTTTTGGTGAGTGTTCTCTGGAGCACACAGATGCTTCAAGAAGGAAATTTTATTAATTTGGCCTCCCTTGCCGCCAAACAAGCTATTACTAAAAAATGGTTCTCCCCCTTGCCTCCCACTCTGGATCTATGGCATCAAGTAATGATAGATATCTACAAGATGGAGAAAATTACAGCCACATTAAATAAATCTCAGACCGGTTTTGAAAACATGTGGAGAAAATGGGTAATCCTTTCGAGAAGGGTGGATTTAAGGTCAGAATTGAACCATAGACAGGTTTTATTTTTAATACGTAGTTTAGAGACTGGTGCATGAATGTTTAGAGCATCTGTGATAATGATTGATTGATATCGTTTGACCTCCCTTTTCTTGTAATCCCTTCCCCCAGGACGCTTCTGGAAATGAGCTGGCTACAGCTCATGTTGCCTTTCTGGTGAAATATTTTCAAAGAAAAAGAAATAAAAAAAAAAAAAAAAATTTCAATGAAGAAACAAATCAGTGATGTTCTGTTTGTATTGCAAGGCCTACCCCCAAATCTGTGATCCTAATTCTGCCATGGTTAAAGGGTCATGTGATCTTAAACTAGACCCCGTAAAAAGAGGCATGATGCAACAAGGAAACATGTCAGTTGCATAAAGCATTACTTAAAAGATACAGCTCCAAAACAAGTACCACCTATTCACCTATCAGAAACTGCCCTGAGTCAGCCCTTCCAAAAAAAACCAAAAAAAGGAGGTACTCACACAAAAATAATTTGAGAATACACAGGCACAATACTGCTCCAGGTGGGCGGCATTGGTGCACCGACCGCCCAGGGGTGTAATGAGGCCCAACACCGCAGGTGGAGGGCCTTATAGCCCCTGGAAGGTCCAGTATTGCCCATACCACCCAGCCTAGAGGGTATTATTGCGCTCAGAAAATGGGCCCTCATTTTTTATGGAAAAAAAAAAAAAACTTCATAAGGAAAAAAGCAGGTAAAATATTCATAAACATATGAGAAACAATAGCGTTTGTAAAATAGTTCCATTATGACTTGCCACTAGAGGGTGCTGTTGCTTATGTCTTATTTTCTATGCTGCAGTGTCCACCCTTCTCGAAAGGGACAAGCTTTGGAAAAAGGCCCGAAAAACTAAATTAGCCACTGACTGGGAGCAATTAAGAAAAGCCAGGAATCTCTGTACCAAGAAAGTGAGAGACACAAAAGCTGCATATTACATGGCTGAATTAGATTCCTCATACTGCAACCCTGCCAAGTTTTGGAACACTATAAAAGATATAATTGGCCATGTCCCAAGTAACTCACTCCACACAAAACTACAATGTGGAAACAGAACCATTAGTGATAAAATAGAAGTATTGGAAGCCTTCAATAATCATTTTACAACTGCTGGGCTAGCATTCGACTCTTCTCCAGCCAACCAAATGAGAGTACGTCTAGGGATTAAGAACACTGATGCAAGGGTGACTGACTCCACTTTCTCCTTCACTCCAGCCACGCTGAAGCAAGTCGAAGAACTAATCTTACAGTTGGACATAAAAAGGAGTGCAGGCGCAGACTCCCTTGACCCATACTTCTTAAAAATTGCCATACATGTATTAGCATTACCAGTAACACATCTGTTTTAACCTTTCTACAGTCAGGAGTCATCCCATCAATCTGAAAACCGTCAAGTGATTCCACTACTGAAAGCCGGGATCCTACAGACCTTAATAACTACAGACCACTTCTATTCTACTGTGCTGTCCAAACTACTCGAAAAATTGTGAGCACCAGTTAAGAGAATACCTAGAAGCCAACAATCTTCTAAACCAGCACAATCTGGTTTCAGAGCAAACCACAGTACCATAACAGTTTTGCAAAAGTCACCAATGACTGGCAACTTGAATTGGATAAAAAATTGTGTATGTGCTGTCTTCTTAGACCTAAGTAAGGCCTTTGACACGGTTGACCACGACCTGCTCCTCTCCTCACTGAGGTCAATTGGACTTGACACCATTTCCATTAGATGGTTTAACAACTATCTTACAGGAAGAACCCAGCAGGTAAAGGCCGAAGGAGATATATCCCCACTCAGACCACTACAAAGAGGAGTACCACAAGGATCTATTCTTGGCCCTATCCTTTGCCATATATATCAATAGCATTGACACAAATCTTACCAAAGCCACTGTACACCTGTTTGCTGATGATACAGTACTGTGTCAGTCACCCTTCTCCTATAACAGCCTGCAAGGAACTACAAGCAGAATTTGACGTACTGCAACTCCAGCTGCTGGAAAAAAAACTACTATTGAATGCAAAAAAAACTAAGGTAATGTTTTTTTCCCCACAGGTGCAGGCAAGATACTCAATCCCAATCGATCTCCCTAAATTATCCACTGCACTTGGTGAAAATCTCGAATATGTCACAAAATTCAAATACCTGGGGGTATGGCTAGATAGTAGACTAGACTATCTAGAACATCTGGAAGAACTGCTAAAAAAGCTTAGACAAAGATTGGACTTTACTATAGAATAAGGCACTTCCTTACAAGTGATTCAAAAAAGAAGATGGTCCAGGCCACATTCCTCTCAGTACTAGACTACGCTGACTTCCTATATAGTCGCTGCCCTATGGTATGCTTGAACACATTAGATACACTATACCACAGAGCTTTGAGGTTTATCACAGACTTACCATACAGTACTCACCACTGCTTGCTATACTCCGCAGTTGGTTGGACCTCACTTCAATATAGAAGGGATAGGAATGCATCACTATGGACTTACAGAGCAATATCACAGCAGCTTCCAAAATATATCTGACTGTTTTCTACAAGCCACATCAAGTAATTATGCATTAAGAAGCCTGAACTTCATTACTCTTAAAGTGCCTAAGTTCCACTCTCGACATGGCAGACATGCTGTTAGTTATGTGTTATCTACTCTATGGAACACGATGCAGAAGACACTGAAAGTGAACAAGCTCATATCTATCACAGCCTTCAAATATCTATACAACAAGATATTCAAAGAAAAATGTAACTGCTTCCGCCAACATTAGACTAACTCTCCATCTTTCTCACCAGCTGGATGACCATTTAAGGTAGCTCCCCAGCACCCTACGAGCAGTTACTTCACATTTCATAAACCTTTACTACAATCCTTCCTTCTTATTCATTATATACTTAGTCTCCTTACACTCTCAGCTTTTTACTTCCCCAGTCCGACCCCCTCCCTCCCCTCTTGACCCATTATTGATCCCTCTCTGGCACAGCTTTTTCCACTCCCTCCTCTCCATCCTTTCCCCTACCCTTGACCACAGCATTCTGTATACACTCCATTCATCCCCCTTGTCACTGCTTCAGCCGGTACTTGCCACTTACAAATCACTCCCTGTAGATATATCTTCCAGCTGTCCATACAGCTCATCACCGAGTTTAAAAATTATCTAGTAAATCCCTGACACATTTAACCTTTCACCAAAAAGTGCTAGTTTCTAAAGTGTCTTCCATTACAAGCTGGCTATTTTATGAATCATGTATATATGTAATATATTTCTTGTTATTAGCCTTTCAATGTACTCTGTCATGGAGTTGATGTGTTTGTTTTCATTTGCTATCCTCTCAAAGTTGTGTATTCTCTGCATGTTATATTTCATATAAATTGTATCTTGACCTTACCAGGTCCATCTTGCAAATGAGCATTGCTCAACGATGTTCGCCTGGATAAATAAAGATTTGATTGATTGATTGATTGATTGATTGATTGATTGAATGAATGAATATACATTGTACCTCTCCGGGCTGATTTTGTACCCTGAGCCGAGCCTCTGGCTCCTCTGTAAATATGTATAAGGGAATTAACTGAGTCATTGCATATGTATTTAAGTACTGTTCTGGGCCGCAGATGGAATACAGATTATATGTGCACTTTATGTTTACTCCTTTTTTAATTATTTTTTTAATTTTTCTTTTTCCCTGTAATCTTACTATATAATTTATTAATGTGTAACTTTGTTGCTATGAAAAAAAAAGATTGAAAGTTTAAAAAAAAAAAGAAAATGGACAAGATTCTTGAGCTTTCATTGGCTGAGAGCCACTACTGGGTTGGGGGTACATTAACTTCGATAGACGCCCACGAGTAAAAAGTGCCAATTCATGATGCCCCATTACTGAGGGTATCCATGGGCACCATGAATTTTCAGACTCTGCAGCCGCCATTTCTTGCCTCTTGCTTAGCCCCCAGCCCAACCCAGCTTACACTCCCTTTGTATTTTTGTTTCCTAAAAAAAAAAAAAATTATTTTAGTGCTAGCATGTCCGGTAGTAAGCGGTACTCGGGCAAAAAAAAAAACCACCATGTTATTTCACTTTGAAGTAGTAGCAATAGCCTGTCACGTGCCAAGTGCTACTGTGAGAATGCCTGGTACTTCAGAAGCAGCTGTCACTGTACCTTGTCCGTATTCTCTTGATCCTGTCATAGCCCTGCTGAGTTTCCCTGGTTAAAAACTACACAGCAGAGCCAGTACAAAATACAGAAATATACTTTTTACAAGATATTTTTTTTTGTTTTTTTTTTTGGTGGCAGCTCGCTCGACCTCTGATGCACTGCTCTCCCGTCGCGTCTTGTCAGCTTCGCTGTACCATTTAGCCGATTGCTCCATGATCATTACTGTCCAACAAAAAATTAAAAAAAAAAAAAAAGGTCTAGCGTCACTATCAGTAAACTAAACTCATGGGGGTCTATAAACGAATCCATACAAAATAAAGGGAGACACTGCAGCATAGAAAATAAGACATAAGCAACAGCACCCTCTAGTGGCAAGTCATAATGGGACTATTTTACAAACGCTATTGTTTCTCATATGTTTATGAATATTTTACATGCTTTTTTCCTTATGAAGTTATTTTTTATGAAAAAAAAAAAGAGGGCCCATTTTCTGAGCGCAATAATATCCTCTAGGCTGGGTGGTATGGGCAATACTGGACCCTTCCAGGGCTATAAGGCCCTCCACCGCATGTGTTGGGCCCCACACCCCTGGGCGGTCCGGTATTGCCCAGTACCGCCCACCCTGGACGGTATTATTGCCTGTGTATTTCTCAAATTATTTTTGTGTCGTGCCTCCTTTTTTTTTTTTTTTTTTTGTTTGTTTTTTGAAGGGCTGACTCAGGGCAGTTTCTGATAGGTGAATAGGTGGTACTTGTTTTGGAGCTGTATCTTTTAAGTAATGCTTTATGCAACTGACATGTTTCCTTGTTGCATCATGCTTCTTTTTACGGGGTCTAGTTTAAGATCACATGACCCTTTAATCATGGCAGAATTAGGATCACAGATTTGGGGGTAGGCCTTGCAATACAAACAGAACATCACTGATTTGTTTCTTCATTGAAATTTTTTATTTCTTTTTCTTCGAAAATATTTCACCAGAAAGGCAACATGAGCTGTAGCCAGCTCATTTCCAGAAGCGTCCTGGGGGAAGGGATTACAAGAAAAGGGAGGTCAAACGATAATATGAGCAAGTAAGAACAAAAACTAACCATCAAGTAGTACTCACATTTACATAAATCAAAGTGCAGAGCAGAAGAAGCACGGGGCCAGCTTAGCAATACATACAGGATTAACAGAAACATAAGCAATAGGGATCAAGCACACTAACCAAAATCGACTATTACATATTCTCGCATGGATCTGCTAAGTGCATGGTTGGACAGTCGGGAGCAAATTAGGCTGAAACATACAGAGAAATTCTAGTTCAGAAGTGGAGAGGGGGGGAGTCGGGCAAGGTAGAGGACCAGACCTGAGGCTGTACACCTTCAGGATGAATAGAACCCTGCAAGTTGGTCCAAATCCAGGAAGGGATGAGGTGAGAGAAAAGGGGAAAGTAGGGCTGACCTAGGCTGTACCCCTGCAGGATGTTACGAACCCAGCAAGGTGATCCAAACCCAGGAAAAGAGGAGATGCGGGAAGGGGGATGGGCAGAGGGGAAAGAAAAAGGGGGTAGTGGCGAGGAACAGACCCGAGACTGTACCCCTTTAAGATGCTGAAAATTCTGCGAGATGGCCCAGACCCAGGAAAAGAAAGGTGAGGAATGGGGGAGTGGAATGGGGAGAAAATAGAACAGTGCAAAAGTGAGTGGAGAGTAAGAGAAGGGAGGTTAGAAAGGAAAGGAGAGGAGAGGTAGGGGAGTAATGGAAAGTAGCTGGATCAGGGGAAGTAGATATAGGATCGAGAGCTAGTGTGTGTAGAAATAGAAGGGAGGTTAAAAACAAGTGCAGTTTGGGGAATAATAGTTCAGGAGGGCTAAGGAGATAGAAGCTGCAGACGAGGAGAATCTAATAGGAGGAGGAAACAAGTTCCAAAGTTTAGGGAATTGGTAGGAAAATGCCTCCTGACCTATGGAAGTGGAGCAATAGGGAATGGCTTGAGTGCGTGGATCAGTGAATCGAAGATAATGAGAGGAGGGGGGAGGAACAGCAAGTAAAGAGGAGAGGTGGGAGGGGAGTGACCCAAACCAGGATTTAGAGGTGAATTTTATGCAGTGTAAGAGACATCTGCATTCTAAGGAGGGGAAGGCGGCTAGGGAGTGGTACAGGGAGCAGTGATGTGTGCATCAGGGATTGTCTAGAGCAACGCGACAGAAAGCATTAAAAAGAGGATCCAATTTGGCAAGAGAAGACTTGGGAGCAGCACTGTAGACTATATCACAATAGTCAGAAATGGGGAGAATAATTTTCTGTACTATATCCCACCTGGCCGGGAGCAGAAGGCAGCCACATTTCCTGTAGAGGGCACCGAGCTTGGGGCACAGTTTTTTCAGGATAGCGGTGATATGTACAGAAACGTTTAGGTGTTGGTCCAACTAGATGCCACAAATATGTGAAGAAGGGGGTGTCCTTGAGTGTTGTCCCATCAAGAGTGTGGAAGGATGGTAGTGCAAGTAGCCTAGAGAGTCTTTGCCTAGTGCCAAACGTCATGGAAATCGTCGTCTTGGTGTTGAGAAAAAGTAGATGTGATTTTAACCAGTGTTGAACATTGATGAAGTCAATCTGTGATCTGGATGTCGCATCGGAAGCCGAAGGTCCAGAGGTGAAAATCACTCATCAGTGTACATATGGATGGCAGAAGAGGAGCATACTGAAGGAAGGTCATTTAGGAAAATAGAGAATAGGAGTGAGCCGAGTACAGAGCCTTGAGGCACACCAGTTGAGATTGGCAGTGGAGGGGACAAGGAGTCTGCTATTTTAACTGATTGTGTTCTACCTACCAGGTAAGCATGAAACCAGTTACAGGCAGACTGAGACAAGCCAGCAGATGAGAGGGATTCAAGGAAGAGGGAGTGGGAGACTGTGTCGAAAGCCTTGGCAAGATCGACAAAGATAGCAGATGTGATTTGACCTTTATCCATGGCAGAGTGGATAGTCGGTGAGTCTGAGGAGGGAAGTGGTAGTGGAATGATTCTTCCTAAAACCAGATTGGTAGGGCATGAAAAGGCAGATTCATCTAGAAAAGAGGAGAGGGAGGAGGGAGGGGGGGGGATGTGTTCCTGAAGTTTAGCCAGAATGGGTAGTAGGGAGATGGGGCAATAACTTCCAGGAGACTAGATTGCTGCCCTTGGGTAGTGGGAGAACAGCTGCATGTTTCCAGGAGCTGGGGATAGATGCAGAGTGAAAGGACAGATTGAGGAGAACAGACAGAGGAGTAGAGATAGCAGGTGCGGTGAGGTATAGCAACTTTGGGTCCAGCTATCAGGGGAGCTGCCTTTAGTATGATTCAAAGAGAGCAGTGCCATTAGAGAGTCATTTGGGGAAATGGGTGAGCAGGAAAAACCTTCCGCTAATGGTCGACGCAGGGAGGAAGTTATAGGCAGTGTCAGTACGGTACGGTGAGTAGGGAGGGATGCAAGCAGGGAGGTGGCACAGGTTGTATAGTACGAGTTGAATTCTGCAGCCACTGTAGCATGGTCAGCTATGGGTTTATTTATATTGAGTACAGGGGAGGGGGGTTTAGTTTGTGGGGAGAAAAGTGAGTGGACTGCATTCCAGAATTTTGATGGGTTGTTAATGTTTGAATTAAAGGTGGTCTGGAAGTATTTGGCATTAGCCAGCCTAATGGTCTTGGTGCAGGCATTGCGGAGTGTGCGGTAAATAGAGTAATCGCGAGGGAGTTTGGAGGTTTTGTGTGTTTTTTCTAGGCCTTATCATGCACTTGTCGACAGACCAGAAGCTCTGGGGTGACCCAGGGAAGGTGATTACCACGCACTCTAACTTGCTTTAATGGGGCATATTTGTCCCAGACAGTGAAACTTTCTTTGAAGTATGTTAGGGCATGATCTATGATTTTGGCTGAGGATATTGGTGTCCAGTTAGCCTGGGTTAGCTCCTGATGTAACTGGGCCAGGTCAAGAGATCAGAAAGTTGGCAATTTCTGGGGGTCCTTGGGTCTATGGATTTTCCTAACTAGATGGACCATATGATTGCTGAAGGAGTGTGGCAGAAGGCCAGACTGAATTACCCTGTGAGGGGTGTGAGTTTAGGGCCCAGTCTATTAAAGAATGGTTCTGAGATTTATGGTTGAGACGTGTGGGTTCTGTGATTAGTTGTGACAGGTTGAGAGCAGCGATGGCATTTCGAGTCTTGCTTAGGGTGGGCGACAGCCAGTTAAGGTAGAGATCACCTAGCAGAACTCGCCCGAGGAGGTAAGGGTACTGATTGTGGTAATTAGATCTGTGGCTTCAGATGGGTGTAAACCAGGCAACAGGCACCTGCAATAAAAAATAGGGATGGAGAAGGGTAGCGATATACTGATGACGATGGTTTCATAGGCAGATTTAACAGAGGTTGATAGAATTGTAGAGGTTTGGGAGGGAGCAGGATGACTAGATAGCCACACCCACACCCCCACCCCTGCCGGTGCAGTCCTGGTGAGTGACGACATAGCCAGATATTGCAATAGATGTTTCAGGGATTTTGCAGGTGAGCCAACTCTCTGAGACAATCAGGATGTCTAGATTAAGGGATCCAACAAGTGGAAGTAGCAGGTCTAATTTTAGGAGGAGGCTACAAATATTAAGGTGGAGGATCTTGTGCCACTGGGGAGGGAAACTGAAGAAGTAGTGGATACATTGTGGGGCACATTGGACGGAGTAGTGACATAACTGAAGGACCAGGGTTGGGATTAATGTCACCAGTTTACAGGAACAGGAGAGCGATAATGAGATGGAGCTTCGTACTCTTGACCCAGGACTTGCTAGTGCAACTAACTGAGAAAGAGGAGAATCCAGCTGGAGGGGGGCTGGAATTTAAGGAACAGTAGTAGAATATAATAGTGGGGTATAGTCATGAGAGATGCAGATGGCAGAGTAGGAGAATGGGACCAAGTATTAAAAACAGGAGTAGGGTCTGTGGCCATGGTATAGTGGGGGATATGTAAGGTTGGGGGAGGTTTCGTGAGGGCTATGGTAGGATGGAGGGGAACTGAACATGCGCATTGACAGGGAGGAAATCATGGCACTTAAAAGGAGGCAGAGGGGTAGTGGTGAGCTAATAAGAGAGCATTTTACCAGGAGCAATAGTATACAGATAGGCAGAGAAAGGCTAGTATATGTGTAGAGAAATGCACAGATTGGTTGACTGTACTGAGAGAGAAATTGAGGGAGAGGTAGCAGTAGAAAGAGCCCTGGTGGATGATAAATTATAATTGCTGAAGAGTAGGTAAGAGTATTAGAACCATGAGGGTAGCGTCAGTCAGCTGTGAAGAACTGAGAACTTTGTGGCCAATAGAGGAGGGTATAGAGGGTTAGGGAGAACCACTGTGTATTAGTGGCAGGGTTATGGAGGGAGGGTGGTGGGAGAAAATACTGATTACTAGGAGCTTGCAGCAGATAACTGTAGGGGCAGACAAAAATAAACAGCGGGCATCGGGCAGATTTCCTCCACACTAGCAGCCATGGAGCGAGTGCCAGACAGGAGACACCACTATTTGGGAGTCTTGACGCTGAATTTTGAATGGAGTCTGTGACTGTTTTGCTTAGGGAAAAACTGGCTATTAATTCATGAATCAGAACGCGGTTCAGAGAGCGGTGGAACAATTGACCAAGTGAGTGCAAAAAAAAATCTTAGCTACACTTTGTTACCACAGTCAGGGTCAGCTTATGTAGCGTGAGACAGTCAAGTGAGTGTAGTGTGTTGTGTCTGCCCAGCCAAGGATATTTTTTTTCTGCATTCTGGATGGAAATTCCTAACCCTTTTTTCTGTCATGCCTTTGATCCTTTGCTAAGGCCATCATCTTTTATGTTTTTGAACCAGAACTGGGTGTAGTACTACTACTAGTACTTGCTCCTCCAGATTTCGAGAAACCAAACTTTAACAAGCTCATTTTGCTGTGAGAAATTTCTTTGAATAAGGAGGTCTTAAAGTAGTTGTGATGTATTTGGAAAATTATTAATCGAGAAGGAAAAGACACGTGAAAGAGCTGCAGTCTAGTGGCCTAGAAATAATTTGGTTAATGTTAATATAGGGTAGCAGGGGCAGACAGACACAACACACGAGACTCCCTTGACTGTCGCACTCTACGTAAGCTGACCTTGGCTGTGGTGACACTAAAAGTGTAGCTGAGAATTTTATTTTTATTTAAATTGTATTGGTATCACACAGAATTTGAGTGCTTGTGCAAATGGGTGTAATTTGACACAACATGCTGCTGCACTACAGGGTAACAAGGAAGTCCCTCGAAGTAGATATCCTCGCAACGGCTGTGATTCAAGGAATGACTGGGTCAGGCAGTATCAGGCTTGCTAACTCTGGCTGTGTTAGGCTTGCTTCAGCCCAGAAAAATATTATTTATTTATATATTTAGTTTTTGTTGACCGGGGAAGTGCACTAGACAAATTCTGCCTATTTTCAGGCACGACCTGGGGGAAGGGGATACAGATGAATGCCAACTGACCTTGAGCCAGATTAAGCTGTTGGTGGTATTTTAGAGAATGGGGAGAAATGTGACCAGGGCACCTGGGAAATTCCCCTACTCTTTTTTTTTTTTTTTTTTTCCGAGAAGTGCCATGGGATCTTTAACATCTATCTGAACTACCACCAAAACAGGCAGCTAGGACCTCGGTTTAACATCTCATCCGAAAGACGACTTTATATTATTTAGTGACTGTACTCATGTCTCAAACAAAATTATATTTGACTGTTAGACATTGGCACAGGCTTGCTTCAGCCCAGAAAAATATTTAGTGACTGTACTTCTGACTTCTGTCTCAAAGTATATTTGACTGCCAGACACTGGCACAGACTTGCTTCACCCCAGACAAAATAGTTAAAATATAGTTCACTTGGACTTCTCTGTGTGTCTGGGATATTTGACTTTGAATCAGACAGTGGCACACTGCAGGCTTGCTTCCAGGCAGCCCAGAAAAATATAGTTCACTTTAGGACTCAAACAAATATTGATCACACTTAATCAGACAGTGACAGGGCTTGCTTCTTGTTCTGTCAAAATTAAAATAAATTGTTGAGTACAGTCACACAGGCTTGCATCCAGCCAGAAAAAGTACAGTACTTGACCAGTTTGTCTTAAATATTCTCACTCTTGCAGATTTGTTTCAGTCAGAAGGACTGAGTGACAAGTGAGGTGGATCAGGGGAGGGCAGTGGACGTGGCCCATCTGTACTTTAGCAGGGCCTTTGACATTGTGCCACATAGAAGGCTATTAAACAAATGGGGGAATATGGGAGTGGGCAGGACAGTAGCACGCTGGGTGGCGGGACACAGAAGGTAGTGGTAAATGGCTCACGCCGCAGAGGGAAGAGTGACCAGTGGGGTTCCACAGAGAGTGTAAACAGAATGAGGAGGGACCTGCAGAAGCTTGAAGAATGGTCAGGGGTTTGGCAGTTGAAATTCAACGCAAATAAGTGCAAGATAATGCATATGGGGCACAAAAACCCTGAAACAACATATCGGTTGGGGGGTGAGGATATAACATGCATCAAGCAGGAAAGGGACCTTGGGATTATTATCTCCGATGACCTCAGGGTAGGGAAACAGTGTGACAAGGCAGCAGGTAAAGCAAATAGGATGCTGGGATGCATAGGAAGGGGCTTCACCAGCAGGAGAAGGGAGGTCATAATTCCACTATACAAGACACTAGTGAGGCCCCACCTGGAGTACAGTGAACAGTTCTGGAGACCTTGCCTATGTAAGGACATAGACAGGGTGGAGAAGGTTCAGAGGAGGGCAACAAAGATGGTACATGGATTGCATCACAAGTCCTGTGAGGACAGGCTGAAGGACTTGAATACGTACTCCCTGGGGAAGAGGAGGGGGAGAGAAGGGATATGCTGGAGACATAAAAGTACTTTACAGGGAGGAACAGGGTGCGGGAACACACTATTTTCCAGAGAAAAAGATGTTCCAGGACTAGAGGGCACGGGATGAAGTTGGAGGGAGGGCGATTCAGAGGAAACGTGAGGAAGAATTTCTTCACAGAACGGGTGATAGACAAGTGGAACACCCTGTTGGAGGAAGTCGTGGGGGCTGAAACAATCGCAGGATTTAAGAAAGCATGGGATAGGCCTAAGGGAATTCTGGAGGTCAGGGGTAAGGGGCAACAGACTTCTAGAAAAATGTAAAGGGAACTTACAAGCTCAAATGGGCAGACTGGGTGGGCCATAGGCCCTTACCTGCTGACAGTGTCTATGTATCTGTCTCAGTTGAAGTTGACTGTATTAGCCCATCAGCAGCCCAAGGAAATAAAGTAGATCTGTATTTAAGCTGCTGTACTAAGCACAGAAAAAGATGTAAAGCTTAACTAATACTGGTCACAGACTGAGTACCTCTGTATTTTTTTTTTTTTTTTTGCAGCCCAAGTCTGACCAACTGAAACAAGAATTGCCCCCTTAAGTTTAGTTTTGCTGCTCTAAATTGTCAAGTCAGCTGAATTACAAAAAACAAACAAAAAAATTTACACCATCCTATAAGTAGGCTGTTGATTAACTAGAATCTGCAGCTTATCCAGTAGGTAGGGAAATGGGCAGACTGGGTGGGCCAAGTGGTCCTTATCTGCCGTCAAAGTCTATGTTAAAATAATATAATTCCCTGTTTAGCAGGTGCACGAAGGGTCCCACTCTTAAGCTGCAGCCACAGCTAAAAATCAGTTCCTGCTGCTAACACTGCAGCAGTCAAACATTGACAAAAAATAAATACTGTGCCCCAGTAAAATTCTGTGACCCAAACTAATTTAAACTAGCTCCCAAGTTATTATATTAGGCAGAGGGAGGGATTCCAATATTTAATTTTTTCAGAGTGCAGTTGGAACAGACTGTGAGTCGCACAACACGTCTGTCCCATTCAATAGGCCGCTCCAGAGTGATGACGCAGTTTAAATTCACTACACAGGTGCAGATCAGCCTCAGACCACCTGATCACAGTTTCAGACATGTGATCTCTGTTGCTGATTTCGCAAGGCACCATCACTCCTGTGAGACTTGCTGTGCTGCCTGAAGCCATCCGAATCCCAAGGAGTTCCCCAATGCACAGAAACCCTGCTCCGTGTTCCCTGGAGCTCTGGAGTGTTTGCGATGAGCATTTCCCACCCACTTGTGCGTTTCTGAGGACTTCTGCAACTTCAGGAGGGGTACGCGCGCTTGGGGGGGGAGCACCGCGGAGCTGTGGAAGAGACACTGTGCATGTGCAGCAACAGGAATTCACAGCAAGTCTGTCAGACTTTACAGGGCTGTGAAGTTCAAGTCCTGCTGCTGCAAACATGAGTCCTGGATGTCGGACTCGGGAATTTTTCATTCCCTGAGATGGGCTTTCTTCCTGTTGGGTGGGAATCAAGATCCTATTCCTGAGAGATGCTAACGGCTGTGCCGAAGATGGTGAAAGACTTGGTGAGGGAGGCTGAGTTGCTGAACAAGGGACGAGATGTGCCTATTTGTAAAAGGAATCCAGTAGTTGGGATGGACATTGGAGATGTTGCTTCAGGCAGATGGTGTGGGATGGTTGCCAACCTCTACCCAAGGTTAGGCTGGAGTATGTGTTGCAGCGTTGTGCCCCGCACACCATCTGGTGAAGGAAAAAAGGTTGCAGTGAGGCACCCAACACAGGTGACTGTCAATTACCATAGGGAGGCTGGATCAAGTGGAACTAAGGCCTGCTGCATTGGGGCTGCTGGTGGCTGTCATTAAGGATTGATTGAGAGAAGGTCCCTACAGTGGTGCTGCCTCCTGTACACCAGAGGATCAGACACTGTGGTGTCAGTTTGTTGTGTGAAGCCATGTAATAGTAAGGTGCGAGTTCTGATAAAGTCATTGTTGAGTAAGAAAGGCTCTTTTCCAAGGTATAACCTCTTTCACTGGTGAAGGAGATCTTCTTTGAGGATATCTTTTCCATTAGGCCTTACCCTTGGAACTACAGCTACCAGGCAGTAGGACCACTCGGAATCTTTTGCTAGCCAGGGGCCGCCCATGATGACATCTTGCATCAGTATCTATATAAATGTGAGTGGCCCTGACACTGCTCAGTTCTTTTCACACAGTCTATCATTCTCGTTGGACCTGCTGAGGAAATGTCATCTAGCCATTGCTGCTGTTTGTTGTTGTTTATTTTATCAAAGCACTTTTCATCATCTCTGCACACTGCAGAAATTGTCAGCTGTGTTATTTCCATATTGTAAGTGTAGAGACAAAATTTATAAAGACAACTCACACATTTTGGCACTCTCACATGTTTTGCCAGTCTCACAGTGTGAGAAATTGAGAGATCTCCAGGGCTTCAACCAAGTAACAAGGCGATGCTGTAAGAAACCTTTTAGAAAATTTCCTTCTCCAAAAAGCATTAGCAGCCATGGAGAAGGAGTGAGGCCCAAAATCGCTTTTGCCATCTGTCAGCCAATACATGGCCATGAAAGTCAAAGGACCAGGACAGGAACGGTCGTTGTCATTGTCGGGCCATAAGTATAACATAGAGACAAAAAAGTCTGCTTCAACAGTGAGATCCCGGTCGCCTTTGAGACAAAGTAATCCTTCAGCATTGTTACCCACTCTGGTGGCATTACTGATGGCACCCCCACCCGAATGTTGAGACACAAAGGTTGGGGTCTGGCTTAGGCTGTGCTGTACCTACTATGGATGGTATGATGCCTTTGTCGTCAGGCCCTCGATACAAGTAGTCACAGCCTCTGCCAGGGTGTTGTCGACTCTCAGGCTGTGCTGGCGTCGTCTTCGGGAATGATATGATGCATTCTTTCTGTATTAACTATGCAGGCTATTATTCCATCGACAGGGCCATGGGCAGTCAGCTTTCTTAGAGTCCTTCCACCTCCTCAGCCGCCGCCATTATCTCCGGTGACTTCAGCGACTCCTGTCGACGATGAGGTGGAATATAATTCTTACCTCATGACGTTGAGGAGGATTTTGAGGAGGGTTGAGAGAAGAATATATGGCACCTCATTCTTGTTCTGCCCTCTCATCCTGCAGTTAGGACTTGGTGTATAACCTGGGGTCTCCTCCTGAGGATTCTACTTTTCAAACCATGATGCCACAAAGGCAAACTGCCATGGGCTTAGTTGTGGAGGAAGAAGGAGAAGATTCCACCCAAAAAATAATTTAATGGGATTTTTGGAGGTTCCTTGCTCACCCTGCATTATAATTCCACTATTTATCCTGTATTAGAGGATGCTACATTTGCTGCATGGCACAGGCCAAACTCATTGCCTGCAGTTTCCAGAAAGGATAAGCGGTATCCTGCCCCACCTGCTAAGCCATATTATGCCAACCAGCTAGAAACTGGCTCTGTAGTCATCAAGGGTGCTCATGATGGGTCCAAGGCACCTAACCACCTGAGTACTTTATCTCCTGACAAGGAATCTAGAAGGCTGGATGTGATGAGCAAGCGTGCATATGCCTCTGCACCATTGGATCTTCGAATTGCCAGTTATCATGCCAATATGACTACACTCCAGAACATCCTGTGGAAAGCTGCTAAGATTGAGGCCCAGTTTTTGCCTGAGGGTTCTACTAAGAATGTTTTAATTAAAACTTTAATGTCTGGTTGCAATGCTTCTGCCTGAGCTGCTGCTTTAGGCATATGTATGAGACACTATACCCTTGGGCAGACTTGATGGACCTATGGTCTCCTTCTGCTGTCATTTTCTATGTCTCTATTCTTGGCTTAGATTTGCAGGTTTTGCTAATGATGTCTAGTGAGCAGTTTTGAATGCCCCATTTAGTGGTACAAAACTGGTTATGATGTTGAGAGACTCGGGGCTCTTCAGATATCCAGAATGACCTCAGTTCTGTTAAATCCTTTTTATCCCACTACTTCAGGGGCTGTGGAAGGGCGCTCATCAGCCTGTTACACAGGGTGGCTGTGCCCACCGCCAACAAGGCAGAGGTAGTGGAGGTGGCTGTTTGCCAGGATCCCTCCCCCAGGTGCCCATTCAAAAGCATCCAAAGCAGTTGGTGCAGGTGGCCCTGTCCCCACAGGTGCTGCCTGTCTTTTTTTCAGACTATAACCCCACCTCCATGGTTATCTCCAGAGGAAGTTGTGGGAGGCAGGAGTTCCCTGCACCAGAAACAGTGGTGGGAGATTACAAATGATGTGTTGGTACTGGAGATAGTTGAAAGGGGGCATACTCTGGAGATGTTGGCAACCCCTCCAGGTCGTCCTCTGTCTCCTTCCAGTTATCCTTCTGAATGTTCTGAAGAAAGTGAAATCCTTATTCCAAAAATGTGCTATAGATCTGGTTCCTTCAGCCCAGAGAAACAAAGGGTTCTATTCCAGATATTTCCTGGTTCCAAAATGGGCAGGGGATTTGCATCTTGTTCTAGACCTCGGGGATCTCAACTTCTACATGGAATACAAGAGTTTCATTTGGTGTATCTGCAAGCTCTGATTCTCCTTTTGCAAAAAGGGGGACTGGCTATGCTCCCTAGACATGAAGGATACGTGCCTTCATATCAAGACCAGAAAAGTTGGGGCCGCACTTGCTATAAAGATTCACTACTTCACAACTCTACAATCCCGCTGAGTGAAATCGATCTGAAATTAAATTTAAAGTGAACAGATTTGTGCTTAAGTGGCAGATTTCAATTAAGCTCATTGAACTGCACAGTTTGATACCTATTTTGAGATGAGGAGGACTGAAGAAGCAGCAGCAGCTTGCGCAGCAGCCCCAAACTTCAACTACACCATCAGCTAGCTCTAGAGCAGAGCCGCCGGGGAAGCAGTTGATGGCATGAATGCAGGCCATCGACAGGGAAAGTTGAGACAATACGCAGGGGGGGGGGTGCCAAAATAGAGGTTGCAACAAAAACTGTGACTTAGGCAGAATCCTCAGCCATGCAAGCCCTGGCAGTGACCAGCAAAATGGCACACAAAAAAAATGCCCAACTACATTACTGTGTGGAGGCCCTCGATAACTCCAGTAGGGCTTTCAGTGAGACTGGTCAGGCTTCTGGAGAGGAGGGAGGGTGAGCAGGTCCTCCAGTTTCTAAAAAACTGGCTTCCAGGGGTATTGGGACTTGGCACGGACATCATAGCATCTGGCTTAATCCAAGCATATTGTATCCCCCCAATTCAGCAGATCGCCAAGAAGAGAAACAAAGGACCATACTGCTGGTAACTGCCTCCATAGTGGTGTGGGACATGCTGCTACAAGCTTCCAGGAATGGCCAAAACTTCAGCGGCACCACACTGCACCTGTTCTCTAACCTATCCTGTGTGACTCATTCTGTTTTTTTTTTTTACTTTTTATTTTTCCCGCCTTCATGCCCTCCATCTCCGACCCTTCAGGGGCACCTGGGAGTCGTCCCTCTGCCAACCACCCGACTTGAGACTTACCTTGCGCCCCACGTAGCCGCCGCGGTTGTGCCCCCTGGGTGGGGAACGAGATGAGGCCCGTACACCCCGTATACTTTCTTGTTTCTTCGGGCAAGGTGGTCTGGGCGAGTAGTGACGCATCGAGGGCACGCTCCTGGTGCCCCGTCTGACCGGTGATGGAAGGCTTTTTTTCCTCCAGTTTCCTCCCCTCACATGGTGTGCCCTGACGTCAAGGTGCTACACGCCGACATCCACCACAGCGTTATGGCTGTCTCCCCCACGAACAGGGCTTGCTGTACCTCGAGTCTCCGCTGGGGTCGGGCATGTAGTGGGCCTTGGGAGGTGGGGCCCCGAGAAGACGAGCGTCGTGGGATGCCTGCTGCTCTTCCTGGCCGGCGCCAGCGCACCAGAGTCCGCTTCTCAACCTGAGTCACTGGCGTCACAAGCGGAAATCCAACTGCTGCGCCGACAGGCCGGCCTCAGCGACTCATTTTCGGAGGAAAACATTTTGATGCTGTACTAGCCCAACTGAAGAGCCTAGGGATCACACACACTCTACTTATGTCGTGCATGTCGGTGCATTTTCTGTGCAGGACATACCAGTTTACGGATGCGGCAGAAGCTGGCAAGAGTTGAACGTATTCGCCAACGGATTGCAAAGGCACATTCAAGCGAGGATGAAAATCCGGAAGATGATGAAACCTGACTATTGTACTGCAGCCAAGTTATTTTTTCATATAAAAATGTTCTTTTTCTTATGCTTGTATTTACCTACGACTTGGTGGTCGTTTTTCAAATGATTATTTGAGGGGGATGGGGTACTATACTTTACAGTGGTGCCTCCACGGTGCTTAAAATGTTTTAGCACACTTCCTGCCTGGTGGGGATGCCATAACCTGTATACCATACGTTTTTGGACTGTTGGATCCTGTGCAGCTAAAATGGCACCCACCTCATGGCTGGCATGGTCAGTTTTGAGAAGCTCAGGCACTACGTGTCTGGAACAAGAGTCTCAGTAACATGCCTGGTAGAACTTTGCAGTCCGCTGCCTTCTCCACAAGAACCTGATTTTTCATAGCAGTTTTGCTTGATCGATTTCTTTCACAGGCATATGGACATTTATGATTAGCACAAAGTTCTAGTTAGTTTTTCTCCTGTGTAACAGAAATGTTAAGGTGTTTACAGTGCCTTGACATAGTAAAGCCTAGTTTTAGGAAATCTGCAAAAAAATGTTTGTTTTCACTGTTGGGAGTGTGGTTTGTGAGGAAGCTGCCACCTATGTTTGGGAATACCAGAATGTTTGGGCTGAGCACATATCCCAGTTTTAAGACCGGATTCTAAAAGATGTTTGATAGTGACTTACAGTACGTCTTGATAGCTCTCTCACTTGCAAGGTGCAGCTATATGGATTATGTATTGCTGTTTGATACAGCCTGAAGCCAGATTGTTTAGACTGTTTCTTTTATACTGTACATTGAGTGTCTCCTGTATTATTTCCATGTCTGACATGGGGTTGTATAACTTTGTTTTATTGAAAATGCAGTACAATGTAAGATTAATAAAAAAAAAAAAAAAAAAAATCAAGCCCGCAGGCAGTATCTGTGTTTCATGCTGGAAGGGGAGCACTGTCATTTCGGAGTATTTATTGCCCTTGGGCTTGTCCTCTGCTTCATGACGTTTGCCAAATGCTTCGTCATCATGGCAGCAGTCCTTCACAGTGAGGATCTATGTGTGTTCCCCTATTCAGATGACTGGCTCCTGAAGGCCAGTTCCAGAAAGGCTCTACTGCATAGTCTGTCATGCACAAGACAATTGTTCAGCGATTTATTTATTTTATTTATTTATTTATTTTTTTGTCCCAGTGAATGTGCCCAAGTTGATAATGACTCCTTGCCAGACACTTAGTACACAGGAGCAGTCTTGGGTACAGAGAAGGGATATGCTTTCCTGCCACAAGATGGGGCAGAAAGCTTGATTGCTCAAGCACAGTTGATATACAGAAGCTGTGATGTTCCTGCACGGGCCATGTTGCATCTTCTGGGCCTACTAGCTGTAGCCACTGTGACTGTGCCCCTGGAATGTTTGCACATGAGTACTACAGTGGACACTTTGGTCCAGTGGGATCAACTGACAAGACGAGCTGGACCAATAGGCCTTGTCACATCCTTGTTGTGCAGGACACTACTATGGTGGATCGATTGCAACAGTCTTTTATAGGGTGTTCAATTCCTTGTCCCACCTCCTGTATAGATCCTCACCACGGATGCCTCAGGTTCTGGATGTCGCGCGTGCATTTGGGTTCCTAACAGACACAAGGGTTCCGGTTCTAGCTGGAGGCCATGTTACACATTGGTGTCCTGGAAATGAGAGCGTTCCTGTACAGCCTCAAAGCATTTCAGGACCATTTAACTCCAGGTCTTATTTTGCTTTATTTCTCACTGCCACTGACCACCACCCCCCCCAGCCCAGTCACCCCGCCGTCCACTGGAAGTTGCCTTTGGCATTGAGGGGCCAGCTGGCCGGGTGCGGTGCCTGCAGGAGGCCAGCATTATTCCACTGGTCAGTGGAATATTTTGCCTCCATTTGTACCCGTCCCAAAGTGCAGAGCAGTGGCGTGCAATGACGCCAGTGGCCGAGCCGCGCACGCTTCCACGCACAGGGCATCTGCTCGTCTCTGCCCCTTGTCTTGGAGCCAGTGTGCAAGCCTCCAGCCGCTTCTAGGGGCCAGGCATGCACCAGTTTCCGATCCCACACCTCCCAGGGAGAGAACTGTCCTCCGGACGCTCGATCCTCTCCCTCCCCGGCGACCTGCTCGCGCCGTGAACATTGGTCGCCTGCATGGCAGGCAGTAAGGCAGTGATGCCACTGGGCTGGCCCCAACTCCAGGTCTTCTTTTAATCCAGATAGATGATGCCGGTGTGATGTACTACATGAACAAACGGGGGGTGCCCATTCCTGTCCCTTATGCAGGGAGGCAATGAGTGGTACTGGGCTCTGTGTCATGGCTTACAATTGTCAGCTGTGCATCTGAGAGGTCTACCGGAACATCTTAGCAGACAGGTTAAGCAGGTCACAGTCCAGTATGCGAGAATGGGAACTGCAAATCTCCGTGGTTGATGTCCTCTTTGCAAAATGGGGTAATCTAGAGTTAGACATTTTTGCTTCCCCACATAGTGCAAAACTGCCACATTTCTGCTTGCTTGCTCGAGGGCCTGACGTTTTCTGGTGATACACGTCCCCTTTTGGAAAGGGAGATTCCTGTATGCTTTTCCCTCAATTCCACTAATAGAGTCCTCCATAAACTATGAATAAAATGTGCTACCCTCATCCTCATACCCCATTATGGTCTTGTCAAATATGGTTTCCATTCCTACAACAACTGGTGATGGAGCTTCCAGTACTTCTACCATTGTGTCCGGGTCTGTTGTCACAGGACAAGGGGCCCTGGTCAATCCGGACCTGAAGTACCTACATTTGCATGCATGGCTTCTGAAAACTTAGCCATGGCATGTTTTGGGGTATCCCCTAAAGTTGCTGATGTTCTGATTGTGGCCAGAAAGCCTTCTACCAGACATGCTTATTCATTGAACTGGGAGTGGTTCACTTCGTGGGCTGCTTCCAAGAATTTGGACCCATATACATGTTCTGTAAATGCAGTGCTGGAAAATTTGCTATCCCTGTCAAACTCTTACCTTCAGTATTCCTCCCTTATGGTGCGTTTGGCTGCTATATCAGCTTTCCATGCCCTTACTGATGGATGTACGGTTGCACGAGTGAAGGTGTCGCATACTTTTCTGAGCGGTATTCTGCATATTGAACCTCCTATTTGTAATCCAGTCTCTCCCTGGGACTTGGAATTTTGTGCTTGCGAAACTGATGTTGGCTCAGTTAAAGCCAGCGGTGAATTGTGGCTTACGTTTCCTGTCATGGAAAATTTTAGTTGCAAATCATTTCTCAAAGGATTTCATAGAAACGTAGAAATTGTTGGCAGATAAGGATCCCTAGGCCCATCTAGTCTGCCTGTAGCCCTACAGTTGTTTTCGGCCTCTGACTCTTATCTGGTCAATGGCTTATCGCCACTCTTTCCCACCTCTAAGATTCCCTTATGCGTGTTTAAATCCCTCCATCGTGCTCGCTCCCACCACCTCCTGTGGCAGACTATTCCATGTGTCTACCACCCTCTCCGTGAAGAACAACTTCCTATTTCCCTATAAGCTGCCACCTTCCAATTTCATATCATGCCCGTCGTTCTTGTACTCGTCCTATGTTGAAAGATGTCTTCCCTCTGCACCTTGTTTATGCCCCTAAAGTACTTAAATGTTTCTTTCATGTCCCCCTGATCCCTTCTTTCCTCCAGTGAGTGCATATTTCAGAGCTGCAGGCTGTAATGTGTGAACCTCCTTATCTGATTTTTTTTTTTTTTTTCTTCACAAAGATAGTTTCTTTGCATACATATCCTAAGTTTCTATCAAAGTTGGTATGTGAATTTAAACTGAATCAAATGATGCACCTTCTTGTTTACTATTCCGATGCTAGTCAGGGTAAGGGGCTGCTCCATACATTAGATGTGCATAGAATACTAATATTACATGAATCACACCCAAGGACTGCAGAAAGGCCTCTTAGCTTTTTGTTTCATTCACCCCTGGAAAAGAGAGTACCCCTGATAGGAAGTATGGTAAGGAGCTTTCTGGCATGATGTGTGGTCATTCCACAAGGGAGATGGCCACTTTTGTTGCTAGTTTTGGACAGGTTTCTGCTGCTGACATTTGTGCTGCATCCACATGGAGCATTGTTCACACCTTCACTAAATATTACATTCTAGACATGATCTCTCGTTTATGTGCTGGCTTTGGGCTTGCTATACTGCAAGGCCTCCTGTCTTGACTGTATTAGACTGTATCAACCTCCCACTGCCTTGTGGGACTGCTTAGGACTCATTTCAAAGGTGTCATCTAGTGCCTCCTTTTCGAATATAAAAAAAATACAAACATGATGTCCTATCAGGAGGTATATTAAATAAGGTGACATTGGCAAAAACTCTTTTCCCCAATTGAGTCTTTGATCCCCCAGTTCCTTTTGAGGTTTACAGCCCTGCAGTCTGTCACCTAAGTGCAATATAGCCAACAGGAATCTGCTAAATTATTTCCTGTCCTGTAATAAAATGTATATTTAGCTTCCCACTTCAAAGCAACAACAGGTCATAAAAAGGCCATAAAATGCTGTTTCTCAAGGAAGTTAATTACATTACAGAGGTCTCCTGGTCAGTGTAATATATCCTGGCCAAGTGTCACAGTCATCCCCACCTAGACTGAATTTGGGGGCTCTATCCCCAGCATGGGATGAGCTTCCCAAGTCAGTTCACTCCTCATATAGACATGACAAGCCATCTGTGTTCTGATTGGTCGCTCCAGCACTATGTAAGATCGTCATGTCATACCCTTGCAAGGCAAGACTCCATCTTAATAGTCTACCATTAGTTTTCCCCAGTTGTGTCAGCCAAACCAGGGGGTTGTGGTCAGTTTGTACATCAAAATGCTGCCAATATAAGTATGGCTTTAACTTCTTTAGGGCCCACACTATGGCAAGATGCTCTTTTTTTTTTCCTCCACAGTAGAGTAAGCCTGCTCCCTGGGAAGTAACTTTTTACTCAGGTAAACTACAGGGTGATCTTTCCCTTGGTTGGATGTCTGACTCAGTACTGCCCCAATACCCACGTCTGAGGTGTCAGTCTGGACTGTAAAGGGTCTGTTGTAGTCAGGACTTGTCAACACAGAAGCACTGCACAGTCCCTCCTTCAGTCTCTGGTCTGGACCATGCCTTGATCACCTCTATTTTTACTTGGTTCGGATGGAGCTAACCCCGGCCTACAACATGCCCGAAGTATGCCACTTCAGCCATGGCTACCTGGCATTTCTCAGCTTTGACAGTGAGCCCGGCCCTCTCTGTCCTGCCCAGCCCTCTGTATCCTACGCAGCACTTCCCTAAGGTGGGACGAGTGTTCCTCCCAGCTGGCACTAAAGACTGCAGTGTTGTCCAGGTATGCCACGGCGTACTCCTCAGCACCATTTAACACCTGGTTCACCAACCTTTGGAAAGTGGCTGGGGCGTTCTTCATTCTGAAAGGCATTACTTTAAATTCAGATAAGCCTATCGGAGTGATGAAGGCTGACCTCTCCCTAGCTCTGTCAGTTAACTCTACCTGCCAGTACCCCTTTGTCAGGTCAATAGTTGTAAGATAGGTCGCCCCGGCCAACTTGTCCAGGAGGTCATCAGTCGGGGGCATCTGACTTCATTGCTGCATTCAGTCCACGATAGTCCATACAGAAACGAGTAGAGCCATCTGGCTTGGGCACAAGGACTATGGGTGAGGCCCAGGGGCCGTGGGATCTCTGGAGTACCCCTAAATCCAGCATTTCCTCCACCTCCCTCCTAATGCTCTTTTGTACAGCCTCTGACACCCGATATGCTGTCCACCGTATGGGCGTTTGTGTCCCTGTCTCTACATTATGCGTCGCTAAGGTGGTTAGTCCAGGCTTGGCACTAAACAGTGGGGCAAAGTCTGCTAAAACATCCCTTACTTCCTGGATCTTGTCTGGGGCCAGAAGGGGGTCTTATTCGTCCGTCCCCTCCCCAGGACTACATACTGCAAACACCATGTCAGCCCTATTCGCATATGGCTTCATCATGTTGACATGGTACATTCTTTCTGTATGTCTTGTCTCAGGTAACTCTATGATATAGTTCACGTCATTTACCTTTCTAACTGTTTTGTATGGTCCTGCCCTCTCAGCCTGCAGCTTGTCTTTCTGGACCGGAATAAGGACCATGACTTCCTGACCCACTGTGTACGAGCGAGCTCTGGCTCTGCGGTCGTACCACACTTTTTGTTTCTGTTGGGCACCTGTCAGGTTGCTCTGAGCTGTCCCCATAAGCTTCTTCGGCCTTTCTCTAAACCTAAGGACGTAATCCACTATGGGAGTGCCCTGGGTGGCATGCTTGCCTTCCCAGTCCTCCGGGATCAAGTCTAGGGGACCACGTACCCAGCATCCACATAAGAGCTCGAAGGGGGAAAACCCTGTTGACTGTTTGGGCACCTCCCTGTATGTAAACAGGTGGGGAAGGTATTTTTCCCAGTCCCTCCCATGCTGTTCAGCAAACACTTGGAGCATTGACTTCAGGGTACCATTGAATCTTTCCACAAGCCTATTGGCTTGTGGGTGACAAGCTGTCGTGCGCCTCTGCACCACCCACACTTCTCCCACAAACATTTCATCAGTTCCGACATGGAGGAACCTCCTCGATCGGTGATAACCTTCTGCGGAAACCCAACACAGGAGAAAATCCCAAGCAAGGCATCTGCCACTTTCTGTCCTCAGTGAGGATAGGGCGACTGCCTCTGGATGCTGGGTGGCATAATCCACCACAGTTAGGATGAACCTCTTCCCGGAGGAACTGGGGGTATTTAAAGGCCCCACAGTATCCATTCCCACCCTCTGGAATTGCTCCTCCACTATGGGTAATGGAATTATGGCGGCTTGGGTTTTCTTACCTGCCTTCCCTATTTCTTGGCACTGGTGACACTACCTGCATACTCCTTCAACTGCTGGGTGAAGTTGAGCCGTTAGAAATTCTGGGCCAGTAGTTCCGTAGTGTGCGCGATTCCCAGATGACCAGACAAGCTGCCTGCCTATCACCCATCCCTCTGTCTTCACATCCTGAATATACATCAGTCCATTTTCCCAGTAAACCTTATGTTTACCGTTGCCTCCCTGTGATCTGTCAGTCTGCCCAAACCCTCAGCTTCTTTAGGCTAGGGTCACTTTTCTGAGCAGCTGCAAACTCTTTAAATATTCCCAAGGCATGGAACAGGTCCCCTTCTGTCTCTAAACTAGGGTCCCTAACACTAGCGTCGGGGCACTCGGGATCACTGTCATCCCTAACCCTCTGACAGTGGGTCACCTTCGGAGTAACCCTCCGTAGCTGTGTGGTTAACTGCTACTGGTGAAATTTCTACCCCCTTTTCATTAGTCTCCATATCAGGGGAGACAGGCTGGGGAACCAGCCTCCCAGTGGTTTCCACAATGGCTTCTGTGGGGTCCAGGGAACTACAATTTTCCCTTGCCGCTTGGCTAGGGGTAACTGCACCCACCATCCCCTGTTTGAGATTGTTGCCAAGGATGACGTCAACTGCTAAAGGTTTGGCTACAGCCACCTGTTGTACAGTTCCCCATGTTTCACCCCAGTCTAGGAGAACACCAGCGAGTGGCAATGTTTTCTCCTCACCAGTGAAGTCTTGTACAGTTACAGATTCATTGGTATCAGCTGACCAGGCTCTACCAGATCCTCTTTTACCAATGTCAGGGATGCCCCTGTGTCCCTTAACCCTTGTCTGTACACCATTCACTGTGACTGGGTGCATGTGTTCCCTCATGTTCACAGGCATGCTTCCAGGGACACACAAACAACCCACTTCTTTCCTAGCCCCATTTTGCATATTGGTCATCCTTTTGGGACACTGTCTGGCAGTATGCCCAGTTTCTTTACAAACCCAACATTCATTTTGTTTCTGTGAGAAATCTCTTCTTTGAAACCTGGGACTAACTGGTTTCGGTGGGGGCAGTGATGGTTTTAGCTGCCCTGAAGGTGCGCTTTTCCCCATTCGTGCTGCCATGCCTGCCCTGTTCGCTCTCAGAGCAGGTCTGTTCTTGGCATAGCGGTCTGAGAGTTCAGCAGCCTTTTGCACTGTTTTGGGATCTCGGTCCTCCAGCCAGGTTTTCAGCTCTGCTGGGCATGCCCAAAAAAACTGCTCTAACAATATAACATTTTCAATATTATCTATAGAGTTTGCTTCAGTTCCTTCCCACCAATGTTTTAAACACTGACACTGTTTTGTGGCTATCTCCTCATAGCTCATGTCAGGGCTTCTCCTGAGCTTACGGAATTTAGCTCTGTATGCTTCTGCAGTTAAATCACTTTTCTAAAAGTGCAGCTTTAAGTTTGCTGTAATCATTACTGTCCTCATTGTCTATTTGACCCAATTCATCCCGAGCTTTCCCGGTAAGTAGCGGGGATAGCTGGAAGCTCCAGGACCCTCTTGGAATCTTTGCCCGAATACAGACTTTTTCAAAAAAAAATTTAAAAAGGCATCTGTATCCTCCCCCTCTTTAAATTCAACTATCAATTTGGAATTTAATTTGTAACCCAGTCCTGTAGTTTGTTAAACCCAAGCTACTTACCTGCTCTGGTGCTGGTGGTTGAAGTCATCGCTTCTCCAGTTCATGTTACCTGTGGTGCTCACGCTCTTCACAGTCGGCTTCTTGCTGTTGTCGCTCCCTCTTCTCCTCTGCGGCTTGTTTCTCTTGCTCCGTTTCTCGCTGTTGTCGCTCAGTGTCTGTCTGGAACTCGAGCTCCATTCTGCGCAACTCAGTCTGCAGCCTGATTGCTTCTGGCTTCAGAATGTTGGTGACCTTCCCCTGCTGCTGCGGCCCTTCGCTTGCACTGTCCCTGCTGTCCTCACCAGGTCTGGACACTGCACTGGCTGCTGGCCACTCCATGCCCAAGGTTTGATCCTTTACAGTCACAGTCTGTGACTCTATGCTGTGGGCATCTGCTGCCATCAAGGCATCCACAAGGTCCTGCTTGGTGGCTCTCCCCTCATGCAGGACTCCTGTCCTGGCACAACTGCCTCAAGTAGTCTGCTGTGTACCCGCTGTAGTTGGAAGCCAACTTCTTCCCTAACTACGGCTACTCTAACTTGCACTTTGAAATAAAAAAAAAAATAAAACTGCTAGAAGCTTGACTGTAAGCAAAATTATATAGTTCTTTCTTTAAAAAAAAAAAAAAAAATCACTGCCCTATTGCAAGTGAGCTGTACAGTATTAAGCTAACACACTGAACAGTTAAAGCTTGTTACCAGATTTATCACACCGCTGCTAACCAAATCTGTCACAAAAACATTCCACTGGTCAGGCCCTCTGCTCCCACAGTGCCAACCTCAGAGCATAGTAGTGTGAACAGGTAACTGACAGGGTAACCCGCCTGGCTGCTTTTGGGTCCGAATCACCTTTAGTCTCAAGTTCGGGGGGATTAAAACTGTGAACCTTATGCTAGCGTATCCAATGTACAGGCTCAGATACGTACCCTCTTCAGGGATTTGCGGTACAATCTTTCACCAGGGACACCAAGCCAGGCTTCCAAAATGAACCCTTAAAACTCTATACGAGACCTTGGGTATATTCTTACCTTTTCCCAGTTTGGTAACACCATCAAGCCCTTCAGAACAGCTGTCAAACTTAACCACGTATACACCAGGCAGTATCTTTCAAATAAAGGTTTTACTAAAAAAATGATAAAAATATGAAAAATGTAAACACAGAACAATATATCAAAGAACATCACAATCACATAAAAGAAAAACAAGGAAAACTACAGAACAAACTCCTACCAACATACAGTTAGATCTTTTCTATCTAATGTATTACCTCTGTAGTGCTTATAGTTGGATCAGAGCTCTGTCTAGAACCTGAAATAATGTCATATTCCTCAGTTACAAGGATACATTTCAACTCCATTTCCCCACCCCCTTGGTGAGTCATCTAGCTCCTCCTTTTAGAATATAAAAAAATACAAACATGATGTCACCGTATTTAATATACCTCCTGATAGGACATCAGCAAAAACTTTTTCCAAATTATGAGTGTTTGATCCCCCAGTTCCTTTTGAGGTTTACAACCCCGCAATATGTCGCCTAAGTGCGATAAAGCCAACAGGAATCAGCTCAATTATGTCCTGTAATAAAATGTATATTTAGCTTCTCAACTTCAAAGCAGCAACAGGTCATAAAAAGACCATAAAATGCAATTTCTCAAGGAAGTTAATTGCATTACAGGGGTCTCCTGGTCAGTGTCACTTCACTAGCAGTCTAGCATTGCTTGTAAAATGCTTTGGGATACACTGTGTATGAAAAGCGCTATATAAATGCTGATTCTTCTTCTGTAGCTTCACTGAAACCTGGGGGGGGGGGGGGGGAGGCACCTATGGAAGCACAGGATGTCCTATGTGAGACAATCTCATACTATATTTTTATATTACAAATATCATACAACAGTCATAACCAGCTGACCAAGCGTCAGTGTTGTAATGAAAGAGATATCCTTTTTAAGAAGATAGAACGGTTACATACTTAACAGTAGATCTTCAAGAGAATCTCTTCCATTAGGCCATGCCGCCCCTCCCTCTGTCCCCTTTATGCTTCAGTGATAGTAGCATCAGATATTGTGCCTAGTCCTGATCCATGGCTGTTACATCCAGCACCATATATTGCCTTGTATGTTTGGTGTTGGTCTGTTCCTGGTTTTTCATGGGTGGCAGTTCTCTGGGCCCAACGTCTGGTGGGGAATTGCTTGCGTTTATGTAGATGCTGATGTTGTTGTGGGTGGCCTCCGGCTAGCAAAAGTTTTTGTCTGGTCCCAGTGCTTGTCTGCTATAGTTCCAAAGCTGTGGCCTAATGAAAGAGATTCTCTTGAAGATCTGCTGTTATGGTAAGTATGTAACAGTTCTTTTTATGTCCTTGGATGTTATGTGAGGGGGTACAACCTATACGCAGGGACCATATAGATTTTGATTTGAGTTAGGATTGAACCTGTCTGTACAGCTCCAACGAGGAGACCATTTGGGAATTGTGTTTCTGGAGTAAATAACTATAAAGCAGTGACTGTAGTAAAGAGTGATGACTGCTTAAGCACTGTGTGGTGTGGTCCTTTTTGTTCTGACAGAAGGGAATAGAATATGTACTGGAGTGAGGGAGTAGAGTGGGTTTCTGATATTATGGAAGCCCCCCTGGTGAGCATGCCACATTGCCCCTAGTCATGAAGTGTATCCCTGGGTTATGCTCAACTTTACTGACATCAGAAGAGTTCTCACATGACATTGTCCTCTGCTGGGAAAAGGTACAACAGCAGCAGTTTAGTGGTTTGCAGTACTTTACAATATCTGGTCCTGGGGTTGCATCAGTTTGCTGTGTCAGCATAATCTCCTACAAGAGTTCACTTTTAACATGAATGTGCGAGCCCAGGGTTAAGTGCAGTCAGATCCCTATGAACTAGTGTAGCCCGCAAGGAGAAGGTGGCCACTTCAACAACTAGAGTCACAACGTGAACAGAAGTCTCTAGAAAACAGTCATTGACAAACATTTTGTGCCAAAACCAGGTCTTGACAAAGTGCACGTTTTGGTGAGAAACTGTTAAACATTAGGGTGGAGAATGCTGCTGCCAAGTTTTATCTTCATGTTGTGAGTAAAACAGTTTTTAAACCTATTGAAGCTTTGGCTGGATTTTTACCTGTTGTTCCATGTAGCCTGTCTTTGTTTCCCATAGACTAGTGTAGCCTGTCTGCAACGTGTAGAGTGGTGGATGTTGGAGGCATACCATGCAAGTGCCAGGATTTACTTCGGAGAGCTTTACAATGGTTTTTTGAGTGGCAGGTGTTGCATACTCAATGTAGGTCTCCTGCTGCTTAGGTATGAATAGTCGGAGTGGGAATGAAAGTGCAGCATGTTTTAAAAGGACAAGCATTTGCTGAAGATACCAAGAACATGCTAAATGTCAGAAAAACTAAGTGTGCTGGCTTTATGGAGGTAGAGTGGTGAGACACCCACTCTTCACACTGGGGACCTGGGTTTGTGCCCTGAGCCCAGGATGGCCTAAATGCAACGCCCAAATTTTTCTGTTGCACTTTGGGGCCAAATATTGTGGCAGTTACCATTTGCTGCAGAATTTCTGTGGTAGTGGTTTGTACATTCTGCAGTGGTTTTGCAGTAACAATGAACTGCAATATTGCAGTGTTAGGTCATTGTCTGGACACCATATCCTTGACAACGACTGTGGGACCCGGGATGGAGGAGTGCGCAAAATCATTAGTTCACTAAATACAACCACTTTTATAAGTAATTTTCACACAAGGTTCTATCCTAGTGCATGAATGAAATGTGCAGAGAATACATTGTGATTGAAAAAATGTATTTCTGTTCGTGCTGTTTACACCACTAATGAGTTTACCTGAGGTCAAATAGCACTTGTATATTAAACAAGTCCCAACTGCAAATCGTGTGTGTGTGTGTGTGCGCGTGTGTGTGCATATGTATATTATATATATTTCTAGGGACATGGATATGATGTGCAATCCACACTTACTGGCAGGTTCATTGTCACTTTAAATCTTGCCGGAAGGTCTTCAAGCTGGCTCCTCCTACCCACCCGGGTGATAAAACTCTCGGCTCCGCCCCATGACGCCAGGTCTTCCTTACCGCTTGGAAGCTCAGGTTCCCTCCTTTGCGCTCTGCGTTTTAAGCCTGGAGCCAAACTTGTCAGTTAAACCGAAACTTATACTTAAATTTACTAGAATTCGGTCTTTTCCTTCCTTCGTGGCTACGATGGACAAATCGACTCCCGGATTTCGTCTGTGCCCTTGTGGGCAGAAGATGTCTCTGACTGATCCGCACTCCACGTGTGTTTACTGCCTTGGGCTTGATCACGATCCGCAGGCCTGCGAATTGTGCAAGTCCTTCTCGGTCAACGTTCTTGAAGACTGTGCTGCCAGAATTCAACTTGGGTGCCCCGAGAGACGTATTCCTCTGGTAAAGTCGAAGGAGGCCCGTTGGGAGGTGTCCACGGTGGCGGGCTCAGCTGAGCAACTTGAGCAAATGATTGCCCTCGAGGAAGAGGCGGAACAGGCCGCATCTTCGGTCGCGGCATTTATCCCGCTGTCCTTGGGCTCCTCCTACTCGGCTTCTTTCAAGGAGCTTTGTCAGTCCCTCTCTACTAAGGGAGAGGGGCCATTGGGACATTCCTCTTGATCTAAGAAAAAGGACTCGAAGGTTAAGTCCTACTGTCGACGTTCGCGGGAGCGGGAGCGGTCCCCAACCCTGGAGAGTTGACACCTTACTTCGTTCGAGGTTGCTGCTAAGGCTGCTGACTTCACAGTGTCCCTGTCAGGTCAGCCAGCCGAGACACCCGTCGACGCAGTTGAGATTTTTCTCGACCCGTCGGACGGGCTGTCGACTGGAGAAGCAGACAACCCTTCTTCACCGGTTCCCCCAGTGGAAACAGAGGACTTGCTTGTGCCTCCTGTGCCGGAGTCCCCTGCTCAGGTTCCAGAGCCGATGGAGGAACGGGTTTCCCCCGCTCCCTCTCAGACCCACCCTCGGAAACACCGAAGGTCTCGGACCTCTTCTTGTTCCAGCCGATCCCGCCAACATCGGTCTCGGCACCGAGGGAAGCGGCGGCGCCGCTCATCCTCGTCATTGTCTTCCTCGGAGGATAGGCTCTGGCGCAAGTTGCGTTGGCGCTACGAGGATCTGATGTGGCAGCAGCTCCTTTTGACCGGGAACAAGCAGACCGCCTTTCCGCTATGTCTGTCACCTGAGCAGCCGAAACAACCCCTCGCGTGGTCATCGAGGAGCCCATGCCAGCGCCGGTTGTTCGGCCAAAACCAGCTGCACCACCCATTGTGGTGGAACCCCCACCTCCACAACCAAAAACTGGGGCTCCGACCAAGGATTATCGGTTGGGTCAGGGGTTGCCCCATCGGTTGTCTGTCACCCTCACTCCCGATCGTCCTCTGCAGGTGGAGGGTGGCTCAGGCCCTTGGCAACTGTTTGCAGACTCCTCGGAGTCTGACGATCACTCTTCCCTGTTCTCCAGGCCTCTCGACCTGGAGTCCACTGGGAGACAGTCGGTGGACAAGAGCCCATCCTCGTTCATGGGATTGCTTTGGCTCATCTCAGAATCTACTGGAATGAAGCTCAAACCCGTGTCAAAGTGGGCCAAGTATCCCCTCACGGAGATACTGGACCGAGGGGATTCTCCTACGGAGCCCTTTCCTGTGGCCGAAGCCATTGTTGGCCCGGCCCTGGAGCTATGGCAGCGGCCGGCTTCTTGTCCAGCTCCCTCGGCCAGGATGGCCAGGAAGTATGCCGTTCCCACCGACTCACTCTCCGGATTCTCGGAGCAGCCCTCTGTGGAGGGGTTGGTGACGGTGTTTTCCGGCGCTCCGGAAACGCTCAAGACGTGGACAAGCCACCCGATAAAAATTCCAAGAAACTGGACTACTCCGGGCGTAAAGTCTACGCTTTGTCCTCCTTAGGCCTTCGTCAGACCAGTTCGGCTGTACTCATTGCCCACTTTTCCCACGCCCTTTTGGATTCACTGGATGAGGTGATTCCTCATCTCCCGGCTGACCTCCAGACTACGGTCAAGCAGGTGCAGGATCAGGGAAGGGCGGTGGCAAAGCAACAGCTGCAAACTGCTCTTGACATTGGAGAATCTTGTGCCCGATCAGTAGCGGCCGCTGTGGCCATGCGCCGCAGAGCTTGGCTGCGCATCTCCACCTTCACGGCAGATACCCAGCACAGGCTGGCAGACGTTCTCTTCCTGGGTACCGACTTGTTCGGTCCCGGGGTGGAGGGTCATTTGCAGAAGATCGAGAAGCCCAGTGCCACCTTGGACTCTGTCACGTCCACCCAGAAGGACAAAGGCTGCCAGCAGCAGCGTAAGCCCTTTCGGCCTTCTGCCACTGCGGCACGTCCGCCCAGCAACACCAGCATCAGGGCCAGCAGGCTCGCACTTGGCACCCCAAAGCCAAGCCTGCAGCTTCCTCCAGCAGGAAGCTGGGAGGGAAAGGCCCAGGAGGTCCCTCGGCCGGTCCTTCCTCCAAGCCTGCCCAGTGACTGGTTGAGGGGTGTCACCCCCAGCCTCATCACTCCCCCTTGGTTTCCCCCCATGGGGGGACAGCTCTGCCACTTCCTTTTCACCTGGTTCTCTTATCACCGCAGACCGCTGGGTGTTGGAAGTGGTAGGGAAGGGTCTGCCTCTGGAATTCGAGCAGGCCCCACCCTATCGAGCCGTCGCCCCACGGGGCTATGGGGTCCTCAGCCTCTCTGTCTGCTTGTCGAGCCGACATTGCTCTGCTCCTCCAGAAGGAGGTGATCAGGGAGGTGACGGATCCTCCACCAGACCCAGGGTTTGTGTCCAGGTATTTCCTGGTCCCGAAACAGACGGGGGGGGCTGGCGCCCATTCTAGACCTACACGACCTGAACAAGTTCCTAAGGTCTCGAACCTTCAGGATGGTCACTCTGGCACAGATCATTCCATCCTTGGAATGAGACGTGTGGTTCTGTTCTCTGGACCTCAATGACTCATCCTTTCACGTCCCAATCGTCCATCCCACCAGTGATCCCTTTACGAGTTCCGGGCCATGCCCTTCGGCCTCTGTCCAGCTCCCAGGGTCTTCACCAAATGCATGGCAGTAGTGACAGCATTCCTGCAGTGCCGAAGGGTCTGGGTGTACCCTTACCTGGACGACTGGCAAATTGCAGCTTCCTCCAGACCGGAGGTGGAGCGGTCTTGGGATCTGGCCCTCCAGGCCTGCTCTCAGATTGGCCTCCTCATCAACGAGGCCAAGTCGGAACTCGTGCCAATGCAGGTGATGCAATCCATCGGGGCAGAGCTCGACTCTCTTCGAGCCAGAGAATGGCTCCAGGCGGACAGGGCCGAGGTTCTTTCCTCCTTTGCCCAATCATTTCTGGTTGGGCAGTTGCGCCCCGCCCGGGACTTCCTGCGACTCCTGGGCCTCATGTCGGCCTGCACTAGCATGGTCCGTTGGGCTCGTTGGCACATGCATCCCTTACAATGGGGACTGGCCTGCCAATGGTCACAGTGCTCCGGTCCTCTGGACCAGCCAGTGGCGGTGACTCAGGAGATGTGGAACGCTCTCCAGTGGTGGATCATTCAAGCTCACCTGCTGGAGGGCATCCTGTTTGTCCGCCCCGAGCCGACGGTCACTCTTACGACCGACACCTCTCTGATGGGTTGGGGTGCCCATCTGGGGGAGCACAGAGCACATGGCCTCTGGTCCCCTCAAGAGTCTCGATGCCACATCAACCTACTGGAGCTTCGAGCAGTCCGACTAGCCCTCACTGCCTTCGCTCCGTTTGTAGGGGGTCAAGTGGTCCAGGTCCAGACGGACAATGCCACAGCCATGTACTTCCTAAACCGCCACGGTGGGATGCGCTCCTTGCCCCTGTGCAAGGAAGCTCTCTGCACTTGGTCCCTCATGAGCAGACTGGAGGTGGATCTCCTAGCCATCCATGTGGCGGGAGCCTCCAACACTCTGGCCGATGCCCTAAGCTGGATAGGTGCTGCATCTCACAAATGGTCTCTCCTGCCGGAGGTAGTACACAATCTGTTCTCCCACTTGGGCACACCTCAGGTGGACCTGTTTGCCTCCAGGGAGAATGTGAAGCTGAGGCTGTTTCATGCCCGCCTCAGCAGGACTCGCTGCAGGGGGATGCCTTCTCGAGGCCGTGGACCCCGGGCCTCTTCTACGCCTTTCCCCCATTTCCCTTGATCCACAAGGTGCTTCTCAAGGCGAGGAGGGACAGGGCGCAGGTGATTCTGGTAGCCCCAGACTGGCCCCGCCAGTTCTGGTATCCAGATCTCCTCAGCCTCAACTCCAGGCTCCCGAGGCGGCTTCCAGCCCGCCTGGACCTGATCTCAGTCAACAAGGGGAAGGTACTCCACCCGGACCTTCAATCCCTGCACCTGATGGCCTGGTTCCTGAGCGGCTAGAGTTCCAGGCCTTGGGTCTTTCCGATGAGGTCCTCAACTTTGTTGAGGCATCCCGTAAGGAGTTGACCAGAAAATGCTGCACCTTCAAATGGAAGAGATTCTCCATTTGGTGTAAGGATAAAGGGTTGGACCCTTCCTCCTGTACCTTGGCCAGCATTTTGGACTACCTGTAGGTCCCTTTCTCAGCTAGGGCTTGCGTTGACTACCTTAAGGTGCGAATTCCGGCAGCCATCTCTCGCTTACTGGGCGGGCCGAAACGATGGTGCAGAAGGTGGTCGGGTGCTTTTTCAAAGGCCTTGATCACATATCCCCTCCGGTGCTTGAACCTCCACCTCTGTGTGATCTACTGCTGGTATTGGCTAAGCTCATGGGCAAGCCATTCGAACGAATGCACAGGTGTGATATCTCTCACCTGTCGTGGAAGACCGCCTTCTTGGTGGCTATCATGTCAGGCAGAAGGATGGGAGAGCTCCAGGCACTTTCCATCGAGTCTCCTTATCTGGTCTTCCACAGGGACATGGTTGTCTTGCGCCCCTACCCGAAATTCCTTCCGAAGGTGGTGTCGGAGTTTCACCTTAACTGGGTGTTGACTCTGACGGTGTTCTACCCCAATCACACCTCAGAGGCCGAATATAGGCTCTATACTTGGGACCCTAGAAGAGCGCTCGCTTACTATAAGGAGCGGACGGCTGAAGTTCGGGGAGAGGTTAGCCAGCTGTTTGTCACCTACGCTAAAGCCGCACCTGGCAGACCTGCAGCCAAGCGGACGATAGGCAGGTGGGTCACCTCCTGCATAGATCACTGCTACAGGTTGGCGGGCATGGAGCCTCCCAAAGGGATAAGAGCTCATTCTACCCACCATACCGCTGCTTCGGTGGCTGCTTCCAGGGACGTCCCTATCCAGGAAATCTGCAGGGCTGCTACCTGGAAGTCAGCACACACCTTCATTACCCACTACCACATCGACCTTGAGTCACGCCGAGATGCTGGTTTTGGGACCTTGGTTCTCCAGTCCTTATTTCCCAAGTAGGGGGTGTATGCCTTGCCTCCCTCCTCCTGGAGAACTGCTAGGAGTCTGCCAGTAAGTGTGGATTGAACATCATATCCATGTCCCTAGAAATACAGGTTACTCACCTGTAACAGGAGTTCTAGGAATAGTATGTGTTGTTCATCCACACACCACCGACCTCCTGGCTTGCGCGAACCCGCTTCCATGGCTAGATTTGGCGTCATGGGGCGGAGCCGAGAGTTTTACCACCCGAGTGGGTGGGAGGAGCCAGCTTGAAGACCTTCCGGCAAGATTTAAAGCGGCAAGGAACCTGCCAGTAAGTGTGGATGAACAACATATACCATTCCTAGAACTCCTGTTACAGGTGAGTAACCTGTATTTTTTTTATATATTTATAAATAACACTGCAAAGAACTAGGAAAGGAAATACAGAAATGTGATTGGATGAGAGTTTTTGTCATGTATTAATTCCCTAGTAATGCACAGTAGTGTAGTCCCTCTAATGACCACATTAAAAGTGCCACCAGAGTAAACCTACATTGGTATCATGAGCGCGTTCAAAAAGTGAAGCTTCTGTGTTGTTGAGACTACAGCCTACTAAGTGGATGTCACATAATCCTGGCGTTATTGTGACTGGTAGCAGTGTGTCCCTGGTGTTGCTGTGCACCGTGGTCCAAAAATGTGTACTCAATATTGGATCGCTTCGTTGCCGGTGAGTAGATCTCAGTTTTTCTCCCCAGTGAAACTGAGCCGTTACGAGATGCCCCACCGCGCAGACATCCTGTCAGTGTTCCTCGAGTAATTTTTTTTAAACTCCATATAACTCTTGTCCTTGAAAGTAACTATCGTTTGCAGAATGTATCTTTCTAAATTGTTCTTGCCACATGCAAAACATGCAGCAGCAGAGACCATAATGCAGCACGTCCAGAAATGACGGGGAAAAATGATTAATGTGACCCAGCAACGAAAGGGAAGGTATTGGAATCCTCATCAGACATAGGAATTTTTAACGTTTATCTCTATTTTCGTGGAGAATGTAACAATCGTAGCTCTTATGTATTGTCAGTGACTTGTGAGGCACAACATTAATAAATGTGAATAGCGCAACGTGGATTTGCACGTATTTACACACATACAGCCTTTCAAAGAGACAGATCACAAGGCTGTTTTGGAAAGGAAAGTCAGTGCTTCTCCTCATATTTCTTTTCTTATGAGTGAAACCCTATCCAAACAATAAGTAGCTTGCACTTGGCATGCTATAAATGCATTAAGGCACTCTAAAATCGTGTTCTACTGGGGAATTAATGCATGGTTGGGTGGTTGTACACACTCTGCCTGTGGCCTCGTGCAACAAACCCCCCCCCCCCACCATGAATTAATTCCCCAGTAGAACATCCTTTGTTGTACCTTAATGCGTCTATATATATATATATCTTTATATATCTATATCTATATTCTATCATGATGGGCGACTGTAGAATATGGCAAATATTTGCATGAAGTGCAGAAGTGAACTGTGATATCACAGTGCAGAAGACACGAGTGATATTATTGCAGTTCACTCTGCACAAGTGTAAATGTTTGCCATATTTCATAAGTCCATCATCATGTGTACAATTTATACAATAGGGCTAATACATTTTAGGAACATTTTTTCTGTGTTCTCTCCCTGTTTACTTTATTTTGGTAATTGCTAGTTTTTTTTTTTTTTTTGGGGGAGGGGAGACCTGGGAGCACTGGGCAGTTGTGATTTGTCCAGAGTCACACAGTATTGAAATGGAAGTTATGAGAATTAATCACTGGTCTGGGCTGCTGGATGTAGGAAGTTGGTTCATTGCTTGTTACTCTAACCTCTAGGCTATACTGATAGCACTGTTTGTGTGTGGTCTGAGTGTGTATGTGTTTCCGAATAGGCTGGGAGTGTTAGTATGAGGAACAGGTGCATGTGATTTGCAATGATAATTGTGTTACCTGCAGCTAGGAGTGAGAAACAGACTGTTTATTCAGTAAGTTGCAGGCTTCACTGAGACAAACTGTTGCAGTCAGCACTCAGAAAGAGAAACTGGTTTATGATGGAGGCTGGTTTGAAGATTAGAGCAGCACAGTAATGTGCTAGGATTGTCAGAATAACTATGGGACAGGTGATTGTCTTTTACAGTGCTAATTGTGTTAGTTGCAGGATTCAGCGAGAAAGAGAAACTGTGAAGCTATTACATGCAGGCTGCAGTGTAGATAGTCTCACTCTGGTGACATCACCATTGTGAGTATATTTGCTGGTGATGTAGACACTGTGATTTTATCAGGAAATAAACTCACAGTGTCTGTGTCATCACAGAGTTATTCCACTGCAGTGAGAATGCATGTTTTTATTATCAAGGTTACATGCTCACCCTTATTGTATAAGTATATATATATGTATATATATATATTTATTGTGTGTGTGTGTGTGTGTGTGTGTGTGTGTGTGTATATATATATGTATATATATGTATATATATATATTTATTTATTTCTATGGACATGGATATGTTGTTCATCCACACTGTCTGGCAGGTATCCTTGCCGCTTTAAATCTTGCCGGAAGGTCTTCAAGCTGGCTCCTCCCACCCACCTGTGTGGTAAAACACTCGGCTCCGCCCCATGACGCCAGATCTTCCTTACCGCTTGGAAGCTCAGGTTCCCTCCTTAACGCTCTGCGTATAAGACTGGTTCCTAATTCTTCGGTTTTGCGAATTGTACGACCCGCAGGCTTGCGACCTGTGCTCTTCCTTCTCAGCCTACGTCCTCGAAGACCGTGCTGCCCGTTTACAACTGGGGCGTCCCGAGAAACGTTTTCCTCCGGTAAAGTCAAAAGAGGCCCGGTCGTTGGTCTCCGCGGTGGCGGGCTCGGCGGATCAGCTAGAGCAGATGATCGCCCTCAAGAGGAGGCAGCGCGGCTGCATCTTCCTCGCCGCGGCATTTATCCCGCTCTCCCTGGGTTCCTCTTACACAGCTTCTTTTAGGAGCTTTGTCTGTCCCTTTCCACTAAGGGAGAGGGACCAGCGCCTGCTGGACCTTCTTCCGGTCCAAAAGAAAGACAAGGGTAAGTCCCTCCGTCAACGCTCTTGGGAGCGGGAAAGGTCCTCTCCCCGAGTTGTCGGCCATCGACTTCGGTCGATCGTTCGGCTTCGGCCACTGGTCTCACGGTGTCCCCGTCAGGCCAGTTGACCGAGACTCCTGTCGACGCAGTCAAGATTTTTCTCGATCCGTTGGATGGGTTGTCGCCAGACGAAGCTGAGAATCCTCTCTCCCTGGTTCCCCCGGTGGGAGTTGAGGATCCCGTGGGCTTGTCAGTGCCTCCGGTCCTGGAGCCCTCGGGTGAACCCTCCGAGCCGAGGGAGAGCCGGTTCCCCGGTCCTCTCCTCTCGCACCACCTCGGAAAAGCCGAGGGTTCTCGGTCTCAGACTTCTTCGCCAGTCAACTGATCCCGCCGTCATAAGGGCGGTCTCGGCTCTCGGCACTGCTGTAAGCGGCGCTGCCGCTTGTCTCTCGCCCCTCCTCTCGGATGAGGGAGGCTTCGACGAAGTTACGCTTGACGGCACGAGGACCTTATGTGGCAACAGCTCCTTCTGACCGGGAACAAGCCGACGCCTTCCCCGGCCATTAAGTGGCTGTCACCGGAGCGGCCGAAACAACCCCTCTACTTACCCGAGGAGCCTGTTCCCAGGCCGGTTGTTCGGCCAAAACCAGCTGCTCCACCGATTCCGGTGGAACCTCCGCCTCCACAGCCGTTATTTGGGGCTCCGACCAAGAACTCTCGGTCGGCTCAGGGACTGCCCCATAGGCTGTCTGTTACCCTCACTCCCGATCGACCTAGGCAGGTGGAGGGTGGCTCAGGCCCGAGGCAGCTCTTTGCGGACTCTTCAGAGTCCGACGGCGATTCCTCCCTTTTCTCCAGGCGAGTGGACTTGGAGTCCTCTGGAGGTCAGTCGATGGGCGATAGCCTTCGTCCTATCTGGGATTGCTTCGGCTCATCTCGGAGTCCAACGGGATGAAGCTCGAACCTGTGTCTAAGCGGGCCAGGTATCCCCTCACGGAGATACTGGACCAAGGGGATTCCCCTACGGAGGCCTTTCCGGTGGCGAGGCCATAGTAGGCCCGGCCTTGGAGCTCTGGCAGCGCCCTAGCTTCCTCGGCCAGCATGGCCAGGAAGTATCACCGGTCCCTACCGGTTCCTTGTCCGGTTTTGAACACCCTCAGCCGAGGGCTAGTTACCTACAGCGTCTCGCGCGCCGGAAACCTAGACGTGGACAAACCTCCCGACAAGGAGTCCAAGAAATTGACTATGCCGGCGCAAAGTCTATGCTAAGGCCCCTCCCTCGCCTCGTCAGCCAGTTCGGCCGTACTCATGGCACATTTCTCTCATGCCCTGTTGGGCTCCCTGGACAAGGTAGTTCCTCATCTTCCAGCGGACCTGCAGACCACGGTCAGGCAGGTGCGGGACCAGGGCAGGGCAGTGGCCAAACAGCAGCTTCAGACTGCTGTGGACATTGGGGACTCATGTGCCAGGTCAGTAGCGGCCGCAGTAGCTATGCGCCGTCGGGCATGGCTGAGGATATCCACCTTCACTTCAGATACCCAGCACAAGTTGGCGGATGTCCCCTTCCTGGGGACCGACCTCTTCGGCCCAGGGGTGGAAGGTCACCTGCAGAGGATCGAGAAGTCCAATGCTACCTTGGACTCGTGCTCATCCGCACAGAAGGACAAAGGCCGCAGGCCACAGCCTAAGCCCTTTCATCCCTCTGCACCCGTGGCACGTCCGGCCCAGCAACGTCAGGGCCAGCAGGCTCGAGCTTGGCATCCCAAACACAAGCCCTCGGCTTCCTCCTCCAGGAAGCAGGGAGGTAAAGACCCTGGAGGTCCCTCGGCCAGTCCTTCCTCCAAGCATGCCCAGTGACGGGTTGAGGGATGTCACCCCCAACCCCGTCGCCTCACCCCAGGTGCCCCCCATGGGGGGGCGGCTTCGCCACTTTCTTTCCGCCTGGTCCATTATCACCACAGAACGGTGGGTGTTGGAGGTGGTGGGAAAGGGCCTGCCTCTGGAGTTCAAGCAGGCCCCACCCTTCAGAGCCGTCGCACCTCAGGGGGCCTCGGGGTCCGGGGCCTCGCTGTCAGCTCGCCAAGCTGACATCGCTCTCCTCTTCGAGAAGGAGGTGATAAGAGAGGTGGCGGACCCTCCCTCAGACCCGGGGTTCGTGTCCTGGTACTTCCTGGTTCCGAAACGGACGGGGGGCTGGCGCCCCATTCTCGACCTACACGACCTAAACAAGTTCCTAAGGTCTCGAACCTTCAGGATGGTCACTCTGGCTCAGATAATACCATCCTTGGAACACGGCATGTGGTTCTGCTCTCTGGACCTGCAGGACGCGTTCTTTCATGTCCCTATCCGTCCGTCACATCAGAGGTTCCTTCGCTTTCAAGCGGAGGGATCCCTTTTCGAGTTCCAAGCCATGCCCTTCGGCTTATCTCCAGCTCCCAGGGTCTTCACCAAATGCATGGCAGTGGTGACAGCATTCCTGTGGCGTCGAGGGGTCCGGGTTTACCCTTACCTGGATGATTGGCTGATAGCAGACCCCTCCAGACAGGAGGTGGAGCGGTCCAGAGATCTGGCCCTCCAGGTTTGCTCTCAGGTCGGCCTCCTCATCAACGAGGCCAAGTCGGAACTCGAGCCGAAGCAGGTGATTCTTTTCATCGGGGCAGAGCTCGACTCTCTTCGAGCCAGAGCACGGCTCCCGGCGGACAGGGCCGAGGTTCTTTCCTCCTTTGCCCAATCATTTCTGGTTGGGCAATTGCGCCCTGCCCGGGACTTCCTGGGTCTCATGGCGGCCTGTACCAGCATGGTCCGTTGGGCCCACTGGAACATACGCCCCCTTCAGTGGGGGTTGGCCAGCTAGTGGTCTCAACGCTGCGATCCATTGGACCAGCTAGTGACGGTGACCCAGGGGATGTGGAACGCTCTCCAGTGGTGGATCGTTCCAGCTCATCTGCAGGAGGGCATCCCGTTTGTCCGCCCCGAGCCGACGGTCTCTCTATCGACCGATGCCTCTCTGATGGGTTGGGGTGCCCATCTGGGGGAACACCGAGCGCACGGCCTCTGGTCCCCGCGGGAGTCCCGATGCCACATCAACCTGCTGGAGCTCCGAGCGGTCCGCCTAGCTCTCACCGCCTTTGCTCCATTTCTTCGGGGTCAAGTGGTCCGGGTCCAGACGGACAATACCACGACCATGTACTGTCTAAACCGCCAGGGTGGGATGCGCTCCTTGCTTCTGTGCAAGGAAGCTCTCTGCATCTGGTCACTCATGCGCAGCCTGGAGGCGGATCTCCTAGCCATTCACGTGGCAGGAGCCTCCAACACTCTGGCTGGTGCCCTAAGCCGGATAGGGGCTGCGTCCCACGAGTGGTCTCTCCTGCCGGAGGTAGTACAAGATCTATTCTCCCATTGGGGCACACCTCAGGTGAACCTGTTTGCCTCCAGGGAGAATGCGAAGCTGAGGCTGTTCCATGCCCGCCCCCCTCAGCAGGATTCGCTGCAGGGGGATGCCTTCTCGAGGCCGTGGACCCCAGGCCTCTTCTACGCCTTTCCCCTTCCCTTGATGCACAAGGTGCTGCTCAAAGCAAGGAGGGACAAGGCACAGGTGATTCTGATAGCCCCAGACTGGCCCCGCCAGTACTGGTACCCAGATCTCCTCAGCCTCAGCCTCAGCTCCAGGCTCCCGAGGCAGCTTCCAGCTTGCCCGGACCTGCTCTCGGTCAATCAGGGGAAGGTATTCCATCCGGACCTTCAATCCCTGCACCTGACGGCTTGGTTCCTGAGCGGCTAGAATTCCAGGCCTTGGGTCTTTCCGATGAGGTCCTCAACGTAGTTGAGGCGTCCCGTTAGGAGTCGACCATGAAATGCTACACCTTCAAATGGAAAAGATTTTCCATTTGGTGTCAGGGCAAGGGCTTGGACCCTTCCTCCTGTTCCTTGGCGAGCATATTGGACTACCTTTGGTCCCTTTCTCAGCAAGGGCTTAGGTCGTGACCCTTAAAGGTGCACCTAGCGGCCATCTATGTTTACGGGCGGGCCGGGAAGCAGTCGGTGGCAGGGAGGTGGTCTGGTGCTTTTTCAAAGGCCTTGATCACATTTCCTCCAGTGAGAACCTCCACCTCCGTGGGATCTACTGCTGGTACTGGCAAAGCTCATGGGCAAGCCATTCGAAGCAATGCACAGGTGTGATATCTCTCACCTGTTGTGGAAGACCACCTTCTTGGTGGCTATCACGTCAGCCAGAAGGATGGGAGAGCTCCAGGCGCTCTGCATCGAGTCTCCTTACCTGGTCTTCCACAGGGACAAGGTTGTCCTGCGCCCCCACCGAAATTCCTTCCGAAGGTGGTGTCGGAGTTTCACCTTAACCAGGTGTTGACTCTGCTGGTGTTCTACTCCAGTCACACCTCTGAGGCCGAATATAGGCTCCATACTCTGGACCCTAGAAGGGCGCTCGCTTATTATAAGGAGCGCACGGCTGAAATTTGGGGAGAGGTTCGCCAGTTGTTTGTCACCTACTCTGAAGCAGCACCTGGCAGACCTGCAGCCAAGCGGACGATAGGCAGGTGGGTCACCTCCTACATAGATCTCTGCTATAAGTTGGTGGGCATGGAGCCTCCCAGAGGGATAAGAGCTAATTCTACCTGCCATACTGCTGTATCAGTGGCTGCTTCCAGGGACGTCCCTATCCAGGAAATCTGCAGGGCTGCTACCTGGAAGTCAGCACACACCTTCATCACCCATTACCACATCGACCTTGAGTCACGCCGGGATGCTGGTTTTGGGGCCTCGGTTCTCCAGTCTCTATTCCCTAAGTAGGGGGTGTTAGCCTTGCCTCCCTCCTCCCAGAGAACTGCTAGGAGTCTGCCAGACAGTGTGGATGAACAACATATCCATGTCCCTAAATACAGGTTACTCACCTGTAACAGCAGTTCTAGGAATGGTATATGATTGTTCATCCACACGACCAACACAACCTGAGCTTCCAGTGGGCCAGATCTGGCGCATGGGGCGGAGCGAGTTTTACCACCCGAGTGGGTGGGAGGAGCCAGCTTGAAGACCTTCCGGCAAGATTTAAAGCGGCATGGATACCTGCCAGACAGTGTGGATGAACAACATATACCATTCCTAGAACTCCTGTTACAGGTGAGTAACCTGTGTGTGTGTGTGTGTGTGTGTATGTATATGTATATGTATATGTATATGTATATGTATATATATATATATATATATATATATATATATATATATATATGTGTGTGTGTGTATTACTGAAGCGACAAAAGTAGGAAACATGGCTCACCCACACTCTACAGACACAGATAGATGTGGGGGAGGTTATGCCTTGGGGTCGTCAGCACTAATGTTCACCCCATTCCATAAGTAAGTAAATAAGCTGAGATGGGAACAGTATAGGAGAATGGGGTGAGTGTTAGGGCTGACGACCCCAAGGCACACACCCCGACGCCTGTTGGTGTCTGCAAGGTGGGGCGTTGGGCTTCCAAACCCTAATGCCATAGTTTCCTACTTTTGTAACTTTAGTAACAACCCTAACTGACGCATTAACAAAGTTTTTCAAGTTTACTTGTATCCTTATTTGCCCGAAGGGCCCTGAGCTCCCACCCTCCATTACTGTCCTTATGTCTCAGTGGGAGCGCAGGGCCCTTTGGGTCCTGTTCCCCCGTGCTTCATGGTTTTCCTTATTTTACTGCAGGAGTGCAGGGTCCTTAAGACCCTGCACACCCATCCCTCCATAGATGCGTGACCAAATTATCAGCACAGCCATCTTATTACCCCAGCTCATGTACCCAATAGAGAAGATTTTCAAATCCCGCCAAAACATAATTCTGCACAACTGCAGTGCCATTCCACGCCACAGGTGAGAGAACACATTTTGGCCAGGATTTGAAAAATGGCAGCTGTGACATACATGAGGTGGAGTAATAAGAAGACTGTGTTGAAAATCTGTGGTCAAAATATTGAAAAATTCCAAATTTACAAATGTACGTAGTGGACTTCCAACGAATGGTCATAACTTGAAAGATTTTGACCCCAAATTTTCAACATAGCCTTCTTAGGACTCCACCTCATGAACAATATGCAAATCCCTCATGAAAGGTGAATTCGCTTTGATCGCAAAAATCGCCTTTTGGTGGAGTTGCAGAAAGTCATAGGTGGTCATGAGGTGGGGTCCCCAGAAGGCCATGTTGAAAATTTGGGGTCAAAATATCAAAAAAAACAAACAGTTGAGTCATGCATAAAAGTTGAAACCTCCCATTGAAATACATTAAACAACATTAACCTTAATTTCGTAAATGGCAGTTGCCAATTCCAGCAGCAAGACGTGTCTTCGACCGCAGAGTGGAACTCAAAACTGGGACATGTTCAGGTGAGGGAGGGTGTGTGGGGTTATAAAGGGGGGTGTGGGTGCACAGTGGGAAGTCTGGTAGGGGGGTGCGGGTCTGATTGCCGGTGGACTTTTTTTTTTCCCCAACAGGTGTTGAGAAGAAAAATCGAGGGACAGTTTTCTTTATTTCAGCTGATGTAATAACAAAAGAAAAGTACAAGGGGACAGCCACTAACCACCAACAACAAAAAAGTACATGAAACGTGGGTATCGGAGGTGGGAGGGTGCCAGTAGATACCAGGGAAAGATGCGAAAGGGTGTGGGGGGTAAGGGATCAAATATTAAAATAAATATGGGGATCGGAGGGTGGGGGTGCCACTGGACACCAGGGATACAGAAAGGGTGAGGGGATATCAGTGGGGAAATTGTCAGGGATGTAAGGCTTGCAGTGATGGGTGATTTGGGATCATTACAGTTCTCCTTTAACACCATAATGACAAAGAAATGGCTCCGTAAACCTCCCAGTACAATGTTATCCTATGGGAAATCAACCAAAATTCAAATCCGTGGAACTCCAAGCAAAAGTAATATATTTTCACCAAACCAGCAAAAGGCGCATCTGTGGCACAAGCCCTTTCTACCCTGAAAATTTCAGTCCAAAATTCCAAACTGTTTCTTTGCTATGAAGTGACAAACTGCTATATAAAGTTTCTTTTGTCGCAGTTGCAAAACAATCCTGTTTCGCAATTCGCGGTAAAATAAAATCTTTTTTCACAAATTGCAAAAGAAGGATCCTTTTTGCGGTAAGTTTTTCAAGATTTGTGAAATAGGATTTCCGTGGCTAAAAAAAAATCCGAAAAGGTCGTGGTAAATGCAGCTGTATCTAGTGAGAGGGAAGGGACGAGGGGTTGGGGGTGCCCCAGGGTTCAGTCCTGGAACCTCTACTCAACATATTCATTAGCGACATCACGGAGGAGCTGGGGGTGAGGGGGTGCTTATTTGCAGATGACACTAGGCTCTCTAATAGGGTAGACACAGAGGAGGGGGAATCAAATGAGGGATGATCTCCACAAACTTGGAGAATGGTCTTCTGCATGGCAACTGAAATTTAACACCAAGAAGTGTAAGGTAATGCACCTCAGAAAAGGCAACACTAGGGCTGAATACTACTTGGGAATGGAAAAAACTTACCGCCTCGGGCCAAGAATGTGATTTAGGGGGTCATCATTTCAGAAGACTTGATGGTTACTAGCCAGTGTGAGAAGGCAGCACTAAAAGCAAATAGTATGCTGGGATGCATAGGCAGCGGCATCACTAGCAGAAGGAGGGAGGTGGTCCTTCCTCCGTACAGGTGGTTGGTGAGGCCCCACATTGAGTATGGGGCCCAGTTCTGAAGACTGTACCTGAGGAAGGATGTTGACAGGGTGTGGATCGTCCAGAGGAGGGCAACTAAAATGATACATTGTCTCCAGGAAAAGAGCTATGAAGACAGACTGGGGGAGCTCAACATGTACTCTCTGGAGCAGCGGAGGGATGGGGTGGGGAGATGACCGAGACCATTAAGTACCTGAAGGGGTTAAAGAGTCCAGAAAATTTAGCCGTTCCAGCTAAATACATCCGCAAAGATGCAAGGTCATGTCTGGGGGGGTGGTTAACAACAACAAGCTCAAGTTCTTCTTCACAGAATGGTGGCACCGTGGAATAGGCTGTCTGAGGAGCTGATGGAAGCCAAGGCAGTTAGGTAACTCAAATAAGCATGGGATAGATGCAAAGGAATTGTGACAACAAAGAGGAAGAACTTGGGGGTAGTCAAAACTTGGGTAGACTAGATGGATCACTGGTAGCCATCTGCTGACACATTCTATGTATCTCTGCATTTCTCACAAAGTAATCAAAAAAATAACCCCAGAATGCGATTCTACGGGTCCTGATTAGGTAAACAGAACTGTGGGTGTTTACCAAAGCCCTGTATTAGTTTTGAAATTTTAAGTTCGTTTCCCTTGGTAACAGAAAAGATGGTGGCAGCATGAACTAGGATTCCGCCTTTTGCGATTTCCCTCCCCCATAGAAAATAATGGGAAACTTTGAAAATGTAATAACTGTGGAATGGATTACTGTTTTGCTGCCAAGCCTTTAAAAGGCACCAGTGTGACCAGAGACCTATATATTCTAGAAATTTCAGAACCAAATTCCACACCATTTTTGCCAACGCGGTGACAAAGAATTTTACAAAACCAGTAATTTACACATTCTCTGAGACTCCATATCTCCACACCCACACATCCAACCAAAACAAAATAAGAGATCTTTGGTTCCTGATGGTGCATCCTACATTTCATGCAAATCACTTGAATGATTGTGAAGTTATTATAGCGCAAATTGCGATCAAGAATCCTGTTTCGAGCCTCGCATCTAACCTTTCCCATAGGAAATAATGGGCAACTTTAAAATGTTAACTTTGGAACGGATTAATATATTTTCACCACACCTTCCAAAGGCACCAACATGACTCAAGACCTGTATACCCTAAACATTTCAGACCAAAAGTCTGTACTGTTTTTGCGCAACATGGTGACAAAAAATTTGACAAAAACAGTAATTTAGGTGTTTTGTGAGACTCCATATCTCCACAACCATACATCCAACTAGAACAAAACTAGCCACATCAAGAGATCTTTGGTCCCTGATGGCGCTTACCAGATTTCATATAATGAAATTGCTTGAATGGTTTCAAAGTTATTAAAGAGAAGTGAAGAAGGAATTTGACCAAAAAAATTGTGATTTACACATTTAAGACTCCATATCTCCGCACCCACCCGGAACAAAACTTGACACAGCAAGAGATCTTTAGTCCCTGATGGCACATACCAAATTTCATGCAAATTGCATGAATGGTGTCACCGGGTGTGGGTTTAGGATAACCCAATTTTAGGCGGACCACAAGTCAGGTGGATAAAAATGGTTGTGTTTATCGTTTTATTTTCAAGTAAAATATACAGAAAGCAAAATGGTAAGCATGACAACTGCTTAGCTTCAACAGTTTCGAAGGCTTTTCTTCAGCTTAGCATGAATCAAACAGTGTGAAAGCACACAGTACTAGGAGGTCTTCCACCATCCTTTGTCAGCATTCAGCTGACCACCCTATCTGTCCTCTCTCAGCACTGAGGTAGGGCTTTTATAAGCTCACTAGAAGTTGGAAAAACAGTTTCCTCTACCTTTTGATCAACAGCAGACATAACATAAAAATTAGCCACTAGGGGCCACTGTTGCACCACAGAAGACAGTTATTTGGCACCTGGAGAACATTACATAACTTGTTCACAACATTAATGGTCAGAGCTAAGAGCAGAACATTCTGTGCTCTCCTAAACTCTCCTGCAGGGTCAAATTACCTCATGCGGTCTGCTGCAAAATATATCTTGGAAGAAGGCTGCTAACATCTAGAAAAAGACATAAACTTTTGTTGTTCTTGTATTAAGACATCCCTCTCATTTTGTAACTCTACTTTTAGTTTTGTTTTAGCCAGCCAAGCAGCATGTTGTACATTATACAAAACATATAAACTGCTTGGGGAAGGGGTTTGTTTATCCCAGGGCTGCCTACTATGACAGGGATCACCATGTCACAAACTGCTGTGAAGTTATTAAAATGCAAATTGCGATCAAGAATCCTGTTTTACAATCAAGAGTCCTATTTCGAGCCTCGCATCTAAACTTTACCAAAGGAAATAATGGAAAACTTTGAAATGTATTAACTTTTGAATGGATTAATATTTTTTCACCAAACCTTTAAAAGGCACATCTGTGACCCCAGACCTGTATACCCTAAATATTTCAGACCAAACTCCCAAACCATTTCTGAGAAACACAGTGACAAAGAATTTTACAAAAAGTGGTAATTTTAACATTTTTGGACACTTTGTATCTCTGCGCCCATGCAACCATTCAGAACAAAACTTGCCACATCCAGAGATCTTTTGTCCCTGATGGCACAGGCAAAATTTCTTGTGAATCAGTTGAATGGCTGCAAAGTTATTGAAGTGCAAAATTTTGAGTTTAACATAGAAGTGACCATTGAACCTTAACTAGGGGTGTGCCCGAGCCTCTGTAATATATAGTCTATTCAAAAAAACTGCATTAATGCACCGTTAGACTTCTAGCATCAAAAGTTGGGAAATGAAATCTTGGGGTTCCCAACCCCTAAGACCCTACCCTCGGCTTCCAGCCCCAACACCCGACCCCTACCCTGTATGCAGGAACAGGTGTCAGGGGTGTGCCTTGGGGTTGTGAACACTAATGGTCACGCCATTCTAAGAGTACGTAAGCTAAGATGGGTACAGAATAACTGAATGGGGTGAGGATTAGGGTTCACAATCTCAAGGCGCACTCCTCACACCTGTTCCTGCATGCAGGGTAGAGGTGAGGTGGTGGGGTTGGGAACCCCAAGATATTATTTCCAACTTTTGATGCCAGAACCCTAATGGTGCATTAATGCAGTTTTTTGCATAGAATTTCCCTACTTTTTAAGAAAGTATAATCATAAGGAACCCTAATGGTACATTAACAATGTTTTTTGCAGATAATTTCCTTACTTTTTGTGAAAGTGTCACCATAGCTGCTGTAGTCCTCTGGGCCCTGTGCTCCCATTTAGCCATAAGTGTAGAGAGATTGTAATTAACCCTCATCTCCCTGTGGATCAGTCCATAATGCTGTCCATCCCTGACATGTGTGGGAGCGCAGAGCCCTCTGGGCCCTGTGCTCCCATCAGTCCATAATGGTATCCATATGTGCATATGGGGCCCTGTGCTCCCATGCATGCATATTGTAAGTGTCCCTCATTTACATGTAGACAAAGCAGTACAGATGTCATGTTGTGAATGCATGGTACAGTAAGGTGTACTATGTTGCGAGTCGCAGCAAGTCCATATTTCGAAGTGTTTTCGAGATGACATAGCTGCCAAAAGGGACCCTGACCATTAGTGTTATCCTATGGGAAATTAGTAAACTTCAAAGTCTTATAACTTTGGTACAGATGTAAATTTGCTCACCAAACCAGCAAAAGGCCCATCTGTGGAGCAAGCTGTTTGTACTCTGAACATTTCGGCTCATAAGTGCAAACCATTTGCAATGTGTCGAAGAAAGACTGTGTAAAGGAGATAGGAAATGAATTTACTAACGTGTGTTTTTAATTTTTCTTTTTCCACCTGGAGCCTTGGCAGGCACATCCCTCCAGATGGAGGGACTACATTTCCACTCCTGCTGGTCCCTGGAAATTCCCCCGCGGCAGGGCCATGGAGGAGGTTGCTGGCCCCCCCGACCCAATCCAGAAACCGGGGACGGCCCTCGGGATGGACCATCATGGAGCCTGCCAGTCTCTTTTCTACCATTTTCTCCCCGCCCACCTCCCCTACCAACACAAGGGTGTTGGTCCGTGCCTTCTGACCCGTACTTGCCCCATGGCCATCGCCAGAGGGCAGTCAGTGGGTGGGACAACAAACCCTCCCCAAGAGAGAGCAGTGCTCGGATGCTCGATCTCTTGACCCTGCCGACCACTGCAACTCAGACCTACCGTCACTGCGCTAGCCGGTGTGACATGAGGTGTAGCGACCAGTGCGCCAACCTCCAGCGCCATCGGGCCGGCATTTACTAATGCTTTTAACTGTTGGATGAATCAGAAATAAAGGACAATGGCCAGTGTGCGTGTTTTTCTTTATTTTCAATGTTAACTGTGCATTTTGTTATGCTCTTTATAATATTTGAAACCACCACCGGCTTCACAGATAGTTTTTCAGTATCTTAGTCGGCTTGTGCCCAGTTTTGAAAGGCTGACCTCACTAACTCCGGTTCAGCAGGAAGATAATGTGTGCGCTGTGGCTGAACTTCTCTGTTTCAGACTGCAGCAGTATACAAATGCAGTGGGTAGGTACAGTGTGTGGCACCTTAACTCAGAAGTGGTACTCTGGGCAATGGACTAACGGGGATATATAAACAGTAGACAGATGCTATCCACGTGTGTCACCCCTGCTCAGGTGATCGCACATCAGCCTCAGGGCAATGTAAACATTGAAAATGGGTTAACATAGTGGAAATTGTGTGGTAAGCAGCAAATAGGGAAACAAATGGTGCATCGTTTGTAGCGTTACATTAACAGAAAGCTGCACCATGTTATGATAATGCAAACAATCCATGACATTCCACATCTTAGTTACGCATATATCTCAAAGATATGTGTTAAAGATGATGATCAGTGTAGCTGATATTGATGACTTACTATGACCGTTCGCTATTGTGAAACACAGCACATAACAGGTAAAAAGCCAGTTAATACAATAAGTAGGCATAGCTTAGCAACCTCATATTTCTACCTACTCCCTCCTCTGCGGATGAGCCTGGAAAACACGCAGCTTGAAAAAATGAGCACATAATAGTAGCCAAGATCAACAAAGTGTCACCGACTCATGACCAGGCTGGAATTTAACTGCATGTCTAACACCACTTGTGCAAATTCATTGTGTAAATACATACATGTACTATGCTTCCATTACTGAAATACTGTTGTCCACAGTTGCTGGATGCTGCTGCCCGCACCACTTCTATCTGCATGAATAACTGTTCGCCTTATTTGGACCATTGTAAACGTATATATGGTTTCTCCTCTGTGGTACTTCTGCACGCAGGGGTTGGTAGGATAACGTGGTGGTCCACCTCGACTGGGTGCTGTTATCCTAATGTGGTAAAAGCTCTAATGTGCATCTACTTTGAAGCTGTAATTGGGAAACCTATATGATTTTTACCGATCAGTTTCAATTGGATGTCTCCTATCTGACTTCACACATGGCAGCCATTCACTTACAGCACGTTCCTTGTCTTGTCTCCCGTTGTGGCTTCCGAAAAGGGAGCCTTTTTGTCGAGGCACAGGTCAGGAAGCATAGGAAAACGAGGAGCAGTTTCAGAATTCTCAAATAGTTTCATTTTTTCTCAGTAACAGCAAAATAAAAAATAAAAATTTGTTCAGTATAACTATTTGGGTCTGGCAGTATAGCCGAGAGGTTAGAGAAACGAGGTGTGAACAAACTTGGTCCATCCAGCAGACCAGACCTGAGATTGATTCTCAAAACCTCCACTTGCATACTGTGTGACTCTGAGCAAGTCACTTAACCACCCAGTGCTCCCAGGTCGCCCCTGAAAACAGGCACTTGTGCCTAGTGGACGTTACCCGGTTACCAAACGATTAAAAAAAATTTACAAAGGCAATACAAACTGAGAACTAAGTCCTTCTTCTGAGAGTATCTCTTTAATTCCAGGTTTCAGTCTCTCATTCTCCTTGTCTCTCTAGCACAAGCATTGCTGCTCTCTTTATAAGTCTTTGTCTGGGAACTCGTTAAGAGTGCCTGTTTCTCACAGAATGTTGTTGTCAGTTTCGTTCCTTGCAGGTGTAGCAAAACAGTACATGGTGTCCCAGAACTAACCTCTTGTTGACAGCTCTGCAAAAGGCTTTAAAAACTGCATCTCAGGTTAATCCCTTGAGTTCCAAGTAGCATTTTGCAATCATTTCAACAGTATAACTGTATACAAATTTAAACAAAGGGATCCCGGTATCACGTGCAGTTTTACACAGAGATTCACATATATTTTGTATAACTGCAGATATGCGGGGGGGGGGGGAAGAAAAAATTACTCACCTTAGTAATGTTGTTTCTTCTAATGGAGTCTTGCTATATTATGACAGTGGCAGTTTGTCCCACCACTAGAACTGCTCCGGAGGTGAAATGGTTAATACCATTCCAAAATAGAACTTTGAGCACGAGCTCTAAGAAGCAGCTCTGTGTAATTTCAAACCTGAACTGTCAGATCTTTACGAGCAAAAACTCACTAAGGTCTGTGTGGAAGCTGTAACCTACACTAGCCAAATGGCTCCCTAAATATTAACAACCATTGCTGGTCCCAAGACTCAAGTCAAGGGACCAGAACTACTAACACAATTCTAACAACATGAGAATAAAACAACAGTATAATAAAACACACACACCCCAAACTCCCAAAAGGGGAGAAACGCTAAAAGGGCATAAAATAGTGCCCACTCTAAGTTGCCCGCACCCCACCCAAGTAGAAGTTCTGAGAGGGGCAGGCTGGGGGGGAGGTCATAATATAGCAAGACTCCATTAGGGAAGAAACATTACTAAGGTGAGTAATTTTTTCTTCAAACAACATGAAGTCTTGCTATATTATGACAGTAGCAGACTACACAGCAGTACCTCCATGGAGGAGGGGCAGCACCTACTTAGGGAATAGGCTCTGAAGAACAGCTGTGCCAAACCGAGCATCTCTCCTGGCCTGGACATCCAGGGAGTACTGCTTGATAAAAGTGTGTACCGTTTTCCAAGTAGCAGCCTGGCATATCTCTAATATAGGGATGTCTCTGGCAGCAGCTAGAGACGCAGCTGTACCCCTGGTAGAATGAGCCCTCAAGCCAGAGGGGGGATCTCTGCCCAGTTTCTGATAACAAAATTGGATACAAGAGACAATCCACCTGGCAATTGATCTCTTAGTGGCAGGTTTGCCTTTCCCAACTTCACCATAGGTAAGAAAAGTTGGAGGATTCAACCTGTGACCTTTGGTACGCTCTATATAGTAACTAAGAGCTCTCTTAACATCCAGGCTGTGCAACCTCCTCTCACCAGAAGAGGAGTGATCAGTGAAAATACTGGAAGGAGATAGATTGGTTAAGATGGAAATCTGAAACCACCTTAGGTAAAACTTCCTATTAGTCCTAAGGACTACCTTATCCCTGTGGAAAGAAATAGTCAGTTTCACTGACAGGGCTTCAACTCACTTATGCGCCTAGCAGAAGTGATAGCCACCAGAAAAACAGTTTTCCAAGTTAGATACTTAAGCTCTGCAGAAAACAGAGTTCAAAAGGGGTTGCATTAACTGGGCATTACAAACATTAAGGTCCCAGGCAGGGGCAGTTCCCGAAAGGGTGGATTAGTATGGAGTAATCCTTAAAAACTTGGAAAACACAGGGTGAGTGGAAGAGGGATGACTTTCCTGCTGACACAAAAGCAGATACAGCTGCCAAATGGACTCTCAGGGTAGCTGGTCTGAGACCCAAGGAATTAAGATGGACCATGTAATCTAATACAATGGGCAAATCAGCAGATTCTGGGAAATATTTTTCCCAGCACACCAAATGGAAAACCTTTTCCATTTAGAACTATAAGTAGCCCTAGTGGAAGGCTTTCTGGAAGCCTTTAGGATCTCAAGAACACCCTGAGAGAGTGTAAATCAGCAATCTCTAACTCCTCAAGAGCCAGGCCTTGAGTTGAGGGATTTGAGGTCCGATACCAAACCCTTCCTGGGCACAAGTTAACAGGTTGTGAATCCTGGGAGGCAAAGGGAAGATGGATGGTAAGTGATAGAAGGAGAGGGTACCAGGGCTGCCTGGCCAATCCGGGGCAATCAGAATCACCCTGCAAGGCTGAGATCTGATTTTGACTAATACTCTGAATAGGAGAGGAAGGAGGAAAGCATAAAGAAACTTCCCTCCCAATCCAGGAAGAAGGGCATCCAGGGGACTGAGCCCAACACTGGAGGCCTGCAACAGAACAGAGGAAGTTTGTGATTGTCTGGGGCTGCAAAAGATCTCATCTGAGGGGTGCCCCATCTGGCAAAAGACTATCCCCAGCACTTGAAGATCCAGGGACCATTCGGTGATGGCCCTGGGAATCTCTGCTGAGAGCATCCGCTAGGACATTGTCCTTCCTGGAAGATGAACTGCTATGAGGGAAGTGTTCAGGAATAGGCCAGAGACCACAACTTCATTGCCTCGGTGCACAAGGCCGAAGACCGAGTGCCCCCCTGTTTGTTGATGTTCCACATTGTTGTGGTGTTGTCTGTTCTGACTTGTATCACCTTGTTGTGGACAGATGCAGAAAATGCTTGAAGAGCTAAAAAGACAGCTCTGAGTTCCAGCAAATTGATGTGGAGCAGAGATTCCCGGGGGGACCACACTCCCTGAGTGGAAAGATCGCCCATGTGGGCTCCCCAGCCCAGAAGGGAAGCATCTGTAGTGAGAGTCAAATTGTGAGCAGGGGGAATGAAGGGGAACCCCAATCTTAAATTGCTCTGATCCTGCCACCACTGGAGGGCCTGGATCAAGGTTCGAGTCACTGGGACCAACTTGGAAAGGGGGTCTCTTCTCTGAGACCAATAGGTTCTCAAGTGAAACTGAATGTCTCTCATCTGAAATCTTGCTCCCTGCACAATAGCTGTGGATGCAGCCATGTGTCCCAGGAGCTGCAGAAAGTGTCTTGCTGGTCGAGAGACCTGCAGGGTGAAGGAGGAGGCCAGAGTCACTAAATTCGTTACCCTTTCTAAGGGAAGAAAAGCTCTGGCTAGCTTTGTGTCCAACTCTGCCCTATAAAGGTGAGTACCTGGACTGGTTCAGAACAGACTTTAGAGTGATTAGCAGAAAGCCCAGGGAGGTGAGAAGCTGCTGGGTAACTTGCAGGTGAGATTTACCTGTTCTGGGGACTGGCCTACGATGAGCCAATCGTCTAGATAGGGGAAAAACAGCAATCCTTTGCCTCCTTAAGTGAGCCACTGCCACTGCTAGACACTTTGTGAATACCCTTGGAGCAGAGGTAAGGCCGAAGGGCATTGCTCTGAACTGGTAATGACCTGAAGGTAGTTCGAATCTGAGGTACTTTCGATGGGAGCTTCTGATTAGGATGTGGAAATAGGCATCCTTGAGGTCCAGGAGGCTAACCAGTCCCCTGGCCTTAGGGAGGGTAAAATCATTGCCAGAGTTACCATTTTGAACTTTGGTTTCAAAAATGCTTGTTCAGATATCTGAGGTCTAATATGGGCCGCCATTCTCCTGTCTTTTTGGGGTAGGAAGTATCTGGAATACAGACCCTGCCCTGGTGCCGGGAGGAACCCTTTCCACTGCTCTGAGAGCCAACAGGGTTGAGACCTCTGCTTCCAGAGCAAGGTCTCTGAAGCACTTGCAGGTAGAAAAGTCTGGTTCTCAACTTGGGAAACTTTTGAAGCTGAGAACCAGACCCTGGCTTACTACTTCCAGAACCCACTTGTCTGAGGTTTAAGAAGCCCAGTTCTGACTGAAGTAAGCCAGCCTGCCCCCTACTGGTAAAGGAGAATCGGCCCTGGGCACCCCATCAGGGTGCCTGCTTAGCAGGAGCTTTAGGCTGAGGGGTGGGAGCAGGCCTGCCCACCCCTCGTCTGCCTTTTCCTCTGAAGAAGCCCCTCTGAGCATAGGCAGAGGAGGCCTGAGTCTGGTAAAAAGGCCTACCCCTACCCCTACCCCTGGGGGTATGCCTCTGAGGAGTGACTTGCCGCTCCTTAGCTTGGGCACTTTTGTAAGTAGTCCTATATTCATCCATCTTTTTCATGTAATTCTCTGTCTGCTCCCCAAACAGAGAATTTCCCACCACAGGAAAATCCATAGCCTTAGTCTGGGTATCCTGTGACAGAGTAGTACACCTGAGCCAGGCCAACCTCACGAAAAGCTACAGATGTGGCCATGACCCTAGAGGAAACATCATTAACATCCACAGCAGCATGAAACTGTACCTTAGAAGCCTCAATGCCATCAGCAGCCACCTGTTCTAGTTCGCTAGCCAGCTGGCCATGGGCTTGTTGGCTAATTCCATAACAGTATCCCATCTAGATTTCTGATACCTAGCTAGCTACATAAGCCATATAATTTGCTTGCCCGAGTCCCAGAGAGGCTGCCATATACTGTTTTTTCGCCATGGCATCAATCTTCCTGGAATCCTTGTCAGGAGGATGTGAAGCCAGGGGGATATTAGCTTTATCATAGGCTGCAGCCTGAACTACCCCAACATGACTGCATTGCTGAGAAAGGAATTCTGTATCAGGACCTGACAATGTGTACCTTCTGTCCATCTTTTTATCTACAGGAGGCACAGAATTAGGAGCTTTTAAATTTTTATTGTTTGCTTCCTAAAGACTTATACAAAGGAATAGACAATCTCCTAGACTCTGGAACATCCATCATTTCTACAAAATCAGGCTCCTCTTGCTCATCCACAGCTTCTTCCAAGGAAGCTGGAGGGTTTCAGCAACTTTTGTAAAACATAAAATGAGATGGGGACTCAGATAGCATAGGGGAGATTCTAGAGGTCTGTCTGGGGAAAATGTCCGTTCAATGGGCACACCCAGACCTTCCCAGCCACATTCATACTGTTCATAATCATCCTCCCCCTTCTCTGGTTCATAAAATTCCTCAACATCATATTCCTGAACCACTGGAACCGGACGAACCGACCTTTTGCCAGATAGTGGCGGTTTGGACAGAACCTGAGACAGTTACTGGACAATTTGTATGGCTTTTGCTATCTCTGCAGCAGTTGGAGAAGGGGTTTTGGACTCCAAACCTGCTGACTTTCTTGTTTTCTTTACTGGAATTGGTTCCTCAGAACCAGCTTTTCTTTTGCCCGTGGAAGTCTCGCCCTGGTCAGAGGACACTCCCTCCGGTTCAGTTGGCACCGAACTGGGCTGGCCATCCGGGTCAGCGGACTTTTTGGCCTCTCGTTCCCTGAGCCTGCCCAATCTCTTTTCCAGGGTGGCTGCAGGGAAATTCTTACATATCTGGCAGTCTGACTGGAGGTGGTCAAACCCCAGACAATAGACACATGTGGTGTGTGGTCAGCCTTGGCAAAGGACTTCCCACAGACATCACAGTGTTGAAACCCAGTGGGCCCGGTTTTTCCTTTGGGTTTCTCAGACATAATGCCAGCCTAACCAGAAAAACTTGCCCTTTAAACGGCAGTGCCAGGCAAGACACCCTTATAGGTTCCTAACCGTGTCACGGGTATTGGAAAAACGTAATAAAACGGTTTTTTTAGAACCGATAAGAACCGGGAACCGCACTCTAAAATGTTAAACTTTAAAGTAAATAAGTTTTAAACCCAGCTGATCAGTTCAAAACCGAACCGATAAACTTACAAGTTCCACGCAGACAAAACCTTTAATTTACTTACGATTACCACAGACAGAGCTTGAACCGAACGGTTTTGCGGTTAAAATAAAACTATTCTCTGTTGAATCGAACCGAGAAAACACTGTTTAAACCGAGAAATGAACCGAGCAGTAGGAGAAATCTCCGGAGCGACTGTTCACTGAGGCGGAGTAAAGAATCTGACAGTTCAGGTTTGAAATTACACAGATAGAGCTGCTTCTTAGAGCTCGTGCTCAAAGTTCTGTTTTGGAATGGCATTAACCATTTCACCTCCGGAGCAGTTCTAGTGGTGGGACAAACTGCTACTGTCATAATATAGCAAGACTTCATGTTGTTTGAAAAGACTGATCAGCAAGGGAAGGCAGTGAGATCGCAAGAGGCAGAGAACTGCAAAACCATCTGAGTGATCAGTACCTAGGTCTCACAAAAACATTTGGTTGCGCAACCAGACTGACAGGGAGAGGATAGAATAGACCTTGTGTTTAAACTCATTCTGCATAACAAATGGGCAGGGCCTTATTCAACCCTGTCACAAGCCTATGAACTTCTTGTAACAAATGGATTGTACAGATTGCAAACTTTGCTGTCCACCAACCACAGGAGTATGATATTGCAGGCTTGTAGTTGGTTGCCCATATATGCAATACAGAATTTGCATAACCCGACAAGCTTACAGAAGAGAAATGGGCGATTATTACTTGTTATGTGCTATACTAAACATTTCTTAGAGGTTGCTTTACAGACACCACAAGGGGAAACTACCAAGGCCCTGCTATGTGTGTGTTGCTCCGCTGTCTGAAGCTGGAAAGAACCATACAACTGAAATAGATGGGGAGAAATGATATTGTTTCATAAATAACTGCTACAAGGCGCACACTCAAAGGATGAGCTTTCACCAGATTACGATGACAGAACGAGACAGGGTGGTTCTACACCTTATGCTATAAACACGCAAGTCCCAGAATGTCTATTTTTGACAGTTGTTGCCAAAATCAACTGCCGGTGCAATAGCCCTGTCTGCTTGTTTGAGTGCTTTTATGGCTATCAATTTTTCTGCATCTCTCAATTGCTCTGCTACTGGTTATCGGGTCATGTACAATATACACTGTTTAAAAAATTTGCTGGACCACTGCACATGATGCAGAGATTGATGTTTGTCTGCATGGGTAACTAGATCACCTAAAAAGAAACCTGCCATGTACTATGGCATCTCATCTCTTTTCAGTAAGCCTGTTAGCTGCTCCGCTACAGCATGTTTTGGTTTCCACGCTTGCATATACTATGGAAGTGGAAATGATTTGTGTCAATATAAGAAATTATTAGTAATAGATGAACATAAACAAGAGAAAAATATAGAAGCTGGTTGGCCTCGCAGTGCTGCGGTCCTTGTCAACACATAAGGCACTGTTCTAGTACCGATTCTCCCTGAAATGAATAAATTCAATGGACAGCAGCCACAGCAGTGTGTTGCACAACAGCTGGTAGCCAACCACCCACAATATTTTCATGATGCATGGTGCAACATCACCATATATCAGCAGTGCTCAGTCAGTTGTGACAGCTACTATCCTCATTGAAACAGATGCAGTAATCCATTCCATTCTGTGGGGTACCTCACTCAAATCTATTTGCTTTCTGAAAGAAGCAGCCTTCTAGCCTGTTGCACGTTGCATAACAGGTGTAAGGCACTAATTTCTGGTTGCAGACTACATTACTCTGCAGAAAAGAGGAGAGGGGGAGCGCTTATTACACAATTAGTATCTCCATCGATACATAATGCCCTGTTCTTGTAAGGTTTAACTATTAGATTGATAGATGTAAAACACAGCAGCCACAGTGGTGTGTTGTACCGCAGTAGCGGGTGACCAGTAAACAACTGTATGTTCAGGGCCGGTTGCATGATGCAACTTCGGTGTACAGCAACGGCCATAAGCCGTTTGTAAATGCTGTTGTCATTGATGAAAATATACAGTAATCTATTCCTTGCATGGTGCCCATTACTCCAAGCCATTGTTTTTCGGTGCATACAGCCTACTTGCCAATCTCACGTTGTATATCTGGTGTAATAAAATCCTTTCAGGTTTCAGTTTTCAATACATTGTGGAACAAGAGGAGACAGCAACTATAATTAGACAAGTACTGTATGGGTATCCGCTGAAGTAAAATAAATAAAGTAAAAAACATGTCCTTTCGCAGCACTTAGAGAGTGGTAAGGTACATCAGTGTTACAAATAGATTCGGATGGTGGGATGGGGACGGAGCTCAAACCACTTTCGACAAAACAGCATTACAAGGGGGATAAAAGTAACCAGCTGGATTTCAAATCCACTGTGCCGCACTGTTGAGCCCTGTTGAGATTATTTAAGTGTGTTTTCCGCACAACTTTAATAGTAGTGTTGCAAATTGTGGCAAAACCCCGGGTGTTTTTTTAAACAGTGCTGAAATTTGCAGCACTTTTACAAAAGTACTTTCGTGAATTGAGGCACTGCCGCCGTAATTTGTGAAATCAAACCGTCTCGATTAAAATAAACATTTTGGGCCATTATTGGGGCAAAGTAAGCACAGAATCCAATTCCTTGTGCCCAGATTAGATAAACACAATTATACAATAGGAGTGAGCAGATAACTCATTAGATAAAAACATGTATTCTCACTGCAGTGAGAACTCCAGATATCATGCTGTGGTGACATCATCAAACAAAAACAAAAAAAACCCCACACAGAACACAGTCCTATTGTATAAAATGCATACGTGATGGCTATGGGTGTGCTAAAGAATATATCTGAACTTGTGGCAAATGAGTGCAGGAACCCATCACTCGTGGCTCTGCTACGCCACGCCACTTGTGATATTCCCTGAGCTCACTTGCCACTCATTCAGATATATTCTGTATCACACAGCTAACCATCATGTATCCCGTTAGTGTTGGTGTTTACCAAGTGGCACTTTTTTTTTTTTTAAGATATTAAAATTTTTCTGAGTCGCTATCTTAAAACAAGATGGCGGAATCTCGACACTACATTTCGCATTTGTGAAAGGAAAACCTGTTTTCGCAGCATCAAAACGGCACTTTTGCGTGGCATATCTAATTTTTCCCATAGGAAATAATAGGAAATTTAAACTTTAATAACTTTTGAACAGATTCATATTTTTTCACCAAACCTTCAAAAGGCACATCTGTGACCCAACCCCAATATACCCAAAAAATTTCAGACCAACCCCTCAAGCCGTTTCTGAGAAACGGAGTGACAAAGGATTTGCATCAAAATGGTAATTTTCACATTTTTTGACATTCTGCATCTCCGCACCCGCACATCCGACCGAAACAAAACTTGCCACATCAAGAGATCATTGGTCCCTGATGCCACATGAAAACTTTCATGTGAATCAGTTGAACAGTTTCAAAGTTATTAAAGTGCAAAATTTTGGGTTTAACATAGACGTGACTGTTGAACCCTATAAATATATACAAGGCCCCTGGAATTCTGTGGTTGCGGAATTTGCCGTAGAATTTGCATCATGCCGCAGAATATATATAATGCCACAGAATTCATTGTTTTTGGTGAATTTTCATATAAATATACTGTTTTTCCATAGTCAGACTTTCTTTCCCACCTCGTTTATCCTGAAGCTCATCCTCTATGCTCAGCATATGATGTCATCGATGGCATCACATCATATTTAGCCAATGACAGGACTGCATTCTGCCAGAGAAATGAATAAATCATGCCTCAGAAATCAGAAAATGCTGCTGCAGGAGTCAAAGAGCCCTGCCATGAAATCAGAAAATTGTGCCGCAGAACACCGGGCCCTGTATGTATGTATGTATGTATGTATATATATATGTATGTATATGTATGTATATATATATATATATATATATATATATATATATATATATATATATATATATATATATATATATATATATATATATATATATATATATATATATATATATATATATATATATATATATATTATAAATAATATAAAATTTATCTGTGTGTGTGTATATATAATATAAAATTTATCTGTGTGTGTATATATATATATATAATATAAATTTATCTGTGTATGTATGTGTGTGTGTGTGTATATGTGTGTGTATATGTGTGTATATGTATATATGTATGTATATATATATATATATATATATACACATACACACACACACACAGTTATGCAGTAGGAGTGACGATAAATGTAGTGTGATAAATTTATCAGAGCAACTATATGTGTAAATTGGAGACCGCTAATTTATACACATAGTAAGTATGTCATGGCTGATGTATAGTCACTACATCATCACTGCACCCCCAGCTTTCCTGGACTACTTCTCCACTTTCTGTCACCTCCCCAGTATAAAACTATACAAACAGTAAACAAAAAAACTGTAAATATACATTTTCTTAATAGTTTTTATTTTTTTTAATATTGTGGGACTTTTCTGTAAAGTAATGGATGTACATATGTTTTAGGTGGCATTGCCATGGACGCACTGGTGTGAGGACAGCACTGTCGCTGCAGCGTCATAGCTCATTGGTGGATAAGTAGGTATTTTGGAAAAATGTAGTGCAGTATGGCAGCTGAGTTTAGTGAGCGGTTTAGTTATTGACATAAATGGATGCTGTTACTCCTCCACTCCTAGTAGTTTAAACCTGTTTTCAGAGATCAAAACAAGCCAGCATCAAAGATCAGTCTGAAAGCAACACATCTTTATTCAATAAGATGCATAAATACAAGTGCAAATACAGTTATTTGCAAAAACAAAATGAACTGCTCAAGACAGCTGACTCTACCAGTTTCGCTCTCGGCTTCCTCAAGAGTCCCAGATGTTAAGTACCGCACTATTTACTTCATTTTCCCATTCAGACTACCATTGCAGGACACGAGTTTTGTGGTACAGTTAATGGCGGGGAAGGTGTGGACAGCCAGAAAGGGGACTGCACTAGCTCAAGCCATCATGTTTTGAGGCTTCATGCATACAGGTATACATGGTACTGCTGCTGTTCAGGTCTACAGCTTGAATAAAGAATGTTTATTCTGTTCTAAAGGCAGAAGGAGTGCAAGGCCCATCGGGGACTGCCTTCCCCACACTGTGTGGGGGAGATTAACCAGGATCACCAAAGAGAGATTTATCCAAAGCTAGTCTGAATTTAGTACAATCTGAGATGTCCACAATGTTCTGTGGGAAGGGGATTCCACAACCTACAGGCCCGAATAGTAACATAGCTATTCCTCTTGTTGGTAACTCCCCTCAGGACAAGGAGTTGCTTATTGTGTGAGCATAAATTAGGTGGTTTAGGGGCTAGGGTAATGTTGCATTCCCCAGCTCAAGTCATGATCTTTTAAGATGTTACATACAAACATAGAATTTGGCGGCAGATAAGGACCACTTGGCCCACCCAGTCTGCCCACTTCCCTACCTAATGGATAAGCTGCAGATCCTAGTTAACCAGCAGCCTACTTCTTTCTACCCCCAACCCCTAGAATTGCCTTGTGCCTGTCCCATGCATGCCTGAATTCACTGTTTTTGACTCTACAACCTCCTCTGGAAGGCCGTTTCATGCATCCACAACCCTCTCTGTGAAAAAATACTTCCTTACATTACCCAGGCGCCCCCCCATCTTAAATTGGCCTTTGTTCTGCACCTCTTTTTTTTTGAAGATGCTACCCTCTTGGACTTTGTTGATTCCCTAGGTACTTGAATGTTTCTGTCATGTCCCCCTCTCCTCCTTTCCTCGAGGCTGTACATATTAAGTTCCTTTAGTCTCTCTTCATATGTCTTCTGGTGCAGACCCTGCACCATTTTAGTTGCCCTCCTCTGGTCAGCTTCCATCTTGTCTACGTCCTTGCGGAGATTGGGTCTCCAGAACTGCACATAGTACTCCAGATGGGGTCTCACCAGCTGTCTGTACAGAGGGATAACAACTTCCTGTTTTCTACTGGTGATGCCTCTCCCTACGAATCCCAGTATCCCCCCAGCCCTCCTTATTGCCCTCTCGCATTGCTTGCCCACCTTTAAGTCATCTGATATGACTACCCCCAAGTCCCTTTCCATTTTTGTTGTTGGTATCTCACCCCCCATTGTGTACTCTTTCCCTGGGTTTTTGTTTCCCAGGTGCATTACCTTGTACTTCTTAGCATTAAATCTAAGCTGCCATACATTTGACCATTCCTCTAACCTTGCCAAGTCCCTTCTCAACCTTTCCACCCCACCTTGTGCATAAACTCTGTTGCAGATCTTTGTGTCATCTGCAAAGAGACATACTTTTCCTTCCAGTCCCTCTGCAATGTCACTTACAAAGACATTGAAGAGGACCAGTCCTAATACTGAACCCTGCGGCACCCCAGTAGTAACCCCCCTTTCTTCAGAGTGGACTCCATTTACTATTACCCGCTGTGTTCTATTCTCCAGCCAATTCTTTACCCAGGCTATCATCTTGGGACCCACTCCCAGGCTGACTAACTTGTATATTAATCTTTTATGTGGGACTGAATCAGATGCCTTGCTAAAGTCTAGGTAGGCCATGTCCACAGCCCCTCCCTGATCTACTACTTTGGTCAGCCAGTCAAAGAAATCTATTAGATTCGTCTGGCATGACTTTCCCTGCTGTGAATCCATGCTGCCTTGGGTCCTGTGCCCCTCTGGCCTCTAGGTACTCGACAATTCTTTCCTTCAGAAGTGATTCCATCATTTTCCCTATCACTGAGGTTAAACTAACTGGTCTGTAGTTTCCCGCTTCTGCCCTGCTTCCACTTTTGTGAAGGGGGAATCACATCGGCCCTCCTCCAGTCCTCAGGTACCACCCCATCCTCCCATGATTTGTTAAAGAGGGTAGTCAGTGGTGTCACTAGTTCTACCCTTAGTTCTTTTAGAATTCTGGGATGAATCCAATCAGGCCCCATTGCTTTGTCCACCTTCAGTTTTAAGAGTTCTTTCAGAACCCTTTCTTCTGTAAATGGGCTGGTATCAACTTCTGTATCCAGAGTGTTTCTGTTGTTTGTTTTAGGTACCTCCCCCCTCTTCATTTGTAAATACTGAGCAAAAATAATTGTTTAGTATCTCTACCTTTTCACAGTCACCCTCTGCCCACCCCCCTCCCCTGTATTAAGCCTCGCTATCCCTCCCTTAGCTCCCTGATGTACCTAAAAAAGGTTTTATCCCCCTTCTTAACTGAGTTGGCAATCTTTTCCTCAGTTCGGGCCTTTGCTGTTAAATAGATGTTAAATAACATGAGACTTTTACCTTTATCCCCACGCTTCTATGAGTCATACAGATTTAGGGCCTGCAGTCTGTCCGTTTAGGAGAGACCTGTTGGTCTAGGGATCATCCTAGTGACCCTACACTGGATGTTTTCATGAAGTTTCTTATCTTTAACTAAATATGGGGCCCAAAAGGCAGCACCATTGTCCAGGTATGGGCTCACATAAGCTTTATATAGGCGCATCATGCAAACTTCTCTCCCTACTGATAAAGAACTTAAGCATAGATCCAACTGTTCTGTTCGCTCTTTGAGCTATCCTTCTACATTGGTCCCCATGTCTGAGGGCATTATTGATTACAATACGCAGATCAGTTTCTGTGGTAACTTCCCTGACCATAATCCCATTTAGAGAATATAAGTAACCTCTGTTTTTTTTTTTTTCCCACATGGACAACAGAGCATTTGTCCACGTTGAAAAGCTCATTATCAGCAGCCCAGTTCTCTATCTTAAGTATATCACTGGTAAGAGTGTCATATTTATCTATATTATCCACCTCCTAGCCAAGCACAGTGTCGTCTGCAAATTTAATAACATTGCACTGCAGTGTGTGATGAAGGTCACTGTTGAAGATTCCAAACGGAATAGGACCCAATACCGAGCCTGAGGGAACCCCACTAGTTACATCAATCTCATTGGACAGGATATTATAGATCTTAACCCGCTGGGTGAGACCATGTAGCCATTTGTCAACCCTGCGAATAATATAGGAATTTAGTCCTGCCTTAATCAGTTTGTGTATTAACTTATTATGGGGAACAGTATAAAATGCCTTGTGGAAATAGAGGTAGGTTACACCCACCAGTATACCTTTGTTGAGGATACAGTGAACCTTTTTATAAAATGACAAATTAGTGGTTGCAGGAACGCCCCTTGACGAAACCATGTTGAGTCAGATCTTTCAGTCCCCCGTCTTCAATTTCCTTTTCCAATCTGATTTTCAAGAGTCTTTCGATAACTTTACAGACCACTGATGTCAAACTAATCGGTCTGAAGTTCTCTGCTACGTTTCTGTTACCTTTTTATGTTGGCGCGCTTGCTCAGCCAACATCTTGCGGCAGTGGGGATTTGGAGGCACGATTGCTGTTGGGTGAATGCAGGGCACACATCAGTAGGTGCGTCCCTCATTCCCCAATCAGCCTGCATGCTGGCGCCACACCATGCATACTAATGTGGCGAGCACATCTAGGAAAGGTCATGCTCAATCCGAGCAAAGCCTGTCCGGCGCAGTGGACCCTTCTTTAAATGCTCGCCACATTGTCTTTATAGCGGTGGGCCTGCCTAACTGCTGACTTCAGGGGTGCCCAACTCCTGCCGACTTACTGTGGCTGGCAACATTTGCCCGACGGAGAGCCCACTCCCTGTCTGCATAAAGCAGTCCCCATTTCTTATATGCTGTGTGGGGGTGCCCAATCCCCTCAGCTCTGCCTCCCCGCTTTCCTTGTGCAGACAGGGTGCCCAGTCCCGTTGGCATAAATTACCCCCTTTTTGTTGTGTACAGGCGTGGTGCCTAATCCCCGTTGGCTGCAGCAGCCTGCCCAAAAAAAAAAAAACAGTTGGGCTCCCCAGCGTGCCAAGTCCCGGGGGAAGAACTGTCACGCAATGTTTGTTTTTCCCCTGTAACATAAAACGGTCCCTCGTAGTCTCCTACCCACCGACTGCACACTGCCTCCCCACACCCCCACCTCACCCCATACTTCCTCCGGAGTCGGCACGACTATCTTCGGTGGACAGGAACCGTCTGCACTCTTCAAAGTTGACCGCGAACTGAGGAAATGCCAGTAAGCTGTAATGGAATAAATACGTGTTTTTTTTTTTCTACTTTGATGCATGTCTGGGCATTTTGGAATTTTACCAATTTTCAACAAGGGTTTTGGGACCCCTCCTCATGAATTCTGTTACAGTTATGGCGTCAGTCGGTCCGAAAGGTGATTTTGCAGTCACTGCGCGGAATCACCTTTGGGACCGATTATCTAAGGACAGTGGCAGTGTTCATGAGGTGGGCTGTCAAAAGCCTCGTTGCAAATTTGGTGGAAAAATCAAAAAATGGTGGTTTTACGGCGCGCCCGTTGCTCAGTTATACATGCGCTCGTAATTTTCGCAATTCACAATATTTTCTTGCCAGATTTTCAACATTGTAATTTTCTCACCTCCTTTTGAACAGTATAGCTGTCACTTTTCACATCCTGGCCGAAATGTGTTTCCGCACTTCCAGCGCACTATACCGTGGTCGCCATGAGAAATCGGTGTTCGGAGCAGATTACGAAAATGACAGTTACACTGTTCATGAGCAGGGGCCCTACAATGACTACGCTGAAAATTTGGTGACGATACTTCATAACATAACTGTTACGAGCGTGCGTTGCGCAGTTTGCACACACGTGCGTAAGTTTGCGAATTTATAATATTTTCACTCCAGATTTTTAACATTACCATTGTTCTGCACCTCCTTATAAACAGTGTAGCTGTCATTTGTCACATCCTGACCAAAATGTGTTTTCGCAGTTCCAGGGCAGAATAGCGTGGTCGCTGTGGAACGTCCATGTTCGAGACATATTATGGAAATGACAGTGACACTGCTCATTAGCAGAGGTCCTAAAATGCCTATGTTGAAAATTTTGGGCTGACAGTCCATACAATTAGTGTTTTACGAGCGTCGTTGCTCAGTTTGCATACGCTTGTGACTTCGTGCATTTGTAATATTTTCCCTCCACATGTTCAAAATTGGCATTTTCCACACCTCCTTATGAATGGTACAGCTGTCATTTTACATATCCTGCCTGAAATGTGTTTTCACACATCCAGCGCAGAATAGCACTGTTGCTGTCGCGAAATCAGATTTCGAGGCAGTTTGAGGAAATGAGCGATGACACTGTTCATGAGCAGAAGTCCTAAAATGCCAATGTTGAAAATGTGCCGAAAGTCAGAAAATGACTGTGCTGCAAGCGACGTTGCGCAGGTTCCACACAGCCTCAGAATTTCGTGACGCTTGCAATATTTTCATGCACATTTCACCACTGGCATTTCTGCACACCTCCTTATCAGTAGTACAACTGCTTTTCACAGCCTGCCCAAAACGTGGTTCCCCAAGAAGCAGGCACACAATGACGGCTTGCTGGGAAATCACCTTTGGGACACATTAACAAAATTACAGCGCCACTGTTCATGAGGAGTTCCAAAATACCTATGTTGAAAATGTGCCTAAAAAACTCCCACAAATAATTGGGTCTGCGGACGTCTGTTCGCGGTTTGTATACACGTTCATTGCTTCACCAATATTTCATATTGCCACTCCAGATTTTCAACGTTGCCATTTTTTACGCCTCGTCATGAACAACACTGTTGTCATTCTCCACATCCTGCCCAAAACTGTTTTCGTCCCTCTGTCGCCAAATGCCACAGCCGCTGTGCAAAACCACCTTTCAGCTAACAAAGTGACTGTCGCTTTTCATGAGGTGGCCTGACAAGCAACCCATGTTGAACATGTAGAGTGAAACTACCATTATTCGCCTCCGGTGTTAGGGTTTCCAACTGCAGCACCCCAACCAGTATGGACTGACAGGCGTCAGGGCTGTGACTTGGGATCATAGGCTGTAATGCTCACACCATTCCACCCACACCATGCCCACCCTGCAGACACCGACAGGCATCGTGGTGTGTCTTGTACTGTTCGGCCACAGACTTCACCCTACACTCCTATACTGCACCCACATCAGCGTATTTCCTTATGGAATCGGGCAAGTAAAATGCCCAAAGACACCAAAACACACCATGACACTTGTCAGTGTCTACAGGGTAGGGTGAGGTACAATGACATGAGCATTATACCTGACAACCCAAAGGCACACCCCACTGCTTGTCACTCTCTACAGGGTGGGGGTGGAGTTGGCGCCACTTCAATACTTCACTGCCATTTCTGTTATGCGCCTCTAGCTCCGCCACTGCCAATGCCAGCGCGACGACATTCGGCATTGACAAATGCTTGTTTATGTATTGGCACCACAGTAGCCCTTTTCCATTTTGAGGGCATAATACCGGAACAGAGGGACTTATTAAAAAGGATTGTCAGGAGTATTGTCAAGTGATCAGCGGATTCTTTAATAAACCTAGAATTAATTTGGTTGGGCCCTGCAGATGGATGGTTATTTAACTGTCGTAGGACTTGGTTGACCTCCTGAGGTAGGAAGCACTCGCACTCATGTGATGCATCTGGTATTGAAATTCTTGTATTATCATTTTTTGAGTAAATGGAGCCGAAGTACCATTATGGCCCTGTGACCTCACTATGTTCCTTAATTTCTATCCCATCTACGACCAGTGGGCCAGGCCTGTTATCACTTGAGCGGTTACTGTTAATGTATGAAAAAAAAAAGCCTTTTGATTATTTTTAATTGTGGATAACCTAAATTCCAACTTTCTTCTTTCATTTCTAATCATATATTTAGTTTTTCTCAATTCCACTTTATAAGTTTTCCTTTTTGTTAATTTGTCTACTAATATTAGATGTTGGCTAGTCATGGAGGCACCTTGCCCTTTTTATTGTGTACTTGTCTAGTCTGTATATAATGTTGTTCTACTTCAGTAATAATTGATTTAAGAATTTGCCAGGACTCAACCTTGAGATAAGCCATCAAATTATGCCAGTTATATGAATCCAAAGCAGTGCTGATTTTATGATGATCACCTCTGGAATAATTGTACTGATAACTTGTCTCTTTGATTATAAGTTTGGGCCTCGCTAAGCTAAAAAAATATACAGTCATGGTCACTATTTGCAAAGGGGGGGGGGTGTAACTGACTTGTCAGTAATATCAGTGGCAGTGTTTAATACCAGATCCAGAGTGTTCTTACCCTTAGTAGGTTCACTCACAAGTTGATCTAAACTAGCTGAGGATGTTGTCAAATCAGTTTCCAGTGTAGTACTTGCTGTTAGCGTATCCCAGGAAATGCCAGGTAGATTGAAATCACCTTCAATTACAACCTCGGCATCTGAGGAAACCCTAACCAGCTTATCGAATGGACATAGGTCGCACTCGTGAGACGAGGATGGGGGCCTGTAAAAAATGATCAATGAGGGAATTTTTCCCATACTGTAATCTTATTTGTATGCACGCTCCTTCAATTAGGATGTCAACATCAGCATCCATAGATATCTCCGAGGAGTTGGTTGTATCCTTGACATATAAACAGACATCAGCACCTCTCTTGTCTGTTCCATTTTTTTTGTAAAGCCCAAGGTCTGAGATATTAAACCATGTAGATGTATTATCCCACCATGTTTCACTAACTGCTGTGATGTCATCCTGCTCTTTCATAGCAATAAGCTCACTCACTTTTAATAAATTTAGGCTTCTAGCATTTGAAACCAGAAATTTTTATCCACAGTTCCCCTGGCATGTATGTTTTTTTTTGGTAAGGTAACCTGTTGCCCCCACTTGGCTAGTTTAAATGCTTGTCTATGTAGTTTATGGTCTTTCCCAAAGGCACACTCCCTCTTTGCTTAAGTGTAACCTATTGCAGCTGAAGAGGTTCATGTTATGATTAAATCTTTCCCAGTGAGCCAGGCAGTTAGTTTTATCTTTCAGCACTATTTCCTTAGCATTCTTTTATTATTTTAATCTTGGTCTTCCTTTTTTTTTTTTTTTTTTTTTTTAGCTTCTGGGGTCAGGCGTGCTCCGCTGGAGGTTACCCCCGTAGATGGAGAGCTGTCCATCGGACGCTCGAGCCATCTCCTCCTCACCGACCCCTGGCGGCCCACGATCGTTCCCGAATAGGGGTCACCGGCGTGGCATGAGCTGTGGCGTCCAGCACCTTGAACCTCGGCACCACTGGGTCGGTGGTCTGCCTTGTTTTACTTGTCCTCAGGACAGGCAAAATCTTGGATAAACATATATCACAGCCCATTTTGTTTAATGTATCGACCAGTGAAATATAGTCCTGAATATCGTCTTCTTAAGAACTGCCAACATCGTTAGTGCCAGCATGGATGATAACCAGGGGTTTATGACTTAAATTTTTAAAAATGTTTTGGGACATAACCTCTGTTTTTAATTTTTGCTACCTTGTTTAAATTTAAAAACCTTGTTTGTGTGTATTTTTTTATTTTTTTTTTTTTTTTATCGGTTCCTTGCGGTTCCCAGGAACCGTAGGGGATCTGATATTTAGCCAAGTATAATCTGAGCTTTTATTTAGTGCTCTGGTTCTTTTTTGGTTTATTTTTATTTAAATTTTAGTATTCTGAACCTAGTTTTTTGGTTCCACACTGGGCAGCCAGGAGGGTGACTCCCCCAGCCCCCTCTAGCTCCGCCACTGCCTGCATCCCAGTTCCCGGAATCGACCGCAGTAGAGAAGTTTTACTATTTTCTCGGTTCCAGAACTGACCACAACTTATAACTTTACTGTTATAATCTATTGTTTGCGCTTTCTGTTTCTTAGATGTATCATAAATGTCGGATAAACCTAAGAAGAAAATAGGACCTACGGGGTTTTAAAAAAGTGTGTTAAATGTAGTGAGGTGTTTGCCAGTGCAGATAAAAAATATTTTTTGTGTTTTCTACCTTGGACTGCAACCCCTCACAGAGGATTGTGAAGTTTGCAAGTTCTTCCCTCAAGACACCTGAAAAACATCTGGAAAAGCTGCAGAAAAGTTGGCAAAGGGTGCCTCCGGCTCTAACCAGTCCACACCCTTAAGCTGTGGGTGAAACAGCAAAGGCTTCTCTTACCACCCCTGATATGGGTGAACACTCTGGCAAAAAGAGGAATTAAACTGGCTGACTCCCTGGTACCTTCTAAAAGGTTAAAAAAGACTAAACACTGAGACCCCTGCTGGAATGCAACAAAGGGCCACTACAGTGTCTGCCAGTATGCCTTCGCCTGATATCCTTGCACAGGCTTTAAAAGTTATACAGGTGCTGCAAGACTTGATCCCCCTCAGTTCCTTTCTCAAGCCCTGAGAACTACCTCTGTTCTTCCTCCACTCCTGGAACAACTGGAGTATGAGGAACAAGAAGAGTTTAAGGTAGGTGAGGGTTTGAACCTGAAGTCTCTCCTGAACAGGAGTTTGGTTCACCCCCTAGACCTACTGAGAATTATTCCTCACATTTATCCTTTGTCAGAAAAATTGTGGAAACCCTGGATCTGGTCACCACTAAGGTGGTGCAGGATGAGGGGGGGGAAGCTGAGTACATGGAAATTATGGGGTTAACTCCCACTGGAAAGTTGTTCTCTCTTTGTAAGAGTTTTTTATTTTTATTTATTTAGTTTTTGTTTACCAGGTAGGCACACTAGAAACCAGGGTGCAAAATTCCTATACCTTAGGTGCCCCAGGGCAGGCATTTTTGTCTCAGGACACCTAATGCATTTTAGTACCTGCCCACTGGGGCACCTAAGGTATTTAACCAAGTCCCGGTTTCTTTTCTCACTGCTGAGCAGCTTTGTTTACCCCCAGTTCGACGCATCCTTTTTTTTTTTTTTAACTCGCGCTTATTTTCCTGTGGGCAGGGGGCTGCTGAGGAGTGCAAGCGTCATTTTCCTTTGGGCGGGTGGCCATTTGAGGAGTGCCGAGCAGCCTGAGTTGATGCCACTGCCAAGTCACAAGATGAGCCCTTCAGAGACCAGCTGACATGCGGAGAACAGCGGGCTGACATTTGACTGGCATGGCTATCAACCAGCTGTACATACAAGGGGTTGGAACATTGTTGGTGGAGGCGGGCTGCAGGAGACTGACATCAGTCGGGAGAGTCAGTCTGCACAGTTCGCCCGCCCCTCGCACAGTGTGTCTTGCCATTTGTGTAAAGCACGCCATTTGATCTTTCATTGGGAAAGCAAGACATGGTGAGTAGAGTGCTTTCAGCTTGCCCATTACATCCATTTGGTTGTGATCGGCGATGAAATAGTTCATAGAAAAGCTCTTTTAAGAGCTGTTGTCCATCAGCTCCAACATCAAATACTGAATTACTACTATTTTTTTTTTTTTTAATATTGCAGTGAAAAGTGCTTGCAAGTGATAAGGGGGAGGGGGAGATCATGAAGGGATGGACTTGGTCACAACTTGGGAGGAAATAAAATAAATAAATAAATAAAAATAATAATAAATAAAATAAAAGCTCTTAAGAGCTATTCTTGAGTTAAAGCTGTGCCTAATCAGATCTGCCTGCAATCTGCAAAAGTGGTAGTGGGGGGAGACCAAAGTGAAGAACTCTAGTCAGTCACTCTCATCAAAAATTACAGCCTGACAAGATTCAACTTCTGTTTGGGGTGGAAAAAAAACTGGAGCATTGTACAGCATAACCAAATTTGGTGGTGAGGTGACTGAGAGACTTGTAGAAGCTCTACCTTAGGACTCAGCTGCCTGATGTAATTAGACTTGGAGGGTAAACTCAGTTGCCACAGAGTGAATTAAAACAGCTTGCAAGGGGCCATTCTCAGAGTGTAAACTCTAGGATGCAACAGGCTTTTTTTGCGGAAGCTCTACCTATAGTTAGGGGACTCTGCTGCTTGAGTTTATATTTATTTAGCTTTTGTTTACCGGGTAAGTACACTAGACAAGTATTGTGCCTATTTTCAGGAACGACCCGGGAGAATACAACATGAGGAACAACAGTCAAAGAGAGTACAGTTTTTTGTCACAATAAACAAACATGTGGGAAATACATCATTTGACGCTGGAGATACATATAGTAGGAAGGACATTTCAGATTATACACTCTAGACTAGCTAGTTCAACTGACAGATATATACAGGTCATCATACATAGGAGTGGAGCATAGCTCAAGGACTGGATTGGTGATAATATAACTTATAACATTGTTGTATACACCCCCTAGGCTAGTTGGATCGTGGGCAGGTATATACAGCTAATCACATTTTTCTAAATATGCACGTTAGACAGAAACGCTTGGTAGTACACGTTTCTACCAAGTGACCAAGGTGCAATATGTCATGGTTAGCCTATGACCTAAATAAATATAAAAAAGTATAAATCCAGTTGCCACAGAGTAAACTAATTAAATAATAGCAGACTACTAGTCACAGTTGCTGCTGGGGACAGAATATAAAAAGTAGGAGGAAAAAAAATCCTTGCATTCAGTGTGATAAAAAGCTGCCTGGTTTACTTAAGTGGGGTTTAACTAACTAAACTAAACCCTCAAACATCTAAATTGAGAATTACAGGGAGTTGCTCAGCTGAGGAAGTCAGCTTGAGTAAATAAAAAAAAAAAAAAAAAGGTTTGGGTAGATAATTGATCTTAATTTAAAACACAACATTAAAAGCCTTTGTGACTGCTGGGCTTGCAGCCTGCCTAGTGCCTACTGATTTGTCCTCTTGAGGACTGATTGGGAGGGAGCCCCAGATGGTAGTCAGTGGCTACTGGCAAGGCAGGAGAAAATTAAAAATAAATGTAAAAGTCCTGTCCCTTTGTGTGTTGAATTTGTGGGGTGACTGAGTGATTGCCATCTCTTCTTAAAAATAAATTTGTCACCCTTTGTATGTTTGGGTCTGTCCTCTCTTCTTAAAGGAAAACTCTATGTTAAAATCAGAAAAAGATATGTAGTAGTCTTTTTTTTCTATGTTCTAACCAGTTCCCAGCATTTTCTTTTTCTCTGGCTGTGAGAGAGGTTTTTTCTAACTTTCCCTAACTGTTTTATTGCCCTTGGAGGTTGCCATACTGGTTTCTTTTATGGCCTCTAGTCTTCCCAGAGTGCCCTTTGGTGTGATGTCTAACTGTCCCTGCAGTAAGCCAGTGTCTTGTTACAGGGTCTGTCACAGCTCAGCCACAGAAAAAATACTTCTTCCAGAGAAGACAAAATGCTAGATTTTGGGTGAGTGTAATCATTATTATTTTCTGATATAGAAACATAGAATTTGACGGCAGATAAGGACCGCTTGGCCCACCCAGTCTGCCCATTTCCCTACCTGATGGATAAGCTGCAGGTCCTAGTTATATCAGTACCTTGTCCTGCTATGTTCTGCTGTGTGTGTGTGTGTGTGTGTGTGTGTGTGTGTGTGTGTGTCATGTCACTGTTTACTCTATTCCTCTCGGTCACTTTCAGTTTTTGCACCAGTACTAAGTAGCAAAAATTGAACATCACCCTATAGGTTGTAACATAGCACGACAAGGCACTAATATCAAAAAATAATAATCATTACACTCACTCAAAATGTAGCAATGTGACTTCTTCTCTGAAAGAAGTATTATCTTTGTGGCTGAGCTGTGACAGACCCTGCTAAATCTAGGGGCATAGCTAATAGCAGACAGAGGGAAGGACATACTAGGACTTAACATACATATCAAAACACTCTACATAACATATGTTTTTGCACATTCTGGGTGGACTTCTCCTTTAAGGACTTACGAGGCCTGAGGGCACTAGCCAGGGAGTGGCTACAACGAAGGGAAAACAAATACTGTAAATGAAAACCCTTTCTTTTGTACTGCTGTACTAGTCCACACTACACTGCATTTTGATTTGTCCTGTAAAAAAAAACCAAAAAAACCTTGTTAGTTGCATGCACAGGTACTGTTACTGAAATAAATCACACAGAGCCAGTTTAATTTCTTTATTTCTGTTTATTATTTACAAGCTGACAAACCAGGACGATGAGACCAAAATTAAGTGGAAAAAAAATGGGTGGCATGTAAAAAGTTTCCTGGGCATGTACTTGTACTGCTTACATGCCCCAGTGGGCATGTACTTTTTTTTTTTTTTTTTTTTTCGAATTTCATGCCCTGCTAGAAACGAGAATGACTATTTTCAGGCACCACCTAGGAGGTTACAACAATTAAACAGGCATGCATGCAATAAAGAAATATACAATAAAATTGATCAGGCATATGTGCAATAAAGAAAAATACAATAGTGACGGTGTCAGAAATTCAGCAAACATGAAAATTATAGCACATCACTTTTATGGATATACTTCAAACGCCTTGTACTGCCTCTCCCATTTATAAAAAAAAAAATCTGACAAAATGTATCAGCTGAACAGGGCAGGCACTAAGTTTAATTTTACTCACCCTGACCACCAGGGAATAATCCTACAGGCAACCTGTGAAGGGGCTTAGGTGCCTCTGGCTTCGCACCCTTCTGAAAGGGATTCCAGAAAAATTGACAGCATGGCAAAAAAGAGCTGCCTGTCTGCTTCTTGGGCAATCAAACGTGCCAACTACCAAGCTTATGCAGCCCAGTACTAGAAAGCCCTGTAGCACTTGGTACTGACCATGTCAGAAAAGGACCTGTCAAGTATCTTCTCTGATCAAGCTGAAACTGCTAGGTTGGGACAAGAAGCCTCCAAGTACCAGTTTCAAATGGCAGCAGACACTAATGGCACTGCTGCCAGGTGGCTGGCTGGCACAGTGGCCCTAAGATGGCTTAGGGCTACTAACCTAACTCTGGATACCCAGGGTAAGACCATGGATTTTCCTGTGGATAGTAACTCCTTATTTGGTGAACAGACAGAAGCTTACGTAAAAAAGTGGACTTGTATAAAGCCACCTTTAGGAGCAATTTAGCAAAGGAAAAACTATCCCCCTCTTCCAGGCCCTATGGAAGGGTAGACTTATGTACACCAGATCTTTTTACCAGGTCCAGGCTGTACCACAATAACTGCAACACACTCAGCCGGCTGGCTATTCCAGTGGCAGGGGCAGAAGGAGTGACAAGCATGGCTCCCAGACTGGGCAAGCCCAGCCACAAAAAGTAAATAGAACTTCTGACTCCATTCCTCAGGCCGCCTCCCAGATGCCAGTCGGGGTCAGACTCGCCCTCTGTTTTCCGGTATGTAAAATAAATAAATATCACCACAGAAGTGGGTCCTGAATGTGGTGAGTCAGGGTCTGTCACTAAGCTCTGAATCCCTTCCTCCCCTAAACAAGAGTGTTCAAAGCAGTCTCTCTCTCTCTCAGAAAGAAAGTTGCTAGAAAAAGTACAGGCCCTGCTCTTGAACAGGACAATAGAGCCTGTACCCTCTCTGGAAAAAGTGGAAGGGTTTCTCAGAATTTTTAACATATACCTGTTAAAACCCAGGTTCAAAAAGAGTCTCACAGAAAATGAGTTGCAGACTCCTTTCTGGACACTATCAGTTTTTCAACACTATTTGGTCTCACAGCAGCACCAAGAGATTCACAAATGCCTGGCAGTGGTGGTGACTCGCCTAATAAAGCTAGGTGTTTACCTACCTGGACGAATGGCTGGTCAGGGGGAAGTCCCCTTCAATAGGTAAGGGAATATCTGCAGGTAGCCCAGGACCTTTTGGAGTCTGTGATTTCTGATAAATGTCAAAAAGTCTGTCCTGCCGAGTACTGCAATGCATGAGGGCAGAACTGAATACCATAGAGGAAAAAGCTTACCTTCCTAAGGGAAAGGCAAGCAGCGTCCTATAAAATCATGGATTCGTTCAAACCAAACACACTGAAAGCAGCAAGACAGTTTCTACAACTCCTGGGCCACATGGTTCCAGCAATGGGCACTGTCCCTGGTTCAAGGTTCCAAATGAGGGACATTTAGTTCCACCTCAGAGCAAATTGGTGCAAGAGGAGAGTCCCACTCTCAAAGCCAGTTCCAGCAACAGGTATGTTACTGCAGGCTCTTCAGTGGGGGGAAAGGAGATAATCGCAGATAAGGGGAACCCTTCCAGTAAGAGACTCCACCCGTTGTCCTGTCAACAGATGCATCACTACTGCGGTGGGGTGTCCACCTAGTGGAGCGCTCCACTCACAGTACCTGGTGAAGTGCAGAGTCACTCCAGCACATAAATCTGCTGCAGTAGAGGGCAGTACTACTAGCCCTGCAAATCTTTGTTCCACTAATACAGGGAAGGGTGGTACAGTTCAGAACAGACAATACCACCATAATGTGCTATATAAACAAGCAGGGAGGGACAGGTCCAGCCCCCTGTGTGCAGAGGCAATGAAGATCTGGAGTCTGGCTTACTCCCACAGTGCCTCTCTACAAGCTGTCCCTCTGCCAGGAAAGGTCAACACCCTAGCAGAAGCTCCGAACTGGATCAACCAGGTCCATCACGAGTGGGCTTTAAACAGGCAGGTGCTGGATGTAGTATTCAGGAGGTGGGGCACCCCAGAGATGGATCTCTTTGCTTTCTAAGAGAACCACCATCTGCCACATTATTATTGCAGACCATCTGCCAGGAGTACAGTCCCCCTAGATGCTCTGATCCTAGACTGGTCAAGGAGGCATCTATACGCCTTCCTTTTCTTTTTCCCCTGATTTTTTCAGAGTACTAATCAAACTCTGATCACAGCAGATTTTTATAGCTCCAGATGGGCTAGGCAGGCGTGATACTCTCCGCTGCTCTTCGGGTCCGTGGCCAAGCCACAACCTGTTAAAATCCTACCAAGGGAGGATCATGTACCCAGTCGACAGGTCACTTAGACTCAAGGCATGGCTCTTGAGCACTTGGAGAGTGCAGGCTTGCAACTCCTAGGAGGTGTCCTGGAGGTGTTAAGGAGATATAGGAAGCCCTCCACCAAGAAAACCTATGCCTCAAAATGGAAAAGATTTTCAGTTTGGTGTTCTACCAATGGTGTGGTGCCAACGCATGCAGGGGTTCCAGCCCTTTTGGACTACTTAACTTATTTATACTCTCTGGACTATCAGCTTTCAACTCTGTAAATCCATTTAGCAGCAGCGTCTGCGTAAATTTCAACTGGAAAGGATGCCTTTATGGCATCCAATCTTCAGGAGGTTTTTCAAGAGTTTGTCCCACTTGCACCCCTCTCACAGGGAACCGGTGCCAGTTTGGGATCTAAACATTTCTATTGCCCAGCTCAGGCTTTCCACTTTGGAACCCATGGTTTCAACAAACCTGAGGTATGTTACTTGGAAAGCAGTTTTCCTGGTAGCCATCATTTCTGCCACATGATCAGTAGGCTCCCAGCCTTTATGTTTTAATTTTTTTTTTTTTTTTTAGTTCATTGCTCTAGGAATTACCTTTGAGCCAATAGCTCTTTTACAAAGGTTCCACGTCATCAATGTACAAACAAACAAGACATGTTATATAGAATGGTCAGCAAATTATAAAGGTTTCAATAAGCCAGTATAATACAGTACATCACAGGAAAAAAACAAAACATTGGAGGAATGGTCAAGGTGGGAAGGATAGGAGGAGATATGGGGAGGGGAGCAGACTTAGAGTAGTTAGAGGTACTCAGATGCCTTTGTCAAGAAAAGAGCAGAGGAGGAGGAGGAGGATGAAAAACAGTAAAAACAGCCCTGAGGGAAGAATCATTAGTCAAGGCAGTTACAGGAGCTAGAGGCTGAGAGGTGAGAGTAAAGCATATGTGTTTAAAAGGACTATATCTCCTTTCATAGGGGCAAGGTAGTGCTGAGAATAAATGGGAAGTTCCTCCCCTAGGTGGTTTCTGACTTTCACCTAAACCAATCTATTACCTTGCTAGTTTCTTTCACTGAGCATCCCAGCTCAGGGGAATATAGACGGAGCAGTCTGGATCGAAAAGGAGCTTTGAGTTTCTATACGACTCATATTAAGGACCATAGGCAGGACATACAGAAGCTCTTCCTGATCTGTGGTGATGTGAGCAAAGTAAACCCGGTGTCCAAATAAGACTGTTTCTCTCTGGATAGTTTAGTGCATCCAGTTTTGTTCAAAGGTGGAAAAGTGCCCCCAGCAGGGCTTAGAGATAATTCCAGAAGGGGTACACCTGCAACTGTGACAGCTGCCAGAGATGTCTCATTACTGGAAATCTGTAAAGCAGCTACGTGGAGGTCAGCCTGCACCTTTACAAGGCATTACAGGCTGGACCCTTTGTCCTGAAGTGATGCCAGGATTGGCACAGCTGTCCTGCAGAGTTTATTTCCAAGTAGGTTCTGTGCCTGCCTCCAAAGGTACTGCTTCTTAGTCTAGATGGAGTTAGGAATATTAGAGTATTCCTGGGGTAAGAAGATAAAATTACTTACCATAGTAATCTTCTTTCTTCCAGGGGATACTCCAGTATTCATAACTCTCCCAACCTGCCACCCCTTCTAGAACCAGTGGCCTTTGCACTCCAAGCTGACTATGCGTAGAGACGCCACACACTGGCATATTCTCTCTTTTTTTTAGCCCCATTGGGCCTTGTTATCCCCTTCCTCATGTGATTCTAACATTAAGGGGGTTTTTTGGGTGTTTTAAAAAAATTCTGTCCCCAGTTGGGGCCTGTAGGCATTAGTTACTAGGGTTAAGTGTATTTAGTTTGATTGGGCCTCTAGAGCCGGCTCCCTCGAAATCTGAGTGGTTAGAATGCAGCAGTTAGTGAAGGTAACATTTGAAAATGGCACAAACTAATGAACATTCTCTCATTAGCTATGTTCCATCTCTCTCAGCAGTTCTGTCTTAAAGGGACACTACATAGAGTTATGAATATTGCTAGGGGCGAGTTTAAATGAGCGGCTACCTGGAAGTCAGTTAGTCACGTGACTTTTCCGTGCGGTCCACTCCCTTAAAAACACTCTTGAGTCTTTTAAAAATGATGATCTGCAAGATATGAGCCCCCAAATGCCTTAATAGGCCGATAATATGAAAATATCCTGAGCTCAGTTAGTAGATTGGAGTAGTGTCCTCACACACTACACTTCCCAGCCTTCCTGTTGTTGGAGTGTCACAGAGCACTCTGTCTCCTTACAGCTCTTCCTATGGTACAAGGCAGTACAACAAGTATATATTAATACAACTAATGGCACAGATAAAAAGGATCTAGGACTGTAGCCTGTCCCACTGCTTTTGGCAGTCACACAGGTCAGCCCACACCAAAGGAAAAAAACAAAACAAAAACACGTTGCTGTTATTAATGCTGCTGCAGTTTGTTGAAATACTAAGATCTTCTTCAGGGGGTATCTCAGTCATCAGGTTACACCATAGGAACATTACTGTCGGTGAATGGGGAATCCACACAGAAGATTTTCAGCAGTACAACTGGGCCTGACCATGCCATCAATGTCAGCTGATGTCACTAACCCTATAAAGGCACAGGTGGGCCTGCACCCTCCCCAGTTCTTTCCTGCCGTCGACTTGTAGGCAGAGTCTCTGCAGAAGAGCCGTTGCAGTGTTGGTGCCTTTTTGAGGCCTATGGCCTTTTTTCTACACAACCATCACAAATATATTTTCAGAGCTTTATTTTTGGTTTTTTTCTTTTATGTTGAGAGTTAAACCTTCAGCTTCTCTCTTCCGTCACTGCTGCTGTGGAAAGAAGATTGCTTCCAACGACGAGCTGTGTGTGTGTGTGTGTGTGTCGTTCGTTCCAGACCCCTCCCCCAGCTGACCACTGTACACCACCAAAACTCACTACCTCTTTTCTGTTTTAGCTTTCCAGCTCCAGTTTAGCCTTCATGTCTGCTCCGTTTCTGCACTCTTCACAGCTCTGCTGCACAGTATACAGTCCTTGAATCCAGACTAACGCCCTGCGTCCTCAATATCCACTGTCCCAATGACTAATCTCCACCCCCCAAAAAAAAAAAAATATAAAAAAACACTGAGTGAAAGCAGCACTTTTGTCGTAGCCTCCCGACCGGAAAAGCGCCGGAAACCCGACCCTGAGGGCAGCCCTTCAGTGAAAAAAAACCACTGCGTCACCTCTCTGTTACTGTCTGCTGCAAGTAAAAAAACACTTTCATTCAGCCTTGACCTGAAGAGCTAGAAGTGATTTCAATTACTGCTCAACAAAGAGAAATTCCTGACGTTACTTGGCAAACACAGATAGTTTACCACTGTCTACTGTGACTGAAGCTCCTGCTAAACCCACTACTCCACCTCTCTCAGATGCACTGCCAGTGTCAAACTGCAGCTCTCCCCACCTTCCTCCCACAGCTGCTTGCCTTCACAGTTAACGTCCACAAAGTGCGATCGTGACTGTAAGAATCCCTGGCAACACTTAAGTAGGACCCCTATGCTCCCCGACATGAAAACTAACTCGCCTCCCGATTCAGCGGCAGTGATCATTGTAGTAAATGCAGCTGACACTGAATTGCTCCTCTCTCTCTCTCTGCCTTTTACACCTTGCTCTCCCAGCCACTCTTCTCTGCCAGCATGCATCTCCTTTATGCCTCACTCACTCTCTCGAGTATCTGTTATTAAAAAAAAAAAAAAAGTAAACTAACATTCCTATAACCATATGTCTGTTTGAGTTTGGGGGTGGGGTGGGGCGCATCTCAATATTCTTTCTACCTAGTAACTTGGAACTGTTTTCTGGTGCAAGAGTAAAACCATTAAAACTGCCAAAAGAAACTGTTTTTCTTTATTTTTGTTAGAAAAAATGCAGGGGAACATTGTATAATCACAACAAACCACTCCAGGGTTGGGTTACGCTGGGATTTACCTACTTCTGGTATGGTTTACTTACTCGGCCTGCGGCCTCGTGACCAAACCACCATGCATGGGTAAATCCCAACATAACCCACACCCTGTCATGGTTTATTGCTTAACTCAGATGTTAAGATGTTGGTTACATGGATAAGCCCTCTAATAATATTTTGGTGGCATTCACTGTGCAGAAAATTCTGATACCTTTCATTTCAACTGCTTTATTGGCCTTGTCATGTCCAACACTTCAACCCGAACCACCTGCCTGCCATGGAAAAAGGAAGGGAAAGTAGGATTTACTTTCTTTCACTGCTCACACTGCAGCTGTGTTGATGAAATCTCGGCAGTCTGTGACAAGCAGGCAACTGGATGCTGTCATGCAGAGCTGGAGGGATGTCGGCAGCACAAGCTTTTGAATGCTGAAGCCCTGCTCCCCGAAGCCTCGTCCTGGCTACCGATTCACCCCTAAACCCTGTACCTGTCAAACAAAATATTGCAACTATAGCATATTCAAACTAATTACAGCCATGGGTTTGGCAGTAATTTCCATGGTATACTTGTAAATTTGGCCAGCAGAGAATTCCACAACTGACAGAATTTCGCGGTTGGCAGAGAATTCCATGGTTACTTCTGCGTGGTGGAAAACTTGGGACCTTGCCTAAATGAAGGTCTTGCAGACACTCTCCTCCTGGGGGAGGGTTTGCCATACACCACTCCTAAAGTGGTTCCTGGTGGTAGCTTAGGGTAGATATGCTTGGTGGCATGGGTGAGCACATGCGACCATGAATTCCCTTCCAGGACGCTGTGATGTGTGCTGTTTCTCTACTATCCTTGTGTACACCTGTCTTGTACTGTATTCACTGTCAGACAAGCCTGAAAATGAGTTCTAATTTAGCAGACTCCCTTGTTAAACAAACTGCATTAAATAAAAAAAAAAAAAAAAAATAGTCAGTGGGGTATTGGTAAAACAGCAGGAAAAATTACCCTGTGTGATGATGCCTCCACACCCAAAGACCCAACCTCACACTGCAGCGGCCACCCCAGCTGTCACATTCCAGTCGGTTTATGTTTGTGCTTTTACTTTACCCTCAAGGCCCAGATAGGGGGAGCACCAGAGAAGGGACACTCTAGAGCTGGGGATGGTGGGAGGATCTGGGGGAACTGAGGGTCTGAGTTGTAGCAGGTAGCAAGGCAGGCAGTGGGGTTTACAGGGCCAAAGAAGTGGGTTTCCCAAAGGGCTCCAGGAAGAAGCACAACAAAAAAATAAAAAAAATAAAAAATGGAAAGAAAATAGAACTGAAGTTACAGAGGTGAAATACAGCAACAGATGGTAGTCAAAAAAGCAGTTGTAGGGCTGAAATGTAAAATCACACGTGAGCTGATCAAGATTTGATGCCACATAGCTGTCCCGTTGACAGAGCTACCGCTTGCAGTGCTAGCAACTCTGGTTTGGGAATGAGTCCAGGGCTGGCAGGGGAGGATGGATTAAGCGTCCTGAGGGCGCTCTCCTCTGAGGAGGTATGGGAGTGGGGGGTTGTGATACCAGCTGCACTACTGTCGGATGGATGACCACAGGTGGTGGTGCATTTTGGGCACTTTTAAGCGTACAGACATGGAAAGTGCGTACATCAGGCCTTTTTTTTTTTTTTTGCCACCTCCTGGTGGGTCTGTGCCCCATCTGGACCACTGTCCCCCAGCTCCACCTCTGGCTTCTCATTGTCTTACTGTTCCTTCCCATGTCTACCCCCACAGCCTGCCCTCCCTTAGTGGTGTGGTAGGACCCCCATCTGCCACCGGACAGGGTTCGGTTCAGGGGATGCCATGTCAGCAGTGTGGGTCTCTCTTGCCTTTTGAGACACTCCTGGAGAGTGGCGCATTATGCACTGGCGTCTTACCACACCTTGAGCTGCTCCTGAGTGCACTGCTACTTGTGGTCACCCAGGTGACATTTGTGCACAGGAAATAGTTGCCCTCCCTCCCTGGAGAAGGAAGGCGTCCTCTGTAATATTTGGTCTTCCTCCTCCCGGCTAGCCCCCAACAACTCGCTCACTTTCAAACTTGTGTCACCAGCGTTAACTGAGGGGCTCATCTTTATGTGTAGTAGATACTTAAGGGTTCCAGAGGACATGAGTGGTGTGGCTCTGAATGTCCGATAAGTGGCACTAGTGGAGGTGGATGGATGTCCTGGCTGGTGGTCTAAGGAGGATGATAAGAGTTAAAAATAAATCAATAAATAAAACATTAGTGTACAGGAAAAGTGGAGATGAAAACATCAGCCCTGGCTAGCAGAGGTGCTCTCATCTTGTTGTGCAGCGAGTTCCAGTCAGTGCAGAGCTGGCTAGCCTTTCAACTTGGTTTATATTTATAAAGCTAATAATTTCCTAAAATATAGCACATATACAGTAGTTCATCTTATTGGTTATGCAAATATTTTTATGTAAATACACCCAATTCATTTTATTTTTTTATTTATTCTTTGGTAATTGGGTAAGGCCCACTAGGCACAAGTGTCTGCTTTTAGGGCGACCTGGGAGCGCTAGGGAGGTTGTGACTTGCTTCGAGTCGCACAGTATGCAAATGGAGGTTTTGGGAATCAAACCCAGGTCTGCTGGATGTACCAAGCTCATTCGCAGGTTATTACTCTAACCCTATAACCCACTAGACACATTACCCTATCCGATAGGTTTCTGACTAAATATTTTCGTATGTATGTATGTTATAAGGGGTGCTATCTGCACATTCGAGCAGACTTGATAGACCACTAGGCCTTTATCTGCTGGCAAATTTCGTATGTTCGTATGCTTTATGCTAAAAAAACAGAAAGGACCAGTTTTCTTTTGATTAGGGGTTTAATGTGACTTGTAATGTTGTGGGTATAACAGTAGTTGTACGTGTGTTGGGGGAGAGAGATACTGGTAAACTGGGACAGTGGTGTGGTGGTAGCACATTGTACTGCTGTGTGGGACTTCTCTGCTGGGAAGCAGCATTGGGACTTTGTCTGTGGGCTGCAGTAGACATCTGCATGCCACATGATTTTCTATCTCGGTGTGTGGTGGGGGAGTAACAGGGCACATTGCCATAATGCACCCCCCCTTACTAGATAACACATTGATGCTGGAGGGTGTGAGCAGTACAGGGTAGGTCTGTGCTAATAAAGGAGGTTGTCGGAGAGACATCCTCTGTGGAACATGTAAGACTTTATAGCTGGGAAAAAAAAATAAATAAAAACGTGGGGTGAAGCACCTGTGTCAAAGATAATGCTGCTACTGAAGTGACAAAACATATTGTTGAGAGGTTGTGTCTGAGTGTTGCTATATGACCTTCTTAGTGCAAGGGGTGTAACATGATATGTAACTAAAATGTGACTATAGCTTTATTAGGAACATAATCCAGTTCCATTTCTTGTTTCTCAGAGGACAGCGCTGAATGTCAGAGTGGATCAAAAAAAGATGAACAAAATGACAAAGAAAAGAAGGATGAAGAAGAAACTCCAGCAAGAACTCAGAGGGCCAAGTCAATTACTGAGACTTGGGTGTGGGGCACACAGCCAGGTAAAGTAGGTTACTGTACGAGTTTGAAATAAACCTGCTTTTAAGGTAGATGGAGACCTGGGACAAGAAACTGATAACCGCGCCTCTGGCAAGTCTAGTAGTGAGAATAAAAAGCTACCCTTTGTGTTTATGTGCTTATTGGTTGACATCTCGTACGATAAAGCAAATCTCATTGAGAACTGGGTGTTGGATGTCATGCAAACATATGGAACAGATAAGATAAAATGTGTTACAAAACTGGGATGTATAGGGAGAGGTATCGCCAGCAGAGAACAGGAAGTTGTTATTCCCCTGTACAGACAGTTGGTGAGACCCCATCTGGAGTACTGCATCCAGTTCTGGAGACCCCATCTCCGCAAGGACATATTATGGAGGCAGTTCAGAGGAGGGCAACTAAAATGGTGCAGGGTCTGCAAGAGAAGCCACACGAGGGAGACTAAAGGAGCTTAATATGTATACCCTTGAGGAAAGGAGGGACATGATAGAAGCGTTTTAAGTACCTCAGTGGAATCAACAAAGTTCAAGAGGGTAGCATCTTTCAGAAGAAGAGGTGTGCAAGAACAAGGGGACACAATTTGAAGACAGAAGGGGCGGCTCAGGGGCAATGTGAGGAAGTATTTTTTCGCAGAGAGGGTGGCGGACGCATGGAACAGCCTTCCTGAGGAGGTTGTGGGGTCTAAAACTGTGGGAGAATTCAAGAATGCATGGGACAGACATAAGGCAATTTTTGTGGGGGGTAGGAAGAAATAGGCGGTTGGTTAAATAGGATCTGCAACTTATCCTCTAGGTAAGGAAATGGGCAGACTAGGTGGGCCAAGCGGTCCTTATCTGCCGTCAAAAAGTCTGTTCCTATGCACACACTGTATATTGGGACCCTCCCTCCAATATTTTGGGTTATTGTGCAGTATAAATTAGCCCAAGTTTTAGTACATTCAGAGCTATAGTTTAGCCAATAGGTTTGTACCATTTTCTCAAAATGTGAAAGTAAAATGTTGAAGTCATGTGCTCTACATTACATTTGGAATACATGGTGAACGGTTGGCAGCTCAAGCTGCTAAAGTACCACTAATGTAGTTCAGCTGTCTTCCCTCTGTGCAAGATCTTACATAAGGGACAGCTAATGGTGTGCTAATGTAAAAAGATAAGTCGAGGCCCATGCCTGCTGTTTTATTTGAGGTTGGTGAAAGTGAAGGGGCCGCCTCCAAGGATAGCTGTACTGTTCCATAAACCAGCAAAAAAGAGGAACCGAGGCAAAGGCTTCTGTCACAGTATTACTACTGCGAGAGTCTATGCCTCCCATATCTTTCTTTTTTTATATTTTCTGTAAGAACATAGAAAATGCTAGGTGAAGAAAGACCAAGGGGTCCATCTTTTTGTTTTTTGATTTAGTATGCTTTATCCCCGTCTGCCTCAGTCAGCCTCTCCTCCAGCCCTGTCGCCCCACTGTCTCTGGGACTTACCTGACCGGTCCACAGTGCCCCATGGTTTTCCTTCATGTGGCCCCATCTAACCCAGGAGGAATTTAACTCTGATGCAACCAGAGAGAGAGACCAGTAGGCGGGTGCAGGGCCTGCGGCGGATAGAGGTGTCGTCCTGCAGGCTGGAGATTTTCTCCCTGGGAAGGCATGGTATGCAGTGACGTAGGCGGTGTGCTTGCTGGACGTCTGGCACACCTCCTAGCCCGAGACAGCCCAGGCAGTCAGACCTCCAGCCTCCGTAAGGGGTCAGTAGTGTGCTGGCGACATACCCATCCTCTCCCCAGAGGAGAAGAGCAGTCCTTGGGACGTTCGATCCTCCTCACCCGGCTGGCTGTTTGACTTCCAAGATTGCTTCCGGTCTTGGGTTGTCTGCGTCGCAAGTGGCAGCGCTGCTGCTTCACTGGCAGGTGGACCAGCCAAGGGTCCATCTTGTTAGTCTCCTGGCCTCCAGGCATCTGCAGTGTTTAATAATTACAAAAAAAAGAGACCCCTTGAAGTCTTTCCTTTCCTAATGACTCAAATGCTGTACCCAGTAATGTTACTCTCCATAATGGACTGATCCAAATGGTTTGAAATTCAATAATCCCCACTTGCACTACTTCCTTACTGAATCTGGACCATAGGTTTACCAATTTTTGGGTGAAACCATGCTTCCTCATATAACCCTTACTTTATTCCTCCTTAAAGGTGAGCATTAAGAGTGGAACTGCTCCTGATTAAGATACTCGCGGTGTATCAGAATTCTTTTTTTTTTTTTTTTTTTTAAACTATAATGTGTATAGATTTTTATGTCTGGTTCACTTTGCTGTCCGCTGCCTGATGTCTTGAATCTTTTGCCATTCTGACTCATCCCAGAATCACCTACTACAGACATCAGCCACGTGTTGCAGCTGCAGGAGATTTAATTGTCAATAATGTGTACAGTAGATTTTCTTTTGAGGATATCTCCATCCATTGAGCCATACCTGTGGAACTGTAAGCCATCCATGTCTGGACCACTCGGAAACTTTTGCCAGCTGGGGCCATCCACGTTTTATTTACATTTTGGATTACAAGTACCTTTGAGCTGAAAGCTCTTTTACAAAGGTATCACATCAGAAGGTAGTGGTAACAAACATACATAAGATTGAACAAGAACATGGGAAATTATACAGATGATGGGAATAAAATCAAGACAATTAGAGCGTTGACGTACGTCACCACCGCCTATACAGCATGGGTGGATCCATCATTTTTCAGTTCTTTTCTGCCGTAAAATGGCTCATAGGATCACAGAGAATCCATAGCGAAATTCAGTCACTTGGCTGTTCATTATTTATTTTATCTAACGTATGTTATATGCAGCCACTGAAGGATAAAGAGCCTTTATTCCATCTGTCATTGTGGCAAAGTAAAAGTTTAGAAGGACAACACCCATGCATGCTCAGTCTGTTGCTTAGGCCTCTCGCACAACATGAAAAATTGCACCATTTGAAAGGGCTTTAACCATGCCATGAGGAGATGTTGAAAGGCTTTAAAAGTCTTTCTCAAAAATATGGAGAGTGCACAGTGTTCAACTGTGGCTTAGACGCCAGTTTTGCCTAACTGCTCTGACTCCCTGACTCTCCACTGTGTTCTTCTAAGCCGAAGGAAAAATCTTCTGACAAGGAGAAGCATTGCCATCAGGGGAAACTTGAGGATTCTTGCTAGATTTTGTTTCTCCCATCAATTCAGGATCTCCTTTAAAATCTACAGAATAAGGTAAGCTTTGTCAGGCTCAGGCTGTGACGTTGGGTTCTGCTGCTTCCCTTGGCCATCTTTGAGAGACCATGTTGTCTCTGTTCATGCAGTTCCATCTAAGGACCCTGTATTGATGCCCATGGTGCATTGATGCTTCAGGCTGATCAGTGGACGTAGTCAACACTGGCTTCAGGTGTTGCAGTTTCAGCTTTATATCATTGATTCAGTTCTTCCTCTGTGGATGCAGTTGTCAATACTGCATCCCTGTCTCGAAACCTTTATAGCCTTTTCTCCCTGATGAGAGTATAAACTTGACCTTGAACATAAAGGCAGTGTGGTCTTGCCCCTGCCTGAAGACACTGGCTGCGGCTCTAACCTCTCTTCCTGTTGTGGGGATAGTGTAGTATACACCTAACATTCCCTCACCTGAGGTTGCCTCATTTCAGATTCTCCTCAGATTGATGCAGGCTGGCTTTATAGTTGAGGAGGATTCCTCCAGAAAGAACCTGTATGAGTTCCTGGAGATCCCCATGCTTCCTACTGTGATCATTTCTCCAGTACACCCTGCTCTGGAGGATTCCCACTATGGCTTCATGGCGTAGACCTAGTGCCCTTCCAAAAGATATAAGAAAGAGAAGCACTGGGAGAAAGAGCGCCCATCTGGGTCCAAGCCTGATACAAGCAGGCCCTCAACTAGCAAGGCCTCTCCCCCGCTACCTCCTGTCAAAGTTGTCCAGGCTGCGTCCGGAGATACTGGGGGACCATCCAAGATTCTTCTTCCGGTCTCCGTGGGTAAATTGTCAGCTGGATCCTCCAGCGACCACCCTGCATCTGCCTCTGAGTTGGTCCCCAGCTCCTCTGGAGATCGCCCGGCCGCCAGTAATTCGGCTCCCCACTCCTCGGGGACCCGCCTGGCCTCGGCCGATAAGTTGGAAGGGGGTTTGGCCCCCTTCCGCCCAGTTCCATCGTCTGCTAAGTTGGCCAACTCCGGCGACCGCCCAGACAAGGCTCTCCCGTAGGGGACCGCTGTTTCCTCACCCGACGTCTGGCAGAGCCCCAGGAAGACCTAGCTATCTTCTGCCTTCTCCCTCACTGGTAACCCCGGCTTCGCTTCTGGCTGCCGGGGAGAAGAGAGCACGTCACCTTGGCGTGGTGCATATGTCTGGTTCCGACCACTGCTCACCTGTTGGGTCTCCAGGAAGGAGGTCCCTCCGTCCTTCAGCGGAAGCTCCTCCAGTTCCTTTGGGGGTGGGGACATTCCAGCCGTCTTCTGTCCCGACGCCGGACTTGGTTCCTCCGTCGAAGCCCGTGGGGCATGTCCCGACCCCGGACCCCCTGACGTCAGTCTCCTTGGAGCCTTTTCATCTGCCCTGCCACCAGATGTTATGGTAGACCAGGTTCCCACGTTGGTGACCTGACTTCTGATCCCGACGGCGGATCCTTTTCTGACGCCGATTCCGACATTGGTGGTCACTACGTTAGCTGCACCTACGCCAGCCCTGCCTCTTATCTACACCATGGCTGGTCCTTTGTGGGCACCCCCAATGCCAGCTCCTCTGACATTGGGTCTTTATTCGAGACCCGCAGTCCTGCACTACTCCTCAGGGTACCCCATGGACCACCCTCCGGCAGGACCACCGCCAGATTGGTTGGCGGGACATTATTATCTGGGATACTCTCCCTATCCAAGATATTTATCAGGATTCCATGGGTACTATTACCCACCTTCCCATGCTGTCCCTCCTCCTCCTCCACCCCCTCCAGTGGCCTAGCCGGACTTAGACTCTTATTCAGTCCTGGTGGAAGGAGGCGAGGGTGGAGCTTGATACGGACCTGGAGAGTCGACTCCCACCTCATTCTTCTCCCAGGTCCTCATCACCTGTGAGCTCGATTTGGTCCACAAGTTCACGTTATGGGGACTCCACCCTGGGATATTCCTTTTCCGGATTTGGACACACCAGGAGACTATCAGGACTCTGGGGAGGACACGTCTGAGGAGTCTTCAGATCAAGAATCCCAGGGCCCTAGAGGAAAGACCTCTCTGAAATCCCCTTCTGAGGATCCTTCCTTTTCGGACCTCTTGAGGTCCATTCGGCATTTTTATAGTTGGGAGTCTGAGGAACAGGATCCCATGTGGCAAAGACTCGCCGAGCACCTCGACTTAGAGTCTCTGTCCCCGATCCCTGTTCCTCCTTAGATTGGACCTCATGAAGACCTCAGTAATACGGTCTGGCAACTGCCGCATTCCATTCCGGCCATCCACAAAAGGGTGGATAGAACTTACCAGGTGCCTGTGGGGGCTCTCTTTCTGAATACGCATCCCAAGGTGGACTCCATAGTTATTTCAGCTGTTCATGATCGCTTTTCAGCACCTAAGCATATGAGCACTTCTCTGCCGGATAAGGAGTGATGGCAGATTGATCAGTACGGTAAAAAGGTCTACTCATCGGCTACATACACCTTGCATTCCGTAAATTATGTAGCCCACATGGTGTCTCACCAAAAAGCCACCCTGGCCAAAGCTTGAAGCCCGAATTCAGTCTCTAGATAATTTGGACCTCAAAGAGGAGCTCGCCAAGGATATCCGTCTGTCTAAAATCTCCTGCAGGCATGCTCTTTGGCTACTTATGACTCTATTGATGCAGTAGCCCGTGCCTCGGTGACCGCTGTCTCTGTTCAGCAGCACGCTTGGCTTCACATCTCTGGCCTCGCCAGTGAGGTCCAGACAGTGATCCACGATGCCCCCTTTCGGGGCTCTGTATTTTTTGGTGGCGACACCAAGGATTACATCATTACAGACCTATAGGACTGTGGCCAGGCCCATAGATCTGTAAAGTCCATGTACCGATTGGGCGCTCAGGGTCAGCAGCCCTTTCGGAAAAGGACCTGGAGGCAGCGTAAACAAGCCCAGAACCATTGTCTGGGCAAACGCAAGACCACGGGTGCTTTCTCTTCCCCGCCTGCCTTCAAAAGCCAGAGACGCTGAGGGGGTCCTCCCCCTGCCCGTCCTGCCACTTCCTGACTCCCTCACCCCACCCCCTCCTCAGCCCCAGTGTGAGGAGCCAATGGGGGGGGGTTTGCCCATCACGCACAGGAGTGGCGAAGCATCACCTCCGATGCTTGTGTCCTGCAATTAGTGTCCAAAGGACACACCCTAGAGTTCTTTGAACCTCCTCCAGAATCTCCACCACGAAGGTCAGCCTACTCTCGGGACAAGACCATTCTAGTAAGGAAGGAAGTGTAGGCTCTGTTGGTAAAAGAAGCAATAGAACCGGTCCCTCTTCGTCACAGAGGGCGGGGGTTTTACTTTGTCTTTTTTCTGGTTCCAAAAAAGACAGATGACCTGCGACCCATACTTGACCTCAGTAGGCTCGATCTGTTTGTAGAGTACAAGAAATTCAGAATGTTGACCCTCCTGCCACTTCTTCAGGAGACTCATTGGTTGTGTGCGCTGGACATGCAGGATGCCTACCTGCATATCCCGATTTCTTTCTCCAGCCACTGCCACTTCCTGCGGTTTACCTTCCTAGGGGAGCATTTGCAATTTCGGGCTCTCCCCTTTGGCCTTTCCTTGGCCCCCAGGGTTTTTACCAAGTGCCTTGCGGTGGTGGCTGCGGCCCTACGACGCCAGTGCATAGCGATTTTGCCTTACCTTGATGATTGGCTGACTTCAGCCCGTCCCGGGATTCTCTGGCAGGGGACCTTAGTCACCCTGGAGTTGTTTTCCAGATCGGGGACTACGTCAACATCCCAAGTCCTCACTGGTCCCTACTCAGAGAATGCAGTTCCAGATGTTCAAGAGGTAATCTGTTCTCCCGGACCAGTCCCAGTACTAGGTGTTTAGTGGCAAGGCTCTTCTATGAGGAATATATTGTCTGGGGCCCCTACTTCCTGCCAGTATTGGTTCAATTTCATGAAAGTCCCAAAATATGCAGGTGAGTTGCCCTCCTCCCTACAGTTTCTACAACAGGCTAGGCTGTGCCCCCGTCCCATTTGTTTTACTTCACAAGTGTGATAAAGCATGACCTTATCTTCCACTCAAACTCTTTCCATCTCTGAGAGTATGTGATCATGCGTGGCCCTGGGTGAAGATTATTTCCCAGTCTTTCTCTGTTAATTGCTTTCATGGTTCCCTCTTCCATCTACTCTTAGGGGGGGATGAGCTTCACCTCCCTCCCTCTCTGAGGGCCCCATAAAGGGCAGAGCTGTGATCTGCAGTGCGGCGTGATCCCATGATCTCACCCATAACCTCCTGTAGTCCTGATTGTTCTGGAGTAGGACTCTGTTTCTTTTGAAGGTTCTGAATGTGGGTCTGAGTTGTAGAAATCTAAAGTGGCCTGAGTTTCTCAATTGAAACTGTGTTTTTATATCTGCAAAATCCCTGATCATATTTCCATTCAGGAGTTGCCCCAGGGAGTCAAGCCCCAACCTGTTCCATCTCCAAAAGGTCATGTCCTGTCTCGCTGGTGCAAAGTCTCCATCCCAAGCAAACCTTCTAAGGAGCCACATTTCCCCCTAACATTTATGTTTTACCCAGAGTTTGTGTACTGCAGCCAGGGTGTTCTTTACTGAGTACAATATGGGGCCTGTGTCCTGTATCAGCAGTTTAGGGGGTGAACATTCTTACTTCCAGGGGAGTACCCTCCGTGACCTCCGTTTCAGTAATTTTCCAGAGTGCCTGGTAGTCTGGTGTTGACCACAGAAAGGCACAACGGAGATGAGAGGCTAGATAGTAATCCTCTAAGTTGGGTATTGCCCTTCCCCATCTTCCTTTTTGGATTGGAGTATTAGAGTTTTAATTCTTGTTTTTTTGTTGGCCCAGATAAATGCCATAATGTTTTTTTTGCCAGGTTTTGAATTTTTCTGGGGAGATCTTGGTAGGGAGGCACTGAAAGAGGTATAAGAACCTGGGTAGACTATTCATAGAAATTGATTCTATTCGAGAGTATAGGGGAGGTTTAAGAGTTCCCATTTTTTAATATCTTGTTTAATTTATGTGACAAGGGGGTCAAAATTGCTCGTGTACAGCTGGTTTAAGTTTTTGGGAATATGAGCTCCTAGGTATTTGATTTTGGAGGTATTCCCTCATAGAGGGAGGAGTTGGTTTATTTTAGTGGAAGGGTATAGAAGAATTTAAGGATTTCTGTTTTGTTTTTGTTTAGGGAGTAACCTGAAAGTCTTTCAAACTTATTTAAAAGGTCTTAGAGCCTTGGCAGGGACTCTTCTGGGTTTGTTGTGTAGAGCAGCACATCGTCTGCATACAGCAAAATATTCTGTTCTGTATCTCCCACCCAAAAGCCCTTAATGGCTGGATCTTCCCTGATTGCCTGTGCCAGAGGTTCAGTATAGATGGCAAACAATAGTGGAGACATGGGGCATCCCTGGCAGGTGCCTCTCCCAAGTGTAAATCGTCCTGATATGCCCCCATTGACTCTTACACAGGCCTGAGGGACGGCATAGAGGGATTTCACTGCAGCGAGGAAGGGTCTCAAGGAAACCAAGCCTCTCCAAGACTGCAAATAGGAAATGCCAGTCGAACCTGTCGAATGCTTTCTCTGCATCAAGTCCCAGAAGGGAAGCAGGGGTACGATGTTTATTTATTAGATCTATGATGTTGATTGTTCTCCTTACCCCCTCTTGGGCCTGTCTTCCTTCAATAAACCCGGTCTGGTTTTATTATTTGTATCAAAACTGGGTTCATTCTGGTTGCTAATATGGCTGTAAAAAAATGTTGTGGTCTACATTTAGTAGGGAGATAGGCCTATAGGAACTGCACTCTTTAGGGTCTTTTCCTTCCTTAGGTGTTACTGTAATGGTGGCATAGTTCCAGGATGGGGGGAGAGGACCAGCTCACCTTCCAACCAGATCTTATAAATCCCCCTTTAGTAGGGATGTTATCTCGGGAGCAAAAGTTTTATAAAATTTGCTGCTGTAACCATCGGGGCCTGGGCATTTACCTTGTTTAAGTTTTGTGATTGTGGTAATTTCAGCGAAAGATATGGGGGCCATCAAGGTCTTGGTCTGGGCTTCGCTCAGTATAGGAAGCCCTAGGTCTCTCAGAAATTTAGTTGCATCTTTTACCGGTGTCTCCCGTTCAGCTTTGTACAGGGTCTTATAATATGTGAGAAATGAGTCTGTTATTTGTTCTCATCTGTGCTTGAGCGTTCCTGAAATTGGGTCTATCATACCAGTGATGGTAGCCTTTGCCACCCTCTGACGTGGGCGGTAAGCTACTGTAGTTGTTTTGCTGCTTTGGCCTCTCCCTCATAATATGTCTGCTTTAAGTAGTGTAATGCTCTTTCTGTTTCTAGGTTGTTTAGCTGTTGGGTTTTACTTTTGGTTGCTTTGATTTCAGTCTCCCTTTGTCTTTTCCAATGTCGTTTCTGTTGGGTTTCTAGGGACCGTAGCTGTGCAGTAAGACTCTGCATATTCTTAAGTATCTCTTTTCTTGTAGGAGGCGAAGGAAATGAGCTTCCCTCTAACCATGGTCTTAACTGTATCCCAAAGGATTTGGGATGTGGTGCCTGGCTTATCATTGATTTCTATCGTCTGTTTAATTACTGGATGGCAACCTTCTTCATGGATTGCTTCAAGTTTAAAACTACCTTCGAGCCTCTCTTCTGCCTGCCCTCATGCAGGCTCTTCAGGAGGGGGTTCTGGGGCAGTTTCCCGGGGTCCTGCTATGGCGGGGCCTCTCTGGACTTCTGCCAGTTTGAAATGGCTGGCCCAGGCTCTTGGTGGTGGCACCTTCTGCCAACCCCGCCAACTTGGACTAGGTGGACGGTAATGCTGATGCCTCCCATCCCTCCCACCTCCCCATCGCCTGATGAACAGGATTTGGCAGGCTTGCTCCTTGACCAGTCAGAGCTGGCCTCTGCCCATCAGAGGTGCCCAGTGCCTCCCCTGTTGACGTGTTGCTCCCCTTGCTTCACGAAGGCTGGAGGGCTCCTTTCTTCCTGGCTAGTGTGGGCCTGCCATGTTCCTGCCACTGGGGGCTCTGGTGCCACCCCAGTTATCGTGCTGCCCTGTCAAAGTGCTTTACAGTACATTTATTTACACTGGATAGCCTAACTGAGATGCCAGATCTCATTTCAAGCTGGGTGCTGCCTCTTCTTGGGGCGGCGTGACACCTATCATACCATTGGTACCTTGATTTACATTTCTCCCTTCCCACTGCATTTCATCTGCATCAGCAACACCTTATTCTAGCCTTGAGGGGTGTGAGCAAGTATTTTCTGAAAGGACATTAAAGTTTCACTTGTGAGAGTGCTTCAGGTGGTGCTGCATAGTTAAGCATGCTACCCCTCCATCCACCCAAAAGTGCACTCCTACCACCCTGGTGACCTGCTTAGCCAGCATGGGGAGCCATAGATTCATGGTGGCTTCTAGATGTGGCGCACAACCACTTTACTAAATCTGGTGTCCACATTTCAGAAGCCTTGCTGTGCTCTAAAGTTTTCTGTCTTTTTTTTTTTTTTTTACTTTATATTTCATAACAGTTTAAAGAGCACAGGTTTCATTGTTTAAAAAAACAAAGCAAAGTGGGAAGCACCTTTAGAAACATAGACTTTGACTGCAGATAAGGACTGCTTGGGCCACCTAGTCTGCCCATTTCCCTACCTAGAGGATAAGCTGCAGATCCTATTTAACCAGCTGCCTATTTCTTCTTGCCACCACAAAAATTGCCTTATGTGTGTCCCATGCATTCTTGAATTCTCCCACAGTTTTAGACCCCACAACCTCCTCAGGAAGGCTGTTCCATGCATCCACTGCCCCTCTGTGAAAAATACTTCCTCACATTGCCCCTGAGCCATCCCCCCTCTATCTTCAAATTGTGTCCCTTATTCTTGCACATCTTTTTCTGAAAGATGCCACCCTCTTGGACTTTGTTGATTCCCTTGAGGTACTTAAAGTTTCTATCATGTCCCCTCTCCCTCCTTTCCTCAAGGGTATACATATTAAGCTCCTTTAGTCTTTCTTCGTATGTCTAATGGTGTAGACCCTGCACCATTTTGGTTGCCCTCCTCTGGACAGCCTCTACCCTGTCTGTCTTTGTGGAGATGGGGTCTCCAGAACTGCACACAGTACTCCAGATGGGGTTTCACCAACTGTCTGTATAGAGGGATAACAACTTCCTGTTTTCTACTATTAATGCCTCTCCCCATGCATCCCAATATTCCCCCAGCCTTCCTTACTGCCTTCTTGCATTGCTTGCCCACCTTAAGGTCATCTGATATAATTGCCCCCAGGTCCCTTTCCATTTTTACTGTTGTCAGTATCTCACCCCCCATTGTGTACTCTTCCCTGGGTTTTGTTTCCTGGTGCATTACCTTGCACTTCTTTGCATTGAATCTGAGCTACCATACATTTGACCATTCCTCCAACCTTGCCAAGTCCCTCTCATCCTTTCCACTCCATCTGGTGTATCAACCCTGTTGCAGATCTTTGTGTCTGCAAAGAGACATACTTTCCTTCCAGTTCCTCTGCAATGTCACTTATAAAGACATTAAAAGGACCGGTCCCAGTACTGAACCTCAAGTACCCTCTAGTAACCCTCCTTTCTTCACTGTGGACTCCATTTACTACTACCCTTTGCATCCTGTTGTCTAGCCAATTTTTATCCAGGCTACCACCTTGGGACCCACTCCAAAGCTGGCTAACTTGTGTATTAATCTTTGTGTGGGACTGTATCAAATGCCTTGCAAAATCTAGGTAGGCCATGTCCACAGCCCCTCCCTGGTCTACTACTTTGGTCACCCAGTCAAAGAAATCGATTAGATTTGTCTGACACGACCTTCCCATTGTGAATCCATGCTGCTTTGGGTCCTGTGCCCCACTGACCTCTAGGTACTCAACAGTTCTTTCCTTCAGAAGTGATTCCATCATTTTCCCTACCACTGAGGTCAAACTAACTGGTGTATAGTTTCCTGCCTCTGTCGTGCTCCCACTTTTGTGAAGAGGAATCACATTCGGCCTCTTCCATTCCTCGGGTACCACCCCATCCTCCCATGATTTGTTAGAGAGTAGTCAGCGGTGTCACTAGTTCTACCCTTCGTTCTTTTAGAATTCTTGGGTGAATCCCATCGGGCCCCATTGCTTTGTCCACCTTCTGTAAATGGACTGGTATCGACCCCTGTCTTCAGAGTGTTTCTCTTGTTTGGTTTAGGTACCTCCCCCTCCTCTTCCTTTGTGAATACTGAGCAGAAATATTCGTTCAAACAACATGAAGTCTTGCTATATTATGACATATGCAGTGAGTCCCAACCTTCGAACTGCTCCGGAGGTGAAAGAGTTAACTTTCCATGCCAGGCATGGAACTTTGAGCACAAGATCGGTTGAAAGCTCTGTCTGTTGTTCTTCAAACTCAAACTGTCAGATTCTTTACTCCGTCTCACTGAACAGTCGCTCCGGAGATTTCTCCTTCTGCTCGGTTCATTTTGTCGGTTAAAGTATTAATTTTTCGGTTTTTTAACCGAATTTAAACCGCAACCGGTCGGTTCGAGCTCTGTCTGTGGTACCGTAAGTACTAGATAGGTTTTACATTTATTTCTGTGTGGAACTTGTAAACGGTATTATCGGTTCAGTTTGAACCGATCAGGTTGTTGAAAATTCATTGAATTCTGTCTTTTAGAGTGCGGTTCCCGGTTCTTATCGGTTCTAAAAAAAAACGGATTTCATTACGTTTTTTTCCATGACCCGTAACACAGTTGGGAACCGATAAGAGGGTCTTGCTTGGCGGATTGCCATAAACGGGCAAGTTTTGGTTAGGCTGGCACTATGTCCGAGAAACCCAAAAGGAAAACCGGGCCCACTGGGTTTCAACACTGCAGTGTTTGTGGGGAAGTCTTTGCCAAGGCTGACTCCCACACCACCTGTGTTTATTGTCTGGGGTTTGACCACCTCAGTGCAGACTGCCAGATTTGCAAAAATTTTCCTGCAGCTTTCCTGGATAAGAGAGTTGGTAGGCTCGGGGAAAGAGAGGCCAAGAAGTCTGCTGACCCGGATGGCCAGCCTGGTTCGGTTGTAACCGATCCAGAGGGAGTACCCTCTGACCAGGGCGAGACTTCCTCGGGCAAAAGGAGTGCCGACTCGGAGGAGTCGGTTCCAGCAAAAAGGACTAGAAAATCAGCAGGTGTGGAGCCAAAATTTCCATCTCCAACCGCTGAAGAAATAGCCAAAGCGATTAAAATTGTCCAGTCACTTTCCCCGGTTCCGACCGAACCGGCACCATCAGGTAAGCATACGGTTCGGTCGGTTCCACCGGTTCAAGAATATGTTTTAGAGGAATTTTATGAACCAGAGGAGAGGGAAGAGGAGTATGAGGAGAGTGAATGTGGATTTGAAAGTCTGGATGTGCCCATTGAACTGGACATCTCCCAAGACAGACCTTCAGGAGTGTCTCCCCCTAGGCTTTCTGAGTCCCCCTCTCATTTTATGTTTTATAAAAAAGTGGCTGAAACCCTCCAGCTCCCTGTGGAGGAAGCTGTGGATGATAAAGAGGAGCCTGACTATGTAGAAAAGATGGATACCCCAGAGTCTAGGAGACTGTCTATTCCTTTTCATAAATCTTTTGGGAAAGACAGTAAAAATTCTAAAAACTCCTCACACTATACCTCCTGTGGATAAAAGAATGGACAAGAGGTACACATTGTCAGGCTCTAATACGGAGTTCCTTACACAACAATGCAGCCATGTTGGGGTAGTGCAGGCTGCAGCCTGTGACAAGGCTAATATTCCCTTGGCTTCACACCCCCTTGACAAGGACTCCAGGAGGACTGATGCTATGGCAAAGAAACAATACATGGCAGCATCCTTGGAACTCAGACAGGCAAATTATATGGCTTATGTTGCTAGATATCAGAAATCCAGATGGGATACTGTTATGGCTCTAGCAAAACAGGTCCCTGGCCAGCTTGCCAAGGAGCTGGAGCAGGTGGCTGCTGATGGTATTGAGGCATCCAAGGTGCAATTCCATGCTGCAGTGGACTCTAATGATGTGTCATCAAGAGTCATGGCTACATTTGTGGCACTTGCAGAATGGCTTGGCTCAGATGTACTAGCCTGTCACAGGATACCCAGACTAAGGCCATGGATTTTCCTGTTGTGGGTAATTCTCTGTTTGGGGAGCAGACAGAGAATTACATGAAGAAAATGGATGAGTATAGGACCACCTATAGGAGTGCACAGGCCAAGGAAAGGCAGGCCACTCCTCAAAGGCAGCCTTCCAGGGGCAGGGGCAGACCTTTTCATAGGCCTTTTTTTACCAAGCCCAGGCTTCTTCTTCAGCTTATGCCCAGAGGGGGTTCTTTAGAGGGAGAGGCAGACAGGGTACAAGCAGACCTGCTTCCACCCCTCAGCCTAAAGCCCCTGCCAAGCAGGCACCCTGATGGGGTGGCCAGGGCCGATTCTCCACTACCTGTAGGGGGCAGGCTGGCTTACTTTGTCCAGGACTGGAAGTTTTTAACATCAGACAAGTGGGTCCTGGAAGTAGTAAGCCAGGGACTGGTTCTCGGTTTCAAAAAAATTTCCAAAGATGAGAACCAGGTTCTTTCCACCTGCAAATCCATCAGAGGCACTTGCCCTAGAAACAGAAGTTTCTGCCCTCCTGGCTCTCAGAGCTGTGGAAAGGGTTCCACCCCTACACCAGGTCAAAGGGTTGTACTCCAGGTACTTCCTTACCCCAAAAAAAGACAGGAGAATGGCGGCCCATCCTGGATCTCAGATACTTAAACAAGCACCTTTTAAAACCAAAATTCAAAATGGTGACTGGGAATTATTTTACCTCTCAAGGCCAGGGACTGGCTAGTGCCCTGGACCTCAAGGATGCCTACTTCCATGTTCTTATCAGAAGCTCCCATCGAAAGTACCTCAGATTCGAACTGCCCTCAGGCCATTACCAGTTCAGAGCAATGCCCTTCGGCCTCGCCTCGGCCCCGAGGGTATTCACAAAATGCCTGGCAGTAGCAGTTGCCCACTTAAGGCAAAAGATTGCCATCTTTCCTTACCTGGACGACTGGCTCATAGTAGGCCAGTCTCCAGACCAGGTCAGACTACACCTTCAGGTAACTCAGCAACTGCTCACATCTCTAGGTTTCCTTCTCAGTCTTCCAAAGTCGGTTCTAGAGCCTGTCCAGCTTCTCACCTTCATAGGTGCAGAACTGAACACAAAAAAGGCCAGAGCCTTCCTTCCTCTGGAAAGAGCAAGGACCGTGGTCTCTCCGGCTTCCTCCTTCACCCTGCAGGTCTCTCGACCAGCAAGGAATTTTCTGCAGCTCCTGGGGCACATGGCTGCTTCTACAGCAGTGGTGCAGGGAGCAAGATTTCAGATGAGGGACATCCAGTTCCATTTGAGAGCCTTTTGGTCTCAAAGGAGAGACCCTCTAACCAAATTGATCCCAGTGACTCGAACCCTGATCCAAGCCCTTCAGTGGTGGCAGGACCAGAGCAATCTGAGACAAGAGGTCCCCTTCACCCCCAGTCTCACTCCTTAATCCTTGCTACAGATGCCTCCCTCTTGGGATGGGGAGCTCACATGGGTGACCTCACTACCCAGGGATTGTGGTCCCCTCAGGAATCTCTGTTCCACATCAACCTGTTGGAACTCAAAGCAGTTTTTCTAGCACTTCAAGTTTTTTACACATCTGTTCAGAACAAAGTTGTACAGGTCAGAACAGACAACACCACTACAATGTGGTACATCAACAAGCAAGGGGGCACTCGGTCTACGGCCTTGTGCACCGAAGCAATGAAGTTGTGGTCTCTGGCTTATTCCCTGAACACCTCCCTTACGGCAGTTCACCTCCCAGGCAAGGACAATGTCCTGGCAGATGCTCTCAGCAGGGTTTCCCAGGGCCATCACGAATGGTCACTGGATCCCTTAGTACTGGAGGTAGTATTTGCCAGATGGGGCACCCCGCAGATAGATCTTTTTGCAGCCCCAGACAATCGCCAACTTCCCCTTTTTTGTTGCAGGCCCCCAGTGTTGGGCTCAGTCCCTCTGGTTGCCTTCCTTCTCAGTTGGGAAGGGAAGTTTCTCTATGCTTTCCCCCCCTTCCCTCTTCTGTTCAAGGTGCTAGTCAAAATCAGATCTCAACCCTGCAAGATGATCCTGATTGCTCCAGATTGGGCCAGACAGCCCTGGTACCCACTCCTTATGTCCTTAGCAGTCCACCTTCCCTTTTGTCTTCCCAGGAATCACAACCTGTTAACCTGTGCTCAGGGGAGAGTTTGGTACCCGAATCTCAAATCTCTCAACCTCAAGGCCTGGCTCTTGAAGAGTTAGTTTGCTGACCTACACCTTTCCCAAGGTGTATTTGATATCTTGAAGGCTTCTAGGAAGCCTTCCACCAGGGCTACTTATAATTCCAAATGGAAGAGGTTTTCCATATGGTGCTCTGGCAGGCACATTTCCCCAGAATCTGCTGACTTACCCACAGTCCTGGATTATATGGTGCATTTGAATACTTTGGGGCTGAGACCAGCTACCCTAAAGGTGCACCTGGCAGCCGTGTGTGCTTTCTTATCAGCAGGTAAACCCTCTTCTCTTTCAGCTCATGCTGTATTCTCCAAGTTTTTTCAAGGGGTTGCTTCACACCAACCCTCCATTCAGGGACACTGCCCCTGCCTGGGATCTTAATATTTGCATTGCCCAGCTTATGCAACCCCCTTTTGAGCCCTTGTCTTCAGCAGAGCTTAAGTACTTGACTTGGAAAACTGTGTTTTTTGGTAGCTATCACTTCTGCCAGGCACATAAGTGAATTACAAGCATTGTCAGTGGAGCCTGATTTTATCTCCTTTCATAGAGATAAGGTGGTCCTCAGGACTAACAGAAAGTTCTTGCCTAAGGTGGTTTCAGACTTCCACCTTAATCAATCTGTCTCTCCCTGTGTACTTCACTGACCATTCCTCCTCTGGCGAGAGGAGACTGTACAGTTTAGATGTCAAAAGAGCCCTTAGTTACTAAATAGAACGTAACAAGGGTCACAGGTTTGACTCCCTCCAACTGTTCCTCACTTATGGTGAGGTTGGTAAAGGGAAACCTGCCACTAAAAGATCCATTGCCAGGTGGATTGTCTCTTGTATCCAATTTTGCTATGTAAAACTGGGTAAGGTTCCTCCCTCAGGCCTGAGGGCTCACTCTACCAGAGGTACAGCTGCTCTGGCTGCTGCCAGGGACATCCTATCCTAGAGATATGTCAAGCAGCTACCTGGAAAACAGTTCACACTTTACCAAGCATTACTCCCTGGACATCCAGGCTAGGGGTGATGCTCAGTTTTCACAGCTGTGCCTCAGAGCCTATTTCTAAGTAGGTTCTGTCTCTCCTCCATGGAGGTACTGCTGTGTAGTTCAATGATCATAATATAGCAAGATTTCATGTTTGAAGAAAAATTACTCACCTTAGTAATGTTGTTTCTTCTAATGGAGTCTTGCTATATTATGACCTCCCCGCCCCTCCCTCTCAGAACCTCTGCTTTTGGAATGTGGATGGGCAGTGCAGTGTTGGCACTTAGTAGATGCCCACCTTGTTTTTTCACACCTCCTTTTTGGGGTGTTGTGTTCTTATTTTTTGGATCCCCTGACTTGAGTTTTTGTTTTGGGACCAAAAAATGTGTTTTTATATTTAGTAGCCAGTTGGCTAGTGTAGATTTACAGCTTCCACACAGTACCTTAGTGAGTTTTGCTCGTAAAGATCTGACAGTTTGAGTTTGAAGAACAGACAGAGCTTTCAACTGAGCTCGTGCTCAAAGTTCCATTCCTGGCATGGAAAGTTAACACTTTCACCTCCGGAGCAGTTCGAAGGTTGGGACTCACTGCATATGTCATAATATAGCAAGACTCCATTAGAAGAAACAACATTACTAAGGTGAGTAATTTTTTCTTGGTATCTCTTTTCACTGTCTCCCTTACCCACATTCCTCCTCTTTATTAAGCCTCAGTATCCCTCCTTTGGTCTTTCTTCGCTCCCTAATGTACCTATAAAAGGTCTTATCCCCCTACTTAACAGAGTTGGCTATCCTTTCCTCGGTTTGGGCCTTTGCTATTCTGACTGCCTTCCCAGCCTCTTTCTGCTTTAACTGATAAAGTGCTCTGTCCTGCTCCTTCTGTGTTTCCTTATTTCCTGAATGCTATCCTTTTCTCCTTAACTTTCCCTGCCACCTCTTTTGAGAACCATAGCATTTTTTTTCCTTCATTGTGTATACACAACAGGTTACTCATATGTAACAGCAGTTCTAGGAGTGGTATATGTTCTTCCACATGGACCCACCCAACCTCCCTGGCTGCGGACACACACACAACCTGGCTTCCAGCAGGCTAACATCTGGCGTCATGTGGCGGATCCAAGGTATATACCACCCGGGTGGCTGGGAGGAGCCAGCTTGAAGACATCCGGTGAGATTTAAAGTGGAAGGGGACATGCCAAAGAGTGTGAACAACATATACCACTCCTAGAACTACTGTTAACAGGTGAGTAACCTGTTTTTCTCTACCTTCTTATTTCATGGAGCTTATGGGTCCTAGTCTTAATATTGGGTATTTTCCAATCTACAGCGTTCCACTTCCCTCTTATAAAGCCTGTTCCCCTCCACTCAGAGTACTCAGATACCCAGTCCAGGCCCTTTCAAATCTATCTGCTTCTGCCTTTAGGCTGTATGTCAGTTTATCTATTGCTAGTACCTTTATTATTGGCCCCTTCCATTGGTTAAGTATAGGGCCCAGATTTGTGATCCATACGTTTTGTATTCCTTGTCATTCAACAAGGAGGACCACTCTGATCCATCTAGGGTATAGAATCCAATCACCCTTCTCTCTTCCTTCAATCCCTAAGAGCAGTGATTTCTGAGAGAGAATTCAATAGATTGTCCCCTCATTTTTGAGAGTTCTTGTGTCACGTCTCTCCAGTATTTCTCTGTCAGTGGGCATTCCCAGTAATAGTGCATGTATGTCCTCTGAGCATTTTTACATTTAGTGCATATTGGGGTTACCTCCTGGAAGAATCTATGTACCATAGAGGGAGGGTAGTACAGTCGCTATATAAACCTATACTGCACCTCCTTAAATTTATTGCAAATTAGCAAGCCTACATGTGATTCTAGTAAGGTCTGCCAATTAGTCACTAATTTCTTCACCTAAGTCCCTTTCCCACCATTGTTTTGGCCACTTGTAAAGGTTCCTGAAAACATTTCCTGTCTAGTTTCACTGCCTGCCCCACTAATCCCTTTTCATTTTAGGCTGCTCCCAGAATTTCTCTTTCCAGGTTGTACAGCACAGCCTGCCCCCCCCCCCCCGAGCTCTATTCTTGTGATAATCTCTCACCTGAAAATACTTATATAGATGTGTATCTGGAAGGTTTAATCCATCCCGCAATAGGTGAAAATGCCATTCCTCATGATCAAGTCCGCCACACAGCATACTCCCCTATTCTGCCACATCTTAAAACCTTCATCCTCTAACCCAGGTAGAAAATCAGGATTGACTGCCACCGGTACAAGAGTGTACTAGTTGAGGCCACTCCTTGTCTCTTTTTAATATCCCAGGCCTTTAGACCTGTTACTACCATGGGGTTAGGTGTTGTAAGTCTAGTATAGGCTTTCAGGCCTTCACGTCCTAAATATCCCCAAATTCTACCTGGTGCCTCCTCCTCTTCAAGCTCTAACCAGCTTGCTACTGTTTTTCTATTTACTCGGTTCTGGATATATCTATATTGGGTTGCAAGAAAATACCCCTTTATATCAACGAAGTTAAGACCACCTTGTGCTGTGGGAGCTTTTAATCTTAAGACTGATGCGTGGCCTTTTGTCCTGCCATATAAAGGCTGTGAAACCTTTCTCTAATTTGTTAGTGTCCCCTATAGTGAGGCTGTATGGAAGCATTTGCATGATGTACACTATTCTGGGGAGCACATTCGTTTTTAGTAAGTTGATCCTACCCATCCACGATATTGGTAAGGCCTTCCATCAGCTTAAATCCTTTAATATGTTATGAATTAAGGGTTTATAATTCTTTTTATATAAGGCCCCAAGATCCTTCCCTATTTCTATACCTAAGTATGTAAAGCTCCAGTTCACAACGTTCAGTCCCCAGTCCTCAATACCTCTTCTGCCCTCTCCTCCTTCAAGGAACATTATTTCAGATTTCTTCAGATTAATATTCTACCCTGAAAATTTGTCAGTCTGTTATACTACCGAAAATAACTCCGGTACCAATCGTTCTGGATTAGTCAGGAACAGAAGAATATCATCTGCATATAGAGTTAAAATGTGTTTCTCCCCATCCTTCCCTATTATTCCCATTATATTAGGGTCATTTCTAACCCTAATTGCTAATGGCTCAATTGCCAAAGCAAATAACTGGTGACAAAGGGCACTCCTGTCTGGTTCCTCTGTTTTAAGTGAAACTCCCAAGATGGGGTTCCATTCACTAACACTTGGGCCACCGGAGTTCTATAGAAATCATTCACCAGTTGTATAAATCCCTCTCCTAGTCCAGACCTCCCCAAAACATTCATCAGATAGTCCCAATCTGTCCTATCAAACGCTTTCTCAGCATCCATGGACAGGACACATGCCCTCCCTGGACGCAGAGAACCCCACCATATAACATTAAGCAGTCTCCTTAGATTATGATATGACTGCCTCCCTTGCACAAACCCCATCTGGTCCGGGTTCACCAGAAGGGGGAGAACTTCCTCCAACCTTCGAGCCAGGACTTTTGTCATTATTTTGTAGTCTTGATTCAACAGGGAAATTGGTCTATAGGACCCGCATTCCTCTGCGTCTTTTCCGGGCTTGGGAATAACTCTAATAATTGCCTGGCAGTTACTATGAGGAAGTCCCTGGTCGCCCCTAGCTTCTTCCAAGACATTGCACAGGGGGCCCCTTCTGTAGTTTATAATATTCTGCCCCAAAACCATCTGGTTCAGCCGCTGTACGGGTTTTAAGTTGTGCAATTGCCTGTTTGACTTTTTCTGTGGTTATTTTTGCTCCTAATTTATTCCTCCTTTCTCCGTTTAATTTAGGGAGCTTGAGGCTCTGAAGGAAGTTCTCCCTCTCTACACTCCTGCCCTGACATTCTGCTTGGTAGAGCATTTCATAGTGCTCCTTAAATCTATGTCTAATAGCTGCTTCCTCTTTTAATATGCTCCCTTGCTGGTCTCTAATTTGAATTATTCTTGTATTCGTTTTCCCACCTTTCATGAGACGTACTAGAAGGGGACCCGGTTTATTCCGCCACTCATATAATTTTTGTTTGGCAAAGAAAAGTTTAGTGGTCACTTCAGATTCTAGTTTCGAGTTCAGCATTTCTCTAGCCAGTTTCAGTTCCTGAGCTTTGTCTTCCCCTCCTCCTCTGATCACTTCTCTTTTTAAGTCCCCTATCCTAGCCTCTAACTCTCTCTGCTTATGTCTTTTCTTCTGTTTCATTTTAGCTGTATACCGTATTATTACTCCCCGCATATACGCTTTGCTAGTTTCCCAAGAAGTACCCTCAGCTGCCACGGTACCTTTATTATGCTCCTCAGACTTTTCAGTGCTCTTTGAGGAATTCCCTAATGTCTTCCCGTGTCAGTAGATATGTAGGAAACCTCCACTGACCCCTCCTGTTCCCAGATTGGGCCAGGTCCAACTCCATCTCAACCATGGCATGATCTGAAAGAAATATTGAGCTATGTCCCATTTTTTTTGTGCATGTGGGTAAAGGTCCCTCTGAATATAAATATAGTCCAGTTGAGACCATGACCCATGTGGGCTTGAATAAAATGTATACTCTTTTAGCCCAGGATTAGCTGTTCAAACAACATGAAGTCTTGCTATATTATAGACATTAACAGTTTGATCCAGCTCTAGAACTGCCCCGGAGTGAAATGGTTAAAACCATTCCAAAATAGAATTTTGGCACGAGAGCAGCTCTATCTGTGTCATTTCAAACTTGAACTGTCAGATTCTTTACTCTGCCTCAGTGAACAGTCGCTCCGGAGATTTCTCCTTCTGCTCTGTTCATTTCTCGGTTTAAAAGTGTTTTCTCAGTTGGATTTAACCGAGAATAGTTTTATTTTAACCGCCAAAACCGCTCGGTTCAAGCTTCATCTGTGGTAACCGTAAGTAAATGAAGGTTTTGTCTGTGTGGAACTTGTAAGTTATCGGTTCGGTTTTGAACCGATCAGTGGGTTTAAAACTCATTTAAAACTAAAAGTTACTATTTTAGAGTGCAGGTTCCGGTTCTTATACAGTTCTAAAAAGCGGATTTATTCGTTTTTCCAATACCTCGTGATACGGTTAGGAACCGATAAGGGTGTCTTGCCTGGCACTGCCGTTAAAAGGGCAAGTTTTTGGTTAGGCTGGCATTATGTCTGAGAAACCCAAAAGAAAAACCGGGCCCACTGGGTTTCAACACTGTGATGTTTGTGGGGAAGTATTTGCCAAGGCTGACCCACACACCACATGTGTTTATTGTCTGGGGTTTGACCACCTCCAGTCAGACTGCCAGGTATGTAAGAATTTCCCTGCAGCCACCCTGGAAAAAAGATTGGGCAGGCTCAGGGAACGAGAGGCCAAAAGTCCGCTGACCCGATGCCAGCCCGTTCGTGCCAGCCGAACCAGAGGGAGTGCCTCTGACCAGGGCCAGACTTCCTCGGCAAAAGAAAAGAAAACAAGAAAATCAGCAGGTCTGGAGTCCAAAATTCTTTTCCAACTGCTGCAGAGATAGCAAAAGCCATACAAATTGTCCAGTCACTGTCTCAGGGTCCGCCTGAACCACTCACTATCTGGTAAAAGGTCGGTTCGTCCGGTCCCAGTGGTTCAGGATTATGATATTGAGGAATTTTATGAACCAGAGGAGGGGGAGGAGGATTATGAACAGTATGAATGTGGCTGGGAAGGTCTGGGTGTGCCCATTGAACTGGACATCTCCCCAGACAGACCTGTAGAATCTCCCCCTATGCTGTCTGAGTCCCCATCTCATTTTATGTTTTATAAAAAAGTTGCTGAAACCCTCCAGCTTCCTTTAGAAGAGGCTGTGGATGAGCAAGAGGAGCCTGATTTTATAGAAATGATGGATATTCCAGAGTCTAGAGATTGTCTATTCCTTTACATAAGTCTTTTAGGAAACAAACAATTAAAATTTTAAAAGCTCCTAATTCTGTGCCTCCTGTAGATAAAAAGATGGACAGAAGGTATACATTGTCAGGCCCTGATACAGAATTCCTTTTCTCAGCAATGCAGTCATGTTGGTGTAGTTCAGGCTGCTGCCTGTGATAAAGCTAATATTCCCTTGGCTTCACATCCTCCTGACAAGGATTCCAGGAAGATTGATGCCATGGCAAAAAAACAGTATATGGCAGCCTCTCTGGGACTCAGGCAAGCAAATTATATGGCTTATGTAGCTAGGTATCAGAAATCTAGATGGGATACTGTTATGCAATTGGCCAAGCAGGCCCATGGCCAGCTGGCTAGTGAACTAGAACAGGTGGCTGCTGATGGCATTGAAGCCTCTAAGGTTCAGTTTCATGCTGCTGTGGATGTAATGATGTTTCCTCTAGGGTCATGGCCACATCTGTAGCTTTTCGTAGGTTGGCCTGGCTCAGGTGTACTAGTTTGTCTGTCACAGGATACCCAGACTAAGGCTCTGGATTTTCCTGTGGTGGGAAATTCTCTGTTTGGAGAGCAGACAGAGAATTACATGAAGAAGATGGATGAATATAGGACTACTTACAAGAGTGCCCAGGCTAAGGAGCGGCAAGCCACTCCTCAAAGGCATGCCCCCAGGGGTAGGGGTAGGCCTTTTCACAGGCCTTTCTACCAGACTCAAGCCTCCTCTGCCTATGCTCAGAGGGGCTTCTTCAGAGGCAGGGGCAGACGAGGGGTGGGCAGACCTGCTCCCACCCCCCAGCCTAAAGCTCCTGTGAAACAGGCACCCTGATGGGGTGCCCAGGGCCGATTCTTCTGTACCAGTGGGGGGCAGGCTGGCTTACTTCAGTCAGAATTGGGCTTCTTTAACCTCAGACAAGTGGTTCTGGAAGTAGTAGTCAGGGTCTGGTTCTCAGCTTCAAAAAGTTTCCCAAGTTGAGAAGCAGGACTTTTTCTATTTGCAAGTGCTTCAGAGACCCTCGCCTGGAAACAGAGGTCTCATCCCTGTTAGCTCTCAGAGCAGTAGAAGGGTTCCTCCCCTGCATCAGGGCAGGGGTCTGTATTCCAGATACTTCTTTACCCCAAAAAAGACAGGAGAATGGCGCCCATTTTAGATCTCAGATATCTGAACAAGCATCTTTTGAAACCAAAGTTCAAAATGGTAACTCTGGCAATGATTTTACTTTCCTAAGGCCAGGGGACTGGCTAGCCTCCTGGACCTCAAGGATGCCTATTTCCATGTCCTAATCAGAAGATCCCATCGAAAGTACCTCAGATTCAAACTGCCCTCAGGTCATTACCAGGTCAGAGCAATGCCCTTCGGCCTTACCTCTGTTCCAAGGGTATTGACAAAGTGTCTAGCAGTGGCAGTGGCCCACTTAAGGAGGCAGAGGATTGCTGTTTTTCCTATCTAGACGACTGGCTCATTGTAGGCCAGTCCCAGAACAGGTAAATACCTGCAGGTCACCCAGCAGCTTCTCACCTCCCTGGTTTTCTGCTAAACCTACTAAAGTTGGTTCTGGAACCAGTCCAGGTACTCACCTTTATAGGGGCAGAATTGGACACAAAGCTAGCCAGAGCCTTCTTCCCCAGAAAGGGTAAGGAATTTAGTGGCTCTGGCCTCTTCCTTCACTCTGCAGGTCTCTCAACCAGCAAGACACTTTCTGCAGCTCCTGGGGCACATGGCTGCATCCACAGCTGTTGTGCAGGGAGCCAGATTTCAGATGAGAGACATTCAGTTTCACTTGAGAACCTTTTGGTCTCAGAGAAGAGACCCCCTTTCCAAGTTGGTCCCAGTGACTCGAACCTTGATCCTAGCTCTCCAGTGGTGGCAGGATCAGAGCAATCAGAGGATTTAAGAGTGGGGGTTCCCTTCATTTCCCCTTCTCACGACTTGACTCTCACCACAGATGCTTCCCTTCTGGGTTGGGGAGCCCACATGGGCGACCTTTCCACTCAGGGAGTTTGGTCCCCCCAGGAATCTCTGCTCCACATCAATTTGCTTGAACTCAGAGCTGTCTTTTTAGCTCTTCAAGCTTTTTCTGCATCTGTCCACGACAAGGTGATACAAGTCAGAACAGACAACACCACAACAATGTGGTACATCAACAAACGGGGGCACTGTCTTGGCCCTGTGCACCGAGGCAATGAAGTTGTGGTCTCTGGCCTATTCCCTGAACACTTCCTCATAGCAGTTCATCTTCCAGGAGGGACAATGTCCAGCGGATGCCCTCAGCAGGATTTCCTAGGCCATCACAATGGTCCCTGGATCCTCAAGTGTTGGGATAGTTTTTGCCAGGTGGGGCATCCTCAGATCTTTTGCAGCCCCAGACAATCACAAACTTCCTCTGTTCTGTTGCAGGCCTCCAGTGCTGGGCTCAGTTCCCCTGGATGCCCTTCTTCTGGATTGGGAGGAAGTTCCTCTATGCTTTCCCTTTCTCTCCTATTCAAAGTACTAGTCAAAATCAGATCTCAGCCTTGCAGGGTGATTCTGATTGCCCCGATTGGGCCAGGCAGCCCTGGTACCCACTCCTTCTGTCTCTGACAGTCCATCTTCCCTGTGCCTCCCCAGGAATCACAATCTGTTGACTTGTGCCCAGGGAAGGGTTTGGTATCCGACCTCAATCCTCAACCTCAAGGCCTGGCTCTTGAGGAGTTAGAGTTTGCTGATTTACACCTCTCTCAGGGTGTTCTTGAGATCCTAAAGGCTTCCAGAAAGCCTTCCACTAGGGCTACTTATAGTCTCTAAATGGAAAAGGTTTTCCATTTGGTGTGCTGGGAAAATATTTCCCAGAATCTGCTGAATTGCCTTTTTGTTAGATTACATGGTACATCTTAATTCTTGGGTCTCAGACCAGCTACCCTGAGAGTTCATTTGGCAGCTGTGTCTGTTTTGTGTCAGCAGGAAAGTCATCCCTTTCTCTCATCCTGTGTTTTCCAAGTTTTTTAAGGGATTACTCCATACTAATCTCCTTTTCGAACCGGCCCTGCTTGGGACCTTAATGTTTGCATTGCCCAGTTAATGCAACCCCTTTGAACCTCTGTCTTCTGCAGAGCTTAAGTACCTAACTTGGAAAACTGTTTTCTAGTGGCTATCACTTCTGCCAGACGCATAAGTGAATTGCAAGCCTTGTCAGTGGAGACTGACTTTATTTCTTTCCATAGGATAAGGTAGTCCTTAGGACTAATAGGAAGTTTTTGCCTAAGGTGGTTTCAGATTTCCATCTTAATCAATCTCTCCTTCCAGTATTTTTCACTGATCACTCCTCTTCGGTGAGAGGAGATTGCACAGCCTGGATGTTAAGAGAGCTCTTAGTTATTATATAGAGCTGCACTAAAGGTCACAGGTTCAAATCCTCCAACTTTTCTTTACCTATGGTGAAGTTGGGAAAGGCAAACCTACCACTAAGAGATCAATAGCCAGGTGGATTGTCTCTTGTATCCAATTTTGTTATCAGAAAGTGGGCAGAGCCTCCGGTTTGAGGGCTCATTCTACCAGGGGTACAGCTGCCTCTAGCTGCTTCCAGAGATATCCCTTTATTAGAGATTTGCCAGGCTGCTACTTGGAAAACGGTACACTTTTACCAAGCATTACTCCCGGATGTCCAGGCCAGGAGAGATGTCTTGGTTGCTACAGCTGTTCTTCAGAGCCTATTCCCTAAGTAGGTTCTGCCCCTCCTCCATGGAGGTACTGCTGTGTATTCTGCTAATGTCTATAATATAGCAAGACTTCATGTTGTTTGAAGAAAAAATTACTCACCTTAGTAATGTTGTTTCTTCTAATGGAGTCTTGCTATATTATAGACCTCCCCCCCAACCTGCCCCTCTCAGAACCTCTACTTGGTGGGGTGCGGGCAACTTAGTGTGGGCACTACTTATGTCCTGTTAGCATTTTGTCCCCTTTGGGACTTTGAGGGTGTGTATGTGTATGCGTGTGTGTGTTTTATTATACTTATGTTCCATTTTCATATTATTAGAATGGTGTTAGTATTTCTGGTCCCCTGACTTGAGTCTTGGGTGTTGGGACCATCAATGGTTGTTATTATTTAGGTAGCCATTTGGCTAGTGTAGGTTACAGCTTCCACACAGACCTTAGTGAATTTGGCTCGTAAAGATCTGACAGTTCAAGTTTGAAATGACACAGATAGAGCTGCTCTCGTGCCAAAATTCTATTTTGGAATGGTTTTAACTATTTCACTCCGGGGCAGTTCTAGAGCTGGATCAAACTGCTAATGTCTATAATATAGCAAGACTCCATTAGAAGAAACAACATTACTAAGGTGAGTAATTTTTTCTTCTCCAGCCGTCAATCAGGCCCAAATCTGATGGCCCGAGTTGCCATTGTTGAATCGCTTTCACTATGCGATCCCTGCCTCCCAAAAGTCCAATTTAGGGTCTGCCACACAGTTGAAATCGCCCTTGAGAATTAGGTTTGGGAACTGTTCCCTTATAAGTATATACAAAAGTTTCTGATAAAAATCCTTATGAACTGCCGGAGCATAAACATTTCCAAACGTGATTTGCCTGCCAAATACCTCTCCCACTACAAACATGTATCTCCCATCTACAGGGTCTCTCGCTACCCATTGAGCTGTAAATGGAAAGTGTTTGCTTACGAGGATGGCTACACCTCTCTTATGGGCATTGTAAGCTGCTGCATGGCAGGCCCCGAACCCATCCTCTTACTAGTTTTTTTTTATGCTCACTATTGGATAGGTGCATTTCTTGTGATAAAGCTACAGTTGTATTCCTTCTTTTCAATGCCACCAAGACCTTTGCACGTTTCACAGGTGAAGAGAAACCTTTAACATTCCAGGAGACTACTTTAGTTATCTGTGTACCTCCCTGAACTATCTTAGCCATCCCACCAAATCATATTCCCCTTTTGACCCGGAAAGTTTATATAAGCCCATTCAGAAACTGTACGAGTTGGACCACAGACCATTCTAAATAGACACAAACAACATTTAAAAACGGTGAACAAACATCCCTTTCCCCCCTCTTCCCCCTTCCCTAACCTCAACTGTATCATGTCCCCAAACATTGTTATTCCTTTTATAATATCATATTGCTGTTTGGTATATCGCGTTTCAATGCACCAAATAAACATTATACAAAAAGTTACTCAACCCCTCGTTATGCCTTTCTCCTGCGCCACATGTATCTCTCCTGAATCTTTTTGCGTTCGTCCTATGCTTTATCACCCAGGTTTTGTATTATACTCCACCGCTGCATACCCCCGATGTTCATTTTCAGCCCTTCCCCACAAAACATGACCCTCCATCTCCCTTAGTCTATGCTCCTTTGCTTCTTCCTAGTGATCTTATATAAGCGCGTAGTAAGAACAAACTCACCCATTTGTGTCTGCTTTCTGCTATGATTACCAACCCATTTTATCGCCCCTTACATTTCTTGTTTCCTTTTCTGCGTTAAGAGGTCACCCCCCCACCCGACTCAAACTACTTGGCTTGCTACAGCTAGTCCACCATGAATGCTTATGTGACAGTTCCTTTTAGAACTACAGGGAGATGGTGTCTTTAACTCCCTCCACATAGACGAGCTGCTTTGCGCAGCATGTCTGTCACCATCCTAAAGCTACTGCGCATATCTGTTCATCTCATGGGCTTGTAGACTGCATGTGTTCGTCTTTACCCTGACATTGTGAGCTCTAGTTCGTTGGCTAATGATATCCACTGATGGTGCACAGCTTTGTCTCTAGTCCACTCACAAGGGATCATGCAGATGCACTAGGAAAGTCCTTTCATTCTCCATGCAGCCTCTTAAGCCCGCTTAACTAACCATCATAGCATTCTCCAGGCATCTCACCTCTCCAACTTTACAGTATCTTCTGTAGGTGGACACAGATATGGCGGGTGGGAAATAGAGGGAAAGGTAGTGAATAACTGCCCCCCCCCCGGACAAGGGGCCCCAGCAAAGTCTCAGTATTTACATTTAAGTCTTACTTTACATGCTGCCCCTCCAGACAGCAGGACCGATTGTCCTGTTGTTTCTGTCATGAGGTAGCCGATGCATTCAGAACACAGCGCAGCTCAAGTGTTCTTGTTCTTCCGATCCCATTCCTCCAGGAACATCTGCAACTTCTCAGGCTCCCAAAACAAAGACTGTAGCCCCCCTCCACCTTAACCTTCACGACTGCCGGATACACCATGAATAACTCCAATCCTCGCTTTGAGTCCATCCATCTGGAAGTTGAACTGCTGCCACTTTCACTGAATCCTCATTGACATGTCCTGGTGGATGGTGAGTTTATGCCCTTCATACTGTAGGTCCCTCTTATTTCGGAAGGCCACCAGTACGGCCTGTCTATCCTGATAGTGGTGCATGCAGAAGATGACTTGCCTTGGGGACTGATCAGTGGGTGGCTTTGGCGTAAGGGCTCTGTGTGCCCATTCAATTTTGAGTTTCTTCTTGGCTAAATCCATCTCCAGCAATGTAAGTAGTGTTTCCGCACAGAATTTCAACAGGTTACCACTCTCCGCTCCCTCAGGCAAGCCTCTGATCTGCAAGTTATTCCTTCTACTATAATTTTACTGATAGTCTAATGCCTCTTTATGCTCCTCGATGTCTTTTTCTAGCTTCTATACTTTATCTGGGCGCTCTCAGTTGGTGTCCTCCATATCTGATACCCGTTGTTCTACTTCGCTTAGTTGCCTGGCATGTTGCTTAATTTCTTGGGTTAAGCCCTTAAGTGTTTGTTCCATATTCTCCCAGCATGGCTTGAAATCGGCTAGTATCAGCTCTGATACCACCCGGCTGAGTGCTGTAATCTCTGCGGCCGACAGGGGGATCGGGCCTATTCCACCTACTTCCGGCTCCCTCATGGTGCAGTGTCTTGGCATTTTTGCCCGTTTGTCGGGCCGATTTTCCTGAAGTAATGTACTCGTCTATTTGTACGGTAGGTAATAGATTAGAAATACACACCAAAAAGGAGAATATCTATTTATTGCACTTTTATAACATTTATTTGCTTTTAGTAACCGAGTAAGTGTACTAGACAGAACTGCCTATTTTCAGGCACGACCTGGGACATTAACGGTGCGGAGCTCCAGAGTGATGCGACCGTTTGCTTGGCTGCTCATTAGCACCCCTCTGGGAAGAGTTAAATGTTTTTTTCTTTTACATTTTAGTATTTTTTTTTTTTTTTTATTGAAGTCAAAATTGCTGCTAATGAATAAGGGCCAGCAGTAGCCACTGCTAATGAATAATGGCCAGCACTTCAGGAAGGGGAAGAGATTATATGGCTGGCTCTTCAGAGTCTGATTATGATCCTTTCCTGCCTTTCACAGACTTCAGAAAATTATGACAACAGAAGTGCATGACTCTCAAAGAATTTGGGAAGATTGCTTGGTCTGGGAGACTTTTTTTTTCGTAAGTGGCCGTAATTGGTGTCCTTTAAGTTAATTTACCCCTGAGTGCTGCATAGCCACAGTGAAAAGAATAGCTCTGGCCTTTCCAGGATTGTAGAGTTCTCCATTAATATCTGTGTTGTGTAGGCTGCCCCAGTGGCCCATTGGCAGTGTGTCCCGCAGCCTTGCAGGCATCCCAGGTTCGGGAGTGAACCTGAGTCACGATGTTGGGATGTAGGCCATACTGCAGCAGCTGCGGTTGGAGGAAAGGTGTAGGGCACTCAGGATCACCTGTTGCCACAGCCACACTTGTGGTGGGTTAGGGAAGCTTGCTTCCTCTACAGGATATTTCTGCATGCATTCAGGGCTGTCAACAGTTTCTCCCATGGTAGGGAAAGAGGAGGATAGGGGACAAAATGGGGGATAAAATCCCATGTACCATCTAAATGATGCTGGGGTTCCTGGCTTCAGTGGGTTCTAGTGTCTTTGACACTGGATCCTGTATACCTGTTGCACTGGCGGAGGTGGGGGTGTGGGATGTTAAACAGCCCTCTCTTGATTGACCAGAAATGTCTTCTGTCTTTGGCCATTCCATAGTGGAGTTTTGATGGGACATAAGGGTATGGAAATGTAGTTGCTTAGTTTTTGATGAATAATAAAGGAGGGTTAGAGAATACTGTCTACTTTTAGCCTCTTCCAGGGGATTTGGGGGGGAGTGATACAGCTACAGACCTGGGTGAGCGAGCGCTGAGGTTTAAAATCTTCCAGCTGTTGTGGCTGAAATGCAACAGTTTATTTTAGTCACTGTAGCAGGTTAACAGAACAGTAACAATTTATAATGCCCAAAATGTCTTGGCCAGAGTGGCAACTGGGAACATAAAAAAGTAGCCAAATTCAGTTTACTGTAGCCATTGGCAATGGTGGAGATCCTTGAGGCACACCCAGTAAACCAACTGAAATTGAACCAGATTAAGTTGTTAGTAGCATTTTAGTAAATGGAGTAAGTTTGGCCAGGAGACTGAGGAAATCTCTCTACTCTTCTTGAGGTGCCATGGTATCTTTGATATCCACCTAAACAGCCACCAGGAAAGGCAGACAGGACCTCTGTTTAAGGACTCATCCAGAGGATGGCACATTTTGACAGTATAGAACCCCGTAGTACCGTACTCATGTGCCAGCATTTATGTTATGAGCCCAATCCCAGTGCAAGACTAGAACCCACTACCGTCTAACCCAGAGCTGGGTGTGATCACAGTTGAGTCACGCTAACATAATGGTGACACTTCATAAATGATGCTGCCACCCTCCACCCACCCAGCTGTGGCACACTAACTGACCTCTTTGTTTCCTGCACCCTCATATCTGGTCAAGAAATTTATGACTTGCCCTTCTCTCAGCCAGCCACCCCCACTCGGGATAAGTCTGGCACTGTATCTGTTGGCCAATGCTGAGTCATTTAACAGTAATGAGGTAAGAGAAGAAAAGCTTGAGTGGAAGAAAAGCCTGACCCACTTGATAACAAGAAAAAAAAGGAAATGTGGTTTACAGTATGCAAAATCAATAAAATGTAATTGTGGGGGGAAATGGAATATACAGGTGTCACATACAGACTTATACCTGGCCCAGGAGAGTGCCTTAGCAGACAGTGGTCATACTGTGGTTTGTAGTCTCATTTCAGAGGTTGCTGTCCGGCAGCAATGACAGAGTCAGATGTACTATGAATGAAAAACAATAAGTTTTACATTTTAGTTTCCCTGAACTACATGAGTTAGGGATTAATGTGAAACCTATCTGCTCCTCCCCCTCCTAGTCTGCATTGCTGTCTCTTTCCCCGACACATTTCATTTGCCTGATCTTGCCTTTACACCTTATATTTACTCAAAATGTTTAAATTCATGTAATGATAGTAGGGTCACAGCATTTTGCTGAGGACCTGTGGCTATATTTAGTAATTTCAGTGGAATATGGATTAAATTACTTTACTGCTATAGTTGACAGCTTGGTTCCCCTAAGGGCATAATAATTTGCAATGTGTACTAATTGCTAAGGTAATTATTTTTCAGATGTGTGCGAGTTGAAGGAGTGTCTGCAGGTGCTGGTGAAGGAGCAGCAAGCTTTAGCTACAGAGACTGCCACTACGACGCTTTCTGCACGGAGACTGAAGCAAAGACTAGTTGTGCTAGAGCGATATTTTATTGCACTAAACAGAAGTGTACAGCAGGAAAATGTCACGGTCAAGTGGAAGAGCACTAACGTTCCTTTACCTTCCACAGAGAAGAAAAGGTACCATTTTTATAGGCTTTTTTTTTTCCGTGCTGGTATTCCTGTCTCTCACTGATTCCTCTAGAGTGCGATGCACTTGACTTTAGCCATGTGGAGCATGGGTGGTCTCGTCTGAGTCCCTGCCAAGGCCTGCTTGTAACTTGGCCAGAGGGAGTGCTTCAAAATGGCTCACTCTATTTTCCATCCCAAGTAGGTTCATCACTTCCGCACCACACCTTCCCTCTACTGGCCCAGTGAGCAGAGGTGACTCGAGGTAGCGCCTGATCCCAGATCTCTTATTATGGCAGCAAGGTTCACTGTAGAATGATGCATTTCTTACAGTAGCACCATTAGAAATCCAAACATTCCATTGCTTAACCTTGATACAAAATGGCCACCTCAGCATAATTGAGTTGAGAAAAGCAGTACAAAGGTGATTCTGTAGCACTGCATTGTTTTCACTGGGAAGTAATAACAGATGTGTTTATATACACCCTTGCTAGGGATACTGGCATAGCTCAAAGCTGTAACCTCAGCATGGAATGCTTATGACATTAGAGTTCCACTGCCTCTTAACTCGTCACTGTTCGTGCCAGTGTTCAAGAAGGAAAGCTGCACTTTCGAGTAACTCCTGAATTTGACTGAATCTTCACAATTTTAGTTGTTTTTTTTCTCCCTAATATAGTAATTCTAGCAGGAAGATACTGTTTGCGTCTACAGCCAGTACACTCTAAATTAAGTTGTTCTCGTTTTTAAACTTCAGTTGGCAAGCCTTCTGTTTCCTCCCTCACAGACTGCATCATTGGTGAAAGTGTTGAGGGCTGCTCTGCCAACTTTGCTAATTGGAGGGTGTCCGAAAAGTATTAAGCCTTTATTTGCTATATCTAGTCTATTTTCTTAGTCTAGCGGCAGGACAAGAAAGCCACGCACTTGAGGAGAGCTTGGTGGTAACATCCAAGCGCTCCCTGGCGAAGACTATGGTCGAAGTGCTGGGGTGGTGTTGGGCTGTAGAAGCTTCCTAGATGTAATCAGTGTGTGACTGTCCCCAATAAATTTAAGTAGCATTTCATTGTCTAGTAGATTAATATATAGGGGCTGGCAGTGTAGCCTAGAGGTTAGAATAATGAGCTTGACACATCAGACAGACATGGGCCTGAGTTCCATAACCTCCACTTGCATACTGTGCGACTCTGAGCAAGTCACTTAGTGCTTCTGGGTCGCCCCTGAAAACCAGCACTTGTGCCTAGTAGGCCTTACCCAGTTAACAAAGAATAAAATAAATATACAGGGCATACACTGACCCCTTCTAGAGTGCCTGGCTTTCTTGTCTTGCTTTTGGTTATGTAGGCAGCTGGCTGGTCATACCCTGTATGAGGCTCTTGTCCACCGTGTACACTGTTGTGTTCTATTCTATTTTCTTAGTCTGGTGCCTAAGGTAAGTTTGGAGAATTGTTTCATATTTTGGCAGGCAGTTTCCCTCCCATTGTGTCGACCTGCAGCTCAGTATATGTGTGTGCGTGCGTGTGTGCGTGCGTGTGTGTGTGTGTGCGTGTGTGTGTGTTTGGTTCTGTTATTGAATTTTTCTGTTCCTTTTTTTTAAACTTCATTCTTGCGGAGACTCTGAGCTGTTTTGAAAGCGCCAGGGCAATTTTCTGCACTCAGCTGCATAAGAGCAAGTATCATGCACGTGGGTCTTAATAATAATAATAATAAAAAAAAAAAAGCTTTTATACTTATTGAATTTGTAAAGTATAGCAGCATGCACGTAGAATAGAAGAAAGACCACTAACAAAAGTCTCACAAGTCTGCTACAATAGAATTTTCAGTTACTCCTGTTTGTTATATCTGGAACAACAATCTGAATCAAAATACAGTAGTTCCATTTTACACATTTGGTTATAATTTAGAGAGCCATATACAGCCAGTGGTGGGGGACCCAGCAATATGGTATTATTCACTCACATAAGTATAGTGTAACCAGTGAACTACACCTATTGGGTCCACTAAAAACTGCATCTTTATTTTATGTGTTACAACAAATGTTTTCTTTCTTTTTTTTTTTTTTTTTTTGCCATCAAGATTGTTTGCTCCCCGCATGTCTCAGGCTGCTGCTTCAGCCCTGTCCCCGTCTCCTCCACCCGGCTATTACACTGCCGGTACTGTCAAGCCCATTCCCCAATGGATTGCCCCCCATGGCATGGCCGGGAAGGGGATGGCCATCCTCCCTGCACTGGGAAGTCCTGCGCCTAGATTGGGGGTCCAGCAAACTGGTGGCAGAGCGGGGCAGAAGCAGACAGGTAGGGCTTCATGTAGCCAGAGACCACCATTTTTCCTCTGATTTTCTCTCCCCTGCTGCGATGGCTGTAAGTGCATGCACGTGGAGGCGCTCGTGCTACATAACTGCGGCCCTATTCTTGCGCTGCTTTAGACTCCAGCACTGCCACCTGGCCTCCACCAGATGGGAGCCAAGGAACGATACAGCATGGCTTCCCACCCCGGCAGAGGAGAGCAGTCTTGTTGGACGCTCAATCCTCTCCCTCCCCACTGACCCCCGGCAACCCGAGCTCATTCTGGAAGCCGCCTGGTCTCCGGGTGGTGAGAGGGCGCAGTGCCGCAGCCCTCACGCCACTGGACCCAGTTGTATTATTACATTTTCTACCACATTTGCAAGGCTTATGAATTGAACACTGCTTACCTTTATATACAGGCTAAGTCTTGCAAAAACATGATCTACAGCTATATAGCCGAATATCTTACCCAAACCGTACATGCTGGTAGAAGGTACCCCCGTCCGAGTAAATTTACTGCATATTGTCACATAAAATAACTTGCAGTACACTCTTCCCTTTACAGTATTTTTATAAAACTTGAACACTTAAGAAAAGTATAGGAGGACCTCTCATCTTAATGTCATATGCTGCAAAATACATTACTCATAAACCCAGAAATCAGATCATAACATTCTACCTTTGAAAACAAAAACAGAAGTCCTTTGCAGTGCTCCGTGCCCTCCAAATTGAGGTCTATGAAAAGTCCCATAACATATGACAAGTTAATATTAACATGGTGAACCATTGCTTAAAATACCGGCCACAGAGTCAAAAGAACTGGTCTCCTTACCTTTCTGTTGGCATTCGGTTGCAAATTGGGTGATAAACTTTTCTGCTTCCATGGAATTACTCAACAAAGATTTATGAGCCGTTCTTGAGCCAAAGTTTGTCTGGAAAAAACAGAGCTAAAGAACACATTCAGCCTGCGGAACTTGCTCTTGATGCAACCAAAACGTCTTTCTTTGGGATCACAACTCCAGAAAGAATTATATTTTAGAAGCCTGAAGTGGGCTCTTCCAAACCCTGGGTTAATCACTTGAAGGGATAATCCCTTTATCCAGTTCTTACTCTGATACTTGAGATCTTGGGCGTCCTTTCTCTCACAATTCTCAGCTTTTCTCTCTCTGTTCTCAGGTGTCTGCAGTGGTTCATTTTCCATTTCTTCTCCTGTATTGTCTCTTCACTACTTCTCTCTTGCAGTTCTTGTATTTGCTCTCAAGTGTCTGCACTGGTTCATTTTCTCTTTCTCTTCTCCTACATTGTTTCTTCCTTGCTTTCTGTAGCCTAAGCACATTTCTTCCCTCTCTCGGGGTGGGGGGGGGGTGAAGAAGTTGCTGATCTATGGATGTCTCTTTTTTAGCTCCGCTTCTGCACCATTCTGAGCTAAGGGTTCGCACCCAGCCCAGGGAAGACCAGACTAAAGTCTGGTGCATGCTCCCTTCCCCTTTTTAGGATAATGAGGGACAAGCAGCCGTCGGCACGCTCAGACACAGCACACGAACAGGGCATGTGTGATGGCTCTACAGAGTGACTGCTATTTCAGGATGCTGGGCTCAAAGAGGCAGAGAGCCTGGTAACAAGGTAATTATCCTCACTGGTGTGATTGCTCTTACCTCGAGGGGGAGCTCTTGCAGTAGGTAATACCAATAGGACTAAGCTGCCAGGCATTAGGACCCCATGAAAAACTTCTAGCTAGCAGTCTATGGTGGGGAACCGCCCCCGATGTCTGCTCTGCCCCAACGTTAGCTCTGGTATAAAGGGGGTGATCCCCCGGCACCACCTCAGTTCTTTTCCCGCCGTTGACCTGCTAACATCGGCTCCACGGATGTCTCTTTTTGCAGTCGACTGCCATTTTGCGCCTCACACAACCATTTTTCCAGCTTCTATTTTTGCGTCCCGTTCCAGTGCATGTCTTCTTTATCTTCTAAGCGGCGGAAGTCAGTGTGTGTGCGATAAGCAGATCCCGGTGAGAGACGACCACTCCACCTGCCTGATCAGGCCCGACCACTGGCCAGACAACTGCCCACACTGCCAGAAATTTAACAAAACCCACATCCGCCACCTAAAGACACTCAAGGCCTACCTACTGGAGCAACAAGTGGCTGCCATGCAGAGGCCCCATTTGGGACACAGCTCTTCCTGTTCAGCTAAGGACTTCTCCCCCAAAGAGATGAGATCGGGTGGGAAACATCACCACTGGGATGAAGAGAGAGCCAGGTTAGAATCCTGCCCCAGGGCCCCTCACAGGCCTTCTGCTTCTTCCACCTCTGGCGGGAGGTAGGAATCCGTTCCCTCAGGTTCAGCGACTGTTACTGGGGCTTCCTCCAAGAAGACTACCACCTCCACTCATTCCAAAGGCAAGGAACCTTCAACTCATGGGCGTTCGTCTGCCCAAGTGCCCCTGGTGCTTGGGTCCCACAACCATATGCACAGGTCGGCGCCAGATAGACATCAGTCTCGGGCAAGAAAGCCGATACTGCCACCCGAAAGTCCTCGGGGTCGTTGGACAGGCACAAGGGGTCGGACAACTCCTGTAGACACCAGGAAGTTGTCGGACACCAAACACTTCCTCCACCTGAAGACAGGGTGACATTGGCCTCAGAGGGTCGACAGACTACAGGCCATTCTGACTCTGCATTGGAAACAGACCAGGCGCCACCACAGAAAAAAGCGGCTGTCCCGAAAGAGCGGGCATCAGATCAGACGCCCAGTGCAACAAAAGATAGGACACCCAGGCCTACAGATAACCAGCTGCCTCTTCCTCCTCCACCTTCTCCTAAGGAGCCAGATGCCAGACCCCAAGGAGGCTTGGCACTGCCAGATAGGGCCCCACTGGCCCCAACGCCCGAGGCACCTGAAGGCAAGGAGCCTCAGAACCACATGTCTGCACCCAAGGCACCACAGGGTCTGACACCAGGCCCCTCGAATGTCCCTACCCTGCCACCACCACCAGTTGTCCCTCTGGCAGAAGCAAGGGTTCTGTTTAATGCATGGTGGAACACTGTTAAGGGGACTTGCTGTCAAGCCAACCGTCCCCAGTTCCAGTACCACCTAGGGATCCATCGCCTCAGAGACCCAGGTGACCCCCCCCCGGCGCCAGATATTGTTCTGGTATGATGACCGGGGGTCACCAGCTCCAAGTGATCGGAAGAGGTATCCTTCATACATTCCCTCCTCCATGGGAGGTCTGCACTCTTCCTCAGGGGAAGATGCAGGGGACTCTGGCTCAGACTACTCCTCAGAGGACAAGGTACCCTTACCCTCTTTGGATCACATAAGGGACACCCCACGATCACCCACAGATGATCTGTCCTTCCTGGATGTGATGACACATCCAGGCCCTTAACTAATGGGATACGGAGGAGCTTGACTGGAACATCGCCGCCTGGCCAGATTCCTGTGGGCAAATGACCCGAAACACCTGGTCATCCTCCCACTTGTCAAACCCTTCCAGGACATTACAAAGTTGGCCTGGAAGCATCCGACTGCCACTGCAGCCGTGCCCAGAAAAGCGGACTGGCTCTATAAAACACGCAAAGGGGAGCTCCACCTAAGTGAACAGCTGAAGGCCGACTCTATGGTGCTCACGGCAACACATGGCAGAGTGCGGTAGCCAAGGCACAAGAGCTGTCAGCCCCCAGATCCGTAGTCGAAGAAGCTGGACCAGATGGTCCACGAGGTCTACTGTTTGGCCATCTGCACTGTCAGTCACTGAATTTCTTAGTGCACATGGTCACGTACGAAAAATCCCTTTGGAGTAAGGCTGTGGATGTGGTGAACGCCCAAACAGACTCGGATGGCAAGTCAGAGCTCATGGCTGTCATACTGTTGGGCATTGATGTTGACCAGCATGTACTGTGGAGTACTTGTGACTCTGCAGACAGTGCAGCCAGGGCAGCAGCAACAGGGGTATGCATGAGGAGACATTTCTGGTTGTGGGTCTCTGGTTTCCATCAAGACTTGCAGGATGCCATATTGGGATGCACCCTTTCAAAGGTCTGTCCTTTTTGGCACAGACACAGAGAAACTCATAACAGGGTTTCAGGATTCAGGCAAGGCGGTGTCTGACATACACTGAATGTACAAGTTGGAACCATCCACAGCTCGGCGTCTCCATTTTCGCAAGAACCAAGGACAACAGGGCAGACGCCAACAGCAGCATAAAGGGGGATTCAGAAGAAGAGGCCCTCCCCCTTGCTCCAGGGCCCCAAAAGTGCCAAGATGGCCAGACCTCCTTTGCCCACCCCCTCCGCTACAGCATAACTCACTACCGACCTCCCCTCCTCCAGTGGAGGCTGTAGGAGGGAGATTCTGACTTTACCAATCAGGATGGTCTAGCATCGCCACAGATCAATGGATCCTCCAGATAGTCAAAAAGGGGTACTCTTTGGAGTTCACCCAGCTTCCACTGGATAGCGCACTCGTACCCTCCCACTCGGCTCTCCTGCGAACAGAGATGCAGGCATTACTCAAAAAGAGAGATTCAGGAGGTACCCCTAGCACAAAGGGGCATGGGGTATTACTCCCCACTTCTTCCTAGTCCTGAGGAAGACCCGTCCCATTCTGAATCTAAGCCATCTGAATACCTTCATCGAATACAGAAGGTTCAGAATGGTGACATTAGCAAGCCTGCTACCTATACTCCATCAAGGACACTGGCTGTGCTCACTGGACATGCAGGATCCTTACATGCATATAAAGATCCTGTCGTCCCACAGGAAGTATCTGTGCTTCAACTTCCAAGGAGAGCACTACCAGTTCAGGGCACTTCCATTTGGCCTTTCATTGGCACCAAGGGTCTTTACCAAGTGCCTGGCAGTAGTGGTGGCAGCCCTCCAAAGAAGGGGTCATTATGTCTATCCCTGCCTGGACAACTGGCATCTCACAGCTTCATCAGAAGACCAATTGTGTCAAACGCTGGTGGAGACTTTTAGTCTGTTTCAAACTTTGGGCATCACTCTCTTTCCAAGTCATGCCCTTGACCTACCCAAAGGCAACAGTACATTGGAGCGGTCCTGGACACTGTCCAGGGAAAGGCCTTTCTTCCCAAAGACCGAGCAGTCAGGCTAAGGGCGGTTGCTCACAGGGTGATGGCCTCTAACCAGGTCCCAGCAGGAGTGGTTCTGCAGCTTCTGGGACATATGGCCACAGCCATAGCCTCAGTTCCCCTCGCTTGTTTGAACATGTGAAGGTCCTGCAGTGGAACCTCAGATCAGTGGGACCAAGAAATGGATGACCTCGATCAGCCGATCCGAGTCTACAGTGCAGTTAGTCCCTGGTTTGGTGGGTCACCCCGGCTCATCTAGATGCTGATATCCACTTCCAATGCCCCAGTCCTCAACAGATTTTGATGACAGATGCTTTGGGACTGGGATTGGGGAGGGGGGACACATGGCATCTCATCAGATGAGGGGCTTTTGGAACTCCACTGAGCAGTCTCTCCACATAAACATTCTGGAGATGAGAGCTGTTCTGTATGCCTTACAAGCATTTCAAGGAGTACTTACCTGGGCCCCTACTGGTCCAGCCAGACAATACCCCGGCAGTCTTCCATCTCAGCAAGCAAGGGGGCACTCATTCTTACCACCTATGCAGAGAGGCAATGAGAGTATGGGTTTGGGCAGCATATCACAGCCTGGATCTCACAGCAGTCCATGTTCCAGGGATTCAGAACGTCCTCTCAGACAGCCTAAGTCTCTCTCTCGCTCTCAGAGCCACGAATGGGAACTACTACAAGAGGTTGTAGACCTCTTCGAAAGGTGGGGTCAGCCAGAACTGGACCCCTTTGCATCCCCACGCAACGCCAAACTGTCCAGTTTCCGCTCACTAGATTCAGAGCCTGGTGTTTTCTGGCAAGACTCATTGTCCCTGTCTGGGACAGGGAGGTTTCTGTACGCCTTCCCTGCCTTCCCGCTTCAGAGGATACTGCTCAAGTTGCAGGCAGCAGGTGCCCATATGATCCTGGTCGCGCCCTTCTGGCCTCAGCAGATTTGGTTCACGCTGTTACAGCAACTGGCATTGGAACCGCCCGTTCCATTTCGCCTGTCCACTCACGCTCTCCCAGGAGCAGGGGATGCTGGTTCATCTGGATTTTTAGTCCCTGCATCTGTATGCATTGCTCCTGCAGGCTTAGCTAGGGACAGGTACGGAGTATCCCACAAGGTGGCAGAGATCCTTGTGGCAGCGAGAAAGCCCTCTACTAGGGCAACATATGCCATGAAATGGAAGCGTTTCTGCTTGTGGGCATCCCCCTGTTCTCTGGATCCTTTCACCTGTTTGGTGGAATCTGTGCCGGAGTATCTCCTTTCCCTAGCGGACTTGGGTCTTATCTACTCTTCCATTAAGGTGCATTTCTGTGTGCTTTCAGCTTATCATGCACCTCTGGATGGGAAGACTCTGGCACAGCTGTACCTTTCCAAAAAAATTTTTTTAAGAGGAATCTTGCATATTAAACACCTAAGAGGATCCATTCCACCTTGGAACCTCCTGTTTGTGTTAAAAAACACCTTGCCCCCTTGGAGCCAGCACTTAAATTCACAAACTCGCCTTCTCTCTTGGGCGTTATTTTTTAATTGCCATTTCTTCGCTCAGAGGCTTTCTGTGCTGCAGGCTCTGATGTGTAAAGAGCCTTATCTTATTTTTCATAGGGACAGGGTAGCCCTGCACACAAATCCTAAGCTTCTTCCGAAGGTAGTGTCTGAGTTTACTTTAAACCAAGACATGCAACTACTGGTTTATTAGCCAGAGTACTCGGAGGGGAGGCCTTGCTACATACTCTGGATGTACATAGAATTCTTCATTACTACCTTGATTGCACCAGTTTCTCCAGAAAGACAAACCAGTCGTTTGTCTCTTTTGCCCAAAGGACAGTAGGAGCACCAGTAACAAAACAGACACTGACCAAGTGGCTGGTCAATTGCATCATGTTCTGTTATCGGAAGTACAATTGACCCTTACTGGGACTGGTCCAGGGTCGCTCCATTAGAGGGGTCGGAATATCCTTCACGTCCCTCAGGAATGTCTCGTCAGTGGCCCTCTTTGCAGCCGCTACTTGCAGTTTGGTCCACACTTTCGTTAGGCACTACAGTCTGGACATCGCTTCCAGAAGGAGAGCAGGTTTCAGTCTAGCGGTCCTTCAGGGACTTCACTCCTGAGGTGCCTAGGGCTTTGGCTTAGACAGGCCTCCACCCTTCTGACCTGGATCTTCCTTTTTTTTGGGGTATTGCTTGGGACTCAGTCCTATTGGTATTACCTGCTGCAAGAGCTCCCACTCGAAGTAAGATAGTACAGTTACAGTACATAAGAACTTACCGTAACAGTAGATCTTCGAGAGGAGCTCTTGCAACAGGTGACTTTCCCAACCACCTGCCCCCGGGGATTAATAATTGTTCTTCTCTTTGGGGGATGGGAGATCCTCCTCGGTTCCCCATCTTCATTATCAGCTGGGTCTCCGGCGGGCGACCTGAGGCGGTACCGGGGGGCTGCCCCCTTTATACCAGAGCTGACGTCGGGGCGGAGCCGACGTCGGTGGCGATCCCCCGCCATAGGCTGTTAGCTAAAAGTTTTCCGTGGGGTCCTAATGTCTGGCGTCATAGTCCTGTTGGTATTACCTGCTGCAAGAGCTCCTAGCAAAGATTTACTGTTACGATATGTTCTTATGTAACTGTACTTTCTGCGTAGCAAGAATTGTGTACTGATCAATAAGAGGCAGTGGAATTCTGATTTTACCAACATTCTGTGCCATGGTCATTGCTTTCAACTGTGCCAGCGTGTCTTTAGCAAGGGTGCATGTAACTCATTTGTGTTATGACTTTACAGTGACAAAGTTGGAACAGAAGTAGAAAAGACACTAAGTGATAGAATTTTGTCTTTTCAAGAAATGAAATAAAATAGGAATGCACACACCTGTAGATTGGGGAGCTGCCAAGCAAGAGCAATGTAATAAAAAGGCAATAAATAGGGACACAGCACTACACTCAACATTTATCATGCTCCCAAAACCTTATTTGTAATGCCAGAATGTTTAAGAGCAATATATTTTCTGTTTTTCCTGGGATGCACTGTAAAAGTCTATGGGAAAACGTGAGAACATTTTGAAAGGAAAGCAGGGTTCTTTTGCTTTTTTTGCCTCTTTCTTTTGCTGTCTGTGTGATTAACTGCATTGTCTCCTTTTTTACATTATTTTAAGGAGTTTACTGTTGTACAAGAGTCCCTTTTTATTGTTTAGAGCATGAAAAGCAGTGTGAAGAACATAATATGTGAAAGGATAAGAATCTAATGAGCACATAAAAAGGCAATTCAATTATGTGAAAATTGTCTTGATGCTTTCTGTTAGACACCTGTAAAATGAAGGAGCCTTCTCAAGTGGTCTTTCCTGGTTAAGACGATTTTAAAAAATGAACTCAAACTGCTAACCCCTATCTTTTATACCTGTTTTTCTTACTAAAACGAGGATACTAGTAATCGTAAATTGCTGAATCGTAGTATTATATTTAAAAAAATGGAATTCATAATTTTTTTTTTTCCATATGTACTGTTTTGGGGAGCTGGCAGGCAGCTATGGCTCCTCTCTCAGAGGAGCTCAGCTCTCCGGCCCCAGCATCCCCGCACCGAACCTTCCCGGGAAATTACCCATGGGTTGCTCCCCGCGACAGGGCCAGGGGCGATGAGTGCCGACTTTCTCCCCTCCTGGAAGCCAGCATCCAGATTCGGGGCATGAGCTGGTAGCAGCCAGACTCATCACGGGTCCTGCCAGCTCCATTTTACTTTTCTCTCTGACCCTCACCGTCCGCATCATCTCCAGCTGCCGCCTGGGGAGGGCAGTCGGCGAGAGGGATGGCAGATCCTCCCTCCCCCGAGAGAGGAAAGCAGTCCTGTGGATGCTCAGTCCTCTCTTGCCCCTGCCCAACCCCCAGCAGTCCAGGCTCGTTCCCGAAAACGGGTCGCCAGCATGGCACGAGGTGTAGTCTCCAGCTTCTCAACCTCCAGTGCCACTCGGCCAACAGGAATTGATCATTATTTAAACTTCGTTTTGAGAATACAATAATATTCTGACACATGAAGTTGGCCTGCTATTGTGATGGCGCTTCACTTGTGACACAGGCGATCCGGATTCGGGAAGGCCCAGGGGTGTCATTTGGTGGGGAGCCACGGACTACCAGTGGAGCCAGCACGGTGGGGGTGAATCTGAATGGGACCCAGCCAGATGCATGTGATATCCCCAGTGGTCCTTAGGAGGAAAAATATATAGAGCAGTGATTAAAATTTTAATAAATAACATCCTGGCACCGTTTGCTTTGCATTAATTGTGTGTTACTGTTGTAGTTTGCATACTTGCTTATTTTATGTGGTCCACCCAAAATGTTTTTTATGACTGTACTAAACCGGGGAGAACAGATAACTTCAATTGTAATTTATATTGTATAAGATTGTATATAATATATTTTATGGTGTGTGTGTGTGTGTATATGTATCTTTATCTATATATATATATATATATATGTATGTATATGTGTGTGTGTGTGTGTGTATATATATATATATATATATATATATATATGTATAAATATAGACCGTGTTAGTGCACATTACTAGCAGTTATGATATTTACTTTGTTGTCTTTAAATTTTACTTTTACTAGTTCTCGACCTATGGGCAAGGGTGTAGAAGGACTTGCGAGAGTTGGATCCAGAGCTGCACTTTCTTTTGCGTTTGCATTCCTACGCAGAGCATGGAGGTCAGGTATGGTTGCAGTATTGCAGTCCAGTTCACTTGAATTAAGACACGATTGGGTTGGTTTACCTTTGCTTAATCTAATCTTAGGAGGATTGTGGTATGAGGTAGAGTGCCTTACGCCCTAAGGTTAGATTAACAACGGCAATCTAATCCTTAGAATGTCTTAATACACTTTTGAAACTAAACTTTTAATTTTTTTAAATATTTTAATTGTTTTTAAATGTTTTATTGTACATAAGGGTTTCAGGTTGTTAACATAACCTTTTTAGAATGCAGACAGCCAATTGGATGATTTCCAACCATTATTTTATCATCTTCTTTAACCTGGATATTCGTGTTCCATTTTAAAGAATAGTCCATTTTTGTTATCTTCTCCTTAAGGTGAGGATGCAGACCTCTGTAGTGAATTACTCCAGGAGTCTCTCGACGCACTTAGAGCGCTTCCAGAGGCTTCCCTGTTTGATGAAGGCACGGTGTCATCAGTTTGGCTTGAAGTTGTAGAGAGAGCTACAAAATTCCTAAGGTCTGTTGTAACAGGGTAAGTGCTACCTAGTTGTTAAGCACTGTTTTGAAAGGTGGCCAGAGATTTGCAGTAAAACTGAAAAGGGCCTTGCAATTGTCTGCAAGCGCACATTGTAATATTTCCTCATTTTGTGCAGGTTAGAAAAGGATTGAACCATTTGGCCAGTAACTGTCAATGGTTTTTTCGATATAATTTTTTTGTTTTAAATATCATATTAACAAGTGCTTACTTGTGATTTTATGACTGAGATTTATTTGGGAAAACTGTTTTATAAAGCAGAATTCTAAAAATATAGAATTGAAAACGCACAGGGTATGGCTACACCACATGACAGTGCTTAGTAGCATAATATGCTGAAATGTTGTTAGTGTTGCATATAATTAAGTAAGAACTATTGTATAGACATTTGTTTCCTGTTTTCTTTGCTTGTTGATAGAGTGGTAGAAACCGTTGAGTCTTCAAAGTTTAAGAAACAGAAGTGTATTATTTTTTTTCCAACTTTCTTTATGCTCCTTGGAGCTGTGGAGGAACACTTGATCCCCTATCGGCCTGACCCCTCAAGCCCCCACTGACCCAGCCTCTGCCTTGACGACTGAACGGTGATGACCATGACTTACCCCTCATGGAGGGCCCCTCCCCGGAGGGGATGGGCGGGGGAGAGACCACATCACCCTTGAGCCCCCCGCCCACCACTGGGCTTTGTTCAGATCAGGAGAGCGTGGGTTAATCATAGCCTCGTACTGCTCGCTCTGTGTCCCCCCCCCCCGTGAAGTTCCCTAGGAGGAGGATGTGCAATGATGCCAGCACATCGAGTCGCTTATTCCCACATGGCCTACATAGGCCTCCATACTGGGAACTACAGGATCCCTCCCTGGGAGAGGAGAGCTTGCCAGTGGCTGCTCACTCCTACTCCCTCCCCCCTTTCTGACCCCCAAGAGCCTGAGCTCACTCCTGAATTTGGGTCGCCGGCGTGGTGCTAGGTGTGGCGTCCAGTGCCATCACCATCTGCGCCACTGGGCCAGCTATGTCCTTTTAAATTATAGATGTTATTTCACAGCTGTCAGTAGAAAGCATCACCACTTCCATTTTACCATCTTGCTGCCTGTTCTAATATCCTCTGGCCTGAGATGTTGGACATGGACTCAACGAACTGCCACGTATTTACTACTTCCTTTCTTGTTTTTATTAATGTTTATGGACTGGAAGACTTGCGTTCTATCCAGTCTGCCCAGTTCAGTTCCTACCTAGGCTATCACCGGTCTAGCAAAGGCGAGGACTCTAGATGATCAGTCACCCCATAGTTCCACCTGAAGTTGAACTCCAACCCCTCCCCTGTCAGTCTCATCATTCTCATTGTCTGTCCCACTACCTCTTAAAAGCTTGCTGTTGTGCTAACATTGATCTTCTCCACTGGCAGGTGGTCCACTTTTCCACCACCCTCTTTGCAAAGAAGTATTTCCTGAAACACCTTCTGAATTTCCCCCTACCACTTTATAGTTGTGGTCCCTTGTGATGGACCCTTGCTAAGCTTAAACAGTTGCCAGCTATCTACCTTGTTTATAAACTGTAGGTGTTGGAAGGTTTGTTATTCTTCACTATCTCTGCTGGCATCCAGTGAATACTTAGTGAGGTTAGCCAGTCTTCCCTCACAAGTCTGGGAGCTGTAAACCATTTTAGTCACTTTACCCGTGGCATTATCAGCTTATAACGCTCAGGCAAAAACGTATCCCTCTACCCAGAGACTCTTTATGTTCATTAACACTGTAAATTAATGCATACATGAACTCCAGCCATTACTACAACAGCACCGCCTTTGGCCAAAGCATAAATAACAGCACTATTTTTTTTTCCCTTAAAGAAACCACCTAAAAGCATGAAAAACGTTGTTTTCTATCTTTATTCCATTCAGAAATGTTCCATTACATAATCAAAATAATACACTCCAGAGTATGGGATATGATGGGATATTGCCACTTGCTGTGTGCATTATTGTACCTGAGGCATTGTGCTATCCCACACCCTGTAGTGTGTGTCTTTATGAACTGGATAGAAAAAATCCAGTTCACTGATTGGCTGACTACTCCTCTCAGCTGTGACTGAATCCCCCCAACATTGTTGCAGTAAAAAAAAAAAAAAAAGGAATTGACAGCTAACTAGCTCTGCCTCTATTCCTGATTTGTCTGCCTGTATATGTCAGCAACCAGACAACATGGCTGCAGTTATGGGTCAGTAGCAGCAGTGGAACTGTCTGGTCCTTAACCAAAAAAAAAATCGTTCATCTCAGTTCCGTATATATATAAAATTAATTGGAAAAAGCAAATGAGCCCCTCTCAAAATCACTCCATCCTCTGAATGCTGAAGCGGTCATCAGCTTTTCATACACAGTAGTCCCCCAAAAAAAAAAATTCCTAGGCCATCCTTCCTGTCAGTAGCAAAAATTACCACATTCACTTCTTTTCTCGACAACATGAAATAGAACCATCATTCCAGTTGACATTAGTCTCCTGCTTTTCAGACGGCCTAAACAGTAAGTCTCATTTCAGCGCATAAACGTTTGCTTCTTAAAACCAGAGCGCAACAGCGTGACTTACTGTACAAACCGCTGGCTTCAGTTTTCACTTAGGACTTTGTTGTTCTATATTAAAAAAAAAAACCTTCTCCCTTCCGTATTACTTTTTATACCTGCTCGGGTTTGTGAGAATGTTGGTACTTCTGTACCGGGCAGGGGTCAAGGAGGGAGGGAGGGAGGAGCCGGCCCGGTGGCGCTGAGGGTTGAGGTGCTGGATGCCACACCTCGCGCTGTGCTGGTGACCCGGGTTTGGGAATGAGCCCGGGTCATTAGGGTCGGCGGCAGGGGAAGGTGAGGATTGAGCATTTACTGACTGATCTCCTCTTCCTGGGGAGGGTTCAGGGCTCGTACCGCACTGCAGTGGCCCCTGATGGAGATCGGGGGTTCCACAGTCGCGGTGCACCTGGAGGGAGGAGTACAGCAGATGTCTGCACGTAGTGCCCAGACGTCATTCACGTCCATATTCCTAGGGGACAAAAACACGGCGGAAAATGGCGGTCGGTCGTGACAGCTTGATGGGGGTTCCTCTGCATACCCTCGGACCTGTATGAAATCACACCTGGGTATTAGATCCAGGCCTGGGGATTAGGGGGTTCACGCTGTGGGCACTGTGCGTACTAGGCCTGTGCGAGTGAGCCATCGGGTGTTGCAGGGGGTGCAGAGGACGGTGGCTGGACGATTGCAGACCGAGTTGCAGGGGAGTAGAAACAGATTCAATATTTAAAAAAGAGAGAAAAAAAAAAAAAGGAGGGGTTGCTACTTGTAAGAATCACACCAGTCAGCCTGATTCCTGATTGCACTCTGCATGCCTTACAACAGCACCACCTGCTGCCCACAGCAAAAACTAAAAGGACCATCTTGTTTCAGTCACTACACCTTAAAAAATATACTATTAAAGCATTTTAAAACTGTTACATTTTTGTTTTTGTTAGTTATGCAAATAACTGATTCACTTGATAATAGTAGCAATAATACTCTCCAGGGCGTGGTATATTATGGGATATTGTCACTTCTCTGGTACATGAAACACTCGGCCTGTGGTCTTATGATTCACTATGCATCAGAGTCGTGACAATATTCCATGATACACCACACCCTGTCCATATATTATTGCTTAATTACGAAACGGGTAAATGGAATCCTGTAGCCTTATTGGTTAACAGATTCCAAGCCATAGTGTTATCCCACACTAACACAAAGTAAAAATAGCACAAGGGCACACAGCAGTTTTAAAACTTCCTTGCAAGCATCAGTTAGCAGTTGTGGATGTGTTTAACCTCACAGTTATAACAATGAGGTAAAAAGTCTGTTCATTAAAATGTAATTTTATAATAATAATACACTCCAGTGTGTGTGTCATTTGGGGTAATGCCACTCCTTGGGTGGCTAAATACTGAGCCTGTGGCCTCGTCCCCCAACACACTTGAGTTGTGTCATCATCCCATTGTAAAACCCACACCCTATCGTGTGTTACTGATTATGCTTTTTCCATTACTACTGAACTAGTGCTGATACCAGTGAAACACAACAAACAGAAAGTAGCTCTGACTATGAAGTGACTTCTATCAGCATTTATGAATTCCTGTATGATCTTGCTCTAATTATGGAAATAAACATGCTCATGGAAAATTATCTAAATTTTATCCCTTTGACCCACCTCACTGTGCTGAATATCAACGGGCAGTTGACCTGAAAAAAGGCAGAGTTCCTGTCATGATCGATTGCTGCAGCAAAGAATCGTCCAGCTTGGCTCTTCTGCACTGTCGACAGGTTGTTAAATCCTCCCCGTCTTCAATCTGTGAGAGTATTTTCCTCAGAAAAGTGTGAGGAGTTTGGATGGTTCTTTACTGACAAGGTGTTTATCATTGGATTGGGAATCTCTTTGAGCGGCATGCCATGGGTTGGTAGAGGTCATACTTTTGATAAAGTAGATCTGGCTTTTTGGGATGAATTTTGATCTGTTTCTGAGGCCGAGGTGCTCTGGGTAGTCTACAATTTGTGGGCCACAAACTGTATGCTGGACCCAGGACCAATATGGCTGAATCTTACTTTGAGAAACAGCTCTTGCAGGTTACACCATAAGGACTGAAGCCGGCAGGCGCCAGGACCCCACGGAAATTTTCCAGCTAGCAGTATCCAGTGGGGACCACCCCCAACGTCGGGCATCATACAAAAGGGGGCGGTCCCCCAGAATCCCCAGTTATTTTCCCGCCGTCGACTCTCCAGCATCGGCCTCATGGACCCGCTCACAGCGAACATCTAGAACAGCATTTATCTACTAAATGTCGGCATCTCCAACTCCTTCCTCAGAAGGACACCCCTCTAAGTGTGCCTGCCGCAAACCGATCCCTTTTAAGGATCTTCACTCGTCCTGTCTGCGGTGCTTAGGCCTGGAACACGACACCAGGGCCTGCTCCTTTTGCCAGCGGTTCAGTAGTCTCACCCGGATCTGCTGCCAGAAGGCACTTCAGGGGCTCCTCTTGGAAGAAAGGTTAAAGATTATGGATAAAGATCCTGCCTCCAGAGGTGAGTCTACCTCTAAGTCCCATAAGCACTGGGGGAAAACACCGGGAGAAGGCCAGGTCCAGATCCCCAAACCGGGCCTCGGACTCCCGCACCAGCTCTGGCTCCACGCACGCAGACTGCGCTCCCTCCAGGGCTCGCTCTCAGCCCCCTCCCATTAAGGTTAGGACTTCAGGCAGTTCTTCGGCTTCTTTGCATCTGATCAAGACTTCCAGGACTTCGGACCCTTCTCCAGTGCCCTCCCGGGCTTCAGTGAGGTCTTCTGACTGTCACTGATCCAAGTCCTCTTCTAAAATCTCTTCAGCTTCCTTGGACAGATGCTGGGACCCCAATGCAGATTGGCCTCCCAGCCTCCTAGGGGACCGGACCCCCCTCCCAGGAAGACCAAGGACCTGACGTCCCTTAAGCGGATGACTGACACTAAACGGGCTGCCGACCCTTCCCCGGCTAAACACCCGATGTCGGCCAGACGCCCTCAGGAGCCGACTGCCCCCCTGTCACCGGTGGATACCGGTTGCCGGGGCTCTACAGAGGAGGATCTGACATTGCCTGATGACCAGGCAGGTGACAGTGAGGACGTCAGGCTTCCACGGGAGCCTTCGCCTGATCCGGTGACACCATTGTACCAGATGCCGGTGACAGACCAACCCCGACACCAGGACCGCCATCCGGTATGAACATCCAGGAGGTTAAAGACCTCTCTACCTTTTGGTGGGACATAATCAAAAGAGACGTGGTCCCTGTAAGACCTACTCCTCCTCCTCCACCACAGGGGCCAGTAGGAAGATCTCCGACCCCCAAGGAGCCTACTCCACCTCCTAGGGGCAGATCTAAAGAAAGGAGAAGGCCCCCTTCAAGATCTCCCTCAGGGTCTCCCAGTCCTAATCGACCCAGACGGTCCACTCCACAGAGGGAAGACTCTAGACTGGTCTCTTCTGATACCTCTAGGTCTTTCTCTAATCGGCATCCCATCGCCCGACTGACAAGACCTCCCCAGGTCACCTCCGGATGATCCCTCTTTTTCCGAAATCATGAGGCACATCCAGGAGAACATGGGATGGGAAACGGAAGACCTAGACCCCGAGCGACAGCACCTAGCTCGTTCTTCGGCAGAAGGACCCTAAGCCTGTGGTGGTGCCACCCTTGGTGGACACTTTCATGGACATCACCAAGGCTGCGTGGAAATGGCCGCATTCCACCCCCACGGTGCCGAAGAAGACTGACTGCCTGTACAGGGCCCCTGCGAAGGACCTGTGCTTGGCGCAACAACCCCTGGCTGATTCACTGGTCATCAAGGCCTCCTATGACAGGTCTCAATGACTGCAACATTTGAGTACACAGTCTCCAGACCAGGAGTCCAAGCACTTGGACTCACTGGGTAGGCACATGTATGAGGCTGCTACATGCTCCATTAGGTCACTGAACTGTCTGACACACACGGTTCAGTTTCAGAATGCCCTATGGGAACAGGGTCAAGACCTAGTCAAAGCACTTCCGGATGGCGAGCAGAAGGAGGAGCTGCTGAACCTTCTTCTAACATGGTCAGACATAGGGACCCAAGTTCTGAGAGCCGCCTAAGATTCGGCGGACTCCGCAGCCAGGGGAGCAGCCTCAGGCGTCTGTCTCTGGAGACACTCATGGCTTCACGTCTCCGGATTTACCCCGGACGTCCAGAAAAACATCCTAGACGTACCCTATAATGGCCAGGTCCTATTTGGTGAAGATTCCGAAAAGGTGATCACCAAATTACAGGACTCCAGGAAGGCAGTAAGGACTGTACAGGCCTAACTCTGGTTCCTTTCGTGGGAACCAGAATCGTTTTCGCGGCTGGCAAAAACGGCAACAGCCACGTTCCGGTCAGCAGCAAAGGGGCAACTTCAACCGTAAGGCCCAGCCTAAGTCTTCCACAGGCCAAGGTCAAAGATATACCAAGCCGACCCAGCCTACGGGGGGGTAATGCCGCCACAGCATGATTCCTTCCCGGCCCCCGCCCCTCCTCTGGATCAACAGGAAGCAAAGTTCGGGGGTTCGCTCGCCACCTTTTAGGCTGGCAGACAATAACCGCCGACCGGTGGGTCCTTCAGTTGGTCGAGAAAGGACACTTTATAGAATTCCTCGACCACCCACTGTCAAGGCCTCCCCTGCTTTCCCATTACACAGGTCAGTACGCACTGCTCATACAGCAGGAAGTGCTCACGCTTCTGGGAAAGGAGGCTATAGAGCACGTACCAAGAAACCAGAGAGGTGCAAGTTATTATTCCCACTTCTTTCTGGTTCCCAAAAAGACAGGGGATCTCCGTCCGATTCTGGATCTCAGCAACCTCAACGCTTCGGTCCTTTACAAACGTTTCTGCATGGTGACCCTTCCAGGTTTAATTCCCATGCTCAAGCAGGGCGCCTTCTTAGCATCTCTGGACATGCAGGATGCTTACCTGCACGTACCTATAGCTCGAGTGCACAAGAAATTCTTGTGCTTTGAGTTTTTGGGTCGCCATTATCAGTTCCGAGCCCTCCCCTTCGGACTGTCCTCTGCACCTCTGGTATTTACGAAGTGCATGGCAGTCGTAGCGGCAGCTCTCCGGAGGCAAGGCCACTATGTGTTCCCATACTTGGACGACTGGCTCCTCATGGCCCCCTCTCGGGAAGCTCTGATGTCCGTGATCCACTATACTCGTTCCCTCTTTGGGTCGCTGGGCATCATCATCAGTCAGGAGAAGTCACACCTGGTTCTGTCACAGAGACTGTAGTTCATAGGTGCAGTCCTGAACACCGTCCAGGGGAAAGCCTTTTTGCCCCAGGACAGAGCGGAACACATCAGATCCCTCATAAGGGACTTCTTGACAAAGAAGACAGTCCCAGCAAGACTGATCCTTTGCCTGCTCGGACACATGGCTGTGGCCATTGCGACAGTCCCCTTTAGCCCGTCTACACATGCAGGTGACCCAGTGGATGTTGCGGGTACAGTGGGATCAGAAGCAAGACCATCTGCAGCTCCCAATTCGGATCACAAATGCTATAATCCGGGATTGGCAATGGTGGCTCGAACCAGAGCACCTATCGGTTGGAGTCCCTTTTATTGCGCCGTTTCCGATTGTGACACTCTCCACGGACGTGGAGATAGTTAATGGGTCTTTGAGGGAGGGAGTTTTTCCGTCAGCTTTGAAAACGACTGTGGTCAGGCCCCTCCTAAAAACAAAAAAACAAACAAAAAAAAAAAAAAACGTCCTTGGACCCCGATGTTCTTGCAAACTACAAGCCTGTCTTGAACATTCCCTTTTTAGGGAAGGTTATTGAAAAGGTGGTGGCGGAGCAGCTGACAGACCATCTGGAGTCGATGAACCTCTCCAGTTGAGTTTTTGGTCCTGTCACAGCATGGAGACTGCTTTCATCCGGGTAACCCATGATCTCCTCCTAGCGAGAGACCGAAGGCAGTGTTCCATCTTGATGTTTTTGAATCTCTCTCGTCAGTGTTTGATACAGTTGACCATGGTGTGTTCCTGGATTGTCTGTGGCCTCACTGCTACAGTTTTGCGCTGATTTGAGTCCTACATAACTGGGAGAATGCAGCAAGTAGTCCTGGATAATTTGACCTCTGAGGCCTCTGCATTGTCCTGTGGAGTTCCTCAAGGATCTATTCTTGGCCCCATTTTGTTTTCTGTATATTTGCTTCCTTCGAGAGAGATCATTAGATAGTACAGTGTTGGGTTTCACTACAATGCAGATGACATTCAGCTGCATCTGTCTTGTTCTCCTGGCAGTGATTTTGTGGCGTCTGTGCTGAGTCAGTGTTTGGCTGAAATAAGTCACCTCTAGGTTGGACTATTGCAACACTCTTTACCTAGGGTTGTCTGGAGGTTTGATGTGATGCTTGCATCCGGTCCAGAATGCTGCAACCTGGACAATAGTGGGCTCCTTACAGAGTGACCATATCATTCCGCCACTGTGTGCACTACACTGGTTGCCTTTGCGGTGGCGCATCACCTTCAGGATCTGCCTGTTTAACTTACAAGGCCCTATGCAATTTGGGACCAGACTACTTGAAAGAGCCCTTGGTTCCCTACCACCCAGTTCAACCTCTCTGCTCCACCGATGCGGGCCTGCTTGTCTCTCCCCAGGCTAAAACTATCATGCAATAGAGCTTTTGGAGTGGCTGTTCCAGTTTTATGAATTCACTACCTATATAAATGTGTGTGTGTGTGTGTGTGTGTGTGTGTGTGTGTGTGTGTGTGTATGTATGTATATATGTGTATGTGTGTGTGTGTGTGTGTGTGTGTGTGTGTGTGTGTGTATATATATATATACACACAGTGTGTGTGTGTGTGTGTGTGTGTATGTATATATGTGTGTATATATATTATTATGTGTGTGTGTGTGTGTGTGTGTGTGTGTGTATGTAGGCCTTCAAAGCCACTCTGAAGATTTTTTTTTTATATTTCAGCAAGCTTTTCCTGATTAAACGTTTTTGTGCTTTGGATTACTGTATCTTAATTTAATCCTATTTTAAAGTTAATTATTATGTTTTATGTCTTAACGCTATACAGCGCTCAGAGCCTTTTTGGATTGGGCGCTTTATAAATCTGTGCCTTGCCTTGTTCTGGTATATATGCTGTTCAGTAAGCCATTTTCTTCTATGGACACACTGATGTTTGCAGATTCCTTCCAGCTTTACAAGGGTAACTATCTCTTGTCCCACCAAAAAAAGTACTTCTCATTCATTTTGGAATGAATTCCAGTACAGACTTGATAGCTGCATGTTAATATAGTTTTAAAACGTTTTTCATAATTTTATATTTGCCTATTTACATATTTGTTTCTTTTTTCCCTGCTCGAAGTGATGTTCATGGTGCTTCAAGTTCTAAAGGGCCAGGAAACATTCCATTGCAGGACCAGCACTTGGCACTTGCATTACTGCTAGAGCTAGCAGTGCAAAGAGGGACGTTGAGGTGAGAAAAATTGAGAGCTTCCTGATGCTAACATTAACTTTCATTTTCAGCTCCCAGTGAAACTACCGGTAAAACTTGGTTGTCTGTCACCCCTCTTCCTGCCTTTTTTTTTTTTCCCTGTTCCTCCGCCCCATTTCACCGTCAGCTCAGCAACACCCTCCAGCCTTCTAACTGATCTCCTTGTGAGCTTACAGGTTAACCACACTTACCTACGACCACTCTGGTGATGGATGGCCTGCCACATTGGTCGTGCGTGCGACTGCAGGGGGTGCTGGCATCATCTGGCAGACCAGGGCTTTTTCCACCATGTTTCCTCCACAGTGTGCATGCATGTAGCGATGCTTATGCATGTTGGCATCCAGCGGCGGTTCCTTCCCCTTCACCTGCTGCACTACTAACTGACCTCCACCAGGTGGTAGTCAAGCAAGGGGACACAGCATTTCCTCCTCCTGAAGAAAGAGAACTGTCCCTGGTATACGCAGTCCTCCCTCCCCCGGCCACCCCCCTCATAACTCTTTCTACACACTGGTTGCTGGTGTAGTGAATGGTAGCACTACTGCTGTTTAACTGGGCTGGCTAATAGGTTCTCTGAAGAGATGCGACTGCTTAATTACTTGCTGCTTTTGCCTGCAGCACATTAGATCTGCCTGTGTTAGCTGGCATCTAATGGTTTTCTCTGGTGCGTGGGACTCTGGAAGGGCAGATTGGGCTATAAATGCAGTTGGAATTCCCAGCTCTGGAATGTACCCCAGCTACAGTTCCTGTTTAGAAATAAAACTTTGGCTGTGGCATTGATTTTTGACTCACTGGATTTCTGTACCTCTAGCTGACATTTGCAGAGTGCCCTCAAACCGTTACAAAACCGCACTTCAATACATCGGCACCTCATTGTTTGGTGCTAGGTCCTTCCCTTGGCTTTCTGCTTTGGGGTGTTCAGTGCACATGCTGTAGCTCTTCAGTCTCCTGCAGTGGAAGTTTTTGGTAGATCACTAACCTTTGGAAACGAGAAGATTGCTTTCTTCATACTCCCCTTCCAATTCCATGTCTTGAATTGACTACATTAGGCTGTGGTTGGAAAAAATCAGTTCGTGGTGAGAACTTTCGATACTAACTTTTGTAGCCACTTGTGACATTTCCTATGTTTAAGATGCTTCCAAGGTTTATGTACGCAAACTCATATGATTGTCGAGATGACTTACCGCTGGAGTCTCTGACTGGACAGTTTCGTAAATCCTATGTTTGGGTCTTAGGGGTTGTGTGGCTTTATATTTTAAAACAAGCTGTGGCATGGGTGATGCAATTTGTGTGGCTGTGCGTGTGCAATGAGTTTCTTCTGTGTCATTTCATGTTTTCAGTGGGCATTCATTTACTGCTGGGTTACGCATGCTTACCAACTAGAAACCAACAGGCCTCTGAAGCTGTGACATCATCATGGAACCTTTACCGACTTTGTCCTTCCTGGATTTGCTGCTTTGCTCCCCTGCTGTAACATACATTTCATCCTACCAGCAAAACACTGAAGAAAAAAAAAATTTTTTTTTTAAACGGCGCACAAACCATGACACTATATTGCTATACCTTTATTGAAATACCATGAGCGAAGACACCACGGCCAAACACCCCTATGTAGCACCTTGCCCAGAAGGCTTCGGCAGGGGGCAGTGGTTTGTCGTCATTCACGTTTAAAAAATTAAATATTCATGTGATTACATGTGCAGAGAGAACATTACATACTAAAGTGCTACAAAAATAAAAAAAAAGTGAAAATATCTTCATATACTTATAAATCATCCATCTGTTAATCCACAGTTAAAAACATTGAAGATGCAGGATTTGGATACTATAACAAGAATCAAGTGTGTGTGTGTGTGTGCGCGCGAGTGTCTGTGTGTGTGATTGTGGACCCCCTCAGTCAAACAATTCATACAGTAAACCTGTACTAATTCCAAGTTAGTGTTCAAGCACCACATCGAAAAAAAGGAATTATTTTTTAATCTACAAAAAATTCTCCCTATTTATCCCTAAACTATGAGGTGCATGTAACTTAAACTCATTGCACCCAGTTCAGCTAGCATGTACCAAATATATAACGGTTCAGGCCCCAGTTTATGCCATTGGGTGTAAGAGGTTAAAAAGTTCTGCAAATTCAAAAGGCAGAATGATGGAACAAGCTCGACATCTGATCTTAGCTGATCTGAGGTAGCTAGACTAGAAAAACCATCAAATACAGATGTCGTAGCCGAGACTTATAATGAGTTTCAGTATTAAATGCCTTCGGCCATAGGGTTCTAAATTCTATTATCCAGCTGGTTTCAAGTTGAAGGAGGAGTTTCAATCTATCTCCCCTTGTTTGTGGATTGAGAACATGATCAACTGCCTGAAACTTCAAGGGTGGTGCAGTTGTGAGCCAACAAGAAATGCTGTCTAGGGCACTCTCAGTATTCCCTTTTATAATGGGCCATACGTGTTCTTGTGTACATTCATTTAACGGCCTTTTTGTCCTGTTAACATACACCTTCCCACAGCTGGACCACCCCAAGTAGACAACATACGGTGTTCTACAGATCATATATTTGTTCAGTCTGTATTCCTTGCCTGTAACTGTTAGGGTGCCCGTAGTTTAAAAAAAAAAAAAGAAATGTGAGTCTTCTCACACATCTTCAACAATTTCAAGCAGGGAAAAGCAATCTCGCCCTCAGTGACTGCTAGAAGAGTCGTTCACTTGCTGGCATGGCAATAGCACCACAGCAGACCAGAGAACCACTTCATCCTGTGGACTGGCTTTGGCATTTAGTGAATGTGGGTCCCTCACTTTTAGATGTCATAGAACAATCAAAATATGTTACATGGTTCTCCTTTTAATGAATTAGTTACCCAACAAGAATTACAGGTGACTGTGATTAGGTATGGGACTTTCTTTCCAGAACCTCCTGTAAATCCTGATGTGGTCAAAGCATCAGTTCAGTACTGTACGAAGATCACTCATAAAATAGGGCAGAGATTCTGCATAATTACCTGTGACAAAGCAGTCTGAGATTGCTCTTGGCCTTCAGACAGAAGCTGGAGTGGTATGGCAGTCATCCTTCATATGGGTGGCTTCCACATCACACTGAATTTCATGGAGGCAATTGGGTATTTAATGAAAGAAACTGGAATAGAAGATCTCCTTTTTGAAGCCAGTGTTTGCCTCCGTGGAACTGCCAACAAAATCATGTCCGGCAAAGACTATTATGCTATGCTGAGAGCCCATAGACTAGTTCATGCTGCCATATATGAGCTACACGGGAATACATTTGAGAGTTGGCTCATTGGTGAATATGACAGACATGTAGTGCATAGCATTGCTCTCAGAAAATGTTCAAAGACTGAGAGATGCCGTGGATGTAAAGGATGCACAAAATGCAAATGATTACTATGTCCAAACAACTAGGTTACTGGAAGAAGTAAACATGTTAATGAACGAGTTCCATGAGGCAAAGTGCAAATTCCTAACAAGGCTCTGGCTTATGTACAGGGACATGATTCAGATTCTGAATTGCTAGATCTATGCTGAGCAAGCTGGACACTGGGAGCAGCACCTGGTGAAGTTGAGAAAATGCTTCCATATCTTGTGGTTGCTGGTCATCACAGATATGTTTCCTGCATTCCCCATTACCTGTCTGCTATGAAAGACCTGCCAGTCATAGTGCCAGACATCACTGAAGCATTCAGATTTGGCAAATTCACCATGTGCCGAACAGTTCGTACGTTTAATGGCGTGTGGACTGATATGGCCGTTGAGCAGACGTATAACAAAGATGCCAAGACCCAGCTTTTCCATGGCATGACTCAGCAGCCTGCTGTTATAGAGAAATACCTGTGTTCATTACAAGCACTGGCTGCAGTCTCTGAACAGATGAAGGAGATGGCTCGCCTTCACGGCACTGATCACAAACACCATGGAGACTGAGTATACAGCACAGAAGGATAGTACAGCATTTGAAACGATGAATGTGGTCACTGGCAGAATGATCAGTCCATTAACCCTTGGATACTAGTGATCTTCTGAACATTTCTACTGGTCAAAAGGCCACATCAAATTAATTAACTGAAGCCAAGGAAAAGGGCATTGCAGCATTAACTGCAGCACAAAAGAGTGGTAGTGAAAAAGTTAAAGCTGTAAAGCTTCAGACATTCGCGAATAAAGCCAAAACACCCTCACACATTCAGAAAGCAAAAGAGGTCTATGAAGAGGAGAGCAATGTGGTCAGGAACCTGTATTTTATCCGAGATCTGGATGACGACAAAAAGGTAGAAGCCTTCAGTCACAAATGAACAAAATATCCTTTGGCTCTTTTTGAGCCATATGCCGACCTTCCCCAAGGCTGTGCCATGCGCAGAGGCAACAAAGCTAATTATCTGACTGCCCTAAAAAGTTGCGTTGGTGAACTGTAGCCAGAGGAAGGCAACTTGCCATCTTCAGATGTACCTACTGTACTAGTTGTTGATGCAGTGGCGTTCGTTCAACAGTACAAAAGCCTTGATAGTTGTACATTTGGTGACCTGCAGAAGTATATAGATACACTACTTCAAGTTACAGTGTCAGTGGCTCAGTAGGTAACACACTCGCCTCTAAGGCCGGGAGATCAGAGGGCTGTGGGTTCAGTTCCCACATCTGGCACTTGGGTTAATATTCCAATACTGACACTGTAGTGCAGCATGAGAGGGGTGCTGCACTTCTGAGGTGCCGTCTTTTGGGTGAGACGTTAAACCGAGGTCCCATCTGCCTGGATTGGTGGTAGTTCAGGTGGATGTTAAAGATCCCATGGCACTTATCGAAAGAGTAGGGAATTTCCCCGTGTCCTGGCAAATTTCCTCATTCACTAAAAATACCACCAACAGCTTAATCTGGTTCAATTTCCAGTTGCTTACCGTCTATCCCCAGCGGTCGTCCCTGAAAAGGGACTTCTAGGCCCAGTGGGCTTACCGGGTCAACAAAATAAAAATAAAGTCAGAGAGCTGCATCAGCATTGTAAGAGATAGGTATGGTGTTAGTCCATCAGTAAGCTTGAAAAGTGAGGAGCGAGAAAAATGGGAAAAGAGCAGAGCATATGAACCTCTGGAATCCCTGCCCATCCCCTATTGGAAAGACTTCATTGCCAACTCCCAAAATAAGACCAGTGTCCTTGATTTCTTGGGAGGTGCTTGGGTAAAGCACGGCACTCTGCTACCAGAGGGATGTAGATTGATTCTTGGTGGATTGTTCAAGGACCCAGGTCATTCCGTTCTTCTCTCAAAGGAGATGTAGTAATTCCTGACTTGTCATGTACAAAACATGAAGAAGCAGATACTGTACAAGAATAATCTACCAGATTGCATATTGTGTAAACATACTTGGATATCTGAGAGTATTAGTGGCAGTCATACACTGATGTGATCGTAATGTGCATCTACTATAGCACTCAGATGGCTGGTCTAGAAGAGCTATGGGTTCAGAAAATGGGCGTGTACCTACCATGCCATTCAGTAGCAGCTTCTCTTAGCACTATGTGCAACGTGGATGCATCACAGCTCCCAACAGTTGTTCTTCCTGCTTACAGGTGCACCTTGAATACTTGTAATCAGTGTTGCTCTATCAAGTGTTGCATTATTATGTAATGTCCTTTATCTGTGTACATGCCTCAGGACCTCCTTGTGAATGAGCTTGCTCAATGGAGTTTTCCTGCAATAAACTTTAACATCTTAAATGGCTGTCATACTGTTAGCTATCCCTTCAGAAGAGGGAAGAAGCTTGCTGTAAAAGTTGCCCTTGAAAATGCAGCCAACCTTCGTGCATTAGCAGATTATGGCAAACCTGGAGTAAGTCTAGATGTCATTGATGAGGTCATTTCAGCAGCATGTGAGTTCTTCGTGAAATTATATTACAGAGACTAGTTCAGTGGTGGCCTGGATGCACTCTGAGCTCAGCTGTATGTGACAACAAAGGGTGACCTACGAACTGTTACCAACAGGATGCCTATAGACGTCATATACTGTGCACCAGATAGTCGGTAAAAGGGCTCACAAGTCAAATCCAGTGCTTCCCGACCCTGCATTGTTTGGGCGAACTCTTCAAGAAGGCAGGCTATGATGACAAAGGAACCAAAACCAAAAGTGGCCGTGCAAACCAAGTACTGCAAATGCAAAAGAAACAAATGGCAACGAGGCTGCATTTGTGCTAGGGTAAATGTCAACTGTGTTATTGTATGTATGTATAATGCTGACCCCAAGAAATGTAGTCAGGTTCAAATGAGTCTGACTTTGGAAGACAGCGACAGTGATTAAGTGACATTGAAGGTCACGTGTATAAGATTGGTGAAAGTCATGAACTTGATGATTGGTATAGTGATGAGCTCATTGAATAAGTAGACATTATCTGTGTAGTACTAAACAGGAAATTCTACAGCCTTAGATCATTGACTACTAAGTTTTATATATGCAGTTAACAGTCTTAATTAATCATTACTACTTTAATTCTAAACTATACTCTCTGTATTGAATTTGTAATTTTAACTCTGTTTAGTGCGATGCATCCTTGTTTTGATTCTTTCTATCAATTAAACAAATTAAAAAGTTGTTTTTTTGTGCATAAATAAATGTTTTATTTGTAGGTCTACAGATTTTGACCGGGTCCATTTTGGGGTATGGGTACACAAAATGGAATATCTCAGTCATAAATCATGATATTTGAATTAGTTTTTTTTTTTTTTTTTAAATGAAAGAAACATTGTAGAAGTTAGACATATGGTGTAAGTAATAGATAACCCACTCTTAGGTGTGCGGTCGTGCTCTGATATACGCACGGTCATGTGATGTGTTTTATACAATCAGAACTTCAGATTTGGATATTGATTCTTTATCCATTTTATAATGTAATATAAATGCAGTGATTACTTTGTCAGAGGAAACGCCAAGAAGTCTATTCAAAAATATAGTCAAAATATCGGCAGTTTTGGAAATATTTTCGTACAATAATTGCATATACTGGTCCGTACTGTAAAGACATGATGGCAATGAGAATTGTTTTATGTGAATAGCCTCAATGTGCATAACTGGTACACATTTTAGGCTGATCTATGCAATATTGAATGTTCTAGATCATATTTGGTAAAACGTCCACATTTCCAGAATTATCTCGTATGTTTTGTTCACGTCGTACTTATTGCAGTGAATTTCACAACTTGTACAAGAGTTGTGACAGAGCAGGCCTCTTGATTATGGTACCAGGGGGTTTCTTCTTTTCAAAAATGGTCACCTGCAAAATATAGCAAGAACTGTCATGTCCAGCCCCATTCAGGAACCCTGGCTCCCTGACACTGAAGATATGGAGTTACAGTAAGTGTCCTTTACATTGGCACAGACTCTGTTGACACAGATACTCTGATTGGAACACAAAATGAGAGAGAGGGAGAGGGAACCCTTTGTTGCCACTTATCTCCACAAGATAAGGCTATGATTTCATTTTATCTCATAAGAAATGTGCATTGCATGTTGCAGTGAAAGATTTGAACCAATACCTTTTATGCCATTTCAGATTGTCATTGTATATCTTTTCTGTAAATGTTTTTTCCATCGTTTTGAGTCTACTTTAGAATTAAAATTTTTAATTTCTTTTTTTTAAATAACTACACAGCGCATTCCTTTTATCTGGTTAGCACCAGGTTTTTATCAGTATTGTCAACTGTTTTTCAGTCCCCATTGTTTAACAACACTTTTCCTGTGACAGCAGGGAACTTGAGGGAAAGACACTGTCCCCTCACCTTCTAGGACAGTGGGTGTTTAGAAACAGCTGAGAATATTTCATAAAACCTGTAGATCACCGTATTTAATAGAGTGCTCATTATAAGTATTTCAGAACAAAATGCTAAAGCAGACTCAGAACAGAAAAAAGGATCTTACAAGGCAGGAGGAAAAGGACAGTCTGGAATAGAATAAAAAGGAAATGTTTTATTTTCACTGACATGCACTACTGCTTTTAACTTTTGTGGTGTTATGTTGCTGTATGACTCTGGAAAAAAATGAGTGGAAGATTCTAAGTGTCACAGAAGGGGGAGGGGACCTAGAGTAGTTTTCACCGTTTCGGAGGTGTGTTGGTCCCAAGTTGGTGAGCATGTGTGACTCAGCAGTAAATGAATCCCAGTAACAGTACAACTAACAGAAAACTAAATGACATTAAGTCTGATGTAATTTTTTGTATTCTAACAACCTCGAGTTTCTTGAACTACAAAATAGCTAATGTTCGATGAATGCACTTTCAATATAAACTACGAATTTTGATCTTAAGACATACTATGCCGTGGAAAAAGTATTTTTGTTATGGCAAAAAAAATAATCATTATTAGCACTATAAATTGTTACAGCATTAAGTATTTATTGTGTACTAGAGATTATAGATGGACAGATAACTTATTTGCCCAGGATAGCCCAGCTTAGGTGTGGTACCCCGTTTCCACTGGGGTCCTGCATACCCCAAGTGTGACCCCAAAATGTATTGAGCATTATGTTTCTGTCTTGCAGCCAAATGTTGTCTGCTGTTTTGTTGCTGCTTCAGCTTTGGGACAATGGCACAAGAGAAACAGATAATGAACGATCAGCTCAGGGGACCAGTGCACCACTTCTACCTCTGTTACAGAGGTTTCAGAATATACACTGCAGTAAGGACCTAACTGACACGGAGGAAGATAGTCAGGTTAGTGGTTAATGGTCTCCTTGCCCGAACTTGGCCTGGTAAGAAAACCTGTTCTGAAGAAAATTTCTTGAGTGAGGCATCTTTGATGCCATTGTTTTGAGGGCTTGATTTAAACATCTTTTAAAAAGGGGTATTAATATAGGCAGATCGGGTCCTAGTTCTGCCATACGTGCCCCTCCCCCTCAAAATGACTTTCAGTTACAAAATACTTTTTTCCAAGTTTATATATTTGCTAGGTAAACCAAAAAGTGCACACATCAGTCTTGGTAAGCTGTATTATTGACGTACAAAATGGTGTTTTTTCTACATCTACTTGACTTACTCTACAAACAGCTAAGCGTGCTGTGCTATTGGTCTTCAAGGAAGAGCAGACCTGTCACCACTGAGGATAATAGTTTATTCTGAAATAAGCAGCTTTTTCCTTTATCTACTTCAGATTCCTCTTAACTGTTCCGTGAATCCGATGGCTTTAAGTATAACAAAACGATTCATCAACAGACTTTAATATGCAGATGTGTGAAGTCTATTTAAAAAAAAAAAAAAAAAAAAAAATTCACCTTTGAACTACACAATCCTGTTTGGCATCTCTTCTCTTTTTCTTTAGATTCTTCAGTGTCCTCTAAGCCCAAATGAAAGTTTCCTGCGATACCTCACATTACCAGAGGACAACGATTTAGCAATCGATCTTCGGCAGACGGCGGTGGTGGTCATGGCCCATTTAGATCGCCTAGCTACACCCTGTATGCCACCACAATGTAGCTCACCTACATCTCGCAAGGTACTGTCAAAAGTCCATGGATTCAGCCAGTAAGTGCAGCGCACAGTAAGATTGGGATTGTTTTAAAATGGCAAGATACAATTTGGTTGCTAACCACTTAATTAGAAGGCTGCACCAGTGCAGGCAGAGCGTGTTCATATGCAAACCTACAAAACCAGGGGGCATCCTGCACCATAATGGAGCAAGTTACAGTGCTGTGCTCTGCAGGGCGTTTTCACGGCCTGATCTGCACCGGTGCACCTCGGCTGCACTGCTTGCAATGGTACAGATCAGGTTGTGTAAACATGCCTCAAGATGATGTGGCATTTTGCATACACAGTACAACACTCGGTGAGTTTTTTTAATGTTATATTTAGGCTAGCACTTTGATTATGGCATCATATGGTTTGTTCAGCTGTTGTTGAGAATAGACTTAATTGTGCAGTACAACCAGTTTAATGCTTGTAAACATGCTGCCTAAGAGCATATAGGTGAGTAATGAAAAAAAATGTTTTTCAAGACTAGGAAGGAGGGAAATGCATTTGGGTTTGTGTAGAGCCTTTCATACACACTAAACCCCAAAGCACTTTCCAAAGACAGTTCCATTAGGGGGGAGAGAGAGAGATACCAAGAATCTGTGGCTAAGGAGTCTTGAGGTTCATAGCTGTGTACTTCAACCACTAAACTTCACTGCCTCCCAAATTAAAAACACACACGCACACGTGTGCGCGCGCACACACACACACCAGGTTTTCAAGGCTCACCTTTGAGATCTGGGTCCTGATGAAGTGAGTAAAAAGCCTTGAAAATCTGGACTTGAATTTTTTTTTATGTTAGTCCAACAAAAGGCAGTACTTGCACCTTTTGTTCTGCAGGGCTGCCACATGTCCTTGTTCAGTGTTTTTTTTTGATATTCTACCTGTATTACTGTCTTCCAGGGCTCTTTGCAGGAAGTCCTAGGCTGGGGCTTGCTGGGGTGGAAAGTGCATGCCAATATTAGCGGCCTAGTTCAGTGTGACATGCTTGCTAATCTTGGCATTATCCAGATTGCATGTGCAGAGAAGTGTTTCCTCATCTTATCCAGAAATAGACGGGTTTACCTGCAGGCCTACAACAGTGATACGCTGGTAAGTAGTTAATACATGTTTCTGAATGCAATGTCTGTATATGCTGTTGGGAGTTGGGAGCTGTGTGCTAAAGTGTTGTATGTACATTTTCTCTTGCAAATAATGGCTATGTAACATCAGTGTATGCCTTCAGCCTTGAGGGTACTGCTGGATCAGTGCATTGTTAATGAAACTGAGTGTTTTTCTCTGAAAAAGAAGAAAAATAAGATTTTCATTGCTGCAAATAGTTTTGTGACCTGGTAAGGGTCACAGAAAAACATGTTTTGTGAATAGTCAGATTTCATCTACAGATTGCATCTATTTCAGTTTTCTTTTAAATTTTATTAGAAATGTACCATTGTGGAAAAGTAGTTTAAGGTGATGCAGAGGGTTGAGGAATGTCTATTGCGACCTTGAGGAGGATGATGACACCGCTCTTGGTCATGGGGATGAAGGTGGTGATGATGGTACCAAGCCTCAAGAATTGTCACTGGACTTGGTGTTGGGGATGGTGCCAGGACCTATTCTGGTCCTGTGTTTAAAAAAAAAAAAAAAACAAAAAAAAAACAAAACCCTGCCCTAAGGTGGTTCTCCCTCACGCAGAGGGTTGAGGAATATCTATTGTGAATTGTATTGAACACCTTACCCATTTTTGTATGTAACAGTTTCTCACTATGTATTGTTGTTTCTGCTATACTACTGTACCACTGTCTGTAATAATTTTCACACTATGTATGAACTGTTTCGTCTTATTACTGCACCTATGTAACCCCCTACCCCAGGGCGCATCTGAAATCGAGCGGTACTCCGCTCAGCATGTCTTCCTGGTAAATCTCTTAAATAAAGTTTATAAGATTTTTGGTATTTTGCTTTTCTATAGATGTTTTTTGTTTGTTTACAGGGACCACAGTTGGTGCAGGGTCTTGCCTCCAAAAACATTGTGAAGATTGCGGCTCATCCAGATGGTCAGCACTATCTTGCCCTGTCGGCAGCCGGGGAAGTTTTCTCCTGGGGCTGTGGAGAGGGTGGAAGACTAGGCCACGGAGACACTGTGTATGTTTATTACTATACTCTCACTCTGCTCTAGAACCAAAGTAACTTCATAATGAGAACTTAACATGCTGGAAAACCTCTTCTTACAGGATGAAATGGTTGCAAAGTTAAATAGTAGAGTTCAGACAACAAAGCACAGCACATGCTCCTGCAGAAAGAGCGAATTCACGCTGAATGGATGACCACAAGGGAGAGTGTAGAGTAGTTAAGTAGGATGGGCAGACTGAATGGTCCACATGGCTTTTTTTCTGCCGTCGTCATCTATGTATCTGCTGTATGTGGTACAAGGTGCTTTATTGATGATTTAAGTAAACAGTAAGACCGAACTGGGTGTGGGGTATTGGTGGATACCTGCACACCTTGGGGCCTGACACCAGAGATGGAGGGCCTTTCAGCCTCTGGAAATGTGAGCATCCACCAATATGCCACACCCTATAGGGTCTTATTATGCTTATAAAATGGGTGAGGCAAATTAAAAAAAAAATCTCTAAAAGATGGAGACAAAATTACAATAAAATATTGCTTAGAAAATGTAAATAGTCCCTCCACAGGTGGTTTCTACCTGTCTGTCATTTGCCCTGCTACACATGCAGTAGGTTTGCTTGTTTGCCATAGAACAAAGTATAGTATGCAGTATTCCTCACATAGCATGCGCCCCCCCCCCCAAAAAAAAAGAACCCATGGAATGCATGAATTCAAAATTCTGGCATGCATTCATACACACACACACACACACCACACACACACACACACGTGCCTCATAGAGCTAGAGGTTCAGTTTTTATCTGGGGCATGATTAGCAGCAGAGATTGGTCTGTCAAGCTGGTTATGCTATGAGAAAGATTTTTCATGGTCACCAAAGAAACAGAAATAAAAAATCTGAATGGTGCTTTATTTATTTATTTGTTTTTTTGGTTTGTTTCCCCTGGGCTTCTTTCTAGTACCTCCAATGCTGAGGAAGTACCAGGTCATCCCCGCGCTAGCCTCGCTGAGGCGTCGGGAGCCCTTGGGGTGGGTCTGGTGGAGAGCAGGCTCCTTCTGGGTGGCCAGCTGAACACTCTCCTCAGTCCATTTGTCTTGCACAGCGGATGTCTCCAGTGGTGAGGCGGAAGCAATTTGATCAGTCTGTAATGGTGGACACTTCAGTTTTGCATTGTGATGCTGCCCCAGCTTCTGCTACTGCTTGCAGCACTGGTGAGTGGGTTGGTGCTGGTCGTGAGGCTGGGTCCCCTTCTGGCAGTGCTCGCAATTCCAGAAGAGGGGATGGTTCCAGCACTGTCCCTGACCCAGTGTCTCAGGTGGTGGTTATCTCCTCCCATGAGTGCCCTTGCGACCTTGAGGAGGATGATGACACCGCTCTTGGTCATGGGGATGAAGGTGGTGGTGATGATGGTACCAAGCCCCTGGAATTGTCACTGGGCTTGGTGTTGGGGATGGTGCCAGGACCTGTTCTGGTCCTGTAAAAACCCCCTGCCCTGAGGTGGTTCTCCCTTACGCAGATGGTTGAGGAATATATTTCCTCAGGGTTAGTCAGCTCTTGATATTCTAACCATAAGATGAATGGTGAAGATAGATTCTTGGAAGATATGAAAATTACATACTCACCATAATTGTTGATCTTCCCAGAATATCTTCACAGGTCATTGACATGCCTGCCCATCATCCCCTGCTCATGTAAGAGCCAAGGCCTCTGGGCAGCTCACCCTATTGTGCTACAGCACACTGGTATTTTTTCTTGCCATTCCTGCTCAGGAGATGTTTCTTCCCCCCTCCCTAATTCGAGGGTGGAATGTATTTTTTCTGTTCTTCAGGATAAAGACAAAATGGGATGTGGGTCCTCGTAGCCCTCTTCCTTTCCAGACAAAAAAAGGAATTCTTGGGGAGTGAACTTGTTCTGCACACTACCTTAGATGTTCCTCCCTCTCCCTGTAAGATATAGCCCTTGGGGTATATCCCTGTTGTTGCTACACGAAACATTGGCTGCACCTTGTCCATGCCCTCTGAGACCTGTGCAGTGTTGATAGTGCTTGGCACTTGGGACGCAGTGTAGCTCTCTAATGGATATTTAGTAAGAAAGTAAACCTTTATCAAACACCCATTCCCAGGGCTCATAGCTCTGTACAAAATATTGTCTACAACAAACATAAAAGAAAAATTCTTGACAATGAGCAATCTCAACTATACCAAAGATAAAACGGTTAAAATCATATAAATGATAAACCGTCTTTAAAAACAGCCAACCAGTGAACAGATGGTTATAGGCCAAATGCCTCCTTCAGAAGGTGGGATTTCAGACCCCTCTTAAAGGCCTTCTCCAAGGGGTCCTCCCTCTGAGATCTGGGAAGGAGGTTTCACAGGGCTGGGCCAGCTACTTCAGAAGCCCTGTCCCAAAGAATTTCAGCTGGGCCCAGGGAACTACCAGGAGAACCAACACGGAGGAGCGGAGAGGATGGATGAGGTGATGATGGGTCAGAAGGTCATGTAGATAACTAGGGGCCTGTCCACGTAGGGCTTTATAGGTCAGCAAACAGACCTTGAAGGTGTTTCGCCACGTCACCGGCAGCCAATGCAGAGTATGCAGAACTGGGGTCACATGGCAGGATTTAGACAGGCCTATCAGCAACCTGGCTGCTGCATTCTGCACCAACTGCAGATGATACCGAACACCTCCATTCTCCCCGAGGTACAGAGTATTGTAGTAGTCAGGTCTGGAGGTCACCAAAGCGTGCACTTGTGCAGGCAGATCAACAGACTGGATAAAAGGTCTGATGCAGGTAATGTCTCTAAGGTGGTAGAAACCACTCCAGACAACGACTGACACCTAAGCCCTTAGTGTCAGACTGTTATCCACAATAACTTCCAGATTCTTCCCCTTGGAAGAGACGGTAAGAGGAGAGGGATCCGACAACAAATCAGTCCATGGTGTCAGATGCTGAGGAGAGGTTGAGTAGAATACAAATTGACAGTTTGCCTCTGTCACGTGGCCTGAGGAGTTAGTTTAGCACCCTAATACACTCCCGTCCTGTTCCTAGACTCAAACCCTGACTGGATTGGATGGTAGATGCCAAAGGTAGAGAGGTGTGTCTTGAGCTGTAAAGCCACAATTTTCTCACCTTTCCAAGAAAGGGAAGGTTTGAGACAAGTGTATAGTTTGCTAAGCAGTCTGGGTCAAGGGTGGGCTTCTTCAGACGGGGCTTCACCAACGCCTCATTCAAGGTGCTAGGGAACACTTCCTCCAGCAGTGAGAACTGGACAGTCTCCTTGAACTCTACATGTCTCACAGAGAGACATGTCTGGCCTGGGTCCAGTTCACAGTACACTGGCTGCAGCTTTTAAATTACCTCCTTCACCTCTTATACCTCCACTGGCTGAAACTCGCTCCAGGCAGGAGCTTGCTCCAGTTGATGACCAACCTACCACTGCAGGGCCGCAACAGCCCTGTTGTGGCAATCCCAGATTGAATAGATGACACTGTCATAGAAGAACAGAGTGAACTCTTCACATCAAACGGCTGGCATAGCTCTGACCAGCTGTATTACAGGCAGAGGCAAGTGCTAAAGGGTTTTCTGTGCTATACTCCTCAACTTGCTGGAGTTCACGTTATTTTTTTTTTCCACATTTTTTTCAGTTATTACCTTTGTCATAAGCCCACTCTGGGGCAGTATTCCCTGGGCTACTGTGAATCCTCTTGTGATCTGGGTCAGGAATACTCGCCCTCCTATCCTTTTAAAACGCTCGCCGTTTCATAACTGAACATCTGCCAAGAAGGTCCTTGGACTTGCTCGTTCCTTGTGAAGGGTGCAGATTTAGTCTCGAGTCTGTGTTCCTGGGAGAGAAACCTCTTGGCAACTGCGCAGCGAACCAGAAAAGCCAGAGAGATGTATAGGCTTTTGGAGATGTCCTGTACACCCTTCGTCTTTTTTCTGAGAAAAAATGCAGAGACCGGTTCAACCCCACAGATCCCTTTTTGTATCCCCCCCCCTTTCTTTCACAGAGTCCCTTTTTAGAGTCTAATTTCAGTAACGTCTTGCCCTTAACCAGTAGACCAGTGTAGATTACTTTGAACAAACTTTCCCCAAACCAGCACACACTACATGCTGGCAGAGTTAAAGTAAACCAAAAGTTTTACTAATTGGTAAATAAGTACTGTAAATAATATTAAATATATACTTTCTTAATATTGGTTACAGGATATGAAAAGAAAGGTGGAAATATACAAAAAATAAGATATACTGTTACTCTAGCTAATGTAATCCTACTTTGCAAAAGTCATCAGTGCTGGAAATGAAGAGTTCTTAGCAGGCAGCTGATTCTCTTATCTGTTTGGTGGCAGTTTAGATAGGGGTGCAAAATCTTGTTTTGCTTGTTCCAGGAGAGCCTTTGAGAGGTTTTGTCTGTCTCTCTGGCAAGTTCTGTAGGCTCTTTCAAGAAAGTTCAAAAGTCCTGCCTCTGGTGTTTCTCGCTTGGATTGGCTGGCCTTACCACATCCTAAGAAAGGACAAACCAGCACCCATGTTCAAGTTTTAAAAGTCTTAACAGTTTCCTAGCTGGGGGGGCTTCTTCTTTCGACTCCGCCCCTGGTTTTGAGGGGGAAAAAAAAAACACAAGTGCACACGGGCCTGACTGGAGTCTGCATGTCTCATACCCTGCTGGTTTTGCTAGTCCAAACTCTTTTGTTCCCAATAAGCCGTTTAACCCTTAAGTGGCTTCACTCATGTTGTAATTACTCCAATCCAGATGCAAAAGTCCTCAGACAATGGAACTCCAGACTCCATGGCACATTCATGCTGCTGCTGGGCACAGAGCCTTTTGTAAGGCAAATAGCTTCCAGTAACCCAGGCTTGACTTAATGGTCCTGCCTTAAACCTTTAATGACCCTCCTATTTAACACAGATTTTGGAAGCCTAAATCCCTTTTACAATTGAAAGCAATATTGTTTGAGTGAAAAAAGTCACCTAATGCATTCACGGGGTTGCCTACCCAATGACACAAGGATTGTACCACTCCAGTAAACCATATATAAGCAATAAGACACGATGGGGTGTGCATTACGGTGTGATAACTGCTCCACCAAGGCGTGAGATTAGGCCATGGCTTGACTGAGTGCACGTCAAATCCTAGAAGTGTGGTTCCTGACCATAATCACAACCCAAATGTCTTAATGCGCTTATAAAATGTCCCTTTATTTTTAGAAGAATTTTTTTACTTTTAAACACATTTTTAAATAAGCAAAACTAAGCGAATCTGTACTTTTAACATAAAATAGTCCTTCCTCCTATTGATACATACATAGATACATAGACAGTGTCGGCAGATAAGGGCCTGTGGCCCACCCAGTCTGCCCATTTGAGCTTGTAAGTTCAGTTTTTCCTAGAAGTCTGTTGCACCTTACCCCTGACCTCCAGAATTCCTTTATGTCTATCCCATGCATTCTTAAATCCCGTGATTGTTTCAGCCCCCACCACTTCCTCTGGCAGGGTGTTCCACTTGTCCACCACCCGTTCTGTGAAGAAATTCTTTCTCATGTTTCCTCTGAATCGTCCTCCCTCCAACTTCATCCCATCCCTCTAGTCCTGGAACATCTTTTAGCTTAAAATAGTGTATTCCTGCACCCTGTTCCTCCCTGTAAGATACTTGTATGTCTCTATCATATCCCTCTCTCCCTCCTCTCCTCCAGGAGTACATGTTCAGTTCCTTCAACCTGTCTTCATAGGACTTGTGATGCAATCCATGCACCATCTTTGTTGTCCTCCTCTGAACCTTCTCTACCTTGTCTATGTCCTTACGTAGGTATGGTCTCCAGAACTGTACACTGTACTCCAGGTGGGGCCTCACTAGTGTCTTGTATAGCGGAATTATGACCTCCCCTTTTCCTGCTGGTAATGCCCCTGCCTATACATCCCAGCATCCTATTTGCTTTACCTGCTGCCTTGTCACACTTGTGCTAGATTAAAGCAGTGTTATACAGTGTGTGCCTCCTTGCCCACTTAAGCTTCATATTCCCCTGCCAGCCACAACAATTCACAAATGCTGTTTTTCTCATTCTAAGTATGACACACAGCCCCCTTATTTCCTTCTCCTCACTCAGTAGACAAACTAAAAGGAAGCCATAACAGAGGCTTCTCAGTTCCCTGATGCTGCAAGCATGAGCGTGGTTCAAAACTGCCACGCTCACTGACAGCATCATGAACTGCTTGCTCTGTCCTAAAAGATAAACGACAGGTTTACCACCTTTTCTCTTTGTTTATATAGTATTATTGCTTACTTTTCTTCTTTCTGTTTTTTTTTTCACTCTTTTTCCCCACATTCAAGAAATGGAATGTTTATCATGGAATGTTTATCAGGGATTCAGAATTCTGCTCAGTTCTACTAGTAGAATGTTCCTCTACTAACATACTGTACGCACAGACAACAAAGGCCTGTTTTAGAGCCAGAAACTCAATTATCTCACTTGTCAGGGAAGGCAGAAGAGATTTCCCTGATGAGCAGGTAAAAATGGAAGGGGGATTTTTCAGTGTTAGCAAACAAACAGTTGTAATGAAAACTATAAACAATACTTAATGTTTCTGATTTGTTTATGTGTGTAAGGAGAGTGTGACGATCTGGTAAGCAACATTTAATTTGTTTTATTTTATATTTAAGATAGTTTTAATTTTAGGGCCCAGTTGAAGGTTTCTACAGTGTAAAGGTAGCGGCCATGTTTGTGGTGGAAGATCAGTTCTGGTTGTAGGGAGACTAATGGAAGATACCTCTGCTAGTAGGAGGACTGATTTGCACATTGTGTAACGTGGTTTAGGACCAGGATGATTGTGCGTGTACAGAGAATTAATGTACGGTCAGCTGATCTGTCTTGGCCAATAAGATTTCTAGATTTTTTTCTGGCCATTTTGTAATGGATCTTTACCCAGACTCATGTGAAATCAGGCTTGTACAATGGGGCCTTTTAGTGAATTACATAACTAACATACATGAGAACACAGCAGTGGAACATGGCATGATACTGCCACAACCTTCTCACAAATTATTCTCATTGCTCCTTTGGGAGTGACAAGAAGACAGCGTTTGAGCTCCCTGGACTCTTTCCAGTTATGCTTGTTGTATCGCTTCTCTTAAAGAAGCTTGGTTTTTTTTTTTTTGTTCTTTTGTTACCCTACTAAATTATATTGTCCTCTTGTGAATACGAAGGTTGTTTACTACAAGCTGGCATTCTGCCATCTTTATTACACAGAGTTCTTATTCAAGAATCCTGTCTAGATGCAGCAGCTATATGCCAGGGCTGCTGCCTCATTCTTAGGGTCACCACCTTTGGATGAGGTAAAAATTGGATGGTAAACCACACCCCAAACTCCGCCTCTGGCTCCACCCCTTTTTCTGACTGAGGAGCATATCGCTCCTTCTCCAAAGTCATTTGTAATATCAGAATAGACATAAATAGTGATAAGAAATCATTTTATACTGTTATTTTTTTATTCTTTGGCAACCAGGTTAACTCTGGTGGGCCACATAGCTCATTTTACAGGAATGGCCCAGGATCACTGGAAGGTTACGTGACTTACTCAGGGTCACACAGTATGCAAATGGAGGCTGTGGGAATCAGGCACAGGTCTGCTTAATGTGCCAGGTTTTATTCACAGCTGATTGCTCAAACCTCTTAAGCACTCTCCCATTTTTCTTTCCAGTCATGTATTCAAACAACATGAAGTCTTGCTATATTATGACATATGCAGTTTGTCCCAGCCTTAGAACTGCTCCGGAGGTGAAAGAGTTAACTTCCATGCCAGGCATGGAATCTTGAGCGTTGGCTCGGTTGAAAAAACTCTGTGTCTGTCTGATCTTCAAACTGAAACTGTCAGATTCTTTACTCCGCCTCACTGAACAGTCGCTCCGGAGAGTCGTCCTACTGCTCGGTTCATTTGTCGGTTAAAAAGTGTTAATTCTCGGTTTTTTAAACCGCAATTGTATATTTTAACTGCAACCGGTCAGTTCAAGCTCTGTCTGTGGTATTGTAAGTAATAGATAGGTTTTACATTTCTCTTGTGTGGAACTTGCAAACGTTGTTATCGGTTCGGTTTAAACCGATCAGGTTGTTGTTAAAACTTATTAAATTACATTTAGAGTGCGGTTCCCGGTTCTTATCGGTTCTAAAAAAACTGGATTTCATTACGTTTTTTTTCCACGACCCGTGACACGGTTTGAGAACCGATTAGGGTGTGTCTTGGCGATTTGCGGAAAAGGGCAAGTTTTTGGTTAGGCTGGCATTATGTCTGAGAAACCCAAAAGAAAACCGGCCCACTGGGTTTCAGCACTGTAGTGTCTGTGGGGAAGCCTTTGCCAAGGCTGACCGCACACCACATGTGTTATTGTCTGGGTTTGACCACCTCAATGCAGACTGCCAGATTTGCAAGAATTTCCTGCAGCTACCCTGGATAAGAGAGTTGGTAGGCTCAGGAGCAGAGGCAAAAGTCTGCTGACCGGATGGCCATCCGGTTCGGTGCCAACCGAACCGGAGGAATCTCCCTCTGACCAGGCGATACTTCCTCGGAGCAAGCGAAGAGCTGACTGGAGGAGCCAGTTCCAACAAAGAGGACTAGAAAATCAGCAGGTGTGGAGCCAAAATTTCCTTCTCCAACCGCTGCAGAGATAATAAGCGATCAAATTGTCCAATCGCTTTCCCGGTTCGTCGAACCGGCACCATCAAATAGCGGTCAGTTCGGTCGGTTCCACCGGTTCAAGAATATGATATAGAAGAATTTTATGAACCGGAGGAGGGGGAGGAGGATTATGAGGAGAGTGAATATGATTTTGAAAGTCTGGATGTGCCCATTGAACTGGACATCTCCCCAGACAGACCTTCAGGAGTGTCTCCCCCTAGGCTTTCTGAGTCCCCTTCTCATTTTCTGTTTTATAAAAAAGTTGCTGAAACCCTCCAGCTCCCTTTGGAAGAAGCTGTGGATGAACAGGAGGAGCCTGACTATGTGGAAATGATGGCTATCCTAGAGTCCAGGAGATTGTCTATTCCTTTACATAAATCTTTTAGGAAACAGACAAAAATTTTAAAAGCTCCTAATTCTTTACCTCCTGTGGATAAAAAGATGGACAGGAGGTGCACATTGTCAGGCTCTGATACGGAGTTCCTTTCACAACAATGCAGCCATGTTGGGGTAGTGCAGGCTGCAGCCTGTGATAAGGCAACTATTCCCTTGGCTTCACACCCCCCTGACAAGGACTCCAGGAGAATTGATGCCATGGCAAAGAAACAATACATGGCAGCATCCTTGGGACTCAGACAGGCAAATTATATGGCCTATGTTGCAAGATACCAGAAATCCAGATGGGATACTGTTATGGCTTTAACGAAACAGGTCCTGGCCAGCTTGCCAGGATCTAGAACAGGTGGCTGCTGATGGTATTGAGGGCATCAAGGTGCAATTCCATGCTGCAGTGGACTCTAATGATGTATCTTCAAGAGTCATGGCTACATCTGTGGCTTTTCGTAGAATGGCTTGGCTCAGGTGTACTAGCCTGTCACAGGATATCCAGGCTAAGGCCATGGATTTTCCTGTTGTGGGTAATTCTCTGGGGAGCAGACAGAGAATTACATGAAGAAAATGGATGAGTATAGGACCACTTATAGGAGTGCACAGGCCAAGGAGAGGCAAGCCACTCCTCAGAGGCAGCTTTGCAGGGGCAGGCCTTTTCACAGGCCTTTTTACCAAGCCCAGGCCTCCTCTTCAGCTTATGCCCAGAGGGGGTTCTTCAGAGGGAGTGGCAGACGGGGTACAAGCAGGCCTGCTCCCACCCCTCAGCCTAAAGCCCCTGCCAAACAGGCACCCTGATGGGATGCCCAGGGCCGATTCTCCATTACCTGTAGGGGGCAGGCTGGCTTACTTCGTCCAGGACTGGGAGTCTTTAACATCAGACAAGTGGGTCCTGGAAGTAGTAAGCCAGGGACTGGTTCTCAGCTTCAAAAACTTTCCAAAGATGAGAACCAGATCCTTTCCACCTGCAAATCCATTAGAGGCTCTTGCTTTGGAAACAGAAGTCTCAACCCTCCTGGCTCTCAGAGCTGTAGAAAGGGTTCCTCCCCACACCAGGGCAAAGGACTGTACTCCAGGTACTTTCTTACCCCAAAAAAGACAGGAGAATGGTGGCTCATCCTGGATCTAAGATACCTAAACAAGCACCTTTTAAAACCAAAATTCAAAATGGTGACTCTGGGAATTATTTTACCCTCCCTAAGGCCAGGGGACTGGCTAGCGTCCCTGGACCTCAAGGATGCCTACTTCCATGTTCTCATCAGTAGCTCCCACCGAAAGTACCTCAGATTCGAGACTGCCCTCAGGCCATTACCAGTTCAGAGCAATGCCCTTGACCTCACCTCTGCCCCAGAATGTATTCACCAGATGCCTGGCAGTAGCAGTTGCTCATAAGAAGGCAAAAGACACCATCCTTACCTGGGCGACTGGCTCATAGTGGGTCAGTCTCCAGACCAAGTCAAATCACACCTTCAGGTTACCCAGCGGCTGCTTACATCTCTAGGTTTTCTTCTCAATCTTCCAAAGTGAGTTCTAGAGCCTGTTCAGCTGCTCACCTTCATAGGCGCAGAACTGGACACAAAGCAGGCCAGAGCTTTCCTTCTTCTAGAAAGAGTAAAGACCCTGGTGGCTCTGGCCTCCTCCTTCACTCTGCAGGTCTCTCGACCAGCAAGGCACTTTCTACAGCTCCTTGGCCACATGGCTGCTTCCACAGCTGTAGTGCAAGGAGCAAGATTTCAGATGAGGGACATCCAGTTCCATTTGAGAGCCTTCTGGTCTCAAAGGAGAGATCCTCTAACCAAATTGATCCCGTAACTCGAACCCTGATCCAGGCCCTGCAGTGGTGGCAGGATCAGAGCAATCTGAGACAGGGGGTTCCTTTCATCCCTCAGTCTCACTCTTTGACCCTTACTACAGATGCGTCCCTCTTGGGATGGGGAGCTCACATGGGCGACCTCACCACCCAGGGATTGTGGTCCCCTCAGGAATCTCTGCTCCACATCAATCTGTTGGAACTCAGAGCTGTTTTTCTAGCACTTCAGGTTTTTTCTGCATCTGTTCAGAACAAAGTGGTACAGGTCAGAATAGACAACACCACTACAATGTAGTACATCAACAAGCAAGGGGGCACTCGGTCTTCGGCCTTGTGCACCGAGGCAATGAAGTTGTGGTCTCTGTCTTATTCCCTGAACACCTCCCTCATGGCAGTTCACCTCCCAGGCAAGGACAATGTCCTGGCAGATGCTCTCAGCAGGATTTCCCAGGGCCATCACGAATGGTCACTGGATCCCCTAGTACTGGGGTTAGTATTTGCCAGGTGGGGCACCCCTCAGATAGATCTTTTTGCAGCCCCAGACAATCACCAACTTCCGCTTTTTTGTTGCAGGCCCCCAGTGTTGGGCTCAGTCCCTCTGGATGCCTTCCTTCTCGATTGGGAAGGGAAGTTCCTGTATGCCTTTTCCCCCCTTTCCTCTCTTGTTCAAGGTGCTAGTCAAAATCAGATCTCAACCTTGCAAGATGATTCTGATTGCTCCAGATTGGGCCAGACAGCCCTGGTATCCACTCCTTCTGTCCTTAGCAGTCCACCTTCCCCTGTGTCTCCCCAGGAACCACAATTTGTTAACCTGTGCCCAGGGGAGAGTTTGGTATCCGAATCTCAAATTCCTCAACCTCAAGGCCTGGCTCTTGAGGAGTGAGTTTGCTGACCTACACCTTTCTCAAGGTGTACTCGATATCTTGAAAGCTTCTAGGAAGCCTTCCACCAGGGCTACGTATAATTCTTAATGGAAAAGGTTTTCCATATGGTGCTCTGGAAAGCATATTTACCCAGAATCTGCTGATTTGCCCACAGTCCTGGACTATATGGTCCATCTAAATACTTTGGGGCTGAGGCCAGCTACCCTGAAAGTGCATTTGGCAGCTGTCTCTGTTTTTATTTCAGCAGGAAGGCCCTCTTCTCTGTCTGCTCACCCTGTATTCTCCAAGTTTTTCAAGGGATTGCTTCACACCAACCCTCCATTCAGGGACCCTGCTCCTGCCTGGGATCTTAATGTTTGCATTGCTCAGCTAATGCAACCCCCCTTTGAGCCTTTGTCTTCAGCAGAGCTTAAGTACTTGACTTGGAAAACTGTGTTTCTAGTAGCCATCACTTCTGCCAGGCGCATAAGTGAATTACAAGCTTTGTCAGTGGAGCCTGATTTTATCTCCTTTCACAGAGATAAGGTAGTCCTCAGGACTAACAGGAAGTTCTTGCCTAAGGTGGTTTCAGATTTCCACCTTAATCAGTCTGTATCTCTTCCAGTGTACTTCACTGACCATTCCTCCTCTGGCGAGAGGAGGCTGCACAGTTTAGATGTAAAGAGAGCCCTTAGTTACTACACAGAGCGTACCAAGGGTCACAGGTTTGACTCCCTCCAACTGTTCCTCACTTATGGTGAGGTTGGTAAAGAAACCTGCCACTAAAAGATCCATTGCCAGGTGGATTGTGTCTTGTATTCAATTTTGCTATCAAAAACTGGGTAAGGTTCCCCCTTCAGGCCTGAGGGCTCACTCTACCAGAGGTACAGCTGCGTCCCTAGCTGCTGCCAGGGACATCCCTATCTTAGAGATATGTCAAGCAGCTACCTGGAAAACAGTACACACTTTCACCAAGCATTACTCCCTGGACATCCAGGCTAGGAGTGATGCTCGGTTTGGGACAGCTGTGCTTCAGAGCCTATTTCCTAAGTAGGTTCTGTCCCTCCTCCATGGAGGTACTGCTGTGTAGTCTGCATATGTCATAATATAGCAAGACTTCATGTTGTTTGAAGAAAAAATTACTCACCTTAGTAATGTTGTTTCTTCTAATGGAGTCTTGCTATGTGCAGACCTCCCCCTGCCTGCCCTCTCAGAACCTCTGCTCTTGGGATGTGGGTGGGCAGTGCAGTGTTGGCATAATGATGCCACCTTGTGTTTTCACCCTCTTTTTGGGGTGTTTGGGTGTTGTATTTTATTTTATTTTTGGATCCCTTACTTGAGTCTTGGTTTTGGGACCAGAAAATGTGTTAATATTTTAGTAGCCAGTTGGCTAGTGTAGGTTTACAGCTTCCATACAGAACCTTAGTGAGTTTTGCTCGTAAAGATCTGACAGTTTCAGTTTGAAGATCAACAGACAGAGTTTTTCAGCGGTTCGCGCTCAAGATTCCATGCCTGGCATGGAAGTTAACTCTTTCACCTCCGGAGCAGTTCTAAGGCTGGGACAAACTGCATATGTCATAATATAGCAAGACTCCATTAGAAGAAACAACATTACTAAAGTGAGTAATTTTTTCTTCTGGAATATGCTTTGACCAATTTTTGATAACTTAATTATCGATGCTTGTGGTACCCTCAATACTGCATTGTGTTCCCTTTACCTCAGCAGCTACTGCTGTTTCTTTTCATATTTCTGACATTCCACAATTTCGGACTCACCATTCCATGGTATTTATCTGAATGACCTGTAAAAGTGTAGCTAATATCATGGAATGTTCTGGTAGTACAAAATGAGAGCAGTAGATAGCTGTTGAGGACTCGAGAGAAGTATTCAATGTAGTGATAAAGGCAATGACAATTTGATAATTAAATTAACAAAAATGGGTCAATAACCTATAAGAATACAGAACAAACAAAAAGAAACACATAAGAGCATATAAAGGTGTAAAAGCTGTTTTCTGTCAGCAGTAAAAGACCATACTTAAAAATCAGAGTGGAAAAGATTAGGCTAATTTACTGCTAATGGCCATACTTTACACTTCCCAGGCAGACTGGTTTTACAAACAAACGCAGGTCTGTATGACATCAGAACTTCTCTGTAACCTGGACATGCAATGCAGCCAAAACAGTGGATGATTTGATGCATCAGTTTTAAGAGCATATGAGCACTCAAAATTGCCCAAAAACCAGACTACATTTAATCAAAACCGGATGACCGGATAAGGACCCTAAAAACCGGATTATCTGGTCTAAAACCAGATAGGTGGCAACCCTACTCATTCTCCTATCTCTACCATTCTTGCCTGGGTAGCTGATGAGCTCTCGCTCTTTATACCTGCTACCCTTATACCAATCTAGTAGGCCCACTCCTTAGTTCTCTACGTTGGTAGTCAGTTTTATATCATATATCCTTTTCCTGTCCATAGCTCTCCTCATCAGTCCATTGCCACCTCTCAGCCCCAGTGCCACCACCAACCACTCACCCCATGGCTGACCCTCATTGTGGAGATAGTGGGGCAGCCCCAAACTCCAATCAACCATGCAAATCTTGAGGCTTCAGTTAAATAGCTGACGGGCTTGAGAGTACTGTTGGCATCACCATTGGGTTTGGGCAGTTGCTGATCTTCCCTGTGTCAATCTTCACCATTCATCACTGATGGGTATAATCTGGAGGTGCAGTACACAATGAGAGCCCCAGGGGGAGGAGTTGGTGCCGGGCGCAGTGCTGCCCTTGAGACTGATGTATTATGTGGTGCTCGAGGGTTGGCCAGTAACAGACGCTGACTCCTCCTCCACCTCAGTTCTGCTTCTCCCACCGTCGAGTGTGCAGCTACCTCATGTGCAGCAGGAAAAGAAGAAATGTCATTCAAACACCATGAAGTCTTGCTATATTATGACTTAAGGCAGTTAGCCACAGCACTTGAACTGCCCCGGAGAGGAAACAGTTAACTCCAGGGAGACTGGAGTTCTAAAGCGCGAGAGCGCTATGCCAAAGCTCTATCTGGCAAGTTTCAAATGAAACTGTCAGATTCTTTACTCACTTCACTGAACAGTCGCTCGGAGATCAGCTCCTTCAGCTCGGTTCATTTCTCAAGCTCAAGCGAGTATTTTCAGTTCATTTGAACCGGCAAAAATATTTATTTTACGCATTTGGTTCAAAGCTCTATCTGGTAAACCGTAAGTACAGGATTTAAAGTCTGTGTGGAAAATTAATTATCGGTTCGGTTTTGAACCGATCGGTTTGCTAAAATAAGCATTTCTATTCATATTTTGGGCTTTTTAGAGTGCGGTTCCGGTTCTTATCGGTTCTAAAAAACCTATACTTTTAGGGTTTTTTCAAATAGCCGTGACAGTTAGGAACCGATAAAGAATGTCTTGCCTGGCACTGCCATCAAAGGCAAGTTTTGGATAGGCTGGCATTATATCTGAGAAACCCAAAAAACCGGGCCACTGGGTTTCAACACTGTGATGTCTGTGGGAAGCCTTTGCCAGGGCTGACCCACACACCACTTGTGTTTATTGTCTGGGGGCTGACCACCTCCTGTCAGACTGCCAGGTGTGTAAAATTTCCTGCAGCCACCCTGGAGAAGAGATTGGGCTGGCTCAGGGGCGAGAAACCAAAAGTCCGCTGACCGGATGGCCAGCCGGTTCAGCACCCACTGGACCAGAGGAGTGCCCTCTGACCAGGGCGAGACTTCCTCGGGCAAAGGAAGGCTGGTTCAGAGGAACCAGTCCCAGAAAAAGACAAAGAAATCAGCAGGTCTGGAGTCCAAAATTGTCTCTCCAACTGCTGCAGAGATAGCTAAAGCCATACAGATTGTCCAGTCACTGTCTCAGGGACCTGTCAACCACCAACAGCTAGCAAAAGGTTGGTTCGTTCCAGTTCCAGTGGTTCAAGAGTATGATGTTGAGTAATTTTATGAACCACAGGAGGGGAGGAGAATTTGATCATTATATGTGGCTGGGAGGGTCTGGGCGTGCCCATTGAACCGGACATTTCTCCAGACAGACCTTTAGAATCTCCCCCTATGCTGTCTGAGTCCCCTTCTCATTTTATGTTTTATAAAAAAGTTGCAGAAACCCTCCAGCTTCCTTTAGAAGAGGCTGTGGATGAGCAAGAGGAGCCTGATTATGTAGAAATGATGGATATACCAGAGTCTAGGAGGTTGTCTATTCCTTTGCATAAGTCATTTAGGAAGCAAACAACAAAGATTTTTAAAAAATCCTCATTCTGTCCCTCCTGTAGATAAAAAAAAAAAAAAATGGACAGAAGGTATACTTTGTCAGGCCCTGATACAGACTTCCTCACTGAGCAGTGTAGTCATGTAGGTGTGGTACAAGCTGCAGCCTGTGACAAGGCTAATATTCCCCTGGCCTCACATCCTCCTGATAAGGATTCCAGGAAGATTGATGCCATGGTGAAAAAACAATATATGGCAGCTTCTTTGGGACTCAGGCAGGCAAATTATATGGCTTATGTGGCTAGATATCAGAAATCTAGATGGGACACAGTATTGCAGTTAGCCAAGCAGGCCCATGGCCAGCTGGCTAGTGAGTTGGAACAGGTGGCTGCTGATGGCATTGAAGCCTCTAAAGTTCAATTTCATACTGCTGTTGATGTTAATGATGTTTCCTCTAGGGTCATGGCCACTTCTGTAGCTTTCCGTAGGTTGGCATGGCTCAGATGCACTAATCTGTCCCAAGATACTCAGTCAAAGGCTATGGATTTTCCTTAGTGGGAAATTCTCTGTTTGGGGAACAAACAGAAAATTATATGAAAAGATGGATGAATACAGAACTACCTACAAAGTGCCCAGGCCAAGGGAGGCATGCCACTCCACAAGGCACGCTCCCAGAGATAGGGGCAGGCCTTTCCACAGGCCTTTTACCAATCTCAAGCCTCCTCTGCGTTTGCACAGAGGGTTTCTTCAGAGGCAGAGGTAGGCAGGGCACAAGTAAACCGTCCCCTCCCTCAGCCTAAGGTTGTGCCAGCAGCAGGACCCCAGATGGGTGCCTAGGGCCGATTCTCCTGTACCGGTGGGGGCAGATTGGCTTATTTCAGCCAGAACTGGCTGTCCCTAACTTCGGACGGATGGGTTCTGGAGGTAGTAAGCCAGGGTCTGGTTCTCAGCTTCAAACAGTTTCCAAAGATGAGAGCCAGACATTTTCCACCTGCAAATCCTTCAAAAGCCCTTGCTTTGGAAGCAGAGGTTTCTTCTCTTCTAGACTGCAAAGCAGTGGAAAGGGTCCCTCCTTGCCACCAGGGCAAGGGGCTGTACTCAAGATACTTTCTTACCCCAAAAAAGACAGGAGAATGGCGGCCCATTCTAGATTTAAGGTGCCTGAACAAGCATCTTTTGAAACCAAAGTTCAAAATGTTAACTCTGGCAATGATTTTGCCTTCCCTGAGGCCAGGGGACTGGCTATCTTCCCTGGACCTCAAGGATGCCTATTTTCATGTCCTGATCAGGCCTTCTCACCGAAAGTACCTCAGGTTCAAACTGCCCTCAGACCACTACCAGTTCAGAGCAATGCCCTTCGGCCTTACCTCTGCTCCAAGGGTATTCACAAAATGTCTAGCTGTGGTAGTGGCTCATTTAAGAAGGCAAGGGTTGCTGTGTTTCCTTACCTGGACGACTGGCTCATAGTGGGTCAGTCTCAGATCAGGTAAATCCACTTGCAAGTCACCCAGCAGCTTCTACTTCCTGGGATTCCTGCTGAATTTACCAAAGTCAGTTCTGGAACCAGTTCAGGTACTAACTTTCATAGGTGCAGAATTGAACACAAAGTTAGCCAGGGCATTTCTCCCTCGGAAAGGGTAGACAGACTCTTTGCCCTGGCATCCTCCTTTACCCTGCGGGTCTCTCGACCAACAAGGCATTTCTGCAACTCCTAGGGCACATGGCTGCTTCCACAGCTGTTGTGCAAGGAGCAAGATTCCAGATGAGGGACATTCAGTTCCATTTGAGGGCCTATTGGTCTCAAAGGAGAGGACCCCTTACCAAATTAGTCCCAGTGACCCCAAACTTTGATCCTGGCTCTCCAGTGGTGGCAGGATCAAAGCAACTCACAAGGGGTTCCCTTCATTCCCGTTTCCCTCCCTCACCCTCACCACGGATGCCTCCCTGCTAGGGTGGGGGGCTCACTTGGGCGACCTTTCCACTCAGGGAGTGTGGTCCCCTCAGGAATCTCTGCTCCACATCAGAGCTGTCTTTTTAGCTCTTCAGGTTTTTTCAGCTTCTGTCCAGAACAAAGTAGTTCAAGTCAGGACAGACAACACCACAACAATGTGGTACATCAACAAGCAAGGGGGCACTCGGTCATCAGCCTTGTGCACCGAAGCAATGAAGTTGTGGTCTCTGGCTTACTCCCTGAACACCTCCCTGATAGCAGTTCACCTTCCAGGGAAGGACAATGTCCTGGCGGATGTCCTCAGCAGGATTTCTCAGGGCCATCACGAATGGGCTCTGAATCCTCAGGTGCTGGGGTCAGTCTTTGCCAGATGGGGCACCCCTCAGATAGATCTTTTCGCAGCCCCAGACAACCACCAAGTTCCTCTATTTTGTTGCAGGCCTCCAGTGCTGGGCTCAGTCCCTCTGGACGCCTTTCTGTTGGATTGGAAGGGGAAGTTCCTATATGCCTTTCCCCCTTCCTCTTCTCTTCAGGGTATTAGTAAAATCAGATCTCAGCCCTGCAAAGTGATTCTGATTGCTCCAGATTGGGCCAGACAGCCCTGGTACCCTCTGATTCTGTCCCTGACAGTCCACCCTGCCCTGAGCTTGCCCAGAGTCCACGACTTGCTGGCCTGTGCACAGGGGAGAGTGTGGTATCCGGACCTCAGATCCCTCCATCTCAAGACTTGGCTCTTGAGGAGTTAGAATTTGCTGATTTACACCTTTCCCAAGGTGTCCTGGATATTTTAAAGGCTTCAAGGAAGCCTTCCACTAGGACCACTTACAATTCTAAGTGGAAGAGGTTTTCCATCTGGTGTTCTGAGAAACAGATTGTCCCAGAATCTGCTGATTTGCCCATTTGACTGGACTATTTGGTCCATTTAAATTCCTTAGGCCTTAGGCCAGCTACCTTAAAGGTTCATCTGGCAGCTGTCTCTGCTTTTGTATCAGCAGGGAAGCCTGCTTCTCTTCCTCTCATCCTGTGTTTTCCAAGTTTTTTAAGGGGTTCCACACTAACCCTCCTTTTTCGAGACCAGCTCCTGCCTGGGACCTGAATGTTTACATTGCTCAGTTAATGCAACCCCCTTTGAGCCTCTGTCTTCAGCAGATCTCAAGTTTCTAACTTGGAAAACTGCTTTTCTAGTGGCTATCACTTCTGCCAGACGCATAAGTGAATTACAAGCCCTGTCAGTGGAAAAAGATTTTATATCTTTTCACAGAGATAAGGTAGTCCTCAGGACTAACAGAAAGTTTTTGCCTAAAGTGGTTTCAGATTTCCATCTGAACCAATCCATCTCTCCTCCAGTATTTTTCACTGGCATTCTTCCTCGGTGAGAGAGACTGCACAGTTTAGACGTCAAAAGAGCTTTAAGCTACTATTTGGACGCACCAAGGGTCACAGGTTCAATCCTCCAACTCTTCCTTACCTATGGGCTAGGTTGGCAAGGGAAACCTGCCACTAAGAGGACAGTTGCAAGGTGGATTGTCTCTTGTATCCAATTTTGTTACCAAAACTAGGTAGAGAACCCCCTCAGGACTGAGGGCTCACTCCACTGGGGGTACAGCTGCACCTCTAGCGGCTGCAGAGATATTCGCATTCTGGAAATCTGTCAAGCTGCTACTTGGAAAACAGTTCACACTTTACCAAGCATTATTCCCTGGATGTCCAGTCCAGGAGAGATGCCTGCTTTTGCACACTGTGCTTCAGAGCCTATTTCCTAAGTAGGTTCTGACCCTCCTCCATGGAGGTACTGCTGTGTATCTGTCTTAGTCATAATATAGCAAGACTTCATGGTGTTTGAAGAAAAATTACTCACCTTAGTAATTGCTTTTCTTCTCATGGAGTCTTGCTATATTATGACCACCCCCCCAACCTGCCCCTCTCAGAACTTCTACTTGGGTAGGGGTTGGCAAATTAGTGCAAGCACTGTGTCATGCCATTTTAGTTCTTCCCTTTCCCCCCCTTTTATTTAGGGTTAGGGAACTAGGTATTTCTGTTTTTAAGTAATATATGGCCCCCTTCGGACTTGAGTCTTTTGGGGAAGGGGGGTCTAATAGTGCTTGTTAGGGGTGAAACTAATAATATTATTATCATTGTTGTTATTATTATTGCTCTTGTTGTTGTTGTGTTTGCTGTTGTTATTCCTACTAGTAGGTAGCCACTTGGCTAGTGTAGAGCTTTCCACACAGACTTGCTGCTTAGTATTAGCTTCGTAAAGATCTGACAGTTTCATTTGAAACTTGCCAGATAGAGCTTTGGCATAGCGCTCTCGCGCTTTAGAACTCCAGTCTCCCTGGAGTTAACTGTTTCCTCTCCGGGGCAGTTCAAGTGCTGTGGCTAACTGCCTTAAGTCATAATATAGCAAGACTCCATGAGAAGAAAAGCAATTACTAAGGTGAGTATTTTTTTCTGCAGCCTACTTGTGTTCAGTGCGCCGCTGCCATTACATTTTTTTTTTTTTTTTTTTTTAACTAGGAGAGAGACACTAAGCTGAAGCTTGTTTACAGGTGCAACCTGGGAGCACAAGGAAGTTAAGTAACTTGCTCAGGGTCACAGTATGCAAGAGGGGGCTGTGGGATTCAAACCCAGGTCTCCAGGTTTGCAGCTCAGAGCCTTAAACCACTGTGCTATACTGCCTCCACTACTTGGCGCAATTTCTGATCTTTGAACTGGTAAGATCATTCCATTTTCTTTCTGTTTTGGCGCTGATTCTGTTTTCTGTAATTTTTATTTTGTCCGTGCCTCATGTCGAGGTAGAGTTCGAAGGAGGACAAAAAGAAATTTTCTAAGGCGGGCTGGTCTCCTATGTGTCTACGTCCCTGTGGTGGGCAGATTTCTGTCTTGGATCGTCATGATCGCTGTCTTACCTGCCTGGGTCCAAACCATGATATGGACAACTGTCATGCCTGTTTCTCCATGGATTGCCAGGTTCTTGAATACAGCGCATTCAAGGTCAGCCGTGCTCCGCCGACCTTCGGAGCATGGTGTCACGCTAGGGACCCCTCCTGATTATATTTGGACTGGGGAGGAGGGGGCCTCCTCCTCTTCGAGCTTCACCATGACTGAAGTCTCTACCAAGGTGCTGGAGGCATGGTCCAGTTCTTCCGGGCACTGGTCCAGGAGCACAGTTCTGGCAGTCACCTCCTCGGACGTGCAGGCACCCCCCCCCCGCCGGTGCCATGACCTATGCTTGCTGGGCCTGGCTCAGTGGTTCCCTCAGCGCCACCCGTTGGTGCTGCCCTGGATCCTGGAGCTGTTCATGGCTCCAGTGATCAGGGTGTCATCGCGGGTGGTATTTAGCCTACTCGCGGTGCCGCTCGTGGCACCACAGGTAGATGAGCTCTGGGTGTGGCCTCTCTGCTGGTTTCCCTGATCTACTGATCATACTCCGAGAGGGCTCTTGCAGTAGGTAATTACATATAGGACAGATGCCGGCTGGCGTCGGGACACAACGGAAAAATTTCTAGCTAGCAGTCTCAGGTGGGGGACCGCCCCACGTCAGGTGACTGACGTCATGCGGCGTCAGTATAAAGGGTGGTCCTCCACGCCTGCCTTCCAGTTCTTTCCGCTGTTGGCTTGTGTCAGCACCTCGCAGTAAAGTTCAGCGGCGCCAATGCTTCGCCGGTAGTTTTGACCGTCTTTTTTTCGATTCTTCGACTAAAATAGTCCAGCATTTGTCGGTGTATGTCGTCCCATACACCTTCCGAGCATAAAAATAAGTGCGACTCATGCGGCGCCCAACTCCCGCACAAGGTCAGCCATTCCCAGTGCCTCTTCTGTCTAGGCCCGGATTATCAGGTGAAGTGCCAGCACTGCCTAAAATTCAGTGCCGCCACCCGCAGACGGAGGCAGCAGTCCCTGGAGGCCCACATACTAAAGAAGAAAATGTCCTCCATGGAGAAAGAGTTAAAGGAGCTCCGGCAGGCATCCACTTCCCCCGAAGGCCATCGTAAGAAGCAAGACAAGGAGAAGCACCGGGATAAGGGCTCCTCATCCACCACGCGTAAATCTTCAGGCGTCGCCGTGCTGCAATTAACGTCCCCTCGAGGGGACCGCTCCGTGGCTAGCTTGGAGGCTTCCTAGGTGGCGTCAGCCACGCCCGTTGGCTCGCGCTCAGGCCCGTGCAGGCGCCTCCGAGCTGTGGAGGCCTCTGCTCCCAGTAAAGCCGCCACTGTGTGCAGCCTACTGGTTTGGCCGGCTCCGGCAAGCGTGACGTCGGCTCCTCCGGCGCCTGCACGGAGATGGTAGATGTTGCCTGACCCTTCGGGGCGGCGTGCGGCCCCTCTTCCGCCCGACAGGGCCGCTTCTCCTTCGCAACCTGCCTTGGGCGATGGGTCCGATAAGTCTGACCTCGGCTTCTCCAGCGTCTGCCTGGATTCCGCTGATAAGACTGACATCGGCCTGCCCTACGCCCGCACGGCGTCTGAGCAGACACTGGACTCTCCCACGTCTGCCATTGCCAGCGTCCCGCAGCCTTCGCTGCCCTCTGTGGGCCCTGGGTCTCCTCAGCCTGACCCCTGGGACTTTTCTCCTCCATCCCCCGGCGATGCTGAGGTTCCTGCTGCACCCCCGTCAGGCCGTCCACCCGTTGGTCCGACTGACCTGGCGTTGATTCCCTGGACACAGCTCCGGCCTTGAGTCTTGCCAGCGCCAGCGACATCCCGGCTCCCGGATGCCGCTCCAGCGCCCGGCCTTCCGCCCACCGGGCCTCCTGCTCCAGGCCTGCACATGGGCCCTTCCGGCTGGACCATTTCCAGCAGACCACCCAGCTCCCGGGTATCCGCGGTCTTAACCGGCTCCACAGTGTCCAACGCCCCAGTACCCGACGCCGGCCTATCCGCCACAGTACCCAGTGCCTCAATACCAGATGCTGGGTTTCCCGCCGTCAGGTTATGGATACACGCCTTACGGGTACAATCAATACCTGTATCCCCCTCCTTCTCCTCCTCCTCCCCTACCGCCCCCTCAGCCACCGGTGGACTTGAAGGAGACTCTGGCCTCCTGGTGGGCTGAGGCCAAGGCTCAACTCACCAGAGAGGTGGAGAGTCGTCTCACGATGACGGTGACGATTTCAGCTCCCGTATGTCCGTGATGACATACTCCCTCCTCACCTCCGGACATCAGGGGCGAGCCCTCTGGTTCCGGGGCGGGGCAGGATATGCATCCCCGAGGACCTTCCAAGGGGTCCGTTCCTCCCCCTTGCCAGGAGAGGGAGTCTTCCTCTTCACCCTCTTCCTCCTCAGATGACTCCGGCTGCTCCGAGCCGGACGTCGAGCCACACTCTCCGTCTAAGCCCAGGTCTAGGACTCCTTAGAAGTCTCCTCTGGAGGATCCTTCCTTTATGGAGTTACTACACAAAATCCAGGAGGTTTGCAAGTGGCATTCCTTGAAGCCGGATCCACAGCGTAAGAAACTCTCTGAACAACTGGACCTGCCTGAGACAGCTCCTACATTGGTGCCACCCTGGACTGAGCCTAATGCCGACCTTGTTTCCACTATTTGGAAGCAACCGTCTGCTTTAGCCCTGCTTCCTCGGAAGTCAAACAGGCTATATCAGGCTCCCGAGGGTGTTGACTTTTTAGATTCTCACCCTCGAGCTGATTCGGTTGTGATTAGCACTGCTCATGGCTGGACCGCTAACTCGAAACATCTGAGCTCGTCTCCACCTGACAAAGAATCCCGTCTTCTGGACCAGTACGGGAAGAAGATCTATGCTTCTTCGACTCTGGGTATTAGGGCCCTAAATTATGTCGGTCACATGGGGGATTACCAGAAGGCGATTCTTAGTGAGGTGGAATCCAAATTGGACTCCCTTCTGGACTCTCAAGTCAAACAGTAAGTGGCTGACCGCGTTCGCTCTGCACATTCGGCCAGTTGGCACATGCTTCGTGCTACTTACGATGCAGTGGACACTGCTGGTAGGAGCTCTGCTTTCGCCGCAGGCTTACGGCATCATGCCTGGCTCCGTATGTCAGGGTTGGTCCCTGAAGTGCAGTCCGCTGTTCAGGAAGCACCCTTCTGGGGTTCGGTGCTGTTCGGTGGTGATGTCAAGGACATTATCACCGATCTGCAGGAGAAGGGGACTGCACTGAAGTCTGTGGACTCTATGTATCATCCCCATCAAACGCAGCGCCGTCCCTTTCGCAGGTGGAATTGGCAAAAGGCGAAACCCCAGGGAAAGTGGGCCGCTAAACGCTGGGCCCCTCCAGCTGCCAAACCCCCTTCGCCCCAAAAAAAGGAGCAGGTGCTTCAGCCGTGACACTGCCCCACACCACCAGACTCCTTTCCTCTCCCACAGCCTCTGGGCCTTCTGGAGGAACCGGTGGGAGGGAGGTTTTCCCTCCACCTCCTGGGTTGGGAGAGGATAACTTCAGATTCCTGGGTGCTCCAGCTGACCGCAAAAGGACACTCAATAGAGTTTCTTCAGAAACCCCCTCGGCACCCTCCCCCAAGGTCATCGTACTCCCAGGAACATCATCTTCTGGTCCAGGAAGAGATTTCAGCACTTTTGCTGAAGGAGGCGATAGAACCCGTCCACATTCCTCTTCAGGGAACAGCATAATATTCCTATTTCTTCCTGGTCCCGAAGAAAATTGGACGTGAGACCGATTCTCGACCTCCGCTCCCTGAACTTGTTCGTGGAGTACAAGAGGTTCAGGATGCTCTCGCTGCAGAGCCTCCTGCCCCTTCTTCGGCTGGGACTGTGGCTGTGCGCTTTGGATATGCAGGATGCCTACCTGCATATCCCTATCCACCCTTCCAGTTGCAAATACCTGCGTTTTGCGTTTCAGGGGGACCACTACCAGTTCAAGGCCCTCCTATTTGGTCTTTCCTCGGTGCCCCGAGTGTTCTCCAGATGCCTTTCGGTGGTAGTGGCCTACCTGCGTAGCCATGGGGTGCAGGTTTTCCTGTACCTGGATGATTGGCTCCTGGCAGCCCCGTCCAGGGAGGAACTCCTGTGCTTCCTTTCCCTTACCCAGCAGGTCTTTGCCTGCCTGGGTATTACTATCAACCAAGCCAAGTCCCATCTGATCCCGTCCCAGAGGCTCCAGTTTATCGGGGCAATCCTGGACGCGACCTCTGCCAGGGCCTTCTTGCCACCAGACAGGGCGGCCACTCTTCAGGCCCAGGTCAGCCTGTTGTCCAGCCGCAGACGGGTCAGCGCCAGGTCAGTCCTTTGCCTCCTTGGGCTAATGGCGACTGTGATTCCGACAGTCCCTCGCGCTCGGCTCCACATGAGAATCTCTCAGTGGACACTTTGGTCTCAATGGGATCACCTGATGGATGACCTAGATCAACTTGTCCTGGTCTCCAGTCCCATGGCTCGGGACTTGCAGTGGTGGATGGTTCAGGAGAATCTCTGCCGGGGAGTTCCCTTCAGTCTCCCTCCCCCCTCACAGACGTTGAGTACGGACAACTCTGGCGAGGTTTGGGAAGTCCATCTCTGTTCTCACGGCACCCAGGGCTCCTGGTCCAAGCTTGAGAAGTCCCTCCACATCAATGTGCTGGAACTAAGGGCAGTACTGTATGCTCTTCAGGCTCTGCATCTGTATCTGTCTCCAGGTCACCTAGCGGTACAGATGGACAACATGTGTGTGGTCTGGTACATCAACAAACAGGGAGGAACTCATTCCTACCCCCTTTGCCGAGAGGCGATGCGAGTCTGGGATTGGGCAGTACAGCACAATCTTCACCTCATGGCATCTCATGTCCCAGGGATCAAGAACACGCTGGCAGACAGGCTAAGCCGGTCATCTGCTTTAGCTCACAAATGGGAACTGGATCAGGGGGTCGTAGATGACATCTTCCCTTCAGTCTCCCTATGCTGGGGAACTCCACAGGTAGACCTTTTGGCTTCCCAACAAAACACAAAACTTCCTGTCTTCTGCTCGTTTGCTGCAGGGCGCGGCATTTTTGGAGGCGCTGTGTCTCTAGACTGGAATAGCAGATTCGTCTATGTCCCCTCCCGATTCCACTGATTAAGAGGGTCTTGCAGAAACTCTGTTGAAAAGGAGCTTGAATTATTCTGATCACTCCTTTCTGGCCCAGGCAAGTTTGGTTCTGTCTTTTGCAACAGTACTCAGAGGAACCTCCTCTTCCTCTGTCACTCTTTTGCTGACCCAGGATCAGGGGATGCTGGTCCATCCTGGCCTCAGGTCCCCTCAGTTGCACACGTGGCTCTGGCAGATGTAGCTCAGGCCTGATTCGGGCCCCCTCCCCGAGTAGCTGAGATTCTGGTGGAGGCCAGGAAACCCTCAACCAGATCTACTTATGCCATGAAATGGAAGCGGTTCTCTATTTGGGCTGCCTCCAATGATGTCGAGTCCTTCTCGTGCTCTGTCTGCCGACTTCTGGATTACCTGCGGCACCTCTTCGATCTGGGTCTCAGCCATTCATCCTTAAAGGTTCACATGGTGGCCATTTCTGTCTATCATATCCCCTTTGCAGACAGAACGTTTGCTCAGCTGGAGGTCTCTAAGACCTTTTTGAGAGGGGTCCTTCACTTACGACCCCCTATCCGGGTTCCTGCCCCTCCTTGGGATCTGAATTTCATTTTAGAAAACTTACTCTGCCTCCTTTCGAGCTGGCAGCCTCAGTGGACCTAAAGTTCCTTTCTTGGAAGACTCTCTTCCTAGTGGCCATTATTTCTGCTCGATGGATTTCCGAGCTTCAGGCCCTGATGTGTAAAATCCCGTAGTTGATTTTTCACAAGGAATGTGTGGCTCTGCATACCAACCCTAAGTTTCTCCCTAAGGTGGTAGCGGAATCAATGGAATCAATCCATAGAGTTGCCTGCCCTTTTTACGCAGCACTCCAACCAAGGAGAGTACCTCCTGCATACTTTGGATGTTCACCGAATTCTGAGATACTACACCAACAGGACAAAGGATCTCAGAAAGACTGATCAACTGTTCGTCTCTTTTGCCCATAAAAGAGAAGGCAATGCAGTTTATAAGCAATGCCTATCGAAATGGTTGGCTCATTGCATCACTTTCTGTTATGACAAGTACAACAAGACCCTTGCTGGGTCAAGTAAGAAGCCACTCCACCAGAGGGGTCGCTGCCTCTGCGGCTTGTTTCAAGAATGTGGCAGTGGCTGACATTTGTGCAGCCGCCACTTGGACTTCTGTCCATACCTTTACGAAACATTACAGTTTGGACATTGTCTCTCGCCGTAGAGCAGGCTTCGGGCTGGCTGTTTTGCAAGGCCTTCACAACCAGAGGGTCTACTTCTGAGTAGCTTTCCTCCTCCCGTTTGCTTCTCCTTGTTCCAGACTGCTTGGGACTCAGTCCTGTATGTAATTACCTACTGCAAGAGCCCTTCAGTAAGATAATACAGTTATGTAAGAACTTACTGTAACAGTAGATCTTCGAGAGAGGCTCTTGCAGTAGGTAATCTTCCCGCCCTCCATCCCACTAAGCTTTTTCAGCTCCTTTTCCAGGAAGGGAAATATCCGCTTCTCTCTCATCTTGCCTTTTGGCCTTTGGTGGGAAAGAACTGGAAGGTGGGCATGGGGGACCACCCTTTTATACTGACGCCGCATGACGTCGGTCACCTGATGTAGGGGCGGTCTCCCGCCAGAGACTGCTAGCTAGAAATTTTTCCGTTGGGTTCTGACGCCAGCCGGCATCAGTCCTATATGTAATTACCTACTGTAAGAGCCTCTCTCGAAGATCTACTGTTACGGTAAGTTCTTATGTAACTGTACTTTCCTCGGAAGAGGATGACCGGGAGGCTGACCCAGATTAGCTGCCTGACTCTTTGGAGTACTAGGGCTGTCCTACACCCAGTACCTCAGTGCCCTCCAAATCCTCTCTTCCTTCAGGGCTGACTGTTGCAGTCAGCACTGACTCCTGTTCTGTTTTCGGCACCAGGAGCCACTGGTTGTTGAAGACAACTTTTGGCCTGGGGGAATTGAGACTCCGTGCTCCAGAGCCCGGGCCAGCATAGTTTCTGGTACCGTTCAGTCTCCTGGGGCTGGGAAGGGGGCTTCCACTCCCACTGCCTCCCCTGTGGGACCTGTGGGAGTGGAAGAGCCTCTGCGATTGGGTATGAGGAAGAGGTCCCTCTCTGAGTCAGTGGGGATGAAGGGATGATGTACAGCGGCCTTCTCTGGGGGGCCCTTAAGGGCTTGGGGAGGAGCCACAGTGCTGAGCTTTCCTTCACTCGCATGTCTCCATCGGGGGGAAACCTTGTGTGGGGTTAGGGACCCCCCCCATCTGGACCTCTGTGGCCCTGGTCACCTCACAGGGTTTCTCCTTCAGGGCTCAGTCCTGACTGCTGCTGTTTTGGTTGAGTGGCCAGTCACTGTACAGTCTGGTGGATCCTTCCTTGGTGCTGGATCACCCGTGCAATCTCCTAGCCCTGACAGAGGTCGTTATCAGCCTCTGAGATGCATCTCCCCCTTACCTCTAGCTCCTCCTTCTCACACCATTTGGATCTTTCGGGGTCCCTAACCTGGGAACAGTTCAGGGCCACTGCTGCTGCTTTTTTCAGATATATAAGAGCCATGGATGAGCAAATCTTTTATCTGTCATCCCTGCAACAGCTGGACTCTTGAGTCCTCAGACTTGTCGGCCTCCTTGTCTTCCTCTGGTGAGGAAAAGGATCCCTCCATCCACCTATCCTCAGACACTGATCAAATCTCCTGTCAGCATTTTCTTTCGGGGTTAGTCAACGAGCTCCACATCTCCAGGGTGGCAAGATGCAATCCTAACTGGGCAATGCGCTCTTTTCTGAGTGAGTTTAGTGCTGACCACTTGGTCTCTGCCTGGCTGGTTCCATTTCACTAAGTGTCGTACCGCACCTGGCAGGGTCCATCTGCCACTTCCCCAGCCTCGATGGACTGCCAGCTTAGGTATTGCACACCACAGGGGTCTCCAGGGGTTTTGCCTGACCCTACTTCAGGAGTGAGCCTCCTAGACACTCCTACCAGGCATAGAAGTCCGAGGCACGACCGACCCCCAGAGACGGACTCTGTGGAGTTTGACCGATGGGGGAGGAGAGTTTTCTCCTCAGCACACTTGATGTTATGCATAGCTTTGCATCAGGCCCATCATGCTGCCTACAACAGGCACCTAGGGTTGATGCTAAGCCAAGTGCTTGCATCGCTGCCTGATGCGGAGGACAACCAGGCAAACCATTGCCCTCTCCACATGGGACTTGGAGCTTGCGAGGCCCCAGGTAGGGGCATCTTACGAAGTCGGTGAGGTGGCATCCAGGCTAGAGGGGACTGCAGTCTGCATCAGGTGGAAGGTATGGCTTCACCTTTCAAGGTTGGCACCTGTGGCCGGCGAATGGTGCTTTCCTCCTCCTTCCAAGGGACCCGCCTTTTCTCCCGCCGCGAGGCGGTAACTTCAGGGGTGACTTCCTTCTCTCAGGCAAAGTGAGACCGTGTCTCACCCTGACCAGTCACAGGCCTAACCGACCAGTGAGGATCCCCTCCCTCTGTGTTCCCCCACAGGGGGCTGAGGGACTGTGTCCCTCAGGGAGGTGCCAGGTCCCCTTCAGGGAGCTTGGTACTCACCCACGAGTGATGAATGGTAAAGATTGACACAGGGAAGATATGAAAATTACTTACCTATTGTAATTCTTGATCTTCCTGTGTATCTTCACCATTCATCACTGCTTCCCGCTCCCTCAATCCCCTCTTGGGCCTCAGTTTCTAGACGGTGCCTCCTTTCTGCTTGCTCTCCCCCCCATTGAGGCCAATTGTGGGCAGAGTCCCACTGGTATCTCCGAGCCCTCTGCTCCTTCAGTGATGAGACAGAAAGCTCTCCTGTGGGGGAAGGCAAGTAGGGCTCCTCACCGTTGTCTTCATCACTGGGACTCCCCTGGGTCCTCTTCTCGGCACCCTGTTAGGAATTCTCCCTTGACTTGGTCCACACTTTTCCTAGATCTGCCTGACCAGTTCAGTTTTTTTCATGCGGGGAGGATCCCTGTCAGGGTAAAGAGGGCCCTTCGGGACTCCCATTCTTGCTTTTCCTATGGGGTCATAACTCCTCCCCTCTGTTCTTCGGGGGGGGGGGTTCTTGGGACAGGATCCCCTCTTGATCCTTACAGGGTCTGTCCTGTGACATTGTGCCTTTTGTCCTCCTCCAAGATACTGGTCTTCTTGGACTTTAACTAGGAGGCTGGAGTCTGAAGGGATCATGTCCCTGGGTGGTTCTCTCTTCCCACCCTGGAGTTCGGTGAGGGGGGGGGGGACCCTTACTACACCAGTGTCTCCTCCCAGAGAGAAGGGAACTTCATGCTTGGCACCTGAATAAGCCTGCCCTGCTGGACCGGTGCCCAGCATGGCCTACCTTGCCTACTAATCCAGCCAAGGAGTGTGGGGTACTTCTTAAAGGAAATATTGTAGTAACCGCTCTCAAGCAAGGGGCCATCATGGGGTGGCAGTGCCTCTCTCTCCCCCTGGCCCTCAGGAAGGTGGTTGGCCCCTGTTACAGTGTGGAGGGATCTCTCATCCCCTCTCTATCCTTTCTATCCCTGTCTTCCTTCATCCTATCTCTCTCTCTCTCTCTCTCTTCATCTTTCCGTCCAGAGGTTGGGGTCCATTACCCCGACCCCCTAGGTATTCTCCTATCTTCTGGCTGGCTTTATTCCTTTTTCTGTTCATATTTTTTCCTTTTGGCTCTCCCGTGGGCTCCCCTTGCCCCACCTTTGTCTTTTCTCTGTCTCTTCTTCCACTCTCTGGCAAGCAGAACTGAGGTGGAGGAGGAGTCTGCTTCTGTTACTGGCCAACCCTTGAGCACCATGTAGTACGTTGGTCTCGAGGGTGGCGCGACTCCTCCCCCTTAGGGGGAAAAAAATGGCTCCTGCTGGGTACTACACCTCCGTGTTATACCCACCAGTGATGAATGTTGAAGATAAACGGGAAGATCAAGAATTACGATAGGTATGTAATTTTCATTTTCCTCCTTTTCCAGGACATGGGCTCATGAGGACTCCATGTGGGAGTGTGCATACAGTTGCGTGAAAGTCACTGGGCTGGCCTCACATCCTCTCTCCCAAGAGTCTGCACTGTCACCTGTAGTCACCCAGGTAGCTTTGTTGCAGCAGAGCTGTTCACCCACTCTTACCTGAGGAAGAGAGGATTCCCTGGGATATTCGGTTCACCCACCCTCACCCGCTGGCCCTTTGATCTAGGCTCACTATCAAGTCTCATTCACAGACAGCATTGTTGCTGCTGCACCGATGGGATGGTTTGTACGTTACAGTCCTTATGAACTAGTGATGTGACTTGTTTCTAAAGTGATTGGCTGCAGATAGGGATATACAGCACTGAGTGCAAACTGTGTAATTGGATTACTAGCTGGTTGACTTTAGGATGGCTTCAGGCACACTTATGGCTTATTTTATTTTATGTTTTTTACTCTCCATTTTAAAATGGATTGTTTAGTTGGTCCATCTTGGTCTGTCAGCAGGCCAATACTGTGAGTGTACACCTGGTATTTTGAATCTTGAGTAATTTTGTTAGGCAAAGGATGCCAGAAATGACATCATGAAAAGGGCTGACCCAGTGGCATGAGGCCAGGGTTCACATATAATTCTCCCCCCGATCCCACACTGAGGGCTAAATGCATTGCAGAGTTGAAGGACTTCGCTACCGTAGAGGGAGGAGGAGGGGTGGCTGAGGCTGAATGCACTGCAGTGGGAAGGACTTGACTCCCGGACAGAGGGTGAGCTAAAGGGCTCAGTGCATTATAGAGGTGAGGGACTTGGCTCCTGAGGGAGGGAGGGAGGGAGGAAGGGGTGGGCTGTGAGAACTTATTGCTTTGCAAAATGTGATGCTTGGCTTCTGGTGAGGGGAGGAGGGAGGGAGTGAGCTGGCTGAGAGCCGAATGCTTTGCAGGGGTAAGGGACTTTGTTCCTGAGGAGGGAAGGGGTGAGTTTGCTGAGGCCTCAGTGCAGTGTAGAGATGAGGGACGTAGCTCCTGAGGGGGGAAAGAGAGAGAGAAGGTGAGCTGGCAGTGGACTGAGTGCACTGCAGAGGTGAGTGATTTGGCTCATGGGGATGGAGGGAGTGGGCTGGCTGAAAGCTGAATGTATTGTAGAGGTGAGAGACTTGGCCACTGGGGTGGGAGGGAGTGGTTGGGAACTTGGTTCCTGGGGGAATGAGGGGGGGTGGGCTGGCTGACAGATGACTGCAATGAAGAGGTAAAGGTCATGGCTCCTGGGGAGGGAGAGGACTTTTTGTCTGAGAGCTGAATGTTTTGCAGAGGCTGGGGACTTGGCTCCTCCTTGGGAAGTGGGGGAAGGAGGTGGGCTGTTTACATACCCTGTGCCTGCTGGAGGGAGGGTGCAGCTGTGTTGATCCTGATTTATGGTAGGGGTGGGTCAGGACAAAAAGGGGCACATTGAGCGTAAAAGAAATCTTATAAGAAATTTATTTTATTTAAAATTCTATAACCAGGAAAGGCACTATGAGCAGAAGCTTGTTTCCAGATTCAACCTGAGGAGGGGGGTATAAAGCAACAGAAGGTAAACTGAATGCAGTTACAGGGTAATACAGTGTACATAAAAGAGCAGTTTGCAGAACGATAATTACATATATTTTAAAGTGAGTATTTACATTTATATACATATAGTTCGTGTATATACACATTATTAGGTTGAAGTAGACAAGCAGTAGACAGTAGATAAGTTTTGCAGGACAAATGAAAGAAATGTAAAACTTTAAATCTTTGTAACTGTCTCTTAATGGTGATGAGACATTTGTGGGGGCTGGCATACCTCCTGTAAAGGTACTCTCCTTTTTGTGCTGTTTTTCACACGAGGGATGTGTGGTTAATTACATGACCCAGCCCCCTTATTGTGCTGTGCTGCTCATACGTCATCAAATATATTGTCACCTGTGAAGACTTACAATTCAGGAATGTTTTGATGAGGATGTTTTAATTTCTTTCTACAGGTCACTTGAAGAACCCAAGATGATCACTGCCTTTTCAGGAAAGCAAGCTGGGAAACAAATTGTTCACATTGCATGTGGCAGTACGTACAGTGCTGCCATCAGTGCTGACGGCGAACTGTACACCTGGGGACGGGGAAACTATGGAAGACTGGGACATGGTATTGGCATGTTTGGTTGTTTCTTATTGGAATGGCTATTGCTAAAAATGGAGATCATATAAGTGGCTGCTGCAGTATAAATCAGCTGATTCTGTCTTTGAACTTGTAATGGCCTGGGCGATTCAAATCATTGTATAGCCTCTGTACATTAGTTGTTATAGTACTAGTGTCCTGTGGTGTTAGAAATGACTTTGAAAAATCCACAAACATGATTGCCTTACACATTTCACATGACATACATTAATGTGCTAGTACTCTGCCCAAATTTGTAAATGTAATCAGCTGGTGCACTTTGTATATCTGACGCCCCCCGGTACTGATTAAAAGATTTCAATTTCATTTTATTACCCACACTCCCAACCCTTTTCCATTATGAATGTGGGTTATGCAGTCATCTGATACAGTGTTAATACAATGGAGAGAACACATTTGTAAACAATAGGTAGCTTTTTCATCAGCTGCTGTACACAAACATCATGTCCCGATATTCAGAATATTAGCATATGCAATTTGATTGCCCCTTGCAGATTTTAAAACTCCTCTTATTGGCAGAAAAATGCCTATCCAGAGTTTTCCAGGAACTTCCCTACATAATTATTGTAGTCTTATCTACAGTTTTAGCATGCGACACAGTGCTAGTGAATTGTGTTCTCTTAGTTGCATTGTACTGTTTTGTATCTATGAATTTAAAAATTCACTAAAATTCAAGTTAAGAGATTATTGTAGCTAAATTGATTCAGGCAGTGCTTCTCTAGGGACCGGACTGCCATGTTTGTTCCATAATAGTTATTCTAAAATTTGTAGGAGCAAACAAATTGCACATAAAAAAGTTTTGAATATCTAGCCCTGTATATTTTTTCTATTTATTAACACTAAGCTGAGATGCAGTATCTTATTTCCAGTAGGATCCTGCTTCTCACTGTTTCCACAGCTGGGGGGGAGGTGGAACACTGGGAGGTTAAGTAACTTGCCTAAGGTCACATAATCGGTATTTGCTATTATCTAGGTGTAGTACGGTTTGAACCTGTGGTGTCTTTCTTCCCAAGACAGTGCTTTAACTACTAGACCACACTGACTCTTATTGCCTGCTGCAAGAGCTCTATCTTGAAGTGAGATCATACTTTGCAGTTTAAATTGTTAAAGCTATAATTGGTTCGCCCAATCAAAAGTCCTGATGTGATCAAATTAAATGTTTTACTTAGAAAATTAAAGCAACAGTGCATCAATTTTGACCCGTAGTTTTTTTATGCTATTTTAGATTGCCAGTTACCTCCTAACTTGTATGATGCCCTACTTTCCACAATTTGAGTGTACTTTAATACTTTTTTTTCATGTTTGAAATAATAAAATAATAAAAGGAGCACTCCTTTTTAATATGGCTTGGACCAGGTCTTCATCGATATTCTCAGCTGTTTTTGTCCATCGGTTGTTTAACTATCACTTCTGTTGTGACTAAAATGAACTGTCATGCATGCAACAGGCAGTGCTCCCTGACATCTGCAAATACTGATGACATTTTGGTACAGGCCATATTGAAAGAAGCGCTCCTTTTATTATTTCAAACGTGAAAAAAAGTACCAAAGCAGACTCAGGTTGTGGAAAGAAGGATATCATAAGAGTCTGGAAGTAAGTGACAGTCTAAAATAGCATAAAAAAGTGTATATGCCGGTTGTCGAAGAGGTAAGGATTTCCAGGAGGTCCTTGGCAAGAAACGGTTGAGGGTCATTTTGGAGGAGTCCTCGGATGACTCTGATCATGAGTCCTTGGTCTCCCCTAGGACGCTGTTCCTCAACCATAGCTCAGTCAAGGAGCTCATCAGAGCATGGTCCGGTATCCTTCGGAGCACTTCTCTGGCTCATCTTGGAGTCCATGTAAGTCCTGCTTGAGCCAATCCAGAAAAATGTCTGTTCCCCCTCACAGACATTGTAGACTGGGGCAAATCCTCAGCGGCTGCCTTCTCTCTGTCTGAGGCCATCTTGGGACCCACTCTGGAGCTTTGGAATCATCCAGCATCCTGCCTGCATGGTCTGCAAGTATGTGGTCCCCACAGGTTCCTTTTTGGAATTCTCAGGCCTTCCCTCTGCGGAGGGGTTGGTCACCTGAGTCAGTGTTCTTAAGCCCAGATATTGGGGGGGGGGTGTGGACAAGCCTCTGGACAGAGAGTCCGGCAAAATTCCACACCACTAAAAAGGTGTATGCTGCATCGTCTTTGGGTCTCCACTTTGGTCACGCCCTGATGGGGATCTTCAGTGCTATCCTCCCTCACCTCCCTGTGGATCAACAGTTTGTGGTGATGGTCATTAGAGACCAGGGTCAATTGCTGGCTAAACACCAGCTTCAGACAACTTTGGATATAGGTGACTCATGCTCATGCCATAGGATTGCTTTTTCTATGCATGTTGGGGCCTGGCTATGTCTGTCCACTTTCATGACAGGCACCCAGGACAAGCTAGCTGATATCCTGTTCTTGGGCTCCAGCTTTACAGTAGCAGTCCTTTCTGCCACAGCCTCCTCAGCAGCAACCCCAGCAGGAGCAGTACCAGGCCTGGCACTTGAAGCTCAAGTCCAGCGGCCAGGATCCTAAAAAAGGGAGGGAGCAGAGGTAGTGGTAGTAGTGCCCCTCCAGCTGCAGCCACTGATGCCCCTCCTAAATCTGCCCTGTGACGGATTGGGGGTGTCATCCCTCCATCTGTATTGTCCCTGCTTGGTCTCCCCTTTGGAGATCAGCTACGTTACTTCTTGCCATGCTGATCCGCTATCACAATGGACAAGTTTGTGTTGGATATAGTGGGCAGAGGATTGTCTCTAGTTGTCTCACTGTATGGCACTGAAGCTAGGGCCTGATCTAGCTTCGACTATAGATGCTTGTTGTAAGCTGCCTAATGTGCCTGGTGTGCAGCAATGCACAAGATGGTGCGTGCTGTGGTTAAAAACCCTCCTCCCCAGGGATCTGCCTCAGCAGAGTCCACCTCAGGAGGTTGGTCACGCACAGCACGTATAGGCCCAGTGGGGGTCTGCAGTACCCAAATCTCCGAAGTGGGGTGAGGTATAGCTCCTGCAGACCATGTGGGAGCACAATACCTGCACTGGATGTCCTATGGGGCTGGAGAAAAGATGGAGCCAGACATTCCTGGATGCTTCCTCAAAGGTCTGAGGCCAAAGAGGGGGTGACAAAAGAGTTAAATCCCCAAAGGAATCAGAGGCAGGGTAGTAGAATTCTGGCCCCCAAAAAAAAAAAATTCAGCATCTCAGTGAGGGATTGATAGTACACAGATTACTCAGCATTTGCAGACCTGTGAATGAAAAAATCCTCATCCTTAGAGGAGGAAGTAGGAAAGGATGAGATGGAGAATGATTGTGCTGGAACCCCAGGTCTAAACAGGGCCGGTCAGATTGAAGATGGTATTGGTGGAAGACATCAGCCATTCTTTCATACTGATGCCAGGTCATGGGCGTGAGAACGACCTACAGTACCCATCAGTTTAGAGAGGGGTAGCAGAGGACTGCGAGCAGTGTGGAAGCCAGAGGCTCCAGGTTATCTGCCAGGGCTGTGAGAGTGCTCGGGGAACCTCTTCCAGGCAGAGGAACTGGCAGACTTGCCCAGGTGGAGTTGACTAATCAGAGGTTTGACCTAAATGGTGCCCTGGGGGGAGGGACCCTAGATGGGGAGAGCAGAGCTGCACATGTCCCATAGGGCAGCCCCAGTCAACACCAGTGATGAATTCAGCCAGTTCTGGGAAGAAATGAGCCACCAGGCCACTAATAGAATCCCAGCCGATGCTGCCTTCAGCACTAGTCACAAGGTCAGCAGTATATCCAGTGGTGAGTCGCAACCCCGAACCAAGCCTTGTACTAGAACCAGAACCATCCCTGGAACCGCCTCTGTACCTGGCACTGCAGACTGTACCAGGACCAGACCCAGCACTGCGAATGGCATTGTGGAAGGCACAGAGACCTAAACTGGTGCCATGGGTAGCACCAGAACCATTCCCAATGCTGTCCCCTGCATCAGGCCAAGGGATGAAACTAGGGGTGACATGGTAAATGGCATCAAACTCAGAACTGGGCCCAGGGTCGATTCTGTCACTGCTGTACTCGAGCTCAAGGTCAGTATCCTAATCCGCCCCCAGGCCACTAGGGCACATGGGAGGAGATGACCACCACCTTGGACTCCAGGACAAGGTCAGATATCTTCCCTCAGTGTGAGCCAGCTCCTCCCCTCTTTTGGGGAAAGCTTGGTACTCTCACCCATCAGTGTAAATGAATGGTGAAGATTGATTACAAACATAGAACTTGATGGCAGATAAGGATCACTTTGCCCACCTAGTCTGCCCATTTTCCCTATCTACCGCAGTACCGCTGATCCTACTTGATCTCTGGCTTTTGCCCTCTTCCTTTTGCTAGGGTTCCCTTGTGCCTATCCCATGCGTTCTTGAATTCCCCTACCATTTTCATCCCCCCCCCCACCTCCGCTGAGAGACTGTTCCATGCATCCACCACCCTTTCTGTTGAAGGGAAAAAGGAAAAAAAAAAGTACTCACCGTAATTTTTGATCTGCCAGAATATCTTCACCATTCTTTCACATGCCTGGTCAGGTAAGTGCCAGGGCCTCTGGACAGCTCACCCTTTTGTGTGCCTCAGCCCACTGGCATCCTTCTTGCCGCTTCTTTTGGGAGCTGTTTTTCCATTCTGGGGGGTAAAACTTTTTTTCTTTTTTTTTTGTAAGAGACAATTTGGGGGGTATTTTTCTCCCCTTTTCCCTTAAGCGCTTCTTCCTCTCCTTGCTAGGGATATCTGACAAGGTATATCTGTGTTGCTGCTGTTGCAGCATTGGCTCCACTTTGTCCATACTGCTAAGCTTTTGCCATGTGGCAGTACCTCGCACTTGGGACAAGGTGCAGGCCAGTGAAGTAGGATTTTTCCCCGCGATACTCCTCAGCCTGCTAGGCAGGGTGCTTTTGTTCCACACTCAGCTTTTGGAATTCATATTCTTCACATTCACGTTGCTCACATCCATTATTTCTTTTTCTTCACTCCTTTTGGTGTGGCAACAAGAAAGTATTTGTGCTCTCAGACTCTGTCCAGTCACATCTGCTATTGCTCCTTGTGGGGAGTCTTGGAGATCTTGCTCTACTAAATTTTTGTCCTTATGGGAGTAAAAAAATTTAAGTTGGCAGTCTACCATCTTATTTACACACAGGTCCCCTACGCCTCTCTGAATCAGCCAGGGCTATATGCAAGGGCTTCTTCTCCTCTCCACCTTCTTATCCAAGTGGCTAAATTAGGCCCTGGCTCTCATGCCCACTACCCTTGTGCCCCCCTTAAGCCCAGCCCTTAGTTCAACTAAGTTGATAGTCTTGCTTTATTATGTTACTATTTTTATATTTAATATACTTTTCATATCCTTTTGGGCTAGGAGTCTATAGTCTTCTCTCCCACTTGTTTTCTTTGTCTGTCAAACAGAACTTGGGAGGGGGCTGATGTTGGTTACTGGCTGACTTACGTGCACAGTGTCAGTATGTCGGCCTTGTGGGTGGGACCAGTACCAATATCGAAATCTTTTCTAAGTTACAAAACACTTTGCTCAAATGGGGTCCTGTCGCCTCCGGTTTAGTCCCTTAACATGAATAGGGTGAAGATATTCTGGAAGATCAACAATTACGATGAGTATGTAATTTTCGTTTATTTTGGTTAGGGGTGGTTGATTGTATTGGCCCAACTGAAGACCCCCACCACCACACACACACACACACTCTCGGTCTTTATTTGCACTGTAGTTCCAGTGCATTTTTATGTTTAGGAATGGCATTGCATAGCCCATGGGGCACCTGTGAATGACCTGAACAAACAAACAAACAAAAAAAAAAACACTTTTGAATGGCCTGATGCTCCCAGTTACCTGGTCTTGAGCTTTGGTTAGATTGATTTGGTTGCATGGATTTGTGCACTCCACATCTTGGTTTATAGCCGAGGTTCTGTTCACGGGCTTCTAAAAAACTGCTGCTTTGATTCTTTTATAGCTGATGATTAGATGTGTTTGGTATTAGCCACTGCTTAGCAATTAAATCACAAATTGTAATGAGAGAGAAATAATGTGATTTACTGGGAATTGAATGCAGACCCCCAGAATACTGTCCCATTACTCTAACTGCTGAGCTACAGGCTCACATAGTGGGATCTGGGATTCCTGGACACACTTTCTCTGGTGCTGTAAGTCCTGCATCTAGGAACAGTCGAGATGACAGTTGTTTTTGGTGTAGTATTAGCCACTGCTTAGCCGTTAAATCAAGAAATAATGTGACCTACTGGGAACTGAACCCATGACCCCAGAATATCATCCTAGTGCTCTAACCACTGAGGTACAGGATCATGTGGTTGGATTCTGTTAAAGATATAATCTTATTAGAGTTACATTTTATTAGTAAAATTGAACTTTTAATAACAAATAGATTTGCTTAGTGTGTATTCTTAAATTTTCTGGCAATGTAGTGGCAGTGAAATGCATTGCATGCTGTTATAGGGACATAGGTCAGGAAGCATAGGCAAACCAGGAGAAGTTAAACAATTTGCAAGTAGCACTTTATTATCAACAATCAAATAAAAAAAAAAATTGTACAGGATAGCTCTTCTTACAGACAGTATAAACTCCTACATCTGAGTCTCTCTCAATTTAAATCTGAATCTGTCTCTCGAAACAAAACATTGATCACTTTTTATAAGATGTATTTTCGTGGCATTTCAAGTCTGCATCCTGATTGTTGTAAGCTGCATCTCCTGTTTCTCACAAAATGTTCCAGAACTTTGTCAGTTTCTTTCTTGAGACCAGCCTGAAGAACATATCTGGTCTTTAACAGATGCAGCAAAACAGAACATTCTGTCTCAGAGGTGCCCTTCTGTTGACAGTTGTATATAGAAGCTTGTGGAGGTCAAAATACATCTTAAGGTTAGCCCCCTGTATTACAGTTATCTTTTTAAGAAACCCAAAATAGCTTTCTGCAGTAATTTCAGAGAACATAACTACATACAGTTGCAAATCAAGGGATCCCAGTTTCACATAAAGATTCATATAAATGTTTTAACCACAGAACAGCAAGTGAAGGGAATGAGGTAACTGGGGAAATTGTGGAACCGTTTGAGTGGCCAATTCCTAGGTACTACAAGAAAAATTTGATTGTGCAATCAGACAGGCAGGAGACATACAGAAGACAGAATAGGAGAGGACAAACTAGATTGTTGCTTTTAACTCTCTCTTTCTGCATAACAAATGGGACGGGGTCTTACCTAGCCTGTTCTTAAAACGTTTCAACTGCATTGTCTTCTAGGTTCTAGTGAAGACCAGACTGTGCCAATGATTGTATCTGGATTGAAGGGACTGAAGGTCATAGATGTTTCCTGCGGCAGTGGAGATGCCCAGACATTATCAGTTACTGACAATGGTGCGTAATATCATGTTAAATGGAAAATATTAAATGCACCGCACTGTGCAAAAGAATTTACTTAGTTGAGTGTCTTGCCATAAGAGTCCGTACAAGCTATCTGAAGTACACACTGGTATGAAATACGGTATAGAAAATTAACTGACTTTAAGAATAGTTGATTTGTAAAAGTTTATACGTGATTGAAAAAATAAAATCAGAGAGTTGAAAAGTCTTTTAAAGCTTTACTGTGGAAATCAGGGTTCAATTTTCAAAGGGCCTGGCATAGCTCAAGGACCGGGTCCCCTGTGTATATCTCACCAGTATATGATAAAGCCCCTGCACTGACAGTTATTTTCTGCATTTGCTGTTTTTTTTTTTTTTTTGCAGCATCTGTTAAAAAAATGAAATTGCGAAAGCTGCTGTAGATTAGTAAAGTTGCAAAAAAACCTTTTTTAAAAAGTGCACGCATTGCGTCAGAAATTCCAGTTGTGTAAGGAAAACCCCTTCTTGCCCAACTTTTCCTGCTGCATACTTGTATTTTCTGCAGCTTTGAAAATCTGTTTCTAGAACCCTGGAAAATCTCCATGATAGTTGTCTTCTAGAATGGACTGCAGGATCCGTAAATTAAAAAGAAATATAGAGAACTGTATCATTGGCTTAACTCTCTGCTAATGGGGTGAGCCTCTGTGCAGAAGGTTGTGGGTAGAATAAGGCCATCTCTGCCTGTTCTCTGATCTTGTTTACTCCATATAACGTTGTTTGGTCCTTGAGCATTGAAGCCCCTTGAGTAGAAGGGAAGGCACTAGCTAAAGATCAGCTTGAGGGTCAGTGAGTTTTTTCATTTAGCTGGATATGGGCAGATATACTTTAACGTCCAGTTATGCAAAAGTATGTTTTCCAAGCAAGTCCACATAAATTACTATAAAGCTGCGCTGAGAAAAGCTTTAGTAATTTGGGATGTTTGATAAGGAATTATAGAGCACTGTAGTCATCATGTGGAGAAGAAATTTTTTCAGTTTTTTTTTTTTTGTTTTGTTTTTAATTTTATATTCATTTTATTTATTCTGTATGTGCAAATCCTGTCCCTCTGTTGGACCGCCTTCTCTTTTCTAATTCATTGTCTCTCATCCACTGGAGTCCTCCTGTGCACCTTACAATTTTTGTGAACACAGCTTTAGCATTTTCTGCTTGCTTCCCATGGTGGAGCCCACCCTAGAGAACCTCCTACTTGGCAGAGACTTCTTTAACAAGCTACGAGTGGATGCACAACACACATTTGCTGTGGTGCAAGCAACCCTCCATTATGGGGTATGGGTTTGCAGAGACAGTTTGGGGCCTTTTTCTGCAGATTGTGGACCCCTCGATGGCACTGAGAGAAACCAAATATAGCATGTAATTCTTGGCCTTAAAGTTCCTTTCAGTCACTCCCTCTGTTTGATGTTCTGCTAGCTGCAACACTCGAGCCTCCCTGGCCCATGAAGATCCCTCCCTCCCTTGAAGTGGTCAATGTCCTGTGAAATGTTTCCCCCATCTCCTGCTGGCATGCTGTGATGGCTTGTGCTCTGGTTGTGAACCTGGGTCGTTGCAAGGGGACACAATTTGAAGATAGAGGGGGGAACGGCTCAAGGGCAATGTGAGGAAGTATTTTTTCACAGAATGGGTGGTGGATGCATGGAACAGCCTTCCTGAGGAGGTTGTGGGGTCTAAAACTGTGGGAGAATCCAAGAATTCATGGGACAGACATAAGGCAATTTTTGTGGGGGGTAGGAAGAAATAGGCTGTTGGTTAAATAAGATCTGCAGCTTATCCTCTAGGTAGGGAAATAGGCAGACTAGGTGGGCCAAGTGGTCCTTATCTGCCGTCAGTCTGTTTCCATGTTGCAGTGTCCAGCGACTCCCAGCTGCTGTGCTATCAGGTTGGCCAAACAGAGATATTTATAACTTTTTTTTTTTTTTTTGGTCAGGTGTGGTCCTGGGGAGATGGTGATTATGGAAAGTTGGGACGAGGTGGCAGTGATGGCTGTAAAACTCCAAAGTTGATTGAGAAGCTTCAGGATCTGGATGTTGTCAAAGTCCGTTGTGGAAGCCAGTTCTCAGTAGCTGTAACCAAAGATGGGCAGGTGTACACCTGGGGTAAAGGCGATAACCAAAGACTGGGACATGGAACAGAGGAACATGTTCGATACCCCAAACCGCTGGAAGGTCTGCAAGGTTAGTGAAGACTTTCTGGTAGTAGATCCTTTTTTATTCTATGAAATATGGTAAGAAGATAAACGTGTCCAGCTAGACTTGTAACAGCCAGTTCACTCCCCTCCCTTTTCAAATATTTTATAACCTTTATCATTTTTTAATTACTACAATCTATTTTCTCCACATACATTATGAGGAGAAAAATGTCCATCATCCACTTTGTGCCCCCCCCAGCTCTTGCGTGACCAAAATGGCTGACCACCCAGCATGCTGTGGTTCTAAGTAAGTGGTGGATGACCTGTAAGTCTGTTAGAAGATCGATAACAAGACCGGGAGGTGAGACTGGACAAGAGAAACAGCTCTGTTGGGGGGGAAACATCTGTACTGATGATATTTTATATTGTGTACTATATGAGGCTGTCAGTTTTGCCACCCAATCAAATGTCTAGTTTATTTGTTAATGCAAAAACTGTGAAGGTGAGTAAAACTATAGATGTTCACTTAGTGAAGTTTTCATGGCGAAACCTGATAATTATGAATATTGCACGAATTTCAAAGAAATGTGCAGGTTAGCGAATCTTTCCAGAAATTAGCAGACTTCTGTGAAATTTATTTGCAGAAGCTTTTTTTCTTAAACAGGTGAGAGAAAGAAAAAAGCATTTCACCCCTCTTGAATCTAAAATGAGCAAAAATGCAGAATGAACTTTTGTTTTTCAGTAAACACTTTCATACTTTATGAAAACGTAAACTTTGATGTTTTTTTCTATTTTTAATATGACTTCAAGTTTATCGCAATTTGTCTTGAAGTTTTGCTAAACAAACTTTATTGCCAATTGCTTTGAGCAGGTAAAAAGGTAATAGATGTTGCTGTTGGGTCCACCCACTGTCTGGTTCTGACTGAGGATGGTGAAGTACACAGCTGGGGGAGCAATGATCAGGGTCAGCAGTTTGATACCCTACGGAGAGCCAGACCAGAACCCACTGCTCTACCAGGACTGGATACCAAACACATTGTAGGAATTGCCTGTGGACCTGCTCAGGTAAGTTACCTTGCCCTGACCCCCAAACAGTCCATTTGATAAATGCCTCCCTCTCAATTTCTCTCTCTCTCTATATATATATATATATATATATATATATGTGTGTGTATATATATATATATATATATATATATATATATATATGTGTGTGTATATATATATATGTGTGTATATATATATATATATATATATATATATATATATATATATATATGTGTGTGTATATCGGCACCATGCAATTCTGCTTAAAGTTGGACCAGCATAACATTCTGTGGTGATTTGCATATGTAGCCCATGATGCTTTGCATTGTGGGGGCATGTGTGATTTTGTATTTTCTTGAAACTTGGCTTCCCAGCCAAATGCCCTTTGGGGTAACCCTTGCCTCAGTGTTTACGCACAGAGGTTCTTTGTCTTTTAAATGTTTTTTTATTTTAATGGGTTCACCACAATATATCCAAGGCACACTGCCTCTAGGGTAGCTGGTCCATTCCACTGGGGTGTCAAACAGACGAGGCATACTGATGAGTCCTGGTAGGACTGAAACACGTGTCTATGTCTTCTGTTAGCACCCTTTGCAAACTGTGTGAGAGGCCTTTGGCACCATGCAATTCTGCTTAAAGTTGGACCAGCATAACATTCTGTGGTGATTTGCATATGTAGCCCATGATGCTTTGCATTGTGGGGGCATGTGTGATTTTGTATTTTCTTGAAACTTGGCTTCCCAGCCAAATGCCCTTTGGGGTAACCCTTGCCTCAGTGTTTGCGCACAGAGGTTCTTTGTCTTTTAAATGTTTTTTATTTTAATGGGTTCACCACAATATATCCAAGGCACACTGCCTCTAGGGTAGCTGGTCCATTCCACTGGGGTGTCAAACAGACGAGGCATACTGATGAGTCCTGGTAGGATGAAACACGTGTCTATGTCTTCTGTTAGCACCCTTTGCAAACTGTGTGAGAGGCCTTTCGGCACCATGCAATTCTGCTTAAAGTTGGACCAGCATAACATTCTGTGGTGATTTGCATATGTAGCCCATGATGCTTTGCATTGTGGGGCATGTGTGATTTTGTATATATATATATATATATATATATATATATATGTATATATATATATATGTATATATGTATATTATATATATAGATAGATATATATATATGTATATATGCACATACATACGTGTGTATGTATATATGTATAATATGGGTGGGGTTGTCCACACCTAGGAACCATTATCGTGTATTTCCCTGTATACCTCGCCAAGTCCTATACCATATAAAGCTATAATACCCTCCACATTTAAAGCTGTATCCCTCTTGAGGGACACCTGTATACCACCAGAGGTATACAACTTGTGTACCATGCACACCCCCACTGAGACCTGCAGCACTGCAGGTTACAGTACCAAACCCTTCCTCCTCACCCGTAACAGGAAAGAGTAGGAAATGCTCCAGGGCAACTCTCTTCACCCCTCCCTCAAGACCTACGAAAGAAAGACTGTCTAAGGCCAGCTTTGGTGACCCCCCCTCCTGGCAGTGGAAGACAGTTGGAGGCCAGCTTCAGAAAACACACAAAAAAACCCCTCCTCCCTCCTTATGCTTAACATTTTCCTTGATGCTCCAGCTCGCTCCTAGAACACCATGCACTTCATGCGCTGTTGCCATCTTCATGCTGCTCCGGCATGCTTCAACGATGGATGCCACTCTGGCAACAGCAGCTGGCGCCAATGCCACACACCACTCCAGGCCACAGACCATGCTGCCAAGCTGTGCCAACACCACGTGCCACACCAACTACAAATGACTCTGAAGGACAAGTGCAGACGCACCCTCCCTTTTATAGGGGAACCCTGCACTGCGGAAAAGCAAAGAGACCAAAAGAGTGCCCATAGCCAGAATGCCTCTACACTAGGGAAGCGACACTGAGACAGAGAGAGAGAGAGAGAGAGGAAGCCAAAGCTTCCTTAAATCAAGGAGGTTATTTTTCTAGACTACACTGAATTGAATTATTACTTTTTGGACCTGTGTAAGTAACTAGTATTGATTCTGTTTTTTGGGGTTGACTTTTCTTAGTTTAACTTTAATTTGCCAGGGAGTAACTGTAGCGGGGAGCTATTTCTAGTCATTTGTGACTAGACCTGTTACTTAACCTCTGTGAAATAGGTGTCCGAAAGGAAGGAAGGCACTCCCCGGGGTGGAGTGTCAGAGTTGTAGTTGATTGTTTCTGGAGGGCATAGGTTTACTCCCACCCACCCCAAGCGCATAACTTCCTTTCTAGAAAGGGTTCTGACATCACTTCCCCAAAACTGCTAACAGCATACACCTGTTTGTGTCCTTAAAGGCACAACACACTGAACAGGGGGTAGAGACACTCACAAACTTGTACACACTAAAACAAGCAAAAAAAAGAAAAGCATCTCTAACATTAAGGGACACAAATATGTGGGGAGTGGTGCAATGAACTAGCTGTGGAGTAGCAGTCTTCTGGGAGACATTCTGGAGACTGCGTTGCTGCTGTATTTGCAGGCACCTCTCTGGTCTGAGGGAGGAGGTTGTTGGTCTCCATGCTGACCTGGCAAGGATTCGAGGAAACCTGCTCCCCACCCAGGGAGCACCCAGGTCACTGCCACTACCTCGGAGGTTGCCAAGAAAGAGGAGTGGTTGGACCATGTTGTGCTCGGGGAGGGTGAGGGTAACAGAGGCGCTTCCTTTCAGTTGTGCCTCTCCACAGTTGATTCGCCACTTTGGTGGAGCATAGTTCCTCTGGAGGCACCCACAGTGAAGACCAAGGAGGATGCTGGGAACCTTCACAATGGAGACCCACAGGAGGGTGGCACAGGACCCCACAAGGGAAGGAAACTACTTCTGGTGGGGGACTCAGTTGTTAGGGGGGTAGAACTGGGGGAGGGAGGAGAGAGAGGTAAGGTGCCTGCCCAGCACCATAGCTCGGAGGGACAGGAAACGAATCCTCAGGCTCGTGGGAGCAGCTGCAAGAGGGAGTGAGCTGGATGTCATTATCCACCTAGGGACAAATGACCTGGCTGAGAATGGGATCAGAGCAGAGCAACAGGAGTTTGTGGGGTTGGGGAGGGGCCTTAGACAAGTAGCACACACGGTAACTTTCTTGGAAGTGCTACCTGTCTATGACATGGATGAGGCTAGGGTACTCTGCAGCATGGGATTCAATGACCAGTTGAAAAACTGGTGCAGAGCTCAGGAATTTGGCTTGACTGGGGCTCCACCTGGAGGGATGCAGGCCTATACAGGTGTGATGGTCTGCATCTATCCAGGAAGGGAACCATGACCCTAGGTGATCAGTTTAAATGCTTCATTGGCAAGCATTTAAACTAGCCAAGGGGGGAGACACTGAAAAGGGAAATCCTAGTGCCCCCAGAATAAATCAGGGTAGTTAGTGAGGTAAACACCAAGATAGAGCAATCGATGGGGAGAAGGGCAGGGGTAAATGGAGAAAGACAAAGGCATAAGGACCAGGATGGCCAAAAAGAAATAAAGCTATAAAAAATGGAGGGTAAAGAGTACCAGTGCCCGTAGTCTAGGTAAAAAAAAACTCCCCTGAAATGGTGGCCTTGATGGAAGAGGGATGCCTGGATATTGTGGCAGTCACAGAAACATGGCACACCGAGAACTATGACTGGGATGTCAACATACCAGGGTACACAATCTACAGGAGGGACAATGAGGGAAGAAGAGGAGGAGGAGTTGCTCTCTATGTAAGGGAAGGGATCAAAGCAGCGGAGCTAAAGGGTTAATTGGGAGGAGAGGAGGCACTGTGGGTCACCCTGGAGACTGGAAATGGCACCAAAATCCGCACAGGAGTTGTATACAGACCCCCATCTCGGGGGGGGGGGGGATGGACAAGGAAATGATAGAAGGCATCCTTAAGATGGCAGAGAAAGGGGAGCTATTGCTGCTGGGGGACCTGAATATGCCAGATGTTAACTGGAGCACCTTTGCTGCAGCCACATCCAAGAGCAGGGCCATTCTCGATGCCTTACAGGGGGCATGCCTCAGATAGCTAGTTTGGGAACCCACTCAGGAGGGAGCAGACTTAGACCTGGTACTCTCAAGTGGGACGGAGAGAGGATCTCCAATTTTGAAGTGGGTAGCCATCTGGGAACAAGCGACCACCAAACAGTGTGGTTCACGATAGACTTGGCTGTAGAGTCAAGCCATACAAAAGTGAAGGTACTGGACTTCAGGAGGGCTGATTTTGTCAAAATAGGAGAGTGCCTCAGAAAAGCAGTAGCAAACAGGCAAGGAGGTGGGGTGGAGCAACAATGGGGAAACATCAGAACTGCCATCACAGAGGTAACAAGCCTTTGTGTGAAGCAGATAAATCAAAACGAAAGAAAAAAACACTGGTTCTCAAAAGAAATAGCGGGAAGGGTAAGGGAGAAAAAGATAACATTCAGGAAGTGCAAGGAAACACAGAAGGAGCAGAACAGAGAATGGTACCAGTTAAAGCAGAAGGAAGCGGGGAAGGCAGTCAGAATAGCAAAGGGCCAAACTGAGGAAAAGATAGCCAACTCTGTTAAGAAGGGGGATAAAACCTTTTATAGGTACATCAGGGAGCAAAGAAAGACTAAGGCAGGGATACTGAGGCTGAATAAAGAAGAAGGTGGTTGGGCAGAGAGTGATGGTGAAAAAGCAGGGATACTGAACTAATACTTCTGCTCGGTATTCATAATGGAAAAGCAGGGGGAGATGCCTAATCCAGTCAATAGAAGCACTCTGGATAGGGGGGTTGATATTAGGCCTTTCACAGAAGAAAGGGTTTTGAAAGAACTCTTAAAACTGAAGGTGGATAAAGCAATGGGGCCTGATGGGATTCACCCCAGAATTCTAAAAGAACTAAGGGAAGAACTAGTAACACCACTAACTGCCCTTTTTAATCATGGGAGTATGGTGTGGTACCTGAGGGCTGGAGGAGGGTGGATGTGATTCCCCTTCACAAAAGTGGGAGCAAGACAGAAGCAGGAAACTACAGACCTGTCAGTTTGACCTTAGTAGTAGGGAAAATGATGGAATCGCCTCTGAAAGAAAAAACTGAATACCTAGAGGCCAGTGGGGCACATTACCCAAGACAGTATGGATTCACAGCAGAAAGGTCATGTCAGACAAATCTAATTGATTTATTTGACTGGGTGACCAAAGTAGTAGACCAGGGAAGGGCTGTGGACATGACCTACCTAGACTTTAGCAAGGCATTTGACACAGTCCCGCACAAAAGATTAATAAACAAATTGGCCAGCCTGGGAGTGGGTCCCAGGGTGGTAGCCTGGGTAAAACACTGGCTGGACAACAGGACACAGCGGGTAATGGTAAATGGAGTCCACAGTGAAGAAAGGGGTTACTAGTGGGGTACCGCAGGGTTCAGTACTGGGGCCAGTCCTTTTTAATGTCTTTATAAGTGACATTGCAGAGAGACTGGAAGGAAAGTATGTCTCTTTGCAGATGACACAAAAGATCTACAAAAAGGTTGATCATGAGGTAAGGTGGAAAGGATGAAAAGGGACTTGGCAAGGTTGGAGGAATGGTCAAATGTAAGGCAACTTAGATTCAATGCAAAAAGTCGCAGTAATGCACCTGGGAAACAAAAACCCAGGGGAAGAGTACACAATTGGGGGGGGGGGGGTGTGAGATACTGACAACAAGAAAAATGGAAAGGGACCTAGGGGTAGTCATATTAGACGACCTAAAGGTGGGCCAGCAATGTGAGAAGGCAGTAAGGAGGGCTGGGGGATACTGGGATGCATAGGGAGAGGCATCACCAGTAGAAAACAGGAAGTTGTTGGCCCTATGTACAGACAGTTGGTAAGTCTACATCTGGAGTACTGTGTACAGTTCTGGAGACCCCATCTCTGCAAAGACATAGACAGGGTGGAGGCTGTCCAGAGGAGGGCAACCAGAATGGTGCAGAATCCGCACCAGAAGACGTATGAAGAAAGACTAAAGGAGCTTAAGATGTATAGCCTCGAGGAAAGGTGGGGGGGGGGGGACATCATAGGTAAATACAGAGCTATGTAGACAATAATCCTCTTGCTCGCCAGTTCATGAGTACCCCAGAATCTTATGCTTGATAAGGAAACTCTCCAATCTACTCTTAAAAGTATTCATATTATCACTAGCTACAACCTCTAATGGTAGTTTATTCCAGATGTTAGTTACTCTTAAGGTGAGCCAGTATTTTCTTTTATTTGTTTTAGGACAATCCACTAACAATTGTAGAGGGTGTGCCCTAGTAGTGCACGATGATTCCCTGAATCTCAATCCCAGGAGCTCACATAAACCTGAATCAGTGAGTGATTAGTAAATCAAACACATGTCCCCTCTTAACCGCCTAAACTCCAAGGGGTATAGGCCCAAAATATTCAACCTCATTTAATAATCATGTCCTTTTGCCTCCTGTATGTTGCGGGTTGCTCTCCGCTGAACTCTTTCCAATGCAGCTATCTCAGCCCTTCCACTTGGTGACCAAAACTGCACACAGTAGTCTGTGTAGCCTCACCAAAGATGTATAAAGGGGTAACAAGACTTCCTTGCTCCTGCATGTAATATGCTTGTTAATACAGTGCAGTACACTACTTGATTTCTTAATAAGATTTACAATGTGTTTTGAATGATAAATCATTAGTAACCATAATGCCCAGGTCACTTTGTTGTACCATAATACTCAATATTTGTTGTCCAAGTGTATATGACCAGTGTTTGTTTAGTCTCCCAAAATGCATAACACAACATTTATCTACATTGAATATCAGTTTTTTGTCCAGTGCCCAAGTTTCCAATGCATTTAAAGCTTCTGGAGTTGTGTGGCATCATCCTGGTTGTTCACGAGATGCCCTACCCTGGTGTCATCGGCAAACTTAGATACCCAAACTCCATTAACACACATTAAAGCAATATGTATATATATATATATATAACAAACAGAGCCCTGGGGTACCCCACTAGTCACCTCGGCCCAAGCACAATTGGTTCTGTTAACACTAATGGATTGTGTTATAGAATTGAGCCGTGCTTTTATCCATTTTATTTTCCCATCCAAACCATGTACAATTAATGCATCAATAGGTTCCATGTGTGGTACCTTATCGAATGCCTTTGAAAAATCCAGGTACACCACATCCACAGACTGCCCCTCCCCCATGGCTGTACTAACCTTTCCATAAAACTCTAGTAGATTAGTCTGACAAGATCTTTCAGTAGTAAAACCATGCTGTACTGGATCCATCATGTCCATTTTTTTGAATATACTCCATGATATAGTCCTTTAAGATGCCCTCAAAGATTTTCCCCAAGACCGATGTCAGACTAATTGGTCTATAATTTGACACATTATGTCTGCTCCCCTTCTTATAAATATGAACCACCATAGCTTGCCTCCAGGACATACCCCTCATTTAGCGATCTTTGAAAGATCAATGCCAAGGGTCCAGCCAAGAAATCCGACATTTCCTTAATTATTCTTGGATGTATTCCGTCTGGGCCCTGGGATTTATTTTGATCTACTTTTTGTAGCCTTTTAAGTATCCCTTCTTTAGTAATCAACAGTCCAGTATCTGATGCAGTTTCTGAATGAGCTAGTTTGGGGGAAGATTTATTATTGAAGACTGATGTAAAGAAGTCATTGTACATTTGGGCTAAATGGAACTGGTCAGTGTCCATGCTCCCATCTGTTGCATGTAGTGGGCCTATAGCATGACAAACTCCCTTCTTGTCACTAATATAAGCATAAAAAGACTTGTAATAGTCTTGGACCCTAGTTACCTCCTGCAACTGCACAGACCCCTGATAGCGGTTACCAACATGGCGGATTCTCAACTGCTCTCGGAGCAGCCTAGTAATGTAGCTGTACTCATCGAATTGAAAGAATTCAGAAACAAAGTCCTACCTTCCGATTGGAGCTCACAACAGAGATTGCCCAGGTTAGTCACAAGGTCACTGAATTGGAAAAGCAACAAGGCCAGCTCGATACCTGGACCAATATGCTGGAGCACATCGTGGTCCACTTGATAGACGAATACAAGGACCTGCAAAACAAATGTGAAGACCTAGAAAATGGATCCCGACTCAGCAATATCAGAATATGTGTAATTCCCAAGGAGGAGAAGGAACAGGATATGAATGCATTTCTGGATGGCTTTCTCAGAGGAAACCTTACAACTCGACCCAGCTTTCTTACTGGATATTGAGCAGGCCTACAGGGCTTTAACACCAAAGCCTCAGCACTGAGACCAGTGACCCCGCTCAATAGTAATAAAATTTGTAAATTATTCAGTCAAACAGATACTCCTCAGAGCACGGAGAATGAAGGAAATAAAATACAAGGAGCGGTGAATCTTGTTTGATAATTATTCTCTATCTGTTGTGACTCGCAGAAGAGCCTGCCCCCCCCCCCCCCATTCTGAAAATATTGGAGCAACAGAAACCCAGATTTCAAACTCCTTATCCAGAATGACTTACTATAATGTTTCTGGAGGGTCAGCAGAGTTTTGAATCCCTGGAGGATGCTGCTACTGCTCTCAACACAAGTGGTATCACAGCCCAGCTTTCACCCAGATCTGCAGCTTGATCGGACGAACAGCTGATTCGGGACTCCACCTGAACACGAGTGGATGAGAACCGAACTCTCTCACAACAAGAGGAAAGCAACCCTGCAAGGCGTTAAATTCTTGAAGAAATTTCAACGCACTGCTCCTAAGTGACTGTTCTGTGTGGGGCTCAGTGCGGGCAGGTAGCGACTTTGCTCCGAAGACACTGGAACCATCACACTCATTAATCAGACTGGTCTGGTCTTTTGTTGTAATTGAGACTGGGGGTGGAATTACTGTGGGTGAGGGTGCTATTGTGTTTGAATTTTTAGTAATAGCAGCCTCTGAAAGCATTAATCTTATCTGTGTCAGTCTTCACCATTCATCACTACTGGGTACTGCGCCGGAGCTAGGACCCTTGGAAACCCGGCAGGGGTTGATACCCGGGCTCTGCGCCACCCATTGAGCCCCGATGTTCCATGTGGCACTCTCAAGTCGGCTGTTCTGTCGTCGACTCTGCCCCAGCCTCAGTTCTTCTTCTCCCACCCTTGTGTGTAGACCTCGTGTGGAGATTACAAGCAAGTGCGTAGTTTGTGTTTCGTGGCCTAGTTTTGCTAGTTAGTTCTTGGTTCTGTTTCGCCCTGCTCGACGTCGCTCCTGGTGCTAAGACCGTTTCAGTTATTTCAAAGCGGCATTGAGTACTGTTTTCTGTTTTACAGTGCGGTCATGTCTCGTCCTGGGGCAAGAAGTCGTTGAAGGCAGGGTGGCCACCAATGCGTTGGTGCCTGTGTGGCTGCCTCTATTTTGTGACGGACCTGCATGACCGTTGCCTTTCCTGATTCGGCCTGGCCTTTGACATCGACAACTGTGACACCCGCTTCTCGATGGACCGTCTAGTTCTTGAGATGCGTGCGTTTAAAGTCTGACGTGCAACGCAGACTTTCAGGAGGCGTGTTGACAGGCCAAGGTCCGGACTCTTGACCCTTCCTCCGGGTCCTCTCAGGGTCCTGTATGGCCCGTGGAGGAGGGGGCCTCTGCCTCTACCAGCCTTGCCGCGGCGGGAGCTCCTTCCGCGGTGCAGGAGGCCAGTCTGACCATCCTGGGGACGGATGAGAGGCACTGCTCTGGCAGTCACCTCTTCTTAGGTGAAGGCTTCCCTGGTGTTGTGTCCTGGGGCCTCTGGGCCTGGGCCGGCACTGTCCTTGGCACCGTCTGGTGGTGCCGCCCTTGGCTCTGGTGCTGTTGGTGGTGTTGGAGGCCTGGGTGCCGCCATGGCCAGTGCTGGGCCTTCCTTTGGCGTCACTTTCACTCTTGGCGCCGTTCGCGGTGCCGGGGATATTGGCAATGCCGTGGGAGGTGCTGACTCTGTTTCTGGTCTTGGTGCCGTGTGGCACAGGCGCCACTTTGAGTCAGTGGCGTTCGCGGTGCTGGGTGAGGGACGATCGCGTGACCGATGCCTTGACTCGGTGCGGGAAGGGGTGGTGCTGCAGCCGGCGCCGCCTTCGACTCTGGTGCCGTTTGCGGTGCCGGGTGAGGAAGTGTGACACCGCACTCTATGCAGTTTCTGATTCCGGCGCTGTTCGTGGTGCTGGGGAGGACCACGGCTTCAGGCGCGGTGCCATGCTTGGCCCCAGTGCCACCTGCAGTGCCAGTGCTGAGGGGGGTCCAGGAACTGGTATGGATTGGGGAGTCATCTGGCATCGGGCCTCTGTGTCTACCTCCTCAGAGGGGGACTCTGGGTCTGATCCGGATTCTTTGGAATCTTCAGATCCCTCGGGGTCCAGCACCTCGGCCCCCCACTCAGCCTCCCTCTGTGGGTCAGACATTGCCGGCTGCTTCTGGGGTCAGTGGAACTGACAAGCCGGCAGTGGTTCACGTGGCCACCGGCGTGTCTGCTCCTTAAGTTGGGACACCCCCTTCCTTGGTTTGTTTTGACAGTCCGAGTTTGGGACAGCCCGGGGCACCCCAGGAAGGGGAGGGTTCTGTACCCTGGGTGGATTTTTCAGAGTCCACCATGTGTTGTCAGTTGCCTATGCTAGTGGCTATGAGGAAGAGGGCTCTCTCGGAGTCTGAAGGGCTGAGGGGTCAGGGTTTGGTGCAGTGTGCCCTCACTTGGACCTGTCTGGGTTCTGGGAGGAGCCATAGTGCAACCCTTCGCCCTTCCCTGGAAAGCTCCTCAAGAGGGACCTCAACTTTGGAGGTCAGGGGCCATCCTTTTGGACTTGCACGGTCCCAGTCACCTCACGGGGATTTCTTCTCATGGGCACTGCTCTGATCATTCTGATCCGGTTGAGCGGTTGTTAGCTGCTGGGACCTCTGGGTCTCCCTCCCTGTTGGGAGCTTCCTCTAGGCCCCCTGCCCTGACAGAGGCCGTTCTCCTACTGCTAGGAGCTTTGCCCCCATGCCTCCATCCTTGGCTATCGCAGTTATTCCCGGTCCCACGATACCTCTTACCTGGGAACAGTTCAGAGGTTCGGCTGTACATTTCCCTACCTACCTTAGTGCATTGGACCAGCAGGTGTTCCACCATGCTTCCGTGCAGCTGAACCCTGAATCGCCGAGTTCATCGGCCTCCTCATCCTCCTCCTTGGAGGGAGAGGAGTTATCTGTGCACATCTCCCCAGTGTCTGATCTTTCTTCATATCAGCGTTTCCTCGCAAGGATGCTGGACGAGCTCCATCTCACCCCATCCCCTGTGAGCAATCCCGAGCATGTGATGCGCGCCTTTTTAGGTGAATACAGTGCGGCCAACCTGGTGGTTCCCGCCTGGCCTGTCCCCTTCCGGGAGGCATCACATTGGCAGCGTCCTTTCTCCACTGTTCCAGCCACAAGGGACCTACACCAATGGTATTGTGCCTCCCCCCGATCTCCAGGTACCTTGCCTCATCCCTCTTCGGGTTTTACATGCCTGGACACCCCCTCTGGGCCTCGCACCCCACACCATGACTGACCCCCAGACTCAGACTCTGCAGATTTTGATTTCTGGGGGAGAAGGACCTTCTATTCGGCATGGATCCTTCTTTCTATAGCTGCACATTGTCCCACTGTGCTTCCTATGACAGGTTCTTGTGGTCCAGGCTAGGACAGCTCCTAGTCTCAATGCCTGATATGGAGGAAACCAGTCAAGCCATCTCCCTCTCTGCTCAGGGCCTGGAGCTAGCAAGATACCAAGAAAGGGCATCTTATGACACCGAAGTAGCCTCCAGAGTTATAGGGACTGCAATCTGCATTAGGCAGACTGCATGGCTTCGCTTATTCTGGTTGCCACCCCTGGCTTGGTGTAGGGTGATTTCCTCTGCCTACTGGAAAACCCACCTTTTCTCCTGCAGGGTGACGGCGCTTTCTGGGCGTTTCCTCCCCACTGGGGTTCCCTGTCTCACCCAGACCAGTCTCAGGCCTCCCGGGCCTGTAAGGGTTCTCCCCTTCAGTGACTCCCCCACTGGAGGCTAAGGGACTTAGTCCTTTAGGGATGTATTGGACACCCTTCGGGGGGCTCGGTACTCACCCAGTAGTGATGAATGGTGAACATTGACACAGATAAGATATGAAAATTATGTACCTACCGTAATTCTTGATCTTTGTGCATCTTCACCATTCATCACTAAATCCCACCTTCCTTCTCCCTGGGGCCTCAGTCTCTGATCTCCCTGTTGTTCCAACTCCTCTCTCTCCTTTCCCTTGTGGTCAAGAGGCAGGGGACTCTGGAGACACTAAGGGAGGAGTTACTCTTGTAAGGGGTTTTGTTTTTTTCTTGGGTGGGGGTCCTTCCTCTTTCTCTCGTTCGCCTTTGGCTTCTCCCTGCTCCCTTAAATCTGGAGTGGGGTAGAGGGACAGACACCCCCCCCCCATTCTCAAAACCCCTTGTTTTTCCTTAGTTTGGATGTCCCTTTTGACTAATCCCTCCTTACTCTTTTAGGGGTTCTTACCTTTATTTAGGGGGGAGGGATAAGCCCTTGTCTACCTGGAACCCCTTCTTCCCTGATAGTTTTTGGCTCCTCTTGGGGCTGCAGCTGCTTATTCAACTCAGGCTTTGCCTTGGCAGCTTCTCTTTTAAATAGGCAAGACTGGGTGGTCCAGACAATCCTTGTCTGCCATAAACTAGCTTAAACTCTAGGAGTCCAGATCCAGCTCGCCAGGGGTGCAGTCCTTTCATCACCCCCCTTCTTCTTTATCTTCTTCCTTTTTCCAGAGATTGGGGCCCCCCCTTTTTTCTCCCAGTTCTCTAAACCTAGTCTTCTCATTTCTGTCCTCTCTTTTTAATTTCTCCTTTTGGTTTTTATATCCTTTCCTTTTATCTATCCCTTGGGCTCCCTTGCCTCACTCCTCCATCCCTTTTCTTACACTCTCTGGTGTCTCAGAACTGAGGCTGAGGCGGAGTAGACGACAGATAATGACCAACCCGCGAGTGCCATGTGGAACTTCTGCCTCGAGGGCAGCGCTGACCCTGCGTCGGCTCCGCCCTGGGGGGGGGGGGGGAGTCTCCCGCGAAGTCTTACCTCCAGTGCAGTACCCAGTAGTGATGAATGGTGAAGATGCACAGAAAGATAAAGAATTATGGTAGGTACGTAATTTTCATTTGTCATCCGTTTTAAAATGTTGCAGAGATTAGTTCAGTGTCCGACTTCCATCCCCTCCCCCTGCTACTTTAAACCTGTAATCCCAACATGGCTGAAGAGAGCTGGGGTGTACATCTTGCTTGATTGATGGCCCCGATGGAATTAGGAGTGTAATTACTTTACCATTACCTTTTGTTTATGAATTTGACACTTCACCTGTGAGTGGGGCATATAGAACCAGAACAGGGGAGAAGGCATTTAAGTCAACGTTGGCCTCAACAAGAAAGTGGCAGCAGTGTGAGCAGACGCTCAGCAGTGATGCTGGTTTTCAGAGCCTCTGGGCTCTATAGTGATTTAGATAATGTGGAAACTAAAACTCTCTTCCTGATTGGTTGAAACACCCTACCACCCGGGCTGTTATTTCTTACCGGCCCGCTATAAAACAAGTTCCAATTCTCGAACTCGCCAATGCTATTTCTTTTTCCTCGCTAAGCGAGCTGCTCGCCGAGATAACCCACTTCGAATTCATTCCACTCGCCTTCAACGCAAACCACAGCACCAAAAAGTAAATTTTTTTTTACAAAAATGTTCCTGCCTCACAGCTCTGCTCTCTTTCTCACCCCCCAACAGCATTTCGGACAGTCCACCGGCTCCGCTTTCACTCGTTTACCACCCACTCCGTTCCCAGCTCGCCTTCATTGTGACAATGCTCAGCCACAAACACCAAACTCCGTTTCTTTTTTGTCTCTTAAATAAAAAGATACTTTCTAGGGACATGGATATGTTGTTCATCCACACTGTCTGGCAGGTTCCTTGCCACTTTAAATCTTTCCGGAAGGTCTTCAAGCTGGCTCCTCCCACCTACCCGGGTGGTAAAACTCTCGGCTCCGCCCCATGATGCCAGATCTTCCTTACCGCTTGGAAGCTCAGGTTCCCTCCTTAACGCTCTGGGTATAGACTGGATCCTAATTCTTCGGTTCGCCCGAAACTAATTCTTTAGTTTTCAAGACTTCGGTCTAATTACTCCCTCATGGCTGTGATGGACAAATCAACTCCTGGATTTCGGCGGTGCCCATGCGAGCAGAAAATGTCCAGGACAGATCTGCATTCCACGTGCATCTACTGCCTCGGCCTAGATCATGACCCGCAGGCCTGCGAGTTATGCCGTTTGTTTTCGGCCAGCGTCCTGGAAGACCGCGCTGCCCGGTTACAGCTTGGGCACCCTGAGAAGCGCTACCCGCTGGTGAAGTCAAAGGAGGCCCATTGGGCGGTGTCCGGCGGCTGGCTCGGCTGAGCAACTTGAACAGATGATCGCCCTCGAGGAGGAGGTGGCCCAGGCCGCACCTTCATCTTCCTCTGTCGCGGCATTTATCCCGCTCTCTCTGGGATCCTCCTACACAGCTTCTTTTAAGGAGCTTTGCCAATCCCTTTCCACGAAGGGAGAGGGGCCATCGGGACACTCTTCTCGGTCCAAAAAGAAGGACTTGAAAGGTAAGTCCCACCGTCGGCATTCGTGGGAGCGGGAGAGGTCCCCTTCCCCGGACAGTCGACACTCTACTTCGGTTGAGGTTGTGGCTAAGGCTGCTGGCTTCACGGTGTCCCGTCAGGTCAGCGGCCGAGACATAACAGCCAGTCAGAGATTTTTCTCGATTAAATCGTATGGGCTATCTACTGGTCGAGCAACAACCCTTCTTCACGGTTCCCCGGTGGTGACTGAGGACTTGCTTGTGACTCCGTGCGGAGTCGGTCAAACTCGAGCCGAGGAAGAAGCGGGTGTCCCGCCCCTTCCTAGACCCACCCTCGGAAACACCGAGGTCTTAGTGTCGGACCTCGTCTCGGTCCAGCCGATCCCGCCGACATCGGCAGTCTCGTCTCGGCACCGAAGTAAGCGGCAGTGCCGCTCGTCCTCGTCTTCCTCCTCGGAAGAGGAGAGGCTTCAGCGCAAATTGCGTCGATGCTACGAGGACCTAATGTGGCAGCAGTTACTTCTGTCCGGGAACAAGCCAACGCTGTCGCCTTCCCCGGCCATCAAGCGGCTGTCACCCGAACGGCCGAAACAACCCCTCGCCGTAGTCGAGGTGCCCAAGCCTGGGCCGGGTGTTCGGCCGAAGCCAGCTGCCCCACCGATTTGTGGTGGAAGCTCCGCCTCCACAACTGAAATCGGGGGCGCCGACCAAGGACTTTCGGGTCAGAGTCTGCCCCACAGGTTGTCGGTCACCCTCGCTCCTGACCGTCCTCGGCAGGTGGAGGGTGGCTCAGGCCCCAGGCAGCTCTTCGCGGAGTCCGACGACTCCTCCCTGTTTTCCAGGCCCCTTGACCTGGAGTCCTCCGGGGGGCAGTCGATGGAAGAAAGCCCATCGTCTTTTATGGGTCTGCTTCGGCTCATCTCGGAGTCCACCGGGATGCAGCTCAAGCCCGTATCCAAGCGGGCCAAGTATCCCCTGACTGAGATACTGGACCGAGGGGATTCGCCCACGGAGGCCTTTCCGGTGGCTGAAGCCATTCTTGTCCCAGCCTTGGAGCTTTGGCAGCGGCCGGCTTCCTGTCCTGCGCCTTCGGCCAGGATGGCCAGGAAGGCCAGGAAGTATGCGGTCCCTACCGGCTCTTAGTCCGATTTCTCGGAACACCCCTCTGCGGAGGGGTTGGTCACCGATGGCGTGTTCCGGCGGACAGGGCCGAGGTTCTTTCCTCCTTTGCCCAGTCATTTCAGGTTGGGCAATTGCGCCCTGCCCGGGACTTCCTGCGCCTCCTGGGTCTCATGGCGGCCTGCATCAGTGTGGTCCGTTGGGCCCATTGGTACATCATCCCTTCAGTGGGGCTGGCCAGCCAATGGTCACAGCATTTGATCCTCTGGATCAGCTAGTGACAGTGATCCAGGGGATGTGGAACGCTTTCCAGTGGTGGACCATTCCAGCACATCTGCAGGAGGGCATCCCATTTGTCCGCCCCGAGCCGACGGTCTCTCTATCGACCGACGCCTCTCTGATGGGTTGGGGTGCCCATCTGGGGGAGCACAGAGCGCGCGGCCTCTGGTCCCCTCAGCAGTCCCGATGCCACATCAACCTGCTGGAGCTTCGAGCAGTTCATCTAGCCCTCACCGCCTTCGCTCCGTTTCTACGGGGTCAAGTGGTTCAGGTCCAGACGGACAATACCACGACCATGTACTACCTAAACCGCCAGGGCGGGACGCGCTCCATGCCTCTGTGCAGGGAAGCTCTCTGCATTTGGTCACTTGTGCGCAGCCTGGAGGCGGATCTCCTTGCCATCCATGTGGCAGGAGCCTCCAGCGCTCTGGCCAATGCCCTAAGCCGGATAGGGGCTGCATCCCACAAGTGGTCTCTCTTGCTGGAGGTAGTACAAGATCTGTTCTCCCACTGGGGCATGCCTCAGGTGGACCTGTTTGCCTCCAGGGAGAATGCGAAGCTGAGACTGTTTCATGCCCGCCCCCCTCAGCAGGACTTGCTGCAGGGGGATGCCTTCTCGAGGCCGTGGACCCCAGGCCTCTTCTACACCTTTCCCCCATTTCTCTTGATCCACAAGGTGTTTCTCAAGGCGAGGAGGGACAAGGCACAGGTGATTCTGGTAGCCCCAGACTGGCCCCACCAGTTCTGGTATCCAGATCTCCTCAGTCTCAGCTCCAGGCTCCCGAGGTGGCTCCCAGCCCGCCCGGACCTGATCTCTGTCAATCAGGGGAAGGTATTCCATCTGGACCTTCAATCCATGCACCTGATGGCCTGGTTCTTGAGCGGCTAGAGTTCCAGACCTTGGGTCTTTCCGACGAGGTCCTCAACATTGTTGAGGCGTCCCGTAAGGAGTCTACCAGAAAATGCTATGCCTTCAAATGGAAGAGATTCTCCATTTAGTGTCAGGGCAAGGGCCTGGACCCTTCCTCCTGTTCCTTGGCAAGCATTCTGGACTACCTGTGGTCCCTTTCTCAGCAAGGGCTTCGGTCGATGACCCTGAAGGTGCACCTGGCAGCCATCTCTGCTTACCAGGCGTGGGCCGGGAAGCAGTCGGTGGCGCAGGAGAAGGTGGTCGGGCGCTTTGTCAAAGACATTGATCACATATCCCTTCCGGTGCGAGAACCTCCACCTCCGTGGGATCTACTGCTGGTATTGGCTAAGCTGATGGGCAAGCCATTCGAACCGATGCACAGGTGTGACATCTCTCACCTGTCGTGGAAGACCGCCTTCTTGGTGGCTATCACGTCAGCCAGAAGGATGGGAGAGCTCCAGGCGCTTTTCATCGAGTCTCCTTATCTGGTCTTCCACAGGGACAAGGTTGTCCTGCACCCCCACCTGAAATTCCTTCTGAAGGTGGTGTCGGAGTTTCACCTTAACCAGGTGTTGACTCTGCCGGTGTTCTACCCCAGTCACACCTCGGAGGCCGAATATAAGCTCCATATTTTGGACCCTAGAAGAGCGCTTGTTTATTACAAGGAGCGGACGGCTGAAGTTCAGGGAGAGGTTCGCCAGCTGTTTGTCACCTACGCTGAAGCCGCACCTGGCAGACCTGCAGTCAAGCAGGCGATAGGCAGGTGGGTCACCTCTGCAAGATCTCTGCTATAGGTTGGCGGGCATGGAGCCTCCCAGAGGGATAAGAGCTCATTCTACCCGCCACACCGCTGCATCGGTGGCTGCTTCCAGGGACGTCCCTATCCAGGACATCTGCAGGGCTGCTACCTGGAAGTCAGCACACACCTTCATCACCCACTACCACATCGACCTTGAGTCACACCGGGCTGCTGGTTTTGGGGCCTCGGTTCTCCAGTCATTATTCTCTAAGTAGGGGGTATGCGCCTTGCTTCCCTCCTCCTGGAGAACTGCTAGGAGTCTGACAGACAGTGTGGATGAACAACATATCCATGTCCCTAGAAATACAGGTTACTCACCTGTAACAGGAGTTCTAGGAATGGTATATGTTCATCCACACGACCCACCTGACCTCCCCGGCTCCGATGCACAACCTGACTTCCAGCAGGCTAGATCTGGCGTCATGGGGCGGAGCCGAGAGTTTTACCACCCGGGTGGGTGGGAGGAGCCAGCTTGAAGACCTTCCGGCAAGATTTAAAGCGGCAAGGAACCTGCCAGACAGTGTGGATGAACAACATATACCATTCCTAGAACTCCCGTTACAGGTGTGTAACCTGTATATTCTTGGGTGCTCCAGCTGATCGCAGAAGGACACTCAATAGAGTTTCTACAGAAACCACCTCACCCCCCCCCCCCCACAAAAAGATTGTCGTATTCTTGGGAACATCTTCTCTTCATCCATTTCAGCTGTTACTGAAAGAAGCGATAGAAACCGTCCCTCTTCATCTTCAGGGGACGGGTTACTATTCCCACTTCTTCCTGGTCTCAAAGAAGACAGGAGATCTAAGACCTATTTTAGATCTCAAGTTCCCTGAATCTTTTTGTGAAGTACAAAAGGTTCAGAATGCTCTCTTTGCAGAGCCTTCTGCTCTTCCTCTGTTCGGGCCAGTGGCTGTGCGCTCTGGATATGCAGGATGCTTACCTGCACATTTCCATTTGCCCGTCTCACCGCAGATATCTTTGTTTTGTGTTCCAGGGGGACCACTACCAGTTCAGGCACTTCCTTTTGGCCTATCCTCAGCTCCCGAGTATTTACCAAATGCCTTGCGGTGGCGGCGGCCTCTCGTGCTCGGGGGCAGGTTTTCCCATACCTGGACGACTGGCTGCTGGCGGCCTCGTCCAGGGAGGAACTCCTGCACTGCCTCGCCCTTACCCAGCAGGGTTTTTGCCTGCCTGGGTATTACCGTCAACCATTCCATTTCTTACTTGATCCCATCTCAGAGACTACAGTTTATAGGGGCGATTTTTAGAGACGACCATTGGCAGGGCCTTCCTGCCACCGGACTGGGCGTCCACTCTCCAGACTCAAGTCTGTCCGGCCGCAGGCGGGTCAGTGCAAGATCGGTCCTTCACCTCCTCGGGCTCATGGCGGCTGCTATCCCGACAGTCCCTCGCGCTCAGCTCCACATGAGTTTCTCAGTGGACACTCCGCTCCCAGTGGGATCAGTTGGTGGACGACTTGGATCACCCGGTTCTAGTCTCCTCACTGATACTCCGAGACTTGCAGTGGTGGATGGTTTGAGAGAACCTGCTTCAGGGAGTTCCTTTTTTTTCTTCCTCCCCCCCTCCCAGACTCTAACCACAGACACCTCGGGCGAAGGTTGGGGCGCCCATCTTGGTCCCCATTGGACCCAGGGCTCTTGGTCCAAGCTCGTACAGACACTCCACATCAGTGTGCTCGAGCTTCTGGCAGTTTTGTATGCTCTCCAAGCCCTTCACCTGTACATTCTTCCTGGCCGTCCAGACGGACAATATGTGCATGGTTTGGTACAGCAACAAACCGGGGGGGGCACTCGGTCCTACCCTCTTTGCAGGGAATCAATGAGGGTTTGGGATTGGGCAACACAACACGACCTTCACCTCACGGCAATTCATCTTCTGGGAATCGACAACACCTTGGCAGACAAGCTAAGTCGCTTGTCTGTTCTGGCTCATAAGTGGGAACTGGACCAGGGGGTTCTAGAAGGTATCTTCTGACACTGGGGAACACCACAGGTTGACCTGTTTGCTTCTCCTCTAAACGCAAAGCTTCCCGACTTCTGCTCGCTTGTTTCAGAGCGAGGCATTTTCTGGAGAGACGCTCTGTCTGTAGACTGGAAGGACAGATTCATCTATGCCTTTCCCCCAGTTCCTCTTATCCCATGAGTCTTGCAGAAACTAGTTTCAGAAGGAGCACAAATGATTCTGATTGCTCCTTTCTGGCCCAGGCAAGTTTGGTTCTCTGTTCTACAACAATACTCAGAGGATCATCCTCTTCCTCTTCCTCTATCACGAGGTTTGCTGATCCAGGATCAGGGGACTCTGGTCCATCCAGGTCTCAAGTCACTTTAGCTTCATGCATGGCTCCTGCAGACTTAGCTCAGTCGCTTTGGGGTTTCTTCCCAAGTGGCGGAGATTTTGATGGAGGCTAGAAAACCCTCCCCTAGATCTACATACACCATGAAGTGGAAAAGGTTCACTATCTGGGCTGCTTCAAAAGACGTGGAACCATTTTCCTGTTCGGTTCTGCTACTGCTGGAGTACCTACACCATCTTTTTGACCTGGGTCTTAGTCACTCTTCTCTGAAAGTTCACATGGCGGCCGTCTTGGCCTGTCATGTTCCCTTTGCAAACAAGACATTTGCTCAACTGGAGGTCTGTAAGACTTTCCTCAGAGGAGTCCTCCATCTGAGACATACTATACATACTCCTGCCCCTCCTTGGGATTTGAACTTTGTTCTTGAGAAACTTACTCTGCCTCCTTTTGAACCGGCAGCTTCCGCAGACTTTGAAGTTCCTTTCATGGAAGACTCTCTTCCTGGTGGCCATTACTTCTGCTCGGAGAATTTCCGAGCTCCAGGCCCTGATGTGTAAAATTCCATACTTGATTTTTCACAAGGAACGTGTGATACTGAGCACTAATCCTAAGTTTCTCCCTAAGGTGGTAGTGGAGTCTACTCTGAACCAGTCCATAGAGTTACCCACCTTTTTTATGCAGTATTTCAATCAAGGAGAGTATTTACTCCATGCTATGGACGTTCACCGGATTCTGAGATACTACACTAACAGGACAAAGGATCTCAGGAAGACTGATCAACTGTTTGTCTCTTTTGCACCCAAAAGGGAAGGCAATGCTGTTTCTAAGCAATGCCTATCTAAATGATTGGCTCATTGTATCACTTTCTGTTACAACCAAGTACAACAAGACCCTCCTGGGTCAAATGAAACCACCCACTAGAGGAATCGCCGCCCCAGCGGCTTGTTTCAAGAATGTGTCAGTGGCGGACATCTGTGCTGCGCCACCTGGACCTCCGCCCATACCTTTACAAAACATTATAGTTTGATATTGCCTCTGCCGTGAGAGCAGGCTTTGGGCTTGCTGTTTCTGCAAGGCCTCCCTCTTAAGGCTTGCACAGCTAGAGGTTCTACTTGAGTAGATTTCCTCCTCCCGTGCTGCTGCTTGTTCCAGACTGCTTGGGACTCAGTCCTATATGTAATTACCTACAAGAGCCCTCTTGAAGTAAGATGGTACAGTTCGTGGGGAACTTGTAACAGTAGATCTTCGAGAGAGGCTGTTGCAGTAAGTGTCTCTCTCTGCCCTCCATCCCCAAGCTTTTTCAGCTCCTTTTCCATTGAGGAATATCTGCTCCTCTCTCGTCCAGCCTCTTTTGGCCTGTGGCGAGAAAGAACTGGAAGGCGGGTGTCTGGGAGCGCCCCTTTATATCGACGTCTCCTGACTCTGGTCACCTGATGTGGGGGTGGTCCCTCACCAGGGATTTCTACCTAGAAATTTTTCCGTGGGGTCCTGTCGCCTGCCGACGTCAGTCCTATATGCAATTACCTACTGCAAGAGCCTCTCTCGAAGATCTACTGTTGCGGTAAGTTCTTACGTAACTACTTTCCTAGCAACCCAAGTCCCTAGTATGTCTTTAGAGCCTTTGCTTGGGGGTTCCCCTGCGCTCTCTGTGTTAGTCTGAGACTCAGTTTTGTTTTCCCAGGGTCATTTCTCTTTTTGTTCAGGAATTGGGTCCCTCCCTGCTCCGGTGCTGCCTAGGCCTTTTAATGGGGTTCTCCTGCAGAGGAGAGGGGTTGTAGTTTTTTCCCCTTTTTTCCTCGCTGGGGTAGGGATCTGAATGCCCCCCGTTCTCACTCTCTCCATGCTCTCCTTTAGAGGCTAGAGCAGTTTTCCCTTTTTCGGGTGACCTTACTATTCAACCTCAGATCTGCATGGGGTTCTGCTCTGCTGCCAAGTTTGTCAGGGGGATCTCTTTGAGGTTCCCCGTCATTGGCCTTCCCAGGATCTGGCTCCACACCACTCCCTGAAAGGCCCCCCCATTACCTTCCTTGGCCTTTTCTTTCCCTTGCGTTTTATTCTAGGTGGGGTTTTTGGTTCAGGGATTTGTCGTTGTCCCCTTTGCTGGGCTCTTCGCTAGATACCCAAGGGGGTCGTAGACCGAGGCCTTGTCAGGCGGGAGTGGTTCTTCGTACCTTGGATATCTGGGTGGATACCCTATGGCCTTACTTAGAGCCTTTTGCCCTTTCTTTCTTCCCCCTGGGGTTGCTCTTCCCTCGAGAGGTTGTGCTTTCCACTGGATTTTCCCTGCCCTTGTGCAACGGGCTGTGCCCGGTCGCGGCTTTTGGGAGACTTCTCTGATTGCTTTCTCCTTTGGAGAAGAATTGCCCATGTAAGGGGGCCTGACCCAGATCTCTGTCTGGGGCAGTAGGTTTCTAACCCCCCCCCCTTTTCAGTCTGTGGTCCCATTTCTGCGGGCCCCGAGGAGGTACAGGAACTCCTTTTTCTCTTTGACCCTCTCTTGCTGTACCCAGCACAGTGTAAGCCAGTCTCCTCTGGAGCTCACTCTTGGGCAGGGTTTCCCATCCCCTTTTTCTGGGCCACCTGGTCTGATGCCTTCGGGGGAGTCAGAAAGGTGCGGGCCTGGACATTGCATGGGGCCGCATTCCTTGCTACGGTGTTACTGCTGAAAGGTGTCTGCTTTACAGGCCATTACCTACCGCAGGGGGACACAACCTTACGGGTGTTGCCTTTGGGGTCCAGAGCCTATATCCGGGTGGCTATGCCCACTGGCTTTTCGGCTTTTCTTCCTGCCTACCATCACTGGATTTAGTCTCCTGTTGACCTAGAGAGCTATCCTCCTCTAGTCAGGTTTTTTGGGAACAACATATGCCTCCAGACTATGCAATGGTGGTCGTGAGGCTGGGCTGAGCTGTCAAACCTAACTATCCTGTAATAGAGGGTTCTCAGGATCTGTAGTTCCGTGCTCCTGATTGAGTGCTTCACTGGAGCCCCGTGGAGTAAGGTAGGGAGGAGAGTGCATTGAGCAATTCTAATTCAGGATTCTGTGGAAAGGAAAGGGTTAAGTCGATACAAAAGGCCCACCTCTTGGTTAATAGTTTTGGTTAGGTAACGGATGCAAGCTTCAAACGAACCAACTTGATCAAGGTGGACCCCTAGGTCTCAGTCCTAACGGTGTTGCCTACTGCAAGAGCCCCCTCGAAGTAAGATAGTACAGTTACGTAAGAACTTACCATAACAGTAGATCTTCGAGAGGTGATCTTGCAGTAGGCATGTTTTTACCTCCCTCCATCACCCCTGCTCTTCTTTTTTCATGTGTAGGCCTTTTTCTGTGGCTCCAGGAACCCCACCCTCCTCCTGTCGCACCTGGGGGCAGGTCTCTGGCAGGAGAGCTGATGTGGGGCAGAGAGACCACCTCCTTTATACCATAGGAGGGGGGATGTTGGGGATGGTCACCCGCTGTAGACTGTTAGCTAGAAGTTTTCTGTGTGGTCCTGGCACCTGGCGGCTTGGTTCTAACGGTGTTGCATACTGTAAGAACTCCTTTCAAAGATCTGCTGTTATGGTAAGTTCTTAAGTAACTCTACTTTCTTTCCTCTTTCAGCCAAGCCTGGCAGGAACTTCTGTCACTTCATGTACCCACCTGCGCCTTAATTCTTTTACCATGGACAGGACAGCCCTAGTAATATCTTTCAATGTCAACGGGATTACATAATTCTGTAAAGAGATAGATTGTTACAACTATTAAAACAGGATGAACCGGACATTTTTTCTTCAAGAAACGCGTCTCCCTCAACCTGAATATGAAAAGTTCACTAAATGGGGGTACCAGAGCGTGATCTCCGCCTCTCACTGGTCATGGAGGAGGAAAGGAGTTGCAATCTTAATACCCTGAGGAGTCCCCTTCCAGCTACAGACCCAGATCACTGACCCAGAGGGCTGCTATGCAGTAGCAACTGACCAGCTGTATGGTTTGTGACACTGGTTTCATTGTTCCTCAAAAGTGATGGTCCCAACATTTTTCATCTAGTTGCTCCCTGGCCTTCAGGGCCAGTTGAGAATGGGCAGGGATTTAAATGTCTCTCACACCCTCCCTTGATGCCTCCAAGCCTTCTCAGTACAGAACTAGCCCCTTGCAGAAATATATCGGAGCTACACTTGCATCTCTAGGCTTGGTAGATGTCTGGAGGCATTTTTTCTCCTCCGTTGGACAATATACCCACCATGTGGCCAAACTGGGCATATCATCCCGGCTGGATTATATATTCTTAACAGCAGAACACTTGGACATTGTCCACATTATGTATCATGGCACATCTATCATATTTGATCACTCTCCAGTACATGCAAGGTTGAAGCTGGGGAAAACGCTTCGTAGCGCCCAATGGCGTCTCAGTCTTTTCTATCTTTGAGATGTGGAGTTTAAAGAAGTAATAGAGGAGGGCATCCCAGGATCAGCAGGGAGAACAATTTCCCTCACATTAGGCTGATGATCTTCATGTGGGCCATCCTTAAAACTGTACTCCGTGGGGAGATTCCATACTCTGCTAAGAAGAAAAAAGATAGAGAATCCTGTACTGCACAACTCCAGGAGACACTTGGTACCCTACAGAAAGCCCTTTATCAAGGAGTTAAGTCAGTAACACCCGAAATTAATCAACTTAAACAACTTCAAAAGATTTAGTGACCAAAAAACTGAACAAAATTTACTTTATTTGAAATTGACCACACATGAAGGGGACTCTCATGGAGCAAGAAACCTTGCACGTTGACTTTGGATGGTGAAAATCCAGGCCACCGTTATGCATCTGTTTGACCCGGTTTCAGATTGCTTCTTTCATCACTCTTTGGAAATCAGGAGGGCATTCACTTACTATTATCGAACACTGTATACAGCAGAAAGTTCCCCTTCACCTGAAAGCATTGCTGAGTTTTTGCAGAATCTCCCCTTGCCTCAGCTGACCCTGACCCAGGCCCAGACTTAGGGTCTCTTAGCCCCTGGAAGAGGGCTACTGTAGCTCCACTTCATAAATCTGGAAGCAGGGAAGAGGCAGAGAACTACTGCCCAGTGAGTCTCACTACTGTGGTGGGTTAGATTAATGGAATCTTTACTTAAGCAGGGTTAATAACATTCCTGGAAGCCACCGGCAACAGGATCACAGACAACACAGCTTCACATGGTTGGGAGATCATGCCAGACTAACCTAATTGAATTCTCCGACTGAGAGATCAAGGCAGTTGGTAATGGAGGAGCAGTAGATGTAGTCTACCCAGACTTTAGCAAGGCCTTAGACTCTGTCCATTGCAGATGGCTAGTAAAGAAGCTGGAATATATAGAGGTGTGACGGGAGGTGGTGCAGTGGGTTAAAAATTGGCTACACAGTAGAACACAAAGGGTGCAATTGAATGGTACACTCATCAGAATGGAAGGTAACCAGCGGGGTGCCTCAGGGCTCTGTGTTGGGGCCCCTATTATTTAATATATTTATTGTGGACATTGCAAATGTTCTCGAAGGGAAGGTGTGTCTTTTCGTAGAAGACACCAAGATACGCAACAGAGTAGACTCTTCAGCAGGAGTATAGAGAATGGAGTCAGACCTGGCAAAAGTGGAGGAGTGGTCTACAGCATGGTAGCTGAAATTCAGTGTGAAGAAGTGCAAGGTCATGCACCTTGGAAGAAACAACCCTAATAGGAGTACTGCCAGAGAGGAGATGGACTAGCAGCAACAACCCACGAATGAGATCTGGGGATCATAATTTCAAACTACCTGAAGATGAGAAGGCAGTGCGAGAAAGCAGGGTAAGAAGCCAGTGGCATGCTGGGATGCATTTTGAGGGGAATCATGAGCAGAAAGAGGGAGGCGGTAGTGCCACTGTACAGGGCACTGGTCAGGCCCCACCTGGAATACAGTGTCCAGTTTTGGAGACCCAACCTCAGAAAGAACGCGGACAGGATGGAAACAGAACAAAGAAAGGTGACAAAAATGCAAGGATTACACCAGATGCCATATGAAGACAGGTTGAGGGAATTAAACATGTACTCAGTGGAGCAGAGGAGGCAGAGAGGAGACCTGATCGAAAGCTTCAAATACATCAAGGGTTTAAATAAGGTACAGGTGCAGGAACTCTTCCAGTTCAAGGATGACAGTAGAACAAGAGGACACGCCCTTCGTCTGAAAGAAGGGAAAGTCGGGACCAGTGTTAGGAAGTTCTTCTTTACCGAGAGGGTGGTTGATGCCTGGAACAGCCTATCCCTAGAGGCCATGGGAGCCAAATCATTGTTGGGGTGGGGTGGGGGAGACGCTCAAGAGAGCATGGGGATAGGCACAGGGAATCTGTCTCCAGAATGGCAAATGGGGGTAGAAAACTCAGATTTGGGCAGACTAGATGGAGCTTGTGGTGGTCCCCTTCTGCCGTCACCTTCTAAGTTTCTGTCACAATGAAGGAGATTTTGGCTGTCCTTAGAGATGCTAAAACCATGAAAGCTTTGGGCCCGGACAGGTATCAGGCTGAATTTTATAAGCAATTTAAAGACTTATTACTCCCCTTAATCGTGATGGCATATTATGCCATTCAAGAGGGAGAGCCTCCTCCCCCTCCTGGAAATATGTCGTAATTGCAGCAGTTCTCAAACTGGGAAAAGATCCTGGATACCCAGCTTCCTATCGCCTCATCTCTACGTTAAATTGCGATTATAAGGTGTACATGTCTATAATGTCCCATAGGTTGGAGTGCTGCTTCCTCTTCTTGTCAACCTGGACCAGTTTGGTTTTGTCAGGTGGCGCCGGGCCCACGACGGTGTCCAACATACTCGTCTGTTACGCAGTGACTCGGCAGATGCCTCTGGCAGTGCTGAGCCTGGATGCCGAAAAGGCGTTTGACAGGGTGGCCTGGCCCTTTTTATGGGGCACTCTTGAGACACTTTGGACTCCCTGTTGAGATGATGATGATGATGATGATGATGATGATGATGATGATGATGATGATGATGATGATGATGATGATATTTTTAAACAGGATACAAACTGTTGGGTCGAAGCCCATTTTCAACATTGTCACGTGGATTCTCACTCCTATAACAATCATTCAAAATTATATTACACATAGGAGAATTTCCCGACTAATAACATATATTTATGCCAGATCCACCTCACTTCCTGTCACCAGTGGAGTCCCCCAAGGGTCTGTACTCGGCCCGCTGCTGTTCTCTGTCTTTCTCAACGATCTGCCTGCTGCCTGCCCACAAACTGCTATCCATATGTACGCAGATGATACGGTGCTGTTTGCCTCTGGCCCATCCGCAAGCGCCATGACAGCCTGTCTACAGGAGGACTTTGACTCCATCCAACGTTGGTTCCTCTCTAACCAACTATTCTTAAACACAAAAAAAAAACAGTCTCCCTCACCTTCGGCTCTCGGGCCAAACTAACCCGGCTTAGCGCACCACCCACATTCTACACTCTGGACAGATCCCCACTTGAGGCCTGCACCTCATATCGTTATCTCGGCATCTGGCTTGATCAGTACCTTGACTTCTCAGCGCATATAGACGCTCTACACAAAAAATTACATGCCATGCTGGGAGCCCTCTACCGGAACAAGAATTGCATTCCTCTACAAACCAGGCTAGCTATAGTCCAAAAAATGATCCTCCCGATTATGGATTACGGGGATGTTGTCTACTGTGCCACCCCCAAACGTCCTTAGCTAAGCTTGATCCCCTCTACAACTCCTTCTGCCGGTTCTTACTGGACCTTCCTCCCAATACCCATCACTGCGACCTCTACCAGTCCGTGGACCTCCCCTCACTCCATAACTGACAATTGCTTCACTGTGCTAGAACCGCTGCCAAGTTCTGGTCAGTAGCGCCCCAGCCTGTCGTCCTCCCTAACCGCCTCCCCACCTGCCTACGCTGTCAGAAATGTAGACTCTAGGCTCCTGCACATTCCACACAGATCCACCCAGTCAGGCCAGGCTGCTTTCAGCTTCAGGGTGCCCAAATTATGGAACTCCTGGCAGCGGATATCAGACACACCACAAGTACTCCTCAATGGAATGCCCTTCTAAAATGCATTTTCTACCTCCTGCTCCTGTCCCCCCGTTGAACCCCATCTCCTGCCTACCAGCGGTTATCACCTGTCTGGTTTTCTATTTTTTTCGGTCTGCACCTAATGTTTTAAAAATGCGAACGAATATGTACCTCCTCTATTTGTATTATGACTGCCTCATCTTTTGTTGTACCAAACACTTGTAAGCATGTTTTTGTTTCTTCTGTACTACTATACCATTGTAACTCCCTACCCCAGGGCGCATCTGGAATCGAGCGGTACGCTGCTCAGCATGCCTTACTGGCAAATCTCTTAAATAAATAAATAAACAAATAAAATTTAATTCATCACTCCCACTATACAAACAAGTTGCACATGTAAATTAATTTAAAAGAAATAATAAAATAAACTGATATCAAATCAGTCAGTAACTGTCCTCTACCTAAAACGAGTACAGTTCATATGCAAATAAGTTTTCAGAGCTTTTTTGAACTGAGGATATCCATGTATTAATTTTATTTATTTAGGTAATCTATTCCAATGGACTGCAAGGTTGTTCTGCACGGTAGTATCCCCTAATCTCATCACATCATTGCAGAACATATGACTCACCCCAAGCCTACGTCAGAATAGACTGTTCTCTGTCTGAACCATTTCAGCTAACTAGGGGCACCCGACAAGGCTGCCCTTTATCCGCTCCTATTTGTGTTATATCTAGAACAGCTAGTGGCAAAAATACAATCCCATCCTTCAATTGAAGGCATACCATTGGGGGAAGGCAACTTATTATTTCACTCTTTCTGGATGATATCTTGCTTACATTGAACGACCCCTGAGATTATCCCGATAGCTTGGAACTTAATCCAGGAGTAATAAACTCTGGCCTACAAGCTGAAAGACCAGAAGATGGAGGTACTACTTTACCATTACACCCCTACGCGAGCTGTTAAAACCCATTTTCCTTTTAAATGGCACAAAACCGCTGTTATCTTGGCATTAAAATTCCCAAATCCTTAATCCACATAGAACTCTTAAATTATGAACCCCTGATTCAGCAAATAGCAGATGACCTAGCTCGATGGTCTCCACTGCTGCTTGGGTCTTGCAAAGAGTTAAGACGATACAACGGAATATATTGCCCTTGGTTCTATTTACCTCCAGACTTTCCCACTTATGCCCAGTAAAACATACTTCCAAGACTGGGATAAATTGATATCCTGCTTCCTGTGGCAAGGAAAGCCCCCTAGAATTAGTTTCTCCTTTCTTCAGCTGCCCCTAGATAAGGGAGGGTTAAACCTTCCAAACCTCCGTTACTACACCCAGGCAGCCCATCTGAGAATCATTCTCTACTGGATGGCAGCCACATTCCAGATGCCCTGGAAGACTATAGAAACCACTCTAAGTGATGTACATGACATTACCCAGTATCTTTTTGGCAATCCCCCTACCTGTACCCCTTGTACATAGTTTCCTCAGTATACGGCAGAGCCATTCTGCCATTGGTTGCTGGTACAGCTATGCCATCTCACTTTGGCAGAACACCTATTCCTTCAGGCATTAGGTTATGATACAGCATACCCTTGTAATAAACTTGCTGCAGCTCTCCAAAAAATGGAAACATTATCGCATAAAACATACGATCTTACTTCGAGAGGGCTCTTGCAGCAGGTATTCACAAATAGGACTAAGCCGTCAGGCATCAGGACCCCATGGAAAAATCTCTAGCTAGCAGTCTCTGGCAGGGACCACCCCCCACATCAGCTGACCAACGTCGGTGTATGTCAGTATAAAGGGGTGGTCCCCACGCCCGCCTTCCAGTTCTTTCCTGCCGTCTGCTTGCGAAAGTACCTTGTGGAAGAACAGCGCTCCCCTCCCACCACAAGTTCCTCCGTTTTCATTTCCAGGGGGAACACTACCAGTTCAGGGCCCTTCCATTTGGCCTTTCCTCTGCTCCCCTAGTCTTTACCAAATGCATGGTGGTAGTGGCAGCCTTTCTGTGTACCCAGGGGGTCCAGGTATTTCCATGCCTGGACGATTGGCTCCTAGAGGCTCATTCCAGGGGAGGATATCTAGCATTCCCTCTCCCTGGAGATTTCTTTCCAGTCTTGGCATTACCGTCAACCAGGCCAGGTCTCATTTGATTCCTTGCCAGTGGCTGCAGTTCATTGGGGCAGTGTTGGACACGACCCTGGGCAGGGCTTTTCTCCCTCCGGACAGGATCGAGACTGCAACTACAGGCTCTCTTCTTATACGTGCAAAGACAGGTCTCATCCCAGAAGGTCCTTCGCCTTCTAGGCCTTATGGCAGCCGCCATTCCCACTGCCCTCTGGCACGGCTCCACATGCGGGTCTTGCAGTGGACTCGTCCCTCTGGCACAGCTCCACATGCCGGTCTCGCAGTGGACCCTCTGATCCCAATGGGACCAATCCCAGGATGAACTGGATCACGAGGTCCTTGTTTCAGACCCAGTGATCAGGGACCGGCAATGGTGGATGGTCCAGGAGAACCTCAGCCTATGGATTCCATTCTGCTCTGCCCACCCCACCCAGACTCTGACAAACTGATGCCTCAGGGGCCAGTTGAGGAGCCCATTTCAGGTCACACAAGAGTCGGGGGGAGGGGGACTGGTCCTGCATCGAGAAAAGGTTACACATCAGCGTTTTCGAACTGAGGGCGGTCCTTTATGCTCTACTGGCTCTTGTTCACTTAATCCTTACCTGCCATGTTCTGGTACAGTCAGACAACATGTGCGTTGTCTGGTACCTCAACAGGCAGGGAGGAACTCGTTCCTATTCCCTGTGCCGAGAGGTGATGAGGGTGTGTTATTAAGCATCACAGCACAATCTGCAACTGACAGCAGTCCACGTTCCGGGCGCACAAAACACTCTGGCAGATCTTCCCTTGTCAATCTTCACCATTCATTACTTCCTGGGTGTAAGCCGGAGGCGCGCACTCGTCACGGGAGCTTTTTTTTTTTTTTTAAAAACTTTATCTAACGGCACACCGAGAGTGACGCTGCGCGAGGGGCGGTTGCTAGCGAACCGACTTCTCCTCCAACTCAGTTCTGTTTCTCCCGCTGTCGAGGCAGCACCTGTTGCGAGTAGCGGTCATTTTTAGTGCGTGTTTGCCGACTCCTGTTTTTCTTCACACTTGATGCCGATCCGGTAAGACTGTTCCTTTTTCTATCTACCGCGCCGGGTGTGTTTCTTGCTGTGTTTTAGCCTTGTTATTTTCGCGTTATGTCCGGTTCGGGAGCTAAGCGCTTTTCCAAGACGGGCCGCGCCCCTATGCGTCGGTGCTCCTGTGGCCGGCATTTCTCCGTCTCGGACCGGCATGACGTTTGCCTTCGTTGCCTGGGACCCAACCATGATATGGATTCGTGCGACGCCTGTTTCTCGATGGACCGTCGCGTCCTCGAAATCCGCGCGTTTAAGCTCGGCAAGGCCCCGCCGACTTTCCGGGGACGACGTCGCTCTCGGGATTCTCGGGCAGTCGTTAGCCCCTCCCGGGTCCCCTCCCGGCCTATCTACGGTCCGAAGAGGAGGGTCTCGTCTTTTCTTGCCGAGGAGGAGGCCTTCGCCGTGTGGGAGCGTCGTAGTCCCTTCGGGGCGTGGCGCCGACACCGCCTCGGCATCACCTCTTCAGAGTGCAGGCTCCCCGTGTCGAGGCCCTTGGCACCGGCCTGGCTCGGGTGGACCTCGGCGCCGCCTTCGGCGCCGTTTGAGATCCTGGCACCGTTCGCGGTGCTGGTGATCGATACAGCGCCGTTTTGGATCCGCGCCGTTCGGCGCTGGTGATAAAAACAGCGCCGTTAGTGGCGCCCTTTGGATCCCAGCGCCCGTTTGTAGGCGCCCGGTGATCGAAGCGGCGCCATTGGTGATGCCGCTTTGGGAAACAGCGCCCGATGGACCTGGTGGCTCAATCGGCGGTGCCGCCGCCTCGCCCACGGCCACCGGGCGCGCCGCTGACCTTGTCCTTCCTCCTAGCGGTGCGGACCTGCCGGCGCGCCAGAATTCGGAGTTAGGGCCTGGCTGCTACCGGTGTGGGGGCGGCGTCCTTAGTACTGGGGCGTTCGCGGCTCCGTGGCCTCAGGGACCCCTGGGGTGGCCAGCATCGAGGTCCAGCTGGTCTCGTCCTCCTCGGAGTGATGACTCGGACGTGGACCCATCCTGGCACCCCCCACTCTTCAGGTCTGGGTCCCCTGTGGCTACAGGTACCAGGCGCAGGCAGGGCCCCTCCCTCTGCCCCCCTTCCGTCGTCTCCTGAGGGTTCCCGGCTGGGTGGCTGGGAGCCCGTGGGGCAGGCGTGGGGGTGACGGAGGGGAGGCCCTCTCTGGAGGCGGTGACAGCTACCCCCACGGTGCTGTTGCCCCTCTAGGGACAGGGGACGCTGTGGTCGAGGAGGAGGCCCTCTCGAGTCCGAGGGTGGGGGTCTGCCACTGGTCTTCTTTGGCCACCTCAGGGGTGGCCAGGAGCGAGTACAGAACCTCGCCCTCCCTCCAGGGTTCTAGGGTGTCCTCCAGCGGCGTTGTGCAGACTGCCCTTCTGGATCCATGCAGTCCAGCGCCTTCACAGGGAGGTTCTCCCCAGGGCTCTTCCAGGCCCGCTCCCCAGAGTTCCGTCTCTGCGGCCTGTCTGATATCCGGGATCCCTCCTACTAGGGCTCCTTTCCCCGATTCCAGAGCCCTCGCAGAGAGCAGTTGCCTCCTCGGAGGTGCCCCTCTCCCATCTCTCTGCCTTCTCCATCCCCGCTCCCAGGCCATGTCGGTCCTACGGGTCCGTTATCCTGGGAGCAGTTCAGGGGTTCTGCGGTGGCCTTCCCCTCATACGTTGGATACATGCATGAGCGGGTCTTTCGACTCTCCCCACCGCCGCAGGAATCCTCTGGACATTCCAGCTCCCCATCATCCTCGTCTCCCTCCTCTGAGGGAGAGGAACCCTCTGCTCATCTTTCCTCCGATGCTGATTTCACTGAATATCAGCGTTTCCTCTCGAGGATGGTGAGGGATCTTCGGATTTCCTATGTTCGGAGAGACAATACCGAACGGGAGGCGCGAGAATTCCTTGGTGAATTCAGTGCCCAGCATTTGGTGGTACCTTCCTGGCCTATCCCTTTCCAGGAGGCGTCTATCCGGTCCTGGCAGTCCCCAGCCGCTTCTTCTCCAGCCCCGGCTGACTGTCAGCGTAGGTATTGTGCCCCCTCAGAGTCTCTAGGTTCTCTTCCCAACCCGCCCTCTGGTTTGGTTTACCGAGACACTCCTTCTGGGCGTCGCTGCCTGGCGCACGACCGCCCACCGGATCCGGACTCTCTTCAGTTCGACCATTGGGGGCGAAGAGTGTTCTCTTCTTCTCGTGCGAGTGCCAGTATTGCATCTCATCAGGCTCACCACGCTGCCTACAACTGGCATTTGTGGTCGATGATGTCCCAGCTGTTGGCATCAATGCCTGACACGGAGCAAACCAGACAAGCGCTGCCCTCTCGCGGGTAGGCCTGGAGCTGGCAAGACACCAGCAGGGCATCTTACGATGCCAATGAGGTGGCTTCCAGGCTTCGGGGACAGCGATCTGCATCAGGCGGACGGCATGGCGTCTTTCCAGGTTGTCACCCCTGGCCCGGCGTGGGTGATTCGCTCCGCCTCCGGGGACCCGCCTTTTCTCCTCTAGAGCTAGGAGACTTTACAGGCTCCTCTGTCTCCTCGTCCTCGGGAGGCACCTCTAGCTCTTCCCCCACTGGGCTTTCTGAATGAGCCAGGGTCTTCTCCTTCTGTTTCTCACCAACAGAAGGCTGGGGGTCTTGTTCCTCAGAGTATGGCCTCTTCCCCTTCCTGGGGAAGAGGACTTAGTACTCACCCAGGAAGTAATGAATGGTGAAGATTGACAAGGAAGATATGAAAATTACGCACTAACCGTAATTCTTGATCTCTCTTGTATCTTCACCATTCATTACTTACACCCTCCTCCATCCCCTCAGTGGCCTCTTCCTGTGGCTTCTCCACCCGCCTCCTTCCTCTCTGCAATATATATATAAAAAAAAAAATTATAAAAATGGGAAGAATTCTCAATTATTCCCCCAAAAAAATTCTGTTTCTTTGGAGGGTTCTTATTCTCAGAAAAATTATTTACTCTAAGATTCTTGGGCCATCTAGTGGATTTGCTTGGCGATCATACTGCACAACTATCTCTTGCCATCCTCGGGCGAGATACCTCTGGGGTTTTAGCCTGGCTCAGGCTATTCAGTTTTGATCCTGCAATCCCGTGCTCCAGCTGTTAAGCCCCTAGAATCAAAAACCCTCTCCCTTCCCTAATTCTTGCCTTGCAGAGAGGAGGAACGGGCATCCTGTTTTTGTAGGAAAAAAAAAAAAGCTGAGGAACTCTCTTCGACTGCCATAGGCATTCTTGGTATTCAGGTCACGCCCTAGCCTGCAAGTGATTATCTGTAAAAAAAAAAAAAAAAAAACAGGAAGTAGATGAGAGGGCAGACTGCCCTTCTCACCAGATTTGATAATGGTGTTTTCCTTTCTAGTGTCCTCGGACAGTTTTACAGACAAGCAGTACTGACCATAACCAATCCCAGCCAGCCTAAGCCTCTGGCCTGCCTTGGCGAAGTCCGACTGAGTCCCACTTCTGTACCTATGAACTCCTGAAAGGCTTACAGTTTCCATTTCCAAACCCCTGAGCAGTGCTCTCATACTGCAGGGTTTTATTCTCTCTCCTTCTCGGGTGTCCTCCAGTTAAAGGCCTTCCATGGCCAGGAGCCAAGTGGTTATCAAAACAATGGCATGTTGAGGATGAGGACTATGCCCTCCTGAGTCTGTCTAGCGGGTTTGGTGAACCTTCTCTTCAGCTCTATCTCCGGAATTTTGCTTCCTGTTAGTCGAGCCTTCAGCCATAAGCTAACTAGGCTCCTTGGGCATTCTGGTCCCCCAACATCCCATCTCTCTCTTCTTCTTCTTCTTCTTCTCATTTCCTCCTTCTCTCTCCTCCTAGAGTCGCCCAGGTAAGGAGGCCCTGCAGTCCCTAGGTTAGGATACTCTTATGTCCTCTGTCCTTCCTCCATCCGGCTTATTCCTTTTTCAGTTCATTCTTCCTTGCTTTGCTATCCTTGGCTATCTTGCCTCGCTATCTTATTCTCTGCTTTGCTTTTGCCTCTCCGGCTCACAGAACTGAGTTGGAGGAGGTGAGTCGCTACTAACGGCCGCCCCTCGCACGACGATGACGTCACTCCCCGAGGGCGATAGCCAAAGTTTAAAAAAAAAAAAATGCTCGTGACGGTGCGCCGTCCGCTTACACCCAGTAAGTAATGAATGGTGAAGATACAAGAGAAGATCAAGAATTACGGTAGGTACGTAATTTTCATATGCTCTCAGCTGCTCATTGGCCAGATCCCACGAGTGGGAAATCAAGGAAGATGCAGTAAATTATGTCTTTGCTTGTTAGGGGACTCCTCAAGTAGACCTGTTAGTCTCCCCCGTCAACATCAAACTTCCCATGTTTTGCTCGCTCCAGGGCGAGGAGCTTTTTGGCAGGACGTGCTTTCTCTGTGTTGGAGGGACAGATTCGGTTATACCTTCCCTCCAATTCCCTTGATTCCAAGGGTTCTGAACAAGGTCCGGGCGGAAGGGACGCGAATGATTCTCATCACTCCTTTCTGGCCGAGGCAAGTTTGGTTCTAGGGATGTGGATATGTTGTTCAATCCACACTTACTGGCAGGTTCCTTGCCACGTTAAATCTTGCCGGAAGGTCTGCAAGCTGGCTCCTCCCACCCACCCATGCACCCGGGTGGAAAAACTCTTGGCTTTGCCCCATGACGCCAGATCTTCCTTACCGCTTGGAAGCTCAGGTTCCCTCCTTAGTGCTCTGCATTTTAGGCCTGGATCCACACTCTTTGGTTAAACCGAAACTCATTCTTAAGTTTAAAAGACTTTGGTCTTCTTTTTCCTTTGCGGCTGTGATGGACAAATCGACTCCTGGATTTCATCGGTGCCCTTGTGGGCAGATGATGTCCCAGACCAATCCGCACTCCTTGTGCGTTTACTGCCTTGGACTCTGCCATGACTCACAGGCTTGGGAGTTATGCAAATACTTTTCGGCTTCGGTCTTGGAGGACTGCGCTGCCTGTTTGCTCTTGGGGCGATCTGAAAAACGTTATCCTCCGGTCAAGTCGAAGGAGGCCCATTGGGCGGTGTCCAGCGGCGGGCATGGCAGAACAGCTGGAGCAGATGATCGCCCTTGAGGAGGAGGTGGCCGAGGCCGCATCATCCTTGGTCGCAGAATTTATCCCGCCCTCCTTGGGCTCTTCCTATACAGCTTCTTTTAAGGAGCTTTGCCAGTCCCTCTCCACCAAGGGAGAAGGGCCATCTGGACATTCCTCTTGGTCCAAAAAGAAGGACTCCAAAGGTAAGTCCCACCATCGATGTTCGTGGGAGGGGGAGAGGTCGCCTTCCCCGGATAGTCGACAGCTGACTTCGGTCGAGGTTGCGGCTAAGGCTGCTGGCTTCACACTGTCCCCGTCAGGTCACCCAGCCTAGACAACCGTCGACGCGGTCGAGATTTTTCTCGACCTGTTGGACGGTTTGTCGACTGGAGAAGCAGACAACCCTTCTTCAGCAGTTCCCCCGGTGGAAACCGAGGACTTGCCTGTGCTGGAGTCCCTGGTTAAGGTCCCTGAACCGAGGGAGGAGCGGGTTTCCCCCGCCCCCTCTCTGACCCACTCTCGGAATCCCCGAAGGTCTTAGTCTCGGACCTCTTCCAGGTCCAGCCGGTCCCACCGACGTCAGTGGTCTCTGTCTCGGCACCATGGAAAGCGGTGGCACCACTCATCCTCGTCCTTTTAGGAGGATAGGCTCCGGCGCAAGTTGCGTCGGTGCTACGAGGATTTAATGTGGCAGCAGCTCTTATTGTCCAGGAATAAGCAGACTCCATCGCCTTCTCTGGCCATTAAGTGGCTGTCACCGGAGCAGCCAACGCAATCCCTTGCAGTGGTCGAGGAGCCGAAGGCGGCACAGATTGTTTGGCCAAAACCGGCTGCACCACCCATTGTGGTGGAACCTCCGCCTCCACAACTGAAGACTGGGGCCCCGACTAAGGATTCTCGGTCGGGTCAGGGTTTGTCCCAAAGGTTGTCGGTCATCCTCACTCCCGATCGACCTCGGCATGTGGAGGGTGTCTGAGTCTGACGATGATGACTCCTTGTTCTCCAGGCCGCTTGACCTGGAGTCCACTGGGGGTCAGTCGGTGGATGAGAGCCCATCCTCGTTCCTCGGAATGCTTTGACTCATCTCAGAATCTAATGGGATGAAGCTCGAATCCGTTTCCAAATGGGCAAAGTATCCCCTCATGGAAATGCTGAACCAAGGGGGATTCCCCTACGGAGGCTTTCCTGGTGGCTGAAACCATTGTTGGCCCGGCCCTGGAGCTGTGGCGGCGGCCAGCTTCTCGTCCAACACCTTCGGCCAGGATGACTCGGAAGTATGCTGTCCCTACCGGTTCACTCTCCGGCTTCTCGGAGCACCCCTCTGCAGAGGGGTTAGTGACTGACAGCATGTTCCGGCGTTCCGGGAACGCTGGGGATGTGGACTAGCCACCCGATAAGGAGTCCAAGAAATTGGACTACTCTGGGCGGAAAGTCTATGCTGCTTCCTCACTAGGCCTTAGTCAGGCTAGCTCGGCCGTCCTGATGGCACACTTTTCACACGCCCTTTTGGGCTCCCTGGATGAGGTGATTCCTCATCTCCCGGCTTACCTTCAAACGAGTGTCAAGCTGGTGCAGGATCAGGGAAGGGCGGTGGCCAAACAGCAGCTCCAAACTTCTTTGGACATCGCTGACTCGTGTGCCCGGTCAGTAGCGGCCGCAGTGGCTGTGCACCGCAGACCTTGGCTGCAGATCTCCACCTTTACGACTGATACCCAGCACAAGCTGGCAGACGTTCCCTTCCTGGGTACCGACTTGTTCAGTCCCGGGGTGGAGGGTCATCTCCAATGGATCGAGAAGTCCAACGCCACCTTGGACCCGGTCACGTCTGACCAGAAGGACACAGGCCACCAACAACAGCATAAGCCCTTTCGGCCTTCAGCCCCTGCCGCACATCTGGCCCAGCAACACCAGTATCAGGGCCAGCAGGCTCGCACTTGGCACCCCAAAGCTAAGCCTGCTGCTTCCTCTAGCAGGAAGCTGGGAGGGAAAGGTCCAGGTGACTCATCGGCCGGCCCTTCCTCCAAGCCTGCCCAGTGATGGGTTGAGGGGTGTTGCCCCCAACCTAGTCATTCCTCCCCGGGTTCCCCCTGTGGAGGGACGGCTCTGCCACTTCCTTTCCCCCTTGTCCATTATCACCCCGGACCGCTGGGTGTTGGAAGTGATAGGCAGGGGTCTGCCTCTGGAATTCGAGCAGTCCCCACCCTGTCGAGCCGCCGCCCCACAGAGGGCTCTGGGTTCCCAGCCTCTCTGTTGGCTCATCGAGCCGACATTGCCCTGCTCCTCCAGAAGGAGGTGATCAGGGAGGTGGCGGACCCTTGTCCAGACCCAGGGTTTGTGTCCAGGTACTTCCTGGTCCCAAAATGGACAGGGGGGCTGGCGCCCCGGTCTCGACCTACACGACCTGAACAAGTTCCTACAGTCTCGCACCTTCAGGATGGTCACTCTGGCTCAGATAATTTCTTCCTTGGAACAAGGCGTGTGGTTCTGTTCTCTGGACCTTCAGGACGTGTTCTTTCACATCCCAATCCATCCATCTCATCAACGATTCCTCCGCTTCAGGGCAGAGGGATCCCTTTACGAGTTCCAGGCCATGCCTTTCGGCCTCTCCTCAGCTCCCAGGGTCTTCACCAAATGCATGGCAGTGGTGACAGCATTCCTGCGGCGCCGAAAGGTCCGGTCGTACCCTTACCTGGATGACTGGCTGATTGCAGCCCCCTCCAGGTTGGAGGCGGAGCAGTCCAGAGATCTGGCCCTCCAGGTCTGCTCTCAGATTGGCCTCCTCATCAACGAGGCCAAATCGGAACTCATGCCATCGCAGGTGATTCAATTCATCGGGGCAGAGCTCGACTCTCTTAGAGCCAGAGCATGGCTCCCGGCGGACAGGGCAGAGGTCCTTTCCTCAGATTGCCCAGTCATTTCTGGTTGGGCAGTTGCGCCCTGCCCAGGACTTCCTGCACCTTCTGGGCCTCATGGCGGCCTGCACCAGCACGGTCCGTTGGGCCCGCTGGCGTATGCGTCCTCTGCAGTGGGGGCTGGCCCGCCAATGGTCACAGCGCTCCGGTCCTCTGGACCAGCCAGTGACAGTGACCCAGGAGATGTGGAATGGCCTCCAGTGGTGGCTCGTTCCAGCTCATCTGCAGGAGGGTATCCCGTTTGTCCGCTCAGAGCCGACAGTCACTCTGACGACCTCCTCTCTGGGTTGGGGTGCCCATCTGGGGGAGCTCAGAGCGCATGGCCTCTGGTCCTCTCAGGAGTCTCGGTGCCACATCAACCTGCTGGAGCTTCGAGCGGTCCGACTAGCCCTCACCGCCTTCGCTCCATTTGTACGGGGTCAAGTGGTCCAGGTCCAGATGGACAACACCACAACTATGTACTACCTAAACCGTCGGGGCGGGACGCACTCCTTGCCTCTGTGCAAGGAGGCTGTCTGCACTTGGTCTCTCGTGATCAGCCTGGAGGCGGATCTCCTAGCCATCCATGTGGCAGGAGCCTCCAACAGTCTGGCCGATGCCCTCAGCTGGATAGGCACTGCATCTCACGAGTGGTCTCTCCTGTTGGAGGTAGTACAAGATCTGTTCTCCCACTGGGGTACCCCTCAGGTGGACCTGTCTGCCTCCAGGGAGAATGCGAAGCTGAGACTGTTTCATGCCCGCCCCCCTCAGCAGGGCTCGCTGCAGGGGGATGCCTTCTCGAGGCCATGGACCCCAGGCCTCTTACGCCTTTCCTCCATTTCCCTTGATCTACAAGGTGCTTAAGGCGAAGAGGGACAAGGCGCAGGTGATTCTGGTAGCCCCAGACTGGCCCCGCCAGTTCTGGTATCCAGATCTCCTCAGCCTCGGCTCCAGGCTCCTGAGGCGGCTTCCAGCCCACCCAGACCTGATCTCAGTCAACAAGGGGAAGGTATTCCACCCGGACCTTCAATCCCTGCACTTGACGGCCTGGTTCCTGAGCGGCTAGAGTTCCAGGCCTTGGGTCTTTCCGACGAGGTCCTCAACATTGTTGAGGCATCCCGTAAGGAATCGACCAGAAAATGCTATGCCTTCAAATGGAAGAGATTCTCCATTTGGTGTCATGAGAAGGGGTTGGATCCTTCCTCCTGTTCTTTGGCTAGCATTCTGGACTACCTAGGATCCCTTTCTCAGCTAGGGCTTCGGTCGATGACCCTTAAGGTGCAGCTGGCAGCCATCTCTGTTTACCATGCGCGGGCCGGGAAGCAGTCAGTGGTGCAGGAGAAGGTGTCGGGCGCTTTTTCAAAGGCCTTGATCACATATCCCCTCCGGTGCGAGAACCTCCACCTCTGTGGGATCCACTGCTGGTATTGGCTGATTTCCATGAGTGCTTTCATTCGAACCGATGCACAGGTGTGATATCTCTCTCCTGTCGTGGAAGACCGCCTTCTTGGTGGCTATCATGTCAGCCAGAAGGATGGGAGAGCTCCAGGCGATTTCCATAGTCTCTCCTTATCTGGTCTTCCACAGGGACAAGGTTGTCCTGCGCCCCCACCCGAAATTCCTTCCGAAGGTGGTGTCGGAGTTTCACCTTAACCAGGCGTTGACTCTGCCGGTGTTCCACTCCAGTCACACCTCGGAGGCCGAATATAGGCTCCATATTCTGGACCCTAGAAGAGCGCTCTCTTATTATAAGGAGCGGATGGCTGAAGTTCGGGGAGAGGTTCGCCAGCTGTTTGTCACCTACGCTGAAGCCGCACCTGGCAGACCTGCAGCCAAGCAGACGATAGGCAGGTGGGTCACCTCCTGCATAGGTCTGTGCTCTAGGTTGGCGGGCATGGAGCCTCCCAAAGGGATAAGAGCTCATTCTACCCGCCATACCGCTGCTTCGGTGGCTGCTTCCAGGGACTTCCCTATCCAGAAACTCTGCAGGGCTGCTACCTGGAAGTCAGCACACACCTTCATTACCCATTACCACATCGACCTTGTCACGCCGGGATGCTGGTTTTGGGATCTCTGTTCTCCAGTCCTTGTATCCCAAGTAGGGAGTGTGCGCCTTGCCTCCCTCCTCCCGGAGAACTGCTAGGAGTCTGCCTGTAAGTGTGGATTGAACAAAATATCCACGTCCCTAGAAATACAGGTTACTCACCTGTAACAGGAGTTCTAGGAGTGGTATATGTTGTTCATTCTCACAACCCACCCAGCTTCGACGCGCAACCTGACTTCCAGCGGGCTAGATTTGGCGTCATGGGGCGGAGCCGAGAGTTTTACCACCCGAGTGGATGGGAGGAGCCAGCTTGAAGACCTTCCGGCAAGATTTAAAGCGGCAAGTAACCTGCCAGTAAGTGTGGATGAACAACATATACCACTCCTGGAACTCCAGTTACAGGTGAGCAACCTGTATTTCTCTCTTCTGCAACAGTTTTCGGAAGAGCCTCTCATTCCTCTTCCACTGTCGAAGGAACTGCTGACCCAAGATCGGGGGACCCTGGTCCATCCAGGACTCAAATTCCTCTTATCTACATGCCTGGCTCCTGCAGATGTAGTCGCTGCTCGCTTCGGTGTTTCTTCTCAAGTTGCTGATATCCTTGTAGAGGCCAGAAAGCCTTCCACCAGGTCTACTTAAGCCATGAAGTGGAAGCGGTTTTCCATTTGGGCAGGTTCCAAGGACATGGAACCCTTCTCCTGCCCTATAGTCAGGATCCTGGATTACCTGAAGCACCTCTACGATCTGGGTCTCAGCTGTTCCTCGTTGAAAGTTCATCTGGTGGCCATTTTGGCCTACCATATCCCAGTCAGGGACAAGTCGGTAGCTCAGTTGGAGGTCCCCAAGACCTTTCTTAAAGGGGTCCTTCACTTGAAGCCCCCTATCTGTAACCCTCCTCCCCCCCGGACCTTAATTTCATTTTGGAAAAGCTCTTGTTGCCCCCTTTGAGCCGGCAGCCAATGCTGACTTGCGTTTCCTTTCATGGAAGACACTTTTCCTTGTGGCAATTGCCTCTGCTCGAAGAATTTCCGAGCTCCAGGCCCTTATGTGCAAAATCCCTTACTTGATTTTTCACAGGGACCGTGTGGCCATGTGTACATGTGTACGAACCCTAAGTTTCTTACTAAAGTGGTGGTTGAATCCACCTTTAATCCATAGAGCTCCTGGTCTTTTTGCCGACTTACTCTAATCAGGGAGAGTATCTCTTGCATGCTCTCGAGGTTCACAGGATTCTGATATACCATGCCAACAGGACCAAGAATCTCAGAAAAATGGATCAACTTTTTGTTTCCTTTGCACCAAAGAGGGAAGGCACCGCTAATTCTGTGCAGTGTGTCTTTAAGTGGTTAGCTAATTGCATTACCTTCTGTTATGACGAGTAGAACAAAACCCTTCCGGATCAAGTTAGAGGCCATTTCACCAGAGGGGTGGCTGCCTCTGCTGCTGCTTTCAGGAACGTGTCAGCTGCAGAAATTTGCGCAGCTGCTACATGGACTTCTGTACATCCCTTTACGAAGCATCACAGTTTGGACATTGCCTCTCGCTGCAGGGCGCGTTTTGGTTTGGCAGTTTTGCAGGGACTTCTTTCTTGAATCCCTCTCCTGCTTTTCTGTCTGTTGTGGATGATCTCATCCTCCTCCCTGTTTTCAGACGTTTTCCAGACTGCTTGGGACTCAGTTCTATTTGTGAATACCTACTGCAAGAGCCCTCTTGAAGTAAGATAGTACAGTTACATAAGAACTTACTGTAACAGTAGATTTTACTTTGAGAGGGCTCTTGCAGTAGGTAATTGCATATAGGACTGAAGCTGGCAGGCGTCAGGACCCCATGGAAAAATTTCTAGCTAGCAGTCTCTGGCGAGGGACCACCCCCACGTCAGGTGACCGGCGTCGGGAGATGTCGGTATAAAGGGGTGGTCCCTCACACCCGCCTTCCAGTTCTTTCCCGCTTTTAGCTCATGCCAGCGCCTCACGGTAAAGTTCATTGCTCGTCAGCCTATATTGTCGGTAGTTTTGACTGAGTATTTTTAGATTTTTTGATTCATTGTCAGGTATTAGTCAGTGTATGTCATCCCCTACACCCTCCGAGCACAAGAACAAGTGCGACTTGTGTGGCGCCCAACTCTTTCACAAGGATGGTCATTCCCTGTGCCTCTTTTGCTTAGGCCCCGACCATCCAGTGGAGAAGTGCCAGCAATGCCTCAAGTTCAGCGCAGCCACCCCGAAGACTGCGGTAGCAGTCCCTGGAGGCCCATATTTTAAAAAAGAAAATGAGCTCCATGGAAAAAGAGTTGAAAAGGCTCTGGCAGGTGTCCACTTCCCCAAAGACCATCGAAAGAAAAAAGACAAGAAGCACGGGACAAGGGCTCCCTCATCCATCGCGGCTGCCTTTGGGAGCCCGTGTTGCAGGTAACGCCCCCGGGACTGCCATGGCCAGCCGCCTACAGGCTTCTAAGGTGCGCCGCCCACCTGTCTGGCTCGATCTTGGGCCCTTCGGGTGCCTCCAGGCTTTTGGAGGCCTCCGCTCCCGGTAAAGCTGCCCTGGTGTGGCCTACTGGTGTGAGCGGCTCTGGTAAGCCGGACGTCGGCTCCTCAGACGCCTGCACGGAGAAGGTAGGTAAGTCGTCCGATCCCTCGGGGCAGCGCAACGCCCCTATTCCGCCCGACCAGACCGCCCCTCCATCGCAGCTAAACCCTCTGGTTCCAGAGAGGAGCAGGACATGCTTCCCCAAGGACTTCCCAAGGGATCCGTTCCTCCCCCACGCCGGGAGAGGGAGTCTTCATCACCATCTTCTTCTTCGGACGCCTCCGATGGTTGTTCTGATCAGGATGATGAGCCACGCTGTTCGTCTAAGCCCAGGCCAAGGACTCCTCTGAAGTCTCCTCCGGAAGATCCTTCTTTTACGGAGTTGCTACGTAAAATCCAGGAGGTTCATAAGTGGCAGTCCTTTGAGCCGGATCCCCAGCGTAAGAAGCTCACTGAGCATCTGGATCTGCCTGTGACAGCTCCCACCTTGGAGCCACCCTGGATTGAGCCTCATGCCGATCTTGTTACCACTATTTGGAAACAGCCATCAGCTTTAGCCCCTCTTCCTCGGAAGTCGAACCGGCTATATCAGGCTCCCGAGGGTGTTGAATTTTTAGACTCTCACCCTCGAGCTGATTCGGTTGTGATTAGTGCCGCTCACGGTCGGTCAGCTAACCCGAGGCATTTCAGCTCGTGTCCACCTGACAAAGAATCCTGTCTTCTGGACCAGTATGGCAAGAAAATCTTCTCTTCTTCCACTCTGGGTATTAGGGCCCTGAATTATGTCAGTCACATGGAGGATTACCAGAAGGCAATTCTTAGTGAGGTGGAATCCAAATTGGACTCCCTTCCGGACTCTCAAGTCAAGCAGGAAGTGGCTAACCTCGTCCGCTCTGCACGTTCAGCCAGTCGGCACATGCTTTGTGCAACTTACGATGCAGTGGACACTGCTGGTAGGAGCTCAGCTTTCGCCGTAGGCTTACGGCTTCATGCTTGGTTCTGTGTGTCAGAGTTGGTCCTGGAAGTGCAGTCTGCCATTCAGGAAGCGCCCTTCCGGGGTTTGGTGGTGATGTCAAGGATATTACCGATCTGCAGGAGAAGGGGGACGGCACTGAAATCTGTGGACTCCATGTATCATCCCTGTCAAATGCAGCGCCGTCCCTTTCACAGACTGAATCGGCCAAAGGCGAAACCCCAGGGAAAGCGGGACGCTAAATGCCGGGCCCCTCCAGCTGTCAAGGCCCCCCACCCCCGTCCAAAAAAGCAGCGGGTGCTTCAGCTGCGACACTGCCCCACACCACCTGACTCATTCGCTCTCCCACAGCCTCCGTGCTTCCCGGAGGAACTGGTAGGAGGGAGGTTTTCCCTCCACCTCCCAGGCTGGGAGAGGATAACTTCAGATTCCTGGGTGCTCCAGCTAATTGCAGAAGCACACTCAATAGAGTTTCTCCAGAAACCACCTAGTCATCCTCCCCTCCCCCAAGGTCGTCGTACTCTCGGGAACACTTTCTTCTGGTCCAGGAAGAGATTTCAGCACTTTTGCTAAGAGGCGATAGAGCCCGTCCCCCCTCCTTTCTCTACAGGGAACAGGTTACTATTCCCACTTCTTCCTGGTCCCGAAGAAGACAAGAGATATAAGGCAGATTCTGGATCTCAGTTCCCTGAACTTATTCGTGGAGTAAAAGAGGTTCAGGATGCTGTCCCTGCATAGCCTCCTGCCCCTCCTTCGGTCGGGACAGTGGCTGTGCGCACTGGATATGCAGGATGCTTACCTGCACATCCCTATCTGCCCTTCTCAATGCAAATACCTTCGCTTTGCTTTCCAGGGGGACCACTACCAGTTCAAGGCCCTCCGATTTGGTCTTTCCTCGGCTCACCGAGTGTTCACCAAAGGTCTTGTGGTGGTAGCAGCCTACCTGCGTACCCGGGGGTGCAGGTTTTCCCGTACCTGGACGATTGGCTCCTGGCGGCCTCGTCTAGGGAGGAACTCCTGCGCTTCCTCTCCCTTACCCAGCAGGTCTTTGCCTGTCTGGGTATTATCAACCATACCAAGTCTCACTTGATCCCATCCCAGAGGCTCCAGTTTATCGGGGCGATCCTGGACATGACCTTGGGCAGGGTCTTCCTGCCACCGGACAGGGCGGCCACACTGCAGACTCAGGTCAGCCTGTTGTCCGGCCGCAGGTGGGTCAGTGCGAGGTCAGTTTTTCACCTCCTCGGGCTTATGGCGGCTGCTATCCCAACAGTCCCTTGTGCTCGGCTCCACATGAGGGTCTCTCAGTGGACGCTTAGGTCTCAATGGGATCAGTTGGTGGATAACCTGGACCAGCTTGTCCTAGTCTCCTCCCCCATGGTTCGAGACTTGCAGTGGTGGATGGTTCGAGAGAACCTTTTTCCGGGAGTTCCCTTCTGCCTCCCCCCCCAGACTCTTGACTACAGACGCCTCGGGCGAAGGTTGGGGAGCCCATCTCGGACCTCACAGGACCCAGGGCTCCTGGTCCAAGCTCTCAAAAATGCTTCATATCAATGTGCTCGAGCTTCGAGCAGTGCTTTATGCTCTCCAGGCTCTACATCTGCATCTCCTTCCCGGCTACTTAGCCGTACAGATGGACAGTATGTATGTGGTATGGTACATCAGCAAACAGGGAGGGACTCATTCCTACCCTCCTTGCAGGGAAGCGATGCGAGTTTGGGATTGGGCAGTACAGCACAAACTTCACCTCACGGCAATTCACGTTTTGGGGGTCGAGAACACCGTAGCAGACAAACTAAGTCACAAGTCTACTATAGCTCATGAGTGAGAACTGGATCGGGGGTCCTAGACGATCTTTTCCTACATTGGGGAACACCACAGGTGGACCTCTTCGCCTCACCTCTAAATGCAAAGCTTCCCAACTTCTGCTCGCTCATTCCAGAGCGCAGCATTTTTTGGAGAGACGCTTTCTCTAGATTGGAAGGACAGATTCGTCTATGCCTCCCCCCCCACCCCCGATCACTTTGATCCCGAGAGTCTTACAGAAACTCTGCTCAGAAGGAGCATGAATGATTCTGTTCGCTCCTTTCTGGCCCAGGCAAGTTTGGTTCTCTCTTCTGCAACAATACTGAGGAACCTCCTCTTCCTTTTCCTCTCTCGCGATTTTAACTGACCCAGGATCAGGGGACCCTGATCCATCCAGGTCTTAAGTTCCTCCAACTACACGCATGGCTCCTGCAGACATAGCTCAAGCCCGATTTGGGGTTTCACCCCGAGTGGCTGAGATCCTGGTGGAGGCTAGAAAACCCTCCACTGGGTCTACCTATGCCATGAAATGGAAACGGTTTACAATCTGGGCCGCTTCAAAAGATTTCGAGCCTTTCTCATGCTCTGTTGGGCGGCTGCCGGAGTACCTGCACCATCTCTTTGATCTGGGTCTTAGTCACTCATCCCTGAAGGTACACATGGCGGCCATTTCGGCCTACCATGTCCCTTTTGCAGACAGGACGTTTGCTCAGCTGGAAGTCTCTAAGACTTTCCTCAGAGGGGTTCTCCACTTGAGACCCCCTATCAGAGTTCCCTCCCCTCCTTGGGATTTGAATTTCATTCTCGAGAAGCTTAATTTGCCTCGTTTTGAACCGGCAGCCTCAGCAGACATGAAGTTCCTTTCATGGAAGACTCTCTTCCTAGTGGCCATTACTTCTGCTCGGAGGATTTCCGAGCTTCAGGCCCTGATGTGTAAAATCCCGTACTTGATTTTTCACAAGGAACGTGTGGCTCTACGCACCAATTCTAAGTTTCTCCCCAAGGTGGTAGCGGAATCTACATTGAACCAGTCCATAGAGTTACCCGCTTTCTTTACGCAATACTCCAATCAAGGTGAGTACCTCTTACACACTATGGACGTTTACCGAATTCTGAGATACTACACTAACAGAACAAAAGATCTCAAAGACTGATCAACTGTTTCTCTTTTGCCCACAAAAGAGAAGGCAATGCTGTTTCTAAGCAATGCCTATTAAAATGGCTAGCTCATTGCATCACTTTCTGTTATGACAAGTACAAGAAGACCCTTCCGGGTCAAGTGAGAGGCAGCTTCACCAGAGGAGTGACTGCCTCGGCAGCTTGTTTCAAGAATGTGTCAGCGGCAGACATCTGTGCTGCCGCCACTTGGACTTCGTCCATACGTTTACAGAACATTACAGTTTGGATGTTGCCTGTCGCCATAGAGCAGGCTTCGGGCTTGCTGTCCTGCAAGGCCTCCTTTCTTGAGGCCTTCACAACTAGAGGATCTACTTTGAGTAGCTTTCCTCCTCCCGTTTGCTTCTTCTTGTTCCAGACTGCTTGGAATTCAGTCCGATATGTAATGAGATAGTAGAGTTACGTAAGAACTTACCGTAACCAGTAGATCTTCGAGAGAGGCTCTTGCAGTAGGTAATACCTTCCCGCTCTCCATCCCCCCTAAGCTTTTTCAACTCCTTTTCCAGTGACGGAGATATTTGCTTCTCTCTCATCTGGCCTCTTTTGGCCTTTGGCGGGAAAGAAGTGGGAGGCAGGCGTGAGGTACTGCCCCTTTATACCGACGTCTCCTGATGAGGGGGCGGTCCCTCGCCAGAGACTGCTAGCTAGAAATTTTTCCGTGGGGTCCTGACGCCTGCTGGCTCCAGTCTTATATGTAATTACCTACTGTAAGAGCCTCTCTCGATTATCTGCTGTTACGGTAAGTTCTTACGTAAATGTACCATCTTCGAGAGAGGCTTTTGCAGTAGGTATTGCTTTCCCTCCCTCCATTTCCCTGAGTTTTCTTTTCTTTTTGGGGGGCATCTCCTCTTCTCCCGTCATGCCCTTTTGGTGTCTGGCAGAAAAGAACTAGAAGGAGGGCGTGGGGACCGTCCCTTTATACTGACGTATGCTGACATTAGTCAGCTGATATGGTGGTGGTCCCCGCCAGAGACTGCTAGCTAGAGATTTTTCCATGGGATCCTGACTGCTTATTCCTTTTTGTGAATACCTACAGCAAGAGCCTCTCTCGAAGATCTACTGTTACGGTAAGTTCTTATGTAACTGTACTTTCCAGCTTGTAGGTTCCACAGATCTTTTACAATTTGTGACATTGCAGGCATCACACTAACTGCCTCAGACAAAATTTCATAGATATATCCAAATCCGCTCCCACTTACAGCCACAGGAAGAGGCCTTAGCCCAAATAGTGGAGAAGCCCTTTCCCATGGTACATGTATATCTATGTAGATCTGCGACAGACCATCTTATTAGCGCACCATTTAAGGTGCTCCAGACAGCCTCGGTAGATTCAACGGATGATATCCATGTCAGTTGGAGCTCAGAAATTATCTCTGATGTCTCTTTAGAGTCCTGGAATAAATATGCACTTCCTACCTATAAAATCTCAACCATAACATACTGGAAGAAATATTCATGGAAGTGTAGAATCCGATATTTCCGCACACCTGCGGTTCTGGGCCAAATATCTTGGCCCACAGCAGGGACACTGTTGGCGTGGTTGTGGTCATCAGATGGCTAACCACTCCCATGTCATGTGGTCCTGCACCGAATTAGATCATCCAGGCAAAAAGTGTTGGCAGACCTGCAAAAATGTTTGATTGCTCAGACCTATGGACCACCTCCTATATTTTTACTGCAATAGTACCAAGCCATATAAAAGTAAATATGAGTAGTCATAAACAGCTCACTTTGCTTTTGCTTGTTGCCAAGAAAGATCTATGCCCAGGTTTTTTTTTTTGTAGTTCTTTTTCTTCTCTCTTTTGGGGTCCCCATGACCCAAACATATAACATCCCCCTTAAGGGGTGGCTGGCTCCTACTCCCTGGGCTAAGACACAGATATGGCACACTGATGAGTCCAAATGAGGACAAAACACGTGTATGTGTCTGCTGTTCTTATCCTTTGCTGATTGCACTTTGAGGACTTCCAGCACCATGCAATTCTGTTTAAAGTAGAGCCAATCCAGATTCACTCATGGGGATTTGCATATGTTTCCCATGATGCTTTGCATTATTGGGGTATGTACAATTTTGTTTCCATTACCAAGTTATGGTGGACAGCTAGAGTACCCTCACGTGAAACTTGGCGTGTGCTCACCTTGGAACTATATATACCATTAGAAAGAATCTCAGCTGCGGTTGGATTTCCACCTGTGACGGCGACGACCCGGGTTAGAATGGACTCTGGTCACTGGAGGGCTGACCGGAGGAGGAAAGATTGGAGGGTCAGAGACAGCTCACCTTCTCGAGAGATGCATAGCAGCCGCTTGTTGGTTCCTGGCGGAGGCTGGGAGCACAGCGGGACGTCAGGGTCCAGATTGCTAGGAGAGTGGTGGAGATCTGCATATGCCTTGACGTCAGTGGCACACCAGTTTCCGGGAGAAACCAGGAAATGGCTCCCTGGCTAGCCGGATGACTGTCTCCGGCCCCCTGCTGCCGCCAAGGCTCATGACCGGCCCACCTCAGTGACACCCGGGGCCAATTGCCTAGTGCGCTTGCCTGCTCCCACCAGTGCCTTCCCTCTCGTAGGAGGAGGGGGACCCATCTGGCAAAGGGATATGCCAGGTTACCTCCTGGGGGTCGTAATCTGAGGTAGGAGTTGGCATTTGGGAGAGGTAGGCAGACGGAAAAGAGTCATGAGAGACCTGAAGGAGTGGTTGGCCAGGGGGAGTAAAGGAGCTAAAAAAAAGAAAGAATGTCAGCTAGGTTGAGGAATTGTACTTCCGCCTTTGAGCTTAGGTGGGTCCTACATTAATTAGATAATTTCTCTGATTTTGTACCTTAGGGACACATTTTTCTCGCAATAATAGCTAGTAACATTCATTTGACTATCCAGCCAGGTGACAGAACCAGTTCCTATATCTCCCTTCCAGGCACTTATACTTTGTACTTCTAGAACTCTTTTCTTGGGAGCAGAGTCGATGCTTAGATATAGAATGCAAGCTTCAGGAAGGGCTGTTTTTGTACTGTTATAGTCATAGCAGGGAAGCTGATACATCAAGTTGCTAAGGAGTTCAGACACATTGGACAACGTTCACATTCCAGTCACTGGAAACACATCATCTTGAGCATACAGTGATGATGGGCATTCACTTATGTAATAATAATGTCTCAGTCTGCCTTCATGGGTGTCCCTATGTGAAGCACAACCTGCTTTGTGACGATGCTACCCAAGTAATTTTAGGTATGATAATGTTATGACGGAGACTCTATAACAAACCTTAAAAAAACAAACAAAAAAAACAAACTTTGAATTAAAAAAAAAAAAGTTTGTGCAGTAGAAAGGTTGTAAATCTTTTTTTGGGGGGGGAGAATACAGAAAAAAAATGAAAATTAAGATAATACCACAGTTAAGTAAAATTGAGAACACAATTCATTTTTACTGGTTTTGATTTGTCTTGTGAAAAATATTTAAAATGGTTTGTAAGCCAGCCCAGTGGTGCTGAGGGTTGAGGCACTAGACACCACACCTTGCTTCACACCGGCGACCTGTCTTCCAGAACGAGCATGAGTTGCCCGTGAGAAGAGGACTGGGGGTCCGAAGGACTGCTCAGTTCTGCTGGGGGAGGACTGCATGCTTTGCTGAATAACTGCCACCAGGTGGAGGCCTGCGGGGAGTGCGGGTCAGGGAGCAGCAGAAAGAAGGGAGGTGCTGCAGGACTGCACAGCGTGCATGTGCCTCTCCACGTGCATGTTGAGAGCACCCCAGCGTGGGGAAGGGCAGAAAAGAGAGGAAAATGCTGGTAGGACAAGCGTACCTGACACCTGCCCACTGATCTCTGCCTGTCGCATGACCAGGAATGTGGGACCAGGAGCTGGACTTTGTGCTGGGGGGCCTCCCCATCTGACTCTGCTAGAGGGGGAATCCATGGGGTATCCGGTCCATATGTAAGTCCTGGGGAGATGCAGGTCGGTAGAGGATCGGTGGAGCAGGGGGGAGGCCAGCCTGTCCTGGCCAGGGCATGAAAACTTGGATGAAAAAAAAAAAGATCTTGCTTTGAGAGAAAGCTCTTGCAGCAGGTAACACATGTAGGACTGACGCCACCTGGTGGCGGATCTCATTAATTTTCTCCAGCAGCACCAACGTGGGACCACCCACCCGACGTCGGCTCCACCCCTGACGTCACCCAGTATAAAGGCCGGTGGCGGTCCCCATGTGCTCCAGTTCTTTCCTGCCACGGCACGCGTTAGTCGGCTTTCGGCTCTCTAACAGTTCCTCAGCTTTGAACTTTTTTCCTACCGTCTCGCTTCTGCGATTTTTACTACGCATGTCCACTTCACCGACTGGGCACCGTAATAAGTGCTCTTGTGGGAAGCAGATCCCTTCTAGGAATGGAGATTCGGAGTCTCATCAGGCTTACCTAGCCCAACAATGTTTGGCTCAGATGCAGCAGGAGACGTCCTCCGGGAGGGAATCTCGTTCCCCCTCTCCAAAGAGAGAACACTGAAAGGAGAAGCGCCACCACCGGGATCGCTCACTCTCCAGACCCAGGTCTTCCAGCTCCCAGTCCGCTGGTCACCCCGGCTCCTCCAGACATGAGGACCGGCTTACCTCCCTCAAGCCTCCTGCCTTAGCTTCTCTGGTTAAGGGCTCCTCCCTTCAGCCTATTAAGATTCGGCCCCCGGACTCCGGTTCCGCAGTGGCAAAGAGGCCCTCAGACTCCGGTTCTACGGTGGCGAAAAGCCTCTGACTCTGGCTCATTGGCGCCTAAGAGGCCCTCTAACATCAGGTCCGCATCGGCTAAAGGTAGGCCCTCTTCCCAGTCGGCTTTGGCTGATCCCTGGGAGACCAAGCAGTCAGCGGGGCACTCTTCTTCCTGGACTTCATCCCTGCCCCCAAAGCACAAGTCCAACTAGCGTCCATCCCTGGAGTTCGTCCGACACCCCTCGGACAAGCCCACAAAGTCTGCTTACAGGCCTGCCAAGGCTGCTCCCTTCTCCGACTGTTCTCCGGACAGGAGATGTCCATCGGACAAGACTACGGGCCCAACACTGGAAAAGCCTTCAGTGCCTCCCCCAGTGCCGGACAAGCCACCCATTGTACCACTTCCATTGTTGGTATCTCCAGTGTCCCTGCCGGTACCCCCGACGCCTTTCCTGAGGACTGTACTGACTCCTCTCCGAAGGACCATATGCCGGTCCATCTGACGTCTGAGCCTGATGATGGTGCTACTGAGTTGCCACCGACATCACCTGTTACACAGACGTCAGATCCAGCTGACGCTGGTGCGGGAGAAGGCAGACTGACATCGCCCCCAAAGCCTGGGTCTCCGAAGCTGGACGTGTCTCAGGTGAAGGAACTCTTCACCTATTGGTGGGAGACTGTTAAGCAGGATCTGGTTTCTCCACCTGCTCCCACATCTAAGCCTACTCCCATCACTCCGGAGCCAGATGTTCAGATCACCTCTATTCCTTCTGGACAAAACTGCCACTAGCCCCAGGAAACATAAGGATAAGTGCAGGAGGACCAGATCTCCTCCTTCCTCCTCCCGCTCTCTTTCACCCAGATAAAAGAAGGGACGATGTTCCTCCTCCTCCTCCTCTTCAGAAGAAAATGGGGAGTCCGAACTGTCCTACCCTGTTTCTGATCCAGACTCGCTTCCGAGAGATACAGAGGACCAGCCAAAATCTCTGCCCGATTACCTCAGTTTTATGGAGGTCATGAGGCACATACAGGAGAATATGGGGTGGGATACAGAGGCCCTGGACCCTGAATGTTTGCGCCTGGCAAAGTATTTGCGCCAGAAGGACCCCAAGCCGGTGGTAATCCCCCCATTAGTGGATACCTTCCAATACGTCACCCTTGCCACATAGAAGCATCCACACGCTTCCTCTGCGGTGCCCAAAAAGTCAAATAGCCCCCAAGTATCACTCTTATCTAGCAGAAAATCACACAGCTGGTTCCATGGTTATATCGGCTGCACATGATCGTTCGCAGAGGCCAAAGCACCCAAGTACTCAGCCGCCAGACAGGGAGTCTAAGCAGCTGGATTCTTTAGGGCGTAGGGTGTACTAGTCTGCCACCTGCAGCATTCGCAGCCTCAATTTTTTGATGCACATGGTCCAGTTCCAGAACGCCCTTTGGGATCAAGGACTGAACAATCCTGCAAGGCATGCCCGACTGTGCTCAGAAGGCGGAGCTTGCTAAGCTTTTGCAGACTGGCTCTGATGTTGGTACTCACGTCCTCCGAGCAGCGTATGACTCTGCGGACACTTCAGCGAAGGTGGCTGCTACCAGAATTTGTCTTCAGCGCCATTCCTGGCTCTGGGTCTCAGGGTTCGACCCAGAGGTGCAAACTGCCCTTCTGGACGCCGCTTTCGGAGGCCCTGTGCTCTTCGGCGAAGACACAGAGAAAGTCCTAGTCAAACTGCAGGACTCCGGAAAGGCTATCCGTTCATGCAGTCTGTGTATCGCCTGAAACGGGAGCGTTTTCGCTGGCACTGTTTTCATGGCAGAGGGGGACATCAGCATGAGCAGCCCCGTGTTCAGTCTCCCACGCAGCGGGGAAGCTTTGGTCAAAGAGGTGGGTCCAGAGGTGCTGCCTCGACCTCCTCTAGACAGGCTAGACCTTCAGCTGCCACCGTTCCTCCATCTACCTGACTATTCAAGTGACAACCCCCACCCTCAAGATCTGTCGCTAGGAGAGCTGGTGGAAGGTAGTTTTTCTCTTTATGCCCAGGCCTGGAGAGAAGTTACCTCCGACCAGTGGGTCCTCGACCTCATGGAGTTCGGGTATTCCATAGAGGTAGAGTCTTTGCCCCCGGACAGACCACCACCCCCCCTCCCACAACCCGAGAGACCACAGAGCTCCTATCAGACAGAAGATTCAGTCTCTCTTGGCCAAAGATGCCATAGAATGCGTCCCGGAGGCAGAGGTAGACTCTAGTTTTTACTCCCTCGTCTTGGTTACCAAGAAGTCGGGGGACTTGAGACCCATTCTGGATCTCAGCAGCCTCAATTGGTGAGTCTCCTATCGGAGATTCCAGATGGTCTCGCTTCCAAATCTCCTTCCCCTTCCCTTCCTTTTGGTCGGGGATTGGATAGCTTCCCTGGACATGCAGGATGCATATCTGCACGTACCCATTTGCAGAAATCATCGCAGATTCCTGAGATTCGGGTTTGAAGGCTGGTTCTACCAATTCAAGGTCCTCCCCTTTGGTCTTTCCTCTGCCCCCAGGATTTTAACAAAATGCCTTGCCGTTGTCGCAGTGGCACTGTGCATAAACGGACATTTCCTGTTTCCCTATCTAGTTAACTAACTTCTGTTGGTACCGTTCAGGTCTCGTCTATGGGAGACCATCCTGGACACTCTCTCGTTCTGTCGGCACCTGGGGATCTCTGTGAACCCACAGAAGTCACAGCTCCTACCATCCCAGCGTCTGCAATTCATAGGAGCCCTTCTGGATGCCACCTTGGGGAAGGCCTTCCTTCCTTCTGACAGAGCAGAGCGCCTCAGGGCACTAGCAATCCAGGCTTGTTAATTATCTGTCGTCCCGGCCAGATCATGGCTTCTGGGACACATGGCGGCTGCCATAGTTTGGTCCTCTTAGCCCGAACGCATCGCCACCATTCAGTCTGTCGCAGCTCGCTCAGTGGGACCAAACCAGGGACGATTTGATTTGCCTGTCCTGATCACAGAGCCAATTCGTTGAGCGCTCCGCTGGTGGGGGTCTCCATAGAATCTCTACAGAGGTCTCCCCTTCCTGCCAGAGACACCTACCCAGATTCTCACTACAGATGCGTCTGGAACAGGATGAGGGGCTCATATGGGGATCCACAGGACTTGAGGGCTGTGGTCCCCGTTAGAGGAGAACCTGCACATCAGTGTGCTCGAGCTAAGAGCAGTCCTGTACTCTCTGCAGGCTCTTAGTCCTTGCATACCTCCCGGTCACCTTCTGGTTCAGACGGATAACACCACTGTGGTGTTCTATGTCAACAAGCATGGAGGCGCACACTCTTATCCCCTATGTCTGGAAGCTTTGAGAGTGTGGGACTGGGCATCGGAGCATCAGCTCAGTCTGATCCTGATAGCCCCTCTGTGGCCTCTTCCACTCTCAGATCAGCTACTCTCTCAGCAACAGGGAGTGTTGGTCCACCCCAACTTACGCTCCCTTCACCTGCATGCTTGGCTCCTCAGGACTTAGCCAAGCTCAGATTTGGCATTTTGGACGAGGTAGGGCAAATGTTGGCTGAGGCGCGGAAGCCCACTATAAGGGCGACTTATGCCATGAAATGGAAGCATTTTTATCTGTGGGCCACATCCAGGAGATTGGACCCTCTGGTCTGTCCAGTCAACTCTATCTTGCAATACCAGTTATCCCTTTTGAAGTCAGGTCTTAGTTACTCCTCCATTAAAGTATACCTGGCTGCTGTTTCTGTCCATCATTACTGCGTCCATGACAGGACAGTGGCTCAATTGAAGGTGGTTAAAATCTTCCTTCGCTTTATCTTGCTTCTCCGTCCTCCTTTTCAGGATCCTGTTCCTTCTTGGAACTCATTTGTCCTGGAAAGGCTTACGCTTCCCCCTTTTGAACCAGCTATGAGTTCTGAGATTCGTTATCTCTCCTGCAAGACATTGCTTTTGGTGGCAGTCACCTTTGCTAGATGTATTTCTGAGCTTCATGCTTTGATGTGTAGAGAGCCCCATCTGATTTTTCACAAGGATAGGGTGGATCTCCGCACCAATCCTAAATTCCTTCCTAAAGTAGTCTTGGAGCTTACTCTCAATCAGTCTGTTCAGCTTCCGGTCTGTTACCTGAAACATTCCGACCAGGGCAGGGGAGTAGCCAGGGATTTCAGATCTGCATGCCAAGTGGACTCACTGCTCCCCCCCTTGTTAGGGTGAGCTACCCCGCCCCCCAGGGGTGTAGCCAGATAATATACAAATGTACACCAGGACCGTGTTTGCTGCCTCATTTGACACAATAAATACAACTTTTGTATCTCATGACAGTGGTTGTTGTTATGCGTTGGTAAATACAAATGCCATGCATTGTTCCCTAAGACACCCACATACCAGCCCAGAGCCTGTAAAGTTGCATTGTCCTTGGGATGCAAAGAGAGTATTAGTGACCAGTCCTTTTAGTTTAGACTCCTATGAATAAAATTACAGAAAGGTTCAGTATTTTCTTTGTTAGTTTTCATGGAAAAAGGAAGCAGTTCAGAGCCTATATGCTACCCCCCTTAAATAAAAATGCACACCATGGAGTGCTTGGAGTATACCTACCTACACCCTTGAACCAGGGTGAGGTGCTTCTGCACACCTTGGATGTGCATAGAGCCTTGCACTGTTACCTGTCCAGAACCAAGGAGGCCAGGCAATCGGATCAGCTTTTTGTGTCCTTTGCGGACAGGTCCTTGGGGTGCCCGGTTACCAAACAAACGCTTTCGCGTTGGTTGGTCGACTGCATTTCCTTCTGTTATGAGAAGGGTGGGAAAACCCTTCCAGGTGCGGTCAGAGCGCAATTTACCAGAGCGGTTGCTGCTTCCTTCGCAGCACTCAGAGTGTCGGCGGCTGACATTTGTGCTGCTGCCACTTGGCATTCTGTTCATACGTTCATCAGGCACTACAGCCTGGATATTATTTCCAGGCGTTGAGCAGGGTTTGGCCTTTCAATTCTCCAGGGCCTTATCTCATGAGAGGTCTCTCTCCCCAGGTGTGTCTGCCTCTCCTTTCCCCCTCCCAATGGTTGTCTTAAGTCTTATACTTCTTGGGAGCGTGTCTGTCTGTTACTTCCCCTGCCAGGGGTTGTTTTAAGTTTTATACTGCTTGGGAATCAGTCCTACATGTGTTACCTGCTGCAAGAGCTTCCTCTCGAAATAAGATCATACAGTTACCTAAGAGCTTAACGTAACAGTAGATCTTCGAGAGAAGCTCTTGCAGCAGGTATGATTTTCCCTCCCTCCTTCCCCCGGGAGAAAGTCTTTCTGCTCTGATCCACCCTTCATGTTTTCAGTTGTTGGGCTTTGTTGTTTGCCCTCGTTTTTTTCTCTGTGGGTTTTGTTCTAGCCACAGTGGTCTGCCTTTGGTCTGCCATTGGCGTGCAAGAACTGGAGCATGTGGGGACTGCCACCTGTCTTTATACTGGGTGATGGAGGTGGAGCCGACATCGGGTGGGCGGTCCCATGTCGGTACTGCTGGAGAAAAGAATTGACGAGATCTGCTGCCAGGTGGCGTCAGTCCTACATGTTACCTGCTGCAAGAGCGTGTCTCGAAGATCTGCTGTTACGGTAAGTTCTTACGTAACTGTACTTTTGTGAATTATTGCACAAAATTGAAGAGATGCTGCAGTTGGGTGTTTACTAATATCTGACTTTGAACCATAATTCCTGCCATATTATTTCTTAGTTTGCAGTCATGCTAGATTGCTCTGGTGTGGAGGATAGGGTGTTCAGCTTTCAAAATATCAATGAGCAAGTGAAATGATGCTGTTTTTTTTTTTTTCTTACTGTTTTGTAGAGTTTTACCTGGTCCTCTTGTTCGGAGTGGTCCATTGGGCTGCGAGTGCCCTTTGTGGTAGACGTTTGCCCTGTGACATTTGAGCAGTTAGATCTGTTACTGCACCAAGTGAGTGAAGGAATGGATGGCAGTTCCGACTGGCCACCACCACAGGAGAAAGAGTGCATGGCTGTGGCAACACTGAATCTTCTCCGGCTCCAGGTACTCAGCCATCTTTTCATTGCTGTTCAGGCTGTCCAGAGATAGCATGCCTGTTGATCTTCAATCTTTCCTGTTATGTTGTCTCAGAGAAGTCCGTCCGAGTCTGGAGGCACCAGCAGTTGCACATTCTGCTGCCATTTGTGGTAGACATGGGTTTGAGACTTGAGCCCAGCTCCTTCAACTGGGCTGGGATTGAGTTGCTCCAGCCCTGCTGCTTGAGTGTCTTCTCTGGTGCATAGCCTAGTGGGCTTGATTTTGAGTCATTATGGAACACTGGCCCCCCTTCCCCTTCAAAGTCTGGTGTCACTGTAGGTGGCAGGATGAAATGGGGCTAAAGTATCCATTGTACAGACTCATGATGTATGCATAGGCCTCTATACAACTATGTCCAATGTCCACCCTGCCTTCACTAGCTGCACATAGTTGACCCTTCATATGCTGGGCCCCACAAGTGTGGGGGTGAGGAAGGATACTGTGGGTTGGCTGGTTTGCAAGTCAGGAATCTGGAGGGAGCCCAACGGTGTCAAGGAGCAGTTGTTGGAAATGGTCTGAAGCAGGCCTTGAAAGGCCAAGTGGGAGGTCTGGTATTGCTCATTGGGTTTTTTTTGTTTTGTTTTTTTGGGGTGGGGTTGGGGTGGAGTACAGAAAATGGTACGGAAGGATCGTTATGCTCATTCTTATTCAAGATGAGCCAAAAAGCCCTAATCCTCGCTTTGAGGCTAGGAACATTTTTTTAATAACTTGCCCACAAGCTGGTCCTGGAATTTGGTTGTGCAGCACTAATTCTCTGTTGCCTTGCGGTTTTGACCCAGATTACACAAATACATTTTAATGAGATTTACAGTGTCATGGTTGTCATGCCTTAATAATTTTTTAATTTTCAAATAAACAAGTACCATACTACCTGTAGTCCCCTCGAATTTCTGCCAAAGTGCTCAATACCACTACATTTTAAGTGACTGTGACTAATTTTTTTATGTTAAGAAAAAAAAAAATCTTTAGTGCTGACTGTTGCTGTTTTCAGTGGCTGCTGTGCTTATTTTTTCTATGTGCCAGTTCAAACCAACCAGCAGACGATAGGCCTTAGTCTTACCTTGTCTTAAGTCCTGTGCACAAACAGAAACGATTCTTAAAAGAACTGTTTTATTTTCATGATGTGATCAGAGTAATAATTAAATATTGATTTACAGGGCTGTTAAACTGCTTTTTTTTTTTTTTTTTTTCTCTGTCATTTTTGTTGTAAAATCTTGAACAGACTAGGTTTTGTAGCCGGCTCTTGTACCGCACAGATTATCCTTTAGCTATATAAAGTGCAAGGTGACAATCACACACTCGGTCTGTGAGTGTTTATACTCTTTTCTTCTGTTTTGTTTCAGTCCCCTTCCTCAAGGCCCCCCCCAATTCAGGTGATTCAGCGAAGTCACAAAGTGACTGAATTTTAGGTCTTAAAAAGTTTTTTATTTGTACGTTTTGTTTATGCACCGAAGCCCCAGGGCATCCTTCCGGAGTACCCTCTCAATGCTTGCCTCTACTCCCTGTCTGAAACCCCCGCACTGGTCTTCCCCCACAGCAGGTTCCCCCACCTTGGAGGGCCTGCCTCTCTTGCGCCTTCTGAAATTAGAGGGACCTACTGTGAGGATGGGTTGGTTGTGGGAGATCTGGTTGGGTCCAACAAGATGTGGGCAGGTCTCTGGGGTCTCCATCATCTCCACTGGGACTCGAGGTTTTTTTCTTGCTTGCTGTTTCCTGGAGCTTGGATGTGCAGTGATGTCTAGGTGCATGTGTGCAGATGTCCACTGCAGCTCCGCCCTCACTTGTAGTGCCGTCTTTTCCTGGCGCATCCCCCGACCACCGGCAGGGACTGCTCAGGAGTGGCGATTCCTGTGGATCCCTCCCCGGGAAGGGAGAGCAGTCCACTGGACGCTCAATCCCTTCCCTCCCCTGGCAGCCTGAACTTGTTTCCGAACCTGGGTTGCCGGCATCATGCGAGGCGTGGCGTCCAGAGCCTCAACCCTCAGTGCCACTGGGCCGGCCTTAAAAAGTTTATTTGAAACTTTCTCTCTCCCTCCTTTCCTCATTCTCCAGTAGTGCAGGCTGCTTGCAGACAGGGTTGTTTTTCTGTTAATCAAATTAAGCATTTTAGAGCTCCAGGGAGTGGACCTGGTGAGGCACCAAGTGAGGGCATTGCATGATGCCAATGAAGTAACTTCCAGGCTGATGGAAACAGCAGTCTGCATTCAGCGGACAGCATGGCTGCGAGGTAATCAACCGTACTGTGCTTTTTCTTTGTACATCAGGTAATAACGTCCAGTATCTTCCTGGACATAAGTCTCCACCACTCATTCACACTATTGGGATCTGCGCCGGAGGCACTAGGACCCATCGAGAGCAAACTTTTGCTGGAGGTGGGCACCAGAGATGGCGCGCCACACAGGCGCCCATGACGCATAGCGGCGGTAATGACTATCTCGGCGTGGACCATCCAACCGCCTCAGTTCCTTTTTTCCCGCCGTCGAGTGCGCTTCAGTAACGACGTCACTCGCCTGTCGGGAGTCAAACTTCAAACTAGCAGCATAGTTTTCAGTTTATTTTTTTGTAGTATTATCTCGATATAGTATCGCTTAAGTTTATTCTATTTTAATATACAATAAAGAAGTCTCAGCCTACTTGACGGAGTCGTCCATGAGCAGGTCAGGTGACGGTAGGGAGACTTCGTATGAAAGCTGTTCAGTCAGTCGGGCTGGGTCTGGTCCGCCTCCTTCTCCCGAAGGGGGGTCTGACAATGGTCAGTCTAATGCCCGGGGGGATGGGCGGTCCCCCCGGAGGCATCAAAACAAACGGTCGCATTCTCTGCACCGTTTGGCCTCAAGCTCTTCTTCGGCCCACAGCTCTAAAAAGAGAAGGCATCACTCGAGGTCGCCCTCTAATATGTCTGGCGTTGGCGGCTCTGTTTTATCGTGGCTGGTGCGATCTCCTCCTTGGTCGCCAGCTTCTGCTTCCGGTAGCCGCCCGTCTTGACATCGAGTCCTACCCGCCTATAGGTAGGTCTTCAGATGAGCAGTTTCATCAGTGGGCCACTCTTGTGGAGCAATGGGCTCCAGAGGTTAGTTCTGCTACCTGGCTCGGTTGCCCGCCAGGCCTCGGGCTTGTCGGGCGACCAGGTAGGCGGTTGGACTTTCCTGGTCGCGCGGCACCTTCGCCCGGTGCCGGCGACTCCCCGGCATAGTGTTTCCCCACCCTTCACATGGCTGTGGGCGCGAGGGCCCACACCGATGCCCTATCTCCTGTTTTCCCTTCTAACCATGTTTTCAGGGTCTGAGATGCTTCGGCGCCTTTGCCAAGCGCCGTCAGCGTCATAAGGGCTTGTTGGCGCCCGTTTTCGGTGTCGCGGGCATCGGCGGCGCCGTCCATGGCGTTGCGGGCTTCTCGGCGCCTTCTGCGGCGCTATGTGCCTTCGGCGCTGTCCCAGCGGCGTCGCGCGGCTTCTCGGTGCCGTGTGCCTTCTCGGCGCCGTCCGCGGCGCTGCGCTGTTCTTTGGCGCCGTTTTCGGTCCCGTTTGCCTCCTCTGCACCGGGAGCTCTCGAGGACTCCTCTTTCCTCTCAATTCTTCCTTCCTCTCCTGTATTTCACTCCTTTCCTGTCCAAACAGTCCTCCCTGGACTATCGGGAGATGACGTTGAGCAAGACCCAGACCTTCGGTTGGGTGATGAAGTGGATGAAGCAGGATCTTTCACTGCTACAGAGCCTGTGGTGAGGACCTGTCCTTTAAGTCTCTGTTGAAGAACCTGAGCTCCACTTCTCTCTCAGACTAAGACATCGATCCTGGAAGCGGTTAAGACTCCAATATCTTCATGCTTGGAGATCCCTACGGATTTGACTCCTCCGATTCAACCTTCCTTCGAGACGCTGTCTCAAATGGTATGGAATAATCCTGCTCTTACCCCTTCGGTGGCTAAATCCATTGATAGGAAATATTCAGCCCCCAAGGATCTTCCCATTTTGGCATCTCAAGCCTTTGCGGATCCTGTTGTAGTCCTGGCAGAGAATGATAAAGTCGTTCTTCCTCAAGCTACTACAGCTCGACCTATTAACAGAGTCTCGTAAGATTGATACATTAGGTAAGAGAGTCTTTGCTGCGTCCACTCTAAGTATGCATATTGCCAGTTACCAGGGCTATTTTTCTCAGTATGAGTATGTCCTGTGGCACTTTATCAAACAAATGGTTGAAGCTCTTCCGGACTTGGACTCTAAGCCAGGCTTCTTCTGACCATTACCAGAGGTATTGAATCTAATAACCAACAGGTCAAAGCAGCCATGGATGCTTTTGACACTGCTTCTCGTTCAGCAGCCGCTGGTATTTGTACTCGCCGTCACTCCTGGCTGCGTACTTCGGGCTTCACGAATGATGCACAGCAGCAGGTGATGGCATTGCCCTTTGACGGCTCGTATCTTTTTGGTCCTCAGGTAGAGCAAGCTCTAGAGGCTACTCAGAAGACTAGGTCGGCCATTAAGCTGGCTCGACCCCCTCCTACCCCCCTCGAGGGCATGTCTGTAAGCGTCAGTTTTATAGTAATCAGTCCTTTCGAGGCAGGGGCAGAGGAAGTCCATAAGAACCAACCTGCCCAACCTCAAAAGAAGATGCAACAGAGCGCTAAGGGGCCCAGCGCTAGTGCTACCTTTTATGAGTTGCCGGCCCAAGTTCCATCTCCACTGCCCGAGGTGGACTTTTCCTCTCCGTGGAGGTCGTCTGATGCACTCTCTACAACCAGTGGAAGTCCAAACTCAGAACAAATGGGTCCTTGATAATCAAGGGTATTCTCTCAATTTTCTGGAGACCCTCCGAATCGCCTCCCAAACGCATAAACCCAGGCTGTCAATCTTCAGCTCAGACTCTTCTTCGCCGCTGAGATCCAGGGCCTTCTGAACAACAGGGCAGTAGAACTGGTGCCTCTGCATCAGCGAAACACAGGGTTCTCCTCCTACCATTTCTTGTCCAAAGAAGTCTAGGGTATGCTTCCCATTCTAGACCTCAGAAAGCTAAACAAATTTCTCCTCAGGGAGAAATTCAAATGATTTCTAGAACCCTGTTACTTTTGCTTCATCAGCCCGACTGGCTAGCCTCCTGGACATGCAGGACGCCACCAGCACATTCCTATTCACCCGAGGCATCAAATTCCTGAGGTTTGTGGCTCTGGGTCAACACTATCAGTTCAGAGTCCTGCCCTTTGGGCTATCCTCGGCCGCCCCGCGAGTCTTTACAAAGTGTTGTGCAGTTCTTGGCGCATCTCAGGAAGCTTCGGAATCCGAGTGTTTCCCTCACCTGACGACTGGCTCCTAGCAAGCCTCTTCCAGACAGGGGACCCTGAAGCCGCTCAGATGGCTCTCTCGCCTTCTTACGTCCATGGAGTTCTGCTGAATCTAAAGAAGTCACAGTTGCAGCCCTCCCAGAGACTCCTTTCATAGGGACTCTACTGGACACCCTCTTGCGAAGTTTTCCTTCCAGAGGACACAGAAGGCTCAATATCCTTCAGATGGCCCGTTACATTGGGGAGAACAGATCAGTTGCTAGCTTTCTCAATGCAACTGATGTTAGGCCTCATGGCATCCCTCAGTGTTCACTGTACCCTAGCTCGGCTCACGAGAACCACCCAATGGATGCTCAGTGCTCAGTGGTCCCCAACCACTCACCCGAAGTCTTATCCCATCAAGGTGACAGAACCCTTACAGAGGTCTCTCACCTGGTGGTCTCAAGAGAGCAATCTCCTGGAAGTGATTCCTTTGCTCCTCTGGATCATCAAATCTCCATCACCACAGGCGCATCGCTTATCAGGATGGGAGCTCATTGTACTCTCTCCACACTCAAGGTGTGTGGACTCAACTCGAGGCCCAGCTTCACATAAATGTCCTAGAGATGAGAGCCGTCCTTTATAAGTCCGGGCTTTGAAGGACATCCTCTGTCACAAGAACATTCTCCTTCAAATGGACAAAAAGCTGTGATGTATTACATCAACAAGCAGGGCTTAACTCACTCTACCCCCTTATGCAGGGAAGCGATGAGGGTGTGGAATGGTGCTTGGAACACAAATCTCTAATTCAAGCGGTCTACCTGCCAGGTGTACAAAACGACTTGGAGGACCGTCTCAGCAGAACAGAGGCAGATCCTCACGAGTGGTCTCTCGACTCAACCATAGTTTAATCACTATCGAAGAGTGGGGAACTCCAGACCTGGACCTTTTTGCATCCCCACTCAACGCAAAACTGCCTCTCTTCTGCTCCAGAAATCCAGGGCCTGGCATTTTCTGTCAGGATGCATTCAGGCTGCGGTGGACAAAACGCTTTCTTTCCGCCTTTCCGCCTCTTCCTCTAATTCAGAGAGTACTTCTCAAATTCGAGTCCCAGGGGACCAAGATGATTCTCATTGCTCCCTCTTGGCCTCGACAACTATGGTTTCCACTACTCAACAATATGTTGGCAGCCCCTCCGAGACCACTCCCCCTGCAGATGAACCTGTTGACTCAGGGTCCGGTGGTCCATCCCAACCTGAGATCGCTTCACCTTCACGCTTGGCTCCTGAAGAGGTAGAAGTGAACCGGTTCAATGTCTCTCGAAGAGTTTCAGACATTCTTCTGGCTGCTCGGAAGCCAGCTACTCGGAAAACTTACATGTCTAAGTGGAAGCGTTTTTCGCTCTGGTGTGCAAAGTCCTCTTGGAATCCCTTTTCCTGTCCACCAGACAAGGTTTTGGAGTACCTTTTGGACCTCTCAAATTCAGGTCTTCAGTACTCTACAGTTAAAGTTCACCTTAGTGCCATTTCAGCGTATCATGAGCCGGTTTCTTCTTTGTCTCTGGCTCAGTTACTTATGGTTAAGAGATTTCTTAAAGGAATTCTGCATACCAGACCCCCTATAAGACGTCCAGTTGCAGCCTGGGACATTAACCTTGTGCTAGACATGCTCACTCGGAAACCTTTCTAACCTCTGGCTACCTGTGAGCTAAAATTTCTCACCTGGAAGACGTCCTTCCTAGTGGCCATTACCTCAGCCCGCAGGATCTCTGAGATACATGCCCTGGTTACGGACCCTCCGTATACTGTGTTCCATAAGGACAAAGTAGATCTTCCCTTGTCCAATCTTCACCATTCATTACTTCCTGGGTGTTAGCGGAGGCGCACCATCGCAGGATACTTTTTTTTTAAAGTTGCCCTAACGGCACCGCTCGAGAGTGGCGTCATCGTCATCGCGAAGGGGCAGCCGTTAGTAGTGACCGACTCCTCCTCCAACTCAGTTCTGTTTCTCCACGCCGTCGAGGCAGCACCTGTCCACGCGTAGCTATGGTAGTTCTAGTAGTTTCCCGACTCTGTTTTCCTGACACTTTACACTGTCACGGTAAGACTGTTCTTTTCTTTCTTTCAGCGCCGGTGTATTTCCCTACTGTGTTTTAGTCTCGTTGGTTTGGCGTTATGTCCGGTCTCCTTGAGCTAAGCGTTCTTCAAGACGGGCCGCGCCTTGGCGCGTCGGTGCTCCTGTGGCGGCATTTCTCCGCCTCGGACCGGCATGACGCTTGCCTCACGTTGCCTGGGACCCAACCATGATATGGATTCGCGGCGACGCTTGTTTCGATGGGATCGTCACGCCTCTTTAAGTCCGCAGCGTGCACTGCTCGGCAAGGCCCTCACGACTTTCGGGGACGGCGTCGCCCACGGGAATCTCGGGCGAGATCTTTAGGCCCTTCCCTGGTCCCCTCCGGGCCTATACTGTCCGGGAGGAGGAGGGGGTTTCTCATCCTATCTTGCCGGGAGGAGGCCCCTCCATGTGTTGGGGAGTCGTCGCTCCCTCCCGGGGCTGTAAAGCTGACACCGCCTCGTAGTCATCTCTTCGGAGGTGCAGGCTCCCTCTGTCGAGGCTTGGCTTTTTGGGCCCGGCTTGTGGACCGACGCTTACTGCTAAGCGTCAGATCCCGCACCGGTGATTGGAGAAAATATGGCCTCTGGGCGCAGTTCAAGGTGTCAGGGACATGGCGGACTGCCGACGGTGCCGCCCGCCTTCGACGTTTGAAGGGGCGCCGCTGGTTTTCCCTTCCCTCGGCGGTGCCGGGCCTGCGGAGCCGCTGGGGGTGGGGTTAGCCTTCCTGCTGCCGGCGGGGGGGGCGAGCGGCCGCGCTTGGTACTGGCCGTTTATGGCCCTGTGGCCTCGGGGACCCCTGGGGGGCCGGCATCAGGTCCTGCTGGTCTCCGCCCTCCCCGGAGGACGATGATTCAGATGGATCCATCCTGGCACCCCCATTTCTGGGATCTGGGTCCTCTGTGGCTAGGGGTACCAGGCGGCGCAGCGGGCCCTCCCTCTGTCCCCTTACCGCTGCCTCCTGGGGTTCCTCGGCTGGGGTGGCCGAGAGTCCGGGGGCAGACGTGGGGTGACGGAGGGGAGGCCCTCTCTGGAGGCTCGTGGCGGCTACCTCCCGAGGTGCTGTTGCCTCCTCTAGGGACAGGGGACGTTGGGGTCGAGGAGGAGGCCCTCTGGAATCCGAGGGTTGAGGGGCAGGCGGCCTGCTGCCTGGTCTTCTTGGCCACCTCAGGGGGTGGCCAGGAGCCGTAGTGCAGGCCCGTCCCTCCCCAGGGTTCTAGGGTGTCCTCGCGCGGCGTTGTGTGGACTGCCCTTCTGGATCCATGCAGTCTCAAGGCGTGTCCGCAGGGAGTTTCTCCCAGGGCTCTTCCAGGCTCCGCTTCCCCAGAGTTCCGTTCTGCGGCCTGGTTTGATATCAGGGATCCCTCCTACTAGGCTCCTTTCCCGGATTCAGAGCCCTCGCAGAGAGCAGTTGCCTCCTCGAGGTGCCCCTCTCCCATCTCTCTGCCTTCACCACCCCCGCTCCCGGGCCATGTCGGTCCTACGGGTCCGTTATCCTGGGAGCAGTTCAGAGGTTCTGCAGCGGCCTTCCCCTCATATGTTAGATACATGCATGAGCGGGTCTTTCGACTCTCCCCACCGCCGCAGGAATCCTCTGAGCATTCCAGCTCCCCATCATCCTCGTCTCCCTCCTCTGAGGGAGAGGAACCCCCTGCTCATCTGTCCTCTGATGCTGATTTCACAGAATATCAGCGTTTCCTCTCGAGGATGGTGAGGATCTCGGATTTCCTATGTTGGAGAGCAATACCGAATGGGGAGCGCGTGAATTCCTTGGTGAATTCAGTGCCCAGCATCTAGTGGTACCTTCCTGGCCTATCCCCTTCCAGGAGGCGTCTATCCGGTCCTGGCAGTTCCTGCCGCTTCTTCCCCAGCCCAGCGGACTGCCAGCGTGAGGTATTGTGCCCCTCTGAGTCTCTAGGTTCCCTCCCAACCCGTCCTCAGGTTTGGTATACCTGGATACTCCTTCTGGGCGCCGTTGCCTGGCGACGACCGCCCACGGTTCGGACTCTCTCCGTTTGACCGTTGGGGCGAAGAGTGTTCTCTTCTTCTCGTGCGAGTGCATGTATTGCATCACATCAGGCTCACCACGCTGCCTATAACCGGCATTTGTGGTCGATGATGTCCCAGCTGCTGGCATCTATGCCTGACACGGAGCAAACCAGACAAGTCGTTGCCCTCTCCGCGGTAGGCCTGGAGCTGGCAAGACACCAAGCAAGGGCATCTTATGACGTCAATGAGGTGGCTTCCAGGCTTGCGGGGACAGCGATCTGCATCAGGCGGACGGCATGGCTTCATCTTTCCAGGTTGTCACCCCTGGCCCGGCATAGGGTGATTTGCTCTGCCTTCCGGGGGACCCGTCTTTTCTCTTCCAGAGCTAGGAGACTTTTACAGGGGCCCCCTCCATCTCCTCGTCTTCGGGAGGCACCTCCTAGCTCTTCTCCCACTTAGGCTTTCTGAATAAGCCAGGGTCTTCTCCTTCTGTTTTCTCACCAGCAGAAAGCTGGGGTCTTGTTCCCTCAGGGTATACCTCTTCCCCTCCAGGGAAGAGACTTAATACTCACCCAGGAAGTAATGAATGGTGAAGATTGACAAGGGAAGATATGAAAATTACGTGCCTACTGTAATTCCTGATCTTCTCTTGATCTTCACCATTCATTACTACTCCCGCCCACCATCCCCTCAGTGGCCTCTTCCTGTGGCTTCTCCACCTCCGTCTTCTTCCTCTCTGCAAAAAAAAAAAAAAAATTTTTCTTAAAACTAGGAAAAATTGTTTCATTTTCAAAAAAAAAAAATCCTTCTTTTGGCGGGGTTCTAATTTTCAGAAAAATTAATTACTCTAAGATTAGTGGGCCATCTAAGTGGATTGCATTGGCGATCAGACTGCACAACTATCTCTTGCCGTTATCCTGACAAGATATCTCTGGGGTTTTGGCCTGGTTCAGGCTATTCAGTTGATCCTGCAATCCTGTGTTCAGATATTGCCCTGGAATCAAACCCCCTCTATTCTTGCCCTGCAGAGCAGAGGAACGGCACGTCCTGTTCCTTTTTCTTTTTAAAAAAAGGAAAAATGCTGAGGAACTCTTTCGACTGCTATAGGCATCTTGGTTTTGGGGTCATGCAACTAACCTCAAATTTCTTCTGTAAAAAAAAAAAAGAAAAAGAAACAAGAGGGAAATGAGAAGGTAATCTCCTTCTGCTAGTTTGCATATTGGTTTCTCCTTTTAAGTGTCCTCCTGGACAATTTTACAGAAGAGCTGTGCTGACCATATCAATCCGGCCAGCCTAAGCCTTGGCCAGTCTGTCTGAGTCCCATTTCTATGCTTAAAATGCCTGAAGTAACATTTTCTTTTCTAAGTCCCAGAGCAGCTCCTCCTGCTGCCTGGGGTTCCTTTCCTCCTCGGTGTCCTCGAATTCTAGGCCTGTCGCGCCAGGAACCCGAGGGGTATCAATAACAATGGCATGTTGAGGATAAGGACTATGCCCTCCAGAGTCTGTCTAGCGGGTTTGGTGAACCTTCTCTTCAGCTCTATCTCCGAGGATTCTTGCTTCCCTCTTAGTGAGCCTTCAGCTCTAAGCTAACTATGCTCGTTGGGCATTCTGGTCCCTTCAACATCCCATCTCTCTCTTCTTTCTTCTTCTTCTTCTTTTCTCATCTCCTTACTTTATCTCTCCTCCTAGAGTCGCCCAGGTAAGGAGGCCCTGCAGTCCCTAGGCTAGGATACTTTATCTCCTCTGTCCTTCCTCCATCGGCTTATTCCTTTTTAGTTCATTCTTTCTTGCTTTTGCTATCCTCGGCTATCTTGCCTCGCTATCATATTCTCTGCTCTCACTTTTGCCTCTCCGGCTCACAGAACTGAGTTGGAGGAGGAGTCGGTCGCTACTAACGGCCGCCTCTCGCATGACGTCACTCTAGAGGTGCCGTTAGGCAAACTTTAAAAAAAAAAAAAAAAGCTTCTGGCGGAAGGCCTCCGGCTAACACCCAGTAAGTAATGAATGGTGAAGATACAAGAGAAGATCAGGAATTACGGTAGGTACGTAATTTTCATTTCTTCGCACTCATCCTAAATTTCTTCCCAAGGTTGTGTCGGAATTCCATCTAAACCAACCTTTGGTCCTTCCCTCTTACTTTGCGGACTTCCAAAATGAAGGGGAATGATCTCTTCATTCCTTGGATGTTAAGAGAGCCTTGCATTTCTATCTAGATAGAACCAAGGATTTGCTGCAGCTCCAACTACTGTTTGTTTCCTTCAGCGAGACCTGCTCAACCTGTCGCTAACAGATGCATCTCATTGCTAGTGGCATGTCTTCGACATTGCTATTCCATGGCACAGGTTAAATTGAAGAGTAGGGTTTACGCTCACTCTACCAGAGCGGTTGCGGCATCCCTAGCGGAAATTGCAATGTGCCGATTGCAGACATCTGCAATGCCGCCACCTGGCCTCTCGGTGCATACCTTCTTAAGCATTATGCACTGGATGTTCATGCCAGGCGACATTCCACCTTGCAGAACTATCCTAATGGACTTCTGTCCTAGAAACATGAGCTCTTGGTCTTCCTGCCGCCCTCTCGGGATTATTAGCTCGGTACTCTCCCAATAGTGTGAATGAGTGGTGGGACTTATGTCCAGGAAGATATGAAATCATGCACTCACCGTAATTCTTGATCTTCTTGACGAGTCTCCACCACTCATTCCACACGCCCACCTCCATCCCCCGAGCTCACCGCTGTGTTGGTCTTCACTCCTCAAATCTTTAGGCCGTGAAGACTTCTTGTTGACCTTCTTACACGGGTCGCCCGACTATCTTATGTCCGGTCTTAAGGTTAGGTTACTCCTCTCGTTAGCTGCTGCACCTCCTTGGTAAAAAGGTACTGAGGCGCATTGGAGAGTGGCTCATCGAGATAGTCATTGCCACAAGAAGCTAGTGCTCACGCGGCGCCATCTCTGCGTCAACCCTCCAGCAAAAAGTTTGCTCCCGATGGGTCCTAGTGCCTCCGGTGCAGATCCCAATAGTGTGAATGAGTGGTGGAGACTCGTCCAAGAAGATCAAGAATTACGGTAGGTACGTAATTTTCATATTTAGTTGAATAGCGCGCAGTTTCAGGATTCAGCATAGCCGGTCCAGTTGTGGTGAATAAATTGAGATCCCTAACTTTGGATTTCCTGAACTTTTGCACTTTGTGACCCTAAGATTATCTAAACTTAGTTTTTGCAACAAATAAATTAGCTTGTAACACTGCACCCTCCAGCAAAAAGTTGTCCCAGTCTTCTTATTTTTTGTTTGTTTGTGTGTTTCAGCTCCACGCAGCTATCGGCCACCAAGTTGACCCAGAATGCCTTGGCCTGGGTCTAGGTAGCCCCTTGTTGAACAGTCTGAAGCAGACAGTCGTAACATTAGCCAGTAATGCTGGGGTTCTCAACACTGTGCAGTCCGCTGCACAGGCAGTCCTTCAGAGTGGCTGGTCTGTGTTACTGCCAACAGCAGAAGAGAGAGCCAGAGCACTGTCCGCATTATTGCCCAGTGCAGGTAAGTTTAGAGATAATTTTTAAATGGTGCTTTAAAAAAAACAATGCAAAAAGCTCATTTACTTCTAAGAGATTTGTGTAGACAGACAGGTTCAAGGATTTCAAAGGCTCTGCTCTTGAGAAGGGATCCTATTTGGCTCTATGGAATTAATAGCCCAATGTTTTTCTTCTTCATTATGTGCTGGCACCACCCTTGCATTGACAGTTTGTGGTGTCTTAGTTTAAATCTGTGCCACGTGCGACTAACAAGAGCTTTGTCAGTTAAGTGTGGCTTTGATTTTTTACCAAACAACCCTCTAAAGTTGTTTTAAAAAAAAAAAAAGCAAAAAAAAAACTTAAAAAGCCGATTCCACTAATTTCTATGAAGCGGCACCCGGCACACTCCAGACAAAGATGTCACAAAGCATCTAAATGCAAGGGAGGTGCCGGCACTTATGGAAGTGGAAGACACTGGGCGACTGGCTCCTCGGTGCCCAAATATGATATGTTCCATTCCCAAGGACAGTCTTGAGTTTTGGACTCCATGCTACACAACTCCAAAGAGGTAAGGGAGCCTCATGGGGTTTGGGTTTTTAAAAAAGTGAGCATGATTGGTGCTCTTTGAATTGATTTGCCTTCCATGAAATTGGGAAGTCTTGTGCAGTATTGTATGCTGTGTTCTTTCAGTTTCAGGGATTGAAATGAGTGTGAGTCCAGGCCGTCGTTTCATGATTGACCTGCTGGTTAGCAGCCTGATGGCAGATGGCGGTTTAGAGTCTGCACTGAATGCTGCAATCACTGCTGAAGTTCAGGTAAATACTTTTGGCATAAAAATGATTCTTTATTTTGTACAGATAAGTGAATTGAGGGACTCTTTCATATGCAACTTTAATATCTTGTAGTGGGACCAGGGCACAACATGGCCTGCGTCCTAGCACAATAATGCCGTGCCCCACCATGTGCTCTGTCAGCCTGTTCATACTTTGTCACTGGAGGAAAGGAAGGTGTGTTTCCTTTAAAGAGCAAGTGCTTAGTAAGGATGTACATCTTAAAGAATGAAGGTTTGGGGCCTTTAGGTGCCTCAGTAATCATTTTGTTTGCTTTTATTTGTTTCTTTAATTACCTTTTCATCATTATTTGTATTTTGCCAACTGCAAACAAAAAAGAATGCAATGGAATCCTTGTATTGTGATGTCAGAAACTCTTTACTGGTAAGTCTGGCAGTGTATTTCAGTGGGAAACTGCAAACCTGTTTTCAGATTTTTATAAAGAAATAACACTTTCTTCCACCAAAATATTATATAATTAATAGAAATATGTGATTTTGATAACATGTGATGCTTTGTTATAATTTAGCAGGTGACATTTTCTTTATAACCAGAGTTTACTTGGGAAGAAAAGAGAAGCCAGTTATTGTTTTAAAAATCGTAAAATCATACAGATGGACCACAGTAGTGCAAACATATAAAAGTCAGTTTGTTGCTGAAAAAAGTATCTTTTTTTTAAAAAATATATTTAGTTTCTTAGCAAAAGACATTGGGCTCCTAAGTAGCTGGCAGATATGACTTCGAGGGGGAGCTCTTGCAGCAGGTAATGTCATTAGTACTAATGCTGCCAGGCGTTGGGACCCCATGGAAATCTTGTAGCTAGCAGTCAGTTGCAGGGGATCGCCCCTGACGTCAGCTCCGCCCGACGTGGTATAAAGGGGAGGTCCCCCGGCGCCATCTCGGTTCTTTTCCTGCCGTCGACCCACTTAGTTCGGCTCCGCGGATGCCTTTCAATGCAGTCGACCGCTTTGCATAAAATTGTGTTAATATTGTGTTTTTCGATTATCCTTAGACGTCGTCGCCCTCTCCACTGTGATGCAAGTCCCAAGTGAGTGGGCGGGAAACAGATTCCGGCCAAAGATGGCCACGCAGCCTTCCATATCTGTCTAGGCCCCGACCACCGGCCTACCGACTGCCCGCACTGCCGCAAGTTCAACCAGAAGACCAAGACCAGGAGAGCCAACACCCTGAAAGCTTATCTCCTGGAGCAGAAGGTGAAGGCCATGCAACAGACTTCGGAGCACAGCTCTTCTTCTCCCACCAAGGACTCCCCACCCAGAGACAAGTCGTCGGAAGGGAAGCACCACCACCATAGGGAGAAGGATAGGGCCAGGTCTGAGTCCCGCCTCAAGTCGCCTTCGAAGACACCTTCTTCTTCTTCTTCTTCTTATTCTTCAACCTTCAGCTGGAGGTCGGGCTTGGTCCCGGCTCATACAGCCGAGTCTTTGCAGGAGTCAAAAGCAGCTCCCGCCTCTTCTCAGGGCAAACACAGGGAGCCAGCCTCCTCAGGGCATTTTCCCGCTCATCCTTCCCTGGCCCACCGACCCCACTAGTCCCCTTCAAGGTCGACCCGCGAAGGCCATCCGTCTGCCAGTCAATCAAAAGAAAAACCTGGTGGTTCATTAGCAAAGCGCAAGCACCCTGATGACTCTGAGGGGTGTCAGGAGACCATCCGCCACCGGACGCCCCCTTCGCCGCCTCCTGGCCATGGTGCGCCCGTCCGCCCCGGACAGGCACCGGCCGAGCCAGTCGCCCTCCCCGGTGTGCTGCACTCCGACATCTGATACGAGGCAGTCGCCAGCAGAGGATTGGATGCCCTCCCCTTCCTCTGAGGGCTGGTTGCCCGATGGGCCTTTGTCTACTCTGGACGCCACGTCCCCTGGGGATGCAGATCCTGGGCATCCGGACAAGGACAAACAGGGCTCTCCTGACTTGGCGCCAGATCCTCAAGATCCGTAGACGTTCGGTCCAGCGAACCAGACGCCCGCCCTAGCGGTCGTCCCTGTGGCGGACATCAGGTCACTCTTTACATCATGATGGAATACCATTAAGTAGTATCTCCTATACAGATCTCCAGTCCCAACTCCGACTCCACTGCCAGTGGGACCCCCTCCAACACCAACCAGTCTGGCTGGAGAAGGAGGTAACCCACCCGGACCCCAAAGGCAAACACAGGAGGCATTCTTCCCCCATCCCATCCTCCAGTGGACGCCCTTCCTAACCAGATGACGGGGATGCAGGTCCTTCCTCACAGGACTCCTCCAATGAAGAGGAATTTGTCCCGCCTTCTCTGGGCCCCAGGGACTCCTTGAGGTGTCCCCCCCCCCCGGACAACCCTTCGTTTCTGGATATTATGCGGTATATCCAGTCCATTTTCGAGTGGGACACTGAGGAGCTGGACCCAGAGCGCAGATGTCTGGCTAAATTCCTAGGGTCCAAAGAGCCCAAACCCCTGGTTATCCCGCCTTTTGTTGAGCCATTCCAGGATGTTACCAGGATAGCATGGCGCAAACCACTTCGTCTGTCCTGAAGAAGATGGACAGACTATACAGGCCCCCCAAGGCCAAGCCCTTTTTGGAGGAACACCCTAAAGCCAATTCTTTGGTGCTCACAGCTGCCAACGGTCATGGTAGCCAGCCTAAGCCCCTCAGCTCCCAACCACCAGATCCAGAATCCAAAAAACTAGATAGCTGGGGCAGGAAAGTTTGTTAGCGACTGGATCTGTCTGTTAACTGAACTTCCTGACCCATATGGTGACATCGTCAGTCATTTTGGGAGAAAACCATGGAAATGGTCAAGACCCTGCCGGACTCGGACACTAAAGAGGAGATCCTGGCCTACGCCCAGTCCGACTGGATGTAGACAAGCATGCCCTTAGGTGCTCATATGCTACTGTGGACATGGCCTCCAGGGCAGCTGCTTTGAGAATTTGTCTGAGGAGGCATTTTTGGCTTAGGCTAACAGGATTCCGCCCAGATCTCCAGGATTCCACACTGGATTCACCCTTTCAGGGCCCAGTGTTATTTTGCCAGGAGGTGGAAACCCTGGTCAAGGAACTTCAGGAATCTGGCAAAGCTGTAGTGGATGTACACTGCATATATAAGTCGGAGCCTCAAGGTTCATGCCGTCGTCCCTTTCGTAAAGGTCAGGGACAAGGGGGCAAACAACCCCCAGGCAAAGGGTTGAAGAGGCGTGGTCACCCTGCCTCTCAGGGCGCCCCAGGCCCCAAGTAGCCCAAAACTTCCTAGGGCACAGGGCCTCAACCCCTCCACAGCCTGACTCACTGCATCTCCCTCCTCTCTCTCTCGGAGACGCAGGGCGAGAAAGTAGGAGTGAGATTCTCGCTTTACCCTTGCCGAATGATCCAGCATAACCTCGGACCAATGGGTGCTAGAAACCGTTTGCAGGGGTTATGCAGTAGAGTTTCTCAGCAACCCACTGGACAATCCCCCACCTCCTGTCAGTTGTCATCCAGTCCATGCCAAGCTTCTGGCAGACAAAATCCAGCTGCTGCTCAAGAAAAACGCCATCCAGCTGGTGCCTCAAGCCCAAAGGAGCACTGGTTTCTACTCCCGTTTCTTTCTAGTCCCAAAGAAAACGGAAGACCTTCACCCCATTCTGGATCTTAGCCAGCTCAATCTCTTGGTCAAATACCAGAGATTTAAGCTGGTAACTCTGGCAAGCTTGCTCCCCCTTATCCATCAAGGGGACTGGTTATGCTCACTAGACATGCAGGATGCCTGTATACATATCAAGGTCCTACGTTCCCACAGGCGATTCCTCTGGTTCTGGTTCCAGGATCAACATTACCAGTTTCGAGTTCAGCCCTTCGGCCTGTCATCAGCCCCCAGGGTTTTCACCAAGTATAAGGCAGTAGTGGCAGCGGCCCTCCAAAGGAGAGGCCACTTCGTCTGTTCCTACCTGAATGACTGGCTCATCTCAGCCCAGTCAGCAGACCAGCTGAGTCGCCCCAGAGGAGACAGAAGGCTTGATCTTGTCCCAGGGAATAACTATAAATTGGCCAAAGTCGCAACCCTGGCTCTCCCAGAGGTTGCAGTACATAGGGGCAATCCTGGACACTATTCAGAGAAAGGCATTTTTGCATTCGGACAGGGCAGATCGATTGATGGAACTGGCGAGCAGAGTCCAAGCGGCTTCTTCGGTCTCTGCAAGGGTCATTCTGCAGCTTTAGGGCCACATAGCTGTGGCCATCGCTACTGTCTCCCTTGCCAGATTGCACATGAGGGTCCTGCAGTGGCATCTCAAGGTCCAATGGGATCAGGCGGTGGATGACCTGGATCAGCCAGTCTGAGTTTCAGCAGCGGTCCATCGCTCTCTTGAGTGGTGGCTCTACCCTCTATATTTAGTGGGAGGGGTCTCCTTTCAGAGACCACCCCCATCACAATCCCTAACGACGGACGCCTCATTGTCAGGTTGGAGGGCTCACCTAGGGGAACACAGGACCAGGGGGGCCTGGTCTCCCACAGAGCGCTCTCTACACATCAGTGTTCTGGAAATGAGAGCCGTTCTGTATGCCCTCATGGAGTTTCGAGACCAAGTCTCTCCAGGTCCTCTCTTGGTGCAGTCAGACAACACGCTGGTTGTCTTCTACATCAACAAGCAAGGGGGCACTCAGTCTAACCCCCTTTGCAGGGATGCCATGAGCGTGTGGGACTGGGCAGTGGAACATCTTCTGGACCTCACGGCTGTACACCTGCCAGGTATCCAGAACGTTCTCGCAGACAGTCTGTCGCTCTAGTTCCCTGAATCACGAGTGGGAATTGCTCCAGGAAGTCACAGATGACCTCTTTGGTTGCTGAGGCCATCCAGAACTTGGACCTCTTTGGATCCCCATGCATTGCCAAACTGCCAAATTTCTGCTCGCTCGATCCAGGGCCTGGTGTTTTCTGGCGAGATGCATTGTCCCTCTCCTGGACAGGGAGGTTCCTGTACGCCTTTCCTCCCTTCCCTCTCATTCAGAGAGTACTGCTCAAGCTGCAGTCAGAGGAAGCCAGGACAATCCTGGTGGCTCTTCTTTGGCCCCAACAAATCCGGTACCCGCTGCTACAGCAACTGACTTTGGAACCTCCCATGCAGTTGCCGCTCTCCACCCACTTGCTCTCTCAAGAACCGGGGACACTTGTCCAACCTGCTCTGCAGTCTCTTCACATGCATGTGTGGCTCCTGCAGTCTTAGCAGAGGAGAGATCAGGGGGTGTCAAGCAGGGTGGTAAAAGTTTTAGTAGCGGCGAGGAAATCCTCCACAAGGGCAACCTACGCCATGAAGTGGAAGCGTTTCTGCCTCTGGGCAGCAGCTCGTGCCCTAGATCCCGGCTCGTGCCCTAGATCCCCTGGATTGTCCGGTCAGGCACGTGCTAGATTATCTTCTCCACCTCTTGGACTTGGGGCTCAGCTACTCATCCATTAAGGTACACGTGTGCAGTTTCTGCATACTGTGCACTGTATGTGGAAAGAACTCTAGCACAACTCAGTGAGTGCAAGACCTTCCTTCGAGGGGTTCTTCATATCGGATCTCCCAGGAGGGACCCGGTCCCACTTTGGGATTTGCTTTTTGTTCTTGAGAAGCTCACCCTGCCTCCCTTCAAACCAGCTGCGACCTGCGAGCTACGCTTTCTCTCATGGAAAGCATTATTTTTAGTTGCTGTTACTTCTGCTTGAAGGGTTTCCGAGTTTCAGGCCCGTATGTGTAAGGAGCCTTATCTTGTTTTCCACAGGGACAGGGTAACCCTGCGTATGAATCCTAAGTTTCTGCCGAAGATGGTGTCAGTACTGACTCTGAACCAGGACATCAACCTTCCGGTTTATTACCCTGGGTTTGAAAAATGGAGTGAGGCCTTGTTGCATACCCTGCCTATACATATTTTTTATTTATTTATTTGCGTCTAGGATTACAAAGTACCTTTAAACCAAGGCTCTTTTACAAAGGTTCCACGTCATGCTGGTTACAGGGTAACAGACACTAAAACATAAAACAGTTACAGGTACATGGTTTTAGACAGTAACTTTGCTTGACAAAATCAGACTGAGCGATGAGTAACTCAAGAAACAATAGGAGGAAGAGGGCAAGAAGGGGAGAGGGCTGAGGGTAGGGGAAGGCATAGGCGTAGAGTGTCAGGGTGAAGCAGCCGAGGGGCCTTGTCGGGACAGACACAGGGCAAGTGCATTAGAAGTTGCATTGGACAAGTAAGTGCAAGAAGAGAGGGCAGAAACTGACACCTATAAGGTCAGAAGCAGAGTAGGGGATGAAGATGTTATGGGGTGCAAGCACAGGTGGAGGTGCCAGATCTTTGTTCGAGAATCAGCTCTTGCAGCAGGTGACACCATTAGGACTGAAGCCGGCAGGCGCCAGGACCCCACAGAAATTTTCTAGCTAGCAGTATTCAGCGGGTACCGCCTCCAGCATCGGTCCCGCCTCCGACGTCAGGCATAGTACATAAGGAGGTGGTCCCCCAGAATCTCCAGTTCTTTTCCCGCTGTCGACTCGCCAGCATCGGTCTCTACCTAGCATACGACGACTACAGAACTTTCTGCGTTTTCAGACTGCTGTCCTTTCCAACTCCTTCGCTTGAGGGTCACCTTTCTAAGTGTGCCTGCGGAAAACAGATCCCTTTCAAGGATCCTCACTCCTCTTGTGTGCGGTGCCTAGGCTCGGACCACGATACCAAGGCCTGCACCTTTTGCCAAGTGTTCAATAGCCGCACCAGGATCCACCATCAGAAGGCACTTCAGGCGTATATTCTTGAAGAAAAATTGAAAAGGATGGACCAAGAACCTTCCTCCAGGGGATAATCTTCCTTGAAGGCCCATAAACACAGGGACAAGCACTGGGAGAAAGTAAGGTCCAGATCCCCGAACCGGGCCTCGGACTCTTGCAGCTCAGGCTCTACTAGATTGGACCGCTCTCCCTCCAGGGCTCGGTCTCAGCCCCCCCCCGCCCCCGGTTAAGGTCTGGGCTTCTGCGCTCCAGCCTGTCAAGACTTTGAGGCCCTCAGCTCTCCACTCCATCCAGGCCTCTTCCAAGTCTTCCGAGCACCATAAATCATCATCTGCCACCCGATGTCGGGACACCGACCCTTGATCGGTCTCCCAACCTCCCAGAGGTCCTGATCCAACACCCAGAAAGACCAAGGACCTGATGTCCCTGAAGCGGACGTCGGACCCGACGTCAGCTAAGCATTCCAAGTCTGCCAGCCGCTCGCAGGAACCCGTCGACGGCCGGGCTTTCACTGGATCCGAAGGCGTCGGCCAGGAGACTGACCTCGGCATTGCAATGTCCAGAGCGGAAGACCACTTCGTCACCGGGCGGACGCCGGGTCACAGGACCACTGAGGACTCACGCTTACACTGCCCAAGACCAGGCGGGTGACACCGAGGATGCCAGGCTCCCGCGGGAACCTTCCCCAAACCCGGAGACATCCGGGGACCTGACGCCTGACCCCGGCGACAGACCACCGGCGCTGTCGTCGGGCATGAATATTGAAGAAGTAAAGGAACTCTTTACTTTCTGGTGGGACACCATCCATAAGGATGTGGTCCCTGTTAAACCTCCTCCTCCTACTCCTTCACCTCCTATGCCCCCTCTTCCACCTCCTACGCCCCCTCTTCCACCTAAGGGGCCAGCAGGACGACCACCAACCCCTAAGGAGCAGACTCCACCTCCTAGGGGCAGATCCAAAGACAGGAGAAGGCCTCCTTCAAGATCTCCATCAGGGTCTCCCAGTCCCAAGTGACCCAGACAGCGTCGGTACACTCCGGGGGAGGACTCCAGATCGGACACCTCGGACTACTCCAGATCTCCTTCTCCTCTCAGCATCTCCTCTCCTGACCCACATGACCTCCCCAGGACTCCTCCAGATGATTCTCTTTCGCTGAGATCATGAAGCATATCCAGGATAACATGGGGTTGGATGCTGAAGACCTTGACCCTGAACGACAACACCTTGCCCACTATCTTCGGCAGAAAGACCCAAAGCCTGTGGTAGTACCACCCTTGGTAGAAACTTTTGCGGACGTCACCAAGGCTGCGTGGAAGCGTCCGCACTCCACTCCCGCAGTGCCGAAGAAGGCCGACCGCCTGTACAAGGCCCCGAGAGAAGACCAGTACTTGGCCCAACAACCTCTGGCAGACTCCCTGGTCATCATGGCCTCGCATGACCAGTCTCAAAGACCACAACATATGAGCACACAACTACCGGACCAGGAATCCAGGCAACTGGATGCCCTGGGGAGACGCACGTACACGGCTGCTACATGTGCCATCAGGTCTCTGAACTACCTCACCCACATGGTACAGTTTCAGAACGCCCTGTGGGAACAGGGCCAGGACCTGGTCGATAAGCTTCCGGATGGCGATCAGAAGGCAGAGCTCTTCAATCTTCTCCGCACAGGGTCAGATGTGGGTACCCAAGTGCTACGAGCCACATACGATTCTGCGGACTCATCTGCCAGAGCTATAGCTTCAGCTGTTTGTCTCCGGAGACACTCTTGGCTCCGTGTTTCCGACTTCACCCCAGACATACAGAAGAACATTCTTGATGTCCCGTATAACGGCTAAGTACTCTTTGGTGAACCCTCGGAGAAGGTCATCACCAAACTCCAGGATGCTGGGAAGGCAGTCCAATCCGTACAGGCCATGTACAGATCCAGGCCGGATTCCTTTCGCAGGAAGCAGAGCCGTTTTCACAGCCGGCATCAAAGGCAGCAGCCACGTTCCGGCCAGCAGCAAAGGGCACTTTTCAGTGTAAAGCCCAGGCGGAAAGTCGTCCCAGGCAGAGGCCAGTTGCATCTAAACTGGCTCCAGCCTGGAACCAGTGCTGCCACAGCATGACTTCCTTTCTGGCCCCGCCCCCTCTGATCAACGGTGCAAAAGGTTGGGTGGTATCGCTCGCCACTTTTTAGTGTGGCACTTTATCACCGCTGACCGGTGGGTTCTTCAGTTGGTCAAGAAAGGCCATTTCATAGAGTTTCTCGACCACCCACTGGCAAGACCTCCCCTGCTGTCCAGTTACTCGGGTCTGCATGCCCTGCTCATACAGCAGGAGGTGCTCGCGCTTCTGGAAAAATAAGCTATAGAGTACGTACCACGGAACCAGAGAGGTCTAGGATATTATTCTCACTTCTTTCTGGTTCCAAAGAAAACGGGGGACTTCCGTCAGATACTGGACCTCAGCAACCTCAACAAATTGGTCCTGTACAAATGATTCCACGTGGTGACCCTCCCAGGTCTGATTCCCATGCTCGAGCAGGACGCCTTTCTAGTGTCCCTGGACTTGCAGTACGCTTACCTGCACATCCCCATTGCTCAAGCACACAGGAAGTTTCTGCGCTTCGAGTTTCAGGGTTGCCATTATCAGTTCCAAGCCCTTCCCTTCAGGCTGTCATCTGCACCTCTGGTGTTTACGAAGTGCATGGCGGTCGTAGCGGCATCTTTGAGGAGATAAGACCACTACGTGTTCCCCTACCTGGACGACTGGCTTCTCATGGCACCCTCCCGGGAGGCCCTGATATCCGCCATTCACTGTACTCGGTCTCTGTTCGAGATGTTGGGCATCATCATCAATCACAAGAAGTCACGCTTGGTTCCGTCTCAGACTCTACAGTTCATAGGTGCAGTTCTGGACACCGTCCAAGGGAAAGCTTTTCTCCCCCCGGACAGAGCGGAACACATCAGATCCCTCATCAGGGACATTTCGGCGAAGACTGTTCCTGCCAGACTGGTCCTTTGCCTGCTTGGACACATGGCTGTGGCCATTGCAACAGTCCTACTAGCCTGACTCCACATGTGGGTAACCCAGTGGATGTTAAGGGTCCAGTGGGATCAAAAGCAAGACCATCTGCAGCACCCAATCCGGATAACGAAGGCCGTATTCTGAGATTGGAAATGGTGGCTAGATTCGAGGAATCTTTTGGCGGGAGTCCCCTTCATTGTGCCGTCTCAGACTCTGACACACTCCACGGATGCCTCAGGGCATGGCTGGGGAGCACACCTCGACGGTGTCCGGTCTCAGGGCCTGTGGACAGATCAAGAGACTCATCTCCACATAAATATCCTGGAAATGAGGGCATTTTTTTACACCCTGCAGGCCTTCCAGTCGAAGATCCCACTGGGTACACTTCTGTTACAAACAGACAATTCCACGGTGATGTATTACTTCAACAAACAAGGAGGCACGCATTCCTACCCGCTTTGCAGGGAGGCCATGAGGGTGTGGGATTGGGTTTTGCAACATAGCGCAAACCTCATTGCCGTTCATGTTCCGGGAGTGGACAACGTCATCGCAGATGGCCTGAGCCGCTCTCGGGCCAGAGTCCACGAGTGGGAACTACTTCAGGAGGTTGCAGAGGATCTGTTTCGCAGAGGGGGTTCTCCAGAGTTAGACCTTTTTGCGTCCCCATCCAATGCAAAACTGCCCAGTTTTTGCTCGCTAGATCCAGGGCCTGGTGTTATCTGGCGAAACGTGTTGTCCATCTCCTGGGCGGGCAGATTCCTCTATGCTTCCCACCCTTTCCGTTGATCCAGAGGGTGCTTCTGAAACTTCGCAGAGAGCAAGCGACGCTGATGCTTATTGAGCCATTTTGGCCCAGGCAGATCTGGTTCCCTCTTTTACATCAGCTGTCCCGGGAACCTCCAGTGCCGCTGCCAGTCAGCACCCACTTGCTGTCTCAGGAGGCAGGTTCCTTGGCCCATCCGGACCTACGTTCCCTGAACCTACACGCTTGGCTCCTAGAGACATAGCCATGATGCAACATGGGGTCTCGCAAGAGGTAGCAGACATTCTTGCTGCTGCTAGGAAACCGGCTACCCATGCCACCTGCGCCATGAAGTTTATGGGTTCAAGCACGCGGTTTTTCGCCTTTGGTTTGTCCAGAGAGGTTGGTCCTGGACTACCTACTGTCCCTTTTCCAGACAGGCTTGGCTTACTCCTCGATTTAAGATACACCTCTGTGCCATCTCAGCGTATCACGTTCCTATAGGTCAACGCACTATAACTTAGACACAACACGAGCCTTCCTGAGGGGTGTCCTCCACCTTAGGCCCCCGATTAAGGATCCGATTCCACCATGGGATCTACCCTTTGTCCTGGAGCAGCTTACGCTGTCACCCTTTGAACCAGCTGTGGATTGCGAGCTACGTCTTCTTACTTGGAAGACGTTGTTTTTAGTTGCCGTCACCTCGGCCAGAAGAATTTCTGAACTTCATGCACTTGTGTGCAAAGAACCTTATTTGTTTTTTCACCAAGACAAGGTATCCCTACGGACTAATCCTAAATTTCCGCCTAAGGTGGTCTCAGCTCTCACCCTTAATCAGGACATTGATCTACCAGTGTATTTCCCTAAGTACTCTAATCGAGGAGAAGCCTTGTTGCACACTTTAGATGTGCATAGGTGTTTTAGACACTACCTGACCAGAACCAAACACCACCGAAAATCGGACCATCTTTTTGTCTCCTTTGCCTACAGGATGATGGGAGCTCCTGTTTCAAAACAGTCGCTGTCCAGGTGGCTCATTCAGTGTATTACATTCTGCTACCAGAAGCGCAATAAACCCTTACCGGGTACGGTTAAGGGTCATTCCACCAGGGGGGTGGTTACCTTTGCAGCTTTAAAGAACGTATCCACCTCAGCTATTTGTGCTGCAGCTGCTTGAGCTCAGACACACTTTCATCAGGCATTATAGCCTGGATATTGCATCGAGGCGGAGAGCAGGTTTAGTCTAGCAGTCCTTCAGGGACTTCTGTCCTAGGCATGACTTCGTTCAAGAATTTCTACCTTCCCTTCTCCCAGTGATGTGGGATTTCCAGGAATACTTTGGAATCAGTCCTAATGGTGTAACCTGCTGCAAGAGCTTCTCGAAGTAAGATAGTACAGTTACGTAAGAATTTACCGTAACAGTAGATCTTCGAGAACAGCTCTTGCAGCAGGTACTTTCCCTCCCACCATCCCCGCTGGAGGTAGATTCTAGTTCCAACATTCTTCTCCTAGGATAAGGTGTTCACAGCCTCTTTCTGATTGCCATTTGATGGCGGATCCTCAGTCTTCTCTTCTGATGTCATCCAGTGGCCGGGAGTCTCCGGCGGGAGAACTGGGGATTCTGAGGGACCGCCTCCTTATGTACTACACCTGACGTCAGGGGGCGGGACCGACGTCGGAGGCGGTCCCCACTGAATACTGCTACCTAGAAAATTTCTGTGGGGTCCTGGCGCCTGTCTGCTTCAGTCCTAATGGTGTAACCTGCTGCAAGAGCTGTTCTCGAAGATCTACTGTTACGGTAAGTTCTTACGTAACTGTACTTTGTGGAGTGGCGGAGCTTTGTTTGAATGCTCCAAGCGTTGCTGTGGATGAGGTGTCACTAGAGAGCTCGTTCAGCCAACTCTGAGCCCTGTATGCAAACGACCTTTGGCCTTGGGACGTCCGGCAGCGGGGGATTTGAAGAATTTGGGGCTTAGAGCTCCTGGTGGTGTGGTTGGTGATTTTTGGGTTTGAGGAGGATGCTGACTCCTGGTGGTGCCTTTCCCATCATAATTTTCTTAGCAGTGATGCAAGTTTGGTATTTGATCTGGTTGTTCAGTTGCAGCCAGCCTGTTTTGGAGTACAGGTCGCAGGCGTGGGTGAGACTGTGGGAACCAGTAACGAGTCATGCAGGCTTGATTGAGGGAAGTCGAAACACGCCTGAGAGATGAGGTTGTGGCAGATCTGTAGATAATGAGACCGTAGTCAATGATGCTGATGATGGAGCTTTGGACAGAGCTTCTGGGGTTGGATGTTTCCTGTGTCGGAATAGTAGGCCCATCCTGGTGTTGGTTACTTTTGCCACGTTATTGATCTGTGGGACATAGGAGAGATTACAGTCAAGGGTGAGACCCAGGTATTTGAAGGTATGAACTTGTTAGAGGGTGATTCCTTGCTTGGTTTTAATGGAGAGCTGATAGTGTTTGTATTTGTTTCGGGAACTGCAGAACATCATGGTCTTTGTTTTTTTCTGGTTAAGGATAAGTCTGTGTTTTGTGAACCAGTTTTCGACTGCAGAGAAGGCCTGTTGGAGGTTACCTTGTAGATGGACTGGATCATGGTGGGATGCCAGGATGACAGCACCATCCACGCAGAGTAGGATCTGTTCAGGGCAGAATTCTGGCAGTGAGTTCAGAAAAAGGCTGAAAAGGAGGGGGCCAAGATTGAGCCTCTGGGACACCAGACCGGACTGGTCTTTGGTCTGAGAGTGTGCCAGCAATTCTCACTCTTTGGGAGCGGTTGTCTAAGTAGCTTTTGAACCAGTTCACTGAGTTAGGCGAGAGCCCTGCTAGAGGAAGCTGGGCAAATAGGAGATTGTGGTTGATGGTATCAAAGGCTTTAGTTAAGTCGATGAAGGTGGACCCAGTAAGAAGACTGTTATCGAGTAAGTGATGGCTTGCACCAATTAATTCAGGTAGCACCCTGAAGGTGCTATGGCCTTTTCTAAAGCCATGTTGTTCCTTATACAGGATGTTGTGATTGTATAGGAATTTGGTGAGCTGGTGTGACACAATCCGTTCTAGGGCCTTGGAGAGTGGAGGTAGGATGGAAATTGGACAGTAATTCTCAGTAGCTGTTTTGTCACCACTTTTATGAATTGGAGTTATCGTGGCAGATTTCCATAAGTCAGGGAACTGGCTGAGGGAGAGGTTGAAAATCCTGGTCAGTGGTCGGAGTACTTCTTCAAGTGTGAGTGATAACAGTTTGAGATCGAGGGAGTCACTGCTGGCTCTGGAGTTGCAAATGGCTTTGGTAACGTAGCTGCGGACTTGATGCATTTTTACTGCTTTAAAGTAGAAGGGAGGGTGGCTGGGGGGGGGGCAAGGGGAACCACCTCATCGAAAAAACCCTGTGGGAGTACAGCACTGAGGTCCGTGAAGGTGTCATTGAATCTATCAGCAATGAGTTTCTGGTCAAGTGTAGTTTCACCATTTATGCTGAGTACTGATGGGGGTGATTTAGATTGCTTCCCGATGACTTCTTTAATGTTATTCCAGAAGGCCCTACTGTTGCCCCATTAGTTAGTGAGAGCATTATGGAAATAGGTAGTCTTCGTATCCCGGATATATTTGGTGCAGTCATTTCGTGCACGTTTATAGTTAGCAGTATCAACTTGTCTCCCAAAGGTGGTCCCGAGCTTTTAGTCATCTAAGTAGGTCTCTGGTGAGCCAGGAGTTGCATAGGGCTTTGGCCTTGCGCCTCTTGAGGGGTGCAAATATGTTGCATGCTTGGTTGAAGATCCTGATGAATTGTTCCAGTGCAGTGTTCACATTGGTTGCAGTGAGAATTGGGGACCAATCCTGTTGACAAAGGAAGGTTTTGAGATGAGGTAGTTTGCTTCTAGGTAGAACTCGACTAGTAATGGTTTGGGCGGGGTGCTGGTACACCATTTCATAGTTTGTCCTGGTTGGGGAGCTAACCACCTGAGAAAGGTTTGTTGCCGCTATCAAGTCCTGTATGCCCCTGCCTCTGCAGCAGGCCAGTTAATATTAGTCACTGAGGAGGATGGTTTCTGAGTCGGGTGAGAGATTTGGTAAACTCCAGGACTGCGTTAAGCCCATTACCGTGCTCTTTCGGTGGAATGTAGACTGTGACAACTGTGATGGCTTTATTGTGTGCACCAAGAAGGATCTTGACGGGAAGAATCTGTGCATTGGTGGTTTGGGGGTGAAGTTGTTGAGGTGCCCCCGGATCGTGTCCTTAAGGTACAGGGCGCTGCCACCACCTCTTTTTGATGTTCGATCAAGCCGATAGACATTATACCCGGGAAGGGTGATAGCATGTTCGGGAACTGAAGGGGAGAGTCAGGTTTCTACGACTGCTAGTATGTCTGGGTTATGCTGGCAGGCAAAAGTCTGAAGGGCGTCACTTTTGTGAAGAAGACTACATATGTTAAGTGAGATTATTGAGAGGGATCCTGGTTGATTGGTCAGAGTTGTTCTTATTGTAGGGGCTGGTCCGGGATTGGGATGAATGTTTCCCGACAATAGCTGGAGAAGTACACGTTTTAGAGTACTGGTGTGAGATACCCATGACTGGCACCTATTTTTTCGGTCAGAGAACTCCGAGATTCACCAGGGCAAGTAAACGGGTGGAGCCATGGGTAAAGCGTGGTAGTAGTAGCAGTGGACAGGGGGAGTGCCCAGCGGCCATTTGGGGGAGAGGGCCATTTCGTTGTGATTGGAGATGCCCAAGGCGGGTACCTGAGATCGAGGGAGAGTACCAAGGAGGGGGTGAGAGAGCATGAGTTGGTAGATGTTCGGGACTGTGGGGAAGCATGAGTGGGGGGGATGTAGGAGAGGGAAGAGGGCAAATAAGGCGAGGAGAAAGGGGTACAGAGTACCGGTGTCATACATGATTTAGTGTGAGTGGGGAGAGGTGGAAGAGTGGGCACAGGGTGCTGTGTAGATGGGAGGCAGCTAGTGAAAGTGGCAGGAGGTAGGCAATGAGGTGGAGGCTCGGGGGGGCAGGGGGAACTAGGTAAGCAGGTGACTGAGGGAGAACGGGCAGAGGGTGGGGCAGTGAGGAGACAAGGGCAGTAGCAAAAGAGGAGGATGTAGCAGAGAGGTAGTTGGGGGGGCATTAAAGAGTGTAACAAGGCAGGGAGACAGGAGGTATCAGCTCTAGAATAGAGTTCAGGAGTGAAATGGTGTGTGGGAGCTACAGAATGGCAAAGGGGGGGTAGGCCAGTCACAGAGTGACGGTGTGACTGGCAGTAGGAGGTATAAGGAGGCTGTCAGGCACAGAAAGGAGGCAGGGGCAGTGAGGGGACTGAGTTGATTAGTAGAAGGGGAGGAGGAGGAGCAGGGAGGAGGGAGAGTGGGCAGTAAAGAGAGGAGGTACAGGAGAGAGAGAGAGAGAGAGAGAGTGTCCAATAGGAAATGAAAGGGTGGTTCCCTAGGCAGAAGTGGGCAGAGCTAAGGCCTATTTAATTAAGGTGGGGGGGGTGAAAATTTTCTTCCGAAACCCACTGAAGTCTGTGGGCGCAGAGCCCAGCAGAACAGTTTGAATCGGTCAAGATTGCAGGGTCAATCAGTGGCCGCGCGGAGCACAACAGTCCAACAGGAGATGGAAGCAACAGGCAGTGGCAAATGGGAGCCTTTCAGCACTTCCCAGTTCGGCCTGGGAGCTTACCAGCAAGAGGAGGGTTCCTTGGTGGTGAGAAGTGGTGGTGTGGACGGCTGGCCCAGGTAGCCCCGGCCACTCAGATGTTTCCCCAATCAGGGGCTGAGAGATCTGAGGGAAGGAACAGAGCAACAGATTGTGCGTCACAGTAATAACAAAGGTTGACACTGGAGAGTAAATCGAGGGCGTGGGCAGAGGAGAGATGGGGGGGATTTGTACACATAGAATCCTTCGTTATTACCTCTACCAATACAAAGCAACGAGGAAGATAGACCAGTCATTCGTCTACTTCACGCAAAAGATAATAGGGTCTCCTGTACCCAAGCAGTCACTAACCAGTTGGTTAGTGCACTGCATATCGTTTTTTTACCAGCACCATGGTAAACCCCTGCTTGGACCCATCAAGAGTCACTCTTCCAGGGCTGTGGCTACCTCGTTTTCCTCTTTGAGGAATGTTTCCTTGGCAGATATCTGCACTGCTGCAACCTGGAGCACAGTCCATACTTTCATCAGGCATTACAGCCTAGATATTGCTTCTAGGAGGAGAGCAGGTTTTGGACTGGCTGTCCTGTAGGGCCTACTCTCTTGAAGTGTTTTTTCAGTCAGTTTTCCTTCTTCCTCTCCCGTCAGACCTGGGCCTATTCTTGGGTACTGCTTGGGACTCTGTCCTAATGGTATTACCTGCTACAAGGGCTCCCCCTCGAAGTCAGATAGTACAGTTACCTAAGAACTTACTGTAACAGTAGATCTTATCTGTGTCAGTCTTCACCATTCATCACAGATGGGTACTGGCCGAGGTCAGACCCGCACGGGACCTTTTTTTTAATGGTAGGTGATAGGCGGAGTCGACGAGCAACGGGCGCCTTACCGAGGCTGACGCATTGTGGCCGAGGATTAGCCGTTAAGCGTCAACTCCGCCTGGCTACCAGTTTTTCATCTCCACTGTCGAGGTCGCCCGTGGAAGCCTGAAGAAGTTTTCTACAGTTTTTAGGCCTAAGCCTGCGATATTTTCTGCCGCCAGTCCACGGTCTACTAGTTCTGGGTACTGCCTCCACTCGACGCCGCCAGTAAGATCTTTCTTTTTATTAACATTTAAGCGTCGGTCTTTTTGGTGTTGTTTTTCCGTGAGTGCAGCGGGTCGAGAGCAAGAAATTCTCTAAGGTGCGGCCCCCTATGCGTCGGTGCCTAGTGCGGCGCAATTTCTCCGTGACCGACCAGCACGACTGGTGTCTTGCGTGTCTTGCCCGGCGCTTCACGACATGGATTTGTGCGATGCCTGCTTCTCCATGGACTGCCGCGCCTCCGAACAGCGCATGGAAAGTTGGACGAGCTCCGCCCGACTTTCGGGGATGGATCCAGTTCGCCGGGCCAAGCCGCCTTCGGCCCTTTCCTCCGGGTCCCCTTCCGGTTCTATATGAACCGTGGAGAGGAGCCTCGACCTCCGGTAGCCTAGGTGCCGAGGCTCTTCCTGCTGGCGCGGAGGCCGACCGCTTCCCCAGGAGCGGGTGGGAGGCGCCGCCATAGCAATCACCCTGAAAGGCCCCCGGTATCGCTCCGCGGTCCGGAAGGCCGGGTCGGCGCCGTCCCTCGACGCCCGTTGGTCCAGTGGTTGAGGCCTTCGCGCCGGTCATGTGCCGAGGGTCTTATCCGCGCCGCCTCGCTCGCGTGCCGTGACTCGATCCGCCGCTTTTTGCTATGTCTTCGCCGGGCACCGCTGAGCATGGCGCTGGTCCTCGGAGTCGCTGGTCGGCGTCGCCGGCTGACCTCTGCTCGGGGCAGGCGGTGCCGCTGTCGGCGCGGGTCCGTTGGGCCGTCGATGCGCCTTAGTTCTCGGTGCCGCTCGCGGCGCTATGCGCAACCTAGTGTCGTTGTCGGCGCCCGAGCCTGCTCTTGGGACACTCAGCGCGCTTAGACTCTGGTGCCGCCATGCGCGCGCGGAGCCTGGTGGTGTTGCGTCTCGGGGCCGCTGTTGGGGTTGCGCTGGCGCCGTCTCTGTTCCTGGCGCTGTGGGCTTTATGGCACCGCTGGCTGGCCCTATCTCCGACCTTGGTCTCTGCTGCCCTGCCAGCTCCGTCACTGGGCCGCGGAGGGCACGGGGCGGCTTTGACCACTGCCACGATTTCTGGGCCCTCCGCAAGGTTGCGTTTCCTCGCCTCCTACTGTCTGGCTTAGGGCTTCGGATTCCACCTCTTGGAGTCGGAGTCCAGCCCAGAGTCGGACGGCAGTCACACCCTTCGGGTTGCCTGCACAGAGAGTGAGCCAGTGGTCTCTTTAGAGCCGAGTCAGCCCCTCGCGGAGGAGCCGGGTTCCTTCCAGATCGGGTCAGTGGCACTGACCAGCAGGCTGTGGTGCGTGCCACCACAGCCATGCAACCTGGTCTGGGGGTTCCTTGACCGCTCAGCAGAGGTACCCGTCCCGTGGTGTGTCTTGATCGCCCAACCTTGAGGCCCATCGGAAGCCTACGGTTGGAGAGGGGAGCGCGCCTGGATTTCTCTCTCGGGACATCCCAGAGCTGCCAGCTACCTAGGGCTGACCTTCCGAGGACCAGGACCTTTCGGACTCTGAGGGGTCGAGGGTGGGGTCGGCACGTCAGCCTTCTCTGGGGTCCACTGGGCCCTGGACGAAGTCACGGACTTCCGCCTTCCCTTCCAGTTCCTTGAGAGGGTCCTATTCTTTGGAGGCAGGGGACCGCCCTTCTGGACCTATATGCCCCGGTCGCCTCACTGGGGATTTTCTGGCGCCTAGGCAGTACCAACGTGGTTGTACAGCTGTCGGCTGCGAGTCTTCCGGGACACCTTCCCGGGTGTCCATGGTCCGCCTCCTAGCCCTGGCAGAGGCCAGCCGATTCCTTCCCTCCGCTCTGCCCCTACCCCTCTGCCGCATTCTCCAGCGCTCCCGGGCATTCTTGGTCCTACCGGGCCTCTCACCTGGGAGCAGTTCAGAGCGGTGGCTTCTCGGATCCCTGCTTACGTTAGGGCCTTGGACAGTCAGGTTTTTCAACCTCCCCCCGAGCAGCCACCCTCGGAGCATATGGTGATCTCCAGCTCCTTATCCCCCTCTTCTGGGGCTGAGGAACCATCTGTCCACATCTCTCCTGCTGCTGATCTCGCAGAGTATCAGCGTTTCCTCGCGAGGATGTTGGAGGACCTTCACCTTTCCCCCCTATCTGCGAGCAATCCAGAGCATGCGGCGCACGCCTTAGGCGATTGGTGGCCACCCTTGTGGTGCCCCTGGCCTGCTCCCCTCGGGAGGCGCCCATGCTTCACAGAGGCCCTTCTCTGAGTTCCTGCCCTGGGAACCTCAGCCAGAGGTATTGCGCACTTCGAATCTCCAGGCTCCATGCCTCATCCGGCAGGCGGATTGGACGCACCTGGACACTCCCGACGGGCTTCGCGCCTCCACCGTGACCGGCCCCCAGATCAGGACTCTTCGGATTTTGATTTCTGTGGGAGGAGGACTTTCTACTCGGCACGGTTGCTTCTCTCCATCTCCGCTCATCAGGCCCACTATGCAGCCTACAACAGGTTCTTGTGGTCAGCGCTGGGTCAGTTCCTAGCTGCTTTGCCTGACTCGGAGCAGACCAGGCAAGCCATCACTCTCTCTCTCTGCACGTGGCCTGGAGCTAGCAAGGCACCAAGCAAGGGTGTCTTATGACGCCAACGAGGTAGCTACCAGAGTGGTAGGGACAGCGATCTGCACCAGAAGATCGGCGTGGCTTCGCCTTTCCCGGTTGTCACCCTTGGCCGGGTGGTGATTTGCTCCGCTCACCAGGGAATCTATCTGTTTTCCCGTAGGGCGAGGCGGCGTTTGTCGGAGCTTCCTTCCCCTCGGGGACCCGTCCGCTCTCCCACTCTCGGGCCTCCCCAGGCCCAGAAGGTTCCCCCCCTTAGTGCGTCACCCACTGAGGGCTAAGGGACACTGTCCCTTAGGGTGCAATTAGTCAACCCCCTTCGGGGGGCTTGGTACTCACCCATCTGTGATGAATGGTGAAGATTGACACAGATAAGATATAGAAATTACGTACTTACCGTAATTATGATCTTTCTGTGTATCTTCACCATTCATCACAATCCCGCCCACCGTCCCCCTGGGGCCTCAGTCTCTGGGTCCCCCTCCCTCTGTGCCTCTCCCTCTCTTTGGAGCAGGGTAAAGTAGGGACACACGGGGGGGTGTAATTTCTTCCCCTTTAAAGGGTACAGCTCGAGTGGCATTCCTTCTCTACTGCATATCTCCACCCTATCAGGGTGGGAGTTGTTGGTTGCCCTCCTCCTGTCATCCAGCTGTTTCAAAAAAAAAAAGGAACCCCTTTTTTCACCAAATCTCGTTACAGAGAGAGTACTAATCCCTGTACCCTGTCCTTCTCCAGTATAGCCGACTCTGCTTTTGGGGTATTGCCACATATTCTGTGCCTTGAATTCTAGCAAGGAAGCTTTGCTACTCCTTGCAGTTCCTATACAGTCTGGTGACGGACAAGGGTCCTGGATCCTTGTTACCTCTCACTCTCTCCTAAATTTTCTCCCTCCCTTCTTCCGCTTCCAGAGATTGGGGCCCCTACCCAATCCCCTTAGTCTCATCTCTCCTCTGCTGTCCTCTCAGTCATTATTTCTCCTTTTGGTTCAGTTCTTCCTTCCTTTTTCTGTCCCTTGGACTCTCTTGTCCCACCCTCCATCCCTTCCTCTTACCTCTCCGGCGACTCAGAACTGGTAGTCAGGCGGAGTCGACACAGCTTAACGGCTAATGCTCGAGCGCCACGTAGTACATCGGTCTCGGGCAGCGCCGATGCTGCGTCGGCTCTGCCTCATCCTTTAAAAAAAAAAAAAAATCCAGCGGGTCCTGACCTCCGACCAGTACCCATCTGTGATGAATGGTGAAGATACACAGAAAGATCATAATTACGGTAAGTACGTAATTTCTATATCTTAGAGAGGAGCTCTTGCAGCAGGTGGCCTTCCCACCCTCCATCCCCCAGATTTCTGTTTCTACCCTTTTTAGGATTGGGGAGATCCTGCCTGGTTCTCCAGTCTTTTCAGCCGGGTCTCCAGCAGTCTTTTCAGCCGGGTCTCCAGCAGGAGAACTGTGGTGACGCCGGGGGACCACCCCCTTTATACCATGTCTGATGTCGGGCTGAGCAGATGTCGGGGGGTGGTCCCCCACTACAGATGGCTAGCTACAAGGTTTCTGTGGGGTCTTAATGATATTACCTGCTGCAAGAGCTCCTCTCGAAGATCTGCTGTTACGGTAAGTTCTTACGTAACTGTACTTTTCTGAAATCACAATACCAGAATTATTTCCACTTGTTTCACTGTACTAACAAATATTTTAGTATAAAAGTACAAAGTAATTACTAACGCATCAAAATACAGTAAACCGAATAATCAGTTGTCTATTTGTTAGAAGTAAACACCTGCTTTTTAAGGCAGGCTTCAGGAATGTAAGCAGTCCTTAGCGTCCATTGGGCCAGCAGCTCAGTTGGTGACCATGCAGGAAGAGGCTGCAGTGGATGAGGGCTACTTATCGGTCTTGGTCATGGTTCTGGCTGGGCCAACAGTAGGTGGCCTGTTCTTAGACTGCCTGGTGTTCTGGGAAATGTACCCGACTCTCAAGACCTTGGGTGAAAGTTCTCCGCTATGCAGATAGCACAGGAAACGTTGTCAGTTGATTCCACTGGTGGCCTCATTGAGCCAGTCCAGGTTGAGCCTCCAGCAGTGGTCTCCCCCCTCCGGTGCCTGTCACAATGCCTCTTATGATCACACTGTCTAGGCAGGTGGTCTGCATGGCTCTGCCAGAGGACCTCTGTCAACTCAATGGGGGCTGATGGTTGAAGTACAGCTTTCTGTTCTGATCTCAGTCTCAGTTTCATGATTGACGCTACCTGCAACATCTGTTGGGCTCTTTATCCTTCCTGGAGGAATGTCAACGAGGTCACTTTAATAGGAAGTATGTGTACTTCCTGTGACAGCAGTAGGTACTCTCTGGCATGTAGTAGTATAAAAAAAAAAAGTTATTTTTAGACAGGCCTTGGATGGCAAAAGTATACACCATTAGGACAATGTCTTTTTACAAGGTGTTCCTGTGTTCAATGCAGAATGTTAAAAGTTGCAAAAACATGAAACAAACGCACAATTCAGGTACAATAAAAACATTCATACATTTAGTTTTAATATCTAGCAACCATGACAGCTGTGCATGTTGGGGCTAATGTAGACGATGTTGTATCAGTCAAAACATGTGCAACGTACTGCCTGATCTTCCTGGACATAAAGTCTGTACCACTCATTCACACTAATGGGATCTGTGCCGGAGGCACTAGGACCCAGCGGGAGCAAACTTTTTGCTAGAGGGTCGGCGCCAGAGATGGAGCCGCGAGGAGTGGCACTGCAAGCCTCAGCTCGTGTGATAACGACTATCTCGGCGTCGACCCTTCAACCGCCTCAGTTCCTTTTTTCCCGCCGTTGAGTGCACTTCAGTGACGACGTCGCTCGCCTGCCGGGAGTCAAAATTCAAACTAGCAGCATAGTTTTCAGTTTTATTGTTTTGTAATAATATCTCGAATAAAGTACTGCTTAGTTTATTTATTCTTATTAAAAGGAAAGAAGTCTCAGCCTCGTTGTGGGTCGACCATGGCGAGGTCAGGTGACAGTAGGGAGATTTCATATGAAAACTGTTCAGTCAGCGGGCTGGGTCCGGTTCACCGCCTCTCTCCAGGGGAGGGTCTGACAATGGACAGTCCAATGCCCCGAGGGGTGCGGTCCCTCGAAGCATAAAAGCAAGCGGTTGCCTCTCAGCATGGTTACGACCTCGAGCTCTTCTTGACCCACAGGTCCAAAAGAAGAGCATCACTTGAAGTCGCCCCTGGTATGTCTGCACGTAGACTGTCGGTTATTGGGGCTAGTTACCGGTCTCCTTCTTCGGAGTCGCTGTTTTCTTTTTCCAGTTGCCAACCTCTTCGACATCGGAGCCCTACCCCTCCCTCTGGTAGGTCTTCAGATGAGCAGTTTCATCAGTGGGCTGCTATTATGGAGCAGTGGGCTCGGAGGTTGGTCCAGTTGCCTGGCCTGGTCACTCTGGGGCCTTCAGGCTTTTTGGGAGATCGGGTAGGGCGGTTGGGCCTCCCTAGTCGTGTGGCTCCGCCTTCGGTGCCGTCGACTCCACGCTTAGGTGTTTGTCCCCCCCACACACACAGCTGCGGTGCAAGGGGTCACACCGATGCCTCTGTATCCTGGTATTCATCCTTCTTTTTCCTCAGATCCTGTTTTTCGGAGCCTTGGGATGTTTTCAATGCCTTTGGCATCGATGGCGTGTTGCGCTGTCTTCGGCACCGATGTGTCTGTCGGCACCGTTCTTGGCACCGTTGGGGATGCGGCGCCATCGCCCTCGTCGAATACGTGCTCAGCGCCAGTGGCGGCTCTCGGTGCTGTCTTCGTGCTGTCGCTGGTGCCGTGCTGTTTGGCGCTGAGGCCTGTTAGGGCGTCATCCAATCTTCAGGGCTCCTCTTCTCTGAATCCTTTATCTTCCTCATTTCCTTCTGATTTTCACTCCTTTCCTGTCCATGCAGTCCATCCTGGGCTGTCAGGAGATGTCTTTGAGCCTGACCCAGACCTTCGTCTGGGTGATGATGTGGAAGGATCTCATCCTGTAGCAGAGCCTCTGGTTGAAGACCTGTCTTAAGTCTCTGCTGAAAAATCTGAATTCCACTCTTTCTCTCCAGACTACAGATATCGATCCTGGGAAACTGTTAAGATTCCAATACCTCCATGTTCTGGAGATCCCTATGGATTTGACTCCTCCGGTACAACCCTCCTTTGAGACGCTTTCTCAAATGGTATGGAATAATCCTGCTCTCATTCCTTCTCTGGCTAAGTCCATAGATAGGAAATAACTGCTCCCAAGGATCGACCCATTTTGGCATCCCAAGCCTTTGCGGATCCTATTGTAGTCTTGGCAGAGAAATAAGGTGTCCTTCCCCAGACTGCTATAGTTCGACCTAAGACAAAAGTCTCGTAAAGATAGACACTTTTAGGTAAGAGAGTCTTTGCTGCTTCCACCCTAGGTATGCGTGTTGCCAGCTACCAAGGCTATTTCTCACATGTGAGTATATTCTTTGGCATTCGCTCAAACAAATGGTTGAAGCTCTGCGGTCGACACATTCAGAGCTTCTTCAAACCATAACCAGGAGTATCGGTCCAACAACCAGCAGGTTAAAGCAGCTATGGACACCTTGATACTGCCCCTCAGCGACAGCGGCGGGCATTTATACCCGTCGTCATTCCTGGCTGCGCACTTCAGGTTTCACGAACGATGCCAGCAACAGGTCATGCGCGTTGCCCTTCGATGGTGTGTTATCTCTTCGCCCTCGAGTAGAACAGGCTCTAGAGGCCACACAAAGACTAGGTCAGCCTTTAAATTGGCTCGACCTCCTCCCGCTCCTCTCGAGGGGGTGTTAACAACGCCAGTTTCATAACCGTCAGTCCTTTCGGGGCAAAGGCAGGGGAGGTTTTAATAAAAACCAAGCCCCTCAGCCTCAAAAGGAAACGCAACAGAAGGTGCAAGGACCCAAAGCGCCCTTTGCCGCCTTCTGAGTTGTTGGCCCAAGTACCACCTCAGCTGCCCGAAGGGGGACTCTTTCTCAGCGGTGGGAGGTCGTCTGACTCACTTCTACAATCGGTGGAAGTCCATAACCTCGGACAAATGGGTCCTCCGGATAATCCGCTAGGGGTATTCCCTCAATCTTTTAGAGACCCCTCCGGATTGTCCCCCCAGACGACAGCCCAGGCTGTCAGTACTTCAGTCAGAACTTCTCGCCTCCGAGATACAAGGCCTTCTGAACAACAGGGCAGTGGAAGTAGTTCCGCTGGATCAATGGAACACAGGGTTCTACTCCCATTACTTTCTGGTTCCAAAGAAAACGGGGCATGCGCCCCAATTTGGACCTCAGAAAATTAAACAAATTTCTTCCCAAAGAGAAATTCAAAATGATATCGCTAGGAACCCTGTTACCTTTGCTTCATCAACACGATTGGTTAGCCTCCCTGGACATGCAGGATGCTTACCAACACATTCCTATTCACCCAAAGCATCACAAATACCTAAGGTTTGTGACTTTGGGACAACATTATCAGTTCAGAGACCTGCCCTTTGGGCTATCCTTAGCGCCGCGAGTTTTTACCAAGTGTTGTGCAATTCTCGCAGCGCATCTCAGAAAAATTGGAATACAAGTGTTCCCATATCTGGACGATTGGCTTCTAGCAAGTCCTTCCAGGCAGGGAACTCTAGACGCCGTAGCCACGGCTTCACACTTTCTCACGTCCATGGTAGTCCTGCTAAACCTCAAAAATCACAGCTGCAGCCCTCCCAGAGGCTCCTTTTCAAAGGAACTCTTCTGGACACCTCCTGTGTGAAAGCATTTCTTCCAGAGGGCAGGAGGAACGATATCCTTTGGATGGCCTGCTACATCGGAGAGAACAGCTTGGTTTCAGAGCTCTCAATGCAACAGATGTTAGGTCTCATGGCATCCTCGGTGTTCACTGTACCCCTAACGCGCCTTCACATGAGAACCTCTCAATGGATGCTCAGTATTCAGTGGTCCCCGACCACTCACCCTTAGTCCTTTCTCATCAAGGTGACAGAACATCTGAAGAGATCACTCACCTGGTGGTCGCAAGAGGACAGTCTTCTGGAAGGGTATCCCTTTGCTCCTCTGGATCATCAGATTTCCATTACCACGGACGCGTCCCTGATGTGGTGGGGAGCTCACTGTCAGACTCTCCACACTCAAGGTATGTGGACTCGGCTTGAGTCCCAGCTTCACATAAATATCTTAGAAATGAGCTGTCCATTATGCAGTCCGGGCTTTGAAGGATATTCTCTGTCACAAGAACATTCTCCTTCAAACGGACAACAAAGCAGTGATGTAGTACATCAGCAAGCAGGACAATGCTCACTCTTACCCCTTATGCAGGGAAGCGGGAATGGTGCTTGGAGCACAAGGCTCCAGTTCATGTGGTCTGCCTGCCGGGGGTGCAGAACGAACTGGCAGACCGTCTCAGCAGAACAGAGACAGATCCTCACGAATGGTCTCTCGACTCAGCCATAGTTCAGTCACTATTCGCAGAGTGGGGAACCCCAGACCTGGACCTTTTTGCATCCCCACTCAACACAAAACTGCCTTTCTTCTGCTCCAGAAATCCAGGGCCTGGCATTTTCTGTCAGGATGCGTTCAGGCTGCAGTGGACAAAGCGCTTTCTATCGCCTTTCGCCTCTTCCTCAGAGTACTTCTCAAGTTGAGTCCCAGGGGACAAAATGATCCTCATTGCTCCCTTCTGGCCTCGACAGATGTGGTTTCCACTACTCAACAGTATGTGAAACCCTCCAAAACCGCTTCCCCTTCAGGCAGACCTTCTGACTCGGGGCACTGTGGTCCATCCCAATCTGAGATATCTTTACCTTCATGCTTGGCTCCTGAAGAGATAGAAAGTGAACAGGTTCAATGTCTCTGCCAGAGTTTCAGATATTCTTCTGGCTGCGCATGAAAGCCAGTAGGAAAACTTACACAGCCAAATGGAAGTGTGTTTAGCTCTGGTGTGCAAAATCCTCTTTGAGCCCTTTTCCTGCCCACCAGATAAAGTTCTAGAGTACCTTTTAGACCTCTCAAATTCAGGCCTACAATAGTCTACAGTTAAGGTTCACCTTTGTGCCATTTCAGCTTATCATGAACCAGTACTTTCCTTGTCACTGACTCAGTTACCTGTGGTTAAGAGGTTTAAGGGAATTCTACATACCAGACCTCCTATCAGACGTCCAGTCACAGCCTGGGACATTAATCTTGTGCTAGACATGCTCACTCGAACCTTTCGAGCCTCTAGCTACCTGTGAGTTAAAATTTCTCACTTGGAAAACGGCCTTCCTAGTGGACATTACCTCGGACAGCAGGGTCTCTGAAATATATGCCTTGGTCACAGACCCTCTGTATACTGTATTTCATAAAGACAAAGTAGTTCTTAGGACCCATCCTAAGTTTCTCCCTACGGTTGTTTCAGAACTCCATCTAAACCAACCTTTGGTCCTTCCTACTTACTTTGCGAACTTCCAAAATGAAGGAGAGCGTTCTCTTCATTCCTTGGACGTCAAAAGAGCTTTGCGTTTCTATCTAGCTAGAACAAAAGATTTTCACAAAGCTCAACAACTGTTTGACCGAGCCGGGTCTCGCTGAAGGAAACGACCTGTCGTTATCAGATGTATTTCAGCATGGCTGGTGGCATGCCTTTACCACTGTTATTCCATTGGGGAAGGTTAAGCTGGAGGGCAGCGTGTACGCTCACTCTACTAGAGTGGTCACGGCATCCCTAGCGGAAATCCGCAACGTACCCATTGCAGATATTTGAAATGCCGCCACCTGGAGCTCAGTGCATACTTTCGTCAAACACTATGCCTTGGATGTACATGCCAGATGACATCTTTCATTTGGCAGGACCATCCTTAATGGACTTCTGTCCTTAAAACTGTGAGCTCTTGGTCTCTTCTGCTGCCCTCTCGGGGGATTATTAGCTTGGTACTCTCCCATTAATGTGAATGAGTGGTGGAGACTTTATGTCCATGAAGATATGGAAATTACGTACCTACCGTAATTCTTGGATCTTCTTGGACGAGTCTCCTTCACTCATTCACATGCCGACCCACCATCCCCCGAGCTCATCTCTGTTGTTGGTCTTCACTCCTTCAATCTTTAGGCTGTGAAGACTTCTTTATTGACCGTTCTTATATGGGTCGTCTGGACTATCTTATGTCCGGTTTTTGGTTAGGCTGTCCTAGGTTAGTTACGCTGCACCTCCTTGGAAAAAAAGGTACTGAAGCGGTTGGAGGGTCGGTGCCGAGGTAGTCATTACCGCACGAGCTGAGGCTTGCGGTGCCGCTCCTCGAGGCTCCATCTCTGGTGCTGACCCTCTAGCAAAAAGTTTGCTCCTGCTGGATCTTAGTACCTCCGGCGCAGATCCCATTAGTGTGAATGAGTGGTGGAGACTAGTCCAAGAAGATCAAGAATTACGGTAGGTACGTAATTTCGATTTCCTGTTTCAAAGCAGTATTGAACTTTCCTGGACTTTCATTTGTACATTTAATCTGTACATGTAATTCATTTCATGGTTTTAAAAAGTTCTCTTGCCATATTTACTTTTAGGAACATAAATTGATATTTCCTTGTTTTTTTTTTTTTTTTTTTTTTTACTTTTTCTGAAGTTATAGATCTTCCCTTGACAGTCTTCACCATTCATCACTGCTTGGGTAGTGCCAGAGGCGCGCATCCAGCTCTGGAGATTTTTTATTTAATTTGGATTCGGCTCCAAGCAGGCCACTGACGACACACTGTCATGCATGGGGGCAGTTAGGTGCCACAGACTCCTCCTCCATCTCAGTTCTGTTTCTCCCATCCGAGGCTGCACCTGCTCCACGTGCGAGATTTACAGCTGCGTCAGAGGCCTACTTGCGACTCCTTCTCCGCTTTTTTGAAGTTATTAGCCGGTAAGACTGTTCTGTTTTTTCTTACGACACCGGGATCTTTTTGCTGTGTTTTTCTGTTTATTTCTCATCATGTCAAGTTCAGGAGTCAAACCTAAGTCTAAGGCAGGCCGTGCCCCTATGCGTCGGTGCTCCTGTGGCCGGCATTTTTCCGTCACGGATCAGCATGATGTTTGTCTTTGCTGCCTGGGACCCAACCATGATATGGATGCGTGCGACACCTGTTTCTCGATGGACCGTCGCGTCCTAGAAGTCCGCGCATTCAAGATTGGCAAGGCTCTGCCGACTTTTGGGGGACGACGTCGCTCCAGGGATTCCCAGGTAAGATTTCTAGACCCTTCCTCTGGGTCCCCTCTCAGGCCTATATGGTCTGGAGAGGAGGAGGCCTCCTCATCTTCTACTCTTGCCAAGGAGGAGGCCTCTTTTGCGGTTGTCGGAGGAGCACCGTGGACTCTCCCAGGGCCGCGGTGGAGACACCGCCTCGGCAGTCACCTCTTTGGAGGTGCAGGCTCCCCCAAAGTCGAGGCCCAGGTCTGCTGGACCTGGCATCGGTGGACCCTTGACGCCGCCTTCCGGCGCCGCTCCGGATCCCGGTGCCGTTCGTGGCGCCGGTGATTGGGGCATCACTGTTCGCGGCACCGTGTTGGGTCTCGGTGCCGCTGTGGGCCTGGTTGGCTCTCCTAGCGGTGCTGAGTCTGGTCCCGGCGCCGAGGGCGGTGCCGTGGGTCTGACCGGCGCCGTTGGGGAGTTGGGTCTGGGCATTGCAGGTGGTCTGAGATTGTCCGGTGCCGCCGCTGGCACTGGCGCCGTTCGAGGTGCTGTTTCTCTGGAGACCCCTCAGGTGGCCAGTATTGAGGTCCAGCTGGTCTCTTCCTCCTCGGAGGAGGATGATTTGGATGTGTAGCCGTCCTGGCACACTGACTCTTTGGAGTCAGGGTCTCCAGTGAGACGAGGTGCTAGGCGGCCCAGCGCGCCTATTCCTCTGTCTCCTCTGCTGTCCTCTCCTGAGGCCTCCCAGACTGGGGGTGGTCTGGGGTCCCTGGAGGGAGATGGCGTGTAGGCGGGGGAAGGGCTCATCCTCCTGAGGGGGTTGTAGTAGCTGCCGACCCCGGTGCTGCTGCACCTGCTCGGGGTGGGGTGTCGCTGGGGTTGAGAAGGAGGGCGTTCTGAGAGTCCGGGGGGTGGAGAGACCGGGTTGAGGCGCCTTGGTTTTCTCCTGCCACCCCTCGGGGTGCGGGTAGGAGCTGTAGTGCTGGGCCCCGTCTTTCCCTCACGGGCTCCAGGGACCCCTCTGTTGGCGTTGCTGTGGGCTGCCCTTCCGGACCCATGCAGCCCCAGGTTCGTCACAGGGGAGGATCCCGTACTAGGCTCTTCCAGGCCCATCCCCAAGGTTCCGTTCTGTGACCTGGTTTGTTGTTTGGGATCCCGCCAGCTCGGGCTCCGTTTTCCGGATTTCCGAGCCTCAGCAGAGGACAGTTGCCTCGTCGTAGGTGTCCCTCTCCGTTCCTCTGCAGCCACCCCCTCCCAGGCCATGTTGGTCCTACGGGCCCATTATCCTGGGAGACGTTCAGAGGCTCTGCGGCGGCCTTCCCCATATATGTTAGGTATATGCATGAGCGGGAGTTTCGCCTATCCCCACCACCGTAGGAGTCCTCTGGATATTCGAGCTCTCCATCATCCTAGTCTCCCTCCTCTGAAGGAGAGAAACCCACTGCTCATCTCTCCTCTGATGCTGATTTCACTGAATATCAGCGATTCCTTTCAAGGATGGTGAGGGATCTTCGTATCTCCTTTGTTAGGTGAGACAGTACTGAATGAGGGACGCGTGAATTCCTCAGTGAATTCAGTGCCCAGCATTTGGTGGTACTGTCCTGGCCTATTTCCTTCCAGGAGGCATCTATCCATTCCTGGCAGTCGCCAGCTGTCCCTGTTCCAGCCCCGGCAGACTGCAGAAGAAGGTATTGTGCCCCATTGGAGTCTCTAGGTTCTCTTCCCAACCCGCCTTCGGGATTGGCATTCCTAGAAACTCCCTCCGTGCACTGCTGCCTGGCGCATGACCACCCACCGGACTCAGCTTCCCTACAGTTTGACCGGTGGGGGCGAAGAGTGTTCTCTTCCTCTGGTGCGATGTGGCATGCTGCATCACATCAGGCTCACCATGCTGCCTACAGTAGCATGAATCGATGCTCTCCCAAGTCCTAGCATCAATGCTTGATACAGACAATCCAGACAAGCTATTGCCCTCTCCTGCTATAGGCCTGGAGCTGGCAAGACACCAAGCAAGGGCATCTTACAACGCCAATGAGGTGGCTTCCAGGCTTGCAGGGACAGTGATCTGTATTAGACGGACGGCATGGCTTTGTCTGTCAAGGTTATCACCCCTGGCCTGGCGTAGGGTGATTCGCTCCGCTTTCCAGGGGACCCGTCTTTTTTGTCCTCCAGGGTTAGGAGGCTTCTGCAGGGGCTTCCTCCGTCTTCCCATCCCTGGGAGGATACCTCCTAGCTTTCCTCTGCCATAGGCTTCTCGTCTGATTAGCCCAGGGTCTTCCTCTCCTCTTTCCCACCAGCAGGAGGCTGAGGGTCTTGTTCCTTCAGGGTTTCTGTTATCCCCCCCTTGGGGGAGGGGGAGCTTGGTACTCACCCAAGCAGTAATGAATGGTGAAGATTGACAGGGAAGATATGAAATGCATTACCTACCGTAATTCTTGATTTTCTCTTGTATCTTCACCATTGTCTGATCTGCCCACCTTCCCTCAGTGGCCTCGTGCTACGGTGCTCTCCCTCCTACTCATTCCTCTCCCTTCCTCGTTGGCCTTTAAGCCAAAAAAAAAAAAAAAACCCTATCTTGATTTTCCGTTCTTCTCTGGACGGATCCTTTTTCCTCAAGGTAAAGGGGAACCAGTAGGATTTATTCTTTCCTGAGGGAACTCTTTCTGATTGCCCCTGGGGGTGACCTCTTGGCTTCTTAGTCATGTTGTTCAGTTCACAGCTGAAGAGACTGTCCCTCTATGGCTCGGCCCCAATTTTCAGGTTCCCTCTGGCAGGTATTAATATTGTCAGCTTTTTCTGGTTGGTGCTTCTGGCACTTCATTAACCTTGAGTTGTTGTTCTTGCCTTCAGGGAGTCCGAGTTCCCGCTCTATCCTTTCCTACAAAGCTGCCATCTGTAGGACTTAACCCCTCCCCACACACTTCTGCGTTAGCACTTAACAAGGTGCTAAGGGGCTTATTCCCCCTCCTAGTTGGGCGCTCTCTTTCCAGGAACAGATTTTCTGCCTGGGCAGTCTGCGAACTCTCAGCTAGAGTGTAGGGGGTTGGGATGATGGGAGGTTAGAGAATCTGCCCTATGTGTCCAGTCTGTACAAGCGATTCAGTTGAACCTTCTCTCAGTCCTATCAGGAGGGATTCTTGCTCCCTTGTATTTGCTTCCGAGCTTATAAGCCTCTCAACCAATATATCTGTGGGCAGTGTTCTCCCCTCTCAACATCCTTTCTTTTTTCTTCTTCTTCTTCTTCCTTTTTTTCCTTTTCTTCCTCTTCTTCTGTTTCTTCATCTGTTCCTCCCTTGGAGCCACCCCAGAAGGGAGGCCCTGCAGTCCCTTAGGGTAGGCATTCTCTCTCTTTTGTCCTCTACTGGCTTATTCCTTTTCCAGTTTATATCCTTTCCTTTTTCTGTCCCTCGGCTCTCTTGCCTCACTCTTCCTTTTCCTTGCCCTTTGTTTTCGCGCCTCTGGCTACCAGAACTGAGATGGAGGAGTCGTCTGTGGCACCTAACGGCGCCCCTCACGCATGCGACGCGAGCGTGCGGATTTCGGGGCGGCGCCATTGGAGCAGACGAAATAAATAAAAATAAATAAATAAAAAATCTCCCGTAGCGGGTGCATGCCTCCAGCACTACCCAAGCAGTAATGAATGGTGAAGATACAAGAAAAGAGCAAGAATTACGGTAGATACGTAATTTTCATTTCTGTTCAATCCTTTTTAAATTACCGTATAAATAGAATGGTTTCATGGGGACTATAATGTTTTAGTAATTTGATTAACCCAGTCCAGTTTCTGTTATCTAACATCAGCCATCCCAAACAGGAAGAGCCAGACCTCTGCTCCCTGGATCCTTGGTTATGTGATACTGCCCTGGCCCACTGGTCATGGTGGAGCCCCCTCCATGCTAAGCCCCCCCACACACACCAAGAACACCCAGTTAGCATCTATCTTGCCGAACCACCTGCCCGTGGTGGTCATTAAGTATGCTAGCGTCGTCCACACTCTGGAGAGGCCGTTTCAGCCAGTCTGATGTGATGAGGAAGCAGATTCAGATGTGGAGTCCTTGAAGGTCTCCTTGGGTTGAACTCGACCAGTCAGCCTCAACTCCTCGGATGGTTGATCCCCTCAATGTGAGTCAACCTTCTTCGGCTCACTCCTTCAGCGCATGTCAGACTCGTGAGGGATATGGACAAGCTGCCTGAGATGGAGGACAAGAAACTTGCCAGTATGGCCCGAAAGGTGTAACTGCCACCCTGGGCCTTAGACAGGTGAGCTGTGCCATGCTCATGGCTTGCTACAGTCATACCCTCTACGACGTTCTCTGGGACCGCTTCCTGTGTTCTTGGCCTCACCATGCAGAAGTGAAGTTTGTTAGGGACATTTATAAAGCATCGGCTCCAGAAGGCCTTGGACCCGGGCGACTCCAATGCCTATGTAGTGGCTGTGTTCATATGCTCTAGGGCCTGGCCACATCTTTCTACTTTTACTGCAGGGACCCAGCACAAGCTAGCTGATTGTGCCTTTTCTGGGCACTGACCTCTTCGGCCCTGGGGTGGACGGACATCTTACTGTTACTGGGAAGTTCATTGCCACACTGGACTCTGTGGCTTTGACTCATCAGTCCTCCAAGCCCAAGATAAACAACCTTTTTTGTGGACACAAATATGTGCCTCAGCAGCAGCAGCCTCAACAACAGAGGCAGTTTAAGTATTACTGCCCTAAGCCCAAGTCGGACAGTCAGTTCAAGATGAGTGGTTAGGGGATGGTAGTGCATCCAGTGCCCACTCCCAGGTTGCAAATTGATGGGTTGTGTGGTGCCATTCCCCCTCACTTTCAGGTCCTGGCTCAGCTCCCAGTCAGGGATTGGCTCCTACACTTTTTCCACAATGGTGCACGATTATCTCAGACAAGTGGGTACTAGAGGTATTGGGTTTGATCTGTCTCTGTCTGACTCTAAGCTCCAAGGGAGTCCATGGTGCCAGAGGGAGCACTACTCGCACTGCTGAGCTTCCCTAGTGCAGTGCAACAGAGCAGGTCCTGGACACCCTGATATCACAGGGTAATATTTCCTGATATTTTCTGTTATCAGTGCGAACTTTGGGCTGATCCTCTATTCCAGGTCTGCACAACTTCAATAAGTTTGTGCGAAAGAAGATGTTCCATATGATCACGTTGAGTTGGATCATACTGTCGATGGAAGCCAGAGCTCGGTTTTGCTCCCTGGACCTCCAGGATGCCTTATTCACATTCCAGTCCATCCATCTCACCGTTGGTACCTTTGGTTTCAGGCGGACGAGATTATGAACCAGTTCAAGATTATGCCATTCAGCCTGTCATTGGCACACAGGATTTTTTTTTTACCAAGTGCATTTTTGTGGTGGCCTACATTAGGCACGGGGGTGCCAGAGGTGTACCTGTACTCGGAGGACTGGCTCATAGCATGCGTCACCAGGGAGGCAGTGGAGCGGTCCAGGTATCTGGCCCTCCAGACGTCTTACAGTCATGGCCTCTTGGAAAATGCAACCAAGTTTTAGCTGGTTCCCATGCAGGTCAGCAAATTAATTGCGTGGGAATCTGATTTCCTTCGAGCCAGGGCTCGCCTGTCTGCAGGCGGGGCACTGGATCTTACTTCAGTTGCTTGATTATTTCAGGTTGGGTAATCTTGCCTGCCTCAGAATTTCTCCATCTTTTGGGGTACATGGCAGCTTAATCCAGTGTGGTCTGTTGGGCCTGCTGGTGAATGTGCCCCCTCTGGAAGGAGCTGGGCAACAGTGATCTAAGCGCCTCACTCACCTGGATTGACCGGTCACGGTGACTCAGCTGACATGGGATGCCATTGAGTGGTGGCTGTATCCCCAGAACCTCAAGGAATTCCCTTTGTCCAGCAGAGCAAAATCTCACCCTGACGACAAGATGTGTCTCCGGTGGGGAGCCCACCTGGCTGACTACAGAGCCCACAGGTTCTGGTCACCCAGAGAGCCCTGATGCCACATCAGCCAACTGGAGATTGATGTAGTGCATCTGGCATTGACAGAGTTTGCTCCTTCGATTCGGGTTTAGATCTTGCAGTGCAGGCCAGCAGCATGACCACCATATTGTACCTCAACAAGCATGGAGGGATGCACTCCTTTCCACTGTGTCAGAAGGCTGTGTGCATTTGGTCAGTGGTACGCAGCCTGCAGGCTGATCTCCTGGCAGGTCACATCTCAGGAGTGAACAGCTAGCTGGCAGATGCTCTCAGCTGGGTTGCACGATATAACACAAGTGGTCCCTGCAGCAGGACATGGTGACTTAGCAGTTCTGCTGGGGCACATGTCTGTTAGACCTTATTACCTCATGGGAGAACAGAAAACTAAGACTGTTCTGTGCCTGTCCCCCTCCGACAAGAAAGTTGCTGGTGGAGGCCTTCTCTATGCCATTCCTCCCTTCCCTTTGATCCAAAACAGGGTGCTCAAGGCTCATTGGGAAAAGGCCACCCTGATCCTGATCACTCCAGACTGTTCAAGACAGTTCCGGTGCCAGGATCTTATCAGCCTTAGCAGCAGATCCCTGTGGTGGCTTCTGTTCCAACCGGACCTGCTGATGAAGACAACAGGGATTGATACTGCACCCAAACCTGCAGTCTCTGTGCTGGCTGAGCATTCTGTGCTTGTGATCCGAATGACACTACAAGGCAGAGATCCAACATTCAGCTCACACAAATGGCACAAACTCCACTTCTTCCCTGCTCAAAAAATATTTTATTAAAAGTGCAGATAATGGTGCAGAATAAGTGCAAAAAAATGAGCTCACAGGAGCCCCAGTGTTTTGTGACTGAGACTCCCCGGTACTTCTTCAAAAGGGGAAGAAGTGGAGTTTGTGCTTGTTTGTGTGACTAAGTGACTGATCTCTATGCCTTGTAGTCTCTGCACCTGCCTGTTGGCATGGTACTTTAGTGGCCTTTGAGCAGATGTTCGTCATGTTGTGGATATGTCCTGTAAGGAGCTGACACGTAAAGATTAAACTTTTTAAGTGGAAGAGGTACTTGCTTTGGTACCAGAGCAAGATATTTAGATTCCCTTGCCTGCCCAGTAGCTATGATACCTAGCTATCTTTGGTTCCATCTCAGTCAGGGCTATGAGCCATAACCTTAAAGTTGCACCTCTAAGCCATCTTTGCATATGGGGTTTGGGCTGGTATGCAGACAGTGGCCCAGGAGATGGTGGTCAGGTACTTATTCCAATGTCTGGACCACATGTCCCCTCCTGTGAATGAACCTCTGCCCCCGTGGGACTTAACTGATGTTTGCAGTGCTAATCTGTAAACTATTCGAGCCAGTGCAGAAGTGTGAGACATCAAACTTAACATGGATGACCACTTTCTTGGTCATTTTCATCTCGGCAAGGGTGAGTGAGCTTTCTCATTGAAGTTTCCATACCTACTTTTCCACAAGGGCAAGTTCATACTTTGTCCTATGGGAAGTTCCTCCTCAAAGTACTGTCTTTGAGTTCCAACTTGACCAGGTGATTTACTACTCTGTTTATTTCAACAACCCTACCTTGAATGCCTGCCATGGGTTCCATACCTTGGCTCTGCCTAGGGTGCTTTCTTTTTACAGTGCATTACACTTGTATGTCATTCAGCTGTATACATTTTTCAGATACATGCACATTTTTCCCCTGCCCTGATTTTTTTTTTTTTTATTACTGCAGTATTAAACCAATCGGTTGTATGCAGTTCTTTTTTCAGATGTGTGCCTTTTTGTCAATTTCTGTTTTCTGTGGTTTAGCGAGTTAATCTGTTTGTAATATGTTGTCGTACTGTGTCCTCTCGCCTACCCGCCAGACTGATTAGGTGCTAACTGACAAGCTGACAGTCAGCTGGCAAGGACTGGTTAAATGTAACCTCTGATCTGCAGCCTGAACAGCCTACCTGCCACAGTGGAGAAGGTCACACATAATGTTTTGACATTGGAGATGAAAATGTGGCTGCTGGAGTCTCAAGAAAAGAGGTGGCCAAGGAGTTGAGCATTGATGTGTCCAGTGTGGGTCATATCATTAAGAAAAGAGAGACTCTGCTGGAGGACTGGACCCACGGCTGCAGCAAAGACAGGAAGCGCACATCGGATGGGAAGGATGGCCGAGTGGAACAAGTGCTTTTACACTGGTTTACCCTCTCCTGTAATCGCTGGGTCCCATTGCCTGGCCGATTCTCCTTGAGAAAGCAAAGCAGCTTTCTCTGACAATGGACATCGAACATTTTGGACAAACGGTTGGCTGTCAAGGTAGAAAGAACGTAACCAAATCTCTTGCTGCCGCATACATGGCGAAAAAGATGAATCAGACTTTACAACCTCTGAAGAGTGGCTGACCAATGTGCTGCCTGACATTCTCCATGACTACTCCGGGGAACGCCTGATAGCACCATAACTTTCAAAAATGAAGACTTGGCTGTAAGAAAGCTAAAGAGAGAGTCTCAGTACTGGTGGCAAGTAGTGCAGGTAAAACAGGTAAGTTGCCATTCCTGATTATCAGTAAATCGAAAAAGCCCAGCTGATCTTACTTCGAGAAACAGCTCTTGCAGCAGGTTACACCATTAGGACTGAAGCTGGCAGGCGCCAGGACCTGACGGAAATTTTCTAGCTAGCAGTACTCAGCGGGGACTGCCCCCGACGTCGGTCCCGCCCCTGATGTCAGGCATAGTACATAAGGAGGCGGTCCCCCAGAATCCCCAGTTCTTTTCCTGCCGTCGACTCACCAGCATCGGCCTCATGGTCCTACTCTAGAGCACAGCGACTAAGAACTTCTCTCAATTGTTTTACTAAACTGTCGGCATCTCCAACCCCTTCTTCTGAAAGACACCCTTCCAAGTGTGCCTGCTGCAAATAGATACATAGACAGTGTCAGCAGATAAGGGCCTGTGGCCCACCCAGTCTGCCCATTTGAGCTTGTAAGTTCAGTTTGTTTTCCTAGAAGTCTGTTGCCCCTTACCCCTGACCTCCAGAATTCCTTTGTCTATCCCATGCATTCTTAAATCCCGTGATTGTTTCAGCCCTCACCACTTCCTCTGGCAGGGTGTTCCACTTGTCCACCACCCATTTCCCAGTTTGTGTAATAGTCTTCTATGGGGCACAGTGTCAGAGGCCTTACTGAAGTCCAGATAGGCCATGTCCACTGCCCTCCTCTAATCCACCTCCCTAGTCACCCAGTCAAAAAATTCAACGAGGTTGATCTGACATGACGTCCCCCTAGTGAAACCATGCTGCCTTAGGATCTGTAGTCCATTGACAACCAGATGTTCCACCAATCTCTCCTTCAGTAGTGCTTCCATGATCTTCCCCACTACCGAGGTGAGGCTGACTGGTCTGTAGTTCCCTGCTTCCTCTTTGTTCCCACTTTTGTATAAGGGGACTACATCTGCTGTCCTCCAGTCTTTGGGTACCTCCACTGTTTCCAGTGATCGGCTAAACAGGATAGCCAGAGGTTCAGCCACCACCTCTCTTAGTTCTTTAAGGACCCTGGGTTGCACCCCATCTGTCCCCATTGCTTTATCAACTCTTTACTTCCAGTTCCTTCAGGACCCTTTCTCGTGTAAAGGGGCTTGTGTCCATTTCTGCACCATTCTCACCCCTTGTACTCTCTTCAGACCCATTACCCTCCTCTTCCTCAGTAAAGACTGAGCAGAAATACCTTTTCAATATCGACTTTACTGTTGTCATCCTCCACGTGGCCCCCATCCTCCCCCTTCAGTCTCACTATCCCTCCCTTTGCCTTTCTTTTTTCCCTTATGTACCTGTAAAAGGTTTTGTCCCCTCTACCCACTGATTTTGCAATGTGTTCTTTTGTCTGAGCTTTGGATCCCCTTCAAGGATCCTCATTCATCCTGCCTGTGGTGCTTAGGCCCGGACCATGACACCAAGGCCTGCTCCTTCTGTCAGGGGTTAAACAGCCGCACCAGTATCCGCCGTCAGAAGGCACTTTAGGGGTACCTTTTGGAAGAAAAACTTACCAGAATGGATAAAGAACCTTCCTCCAGAGGTGAATCTTCATCAAAAGCCCACAAACACCGGAAGAAGGCAAGGTCCAGATCCCCTAACCGGGCCTTGGACTCGCGTAGCTCACGCTCCACACACTCTGACCGCTCTCCCTCCAGGGCTCGTTCTCAGCCCCCTCCGGTCAAGGTTAAGGCTACAGGTGGTTCTTCGGCTTCGCTTCACCCCATAAAGACTTCCAGGCTTTCGGCTTCCTCCATTCTCTCCCGGGCCTCTTCTAAGTCTTCTGACCGTCATAAGTCTTCCTCTTCTGTCCGATGTCGGGACCCCCACCCAGGAAGACAGGCCACAGCGTCCCTGAAGTGGACGACGGACCCGAAGCCGGCCAGGCGTTCGCCGGACCCGAGGACATCGGCCTCTCACTCACCGGAGCCGAAGACTGCCCCCCAGTCACCGGTGGACACCGGTCGCAGGAACTCCACGGAGGAGGACACGACATTGCCTGAGGACCAGGCAGGCGACAAAGAGGATGCCGGGCCTCCAGGGGAACTTTCACCCACCCCAGAGACACCTGCGAACCAGACGCCCAACCCCGGCGACAGACCACCGGCACCAGGCCCATCGTCGGGCATGAACATTCAAGAGGTCATGGATCTCTTCACTTTCTGGTGGGACACAATCCAGAAAGATGTGATCCCTGTAAAACTTCCTCCTCCTCCTCCTACTACTACTCCTTCACCTCCAACTCCCCCTCCTCCATCACAGGGGCCAGCAGGACAACCACCAACCCCTAAGGAGCATACTCCACCTCCTAGGGGTAGAACTAAGGATTGGAGAAGGCCTCCCTCAAGATCTCCCTCAGGGTCTCCCAGCCCCAAGCGACCCAGACGTCGTCTATGCACTCCATCAGGGGAGGGCTCTAGATCGGATACCTCTGAAATCTCTAGATCTCCTTCTCCACTCAGCATCCCATCGCCTGACCTACAAGACCTACCCAGGACACCTCAGGATGATCCCTCCTTCTTTGAGATTATGAGGCGCATCCAGGAGAACATGGGATGGGATTCTGAAGATCTCGACCCCGAGAGACAGCGCCTTGCCCGTTACCTCTGGCAGAAAGATCCTAAGCCTGTGGTAGTACCACCCTTGGTGGACACTTTCGCGGACGTCACCAAGGCTGCGTGGAAGCGTCCGCACTCCACCCCCGCTGTGCCGAAGGAAGCTGACTGCCTTTACAAGGCTCCAAAAGAGGACCAGTACTTGGCATAACATCCTCTGGCTGACTCCCTGGTCATTATGGCCTCTCATGACCGGACCCAACGACCGCAGCATATGAGCACACAGCCACTGGACCAGTAATCCAATCTGTTGGATGCCCCTGGGAGATGCATGTATGCGGCTGCTACATGCTCCATCAGGTCCCTGAACTACCTGTTTCACATGGTTCAGTTTCAGAATGCCCTGTGGGAATAGAGCCAGGACCTTGTTGACAAATTACCGGATGGCGATCAGAAGGCGGAGCTCCTAAACCTCCTCCGCATAGGGTCTGATGTGGGAACCCAAGTGCTACGAGTCACATATGATTCTGTGGACTCATCTGCCAGAGCTGCAGCTTCAGGCATCTGTCTCAGGAGACGCTCCTGGTTCCGTGTCTCCGGCTTTACCCCGGACATACAGAAGAACATTCTTGACGTCCCATACAATGGCGAAGTCCTGTTTGGTGAACACTCGGAGAAGGTTATCACCAAGCTCCAGGATGCCGGGAAGGCAGTTAGATCCATACAAGCCATGTACAGATGAAGGCCTGGTTCCTTTCGTAGGAACCAGAACCGCAGTCGCAGCTGGCAACAATGGCAGCAGCCACGTTCCGGCCAGCAACAAAGGGGCACTTTCCATCGTAAAGCCCAGGCTAAGTCTTCCCCAGGCAGAGGCCAGCGTTACACTAAACCGGCCCAGCCTGCAGGAACCAGCGCTGCAACAGCATAACTCTTTCCCGGCCCCCGCCCCTCCTCTGGATCAACGGGCACTAAAGGTTGGGGGTCGCATCGCTCACCACTTTTCAGGGTGGCAGTCGATTACCGCTGACTGGTGGGTTCTCCAGATGGTCAAGAAAGGTCACTTAATCGAATTTCTCGACCACCCACCATCAAGACCTCACCTGCTTTCCTGTTACTTGGGTCAGCACGTCCTGCTCATACAGCAGGAGGTGCTCGCGCTTCTTGGAAAAGAAGCTATAGAGCATGTACCGCGGAACCAAAGAGGTGCAGGTTATTATTCTCACTTCTTTCTGGTTCCCAAGAAGATGGGACCTCCGTCCGATACTGGATCTCAGCGACCTCAGCGCTTTGGTCCTCTACAAACGCTTCCGCATGGTGACCCTTCCCGGTCTGATCCTCATGCTCAAGCAGGGCACCTTCCTAGCGTCCTTGGACTTGCAGGATGCTTACCTGCACATACCCATTTCTCAAGCGCACAAGAAGTTTTTGCGCTTCAGGTTTCAAGGTCACCATTATCAGTTCCGAGCCCTCCCCTTCGGGCTGTCATCGGCACCTCTGGTATTCACGAAGTGCATGGTGGTCATAGCAGCAACTCTGAGGAGACAAGGCCACTACGTGTTCCCCTACCTGGACGACTGGCTTCTCATGGCACCCTCTCGGGAGGCCCTGATGTCCGCCCTTCATTGTACTCAGTTTCTGTTCGAGATGTTGGGCATCATTATCAATCAGGAGAAGTCACGCCTGGTTCCGTCACAGATTCTGCAATATATTGGCGCAGTTCTGGACACCATCCAAGGGAAAGCTTTTCTACCCTGGGACCGGGCGGAACACATCAGATCCCTCATCAGGGACTTTTTGGCAAAGAGGACCGTCCCAGCCAGACAGGTCCTTTGCCTGCTAGGACATTATGGCTGCGGCCATTGCAACAGTCCCGCTAGCCCGTCTCCACATGTGGGTGACCCAGTGGATGTTACGGGTCCAGTGGGATCAGAAGCAAGACCATCTGCAGCTTCCAATTCGGATCACGAATGCCGTGATCCGGGATTGGCAATGGTGGTTAGATTCAAAGAACCTATTGGTGGGGGTCCCCTTCATTGCGCCGTCTCCGATTGTGACGCTCTCCATAGATGCCTCAGGGCTCGGGTGGGGAGCACATCTCGACGATGTCAGGTCTCAGGGCCTGTGGACAGCCCAAGAAGCTCATCTCCACATAAATATCCTGGAAATGATAGGAGTTCTTTACGCCCTGCAGGCTTTCCAATCGGAGATCCCAACGGTACTCTTCTGTTACAAACAGTCAATTCCGCGTTGATGTATTACCTCAACAAACAAGGAGACACCCATTCCTACCCGCTTTGCAGGTAGGCCTTGAGGGTGTGGGATTGGGTTCTACAACACGGCGCAAACCTCATTGCTGTTCATGTCCCAGGGGTGGACAACATCATCGCAGACGGCCTGAGTTGCTCTCGGGCCAGAGTCCATGAGTGGGAACTACTCCAGGAGGTAGTAGAGGATCTGTTTCGCAGATGGTGTACATCAGAGTTAGACCTTTTCGCATCCCCATCCAACGCAAAACTGCCCAATTTTTGCTCGCTAGATCCAGTGCCTGGTGTTTTCTGGCGAGACGCATTGTCCCTCTCCTGGACGGGCAGATTCCTCTATGCCTCCCCCCCCTTTCCGTTGATCCAGAGGGTCCTTTTGAAACTTCGCAGAGAGCAAGCGACGCTGATACTTATCGCTCTGTTTTGACCCAGGCAGATCTGGTTCCCTCTACTACATCAGCTGTCCTGGGAACCTCCGGTGCTTCTGCCAGTCAACTCTCACTGTCTCAGGAGGTGGGCTCCTTGGTACATCTGGACCTTCGTTCGCTGAACCTGCATGCCTGGCTCCTAGAGACATGGCCATTATGCGATACGGGGTCTCGCAAGAGGAAGCAGACGTTCTAGCGGCTGCTAGAAAACTGGCCACTCATGCTACTTCCGCCATGAAATGGCGCAGATTTTGCCTCTGGTCTCAGGCGTGGGGGTTGTTGCCAATGGATTGTCCAGAAAGGTTGGTCCTGGACTACCTCCTGTGTCGTTTTCAGACAGGCTTGGCCTACTCCTTGATAAAAGTACACCTTTGTGCCATCTCCGCCTATCACACTCCTATAGGCCAGTGTCCCATATCTCAGTTGGACATGGCACGAGCCTTCCTGAGAGGTGTTCTCCACCTTAGACCTCCGATTAAGGATCCTATTCCGCCATGGGATTTACCTTTTGTCCTGGAGTAGCTTATGCTGCCACCCGTTGTTTTTAGTTGCCGTTACTTCGACCAGAAGAATTTCAGAACTTCACGCACTAATGTGCAAAGAACCTTATTTGGTTTTTCACCAGGGCAGGGTATCCCTACGGACTAATCCGAAGTTTCTGCCTAAGGTGGTCTCAGCTCTCACTCTTAATCAGGACATTGATCTACCAGTGTATTTTTCTAAGTATTCTAATCGAGGAGAGGCCTTGTTGCACACTTTAGATGTGCATAGGTGTCTTCGATACTACCTGACCAGAACCAAACACCACCAAAAATCTGACCAGCTTTTTGTCTCCTTCGCCCACAGGATGATGGGAGCTCCTGTTTCCAAACAGTCGCTGTCCAGGTGGCTCATACATTGTATCATGTTCTGTTACCAGAAGCGTAACAAACCCTTACCAGACTCTGTTAATGGTCATTCCACAAGGGGGGTGGCTACCTCCTTTGCGGCCTTAAAGAACATGTCCACCTCAGCCATCTGTGCAGCAGCTACTTGGAGAACTGTGCATTCCTTCATCAGGCATTATAGCCTGGACATTGCATCGAGCCGAAGAGCAGGTTTTGGTCTAGCAGTCCTTCAAGGACTCCTGTCCTAGGCTTCGGTTCTGCTACTGATTTCTACCTTCCCTCTTCCCAATGGTGAGGGATTTCCAGTATTGCTTGGGAATCAGTCCTAATGGTGTAACCTGCTGCAAGAGCTGTTTCTTGAAGTAAGATAGTACAGTTACTTAAGAACTTAACATAACAGTAGATCTTCGAGAACAGCTGTTGCAGCAGGTACCACACCCCAACATCCCCGCTGGAGGTAGAATTTGTTCCGATATCCTTCTTCTAGGATCAGGTGTTCTCAATACCAGTCTGATTGTCACTTGATGGCGGATCCTCAGTCTCCTTTTCTGATGTCATCCAGCGGCCAGGAGTCTCCGGCGGGAGAACTGGGGATTCTGGGGGACCACCTCCTTATGTACTATGTCTGGCGTTGGGGGCGGTCCCCGCTGAATACTGCTAGCTAGAAAATTTCCGTGGAGTCCTGGCGCCTGCCGGCTTCAGTCCTAATGGTGTAACCTGCTGCAAGAGCTGTTCTCAAAGATCTACTCTTACGGTAAGTTCTTACGTAACTGTACATTCTAGGGACATGGATATGTTGCTCATCCACACTGTCTGGCAGGTTCCTTGCCGCTTTAAATCTTGCCGGAAGGTCTTCAAGCTGGCTCCTCCCACCCACCCGGGTGGTAAAACTCTCGGCTCCGCCCATGACGCTAGATCTTTCTTACCGCTTGGAAGCTCAGGTTCCCTCCTTAATGCTCTGCGTATAAGACTGGTTCCTAATTCTTGAATTTTGAAATTAAAAGTTTTTGCTAAAAAGACTTCGGTCTTCTCTCCCTCGCGGCTGCGATGGACAAATCGACTCCCGGTTTCCGGAGATGCCCTTGCGGGCAGAAGATGTCTCGGACGGATCCGCACTCCACGTGCGTTTACTGCTTGGGCCTTGAGCACGACCCGCAGGCCTGCGACCTGTGCTCTTCCTTTTCGGCCTACGTCCTCGAAGACCGTGCTGCCCGTTTACAACTGGGGCGTCCCGAGAAGAGATTTCCTCCGGTTAAGTCAAAAGAGGCCCGGTTGGCGGTGTCCGCGGCGGCGGGCTCGGCGGATCAGCTCGAGCAGATGATCGCCCTCGAAGAGGAGGCGGCGCAGGCCACTTCTACCTCTGCTGCGGCATTTGTTCCGCTATCTCTCGGTGCCTCTTATTCGGCTCCTTTTAAGGAACTTTGTCTGACCCTCTCGACAAAAGGTGAGGGTCCAACTTCTTCTGGACCGTTTTCTCGGTCCAAAAAGAGAGACAAGAGTAAGTCTCACCGTCGACACTCTTGGGAGCAGGAAAGATCCCTCTCCCCTAGTTGTCGGCAGTCGACTTCGGTCGACGCTTCGGCCACTGGTTTCACGGTGTCCCCGTCCGGCCAGTTGACAGAGACTCCCGTCGACGCGGTCGAGATTTTTCTCGACCCGTTGGACGGGTTGTCTGCTGGAGAAGCTGAGAATCCCCTCTCCCCGGTTCCCCCGGTGGGAGTTGAGGATCCCGTCGGCTCGTCTGTGCCTCCGGTTCCGGAGCCTTCGGTGGAATCGTCCGAACCGGGGGAAGTGCCGATTCCCTGCGACACCTCCCCGCACCGTCCTCGGCCTAGCCGAGGTTCTCGGTCTCTGACATCTTTGCAGTCCAGCCGATCCCGCCGTCATGGCGGTCTCGGTCTCTGCGCCGCGGCAAGCAGCGCCGCCACTCATCCTCTTCCTCCTCCTCGGACGAGGGGAGGCTTCGGCGCAGGTTTCGTCGGAGGTATGAGGAACTCATGTGGCAACAGCTCCTTTTGACCGGGAATAAGCCGACGCCGTCGTCTTCCCTGGCCATTAAGTGGCTGTCACGGGCGGCCGAAACAACCCCTCGTTTTATCCGAGGAGCCTGTTCCCAGGCCGGTTGTTCGGCCAATTCCAGCTGCCCCACCGATTCCGGTGGAACCTCCGCCTCCACAGCCGATAGTTGGGGCTCCGACCAAAAATTCTCAGTCGGCTCAGGGACTGCCCCATAGGCTGTCTGTCACCCTCACTCCCGATAGACCTCGGCAGGTGGAGGGTGGCTTAGGCCCGAGGCAGCTCTTTGAGGACTCTTCTGAGTCCGATGATGATTCCTCCCTTTTCTCCAAGCGAATGGACTTGGAGTATTCAGGAGGACAGTCGGTGGATGATAGCCCTTCGTCCTTCCTAGGATTGCTTTGGCTCATCTCGGAGTCCACCGGGATGAAGCTCGAACCCGGTTCTAAACGTGCCAGGTATCCCCTCACGGAGATTCTGGACCGAGGGGATTCCCCTACGGAGGCCTTTCCGGTGGCCGAGGCCATAGTGGGTCCGGCCTTGGAGCTGTGGCAGTGCCCTGCTTCCTGTCCTGCGCCTTCGGCCAGGATGGCCAGGAAGTATGCGGTCCCTTCCAGTTCCCTGTCCGGTTTTTCGGAACACCCCTCGGCTGAGGGGTTGGTTACCAACAGCGTTTTCCGGCGTGCCGGGAATGCTAGCGATGTGGACAAACCTCCCGACAAGGAGTCCAAGAAATTGGACTATGCTGGGCGAAAAGTCTATGCTGCGTCCTCTCTCGGCCTTCGCCAGGCCAGTTCGGCGCTCCTCATGGCACATTTCTCTCATGCCCTGTTGGGCTCCCTGGATGAGGTCGTCCCTCATCTTCCCGCGGATCTGCAGACTACGGTCAGGCAGGTGCGGGACCAGGGCAGGGCAGTGGCCAAACAGCAGCTCCAGACTGCTTTAGACATTGGGGACTCGTGCCAGGTCTGTGGCAGCCGCAGTGGCTATGCGTCCTCGGGCTTGGCTGAGGATATCCACCTTTACTTCGGATACCCAGCACAAGTTGGCGGATGTTCCCTTTTTGGGGACTGACCTCTTCGGCCCTGGGGTGGAAGGTCACCTGCAGAGGATCGAGAAGTCCAGTGCTACCTTGGACTCGGTCTCTTCCGCTCAGAAGGACAAAGGCCGCAAACCACAGCCTAAGCCCTTTCGTCCTTCTGCGCCCGCGGCGCGTCTGGCCCAGCAACGTCAGGGCCCAGCAGGCTCGAGCTTGGCATCCCAAACCCAAGCCCGGGGCTTCCTCCAACAGGAAGCAGGGAGGTAAAGGCCCAGGAGGTCCCTCGGCCGGTCCCTCCTCCAAGCCTGCCCAGTGACGGGCTGAGGTGTGTCGCCCCCAACCCCGTCACCTCACCCCAGGTTCCCCCCGTGGGGGGACTGCTCCGGCACTTCCTTTCCACCTGGTTCGTTATTACCACGGACAGGTGGGTACTGGAGGTGGTGGGAAAAGGCCTGCCTCTAGAATTCGAGCAGGCCCCGCCCTTCAGAGCCGTCGCACCTGGGGCCTCGGGGTCCGCAGCCTCACTGTCGGCTCGTCGGACCGACATCGCTCTCCTCCTCCAAAAGGAGGTGATCAGGGAGGTGGCGGACCCTCCCTCAGACCCGGGGTTTGTGTCCAGGTACTTCCTGGTTCCGAAACGGACGGGGGGCTGGCGCCCCATTCTCGACCTACACGACCTAAACAAGTTCCTAAGGTCTCGAACCTTCAGGATGGTCACTCTGACTCAGATAATACCATCCCTGGAACACGGCGTGTGGTTCTGCTCTCTGGACCTGCAGGACGCGTTCTTTCATGTCCCCATCCGTCCGTCACATCGGAGATTCCTTCGCTTTCGAGCGGAAGGATCCCTCTTCGAGTTCCGAGCCATGCCTTTCTGCCTGTCTCCAGCTCCCAGGGTCTTCACCAAATGCATTGCAGTGGTGACAGCTTTCCTGCGGCACCGAGGGGTCCGGGTGTACCCTTACCTGGGCGATTGGCTGATAGCAGCCCCCTCCAGACAGGAGGTGGAGCGGTCCAGAGATCTGGCCCTCCAGGTTTGCTCTCAAGTCGGCCTTCTCATCAACGAGGCCAAGTCGGAACTCGAGGCAAGCAGGTGATTCTGTTTGTATCGGGGCAGGCTGACTCTCTGAGCCAGAGCACGGCTCCTGGCGGACAGGGCCGAGTTCTTACCTCCCTTTGCCCAATCATTTCTGGTTGGGCAATCGCGCCCTGTCCGGGACTTCCTGCGCCTCCTGGGTCTCATGGCGGCCTGTGCCAGCGTGGTCCGTTGGGCACGCTGGCACATGCGCCCCTTCAGTGGGGACTGGCCAGCCAGTGGTCACAACGCTGCGATCCATTGGACCAGCTAGTGATGGTGACCCAGGAGATGTGGAACGCTCTCCGGTGGTGGACCGTTCCATCTCAGCTGCAGGAGGGCATCCCGTTTGTCCGCCCCGAGCTGACGGTCTCTCTATCGACCAATGCCTCTCTGATGGGTTGGGGTGCCCATCTGGGGGAACACTGAGCGCACGGCCTCTGGTCCCTGGGAGTCCGATGCCACATCAACCTGCTGGAGCTCCGGGCGGTCCGCCTAGCTCTCACCGCCTTTGCTCCGTTTCTCCGGGGTCAAGTGGTCCGAGTCCAGACGGACAATACCACGACCATGTACTACCTAAACTGCCAGGGCGGGACGCGTTCCATGCTTCTATGCAAGGAAGCTCTCCGCATTTGGTCACTCGTGCGCAGCCTGGAGGCGGATCTCCTAGCCATTCATGTGGCAGGAGCCTCCAACACCCTGGCCGATGCCCTGAGCCTCCAGGGAGAACGTGAAGCTGAGGCTGTTTCATGCCCATCCCCCTCAGCAGGGCTCACTGCAGGGGGATGCCTTCTCGAGGCTGTGGATCCTGGGCCTCTTCTACGCCTTTCCCCCATTTCCCTTGATTCACAAGGTGCTTCTCAAAGCAAGGAGGGACAAGGCGCAGGTGATTCTGATAGCCCCAGACTGGCCCCGCCAGTTCTGGTACCAGATCTCCTCAGCCTCGGCTCCAGGCTCCGAGGCAGATTCCAGCTTGCCGGACCTGCTCTCAGTCAGTCAGGGAAGGTGTTCCATCCGACCTTCAATCCCTGCACCTGGCGGCCTGGTTCCTGGCGGCTAGAGTTCCAGGCCTTGGGTCTTTCTGAGCGAGGTCCTCAGTGTTGTTAGGCGTCCCATAAGGAGTCGGAAATGCTATGCCTTCAAATGGAAGAGATTTTCCATTTGGTGTCAGGGCAAGGGCTTGGACCCTTCCTCCTGTTCTTTGGCAAGCATCTTGGACTATTTATGGTCCCTTTCTAGTCAAGGGCTTAGGTCGATGACCCTAAGGGTGCACCTGGCAGCCATCTCTGCATACCTGGCGCGGGCCGGGGAGCAGTCGGTGGCGCAGGAGAAGGTGGTCTGGCGCTTTTTCAAAGGCCTTGATCACATTTCCCCTCCGGTGCGAGAACCTCCAGCTCCGTGGGATTTACTGCTGGTACTGGCAAAGCTCATGGGCAAGCCATTCGAACCAATGCACAGGTGTGATCTCTCTCACCTGTCGTGGAAGACCGCCTTCTTGGTGGCTATCCGTCAGCCAGAAGGATGGGAGAACTCCAGGCTCTGCATCGAGTCTCCTTACCTGGTCTTCCACAGGGACAAAGTTGTCCTGCACCCCCACCGAAATTCCTTCCGAAGGTGGTGTCGGAGTTTCACCTTAACCAGGTGTTGACTCTGCGGTGTTCTACCCCAATCACACCTGAGGAGGCGAATACAGGCTCCATACTTTGGACCCTAGAAGAGCTGCAAGCTTATTATAAGGAAGCATGCGGCTGAGAGATCCGAGGAGAGGTTCGCCAGCTGTTTGTCACCTACGCTGAAGCCGCACCTGGCAGACCTGCAGCCAAGCGGACGATAGGCAGGTGGGTCACCTCCTGCATAAATCTCTGCTACAAGTTGGCGGGCATGGAGCCTCCCAGAGGGATAAGAGCTCATTCTACCTGTCATACTGCTGCATCGGTGGCTGCTTCCAGGGACGTCCCTATCCAGGAAATGTGCAGGGCTGCTACCTGGAAGTCAGCACACACCTTTATTACCCATTACCACATCGACCTTGAGTCACGCCGGGATGCTGGTTTTGGGGCCTCTGTTCTCCAGTCTTTATTCCCTAAGTAGGAGTGTCTGCTTGCCTCCCTCCTCCCGGAGAACTGCTAGGAGTCTGCCAGACAATGTGGATGAACAACATATCCATGTCCCTAGAAATACAGGTTACTCACCTGTAACAGGAGTTCTAGGAATGGTATATGTTGTTCATCCCTACATTTCCACCAAACCTCAGCTTGACACAACCCTGAGCTTCCAGCGGGCAGATCTGGCGTCATGGGGCGGAGCCAAGAGTTTTACCACCCGTGTGGGTGGGAGGAGCCAGCTTGAAGACCTTCCGGCAAGATTTAAAGCGGCAAGGAACCTGTCAGACAGTGTGGATGAACAACATATACCATTCCTAGAACTCCTGTTACAGGTGAGTAACCTGTATTTTCTGTTGGTCCTGGAAGCCTTGCCTGTGCAATACCAGGCTAATAGCAATGCCTGGATAACTGCAGACATTGCTAGCTGGCTGGTGGAACTGGACAAAAAAAAATGATCAGAAAAAGAAAAAAAAAAATCTGCATGGTAGTGGATAATTGTCCTACCCTTAAGCCTGTCGCACTCCACAATATCAAACTTTTTTTTCTGCTGCCTAATTGCACAGCAGTTGTTCAGCCAGTGGATCAGTGGGTTATCCAAAACTTAAAGATGCACTACAGAAAATGAATTGAGTAAAATTGTTGGGCCCGTTGATGAATCTCAGAAGCTTTTTCACCAGCTGGTAAAGGAGATAAACATCCTGGATGCAGTTCACTTGATCCACACTGCATGAGCTGATGTCAGCGGGGCAGCTGGGTGGCACTGCTTTCAGAAGGCAGGAATTAGACTAGAGAGTGATGCTAGCAACAAGAACTTACCACCACCTCCACCTGTAGAACTGCCAGCAGGAATGGATCAAGTTGAGATCTTACTTCGAGAAACTGCTCTTGCAGCAGATTACACCATTAGGACTGAAGCTGGCAGGTACCAGGACTCCACGGAAAAATTCTAGCTAGCAGTATCCAGTGGGGACCGCCCCATAACGTCGGTCCCACCCCCAATGTCAGGCATCGTATAAGAGGGGGCGGTCCCCCAGAATCCCCAGTTCTTTTCCCGCCGTCGACTCACCAGCATCGGCCTCACGGTCCTACTCTAGTGTACGACGACTAGAACTTCCAGTTTACCACTAAATGTCAGCATCTCCAACTCCTTCTTCAGAAGGACATTCTTTCAAATGTGCCTGCGGCAAACAGATCCCTTTCAAGGATCCTCTTTCGCCTGCCTGCGGTGCTTAGGCCCGGAACATGACACCAATGCCTGCTCCTTTTGTCAAGGGTTCAATAGTCGCACCAGGATCTGCCACCAGAAGGCACTTCAGGGGTTCCTCTTGGAAGATAAGTTAAGAAGCATGGACAAAGATCTCGACCCCGAGAGACAACGCCTAGCTTGTTGCCTTCAGCAGAAGGACCTTAAGCCTGTGGTGGTGCCATGCTTGGTGGACACTTTCGTGGATGTCACCAAGGCTGCGTGGAATCGTCCGCACTCCGCCCCCGCAGTGCTGAAGAAAGCTGACCGCCTGTACAGGGTCCCAACAGATGACCAGTACTTGGCGCAACAACCTCTGGCTGATTCCCTGGTCATTACGGCCTCTCATGACCGGTCCCAACGACCACAGCATCTGTTCTACAACACGGCGCAAACCTCATTGCTGTTCATGTCCCTGGAGTGGACAACGTCATCACAGACAGGCTGAGCCGCTCTCAGGCCAGAGTCCACGAGTGGGAACTACTCCAGTAGGTAGTAGAGGATCTGTTTCACAGATGGTGCACATCAGAGTTGGACCTTTTCGCGTCCCCATCCAACGCAAAACTGCCCAATTTCTGCTCACTAGATCCAGGGCCTGGTGTTTTCTGGCGAGACGCATTGTCTCTCTCCTGGACGGTCAGATTCCTCTAGCATTTCCTCCCTTCCCATTGATCCAGAGGGTCCTGTTGAAACTCCGAAGAGAGCAGGTGACGCTGATACTTATCGCGCCTTTTTGGCCCAGACAGATTTGTTTCCCTCTGCTGCACCAGCTGTCCCAGGAACCTCCGGTGCCTCTGCCAATCAGCTCTCACTTATTGTCCCAGGAGGCAGGTTCTCTGGTCCATCTGGACCTTCACTCTCTGAACCTGCACATCTGGCTCCTAGAGACATAGCTGTCATGCGGTATGGGGTCTCGCAAGAGGTAGCAGATATTCTAGCGGCTGCTAGAAAACTGTCCACTCACGCCACATACGCCATGAAATGGTGCAGATTTTTCCTCTGGGCTCAAGCACGAGGATTTTCCCCAATGGATTGCCCGGAAAGGTCGGTCCTGGACTACCTCCTGTCTCTGTTCCAGGCAGGCTTGGCCTACTCCTCTATTAAAGTACACCTTTGTGCCATCTCAGCCTATCATAACACCTATAGGCCGACTTCCCATAACTCAGCTGGACACAGCACAAGCCTTCCTGAGAGGTGTTCTCCACTTTAGACCTCCGATAAAGGATCCTATTCCTCCATGGGATTTACCCTTTGTCCTGGAGCAGCTCACGCTGCCGCCTTTTGAACCAGCCGCGGATTGCGAGCTACGTCTCCTAACATGGAAGATGTTATCTTTAGTTGCCATTACTTCAGCCAGAAGGATTTCTGAACTTCAAGCTCTAATGTGCAAAGAACCTTATTTGGTTTTTCACCAGGACAGGGTGTCCCTAAGAACAAATCCAAAGTTTCTACCTAAGGTGGTCTCAGTCCTCACCCTCAATCAGGACATCGACTTATCAGTGTACTTTCCTAAATACTCTAATAGAGGAGAGGCCCTGTTGCACACTCTAGATGTGCGTAGGTGTCTAAGATACTATCTGACCAGAACCAGGCACCACCGTAAATCTGGTCAGCTTTTCTTCTCCTTCGCCCATAGGATGATGGGAGCTCCGGTTTCTAAACAATCGCTGTCCAGGTGGCTCATCCGTTGTATCACGTTCCGTTATCAGAAATGGAGGAACCCTTTACCGGGTGTGGTTAAGGGTCATTCCACAAGGGGGGTGGCTACCTTCTTTGCGGCCATGAAGAACTTGTCTACTTCAGCCATCTGCGCAGCAGCTACTTGTAGCACTGTGCACACCTTTATCAGGCATTATAGCCTGGATGTTGCATCACGGCGAAGAGCTGGTTTTGGTCTAGCAGTCCTTCAGGGACTCCTATCCTAGGCTTCAGTCCAACTTGCAATCTCTACCTAGCCTCCTCCCACCTGCGAGGGATTTGCAGTATTGCTTGGGAATCTGTCCTAATGGTGTAACCTGCTGCAAGAGCTGTTTCTCGAAGTAAGATAGTACAGTTATGTAAGAACTTACTGTAACAGTAGATCTTCGAGAACAGCTCTTGCAGCAGGTAGTTTCCCCTCCCACCATCCCCTCTGGAGGTAGAGTTGTTACGATATCTCTTTCTAGGATTAGGTGTTTCTAACACCATTCTGAATACCTTTTGATGGTAGATCCTCAGTCTCCACTTCTGATGTCATTGAACGGCCGGGAGTCTCCGGCGGGAGAACTGGGGATTCTTTGGGGACTGCCTCCTTTGGGCGGGACCGACGTCAGGGGGCGGTCCCCGCTGGATACTGCTAGCTAGAATTTTTCTGTTGGGGTCCTGGCATCTGCTGGCTTCAGTCCTAATGGTGCAGCCTGCTGCAAGAGCTGTTCTCGAAGATCTACTGTTACGGTGAGTTCTTACGTAACTGTACTTTCCTGGCATATGCCAAAATAGACACTGCAGAACTGACATCAGGTGCCCTCAGAGACAGAAACATGTGCTTCTCTGCTTTGAATAATGGAGCTGAGGACGAAGAGGCTGAGGCGGACCAGGAAATCATTCCTCCCACTACAGCTGAGGTCTTGGGCATGGTGCATAAAATAAGGCCTGAAGCACACACGTTCATTTCCCACTACGGCATGGATGTGCTCTGTTGTTAACATACTGCATTTGGAGCCTCGGCCCTCCAGTTTGTTTGCTAAATAAGTGTGTGCACCTTGTTCCCTGTTCCCAGAGGACTGCTAGAAGTCTGCCAGTGTGTGGGTAGTGAACTGTATCCATGTTGATAGAAGTAGGGTACTCAAGTGTAACCATAGATCTTACTTCGAGAGGGCTCTTGCAGTAGGTAATTACGTATAGGACTGCAGGCGGCAGGACCCCACGGAAACATTTCTAGCTAGCAGTCCCTGGCGAGGGACCGCCCCCACGTCAGGTGACCGGCGTCAGGAAACGTCGGTATATAGGGGCGGTCCCGGATGCCCGCCTTCCAGTTCTTTCCCGCCGTTAGCTCGTGCAGCGCCTCGCGGAAAAGTTTGTGCTTCGTCAGCCCTTTCTTCGTCGATTTTTTTACCGAAAAAACTTTATTTTTTCGACTAACGTTAGTACTAACGTCGGTGTATGTCGTCCCCTACACCCTCCGAGCACAAGAATAAGTGCGATTCGTGTGGCGCCCAACTACTGCACAAGGACGGCCACTCCCTGTGCTTGTTCTGCCTAGGCCCCGATCATCCGGTCGAGAAGTGCCAGCATTGCCTCAGCTTTAACGCGGCTACCCGAAAAAGGCGGCAGCAATCCCTGGAAGCCCATATTCTCAAGAAGAAAATGAGCTCTATGGAGAAGAAGTTTAAAAAAACTGAGGCAGGCGTCCACTTCCCCCGAAGGCCATCGAAAGAAGGAGAGGCACCGGGACAAAGACTCCTCCACCATGTCTCCCTCAGGAGTCGCTGGGACGCAGGTAACATCCCCTCCGGGGGATCGCTCCTCGACGACCGCCTAGGAGGTTTCTGAGGCGACGTCAGCCCGCCCGTTTGGCTTGGGCCTTGCGGGCGCTTCCGGGCAGTTAGAGGCCTCTGCCCCTTGTTCGGCCGCAGGCTCGCGGCCTACCATCGTGGGCGACTCCGGTAAGCCAGGCATCGGCTCCTCTGACGTCCGCCCGGAGAGGGCTGGTAAGACGTCCGACCCTCCGGGGCGACGAGCGGCTTGTTCCCCAACGGACCAGGCTGACCCCTCCTCTCGACCTGTTTCTGGTGACTGCTCTTGTAAGTCGGATGTCTGCTCCTCCGGCGCCCTCTGAGAGCTCGCCTGTACGCCTCATGTCGGCACGTCCGGCTGGCGAAGGAACAGACGACGGACCCCCCCACATCCGTCGTTCCCGGTTCACCGCAGCCTTCGCTGCCGTCTGGGGAACCAGAGCCCCCCCAACCTGAACCCGGGGACTTTTCCCCTCCGTCCCCGGGCGAAGCTGGGGATCTTTTGCCTCTGTCAGTCCTTCCTCCATCTGGAGCGCCGGACCTGACGTCGGCTCCCCGGATGCCGGCTCAGACGCCGGCCCTTCCGACGTCGGTACCTCCGGTGTCAGTGCCTCCACCTTCTGCCCTGATGTCGGTCGTACCGACTCAGGGAGATCTTCTGCTCCCATCGGGCCCTCCAGGCTCTCCACTACGGACCCGCCCGTGAGGTTCCCGGCCGGGCCGTCTGCTCAGGCAGCCCCCTCCCGGCTTCCAGGTATCCTCCGCCTCTAGCGTCGGTCCATACCCGGGAGCGCCGTATCCCGTACCGCGGTACCGGCCTCAATACTCGATGCTGGGTTACCCGCAGCGGGTTTGGATACGCTCCATATGGGTATAACCATATTCTTATCCTCCTCCTCCTCCTCCACCGCCCTCGCGGCCGCCGGTGGACCTGCAGGAGGCTCTGGCCTCCTGGTGAACTGAGGCCAAGGTTCAGCTCACCAAAGAGGTCGAGAGCTGCCTTCCGGCGACGGTGCCGTCCCAGGTTCCCGTACGCCCCAGGCGGCACACTCCCTCACCACCTCCGGACTCCAGGGATCTTCCATCTGGATCCAGAGAGGGGCAGGACACGCGTCCCCGTGGACTCCCCAAGGGGCCCGTTCCTCCCCTGGGTCAGGAAAGGGAGTCTTACTCTTCATCCTCCTCTTCACTCTCGGACTCTTTGGACTCTTCCGATGGCTGCTCCGAGAGAGACGACGAGCCTCGCTCTCCTTCGAAGCCCCAGCCAAGGACTCCTCCGAAGTCTCCTCAGGAGGATCCTTCTTTTACGGAGTTGCTTAGAAAAATCCAGGAGGTTCATCAGTGGCGCTCCTTGGAACCAGATCCTCAGTGTCTGAAGCTCGCTGAACATCTGGATCTGCCCGTGACAGCTCCTACATTAGTGCCACCCTGGATAGAGCCTCACGCTGACCTTGTTACTACGATATGGAAACAATCGTCGGCCTTAGCTCCACTTCCTAGGAAGTCGAACAGGCTATATCAGGCTCCAGAGGTTGTTGATTTCCTGGATTCTCACCCTCGTGCCGACTCGGTCGTGATTAACGCCGCTCACGGCCGGTCGGTGAACCCTAAACATCTTATCTCGTCACCTCCTGATAAGGAATCTTGCCTTCTGGACCAGTATGGGAGAAAGATTTGCGCTTCCTCCACACTGGGGATTAGGGCCCTGAACTATGTCGGCCACATGGGGGACTACCAGAAGGCCATCCTTACCCAGGCGGAAGCCAAGCTGGACTCCTGGCCTGACTCCCAAGTCAAACAGGAGTTGGCTGATCTCGTCTGCTCTGCTCGTTCGGCCGGTCGACACATGCTATGTGCAACATACGACGCAGTGGACACTGCTAGTCGGAGCTCAGCTTTCGCCGTAGGCCTATGGCGTCATGCTTGGCTCCGCGTGTCAGGTCTGGTCCCGGAAGTGCAATCTGCTATCCAGGAAGCACCTTTCCGGGGGTCGGTGATTTTCCGGGGTGATGTCAAAGACATCATTACCGATTTTTCAAGAGAAGGGGACGGCTCTGAAGTCGGTTGATTCCATGTACCGTCCCCATCAGCAGCAGCGCCGTCCCTTTCGCAGACTGAATCGGCCAAAGGCGAAACCCCAGGGAAGGCGGGCCACAAAACGCCGGGCCCCCGCAGCTGCTAAAGCCCCCCCGCCCAAAAACGCGGTGCTTCAACTGCGGCTGCCACCACCTGACTCCTTTCCTCTCCACTGCCTCCGGACTCCCCGGAGGAACCGGTAGGAGGGAGGTTTTCCCTCCACCTTCCGGGATGGGAGAGGATAACCACGGATTCTTGGGTGCTCCAGCTCATAGCAGAAGGACACTCCATAGAGTTTCTTCAGAAACCACTCTGCCACCCCCCTCAGAAGTCGTCGTATTCATGGGAACATCTTCCTTTGGTCTAGGAGGAAATCTCTGCTCTTCTGCTGAAGCAAGCGATAGAGCCCGTCCCCCTTCATCTTCAGGGGACGGGTTACTATTCTCATTTCTTCCTGGTCCCAAAGAAGATGGGAGATCTCAGACCGATTTTAGATCTCAGTTCCCTGAATCTTTATGTAGAGTACAAAAGGTTCAGGATGCTCTCTTTGCAGAGCCTTCTGCCCCTCCTCCGGCCGGGTCAATGGCTTTGTGCTCTGGATATGCAGGATGCTTATCTGCACATTCCCATTCGCCCATCTCATCGCAAATACCTTCGTTTTGCGTTCTAGGGGGACCACTACCAGTTCAAAGGCGCTCCCGTTTGGTCTATCCTCGGCCCCCAGTATTTACAAATGCCTGGCAGTGGTGGCGGCCACTTCGTACAAAGGAGTACAGGTTTTCCCTTACCTGGGCGACTGGCTCCTGTGACCTCGTCCAGGAGGAACTCCTGTGATTCCTCTCCCTTCCCAGCAGGTCTTTGCCTGCCTGGGTATTACCATCAGCCATTCAAGTCTCATCTGGACCCATCCCAGGGCTACAGTTTATTGGGCGATCCTCAATACGACCATGGGCAAGGCCTTCCTGCCTCCGGACAGGGTGGCCTCCTTCAGACAGATAAGTCGTTGTCCGACCCTCAGGATGGTCTTGGCGAGTCGGTCCTTAGCCTTCTCGGGCTCATGGCGGCTGCTATCCCGGCGGTCCCTCGCTCGACTCCACATGAGGATCTCTCAGTGGACTCTATGCTCTCAGTGGGATCAGCTAGTGGGCGACCTAGATCACTCAGTTCTGATCTCCTCGCCCGATGATCACGAGACTTACAATGGTGGATGGTTGGAGAGACCTGTTTTGGGGTTCCTTTCTTTTATCCTCTCCCTCCCAGACTCTAATCACAGATGCCTCAGGCGAAGGTTGGGGAGCCCATCCTGAGCCCTCTAGCCGGACCCAGGGCTCCTGGTCAGGCTAAAACAAGCTCTCCACATCAGTGTGCTGAGGCTTGAGGCAGTGTTGTCGCTCTCAAGCCCTTCACCAATATATCCTTCCGGCCACCTTGCCGTCCAGGACGGACAACATGCGTGGTGTGGTACATCAACAAGCAGGGAGGACTCGGGTCCTACCCTCTATGCAAGGAGGCAATGAGGGTTTGGGATTGGGCAACACAACACGACCTTCACCTCACGGTGATTCACGTTCCAGGAGTCTGCAACACCCTGGCAGACAAGCTAAGTCCGCTCTCTGCTACTCATGAGTGGGAACTGGACCAGGGGTCCTAGACAATATCTCCAACTTTGGGAATACCACAGGTTGACCTGTTCGCATCCCCCAAAACGCAAAACTTCCCACCTTCTGCTCGCTCGTTTCAGAGCGAGGCGCTTTCTGGAACGACGCTCTGTCTCTAGACTGGAAGGACAGATTTGTCTATGCCTTTCCCCCAATTCCTCTTATCCCATGAGTCTTGCAGAAACTAGCTTCAGAAGGAGCGAGAATGATTCTGATTGCTCCTTTCTGGCCCAGGCAAATCTGGTTCTCTCTTCTACAACAATATTCAGAGGATCCTCCTCTTCCTGTATCTCGAGGTTTGTTGACCCAGGATCAGGGGACCCTGGTCCATCCAGGCCTCAGATCCTTTCAACTGCATGCATGGCTCCTGCAGACCTAGCCCAATCCCGTTTTGGAGTGTCTCCCAAAGTGGCGGAGATTTTAGTGGAGGCCAGAAAACCCTCCACTAGATCCACTTATGCCATGAAGTGGAAAAGATTCACTATTTGGGCTGCTTCCAAGAACGTGGAACCTTTCTCCTGTTCAGTGGGGCTTCTGCTTGAGTATCTACGTCATCTGTTCGACCTGGGTCTTAGCCATTCCTCTTTGAAGGTACACATGGCGGACATTTCGCCTATCATGTTCCCTTAAAACAGGCTTTGCTCAGCTGGAGGTCTCAAGACCTTTCTCAGAGGGTTCTCCATCTAAGCCCCCATCTGTACTCCTGCCTCCCCCTTGGGACTTGAATTTTGTTCTTGAGAAACTTAGCCTTCCTCCCTTCGAACCTGCAGCTTCTGCAGATTTGAAGTTTCTTTCGTGGAAGACGCTCTTCTTGGTGGCCATTACTTTGGCTCGAAGAATTTCCGAGCTCCAGGCCCTGATGTGTAAAATCCCCTACTTGATTTTTCACAAGGAACGAGTTGCTCTTCGCACAAATCCTAAGTTTCTACCTAAAGTAGTAGCAGAGTCCACCTTAAATCAGTCCATAGAGCTACCTGCCTTTTTACGCAGTACTCTAATCAAGGAATATTTACTCCATACTATGGATGTTCACCGGATTCTGAGATACTACACCAACAGGACGAAGGATCTCAGAAAGACTGATCAGTTGTTCATCTCTTTTGCTCACAAAAGGGAAGGCAATGCTGTTTCCAAGCAATGCCTGTCTAAGTGGTTGGCTCATTGCATCACTTTCTGTTATGACAAATACCACAAGACCCTCCCGAGTCAAGTTAGGGGCCACTCCACAAAAGGAGTAGCTGCCTCTGCGGCTTGTTTCAAGAATGTGTCTGAGGCAGACATATATGCGCTGCCGCCACCTGGACTTCTGTCCATACCTTTGCGAAACACTACAGTTTGGATATTGCCTCTCGCCGTAGAGCAGGCTTCGGGCTAGCTGTTTTGCAAGGCCTCCTATCTTGAGGCTTGCACGGCTAGAATTACTTGTTGGAGTAGTTTTCCTTCTTCTGGTGCCTTTTCTTTGTTCCAGACTGCTTGGGATTCAGTCCTATATGTAATTACCTACTGCAAGAGCCCTCGCGAAGTAAGATAATAGTTACGTAAGAACTTACCGTAACAGTAGATCTTCGAGAGAGGCACTTGCAGTAGGTAATACCTTCCCGGCCTCCATCCCCCTAGGCTTTTTCAGCTCCTTTTTCATTTAAAGAAATATCCACATCTCTCTCTCTTCCGGCCTCTTTCGGCCTGTGGCGGGAAAGAACTGGAAGGCGGGTGTCCGGGACCACCCCTTTATACCGACGTCTCCTGACGTCGGTCACCTGACGTGATGGCGGTCCCTAGCCAGGAACTGCTAGCTAGAAATTTTTCCGTGGGGTCCTGCCGCCTGGCGGTGTCAGTCCTATATGTAATTACCTACTGCAAGAGCCTCTCTCGAAGATCTACTGTTACGGTAAGTTCTTATGTAACTGTACTTTCTGCTAGTGGTATATTGTTCACATCCACAGAACTTGAACTGATCACCCCTGGCAAGAGACTCACAAATCCCTGCTTCCAGCAAGCAAGATCTGATGTTGATGGGGCAGAGTTGGAAGAGGTTCACCACAGGTGGTGGGAGGAGCTAAGCTGGAAGACATCCGTGGATTGTGCTACGCCCAGTAGAACTGCTAGTGTGGATGTGAATTTTATACCACTACTAGAGTTATATTTAGAGATTTAAGAATTTTTTTCTATACATATTTTTATCCTCCTTTGTGCACCATGGCAGCTAGCTTCGCCCTGATCCGACCGCCCTCATTTGTCTGCTGTCTTCCAGTCACCTCGAAACCCATACCCCCACTGATTGCCCCTGTGGCGGGGCCGGGAAGGGGAAGGCTGTTCCCCACTCAGTGATCCTGTGTCAGTTTGGGGCTCTGGTTCTGGCGACAGAGGACGACAGGAGGCAAGGCTTCATGATAGAGACCACCATTTTCCTCCACGGTGGCAGTGAGTGCGGCGCTTGGAGGTGCAAAGGCACCATGTAACGCGACCCTGTGTTACGCTGCTTAGCTGTGGCCTGACCTCCACCAGATGGCAGCCATAGAGCGAGATATCTGAACCTCCCCCGTCCCCCCACTGGAAAGAGGAGAGCAGTCCGCGGATGCTGAATTCTCTCCACTTTGCTGACCTCTGACAACTCATGCTTGTTCCCAAACAATGGTCACCGGCATGGCAAGAGGTAAGGCATGAATGTCTCAGACCTCCATGCCACTGGGCCGGCTAGAGTTTAGATTTTATTTGTGAAAATACCTTTAGACATCAAGTGCCTATTTTAAAAGATAACCCAGTCAGATACATACCATATATACATAAAATATATAGTATAAATTATACTTCGTCATACTTGCGGTAAAATGTCACTATGGTTATAGAACTGTGGTTACAGGTGAGTTACCTCCGTTTCACACTGGTGGGAGTTTTTTTTCCTTTTGATGTTTTTCTTTTGTTTTCAAGTCCCTCTTACCACCCACTAATGTAGCTCAGCGCCACATGCCCACACAGTGTTTCTAGGGACATGGATATGTTGTTCATCCACACTTATTGGCAGGTTCCTTGCCGCTTTAAATCTTGCCGGAAGGTCTTCAAGCTGGCTCCTCCCACCCACCCGGGTGGTAAAACTCTCTGCTCCGCCCCATGACGCCAGATCTTCCTTACTGCTTGGAAGCTCAGGTTCCCTCCTTAGCGCTCTGCGTTTAGACTGGATCCTAACTCTTCGGTTCGTCCGAAACTAGTTTTGAAGTTTTCTAAACTTTGGTCTTCATCATCCCTCGCGGTTGCGATGGACAAATCGATTCCCAGCTTTCGGAGGTGCCCTTGCAGGCAGAAAATGTCCAGGACGGATCCGCACTCCACATGTGTCTACTGCTTAGGCATAGACCACGACCCTCAGGCCTGCGAGTTATGCCGCTCTTTTTCGGCCACTGTCCTGGAAGATCATGCTGCCCGATTGAAGCTCAGGCGCCCGGAGAAGCGTTACCCACCGGTAAAATCCAAAGAGGCTCTTTGGGCGGTATCTGCGGTGGCTGGCTCAGCTGAGCAGCTCGAGCTTGTGATCGCCCTTGAGTAGGAGGCGGCCCAGGCCGCATCTTCCTCCTCCTCGGCCGCGGCATTTATCCTGCTCTCTCTGAGTTCCTCGTACGCGGCTTCATTCAAGGAGCTTTGTCAGTCCCTTTCCACGAAGGGAGAAGGGCCTTCGGGACATTCTTCTCGACCCAAGAAGAAGGAGTCGAAGGGTAAGTCCCACCGTCTGCGTTCGTGGGAGCGGGAGAGGTCTCCTTCCCCGGACAGCCGACCGTCAACTTCAATCGAAGTTGTGGCTCAGGCCGCTGGCTTCACGATGTCCCCGTCTGGCCCTCCTGCCGAGACTCCCGTCGGCGCAGTCGAGATTTTCCTTGACCCGTAGGATGGGCTGTCGACTGGTGAAGCCGACAACCCACCTTCACCGGTTCCCCCAGTGGAGACCGAGGATCTGCCTATGCCTTCGGGGCCACAGTCACCGGATAAAGTGCCCGAGCTGAGGGAAGAGCGGGTGTCCCCCGCCCCTTCCCAGACCCGCTCTCGGTCTCCCCGAAGGTCTCTGACTTCATCTCGGTCAAGCCGTTCCCGCCATCGGCTGTCTCAGTACCGAAGTAAGCGGCGACACCGTTCCTCCTCGTCCTCTTCCTCGGATGAGGAGAGGCTTTGACGTAAATTACGTTGACGTTACGAGGTGCTTATGTGGCAGCTGTTACTTTTGTCCGGGACTAAACCGACTCCGGTTCAGCCCCTGGCCATCAAGTGGCTGTCGCCCGAGCGACTGAGCAACCGCACTGATCCGGATGCCGTTCCTGGGCGGTTGTTCAGCCAAAACCAGCTGCCCCACCTATTGTGGTGGAACCTCCGCCTCCACAACCGAAGTTTGGGGCACCGACCAAAGATTCTCGTCGGGTCACGGCCTGCCCCACAGGTTGTCGGTCACCCTCACTCCCGACCGTCCTCGGCAGGTGGAGGGTGGCTCAGGGCTGAGGCTGCTCTTCGCAGATTCTTCGGAGTCAGATGACGATTCCTCCCTGTTCTCCAGGCAGGTCGACCTGGAGTCCTCCGGGGGCCAGTCATTGGACGATAGCCCATCGTCCTTCTTGGGTCTGCTTCGACTCATCTCGGAGTCCACTGGTTTGCAGCTCGAGTCCGTGTCCAAACGGGCCAAGTATCCCCTGACTGAGATACTGGACTGAGGGGATTCCCCCACGGAGGCCTTTCCGGTGGTTGAGGCCATTGTCGGCCCAGCCTTGTAGCTTTGGCAGCGGCCTGCTTCCTGTCCTTCGCCCTCAGCCAGGATGGCCAGGAAGAATGCGGTCCCTACCGGCTCTTTGCCCGGTTTCTCGGAGCACCCTCTGCCGGTGGGTAGTCACCTACGTCTTCCGGCGTTCCGGAGAACGCTCGGGACGTGGATAAGCCCCCTGACAGAGAATCCAAAAAGCTGGACTGTGCCGGGCCAAGGTGTACGCTGCGTCCTCCCTCGGCCTCTGATAGGCCAGCTCGGCTGTGCTGATGGCACACTTCTTTCATGCCGTCATGGGCTCCCTGGATGAGGTTGTCCCCCATCTCCCAGCCGACCTGCAGACCACGGTCCGTCAGGTGCGGGACCAGGGTAGGGTGGTGGCAAAGCAGCAGCTTCAGACTGCTCTGGACATAGGTGATTCCTGTGTCAGGTCAGTAGCGGCCGTGGTGGCTATACGTCGCAGGGCGTGGCTGAGGATATCCACCTTCACGGCGGATACCCAGCACAAGTTGGCAGACTCCCCTTCTTGGGGACTGACCTCTTTGACCCTGGAGTGGAGGGACACCTCCAGCAGATCGAAAAGTCCAATGCCACTCTGGACTCTGTCACCTCCGCCCAGAGGGACAAAGGCCGCCGTCAGCAACAGCATAAGTCTTTTCGTCCTTCGGCCCCTGCAGCACGACCGGCCCAACAGCACCAGCAACAGGGCCAGCAGGCTCGCGCTTGGCGTCCCAAACCCAAGCCCGCAGCTTCCTCCAACAGGAAGCAGGGAGGTAAAGGCCCAGGAGGTCCCTCAGCCGGTCCCTCTTCCAAGCCTGCCCTGTGACGGGTTGAGGGGTGCTCGCCCCAGCCTCGTCACTCCCCCCCTGGGTTCCCCCCGTGGGGGGACGGCTCCGCCATTTCCTTTCCGCTTGGTCCGCTATCACCATGGACCACTGGGTGTTGGAGGTGGTGGGAAAGGGCCTGCCTCTGGAGTTCGGGCAGACCCCACCCTTTCGAGCCGTAGCCCCTCGGGGGGCCATGGGGTCCGCAGCCTCGCTGTCGGCCCGCTGAGCCGATATTGCCCTGCTCCTCGAAAAAGAGGTGATCAGGAAGGTGGCGGATCCTCCTCCAGACCCGGAGTTTGTGTCCAGGTATTTCCTGGTCCCAAAACGGACGGGGGGCTGGCGCCCCATCCTCGACCTGCATGACCTGAACAGGTTCCTAAGGTCTCGGACCTTCAGGATGGTCACTCTGGCTCAGATAATTCCATCCTTGGAATGAGGCATGTGGTTCTGTTCCCTGGACCTCCAGGACGTGTTCTTTCACATCCTGATCTGTCCGTCTCATCAGAGATTCCTCCGCTTCAGAGCGGAGGGATCCCTTTACGAGTGCTGTGCCATGCCCTTTGGCCTCTCTCTAGATCCCAGGGTCTTCACCAAATGCATGGCAGTGGTGACAGCATTCCTGCGGCCCGAAGGGTCCGGGTGTACCCCTACCTGGACGACTGGCTGATTGCAGCCCCCTCCAGAGTGAAGGTGGAGCGGTCCAGAGATCTGGCCCTCAGGTTTGCTCTCAGATTGGCCTCCTCATCAACGAGCCCAAGTCGGAACTCGTGCGAAGCAGGTGATACTCTTCATCGGGCAGAGCTCGACTCTCTTGAGCCAGAGCTCGGCTCCCCAGTGGACAGGGCCGAGGTTCTTTCCTCCTTTGCCCAATCATTTCTGGTTGGGCAATCGGCCTTCTACCAGGACTTCCTGCACCTCCTGGGCCTCATGGCCTGTACAGCAGGGTCTGTTGGGCCCGTTGGTACATCGTCCCTTCAATGAGGGACTGGCCAGCCAGTGGTCTGCGCTGCGATCCGTTGGACCAGCCCATGACAGTGACCCAGGAGATGTGGGCGCTCTCAGTGGTGGACCGTTCCGGCACATCTGCAGGAGGGCATCCGTTGGTCCCCTAGTCGGCGGTCTCTCTATCGACCGATGCCTCTCTGATGGGTTGGGGTGCCCATCTGGGGAGCACAGGCGCACAGCCTCTGGTCCCTCGACCAGGAAATGCTATGCCTTCAAATGGAAGAGATTCTCCATTTGGTGTCAGGAAGGGCTTGGACCTTTCCGCCTGTCCCTTGGCAAGCATTCTGGACTACCTGTGGTCCCTTTCTCAGCAAGGGCTTCGGTCGATGACCCTTAATGTGCACCTGGCAGCCATCTCTGCTTACCGGGCATAGGCCGGGAAGCAGTCAGTGGCGCAGGAGAAGGTGGTCAGGTGCTTTTCCAAAGGCCTTGATCACATTTCCCCTCCGGTGCTAGAACCTCCACCTCCGTGGGATCTGCTGGTATTGGCCAAGCTCATGGGCAAGCCATTCGAACCGATGTACAGGTGCGATATCTCCCACCTGTCGTGGAAGACCACCTTCTTGGTGGCTGTCATGTCAGCCAGAAGGATGGGAGAGCTCCAGGCGCTTTCCATCGAGTCTCCTTATCTGGTCTTCCACAGGGACAAGGTTGTCCTGTGCCCCCAACCGAAATTCCTTCCGAAGGTGGTGTTGGAGTTTCACCTTAACCAGGTGTTGACTCTGCTGGTGTTCTACCCCAGTCACACCTTGGAGGCAGAGTATCGGCTCCATACTCTGGAACCTAGAAGAGCGCTCGCTTATTATAAGGAGCGGATGGCTGAAGTTCGGGGAGAGGTTCACCAGCTGTTTGTCACCTACGCTGAAGCCGCACCTGGCAGACTTGCAGCCAAGCGGATAAGCAGGTGGGTCACCTCCTGCATAGATCTCTGATATAGGTTGGCAGGCATGGAGCCTCCCAGAGGGATAAGAGCTCATTCTGTCTGCCATACCGCTGCATCGGTAGCTGCTTCTAGGGATGTCCCTATCCAGGATATCTGCAGGGCTGCTACCTGGAAGTCGGCACATACCTTTATTACCCACTACCACATCGACCTTGAGTCATGCCGGGATGCTGGTTTTGGGGCCTTGGTTCTCCTGTCTCTATTCCCTAAGTAGGGGGTGTGCACCTTGCCTCCCTCCTCCCGGAGAACTGCTAGGAGTCTGCAAATAAGTGTGGATGAGCAACATATTCATGTCCCTAGAAATACAGGTTACTCACCTGTAACAGGAGTTCTAGGAATAGTATATGTTGTTCATGCACACGACCCACCCCACCCGACCTCCCCGGCTTCGACGCACAACCTGGCTTCCAGCGGGCTATATCTGGCGTCATGGGGCGGAGCCGAGAGTTTTACCACCCGGGTGGGTGGGAGGAGCCAGCTTGAAGACCTTCCGGCAAGATTTAAAGCGGCAAGGAACCTGCCAATAAGTGTGGATGAACAACATATACCATTCCTAGAACTCCTGTTACAGGTGAGTAACCTGTATTTTTCTGCAGCGGGAAAAGCCCCCAGGCCTGCTGCAGGGGTCACTCTGGCGGCAGAATGTGGTGCCACCCTCCACAAGCTGGGACAAGCTGCCAGCCCTGGCTGTCCGACTCCCATTATCATTCTGCTGCTGGACTGTGCATATTGCCACTTTAGCAAAATGCATTACTGCGGGCCATCTGGTGACCTACCTGTACAGTACAGTAGTTTTGACACTACTTTCCATTTGAGGACCTTTGAAAGTCACTGTAGTGGGGCACTGTGGAGCAGCCGAAGGAGCAACAGCCTTTTCTCGACACTCCGAGATTATCCTTAAAAGTTTTCCTTCAAATTTAACTTAATGTGCTGTTACTCTTGAAATTTCGGTAGCAATAGCTTGTTGAGGCAGTCGTACTGGTATTGCCATTGAAGAAAGACCAGTAACATGCAACGCAAAGTGTGGAGGCGTTCTTTTCCCTGCCATCAGGTTCGAAGAGAGCAGGGTCACTGCAGCCACCTGGCTCAAGTAGCGACTTGCCGACCGTTCAGATCTTGGGCATGCTTACCAAAATCCAAACAACTGGGCATGAAATCAACAAGCGACTAGCCGCTGTGGAGGCTAAACTGACGGACTTTGATACCCACATTACAGATAGTAAAGCCGCTATCACAGACCTTCAGGCTGGAGTGAAAAAGCAAGTGGCGGTTAATGCGACATTTGCCAAAGACCTTCTTTTTCTCCATTCTAAAATTGAAATGCTTAAGAATGGTTTTCGCCAGAGCAATGTTCGGGGTGGGGGGGCTTCCCTTCCTGGTTGGCCAGCAGACAGGATCTTATTCCTGCACTCAAGTGCCTTATTTTTACTGACCCAAAACTGCTTGCCTCCTCAGCTGGGATCTCCATTCTGAAAGCCTTTAACATCCTGGTTTACTCTTGCCCTAGTGATGGAGCTGAACACTGACCGCCATTGTCCTATTTTCTAGCTTGGAGGCTAGGATTTCTTTACTACAGATGGCTAGAGCCAAAGGGGACGTCTTATGGGAGGGGAGCAAATTAATTTTTTCCCCCGATGTGTCCTCAAACACAGGTTCGTAAGCGGGAGTTGGCAAGCCGTCAAAAAGATGCTCTTGGAGTCGGGTATTGATGCTCGATTGTTTTTCCTAGTGAGGCTACATGTCTGATACCAGAATAAAGTGCATGTATTTACCAACCCAGAGATTGCCGTGGCATTTGCTAAAAAAAAGTCTGAATAAGGATGTTACTGTCGAACAGGAGCAGGATGCTGATCCCAGATGACTTTGACCTTTTCTCACATGCTGTGTTACTGACTGTTCTGTAAGTAGTTGTAGTAAAAAATATATTTTTATACAGGAATAATACATGTCATTTGGATAATACAATCCAGTTTTCAAGACAGTCCTGTACAAGCTCTCTAAGTTTCACACAGTATCAAGACAGCCACAGACATTTAGATAAAAAGAATAAATACACAAAGGATCTATCCCTTAATATTTATACACCTTACTCAACAACTAAATTACCAACATTATAAAAAGAAAAAAGTTCTGCTGTTAAGCTCAGTTGGCTTTGACTACAATATTTGTTTGTGTTATTCTATTTAACTAATTATAAATGCTTTTCAGATCTGGGTGTGAGTACACCCCTTCAGTTTGTGAACTTAATATTCAAATTCTGGTACATATCCTTATCCCTGCATGGCTGCCTTAGTACACTCTAGCATGCAGGATCAGAGATAACTGAGTTCAGGTAACCTTTATTTTATCCTGAATTTGTCTTTTAGGTATTGGGCAGACCTCTTCTTGTTTACTGATATTTGGTGAGACTGGCATCTACTGTTTCATCTGGCTAGACTTTTATTTCTGTGGACTGTCTGAGTGTCCCTAGTGGTGGATCGGCATTTCTCCTAAGTAATCCTTGGTTTATTTATAATTTAATGTGGATTACTCTGGGGCAGTGTGTTATGTCTTTTGTTTGGGTATGTATATGTATTATCCATTACATAAACCTTAAATAAACTTAAAAAAGTCACTGTAGTAGTTATTTATTTTATTTATTGATATTTCGGAATTATAAATCTTTGAGTCAGAGACTCCTTTACAAAGGCTCCAGTCTTAACAATCAATCAGGAGAACAATGAAAAAAGTGCGTTTACATATTAACAGGCGTCCATTAAAACAGTGCAGTAGCAGTTGCACACATATATATATATATATATACAGGAGACACAGTACAAAGATGCCAGACCACACAGGGAGACGGGCATTGCAAAACTGAATTGGTATACAAAGGCACTGAAAACATTGGGAGCATGAATTAGTAACATAGATAAGCACTATCTAGGCATACTTGAGATTCGAGACCAGGAACCCCTAAAAATTACTTTGAGTGACAGTCCGGATGGGGAGTGGCACATGTAAATTAGAGAATACTGTGATGGGGAAGACAGGGCAGCAGGAAACAGGTGGGAAGGAAGGAATACTGGTACAGGGGAAGAGTTTGGGGAGAGAAGGAACAGCCTAAGAGTGAGGCTGTTGGAAAGGAACAACCTAAAGTGAGGCCGGAAACACAGAGGAATAGTGTATAGCTAGAGGCAGAGGAGATAAGTTAGAGAGGAGGGAGGAGGGTGTAGATAGAGGGAGCAGCTAAGGTGGCCTTGTCATATTGGTATGATGTATATGGGGACAAGTGACAGGTTAGTGAGGGATATGAGTGGAAAGCTAGGTGCAGTCACAACTACGTTTAGCAAGTAGATGCTTCCCAAGTGCATGTTTGGAATGGCCCAGTTTTTCTAGAGAAGAGATTTCAATGGGTAGACCATTTAACCGGGAGGTGGGGGGCTATACATGAACCCCCTCTGCCCTGTGGATGTCTTACAGAAGGGTACTGAGAAGTTTGCTTTCGAGGAGCTTTTGGTAGCCTGGGGAGTTGGGGCAGGTGTTGGGAGATGTAGGGTTCCTGGAGGAGAAAGACCAGAGGATATCTTTTTTGTCAACAAGCAGGTCTGATGGGCAAGCCTTCTCTCAAAATTTAGCCAGTTGACTTGTTTGTAGAGGTCGCATGTGTGAGTGTACCTATCCCCACCATCAACCAAGCGACAGGATTTGTTCAGTGCGACCTCAATGCTACTCAATGTAGTATCTACTGCAGATCCATAGATGACTAAGCCATAGTGTGCTATGGACAGGACCAAATTGGTAACAGCCAGGTGGAGGGCATCTGGTGTCATACGTTTCCTGTGCCTGTAGAGTAAACCAATCCTGTTTTTAACGCCTTGCATACCAGGTTGATATGTTCATGATAGGAGAGTGTAGAATCAAGCGTAATGCCAAGGTATTTGAAACTGCACACTTGTTCCAGGGTTTGCTACAGACTATTGAAAATGCAAAGTGGCCGACTTTTGTATTTGTTCTGTGTATTGGCAAACATCATAACTTCTGTTTTTTTTATAATTTAAAAGGAGTTTGTACCACGAAAACCAGGATTCAGACTCTGAAAAGAACCTTTATAGATGGCATTCTAATGGGGTGGGTTCAGGGTGGCTAGAAAAGATGATTGCATCATCTGCATATAGTAACAACTGACCAGAGCAGGCAAGGGGGAAGGTATTGAGAAAGAGACTGAAAAAGAGAGGACCCAGAATTGAGCCTTGGGGAACTCCACAGCGAACTGGCAAACTATTGGAGAGTGTTATTTATTTTTACCCGCCGTGATCTCCCACTCAGATAGTTTGAGAAACGGGAGGTGGCTTCTTGTGAAAGGCCTAATAAGAGTGAGTCAATGAGGAGGCCGTGATTCACGCTGTCGAAGGCCTTAGTTAGGTCTGTGTACATAGACCCAACTAAGTGACCACGGTTGAGGGCCTTGTGTATGAAATCTGTAAATTCAAGAAGGGCAGTGGTGGTACTGTGACTCTTCCGGAACCCATGCTGCTGATGACATTGGAGGCTGTGTTTTGGTATATATTCAGAAAGTTGATAAGAAACTATCCTTACTAGGGCTTTGGAGATTTTGGGGGGGGGGAGACGGAGATGGGACGGTAGTTACTATGCGAGGTTCTATCTCCACTCTTAAGTATTGGTGTAATGGTTGCCCTCTTCCATTGAGAGGGGAATTGACCAAGACAGAAGGATAGATTAATGATTTTGGTGAGGGGAGAGAGTACGACATCTAGAGCCAGTTGCAGCAGTTTTAGGTCCAGGGAGTCGCCACTGAATCTGGACTTCCCCATAACCTGGGTTAGATATGTTTGTGCTTCTTTGGGAGATAATCCTAAATGGAACAGAGGTATGGCGGGGGGGGGAGCACATGGTATTATTGTTAAAATCTGGGGGGAGAACACCAGATAGATCAGAGAATGCCGTTGTAAAAGTATCGGCTATGATCTGTGGGTCCTGGGTAATAGCACCATTGATATTGAGTAGAGAGAGGGGCGGGGCATTGGGTTTGCCAGTAAGGTTCTTTATGTTCTCCCAGAACTTGTTTCCATTCCACCAGTTGGAAGAGAGGGAAGTTTGGAAATGGACTGCCTTGGCACGGTGCATTTCCCCGGTACATTCATTTCTGGCAGCCCTGTACTGCTGCCTATCTGCCGGGAGACTAGATGCCCAGTGCCTTATGCCAGAGATTATTCCGGGAGGCCATGAGGTCCAGGAGTGCCGGGTTTATCCAGGGGGTATCAGTACCTTTGATAATACGCTTGGTGTAGGGGGCAAATATGTCGCAGGCGGAATTGAACATGGTACTAAAGAAAGCTAGAGCATTGTTGGCACTGGAAGCAGTGTTGGGGGGACCAGTCACAGTTGAGGAAGTCTCTGAAATGCCTCAGCTGACCGTTTTTAAGGGAGCGCTGATAAGTGGTTTTGGAGGGGGTTTAGGGGTGTGGCATGACCAGTTGCAAAGAATTGGAGAGTGGTCACAGAGTGAGTCAGTCAAAACTGTAACATTAGAGAGCTGATTTTTTTTTTGTATACTAAAGTGTGTAACCATTGCTTTTTAGAATGACTAATTTAGTTGCTGAATGATTATTTTGAATATGTTTTTAGGACATTGAAGCAAAGAAAGAAGCACAGAAGGAGAAGGAAATTGATGAACAAGAAGCTAATGCCTCAACCCTTCACCGGAGTCGAACCCCACTTGACAAGGATCTCATTAATACTGGGATCTATGAGTCTGCTGGGAAACAGAGTTTGCCTCTAGTTCAGCTAGTACAGCAGCTGTTAAGGTAAATGAAAATGTGCATCACATCTCCATCAGAGCTAGTATGGCAATATTGTGCTTGGCACTAGCTAAGGCAGGCATACCCCATTGCTGACTGATCAGCCTGTGCTGTATACTTGTGGTAGAGAATATTGCCCATCCCCTCCCTTTCCCTACATAACCATTCATCCTGTTATTAAAGAGACCACCACTGCTGCTTACCAGTCACGAAATTGACTTGATGTCCCACCAAGATTAAAGTGTACACGTACTGTGTGTGTGTGTGTGTGTGTGTGTATACACACCTAGCTGGTTAGTTTCTCAGTGATGGAAAAAAAAACAAACAACTTATTAATATTGGCTGCAACAGTGAGTTCCAAAGAGCCCCTAATGCCATCAGGAGCTCTTTAAGGAATCAGCTCATCAGCCATTTTTCTTTAGCAACTAGTTCTTTCCCTCTTGGAGTTTCCTGTACTGTACACCAACTAACTGCAAAGGACATTTGTGGAGAAACTGTGACCTTCATCCTGGCTTTGATAGCAGTACTATGAAAACCTTGGCTACTGCAACAGGCATGCTTGAGCTAGTTAACGGGCAGAGTCATTTGCCCTCTAAAATATTCAGGGTTGATATGGGTTTAAACTGATCTTGTACTGTATGCACAAAAATAGTACCATATGTCAAATGAAAATTTTATTTCCTCAGTTTGTATAAATTGCACCAACTTGTTAATTACTAAAATTAACATGAATTTAAATAACTCCAACATGTGGGCTTATTGAACTGTTGTAGCAATCCCCTCATGATGCTGAAAGTAAACAGGATTGGTTTATGTTCTTGTGATGAACTTCAACCGTAGACTTTGCCTTGCACAATGCAAAGTTTGATACAGTAGCTCAAAACAAACTGCATAAACAGTACATAAAGGCTAACCTTAAGAAGTTTCAAGCCAGGATTTTTTTTGTGTAGGTTTTTAACCTCCTGAGGTCCCATACGGCTCCCTTCCATACCAGCCCATCCAGCCCAGTCACCAGCCTACCCAGGACATGGTGGCTCCAGTGGTCCCTCTTAGATGTTCCTCGGTGGTGGTGGTAGTGGAGGAGGAATGACCTCTTCCCCCTCTCCCCAGTGCCCGCATTCAGATTTGGGAGCTGCGCCTGGTCGTTTGTGGTATCTCATCCTGCTGTCTGGGTGTTTCCTCCATTTTTCTCTCCCTTCCCCCTGGGTCGTGCAGTGCTGCAAGGCATGTGCATGCCTCTGCATGTACACATACTCAAGTGACTCGGGAGCCCATGGATAAAAGCTCCCTGCTGCAGTACCACCTGGTCTCCATCAGGTGGCATCCGCTGAGTGGGACATTAGAGCTGCCCAGCCTGAGGGAGGAGAGCAGTCCTACAGATGCTCAGTCCTCCTTCCCCTGGCCAGCCCTCCTCACCAGGCTTGTTCCCGTACCTGGGTCATCGGTGCCACAAGTGTTGGTGCTGCTGCTGTGTCTGTGGGCAGTCTCAAGACAGAAATGTTAAATTTTGAAGCATCAGCTTTTTTGGTTTTTTCTTGTTTTACGGCTGCATTGGGTGTAGCCCTGCAGCTGTCCTGTGAGCACAGGAGAGAAAGGGGAGCTTTCCTGATACCGACTGGACTTGTTAAATACTGGACGTGAACGGCAATCACTGCACGTTCACAACACTTTTTTGTCCATTGGTACTGGCGGAAGATGGCAGTGTCCGCCGTGTCCAAGATGGTGGCGGAGTTATGTACGCCTGTACACATGCACAATGATTTGTCGTGCTCACTGAACTCTGGCACAGTCTGCCATTTCCAATATGGCTGCCGGAGTTCTCTGCTCATGTACGGTAAATCGCACATGTGCACTGTGCTCCAACAGCCATCTTGGAAATGGCAGATTGTGCCGCCATGCTGATGGAGTTCGGTGTGCATGCACAAAACATCGTGCATGTGCACAGAACTTCACCACCACCTTGGACACGGCAGACAGTGCTGTGTTCCTTCCTCAGCTCGGCTGCAGCCATACAGTGTTATCCACAGCAGGCATCTAGACGTCAGGTAGCCAGATATAAACACTAGTTACAACTTGTCCTGCTGTCAGCATGACTTCATTAAGAAGGAATTACTGATGAGATTAAGTGTTTTGTATCTTGTTTTCTGTGTATTGATGCTGATTTGAATACCATTAAAAATAAAGTGTGGGATTCTGGTACCCTAATTTCTCTTGTTGGGGGAGTCGTCATAGTACCACTTTTGTGTTAGTTCTTCTGAGTCCACAATAATGTGTGCTTTAGCGTGCTCTACTAAAACGTTAAATGAGAACATGAGCCCAAGTGCTTCTGATGCAAAATGCATGATACAGTATCATTAGTGTGAACATCCTTTTAGAACTGGGCCAGACTGCGCAGTGATAGGGCTACCCGCCACCGCAGCGGGTTTGGGAATGAGCCTGGAGAGTCTGAAAGTGCGAGGAGGTTTTTATGTCCTGGAGGATGCTCACCTTCTGCTGGGCAGGAGAGCCGTAGTCTTGCTGCACTACTGCTAGCTGGGTTACCACAGCTGTTGGTGCAGCTGTAACTGACAGTGAACAGGAGAATGCAGACTGGGTCTGGTGCATGATAGCATGCTTCTGCATGCCCACCTCTGAGCCCTCATTCTTTGCATCCTGTGGATGGGGTGTAAACGATGGAGGAAAACTCTTGCAGTGCTGAAAGCATGATGGAGTCACTGGAGGGCCCCAGTGAGCCGACTGCCAGCCACTTCCCAGAACTATGCAGTCCATATGGGAACTTCTGGTTCCCTGCTGACCCCAGTTTGAAGTAACTAGAGTAGGAGAGGTGGTGATGGCAAGCGTGGGGCTGTGAGGTCGCCTAATGGAGGCAGGGCCATTCTGGAGAAGCAGGGGGAGCAAAACAAATGAGGTTTTACTGAGTAAGTTTGTTTCTAGGGACATGGATATGTTGTTCAATCCACACTTCTTGGCAGGTACCTTGCCGCTTTAAATGTCGCTGGAAGGTCTTCAAGCTGGCTCCTCCCACCCACCCGGGTGGTAAAACTCTCGGCTCCGCCCCATGGCGCCAGATCTTCCTTACCGCTTGGAAGCTCAGGTTCCCTCTTTAGCGCTCTGTGTCTAGACTGGATCCAAACTCTTTGGTTTACCCAAAAATAATTCTAAAATTTACAAGACTTCGGTCTGTTTCGTCCCTCGCGGCTGCGATGGATAAATCGACTCCCGGTTTTCAGCGGTGCCTATGCGGGCAGAAAATGTCTCGGACGTATCTGCACTCCACATGCGTATATTGCCTCAGGCTGTACCACGATCCACAGGCCTGCGAGTTGTGCAAGTCCTTCTCGGCTAATGTCCTCTAAGACCGTGCTGCCAGACTCCAACTTGGGCGCCCTGAGAGGCGAATTCCGCCGGTGAAGTCAAAGGAGACCCGTTGGGTGGTGTCTGGCGGTGGGCTCGGCTGAGCAACTGGAACAGATGATCGCTCTCGAGGAGGAGGCGGCCCAGGCCACATCTTCTTCCTCCTCGGTCGCGGCATTTATCCCGCTCTCCTTGGGCTCCTCTTACACCACTTCTTTTAAGGAGCTTTGTCAGTCCCTCTCTATGAAAGGGGAGGGTCCATCGGGACATTCTTCTCGGTCCAAAAAGAAGGACTCGAAGGGTAAGTCCCACTGTCGGCGTTCGTGGGAGCGGGAGAGGTCCCCTTCCCCAGACAGTCGACACTCGACTTCGGTCGAGGTTGCGGCTAAGGCCGCTGGCTTCACGGTGTCCCTGTCAGGTAAGCCAGCCGAGACACCCGTCAACGTGGTAGAGATTTTTCTTGACCCATCGGACGGGTTGTCGACTGGAGAAGCCGACAACCCTTCTTCACCGGTTCCCCCGGTGGAAACCGAGGACTTGCCTGTGCCTCCTGTGCCGGAGTCCCTGGTTAAAGTTCCTGAGCCGAGGGAGGAACGGGTTTCCCCTGCTCCATCCCAGACCCACTCTCAGAAAGTCCGATGGTCTCGGACCTACTCTCGGTCCAGCTGATCCCGCCGACACTGGCAGTCTCGGTTTCGGCATGGAGGGAAGCGGCAGCGCCGCTCGTCCTCTTCTTCTTCCTCCTCGGAGGAAAGACTTCGGCGTAAGTTGCGTCGACGCTACGAGGACTTAATGTGGCAGCAGCTCCTCCTGACCGGGAACAAGCAGACTCCGTCGCCTTCCCCGGCCATTAAGTGGCTGTCTCCTGAAAGGCCGAAGCAACCCCTCATAGTTGTCAAGGAGCCTAAACCGGCGCCGGTTGTTCGGCCTAAGCCAGCTGCGCCACCTACTGTGGTGGAACCCCCGCCTCCACAACCTAAATCTGGGGCTCCGTCCAAGGATTCTCGGTCGGGTCGGGTTGCCCCATCAGTTGTCGGTCACCCTCACTCCCGACCATCCTCGGCAGGTGGAGGGTGGCTCAGGACCTAGGCAGCTATTCGCAGACTCCTCGGAGTCTGACGACTCTTCCCTGTTCTTCAGGCCCCTTGACCTGGAGTCTGCTGGGGGACAGTCAGTGGATGAGATCCCATCCTCGTTCATGAGTCTGCTTCGGCTCATCTCAGAGTCTACTGAGATGCAGCTCGAACCCGTATCCAAGTGGGCCAAGTATCCCCTCACGGAGATACTGGACCGAGGGGATTCTCCCACGGAGGCCTTTCCGGTGGCTGAAGCCATTGTTGGCCCAGCCTTGGAGTTATGGGAGCGGCCGGCTTCTTGTCCTGCTCTTCGGCCAGGATGGCCAGGAAGTATGTAGTCCGAACCGGGTCACGAACCGGGTCACTGTCCGGTTTTTCGGAACACCCCTTTGCGGAGGAGCTTGTTACTGATAGTGTTTTCCGGCGTTCCAGGAACACCAGGGATGTGGACAAGCCTCCCGACAGAGTCCAAGAAGCTGGACTATGCCGGGCGTAAGGTGTACGCTGCGTCCTCCCTGGGCCTCCATCAGGCCAGTTCGGCCGTACTGATGGCACACTTCTCCCATGCCCTTATGGGCTCCCTGGATGAGGTGATCCCTCATCTCCCGGCTGACCTCCAGACTATGGTCAAGCAGGTGCGGGATCAGGGAAGGGCGGTGGCGAAACAGCAGCCCCAAACTGCACTGGATATTGGAGACTCTTGTGCATGGTCAGTAGTGGCTGCAGTGGCCATGCGCCACAGAGTTTGGCTGCGGATCTCCGCCTTTACGGCGGATACCCAGCACAAGCTGGCAGATGTCCCCTTCCTGGGTACCGACTTGTTCGGGCCCGGGGTGGAAGGCCATCTCCAGAGGATCGAGAGGTCCAGTGCCACCTTGGACTCTGTCACGTCTGCCCAGAAGGACAAAGGCCACCAGCAGCAGCGTAAGCCCTTTCGGCCTTCTGCCCCTGCGGCACATCCGGCCCAGCAACACCAGCATCATGGCCAGCAAGCTCGCACTTGGCATCCCAAAGCCAAGCCTGCAGCTTCCTCCAGCAGGAAGCCGAGAGGGAAAGGCCCCGGAGGTCCCTCGGCCGGTCCCTCCTCCAAGCCTGCCCAGTGACTGGTTGAGGGGTGTCTCCCCCAGCCTCGTCGCTCCGGCTTTGCCACTTTCTTTCTTTCTATCACCACGGACCGCTGGGTGTTGCAAGTGGTAGGAAAGGGTCTGCCTCTGGAATTCGAGTGGCCCCACCCTTCCGAGCCGTCACCCCATGGGGGGCTACGGGGTCCACAGCCTCTCTGTCGGCCCGTCGGGCCGACATTGCCCTGCTCCTCCAGAAGGAGGTGATCGGGGAGGTGGCGGATCCTCCTCCAGACCCAGGGTTTGTGTCCAGGTACTTCCTGGTCCCAAAACGGACAGGGGGCTGGCGCCCCATTCTCGACCTACACGACCTGAACAGGTTCCTAAGGTCTCGAACCTTCAGGATGGTCACTCTGGCTCAGATCATTCCATCCTTGGAACGAGGCATGTGGTTCTGTTCTCTGGACCTTCAGGACGCGTTCTTTCACATCCCAATCCGTCTGTCCCACCAGCGATTCCTCCGCATCAGAGCGGAGGGGTCCCTTTACGAGTTCCGGGCCATGCCCTTCGGCCTCTCCCCAGCTCCCAGGGTCTTCACCAAATGCATGGCAGTGGTGACAGCATTTCTGCGGTGCCTGAGGGTCCAGGTGTACCCTTACCTGGACGACTGGCTGATTGCGGCCCTCTCCAGATCTGGAGCGGTCCAAGGATCTGGCCCTCCAGGTTTGTTCTCTGGTTGGCCTCCTTATCAATGAGGCCAAATCGGAACTTGTGCCAATGCAGGTGATTCAGTTCATCGGGGCAGAGCTCATCTCTCTTCGAGCCAGAGCACGGCTTCCGGCGGACAGGGCCGAAGTTCTTTCCTCCTTTGCCCAGTCATTTCAGGTTGGGCAATTGCACCCTGCCCGGGACTTCCTGTACCTCCTGAGCCTCATGGCGGCCTGCACCAGCGTGGTCCGTTGGGCCTGTTGGCACATGCGTCCCCTACAATGGGGACTGGCCAGCCAATGGTCACAGCGCTCCGGTCCTTTGGACCAGCCAGTGGCAGTGACCCAGGAGATGTGGAACGCTCTCTAGTGGTGGATCGTTGCAGCTCATCTGCAGGAGGGCATCCCGTTTGTCCGCCCCGAGCCGACGGTCTCTCTATCGACCGCCTCTCTGATGGGTTGGGGTGCCCATCTGGGGGAGCGCAGAGCGCATGGCCTCTGGTCCCCTCGGGATTCCCGATGCCACATCAACCTGCTGGAGCTTCGGGCGGTCCGTCTAGCCCTCACCGCCTTCGCTCCATTTCTACGGGGTCAAGGGGTCCAGGTCCAGACGGACAATACCACAACCATGTGCTACCTAAACCGCCAGGGCGGGATGCGCTCCTTGCCCCTGTGCAAGGAAGCTCTCCGCACTTGGTCTCTCGTACGCAGTCTGGAGGCGGATCTCCTGGCCATCCATGTGGCAGGAGCCTCCAACACTCTGGCCGATGCCCTAAGCCAGATGGGGCTGCATCTCACGAGTGGTCTCTCCTGCCGGAGGTAGTACAAGATCTGTTCTCCCACTGGGGCACGCCTCAGGTGGACCTGTTTGCCTCTAGGGAGAATGCAAAGCTGAGGCTGTTTCATGCCTGCCCCGTCAGTAGGGCTCGCTGGGGGATGCCTTCTCGAGGGCCGTGGACCCAGGTCTCTTCTCGCCTTTCCCCATTTCCCTTGATCCACAAGGTGCTTCTCAAGGCGAGGAGGGACAAGGTGCAGGTGATTCTGGTAGCCCCAGACTGGCCCGCTAGTTCTGGTACCCATCCTCCTCAGCCTCGGCTTCCAGGCTCCCGAGGCGGCTTCCAGCCCGCCCGGACCTGATCTCAGTCAGCCAGGGGAAGGTTCTCCAACCGGACCTTCAGTCCCTGCACTGGACGGCCTGGTTCCTGAGTGGCTAGAGTTCCAGGCCTTGGGTCTTTCCGACGAGGTCCTCAGCGTTGTTGAGGCTTCCCGTAAGGAGTCGACCAGGAAATGCTATGCCTTCAAAGGGAAGTGATTCTCCATTTGGTGTCAGGGCAAGGGGTTGGACCCATCCTCCTGTTCCTTGGCAAGCATTCTGGACTACCTGTGGTCCCTTTCTCGGCTAGGGCTTCGGTCGACGACCTTTAAGGTGCACCTGGCAGCCATCTCTGCTTGCCAGGCGCGGGCCGGGAAGCAGTCTGTGGCGCAGGAGAAGGTGGTCGAGCACTTTTTCAAAGGCCTTGATCACATATCCCCTCCGGTGTGACAACCTCCACCTCCGTGGGATCTACTGCTGGTATTGGCTAAGCTCATGGGCAAGCCATTTGAACCAATGCACAGGTGTGACATCTCTCACCTGTCATGGAAGACCGCCTTCTTGCCGGCTGTCACGTCAGCCAGAAGGATGGGAGAGCTCCAGGCGCTTTCCATCGAGTCTCCTTATCTGGTCTTCCACAGGGACAAGGTTGTCCCTGCCCCACCCGAAGTTCCTTCCGAAGGTGGTGTCGAGTTTCACCTTAACCAGGTGTTGACTCTGCGGTGTTCTACCCCAATCACACCTTGGAGGCCGAATATAGGCTCCATACTCTGGACCCTAGAAGAGCGCTCGCTTATTATAAGGAGCGGACGGCTGAAGTTTGGGGAGAGGTTCGCCAGCTGTTTGTCACCTGCGCTGAAGCTGCACCTGGCAGACCTGCAGCCAAATGGACGATAGGCAGGTGGGTCACCTCCTGCATAGATCTCTGCTATAGGTTGGCGGGCATGAAGCCTCCCAAAGGGATAAGAGCTCATTCTACCCGCCATACCGCTGCTTCGGTGGCTGCTTCCAGGGACGTCCCTATCCAGGAAATCTGCAGGGCTGCTACCTGGAAGTCAGCACACACCTTCATTTCCCACTACCACATCGACCTTGAGTCACGCCGGGATGCTGGTTTTGGGACCTCGGTTCTCCAGTCCTTGTTTCCTAAGTAGGGGGTGTGCGCCTTGCCTCGCTCCTCCCGGAGAACTGCTAGGAGTCTGCCAAGAAGTGTAGATTGAACAACATATCCATGTCCCTAGAAATACAGGTTACTCACCCGTAACAGGAGTTCTAGGAATGGTATATGTTGTTCATCCACATAACCCACCCGGCTTCGACACACAACCTGGCTTCCAGCGGGCTAGATCTGGTGTCATGGGGCGGAGCCGAGAGTTTTACCACCCGGGTGGGTGGGAGGAGCCAGCTTGAAGACCTTCCGGCAACATTTAAAGCAGCAAGGATACCTGCCAGACAGTGTGGATGAACAACATATACCATTCCTAGAACTCCTGTTACAGGTGAGTAACCTGTATTTTTGTTGTTCTTTTTTGCCCTGAGTTTAGTTAAAATTAGAATGAAGCTGTTTAGTGCACTATGGTACACAGATTGTGATAACTCGGTTACCTACTTGTGTTTCTGTTATTCTGGGATTGCAAGGTGTAAGGATGTTGCTGATTAGTCTCTGGGAGTTGAATGTGGTATGAAAAGCAAGTTTTTTGATTTAACTGCTTTTTTCTAATATATTTTGTGTATCACATTAGGAACATTGCCTCTCAGACTATTTCAAAATTGAAGGAGGTAGCACGTCGGATTTCTTCCTGTTCTGATAATGAACACTGCAATAAAGAGAGGTCGGCTTCTTTGGACCTGTTGTTGCGATTTCAGCGCTTGCTTATCAGCAAACTGTACCCAGGTGACCGTGATAGTCAGGTCTCCAATGGATATGGTATGTTTTCTTGGGTATTTTTTCGAGTGTGTGTGTGTGCCTGTCTGTATTTTGTTGGTAGCAGCCACCATTAGCTGTCCAACTACACAACTCTTGCTGCTGTAACAGGGACAAGTGGTTTATAGAAGTTTGCAGTTAGATGCCTATCTGTATGTAGGTGACAGTTGCACTCAAGTAAATAATCAGTCTGAAGGTTTTACAGATAATTTCTAACATAAATGCTTGCAGACTTTGGGTAGCTACCTCTCTCAATGCATATGTCTTACCTCTAAACTCAGGCTTGGTTCCCTTCCTTGTTAATTTAAATTTCTCCTTCCAGAGGTGTTGATTTAGTTAACTTATCCACATAATAGCAGTTCCACTAGAAGTGCTGATTAATTGGAACATCTTTAAGGAAAACTCCTTCCACCACGTGGGCGGTATATTCTCTGGCTCTGCTCCGTGATGTTAGATCTTTCTGCTGTAACAGTTTGGTCTCCTTCTTTGCAGCTCTGAGCGCTGTAGGGACTAAAAGTACGCCCATTGGCAAATGTTATTTTTTCGATAATTGTTTCTTTGATATTCTCCTCAGTTGTGCTCCAGCCTTGGCAATGGAAGTTGGAACACAAAGAAGCAAAGCCAGCTCCGCACATGCCGACAGAAGATGTCACAGATGGACCCACACGTGTTGTGCCTCTACTGCATGGAGACAGCATACAATGTTGCGGCTTGAGGCCAGTGCCATATGATGCTCCCTTCCTCCCTGGAGGATCACCAGTACGCATCTCCTTGGTCAGCTGGTCGATCGAGATCCTAAATTGCAGGCGAAGTGTTGCATGATGACCTCTGTGACCATGGAAGAAGTGGTGGCAAAGGCTGTGACAAGCACCTTGTAGGCCTTGGTACTGCTTCTGGTTGGTGCCTGCCTTGGAGCAGCCTTCACCAGTGAACTCTGGGTAATGTGTCGGGTTCTCGAAGCCTTCAGGGAGAATTCTGCCTGCTGCAGTAGGAAGCACAAGAAGCACCGCCAACTGTCGTGGGATTGGGAGAGATCATGCTCCTCCCACTTCGACTCCCCCAACCTCTTGACGCTTATTGAGCACCTGACTTCTGTCAAGCTAAAATTGATCAAGGGCCAGGTCACTAGCTCCATAGTGTCCCTGTCAGGCTTGTTGACCTTGACAGTGGCTGACTAGGAGGTTGAGCTATGTCTTGACCCAGTCGACCAGTTGTCGGAAGAGACTGAGTCGCTCTGCAAGACCCCGGTGTTCCTGATCCTCAGATAGGAGGACAGGGACTGGTCGGTATCAGTGGCCAGTTTCACTTTAGAACAGCCTTCAATGGAGGTCGTTCTGGCAAAGCCGATGCAGATACTGCACCCATGGTGGCTTCTTCTCAACATCAACCCCCGAGTTTATGGTTGCGATTGAGGCCAAGGCACCGCTCACGATTTCAGTTCCATTCACCTGGGAGGTGTGACTGTCTGTGTTCCTCATCCTCCTCATGAGGCTTTGCCTGGCACATGCGGTAGTACTGCGAGGAAGTTCTCTGGCAGCAGTGTGCCTTAGAAAGGCAGGGGAAGGCTCTACCACTGACTCCTGTAGTCAGTTAGCCAATGCCAGTCAAGCCCCCGCCAGTCTGCCCAAGGCAGTTGTTGCTGGCACCTGCCCCCCCCCCCAATAGCACCGACTCCAACACAGCCTTTGATGGGAGCTCTGACTAAAGACTGTCATACTGTGACTGGCTTCTAGGCCGTCTGTCGGTGTTAATCACCCAGTTGGATGACTTGGGTGGTTTACAGTGGCAGACAGTTGAGGGTCATTTTTGACAAGCCCGCAGATGACTTGGATGGTTCTTCCATGCAGCCCTTGAGGATGCATACCTTCAACTGTGAATTGGTCAAGTAGTTGACCACCGACCACAGGTCAGTGTCATTTGGGGCTCTGCTCTGACTAATGTTGGAATCTATTTCTGTCCCCTTGGAGCCTGTGTGAAAAACAAACAAACAAAAAAAAAAAAAGGCTGAAAACCCTTTTACAGACATCCTGGACAGGGACTAATCCCTAGGGGTTGCCTTACCCATGACTGAGGCCATTTTGGGACCGACTCTGGAGCTTTGACAGCATCCTGCCTGGCACCCTCAATCTGTATGGTCCCACACGTATGTGCTCCCTACCGGCCCTGTGTCTGGGTTCTCTGACCACCCCTTGGCTGAGAGTCTGGTTTCAGACTCAGCTTTTTGGAAGTCTGGAAACACTGGGGACTTGAATAATCCCTCCAATAAGGAGTCAAAAGAAGCATGTCCACGTGGCCAAGAAAGTTTATGCTGCTTTCTCCCTTGGTTTCCTTTAGGCGAGCTATGCCTTGATGATGGCCCGCTTTGTGACTTCTTACTGGGAGTGCTAGATAATGTTCTCTCTCTCTCCTCCCTGCTGATAAACAGTTACCAATGAAGCTCTCCACCTTTATGGCGGACACTCTGCACAAGGTGGCTGACTGTCTTCTTAGGCCCTGACCTCTTTGGCCCAGGGTAGAAAGTCATTTCACACGGATCGAAAAATCCAGCACCACAATGGACTCTCTTGCTTCACCCCAGAAGAACAGGAAGGGCCAAAAGCCTAAAAAGAAGGCCTTTCATTTTTTTTTTTTTTTTCTTTCTTCAGCCAAAGCAGCCTCGGCAGCAGCAACTCCAACAGGCAGTACCAGGCCTGGTGCCCCAAGGCCAAATTCTCTGGCCAGGGGCCAAAGAGAGGCAGTGATAGGGGAAGTGGTGCCCCTCTAGCCCCAGCGGTTGGTGCTCCCTCCAAAGCTCCCTGGTGATGGGTTGGGCGGTGTCTAACACCTGCCTATCCAGTCCCTGACCCAGCTGTCTGTGGGAGGAAAGTTTTGCTACTTCTGGCCACACTGGTCACCATTACTGGGGAGAAGTGGGTTCTTGTGGTGTTAGGCAGAGGGCTGGTTCTTGATTTTGAGGCTCTCCTGCCTTACTGATCATATACTCTGAGGGAGTCCTGGGTGTTGCAGGACATAGTGTCCACCCTCAGGGAGGACGTTGCCCAGCTCCTTGTGGAGTTCATACATATGAACATATGAAAAAGCCAGCAGAAGATTTGGTGCATCACGTCTGCTCGTATTGCAAGGTCCAAAGCTTGAACTAATGTCTCTGCCCTTCCTCCCCACTCCTCCCATCCTCCCTACCCATGATCCTTACTTTCCCTCTATGCCTATCCCAGCCTCTCTTAAAGCTGCCCACTGTCTTCAATGAGATGACCTCTTCCAGCAGTGCATTCCAAGTGTCCACCACCCTCTCTGTGAAGAAGTGCTTCCTGATCTCCTTCCTAAACCTCCACCTCTAGCTTAAAAACTGTGCCCCTAGTGTTATGGTTGCCACTCAGCTTAAAGAGACTCTACGTATCAACCTTATTTATCCCTTTCAAGTACTTGAAGGTCCCAATCATGTCCCATCTCTCTCTCCTATCTTCCAGAGAGTAATGTTCAGTGCCCTCAACCTCTCCTCGTATGCCCTACCCTGCTGACCCACTGTCATCTTTGTAGCCCTCCTCTGGACCTTCTCCAGCAGGTTAATGTCCTTTTTGAGGTGTGGGCACCAGTACATAACTCAGTACTCTAGATGTGGCCTTACCAGTGACCTGTACAAGGGCAGTATAACCTCCTCTCTCCTACTACTGATCCCCCTAGATATGCATCCCAGCATCTTGTTTGCCTTTGCTGCTGCTTTCTTGTACTGTGTGGAGTGCTTCAGGTCACTAGTGATCATCACTCCCAGGTCCTTCTCCTCCTCTGATACTGATGCTTGGACTCCACCCAGGTAGTACTTGTGACGCTTTGACAGCTGGTTCTGATTAATCTATGCTTTTTGTAATATAAAAATGTGTTCTTGAGTGTTTCATGAGACATGCTGTTTCAGCTAAAAGATAAAAGCCAGGAGATAATTACAGGCTAGAAGAGACTTAAAGTAAGGATCTCCTGTTTATCTAGCTTAATTGTAGCTGCCAGCTGCTAGGCTGGAAAATCATAAACTTTTATGACGTTTAGAAAAAGAATACAGGTTATGTCACTGTGGTGCGAAGTCATAAAAAGTCCTTTGTGTCCTTGAGAGATGATGCTGCTCATGGATGAAAGAAAGGACTTGGAAAATTACAGACTTAATTGGGAAGTCATATGGGTAAACAAGTTTTTTCTGCTGATGTCACCTATTAATTTACCTCCTGATGCATGACATCCTGATTGTATAATTTTTAATAAACAGAGGAGGAGCTGGGTGACATCATTGAGAAGGCAGGGTCAAGACAGTGTTTTTAATTATGCTATAACAGACCTTTACAGACACACGTTTGGACTCTGAAAAAAGAAACATCTACGGCACTAGAAGAAAAGAATACATTGGGTAGACAGATCTAAGTGTGTTATTGGTAGGAATTTGCACTTTTTAAAGCTTATTGTTTTAAAAGATTGTATGTTTTGTGATACATGGTTCTGTGTTTTACCTTTGACATTTTTATATATTTTAAGTAAACCTCTCTTTTTAGAGACTACCTGGTATGCCTTTGAAATTCTTTCTTTGACAAGGGAAACATATATGGTTAAAGCTGACACTGTACAAAGCTTACTGGTTTTACCAAACTGGGAAAAGGTAAGAGTTTATTCTGAGGTCTTTAATAGAGTTTTTAAGGGCTAATTTTGTATGCTGATTTAGGTGCCCATAAAAGATATCTGCCCCGAAGAGCAGAATTATCTGAGCCTGTACATTGGGTACGCTAGCAAGAGGTTCACAGTTTGAATCCCTCCAAGAACTTGAGACCAAAGTTTGATTCGAACGTACAAAACAGACAGGAGGGTTACCCTGTTCTGTTAACAATACTACGCTCTGAGGTTGGCACTGTGGGAGCAGAGGGCCTGACCTGCTGAGTGGGGTTGTGACAGTACTCTGTCCTGGGATTCTTGGCTACAATATGCATAACTTGTATTTTTTGGCATTGAAGCCAAGCTGCCAGCTTCTGGACCACCTCCCCAGCTTTTCCAGATTTTCCTGTAGGTCCTGTATCTCTTCAGCTGTGTCCACTCTCCCGAAGAGCTTGGTGTAATCCGCGAATAGGCACATTTTGCCCTTAATGCCACCCCCAATGTCATTGATGAAGACATTGAACAACACTGGCCCCAGTACAGAGTCCTGTGGGATCCCACTGGTTATCTCTCTGGTACCAGATAACTCTCCCCCATAACCACCCTCTGTGTTCTGTCCCTCAGCCAGTTTTCCACCCATCTGGCCATCTTTCCCCCAACCCCAAGATCCACCAACTTCCTGATCAACCTTTTGTGGGGCACAGTCAAAGGCCTTACTGAAATCAAGATAGAGGATGTCTACCACTTGGTCCCCGTCTACTGTCTTAGTGACATAGTCAAAGAAGTCAGTCAGATTCGTTTGACTTGATCTCCCCCCATGAACCCATGCTGCCTCGCATCCTGAAGAGCGTGCTCCTCTAGATATTCCACCAACCTTTCCTTTAGTATAGTCTTCATGAGCTTGCCCACAGTGGAGGTCAGATTGACTGGTCTGTAGTTCCCTGGGTCATCCTTAGGACTGCTTTTGTGGAGGGGCACTACATGTGCTGTTCTCCAGTCCTGCGGTACCATCCCTGACTCTAGTGAACTATTAAATAGGTCTGCCAGTGGCCCTTCCAGCTCCTCAGCCGGTTCTTTTAGTACTCTTGGATGTACTGTGTCCGGGCCTGGTGATTTGTCCACCTTCAATGCCAGCAGACACTCCCTCACGCTATCCTTCTCTACCACTTCATCTGTGTTCCCCTCCCTTCCTGCTCCTTTTCTTCCTCCTGAAGGCACTGGTCCGTCCTTCTCCCTGGTGACGACTGAACAGAAGTTTTCATTTAGTATCTCTGCTTTTCCCCATAATCCTCCACCCACTCCACCCCTTTCTTAAGCCTAACGATCCCTTCCTTCTTGTCCCTTTTCTCACTTATATAGCGAGAGAAAGCCTTCTCCCCCTTAATTCATTCAGCTGTCTGCAGCTCCTTCTGTGCCTTTGCTCGCCGGGCTTCCTTACTTGCCTCAATAGCCAACCTTCGGTAATTTTCCTTATCCACTTCTCTTTTGGTCTTCCTGAATTTTCTATAGGCCAACCTCTTTCCCCTTGCTTCCTGGGCAACCCCAGAACTGAACCAGTTGGGCACTTTAGTCCTCGTATTCTTATCCCTGAGCCTGACACAATCATCTGTGGCAACCAGTATTCCTTCCTTAATGATAGACCACCTTTGGTCCACCCCCATATCTGCTTTGATGCCCGCCAGATGGCTCCTTAGCACTCCGCCCATTTTCCTGAAGTCCAAGATTTTGGTTTTAGTCGGGATGCTTTCCCTACCAATATCCAACTGAAACCACACTGTGCAATAGTTACTTCTACCCAGTGGCTCGCTGTCCTGACATGCGGAAGCGCAAATTCAGGATGTCCACTTTGAACCATATTATACCATCCCAGGAGAAAGGCATGTGATTCTGCTCCCTGGACCTCCATGACTAATTCTTCTACATTCCAGTCTGTCTGTCCCACTGATGGTACCTCCGGTTCTGTGCAGAAGTGATTGTCTATCAGTTCCAGTTCATGCCCTTCGTCCTCTTGGCAGTGGTGGCAGCCTTCCTGTGGTGCAGAGGCGTCTGGGTTTACCCTTACCTGGACGACTGATAGCTGGGCTGTCCAAGGAGGCCGTAGAGTGGTCCAAGGATCTGTCCCTCCAGACCTGCAGAGACTTGGGCCTCTTGTCTTGGTCAACCCAGCCAAGTCTAAACTGACCTCCTCGCAAGTGATCCACTTTATCCAGTCAGAGTTAGGCTCCCTGTGGGCCACGGCATGTCTCCCTGCAGACTGAGCACTGGATCTTACCTGCTTTGTGTGATCATTTCAGGTTGGGCGCTCGCGCCCTGCCCTGTACTTCTGCAGCTGATGGGGTACATGGCATCCTGTACCAGTGGGGTCTGGTGGGATTGCTGGTTGATGTGGCATCTGTGGTGGAAGTTAGGGTGTTAGTGGTCCCAGCACCTAGGACAATTGGACCAGCTAGTCACAGTGACCCAGCCGATGTGGGGTGCTGTCCCGTGGTGGCTAATCCCAGAACATCCGGAGGAAGGAGTCCTCTTTGTCCACCTAGAACTGACTGTTACTTTCATGAGGGACACATCACTGGTGGGGTGGGGAATGTACCTGGGAGATCACAGGCCCACAGGTTGTAGACACTGAGGGAGTCCCGTCACCACATCAGTGTGCTGGAGCTCCATGCAGTGTGGCTTACTCTGATGGAATTCGCTCCTCTTGTCTGGGGTCAGGTCATGTAAGTTCAGACAGACAACACCATGCCCTTGTTCTACCTGAGCATGCAGGGTGGCACGCACTCCTTTCCTTGTGTCAGGAGGCCCTCCATACCTGGACCCTAATACTCAGACAGTGAAAATCTACTACCGATCTAAATCTCTGTAGCTGACAGTTGTTTTCAGCTGGATGCAAGAGACGTCGCATGAGTGTTCACTGCATCAGGAGGTGGTGAGCCACCTGTTCTCCTTATGGAGCACACCTCTGGTGGTCCTGTTTGCCTCCTGGGAGAACACAAAACTGAAGCTCTTTTTGTGCCTGCCCCCAAAACACACACAGAGGCTGGAACATTAGTGGGGGATGCCTTCACGAGGCCCTTGATCCCTGTTCTCATGTATGCCTTTCCTCCTTTCCCTATATACAAGGTGGCGATCGAGGCCCTGAAGTACAAAGCGTGGATGATTCTGATAGCTTCGTACTGGCCGTGGCAGTTCTAGTACCTGGAGCTCCTCAGCCTCAGCCTCAGCTGCAGGCTTCTATGGTAGTTCCCTCTTTGCTCGGACCTGCTAACCAGACAACAGGGGATGATCCTGCATCTGGGCCTTCAGTCCCTGCACCTCAAAGCTTGGTTACTGAGAGGCTAGATTTCCAGGCTTTAGATCTTATCTCCCATTACAGCATCGACCTAGAGTCTTGCTGGGATGCTACATTTTGGACCTCCGTTCTCCAATCTCTTTTTACCAAGTAGAGGTGCGCTCCTTGCCCCTTCCTCCCAGAGAACTGCTGGAAGTCCGCCATTGTGCGGATAAGTGAACCATATCTACATCCCTAGAAAAATAGGTTACTCACCTGTAACTGTAATTCTTGGAGTGGTTTATACTAGTAGTTCACATGCACACCACTCACCTGGCCTCCCCCTGGCAAGTGGCACACAGATCCCTACTTCCAGCATGCAAGCTTTGATGGCACGAGGTAGAACCCGATGATATACCTCCCAGGTGGTGGGAGGAGCTTACCTTAAAGATGTTCCGATGAATCAGCACTTCTGGTGGAACTGCCATCACGTGGATGTGAACTATATATCACACTAAGAACTATGGTTACAGGTGAGTAATCAGTTTTTACTGTACCTTCCCCTCCCCTCCTCTCTTCCTACTTTCTTAGAAACTTATGACTTTTGCTTCTTCTCTGTATATGCATAACACTGAAAGAATTAAGTCAGGCTAGGTTTTAGGCAGAATGGTAATGTATCAAAACACCTTTCAGTCTACAAAGGCTGAGAACGGTAAACTACAGACGTAGTTAGTCCATGTTAGGATTCATCAGCAGTGCAGATCACATTCCCTTAACAGACTGCCCTGTCTCTTGTCCAGCTTCTACTTCTCCCTCCACTCTTCTTCCTCTGTCTACTCCCTATCATACTACTCTGGTCTGCACCTGTACGTAACTCCCTCTCCTGCTTTCGCTATATTCACCTCCATTTTCTCCTTCCGTCCTGCTTCCTTTGCTCCCCCCCCCATTCACACTACTCTTGTCTGCACCTGTACATAGCCCACTTTCCTGTTCTCGCTGCACTCCCCTTCTCTTACCTTCATTTTCTCCTTCTGTCCCCCTCCCTCTGCTCCTTCTTCCTGAGCACATTACTCATATCTGTGCCTGCACCTACCTCCACCCCTGCTTTCACTGCACTCCTGTCCTGCTCTATTTATTCCTCCTCTCTCCTCCCAGAACCACAAGATCACACTGCCTTCATAACTAAATAAATTATAAAACATGTCAAGCAGATCCTCTCTCTGTAAACTGCTCTGTTACAGGGTTGTGACACTGGGTTGCAATTCATCCACTGCCTGTTTGTCTTAAACAGAAGATAAGTCCTTCCTGTCTGTGAAAGCAAGAATGATTTGGAATGATGTGGCGAGGTGGGAGGCAGAGATGTGTGTAAAATGAGCAGAGATATACTATTTAGTTGCATGACTCAAATATAGTGTAGAATCTGTTACATAAGCTGAAATTGAAACTAATATGCAAGCTAAAAATCTTTGTAAAAAGTCTATGTATTGCTTCAGACAGAGCTCGCATTAATTTCAAAACACCCCTTCCAGCTCCTGTTATTAGCCAGTACTAGACACGAACACTGTCTTCCCCAGCGCACACACTCCTTTAATATTAATTTCAGATCTTATCTGTGTCAGTCTTCACCATTCATCAGAAATGGGTTCTGGCGGTCCACGACGGGGAACCTTTTTTTTTTGATGGGCAGAATTGACCTTTTGAGCTACTTCGCCATTGAGGCGGCCTTTTCTTGGCTTTCAGCGGGTTGGCCGTTGGGTGTCATCGACACTGCCCTCCTGCCAGTTCTTCATCTCCGCCACAGAGGTCGCACCTCATGGAGCTGCAATCAATATGACGCCCGGCGTCTTCGGCCTTGAGATTTACCTGCGGTTAGCCCTCCTCGACACTACTGCTGGTAAGACAGTTCCATAATTATTTTTCAGCAACGTCAAGTCTGTTTTTGAATTGTGTTTCTGTTTATCATGTTTTGGTCAGAGGGCAAAAAAATCGCTGAAAGCGGGCGGCCTAATGAAGTCGGTGCCCATCTTGACCTAAGTACTCCGTACCGACCAGCATGATCGTTGCCTTGCGTGTCTTGGCCCGCTTCACGACATGGATTCATGTAACGCCTGCTTCTCCATGGACTGTCGTGCCATCGATCAACGCGCGTGGAAAGTTGGACGAGCTCCGCTGACTTTCAGGGATGGGCGTGCACTTGGACCAAGCCACGGTCTCTCGGCCTTCCCTCCGGGTCCCCTCCCGGTTCTATACGGACCGCTGAGGAGGGGGCTTCTTCTTCTAGTAGCCTCGCTATCGCAGAAGCCCCTTCCGCGGTGCAGGAGGTCCAGTCCATTCCCCCTGGGGAGCTGGTGGGAGGCACCACTCTGGCAATCGCCCCTTCGGGGGAGAAGGCGCACCCAGTGTAGTTTCCTCGGGCTGGGAAGCCTGGGTTGGCACCATCCTCGACGCCATCTGTTGGTGCCATCTTGGGCCTTGGCGCCGTTTGTGGTGCCGTGGTCAGTGCCGGTCTGCCGCTCAGCGCCATCGACGCCATTCGCAGCGCCGATGCTGCTGACAGCGCTGTGGGAGGTTCTCCGGCGCTGTCTTAGACTGTTTCTCGCCTTGGCGCTGTGAAAGATGGCGCTGTGTCTAGCTCTGGTGCCGCTTGCAGCACTGAACGAGGACACAGCGCCGTGGGAGGCGTCGCCCTCAGCGCCAAGGGAGCGGCTGGTTTCGCTATCGGTGCTGTCGCGGATGCTGGTGCCGTTCGGTGCACAGTGGGACGAGCCGGTGCCATGGCAGATATCGACTCCAGCTCTGCTGCCGCTCTTGGCGCAGTCTCTTCTTTGGGCATCTTTCGCAGTGCCATTGTGGAGCTCGGTGCCAGCTCTGATGCGGACACCTGGACTGGCACCTTCTTCGATCCAGACAGGAGCGGGTGTCCGCGTACGGTCTGGCACCGGACTTCGGTCTCTGTCTCTTCGGAGACGGACCCAGAGTCTGGTTCGGACCGGCTGTCCGACTCTTTGGAGCTGGTGGCCCATGTGGAGACCCTGGTAGTTTCCTCGGCTGACCGGAGCCAGCCTCCCTCTGAGGAGCGGGCGGTAACCCCCGAGTCTAGGGTAGGGGTGCTGACCAGCAGGCGGTAGAGCAGGCTACCGTTGCCCTGCTGCCTGGACTTGGAGGGTTTTATGCCCCCCCCCCCGTTGGGTTACCCCTCAGGTGGTGTGCCTGGATCGCCCAACTTTAGAGCCGACTGGAGCACCCACGGGAGGGGAGGGTGCTACTCCTTGGGTGGTCCCTTCGGGGACTGACCAGGGCTGTCAGCTGCCTAGGCTGGTGTTGAGGAAGGGGCTCTTCCCGGTTCCGAGGGCCAGGGTTCGATCACGGTGACCTTTCTGGGCCCCAGGGTTCGGGAAGAGTCGTAGCGCAGACCCCGTCCTTCCTTCTCTGTCTCGTCAAGAGGGCCCTGGTCTGGTCTTTGGAGGGAAGGGACCATCCTTTTGGAATTCCACGGTCCTGGTTGCCTCACAGGGGGGATTCTTCAGGGCACAGCCTAGGCAGTTCCAGCATGGTTGATCAGCTGTCGGCTGTTGGCTTTTCCGGAGCTCCTCCTTCCCTTGGGGCACCTGGTGCACTCTCTTGCCCTGACAGAGGACAGTCGCCTTCTGTTGTTGACTTAGCCCCCACTCCTCTGTCACCATCTCCTACTCTCCCAGGCATTCTTGGTCCTAGGGGATCTCTCTCCTGGGAGAAATTCAGGGGGTGCGGCTGCTCACTTCCCTACGTACGTCAGGGCCATGGACAAGTGGGTGTTCCGCCCTCCACCTGAGCAGCCAACCTCTGGGTCTCCGAGGTCTTCCGCTTCCTCATCCTCCTCTTCGGGAGGAGAGGAGCCCTCCGTCCATATCTCCCCTGCTGCTGATCTTGCAGCGTATCAGCGTTTCCTCGTGCGAATGATGGAAGACTTGCATGTCACCCCACCCTCTCAGTACAATTTGGAGCATTCAACGTGCGCCTTTCTAGGCGATTTAATTGCGGACACCCTTGTGGTGCTCACCTTGCCTGCTTCTTTCCAGGAGGCGTTGTTGCGGTTCTGGCAAATACCCTTTTCTGTAGTCCCAGCTCCTAGGGATGTGAGCCAGAGGTATTGTGTGTCCCCGTTCTACCCCCCCTCCCCCGTCTCCAGGTCGTATGCCTCATCCTTAGTCAGAACTGACGCAGCTGGACACTCCCGAAGGGCTTCGCGCCCTCCACCTTGAACGATCCCTAGATCAAGATTCCATGGATTTTGACTTTGGGGGGGGACCTTCTACTCGGCATGGTTGCTTCTTTCAATTTTTGCTAATCAGGTCCACTATGCTACCTAGGATAGGTTTCTGTGGTCCAGACTAGGTCAACTCCTAGCCTCTATGCCTGATTCGGAGGTAACCAGACAAGCCATTGCACTCTCTGCACAAGGCCTGGAGCTAGCAAGGCACCAAGTGAGGGCATTGTACGACGCCAATGAGGTAGCTTCCAGGGTCGTAGGGACAGCGATCTGCACTAGGCAGACAGCATGGCAGCATCTTTCCCGATTCTCACCCTTGGCCCACCTTAGGGCGATTTCCTCCACGAACTGGAGAACCCAGCTTTTCTCCCATAGGGTAAGGCGGCGTCTGTTGGGGCAGCCTCCTGCCCCCTCCAGGGGTCCTCGTCTCACTCTCCCCAGTCTCTGGCCTCGCCAGGCCCGTAAAGGTTCTCCCTCTGTTTTTCCCCCCACTGGGAGCTAAGGGACTTAATTCTTTAGGGTCTAGGGCCCCCTTCGGGGTGGCTCGGTACTCACCCAAATGTGATGAATGGTGAAGATTGACACAGATAAGATATGAAAATTACATACCTACCATAATTCCTGATCTTTCTATGTATCTTCACCATTCATCACAAATCCCACCCACCATCCCCCTGGGGCCTCAGTCTCTTGAGTCCTCCTTCCTCTGTATGTCCCCTTCCTCCCCTTCCTTTTTGCTTGTCAGGAGCAGGGTGACCTTGGGCACACGGGGATTTTTACCTTCTGACAGGAGGGAAGAGGGATTGGGGGAGAGGGCATTTCTCTCCTCAGTGCCTCTGCTCCACCCCTTTGGGGTGGGGGTTGGTGGTTGCCCTCTCTTCTCTCTCTCTCTCTCTCCCCCCTCTATTCTTGTCCTTAGGGTCTCATCCCTCAAATTAATTTATGAAACTTATTGTTTCTGACCTCCAGATATGTGGTTTCGGGGGGGGGGGACAACCCTGTATCCTGTCCCTTTCTTCCAGAATAGCCACTTCTCCTCATGTCTAAGTTCTTGCCAGTGATTCTGTGCTTTGAATTCTGGCAATTCAGCCTTCTGGCTACTCCTTACAGTTCCTATACAGTCTGGAGACGGTCAACAGTTCAGGTATGTCCTCCCCTCCCCATTCCTAGTTTTCCCTCCTCCCTCCCTCCCTTTTCTGCTTCCAGAGATTGGGCCCCTTCCCAATCCTTAGTTTTTCTCAATCTCCTTCTGTCCTCTCCGTCGTTTATGTCTCCTTTTAGTTTGTGTATCTTTTCCTTTGTCTGTCCCTTGGACTTCCTTGTCCCTCCCTCTCAACCCTTTCTTACTCTACAGCGACTCAGAACTGGCGGGAGGGCGGGGTCGATGATTCCCAACGGCCAACCCGCGAGTGCCACGCAGTGCGTCGGCCTCGAGGGCGGCGCTGTCAGTGAATTGACTCCGCCCATCCAAAAAAAAAAACCACTCCCGTGGGGTCGTAACCTCTGACCAGAACCTATTTGTGATGAATGGTGAAGATACACAGATCAGAAATTATGGTAGGTACATAATTTTCATTTCAAAGCAATGGGGCCTGATGGGATTCATCCCAGAATTCTAAAAGAACTAAGGGTAGAACTAGTGACACCACTGACTACCCTCTTTAACAAATCATGGGAGGATGGGGTGGTACCCGAGGACTGGAGAAGGGCAGATGTGATTCCCCTTCACAAAAGTGGGAGCAAGGCAGAAGCAGAAAACTACAGACCTGTTAGTTTAACCTAAGTGGTAGGGAAAATGATGGAATCACTTCTGAAGGAAAGAATTGTTGAGTATTCTAGAGGCTAGAGGGCTCAGGACCCAAGGCAGCATGGATTCACAGCGGGAAGGTCATGCCAGACAAATCTAATAGATTTCTTTGACTGGGTGACTAAAGTAGTAGATCAGGGAGGGGCTGTGGACATGGTCTACCTAGACTTTAGCAAGGCATTTGACACAGTCCCACACAAAGATTAATATACAAGTTAGCCAGCCTGGGAGTGGGTCCCAAGATGACAGCCTGGGTAAAGAATGGCTGGAGAATAGGACACAGAGAGTAATAGTAAATGGAGTCCACTCTGAAGAAAGGGGGGTTACTAGTGGGGTACCGCAGGGTTCAGTATTAGGACTGGTCCTCTTCAGTGTCTTTATAAGCGACATTGCAGAGGGACTGGAAAGAAAAGTATGTCTCTTTGCAGATGACACAAAGATCTGCAACAGAGTTGATGCACAAGGTGGGGTGGAAAAGATGAGAAGGGACTTGGCAAGGTTAGAGGAATGGTCAAATGTATGGCAGCTTAGATTCACTGCTAAGCAGTGCAAGGTAATGCACCTGGGAAACAAAAACCCTGGGGAAGAGTACACAATGGGGGGTGAGATACTAACAACAACAAAAATGGAAAGGGACCTGGGGGTAGTCATATCAGATGACCTAAAGGTGGGCAAACAATGCGAGAGGGCTGCAAGGAGGGCTGGGGGGATACTGGGATGCATAGGGAGAGGCATCACCAGTAGAAAACAGGAAGTTATTATCCCTCTGTACAGACAGTTGGTGAGACCCCATCTGGAGTACTGTGTGCAGTTCTGGAGACCCAATCTCCGCAAAGACATAGACAGGATGGAGACTGTCCAGAGGAGGGCAACTAAAATGGTGCAGGGTCTGCACTGGAAGACATATGAAGAGAGTCTTAAGGAGCTGAATATGTATAGCCTCGAGGAAAGGAGGGAGAGGGGGGACATGATAGAAACTTTCAAGTACCTCAAGGGAATCAACAAAGTCCAAGAGGGTAGCATCTTTCAAAAGAGGTGTGCAAGAACAAGGGGCACAATTTGAAGATAGAAGAGGCGGCTCAGAGGTAATTTAAGGAAGTATTTTTCACAGAGGGTTGTGGATGCATGGAGCTGACCTTCCGGAGGAGTTGTGGAGTCAAAACAGTGGTGGAATTCAAGCATGCATGGGACAGTCATAAGGCAATTCTAGGGGGTTGGGGGTAGGAAGAAGTAGGCTGCTGGTTAACTAGGATCTGCAACTTATCCATTAGGTAGGGAAAAGGGCAGACTGGGTGGGCCAAACGGTCCTTATCTGCCGTCAAAATCTATGTATCTTCTCCCCACTCAAATAACTCACCTTTTCTTTTTTTTTTTTTAATAACTGTTTATTGAAAGTTTCATTTTTAACAGCTCACAAAACTACATTCACATATACCAACGATTTACAAAAACACGAGAAGAACAATGCTGGCAATAAGAACCATTATTCAAATAAATGTATGATCTCTAAATACATAGACTATCTTAATCCTCAACTCCCCCACCACCAATTCTCCATATTTTCTATTATCTTTTTTTGGATTAAAAAGAAAGGAGAAAATATCACAAAGTTAATTTCTATCCCATTCAGAGGTGAGCGGGCCATTAGAACAACTATAAAGAGGGTGTAGGGAGCGATATGGGGGAGACGCATAGTACCAGAGGAACATTCCCTTTTAATCCTGATTGGCTAATATATCAAGTATGTTTCTATTCTGTCGTTCTGCCAAAAAGTGGAAAAATGGAAGCCAATGGCCAATAAATTTATCCTTCTGTAGTCGTACCTTGGCAGTCAGGCACTCCATCTCCATCAGATGTAAACATTTATCCATCAAAGAGGCCAGTGTAGGCACCGTTGAAGTCAACCACCTTTGAGAGATGGCCTTTAGGGCCGCCACGCAGATACTGAAAAGATATATCTGCATCTTCTATGGTAGTATACTCGGCGGTAACCCCAAAACCCATGTCCGAAAATCTAAAGGTACCTCCACCCCAAATATCTTCCCTACCGCCTGCCCTATCTCTTTCCAGTATGTTTGTAACAAAGGACATGCCCAAAAGACATGGGCACGTGTACCTACCCCTGTACAGCCTCTCCAACATTCTTCTGACGGGTGGACTCCATAATGTTTTGTAATCACAGGGGTCTGGAAATAGCTTGCAACCACCCGCCACCTAAAATCCCTCCAGGATGGAAAGGCTGAGGTGGAGAACATCCCCTGCCACACCTTCTCCCAATCTGCTTCAGTAAGCTCAACTTGTGCTTCTTGGTGCCACTTGGCCTTTATTTGCTCAGTTGAGTCCCTCCCCATATTCATAATTAAGCCTACAATCTGTGGAACTCTGCCTTTGACCTAAGGGGACTCTGCCAAGGAAACTAGAAGTTGTTTTACTGGATTAGGGGGTTCATTCAGTTGGGATCTGCGGGTTTGATCTACTAAGTAATGTCTAAATTGTAGAAATCGGAAAAAGTCCCTTCTGGGTAATTGGAATTCTAGATAGATTTGCTGAAAAGATTTAATTTCACCTCCCCTAAAAAAATTTTCCTATGGTGGAAAGTCCCTGTCTTTCCCAGGCCCTATATCCTCCCTCTATTTTAAATGGGAAGAAATCAACACAAGCCCTCAGTGGGGTGTCCTTAGATAAAATAATGGGAAGCTTATGTTTATTACATATCTCCACCCATGTCTTTTAAGGTCTTCACCCATTTGCTACCTGAGGTCCATAACTTGATATTAGCTGCATCCGTAAATAATAAATCTCCTGTATTGACCAATCTCCTCGATGGTTTTTCCAAGTGAACCCATAGTGGGGGCTTTTCAGTACAGATATGCAGAATAAAATACTGTGGTTGAGTTGCCCAGCAATACACTTTAAAATCTGGGAGAGCTAAACCCCCCTTCCCACCTTTTTCTTAGGAGCAGTTAGCACAGACCATTTAACCCTGCCCCCCAAAAAAAAATAAACTTGGCAAGGACAGACCTCAGAGTTTTCCAGAACATACTAGGAGGCCTTAAAGGGACCGCTGAGAATATAAACAGGAATCTGGGAAGTAAGTTCATCTGAACTGTTTCTGTTTTACCAAAAAGGGATAAGGGAAGCTTTTTACATTTTTGCACTCTGCCTGTATTTCCAGCAATAATTTCATGTGGTTCATCTGGTACAGTTTGGAAATATCTCTAGGGACCCGTATACCTGAACCCAGAGTTCGCCCACCGGAGCCCAACCAAATCTAGAGGTAATGGGCCCAAGTATGAGCCCAGCGGAAGCAATTCCGTCTTGGTCTCATTTACTTTAAAACCCAATACAGACCCAAACTGTTTTAATAATTCCAAGACCTTGGGCACCATTTGAGCTGGATCGGTGATTTATAATAACGTGTCATCTGCGTAAAGTGAGATATGCACTTCCTCACCCCCCAACCTAATACCCTTATAAATTGGAGATTGGCGAATTAACGCTGCTAAGGGCTCGATACTGAGGGTGAACAAGAGGGGGTGATAGGGGACAGCCCTGTCGAGTTCCCCACCCTATTTCAAAGGGTGCAGATGTTACTCCATTTATTTTAACCTGTGTGGTAGGAAACTTCTAGAGATTAGATAGCCATGAATGGAATTTGGTAGCGAAACCAAACCGCTTCAGTGTTTCATTCAGGAAGAGCCAGTCAAGGTGATCGAAAGCTTTCTCTGCATCAGTCGAGATGACTGCATATAGGATCTCAGAGAAGAATGACTTGGCAGGGTCCAACACATTCAACGAGGTGAATGTTATCTTGAATGTGCATGCTGGGGATAAATCCTGTCTGGTCTGTATGAACAAGACCTGATATAGCCACCTGCACCCTTACCTCAGTAGCCTTGGAAAAAATCTTTGCGTCTTGATTTAATAAGGAGTTGGGATGATAACTCGCACATGAAGTCTGATCCTTTCCTGGTTTGGGTATAATAGACACAAGGGCCCTATTCCAAGAATCTGGCATCTGCCCTCCTTCATGATCTTCATTGCATACCTTAGTCAGAAGGGGGATAAGCTCCCCTGCAAAAGCCTGATAGAACTCCTCTGGGAAGCCATCTGATCCTGGGGCCTTACCCTTGCTAAATGACTTAACCATGGCCAAAATTGTGTGTCAGTGAATGGAGAGTCCAGCATCTGCTGCTGTTCCTTGTTGAGCTTTAGGAGAGTCACCTTTTCAAAGAACTCTACAATTCTCTAATGCCCCTCTTTTCTCTCCTGATTATACAGCTGGGAATAGTACCCTTGAAATTCTTTAGCTATCTCAACAGGAGCCGAAATGAACCCCTTTTCAGTGTCCTTCACTTTTAATTTGGAAACATACCTATTGGCCTCCTGTTTTTTTTTTTTTTTTTAATCGTAGAGCAAATAATCTCCCTGCCCTATCTCCCCACTCATAATATTTCTGCCTTGTAAACCGAAGTGTGTTTTCAGTCTCCCTTAACAAGATCCCATTCAGTGCTTTCCTGGCTTGTTTTATCTTTGGTAGCAGGGCTAGGTCCCTCGTTTTCTATGATCTAATTCTAGCTGCCAGAGATTGTCTTCTGCCTTTCTTAATACAGCCTTGTGTTGTTTCTGCTTATAAGAGGCATAGGATATAACATGGCCCCTCACCACTGCCTTCAGGCAATCCCATACATACTTAAGCGGGGTGTCTTTCTCTGCATTTTTCTCTAAGATAATTTGAGATAACCTCCTTAGTAGATGTAATAAAAACCTCATTGTGTAGTAAACTTACATTGAATCTCCACCCTCCCTTAGAGCTCCCAAGCCCCATTGTAATTCACAAATCAGCAGGGCATGGTCTGATAAAGTGATGGGCCTAGTGTTAACCTCCTGTAATGTGTGAGCCCATTTCTTTTGGGTATATATCCTGTTTAAATGGGTATAGGAGTTAGAAGCTGAGGAATAGAAAGTAAATTCTTTCCACTTAGGGTTCTGTAGCCTCCACGGTTCCACCAAACCCCCTCCATCCACAGTGTTTTAAGTAATTTGGAGCAAGTTTTATGGCCCTTGCCATGCACTGGGTTCCTGTCTAGAGTTACGTCCTCCACACAGTTCCAGTCCCCTAAACAAAGAATCTCTCCTTCCAGGAGAGATGCCAAGAATTGAAACGTTTGTCTGCAAAATTCCCCGGGGGGGGGTGCATACACAGAAACTATATGAACAATTCTACCCCTCAAGTTCCCAGACACAGAAACTAATCTCCCTGAGCCTGCAGAATGTACGTGGGTGATTTGAAAAGGTAGGTCCCTGTGCACCAGGATCACCACACCTGCTTTTTTGACATCTGGGTGCAAGTCCACGTAGACATTCCCCACCCACATCCTTCTAAGTTTTAAATGTTCAGCTGCAGACAATTGTTTCCTGCAGGGAGGCCACATCACACTTGGCTCACTGTAGCTCCTGCAAAACTCCAGCCCTCTTAACTACTTTAATTACTTTTATATTCCATGAACCAATAATTAACTTATCCATGACTTAAATTAGTAAAGTTCCATCCTAAGTGACATATACTTCTGCTCACCCCCACCTCAGAAATAACATGTCCCTATGTCCACATTATAGTCATTTGTCTGCTTTTTGATACCCCCAATGTAACGATACCAGCAAAAAACAAACAACCCTTACATTTCCACAAACATTTTAACAAAACCAATCATGTATAACATCAATGAAAACATTGAAGACAATGTCCTCTAGTAGTGTTATCCGCCACTCAGGAAAAGGTTTCCTTGATAGATCACCCAAAAGAAAATTGGGTATAGAGACCTAGAACGTCCAATGGCCCACCCGTATCTCTTTCCTCGAGTGGACTTCCGGGTTCTCAGAACAGCTTTTTCCCCAGTGGTGAGTCCTGACGGGGGGCGCGCACTCCTCAAGGAGTGGTCATCCAACACTTAGACGAGGAGCACAACAAATAATATTCTCCCCATCCCATGTCATGCCCTTTCTAAACCTCTCTCTCCTAGAAATCCAGCCCCCATCTTTGAATACAAAAAGCAGACTCTTCCGCAATGGCCGCTCACATTTGCCAAAAGGGGCTCAGGCTGGGGCACTTCCCAACTCCCATCAACAAAATAAAAATTAAAACTTCTTTAAACAGTTGTGCCCCTTGAATCTTACAGCATTTAACCTGTGACTAGTATAAGATTGCCTCATTACCCCAAGACCTGAGCCCTCCACCCCGCTCCCTTTTAAACATTCAACAAAACATTAAAAAAAAACAAAACAACTAGAAAAGGAGAGCAAAAGATAGGCCCCAGGAAAACATTGCCTGGCTATATTAGTACATAAACCCACAATGTAATTAAAGTAGAGGAAATTGAGTCCAAGTGGACAGTTTTACGCTGTCCCCCACTTGGGTACAGTATTGTATTGTACTCTGGCTGTACATGGTTACAGATTTCCGCTTCATTAAGGAATGAAAGTTCCAATGGTAGAGTCAAAGTTGCTGTGAGAGAACATTTCACGGGGTCTAATGTGCCCTACCTCATATGGAGACAGGCTGGTTTAATGTCCAGGGCCACTGCATTTCAGAAGCTCTGTCGCTCTGCAGATTCTTCCTCCACTCCCCTCGTACCAAGTGAAGATATCCACAGAGAGAGAAGATAACTGCACAGCGCCCCGTAATCACTGCGACTCCTTCCCGCTTTGGCCATGTGTTACACTAGAATGGTTCCCTTCCAGACTTTACCATGACATCAGTCACTGTATTGTTCTGGGCAACTTAAACTTGAAGATCAAATGAAAATGTACCATTCAGCCCAAGTCAGTTCCGTTCCATCCAGAAAGTATGATAGCAAAGTATAGTATAAACCTTTATTCTGCAGGGAAAAGTACAGATAGTGGACTTGCTCACCCCAAAAAGACTCTGCTTCCTCTCAAGTGATAGGCTTAGGTTTTTTCAACCACTGTGCCAGATCCGAATGAAGTGACAGCAGACCCCCAGGCTTTTGCTTTCCCTTGGCCGTAGATGGTGATGCTAATTCCCAGATCAGCTCCCCCACCTCCTGTTCAGCTAAATCTTCCTTCAGATCCGGCAGCACGATTCCTACCAATTTCAGGAAGGGAGGAGGCCGCAATCAAATTATCAGAGATCTTCACTTTTTCGTCCTCCTGTACCCACAGCTTTGCCAGGTAACGTACCTGAGCTTTCATCCCTTTAATTGTTTCAGTATTAATAGTACTTTTTTTCTCCTTGACAGTAATGGGGGGGTGGGGTAGTCCTGGTCCACGTACACACTTTGCCCATTCTGATTTAAGATTTTTTTTTTCGCCCAGGCCATACGCATCACCTTCTGCTTCAGCGGATAGCTGAGGAATTTAACTGTAATAGACCTTAGGGGAGCCCCCCGCCCCAGGTTTGGGAACCAGAGCCCTATGGGCCCTTTCTTTTTCTTTTTTTTTTTTAATACTTTATTTTTATTATTATCATATAAACATGACAGAATATCATGATACATAAAGCATGCAGACCAACTCAAGTTGATACCATTGATATACAGTGGTCTGTAAGATGCATGGTGATTATGCATGTGCCCTAGGTGGTACAACATTCAGGGGAAACAATAATTAATGCCATCATTTTATTTTTTTTATTTAGTTTTTGTTAACCGGGTAAGTGCACTAGCCAGCAAGTGACTGTTTTCAGGCACGACCCGGGAAATTGAGTCCTTGTATGTGCTGTATAGGAAGTCCATCAGCCACATGGCAGAGATACCTCAAATAGAAGGATTGTCCAACAAGTCCAGTCCAAAAATGCCAGTATCCCCTTAAAAAAGGGGAAGAATTGGTGCCATGTTAAATGCTTAATGTTAAAATATCAACTTTATATTAGCAGTAGCTAAATTTAACAAAAATCTATGCCGAGTTAATAAGGAAACTTTCCCCTCATTGCTCCAGACCAACAAAAACGTAATCCTTATTTTAATACATGTTGAGGCTTAATAAATTAGCAATTCACTCTCAATAGAAAAAACAATAGACAGGGTAATCACCTACCTTAAACTCCAGTTTTAGTGGTTATGAGCAAACAGTCCTGATGGCAAACCAGGCAACTAGCCGTCCAGGGACAGAGACACAACAGAGGAAGAAAATTACAATTAAAAAAAAAAAAAAATTTGAAATACTGAGGCATAGTCCTCTCGGTAAGAAAGTCATGTAGGGCTTAGAAGGTCCTCTTCATCCACCTGGTCCGCTGTTAGCAGTCCTGCAACCACCGCCTGATGATCGGTCCATTTCCCTGCCTCCACCGGGTCTGAGAAGACATAAACCTTGCTCTGGAATACCGGCCGAAGTCTTGCAGGGAAGATCATGGAATGTGGAATCTCCATTGCTCTCAATTGTCGCCGAACGCCATCAAAGCGCTTCCTGCGCTGTCGCGTGGCATAACTTATGTCGGGGAAGAAATGGATCTGGTTGTTATCTTGAAATAAAGGGGCTTGTTTCCTGGCATATTTTAATATTTTATCTCTCTCTCCCCTACACCAGTCGTAATCAGCATGAGTGTTCAAGGTAGTTTGGAGTTAGATGCCTTACCCCACGGGGTGATTCTATAGGCTTTCTGGATGCCACAAGACTACACTGCCCCTTAAGGTATTAAATTATCTGTGTGCCATTCCCTGAGATACATTGAGGGGTTATCCCCCCTCCGATCCTTCAGGTAAACCAATAATACGAATATTAGCAGCTCTGGATTGATCTTCAAGTGTCTCAAGCCTAGCATGAAGGTGCAGACTTTCTTTCCCCCGTTAGAGTTGTGGCTCCCATAGAAGCATCCTCTTGCTTTTTAATCTGGCTCACTTCCTCCTTTAATCCATCGACAGTTGACTCTAAAATTACCACTCTGCTGTTAGTCATCTACTTTAGTGTTTAGAGATGTCACCGACTGGATCAGGAGTTGCAGCTTGTGGCCCAGTGTCTCAATAGTTTCTCCCATGCCCGAAGTCGTCGAAGGCTGCGTGATATCGGGAGGCAAGGCCCCAAATTTTCCTTTACTTTTTGCTCCGCCACCTTGCTGTTTCTTTTTTTGGATTGCCCATTTTTGTAAAGTTGAGGTTGCTCTTTTCGATTTATAATAAGGAGAAATTGCAGTAAAGCTTCCAAAATACAATTTTTGGCAAATATAGGGGTAGTTTCCTTACAGCTCCAGAAAAACTGCTGCACGCTGCTCAGGCTTCACAGCGCCCCCATCCCCTGTGGGCTCTTTCTGTACCCAGTTCCGAGTCAGCTGACCGATCAAGCTCTTTTTTGTAGCTAGCACGCCATAAATCCAGCTGTATCATCTTGTTCTAGCCCCTCTGGAATTCCAAAGATCCTAATATTGTTGCGCCTTGAATGCACCTCAGCATCTTCTTCTCAGGCCAAGTTCCCTTTCCATTTTGTACAAATATAGCAGGGGGCGACCGAAGGCCAAGTGCTCAGTCTGCATCGTGTCCATTTGGGTTTCCATTTGTGAAGCACGCTGCTCAAGTTTCTGAAGATTATTTTGGATGCCTGTTACTTTATCATCTATTTTGTGTAGCATCCTCATGATGACTCTGGTATTGGCTCTTCCCATCACTGACCCCACTTCCGAACCAAAATCCTCCTCCTCCTCCCTGGAGCCTGCGGTGGCGGTTGAGGTATGTGACGCCACCGGACTCCTATCTCTAGGCTGTGCTGTTACATGCTCCATTTTCTGTAGCCTGGGAGTGCTGCGCCCTGACTTTTTAAAGTTCGGCATTCGGAAAAAGACTCTGAATATTAGCAGAGGTCCCGCTAAGCAATATTTTGCAAAAATAGTGGCATATTGCAATAGATAATACCGCTGAGTACTTGGCGCTCTAAGATCAGTCAGCCATACCGATAGTGACATCACTGGAAGTCACAACTCACCTTTTCTAGTTTTTAAGCTATTAACTTTTCCTTGGTGCACTTAACTACTCTCATACCTTCCTGATAGCAGTGGCAAATGCTTTGGAACTGTACTTTTTCGCATTCTGATTAACAGGCGAGTCTAGAGCAGATCTGTTTTCGCATAGTAGAGATTTCCAAGTGAAAATATCTAGAAGTCACAGGGGTTGGGGGCAGACCTAGTGGATAAGAGATGTGTGTTAGTCAAGTTAGCTACATCATTGTGAAATTTACTGTATAAATTATCAAAAATGTGTAGTTTGGGGGCATGCCTTTTCCCCCCATGTAGCTGTTTGGCCCTTGAGTTGCCACCTTCGCCTGCATCATGTCCGCTGCTGGCAACCCCTTCCCCTATCTACCACTTCCCTTCCCCACACCCTCACCTTCAAAGCTAGTGGGGATCAGCGCAAACCATTGCCCGAAGGTGCAGGAAGCCATCATTCGGGTGGCCTGATGCACATTCTTTTTGGTTTTCCTCCCGTAGCTCTTCCTGCTCCTCGAGTTGTTACTGGGTAGTGCACTTGCAGGCTTTCGCAAGCACACAGTGATGCTCTGTGGAAGAGGCAGGCTACCTGCTCCACCACTATGGTAATTTCTGCTGCAGAATCACTCTGCCATCCCCTGCTGGCTGGGAGCAGTACTGTATGGCAGGGCTTCCTGAGTCAGCCTCAGAGTCTGCTCCCAGACATGGGTTGCTGGCATAGGAACGCAACAAGCTTCCACCTGGTCTCTGTATCTTATGGTAGTCCCCCATGATGAAAAAGGAGGAGGTTTAATATCCTGAGTATTTTATCTAGCACAGTAAAAGCCAACAGCACAGTCTTGTAAATAAACAGTAATGCTTTTAAGTTTTTTTTTTCTTTTCAAATTCTAACAGTCTTAATATACATTAGTATGATTTCTGGGTGTTTTTCCATTGTTTTTTTTTTAGGCCCTGAACTTTTAGGAGTTGGTTCTTTGCTGAAGAAATACATTGCTCTTCTGTGTACACACATTGGAGATATCTTGCCCGTAGCAACTAGCATTGCCTCTACTGGTCATAGACACTTTGCAGAAGTCTCACGGATTGTTGAAGGAGACTTAACAGGTAACTTTTTTCATTGTACTTTCTAGTGTAATTACTTCTTAGTCATCATTTGTGCTCACATTTAAAATCCAGACTAAGGCTTAAATTTTGTAACCGGAAGTAGCAAAATATAACATGGTTGATGAAACACTTTGCTTATACCGTTGAATTTAAGAGAAGGACCACACATCAGTACTGGTACATCTTACTTTAAGGGTATCTCTTGCAGCAGGTAATCACCGGTAGGATTAAGCCGTCAAGCGCCAGGACCACACAGAAACCTTTCTAGCTAGCAGTCTACCAGAAGGCGCCGCCCACCTCCGACGTCCGCGATGGACATCAGCCAATCCTGTATATTGTGGGCAGCCTCCACACCCTCCTCAGCTCTTTCCCACCGTCTACCTACACACGTCTGACCTCTACCCCCCACCTCAGCTACAGTCAACCACCATTTTCTTGTGATTTACCGCACTTGTAACATGTCTCATAACCCGCCGTCCAACCCAACGCCGAGCTGTCTCCTCCGCCTCTCCTCAGCAGTCGCTGGCCAATTATGGTGCTTTAACTCCTGGTAGGCGTACATCCAGCACCTGATGCCAGCCCCAATGGCACCCCCGTTGGCCCCTACACTGATGCGGGATCCTCCTCAGCCAGCTGCTAGGGCTCCTCCTTCTCTGTTGGAGACACCATCCGACGCTAGAGCGGGTGCCAGTGCTGCCCCAGGCCCAGCCTAATGCCTGGCGCTGGGCTGTGACTACTCAGAGGATTCGGAGTTGGACTCCATTGAGCTGCCAGACTCTCCCTCTCACTCTTCTCCTGAGGAGATATGGATCAGAGAGACTCCCAAATCCCCCCCTTCCCTGAAGACCTTTTTTTTCTGGAGGTGTTGAGCCTCATTCAGACGTCGCAGGGTTGGCAAGTGGAGGAACAGGACCCTCAGCAACGCCATTTGGCGGAGCATTTGCGCCTCCCAGAGATCACTTCGGTGGTCATCCCTCCCTTCGTGGCACCTTATGATGCTGATACCACCACTGTATGACAACAGTCAGTGTCGGTCCTTACTTTGCCCAAAAAGGCGGATTGGCTCTATCATGCCCCAGATGGGCAGCTCCATTATGAGTCCCAGCCTAAGGCTGACCCGCCGTACTAGCGGCAGCCCATGTCAGGACTGCGAAAGGTCTGGGTGACTTCCCTCCGGATAAAGAGTTGAAACAGTTGGACCACTTCGGACAATGTGTGTATTCTTCCTCCACTCTAGCCATCCGCGCCAAAAATTACTTGGTGCATATAGCTGTCCATCAACAGTCCCTCTTGGGCCAGGCTACTGGCATTCTGGATGCCCTACCCAACTCCTCCTCTAAGTCTCCGATCTTCCTGGACATAAGTCTCCACCACTCATTCACACTGTTGGGATCTGCGCCGGAGGCACCAGGACCCATCGGGAGCAAACTTTTTGCTGGAGGGTCGGTGCCAGAGATGGCGCCGCGAGCCTCAGCTCGCGCTGTAATGACTATCTTAGCGTCGACCCTCCAACTGCCTCAGTTCCTTTTTTCCTGCCGTCGAGTGCGCTTCAGTGACGACGTCGCTCGCCCGCCGGGAGTCAAACTTCAAACTAGCAGCATAGTTTTCAGTTTTGTTATTTTGTAGTATTATCTCGATACAGTATCGCTTAGTCTTATTTTAAAAATAAAGTCTCAGCCTACTTTGACGGAGTCGATCATGAGCAGGTCAGGTGACGGTAGGGAGACTTCATATGAAAGCTGTTCAGTCAGTCGGGCTGGGTCCAGTCCGCCGCCTTCTCCGGAGGGGGGGTCTGACAATGGTCAGTCCCATGCCCGGGGGGGATGGGCGGTCCCCGCGGAAGCATAAAAATAAACGGTCGCATTCTCGGCACCGTTTGGCCTCGAGCCTTCGGCCCACAGGTCTAAAAAGAGAAGGCATCACTCGAGGTCGCCCTCTGATATGTCTGCGCAGACGCTCAGTTATCGGGGCTAGTTGCCAGCCTCCTCCTTCGGAGTCTCCAACCTCTGCTTCTGGTAGCCAACGGCTTCGACATCGAAGTCCTGCCCCGCTCGCAGGTAGGTCTTCAGATGAGCAGTTTCATCAGTGGGCCGCTCTTATGGAGCAATGGGCTCGGAGGTTAGTTCAGCTACCTGGCTCGGTCACTCGTGGGCTTTCGGGCTCATTGAGAGACCAGGTAGGGCGGTTGGATTTTCCTGATCGCGCGGCACCTTCTTCGGTGCCGTCGACTCAGGGTGTCCCCCCCACATGGCTGCGGCGATGGGGCCACGCCATTGCCTTTATCTCCTGCTCTTCTTCCTTCAAAACCTGTTTTTCTGAGTCGGGGTGTTTGCGTGCCACTGGTCCCTCGCGTGTTCCGTGCCGTCGCCTCCTCGGCATCGGGGCTCTCGGGCTCCCTCTGCCTTTCAGATTCCTCTTTTCACTCGTTTCTTCTTCTCTCTCTTCTGATTTTCATTCCTTTCCTGTCCATACAGTCCCTCCTGGACTGTCAGGAGATGACATTGAGCCTGACCCAGACCTTGTTGGGTGATGAAGTGGACGAAGCAGGATCTATCACTGCTACAGAGCCTGTGGTCGAGGACCTGTCATTTAAGTCTCTGCTGGAAAATCTGAGTTCCACTCTTTCTCTCCAGACTACAGACATCGATCCTGGGAAATTAAGACTCCAGTACCTTCATGTTCCGGAGATCCCTACAGATTTGACTCCTCCGGTTCAGCCTTCCTTCGAGACGCTGTCTCAAATGGTATGGAATAATCCTGCTCTCACCCCTTTGGTGGCTAAATCCATAGATAGGAAATATTCAGCCCCCAAGGATCGTCCCATTTTGGCATCTCAAGCCTTTGCGGATCCTATTGTAGTCCTGGCAGAGAATGATAAGGTCGTTCTTCCTCAAACTACTACAGCTCGACCTATTAACAAAGAATCTCGTAAGATAGACACCTTAGGTAAGAGAGTCTTTGCTGCTTCTACCCAAAGTATGCGTATTGCCAGCTACCAGGGCTATTTCTCACAGTATGAGTATATCCTGTGGCACTCTATCAGGCAGATGGTTGAAACTCTTCCAGAGTCGGATGCAAAGCCAGAGCTTCTTCAAACCATTACCAGAGGTATCGAATCTAACAACCAGCAGGTTAAAGCAGCCATGGATGCTTTTGACACTGCTTCCCGTTCAGCGGCTGCTGGTATTTGCACCCGCCGTCATTCCTGGCTGAGCACTTCGGTTTCACTTACCGCGATGGCGGCAGGCAATAAGCGTTGCCCTTGATGGTGCATATCTTTTGGTCCTCGGGTAGAGCAAGCTGTAGAAGCTACTCAAAAGACTAGGGTCAGCCATTGGTTGGCTCGACTCCCTGCCCCTCTCGAGGCATGTCAGTAAACGCCAGTTTCATAATTGTCAGTCCTTTCGAGGCAGAGGAGGTTTCCATAAAAACCAACCTGCCCAACCTCAAAAGAAGACGCAACAGAAAGCGCAAGGGCCCAAAGCGCCCAGCGCTACCTTATGAATGGCTGACCCAAGTCCCATCTCAGCTGCCCAAGGTGGACTTTTCCTCTCCAGTGGGAGGTCGTCTGATGCACTTCTACAACCAGTGGAAGTCCATAACCTCAGACAAATGGGTCCTTTGGATAATTCGCGAGAGGTATTCACTCAGTCTTCTGGAGACCCCTCCGGATCGTCCTCCCAAACGGCAGCCCAGGCTGTCAACTCTTCCAGTCAGACCTTCGGCCACGAGATTCAGGGCCTTCTCAACAACGGGGCAGTAGAAGTGGTGCCGCTGCATCATCGAGACACGGGTTTCTACTCCCATTACTTTCTGGTTCAAGAAGTCCGGGGTATGCGCCCCATTCTGGATCTCAGAAAGCTAAACAGATTTCTCCCCAAGGAGAAATTCAAAATGATTTCTCTGGGAACCCTGTTACCTTTGCTTCATCAACATGACTGGCTAGCCTCCGTAGACATGCAGGATGCTTACCAGCACATTCCTATTCACCCGAGGCACCACAAATTCCTGAGGTTTGTGGCTCTGGGACAGCATTATCAGTTCAGAGTCCTGTTCTTTGGGCTGTCCTCGGCGCCGCGGGGTTTTACAAAGTGTTGTGCAGTTCTCGCAGCGCACCTCAGAAAGGTCGGGATACAGGTGTTACCTTATTTGGACGATTGGCTTGGCAAGCTCCTTCCAGACAGGGACCCTGGACGCCAGAGAGACGGCTTCTCGCCCTTACGTCCTATGGGAGTTCTGCTGAACCTCAAGAAGTCACAACTGCAGCCTCCCAGAGGCTCCTCTTATAGGGACTCTTCTGACACCTCCTGTGTGAAGGCTTTTCTTCCAGAAGACAGAAGGAACGATATCCTTCAAATGGCCTGTCACATCGGGAGAACTCTCAGTTACAGCCTCTCGATGCAACGGATGCTAGGCCTCATGGCTTCTCAGTGTTCACTGTACCCCTAGCACGCCTGCACATGAGAGAACCACTCAGTGATGCTCAGTACTCAGTGGTCCCCAACCACTCACCCGCAGTCCTAGCTCATCAAGGTGACGGACCTTTAAAGAGGTCACCACCTGGTGGTCTCAGAGAGCAATCTCCTGGAAGGATATCCCTTTGCTCCTCTGGACCATCAGATCTCCATTACCACGACGATCCCTGATGGGGTGGGGAGCTCACTGTCCGGCCTCCACACTCAAGGTGCGGACCCAGTCGAGTCCCAGCTCACATAAATGTCCAGAAATGAGAGCTGTCCTTTATGTAGTCCGAGCGCTGAAGGACATTCTGTGTCACAAGAACATTCTCCTTCAAACGGACAACAAAGCAGTGATGTATTACATCAACAAGCAGGGCGGTGCTCATTCTTACCCATTATGCAGGGAAGCAATGAGGGTATGGAATGGTGCTTGAGCACAAGGCTCTAATTAAGCGGTTCACCTGCCAGGTATTCAGAACGAACTGGCAGACCGCCTCAGCAGAAACAGAGACAGACCACTAGTGGTCTCGACTCAACCATAGTTCAGTCACTATTCAAGAGTGGGGAACCCAGACCTGGACCTTTGTATCCCCACTCAACGAAACTGCGCTTTTCTGCTCCAGAAATCCAGGGCCTGGCATTTTCTGTCAGGATGCGTTCAGGCTGCGGTGGACAAAACGCTTTCTTTACGCCTTTCCACCTCTTCTTCTAATTCAGAGGGTACTCTTCAAGTTCGAATCCCAGGGGGACAAGATGATTCTCATTGCTACCTTTTGGCCTCGGCAGCTGTGGTTTCCACTACTCAACAATATGTTGGCAGTTTCTCCGAGACCATTTCCCCTACAGATGAACCTTTTGACTCTGGGGCCTGTGGTCCATCCCAACCTGAGATCGCTCCACCTTCATGCTTGGCTCCTGAAGAGGTAGAAGTAAACCAGTTCAGTGTGTCTCAGAGTTTCAGATATTCTTCTGGCTGCACGGAAACCAGCCACTAGGAAAACTTACACAGCCAAATGGAAGCGTTTCTCACTCTGGTGTGCAAAGTCCTCTTTGAATCCTTTTTCCTACCCACCAGATAAAGTTCTGGAGTACCTCTTAGACCTCTCAAATTCAGGCCTACAGTTCTCTACAGTCAAAGTTCACCTTAGTGCCATTTCAGCATATCATGAGCCGATTTTTTTTTTCCTCATCTCTGGCTCAGTTACCTGTGGTTAAGAGATTTCTTAAAGGAATTCTGCATACCAGACCTCCTACAAGACGTCTAGTTGCAGCCTGGGACATCAGTCTTGTGCTAGATATGCTCACTTGGAAACCTTTTGAACCTCTGGCTACCTGTGAGCTAAAATTTCTCACCTGGAAGACTGCCTTCCTAGTGGCCATTACCTCAGCCCGCTGGGTCTCTGAGATACATGCCCTAGTCACAGACCCTCCGTATACTGTGTTCCATAGGGACAAAGTAGTTCTTTGTACTCATCCTAAATTTCTTCCTAAGGTTGTGTCAGAATTTCATCTAAACCAACCTTTGGTCCTTCTCTCTTACTTTACGAACTTCCAAAATGAAGGAGAGCGTTCTCTTCATTCTTTGGACGTTAAGAGGGCCTTGCATTTCTATCTGGATAGAACCAAGGACTTTCGCAAAGCCCAGCAACTGTTCGTTTTCTTCAGCGAGACCCGGCTGGGTCAACCTGTCGCTATCAGATGTATCTCAGCATGGCTAGTGGCATGCCTTCGCCACTGCTATTCCATGGCACAGGTTAAGTTGGAGGGCAGGGTTTACGCTCACTCTACTAGAGCGGTCGCGGCATCCCTAGTGGAAATTCGCAACGTGCCCATTGCAGATATTTGCAACGCGGCCACCTGGAGCTCAGTGCATACTTTTGTTAAACATTATGCACTAGATGTCCATGCCAGACATTCTTCCTTTGGCAGAGCCATCCTTAATGGACTTCTGTCTTAGGAATGTGAGCTCTTCGTCTCTCCTGCTGACCTCTTGGGGGGATTACTAGCTTGGTACTCTCCCAATAGTGTGAATGAGTGGTGGAAACTTATGTCCAGGAAGATATGAAAATTACGTACCTATCGTAATTCTTGATCTTCTTGGACGAGTCTCCACCACTCATTCACACGCCCACCCTCCGCCCCACGCTCACCTCTGTTGTTGGTCTTCACTCCCTCAAATCTTTAGGCTGTGAAGACTTCTTTGTTGACCCTTCTTATACGGGTCGTCCGGACTATCTTATATCCGGTTTTTAGGTTAGGCTACCCTTCTAGGTTAGTTAAGCTGCACCTCCTTGGTAAAAAAGGTACTGAGGCGGTTGGAGGGTCGACACCGAGATAGTCATTACAAGCGCGAGCTGAGGCTTGCGGTGCCGTGCCTCGCGGCGCCGAATCTCCAGCAAAAAGTTTGCTCCCGATGGGTCCTGGTGCCACTGGCGCAGATCCCAGTAGTGTGAATGAGTGGTGGAGACTCGTCCAAGAAGATCAAGAATTACGGTAGGTGCGTAACTTTCATTTAGAGCAGCTACTCCACTCTGCCTCGAAAGTGAGCTCCCACGTCCTCTGTGCCACCTATGACACAGTGGACACCTCGGCATGGAGCACAGTGACTGCCGTTTGTCTTCGCCACCCAAGGTGTTCAGTCCTCCATCATGGATGCCCTGTTCCGGGACTCTGCTCTTTTTGGCTGCTAAGTCCGAGACATGCTGTCCTCTCTACACTCTGGCAGAGCCCTGCGGTCGAGCACCCCCTCTTCCACTCTGGCGGGGCACACCCATATTTCCTTCTTCGCCCAACGGAGCAATCCACCTACCGCCTGCCTTCAGTCTGTGACCAAGCATTGGGCTTCCTCAGCCCCCAATGCCCCTTCCCATAAGACTCTTGAGTTGAAGCGGACACGTATTTTGCGCCCTCTGCTGCCCCTTGAATCATGGCACAACCCCCCCCCCACGCCATTCAGGATGATACTGGATTTGTTAGGGGTTCCTTTTCCCTCCACGCAGACAGATGGAGAATATTTTTTTCTCGTGTGAATTCTCCTGTTCTAGGGACGTGGATATGTTGTTCATCCACGCTTCTTGTCATGTCCCTTTCCTCTTTAATTCTTGCCGGGAGGTCTTCAAGCTGGCTCTTCCCACCCACCTGGGTGGTATTAACCCTCTGCTCTGCCCCATAACGCCAGATCTTCCTTTCTGCTGGAAGGTGCAGGTTGCCTCCTCTCCGCTACCGCGTTTTGTAGGCCCTGGCTTCAAATTCTTCAGATCCTCTGAAGATTCGGCTCATTCGAGCTAGCGATTGCAATTTGTGCTGTTCGATCATGGAAGATAAATCTTCCCCTGGTTTTTGCTGGTGCCCATGCGGCCAGAAAATGTTGTGCACTGATCCTCATACTGCGTGTGTGTACTGCTTGGGTGTCGGCCATGACACCCAGGCTTGCGAGATGTCTCGCTTTCCATCCAAACGTGCTTGATGATCGTCTTGCACGCCTCAGATTGGGCAGGCCCGAGAAACGTAATCCTCCAGTGAAATCCAAAGAAGCCTGGTGGGCGGTCTCCACAGCTGCGGGGTCTGCCGAGCAGTTGGAACAAATGCAGGCTTTCGAGGAAGAAGTGGTGTGGGCTGCAGAGCTCTTCTCTCAGCCGTTTTTCATTCCTCTCAACCTTGGCTCAACATTCTCGGGTTCCTTTCGGGAGTTGTGCCAATCTCTCCCCACTAAGGGTGAGGGACCTTCGGATTCTACATATCTCCCGGTCCCATAAAAAGGGCAAGAAACCGAGAGATTCTTTGTCTCGACGGAGACGTTTTGGGATCGTGAGCAGTCTCGGTCCCAGGAAACTGCAGTCTCGACTTCGGTCGAAATTGCTTCCTCGGGTGCTGGCTTCTCGGCTTTGCCATCTGGTCAGTCGGGTGAGGCCTCGATAGACGATGCGGTTGAGATCACTCTCAATCCTGTCGATCTGTTGTCGCCCGATGAGGCCGACATCTCTTTGACTAGGACCCCGGTCCTGCCTCTTTCTGATGAGGAGACCCAGCCAGCTGGGAATCCCATCGAGGAACCAATCCCTGATCTGGAGAAATCACCGGTTCCCCGGTGTCTCCCGAGTGGCTGACTTAGCCAGTCTGATTAAGGTCGAGATCTTGGACCCCCTCGACTGGTAGGCCGAGGAAAGCGCCTAAATGCGCTAAAAAGAGGCAGCACCACCGTTCATCCTCATCCTCCTCGGATGAGGAGAGGCTTCGGCAGAAACTCTGTCGAATATACGAGGATTTAATGTGGCAACAGCTGATTCTGTCCGGGTAGAAGCCTGCTTTGGTTTCCACCCCTGCCATTACTTGGCTTTTGCTTCCTAGGCTGAAGCCGACTCCACTAGAACCGGTGAAATCGGTTTCTCCGCCCGCGGAGCCAGCTAAACCTGCCCCGGTTCGGCCAGAATTGGTCTCTCCACTGATTGTGGCAGAGCCGCTGCCTAAACAGCCTCCGGGAGGGGCTCCTATGAAGGATGCTCAGACAGTTCCGGATCTTCAGCGTAAGTTATCGGTCACCCTTACACCTGACCGCCCCAGGCATGTAGAGGGGGACCTTGGTGGCCGACCGATTTATCTGGATTCTTTAGATTCGGACGACACCGCCCTCCACTCTCATCCGCTGGATGATGAGTCCGTTGGTAGTCTGTCGACAGAGGAGAGCCCTTCATCATTTTTGGCGATTCTTCACCTTATCTCTGAATCTACCGGAATGCCCCTGGAACCTGTCCAGAAAAGGGCGGAGTACTCTTTTACAGATGCTCCTAAAAGAGGGGATTCCCCCACGGAAGCCTTCCCAGTGGCCGAGGCCATTGTTTGCCCGGCCTTGGAGCTATGGCAGCACCCTGCCTCCTGCCCAGCACCGTCTGCCTGGATGGCCCGCAAGCATGTGGTGCCCATTGGGTCCCTCTCTGGGTTCATGGAACATCCCTCGACGGAGGGGTTAGTGACAGCTTCTGTGTTGAGACTCAAAGGCAGCTCTGCTGACACTGATAGACCTCCGGACAAGGAGTCCAAAAACTGGACCACACTGCCAGGAAAGTCTATGCAGCCTCCTCTCTAGGCGTCCATCAGGCAAGCTTGGCCGTCATCATGGCGCACTTCTCCCATGCCCTCCTGGGCTCCTTGGAAGAAGTTCTCCTGCACCGCCCTGCGGACCTTCAGACTATGGTCAAGCAGGTCTGGGACCAGGGCTGAGCCGTTGCCAAGCAGCAACTTCAGATGGCTTTGGATCTTGGGCACTCTTGCGACTATTCGGTGGCAACCGCGGTTGCCATGCACTGCAGGACTTGGCTGAGGCTTTCCACCTTTATGGTGGATACCCAGCATAAACTCACTGATGTTCCTTTCCTGGGTACAGATCTCTTTGGCCCAGGTGTGGATAGTCACCCTCAGCGAATCGAGCAGTCCAGTGCCACCTTGGACTCTGCTGCTTCTGCCCAAAAAGACGCCCCTGGCTCTAAAAAGCAGCAGAAGAAGAAGCCTTTTCGGCACCCTGCTCCTGCAGCCAAGCAACCCTCCATTTATGGTGGGCAGCAACAGCAGGCACAGACTTGGACCCTTGACCTAAGCCCGGGCCTCTACCGGACAGCAGACAAGGAGGTCGGAGTTCAGGCAGTTGCCAATCTGGACCCTCTTCCTCCAAGCCTGCCCAGTGATAGGATATGGGCTGCCACCCCATCCCCGTCACACCAGCTCTGGGTCCTCCCATGGAGGGTCTGCGCCGTCACTTTCTTTCTGCCTGGTCCACTGTTACCACGGACAGGTGGGTCTTAGAAGTGGTTTGCCTCTAGAGTTTGAGCAGTACCCTCCCAGCTGGACACGCGTGCCACTGGAGGTGAGATTATCAGCCCACACTCTGTCAGCTCTGAGAGACAACATAGCCCAGCTCCTCCTCAAGGAGGCAGTGGTTCGTGTGGCAGATCATTCAGTCAACCCAGGATTCGTTTCCAGGTACTTCCTGGTCCCGAAGCGGACGGGGGGGGGGGGGGCTGGCACCCCATTCTAGATATGCACCACCTGAATCAGTATCTCAGGTCACGCACCTTCAGGATGGTGACTCTGTCCCAGATCATACCATCCCTGGAGCAAAACACGTGGTTCTGCTCACTGGATCTCCAGGGCGCGTTCTTTCACGTCCCAATCCGTCCTTCACACCAGCAGTTCCTCCACTTCAGAACAGTGGGAACCCTATATGAGTTCTGAGCCATGCCATTCGGCCTGTCATCGGCCCCACGGGTCTTTGCCAAATGCATTGCAGTGGTGGCAGCGCATCTCAGGCATCGAGGGGTCAGAGTGTACCCATACCCCGACGACTGGCTCTTAGCAAGTTCGAGGCCAAGTCGGAGCTCGTGCCATCTCAGGTGATATGCTTCATCGGGGCAGAGCTCGAGTCTTGCCGAGCCAGAGCACGGCTACTGGCGGACAGGACAGAGGTTCTCTCCTCCTTTGCCAGATCTTTTCTGGTTGGGCATTTGCGCCCTGCCCAGGACTTCCTGTGCCTTCTGGGTTACATGGCAGCCTGCACCACCGTGGTCCATTGGGCCCTGTGGCATATGCGCCCCCTTCAGTGGGAGCTGGCTGCCCAGTGGACTCAGCACCTAGGTTATTTCGACCAGCTGATCACTGTGACCCAGAAGATATGGGACGCTCTCCAGCGGTGGGCTGTCCTAGACCATCTGCAGGAAGGGTTCCCGTTTGTCTGCCCCGAGTCAACAGTCATCCTCCTGACCAGTGCCTCTTGCACAGGCTGGGGAGCCCACATGGGGAACAGGGCCCATGGGCTCTGGACCCCCCCGAGGATCCCTATACTATATCAACCTGTTGGAGCTCAGAGCAGTCAGACTGGCGTTGTTAGCATTTGTTCAGCAGCTTTGGGGTCAAGTGGTTCAAGTCCAGATGGACAATACCATGACCATGTACTACCTCAACAAGCAGGGCGGCATGCACTCCTGGCTGCTGTGCAGGGAAGCACTCCACATCTGGACACTTGTGAGCCGACTGGAGGCGGATCTCCTAGCCATCCATGTGGCAGGAGCCTCAAATCAACTGGCGGATGCCCTCAGCCGCGTAGGCGAGACATCCCACGAGTGGTCTCTCCATCCAGAGGTAGCTCACAGCCTGTTCTCCCACTGGGGCAAACCGATGGTGGACCTGTTTGCCTTTAGGGAAAACGCCAAGCTGGGGCTGTTTCATGCCTGCCCCCCTCTGCAGGGCTTGCTGCATGGGGATGCCTTCTTGAGGCCGTGGACCCCAGGCCTCTTCTACACCGTCCCTCCAATTCCCTTGATCCATAGGGTGTTTCTCAAGGTGAGGAGGGACAGTAGGTAGCACACTCACCTCTGAGGCCGGGAGATCAGAGGGCTGTGGGTTCAGTTCCCACATATGGCACTTGGGTTAATATCCCAGTACTGACACTGTAGTGTAGCATGAGAGGGGTGCTGCGCTTCTGAGGTGCCATCTTTCGGATGAGACGTTAAACCGAGGTCCCATCTGCCTGGATTGGTGGTAGTTCAGGTGGATGTTAAAGATCCCATGGCACTTATCGAAAAGAGTAGGGGAATTTCCCGTGTCCTGGCCAGATTTCCCTCATTCACTAAAAATACCACCAACAGCTTAATCTGGTTCAAGATCAGTTGGCATTCATCTGTATCCCCCTCCCCTGGGTTGTGCCTGAAAATAGGCAGGATTTGTCTAGTGCACTTACCCGGTCAACAAAAGCTAAATAAAATAAATAAATAAAAGGCGTAGGTGATCCTGGTAGCCCTAGATGGGCCTGCCAGTTCTAGTAACCAGATCTCCTCAGCAACATGCTCCCAAGGCGTCTTCCAGCATGCCTGGACCTGATATCTGTCAGTCAGGGGAAGGTATTCCATCAGGACCTTCAATCCCTGCACCTGACAGCCTGGTACCTGAGCGGCTAAAGTTCCAGGCTTTGTGTCTCTCTGAGGATGTACTCACAGTAGTGGAAGCATTCAGGAAGGAGTCGACCAGAAAGTGATATGCCTTCAAATGGAAAACATTTTCCATTTGGTGTCAGGGCAAGGGCCTGGACACTTTGTCCTGGCCTGTGGCTAGCATTTGGTCTCTGTCCAAAGGGGGTCTTCGACCCTTAAAGTGCACCTGGCAGCCATCTCTGCTTACCGGGCGCGGGCCAGTCAGCAGTCGGTGGCACAGGAGAAGGTGGTCTGGCAGGTTTTCAAGGGCCTAGATCACATATCCCCTCCAGTGTGTGAACCTCTGCCTCCATGGGATTTACTGCTGGTCTTGGCTAAACTCATGGGCAAGCCATTTGAACCAGTGCACAAGTGTGAGCTATCACACTTGTCATAGAAGACCGCCTTCCTGGTGGCAGTCACATCGGCCAGAAGGACTGGGGAGCTCCAGGCACTTTCGATGGAGTCTTCTTGTCTTCCACAGGGACAGCGTTGTCCTGTGCTCCCACCCATAATTCCTCCCAAACGTGGTGTCCGAGTTTCACCTTAATCAGGTATTGACTCTGCCTGTGTTCTACCCGAACTACACCTCTGATGCAGAGTACAGGCTCCTATTAAAAGGAGAGAACGGGGAAATTCGTGGAGAGGTTCGCAAGCTGTTTATCACCTATGCTGAAGCTGCTTCTGGCAGACCTGCAGCAAAGTGGACGATTGGCAGATGGATTACATCTTGCATTGATCTCTGCTATATGTTGGCGGGTAGGGAGCCTCCCGTAGGGCTAAGGGCTCATTCCACCCGCCATACCGCTGAGTTGGTGGCTTCCAGGGACATCCCTTTCCAGGAAATCTGCTGGGCTGCTACCTGGAAGATGAACATCTTCATCCCCTACTACTTACACCAACCTTGAGTCACGCTGGGATGCTTTTTTGGGGCTTCAGTTCTCCGGTCTCTGTTCCCTAAGTAGTGGGTGTGCACCTTGCCTTCCTCCTCCCGGAAAACTGCTAGGAGTCGGCCAAGAAATGTGGGTGAACAACATATCCTCGTCCCTAGAAAAACAGGTTACTCACTTGTAACAGTAGATCTTCCACGGAATGGTCTCTTGCAGTAAGTCATTACTTCTTGGAGTTCCCGATAGGTGACGATCTAACACGGCAGATCTCTTCTAGCAGGGACCACCCCCATGACCTCATTTTCTGGGCTGTGCCTATAAGAGTGGGTGGTCCCTGGTAGTCTCTGTTCGTTTTCCCGCCAGCTTCAGCTCTGACAGCAGCTTACTCTTCTGCCAGCAGTCTACGACGTGGATTAAACCCATATCTTGGGGTGCCTGGGCTTCATATACGGCACCACATTCCTGTGCTCGACCCAGAGCTTTACAATGGATGTTTCCCTGTTACAGAATCAGGGTACTTGACTAAAGGGCTCAAAAACCTCTGAGTCCTATTCAAGAAGCAGAATAGGGAAGGAAACACCTTCACCTAAAGCCCTGCCTGACTGCCCTACAACGGGCATATCTCCTAAACATGGATCATCAAGAAAACATTCTTCGTCGATGGGCACCCCCATGGCAGACACTTTTTCATCAAAAGAACGTAGAAGTTCATCTTCTCACAGAAAGGAACGTTCATCGTCGACGGGATGTCACTCCTCACATTCTCCATCAACGACCGAGGTTCTGCTGCATTCATCCTCGACGGGGCACACTCCCCCTGTCGACGAGGGAACTCTGCAAGACATTCTCATCGATGAGAACACCTCCTCCCACTTCCGGACATGCTACCAAACCTCCATCGTCGACTAGAAGTATGCCACCGTTGACAGAGCATGCATTTGCCTCCTCATCGTTGACGACACACTTTCCATCGTCGACGGAGCATGTCCCTGCTGTTCCATCGTCGACTAGGAGCATCCCACCGTCGACTGAGCACGCACTGACTTCCCCATTGTAGACGAGGAGTATTCCCCCATCGACAGGGCATGCATTCACTTGTCCATCATCAAGAAGACACATTACTCCTTTGACGGTTCATGCTCGTATTCCTCTCCCGTCAATGGGACTGATCCCACAATCGACTGAGCAGCCCTTACTTCATAGAGCAGCATCTTTACCAGCGTATAATACATGTATGGAAGACCCTTATAAAAGTTTAACCATGAAAAATCATGAAATATTTTATAAAAAAGCATCAAAGGATACTTATGGGGCCGCATCACCATAAAATAAAGGATCTTATACTACGGAATGCAGAGGCAAACCAGCCTCATTTGCACTCATGCAGGGTGCTCAGCCACCTGTTCGTGATGAACAAAATTTCCAAACACATACTAGATCACGTTATCGGGAGGCTCAGATTGATCCTCTGACTACGAGCACACAGGGCTCAGAATCCGCATATATGGCAATTCCATCCTCACAAGTGCCAAACATAGTAGAAATTATAAACATAATGTTGAATTCTATTGGGTTTGATTACACACCTACCCCGTTAAAGAACTTTCAATCACAGACTGTGTGTCTGCCTCCATCAAAACAGGCATGTACCGAGCTTGACCGCTCGTCATTCCTGCCTCCTCATGAATATTGGTCAGATTCTCATAAGTTTGGTACCTTCCAAAAACACGAATTATGAGGGTTCTCCTACTAGAAGAGGGTCTCAGTCCCCATATTCTGTACCGTCATACTGGGACGAAGAAATATTACAGCCACTAAAGGTCATCTCCCCACCGGATGACCCCTCATTCCCTGAAATGATGTTACAAATACAAAACACAATGGGTTTACCCCCCATGAAGCTTTGGGGAGCCTCTCCCTTTACCTGGATGGATGGCGCAAGATCACCTCAGATCAATGGGTGCTTAAGCTTGTAGAAAGAGGGCATACCTCGAATTTCAGGAGATGCCCCGAGACAACCCTCCCTTGTACTCCAATTACCCTCCAGATCATATTGCCCTTATCCAGGAAGAGATCCATAGAGCCTTTTCCGTTAAATCAAAGGGGAAAGGGTTTCTAGTCCCACTTCTTTCTTGTCCCAAAGAAGACCGCTGATTTGAGACTAATTCTAGATCTTCCCTTGTCAATCTTCACCATTCATTACTGCTTGGGTTAAGCCGGAGGTGCGCACCCGCTACGGGGAGTTTTTCTTTTTAGCCGGCTCCAGCGGGCGCCCCTTGAACAACGATCGTCGCATGCGCGAGGAGCGCCGTTAGGTGCTGCAGACTCCTCCTCCATCTCAGTTCTGTTTCTCCCGCCGTAGGCTGCACCTGCTACGGTAGCTGCTAGTATCTTTGGTTTCCTCAAGACTCTTCGCTTTCTCAGAATTTCCATGTCTCACTCGGGACAGATCCGTAAGACCGTTCCTTTTCTTTCTATACTGCGGCGCTGAGTGCTTTATTGCCTTTTTTCTTGTTTAGTTCGCATCATGTCCAGTTGGAGCAAGGCGTAAGTCGAGAGGCGGCGGCCCCTATCGCCGGTGCTCCTGTGGTCGGCATTTTTCCGCCTCGGACCGGCATGATGTCTGTCTCCATTGCCTGGGACCCAACCACAACATGGACGCTGCAACGCTTGTTTCTCCATGGACCGTCTTGTCCTCGAAGTCTCTCTTCCAAGCTCGGCAAGGCCCGCCCGACCTTCAGTGGCGGCGTCTCAAGGGATTCCCAGGTAAGGTCTGTATGCCCTTCCCCCGGGTCCCCTCCTGGGCCTATCTCTGGTCATGGAGGAGGAAGCTTCCTCCTCTTCTGTTGCCGAAGAGGAAGCTTCTCTCGCGGTGTCGGGGAGCGTCGTGGTCCCTCCGGGCCGTGGCCGGAACACCGCCTTGGCAGTCACCTCCTCGGAGGTGCAGGCTCCCCCAGTGTCGAGGCCCACGATTGCTGGGCCCGGCACCGTGGACCCTCGACGCCGCCCTCCGGTGCTGTTTCAGATCCCGGCGCCGTAGGCAGCGCCGCCCTGGCGCGGTTTGTGCTCTTGGCGGCGCCGGGTTGGGGTCCAACGCCGGGAGCGGCGCCGTGGGCCTACCTGGCGTGGCAGGGGAGCCAGGACCGGGCCTGGCTGTCACGAGTGGGCTGGGGTCGTCCGGCGCCGTCCCTGGCGCCGTCCTCCTGGGACCCCTGGGGTTGCCAGCATTGAAGTTCTGCTGGTCTCATCCTCTTTTCGGAGGTCGATGACTCAGATGTGGACCCATCCTGGCACCCTGACTCTTCGGGGTCAGGGTCCCCGGTGGCACAGGGTGCGAGGCGGCGCAGCGGGCCCCTTCCTCTGTCCCCACACCCGTCCTCTCCTGAGGGCCCTCGGGCTAGGGGTGGCCCTGGGTCCTGGGGGAGTGATGTGGTGGGGACTGAGGGGGCGCCCTCCTAGGGGGCCTGTGACAGCTACCCTCCCGGGTACTGTTGCCGCCTCTCAGGGTGGGGGAGCGCTGCAGTTGAGGAGGAGGAGGGCTCTCTCGGAGACCGAGGGGTCGAGGGGCGGGGGACGGTCGTCGCGGTCTCCGCCAGCCACCCCTCGTGGGGTGGCTAGGAGCCGTAGCGCCGAACCCCGCCTTTCCCTCTTGGGCCCCGGGGTTCCCTCCAGTGGCGTTGCTGTGGACTGCCCTTTTGGATCCATGCAGTCCCGGGTTCGTCACAGGGGAGGTCCCCCGGCTCTTCCAGGCATCGCATCCTCTGGGTCCCGTCTTGCGGCCTGGTTTGTTGTCCGGGATCCCGCCAGCTCGGGCTCCGTTCCCCGGATTTCAGAGCCCTGGCAGAGATCAGTTGCCTCTTCGTAGGTGCCCTTCTCCAGTACCTCTGCATCCACCCCCCACTCTTCCAGGCCATGTCGGTCCTACGGGTCCGTTATCCTGGGAGCAGTTCAGAGGTTCTGCGGCGGCCTTCCTCTCATACGTTAGATACATGCATGAGCGGGTCTTTGACTCGCCCCACCGCCAGCGAGGAATCTTCTGACATTCGAGCTCTCTATCATCCCGTCTTCCTCCTCTGAGGGAGAGGAACCCCTGCTCATCTTTCTTCCGACGCTGATTTCATGGAATATCAGCGATCTCTTCGAGGATGGTGAGGATCTTGAATCTCTTACGTTAGGCGAGACAATACTGAGCGGGAGACACGTGAATTCCTTGGAGAATTCAGTGCCCAGCACCTGTGGTACCTTCCTGGCCTATCCTCTTCCAGGAGGCGTCTATCCGTTCCTGGCAGTCGCCAGCCGCCCTTTCTCCAGCCCCGGCAGACTGTCATCGAAGGTATTGTGCCCCCTCGGAATCCCTGGGTACCCTTCCCAACCCGTCCTCGGGTTTGGTGTACCTAGAGACTCCTTCCGGGCGCCGCCGCCTGGCGCACGACCGCCCACCGGATTCGGATTCCCTACAGCTCGACCGGTGGGGGCGAAGAGTGTTCTCTTCTTCTCGTGCGGTGGCTTGCATTGCATCACATCAGGCTCACCACGCTGCCTACAGTCGGCATCTGTGGTCGATGCTCTCCCAGCTCCTAGCATCAATGCCTGATACGGAGCAAACCAGACAGGCTATTGCCCTCTCCGCTATAGGCCTGGAGCTGGCAAGGCACCAAGCAAGGGCATCTTATGACACCAGTGAGGTGGCTTCCAGGCTTGCGGGGACAGCGATCTGCATTAGGCGGACGGCATGGCTTCGTCTGTCAAGGTTGTCACCCCTGGCCCGGCGTAGGGTGATGTGCTCCGCTTTCCGGGGGACCCCTCTTTTTTCCTCCAGAGCTAGGAGACTTCTGCAGGGGCTTCCTCCGTCTCCCCGTCCTCGGGGGGCATCTCCTAGCTCTTCTCCCACTTAGACTTCTCTCTGTATTAGCCAGGGTCTTCCCCTTCTGTTTTTCACCAGCAGGAGGCTGGGGGTCTTGTTCCCTCAGGGTTCTACCCCCCCTTTTCAAGGGGGGAAGGGGCTTGGTACTCACCCAAGCAGTAATGAATGGTGAAGATTGACAAGGGAAGATATGAAAATTACGTACCTACCGTAATTCTTGATCTTCTCTTGTATCTTCACCATTCATTACTGATACCCACCCACCTTCCCCTCAGTGGCCTCCTACTGTGGCATCTCCCCTCCCGTCCGCTGCTCCTCTCTCCCCTTGGCCTTTTGACAAAAAAACTTTCTATTCTTTTCCCCATTCTTGTGAATGGATTCACTTTTCCTCAAGGTAGAGGGAACCAGCAGGTTGCAAATTTCTTTAATTCTGAGGGAACTCTTTCTGACTGCCCTATGGTGCGATTCCTTACCTTCTTCAGGTCATGTAGTTTCACAGCCTGGTGGCCATGCCCTGTCTTGGCCTCCTCAAAGTTTGGAATCCCTCTGGCAGGTATTTTTCAAGCTTTTCCAGTTGCTGACTGAACTTGTCAGCTTCAAGCTTCTGTCTGCCTTGCCCTAGCAAGTCTGATTGAGTTCCTCTCTACTTTTCATACAAACTGCCTTCGAGAAGGCATAGTCTTTCCCATACACTTCTGTGTTAGCACTTAACAAGGTACTAAGGGACTTAGTCCTCTTCCTGGATGAGCGCTCTACCGGAACAGGTTCTGCTCGGACAGTCTAGGAGCCCTCAACTAGGATGAAGGGACTTGGCATGTTGAGAGTTCAGAGAGTCTGCCTTCCCTTGGATCTGTTCAGGAGGTTCGGTGGAACCTCCTCTCAGTCCTAGCAACTGGGATTCTTGCTCCCTTATTAGTTTCGGGCCTATAAGCCTCTCAACCAATAATGCTCGATGGGCACTGTTCTCCCTCTCAACATGCCTCTTTCTCTCTTTCTTTCTTCTTCTTCTACTTCCCTGTCCCTCTCTCTGTTCCTCCCCTAGAGCCGCCCCGGACAGGAGGCCCTCTGCCCTTAGGGTGGAATTCTCTCTCCTCGTCTTTCTCCATCGGCTTATTCCTTTTCAGTTTATTTCTTTCCTTTTCTATCCTCGGCTCTCTTGCCTCACTTTCTTTTTTCTTGCACTTTATTTTCGCCTCTCCGGCTACCAGAACTGAGATGGAGGAGGAGTCTGCATCACCCTAACGGCGCTCCTCGCGCTGTGGCCAACGTCGTCGTTCTTGAAGGGTGGCGCCGTTGGAGCCGGACTAAAAAAAAAAAAAACTCCTCCCGTGAAGGGTGCGCCGCCTCAGCTTAACCAAGCAGTAATGAATGGTGAAGATACAAGAGAAGATCAAGAATTACGGTAGGTACGTAATTTTCATATCTCGGCCACCTTAATTTGTTCATAGAATACAGATGCTTCAGGATGGTTACCCTTCAGGGTCTTCTTCTTCTTCTTCTTCTTCCCCTTTTTCATCAAGGAGACTGGCTCTACTCCCTGGATATGCAATATGCCTTCCTCCACATCTAAGCTTTCTGACCCCACAGGAGGTTCCTCCGCGTTTGCTTCCAGGGGAGCCATTACTAGTTCAGGGCCCGGCCTTTCCTCGACTCCTCAAGTCTTTACGAAGTGCCTAGCTGTAGTAGCTGTGGTCCTTAGGAGGCAAGGTCTTTGTCTTCCTCTATCTGGACAATTGGCTTCTCACAGCCCCTTCCAGAGACCAGCTGCTCCGGACGATGGAGATCACCTTAAACTTATTTTGGATGCTGGGCATCACCCTGAAACTGACTAATTCCTCCCCCTGGCCAAGTCAAAGATTACAGCTCATTGAAGCGGTCTTAGATTTGGCTCAGATCAAGGACTTCCTGCCTCCACACAAAGCAGACTGCTTGAGAGCACAAGCCCAATTGGTATCTTCATCACATCAAGTCCCAGCCTGGTTGTTCCTCAGGCTCTTGGGGCACATGGTGGTGGCCATAGTGACTGTTCCTCTAGCCCGCCTGCACATGATAGTGCCTCAGTGGACCCTCCGGGTTCTGTGGGACCAGAGCACAGATGATTTAGAACACAGTATCTTTGTATCCAGCCCTGGGCGACAAACATCCTTGTGGCTGAACCCCTCCAACCACCTCAGAGGGGTTCTCTTCCATGTGGAATCTCCATGTCTAGTTCTCACAACAGACTCAAGTCTGGGCTGGGGTGCCCACTTAGCAGACCATTAGATCCAAGGGACCTGGTTTCAGCAAGAACAGCATCTCCACATCAACTTTGCTAGAGATGCGAGCAATCCTTCTTGCTTATCGGGCCTTTCAGACTCTTCTCCTGGGCCCTCTCCTGATTCAGACAGACATGTTGGTATTCTGTTACCTCAGCAAGCGAGGTTTGAGGGGGGGGGGATCGCTTGTACCCCCTGTCCAGGGAGGCCATGAGAGTTTGGCATTGGGCCGTAGAACATGACTTGGTTCTAATGGCAGTTCATGTTCCAGGCGTCCAAAACATCCTGGCCGACAATCTGAGCAGGTCTAGATCGAAGACGTACGAGTGAGAGCTCCTATAGTCCGTGTCTGAGGATCTCTTCAACAGGTGGGGTCATCCCGAGTTGGACCTCTCTGCGTCGCCACTCAGTGCAAAGCTTGCCAGTTTCTGCTTGCTAGATACAGAGCCTAGTGTTTTCTGGCGAGATGCATTGTCCCTCTCTTGGATAGGGGAGGTTTCTGTATGCCTTTTCTCCCTTTCCACTCCTTCAGAGAGTTCTTCTCAAACTGTAATCGGAGAAGGTGGAGATGATTTTGACAGCACTCTACTGGCCATGCCAGATATGGTTCCCATTGTTGCAACAGCTAGCAGTGGAACCTTCACTTTTCCTGCCACTTTCTCCAACCTGCTGTCACAGGAGCAGGACGCTTTGATTCACCCGGATCTCAAGTCTCCATCTCCGTGCGTGGCTCCTTCAGACTTAGCCATTGCAAACTTTGGGGTTTCCGTAGGAGGCTCCCATCGTTCGTTCCCTCCTCTAAAGTTTGTCTGCCTTCTTCCTCTGGGGAAGACGCAGGGGACTCCTCCTCCTACTCTTCCGAGGGCGAGTTGCCTTTGCCTCCACCGGACTACAAAAAGGACTCTGCCAGGTCACCCCTGGATGATCTGTCCTTCCTGAATATGATGCGTCACATCCAGGCCCTCAACCAGTGGGACACGGATGAGCTTGACTCCGAATGTCGCCGGCTGGCCAAGTTCCTTAGGGCAAGCAACCCAAAACCTCTGGTCATTCCTTCACTTGTAGAGCCCTTTTCAGGATGTTACCAAATTAGCCTGGAAACATCCCTCCACCACCTCGGCCATCCCTAGGAAGGTGGACCGCTTGTACAAAACTCCCAAGGGGGAGCTCACCTCAGTGAGCAACCAAATGCAAACTCTGTGGTACTCCCTGCAGCACATGGCAGGGCGCAGCAGCCGAAGCACATGAGTTCCCGAGCTTCCAGACCCTGAATCAAAAGCTGGACCAGATGGGCCGAAAAGTATACTCCTTTGCCACCTGCATAGTCGGGTCACTTAATTTTTTGGCACTTATGGTAATGTACCAAAAATCCTTGTGGGGCAATGCCTTGGATTTAATCAAGGCGCAACCTGACTTACAGTAAATCTGAACTCCTGGCTGTTGTACAGTCTGGCATTGATGTGGGCAGGCACGTCTTAAGGAGTTCCTATGACTCAGCAGACACGGCTGCCAGAGCAGCAGCCACAGGAGTGTGCTTGAGACGACACGCCTGGCTGCAGGTCTCAGGGTTCCAGCAAGACCTACAGGATGCTATCCTCGACGCACCGTTTGAAGGTTTGGTCCTCTTTGGCCCTGACACAGAAAAATTGATTACCGTCCTTCAAGACTCCGGAAAGGTGGTCTCTGATGTCCACAGGATGTACAGATCGGAACCAGCTACCACTAGATGCCGTCTTTTTGGTGAGAACCAAGGTTATCAAGGAAGGTGTCCGCAACCACAAAAAGGAGGTTTCAAGTGAAGGGGCCCTCCACTGCCTTCCGGCTCTCAGGGCCCCAGAAGCACCAAAAATGTCTGAACTCCCTTGCTTGCACCCTCCACCTCAGCATGACTCCCTGCCAGTCCCCCTGTCCTCTGGAGGAGGCTCAAGGGAAGGCAGTAGGCGGGAGCTTCTCCCTCTACCTCAAAGGATGGTCCCACATTACCACCGATTAGTGGGTGCTCCAGATCATCAAAAGTGGGTATACTGGGGACTTCTGGTTCTGCCTCGTGGGTAATGGCTGCTTAGAGATAACACTCCTGTCTCCCTTGGGCTAAGAAATCGTTCTGAACTGGCTTTACCTACATAAATTGAGTAAATTTCAGTGCTAAATGAACATCAGAACGCATAGGTGGACTTTTTTGGGGAACCCAACTAACATCTGGTGTGAAATGGAGGACTTAACAGATCACTCAGATACGGAGGCCTCTCAGGCCTCAGAACTGCGCGACTCCAAGTGTGGGCCTGGTAAAAATTCCCGAAAATTTGGAGCAGCAAAAACCAAAATAGCTAAGCTGGACTTCATCTATCAGGAAATCCTGACCTTTAGAGCAGAGATAAAGGATATTTATGGAGAGCTCCGGGATGTGGTACAGCTTGAGCAGCCCATGGACAAGGAAGAGCGTCAGGAAACTGCTACAGAAAACCATGTGGACAACTTAGTGCAGACCATCCAGCTAGTCAAAGATGCTCGAGAACAAATCCTAGACAGACAGGAAGATCAAGAGAATCGTGCAAGGCGTAAAAATTGTATATACTGCCTCCCAGAGAATTCAGAGGGCTCTAATATTAGAGTTTATAGAGTCTCTGCTCCACAGTGCTTTGGAATTACCCTCTGAGTTTGACCTGCATATTGAGAGTACATCAGGCACTGGCCCCAAAGCCTACCTCCACTAAGGTCCCTCCACGATCAGTGATTCTCAGGTTCAGTAGTTACTGCACCAAAGAACAGGTACTTTTAACTGCTTGGAAGCACCAGAAAATATTTTATGGTCAAACACGCATCTGCTTCGACCATGATTATGCTCCTAAAACGATCCGACTTAGACGAGCATATTTCCCTCTTCTACCTGTTCTTAAAGCGGCAGGTTACAAATTTGCAACGCCATGTCCTTCCCGTTTGGTTGTGCAGCTGCTCTCTGGAAAAAAGGAGTATGCTACTGCGCAGGAGGCGAGAGGGGAACTTTCTAAAATGGGTCTACAATTTCCAGACCGAGTTCAAGCTCTCAGAACTTAGATCAACGTCCAGCCAGATGGCAAACGGTGCCTATGAAACAAAAAGAGAATGTCCAGAATCTGGCAGCTAAGACTTCTTTGGCTGCCTACAAAAGAGACTCTGGAATTAGTCACCTGAAGAACTCTCTCCTGCATTTGCTGGTTCAGTATTCAGATTGGTGGGAGTTTAGTACTGGGAGGGGGGCATTCCCCCATAAGTGGGGTTTTAGGAGGCTTTATGACATGCAGGCCTGGCTCTAGGCCTGACAAGGATCCTCTATTTTGGGTCTTCCCCAGTTGACTGTCAGTCTGTGGTGGAGGAGAGCTTCTACCCTTCCCTCTCACCCACCTAGCTCTTATTATGTTGCTGACTCATTATCGTCCATGCACGGAGGGTGGTATTACTAAATAACTACCTTCCCTGAATATAAAAGGGAAGAAAGTATTTGAAAAAATCTGCTTAATCATAGTAAGATGCAGCTGAAGTATGGCTTTGGGTTTCCCCAATTTTCATAACCACACCAAGATTTGTTAGTGTTTGACCCCAGGGGGGCAGGGGGGTGGAGGGGAGTAATGTTTTGAGCTGCTGGATGCCACAGAGAGGTTTCTCCTCAATTTTTTTCCACTTCCTTTTTCTGTTTCTCCTTTTTTTCTGGGAACAGCATGTTGTATCCCTGGAGGCCCCAGCCACATTGGGCATGGGACTATCTCCCCAGCTAGGGAAGGTTAACACCTATCGGGAGGTACGCTGTTTGGATCCCCGCGAGTGCAGATATCCATCCCCACATCTGGAAGTCCACAAGACTACGAGTTATAAGTTGATTTATCCAGTTACCGCTAAATTTAATATGTTGGAAGCTATGAGGATGTATCATAAACTAACATCTGTATAAACCACCCTATAAAGAGAGCTAGGATACAGCAATATTTATCGCCGGTTGAAAGCAGACTGCATATATTTGCAGGAGACTCATCTCTCCCAGGCCGAACATGCTAAACTGGCAATGGGAGGCAGATAGTGTCTTCTCTTTATCCAGTACTATGGGGAAACGAAGGGGGGTAGCAATTTTGTTCCTCCTCATCTACACCGTTCAAGGTAGAGAGAGAATACTCTGATCAGAATGGGCATTTTGTCATAGTACAGGGTCGTATGTTTGAGACGGCGGTCACGCTGGCAAGCGTATACCTTCCATCAGGTGCTTCCCCTCTACTACTTAGGCGTTTTATTAACAGACTTTTGGAGACGCAGAAAGGTATCATGTTGGTAGGAGGAGATTTTAATATTACCATCCCCCCCCCCCGTATGGATTCCTCAGCCCCAAGAGTGCATAGGATTTCCCCTACTCAAACTCCTTAAAGCACAAATCCCACGATTAGGCCTTACAGATATCTGACAGTACTTATTTCCCTCATCAGAAGGATACACATCTTACTTTGAAAAACGGCTCTCGCAGCAGGTTATACCATTAGGACTGCAGCCGGCAGGCGCCAGGACCCCCATGGAAAAATTCTAGCTAGCAGTATCCAGCGGGGGACTGCCCTCGACGTCGGTCCCTCCCCGATGTCTGGCATTACATAAAAGGGAGTGGTCCCCCAGCATCCCCATTTTTTTCCCCACCGTCGACTCTGTCAGCATCGGCCTCATGGACGGCTGCATCAATGAAACAACGCGTGAAATCTTTATCTTTCTTAAATCTCAATCCATGTCTGCTTCTCCTACCCCTTCTCTTGAAGGACATCTCTCTAAGTGCGCCTGCGACAAGCAGATCCCTCTTGCAGACCATCATTCGGCCTGTATCAGGTGCCTAAGCCCAGAGCACGACACCCAGGCCTGCTCAATCTGCCAGAAATTCAATAGCAGAACCCGGATCCGCCGCCAAAATGCTCTTCAGGGGTTCCGCCTCGAGGAGAAATTAAAGAAAATGGAGAAAAGACCTTCCTCCAAGGGGGAATCTTCCCACAAGTCAGGGAAACACCGGGACAAGCATCGGGACTCTGATAGGGCGAGATGCCCCATCCGGGCTTCCGAATCCAGGGCCAGCTCCAGCTCTACATGGTCCAACAGATCTCCTTCCCGGGCTCGCTCCCAACCTCCCCCCGTTAAGGTAAGATCTTCAGGGGGCTCCTCAGCCTCCTTACACCCGCTCAAGACCACTCGGGCGCCAGAAGCCTCCAGGCCTGATTCTTCAGACAGGCACAAAAAGTATTCCTCCAAATGGGGCGGTGCATCTGACCGATGCTGGAACACCAACCTCAGGTCTGTCTCCCAACCTCCGAAGGTCTCTGAAAGGAAGATTGCAGAGCTGACATCACTCAAGCGGACATCGGAGACCAAGAAGGCGTCCGACCCAGCGCCCACAAAACTGTATACCCCGACAACAGTAGTACCAATGCTGGTGGACACCAGATGACGGGTCACAGGTGAAGAGGCTACTGCACCGCCGGATGACCAGACGGGTGACATGGAGGACGCCGGCCTACCCAGGGAGACGTTGCCGGACCCGGTGGATCTTACTTAGAGAAACGGCTCTTGCAGCAGGTTACACCATTAGGACTGAAGCTGGCAGGCGCCAGGACCCCTCAGAAAAATTCTAGCTAGTAATATCCAGTGGGGGACCGCCCCCGACAGCGGCCCCTCCCCGTCAGGCATGGCATAAAAGGGGGCGGTCCCCCAACATCCCTAGTTCTTTTCCCGCCGTCGACTCGCCAGCATCGGCCTCACGGAAGCCTGCTCTACACTACGACGCGTGAAATCTTCAAATTTCTTTCAAAAACTTTACTCCATGTCTGCTTCCACTTTTCTCCCAACGGACATCCCTCTAAGTGTGCCTGCGGCAAGCAGATCCCCTTTGCAGACCATCACTCTGCCTGTGTCAGGTGTCTGGGCCCGGAGCATGACACCCAGGCCTGCTCTATTTGCCAGCAGTTCAATAGCAGGACCCGGATTCACTGCCAAAATGCCCTTCAGGGATTCCTCCTTGAGGAGAAACTCAAAATGATGGAGAAAAGACCTTCCTCCAGAGGGGAACCTTCTTGTAAGTCTGAGAAGCACTGGGACAAGCATCGGGACTCGGACAGAGCAAAATCTCCAAGCAGGGCCTCAGAGTCCAGCTCCAGCTCTGCCCAGTCCAACAGATCTCCTTCCCGGGCTCGCTCCCAGCCTCCCCGGTAAAGGTAAAGTCTTCAGGTGGCTCCTCTGCCTCCCTGCACCTGCTCAAGACCTCCCGGGCAACGGATGCCTCTAAGACTGCTCCTTCGTACAGGCACAAGAAGTCTTCCTCCAAATCTGGAGGTGCGTTTGACCGACGCTGGGATACTGACTTCAGGTCCGTCTCCCAACCTCCCAAGAAGACCTCCGAGCTGACGTCCCTTAAGCGGACCATGGAGGCCAAGAAGGCGTCCGACCTGACACCTGAAAGGCGACCAACCACTACACAGACGCCGGTGGACACCGGACGTCAGGGGTCCTCAGGCGAAGAGGCTATCATGCCACCAGATGACCAGACTGGCAGCATGGAGGACGCCGGCTTGCCCAGGGAGCCGGATACAGTGCTTCCCCGGGACCCGATGCCCGAGCCCGATGACGGGCCCACACTGACGCCCGACCCCATCGACAGGCGCACACCGATGCCGGGTCCATCGTCAGGCATGAACATCCAGGAGGTGAAGGATTTGTTTACCTTCTGGTGGGAAACCATCAAGAAGGACTCCTAAGCCTCAGCCTCATACACCACTTCCACCTCCTCATAGGGGTGCCGCAGGTGACAGACCCCCGACCCCCAAGGAGCCTACTCTGCCTCCTTGGGGCCGATCCAGAGACAGGAAGCACCCTTCACATTCCCCCTCAGGGTCCCCGAGCGCGATGCGACCCAGGGGCGGACATCAGTCATCGGGAGATGACTCCAGACCAGATACGTCCGACATTTCCAGGTCTCCATCTCCTTTCAGTCCCCCATCACCAGACCACGGGACCTCCCAAGGTTGCCCCTGGATGATCCCTCCTTTTCAGAAATCATGAGGCACATCCAGGACAATATGGGATGGGAGACCGAAGAGCTAGACCCCTAGAGATAACGCCTTGCCCGTTACCTCAGGCAGAAAGACCCAAAGCCTGTGGTGGTCCCACCTTTGGTGGACACCTTTACGGACGTCGCCAAGGCAGCTTGAAAATGTCCACATTCCACACCGGCTGTTCCAAAGAAAGCCGACCGCCTTTACAGGGCTCCTACGGAGGACCAGTATTTGGCGCAACAACCCCTGGCCGACTCGCTGGTCATTACTGCATCTCATGACAGGTCCCAGCTGCCTCAACATTTGAGCACCCAGCCTCCGGACCAGGAATCTTAAGGAATTAGATTCCATGGGAAGACGCATGTATGTGGCTACTACATGCTCTCAGGTCTTTGAACTATCCAACGCACATGGTGCAATTTCAGAATGCCCTTTGGGATCAGGGCCAAGACCTTCTTAAGGATCTTCCGGATGGTGAAAAGGAGGAGGAGGAGCTGTTAAACCTCCTCCAAACTGGGTCTGACGTGGGGACCCAGGTTCTCTGAGCCGCTTACGACTCAGCAGCCGGGGCAGCAGCTACAGGCGTTTGTCTCCAGAGACACTCATGGCTGAGGGTCTCCGGATTTAACCCAGATGTCCAGAAGAGTCTCCTGGACGTCCCTTATAATGGAGCAGTCCTCTTTGGTGAAGAGTCTGAGAAGGTCATCACCAAATTGCAGAACGCTGGGAAGGCTCTCAGGACTGTACAAGCTACATATAGACCTAAATCTGGTTCCTTTCATAGGAACCAGAATCGCTTTCGTGGCTGCCAACAAAGGCAACAGCCACGTTCTGGCTAGTAACCCAGGGGCCACTTCGGCCATAAGAATCAAGTCAGGTTCCCCTCAGGCCAGGGCCCGAAGCATTTAAAAGCAGCCCAGCCAGCGGGGGCCAACACCACCACAGCATGACTCCTTCCCTCTCCTCTGGATCAAAGGGTCGAGAAGGGCAGGGGTCACATCTCTCATCACCTTTCAGGATGGCAGAGGATCACCTCCGACCGGTGGGTGTTGCAGTTAATCGAACGAGGCCACTTGTTACGGTGTGGGTTCTACAGATGGACACTGGACTCGGTAATTAAGATGCAACCCACGTTGGCTTGTGGGTTGTTTATTAATCTTCACAAACAAGTTCTTCTTGCACCATCCAAATAACATAAAAGTCCAAATGAAAATAACATATAAAAAAAATAACAAGCAACTGTGTTCAAGCAAAGTAACACAAGTATAATCCTTACAGCAGGTATCTTCTCTCTCCACTGGTCAGAAGATACTGACCCTATCTAACGGGTACTTGTTCAGATAGGATTTATATACCCGCCTAACCTGTATCAGGTGACACAGCACCATCGAAATAAAAATATTTTCTAATAGCTTCCAAAACTATTTTATGCACATTCCTTAGTGTACTACCTGATGCAACCTATTTTAAGGTATAGCTCTTAAAAGTATTCTTTGGCAACACTTTAGTATGCCATAGAATGTTTTCCCGACAATGATTGACAGGTTCTTGTTATAAATGTGGGCCACTAGGGGCCACTGATCCCTAAAGGAACAGTCAGACTGCAGCAGGCTGTCTCGGTGAACAGACCTCCTTCTAAGCAAGGGCCCTACTCCAACTAGACAGAACCAGAAAAGGTATTTCTACTGGACTGCTTGTTTTCCTTTCTTCCACATTGGCAGCACAAGTTAGCTTTAAATGGTTACAGCAACTCATTGTTTAGGCTGTACAATGTTTATATGTATTTATACATATACTTTAACTAGGTGGACAAAACCCAGTTATTTTATCAGGTTAGAAACAGAAAAACAAGTCTCAGTGCACCAGAACTAAAACAGCAATTTGTACTGCAGGGTTAAGCTGTTGGCTGCAATATTATTCTGTCCTCCACTTTAGACAGAAACAGTAAATAATGCTGGAATCTAACAAATATTTTATGGGAAATGGAGTCTGTATTTACCCATTACTTCAGGCAGTTAATCTGTTATATCAATAACTTGATATTTAAGAGTACCCAAGGAAAAAGAGAAATAAAGCATGAAGAGGGTAACAGAGGTGATGGTGGGTTGGGGGGCTGTGTAGGGAGGTGGCCTGCCTCCATACAGAAAATTCAGGGATAGCCTTAGAAGAGGGGAAGGAAGTGGTTGCAACCAGAGAAAGAAATAAAGGATGGGTACTTTTATTTGGTGGCAGTGACTAACCCTGTCACACCACTCTATAGAGTTCCTCGATCACACACCGTCCAGACCTCCCCTGCTCTCCTGTTACTTGGGTCAGCATGCTGTGCTTATTCAGCAAGAGATCTTGGCCCTCCTACACATGAACCAGAGAGGAAACTGTTACTATTCCCACTTCTTCCTGGTTCCAAAGAAATCAGGGGACTTGCGCCCGATTTTGGATCTCAGTGATCTCAACAACTTTGTGCTGTACAAGCATTTCCGCATGGTGACCCTGCTGGGTCTCCGTCCCAAGCTCAGAGGGCGCATGGCTAGTGTCGCTGGACATGCAAGACGCTTATCTACACCTCCCAGTCGTTTGGGTGCACCGCAGATTTCTGCGCTTCGAGTTTCTGGGATGCCACTACCAGTTCCGAGCCCTCCCCTTCGGACCGTCTTCGGCACCTCGGGTGTTCACGAAGTGTATGGCAGTCGTGGCAGCAGTTCTCGGGAGAAGAGGCCACTATGTGTTCCCGTACCTAGACGACTGGCTCCTCATGGCACCCTCACGGGAGGCTCTGATGTCCGCAATACAGGATACCTGTTCCCTCTTCCTATCGCTGGGCATCACCATCAAGCGGGAGAAGTCGTGCCTTGTTCCGTCTCAGAATTTGCACTTTATAGGAGCGGTTCTGGACACAATTCAGGGAAGGGCATTCCTTCCCCAGGACAGGGCGAACTGCATCAGATCCCTCATAAGGGAGATAAAGGAAAAGAAGACGGTACCAACCCGCACCGTCCTTTGCCTGCTCGGTCACATGGCGGCTGCCATTGCGACGGTTCCCCTAGCTCGACTCCATATGCGGATTACCCAGTGGATTCTGAGAGCACAATGGGACCAAAAGCAGGATCATCTGTAGCATCCAGTCCGGATCACGAACGCAGTCATCAGAGACTGGCATTGGTGGCTCGTCCCAGACCACCTCTCGATGGGAGTCCCCTTCACTGTGCCGCCTCCTTCAGCGACTCCCTCCACGGACACCTTAGGGTCCGGATGGGGAGCTCACCTCAACAGGGTCAGGACTCAAGGCTCCTGGTCGTCTCTAGAGTCCCAACTTCACATTAACATTCTGGAGATGAGAGCCGTCCTGTATGCCCTACAGGCATTCCAGACGGACATTCCACCAGGTACTCTTCTGGTACAAACAGACAATACCACAGTGATGTACTATCTCAACAAACAAGGAGGCACTTATTCTTACCCCCTTTGCAGGGAGGCTCAAAGGGTTTGGAATTGGGTATTGCAACACGGCGTACACATCATTGCAGTACATGTTCCCGGAATGGACAACACTATCGCGGACCGTCTAAGCCAATCACAGGCCAGGGTCCACGAACAGGAACTGCTTCAGGAAGTCGCAGAGGACATGTTCCGCAGATGGGGGACACCAGAATTAGACCTCTTTGCGTCCCCATTCAGCGCAAAACTGCCCAATTTCTGCTTGCTAGATCCAGGGCCTGGTGTTTTCTGGCGAGTCGCGTTGTCCCTCTCTTGGACGGACAGGTTCCTCTACGCTTTCCCGCCCTTTCCTTTGATCCAGAAGGGTTCTATTGAAGCTCCATCAAGAGCAAGCGTGCCTTATTCTAGTAGCACCCTTTTGGCCCAGGCAGATTTGGTTCCCTGTCTTACATCAGCTGGCCCAGGAACCTCCGGTGCCTGCCATTTTGCTCTCACCTTCTATCCCAGGAGACCGGCTCCTTGGTCCATCCAGATCTTCGGTCTCTGTACCTGCATGCCAGGCTCCTAAGGACATAGCAGTCCTGAGGTACTGGGTCTCTCAGGAAGTTGCGGACATTCTAGTGGCAGCCAGAAAACCCTCTACTCACACTGCTTTACGCCATGAAGTGGCATAGGTTTTGTATTTTGGCTTAGGCTCGAGCATTGACCCCATTGGAGTTTTCTGTAAGGTCTGTTTTAGATTACCTCCTATCCCTCTATGAGGCAGAACTGGCCTATTTCTCCATTAAGGTCCATCTGTGCGCTATTTCAGCGTACCATTCTCCGATAGGTCACAGGTCTCTAGCTCAACTAGAGGCTTCTCGCGCCTTTATGCGCGGCATCCTACATTTGAGACCTTCCATCAAAATCCCGGTTCCACCTTGGGATCTTCCTTTTGTTCTAGAGCAGCTTACGCTGCCCCCTTTTGAACCAGCCACAGATTGCAGCTTCGTCTCCTCGCTTGGAAGACGCTCCTTTTAGTTGCTGTTACTTCTGCCAGAAGAGTTTCTGAGCTTCATGCACTCATGTGCAAGGATCCTTACTTGGTTTTTCACAAGGACAGGGTGTCCTTAAGAACAAATCCTAAGTTCCTTCCCAAGGTGGTCTCGGCTGTCACACTCAACCAGGATATCGACCTACCGGTGTATTACCCGAATCACAGTAACAGGGGGGAAGCCCTGTTGCACACTTTGGATGTGCATAGGTGCCTCAGATATTATCTGACCAGAACCAAAGCCCGTCGGACTTCGGACCAGCTCTTTGTTTCCTATGCACAGAGGATGATCGGCACTTCTGTTTCCAAACAGTCGCTTTCTAGATGGCTGGTAAAGTGCATTTTATTTTTTTTTATCAGAAGCACAATAAACCCTTACTGGGACCGGTGAAGGGTCACTCTACTGGGGGGTGGCTACCTCCTTCGCAGCGCTTAAAAACGTTTCCACTTCAGCCATCTGTGCAGCAACGACCTGGAGCACTGTACACACGTTCATCAGGCACTGCAGTTTGGATATTGCCTCTAGGCACAGAGCTGGTTTCGGCTTGGCGGTCCTTCAGGGACCCTTGTCTTGAAGCTTGGAGTTTCTTCCTCCTATCCTCCTCCCGACAACAACTTGATCCCTTACTGCTTGGGAATCGGTCCTAATGGTATAACCTGCTGCAAGAGCTGTTTCTCAAAGTAAGATAGTACAGTTACGTAAGAACTTACCGTAACAGTAGATCTTACTTCGAGAGGGCTCTTGAAGTAGGTAATTACATATAGGACTGACTCCGGCAGGACCCCACGGAAAAATTTCTAGCTAGCAGTCTCTGGTGAGGGACCACCCTCATGTCAGGAGACATCTGTATAAAGGGGCGGTCCCGGATGACCGCCTTCCCGTTCTTTCCCGCCGTTAGCTCGTGCAGCGCCTCGCGGAAAAGTTTGTGCTTCATTAGCCCTACCTTCGTCGGTGTTTCACTGAAAAATCTTTATTTTTTTCGACTAACGTCAGTACTAGTGTCTGTGTATGTCGTCCCCTACACCCTCTGAGCACAAGAATAAGTGCAATTCGTGCGGCGCCCAACTACCGCACAAGGATGGCCACTCCCTGTGCCTGTTCTGCCTAGGCCCCGATCACCCAGTCGAGAAGTGCCAGCACTGCCTCAGTTTCAACGCGGCTACCCGGAAAAGGCGGCAGCAATCCCTGGAAGCCCATATTCTAAAGAAGAAAATGAGCTCTATGGAGAAGGAGCTCAAAAAACTGAGGCATGCGTCCACTTCCCCCGAAGGCCATCGGAAGAAGAAGGAGAGGCACCGGGACAAGGGCTCCTCCACCCCGTCTCCCTCGGGAGTCGCTGGGACGCAGGTGACATCCCCTCCGGGGGATCGCTCCTCGACGGCCGCCTCGGTGGTTTCAGAGGGGGCGTCGGCCCGCCCATCTGGCTCACGCTTGGGCCTTGCGGGCGATTCCGAGTAGTTGGAGGCCTCTGCCCCTGGTTCGGCCTCAGGCTCGCGGCCTACCACTGTGGGCGACTCCAGTAAGCCGGGCGTCTGCTCCTCTGATGTCCGCCCTGAGAGGGCCGGTAAGACGTCCGACCCTCCGGGGCGACACGTGGTCTCCACCCCACCGGACCAGGCCGATCACTCTACTCTTCCTGCCTCCGGTGATGGCTCTCATAAGTTGGAAGTCTGCTCCTCCAGCGCCCGCCGAGAGCTCGCCACTAAGCCTCACATCGGCTCGTCCGACGTCCGGCCAGCGAAGGAACAGACGACGGACCCCCACACATCTGTCGCAGTTCTCCGCAGCCTCGCTGCCGCCTGGGAACCAGAGTCTCCTAACCCGACCCCGGGACTTTTCCTCCGCCCCGGTGAAGCTGGGGATCTTTTGCCTCCTCGTCCAGTCCTTCTACCTGGGCGCCAGACCTGACGCTGGCCCTCGGATGCCGGCTCCGGCGTCGGTACCTCCGGCGCCAGGGCCTCCGCCGTTGGCCCTGATGTCGGCCTTACCGACTCCAGGAGACATTCCGCCCTCCGGGCTCTCCACTGTGGACCCGCCCGTGAGGCCTTCAGCCGGGCTGTCTGTTCTGGCAGCCCCGGCTCCCGGGTATCCTCCGACCTATTCGACGCCGGTGTACCCGGGACTGCAGTATCCGGTGCCACAGTACCCGACGCCGGGCTTCCTGACGCCGCAGTACTCGACGCCACAATACCCGACGCCGGGCTACCCGCAGCCAGGTTTTGGATACGCTCCATACGGTTATAACCCGTATCCTTATCCCCCGCCTCCTCCTCCACCGCCTCCAGTGCCGCCGTGGACCTGCAGGACTCTGGCCTCCCAGGGCTGAGGCCAAGGCTCAGCTCACCAAAGAGGTCGAGAGCTTCCGAAACGGTGCCATCCCAGGGTTCCTGCACGTCCGAGGCGCGCACCTCCCTCACCACCTCCGACTCCAGGGTTCTTCCGCTTGATCCAGAGAGGGCAGGACACGCTTCCCTGGGGACTTCCCAAGGGGCCCGTTCCTCCCCCAGGTCGGGAAAGGGAGTCTTTCTCTTCTTCATCCTCCTCTTCACCCTCTGACTCTTCCGACGGTTGCTCCGAGAGAGACGACGAGCCTTGCTCTCCTTCGAAGCCCAGGCCAAGGACTCCTCCGAAGTCTCTTCCGGAGGATCCTTCTTTTACCGAGTTGCTTAGGAAAATCCAGGAGGTTCATCAGTGGCACTCGAACCAGATCCTCAGCGCCTGAAACTCGCTGAACATCTGGATCTGCCTGTGACAGCCCTACCTTGGTGCCACCCTGATAGAGCCTCTCACCGACCTTGTTACCACAATATGGAAGCAACCGCCGGCCTTGGCCCCACTTCCAGGAAGTCGAACCGCTATATCAAGCTCCCGAGGGTGTGGATTTCCTGATTCTCACCACGCACGACTGTCGTGATTACGCCGGCCACAGCCGCCGCTAACCCTAAACATCTTAGCTCATCACCTCCTGATAAGTGAATCACTTCTCTGACTAGTATGGGAGAAAGATTTACGCCTCCACACTGGGGATCAGGGCCCTGAACCATGTCGGCCATATGGGGTATTCACCAGAAGGCCATCCCTCCAGGCGGAAGTTAAACTGGACCCCTTGCCTGACTCCCAAGTCAAGCAGGAGTTGGCTGATCTTGTCCGGCCTGTTGTCTCGCCGGCCAGTCGATACATGCCGGTAACATACGATGCAGTGGACACTGCTGGCGAGCTCAGCGCAGGCTCACGGCACCATGCTTGGTCTGCAGTCGTTTGGTCCCGGAGGTGAATCTGCTATCCAGGAAGCACCTTCCGGGTCAGTGCTGGGTGATGTCATGACATAATCACCGATTTGCAAGAGAAGAGGACGGCTTTGAAGTCAGTTGATTCCATGTACCGTCCCCATCAGCAGCAGCACTGCCCTTTGCAGACGGAATCGCCAGCGAAACCCCAGGAAGGTGGGCCACAAACGCCGGGCCCCGTAGCTGCCAAGCCCTCCCCCCTCAAAAAGCAGTGGTGTTTAGCTGTGCGCTGCCCCACACCACCTGACTCCTTCTCTCCCACCGCCTCCCGACTCCCCAGAGGAACTGGTAGGAGGGAGGTTTTCCCTCCACCTTCTGGGATGGGAGAGGATAACCACAGATTCTTGGGTGCTCCAGCTCATAGCAGAAGGACACTCCATAGAGTTTCTTCAGAAACCACCCTGCCACCCCCTCTGAAGTCGTCAGATTATCGGAACATCTTCTCTTGGTCCAGGAGGAAATCTCGCTCTTCTGCTGAAGCAAGCGATAGAGCCTGTTCCCTTATCTGCAAGGACGGGTTACTATTCCTATTTCTTCCTGGTCCCAAAGAAGACAGGAGATCTCAGACCAATTTTGGATCTCAGTTACCTGAATCTTTAGAGTACAAAAGGTTCAGGATGCTCTTTGAAGAGCCTTCTGCCCTCTCTGGTCGGGTCAGTGGCTTTGTGCTCTGATATGCAGGATGCTTATCTGCACATTCCCATTCAGCCCATCTCATCGCAGAATACCTGCTTGCGCTCCAGGGGACCACTACCAGTTCAAGGCCCCTGCTTGTCTGTCCTCGCCCCTCCCGAGTATTTACCAAATGCCTGGCAGTGGTGGCGGCCCACCTGCATACCAAGGGAGTGCAGGTCTTCTGCACTCTGGACAACTGGTCCTGGTGGCCTCGCCCAGGAGGAACTCCCATGCTTCTCTCCCTACCCAGCAGGTTTTGCCTGCCTGGCTACCATCAACCATTCCAAGTCTCATCTGGTCTCATCCCAGAGGACAGTTTATTGGGGCGATCCTCGATCACGTACTATGGCAAGGCCTTCCTGTTCCTCGGACAGGGCGCCCACCCTTCAGACCCAACAGTCTGTTGTCTCGACCGCAGGATGGTCTCGCGGTGGTCGGTCCTTCGCCTTTCTCGGCTCATGGTGGCTGCTGCCATCCGACGGTGCCTCGCTGCCCGACCAAGATGAGGATCTCTCAGTGGACTCTACGCTCTCAGTGGATCAGCTAGTGGACAACCTAGATCACTCAGTTCTGATCTCCTCGCCGATGATGCGAGACTTGCAATGGTGGATGGTTCTGGAGAACCTTTTCGGGAGTTCTTCTTTCACCCCCCAGACTCTAATCACAGATGCCTCAGGCTAAGGTCAGAGCCCATCTAGGTCTCATCGGACCCAGGGCTCCTGGTCCAAGCTAGAACAAGCTCTCCACATCAGTGTGCTCGAGCTTCAGGCAGTGTTGTACGCTTTCCAAGCCCTTCACCAATACATCCTTCCCCGGCCACCTAGCTGTCCAGACGGACAACATGTGCGTGGTGTGGTATATCAACAAGCAGGGAGGGACTCGCTCCTACCCGCTATGCAGGGAGGCAATGAGGGTTTGGGATTGGGATTGGGCAACACAACACGACCTTCACCTCACGGCGATTCTCGTCCCGGGATTCGACAACACCCTGGCAGACAAGCTAAGTCTCTCATTTGCTCTGACTCACGTAGTGGAACTGACCAAGGGGTCCTAGAATCATTTTCAACTTTGGGGAACACCACAGGCCTAATCTGTTCGTGATCCCCCAAACGCAAAACTTCTCATCTTCTGTCGCCTGCTTCAGAGCAAGGCGCTTTTGAGCGACGCCTGTCTCTAGACTGGAAGGACAGATTCTGCCTGTGCCTTTCCTCAATTCCACTTATCCCACGAGTCTTGCAGAAACTAGCTCAGAAGGAGCGAGAATGATTCTGATCGCCCTTTCTGGCCCAGGCAAATCTGGTTCTCTGTTCTACAACAATATTCAGAGGATCCTCCTCTTCCTCTTATCTCGAGGTTTTGACCCAGGATCAGGGGACCCTGGTCCATCCAGGCCTCAAATCCTCTCAACTGCATGCATGGCTCTGCAGACCCAGCCCAATCCCTGCTTTGGAGTGTCTCCCAAAGTGGCGGAGATTTTAGTGGAGGCAAGAAAACCCTCCACCAGATCCACTTATGCCATGAAGTGGAAAAGATTCTCTATTTGGGCCGCTTCCAAGAACGTGGAACCATTCTCCTGTTCAGCGGGGCTTCTGCTTGAGTATCTTTGTCATCTGTTTGACCTGGGTCTCAGCCATTCCTCTCTGAAGGTACACATGGCGGCCATTTCGGCCTATCATATTCCCTTTGCAGACGAGGCTTTTGCTCAACTGGAGGTCTCAAAGACCTTTCTCAGAAGGGTCCTCCATCTGAGGCCCCCCATCCATACTCCTGCTCCCCTTGGGACTTGAACTTTGTTCTCGAGAAACTTACACTTCCCCCCCCTTTGAACCTGCAGCTTCTACGGATTTGAAGTTCCTTTTGTGGAAGACTCTTCCTGGTGGCCATTACTTGCTCAAAGAATCTCTGAGCCCAGGCCCTGATGTGTAAAATCCCCTACTTGATTTTTTTCAAGGAATCCAGTTGCTCTTCAAACGAGTCCTAAGTTTCTACCCAAAGTAGTAGCAGAGTCTACCTTAATCAGTACAATAGAGTTAGCTGCCTTTTTTACGTAGTACTCTAATCAAGGGGAGTATTTACTCCATACTATGGATGTTCACCGGATTCTGAGATACTACACCAACAGGACCAAGGATCTCAGAAAGACGGATCAACTGTTCGTCTCTTTTGCTCACAAAAGGGAAGGCAATGCTGTTTCCAAGGAATGCCTAAGTGGTTGGCTCATTGCATCACTTTCTGTTATGACAAATACAACAAGACCCTCCCGAGTCAAGTCAGAGGCCACTCCACAAGAGGAGTAGCTGCCTCTGAGTCTTGTTTCAAGAATGTGTCTGCGGCAGACATCTGTGTTGTCACCACCTGAACTTCCGTCCATACCTTCACGAAACACTACAGTTTGGACGTTGCCTCTCGCCGTAGAGCAGGCTTCGGGCTGGCTGTTTTGCAAGGCCTCCTATCTTGAGACTTGCACAACCAGAACTACCTTTTGGAGTAGTTTTCCTCCTCCCGGTGCCTCTCTTTGTTCCAGACTGCTTGGGACTCAGTCCTGTATGTAATTACCTACTGCAAGAGCCCTCTCAAAGTAAGATAGTACAGTTACGTAAGAACTTACCGTAACAGTAGATCTTCGAGAGAGGCTCTTGCAGTAGGTAATACCTTCCCGCCCTCCACCCCCCTAGGCTTTTTCAGCTCCTTTTCCATTGGGGAAAATATCCGCTGCTCTCTCATCCTGCCTCATTTAGCCTGTGGCGGGAAAGAACTGGAAGGCAAGCATCCGGGACCGCCCCTTTATACCGACGTCTCCTGACACCGGTCATCTGACGGGGCGGTCTCGCCAGGACTGCTAGCTAGAAGTTTTTTTTGGGGTCCTGCCACCTGCCGGCGTCAGTCCTATATGTAATTACCTACCACAAGAGCCTCTCTCGAAGAGCTACTGTTACAGTAATTTCTTATGTAACTGTACTATCTTCGAGAACAGCTCTTGCAGCAGCTAGTTTCCCTCCCACCTTCCCCTCTGGAGGTCGAGTCTTCTGACCTAGTTTCTAGGCTACAGCGTCTTTCGACACCTCCTACAAACCTTCCTTTGGAAGCGGATCCTCTGTCTCCCCTTCAGATGTCATTCTTGGGCCGGGAGTCTCCGGCAGGAGAACTGGGGATGCTGGGGGACCGCCCCCTTTTTATGCCATGCCTGACATCGGGGAGGGGCTGACGTAGGGGGCGGTCTCCAGCTGGATATTGCTAGCTAGAATTTTTCCTTGGGGTCCTGGCGCCTGCCGGCTTCAGTCCTAATGGTGTAACTTGCTGCAAGAGCTGTTCTCGAAGATCTACTGTTACGGTAAGTTCTTATGTAACTGTACTTTGACCGGGACTCGATGCCTGACCCCGGGGACAGACCCACACCGACACCGGGCCTGTCATCTGGCATGACTATACAGGAGGTGAAAGAACTGTTTACCTTCTGGTAGGAAACCATAAGGAAGGACGTGGTTCCCCCTAAGCCTCAGCCACCTTCACCACCTCCTCGGGGCGCTGAAGGTTCAAGACCTCTGACCCCCAAAGAGCCAACTCCACCTCCTCGGGGCCGATCGAGAGACAGAAAACGCCCATCGCACTCTCCCTCAGAGTCCCTGAGCCCAAAGCGACCCGGGGCAGACGCCATTCACCGGGAGATGACTCCAGACCGGATTCGTCTGATACCTCCAGGTCTCCATCTCCCTTCAGTCCCCCCTCACCAGACCCACGGGACCTCCCAAGATCGCCACCGGATGATCCCTCCTTTTCAGAAATCATGAGGCACATCCAGGAAAATATGGGATGGGAGTCGGAAGACTTAGACCCCGAGAGACAACGCCTTGCCCGTTACCTCAGGGAGAAAGACCCGAAGCCTGTGGTGGTCCCACCTTTGGATGTCACCAAAGCAGCTTGGAAGCGTCTGCATTCCACACCGGCTGTTCCGAAGAAGGCTGACCGCCTCTACAGGGCTCCCATGGAGGACCTGTATTTCACGCAACAACCCCTGGCCGACTCCCTGGTCATTACCGCATCTCATGATAGGTCCCAGCGGCCTTAGCATTTGAGTACCCAGCCTCCGGACCAAGAATCTAAGCCATTAGATTCTGTAGGAAGATGCAGGTATGCGGCTGCTACATGCTCAATTAGGTCTCTAAACTGTCTCATGCACATGGTGCAGTTTCAGAACGCCCTTTGGGAACAGGGCCAAGACCTTTTAAAAGACCTTCCGGGTGACGAAAAGGAGGAGGAGCTGCTCATCCTTCAAACTGGGTCAGACTTGGGGACCCAGGTTCTCTGAGCCGCTTATGATTCAGCAGACTCGGCAGCCAGGGGAGCAGCGACAGGAGTTTCTCTGGAGACGCTTGTGGTTGAGAGTCTTGGGATTTACCCCGGACGTCCAGAGGAACATCCTGGACGTCCCTTATAATGGAGCTGTCCTGTTCGGTGAGGAATCCGAGAAGGTCATCACCAGGCTACAGGATGCTGGGAAGGCAGTCAGGACTGTACAGACCTAAGTCTGGTTCCTTTCATAGGAACCAGAACCGTTTTCGCGGCTGGGAGCAACGGCAGCAGCCATGTTCTGGCCAGCAACCCAGGGGCAACTTTGCTCTCAAAAATCAAACCAGATTCTCCTCGAGCCTGGGCCCAAAGCATGCCAAAGCAGCCCAGCCCGTGGGGTCCAATACGACCACAGCATGACTTCTTCCCGGCCCCCACTCCTCCTCTGGATCAAAGGGTCAAGAAGGTTGGGGGTCGCAATCTCTCATCACCTTTTGGGATGGCAGAGGATAACCTCCGACCGGAAAAGGTTACTATTCTCACTTCTTCCTGGTTCCAAAGAAAACGGGGGGGCCTGCGCACGATCTTGAATCTCAGCGACCTCAACACATTTGTGTTGTACAAGTGCTTTTGCATGGTGACCCTGCCTGATCTCATTCCCATGCTCAAAGAGGGCACATGGCTGGCGTCACTGGACATGCAGGACGCTTACCTACATCTCCAGATTGCTTGAGTGCACTGAAAATTTCAGCATTTCGAGTTTCTCCGACTCCACTACCAGTTCTGAGCCCTCCCTTTCGGAATGTCTTCAGCACCTCGAGTATTCACGAAGTGTATGGCAGTCGTGGCAGCAGCTCTCAGGAGACGGGGCCACTACATGTTTCCGTACCTAGACAGCTGGCTCTTCACGGCACCCTCACGGGATGCCCTGATGTCCGTGATCCAGGATACCTGTTCCTTCTTCCTATTTCTGGGCATCACCATCAACCAGGAGAAGTCGCACCTTGTCCCGTCTCAGAACTTGTAGTTTATAGAAGCAATTCTGGACACCACTCAGGGAAGGGCATTCCTTCCTCAGGACAGGGCGGAACGCATCAGATCCCTTAAAGGGACATAAAAGAAAAGAATACGGTACTGACCCGGAACGTTCTTTGCCTGCTCGGGCACATGGCAGCTGCTATTGCAACGGATCACCTAGCTTGACTCCATATGCGGGTCACCCAGTGGATGTTGCGGGCACAATGGGACCAGAAGCAAGATCTGCAGCATCCAGTCCGGATCACGAACGCTGTCATCCAAGACTGGAATTGGTGGCTCGTCCCAGCCCACCTTTCAACGCGAATCCCCTTCATTGCTCCACCTCCCTCAGCGACTCTCCACGGACACCTCGGGGTCCAGATGGGGAGCTCACTTCAACGGGGTCAGGACTCGAGGCTCCTGGTCGTCTCGAGTCCCAACTTCACATTAACATTCTGGAGATGAGAGCCGTTCTGTACACCCTACAGGCATTACTGGCGGAGATTCCACCGGGTACTCTTCTGGTACAAACAGACAATACTGCAGTGATGTGCTAGCTCAACAAACAAGGAGGCATTCATTCCTACCCCCTTTTCAGGGAGGCTCAAAGGGTTTGGAATTGGGTACTGCAACACGGCGCAGATATCATTGCAGTGCATGTTCCCGGAGTGGACAACACTATCGCGGACCATCTAAGCCGATCACAGGCCAGAATCCACGAATTGGAACTGCTTCAGGAAGTCGTAGAGGACCTGTTCGGCAGATGGGGGACACCAGAATTAGACCCCTTCGCGTCCCCATCCAACACAAAACTGCCCAATTTCTGCTTGCTAGATCCAGGGCCTGGTGTTTTCTGGTGAGACGTGTTGTCCCTCTCTTGGACAGGCAGGTTCTTCTACGCTGCCCCACCCTTTCCTTTGATCCAGAGGGTTCTATTGAAACTCTGACAAGAGCGGGCGTGCCTTATTCTAGTAGCGCCCCTTTTGGCCCAGGCAAATTTGGTTCCCTCTCTCACATCAGCTGGCCCAGGAACCTCTGGTGCCTCTGCCATTCAGCTCTCTTCTGTCCTAGGAGGCAGGCTCCTTGGTCCATCCAGATCTTCGGTCTCTGAACCTGCATGCCTAGCTCCTAAGGACATAGCAGTCCTGAGATACGGGGTCTCTCAGGAAGTTGCGGACATTCTAGTAGCAGCCAGAAAACCCTTCACTCATGCCACTTACGCTATGAAGTGGCGCAGATTTTGTATTTGGGCTCAAGCTCGTGGATTGACCCCATTGAATTGTTCTGAGAGGTCTGTTTTAGACTACCTCCTATCCCTCTACGAGGCAGGTCTTGCCTACTCATCCTTTAAGGTTCACCTGTGCGCCATTTCGGCGTATCATTCTCCGATAGGTCACAGGTCTCTAGCTCAACTAGAGGCTGCTCACGCCTTTTTGTGAGGCATCCTGCACTTGAGACCGTCCATCAGATACCCGGTTCCTCCTTGGGATCTTCCTTTTGTTCTAGAGGAGCTTACGCTGCCTCCTTTTGAACCAGCCGCTGATTGCGAGCTGCGTCTCTTCACTTGGAAGGCGCTCCTTTTAGTTGCTGTTACTACTGCCAGAAGAATTTCTGAGCTTCATGCACTTATGTGCAAGGATCCTTATTTCATTTTTCACAAGGACAGGGTGTCCTTAAGAACAAATCCTAAGTTCTAGGGACATGGATATGTTGTTCATCCACACTCATTGGCAGTATCCTTGCCGCTTTAAATCTTGCCGGAAGGTCTTCAAGCTTGCTCCTCCCACCCACCCGGTGGTATAACCCGGTCGCCCCATGACGCCCAGATCTCCTTACCACTTGAAGCTCAGGTTCCCTCCTTAACGCTCTCCGCGCTTATGACTGGTTCCTATTTCTCCGCTTATGGATTTAAAAATAATATTTTGCAAAGATTCTAGTTCGATCCCTCGCGGCGGCTGCGCGGCTAAATCGACATTTTGATTTCTGAGATGCCCATGCGGGCAGAAGATGTCTGGACGGATCCACACCCACGTGTTCACTGTTTAGGCCTTGAGCACGACCGCAGGCTTGCGACCTGTGCTCATCTTTCTCGGCCTCATCTCTGAAGACCGGCTGCCCTTACTGTAACTGGGACGTCCCGAGAGCGTTTCTCGGTGAAGTCCAAGGAGGCCCGGGTTGGCGGTGTCCGCGGGCTAGGCTCGGGCGGATCAGCTCGAGCGGATGGTGGCCCTCGAAGAGGAGGCGGGCGCGTGTCTTTCCTCGCCGCGTATTTATCCCGCCTCTCTGGGTTCCTTCCTACACGGCTTCCTTTTAAGGAGTTTGTCTGTCCCTTCCACTAAAGGAGAAGGGCTCATGCCTGCTGGACCTTTTCTCGGTCCAAAAGAGGGACTAGGAAGTCCTCCGTCGACGCTCTTGGGAGCGGGAAAGGTCCCTCTCTCGGCCGCCGACCGTCGGCTTCGCTCGACTGCTTCTTCGCCACTGGCCTCACGGTGTCCCGTCGCCAGGTGCCGTTGACCGAGACTCCACTGATGAAGTCGAGATTTTTCGACCCATTGGACGGGCTGTCCTTTAGCAGCCGAGATTCTCCTCTCCGGCTCCCGGGAGGAGTTGAGGATCCCGTGGCTCGCCTGAGCCTCCGGTTCCGGAGCCCCTGATGGACCTTCCGAGCCAAGGGAGTGCCGGTTCCGCCGACACCTCCTCGGACCGACCCCGGAAATTCCGGGACTCTCGTCTCGGTTCGGACCTCTAGCGGTCCAGCCTGCTCCCACCGCCATAGGCGGTCTCGTCCGGCATCGGGCGGTAAGCGGGCGTCATTGGCCCCTCGCCTCCTCGGATGAGGAGGCTTCGTGAATTACGCCGACGAGCACGAGGACCTTATGTTGCAACAGCTCCTCCTGGCCGGAATAAGCCGACTCCGGCGCCTTCCCCGGCCATTAAGTGGCTGTCACCGGAACGGCCGACACAACCCCTCGACTTGTCCGAGGAGCCACACCCAGGCCGGTTGTTCGCAAAACCAGCTGTTGCTCCACCGATTCCCGTGGAACCTCCGCCTCCACAGCCACCTGATTGGGGTTCACCAAGGATTCTCGGTCGGCTAAGGGTTTACCCCATCGGTTGCTGTCACCCTCACTCCCGACCGACCTCGCAGGTGAAGGTGGCTCAGGCCAGAGGCAGTTTCTTGAGGACCTCTTCCGAGTCCGAAGATCTATTCCTCCTTCTCTTCTCCAAGCGACTGGACTTGGGAGTCTTCAGGAGGTCAGCCAATGGACGATAGCCTGTCGTCTTTCCTAGGACTGCTTCGCTCATCTCGGAGTCTACCGGGATGGAGCTCGAACCCGCTTCAAACGGGCCAGGTATCCTCACGGAGATTCTGGACCGAGGGGATTCTCCGACGGGAGGCCTTCCGTGGCCGAGGCCATAGTGGGTCCGCACTGGAACTGTAGCGCCCTTGCTTCCTGCCCTGCGCCCGGCCAGGATGGCCATGAAGCATGCGTCCCACGTTCTTTGTCCGTTTTTTCGGAACACCCTCTGCTGAGGGGTTGGTTACCGACAGCCGCTCGTGCCACGCAACGCCTAGGGATGGACAAACCTCCTGACAAGGAGTCCAAGAAATTGACTATGTCGGGCTAAAAGTCTACGCTCGCGTCCTCTCGTTCGTCCAGGCCAGTTCGCCGCCCTCATGGCACATTTTTCTCATGCCCTGTTGGGCTCCCTGGATTATGTCATCCTCATCTTCCCGCTGATCTGCAGACTACGGTTAAGCAGGTGCGGGACCAGGCAGGAGTAGTGGCCAAACAGCAGCTCCAGACTGCTTTGGATGGGGACTCATGTGCTAGATCGGTGGTGGCCGCAGTGGCTATGCGTCGATGGGGTTTGGCTGAGGATATCCACCTTTACTGGATACCCAGCACAAGTTGGCGGATGTTCCTTTTGGGACTGACCTCTTCGGCCCTGGGGTGGAAGGTCACCTGCAGAGGATCGAGAAGTCCAATGCCACCTTGGACTCGGGTCTCTTCCGGTCCAGAAGGACAAGGCACGAAACCACAGCCTAAGCCCTTTTCGTCCTTCTGTGCCCCCGGCGCCCCCGGCCCAGCAACGTCAGGGCCAGCAGGCTCGGCCTTGGCATCCCAAACCCAAGCCGCCGGCTTCCTCTAACAGGAGGCAGGAGGAAAGGGCCCAGGAGGTCCCTCGGCCGGGTCCCTCCTCCAAGCCTGCCCAGTGACGGGCTGAGGGGTGCCTCATCCCGCTACTCATTCCTGGGTCCCCGTGGGGACGGCCCGCATCTGCTTGCTTGGTCGCTGTTACCACGGACAGGTGGGTCTTGAGGTGGTGGGAAGAGGCCTGCCTCTGGAATTCGAGCAGGCACCACCCTTCAGAGCCGCCGCCTCGGGGGCTTCGGGATCCCCAGCCTCACTGGCGTGCCGTGAGCCGACACCTCACTCCTCCCGAAGGAGGTGGTAAGAGGTGGTGGACCCTCCTTCAGACCCAGGGTTTGTGTCCAGGTACTTCCTGGTTCCGAAGCGGACGGGGTTGGCCCCATTCTCCACCCTACACGACCTAAACAAGTTCCTAGGTCTCGAACCTTCAGGATGGTCACTCTGGCTCAGATTATACCATCCTTGGAACGCAGGCGTGGTTCTGTTTCTCTGGACTTGCAGGGCCTGCTTTTCCACGTCCCTATCCGTCCGTCTCACCAGAGATTCCTTCGCTCGAGCGGAAGGATCCCTCTTCGAGTTCCAGCCATGCCCTTCGGCTTGTCTCCAGCTCCCAGGGTCTTCACCAAATGCATGGCAGTGGTGACAGCATTCCTGTGGCGCCGAGGGGTCCGGGTGTACCCTTACCTGGACGACTGGCTGATAGCAGCTCCCTCCAGGAAGGAGGGAGTGGTCCAGAGATCTGGCCCTCCAGGTCTGCTCTCAACTGGGCCTCCTTATCAACGAGGCCAAGTCGGAACTCGAGCAGGCAGGTGATTTTATTCATCGGGCGCAGCTCGACTCTCTTCGAGCCAGAGCTGCTCCCGGGACAGGGCCGAGGTTCTTTCCTCCTTGCCCGATCATTTCTGGTTGGGCACCGCGCCTGCCCGGGACTTCCTGCGCCTCCTGGGTCTCATGGCGGCCTGTACCAGCGTGGTCCGTTGGGCCGCTGGAACACGCCCCTTCAGTGGGACTGGCCAGCCAGTGGTCACAACGCCACGATCCCTTGACCAGCTTTAGTCGGTGACACAGGGATGTGGAATGCTCTCCAGTGGTGGACCGTTCCAGATCATTTGCAGGAGGGCATCCCTGTCGTCCGCCTCGAGCCACGGTCTCTCTGTCGACCGATGCCTCTCTGATGGGTTGGGGTGCCCATCTGGGGAAACACCGGGCTCATGGCCTCTGGTCGCAGGGAGTCCGATGCCACATCAACCTGTTGGAGCTCGAGCGGTCCGCCTAGCTCTCACCGCCTTTTGCTCCGTTCCTCCGGGGTCAAGTGGTCCGAGTCCAGACGGACAATACCACGACCATGTACTATCTAAACCGCCAGGGCGGGCCGCCCATGCTTCTATGCAAGGAAGCTCTCCGCATTTGGTCACTCGTGCGCAGCCTGGAGGCGGATCTCCTAGCCATTCACGTGGCAGGAGCCTCCAACACCCTGGCCGATGCCCTGAGCCGGATAGGGGCTGCATCCCACAGTGGTCTCTCCTGCCGGAGGTAGTACAGCATCTGTTCTCCCTTTGGGGCACACCTCAGGTGGACCTGTTTGCCTCCATGGAGACGCAGGTTGAGTCTGTTCCATGCCGCCGCCTCAGCAGGGCTCGCTGCAGGGGATGCCTTCTCGAGGCAATGGACCCGGGCCTCTTTACGCCTTTTCCCATTTCCCTTGATCCACAAGGTGCTTCTCAAGGCGAGGAGGGACAAGGCGCAGGTGATTCTGATAGCCCCAGACTGGCCTCGCCAGTTCTGGTACCCAGATCTCCTCAGTCTCAGCTCCAGGACTCGCGGCAGCTTCCAGCTCGCCCGGACCTGCTCTCAGTCAATCGGGAAGGTGTTCCATCCGGACCTTCAATCCCTGCACCTGAGCCTGGTTCCTGAGCGGCTAGAGTTCCAGGCTTTGGGTCTTTCCGACGAGGTCCTCAATGTAGTTGAGGCGTCCCGTAAGGAGTCGACCAGAAAATGCTATGCCTTCAAATGGAAAAGGTTTTCCATTTGGTGTCAGGGCAAGGGCTTGGACCCTTCCTCCTGTTCCTTGGCAAGCATCTTGGACTGTTATGGTCCCTTTCTAGTCAAGGGCTTGGGTGGCGACCCTAAGGGTGCACCTGGCAGCCATCTCTGCTTACGGTAGCGGGCTGGGAAGCAGTCGGTCAGCGCAGGAGAAGGTGGTCTGGCGCTTTTCAAGGCCTTGATCACATTTCCCTCCAGTGCGGGAACCCCATCTCCGTGGGATCTACTGCTGGTACTGGCAAAGCTCATGGGCAAGCCATTCGAACCTATGCACAGGTGTGCTCTCTCTCACCTGTCGTGGAAGACCGCCTTCTTGGTGGCTATCACGTCAGCCAGAAGGATGGGAGAGCTCCAGGCGCTTTCCATCGAGTCTCCTTACCTGGTCTTCCACAGGGACAAGGTTGTCCTGCGCCCCCACCCGAAATTCCTTCCGAAGGTGGTGTCGGAGTTTCACCTTAACCAGGTGTTGACTCTGCCGGTGTTCTACCCCAATCACACTCGGAGGCTAATATAGGCTCCATACTCTGGATCTAGAAGGGCGCCGCTATTATAAGGAGCGACGGCTGATATTCGGGGAGGTTCGCAGCTGTTTGTCACCCACGCTGAAGGCGATCTGGCAGACCTGCAGCCAAGCGGACGATAAGCAGGTGGGTAACCTCCTGCATAGATCTCTGCTATAAGTTGCGGGCATGGAGCCTCCCAGAGGATAAGAGCTCATTCTACCCTCATACTGCTGCACGGTGGCTGCTTCCAGGGACGTCCCTATCCAGGAAATCTGCAGGGCTGCTACCTGGAAGTCAGCAAACACCTTCATTACCCACTACCACATCGACCTTGAGTCACCTGGGATGCTGGTTTTGGGGCCTCGGTTCTCCAGTCTCTCTTTCCCAAGTAAGTATGTGGGGTGTGCGTCTTGCCTCCTCCTCCCGGAGAACTGCTAGGAGTCTGCCAATGAGTGTGGATGAACAACATATCCATGTCCCTAGAAATACAGGTTACTCACCTGTAACAGGAGTTCTAGGAATGGTATATGTTGTTCATCCACGACCCACCCGACCTCCCGGCTTCGACGCACAACCTGAGCTTCCAGCGGGCCAGATCTGGCGTCATGGGGCGGAGCCGAGAGTTATACCACCCGGGTGGGTGGGAGGAGCAAGCTTGAAGACCTTCCGGCAAGATTTAAAGCGGCAAGGATACTGCCAATGAGTGTGGATGAACAACATATACCATTCCTAGAACTCCTGTTACAGGTGAGTAACCTGTATTTCCTTCCCAAGGTGGTTTCGGCTGTCACACTCAACCAGGATATGGACCTGCCGGTGTACTACCCAAATCACTCTAACAGGGGGAAGCCCTCCTGCACACTCTGGATGTGCATAGGAGTCTCAGATATTATCTAACCAGAACCAAAGCCCATTGTAAGTCGGACCAGCTCTTTGTTTCCTACACACAGAGGATGATCGGTGCTCCTGTCTCCAAACAGTCGCTTTCTAGATGGCGGGTGAAATGTATCCTGTTCTGTTACCAGAAGCACAACAAACCTTTACTGGGACCGGTAAAAGGTCATTCTACAAGGGGGGGTGGCTACCTCCTTTGCTGCGCTCAAGAATGTCTCCACTTCAGCCATCTTTGTGGCAGCAACCTGTAGCAGTGTGCACACCTTCATTAGGCACTACAGTCTAGACGCAGAGCAGGTTTCGGCTTGGCGGTCCTTCAAGGACTTTTGTCCTGAAAGCTGACATGTCTCCTATCCTCCTCCTGGTAACAAAAATTGTTCCTTTACTGCTTGGGAATCAGTCCTAATGGTGTAACCTGCTGCAAGAGCTGTTTCTCGAAGTAAGATAGTACAGTTACGTAAGAACTTACCGTAACAGTAGATCTTCGAGAACAGCTCTTGCAGCAGGTAGTTTTCCTTCCACCTTCCCCTCTGGAGGTTGTCTTCTGACCTAGTTTTTAGGCTACAGCGTCTTTGACGCCATCTTATTACAGACCTTCCTTTGGAAGCGGATCCTTGGTCTCCTCTTCAGATGTTGCCTTTGGGCTGGGAGTCTCCGGCGGGAGAACTGGGGATACTGGGGGACCACCCCCTTTTATGTGATGCCTGATGGGGAGGGGCCGACGATAGGGGCAGTCCCCCGCTGGATACTGCTAGCTAGAATTTTTCATGGGGTCCTGGCGCTTGCCGGCTTCAGTCCTAATGGTGTAACCTGATACAAGAGCTGTTCTCGAAGATCTACTGTTACGGTAAGTTCTTACATAACTGTACTTTCTTAAGACTCATACTAAGTTTCTCTCTAAGATTGTCTCAGAATTCCATCTAAACCAACCTTTAGTCCTTCCTACCTAGTTTGCGAACTTCCAGAATGAAGGGGAGCATACCCTTCTTTCACTGGATGTTAGGAGATAGATGGAACAAAAGAAATTCACGAGGCTCAACAACTGTTTCCTTCAGCGAGACCCAGCTGTGTCAACCTGTCGCTATCAGATTTATTTCAGTGTGGCTGGTGTCATGCCTTCACCACTGCTATTCTATGGCACAGGTCAAGCTGGAAGGCAGAGTGTACGCTCACTCTACTAGAACAGTCGCAGTATCTCTGGCGGGAATCCACAACGTGCCCATTGCAGATATTTGCAATGCGGCTATCTGGAGCTCCGTGTATACTTTCGTTAAGCACTATGCCTTGCATGTGTATGCCAGATGACATCTGTCATTTGGCAGGACCATTCTTAACAGACTTCTGTCCTAAGTTGTGAGCCCTTTATCTCCTGCCGCCCATCTCGGGGGATTATTAGCTCGGTACGCTCCCATTAGTGTGAATGAGTGTTGGAGACTTTATGTCCAGGAAGATATGGAAATTACGTACCTACCGTAATTCTTGATCTTACTTCGAGAAACCGCTCTTGCAGCAGGTTACACCATTAGGATTGAAGCAGGCAGGTGCCAGGACCCCACGGAAATTTTCTAGCTAGCAGTATTCAGCGGGGACCGCCTCTGATGTCGGTCCCGCCCCCGACGTCAGGCGTAGTACATAAGGAGGCGGTCCCCGAGAATCCACAGTTCTTTTCCCGCCGTCGACTCGGCAGCATCGGCCTCTCAGTCTCTACCTAGTGTACGACGACTACAGAACTTTCTGTGAATTTCTTTGCACAACTGACGTCCTCTCCAACTCCATCGCTTGAGGGTCACCTTTCTAAGTGTGCCTGTGGAAAACAGATCCCTTTCAAGGATCCTCACTCTTCCTGCGTGCATTGCCTTGGCCCGGACCATGATACCAAGGCCTGCACTTTTTGCCAAGGGTTCAATAGCCGCACCAGGATCTGCCGTCAGAGGGCACTACAGGCATATCTCCATGAAGAGAAATTAAAAAGGATGGACCAAGAACCTTCCTCCAGGGGAGAATCTTCTAATAAGGCCCATAAACACCGGGACGAGCACCGGGAGAAGGTGAGGTTTAGGTCCCCAACTCAGGCCTCGGACTCCCGCAGCTCCGGCTCTAGATTGGACCGCTCTCCCTCCAGGGCTCGGTCACAGCCCCCCGGTTAAGGTCTGGACTTCAGGTGGCTCTAACTTGCTCCAGCTGATGAAGACATCGAGGCCCTCGGCTTCCTCCCCATCCAAGGCCTCTTCGAAGTCTTCTGAGCGCCATAAGTCCTCTTCTTCCACCCGACGTCGTGACACCGACTCCAGGTCGGTCTCCCAACTGCCCAGAGGTCCTGATCCAGCACCCAGAAAGACCAAGGACCTGACGTCCCTGAAAAGGGCTTCGGACCCGACGTCGGCTAAACATTCGAAATTAGCCAGGCGCTCACAGGAACTGGCACCAGCCAGACACCAGTCACCGGCCGGGTGTTCGCTGGATCTGAAGGTGTCGGCCAGGAGACCAACGTCGGCATCTCTGGAGCGGAAGACCGCCCCCCCTCCTCTGTCACCGGCAGACGCTGGTCACAGGGAATCGACGGAGGAGGGACACCCTGCTGCCCGAAGGCCAGGCGGGCGACACAGAGGATGCCGGGCTCCCACGGGAACCCTCCCCGGACCGGGAGACACCCGGGGACCCAACCCCGGCGACAGACCACCGGCGCCAGGCCCGTCGTCGGGTATGAATATCGAAGAAGTAAAGGAACTCTTTACTTTTTGGTGGGACACCATCCGAAAGGATGTGGTCCTCGTTAAACATACTCTTACTTCTCCTCCTCCTACACCCCCTCCTCCACCTAAGGGGCCAGCAGGACAACCACCAACCCCCAAGGAACAGACTCTGTCTCCTAGGAGCAGATCTAAAGACAGGAGAAGGCCTCCCTCCAGATCTCCATCAGGATCTCTCAGCCCTAAGCGACCCTGACAGCGCCGGTGTACTCAGTCGGGGGAGGATTACAGATCGGACACCTCAGACTATTCCAGATCTCCTTCTCCTCTCAGCATCTCCTCTCCTGACCCACATGACCTCTCCGGGTCCCCACCGAATGATTCCTCTTTCGCTGAGATCATGAGGCACATCCAGGACAACATGGGGTGGGATGCTGAAGACCTTGACCCCGAACGACAACGCCTTGCCTGCTATCTTCAGCAGAAAGACCCAAAGCCTGTGGTAGTCCCACCCTTGGTGGACACCTTTGCGGACGTCACCAAGGCTGTGTGGAAGTGCCCGCACTCCACTCCCACGGTGCCGAAGATGTCGGACCGCCTGTACAAGGCTCCGAAAGACGACCAGTACTTGGCGAAGCAACCTCTGGCAGACTCCCTAGTCATCACGGCCTCACATGACTGGTCTCCAAGGTTCTAACATATGAGCACTCAGCCACCGGACCAGGAATCCAAGCAATTGGATGCCCTGGGGAGGTGCACGTACGCGGCTGCTACATGTACTATCAGGTCTCTGAACTACCTTACCCACATGGTACAGTTTCGGAACGCCCTGTGGGAACGGCCAAAACCTGGTCAGAAGGCTTCCCGATGGCGACCAGAAAGCGGAGCTCCTTAACCTACTCCGCACAGGGTCAGATGTGGGGACCCAAGTGCTTAAAGCCGCATACGATTCCGCAGACTCTTCTGCCAGAGCTGCAGCTTCAGGCATTTGTCTCCGGCGACACTCCTGGCTCTGTGTCTCCGGCTTCACCCCGGATGTACAGAAGAATATTCTAGATGTCCCGTACAATGGCGAGGTACTCTTTGGTGAATCCTCGGAGAAGGTCATCACCAAACTCCAGGACGCAGGGAAGGCAGTCCGATCTGTACAGGCCATGTACAGATCCAGGCCTAGTTCCTTTCGTAGGAACCAGAGCCGCTTTCGCAGCTGGCAACAGAGGCAGCAGCCACATTCCGGCCAGCAGCAAAGGGGCACTTTTCTGCGTAAAGCCCAGTCCAAGTCATCCCCAGGCAGAGGCCAACGTTACACGAAACCGGCCCAGCCCACGGAGACTAGTGCTGCCACAGCATGACTCCTTCCCGGCCCCCACCACTCCTCTGGATCAACGGGCAAGAAAGATTGGGGGTCACATCGCTCGCCACTTTTTAGGGTGGCAGTCGATCACCATCGACAGGTGGGTTCTTCAGTTGGTCAAGAAAGGCCATTTCATAGAATTTCTAGACCACCCACCTACAAGACCTCCCCTGCTCTCCTGTTACTCGGGTCAGCATGCCCTGCTCATACAGCAGGAGGTGCTCGCGCTTCTGTGAAAAGAAGCCATAGAGCACGTACCAAGGAACCAGAGGGGACTAGGATATTATTCTCACTTCTTTCTGGTTCCAAAGAAGACAGGGGATCTCTGTCCAATACTGGACCTCAACGACTCTGTCCTGTACAAACGCTTCCGCATGGTGACCCTCCCAGGTCTGATTCCCATGCTAAAGCAGGGCGTTTTTCTAGCGTCCCTAGAGATGCAGGATGCCTACCTGCATATTCCTGTTGCTCAGGCACACAGGAAGTTTCTGCGCTTTGAGTTTCAGGTTCGCCATTATCAGTTCCGAGCTCTCCCCTTCGGGCTGTCATCTGCACCTCAGGTGTTCACAAAGTGCAGAGCGGTCATAGCCGCATCTCTGAGGAGACAAGGCCACTACGTATTCCCCTACCTGGATGATTGGCTTCTCATGGCGCCCTCCCGGGAGGCCCTGATGTCTGCCATTCACTGCACTCAGTCTCTGTTCGAGACATTGGGCATTATCATCAATTACGAGAAGTCATGCCTGGTTCCGTCCCAGACTCTGCAATTCATAGGTGCAGTTCTGGACACTGTCCAAGGGAAAGCTTTCCTTCCCCCCGGACAGAGCGGAACACATCAGATCCCTCATCAGGGACATTTCGACGCAGAAGACCGTTCCTGCCAGACTGGTCCTTTGCCTGCTTGGACACATGGCTGCGGCCATTGCAACAGTCCCACTAGCCCGTCTCCACATGTGGGTAACCCAGTGGATGTTAAAGGTACAATGGGACCAAAGGCAAGACCATCTGCAGCATCCTCGAAGGCCTTAATTCGAGATTAGCAATGGTGGCTAGATTCGAGGAATCTCTCGGCGGGAGTCCCCTTCATAGCGCTGTCCCCGACTGTGACACTTTCCAGACGCCTCAGGGCTCAGTGGGGGAGCACACCTCGATGGTGTCCGGTCTCAGGGCCTGTGGACAGACCAAGAGTCTCATCTCCACATAAATATCCTGGAGATGAGGGCAGTTCTTTACGCCCTGCAGGCCTTCCAGTCGGAGATTCCACCGGGTGAACTTCTGTTACAAACAGACAATTCCGCGGTGATGTATTACCTCAACAAACAAGGAGGCACCCATTCCTACCCGCTTTGCAGGGAGGCCATGAGAGTGTGGGATTGGGTCTTGCAACACGGCGCAAACCTGTTTGCCGTTCATGTTCCGGGAGTGGACGACGTCATCGCAGACAGCCTGAGCCGCTCTCGGGCCAGAGTCCATGAATGGGAACTACTTCAGGAGGTAGCAGAGGATCTGTTTTGCTGATGGGGTACTCCAGAACTAGACCTTTTCGCGTCCCCATCCAATGCAAAACTGCCCAATTTTTGCTCGCTAGATCCAAGGCCTGGTGTTTTCTGGCGAGACGCATTGTCCCTCTCTTGGGCGGGCAGATTCCTCTATGCATTCCCCCTTTCCTGTTGATCCAGAGGGTTCTTCTAAAACTTCGCAGGGAGCAAGCGACGCTTATACTGATTGCGCCCTTTTGGCCCAGACAGATCTGGTTCCCTCTCTTGCATCAGCGATCCCGGGAACCTCCAGTGCTGTTGCCAATCAGCTCCCATTTGCTGTCTCATGAGGCGGGTTCTTTGGTCCATCCGGACCTACATTCCCTGAACCTGCATGCTTGCCTCCTAGAGACATAGCCATGATGCGACACGGGGTCTCGCAAGAGGTGGCAGACATTCTCACTGCCGCCAGGAAACCAGCTATCCATGCGACCCACGCCATGAAATGGCGCAGGTTTTGCTTATGGGTTCAAGCTCACGGTTTATTGCCTTTGGACTGCCCAGAGATGCTGGTATTGGACTACCTGCTGTCCCTTTTCCACTCTGGTTTGGCTTACTCCTCGATTAAGGTACACCTCTGTGCCATTTCAGCCTATCACGTCCCTATAGGCCAACGCACTATAGATCAATTGGACACGACACGTGCTTTCCTGAGGGGTGTCCTCCACCTTAGGCCTCTGATTAAGGATCCGATTCCACCATGGGATCTATCCTTCATCCTGGAGCAGCTCACGCTGCCACCTTTTGAACCAGCCGTGGATTGCGAGCTACGTCTTCTCTTGTGGAAGACGTTGTTTTTAGTTGCCGTTACCTCGGCCAGAAGAATTTCTGAACTACATGCACTTATGTGCAAAGAACCTTATTTGGTTTTCCACCAAGACAAGGTATCCCTAAGGACTAATCCTAAATTTCTGCCTAAGGTGGTCTCAGCGCTCACCCTTAATCAGGATATCGATTTACCAGTGTATTTCCCGAAACACTGTAATCGAGGAGAAGCCCTCCTGCACACTCTAGATGTGCACAGGTGTCTCAGATACTACCTGACCAGAACCAAACACCACCGAAAATCGGGTCAGCTTTTTGTCTCCTTTGCCCACAGGATGATGGGAACTCCTGTTTCAAAACAGTCACTGTCCAGGTGGCTCATCCAGTGTATTATGTTCTGTTACCAGAAGCGCAACAAACCTCTACCGGGCACGGTTAAGGGTCATACCACCAGAGGGGTGGCTACCTCTTTTGCAGCTTTGAAGAGCGTATCCACCTCAGCTATTTGTGCTGCAGCTACCTGGAGCTCTGTCCACACTTTCATCAGGCATTACAGTCTGAATATCGCATTGAGGCGAAGAGCAGGTTTTGGTCTAGCAGTCCTTCAGGGACTTCTTCCTAGGCTCGCTGTAATTCGAGGATTTCTGCCTTTCCTCCTCCCGATGGTGTGTGATTTCCAGGATTGCTTGGGAATCGGTCCTAATGGTGTAACCTGCTGCAAGAGCTGTTTCTCGAAGTAAGATAGTACAGTTAAGTAAGAACTTAACGCAACAGTAGATCTTCGAGAACAGCTCTGGCAGCAGGTAGGTTATAGTCACAACATCCTTCTCCTCGGATAAGGCATTTACAGCCTCTTTGTTTGCCATCTGATGTCATCCAGTGGCTGGGAGTCTCCAGCGGGAGAACTGGGGATTCTGGGGGACCGTCTCCTTATGTACTACACCTGATGTTGGGGGCGGGACCGACGTCTGAGGCGGTCCCCGCTGAATACTGCTAGCTAGAAAATTTCCATGGGGTCCTGGCGCCTGCTGGCTTCAATCCTAATGGTGTAACCTGCTGCAAGAGCTGTTCTCGAAGATGTACTGTTACGATAAGTTCTTACGTAACTGTACTATCTTCTTGGATGAAGTCTCCACCACTCATTCACACGCCCACCCACCATCCCCCGAGCTCTGTTATGGTTTTCACTCCCTCAGTGGCTGAGCTGTGAAGACTTTATTGTTGACCCTTCTTACACGGGTCTTTCAGACTATCCTATGTCCGATTTTTAGGTTAGTCCTTCTAGGTTAGTTACGCTGCACCTCCGGGGGGGGGGGTACTGAGACGGTTGGAAGGTCGACACCGAGATAGTCATTACCTCATGAGCTGGGGCTCGCGGTGCCATTTCCTTGTGGCTCCATCTCAGGTCCTCCTGAAAAAGTTTGCTCCCGCTGGGTCCTAGTGCATCCGGCGAACTCACATTAGTGTGAATGAGTGGTGGAGACTTCGTCCAAGAAGAACAGAATTACGGTAGGTACGTAATTTCCATTTTTTAGCTGCTATTACCTCAGCAAGGAGGATTTCAGAGCTTCAAGCACTCGTGTGTAAAGAGCCTTATTTGGTTTTTCATAAGGACCCGTGTGTCCTTAAGGACAAATCCTAAATTTCTTCCCAAGGTGGTCTCAGCCTTAACCCTAAATCAGGATATTGACCTCCTTGTGTATTATCCCAACCACTCTAATCGAGGGGAAGCTCTCTTGCACACACACACACACACACTCTAGACGTGCACAGTCCTCCGGATTTATCTGACTAGAACCAGACCATACCGTGAGTCTGATAGGCTGTTTTTATCGTTTGCACACAGGATGCAGGGAGCACCTGTGTCAAAGGAGGCATTCTCTAAGTGGCTGGTTAGATGCATTGAATTCTGTTACCAGAAGCGCAACAAGCCTTTACTGGGATCGGTGAAGGGCCACTGTACATGGGGGGGTGGCTACCTCCTTTGCTGCGCTTAAGAATGTTTCTTCATCAGCCATTTGTACAGTGGCTATTTGGAGTACAGTGCACAACTTCATCAGGCACTACAGCGTGGACATCGCCTCTAGGCGTAGAGCGGGCTTTGGCCTGGCAGTCCTTCAAGGACTCTTGTCCTAAACGGTCTGTTTTGAGATCACTCCTATCCTCCTCCTGAAAGGGTTAATTCGGACCCTTACTGCTTGGGAATCGGTCCTTACTGTGTAACCTGCTGCAAGAGCTGTATCTCGAAGTAAGATAGTACAGTTACGTAAGAACTTACCGTAACAGGTTCACCACCCGAGCTTGCTGGCAGTGAGGGAGGCTGGCATGGGTGGTGATAAAGTATATTTATGGACGCAGGGTGAGGCGCTGAAGGCAGGCCTTGGAGGAGAGCCTCTGAACTGGGATTAGACACACTACATGGATAGGGTCAAATTCATGGGGTTCATAGACCGTGCAGATTGTGGACGTGGAGCTGTTGATGACCCCATCATAGGTGCAGGTGACCAGATGAGCTTGGAGTGAGTGGAAGGAAGTTATGAGAGAAGACCAGGAAGGAGCAAAAAAATATTAGGAAGGGATGGTGGGAGGGGGCGTCTGTGGCAGCCATTACTACATAGATGGATACATGAGGGATATGCCATGGCCTGACTGGAAATATCTGTCAGATTTCGCTAAGTATTTTGAGACCTTGACAGCACTCATGATGTCATCAGGCAATTGCACCTGGAGAAATACCACTTGTATTTTCAGTCTAGTCCATCATGGCATGTCCAGTTCAAGCTTCACTAGTTCATTTTAAAGCCTTTTTGAATAGTGTTAGTACCTTTTGGTATTTTTTTTGTTTTCAGGATAGCTGGCAGCCCCCCCTTCCCGTTGTGCTTGATGTTGACCAAGCATTAGAACGTGTGTGTGTGTGTGTGTTCATGTCAAATGTGTATGCTTGCTTGGATTACTGATGGGGAGTGAGTTAGGAGAGGGAACGGGAGGTAGCAACTGCAGGCTTATGTGGCATCGGGTTTGTAGAGTGTAGTGGTTGGCTTTTAGTAGGCAAGTAAATTTTTATTTCTAAAGCGCCAGTTCCCAGTGTCTCTAAGCGCTATACAATATAAGGGTGGTATACACCAGTCTGGAAGTGAGAGCACTTGAGGAATGGACGTAGAAGTGAGACTGCATTGGAGGATTAAGATGCTTCAGATAATGCTGTACAGTGTAAAATGAATGACAAAAATGGAAAAGTAATTAAGATTTTATGATTTAAGTGGCATACCTCCTGACCTCCTCTTCTCTCTCTCTGTTCCCCTTCTCCTCCCTACCTCCTTATACTTTCTACTCCCCCTACTCCCACCCTCCTTATGTCTCGGATTACCCCCCTTTTTCCTAGTTCACATTATTTCCCTGTAACTTTAAGTTGAAATTGTTCCTCCTTACAAGATGTATACTTCACTCATGTTTGTCTTGCTTTAATCAGTGACGTGGAACCTTTGTAAAAGAGCCTCGGCTCAAAGGTACTTGTAATCCTAGATCTAAAAAAAAAAAAAAAAAATACCAAATGTTTAGTGTGAATGCCATTTCAAAATGAAAGTTGTTGACTGCAGCCGGCATGAGAGTCACGGGGGGGACTGAAAATGAAAGTGTTCTGCTGGCTCCAGCCAATCCTGACCTATAGTGTAGATAATTCTGTCATGGAGGACCTCGAGTGAGGATAAATGATATATTCTCACTCTGGGTCTTACCACTCTCTGAATATTGAAAATATTTGCAGGATTTTTGTGACTATTACTATTATATTACCAGAACTATTATGTTTGTTTTACTTGCTACATGATGTGTGTGTATATATATATTTATAACTGTATTTCCCTCAACCCCTTCCCCCAGGACGTACGTGGAAAGTCAGTGTGCCTTCCTGGTGAAACTTTTTAAATACATTTATTTACACTACTGTAGCATAAATATGTATGGATTATATATAATCATGACCGCCTTCCCTTTATAATCTAAAGAAGAGGTTCTTTAAATCCTTATATTTTTGGTTTACCTAGAAGAAGAAAGAATTACCCATAGTACGGTATTTTATCCTTGTGACTTTGTATCTGTCTTCTAGGAGTTCTGCTTCCAGAGCTGGTGGTCTCGATTGTGCTGCTCCATACCATAAATGCCGGCCTGATGCAGGAGGCGGGTGCAATCCCTTTGCTGGCTAGCCTGTTGGAACATTTAGACAGATTCAACCATCTGGCTCCTGGGAAGGAGAGGGATGACAATGAAGATTTAGCATGGCCAGGGATCATGGGTTTGTTCTTTTTATTACACTTCTGTGCTGGAGTCGAATATCTGTATATTTGGTTTTTGTGATATCCCCCACAAAGAGAAGAATATCCATCCTTTTATTGACTGCACTATATTCAGAATGTGGTGTTAATGTATGTTATGACCTAAAAAAAAAAGACTGATGTGATTTTAATCCGTGATGAAATCATGCTCCTATGTTGATGTGTTTTGTATGTTGTGATGCATTCATTAATAGGATATAGTTACGGCTTGTTTGCATAAATTCCCATCCTGACTTAAAAGGTGGGGTATCACAGTTCAAAGGTCATATAATGCTATTGTACCCTTCTGTGATTCAGTAGCTTTCTAGTTACAATGGTAACTTGTGCGACATGCTGTTCTGCTTTGATTTTATACACAGACGCGCGCGTGCACACACGCACCCCTTCCCTAATGAAAACTCTTCTATTTCATCATTTTAAAAAACATAAACCAGGGTTTTAAATAAGCTGAAAAAAATGATTAGCAGTTTGATGTGTAAAAGTGCTAACCAGATGTGAAAATGCATAGCACTTGGCACAGACTGATTAGCAACATTTTTAAAAAGTATATAGTTTTATTAATTTTGTGTACTGTGCTAACCATTCTTTGAGAGAGTCCATGACAGTCTACTGCTAAGCATTTCTGAAAATGGTTAGCATTACCCCCTGTTTTGCTTAGCATTTGCTACTCACCTCTCACCTTTCTGGAATTTCAGCAACTGGGTGAGGGTGTTATTTTTTTATTTAAAAAAAAAAAAAGTCACCACCACCTGTACACCCATCTAACTGTGTCCTTCACTGCACCTTGATTTTCTGACTTCTAAAGCAACCTTCTGTATGGCACTCATCTCAGATGCCTTACTGAAGTCAAAGTAGAGTGAATCCACTGCTTGACTCATAGAAACAAAAACATAGCGACGGCAGAAAAAGACAGATTGTCCATTCAGTCTGCCAGTATTGCCCTGTCGTGCTCCAAGATCTGTTGTCTCTGTGGGATCTTCACTTAAACCGTTCCCCCTTTTGTATCTGTTTCCACCCCCACTTCCCACTAGGCAACTGCTGTCCCCTTGACACTCTCTTTCAACTGTGTTTGAAACCATTTATGGTTTTGGCACCCATTACCTTTGCCCGGTGACCATTTCATAGTTCACTTCAACCACACTTTCTGAAAAAAATACTTCCTCACATCCTTTTAAAACCATCCCCCTGTTAACTTCAACGTGTGACCCATTGTTCTATCTTCTCTATTCCTAGTAAATAGCTCCTCACAGTCCACATTGTTGATTCCTTTTAGGAACTTGAAGGTCTTTAGCATGCCCCCCCTTTCTCTGCTGGTTTCGGTGAATACATGTTCAGTGACTTTAGTCGATCCTCATAGGATTTGCCCTCCTGGCCCTGAATCATCTTGGTCATCTTGCACTGTACCTTCTGTAGCCTTTCCCTGTCCTTTTTTTTTTTTTTTTTAAGATGAGGGCTCCAGGTATGGTCTCTCTAGTGATCTATACAGTGGTAACCGTGCCTCCTTCCTTCTACTGTCGAACCTTCTCCCAGTGCAGGCTTGCTTGAAGGCCTTGTTAGATTTGTTGGTTTGTTTAAGGGAGTCACTGTTTCTCTTTCCTCTGATTTTGTCCAGCTTAACCCCCTCATCCACTACTCTTTTCTGTTTTTTTTTTTGTTCTGCAACTGCATGACTTTGTACTTTGTTATTAAATTTTAGCTGCCAGACTTTGGACCAATTGTCCATCCTTTACAGATCTCTCTGCAACTCCCTTATCCACTATACATTGTCAACCCTAGCACAGAATTGAGTGTTATCTGCGAATAGACAATCTGTCCTGGATCCTCTCCCATGTCACTGATGAACATACTGAAGACAGCCCAGAAGCGATCCCCATGGCACTCCACTAGTGATCTCTCTCTTCTCTGATCTGCACTCATTCACTACAGCTCCCTGCTGCCTACCCACCTTACTATTTCCTTAACTGTTCCCAGATCCCCCATCTTCTTCAGCAACCTTTGACGTGGCACCGTGTTGAATACCTTGATGATGTCAAAGTAGAAATGTCACAGATGGCTGCATGGTGGCAGTCAGATTTGGCCCTGCCCCTATCCCACAGATAATATATCCATTCACTTTCTCTTATAGCCAAATTCTGGTTCTGCCTGCTCCCTCCATACCTCTCTGATATTCTGTCCCCTGCAGCCGCCACCTCCTACGTCCTACACACCAGAAACACCCGCTGCTTCTCACTACCCCACCCCCTGTCATCAGCTGGCAAATCCGCATTCTCCTAGAGCCTGTCATCCTTGTGGAACTGATTAACTCCTCAACACCAGAACACACTCTTGCCCCGCTCTTAAGCAGCAGTTATGCCTCCTTCCCCCTTGCTCCTGTCCCTTTACTTCCCCCTACCCTGCAGACTCCACCGCAATACAATAACCAGAGTCAAGACTTGTAGACTTGCTCGTCACTGATTATGTACAGCTGTACCGTCAAATGTATAAACCTGTATTGCCTTTTACCGAATTGTGTCTTTAAAGTGTCTGTAACCAGCCATGCATATACTAATACTTGTATTTATTTGTGTCCCTGTCCCCCGGCAGCACCTGGAAATGAGCCTTGGCTCAGTGTGCCTTTCCTGGTTACCAACATTTTAAATAAATAAATAAATATATTGTAAGAAAACACTCTTAAAAAGTTTGTTTCAGGACACAAATAACACAAAGCTTTAATTATGTAAAAGCACACCGCACCATCTCTATTCACCATCTCGCTGCATAAAACACTGTATGGATTGCTCTGCAGTTTGTAGTTTGAATTGTTTTAAATCCACATAAAGGCTGTCTTCCAAGTGAAGGACTGTCATTTCAGTACATTGCTAAGTGGGTAAACTGCGAATTTAAATTTTACCAGCTTTCATTAACAAAACTGCAATAACTGTCACTATGCCTCTCCCATGGAGCGTAACAAGGCCACACCCTACTGACGTTTCAACATCACAACTGATGTTTTCGTCACTTCTCACTTCCAAACTACAAACCACAGAGCAATCTGTATGGTGTTTTACACAGCAAGATTGTGAACAGCGATGGTGTGGTATGCTTTTACATAACAATAAATTATTTTATTTGTGTCTTGAAACAAACTTTAGAAGAGTGTTTTAGTACAAGATATTGGTGGTGCTGACCCAGTCTGACTGCCACGATGCAGTCATCTGTGACATTGCTCAGAGCCCAGGGTATATGCACATCCTTGTGCTTCTCTGCTGCTGTTCCAGTGCTTATTCAAGTTGAAGTAGGGTGAATCTTCAGCATGACCCTTATCAGCTACCTTGGTTACCTAGTCAGTTGGTCTGTCAAGATCTCAATGTCACAAATCTGTACTGTTTACTGTCTTTTTTTTTTCTCTCCTCCTCCAGGTCAGCACTCATCAGCTTGAGTGCCCCAGCTAAGTCACCCTGAAGTCCACTGGACTTACTGCTGCTGTATTTCCACCAGCCCCCAATCCTCTAGTGGGGTCAGGAGGGTTCCCCAACCCCTGCTGGGACATGGATCCAGTTTTGGTGCATGCCCAGCTAGTCAGGTGTGGGGTCTCCTGGCACTTGACTTTATCCTGCCACTGGCTTTTCTGCTGCTTCCCCTGTGTACTTTTGCGTACTGTACATTATGTCGACGCCTGCCATGCCTCCCTCTCCCTGTCACTGTTGGTCCTGGCTGCCTTTTCCCCAGCTTCCACTAGGGCCCACCTCCCCATCCCCCCTCCCGCCCCTGGAGGAGGAGAGCAGTCCTGTGGATACTCAGTCCTCCTCCTCCCTGGCCAGCTCTTTGCACTGAGTTCGCTGCTGAACTTGTGTCGTCAGAGTTGCAAGGAGCAGCACTACTGCTGTGCCAGCTCTGCTTACTGCCCTGAAATCAGTCTTCCTCTAAGTATTGCATTAGATCTTTTTTAATTCATGCCTCCATCAGTTTCCCCTGCTCCACGTGGAAGGCTGACATGTCAGTTTCCTGGCTGCTACTTGTCCCCTCCCGTATGCAGTGGAACCATGCCACCCCTCAGTCCCCGGGAGTCACCTCTTCAAACAACATGAAGTCTTGCTATATTATGACATATGCAGTATAACCCCAGGTTAGAACTGCTCCGGAGGTGAAAGAGTTAACTTTCCATGCAGGGCATGGAACCTTGAGCGCGAGCTAGGCTGAACACTCTGTCTGTTGTAGCTCAAACTTAAACTGTCAGATTCTTTACTCCGCCTCACTGAACAGTCACTCCGAGATTTCTCCTGCTGCTCAGTTCGTTTGTCGGTTAAAAAGTGTAATTCTCGGTTTATTTTACCGAAATTAACCGCAATCGGTCGGTTCAAGCTCTGTCTGTGGTATTGTAAGTAATAGATAGGCTTATTTTATTTTCTTCTGTGTGGAACTTGTAAACGTCTTTTTCGGTTCAGTTTGAACTGATTAGATGGGTTTTAAATTAACTTTCTAGCCCTTTAGAGTGCGGTTCCCGGTTCTTATCGGTTCTAAAAAAAACGGATTTTATTATGGTTTTTTCCACGACCCGTGACACGGTTGGGAACCAATAAGAGAGTCTTGCTTGGCGGATTGCCACTAACGGGCAAGTTTTGGTTAGGCTGGCACTATGTCTGAGAAACCCAAAAGAAAAACCGGACCCACTGGGTTTCAGCACTGTGGCCTCTGTGGGGAAGCTTCTGCTAAGGCTGACCCACACACCACCTGTGTATATTGTCTGGGGTTTGACCACCTCAATGCAGACTGCCAGATTTGTAAGAATTTTCCTGCTGCCACCGTGGAAAGAGAGTTGGTAGGCTCAGGAAAGGGAGGCCAAAAGTCCGCTGACCGGATGGCCAGCCTGATTCGGTTCCAGCGAACCTGAGGGTGCCCTCTGACCAGGCGATACTTCCTCGGGCAAAGAGCCAGCTCTGAGGCGCGTTCCAACTAAAGGGCTAGAAAGTCAGCTAATGTGGAGCCAAAAGTTTTCTCCAACCGCTGAGGAAATAGCTAAAGCTATTCAAATTGTCCATCTCTTTCCCGGTTCCGTCTGAACCGACACCATCAGGGAAGCGGTTGGGCCAGTTCCACGGTTCAAGATTATGATTTTGAGGATTTTATGAACGGAGGAAGGGAAGAGGGTATGAGGAGAGTGAATGTGATTTTGAAAGTCTGGATGTACCCATTGAGCGGGACATCTCTTCAGACAGACCTTCAGGGGTTCCCCCCCCCGGCTATCTGAGTCCCCTTCTCATTTTATGTTCTATAAGAAAGTTGCTGAAACTCTCCAACTCCCTGTTGAGGAAGCTGTTGATGACCAGGAAGAGCCTGATTATGTAGAAATGATGGATATTCCAGAGTCTAGGAGACTGTCTATTCCCTTACACAAATCCTTTAGGAAACAGACAGTAAAAATTCTAAACTCCTCACTCTATCCTTCCTGTTGATAAAAGGATGGACAAAAGGTATACATTATCAGGCTCTGATACAGAGTTCCTCTCTCAGCAATGCAGCCATGTGGGGGTAGTGCAGGCTGCAGCCTGTGACAAGGCTAATATTCCTCTAGCTTCTCACCCTCCTGAAAAGGATTCCAGGAGGATGGATGCCATGGCAAAGAAACAGTACATGGCAGCATCTTTGGGACTCAGACAGGCGAATTATATGGCTTATGCAGCTAGGTACCAGAAATCCAGATGGGATACTGTACTGGCACTAGTAAAACAGGCCCTGACCAGCTTGCCAGGAGCTGGAGCAGGTGGCTGCTGGATGGTATTGAGGCATCCAAGGTGCAGTTTCATGCTGCAGTAGACTCTAATGATGTTTCATCAAGAGTCATGGCTACATCTGTGTCTCTTCGCAGAATGGCCTGGCTCAGATGTACTGCCCTGTCACAGGATACCCAGTCTAAGGCTATGGATTTTCCTGTTGTGGGCAATTCTCTGTTTGGGGAGCAGACAGAGAATTATATGAAGAAAATGGATGAGTATAGGACCACCTATAGGAGTGCACAGGCCAAAGAAAGGCAAGTCACTCCTCAACGGCAGCATGTCAGGGGCAGGGGCAGGCCTTTTCATAGGCCTTTTTACCAAGCCCAGGCCTCCTCTTCTGCTTATGCCCAGAGGGGGTTCTTTAGAGGAAGAGGCAGAAGGGGTCTAGTAAGTCTGCTTCTACCCTTCAACCCAAAGCCCCTGCAAAACAGGCTCCCTGATGGGGTGGCCAGGGACGATTCTCCACTACCGGTAGGGGGCAGGCTGGCTTACTTTGTCCAGGACTGGAAGTCTGTAACATCAGACAAGTGGGTCCTGGAAGTAGTAAGCCAAGGACTGGTTCTCAGCTTCAAAAAATTTCCGAAGATGAGAACCAGGTCCTTTCCACCTGCAAATCCATCAGAGGCACTTGCCCTACAAACAGAAGTTTCTTCCCTCCTGGCTCTCAGAGCTGTGGAAAGGGTTCCACCCCTACACCAGGGCAAAGGGTTGTACTCCAGGTACTTCCTTACCCCAAAAAAGACAGGAGAATGGCGGCCCATCCTGGATCTCAGGTATCTAAACGAGCACCTTTTAAAACCAAAGTTCAAAATGGTGACTCTGGGAATTATTTTACCCTCTCTAAGGCCAGGGGACTGGTTAGCCTCCCTGGACCTCAAGGATGCCTACTTCCATGTTCTCATCAGAAGCTCCCATCGAAAGTACCTCAGATTCTAACTGCCTTCAGGCCATTACCAGTTCAGAGCAATGCACTTCGGCCTCACCTCTGCCCCGAGGGTGTTCACAAAATGCCTGGCAGTAGTAGTTGCTCACTAAGAAGGCAAAAGGTGCCATCTTTCCTTATCTGGACGACTGGCTCATTGTAGGCCAGTCTCCAGACCAGGTCAAACTACACCTACAAGTAACTCAGCAACTTCTTACATCTTTAGGTTTCCTTCTCAATCTTCCAAAGTCAGTTCTGGAGCCTGTCCAGCTTCTTACCTTCATAGGCGCAGAACTGAACACAAAAGAAGCCAGAGCCTTCCTCCCTCTGGAAAGAGCAAGGACTTTGGTCTCTCTGGCCTCTTCTTTCACCCTGCAGGTCTCTCGACCAGCAAGGCATTTTCTACAGCTCCTGGGGCACATGGCTGCTTCTACAGCAGTAGTGCAGGGAGCAGGGTTTTAGATGAGGGACATTCAGTTCCATTTGAGAGCCTTTTGGTCTCAAAGGACAGATCCTCTAACCAAATTGATCCCAGTGACTCGAACCCTGATCCAGGCCCTCCAGTGGTGGCAGGACCAGAGCAATTTGAGACAGGGGGCTCCCTTCATTCCCCAGTCTCATTCCTTGACCCTTACTACAGATGCATCCCTCTTGGGGTGGGGAGCTCACATGGGCGACCTTACTACCCAGGGTTTGTGGTCCCCTCAGGAATCTCTGCTCCACATCAATTTGTTGGAACTCAGAGCAGTTTTTCTAGCACTCCAGGTTTTTTCCACATCTGTTCAGAACAAGGTTGTTCAGGTCCAGAACAGACAATACTACTACAATGTGGTACATCAACAAGCAGGGGCACTCGGTCCTACGGCCTTGCAAGCAATGAAGTTGTGGTCTCTGGCTTATTCTCTGAACGCCTTCCTTACGGCAGTTCACCTCCCAGGCAAGGACAATGTCCTAGCGGATGCTCTCAGCAGGATTTCCCAGGGCCATCACGAATGGGCACTGGATCCCCTAGTACTGGAGGTAGTATTTGCCAGATGGGGCACCCCTCAGATAGATCTCTTTGCAGCCCCAGACAATCACCAACTTCCCCTTTTTTGCTGCAGGCCCCCAGTGTTGGGCTCAGTCCCTCTGGATGCCTTCCTACTCAGTTGGGAAGGGAAGTTTCTCTATGCTTTTCCCCCTTCCTCTTCTTTTCAAGGTGCTAGTCAAAATCAGGTCTCAACCCTGCAGGATGATCCTGATTGCTCCAGATTGGGCCAGGCAGCCCTGGTACCCACTTCTCATGTCCTTAGCAGTCCACCTTCCCCTGTGTCTTCCCAGGAATCACAACCTGTTAACCTGTGCCCAGGGGAGAGTTTGGTATCCGAACCTCAAATCTCTCAATCTCAAGGCATGGCTCTTGAAGAGTTAGAGTTTGCTGACCTACACCTTTCCCAAGGCGTGTGGAAATCTTGAAGGCCTCTAGAAGCCTTCCACCAGGGCTACTTATAATTCAAAATGGAAAAGATTTTCCATATGGTGTGCTGGTAAACATATTTCCCCAGAATGGGCTGACGTGCCCACGATTCTGGATTATATGAGTACATTTAATTCTTTGGGGCTAAGACCAGCTACCCTAAAAGTGCACTTGGCAGCTGTGTCTGTCTTTTTATCAGCAGGTAAGCCCTCTTCTTTTTCAGCTCACCCTGTGTTCTCCAAGTTTTTTAAAGGGTTGCTTCACACCAACCCTCCGTTCAGGGACCCTGCCCCTGCTTGGGATCTTAATATTTGCATTGCCCAGCTTATGCAACCCCCTTTTGAGCCATTGTCTTCAGCAGAGCTTAAGTACTTGACTTGGAAAACTGTGTTTCTGGTAGCCATCACCTCTGCCAGGCGCATAAGTGAGCTACAAGCATTGTCAGTGGAGCCTGATTTTATCTCCTTTCACAGAGATAAGGTGGTCCTCAGGACTAACAGAAAGTTTTTGCCTAAGGTGGTTTCAGACTTCCACCTTAATCAATCCATGTCTCTTCCTGTGTACTTCACTGACCATTCCTCCTCTGGCAAGAGGAGATTACACAGTTTCGATGTTAAAAGAGCCCTTAGTTATTATATAGAACGTACCAAGGGTCATAGGTTTGAATCCCTCCAATTGTTCCTCACTTATGGTGAGGTTGGTAAAGGCAAACCTGCCACTAAAAGATCCATTGCCAGGTGGATTGTCTCTTGTATCCAATTTTGCTATGAAAAACTGGGTAAGATTCCTCCCTCAGGCCTGAGGGCTCACTCTACCAGAGGTAGCTGCGCCCCCTGGCTGCTGCCAGGGACATCCCTATCCTAGAGATATGTCAAGCAGCTACCTGGAAAACAGTTCACACTTTTACTAAGCATTACTCCCTGGATATCCAGGCTAGGAGTGATGCTCGATTTGGCACAGCTGTGCTTCAGAGCCTATTTCCTAAGTAGGTTCTGTCCCTCCTCCATGGAGGTACTGCTGTGTAATCTGCATATGTCATAACATAGCAAGACTCCATTAGAAGAAACAACATTACTAAGGTGAGTAATTTTTTCTTCTAGGGTTGTGGAAATTGTTCACTATCCACACATAGCCAGTGCCACTATAATTGCTGATTCGTCAGAACATCTTCAAGCTGAGCGCCTCCCACCAGCTGGGCAGTATATCCTCTGGTTCCGCCCCACGACATCAGATCTTCCATACTGATGGCAGTGTCCAGTCTCCGCTTTACAGCTTTGCAGTGTTGTAGTCTACCAACTGCAGCATTGGTGATTTCCTCAGTTTTCTTTCAAAACTTGCATTGTTCCTTGACTGCCTTTCCTCTTATTCACTCTGGCTCTGCCTCATCGATGAAAGATGGTCTCTGAGGAAGCGAAGCCAGTTCATGGCTTGCCTCTACTGCGTAGGGGCAGGGCACAGTGTTTTTGGTTTTGACCTGTGTCAGGCAATGACTTTCTATGAAGGATCACACGGCTCAGCTTCTTCTCAGCTGACTGGCTGACAGGGATCTGAAATTCCAACCGAAAGGCTGCAAGTTAGCCTTCGCTGCGGCAGGGTCGGCTGCTCCGCTTGCGGCCATGGAAGACGTGGTGGGAGCTGCTGCAGTGGGCACCTCGTTGGCCTTAGCGCTTCTTTTACCTGGGGCTAGTGTTGGAGGGTCCTTCACAGAAGATTTTCAGGAGAAGTGTCAGGCACTTTGGGCTTATGAGAACCCAGTCAGCCGTGATAAGAAACAAAAGCACTGCCAGCGCTAGTAATGGGATCTGGAAAGATAGTTATCCTCCTGTTCTCTTGACTCTGGTCAAGCTGAATTTGATTGAGGACTTAGTTGACAGCTCCATGGTGCCCCCTTGGGGCTTGTGGGCATGGGCTGATCAGGCGACTAGATTTTTCTTAACCTTGCTGACTAGTTGTCGCAGAGGATTGACGAGCAGTTGATTTACAAGAATACTGTTTTCCTGGTCATCACCCAGGAGGACGTAGAGTAGTTGGTGCCCCCGACCAGCTGCACTCTGGATCAGACTTCACCAGTGGTTGTGCTGCTGAAGCTGGTGCTTGTCCATGCACCTCGCTCTATACCAACTCTCTGACAGCTTCTCCTCAGAGTCTGTCCTCTGGTCAACGGTTGAAGTTGAGGTGCTGCTTGTGTTCTCAATACTGTTCGACTGGGAGGCATCGCTATCAGTGTTCCTTGTCCTCCTCATTTTCAGGCAAGGAGAGGCACTGCTGCTGGACGCAGCAGTGCTAAGAGGAACTTCTCTGGCAGCAATAGTACATTGTGGAGTAGGGCTCTGCCCCCTGACATTTTCAGGTGCCAATCATACCCATGCCAGTCCACCTTTGACGGCTGTCTCTGGCAAATGTACCTTCACCCTAGCAGTTGCAGTTGCCTCTATCGCAGCCTTTGGTGGGAGCATCTACCAAGGACTCCTGTGCTATAGCCGACTTGCCAGGCTATCTGTTTGGGGAAATCACTCAGAAGATACATGGATGGTCCACAGTGGCAAATGGTCACAAGCTGTTTTTTAAGAGTCCTTTGGTGGGTCATCCATATTGTTGAAGACTCATACCTTCGAACGGGCTTAGGTCTAGAAGCTGACTACTGACCATGGGCTGGTGTCATTTGGTGCTCCTTTCTAGCTGACGTCTGAGTCCATGAATGTGTCCTTCAAACCAGTGCAGAAGAGCAAAATGCTCCTTCTGAAACATCCCAGTATCCTGTTTGCCTTAGGAGTGGTATATGGTTCACATCCACAAAACCCACCTGACCTCCCATGGCAAGGGGTACATGGATCCCTACTTCCGGTGTGTAAGATCTGCTGTCACGGGGTGGAGCCAAGGGATATACTACCTGGGTGGTGGGAGGAGCTTCTCATAAAGATGGTCTGGTAAATCAGCTATCAAAAGGAGACTGCCAGAAATGTAGATGTGAACCATATAGCACTTCTAAAACTACGGTTACAGGTGAGTAACCCTCATTTTTTGTCTTTAGAAATTGGAATTTGAGTACAACTGGTCTCCTTGTCTCAAAGCATCTTTTAAAATAACTATTAAGAAAATTTTTTTCCCTCCTCAACAGGTTCCTTTTTCACAGGTCAGAACTCTAGAAATAATGAAGAGGTGACTTTAATACGCAAAGCTGACTTGGAGAACCACAATAAAGATGGCGGGTTTTGGACAGTGATTGATGGCATAGTGTATGACATCAAAGATTTCCAGGCTCAGTTCTTGACGGGGAACAGCATACTCGGTGAGTTAGATATCTGTGATTGAAACGGAGCAGAACACCAGTAACAAAGTGCCTCATGCTGCTGGCCCGGTGGTGCTGAGGGTTGATGCGCTGGACACCACACCTCACACTACACAAGTGACCAGTGTTCTAGAACGGGCTCGGGTCATTTTGGGGGTGGAGTTGGATTGAGCCGCCGTTTGGCAGCTCTCCTCTCCTGGGGAGAGTCGGTTGCCATTCCGACTAGCGGATGGAGTTGAGAGGGGGGAGGACGCCATTAGGTGCTTGGCGGAAGCAGTGTCTCAGCATGGCTCCCTGCCTGGACTTCGGTCCTTTGTGCCAGTATCCTCTGAGGGTGGAATTAGGGACTGTGCAGTTAGCTGTGCAACCACGTAAACTGCCATGCAGTGTGATCCCTGCAAGGGGGGGTATGCCGCCACCTAGCCTGGGCTGGCGAGTGCTGTTAAAAAAAAAAAAAAAAGCCTCATGCCTTGAAGGTAACCAGGTGCTATGGAAAAACTGTAAATGTAAATCACCAAGGAGTGTGAGTACTGTGGCACTGCAGATATTCTGCAGTAGGTTGCATGTGCTGCGCAAAATTTTGCAGCCACAGAATTCTAGGGGCCTTGTCCATTGCTCTCCAGGTAGTTACAAAGGAAAGGAAAGTATTTCAAATCGGCAGCTATGTGTGATGTTCTTGGGTTCAAAAATTATATTCATACCTCCATATGATCCCAATGTAACTGTTCCTGAATAAGAATTTGTGAAAATACTGTATTTTGTATTTCGTTTCTATGGGTAACATTCTGTACAGTTCCTTTCATGGAGTAAGTAATTTGGAGATCTTACTTCGAGAAACAGCTCTTGCAGCAGGTTACACCATTAGGACTGAAGCCAGCAGGCGCCAGGACCCCACGGAAATTTTCTAGCTAGCAGTATTCAGCGTGGACCGCCTCCGACGTCAGTCCTGCTCCCGACGTCGGGCGTAGTACATAAGGAGGCGGTTCCCCCCATAATCCTCAGTTCTTTTCCCGCCGTCAACTCGCCAGCATCAGCCTCTCGGTCTCCTTTCTAGCGTATGACTACAGAACTTTCGAATAACTTTCGAACAACTTTGCTCTGCACAACTGATGTCCTCTCCAACTCTGTCTCTTGAGGGTCACATTTCCAAGTGTACCTGTGGCAAACAGATGCCCTTCAAGGATCCCCATTCGTCCTATGTGCATTGCCTAGGCCCGGACCACGACACCAAGGCCTGCACCTTTTACCAGGGTTTTAATAGCTGCATCAGGATCCACCGTCAGAAGGCACTTCAGGCATTTCTTCTTGAAGAAAAGCTTAAAAGTATGAACCAGGAACCTTCCTCCAGGGGAGAATCTTCATCCAAATCCGACAAACACTGGGACAAGCACCGGGAGAAGGTGAGGTCTAGGTCCCCTACTCGGGCCTCGGACTCCCGCAGCTCCGGCTCCAGATCTGACCGCTCTCCCTCCAGGGCTCTGTCGCAACCTCCCCCGGTTAAGGTCTGGTCTTCCAGCAGTTCTTCCTCGCTCCAGCCTCTCAAGACTTCGAGGCCCTCTGCTTCATCAACACCCTCCAAGGCCTCTTCGAAGTCGGGTGAGCACCACAAGTCTTCATCCTCCCGTCGCCGGGACACCAACTCCAGGTCGGTCTCCCAACCACCCAGAGGTCCTGATCCGGCGCCAAGGAAAACCAAGGACCTGACGTCCCTCAAATGGACGTCGGACCCAACGTCGACCAAACACTCTAAATCAGCTCGGTGCTCACAGGAGCTGACGACACCGGCTACATACTTGTCGCCGGCCAGGCATTTTCCAGGCCAGGGGACCGACGTCCACTACCCCAGAGCGGAAGACCGCACCCCTGTTGCTGGTGGACGCCGGTCGTAGGGATTCCACAGAGGAGGACACCCCACAGCCCGAAGACCAGGTGGGCGACACCAAGGATGCCGGGCTCTCACGGGAACCCTCCCCGGATCGGGAGACCCTTGGGAACCCGACGCCCGACCCCGGCGACAGGCCACTGGTACCAGGCCAGTCTTCGGGTATGAACATTACAGAGGTAAAGGAGCTCTTTACCTTTCGGTGGACGCCATCAAGAAGGATGTGGTCCCCGCCCATCCTCCTCCTACTACTCCGCCTCCTCCTACCCCTTCACCACCTACGCCCCCTCCTCCACCTAAGGGGCCAGTAGGATGACCTCCATCCCCCAAGAAGCAAACTCCACCTCCTAGGGGCAGATCTACTGACAGGAGAAGGCCTCCCTCCAGATCCCCCCTCAGGGTCACCCAACCCCAAATGACGCCGGTACACTCCGGGGGAGGATTCAAGATCAGATACTTTGGAATACTCCAGATCGCCTTCTCCACTCAGCATCTCTTCTCCTGTCCCACACGACCTCCCCAGGTCTCCACCTGAGGATCCCTCTTTCGCCGAGATTGAGGCATATCCAGGACAACATGGGGTGGGATGATGAGGACCTTGACCCCGAACGACAACGCCTTGCCCGCTACCTTCGGCCAAAAGACCCTAAGCCTGTGGTAGTGCCACCCTTGGTGGACACCTTCGCGGATGTCACCAAGGCTGCGTGGTAACGTCCGCACTCCACTCCTGCGGTGCCGAAGAAGGCTGACCACCTGTACAAGGCCCCTAGAGAGGACCAGTATTTGGCGAACCAACCTCTGGCAGATTCCCTGGTCATCACTGCTTCACATGACCGGTCTAAGAGACCCCAGCATATGAGCACTCAGCCACCGGACCAGGAATCAAAGCAATTGGGTGCCCTGGGGAGGCACATGTACGCGGCTGCTACTTGTGCCATCAGGTCCCTGAACTACCTTACCCATATGGTTCAGTTCCAGAACACCCTGTGGGAACAGGGCCAGGACCTGGTGGAAAAGCTTCCCGATGGCGACCAGAAAGCGGAGCTCCTAAACCTCCTCTGTGCGGGTCAGATGTGGGGACCCAAGTGCTTCAGACGCATACGACTCTCTGGGACTCCTCGGCCAGAGCTGCAGCTTCAGTCATGTCTGTCTCGGAGACACTCCTGGCTCTGTGTCTCCGGCTTTACCCCGGACGTACAGAAAAATATTCTAGACGTCCCATATAATGGCGAGGTGCTTTTTGGTGAATCCTCCGAGAAAGTTATCACCAAGCTCCAAGACGCAGGGAAGGCAGTCCGATCTGTACAAGCCATGTACAGATCTAGGCCTAGTTCCTTTCGTAGGAACCAGAGCCGTTTTTGCGGCTGGCTACAAAGGCAGCAGCAATGTTCCGGCCAGCAGCAGAGGGGCACTTTCTCGCCCAAGGCCCAGGCCAAATCGTCCCCTGAGAGAGGCCAATGTTACTCAGTCGGCCCAGCCCGCAGGGACAAACGCTGCCACAGCATGACCCCTTCCTGGCCCCCGCCCCATCTCAGGATCAAAGGGTAAAGAAAGTCGGGGGTCGCATCACACGCCACCTTTCAGGGTGGCAGTCGGTCACCACCGACAGGTGGGTTCTGCAGTTGGTCAAAAAAGGCCATTACATAGAGTTCATAGACAACCCACCTACAAGACCTCCCCTGCTTTCCCGTTATTCGGGTCAGCATGCCCTGCTCATACAGCGGGAGGTACTCGCACTTCTGGAAAAAGAAGCTATAGAGCACATACCAGGGAACCAGAGAGGACTAGGGGGGTGGTCTCACTTCTTCCTGGTTCCAAAGAAAACAGGGGACCTCCGTCCAATACTGAACCTCAGCGACCTCAGTCTTTTGGTTGTGTACAAGCGCTTCCACATGATGACCCTCCCGGGCCGGATTCCCATGCTGAAGCAGGATGCATTTCTTGCATCCCTGGACATGCAGGATGCCTACCTGCATATTCCTATCGCTCAGGCGCACAGGAGGTTCCTGCGCTTAGAGTCAGGGCTGCCATTATCAGTTCCGAGCTGTTCCCTTCGGGCTGCCATCAGCACCTCTAGTCTTCACGAAGTGCATGGCAGTCGTAGCCACGTCTCTGAGGAGACAGGGCCACTACGTGTTCCCCTACCTGGACGACTGGCTTCTCATGGCACCCTCACGGGAGGCCCTGATGTCTGCCATTCACTGCACTCAGTCTCTGTTCGAGACCTTAGACATTCTCATCAATTACGAGAAGTCACGCCTGGTTCCGTCCCAGATGCTGCAATTCATCGGAGCAGTTCTGGACACCATCTAAGGGAAAGCTTTCCTTCCCCTGGACAGAGCGGAACACATCAGATCCCTCATCAGGGACTTGGCGAAGAAGACCGTCCCAGCCAGACTGGTCCTTTGCCTGCTTGGACACATGGCTGCAGCCATTGCAGCAGTCCCGTTAGCTCACCTCCACATGCGGGTAACCCAGTGGATGTTACAGGTACAATGGGACCAAAAGCAAGACCATCTGCAGCATCCAATCTGAATCACGAAGACCGTAATTCGAGATTGGCAGTGGTGGCTACATTCAGGGAATCTCTTGGCGGGAGTCCCCTTCACAGCGCCGTCCCCGACTGTGACACTCTCCACAGACGCCTCAGGGCTTGGGTGGGGAGCACACCTCGATGTGTTCGGTCTCGGGGCCTGTGGACAGCCCAGGAGTCTCATCTCCACATAAACATACTAGAAATGAGGGCAGTCCTTTAAGGTCTGCAGGCCTTCCAGTTGGAGATTCCACCGGGTACACTTCTGTTACAGACAATTCCTCAGTGATGTATTACCTCAACAAACAAGGAGGCACCTGCTCCTACCCGCTTTGCAGGGAGGCCATGAGTGTGGGATTGGGTCTTGCAACACGGCGCAAACCTTATTGTAGTTGATGTTTTGGTAGTGGACAGCATCATCGCAGACAGCCTGAGCCGCTGTCAGGCCAGAGTCCACGAATGGGAACTACTCCAGGAGGTGGCAGAAGATCTGTTTCACAGATGGGGCACTCCAAAGATAGACCTCTTCGCGTCCCCATACAACGCAAAGCTGCCCAGTTTTTGCTCGCTAGATCCAGGGCCTGGTGTTTTCTGGTGAGACGCATTGTCCCTCTCCTGGGTGGGCAGATTCCTTTATGCCTTTGCTCCTTTCCCGTTGATCCAGAGAGTTCTTTTAACACGCTCATACTGATCACATCCTTCTGGCCCAGACAGATATGGTTCCCTCTCTTGCGTCAGCTATCCCGGGAACCTCCAGTGCCTTTGCCAATCAGCACCCATTTACTGTCTCAGGAAGTGGGTTCCTTAGTCCATCCAGATCTACATTCCCTGAACCTGCATGCTTGGCTTCTAGAGACATAGCCATGATGTGATACGGGGTCTTGCAAGAAGTGGCAGATGTTCTTACTGCCGCTAGGAAACTGGCTACCCATGTGACCTACGCCTTGAAGTGGCGCAGGTTCTGCTTATGGGCTCAAGCACGCGGTTTTTCTCCTTTGGACTGTCCGGAAAAGCTGGTACTGGACTACCTGCTATCCCTCTTCCACTGCGGCCTGGCTTACTCCTCGACTAAAGTGCACCTTTGTGCCATTTCAGCCTACCATGTCCCCGTAGGCCAACGAACTGTGACCCAGCTGGACACGACATGTGCCTTTTTGAGGGGCATCCTCCATCTTAGGCCCCCGATTAAGGATCCAGTCCCACCATGGGATTTACCCTTCATCCTCGAGCAGCTCATGCGGCCACCTTTTGAACCAGCCACGGATTGTGAGCTACGTTTTCTCTCTTGGAAAACGTTGTTTTTAGTTGCAGTTACTTCTGCCAGAAGGATTTCTGAAATGCACACACTAATGTGCAAAGAGCCTTATTTGGTTTTCCACCAGGACAGGGTATCCCTATGGACTAATCCTAAATTTCTGCCTAAGGTGGTCTCCGCTCTCACCCTTGATCAGAACATCGATCTACCAGTGTATTTTCCGAAATACTCTAATCAAGGGGAAGCCCTTCTGCACACTCTTGATGTGCATAGGTGCCTTAGATACTACCTGACCAGAACCAAACACCGAAAGTCAGACCAACTTTTCGTCTCCTTTGCCCATAGGATGAAGGGAGCTCCTGTCTCGAAGCAGTCACTGTCCAGGTGGCTTATCCAGTGCACTACGTTCTGTTACCAGAAGCGCAACAAACCCTTACTGGGCGCGGTCAAGGGTCATTCCACCAGAGGGGTGGCTTCCTGTTTTGCGGCTTTAAAGAACGTATCCACCTCGGCTATTTGCGCTGCAGCTACTTGGAGCTCCGTGCATACTTTTATCAGGCATTACAGCCTGGACATTGCACTGAGATGAAGAGCAGGGTTCCCTAGGCTCGAGATATCTCAAGGATTTCTACTTTTCCTCCTCCTGATGGTGTGCGATTGCCACTGCTGCTTGGAAATCAGTCCTAATGGTGTAACCTGCTGCAAGAGCTGTTTCTCAAAGTAAGATAGTACAGTTAAGCAAGAACATACCGTAACAGTAGATCTTCGAGAACAGCTCTTGCAGCAGGTACTTTCCCTCCCACCATCCCCGCTGGAGGTACGTCGTAGTCAAAGCATCCTTCTCCTAGGATAGGACGTTTACTGATGCCTTGTTTTGCCACCTGATGGCGGGTCCTCGGTCTCCTCTTCTGATGTCATCTAGCGGCCGGGAGTCTCTGGTGGGAGAACTGAGGATTATGGGAGGACCGCCTCCTTATGTACTACGCCCGACGGGGGCGGGACCGGTGTTGCAGGTGGTCCCCGCTGAATACTGTTAGCTAGAAAATTTCCGTGGGGTCCTGGCGCCTGCCAGCTTCAGTCCTAATGGTGTAACCTGCTGCAAGAGCTGTTCTTGAAGATCTACTGTTACGGTAAGTTCTTGCGTAACTGTACTTTTTGACCGTTCCAGTTTGTGAACAGAACTCTGAACTATATATATTCAAATAGGTTGGCAGTTAATGCCTTGCATTCTGTACACAAATCATGACAGTCAAAACTCCACTTTTCTGGTTCGATGAAAAGAACTGTGCACAGTGTTGTCCATAAAAAGAAAACCGTACAAAACATGTTTTTCCACATCAGTGTTTATTCGACTACAGTTACCTGTAGCACAGTTGGAAGTATAGAAGTATAAATGTCATTCCTGTAAATGAGAAACTTAAACAGTTGCAAAGCAGAATGAATGTTTTTGACCTTAATGAGATCTTCTTGGACCAGTGACTCACATCAGTTTACCCACAGTGGAGGTAAGGCTGACATGTCTGTGGTTACCCGTTTGCTCCTTGACCCCCCATTATGGAGCGCAGATAGCTCCACTACTCTTCACTCTTTTGGAACTACCCCTGTCTGCAAAGAGCTGTTGAACAGGCCTACGGGGCTGAGGGGTTCAGCCAGATCTTACTTCGAGATACAGCTGTTGCAGCAGGTTACACAGTAAGGACTGAAGCTGGCAGGTGCCAGGACCCCTCGGGAAAAATTCTAGCTAGCAGTACCCAGCGGGGGACTGCCCCCGATGTCCGCTGTCATATAAAAAGGGCGGTCCCCCAGCATCCCTCAGTTCTTTTCCTGCCGTCGACTCGCCAACATAGGCTCCACAAATGCCTCTAGTAGAGGAATGACTCCAGAACTTTAATTTTTTTCAGAAATTAGATTTAGTTACTCGCATGTCTTCTTCTCCAACTCCTTCTACAGAAGGACACCCCTCTAAGTGTACCTGCAGCAAACAGATTCCTTTCAAAGACAGGCATTTGGCCTTTGTGAGGTGTCTAGGCCCAGACCATGACACCAAGGCCTGTTCCATCTTCCAGCAGTTTAACAGCAGGACCAGGATCCGCCGCCAGAAAGCACTCGAGGGTTATCTTTTGGAAGAGAAATTGAAGGCTATGGAAAAAAGAAAAGCACCAGGAGAAGGATAGGGATTGATCCCCGAATTGGGCCTCGGACTCCCGGGCCAGCTGTAGTTCCACCCGGTCAGAGAGATCTCCCTCCCTTGCCCAGTCTCAGCCCCCTCCGGTGAAGGTCTGGACGTCGGGGGGTGGGGGGGCTGTAGCTCGGTCTCCCTTCAACTCTTGAAGGCTAAGCCAAAAGACGGCTGGTTGTCTGGTTTCACTGCCAGATCCGACCCACCACACCAAATCGGCTGCAAAACCGCCCGCCAAAGCGTCATACTGACGCCGGAACACCGACTGACGTTCGGTCTCCCAGCCTCCACGGGGCTAGGAAGCCCATCTGAGGAAGACAGAGCTGACTTCCCTTAAGCGGATGTTGGAATTGAAGCGGACATCCAACCCAGCAACCACTAAGAACGATAAGGATCAGATGCCACCCCTGCCTCCACCTGCTGAGACTGGTCACCGGGGGACATCTGCACCCAGTCTACTGACGGCCAGACGTCTGGGGTGGGGATATCTAGGATGCCGGTTTGCCTCTGGGGCCGACACCCGATCCTAAGGAAGGGTAGGGACTGACGCCAGGCCCGTCGTCCAGCCTTAATATTCAAGAGGTTAAAGACCTCTTTACCTTTTAGTGGGACACTATTAAAAAGGACGTGGTGCCCACAAAGCCTCCTGGAAAGGTTCCTCTTCCTAAAGAACCAGAAAAAGTAGTACCCCCTGACCCCAGGGATCATACCCCGTCACCAAGGGGCAGATCAAAGGAAAGAAATTCGGGGGCCAAGAGATAACGCCCTTCCAGGACTCCTTCAGGGTCCCCTAGTGACCGCAGCAGACCTAGAAGACCCAGATGAAGACCACACTCTTCATCAGGGAATGATTCACACCCGGACACCTCTAGGTCACCTTATCCGATTAGCCTCCCTTCTCCAGACCCCCGGGACCTTCCCAGGTCACTGCCTGACGACCCCTCATTTGCTGACATAATGAGGCACATTTAAGAGAATATGGGGTGGGAGAGGGAGGACTTGTACCCCGAGCAGCATCGCCTAGCGAGGCACCTTAAGCAGAAAGACCCCAAGCCTGTGGTGGTTCCACCGTTGATGGATACCTTTCAGGACGCTATGAAAGCTTCTCGGAAGCGTCCCTCTTCCACCCCAGCAGTCCCTAAGAAAGTAGACCACCTCTGTAGGGCTTCGCTGGAGGACCCGTATTTGGCTCGGTATCCATTGGCCGATTCTTTGGTCATTACGGCCTCTCATGACCGATGACCAAGGCCTCGGCATCTCAGCAGTGGTGAGAAGAAAGAGATCTTACTTCGAGAAACAGCTCTTGCAGCAGGTTACACCATTAGGACTGAAGCCGGCAGGCGCCAGGACCCCATGGAAAAATGCTAGCTAGCAGTATCCAGCGGGGCACCGCCCCCGACGTCAGGCATCACATAAAAGGGGGCGGTCCCCCAGCATCCTCAGTTCTTTTCCTGCCGTCGACTCACCTGCATCAACGATACGACACGCGAAATCTTTACAAAATCCATGTCTACTTCTCAAACTCCTTCTCTCGAAGGACACCCCTCAAAGTGCGCCTGTGGCACGCAGATCCCCTTCACTGACCATCATTCGGCTTGTGTGAGGTGCCTGGGCCTGGAACACGACACCCAGGCCTGCTCCATCTGCCAACAATTTAATAGGACCAGGATCCGCCACCAAAAGGCCATTCAGGGGTTCCTTCTTGATGAGAAACTTCGCAAAATGGAAAAGAAATCCTTCCTCCAAAGGGGATTCTTCCCATAAGACTGGGAAGCACCGGGACTCTGGTAGGTCGGGATCCCCCAGCAGGGCCAGCTCCAGCTCTGCGCGGTCCGACCGTTCTCCTTCCCGTGCCCGCTCCCAACTTCCCCCAGTTGAGGTAAGGTCTTCAGGGGGTTCTTCAGCCTCCTTGCACCCGCTTAAGACTCACCAGGCGCCCAACTCTTCTTCCAGGCCTGACTCTTCTGAAAAACATAGGAAGTCTTCCTCAAAATCTAGCAGGGCATCAAGCTGATGCCGGGACACCGACCCCAGGTCCGTCTCCCAGCCTCCCAAGGCCCCTGAAAGGAAGACCAAGGAACTGACGCCTCTTAAGTGGATGTTATAGAATAAAAAGATGCCTGACTCGACGCCCGAAAAACGGACTCTCGACCCGACAGCAGTTGTACCGACGCCGGGTGACACCGGACATCAGGGGTCCTCAGGAGAGGAGGCTGCTATACTGCCGGATGACCAGACTGGCGGCAAGGAGGACGCCGGCTCGCCCGGGGAGCCGTCGACGGATCCGGTGGTTCCCCAGGACCCGACGCCTGACCCCAGCGACAGACTTACACTGACGCCGGGCCTGTCGTCAGACATGAACATTCAGGAGGTGAAGAAATTGTTAACCTTCTGGTGGGAGACCATCAGAAAGGACGTGGTCCCCAGTAAGCCTCTTCCACCTCCCGTCGTGGGATGACTCCAGACCGGATACGTCCGATACCTCTAGGTCTTCATCCCCCTATAGTTCCCCATCACCAGACCCACGAGACCAGCCAAGGTCACCACCGGATGATCCCTCTTTCTCCAAAATCATGGGGCACATCCAGGAGAATATGGGATGGGAGACTGAAGACTTGGACCCCGAGAGACAACGCCTTGCCCGTTACCTTCGGTAAAAGGACCGAAAGCCTGTGGTGGTCCCACCTCTAGTGGACACCTTCACGGATGTCACCAAGGCGGCTTGGAGGCGTCCGCACTAGACACTGGCTATTCCTAAGAAGGCTGACTGCCTCTACAGAACTCCTATGGAGGACCTGTATCTGGCGCAGCAACACCTGGCAGACTCACTGGTCATTACGGCGTCTCATGATCGGTTTCAATGACCGCAACACTTGAGTACCCAGCCTCCGGACCAAGAATCTAAGCAGTTAGATTCTTTGGGAAGATACATGTATGCAGCTGCTACATGCTCGATAAGGTCTTTGAATTACCTCTCGCACATGGTGCAATTTTAAAACACCCTCTGGGAGTAGGGCAAAGACCTTTTGAAGGACTTTCCGGATGGCGAAAAGGGGGAGGAGCTGCTCAGCCTCCTTCATACTGGGTCGGACTTGGGGACCCAGGTTCTCAGAGCCGCTTACGATTCAGCGGACTCTGCTGCCAGGGGAGCAGCTACTGGCATTTGTCTTCGGAGACAGTCGTGGTTGAGAGTCTCCGGTTTCACTCCGGACGTTCAGAAGAATATCCTGGATGTCCCTTATAACTGAGCTGTCCTGTTCGGTGAGGAATCCGAGAAGGTCATTATCAAGCTACAGGACGCCGGGAAGGCAGTTCGGACTGTACAGGCCCAAATCTGGTTCCTTTCGGAGGAACCAGAACCGTTTTCGTGGCAGGCAACAATGGCAACAGCCACGTTCCAGCCAGCAACCCTGGGGCAATTTTGGTCGCAAAGGTCAAGCCAGATTCCCCATGGTCCAGGGCTCAAAGCATCCCAAGGCAGCCCAGCCCACGGGACCCAATGCCACCACAGCATGACTCCTTTCCGGCCCTTGCCCCTCCTCTGGATCAAAGGATAAAGGTCGGGGGTCGCATCTCTCATTACCTTCCAGGATGGCAGAGGATCACCTCCGACCGGTGGGTGTTTCAGTTGGTACAGCGAGGACACTCTATAGAGTTCCTCGGCCACCCACCGTCCAGACCTCCCCTGCTGTCCCGTTACTCGGGTCAGCATGCTGTGCTCATCCAGCAGGAGATCTTGGCCCTCCTGGACAAGGAGGCCATAGAGTACGTTCCACTGGACCAGAAAGGAAAAGGTTATTATTCCCAATTCTTCCTGGTCCCAAAGAAAACAGGGGACTTGTGTCCGATCTTAGATCTCAGCGATCTCAACATGTTTGTGTTATACAAACGCTTCCGCATGGTGACCCTACCGGATCTCATCCCCATGCTCAAAGAAGGTGTATGGCTAGAGTCGCTGGACATGCAGGACGCTTACCTACAGCTCCCGATCACTTGAATGCATCAAAGGTTTCTGTGCTTCGAGTTTCTGGGACGCCACTACCAGTTCCGAGCCCTCCCGTTCAGACAGTCTTCCGCACCTTGGGTGTTTACGAAGTGCATGGCAGTCGTGGCAGCAACTCTCGGTAGGCAGGGCCACTGTTTTTCCTTACCTAGATGACTGGCTCCTCATGGCACCCTCTCGGGAGGCCCTGATGTCCGCGATTCAGGATACCCGTTCTCTTTTCCAATTGTTGGGCATCATCATCAACCAGTAGAAGTTGCACCTTGTCCCGTCTTAGACTCTGCAGTTTATTGGAGCAGTTCTGGACACCACTCAAGGGAGAGCATTTCTTCCTTCGGACAGGGCGGAACACTTCAGATCCCTCATACGGGACACAATGACGAAGATTACGGTGCCCGCCAGGACCATTCTTTGCCTGCTCGGACATATGGCGGATGCCATTGCAATGGTTTCCCTACCCCGACTCCATATGCGGGTTACCCAGTGGATGCTGCGGGCTCAATGGGACCAGAAGTAAGTTCATATGCAGCATCCAGTCCGCATCATGAATGCCGTCATCCGAGACTGGCAATGGTGGCTCGTCCTGGACCATCTCTCGAAAGAAGTCCCCTTCATGGTGCCACCTCCTTTAGTGACACTCTCCACGGACACCTCGGGATCCAGATGGGGAGCGCACCTCAACGGGGTCAGGACTCAAGGCTCATGGTCGTCTCTAGAGTCCCATCTGCACATAAATATTCTGGAGGTGAGAGCCGTCCTCTGTGCCCTGCAAGCATTCCAGACGGACATTCCACCGGGTATTCTTCTGATGCAAACAGACAATCCTGCGGTGATGTACTATCTCAGCAAACAAGGAGGCACTTATTCCTACCCCCTTTGCAGGGAGGCTTAAAGGGTTTGGAATTAGGTACTGCAACACGGCGCAGATATTATTGCAATGCACGTTCCTGGAGTGGACAACACAATCGAGGACAGTCTTGGTGATCACAGGCCAGAGTCCACAAATGGGAACTGCTTCAGGAAGTCGCAGAGGATCTGTTTTTCGCAGATGGGGGACACCAGAATTAGACCTTTTCGCGTCCCTATCCAACGCAAAACTGCCCAATTTTTGCTCGCTAGATCCAGGGCCTGGTGTTTTCTGGTGAGACGCGTTGTCCCTCTCTTGGACGGGCAGATTCCTCTACACTTTCCCACCCTTCCCTTTGATACAGAGGGTTTTACTGAAACTCTGACAAGAGCGGCTGTCACTGATTCTGGTAGCGCCCTTTTGGCCCAGGCAGATTTGGTTCCCTCTCTTACATCAGCTGACCCAGGAACCTCTGGTGCCTCTGCCATTCAGCTCTCAACTTCTGTCCCAGGAGGCAGGCTCCTTAGTCCATCCGGATCTTCGGTCGCTGAACCTGCATGCCTGGCTCCTAAAGACATGGCAGTCCTGAGATACGGGTCTCTGAAATTAGGACGCCTTGTGCAGCCAGAAACTCCACTTACGCCATGAAGTGGGCGCAGAGTTTGCATCTGGGCCTGCTCGCTGGATTGACCCCATTGGATTGTTCAGAGAGTCAGTGTTAAACTACCTTCTGACCCTGTACAAGGAAGGCCTTGCCTACTCTTCCATTAAGGTTCACCTGTGCGCCATTTTGGCATATCATTCACCAATAGGTCATAGCTCTCTAGCTTAACTAGAGGCTTCACGCGTTTTTTGCGTGGCATCCTGCACCTGAGACCTCCTATCAGAGACCCGGTTCCACCTTGGGATCTCCCCTTTGTTTTAGAGCAGTTTACTCTACCTCCTTTTGAACCAGCCGCGGATTGCGAGCTGAGGCTCCGTGCTTGGAAGACACTCCTTTTAGTTGCTGTTACTTCTGCCAGAAGAGTTTCTGAGCTTCATGCACTCATGTGCAAGGATCCTTATTTGTTTTTTTCAGAAGGATGGGGTGTCCTTTAGAACAAATCATTAAGTTCCTTCCCAAAGTGGTCTCGGCAGTCACACTCAACCAGGATATAGACCTGCCGGCGTATTACCTGCATTACGGTAACGAGGGAGGCCCTGTTGCACTCTCTAGATGGGCATAGATGTCTCAGATATTATCTGACCAAAACCAAAGCCCATCGTAAGTCGGACCAGCTTTTTGTTCCCTACGCACAGCGGATGCTCGGTGCTCCTGTTTCAAAACATTTGCTTTCCAGATGGTTGGTCAAGTGCATTATGTTCTGTTATCAGAAGCGCAATAAACCCTTACTGGGACCAGTGAAGGGTCATTCTACAAGGGGGGTGGCTACCTCTTTCGCTGCACTCAAAAATGTCTCCACTTCAGCCATCTGTGCGGCAGTGACTTGGAGCACTGTGCACACTTTCATCAGACACTACTGTTTGGGCATTGCCTCTAGGCGTAGAGCTGGTTTTGGCTTGGCGGTCCTTCAAGGACTCTTGTCCTGAAGTCTGAGTCACCTCTCCTACCCACCTCCTGGTAGCAAATTGTTCCCTTACTGCTTGGGAATCAGTCCTAATGGTGTAACCTGCTGCAAGAGCTGTTTCTCGAAGTAAGATAGTACAGTTACGTAAGAATTTACCGTAACAGTAGATCTTTGAGAACAACTCTTGCAGGAGGTAGTTTCCCTTCCACCTTCCCTTCTGGAGGTTGTCTTCAGACCTAGTTTTTAGGCTACAGCGTCCTTTGACGCATTTTTCTAACCTTCCTTTGAAAGCGGATTCTCTGTCTCCCCTTCAGATGTCACACTTGAGCCGGGAGTTTCGGGCGGGAGAACTGAGGATGGTGGAGGACCACCCCCTTTTATGTGATGCCTGACGTCAGGGGCGGTCCCCTGCTGGATACTGCTAGCTAGAATTTTTCCGTGGGATCTTGGCGCCTGCTGGCTTCAGTCCTAATGGTATAACCTGCTGCAAGAGCTGTTCTCGAAGATCTACTGTTACGGTAAGTTCTTGCGTAACTGTACTTTTTCCAGTACCCACCATGGTAGCTAAATCTGACCCTTCAGCGATGCCTGGATGCTGAAGACAGTGTGGGGAGACCATGGCTATGGAAGCCCATGTCTTCTGGTTATGTCCCAGCCTTCAGGCATATTGGCGAGATCTGTCAACATATTACACATTAATTTGGTTTGACAATCCCATTGGGACCAGAACATGTCATATTGGGATTATATCCACTAGATTTAAGGGGAGCGGAAGCCAGATATTTTTGAGCTATTTTGATAGCCGCTGTCAAGGCCATTGCAAAAGGTTGGCTCACCTCAGATTCCCCGGAAATAGCAAACTGGACTACTGTCATACAAACTGTCTACAAATCTGAGAGATTATCATTTGCCCTACAGCATAGATTACTGGCTTTCCAAAATAGGTGGACTAGATGGGAGCTTTATGACATTCCTAATGGATAAACATGGGTATAACCTGAGACCGTGCGCCTCTATGCCACCCAAAGATCTAACTGTTTTTATTACAGTTCTGTCTTATCTGCATCACATTTACTTCTTTTAATCAGTACGGTTACCAGCTAGCAAGTTTTATATTCACTTTTTTCCATAGGAAGATATTACTCATGCACGTTATCTTTATTTTTTTAATTTTTGGATAGATGAGATTTGTATTTTTGGGATCCAGTATAACTTACCCATTAACTCTATGCCTGTTATTACATAGTTCGGGTAATTTATAATTGTATTAGTTCCAGCAACAGTTTTATTCCGTCACTTTGGTACTATAATCACTGACGTCTTGTTCTTTCATTCTTGTTTTGTTTTTTGTTATTTATATGCTTGTTTTTAATTGTAAATGTTTTTGCTGTACTTACAAATGAAGACCATACGTGATGGCTTTTGATGCATCAGCTTGAAAGCTTCAATAAACTTAAGTATATACAAAAAAAGGTCACTGCACTACATAACAGTGGGACGGTATCTTAAGACTCCTTACTGGTATCAGAGAAGGAGGATTAGTGGTTGCAGACACTTGGTGGAACTGTGACCTTTTTCCGAGATGGGGGTCCGAGACAGGTCAATACATAGTATTACTATTATGTAGATGAAAAAGTACTACCAGGTGAAAACAGTTAGCAGTAAATACTTCTCAGTCCTAAAAATGATCTGGACCCCTGGTATTTGGCCAGGGATTCCAGTTTGTTTCATCAGATAGAATATAACACTACAGTCTTACAACATTTATTATCCTGCATTTTCGTATATTGGAAGTAACTTACTTACGCAGTAGCTGAAAAAGAGTTAATATCTTGGTGTACCCCAGACAGGAAGTTGATGGATTTTCTTTTTCCTTCAGTTCCCCTGCACTTTCCATAACTAGGGGTCATGACAAGACTTTCAAGTATTTTAAAGGTATAAATAAGGTTGATGCTGGAGAACTTTTTAGATTCAGTGGTGAAAAAAAAAAAGTACTTAAGGAGAAATGATAAATTGTTGCAGGGTAGATTCAGAAAAGAGGCAAGGAAGCATTCTTCACAGAGAGGGTTGTGAATGGGTGAAATGATCTGCCAGAAGAGGCAGTAAACCTGGCAATGGTTAGTGGGGCAGACGTCCGGGGAGGTCCTCCGCTGTATGTAGCTAGCTAGAAGTTTTCCGTGGGCTCCTGCTGCCTGCCGGTTTCAGTCCTGATGGTGTAACCTGCTGCAAGAGCTGTTCTTGAAGATCTGCTGTTACGGGTTCTTATGTAACTGTAATTTTCCTCAATAAAGGTGCAGCTTTCAGCACTATCTGCATACCATGCACCTTTTGTAGCAAATCCTTAGCCCCTTTGGACCTGTCGCGCACCTTTCTGCACTGCATCCTCCTCCTGAAACCACCCATTAGGGACTCAATCCCTCCTTGAGACCTTCTTTTTATTTTGGAACAGCTCACACTACCTTCTTTTGAGCCTGCCGCAGGTATTGTGAGCTACGCTTCCTCACTTGGAAGGTGTTAATTTTAGTTGCAGTTACTTCTGCCAGAAAGGATTTCAGAGCTCCAGGCACTTGTGCGCAAAGAGCTGAATTGATTTTTCAGGACGGTGTGTCTTTAAGAACTAATCCTAAATTTTTACCCAAGGTACTGTCAGAGCTTAATCTCAATCAAGAGATTAACCTTCCTGTTTATTACCCAGAGTATTCCAATAGAGGAGAGGCTCTTCTGCACACCTTGGATGTGGCGCAGAATACTCGGAGACTACCTGACTAGAACCAAACAGAAAAAGTCAGATCAGTTGTTTGTTTCGTTTGCCCCCAGGATGTTGGTGGTACCTGTGTCCAAACAGACACTTTCTAAATGGCTGGTAAACTGCATTGTCCTATGTTACCAGAAGTATAACAAATCCTTACTGCGACCGGTAAAGGGTCATTCCACCTGGGGAATAGCAGCCTCATTTACCTCCCTGAGGAAAGTTTTGGCTTCAGATATCTGTGCAGCAGCTACTTGGAGTACTGTGCACATGTTTGTGAGACGCTACAGTCTGGACATTGCCTCCAGGCGCAGAGCTGGCTTTGGCCTTGCTGTCCTACAGGGGCTTCTTTCATGAGGGGTTCCTTTTCACCCTTCTGCAGCCCTCCTCCCGTTTTTAGGGGCTAATGCACACTGCTTGGGACTCCGTCCTAGTGGTGTAACCTGCTGCAAGAGCTGTATCTCGAACTAAGATAGTACAGTTATATAAGAACTTACCATAACAATAGATCTTACTTCGAGAGGGCTCTTGCAGTAGGTAATTACAGATAGGATTGAAGCCAGCTAGGCGTCAGGACCTCATGGAAAAATTTCTAGCTAGCAGTCTCTGGCAGGGGACCACCCCCACATCAGGTGACAGACGTCAGTATAAGGGGATGGTCCCCCACACCCGCCTTCCAGTTCTCTTCACTGTTAGCTCCTGCAACGCCTCGCGATTAAGTTCACTGCTTCGCAATCGGTGGTTTTAATGCCTATATCGACCTTTTTTCTTCAGAATTTCGGCAGCCTTTACCTCAGCTGCTGTGTATGTCGTCCCCGACTCCCTCTGAGCACAAAAACAAATGAGGTTCCTGTGGCGCCCAGCTCCCACACAAAGACTGACACTTCCAGTGCCTTTTGCCTAGGCCCCGACCACCTTGTGGAGAAGTGCCAGCTCTGTCAGCAGTTCTGCACGGCCACCCGAAAGCGGAGGCAGCAGTCCCTGGAGGCCCACGTTCTCAGACTCAAGATGACCTCCATTGAAAAGGAGTTAAAAAAAAACTCAGGTGAGCCTCTACTTCTCTGGAGGGCCACTGCAAGAAGCACTGGGACCGAGACTCCTCTTCTACGGTCGCTGTGACCTCTGTTGGGGTCGTGATGCTGCAGGTAATGTCTCCCCCAGGAGACAGTTCCGCGACGGCCGTCTTGGAGGCTTCCAAGGCGGTGTCGACCCTCCCGTTGGGCTCGAGCTCCTCCGAAGCCTCTGGGTCAAAGGAGGCAGCCGTTCCCAGTAAAGCCACAGCTGTGCGGCCTTCTGGTTCGAGCAGCCTCAGTAAGCCGGATGTCAGCTCCTCCAGTGCCCGCCCAGGTAAGGCCGATAAGCGCCTGAGCTGGGCAGCGCAGCCTCCAAAGCGCCCCACCAAGTTGCCCTCCATCGCCGGGCCTTCGTCGAAAGCACAGGGTCTGATAAGTCAGACGTCAGCTCCCCGGCGTCCGCCTGAATCCGCCAGTAAGCCGGACGTCTGCTCCTCCGACATCAGCTCGGCATTAGAGCAGGCGCCCGGACCATAAGGCTTTCCATCATCCCAAGCTGCTTGCCAGCCTCGTTTGCATTCTGAGGCCCCAGTGTCTCCTTTACTTGACCCTGGGGATGGTAACCCTTCTTCCCTGGGCGACACGGAGGATGTTGGCACGCTACCGTCGGGTCTCTCTCCTTTGGGGCCGGATGACCCGACGTTGGACTCTTGGATGCCAGCGCCGGCTTACCCGATGCCTGGCAATATCCTCTTGCTGGACGCTGCCCCTGTGCCGGGCCTTCCATTCTGGACCCGCCTGCTGGGCCGTTTCCAGGGCCCTATGCTCCTTCATAGCCCCTGGTACCTGGGTATCCGATGCTGTCCTACCCAGGCCCACAGTATCTAGCACACCAGTACCCGACGCCGCAGTACACGGTGCCCCAGTACCCGACGCCGAGCTTCCTGCCTTTGGGTTACGGATATGTGCCTTACGGATACCCCCAGTATCCGTACCCTCACTCTCCTCCACCCTCTCAGCCGCCAGTGGATTTGAAGGAGACTCTGGCTTCCTGGTAGGCTGAGGTCAAGGCTCAGTTTACCAGGGAGGTAGAGAGCCGCCTTCCATTGCCAGGCCTGGTTCCAGACCCCCTACGTTGGAGGCGAGAGACTCCCTCCCCCCCTCTGAATACCAGAGGTGAGCCCTCCGGTTCCAGGGCATGGCAGGATGCGCTTCCCCAAGGGCTTCCCAAGGGGTCCGTTCCTCCCCCGGCCCACGGTGTCGTCGTCTTCATCCTCCTCGGATGACTCAGATGGTCGTTCCAATCTGGACGAGCCACGCACTCCAGACAAGCCCAGGCCAAGGACTCCTCCGAAGTCCCTTTCGGAGGATCCTTCTTTCATGGAGTTGCGTAAAATCCAGGCTGTTCATCAGTGGCAATCCTTAGGGCCGGATCCACAGTGCAAGAAACTCGCGCACCTGGATCTGCCCGAGACCGCTCCTACTCTGGTTCCACCCTGGATTGAGCCTGATGCCGACCTTGTGTCCACCATTTGGAAGCAGCCGTTGGCACTAGTCCCCCTGTCCTAGGAAGTCAGACAGGCTATATCAGGCTCCGGAGGGTGTTGATGCTTTGAATTCACACCCCAGAGCTGATTCGGTTGTGATTGGCGCTGCTCACGGTCGAGTGGCTAACGCCAAGCACTTGAGCTCATCACTACCCGACAAGGAATCCCACCTTCTGGACCAGTACGGGAAGAAGGTCTATGCTTCCTCCACTCTGGGAATCGGGGCCCTGAATTACGTTGCTCACATGGGGGATTACCAGAAGGTGATCCTTAGCGAGGTGGAAACTTAAGTTGGACTCCCTTCCTGAGTCTCGGACAAAGCTGGAAGTGGCTGACCTAGTACAGTCTTCGTGTTCAGCCAGTCTGCACATGCTTAGTGCCACGTACGATGCAGTGGACACTGCTGGTCGGAGCTCGGCTTTTGCCGTAAGGTTGCGGCGTCATGTCTGGCTCCGGGTGTCAGGTTTGGTCCTAGAGGTGCAGTCTGCTATCCAGGACGTGCCCTTCAGGGGTTCAGTGCTGTTCGGTGGCAATGTCAAGGACATCATCACCGAGTTGCAGGAGAAGGGTACTGCACTTAAGTCTGTTGACTCCTTGTACAGGCACCCTCAAGCTCAGCGTCGCCCCTTACGCAGATGTTCTCGGCCCAAGATGAAACCTCAGGAAGCGGGCCAACAAGCGTCTGGCCCCTCCAGTTGCCAGGCCCCCGCCCAAAAAGCATTGGGAGCTTCAGCATAGCGCTGCCTTACATCCCGACTCCTCTCCCACAGCCTCTGGGCCTCCCAGAGGAACCGGCAGGAGGGAGATTCTCCTTCCATCTACCGGGTTGGGAGAGGATCACTTCAGACACTTGGGTGCCCCAGCTGATTGCAGAAGGACACTCAGTAGAGTTTCTTCAGAAACCACCTTGAAACCCCACCCCCCACCCAAAAGGTAGTCTTACTCCCCAGGACACCACCACCTGGTCCGGGAAGAGATATCCTCTCTCCTTCTGAAGGAGGCAATAGAGCCGTCCCACCCCATCTTTGGGGGTTGGGATACTACTCCTATTTCTTCCTGGTCTTGAAGAAGTCAGGAGACGTGAGGCTGATTCTCGACCTTAGTTCCCTGAACTTGTTCGTGGAGTACAAAAGGTTCGGAATGCTCTTTGCAGAGTCTTCTGTCCCTCCTTCGGCTGGGACAGTGGCTGTGCGCTCTGGACATGCAGGATGCTTACCTGCATATCCCCATTCGCCCTTCCCACCGCAAATACCTACGTTTTTCATTCCAGGGGGACCACTACCAGTTCAAGGCCCTCCCATTTGGTCTTTCCTCGGCGCCCCGAGTGTTCTCCAAATTCCTTTCGGTGGTAGCGGCCTACGAGCGCACCAAGGGGGTTCAGGTTTTCCCGTACCTGGACAACTGGCTCCTGGTGGCCCCAACCAGGGAGGAGCTCCTGCGCTTCCTTTCCCTTACCCTGCAGGTTTTCACCAGCCTTGGTATTGCCATCAACCAGGCCAAGTCCCATCTGATCCTGTTCCAGAGGCTCCAGTTTATCGGGACGATCCTGGACATGACCTCCAGCATGGCATTCCTGCCACTGGACAGGGTGGCCACACTGCAGGCTCAGGTCAGCCTGTTGTCCAGCTGCAGGCGGGTCAGCGCCAGGTCAGTCCTTCACCTCCTTGGGCTCATGATAGCTGCTATTCCAACAGTCCCTCGCGCTCGGCTCCACATGAGGATCTCTCAGTGGACCCTTCGGTCTCAGTGGGATCAGTTGGTGGATGACCTAGATCAACAAGTTCTGATCTCCAACCCTATGGTTCGGGACTTACAGTGGTGGCTGGTTCAGGAGAACCTTTGCCGAGGGGTTCCCTTCTGCCTTTCTCCCCCCTCCCAGACATTGACAACAGACGCCTCGGGCAAGGGTTGGGGAGCCCATCTGGGGTCTCACAGGACCCAGGGCTCCTGGTCCAGGCTCGAACAAACACTTCACAGCAGTGTGCTTGAGCTTCGGGCCGTGCTTCATGTTCTTCAGGCTCTGCATCTGCTCCCTGGGCATCTGGCTGTCCAGATGGACAGGTGTGTAGTCTTGTGCATCAACAAACAGGGAGGAACTCATTCCTACCCTCTCTGCAAGGAGGTGATGCGAGTTTGGGATTGAGCAGAGCAGCACAGCCTTCACCTTACAGCAGTTCATGTCACGGGGGTCGGGAACACGTTGGCAGACCACCTCAGTCAGTCGTCTGCTCATGCTCACAAGTGGGAACTGGATCAGGGATTGGCAGACAATATCTTCCTAAATTGGGGAACACCACAGGTAGACCTGTTTGTGTCTCCTCACAACGCAGAACTTCCTGCCTTCTGCTCGCTCGCTCAAGGGCATGGCATTTTTTGGAGAGACATTGTCTCTAGACTGGAAGGGTAGATTCGTATATGCCTTGCTCCCTGATCCCCTTGATTCTGAGAGTCTTACAGAAACTCAGCTCAGAAGGAGCTTGCATGATCCTACTCGCTCCTTTCTGGCCCAGGCAAGTTTGGTTCTCTCTTCTGCAACAGTATTCAGAGGAACCTCTGCTTCCTCTACCTCTGTTGCAGCTTTTGCTGACAGAGGATCAGGGGACCCTGGTTCATCCAGGCATCAAGTCCCTTCAGTTGCACGTGTAGCTCAAGCCCGGTTCAGGGTTTCTCTGCTGGTGGCTGTGATTCTGGTGGAGGCCAGAAAGCTCTCCACTAGATCTACCTGTGCCATGAAATGGAAACGGTTCTCTATTTGGGTTGCTTCCTAAGATTTTGAGCTTTTCTCTTGCTCTGTTGGGGCGGCTTCTGGATTACCTGCACCATCTCTTTGATGTGAGTCTCCGTCATTCCTCTCTGAAGGTTCATATGGCGGCCATCTCCGCTTACTATGTTCCTTTCGGGGAAAGAACCTTTGCGCAGTTGGAAGTCTAAGACTTTTCTGAGAGGCGTTCTCCACTTGAGGCCCCCATTCTTGTTCCTTCCCCCTCCTTGGGATTTGAATTTTATCCTTGAGAAGCTTACTCTGCCTCCTTTTGAGCTGGCAGCCTCAGCAGACCTAAAGTTCCTTTCATGGAAGACTCTTCCTAGTGGCCATTACTTCTGCTCGAAGAATGTCTGAGCTCCAGGCCCTCATGTGCAAAATTCTGTTCTTGATTTTCCACAAGGAATGTGTGGCTCTGCGTACCAACCCTAAGTTTTTCCCTAAGGTGGTAGCGGAATCTACGCTGTATAAACCCATCGAGCTGCCTGCTTTCTTTACGCAGCACTCCAATCAAGGGGAGTTCCTCTTGCATACTTTGGATGTTCACCAAATTCTGAGATACTACACCACCAGGACGAAGGGTCTCAAAAGACTGATCAACTGTTTGTCTCTTTTGCACGTAAAAGAGAAGGCAACGCTGTTTCTAAGCCATGCCTATCTATATGGTTGGCTCATTGTGGCACTTTCTGTTATGACAAGTACAAGACCCTACCGGGTCAAGTCAGAGACCACTCCACCAGAGGGGTCATTGCCTCGGCTGCTTGTTTCAAAAATGTGTCCGTGGCAGACGTCTGTGCAGCCACAGCTTAGACTTCTGTCTACACCTTTATATAACATTACAGTTTGGACATTGCCTTTCGCCATAGAGCTGGCTTTGGGTTGGCTGTTCTGCAAGGTCTCCTTTCCTAAGACCTTCACAGCCAGAGGGTCTACATTTGGGTAGTTTCCTCCTCCCGTTTGCTTCTTGTTCCAGACTGCTTGGGACTCGGTCCTATCTGTAATTACCTACTGCAAGAGCCCTCTCGAAATGAGATACTAGAGTTCACGATGAGAACTTGCCGTAACAGTAGATCTTCGAGGGATTCTGCAATCAAATGTCTTTCCGCCCTCTATCCCCCTAAGTCCCTAAGTTAAAGGGTGCTAGCTGCACATTCGAGCAGAATTAATAGACCTCCAGGCCTATATCAGCTGGCAAATTTCGTATGTTCGTTTGTAAGCTTTTTCAGCTCCTCTTCCAGGGAAGAAAACATCCGCTTCTCTCTCGTCTTGTCTTTTTGGCCTTTGGCGGGAAAGAACTGGAAGGCGGGCGTGGAGGATCGCCGTTTTATACTGAAGTCACCTGACGTCTGTCACCTGATGTGGGGGTGGTCCCCCGCCAGAGACTGCTAGCTAGAAATTTTTCCATGGAGTCCTGACGCCTGCTGGCTTCAGTCCTATCTGTAATTACCTACTGCAAGAGCCTCTCTCAAATCTACTGTTACGGTAAGTTCTTATGTAACTGTACTACCTTTGAGAATAGCTCTTACAGCAGGTACTTTCCCACCCACCTTCCCCTCAGGAGGTCATCTGTAGCTGCACTGACGATTATTATTGGTCTTCCCTTGGAAGTGAATCCTCTGTCTCCCTTCAGAACTTATATTGCTATGCTGGAGTCTCTGGTGGGAGAACTGAGGGATGCTGGGGGACCGCCCCTTTTATCATTTAACAATTTTTACCTGCAGCCACAGGCCTGCCTAATATCCAGCCACCGCTCCTCCTTTCCACCGCTGACCCCGAAGCTTGACATGTCCAGCTGGCATAGGCAACTACACCTGTGAAAGGGGCCACCCCCTTTAGCCCCCGCGCCTGGGGAGGATCCATTACTGGCACCTTTCAGGCATCATTGGTCGGTGAAACTGTGGCCATCAAGCTGCCGCGGACTTGTGCTGCCATTTTTCCCATCTATTTCCTCTTGACTGCAGCGCAGCGTGCAATGACATCTGTGCACTGACATGCAGACGTCTGCCATGCTTCCCCCGACTAAGCACCTGAACAACTGCAGTACCTCCAGGTGTCCCCAGGGACCAGCAGGGCATGGCGTGCATCCACCCCTTCTCCCCAAGACTAGGAGAGCTGTCGTTGGACGCTCAATCCTAGTCTGCCCCTGCTGACCCCTGACAACCCAGGCTCATTCCCGAACCGTGGTCGCCGGCATGGAGCGAGGTGTGGCGTCCAGCGCCTCAACCCTCGACGCCACCAGGCCAGCTTGGGACCGCCCCTTTTATGATGGAAGGGACGTTGGGGGAGGTCCCCAGCTGTATGTAGCTAGCTAAAAGTTTTCTGTGGGGTCCTGCCACCTGAAGGCTTGCATCCTAATGGTATAACCTGCTGCAAGAGCTGTTCTTGAAGATCTACTGTTACGGTAAGTTCTTGCGTAACTGTACTTTTTTTCTAGTTTGATGTGATGTGGGTGGTGGTGATCAAGGATAGTCACCCTACCTGTTTACTACCGTCTGTGATGACATGGCATACAACAGGTCACTTTGTGACCTTACTGAGTGTTTCACTCTTGATTACTGTCTCTTTTGGACATTTCAAAGATATCCATGGTCCTGCTGCAGTAGCTCTTATGGTATGCTTTCTGGTCTTTTTGACCTGTATGTTATATTTCTTGCAATTCCCTTCCTATACTGTAATGCTCTCTGAGAGGTGTAACCTTACTATTTATTGTATTGCTTTTTAGCTCATTGCCTTTTCCTTTATCCATGGAATACTTCAGTGAACTTGTATTTATTGAAACCTGCATAAATAAAAAGTTAGGAAAAAAAAACTAAAAAAAAAAAAAAAAACTGCCTCAGAATGGTGTGGAGCCAGGGTTCTGTGATGTCACTGTTCTGGAGTATGTTGGTTTCTAGCGGGTGTGCATGTGCAAACCAGCAGTAAATGAAAGCCCAATGACAAGGTTGAAACTAACAAAATTACAGTAAATCTGATAAAATTTTTTCCTTTCTGTGTAAATTTACCTTCAGAAATAATTCTTGTTTGCTGTAATGTCACATGTGCAGTTTTAACCCTCTGCAGTAGAAAACATGTGTTTGGGATCAACCCCCAAATATCCCAAATTTGGATAGTACTGCTGTAAAATATACCCCACCAATAGAAAAAGAGCTCATTGTGGTTTTGTGAAGAAGTGCATTGCTTTGAACAGTGCCGTTACAATTGACTTGTACACTGAATCGGAGTTTCATTTACAGCTCAGTTTGCAGGAGAGGATCCCGTTGTTGCCTTAGAAGCTGCGTTGCACTTTGAGGACACCAGAGAATCCATGCAGGCTTTCTGTGTTGGCCAGTATGTGGAGGTATTGTAAATGGAACAACAATTCTTGTTGAAAATGCTTGTCTGCATTTCCGATTTCTATAAGAATGTGATTGCTTTTGAATTTTGTAGTTTGATCGTCTTTAGAACTGAAGTACTGTAGTATAAATGACTTGGTCCAATCATTGTCTCTTGGAGATGTGTACGATAACATCGTGTAACGCAGAACACAGAACCATAGAATGTGTCGGCAGAAAAGGACTGGTAGACCCAGCTAATCTGTCCTGTTTTCTCTACCTGGTCACGGGTATCCCTCCCTTATCTTTTTTATTATACTTGTCTGCAGTAGTAAAATAACCATCTAAATTACAAACAAAATTACTGTAAATAAAGTAATGGTATTTGCTTTTAGTTTTGTTTTTTTATGGAGCTACTAGACCAGCTTGGTGGCAGTGACTTGTGCTATGATGTGGGAGATTCTCTCTTCCCAGGTATGTTGAGAGTGGATGGGTTGCCGAGGTGACTCATTCACTTTCTGGGGAAGGCTACGGGCATGCCATTAAATAGCATCCCCTTAGGATTGACTCACAAACAGGACTTGGTTCTGGTCACAGAGGAGGGCACTTCCACATGCCCATCATTGTTTAGTGTGATGGTTGATGGTAAAAATAAAGGGAATGCTGGGGAGAAAACGGAAAAATCCATCTTGGAGCAAAATACCTCGAGCTTCTGGTTTGGATGCTGGAGGATGGGGGACTATAAAGAAGGGGGAAAAAATATTTGATCTTCCTGGACATAAAGTCTCCACCATTCATTCACACTAATGGGAGTTCGCCGGAGGCGCTAGGACCCAGCAGGAGCAAACTTTTTTCAAGAGGGCCGGCGCCAGAGATGGAGCTGCGAGGAAGTGGCACCACGAGCCTTGGCTCATGCGGTAAAGACCATCTCAGCGTCGACCCTCCAACCGCCTCAGTTCCTTTTTTTCCCGCTGTCGAGTGCGCTACCAGTGATGACGTCGCTCGCCGGCCAGGAGTTAAACTTCACTATCAGTAATATTTCAGTTTATTTTGTAGTTTTATTTCGAAGTACTGATTATATCCTATATATTTAAGTTATACATAAAGAAGTCTTCAGCCCTCCATTGATGGGTCGACCATGAGCGGGTCAGGTGACGGTAAGGAGACTTCGTATAAAAGCTGTTCAGTCAGCCGGGCCGTGTCTGGTCCGCTGTCCTCCCCGGAGGGGGGGGTCCGACAACGGACGTTCCAGTGCTCAGGGGGATGGGTGGTCCCCCCTGAAAGTATAAAAGGAAACTGTCCCATTCTTGGCGCCGTTCAGCCTAGAGTTCTTCTTAGGTGCATAGGTCAAAGAGAAAAAGGCATCACTCAAGATCGCCTTCTGGTATGTCTGTGCGGAGACGGTCAGTATTTGGGGCCAGGCACCAGTCTCTGTCTCCGATGGCCGATCTCTTAGACATCGGAGCCCCTCTCCGCCTTTCCGGGGAGCTTCCAATGAGCAGTTTCACCAGTGGGCTGCTGTTATGAAGCAGTGGGCTCGGAGGTTGGTCCAGTGATTGGCTCTGGGTGGACGGGTAGGGTGGTTGGTCTTCCTAGTCGCGCAGCGCCTTCTTCGGTGCCGTCAACTCCATGCTCCGGTGTTTATCTCCCTCACGTGGCTGCAGCACAGGGGTCCACACCAATGCCTCTATTTCCTGCTATTTTTCCCTCATGTTTGTCAAATCGCTTTTTTTTTTTTTTTTACCTCTGGGACACTCTTGGTGCAATCCGCTCGTTTGGCACGGCACCGAGGGTTCTGTCGGCGTTGCATCGGGGGCTCTGTTGGCACCATGCTCGCTGTCGGCGCCGTGTGGGGCGCTGCTTCGGCAAGCGCCTCCCTCCTTTTTCTCGGCGCCGAGAGCTAGTGCGGCACCTACCGGCCTTCGGGGGTCTTCGACTCAGATTCTTTCCTCTTCTGGTCTTCCTTCTAATTTTCACTCATTTCCTGTCTCTGCAGTCCCCCCTGGACTGTCAGATGATTTTGAGCCTGACTCAGATCTTTGTCTGGGTGATGATGTTGATGATACTGCCCTCAGAGCAGGAATCAGTCCTTCTGCAGAGCCTGTGGTGGAAGACCCATCCTTTGTCTGTACTCAAAAATGTAAACTATACCCTCTATCTCCAAGCTTCAGAGATTGATCCTGGTAAGCTTTTAGGACTCCAATATCTTCATGTCCCGGAGATCCCTATGGATTTAACCTCTCCGGTACAGCCCTCTTTCGATTCTCTCTGATGGTGTGGCAGAATCTGGCTCACATTCCTTCCGTGGCTAAGTCCATCAATAGGAAGTATGCTCCTCCCAAGGATAGTCTTATTTTGGCCTCACAAGCCTTTGCTAATGCCATTGTGATCTTGGCAGAGAATAAGGCCGTCCTTCAAGGATCTACGGCCCAATAAACACAGAATCTCGTTAGCTAGACACCTTAGATAAGAGGGTCTTTGCTGTCTCATCCCTGGACATGCGCATTGCCCGCTACCAGGGCTATTTTTCTCCATATGAGTATGTACTTTGGCGTTCCTTCAAAGAACGGTGGAAGCTTTACTCAGATCGGAAGCTAGCTCAGAGTTGCTTCACACCATAACTAGTGATATCGAATCCAGTCACCAACAGGTTAAAGCTGCAATGGATGCCTTCGATACCACCTCCCGGACGGCAGCGGTTGGCATCTGCACCCGCCACCACACTTGGCTACGTACTTCCAGATTCACGAACAATGCCCAGCAGCAAGTTATAGCTTTACCCTTTGATGGTATGTATCTGTTCGGGCCCCAGGTGGAGCAAGCTCTGGAGGCCACACAGAAGACTGGGTCAGCCATTAAGATGGCCAGACCTACACCTGCTCCCTCCAGAGGAGGTGTGAACAAGAGTCAGTTTCACAACAGTCAGTCCTTTTGCAGCAAAGGCAGGGGAGGTTTTAATAAAAACCACAACCCTCAACCACAGAAGAAAGCGTAACAGAAGGCACAAGGCCCCAAAGCGCCCAGTGCCGCCTTCTGAGTTTCTGGCCCAAGTCCCACCTCAGCTGTCAGAAGGGGGACAACTCCTCAATGGTTGGAGGACGTCTGACTCAGTTCTACAATCAGTGGAAATCTACATCATCAGACAAATGGGTCCTCCGGATAATCCGTGAGGGATACTCTCTCAATCTTTCGGAAACCCCTCTGGATCATCCTGCCAAATGACAGCCCAGGCTGTCGGCAGTACAGTCAGACCTTCTTGCTTCTGAGGTGCAAGACCTTCTGGAAAACAGGGCAGTAGAAATAGTTCCGCTGCACCAAAAAAACACAGGTTTCTACTCCCACTACTTTCTGGTTCCAAAGAAAACTGCTGGCATGCGCCCAATTCTGGATCTCAGAAAACTAAACAAGTTCCTTCACAAGGAAAAGTTCAGGATGGTTTTTCTAGGTACCCTACTACCTTTGCTTCATCAACACGATTGGCTATCCTCCCTGAAAGTGCAGAATGCCTACCAACATATTCTCATACACCCAAACCACCACAAATACCTAAGGTTCGTGGCATTGGGTCAACACTATCAGTTTAGAGTCCTGCCCTTTGGGCTATCCTCTGTGCCTCAAGTTTTTACAAAGTGTTGTGCAATTCTCGCGGCACACCTCAGGAAAATCTGAATGCAAGTGTTTACATATCTGAACGACTGCTTCTAGCAGGTCCCTCCAGGCAGTAGACTCTAGACGACGTGGCCACGGCCTCAGACTTTCTCACGTCCATGGGAGTCCTGCTGAATCTCAATAAGTAGCAGTTGCAGCCCTCCCAGAAGCTCCTCTTCATAGGAACTCTTCAGGATACCTCCTCTGCGAAGGCTTTTCTTCCAGAGGACAGAAGGAGGGATTTCCTACAGATGGCCCGCTACATCAGAGAACGCAGCTTGGTTGAAGCCATCTCGATGCAACGGATGCTGGGCCTCATGGTGTCCTCGGTGTTCACTGTATCCTAAGCTCGTCTCCACATGAGAGCCTCCCAGTGGATGCTCAGTACTGTGGTCTCCAACCACTCACCCTCAGTCCTTTCTCATCAAGGTGATGGAACCTCTGAAGAGGTCGCTCACCTGGTGGTCCCAGGAGGACAATCTTCTGGAAGGATATTCCTTTGCCCCTCTGGATCATCAGATCTCAGTTACCACGGACGCATCCCTGATGGGTTGGGGAGCCCACTGCCAGGATCTACACACTCTGTGTACGTGGACTCAGGACGAGTCCCAACTCCCCATAAACGTGCTGGAAATGAGAGCTGTTCTCTATGCAGTCCAAGCTTTGAAGGACATACTCTGTCACAAGAACATTCTCCTTCAAACGGACAACAAAGCAGTGATGTACTACATCAACAAACAGGGTGGTGCACACTCTTACTTTTTGTGCAGGGAAGCGATGAGAGTGTGGGAGTGGTGCCTGGAACACAAGGTCTTGATTCAGGTGGTTTACCTGCCAGGAGTACAAACCGAGCTGGCAGACAGTCTCAGCAGAACAGAGATGGATCCTCACGAGTGGTCTTTCGACTCAATCCGTCGTTCAGTCACTCTTCAAAGAATGGGGAACTCCAGACCTGGACCTTTTTGTGTCCCCACTCAACACAAAACTGCCTCTATTCTGCTCCAGAAATTCAGAACCTGGCATTTTTTGTCAGGATGAGTTCAGGCTGCAGTGGACAAGATGCTTTCTGTACACCTTTCTGCCTCTTCCTCTTAATTCAGAGTGCACTTCTCAAATTGGAGTCTTGGGGGGGGCAGAATGTTTTTCATTGCCCCGTTCTGGCGTCTGCAAATATGGTTTCCACTACTCAACAGTCTGTCGGAAGCTCCCCTGAAGACGCTTGCCCTCCGGACGAACCTTGTGACCCAGGGTCCTGTGGTCCATCCCAACCTGAAGTCGCTTCACCTTCACACTTTGCTCCTGAAGAGATAGAGGTGAATAGGTTCAGTATCTCTCATAGAGTTTCTGATATCCTTTTGGCTGTGCGCAAGCCAGCCACTAGGAAAACCTACACAGCCAAATGGAAGCGTTTCTCTGTCGGGTGTGCAAAATCCTCTTTGAATCCTTTTTCCTGCCCTTCAACTAAAGTTCTAGTACCTTTTAGACCTCTCGAATTCAGGTCTGCAGTAGTCTACAGTCAGAGTTCATCTTTGTGCCATTTCGACGTATCACAAGCCAGTGCTTTCTGTGTCACTGGCTCAGTTGCCTGTGGTAAAAGTTTCTGAGGGGTATCCTGCATACTAGACCTCCTATCAGACGCCCAGTTGTAGCCTGGGACATTAATCTTGTGCTAGACATGCTCACTTGTAAATCTTTCGAGCCTCTAGCTACTTGCGAGTTGATGTTCCTTACTTGGAAAATGGCCTTCCTGGTGGCCATCACCTTGGCCTGTAGAGTTTGTGAAATACATGCATTGGTCACTGAACCCCCCCATACACTGTATTTCACAGGGACAAAGTAGTTCTTAGGACTCATCCTAAGGTTGTCTCAGAGTTCCAACTAAACCATCCTTTAGTCCTTCCTACCTACTTTGCAAACTTCCAGAATAAAGGAGAGCGTACCCTTCATTCACTGGATGTTGAGAGCATTGCAGTTCTATCTAGAGAGAATGAAAGAAATTCACAAAGCTCAACAACTATTTGTTTCCTTAAGCGAGACCTGGCTGGGTCAACCTGTTGCTATCAGATGTATTTCAGCATTGCTGGTGTGTTGTCTTCACCACTGCTATTCTATGGCACAAGTCAATCTGGAAGGCAGATTGTATGCTCACTCTACCAGAGCAGTCGTGGCATCTTTGGCAGAAATCTGCAATGTGCCCATTGCAGATATTTGCAATGCAGGCACTTGGAGCTCCGTGTATACTTTCGTTAAGCACTGAGCCTTGGATGTCTATGCCAGATGACATCTGTTGTTTGGCAGGACCATTTTTAACGGATTTCTGTCCTAAGTATGTGAGCTGCTTCTCTCCTGCCGCCCGTCTCGGGGGATTATTTAGCTCGGTACTCTCCCATTAGTGTGAATGAGTGGTGGAGACTTTATGTCCAGGAAGAGATGAAAATTACGTACCTACCGTAATTCTTGATCCTGTTTGACGAAGTCTCCACCACTCATTCACACGCCCACCCTCCATCCCCCGAGCTCACTTCTCTGTTTTTGGTCTTCACTCCCTCAGTGGTTGGGCTGTGAAGACTTTATTGTTGACCCTTCTTACATGGGTCATTTGGACTATCTTATGTCCAGTTTTTAGGTTAGTCCTTCTAGGTTAGTTACGCCGGCATTTCTCCTCGGGGTTACTGAGGCAGTTGAGGGTCGATGCTTTAGATGGTCTTTACTGCACGAGCTGAGGCTCGCAGTGCCGCTTCTTTATGGCTCCATCTCTGGCGCTGGCCCTCTTGAAAAAAGTTTGCTCCCGCTGGGTCCTAGTGCCTCTGGCGAACTCCCATTAGTGTGAATGAGTGGTGGAGACTTCATCCAAGAAGATCAAGAATTAAGGTAGGTACGTAATTTTCATTTCATGCTGGCATAGTGGTTCTGTTCGCGACACGGGTTCGTGAGCAGACTCTGGTTGCTGGAGGGCCGGCCGGGGGAAGGAAGCTGAGCGTCCCATGGATGGCTTGTTTTCTCTAAGGGGAGGGGGGAAGCTTAGCTCAATGGATATCAGACTTCTAGTGGCAGCTGGAGGTTTGGCATTCCCAAACCGTATAGAGGGTGGAGCACGTCTGATGCTGGCGTTAGCCTTGGCGTCAGGCGTGTGCCATGTCTCCGGGGTGTACACCTGAAAAGTACCTCAACACTACACCGATTAGAGAGCTAAGCAGGCCCTCGCCACCGGCTCAGGTGCAAGGACCCTGACGAGGACTAAAGTATGGAACCATGAGGGGTGGGTTGTGGGAATTGGCTGCCTGTTCCCACTCTGTCCCTGCCTGGAGGGTAAGCCACGGCAGCGTGGGGGTGTCCCTCCGAGCTTGCGCCGTGGTGGTTAGTCAGGTACATTGCCAGGGTTCAGAGTAGGGGATAAAATAGAAATTACGATAAAAAAAAATGTTCAGTTGGTCTGATATCAGAACTTCTTTTACAGCCTGATCAGGAAACTGTAACAACACCCGATGTGGGAAGTCTGTCTTCACCTCTGATTGACACAGAGAGAAATCTGGGTCTTCTTCTGGGACTACATGCATCCTACCTTGCAATTAGCACTCCTTTGTCTCCTGTGGAGATTGAATGTGCAAGTATGTTGAGTTGCTGCGAATTTCTTTTTCTTTTTTTTTTGCTCAAGTACTTGTCAAAAGTGGTAGAGACATTGGCATGATCAGGCAGTCCGTGAGGACAATACTCATCCTTTGCCTTTGAGAATGCAGAAGAGGTTGTACAGCACTTATGACTATTTGTTTGGTGCAAATTAATGGTATCTTCCATGCACTCATTTGTGCCACCTTTTTATTATATTTAGGCTTGGTGTTGGCAATGCACAATAATCAAACCAGAAACCGAGCCCAGCAGGGGCTGAACTTCTCATGACTCTTAAAGGTCATTTGCTTTGTTATAATTGTTTGAACTCCTTTTCTTGTGGGGATAATTCTACAGGGTGGTATGTTCCCCTGTTGGAGTCCAAGCCCCCCTTCACCCCCTGGTCTGGCCGCTTGTCACTGCTGTTTGTTATTCAAACTCCTTCCTCCTCTATCTGATCCCTGTTTGTGTATCCCTTTCACCTGGAGCAGACCTCTGTGCATTTTTCCTCAGTAAGTCTCAAGAGAAGATGCTATGCCCTCCATCCTTTAAATTGAGTTTACTCTGTTTATCCAGGAATCTAACATGGGGATCGTGGTGTGTAACCAGATGGAGGTTATTTCTTTTAGGGCTGCAACACAGAGGATACGTGAAACCTGTTGTCTGAGGTTTCCAGTTTCCCTGGTTCTGGTGCCCAGCATCAGATTTTTAAACGTAAAGGGGAGAGTTCTGTCTCAAAGCCCTACAGCTCTCCATTATCTCCTCATCTCCCCTAATCCACTGTGAAGTGCTTCATGTCCTCCTTACTCTTGGCTCCAAAAAACTACATACTGTCTGTGCCTATAACCCCCCATCCAGTGGTTTAAAAGGACTTTATGAGCTGCTTGATCAAACTGCTCTTCTTTCCGGGAGAAATGAGGTTCTTATACTAGGTGATCTCAATCTAAATTGGCACAGAAACTCTCTACATGCACTACAGTTCAAGATTCTAAGTTTCAACTTTCACCAGGTGATCAGTGACCCTACTAGAACTGCCCTGCACTCCAACTCTAGTACTCTGGACTGGATAATGACCAACCACCTGGAAAATATGATCTCCTCTGGCATACTAGCAGATGCCATCACAGACCACTCACCCACCTTTTGTATATGGGGTAAAACTAGGCCCTCCCCTTCTAAGCCTCGCTTTAATACTTTCCGTAACTACGCACATTTTGACCCTCAATCCTTCTTACTGGACATTGCCACTATTGACTGGACCCCCCCCTTTGTGCCTTGGATGACCCTCAGACTACTATAAATCTATTCCTGTCTCGCTTCCTGGTGATCCAGGACAAACATTGCCCTCTTGTTACCCGACGTGCAAAAATAAACATACTCGGTGGTTAAAGTCCAACCTTCTGTCCAAACTGTGGCAGAGGGACAAATCTTGGCTCCACTACAAAAGCACGGGGCTCCCAGCTGACTTAAATTCCTACAGAGCACTCAATTCCTGCAAGAAGGAAATCAAAAGGGCCAAAAGTGCCTATTGTAAGGATCTATTAACTAAATCATATGGTGACTCCAAAAAAATTCTGGTCCCATATTAAATGCTTCCTAGGATCAAATCCAGCCCCCACTCCAACTGACATGTCTCTCAGTGGGGTCCACTGTAATAATCCCTCCACTATCGCAAACTTTTTCAGTGCCCAGTTCTCTGACCTCACCAACTATACCTCATCTTTCCCTACTAAACTACTCAGTTGACCAACCCGATGTCTTTGGGCCCAAATTTATTTTCAAGTCTGTCACTCGCCTGGAAGTTCTAAGGCTGCTCAACAGCATCTCCAATTTCACCGTTGCTGGGTCTGACAACCTTGAACCCAAACTCCTAAAGCTCGCAGCCCCTTACATAGCATCACCTCTTGTAAAAAAAAAATGTTTCCCTTTCCTTTTGTCACAGCTATGTCCCAGATATCTGGAAGACTGCCAGGATTACCCCTATTCTCAAAGGGTGACCACAAAAATCCCTCCAACTACAGGCCCATTGCCATATTGCCTGTTCTTAGCAAAATCCTTGAGAAGCTTGTAGCCACTCAAACCATTGACTTTCTGCAGAAGCATAACCTTCTCACGTCTGCACAGCATGGTTTCCGCAAGAGTCACAGCACCACCACTGCTTTACTCAAATTTACGTCAGATACCCTAGCTGCCATGGACTCAGGTCTCCTAACGGGGGCTATTTTTATAGATGTGACTAAAGCATTTGACCTTGTGGATAATCCTATCCTCCTCACTGCTCCAAGATCACTAGGCTTCTCCGCTGGTGTGACTGCATGGTTTGACAGCTACCTGACAGACAGCACCCAACTAGTTAAATTCAACTCCACTTTGTCAAATTGTGCTACCATAAATATTGGTGTGGCACAAGGATCTATTTTCGGTCCCCTACTTTTCTCCATCTTTATAGATATTACCTCAAACATTCCTCAGACTGCCTTCCTGCTACACGCTGATGACATTGTCCTGTACACCAGTGCAGAAAACATCACTGAAATCAACCAGCGTCTTTGCCAAGACTTTCAACAAATTGAACAGTGGTTGTTTAGCAATAAGCTTGTCCTAAACGTGTCTGAGACTCGGGCCATGCTGTTTGGTTCCAATGTAAAACGTAAACTCGCCCAACGTACTTTTAATGTCTGTACTAGAAATGGCTTGTCTGTTATAGTGGTACTCTCCTTTAAATATCTGGGTATCACACTCGATCCAGCCCTTGCTTTTGAACCCCATATCCAGCAGACTTGCAAAATGGCCAACATGAAACTTGGAATGGCCTACCGCTATGGCTACGTACTCACTTCCGCAGCTAGGCTTGCCATAACTCGTGGCCTACTCCTTCCATCACTCACTTATGGGGTGGCAGCATACACCTCATCAGGTAGGATTAGCTTTAGAAGTGGGATGTTGCATACGATAATATCAGTTGATATGCGTCCTCTTCACATAGGCTGAAACACCACTGCCTCCTCTACGCTGAATTAGGATAGCTTTCTCCGGCAGCCTCCCGAGATTATGCACTCTGCTCAGTCGTAGATAATATCATCCGAAATCAAAGGCTTAAACTACTGGCGGAACTATTTCTAAACCAGACATCCGGCTATGAACTACTCTTTGCTGCCAATGCCCATGTTATCATCCCTAGACATCACTCCTCCAAAAGTGCTAGCGCCTTCTCCTGCCATGCCCTGAAAAAATGGAACTCCCTTCCTCTAACTATTTGTCTGGCATCATCCCATGCCTCTTTCAAAATACTGCTGTGTGACCGTCTTGCTGTCTCATGCTCTTGCTCCTGCTTCAAACCCCCCTTAGCCCAGTAAATACACATAATGTCTCCTACCCCAACCTTATTGTGCTCTTTTATCAACAAATTTTTCTGCACTGACCTCCTGCCTCCTATTTTGCCATAATTTAACTTTAATTACATCTAGCCATCATCTCTTACTTCAGTTTTTCCTTTCATATCCTATCCCACCTCCTTATACTACCTCCCTCCACCTAAATACTCCTGTTTACATTGTATTCCATCTTCCTCTACTATTAATTTGGCACTCTGCTTGTTTTAAGCTCACTAGACTGCTACCTAAATGTTTGCCTATGGATGTTTTACTGTTGCTGTCCCATAGTTTTATGTCATATATTTCTGCTGTATCAATTGTATTTCTACTGCCTGCACTGTATTGCTGTTACTAGTTTCTAAGCACCTACTGTTTTATGTTTGATTGTACTGTCCTTGTTTCAAAATGTATTGTTTATGTAAACTCCCGGGTCGTGCCTGAAAATAGTCATAGCTATGGCTAGTGCACCTTACCCAGTAAACGAAAACTAAATAAATATTGCAAAAAACTCCATTAATGTATCAGTTAGTGTTCCTATTATAGCGACAGAAGTATAGAAATGTGGTGTTAGATTCTCACATTTCATCCACTTCTCCACACCAGCAGGCGCGGGTGTGTTCAGGTTGTGATCAAACGCCACCCCATTCCATGTGTAAGTAAGCTGAGATGGTACAGCATGGGAGAATGGGATGAGCATTAGGGTCGACAACCCCAAGACATACCCTGACGCCTGTTGGTATGTGGAGGGTGGGGGTGGGGTTCGTTGGGGAGTTGGGATTGGGTTTAGGGCTGGGAACCCTAACACCACATTTCCATACTTTTGTCACTGTAATGGGAACCCTAACTGATGCATTAATGGAGATTTTTGCAATGAATTTCTTTACTTTTTGTGAAATCGCTCCCATTTATTTGTAAATGCAGAGATGTTGTAATTAACCTTCATCTCCGTATTGGGCCCTGTGTTCCCATGCCCCGTGATTTTCGTTGTTTTATTGTGGGAGCGTAGGGTCCTTTGGACCCTTCACACCCATCCCTCCATAGATGCATGACCAAATAATCGCCATAGCCATCTGATTACCCCAGGACATGTATCTAGTACAGAAAATTTTGAAATCCTTGCCTACACATAATTCTACGCAACTGTGATGACATTCCACGCCACAAGTGCGAAAACTAATTTTGGGCAAGATTGGAAAAATTACAACTATTTCTTTTAGTCTTGGAATTAATACCTTTGAGCCAAAGGCTCTTTTACATAGACTCCATGTCATATATCAAAGAACAGAACAAACAGTATAGTGAGAAAATACATAGTGATCCTACGAGTAAAGGTAACAATAAAATAAGCACATATAGATTTAAGTTACAAAAACGGGTATTTTGCAGACATGCAGCTGCTAGGTTTAAGCTTAACTAGCAAAAAGAGCATTAGAGTTGGGATCCGGCTACAGGAGGAAAAAGATGCAGTCAAATGGCATTGTCTGTGACAAAATGAGGAAAGACGACAACTAGGGACATGGGCTTACAGGATAGACAGAAGGTAAGGGCTAGGGCCTAACATTGTTCCAGAGTAGGGATACAACCAGAGGCATTGTCTGAGCGAGGGGAGGGTGTTGCCTGGAAGGGAATATCAGCAGGCAAACGTGGGCTGTCATTCAGTTTAAGAGTGCACTCCAGTGGGGCAATCAGTGCAGGAACTGATGGTGCCCTGTGTGGAGCAGCAAGCATAGTTTGATGCTGGGATTGATTAATGGGGACCTCAGGAAGGCAGGTAAGTTACAGTGTAGTTACAAGGGTAGGATGGTAGGGTGGGGTAAGGTGTGGGTGAAGGAGAGGAAACAGGCCCAAGTTGTTTTATGTGCTGCAGTCACAGGAGACATTGGTGACTAGTGCTTGGCGAAGTTTCTTTTTGAAGGAGCCCAGTGTTTGGTCTTTGGTAACATCACAGTGGAGTGAATTATACCACAATGGTGCTCTGTATGCAAATCAGCATTGCCCTTGGGTGGTACAGATATGAGGCACCATGAACGCATGGTTGAAGGTACTTCTAGTATGCTGGGTGTGGTTTGGTGACCTAAACATTGACTGTACACCAGGAGGCAAGAGATCGAGGGAGGCCTTTTTCACTTAGACAGCTGTGACATACATGAGGTAGGGTAATAAGGCTTTGATGTAAATTTGGGGTCAAAATATTGAAAATTTCTGTAGTTACCGGCGGCCGTACTGAAATTGCAACGAATGGTCATAACTTTGTTCATTTGAGGTCAAAATATGGAAAAATGACAGTCTTCTTATCACCCAACCTCATAAACCCCATAGGTGTCAATTTCGTAATCCGTGGCAAAAGACCATTCTGCACCACGAGTGCAGAAACATGTTTCGGGCAGGATATGAGAAATGACAGCTGTGCATGACGTGGTGTGTAAAAAGATTTTGTTGACCTGCCCGGTGGCGCTGAGGGTTAAGGCACTAGATGTGTCACCGGTGACCTGGGTTCGGGAACGAGCCCAGCCGTCTGGGTCGGCGAGCATGGGGAGGGATTGACCATCCGTTGGATGGCTCTCCCTTTCTGGGGAGGGTGTAGGGTCCACGTCGTTCCTGAACGACACCTAGCGATTGATGGGGGTAGCCAGGAACAAGGCGACGCTGCTGAATGGCACTGGGGGCGGAGCTCGGCGGACGCTGGCTGTCATTGCACATTTGAGCTCCACCGTGGGGGGTGGGGGGGGGAGAGACAAGAAAAAGTGAAAATCCCCAGTGCCTGATAGGCAAAGGCAGGACCAGTGGTCAGTCCCCACACCCAATGCCGGGCTTCCAGCTCCATCCCAGGCACTCCTGACCCGATCGACCCCTTCTCTCCGACTCCGGTCGATGACTTGTCCTGGACTCCGATCCTTGCTTTTCCTGACTAAGAGACCGAAGCCTGCTGGGAATTCTACCAAGGAAGTGGTCCCTGACCCTGGGTGGTCACCGGTCCCACCGGTGTCTCCCGATCGACAGAGTCAGTCCATCCGATCTCAATCGAGGTCTCTGACACCCTCAACTGAAAGGCCGAGGAAGGGCCATAAGCGCTCTAAAGAGTCGACACCATCAATCGTCCTTGTCCTCCTCAGATGAGAAGCTCTGGCGGAAGCTGCGGCGCTGCAAGGACCTCATGTGGCAAAAGCTGATTTTGTCTGGGCACAAGCCTACCCCGGCCATTACTTGGCTTTCGCCTTCTAGGTGAAGCTGACTCCTCTGGAGCCGATTAAGTTGGTTCCTCTACCCGTGGAACCAGTGAAGCCTTTGGTTTGGCCTAAACCGGTCACTCCACCGATTTTCGTGGAACCGCCGCCGAAGCAGCCTGTGGGAGGGGCTTCTAAGGAAGCTAGACCAGACACCGGGCTTACCCGGTGTGTCTCTGTCACCCCTGACTGTTCTTGGCGAGTAGAGGGTGATGTGTGCGGTCAACCGCTGTATCTGGATACCTCGGATTCACATGAAACTGGTCTCCATTCTCATCCAGGGTATGAGGAATCTGCTGATGGGATAGAGACGGAGCAAGGTCTTTCGTCCTTTCAGGGCATTCTTTGCCTCATCTCTGAGTCCACTGTGAAGCCCCTGGAACCTATCCAGAAAAAGGTGGAGCACCCTCTCACTGACATCCTCAAGAGAGGGGATACTCTGATGGAAGCCTTTCCTGTAGCCGAGGCCATTGTTGGCCCGGCCTTAGAACTTTGGCAGTACCCTGCCTCCTGTCCAGCTCCTTCTGCCTGTATGGCCCGCAAGTATGTGGTGCCCATGGGGTCTCTTGCAGGGTTCACAGAGCACCCTTTGGCTGAGAGCCTTGTGACTGCCTCTGTGTTCAGGCGTACTGGTAGTTCTATTGATACCGACAGACGACCTGAGAAGGAATCCCAAATACTTGGATCACTCTGCTCGGAAGGTCTATGTGGCCTCGTCTTTAGGCCTCCTTCAGGCAGGCTTGGCCATCATAATGAGGCACTTCTCCAATGCCCTTTTGGGGTCCTTGGACAAAGTCCTCCCACATCTCTCCACGGACTTGCAGACCACGGTTAAGCAGGTCCGGGACCAAGTCCGTGCTGTTGCCAAACAACTGCTCCAGATGGCTCTGGACATCGAGGACTCATGCCTGTTCATTGGCTGCCGCAGTTGCCTCTCACTGCAGGGCTTGGCCGAGGCTCTCCTCCTTTCTGGTGGATACTCAGCACAGACTAGCTGATGTGCTTTTCCTCGGCACCGATCTCTTCAGCTAGGGTGTGGCTGGTCACCTTCAGTGCACTGAGCAGTCTAATGCCACCTTGGACACCACTTCAGCTAAGGGTTCTTCTGGTCCCAAGAAGCCTTTTTAGCACTCTTCCCCTGCGGCCCAGCAGGCCTCCTTTCAATGGGGTCAGCAGCAGCAGGCTCAAGCTTGGTGCCCCCGCCCCAGGCCTGGACCCTCCCAGGCTCGTGTGGGAGGCCGAGGTTCAGGCCGTGGACCCTCTGCCTCCAAGCCTGCCCAGTGAAGGGGTGGGGTCTGCCACCCCTACTCCCGTCACGCCAGCTCTGGGTCCTCCCATGGGGGCCGGCTCCGCCACTTTCTTTTCGCCTGGTCCGCTGTTACCATGGACAGGTGGGTCTTAGAAGTGGCTGGCCAGGGACTGCCTCTGGAATTTGAGCAGTACCCTCCAAGCCGAGCCCATGCCCCACGGGAGAAAAGGGTATCCGCCCCCACTCCGTCGGTTCTCTGAGCCGGCATCGCTCAGCTCCTCCTCAAGAAGGCAGTAGCTCCAGCAGACCCAGGCTTTGTTTCCAGGTGCTTCCTGGTTCCCAAGCGGACGGGGGCCTGGCGACCCATTCTAGATCTGTACAACCTGAATCAGTATCTCAGGTCACTCACCTTTTGGATGGTCACTCTGTCTCTGTCTCAGATCATACCATCCCTGGAGCGAAACATGTGATTCTGTTCACTGGATCTCCAGGACATGTTCTTTCACATCCCAGTCTGTCTGTTCCACCAGCGTTCCTCTGCTTCAGAGCCGAGGGAACCCTATACGAGTTCCGAGCCATGCCATTCTGCCCGTCATCTGACCTACGGGTCTTCACCAGATGCATTGCAGTGGTGGTCATCCCACCGAAGGCAGAACTTACTCTACCTTGACTATTGGTTTCTTAGCAGGTTCCACCCAGCAGGAGGTGGAGGTTCAGGACTTGGCCCTCCAGACCAGCTCCCAACTCTGCCTCCTGATCAACGAGGCCAAGTCAGAGCCCGTGCCTTATCAGGTGATGTGCTTCATCGGGGCAGAGCTCGACTCTCGTCAAGCCAGAGCTCTGATCCCGGCAGACAGGGTGGAGGTTCAGTCCTCCTTTGCCCAGTAATTTCTGTTTGGGCACCCTGCCTGGGACTTTCTGCACCTTCTGGGTCACATGGCGGCGTGCACCTCCGTGGTCCATTGGGCACTGTGGCACATGTATCCCCTCCAATGGGAGCTGGTCGTCCAGTGGACTCAGCGCCATGGTCATTTCGGCCAGCTGATCACTGTGACCCAGAAGATGTGGGATACTCTCCAGTGGTGGACCATCACAGACTGGTTGCAGGAAGGGATCCCGTTTGTCCACTCTGAACAGACGGCCGTCCTTATGACAAGTGCCTCTCTCATGAGCTGGGGAGCCCACATGGGGGACAACAGGGCCCGTGGGTTCTGGACCCCCGAGGAGTTCCGTTATCACATCAACCTGTTGGAGTTCAGAGCAGTTAGACTGGCACTGTCAGCTTTCGCTCCTCAGTTCTGGGGTCAAGTGGTTCAAGTTCAGACAGACAATACCACGACCATGTACTACCTCAACAAACAGGGAGGCACACATTCCTTTCCGCTATGCAGGGAAGCGCTCCACATCTGGACATTCGTGAGCAGTCTAGAGGTGGGTCTCCTAGCCATCCACGTGGCAGGAGCCTCAGACCAACTGGCGGATGCTCTCAGCAGCATAGGCGAGACATCCCACGAGTGGTCTCTCCATCCAGAGGTAGAATACAGTCTGTTCTCCCACTGGTGCAAACTGTTGGTGGACCTGTTTGACTCCTGGGAAAATACCAAGCTAAGGCTGTTTTGTGCCCACCCCCCTCAGCAGGGCTCACTGCAGGGGGATGCCTTCTTGAGGCCGTGGACCCCAGGCCTATTCTCTGCCTTCCCTCCATTTCCCTTGAGCCACAGGGTGCTCCTCAAGGTGAGGAGGGACAAGGTGCAGGTGATTCTGGTAGCCCCAAACCGGCCAATCCAGATCTTCCTGGACATAAGTCTCCACCACTCATTCACACTATTGGGATCTGCGCCGGAGGCACTAGGACCCATCGGGAGCAAACTTTTTGCTGGGGAGTCGACGCCAGAGACGGCGCCGCGAGGAACGGTGCTGCGAGCCCTAGCTCCGGTATAACGATTATCTCGGCGCGATTCCCCAACCGCTCTCAGTTCCTTTTTTTTTCCGCCTGTCGAAAGGGCGCTTCAGTGACGACGCCGCCGCTTGTTGAGTCAAACTTCAAACTAGCATCATGTTTTCAGTTTTTATTATTTTGTAGTAGTATCTCAATACAGTATCGCTTGTTATTCTTATTTTTAATAAAATTGATAAAGAAGTCTCAGCCCTTTCTGGACGGAGCTTCCACCATGAGCAGGTCAGGTGATTTGAGGGAGACTTGTGATGAAAGCTGTTCAGCTAGTCGGGCTGGGTCCGTCCGCCGCCTTCCCGGAAGGAGGGTCTGACAACGGTCAGTCCAATGCCCGGGATGGGCGGTCCCGTGAAGCATAAAGCCAAACGGTCGATTCTCGGCACCGCTCGCCTCGAGCTCTCTTCTTCAGCCCACAGGTCTTAAAAAGAGAAGGCATCACTCGAGGTCGCCTCTGATACGCCTGCTGCAGATGCTCGGGTTATCGAGGCTAGTTGCCGTGTCTCTCCTTCGGAGTCGCTCAACAGCTGCTTCTGGTAACCGAAGTCTTCGACATCAGAGTCCTACCCTCACAGGTAGGTCTTCGGGATGAGCAGTTTCATCAGTGGGCCGCTTTGGAGCAATGGGCTCGGAGGTTGGTTCGGCTGCCTGGCTCTGGGTCGCTCGTGGGCCTCGAGGTCTCTGGGGGACCAGGTAGGCAGTTGGACTTTCCTGGTCACGCGGTGCTCCTTTGGTGCTCGCTGCTCCGTGCTAGGTGTCCTCTTACGTTTTTCGGCGTAGCCACACTGATGCCCTTATCTCTGCTCTTTTCCTTCAAACCTGTTTTTCTGTTCTGGGGGTTCGTCGCCGTGTTCAGGCCTCCCTGACGGCGTCGCTGCCTCCGGTTGCGCGTCGCTGCAGTGCTGGCGCTGTCACTGCGGTGGCGCCGCCCTCGGGCGCTGTGCGGCTTCTCTGCGCCATTTGCGGCATCACGTGGTTCCTCGCGTGTCTCTCGGCACCGGTGGCGCCTCCTTGGCGCTGGGGCTCCTGGAGACTTTCCTTTGTCTTTTCCTCCTTCCTCTTCTGGCTTTTCATCCTTTCCTGTCCATTCAGTGCCTCCTGGACTGTCAGGAGATGATGTTAGTCGACCCAGACCTCGGCTGGGTGATGAGGTGGACGAAGCAGGATCTTTTACTGCTGCAGAGCCTGTGGTCGAGGACCTGTATTTAAGTCTCTGCTGAAAATATGATTTCCACAGTTTCTTTCCAGACTACAGACATCGATCCTGGGAAATTGCTAAGACTCAGTACCTTCATGCCTCGGAGATCCCCACGGATTTGACCCTCCGATTCAGCCTTCCTCGAGACATTGTCTCAAATGGTATGGAATAATCCTGTTTCTTCATCGGTGGCTAAATCCATTGATAGAAAATATTCAGCCCCCAAGGATCGTCCCATTTTGGCATCCCAAGCTTTTATGGATCCTATTGTAGTCCTGGCAGAGAAATGATAAGGTCGCCTTCCTCAAACCACTACAGCTCGACCTATTAACAAGGAATCTCGTGAAGATAGACACCTTAGGTAAGAGAGTTTTTGCTGCTCCTACCCTAAGTATGCATATTGCCAGTTATCAGGGCTATTTTTCTAGTACGAGTATATCCTGTGGCACTCTCTGAAGCAAATGGTTGAAGCTCTTTCCGACTCGGATTCAAAACCAGAGCTCCAAACCATTACCAGGGTATTGAATCTAACAACCAACAGGTTAAAGCAGCCATGGACACTTCTCGACCGCTTCGCTCAGCAGCTGCTGGTATTTGCACCGCGCATTCCTGGCTGCGCACTTCAGGCTTCACCAATGATGCGCAACAGCAGGTAATGGCATTTGCCTTGATGGTGCATATCTTTTGGTCCTCAGGTCGAGCAAGCCCTAGAAGCTACACAAAAGACTAGGTCAGCCATTGCTGGCTAGACCCTCCTGCCCTCTAGAGGGCATGCCAGTAGACGCCAATTTATAACTGGCCAGTCCTTTCGAGGCAGAGGCAGGGGTAGTTTCACAAGAACCAACCTGCCCAACCTCAAAAGAAGGCACAGCAGAGCGCAGGGGCCCAAACGCCCACGCTACTTTATGAAGTGCTGGCCCAAGTCCCACCTCAACTGCCCGAGGTGGACTTTTCCTCTCCGGTTGGAGGTCGGCTGATGCATTTCTACAGCCAGTGGAAATCCATAACTTCAGACAAATGGGTCCTTCGGATAATCCGCGAGGGGTACTCTCTCAATTTTGTGGAAACTCCTCCGGATTGTCCTCCCAAACGACAGCCCAGGCTGTCGGCCCTTCAGTCAGATCTTCTCACCACCGAGATTCAGGGCCTTCTAAACAACAGGGCAGTAGAACTTGTGCTGCTGCATCAATCTAAACACGGGTTCTACTCTCCACTTTCTGTTCCAAAGAAGTCTGGCGGAATGCGCCCATTCTGGATCTCAGAAAGCTAAAATGCTTTCTCCCCAAGGAGAAATTCAAAATGATTTCTCTAGGGACCCTGTTACCCTTGCTTCATCAGCACGACTGGTTAGCTTCCCTAGACATGCAGGATGCTTACAGCACATTCCCATTCACCCGAAACATCACAAATTCCTGAGGTTTGTGGTCTGGGACAACATTATCAGTTCAGAGTCCTGCCCTTTGGGCTATCTCGCTACCGCCGTGAGTTTTTACAAAATGTTGTGCAGTTCTTGCAGCGCACCTCAGAAAACTCGGAATACAGGTGTTCCCTTATCTGGACGATTGACTTCTGGCAACTCCTTCCAGGCAAGGGACTCTGGACGCCGTAGAGATGGCCTCTCAACTTCTACGTCCATGGGAGTCCTGCTGAACCTCAAGAAATCACAGCTGCAGCCCCCCAGAGGCTCCTTTTCATAGGGACCTTCTGGACACATCCTGTGAGGCTTTTCTTTCAGAGGACAGAAGGAACGATATCCTTCTGATGGCCCGCTGCTACATCGGAGAGAACAGGTCAGTTACAGCGCCTCGATGCAACGAATGCTGGGCCTCATGGCATCCTCAGTGTTCACTGTACCTCTGGCCCGTCTGCACATGAGAACCACCCAGTGGATGCTCAGTACTCAGTGGTCTCCGACCACTCACCCGCAGTCCTACCTCATCAAGGTGACAGAACCCCTACGGAGGACTCTCACCTGGTGGTCTCAAGAGGACAATCTCCTGCAGGGATATCCCTTTGCCCCTCTGGACCATCAGATCTCCATTACCACAGACACCTCACTTATGGGATGGGGAGCTCACTGTCAGGCTCTCCACACTCAGGGTGTGTGGACTCGAACTCGAGTCTCAGCTTCACATAAATGTCCTAGAAATGAGAGCCGTCCTTTATGCGGTCCGAGCTTTGAAGGACATTCTTTGTCACAAGAATATTCTCCTCCAAACAGACAACAAAGCAGTGATGTATTACATCAACAAGCAGGGCGGTGCTCATTCTTACCCCCTATGCAGAGAAGCGATGAGGGTCTGGGAATGGTGCTTGGAGCACAAGGCTCTAATTCAAGCACTCTACCTGCCAGGTGTTCAGAACGACTTGCCAGACCGTCTCAGCAGAACAGAGACAGATCCTCACGAGTGGTCTCTCGACTCAACCATAGTTCAGTCACCATTTGAAGAGTGGGAACTCGGACCTGGACCTTTAAGGCCCCCACTCAACGCAAAACTGCCTCTCTTCTGCTCCAGAAATCCAGGGCCTGGCATTTTTGTCAGGATGCTTTCGGGCTGTGGACAAACGCTTTTACGCTTTTCTGCCTCTTCCTCTAATTCAGAGAGTACTCCTCCAGTTCGAGTCTCAGGGAGACAAGATGATTCTCATTGCTCCCTTTTGACCTCGACAACTGTGGTTTCCACTTCTCAACAGTATGTTGGCAGTTCCTCCGAGACCACTTCCCCTGCAGATGAACCTTCTAACTCGGGGACCGGTGGTCCATCCCAATCTGAGATGTCTTCACCTTCACGCTTGGCTCCTGAAGAGGTAGAAGTAAATTGGTTCAATGTCTCTCGAAGAGTTTCGGATATCCTTCTGGCTGCTGAAAACCAGCCACTCGGAAAACTTACACGGCTAAGTGGAAGCGTTTTTCCCTCTGGTGTGCAAAGTCCACTTTGAATACTTTCTCCTGCCCTCGGATAAAGTTTTAGAGTACCTTTTGGACCTCTCAAACTCAGGTCTCCAGTACTCTACTGTTAAGGTTCACCTTAGTGCCATTTCAGCGTATCATGAGCCGTTTTTTTCTCTTTCACTGGCTCAGTTACCTATGGTTAAGAGATTTCTCAAGGGCATTCTGCACACCAGACCCCTACAAGACGTCCGTTGCAGCCTGGGACATTAATCTTATGCTAGACATGCTCACCCGAAACCCTTTGAGCCTCTAGCTACCTGTGAACTAAAGTTCCTCACCTGGAAGACTGCCTCCTAGTGGCCATTACCTCAGCTCGTAGGGTCTCTGAGATACATGCTCTGGTCACAGACCCTCTGTATACTGTGTTCCATAAGGACAAAGTAGTCCTTAGCACTCATCTTAAATTTCTTCCTAAGGTTGTGTCAGAATTTCATCTTAACGACCTTTGGTCCTTCCTCTTATTTTATGGACTTCCAAAATGAAGGGGAACGCCTTCACTCTCTGGATGTTAAGAGGGCCTTTCATGCTTCTACTTAGATAGAACCAAGGATTTTCGTAAAGCCCAGCAACTGTTCGCTTCCTTCAGTGAGGCCTCGCTGGGTCAACCTGTCGCTATTAGATGTATCTCAACATGGCTAGTGGCGTGCCTTCGTCACTGCTATTCCATGGCGCAGGTTAAGTTGGAGGGTAGAGTTTACGCTCACTCTACCAGAGCGGTAGCGGCATCCCTGGGAATCCATAGCCTGCACATGCAGACATCTGCAGTGCAGCCACCTGGAGCTCAGTGCATACTTCAGTTAAGCATTATGCGCCCGGATGTCCATGCCAGACGACATTCTTCCTTTGGCAGAGCCATCCTTAATGGACTTCTGTCTTAAGAAACGTGAGTTTTGGTTTTCTCCTGCCGCCTCCTCGGGGGATTATTAGCTCGGTACTCTCCCAATAGTGTGAGTGAGTGGTGGAGACTTATGTCCAGGAAGAAATGAAAATTACGTACCTACCGTAATTCTTGATCTTCTTGGATGAGTCTCCACCACTCATTCACACGCCCACCCTCCATCCCCCGAGCTCACCTCTCTTGTTGGTCTTCACTCCTTCACATTCTAGGCCTTGAAGACTTCTTTGTTGACCCTTCTTACACGGGTCGTCCGGACTATCTTACATCCGTCTTTTTTAGGTTAGGCCACCCTTCTAGGTTAGTTACGCTGCACCTCCTTGGTAAAAAGGCATTGATGTTAGAGTCGGACCCGAGATAGTCATTGCCACATGGAGCTAGGGCTCGCGGGCGCCATCTCTGGCGCTCAACTCCCCAGCAAAGTTTGCTCCCGATGGGTCCTAGTGCCTCCGGCGCAGATCCCAGTAGTGTGAATGAGTGGTGGAGACTCGTCCAAGACGATCAAGAATTATGGTAGGTACGTAATTTTAATTTCTGGTACCCAGATCTCCTCAGCCTCAGCTGCAGGCCCCCAGAGCAGCTTCTAGCATGCCTGGACCTGATCTCACTTAATCAGGGGAAGGTATTCCATCCTGACCTTCAATCCCTGCACCTCACAGTCTGGTACCTGAGTGGCTAAGTGTTCCAGGTTTTGGGTCTCTCTGAGGATGTCCTTACAGTAGTGGAAACATCCAAGAAGGAGTCGACCAGGAAGTGTTATGCCTTCAAATGGAACAGGTTTTCTATTTGGTGTTGGGGCAAGGGCCTGGACCCTCTGTCCTATCCAGTGGCTAACATTCTTGACTACCTGTGGTCTCTGTCCAAAGGGGGTCTTCAGTCATCGACCCTTGGGGTGCACCTGGCAGCCATCTCTGCTTACCGGGCTCGGGCCAGTCAGCTGATGGCACAGGAGACAGTGGTTGGGTGCTTTTTCAAAGGCCTGGATCACATATCCCCTCCGGTGCGTGAACCTCCACCTCCGTGGGATCTACTGCTGGTACTGACAGAGCTCAGGGGCAAGGCATTTGAACCAATGCACAAGTGTGAGTTGTCACACTTGTCATGGAAGACGGCCTTCCAGGTGGCTATCACGTCTGCCAGAAGGACAGGGGAGCTCTAGGCGCTCTCGGTGGACTCCTCTTATATGGTCTTCCACAGGGACAAGATTGTCCTACGCCCCCACCTGAAATTCCTTCCGAAGGTGGTATCAGAGTTTCACCTTAACCAGGCGTTAACTCTGCAAGTATACTACCCTAATTACACCTCAGTGGCAGAGTACAGGCTCCATACTTTGGATCCGAGACGAGCTCTCTCCTAATTATGAGAGGACGCTGGAAATTCAGGGAGAGGTTCGCCTGCTGTTTGTCACCTACTCTGAAGCCACTTCTGGCAGACCTGCAGCAAAACTGACTATTGCAAGGTGGATTACATATTGCATAAGTAAGTGCTATGAATTGGCGGGCATGGAGCCTCCCAGAGGGATAAGAGCTCATTCTACCCGCCATTCTGCAGCATCGGTGGCTGCTTCCAGGGACATCCCTATCCAGGAAATCTGTAAGGCTGCTTCCTGGAAGTCAGCAAACACCTTCATTACCCATTACCACATCGACCTTGAGTCACCCCTGGATGCTGGTTTTGGTGCCTGAGTTCTCCAATCTCTTTTTCCCCAAGTATCAGTGGGGGGTGCGCCTTGCCTCCCTCCTCTGGCGAACTGCTAGGAGTCTGCCAAGAAGTGTGAATGAACAACATATCCACGATCCTAGAAAAAGAGGTTACTCACCTGTAACAGTAGATCTTCCACGGAATGGTCTCTTGCAGTAAGTCATTACTTCTGGGAGTTTCCAATAGGTGACACTGTAACACAGCAGTTCTCTTCTAGCAGTCTCCATACCAGGGACCGCCCACACTACCTCACTTCCTGGGCTGTGCTTGTAAGAGTGGGTGGTCCCTGGTAGTCTCCGTTCATCTTCCCGCTGGCTTCAGCTCTGACAGTAGCTTACTCTTCTGCCTGTAGTCTACGATGTGGATTGAACCCATAGCTTGGGGTGCCTGGGCTTCATACATGGCACCATATTCCTGTGCTCGACAGAGCTTTACAATGGATGTTTCTCTGTCACAGAATCGGCATGCTTGATTAAAAGGCTCAAAAACCTCTGAGTACTCTTCAAGAAGCAGAATAGAGAAGGAAACACCTTCACCAAAAGCCCTGCCTGACCGCCCTACAACGGTCATATCTCCTAAACATGGATCTTGAAGAAGACATTCTTTGTCAACTGTCACTACCCCCCCAACCCCGTTGACGGCAGGCACTTCTTCATCAAAAGAACATAGAAGTTCAACTTCTCACAGAAAGGAATGTTCATCGTCAACAGGATGTCACTCCTCAGCTCCCCCCTCGATGACTCCGCATCCTCCGTCGACGACAGAGATTCTGCTGCATTCATCGTCAACAGGGCACACTCCCACTCCCCCGTCATTGAGAGGACTCTAAGACATCCTCATCGACGAGAACACCTCCTCCGTCGACAGAACACACTCTACAGGCTTCATTGTCAACAGGACATGCTCCCAAACCTCTGTTGATGAGAAGTTTGCCACTGTTGACAGAGCATGCAGTTGCCTCCTCATCATCGACGACACACTTTCCATTGTTGACGGAGCATGTTCCTGCTGTTCTATCATCGATGAGGAGCATCCCACCCTCGACGGAGCATGCATTCACTTGTCCATCTTCAAGGAGACACATGACTCCATCGACTGTGCATGCTCCTATTCCTCTCCCGTCGACGGGACTGATCCCACCATCGATGGAGCAGCCCCTGCTTCATAGAACAGCACCTTTACCAGCATATAATACATGTATGGAAGATCCTTATAAGAATTTAATCATGAAAAATAATAAAGTATTTTATAAAAAAGCATCAAAGGATACTTATGGGGCTGCATCACCACAAAATAAAGGATCTTATACTACGGAATGCAGAGGCAAACCAGTCTCATTTGCACTCATGCATGGTGCTCAGCCACTTGTTCGTGATGAACAAAATTTTCAAGTATGTACTATATCACATTATCGGGAGGCTCAAATTGATCCTCCAACTACAAGCACACAGGGCTCAGAACTCATATATATGCAATTCCATCCTCACAAGTGCCAAACATAGAAGAAATTATAAACAAAGCGTTGAATTCTGTGGGGTTTGATAACACATCTACTCCATTAAAGAACCTTCAATCACAGACTTCGTCTTTACCTCCATCAAAACAGGCACTTACAGAGCTTGACAGCTAGTCATTCCTGCGTCCTCATAAATATTCTGAGGAATATTGGTCAGATTCGCATATAATTTCGGAACCTTCCAAAGGCACAAATTGAGTTCTCCTACTAGAAGAGAGTCTGAGCCCCCATATTTTGTATTATCATACTGGGACGAAGAAATATTACAGCCACTAAAGGTCATGTCCCCACCAGATGGCCCCTCATTCCCAGAAATGATGTTACAAATACAAAAAACAATGGGGTTTACCACAACAGAACAAGATAGATTAAGTAAAGATATGGCGGAATATCATGACATCCCGGAACAACCTATTCAGGCAGTTCCTCTTTTTATACCCACGTTCAGAAATGCAATTACTGAAGCGTGGAGTCGACCCATAGCTACACAGGAGCTACCTAGACACTCCCACTGCGGATTCTGTGGTTATGAAGCTGCTCACGACCACGCTCGCAATCTTAAGCATACAAGTACAGTACCTCCCAAGAAAGAATCAAGGCATTTTATTTATTTGGGGAAGAAAGTGTTTTCTCTAAATACACTTAATATTAGAATACTTAACTATATGGGACATATGCTGAAATTCCAGCGTACGGTGATTACTTCTGCTGAGGACATCATAAGTAGACTACCTACAACCCCTGATAAAGAGCAACTCACATCAATGATAAACACACTTACTTCCCTCTCTTGACATTTATTAAGATCAGGGTTTGACATTGCCGACAGTTCGGCTAGAGTCTCTGCAGTCGGTGTTCTTATACGCCGTCAGGCATGGCTCCAGCGCTCAGGGCTAGCATCTGATATTCAACGAAAAGTGGCTAATGCACCTTTTTCTGGTGATCATCTCTTTGGTCGAGGGGCACAAACAATATTGGACAACCTACAAGCCTCAGGCAGACAACTAAAAACAGTACAATATATGTACAATAAACCATGCCCTCAGTATTCTTCTTCATACAAAACTGGAAATTACTATAACAAAAGAGGAACTTCGGAGGCAAAGAACTGACGACAAAGAGCACCTCTAAATCAACCCGGAATCGTCCTTAGGACGGCCGGGTGCCTCTTCCTCTCATTAAAAAATTACTGACTATGCCCCGGTCTTCTTTTCTAGGCCTCTGAGACCTTTTTCTGGGGCTTCGATCCTGAATTATACTGAGGCCTTTTTCCTTGAGGCTTTTTTTACATCCAGCCACTTTTCTGAGGTATCACTGTACTGCCCATTACGGTCACTTCATCGGGATGCCTCTCGGCCTGTTGTGCGCCGGACTCTTTTGTCCCTCCCACATACAGAGCCTACCACTCACAATGCTGAGAAAATGGTATTTACTGAAGAATATACTATATATCTTTTTCTGTTGGTCCTTGAGACCACGTTCATAATTATAATTTATATAAGAAATGGACCTTGTACTTGCAAAGTACACAAGGTCGAATATTATTCTGGCCCACCCAGATGGCATATAACTGCTTGGGAATCTCCCAGAAGTAATGACTTAATGCAAGAGACCATTCTGTGGAAGACAGATCAGTTACGCAAAGACTTTTGCCATAACAGATCTTCTAGGAATGTCTCTTGCAGTAAGTAGTTTCCCTCCCTCCGACCCCCTGCCATTCTGTAACAGGGAAAAACGAGACCAGGTTGGGAGGCTTTGGTACCTCGGTTCCCCTCGGTCCTTCGCCTCTACGAGCTGAAACTGTCAGGGAACGGAGACTACCAGGGCCCACCCACTCTTATAGGCACAGCCCAGGAAGTGAGGTCGTGTGGGTGGTCCCTGGTGTGGAGACTGCTAGAAGGGAACGGCCGTGTTAGATCGCCACCTATCGGGAACTCCCAGAAGTAATGACTTATTGCAAGAGACATTCCTAGAAGATCTACTGTCACTGCAAAAGTCTTTGCATAACTGATCTTTCTAGGAGCAGTATATGTTGTTCATCCACACGGACCCACCTGACCTTCCTGGCTGTGGACGCACAAAACCTGGCTTCCAGCGGGCTAAGATCTGGCGTCATGGGGCGGAACCGAGGGATATACCACGTGGGTGGGAGGAGCCAGCTTGAAGACCTTCCGGCAATCCTTAAAGGGAAAGGGACATGCAAAAAGTGTGGATGAGCAACATATACCACTCCTAGATCTACTATTACAGGTGAGTAATCTGTTTTTCTCCTGTGGGACTCACCTTTGGTTAACCTATTTGCCCCCCCTCCCCCGTACAACACCATACTGAGGCTGTTTTGTGCCCGCCCCTGCAGTCTAGGACACTGCTGGGGGATGCCTTTGCAAGGTCCTGGACACCAAGCCTCATGTACGCCTTTCCTTGATCCACAAGGTAATGGTCAAGACAGAGAAAGACAAGGCGCAGATTATCCTCATAGCTTCAGACTGGCCATGGCAGTTCTGGTACCCGATGTCAGCCTCAGCAGCTGGCCTCTGTGGCGACTGCTTCTCCACCCAGACCTGCTGACCTGACTTCAGGGGATGGTCCTGCACCTGGACCTTCAGTCCCTGCACCTCTCTTCCTGGTTACTGAGTAGCTAGAGTTCTAGGCCTTGGGTCTCTCAGAGGACATTCCTCAGGTGGTGGGGGCCTCCAGGAGAGCATCAACTCACAGATGCTGTGCCTTGAAATGTATGAGATTCTCCATTTGGTGTTGGGGCAAGGGGCTGGACTCCCTTGCTTGCCCTGTGGCAGGAATCCTAGACTATCTCTGGTCTCTTTCCTAGCTGGGACTATGGTCGAAGACCCATAAGGTGCACCTGACAGCCATCTCTGCTTTCTGGGCCTAGGCTGGTAAGCTGATGATGGCCCAGAAGACGGTGGTTGGGCTGCTGTTCAATTAGTTCCAAAAATATCTTTTTAACTGGGACTGGACGGAGGAGCTAAAACAGGCAACAGAAGAGTTCCATAATCTAGAAGTGGTGGCACTGAAGGCCTGATCACGTTATGCATTTTGGGGACAATAAGCAAGGAGTTGCGATTGACCTGAAGAGAAGAAAGGTGAAAGAATTTAAAGGAACACTGTTGACCCTTTTTGCATCATATTATTTGTTGTTAAAACCCCACATTTTATGATTGTTTACCTTCTCTAAAATTTGTTGATGTTGCTCGTTATTTTTACTGCTTCCTTTCTTAGTAGACCCAACATGCATGCTTATGGTGTAATTATACCCAACTTTGTTTTGTTTCATATCCTTGATATACTCTTATTGGATGCTTCCTGAACATTAGCAGCATCCCTCAAACAGTGCACCCACTTATTATGCAGTAGCTTTCTCTCCTCTGACTGCATTATGAGTTGCTAGACTTATGTTGGAGGTTTTTCAAGTTCAGTAAAGATGCAGGGAAGTTAATCAAGGGCTTTAAGCAAACACATTTTTGTGTGGTACCACCAGTATGGTTGGCAGTTTGTTTTTCACTTCTAAAAAAAAAAAAAAAAAAAAGGAGAATCTGACTCAGACTACCAGTTACATCAGCAATATCTACAGAATGTGACCAGTCCCAATGTGTGTTTTTAAACTAGAGATTCTTTGAGGCCTAAGGAGCTTGACCGTGTCCTTTTTAAGTAATAAATAAAACTTTATTTTTATGGTGCCTTTCCAGAAACCAAGGCGCCTCACAGTTTTAAAAACATATCAAATGACACACAATTGACTAAGTAAAACAATACACATTAAATTAAAACAGATATCGCAATCGCCGAAAGCTTGGATTGATGCATCTTTTTTTTTTTTTAAGGCTTTTTTAAATCCTTCCACGGTAGCGCAGACACGTAACTGGCGGAATAGAGAATCCCAAAGAGATGGGGCCGAATGCATAAATGCCCGGGCCCCAGACGATTTCAGGCACACTCTTGGGATCTCTAGCAACCCCTCGCCATCTGAGCAAAGCGATCGCCCAGGGTGGTAGGGGACCAGGAACTCTTTCAGGTAGTTGGGGCTCTGTCCATGTAGGGCTTTGTAAGTCAAAAAACAGACTTCAAAGGTGATCTGCCATTGTACCGGCAGCCAGTGCGGACAGTGCAGCACTGAAGAAATATAGCAGGAACAAGAGGTTCCTGTCAAAAGCCGCGCTGCTGCGTTTTGCACCAGCTGCAAACGGCGATTTCCACCCCAGAAAGCCCTAGGTATAGAGAGTTGCAGTAATCCAAGCGCAAGGACACAAAGGCCTGAACCAATGTAGGAAGGTCACCGGACGGAACAAGGTGCAGATATTCCTCAGATGGTAAAAAGAGGTCTTGATGACAGCTAACACCTGTGCATGCAGTGTCAGTCCTTCATCAAAAATTACCCCCAGGTTTTGCACCCATTTAGAGGCCGGGGGTGGTAGACCCCCAAGAAAAAGGCCCGAGGTTGAACCTACCCCCGACCCCTCCCCATCCGGTGTCTTGGGTCCACAACCAGCCCTTCAGTCTTTCCTGAGTTCAACTTCAACCAGCTTGAATCCATCCACTCCTGGATTTCTGCGAGGCAGTTATTAAAGACAGAGAGAGCTCCATCCTGGTCGGGTGCAAAGGAAATGTAGAGCAGGGTTTTAAATAACTGATTAGCAGTTTTTTCTTGGGACAATACTAACTGTACAGAAAGCATTTATATAGGTTTTATAGAAGTGTTATGCTTGTTAAACACAGTGAGGCAAGTGCTATGCATTTTCACAATGTTTTAGAACTTTTATGAGCAAAACACTAATCAATTTTTAGAGTTTAATAAAATCCTGAGAGCTAGGTGGTATCATCAGCATAGCAGTGAAGCCTCAGCCCATAACTCCTTATAATGTCTCCGAGGGGCAGCATGTATGCTGTGAACAACGTGGGGGACAACACCGATCTCTGAGGAACCCCACATGACAGAGGGACTGGGCCCGAAGAATAAAGTCCAGACGTTACCCACTGAGTTCTTCCGGTGAGGTAAGATGTAAACCACCTGAGGACTGTGACAGGCCACAGATGAACCTCAAATGACCGAGAAAGAACCCCATGGTCCACAGTGTCAAACGCTGAAAAGAGATCTAGAAGAACCAAGATGGAACGGTTCTTCTGATCTTTCGCCATCAAGAGATCATTGAGCACCTGAACCAGAGCTGTCTCAGTACTATGCCTCTTTCGAAAACCGGACTGGAGAGGTTCATATATGTCTTGGATGGTTAAATAGTTCTCCAGCTGTATGGCCACTACCTTCTCCGCCACCTTCCCTAAAAAGGGAAGGTTAGAGATTAGTCTGTAGTTTGCATGGGCATTCGGGTCTAAGGAAACTTTCTTCAAGAGGGCTGTTACTATTGCCTCCTTCAGGGAGCTAGGGAACTCACCTGTTTCCAGGGAGCACCAAACTATTCATGCAAGGACCAGACCAATGGTATCAATACAACCCAGAATAAGGGAGGTTGGTCCTGGATCCAAACTACCACACGTAGGGTGCATACCCCGGAAGATCCTCATGACGTCCATGAACTCCGGGCAGTCGAGGGCACTTCAGGAGGCTGAAGGCTGTTACCAAGTGCTGATCAAAAACAACGCCCATAGAGTGTGCCTGCTGGAGAGCTGCCCTGATGTCAGCCACCTTAGTCGCGAAAAACCGAGCAAATTCATCGCACTCTATTTGCGAAAACACTTTCCGAACTTGCACACAAGCTGGGTTACACAGTCTGTCCAAAGATCGGAAAAGCTTACGTGGTCGATTCTGAGCAGCCGCAGTCTCCCTGGACAGGAATTCTGCCTTTTTACGTGTGATTGCAGATTGATAGGCTTGATAATGCTCCATCAATCAAAGGTGGTCGGCATCACGTGCAGATCTGTCAGTAACGCTCCAACCTTCGACCTAATCGCTGCATCTCTCTCAGGGTCCCATCAAACCATGGATGCTGAGGGCGAAGGGAGAGAGAGGACAAACTCGGACAGGAGCAGCGACATCCAGGGCCACCAAAATGGCCGTATTATAGGTCACCACGAGAGCCTCTGGGTCATTGTTTGCCACCGGAATATTCAGTAGGTCGAGTACTGCCATTAGGGCTTCAGAGCTAACATCTTGTAAAGGGCGATACTTGACCATCTCCACAGGGGTAGGCCTTCGGGTGGGGTGCTAAAATTGAACCCCAGTATAATGATCAGACCGTCTGACCGGTTCCACCCCCAGATCTGAGGCTTCGACCCTCAGGAGGAAGACTAAGGTAAGTGAGTGACCGTGCTTATGGGTAGCAGTGTTAACTATCTGTGTAAGGCCCAGAGATGTCATAAGCTGGAGGAAGTGTTGTCCAAATTGAGAGAGTTCATCATCGACCCAGGTGTTAGTCGCCCAGGACCATCAGCCTGGGAGACTCAAATGCCATGTCGATGATGAAGTCCGCAGCTTCCTGAAGTAATCATTTTCCCATCCCGGGCTGGACGGTAGATGAGAACAATCCCACAACCTACGCCTGCTACCACAGTACACTCAAATGACTCAAGTCTCCTCAACTGGTACACTTGAGGCCCAGTTCGGTCTTAAAGCAGACCGCAGTCCCCCGTGATCTAGTCTTGAGTGGTGAAACACAGAGTAACCAGCTGGAATTGCAGTCTCTAATGTAGGGCCAGAGTTTTCATCCAGCCAGGTCTCTGTGAAGCAAGCCAGATCAACCAAATTTACAAGATCTGCAATAATTGCAGTCTTGTTTTTAATGGATCTGGCATTGCATAACACCGCTCGAGTTTGAACTTTCGGAGCTGCCTGGACCACCTGGCTACCAAAACTGGTGGTGTCCTTGGGTATGGAAACCAGACAAGATGAACCACAGTCAGGATTCTGTTTCACCCCAGGTCATCTTCTGGACCCTACCACCCCAATGCGATGGCCCCGCTCATTCAACCCCCGCCGTTCGCACCCCGCAACCCCTCTCCTCCCCCCGATGTACAATATCCAGCGCTCTACAGCGCTTGTAGATTGAAAAGTGCAATGGGGGAGACAAAGAGGTGAAGAGGGCGGAGGATGAATAGCGCACAACCGTGGGGGTAGGCCTCCAACACATTCTGGAGATCAATTTAATAAACCCCAAACCAAAAACTAACTTAAAAATAACAAAAACAAACTCCCACCCTCAAAAATTAAAATAAATACACTAAGCAAAATATAGAATTTTAATTTGGCTCTGTATCCCAATCCAAGGCCAAATCTCTCCAGTCTCCAAAAAGTCACACACTTCCACAGGAGACTTACAATGAAGTCTCCGAATCTCGCAGTCCCAGAGCAAGGCAAATTATGAGTCTTATGACCAGAATAGGGACGTCAACTACACAACCCACAACACGCATAAGAACACCCCCCCCAAAATAAAACAAAGCAAATACTGTACCTAAATTACACGATAACATATAAAATAAGAGTCTTAAAATCCAAAATGAAAGACCAGCTGAAAAAAATACTTAGTAAATTAATGGAAGTTATAATAACTGAAGTCCAAAGAATAGTTCACCAATAGAGCTGCAAGAGGAGCAGGGAAACCATGTCTAATTAGTTTGCCCAAAAACATAGACTGGCAGCTATTTTATGGCGATGGCATCTAAGTTTGTTGTATAGTTCACAGTGGTGGGGGAGTCTATTCAAAGATGAAGCAAACCTGCATGTATTGTTATATGCAATATCCCACTTAGTCAGTAGGTACTTATGGTGTGTTTACCATACTCACTGGGTTTACTTTTACAGTTTGTTCTACGTGTGTTGCTCCAGCTGCAGTGATGCTGACCCAAGCTTTCACACTGCCTGTCTGCATCAGTGCAGGCTGTGGGTACAGCACTTCCAGCATTGTTCATTGCATCTTCACTGGTGTCAGTATTGGATTGTGGGGGGGGGGGGATAGCAAATGACCTGCGATACCTTGTGTCTTCAGCTGATCCATTGGTCACTCCCTCACTTCTTAGCAGCTCTACCCACTGTCCGAAACAATTTGGGTGCCTTTTCTGGAAAAAAAAAAAAATTACAGCTACCTTATCCCCATAGGTGATGCATGATTGTCTAGTTAAAGGAAACAAATTGATCAAGGGGTGGAAAACGGCTACTGTACATTTAGGGCATTGTATATTTTGCATTTCCTGTCTAAGCAGCTGTATTTGGTGTGGTGAGAGAGAAAAAAAGTGCCTGTAATGGTATAGCTTCTGTCCGAAACAGGAATCATCATGCGCCGCCACAGAGCCAAATATAATGCTCCCTGAACCGTTTACGCTACCTGACTTGAACCAATGTAACTTACCTGTGCGTCTCACAACTTTGCAAATCAGGTAGTGTAAACAGATCTTGAATCCCTACTGCTCTGAGGTTTACTGCCAGGGAGTGCATGGATAATGAGTGGTCTGTCCCTACCCTTTTTCCCTGGGAGTTGAATGTCTCATCTCCATACTGACCCTCCTACCATTGATGCTTGCTGGTGCCTGCGTGGGATAATGAAACTTGCACATGAATCCCAGTCACCCTCATGGCAGCCTTCCTCTTCTGTCATTTATAGTCTTACCTCAACTGCAGACTTCCACTTTTCCTTTTCTGCATTTGGCTCATTTCTGACTTCATACATTCACCAAACTTGAGATAAGCAAATGTGACAATGTTGTTTTAAAAGTTTTACCTGCATATCACGTAGTAGTTTTTTTTTTTTTTTTTGGCTTAACCATGCCAAATACTGATCGGTAGAAAGATAATCAGTATCTTTCAAATATCAATAAATTTCAATATCACCAAGTGCAAGGTGTTGCATCTTGCTCGGGGAAACCCTAAACACAGGTACACCCTGGGAGGGGAGGCGCTGGAGGCCTCAATAGGGGAAAAAGACCTAGGGGTCATGTTGGATGCATGTATGAATAACTCTGAGCAGTGCAGGAGAGCAGCTAGCAAGGCAAACAGGATGTTGGGATGCATCGTAAGGGGGATCACCTCTAGGAGCAAGGAAGTGATTCTGCCGCTGTACAATGGACTGGTTAGACCACACCTTGAGTACTGTGTACAGTACTGGAGACCACATTTGAAGAGAGGGACACAGCTCCTGGAGAGGGTACAGAGGAGGGCAACAAAGATGATACGAGGGCTGGGGATTTGACGATGAGGACAGACTTGAGGAGCTCCGGCCTGTTTTCATTGGAGGAGAGGAGAGACGGGGGACATGATTGAGGTCTTCAAGTACCTCAAGGGAATAAATAGGGTAAACATGGAGGGATCTTTAGACTAAAGCAGGGAGGTATCACCAGAGGGCATGGTTTGAAGTTGGAAGGTGGAAGGGTGAGGGGGGAAAGAGGAGGAGGTTTTTCACTGAGAGGGTGGTGGACCCTTGGAATGCACTACCTGGTGAGCTGATTCAGAGATCCACAGTGGAGGGCTTCAAGAGAGGGTGGGACAGACACAGAAAGTGGATGTATCAGATGATGGCCTGTCCCAGGGGGGTGGGGATGGATGATGGGGGTTTCTGGAGCACAAGGGATAGGAGGGTCTCAGCACCCAACTAAGGATCTAAGGTTCGAGCAGACTATATAGACCGTAAGGCCTAATCTGCTGGCAAATAGTATGTTAGTATCTTACAGTATATGCAAAAAAATTATTTTGGTGCTACTCTTTTTCTGAATGGAACAAAAATCTGTGTTGTGTTTTTATTTTGCCAGAATGGCTTCAGTCATCCATTTTCTCTGGGGGATTGCAGACCAGCCAGATTCATTATAACTACAATGAGGAGAAAGATGAAGACCATTGCAGTTCTCCTGACACTACGGCGCCAGAAAAATCCAAACTGTATTCAGGCCGATTAAGTCTGAGTGACCACTCTCAGCCATTCCTGCAGGCCATTGCGGATAACAATATTCAGGATCACACTGTGAAGGTGAGAGTCTATGCACATTTTAGTTAGCAGTTAAGTAATGATAAAAGATAAGACAGAAAAACTTTTATCAAATCTATATATATATATATATATATATATATATATATATATAAAAATTCCTCAGCTTCCTTAGGCCTCCATTTTGGTTCTCTCACATAAAATGTAAAGTTCTAAGGGATGGATACAGTTCACTATCCACACTCATACAGTTCCACTGGAACTTGCTTTCCATTGCACATCTTTAAGCTAAGCTCCTCCCACCACCCAGGCAAAATATTCCCTGTGACATCAGGTCTTTCTGCTGAAGAAGAGTTCACTTCCATAGCAGCTCTTGCTTTGGGTATTGTGCCATTGGCGATATCTTCTTTCAAAGTTATCAGTGTTTAGTCAAGAGTTCTCTCTGCTTTTGTCACTCTCTTGTGAACGAGAAGATGGAGTCACAGAAGGCTGGGTTTTAATTTTGCATACAGTGCTGTCAGAAGATGTTGGTCACCGACCCACATGACATACAGTACGTCTTTACTGCCTGGGCAGGCAGCACGATGTGGCCGGGTGCGGCCTTTGTTTTTCAGTGCTTCCAGGGTCTTAGGAAGACAGAAAACACCAGCTTACCCTTGACCAGCCTTCAGAGCGTGATCTGAGGGCCACAAGCAGGCATTGACGGCTGCCAGGTCTGTGTTGCAGTTAACAGCCTTCGTTGAGGAAGAAGTAGTGGCCGCTAGGGTGGGCACCTCCTTGGTCTTGGCACTTCTCCTAGCTGGGTCTAGCATTGGAGTGTCCTTCACGGAAAGATTTCATGAGATATGTACATCCCTTAAGAGCTTAGGGGAGAGTCCTTCCCACTATGGTTAGAAGCATAAGCACTGCTGGCTCTGGTCATGGGACTGGGAGAGATTGAAGTCCCTTTGGTCCCTCGATTCCTTCAATCACTTGACTTTAGTTAAGACTCTGTATCGAGGGGAAGGTCGAGTGTGCCTCCGTACCCCCGTCGGGCTTGTCGACCTTTGCGCCAGTAGAGCATGCCATGGAGATCTTCCTTGAGCCTGTCTACCAGCTGTCAGTTGAGATCAAGGACGCTGATCTCCCAGACCCTGGTTCTCCCAGTCCTCACACAAGATTATGTGGCCTGGGACCAGCCCATTGGCATGGAGGCCTGAGGTGCCATGTGCCTAATCTCCTGCCATGTTGGTGACACAGATTCGGAAAGGGATGCAGGTTGCTCAGGGGATGACTGGGTGAGGGAGGATTGAGTGTCCATAGGCCTACTATTCTCCCTTCAGTGATGGGTTGCTGTGGTTCACTGTCTGGCTGCCACCCAGCAAAAACTGTGTGGTAGTGTATGCATCGTCACCAGAAGAGGGAAGGGGACCCACGTTCAGGGTGCTGGGGGTGTCGCCATGGAAGTGGAGCTCATCCATTGTGTGTCCTGTGGTTCCTGGGAGAAAATCTGTGGAAAACACCCTGGTTGCAGGATAATGACCGACCCCTTGCTAGCCCCACACCAGTGACCGAGGCGCCCCCCCCCCTTTCCGTAGGAGAGGACAACAGAGGTAAGGTAAATACCAGAGAATTGGGGGGAGTGGGAAGGTGGCAGCCAAAGCAGCTCAGGAGATAACAAAATGATTGGGGGAAGAGGACATGGCCCTGTCTGTGCCCCTGACCAGGTCACCTTGGGAGCAGCCTCGACCGGTGGTTGAGCCTTCAAAGCCTGTTTTACTTAATGTAGCAAGGCATTTAGTCTACCATGACCCGCCAGAAGGCTCTTCTTGATGTCGTCCTGCTCAACTGGGAGGTGTTGCCCTTAACCTCCACCTCTTGGGGTGAGGAGAGGCATCGATGGAAGATGTGCTCTTGCTAAAAGTGGCTCCTCTGGCAACAGTGGGCCAGCCATCAATAGTGGACCATCTCGAGACGAGGTAAGGCTCTATCTCCTGGACCTGTGGTCACTTGGCAGCCATCTGTTATGCTGTTGCCAGTCTATGCTTCACAGGTGAGCCTCCCAACTACCCCCTGTAGCCAAGCGGGAGGAGCCGCCGCCTACATAGCCAAATGTGGGTGTTCCAACCAAGAATGCCCAGTTGGCCACGGGCTTACCAGGTCAATTGTCAGTTGAATCTGAGGATTCTCGGGTGGTCCACGATGAGAAGCAGTGGAGGGATGTTTTCGGGGAAACCTCAGATGGCTCAGACTGCTCGTCCATGGTTTCCACAGGGTCTCATATCTTTTCATATCTCATGGGGTTCGGTCAGAGTTGACTACTGATCATGGGCTGGAGTCTTTCAGGGCTATTATTCCACTCATATTGGAGCTCATGAATGTCCCTGTGGAGCTTATCTAGAAATGGGCCAAATACCTCTTCATGGACATCGTTGACGGGGTCAGATCCCTGGAGCTTGCCATACCCATGGCTGAGGCCATCTTGGGACTGACCCTGGAGCTTTGGCAGCATCTAGCATCCTGCCTGGCACCCTCCACGTGTATGGTCTGTAAGTATATGGGTCCCTATCGAGGTTCTTGGATCATCCTTCAGTTTAAGGGCTGGTCTCGAACTCTGCCATCCACAGATGTGGAGGCCAAGGGGACATGGATAACCTCCAGACAAGGAGTCCAAAAAAGATTTACCACACTACTAAAAAGGCATACGCTACAGTGTCCTTGGGTGTGCATCAGATGAGTTTTTCAGTCATGATGGCCAACTTCGGACATTTGTTGTTGGGAGTCCTTAATGAAAAGCTCCTGCACCTCCCTGCTGACCTGCATTTGCTGGTGGAGTTGTTCATTGACTGACTTCTGGTGACGTCACCACAAGGAATGGCAGCCTAGTGTTTGCGTTCCAGAGCTGCTGTGATTAATGATAAATTTAACTGGCAGAAAAGCAGGAGAATTCTCAGCAGAGCTCGCAAAATACAGTGCCTTCAGAAAGTATTCACCCCCCTTGGATTTTGTCACATTTTGTGATGTTGCAAACTCAAATTAAAATATATTTACATGTGATTTTTTTTGTCACGTATCTACACAAATTACTCTCTAATGTCAAAGTGGAATGAAACTTCTGGAATTTTTGTACATGTAATTTAAAATAAAAACCTGAAATGTCTTGATTTGATAAGTATTCACCTCTTTGCTATGACACTCCAAATTGAGCTCAGGTGCATCCAATTTCCTCGTGAGATCACTCTAAAACTTGAATGGAGTCCACCTGTGGTCAGTTCAAATGGTTGACATGATTTCAGAGGAAATACACCTGTCTATATAAGGTCCCACTGTTGACAGAGCATGTCAGAGCAGAAACTCTACCATGAAGACCAAGGAGCTGTCCGTAGAACTCCGTGATAGAATTGTGAGGAGGCATAGATCTGGGGAGGGGTATAAAAACATTTCTAGGGTGTTGAAAGTTCCCAGGAGCACAGTCAAGTCCATCATTAGGAAATGGAAAGATTACGGAACCACCCAGACTTTTCCTAGAGCAGGCCGTCCTCCCAAACTGAGCAACCGGGCAAGAAGGACCTTGGTCAGGGAAGTGACCAAGAACCCAGTGGCCACCCTGACAGACCTACAGAGTTCCATAGCTGAGATGGGAGAACCTGTCCAGAGGACAATAATCTCTGCAGCACTTCACAGATTTAGCCTCTATGGGAGAGTGGCTAGACGGAAGCCACTCCTGAGAAAAGGCCACATAATAGCATGCCTGGAGTTTGCAAGAAGGCACGTGGTAGACTCTGAGACCATATGGCAAAAGATTCTGTGGTCTGATGAAACAAAAATTGAACTCTTTGGCCTGAATGCAAAGCGCTGTGCCTGGCACAAACCGAGCACAGCTCATCACCCGTGTAACACCATCCCTACCATGAAGCATGGTGGTGGCAGCATCATGTTATGGGGATGCTTTTCAGTGGCAGGGACTGGGGCACTTGTCAGGATAGAGGGAACAATGAATGGAGCCAAATACAGGCACATGCTTGAGGAGAACCTGCATCAGTCTGCAATAGACCTTGGACTGGGGCAAAGATTTACGTTCCAACAGGACAACGACCCCAAGCATACAGCCAAAGCAACACTGGAGTAGCTTCAGAACAAGAAGGTGAATGTCCTTGAGTGGCCCAGCCAAAGCCCAGACTTGAATCCCATTGAGAATCTGTGGAAAGACTTAAAGATTGCAGTTCACCGACGCTCTCCATCCAACTTGACAGAGCTTGAGCAAATCTGCAAGAAAGAAATGGGCAAAAATCCCCAAATCCAGATATGCAAAGCTGATACAGACATACCCAGAAGACTCAAAGCTGTAATTGCTGCCAAAGGCGCTTCTACAAAGTATTGACTCGGGGGTGAATACTTAAGTAAACAAGATATTTCAGTTTTTTTTTTTTTTTTGCATGCTATGTTTACCGCCTCTCTCATGCCACACTGGCCCCCACTACTTTGGGCTCCACAAGCTCCTCGACCCCACTGGCCTTTATCCAGCTCTCCTCAGGTCCTCATATCGCAGCCGATCCCCCGGGATATCCCGGTGTATCCCTATCACCGGGCGGGTCCCCTCTCCAAGGGGGAAGGGCACCAGGGCGGAAGGGAAGACCCCTGGCACACACTACATTAGGGCCCGGGGGATGCTGCTGAGGAGCAGGAGGCCCTGGACAGGCACTGGAGGTGCTCGAGAGAGCGGGGAGCCGTCATCTAGGTGGCCAGTGAGCGATTTTCCGGTTTTCTGTGTGGGGGCAGCATGGTGACGTCAGGGCATACGCCGATGCCCGCTCTTCCCCCAGGTAACTGGGCCGTACAGCCTGCCATGCTCCCAGCCTCCCCTAGGAGCCAGCAGGTACCGGACCTGTCCCCTACCCTCCCCCCAGAGAAGGAGAGCTGTCGCAGGATGCTTAATCCTTCCCTTCCCTGGCTGGCCCTCCAGTGACCGGGTCCGTTCCCGAACCCGGGTCGCTGGTGTCGCAAGCGGGAATCCAACCGCTGCGCCGGCGGGCCGGCTTATATTTCAGTTTTTAATGTTTCATTAATTTTTTTGCACAGTAAAAATATTTTTGGCCCTTCAAATTGTTGAGTATGCTGTGTGAATCAAGGGGGAAAAAAATAATTTCAATGCATTACAAATTCTGGTAGTAACGCAACAAAATGTGACAAAATCCAAGGGGGGTGAATACTTTCTGAAGGCACTGTAATACTCATCAAAATACAGGCGAATGGCATCAAGTAGAAAGAGATATAGATCTTCACAGGCAGCCAAAATAAAAAGTCTGATGGATTTGGAAAGGACACAAGGCCTAAACAGGGACGCACGCTCTGCCTCACCAGTTAGTAGTATAGCAGACTCAGAAGGTGGATTAGAAGGGGGCGACCAAGGAGTTATTTTGTCGAATCTGGATGGGATCATAAAAGCATTGCACAGGGTAGAATCTTTGGTGGCAGATTTAAAGGCAATGGAGAAGCGTACCTCAGCAATGGAGGACTGTGTAGGAAATCTGGCAGATTCTTCGAGTCAACACGATTGTGCACTACTTTATTTACAAGAGAGAAGGAATTACAAAAAAAATTAGATGATCAAAAGAACCGAGTTCGTTGAAATAATCTGAGTCTACGGTGTTCCAGAAGATGTGGAGAAATCGTTCGAATCTATGGAAGCATTTGTTTTACACATTTTGAGGGACGTACTGAAGCTTACAGAGGAGATCCCTCTCCCAATCAAAAGAGCACACCGCTCACTAGCTGCAAAACCAAAAGATCAAGCTTCCAGCCCCCGCTCGATAATCATACGAATGCTGAACTATTAAGACCGACAGTTATCACTACAAACAGCCTGGAAAATGAGAGAAGTTAAACTAGATAATCAAAGGCTGTATTTCTACCAGGACTTCTCGGATCTATTAAACGAAAAGAGAAAGGTAGCCCGAGGCATAATAAGACAGGCTAAGGAGAAGAAGATCAGGATCCAACTGTATTACCCAGCAAAATTACGCATACACACAGAGAAAGGTCCTATTATCTATGATACGGTATATGAAGCTGCCCCATTGTTAAAGCAACTTGGTATCCAATGTCCCGAATGCCAAGCCGACATCATGGAGAAGGAAATGGCATGTTCAGCTTGGAAAAGGGCAGGTAAACCTAGAAGAGCACATCCCTCATCACTTACTTGGACCTCCCTTTAGGCCAAGATATGAAAGCTATTGTGGAGCGAGAGAACAAGATCTTGAATTCAGAATCTTCCCCCTACGGGGTTTCTATTTCGAGGGGGGCAACCTGAACCTCATTAAAGGTACTGTTTCCACTTAATGCAGACTGTTTTGGGCTCATGTATGTTTTTCATGGGAATTGAGGAGAACCGGTGGATGGATTAATATGCGAGTTGAAAGACAGAAACAATAAGGATGGACTATTGGTTAAGGTCCTTATCGAAGGCCTAAGGTCTTAAAATATAGCTGTGTTAATAATGTAACGACAAGAATGTAAAAGGGATGAGTTACCCCAGATGGGGAATGATGTAGATAACGTCATGAGGGCTTTAAGTTGCCGGTTGGGAAGGGGAAATGGGGACAGTTTGGCAGGGCACAGGGACTCCCTTCACTTCTCCTTCTGAGTTCTCCTCCCACGGAGGGGCTTGGGGGGCGGGTTCCGATGTCCAGTTGGGCAGAGTTCCCTCTTCTGCACTAGTTAAGGTATAGGGCAGCCCGGATGGGAGCACTGGGCAACCGCTGGTTTAGTGAAACCCTTGGTGAAACTTTACTGTGGGTGACGTCCACTACGATCACTGATTCTTTGAATCAGGCTTACGCTTAGTAGGCAAAAGTGCTTAAGTTCATTCCCTCCCATTGTTGGGAGGTTGATACTGATTACACCTAAACACCTTGGAAGTCAAAGTTAAATAATTTGGAAGGTATATTTTCCATCTTCTTGATGAACAACAAATTGAAGCACCAGAATGGTTTAAGGTGCAAGTTGAGTTATTGTGGTTATAATGTTAAATGTGTGACAAAGGTATTATTTAAAGGTCAGGGTTCAGAGGAAAAAGGAATTATGATTAAAACAAGGAACACTGGAACACAAATGAGTTAGCACAATTGTAGTGAAGAAAGAGGGTCAAAGTTGATGGGGCTAATTACTCAATTAAAAAAATTGGGTCTCTGAAGGTGATTTCTTTAAATGTTCAAGGGGTTAACTTACCAGTTAAAAGGACCAAAGGTACTTCATTACTTGCAAAAAATGAAGGCAGATATTGGATTAATCCAACAGACTTTCAGATTTAGAACATGAAAAACTGAGGAGAAGTTGGGTGGACGGTATATTTCTCTCTTCACTCCTCAGGGAAAAGAGCGGGAGTGGTTATATTGTGTAAGAAAAACATTCCTTTAGAAATTAGCTCACAGACAATAATAGAAAAAGGAAGGGGATTAACTATCACTGGAAAGATTTTTAATCAAGTGATTCATATCACTAATGTTTATGCCCCCAACTGGGATGAACCTTCTTTCTTCACTAAGATGTTCAGAAGTCTGGCAGACTTAAAGGAGGGAATGTTGTTGGTGGGAAGGAACTTAAACTTTGTCACTAACCCACAACTTGATCGGTCCTCCCAGAACACAGTAACAAATAAATAAGGGAATGAATAGAGCAGTTAGAGAGGGAATGGTAGAATTAGCATTAGTAGACATCTGGAGAAACCAACACAAAACAGAGAGGGCATACTCTTTCTACTCCTCACCCAACAAAGCTTATTCTAGAATTGATTACTTTTTATGTAGTATAACAGAGTCTCACAGGGTATTAACATGTGAAATTCTTCCTCAGGTGGTATCGGATCACTCAACAGTGGAGTTGAAGTTGAAGTTGGGGGATTGGAGTAGAATTACATAATGGAGGTGAACTCCTCCCTGCTAGACAGGGGAGGACTTCCACACCCATATACAAGGGGTACTGGAGGACTATCTGACCCACAATTCCCTGGTAGACCCAGACTCTCGAAGTTTTTGGGATGGATGTAAAGCAGTTTTACGAGGGGCAATAATCTCATATGCATCACAGTATAAAAAATCTAAACGGGAGCAACAAAAAACATCTAGAGAACAAGCTAAAATATCTAGAGGGGAGGGCCCAGAGAAGGAGTGGAGAACACAGGTCTTAGTAAGGAGCTTTAAGAGACAAGGAAACGACTAAATGACCTTTTCGACCATCAGGTGGTAGGGAAGCTTCGATACTTGAATCAAAGGGATTGTGAATCAGGTAATAAAGCAGGTAGTCTGTTAGCTTTCTGCTTTAGACGTAGGCAGGCAGACAGATATGTTAAAATGCTAACTGTAGGGAGACAGTCAAACCCCACCCCCCCCAACTCAAGTATATACACCAAATGATATTGCAAATGCTTTTAAAGAGTATTATAAGGAATTATATGATTCACCTCCTAAAATAGTGCAAACAGAAGCTTTTATTAAAACATTTCTAGACAGGGTTTCCCTCCCAAGGCTAGAGGAGAGCCTTAAGGCACAGTTGGACTCACCAATTACAGCACAGGAAATTGCCCAGGTTATTAAGGAACTTAAGGGGGGGTAAATCACCTGGTCCTGATGGATTTAACTCAGAATTTTACCAAAAGTTCAAAAAGACTTTGATCCCAGCTCTGGTTCAGGTTTTTATTAGGGAAGGGAGGAGGGGGTCTCCCTACGTACTTGGGGCGAAGCCTATATTACGGTAATCCCCAAGGAACGGAAGCAGCCAGAGTTATGTAGTTCATACAGACCAATTTTGCTCCTTAATGTTGATTCAAAGATTTTCACTAACATTTTGGCACTCTCCTGTTATAGACAATACCGCGGTGATGTATTACCTCAACAAGCAAGGAGGCACCCATTTCTACCCGCTTTGCAGGGAGCCCATGAGGGTGTGGGATTGACTCGCCAGCATCGGCCTCTCGGTCTTATTGTAGCACACGACGACTAAGGACTTCTCATAGTAGTTTTACTAAACTAATGTCAGCATCTCCAACTCCTTCTTCTGAGGGACACCCTTCCAAGTGTGCCTGCGGAAAACAGATCCCCTTCAAGGATCCTCATTCATTCTGCCTGTGGTGCTTAGGTCCGGACCACAACACCAAGGCCTGCTCCTTCTGTCAGGGGTTCAACACCTGCACCAGGATCCGCCGTCAGAAGGCACTTCAGGGGTACCTTTTGGAAGAAAAACTTAGAATGGATAAAGAACCTGCCTCCAGAGGTGAATCTTCCTCGAAAGCCCACAAACATCGGGACAAGCACTGGGAGAAGGCAAGGTCCAGATCCCCTAACCGGGCCTTGGACTCGCGTAGCTCAGGCTCCACATGATCTGACCACTCTCCCTCCAGGGCTCGTTCTTAGCCCCCTCCGGTTAAGGTTCAGGCTATGGGCGGTTCTTCGTCTTCGCTTCAACCCATAAAGACTTCCAGGCCTTCGGCTTCCTCCACTCCCTGCCGGGCCTCATCTGAGTCTTCTGACCGTCACAGGTCTTCCTTTTCTGTCCGATGTCGGGACCCCGACTCAGATCGATCTACCAGCCTTCCCAGGGGTCCGTTCCCCACCAGGAAAACAAAAGACCTGGCGTCCCTAAGCGGATAGCGGACCTGACTTGACCAAGTACCCGTCGGCCAGGCGTTCGCGGGCAGGCGTTGGCTATGCGACCCGGCGCGGCCTCGCTGAGTCAAGACTGACCCCTGAAGTCACAGGTGGACGCTGGTCGAGGGCTTCCATGGAGGAGGACACGACATTGCCAGAGGACCAGGCAGGCGATACAGAGGACGCCGGGCTTCCAAGAGAACCTTCACCCACGGCGGAGACACCTGCGGACCCGACGCCCGACCCCGGCGACAGACCACTGGCATTAGGCCTGTCGTCTGGCATGAACATTCAGGAGGTCAAGGATCTTTTCACTTTCTGGTAGGACACAATCCGCAAAGATGTGATCCCTGTAAAACCTCCTCCTCCTCCTACCCCTTCACCTCCTATGCCCCCTCCTCCACCACAGGGGCCATCAGGACGACCACCAACATCTAAGGAGCATACTCCACCTCCTAGGGGTAGATCTAAGGATCGGAGAAGGCCTCCCTCAAGATCTCCGTCAGGGTCTCCCAGCCCCAAGCGACTGACGTTGTCGGCACACTCTGTCAGGGGAGGACTGTAGATCGGATACCTCTGAAATCTCCAGATCTCCTTCTCCACTCAGAATCCCATCGCCTGACCCACAAGACCTACCCAGGTCAACTCTGGACGATCCCTTCTTCTCTGAGATTATGAGGCACATCCAGGAAAATATGGGATGGGATTCTGAAGATCTCGACCCCAGGAGACAGTGCCTTGCCTGTTATCGTCAGCAGAAAGATCCCAAACCTGTGGTAGTACCACCCTTGGTGGACACTTTTGCGGATGTCACCAAGGCTGCGTGGAAGCGTCCGCACTCCACCCCCACTGTGCCGAAGAAAGCTGACTGCCTGTACAAGGCCCCGAAAGAGGATCAGTACTTGGCACAACAACCTCTGGCTGACTCCCTGGTCATTACGGCCTCTCATGACCGGTCCCAACGACCGCAGCATATGAGCACACAGCCACCAGACCAGGAATCCAAACAGTTGGATGCCCTGGGGAGACGCCTGTATGCGGGCTGCTACATGCTCCATCAGGTCCCTGACCTACCTATCTCACATGGTTCAGTTTCAGAATGCCCTGTGGGTAAAGGGCCAGGACCTGGTCGACAAATTACTGGATGGCGTTCAGAAAGCGGAGCTCCTAAACCACCTCTGCACAGGGTCTGATGTGGGAACCTAAGTGCTACGAGCCGCATATGATTCTGCGGACTCGTCTGCCAGAGGTGTGGCTTCGGGCGTCGGTCTCCGGAGACTCTCCTGGCTTCATGTCTCCGGCTTTATCCCGGACATACAGAAGAACATTCTTGACGTCCCATACAATGGCGAAGTCTTATTTGGTGAAGACTCTGAGAAGGTTACCACCATGCTCCAGGACACCGGGAAGGCAGTTAGATCTGTACAAGCCATGTACAGATCAAGGCCTGGTTCCTTTCGTAGGAACCAGAGCCGTTTTCGCAGCCGGCAGCAATGGCAGCAGCCACGTTCCGGCCAGCAACAAAGGGGCACTTTTCATCATAAAGCCCAGACTAAGTCTTCCCCAGGCAGAGGCCAGCGTTACACCACACTGACCCAGCCTGCAGGAGCTAGTGCTGCCACAGCATGACTCCTTCCTAGCCCCCAACCCTCCTCTGGATCAACGGACGTAGAAGGTCGGGGGTTGCATTTCTCGCCACTTTTCAGGGTGGCAGTAGATTACTGCCGACTGGTGGGTTCTCCAAGTGGTCAAGAAAGGTCACTTCATTGAATTTCTCGACCACCCACCGTTAAGACCTCCCCTGCTTTCCCGTTATTCGGGTCAGCATGCCCTGCTCATACAGCAGGAGGTGCTCGCGCTTCTCGGAAAAGAAGCTATAGAGCATGTACCGCGGAACCAAAGAGGTGCAGGTTATTATTCTCACTTCTTTCTGGTTCCCAAGAAGATGGGAGACTCCGTCTGATGTTGGATCTCAGCGACCTCAACGCTTCGGTCCTATATAAATGCTTCCGCATGGTGACCCTTCCAGGTTTGAGACCCATGCTCAAGCAAGGCGCCTTTCTAGCGTCCTTGGACATGCAGGATGCTTACCTGCATATAGCCATCGCTCAAGCGCACAGGAAGTTTTTGCGCTTCGAGTTTTGGGGTCACCATTATCAGTTCCGAGCCCTCCCCTTCGGACTGTCATCGGCTTTCGGGTATTCCGCGAAGTGCAAGGCGGTCGTGAGTGGCGACTCTGAGGAACAAGGCACCACGTGTTCCCCTACCTGGACGACTGGCTTCTCATGGCGCCGTCTCGGGAGGCCCTGATGTCCGTCATTCATTGTACTCCGTCTCTGTTCGAGACGCTGGGCATCATTATCAACCAAGAGAAGTCACGACTGGTTCCGTCACAGATTCTGCAGTTCATAGGCACAGTTCTGGACACCGTCCGGGGGAAAGCTTTTCTGCCCCGGGACTGAGCGGAACACATCGGATCCCTCTTCTGGGACTTTTTGGCAAGGAGGACCGTCCAAGTCAGACGGGTCCTTTGCCTGCTCGGACATATGGCTTCGGCCGTTGCAACAGTCCTGCTAGCCCATCTCCACATGCGGGTGACCCAGTGGATGTTACGGGTCCAGTGGGATCAAAGGCAAGACCATCTGCAGTTCCCAATTCGGATCATGAAGGCCGTAATCCGGGATTGGCAATGGTGGCTAGATTTAAAGAACCTATTGGTGGGGGTTCCCTTCATTGCACTGTCTCAGATTGTGACGCTCTCCACAGATGCCTCAGAGCTCGGGTAGGGAGCACAACTTGATGGTGTCGGGTCTCAGGGCCGGTGGACAACCCAAGAGACTCATTTCCACATCAATATCCTGGAAATGAGAGCAGTTCTTTACGCCCTGCAGGCTTTCCAGTCGGAGATTCCACCGGGTACTCTTCTGTTACAAACAGACAATTCTGCGGTGATTTATTACCTCAACAAACCAGGCACCCATTCCTACCCGCTTTGCAAGGAGGCCATGAGGGTGTTGGATTGGGTTCTACAACACAGTGCAAACCTCATTGCTGTTCATGTCCCAGGGGTGGACAGCGTCATCGCAGACAGCCTGAGTCGCTTTCAGGCCAGAGTCCACGAGTGGGAACAACTCCAGGAGGTAGTAGAGGATTTGTTTCACAGTTGGGGTACACCAGAGTTGGGCCTTTTCGCGTGCCCATACAACGCAAAACTGCCCAATTTCTGCTTGCTAGATCCAGGTCCTGGTGTTTTCTGGCGAGACGTGTTATCCCTCTCCTGGGCAGGCAGATTCCTCTATGCCTCCCCCCCCCCTTTTCAGTTGCTCCAGAGGGTCCTTTTGAAACTTCGGAGAGAGCAAGCGACGCTGATACTTATCACGCCATTTTGGCCCAGGCAGATCTGGTTCCCTCTACTACATCAGCTGTCCCGGGAACCTCCAGTGCCTCTGCCAATCAGCTCTCACTTACTGTCTCAGGAGGCGGGCTTCTTGGTCCATCCGGACTTTCGTTCACTGAACCTGCATGCGTGACCCCTAGAGACATAGCCATTATGCTATACGGGGTCTCGCAAGAGGTAGCAGACGTTCTAGCAGCTGCTAGAAAACCAGCCACTCATGCTACTTACACCATAAAATGGCGCAGATTTTGCCTCTAGGCTCAGGCGCATGGGTTATCGCCAGTGGATTGTCCAGAAAGGTCGGTCTTGGACTACCTCCTATCTCTTTTTCAGACAGGCTTGGCCTGTTCCTCGATAAAAGTACACCTTTGTGCTATCTCAACCTATCGCACTCCTATAGGCCAACGTCCCATATCTCAGCTGGACACTGCATGAGCCTTCCTGAGAGGTGTCTTCCACCTTAGACCTCAGATTAAGGATCCTATTTTGCCATGGGATTTACCCTTTGTCCTGGAGCAGCTTACGCTGCCACCTTTTGAGCCAGCTGCGGACTGCGAGCTACGTCTCCTTACATGGAAGACATTGTTTTTAGTTGCTGTTACTTTGGCCAGAAGAATTTTTGAACTTCACGCACTGATGTGCAAAGAACCTTATTTGGTTTTCCACCAGGACAGGGTATCCCTACGGACTAATCCGAAGTTTCTGCCTAAGATGGTCTCAGCTCTCACTCTTAATCAGGATATCGATCTACCAGTGTACTTCTTTAAATATTCTAATCAAGGAGAGGCCCTGTTGCACACTTTAGAAGTGCATAGGTGTCTTCGATACTACCTGACCAGAAACAAACACCACCGAAAATCTAACCAGCTTTTTGTTTCCTTCGCCCACAGGATGATGGGAGCTCCTGTTTCCAAACAGTCGCTATCTAGGTGGCTCATGAAAAACATTTTTTGTCACTATCCTGTTTAACTTGCAAGGCATAGTTTCATTTTGTGCCACCCCCCCAGTACCACCAATAAAAATAGTCACTGATTAATCACAGGATGATACTGATATCACACAGGCATTGCAGAGCATGGTACACCAGTCTGTAATCTACAAAATGAAAGTTGTTTATTAAATATTAAATATCATGTTCTGTTACCAGAAGCGCAACAAACCCTTACTGGGCGCTGTTAGGGGTCATTCCACAAGGGGGGTGGCTACCTCCTTTGTGACCTTAAAGAACGTGTCCACCTCAGCCATCTGTGCAGCAGCCACTTGGAGCACTGTGCACACCTTCATCAGGCATTATAGCCTGGACGTGGCATCGAGGCGACGAGCAGGATTTGGTCTAGCAGTCCTTTAGGGACTTCTGTCCTAGGCTTTGGTTCTGCTAATGATTTGTACCTTCCCTCCTCCCAGTGGTGAGGGATTTCCAATATTGCTTGGGAATCAGTCCTGATGGTATAACCTGCTGCAAGAGCTGTTTCTTGAAGTAAGATAGTACAGTTACGTAGAACTTACGTGACAGTATCTTGAGAACAGCTCTTGCAAATCTCCAACCATCCCGCTGGAGGTAGATTTTGTTCGATATCCTTCTCCTAGGATCAGGTGTTCTCAACACCACTCTGATTGTCACTTCATGGCGGATCCTCAGTCTCCTCTTATGATGTCATCCTGCGGCCAGGAGTCTCTGGCGGGAGAATGTGGGATTCTGGGGGACCGCCTCCTTATGTACTATGCCTGACGTCGGGAGCGGGACTGACGTCTGAGGCAGTCCCCACTTAATACTGCTAGCTAGAAAATTTCCATGGGTTCCTGGCACCTGCCGGCTTCAGTCCTAATGGTGTAATCTGCTGCAAGAGCTGTTCTCGAAGATCTGCTGTTACGGTAGGTTCTTACGTAACTGTACTTTCTAGTGGCTGCTAGAAAACCAGCCACTCATGCCACATACGCCATGAAATGGTGCAGATTTTGCCTCTGGGCTCAAGCACGAGGACTTTCCCCGATGGATTGTCCAGAAAGGTCGGTCCTGGGCTACCTCCTGTCTCTCTTCCAGGCAGGCTTGGCCTACTCCTCTATTAAAGTACACCTTTGTGCCATCTCAGCCTATCATACACCTATAGTCCGGCGTCCCATAACTCAGTTGGACACAGCACGAACCTTCCTGAGAGGTGTTCTCCACCTTAGACCTCCGATTTAAGGATCCTATTCCTCCATGGGATTTACCCTTTGTCCTGGAGCAGCTCATGCTGCCACCTTTTGAACAAGCCGTGGATTGCTAGCTACGTCTCCTAACATGGAAGACGTTATTTTTAGTTGCCCTTACTTTGGCCAGAAGGATTTGTGAACTTCACGCACTGATGTGCACAGAACCTTATTTGTTTTTTTCACCAGGACAGGGTGTCCCTAAGGACAAATCCAAAGTTTCTACCTAAGGTGGTCTCAGCTCTCACCCTCAGTCAGGACATAGACTTACCAGTGTATTTTCCTAAATACTCTAATAGAGGAGAGGCCCTGTTGCACACTCTAGATGTGCATAGGTGTCTAAGATACTAGCTGAACAGAACCAGGCACCACCGTAAATCTGATAAACTTTTCGTCTCCTTTGCCCATAGGATGATGGGAGCACCGGTCTCTAAACAATTGCTGTCCAGGTGGCTCATCCATTGTATCACGTTCTGTTACCAGAAACGTAACAAACCTTTACCGGGCGCGGTTAAGGGTCATTCTACAGTGGGGGTGGGTACCTCCTTTGCGGCCATGAAGAACATGTCCACTTGAGCCATTTGCGCAGCAGCTACTTGGAGCACTGTGCACACCTTTATCAGGCATTATAACCTGGTTGTTGCATCATGGCGAAGAGCTGGTTTTGGTCTAGCAGTCCTTCAGGGACTCCTATCCTAGGCTTCGGTCGTTTTCGCGATCTCTACCTACCCTCCTCCCACCTGTGAAGGATTTGCAGTATTGCTTGGGAATCGGTCCTAATGGTGTAACCTGCTGCAAGAGCCGTTTCTCGAAGTAAGATAGTACAGTTACGTAGAAACTTACCGTAACAGTAGATCTTCGAGAACGGCTGTTGCAACAGATGGTTTCCCTTCCACCATCCCCTCTGGAGGTAGAGTTGTTCAGATATCTCTTTTCTAGGATTAGGTGTTTCTAACATTGCTCTGAATATCTTTTGATGGCGAATCCTCAATCTCCACTTTTGATGTCATCTAGCGGCTGGGAGTCTCCGGCGGGAGAACTGGGGATTCTGGGGGACCACCCCCTTTTATATGATGCCTGACGGGGGCGGGGCCAACGTCGGGGGCGGTTCCTGCTGGATACTGCTAGCTAGAAAATTTCTGTGGGGTCCTGGTGCCTGCCGGCTTCAGTCTTAATGGTGTAACCTGCTGTAAGAGCTGTTCTCTAAGATCTACTGTTACGGTAAGTTCTTAAGGAACTGTACTTTCCTGCTCAAAGGTATCTGTAATCCTAGAGTTTAATAAAATAAAAAATAAAAAAAATGTTGCTTGCGGTGTATATGCTGCCATCGGGATCGATTGTTAGGCGGTACGGCTTGAGTTTTCACTGCTATGCAGATGATACTCGGCTGTACATGTCCTTTGTGCCTGGCCAGGATGATGCTGTCTCGGTCTTTAACAGCTGTCTTGTCGAGGTCCAGGACTGGATGAACGTAAGCTGGCTGCGGTTGAACGCAGAAAAAGCTGTGGTGTTGATTGTGGATCCAGGTCGTCGTGAGACCGGTGTGTTGGCGGGCTCTCCTTTGGGTTGATGGCTCGGAGGTGTCCAGCTAAGCACCTCAGACCGGGTGTGGAACCTCGGCATTATTATCGACGACTACTTGACTAAAATTGCAGGTGTCTGCAGTTGTCAAAACATCTTTTTACAATCTGAAGAATTATCGCCTCGGTGAAGCACCTGGTTCCTCCCGATGATCTTCCAACTTTGATCCACGCTTTCGTTACCTCCCGCCTTGACTACTGCAATGCCCTTTGCCTAGGGCTACCAGGGGTTGATATCCGCCGCTTGCAGCAAGTGCAGAATGCAGCAGCCAGGCTTTTGATTGACACCTCTAGGACCAGTCATACAATGCTTGTGCTCCGCGGACTGCACTGGCTGCCGATACCTACAAGGCCCTACACGATCAGGGACCCAGTTACCTGAAGGATCTCCTTCATCCCTACTGTCCCTCATGCCCTCTCCGATCCACCGATGAGGGATTGCTAGAGATTCTCCCAGCATACCTCTCAACCTCTTACCTCATAAATCAGGGACAAAGACCCCAAATCAGGGACACATCTTAAAAATTGATAATATTCACTCTGAAAGTTGATGGAATAAGTGGATTAATTTAAGTTGCATTTTCTGAATTAGAACAAGTCTGTAACTTTAATGTTTGATTTTATTTTGTGCTTACAATTCCCACTGTTTAGTCAAAAAAAACACCAATTTTACGAGGGACAAAGGAAAATTGAGCCAAAATCGGGGACATCCCTGAAAATCAGGGACAGTTGAGAGGTATGTCTCCCAGGGTCCGTTTACTAACATCGGAGGCAAGGGCATTTAGCTTTATTCTCTACCTCGTCGGGTGAGAGATTGCCTGACCATCCAAAGTTTTAAAATTGCCTTGAAATTGCATCTTTTCTGCCAGGCATTTGAGTATTAAGTTGATACTGTATTTATTGTTTTAGTTAAATCTGATTATTTGTAGTTTTGTTGTACAGGCACCTTGGTTTTGGAAAGGCGCCTATTATAAATAAATTGATCGATCGATTTTAGAATTTGGGGGTGAATCCCATAAGGCCCTATTGCTTTCTCCACCTTGAGTTTTAGGAGTTCTTTCAGGGCCCTTCCTTCTGTGAATGGACTTGTATTGCCCCCCCCCCCCAATCCAGAGTACTTCTGTTGTTTGGTTTAAGTACCTCCTCTCTCCTCTTCTTTTGTGAATACTGAGCAAAAGTATTCATTCAGGGTCTCTGCCTTCACTGTCACCCTCTGCCCACCTCTCCTCCCCTTTACTAAACCTCACTATCCCTCCCTTGATCTTTGTTTTCTCTCTAATGTACCCATGAAAGGTTTTATCCCCCTTCTTAACCGAGTTGGCTGTCTTTTCCTTAGTTTGGACATTTGCTATTCTGAGTGCCTTCCCTGCTTCCTTCTGCTTTAACTGATACAGTTCCCTGTCCTGCTCCTTCTGTGACTCCTTATACTTCCTGAATGTTATCTTTTCCTCCCCAGCCTTCCCCGCCATCTCTTTTGAGAACCATAGTGTTTTTTCCTTCGTTTTGTTTTATTTCACACAAAGGCTTGTTGCCTCAGTGATCGCAGTTTTGATTTTTTCCCATTTTTCCTGCACTCCTCCTTCTGCCCATTTGCTAGTGCATGCCTTATGCACTCTCCCATTTTGACAGTCATCCCTCCTAAAGTCCAGTACCCTCGCTTTTGTATGGCTTGACTCTACGGCTGTGTTTTGTTGTGAACCACACTGTTTGGTGGTCTCTTGTTCCCAGATGGCTACCCACTTCTAAATCTGAGATCCTCTCTTCATTCCCCTTTTGAGAGTACCAGGTCTAAGATTGCTCCCTCCTGAGTGGGTTCCAATACTAGCTGTCTGAGGCATGCCCCTGTAGGGCATCGAGAAGGACTCTGCTCTTGGATGTGTCTGCAGCAAATGTACTCCAGTTAACATCTTGCATATTTAAGTCCCCTGTCAATAGTATCTCCCCTTTTTTGCCATTCTAAGGATGCCATCTATCATTTCCTTGTCTCTTTCCTCCCCCTGAGATGGGGGTCTGTAAATGACACCCATGCGGTTTGTGGTGCCATTTCCTGTCTCCAAGGTGACCCACAGTGCCTCCTCTCCTCACTGTTTACCCTTTAGTTTCTTTACTTTGATCCCATCCCTTATGTAGAGAGCTACTCCTACTCCTCCTTTTACCGTCCCTTTCCCTCCTGTTGATTGGGTACTGTGGTATGTTGACAACCCAGTCATGGTTCTCTATGTACCATGTTTCTGTGACTGCCACAATGTCCAGCCGTTCCTCTTCCATGAAGGCCACTAGTTCAGGAAGCTTGTTACCCAGTCTACAGGCATTGGTACTCATTGCCCTCCATTTTTTGTTGGCCTCTCCCTTTTAGCCCCATCCTTGCGCTTACTGCCTTTTTCTCCATTGACCCCTGTCCTGCTTCCTATTGATTTCTCTACTTTGGTGTTTACTTCGCTAACTACCCTGTTTTGTTGGGGGGGGGGAGGCTGGAAATTCCCTGCTCCTTTTCAGTGCCTCCCCCTTGGCTAGTTTAAAAGCTTTCCTATGAACCATTTAAACCTATCACCTAAGACTCTGGTTCCCCTCCTGGACAGATGCAGACAATCATGCTAGTATAGGCCCGTCTCCCTGTAGGTGGAACCCTGGCCCCAGTGAAGCCAAAACCCTGTGCTCCGCACCAGTTTTTCAGCCATTCATTGAATCCCATGGTGCAGAGTACCCCAGCCTCACCCATGCCATAGACACACAGCACCTCCGAGAAGGTTACTGTGTGTGCTACTTGTCTAAGGCCCCTCCCCATCTCCACAGACTCCTCCTGCACTGCTCTAATACCATTCCCAATTAGGTCATTTGTCCCTAGGTGGACAATGACATCCAGCTCCCTCTTCCGTGCAGCTGCTTCCACGATCCTGAGGATTCGCTTCCTGCCCCTCCAAGCCATGGCGCCGGCAGGCACCTTACCTCCCTCCCCCAATTCTACTCCCCTAACTAGTGAGTCCCCCCACCAGGATCTGTTTCCTTCCTCTGTGGGGTCCCATGCCACCCTCCTTTGGGTCTCCCTTCTGGAGGTTCCCAGCATCTTCCTTGCTCTCCACTGCGGGTGCCTCCGTAGAGGAACCATGCTCCACTAGAATGACATACGAATTGTGGAGAGGTACAACTGGAGGTATGTGCCTCTGTTCCACCACCCTCACCCTCCCTGTGCCCACTGTGGTCCAAACGCTTCTCTTTCTTGGCAACGTCTAAGGCAGCGGAAGCGGCCTTGGTGGTCCCTGGGTGGGGATGGTGTCTTCCGTACTTCTTGAAAGTTCGGCCTGGAGACTGGCAACCTCCTCCCTCAGGACAGAGAGGTGCCTGCAATTAAGGCAGCATCGCAGCCTCCAGAATGTCTCTCGGAAGACTGCTGCCTCACAGCCAGTGGATTGCACCACTCCCCACATGTCTCTCACCCTTCCTGTTTAAAATTTTTTTTTTTTTTTTTTTGTGTGTGCGTGAGGTGCGTTTACCCCATATGCAGTGTGCTGGACTGCTTAGGATATGACAGGTGTATGTCCTTTGCCGTTTTTGGGGAAGAGATGTCAAATGTTATGTGGTGTGATGCACATAGTGCCTGACTAAGTACCCATTGTTCATTGAAGACTGACGAGCTTGACTCTTGCAAGGTAGGTAGGCCCAGGTGCAGAAGCCATTGAAGGCTGTGGGATGTGTGATGCAGCTATGGACACTCGAATAGGTGGGGCCTCTGGAGATGTCCCTATTCTCAAATAATGTGGGCAGAAAATGATGCCTCTAACTCATTGCTTCTCGAGGGAAAGAAGAATTTTGGGATTTCCTCTGTAAAGATTGCTCATTCAAGGTTAAGTTGCCTTCCTGCCATAAAAAACACAAGTGGCATCAGTCGTGAAAATGCAGTTGGATTAGGGACCACTCACATTACCCATAGTCTAGGGGTTCACTGGAGCAGCTGACCCTAGGGAAGGCTGATCTGCCAGCGTAACTCATTGGTCTGCCAGTGGAACGTCCATTGAGAGAGTCAGTTGACCAGGTGTGGGTCAGTGAGCCAGTTGGAGGCTGACAAGACTCTTCAGTGTGGAGTCGGGTGAGATCCAGATTTTTGTCCCTGCCTTGATGTGGGTGATGCCTGAGCCTCAACCCAGAGGTTGGGCGGACCTGACTGCACTTCTTGTCAAGATCCCTCACATGCAGCCTCCACTGGTTGTCCTGACTCCGGTGCAGAATCTAATCCTGCTGGTACCAAAGCCAATGGGGTTTCCAGGGCCATGGGAACCAACTCTGTGTTGACCATGTGGTCATCATTTGATTGCAGTCTCTTTCTTGACATCGCTACCAACTCAGTTGGTGTCGGTTGATGTTAGTTTATTTTCATCATCATCTTGCGCCTGCCCTTTATGTCGCGAGTGTAGCAGATGGGAGAACCCAGCATGGCAGCAGTGGGCACTCCTAGCTTTGATCCAGGGTTGAGGTCGACCAGTCTTGGTCATGACTGCCTGTCTTGTTGTCTTGGCATTTGTTGTGCACCCCCTTTGGTTTTACCGACTGCACTGCAGTGTCATATTTATGATTAGCCTTTGCAGCTGAGGGAGAGTGCTCCATCGAAAGACTAGAGGTCCATGTCTGGACTGCCTCCTGTCATTGGCTGTTTCCCCATCGAGGTTAATCCATAACCCCCATTGTCTACGGTCATCGCTCCTCTCTCCTTACCCGGAAATATTGTCCATTATGTTGACCCCATGAAGATGGGAGGACGACCCTCTGACAGTTTGGTCCACCCCTGGGGACCAGGCATCTTTCTCGGTGCTACTGGACCATATATCCACAGCTCTGGATACTACCTTGGAGGCGGTCCAGAAGAGGGAGATAAATCCCTTGATTCCTCAACTCTGGTGGCTTTCCCTATTGCCATGGCTGTACCTGGCCCAGCACTTACCATCATGCCAGCCTCCTTAGTGTAGTATGGACCTCAAGTATGTGGCCCCTGTAGGCAGTATATCTGGCTTGTTGAAGCATCCATTACTGAAGGAACTTGTGGCAGACATCTTCAGGAAGGCAAAGGTGCAGGTTGAACTGGACAACCTACCATCAAGGAGTCCTAAACAGCAGGACCTCCTTGGCTGCAAAGTGTGTACAGCTGCATACCTGGGCATATAGGCCAGCTGTGTGACTTTGATGGCCAGGTTTGGCCATGAGCTCATTGAGAGGCTCTCCAACATCCTTGAACTGCTCCCTGCATCCTTGAACTGCTCCCTGAGGAGAGCCAGCCAAAGGTATGGGAGATTTGCAATCTGGGGCTCTCACTGTTAAAGCACCAGTTGTTGGTAGTAACATTGGACTCTGCTGACGTTGGCCTGTTCGGTAGCTGCAGTGATGTCTGTCTGCCTGTGAGCCTGGCAGTGAGTGTGCCTTTTACCCAGGAAGTCCAGTATCAGACAGCGAATCTGACCTTTCTAGACACAGACCTATTAATGTGTAGAGGACTATCTGACATACATTGAGAAGTCCAGCGTGACCCTTGACTCCATGACTTCAGTCACCCAGTCTAAGCAGCATTCCAAGTCGAGGTTGCAAAGCTTCTGTCTGGGTGTGCTCACACAGCATCTTACACACCAACAAGTGACGAGACTTGAGGGAAATAACCCCTCACTTTTCCCAACCCTGCTGTAGTTCCTGGTCAGTAGCTGAATCACGCACTCCCTACCACAGTGGTCTGCTATGATGCAGGTGTTCATATTACATTACTTTTTGGTATAGAAACGAATTTTGGAGAGGGGGGGCTTGTGCTCCATTCTCGATCTGCTAGCACTGAACAAGTTTATTAGCAGCTGGAAGTTGCACATGTTGACTTTGCACCAGATTATTCGTCACTGGAGCCTTGGGCCTGGTTCTGCTCTCTGGATCTCAAGATATGTACTTTTACATTTTAAGCTGTTCAGTGAATTAAAAGTTACTATACATTTGGGGTAGACTGAACTCTCTTAGTTCAGGGGGTGATGCCCTTCAGACTGCTCAGCACCCTGGGTGTTCTCCAGCTGCCTGTCAGCCATGGCTGACAGCCTCAGATGCCAGAGTGTCTTTTTTTTTTTTTCTTTTTAACTCCGCTTTATTTTTTTTATATGTTTTTTTTCCTGTTTTCGCCCGCCCCCAGTCCCAGACATGCGTGTGCCGTGTTCTGTGACGCCCTCCCAACTTGCTGCCCTCTCCCGCCTCTGCTGCCAATGGACCTCCACCCTGTGGCAGTGGAACTATTGGGGGGGGCGACAACCGCCCTAGGAGAGGAGAGCTGCCCGTTGAAACATTTGCTGCCCCGATTGCTGAGCACCCCTATGACCTGAGGTTTTTCCCAAACCCGGGTTGCCGGCATGGTGCGAGGTGTGGCATCCAGTGCCTCAACCCTTAGCGCCACTGGGCCAGCCTAACTTGGCTTTATTTAAGTCAATAAAACAAGGTTTGACAGTCAATATTGCATTGGTATCATGCAGTAATATAATCCATAAGTATCATATGTGATATATAGCACTCTTTGACAGTTAATAGTATACAGTATAATTCTGTACCTTGATGACTGGCTCATCACTGGCAGCTTCATGCAGAATGTAAGCAGTTCAGGGATCTGGCCATTCAGATATTAAGTGATATCGGCCTAGTGCTCAGTCTGGTGAAGTCCATACTGGTGCTGAAGCAGGTGATCCTGCTCATTGGAGCAGAGTTGGACTCCCTCCAAGCCAGAGCCTGATTACCCCGGACAGGGCAGGTGGTGACCTGTCATTTTCTCCTTTGCACACTCATTTCAGATTTGGCAATCGTGCCTGCCTGGGCCTTCCTCTGTCTGTTAAGTTTCATGGCCTCTATGACAGGTCTTGCTGGCACATGCATCCCATTCAGTTGGAATTCGGACGCTAGTGGTCCCAGCTGCACTCAGTCCTGAACCAACTGGTATGGATAACCCAGCACATGCAGGATGCCATTATTTGTTGGCGGTTTCCCCCAGATATCTTGGAGAGCATCCATCTTGTTGGGCAGAGCCATCCCTCACTTATATGCCCAATGCACCCCTGGTGGAATGAGGCGCATGTCTCCTGTTTCACAGAGCACACTGGTTCTGGTCTTTGAGCAGAGGTCTGCTTTCCCTGAACCTGCTGGAGCTTTGTACAGTTTAGCTTGCACTGACCGAGTTCCCCTTGCAAGTCTGGTGCCAAGTCATGCAGCACCACTAAGATCTTCCGAGAATCTGTCTTCTCCAGAGTCCCACTCTTCAGTGTTGGCCAGAGATGCTAGTTTCTCATGAGAGCAAGTCTTTTCACCTAGGGTGTAAGCACTGTCAATTGGTGTCAGCACGTGCAAGACACTCCGTGGCTCTGTATGATTACAGATAACAACTGCTGATACTTCAGCCTGCCTCACTTCTGTTTTCCATGCTGTTGACTGCTCACGGTGGGAGCAAGTCGCTTAACTCAGTTTGCCATCTTCTTTGGTTTTCTTGGTTTTCTTTGTTTTCACATCTGAATGCCAATTCATCTGAAAAGGAGTAGAGAAAGTGTCTTCCTTTTCGCCTTTGTCGTTGCAGAAAAAGTAGCGATAACAATGACTAGCATTCTTTGTGCTGCTTCTGTCTAGGATCCAACCACGAAATTTATTCCTGCGATGCCTTCTTTCCCTTCAGCTGTTGCAGTTTGGAAAACAGGTGCCTGAAGCTGGGCCACCTGGTCTCTAACTTTAGAGACTGGCATTGTTCCAAGAGGTCACTAGACGGATCTCTGGACCATTCCCTCAGGTCCCTTCATTGCTCTTCAGAGTCTGTAGCAGTACAGAGCTCTCCCTCTAACACCAAGAGTGTAAGGAGTGTGTGCGGTGGGGGGTGACAGACCTGATGGATTTAAAGAGTATTTCGCAATGATAAATTACTGTTGCTATCCATGTCTCTACCAGATGGCTTTTATTCTGGTTAAGACTGTGAATTGTTTTATGAAGTTTGTATGACGGATGCTACAGAAAACATTGTCATGTGCTGTATTTTTGTGTCCTGCTATTTTTTTTCTTTCATTTTGAGCTCCTTTTTATAACCTAAATGCATACCAGAATTCTTTGTGTAAAATACTGATAATGGTCCATATTTATTATATGGAGCAGTCTACGCCTGTTGACCATTCCTCTCAGCCTCCTGGCAAACAAGTAAGGGATATTTAAAGGGAGTGGTGCAGTCCCCTCACAATAAAAAATATAAATGCCAGGAAGGCACTGGAAAATGACTAATGTAAAGGTTTCTTATCCAGTTCAAGAATGTTCTGAAAGATACAAACTGTTTATTTGCTTTCGACCAGGTCCACATTTATGGTCGAAGGAAAAAGGACCACTTCCTTGAAGGTGACATATAAACAAATTACAAACATCCAATAGAATTGTGGCCAGAAAAATGTACAAAAAAATTTGTTTGAGAGCATCTTACTTCCCTATGTAAACAAATCGGGGGCGACATTCCGAATATAATCAGGCAGATTAACCAATTAAAGAAATACTCACCAGCATGAGCAAACTGAGGACTAGAACAATAGGGAAATTAAAAGCATGAAGTTAAATACGTTTTGTAAAAGAATAACTAAAAATGCAGTACAACTTCTGCCTTAAACATGGTGGCCAGCAGCAGGTTAATTCAAATGGAATGAATTTAGAGATCAGTAGCTTGAGCACCTCAGCAGTTGGGAACAGTATAGAGGTATGCCATAGCGATATACAGAATCTTTTAAAAAAAAAAAAAAAAAAAAGGAAATTCTGTGGAGGAAGAACTTGCTTTCATGCTCGACAGGATTGATGTGGTCTCATGATGGATCTCAATCTTTAATATAAAAGCCAAACTTACAGGCCTAACATTGTATTTTGAATGAACTTGGTTTATCTCTCTTTGTAGGATTTTTTATGCCAGATAGAGAGGTACTGCAAGCAGTGCCACCTGACAACACCAATTACATTCCCACCTGAACATCCAGTGGAGGAAGTGGGACGACTGCTGTTATGTTGTCTTCTGAAGCACCAGGATTTAGGTAAAAAGCCAGTATTCAAAGTGTTAGATGTTTTCTTGGTTGGCGAGAATGTATTTTTAGCTTGAAGTCTTTCTTTTGTTGTTGCTTCAATGTAGTATCTTATTCCTAATATTTAAAGCAGCAGTGCAATGAAGTTGGGTAAAAAATTTTACCCGAGCTTTTCTTCATTCACTATAAAAGATTCCAAGGGCCCTATATTCAAAAGTTTGCGCCGACTCAAATGGGTGTTTGCCCGCCTAAACTGGGTTTTGTGCCTGGTGTATGGGTGGGATCTAAGACACCCTGTAGTGCCTTAAAACTATATTAGTGCTTGAGTGCTAAGGTACTGCTGTGCCTGTGCAAAGGAGGGGGGGGATCTTGCTTGGAGAAACAGCTCTTTCAGCAGGTTACACCATAAGGACTGAAGCTGGCAGGACCCCACAGAAAACTTCTAGCTAGCTATACCCAGCGGGGGATCGCCCCCGATGTCGGCCCTGCCCCCGACGTCTGATGCATCATAAAAGGGGCGGTCCCCCAGCATACGTCCGTTCTTTTCCCACCGTCGACTCGCAAGCATCAGCTCCACGACCGCCTTCAGCCTACGAACGACACCAGAACATTTACTTTTTTGATTTTTCATTTTAAAAAAACTTGCATGTCGTCTTCCCTGACTCCTTCTACAGAAGGACACCCCTCAAAGTGTGCTTGCGGCAAGCAGATCCCTTTTAAAGACAGGCATTCGGCCTGTGTGCAGTGCCTAGGCCCAGACCACGACACCGAGGTCTGCACCATCTGCCAACAGTTTAATAACTGCACTAAGATCCGCCGCCAGAAAGCTCTTCAAAGTTTCCTTCTTGAAGGAAAACTTAAAGCAATGGAGAGAGAACCTTCCTCCAGAGGGGAATCGTCCCATCATAAATCGGGGAAACACAAGGAGAAGCACCAGGACAAATATAGAGACCGATCCCCTAGTTGTGCCTCGGACTCCTGGGCCAGCTGCAGCTCGAACCGGTCAGACAGATCTCTCTCCCGGGCTAAGTCCCAGCCCCCGCCGGTGAAGGTCCGGACTTTGGGTGGCTCAGGTACGGTGTCTCTTCAGTCCTTAAAGATTAAGCCAAAGGATAGTCGACCATCCAGTTAGGCCACCAGGTCTGAGGCTTCAGACTGGCATAAGCACCCGCCCAAGTCGGCCACCAAGCCAGGCACTGACGCCGAGGACCAGCGCCAGGGCACCAACCAGTGATCGGTCTCCCTACCTCTGAGGGGCTGACACGCCCCCCCGAGAAGAACTATGGAGCGGATATCTGAGACAAAACGGACGCCAGACCCAACGACCGCTAAGCGTCCTAGGGACCTGATGCCACTTCCGCACCTGATACCGGTCGCCGGAGAACATCGGAGCGCAAGCTACCGACGCCCAGATGGGTGATATAGAGGACGCTGGTTTAACCCAGGACCCGCCACCCGACCTGACTACGCCTCAGGCACTGGTGCCCACCCCCAAGGACAGACAGCCACCGATGCCAGGTCCGCCGTACGGCCTCAACATTGATCAGGTAAAAGAGCTCTTCACCTTTTGGTGGGACACCATAAGGAAGGACGTGGTCCCCCCCAAAAAACCCACAGGAGGTCCCCCCTCCCAAGGCACCTCCTTAGGCAATTTCTCCTGACCCTAGGGATCCTACTCTGCCACCCAGGGGCAGGTCCCTGGAAAAGAAGTCGGGGTCTAAGAAGAGACACCACTCCAGAACCCCTTCAGGGTCCCCTACTGATCATAGGCACAAGAGACCCAGGCGGAGATCCCACTCTTCGTCTGGGGAAGACTCGCACCCAGATACTTCAGATACATCCAGGTCACCCTCGCCTCTTAGTATCCTGTTGCCAGGTTACTGCCGGATGACCCCTCATTTTCTGATATTATGAGGCACATTCAAGAAAATAAGGAGTGGGATACTGAGGAGTTGGACCCCGAAAGGCAGCGTCTGGCGAGGTACCTTAGCAAAAGGACCACAAGCCTGTGGTGGTTCTACCTTTGGTGGACACTTTTCAGGATGCTACCAAGGCTGCATGGAAGCATCCCTATTCTACTTCAGCAGTTGTCAAAAAGTGGATTGCTTTTATAGGGCTCCACTGGAGGACCCATATTTGGCTCAACAACCGATGGCTGTTTCCTTGGTCATAACGGCCTCCCATGATCGCTGTCAGCATCCACAACATCTCAGCACCCAACCACCAGACCAGGAATCCAAGCAGTTGGATTCTCTGGGTAGGTGCATGTATGTGGCTGCTATGTGCTCCATAAGGTCCCTTAACTACCTCACCCACATGGTGCAGTTTCAAAACACACTATGGGACCAGGGTCAGGACCTTCTCAAAGACTTCCTGGATGGGGACAAAAAGGAGGAACTGCTGAACCTCCTTCGTACGGGTTCAGATGTTGGGACTCGAGTCCTCTGAGCTGCTTATGACTCGGTGGACTCAGCAACCTGTGGTGACGCTACAGGCGTTTGCCTCTGGAGATGCGTGTGGTTGAGGGTCTCCGGCTTTACCCTGGACGCCCAGAATGGCATTTTGTACGTCCCCTATAATGGATCGGTTTTATTTGGTGAGGACCCAGAGAAAGTAACCACCAGATTGCAAGACGCCGGGAAGGCTTTTCAGACTGTACAAGCTATGTACAAACCTAAACCTGGCTCCTTTCGTAGGGGCCAGAACTGTTTTCATGGCCAGCAGGGCAGAGAGCAACTCCATTCCAGCCAGCAACCCAGGGACAACTATGGCAAAAAGAATAGGCCAAAACACCCCAGAGGTCAAGGTCAGTGAAACCAAAGGTCTACCCAGCCTGCCAGGGCCAACACCGCCACAGCATGACTCCTTCCTGACCCCTGCCCCACCTATGGATCAATGGGAAGAAAAGGTCAGCGGGTCGATTCCCTTACCACCTGCCAGGGTGGCAAAAGATAACCTCCGACCGGTGGGTTTTACAACTCATAAGCTGAAGACACTCTATAGAGTTCCTCAGTTGCCCACCGACAAGACCTCCACTTCGATCCCGTTATTCGGGACAACACGCTCTGCTCATTGAGCAGGAGATCTTGACACTCCTGGAGAAGGACGCCATCGAGATCGTTCCAGGGAACCAGAGAGAAGGGGGATACTATTCCCACTTCTTCCTGGTTCTAAAGAAAACGAGGGATCTACGCCCGATCTTGGATCTCAGCGACCTCAACACCTTGGTGGTGTAAAAACGCTTTCGCATGGTCACCCTTTTATTTTTATTTTTAGTCTTTGGTAACCGGGTAAGGCCCACTAGGCACAAGTGCCTGTTTTCAAGGGCAACCTGGGAGCACTGGGCGGTTAAGTGACTTGCTCTGAGTCATACAGTATGCAAGTGGAGGTTGTGAGAATCGAACTCGGGTCTGGTCTGCTGGATGTACCAAGCTCGTTCACACCTCGTTCCTCTAACCTCTAGGCTATACTGCCAGCCTCCCAGGTTTTATTCAGATGCTCATGCAAGGTGCATGGCTAGCATCACTGGATATGCAGGACACGTATCTCCACCTTTCCATCACTCGATCGCACCAGAAGTTCCTGCTCGTCGAGTTCCTGGGACGCTGTTATCAGTTCCGAACACTCCCATTCGGTCTGGCCATGGCGCCTCGTGTTTTTACCAAATGTCTGGCAACTGTTGTAGTGGCCCTCCAAAGACAGGGCCATTATGTGTTCCTGTATCTGGACGATTGGCTTCTCATGGCCTCCTCTTGAGAGGCACTGATAAAGGTAATCCACGATACTCCTTCCCTATTTGGGTCACTGGGTATCACCATCAATCAAGAGAAGTAGTCTCTTGTCCACTCGAAAAGGTTGCAGTTCATTGGCATGGTATTGGATGCCGCCAGGGAAGAGTCTTCCTGCTGACGACAGGACGGAACGCATCAGGTCCCTGATACGGGACATTACGGCAAAGAAGCAGGTTCCTGCATGAGGCATGCTCCGCCTACTCGGACACACAACAGTTGCCATCGCCACGGTTCCCCTTGCCCGCCTCCACACGAGGGTCACTCAGTGGACACTGAGAGGCCAGTGGGACCAACGACAAGATTATTTAGATCAACTTGTCAGGGTCACAAAGCCAGTCATTCAAGACTTGCAGTGGTGGCTCGTTCCAGGACATCTCACCGGGGGGTCCTCTTCTTGGCGCCTGCTCCATCTCTGACACTCACCATAGATGCTTCGGGGGCTGGTTGGGGAGCTCACCTCAACGGGACCAGGACCCAGGGAACCTGGTTGCCCCTGGAGTCACACCTCCATATCAGTATTTTGCAGATGAGGGCAGTCCTGTATGCCCTGCAGGCCTTACAATCAGAGATGCTTCCAGGCCACGTGTTGTTCCAGACAGACAACACCTCAGTGGTATACTACATCAACAAGCAGGGAGGCACTCATTCCTACCAACTTTGCAGGGAAGCAAGGAGGGTGTGGGATTGGGTACTGCTGTACGGCGCCATGATTACTGCAGTGCATGTTCCCGGCATAGCCAGCAACGTTACAGATCTGCTGAGCCAGTCACGGGCCAGAGCTCACAAATGGGAACTGCTGCAAGAGGTCGCAGAGGACCTGTTCCACAGATGGGGGACACCAGACGTAGACTTATTCGCGTCCCCATACAACGCAAAACTGCCCAGTGTCTGCTCGCTAGATCCAGGACCTGGTGTTTTCTGGCAAGATGCGCTGTCCTTCTCTTGGACTGGCAGGTTCCTCTTTGCTTTCCCACCCTTCCCTTTGATCCAGAGGGTTCTTCTCAAGCTCCAGTCAGATGGGGCAACGATGATCTTGGTAGTGCCTTTTTGGCCCAGACGATTATGGTTTCCGTTATTTCATCAGTTAGCTCAGGAACCTTCCTCACCGGTCAGTTTGCACTTGCTGTCCCAGGAGGCAGGTTCCCTGGTTCACCCAAAGCTCAAATCCCTGAACCTGCACTCCTGGCTCCTAAAGATGTAGCCATTCTTCGGCACGGAGTATCTCAGGGAGTTGCCGACATACTGGTAGCGGCTAGGAAACCATCCACTTACGCCATGAAATGACGAAGGTTCTGTCTCTGGGCCCAGGCTTGTGACCTTGATCCGCTGCGCTGTCCCAAGAGGTCAGTTTTGGACTACCTCCTGTCCCTGTTTCATTCTGGTCTGGCGTATTCCTCCTTGAAGGTACACCTCTGTGCCATTTTGGCATACCATGCGCCGGTCAGTCCAAGGGCGCTAGCTCAGCTAGAGGTGTCACACGCCTTTTTGCATGGTATTCTTCATCTGAGACCCCCCATAAAGGACCCAGTTCCTCCTTGGGATCTTCCTTTTGTCCTAGAGCAGCTTACACTTCCTCCTTTTTGAACCAGCCGCAGATTGCGAACTACGCCTTCTCTCTTGGAAGACGTTATTTTTAGTTGCCATTACCTCAACGAGGAGAATTTCAGAACTCCAGGCGCTCATGTGTAAAGAGCCTTATTTGATTTTTCACAAGGACAGAGTGTCCTTAAGGACAAATCCTAAGTTTCTTCTCAAGGTGGTCTTAGCCTTAATATTAAATCAGGATATCGGCCCCAACTACACTAATAGAGGGGGAATCTCTTCTGCACACTCCAGATGTGCACAGGATCCTCTGGTTTTACCTGACCAGGACCAGATCGCACCGACAGTCCAGTCAGCTGTTTCTGTCCTTTGCCCACAGGATGTTGGGAGCACCTGTGTCAAAACAGACTTTCTATGTGGCTGTTGAACTGCATTGTGTTCTGCTACCAGAAGTGCAACAAGCCCTTACTGGGATCGGTAAAGGGCCACTCGACTAGAGGGGTGGCTACCTCCTTTGCTGCGTTAAAGAACGTTGCAACACCAGCCATTTGTGCAGCTGCTCCTTGGAGTGCACTGCACACTTTCATCAGACATTACAGCCTGGACATTGCCTCAAGATGCAGAGCAGGCTTCAGCCTGACAGTCCTCCAAGGACTTTTGTCCTAGGCGGTCTAATTTTGGATCTCTCCTATCCTCCTCCTCCCGAATGGGTTAGCTAACGCCCTTTACTGCTTGGGAATCGGTCCTTATGGTGTAACCTGCTGCAAGAGCTGTTTCTCGAAGTAAGATAGTACAGTTACATAAGAACTTACTGTAACAGTAGATCTTACTTTGAGAGGATTCCTTCAGTAGGTCATTACTTATAGGACTGGCACCACCTGGCGTCGGGCCACATGGCAAACTTTTCTAGCAATCCCTGATGGGGGAACGCCCACCTGATGTTACGTGACTGACAGTGTGGACGTATATAATGGGCGGTCCCCACGCCTGACCTCCAGTTCTTTCCCACCGTCTCCTCGTGTCAGTCGCATTGCAGACTTCCATACAGTGATTGTCAGGTTCGTTCCTGCATCGGATTATTTTTTCCTTCGCTAAATCCTTTCTTACAATTCTACATTTACTTAATGTCTTCAGCCAAGAAGAAGTGCTCGTCCTGTGGCACGCAGATCCCTCATAAGGACAGTCATTTGAAGTGCGTGATTTGTCTGGGCCCAGACCACCCTGTCTCATCCTGCTCGGAGTGCCAGACATTTAATCAGGCCACCAAAAAGTGGAGACAGCAGGCTTGGAGGCCAGAGAAGCAAATGGACCGCATTAGAGAGTCCTCTTCCAAGAAATCTTCTCCCTTCAAGAAACACCACAAGGAGAAATCTCGAGAGCGGGTGCGCTCCACGGACCAACCAGAGGCCTCGCAACCTTCGAGCAAGGCTGCCTCTCAGCCACTGCCTAAGAAGACTTCGGATGATAAGTCTGAAAAATCATCTTCTGGTCAGTCGACTGTCAGCTCCTCCGATGGCTGCACCGCTACGGCAGCTAAGTTGGCCTGAAGAATATCCTGGCCCCAATCCCACCGTCTGATCCGGTGATTCCAATCCCGATGCCTGATACTCCCGGCGACTCTTCCTCAGCCAGGGCCCTGGGGTCTCCCCCAGCCTTCGCGGGTGGTGCCAGTCCCCCTCACATTGGCTATCCCGACGCCAGACCCCCTCAGCCGATTTACACTACAGCAGGTCCTACGTGGTTACCCCCTCCGTCAGATCTGATGATGAGGATTTATAGTAGACCCTGGACTGTCCCTCATAACCCCTTCGGGTATCTTGGGGACTGTTTGCCGGCTGGTCCTCTCCTGAGTGGAGTTCCTTTGGACAGTACTGTCCTGGTTGCAACCCCTACCACCACTTTCAGGGTTACCAGGGTTATCACTACCCACCGGTAGTGCCTCCTCCTCCAGCTGTGTCGGACTCTTAAGACCTTAATTCAGTCTTTGTGGCAGGGGCTGTGCTCGGAGTTCGTGTCAGACCTGAAGTCAAGACTCCCACTTCCACGTTCTCCAAGGTCTGCGTCCCCGAGGAGCTCTTCTTCATCCACGGTACATGTCTCGGGGGCAGCACGTCAGGACATCACCCTTCCGGACATCTGTAATCTTCCTGATGAGGGATGGCGAGTGCGACGGAGGATGCCTTGGAGGAACCGAGGTCCGAAGGCAAGCCCCCCAAGTCCCGCCTTCTCAGATCTTCTGAGGTCAAAGAAAGATTCCTTCGACTGGGAGTCAGAGGATCAAGACCCCATGAGACAGACTAGCCGAACAGCTGGACTTTTAGAGTCTTTGTCTCCAGTCCCCATTCCTCCATGGATTGGACCTCACCAGGGCCTCACCTCTATGGTCTGGCAGATGCCTCATTCTGTCCCGGCTGCCCCAAGAGGGTGGACAGGATCACCGGGCGCCGAAGGAAGCTCCTTTTCTTAAGACTCATCCTAAGGCAGACTCCGTCATCATTTCAGCTGCTCATGACTGCTCCGCTGCACCCAAGCACATGAGCATCTCTCCCCAGACAGAGTCGAGGCAGATGGACCAGTTCAGCAGAAAAGTTTATGCTTTAGCCACATGTGTGCTTAGATCCCTCAACTGTGTGGCCCACATGGTGTCACACCAAAAGGCTACCTTAGCCAGGTTAGAGGCCCGAGTCCAGTCTATGGAACCCTCAAGCCTCAAGGAGGAGCTTGCCAATGATCTTTGCCTCTCTCACCTCTCCTGTAGGCATGCTTTGCGAGCCACATACGACTGTTGATTCAGTGGCTCGCGCCTTGGCCTCAAGGCAGCATTCCTGGCTTGGCATCTCCGGCCTCACAAACGAGGTTCAGTCTGTGATTCAGGACACCTCCTTCTGGGGCTCGGTGCTTTTTGGTGGAGACACCAAAAGCATTATTATTGATCTCCAGGACAGAGGTCTTGCCCTAAGATCAGTAAGGTCCATGTACCGATCGGGCACTCAACAGCAGCAACAGCCCTTTCGGAAAAGGACCTGGAGGCAGAGAAAGCAGGCCCTGGCTCGGTCCAGGGCAAACGCAAGGCCACGGGTTCAGCCACTCCTCCGGCCTCCAAGAACCAGAGATATTCAGTCAGTCCTCCCCCTGAATGTCCTGCCACTTCCTGACTCCCTGTCCCCACTGACTCCTCAGTCTTACAATGAGGAGCAGGTGGGGGGGGGGGAGTTTGCCCACCATACGCAGGAATGGAAGGCGATAACCTCCGATGCGTGGGTCCTGCAGTTGGTGTCTGTCAGGCAAACCATAGAGTTTCCGGAAGTCCTTCTAGAATCTCAGCCAAAAAGATAGTCTTACTACAGGGATCAGGCTGTTCTCGTCCAAGAAGAAGTTCAAAGCCTCTTGCTCAAGGAAACAGTAGAGCGTGTTCCCCTTCAGCAAAGGAGAAGGGGGTTCTACTCCCATTTTTTCCTGATTCCAGAAAAGACTGGAGACTTAAGACCCATTCTCTACTTGAGCAGCCTGAATCGCTTTGTTGAGCACCAAAAGTTCAGGATGCTGACGCTCCAGAGTCGTCTTTCACTCCTTTTGGAGAATCATTGGTTGTGCGCTCTGGACACGCAGGATGCTTACCTGCACATCCTGATCTTCCCCAGCCACTGCCATTTCCTGCAGTCCCAATTCCAAGGGGAACACTTCCAGTTTCGGGCACTCCCTTTTGATCTGTCCTTGGCACCTTGGGTGTTTACCAAGTGCCTAGCGGTGATGGCGGTCTCTTTACGCTGCCAGGGTATTGCGGTTTTCCCTTACCTGGACAATTGGCTCATTTCAGCCCCGTCCAGGGACTCTTCACTGGAGGCTCTCTCCTTTACTTTGGACCTCTTTGGCAGACTGGGGATTACTGTCAGTACTCCCAAGTCATCCATGACACTGTCCCAGAGGCTGCAATTCATAGGAGGGGTTTTGGATACAGTCCAGTGCGGAGCCTTCCTTCCTCCAGGCAGGGTGGATACCCTGATCCATCAGGCTTCGTGGGTGGCTTCGTCCAGGACCATCCTGGCCCGGGAGATCCTCCGCCTTCCTGGCCTGATGGCAGCCTCCATCACTACTCTTCCCCTGGCAAGGCTCCACATGAGAGTTACTCAGTGGTCCTGTGGGTGTAGTGGTATCAACTCCTGGATGACCCGGACCATCCGGTCCTGGTGTCATCAGCAGTTCAGAAAGAATTGCTGTGGTGGAGGGACCACTGCAGTCTTTCCTTGGGTCTTCCTTTCAGCAGCCCAGCTCCTGTGACATCCCTAGCTACAGATGCATCGAACATGGGATGGGGAGCACATCTAGAGGAGCACCAAGCTCAAGGACTGTGGTCCAGCTTGGAGGCATCATTACACATCAGCGTTCTGGAGGCGAGGGCTGTCTTGTATGCCATTACAGGCCTTCCAGACCCTCCTTCCCAAGGGATTATTGCTGGTCCAAACGGACAATATGTCAGTAGTTTGATACTTCAACAAACAGAGGAACTCGCTCGTACCTCCTGTGCAGGGAGGCGATGAGAGTGTGGAATTGGGCGGTCCAGCACGATCTGGCCCTAGTTGGCTGTGCATGTTCCAGGCATTCAAAATGTCCTGGTGGACTGTCTCAACAGGTCTCGGACCCTAACTCACGAATGGGAATTAAATCAGGAAGTGGCGGAATCTCTCGTCCTAAGATGGGGGCATCCAGAAATCAACCTTTTCGCCTCCCAATACAGCACAAAACTTCCCAGTTTTTGCTCGCTCGTTCCAAGACACGGTGCTTTCTGGCACGATGCGCTGTCTCTCTCCTGGACTGGGACATTTTTGTACGCCTTCCCTCCATTTTCCATTCTCCAGAGGGTCCTTCTTAGGCTTCAGGCAGAGAAGGCGAGGATGATTCTCATGCCACTCTCTGGCTGAGACGAATTTGGTTCCCACTGCTACAACAGCTTTCGAGGGAACCACCTGTTCCATTTCCAGTGACCCACGACCTCTTGACTCAGTATCAAGGTCGTCTTGTTCATCCAGGGCTCAGGACCGTGCATCTTCACGCGTGGCTTCTGCACACATAGCGATTTCTCGTTTCAGGGTCTCCTTTCGAGTAGCTCAGGTTCTTTTAAAGGCTAGAAAACCCTCCACTCCTTCCACTTATACCATGAAGTGGAAACGTTTTTCCATCAGGGCGACCTCCAAAAAGTGGAACCCCTTTTCTTGTTCTGCCCTACAAGTCATGGAATACCTCCTTCATCTGTCAGACTCAGGTCTGTCATATTCTTCCTTGAAGGTCCACCTTTTGACAGTTTCAGCGTATCACGTGCTGGTGGATGGTAAACCTGTGGCTCAGTTGGCGGTCTCAAAAACCTTTCTGAAAGGGATCCTCCATCTAAAACCCTCCATCCGCAGCCCAACCCCACCTTGGGATTTGAACTTTGTTGGAGAAACTCACTGTTCCCCCATTTGAACCGGCCATGAGCTGAACTTGCACTTCCTTTCCTGGAAGACATTATTTCTAGTTGCCATTACGTCGGCTCGAAGGATTTCGGAGCTTCACGCTCTGGTTTGTAAAGAGCCTTATCTTATTTTCCACAAGGACCGGGCGGTCCTCAGGACAGATCCTATGTTTTTACCCAAGGTGGTGTCAGAAGCCACACTGAACCAATCAGTAGAGCTTCCAGTTTACTTTCAGTCCCCTACAAACAGAGGTGAGGCACTCCTGCACACCATGGACGTCCATCGGATCCTTCGGTGCTACACACATCGAACCAAGGATTTCTGTAGCTGCTATCAGCTTTTGTTTCTTTTGCCCCCAGGTCAAAGGGCAAAGCGGTTTCGAAGCAGTGCCTTTCCAAATGGTTAGGCAACTGTATTTGGTATTGTTACCAAAAATATGAAAAACATCTGCCAGGTTCCATCAGAGGTCATTCTACTAGGGGCATGGCTGCTTTTTTGCTGAACGTCTCTGCGGCTGATATCTGCGCTGCAGCTATTTGGAGTTCTGTCCGCACTTTTACTTAACACTACAGTCTGGACATTGCTTCTAGGTGGAGGGCTGGCTTTGGCCTAGCTGTCTTGCAGGGCCTTCTGCCCTAGGCTGGGTCCATTTTGGTTCCCAGTTTCCACTGGAGTTATTTTCTCCTCCTCCTCCATTGTTTCTCTCGGTCTTGCTTTGGAGGGACTGCTTGGGACTCTGTCCTATATGTAATGACCTACTGAAGGAACTCTCTTGAAGTAAGATAGTAGAGTTACATAGGAACTTATTGTAACAGTAGATCTTCGAGAGAGGTTCCTTCAGTAGGTCATATTTTTCCCTCCCTCCTTCCCCTCATTTTATTTCTTACACAGGGACTCTAAATCCTGTGTGATCCTGCTGTCTGGCCTCTTCCTGGCTCCGGCGGGAGAACTGGTGGGTGGGCGTGGGGACCGCCTATTATATACAGCCACACTGATGTCGGGTGGGCGGTCCCCCATCAGGGATTGCTAGAAAAGTCTGCCATGTGGCCCGATGCCAGGTGGCGCCAGTCCTATATGTAATGACCTACTGAAGTAACATCTCTCGAAGATCTACTGTTACGGTAAGTTCCTACACAACTGATACTATCTTCGAGAACAGCTCTTGCAGTAGGTAGTTTCCCTCCCACATTCCCCTCAGGAGGTATAATTTCACCTCCATGATGTCTCAGACGCGATCTGAATTTTTAGTCTTCCTCTGGAAGCAGATCCTCTGTCTCCCTTCATTATCACATCGCTATGCCGAGGTCTCCGGCCGGAGGAACTGAGGTATGCTGAGGACCACCCCTTTTATGATGTATCGGACATCGGGGTGCCAACGGGGGGGGGGGCGATCCCTCGCTGGGTATAGCTAGCTAGAAGTTTTCCGTGGGTTCCTGCCAGCTTCAGTCCTTATGGTGTAACCTGCTACAAGAGCTGTTCTCGAAGATCTACTGTTACGATAAGGTCTTACATAACTGTACTTACTCCCTGCATGCAGGTGCAGCGGTATATTCAGAGGATTGTACCGGCAGTAATTCCCACTGAGTGGGTGCCATTTACTGCTATTGCAACCCCCCTCTTAATGAGGTGCAAGGTCCTGGCAGCGGCCAGAGGTATACAGTTGCCCACCCCGGCCTGGCCAAACAGATGTCTCTGGTGCCCAGTGGTCCCCCTCACCATCACAGTTCCGCCCATAGCAGATAGCTTCCCAGGTGCCCAGTGGTTCCCTTCCCCCACTCCGATCACTGTTCCACCCATAGAAAATAGTATCCCTGATGCCCAGTGGTCCCACCCTTCCTGCAACCACCAGGCCGACAGGTGTCACAAACTTACCTTGTGTCCCGTGGTCACCCCACCCTCCGATCGCCATCTTGTTAAGAAAAGAGATGTCATCGCTATCCAGTGGACCCTCCTTGTCACCAAGTGTTGTACGCAGAATATTAAGCAAACTGCCTTGCATCCAGTGGACACACCCCCCGGCCCGGTTGCGATCCCTGTCGTCAGTACAGAACTTGGATGCCCTGGCAGTTAGGGGTCCCCCCATAGCCAGTACAGAACTCGGATGCCTTGGCAGCTAGGGTTCCCCTGTCTCTCCCCCAATCTCCAAACCACGTTCCCATAGCAAATACAGATCCCCCACTAGTCCCAGTCTCTTTACCCAGAACGAAGCTTAGATGCCCTCCCGGTTAGTGGTCCCCCCCATCCCTGAACCCCTTCTTCATAGTAAATACAGTAGTCTGTCTTGTGCAGGAAATTTTGTTGCATGAATCGAATTTGCATTGTAAAACATCACTCCACAGTATTCCTTGGTGTGTAGTGGCCCCCCACCCTCAGATGCTCTTCCCACTTGCACATCCGTAATCCCTTGTGTCTAGCCAACCCCCCCCCCCATGGCACTGACCTCCCTCCTTACCTGCATTGTCTGTGCTGTGGGACTCCATGTGGTGACCGGCACAGCCGTCCTCACACCTACAGAGAGCATGTCCCTTGTAATGTATAGGGCATGCAGTCCTCTGTAACGTGTACATTGCATGGGATGTGCACTTTCTGGATGTGCACACAGCAGGTGGTCGAGGAGGTGTTAAGAGGGCTGTGCCGGTTGCCATATGGGGTACCGTGGCATCAATGATGCAGGTAAGGGGGAGGTTCAGGGTGGGTGGTTGGTGCCCCACGGGGGGGTGGGGCCGGGCACGCGAGACACCATGGATTACAGAATGTGCAAGGGGGGAAGGTATTCAGAGAGTGGGAGTTGCCACTGGACGCCAGGGAATCCTGTGGAGTGATGTTTCTCAATGCAAATTTTATTTACGCACCACTGATTTTATGCAGAAGATGGACTACAATATTAGCAGTGTCAGTGGCTCAGCGGCTAGCGCACTCACCTCTGAGGCCGGGAGATGAGAAGGCTGTGGGTTCTATCCCCACACCAGGCACGTGGGATAAATCCCAGTACTGACAATGTAGTGCAGCATGAGGAGGGTGCTGCATTCCTGAGGTTCTGTCTTTCGGATGAGATGTTAAACCGGGGTCCCATCTGCCTGTTCTGGTGGTAATTTAGGTGGATGTTAAAGATCCCATGGCACTTCTTGAAAAGAGTAGGGGAATTTTTATTTATACAAAATTAAATCACAGCTGTTACATACAGTAATCACAATCCAACTTCATTGTTACAGAAAAAGAGAAACAAAAACTATTTACCAATTAAGGTGCAACCTAGAGTCTAACACTATTTTATATTTGAAAATATAACTCCTTTCCACCGTGTTCTAACTTTATCCCTTGGTAATGTTTTGAGTTCATATTTCCATATTAAGTTTATTTTTCTGTTATCTGTACTGCAAGTCTAGGGGATTACATTAATCTGTTGCAACACAAATTTACATCTGACTTGCCACAGTACAAACTGGATGCTTGTAAAAAGTATTCGTTGGGTTCCCTCTTCTATACCTTCTAAGTTTTGGTTATAACCTGCAGATCTTACTTCGAGATACAGCTCTTGCAGCAGGTAACACCATTAGGACTGAAGCCGGCAGGCGTCAGGACCCCACGGAAATCTTCTAGCTAGCAGTCTTCAGCAGGGACCGCCTCCGACGTCGGTCCCGCCCCCGACGTCAGACGTAGTACGTAAGGAGGCGGTCCCGCCAGATTCCCCAGTTCTTTCCCGCCGTCGACTTGCATGTCTCGACCCTTCGGTTCGTTTCTAGCGCGCGACGCCTGGTTAAGTTCTTCCTTCGGGAAAAAAGTTTGTTTTTTCTGCTCAGTTTCTGTCTGATGTCCTCTCCAACTTCCGTTGAAGGCCATCCATCGAAGTGCGCCTGTGGGAAACAAATCTTATTCAAAGACCCGCATTCATCCTGCGTCCGGTGCCTAGGCCCAGACCACGATACCCGAGCCTGCTCCTTCTGCCAGGGGTTCAACAGCCGGACCCAGATCCATCGCCAGAAGGCCCTTCAGGCATTCCTGCTCGAGGAAAAGATTAAAGCCATGGACGCAGCCTCCAAGGGGGAATCTTCCGACAAGGCCCAGAGACACCTTGAGAAGCATAGGGAGAGAGTGAGATCCAGGTCCCCGTCTAGGGCCTCTGACTCACGTAGCTCCGGCTCCCGGTCTGACCGCTTTCCTTCCCGGGCCTGCTCTGTCTCCCACTGCAGCGGTGAAGACTCCTTCGGGTTCCTCCTCTCTTCCTCAGGCTAAGACCTCCAGAACTTCTTCGTCCTCGGCCACTAAGGCCCTGTCGAGGTCGGGGACCGTCTATCACTATCACAAGTCCGGGTTCCCGCCATTTGGAACTAGACGCCAGGTCAGTTTCTTTGCCTCTCCTCCCAGCGGAAGACCAAAGAACTGACTTCACTTTAAGAGATCGTTGGACCCGACGCCGCCCACCCGACGCCGAGCAAACACTTATCGGGTCCCGAGAACCGACGCACCGCCAGACGCCAGTCTCGGTTGCTTCGCCTGGACGCCGGCCGGGGACCGCCCGCAGTACTGCTGAGAAGAGGGACCCTTCGCCTCCCACCAACGTCGGTCAAGAGGTGATCATGGAGGAGGAGCTGACCCAGCCCAAGGACCAGACGGGCGAACCCGATCCTGTCGCACCCCCCAGGGAACCCTCGCCGGAACCTGAGACCCCTGGGGGGCCAACGCCGGAACCCGACGACCGGCCATCGGCGCCGGTCCATCGTCGGGCCTCAGCATATCAGAGGTCAAGGAGCTGTTTACTTACTGGTGGGACACCATAAAGAAGGATGTGGTTCCCACTCCTGCTGCTCCTCCTCCTCCTCCACCTGCGACTCCGCCGGCCCCCGCACCCCCTACTTCACCCAGGGATGCGGGCCGAGTACCCCCCCCCCAGGAGCCTACGGATCCTCCTAGGGGTAGAACAGAAAAAAGGAGACCTCCGTCCAGATCTTCAGGGTCACCCAGCTCCAAGAGACCCAGAAGACGCCGCCGGTCGCCTTCAACGGAGGACACAGGATCGGACTTCTCGGACGGATCCAGATCCCCCCTCTCTGATCAACGTCCCTTCTCCAGACCCACGTGAGCTTCCAAGATCTCCTCCGGATCACCCATCGTTCTCAGAGATTATGAGGCATATCCAGGAGAACATGGGCTGGGACGCAGAGGAACTAGACCTTGAAAGATTACACCTTGCCAGATATCTTCGGCCAAAAGATCCTAAGCCTGTGGTGGTGCCACCCTTGGTGGACACATTCGTGGACATCACCAAGGCAGCATGGAAACGTCCACACTCGCTTCCGGCGATGCCGAAGAAAGCTGACCGCCTGTACAAGGCCTCTAGGGAGGACCAGTACTTGGCATCACATCCTCTGGACGATTCTCTGGTCATTACAGCCTCTCATGACTGGTCCCAGAGGCTGCAACATTTGAGCACCCTGCCACCGGACCCAGAGTCCAAACAGTTGGACGCTATGGGCAGGCACACGTATGCATCCGCTACCTGCGCCATCAGATCCCTCAACTACTTGACCCACATGGTACAGTTTCAAAACACCTTGTGGGAGCAGGGACTGGATCTGGCGGAAAAGATGCCAGAAGGTGAGCAGAAGGAGGAGTTACTGCAACTCCTTCATACGGGTTCGGACGTGGGAACCCAGGTGCTGCGAGCCACGTATGATTCCGCGGACTCCTCGGCCAGAGCGGCAGCTTCAGGCGTATGCCTCCGGAGACACTCATGGCTCCGTGTCTCCGGATTCACTCCGGACGTCCAGAAGAACATCCTGGACACCTCGTTTCATGGAGAAGTTCTTTTTGGTGAGTCCTCGGAGAAGGTACTCACCAAACTCCCAAGAGGCCAGGAGGACATGCATGGGTCTGTCCAGGCTGTACAGACCAAGCTTAGTTCCTTTCAGAGAACCAAAGCCGCTCGAGGCGGATGCAGAGACGGTAGTCCTGCGCCTGCCATGAACAGAGGGGCTCCTTCTCCCGCAGAGCCCAGGGAAGTCAGCGGGTCAAGTCAACGACCAGCTAAGTCGGCCCAGCCCGCTGGACCCTCAGCCGCCACAGCATGACTCCTTCCCGGCCCCAGCCCCTCAGGATCAATGGGACACCAAGGTCGGGGGCCGGATTGAGGACCACCTGCCAGGGTGGCAGTCCATAACCACCGACAGGTGGGTCCTTCAGTTGGTAGAAAGAGGCTGCTTTATAGAATTTGTGGACAAGCCACCCACAAGGCCTCCTCTGCTCTCCTGTTACTTGGGTCAGCACAGATCACTCATCAGGCAAGAGGTACTCGCGCTCCTGCAAAAGGGAGTGGTGGAGTATGTCCCAGAGAGCCAGATAGGATCCGGATACTATTTCCACTTTCTGGTTCCGAAGAAAACAGGGGACCTCCGTCCAATCCTGGACCTCAGCGACCTCAACATGTCGGTCGCCTACAAACGTTTCGCATGGTGACCCTCCAAGGACTCATTCCCATGCTGAAAAAAGACGCCTTCTTAGCGTCCCTGGACATGCAGGATGCCTACCTGCACATCCCAGTAGCTCAAGCGCACAGGAGGTTCCTGCGCTTCGAGTTTCTCGGCCACCACTTTCAGTTCTGGACCCTTCCGTTCGGACTGTCTTTGGCCCCAGGGTCTTTACCAAGTGTATGGCAGTGGGCAGCTGCCTCTGAGGAGACAGGGCCACCACGTGTTCCCGCACCTGGACGACTGGCTTCTCATGGCCGCCTCCAAAGAGGCACTGTTGATGGCTATTCAGAGCACCCAGGACCTGTTCCAGTCTCTGGGCATTCTTATCAACTACGAAAAGTCTCTCCTAGTACTGTCCCAGAAGCTGCAGTTCATAGGCGCAGTTCTGGACACCGTCCAAGGAAAAGCCTTTCTCCCCGATGAAAGAGCGGAACACATCAGATCCCTCATCAGGGATCTTTCGGCGAAAAAGACCATCCCCGCCAGGTTGGTCCTTCGCTTGCTCGGACACATGGCTGCGGCCATTCCAACTGTCCCTTTGACAAGGCTCCACATGCGGGTAACTCAGTGGATGCTCAAGGTGCAGTGGGACCAAAGGCAAGACCACATGCAGCATCCGGTCAGAATCACGAACACCGTGATTCGAGACTGGCAATGGTGGCTAGGACCCAGGAAACTTTCGCATGGTGTCCCATTACGCGCTGTCCCCGAAGGCAATCCTTCCACAGACGCCTCAGGGCTGGGATGGGGAGCGCACCTGAACGGGGTGAAGTCCCAGGGAACGTGGACCCCTCAGGAAGCTCACCTCCACGTCAACATGCTGGAGATTAGGGCGGTCCTGTACGCCCTGCAGGCCTTTCAGTCAGAAATACCGTCGAGTACCCTTCTGATTCAGACAGACAACACGGCGGTGATGTATTACCTCAACAAACAAGGAGGCGCACTCTCTTACCCCTCTGCAGGGAGGCTATGAGGGTGTGGGATTGGGTAATCCGACATGGCGCGAGCCTGATTGCAGTTCACGTTCCCGGAGTGGACAACACAGTCGCAGATGGCCTGAGTCGTTCCCAGGCCAGAGTCCACGAGTGGGAACTTCTTCAGGAGGTAGCAGAGGATCTGTTTCTTCGATGGGGCACTCCAGAGTTGGACTTATTCGCTTCCCCATCCAATGCAAAACTGCCCAATTTTTGCACGCTAGATCCAGGGCCTGGTGTTTTCTGGTGAGACGCGTTGTCCCTCTCCTGGGCGGACAGATTCCTCTACGCTTTCCATCCCTTCGATCCAGAGAGTTCTTCTCAAACTGCGCAGGGAGCATGCAACAGTGATCTTGGTAGCACCTTTCTGGCCCAGGCAGATCTGGTTCCCCATGCTGACGTAATTGTCCCGGGAACCTCCAGTTCCGTTGCCTTTCAGCTCCCACCTATTGTCTCAGGCGGAGGGTTCACTAGTCCACCCGAACTTACGCTCACTGAACCTGCATGCATGGCTCCTAGAGACATAGCCATTATGCGTTACGGGATCTCGCAAGAGGTGGCGGAAGTCCTTTCCGAGGCCAGAAAGCCAGCAGCGCATGCGACGTATGCCATGAAGTGGCGCCGTTTTTGCTTATGGTCGCAGGCGCTGCGCCTTTCCCCTTTAGAATGCCCGGTGAAAGGGGTGCTGGAATACCTTCTTTCCCTATTCCATTCGGGTCTCGCCTACTCCTCCATTAAAGTGCACCTCTGCGCAATCTCTGCATACCACTTCCCAGTGGGACAGCGCACAGTGGCACAGCTTGATGCCTCTCGAGACTTCCTGAGAGGGGTGTTGCACCTTAGGCCATCCATCAAGGATCCCGTTCCTCCTTGGGACCTACTCTTTGTCCTGGAACAACTCACGCTTCCCCCCTTTGAACCTGCTGCAGATTGTGAGCTGCGTTTTCTGTCGTGGAAAACGTTATTTTTAGTTGCTGTCACGTCAGCAAGGAGAGTTTCCGAGCTTCACGCTATCATGTGCAAGGAGCCTTATTTAATTTTTCACCAGGACAGAGTGTCTCTGAGGACGAATCCTAAATTTCTGCCTTAGGTGGTCTCTGCCCTCACTCTCAACCAGGACATCGACTTGCCTGTGTATTTCCCCAAGTACTCTATTAGAGGAGAGGCGTTGCTTCACACCCTGGATGTTCACCGCTCTTTAAGGTTCTACCTGAATAGAACTAAACAGCTTCGCAAGTTGGAGCAACTATTCGTTTCCTTCGCTGAGAGGATGCTGGGCCGACCAGTCTCAAAGCAGACCCTTTCTCGCTGGCTTGTCCAGTGTATTTCATTTTGCTACTACAACAGACATAAGCCCCTTCCGGGGCCACTCGACAAGCGGGGTGGCTACCTCCTTTGAAGCACTGCGCAACGTCCCCACCTTGGCCATTTGTGCTGCAGCTACTTGGAGCTCAGTGCACACATTTATTAGGCACTATAGCCTGGATATTACATCACGGCGGAGAGCGGGTTCGACCTAACTTGTTCTACAGGGTCTCCTGTCCTAGAGTCAGGACTTGTTCAAGATCTCTCACTTTCCTCCTCCCAGAATGCTTTCAGGCGCTGTTGGCAGTAATCAGTCCTAATGGTGTTACCTGCTGCAAGGCTGTATCTCGAAGTAAGATGGTACAGTTACGTGTAAGACTTGCATCAGATCTTCGAGAACAGCTCTGCAGCAGGCACCTCCTCGCCCACCATTCCCCCTGGAGGAGGTATGGCCTACCAGGCCTTGGCAGGAGCTTTAGCCCTTTTCTTCTGATGGCGGATCCTCGGTCTCCCCTTCTGATGTCATCCTGCGGCCGGGAGTCTCCGGGGAGAACTGGGAATCTGGCGGGACTGCCTCCTTATGTACTACGTCTGACGTCAGGGGCGGGACCGACGTCGGAGGCGGTCCCCGCTGAAGACTGCTAGCTAGAAGATTTCCGTGGGGTCCTGACACCTGCCGGCTTCAGTCCTAATGGTGTTACCTGCTGCAAGAGCTGTTCTCGAAGATCTACTGTTACGGTAAGTTCTTACATAACTGTACTTTTCATTTTCATATGTCATTTTATTCCACACATCATGTTTCCATTTACTGCCTGTTTCTTTCTAAACTTGCTTTACATAAGGGCAGTGAATAAAGAAGTGTTCTAAGATTTCTTCTACCTGAAAACATGTCAATCTTGGACACCCGCTTTCCTCCTGTTCCTTATGTTTTCCATTGCCCTTGACTCCCAGTCACCCATGGCTACACAGCCACACTGTATCCCACATTCTGGGGGAGGGGGGTGCTTTTATCTATTAAATAGTTCCCCATTCTAATATTATATTCTGGGTGTACTCCTTTAAATTCTGTCTGCTGATGGTAACCATATTCTTGTATTGTGGTGTAAATTTTCCTTCTTTCTGGATATACCTTTGCAAGCACTAATTGCCTTTTCCTTATTTTTTCCATATTCGGGAGAATGAAAGTTGGAATTGGGGTATTAATACAATTTTTTTTTTTTTTTACTTTTAGTGGAGATTGACCCCAAATTTGTAATACAAGTACCATCCAGCAAGATGCTACATCCTTCCATGGTCCATTAGAAAAGGACTGAAACTTTGCAATCTTTGCCTGAAAAAAATAAGCTATAAAAAACTTAAGGGATTCAATAAGTTTATCCCTCCTTTATATGACTTGTTTAATGTGTTCCTTTAATCGAGTTTAACCTACTCCCCCATATTGTTTGAAACACTAGGCTTAATATGCTTGTGTCTAAAGAAGTTGGAGGTGGAAAAAACACACTTAAATATGAGAAAATTGGAAGCAAAAAAGTTTTAACTATAGCTTTTTTTTTTTTTTTTTCTGGGTTTGCTGCCGTGCTTTCCAAATCATAACTTTATTTTTCCCTGTTTCTGTTTTTTCCATCCAATTAAAGCTGCATCTCCTTTTCCAAAGGTTATACCCAAAATGTTTGTTGGTATCAGAATTCTGTATTCCTTGAATGTCTAAGGTATAATCTTCTTGGACATAAATTCTCCACCACTCATTTACACGAATGGGAGTATGCTGGGAGGCGCTAGGACCCAGCGGGAGCAAACTTTTTCAGAAGGGCCGGCGCCTGAGATGAAGCAGTGAGTAAGCGGTACCGCGAGCCTGGCACGTGCAATAATGGCTATCTCTGCGTCGACCCTCCAGCCGCCTCAGTTCCTTTTTTCCCCGCCGTCGAGTGCGCTTCAGTGACAACGTTGCTTGTCTGCCGGGAATTAAACTTCACTAGCAGCTTAGTTCTTTTTATTGCTTTATATATTATCTCAAATCAATACCGATTATTTTTATTAATTCCAACTTGTACAAGAGAAGTCTTCAGCCCTCCATTGTCTGAGTCGACCATGAGTGGGTCAGGTGATGGTAGGGAGACTTTGTATGAAAGCTGTTCAGTCAGCCGGGTTGGGTCTGGTTGTGCCGCCCTCCCCAGTGGGGGTGGGGGTCCTGACAGCAGAACAGTCAAATGCTCAGGGAGATGGTCCCAGTATAAACGGAAACGGTCCCATTCTCTGCACCGTTTGGCCTCGAGTTCTTCTTCGACACACAGGTCAAAGAAGAAACGGCATCACTCGAGGTCTCCCTCTGGTACGTCTGCATGTAGACAGTCGGTTATTAGGGCCAGGCGCCGGTCTCCTCCTCTGTCGGAGTCACCGGTTTCTGTCTCTGGTGGCCGACCTCCTCGACACCGGAGCTAGTCTCCGCCTATTGGAAGAGCTTCCAATGAGCAGTTTTACCATTGGGCTGCTGTTATGGAGCAGTGGGCTCGGAGGTTGGTCCGGTTCCCCGAGCCGGCCAGTCCGACACTGGGGCCTTCGGGCCATTCGGTTTCATATGGGCGGGTAGGGCAGTTGGGCCTTCCTAGTCATGCGGCGCCTTCTTCGGTGCCGTTGACTCTCTGCTCGGGTGCCTGTCCCCCTCATACATCAGCAACACGGGTCTACACCGATGCCTCCATCTCCTGCCATTTTTCCTTCTTTTACTTCCAATCACAGTTTTCAGACTTCTGTGACGTTGCCGTCGTCCGCGGTTCTGACTTCTCCGGTGCCGGGTGCTCGGTCGGTGCCATCTGCAGCACCACCGGCATCTCTGTCTGCACCGTCTGTGACACCGCGCTCTTTGTCGGTGCCGTGTGCGACACTGTTTCCAATGATTGCTGCTCCTTTGCTCTCTGCACCGTTTTTGTCGACGGTGCCGGGGATGAGTGCGGCGCTGTCTGGTCTTCACAGGTTTTCAACTCCGGTTCTTTCTTCTTCCTCCTGTTTTTCACTCCTTTCCTGTCTATACAGTCCCCCCCCACCAAGATTGTCAGGAGATGATTTTGAGCCTGATCCAGATCTTCACCTGGGTGGTGATGTTGATGCTTAGGGGGGCAGTGTAGCGCAGTGGTTTAAGGCTCTGAGCTGCAAATCTGGTGACATCCAGCAGACCAGACCTGGGTTTGAATCCCACAGCTGCCACTTGCATACTGTGTGACCCTGAGCAAGTCACTTAACTTCTCTGTGCTCCCAGGTCACTCCTGTAACAAAAGCTTTCAGCTTAGTGTGCTACTCCTGGTTAAACAACTAAAAAAAAAAATGCTGACACTGCCCTGGAGGCAGGGATCAGTACTCCTGCAGAGCCTGTTATTGAGGTCCTTTCCTTTAAGTCTCTGCTCAAGAATTTAAATTCTACTCTTTCTCTCCAGACTACAGAAATAGATCCTGGGAAGCTTTTGCATCTCCAATATCTTCATGTCCCAGAAATCCCTATGGATTTAACTCCTCCGGTACAGCCCTCTTTCGAGCTCCCTTCACAGATGGTGTGGAAGAGTCCGGCTCTTATTCCTTCCGTGGCCATTCCCTTCACAGATGGTGTGGAAGAGTCCTGCTCTTATGCCTTCCGTGGCCAAGTCCATAGATAGAAAGTATGCCCCTCCCAAGGATCGCCCTATTTTGGCCTCACAAGCCTTTGCTGATGCCATAGCGGTCCTGGCAGAGCATGATAAGGCTGTCCTACCTCAGGAATCTACAGCTCGACCTATAAACAAAGAATCTCGCAAGATAGACACCTTAGGTAAGAGAGTCTTTGCTGCTTCAACCCTGGGCATGCACATTGCCAGCTACCAGGGCTAGTTTTCTCAATATGAGTATGTTCTTTGGCATTCGCTGAAAGCAATGGTAGAAGCCCTTCCTGAATCGGAGGTTAACTCAGAGCTACTTCAAACCATAACTAGGGGTATCAAGTTCAATAACCAATAGGTTAAAGCTGCAATGGACGCCTTCAGTACCGCTTCCTGGGCATCGGCTGGCATCTGCACCAGTCACCACTCTTGGCTGCGTACTTCGGGCTTCACGAGTGAAGCCCAACAGCAAGTCATGGCCTTACCTTTTGACTGTATGTATTTGTTCGGACCTCAGGTGGAGCAAGCACTAGACTCCACATGGAAGACTAGGTCTGCCATTAATACAGCCAGACCTACGCTCCTCCTGGAGGGTGGGTGGAAACAAGCGCCAGTTTCACAACTGTCAGTCCTTGTGGGGCAAAGGCAGAGGAGGCTTTCACAGAAACCAGAACCCTCAGCCGCAGAGAGCGCAGCAGAAGGCACAAGGCCCAGAAGCACCCAGTGCCACCTTCAGAGTTTCCAGCCCAGGTCCCACCTCAGCTGCCCAAGGGGGACTCCTCCTCAGCAGTGAGAGGACGTCTGACTCACTTCTACAGCCAGTGGAAATCTATAACATCAGATGAATGGGTCCTCAGAATAATCCGTGAGGGGTACTCTCTGTCTTTAGGAAATCCCTCCAGGTCATCCTCCCAAATGCTAGCCCAGGCTGTCAGCTGTACAGTCAGACCTTCTTGCTTCCAAGGTAAAAGGCCTTCTGAACAACAGGGCAGTAGAAGTAGTACCGCTGGATCAGCAAAACACAGGTTTCTACTCCCATTACTTTCTGGTCCCAAAGAAAACCTCCGGCATGCGCCCCATTCTGGATCTCAGAAAGTTAAACAAGTTCCTACACAAGGAAAGGTTCAAGATGATATCACTCTGTACCGTACTGAACTTTGATTCATCGACACGATTGGCTAGCCTCCCTGGACATGCAGGATGCCTACCAACACATCTTCATACACCTAAAGCACCACAGATACCTAAGGTTTGTGGCACTGGGTCAACATTATCAGTTCAGAGTCCTGCCCGTTGGGTTATCCTCTGCGTCTCGAGTTTTTACAAAGTGTTGTGCAATTCTTGCAGTGTACTTCAGGAAAATCGGAATACAAGTGTTCCCATATCTGGATGACTGGCTCCTAGCAAGTTCCTCCAGGCAAGAGACTCTGGAGGCCGTAGCCATGGACTCAGGCTTCCTCTCGTCCATGGGAATCCTGCTGAACTTCAACAAGTCACAGTTGCAGCCCTCCCGGAAGCTCCACTTCATAGGAACTCTTCTGGATACCTCCTGTGCGAAGGCTTTTCTTCCAGAGGACAGAAGGAGCGATATCTTACAGATGGTCCGATACATCAGAGAACACAGCTCGGTTCGAGTTATCTTGATGCAATAGATGCTGGGCCTCATGGCATCCTGGGTGTTCACTGTACCTTTTGCTCATCTTCACATCAGAACCTCTCAGTGGATGCTCAGTGGTCCCCAGCCACTCGCCCTCAGTCTTTCATCAAGGTGATGGAACGTCTGAAGAGGTTGCTCACCTGGTGGTCTCAGGAGGACAACCTTCTGGAAGGATATCCCTTCGCCCCTCTGTATCATCAGATCTTCCATTACCACGAATGCATCCCTGATGGGTTGGGGAGCTCACTGCCGGGATCTCCACACCCAGGGTACATGGACTCAGGACGAGTCTCAACTTCACATAAACATCCTGAAAATGAGAGCTGTCCTCTATGCAGTCCAAGCTTTAGAGGGCATACTCTGTCACAAGAGCATTCTCCTTGAAAAGGACAACAAGGCAGTGATGTATTACATCAACAAACAAGGCGGTGCACACTCTTATCCATTATGCAGGGAAGCAGTGAGAATGTGGGAATGGTGCCTGGAGCACAAGGCTCTGATTCAGGCGGTTTACCTGCCAGGAGTACAAAACATAGAAACATAGACTTTGACGGCAGATAAGGACCGCTAGGCCCATCTAGTCTGCCAATTTCCCTACCTACAGGATAGGCCGCAGATCCTAGTTAACCAACAGCCTATATCTTCCTGCCCCCCACAAGAATTGCGTTATGTCTGTCCCATGCATTCTTGAATTCTCCCACAGTTTTAGACCCCACAGCTTCCTCAGGAAGGCTGTTCCATGCATCCACTACCCTCTCTGTGAAATAATACTTCCTCACATTGCAACTGAACCGCCCTCCTTCTATCTTTAAATTGTGTCCCCTTGTTCTTGCAAGTCTCTTTTTCTGAAAGATGCTACCCTCTTGGACTTTGTTGATTCCCTTGAGGTACTTGAAAGTTTCTGTTATGTCCCCCCTCTCCCTTCTTTCCTCAAGGGTATACATATTAAGCTCCTTTAGTCTCTCCTCATCATTGCTTCTCTGCAGACCCTGCACCATTTTAGTTGCCCTCCTCTGGACTGCCTCTATCCTGTCTATGTCCTTGCAGAGATGGGGTCTCCAGAACTGGACACATGTATTCCAGATGGGGCCTCACCAACTGTCTGTACAGAGGGATAACAACTTCCTGTTTTCTGCTGCTGGTGCCTCTCCTATACATCCCAGTATACCCGGCCCTCCCTACTGCCTTCTCACATTGCTTGCTTACCTTAAGGTCATCTGATATGATTACCCCAGGTCCCTTTCCTGTTTTGTTGTTGTTACTACCTCCCCACCCATTGTGTATTCTTCCCCTGGGTTCTTGTTTCCCAGGTGCATTATTTTGCACTTTTTGCATTGAATCCTAGCTGCCATACATCTGACCATTCCTCCAACCTTGCCAAGTCCCTTTTCATCCTTGCCACGCCTCCTTGTGTATCAACCCTGTTGCAGATCTTTGTGTCATCTGCAAAAAGGCATACTTTTCCTTCCAGTCCCTCTGCAGTGTCACTGATGAAGACATTAAAAAGGACTGGACCCAATACTGAACCCTGCGGTACCCCACTGGTAACCGCCCTTTCTTCAGAGTAGACTCCATTTACAATTACCTTCTGTGTCCTGTTGTCCAGCCAATGTTTTACCAGGCTACCACCCTGGGACCCACTCCCAGGCTGGTTAATTTGACTAATGATCTTTGTGTGGGACTGTGTCAAATGCCTTACTAGAAGTCTAGGTAGGCCATGTCCACAGCCCCTCCCTGGTCTTCTACTTTGGTCACCCAGTCAAAGAAATCTATTAGATTAGCCTGACATGACCTTCCTGTGCAGAACCCATGCTGCCTTGGATCCTGTGCTCCACTGACCTCTAGGTACTCAACTGTTCTTTCCTTCAGAAGTGACTCCAACACTTTCCCTACCACAGAGGTCAGACTGACAGGTCTGTAGTTTCCTGCCTCTGTCTTGGTCCCACTTTTGTGAAGGGAATCCATCCACCTTCCTCCAGTCCTCGGTACCACACCATCCTCCCATGATTTATTAAAAGAGTAGCCAGTGGTTTCACTAGTTCCTTCCTTAATTCTTTTAGAATTCTGGGGTGAATTCCATCAGGACCCATTGCTTTGTCCACCTTCAGTTTTAGGAGTTCTTGCAGAACCCTTTCTTCTGTGAAGGACTGGGATCGACCCCCTATCAAGAGTGCTTCTGTTAATTGGATTAGGCACTTCCCCTCCTCTTTAGAATACTGAGCAGAAATATTCGTCTGCATTCCTGCTTTTTCACTGTCCCCTCTGCCCACCCAACCGCTCATTCTATTCAGCCTCACTATCCCTCCTCTTGTCTTTCTACCGCTGATGTACCTGTAAAAGGTTTTATCCCCTTCTTAACTGAGTTGGCTATCTTTTCCTCAGTTTTGGCCTTTGCTATTCTGACTTCCCTCCTGCTTCTTTCTGCCTTAACTGGTACAGCTCTCTGTCCTGCTCCTTCTGTGTTTCCTTATACTTCGAATGCTATCTTTTCTTCCTGACTTTCACAGCCACCTCTCTTGAGAACCATAGTGGCTTTTTCATTTTGATTTGTTTATTTGCTTCACACAGGCTGCTTGTTGCCTCTGTGATGGCAGTTTTGATAATTCCCATTGTTGCTCCACACCTCCTTCTAGCCTGTTTGCTGAGTGCTTTTCTGAGGGGCACTCCATCTTGCCAAAGTCAGCTCTCCTAAAGTCCAGTACCCTCACTTTGTATGGCTTGACTCGTGTAGCTGAGTTTTACGTGAACCACACTGTTTGGTCACTTGTCCCCAGATGGCAACCACTTCTAGATCTGAGATCCTCTCCCTGCCCCGCTTGACAGTACGAGGTCTAAGAATGCTCCCTCATGAGTGGGTTCCGAAACTAGCTGTCTAATGCCTGCCACCTGTAGGGCGTCAAGAATGGCCCTGCTCTTGGATGTGGCTGCAGCAAATGTGCTCCAGTTAACATCTGGCATATTCAGGTCTCCCATCAACAGTATCTCCCTTTCTAGGACATGGATATGTTGTTCATCCACACTCATTGGCAGGTATCCTTGCCGCTTAAATCTTGCCGGAAGGTCTTCAGCTTGCTCCTCCCACCCACCGGGTAGTATAACTTCGCTCCGCCCCATGGCGCCAGATCTTCCTTACCGCTTGGAAGCTCAGGTTCCCTCATAACAGCTCCGCGTTTGAGATTGGTTCCTATTTCTCAGTTTCCGGATTTAAAATAAATTTTGCTAAAAGACTTCAGTCTTGATCCCTTGCGGCCGCGATGGACAAATCGACTCTCGATTTGAGAGATGCCCATGCGGGCAGAAGATGTCTGGACGGATCCACACCCAGTGTCTACTGTTAGGCCTTGAGCACGACCCGCAGGCTTGCGACCTGTGCTCATCTTTCGGCCCACGTCCTCCGAACCGTGCCCAATTGCAACTGGGCGTCGAAGCGTTTCCCTCCGGTGAAGTCCAAGGAGAGCCCGGTTGGCGTTGTCGCGTGTGGCGGGCTCGGGCGGATCAGCCTGAGCTGGATGATCGCCTCGAAGAGGAGGCGGCGGGTCAGATCTTCCTCGGCCGTGCATTTATCCCGCCTCTCTGGGTTCTTCCTACACGGCTTCTTTTAAGGAGCTTTGTCTGTCCCTCTCCACTAAGGGAGAAGGGCCTACGTCTGCTGGACCTTATTCTCGGTCCAAAAAGAAGGACAGGGGTAAGTCCCTCCGTCGACGCTCTTGGGAGCGGGAAAGGTCCCTCTCCCCGAGTTGTCGACCGTCGGCTTCGGCCACTGGCCTCACGGTGTCCCCGTCAGGTCAGTTGACCGAGACTCCCACCGACGAAGTCGAGATTTTTCTCGACCCGTTGGACGGGCTGTCGCCTTTAGCAGCGATTCCCCTCTCCCGGTTCCCCGGGAGAAGTGGAGGATCCCGTGGGCTCGCCTGTGCCTCCGGTTCCGGAGCCCTCGGATGGACCATCCGAGCGAGGGAGTGCCGGTTCCGGCCGACACCTCCCCGCACCGACCTCGGAAATTCCGGGAGTCTCGGTCTCGGACCTCTTCGCGGTCCAGCCGATCCCACCGTCATAGGCGGTCTCGTCTCGGCGGCACATGCAGCGCGCCGGCGTCGCTCGTCCTCCTCCTCGGACGAGGGGAGGCTTGGTGGTAAATTATGTCGGCAGTGCATGGACCTGTATGTTGCAACAGCTCCTCCTGGCCGGGAGTAAGCCGACCCCGTCGCCTTCCCGGCCATTAAGTGGCTGTCACCGAGCGGCGACACCCCCTCGACTTATCCGAGGAGCCTATACCCAGGCGGTTGTTGGGCAAAACCAGCTGCTCCACCGATTCGGTGGAACCTCCGCCTCCACAGCCACCAATTGGGGCTCGACCAAGGATTCTCGGTTGGCTAAGGGTCTACCCATCGGCTGTCAGTTACCCTCACTCCCGACCGACCTCGGCAGGTGAAGGGTGGCTCAGGCCAGAGGCAGCTCTTGAGGACTCTTCCGGTCCAAAGATGATTCCTCCTTTTTCTCCAAGCGACTGGACTTGGAGTCTTCAGGAGGTCAGTCAATGGACGATAGCCCGTCGTCCTTCCTAGGACTGCTTCGGCTCATCTCGAGTCCACCGGGATGGAGCTCGAACCCGTTTCAAAGCGGGCCGGGTATCCCTCACGGAGATTCTGGACCAGGATTCTCCAGCAGGCCTTTCCGGTGGCGAGGCCATAGTGGGTCCGGCACTGGAGCTTTGGCAGCGCCCTGCTTCCTGCCCTGCGCCGGCCAGGATGGCCAGAAGTATGCAGTCCCTACGGTTCCTTGTCCGGGTTTTGAACACCCCTCTGCTGAGGGGTTGGTTACCGACAGCTTTCGGCGCACCGGCAGCGTAGGGATGTGGACAAACCTCCTGACAAGGAGGTCAAGGGGTGGACTATGTCGGGCGAAAAGTCTCGCTGCGTCTCTCTCGGCCCGTCCAGGCCAGTTCGGCCGTCCTCATGGCACATTTTTCTCATGCCTGTTGGGCTCCTGGATGAGTCATCCTCATCTTCCCGCCCGATCTGCAGACTACGGTTAAACAGTGCGGGACCAGGGCAGTGGCCAAACAGCAGCTCCAGACTGCTTTGGATATGGGACTCATGTGCCAGATCGGTGGCGGCCGTGAGTGGCTATGCTCGCCGGGTTTGGCTGAGGATATCCACCTTACTCGGATACCCAGCACAAGTTGGCGGATGTTCCCTTGGGACTGACCTCTTCAGCCCTGGGGTGGAAGGTCACCTGCAGAGGATCGAGAGTCCAATGCTACCTTGGACTCGGTCTCTTCCGCTCAGAAGGACAAAGGCCTAAAGCACAGCCTAAGCCCTTCGTCCTTCTGTGCCTGGGCGCCCGGCCCAGCAACGCCAGGGCCAGCAGGCTCGGCCTTGGCATCCCAAACCCAGCTGCCGCCTCCTCTACAGGAGGCAGGGAGGAAAAGGCCCAGGAGGTCCTCGGCCGGTCCCTCCTCCAAGCCTGCCCAGTGACGGGCTGAGGGGTACGCCTCATTCCGCTCACTCACTCCCTGGTCCCCCCGTGGGGACGGCTCCGCACTTCGCTCCGCCTGGTCCGCTGTTACCACGGACAGGTGGGTCTTGGAGGTGGGGAAGAGGCCTGCCTCTGGAATTCGAAGCAGGCACCACCCTTCAGAGCCGTCGCCTAGGGGGCTTGGGTCCCCAGCTCTCACTGGTGCGCCTGCCGGCCGACATCGCCTCCTCCCAGAAGGAGGTGATAGAGAGGTGGCAGACCCTCCTTCAGACCCAGGGTTTGTGTCCAGGTACTTCCTGGTTCGAACGGACAGGGGCTGGCGCCCCTTCGACCTACACGACTAAACAAGTTCCTAAGGTCTCGAACCTTCAGGATGGTCACTCTGGCTCAGATAATACCATCCTTGAACGCGGCGTGGTTCCTGCTTCCTCTGACTTGAGGACGCTTTTTCATGTCCCTATCCGTCCTGCCTCACCAGAGATTCCTTCGCCTCGAGCGAAGGATCCTTTTCGAGTTCCAAGCCATGCCCTTCGGCTTGTCTCCAGCTCCCAGGGTCTTCACCAAATGCATGGCAGTGGTGACAGCATTCTCATGGTGCCAAGGGGTCCGTGTACCTTACCTGACCACTGGCTGATAGCAGCTCCCTCAGGAAGGAGGCGGAGGGTCCAGAGATCTGGCCCTCCAGGTTCTGCCTCAACTGGGCCTCCTTATCAACGAGGCCAAGTCGAACTCGAGCCAAAGCAGGTGATTCTATTCATCGGGCGGCCCGACTCTCTTGAGCCAGAGCTGGCTCATGCGGACAGGGCCGGGTTCTTTCCTCCTTGCCCGATCATTCTCTGGTTGGGCAATTGCGCCTGCCCGGACTTCCTGCGCCTCCTGGGTCTCATGGCGCCTGCACCAGCGTGGTCCGCTGGACCCGCTGGAACATGCGCCCTTCAGTGGGGACTGGCCAGTCAGTGGTCACACGCCGATCCTTGGACCAAGCTTAGTCGGTGACACAGGGTATGTGGAACGCCTCCAGTGGTGGACCGTTCCAGATCATTTGCAGGAGGGCATCCCGTTCGTCCGCCCCGAGCCGACGGTCTCTCTATCGACCGATGCCTCTCTGATGGGTTGGGGTGCCCATCTGGGGGAACACCGGGCTCATGGCCTCTGGTCCCCGCGGGAGTCCCGATGCCACATCAACCTGCTGGAGCTCCGAGCGGTCCTCCTAGCTCTCACTGCCTTTGCTCCGTTCCTCCGGGGTCAAGTGGTCCGAGTCCAGACGGACAATACCACGACCATGTTCTATCTAAACCGCCAGGGCGGGACGCGCTCCATGCTTCTATGCAAGGAAGCTCCAAGATTTGGTCACTGTGCAGCCTGAGGCGGATCTCCTCAGCCATTCATGTGGCAGGAGCCCAACACCCTGGCCGATGCTCCTCAGCCGATAGGGGCTGCATCCCATGAGTGGTCTCTCCTGCTGGAGGTAGTACAGCATCTGTTCTTCCATTGGGGCACACCTCAGGTGGACCTGTTCGCCTCCAGGGAGAACGCGAAGCTGAGACTGTTCCATGCCCGCCCCCCTCAGCAGGGCTCGCTGCAGGGGGATGCCTTCTCGAGGCAGTGGACCCCGGGCCTCTTTTACGCCTTTCCCCCATTTCCCTTGATCCACAAGGTGCTTCTCAAGGCGAGGAGGGACAAGGCGCAGGTGATTCTCATAGCCCCAGACTGGTCTCGCCAGTTCTGGTACCCAGATCTCCTCAGTCTCAGCTCCAGGACTCCGGCGCTTCCAGCTCGCCCGGACCTGCTCTCAGTCAATCAGGGAAGGTGTTCCATCCGGACCTTCAATCCCTGCACCTGACGGCCTGGTTCCTGAGCTGCTAGAGTTCCAGGCCTTGGGTCTTTCCGACGAGGTCCTCAATGTAGTTGAGGCATCCCTAGGAGTCGCACCAGAAAATGCTATGCCTTCAAATGGAAAAGGTTTTCCATTTGGTGTCAGGGCAAGGGCTTGGACCCTTCCTCCTGTTCCTTGGCAAGCATCTTGGACTATTTATGGTCCCTTTCTAATCAAGGGCTTAGGTCGTGACCCTAAGGGTGCACCTGGCAGCCATCTCTGCTTACTGGGGGCGGGCGGGAAGCAGTCTGTGGCGCAGGAGAAGGTGGTCTGCATGCTCAAAGGCCTTGATCACATTTCCTCCAGTGCGGGAACCCCCACCTCCGTGGGATCTACTGCTGGTACTGGCAAAGCTCATGGGCGCCTTTATTCAACCTATGCACAGGTGTGCTCTCTCTCACCTGTCGTGGAAGACCGCTTTTGGTGGCTATCACGCCAGCCAGAAGGATGGGAGAGCTTCAGGCGCTTTCCATCGAGTCTCCTTACCTGGTCTTCCACAGGGACAAGGTTGTCCTGCGCCCCCAACCGAAATTCCTTCCGAAGGTGGTGTCGGAGTTTCACCTTAACCAGGTGTTGACTCTGCCTGTGTTCTACCCCAATCACACCTCGGAGGCCAAAATAGGCTCCATACCTTGGACCCTAGAAGGGCGCTCGCCTATTACAAAGAGCGCAAGGCTGAAATTTGGGAGAGGTTCGCCAGCTGTTTGTCACCTACGCTAAGGCCGGATCTGGCAGACCTGCAGCCAAGCCGGACGATAAGCAGGTGGGTCACTTCCTGCAAAGATCTCTGCTATAAGTTGGCGGGCATGGAGCCTCCCAGAGGATAAGAGCTCATTCTACCCGCCATACTTGCTGCACGGTGGCTGCTTCCAGGGACGCCCTATCCAGGAAATCTGCAGGCTGCTACCTGAAGTCAGCAAACACTTCATTACCCATTACCACATCGACCTTGAGTCACGCCCGGGATGCTGGTTTTGGGGCCTGTTCTCCAGTCTCTCTTTCCCAAGTAAGTATTGGGGTGTGCTGCCTTGCCTCCTCCTCCCGGAGAACTGCTAGGAGTCTGCTAATGAGTGTGGATGAACAACATATCCATGTCCCTAGAAATACAGGTTACTCACCTGTAACAGGAGTTCTAGGAATGGTATATGTTGTTCATCCACACACCCACCCGACCTCCCGGCTTTGATCAAAGACAAACTGAGCTTCCAGCGGGCCAGATCTGGCGCCATGGGGCTGGAGCCGAGAGTTATACCACCCGGTGGGTGGAGGAGTGTTTGAAGACCTTCCGAAGATTTAAAGCGCAAGGATACCTGCCAATGAGTGTGGATGAACAACATATACCATTCCTAGAACTCCTGTTACAGGTGAGTAACCTGTATTTCTCTGCCATTCTAAGAATGCCTTCCATCATATCCTTATCCATTCCTTCCCTGACATGGGGTCTGTACACAACCCCGTGCGGATTTGGTGCCTTTCCAGTCTCCAAGGTGACCCACAGTGCCTCCCTCTCCTCCCTGTTTACTCTTTTTGTTCAGTTGCTTTATCCCTTCCTTTACATAGAGCTACTCCTCCCCTCTTCTCCCTGCAGTTATGTACCCTGGTATGTTAACATCCCAGTCATGGTTCTCTGTGTACCATGTTTCTGTGACTGCTATGATATCCAGGCATCCCTCTTCCATTAAGGCCACCAGCTCAGGGAGCTTGTTGCCCAGACTCACGGGCATTGGTACTCATTACCCTCCATTTCCTGATGGTCTTACTCCTTTTGCCCCATCCCTGTCCTTCTTGCCTTTGTCACTTTCTCCATTTACCCTGCCCTTCTCCCTATCGACACCTCCATGTTGGTGTTTCCACACTTACTACCGTGATTGTTTGGGGGGCTAGGATTTTCCTGCCCTTTCCAGTGCCTCCCCTTGGCTGGTTTAAAAGCTTGCCAATGAAGCATTTAAACCTATCACCCTAGGATCCTGGTTTCCTCCTGGACAGATGCAGCCCATCATGCCAGTATAGGCTTGCATCACTCCGGTGGACCCCAGTCCCCAATGAAGCAAATCCCTGAGCTCCACACCAGTTTTTCAACCACTGATTGAACTCATGGCACTGAACACCCAGCCTCTCCTATGCCATAGATGGGTAGCACCTCCTAAAAGGTTACTGCAATGTATACTTGGACTAAGGCCCTCCCCAATTCCACAAACTCTTCCTGCGCTTCTGTAATCCCTTTCTTAGCCAGGTCATTTGTCCCTAGGTGGACAATGACATCAGCTCCCTCCCTTGTGCAACTGCTCCGGCAATCCTGAGAGTTCGCTCCCTGTCCCTCAAGCCATGGCGCCAGGCAGGCACCTTACCCTCTCCCTTCCTTGCCCAGTTCTGACTTTCCTAACAATGGAGTCCCCACCAGCAGTTGTTTTTCCTTCCCTGCAGGGTCCCCTGCCACCCTCCTGTGGGTCTCCTTTGTGGAGGTTCCCAGCATCCTCCTGGTCTCCTGTAGGTGCTCTCCATAGAGGAACCACACTTTGCCAGAATGGCACGGAATTGTGGAGAGTACAACTGGAGGATGTGCCTCTTTCCACCACCTCACCCTCCCTGAGCCCACTGTGGTCCAACCGCCTCTTTCTTGGCAACCTCTGAGGAGCAGCAGTGGCACTGGTGGTCCCTGGTTGGAAGAGGAGGTCCCACAATCCTGGCCAACTCAGCCTGGAGATGAGCAACCTCCTCCCTCAGCCCAGAGAGGTGCCTGCAGATGGGACAACACCGCATCCTCCAGAACATCTCCTGGAAGACTGCTGCTCCACAGCCACTGCACTGCACCACTCCAATCGTGTCTTATTTCTAGCCCCTTAACTGTTTGCAATCCTTACTCTTTCCTCTGTTTTTTTTTTCTCTCTCTCCTTACTTTCTGCCCGTGTGCCCTTTAAGCTCCTGATTGTCCTGTTCTGAGACAAGAATATCCTATATTTCTCAGTGGACCACTTACTTGTTCAGAGGCAGACCTCCAGCAGCTAGAGGGGCCAGAGAGCTACTCTTGCCCTTCTAGGATGGTGGGTCCTTGTAGGTACTGTGATCACTCACTTCCTGCCCCTAAACAGGAAGTTCCTGTCTGTCAAATCCTGTGCCTATAAAAATAGAACTAGCTTTGGGTGGGAAGGAGGGCAATATAGTCCCAGTAGAGAAGTTCAGTCACACAGCAGTCCTTTCTCCTGGTGTCTTCTGCCAAGCTATAAACGAGCTCAGCGGAATGGAGGCGGATCTTCATGAGTGGTCTCTCGACTTAACAGTCGTTCAGGCATTCTTCAAAGAGTGGGGAACTCCAAACCTGGACCTTTTTGTCCCCCAGTCAGCGCAAAACTGCCTCTCTTCTGCTCCAGAAATCCAGGACCTGGTATTTTTTGTCAGGGTGCATTCAGGCTGCGGTTGACAAAACACCTTTTATATGCTTTTCCTCCTCTTCACCTAATTCAGAAGGTACTACTCAAATTGGAGTCTTAGGTGGGCAGAATGGTTCTCATTGCTCCCTTCTGGCCTCAGCAGATATGGTTCCCGCTGCTTAACAGACTATCGGACCCCTCGTACGCTTCCCCTTCAAACGAATCTTCTGACCCAGGGTCCTCTGGTCCATCCCAACCTGAGGTCGCTTCACCTTCATGCTTGGTTCCTGAAGAGATAGAGGTGAATAAGTTCGATGTTCACATAAGCCAGCCACTAGAAAAACCTACACAGCTAAATAGAAGCGTTTCTCAATGTGGTGTGCAAAATCCCCTTTGAACACTTTTTCCTGCCCACCGAATAAAGTCTTGAAGTATCTTAGACCTCTCAAACACAGATCTTCAGTACTCCACAGTCAAAGTTCATCTTTATGCCTTTTCAGCATATCATGAGCTGGTACTTTCCATGTCTCTGACTCAGTTGCCCATGGTTAAGAGGTTTCTTAGGGGTATTCTGTATACTAGACCTCCTATTAGACGTCCAGTTGCAGCCTGGGACATTAACCTTGTGCTAGACATGCTCATTCATAAACCTTTCGAGCCTCTAGCTACTTGTGAGTTGAAGTTCCTCACTTGGAAAACGGTCTTCCTGGTGGCCATTATTTCAGCCCGTAGAGTTTCTGAAATACATGCACTTTTCACAGACCCCCGTACACTGTTTTTCACAAGGACAAGGTAGTTCTTAGGACTTATCCTAAGTTTTTCCCTAAGGTGGTTTCAGAATTCCATCTAACCAGCCTTTAGTCCTTCCTACCTATTTTGCGAACTTCCAGAATGAAAGGGAGCCTACCCTTCATTCGCTGGATGTTGAGAGTGTTGAGGTTCTATGTAGATAGAACGAAAGAAATTCGCAAGGCTCAACAACTGTTTGATTTCTTCAGTGAGACCCGTCTGGGTCAACCTGTTGCTATCAGATGCATTTCGGCGTGGCTGGTAGCATGCCTTCACCACTGCTGTTCTATGGCACAGGTCAAGCTGGAAGGCAGAGTGTACGCTTATTCTACCAGAGCAGTCGCAGCGTCTCTGGTGGAAATCCGTAACATGCCCATTGCAGATATCAGCAATGCAGCTATCTGGAGCTCCATCCATACTTTCGTTAAACACCATGCCCTGGATGTCCATGCCAGACATCTGTCGTTTGTCAGAACCATTCTTAACGGACTTCTGTCCTAAGCACGTGAGCTCTTTATCTCCTGCCGCCCGTCTCGAGGGATTATTTTAGCTCGGTACTCTCCCATTAGTGTGAATGAGTGGTAGAGACTTTGTCTAGGAAGATATGGAAATTACGTACCTACCGTAATTCTTGATGATCTTGGACGAAGTCTGCACCACTCATTCACACGCCCACCCACCATCCTCCGAGCTCACTTCTCTGTTTATGGTCTTCACTCCCTCAGTGGCTGAGCTGTGAAGACTTTATTGTTGACCCATCTTCACGGGTCATTCGGACTATCTTATGTCCGATTTTTAGGTTAGTTCTTCTAGGTTAGTTACGCTGCTCCTCCTTGGGGAAAAAAGGTACTGAGGCGGTTGGAGGATCAACGCCAAGATAGTCATTACCACACGCGCTGGGCTCATGGTACCGCTTCCTCGCGTCTCCATCTCAGGCGCCGGCCCTCCTAAAAAAGTTTGCTCCCACTGGGTCCTAGCGCCTCCGGCATACTCCCATTAGTGTGAATGAGTGGTGGAGACTTAGTAATTTTCATTTCTAGGAGCATGGATATGATGTTCATCCATACTCTTTGGCATGTCTCTTTCCCTTTAAATCTCACCGGAAAGTCTTCAAGCTGGTTCCTCCCACCAACCCGGGTGGTAAATACCTTGGCTCCGCCCCATGACGCCAGATCTTCCTTTCTGCTGGAAGATTCAGGTTTCCTCGTGCTAACTCAAGCCATCGTAGGCCCTGGATTCATATCATCGTTTTTTACTGAATTTAAAGCTCAAACTCGTCAAGAGTTTTCGATTCCGATAATAGCGCAACAGATATGGAGGACAAGTCGTTCCCCAGTTTTCGTCGGTGTACGGGCAGCCAGAAAATGTCACGCACCGATCCCCACCTTAATTGCGTGTACAGCCTAGGTGTCGGTCATGACACCTCCATCTGTACTTTTTGCTTGGCTTTCCATCCCAACGTCCTCGACGACTGCATGGCGCGCCTTAAGCTCGGGAGACCGGAGAAAAGGAACCCGCCGGTGAAACATTGAAATGTAGACTTTGACGGCAGATAAGGACCGCTTGGCCCACCTAGTCTGCCCATTTCCCTACCTAGAGGATAAGCTGCAGATCCTATTTAACCAACAGCCTATTTCTTCCTACCCCTCATAAAAATTGCCTTATGTTTGTCCCATGCATTCTTGAATTCTTCCACAGTTTTAGACCCCACAACCTCCTCAGGAAGGCTGTTCCATGTGTCCACCACCCTCTCTGTGAAAGAGTACTTCCTCACATTGCCCCTGAGCCATCCCTCCTCTATCTTCAAATTGTCCCCTTGTTCTTACACATCTTTTTCTGAAAGATGCTACCCTCTTGGACTTTGTTGATTCCACTGAGGTACTTAAATGTTTCTGTCATGTACCACCTCCCTCCTTTCCTCAAGGGTATACATATTAAGCTCCTTTAGCCTCTCCTCGTATGGCTTCTCTTGCAGACCCTGCTCCATTTTAGTTGCCCTCCTCTGAACTGCCTCCATCCTGTTTATGTCCTTGCGGAGATGGGGTCTCCAGAACTGGGCGCAGTACTCAGATGGGGTCTCACCAACTGTCTGTACAGGGGGATAACAACTTCCTGTTTTCTGCTGGTGATGCCTCTCCCTATACATCCCAGTATCCCCCCAGCCCTCCCTACCGCCTTCTCACATTGCTTGCCAACCTTAAGATCATCTGATATGATTACCCCCAGGTCCCTTTCCATTTTTGTTGTTACTACCCCGCCAATTGTGTAATCTTCCCCTGGGTTTTTGTTTCCCAGGTGTATTACTTTGCACTTCTTTGCATTGAATCCAAGCTGCCATACTTCTGACCATTCCTCCAACCTTGCCAAGTCCCTTCTCATCCTTTCCATGCCTCCTTGTGTATCAACCCTGTTGCAGATCTTTATGTCGTCTGCAAAGAGGCATACTTTTCCTTCCAGACCCTCTGCAATGTCATTTATAAACACATTTAAAAAGGATTGGGCCCAGTACTGAACCCTGTGGTACCCCACTAGTAATCCCTCTTTCTTCAGATTGGACTCCAATTACAATTACCTTCTGTGTCCTGTTGTTTAGCCAGTGTTTTACCCAGGCTACCACTCTTGGACCCATTCCAAGGCTGGTTAATGTGACTACTAATCTTTTGTGTGGGACTGTGTCAGATGCCTTGCTAAAGTCTAGGTAGGCCATGTCCACAGCCCCTCCCTGGTCTACTACTTTGGCCACCCAATCAAAGAACTCAATTAGATTCGTCTGACATGACCTTCCCGCTGTGAACCCATGCTGCCTTGGGTCCTGTACCCCACTGGCCTCTAGGTACTCAACAGTTCTTTCCTTCAGAAGTGATTCCATCACTTTCCCTACCACAGAGGTCAAACTGACAGGTCTGTAATTTCCTGCCTCTGTCTTGGTCCCACTTTTGTGAAGGAATCACATCAGCCTTCTTCCAGTCCTCGGTACCACTCATCCTTCCATGATTTGTTATAAAGGGTAGTCAGTGATGTCACTAGTTCTCTGCTTAATTCTTTTAGAATTCTGGGGTGTATTCCATCTGGCCCCATTGCTTGTCCACCTTCAGTTTTAGGAGTTCTTTCAGAACCCTTTCTTCTGTGAAAGGACTGGATCGACCCCCCAGAAAGTGCTTCTGTTAATTGGATTAGGTACCTCCCCCAATTCCTCTTTTGTGAATACTGAGCAGAAGTATTCATTGTGTCACTGCTTTCTCACTGTCACTCTCTGCCCACCCACCATCCATTCTATTCAGCCTCACTATTCCTCCCTTTGTCTTTCTACGCTCCCTGACATACCTATAAAAGGTTTTATCCCCCTTCTTAACTGAATTGGCTATCTTATCCTCAGTTTGTGCCTTTGCTATTCTGACTACCCTTCCTGCTTCCTTCTGCCTTAACTGGTACAGTTCTCTGTCCTGCTCCTTCTGTGTTTCCTAATAGTTCCTAAATGCCATCTTTTTCTCCCTAACCTTCACCTCCACTTCTTTTGAGAACCATAGTGGCTTTCTTTCGTTTTGATTTATTTGCTTCACACAAAGGCTTGTTGCCTCTATGATGGCAGTTTTGATATTTCCCCATTGTTGCTCCACCCCTCCTTCTAGCCTGTTTGCTAGTGCTTTTCTAAGGCACACTCCCATCTTGCCAAAGTCAGCCCTCCTGAAGTCCGGAACCCTCACTTTTGTATGGCTTGACTCTGTAGCTGAGTTTATTGTGAACCACACTGGTGGTCACTTGTTTCCAAATGGCTACCCACTTCTAGATCTGAGATCCTCTCACTGTCCCCATTTGAGAGTACGAGGTCTAAGATTGCTTCCTCACGAGTAGGTTCCAGAACTAGCTGTCTGAGGCATGCCACCTGAAGGGCATCAAGAATGGCCCTGCTTTTGGAAGTTGCTGCAGCAAAGGTGCTCCAGTTAACATCTGGCATATTAAGGTCCCCCATCAACAGTATCTCCCCTTTCTCTGCCATCCTAAGGATGGCTTCTATCATATCCTTGTCCATTCCCTCCCCCGACATGGGGGTCTGTATACAACCCTTGTGTGGATTGTGGTGCCATTTCCAGCGTCTAAGGTGACCCACAGTGCCTCCTCTCCTCCCTGTTTACTCTTTTGTTCAGTTGCTTTTATCCCTTCCCTTACATAGAGAGCTACTCCCCCTCCTCCGCCCTTCCTGTCTCTCCTGTTGGTTGTGTACCCTGGTATGTTAACATCTCAGTCATGGTACTGTGTGTATCATGTTTCTGTGACTGCTACGATATCCAGGCATCCCTCTTCCATCAAGGCCACCAGTTCAGGGAGCTTGTTGCCCAGACTACGGCATTGGTACTCATTACCCTCCATTACTTGATAGCCTTACCCCTTTTTGCCCCATCCCTGTCCTTACTGCGTTTGTCACTTTCTCCATTTACCTCTGCGCTTCTCCCTATTGACATCTCTATGTTGGTGTCTACCTCACTTAGTACCCTGATTTTTTGCTGGGGGGGCTAGGATTTCTCTGCTTCTTTCCAGTGTCTCCCCCCTTGGCTAGTTTAAATGCTTGCCAATGAAGTATTTAAACCTATCACCTAGGATCCTGGTTCTCCTCCTGGACAGATGCAGACCATCATGCTAGTATAGGTCTGCATCCCTCCAGGTGGACCCCCAGTCCCCAGTGAAGCCAAATCCCTGAGCTCTGCACCAGTTTTTCAACCACTGATTGAATCCCATGGTGTGGAGCACCCTAGCCTCACCCGTGCCATAGACAGGCAGCACCTCCCAGAAGGTTACCATGTGTGACTACTTGTCTAAGGCCCTCCCCATCTCCACAAGCGCTTCCTTCTCTCTGATCCCTTTCTTAGCCAGATCATTTGTCCCTAGGTGGACAATGACATCCAGCTCCCTCCCTGTGCAGCTGCTCCTGTGATCCTGAGGATTCGCCCCTGTCCCTCCAAGCCATGGCGCCAGGCAGGCACCTGCCTCCTCTCCCTTCCTCCCCATTTCTACCTTCCTAAATAGGAGTCCCCACCAGGAGTTGTTTCCTTCCCCTGTGGGGTCCCATGCCACCCTCCTGTGGGTCTCCTTTGTGGAGGTTCCCAGCATCCTCCTTGGTCTCCACTGTGGGTGCCTCCATAGAGGAACTACACTTTTCCAGAACGGCATAGAAATTGTGGAGAGGTACAGCTGGAGGGATGCACCTCTGTTCCACCACCCTCACCCTCCCTGAGTCCACTATGGTCCAACCGCTCCTCTTTCTTGGCAACCTCCGAGGCAACGACAGTGACCCTGGTGGTCCCTGGGTGGGAGAGGAGGTCCCACAAATCCTGGCCAACTCGGCCTGGAGACGAGCAACCTCCTCCCTCAGCCCAGAGAGGTGCCTGCAGATAGGACAACACTGCATCCTCCAGAACGTCTCCCAGAAGACTGCTGCTCCATAGCTACTGCATTGCACCACTCCCATCATGTCTTTTTTTCTGGCCCCCCTAACTGTTGTTTGGAATACTTACTCTTTCCTCGGTTTATTTTTTTTTTCTTCCCCTACTTACTGCCTCTGTGCCCTTTTAACTCCTGATCTTCCTGTTCTAAGACAAGTTCCTATATTTTTCAGTAGTCTCCTTACTTGCTCAGAGTCAGACCTCCAGTAGCTTGGGGAGGGTTGTGAGAGAGCTACTTTGCCCTTCTAGGATGGTGAGTCTTTGTGGCTCTGTGATCACTCACTTCCTGCTCCCAAACAGGAAGTTCCTGTTGTCAGCTAAATCCTGTGCCTATAAAAGTAGAACTGGTTTTGGGGGAAGGAGGGCAATATAGTTCCAGTAGAGAAGTTTTAGTTATACCAGCAGCTCCTTCCTCCTGGTACTGTGTTCTCGACAGAGCACCAGGAAATCGAAAGAAGTGAGGTGGGCATTTTCCGTGGCTACGGGATCCGCCGAACAGCTCTAGCAGGTGAAGGCCTTCAAAAGAAGAAGCTGCCCAAGCTTCCGACCAGCCAAAGTTCTCTTTGTAGCGCCTCTCCTCAACCCCGGGTCCTTCCTTCAGGTTCCTTCAGGAGATGTGCCAGTCTCTCTCCACCAGGGTGAGGCGCCCTCGGGCTCGCACTCCTCCCACCCTTGGAAAAGGGACAAGGATCCAACGTCTTTGAAAATGTGACATTCCTGGGACCGAGGGAGGTCCGAGTCCCAGGGCACTGCGACCTTGAATTCGGTAGAGATCGCTTCTTCGGCTGCCGGCTTCACGGATCTTCCATCTGAAAAGGCGGAGACCGAGGTATCAGCGGATCCAGCAAAGATTGTTCTCGAGCCGATCGAGCCGATTTCGCAGACTCCGGTCGATGATTCTCTAGAGAAGACCCCGGTCCTTTCTTTCCCCGATGACGACACACTTCCTTCGGGTGTCCCCAACAAGGGAATTGATCCGGAGCCTCGATTCTCACCGAGCCTGGTTTCGCCCGATCCTGGTCGACCCCATCTGTCTCGATCGAGGACTCTGTCTCCTTTCTCGGCAGGAAAACCGAAGAAAGGCCACCGACATTCAAAAAAAGGCGCTGCCACAGGTCCTCATCCTCCTTGGACGAGGAGAGGCTTCGATGGAAACTCCGTCGACACTATGAGGCGTTTATGTGGCAACAGCTGATTTTGACCGGACAGAAGCCGGCTACACCGTCCACCCTGGCCATTACTTGGCCTGCGCCTCAAGGGCAGACGCCAACCCCTTCAGACCCGAAATCTTTGGTTCCTCCACCTGTGGGGCTGCCCGTTATTCCTAAGCTCATACCAGTCTCACCACCGATTAGGGTGGAACCACCGCCTAAACAGCCAATCTCGGGGACTCCCTCAAAAGGGGCCCGTCTAGACACCGGACTTCCCAGACGCCTGTCCATCATGGTTACCTCTGACTGCCCTCGGCGTATCGAGGGGGACATAGGCGGGAGACCGCCGTACCCCGACTCTTCGGATTCGGATGCCACCAGTTTGCACTCCCATCCGGGTGATGAGTCACTCTCAGTGGGCCTGGAGGAAGGTCCTTCCTCCTTTCAGGGCATCCTCTACCTCATTTCCGATTCCACTGGAATGCCCCTGGAGGCTATCCAGAAAAAGACGGAGTACCCCCTTACGGATACCCTTAAGAGGGGGAATACCCCAACGGAGGCCTTCCCAGTGGCTGAAGCCATTACTGGTCCAGCCTTTGAGCTTGGGCAGTGTCCAGCCTCCTGCCCTGCACTGTCTGCCTGTATGGCCCGTAAGTATGCGGTACTTATGGGATCCCTACGGGGATTCACGGAACATCCTTCGGCTGAGAGCCTGGTGACTGGTTCTGTCTTTAGACGTACTGGTAGCTCGGCTGACACCGACCGAACTCTGGACAAGGAGTCCAAGAACATGGACCACTCTGCCCGTAAGGTCTACGCGGCCTCTTCCTTGGGCCTTCGTCAGGCCATTTCGGCTGTGATCATGGCACACTTCTCCCATGCACTCCTTGGGTCATTGGATGAAGTACTTCACCTCTCCGCGGACATGCAGACCACGGTCAAGCAAGTCCGTGATCAGGGCTGTGCTGTTGCCAAACAGCAGCTCCAGATGGCCCTGGACATTGGGAATTCTTGTGTCCGCTCTTTAGCAGCCACAGTGGCCACCCGCTGCAGGGCTTGGCTGCGGTTATTCTCCTTTCTGGTGTATACACAGCACAAGTTGGCTGATGTGCCTTTCCTTGGTACCGACTTGTTCAGCCCAGGAGTGGCAGGCCACCTTCAGTGTATTGAACAGTCCAGTGCCACCTTGGACGCCACTTCTGCTATGGGTTCCTCGGGCAAGAACCAGCAGAAAAGGAAGCCTTTTCGGTAGTCCTCCCCTGTGGTCAGGCAGCCCTCCTATCAAGGAGGTCAGCAGCACCAACAGCAGCAGCAGGCTCAAGCTTGGTGCCCTAGGCCCAAGCAGGGCCCTCAACAGCCCCGGAAAGGAGGCTGAGGCGCTGGTCCAGGAGCTTCCTCCTCCTCCTCTAAGCCTGCTCAGTGACAGGTTGGGGGTTGCCACCCCTACTCCCGTCACGCCTGCCCTGGGTCCTCCCATGGGGGGTCGGCTCTGCAACTTTCTTTCCGCCTGGTCTGATATCACTTAGGACAGGTGGGTTCTAGAAGTGGTCGGGCAGGGACTGCCTCTGGAATTCGAGCAGTATGCACCCCGCTGAGCCCGCACCCCTTGGGAGGAAAGGATCTCAGCTCGCACGCAGTCGGCCTTTCGGGACGACATAGTTCAGCTCCTCTGCAAGGAGGCAGTAGCTCCAGTGCCGGATCCGCCTGTAGACCCAGGCTTTGATTCCAGGTACTTCCTGGTGCCCAAGCGGACGGGGGGTTGATGCCCCATCCTAGATCTCCACGACCTGAATCAGTATCTCAGGTCTCGCGGCTTCCAGATGGTAACTCTGAACCAGATCATACCATCCCTGGAGTGAAACATGTGGTTTTGTTCTCTGGATCTGCAGGACGCGTTCTTTCACGTCCCAATGTCCGTCCGTCCCACCAGCAGTTCCTCCACTTCAGGGTCAAGGGGACCCTGTACGAGTTCCGAGCCATGCCGTTCGGCCTGTCATCGGTTACCCGCGGATCTTCGCCAAGTGCATTGCAGTGGTGGCAGCCCATCTTCGGCGTCAAGGAGTCCGAATCTACCCTTATCTTGATGACTGGCTTCTGGCAGGTTTCTCCCTTCAGGAGGTGGAGAAATCCAGGGATCTGGCTCTCAGAATGTGCTCTCAGCTTGGCCTCCTGATCAACGAGGCCAAGTCGGAACTCATGCTGTCTCAGGTGATGGGCTTCATCGGGGCAGAGCTCGACTCTTGTCAAGCCAGAGCCCGGCTCCCGGCGGACAGGGCGGAGGTTCTTTCCTCCTTTGCCCAATCATTTCTGGTTGGGCTCTTGCGCCTTGCCCAGGACTTTCTGCACCTTCTTGATTACATGGCAGCATGCACCTCAGTGGTCTGTTGGGCCAGGAGGCACATGCGCCCCCTCCAGTGGGAGCTGGCCGCCCAGTGGACTCAGCGCCTTGGTCAATTCGACCAGCTGATCACGGTAACCCAGAAGATGTGGGACGCTCTCAGATGGTGGACCGTCCCAGAATGGTTGCAGGAAGGGATCCCGTTTGTTCGCCCCGAGCCGATGGTCGCCTCACGACCGATGCGCCTCTCATGGGCTGGGGAGCCCACATGGAGGACAACAGGGCCCATGGGTTCTGGACTCCCGAGGAGTCCCGATGCCACATCAACCTGTTGGAGCTCTGAGCAGTCAGACTGGCAATGTCAGCATTCGCTCCTCAGCTCCGGGGTCAAGTGTTTCAAGTCCAGAAGGACAATACCATGACCATGTACTACCTCAACATACAGGGCGGCATGCATTCCGTCTGCGGTGCAAGGAGGCGCTCCTCATCTGGACCCTCTTCAGCTGGTTGGAGGCGGATCTCCTGGCCATCCATGTGGCAGGAGTCTCGAACCAACTGGTGGATGCTCTCAGCTGCCTAGGTCAGATATCCCAAGAGTGGTCCCTCCATCCAGCGGTAGCTTTACAGTCTGTTCTCCCATTGAGGCAAACCGTTGGTGGACCTGTTTGCCTCCAGGGAGAATGCCAAGCTGAGTCTGTACCATGCCCGCCCCCCTCAGCAGGGCTCGCTGCAGGGGGATGCCTTTTCGAGGTCATGGACCCCATACCTCCTCTACACCTTCCCTCCATTTCCCTTGATCCACAAGATTTTACTCACGGTGAGGAGGGACAAGGTGAAGGTGATTCTGGTAGCCCCGGATTGGCCGCGACAATTCTGGTATCCAGATCTCCTCAGCCTCAGCTACAGGCCCCCGGAGCGGCTTTACACATGCCCGGACCTGATATCATTGAACCAGGGGAAGGTCTTCCATCCGGACCTTCAATCCCTGCACTTCATAGCCTGGTACCTGAGCGGCTAGAGTTCCAGCCTCTGGGTCTTTCCGCGGATGTCTACACTGTGGTAGAGACATCTCGCAAGGAATCAACCAGGAAATGTTATGCCTTCAAATGGAAGAGATTTTCCATTTGGTGTCAGGGTAAGAGTCTGGACCCCTTATCCTGCTCTGTGGCTAACATTCTAGACTACCTTTGGTCTCTCTCCAAAGGGGGTCTGCGGTCATCGACCCTCAGGGTGTGCCTGGCAGCCATTTCTGCTTACCGGGCGCGGGCTGGTCAGCCGACATTGGCACAGGAGACAGTGGTCGGGTGCTTCTTCAAAGGCCGGGATCACGTATCCCCTCCGGTGCGTGAACCTCTACCTCTCTGGGATCTCTTGCTGGTTTTGGCAAAGCTCATGGGCAAGCCATTCGAACCCATGCACAAGTTTGAGCTCTAGCACTTGTCGTGGAAGACGGCCTTCCTGGTGTCTATCACGTCAGCCAGAAGGACAGGGGAGCTCCAGGTGCTGTCGGTGGACTCCCCTTATGTGGTCTTTCACAGGGACAAGGTTGTCCTGTGCCCCCAACCGAAATTCCTTCCGAAGGTGGTTTCAGAGTTTCACCTTAATCAGGTGTTGAGTTTGCCGGTATACTACCCTAACTACACCTCGGATGCAGAGTACAGGCTCCATACTCTGCACCAGAGACGTGCTTTCTCCTACTATAGGGAAAGAATGGCGGAAATTCGTGGAGAGGTTCGCCAGCTGTTTGTCACCTATGCTGAAGCCGCTTCTGGCAGACCTGCAGCCAAATGGATCATTGCAAGATGGATCACATCATGCATAGGTCTGTGCTATGAGTTGGCGGGCAAGGAGCCTTCCAGAAGGTTAAGAGCTCATTCTACCAGCCATACTGCTGCATCGGTGGCTGCTTCCAGGGACATCCCTATCCATGAAATCTGTCTGGCTGTTACCTGGAAGTCAGCAAACACCTTTATGTCCCACTACCACATCGACCTCCCGTGTTCCCGTACCTGGACGACTGGCTTCTCATGGCGCCCTCTCGGGAGGCCCTTAGTCCACCATTCATTGTACTCAGTCTCTGTTCGAGACATTGGGCATCATTATCAATCGAGAAGTCACGCCTGGTTCCATCACAGATTCTGCAGTTCATATATGCAGTTCTAGACAGCGTCCAGGGGAAAGCTTTCCTACCCCGGGACCGAGCGGAACACATCAGATCCCTCATCAGGGACTTTTCGGCAAAGAGGACCGTCCCAGCCAGACAGGTTCTGTGCCTGCTCGGACATATGGCTGCGGCCATTGCAACAGTCCTGCTAGCCCGTCTCCTCATGCAGGTGACCCAGTGGATGTTACGGGTCCAGTGGGGTCAGAAGCAAGACCATCTGCAGCTCCCAATTCGATCATGAAGGCCGTAATCCGGAATTGGCAGTGGTGGCTAAATTAAAAGAACCTATTGTTGGGGGTCCCGTTCATTGCGCCGTCTCCGATCATGACGCTCTCCACAGATGCCTCAGGGCTCGGGTGGGGAGCACACCTCGACGGTGTCAGATCTCAGGGCCTGTGGACAGCCCAAGAGACTCATCTCCACATAAATGTCTCGGAAATGAGAGCAGTTCTTTACGCCCTTCGGGCTTTCCAGTTGGAGATCCCACCGGGTACTCTTCTGTTACAAACAGACAGTTCCGCGGTGATGTATTACCTCAACAAACAAGGAGGCACCCATTCCTACCCGCTTTGCAAGGAGGCCATGAGGGTTTGGGATTGGGTTCTATAACACGGCGCAAACCCCATTGCTGTTCATGTCCCTGGGGTGGGCAGCGTCATTGCAGACAGCCCGAGTCACTCTCAGGCCAGAGTCCACGAGTGGGAACTACTCCAGGAGGTAGTAGAGGATCTGTTTCGCAGATGGGGTACACCAGAGTTGGACCTTTTTGTGTCCCCATGCAATGCAAAAACTGCCCAATTTTTGCTCGCTAGATCCAGCGCCTGGTGTTTTCTGGCGAGATGCGTTGTTCCGCTCCTGGGTGGGCAGATTTCTCTATGCCTTTCCACCCTTTCCGTTGATCCAGAGGGTGCTTCTGAAACTTCACAGAGAGCAGCCGACGCTGATACTTATCGCGCTGTTTTGGCCCAGGCAGATCTGGTTCCCTCTACTACATCAGCTGACTTGGGAACCTCCAGTGCCTTTGCCAATCATCTCTCACTTACTGTCTCAGGAAGCAGGCTCCTTGGTCCATCTGGACCTTCGTTCACTGAACCTGCACGCCTGGCTCCTAGAGACATAGCCATTATGCGATACGGGGTCTCGTAAGAGGTAGCAGACGTTCTAGTGGCTGCTAGAAAACCGGCCACCCATGCTACTTGAGCCATGAAATGGCACAGATTTTGCCTCTGGGCTCAGGTGTGGGGATTTTCGCCAATGGATTGTCCAGAAAGGTCAGTCTTGGACTACCTTCTGTCTCTTTTTCAAACGGGCTTGGCCTACTCCTCGATAAAAGTACACCTTTGTGCTATCTCAGCCTATCACACTCCTATAGGCCAACGTCCTATAGTTCTGTTGGGCACGGCACGAGCCTTCCTGAGAGGTGTCTTACACCTTAGACCTCCAATTAAGGATCCTATTCCACCATGGGATTTACCCTTTGTCCTGGAGCAGCTTACGCTGCCACCTTTTGAACCAGTCGTGGATTGCGAGCTACGCCTCCTTACATGGAAGACGTTGTTTTTTAGTTGCTGTTACTTCCGCCAGAAGAATTTCTGAACTTCACGCACTGATGTGCAAAGAACCTTATTTGGTTTTCCATCAGGACATGGTTTCCCTACGGACTAATCCGAAGTTTCTGCCTAAGGTGGTCTCGGCTCTCACTCTTAATCAGGATATCGATCTACCAGTGTACTTCTCTTAATATTCTAATCGAGGAGAGGCCCTGTTGCACACTTTAGATGTGCATAGGTGTCTTCGATACTATCTGACCAGAACCAAACACCACCGAAAATCTGACCAGTTTTTTGTCTACTTCACCCACAGGATGATGGGAGCTTCCATTTCCAAACAGTCGCTGTCCAGGTGGCTCATACATTGTATCACGTTCTGTTACCAGAAGCGTAACAAACCCTTACCGGGCACGGTTAAGGGTCATTCGACAGGGGGAGTGGCTACCTCCTTTGCGGCCCTAAAGAACGTATCCACCTCAGCCATCTGTGCAGCAGCCACTTGGAACACTGTGCACACCTTCATTCGGCATTATAGCCTGGACGTGGCATCGAGGCGAAGAGCAGGTTTTGGTCTAGCAGTCCTTCAAGGATTTCTGTCCTAGGCTTCGGTGCTAATAGTGATTTCTACCTTCCCTCTTCCCAATGGTGAGGGATTTCCAATATTGCTTGGGAATCAGTCCTAATGGTGTAACCTGCTGCAAGAGATGTTTCTCTATGTAAGATAGTACAGTTACGCAAGAACTTACCGTAATAGTAGATCTTCGAGAACAGCCCTTGCAGCAGGTACTTCTCCCCACCATCCCCGCTGGAGGTAGAATTTGTTCCGTTATCCTTCTCCTAGGATCAGGTTTTCTTAACACCACTCTGATTGTCACTTGATGGCGGATCCTCAGTCTCCTCTTCTGATATCATCCAGCGGCTGGGAGTCTCCGGTGGGAGAACTGGGGATTCTGGGGGACCGCCTCCTTATGTACCATGCCTGACGTCGGGGGCGGGACCGACATCGGAGGCGGTCCCCGCTGAAAACTGCTAGCTAGAAAGTTTCTGTGGGGTCCTGGCGCCTGCCGGCTTCAGTCCTAATGGTGTAACCTGCTGCAAGAGCTGTTCTTGAAGATCTACTGTTACGGTAAGTTCTTGCATAACTGTACTTTCTAACTCAACAAACAAGGAGGTACGAAGTCTCGTTCTCTATTGAGAGACTATTGCGGTTTGCCAGGAGGCTATACGGCAGGCAACATATTGTACTAACGGCTGTCCTTCTACCAGGATGACACAATCTCCCGGCCAGCCTTATCAGTCACTAGTCATCCACACACGAATGGGCACTTCATCACAAAATGCTCCAGACAGTCTTCCATTTGTGGGGCACCCCGCAGTTGGATCTGTTTGCCTCCTCAGCCAATCACTGTCTCCCCACATACTATTCTGTTATCCTGAGCCAAAAGGGACAGTCTATAGATGCCATGTCCCGATCATGGACAAGACTACTCTTAAATGCTCTTCCCGGTCCCTCTCCTGCAAAGGACTGTACTGAAATTACAACTCGAACCTGCCACCATGCTTCTTATAGCCCTTCTGATGGCCTCGGCAGGTTTGGTTCCCCCTGCTTCAACAGTTCTCAGTGGAGGAACCCGTTCTGTTACTAGTCAGACCAGATCTCTTGACTCAGAATCAAGGAGCCTCCTATATCCCAACCTGAAGTTGCTACACCTTCACGCTTGGCTCCTGAGAACGTCTTCATAGCACGTCCTCAAGTGTCCTCCCCTGTGGCCAATATTCTATTAGCTTCACGCAAACCAGCGACCAGGGAAACTTATAACACCAAATGGAAACACTTTTCCATTTGGGCAGCCTCTCAGTCCTTGGATCCTTATTCTTGTCCACTGACGAAAGTTTTGGATTACCTAGCCTGAATTGCCGAGACCGGATTGTGCTATTCCTCTATTAAAGTCCATTTGGCTGCTATTTCGGCCTTCTATGAACCTCTTGATGGCAGATTACTGTATCAATATCATCTAGCCAAAATGTTTTTAAGAGGAATGTTACATATTAAGCCTCCCATCAGACGACCCACTCCCCATGGGATCTCAATTTTCTGATAGAAAAATTAACTCTTGAACCCTTTGAACCAGCAGCCACTTGTGACCTCAGTTTTCTTTCCTGGAAAATACTATTCTTAGTGGCTGTCACTTCAGCTCGATGTATTTCCGAGCTTTATGCCCTCATGTGTAAAGAACCTTAATTTTTCACAAAGACAGTGGCACTCTGTACCAGCCCTTCCTTCTTACCTAAAGTAGTGTCTGAACACACTTTAAATCAATCTTTGGAGTTACCAGTATATTACCCTGATCACTCCACTTGAGGAGAATTAACTGCTGCATACCCTAGATGTCCATCGTATTTTACGATACTAATCGAACTAAATCGATCAGGAAGACATCTCATCTTTTTGTCAACTTTGCCTCAAAAAGGGCAGGTCTCCAGGTCACTAAATGGACTCTTTCCAGTTACCTAGCGCACTGTATCACATTTGTTACACAAACTATAACAAGCCATTACCAGGGCCTGTCCAAGCCCATTCTACCAGAGCTATGGCCACCACAGCAGCCTGCTTTAAAGGGGCCTCTATCACAGATATCTGCAACGCAGCTGCCTGGTCCACAATTCATACCTTCACAAAGCATTATGACTTGGATGATACTTCGCGCTGTAGGACGGCTTTCAGACGAGCTGTCCTTCATGGCCTCTTGTCATAATCTCCTCCCTTCTTTGGTTTATTGCTTGGGGTTCACCCCAAGTGTATTACCTGCTGCAAGAGATGCAAGAACTTACTGTAACAGTAGATCTTTGAGGAGTGTCTCTTGCAGTGGGTACGTTCCCGCACTCAGTCACCCTCCTTCTCCTCTAGGAAAACAGATATTTTTCCAATGACTTATGGGTCGGGATACCCATGGTACCTCTGCTTCCCCTCAGTCTTCGCTTAGCGAACTGAATCCAGTGGGGCCAACTAGATACCAGGGACCGCCCACACTTGTATAGGAAACAAGAAGATGTCATATGTGGGCAGCCCCTGCAAAAAGACTGCTAGAAGAGCTGCCGTGTGCCACAGCAACCTCTGGCTATGACCCAAATGTATTACCTGCTGCAAGAGACACTCCTCAAAGATCTACTGTTACGGTAAGTTCTTGCGTAACTGTACTTTCTAGGAGTGGTATATGTTCATCCACATGAACCCACCTGACCTCCCCAGCTCCGACGCACAGCCCTGTGCTTCCAGTGGGCAAGGTCTGGCATCAAGGGGTGGAGCTGAGGCTTATACCACCCAGGCGGGTGGGAGGAGCCAGCTTTTAGACCATCCAGCAAGGTTTAACGGGAAAGGGACATGCCAAGCAGTGTGGATGAACCACACATACCACTCCTAGAACTACTGTTTCAGGTGAGTAACCTGTTATTTTGTGCATTTTAAACCTAGTAAGGGTTAGAATTAAGAAAATTAAAAATATTATGGTGCGCAGAGTAGAAGGTACCTAGAAAAGTAGATTTGACAAGTATGCTAGTATTTTTATTAACTGTAGCTTTAACTAGCCTTTTTTGCAGAAACATTTGTCGTTGCACTGCTGCTTTAAAGAACAAGTATATCTCAAAATGAAGACTTAAAACAATTAAGTTTGCAGTGATTGAATTAAATTTTGTTTTGACTTTGCCTTATTTAAATAATTTAACACAAAACTAGTAGTGTTTTACTGTTTGAGAAACATCTGGTTGCCAGCCTCAGTTCCTGTGTTTGTGCCATTATTGTCTGTTGCCATGCCAAGGACTATGATGTCTTTAATAAGTGCACTGTGCATTCAGAAAATCCTCTATCTTTCTGTACAGACTTATGAATACCTTAGTAATATATTGTAAATCATTGAGAAAGTCATAGAAGGGATCTTACTTGGTGTTCATTCAGTCTAGTGAGGGTCCTAGTACAGATAGCTTTTAGTTCACTTTGAGACAAATTGAACATCTGCCTGTCTTTGTATATATTTACAGTGAAGTCTTGCTGTATTCTGACATTATGCAGTCTGCCCCAACACTTGAACTGCTCCGGAGAGGACAGAGTTAACTCTATGCCAGAGCATAGAAGGTTGAGCTAGGTTCAAACCTCTGCTGCACTTTCAAGTGTAACCCTCAGATTCTTTACTCCGCCTAACTGAACAGTTGCTTCGGAGATCTCTCCATCGCTTTCGGTTCGTTAGCAGTAAGGTGTTGGTTTTATACCGCATTTTCTTTATTTTTCTTCATTTCAGATCCCTGTCTGCAGTACAGCAAGTGCTTAGGTACTGGACTGAGTGTTATTCTGTGTGTGGAAATTGTAAAAAAAAGTTTGTCGGTTTGGTAGGAACCGATTGTCTGGTTTTGTTTTAATTTGATGTACAGTTTAGTGTCAGGTACCGGTCCTTATCGGTTCTTTAAAAAAAAAAAAAAAAGTTTCATGATGTTTTTTTCCAACATCCGTAACACAGTTAGGTACCGATAAGGGGGTCTTGCCTGGCTTAATCTGATTTAAGGGTAAGTGTTAGGATGGCTATGTCTAAGAAACCCAAAAGAAAAACCGTGCCCACTGGGTTTCAACACTGCAGTGAGCGTGGGGAAGCCTTTGCTAAGGCTGATCCCCACACCACCTGTGTTTACTGTCTGGGGTTTGACCACCTTGATTCAGACTGCCAAATATGCAGAAATTTTCCTAAGGCCACCCTAGAGAAGAGATTGAGCAGGCTTAGGGAAAGGAGGCCGAGAAGTTCGCTGACCCAGATGGCCATCCCGGTTCGGTTCCAGCTGAACCTGAAGGAGTGCCCTCTGACCAGGGCGATACTCCCTCGGGCAAAAGGAAAGCTGATCCTGAGGGATCGGTTCCAGCTAAGAAAAAGAGAAAGGAAAAATCGGCCAGTTTGGATCCAGAACCGCATAGTCCAACCGCTGAGGAAATTACCAGAGCGATTAGTATTGTTGAATCGCTCCATCTGATTCCCAGCCGATCCGGCACCTCTCGGTAGGCGCTCGATTTGGTTGGTTCCTCCGGTTCCGGATTATTGTCCAGAAGAGTAATATGAACCGGATCTGGAGGGGGATGATGACTACGATGATGACAATGCTGGTGATGGTATAGAAGGTCTGGAAGAGCCCATAGAACTGGGCATCTCCCCAGACAAGCCTTCTAGTACTTCCACTCCTAGACTTTGAGTCCCCATCCCACTTTTTGTTTTATAAAAAAGTGGCAGAAACCTTCCAGCCCCCTCTGGTTGAAGCTGCTGAGGAACAAGAGGAGCCTGATTTTTTTGTGGAAATGATGGATATTCCAGAGTCAAAAAGATTGTCCAGTCCTCTCCATAAATCCCTGGGGAAACGGACACAGAAACTTCTTAAAAAAAAAAAAACACAAATTCTAGGAGCATAGATATGTTGTTCATCCACACTGTCTGGCATGTCCCTTTCCCCTTTAAATCTTGCCGGAAGTCTTGAAGCTGGCTCCTCCCACCCACCCGGGTGGTAAATTCCTCGGCTCCGCCCCATGATGTCAGATCTTCCTTTCTGCTGGAAGATACAGGTTCCCTCATGCTACTTTTCAAGTACTGTAGGCTCTGGAGTCTCATCGACTGTTTTCGACGCATTTACTCTCTCTAAAACTCGTTAGTCTATGACTCGGATCCGAATGCTTTGGACGTGGAGGACAAGTCGTCCCCCGGGTTTCGCCGGTGTCCTTGCGGACAGAAAATGTCTTGCACCGATCCCCACCTCTCGTGCGTTTATTGCTTAGGCGCTGTGCACGATACCTCGGCTTGCGCCATCTGTTTGGCTTTCCATCCCAACGTCCTGGATGACCACAAGGTGCGCATTCAGCTGTGGAGACCGGAGTTTTGCAGTCCACTGGTGAAATCAAAGGAGGCCAGGTGGGCGGTTTCTGAGGCCGCGGGATCCGCCGAGCAGCTCAAAGATGGCGGCTTTCGAGGAGGAAGCTGCCCAAGCTTTGGCCAACCGAAGTTTTTTCGTCCCACTCAACCTGGGCTCCACCTTTACGGGGTCCTTTCGGGAGTTGTGCCAGTCTCTCCCTACCAAGGGTGAGGCGCTTTTGGCCTGCACTCCTCCCGCTCCAAGAAAAAAGACAAGGACCCCAAATCCTCTTCTTCTAGTTGAAGAAGACGTTCCTGGGACTGAGAGCGGTCCGATACTCAGGATCAGGCGGTCTCGGCCGAGATCGCTTCCTCGGCTGCTGGCTTCTTGGACCTTCCGTTAGGCTAACGCACTGAAGCTGAGGATACAGCAGAACCGTCCGAGATTTCTCTTGACCCGATCGAGCCGTTGTCGCAGACTCCTGCCGATGACTCATTGGAGAGGACTCCCATCCTTTCCTTCCCCGACTAGGAGACCTGTCCTTCGGGTATCCTGATCGAGGGACAAGAACCGGTTCCTCGGTTTTCGCTGGACCCGGCTTCTCCTGATCGACAGAGCCGACGCTGTCAGTCTCTATCGAGCAGTAGGACCCAGTCAGTCGAAATGCCGAAAAAGGGTCATAAACACTACCGGAAGAGGCGCCGCCGCTGTTCCTCATCCTCCTCGGACGAGGAGAGACTTGGACAGAAGCTCCGTCGATGTTATGAGGACCTTATGTGGCAGCAGCTACTTTTGGCTGGTCAAAAGCTGTCCACTCCGGCTGCACCGGCCATTCATTGGCCCCAGCCTCTTCGGCCGATGCAGACTCCCTCGGTACCGAGGACTCCGGTTCTCCCTCCAGTGGGACCGGCATGCATTTCCGGTCAGCCTGTTTCGGTCTCCCCACCAATTTTGGTGGAACCACTGCCTAAGCAGCCTCAGGGAGGGGCTCCCTTTAAGGAGGATCGGACAGATACGGGCTTGGCCCGTAGGCTGTCCATAACTGTTACTCCTGATCGCCCTGGGCGCATCGAAGGGGATGTAGGCGGGAGACCCCTGTATCCCGACTCCTAGGACTCTGATACTACTGGCCTTCACACACACCCTGATGATGAGTTGTCAGTGACAGGCCTGGAGGAAGGTCCTTCTTCCTTCCAGGGCATCCTTCAACTCATTGCTGAGTCCACGGGTATCCCATTGCAGCCTATACAAAAGAAGGCGGAATATCCTCTCACAGATATCCTTAAGAGGGGGGATACCCCGACGGAGGCCTTTCCAGTGGCCGAAGCCATTGTTGGCCCAGCCCTTGAGCTTTGGCAGTTCCCTGCCTCTTGCCCGGCTCAGTCTGCCCGCATGGCTCGCAAGTACGCAGTACCCATGGGGTCCTTGGTGGGCTTCACTGAGCATCCCTCAGCCGAGAGCCTTGTGACTGCCTCAGTATTTTCGCCATGGGTAGTTCTCACGGATACTGACCGCCCTCCGGACAAGGAGTCCAAAAATATGGACCACTCTGCCCGGAAAGTCTATGCGGCCTCATCCCTGGGCCTTCGTCAGCCCAGCTCGGCAGTGATTATGGCACACTTCTCTCACGCCCTACTGGGGTCGCTTGATGAAGTCCTCCCTCATCTCCCAGCAGACATGCAGACCACGGTCAAGCAGGTCCGTGACCAGGGCCTTGCTGTTGCAAAACAGCATCTCCAGACGGCTCTGGACATTGGAGATTCCTGTGCCCGTTCACTAGCTGCCGCAGTGGCCACTCGCCGCAGGTCCTGGCTGAGATTATCCTCCATTCCAGAGGATACTCAGCACAAGCTAGCTGACATGCCCTTCCTTGGCACCGACCTCTTCGGTTTGGGAGTGGCAGGTCACCTCCAGTGCATTGAACAGTCTAATGCCACCTTAGATGCCATCTCTGCCAAGGGTTCTTCGGGCAAGAACCAACGGAAGCGCAAGAAGCCTTTTTGGCACTCTTCCCCTGCTGTTAGACAGCCCTCATTCCAGGGAGGTCAGCAGCAACAGCAGGCTCAAGCTTGCCACCCCAGGCCCAAGCAGGATCCCCAACAGCCCCGCAAAGGAGGCGGAGGTACTGGTCCAGGAGCCTTCTCCTCTTCTAAGCCTGCTCAGTGATGGGTCAGGGGTGGCCTCCTCTACACCCGTTACACCAGTTCTGGGTCCTCCCGTGGGGGGCTGGCTCCACCACTTTCTTTCTGCCTGGTCCGGTATCACTTCGGACAGGTGGGTTCTGGAAGTTGTTGGTCAGGGACTGCCTCTAGAGTTTGAGCAGTAACTCCCCAGCCGAGCCCGCGCCCCATGGGAGGAAAGGATCTCAGTTCACGCTCAGTCGGCCCTTTGGGTCGACATTGCTTAGCTCCTCTGCAGAGAGGCGGTAGCTCCAGTGCTGGATCCTCCTTCAGACCCAGGCTTCGTGTCCAGGTATTTCCTGGTGCCCAAGCGGACAGGGGGTTGGCGCCCCATTCTAGTTCTCCATGACCTGAATCAATATCTCAGGTCTCGCACCTTCCGGATGGTAACTCTAAACCAGTTCATGCCATCCCTGGAGCGAAACATGTGGTTCTGTTCACTGGATCTACAGGATGCATTCTTTCACGTCCCAATCTGTCCGTCCCATCAGCGGTTCCTCCACTTCAAGGTTGAAGGGACCCTGTACGAGTTCCGAGCCATGCCGTTTGGCCTGTCTTCGGCCCCATGGGTCTTCACCCAATGCATTGCAGTGGTGGCAGCCCATCTTCGGCGTCAAAGGGTTTGCATGAACCTGCTCCCATCTAGGCCTCCTGATCAACGAGGCCAAGTCAGAACTCGTGCCCTCTCAGGTGATTGGCTTTATTGGGGCAGAGCTGGACTCTCGTCAAGCCAGAGCTCGGCTTCCAGTGGACTGGGCGGAGGTTCTTTCCTCCTTTGCCCAATCATTTCTGGTTGGGCACTTGTGCCCTGCCTGGGACTTCCTGCGCCTTCTGGGGTACATGGCGGTGTGCACCTCAGTGGTCCGTTGGGTCAGATTGCACATGCGCCCCGTCCAATGGGAGCTGGCCACTCAGTGATCTCAGCGTCAGGGTCTTTCGACCAGCTGGTCACTGTCACCCAGAGGATGTGGGACGTTCTCCAGTGGTGGACCGTCCCAAGTCATCTGTGGGAAGGGATCCTGTTTGTCCGCCCAGAGCCGACTGTCATCCTCACAACAGATGCCTCTCTCATGGGCTGGGGAGCCCACATGGGGGACCACAGAGCCCACAGGTTCTGGAACCCCGAGGAGTCCTGTTGCCACATCAACCTGTTGGAGCTCAGAGCAGTCAGACTGGCACTGTCAGCTTTCGCTCCTCAGCTCCGGGGTCAAGTGGTTCAAGTCCAGACGGACAATTCCATGACCATGTGCTACCTCAACAAACAGGGCAGGCATGCACTCCCATCTGCTATGCAAGGAGGTGCTCTGGATCTGGACCTCCATCAGCCGGTTGGAGGTGGATCTCCTTGCCATCCATGTGGCAGGAGTCTCGAACCAACTGGCGGATGCTCTCAGCCGCATAGGCCAGACATCCTACGAGTGGTCTCTCCATCCAGAGGTAGCTTACAGTCTGTTCTCCCGCTGGGGCAAACCATTGGTGGACCTGTTTACCTCCAGGGAGAACACCAAGCTGAGGCTGTACCATGCCCACCCTCAGCAGGGTCGCTGCAGGGGGATGCCTTCTCGAGGCCTTGGACCCCAGGCCTCTTCTACGCCTTCCCTCCATTTCCCTTGATCCACAAGATGCTCCGTGAGGAGGGACAAGGCGAAGGTGATCCTGGTAGCCCCAGATTGGCCCCACCAGTTCTGGTATCCAGATCTCCTCAGCCTCAGCTGCAGGGCCCCAGAGCAGCTTTGTACATGCCCGGACCTGATATAATTGAACCAGGGGAAGGTATTCCACTCGGATTTTCAATCCCTGCACCTCACAGCCTGGTTCCTGAGTGGCTAGAGTTACAGGCTGTGGGTCTTTCCGAGTATGTCTACACTGTGGTGGAGGCATCCCGAAAGGAATTGACCAGGAAATGTTATGCCTTTAAATAGAAAAGGTTTTCCATTTGGTGTCAGGGTAAGAGTCTGGACCCCTTATCCTGTTCTATGGCTAACATTTTAAACTATCTTTGGTCTCTCTCCAAAGGGGGTCTTCGGTCATCGACCCTTAGGGTGCACCGGGCAGCCATCTCTGCTTACCTGGTGCGGCCGGTCAGTCGACATTGGCACAGGAGACAGTGGTATACTTTCCAAAGACCTGTCACATATCCCTCCGGCAAGCGTGAACCTCCACCTCCGTGGGATCTTTTTGCTGGTATCGCAAAGCTCATGGGCAAGCCTATTCGGCCCATGCACAAGTGTGAATCCTCACACTTGTCGTGGAAGACTGCCTTCCTGGTGGCTATCATGTCAGCCAGAAGGACAGAGGAGCTCCAGGCGCTCTCGGTGGACTCCCCTTATCTGGTCTTCCACAGGGACAAAGTTGTCCTGCGTCACCACCCGAAATTCCTTCCGAAGGTGGTGTCAGAGTTTCACTTTAACCAGGTGTTGACTCTGCTGGTATATTACCCTAATTACACCTCGAACGCCGAGTACAGGCTCCATACTCTGGCCCTTAGACATGCTCTCTCCTATTATAAGGAGAGGACGGCGGATATTCCGAGAGAGGTTCGCCAGCTGTTTGTCACCTACACTTAAGCCGCTTCTGGCAGACCTGCAGCCAAACGGACTATTGCAAGATGGATCACATCATGCATAGGTCTGTGTTATGAGTTGGTGGGCAAGGAGCCTCCCAGAGGGTTAAGAGCTCATTCTACCCACCATACTGCTGCATCGGTGGCTGCTTCCAGGGACATCCCTATCCAGGAAATCTGTCAGGCTGCTACTTGGAAGTTAGCAAACATCTTTATTTCCCGCTACCACATCGATCTTGAGTCACGCTGACCTCCCCAGCTTTGGGCGCGCCACCCTGCTTCCAGCGGGCTATGATCTGGCGTCATGGGGCGGAGCCGAGGTATTTACCACCCGGGTTGGTGGGAGGAGCCAGCTTGAAGACTTCTGGCAAGATTTAAAGGGGAGAGGGACATGCCAGACAGTGTGGATGAACAACATATACCACTCCTAGAACTACTGTTACAGGTGAGTAACCTGTTTTTTGTTTTTTTTTTGCCTCCTGTGGACGGACGAATGGACAGGAGGTACATGCTGTCAGGCTCAGGTATGGAGTTCTTGTACCAGCAATGCAGCCATGTTGGAGTCAAGCAGGCTGCAGCCTGTGATGAGGCTAACATACCCTTGGCTTGACACCCCCCAGATAAAGACTCTAGGAAGTTGGATGCCATGGCTAAAAAACAGTACTTACCATCCTCTTTGGGACTCCGGCAGGCTAGCTACATGGTCTACACAGCCAGATACCAGAAGTCCAGATGGGATACTGTTCTGGAACTGGCTAAACAGGGTCCCCCCTCCCAGCTAGCCAAGGAGCTGGAGGAGGTAGCTGCTGATGGGATAGAGGCATCTAAGATCCAGTTTCATGCTGCTGTAGACTCTAATGATGTATCATCACGAGTCATGGTTACATCTGTGTCTCTTCAGAGATTGGCTTGGTTCAGATGTACTAGCCTTTCACAGGACACCCAGGCTAAGGCCATGGATTTCCCTGTGGTGCGATAATTCTTTGTTTGGGGAGCAGACAGAGAATTGTAATAAAAAAATGGACGAGTACAGGAGCACCTATAGGAGTGCACAGCCCAAGGAAAGGCAGGCAACTCCTCAAAAGCAGCAGTCTAGGGGCAGAGGCAGGCCTTTTCATAGGCCTTTCTACCAGGCACAGGCCTTCTCTCCTTTTCCTCAGAGGGAGAGGCAGAAGGAGGATGAGCAGGGCTGCATCCTCCTCCCAGTCCAAGGCTCCTGCCAAGCAGACACCCTGATGGTGTCAGCCTGGGTCGACTCCCCTTTTCCAGTAAGAGGGAGGCAGGCTGGCTTACTGCTTCCAGGCCTGGAAATCTGCTACCTCAGACAAGTGGGTCCAGGTGGTGGTAAGCCAGGGACTGGCTCTCAGCTTCAAAAAATTTCCAAAGCAGAGAGTCGGGTCTTTTCCACCTGCAAACATCTCCGAAACCATTGCCCTAGTGGCAGAGGTTTCCTCTCTGCTGGCTTTCAGAGCCATAGAGAGAGTTCCTACTATACACAGGGGCAAAGGCCTGATCTTCCTGGACATAAGTCTCCACCACTCATTCACATTATTGGGATCTGCGCCGGAGGCACCAGGACCCATCGGGAGCAAACTTTTGCTGGGGAGTCGACGCCAGAGATGGTGCCCTGAGGCAGGTCATGAGCCCCTTCAGCGCAATGACTTCAATGCTGTCGTCAAACTCCCCAACCGCCTCAGTTCTCTTTTTTCCGCCGAGTGTGTTTCAGTGACGACGTCGCCGCTTGTCGGGAGTCAAACTTCAAACCAGCAGCATAGTTTTCAGTTTTATTATTTTGTAGTATTATCTCGATACAGTATTGCTTAAGTTATTCTTATTTTCAAATAAACGATAAAGAAGTCTCAGCCTACACTGACGGAGTCAACCATGAGCAGGTCAGGTGACGGTAGGGAGACTTCAGATGAAAGCTGTTCAGTCAGTCGGCTAGGTCCGTCCGCGCTTTCTCCGGAAGGGGGGTCTGACAATGGTCAGTCCAGTGCCCGGGGATGGATGTCCTCAAAGCATAAAGCCAAACCGTCAGATTTCGGCACCGCTCGCCTCGAGCTCTTCTTCAGCCCGCAGGTCTAAAAGAGAAGGCATCACCGAGGTCGCCTTCTGATACGCCGACGCCAGACGCTCGGGTTATCGGGGCTAGTTGCCGGTCTCCTCTTTCGGAGTCGCCAACAGCGGCTTCTGGTAGCCGATGTCTTCGACATCGGAGTCCTACCCCGCCCGCAGGTAGGTCTTCAGATGAGCAGTTTCATCAGTGGGCCGCTCTTATGGAGCAATGGGCTCGAGGTTGGTCTGGCTACCTGGCTCGGTCGTCTGTGGGACTTCGGCCTCTGGGCCACCAGGTAGGGTGGTTGGACTTTCCTGGTCGACAGGCACCTTCTTCAGTGCCGCCGACTCCATGCTTAGGTGCCCCCCACTTGGCTTGCGAGGGGCCACACCGATGCCCTTATCTCTGCTCTTTTCCTTCAAACCTGTTTTTTCGGTCCCTGAGCGCCTTCGGCGCCATGTGGCGTCACGCGCCTGCGGCGTCATGGAGCCATCTGTGTCGCGAGTTTCGCGGGCGCCCACGGTTCCGCGGCGGCTCGCGACATTTGCGGCGCGCTGCGGTTCCTCGGCCGGGGCTCTCGGGACTTTCCTTTGTCTCTTTCCTCCTTCCTCTTCTGGCTTTCATCCCTTCCTGTCCATACAGTCCCTCCTGGACTGTCAGGAGATGATGTTGAGCCTGACCCAGACCTTCGCTAGGCGATGAGGTGGACTAAGCAGGATCTTTACTGCTGCAGAGCCTGTGGTCGAGGACCTGTCATTTAAGTCTCTGCTGAAGAATATGATTTTACACTTTCTCTCCAGACTACAGACATCGATCCTGGGAAATTGCTAAGACTCCATTACCTTCACGCTGAGATCCCTACGGATTTGACTCCTCCGTTTCAGCCTTCCTTCGAGACGCTGTCTCAAATGGTATGGAATAATCCTGCTCTTTCTTCATTGGTGGCTAAATCCATTGATAGAAAATATTCAGCCCCCAAGGATCGTCCCATTTTGGCATCCCAAGCCTTTGGATCCTATTGTAGTCCTGGCAGAGAATGATAAGGTCGTCCTTCCTCAAACCACTACAGCTCGACCTATTAACAAGGAATCTCGTAAGATAGACACCTTAGGTAAGAGAGTCGTTGCTGCTTCTACCCTAAGTATGCGTATTGCCAGTTACCAGGGCTATTTGTCTCAGTACGAGTATATCCTGTGGCACTCTGTCAAGCAAATGGTTGAAGCTCTTCCGGAGTCTGATTCAAAACCAGAGCTTCTCCAAACCATTACCAGGGGTATTGACTCTAACAACCAACAGGTTAAAGCAGCCATGGACGCTTTCGACTCCGCTTCCCGCTCAGCAGCTGCTGGTATTTGCACCCGCCGCCATTCCTGGCTGCGCACTTCAGGCTTTACCAATGATGCGCAACAGCAAGTAATGGCATTGCCCTTGATGGTGCATATCTTTTGGTCCTCAGGTCGAGCAAGCTCTAGAAGCTACACAAAAGACTAGGTCAGCCATTAAGTTGGCTAGACCCCTCCTGCCCCCTCTCGAGGGCATGCCAGTAAACGTCAATTTCATAACCGTCAGTCCTTTCGAGGCAGAGGAAATTTCCAGAAGAACCAACTTGCCCAACCTCAAAAGAAGGCACAGCAGAAAGCGCAAGGGCCCAAAGTGGCCAGCGCCACCTTATGAATTGCTGGCCCAAGTCCCACCTCAACTGCCCAAGGTGGACTTTTCCTTTCCGGTTGGAGGTCGGCTGATGCACTTCTACAGCCAGTGGAAGTCCATAACCTCAGAGAAATGGGTCCTTCAGATAATCCGCGAGGGGTGCTCACTCAATTTTGTGGAAACCCCTCCGGATTGTCCTCCGAAACGACAGCCCAGGCTGTCTGCCCTTCAGTCAGACCTTCTCACTGCCGAGATTCAGGGCCTTCTAAACAACAGGGCAGTAGAACTTTTGCCGCTGCATCAACGAAACACGGGGTTCTACTCTCATTACTTTCTGGTTCCAAAGAAGTCTGGGGGAATGCGCCCCATTCTAGATCTCAGAAAGCTAAACAAATTTCTCCCCAAGGAGAAATTCAAAATGATTTCTCTAGGAACCCTGTTACCCTTGCTTCATCAGCACGACTGGTTAGCTTCCCTAGACATGCAGGATGCTTACCAGCACATTCCCATTCACATGAGGCATCACAAATTCCTGAGGTTTGTGGCTCTGGGACATTATCAGTTCAGAGTCCTGCCTTTTGGGCTATCCTCGGTGCCGCGAGTTTTTACAAAGTGTTGTGCAGTTCTCGTAGCGCACCTCAGAAAACTTGGAATACAGGTGTTCCCTTATCTGGATGATTGGCTTCTGACAAGTCCTTCCAGGCAAGGGACTCTGGATGCTGTAGAGACGGCCTCTCACCTCTTTACGTCCATGGGAGTCCTGCTGAACCTCAAGAAATCACAGCTGCAGCCCTCCCAGAGGCTCCTTTCATAGGGACCCTTCTGGACACATCCTGTGCGTAGGCTTTTCTCCCAGAGGACAGAAGGAACGATATCCTTCAGATGGCCTGTTACATCGAGAGAACAGGCTGTTATAGCGCCTCGATGCAACGGATGCTGGGCCTCATGGCATCCTCAGTGTTCACTGTACCTCTGGCCTGCCTGCACATGAGAACCACCCAGTGGATGCTCAGTACTCAGTGGTCTCCAGCCACTCACCCGCAGTCCTATCTCATCAAGGTGACAGAACCCCTACGGAGGTCTCTCACCTGGTGGTCTCAAGAGGACAATCTCCTGCAGGGATACCCCTTTGCTCCTCTGGACCATCAGAGCTCCATTACCACAGACGCCTCACTAATGGGGTGGGGAGCTCACTGTCAGGCTCTCCACACTCGGGGTGTGTGGACTCAACTAGAGTCCCAGCTTCACATAAATGTCCTAGAAATGAGAGCCGTCCTTTATGTGGTCCGAGCTTTGAAGGACATTCTCCGTCACAAGAATATTCTCCTCCAAACGGACAACAAAGCAGTGATGTATTGCATCAACAAGCAGGGCGGTGCTCATTCTTACCCCTTATGCAGAGAAGCAATGAGGGTCTGGGAATGGTGCTTGGAGCACAAGGCTCTAATTCAAGCAATCTACCTGCCAGTTGTACAGAACGACTTGGCAGACCGTCTCAGCAGAACAGAGACAGATCCTCACGAGTGGTCTCTCGACTCAACCATAGTTCAGTCACTATTCGAAGAGTGGGGAACTCCGGACCTGGACCTTTTATGTCCCCACTCAACGCAAAACTGCCTCTCTTCTGCTCCAGAAACCAGGGCCTGGCATTTTTGTCAGGATGCTGCTCGGCGGTGTGGACAAAACACTTTCTTTACGCCTTCCGTCTTCCTCTAATTCAGAGGGTACTCCTCAAGTTCGAGTCTCAGGAAGACAAGATGATTCTCATTGCTCTTTTGGCCTCGACAGCTGTGGTTTCCACTTCTCAACAGTATGTTGGCAGTTCCTCCGAAACCACTTCCCCTGCAGATGAACCTTTTAACTCAGGGACCGTTGGTCCATCCCAATCTGACATCTCTTCACCTTCACGCTTGGCCTGAAGAGGTAGAAGTAAACGGTTCAATGTCTCTCAAGAGTTTCTGATGTCCTCCTGGCTGCGTGGAAGCCGCCACCGGAAAACTTACACGGCTATGGAAGTGTTTTTCCCTCTGGTGTGCAAAGTCCTTCTTGAACCTTTCCTGCCCTCCAGATAAAGTCTTAGAGTACCTTTTGGACCTCTCAAATTCAGGTCTCCAGTACTCTACAGTTAAGGTTCACCTTAGTGCCGTCTCAGCGTATCATGAGCCGTTTTTCTCTTTCACTGGCTCAGTTACCTATGGTTAAGAGATTTCTTAAGGGCATTCTGCACACCAGACCCCCTACAAGACGTCCTGTTGCAGCCTGGGACATTAATCTTGTGCTAGACGTGCTCACTCGGAAACCTTTTGAGCCTCTAGCTACCTGTGAGCTAAAGTTTCTCACCTGGAAGACTGCCTTCCTAGTGGCCATTACCTCAGCCCGTAGGGTCTCTGAGATACATGCCCTGGTCACAGACCTTACGTACACTGTGTTCCATAAGGACAAAGTAGTCCTTTGTACTCATCCTAAATTTCTTCCTAAGGTTATGTCAGAATTTCATCTTAACCAACCTTTGGTCCTTCCCTCTTATTTTGAGGACTTCCAAAATGAAGGGGAACGCTCTCTTCATTCTCTGGATGTTAAGAGGGCCTTGCGTTTCTACTTAGATAGAACCAAGGATTTTCATAAAGCCCAGCAACTGTTCGTTTCCTTCAGTGAGGCCCGGCTGGGTCAACCTGTCGCTGTTAGATGTATCTCAGCATGGCTAGTGGCGTGCCTTCGTCACTGCTATTCCATGGCGCAGGTTAAATTGGAGGGTAGAGTTTACGCTCACTCTACCAGAGCGGTAGCGGCATCCCTAGCGGAAATCCGCAACGTGCCCATTGCAGACATCTGCAATGCAGCCACCTGGAGCTCAGTGCATACTTTCATTAAGCATTATGCACTCGATGTCCATGCCAGACGACATTCTTCCTTTGGCAGAGCCATCCTTAATGGACTTCTGTCTTAACAAACGTGAGCTCTTGGGTTTTCCTGCCGCCCTCTCGGGGGATTATTAGCTCGGTACTCTCCCAATAGTGTGAATGAGTGGTGGAGACTTATGTCCAGGAAGATATGAAAATTACGTACCTACTGTAATTCTTGATCTTCTTGGATGAGTCTCCACCACTCATTCACACGCCCACCCTCCGTCCCCCGAGCTCACCTCTCTTGTTGGGCTTCACTCCTTCAAATCCTTAGGCCTTGAAGACTTCTTTATTGACCCTTCTTACACGGGTCGTCCGGACTATTTTATGTCCGGGTTTTGTTTTTTAGCTAGGCCACCCTTCTGGGTTAGTTCACGCTGCACCTCCTTGGTAAAAAGGTACTGAGGCGTGTTGGGGAGTCGACGCCGAGATAGTCATTGCCACATCGCTCATGCCATCTCCTGGCGCCTACTCCCCAGCAGAAAGTTTGTTCTCGATGGTCCTAGGCCTCAAGCAGATCCCAATAGTGTGAATGAGTGGTGGAGACTCGTCCAAGAAGATCAAGAATTACGGTAGGTACGTAATTTTCATTTTTCCAGGTGGTACTTTACCCTAAAAAAGACAGGAGTGTGGCAGCCCATCCTAGACCTAAGATACTTAAACAAGCACCTAGTCAAACCGAAATTCTAAATGGTGACTCTGGGAATAATTCGTCCCTTTCTGATGCCAGGAGATTGGTTAGCCTCCCTGGACCTCAAGGATGCCTACTTTCGCATTCCCATCAGGTGCTCCCACAGAAAATACCTCTGGTTCGAATTGCCTTCAGGCCATTATCCGTTCAGAGCAATGCCCTTCGGACTAACATCAGCACCAAGGGTGGTCACAAAATGCCTAGCAGTAGTAGTGGCCTTTTTAAGGAGACAAAACATTTCCATATTTCCAAACCTGGATGACTTGCTCATTGTGGGGCAGTCTACAGACCAAGTCAAGTCAAATCTGCAAGTGACCCAACAATTGCTAATTTCTCTGGGTTTCCTCCTCAATCTTCCAAAGTCCGTTCTCGAACCAGTGCAACTCCTGACCTTTATAGGGGTTGAGTTGGACACTGTTCAAGCAAAGGCTTTTCTTCCCTTAGCAAAGGTAAAGGCCCTTACACATCTGGCTTCTCACTCAACAAGGCATTTTCTTCAACTCCTGGGCCACATGGCAGCTTCCACTGCAGTGGTCCAATGGGCCAGATTTCAGATGAGGGACATCCAGTTCCACTTGAAGGCTTTTTGGTCTCAAAAAAAATATCCTCTAACCAAACTGATTCCAGGGACTCAGACACTGATCCAGGCTCTCCAATGGCGGTTGGATCAGGACAGCTTCAGACAAGGAGTCCCATTCATCATCCAGACTCATTCTGTGGTACTGACCACAGATGCTTCTCTCCTGGGGTGGGGGAACTCACTTGGGAGCCCTCACAGCATAAGGAGTGTGGTCCCCTCAGGAGTCTCTACTTCATGTCGATCTTCTGGAGCTCAGGGCAGTGTACCTGGCTCTACAAGCTTTCTCGGACTCTGTACAGAACAAGGTGGTTCAGGTCAGGACAGATAACACCACCACCATGTGGTACATCAACAAGCAGGGAGGCATTCGATCTGCGGCCATGTGCACAGAAGCCATGAATTTATGGTCCCTGGCTTATTCCATACAGACATCTCTGGTAGCAGTCCACCTTCCAAGGAAGGACAATGTGCTAGCAGTTACCCTGAGCAGGATATCTAAGGGCCTTCACAAATGGTTCCTGGATCCCCTAGTGTTAAAAGTGATTTTTTTCAAGGTGGAGCACTCCAGAGATAGAGCTCTTTGCAGCCCCAGACAATCACCAACTTCCTCTCTTCTGTTGCAGACCCCCAGTCTTGGGCTCGGTCCCCCTGGATGCTCTGCTTCTGGATTGGGAGGGGAAATTTCTGTATGCCTTCCCCCCTTTCCCCTATTAGTCAAAGTTCTGGTCAAGATAAGGTCGCAATCTTGCAAAGTGATCCTGATTGTTCCAGACTGGGCCAGGCAGCCTTGGTATCCTCTATTGCTGTCTCTTGCTGTCCATCTCACCAAGAATCACAATCTGTTAACCTCCTGTCAGGGGAGGATTTGGTACCCCAACCTCAAGGCATGGCTCTTAAAGAGTTATAATATGCAAGCCTGCATCTGTCTCAGGGGTTCTGGATATTCTCAAAGCCTCTCAAAAACCTGCCACCAGAAAAACTTATACAGTAATTCCAAATGGAAAAGGTTCAGCATTTGGTGTTCCAATAAACAGATATCTCCAGATGCTGCTGATTTGGCTACAGTTCTGGATTATATGGTTCATCTTAATGGCTTAGGCCTCAGACCAGCTACTGTGAAAGTACACTTGGCAGCTGTTTCTGCATTTCTGTCAGTGGGGGAAGGCTTCCTCACTGGCATCTCATCCCGTTTTCTGTAAATTCTTTAAATGATTGCTCCATACTAATCCTCCTTTTCAGGATCCTACTCCTGCTTGGGATCCTAATATTTGCATTGCTCAGCTTATGCAACCCCCTTTTGAGCCTTTGGCCTTGGCAGAACTTAAGTACTTGACTTGGAAAGCTGTGTTCCTGGTAGCTATTACCTCTGCCAGGCGTATCAGTGAATTACAGACTGTCAGTGGAGCCTGATTTTTATCTCATTCCATAGAGATAAGGTGGTCCTTAGAACTAACAAGATGTTCTTACCCAAAGTAGTTTCAGATTTTTATCTGAACCAGTCCATGTCTCTTCACTGATCATTCTTCAGGGGAGAGAAGGTTACACCGCTTGAATGTTAAGAGGGCACTTAGCTACTACATTGAGCTCACTAAGGCACTTGTGTTTGACTGTCCTCAGTTGTTTCTCACTTATGGTGAAGTGGGAAAGGGTAAACCTGCTACTAAGAGAACTGTTGCCAGGTGGATTGTCTCTTGCATGCAATTCTGCTATGAAAAGCTTGGCAAAATACCCCCCTCAGGCCTGAGGGCTCATTTGACTAGAGGTACAGCTGCTTCTCTGGCTGGTGCCAGAGATATACCATTATTAGAAATATGCAAAGCAGCCACCTGGAAAACAGTCCATACATTCACCAAGCATTACTCTCTGGATAGCCAGGCTAGGAGTGATGCTAGGTTTCAGCAGTACTGCAGAGCCTATTCCCAAAATAGGTTTGTCCCTCCTCCATGGAGGTACTGCTTGGTAGTCTGCATAATGTCAGAATACAGAAAGACTTGATGTTCTTTGAAGAAAAAATTCCTCACCTTAGTAATTGTGTTTCTTCTAATGGAGTCTTGCTGTATTCTCTTCCGCCTCCTCTCTCAGAACCTGTTTTTGGGAAGTGGACTGGCAGGTGCAGTGTTGCACATCAGGGGTGCACTTAGTACTACCCCCATCTAGAGAGGGGAGTGAGTTATGTTTGTTTACTACTTAGTTTTGGGTTTGGAATTCTTGACATAAGTCTTTTGGAGGATCCAAAACATTTGGTTGCCTTTTTGGCTAGTAGTTTTACAATTTCCACCTAGCAGGTGTAGTTAGTTAGGATTAGCTCGTAAAAATCTGACAGTTACACTTGAAAGTGCAGCAGACAGAGGTTTGAACCGAGCTTGAGCTTAACGTTCTACGCTCTGGCATAGAGTTAACTCTTTCCTCTCCGGATCAGTTCAAGTGCTGGGGCTAACTGCATAATGTCAGAATACAGCAAGACTCCATTAGAAGAAACAGTTACTAAGGTGATTAATATTTTCTTATTCAACACTCTTGTTAAAGACTAATTTTTCATTATTTTTCTCTCTCAGGTCATGTGGCCTTGTCTATTGTTAATCCTGCTGCACTTGGAGTTGATCAAGGAAAGCACAAAACCTTGCCTAAATCGGTATTGGATGTTTGTCGTGTAGTTTATCAAGCAAAATGCTCTTTGATTAAGGTGCATATATAAGCAAGATGTATATTTAACAGAGCTTTCTTGCTGTTTTCTCTTGTTTTTCTATAATTTTTACATATCAAATTCCTTTCCGACCAACCCCTCCTTCACCTGCAACATGTTTTATACTGGTGCTTTCAGAGAACGTTAGCATAAACATGTATGGCCTAGTCTGTCCTAACTTCATCTGTTTTATTTTTTGTTGGACATTATTCATAAATGTTTTATTGCTGGTCTATGCGCTAGGTGTCTGGTTCAGACCTGTACTTCTGTTTCACTGTATGTGTAGTGTTACGTACTGTGCTTCCTGTTATCTTGAGTCCTGCATACTCCCTTTGCCCTGTTCAGCCCAGATCACTACTGAAAACGAGACTTACTGATCACAATGTGTTGGTCATTGCTGTAATCAGTTTAAATGTTTACTACATTGCTATGTAAGAACACAGGAAATGCTAGACCAAAAAGGGCCAGGGGCCCATTGTGTTCTTCTCGTGCCATCCAGGCACCTGCAGCATTTATTACCATATGAAATACCTGTAGATGTTGTTACATTTAATTATTTGTTTGAAACGTTGTAAGTGGAACAGGTACATTGCACCAAAGTTTATTTCCAGGTGAGACTCGGATGAGGGGGAACAAGGATGTATAAATTAAATAAACAAGAGATACAGTAATGCTGAGAATAAATAAAACAGCAGTGAGAATTGCAGATGCAACAATCATGTGAGTACAGTCAATAGGTACTAAACAGCAGCACAGCCCTAGAGCATAGAGATATATAGATACAGAGAGAGATGGGTTAGGATTGAGAACAGTGAGCTGTATACAGGGTGTGGGGCAAATCAGCTAGTGGGCCCCGTAGGTACAAAGGAGAAGACACCAGGCCAGGGCAGGTGGAGAAGGGGAGAGAATGCCCACTTAATGGGCCACACTTGCTGGACTGCAGGGCTGCACCACAGCGTGCATGTCATCTGATCACTGCCAGAGTCCAAGATGCACATGAAACTGCTGGAGCTCTGAGCAGTTCACCTGGCTCTGATGGAATTTGGTCCGCTGGTCAAGGGTCAGATTATTCAGATCAACACAGACAACAGGACCACCATGTTCTACCTGAACAAGCAGGGTGATGAGCACTCCTTCATGCTGTATCAGGAGGCATTGTGAATTTTGTCCCTGGGCTGCTTCCTCCAGTTGGACCTAGTGATGGTTTATGTAGTGGGCACAAACAGCCAGCATGAGGCACACACAGCTTTGTGAGGGAGGCATCCCGTGAATAGTCTCTGCACATCCCTAGGTGGTGTCCTAGGTGTTCTTCATGTGGTAAATTGGTGGAATTGTTCGCTACCTGTGGAAACAGGAAACTGAGGCTGTTTTACTTTGGCTACACCTCAGCAGGTACTCTGATGGAGGACGCATTTACCCACCAGTAGATGGGGTGGGGGAAGGGGCTGGCTGCCTGCACTCTTTACCTCTGATATACAAGGTGCATCCCAAGGTGTGGAGGGAACACATGACCTTCATACTAGTTGCTTTGGATTTGCCATGCTGGTTCTGGCTCTGAGACCTTTTCAGTTTCAGTAGCTAACCCTTGGCTGCTGCGAGTCTGGCTAGATGATCTGATAAGAGCCAAGGGACAGTCTGACATGTGAATCTGCAGTCCTTGTTCCTGATGGTTTGGATCTTGTCTGAGTTGATCTTCATCTTTGAGTAATGTGACCGGAGGTCATGATCCCTAAGGGTTTTTTTTTTTTGGTTAGGGAGGAGTAGGAGCGTGCGTCCTCGAGGCCGAGCCAGTCGCGTGGCGCTTGCAGGTTGGCCGTTGGGTGTCATCGACCCCACCCTCCCGCCAGTTCGTCTCCCACTGTAGAGGTCGCACCTCATGAGGAGCTATCAAGAGGCCTAGTGTTTCTACTACCGTGTCGATGCCGTGTAATTCTTCCTGCTGGTTCCGTTTTTGCCACAACTCAATGCCGCTATGGTAAGACTGTTCCTTTCTTTGTCAGTGATGTCATGTCTTTTGTTTAGCTTGTTTTGCCGTGGATCATATCTCAGTTGGGGGGGCAAGAAATCGTTGAAGACGGGGCGGCCACCTATGCGACAGTACCCGTGCGGCCGCAAGTACTCAGTCACCGACCAGCATGGCCGTTGCCTCGCGTGTCTTGGTCCACTTCATGACATAGATTCGTGTGATGCCTGCTTCTCCATGGATTGTCATGTTATCGAGCAATGCTCGTGGAAAGTTGGACGAGCTCCGCTGACTTTCATGGGACGGGCGCGCTCTCGTCTGGCCAAGCCGCAGTTTCTCGGCCTTTCCTCTGGGTCTCCTCCCAGTTCTATACAGACCATGGAGGAGGGGGCTTCTGCTGCTAGTAGTCTCGCCACTGTAGAAGTCCCTTCCATGGTGCAGGAGGCCCAGTCCATCCCCCCCGGGGGACGGGCGGAGCATCACTCTGGCAATCACCCCTTTGGGGCGAAGGCTCTCCCGGTGTCATTTCCTCGGGCTGGGAAGCCTGGGTTGTCACCATCCTCTGCGCCATCTGTTGGTACCGTTTTGGTCCTCGGCACCATTCGTGGCGCCGTGTTCAGTGCCGGTGCATTGCTCGGTGCTGTTGACACCGTTCGCGGTGCCGATGGTGCTGACGGCACTGTGGGAGGTTCTACGGCGCCATGTTTGACTGCTTCTCGAGACGCCGAGGCTGGGGACGGCGCCATGTCTAGCTCTGGTGCCGCTTGCGGTGCCGAGCAAGGACTCAGCGCCTTGGGGCGGTGTCATCCTTGGCACCATGGGAGCTGTCTGTGCCGTTGTCGGGGTGGGAACGGTGCAGTAGCAGAACACCGATTCGGCTTGCTACTGCCTCGGAGTCGTGGTCTTCTCTTCGGCACCGCCCTGCTTGCAGTTGAGACTTCGACGCTGGCTCTGGTGCAGACACTTGGACTGGTACCCCTTCGGTCGGGATGGCAGCGGGTGTCTGCATACTGTCTGGCATTGGACTTCGGTCTCTACCTCCTCGGAGATGGAGTCTGATTCAGACAGGCTGTCCGACTCTTTGGAGTTGGCGGTCCACGTGGACACCCTGGTAGTTTCCTCGGCTGACTGGAACCAGCCCCCCACTGAGAGGCGGGCAGTTGCCCCCGTGTCCAGGGTCAGGGGTGCTGACCAGCAGGCAGTGGTGCAGGCCACTGTTGCTCTGCAGCCTGGGCTCAGAGGGTTTTCTGCCCCCTCAGTTGTGGTACCCCCTAAGGGTGCCTGGATCGCCCAACTTTAGGGTCGATCAGAGCACCCACAGGAGGGGAAGGTGCTACTTCCTGGGTGGTCACTTAGGGGATTGACCAGGGTTGTCAGCTGCCTAGGCTGGTCTGTGCAAGGAGGAGGGCTCTTTTGGACTCTGAGGGGTTGAGGGGTCTGGTTTCGATGTGGTGACCCTTTTCCAGGACCCACCTGGGCTCAGGAAGGAGTCGTAGCGCGGACCCCCGTCCTTCTCTCTCGGTCTCCTCGAGAGGTCCCTGGTCTTTGGAAGGTAGGGACCATCCTTTTGGAGTTCCTTTGTCCTGGTCATCTCACGGGGGAATCTTCAGTGCACAGCCTAGGCAGTTCCAGTATGGTTGATCAGCTGTCGACTGTAGGGTTTTCCTGAGCCCCTTCTACCCTTGGGGCCCCTGGTGCGCTCTCTTTCCCGGACAGAGGACTGTTGCCTTCTGCCGTTGACCTTGTCCCCACTCCTCTGTCACCTTCTCCTGCGCTCCCAGGCATTCTTGGTCCTAGGCAACCTGTCTCCTGGGAGCAATTCAGGGGTGTGGTTGCTCACTTCCCTTCATATGTCAGGGCCATGGGCAGACAAGTGTTTTACCATCACCCTGAGCAGCCAACCCCTAGATCTCTGAGGTCCTCCGCTTCTTCATCCCCTCTTCATTGTTTCCTTGTGAGGATGATGGAGGACCTGCATGTCAGCCCACCCACTCAGCACAATCCAGAGCTTTCTACGCGCACCTTCCTATGAGATTTCAGTGTGGACAGCCTTATGGTGCCTGCCTGGCGTGCTCCCTTTCAGGAAGCGTCGTTGCAATTCTGGCAAAGACCCTTTTTCGGAGTCCCAGCCCTTAGGGATCTGAGCCAGAGGTATTGTGCTCCCCTGGAGTCTCCAGGTAGTTTGCCTCATCCTCAGTCAGGACTAACACAGCTGGACACTCCTGATGGGCTTCGTGCCTCTCCGCCGTGACCGGCCCCCAGATGCAGATTCCATGGATTTTGACTTCTGGGGGAGGAGGACTTTCTACTCGGCATGGTTACTTCTTTCAGTAGCTGCTCATCAGGCCCACTATGCTACCCATGATAGGTTTTTGTGGTCCAGGCTTGGTCAGCTCCTAGCGTCTATGCCTGATTCAGAGGTAACCAGATGAGACATTGCACTGTCTGCACGTGGACTGGAGCTAGCAAGGGCATCGTATGACACCAATGAGGTAGCTACCAGGGTCGCAGAGACGGCGATCTGCACTAGCCGGACGGCATGGCTGCGTCTTTCCTGGTTGTCACCCTTGGCCCAGCATAGGGTGATTTCCTCCGTGTACCGGAGAACCCATCTTTTCTCCTGTAGGGTGAGGTGGCGTCTGTCGGGGCAATCTCCTGCCCCCACCGGGGGGGGGTCCCGTCTCACTCTCCCCAGTCTCGGGCCTCTCCAGACACATGAAGGTTCTCCCTCCCAGTGTGTCACCCACTGAGAGCTAAGGGACTTAGTCCATTAGGGTCTAGGGCCTCCTTTTGGGGGGGGGGGCTCGATACTTGCCCAAAGGTGATGAATGGTGAAGAGTGACAGAGATAAGATATGAAATTACGTACCTACCATAATTCCTGATATTTTTGTGTATCTTCACCATTCATCTTAATCCCACCCACCATCCCCCAAGGGCCTCAGTCTCTGGGTCCTCCTCTCTGTGTGCCTCCCCCTTCCTTTCTGCTCAGGAGCGGGGTGACCTTGGGAGCACAGGAGGATTTTTATTTCCTGACAAGAAGGGATTGGGGGAAGGGGCACTTCTCTCCTCAGTGCTTTGGCTCCACCCCTTTGGAGTGGGAGTTGGTGGTTGCCCGTTCCTCCTCTCTCTCCTCCTCTATCCTACTCCATTCTTGTCCCTAGGGACTCATCCCTCAAATTAATTTAAGAAACTTTTGTTTCTTACCGCTATGTATTGGTTTCGGGGGGAGTACAGCCTTGTATCCTGTCTTTTCTTCCAGAATAGCTGCTTCTGCTTATGTTGGAATTTATCGCCAGTGATTCTGTGCCTTGAATTCTGGCAGTGCAACCTTCTGGTTACTCCTTCGCAGTTCCTATACAATCTGGAGGCAGGTCAAAGATTCAGGGTATGTCCTCCCCTCCCTGTTTCTAATTTTCCCTCCCTCCCTCCCTCTTTCTGCTTCCAGAGATTGGGGCCCTTCCCAATCCCTTAGATTTAACTTTCCTTCTATCCTCTCCGTCATTTATTTCTCCTTTTAGTTTGTATATCTTTCCTTTGTCTGTCCTTGGACTTCCTTGTCCCTCCCTCCCAACCCTTTCTTACTCTATGGTGACTCAGAACTGGCGGGAGGGCGGGGTCGACGACACCTAATGGCCAACCTGCGAGCGCCACGCAGTGTGTCTGCCTCGAGGGCGGTGCCAACAGTGCGTTGACTCCTCCCATCCAAAATAAAAAGCTCCCGAGGTGTTGTGACCTCCAGCCACATTACCCAAAGGTGATGAATGGTGAAGATGCACAGAAAGATCAGGAATTACGGTAGGTACGTAATTTTCATTTCCTGAATGTCTAGAGTTCAGGTCTTGGGGCTTTCTGAGGGTATCCCCCTAGCTGTGGTGTTTGTGCTGCTGCGAAGAGCATGGGCTGCTTCTGCTTTCCTGCTTCGTTTAGCACTTTCTTGACTACTGCTGATCCTTGTCCCAGTCAGTGGTGCGAGCTGTCTTTCAAGGTGTGCATCTTATGGGGTTTTGTACATTCAGCACTGAGGCTGTTATTCTGTGGGCCAGAAAAATGTGGCCTTTAAATTTTGCAAAAAGCTTACCCACCAGTTCTGTCCTGTGTGTGAGCCACCTCCACCATGGGATATGATGCTGCCAGTGTCTCCGCCAGAAAAATGTGGCCTTTAAATTTTGCAAAAAGCTTACCCACCAGTTCTGTCCTGTGTGTGAGCCACCTCCACCGTGGGATATGATGCTGCCAGTGTCTCCGCTTATGGGTATGCCAATTAGACCAGTGGACAAGTGTCACTTGTCACATCTGTGATAGAAGACAGCATTTTTAGTCACTATTACCTCTGCCAGATGGGTGAGTGAACTCCAAGCATTTTCTGTGGAATGGCATTATCCCCTCACAAGGCCAAGGTTGTCCTATGCCCCCCCGCCGTAGGTAGACTCGTAATTTTCAAAACCAAGTCTTGGTGCTACCTGTATTCTTCCTGAAATCTCCAGTCTTGGATACTGCATGAACACAGTATACTTCGGACATTCACCAAGCTATGCTCTTCTGTAGGGAGCTCATGGCAGAATTTCATGATAAAACACTCCAGCTGTTTGTTGCACACGGTGAAGCCACCCATGGCAGATCTCATCTTGCATTGCGCTCTGTCAGCAGTTGGCTGTGAAGAAGTTACCTAATGGATTACAAGCTCACTGCACCAGACATATTGCTGCCTCTGTTGCTAAGCATCTGGCTGTCTCTGAGATGTGCAGGGCTGCTACCTGGTCCATTACACATAGTTCATCTGTCATCACAGTATCCACCTACAGACTTGGCGAAATGCGCTTTCGGTACCCAGTCCTCTAGTGCCGATTCACCTAAAACCTAGTGGCGCCTACCGGCCCGGTAGCACTGAGGGTTGAGGGCCGGCCTGGTGGCGCTGAGGGTGAGGCGCTGGACATCACACCTCATTCGGCAGTGGACTCTGGTCGCTGGTGGATCGGCCGGGGGGGAGATGGGCTCGAGCGTCCCACAACAGTTCGCCTACTCCGGGGAGGGTTGAGGCCATATCCCGCACACTTGTCTAACTCCGGGCGGAGGCTTGGAGTACTACAAGCCCCTAATAGTAGGGGACGGGCGGCCACTACAGCGTGACGTCGGCGCTCAATGCCTTGACGTCAGGGGTCTCGCACTGTAGGGGAGGGAGTAAAAGAGGAAAGCAGCCTGCCATCGCTGGAAAGATGGAGCCCCGGAGACGTGCCCTCAATGTGCCTTCAGCTGCCCGACGGCCCCGGACCGACGGAATGTAAGTAATGGGGCATAGGGGCTCTGCCCCATCCCCCCCTCTGAGGGTAAGCCGAAGCTCCGTGGGGATTCGGGGGTTGCTCAGGCAGGGTGAAGGACAGAGGGATGTCTGCCTTGGAGGCTCCTGATGGGTCAGGGATGGCAAGCTAGGAAAGCGGCATAAACAGGAGAAAAAAAAAAAACCGTGCGGCGCCTGACTATCCCTGACCTCCCTGAGGACTGCTTGTAGTCTGGCTGTTGTAGAAAGTGACCCGACTCTAGGTGCTGTAGTTAGAAGAATAGGTTACTTATTTGTAATTGTGGATCTTCCAAGAAACAATCACCATTGATTGATACTCATGGGTCTGTGGCCAGAGGCACAAGGACCCCCCAGGAGCCTTTTTTTTTTCTTGTGAGGAGGGAGCTACGTTTGATGACTGATGGTGCCTGCACACCTCACATGCTGCTTTGCGCCAGCTAATAACTGTAGTCAACTTCCTCACCCACCTCGGTTCTGTTTTTCCTGCTGTCCAGTGTACACCATGGGAGCAGTCTTTGAACATTTTCTTCCGCGTCACTGCCGAAAAGTTTCTGTCTGCAATGTCAACTTTCGTTTCTTTATTTTTTTGTGATGTTGAAGGTCAAAAAATTGAAAGGGGGGGCAAAGAGAAAATAACTCTCAGCCCCCCATCATGTGTCACTGCCCCTATGGGAAACCCATTGTGGCAACAGATTGACATCTGTGGTATATGCCTACTTCTCTATGGATGGCTGCACATCATGCGATAAAGTGGGGTTGCCCAATCCCCACCTTTGGAGGCAGGTGTCTGAATATGTGAGGCAAAGGCATGGTCTCTACACCTTTCTCATGGGCCTTTTCCCAATACTTCTTGCGCTGAGGAAGCACAAAGTCTTCCTCCACCTCACCTTTACGAGATATCTGAGGTCCTGTGGTGTGGGTTTAATGGATAGTTTGCTCCTTCTGGGCAGCCAGTTGTGCACCCCTCCCCTCCTGACTGCCCTGGGCAACAGACGTAACCAGTGGTGAGGCTGAAACTGTATGCTCGGTTTACACCAATGGACACCTCAGTGTCATGGCCTTATGTTGATCCGGCTCCTGATGCCATCCTTAGTGTCGATAATTGGAGTGGTGCCAGCCATAACATGCCCGCTTCTGACACCATTCTCAGTGTTGGGAGGGGGGACCAGCACTGTGGCCGTGCAGTGCCTGGTTGCCGAGGTGATGGTGTTGGTCTCTTCCCTTGGTAGCCCTTGTGGCTCTGGGGGTGGGGTCGACATCGCACCTGGTGACGGGTGTGAATCAGGCTGTGATATCTGTCCTGGGCCAAACACCAGGCATGCTGCCGGTATTGCCTCAAGGTCCGTCTCTGGTCCCAGTACTGCTAATAGTGTGTAGAGGAGCCTGGGGTTGACATCTAAACTGGCACTGGGCCTGGCACAGAGGGCAGTGCTGGCTGTGGTGCAGGAAGGGAACCCATATCTAGGCCAGTCTCTGGCCTGGGGCCTGCTGCTGGAGGTAGAACCATCTCTCCAGGCTCTTGGTCTGATCCCACTATTAGTGAGGACAGGAGCTGCTTTGAGGGGATCACCCCTATGAGCACCGATCTGGTTGTGCCTCTTCTTTAGATCAACCTAGTTTTGGCAGTCCTGCCAGCCTCTTCCTGTGGGCAAGGCCCCCTGAACATCCCTGCAGCTGAGGTATAGGCCCTGGAGCCCCCTGACTCCATCTTGAGCCTGTACCAGCTCTGCCAGAACTAACAGAGATCATAGGCTCTCTGGGGCCAATCATCGGGATTCAGCATAGAAGGATGGTGGTTGTCTTGTTTCAATGCCATAGGCATACTAACCAATTTCAGTTCAACCTGGCCCCCAGGCACCACCCCCTTCCATGTCCTTCACCTCTGTCATTGTCCTCCTTTGAGTGCACAGGATCATTCCTTCACATGTCCTGAGCCTGTGAGTACTTCCTGTACCACAGATTACTGGTGGACATGTTGCAGGCGCTGGACGCGGGTGCAATTGCTAGTCGCAGTACTGCGTCCTTGCAGTTGGGACTCTTAGGAGATTTCAGCAATGCAAACTGTCTCATCCCTCCCTGGCATAGTCTTCAAGGAGTGTTCAAGGGGAATCTGGAGACGTCCCTTTGCATGCCCTCCAGTCCCAAGGAACGTCTATTTACAGTACTGCGCACACTTGGACTCTGCAGGAGCAGTGCCCTCATTCCACCTCAGAGATTGAGGCTATGCACACTCCAGTAGCGTCTCAACGCCTGATGCATGACTGACCTCTTGAAGCTGACTCTACTCAGGAAGATGCTTTTAGGTAGGAAAGTATTTGCCTCAACTCGTACCATGATGTGCATTGCTGTACATTAGGCACACCTAGCAGCTTACAGAAAGCGCTGATGGGTGCAGCTAAGTCAACACCTAGCTACCATGCCACACACGGTCAGGCAAGCCATCTGCCTTTCTGTCAAGGGCCTGGAGTTGGCAAGGCACCAGTCAGGAGCATAGTGTGATGCTAGTTAGATGACCTTCAGGCTGGTGGGATCTGCATTCTACGTTTGGCGGATGTCTTGACTATGCCTTGCACGACTGGCATCTATAGACCGGTGAAAGTTGCTTAACTCCCAGTTCCAGGGGACTTGCTTCCTTTCCTGCAGGGTCAGGCTAGAGCTCTCTGTGCACCTTCCCTCTCATCCATCTGATCATGACTGGTCTTGGGTCTCTCCAGACCTGTTAGGTGCTGCTACCCTCAGGTGTTCTTCCCTGCACAGAGGACTGAGCATAATTTTTACCTTCAGGGTGAGCCGGCTTCTCTCTATTTTGGGAATGCTTGGTACTTGAACCCATGAGTATTCATTCATTTATTTGAAAATTGGTGACTGGGAAAGGCACACTGAGGTGAGACACGTTTCCTGTAAGTGCAGAATGACAAATCAAGGTAGAAGCAACAAGATAAGGTGTTTTAGCCACACCTACACTAAGGTAGGAGATGAATGCAAGGGGAACTGTCGCGTAGAGGGAAAACAGGAGTTGGGGGAGAGGGGAAGAGTGTCAGTTGATACCAGGGGGAGACTGGAGGTAATGAAGCGGAAGGAAGAGGGTAATTGGTTCCGGAGTGATGGGAGACAATAGGAAAAGACTTATTGCCCGGCAAAGGGATGAAGAATGGCAAAGGTGCGAGGATCCCTAGAGTAGAGGGAGCAGGAGGCAGAGGGAATGAGGGAGAGGAGTGATGAGAGGTAAAAGGGGAGGGACTCGAATCAGTATTTGGATATAGATGAGGCACAGTGGATCTGGTGATGTGAGGATAGAAGAAGAATGACTAAAGAGAAATAAAGTGAGCAGTGATGAGTACAAGAGGGGGAGTTGTTAATAAAGAGGCAGAAAGAGTTGCAGAGGGTGTCCAGTCTGGTCGAGGGTTGAAGGAGTGGTACCATGGACAATGTCCACATAGTACAAGACCGGAAGCACCACTTTGGTAACAAGCTCACAGCAGACCTGCAGAGATGGTCTTTATTGTGGTACAGGGCACCAGGGTTGGGGCAGAGTTTGGCATGGATGGCATCAATGTGGGAAGAGAAGTTAAGTTTGCTGTCAAGCCACATAGTGAGGTTCTTGGAGGATTGAACAGCTTCTAGAGGGGTGCCATGCAAGGAGAAGATGAGCAGAGTTGGGAATTTGGCCAGTTACTGGCTGGTGCCAAAAATCATACACAGTTTTGTATTGACCCAGAGTTGGTTCGATTGGAACCAGCTCAGGACATGGTGGAAGTCATGCTGGAGCACTCCTTCTATGGCTGTGGTAGTGGGACCGGGGGTGTAGATGACTGTCATCTGCAAGCCGAAGGGAGATCAGTAAGGAAGATGAAAAACAGGATGGGCCCCAGGACAGAGCACTGCCTGGATGGGTAGTGGATGTAACAGGGCTACCAACCTGTACTGGCTGCAGAAAGCCTGAGAGGTAATAATGGAACCAGTCGACAGCAGGAGTTGAAAGGCCAGCAGAACTCATCCAGGAGGATTAGGTGGGACACAGCCAAAGGGCTTGGCCAGATCAATGAAAATGACATCTGTGCTATGCCCCTGATCCGTCCCTGAGAAGATAGCATTAGTTACAACAGGGAGGAGCCTGAGGAGTGATGCTTCCGGAAGCCAGACTGGAACGAGGGAAATTGGTGGAGGATAGGTAATTGGAGAGTCTGGTGTAGACAAGCTTCTCTTGCAGCTTAGCAAGGGAAGGGAGGAGGAAGATTTGCTGACAGTTGTCCAGGTAAGAAGGCTTCCCCCACCTTTGTTGAGTGGAAGAACTTTGGATAACATCCAGGACTGAGGGACAGCACTTAGGGTGAAGGAGAGGTTGAGTAGGTGAGTCAGAGGAGATGCTAAGGCAGGAGTGGAGATACGGAGTAACTTAGTATCAAGCCTGTCAGGGCTGGACTTGCGTTGGTCAAGGAAGTAAAGTGCCATTAGGGTTTCCTGGGTAGTAACAGGGGTACTCAGACAAAGGGGTAGGCGCAGGAGATATTTGGCGCACTCCACAAAAGCATACCAAAGTAAAACAAAGACACCAGAGTGCGAAAAAAGTACCACGTAGTAGCTGCTAGTAGAAAAATTTATTGTGCTCACATACAGATGAACGGCACTAGACCCTGGCACTTCGAACCTCCTGAGGAAGAATCCACAAGGGTTTGAAGGGCCGGGGCTAGTGCTGTTTGTCTGTGAGCACAAAAAACCTTTCCACTAGCAACTACTACATAGTAATAACATAACAAGTTGCCAGCAATTTAGGCCTAATGGTCTATCTCGTCTGCCCAAGATGCAGCTCACAGATTCACTGCTGCTGCGACCCCTCCCCCCCTTTTGATTCCCTTGCTCCCAGGTTCTTCCCCCAGAGCTCCCCTGCTGTTCACTTCCCTCCCTGCCTGTACCCTACTCATGTACCTGTCCCAACCCCTCTTGAACTCCTCCCACTGATTCCTTTGTCATCAGCATCTCTGGTAGTGCGTTCCAAGGTGCCACCACACTAATCCGTGAAGTAGTGTCCCCCTCATTTCTCCTCTGTATTTCCCCCCTACTAGTTTTAGGCTATGGCCTCTCGTGGTCCCTTCCCCCTTCACTTTGAGCAAATTCTGTGTTTACCCTATATATCCCCTTCAAATATTTAAAGGCCTCTGTCATGTCCTTCCTGTCCCTTCTGTCTTCCAGGGAGTACATGTTTAGCTCCGTAAGTCTCTCTTCATAGGACTTTTCCCTCCAGACCGTGAATCATCTTCGATGCTCTTCTCTGGTCTCTCTCCAGAAGAATAATGTCTTTTTAAGTGAGGGTGCCAGAATTGTAGTATTACAGCCCTTTGATTTTTTTTTTTTTGTTTGTTTTACTCTAGTAACGGGGAGAAAAGGAAACCCTTGGCATAGAAAGGAGAGGGAATATGGTGAGGGGGCAACAGAGACTGGAGTGTGAATGGAACGGAGATCACAAGTGGTGAAGAGCTCATTAAAGTGAGCAGCAACAGAGGAGGAATGGTTAACCATTTACGAGAAGGACCAGAGGGGTGGACTTGGTGGGAGGGTCGAAGAGGGAGTGAATTACCTTCCAGAACTTTGAAGGAGCGTTAAGGTTTATTTTGAAGGTTGACCTTGAAATATTGCGATTTTGCAGCCTGAACAGCCTTTGTACAGGAGTTCCTGATAGTCCTGTAATAGAGGAGGTCAGGAAGGGAATGAGATAATTTGTAACTTGCTGAGGTAAGATCACAGACTTGCACGTATTTGGAGTATGAATCAATGATGAAGATTGATTCTTGGAAGATATGAAAATTACGTACTTAGCGTAATTGTTGATATTCCAGAATATCTTCATCATTGATTCATACACCCACTCACCATCTCTCTCAACTGAGAGCCAGGGCCTCTGGCAGCTGGCCTCCCATTATCAAAAAAAGGAAAAAACTTTTCGTGTATTTTTTTTTTTGTTTGTTTTTTTCTTATGGAGTGGGTAGCTGGCCCCTTCCCTCCATCTTTCCTTGTCCTCTTTCTCCTCGTCGGAGGTATCTCTCCTCTTGGTTGTATGTCTTAGTTGCTATATGTGACATATGCCCTAGGTACTGTATAATCTAAATCCACTGAGCAGCTGCTCTGTGTGAGGAAGGGTGCAGTTTCCTTGAATTGTAGAAGACTTGGTTTGCTGGCCAAGGCACCTAGCTTCACCTGAGCTCTTTCCTTCTAAGACTGCTTGAAAGGCAGAGTAGAGAAACTTACCAGAGCAAGGGAGAAGGATTAAGACTTAGTTTGGCTAAGCAGATTTACTGTGTGGTGGTGTTTTTAATTTTTACTCACAGGGATTGCTACTGTTTGTTGCTAACATTTCATTGCTTTATTTTTCTCTGATTCAAATTGTTGTTGCTGGTATACCTTCTTCTGCATTATTACAAGGTGTGCCTACAGGTGTGCTAACAGATTACTGCTGTAATCTTCTGATTCAAATTTTCTTTTGCAAGGTATATCTTCTGTTACTGCTTTATTTTTCTCTGGAGCAAAGTGTTTTTACAGGTATATCTTCTCTGAAATTATTACAGGTGGTGCTTTACAGGTTTTACAGTTTTATCTAACATTAGGTTAAGCTTTCAGGGTTACTGCATTTGTTGTTGACTGATTGTTTCTGCTCTTACCTCCTTGTTCTTTCGTCGTGGTTCTTCTTTTAGGCAGGGAAGGGCCCAGCCACCACCCCATCCCCAACCACCCACTACACTCCATTTATAAGGTACCACAGTTGTGACATTTCCTGTGGCAGAGCAGGAAGAGGCGGATCAGTGGGCCTCCACAAGGTGATCTCATTTACAGGGCACTAGTAATTTAACTTGTTATGACAAGTTAAACAAAGCACAATTAAACCATTACTTGCATTTTTTCCTTCTAATTACTCTGACTAGGTTACAAACCCAGCAACTTATTTGGAATGGATTTCATTAACTGCAGGTACTGTGGAACAATTTTCAGAAGGACATTCTTACAGGATTTAGGACACTGTCCTACATGCTGGGCCTTTGGAGATCTTAGGTCTCAGCTCCGGGCAGCATGGGCAGAGATTGCACGCCTCAAATTTCATATTGAAGAGGAAATACATTATAAAACCACCGCCATTTCCCCAGCATCCAACAGAAAAACCTCAACCGCAGAGGGTAGTTGGTCCAGGAGGTTGGCAGGTGGTTAGGAGGAACAAATCAGGTGCCCCATCCTCTCTGCTCTCCAACACATTACCTCCAAAACCATATAAACACTACAAACAGGTATCTGCCTCTATCTCTGAAATCAAATAAAGAGGCAGAAGACACTGCAGAGCAGGACACTGCGGCACAGGAGCTAGCACAACAATACTCACCCAAAACAGGAACCAAAACTAAACAAGCACAAAGGAAATCCAAAAAACTTCTGATCATAGGCGACTCCATGATTCGGGGAGTTGATACCCATCTCCAGCCAGGGGTGATGGTCAGATGTCTCCCAGGTACATCAGCATGGAGAGACACTGACCGCATTGCTAAAATTGTTCACAAAGCAGGAGAAAACATTGATGTCCTAGTACACATAGGGACTAATGATCTCGCCAGCCGGTCAGTTGTGGAGACCAAGAACACCTGACTAGGCTGGGTGACAAACTATCATCTATTTCGTCCGGCATCTCCTTCTCTGAGATCCTGCCAGTCTGGGAGAAGGGAGCAGATGGACGGAAGGTCAGAGAAGGGGAGATAGGGGAGCTAAACACATGGCTCAAGGACTGGTGCCAGGAAAAAGGACACAGATTTGTAGGGAACTGGCAACAGTTCTGGGAGCGAAAGTTCTTTAAATTTGATGGACTGCATCTGACTAAAGAGGAGTCAGTGCATTAGGGCAGAAGTTTGGCGTCTTTGCAGAATATTTAAACTAGCAAATGGGAGAGATTTGCAGCCCCCATACGTTGAATGGAAGAACACCTCCCCTCAGCTAGTGGTCAAACTGAATTCAGTGTGTTTGCCGTTCATTTGCATCACCAGGTAAGAAAAAGGTTTGTCTCCCACACGATGCACAGGGTAATGCCAGACCTCACCCAACAACTAACACACCAAAATCTGGCCAATGGAAAATCATGTACACAAATGCTCACAGCCTGGGAAATAAGATCCCAGACCTGCAGGCAATAATGTCAGAGGCTAAACTGGACATAGTAGCAATTAGTGAGGGATGGTTTACCAGTAACCACACTTGGGAGACTTCAGTACCTGGCTATGTATTGTTCAGAAGAGACCAAGGTGCAAAAGGGGGAGGAGGGCTCTATGTTAATGAAAATATCAAAGCTACAGAAATTCAGAATACACATAAGGAGCCAGAAGAACTGTGGGTCACCCTGGAAACAGGAAATGGGACAGCCATAAGAACTGGGGTTGTCTACAGGCCCCAGACCAGAGGAGGACATAGACACATTACTGTTAGAAGATATACAAAACATGACAGCTAAAGGGAGGTTCTGATAATGGGAGACTTCAACATGCCAGATACAGATTGGTCAATACCAGCAGGAACATCTGCCAGAACTAGACTCATAGTGGATTCCCTGCAGGGAGGGCCTCAAACAACTGGTACAGCAACCCACAAGAGACAGGGCTATCCTAGATCTAGTACTGACTAACAAAGAAGGGATCACAGATCTCCAGGTAGGTCACCTGGGGCCAGTGACCATCACATGGTATGGTTCAATTTGGCTACTACATCTAAATCATCCATTCCAAGGCAAAAATATGGGACTTCAGAGGAGCTGACTTTGATAAGATGGCCAACAGAGTTAAGCTAGCCCTGGCAAAAGAAACACAGGTGAGGAGGTACAGGCAAAGTGGGCAAGCATTAAGGATACAATACTTGAAGCAACATCCCATTGTGTTAGACAGAAAAGGAAGTGCAAAAGAAGGAAACCACTTTGGTTCTCAATACAGTAGCAGAAAAGGTCAGAGCCAAAAGGCTGGCCTTCAGAAAATATAAGGAACACAGCGGGATGAAGATAGGGGCATACCAAACTGCCCTAAGGGAAGCAGGTAAGGCAGTAAGGCAGGCAAAGTCCCAAACTGAGGAAACACTAGCACAAACAGTAAAAGAAGGTGACAAGACTTTCTATAGATACATTAGTGAAAGGAGAAAGTCCAGAGGGTATTGCTAAGCTTAATGGAGAAAAGGAGCATGTGAGGAGGAGGACCCTGTAAAGGCATCTATCCTAAATAGATACTTTTGCTCAGTATTCACGAAGAGAGAAGGTAGGGCAGGGCCACAGCTCAGCATCATGGACACAGGGGAGGGAGGTGAGCACTACTCCCTTCACAAAAGAAAGGGTCCTACAAGAGCTTGCTAAGCTCAGGAGTGGATAAGGCAATGGGACCTGATGGCATACATCCCAGGGTACTGAAGGAGCTAAAGGAGGAACTAGCAGAGCCATTAGCAGAATTGTTTAGTGAGTCTCTGAGCACAGGAGAGGTCCCAGAAGACTGGAGAAGGGCTCATGTGATCCCACTCCACAAGAGTGGTAGCAGGGAGGGCGAGGGAACTACAGACGGTCAGTCTTACCTCAGTAGTGGGCAAGATTATGGAAGCACTCCTTAAGGAAAGGATAGTGCAACACCTGGAATCCATAGGGGCACAGGATCCAAGACAGCATGGGTTTACAAAAGGAAGGTCCTGTCAAACTAATCTCAGATTTCTTTGACTGGGTAACCAGAGTGGTGGACCAAGGGGGAGCAGTTGATGTCGCCTACCTTGACTTCAGCAAAGCTTTTGACACTGTTCCACATAGAAGATTGATAAATAAGCTAGGTAGGCTCGGGGTGGGTCAGAAGTTGGTCAACTGGGTGGCAAACTGGTTGACTGGCAGAAAACAGAGAGTGGTGGTAAATGGTATACAGTCAGAAGAGATGCAAGTCACAAGTGGGTACCTCAGGGATCAGTCCTGGGGCCAGTCCTATTCAACATCTTCATTAGTGACCTAGCAGATGGACTAGAGGGTAAGGCTTGTCTGTTTGCAGATGACACCAAGATCTGCAACAGAGTAGATGATCCAGATGGGGTGGGCAGAATGAGAAGAGATCTGGATAAACTAGCAGAATGGTCAGAAGAGTGGCAACTGGGATTTAATGCAAAGAAGTGCAAAATCATGCACATAGGGAAGAGAAACCCTGAAGCCACTTATAGGCTGGGAGGGGAGTTGCTAGCAGTCACAAAGGAAGAAAGAGACTTGGGCATCATCATCACTGACCTGAAATCATCAAGCAGACCTCTAAAGCAGTAGGTAAGGCTAGGGGTGTTAGGGTGTATTAGTAGGGGTATCTGAAGTCGTAAGAGGGAGGTAATAATCCTCTGTACAAGACATTGGTTAGCCCCATCTGGAGTACTGCGCAGTATTGGGAGGCCACACCTTCACAAGGACATTAACCAAATTGAGGCAGTCCAGAGAAGGGCAACCAAAATGGTGCAGGGACTGCATCAGAAGACATATGAGGACAGATTAACGGAGCTCAATATGTATACCCTTGAGCAAAGGAGGGAGAGAGGTGATATGATCGAGACATTTAAACACCTTAAGGCATAAACAAGGTGAAAGAGTTCAACATGTTTAAATATAAGAAAAATAGCAGGACAAGAGGACACAGCATGAGATTAGAGGGAGGCCGATTAAGGGAATGAGGAAATCTTTTTTCACAGAAAGGGTGGTAGATGCATGGAATGGCTTACCACAAGAAGTAGTGGCTATGAATACAGTGCAGGGCTTCAAACAGGCATGGGATAGGCATAAGGGAGCAATACAAATGACTATGAATAGATAGGTCACTGACATAGCAAAGGCCGATGGCACATTTATAAGGTAGAAAAAGAAATGGGCAGACTGGATGGGCCTTGCGGTCCTTATCTGCCGTCAACTTCTATGTTTCTATGTTTCTATGAATCAGTGTACTATGGGCACTATACTAAATAAAATTATTACTACTATCTTCACCCAGGGTATGTCCCTGTGGTTGCAGGGAGAAGCAGGGCATGTTCTTGTGCCCATGTTGGAACTTTTGGTTGATATACCCTTTGGCTCTTCTTTCTGTGCCTCAAGCTTTCGCCCGCTCCATGCGGGGGCATGCCAGAGTAGATCACCAGTTCTAGGGACATGGATATGTTGTTCATCCACACTCATTGGCAGGTATCCTTGCCGCTTTAAATATTGCCGGAAGGTCTTCAAGCTTGCTCCTCCCACCCACCCGGGTGGTATAACTCTCGGCTCCGCCCCATGACGCCAGATCTTCCTTACCGCTTGGAAGCTCAGGTTCCCTCCTTAACGCTCTGCGTTTGAGACTGATTCCCTATTTCTCCGTTTGCGGTTTAAAAATAAATTTTGCGAAAAAGACTTTGAGTCTTGATCCCTCATGGCTGCGATGGACAAATCGACTCCGGTTCGGAGAATGCCCATGCGCGGCAGAAGATGTCTCGGACGGATCCACACTCCCGTGTGTCTACTGCTTAGGCCTTGACACGACCCGCGAGCTTGCGACCTGTGCTCATCTTTCTCGGCCTCGGTCCTCGAAGACCGTGCTGCCCAATTGCAACTGGGCCGTCCCGAGGAGCGTTTCCCTCCGGTGAAGTCCAAGGAGGCCCGGTTGGCGGTGTCCGCGGCGGCGGGCTCGGCGGATCAGCTCGAGCGGATGGTCGCCCTCGAAGAGGAGGCGGCGCGGGCCGTATCTTCCTCGGCCGAGGCATTTATCCCACTCTCTCTGGGTTCTTCCTACACGGCTTCTTTTAAGGAGCTTTGTCTGTCCCTCTCCACTAAGGGAGAAGGGCCTACGTCTGCTGGACCTTATTCTCGGTCCAAAAAGAAGGACAGGGGTAAGTCCCTCCGTCGGCGCTCTTGGGAGGCGGGAAAGGTCCCTCTCCCGAGTCGTCGACCGCCTGCTTCGTCGCATCACCGCCGCCACTGGCCTCACGGTGTCCCCGCCAGGTCAGTTGACCGAGACTCCCACCGGCGAAGTCGAGATTTTCTCGACCCGTTGGACGGGCTGTCGCCTTTAGCAGCCGAGATTCCCCTCTCCGGTTCCCCGGGAGGAGTTGGGATCCGTGGGCTCGCCTGTGCCTCGGTTCGGAGCCCTCGGATGGACCATCCGAGCCGAAGGAGTGCGGTTCGGCCGAGCACCTCCCGCACCGACCTCGGTCCGGGACTCTCGGTCTCGGACTCTTAGCAGTCCAGCCCGATCCCACCGTCATAGCGGTCTCGAATACCGGCACATCGATGGCGGCGTCACCGGCTGTCCTCGTCCTCCTCCTCGGACGAGGGCTTCAGTAAATTCGTCGCAATACGAGGACCTCATGTTGCCAACAGCTCCTCCTGGCGGGAGTGCAGCCGGCCCGGTCGCCCCGGCCATTAAGTAACTGTCACCGTGGCGGCCGACACAGCCCCTCGACTTATCCGAGGCCTATACCCAGGCGGTTCTTGGCCAAAACCAGCTGCTCCACGATTCGGTGGAACCTCCGCCTCCACAGCCACCTATTGGGGCTCCGACCAAGGATTCTCGATTGGCTAAGGGTCTACCCATCGGCTGTCAGTTACCCTCACTCCCGACCGACCTCGGCAGGCGAAGGGTGGCTCAGGCCAGAGGCAGCTCTTCGAGGACTCTTCGAGTCGAAGATGATTCCTCCTTTTTCTCCAAGCGACTGGACTTGGAGTCTTCAGGAGGTCAGTCAATGGACGATAGCCGTCGTCCTTCCTAGGACTGCTTGGCTCATCTCGGAGTCCACGGGATGGAGCTCGAACCCGTTCAAAGCAGGCCAGGTATCCCCTCACGGAGATTCTGGACGAGGATTCTCGATGGAGGCCTTTCCGGTGGCGAGGCCATAGTAGGTCCGGCACTGGAGCTTTTAGCGCCCTGCTTCCTGCCCTCGCCTTGGCCAGGATGGGCAGGAAGTATCACAGTCCCCGGTTCCTTGTCGGTTTTGAACACCCCTCTGCTGAAGGGTTGGTTACCGACAGCGTTTTCCGGCGCCCGGCAGCGCCAGGGATGTGGACAAACCTCCTGACAAGGTCGAAATTGGACTATGTCGAGGCGAAAAGTGTCTCTGCGTCCTCTCTCGGCCTTCAAATCAGGCCAGTTCGGCCCGTCCTCTGGCACATTTTTCTCATGCCCTGTTGGACTCCCTGGATGAGGTCATCCCTCATCTTCCGCCGATCTGCAGACTACGGTTAAGCAGTGCGGGACCAGGGGCAGGGCAGTGGCCAAACAGCAGCTCAGACTGCTTTGGATATAGGGACTCATGTGCCAGATCGGTGGCGGCCGCGGTGGCTATGTGTCGGCGGGCTTGGCTGAGGATATCCACCTTTACTTCGGATACCCAGCACAAGTTGGCGGATGTTTCCTTTTTGGGGACTGACCTCTTCGGCCCTGGGGTGGAAGGTCACCTGCAGAGGATCGAGATGTCCAATGCTACCTTGGACTCGGTCTCTTCCGCTCAGAAGGACAAGGCCCATGAAGCCACAGCCTAAGCCCTTTGTCCTTCTGTACCCCCGGCGCGCCCAGCCCAGCAACGTCAGGGCCAGCAGGCTCGACCTTGGCATCCCAAACCCAAGCCGCCGGCTTCCTCTAACAGGAGGCAGGGAGGAAAAGGCCCAGGAGGTCCCTCGGCCGGTCCCTCCTCCAAGCCTGCCCAGTGACGGGCTGAGGGGTGTCCCCCCCATTCCCGTCACCTTACCCCTGGGTCCCCCCGTGGGGGGCGGCTCAGGCACTTCCGTTCCGCCTGGTCCGCTGTTACACGGACAGGTGGGTCTTGGAGGTGGTGGGAAGGGCCTGCCTCTGGGTCCGAGCAGGCACCACCCTTCAGGCCGTCGCCCCTCGGGGGCTGAGTCCCAGTCTCACTGGCGTCATCAAGCCGACGCTCTCCTCCTCCAGAAGGAGGTGATGAGGTGCGACCCTCCTTCGACCAGGGTTTGTGTCCAGGTACTTCCTGGTTCTGAAAGCAGACGGTGGGCTGGCCCCATTCTCGACCTACCAGACCTAAACAAGTTCCTAAGGTCTCGAACCTTCAGGATGGTCACTCTGGCTCAGATAATACCATCCTTGGAGCGGCGTGTAGTTCTGCTCTCTGGACTTGCAGGGCAGCGTTTTCACGTCCCTATCCATCCGTCTCACCTGAGATTCCTTCGCTTCCGGCGGAAGGATCCTTTGAGTTCAAGCCATGCCCTTGGCTTGTCTCCAGCTCCCAGGGTCTTCACCAAATGCATGGCAGTGGTGACAGCATTCCCTCTGGCGCCGGGGTCTGGGTGTGCCCTTACCTGGACGACTGGCTGATAGCAGCTCCCTCCAGGAAGGGGCGGTGGTCAGAGATCTGGCCCTCCAGGTCTGCTCTCAACTGGGCCTCCTTATCAGCGAGGCCAAGTCAGACTGGCGAAGCAGGTGATTCTATTCATCGAGCCAGCTCGACTCTCTTGAGCCAGGCGCGGCTCCGGCGGACAGGGCGAGGTTCTTTCCTCCTTTGCCCGATCATTTCTGGTTGAGGCAATGCGCCTAGCCGGGACTTCCTGCACCTCCTGGGTCTCATGGTGGCCTGCACCAGCGTGGTCGTTGGGCCGCTGGAACATCGTCCCCTTCAGTGAGGACTGGCCAGCCAGTGGTCTGCGCTGCGATCCTTTGGACCAGCTTGTAGCCGGTGACACAGGGGATGTGGGCAGCTCTCCAGTGGTGGACCGTTCCAGATCAGTTGCAGGAGGGCATCCCGTTTGTCCGCCCGAGCCGGCGGTCTCTCTATCGACGATGCCTCTCTGATGGGTTGGGGTGCCCATCTGGGGAACACCGGGCTCATGGCCTCTGGTCCCATGGAGTCGATGCCACATCAACCTGCTGGAGCTCCAGGCGGTCCGCCTAGCTCTCACCGCCTTTGCTCCGTTCCTCCGGGGTCAAGTGGTCCGAGTCCAGACGGACAATACCACGACCATGTACTATCTAAACCGCCAGGGCGGGACGCGCTCCATGCTTCTATGCAAGGAAGCTCTCCGCATTTGGTCACTCGTGCGCAGCCTGGAGGCGGATCTCCTAGCCATTCACGTGGCAGGAGCCTCCAACACCCTGGCCGATGCCCTGAGCCGGATAGGGGCTGCATCCCACGAGTGGTCTCTCCTGCCGGAGGTAGTACAGCATCTGTTCTCCCATTGGGGCACACCTCAGGTGGACCTGTTTGCCTCCAGGGAGAACGCGAAGCTGAGTCTGTTCCATGCCCGCCCCCCTCAGCAGGGCTCGCTGCAGGGGGATGCCTTCTCGAGGCAGTGGACCCCGGGCCTCTTTTACGCCTTTCCCCCATTTCCCTTGATCCACAAGGTGCTTCTCAAGGCGAGGAGGGACAAGGCGCAGGTGATTCTGATAGCCCCAGACTGGCCTCGCCAGTTCTGGTACCCAGATCTCCTCAGTCTCAGCTCCAGGACTCCGCGGCAGCTTCCAGCTCGCCCGGACCTGCTCACAGTCAATCAGGGGAAGGTGTTCCATCCGGACCTTCAATCCCTGCACCTGACGGCCTGGTTCCTGAGCGGCTAGAGTTCCAGGCCTTGGGTCTTTCCGACGAGGTCCTCAATGTAGTTGAGGCGTCCCGTAAGGAGTCGACCAGAAAATGCTATGCCTTCAAATGGAAAAGGTTTCTATTTGGTGTCAGGGCAAGGCTTGGACCCTTCCTCCTGTTCCTTGGCAAGCATCTTGGACTATTTATGGTCCCTTTCTAGTCAAGGGCTTAGGTCGGCGACCTAAGGGTGCACCTGGCAGCCATCTCTGCTTACGGGCGCGGGCCGAGAGCAGTCGATGGCGCAGGAAGGTGGTCTGGCGCTTTTTCAAAGGCCTTGATCACATTTCCCTCAGTCAGGGAACCCCACCTCCGTGGGATCTACTGCTGGTACTGGCAAAGCTCATGGGCAAGCCATTCGAACCTATGCACAGGTGTGCTCTCTCTCACCTGTCGTGGAAGACCGCCTTCTTGGTGGCTATCACGTCAGCCAGAAGGATGGGAGAGCTCCAGGCGCTTTCCATCGAGTCTCCTTACCTGGTCTTCCACAGGGACAAGGTTGTCCTGCGCCCCCACCCGAAATTCCTTCCGAAGGTGGTGTCGGAGTTTCACCTTAACCAGGTGTTGACTCTGCCGGTGTTCTACCCCAATCACACCTCGGAGGCCGAATATAGGCTCCATACTTTGGACCCTAGAAGGGCGCTCGCTTATTATAAGGAGCGCACGGCTGAAATTCGGGGAGAGGTTCGCCAGCTGTTTGTCACCTACGCTGAAGCCGCACCTGGCAGACCTGCAGCCAAGCGGACGATAAGCAGGTGGGTCACTTCCTGCATAGATCTCTGCTATAAGTTGGCGGGCATGGAGCCTCCCAGAGGATAAGAGCTCATTGTACCCGCCATACTGCTTGCGGTGGCTGCTTCCAGGGCGTCCCTATCCAGGAAATCTGCAGGCTGCTACCTGGAAGTCAGCAAACACCTTTATTACCCATTACCACATCGACCTTGAGTCACGCCGGGATGCTGGTTTTGGGGCCTCGTTCTCAGTCTCTTTCCCAAGTAAGTATTGGAGGTGTGCTCTTGCCTCCCTCCTCCCGGAGAACTGCTAGGAGTCTGCCAATGGTGTGGATGAACAACATATCCATGTCCCTAGAATACAGGTTACTCACCTGTAACAGGAGTTCTAGGAATGGTATATGTTGTTCATCCACCACGACCTCCGCCTCCGGCCCCGACGCCCAACCTGAGCTTCCAGCGGGCCAGATCTGGCGTCATGGGGCGGAGCCGAGAGTTATACCACCCGGGTGGGTGGGAGGAGCAAGCTTGAAGACCTTCCGGCAAGATTTAAAGCGGCAAGGATACCTGCCAATGAGTGTGGATGAACAACATATACCATTCCTAGAACTCCTGTTACAGGTGAGTAACCTGTATATCTTGACTCCCTAGGACTGCTCAGTCCTACTACTCTGATGCTCCTGACCTCTAGTTTTCTCAAATATGTCAGAGAGAAAAGAGGGTTATGGGTTTACACTTGAGTTTGCTCAGTTTCCTTCTGGTAACATGGAGTTATTAATTTTCAGGAGTCCAAATCTAATTTTTCCATTTTTGGCACAGTTGCCATCTGATTTGCAAGTGCGTCCCAGTTTAGACTTCCCCTTTTGCTACTTCTGCCAGAGTGATCTACTTATGGTCGCTGCCCTGTCCTTTCTTGCTATCACTATCCATACCATGTCTGGCTTGTGGTAAGAGGCTTTGGCTCTTTTTAGACTCTGCTACCTTTGTGCCATGTGGTAGGTCCAACCCTTAAGCTTTATGTTTGTAGTCTAGTTATGTTTTATTGTTTATTTTATTTCTTATATCCTTTTCCTATCCCTTTGGGCTAGAAAGTAACTAGTCCTCTCTTTGTCTCTCTCGTGGCGAACAGAACTGAGGTGTGTGAGGGTACTGCCGACAGTTACTGGCTGGCACGCGCGGCTCCGCGTGAGGTGTGCTGGTGCCATCAGTAGTTTACATCGGCTCCCTCCTTGTAAGAAAAAAGTTCCTTTTTCCAATCTTCTTCAAGGATATCTCTTTCGTGCAGTAGAACCACAGTCAGTAAATTGTAGGCTGATGGCATCAGGACCTTGCATGTAACTTTTTTAGAGCTGGCCTAACCCATGTTGCCGTACATGCCCCACAAATGACATCAGACATCTTAGTTTTGCTTGTATAACGTAGGTGGCCCTATCCACTTCTGATCTTCCTAGAATCAGTCTTCTCCCTAGAGCCACACTCTGGTCTTAGGATCAGAGGTGCTAGGAAACAGTGGGAGAAAACTTTAGTTAGGACTGCCAGTGACAGTGCTGGCACCGGCGCATGCGCATGTTCATGATTGCATACTGGTGCCAGTAACTGTCGCCATTAGTCAACTTCCTGAGTTCTGTTTTTTCCATGAGTGAGTGTGCATCTGCAGGAGTGAACGCCTTTAATCATGTTCCAGTAGTATGGTGAGCTCAGAGAAGAGGGCCCCAAAATCTTCAAGGCCACTGCATGAACCAACATGGAAGCCTGAGAGGCTTGCTATTTCCTTCGTCCACAGATGTTGGGAGTACCAAAGCCTTGAAGATAAGGCAGTCCTGTCCTTGTGTTTAGACCTCAACAAAGGCAGAAAGCTGGTAGGTCACCAGACCATTCACCCTGGTTCCCTCTCCTCTCCCAGGAGTTGGTAGTGAGCTCTCCCTCCCACCACATTGGTGTCTTGATGGAGTCTGCTGTAGTGGGATAGGGAGGACTTATGACCCCTTCTGGGTGGCTGCAAGAGCACTCACCGTTGCCCATCAGTATTTGGTACTGGCACCATTCTCTGTGCTGGTCATTTTTTCTAGACATCTGTACCAACTGTCAGGGTCAATGCAGGAGTCTGTCCTTGCCTCAGTGCTGACTTTTGGTGCTGGGCAGTGCAGGCACTAATGCCAGTACGGAAGTCCGTGCCAGGCATGAGGCATGCCGTGTAGCCGCGTCCCTCTGTAGCCAGCCTGTCATCTGGCCATGGGCTCCCCCTTTGCACAGCCAGCTGCTAAGCTCCATTGGCAATGGCTCCTCTTTGCTGGGGGGGAGGGGCACTTCACCAGTAACTCCTTTCTAGTGACAATGACAGATGTACCACAAAGTCCCCGTCCAGGCATGAATCAGGTGGGCGCTCATTCCACCACCGCCTGTATTAGGCTGCCTCTCCGCAACAGAAGATGTTCCAGCAGTTTGTGAGGGACATGCATGAGGCTCTGTACTGGCCCTGTCTGGTGAACAGAAACCCCAATACTGTGCCACTGGGCTTCTTGACATTGCTCCTGCAGAGACACAGTGATGTTCCCGACCCCACCCCACCCCGGACACACAGGCCCAAGGAAGTTACGCTGGCAGTGTGGAGGCACCCATACATCTCCCCCTCTTAGAGGGGCCTTCTCACTAGATACTTGGTACGCCCTCCATCCCCAAGAGAGCAGTGCCACCCTTCACTGGGGATATCCTCTCTCCGGACTCCATTGAGGTGCAGGGCCATTCCTGTAGCCAGGCTGTTTTCTCCTTTGGTAATCTCTAGACAGATGGATGCATTGGGGAGAGAGATCTTCAGCTCTGACAGACTCAGCCTCACTACAGCCTCTTATCAGGCACACATGGTGCATCAGTGCCACCTGTGGTCTTGGATGCCCTCTGTGCTGTCTGATTTACCATATGTCAACATATTTGGGGCAGCTGGACATAGCTGCTAAAGGTGGAAGCAGTGTGGCAGCAGCCCTGTTCCAGTCCCGCTTCAGTGCTCTTCTGTAAGAGTACATATGTTGGCCATCTGTACCTATCAGACACTTATTAGTGGAAGGACTGTGGCTCAGTTGGAGGTTTCTCTCCTGTTTGTGAGGTATTCTGCATGAGTGCCCTGCTATATATGCCTATCTTGGCATGTGATTTGAACCTGGTTCTGGACATCCTGACCAGGGCTTCATTTGAACCTGCTGCCTCCTGTGACTTGGAAGACCCTGATCTAACTTTGAGGATGGAGCTCTTGCAGCAGCTAATACCATTAGGACTAATGCCTCCAGACGTTAGGACCCCACGGAAAACTTATAGCTAGCAGTCTATGGCAGGGGACCGCCCCCGATGTCGGCTCTGCCCGGCATCAGGCGTGGTTTAAAGGGGGCGGTCCCTTGGCGTCATCTCAGTTCTTTTCCTACCGTTGACCCGCGCAGTTTGGCTCTACGGCTGCATTCTTTAGCAGTCGACAGCTTGAAGAGTTATTTTTTTTTTCCCAGTTGTTCGATCAGTTCGCCTGGTGTATGTCGTTACTGCCTCCTCCACCGTGGCGTAAAGCTAAGTGTGCGTGCAGCAAGCAGATCCCTGCCAAAGACAGCCATGCGGCCTGTCTTATCTGCATAGGCCCAGACCACCGGCCTGTCGCCTGCACCCACTGCCAACAATTCAACCAGAAGACCCATGCCAGGAGAGCCAACCCACTCAAAACTTTCCTGCTGGAGAAACAAGTTGCGGTGATGCAGCATGGCTCAGGGGCTAGCTTCTCTTCTCCTGTCAGGGATTCCCAACTGAAAGAGAGGTCTTAGAGTGGGAAACATCACCATAAGGAAAAAGATCGGGCCAGGTCCGAGTCCCGCCCTAAATCACCATCTAAACAGGCCGCTTCCTCTTCGACCTCCAGCTGGAGATCCGGTTCGGTCCTGGACCAGGCAACCGAACATACCCGAGTAAGTCCATTCCTGCCTTTTCTCAGGGCAAGCACGGGGAGTCAGCCTCCTCAGGACACCGGCCTTTCCTGGCTCATCGACCCCATAAATCTGCCTCAGGGTTGACCCAGGAGGGCCAGTCCAAATCCTCAAAGGACAAGCCTAGTTCATCCGACAAATGGAAGACATCAGATGAACACCCAGATAGGCAGGAGGTCGTCTGGGCCCGGACACCTCCCCGGCTAAGGTTCGCCCACCAGCAGAACCGTGAAAGCCTAGCCGATCGCCTTGTCCACCGTTCCGCTCCTCAACACCTGATATGGGTGGTCGCTGGCGGAGGACCAGATGACTACACCCCCCCCCCCCAAGGGGTCGGCCGCCAGCTCCCCAGGTGAAGGCGACACCGGACGCCCACCCATGGGACCTCCCCCACCCAACCCCTGCAGGGGGTGAGAGCCTATTCCCAGACTCTAAGGGCAAAAAGAGGAGGTGTCGGCTGTCTCCCATACCTTCTTCTCCTCCCTCATCCTCCTCAGAAGAGGGAGATGCAAAATCCGAGCCAGATTCAGATGGGGAATTCCTTCCTCCCTCCCCAGGACCCAAGGATTCCCCACGATCCCCTCCGGATGGATCCCTCTTTCCTCGATATGAGGCACATCCAGACCATTTATAAGTGGGACCCAGAGCGCAAGCGACTGGCCAGGTTCTTGGGCTAAAGAGAACCCAAGCCTTTGGTGAAACCTCCCCTTATCGAACCTTTCCAGGATGTCACTTACCTGACTTGGCGTACTCCTTCCTCAGTGCCTGCAGTTCCTAGGAAGGCTGACCGGCTCTACAAACCACCAAAACCTGAACCATTTTTGGCAGAGCAGCCAGTGGCTAATTCTTTGGTTCTGACTGCAGCTCACGGCAGGGGTTCCCAGCCCAAACACTTGAGCTCCCAACCCCCAGACCCGGTCTCCAAAAAATTGGACGGCTGGGACCGGAGGGTTTATTCTTCTGCCACAGGTGCCATCCGGTCACTTAACTTCATGGCGCATATGGTTACATACCAGCAATCCTTATGGCAGAAGACCATGGATCTGGTCAGGTCAGTTCTGGACTCAGAATCAAAAAGTGCTTGCCTGCACCCAGTCAGGTCTGGATGTTGACAAACATGTCCTCTGTTGTTCGTATGATGCGGATGACATGGCCTCCAGGGCTGCGGCCTCGGGGTCTGTCTGAGACTGCAATCATGGCTCAGGTTGATGGGGTTCCACCCGGATCTGCAAGAGTCCATCTTGGATTACCCGTTCCAAGACCCAGTTCTGTTTGTTTCAGAGGTTGAAGGCATGGTCAAACAGCTACAAGAGTTTGGTAAAGCGGTGGCTGACGTACACCGCATGTGCAAATCTCAGCCTCAAGAACCATGGCGCCATCCCTTTTGAAAAGGACAGGGACAGGGCAGCAGACAGCCCCAAGGCAAAGGGTTCAAGAGGCGGGGTCACCCTAACCCCCAAGGTTCCCAGGGCCCTAAGCGGCCTAAAACTCTGAGGACCCAAGGACCCACCACCCCTCCTCCTGACTCTCCCTAACCCCCTCCTCTCTTCAAGAGGACAGGCAGGAAAAGAAGGTAGGAGGGAGGTTTGCCCGCTATCTGCTCGAATGGGCCAGCATCCGCTCAGACAAATGGGTACTGGACACCATTCAAAATGGGTATGCCATAGAATTCCTTTCTATTCCCCTAGACAGCTCAGTACCCCCCTTCCAGTTCGGTGGTCCACAGCACACAATCTCCTTCTGGCTGCGGAGCTCCAGCAGCTGTTGGAGAAAAAGGCCATCCAGCCGGTTCCCCAAGCCCAGAAGGGCAAAGGTTACTACTCCAGTTTCTTCCTGGTCCAAAGAAAACCAGAGACCTTCGTCCCATTCTGGACTTGAGCCAGCTCGATCTCTCTGTCAAGTACCAGAGATTTTGGATGGTTACTCTGGCAGGCCTATTCCCCTTGCTTCGTCAGGGGGACTGGTTGTGCTTCCTCATTATGCAGGACGCATACGTGCATATCAGGGTCCTGAAATTTCACAGAAGGTTCCTTCGCTTCAGCTTTCAGGACCAGCACTACCAGTTCAGGGTATTCCCCTTTGGCCTTTCATCAGCCCCCAGGGTATTCACCAAGTGTCTCGCAGTGGTAGCAGTGGCACTCCGAAAGAGAGGCCTCTTTGTTTACCCCCTACCTAGACGATTGGCTCCTCTCCACTTCATCGGAAGAAAAGCTCCAAATCGCTCTCAAGGAGACACAGGGTCTGTTTTGTTCCCTAGGAATCACGGTGAACTGGCCAAAGTCACACCCATGGCAGTCACAAAGGCTGCAGTTCATAGGGGCCATTTTGGACACCGAACGGGGGAAGCATTTCCGCCTTCGGACAGAGCAGAACGCCTTTGAGCTCTCGAAAGCAGGGTCCAAAGAGCACCCTCGGTCTCCGCCAGGGCTGTTCTTCAGCTATTGGGCCACATGGCCTCCATTGCTACAGTACCCCTTGCCAGACTACACGAGGGTCCTACAATGGAATCTCAAAGTCCAGTGGGACCAAGTGGTGGATCGATCTGGATCTCCAGATCCAGATCTCTCGGGCGGTCCATCGCTTCCTCGACTGGTGCCGCTGCCATGAGAATCTAGAGGGAGGAGTCTCCTTCTGGAGGCTAACTCTGCCTCAAGTTCTAACTACAGACTCCTCTCTGACTGGTTGGGGGGCTCATTTAAGGGATCACAGGACCTGGGGATCTTGGTACCTCACAGACAGCTCTCTACATATAAATGTTCTGGAAATGAGAGCAATTCTGAATGCCCTTCACGCATTCAGAGACCAATTTTCACCGGGTCCTCTTCTGGTGCAGACAGACAACACACCAGTGGTCTTCTACATCAACAAGCAAGGGGGAAAGCACTCTCACCCCCTTTGCAGAGAGGCCATGAGAGTGTGGGATTGGGCAGTAGAACACAGTCTAGACCTCATCACGGTGCACTTGCCAGGGGTCCAGGATGTTCTCGTTGACGGTCTGTCACTCCACCTCTCTGAACCACAAATGGGAATTACTTCAGTAAGTCGCAGATGACCTCTTTGGTTACTGGGGCCATCCAGAGTTGGACCTCTTTGTGTCTCCATCCAACGCCAAACTGCAAAATGTCTGCTCGCTCCAGGGCCTGGTATTTTCTGGTGAAATGCATTGTCCCTCTCTTGGACAGGGAAGTTTGTGTACACCTTCCCTCCCTTCCTGCTCATTCAGAGAGTACTGCTGAAATTGCAGTCAGAGGGGGCCAGGATGATCCTGATTGCTTCTCTGTGGCCTCGACAGATATGGTATCCGTTGCTACAGCAGCTGTCCTTAGAACCTCCAATACAGTTGCCACTCTCCACCCACTTGCTGTCACAGGAGTAGGGGATGCTCGTCCTTCCTGTTCTTCATTCTCTTCACCTGCACGCGTGGCTCCTGCAGTCTTAGCGGAGGAGAGACTAGGAGTGTCAAGCAGGGTGGCGAGGTCTTGATGGCAGTTAGAAAACCCTCCACTAGAGCTACAGTGCCTTCAGAAAGTATTCAACCCCCCTTGGATTTTGTCACATTTTGTGATGTTGCAAACTTAAAATACATTTATATGGGATTTTTTTGTCACGTATCTACACAAATTATTCTGTCAAAGTGGAATGAAACTTCTGGAATTTTTTGTACATGTAATTTAAAATAAAAACCTGAAATGTCTTAATTTGATAAGTATTCACCCCCTTTGCTATGACATTCCAAATTGAGCTCAGGTGCATCCAATTTCCTTGTGAGATCACTTTAAAACTTGAATGGAGTCCACCTGTGGTCAGTTCAAATGGATGACATGATTTCAGAGGAAATGCATCTGTCTATATAAGGTCCCACTGTTGACAGTGCATGTCAGAGCAGAAACTCTACCATGAAGACCAAGGAGCTGTCTGTAGAACTCCGTGATAGAATTGTGAGGAGGCATAGATCTGGGTAGGGGTATAAAAACATTTCTAGGGTGTTGAAAGTTCCCAGGAGTACAGTCAAGTCCAACATTAGGAAATGGAAAAATCGCAGAACCACCCAGACTCTTCCTACAGCAGGCCGTCCTCCCAAACTGAGCAACCGGGCAAGAAGGACCTTGGTCAGGGAAGTGACCAAGAACCCAATGACCACCCTGACAGAACTACAGAGTTCCATGGCTGAGATGGGAGCACCTGTCCAGAGGACAACAGTCTCTGCAGCACTTCACAGATGTAGCCTGTATGGGAGAGTGGCTAGATGGAAGCCACTCCTGAGAAAAGGCCACATAATAGCACGCCTGGAGTTTGCAAGAAGGCATGTGGAAGACTCTGAGACCATGTGGCAAAAGATTCTCTGGTCTGATGAAACAAAAATTGAACTCTTTGGCCTGAATGCAAAGCGCTATGCCTGGCGCAAACCGAACACAGCTCATCACCTGTGTAACACCATCCCTACCATGAAGCATGGTGGTGGCAGCGTCATGTTATGGGGATGCTTTTCAGTGGCAGGGACTGGGGCACTTGTCAGGACAGAGGGAACAATGAATGGAGCCAAATACAGGCACATCCTTGAGGAGAACCCGCATCAGTCTGCAATAGACCTTGGACTGGGGCGAAGATTTACGTTCCAACAGGACCATGACCCCAAGCATACAAGCAAAGCAACACTGGAGTAGCTTCAGAACAAGAAGGTGAATGTCCTTGGTAGCCAGCCAAAGCCCAGACTTGAATCCCATTGAGAATCTGTGGAAAGACTTAAGATTGCAGTTCACCGATGCTCCCCATCCAACTTGACAGAGCTTGAGCAAATCTGCAAGGAAGAATGGGCGAAAATCCCCAAATCCAGATGTGCAAAGCTGATGCAGACATACCCAAGAAGACTCAAAGCTGTAATTGCTGCCAAAGACGCTTCTACAAAGCATTGACTCAGGGGGGTGAATACTTAAGTAAACAAGATAATTCAGTTTTTAATGTTTCATAAATTTTTGTTACACACTAAAACTATTTTTGCCCCTTTAAATTGTTGAGTATGCTGTGTGAATCAAGGGGGAAAAAATCATTTCAATGCATTAAAAATTCTGGCAGTAACACAAAAAAAGTGACAAAATCCAAGGGGGGTGAATACTTTCTGAAGGCACTGTACTTACACTTTGAAATGGAAGCGTTTCTGCATCTGGGCTGCAGCCCGTGCCATAGATTCCTTGGGTTGTCTGGTCAGACACGTGCTAGACTATCTCCTCTACCTCCTGGACGTTGGACTGAGCTATTCGTCTATCAGGGTTCACGTGTGCGTGGTCTTCGCGTATCATGAGCCTATCGAGAGAAGAGAACTCTGGCACAACTGAATGTCTGCAAGACCTTTCTTTGAGGGGTCTTACACATGAGATCCCCCAGGTGGCACATCGTTCCCCCTTGGGACTTACTGTTTGTCCTGGAGAAACTCGCCCTTCTGCCCTTCGAGCCAGCCACTTCTTGCGAGCTACGCTTCTTTTCATGGAAAGCTCTTCTTTTGGTTGCCATTACCTCAGCTCGAAGGGTTTCTGAGCTCCAGGTGTTGATGTGTAAAGAACCGTATATAGTTTTTCACAGGGACAGGGTGATCCTGCGTACGAACTCCAAGTTTTTACTGAAGGTGATGTCCGTACTAATGTTGAATCAGGGCATCAACCTTCTGTGGTGTTATCCTTCGTTTACCAACCAAGGTGAAGTGCTGTTGCATACCTTGGACGTTCATAGAATCCTAAGGTATTACCTCCACAGAACACGTTCCTCCAGAAAGAAGGACCAATTGTTCATCTTTGCAAAAAGAATGACAGGGGCTTCTGTCTCTAAGCAGTCTCTAGCCTGATGGCTAGTGCACTGTATTTCCTTTTGTTACCAGCACTATGGTAAACCCCTTCTGGGTCCTGTTAAAGGCCACTCCACCAGGGCGGTGGCCACTTCATTTGCTTCCCTCGGAAACGTCTTTTTGGCAGACATCTGTGCTGCTGCTACATGGAGTACAGTCCATACCTTCATCAGGCATTACAACTTCTTCTATTGCTTCTAGAAGAAGAGCAGGTTTTGGACTAGCTGTCCTGCTGGGCCTTTTCTCTTAGACTAGTCTACATCAGTTTTCTCCCCACCTCCCGCTCAGACCTGGGTCTATCTTTGGGTACTGCGTGGGACTCTGTCCTAATGGCATTACCTGCTGCAAGAGCTCCACCCTCGAAGTTAGATAGTACAGTTGTGTAGAACTTACTGTTTACAGTAGATCTTTGAGAGGAGCTCATGCAGCAGGTGGCTTTCCCACCCTCCATCCCCCGGGAATATGAGTACTGCACCTGTACAAGGTTGGGGAGTTCCTGCTTGGTTCTCCAATACTGTGTTAGCTGGGTCTCCGGTGGGAGAACTGAGATGGCGTAGGGGAACTACCCCCTTTATACCACGCCTGACGTTGGGCGGAGCTGAAATCGGGAGCAGTCCCCCATCACAGACTGCTAGCTACAAGTTTTCTGTGTGGTCCTAACGCATGGTGTTATTAGTCCTAATGGTATTAGCTGCTGCAAGAGCTCCTCTGGAAGATCTACTGTTAAGGCAAGTTCCTACATAACTGTACTTTTTGGATTGTAATCACACTGGCACTTGGGATCTTACTTTGAGAAACAGCTGTTGCAGCAAGTTACACCATTAGGACTGAAGCCGGCAGGCACCAGGACCCCACGGAAATTTTCTAGCTAGCAGTATCCAGCTGGGAACGCCCCCGACGTCAGGCCTCGTATAAAAGGAAACGGTCCTCCAGAATCTCTAGTTCTTTTCCTGCCGTCTACTCGTCAGCATTGGCCTCACGGATGCCTCATTAACGAACGACAACTCTAACTTCTCCAGCGAAATTTCTTACGTGATGAATGTCGGCATCTCCTACTCCTTCCACAGAAGGACACCTCTCCAAATGTGCCTGCGACAAACAGATCCCTTTCAAGGATTTCCATTCAGCCTGTCTGCGGTGCCTAGGCCCGGAACACGACACCAAGGCCTGCTCCTTTTGTCAGCAATTTAACAGCCGCACCAGGATCCGCCATCAAAAGGCACTCCAGGGGTTCCTGTTAGAGGAAAAGTTAAAAACGATGGAAAAAGACTCTGCCTTCAGAGGTGAGTCAGCCTCCAAGTCCCATAAACACCGGGAGAAGGCCAGGTCCAGATCCCCGAACTGGACCTCGGACTCGCATACCAGCTCTGGCTCCATGTGCTCAGACCTCTCTCCCTCCAGGGCTCTCTCTCAGCCTCCACCCATTAAAGTTAGATCCTCAGGCGGTCCTTCGGCTTCTCTATACCCGCTCAAGACTTCCAGGACTTCAGAACCTTCTCCAACGTCCTCCTGGGCCTCAACAAAGTCATTTTACTGTCATAGGTCCAAGTCCTCTTTGAAGTCTACTTCTACTTCCTCGAACAGACACCGGGAACCATATGCCAGATTGGCCTCCCAGGGGACCTGATCCCCCTCCTAGGAAGACCAAGGACCTGATGTCCCTCAAGCAGATGACTGGACCTAAGTGGGCTGCCGATCCTTCACTGGCCAAACGCCCGTCAGACCAGACATCCCTCAAGCACCCGACGTCAGTCAAGCGACCTCCGGAGCCGACAGCTGCCCTTCCTTCATCGGTCGATACCAGTCGCTGGGGTTCATCGGAGGAGGATTTGACGTTGCCTGATGACCAGGCAGGTGACACTGAAGGCGCCAGGCTTCCTCGGGAGCCTTTGTCTGAACTGGTGACGACCTCTGACCCGATGCCTGATACTGGCGACAGGCCAACCCTGACGCCAGGCCCGTCGTCTGGCATGAATATTCAGGAAGTAAAGCCTCCTCCTCCTCCTCCCCAGGGTCCAGACAGCAGACCCCCGACCCCCAAGGAGCCTACACCACCTCCTAGGGGTAGATCCAGAGAAAGAAGGCCCCCTTCACGATCTCCGTCAGGGTCCCCCAGCCCCAAGCGACCCAGAGGAAGAAGGTCCACTCCGCAAGGGGATGACTCTAGACCGGACTCATCAGATACCTCCAGGTTTCCTTCTCCCATCAGTATTCCATCACCAGACCAACAAGACCTCCCCAGGTCACCTCCGGATGATCCCTCTTTTGCTGAAATCATGCGGCACATCTAGGAGAATATGGGATAAGAAACAGAAGATCTACACCCTGAATGACAGCGCCTAGCTAGATATCTTCGGCAGAAAGATCCTAAGCCTGTGGTGGTGCCAGCCTTGGTGGATACCTCTTCGGACATCACCAAGGCCACGTGGAAATGTCCGCCTTCCACCTCCACTGTGCCAAAGGAGGCTGACCGCCTGTACAGGGCCCCTTTGGAGGACCCGTATTTGGCGCACCAACTCCTGGCCGATTCACTGGTCATCACGGCCTCACACGATCGGTCTCAATGGCCACAGCATTTGAGCACCCAGCCACTGGACCAGGAATCCAAGCAATTGGGATTCACTGGCGAGGCGCATGTATGTGGCTGCTACATGCTCCATCAGGTCACTGAACTACCCGACACACATGGTTCAGTTTCAGAATGCCCTATGGGAACCGGGCCAGGACCTGGCTAAAGTCCTTCTGGATGGTGAGCAGAAGAAGGAACTCTTGAACCTGCTTCACACAGAGTCAGATGTGGGGACCTAAGTTTTGAGAGCCGCCTATGACTCGGCTGACTCTGCGGCCAGGGGAGCAGCCTTAGGCGTCTGTCTCCGGAAACACTAATGACTTTGCGTCTCTGGATTTACTCCGGGTGTCCAGAAAAATATCCTGGACGTCCCCTACAATGGAGATGTCCTGTTTGGTGAAGAATCCGAAAAGGTAATCACCAAAGTACAGGACACTGGGAAGGCATTGAGGACTGTACAGGCCATTTACAGGCCCAAGACTGGTTCCTTTCATAGGAACCAGAATCGCTTTTGCAGCCGGCAACAATGGCAACAGCCACATTCCAGCCAGCAGCAGAGGGGCAACTTCAGTCGCAAGGCTCAGTCTGAGTCTTCCCCAGGCCAAGGTCAGAGATGCACTAAACCGACCCAGCCTTTGGGAGGCAGTGCCACCACAGCATGACTCCTTCCTGGCCCCCGGCCCTCCTCTGGATCACTGGGAAGAAAAGGTCGGGGGTCACATCTCCCGCCACCTTTCAGGGTGGCAGACTATAACCGCCGACCGGTGGGTCCTACAATTGGTAGGGAGAGGAGACACTATAGAATTCCTTGACCACCCACCTTCAAGGCCTCCCCTGTTTTCCCATTACTCGGGTCAGCATGCCCTGCTCATTCAGCATGAGGTGCTAGCGCTTCTAGACAGAGGCCATAGAGCATGTACCGCGGAACCAGAGAGGCGCAGGATATTATTTCCACTTATTTCTGGTTCCTAATAAGACAGTACCTCCATCTGATCCTGGACCTCAGCGACCTCAATGCTTTGGTGCTTTACAAACGCTTGCACATGGTGACTCTTCCAGGGCTAATTGCCATGCTCAAGCAGGGTGCCTTCTTACCATCACTGGACATGCAGGATGCCTACCTGCATATCCCGATAGCTGGGGCGCACAGAAAATTCTTGCGCTTCGAGTTTCTGGGTCGCCATTATCAGTTCCGATCCCTCCTCTTCGGGCTGTCCTCGGCACCACGGGTATTCATGAAGTGCATGGCAGTCGTAGCGGCAGCTCTCAGGAGACAAGGCCACTACGTGTTCCCCTACCTGGACGACTGGCTACTCATGGACCCCTCTCAGGAGGCCCTGATGTCCACAATTCATTGTACTCATTCCCTCTTCGGGTCGTTGGGCATCACCATCAGTCAGGAGAAGTCTCGCCTGGTTCCAGTTCATAGACGCAATCCTGGACACCGTCCAGGGGAAAGCTTGTTCGCCCCAGGACAGAGCGGAGCACATCAGATCCCTCATAGGGGATATCTTGCCGAAGAAGACCGTTCCGGCAAGATTGGTCCTTTGCCTGCTTGGACACATGGCTGCTGCCATTGCAGCAGTCCCTCTAGCCCATCTCCACATGCGGGTGACCCAGTGGGTGTTACGGGTGCAGTGGGATCAGAAGCAAGACTATCTGCAGCATCTAATCAGGACCACTAACGTCATCATCTGGGATTGACAATGGTGGCTCGTCCCAGAGCACCTTTCGTTGGGAGTCCCCTTTGTTGCGCCATCTCCGGTTGTGACACTCTCCACGGACGCTTCAGGGTCTGGTTGGGGAGCACATCTCAACGGTGTCAGGTCTCAGGGCTCGTGGACGACCCAGGAAGCTCACCTTCATAAAAACATTTTGGAGATGAGATTGGTCCTTTATGCCTTGCAGGCCTTCCAATCGGAGATTCCACCAGGTACTCTTCTGCTGCAAACAGACAATACCACGGTGATGTACTACCTCCACAAACGAGGCACTCATTCTTACCCTCTTTGCAGGGAGGCCATGAGGGTGTGGGATTGGATACTTCAACACGGTGCAAACCTTATTGCTGTACATGTTCCAGGAGTGGACAACGTTGTCACAGACAGTCTGAGCCACTCTCAGGCCAGAGTCCACGAATGGGAACTACTCCAAGAGGTCGTAGAATATCTGTTTCGCAGATGGGGGACACCAGAATTAGACCTTTTCGTGTCCCCATCCAACGCAAAACTGTCCGATTTCTGCTCGCTAGATCCAGGGTCTGGTGTTTTCTGGTGAGACACGTTGTCCCTCTCCTGGACGGGCAGATTCCTCTATGCATTTCCTCCCTTCCCATTGATCCAGAGGGTTCTTCTGAAACTCTGCAGAGAGCAAGCGACGCTGATTTTAATTGTGACCTTTTGGCCCAGGCAGATTTGGTTCCCTTTGCTGTGCCAGCTTTCTCAGGAACCGCTGGTGCCTCTACCACTCAGCTGTCACTTACTGTCCCAGGAGGCAGGCTTCTTGGTCCAACCAGACCTACGCTCTCTGAACCTGTATGCCTGGCTCCTAGGGACATAACAGTCAGTGCGCTATGGGGTCTCACAAGAGGTAGCAGATGTTCTAGCGGCTGCTAGAAAACCGGCCACGTATGCCATGAAATGGCGCAGATTTTGTCTCTGGGCTCAAGCACGGGGACTTTCCCCACTGGATTGTTCTGAGGGTTCGGTATTAGACCATCTCCTGTCCCTATTTCAGGCAGGCTTGGCCTACTCTTTGATAAAGGTACACCTCTGTGCCATCTCGGCCAATCATGCACCTGTAGGCCTACGGTCCATATCCTAGTTGGAAACCGCATGTGCCTTTTTGAGAGGCGTTCTCCACCTTAGGCCTCCGATTTAAGGATCCCATTCTGCCTTGGGACCTACCATTCATCCTGGAGCAGCTTATGCTGCCTCCTTTTGAACCAGCCGTGGATTGCGAGCTATGTCTTCTTGCATGGAAACTGTTATCTTTAGTTGCTGTTACTTCTACCAGAAGGATTTCTGAGCTCCACGCACTCATGTGCTAAGAAACTTATTTGTTTTTTCAACAGGACAGGGTGTCCCTATGGACAAATCCAAAATTTCTGCCTAAGGTGGTCTCTGCCCTTACTTTTAACCAGGATATCGACCTACCAGTGTACTTCCCAAAGTACTCCAATAGAGGAGAGGCCCTGCTACACACTCTCGATGTGCATAGGTGTCTAAGATACTACCTGACCAGAACCAGATAACACCATAAATCTGATCAGCTTTCTGTCTCCTTCGCCCATAGGATGCTGGGTGCTCTGGTCTCTAAGCAACCTCCTTCTAGATGGCTCATTCATTGCATCACGTTCTGTTACCAGAAGTGTGACAAGTCCCTTCCGGGCTCGGTTAAGGGACATTCCACAAGGGTGGTTGCTACCTCCTTTGCTGCTCTAAAGAATGTGTCCACCTCAGCCATCTGTGCAGCAGCTACTTGGAGCACCGTGCACACCTTTATCATGCATTATAGCCTGGACGTTGCTTCACGGCGAAGAGCTGGTTTTGGTCTAGCAGTCCTTCAGGGACTTTTGTCCTAGGCTCCAGTTCAACTCATGATCTCTCCCTAGCTGCCTCCCATCTGAGAGGGATTTCCAGAATTGCTTGGGAATCGGTCCTAATGGTGTAACCTGCTGCAAGAGCTAACATACCCGTAACAGTAGATCTTCGAGAACAGCTCTTGCAGCAGGTAGTTTCCCTCCCAACATCGCCTCTGGAGGTAGAGGTGTTCCATTTATTACTACCTAGGATTCAGTGTTTTCAACACCCTCCTTCTGCATACCTTCTTTGCGGATCCTCAGTCTCCGCTTCAGACGTCATCTAGCGGCCGGGAGTCTCCGGCGGGAGAACTGGGGATTCTGGGGGACCGCCCTCTTTTGTATGATGCCTGACGTCGGGGGCGGGGCAGATGTTGGGGGCAGTCCCTGCTGGATACTGCTAGCTTAAAAATTTCTGTGGGGTCCTGGCGCCTGCCGGCTTCAGTCCTGATGGTGTAACCTGTTGCAAGAGCTGTTTGTCGAAGATCTACTGTTACGGTAAGTTCTTACGTAACTGTACTTGTCTGATCTTCAGGATCTGGTAATTGACCCCTCCTCTTACCTGACATTTCATCTGGATAGAGTAGTACTTGGGACATATTCTTAGTTTCCGCCTACGATAGTGTCTGAAGTCACTTTGACTCGATCCTTGAGCTTGCTTGTGTTTTTCCCAAACCAACAAAATCTGGGAGAGGGGTCCTGATCTCCTTTGATGTCCACGGAGTGCTCTGCTTCTTTCTGGACTACACCAAGGCTATCAGGCAGTCCTCTCAGCTGTGTGTATTGCTTGCCTTGCATGCACTGATCAAGCTGTTACATAAGCAGCGACTGTCCAGGTGGTTATCTTCCTGCATTTCTACCAGAAGGCTTGAAGGGAGCTTCCTTATACTGTTTTGGGCTACGTCACTAGTGTATGGCAGGCTCAGAAGCTTGTTTGAGGTCTGTCTTGGCATCTGAAATTTGCTCTGCTGTTTGTTACCTTAAATAAAATCCATACGTTCACAAAACATTACAATCCATATCTGGTCCCTTGAAGGAGGGATGGTTTTACCCTAACTGTGCTGTAAGGCTGGCTGTCTTAGGGAGCAGTGTCCTACTCCGTTTCCATATCTCGTGTTTGGAATGCTGTATTGCTTTGTACTTGTCCAATGTGTATGATGCTCTCTAGGGGATATATTTGTTACCAGTAACAGCAGGTCTTGGAGAGAATCTCCTCCATGGAGCCATGTAATTTCCCAGCCCTTTTTCCCTGGCTAGGAGGACTGCTGAGTTTAACAGGTCATTGCATGGTCTGCCTTTTGATTGTCTGCCTTTTTTAATAGGCAAACTCGAGTGATCTGCTTTCCCTGCCACCTGTATGATTGGTCAGGGATGTATTCCTCTTTCTTTTCGGTTAGTAAATGTTGGAACTCCGTTTATTGATAGTGGGAACTGAAGTGGATGAGATTATATAGGCAGTGCAGAAGTGCCTGTTGTACATGGGGTCGTAAAGCAGCGTGAGTAGTCTCAGCTTTAAATGCTTCCTGCAAGGTCCTGTTGCTGCCAGATTGTAGTCCATTAGGTGTGGCTGTTTGGAGATTCTTTCAAAGATCTGGTTACTTGTAAGTAACAAATGTTTTTACTACTAGTGTTCAGTTCACATCCACATGAAGCACCAAACCTCCCTTGGTCAGGTTTGCTCTTTGATTATACTTTTCCAGCTTCTAGATCTGAGAGGATTGTGGACTGAGCCAGAGTAGACATGATTAGGTTGTAGGAGGAGTTAAGCTGAAGAACTGATCTTATCTGTGTCAGTCTTCACCATTCATCAGCTTTGGGTAATGTGGCCAGAGGTCACGACCCTGCGGAAGCTTTTTTTGGGGGGGGATGGGTGGAGTCGACACACCATTGGTGCCGCCCTCGAGGCCGACGCACTGCGTAGCACTCGCGGGTTGGCTGTTAGGTGTTGTCGACCCCACCCTTCACCAGTTCTTCGTCTCCCGCCGTAGAGGTCGCACCTCGTGAGGAGCTGTTATGAAGAGGCCTAGTTTACCGTGTTGTTGACGCCGGAAAAAAATTCTTTGCTGACAAATTCTTTCTGCCGGTACCGCTTTTGCCAACACTTGACGCCGCTGTGGTAAAACTGTTCCTTTACTTTATACTGTCAGCGATGTCGAGTCTTTTGTTTAACTTGTTTTGCTGTGGATCATGTCTTGGTCGGGGGGGCAAGAAATCGTTGAAGACGTGGCAGGCCACCTTTGCATCTGTGCCCGAGCGGCCTTAAGTACTCTGTCACCGACTAGCATGATCGTTGCCTTGCGTGTCTTGGCCCGCTTCGCCACATGGATTCGTGCAATGCCTGCTTCTCCATGGACCGTCGTGTCATTGAGCAACGTGTGTGGAAAGTTGGACGAGCTCCACCGACTTTTGGGGGACAGGCGCACACTCGTTGGGCCAAGCCGTGGGCTCTCGGCCTTTCCTACTGATCCCCTCCCAGTTCTGTACGGACTGTGGAGGAAGGAGCTTCTGCTCCTAGTATCCTCGCCATTGCAGAATCTCCTTCAGCAGTGCAGGAGGCCCAGTCCATCCTCCCAGTGGGTGGGTGGGAGGCACCACTCTGGCAGTCGCCCCTTCAGGGGCGAATGCTCCCCTGATGTCGTTTCCTCAGGCTGGGAAGCCTGGGTTAGCACCATCCTCATCTCGGCGCCCGTCCATCAGTGCCGTTTTGGGCCTTGGCGCCGGTCCACCGCTCAGCACCGTCTCTGCTGTCGATGCCGTTCACAGTGCCTATGATGTTGATGGTGCCGTCTTTGACCGTTTCCCACCTCAGCGCCGTTGGACGCAGAGACTGGGGATGGCGCTGTCTAGCTCTGGTGCTGCTTGCGCTGAGCAAAGACACTGTGCCATGGGAGGTATTGACCTCAACACCGCTTGTGGCGCCGAGGGAGCTGTTGATGCCGTCGTTGGCGCTGTCCTTGACTGCAGTGACGCTCGCTGCGCTGTGGGTCAGGATGGCACCATGGCAGGCATTGACTCCGATTCTGCTACCGTTCTCGGCACCATGTCTTCGGGCACCGTTCGCGGTGTCATTGGAGAGTTTGGCACTGGCTCTGGTGCAGACACCTGGACTGGTACCTCCTTCGGTCGGGATGGTAGTGGGCGTCTGCATACAGTCTGGCACCGGACTTTGGTCTCTACATCCTTTGAGGCGAACTTAGAGTCTGGTTCCGACCAGCTGCCCGACTCTTTGGAGTTCGCAGCCCATGTGGACACCCTGGTAGTTTCCTCGGCTGACCAGAGCCAGCCCCCCTCTGAGGAGTGGGCAGTTATCCCGGAGTCTAGGGTCAGGGGTGCTGACCAGCAGGCAGTGGTGCAAGCCACTATTGCTCTGCAGCTTGGGCTCGGAGGGTTTTCTGCCCCCTCAGTTGCGGTACCCCCTTAGGTGGTGTGCCTGGATCGCCCAACTTTGGGGTCAACCGGAGCACCCACAGGAGGGGAAGGTGCTACTCCCTGGATAGTCCCCTCAGGGACTGACCATAGTTGTCAGCTGCCTAGGCTGGTGTTTGCAAGGAGGAGGGCTCTTTCAGATTCCGAGGGGTCAGGGTGCCATGCGGTGGCTCTTTTCTGGGACCCAACTGGGTTCGGGAAGAAGTCGTAGCGTGGACCCCCAACCTTCCTTCTCTTTCTCCTTGAGAGGGCCCTGGTCTTAGGAGTGAGGGGACTGTCCTTTTGAAATTCCACGGTCCTGGTCACCTCACAGCGGGGAGTCTTCAGGGCGCAGCCTGGGCAGTTTCAGCATGGTTAATCAGCTGTCGGCTGTTGAGTTTTCCGGAGCGCCCTCTTCCCTTGGGGCGCCAGGTGCGCTCTTTTGCTCGGACAGAGGACAGTCTATTCCTGTTGTCGACTTAGCCCCCCACTCCTCTGTCACCTTCTCCTGCTCTCCCAGGCATTCTTGGTCCAAGCGGACCTCTGTCCTGGGTGCATTTCAAGGATGTGGCTGCTCATTTCCCTTCATATGTCAGGGCCATGGACAGGCAGGTGTTCCAACCTCCCCCTGAGCAGCCAGCCACTGAATCTCGAAGGTACTCCGCTTCCTCATCCTCCTCTTTGGGAGGGGAGGAGAGGAGCTCTCTGTCCACATCTCCCCTGTTGCTGATCTCGCAGAGTATCAGCATTTCCTCGTGAGGATGATGGGGGACCTGCATGTCACCCCACCCGCTCAGCACAATCTGGAGCATTTGACGCACATCTTCCTAGGCGATTTCAGTGCGGACACCCTTATGGTGCCCCCCCCCCCCGGCTTACTCCCTTCCAGGAGTTATCGTTGCGTTTCTGGCAAAGACCCTTTTCCAGAGTCCCAGCCCCTAGGGATCTGTGCCAGAGGTATTGTGCCCCCTTGAGTCTCCAGGTAGTTTGCCTCATCTTCAGTCAGGACTGACACAGCTGGACAGTCTTGATGGGCTTCGTGCCCTCTGCCGTGACCGGTCCCCAGATGCAGGTTCCATGAATTTTGACTTCTGGGGGAGGAGGATTTTCTGCTCGGCACGGTTACTTCTTTCAGTAGCTGCTCATCAGGCCCACTAAGCTACCTATGATAGGTTTCTGTGGCTCAGTCTAGGTCAACTCCTAGCCTCTATGCCCGATTCGGAGGTAACCAGAAAAGGCATTGCACTTTTTGCACGTGGCCTGGAGCTAGCAAGGCAGCAAGTGAGGGCGTCTTATGATGCTAACAAGGTAGCTTCCAGGGTCGTAGGGACTGCGATCTGCATTAGTCGGACGGCGTGGCTGCGTCTTTCCCAGTTGTGACCCTTGGCCCGGCGTAGGGTGACTTCCTCTGCGTACCGGAGGACCCATCTTTTCTCCCATAGGGTGAGGCAGCATCTGTCGGGGCCACCTCCTGCCCCTTCCAGGGGGTCCCTGTCTTACTCTCCCCCAGTCTGTGGCCTCTCCAGACCTGTGAAGGTTCTCCCTCCCAGTGTGTCACCCACTGAGAACTAAGGGACTCAGTCCTTTAGGGTCTAGGGCCCCCTTCGGGGGTGAATGGTGAAGATTGACACAGATAAGATGAAAATTACATACCTACTGTAATTCTTGATCTTTCTGTTTATCTTCGCCATTCATCACAGTCCCACCCACCATCCCCCTGGGGCCACGGTCTCTGGGTCCCCCTCCCTCTGTGTGCCCCTCCTTCCCCTCTTCCTTTCTGATGGTCAGGAGCAGGGTGACCTTGGGCGCGCAGGGGGGTTTTTACTTCCTGACAAGAGGGGAGAAGGGATCGGGGGGGGGCACTTCTATCCTCAATGCTTCGGCTCCATCCTTCTGGAGGTGGGAGTTCGCGATTGCCCTCTCTTCCTTTTTCTCTCTCTCTCTTTCTCTCTCTCTCCCCTTCTCTGTCCTACTCTATTCTTGTCCCTAGGCACTCGTCCCTTAAATTAATTTAAGAAACTTTTGTTTTCTTACTTCCATATTTCTTTTCAGGGGGAGTACATCCCTGTATCCTATCTTGTCTTCTAGAATAGCCACTTCTGCTTATGTCTTGAGTTTATTGCCAGTGATTCTGTGCTTTGAATTCTGGCAGTGCAGCCTTCTGGCTACTCCTTCACAGTTGCTATACAATCTGGAGGCAGGTCAAAGGTTCAGGGTATGTCCCCCCCCCCTTCCTATTTCTAATTTTTCCCTCCCTCATCTTTCTGCTTCCAGAGATTGGGGCCCCTTCCCAATCCCCTTAGATTTCTAACTCTCCTTCTATCCTCTCCATCGTTTATTTCTCCTTTTAGTTTGTATATCTTTTCCTTTGTCTGTCCCTGGACTTCCTTGTTCCCTCCTTCACAAACCTTTCTTACTCTACGGCGACTCGGAACTGGTGGGAGGACGGAGTTGACGACACCTAACGGCCAACCCGTGAGCACCACGCAGTGTGTTGGCCTCAAGGGCGGCGCAGACGGTGCATCAGCTCCTCCCATCCCCCAAAAAAGATGGTTCCTGTGGGGTTGTGACCTCCAGCCACATTACCCAAAGGTGATGAATGGTGAAGATACACAGAAAGATCAGGAATTACAGTAGGTACGTAATTTTCATTTCTAGGGGCAAGGGTATGGTGCACTGTTCACACATAGAGCAGCTGACGCCTTTGGGAAAACTTTAAAAAAACAACATTTAGATACAGTTCAGCTGTTATTTCATATACTGTACTTCCTATAGATTTCACCTCTCCATTATTTATTACTAAAGAAATGACCACAAAAACAAGATCTGTATCCCTTAAAGTTCATCTACCTCTGTAACTGATTCCCTGCTTGAAATTATAATGCCGTGTTGTGACATCACAGTCTGTTGCCATGGGGGTAACTGTGATGTCGCAAGCAGAGTATTATGACATCAGGTTGGAAAGAGGCCATAGGAGCTGGTGAAACCTGAAGGGGATCCTGTTTTCATGCATATCACCTCAGTAATAAATAATGAGGATGAGAAACGCACAGGTAATAAGAAAAATAAAGCTGCTTTATGTCCAGTTATATTTTTCAAAGTTCTTGAGGCATTGGTGGCTCTTTAAGCAGTCTTCTTTCTCTTAAAGACCCGTTGGAACAGACGTTATTCCCCAGCTGCACCCTGTGATGTCAGATCTTCCTTTCTGCTGGTAGTCGGGTCTTCTCCTTCGCAGTTATATGCATGGTGTAGGCCAGAGATGTTCCCAGCTCTTTATTTTTCCCTCTAGCGTTTTCTTCCATTTTTCATTCTGTTATGGATTGTGATAAAGCTTGATCCAGTCCCAGCTTCAAGCAACGTGTGGCTTGTAATCAGAAAATGTCCCAGATGGACCTGCACTCCTAGTGCATCTGCTGCCTCACGGCAGAGCACGACTGTCAGGCTTGTGGCCTGTATAAGTCACTGTTACTTTCCTCGCTCAAGTATCGCTATGCCTGCCTTCTACAGTTGGTTGGGCGAGATCTGCTTGAAAGACATGCATAACGTGATATCTGTGGCCGCGGGCCCAGCCACTCCGCTTGTGGCTATGAAAGAGGTGGTGGCCTAGGCTGCAGTGGTTTCTTCAGCATCTGTGCTGCTCCCAGTTGGGGCCATCATTTGGGCATCTTTCACAGGCACCTTCCGTAAGTTGTTCCAGTTTCTGTAAGCCGTTGGGTAGGGCCCTTCCCGTCGACAGAAGAAATCAGTTAAGAAATTCCACTGCCAGTTGTGGGACTGGGAATGAGCACGCTCCTCCTGTGATTCCTTCAACTGCTGGATGGCTGTTGAGCACTCTGCCTCAGCTTAGCCCTCCTTTGGTTGAGGATCAGGCTGCTAGCTCCATGGTAACCCCATCAGGCTTGTTGGCCATGACGCAGGCTGACCAGCTGGTCGAGATTTTTTTGACCCAGTAGACCCTCTGTCTGAAGGTATCTAGGATGACTCTTATCATGAGGACTCTGGTCATTTCGACCCTCTTTCAGGAGGGTCGGGGAAGATGGTCGAGCAGACTGTCTCCTCCCAAGACCAGCCTCCTTCAGGGGTCCCTTGGAATGACCCGGTCTGTGTCCTGTACACGGCCCCTCCTCCCATTTTTCCTCGCCATTGAGGCTTCAGTCGTTGGTCAAGGTCTCATTCAAGATCATGATCCAGGGAATCCTCATTGTTCCTGCACTTGGCCCTTGGCCAGGAAGTGCCATCAGCGCTCCTCTTCATCTTCAGGTGAAGATAGGCTCCTTCGCAGGTTGTGTTAGCAGTATGAGGAGCTGATGTGGCAGCATTGGGTCCTTAGGCATAGTAGGCCCCTTTCTCAAACCACAGAGCTTTTCTGGTCATCTCCGGTCCAGACTGTCCCAGTCCTACTGCATCTGGTCTCACTGGCACTGGCCACTCCGCCAGTCTAGGTGGAGTCGCCGCCCAAGCAGCCCTTACAGGGCACTCCTCTTAAGGCTGCCTGTGTGGCTTCTGGCCTTCCAGGTCGGCTGTCTGTTGAAATCACCCACTTGGATGAGTTCTGGGCGATTCATGGTGAGAAGTGGCTGAGTGCAGTCTTTGAAGAGTCTCCGAACTCTGAGGGATCCTCTATGCAATCCTCCAGAACCCCAGGCTTCGACCATGATATGGCTGAAGTACTGACCAGTGATCATGGGCCAGTCTCGGGGGCTTTGTTTTGCTCTCTGAATCTATGAAAATCCCCTTGGAGTTGGTCCAGAAGTGGGCCAAATACCCCCTTACGGAAATTCTTGATCAGGATGATTCCCCAGGGGTAGCCTTCCCTGTGGCAGAGGCTATTTTGAGTCCTGTGATGGAGCTCTGGCAGCATCCGGCTTCGTATGTGGTGCCATTGACCTGCATAGTCCACAAGTATGCGGTCCCAACTAGTTCCCTGCCCAGTTTTTTGGACCATCCCTTGGCCAAGGGATTGGTGGTGGACTCTCGTCTTACGCAAGATGGGCAAGGTCTGGGATGTGGACAGGTCTCCCCAACATGGAGTCCAAGAAGCTGGATCACGCAGCCAAGAAGGTCTGTGCTACATCCTCCTTGGGTCTCCATCAGGCTAGGTCTATCTTGATTATGACCATCTTTAGACATGCCCTTGTGGGTGTCCTGGACCATGTCCTTTCCTGCAGACTTGCAGTTGATGGTAAAGACAGTAAGAGACCAGGATCAATTCTGAGCCAAGCACCAGTTGCAGAGTGCCTAGGACATCGGCAACTCCTGTGCCCAATCTGTGGCAGCAGCAGTCACGATGCACCGTAAGGCTTGGCTGCAGAGTTCCCCCTTCAAGGTGGATAGGTGACAGCCTGGTGGTGCTGAGGGTTGAGACTCTGGATGCCACACCTCGTGCCACACCAGCGACCTGTGTTCGAGAATGAACTCGGGTAGCCGGGGTTGGCAGGGGAGGGAGAGGATGGAGAGTCCGGAGGACAGCTCTCCTCTCCTCTCCCTGGGGTGAGTTCCGGGGCCGCTCTGTGTCCTACACACCAGCCGACGCGGGGGAGAGAGTGCAGCAGACGTCAGCAGGGCAGCCGTGCGTGAAAACCCCCGCCATGGATTGTGGAAATGATGGGGACTCCAGGGGCTGGACTCTCATCCCATCACCGGCCTATCTACTCTGAGGACTTCAGGCCTGACCCAGCACCCAGGTAAGGCCTCTCTGATTTACAGATAGGCCGTTAGGGGAGAATGGACCCATCCTGGGGGTGATCCTGGAGGCTGGGTAGTCGGGGGAGTCTCCCTGAGAATTGGGTTCAGGCAGGGAGTAGAAGTCCTGTCAAGAGAGCACCCCGGAAGGATGCCCAGCCGTGGAGGAGAATAAAGTATACAAAAAGAAAAAAAATGTGGATACCCAGCGCAAACTGGCTGATGTACCCTTCCTGGGCACTGACCTTTTGGGGTGGATAAGCACCTCACCAGGACTGAGAAGTCCAATGCCACCCTCAATTCTGTGACCTCCTCACAGAAGAATCCCAAGGGTCAGAAGCTGAGAAGTCCTGTCAGCGTCGGCCCTTTCCGTCCCACTAGTCCAGACTACAGCAGCTCCAGCAGGGCAATCTCAGGTTTGGCGACATAAGCCTAAGTTTGTCAGCCAAGGTTCCAAAAGGCCTGGCGGTCGTGGTGGCAGAGCCCTTCTGTCAGCTGGTGCCAGTGCCTCCTCCAGGGATGCTCAATGACAGGTTGGGGGTCACTGCCTCCTGCCTGCCAGGTCCCTCCGTGCCTCGGATCCCTGTGGGGGGTTGGCTGCACCAGTTCTGGCATGCCTGGTCCATCATCACTTTGGACAAATGGGTGCTGGAAGTGCTGGGTTGCATATTGCCTCTCGACTTTGAGGCTCTCCTGCCATACCAAACCACTGCTCCACGCGAGTCCGTGGTGTCATCGGACATGCTGTCTGCCTTCCAGAGGGACTTTGCTTTGCTTCTCGAGAAAGGAGTCACAGCCTGTGTCCTGGATGCCATGGCTGACAAGTGCTTTGTGTCCAAGTGTTTCCTGGTCCCCAAACAGAGAAGGGGTTGGTGCCCCACACTGGATCTGCATGATCTCAGTCAGTTTCTGAGGAAGTGCAAGTTCTGAATCGTCACTCTGAACCAAAATCAGACCAAACCAGATGGACCAGGCATGCCAGTCTTCACGATAGAGGGAAGGGAGCCAGATCTGGAGGGGAAGAGGGGATGTAGGGGGTGGATACTAGTTCAATTAGTGTGGCCAGGGTCAGAGAGGAATTAGGTAAGTTGAGGATAGACAAGGCGATGGGCCCAGATGCATTGCATCCTAGGCTGCTCCAGGAGCCAACGGAGGACCTAGCGGCACCTTTAGCAAGATTATTTAACTTATCCTTAGATACAGGATGGGTACCAGATGACTGGAAGAGGGCTGACATGGTGCCACTTTACTAAAATGGCAGTAGGGAGGAGGCTGGGAATTATCACCCAGTCAGCCTCACACTGGTGGTGGGTAAGGTAAGAGAGGCGATTTTGAAGGAGAGGCTGGTTAAATACTTGGATGATAGCGGGCTGCAGGACATCCATTAGCATGACTTCACTCAGGGGAGGTCATGTCAGACGAACCTGATAGACTTCTTCAATGAGGTAACAAGGGTAGTTGATCAGGGGGGTGGAGTGGAGTAGATGTGGCCTATCAGGACTTTGGAAAGGCATTCGACATGGTGCCCCCACAAGAGTTGGTAAATAAACAGGAAAGCTTGGGGGTAGGACTGAAAATATCAAGGTGGGTGGAAAACTAGTTGACGGGAAGAAGTCAGAGGGTGGTAGTAAATGGGATGCACTCTGCAGAAGTGGGGGTGACCAGCAGGGTCCCCCAGGGGTCGGTGTTGGAGCACAATGTGTTCAACATCTATGTCAGTGACAGAGCAGAGGGACTACAGGGGAAGGTTGCCTTTCTGCATATGATGCAAAGATCTGCAGGAGGGTGGAGATCTTGGAGGGAGTGGAGGCTATGAGGGAGGATTTAAAGTTGCTAGAGGGGTGGTCAGAAAAATGGCGGCTAAAATTCAGTGGCAGGAAATGCACAGTGATGCATATGGGGAGAAATAATCCAAGAGCAACATACACATGGGGGGGGGGAGTTAAGCCATCGGAGCAGGGAAAAAACCTAGGAATCATAATCACAGACAACCTTAATGTAGGGACTCGATGCAGTAAGGTGGTGGGCAAAGCAAACTGAATGCTGTTGTGCATAGGAAGGGAGAGGGATAACTAGTAGAAGATGAGAGGTGCTTATACCACTCTACATTTCCATGGTGAGAACCTCCTGGAGTACGGGGTGCAGTTTTGGAGACCTCACCTGCGTAAAGACATAGATGTAATGGAAAGAGTACAGAGCAGGGCCACAAAAATGGTGCATGGGCTAAGTGGGAGGCCATATGAAGAGAGGCTGAGGGAGTTGGATTTGTACCCGCTGGAGATCAGAAGTGGGGGGATATGATAGAAATGTACAAGTATATAAAGGGGATCATTAGGATGGGAGGGAGCTTCTTCACAGGGAAGGTAGGCGCTAGAACTAGGGGACATGGGCTGAGGGTGGAGGGGAGTAGGTTTAAGGGGAATATGAGGGGGCATTACTTCACTGAGAGGGTGGTAATACCCTGGAACAGTCTGCCATGGGAGGTGGTGGAGGCCAAAACTCTGGAAGGGTTTAAGAGGGCTTGGGACAACCACAAGGGGTTGTCTAGAGAAATGGGGGAGATTAGGGGGGCAAGTAATTAGGGAGGATGGGGCAGATTTAATGGACCAAGTAGGTCCTATCCTGCCAACACATCTATGAATCTGTGAAAAATCATTCCATCCCTGGAGTAGGGCATGTGGTTCTGCTCTCTAGACCTCCAGAATGCCTTCTTCCACATTCTAGTCTCTGTCCCACTGGTGGTACCTTTGGTTTCATGCAGAGGGATTCTGTAGGAGTTCTGTGTCATGCTTTTCGGCCTCTCCTCAGCTCCCGGGGTCTTCCATCAAGTGCATTGCAGTGGTGGCAGCCTTCCTGCGGCACCATGGGGTCTGGGTCTATCCATACCTGGACAACTGACTGATTGCCGGATTGTTTCGAGATTCTGTGGAGCTGTACAGGGACCTGGCCCTCTAGACCTGCTTGGACTTGGGCCTTCTGATCAACCCGGTCAAGATGGAACTCAGTCCCTAGCAGGTCATCCACTTTAGCGGGGCAGAGCTCGGCTCCCTCCAGGTCAAGGCCCGACTCCCAGTGGACCAGGCAGCGCATCTTACCTCCTCTTTCCAGTCATTTCAGGTTGCACACTTGTGCCCTGCCCGCAACTTCCTGCAACTACTGGAGTATATGGCCTCTTTCACCAGTGTGGTCAGATCGGCCTGCTGGTAGATGTGCCTTCTGCATTTAGAGCTGGCCCACCAGTGGTCTCAGTGCCTAGGTCACCTGGAAAAGCTGGTCATGGTGACTCAGCTGATGTGGGATACCATGTAGTGCTGGCTCATCCTGGAACATCCCGAGGAAGGAGTCCCTTTTGTCTGCCCAGAGGCAGTAGTCACCCTGACAACCAACGCATCTCTGGTGGGATTGGTAGCACACTTGGGGGACCACAGAACCCAAGGGCTGTGGACTCTTGCAGAGTTCCATCACCACATCAGCCTGCTGGAACTCAGTGCAGTGCGCCTTGCTGTGATGGAATTCACTTTGCTTGTCTGGGTTCAGGTCACGCAGATCCAGACAGACAATACCACAACAGTGTATTACCGGAACAGGTAGAGTGGAACACACTCTTGTTGGTTGTGTTGGGAAGCCTTCTGCACTTGGACCCTCGTGCACAGCTAGGTTGCCTCTCTCCTGGCAACTCATGTAGCCAGAGTCTCCAGCCAGCTAGCAGATGCACTCATCCAGGTGGGAGAGGCATCTCGTGAGTGATCACAGCATCAGTAGGTGGTGGACTACTTGTTCTCCCAGTGGACACTCCCCAGGTTGATCTTTTTGCCTCCGGGGAGAATGCAAAGCTGAGGCTGTCTTGTGCCTCCCTCCCTCAGTATCAGACACTGCTGGGGGATGCCTTTGTGAGGCCCTGGACCCCAGGTTTCCTTTACACCTTCCCTCCCTTTCCCCTGATCCACAGAGTGTTGGTCAAGATGTGGAGGGGCAAGGTGCTGATGATTCTCTTAGCTCCAGACTGGCCATGCCAGTTTTGGCATCCAGATCGCCTCAGCCTCAGCAGCAGACCTCTGTGGCAACTGCCCCTAGGGCTGGATCTGCTTTCCAGTCATGAGGGGAAGGTCTTGCACCCAGACCTTCAGTCCTTGCATCTGACAGCCTGGTTCCTGAGTGGCTGGAGTTCCAGGCTTTGGGTATCTCCAGAGAGATTCTGTATGTTGTAGAAGCCTCCTGGAGGGAGTTGACCTATCAGTGCTATGCCTTAAAATGGAAGAGGTTTTCCATTTGGTGCCAGTGCAGGGAGCTAGACCCCCTGGCTTGCCCCTTGGCTAGCATTCTGGATTGCTCTTGGTCCCTTTCTCAGTTGGGCCTGAGGTCAAGAGCCCTTAAGGTGCACCTGGCAGCCATCTCTGCATACAGAGTGCGGGATGGTATACCAGCGGTGGTGTAGAAGGTGGTTCAGCGTTTCTTTAAAGGCCTTGACCACCTGTCTTCGCCAGTGTGTAAGCTGTCCCACCTGTCACGGAAGACCGCCTTCTTGGTGGCAGTCACCTCCACCAGAAGGATCAGTAAGCTCCAGGCACTGTCAGTGGAGTCTCCCTATTTGGTGTTACACAGGGAAAAGGTTTCCTCTATCCGAACCTGAAGTTCTTCATGAAGGTTGTTAGTTTCTTTTTTTTTTTTTAATTTATTTTATACCTTTTGCTCCCTGGCTGTTGCTTCGCCCCTGCCTCGCCCACCTGGCACTGGAGCACCCTCCACTGCTGTATGTTATCCCCCACCAGATTACCCCCTTGTGGTGGGGCCATCTTGAGGGATGGTAGTGCCATGCCGCTCCATGGTGGCTATGCCCAGGGTCAGCGATTGAGACAGCAGGTCCTGAGGCACAGGTTTTTTTCCCTTTGTTCTTCATGGTGCCCATGTTCCCTCGGCGACATTGGTATTCACACGGGGAGATCAGTGTGGCAAGCATGGGTCTTCTGGCCGACATCACCACCTCCCATACATGCATCTGCAACTGCACCTCCGCCTGTGGTCACCTAGGTGGTAGTATTACAGAGGGAATGGCAATGCCATTTCCCTGGAGAAGGAGAGCTGTCCATGGAATGCTCGATCCTTCTCCCCCTAGTTGGCCCTCCAACAGCCCAGGCTTGTTCCCGAACCCAGGTCATCGGTGTCATGGCAGTAATTCTACCACTGTGCCGGCAGGCTTGCCTCAGAGTTTAATTTCATTCAGGCGATTAACCTCCCAGTGCACTTCATCACTCCAACCTCAGAGGCCGAGCACAGGCTCCATCTGTTGGACCTGAGGCGAGCGCTCCCTTATTATAAGAGGTACACTGCTGGAGCACAGGGAGAGGTTTGCCAGCTCTTCATCACCTACGCTGAAGCTGCACCTGGCAGCTAAGAGGACAATTGGCAGGTGGATTGTATCCGGCGGTGGGAGCCTACCATAGGGCTTAGGGCTCATTCCACTAGATATACAGCTGCCTAGGTAACTGCTTCCAGAGAAGTCCCTGTCCAGGAGATCTGCAGGGCTGCTACCTGGAAGTAAGCACGGACCTTCATTTCCCACTACCACATCGACTTTGTCGCACCAGGATGCTGGTTTTGTAACCTCAGTTCTTCAGTCCCTATTTTTCAAGTAGGGGTGTACGCCTTGCTCCCTTCGGGAGAACTGCAGGGAGTCTGCCTAAGTGTGGGTAGTGCACCATATCCACACCCCTAGCAATAAGGGATCTTACATAGAGATATAGCTCTTGCAGCAGGTTACACCATAAGGACTGAAGCCGGCAGGCGGCAGGACCCCATGGAAAACTTCTAGCTTGCTATACCCAGCGGGGGACCGCCCCTGATGTTGGATACATCATAAAAGGGGCAATTCCCCCAACATCTCTCAGGTGTTATCTGTGTCCATCTTCACCATTCATCACATGTGGGTTACTGGCCAGAGGGCATGACCTCGCTGGAGCTCTTTTTTTTTTTTGGGGTGGGCGGATTTGACGCTCCAGCGCTGCCCTTGAGGCAGACACACTGCGTGGTGCTCGCGGGTTGCCTGTTAGGTGTCATCAGTCCCACCCTCCCGCCAGTTCTTTGTCTCCTGCTGTAGAGGTCACACCTCGTGAGGAGCTCTTCTATCGAGAACTACGCACTTCGGCCTAGTTTTCATTCAGCCTGTTTGTCGACAACAATCCCTACCTGTTGGTTTGGTTTCGCCTCTTGCTCGACGCTGCTAGAAAGACTGTTCTTTTTATTTGTTACAGTGACGTAGAGTCTGTGTATACTTTTATTTGCCATTTATCATGTCTGGTTGGGGGGGCCAAAAGTCACAGAAAGCGGTGCAGCCTCCCATACATTGGTGCCCGTGCGGCCGCAGATATTCAGTTACTGATCAGCATGATCGTTGTTTAGCATGTCTTGGCCTGCTTTACGACGTGGATTCATGTGACACCTGTTTCTCTATGGATCGCAGAGTTCTGGAACAGCGCTAGTGGAAAGTTGGATGAGCTCCACTGACTTTTGGGGGATGGGTGCACACTCGGACCAAGCTGTGATTTTTCGGCCTTTCCTCCAGGTCCCCTCCCAGTTCTGTATGGATCGTGGAGGAGGAGGCTTCTGCCTCTAGTAGCCTCGCTGTGGCAGAAGCCTCTAACGCGGTGCAGGAGGCCCAGTCCGCTGCCCCCCAGGGGGGCAGGCAGGAGGCACCGATCTGGCAGTCACCCCTTTGGGGGTGAAGGCTCCCTTAGTGTCATGTCCTCGGGCTCGAGAGCCTGGGCCAACACCGTCCTTGACACAGTCTTTCGGTGCTGTTTTGGGCATCTGCGGTGCCATGGGCCCTGACAACGTCGTGGTAGGCACCGGTCAGCAGCTTAGCGCCGTTTCTGCTGTCAGTGCAGTTCATGGCACTGATGGTGTCGTGGGAAGTTCTATGGTGCAGTCTTCTACTGTTTCTGGACTCTACGCTGCCCGTGGTGCCGAGACCAGGGACAGCGCCGTGTGTAGCCATGGAAGATGTTCTTGCTCTTGGCGCCATTTGCAGTGCCAAGTGGGCTGTCAGCGCCGCTGTCTGCACCATTCCTGACCCCAGCGCCGTGGGGGAGGTCGGTGCTGTATCCGGCGCAGACTCCGGTTCCACTACCGATCTTATCTGCGTCAGTCTTCACCATTCATCACTGTTGGGTACATGGCCAGAGGTCATGACCCCGCGGGAGCTCTTCTTTTTTTTTTTTTTGGTAGGCAGAGCAGACGCACCATCAGTGCTGCCCTCGAGGCCGATGCATTGTGTGGCGCTCACGTGTTGGCCGTTAGGCGCTCTCGACTCCACCTGCCTGCCTGCCAGTTTTTCGTCTCCCGCTGTAGAGGTCACCTCGTGGGAAACGAGCTCTGATTTGAGGCCTACCTCCTACGCAGTTCGTTTTCACCGCTGTTTCCTGTGCCGCAGTATGTCGGTGCCGTGTTCTGCCAGTTCTAGTTGCTTACTCGACGTCGCTGGTAAGATCTTTCCATATATTTTATTTATTGGCGACGTCGAGTCTGTTTTTGGTGGGGTTTTTTTCTCCGTAGGTCATGTCTCGGTCGGAAGGCAAGAAAACTTCCAGGACGGGTCGGCCCCCAAGCAATGGTGCCCATGTGGCTGAAAATATTCAGTCTCTGACCAGCATAACCGTTACCTTTCGTGTCTTGGCCACTTCACGACATGGATTTGTGCGACGCCTGTTTCTCCATGGACCGCCGGGTCATCGAGCAATGTGCGTGGAAAGTGGGACGAGCTCCGCCGACTTTCGGGGGTCAGGCGTGCACTCGTCTGGTCAAGCCACGTATTCTCGGCCTTTCCTCCGGGTCCCCTCCCGGTTCTACATGGGCCGAGGAGGAGGGAGCCTCGGCTACTAGTAGCCTGGCTGTTTGCGAGGCTCCTTCTGTGGTGCAGGAGGCCTGACCCGCTGCTTTCAGAGGGGCAGGTGGGAGGCACCGCCACGGCTATCGCCCCCTTCGGGGGTGAAGGCTTCCCGGTGTCAACGACCAAGTTCGCAAGGCCCGGCCGGCGAAGTTTCAGGCGCTATGGGCCCTGGCGACGAACCGTCGCCTGGCTACTGTTGGAACCATTCGCGCGCTGTCTTGGTCTGCGTCCTGCTGCGGTCGAGTTGAGCACGGCGCCGTCTTGGCGCCATGGGGCCATCTGATTCTGCTGTTGGCGCCTTTGGCACCGCCTCTATCCTCAGTGCCGTTCGCGGCGCCGATACTGCTAGCGGCACTGTGGGAGTTTCTGTGGCACCGTCTTTGTCTCCGTCTCGTGCGCTGAGGTTGAGCACGGCGCCGTGTCCTCGGGACTCGGTGCTGTGGAGCCATCGGATTCCACTGTCGGTGTCGTTGTCAGTGCCGCCTCTGCCCTCTGTGCCGTTTGCAGCGTTTTGGAGCCAGGCGGTGCTGTCCTCGGTGCCGTCTCCGCCCTGGGCGCTGTGGCTGGTGCAGAGTCTGGAGCTCCTGTTTGGGCTGGAGCCATGCCCCCCTGTGGATTCCGCTCATGGTGCTGAAGGGGGCACTGGCACTGGCTCGGGCATGGTTTTGGTTTCTGGTGCTCCCTTTGGCAAAGATGGCAGTGGACGCCCTCCTACGATCTGGCACAGGGCCTTGGCCTCTACCTCTTCGGAGGCAGAGTCAGGCTCTGAGTCAGATGGACAGTCTGACTCTTCGGGGTTGACTGTTGGAGTGAGCAGCCCTGTAGTATCGTCAACAAGCTGGAGTCAGGCCCCTTCTGAGGTGGTGTCGGTGGCTACCGAGACTGGGGTCATGGGTGCTGACCAGCGGGCAGTGGTGCATGCCACCATTGCTCTGCAGCCCGGTCTTGGTGGGTTCACTGACCCCTCAGCAGTGGTATCCCCACCTGTGGTGTGCCTGGATCGCCCAGTTTTGGGGCCGATCAGAGCACCTACGGGAAGGGAGGGTACTGTGCCCTGGGTAGCTCCTTTGAGTGCTGCCCAGGGCTGTCTGTTACCTAGGCTGGCTCTCTTGAGGAGGAGGGCACTTTCGGACTCTGAGGGGTGGGGGGGGTTCTGCATTGCAGCCTTTTTCTGGGGCCCACCCGGGCTCTGGAATAAGCCGTAGTGCGGCTCTCCGCTCTTCCTCCTCCTCAGTTTCTTTGAGAGAGACCCATTCTTTTGAGGTAGGGGACCATCCTTCTGGACCTATACGGCCCCGGTTGCCTCACAGGGGGGATTCTTCCGAGTGCAGCCAAGGCAGTACCAAAATGGTTGTTCAGCTGTCGGCTGTGGGGTGTTCGGGCACCTTCTTCCACGGGTGCTCCCGGTCCGCCTCCTAGCCCAGGCGGAGGTCAGCCGACATCTCTTCTTGGCTCTGTCCCCATTCCTCTGCCACATTCTCCTGCGCTTCCAGGCATCCTTGGTCCTAGCGGGCCCTCTCTCCTGGGAGCAGTTCAGGGCTGTGGCTGCTAAGTTCCCAGCTTACGTTAGTGCAATGGACAGTCAGGTTTTTCAACCTCTCCCCGAGCAGCTGCCCTCTGAGCAGCCGGTGCCCTCCAGCTCTTCATCCCCCTCTTCTGGGGGAAAGGAACCTTCTGTCCACATCTCTCCAGCAGCTGATCTCGCTGAGTATCAGAGCTTCCTCGTGAGGATGTTGGAGGACTTGCACCTCACCCTTACCACTGTTAGCAATCCAGAGCACTCGATGCACGCCTTTCTAGGAGATTTTGGCGAGGCCACCCTTGTGTGCCCCCCGGCCTGCTGCCTTTCGGGAGGTGTCATTGCGCTCCTGGCAGAGGCCCTTCTCTGGAGTTCCTGCCCCTAGGGATCTCAGCCAGAGGTATTGCGCCCCCCCTTGAGTCTCCAGGTTCCATGCCTCATCTGCAGTCCAGATTGACGCAGTTGGATACTTCTGATGGACTTCACGCCCTTCACCGTGACTGGCCCCCAGATCAAGATTCCTCGGATTTTGACTTCTGGTGTAGGAGAACTTTCTACTCTGCACAGTTGTTGCTTTCCATTTCTGCACATCATGCCCACTCTGCATCCTATGACAGGTTCTTGTGGTCCAGACTAGGTCAACTCTTAGCCTCGTTGCCGGATACGGAGCAAACCAGACAAGCCATTGCACTCTGCGCGTGGCCTGGAGGTAGCAAGGCACTAAGCAAGGCATCTTATGACACCAACGAGGTAGCTTCCCTGGTCATAGGGACAGCTATCTGCATTAGGCGGACGGCATGGCTGCATCTTTCCTGGTTGTTATCCATGGCCCGGTGTAGGGCGATTTCCTCCCCCTACCAGAGAATCCACCGTTTCTCCCATAGAGTGAGGCGGCGTCTGTCGGAGCAACCTCCTGCCTCTCTGGGGGTCCCCTGCCTCGCCTCTTCCCAGTCTCGGCCTCACCAGGCTCAGAAGGTTCTCCTCCAAGTTTCTCCCAACTAGGAGCTAAGGGACTTAGTCCCTCAGGGGTTTGGGTTCTTCGGGGTGCTCTGTATTCACCCACATGTGATGAATGGTGAAGATTGACGCAGATAAGATATGAAAATTTATGTACGTTCTGTAATTCTTGATCTTTCTGTGTATCTTCACCGTTCATCAAAAATTCCACCCTCCATCTCCCTGGGGCCTCAGTCTCTGGGCCCCCCTTCCTCTGTGTGTCCCCTCCTTCCCACTGATCGGGAGTGGGGTGACCTTGGGCACGCAGGGGGAATTTTCCTCCACCGGGGAGGGATCAGGGGAGGAGGGGTTTGCCCTCCTCAGTGCCTTGGCTAAACCCCTTTGGCTGCGCCTCTCTCTCTCTCTCTCTCTCTCCCCCCTCAGTCCTTGTTGACTGATTCCTCATTTTTAATTGGGGAGATTTTATTTTTTCCCGAATTCCAATTTTACTTGGTTTCGGGGGAGGACAGCCCTGGGTTCCTGTTCCCTGGCAGCTTTAAAATGCTTCTGCTGGAGTACGTTGCCGGTAATTCTGTACCTTGAATTCTGGCAGTGTAGCTTTGTTGCTACTCCTAGGGAGTAACTCAAACTCAGTTGAGGGACCAGGTCGCAAGTCTGGGGTATGTCCTCTCCACCCCCACTTCTTGTTTCCCTCCCTCCTTCCCTTTCTGATTCCAGAGATTGGGGCCCCTTCCCAATCCCCTTAGTTTTTCTCTATCTCTTGTCTGTCCTGTATGTCGTTTATTTCTCCTTTTGGTTCATATATTTTTTTCTTTTGTCTGTCCCTTGGACTTCCTTGCCCCCCCCAACCCTTTCTTACTCTACGGTGACTCAGAACTGGCGGGAGGGTGGGGTAGATGACACATAATGGCCAACCCGTGAGTGCCACGAGTGTCCGTTGGCCTTGAGGGCGTGTGCTGTCGGTGCATTGACTCCGCCCATCCTAAAAAAAAGAGCTCCTGCGGGGTCTTGATCTCCGGCCACTAACCCACATGTGATGAATGGTGAAGATACACAGAAGGATCAAGAATTACGGTAGGTACATCATTTTCATTTCTTTTCCCACCGTCTACTCACAGGCATCGACTCCATGGATGTCATCAGCTAACGGATGATGCCAGAACTTTTTTCAGCAGTCTTCTTCCACAGTATCTCAACCTTGTATGTCTTCGTCCCTGACTCCTTCAGTTGGACACCCCTCCAAGTGCATGCGCGGCAAGCAGATACCGTTGAAAGATAAGCATGCGACCTGCATACTGTATTTAGACCCAGACCACAACACCAAGGCCTGCACCATTTGCCAGCACTTTAATAACCGCACAAGGATCCACCGCCAGAAGGCCCTTCAAAGTTTTCTGTTAGAAGAAAACTTAAACAGATGGAAAGAGATTCATCTTCCTGAGGGGAGTCATCCCATAAGTTGGGAAACACAAGATAAAGTGGGGGAGAGAGACGGGAGAAGTCCCCAAGCCACGCCTCGTACTCCCAGGCCAGCTCTAGCTCGAACCGCTCTGACAGGTCCCCATCGCAGACAAAGTCTCAGCCCCCACCGGTCAAGGCTCAGACTGTGGGTGTGTCAGGTACTTCTTCCTCCTTACAACCTTTAAATATTAGGCTCAAAGATAACCGAGCGTCAGGTTTTTCCACCCGGTCTGAGGCTTCAGACAGGCACAAACAGCCGTCCAAGTCTGCCGCCAAGGTAAGACCCCACTTCCAGGACTGGCATCGGGACACAAACCAGAGAGCGGTCTGCCAGCCTCCAAGGGGCTTGGAAACGCTTCCTCGACAAACCACCAAGCTAATGTCCCTGAAGCAGACATCCGACCTGAAGCTGATGCGTCGATAGTCGAACTGCGCCCCAAGGACCCACGCCTCGGTGGTTCCTCCGCTGCCCGCATCAGCCACCGGATGCCAGGGCATGTTGGAAGAAGAGGAGGCTATGGATGTCTGGGCCCAGCAGGCTACCGTCAACCAGGCGTCGGGTGATTTGGAGAACCCGGGGTTACCCCAAGACCTGGCTCTGGATCAGTCCACCCCTCAGGCACCAGTACCTAGTTCCCCGACAGGGAAGGTGCTGACTTTGGGACTGTCGTCAGGCACGAATGTTGAGGATGTGAAGGAACTATTCACCTTTTGACGGGACACCATCCGGAAGGACATAGCCATCCCCTTCCCCGACACCAAAGGAGATTCCCCCTCCAAGGGCTCAGACTCCCGAACCTCCCCCTAGGGAGGATACTCCCCCACCCAGGGACAGGTTTCCGGGGGTAGGAAACCAGAAGAGGCAACACTCTAGAACCCCTTCATGGTCACCCAGCACACACGGGCATAAGAAGCCTTGAAGAAGATCCCACTCTTCTTTGGGTGAGGACTCCTGCCTGGACACCTCAGACACGTCAGGATCGCCCTCTCCCTTCAGTGTTCCATCGCCCGACCCCAATGATCTGCCTAGGTCACCTCTGGATGATCCCTCGTTTATGGACTTAATGAAGCACATCCAGGAGAATAAGGGGTGGGACACCAAGAAACTGGACCCCAAGAGGCAACACCTGGCCAGATACCTTCGGTAGAAGGATCCAGAGCCTGTGGTGGTTCCACCCTTGGTGGGTACCTTCCAGGACGCCACCAAGGCAGCGTGGAGGGCCCGTATTCCATGTCTGCAGTCCCTAAGAAGGCAGACCCGCCTATATAAGCCCGTTGGAGGACCTGTATCTAGGGCAACAGCCGGTGGCAGATTCTTTAGTAATTACTGACACGCATTACAGATCCCAACGGCCTCTGTACCTGAGCATACAACCACCAGACCAGGAATACAAACAGTTAGACTCTGTGGGAAGGCGCATGTACGCGGCTGCTACATGCTCCATCAGGTCTCTGAACTTCCCGACCCACATGGTCCAATTTCAGAATGCACTGTGGGATCAGGACCATGACCTCCTGATAGATTTCCTGGGAGGGGACAAGGAGTTACTTAACCTTCTCAAAACAGGCCCGGATGTTGGGACACAAGTCCTCAGGGCGGTTTATGACTCTGCAGCCAGAGGTGCGGCGGCAGGTGTCTGCCTCCGGAGATGCTCCTGGTTGAGGGTCTCTGGCTTTACGCCCGACATCCAAAATGCCATCTTGGATGTGCCATATAACAGTTCTGTTCTCTTCGGAGAAGAATCGGAAAAGGTTATTACCAGGTTGCAAGATGCTGGTATGGCCATAAGGACAGTGCAGGCAATGTACAAACCGAAGCCAGGCCCCATTTGAAGGGGCCAGAATAGTTTTCGTGGCAGATAGGGAAGGCAGGAATCCCAGTCTGGCCAGCAGCCCAAAGGCAACTTCGGCCGTAAGAATTAGCCAAACTATTCTGGAGGCCAAGGTCAGCGCAGCCAAAAGACCAACCAGCCTTCTGGTCAAAATACCACCACAGCATGACTTCTTCCAGACCCCTGCCCCACCTCTGGATCAAAGGGAAGAAAGGGTTGGTGGTCTGTTTGCATACCATCTCCCTGGGTGGCAGCGGATCACCTCCGACCAGTGGGTCATAAAGCTTATCAGACGAGGGCACGCTATAGTGTTCCTCAACCACCCACCAACAAGGCCCCCTCCACGCTCCCTTTACTCGGGACAACACGCCTTGCTCATTCAACAAGAAACCTCTGCCTTCCTGGAAAAGGACGCCGTAGAGGTAGTCCCATGGAGCCAGAGAGAAAAGGGATACTACTCCCACTTCTTTCTGGTCCCAGAGAAGATGGGGGATCTGCGACCGATTTTTAGATCTCAGCGATTGCAACACCTCGGTAGCGTACAAACGCTTGCACATGGTCACTCTTCCAGGCCTTATCCCCATGCTCAGGCAAAATGCATGGCTGGCGTCATTGGACATGCAGGATGCATATCTTCATCTCCCCATTGCTCAACCGCACTAAAGTTCCTGCGGTTCGAGTTTCTGGAATGTCACTACCAGTTCTGGGCTCTCCTGTTTGGCCTCTCGGCACCACGGGTTTTCATCAAATGCCTAGTGATAGTGCGCGAGGCCCTCAGAAGTCAAGGCCACTGTGCTCCCATATCTGGACGACTGGCTCCTCATGGCCCATCCCACGAGGAACTGATCAGGACAATTATTGATACTCTCTCCCTATTCAAGTCGCTGGGTATCACCATCAACCAGGAAAAGTCTTTGGTTCCCACCCAAAGACTACAGTTCATAGGAGCAGTCCTGGACACCCGCCAAGGAAGAGCCCTTCTGCCAGAGGACAAGGCGGAACACATTCGTACCCTGATGTGGTCCATCCCTGCGAGGAAGCAGGTTCCCTTGTGAACCAGCTGCTCCTCCTGGGACACATGGTAGCGGCCACTAGAGGCCAGTGGGGCACAGGACCCAAGGCAGCATGGGTTCACAGCAGGAAGGTCATGTCAGACAAATCTACTTGATTTCTTTGACTGGGTGACCAAAGTAGAAGACCGGGGAGGGGCTGTGGACATGGCCTACCTTGACTTTAGCAAGGCATTTGACACAGTCCCACACAAAAGATTAGTAGTCAAATCAACCAGCCTTGGTGTGGGTCCCAGGGTGGTAGCCTGGGTAAAACATTGGCTGAACAACAGGATACAGAAGGTAATTGTAAATGGAGTCCACTCTGAAGAAAGAGGGGTTACTAGTGGGGTACTGCAGGGTTCAATACTGGGTCCAGTCCTTTTTAATGTCTTTGTAAGTGACATTGCAGGGAGATTAAAAGGAAAAGTATGCCTCTTTGCAGATGACACAAAGTTCTGCAACAGGGTTGATGCACAAGGAGGCGTGCAGAGTATGAGAAGGGACTTGGCAAGGTTGGAGGAATGGTCAGAAGTATGGCAGCTTGGATTCAGTGCAAAGAAGTGCAGAGTAATGCACCTGGGAAACAAAAATCCAGGGGAAGATTACACAGTGGGGGGAAGGGGTAGTAACAACAAAAATGGAAAGGGACCTGGGGGTAATCATATCAGATGACCTTAAGTTTGGCAATCAATGTGAGAAGGCGATAGGGAGGGCTGGGGGGATACTGGGATGTATAGGGAGAGGCATCACCAGCAGAAAACAAGAAGTTGTTATCCCCCTGTACAGACAGTTGGTGAGACCCCATCTGGAGTACAGCATCCAGTTCTGGAGACCCCATCTCCGCAAGGACATAGACAGGATGGAGGCATTTCAGAGGAGGGCAACTAAAATGGTGCAGGGTCTGCAAGAAAAGCCATCACGAGGAGAGGCGAAGGAGCTTAATATGTATACCTTGAGGAAAGGGGAGGTGGACATGATAGAAACGTTTAAGTACCTCAGTGGAATCAACAAAGTCCAAGAGGGTAGCATCTTTCAGAAAAAGAGATGTGCAAGAACAAGGGGACACAATTTGAAGATAGAGGGGGACGGCTCAGGGGCAATGTGAGGAAGTATTTTTTCACAGAGAGGGTTGTGGATGCATGGAACAGCCTTCCTGAGGAGGTTGTGGGGTCTAAAACTGTGGGAGAATTCAAGAATGCATGGGACAGACATAAGGCAATTTTTGTGAGGGGTAGGAAGAAATAGGCTGTTGGTTAAATAGAATCTGCAGCTTATCCTCTAGGTAGGGAAATGGGCAGACTAGGTGGGCCAAGTGTTCCTTATCTGCCGTCAAAGTCTGTGTTTCTATGTACAGTCCCATTCGCCTGCCTCCGTATGAGGGTCACTCAGTGGACACTCTAACACAATGGGACCAAACGACAAGACCACTTGGATCTTGTGGTCAGAGTGCCAAACCCAGTCATTCAGGATCTACAGTGGTGGCTCGTTCCAGAACACCTGGCAAAAGGAGTTCTGTTTTCGGCTCCTGCTCCATCTCTAATGCTCACCGTGGACGTGTCAGGGTCCGGGTGGGGAGGTCACCTAAACGGGAGAAGGACATATAGCACCTGGTCCCCATTGGACTCTCATCTCCACATCAATGTCCTAGAGATGCGGGCAGTCCTGTACGCACTACAGGCCTTGCATTCAGAAATTCCATCAGACCACTTGCTAGTCCAAACAGACAACACCTCAGTGGTGTACTACATCAACAAGCAGGGGGGTGCTACTCCTACCAACTCTGTCGAAAGGTGAAGAGAGTTCGGAACTGGGTCCTGCAACAAGGTGCCATGATCGCAGCAGTGCACGTTCCTGGTGTCTACAACACAGTCACAAACCTGTTGAGCAAGTCGCAGTCCAGCGCCAATGAGTGGGAACTCCTGCAACCGGTCGCAAAAGCCCTGTTCCACTACTGGGGGACACCAGACTTAGATCTGTTCGCATCCCCATACAATGTAAAACTGCCCAATTTCTGCCTGCTAGATACAGGGCCTGGTGTTTTCTGGCGAGACTCATTGTCCCTATCTTGGACGGACAGATTCCTTTACACCTTCCCACCCTTCTCTTTGATCTAGAGAATTCTCCTCAAACTGCAAGCAGAAGGAACGACAATAATTTTGATAGCACATTTCTGGCTCAGACAAATCTGGATCTTCCCTTGTCAATCTTCACCATTCATTACTGCTTGGGTAGTGCGGGAGGGGCGCAATCGCTACGGGAGATTTTTTTTTTTTTTTTGTCAGCTCCAACAGCGCCGCCCACGAGAGCGACGCACTGCGTCACGCGTAAGGGGCGGCCGTTAGGTACCGCAGAGTCCTTCTCCATCTCAATTCTGTTTCTCCTGCCGTCGAGGCTGCACGGTTAGGATTTTTCAGTATTATGCCTAGTTGTCGCTTGTCGATGCCGTTCCAGACTCCTCCTGCTTGCTTTTTCTTGACGTCTTCACCTGTAAGACCGTTCTTTTTATTCTCTTTATTCAGCGACGCCGAGAGCTGTGCTTTGTTTTTACCTTAATTGTTTCACATCATGTCGGGTTCGGGGGCAAAATGCAAGTCGAAGGCGGGCCGCGCCCCTATGCGTCCGTGCTCCTGTGGCCAGCATTTTTCCGTCACGGACCGGCATGATGTTTGTCTCCGCTTGCCTGGGACTCAACCGTATAATATGGATGCATGGATGCCCATTTCTCGAGGACCAAGCGCCCTGAAGTCCGCGGTTCAAGATCGGCAGGCTCCCGACTTTCAGGGATGGTGCCTCCAGGATTCCTAGGTAAGGTCTCTAGACTCTTCCTCCGGGTCCCCTCTCAGGCCTATACGGTCTGGAGAGGAGGATTCCTCCTCATCTTCTCTTGCCAAAGAAGAGGCCTCTTTCGTGGTGTCGGAGGAATGCCGAGGTCCCTCCTGGGGCCGCGGCGGGGACACCGCCTCGGCAGTCACCTCCTCAGAGGTGCAGGCTCCCCCAGTATCGAGGCCCAGGTCTGCTGGGCCCGGCATCGGTGGACCCTCGATGCTGCCTTCTGGCGCCGTTTCGGATCCTGGCGCTGTGAGAGATCGATATGGTGGCGTGTTGACTCTCGGTGGCGCCGTGGGCCCGGTCAGTTCTTCTAGCGGTGCAGAGTCGGGTCTCGGCGCTGAGGGCGATGCTGGGGGTCTGGCGGTACCGTTGAGTCAGGGCCGGGTCCCGCGCTATGTGGGGTCTGGGTCACTTCGCGCCGCCGCTGGCACTGGCGCGCTACTGGTTGCCACTGGAGACCCCGGGTGGCCAGTATTGTGGTCCAGCTAGTCTCTTCCTCGGAGGAGGAGGATGATTCAGATGTGGACCCGTCCTGGCACCCTGACTCTTTGGAGTCAGGGTCTCCGGTTGGATGAGGTTCTAGGTGGCCCAGCGCGCCTATTCCTCTGTCTCTTCTGCTGTGCTCCCCTGAGGCCTCCCAGGCTGGGTGTGGTCTCGGGTCCCTGAGAGGATGGCGTGGGAGGCGGAGGGAGTGGCTCTCCCTCTTGGGGGTGGGTTGTGGCAGCTGCCGATCCCGGTGCTGCTGCACCCTCTTGGGGTGGGGGGTCGCTGGGGTCGAGGAGGAGGGCGTTCTCGGAGTCCAGGGGGTTGAGAGATGGGGTTCAAGCACCTTGGTCTTCACCTTTCACCCCTCGGGGGGCGGGTAGGAGCTGTAGTGCCGGGCCCAGACTTTCCCTCTCAAGCCCCAAGGACCCCTTTGGTGGCGTTGCTGTGGGCTGCCCTTCTGGACCCATGCAGCCCCAGGTTCATCACAGGGGAGGATCCCCTGCTAGGCTCTTCCAGGCTTCGCATCCCCAGGGTTCCGTTCTGCCACCTGGTTTGTTGTCTGGGATCCCGCCAGCTCGGGCCCTGTTCCCTGGATTTCAGAGCCTCAGCAGAGGACAGTTGCCTCGCCATAGGTGCCCCTCTCCCATTCCTCTGCAGCTGCCCCCCCTCTCTCCCAGGCCATGTCGGTCCTACGGGCCCGTTATCCTGGGAGACGTTCAGAGGCTCTGCGGCAGCCTTCCCCTCATTTGTTAGTTACACGCTTAAGCGGTTGTTTCGCCTATCCCCGCTGCCGCAGGAGTCCTCTGGACATTCAAGCTCTCCATCATCCTCCTCGGAGGGATAGGAACCCATTGCTCATCTCTCCTCCGATGCTGATTTCACAGAATATCAGCGATTCCTTTCGAGGATAGTGAGGGATCTTCGTATCTCCTTTGTTAGGCAAGACAATACTGAACGGGAGACGCGTGAATTCCTCTGTGAATTCAGTGTCCAGCATTTGGTGATACTATCCTGGCCTGTTCTCTTCCAGGAAGTGTCTATCCGTTCTTAGCATTCACCAGCCGAGCTTTCTCCAGCCCCGGCAGACTGCGGAAGATGGTATTGTGCCCCATTGTAATCTCTAGGTACTCTTCTCCAGCCTACCTTCGGGATTGGCATACCTAGAAACTCCCTTCAGGCGCCTCCGCCTGGCGTACAGCCGTCCACCGGTCTCAGATTCCCTACAGTTTGACCGGTGGGGGCGAAAAGTGTTCTCTGCTTCTCCTGCGATGTTATGCACTGCATCACATCAGGCTTACCATGCTGCCTACAGTAGGCATTTGTGGTCGATGCTTTCCCAAATCTTAGCATCAATGCCTGATACGGAGCAAACCAGACAAGCTGTTGCCCTCTCTGCTATAGGCCTGGAGCTGGCAAGACACCAAGCAAGGGCATCTTATGACACTAGTGAGGTGGCTTCCAGGCTTGCAGGGACAGCGATCTGTATTAGACGGATAACATGGCTTCGTCTGTCAAGGTTGTCACCTCTGGCCCGGCATAGGGTGATTCGCTCCGCTTTCCGGGGGACCCATCTCTTTTTCTCCAGAGCTAGGAGACTTCTGCAGGGGCTTCCTCCATCTCCCCATCCTCAGGGGACACCTCCTAGCTCTCCTCCACTATAGGCTTCTCACTTGATTAGCCCAGGGTCTTCTCCTCCTTTCCCACCAACAGGAGGTTGGGAGTCTTGCTCCTCAGGGGTTTCTCGCGGGGGGGCTTGGTACTCACCCAAGCAGTAATGAATGGTGACGGTTGACAAGGGAAGATATGAAAATTACATACCTACTGTAATTCTTGATCTTCTCTTGTATCTTCACCATTCATTACTGATACCCACCCTCCTTCCCCTCAGTGGCCTCCTACTGCAGTGTCTCCCCCTCCCTCCTCGTTCCTCTCCTTTCCTTGGCCTTTATGCCAAAAAAAAAAAATCCTGGTTTCTGTTGTTCTTGGACGGATCTTTTTTCCTCAAGGTAAAGGGGAACGAGTTGGACTTTTTCCTCCTATCCTGAGGGAACTCTTTCTGACTGCCCCCAAGTTTGACCTCTGGGCTCCTTAGCCACATTGTTCAGTTCACAGCTGAACCGACCGGCCCTCTTGGCTCTGCCTCAAAATTAAGGTTCCCCCTGGCAGGCATTATTTAATTGTCAGCTTCTTCTGGTTGGTGCTTCTGCACTTCTTAACCTTGAACTGCTGCCTTTGCCTTGCCTTCACGGAGTCCGACTGAGTTCCCACTCTATCCTTCATACAAAGCTGCCTTTTGTAGCGCCTAACCCCTACCCACACACTTTGGTGTTAGCACTTAACAAGGTGCTTAAGGGGCTTACCCCTCTCATAGTTGGGCGCTCTCCTTCCGGAACAGATTTCTGTCTGGGCAGTCTGTGAGCCCACAGCTAGAGTGTAGGGGGTGGGGATGATGAAAGGATAGAGAATCTGCCCTTTGTGTCCAATCTATACAAGCGGTTCAGTTGAACTTTTTCTCACTCCTATTAGGAGAGATTCTTTCTCCCTTGCTTTTGGTTCTGAGCTTATAACACACTCAACCAATATATCTATGGGCAGTCTTCTCCCCTCTCAGCATCCCTTCTTTTTTTTTTCTCTTTCTTCCTTTTCTTATCTGTTCCTCCATTAGAGCCGCCCCAGATGGGAGGACTTGTGGTCCCTTAGGGTAGGTATTCTCCCTCTTCTGTCTGTCCTCTACTGGCTTATTCCTTCAGTTTATATCCTTTCCTTTTTCTGTCCCTTGGCTCTCTTGCCTCGCTTTCCCCTTTTTTTCTTTACCCTTTATTTCGCCTCTCAGGCTACCAGAACTGAGATGGAGGAGGAGTCTGCGACACCTAACGGCCGCCCCTCGCGCATGACGCAGTGCATCGCTCTTGTGCGTGGCGCCGTTGGAGCCGACTCAAAAAAAAAAAAAATCCCTCCCGTAGCGGGTGCGTGCCTCTGGCACTACCCAAGCAGTAATGAATGGTGAAGATACAAGAGAAGATGAAGAATTATGGTAGGTGCGTAATTTTCATTTTCCGCTGCTCCATCAGTTGGCTCAGGAGCCGCCATTTCTTTTACCAATCAGTTCGCATTTGCTGTCCCAAGAGGGCGGGTTTCTGGTTCACCTGAACCTCAAGTCCCTGAACCTGCACACTTGACTCATAAGGAGATAGCCATCCTTAGGCATGGAGTGTCTTCTAGAAAGCCCTCCACTCATGCTACCTTCTCCATGAAATGGCGTAGGTTTTGTCTCTGGGCACTGCACGGAATCTTGATCTGCTCCACTGCTCTGAAGTCCGTTCTAGGAGCGTGGATATGTTGTTCATCCACACTCTCTGGCATGTCCCTTTCCCCTTTAAATTCACCAGAAAGTCTTGAAGCTGGCTCTTCCCACCCACCCGGGTGATAAATACCTCGGCTCCGCCCCAAGACGCCAGATCTTCCTTTCCGCTGAAGATTCAGGTTCCTCGTGCTACTTCTGTAGTTAAGTAGGACCTGGATTCTCAACTGCTGTTTTCACCACAATCGCTTTCTTTAAAACTCATCAGAGGTTCTGATTCCGATCGGCGCGCCGGACATGGAGACAAATTTTCCTCTGGATTTCGCGGTGTCCCTAGGACAGAAAATGTTGCGCACTGATCCCCACCTCTCGTGTGTCTATTGCTTGGGTGTCGTGCATGACACCACTTCTTGCACCATTTGTGTTTCCTTCCATCCCAACGTCTTGGATGACCGCATGGCATTCCTAAAACTAGGGAGACCGGAGCTTTGCAACCCACTGGTGAAATCGAAGGAGGCCAGGTGGGCGGTTTCCGTGGCCGCGGGATCCACCGAATAGCTCAACCAGATGGCAGCCTTCGAAGAGGAAGCTGCTCAAGCTTTGGCCAGCCAAACTTTTTTCTTGCCACTTAACCTGGGTTCCACCTTCACTGGGTCCTTTCTGGAGCTGTGCCAGTATCTCCCCACCAGGGGTGAGGCGCCCATGGGCTCACACTCCTCCCGCCCTAAGAAAAGGGACAAGGACCCTAAATCATCTTCTACCCAAAGACGACGTTCCTGGGACAGAGTGTGCTCTGATTCCCAGGATCTTACGATCTCAACCTTGGTCAGGACACAGCTGAACCGGCCGAGATTTCTCTCGACCCGATTGAGCCGTTGTCGATGACCCCTTGGTAAGGACACATATCCTTTCCTTCCTTGATGAGGAGACCCAGCCCTCAGGTATCCTGATCGAGGGAAAGGTGCCAGAACCTCGGTTCTCACTGACTCTGGCTTCTCCCGATCGAACCAGCCGACCCCGTCGGTCTCGATCGAGGACCAGGACCCCTTCCATCGAAAAAACAACGAAGGGTCACAAGCACTCTAGAAAGAAGTGGCGCCACCGATCCTCATCCTCCTCGAACGAGGAGAGACTTCGACGGAAACTCCATCGACGTTATGAGGATCTCATGTGGCAACAGCTGATTCTGACGGTCAGAAGCCGGCTTCGCTGCTTTCCACAGCCCATTGCCAGCCTCGGCCTCTTAGGCCCGGCGCCGACCATCTGGAACGAGAAGATTCTAGAGGCGTGGATATATTGTTCATCCACACTGTCTGGCATTGTCCCTTCCCTTTAAATCTTGCGGAAGTCTTCAAGCTGGCTCCTCCACCACCGGGTGGTAAATACCCTCGACTCCGCCCCATGGCCAGATCTTCCTTTCCGCTGGAAGATTCAGGTTCCCTCGTGCTTTCTGCAGTGTTGAGGCCCTGGATTCATTTCGATGGTTTCACGCATCTTCTCGCTCTGAAACTCATTAGAGTTCACGACTCTGATTCGGACATGGATGACAAGTCATCCCCGGGTTTCGCACGGTGTCCTGCGGACAGAAAATGTCGGCGCACCGATCCCCACCTCTAGATGCGTTTACTGCCTCGGTTCGATTCGCGATACTAGCGGTGCTCCATTGCGCTTCCTTCCAATAGCGTCCTGGAAGATCGTCCAAGTGCGCCTGAAGCTGGAGTAGACCCGAACTCGCATACCCACGGTAAAATCCAAGGAGGCCAGGTGGCGGTTTCCGCGGCTCGCGGGATCCGCCCGAGCAGCTCAAGCGCATGGCGGCTTTCGAGGAAGAAACCAGCTCAAACCTCGGCAGCCGAGTTTCTTCGATGCCCGCTCAACCTGGGCTCCTCCTTCTCAGGATCCTTCAGGTTTGTGCCAGTCTCTCCCTACCAAGGGTGGCGCCTCGGACTCGCCTCTTCCCGTTCGAGAAAAGGATCCTAAATCTTGAGTCGAAGGCGCTCTTGGGATCAGGAAGCGGTCCAAAGTTTCGACGGTGAAATTACCTCCTCGGCCGCTGGGTTTCAGACCTCCCATCTGTACCGGGCGTGAGGCCGAGTCGGCTGATCCGGCGGGGTGTTTCGACCCGATCGAGCCGCTATCACCGACTCCTGTCGATGATTCTTTGGAAAGCGTTCTCTCGCTTCCCCAGCAGGGGCCACGCCCTGCGGTTCCTCCCGATCGAGAAAAGAACCGAACCTCGGTTTCCTGAGCCCAGTCTGTCGATCGACAAAGCCGACACCAGCGGTCTCGATCAGGGAGTAAGTCCTCTCGGTCGATTGACTAAAAGGACACAAAGCACTCCATAAGGCGCCGCCACTGTTCTTCTTCCTCCTCGGATGAGAGGACCGATGAAAATTAAATCGGCTGCGAGGATCTCATGTGGCAGCAATTCCGGCTAGCAGGTCAGAATCCGGCCCCCTCGGGGGTCCCGGCTATTTCCTGGCCTCAGCCTCTTCGGTCGCCTCAGACACTGATTGCTCCGGTGCCGGTCTCTTGGGGCTCGGTGCGTCTTCTGCCGCAACGGTTTCAGGTTCCCCACCTATTTTGGTGGAACCTCCACCTAAGTTGCCCTGGAGGATTCCCTCCAAGAGCCACGACAGTCTTGGTCTTCCCACAGACTGTCAATTACGGTCACCCTGATACGCCCTAGGCGTGTCGAAGGGACTTAGGTGAGGCAGCCTTTATAGCGGGACTCCTCCGATTCCGATAACACTGGCCTTCACTCTCGATGAGCTTTCGGTCAGGCTTGGAAGAAGGGCCTCCTGCTTCCGGGCTCCTCGGCTCATTTCTGAATCACGGGATGGCCCTACAGCCTATCCAGAAAAAGCGAATATCCCTTACGGATATCCTTAAGATGGGGATACCCCTACAAAGCTTTCAGTCGCGAAGCCATTATGGGACGGTCTTGGAACTCTGGCAGCGTCAGCCTCCTGCCCAACTCCATCTGCCGCATGGCATGCAAGTCGCGAGTGCCCACAGGGTCTTTGGCAGGGTTTACTGAGCACCCATCGGAGGAAAGCCTGTGACTGCCTCAGTATTCAGGCAGGCAGGCAGCTCAGCCGATACTGACCGTCCTCCAGACAAAGCCCAAACTCTTGGACCACTCGGCCTGAAGGTCTATGCTGCATCATCTTTGGGCCTTCGTCAGGCAAGCTCAGTGGTGATTATGGCACACTTCTCTCACGCCCTCTTGGGGTCGCTGGGCAGTTCTTCCCCACCTCCCAGCTGACATGCAGACCACGGTCAAGCAGGTCAGGGACCAGAGCAGAAGCGGTTGCTAAACAACAACTCCAGACTGCTCTGGGCGTGGGTGATTCCTGTGCCCGTTCACTAGCTGCAGCGTTATCCTCTCGCCGCGAGGCGCTTGGCTGAGGTTATCCTCCTTTCCGTGGATACTCAGCACAAGCTGGCTGATGTGCCCTTCCTTGGCACCGACCTCTTGGGCCAGGGTGACAGGTCACCTGCAGCGTGTCGAGCAATCTAATGCCACCTTAGATGCTACATCTGCTAAGGGTTCTTCAAGTAAGAACCAGCAGGCGCGGGAAGAAGCCGCACCGTCAGTCTTCCCCTGCGGTCAGGCAACCACCCTTTCAGGGGTCAGCAACAACAGCAGGCTCAGGCTGGCGCCCTAGGCCCAAGCAAGGTCTAACAGCCACACAAAGGAGGCCGGGCGCTGGTCAGGTGCCTCCCTCCTCCTCTAAGCCTGCCAGTGATGGGCCGGGTGTCCTCCCGTACCCGTCACTTCAGCTCTGGGTCCTCCTGTGAGGCCGGCTCCGCCCGCCGTTTCCGCCTGGTCGGTATCACCACGGACAGATGGGTCCCTAGAGTGGTTGGGCAGGGTCTGCCCTTGAGATCGAGCAGTACCCGACCAGCAGGCCCGTGCCCCGCGAGGAGGCGGATCTCAATCGCCCAGTCTGTCCTCCGAGGCGACATTGCTTCTCCTCCTCAAAGGGTGGTGGCCAGTGGCGGATCCTCCCAGCCCAGGCAGGCTTTGTCTATAGGTATTTCCTGGTGCCAAAAGCGAAGGAGGTTGGCGCCCCATTCTAATCTACCACGACCTGAATCGGTATCTCAGGTCTCGCACCTTCGGATGGTAACTCTAAATCAGATCATACCCAGGGCCCCGAGTTTTCCGCGATTCCCCGAGGATGCGATAAACAGCGGAAATATCGGCGAATTGCCATAACCGCGAGTCGACGCCCAGCGGAACAAGCGTCTGCTTCATTTGCCGCAGGAGTGCCCAATCCCCGTCGGCTGAAGCTCCCAAAGTCGTTGTGCCACGCTGGGGCCCACCCCAGCGTGGCAAGCGTCCAATGTTTGTTTTTGCCGGAGGGGTGCCCAATCCCCGTCGGCTGAGGCGCCAAAGTCGTTGTCCTCCGCTGGGAGCCCCCACAGCGTGGCAAGCGATCCAGCGCGTCTTTTTTTTCCCTGTAAAACAAAAACTGTCCCCCGCGCGTCTCGAGCCCCTCCCACATCCGCACCCACCACCCACGCACCTAGCCTCCCCACCCCCACCCCATACTTACCTCCGGACTCCGGTAGCGGCGATCTTGGTGGACCGGGAACACGTCTGCACTCTTCAAAGCGACGCGAACTGAGGAAATGCCCGGTAAGCTGTATAATGGGCTAAATAGGAGGGGTTCAACTTTGTGCATATCTCAGGCATTTTTGAGAATTTTATTCAAATTTTCAACATGGGGTTTTTGGGATCCCTTCTCATGAATGATGTCACTGTCATGGCGTTATTCAGGCTCAAAGGGTGATTTCGCGCAGTGACTGCGAAATCACCCTTCGGGACCGAATGCCGCCATGATAGTGACATCATTCATGAGAAGGGGCCCAAACCCCCATGTTGAAAATTTGGTGCCAAAAATTCCAAAAATGACTGTTTAACGAGGCCATGCTATGCAGTTCTACGCAGGGCTCGTAAGTTCGCTAAATTTCAATATTTTCACTCAGAGTTTCAACATTGCCATTTCACCACACTGTCTTATGAGTAGTACAGCTGTCATTTTCACATCTCACCCAAAATGTGTTTCCACCCTTGTAGCGCAGAATGGCGCAGTCGGTGTGCGAAATCAATGTTCCGGACAGGTTAATAAAATCACAGTGATACTGTTCATGAGCAGAGGTCTTGAAATGGCTATGTTGAAAATTTGGTGAAAAAATTCCAAAAAATGACTGTTTAACGAGCGTGCGTTGCGCAGTTCCTACGCAGGCTCGTAAGTTCGCGAAATTTCAATATTTTCACTCCAGAGTTTCAACATTGTCATTTCACCACACTGTCTTATGAGTAGTACAGCTGTCACTTTTCACATCTCACCCAAAATGTGTTTCCACCCTTGTAGCGCAGAATGGCGCAGTCGATTATCTTGAAATCAATGTTCCGGACAGATTAATAAAATCACAGTGATACTGTTCATGAGCAGAGGTCTTAAACTGGCTATGTTGAAAATTTGGTGACAAACACCCATAAAATGACTATTCTGACGTGCATTGTCAGATATGGCCAAAAAGGAAAAAATTAAGGGTAAAATGTGCTAAGGTGCACAGAAATTGGTGTTGAGTGCATAGAGGTTCTGCGGCAAATGAGAACCCTGCCGCAGAACTTTGCTCCGATGTGCCGTAGAAAATCGGGCCCTGATCATACCATCCCTGGAGCGAAACATGTGGTTCTGCACACTGGATCTTCAAAGCGCCTTTTTCCACGTCCCTATCGTCCGTCTCATCAGCGGTTCCTCACTTCAGGGTCGAAAGGACCCTGTACGAGTTCAGAGCCATGCCGTTCGGCCTGTCATCGGCCCCAAGGGTTTTCACCAAATGCATTGCAGTGGTGGCAGCCCATCTTCGGCGTCAGGGGGTTCGTATTTACCCCTACCTGGACGATTGGCTCCTGGCGGGATCCTCCCTTCAGGAGGTGGAGAGGTCCAGGGACCTGACCCTCCTAACCTGCTCACACTTGGACCTTCTGATCAACGAGGCCAAATCGGAACTCGTACCTTCACAGGTGATGAGCTTCACCGGGGCAGAGCTCGACTCTCATCAAGCCAGAGCTCCGCTCCCGGCGGATAGGGCGGAGTTCTCTCCTCCTTTGCCCAATCATTTCTGGTTGGGCACTGCGCCCCTGCCGGGACTTTCTCGCCTCCTGGGTTACATGGCGGCGTGCACGTCGGTGATCCGCTGGGCCAGACTGCACATGCGCCCCTTCAGTGGGAGCTGGCCGCCCAGTGGTCTCAGCATCAGGATCTTTTAGACCAGCTGGTCACGGTCACCCAGAGGATGTGGGGCGGCTCTCAATGGTGGACCGTCCCGAGTCATCTGCAGGAAGGGATCGCTCGTCTGGCCCGCCGAGCCGACGGGTCGTCCTTACGACCGATGCCTCTCTCATGGGCTGGGAGCCCCATGGGGACCACAGAGCTCATGGGCTCTGGACCCCAGAGGAGTCCCGATGCCACATCAACCTGTTGGAGCTCAGGGCAGTCAGACTGGCTCTGTCAGCTTCGCTCCTCAGCTCCGGGGTCAAGTGGTTCCAAGTCCAGGCGGACAATACCACGACCATGTACTACCTCAACAAACAGGGCGGCACGCACTCCCGTCTGCTATGCAAGGAGGCGCTCTGGATCTGGACCCTCATCAGCCGACTGGAGGCGGATCTCCTAGCCATCCATGTGGCAGGAGTCGCGAACCAACTGGCGGATGGTCTCAGCTGCTTAGGCCAGACATCCCACGAGTGGTCTCTCCATCCAGAGGTAGCTTACTACCTGTTCTCTCGTTGGGGAAAACCGTTGGTGGACCTGTTTGCCTCCAGGGAGAACACCAAGCTGAGGCTATTCCATGCCCGCCCCCCTCAGCAGGGCTCGCTGCAGGGGGGATGCCTTCTCGAGGCCTCTTTCGCCTTTCCTCCATTTCCTTGATCCACAAGGTGTTACTCAAGGCGAGGAAGGACAAAGCGAAGGTGATCCTGGTAGCCCCAGATTGGCCACGCCAGTCTCTGGTATCCAGATCTCCTCAGCCTCAGCTGCAGGAACCCGGGCGGCTCAGTACACGCCGGACCTGATTTTTCTGAACCAGGGAAGGTCCTTCATCCGGACCTTCAATCCCTGCACCTCACAGCCTGGTTCCTGGCGGCTAGAGTTCCAGGCTTTGGGTCTTTCTGAGGATGTCTACACCGTGGTGGAGGCATCTGAAAAGAATCGACCAGGAAATGTTATGCCTTCAAATGGAAAAGATTTTCCATTTGGTGTCAGGAGTAAAGTCTGGACCCCTTATCCTGCTCGGTGGCTAACATTCTGGACTACTGCTGATCTCTCTCCAAGGGAGGTCTTGATCATCGACCCTTAGGGTGCACCTTGCAGCCATCTCTGCCTACCGGGCGCGGGCCGGTCAGCCGACGTTGGCTCAGGAGACGGTGATCGGGCGCTTTTTCAAAGGCCTGGATCACATATCCCCTCCGGTGCGTGAACCTCCACCTCCGTGGGATCTCTTGCTGGTTTTGGCAAAGCTCATGGGCAAGCCATTCGAACCCATGCACAAGTGTGAGCTCTTCCCTCCATTTCCCTTGATCCACAAGGTGTTACTAAAGGTGAGGAGGGACAAGGTGATTCTGGTAGCCCCAGATGGGCCGCGCCAGTTCTGGTACCCAGATCTCCTCAGTCTCAGCTGCAGGCCCCCTGAGCGGCTTTGTACATGCCCAGAACTGATATCATTGAACCAGAGGAAGGTATTCCATCCGGACCTTCAATCCCTGCACCTCACAGCCTGGTACCTGAGCAGGTAGAGTTCCAGGCTCTGGGTCTTTCCGTGGATGTCTACACCGTGGTAGATGCATCTCATAAGGAATCGATCAGGAAATGCTATGCCTTTAAATGGAAAAGGTTTTCCATTTGGTGCCAGGGTAAGGTTCTGGACCCCTTATCCTGCTCTGTGGCCAACATTTTAGACTACATTTGGTCTCTCTCCAAAGGGAGTCTACTGTCATCGACCCTTAGGGTGCAGCTGGCAGCCATTTCTGCTTACCGGGTGCGGGCCGGTCAGCCGTCATAGGTACAGGAGACAGTTGTCGGGCGCTTCTTCAAAGGCCTGGATCACATATCTCCTCCGGTGCGTGAATCTCCACCTCCGTGGGATCTGTTGCTGGTTTTGGCAAAGCTCATGGGCAAGCCATTCGAACCCATGCACAAGTGTGAGCTCTCACATTTGTCGTGGAAGACTGCCTTCCTAGTGGCTATCACGTCTGCCAGAAGGACAGGGGAGCTCCAGGCGCTTTTGGTGGACTCCCCTTATCTGGTCTTTCACAGGGACAAAGTTGTCCTGCGCCTCCACCCAAAATTCCTTCCGAAGGTGGTATCAGAGCTTCACCTTAACCAGGTGCTGACTCTGTCAGTATACTACCCTAACTACACATCGGATGCCGAGTACAGGCTACATACTCTGGACCTGATACGTGCTCTCTCCTATTATAAGGAGAGAACGGCGGAAATTCGTTGAGAGGTTCGCCAGGTGTTTGTCACCTACACTGAAGCCACTTCTGGCAGACCTGCAGCCAAACGGACCATTACAAGGTGGATTACATCATGCATAGGTCTGTGCTATGAGTTGGCAGGCAAGGAGCCTCCCAGGGGGATAAGAGCTCATTTTACCCACCATACTGCTGCATCGGTGGCTGCTTCCAGGGACATCCCTATCCAGGAAATCTGTCGGGCTGCTACCTGGAAGTCAACAAACAGTAACACCTTTATTACCCACTACCACATCCACCTTGAGTCATGCCGGGATGCTGGTTTTGGGGCCTCTGTTCTCCAATCTCTGTTTCCTAAATAGGGGGTGTGCGCCTTGCCTCCCTCCTCCCGGAGAACTGCTTGGAGTCTGCAAAGAAACGTGGATGAACAACATATCCACGCTCCTAGAACAGGTTACTCACCTGTAACAGTAGTTTTAGGAGTGGTATATGTTCATCCACATGCACCTAGCCGACCTCCCCGGCTTTAGGCACACAACCTTGCTTCCAGCGGGCTAAGATCTGGCGTCATGGGGCGGAGCCGAGGTATTTACCATCCGGGTGGGTAGGAGGAGCCAACTTGAAGACTTTCCGGCAAGATGGAAAGGGACATGCCAAGAAGTGTGGATGAACAACATATACCACTCCTAGAACTACTGTTACAGGTGAGTAACCTGTTCTTACAAGCTATATATGGCAGTTTGGGCACAGAGGGTGGAAGCAGGCTTTCCCAGTTTATAAGGCAGAGACATACTATGGATAACATACAGCGCACTTTGTCTTTATTAAAGCATAGACATAGTAGGAAGATTCCAGCTGCTGTAATCTGTCTCGACACAAAAAGGTGTTTGATAGGGTGTCTTGGGGAATTTTTATGGGATAATGTAATAGCCTTTGATTTTGCAATTCAGTTTGTGGACTGGCTGAAACACATTTATGTAAATCCAAAGTCCTGTGTGAGGGTAAACAGGTCACTTTCCTCCTTAATATCTCTAACTAAAGGTACACTACATGGGTGTTTGTCACCATTGCTGATCGCACTATACATGGAATCCCTAGCAGTAGCTCTTTGGAACTCATTGCAGATAAAGGGTAACCCCTTGGGACAAACTACATATAATGTAACCCTGTACGCAGATGATGTCTTCTTGACAATACTGGACCTCGAACAATCTATACCTACAGCTTGGGCCTTTTTACAAGAATTTGACAAAGTAGCAGGGTTTCGACTAAACAGTAAGACAGAGAGGTCCTAATGTTAAATGACACTCCATCAGATAGGCTTAAGCAATCTATTGGAATAAAATGGTATAGTGCACATTTAAAATGCTTAGGAATTTACATCTCCTCAGACCTTAACAACTTAGAAATGCTAAACTATGAATAATTAACTAGGAACAATTTGGGAAGACTTAAGTAAATGGGGAAAACTACCCCTTACAGTTATACAAGTCAAAATGATTAGGATGAATATCTTGCCACGCTTGCTTTATTTGTTCCAGACAATTCCTGTCTACCCCACAAAATACTGTTTCAGTTCCTGGACAAAAATGATATCAGGCTTCATATGGAAGGGTTTAAATCTCGGGTAAGACTGTCAGTGTTGCGATAACCTTCTCCCAAGGAGGGGCTAATCTCCCTAATCTGGAATTATATGCAAAGGCAGCCTTCCTTTGTATAATATGGTGGCTCATAGCATAATATCTACCACCGTGGAAATCCATCGAATTTATTATTAATGATCTACATGTCACTGAACGTAATTTGTTTCACCACCTTCAACGCCTCCATTGCACCATTTCAATAAATTTACGTCTCACACACTAAAAATTTGGTTTCAAATGAGCTACCATACCAAACTAACATATACATTCTATTTCTGTAGAATGCTATTAGTAGATGAAGAATTTTTACCGGCACAAATGGACTTATCCTTTAAACGATGGTGCCAGCTTGGACTGGTATATATGTACCAATGTTTAGACAATTATGGGGTGACTCCTTTTGAGCAGCTACAGAATATATACGGCCTCACTGGTAGAGAACACTACAGATATCTACTGGTTCATTCCTATATACTACATAAACAAAAGAAGTTTACCAAGCTACCCAGACCCTCTCCCACTATTATTAAAATTGATTCTAGGTGCACAAAAAAATTAATTTTGGGGATATTTTATTGGTAATATATAAAGGGCCCTTTGATAATATTTGGGAGACAGTACCCACAAATTAATGGAGAGCTGGAACAAGGATCTGAATTTGGAGATTAATTTTGAAACTTGATTCAAATATGCAATATCTGCGTGAAAATCACGACCTCCAACATGTGGAGAGAATGTGCATGGAAATGTATAACTCGCTTTTTCTGTACTCTGGCAGTATTAACAAAATACCTTCCACAGACATATGGGAGCTGCTAGATAGGATGCGGGTTTAATCCAACTGATCACGGGCATATATTCTAGTCGTGCCCCATCATCAGTCTCATACTGGGCCGTCATTTTAGAGGTGTTGGAAAACTTAATGGGTGAACCTGTGGAGCTAACCACAGAGCTGATTTTATCGATCCCTGATAGAAGAAATCACAGTAGACTAAATTCCATGCCTTTACTATATTTGTTAGTAGCAATCACAGTGTCTTACCGTAGGAATAACTGTGATGTCTTAAGCAGAGTATTATGACATCGGGTTGGGATGAAGCAATAAGAGCTGATAAACCCTATAAATAGTAGGGATATAAAATACAGAGCTAAATGAGAAAAATATGTTGCATTGTGCCCAAATTCAATGTTTGCTGAACTTCTTCTCGAGGCATTGGGGGGATCTTTAAGGTCACACTGCAGAGCTGTGATTGTGGTGGGATTTCATCTAGGACCTTCTAGTTCAAAGTTCTCTAATCACTAGATTACACTGCCTCTTTGTAGATAATCATGTCCATGCCAACTAAATGGCAGTAGTAACTGAAGCAATATAAACAGATCTGTGGTTGATGAGTCTGTCCTTTTGCGCTTCTGTTTTTCCCCCATCATACATACATTCATTCATATATACTGTACATAGGGAAGAATGAAGACCGCTGACTGGCTTGTTTCTCATGTTTCCATCCTGGCACCACATTGTTAGAGTGACCCTTGTTTTCCCTTGTGCACCTACCCATACAAGGCTCCAGCAGGGCCCCACTGTGGGGGGCAGTTACTTGAGCATCACTATTCAGCGTGTGGAAAAGAAGGATCTTCTGATGAGCTGATGAATGTGGGAAATCATACCTGCATCATACTGTGCTCAGTCTCTTAAGACTTTTCCCCTCCTCTTCAGCTCCACCCACTTATCTTGCAAAGACTGCTGCCATCCATTCTGGCCAGTGTTGGGGAAGGTAGATGATGTGTGATTGCCACAACCGTCAAGCCTACTCCTAGATCCACTGTAAGAGGTGATACTAAAGTGGAGTAGTTATCTCTCTCCTCCTTCATCTCCCTCTCTCTGAAGTCCGAGTGAGCCGTCTTTGCAGTACGCGCCAGCCTGCAGTGGGGGTTCTGTATGGTAGTGCAATGCGCTGCATGCAGTTCAGTTGGGCTAGGCCTTTCTCCAGTTTTTGGAGCCATTGTGCTGACTCTATAAATTTTCTTTTTCATTTTATAAAGGATACATTTTTTTCAATATCCTGTTCTAATGATTGACTTTGTAATATTGTTATAGACCCACCAGGAGCAAGGGCATTCGTATAAAGAAGTATGTGCCCCTGTCATTGAGCGTCTAAGATTTCTGTTTAATGAGCTGCGTCCAGCTGTCTGCAATGACCTCTCCATCATGTCCAAACTTAAACTGTTGAGTTCCCTGCCACGTTGGAGAAGAATCGCTCAAAAGATTATTCGGGAAAGAAGGAAAAAGAGAGGTAAGCTAGTGTGAAAAGATTTCCTGATTAAAAAAAAATTGCTTAGTAACTTGATAAGCCTAATCACTCTGTACAAGAACTGTCAGTGTATAGTTCGGACAAGTCAGGATTTCAGCCATTGGAGTCCAAGGATTAGTAGAAATCCATGGCTATTTAGTGTGGTTAAGCATACTGCACTGGTAAATCATACCATACTTTAATATGGAAAAGTAACACATACGAAACATAATGTCATTTTTCTTTATTTGTTTTGTTAATGTCTGTATTGTGTTGAGTGTATAATGTTCCGGTGGTACTTATTTTAGGGTAATACTTGTTGACGCAAGATTCTGTTCCTACTCTAAACATTGTTTACGCTATTGTACATGCTCTTATGATTACGCTGTGTTGATGAGCATAAGCAGCAAACCAGTTATAAAAAATGAAACTGCTTTTCTTTGGACTGCACATCCAGTGAAACCCATTATGATTATTATTACATATGTACATATGAAATAGCCAGCAGAAGAAGGCCCTACGGTCTGTCAAGTGTGCATGTTGCTGAGCCCCTGATCTAGAGATTACAATGTGCACATCCTCTCTTACCCTGACTTTCCCCTTTGCCTTGTCACCCCCCCAATCATCTTTTTACTGATGACCTCAGCTGGGAGTTCATCCCATCCTGGCACCACACTCTGTGAATAAGTGCCTTCTGACCTCCTTCCTGAACCTTCCCCCGTCCAGCTTAACAGTGCACCCTGGTGGTCCTGTTATCACTGAAATAAGAAAGGTCCCTGATTTCAATCTTGTTTATACCCGTCAGGTACTTGAAGGTTTGTCATGTCTCCCATCTCCCTCTTCTTCAGTGAGTAAATGTTAAGCTGTCACAGCCTGTCCTTATACGTCCCGCCTTGCTGTCCCTTAATGATTTTTTTCATCCTCCTATGAACTGCCTTGAACTGTTTGATATTTTTTTTTATGTAGGAGCTTCAGTAGCACACACCGTGCTTCAGGTGCTCTCCCACCAAGGCTCTGTTCAGTGGCAGTGTAACTTCTCCTTCCTGCTTGTAAATCTCCGTACTTGCCTGCAACCTCTTGAACCGCAGTGGGGGGAAAGGTGCCTTGGTCTGTGGTGTTGAGCCTGTGGGTGCTGTGTTATCCTGCCAAGGTCCCCCCTCCCAGTTTTCTGCCCAGCCAGCATGCGTGCCATGGCGTGCATGCACTGTGTGAGCACAGTAACCTCCGGACTGCACCAACCCAACCAGGCAGGTGGTACTGCCGTATCATCTAACCTGCACTAGGTGGCAACCAAGCAGTGGTATGTGTTGATCTTATTGTGTCAGTCTTCACCATTCATCATCTTTGGGTACACTGGCGGAGGGCATGACCTCACAGGCCCCTTTTTTTTTTTTGGGTGGGTGGAGCGATGCACCATCGGCGCCTTCCCTCGAGGCCGACGTATTGCATGGAGCTCACAGGTTGGCCGTTAGGCACTGTCGACTGTCTACCTGCCAGTTCTTCATCTCCTGCCGTAGATATGTCACCTCATGGGAAGCCAGATCCAATTTGAGGCCTACTGCCTATGCAGTTCATTCTCCAGCTATTTCTTGTGCCAGTGTCGGTTGGTGCAGTGTCCTGCCGGTTCTAGTTTCCTTACTCGATGTCACTGGAAAGATCTTTCCATATATTTTATTCTTGGCGACGTCGAGTCTGCTTTTGGTGTTTTTTTTTTCTTTGTAGGTCATGTCTGGGTCAGCAGGCAAGAAGACTTTGAAAACAGGGCGGCCCTCCATGCGTTACCCTTGTGGCCGTCAATTTTCCGTCACTGTCAATGGAGAACTTGGCTGTATTTTTCTGATCGGCGGAGCTGCCCCCCGGTGATTGGGCACATGGGTTCTCACCATCGCCGACGGGCTGGGCCCCCGGTTGGACGGAGCACATGGGTTCTCACCCATCGCCGACGCCTCCCCTGTCAATGGAGCATCTATGTTTCACTATATTGTCAATGAGTTACACTCCACCATCGATGGAGCCCCTATGGTTTTTTTCACCCATCGTCGATGGGGCTGCTACCCCCATCGTTGGAGCATCCTTATTTCACTCTATTGTCGACGGGATGCATTCCCCCGAAGATGGAGCATATGGGTTTTCACCCATCGTCGACAGAGCCTTTGGGTATTCACCCACTGTCGATGGGACTACCCCCCACCCCATCGCCAGGGCATCTATATTTCTCTCTATTGTCAACGAGATGCATTCCCCCGTTGACAGAGCCTCTGGGTTTTTCACCCTTCGTTGCCTGGGATGCTCCCCCCGTCGATGGAGCATCTATGTTTCACTATCTTGTCAATGAGTTACATTCCACTATTGATGGAGCATATGGGGTTTCACCCATCGTCAACGGGGCTGCTTTCTCCGTCGTTGGAGCGTCTGTTTCTCTCAATATTGTCGATGTGTTATGCTTCTCCATCTACAGAGTGTACGGGGTTACTCCCATCGTCGACAGGATGCTCTCCGTCGACGGAGCACCTGGGTTTTGTCCATCAACGGGGCTGCTCCCCTCCGTCGACGGAACATCTGGGTTACCACCCATTTTCGATGGGGCTTTTCCCCCCAGTCGACTGTGCCCATGGAATTTACTTCCACATGGTGGGGCTTACTCCCCCAGTTTGACGGGGCTCATGGAATTTACTTCCACATGAATGGGATTACTCTCCAGCTGAAGGTGCTCATGTATTTTACTCATTTATTAATGGGGCTCAGACCCCTCCCGTCGACAGTCATGCTTTCTGTGCTGGCGTTTCTCTCGACGGTGCCTGCTTCTTTCTAACTCCCATCAATAGGGAGCTTCTGACACGTCGACGGAGCACTCAGTAATGCTTCCTCATTAATGGGCCATATTCTGATATCGACAACACAGGCTTTTTATCACTGGAAGCTATTTCTCCATCAATGGAGGTTATTATTTGGACGTCCGCCCATTGGGGGCCACCTAAACTTGAAGACTAGGACGTCTCATTGCTTCCTCTATTTTGCCCCTGAGGATTCCTCCCCGTACAGCAGAGTCCCATCTCATGCACATGGAGACAACAACATATTTTACCCCATGTGTCTGGCATTTTCCAGGGTCATATCACCTCTGATGCTATTGTCCAGCTACACTGAATATTCATATACTGAATTATGTGGTCAGCATGCAATATACTTGCATGATCTTCCTGGACATAGTCTCCACCACTCATTCACACTGATGGGATCTACGCCGGAGGCACTAGGACCCAGCGGGAGCAAACTTTTTGCAAGAGGGTCGGCACCAGAGATGGAGTCACGAGGAGCGGCGCTGCGAGCCTCAGCACATGCGGCAATGACTATCTCGGCATCAACCCTCCAGTCACCTCAGTTCCTTTTTTTCCGCCGTCGAGTGCGCTTCAGTGACGATGTTGCTTGCCCGCCAGGAGTCAAACTTGAAACTAGCAGCTTAGTTTTCAGTTTGTTTTTTAATCTATCTCGAAATAAGTACCACTTACTTTTAGATTACTTATTAAGAAAAGAAGTCTTCAGCTCTCCATTGATGGAGTCGACCATGAGCGGGTCAGGTGACGGTAGGGAGTCTTTGTATGAAAGCTGTTCAGTCAGCAGGGCTGGGTCCAGTCTGCTGCACTCTCCGGAAGGAGGGTCTGACAACGGATGGTCCGATGCTCTGGGGAGGTTGGGCGGTCTGCCCGGAAGCATAAAAGAAAATGGTCGCACTCTTGGCACTGTTAGGCCTCAAGCTCTTCTTCTGTCCACAGGTCCAAAAAGAAAAGGCATCACTCGAGGTTGCCTTCTGGTATGTCTGCGCGTTGACAGTCGGTCGTTGGGGTCAGGTACTGGTCTCCTTCTCCGGAGTCACCGGTTTCTGTTTCCGGTGACCAACCTCTTCGACATCTGAGCCCTTCCCCGCCTCTTGAAAGGGCTTCCGAAAAGCAGTTTCATCAGTGGGCCGTTCTTATGGAGCAGTGGGCTCGGAGGTTGGTCCTGTTGCCAGGCCCGGTCTCTCTGCGGCCCTCGGGCTTTTCAAGGGAGCGGGTAGGGCAGTTGGACCTTCCTAGTCACGCAGCACCCTCTTCGGTGCTGTCGACTCCGTGCTCAGGTGTTTTCCCCCCCTCACATGGCTGCAGTGCAGTTGGCCACACCGATGCCTTTATCTCCCGGTATCCTTCCTTCTTTTTCTTCAGATTGAGGTCTTCGGGGCCCTGGATTGCCTTCGGCACCATCAGGGACGCTCTTGGTGTCGAGGGGTGTTTCAGCACCGTCGCTGGCGTGCCTGTTGGTGCCGTCCTTGGCACTGGCGCGCCTGTCTGTGCCATCCTCAGCGCCGTTGGGTTTGTCTGCGCTACTGAGGTTGTTGGCGCTGTTCTCTGCACCGATGCGGCTGTCGGTGCTGTGGCCTCTGTCGGTGCTGTCTGCTGGATTGTTTCTGATGGCGCCGTCTACCTTGCCCTCGGTGCTGTGTTCTTCTTCAGCGCCGAGGCTTGGTGCAGTGCTGTCCAGCCTTCAAGGGTTCTCTACTCCGAATCCTTTCTCTTCTTCATTTCCTACCGATTTTCACTTCTTTCCTGTCCATACAGTCCCTCCTGGACTGTCAGGAGATGACATTGAGCCTGACCCAGGTCTTTGACTGAGTGATGATATTGAAGGAGCAGGGATCAATCCTGCCACAGAGCCTGTGGTTGAAGACCTGTCATTTAAGTCTGCTGAAAAATTTAAATTCTACTCTTTCTCTCCAGACTACAGATATTGATCTTGGGAAGCTCTTAAGACTCCAATACATTCATGTCCCGTAGATCCTTATGCATTTAGCTCCCCTGGTACAACCATACTTTGAGACGCTCTCTCAGATGGTATAGAATAATCCCAGTCTCATTCCTTCTGTGGCTAAGTCCATAGACAGGAAGTATGCTGCTCCCAAGGATTGACCTATTTTGGCCTCCCAGGCCTTTGCGGACCCTATTGTAGTCCTGGCAGAGAATAAGGCCATTCTTCCTCAGGCATCTACAGCCCAGCCTATAAACAAAGAATCTTGCATGATGGACACCTTGGGTAAGAGAGTCCTTGCTGCCTCTACCCTGGGTATGCATATTGCCAGCTACCAGGGCTATTTTTCTCAATATGAGTATGTTCTTTGACATATGCTTAAACAGATGGTGGAAGCTCTGCCCGAGTCGGACACTAGTTCAGAGCTACTTCAGATCATTACCAGGGGTATCGAGCCCAACAACCAGCAGGTTAAAGCAGCTATGGATGCTTTCAATGCTGCTTCCCGAGCGGCGGGCATTTGTACCTGTCGTCACTCCTGGTACGCACTTCGGGCTTCACGAATGATGCCCAACAGCAGGTCATGGCGTTACCCTTTGACAATATATATCTGTTTGGACCTCAAGTAGAGCAAACTCTGGAGGCCACACAGAAGACTAGGTCGGCCATTAAAAACGGCTCGACTGGCTCCCACCCCTTCTCGGGGGGGGGGGGTGTTAAGCGTCAATTTCACAACCGACAGTCCTTTCGGGGCAAGGGCAGGTGAGGTTTTAACAAAAACCAAGCCCCCCAGCCTCAGAAGAAAATGCAACAGAAGGCACAAGGGCCCAAAGTTCCCAGTGCCACCTTCTGAGTTTCTGGCCCAGGTCCCACCTCAACTGCCCGAGGGGGACTCTTCCTCAGCAGTGGGAGGACAGCTGACTCAGTTTTACAACCAGTGGAAGTCCATAACGTCAGACAAATGGGTCCATCGGATAATCTGTGAGGGGCACTCCCTCAACCTTTCAGAAGCCCCTCCGGATTGTCTCCCCAAACGACAGCCCAGTCTGTCAACAATACAGTCAGACCTTCTTGCCTTCGAGATACAAGGCCTTCTGAACAGCAGTGCAGTAGAAATGGTTCCGCTGGATCAACGAAACACAGGTTTCTACTCCCATTACTTCCTGGTCCCGAAAAAGACCGGTGGCATGCATGCCATCCTGGACATCGGAAAGTTAAACAAGTTTCTTCCCAAGGAAAAGTTCAAGATGATATCGCTAGGGACCCTGTTATCCTTGCTTCATCAACATGATTGGCTAGCCCCCCCTGGACATGCAGGATACTTACCAACATATTCCTATACACCCAAAGCACCACAGATACCTACGGTTTATAGCACTGGGCCAACGTTATCAGTTCAGAGTCCTGCCCTTTGGGCTATCCATGGCGACACAAGTTTTTATAAAGTGTTGTGCAGTTCTCGCAGCGCATCTCAGAAATATCTGAATACAAGTGATCTTACTTCGAGATACAGCTCTTGCAGCAGGTTACACCATTAGGACTGAAGCCGTCAGGCACAAGGACCCCACGGAAATTTTCTAGCTAGCAGTCTTCAGTGGGGACCGCCTCCGACGTCAGGTGTAGTACATAAGGAGGCGGTCCCCCCCATAATCCCCAGTTCTTTTCCCGCCGTCGACATCGTAAGCATCGGCCTCTCGGCCTCTTTCTAGCGTGCGATGACTTAGAACTACAATGTTCTCTCTCCTTACACGGATTTGGAATTTATCTGATGTCCTCTCCAAACACCTCTCTGGAAGGTCACCCATCGAAGTGTGCCTGCGGCAAACAGATCCCCTTCAAGGATTCTCACTCTGCCTGTGCGCGTTGTCTAGGCCCGGAACACGACACCAAGGCCTGCTCCTTCTGCCAGGGCTTCAACAGTTGCACCAGGATCCGCCGCCAGAAAGCCCTTCAAGCGTTTCCCTTGGAGGAGAGACTAAAGACCATGGATAGGGAACCTTCCTCTAGGGGGAAGTCATCAGGGAATACCCACAAACACCGGGAAAAACACCAGGAGAAGGAAAGACTCAGGTCCCCGGCAAGGGCCTCGGACTCCCGAAGCTCCGGCTCGTGGTCAGACCACTCTCCCTTCAGGGCTCAATCTCACCCTCCCCCGGTTCAGGTCAGTTCCTCCAGCGGCTCCTCCTCTCAGAAGCCTCTCAAGACTTCCAGGCCGTCGGCTACATCCAATCCTTCTAAGGCCTCGTCCAAGTCTGGGGAGCACCACAAATCTTCCTCCCGCCGTCGGGACTCCGATGCCAGGTCGGTGTCCCAGCCTCTGCGTGGGTCGGACCCGGTCCCCCGTAAGACTAAGGAGCTGACGTCCCTAAAACGGATGCCAGACCAGACGTCGGCCAAGCATCACCGGCACTCCCAGGAGCCAATGACAGCAAGACACCTGTCGCCAGCCAGGCGTTTGCCTCCCAGGGCGTCGGCCAGGGGACCGAAGGCTACCCCAGGGAGGAGGACTGCTCCACCGTCGCTGGCTGACGTCGGTCGGAAGGAATTATCAGAGGAGGATACCACTCAGCCCGAGGACCAGGCAGGCGACACCGGAGTCGGACTCCCACGGGAACCTTCTCCGGTGCGGGAGACCCCCGGGGACCCGACTCTGGCGACAGGCCCCTGGCGCCCGGCCCGTTGTCTGGCTTGAATTTGGCAGAGGTAAAGGAGCTCTTTACCTTCTGGTGGGATACCATCAGGAAAGATGTGGTCACTACGCACCCTCCTCCTACTCCGGCTCCACCCACTCATTCACCGCCTACACCCCCCCTCCGCCCAAGGGGCTGGTAGGACGGTCACCAACCCCCAAGGAGCCAACACCTCCTCCTTGGGGCAGATCCTCAGATAGAAGACCTCCCTCAAGATCCACTTCAGGGTCACCTAGCCCTAAGAGACCCTGACGACGCCGGTACACCACGTCTGCGGAGGATTCCAGATCTGACACCTCAGGGTGCTCCAGATCTCCTTCTCCCAACAGCATTCCTTCCCCAGACCCACACGACCTACACAGGTCTCCTCTGGATGCTCCCTCCTTTGAGGAGATCATGAGGAACATTCAGGAGAATATGGGGTGGGATGCTGAAAGAGTTTGACCCGAGGACAAGTGCCTTGCCGCTACCTTTGGCAGAAAGACCCAAAGCCTGTGGTAGTGCCACCCTTGGTGGACACCTTTGCGGACGTCACCAAGGCTGCGTGGAAGCGCCCGCATTCGACTCTGGCAGTGCCGAAGAAGGCTGACCGCCTATACAAGGCTCCGTGGGAGGACCAGTATCTGGCGAACCATCCTCTAGCCGATTCCCTGGTCATCACTGCCTCGCATGACCGGTCTCGGAGACCTCAGCACTTGAGCACACAGCCACCGGACCCGGAATCCAAGCAATTGGATGTCCTGGGTAGGCGGACATACGCGGCTGCGACTTGCGCTGTCAGGTCTTTGAATTACCTCACCCACATGGTTCAGTTCCAGAACGCACTGAGAGGACAGGACCTGGTTGAGAAGATGCCTGACGGTGGTCAAAAGGAGGAGCTCTTGACCCTCCTCCGTACGGGTTCGGATGTGGGGACCCAGGTGCTCAGAGCCGCATATGACTGTGCAGACTCTTTGGCCAGAGCTGCAGCCTCAGGCGTGTCTCAGAGACACTCTTGGCTCCGTGTCTCTGGTTTACCCAGGCGTCCAGAAGAACATTCTGGGCGTCCCTTACAATGGTGAAGTCCTGTTTGGTGAAGCCTCCGAGAGGGTGATCACCAAACTTCAGGACGCAGGGAAGGCAGTTAGATCTGTCTAGGCCATGTACAGATCTTGACCTAGTTCCTTTCGTAGGAACCAGAGTCACTTTCGTAGCCGGACACAGAGGCAACAACCACGTTCCGGCCAACAGCAGAGGGGCTCTTTTACCCGAAAAGCCCAGGCCAAGTCATCCCCAGGCAGAGGCCAACAAGCCGCAAAATCGGCCCTGCCTGCGGGATCAAACGTTGCCACAGCATGACTCCTTCCCGGCCCCTGCCCCTCTTCAAGATCACGGGAAACAAAGGTAGGGGGTCGCATCGCACGTCACCTGCCAGGGTGGCGGTCGATCACCACCGACAGGTGGGTGCTGCAATTGGTCGCAAAAGGCCACTATATAGAATTTGTAGGCAGCCCACCTACAAGACCTCCCCTGCTTTCCCGCTACTTGGGTCAGCACGCCCTGCTCATACAGCAGGAAGTGCTCATGCTTCTGGACAAGGAAGCCTTAGAGCCCGTTCCAGAGAACCAGAGAGGGCTAGGGTATTATTCTCACTTCTTCCTGGTTCCAAAGAAAACGGGGGGCCTCCGTCCAATTCTGGACCTCAGCAGCCTCAATCTGTCGGTCGCTTACAAACGCTTCCGCAAGTTGACCCTTGAGGGACTAATTCCCATGCTGGAACGGGACACGTTTCTGGTGTCTTTGGATATGCAGGATGCCTTCCTGCACATTCCCATTGCCCAAGCGCACAGGAGGTTCCTGTGCTTCGAGTTTCAAAGCCGCCATTATCAGTTCCGAGCTCTTCCCTTCGGACTGTCATCGGCACCTTGCATTTTTACGAAGTGCTTGGCGGTCGTAGTGGCGTCTCTGAGGAGACAAGGCCACTACATGTTCCCTTACCTGGACAACTGGCTTCTCATGGCTCCCTCCCAGGAGGCACTGATGATGGCCATTCACCACACCCAGTCCCTTTTCCAGTCACTGAGTATCCTCATCAATTAAGAGAAGTCTCTCCTGGTACCGTCCCAGAGACTGCAGTTCATCGGAGCAGTTCTGGACACCGTCAGAGGGAAAGCCTTTCTTCCCTCAGACAGAGCGGAACACATCAGATCCCTCATCAGGGACCTGTTGGTGAGGAAGACCGTCCCGACAAGACTGGTCCTTCGCCTGCTTGGACATATGGCTGCGGCCATTGCAACAGTCCCGATGCCACGACTCCACATGCGGGTAACCCAGTGGATGCTAAGGGTGCAATGGGACCAAAGGCAAGACCATCTGCAGCAGCCGATTCGAATCACGAATGCCGCGATTTGGGATTGGCAGTGGTGGCTAGATCGGGAGAATCTCTCCGCTGGGGTTCCCTTCACAGCGCCTTCTCCGATTGTGACTCTCTCCACAGACGCCTCAGGTCTCGGGTGGAGAGCACACCTAGATGGGGTGAGATCTCAGGGCACATGGACAGCCCAGGAATCTCATCTCCACATCAACATTTTGGAGATGAGGGCGGTTCTTTATGCTCTGCAAGCCTTCCAGTTGGAGATTCCACCGGGTACTCTCCTGTTACAAACAGACAATACTGCGGTGATGTATTACCTCAACAAACAAGGAAGCACTCACTCCTACCCGCTTTGCAGGGAGGCTATGAAAGTGTGGGAGTGGGTAGTGCAGCACGGCGCAAACCTAATTGCAGTACACGTCCCAGGAGTGGACAATACCGTCGCAGACAGGCTGAGTCGCTCTCAGGGCCAGAGTCCACGAGTGGGAACTTCTACAGAAGGTGGCAGAGGATCTGTTTCACAGATGGGGCACTCCAGAGTTAGACCTTTTTGCGTCCCCATCCAATGCAAAACTGCCCAATTTTTGCTCACTAGATCCAGGGCCTGGTGTTTTCTGGCGAGATGCGTTGTCCCTCTCCTGGGCGGGCAGATTCCTCTATGCCTTCCCTCCTTTCCCGTTGATCCAGAGAGTTCTCTTAAAACTTCGCAGGGAGCAAGCGACGCTCATTTTGATAGCGCCTTTCTGGCCCAGACAAATTTGGTTCCCGCTTCTGCGTCAGCTATTCCAGGAACCTCCACTTCCTTTGCCAATCAACTCCCATCTGCTGTCTCAGGAGGAGGGTTCATTAGTCCTTCCAGACTTATGCTCCTTGTACCTGCACACTTGGCTCCTAGAGACATAGCCGTGTTGCGATATGGTCGCTGCAGTAGCAGATGTACTTTCTGCTGCCAGAAAGCGGAAACCCATGCAACGTACGCCATGAAATGGCACAGATTTTGCTTGTGGTCTCAAGCGTGCGGTTTTTCGCCGTTAGAATGTCCTGAAAAACTGGTTTTGGATTACCTGCTTTCCCTTTTTCATTCAGGATTGGCTTACTCCTTGATTAAGGTGCACCTTTGTGCTATTTTGGCTTATCATGCCCCCATAGGCCATCGGATTGTGGCCCAATTGGACACTACTCGTGCCTTTTTAAGGAGAGTCCTCCACCTTACGCCGCCCGTTAAGGATCCGATTCCTCCTTGGGACTTGCCCTTCGTCCTGGAGCAGCTTACACTGCCACCTTTTGAACCAGCCGCAGATTGCTAGCTACGTTTTCTGTCATGGAAGACGTTATTTTTAGTTGCGGTTGCTTCGGCAAGAAGGATCTCCAGGTACCGCACTAATGTGCAAAAGAGCCTTATTTAGTTTTCCATCAGGACAGGGTATCCCTGAGGACAAATCCAAAGTTTCTGCCTAAGGTGGTTTCAGCATTCACCCTTAATCAGGATATTGACTTACCAGTGTATTTCCCAAGGTACACCAACCGAGAGGAAGCCCTTCTGCACACCCTCGACATGCACCGGTGCTTCAGATATTATCTGACCAGAACCAAACAGTTTTGAAAGGCAGATCAATTGTTTGTTTCATTTGCCGTTAGAATGAAAGGGGCTCCTGTCTCCAAACAGTCTCTCTCGAGGTGGCTCATCCAGTGCATCACTTTCTGTTATGACAAAGCGCCAACAAACCCTTACCAGGCGTGGTCAGAGGTCATTCCACGGAGGGGTGGCCACTTCTTTGTGGCGTTAAAGAGCGTCTCCACCTCAGCTAATATGCTGCAGCCACTTGGAGCTCTGTGCATACCTTTATCGGAAACATTACAGCCTGGACATTACAGCGAGCGAAACGAGGGTTAGACTAGCAATGTCAGGACTTCTGTCTGAAGCTTTCGAGTTGTATGGAACTTCTGCCTTTCGCCCTCCTCCTGTGGTGCGGGTGCCAGTACTGCTTGGAAATCGGTCCTAATGGTGTAACCTGCTGCAAAACTGTATCTCGAAGTAAGAATAGTACAGTTACGTAGAACTTACGTAACAGTAGATCTTAGAGAACGCTCTTGCAGCAATCTATCCCCACCATCCCCCTTCTTATGGAGGTAGGTCATAGACAAACATCCATCTTACGGGATAGGGCGTTCTGATTTTAATCTTGGCCATCTGGTGGCGGATCCTTGGTCTCCTTTTCTGATGTCATCCAGCGGCCGGGAGTCTCCGGTGGGAGAACTGGGGATTGTGGGACCGCCTCCTTATGTACTCGCCTGGCGTCGGGCGGGACCCGATGTCGGGCGGTCCCGCTGAAGACTGCTAGCTGGAAAATTTCCGTGGGGTCCTGGCGCTGGCGGCTTCAGTCTAATGGTGTAACCTGCTGCAAACTGATCTTCCCTTGTCAATCTTCACCATTCATTGCTTCCTGGATGTAAGCGGGCAGCGCACCCGTCACGAAAGCTTTTTTAAAAAGTTGCCTAAGCCCCACCCTCGAGGCGGCGTCATGCGGCGGCGGCCGTTAATAGCGACCGACTCCTCCTCCAACTCAGTTCTGTTTCCCCGCCGTCGAGGCAGCACCTGTTGAACATCCATATTTTGACTGCGTCTGCGACTCCTCTTTCCCCTTTTCGGCGTAATCGGTAAAACCGTTCTTTTTATTTCTGCGCCGGGTGTGCTTTCCTACTGTTTTTTCTTGTTGATTTCGCGTTATGTCCGGTTCCGGAGCTAAACTTGTTTCGAAGACGGGCCGCGCCCCTATGCGTCCGTGTTACTGTGGCGGCATTTCTCCGTCTCGGACCGGCATGGCGTTTGTCTTCCGTTGCCTGGGACCAACCATGACATGGATTAGATCGGCGCCTGTTTCTCCATGGACGCCCGTGTCCTGCCGAGTCAGCGTTCAAGCTCGGCAAAGCCCGCCGACCTTGAGGGCGGCGTCGCTCAAAGTTCTCAGGTAAGGTCTCTGGCCCTTCCCGGGTCCCCTCCCGGGCCTATCAGATCTGAGAGGAGGGTCTCCTCGTCTTTTCTTGCCGAGAGAGGCCCCTTCCAGCGGTGTCGGAAGGCGTCGTAGTCCCTCCCGGGGCGTGGCGCCGACACCGCCTCGGCAGTCACCTCTTCGAGTGCAGAGCTCCCCACGTGGCGAGGCCCTCGACTTTTGAGCCTGGCTGAGTGGACCCTCAACGCTGCTGCTAAGTGCCATTCGGATCTGGCGCCGTTCGCGGTGACGGTGATCGTCTTGGCGCGTTTTGAATCCGCGCCGTTCGCGGCGCCAGTGATCAAGCGGCACCGTTGGCCAGCGCCGCTTGGATCAGGCGCCCGGTGATCAGAAGCGGCGCCGTTAGTGGTGCCGCTTTGGGCCTCGGCGCCGTTCGCGACGCCGATGGACAGCGGTGCCGCGCCCTACGCTTTCCCGGCAACGCCCGGCGCCGTGGGCCTGTCCCTTCCTCCAGGCCGGTGACGCGCGCGCCGTTTGAAATATGGAGCTAGGCCTGGCTGCTACCGGCGTGAAGGGCGGCGGCGCCTCCCGCTAGTACCGGGGCGTTCGCGGCCCGTGGCCTCAAGGACCCCTGGGGTGGCCAGCATTGAGGTCCTGCTGATCTCGTCCTCCTCGGAGGCGATGATTCAGACGTGGACCCATCCTGGCACCCCCACTCTTGAGTCTGGGTCCCGGTGGCTAGAGAGTGCCAGGCGGCGCGGGCCTCCTCTGTCCCCTTCCGTCGTCTCCTGAGGGTTCCCCGGCTGGGGGTGGCCGGGAGCCCCGGGGGGCAGGCATGGGGGTGACGCAGGGGGAGGCTCCCCTCTCTGGAGGCCCGGTGACAGCTACCTTACGGGGTGCTGTTGCCCTCTCTAGGGACAGGGGGACGCTGTGGTCGGGGAGGAGGGCCCTCTCGAGTCCGAGGGTTGAGGGCAGGGGTCTGCTGCTCGGTCTTCTTTGGCCACTCCAGGGGGTGGCCAGGAGCGAAGTGCAGAGCCTCGCCCCTCCCTCCAGGGTTCTAGGGGTGTCCTCCAGGCGGCGTTTGTCTGGGACTGCCCTTCTGGATCCATGCAGTCGGCGTCGTCATGGGGAGGTTCTCCCAGGGCTCTTCCAGGCTCCGCTTCCCCAGAGTTCGGTCTGCGGCCTGGTCTGATATCCGGGATCCCTCTTTCCAGGGCCCTTTCCCCGGATTCCAGAGCCCTCGCAGAGAACAGTTACCTCCGCGGAGGTGCCCCTCTCCCATCTCTCTGCCTTCACCACCCCCGCTCCCAGGCCATGTCGGTCCTACGGGTCCGTATCCTGGGGGCAGTTCAGGGGTTCTGCGGTGGCCTTCCCCATATATGTTAAATACATGCATGAGCGGGTCTTTCGACTCTCCCCACCGCCACAGGAATCCTCTGGGCATTCCAGTTCCCCATCATCCTTGTCTCCCTCCTCCGAGGGAGAGGAACCCCCTGCTCATCTGTCCTCCGATGCTGATTTCACAGAATATCAGCGTTTCCTCTCGAGGATGGTGAGGGATCTCCGGTTCCCTACGTTCGAAGAGACAATACGAGACGGAGGCGCGTGAATTCCTTGGTGAATTCAGTGCCCAGCATCTGAGTGGTACCTTCCTGGCCTATCCCTTCCAGGAGGCGTCTATCCGGTCATGGCAGTCCCTGCCGCTTCTTCCCAGCCCGCGCGGACTGCCAGTGTAGGTATTGTGCCCCCTCTGAGTCTCTAGGTTCCCTTCCCAACCCGTCCTCAGGTTTGGTATACCTGGATACTCCTTCTGGGCGCCGTTGCCTGGCGCACGACCGCCCACCGGATTCGGACTCTCCAGGTTCGGACCGTTGGGGCGAGAGTGTTCTCTTCTTCTCGTGCGAGTGCATGTATTGCATCACATCAGGCTCACCACGCTGCCTACAACCGGCATCTGTGGTCGATGATGTCCCAGCTGCTGGCATCTATGCCTGATACGGAGCAAACCAGACAAGCCGTTGCCTCTCCAGCGGTAGGCCTGGAGCTGGCAAGACACCAAGCAAGGGCATCTTATGATGCCAATGAGGTGGCTTCCAGGCTTGCGGGGACAGCGATCTGCATCAGGCGGACGGCATGGCTTCCGTCTTTCCAGATTGTCACCCCTGGCCCGTGGGGTGATTCGCTCCGCCTTCCGGGGACCGTCTTTTCTCTTCCAGAGCTAGGAGACTTTACTGGGGCTCCTCCGTCTCCTCGTCCTCGGGAGGCACCTCCTAGCTCTTCTCCCACTTAGGCTTTCTGAATAAGCCAGGGTCTTCTCCTTCTGTTTCTCACCAACAGAAGGCTGGGGTCTTGTTCCCTCAGGGTATGGCCTCTTCCCCCTCCAGGGGAAGAGGAGCTTGGTACTCACCCAGGAAGTAATGAATGGTGAAGATTGACAAGGGAAGATAGGAAAATTACGTACCTACCGTAATTCTTGATCTTCTCTTGTATCTTCACCATTCATTACTTACACCCGCCCACCATCCCCTCAGTGGCCTCTTCCTGTGGCTTCTCCACCTCCCGTCTCCTTCCTCTCTCTGCATTTATATAAAATATAGGGAAAATTGCTTCATTTTCCAAAAAAAAAAACAAAAGTAAAAAAAAAAAAAAAAAAATCTTCGGGGTTTAAAATCCAGAAAAATTATTTACTCTAAGATTCATGGGCCATCTCGCTGGATTGCATTGGCGATCAGACTGCACAACTATCTCTTGCTATTCTTATGGCAAGATACCTCTGGGGTTGTTTGGCCTGGCTCAGGCTATTCAGTTTTGATCCTGCAATCCCGTGTTCAGATAGTTGCCCTGAAATCTAATCCCCCCCCTCTATTCTTGCCTTGCAGAGCAGAGGAACGAGTACGTCTGTTCCTTTCTCTTCTAAAAAAAAAAAAAAAAAAATGCTGAGGAGACTCTCTCTCCGACTGCTATAGGCATCTTGGTATCTGGGTCATGCATCTAGTTAAAAAAAAAAAAAAAAAAATTTTTTATCTGTAAAAAAGGAAAAGGAGAAATCAAACAAGAAGGCAAATGAGAAGGTAGGCTATCCTTCTGTTTTGCTAAGTGGTTTCTCCCTCTAAGTATCCTCCTGACAATTTTACAGTAGAGCCTGCTGACCATATCCAATCTTAGCCAGCCTAAGCCTTGGCCGGCCTTAGCCAGTCAGTCTGAGTCCCGTTTCTATCTTGGAACGCCTGAAAGGCTTACATTTTCCATTTCTAAACCCCTGAGCAGCGCTCTCATGCTGCTGGGGTTTTATTCTTCCCTCCTTGGCTGTCCTCCAGTTAAAGGCCTTCCGCGGCCAGGAGCCCAAGGTGGGTGTCAAGAACAATGGCATGTTGAAGATGAGGACTATGCCCTCCTGAGTCTGTCTAGCGGGTTCGGTGAACCTTCTCTTCAGCTCTATCTCCGGGGATTCTTGCTTCCCCTTTAGTCGAGCCTTCAGCTACAAGCTAACTATGCTCGTTGGGCATTCTGGTCCCTTCAACATCCCATCTCTCTCTTCTCTTTCTTCTTCTTCTTCTTCTTCTATTTTCTCATTTCCTTACTCATCTCTCCTCCTAGAGTCGCCCAGGTAAGGAGGCCCTGCACTCCTAGGCTAGGGATGTTCTTATCTCCTCTGTCCTTCCTCCATCGGCTTATTCCTTTTCAGTTCATTCTTCCTTGCTTTGCTATCCCTCGGCTATCTTGCCTCGCTATCTATATTTTCTGCTTTCATTTTGCCTCTCCGGCTCACAGAACTGAGTTGGAGGAGGAGTCGATCGCTACTAACTGGGCTGCCTCGCGATGACGCATGACGTCGCTCGAGGGGCCGTTAGGCAACTCTTAAAAAAAAAAGCTCGCTGACGGGTGCGCGCCTCCGGCTTACACCCAGGAAGTAATGAATGGTGAAGATACAAGAGAAGATCAAGAATTACGGTAGGTACGTAATTTTCCTTTCTCGAAGATCTACTATTACGGTAAGTTCTTACGTAACTGTAGTTTCCCATATCTGGACGACTGGCTTCTAGCAAGTCCTTCCAGGCAAGGAACTTTTGACGCCTTAGCCACGGCCTCAGACTTTCTCACATCCATTGGAGTCCTGCTAAATCTCAAGAAATCGCAGTTGCAGCCCTCCCAGAAGCTCCTTTTTCAGTTTGTTTTATTGATTCGGAAAATACCTTTGAGCCCAAGCTGTTTTACAAAGGTTCCACGTCAGTGACAAGACAAGGTGCAGAGTAGTAATCAAGAAAAAAAAAAAGCATAATAAAACAACATCCTGTTTAACATGTGCACAAAAACATTGTGGACTACAAGATAGAGTGGTGAGTAACATGTGCACAGTTATAGAGGCAGAGAATAGTGCAGCCACCTAGGAGCCTTGTCATCAGGTAGGGGGGAGGGGGAGTGGTCAGGGAGGTTGTAAAGCAATAGGCGGGTGTTAAGGGTAGGCTGTAGGGGCCTTGTCTTAACAAAGTGCAGCTGGGGGGGGGCGAGGAGAGATAAATGCTACATCAATCATAAATTAGCAGAGGATTGAGATACCCGAGATTAGTTGCAGGAACATTTAGAGATTGTACTTAGATGTTGTTTGAGGTTAGTTTTGAATTTAGCTAGACAGGTGGTGGCAATAAATGTTTTTTATAGGAACTCTTCTGGACATCTCCTGTACGAAGGCTTTTCTTCCGGAGGACAGAAGGAGCGATATCCTACAGATGGCCCGATACATCAGAGAGAACAGCTCAGTTCGAGCTATCTCGATGCAATGGATGCTGGGTCTTATGGCATCCTCGGTGTTCACTGTACCCCTAGCACGTCCCCACATGAGAACCTCTCAGTGGATGCTCAGTACTCAGTGGTCCCCAACCACTCACCCTCAGTCCTTTCTCATCAAGGTGACAGAACCTCTGAAGAGGTCACTCACCTGGTGGTCACAATAGGACAACCTTCTGGAATGGTATCCCTTTACTCCCCTGGATCATCAGATTTCCATTACCACGGACGCGTCCCTGACGGGGTGGGGAGCTCACTGTCAGAATCTCCACACCCAAGGTACGTGGACTCGGGACAAGTCCCAGCTTCACATAAATGTTGTAGAAATGAGAGCCGTTCTTTATGCAGTCCGGGCTTTGAAGGACATTCTCTGTCACAAGAACATTCTCCTTCAAACGGACAACAACGCAGTGATGTATTACATCAACAAGCAGGGCGGTGCACACTCTTACCCTTTATGCAGGGAAGCGATGAGAGTGTGGGAATGGTGCCTAGAGCACAAGGCTCTAATTCAGGCTGTATACCTGCTGGGAGTGCAGAACGAATTGGCAGACTGTCTCAGCAGAACAGACACAGATCCTCACAAGTGGTCTCTCGACTCAACCGTAGTTCAGTCACCATTCGCAGAGTGGGGAACTCCAGACCTGGACCTTTTTGCATCCCGACTCAACACAAAGCTGCCTCTCTTCTGCTCCAGAAATCCAGGGCCTGGCATTTTCTGTCAGCATGCGTTCACGCTGCAGTGGACAAAATGCTTTCTTTACGCCTTTCCTCCTCTTCCACTAATTCAGAGGGTACTTCTCAAATTCGAGTCCCAGGGGGACAAAATTCTCCTCATTGCTCCCTTCTGGCTGCGACAGATATGGTTTCTGTTACTCTGCAGTATGTCGGAAACCCCTCCGAAGGCGCTTCCCCTTCAGACGAACCTTCTGACCCAGGGGCCTGTGGTCCATCCCAATCTGTGGTCGCTTCACCTTCACGCTTGGGTCCTGAAGAGGTAGAAGTGAACAGGTTCAGTGTCTCTCGGAAGGTTTCAGATATTCTTTTTTGCTGCACGCAAGCCAGCCACCAGAAAAACTTACACAGTCAAATGGAAGCATTTTTCTCTCTGGTGTGCAAAATCCTCTTTGAATCCTTTTGCCTGCCCACCATATAAAATTCTAGAGTACCTTTTAGACCTCTCAAATTCTGGTCTACAATACTCTACAGTCAAAGTTCAACCATGAAGATTGAGGCGGCTCAGAGGTAATGTAAGGAAGTATTTTTTCACAGAGAGGGTTGTGGATGCATGGAACGGCCTTCTGGAGGAGGTTGTGGAGTCAAAAACAGTGGTTGAATTCAAGCATGCATGGGACAGCCATAAGGCAATTCTAGGGGGTGGGGGTAGAAAGAAGTAGGCTGCTGGTTAACTAGGATCTGCAGCTTATCTATTAGGTAGGGAAATGGGCAAACTGGGTGGGCCAAGCAGTCCTTATCTGCCTTCAAATTCTAAGTTTCTATGTTATGTGTGATTTCAGCTTTTCATGAGCCAGTACTTTCCTTGTCACTGGCTCAGTTACCTGTAGTTACGAGGTTTCTTAAGGGTATTCTGCATACCAGACTTCCTATCAGATGTCCAGTTGCAGCCTGGGACATTAATCTTGTGCTAGACATGCTCACTCAAAAGCCTTTCGAGCCTCTAGCTACCTGTGAGCTGAAATTTCTCACTTGGAAAACGGCCTTCCTGGTGGCCATCACGTCAGCCTGCAGGTTTTCTGAAATACATGCATTGGTCACAGACCCTCCGTATACTGTATTTCATAAGGACAAAGTAGTTCTTAGGACCCATCCTAAGTTTCTCCCTAAGGTTGTTTCAGAATTCCATCTGAACCAACCTTTGATCCTGCCTACTTACTTTGCGAACTTCCAAAATGAAGGAGAGCGTACCCTTCATTCTTTAGATGTCAAAAGAGTTCTGTGTTTGTATTTGGATAGAACAAAAAAAATTCGCAAAGCTCAACAACTGTTTGTTTCCTTCAGCGAGACCCAGCTGGGTCAATCTGTCGATATCGGAAGCATTTCAGCACGGCTGGTGGCATGCCTTCGCCACTGTTATTCAAACATGAAGTCTTGCTATATTATGACATATGCAGTGAGTCCCAACCTTCGAACTGCTCAGGAGGTGAAAGAGTTAACTTTCCATGCCAGGCATGGAACGCTGAGCTCGAGCTCGGTTGAAACTTTGTCTGTTCTTCAAACTCAAACCGTCAGATTCTTTACTCCGCCACACTGAACAGTCGCTCCGGAGATTTCTCCTTCTGCTTGGTTCATTTTGTCGGTTAAAGTATTGTTTTTCTCGGGTTTCGACCGAATTTAAACCGCAACCGGTCGGTTCAGACTCTCTGTGGTATTTGTGAGTACTAGATAGGTTTTACATTTATTTCTATTCTGTGTGGAACTTGTAAACGGTTTATCGGTTCGGTTTGAACCGATGAAGTTGTTTAAAATATCTTAATCTGTCTTTTAGAGTGTGGTTACCGGTTCTTGTCGGTTCTAAAAAAAAAAACGGATTTTATTACGATTTTTTTCCACGACCCGTGGCACAGTTGGGAACCGATAAGAGGGTCTTACCTGGCGGATTGCCATAAACGGGTAAGTTTGGTTAGGACTGGCACTGTGTCTGAGAAACCCAAAAGAAAAACCGGGTCCACTGGGTTTCAACACTGCAGTGTGTGTGGGGAAGTCTTTGCCAAGGCTGATCCCCACACCACCTGTGTTTATTGCCTGGGGTTTGACCACCTCAATGCAGACTGCCAGATTTGTAAAAGTTTTCCTGCAGCTACCCTGGAAAAGAGAGTTGGTAGGCTCAGGGAAAGGGAGGCCAAAAAGTCCGCTGAACCGGATGGCCAGCCCGGTTCGGTTCCAACCGAACCGGAGGGAGTGCCCTCTGACCAGGGCGAGACTTCCTCGGGCAAAAGGAGATCTGACTCTGAGGAGCCAGGTCCAGCAAAAAGGACTAGAAAATCAGCTGGTGTGGAGCCAAAACTTTTCTCTCCAACTGCTGAAGAAATAGCCAAAGCGATAAAAATTGTCCAGTCGCTTTCCCTGGTTCCGACCGAACTGGAACCATCGGGTAAGCGCCCGGTTTGGCTGGTTCCACCGGTTCAAGAGTATGATTTAGAGGAGTATTATGAACCGGAGGAGGGGGAAGAGGAGTATGAGGAGAGTGAATGTGGATTTGAAAGTCTGGATGTGCCCATTGACCCGGACATCTCCCCTGACAGACCTTCAGGAGTGTCTCCTCCTAGGCTTTCTGAGTCCCCTTCTCATTTTATGTTTTATAAAAAAGTGGCTGAAACCCTCTGGCTCCCTATGGAGGAAGCTGTGGATGATCAAGAGGAGCCTGACTATGTGGAAATGATGGATATCCCAGAGTCTAGGAGACTGTCTATTCCCTTGCATAAATCTTTTGGGAAACAGACTTTTAAAATTTTAAAAGCTCCTCACACTATACCTCCTGTTGATAAGAGAATGGACAAGAGGTACACATTGTCAGGCTCTGATACGGAGTTCCTTACACAACAATGCAGCCATGTTGGGGTAGTGCAGGCTGCAGCCTGTGACAAGGCAAATATTCCCTTGGCTTCACACCCCCCGGATAAGGACTCCAGGAGGATTGATGCCATGACAAAGAAACAGTACATGGCAGCATCCTTGGGATTCAGACAGGCAAATTATATGGCTTATGTTGCTAGATATCAGAAATCCAGATGGGATACTGTTATGGCTCTAGCAAAACAAGTCCCTGGCCAGCTTGCCAAGGAGCTGGAGCAGGTGGCTGCTGATGGTATTGAGGCATCCAGGTGCAATTCCATGCTGCAGTGGACTCTAATGATGTGTCATCAAGAGTCATGGCTACATCTGTAGGCCTACAGAATGGCTTTGGCTCAGATATACTAGCCTGTCACAGGATACCCAGATTAAGGCCATAGATTTTCCTGTTGTGGGTAATTCTCTGTTTGGGAGCAGACAGAGAATTACATGAAGAACATGGATGAGTACAGGACCACCTATAGGAGTGCACAGGCCAAGGAAAGGCAGGTCACTCCTCAAAAGCAGCTTTCCAGGGGCAGGGGCAGGCCTTTTCATAGGCCTTTTTAACAAGCCCAGGCCTCCTCTTCTGCTTATGCCCAGAGGGGGTTCTTTAGAGGGTGAGGCAGACGGGGTACAAGCAGGCCTGCTTCCACCCCTCAGCCCAAAGCCCCTGCCAAACAGGCACCCTGATGGGGTTGCCAGGGCCGATTCTCAGCTACCAGTAGGGGGCGGGCTGGCTTACTTTGTCCAGGACTGGAAGTCTCTGACATCAGACAAGTGGGTCCTGGAAGTAGTAAGCCAGGGACTGGTTCTCAGCTTCAAAAAATTTCCAAAGATGAGAACCAGATCCTTTCCACCTGCAAATCCACCAGAGGCACTTGCCCTAGAGGCAGAGGTCTCTTCCCTCCTGGCTCGCAGAGCTGTGGAAAGGGTTCCACCCCTACACTAGGGCAAAGGGTTGTACTCCAGGTACTTCCTTACCCCCAAAAGACAGGAGAATGGCGGCCCATCCTGGATCTCAGATATTTAAACAAGCACCTTTTAAAACCAAAATTCAAAATGGTGACTCTGGGAATTATCCTACCCTCTCTAAGGCCAGGGGACTGGCTAGTGTCCCTGGACCTCAAGGATGCCTATTTCCATATTCTCATCAGAAGCTCCTATCGAAAGTACCTCAGGTTCGAGCTGCCCTCAGGCCATTACCAGTTCAGAGCAATGCCCTTTGGCCTCACCTCTGCTCCAAAGGTATTCACAAAATACCTGGCAGTAGCAGTTGCTTCCCTAAGAAGGCAAAAAATTGCCATCTTCCCTTACCTGGATGACTGGCTCATAGTAGGCCAGTCTCCAGACCAAGTCAGGTTACATCTACAGATAACTCAGCAACTGCTCACCTCTCTAGGTTTCCTTCTGAATCTTTCAAAGTCAGTTCTAGAGCCTGTCCAGCTCCTCACCTTCATAGGCGCAGAGCTGAACACAGAGAAAGCCAGAGCCTTCCTTCATTTAGACAGGGCAAGGACCCTGGTCCCTCTGGCCTCCTCATTCACCCTGTAGGTGTCTCGACCAGCAAGGCATTTTCTACAGCTCCTGGGTCACATGGCTGCTTCTACAGCAGTAGTGCAGGGAGCAAGATTTCAGATGAGGGACATCCAGTTCCATTTGAGAACCTTTTGGTCTCAAAGGAAAGACCCTCTAACCAAATTGATCCCAGTGACTCGAACCCTGATCCAGGCCTTTCAGTGGTGGCAGGATCAGAGCAATCTGAGACAAGGGTTTCCTTTTGTCACTCAGTCTCACTCCTTAATCCTTACTACAGATGCATCCCTCTTGGGGTGGGGAGCTCACATGGGTGACCTCACTACCCAGGGATTGTGGCCCCCTCAGGAATCTCTGCTCCACATCAATCTGTTGGAACTCAGAGCAATTTTCCTAGCACTTAAAGCTTTTCCCAAGTCTGTTCAGAACAAGGTTGTACAGGTCAGAACAGACACCACCACCACAATGTGGTACATCAACAAGCAAGGGGCACTCCGTCTACACGGCCTTGTGCACAGAAGCAGTGAAGTTGTGGTCTCTGGCTTACTCCCTGAACACCTCCCTTCGGACAGTTCACCTCCCAGGAAAGGACAATGTCCTGGCAGATGCTCTCAGCAGGATTTCCCAGGGCCATCACGAATGGTCACTGGACCCCCTGGTCTTGAGGTGATATTTGCCAGATGGGGCACCCATGAATAGATCTTTTGCAGCCCCAGACAATCACCAACTTCCCTTTTTGCTGCAGGCCCCAGTGTTGGGCTCAGTCCCTCTGGATGCCTTGGTTCTCAATTGGGAAGGGAAGTTTCTCCATGCTCCCCCTTCCCTCTCCTGTTCAAAGTGCTAGTCAAAATCAGATCTCAACCCTGCAAGATGATCCTGATTGCTCCAGATTGGGCCAGACAACCCTGGTATCCACTCCTACTGTCCTTAGCAGTCCATCTTCCCCTGTGTCTTCCCAGGAATCACAACCTGTTAACCTGTGCTCAGGGGAGAGTTTAGTACCCGAACCTAAAATCTCTCAATCTCAAGGCCTGGCTCTTGAAGAGTTAGAGTTTGCTAATCTACACCTCTCCCAAGGTGTAATGGATGTCCTGAAGGCTTCTAGGAAACCTTCCACCAGGGCTACTTATAATTCCAAATAGAAGAGGTTTTCCATATGGTGCTCTGGAAAGCATATTTCCCCAGAATCTGCTGATTTACCCACAGTCCTGGATTATATGGTCCACTTAAATACCTTGGCGCTGAGACCAGCTACCCTAAAAGTGCATCTGGCAGCTGTGTCTGCTTTTATATCAGCAGGTAAGCCCTCTTCTCTTTCAGCTCATCCTGTATTCTCCAAGTTTTTCAAGGGATTGCTTCACATCAACCCTCCATTCAGGGACCCTGCCCCTGCCTGGGATCTTAATGTGTGCATTGCTCAGCTTATGCAACCCCCCTTTGAGCCTTTGTCTTTAGCTGAGCTTAAGTACTTGACTTGGAAAACTGTGTTTGTGGTAGCCATCACTTCTGCCAGACGCATGAGTGAATTACAAGCTTTGTCAGTGGAGCCTGATTTTATCTCTTTTCACAGAGATAAGGTGGTCCTCAGGACTAACAGGAAGTTCTTGCCTAAGGTGGTTTCAGATTTCCACCTTAATCAATCTGTATCTCTTCCAGTGTACTTCACTGACCATTCCATCCTCTGGAGAGGAGGCTGCACAGTTTAGATGTGAAGAGAGCCCTTAGTTACTACACAGAGTACATTAAGGGTCACAGGTTTGACTCTCCAACTGTTCCTCACTTATGGTGAGGTTGGTAAAGGAAACCTGCCACTAAAAGATCCATTCGAGGTGGATTGTCTCTTGTATCCAATTCTGTTATGAAAAGCTGGGTAAGGTTCCTCCCTCAGGCCTGAGAGCTCACTCTACCAGAGGTACAGCTGCTTCCCTGGCTGCTGCCAGGGACATCCCTATTCTAGAAATATGTCAAGCAGCTACCTGGAAAACAGTTCACACTTTTAACAAGCATTACTCCCTGGACATCCAGGCTAGGAGTGATGCTCGGTTTGGCACAGCTGTGCTTCAGAGCCTATTTCCTAAGTAGGTTCTGTCCCTCCTCCATGGGGGTACTGCTGTGTAGTCTGCATATGTCATAATATAGCAAGACTTCATGTTGTTTGAAGAAAAAATTACTCACTTTAGTAATGTTGTTTCTTCTGATGGAGTCTTGCTATATTCTGACCCCCCCGCCTGCCCCTCTCAGAACCTCTGTATCTTCCTGGATATAAGTCTCCACCACTCATTCACACTAGTGGGATTAGCGCCGGAGGCACTAGGACCTATCGGGAGCAAACTTTTTGCTGGAGGGTGGCGAGATGGCGCCTCATGAGGCACGGCCCATGAGCAGCGGCTCGGCGGTAATGACTGTCTCGGCGACAACCCCTCCAACCGCCTCAGTTCCTTTTTCCCTCCCGTCGATGCGCTTTCAGTGACGATCGCCGCCGCTTGAATGGGAGTCAAACTTCAAACTAGCATAGTTTTCTAGTTTGTTTTTTTTTGAACATTATCACGATAGTAGTATCGCTTAATTTATTCTATTTTCATTAAATTTTTCTAATATTTTAAATTTAACTTACTTGAAGAAGTCTCGGCCTACTGGACGGAGTCGACCATGAGCAGGTCAGGTGACGGTAGGGAGACTTCGTATGAAAGCTGTTCAGTCAGCCGGGCTGGGTCCGGTCAGCCTCCTTCTCCTCAGCGGGGTTCCGACAACGGTCAGTCCGATGCCCGGGGGGATGGGCGGTCCCCCCGTCGGCATAAAATAAGCGGACGCATTCTCGGCACCGCTCGGCCTCGAAACTCTTCTTCGCCCACAGGTCAAAAAGAAAGGCATCACGGTCGCCCTCTGGTATGTCTGCTGCGCCGACGGTCGGTTATCGTTGCTAGTTACGGTCTCCTTCTTCAGAGTCGCCAACTTCCGGTAATCGTCGTCCCTCGGTTATCGGGCCCTCCCGCCTATAGGTAGGGCTCCAGATGAGCAGTTTCATCAGTGGGTCAGCCTTATGGGAGCGATGGGCTCGAGGTTGGTTCTTCTGCCTGGCTCGGTTGCCTCAGAGCCCTCTGGCTCCTCCTGCGATCAGGTAGGGCGGTTGGACCTTCCTAGTCGCGCGGCGCCTTCTTCGGTGCCAGCGACTCCGTGCTTAGGTGTTCCCCCCCTCACATGGCTGCGGCGCAGGGGGCCACACCGATGCCCTTATCTCCTGGTTTTTTTCCTCCTCTAGCTTTCCAGGTTCCTGGGGCTTTTCCGGCACCTTCCGCAGGGTCTGTTGGCTTGTCGGCGCCGTTTTCGGTGCCGCTGGGTCTTTGATTGCCCGTGTGGTCTTCTTGGCGCCGCCCGGTGGTGCCGTCTGGTCGGCGGCGCCATTTTGCGGCATCGTTGGCGCCGGGCGCTTGCAGTTCGCGTGCCTCTTGGCGCTAGTGCGCCTCCTGGTCACCGTTTTCAACCCGTTTTACCGTCTCGGCGCCGAGCCCTCGAGGACTCTCCTTGTTTTCTGCTATTTCCTCCTCTCTAATTTTCCTCCTTTCCTGTCCAAACAGTCCTTCCTGGACCATCAGGAGATGATGTTGAGCCTGACCAGACCTTGATTTAGGTGATGAAGTGGAGAAACAGGATCTTTCTTTGCTACAGAGCCTGTGTCGGGACCTGTCCTTTAAGTCTCTGTTGAAGAACCTGAGATCCACTCTTTCTCTCCAGACTACAGACATCGATCCTGGAAGATATAAGACTCCAGTATCTTCATGCTTGGAGATCCCTACGGTTTGACTCCTCTGATCCAGCCTTCCTTGAGGCAGCTGTCTCAAATGATATGGAATAATCCTGCTCTTATTCCCTCAGTGGCTAAATCCATTGATAAAGTATTCAGCTCCCAAGGATCGTCCCTTTTGGCATCCCAAGCCTTGCGGATCCTATTGTAGTCCTGGCAGAGAATGACAAGATCGTTCTTCCTCAAACTACTTCAGCTCGACCTATTAACAAAGAGTCTCGTAAGATTGATACATTAGGTAAGAGTCTTGCTGCCTCCACTCTAAGTATGCGTATTGCCAGTTATCAAGGCTATTTTCTCAGTATGAGTATATCCTTTGGCACTCTATGAAAGAATGGTTGAAGCTCTTCCAGATTGGACTCCAGTCAGAGCTTCTTCTGACCGTTATTAGAGGTATTGAGTCCAATAACCAACAGGTCAAAACGCCATGGGCGCTTTAGACACTGCTTCTCACTCAGCAGCCGAGGATTTGTACTGGCGCCATTCCTGGCTGCGTGCTTCTGGCTTCACGAATGATGCTCAGCAGCAGGTAATGGCACTGCCTTTGTGGCTCCTATCTTTTTGGCCCTCAGGTGGAGCAAGCCTTAGAGGCCACTCAGAAGACTAGATCGGCCATTAAATTGGCCAGACCTCCGCCTGCCTCCTCTGAGGGCATGTGAACAGGCGTCAGTTTCATAGTCGTCAGTCCTTTGAGGCAGAGGCAGGGAAGCTTCCATAAAAGCCAACCTGCCCAACCTCAAAGAAGGCCGAGCAGAAAGCGCGGGGCCTAAAGCCCCAGCGCCACCTTATGAATTGTTGGCCCAGTTCCATCCACTCTGCCCGGTGGAACTTTCTCCTCAGTGGGAGGTCGTCTGATGTACTTCTACAACCAGTGGAAGTCCATAACCTGGACAAATGGGTCCTTCGGATAATTCGCGAGGTTATTCTCTCAATTTCTTGAAACCCCAATTGTCCTCCCAGGCGACAACCCAGGTTGTCGGCCTCTCAATCAGACCTCCTCACACGCTGAGATCAGGGCCTTCTGAACAACAGGGCAATAGAACTGGTGCCCCCGCATCTGCAGAAACAGGGGTTCTCCCATTACTTTCTGGTTCCAAAGAAATCTGGGATCGCCCATTCTAGACCTCAGAAAGTTAAACAAATTTCTCCCAGAGAAATCAAAATGAATTTCTAGGTACCCTGTTACCCTTGCTGCATCAGCACGACTGGCTGGCCTCCCTGGATATGCAGGATGCTTACCAGCATATCCCGTCCACCGACCCACGCAAGTTCCTCAGGTTTGTAGCTTTGGGTCAGCATTATCAGTTCAGAGTCCTGCCCTTTGGGCTATCCTTGGCGCCGCGAGTTTTTACAAAGTGTTGTGCAGTTCTCGTAGCGCATCTCAGGAAGATCGGACTCCGAGTGTTTCCCTACCTGGACGATTGGCTTCTAGTAAGCCCTTCCAACCAAGGGACTTTGGAAGCCGTGCAAACGACTTCTCATCTTCTCATGTCCATGGGAGTTCTGCTGATTTTGAAAAAATCTCAACTGCAGCCCTCCCAGAGGCTCCTTTTCATAAGGACGCTTCTAGACACCTCTTCCGTGAAGGCTTTCCTTCCAGAGGACAGAAGACTCGACATCCTTCGGATGGCCCGTTACATCGGGGAGAACCAATCGGTTACAGCTCTCTCGATGCAACGCATGTTGGGTCTCATGGCGTCCTCGGTGTTCACTGTCCCCTGGCCGGGTGCACATGAGAACCACCCAATGGATGCTCTCCACTCAGTGGTCCCGACCTCTCACCCCCAGTCTTATCCCATCAAGGTGACGGGGCCCTTGAAGGTCTCTCACCTGGTGGTCTCAAGAGAGCAATCTCCTGGAAGGATTCCCTTTGCTCCCGGATCATCAGATCTCCATCACCACAGCGCATCGCTAATGGGATGGGGAGCTCACTGTCTCTCCCTCCACTCAAGGTGTATGGACTCAGTTGAAACTCATCTCCACATAAATGTCCTGGAGATGAGGCGGTCCTCTATGCGATCGAGCTCTGAAGGATGTCCTTTGTCACAAGAACATTCTCCTTCAAGCGGACAACAAAGCTGTGATGTATTACATCAACAAGCAAGCGGTGCTCATTCTTATCCCTTTGCAGAAAGCAATGAGGTGTGGGAGTGGTGCTTGGAGCACAAGTCTCTGATTCAAGCGGTTTATCTGCCGGGTATACAAAAGCGACCTAGCAGATCACCTCAGCAGAACGGAGGCAGACCCTCACAGTGGTCTCGATCCAGCCGTAGCTCGGTCTCTGTTCAAAAGTGGGGACTCCAGACCTGGACCTTTGCATCCCCACTCAACACAAACTGCCTCTCTTCTGCTCCAGAAATCCAGGGCCTGGCATTTTCTGTCAGGATGCGTTCAGGCTGCGGTGGACAAAGCAGCTTTCTTACGCCTTTCCACGCCTCCTCTAATCAGAGTACTCCTCAAGCTCGAGTCTCAGGGACCAAAATGATTCTCATTGCTCCCTCCTGGCCTCGGCAACTATGGTTTCCTCTACTCAACAGTATGTTGGCAGCCTCTCCAGACCACTTCCCTTGCAAATCAATCTTTTGACTCAGGGGTTCGTTGGTCCATCCCAACCTGAAATCACTTCACCTTCATGCTTGGCTCCTGAAGAGGTGGAAGTGAATCGGTTCAACGTCTCTGTAGAGTCTCAGACATCCTTCTGGCTGCTTTCATAAACCAGCCCTCCCAGCGTCACTTCCAAATGGAAACGTTTTTCTCTCTATTGTACCAGTCCTCTTGGAATCCTTTTCCTGTCCTCCTGACAAGGTTCTGGAGTATATTTTGGACCTATCAAACTCAGGTCTCCAGTACTCCACAGTTAAAGTTCACCTTAGTGCCATCTCAGCGTTCCATGAGCCGGTTTCTTCCTTGACTCTGGCTCAGTTACCTATGGTGAAGAGATTTCTTAAGGGGATTCTTCATACCAGACACCCTGTTAAGCGTACAGTTGCAGCCTGGGACATTAACCTGGTGCTGGACATGCTCACTCAGAAGCCTTTCGAACCCCTAGCTACCCGTGAGCTAAAATTTCTTACCTGGAAGACTGCCTTCCTGGTGGCCATTACCTCAGCCCACTGGGGTCTCTGAGATACATGCCCTGATTCACGGACCCTCCAGTATACTGTATTCCATAAAGACAAGGTAGTTCTCCATACTCATCCTAAATTTCTTCCCAAGGTTGTGTCAGAATTCCATCTAAACCAACCTCTGGTACTTCCCGCTTACTGCTAATTTCCAAAATATAGGGAACGAGCTCTTCATTCCTTGGATGTTAAGAGAGCCTTCATGTTCTATTTAGATAGAACCAAGGATGTTAGCAAGACTCAGCAACTGTTTGTTTCTTTCAGCGACACCCGGCTGGGTCAACCTGTCGCTATCAGATGCATCTCATCATGGTTAGTGGCATGCCTTCGGCATTGCTATTCCATGGCTCAAGTTAAATTAGAAGGTAGAGTGTACGCTCACTCTACTAGGGCGGTTGCGGCATCCCTAGCAGAAATTCGCAATGTTCCAATTGCAGATATCTGCAACGCCGCCACCTGGAGCTCAGTGCATACCTTCGTTAAGCATTATGCACTGGATGTTCATGCCAGGCGTCATTTTGCATTCGGCTGAACTATCCTTAATGGACTTCTGTCTTTGTCGCGTGAGCTCTGGCTCTCCTGCCGCCCTTTTGGGGGATTATCAGCTTGGTACTCTCCCACTAGTGTGAATGAGTGGTGGAGACTTATGTCCAGGAAGATATGAAAATTACGTACCTACCGTAATTCTTAATCTTCTTAGACGAGTCTCCACCACTCATCTGCATCCCACCTCCATCCCCGAGCTCACTGCTGTGTTGGTCTTCACTCCCTCAGATCTTTAGGCCGTGAAGACTTCTTTATTGACCCTTCTTAGGGTCAGCACGGACTATCTTATGTCCGTTTTTTAAGGTTAGATTTACTCTTTACGTTAGTTGCGCTGCACCTCCTTGGTAAAAAAGGTACTGAGGCGGTTGGAGGGTCGTCGCCGAGATAGTCATCACCGCTTGAGCCGCTGCTCGCGGCGCCGCGCCTCGTGGCGCCATCTCTCGTGCCGACCCTCCAGCAAAAAGTTTGCTCCCGATAGGTCCTAGTGCCTCGGGCGCTAATCCCACTAGTGTGAATGAGTGGTGGAGACTCGTCCAAGAAGATCAAGAATTACGGTAGGTACGTAATTTTCATTTTTGGGATGTGGGTGGGCAGTGCAGTGTTGGCACTTAGTAGATGCCCACTTTGTTGATTTCACCCCTCCTTTTGGGGTGACTTGGTGGTGTTTTCATTTTTGGGTCTCCTGACTTGAGTCTTTGTTTTGGGACCAAAACATGTGTTCTTATGTTTAGTAGCCAGTTGGCTAGTGTAGGTTTACAGCTTCCACACAGGACCTCAGTGAGTTTAGCTCATAAAGATCTGGACGGTTTGAGTTTGAAGAACAACAGACAGAGTTTCAACCGAGCTCGAGCTCAGCGTTCCATGCCTGGCATGGAAAGTTAACTCTTTCACCTCCGAAGCAGTTCGAAGGTTGGGACTCACTGCATATGTCATAATATAGCAAGACTCCATTAGAAGAAACAACATTACTAAGATGAGTAATTTTTTTCTTCCATGGCACAAGTTAAGCTGGAGGGCAGAGTGTACGCTCACTCTACTAGAGCAGTCGCGGCATCCCTGGTGGAAATCCGCAACGTGCCCATTGCAGACATTTGCAGTGTGGCTACCTGGAGCTCAGTGCATACTTTCGTCAAGCACTATGCCCTGGATGTCCATGCCAGGTGACATCTTTCGTTTGGCAGGACTGTCCTTAAAGGACTTCTGTCCTAAATTTGTGAGCTCTTGGTTTCTCCTGCCGCCCTCTTGGGGGATTATTAGCTCGGTACTCTCCCATCAGTGTGAATGATTGGTGGAGACTTTGTCCGGGAAGATATGGAAATGATGTACCTACCGTAATTCTTGATCTTCTTGGACGTAGTGTCCACCACTCATTCACACGCCTGCCCACCGTCCCCCAACCTCACCTCTGTTGTTGGTCTTCACTCCCTCAGTGTTCAGGCTGTGAAGTCTTCTTTGTTGACCTTTCTTATACGGGTCGTTCGGACTATCTTATGTCTGGTTTTTGTTAGGCTAGCCTAGGTTAGTTACCCTGCACCTCCTTGGAAAAAAAGATACTGAGGCGGTTGGAGGGTCGACACCGAGATTGTCATTGCTGCACGAGCCAAGGCTCGTGGCACCGCTCCGCGTGGCTCCATCTCTGGCACCAGCCCTCTTGCAGAAAGTTTGCTCCCGCTGGGTCCTAGCACCTCCGGAGTAAATCCCATCAGTGTGAATGAGTGTTGGAGACTTCGTCCAAGAAGTTAAAGAATTCTGGTGACATGGATATGTTGTTCCTCCACACTGTCTGGCAGGTTCCTTGCCGCTTTAAATCTTGCCGGAAGGTCTTCAAGCTGCCTCCTCCCACCCACCTGGGTGGTAAAACTCTCAGCTCCGCCCCATGACGCCAGATCTTCCTTACCTCTCAGGTTCCCTCCTTAACGCTCTGTGTAATAGACTGGATCCTAATTCTTGGTTTGCCGAAACTCATTTTAAAATTTTCAAGACTTTGGTCATCTTTCTCCTTGCGACTGCAATGGACAAATCGACTCCGGTTCGGTGTGCCCTTATGCGCAGAAGATGTCCAGGGCGGACCCGCACTCCACGTCGTACTGCCTTGGCTAGGAACACGACCCGCGGCGCCTGCGAGTCATGCCGTTCATTTTCGGCCAATGTCCTGGAGACCGCACTGCCGGTTACAGTTGCGCCGCCAAGCGCTACCCGCAGTTAAGTCGAAGGAGGCCCGTTGCGTATGTCACAAGTGCTGTGGTTCGGCTGAGCAGCTCGAGCAGATGATTGCCCTCAAGGAGGAGGCAGCCCAGGCCGCATCATCCTCTTCCTCGGTCGCGGCATTTATCCCGTTCTCTCTCTGGGTACCTTGTATTCAGCTTCGTTAAAGACGCTTTGCCAATCCCTTTCCACGAAGGGAGAGGGGCCATCGGGACATTCCTCTCGGTCCAAAAAGGAGGACTCTAAGGGTAAGTCCCATCGTCGGCGTTCGTGGGAGCGAGAGAGGTCTCCCTCCCCGGGCAGCCGACGGTCGACTTAGGTCGAGGTTGCGGCTAAGGCCGCTGGCTTTACGGCCTCCCCGTCAGGCCAGCCGGCCGAATCACCCATCGACGCGGTCGAGATTTTTTTTTCAACCTGTCGACTGGTGAGGCCGACAACCCTTCTTCACCAGTTTCCCCGGTGGAGACCGAGGATCTGCCTGCGCCCCCGGTGCAGCAGTCCCCGATTAAGGCATGTGAGCCGAGGGAAGAGCGGGTGTCCCCTGCTCCTTCCCAGACCCGTCCTCGGGAACACAGAGGATCTCGGTCTCAGTCTCGGACTTCTTCTCGGTCCAGCTGATCCCGCCGACATCGGCGGCCTCGGTCTCGGCACCGAGGTTAGCGGTGCCGCCGCTCGTCCTCGTCTTCCTCCTTGGAAGAGGAGAGGCTTCGGCACAAATTGCATCGACGCTACAAGGACCTGATGTGGCAGCAGTTACTTCTGTCCAGGAGCAAGCCGACACTTCTCCGGCCATCAAGTGGCTGTCACCCGAGCGGCCAAAACAACCCCTCGCCGTAGTCGAGATGCCCAAGCCTGGACCGGTTGTTCGGCCGAAACCTGCTGCCCCACTGATTGTGGTGGAACCTCCGCCTCCACAACCGAAATCGGGGGCACCGACCAAGGACTCTCGGTCGGGTCAAGGCCTGCCCCACAGGTTGTCTGTCACCCTCACTCCCAACCATCCTCGGCAGGTGGAGGGTGGCTTGGGCCCCAGGCAGCTCTTCGCGGACTCCTCCGAGTCCGACGACTCCTCCCTGTTTTCCAGGCCTGTTGACCTGGAGTCCTCTGGGGGCCAGTCGTTGGACGAAAGCCCATCGTCCTTCATGGGTTTGCTTTGGCTCATATCGGAGTCCACCAGCATGCAGCTCGAGCCTGCATCCAAACGGGCCAAGTATCCCCTGATGGAGATACTGGACTGAGGGGATTCCCCCACGGAGGCCTTTCCGGTGGCTGAGGCCATTGTTGGCCCAGCCTTGGAGCTCTGGCAGCGGCCTACTTCTTGCCCTGCGCCTTCGGCCAGGATGGCCAGGAAGTATGCAGTCCCTACCGGCTCTTTGCCCGGGTTTTCGGAACACCCCTCTGCCGAGGAGTTGGTCACCGACAGCGTTTTCCAGCGTTCCAGCAACGCTAGGGATGTGGAGAAGCCCCCCGACAAGGAGTCCAAAAAGCTGGACTACACCAGGTGTAAGGTGTATGCTGCATCCTCCCTTGGCTTCCGCCATGCCAGCTCGGCCATGCTGATGGCACACTTCTTCCACGCCCTCATGGGCTCCCTGGATGAGGTGATCCCTCATCTCCCGGCCAACCTGCAGACCACGGTCCGACAGGTTCGGGACCAGGGTAGGGCAGTGGCTAAGCAGCAGCTCCAAATGGCTCTGGACACAGGAGACTCCTGTGCCAGATCGGTTGCGGCCGCAGTGGCCATGCGCCACAGAGCATGGCTGAGGATATCCACCTTCACGGCGGATACCCAGCACAAATTGGGGGACGTCCCCTTCTTGGGGACTGACCTCTTTGGCCCTGGAGTGGAAGGTCACCTCCAGCGGATCGAGAAATCCAATGCCACTGTGGACTTGGTCACCTCCGCCCAGAAGGACAAAGGCCACCAACAGCAGCAGCACAAGTCCTTTCGCCCTTCTGCGCCTGCAGCATGTCCGGCCCAACAGCACCAGCACCGGGGCCAGCAGGCTCGCGCTTGGCATCCCAAACCCAAGCCCGCGGCTTCCTCCAACAGGAAGCAGGGAGGTAAAGGCCCAGGAGGTCCCTCGGCTGGTCCCTCCTCCAAGCCTGCCCAGTGACGGGTTGAGGGGTGTCGCCCCCAGCCTAGTCACTCCCCCCTGGGTTCCCCCCATGGGGGGATGGCTCCACCACTTCCTTTCCGCCTGGTCCACTATCACCACGGACAGTTGGGTGTTGGAGGTGGTAGGAAAGGGTCTGCCTCTGGAGTTCGAGCAGGCCCCACCCTTCCGAGCCGTCGCCCCTCGGGGGTCCACAGCCTCTCTGTTGGCCCGCCGAGCCGATATTGCCCTACTCCTCGAAAAAGAGGTGATCAGGAAGGTGGCAGATCCTCCTCCAGACCCGGGGTTTGTGTCCAGGTACTTACTAGTCCCAAAACGGACGGCAGGCTGGCGCCTCATTCTCGACCTGCATGACCTAAACAGGTTCCTAAGGTCTCGGACCTTCAGGATGGTCACTCTGGCTCAGATAATCCCATCCTTGGAACGAGGCATGTGGTTCTGTTCCCTGGACCTTCAGGATGCGTTCTTTCACGTCCCAATCCGTCCTGTCTCACCAGAGATTCCTCCGCTTCAGAGCGGAAGGATCCCTTTACGAATTCCGGGCCATGCCCTATGGCCTTTCCTTAGCTCCCAGGGTCTTCACCAAATGCATGGCAGTGGTGACAGCATTCCTGCGGCGCTGAAGGGTCCGGGTGTACCCCTACCTGGACGATTGGCTGATTGCAGCCCCCTCCAGAACGGAGGTGGAGTGGTCCAGAGATCTGGCCCTCCAGGTTTGCTCTCAGTTTGGCCTCCTCATCAATGGGGCAAAGTCGGAACTCGTGCCAAAGCAGGTGATACAATTCATTGGGGCAGAGCTCAACTCTGTACGAGCCAGAGCACGGCTTTCGGCGGACAGGGCCGAGGTTCTTTCCTCCTTTGCTCAATCATTTCAGGTTGGGCAATCGTGCCCTGCCCGGGACTTCCTGTGCCTCCTGGGCCTCATGGTGGCCTGCACCAGCGTGGTCCATTGGGCCCGCTGGTGCATGCGTCCGCTCCAATGGGGGCTGGCCAGCTAATGGTAACAGCACTTTGATCCACTGGACCAGCTAATGACAGTGTCCCAGGGGATGTGGAACACTCCCCAGTGGTGGACCGTTCCAGCACATCTGCAGGAAAGCATCCCGTTTGTCCGCCCCGAGCCGATGGTCTCTCTTTCAACCGATGCCTCTGTGATTTTTTGGGGTGCCCATCTGGGGGAGCACAGAGCGCACGGCCTCTGGTCCCCTCGGGAGTCTCGATGCCGTATCAACCTGCTGGAGCTTCGAGCGGTTCGTCTAGCCCTCACCGCCTTCGCTCCGTTTCTATGGGGTCAAGTGGTTCAGGTCCAGACGAACAATACCACGACCATGTACTACCTAAACCGCCAGAGCAGGACGCGCTCCATGCCTCTGTGCAGGGAAGCGCTCCGCATTTGGTCACTCGTGCACAGCCTGGAGGTGGATCTCCTTGCCATTCATGTGGCAGGAGCCTCCAACACCCTGGCCGATGCCCTAAGCCAGATAGGGGCTGCATCCCACGAGTGGTCCCTCCTGCAGGAGGTAGTACAAGATCTCTTCTCCCACTGGGGCACGCCTCAGGCGGACCTGTTTGCCTCCAGGGAGAATGCGAAGCTGAGACTGTTTCATGCCCGCCCCCCTCAGCAGGGCTCACTGCAGGGGGATGCCTTCTCAAGGCCGTGGACCCCGGGCCTCTTCTACGCCTTTCCCCCATTTCCCTTGATCCACAAGGTGCTTCTCAAGGCGAGGAGGGACAAGGCGCAGGTGATTCTGGTAGCCCCAGACTGGCCCCACCAGTTCTGGTATCCAGATCTCCTCAGTCTCAGCTCCAGGCTCTCGAGGCGGCTTCCAGCCTGCCCGGACCTGATCTCAGTCAATCAGGGGAAGGTATTCCATCTGGACCTTTAATCCCTGCACCTGACGGCCTGGTTCCTGAGCGGCTAGAGTTCCAGGCCTTGGGTCTTTCTGACGAGGTCCTCAGCGTTGTTGAGGCGTCCCATAAGGAGTCGACCAGAAAATGCTATGCCTTCAAATGAGAGATTCTCCATTTGGTGTCAGGGCAAGAGCCTGGACCCTTCCTCCTGTTCCTTGGCAAGCATCTTGGACTACCTGTGGTCCCTTTCTCAGCAAGGGCTTCGGTCGACGACCCTTAAGGTGCACCTGGCGGCCATCTCTACTTACCGGGTGCGGACCGGGAAGCAGGCGGTGGCGCAGGAGAAGGTGGTCGAGTGCTTTTTCCAAGGCCTTGATCACATATCCCCTCCGGTGCTAGAACCTCCACCTCCATGGGATCTACTGCTGGTATTGCCTAAGCTCATGGGCAGGCCATTAGAACCGATGCACAGGTGTGACATCTCTCACCTGTCATGGAAGACCGCCTTCTTGGTGGCTATCACATCAGCCAGAAGGATGGGAGAGCTCCAGGCGCTTTCCATCGAGTCTCCTTATCTGCTGTTCCACAGGGACAAGGTTGTCCTGCGCCCCCACCCGAAATTCCTTCCGAAGGTGGTGTGGGAGTTTCACCTTAACCAGGTGTTGACTCTGCCGGTGTTTTACCCCTATCACACCTTGGAGGCTGAATATAGGCTCCATACTTTGGACCCTAGAAGAGCGCTCGTTTATTATAAGGAGCGGACGGCTGAAGTTCGGGGAGAAGTTCGCCAGCTGTTTGTCACCTACACTGAAGCCGCACCTGGCAGACCTGCAGCCAAGCGGACGATAGGCAGGTGAGTCACCGCCTGCATAGATCTCTACTACAGGTTGGTGGGCATGGAGCCTCCCAGAGGGATAAGAGCTCATTCTACCCGCCATACCGCTGCATCGGTGGCTGCTTCCAGGGACGTCCCTATCCAGGAAATCTGCAGGGCTGCTACCTGGAAGTCAGCACACACTTTCATCACCCACTACCACATTGACCTTGAGTCACGCCGGGATGCTGGTTTTGGGGCCTCTGTTCTTCAGTCTCTATTTCCCAAGTAGGGGGTGTGCGCCTTGCCTCCCTCCTCTCGGAGAACTGCTAGGAGTCTGCCAGACAGTGTGGGTGAACAACATATCCATGTTCCTAGAAATACAGGTTACTCAGCTGTAACAGGAGTTCTAGGAGTGGTATATGTTGTTAATCCACACGACCCACCCGACCTCCCCGGCCCGACTCACAACCTGGCTGTGAGCTAGATCTGGCATCATGGGGCGGGCCGAGTTTTACCACCCGGGTGGGTGGGAGGAGCCAGCTTGAAGACCTTCCGGCAAGATTTAAAGCGGCAAGGAACCTGTCAGACAGTGTGGATGAACAACATACACCATTCCTAGAACTCCTGTTACAGGTGAGTAACCTGTATTTACTGTAGGTACGTAATTTCCATTTTTTGACATTTGTCACCTCCTTCGCCTAGGCCAGGGGCTTATAGCACCCATATCGTGCCTCTTGAGCTCATGTTTGGCCTTTATTTACACCATTGCATAAGGGGCTCACACCCCGTTTCCAAGCAACAACCCGTCCAGCACTTTGTACGACTTAATTACCTCAGGCGAACTACTATAGAGGTGTTTTTTCCCCATAAATAATGTGTTAATGCTAAAAGAACATTCACTACCCCAATGCCTTCTGGCCTATGATAATGCCTATACATCTATGATTCCCTTGTCTGGTGCTCTGCCCTTTCCAGGGCCCTTCATGATAACCATGGGAGTAGTCTGCCTTTATCACGTGCTTTCAAAGGGGTCAAACAGAGGTGCATGTGACCAATATTGGACAGTCTTTAGCGGATGCCTTTTACGGGTCTTTCTGACCATCCCATTGGGCTCCCACATGCCCTTTCGAGGCACACAACCTCTACCTGGAAAAATTAATTATCCCAAGTTATACATAGAGCAAGTGGTTTAAACCCACTGCACATTTAAATATATTGCCTTGTATGTTGCCATGTGGCCTTTGCCTCCATGCCATTCTGTACTGTTATTCATATGTCAGTTTCCTTCCAACAGACCCTCGGAGGGATCATCAAAGTAATGATGTGTGAGATTTGAGACATGTTGCTATATAGCACTCATTATTGAGACGTCCCAGCCCTGACTGGGTTTTGCATAGGCGAGTGATTTAACCCCACTGTCCATTTAAGTCTCTTGCTTTGACTGTTGCCCTGCGGCTTTGCGTCCTTGCCATTCGGAACCGTTGCTCATATGTCTGTTTTTTGCCAACAGGCCTTAGGAGGGATCACTATATTAATGTCATGTGACAATTCTGAATTGTTGCTATAAAGCAAGAAAAAAAAATGACTCATCGACCCTGACTGGGTCTCTGTTTTGATCCTATATCACTAAAAGTCCTTGGGCATGGAGACTTCCTGCTCATTGTTTATTAAAAAAAAAACTGTGTGGTCTGCTTTCCCCAGCTTACTGCTTGAGGACCCTCTTGTGAATGAGATCATTACTACTACTTTCCATTTTCTGATCCACAGCTTTACCTCCATATATGGATGTGTTTGCAATGTCAGAACTATACCACACACATTTCCAATACTTTTCCAAGGGCTCATGAGTACCATTCCTAAATGGTTACATTTGTATCTTTCGAAATTTGTAACTGCCAATTTTGTAGCCTTCATCATTGCTACTATGTTACGCATCCGTTATTAACTGGCTACGTTTTATTTCGTATCTCATTACTCAGCTGACCTCTTTTTGATGCTTTCCTAAGCAGCCACAATGTTGCAGTATTGACCTGGACAAAAAATTTTCCATTTGGCTTACCTTTTTAGCCATGAGCTCATTACACATGCTCTTCAGCAGTTTCAATTGATTATTCGCTGCATAAATCAGCTCTTTGTATATTTCTGTCATATGTGTAGCAGGATATGGTTGATAAGAATATTCCTCAGGGACATGATGTTATACTTATTACTGTTCAGCTTCCCTTTTTTCACATGGGATCTGCCTGCCTTCCAACTAACCCTGATTTCAGAGTCATCCAGGTACAGTATATGTAAGTTTATTTATTTAGCTTTTGTTTATGGGGTAGGTACACTAGACAGGTTATATGCCTATTTTCAGGAACGACCCGGGAGAGTATAACAAGGAATACAGATACATCAGAACATAACAGCGAGTAGAGCAAATACATTGAGTCACAAAAAACAGTATAGCATAGAATGATCTACGGTGACAGCAATTGTTAATATACATATGAACAACAATATATACTCTAGAACATACAGTGGCACAGGTGAATGCCATGGTGAGCATGAGATCATAAGAAACGTACGAGAACATTAGCAGATCCTCAAAACAGGTTCCAAGTATGTGGCCAAGTGGGAGTCCAGTGCATGGGCCATTAGGCTAAGGAGGCTTGGGACACTCACACCCTGCAGCCAGCTTCAGATGTCCCCACAGGGACTTCCGGAGGCACTGGTGGGAGGAGGAGGAGGACCGAACATAGTCAGGAAAAGGGTTCCAGATCCTGGGAGCACATGCAGTGAAGTCCCTGTCCCCCATGAGGGTTTGGGTGAAGGGGACTTTTAGTACCCCAGGACCTGAGAGAGTAGGAGGGGAAGGGTCAGGAGGTGAGAGAAGCTGTGCCAGCCCCGGAGGGGTGCCAGTTCTGATCACTTTACCCACGAAGCATCCCAGCCCAAAGTTCAGGTGATTTGCCGGGGAAAGCAAGCCCTGGTTGCATAAAGCTCACAGTGATGGGTGAGACAAGGGGCTGCCAGGGCAAAGCGGCAAATATTATTATGCGATAGGTATTGCCACGGTAAAGAAGAGCCTTGGAGGTGCAGACAAATTGGTGAAGGCCATAGCTGAGGGAGGGAAGCAGTACACCTCTAGCAAGTGCCAGACGAGCAGTAGGTGTCAGATTTGTCTTGGCCCTGTAGGCCAGACCCAATTTACAGTTCACAGTTCTACAGACATTCAGGACGTGACTCCCTAGGTCCAGCTGGGGGTCAAGTGTCACCCCGAGGTATTTGATGGAGTCCACAGTTAGGAGGGGAGCACCATCCGCACAATTGATGCACCGAGAGGCTTTTATCTTGGCTGATGACCCAAACTGCATAGCCTGTGTTTTTTCAGGTTGAGGACCAGCTTGTGTTTGGTTACCCAGTACTGAATATTCTTAAAGTCCTCAGTCAAGTGGTGGTTGAGAGTCGCAATGTCCCGGGAGTGAGCCAGGATTACCAGATCATCCACGTAAAGGGTGACACTACAGTTTATTACTGTGGCTGGGAGATGGTTAACAAAGAGGGAGAAGAGAAGGGGCCCCAAGACCAAACCCTGAGGGACATCTGAGGTCACCGGTGAGGGATCAGAGAGCACCTTTTTGAATTTGGTCAGCTGTCCTCTGCCCTGAGGGTAGCTGGTTAGCCAATTCAGAGCAGGAGGAGACAGGCCAAGGGACTGCATCTGAGTGCAGAGCAGTGCATGGTCTACAAGGTCGAAGGCCTTAGACAAATCAATGAATATCGCTCCAGAGAGTTTGCCGTGGTCCATGACTGCTCTGATGCTAGAAGAGACAGAGACCAGGGCCGTGGACTTGCTGTGCCCTTTTCGAAAACCATGCTGGGCTAGGGACAGCAACTCGTAGGCTTGAATGTACTCAGAGTTGTTCGGCCACAGCTTTTTCAAGTAGCTTACTAATAGCCGATAGGATGGCAATTGGCTGATAGGTTTCCGGCACTTTGGAATTTCCCTACTTTAGTACTGGGACAATCTTAGCCACCTTCCAGATGTCAGAAATAACCCCCTTGGCAAGGGACAGGTTGAGGATACGGGCCACTGGGGAGGCAGTGTGAAGGGCACCTAGCTGCAGAAGCTTGGGCTCCAGGTTATCAAGGCCGGCACTGGAGTGCTGGGAGAGGCCGGAGAGGAGACTCAGCATCTCCATGTCAGACACAGCCCTGAGATAGAATAATGGTCGGGAGGGGTGAGTCACCTGCTGGGCAGGGGCTGAGGGGCCACTAATGCTCTCATCAGCAGGGAAAAGTGAGGAGAGTGCTGATAGGTTGGAGAAGTGGGAATTAAGAGCATTTGCAGTCGTGAGTGGATTGTTACAAGAGACACCACCAATAATCATATCAGATACCCCTGAGTTAGAGGAGTCACTGACAAGTGTTTTTGTGTTCCTCCAGAACCTACGTGGATCATTGGCAGAGCTAAGTAGGGCGGACCTACAGAAGTCACTTTTTGCTACCCTAATAGCTTTTTTACACTCGTTTCTAAGTTTTCTATATTGTTGATAAATGGTCTGATCAAGGGTGCTTTTGAAATGGGCCCAGCACTTGTCTCTAGCCCACATAAGGACTAAGAGGCTCCCATGCAACCATTTTGTGGCGGACCCCCTTACCCTCCGCCTAATATTTGGGGCGTGCTTGTGCTGCAGGGCACCAAAGGTATTGAGAAACTGGGTGGCAGCAGTAGAGGGATCAGGGGCACTAAACACCCCAGACCAATCAGTGAGCCTCAGATCCTCCAGAAATGCGTCCGGGTCAAACCTGGAGAAATTTCTGATGTGGATGATTTTGTGGGGAATTTTTGGGGAGGGGATTTTCCAAACACAGAAAACCGGGGAATGATCTGAGATAGTCAGAGTGAGTTCTGGCAGAGCAGATCCTCTCAGGGCACTTAGACAGAGTCCAGTCCAGTTGAGCGCTTGAGGTACCATTGGCTGACCATCTAGTTGGCTCCTGTTTACCTCTACTTACTGAGGACAAGGGTTTCATGATATGAATCGGACCTTTCCCATTCCATATCCTTGGGCTACAAGCCATTGGGATCTTGCCAATCACTACATAAAATAGATACAGCCATTACATGGCTTATTACGATAATAGATACAATATACCCTAATTGGGTCTTGTTCGGGTGAACCCCTCAGGAGAACACTATCTACAATCATTTGGCATGTTGCTAATGCCAAATTTATCACCGACATTATAATGCAGTTACCTGGTGTACTATACAAACCTCTACCAGGCCATATAACTAAGACACTGCCTTTAGACGCTTCCCAGTCCCTTGACCGCACCACTCTATTAGGCACAATGCCATAGCTGGCCTCCCACTGGCATATAACTGCTTGGGAATCTCCCAGCAGTAGTGACCTACTGCAAGAGACCGTTCTGTGGAAGATAGTGCAGTTACGTAAGAACTTACTGTAACAGTAGATCTTCGAGGAATGTCTCTTGCAGTAGGTAGATTCCCTCCCTCCGTTCCCCTGCCTTCTCTAACAGGGAAATCATAAGCTGAGGACTCAAGGATGGGACTCACTGGTACCTCGATTTCCCTCTGACTCTCGCCTTTGCGAGCCGAACCTGGCTGGGAACAGAGAGTACCAGGAACCACCCACTTTTATAGGCAGAGCCAGGAAATGATGTCGTGTGTGTGTGTGAGTGTGTGTGTGTGTGTGTGTGTGTGTGTGTGTGGTCCCTTGTAGGAGACTGCTGGAAGAAGCTGCCATGTGATAGCGCCACCGACTGGAACCTCCCAGAAGTAATGACCTACTGCAAGAGACATTCCTCGAAGATCTACTGTTACAGTAAGTTCTTATGTAACTGCACTTTCTAGGAGTGGTATATGTTGTTCTTCTACACGGACCCACCCAACCTCCCCAGCTGTGGATGCACAACACCTGGCTTCCAGCGAGCTAAGATCTGGCATCATGGGGCGGAGCCGAGGTATATACCACCCTGGTGGGTGGGTGGGAGGAGACAGCTTGAAGACTTCCAGTGAGATTTAAAGCGGAAGGGGACATCCCAAACAGTGAGGATGAACAACATATACCACTCCTAGAACTACTGTTACAGGTGAGTAACCTGTTTCTCTTGAGCCTTGCCTTTGGGGCTCCAGGAGTGAACTCCTTTTCTCCGGTTGTATCTGGCTCTGGGTCTCCAGTGGGAGAACTGGAGGGTGGGGGTGGGTACTGCCCACTGTATAGGCTTACGCTGACATCATCACGTGACGTCGGATGGGCGGTCTTACATCAGACATTGCTAGCTAGAGTTTTCTGTGTGGTCCTGATGCCACGGGGCATAGTCCTGTGAGATCTTCCTGGACATAAGTCTCCACCACTCATTCACACTATTGGGGTATAGCACCGGTGGCACTAGGACCCATCGGGAGCAAACTTTTTGCTAGAGGGTCTGTGCCAGAGATGGCGCCGTGAGGCACGGTGCCGCGAGCCCTAGCTCGCGCAGCAATGACTTTCTCGGCGTCGACCCTCCAACCGCCTCAGTTCCTTTTTTCCCCGCCGTCGAGTGTGCTTCAGTGACGACGTCGCTCGACTGTCAGGAGTCAAACTTCAAACTGCAGCATAGTTTTCAGTTTTTATTATTTTTATAGTATTATCACAATACAGTATCGCTTAAGTTATTCTTATTTTTTAATTAAAACGATAAAGTAGTCTCGGCCTACTTTGACGGAGCCGATCATGAGCAGGTCAGGTGACGGTGAGGAGACTTGTATGTAAGCTGTTCAGTCAGTCGGGCTGGGTCTGGTCCGCTGCCTTCTCCCGGAAGGGGTCTGACAAAGCAGGCAGTCCAATGCCGAGGGATGGGCGGTCCCAGCGGGAAGCATAAAATGGCAAGATGCGCATTCTCGGCACGTTGACCTCGAACTCTTCTTCTACCGAAGGTATAAAAAGAAGGCATCACTCGGGGTCGCCCTCTGATAAATCTGCGGCGTAGGCGTTCGGTTATCGAGGGCTAGTTGCCAGTCTCCTCGCCTGGGTCACTGGCAGTGGCTTCTGATGGCGGCGCTCGACATCGAGTCTCCCGCCCGCGGGTAGGTCTTCAGATGAGCAGTTTCGTCAGTGGGCCGCTCTTTTGGAGCAGTGGGCTCGGAGGTTGGTTCGGCTACCTGGCTCGGTCGCTCGCGGGCTCTCTGGGCGACGGGGTAGGGCGGTTGGACTTTCCTGGTTGTGCGGCACCTTCTTCGGTGCCGTCGACTCCGTGCTTAGGTGTTTCCCCCGCTCACATGGCTGCGGCGCAGGGGGCCACACCGATGCCCTTATCTCCTGTCTCCTTTCCTTCAAAGCCTGTTTTTCAGTCTCTGGGAGTTCCTTTGGCGCCGTCTGGCCTCGCGGCGCCGTCCTCGGCGTCGCATGCGGCGCCGTGCGGCTTCTCTGTGCCACTTCGGGCGCCGTGCGGTTCCTCGGCGTCGTTCTCGGCGCCGTGCACCTCCCGGTGCCGGGGCTCTCAGGGACTCTCCTTTGTCTCTTTTCCTCCTTCCTCTTCTAGCTTTCATCCCTTTCCTGTCCATACAGTCCCTCCTGGACTGTCGGAGATGGTGAGCCTGACCCAGACCTTGGGTTGGGTGATGAAGTGGAGCAAACAGGATCTTTTGTTGCTACAGAGCCTGTGGTGGGGACCTGTCCTTTAAGTCTCTGTTGAAGAATCTGAGCTCCTCTCTTTCAGACTACGAGACATCGATCCTGGGAAGCTGTTAAGACTCCAATATCTTCATGCTTGGAGATCCCTGGATTTGACTCCTCCGATTCAACCTTCCTTGAGGCCTTTGTCTCAAATGGTATGGAATAATCTGCTCTTACCCCTTAGGTGGTTAAATCCATTGATAGGAAATACTCAGCTCCAAAGATCGTCTATCTTGGCATCCCAAGCCTTGCGGATCTATTGTAGTCCTGGCAGAAAATGACAAGGTAGTTCTTCCTCAAACTACTACAGCTCGACCTATCAACAAAGAGTCTCGTAAGATAGATACATCAGGTAAGAAGTCTTTGCTCGTCCCTCTAAATACAGCGTATTGCCAGTTACCAGGGTTATTTTCCCAGTATGAGTATATCCTGTGCATTCTATCAAGCAAATGGTTGAGGCTCTTCTGGACTCTGACTCAAAGCCAGGCTTCTTCAAACCATTACCAGAAGTATTGAATCTAATAACCAGCAGATCAAAGCAGCCATGGATGCTTTCGACACTACTTCTCGTTCAGCAGCTGCTGGTATTTGTACTACGCGTCCTCCTGGCTGCGTGCCGGGTTTCACGAATGATGTGCAACAGCAGGTGATGGCGTTGCCCTAACAGCGGCTCTTATCTTTTCGGTCCTCAGGTAGAGCAAGCTCTAGAAGCTACACAAAAGACTAGGGTCAGCTATTAGCTGGCCGACCCCTCCTGCCCTTCGAGGGCATAGTCGATTGAGCGGCAATTTCATAATCGTCCAGTTCTTCGGGCAGAGGAAGTTTCCATAAGAACCAACCTGCTCAACCTCAAAGAAGGCTCAACGAAAGCGCCAAGGGCCCAAAGCACCAGCGCTACCTTATGAAGTTGCCGGCCCAAGTCCCATCTCAACTGCCCGGGGGACTTTTCCTCTCCGGTGGAGGTCGTCTGATGCACTTCTACAGCCAGTGGAAGTCCATAACCTCAGACAAATGGGTCCTTCGGATAATTCAGGTATTCTCTCAATTTTCTGGAGACCCCTCGGTTATCCTCCCAAACGACAGCCCAGGCTGTCAACCCTTCAGTCAGACCTTCTGCGCGAGAGATTCAGGGCCTTCTAAACAACAGGGCAGTAGAAGTGGTGCCTCTGCATCAGCGAAACACGGGTTCTCTCCCACTACTTTCTGGTTCAAAGAAGTCCGGGGAATGCGCCCCATTCTAGACCTCAGAAAGCTAAACAAATTTCTCCCCAAGGAGAAATTCAAATGATTCTCTGGGAACCCTACCCTTGCCTTGCATCAACACGACTGGCTAGCCTCCCTGACATGCAGGATGCTTACCAGCACATTCCTATTCACCGAGGGCATCACAAATTCCTGAGGTTTGTGGCTCTGGTCAACACTGTCAGTTCAGAGTCCTGCCCTTTGGGCTATCCTCGTGCCGTGAGTCTTTACAAAGTGTTGTGCAGTTCTCGCAAGCGCATCTCTGGAAATTGATATCAGGTGTTTCTTGCTTCTGGACGATTGGTTCTCAGCAAGCTCTCTTCCAGACAAGGGCTGCTCTGACGCCGCATAGACGGCCTCTCACCTTCTTACGTCCATGGGAGTTCTGCTGAACCTCAAAAAGTCTCAGGGACTCTTCTGGACACCTCTTGTGCGAAAGCTTTCCTTCCAGAGGACAGAAGGAATGATGGCCTCCAGATGGCTTGTTACATTGGAGAGAACAGATCAGTTACAGCTCTCTCAATGCAACGTATGTTAGGCCTCATGGCATCCTCAGTGTTCACTGTACCCCTAGCACGGCTGCACATGAGAACCACTCAATGGATGCTTAGTGCTCAGTGGTCTCCAACCACTCACCCGCAGTCTTATCCCATCAAGGTGACAGAACACTTACAGAGGTCCCTCACCTGGTGGTCTCAGGAGAGCAATCTCCTGGAGGGATTTCCCTTTGCTCCTCTGAATCATCAGATCTCCATTACCACGGACGCATCGCTAATGGGGTGGGGAGCTCACTGTTGCACTCTCCACACTCAAGGGGTGTGGACTCAACTCGAGTCCCAGCTTCACATAAATGTCCTAGAGATGAGAGCCGTCCTTTATGCGGTCCGAGCGTTGAAGGACATTCTCTGTCACAAGACCATTCTCCTTCAAACGGACAACAAAGCAGTGATGTACTACATCAACAAGCAGGGCGGTGCTTACTCTTACCCCTTATGCAGGGAAGCGATGAGGGTGTGGGAATGGTGCTTGGAACACAAGCCCTAATTCAAGCGGTTTACCTGCCAGGTGTACAAAACGACTTGGCAGACCGTCTCAGCAGAACAGAAGCAGATCCTCACGAGTGGTCTCTCGACTCAGTCATAGTTCAGTCACTATTCGAAGAGTGGGGAACTCCAGACCTGGACCTTTTTGCGTCCCCACTCAACGCAAAACTGCCTCTCTTCTGCTCCAGAATTCCAGGGCCTGGCATTTTCAGTCAGGATGCGTTCAGGCTGCAGTGGACAAAACGCTTTCTATACGCCTTTCCGCCCCTTCCTCTAATTCAGAGAGTACTCCTCAAATTCGAGTCTCAGGGGACCAAGATGATTATCATTGCTCCCTTTTGGCCTCGACAACTCTGGTTTCCACTACTCAACAATATGTTGGCAGTTCCTTCGAGACCACTCCCCTTGCAGGTGAACCTGTTGACTCAGGGCCCGCTGGTCCATCCCAACCTGAGATCGCTTCACCTTCACGCTTGGCTCCTGAAGAGGTAGAAGTGAACCGGTTCAACATCTCTCGAAGAGTTTCAGACATTCTTCTGGCCGCTCGGAAGCCAGCCACTCGGAAAACTTACACATCTAAGTGGAAGAGTTTTTCGCTCTGGTGTGCAAAGTCTTCTTTGAATCCCTTTTCCTGTCCACCAGACAAGGTTTTAGGAGTACCTTTTGGACCTCTCAAATTCAGGTCTTCAGTACTCTACAGTCAAAGTTCACCTTAGTGCCATTTCAGCGTATCATGAGCCGGTCTCTTCTTTGTCTCTGGCTCAGTTACCTATAGTTAAGAGATTTCTAAAGGAATTCTGCATACCAGACCTCCTATAAGAGCGTCCAGTTGCAGCCTGGGACATTAACCTTGTGCTAGACATGCTCACTCGAGAACCTTTGAACCTCTGGCTACCTGTGAGCTAAAATTTCTCACCTGGAAGACTGCCTTCCTAGTGGCCATTACCTCAGCCCGTAGGGTCTCTGAGATGCATGCCCTGGTCACAGACCCTCCGTATACTGTGTTCCATAAGGACAAAGTAGTTCTTCGTACTCATCCTAAATTTCTTCCCAAGGTTGTGTCAGAATTCCATCTAAACCAACCTTTGGTCCTTCCCTCTTACTTTGCGAACTTCCAAAATGAAGGAGAACGTTCTCTTCATTCTTTGGATGTTAAGAGAGCTTTGCATTTCTATCTCGATAGAACCAAGAATTTTCGCAAGGCCCAACAACTTTTCATTTCCTTCAGTGAGACCCGGCTGGGTCAGCCTGTCGCTATCAGATGTATCTCATCATGGCTAGTGGCATGTCTTCGACACTGCTATTCCATTTCACAGGTTAAATTGGAAGGGAGGGTCTACGCTCACTCTACCAGAGTGGTCGCGGCATCCCTAGCGGAAATTCGCAACGTGCCTATTGCAGACATCTGCAGTGCCGCCACCTGGAGCTCAGTGCATACTTTCGTTAAGCATTATGCACTGGATGTTCATGCCAGGCGACATTCCACCTTTGGCAGAACTATCCTTAATGGACTCCTGTCCTAGAAACGTGAGCTCTTGGTCTATCCTGCCGCCCTCTCGGGGGATTATTAGCTCGGTACTCTCCCAATAGTGTGAATGAGTGGTGGAGACTTATGTCCAGGAAGATATGAAAATTACGTACCTACCGTAATTCTTGATCTTCTTGGGCCAGTCTCCTCACTCATTCACACGCCCACCCTCCATCCCCCTAGCTTACCACTGTGTTGGTCTTCACTCCCTCAAATCTTTAGGTAGTGAAGACTTCTTTGTTGACCCTTCTTACACGGGTCGCCCGGACTATCTTATGTCCGGGCCTAAAGTTAGGTTATCTTTAGTTTAGTTGCGCTGCACCTCCTTGGTAAAAAAAAGGTACTGAGGCGGTTGGAGGGTCGACGCCGAGAGAGTCAGTGCGCGAGCTAGGGCTCGCGGCGCCATCTCTGGCGCCGACCCTCCAGCAAAATTTTGCTCCCGATGGGTCCTAGTGCCTCCAGCGCTATACCCCAATAGTGTGAATGAGTGGAGACTCGTCCAAGAAGATCAAGAATTACGGTAGGTACGTAATTTTCATTTATGACCTACTGCAGGAACCTCTCTTGAAGATCTACTTTTACGGTACATTCTTACGTAACTGTACTTTTTAGGGTATACTGGATATACAGTGCAAGAGAGGCTTTTTTTTTTCCCTCCATGTAACCTGTGGAACTAAATAGATTCAATGATATTTTAAGGAATCTTTTTTTGGTTTTCATCAGTTTTCTGGGTGTACGTTTCTTACCTTTGTTTGAGTGCTATCAAGTGATGAGACATCAAAGTGGATGTATTTCTGCATTAACAGCATAGTAATACTTAACTCAGTGGGTGCCTTTGTGTTTTCTTCATATAGTGCCGAAAAAATCAGAATCTGCTGATGTGGAAGAATGTAAGATTGAAAATGAAGAGAGCGATTTAGAAGGCCACTGTGTTGTCCCCCTTTGTCCAAGACCTGTAGATAAAAAGTCATTACAAGCTAAATTACCAAAGGTCAGTATCTAATTGCTTATTGTTTGTTTTTATTTATTTAGCTTTTGTTGACCAGGTAAGTACACTAGACAAGTTACTGTATATGCCTATTTTCAAGTACAATAAGATACAGATACAGTGAGATACAGGTTCATACAGAGGACAACATAACACAGGTTAAGCAGTATACTGAGTCAAAATGGAATTATGTGAATATAACCAATAGACAGTAAGTACAGTTAAGATATGTACAGGAATATATATACATAGACACCAAGGCTAGGAACAGTACAATTTTACAAGGTATACATGGCTCTGAGCCACAAACAGAGCCACAGTCTGAGTATCTCCTGAAACAGAAAAAAAAATACATTATATGCACCTCGGAGTCCAGTTAGACAGGCTGCGTCAGCAGGAGCTGCAAGAGGGGTGCCAGGAAGGACATGCGAGTCCAGTGCAGGGGACCAGAACTAGCTATGGAGGTCTAGGACACCCACATGCAGAGGAGAACTTCAAGTGATACCACAGGGAGCTACGGAGGCACGAGTGGGAGGGGGAGGAGCGGACTTAAGCAGGAAAGGAGTTCCATAGCCTAGGGGCACGTGAAGCAAAATCCTTGTCCCCCCATTTGCGTGTGGGTGATATGGACTTTAAGAACACCAGGGCCCAGAGACATGAGGTAGTGGGTAAAAGAGACAGCCAGTTTGAGAAGCTCAGCCAGCCCTGGGGGAGTGCCAGTACTGAGCACCTTCCCATGAAGCAGCCCAGGACAAAGTTCATGTGGTTGGGCGGGGAGAGCCACCCGAGTTTGTCATATAGGTCACAGTGGTGGGTGAGGCAAGGGGCAGCAAGTGCAAAGCAGCTAATGTTATTTTACCGTTTGTTATTCTGCATCTAACCAAGGTGTGAAGTTGGTGCTTGTAAGAAATTTGTTTTTAAAGTTTGTTCCAAATTTGAAAGTGTTAAAAAATGCGAACACTTGTTCAGTTTGTTTTTCTTTTGAAACAGGACAAGTGGCAACCCCTTATAAGCACAGTAACTGGTGTTCATCGATACAAGTGGTTAAAACATAATGTCCAGGGTCCATATCCTCAGTCTTCTCTTATGAGCACTATTGTTGAATTTGCACTGAAGGAAGAACCGATAGATGTTGAAAAGATGAGGAAATGCCTACTGAAACAGGTGAGGGAAAGAATAGGGAACACCTTGAATTTGTTTCTGGAACTAGTCGTGTGTGTGTGTGTGTGTGTGTGTGTGTGTGTGTGTTGTGTGTGTGTGTATATATATATATGTATATATATATATATATATATATGTGTGTGTCTTAGCAAGAGACGCTAAGACCTACAACAGTCAGAACTTTTCAGGAGCGCTGGTGCCAAGGTAAGCTGCGCACATGAGCAGCTCTGCGAGACTAACTTGCAGCTGCATGGCATACTTCGGAACCAGCCCTCAACCACCCTAGTTCCTTTTTTTCCTGCCATTGAGTGCGCATCTGTGACAACGTCACTTGCCCGCTGGGAGTCAGAACTTCACGTCTAAACAGTGTTCAGTTCTTCTCAGTTTGTGTTTAAAGCAGAGAGTTGTTGTTTTTGTGTGAGTTTAGTGATTTTAAAAAAAAAAAAATTCTGTCAGTTTTCTATGGCTTTACCGAGTCTATGGTAAACGGTCCAGAAAAGTAACGGCAGGGAGCCTTCTTAGGCAGGCTGCTCTGGCAGTGGGATCATGTCTTGTCCACTTTGTCCGTTGGGGAAGGTTTCTGACCACAGGCGGTCCTGTACTCAGTCATGTCATTTTTTTCATTATTTTTTTTATTTCAAGGTTTAACCACTGAGAACAGTACTCATTTAAAATGGTGACCCAGTGCAAAAACATACAACACAATACACATACATAACTTACTTAATTCAAAATACAAAAAGATACACATCTACAAAAACACAATAACATATATTACAAATACATTTTAAAGAAAAACATCATTAAAATACAATATAATATGTGTCACAGAGGCATAGGTCAGGAAGCATAGGCAAACCAGGAGAAGTTGTAAAATTTGCAAGTAGTGTTTTATTATCAAGAACAATAAAAAAAAAAAAGATACAGGATAGCTCTTTATACATGCAGTTCAAACAAACAGAAGTTCTTCATTTGAGAATCTCTTTAAAATCTTCAGTGCTCTCTCTCAAACAAAACATTGCTCCCTCTTTGTAAGTTGTTTTTCCCTGACAGTTAAATTCTGCATCCTGTTCTTGTAAGTCACGCCACCTGTTTTCCATAGTATGCAACAAGACTTTTTTCACTGACCTTCCTGTGACCAGCCTGAAGAGTATTAGTGTTCACAGGTGCAGCCAATCAAAACATCCTGTCCCAGGGATAATTTCCAGTTAATAATTCTACAGACAAGCGTGTGGAGGTCATAGTGCACCTCACGGTTAACCCCTTGTATTACAGATTGCCATTTTTAAAAGAAACCCAAATAGCTTTCTGCATTAATTTAAACAATGTAATCATGTATATTGGCAAACCAAGGGATCCCAGTTTCACATACAGATTCATATATTTTAACTACAGAGAAGCAAGGGAAGAAAGAAAGAATAGAAACAAGTAGTGAAGGAAGGGAGAAAACGGGGAATTGTGGGACCCTCAGAGTGGCTAATTCCCAAGTGCTACAAGAAAATCTGTTTGCTCAGTCAGACATGTAAGAGACTGACAAGTGACAGAAAAGGAGAGGGCAGAACAGTTGCTTGCTTTTAACTTTCTCTCTGCATAACAGATGGGACAAGGTGTTATTCAACCCTGTCACGGGGAGAAATTACAGTCCTACCAAAAACACAAAAGAGCGTGTCCATTCCTGATTCCGGGTGGGTTCTCAGCGCCACTTGGCGTCAAGTTCTTCCTCTTTCCTTTGGAAGGAGAAGAAATGGTACCTATTGAGGTCACCCTCTGGGAGGTCTGCCATGGGACCCTCAGTCTGCTGAAGTCAGAGGTCTTAACCACCAGCATCCTGGGGGGCTTCTCTGTTCTAAGAGGTTGAGGTCTCAGGCCTGGAGTTCCCCATCTGTCTTAATGGGGATTCCACTGGGCAGTTCCACCATTGGGCATCCCTTTGGAGCAGTTTGTGGTATTGGGCTCATGTGTCTCTGCCAGAGGAGCCAGTTCCTGGCCCTCCACAGTTGATGGAACCGGAGCCGCAGATGGGGGCCTTTAAGCCAGGCAGAGCATAGGGTTCTACAACCCCGGTGCACTTGCTGGTGACTGTGTCACTTACTCCTGTCCCTCTGGTCACACCCCCACCCTCTTTCACTTGGTGGGACAGGCTGGGTACCATTGCTGGTCACTTCGGTGCCAACTGGGATGCTGCATTTCCAGTGCCATCCCCCAGCACTGGATTAAGTTCTGGTTCTGCTGCTCCAGATGCCATGAGATTTCTGTTAGAGTGAGGCATCCCAGATGTGAATCTGTTTGCACCTGACTAGGTGCCAGGCTGCCTTGATTCTGGTCCAGAAATCCAAAGCATAGCATTATCTGTCATGATGCTGCCTCGATTCTGATCCAGAAATCCAAGGTGCATAGCATTATCTTTGATGATTCATTCAGACTGCAATGGCAAAAACCTGTTTCTGTGTGCATTCTCACCAATCCCTCTAGTGCAGAGGGTATTGCTCAACCTGGAGATGCACGGCTGCAGGATAGTACTGGTCGCCCCCTGCTAGCCTTGACAGATGTGGTTTCCTTTGCTGAACAGACTTTGTCAGCAAACCAAGGACTTTGCCACTCAGGACAGACCTGTTGACACTGGGTAACCTGGTCCATCCCAGCCTGAGCTCCATTCACCTTGAGGCCTGGCTCCTGAAGAGATGGAACTAAACAAGTACAAGGTATCTCAGAGGGCCTCTGAAATACTTTTGACTTTCCTTAACTCATTGCCTCCTAGAATACGCCTGTAGGCGGCAGCAAATGTACTGCAGTGTGTCCCAGAATGACTGCAGAAGTCACCTACAGACTTCCTGTGTTCGCTAGTAATGTCTGGAAACATCACTCACATGTTTTAATATTACTTGCCTGCCAGAATTAATTAGAATTGACTGCATAGCACCACTAGAAAGGTAATGCTGTGCCGGCACGCCAGTGCAGTGGTTGGTTTTCCGCTTGCAACGCCGGTGACCCAGGTTCGGAAACGGACTCTGGGAACCAGAGGGCCGGCCAGGAGAGAAGGACTGAGCGTCCCATGGACTGCTCTCCTTCTCCGGGGGAGGGTGGAGTGGGGTGGGGTGAGGTGAGTGCCTGGTGCTTGAAGGATTCCTAGTGGAGGCCGAGAGAACCTCAAGTCATTAGTGCCTAGGAGCTAAGGAGGGGTGAGGCAGATGCAGGATGTCATTGTAATTCCCCACCCCTGGGATAACCTTGGAAAACAATGCCGACGGCCGCCATGAATGAAGCCTGCCCTTGGCTTCGATTAGCTTCCAGGCCAGCTCCCCGATCCAGTCCCAAGTTTGTGGCACTATAGGGATCCGGTGCTGGAGCCCCACCCTGGGGGTAAGCCAGGGGTGTCGGAGGAGTGGAGGCCGATTTGGAAGTGGGAGTGTAAGGGTCCGTGACCGGGCAGATGCATCGGTGGCCGTCGACAGACAAAAAGAGCAAATAATAAAAAAAATAAAAATAAAAAAAAGGTAATGTTGTGTTTGAACAACTTTGCCACTGACACTGTGTGTATCATCTTCACTTTAGGTGTTATTCATATTTGTTTATGACATAGTGTGTATGGCAGACATTTTGTCCATGAAGAAAACAAACATTTTGGGTATCTTGGCCAGTATAAAACAAAAACCGAATTGAGCACAATTGATTGCATAGCACCGTTGGAAAGGCAATTTTGTGTGAAACAACTTTGTCGCTGTTGCGTTGTGTGTATCATGTATACTTTAGGAGTTTCATGAATTTGTTTATGGTATGGTGTATATGATTCAGATTTGTCCCTCAGACCTAACCAACGCACTTTGACTAAAATGGGGAAAAACTGTTTAATTCTACAGAAATAGCTGTTTTTTTTGTTTGTTTTTTTTTTGTACAAAAAAATTATTAAATCTACATCTGTCTGGATGCTTAATTTGCTGTTGATATGTTGCAGATTTCCCAACAAAAAAAGGCTTATGGTGCATTTTTTAGTGGAAAAATATTTGTTTGCTGTTTCGACCAGCATATATAAAAAAATTAAATTGCCTTTTATTACTTGCATACCACCGCTGGAAAGGTAATTTTATGCTAAACAAGTTTGTCACTCATACTTTGTGTCTAGCACTTATGGTTTTTGTGCTATTAGCATTTGTTTGCAGCATGATGATTATGGCTTGATTTTGCTTAGAAAGGCCCAGGATTCACTGTTAAGTGTGCAGGAGACAAGTGCTGCAACTTCAGAGAGCTCCTGTGGAGGCAATGAGTTGAACTTTCTACCAGAAAGACTTGCACAGTGAAGTGGAAAAGATTTTCCACCTGTTGCTCCAAAACCTGCATGGATCCCTTTTGGTTCTCTTCTGACAAGGTTCTGGAGTACTTGCTGGACATTTTTGATGCTGGCTTGTAGTATTCTCGCAATGCTTCAAGAAAGGATAGTCTATGGCCAACTCCGTGACTACCTGGAGTCTCATCAGCTTCTAGCCCTTTCTAAACATGGTTTTAGAACTAACCATGGGACTGATACAGCCTTAATCAACTTTACGAACGATGTACTTAGAGCAGTGGATAATGGGACACCCACAGGAGCCGTCTTTATAGACCTGTCCAAGGCATTCGGCCTTGTTGACCACATACTCCTGCTACAAAAACTGGATAACATTGGGTTAGACCCCCTTGCCCTCAAGCGTTTTGGGAGTTACTTATCTGGCCGTACACAGAGGGTCATTTGGAAGGGTGCCACATCAGGTCCCCTACATCTAAAAGAGATAGTGCCGCAGGGCTCAATTCTGGCCCCCTCATTTTCTCCCTGTTCACTAACTATCTAAATCTCCACTGTGGCTGTAGCTCGGTCGTTCAGTATGCAGATGACCCAGTCATCTACCGATCCTTGGGCAACATGGCAGCTCTTGGCCCCCTCCTCTAAGCTGATCTTACATTACTTGAGGCTTGGCTGAGAGCAAATAGAATGGTCCTAAATGTAGGCAAAACTAAGGCGATGCTATTTGGACACAGATCCCTTGGTCTTGATCGGTCTAATTTCTTGCAACTCGCCGCACTCTCGGGAAGCAGTATTGAGATAGTGCCCTTGTTTAAATACTTAGGACTTACACTGGACCAATGTCTTGCCTTCAAGAACCATGTGGATCTAGTTACTAAGACCATACACCGTAAACTTGGTACTCTGTACCGACTTAAAGACAAGCTCATCCCTGAGGCCAGGATCTCAATTGCCACAAATGTCCTGCTTCCCACCTTGATCTATGCTGCACCGATTATACAGGGCATGGGCAAGCAAGAGGTCTCTAGGATGCAATTGTACAACAAGGTAGCCCGGTTCGCTGTCCAAGACCACTCACGAAGTTACCATTGTGACACACTAGCCCAGCTACGGTGGCCCTCACTAACCGCACGTCTACAGTACCACCTACTTTGCCTGGTGTTCAAGCTACTCAGGCAGTCCGCTTCTCCCAGCATAGTAGGAACTATAGCAGTCAAACATAACCCTCTGAGCCTGCGGACATCAGGGCGAACACTGCTGTAAGTTCCCAGAGTCGGGACCAAAGCTGGTGGCAGGTCTTTCTCCTACTTAGCCCCCTACCTGTGGAACAAACTTCCACCTCCAGTGCAGGAAGCCTCCTCACTGTTGAACTTCCGCACCAGACTCAAGGCCCATACAACTGACAGAAGCACTTGCCATTGTCATGGCTCATGAGACCCCCCCCCCTTACCTCAAACCACTTGAGGTAGCCCTATCCATATATCCCTTCATTTGTTTGCTCTTGTCACCTTCCTACTTATAGCTTTCTTCCGAATACTACATAGTGATAACTACGATTGTACCCTAAGATACTAGTAGGAACTGTATCATGTTGATAACCATGACTGTACACTGCATGCAAACCGGAAAATTTCTGTAACCCAAGTCTTCCTCTTGTCTAACAGCATGTATTGTTATCCTGGCTCGCCCCCGTAAAGGGGACATTCGGGGCTCAGAGGGCCTACCCGGTCACTAAAATTTAATAAATAAATAAGTGAATAAATATTTCACAGTCAGGATCCACTTATGTGCTATTTCTGCATACCATAAGCCTGTCGGTACCCTCTACTTTGTACAGCTGCCACTGTTAGAAGTTTCTTAAAAGGCATCTTACACACAAGTCCCCTTGTCAGGAAGCTAGTGGCTGCCTGTGGTATTAGCCTTGTGCTGGATATGCTCACCTGCAAGCCTTTTGAGCGTCTTGCGACATGTGAGCTGAAGTTTTTAAATTGGATGGCAGCATTTCTAGTGACCATCACTTCTGCTTGCAGAGTGTCTAAAATCCATGCCTTGGTCACAGATCCTCTGTATACTGTTCTCCACAAAAACATAGGCTCTACACAGTCCATAGGTACCTACCAAAAGTGGTGTTGGCGTCCATCTGACTCGACCACTAGTGCTGCCTTTCTGCATTGCCAACTTCAGATGGGGAGTACACACTCCATTCTCTGGAAGTTATGAGAGTCTTTATTTTACCTGGACAGAACTAAGGACTTCAGGTAATCCAAACAGCTCTGTGTCTCCATCGATCCCATTCGAAAGAGACAGCCAGTACAGTTGAGTGCACTTGTGCATGGGTTGTGAGCTGCTTACACCACTGCTATGCCACGGCTTACATCAGGCTGGAAGGTCAGGTACGTGCCCACTCAACTAGAACAGTTGCATGTCCCTGGCAGAGATTAGCTCTGTGCCCATCGGTGATGTCTGCAGAGCTGCAGTTTGGAGCACGGTGCACACCTTTCTTAAGCACTGTGTCCTGGATAATCATGCCAGGTAGCATGCCACCTAGGCATGATGATCCTAAATGGACTTCTGACCTGACTGAGCCCTGGGCTCCTTCCTCCCTAGTTTGGGGGCTTTTGTCTGAGCTTGGTACTCTGACCCACTGGTGTGAATCAGTGGTGAAGCTTGATTCCTGGAAGATATGAAAATGACATACTCACTATAATTCCTGATCTTCTAGGAATATATTCAGCATTGATTCACACACTCACCTACCATCCCCAGGACTCACTCCAGTATGCTTTATTGGTCTACAGCCCCTGTTCTTGGTTTGGGCTGTGAAGACACTGTGATACTGGTTCGCTGACCCTTCTTTTACGGGTCACCAGGGCTATCTGATGCCCTTAGGTTAAGTGTGCAAGTACTTTAGTTATGCTACACCACCTCTGTAACAAAAAAAGAGAAGGGTACTGAGGCGGTTGAGGGCTGGTGCTGAGGTAAGAAATGTAGCACAAGCCAGTCTTGTGGTGCTGTGTGTGTGTGTGTGTGTGTGTGTGTGTGTGTGTGTGTGTGTGTAGCTTACCTTGGTGCCAGCTGTCCTGAAAAGATCTTACTTTGAGATGCAGCTCTTGCAGCAGGTTACACGATAAGGACTGAAGCCGGCAGGCAGTGGGACCCCATGGAAAACTTCTAGCTAGCTATACCAAGTGGTGGACCGCCTCTGATGTCAGATACATCATAAAAGGGGCGGTTCCCCAGCATACCTCAGTTCTTTTTCCATGGTCGACTCGCACGCATCGGCTCCACGGACACCTTCAAGCTGATGGACTACAGAAAGAATATGACAATTTCCTCGAGAATTTATCTCCTTTTGGACAAGTACGTCTTCTTCCCTGACTCCTTCTCTAGAAGGACACCCCTTGAAGTGTGCTTGCGGCAAAAAGAACCCCTTCAAAGATAGGCACTCTGCCTGCATGCGGTGCCAAGGCCTGGACCACGATATTCAGGCCTGCTCCATCTGTCAGCAGTTCAATAGTAGAACCAGGATCCGCTGCCAGAAAGTGCTACAGAGTTTTCTCCTGGAAGAAAAACTTAAGGCCATGGAGAAAGATAGAAACATAGACTTTGACAGCAGATAAGGACCGCTTGGCCCACCTAGTCTGCCCATTTCCCTACCTGATGAATAAGCTGCAGATTCTAGTTAATCAAAAACTTACTTCCTCCTACCCCCCCACTAGAATTGCCTTATGCTGTCCCAAGCATTCTTGAATTCTCCCAGTGTTCCTGACTTCACAACCTCATCAGGAAGGCTGTTCCATGCATCCACAACCCTCTCTGTGAAAAAATACTTTCTAACATTACCTTTGAGCTGTCCCCCCTCTGTCTTCAAATTGTGCCCCCTTGTTTTTGCACATCTTTTTCTGAAAGATACTACCCTCTTGAACTTTGTTGATTCCCTTGAGGTACTTGATAGTTTCTGTCATGTCCCCCCTCTCCCTTCTTTCCTCAAGGGTATAAATATTAAGCTCTTTTAGTCTCTCTTCATATGTCTTCTGGTGCAGACCCTGCATCATTACTCTGTCTGTCTTTGTGGAGATGGGGTCTCACCCAACTGTCTGTACAGAGGGATAACTTCCTGTTTTCTACTGTTTATACCTCTCCCTGTGCATCCCAATATCCCCCCAGCCTTCCTTACTGCTGTCTCACATTGCTTGCCCACCTTTAGGTTATCTGATATAATTACCCCCAGGTCCTTTTCCATTTTTATTATTGTCAGTATCTCACCCCCCATTGTGTACTCTTCCCCTGGGTTTTTGTTTCCCAGGTGCATTACCTTGCACTTCTTTGCCCTGGAGTTTCAGATTCACCCCTGCTACTTACTTCCTCCGGCGCTGGTCTTTGGAGTTTTAGCTTCTCCAGTTGAAACTCTCTCTCGCTGCTTATCTCTTTCCTGCAACTCTAGCTCGAACTTCTCTGCTCAAATTCTCTTTGCTGCTTAGCCTCAAACTTTTTCTGCTCGAATTCTAACTCCAGATTCCTCAACTCCAGCTGCAGCCTGATCCTTTGTGGTGGCCTTCCCCGGTGCTGTGGCCCTGGGTTTCCTCTGGTCTCGCTGTCCTCCTCCTTGGGACTGAACTCTTCGACGTCCCTTGGCACCCCTGCACCCAAGGTCTGGCCCCTTTTAGTCACTTATTGTGACTCAAGGATCGGGGCAACCGCTTGCTTATTGGCTGCCACGAGCACCTCCATGAGGTGCTTTTTGGTTCACCCCTCACACTGGACCCCTCTTTCCTGACACAACTGCCTTAGGTTGTTTATAGTGTATTTGCTGTAGTTGGAAGACATCTTCTTCCCTAACTACTGCTAATCACAGATTAACTGTCTCACTGATCTCACACAATATAAAAATCTTACTCAGAGGAAGGTCAAACATTTGCAAGGCCCCCTCTCTTTTCTGTGTTACCTTTCCTTAATACTGGCCTTCTCTTGTATTTAGCATACACAAAATCACATAAAAAATATAACAGAGTTATATCTGCAAATATTACACAGCGGTAGCCAATCTCACTGTACTAATTACATGAATGTACATACTGTATGGTAATAAAAGTAATGTCCAATATATATATATACAGTGTGTGCAATCCATAAGAGGAAAAAAGAATCCCAATCCTGGAAATCGAGGCACCTGGGCATCGATTTCTGAGGAGCAGGTGTGGTTTGCCCTATTTCCTTGCACAGAGTAGAGGCTACGGGCATAAGCAGAAGGGGGCGAAGAGGTTGTTTTGGAGAGAGATTTGAGAGATAGGTAGGTGGAGGAGAGACGAATGGAGCTGAAAGTGTGTTTCCATGACGGGAAGCTGGACAGAAAAGGCAGTTTGTCCATAAGTCTAACAGGCAGGGAAAGAAGTTCCGAGAGTCAGAGGAGTGAAGATCATAGTGAAACGTGGGAGAGAAGATAGGGGAGAGTTGAGGTTTGGGGGAAGGGATGGGAACCAGAATTTGGAGATAAAGTAGATGTAATCAATGGACACTGTGAGTCTAGAGCATTGAAAAAGGCATTGGTAAAGGGGATCGCAATGAGTTAGTGGGGTAGAGTTTGAGGCAAAGGGGCATAAGGAATGGAACAGGGGAATCCAGTCTGGCTAGGCTGGATTTTGGAACAGCCCCATAGACCATATCAGCGTAGTTAAGACACTAGAAGAATCATTTTGAGAACAATGTCCTTGTAGAGAGGGAGAGATGTACCTGTTTTATTGTGACATGGGGCACCAAGTTTAGGGCAGAACGTTTTCTGAATGTTGTCAATATATGAAGAAAAATGCTTTTTTCTATCAAGCCACACACCAAAGTACTTAAAGAAAGGGACATCCTCTTGGGGGGGTTCCTTGCCTCTAGGGGGGTTCCATCAAGGATAGTGAATGAAGGCATGGAGGGGTGCCTAGCTAGCTTCTGCCTGGAGCCAAACGACACTGACATGGTCTTTTTAGCGTTAAATGTTAGCTGGTTTGAGTGGAGCCAGTGGCTGGCACCATGAAGGTCAAGTGGCTGCAATAATTCAAGCACAGAGACTGAGGCCTCTGTGGAGTAGAGGATGGTGTCATCAGCATACACATGAATGTTGGCAGTGACTCGGGGAAGGAAGATCATTGAAGAAAATGGAAAAGAGAATGGCTGTATTACAATTCTGAAGTTATAAGTAATAATTAAGCTTTCCACAAATGATGGTACAGTACTAGTTTCCACACAGTGTTCTTCACTTGCATCTCTATGTTGGCTAATGTGTCCCACATTTGAGGGTATTGTTACACATTGTCCCACATTTTGAGTGTCAGTGTGTCCCAGATATCAGTAACAAAAAATTGAGAGGTATGTTTGAGTTTTTACAGATGAAACACTTTTTTTTTTTCTTGCAGTTGGAGAGAGCAGAAGTTCGCTTAGAGGGAATTGACACCATGCTGAAACTAGCTTCTAAAAGCTTCTTGCTACCATCTGTTCAGTACTCCATGTTCTGCGGATGGCAGAGGCTTATCCCAGAGGGGACCAATATAGGGTAAGTTGGTTCTTATCACACTGTAATGAAGATGTTGCACCTAAACAGAACAATTACTAGCATATTCTGACATCTCAAAGGAACCGTACATTCTAGGGGCATGGATATGATTCACATAGCCACACTTTGGCAGTTCCACTGGAATGATGTTCTTGGCTGGAGGGGGTCAAAGCTAAGCTTCTCTCACCACCTGGGTGGTATATCTTCCGACTCTGCTCCGTGACGTCAGATCCTTCTTTCTGCTGGAAGAACAGGTCACCTCCTTTGTGGCTTCCACTTTGGCCATAGGCGAACTACTCTCTTTCAAAGTTTTTGAACTCTTGAGTCAAATTCTACGATTCCTTCAACTCCATCCAGTGACTGACGACGGAGTAATGGAAGCCAGGTTTCAAAATTTGTGTTCTAGGGACATGGATATGTTGTTCATCCACACTCATTGGCAGTATCCTTGCCGCTTTAAATCTTGCCGGAAGGTCTTCAAGCTTGCTCCTCCCACCCACCCGGGTGGTATAACTCTCGGCTCCGCCCCATGACGCCAGATCTTCCTTACCGCTTGGAAGCTCAGGTTCCCTCCTTAACGCTCTGCGTTTGCGACTGGTTCCTATTTCTCCGTTTGCGGATTTAAAAATAATATTTTGCAAAAAGACTTCAGTCTTCGATCCCTCGCGGCTGCGATGGACAAATCGACTCCAGTTTGGAGATGCCCATGCGGGTGTAGAAGATGTCTCGGACGGATCCACACTCCGCGTGTGTCTACTGTAGGCCTTGAGCACGACCGCGGCTTTGCGACCTGTGCTCATCTTTCAGTTCGATCACCGAACCCGTGCTGCCCGGTGCAACTGGGCCGTCCGGAAGCGTTTCCCTCCGGTGAAAGTCAAAAGGAGGCCCGGTTAGCGGTCAATCCTTGGCGGCGAAGAGTCAAAGCAGGATCACTTTCGGCCGGATGAGTAAGCCCTCGAAGAGGAGGCCTTGGTACGTATCTTCCTCGAGCCGGGCATTTATCCCGCTCTCTGGGTTCTTCCCACACGCTTCCTTTAAGGAGCTTTGTCTGTCCCTCTCCACTAAAGGAGAAGGGCCTCGTCTGCTGGACCTTTTTCGGTCCAAAAGAGGACAAGGAGTAGAATCCCTCGTCGGCGCTCTTGGGAGGCCGGGAAGGTCCTCTCCCGGGCCGTCGACCGTCGGCTTTCCGATCGACCGCTCGGCTTCGACCACTGGCCTCCGCGGTGTCCCGTCGGTCAGTTGACCGAACTCCACTGATGAAGTCGAGATTTTCTGACCCATTAGACGAACTGTCGCCTTAGCAGCCGAGATTCCCCTCTCGGTTCCCGGGAGGAGTTGAGGATCGATGGGCTCGCCTGTACCTCGGTTCGAGCCCTCGGATGGACCTTCGAGCGAAGGAGTGCGGTTCGGCCGACACCTCCCGCACCGACCCGGAAATCCGGGACTCTCGGTCCGGTCTCGGACCTCTTCGCGGTCCAGCCGTTCCACCGTCATAAGGCGGTCGGTCCGGCACCTCGATAGCGCGTCGCGCTCGTCCTCGTCCTCCTCCTCGGATGAGGAGGCTCCGGCGTAATTACGTCCGAGAATGCGAGACCTTATGTTGCAACAGCTCCTCCTGGCGCGGAATAAGCCGACCGCGCCTTCCCGGCCATTAAGTGGCTGTCACCGAACGGCCGACACAACCCCCGACTTGTCCGGGAGCCTACACCCAGGCCGGTTCGGCCAAAACCAGCTGCTCCGCGATTCCGTGGAACCTCCGCCTCCACAGCCCCACTGGGGCTCGACCAAGGATTCTCGGTCGGCTAAGGTTTACCCATCGGCTGTCAGTTACCTCACCCCGACCGACCTCGGCAGGTGAAGGTGGCTCAGGCCAGAGGCAGCGCTTGAGGACTCTTCGAGTCGAGGCGATTCCTCCTTCTTCTCCAAGCGACTGGACTTGGAGTCTTCAGGAGGTCAGCCAATGGACGATAGCCGTCGTCCTTCCTAGGACTGCTTCGGCTCATCTCGGAGTCTACGGGATGGAGCTCGAACCCGCTTCCAACGGGCCAGGTATCCCCTCACGGAGATTCTGGACCGAGGTTCTCCGACGGAGGCCTTTCCGGTGGCCGAGGCCATAGTGGGTCCGCACTGGAACTTTGGCAGCGCCTGCTTCCTGCCCTCGCCTTGACCAGGATAGCCAGGAAGTATCGCGGTCCGGTTCTTTGTCCGGTTTTGAACACCCTCTGCTGAGGGTTGGTTACCGACAAGCGTTTTCAGGTCGCCCGCAGCGCCAGGGATGTGGACAAACCTCCTGGACAAGGAGTCCAAGAAATTGGACTATGTCGGGCGAAAAGTCTACGCTATGCCCCTCTCGGCCTTCGTCAGGCCAGTTCGCCGCCCTCATGGCACATTTTTCTCATGCCCTGTTGGGCTCCCTGGATGAGGTCATCCCTCATCTTCCCGCCGATCTGCAGACTACGGTTAAGCAGGTGCGGGACCAGACAGAGCAGTGGCCAAACAGCAGCTCCAGACTGCTTTGGATGTGGGGACTCATGTGCCAGATCGGTGGCGGCCGCAGTGGCTATCGTCGGCGGGCTTGGCTGAGGATATCCACCTTTACCGGATACCCAGCACAAGTTGGCGGATGTTCCCTTTTGGGACTGACCTCTTGACCCCTGGGGTGGAAGGTCACCTGCAGAGGATCGAGAAGTCCAATGCCACCTTGGACTCTGTCTCTTCCGCTCAGAAGGACAAAGGCCGCAAACCACAGCCTAAGCCCTTTAGGTCCTTCTGTGCCCCAGCCGCGCCCGGCCCAACGTCAGGGCCAGCAGGCTCGACCTTGGCATCCCAAACCCAAGCCGCCCGGCTTCCTCTAACAGGAGGCAGGAGAAAGGGCCCAGGAGGTCCTCGGCGGTCCCTCCTCCAAGCCTGCCCAGTGACGGGCTGAGGGTGTCGCCCCATCCCGTCCTGCCCTGGGTCCCCCGTGGGGGGACGGCTCCGGCACTTCCGTTCCGCTTGGTCCGCTGTTACCACGGACAGGTGGGTCTTGGAGGTGGTGGGAAGAGGCCTGCCTCTGGAATTCGAGCAGGCACCACCCTTCAGAGCCGTCGCCCCTCGCGGGGCTTCGGGATCCCCAGCCTCACTGGCGGCTCGTCGAGCCGACATCACTCTCCTCCGGAAGGAGGTGGTAAGAAGGTGGTGGACCCTCCTTCAGACCCAGGGTTTGTGTCCAGGTACTTCCCTGGTTCCGAAGCGGACGGGGCTGGCGCCCCATTCTGAAACCTACTACGACCTAAACAAGTTCCTAAGGTCTCGAACCTTCAGGATGGTCACTCTGGCTCAGATTATACCATCCTTGGAGCAGGGCGTGTGGTTCTGCTCTCTGGACTTGCAGGGCCAGCGTTTTTCACGTCCCTATCCGTCCGTCTCACAGAGATTCCTTCGCTTCGAGCGGAAGGATCCCTCTTGAGTTCAAGCCATGCCCTTGACTTGTCTCCAGCTCCCAGGGTCTTCACCAAATGCATGGCAGTGGTGACAGCATTCCTCAGGCGCCGAGGGTCGGTGTACCTTACCTGGACGACTGGCTGATAGCAGCTCCCTCCAGGAAGGAGGCGGAGTGGTCCAGAGATCTGGCCCTCAGGTCTGCTCTCAGCAAGGCCTCCTTATCAACTGAGGCCAAGTCGGAACTCGAGCGAGCAGGTGATTTTATTCATCGGAGCAGCTCGACTCTCTTCGAGCCAGAGCGGCTCGCCGGACAGGGCGAGGTTCTTCCTCCTTGCCCGATCATTTCTGGTTGGGCAATTGCGCCCTGCCGGGACTTCCTCGCCTCCTGGGTCTCATGGCGGCCTGTACCAGCGTGGTCCGTTGGGCCCGCTGGAACATCGTCCCTTCAGTGGGGACTGGCCAGCCAGTGGTCACAACGCTGCGATCCCTTGGACCAGCTTAGGTCGGGTGACACAGGGATGTGGAATGCTCTCCAGTGGTGGACCGTTCCAGATCATTTGCAGGAGGGCATCCCGTTCGTCCGCCCGAGCCGACGGTCTCTCTGTCGACCGATGCCTCTCTGATGGGTTGGGGTGCCCATCTGGGGAACACCGGGCTCATGGCCTCTGGTCCAGCGGAGTCCGATGCCCATCAACCTGCTGGAGCTCGAGGCGGTCCGCCTAGCTCTCACCGCCTTTGCTCCGTTCCTCCGGGGTCAAGTGGTCCAGTCAGGCGGACAATACCACGACCATGTACTATCTAAACCGCCAGGCGGGGACGCGCTCCATGCTTCTATGCAAGGAAGCTCTCCGCATTTGGTCACTCGTCGCAGCCTGGAGGCGGATCTCCTAGCCATTCACGTGGCAGGAGCCTCCAACACCCTGGCCGATGCCCTGAGCCGGATAGGGGCTGCATCCCACGAGTGGTCTCTCCTGCCGGAGGTAGTACAGCATCTGTTCTCCCTTTGGGGCACACCTCAGGTGGACCTGTTTGCCTCCATGGAGAACGCGAAGCTGAGTCTGTTCCATCCCGCCCCCTCAGCAGGGCTCGCTGCAGGGGATGCCTTCTCGAGGCAATGGACCCCGGCCTCTTTACGCCTTTCCCCATTTCCCTTGATCCACAAGGTGCTTCTCAAGGCGAGGAGGGACAAGCGCAGGTGATTCTGATAGCCCCAGACTGGCCTCGCAGTTCTGGTACCAGATCTCCTCAGTCTCAGCTCCAGGACTCCGTGGCAGCTTCCAGCTCGCCGGACCTGCTCTCAGTCAATCAGGGAAGGTGTTCCATCCGGACCTTCAATCCCTGCACCTGACGGCCTGGTTCCTGGCTGCTAGAGTTCCAGGCTTTGGGTCTTTCCGACGGGTCCTCAATGTAGTTGAGGCGTCCCGTAGAGTCGACCAGAAAATGCTATGCCTTCAAATGGAAAAGGTTTTCCATTTGGTGTCAGGAACAAGGGCTTGGACCCTTCCTCCTGTTCCTTGGCAAGCATCTTGGACTATTTATGGTCCCTTTCTAGTCAAGGGCTTAGGTCGGCGACCCTAGGGTGCACCTGGCAGCCATCTCTGCTTACAGGCGCGGGCTGGGAAGCAGTCGGTGTGGCGCAGGAGAAGGTGGTCTGGCGCTTTTTCAAAGGCCTTGATCACATTCCCCTCCAGTCGCGGGAACCCCCACCTCCGTGGGATCTACTGCTGGTACTGGCAAAGCTCATGGGCAAGCCATTGAACCTATGCACAGGTGTGCTCTCTCTCACCTGTCGTGGAGGCCGCCTTCTTGGTGGCTATCACGTCAGCCAGAAGATGGGAGAGCTCCAGGCGCTTTCCATCGAGTCTCCTTACCTGGTCTTCCACAGGGACAAGGTTGTCCTCGCCCCCACCGAAATTCCTTCGAAGGTGGTGGTGGAGTTTCACCTTAACCAGGTGTTGACTCTGCCGGTGTTCTACCCCAATCACACCTCGGAGGCGAATATAGGCTCCATACTCTGGATCCTAGAAGGCAAGCTTATTATAAGGGCGCGAGCTGATATTCGGGGAGAGGTTCGCCAGCTGTTTGTCACCTACGCTGAACCGCATCTGGCAGACCTGCAGCCAAGCGGACGATAAGCAGGTGGGTAACCTCCTGCATAGATCTCTGCTATAAGTTAGCGGGCATGGAGCCTCCCAGAGGATAGAGCTCATTCTACCCGCCATACTGCTGCAGCAGTGGCTGCTTCCAGGGCGTCCCTATCCAGGAAATCTGGGGCTGCTACCTGGAAGTCAGCAAACACCTTCATTACCCACTACCACATCGACCTTGAGTCACGCCGGGATGCTGGTTTTGGGGCCTCGGTTCTCCAGTCTCTCTTTCCCAAGTAAGTATATGGGGTGTGCGTCTTGCCTCCCTCCTCCCGGAGAACTGCTAGGAGTCTGCCAATGAGTGTGGATGAACAACATATCCATGTCCCTAGAAATACAGGTTACTCACCTGTAACAGGAGTTCCGGAATGGTATATGTTGTTCATCCACCTGACCACCAAACCTCCCGGCCGGCGCTTGTTTGCGCAGAGCTGGCGCAGCGGGCAGATCTGGCGTCCATGGGGCGGAGCCAGAGTTATACCACCCGGGTGGGTGGGAGGAGCAAGCTTGAAGACCTTCCGGCAAGATTTAAAGCGGCAAGGATACTGCCAATGAGTGTGGATGAACAACATATACCATTCCTAGAACTCCTGTTACAGGTGAGTAACCTGTATTTCAGTGCTGGCAGAAGGTGTTGGTCACTGATCCACATGACATGTGCATGTACTGCCTCTGTGGGCAACACATGGAAAGTTGCGTTTTTTGCAAAAGTATGCTTCCTGAGTCCTTTGAGGACAGGAAGTCCCGGCTCTCACTGGGTTGGCCTTCAGAGGGATTTGAAGGACTGCCTTAAGGGCCACAAGAAGGCCTCATCTGTGGCTGGGTTGGCTGAATAGCTTGTGGCCCTTGAGGTGGAAGTGGAGGCTGCTGTGTCGGGCACCTCCTTAGTGTCGGCGCTGTTCCCTGGGCCCACTGCCGGAAGGTACTCACAAGAGAATTCCATGGTGTGTTTGGCGCTTTAGAGCTTGGCGGAAAGCTAAAGCACTTGGGGGAGAGCTTTGCCCACTGTGGTGCAAAAAGCAAGTGTTGCTGGTGCCTGTCATGGGATTGGGAGCGATCAAGGTCATCCCAGTTCCTCAGCTCCCCTGACCGCTTGACAGCTGTCGAGCACCTCTTGGCTGGGAGGCAGGGTGGGCAGGTTTAGAGCTCGTCAGTTCCCCCATTGAGCCTGTGATTAAGCAGGCCACCAAGATTTTTCTCTAGCCTATTAAACAGTAGTCGGGTGAGGTGGTGAAATCGATTTTACAGACCCTGGTGTTCCCAGTCCTCACCCAAGAGGATGTGGTCTGGTCAGTGTCCCTGTCCGATCCTCCATTGAAACAGCCTCCACCTGGGATAGGGTCTCCAGCAACCAGCAGGAAGATTTATTTCGCGTCAGCCAGCTGGTAGATGGTTGAGGTCGTGGTTTAGATGTACTTGCTCGTGGTCACACTCAGTCGGGAGGCATCGCCATCAATGTTCATCGACCTCTCACCTGCGAGTGAGGAGAGGTGCTACTGCAGAAAGTGCCAGTGCTGCGAGGAGCTCCTCTGACAAAAGTGGGTCGTTATGGAGCAGGGTAGGGATCTACTTCCTGGACCTTTGATTTCCTGGTCACTGCCGGTGACACCCTTGCCCAACCCACAGCTGCTTCTCCACCTCTTTGGGTGGACCTGCCACCACTGCAGCTGAAGGTGGGCACTTTGACCATGGAGGCTTTCCTCTCTGGTACTTACTTGCTAGGTCAGTTGTCGGTAAGGATCACTCTGGGAGACTTTTCCTGGGAGATCCGTGGCGAAAAGAAGCTGAGGCTCATTTTGCAGGAGTCATCGGATGACTCTGATTGTAAGTCCATGGTCTCCTCGGTAACTCCACTCTTCAACTGCTGCTTGGTCAAGGGCCTTTCCACCAAGCATGGTCTGGTATCTTGCAGTGCACTTCTCCTACTTATTTCAGAATCCATGTCGGTCCTGCATGAGCCAATCCAGAAGAGGGTTACGTACCATCTCCCTACTCAGACCTTTATGACCAGGATGAATCCCGAGAGTTGCCTCCCTGTGGATGAAGCCATTTTGGGACTGGTCCTGGAACTTTGGCAGCATTCAGCATCCTGCCTGGCACCCTCTGCCTGTATGGTCTGTAAGTATGCGGTCCCCACAAGCTCCCTTTTGGGGTTTTCAGACCACTCCTCTGCAGAGGGACTTTTCACTGATTCGGTGTTCCGTAAATCCGGACACCAGAGAGACATGGACAGGCCTCCAGACAAGGAGTCTTGTATGATTGACGACAACATTAAAAAAAGTGTGTGCTGCTGCATCTCTGGGTCTCCAGCAGGCTAGCTATGCTGTGATGGCTAATTTCGGTCACTCCCCGATCGGAGTCTTTGATATAGTCCTCCCTCACCTTCATGTCGAGCAGCAGCTGGCAGTGAAGCTCATCAAAGATCAGAGTCAGTCACTTTCTAAATATCACCTCCAGACAGCCTTGGACATAGGTGATTTCTGAGCCTATGCTGTGGCAGCAGCTGTCTGTGTGCATTGCAGGGCCTGGCTGCATCTGAAGGTGGACACCCAGCATAAGCTGGCTAGTGTCCCTTTCTTGGGCACTGCCCTCTTCAGTCCTGGGGTGGAAGGACATCTGGCACCCCAAGCAGAAGTCTGGGGGCCAAGGTCCAAGAAAGGGGAAAAGGCAGGGGTAGTGGTGCTCTTCTGGCAGCAGCTGCTTGTGCCCCTGCAAAAGCTGCCCAGTAATGGGGGTTGGGGGCATTGTCCTTCCAGCTGTCCTGTCGCTGACTGCTCTTCATGTCGGAGGTCAGCTGTGCTACTTATCACGGTGGTTTGCTGTCACAGTGGACAAGTGGGTGTTGGACGTAGTGGGAAGACTATTCTCTGTAGACTTTGAAGCTGTCCCGCCCTACCCCCTCCACATGCCTTGAGAGTCCAAGATGTCCTAAGGACACACTGTCTGCCCCCCCAGTTCATTCCACCTATGCTTCCAGCATTGAAGAAGGCAGCCACGGCAGCCTGGCACAGACCAGACATGGTGTCAGCTATGCCACGCAGGGCGGATAAACTTTTATCATGTCCCTCATGGTCTCCCCTGTTTTGCTGCCCAGACAAAAACTGATTCAGTAGTCATTAAGGCAGCTCATGACAGATCTAAGGTGCCCAAACACCTTAGATCTTACTTTGAGAGTCAGCTCTTGCAGCAGGTAGCACATATTGGACTGTAGGCGGCAGGACCCCACGGAAAACTTCTAGCTGGCAGTCTATAGTGGGGACCACCCTCTGATGTCAGCCCACCTTCGACATCATGTATGGTATAAAGGGAGGGCGGTCCCCAGCGTCCCCCAGTTCTTTTTTCACCGTCGACTCATGTTCATCAGCTCCATGGATCGCCTCTCACTAGTTTGACCGCCATTTTGACAAAGGTTTCCTGGCTTATTTTACCAAAAACATTTGCTTTTTCATTGAAATTGCTTCTGTGTGATATTCTCTCCAACATCCTCCATTGAAAGGCACCCCTCTAAGTGTGCTTGCAGCAGACAGATACCGTCCTAGGACGGGCACTCTGCCTGCTTGCTGTGCCTTGCGAAGGAATCTCTCAAAGCTCTAATGTTACGCTAAGTTCCTGCATTACTGTACGTTCCTCCGGCTCCCCAGACTGCCATAAGCACAAGCGACGGCGCAACAGCTCTCAGTCCTACTCCTCATTAGTGGACTCGCACCGCTCCTTAGACATGTCCTCCACTGAGATATCGTCTGTTAGGGACTTACCGATAATACCAAATCCCGGCCAGATGACCCCTTCTTCATGGAGATCATGCGGCATATCCAAACTAATATGGGATGGGAGACGGAGGACCTGGACCCAAAGAGAGACTGCTTGATGCAGTATTTACGCTAAAAGGACCTGAAACCTGTGTTCACCCTGCCTCTGGTGGATACCTTCACGGATGTCACTAAGGTGGCTTGGAGGTGCCCCTATACTTCCACCTCCATGCCTTTACAGGGCCCCTAAGAAGCAAAATTGTTTGGGAGAACAACCCTTGGCAGACTAACTGGTTATCTCAGCTGCCCACGATAGATCCCAGAGGTTGAGACACTTTAGTACTCAGCCCCTGGATAAAGAATCTAAGCAATTAGATTCCATGGGGTGGAAAGTTTACTCTTCCACCACCTGTACCATATGGAGCTTGAACTTCCTTACTCAGAATGCCCTGTGAGAACAGGGGAATGATATTGTAAAAAGACATCCCAGATTGCCCACAGAAAGCAGAAACTTGAAAAGCTTCTGCAAACCAGTTCTGATGTGGGCACGGATGTCCTCCGGTCAGCCTGCGATTCGTTGGACACTGCATCAAGGGCTGCGGCTACAGAAGTGTGCGTCTGCAGGCATTTATTGCCCCCTGGTCTCCGGTTTCACTCAGGATGTGCACAGTTATGATTGTTTCTGGAAGACTTGGGCTGGTCCCACCCTTGGTCCATTATTTCCTTTATACCAGGGGTTCTGATCTCGCTTCCTCAGACAGGCAAGGGATATGCACCTGTCATAGCAAAAGCAGACATCCAGGAAAGGAACAGCAGCAAGTGAAGAGGTGACTGCTCTCTCTCAGTGGAAGGGAAGTAAATGCAAATCTAGGAGCTTTCATTATTACTTCTTCGCATTGATATTGCATTGGGGAAAGGAGGAGTAGGAGTTTGAAGAAAGTTGTGCAATGGCTACTTAAAGTCTGTTTTTGAGTGTGGATGGGAAGGATAGAAATATAAAAAGCACTTGCTCAATATATCTAAACGTGTGCAACAAAGGAGGTAAGGGAAATAAGAAAATGTTTTGCACTGATAGAGGAGGGAGAGGGGAGACTTGGGGAGTGTTTGGTATCCTGCATCTGGAAGGGTGGGGGGTCGCTGGTGGGCAACGACAGCAATGGGTACGGTGGTAGGCTGCAACACCTGCGGTGCACCAATCTTTCTAAAAATTGCCTGGAGTGTGGGAGGATGTTTAGTGTGCAACCACATAGAAAAACTTAGAAAGGAGATTGAGGGTCTGCAGGAGGAACTAAGACAGGCAAGGCAGATTGGGGGTGGGTTTAGCCCAATACTGGAGGGAGGAAGAAGGGGAGATGAAGGAGGGCGATTTAAGCCAACAGTGGTGAGGAGAGGGTCAGAAGAAGGGAAGCAGAGACAAAGGGGCCCAGGCCAGGAAGAACAATTGCCGGGGAAACCAGGTCGGGAGACAAAAGACAAATGGAAGGAGGAGATAGGGACTTGTGAGGGGAGGCGAAGAGTTGGCAAAAGTCGTGGAGTGGAAAGGAGAGAACAGGTTATTATGAAGAGAGAGGGAGCGGGCATTTGTGAAGGGCCTTCAGAAAATAGTTGTGCACTGCTAGAGAGGAAGAAGGTGGAGGAGGGAAATTATGAAATTAGAGGAGTAATTGATAATCGCGTGGACCAAACTGGAGCGGGGGGAAGTTCTGCTGGGAGAATTGCAACAGGGTAAACGGGAAATAATGTGCAGGAGGAAGAAGAGGAGCTGGAAATGAGAGAGGGAGATGAAAGGAAGCAAGCAGGGAGTAAGAGGGGTGGAGCCTTAGTGCTGGGGACCCAATACTAAGAGGAGTTAGGTGGGGTAGCAAGGGGAGAGGCATAGTCGCATTTGGGTGGAGGCCATGCCAGGAATGACAGCGGAAAGGGTGGGACAGTCTGTTCTGAAATATGCTAGAAGGGGTAGGGACAAGCCTCATTTAATTATACATCTTGGGACAAACGACCTGGCTGACAAGACAGTAGATATAGTCCAGAGGAGGTTTGAGGAACTAGCACAATTATGTGAGGAGGCAGGAAGATCATTAACTTTTTCAGAGATACTTCTGGTGCTCAAGTCAAGCACAACAAGAAAGCTGAGAATAGAGGAATTTAACAGATGGCTAAGAACCTGGTGGTGTGCTAAAGGGTATGGGCTGTTGGGGCGGTGGGGAGGGACCTGGGAGGACAGTAGTCTCTATGCCAGGGACAGACTACACTTGAGTGAGGAGGGAAAGAAAGTGTTGAAACAGAGGATGGAGGAGTACATAGAGGAAGTTGGGAATTTAAACTAGGAGTGGGGGGTGGCAGTTGGGGAATAGATATGCAGAGACCACAGGTTGGGAAACCATATGAGCTTACCCCCCATAACAGTGCAAAAGGACAAATGGCAAGTACTGTTGGTGATGCTAGGAAAGGAGGGCAGGATGGGGGGGGGGGAGGGTGGAAGGTGGTTACCCTTAATGCTAGGAGCCTTGGGAGGAAAACTGCAGAGTTACAGGTTCTCATGGCAGAGGGAGAGGTGGACATTGCATTCATCACGGAAACATGGGCCACCCAATACAATGACTGGGACCTGTCTGTACCAGGGTACAGGTTATTTCGTAGGGACAGGGTGATTGGGAAAGGAGGGGGGGTGGCACTGTATGTGAAGGAAGGACTGAAGTGTGTAAGGGAGGAAGGGTAGTACGGAGTCACTTTGGATGCAAATCCAGGATTCCAAGAATAGGATTCTTAGAATGGGAGTGGTGTACAGGCCACCATCTCAGATGGAGGAGTTAGACAGGGAACTAGTGGGACAGATCAGGAGGACCTGCGAAGGGTAGTGTGGTGATTGTGGGGACTTCAACATGCCAGGAGTGGACTGGAGCACCCAACAACCAGGAACAGAAGGAGCAGGTACTGCTGGATGCCTTCCAGGACAGCTTCCTGCTGCAAATGGTCAGTGAACCAACCAGGTTAGGAAATACCCTTGACCTTGTGCTGGCAAATGGGGACTTTGTGAGAGAACTTACAGTGGAGGAACCGCTGTCAGGGAGTGACCACCGCTCAGTATGGCTCACATTGGATATGGGCAAGGAAGGAGTGGAATCTGGCACAGTAGTGCTGGACTTCAGGAGGGCCGACTTTGGGAGGATGGCGGAAGTGGTAAAAGGGTACCTGGCCAGAATTCAATCTAGTATGGACACTAACCAGAGGTGGGAGCTCATAAAGCTGGGGATAGTGGAGGCGACCAAAACCTGCTGCAAAGCCCAGAGCAAGAAGGCTAGGGCTAAGAAACCGATCTGGTTGAGCAAGGAGGTCATGGAAAAGGTAAGGAGGAAAAGTGCTGCCTTTAGGAAGTACAAGAAAACAGGAGGGGAGGACAGAGTGAGTACTTGACAGAATCGAAGGAGGTGACAAGGGCAGTAAGGGGAGCCAAAGCATCTACGGAACTCAGGCTGGCACAAGGCATTAAGAAGGGGGAGAAGGACTTCTTTAAGTACATCAGGGAGAAAAGGAGCTGTAAGGACCACATGGTAAGGATTAGGAAGGAGGGGGGTTGGGTGGAAGCAGGGTGCGATAAGGCGGAAGCACTAAATGAGTACTTCTGCTCAGTATTTACTAAAGAGAAGAGGGAGGGTGACACCCAAGGTGGGAGAAATGGCAGAAGCGGGGGTGGTGACAGATGGGGAAATCATGGAGAGTAGAGTTCAAGAGGGTTTGAAGGCACCGAGAGTCGACAAAGCCAGGCCCAGATGGCATCCACCCAGGGTACTGGAAAGAGCTGGCGAGGTCCTTGCAGGACCTTTGGCGAACCTATTTAATGCCTCACTACATTCGGGGTGTGTACCTCAGGACTGGAGGATGGCTCATGTGGTGCCCCTCCACAAGAGTGGCCCCAAGGATGAACCGGGAAACTACAGACCAGTGAGCCTCACATCCATCGTGGGTAAGCTAATGGAGACTATCCCAGGGTTTTAAATAATTGATTAGCAGTTTTTTCCTTGGGACTATACTAACTGTATAGAAAGTATTTATATAGATATTCTAGAAGTGCTGTGTTTGTTAAACACAGTGAGGCAAGAGCTATGCATTTTCACAAAGATTTAGCACGTTTATGAGCAAAACGCTAATCAATTTTTAGAGTTAAATAAATCCCTGCTATCCTGAAGGAGAGGCTGGTGGCCCTCCTAGAAGCCAAAAGACTACAGGATAGCAGACAGCATGGCTTCATAAGTGGCAGATCCTGCCAAACCAACCTGGTCGAGTTCTATGACTGGGTAACTAGGCAACTGGACAGGAGCCATGCAGTGGATGTCCTGTATCTGGACTTCTGTAAGGCATTCGACTCAGTGCTACATGGAAGGCTGGGAAGGAAGCTAGTAGGCACAGGGGCGGGTGCAGAGCTGGTGAGATGGGTAGGAAACTGGCTGCAGGGAAGGCAACAGAGGGTGGCAGGTGGGGAGCTCTCACACCCAAGGGCAGTGACGAGCGGTGTTCCACAGGGCTCAGTGTTGGGACCAGTGTTGTTTGTGATATTCATTGCAGACATATCATTGGACATCAAGAGCAAGATCAGTCTGTTTGCTGATGATACCAAGGTAGGTGTGTTGGGGGATGGCAGGGGTTGCAGGATGATCTGGCAAAGCTTGAAACCTGATCAGACACCTGGCAACTGGGCTTTAATGCCAAAAAGTGCAAGGTGCTGCATTTTGGGATGAAGAACCCAAGGAGGAGTTACCAGCTAGGGGGAGTGCAGCTAGCCCAGACAGAGGAGGAGAAGGATCTGGGTGTGCTCATTACAGGGTCAACGAACAACTCGGCACAGTGTAGGAAGACAGCTGCAAGGGCCAACAAAATGCTGGGTTGTATTACAAGGGGTATATCCTCGAGGAGGGAGGAGGTGATTCTGCTACTGTATAGGTCATTAGTTAGACCACACCTGGAGTACTGCATGCAGTACTGGCGTCCGTATCTGAAGAGGGACATTAAGTTACTGGAGGGGGTGCAGCGCAGAGCGACAAAGATGATCAAGGGGCTGGGGGACTTATCATACGAGAGGAGGTTGAAGGAGTTGAACATGTACTCACTGGAGGAGAGGAGAGACGAGAGAATGATTGAAACCTTTAAATACATGAAAGGAATAAACAAGACTGGTACAGAGGGCTGTTCAAAGTAAGGGAGGGGAGGGCCACCAGGGGCTATGATACGAGATTGGAGCGAGGAAGGTTCAGGAGGGAGATGAGGAGACACTTTTTTACAGAGAGGGTGGTGGCTGGGTGGAATGAGTTACCTGCTGAAGTGGTATGCAGTAGAACAGTGGACTGCTTCAAACGAGGATGGGACAGGACAAGGGGGAGGGTTAATGAAAGGGAAGGGTGGAAGGGAGGGGCAGCTGCAGAAAAAGGGGTGCTAGCTGCACATTCAAGCAGACTTGATAGACCTCTAGGCCTTTATCTGCTGGCAGATTTCTTATGTTCGTATGTAATAACATTCTAGACGCACCCTATCAGTGTTCTGTCCTCTTTGGTGAGGATTCTGAAAAGATCAGCACCAAATTACAGGCCTCCAGTAAGGCCGTTTAGTCAATGCACTCCATGTATAAACCAAAACAAAGGCCTTTTCGAAAAGCTCACTTTCAAGAGAGAGGGGGACAACTAGCTTGCTTTCTGCCTCAACAGCAATAGCAAGGTGTTTACGGCTGTAAGGGCCCATTCAGAGACACCGCAGGACATGTTTCTTGGGCCACCAAATCAGCACAAGCCGCTCTCCCCCCCTCCCACAACTTCCTGACTCCTTGTTGGACCCACCCCCTCCCGTGACCCTGACAGTGGAGACAGTCGGAGGCCACTTTTCTCTCTGCGCCAAGGGCTGGCGAGAGATCACCTCAGACCAGTGGGTCCTACGAATGACAGGCAATGGACACTCAGTAGAGTTAAGTCCAGATGCCACCAGACAGCCCCCTGTTTCCCATCTCATGCCAGACTCATCCAAGCAGAGATTCAGACACTCCTGCTCAAAAGAGCCATAGAGCCTGTTCCCTGCTCTCAGAGGGGCATGGGCTTCTATTCACATTTTTTCCTTGTGCCCAAAAAAGACAGGGGATTTGTGCCCCATTTTGGAGCCCGTGACCTCAACCGGTTTGTGGAATACAGACTGTTTCAGATGGTCACTTTGCAGGGTTTACTACCCATGATGCATCAGGGGTATTGGATGGCATCACTGGACATGCAGGACACCTTTCTCTACATCCTAGTGGCCAAGCCTCACAGGAGGTTTCTCAGATTCCAGTTCCAAGAGAGGCATTACCAGTTCAGGGCACTGCCCTTCGGCCTATCCTTGGCCCCAAGGGTTTTTATCCAGTGCTTGGCAGTGGTGGCAGCAGCCCTCTGAATGAAAGGGCACTACATTTTTCCTTACCTGGACGACTGGCTGTTTACAGCTTCGTCCAGCGAGCAGCTGCGCCATACGATTCTGGACACCTGTTCTCTCTTTGGAGATCTTGGTATCACCATCAACGTTCCAAAGTCCTCCTTGATCCCGACCCAATCCCTCCAGTTTATAGGAGCACTGCTTGACACCACTCGAGGGAAGGCCTTCTTGCCAGAGGACAGGGCACTTCGCCTTCAAGGCTTGGTACACCACATCTCATCCCTCCCAGTGGTCCCAGCCAGGATGTTGCTTCAGCTTTTAGGCCATATTGCTGCATCCATCTTAACAGTTCCTCTAGCCAGACTGCATACAAGGACGATTCAGTGGACCCAGAGTCCAGTGAGATCAAAGATGGGACAATCTGGACCAGCCGGTCTCTATTACAGAACCGGTCCATCGAGAACTCAGCTGCTGGATGACATCTCCCTCCCTCCCTTGCCGAGGGGATGCCCTTTCAGAAAACTGCTCTGGATCAAGTCTTGAGATCCAATGCCTCAGGAATAGGTTGGGGTGCACATTTGGACATCCACAGTACACAGGGCACCTGGTATACAGCCAAGAAGATTCTCCACATAAATAGTCTGGAAATGAGCAGTCCTCTGTCTTACAGGCTTCGAGCACAGTGCTTTGCCCGGGACACCTCCTGGTCCAGACGGACAACATGGCAGTGGTGTTTTACCTCAACAAGCAAGGTGGCACCCACTGTCATCCCCATTGTCGGGAGGCAGTGAGGGTCTGGAACTGGGCCATATCCCACCACCTAGAGATTTCGGGCGGTTCATGTTCCAGGGGTTCAAAACACCCTGGCCGATGTTGTCCGTTGGACTCTGTCCAGAGCACACGAATGGGCTCTTCTACAGTCTGTTGTAGACAGTCTTTTCGAAAGATGGGGCAGATCGGAGCTAGACATCTTTCCATTCCCTACCAATGCAAAGTTGCCCAGTTTATACCCGCTAGATCCAGGGCCTGAAGTTTTCTGGTGAGATGCGTTGTCCCTCTCCTGGAGAAGGAGGTTCGTTTACATCCCCCCCTTCCTGCTCGTTCAGAAGGTTCTTCTCAAGTTACAAGTTAAGGAGCAGTGATGATTCTGGTGGCCCTGCTGTGTCCATGTCAGATTTCGTTTCCACTGCTGCAACAACTGGCTGCCAAACCCCCGATTCCCCTGCCACTGAACACTCAATTGCTCTCCCAGGATGACGGGACCTAGGTTCAGTCGAACCTTTGGTCTCTCCATCTCCATGCATGGCTCCTGAGGACATAACTAAGTCACACTTTGGGATCTCGGACAGGGTTGCAAACATTCTGTTGGCCACCAGGAAACCCTCCACCAGAGCCACTTAAGCCATGAAATGGAAGCGCTTTTGCCTCTGGGCGGCTGCCCACTGTCTTGATCCCTTGTCCTGTCTGGTGAGCTTGCTCCTAGAGTATCTGTTGTCATTCTTGGACTCAGTGTTGGGCTATTCATCCATCAAGGTGCATTTGTGTGCAATATGTGCCTACCCATACCCCTGTACAAGGCAGAACTGTGGCATAGTTGGATGTAGCCCCCACCTTTTTGCGGGGCATTCTTCATATAAAGTCCCCCATCAGGGACCCCCGTCCCTCTTTGGGACTTGCTTTTCATGTTAGCAAAGCTAACGTTACCTTCGTTTGAACCAGCCACTGATTGCAAGCTACACTTTCTTTTCCTGGAGAACATTATTTTTGGTTACTGTTACTTCTGCTCAAAGAATTTCCAACTCCAGGCCCTGATGTGTAAGGAGCCTTATTTGGTGTTCCACAAGGACCGGGTGGCTATGAGGACCAATCCTAAGTTCTTACCAAAGGTAGTGTTCCAGTTGACTCTGAATTAGGACATGCACCTCCCAGTGTATTATCCTGAACACTCAAACTGGGGGGAGGCTGTTCTCCACACACTAGATGTTCATCGCATTTTGCGTTTCTCTCTCTCTCTCCAGAACAAGAGAATTTCGACGTTCTGATCAGCTTTTTGTTTCCTTTGCCCCCAGGATCCAGGGGGCTTCTGTAGCCAGACTCTTTCTAAATGGCCTGTTAACTGCATATCATTTTGTTACCAAAAGTATGACAAACCTTGCCAGGTTTGTTGAAGGGTCATTCCATGAGTGGAGTACAGGCCTCTTTTGCTGCCCTTAGAAATGTGTCTGCGGCTGACATTTGTGCAGCAGCCACGTGGAATTCTGTTCACACCTTTATCGGACACTACAGTCTCGTCATTGCCTCCAGATGCAGAGCTGGCTTCGGCCTTTCGGTTCTGCAGGGACTCCTCTCCTGAGGGCACTTCACTCTGAATATTATTCTACTTCCTCCACCCGAGACTAGTCTGGGTCCCTTTTACTGCTTGGGACTCCGTCTTATATGTGTTACCTGCTGCAAGAGCTGACTCTTGAAATAAGATAGTACAGTTAAATAAGAACTTACCATAATAGTAGATCTTATTTCGAGAGGATTCCTTCAGTAGGTCATCACATATAGGACTGGCGCCACCTGGCGGCGTTGGGCCGTCACGGCAGACTTTCTAGCAATCCCTGGCGGAGGCGGCCCATGTGCGTCGTGACTTACGTCAGCATGACTGATACAGTGGGCGGTCCCCACGCCCACCCCCTAGTTCTTTCCCACCGTCGCCTCATGTCATTCGCATTGCAGACTTCCATATAATGATTGTCGTGAAAGTGTCTTGCGTCAGAATTTCCTTCTGTAAAATTCTCTACTTTTATTCCGTTTTCATTAATGTCTTCACCCAAGAAGAGGTGCTCCTCCTGTGGCATGCAGATTCCACACAAGGACTGTCATCTCAAGCGCATCCTATGTTTAGGCCCAGACCACCCTGTCTCCTCCTGTCCGGAGTGCCAGACCTTCAACCAGGCCACTAAGAAAAGGAGACAGCAGGCTTTGGAGGCCCATCTCTTGAAAACCCGCTTGGCTTCTCTAGAGAAGAATATGGACCGTTTGAGAGAGTTCTCTGCAGATAAATCTTCTTCGAAGAAACATAAGGAGAAGTCTAGGGAGCGGGAGCGTGCCACGGATGACACGCGGTCCTCAAAGAGCAAGGCCCAGCCGCCGCCCAGGAAATCTGATGGTAAGTCTGGTGAAACCATAGCGGGTCAGTCGATAGTCTGCTCCTCCGATGACCGCACTGTGTCAGCCAATAAGTCGGCTCCCCAGTCTGTGGGGACCCGCCTGGCACCCGTCGATAAGTCAGCCGGGGGCTCCTCCCCTGCCCATTCGATGCCACCTGCTAAGACGCTTGGCCATGAAGGCCACTCGGTTATGGTTCCCCTGCCGGCACCTCATCCAACGTCCGGCAGAACCACGTCACCGGCGGGTACTTCTAGCAAAGAATGCCGAGAACCCCTCGACGTTGTCGATTCTGCGGGGTCTACTCCACGCTCTCCCCTTGGGGTAAAAGCGAAGGAGTCTCCTCCTCGGCTGGCTGGCCTTTCTGTGGAGGCCATTTCTCCTCCGGTGGGATCCCTGTAGAGCTGATCCCGTCCAAGATTCTGCTAGTGGGCCCGGTGAACCCTAATCCTACGCCGGATGTCCCGACTTCCGTTCCTCATCTGGGACTAAGCGATCGGCCTCAGCTGTTGACTCCAACGCCAGACGTCCCGACGATGGTTTCTCAGCCAGGACTCTGCGATCGGCCTCGGCTGTGGCCTGACACCAGATCAGTCCTGCCGTGGGGCCCATCGCCCAGTCGATGTCGGCTTCTGGCACCAGATTGGGTGGTGCCAGTTCCGGCGCCAATCAGTTCCCTGGCGTGGGCTGTCCCGCCGAGACCCCAGCTTATATGTACTGTGTATGTGTGTAGATATACTGTGTGTGTGTGTGTGTGTGTGTGTGTGTATATATATATATATATATATATATATATATATATATATATATATATATATAAAATATAGTGTACACAACAGCGGATCCGACATGGGTACCCCCGCCACCAGACCTGACGATGGGGATCTACTCTAGACCTTGAACTGTCCCCCCACTACCCGTTGGGTTTCCTTGGGGACCACTACCCGGCTGGCCCCCCCTCCAGACTGAAGCCACTATGGACAGTTCTAACCTGGGTTCATTCCCTTTTCTCATTACCAGGGATTCCAGGGCTATCACTGAAGGAACATGAAGTCTTGCTGTATTCTGACTGTTGCAGTTAGCACCAGCACTTAAAGTGCCCTGGAGAGTAGAGGGTTAATTTTCTATGCAGAGCATAGAACGTTGAGCTCGAGCTCGGTTCAAACCTCTGTCTGCTGCACTTTGAAGCACAACTGTCCAACTCTTTACTCCACCTAACTGAACGGCCACTCCGGAGATTTCTCCTTTGCTCACGGTTCGTAAATTGGTTAAAGTCCTTGGTTTTACCGATTTTATTTTTCGCAAGTTTCGGTTCTGATCTCTGTCTGTGGTACAGTAAGTATTAGGTAGTGAACTAGACATTATAAACTTGTGGAAATTTTAAAAATTTATTTTTCAACCAGTTCGGCTGAACCATCCATTTTGTGATTTTATATATTCTGTCTTTGTTTTTAAACTTAGAGTGTGGTTACCGGTCCTTATCGTTTATATATAAAAAAAAAAAAAAAAGCATTTTCCTCTTTTTTTTCCCCCAATACCTGTGACACGGTTAGAAACCAATAAGGGTGTCTTGCCTCGGTGTTTGCCATAAAAAGGGTAAGTTTGTGGTTAGGATGGCTATGTCTGAGAAACCCGAAAGAAAAACTGGGCCCACTGGGTTTCAACACTGCAGTGTGTGTGGGGAGGTCTTTGCTAAGGCTGATCCCCACACCACCTGTGTTTGTCTGGGGTTTGACCACCTCGATTCAGACTGCAAGATCTGTAAAAATTTCCCTGAGTCTACCCTGGAAAAAAGATTAGGTAGGCTCAGGGATAAGGAGACCGTGAAGTCCACTGACACAGATGGCCAGCCCGGTTCGGTTCCAACTGAACCTGAGGGAGTGCCCTCTGACCAGGGCGATACTTCTTCAGGCAAGAGGAGAGCAGATCCTGAGGGATCGGTTCCTACAAAAAGAGAAAGAAAAGAAAAAGCGTCCTATTTGGATCCAGAGACCCATTTTCCGACCGCCGAAGAGATTGCCAGTACAATAAGTATTGTAGAATTGCTTTGTCCGGTTCCGTCTGATTCAGTGCCTTCTGGCGGGCGCTCAGTTCGTTCGGTTCCTCCAGTTCAAGATTATGCCCCTGAAGATTTCTAGGAACTGGATTTGGAGGTGGATAATGATGATCACGACGATGGTGTGGGAGGTCTGGTTGAGCCCATTGAACCAGACATCTCCCCAGACAGGCCTTCTGGTGTTTCCCCTCCTAGGTTTTCTCAGTCCCCTTCCCACTACATGTTTTGCAGGAAAGTGGCAGAAACTCTCCAGCTCCCTGTGGAAGAAGCTGTAGAGGAACAAGAGGAACCTGATTATGTGGAGATGATGGACATCCCAGAGTCCACGAGACTGTCTATTCCCCTTCATAAGTCTTTTGGGAAACAGACACAAAAGATTTTAAAAACTCCAAATTCTGTACCTCCTGTTAACAGAAGGATGGACAAAAGGTACACCTCATCAGGTTCTGGTACAGAGTACTTGTATCAACATTGCAGTCATGTTGGGGTTGTGCAGACTGCAGCCTGTGATAAGGCTAATATATCCTTGGCTTCACACCCCACTGATAAAGACTCTAGGAAGCTGGATGCCATGGCAAAGAAACAGTACATGGCATCTGCCTTAGGACTCAGGCAGACTAATTATATGGCCTATTCAGCCAGGTACCAGAAATACAGGTGGGACACTGTACTGGCACTGGCTAAGCAGGCTTGTCCCCAGCTAGCCTTGGAGCTGGAGGGGGTGGCTGCTGATGGGATTGAGGCATCTAAGGTACAGATCTTCCTGGACTAAGTCTTCATCACTATTCACACTAGCGGGATAGAGCCGAAGGCGCTAGGACCAAGCGGGAGCCTATAGTTTTCTGAAGGGTCGGCGCCGAGACAGGACCACACATGCACGGCACCACGAGACTAGCTTGCGCCTTTGTGTAAAATGGATCCAATTATACAGGTTTCTGGTTGGTAATTCTCAGTAATTCAATAAAGCCAACACACTATTTCTTTGCCAAATTAGTGGTACTTTATTATGATAGTATTAAGATTTGCAAGAAAAATTATATTGTAACAATAAAAACGCACCCTGACAGGATGAATAGTTGCAATACACAAAAAAAAACAAAAAAAAGAACAATCCTATTTTAACAGTAAGAATGCATCTTGTCATGATTAATAATCCTAGTTTACAAAAGGGAATACATGCTAACATTATTTTTAAACATCAGGTAGCCCACCACTACCTGGGTGTTCCTGTTAAAATTTAGTTCTAAACAGCCAATTGGGGCAATCCCAGTTGGGGGTTCCTAACATGCAATCTAGACAGCTAGTAATATTTGCATTACAGGGCTGCAGATTTTGCAGAGAAAATGGAATTATACCCTGCTTACTCTGCGTTCCGAGCGCTATGGCCAGTTGGATATCACCAACTTCTGTCCTCTTGGAGACATTAGACCTGACAATTAGGTCTCATTTATACCTAACCTGTTTTCATTAAAAGACCGAACTGGAGTTTCCCAAAAACTACCTCAGCAGATTTAGCCTGGCCACCTGGTCATTAATACATTCCCATAATCAAAGTTTTTGATGCATCCTGTAACTACAATTTCTGAGACATCCCATAATCAAAGTTCTTGGTTATGAGATGTACCTGACCTTTTGACAAGACAGGGGAATTGTTATTCTCATCCTTGGAGGGGAGTGCAAATGATGAGGGAATTGTATGTTTATCACAAATAACTTTTGTCTTAGGGGCCAGAAAGCATATGAGAGATGTGACCAGCTTGCTACAAATGTCAAAGTAACCTTGTACCAGCAACCAAATGAGGTATCTCATTATTTCTCATTGGTTTTCTGTTAAACATTTTTTTAATACAAGAGAATTATATGATAAACTTTTAACAGTCAAGGTTAAACACAGTTATTAGCAGCTGTGCACATCTCGGGCACAACCTCACTATGCTTTCAGCTATTTTTCTTCATTTTATAGAATCTTACAATCAACCCTTTTAAAGTCTTACACACACACACACACATATTAAGTGACATGGTGGTATTTAGCCACTTGCAGCTTTTTGCTACTAGGTATACCAATTCACATGTTGGCATTATTTAGTCATCTACTAGCCACCTTCACTTTTTACTAGCCCTTTATCAATCTACACTAGCCGTTTTACACCTTTCTATCTCTTCAACCTTTTGGTTAGCCAACTACATATTGTTGATAAAAGTTTGGTCACTGGTTACTAAAACCTTGGCCACTGGTCACTAAACTTTGGCCACTGGCCACTTTCAGCATGTGTAGGCTGTCTCAGCGTCGACCCTCCAACCATCTCAGTTCCTTTTCTCCCGCTGTCGACTGCGCTTGGATGTTGATATTACTCGTCTGCCGGAGTCTAAGTTTTCGTCTATACGACAGCAGCTTTAATGTTTAATTTAATATTTTAAGTAGTAATTTCTTATTTTCTGAACAAGAAGATTACGAAGAAGAAGAAAAATAAATTTTCTGCCATCAACGAAGTCATCCTTAGAAGGTAGCGGTGACGGTAGGAGGACTTCTTTTGAAAGTTTTTATGGCAGATGGGCTTTGTCCAGTCTGCCACCATTAATTAACTGGGGGAGGTCCGACTACGGACAGTCCTGTGCTTGGGGGACAGTCTTCTGAAGCAGAAATCTAGCCGTTCTGGGGATCCGGCACCACTTAACCTCAAGCTCTTCTCACTCGTTGGGGGAAGAAGAATTGGTGCCGCTCGAGGTTGCCAATTGGTATATCTGCACGAGGATTGTTCGTCAGGAGGGGCACCGGGCCTGAACCGACTTTGGTGGGTTCCTCTTGGCCCTGCTCCTAACAGCTGCATTCTTGACTCTGAGCTCCAGCTCTGTCCTTGTTGGAGCTCCGGTGGGCAGTTTCACCTTTGGGCCGCTCCTGTGGAGCAGGGGGTTTGACATTCCAGTTTTTCCTGGCTCTGTTCCTGATTTTGGGACCAGTGCCGGGTTGATTGGATCACGGTGGGCGATCGACCCCTCGTGCCTATCCCCTCTCCCTTTTCTGTGCAGGGGCCGGCACGGGCACCACTGTTTTCTTCTCCCCTTCTCAGGATTTCCATTGGCAGTTTCCGTTGGGCGCCGTGGCTGGTGTCTCGGTCGGCGCCGTGCATGGGTTGGCGCCATTGCTCTGTGCAGTGCCGTGGGTGCTCTTGTTGCTGCCATTGGTTGTCGGTGCCGTTAGTGTCTGGGTGGTGCCGTGCACCCTCGGGTGATGCTGTGCACCTGTGGGCAGCACCGTTCAACCCGCTGGTGGCATTGGTGCCATGGGTGGTGCAGTGCGTGCCCATGGGTGTCATGGGTGCCACAGGTGCCATGGGTACCCTTGATGCCATGAGTACCATGGATGGCACCAGGAGCACCCATGGGTGCTATGGGTGACACCACGGGCACCCATGGGTGCCACTGGTGCCCTCGGGTGCCATTCTTGCCATGGGTATCATACCAGGGGTGTCAGGGTGACCTCGGGTGCCAGTGCTACATGGGTGCCCGGGGTGCCTGCGGGTACTGCCGCGGCTACCCTTGGGTATCACCCAGGTTGGCATAAGCACTGCGTGGCGCCCTCCTGTGCCACGAGTGATGCTGGTGCCGCACTGGTGCTAGTGGGTGCTGTATGGCAGAAGTAGTGACACATTTTTCCTTTTTGGACTTCCTTTCCACAGAACTTGTGGCGGGATGTTTATCGCAGAATGAACTCCTGTTTTGCTGATTATTTTTTCCCCACATCTTATTGAGTGGTGGTCTGTGTGGGATCTTGTCATCCAGCGGTTTTCTGCTGATGTAACTCTGCTGTATTGCTCTGCCAGCGGAATCTTATTCTGCTCAGCACTTTCTCAACTTCCTACGTGGTACCAAGCTCCTTGACATCCTTCCTGATGGCGGAGTCTCCAGTGGCTCTGACCTAGACCTCTCTTGGAGGTCCTTCTAGTGTATAAGTGCATCTAGATGGGTCTTTCAAACAACATGAAGTCTTGCTGTATTCTGACATATGCAGTGATATCCAACCTTTGAACTGCCCCAGAGAGGAAAGAGTTAACTTTCCATGCAAGGCATGGAATGCTGAGCTCGAGCTCGGTTGAGACTCTGTCTGTTGTTGTTTGAACCCAAACCGCCAGATTCTTTACTCCGCCTCACTGAACAGTCGCTCTGGAGATTTCTCCTTTAGTCGGTTAAAGTGTTGTTTTTTTCCTCAGTTTTAACCAAATTTCTTCCATCTAACCTGTCGGTTCAGTCTCTGTCTGTGGTACCGTGAGTACTAGATGGTTTATTATTGTAGCTTCTTTGTGGAACTTGTAAACGTCTGATCGGTTCAGTTTGAACCGATCAGGTTTGTAAAAAAGTTTGTTCTGCTTTTTAGAGTGTAGTAACCGGTCCTTATCGGTTCTAAAAAAACGGATTTCATTACGGTTTTTTCCACGACCCGTAACACGGTCAGGAACCGATAAGGGTGTCTTGCCTGGCGGATTGCCGAAAAAAGGGTAAGTTTGGTTAGGACTGGCCATGTCTGAGAAACCCAAAAGAAAAACCGGGCCCACTGGGTTTCAACACTGTAGTGTGTGTGGGGAAGCCTTTGCTAAGGCTGATCCCCACACCACCTGTGTTTATTGTCTGGGGTTTGACCACCTCGATTCAGACTGCCAGATTTGCAAAAGTTTTCCCACAGCTACCCTGGAAAAGAGAGTAGGTAGGCTGAGGGAAAGGGAGGCCAAAAAGTCCGCTGACCGGATGGCCAGCCGGTTCAGTTCCAACCGAACCAGAAGGGGTGCCCTCTGACCAGCGAAACTTTTAGGCAAAGGAGAACTGACTCTGAGGAGTCTGTTCCGGTTAAAAGAAAAAGAAGGGATAAGTCAGCCGGTTCGGATCCACAAGTTCTTTCTCCAACCGCTGATGAAATAGCCAAAGTGATATTGATTGTTCAGTCGCTAACTCCGGTTCTGAGCGAACTGGCACCATTGGTTAGGGGCTCACTTCCATCGGTTCATCCGGTTCTGGATTATAATTTAGAGGATTTTTATGAACCGGAGGAGGAGGAGAAGGAGGGAGAGTATGAGGATAGTGATGGTGATTATGAAAGTCTGGATGTGCCCATTGACCGGACATCTCCCCAGACAGACCTTCAGGTGTTTCTCCTCCTAGGCTTTCTGAGTCCCCTTCCCACTTTGTTTTACAAAATAGTGGCTAAAACTCTCCAGCTTCCTGTGGAGGAAGCAGTAGAGGATCAGGAGCAGCCTGATTATGTTGAGATGATGGACATCCCAGAGTGTAGGAGGCTGTCTATTCCGCTCCATAAGTCTTTTGGGAAACAGACATTTAAAATTTTAAAGGACAAAAGAATGAACAAGAGGTATACTCTTTCAGGCTCAGATACGGAGTTCCTTTCCCAGCAATGCAGCCAAGTTGGGGTAGTGCAGGCTGCTGCCTGTGATAAGGCAAATATACCCTTGGCTTCACACCGCCCAGATAAGGACTCCAGGAGGATTGATGTCATGGCAAAGAAACAGTACATGGCAGCATCTTTGGGACTCAGGCAGGCTAATTATATGGCTACACAGCTAGATACCAGAAGTCTAGATGGAACACAGTGGCTCTAGCTAAACAGGTCCCTGGCCAGCTTGCCAGGAGCTGGAGCAGGTGGCTGCAGATGGTATTGAGGCATCCAAGGTACAGTTTCATGCTGCAGTGGACTCAATGATGTTTCATCTAGAGTCATGGCTACATCTGTGGCCCTTCATAGGATGGCTTGGCTCAGATATACTAGCCTGTCACGGAAACCCAGACTAAGGCCATGGATTTTCCTGTTGTTGGTAATTCTCTGTTTGGGGAGCAGACAGAGAACTACATGAAGAAAATGGATGAGTACAGGACCACCTACAGGAGTGCTCAGGCCAGAAAGGCAGAGCCACTCCCCAGAGCAGCATTCCAGGGGCAGGCCTTTCATAGGCCTTTCTTCCAACCGCCCTCCTCTTCTGCCTTTGCCCAGAGGGGGTTCTTCAGAGGAGAGGCAGGCGGGTATAAGCAGGCCTGCTACCACCCCTCAGCCTAAAGCCCCTGCCAAACAAGCACCCTGATGGGTTTGCCCTGGCCGATTCTCCACTACCAGTAGGGGGCAGACTGGCTTACTTTGTCCAGGACTGGATGTCTTTAACATCAGACAAATGGGTCCTGGAAGTAGTAAGCCAGGGACTGGTTCTCGGCTTCAAACAGTTTCCCAAGTTGAGATCCAGATCCTTTCCACCTGCAAATCCTTCAGAGGCCCTTGCCCTAGAGGCAGAGGTCTCTTCCCTCCTAGCTCTCAGAGCCATAGAAAGGGTTCCACCCCTACACAAGGGAAAAGGATTGTACTCCAGGTACTTCTAACCCCCAAAAAGACAGGAGAATGGTGGCCCATCGTGGATCTCAGGTATTTAAACAAGCACCTTTTAAAGCCAAAGTTCAGAATGGTGACTCTGGGAATAATTCTACCCTCTCTAAGGCCAGGGGACTGGCTAGTCTCCCTGGACCTCAAGAATGCCTATTTCCACATTCTCATTAGATGCTTCCACAGAAAGTACCTCAGGTTCGAGTTGCCCTCAGGCCACTATTAATTCAGAGCAATGCCCTTTGGCCTAACATCAGCCCCAAGGGTGTTCACAAAATGCCTGGCAGTAGTGGTTGCTTTCCTAAGGAGAAAAAAGGTCTCCATCTTTCCATACCTGGACGACTGGCTCATAGTGGGTCAGTCTCCAGACCAAGTCAAGTCACACCTACAGATAACTCAGCAACTGCTCACTTCTCTAGGATTCCTCCTGAATCTTTCAAAGTCAGTTCTAGAGCCGGTGCAGCTCCTCACCTTCATGGGGTGGAGCTGGATACAATAAGGGCAAGAGCCTTCCTTCCCCTGGACAGGGCAAGGACCCTTGTTACACTGGCCTCTTCATTCACACTTCAGGTGTCTCGACTAGCAAGGCATTTTCTACAGCTCCTGGGCCACATGGCTGCCTCTATAGCAGTGGTCCAAGGAGCAAGATTTCAGATGAGGGACATTCAGTTCCACTTAAGAGCCTTCTGGTCCCAGAGAAAGGATTCTCTGACCAAGCTAATCCCAGTGACTCGAACCCTGATCCAGGCTTTGCAGTGGTGGCAGGATCAGGACAACCTAAGGCAAGGAGTCCCCTTCGTCACTCAATCTCATTCTCTAATCCTTACCACAGATGCCTCCCTCTTGGGCTGGGGAGCCCACTTGGGGGATCTAACCACCCAAGGGTTGTGGTCACCTGAAGAATCTCTGCTTCACATCAATCTATTAGAACTCAGAGCAGTGTTTCTAGCACTTCAAGCTTTTTCCAAGTCTGTTCAGAACAAAGTAGTTCAGATCAGGACAGACAATACCACCACCATGTGGTACAGCAACAAGCAAGGGGGCACTCTGTCTACGGCCTTGTGCACGGAAGCAATGAAGTTGTGGTCTCTGGCCTATTCCCTGAACACCTCTCTGATAGCAGTGCACCTCCCAGGGAAGGACAATGTCCTTGCAGATGCTCTCAGCAGGATATCTCAGGGCCATCACGAATGGTCCCTAGATCCCCTGATTTTCAAAGTGATCTTCTCCAGACGGAGCACTCCACAGATAGATCTTTTTGCAGCCTCAGACAATCAGCAACTTCCTCTTTTTTGCTGCAGACCCCCAGTGTTGGGCTCAGTCCCCTTGGATGCTCTGGTTCTCAGCTGGGAAGGGAAGTTCCTGTATGTTTTTCCCCCTTCCCTCTCCTGTTCCAGGTACTAGTCAAAATCAGGTCTCAACCCTGCAAAGTGATTCTGATTGTTCCAGACTGTGCCAGACAGCCCTTGTACCCTCTCTTGCTGTCCTTAGCGGTCCACCTTCCCCTGTCTCTTCCCAGGAATTACAACCTGTTAACATGTTCTCAGGGGAGGGTTTCGTATCCGAATCTCAAATCTCTCAATCTCAAGGCCTGGCTCTTGAAGAGTTAGAGTTTACTGATTTGCATCTCTCTCAAGGTGTTCTGGATATTTTAAAGGCTTCTCGAAAGCCTTCCACCAGAAAGACTTAAAACTCCAAATGGAAAAGGTTCACTATTTGGTGCTCTGGTAAGCATATTTCTGTAGAATCTGCTGGGTTGCCTAAAGTCCTGGACTATATGGTTCATCTCAATAGCTTGGGACTCAGACCAGCTACACTTAGAGTGCATCTGGCAGCTGTCTCTGCCTTCTTATCAGCAGGCAAGCACTCTTCCCTTTCAGCTCATCCTGTATTCTGTAAATTATTCAAGGGATTGCTGCATACCAATCCTCCCTTCAGGGACCCTGCCCCTGCTTGGGACCTTAATGTTTGCATTGATTAGCATATGCAACCGCCTTTTGAACATTTGTCCTCAGCAGAGCTTAAGTACTTGACTTGGAAAACTGTGTTCTTGGTAGCCATTACTTCTGCCAGACGCATAAGTGAGTTACAGGCCCTGTCAGTGGAGCCTGATTTTCTCTTTCCGTAGAGATAAGGTGGTCCTCGGGACTAATAGGAAGTTTTTGCCTAAGGTGGTTTCAGATTTCCACGTTAATCAGTCTGTCTCTTCCTGTTTTCTTCACTGACCATTTCTCCTCTGGGGAGAGGAGGCTGCACAGCCTGGATGTGAAAAGGGCCCTTAGCTACTACATAGAGCGCACCAAGGGTCACAGGTTTGACTCCCTCCAGTTGTTCCTCATTTATGGTGAGGTTGGCAAGGGAAAACCTACCACCAAGAGAACTATTGCCAGGTGGATTGTCTCTTGTATACAATTCTGCTATGAAAAATTAGGTAGGATACCACCCTCAGGCCTGAGGATTCACTCTACTAGAGGTACAGCTGCTTCCCTGGCTGCTGCCAGGGATATTCCTATCTTGGAGATTTGTCAAGCAGCCACCTGGAAAATGGTACATACTTTCACCAAGCATTACTCTCTGGCTATCCAGGCTAGGAGTGATGCTCGGTTTGGCACAGCAGTGCTTCAGAGCCTGTTTCCAAAGTAGGTTCTGTCCCTCCTCCATGGAGGTACTGCTTGGTAGTCTGCATATGTCAGAATACAGCAAGACTTCATGTTGTTTGAAGAAAAATACTCACCTTAGTAATGTTGTTTCTTCTAATGGAGTCTTGCTGTATTCTGACCTCCCCTCCTCCCTCTCAGAACCTGGGTTTTGGGATGTGGGTGGGCAGACAGTATTGGCACCCTATAATTTTCTCCTTTTCTCACCCTCTTATGTTTGGGTGTGTGTTGTGTTTTTGTTTTTGGGTTTCCTGACTTGAGTCTTTGCCTTGGAACCAAAAACTTTTTATTAAATTTAGTTGCCAGTTGGCTAGTGGAGTTTACAGTTTCCACACAGGACGTGCAGTGAGTATAGCTCGTAAAGATCTGGCGGTTTGGGTTCAAACAACAACAGAGTCTCAACCGAGCTCGAGCTCAGCATTCCATGCCTTGCATGGAAAGTTAACTCTTTCCTCTCCGGGGCAGTTCAAAGGTTGGATATCACTGCTTATGTCAGAATACAGCAAGACTCCATTAGAAGAAACAACATTACTAAGGTGAGTAATTTTTTCTTCCCTGTCCTCCTGGTCAGTAATACAGCGGACGACTCATTTTATATACTGAAGGGCACATCCTCTCTATCATCAGAGTCTGTGATGGAAATTCTTTTCAGTAGTTCTTCAGTAATGGGGTCCACTATAGTATTTCACACTGCGTCTGTGGACCATACACTTCTGTGTCTAGACTTTTTCAATCGTCAAGACAGTTACACTCTGTGGAACATTCTAATTTAATGGTCGGGAGTCGCTCTGGCCCTTCTGCTCCTTTGATATGGGTATATAGCCCCCTTGTGATATTGCCCCTTCGGTGGCTTCTTTGGCACAGGTGGTTAACATCTCTCCAGCTGTGATTATTAGTCTAGTCATAATTTCAGTATGGATGCTCAGGCTCCTTCTGCACTCAGATGGAGAACATCTTCGTCATTTTGTATCAAGACAATCCTTGCGAAATAGCAGCCTGAGAGCCTTGTTAAGCTCGGACTACAAAAAAAAAATTTTACCACAGCAAAGGGCCTAGCCGAAATTACCAGATACCCCCTTTTTGGATCTGGTCAGGTTCCGCCTCAGTCCCTAAGGCACTCGTCTCCAGAGTATGATAAAGAGTACCTGACTACTTCTTCCCCTAGGGGGAGTCCGATCTGGTTGCGGTATGGGTCATCTCTTTCTCTAAGAGAGATTTATCTCATTCAGAGACATTTCCTGGACCTAGGCGACTGCCCAGTCTATTAATTCCCCTTTCTTTTTATCATTCTTTCTTCTCTTGAGCAGAGCCTTGCAGCAGCAGCAGAAGCTAGACTCCACTGAGTCGGAACTCAGGTTACTACTTCCTAGCTTGCTTGACTTAACAGGTGATTTTCTCCTTCTTGATGGAAGGTCAAGTAGGTCTTTTTTCTGAGGTAGCTTCTCAAATATTCACACCTTCAGTTCCTGCACACTGGTCCATGCCAGTCGCTTATGAAGCTGTCCTCTTCAAGTGCATGAAGGAGTTATGTTTGTTTTTCAGCAAACAAACTAGAATCCTTTCCTACTCCCTTCAGGGAGGCCAGAGTGGGTAGTGCCTCACCGCATTGAGTCACTGCCTCTTTCAGTCACTTCAGCGAATGGGTTAGCCCTAACTGGGTCCTGCTGTGTCCCTCCTTGATGCACATCTGCCTCTATTTGCCTTAGAAATCCAGCCCGATCTTCCTGGACATAAGTCTCCACCACTCATTCACACTAGTGGGATTAGCGCCGGAGGCACTAAGACCCATCGGGAGCAAACTTTTTGCTGGAGGTCGGCCAGCGAAGGCGGGCGCCGCGAGCAGCGGCTCCGGGCAGTGACCATCTCGGCGACGACCCTCCAACCGCCTCAGTTCCTTTTGTCCCGCCGTCGAGTGCGCTTCAGTGACGACGTCGCTCGCCTGTCGGGAGTCAAACTTCAAACTAGCGCATAGTTTTCAGTTTGTTTTTTTGTAACTTTATCACGATAAGTAGTATCGCTTAATTTTATTCTATTTTCGTTAAATTTTTAATATTTAAATTTTACTTGAAGAAGTCTCGACCTGCTGGGCGGTCGACCATGAGCAGGTCAGATGACGGTAGGAGACTTAGTATAAGCTATTCAGTCAGCGGGCTGGGTCGGTCAGCCTCCTTCTCCTCAGTGGGGTTCTGACAGCGGTCAGTCCGATGCCGGGGGATGGGCGGTCCCCTCGGCATAAAATAAGCGATCGCATTCGGCACGTTCGGCCTCGAAGCTCTTCTTCGGCCCACAGGTCAAAGAAGGCATCACTCGAGGTCGCCCTCTGGCTATGTCTTAGCGTCGCGCTCGGTTATCGTTGCTAGTTGCCGGTCTCCTTCTCCGATCGCCAACTTCCGGTGTCGTCGTCCTCGACATCGAGTCCCTCCCGCCTATAGGTAGGACTCCAGATGAGCAGTTTCATCAGTGGGCGCTCTTGTGGAGCAGTGGGCTCGGAGGTTGATTTCTTCTGCCTGGCTCGGTTGCCTCGGGCCCTCGGGCCCTCCGGCGATCGGGTGGCGGTTGGACCTTCCTAGTCGCTGGCGCCTTCTTCGGTGCCAGCGACTCCATTGCTTCGATGTTCCCCCTCACATGGCTGCGGCGCGAGGGGCCTCACCGATGCCTTATCTCCTGGTTTTCCTTCTCTAGCTTTCCAGGTTCCTGGGGCTTTTCGGCGCCTTCCGCGGAGTCTGTTGGCTTGTCGGTGCCGCTGGGTCTTGTGCCATCCGCAGCGCCGCGTGTGGTGCCCGTTGGATAGGGCGGCGCGTTCGCGGCGTCGTCTGCGGGCGCACGTTCAGCGTCGGTCTGCGGTGCCGTCTGTGGCACCGTGCGGCGTCGTTGCGCGCGTGCGGCGTTGTCGTCGCGGCGGCACCGTCAGGGCGCTTGCGAGGCCAGCGTGCCTCTTGGCGCCGTCGCCTCCCTGGTGCCGTCTTCAGCCCGTTTTGCCGTCTCGGCGCCCGGCAGCCATAGGGACTCTCCTTGTTTTCTGCTATTTCCTCCTCTCTAATTTTCCTCCTTTCCTGTCCAAACAGTCCTTTCTGGACCATCAGGAGATGATGTTGAGCCTGACCCAGACCTTGGTTGGGTGATGAAGTGGAGGAAACAGGATCTTTCTTTGCTACAGAGCCTGTGGTGAGGACCTGTCCTTTAAGTCTCTGTTGAAGAACCTGGGATCACTCTTTCTCTCCAGACTACAGACATCGATCCTGGGAAGATATTAAGACTCCAGTATCTTCATGCTTGGAGATCCCCACAGATTTGACTCCTCCGATCCAGCCTTCCTTGAGGCTGTCTCAAATGGTATGGAATAATCCTGCTCTTATTCCCTCAGTGGCTAAATCCATTGATAAAGTATTCAGCTCCCAAGGATCGTCCCATTTTGGCATCCCAAGCCTTTGCGGATCCTATTGTAGTCCTGGCAGAGAATGACAAGGTCGTTCTTCCTCAAACTACTACAGCTCGACCTATTAACAAAGAGTCTCGTAAGATTGATACATTAGGTAAGAGAGTCTTTGCTGCCTCCACTCTAAGTATGTGTATTGCCAGTTATCAAGGCTATTTTTCTCAGTATGAGTATATCCTGTGGCACTCTATGAAAAGAATGGTTGAAGCTCTTCCAGATTCGGATTCCAAGTCAGAGCTTCTTCTGACCGTTATTAGTATTGAGTCCAATAACCAACAGGTCAAAGCCGCCATGGACGCTTTCGACACTGCTTCTCGCTCAGCAGCCGAGGTTTGTACTCGGCGCCATTCCTGGCTGCGTACTTCTGGCTTCACGAATGATGCTCAGAAGCAGGTGATGGCGCTGCCTTTTGATGGCTCCTTTCTTTTTGGCCCTCAGGTGGAGCAAGCCTTAGAGGCCACTCAGAAGACTAGATCGGCCATTAAGTTGGCCAGACCTCCGCCTGCCCCCTCTCGGGGGCATGTGAACAGACGTCAGTTTCATAGTCGTCAGTCCTTTCGAGGCAGAGGCAGGGAAGCTTCCATAAAGCCAACCTGCCCAACCTCAAAGAAGGCCGCAGCAAGCGCGGGGCCTAAAGCTCCCAGCGCTACCTTATAGTCGTTGGCCCAAGTTCCATCCACTCTGCCCGAGGTGGAACTTTCTCCTCCGGTGGGAGGTCGTCTGATGTGTCTACAACCAGTGGAAGTCCATAACTCGGACAAATGGGTCCTTCGGATAATTGCGAGGTTATTCTCTCAATTTCTTGAAACCCCAGATTGTCCTCCCAGGCGACAACCCAGGTTGTCGGCCTCTCAATCAGACCTCCTCACGCGGAGATCCAGGGCCTTCTGAACAACAGGGCAATAGAACTGGTGCCCCGCATCTCGAAACACAGGGTTCTACTCCCATTACTTTCTGGTTCCAAAGAAATCTGGGGGATCGCCCCATTCTAGACCTCAGAAAGTTAAACAAATTCCTCCCAGGAGAAATTCAAGATGATTTCCCTAGGTACCCTGTACCCTTGCTGCATCAACACGACTGGCTGGCCTCTCTGGATATGCAGGATGCTTACCAGCATATCCCGTCCACCCGACCCACATAGTTCCTCAGGTTTGTAGCTTTGGGTCAGCATTATCAGTTCGAGTCCTGCCCTTTGGGCTATCCTCGGCGCCGCGAAGTTTTACAAAGTGTTGTGCAGTTCTCATGGCGCATCTCAGGAAAGTCGGACTCAGTGTTTCCCTACCTGGACGATTGGCTTCTAGCAAGCCCCTTCCGGCCAAGGGACTTTGGAAGCCGTGCAAGCGACTTCTCGTCTTCTCACACGTCCATGGGAGTTCTGCTGAATTTGAAAAAATCTCAACTGCAACCCTCCCAGAGGCTCCTTTTCATAGGGGCGCTTCTAGACACCTCTTCAGCGAAGCTTTCCTTCCAGAGGACAGAAGACTCGACATCCTTGAATGGCCCGTTACATCAGGGAGAACCAATCGGTTACAGCTCTCTCGATGCAACGCATGTTGGGTCTCATGGCGTCCTCGGTCTTCACTGTCCCTCTGGCCCGACTGCACATGAGAACCACCCAATGGATGCTCTCCACTCAGTGGTCCCGACCTCTCACCCCAGTCTTATCCCATCAAGGTGGCGGGCCCTTGAAGGTCTCTCACCTGGTGGTCTCAAGAAACAATCTCCTGGAAGGATTCCCTTTGCTCCCCGGATCCATCAGATCTCCATCACCACAGAGCATCGCTAATGGGATGGGGAGCTCACTGTCTCTCCCTCCACACTCAAGGTGTATGGACTCAGTTGAAACTCATCTCCACATAAATGTCCTGGAGATGAGGCGGTCCTCTATGCAATCCGAGCTCTGAAGGATGTCCTTTGTCAAAGAACATTCTCCTTCAAGCGGACAACAAAGCAGTGATGTATTACATCAACAAGCAAGGCGGTGCTCATTCTTATCCCCTTTGCAGGGAAGCAATGAGGGTGTGGGAGTGGTGCTTGGAGCACAAGTCTCTGATTCAAGCGGTTTATCTGCCAGGTATACAAAGCGACCTAGCAGATCACCTCAGCAGAGCGGAGGCAGACCCTCACAGTGGTCTCTCGATCCAGCCGTAGCTCGGTCCCTGTTCAAAGTGGGGGACTCCAGTCCTGGACCTTTTGCATCCCTCAGCGCAAAACTGCCTCTCTTCTGCTCCAGAAATCCAGGGCCTGGCATTTTCTGTCAGGATGCGTTCAGGCTGCGGTGGACAAAACGCTTTCTTTACGCCTTTCCACCGCTTCCTCTAATCCAGAGAGTACTCCTCAAGTTCGAGTCTCAGGGGACCAAGATGATTCTCATTGCTCCTTCCTGGCCTCGGCAACTATGGTTTCCTCTACTCAACAGTATGTTGGCAGCCTCTCCGAGACCACTTCCTTTGCAAATCAGTCTTTTGACTCAGGGTTCGTTGGTCCATCCCAACCTGAAATCACTTCACCTTCATGCTTGGCTCCTGAAGAGATAGAAGTGAATCGGTTCAACGTCTCTCGTAAGTCTCAGACATCCTTCTGGCTGCTGGAAGCCAGCCACCCAGCGTCACGCTTCCAAATGGAAGCGTTTTTCTCTCTGGTGTCAAAATCCTCTTGGAATCCTTTTCCTGTCCTCCTGGCAAGGTTCTGGAGTATCTTTTGGACCTGTCAAACTTAGGTCTTCAGTACTCCACAGTTAAAGTTCACCTTAGTGCCATCTCAGCGTTCCATGAGCGGTTTCTTCCTTAACTCTGGCTCAGTTACCTATGGTGAAGAGATTTCTTAAGGGATTCTCCATACCAGACCCCTGTTAAGCATCCAGTTGCAGCCTGGGACATTAACCTGGTGCTGGACATGCTCACTCGGAAGCCTTCGAGACCCTTAGCTACCTGTGAGCTAAAATTTCTTACCTGGAAGACTGCCTTCCTGGTGGCCATTACCTCAGCCCATGGGGTCTCTGAATACATGCCCTGGTTCGGACCCTCCAGTATACTGTATTCCATAAAGACAAGGTAGTTCTCGTGCTCATCCTAAATTTCTTCCCAAGGTTGTGTCAGAATTCCATCTAAACCAACCTCTGGTACTTCCAGCTACTCGCTAATTTCCAAAATGAAGGGAACAAGCTCTTCATTCCTTGGATGTTAAGAGAGCCTTGCGGTTCTATTTAGATAGAACCAAGGATGTTCATGAAACTCAGCAACTGTTCGTTTCTTTCAGCGACACCGGCTGGGTCAACCTGTAGCCTATTAGATGCATCTCTTCATGGTTAGTGGCATGCCTTCGTCATTGCTATTCCATGGCTCAAGTTAAATTAGAAGGTAGGTATGGCTCACTCTACTAGGGTGGTACTGACATCCCTGGGAAGTCGCAATGTTCCAATTGCAGATATATGCAACGCCGCCACCTGGAGCTCAGTGCATACCTTAGTTAAGCACTATGCATTGGATGTTCATGCTGGCGACATTCGCATTTGGCAGAACTATCCTAATGGGCTTCTATCTTGAAGCGTGAGCTCTGGCTCTCCTGCACGCCTTTTGGGGATTATCAGCCAGTACTCTCCACTAGTGTGAATGAGTGGTGGAGACTTATGTCCAGGAAGATAGGAAAATTACGTACCTACCGTAATTCTTGATCTTCTTGGGCGAGTCTCCACCACTCTTCCTCCCTCTCCATCCCGAGCTCACCGCTGTATTGGTCTTCACTCCCTCAAATCTTTGGGCGTGAGGACTTCTTTGCTGACCCTTCTTACGGGTCATACGGACTATCTTATGTCCGTTTTTAATATTAGGTTTACTCTTCGTTAGTTAGCTGCACCTCCTTGGTAAAAAGGTACTGAGGTGGTTGGAGGGTCGTCGCCGAGATGGTCATTACCGCTCGAGCCGCTGCTCGTGGCGCCGTGTCTCGCGGCGCCGTCTCTAGCGCCGACCCTCCAGCAAAAAGTTTGCTCCCGATGGGTCTTAGTGCCTCCGGCGCTAATCCCACTAGTGTGAATGAGTGGTGGAGACTCGTCCAAGAAGATCAAGAATTACGGTAGGTACGTAATTTTCCTTTTTTTTCTGTCAGAATGTTTTTTTCCGCAGTGGACACATCCTCCTGTACACTTTTTCCTTTCTTCCCTGAGTTCAGAGACTGCTACTACAGTTGTACACACAGGGGCAGGATGATTCCTTTTGGGATATGCAGTAGGTAGGATCTGGTTCTACTAGACCACCACGTAGGCTTCTAAGTCGTGCTTGGCCTTCCATCAGGAAGGTTCCTGTGACTAAGTGGAGACCATTCTCCTTGATGGGCTAACCCCACCTGGACCCCCTTGCTCACCAAGTAAGGGGTTCAAGTGCTCCTGGACCTGTTGTTTACAAGTCAGCCATACTTGATAGTGGGGGTTTCCTTCTGCACTTTCCGGTCTACCCTGAGTCAGTAGACTTTACCTCCGACTCTTTCAGTTCCTGTGGTCCCTTTATGTTACATTAGTACATGTCTTTGACACTATTAATTTTGGTCCTAGACCAAACTGTGAGGCCAGGTTCTTGCTGCTCTCCTAGAGTGGTTGCGGCTTCCTGGCAGACTTTCATTCTGTGTCCATTGCAGTCGTCTGCAAAGTGATGAGTTACAACTCGAGCACTTATCTTGTAGGCACTATGTTCTAGTTGCTTTTTACAAGAAAGCTCTTTTTATTAGCAGGACAGTCCTTGGCTGTCTTTTCTGAGTGAACTCTATCTCTTACCACCCTACTCAGGGTTGTTGGTTTTAGCTTGGTACTCTCCCACTAGTGTGAATGAGTGATGAGACTTACTCCAGGAAGATATGGAAGTGCATTACCCATAATTATTGATCTTCTTGGACAGTCTTCATCACTCATTCTACCTCCCTACCCTCCCTGGGTTCCTCGTTTTCTTTCCTGGTCTTCATGGTCGTATGGTTTCAGACTGTGGCGGCGTTATTCTTTGACCTTTCTTGCAAAGGCCATCTGGGCCCTGTCAGGCCAGAAACTCAGAGATGAGTTATTCTCATTAGTTCGCTGCACCTCTCGGTCAAAGGTACTGAGGTGGTTGGAGGCGATGCCGAGATAACCTACACAGGCGATGAGCTGGTCACCGTGGTGCCGGCGCATGCGTGGTCTGTCTCGTGCGAACCTTCAGAAAATGTTAGGCTCCCGCTTGGTCCTAGCGCCTCCGGGGCTATCCCACTAGTGTGAATGAGTGATGGAGACTGTCCAAGAAGATCAGTAATTACGGTAAGTACGTAATTTCCATTTCCATGCTGCTGTGGACTCCAGTGATGTGTTATCTAGAGTCATGGCTACATCTGTGGCTCTTCGGAGAATGGCTTGGCTCAGATGTTCTAGTCTCTCACAGGACACCCAGGCTAAGGCCATGGATTTCCCTGTGGTGGGTAATTCTCTTTGGGGAGCAGACAGAGAATTACATGAAAAAGATGGATGAGTATAGGACCACCTATAGGAGCGCACAGGCCAAGGAAAGGCAGGCAACTCCTCAAAGGCAGCAGGCTAGGGGCAGGGCTTTTCATAGGCCCTTCTATCAAGCACAGGCCTCTTCTCCCTTTCCTCAGAGGGGGTTCTCAGAGGGAGAGGCAGAAGGGGGATGAGCAGGGCTGCATCCATCCTTCAACCTAAGGCTTCTGCCAAGCAGACACCCCGATGTGTCAGCCCAGGTCGACTCCCCCATTCCTGTAGGAGGCAGGCTGGCTTACTTCATCCATGATTGGATGTCTGTTACCTCAGACAATTGGGCCCTGGAGATGGTAAGCCAGGGGCTGGTTCTCAGCTTCAAGAAATTTCCAAAGCTAAGGGCCAGATCTTTTCCACCTGCAAGCATCTCCGAAACCATTGTCCTAGAGGCAGAGGTTTCATCTCTACTGGCTCTAAAGGCTGTAGAGAGAGTTGCTACGTTGCACAGGGCCAAAGGTCTGTACTACAGGTACTTCCTTACCCCAAAAAAGACAGGGGAGTGGTGACCCATCCTAGACTTAAGATACCTGAATAAATATCTTTTAAAACCAAAATTCAAAATGGTGACTCTGGGAATAATCCTTCCCTCTCCAAGGCCAGGGGACTGGCTAGCCTCCCTGGACTTAAAAGATGCCTACTTTCTTATTCCCATCAGGTGCTCCCATGGAAAGTACCTCAAGTTTGAATTGCCTTCAGGCCATTATCAGTTCAGAGCTATGCCCTTCGGCCTGACATCAGCTCCAAGGGTATTCACAAAATGCCTAGCAGTAGTAGTGGCCTTTTTAAGAAGGACAGATATTTCCATATTTCCATACCTGGACGACTGGCTCATTGTGGGTCAGTCCCCAGACCAAGTCAAGTCAGACCTTCAAGTGACTCAGCAAGTGCTCACTTCCCTAGGATTCCTTCTCAATCTTCCCAAGTCAGTTCTCGGGCCTGTAACAGGAGCATCTTGAAAATGGGTAATTGACCCAATGATGTGAAAGTGACATCTTTCCTGTATAAAAAGAAACGTTTTACTACTACTACTACAGCTCCTCACCTTCATAGGGGCAGAGTTGGATACAGTCAAAGAAAGAGCTTTTCTTCCCCTGGAAAGGACAAGGGCTATTGTAGAGCTGGCTTCTTCATTCCACCTTCTGGTCTCTCGGCCAGCAAGGCATTTCCTTCAGCTTCTGGGCCACATGGCAGCTTCTACAGCGGTGGTCCAAGGGGCCAGATTTCAGATAAGGGACATTCAGTTTCACCTGAGGGCCTTTTGGTCTCAGAAGAAAGATTCTCTACCCAGACTATTTCCAGTGACCCAGACTCTGATCCAGGCTCTCCAATGGTGGCAAGATCAGGGCAACCTCGAGTAAGGAGTCCCATTCGTAACTCAGTCTCACTCTGTGGTCCTAGCTACGGATGCTTCTCTGTTGGGGTGAGGAGCCCATCTGGGGCTCTCAGAGCCCAGGGACTGTGGTCACCTCAGGAATCCCTTCTTCATATCAATCTGTTGGAACTCAGGGCGGTCTTTCTGGCCCTGCAAGCTTTCTCTGTCAGTGCGAGACAAGGTGGTTCAGGTCAGGACAGACAAGACCACCACCATGTGGTACATCAGCAAGCAGGGAGGCACTCTGTCCACGGCCTTGTGCATGGAAGCCATGAAATTGTGGTCCCTAGCTTATTCTCTGCAGACCTCTCTGATAGCAGTCCACCTTCCAGGGAAGGACAGTGTGCTAGCTGATGCATTGAGCAGAATCTGCCATGGCCATACCGAATGGTCCCTGGACCCTCTGGTGTTGAAAGTCATTTTTTCAAGGTGGGGCACTCCAGAGATGGATCTCTTTGCAGCCCCAAACAATCACTAACTTCCTCTGTTTTGTTGCAGACCCCTAGTATTGGGCTCAGTCCCTCTGGATGCTCTGATTTTGAACTGGGAAGGGAAATTTCTATATGCCTTCCCACCCTTTCCTCTACTGTTCAAGGTTCTGGTCAAGGTAAGGTCACAACCTTGCAAAATGATTCTGATTGCTCCAGACTGGGCCAAGCAGCCTTGGTAGCCCCTGGTGCTGTCCCTAGCAGTCCATCTTTCCCTGTCTCTTCCCAGAAATTACAACCTGTTAACCTCCTCTCAGGAGAGGATTTGGTCCCCCAATCTTCGGTCTCTCAATCTCAAGGCATGGCTCTTGAAGAGTTAGAGTATGCAGATTTGCATCTGTCCCAAGGGGTTCTGGATATTCTCAAAGCCTCTCGAAAGCCTGCCACCAGAAAAACTTACAACTCCAAATGGAAAAGATTCAACATTTGGTGTTCCAAGAAGCGTATATCCCAAGACGCTGCTGAATTGTCTACAGTTCTGGATTATATGGCTCATCTTAATGGCTTAGGCCTCAGACCAGCTACTATCAAAGTACATTTGTCAGCTGTTTTTGCTTTTCTGTCAGCTGGAAAGCTTTACTCACTGTCATCTCACCCTGTATTCTGTAAATTTTTCAATGGATTGCTTTATACCAGTCTCCCTTTAGGGATCCTACCCCTGCTTGGGATCTTAATGTTTGCATTGCTCAGTTTATGCAACCCCCCTTTTGAGCCATTGTCGTCAGCAGAGCTTAAGTACTTGACTTGAAAAACTTTGTTCCTTGTAGCTATTACCTCTGCCAGGCATATCGGTGAATTGCAAGCTCTGTCATTGGAGCCTGATTTTATCTCATTCCATAGAGATAAGGTGGTCCTTAGAATTAATAGGAGGTTTTTACCTAAGGTGGTTTCAGATTTTCATCTGAACCAATCTGTGTCTCTCCCTATGTTCTTCACTGATCATTCTTCAGGAGAAAGAAGTTTACACAGTTTGGATGTTTAAAAGAGCCCTTAGTTACTACATTGAACGTACTAAGGCTCACAGGTTTGACTCCCTTCAGTTGTTTCTCACTTATGGGGAAGTGGGTAAGGGCAAACCTGCCACTAAGAGAACTATTGCCAGGTGGATTGTCTCTTGTATTCAGTTCTGCTATGAGAAGCTAGCAACATACCTCCCTCAGGCCTGAGGGCTGTTTCGACTGGAGGTACAGCTGCTTCCCTGGCTGCAGCCAGGGATATTCCTTTAGAGATATGTAAAGCAGCCACCTGGAAGCGGTCCATACATTTACCAAGCATTACTCCCTGGACATCCAGGCTAGGAGTGATGCTCGGGTTCAGCTCTGACAGTACTGCAGAGCCTATTCCCAGGTAGGTTCGATTTCCCTCCTCCATGGAGGTACTGCTAGTAATCTGCAATAGTCAGAATACAGCAAGACTTCATGTTGTTTGAAGAAAAAATTACTCACCTTAGTAATTATGTTTCTTCTAATGGAGTCTTGGTGTATTCTGACCTCCCTCCCTATCTCCCCTCTCAGAACCTGTTTTTGGGAAGTGGGCTGGCAGGTGCAGCGTTGCACCCCAGGGGTGCATTTGGGTACTCCCTCCTTTTAGAGAGGGGGAGTGGGTCATATTATTAATTTAACAGTCTTAAGTTGTTCACTACCTGGTTTTTGATTTTTGATTTCTTGACTGAAGTCTCTTGGGGATTCAAAATATTTGGTTGCCATTTGGCTAGTAAAAATTTTACAATTTCCCCATAATAGTTAGTATTAACTCGTAAGAATCTGACAGTTGAGCTTCAAAGTGCAGCAGACAGAGGTTTGAACTGAGCTCGAGCTCAACGTTCTATGCTCTGCATAGAAAATTAACCTTCTACTCTCCGGGGCATTTTGAGTGGTGGGGCTAACTGCAATAGTCGGAACACAGCAAGACTCCATTAGAAGAAACATAATTACTAAGGTGAGTAATTGTTTCTTACCCACCCCCACTGGTAATGCCACCTCCTCTACCCCCTCAGCCCCAACCTCCTCTACCACCCCCTCCGGTTACACCAGACTTCAAGACTCTGATTCAGTGTTGGTGGCAGGGGGCCCGGTCAGAGTTGGTGTCGGACCTGGAGATGAGACTCGCTCTCCTAGGTCCCCTTTCCTGAGCAGTTCTTCTGTGGCTACGGTGCGCGTCTTGGGGAAGACTTGTCAGGATGTCGCACTTCCTGATATCCGTCACTGTCCTGGCAAAGGGGCAGACGATGATGATGATGATGATGATGATGATGATGATGATGATGATGATGATGAGGCCAACGATTCAGGCAAGGTTTCCCTGAAAATCCCAGCAGGGGACCCTGCCTTTTTGGACCTTCTGAGGTCTATGAAGGATTTTTTTGACTGGGAGTCAGAGGAACAGGACCCTATGAGACAGAGACTCACAGAGCATCTGGACTTAAGAGTCCCTGTCTCTGGTCCCCATTCCTCCATGGATTGTACCTCATCAGGACCTCACCTCTACCATCCGGCAGATGCCTCATTCCCTCCTGGCTGTCCCCAAGAGGCGGACAGACTTCAAAGGGCGCCAAAGAATGCCCCATTCCTGAAAACACACCCAAAGGCGGTCTCTGTCATTTCTGCTGCTTATGACCGCTCCTCTGCACTCAAGCACATGAACACGTCTCCTCTGGACCAAGAGTCAAGGCAAATGGACCAGTTTGGGAGAATGATCTATGCTTCGGCCACGTGCACTCTCCAGTCCCTTAACTATGTGGCCCATATGGTGTTTCACCAGAAAGCTACCTTGGCCAGGTTAGAAGCTCGGGTCCAGGCCATGGGTCTCTCAACTTTAAAGGAGGAGCTTGTCAAGGATCTGCGCCTCTTCAAGTTCTCTTGTAGGCATGCTTTGTGAGCCACATATGATTCGATTCTGTGGCTTGCACCTCGGCAACTGCCGTTGCCCTTAGATGGCACTCCTAGCTTTGCCTTTCAGGACTTGCTAATGAGGTTCAGTTGGCGATTCAAGATGCCACTTTTAGGGGCTCGTACTCTTTGGTGGGGACACCAAGGACATTATCACTGACCTGTAGGACGAGGTTTTGCTCTCAGGTCGGTGAGGTCCATGTACTGATCAGGCAACCAACAACAGCAGCCCTTTCGGAAAAGGACCTGGAAGCAGAGAAAGCAGTCCTCGGCACGTCGCCAGGGAAAGCATAAGGCCACTGGTTCAGCCACCCCTCCTGCCTCCAAGAACCAGAGACATGCAGTGGGGTCCTCCCCCTGAACGTCTGGCCAGTTCCTGACTTCCCATCTCCACTGCCTCCTCAGTCTTCTGATGGGTGGGTGGGGGGTTCACCAGTCACGCACAGGGTGGAGGTGATCACCTCCGATGAATGGGTCCTGCAGCAAGTGTCGTCGGACACATGATGGTTTCTCGACTTTCCCCCAGAAACTCCAGCAAAAAGATCCTCTTATTAAAGGGAACAAGCTCTTCTCGTCTGAGAAGAGGTGAACAGTCTCCTGCTCAAGGAAGCAATAGAGCACGTTCCCCTCCGACAAAGGGGAAAGGGGTTTTACTCCCATTTTTTCCTGGTTCCAAAAAAGACGGGTGATTTCAAACCCATACTCGACTTAAGCAACTTAAGCCAGTTTGTCGAGTACAACAAATTTCGGATGCTGACTCTCCAGAGCCTCTTTCCACTCCTTCTGGAGAACCATTGGTTGTGCGCTGTGGACATGCAGGATGCTTACCTGCATATTCCCATCTTTCTGAGCCACCGCTGGTTCCTGTGGTTTCAGTTCCAGGAGGAACACTTCCAATTTCGGGTGCTCCCCTTTTGTTGGTCTTCGGCCACCCGGGTGTTTACCAAGTGCCTGGCAGTGGTTGCGGCCTTCTTACGCTGCAGGGGCATTGTGTTTTCCCTTACCTGGACAACTGGCTGATTTCAGCCCTGTCCAGGTACTCTTTATTAGAGGCTCTTTCTTTCACTTTGGACCTTTTCAACAGGCTAGGGATTACTGTCTGTATTCCCAAGTCCTCTATGATCCCTGCCCAGAAACTTCAACATCTATGAAGCTCTCCAGTCGGGGTTTAGAAAAAGACATAGCACTGAGACTGCCCTTGTCTGGGTTTTAAATGATCTCCTAATTGCGAGAGATCGAAAGACTCATTCTATTCTAGTCCTTCTTGATCTCTCTGCAGCATTTGACACTGTGGATCGTGGTGTGGTGTTGGAGTGCCTGCACTTCTTTGTGGACTGTCTGGTACAGTTCTACATTGGTTTCAATCTTTCCTCATGGGGCGGACTCCGAGGATTACTATGGGGATTTATTCCTCTGATACCATCTCTCTGTCGTGTGGGGTACAGCAGGGTTCTATCTTGGCGCCCATGTTGTTCTCAGTCTGTATGCTGCAATTAGGAGATATCATTGGGCGTTACAGTCTGGGTTTTCACTGCTATGCAGATGATACCCAGCTGTATTTGTCTTTTACTGCTAGTCAGAATGATGCAATCCCTCTGCTTAACAGCTGTCTAGCTGAAATCAATGACTGGATGAGTGCCAGCCGGCTGAGGTTAAACCCGGATAAGACCAAGGTGTTGGTTGTGGATCCAGGTCACCTTGAGGCGGGTCATTGGGCTAAAGTACCATCAATCTTTTGGCTTGGTGATGCCCAGCTCTTGACCTTAGGCCAGGCGCATAACCTAGGCATTATTGTTGACTGCGGTTTGACTCTGAAATCACAGGTGTCAGCCGTTAAGTCCTCTTTTTTCCATCTGAGGAATATCGCCCAGGTGAAACACCTCTTTCCTCCGGCTGACCTTCCTACTCTGGTCCACGCCTTTGTGACCACTGGCCATGATTACTGCATTTCCCTTTACCTGGGGCTAACGGAGGTTGAAATTTGTCACTTGCAGCTAGTGCAGAACGCAGCAGTCAGGCTTTTGACTGGAACATCTAGACATAGTCATGTTACGCCTGTTCTGCGCGGGTTGCACTGGCTGCCGGTACAATGGCGAATCACCTTCAAGGTCGGGTTACTGACCTATAAAGCTCTATATGAACAGGGACCGCAATATCTGAAAGATCTCCTCATTCCCTACTGCCCGTCGCTCACTCCAATCCGCTGATGAGGGATTGCTAGAGATTTCCAGGGTTTGTTTGAAAACATCTGAAGCTCATGCATTTTCATATGTAGCTCCTGCCTTGTGGAATTCTCTACCTCATCAGATACGAAGCTGCCTGACCGTTGAGAGTTTTAAAATAGAGTTGAAAATTATTTTATTTGTAAAAGCTTATGGCATATGATTTTATACTGTTAATATTGTATTGTTTTGTTTATTGTTACCTGTAAAGCGCTTTGAACTCAGGCAAAGCATTTTTAAATAAATTTTTACTTACTTACTATTGGGGCAGTTTTGGATACGGTCCATTGCAGAGCCTTCCTCCCTCCAGACAGGGTGGAGACACTCATCTGTCAGGCTTTCTGAGTAGCTTTTTCCAGGACCATCCCGTCCCGGGAGATCCTTCACCTTCTCGGCCTGATGGCGGCTTCCATCACCACTGTTCCCTTTGTGAGGCTCCACATGACGGTCACTCAATGGTCGTTGTGTGTGCGGTGGGATCAACTCCTGGATGACCTGGACTATCCGATACTGGTCTCCTCAGCGGTTCAGAAGGAATTACTTTGGTGGAGGGATCCCTGCAATCTTTCTTTGGGTCTTCCCCCTCAAGAACCCAGCTCCCTTAGCATCCCTAACCACGGATGCCTCGAACATGGGATGGGGATCACATCTAGGGGAGCACCAAGCCCAAGGGCTGTGGTCCAGCTTGGAGACTTCGTTACATATCAACGTTCTGGAGATCAGGGCTGTCCTGTACACCCTACAGGCTTTCCAGACCCTCCTTCCCAAGGGATCACTGCTGGTCCAAACGGACTTGTCGGTAGTTTGGTACCTCGACAAACGAGGATTAACCCACTTGTACTCCTTGTGCAGGGAGGTGATGTGGGTGTGGAACTGGGCGGTCCAGCACAATCTAGCCCTTGTGGCCATGCATGTGCCAGGTGTTCTAAATTTCCTGGCAGACAGTCTCAGCAGATCGCGGACCCTAGCTCACAAGTGGGAATTACATCAGGAAGTGGTGGAATCCATCTTCCTATGTTGGTGGCCTCCGGGAAGCGACCTTTTCCCCTCTAAATTCAATGCACAACTTCACAGATTTTGCTTGCTCATTACAGGGCATGGTGCTTTCTGGCACGACGCGCTGTATCTCTTGGACAGGGAAATTTTTGTATGCCTTCCCTCCATTTCCCATTCTCCAGAAGGTGGTCCTCAAACTTCAGGCAGAGAGGGCAAAGATGATTCTTATTGCTCCTCTCTGGTCAAGACAGATCTGGTTCCCGCTGCTCCAACAGCTTTCCGGGGAACCACTGGTTCCACTTCCAGTGACTCACGACCTCCTGACTCAGGAACAAGGTCAATTACTGCATCTGGGGCTCAGGACTTTGCATCTTCATGCATGGCTCCTGCAGACATAGCGATATCTCGCTTTGGGGTCTCCTCCCGGGTTGCTTTAGTTCTCATCGAGGCCAGAAAACCCTCTACTCGTTCCACTTATGCCATGAAGTAGAAAACGGTTTTCCATCTGGGCGACCGCCAGGGGTTGGAACCCCTTCTCATTTTCTGCCCCTCAAGTCATGGCATACCTCCTTCACCTGTCAGACTCTGATCTTTCATATTCGTCATTGAAGGTCCACCTTTCTGCTGTTTCAGCGTACCATGAGCTAGTGGTTGTAAAGCCCGTGGCTTAGTTGGAAGTCTCAAAAACCTTTCTGAAAGGGATTCTTCATCTGAAACCCTACCATCTGCAGCCCAGCTCCTCCTTGGGACTTGAAGTTCGTTTTGGAAAAGCTCACCCTTCCTCCTTTTGAGCCAGCTATGAGCTGTGATTTGCTCTTCCTTTCCTGGAAGGCGTTGTTCCTGGTTGCCATCACATCAGCTCAGAGGATTTCGGAGCTTCATGCTCTGGTTTGTAAGGAGCCCTATCTGATTTTCCACAGGGACCGGGTGGTCTTTAGAACGAATCCGAAGTTTCTTCCCAGGGTGGTGTCAGAAGCCATGCTGAACCAATCAGTAGAGCTTCCTGTATGCTATCCGTCCACCTCTAACAGAGGTGAGGCACTCCTCCATATCATGGATGTACATCAAATTCTTCAGTGTTACACTCACTGGACTAAAGAATTCCGTAGCTGTGGGCAGCTTTTTGTCTCTTTTGCACCAGATTGAAGGGCAAACCAGTTTCTAAGCAGGGACACTGTGACACTGTCATTTCGTTAATCGGTCCCAAAAGGTGGTTCCATGCAGTGACCGCGAAATTACCTTCCGGGACCGAATAACAAAATTACAGTGTCACAGTTGATGAGGTGGGCTCCAAAAACCCCATGTTGAAAATTTGGTGACAAAATTCCGCAAAATGGCTGAGATATGCACTAAAGTTGAAAAAAATCAGTTTATGCCATTATACAGGTTACGACATTTCTTCGAATTAAATTCATTTTGAAGAGTGCATATGTGTTCCAGGTCCTGAGAAGTCGTCGCTGGGCTCCAGAGGTAAGTATGGGTTGAGGTGGGGGACTGCAGAGGGTGGGCGTGGGTTTGGGGGGCAGAAGAATCAACGAAGGAAGTTTTTTTTTTTTGTTTGTTTTTCTTCCCAGGTCTTTATTTTTTAGACAACAACAGACTTTTGCCACGTTGGGTGGGCTCCCAGTGTGGCATATAGGGCCTTGGGGTTGGGCAGTGAAGCAGGCGAGTTTGGCACCCCGTCAGCAAAGGCGATATGTTCCACAGGCGGCCGCAAATTCCGTGGGCCGTTACGAATTCCCCAGGTGTCGGCAAATTCCGCGGTTTGCTGCGGAATCGTAGAAAACTCAGGGCCCAGAAGATAGTACAGTTACGTAGGAACTTACCGTAACAGTAGATCTTCGAGAGGTTCTTTCAGTAGGCCATATTTTTCCCTGTCTCCTTCCCCTCATTTTGTGTTTTACAGGGACTCCAAATCCTGTTCGCTCCTGCTGTCAGACCTCTTCCTGGCTCCGGCAGGAGAACTGAAGGGCGGGCGTGGGGACCGCCCACTATACACAGTCACGCTGACGTCAGTCACGTGACGTTGGGTGGGCGGTCCCCCATCAGAGATTGCTAGAAAAGTCTGCCATGCAGCTCGACGCCAGGTGGTGCCAGTCCTGTATGCGATGACCTACTGAAGGAACCTCTCTCAAAGATCTACTGTTATGGTAAGTTCCTACGTAACTGTACTATCTTTGAGAGAAGCTCTTGCTGCAGGTATGGCTTCCTGCCTACCTTCCCTCTAGGGGACTGTCTACTGCACTTGTTTTGCTTTGGCAATGCTATGATTGCTCTATGTGGTATTTGCCTCAGTTCTCTGTTCCTGACCACCTTTCATCCTTGATGCTGGAGTCTCCGGAAGAACTGTGGGATGTCGGAGGCGGTCCCCACTATAAACTGCTAGCTAGAAGTTTTCCTGGGGTCCTGTTGGCACAGTCCAATATGTGTTACCTGCTGCAAGAGCTTCTCGCGTAGATCTGCTGTTATGGTAAATTCTTACATAGCTGTACTTTCCCTTCTCCCAGACAAGGAATCCCGTAGGATTGCCTAGGGGGAGTGGGGTTTAAGCTTCCTCTGCCTTAGGCTTGAGTATTCCAAATTATGTGTCACATGGTCAAATACCAAAATGTCAGTTGAAAGAAGGGCAAAGCTGCGGCTCAGGCCCTTTCTGATGCTTCACAAATGCAGGAATTGCTTCAGTGTTTCCAGGTGACTGAGAATGTTAGCAAGCATCTCCTTAGAGCACTGTATGACATGGTTGATCCTGTCGCCAGAGCAGCTGCCACTGGCATATACCTCTGTAGGCACGCCTGGCTTAGAGTTTCTGGATTTGCAGCTGATGTGCAGCATAGTGCTTAATGCTCATTTCAGTGGCACTAAGCTGTTCTTGGCCCTGACGTCCAGGATGTCCTAAATGATTTGCAGGCCTCTGGCACAGCCATCAAGTCAGTACATTCCCTCTACCACACCCAGCCAAGGGGCAGAGGGCAGCCTGCTTTTCGTAAGTAAAACAGTAGGCCTGGATCAGCTCCCTGTACCCAAGCATAGAGCCCAGGCTCTTTTAGCAGCCCCCTCTGGTGCTGGAGCGGCAGCTAAGCACCCCAGAAGTGACGGACCAGCCATGTCAGCTTGACTTCTTGACAGACTCCCCTCCTTTGCTTCATTCCCAGGAGGTGGTGGTCAGAAGTCTGTTCTCCCTCCATCTGAATCAATGGAGAACCATAACTCCGAATGCATGGATTCTGCAGATCATAGAAAAGGGTCGCACTTTGGAGCTCATAGAGCAGCCTCCAGGCACCGCGCTCCCACCGTCCAGTTGCCCTCTGGCTCACTTGTCTGTTCTCCAGGAGCAGGAGGTGCAGTCTCTTCTGTGCAAGCAGGCCATCAAACTAGTGCCCAGGCGTTGGAGAAATCAGGGGATCTTCACTGTATCAATCTTCACCATTCATCACTTGTTGGTACTACGCCGGAGATGCTAGGGCCCCATGGGAAGCTTTTTTAGTTTAAAATTCTTTGCTCCTCTAGGAGGAGGGGCGACGTCTGGAACAGAGTCACCCTTGAGGCCGATGCATTGTGTGGTGCTCTTGGGTTGGCCAGTAACCAGTGTCGTCGTCTCCACTACCTCTGTTCTGCTTTTCCCGCCGTTGAGGCTACATGAACTATGTAGGACAGCAAGAAATCAACTGCAACATTTCTTGTTTCACTGTTCATCTGCTCGTCAAACTGAATAACTTGGCACCAAATTTGGCATCTCTTTATAATTTTTCTAAATAAGTTCAGTCCGGCGTCGAGTGCTTTTTTCTTTCATTTTTCATTTAGTTGGTATGGTCGGATCATGTCGGGTTCAGGGCATAAAGGTTCCAAGGCAGGGACTTCCTGGATACGTCGGTGCCCCTGTGGAAGTTGGTTCTCTGTAATGGATCCGCATGACCGATGCTGCTCCTGCCTAGTGCCGAACCACGATATGCTTTGTTGCAACTCCTGCTTTAGAATAGACTACTGCACCTCAGAGATCTGCACGTCGAAGTTGGGACGCAACCCCCCAACTTTCAAGGCTGGTGTCGCGCAAGGTCCGTTAAGTCTAGGACCTTAGGCCTGTCCCACCCAGGCCCCCGCTGCTATGCTGGGAGAGGGCAGGCCTCTGCTGGCTCGCGTCTTGCTGAGCCCGGATGCCTGGTTGAGTGGTCGGTGGAACGGTCGTCGTCTGGGGGGGGCCAAACATGCATCACTCAGGGCCTGGTTTCCCTTTGGGGAACCAGCCGACCCCAGTGTCGAGGCCTCAGCTACATGCGGGGCCTACATCAGCGGTTCCTTCGAGGGCTACGGAGAGTACGGCGTTGGCTCTTGACTCTGATTCCAGTGACGGTGAGGGGAGACAACCCTCTGGAGCCGTGGAGTCCCCTCCCGACTCGGCTCTCGATTCTGGGACAGGTAGACTGATTGGGGTGGCTTCACTCAGGGTGTCTGTGGACTCCTCAGATTCTGAGGATGACCAGGAAGACCTTGATTGGCAACCTAACTCTCTGGAGCAGTCACTTCCCAGAATCTGCTTGAGTTCGTCGTCTGTGTATTCCGGTCTTGGAGCTGACACCGTACGTGCCGCTACTCTTTCTTATACACATTAACCTGCTGAAGCTTGTGCAGTGTGGTTGACTGATGGAATTTGCTCCATTATTCAGTAGTCAGGTCGTACAGGTCCAGACAAATACCACGACCATGTTCTTCCTAAATGGGCAGGGTGGAACTCACAACCATCCTGTGTCAGGAGGCCTCTGCACTTAGACCCTTGTGAACAGTTTGGGTGATGCATGTCTCGGGAGAGAACAGTTGGATGGTGGACCCTCTCAGCTGGGTAGGAGAGATCACACAAGTGGTCTGTGCATCAGGATGTGGTGAATCACCTATTGTCCCTGTGGGGCACACACTCAGTAGACCGGTTTGCCTCCTTGGAGAATGATGGACTGAGGTTGTTTTATGCCTGCTCCCCTCATTCTGGGACATTGCTGGAGGATGGCTTCGTGATGCCTTGGACCCTAGGTTTCATGTATGCATTTCCTCACTTTCTCCTGATGCACAAGGTAGTGGTCAAGGCCCAGAATGATAAGGCACATATTATCCTGATAGCACCAGACTGGCCATGCAGATCTTCCCTTGTCAGTCTTCACCATTCATTTCTGCTTGGGTTTAGCCAGAGGCGTCATGCGCGAGCGGCGGCCGTTAGGTGCCGCAGACTCCTCCTCTATCTCGGTTCTGTTTCTCCCGCCGTCGAGGCTGCACCTGCTGTGCGGTAGCGTTAAGTAATCAGGTTTCTCCTCAGCTAAGAAGACTCCTCGTTTTTCTCTCAGACTCCCACTCGACGCCGCATTTCGGTAAGACCGTTCTTTTTATTTCTATTCTGTGGCGCCGAGTCTTTACCTCTGTTTTTTACTTGTTTAGTTCACATCATGTCCGGTTCAGGGGCAAGGCGTAAATCGAAGGCGGGCCGCGCCCCTATGCGTTGGTGCTCCTGTGGCCGGCATTTCTCCGTCTCGGACCGGCATGATGTCTGTCTCCGTTGCCTGGGACCAACCACAACATGGGCGTCACGGCCTTGTTTCTCCATGGACCGTCGTGTCCTCGTGATCTCTTGGCGTTCAAGCTCGGCAAGGCCCGTCGACCTTGGGGACGGCGTCGCTCAGGATTCCCAGGTAAGGTCTCTAGGCCCTTCCCTGGGTGCCCTCCGGGCCTATGCAGTCCGTGGAGGAGCTTCCTCCTCTTCTCTTGCCGAAGGCTTCTCTCGCGGTGTCGGAGGAGCGTCGTGGTCCCTTCGGGGCGCGCGACGGGACACCGCCTCGGCAGTCACCTCCTCGGAGGTGCAGGCTCCCCAGTGTCGAGTGCACCGTGACCCTCGGCGCTGCCGCCCGGCGTTTGGACCTGGCACCACTTGTGGTGCGGTGTCAGATAAGCACGCGCTCTGACCCTCGGTGCGCTCGCGGCGCCAGCGGGCCAGATCTAGCTCCTGGTGGCGCGGGTTGGGTTCCGGCGCGGGAGCAGCGCGTGGGCCTAACTGGTGCTGCAGGGGCGGGACGGCCTGGCTGTCGCAAGTGGGCGGGGTCATCCGGCGCCGTCCTGGCACGGCGCCGTTCGCGGCGCGTTGCTCGAGGATCCCTGGGGTTGCCAGCATTGAGTCCTGCTGGTTTCGTCCTCTTCGGAGGCCAATGACACGGATGTGGGCGCATCCTGGCACCCTGACTCTTGGTCAGGGTCCCCGATGCTGGGGTGCTATGTGACGCATGAGCCCCTGTCCCCTCTTCCTTCCTCCCTGAGGTCCTCGGGCTAGGGGTGGCCCTGGGTCCCAGGGGTGATGCGGTGGGGACTGAGGAGGAGCTCCCCTCCTAGGGGACCTGTGACAGCTGCCCTCCCGGGTGCTGTTGCCCCCGTGGGGTGGGAGAACGCTGCAGTCGAGGAGGAGGCTCTCGAGTCGAGGGTTGAGGGCAGGGCCGGGTGCCCGGTCTCCCTGGCCGCTCCTCGTGGGGTGGCTAGGAGCCGTAGCGCTGAACCCCGCCCTTCCCTCTTGGGCCCCAGGGTTCCCTCCAGTGGCGTTGCTGTGGACTGCCCTTCTGGGCCCATGCAGTCCCGGGTTCGTCACAGGGGAGGCTACCCCCTAGGCTCTTCCAGGCATCGCATCCTCAGGGTCTCGTCTTGCGGCCTGGTTTGTTGTCCGGGATCCCGCCAGTTCGGGCTCCGTTCCCCGAATTTCAGAGCCCTGGCAGAGGTCACTTGCCTCTTCGTAGGTGCCATTCTCCAGTACCTCTGCTTCCACCCCTACTCTTCCAGGCCATGTCAGTCCTACGGGGCCGTTATCCTGGGAGCAGTTCAGAGGTTCTGCGGCAGCCTTCCCCTCATGTTAGATACATGCATGAGCGGGTCTTTTGACTCTCCCCACTGCCGCAGGAATTGTCTGGACATTTGAACTCTCCATCATCCTCGTCTTCCTCCTCTGAGGGAGAGGAACCCCTTGCTCATCTTTCTTCCGACGCTGATTTCACTGAATATCAGCGATTCCTCTCGAGGATGGTGCGGGATCTTCGAATCTCTTACGTTAGGCGAGACAATACCGAACGGGAGACGTGAGAATTCCTTGGAGAATTCAGTGCCCAGCACCTGGTGGTACCTTCCTGGCCTATCCCCTTCCAGGAGGCGTCTATCCGTTCCTGGCAGTCGCCAGCCGCCCTTTCTCCAGCCCCGGCAGACTGTCGTCGTAGGTATTGTGCCCTCTCAGAATCCCTGGGTACCTTCCCAACCCGTCCTCGGGTTTGGTGTGCCTAGAGACTCCTTCCGGGCGCCGTCACCTGGCGCATGACCGCCCACCAGATTCGGATTCTCTACAGTTTGACTGGTGGGGGCGAAGAGTGTTCTCTTCTTCTCGTGCGGTGGCTTGCATTGCATCTCATCAGGCTCACCACGCTGCCTACAATCGGCATCTGTGGTCGATGCTCTCCCAGCTCCTAGCATCAATGCCTGACACGGAGCAAACCAGACAGGCTATTGCCCTCTCCGCTATAGGCCTGGAGCTGGCAAGACACCAAGCAAGGGCATCTTATGACGCCAGTGAGGTGGCTTCCAGGCTTGCGGGGACAGCGATCTGCATTAGGCGGACGGCATAGCTCCGTCTATCAAGGTTGTCACCCCTGACCCGGCGTAGGGTGATCCGCTCCGCTTTCCGGGGGACCCGTCTTTTCTCCTCCAGAGCTAGGAGGCTTTCACAGGGGCTTTCTCCATCTTCCCATCCTCGGGAGGCACCTCCTAGGCTTCCCTTGTGTTAGCCAGGGTCTTCCCCTTCTGTTCCTCACCAACAGGAGGCTGGGGGTCTTGTTCCCTCAGGTTTCTACCCCCCCCCCCCTTTTTGTCAAAGGGGGAGAGGGCTTGGTACTCACCCAAGCAGTAATGAATGGTGAAGATTGACAAGGGAAGATATGAAAATTACGTACCTACTGTAATTCTTGATCTTCTCTTGTATCCTCACCATTCATTGCTGATACCCACCCACCTTCCCCTCAGTGGCCTCCTTCTGTGGCGTCTCCCCTCCGTCTCGTTCCTCTCTCCTCCCTTGGCCTCTATGCCAAAAAAAAAAAATCTTTTTTTTTTCACCATTCTCTTGAATGGATTTGCTTTTTTCCTCAAGGTAGAGAGGAACGACTACGGTTGCAAATTTCTTTAATCTGAGGGAACTCTTTCTGACTGCCCTATGGGGCGATTCCTTACCTTCTACAGGTCATGTAGTTTCACAGCCTGGTGGCCATGCCCTGTCTTGGCCTCCTCAAAGTTTGGAATCCCCTGGCGCATTATTTTCAAAGCTTTCCAGCTGCTGACTGAACTTGTCAGCTTCAAGCCTCTGTCTACCTTGTCTTAGCAAATCGGATTGAGTTCCTCTCTGTTTTCTTACCAACTGCCTCCGAGAAGGCATGTTTTTCCATACTCTTCTGTGGTAGCACTTAACAGGGTGCTAAGGAACTAGTCCTCTTCCTGGATGGCTCTTCGGAACAGGTTCTGTTCGAACAGTCTAGGAGCCCTCAACTAGGATGAAGGGACTTGGCATGTTGAGAGTTCAGAGTTTGCCCTCTCTTGGGTCTGTTCAGGAAGTTCAGTGGAACCTCTCCTCAGTCCTAACAACTGGGATTCTTGTTCCTTATTAGTTTCGAGCCTATAAGCCTCTTAACCAACAATGCTCGATGGGCACTGTTGTGTTTCTCAACATGCCTCTTTCTTTCTTTCTTTCTTTCTTTCTTTTTCCTCCTCTTCTACTTCTCTCCCTCTCTCTGTTTCCTCCCTAGAGCCACCCGGAAAGAGGCCCTCACGGTCCCTTAGGGGGAATTCTCTCTCCTCTATTCTCCATCGGCTTGTTCCTTTTCAGTTTATTTCCTTTCCTTTTTCTATCCTCGGCTCTCTTGCCTCACTTTCTTTTTCTTACACTTTATTTTGCCTCTCCAGCCAACTGAACTGAGATAGAGGAGAGTCTGCGACATCAACGCCGACCCTGCTTACACGGCCAGGCGTCATCTCAGGCGGCGCCGCTGGAGCCGACTCAAAAAAAAAAAAAACCTCCCGTAGCTGGTGCGCCCCGCTAAACCCAAGCAGTAATGAATGGTGAAGATACAAGAAAAGATCAAGAATTACGGTAGGTACGTAATTTTCATTTCTGGTGCATTAATCTCCCCAGCCTCAGCAGCAGGCCTCCGCATTGGCTGCCTTTCCACCCAGACCTGCTGACCAGGCTACAGGGGATAGTTCTGTACCCGGACCTTGAGTCGTAGTATCATAGTAAAAGCCAGTAGAATGGGCCGCATGGTCTATCATGTCTACTCTGAAGCTAGCCCCCTACTGGGAGCTTGCTCCTCCAAGCCCCAGAGGTGGCTCTCCCTGGCCTCAGCTTCCCCCTGTACCAGTCTCAACCCTTTTTGAATCCTTCCACTGTGGTCTCCTCCACTAGACTCCTGGGCAGTGTGTTCCATGGTTCCATCATCCTCTCTGTGAAGAAGTGTCTCCTGCGCTCTCCCCTGTACTCTCCCCCCCCCTCCAGCTTCCACTCGTGCCCCCTGGAAGTTCCCCCCTTCTTAAGCCTGATTGCTTCCCTGGCTCAGCTCTTATTTATCCCCTTTACATACTTGAAAGTCTCTATCATGTCCCCTCTGTCCCTTCTCTCCTCCAGTGCGTACAGATTGAGTTCATCCAGTCTCTCCTCATAGGTCCTACTCTCCATACTCTGAATCATCCTGGTCACCCTCCTCTGGACCTTCTCCAGCAGCGCTATGTCCCTCCTAAGATGGGGTCTCCAGAACTGCACACAGTACTCAAGATGCGGCCTAACCAGGGCATTATACAGAGGGAGGATCACCTCCCTCCTTCTGGAGGTAATCCCCCTGGTTATGCAGCCCAGTATCCTGTTTGCTTTTGCTGCAGCTCTTCGACAATTCTCTGTGTTGTTCATTTTGCTGTCCACCACTAACCCCAAGTCCCTCTCGCCCGATGTGACTTGCAGTGTGGTCCCCCCCAGGGTGTATGCATGTCCCAGGTTTCTGACCCCTGGATGCAGCACCCTACAGTTCCCTGCATTGAACTTCAGCCCTCACTTCCTTTCCCACTCCCCCAGGGTATCCAGATCCCCCTGCAGGGCCTCTCTCCCCTCCTGCCCGTCTGCCAGTGCTCCCAGTTTTGAGTCATCCGCAAAGAAACTCAACCTACTCCTAACACCCCACCCTATGTCTGAGACATAGGAATTGAACAGGAGTGGCCCCAGGACTGAACCCTGGGGGACCCCACTGATGAGTCCCTCCTGGGGGAGGAACTATCCTCAACCACCACTCGCTATATTCTACCCATAAGCCAGGTTTTCAACCCACCTGAGCAACTGCTCCCCACCCCCTCCTCCGCTCTGTTAGTAGGCCGTCTGTGGGATGCAATCGACGCCTTACTGAAATCCAGATGAGGGCGTCCACCGCCTGTGTCGGTCCAGGGCACCCATCACCCAGCCATAAGCTCCACCAGGTTAGTCTGGCACGACCTCCCTGGAACAAAACTATACTGCCTGTCATCCAGGGGCCCCAAGCTTCCAGCTGCCCCCAGCCTCTACTTGAAAATTCCTCCGTAACCTTGCCTACCACAGGCGTCAGGCTAACGGGCCTATAATTCCTCTATCTCCTCCCTGGCCCCGCCCCGGTGGATAGGCACCACATGAGCCACCTTCCAATCTTGAGGCACCCACCCTGTCATCAGGGAGATGTTGAGGAGTGAGGCCAGTGGAGCTGCCAGCACATCTGCCAGATCTTCTTCGAGGTACAGCTCTTGCAACAGGTTACACCATTATGACTGAAGCTGGCCGGCATCAGGACCCCACAGAAAATTTTCTAGCTAGCAGTCTTCAGCGAGGACCGCCTCCAACGTCTGTCCCGCACCCGACGTCAGTCGTAGTACATAAGGGCGGTCCCGCAGAATCTCCAGTTCTTTCCGCCGTCGACTTGCATATCTCCTACTCTTAGGTTAGTACTAGCGTGCGACGACCAGGAAATCCTTTCCGAAATCGAAAACTTTGGAAGAAATTCTTCTTCAAGATAACCTTTCTTCGTCTGATGTCCTCCCCAACTTCAGTGGAGGGCCATCCTTCTAAGTGTGCCTGTGGGAAGCAGATCTCGTTTAAGGACCCTCATTCGGCCTGCGTTCGGTGCCTGGGCCCGGACCACGACTCCCAGGCTTGCTCCTTCTGCCAAGGCTTCAACAGCCGGACCAGAATCCGCCGACAGAAGGCTCTCCAGGCTTTCCTCCTAGAAGAAAAGCTCAAGGCCATGGAACCTTCCTCCATGGGGGAACCTTCGGGAAAGTCACACAGGCACCACGAGAAGCATCGGGAGAAGGTGAGACCTAGATCACCCTCTAGGGCCTCGGACTCCCGCAGCTCCAGCTCCAGGTCGGACCGCTCCCCGTCTAGGGCCCACTCTCAGCCTCCCCCGGTTGTGGTCAAATCAGCCAGCGGTTCTTCGACTCTGCGGCCTGCCAAGACCTCCAGGCCCTCTTCTTCTGCCCAGGCCTCGTCCAGGTCAGGGGAGCATCTAAGTCCTCGTCCAGCACTCGGCCCCGACATCCGGTCAGTCTCCTTACCGCTGCCACCTCAACGCAAGACCAAGGAGCTGACCTCCCTTAAGCGGACATCGGATCCGACGTCGGCCCACCTGACGTCAGCCAAGGTCCACAAGCACTCCAGTGAGCCGGTGGCAGTTTGTCACCTGTCGCCGGTCAGGCATTCTCCCCCCAGGACGCCGGCGGGGGGACTGGCGTCAGATACTGCAGACAGAAGAACCACAGCGCCGCCTACCGATGTCTGTCAGGAGGCGTTGTCGGAGGAGGAGTCCACTCAGCCCAAAGACCAGGCGGGCGACTCCGGACCCGTCGAGCTTCCACGGGAACCCTCCCCAGAACCGGAGGCCGGCGCCCAGCCCGGCGACAGACCACGGCGCCCGGCCGTCGACGTCGGCCTCAACTAGCAGATGTGAAGGGCTCTTCACTTTCTGGTGGGACACCATCAGCGATATGGCTCACGCACCCTCCTCCCGCACCCGCAGCACCACTGACGCCTGCGCCCTCCTTCGCCAAAGGGCAGTAGGTCGAGCACTTCCCCAGGAGCCAGTAGCACCTCCTGGGGCAGATCTACAGAAAGAAGGCTCCATCTAGATCTTCTTCAGGGTCACCCAGCCCCAAGAGACCCAGAAGACGTCGGTATTCGCCATCGACTGAGGACTCCAGATCTGACATCTCTGAATGCTCCAGGTCTCCTTCACCGATCAGCATCCCTTCTCCAGACCCACGCGACCTCCCTAGGTCTCCTCCGGATGACCCCTCATTCTCTGAGATAATGAGACACATCCAAGAGAAAATGGGATGGGATGCGGAGGAACTAGACCCTGAAAGACTACGCCTTGCCCGCCATCTTCGGCAAAAGGATCCCAAGCCTGTGGTAGTACCACCCTTGGTGGACACCTTTGTGGACGTCACCAAGGCAGTGTACAAGCGTCCACATTCGACCCCGGCTATGCTGAAGAAGGCTGACCGCCTGTACAAGGCTCCAAGGGAGGACCAGTACCTGGCTAACCGTCCTCTGGCCGACTCCCTTGTCATTACAGCCTCTCATGACCGGTCTCAGAAACCGCAACATCTGAGCACGCAGCCACCGGACCCAGAGTCCAAGCAACTGGACGTGCTGGGTAGGCGCACTTACGCGGCCGCGACTTGTGCCATCAGATCCCTGAATTACCTGACCCACATGGTTCAGTTTCAGAATGCGCTGTGGGGACAGGGACAGGATCTGGCAGAGAAATTGCCAGACGGTGGCCCAAAGGAGGAACTTCTCCAGCTCCTCTGCACGGGTTCAGACGTGGGGACCCAAGTGCTCCGAGCCGCGTACGACTCCATGGACTCTTCGCCAGAGCGGCAACCTCAGGCGATGTCTCTGGAGACACTCATGGCTCCGTGTCTCGGAGTTTCACCCCGGACGTCCAGAAAATATTTTGGACGCCCCTTCATGGCGAGAGTTTTGTTTGGTGAAGCATTGGAAAAAGTCATCACCAAATTACAGGAAGCTGGGAAGGCTGTTAGATCTGTCCAGGCCATGTACAGATCTAGACTCCGTTCCTTTCATAGGAACCAGAGTCATTTTCATAGCTGGACTCAGAGGCAACAACCTCGTTCTGGTCAGCAACAGAGGGGCTCCTTTTCCCGGAAAGCCCAGATCAAAACGTCCTCAGGTAGGGGCCAACATGCTACGAAGTTGAACCAACCTGCAGGACCTCTGCTGCCACAGCATGACTCCTTCCCGGCCCCCGCCCCTCCTCAGGATCAACGGGAAACAAAGGTCGGCGGTCGCATCGCAGACCACCTGCCAGGGTGGCACTCGATCACCACCGACAGGCGGGTGCTACAGTTGGTCAAAAAAGGCCACTTTATACAATTCCTAGACAAGCCCCCCACAAGGCCTCCTCTGCTCTCCCGTTACTCGGGTCAGCACGCTCTGCTCATAAAGCAGGAAGTGCTCGCGCTTCTGCAGAAAGAAGCTGTGGAGCATGTTCCAGGGAACCAGATAGGAGCAGGCTATTATTCACACTTCTTCCTGGTTCCAAAGAAGACAGGGGACCTCCATCCAATCTTGGACCTCAGCGACCTCAACATATCGGTCGTTTACAAGCGCTTCCGCATGGTGACCCTCCCGGGACTGATCCCCATGCTGAAGAAGGATGCTTTCTTGGCGTCCCTAGACATGCAGGACGCCTACCTGCACATCCCCATCACTCAGGCGCACAAGAGGCTCCTGCGCTTCGAGTTTCTCGGTCGCCACTACCAGTTCCGAGCACTTCCTTTCGGGCTGTTATCAGCACCAATGGTATTCACCAAGTGCATGGCAGTCATGGCAACGTCTCTTGAGGAGACAGGGTCACTACGTGTTCCCGTACCTGGACGACTGGCTTCTCATGGCCTCCTTCAAGGAGGCATTGCTGCTGGCCATTCAGCACACGCAGGCTCTCTTTCAGTCTCTGGGCATCTTAATCAACTATGAGAAGTCTCTCCTGGTACCATCCCAGAAACTGCAGTTCATAGGCGTAGTTCTGGACACAGTCAACGGGAAAGCCTTTCTTCCCGAAGACAAAGCGGAACGCATACAATCCCTCATAAGGGACATGTCAGCGAAGAAAACCGTCCCGGCCAGGTTGGTCCTTCACCTACTCGGACACATGGCTGTGGCCATTCCAACAGTCCCGATGGCAAGACTCCACATGCGGGTAACCCAGTGGATGTTAACGGTGCAGTGGGACCAAAGGCAAGACCATCTACAGCAGCCAGTCAGAATCATGAAGACCGTGGTTCGGGACTGGCAATGGTGGCTAGATTCGGGAACCTTCTCAGTGGGGGGGGTTCTCTTCACAGCGCCGTCCCCAGTGTTAACACTCTCCACAGACGCCTCAGGGCTGGGGTGGGGAGCGCACTTGAACGGGGTGAGGTCTCAGGGAACATGGACTACCCAGGAATCTCATCTCCATATCAACATATTGGAGATGAGGGTGGTCCTTTATGTCCTGCATGCCTTCCAGTCGGAGATTCCACCCAGTACTCTCCTGTTACAAACAGACAATACTGCGGTGATGTATTACCTCAACAAACAAGGAGGCACACACTCCTACCCCCTTTGCAGGGAGGCCATCAGGGTGTTGGAATGGGTAATATGACACGGCGTAAACCTCATCGCAGTTCATGTTCCCGGGGTGGACAACACAGTCGCGGACAGCCTGAGTCATTCCTGGGCCAGAGTCCACGAGTGGGAACTTCTACAGGAGGTGGCAGAGGATCTGTTCCACAGATGGGGTACTCCAGAATTGGATCTATTCGCCTCCCCGTCCAACGCAAAACTGCTTAATTTTTGCTCGCTAGATCCAGGGCCTGGTGTTTTCTGGCGAGACGCGTTGTCCCTCTCCTGGGCAGGCAGATTCCTCTACGCCTTCCCTCCTTTCCCGTTGATCCAGAGAGTCCTTCTCAAACTTTGCAGGGAGCACGGACACTTATTTTGATAGCGCCTATCTTCCTGGACATAAGTCTCCACCACTCATTCACACTAGTGGGATTGGCGCCGGAGGCACTAAGACCCATCGGGAGCAAACTTTTTGCTGGAGGGTCGGCGCGAGAGACGGCGCCGCGAGACACGGCGCCGCGAGCAGCGGCTCGAGCTGTAATGACCATCTCGGCTGACCCTCCAACCGCCTTCAGTTCTTTTTCCCTCCGCCGAAGTGCGCTTCAGTGACGACGCCGCCGCCTGTCGGAGTCAAACTTCAAACTAGCGATAGTTTTCAGTTTGTTTTTTGTAACATTATCACGATAGTAGTATCGCTAGTTTTATTCTATTTTTTGAAAATTTTTCTAATATTTAAATTTAACTTACTTGAAGAAGTCTCGCCTACTGGACGGAGTCGACCATGAGCAGGTCAGGTGACGGTAGGGAGACTTCGTATGAAAGCTGTTCAGTCAGCGGGCTGGGTCCGTCAGCCTCCTTCTCCTCAGCGGGTTCCGACTACGGTCAGTCCGATGTCTCGGGGATGGGCGGTCCCCGCCGGCATAAAATAAACGGTCGATTCTCGCGCCGCTCGGCCTCGAGCTCTTCTTCGCCCACAGGTCAAAAAGAGAAGGCATCACCGAGGTCGCCTCTGGTATGTCTGCGCTGCCGACGGTCGGTTATCGCTAGCGTGCCGGTCTCCTCTTCGGAGTCGCCAACTTCGATAATCGCTGCCTCGACATCGGAGCCCTCCCTGCCTATAGGTAGGGCTCCAGATGAGCAGTTTCATCAGTGGGCCGCTTATGGAGCGCATGGGCTCGGAGGTTGGTTCTTCTGCCTGGCTCGGTTACCTCGAGCCCTCGGCTCCTCCGCGATCAGGTAGGGCGGTTGACCTTCCTAGTCGCTGCCTTCTTCGGTGCTAGCGACTCCGGCTTAGGTTTCTCCTCACATGGCTGCGGGCGAGGGGCCTCACCGATGCCCTTATCTCTGTTTTTTTTTCTCTTGTTTTCCAGGTTCTCGGGTTTTTCCCGTGCCTTCTGTGGGGTCTGGGCTGTGGTCGGCTCCTGCTGGGCTTTTGGGCTTGCTGGCGCCTGTCTCGGCGTCATGCCCGTGATCTCGCCGGGTGGTGTCATGGATCGGGCTGCTCGCGCTGGTTCATGGCCGTCATGGGTGTCGCTGGCGCTGCCGTGCGCCGGGGGCGCTTATGGGTCACAGGTTTCTTCGGCGCTGGCAGGCGCCTCGGTGCCGTTCAGTCTGCTTTTTCCGCCTTCGGCCGGCGGCCTTGTGGGACTCTCCTTGTTTTTTCTGCCATTTCCTCCTTTCCTAATCTTTCACCCTTTCCTGTCCAAACAGTCCTTTCTGGACCATCAGGAGATGATGTTGAGCTCTGACCCAGACCTTCGGTTGGGTGATGAAGTGGAGAAACAGGATCTTTCTTTCCACAGAGCCTGTGGTCGAGGACCTGTCCTTAAGTCCCTGTTGAAGAACCTGGGATCCACTCTTTCTCTCCAGACTACAGACATCGATCCTGGGAAGATATTAAGATTCCAGTATCTTCATACTCGGAGATCCCTATGATTTGACTCCTCCGATTCAGTTTTCCTTCAGACGCTGTCTCAAATGGTATGGAATAACCCTGCTTTTATTCCCCAGTGGCTAAATCCATTGATAAGAAGTATTCAGCTCCCAAGGATCGTCCCATTTTGGCATCCCAAGCCTTTATGGATCCTATTGTAGTCCTGGCAGAGAATGACAAGGTGTTCTTCCTCAACTACTACAGCTCACTCTATTAACAAAGAGTCTCGAAGATTGACACATTAGGTAAGAGAGTCTTGCTGCCTCCACTCTAAGTACGTGACACAGTTATCAAGGCTATTTTTTCTCAATGAGTATATCCTGTGGCACTCTATGAAAAGAATGGTTGAAGCTCTTCCAGATTCAGATTCCAAGTCAGAGCTTCTTCTGACCGTTATTAGAGGTATTGAGTCCAATAACCAACAGGTCAAAGCCGCCATGGACGCTTCGACACTGCTTCTCATCAGCAGCCTGAGAGGTTTGTACCGGCGCCATTCCTGGCATGCACTTCTGGCTTCACGAAGATGCTCAGCAGCAGGTGATGGCGCTGCCTTTGATGGCTCCTTTCTTTTGGCCCTCAGGTGAGCAAGCCTTAGAGGCCACTCAGAAGACTAGATCGGCCATTGTTGGCCAGACCTCCATTGCCCCTCGGGGCATGTGAACAGACGTTGCTCATAGTCGCCAGTCCTTTCAAGGCAGAGGCAGGGAAGCCTCATAAAAGCCAGCCTGCCCAACCTCAAAAGAAGACGCAGAAAGCTGAGGGACCTCAAAGCTCCCAGCGCTACCTTATGAGTCGCTGGCCCAAGTTCCATCCACTCTGCCCGAGGTGGAACTTTCTCCCGTGGGAGGTCGCCTGATGTACTTCTACAACCAGTGGAAGTCCATAACCTCAGACAATGGGTCCTTCTGATAATTCCGCGAGGGTTATTCTCTCAATTCTTGGAAACCCCCCGAATTGTCCCTCCATACGACAACCCAGGTTGTCGGCCAGTCAGACCTCCCACCGCTGAGATCCAGGGCCTTCTGAACAACAGGGCATTAGAACTGGTGCCCCGCAGATTCATGGTAAACACAGGGTTCTACTCCATTACTTTCTGTTCCAAAGAAATCTGGGGATGCTTCCCATTCTAGACCTCAGAAAGTTAAACAAATTCCTCCCCAGGAGAAATTCAAGATGATTTCCTAGGTACCCTGTTACCCTTGCTGCATCACACGACTGGCTGGCCTCTCTGATATGCAGGATGCTTACCAGCATATCTCCATTCACCGACCCACCTCAAATTCCCAGGTTTGTAGGTTTGGGTCAGCATTATCAGTTTAGAGTCCTGCGCTTTTGGCTATCCTCGGCGCCGCTTTTTTGCAAAGTGTTGTGCAGTTCTCATGGGCGCATCTCAGGAAAGTCGGACTCCGAGTGTTTCCCTACCTGGACGATTGGCTTAGCAAAGCCCTTCCGGCCAGTGGGATCTTGGGGTCGCAACCCACTCTCTCACGTCCATGGGAGTTCTGCTGAATTTGAAAAATCTCAACTGCAACCCTCCCAGAGGCTCCTTTTCATAGGGACGCTTCTAGACACCTCCTTCAGCGAAGGCTTTCCTTCCAGAGGACAGAAGACTCGACATCCTTCGATGGCCTGTTACATCAGGGAGAACCAACCGGTTACAGCTCTCTCGATGTAACGATGTGCAGTCTCATGGCGCCCTCGGTCTTCACTGTCCCTCTGGCCCGACTGCACATGAGAACCACCCATGTATGCTCTCCACCAGTGGTCCCCCACCTCACCCCAGTCTTATCCCATCAAGGTGATGGAGCCCTTCAAGGTCTCTCACCTGGTGGTCTCAAGAGAGCAATCTCCTGGAAGGATTCCCCTTGCTCTCCGGATCATCAGATCTCCATCACCACAGATGCATCGCAATGGGATGGGGAGCTCACTGTCTCTCCTCCACACTCAAGGTGTATGGACTCAGTTCGAAACTCATCTCCACATAAATATCCTGAGATGAGAGCGTCCTCTATGTAATCCGAAAGCTCTGAAGGATGTCCTTTGTCACAAGAACATTCTCCTCAAGCGGACAACAAAGCAGTGATGTATTACATCAACAAGCAGGCGGTGCTCATTCTTATCCCTTTGCAGGGAAGCAATGAGGGTGTGGAGTGGTGCTTGAGCACAAGTCTCTGATTCAAGCGTTTATTTGCCAGGTATACAAACGCACCTAGCAGATCACCTCAGCAGAACGGAGGCAGACCTCACGAGTGGTCTCGATCCAGCCGAGCTCGTCCCTGTTCAAAGAGTGGGGACTCCAGACCTGGACCTTTTGCATCCCCACTCAACGCAAAACTGCTCTCTTCTGCTCCAGAAACCAGGGCTGGCATTTTCTGTCAGGATGTGTTCAGGCTGCGTGGACAAACGCTTTTACGCCTTTCCACCGCTTCCTCTAATCCAGAGAGTACTCCTCAAGTTCGAGTCTCAGGGGACCAAGATGATTCTCATTGCTCCTTCCTGGCCTCGGCAACTATGGTTTCTCTCTCAACAGTATGTTGGCAGCCTCCCGAGACCACTTCCTTTGCAAATCAGTCTTTTGACTCAGGGTTCTGCTGGTCCATCCCAACCTGAAATCACTTCCACCTTCATGCTTGGCTCCTGAAGAGATAGAAGTGAATCGGTTCAACGCCTCTCGCAGAGTCTCAGACATCCTTCTGGCTGCTCGAAGCCAGCCACCGGAAAACGACGCTCCAAATGGAACGCTTTTTCTCTCTGGTGCAAAATCTCTTGAACTCCTTTTCCTGTCCTCCTGAGAAGGTTCTGAGTATCTTTTGACCTATCAAACTTAGGTCTTCAGTACTCCACAGTTAAAGTTCACCTTAGTGCCATCTCAGCGCTCCATGAGCCGTGTTTCTTCCTTAACTCTGGCTCAGTTACCTATGGTGAAGAGATTTCTTAAGGGATTCTCCATACCAGACCCCTGTTAAGCGTCCAGTTGCAGCCTGGGACATTAACCTGGTGCTGACATGCTCACCTGGAAGCCTTCGAGCCCTTAGCTACCTGTGAGCTAAAATTTCTTACCTGAAGACCGCCTCCGCTGGCTATTACCCCTTGCCCGCAGGGTCTCTGAGATACATGCCCTGGTTACGGACCCTCCGTATACTGTATTCCATAAGGACAAGGTAGTTCTCCGTACTCATCCTAAATTTCTTCCCAAGGTTGTGTCAGAATTCCATCTGAACCAACCTCTGGTACTTCCCGCTTACTTCGCTAATTTCCAAATGAAGGGGAACGAGCTCTTCATTCCTTGGATGTTAAGAGAGCATTGCGGTTCTATTTAGATAGAACCAAGGATGTTCGCAAGACTCAGCAACTGTTTGTTTCTTTCAGCGACACCCGGCTGGGTCAACCTGTCGCTATTAAGATGCATCTCTTCATGGTTAGTGGCATGCCTTCGCCATTGCTATTCCATGGCTCACGTTAAATTAGAAGGTAGAGTGCACTCACTCTACTAGGGCGTTGCCCAGCATCCCTAGCGGAAATTTGCAATGTTCCAATTGCAGATATATGCAACGTCACCTGGAGCTCAGTGCATACTGCTACACTATGCACTGGATGTTCATGCCAGCTTACATTCCGCATCTCGGCAGAACTATCCTTAATGGGCTTCTGTCTTAGACGTGAGCTCTGGCCTCCTGCCGCCCTTTTGGGGATTATCAGCTTGGTACTCTCCCACTAGTGTGAATGAGTGGTGAGACTATGTCTGAAATAGAGTGCGCATTTCGCAGTATTCTGAGCTTTTGGACAGTCTCCACCACTCATTCACATGCTCACCCTCCATCCCCTGAAGCTCACCGCTGTATTAGTCTTCACTCCCTCAAATCTTTAGGCCGTGAGGGACTTCTTTGCTGACCCTTCTTACACGGGTCATACGGACTATCTTATGTCCGTTTTTAATGTTGGGTTTACTCTTTTTATCTAGTATGCGCTGCACCTCCTTGGTAAAAAGGTACTGAGGCGGTTGGAGGGTCGTCACCGAGATGGTCATTTTACGCCGAGCCGCTGCTCGTGGCGCCATGTCTCGTGGGCGCCGCTCTCACGCCGACCCTCCAGCAAAGTTTGCTCCCGATGGGTCTTAGTGCCTCCGGCGCCAATCCCACTAGTGTGAATGAGTGGTGGAGACTCGTCCAAGAAGATCAAGAATTACGGTAGGTACGTAATTTTCCTTTTTGGCCCAGGCAAATTTGGTTCCCGCTACTGAATCAGTTGTCCTGGGAACTTCCGCTTGCTGTACCAATCAGCTCCCACCTGTTGTCTCAGGAGGAGGGTTCATTAGTCCACCCGGACTTACGTTCACTGAACCTGCATGCTTGGCTCCTAGAGACATAGCCATGTTGCGACATGGGGTCTCACAAGAGGTGGCGGATGTACTTTCTGCCGCCAGAAAACTGGCGACACGCAACATACGCCATGAAATGGCGCAGGTTTTGCCTGTGGTCTCAGTCACGTGAGTTCTCGCCCTTAGACTGCCCCGAGAAGCTGGTTCTGGAGAACTTACTTTTCCTCTTTCAATCCGGGTTAGCTTACTCCTCGATCAAAGTGCACCTTTGTGCAATTTCATCTTATCATGCCCCCATAGGCCAACGCATGGTGGCCCAGCTGGATACTACCCTTGCCTTTTTAAGAGGGGTCCTCCACCTTAGGCCGCCCATCAGGGATCCCGTCCCTCCTTGGGATCTACCCTGCGTCCTGGAGCAGCTTACGCTGCCACCCTTTGAACCTGCCACAGATTGCAAGCTACGTTTTCTGTTGTGGAACGCTGTTTGCTGTGCACTTCGGGCGAGAAGAATCTCAATTACATGCTCTTATGTGCAAGGGCCTTATTTAATTTTCATCAGGACAGGGTGTCCCTGAGGATGTATCCTAAGTTCCTGCCTAAGGTGGTCTCAGCCCTTATTCTTAACCAGGACATTGATTTACCAGTGTACTTTCCTAAGTACGCCAATCGAGGAGAAGCACTGCTTCACAGCCTGGATGTTCACAGGTGTCTCAGATACTATTTGACCAGAACCAAACAGCACCGGAAAGTGGAGCAGCTGTTCGTTTCATTTGCTGAGAGGATGAAAGGGGCCCCAGTTTCAAAACTGACCCTTTCACGCTGGCTCATCCAGTGTATTTCTTTTTGCTATGACAAGCGTCAGAAACCCTTACCAGGAGTGGTCAAGGGACATTCGACGAGAGGAGTAGCTACCTCCTTTGCGGCACTGAAGAACGTTTCTACGTTGGCCATATGTGCCGCAGCCACCTGGAGTTCGGTTCACACTTTTATCAGGCATTATAGCCTGGATATCGCCTCAAGGCGAAAAGCGGGTTCGGCCTTGCTGTTCTTCAGGGCCTCCTGTTCTAGGCTCAGGACATGTCTGAATCTCTGTATTGCCTCCTCCCGATGGCCTTTCAAGGCGCCATTGCTTGGGAATCCGTCCTAATGGTGTAATCTGCTGCAAGAGCTGTACCTCGAAGAAGATAGTACAGTTACGTAAGAACTTACCGTAACAGTAGATCTTCGAGGACAGCTCTTGCAGCAGGTACCCTCCCGCCCACCATTCCCCCTTGGAGGAAGTAGGTTCCAGCCTACGCTATCTTTAGGATTGGAAATGTCGGTTCTTAGTCTCGGCCATCTGATGGCGGGTCCTCGGTCTCCTTTTCTGATGTCATTCAGCATCCGGAAGTTTCCGGCGGGAGAACTGGAGATTCTGGCGGGACCGCCTCCTTATGTACTATGCCTGACATCGGGGGCGGGACCGACGTCTGAGGTGGTCCCCACTGAAGACTGCTAGCTGAAAATTTTTCCTGGGGTCCTGATGCCGGCCGGCTTCAGTCCTAATGGTGTAACCTGCTGCAAGAGCTGTTCTCGAAGATCTACTGTTACGGTAAGATCTTATCTGTGTCAATCTTCACCATTCATCACAGATGGGTTACCTGGCGGAGGTCAGGATCTCCTCATGGAGTTTTTTTTTTTTTAAAGGGGTAGGCAGAGGCGAATCACCTTGGCGCCTCGAGGCAGGCGTGCTGCGTGGGTTCGAGGGTTGCTTCGTTAGGCTATGTCGCCTCCGCCTGCCTACCAGTTCTTCGTCTCTCATACGTCCCGAGTCGCCTCATGGGAAGCTTCAGACAAGAATTTTAGGCCTTTCAGCCCCGCTTGGCGTTTTCAGTCTGTTGGTTGCCTGCCGGTTCTGTGTTCTGCCTCCACTCGACGTCGCCCGGTAAAATCTTTCCTTTATATTTGAATTCTGCGACGTCAAGTCCGTTTTGGTGTTTTTTTCCGTAGGTTGTGTCTCAGTCGGAGGGCAAAAAGTCTTCGAAGATGGGTCGGCTCCCCATGCGTCGGTGCCCGTGCGGCCGAAAATTCTCTGTCACCGACCAGCACGACCGGTGTCTTGCGTGTCTTGGCCCGCTTCACGACCTGGACTCATGCGACGCCTGCTTCTCCATGGACCGCGGGTCCTCGAACAGCGCGCGTTGAAAGTGGGGCGAGCTCTGACGACTTTCGGGGGTAGGGTTCACACTCGTCGTTCCAAGCCGTGCTCTCTCGGTCCTTCCTCCAGGTCCCCTCCCGGTTCTATACGGACCGAGGAGGAGGAGTCTCTGCCTTTAGCCTGGCCATTAGCCGACTCCTCCCAGCGGCGCAGGGCCCGTCCGCTTCCTCCCAGGGCCAGGCGGGAGGCGCTACCATGTGTCGCCCCTTCGAGTGAAGTTCCACAGTGTTGTTTCCGTGGCTCGGAAGGCCAGTCGGCCCATCTCGGCGCCGTCGGTTGGCGCCGTCAGAGCCTTCGGTGCCGTTCGTGGCGCCATGGGCCCTGCCAGTGCCATCGTCGGCACCGACTTGTCACTCAGCGCCGTGGGCTCAGTCGACGCCCGCGCCGTGGGACCAGATCCAGCATCGTCCTTCGCCATATCTCGCCTCGGCGCCGTCCTTGGCGCCGAGGTTGAGCACGGCACCGTGCCTTTGGGGCTCGGCGCCGTGGGGCCTTTGACTTTGTCTGTCGGTGCTGTCTGCGGCGCCGTCCACACTTAAATGGTGCCGATGGGCCGGTTGGCACCGGGTCTACCTTCGGGGCCGTCGTTGGCGCCGCTACGGTCCTCAGTGCTGCTCGTGGGGCCGGGTGGTGTCAGCATCGGCACTGAAGGTGCTGCTGGGGCTGCTTTCGGTGCCGTCCCTGTCCTTGGTACCGCTCCCGGTGCCGGTGGATTGGACGGTGCTGCGACTGGCCCTGGACCTCTGGCTCGAGCTGGCGCGGTGCCTCCTGCAGGTCCCGCTCGCAGGGTTGCGGAGGGCACGGGCGCCAACTCGGGCACAGCACTGGCTGCCGGGCCTGGTGGCAAGGTTGGTTCTACCCGCCCTCCCACGGTTTGGCTCAGAGCTTGGACTCTCACCTCTTGAGTCAGAGTCGAGTCTCAGTCATTAAGCGCACCTCGGGGTTGGCTGCGGAGGAGGGCAGCACTGTGGTCTCTTTGAGTCGGAGCCAGCCCCCTACTGAGGAGAGGCCGGTGGCCCCCGAGACTAGGGTCAGTGGTGCTGACCAGCAGGTAGTGGTGCGTGCCACCATAGCTCTGCAGCCTGGTCTTGGGGGTTTCATCGACCCCTCGGTGGTGGTACCCCCTCCAGTAGTGTGTCTTGATCGCCCAACTTTGGGGCCCATCGAGAAGCCTACAGGAGGGGAGGGTACTGCTCCCTGGGTCTCCCCTTCGGGGGCTGCCCAGAGATGCCAGCTACCTAGGCTGGCCCTCTTGAGGAGGAGGACTCTCTGACTCTGAGGGGTCGAGGGGTGTGGGGTCGCTGCGTCGGCCCTTTTCTGGGGTCCACTCGGGCCCTGGACGGAGCCTTAGTGCAGATTTCCACCCTTCCCCCTCTGGTTCCTTGAGGGAGTCCTATTCTTTTGAGCAGGGGACCATCCTTCTGGACCTTTACGGCCCCGGTCACCTCACTGGGGGGATTCTTCTGGACGCAGCCAAGGCAGTACCAAGGTGGTTGTACAGCTGTTGGCTGTGGGGTCTTCCGGGGCACCCTCCTCGGGTGCTCACGGTCCAATCCCTTGCCCTGGCGGTCAGCCCGACTTCTCTTCTCGGCTCTGCCCTATCCTCTGCCACATTCTCCTCGCTCCCAGGCATCCCTTGGTCCTAGCGGTCCTCTTACTTGGGAGCAATTCAGAGCAGTAGCTGCCCGGTTCCCTGCTTACGTTGGGGCTATGGACAGCCAGGTTTTTCAACCTCCCCCCGTGCAGCCACCCTCTGTACACATGGTGACCTCCAGCTCCTCATCCCCCTCTTCAGGGGGAGAGGAACCTTCTGTCCACATCTCCCCAGCTGCTGATCTCTCAGAGTATCAGCGTTTCCTCATGAGGATATTGGAGGATTTGCACCTTTCACCCTCTACTATCAGCAATCCTGAGCATGCGGCATACGCCTTTCTAGGCGATTTTGGCGAGGCCACCCTTGTGGTGCCGCCCTGGCCAGCTCCCTTTCGGGAGGCGTCCTTGCGTTACTGGCAGAGGCCCTCCTCCGGAGTTCCTGCCCCAAGGGACCTCAGCCAGAGGTATTGCGCTTCCCCGGAGTCTCCAGGATCCATGCCTCATCCACAGTCTGGCTTGATGCATCTGGACACTCCTGACTGGCTTCGCGCCCTTCACCATGACCGGCCCCCAGATCAAGACTCCTCGGATTTTGATTTTTGGGGGAGGAGGACCTTCTACTACACACGGTTGCTCCTCTCTATTTCTGCTCATCAGGCCCACTATGCAGCCTACAACAGGTTCTTGTGGTCCAGGCTAGTCAGCCTCTAGCCTCGTTGCCTGACTTGGAGCAAACCAGACAAGCCATTGCGCCTCTGCATCGCGTGGCCTGAGCTAGCAAGCACCAAGCGAGGGCATCTTATGGCGCCAGCGAGGTAGCTACCAGGGTCGTAGGGACAGCGTCTGCACTAGGAGATCGGCATGGCTATCGCCTTTCCCGGTTGTCACCCTGGGCCCGGCTTAGGTGATTAGCTCCGCCCACCAGGGAACCTACCTTTCTCCTGTAGAGTGAGACGGCGCTTGTCGGGCACCTTCCTTCCCCCGGGGACTCCATCTCTCTCCCACCTCGGGCCTCTCCAGGCCCTGAAGGTTCCACCCCTAGTGTGTCACCCACTAAGGGCTCATGGACCTGTCCCTTAGGATGTAAGAAACAACCCTTGGGGCTTGATACTATCCATCTCTGATGAATGGTGAAGACTGACAGATAAGATACGAAAATTACGTGACCTACCGTAATTGATCTTTCTGTGTATCTTCACCATTCATCACAACCCCACCACCATCCCCTGGGGCCTCAGTCTCTGGGTCCCTCCTCTCTGGCCTCCTCTCCTCTTTAGGAGCGGGTAAAGTAAAGGACACACAGGGGGTATTCCTCTATGAGAGTAGACAGCGTCGGCACTCCTTCTCTACTACTTGTCTCCACCCGATGGGGTGAGGTAGTTTGCCTTCCTTCTGTTCTCCTTCTGGTTTCCATCCAACTATTTCTAAAAAAAAAAAACCCTTTTTTTCACCAAATATTTTTCCTGAGAGAGTACTAAATTCCTGTACCCTGTCCTTTCTCTAGAATAGCCGACTCTGCTTCTGGGTGTTTGCCAGTTATTCTGTGCCTTGAATTCTGGCAGAGAGCTTTGCTACTCCTTGCAGTTCCTATACAATCTGGTCACGGACAAGGGTCTCAGATACCTTGATACCTCTCCCTCTCTCCTAAATTCTCTCATCTCCCTACCCTCCCTTCTTCCGCTTCCAGAGATTGGGGCCCCTACCCAATCCCCTTAGTCTAACCTCTTCTTTGCTGTCCTCTGTCATTATTTCTCCTTTTAGTTCAGTTATCCTTTCCTTTTTCCTTTTCTGTCCCTTGGACTCTCTTGTCCCACCCTCCGTCCCTTCCTCTTACTTCTCGTGACTCAGAACTGGTAGGCGGGGGCGAGTCGACACAACAACGGCCCAGCCTCGGCGCCCGCGGCACGCGGCCTCGGGGGCGTGTCGGCCCGCCTCACCTTTTAAAAAAAGCGCCTCAAGGTCCTGACCTCCGGCCAGGTAACCCATCTGTGATGAATGGTGAAGATACACAGAAAGATCAGAATTACGGTTGGTACGTAATTTTCATTTCTTACGTAGCTGTACTTTCCTTCAGCACCCTTGGATGCAGCTCATCTGGCCCTGGCACCTTCTCAGCCTTTAGCGACCGGAGGGCCTCTCTCACCCTATCCATTGTGATTTTGCCCTCCCATCCCCCCTCCTCATGCATCCTCTCCTCCCCTTCTAGATACGACCCATCCCCTGCCGTAGTATCATCCAGTCCTTCACTTTCAAACTGACGACCTGGTTCAGTGGGCTCCTGTACCCTCCCATCGGGTTGGAAAGATCCCCACCTCCACCGGTAAAGATAGAGGCAAAGTGCTCATTTAGCACCTCTGCTTGTTCGCCAACTTCCTGTGCCCATACCCCCCAGTTCTAATCCTGCTGATCTGTGCCCTCTCTTTTCTTTTCTCCCCTATGTATCTATAGGACCCCCCTCCGTGGATATACCTGGCTAGGTTAAGCTCTTTCTTCGCCTTGGCCTCCCTTACCACCCTGGTGACCCTCTTAGCCAGGAAATCATACTCTCCCCTCTCCCTAGCCCCTCTTGGGCGCTTTAAGTGCGCATAGGCAGTCTTTTTCTCCCTCACCGCCTCCTGCACCTCCCGGGTCCTCCAACATGGCTTACTGGCTGTACATTGCTTGCACCTTACCTTTGAGCAGGCCCTCAAAGCCTCCTGCACCCCCTTCTTAATGGTCTCCCACAAGCTACCAGCATCCATGTCTGGCCTTATCTCATCCAAGCAGCCTTTAAGAATCCTTCCCATGCCCTGAAAGTCTGCCCCCCACCCCCCAGGAAACCTATTACTTCTGTGTTAGTGCAAATTTCCTCTCCCTCACGGAACATAAGAAACCAGACCGTGGCATGGTCACTGCCTGCCAGTGGGCTGCTCACCTATAGGCCCCTTATCTGGTCGCTGTCTGCTAGGATAATGTCCAGGATCCGATCCTGCCTAGTAGGCTCCCCACATGCTGGACTAGGAAGGCATCCTGGAAGACATCCATCAACCTCTGCTCCCTGTCTACCGAGGATGTCATAGTGCCCCAGTCTGCGCTCTGCATGTTCAGGTTGCCCATGATCACCACCCTGCCCTTTCTGAGGCCACAGTGACCCCTGATGTTCTCAGCCAGATCATCCTCCAGTTTCACTTCCATTGCTAGGGGTCTGTACACCACCTCTATTTTTAATCTTTTAACCCCCCTCATTTGTAGGGTTACCCAAATTACCTCCACATCTCCTTCTGCCTCCTCGATTCAACCAACTACTGTGTCATTTTTGACTATCAATGACACACACACCCCTTTTCCCACCCCCCTGTCCTTCCTAAACATTGTGTATCCCTCTAAATTTAGGTCCCAGTCATGCCTCTGGATGGCCCATGTCTCAGTAATTGCCACCAAATCTGCTGCACCCTCAACTAGCATTGCCTGGAGCGCTGGCATTTTATTGCTCATGCTCCTGGCATTGATCAGGACCGTCCTCTACCCGACCCCCTCCTCTCTCTCCAGTCTTCTCAGCCCAGCGCAATCCCCCGTCTTTCTTCCCCCCTCAGTTCCCCCTGATCTTTTAATGCTACCCGCAGCCTGCTTTGCATGATCTAGTCCTGAACCCTCAGGCTTCCTCGCTGGGGCTTTAAGTCTTTCTATCCCTCCCCCCTTTACAAGTTTAAACCCCACCTATCACCAATGTATCCTAAAAGTTCTAGTTAAAGGATCTCCCTCCCCTACAGGTTGAGATGCAGTCTATCCCTGGCATATAGCCCCTTGTCTTCCCATATATCACCCCAGTCCCCCAACAATCCATACCCTTCTGACTTGCGCCACTTCCTGAGCCACTGGCTCACCCCCCTAAGTTTTTGCTCATTTTCCCCGCTTGCCCTTGGTACTGGCAGTATCTCTGAAAAGGAGATTGAGCATCCTGTAGAGTGACAAACCCTGGCCAATTCCCTGAATCTTGCCTGCATTTCCAGTTCACTGTTCCCTTCTAAATCATTTGTTCCCAGGTGAACTAGAAAGTCTGGGGATCCTTCGCCTTCCCTTGCCATTGAGTATAGCTGGAATTTGGCCTTATGTACTGATAGGCCTGGGATATATTTAACCCTGACTGGGCTGCCTTTTTCCTCCCCAACCCCCTTTCACTGGATACCTCTAATCATGGAGTCACCCAGCAGGAGCACCTTCACCTTTCCCCCCAAGTTACTACCCTGTTTGTGCCCTCCCATACTCCTTCTGTCAACATCCCCCGGCTTGCTCCTTGCACGCCCACTGCCTTGTTGTCTATATTTTGTGTGTGCCCTTCCAGGCTCCCTCTTCTGCCTATGTCCCCCAGTTTTTTTCCTCTCACCCCCTGCAACTTGGGGGTCACAGGTTTGTATGTGTCCTTCCAGACTTTCTCCTGACTGTGGCCCCCTGCTTGCTCCTCGCCCCTCCCACAGCCTGGGCATCACTAGTTTGATTGTGCCCTTCCAGGCTCACTCTTCTGTCTCTCTCTCTCTCTCTCTCCCTCTCTCAGCTTGTTCCTCGCACCCCTCACAGCCTGAATATCGCTAGTCACCCCCTTAACTCTTCCCCGGTTGGTCTGTTGCCATTGACTTCTCCACCCAGGCTTCCTATTCCTGCTTTCCTTCTCCCCTCCCTCAGGTTCTGAAGTAACGGACCCTTGTGCCGTAGTGCTCTCTACATCCCCCCTCTTTTGGAAATTCCAGTCTCGGAGCTGGCCTACCCAGAGTGCTCCTCTCCTCACCCCCCTCCTTGTCCACTTTACCCTTCCTCAACTCTGCCCTGGATCCTGGCCTCATCCACCCTGACTTTGTTCTGTGTCCCCCTCTGCCTTACCTCCCTTAGGCCTGGGCTCCTGCCCTCCTCCCCACCTGTCTGGTGCCCTGCTTTCACGTTCCCCATGCCCTCTCCTCCTTTGGATCAGGCCCCCCTCCTATCCCCTGCCCCCCCGACACCTGACCAATCCCTCCCCATCATCCTGCAACCCCTGCCCACCAGCCTCTTCCATCTCATCATTTGGGTACAGCAGGGTGAAGCGATTTGTGTGATGCCTGCCCCAAGCTCGCTCACTCCTGTCCCCCTCTCCCTTCCTTGGCTGTCTCTGGGCTGCCCCCTCCTTTCGGAGTGAAGACCGTACAGTGGTATTTTCATGTCTCCCCGAGCAACCATGTGGTCATAGTCCTCTCACTGCCACCCCATACCCTGGGGCATGCCATTTTGTCTCGCCTATCATCATATGGTTCCCTCACCCTCCCTCCCTCCCTCCCAACAGCTTCTTGATCCCCTCGACTTCCCGCTTGAGGCCTGCCAACTGGTAACACACTGGGCATCTCCCAAACCTCCATGCCCAATTCAATAATATGGCCGCCCTGCACCCAATCACCCTCCCAAAGATACTGACTCTTGCATCATTCGATCCCATCCTCACTGTTAGGTGTGGGCAATATGGGCCCTCCACGGCAATAAAAGTACCCTCAAATCCATATATATCCTCAATCTACCCTTTTCCCAGCAGTAGCCAGCATATGCCCGAGCAATTGATACAGACAGTACCCAAGATGCAGTAGCCAGCACTACCCAAGCATCACCCTAATAGGATTAGGATGTTGCAAGGCTTTATGGGACTCTCCCAATAAATGTAGGGCAAGCCTTGGGGCGGTGGGTTGCAGGGTGGGTGGGTGGGAGTACCCTACAGGCAAAACACAATCAGCCAAGAAGTCCTCTGCCAGTGACACCTCACACAATCACCAACTTGTCTGCTAGAATCCTTTACTCCTGCCCAAACTAAATGTAAAAGCACAATAAATGGCAGTTAAGACCAGCCCTAAAATACAATTATAAACACACAGAAATCCCAGCTATGAAAATCCTTCAGCTCTACTTACACTCGTAGCCACCAGCTAAAGCTCCTTCTCCCCTAACTGAGATCCTGCACTTCACAGTCTGATTTCTAAGCGGCTCTAGTTCCAGGCATTGGTGTCTCTGAGGATGTTCTCCATGTTGTGGAGGCCTCCAGGAAAGAGTCGACTCAAAGTTGCTGTGTCTTCAAATGGACAAAATTCTCCATTTGGTGTCAGGGTGAGGGGCTGGATCCCCCTAGCTTGCCCTGTAGCTAGTACTCTGGACTATCTTTGGTCCCGTTCCCAGCAGAGATTGCTAGTGATGACCCTTAAAGGTGCACCTGACTGCCATCTCTGCTTACCGGGGGCAGGGTGGTAAGCCAGTGGTGGCCCAGGAGAAGGTGGTTGGGTGCTTTAAGGGTCTGGACCACTTGTTCCCTCCAGTGCTTGTACTACCTCCACCATGGGACTTACTGCTGGTTTTGGCAGTGCTCATGGGCAAGCCTTTTGAGCCAATGCACAGGTGTGAGATGTCACACTTGTGGACCATGGCCTTCTTGATGGTCATTACATCAGCCAGAATGATTGGGGAGCTCCAGGCGCTCTTGGTGGAGTCTCTCTCTCTACTCCCGTCTTCCACTGGGACAGAGTCATCCTTCGCCTCAACCCGAAGTTCCTCCCAAAGGTGCTTTTGGATGGAGTTTCATGTTAATTAGGTGATTAACTTATTTATTTCACCAGTCCATCTTCTGAGGCTGACTGCAGGCTTCATACCCTGGATCGTCTGAGGGCGCTCTGATACTCTGTGGAGCGCATGGCTGGAGTTTGGGGACCAGTTTGCCAGCTGTTTGTCACCTATGCTGAAGCCGCACCTGGCAGACCGGCAGCAAAGTGGATGGTTGCTAGGTGGATTACATCCTGCATTGATCTCTGCTGTAGGTTTGCTGGTAGAGAGCCTCCTGGGGGGCTTAGGGCTCATTCCACCATATATAGCACTGTCTTGGTGGCTGCTTCCAGGGATGTCGCCATAGAGATCTGCAGGACTGCTACATGGAAGTCGGTACACATCTTTTTCCCACTACTGCATCAACCTGGAGTCACGTTATGATGCAGGTTTTGGGACCTCAGTTCTCCAGTCTTTGCTTGCCTAGTAGGGGTGTGTGCCTTACCCCTTCCTCCTGGAGAAGTGCTAGGAGTCTGCCAGAGTGTGGATGCGAACCATATCCACATCCCTAGAAGAATCGGTTACTCACCTGTAACCGTAGTTCTAGGAGTGGTATATGATTCACATACACATAATCCACCACACCTTCTCTGGCAAGTTGCACACGGATTCTGCTTCATGCGTGCATGGTATGATATCTTGGGGACGGAGTTGGTGGATATACCGCCTGGGTGGTGGTAAAAGCTTTGCTTTGAGACATTTGGCTAATAACATTGTTCCAGTGGAACTGCCAGAGTGTGGATGTGAACCATATACCACTCCTAGAACTAAGGTTACGGGTGAGTAACCTAGTCTTTCTGACACCAGTGTTAACATATTTTCTGTTATCCAAGGTGCTTTAAAAACAACCAGAGTGACAGAAAGCTGGGTATGGCTTTAGCTTGTAAACCTGGCTGTTGGCTTGTTTTTTGTTTTAGTATATGCACTGCTTAAACACAAGTAGAGTATACTGAAATACTTTACAAGAACCTGTTAAGCTAGATAGAGTATTCTGTAACTGTTAAGCACTGTGCCCTTTTTGATGTCATGGTAAAATGTATCTCAAGGAATGATCTCTGATTATGATATCAGAGCACTGCAGCTGTACATAAAATAACACTAAATTTCTGATGGAGAAAGCTTTGGTTATGCTTTTGTTTAAATACTGTTTATGGCCCCATGTCACCCTGTCGGCCCCCTTCTGCTGCCCCCTCCCCATCCTATGAGAGGGCTTTTCCATAGCTTACCCCCCAATGGTGGGGCCATTGGGGCAGACAGAGCCCCTTTGGAGGTCAAATCTAAAGCGGAGGTGTGTGTACCAGTCAAAAGTTTGGGACCAGCAAAGTGGGGCCAGCTTCATCCTCCGGGGACTAGGGGTCTTTTTTCCCCTATTATTCTCCACACCCCTCAGACACTACCAACCAAGGATGCTATGAAGCATGCACGCTATGCAGCTTACGGTGACGGGCAGTGTCCCCCCCACCTCATCCCCAGGTGGGTCTCTCTTGTATTACCACCTGTAATCACTCAGGTGGTGGTAGTTCAGTGGAGCTCACAACCCACCTGCCCTGAAAGAGAAGAGCGTTCACTGGGATGCTAACACCCCCGGCCAGCCCCGATAACCCAGGCTCGTTTCCAAACCTGGCTTGCTGTGCATTGTGACTGGTAACTGTACCGCCGCACTGATGGGCTTGTTCAAATTGTCTTTTAAAGGGGACTTCCCCCTTCATTTGTATGGAGCACCCGTTCCCAAAATGAGAGACTGGGTGAATGACTACCTTAGTAACCAAAGCCAGATATAATACATAGAAACCGAGAAAAGCGGATGGACAGAAAAACATCTGAGCAGCTGTCCAATCTGTGTGAACATTCCCTACTTGAAGATGCTCTAGTCTCCATCCTACCTCCCTTTTATCCCTTCCCCTACCTCCACTTTCCATCGGATGGGTCCCATGTCCTCTTGAATCCCGCTGTTGTTTTTCCCTCCTCAACCTTGTCAGGAAGTTTGTTCCATCATCCACTACCCTTTCTGTAAAGTAATAGTTTCTAACATCCTTTTTTAACATTTCTCCACTCTCCTGTTGGCTGTACTGTTTCTTAGTTTGAACAAACTTACTGTGTCCACTCTGTTGCTCCCTTTCATGAACTTCATGGGCCATGCCCTACTGTCCATGGATCATCAGTAGTACTTCCAATATCTAGGGACATAGATATGGTGCACTATACACACGTTAGCAGTCTTTCTTCCCCATTAAATCCAGCTGGAATGTCTTCAAGGTAGGCTTCTCCCACCCACTTGTTCGGGGGGGGTCGGGTAGTATTCTTGGCTCTGCCCCCTTGATGGCACAGCTGCCTTTCCGTTGGAAGAGTCGGGTCTCCTCCTTCACAGCTCTGTGTGTGCTGTGTAGGCCCAGGTTTTTTTATTTTTTTCGTTAATCTGTTTGTCACAGCGCAGCCTAGCCTTCCACTGTCTCCCTGCCCCCCCAAAATCCCATCCAAAAAATGTCACGCACTGCTCATACGTGTATTGCTTGGGGGCAGAGCATGACCTGCAGGCTTGCGGCCTGTTCAAGACCCTGCTCCCTTCCTCTCTTGAGGACAGGTACATCCTTCTCCTCCTTGGCCAGCTGGATGAGTCATATCCTCTGGTTCAAGAACGGACCACAAGGCTGTTTCGGCAGTGGCAAGCTCAGCCTCTCAGCTGGCTGTCCTTAGAGGAGGCAGTCTAGGCTGCGGCGGTCTCTTCTTCCACCCTAGCACTGCTCCTGGTGGGCGCCAGTGTGATCTTCCTTTACAAGATCATTTCACGATGTGCCAGTTCCGCCACACCCTTGGGGAGGGCCCATCCCGAGGAGACTGTTCCTCTAAGGCGAAGCTCAAGAAGTCTCGTCATGGGACTGGGAGAGGGCTTGCTCTTCCCACTCTCGCAGTTCCTTCTACTACTCAGTGTTTGTTGAGCAGTCTGGTTTGGCCGATTAGTCCCAGGGCAGAAGCACAGGTTACTGGCTCCACAGTGTCCCTGTCGGGTTTGCTGGCCGAGACATGTGCCGACCAGCCAACCAAGATTTTTCTCAACCTGGTTGACCTATTGTCAGACGAGTTAGGGGATGGCTTTCTCTCCCCCAGACTCCCGTCCTTTTGGCCCTCTTTCATGAGGGACTGGAAAAGTCATCTGACCTTGTTGTCGACTTCTAGGAGCTTCCCCCCCTTGGAGATCTTGGCGCAGGACCAGGCCCTTCTACTTGTGTCCCTTTGCTGGCAGCAATCTTGTCACCAGTCGAGGTCTTGATTGAGGTCCTGGTACCTGGATTTAGGTCATTGCCGCTCTCAACCTGCCATGAAGCACCATTGACACACCTCTTCCTCATTTTCGGATGACGATAGGCTCCGCCGCAGGTTACGTCGGCTCTGTGAGGAGCTCATGTGTCAAGTACCCCCTGATGGAAATCCTTTTGGGGGGGGGGCTTTTTCAGTAGCAGAAGCTATCTTGGGTCCCACCTTGGAGTTGCAGCAGCATCCAGCTTCTTGCCCTGAACCTTCTGCCCATATGGTCTGCAAGTATGCGGTCCCAACCTGGTCCCACCCCAGTTTCTTTGATCACCCCTTGGCTGAGGGGTTGTTGGTGGATTCCATTTTCTGTCGGATAGTCAGTGTCAGGATGTCAACATGCCTCCCAACAAACAATTGAAGAAGCTGGACCATGCAGCCAAAAAGGTCTGTGCTGCATCCTCCTTGGGCTTCAGACAGGCAAGCTCCGCCATAATGATGGCCAACTTTGGCTATGCTCTTAAGGGGGTCCTGGACCATGTCATTCTCTACCTTTCTGTAGGCTTGCAGTCTGCAGTGAAAATGGTCTGTGACCAAGACCATGCTCTTGCCAAGCACCAGCTCCAGACAGCCTTGGATATAGGAGAGTCCTGTGCCCAGTCCATGGTGGTGGCAGGGGCTATGCACCACAGAGCCTGGCTTAGGATCTCCACCGTCACAGTGGACACCCAACTTAAGCTGGTGGATGTCCCCTTCTTGGGCACCAACTTCTTTGGGCTGGGGTTGGAAGGCCACCGTACAAGGATTGAGAAATCCAGTGCCACCCTGGACTCCATCACATCCTGGCAAAAGGACCCAAAGGGCCAGAGGCAAAAGAAGCAGCCCTTTTTGACCCTTTCATCTCCAGCAGCCTAAGCATTAACAGCCCCAGATGGGGCAATACCAGGTCTGGTGACCCAAGTCCAAGTCGGTCAAGCAGGGCCCCAAGAAATCTGGAGGATGGGAATAATGGTGCCTCCCTTCCCCGGCGTCCAGAGCTGGATCCTCCTCCAGGGCTGCCCCGTGATGGGTTAGAGAGCATCTGCCTCCTGGCCGCCATGTCCCTGCCTCAGCTCCTCATGGGGGGTTGGCTTAGCCATTTCTGGCATGCCTGGTTGTTACTACGGACAAATGGGTGCTGGACGTGGTTGGTTGAGGTTTGCCTCTCGACTGGGAGGCTGAGGACTGGAGGAGGACAGATGTGATTCCCCTTCACAAAAGTGGGAGCAGGGCAGAAGCAGGAAACTACAGACCTGTTAGTTTAACCTCAGTGATAGGGAAAATGATGGAATCACTTCTGAAGGAAAGAATTGTCGAGTAGTTAGAGGCCAGAGGGGCACAGGACCCAAGGCAGCATGGATTCACAGCGGGAAGGTCATGCCAGACGAATCTAATAGATTTCTTTTGCCTGGGTGACCAAAGTAGTAGATCAGGGAGGGGCTGTGGACATGGCTTACTTAGACTTTAGCAAGGCATTTGACTCAGTCCCACACACAAGATTAATATACAAGCTAGCCAGCCTGGGAGTGGGTCCCAAGATGATAGCCTGGGTAAAGAATTGGTTGGAGAATAGGACACAAAGAGTAATAGTAAATGGAGTCCACTCTGAAGAAAGGGGGTTACTAGTGGGGTGCCGCAGGGTTCAGTATTAGGACTGGTCCTCTTCAATGTCTTTATAAGCGACATTGCAGAGAGACTGGAAGGAAAAGTATGTCTTTTTGCAGATGACACAAAGATCTGCAACAGAGTTGATGCACAAGGTGGGGTGGAAAGCATGAGAAGGGACTTGGCAGAGTTAGAGGAATGGTTAAATGTATGGCAGCTTGATTCAGTGCTAAGAGTGCAAGGTAATACACCTGGGAAACAAAACCCAGGGAAGAGTACACAATGGGGTGAGATACTAACAACAAAAATGGAAAGGGACCTGGGGTAGTCATATCAGATGACTTAAAGGTGGGCAAGCAATGTGAGAGGGCAGTAAGGACGGCTGGGGGGGATACTGGGACGCATAGGGAGAGGCATCACCAGCAGAAAACAGGAAGTTGTTATCCCTCTGTACAGACAGCTGGTGAGACCCCATCTGGAGTACTGCGTGCAGTTCTGGAGACCCAGTCTCCACAAGGACATAGACAAGATGGAAGCTGTCCAGAGGAGGGCATTAAATGGTGCAGGGTCTGCACCAGAAGACATATGAAGAGAGACTAAAGGAGCTTAATATGTATAGCTCCAGGAAAGGAGGGAGAGGGGAACATGATAGAAACTTTCAAGTACCTCAGGGGAATCGACAAAGTCCAAAAGGGTAGCATCTTTCAAAAAGAAGTGCAAGAACAAGGGGGCACAATTTGAAGATAGAGGGGGGCGTCAGAGGTAATTTAAGAAGTATTTTTTCACGGAGAGGGTTGTGGATGCATGGAACGGCCTTCTGAGGAGGTTGTGGAGTCAAAACAGTGGTTGAATTCAAGCATGCATGGGACAGTCATAAGGCAATTCTAGGGGGTTGGGGTAGAAAGAAGTAGGCTGTTGGTTAACTAGGATCTGTAGCTTATCCATTAGGTAGGGAAATGGGCAGACTGGGTGGGCCAAGCGGTCCTTATCTGCTGTCAAATTCTATGTTTCTATGTTTCTTCCGCCCTTTCGGGCCCATGTACCTCAGGAGTTTGTGGCTACCCAGGACATGCTGTCTGCCCTCAGTGAGGACATTGCCTAGCATCTCAAGAAAGGCGCTGTGGCCTGTGTCTTGGATGCTGCGACCAGCCAGGGCTTTGTGTTCAGATACTTCCTGGTTCCCAAACAGATGGGGGCCGGGGTTGGTGCCTCATACTGGATCTGCACAACCTGAGACAGTTCTTGAGGGGGCGCAAGTTCAGGATGGTCACTCTGAAACAGATAATCCCAGCTCTGGAGCAAGGCTTGTGGAGCTGCTCTTTGGACCTACAGAGCGCCTTCTTTCATATCTCTGTCTTTCAAACAACATGAAGTCTTGCTATATTCTGACAGTAGCAGTTGGTCCCAACCTTTGAACTGCCCCAGAGATGAGAGTTAACTTTCCATGCCAGTCATGGAACGCTGAGCTCGAGCTCGGTTGAGACTGTCTGTTGTTCTTCAAACTCAGACCGTCAGATTCTTTACTCTGCCTCACTGAACAGTCGCTCTGGAGATTTCTCCTTCTGGTTGGTTCATTTTGTCGGTTAAAGTGATGTTTTTCTCGGTTTTCGACCGAATTTAAACCGCAACCTGTTGGTTTAGTCTCTGTCTGTGGTATTTGTGAGTACTAGATAGGTTTTACATTAATTCTGTTCTGTGTGGAACTTGTAAACGGTTTAACGGTTTGGTTTGAACCGATCAAGTTGTTTAAAAAATCTTAATCTGTGATTTAGAGTGTGGTTACTGGTTCTTGTCGGTTCTAAAAAAAACGGATTTTATTACGGTTTTTCCACGACCCGTGACACGGTTGGGAACCGATAAGAGGGTCTTACTCCATGATTGCCATAACCGGTAAGTTTGGATAGACTGGCACCATGTCTGAGAAACCCAAAAGAAAAATCGCTCCACTGTGTTTCAACACTGTAGTGTGTGTGGGGAAGTCTTGCCAGGATGATCCCTACACCACCTGTGTTTACTGTCTGGGGTTTGACCACCTCAATGCAGACTGCCAGATTTGTAAAAAATTTTCCTGCAGCTACCCTGGAGAAGAGAGTTGGTAGGCTCAGGGGAAGGGAGGCCAAAAAGTCCGCTGAACCAGATGGCCAGCCCGGTTCGGTTCACACCGAACCAGAAGGAGTGCCCTCTGACCAGGGCGAGACTTCTTCAGGCAAAAGGAGATCCGACTTTGAGGAGTCAGTTCCAGCAAAAAGGACTAGAAAATCAGCTGGTGTGGAGCCAAAACTTTCCTGTCTAACCGCTGAAGAAATAGCCAAAGCGATCAAAATTGTCCAGTCGCTTTCCCCGGTTCCGACCAAACCGGCACAGTCAGGTAGGCGCTCGGTTTGGCCGGTTCCACCGGTTCAGGGGTATGATTGAGAGGAATAATATGAACCGGAGGAGGGGGAAGAGGAGTATAAGGAGAGTGAATGTGGATTTGAAAGTCTGGATGTGCCTATTGACCCGGACATCTCCCCAGACAGACCTTCAGGAGTGACTCCTCCTAGGCTTTCCGAGTCCCCTTCTCATTTTATGTTTTATAAAAAAAGTGGCTGAAACCCTCCAGCTCCCTATGGAGGAAGCTGTGGATGATCAAGAGGAGCCTGACTATGTGGAAATGATGGATATCCCAGAGTCTAGGAGACGGTCTATTCCCTTGCATAAATCTTTTGGGAAACAGACATTTAAAATTCTAAAAACTCCTCACACTGTACCTCCTGTGGATAAGAGAATGGACAAGAGGTACACATTGTCAGGCTCTGATACGGAGTTCCTTACACAACAATGCAGCCATGTTGGGGTACTGCAGGCTGCAGCCTGTGACAAGGCAAATATTCCCTTGGCTTCACACCCCCCAGACAAGGACTCCAGGATAACCGATTCCATGGCAAAGAAACAGTACATGGCAGCATCCTTGGGACTCAGACAGGCAAATTATATGGCTTATGTTGCTAGATATCAGAAATCCAGATGGGACACTGTCATGGCTCTAGCAAAACAGGTCCCTGGCCAGCTTGCTAAGGATCTGGAGCAGGTGGCTGTTGATGGTATTGAGGCATCCAAGGTGCAGTTCCATGCTGCAGTGGACTCAAATGATGTGTCAAGAGTCATGGCTACATCTGTGGCACTTCGAAGAATGGCTTGGCTCAGATGTACTAGCCTGTCACAGGATACCCAGACTAAGGCCATGGATTTTCCTGTTGTGGGTAATTCTCTGTTTGGGGAGCAGACAGAGAATTACATGAAGAAAATGGATGAGTATAGGACCACCTATAGGAGTGCACAGGCCAAGGAAAGGCAGGCCACTCCTCAAAGGCAGCTTCCCAGGGGCAGGGGCAGGCCTTTTCATAGGCCTTTTTACCAAGCCCAGGCCTCCTCTTCTGCTTATGCCCAGAGGGGGTTCTTTAGAGGGAGAGGCAGACGGGGTACAAGCAGGCCTGCTTCCACCCCTCAGCCTAAAGCCCCTGCCAAGCAGGCACCCTGATGGGGTTGCCAGGGCCAATTCTCACCTATCTGTAGGGGGCAGGCTGGCTTACTTTGTCCAGGACTGGGAGTTTCTGACATCAGACAAATGGTCCTGGAAGTAGTAAGCCAGGGACTGGTTCTCAGCTTCAAAAAGTTTCCAAAGATGAGCACCAGATCCTTTCCACCTGCAAGTCCATCAGAGGCACTTGCCTTAGAGGCAGAGGTCTCTTCCCTCCTGGCTCTCAGAGCTGTGGAAAGGGTTCCACCCCTACACCAGGGCAAAGGGTTGTATTCAAGGATCTTCCTTACCCCAAAAAAGACAGGAGAATGGCGGCCCATCCTGGATCTCAGATACCTAAACAAGCACCTTTTAAAACCAAAATTCAAAATGGTGACTCTGGGAATTATTCTACCCTCTCTAAGGCCAGGGGACTGGCTAGTGTCCCTGGACCTTAGGATGCCTACTTCCATATTCTCGTCAGAAGCTCCCATCGAAAGTACCTCAGGTTCGAGCTGCCCTCAGGCCATTACCAGTTCAGAGCAATGCCCTTTGGCCTCACCTCTGCTCCAAGGGTATTCACAAAATGCCTGGCAGTAGTAGTTGCTTCTCTAAGAAGGCAGAAAATTGCCATTTTCCCTTACCTGGACGACTGGCTCACAGTAGGCCAGTCCCCAGACCAAGTCAAGTTACACTTACAGATAACTCAGCAACTGCTCACTTCTTTGAGTTTCCTCATAAATCTTTCAAAGTCAGTTCTAGAGCCTGTCCAGCTCCTCACCTTCATAGGCGCAGAGCTAGACAGAGAGAAGGCCAGAGCCTTCCTTCCCCTGGACAGGGCAAGGACCCTGGTCTCTCTGGCTGCCTCATTCACCCTACAGGTGTCTCGACCAGCAAGGCATTTTCTACAGCTCCTGGGGAACATGGCTGCTTCTACAGCAGTAGTGCAGGGAGCAAGATTTCAGATGAGGGACATTCAGTTCCATCTGAGAGCCTTCTGGTCTCAAAGGAAGGACCCTCTGACCAAACTGATCCCAGTAACTCGAACCCTGATCCAGGCCCTACAGTGGTGGCAGGATCAGAATAATTTGAGACAAGGGGTTCCATTTGTCACCCAGTCTCACTCTTTAATCCTTACTACAGATGCCTCCCTCTTGGGGTGGGGGGCTCACATGGGCGACCTCACCAGCCAGGGGTTGTCCCCTCAGGAATCTTTGCTCCACATCAATCTGTTGGAACTCAGAGCAGTTTTTCTAGCACTTCAAGCTTTTTCCAAATCTGTTCAGAACAAAGTTGTACAGGTCAGAACAGACAACACCACCACAGTGTGGTACATCAGCAAGCAAGGGGGCACTCTGTCTACGGCCCTGTGTACCGAAGCAGTGAAGTTGTGGTCTCTGGCTTACTCCCTGAACACCTCCCTTACGCAGTTCCCTGCAGGCAAGGACAATGTCCTGGCAGATGCTCTCAGCAGGATTTCTCAGGGCCATCACGAATGGTCACTGGACCCCTGGTCTTGAGGTGATATTTGCCAGATGGGGCACCCTGCAGATAGATCTTTTGCAGCCCCAGACAATCACCAACTTCCCTTTTTGCTGCAGGCCCCAGTGTTGGGCTCAGTCCCTCTGGATGCCTTAGTTCTCATTGGGAAGGGAAGTTTCTCTATGCTTTTCCCCGCTTCCCTCTCCTGTTCAAAGTGCTAGTCAAAATCAGATCTCAACCCTGCAAGATGATCCTGATTGGGCCAGACAACCCTGGTATTCACTCCTACTGTCCTTAGCAGTCCATCTTCCCCTGTGTCTTCCCAGGATTCACAACCTGTTAACCTGTGCTCAGGGGAGGGTTTGGTACCCGAACCTCAAATCTCTCAATCTCAAGGCCTGGCTCTTGAAGAGTTAGTTTGCTGATTTACACCTTTCCCAAGGTGTAATGGATATCCTGAAGACTTCTAGAAAACCTTCCACCAGGGCTACTTATAATTCCAAATGGAAGAGGTTTTCCATATGGTGCTCTGGAAAGTATATTTCCCCAGAATCTGCTGGTTTACCCACAGTCCTGGATTATATGGTCCACTTAAATACCTTGGGGCTGAGACCAGCTACCCTAAAAGTGCATCTGGCAGCTGTCTGCTTTTATTTCAGCAGGAAAGCCCTCTTCTCTTTCAGCTCACCCTGTATTCTCTAAGTTTTCAAGAGATTGCTTCACACCAACCTCCATTCAGGGACCCTGCCCCGCCTGGGATCTTAATGTTTGCATTGCTCAGCTTATGCAACCCCTTTGAGCCTTTGTCTTCAGCAGAGCTTAAGTACTTGACTTGAAGACACTGTTTCTGGTAGCCATCACTTCTGCCAGACGCATAAGTGAATTACAAGCTTTGTCAGTGGAGCCTGATTTTTATCTCCTTTCATAGAGATAAGGTGGTCCTCAGGACTAACAGGAAGATCTTACTTCGAGACACAGCTCTTGCAGCAGGTTACACCATTAGGACTGAAGCCGGCAGGCGTCAGGACCCCACGGAAAAATTCTAGCTAGCTATCTTCAGCGGGGACCGCCCCCGACGTCGGTCCCGCCTCTGTCAGACGTAGTACATAAGGCGGTCCCGCCCGATTTCCCCAGTTCTTTCCCGCCGACTTGCATGTCTCGACCCTCTCGGTTCAGCTCTAGCTGCTAACGCATGGTTAAGTTCTTTCCCACGGGAAATCGGATTTCTTCAAGCAAGTTTTTCTCTGATGTCCTCCACCTCGGTCACCTCCAAGTGTGCTTGTGGAAACAGATCCCTTCAAAAGACCCTCACGCTGCCTGCGTCGGGTGCCTAGGCCCAGACCACGATACCCGGGCCTGCTCCTTCTGCCAGGGGTTTAATAGCAGAACCCGGATCCGTCGCCAGAAGGCCCTTCAGGCTTTTTTGCTGGAAGAAAAGCTAAAGACCATGTCTTCCAAGGGGGACTCTTCAAAAAAGACCCACAAGCACGCTGAAAAACGAAGGGAGAAGGCCCTTTCCAGGTCCCCTTCCAGGGCCTCAAACTCACGCAGCTCCGGTTCCAGGTCCGACCGCTCCCCATCCAGGGCCAGCTCTCAGCCTCCCCCTGCTGCGGTTAAGAAGTCTTCCTCTTCTCAGGCCAAGACTGCCAGGCCGTCCTCGTCCTCCAGGGCCTTGGTCAAGTCTGGGGATCGCCACCATCATCATAAGTCGGGTTCCCGCCCTTCTGAACCCGTCAGGTCGGCTTCCTTGCCTCCTCGCAAGACCTTGGAGCTTACCTCTCTGAAGAGACCGCAGGTCCCGACACCAGTGCGTCCGTTGTCGTCCTCTCGCCATAGATCCCCGGAGCCGCCGTTGGCCAGAAGACCGCCGCCGCCAGGCTAACACCTCATCGGACGCGGTAGGGGACCGCGCCCGCCTCCTATCGAAGAGAACCCGACGCCCGACCGACGCCGGTCAGGAGACCATAACCGAGGAGGAATTGACTCAGCCCGAGGACCAGACGGGCGCCCGGTCCTGTCGAGACACCCAGGGAACCCTCGCCGTTACCCGAGCCCCCTGTGGAGCCGACGCCGGGACCAGACGACCGTCCACCAGCGCCCGGACCGTCGTCTGGCCTTTCCATGGTAGATGTGAAGGAGCTGTTCACTTACTGGTGGGACGTCATAAAGAAGGACATGGTTCCCACTCCTCCTCCTCTTCCTCCTACACCGATTACTCCTCCGGTTCCTGCACCCCCCTCGCCATCGGGGTCGGCAGGCCGATTACCTCCTCCCGAGCACAGAACACCTCCCGGGAGACAGACAAACGGAGACCTCCGTCCAAATCTTCTTAGGTCACCCAGCCCTAAGAGACCCAGAAGACGCCGGATGCCTGCCGACGGAGGACACGGGATCAGAGTTCTCAACATCCAGATCCCCATCTCCCTCTCCATCCCTTCTCCAGATCCACGCGAGATGTCAAGTCTCCTCCGATGACCCTTCGTTCTCGGATATTATGAGACACATCCAAGAGAACATGGGATGGGATGCGGAAGAGCTAGACCCTGAAAGGCTACGCCTTGCCAAGTATCTTCGGCAGAAGGACCCCGAGCCTGTGGTGGTGCCACCTTTGGTAGACACTTTCGTGGATGTCACCAAGGCAGCGTGGAAGCGTCCACATTCGCTCTCGGCGATGCCGAAGAAAGCTGATCGCTTGTACAAGGCTCCTAGAGAAGACCAGTACTTGACTCAGCAGCCTCAGGCCGACTCTCTGGTCATAGCAGCTCACATGACCGGGTCCCAGAGACCGCAACATCTGAGCACCCTGCCACTGGACCCAGAGTCCAAACAGTTGATCGCTATGGTAGGCTTACGTACGCCCGCTACCCGCGCCCATCAGATCCCTGGAATTACTTGACCCACATGGTGCAGTTCCAAAATGCCTTGTGGGAACAGGGTCTGGATGTGGCTGAAAACTGCTGGAAAGTGAGCAGAAGGAGGAGATGCTTCAGCTCCTCCGTGCAGGTTGGACGTGGGAACCCAAGTGCTTTACGAGCGGCGTAGCCTCCATGAGACTCCTCGGCCCGAGCAGCAGCTTCAGGCATATGCATCCGGAGACACTCTGGTTGTGCTGCCTCGTTACCCGACGCCCAGAAGAATATCATGGACGCCCATTCGAGGAGAAGTCTTGTTTGGTAAGCCCTCGGAGAAGATTATTACCAAACTTCGAGGCCGGGAAGGCGGTGAGGTCGGTTCAGGCCATGTACCGACCCAAGCTTAGTTCCTTTCGCAGGAACCAATGCCGATTTCGTGGATGGACGCAGAGAGGCCGGGAAGGCGGTGAGGTCGGTTCAGGCCATGTACCGACCCAAGCTTAGTTCCTTTCGCAGGAACCAATGCCGATTTCGTGGACGGACGCAGAGGCAACAGTCCCGCTGCATTCCACAACAGAGGGGCTCCGCTGCAGGAGCCTAGGGGAACAGCCCGCAGGCCGGGCCAGTGTACCTCCAAGCCGCCCAGCCAGCGGGACCCTCAGCCGCCACAGCCTGACTCCTTTTCCGCCCCCCTCAGGATCAACGGAAATCATGGTCGGGGTCGATTATGAACTTCCTGCCAGGATGGCAGGCTATAACCACCGACAGGTGGGTTCTTCAGTTGGTCGGAAGAGGCCACTATATAGAATTGCAGAGAAGCCACCCCGAGGCCTCCTTTGCTCTCCGGTATCCGGGTCAGCACAAGTCTCTGATCTGGCAAGAAGTACTCACGCTCTTGCAAAGGGAGCGATAGAGTGCGTCCGAGGAGAACCAGGAAGGACAAGGATACTATTCCCACTTCTTCCTGGTTCCAAAGAAAACAGGGGACCTCCGTCCGATTCTGGACCTCAGCGACCTCAACGTGTCGGTCGCCTACAAGAGATTCCGCATGGTGACTCTTCTGGGTCTTATTCCCATGCTGAAGCAAGACGCCTTCTTAGCGTCTCTAGACATGCAGGACGCATACCTGCACATCCCTATAGCTCAGGCGCACAAGAGGTTCCTGCGCTTCGAGTTTCTCGACCACCACCTTCAACTCCGAGCCCTTCCATTCGGACTGTCATCCGCACCCAGGGTCTTTACCAAATGCATGGCAGTCGTGGCAGCATCTCTAAGGAGACAGGGCCATTATGTGTTCCCGTACCTGGACGATTGGCTTCTCATGGCCGCCTCCAGAGAGGCGTTGTTACGTATGCATCCAGAGCACCCAGGTCCTGTTCCGATCTCTGGGCATCTTAATCAACCACGAGAAGTCTCTCCTGGTACCGTCGCAGAAGCTGCAATTTATAGGCGCAGTACTGGACACCGTTCAGGGAAGAGCTTTTCTTCCAGACGACAGAGCGGAGCGCATCAGATCCCTCATTAGGGAGTTATCTTCAAACAAGACCGTCCCTGCCAGGTTAGTCCTTCGCTTGCTCGGGCACATGGCTGCGGCCATTCCTACCATCCCTTTCGCAAGGCTCCACGTGCGGGTAACTCAGTGGATGCTCAAGGTGCAATGGGATCAAAGGTAAGACCACATGCAGCATCCGGTCAGAATCACGAACACGGTGATTCGAGACTGGCAGTGGTGGCTAGACCCAGAATATCAATGTCCTAGAGATGAGGGCGGTCCTTTATGCCCTGCAGGCCTTTCAGTCACAAATCCCGCCGAGTACTCTCCTGCTTCAGACAGACAACATGGCGGTGATGTATTACCTCAACAAACAAGGAGGCGCACACTCTTACCCCCTTTGCAGGGAGGCCATGAGGGTGTGGGATTGGGTAATCTGACACGTCGTGATTCTGATCACTGTACATGTTCCCGGGGTGGACAACACGATTGCAGACGGCCTGAGTCGCTCCCAGGCCAGAGTCCACGAGTGGGAACTTCTTCAAGAGGTAGCAGAGGATCTGTTTCTTCGATGGGGAACTCCAGAGTTGGACTTGTTCGCATCCCCATCCAGCGCAAAACTGCCCAATTTTTGCTCGCTAGATCCAGGGCCTGGTGTTTTCTGGCGAGATGCGTTGTCCCTCTCCTGGGCGGACAGATTCCTCTATGATTTCCCTCCCTTCCCGTTGATCCAGAGAGTTCTTCTCAAACTGCGCAGGGAGCATGCAGTAATGATCCTGGTGGCCCCTTTCTGGCCCAGACAGATCTGGTTCTCCTTGCTAATTCAGCTATCCCGGGAACCTCCGCTCCCGTTGCCGTTCAGCTCCCATCTCTTGTCTCAGGAGGAAGGTTCACTGGTCCACCCGGACTTATGCTCACTGAACCTGCATGCATGGCTCCTAGAGACATAGCCATCTTGCGACACGGGGTCTCGCAAGAGGTTGCGGAAGTTCTTTCTGCAGCCAGAAAGCCGGCAACGATGCGATGTACACCATGAAATGGCGCCTGCTGTTTATATGGCTTTGAGCACGCGATTTTCCCCTTTAGGTTGCCCGTGGGAGTGGTGTTGGACTACCTGCTCCCTTTCCGCTCGGGTCTAGCCTACTCCTCTATCAAGGTGCACCTCTGTGCCATCTCTGCCTACCACCTTCCGTGGGACATCGCGACAGTGGCACAATTAGACGCCTCGGAATTTTTGAGAGGGTGTTACACCTTAGGCCACCTATTAAGGACCCAGTGCCTCCATGGGATTTGCTCTTTGTCCTGGAACAACTCACGCTTCCCCCTTTGAACCTGCCGCTGATTAAGTAGCTGCGCTTTCTGTCGCGGAAAACGCTTATTTTTGGTTGCTGTTACTTCAGCGAGAAGAATTTCTGAGCTTCACGCCTCGTGCAAAGAGCCTTATTTAGTTTTCCACCGGGACAGAGTATCCCCGAGGACGAATCCAAAATTTTTGCCTAAGGTGGTCTCTACACTCACTCTCAATCAGGATATTGATCTGCCGGTCTACTTCCCGAACTACTCTAATAGAGGAGAGGCTCTGCTCCACACCCTGGACGTTCACCGCAGCTTGAGGTATTACCTCAACAGAACTAAACTGCTTCGTAGTTCTGAGCAACTTTTGTTTCCTTTCTGAAAGGATGATGGGCCAACCTGTATCCAAACAGTCCCTGTCTCGCTGGCTTGTCCAGTGTATTTCATTCTGTTATGATATCAAACAAATGCCCCTCCCGGGTATAGTCCGGGGTCATTCTACTAGGGGTGTGGCCACCTCCCTTGCAGCACTCCGAAGCGTCTCCACTTCTGCCATATGTGCTGCAGCTACTTGGAGCTCTGTGCATACATTTATCAGGCATTATAGCCTGGACATCGCCTCTCGTGAAGAGCCGCTTCGGCCTGGCGGTACTACAGTGTTTCTGTCCAGATTCAGGACCTGGAATGTATTTCCTAGTTTCCTCCTCCCAGAATTTTGGGGCGTTGCTGTGGGAATCAGTCCTAATGGTGTAACCTGCTGCAAGAGCTGTGTCTCGAAGTAAGATAGTACAGTTACGTAAGAACTTACCATAACAGTAGATCTTCGAGAACAGCTCTTGCAGCAGGTACCTTCCCGCCCACCTTCCCCCTTGGAGGAGGCATGGCTTTCGCCTTTACTTTCAGGATTTGTTCCCTTTGACTTCTGACGGTGGATCCTCGGTCTCCCATTTCGATGTCAGCCTGCGGCCGGAAGTCTCCGGCGGGAGAACTGGGGAATTGGGCGGGACCGCCCCCTTATGTACTACGTCTGGCGTTGGGCGGGACCGGCGTCGGGGGCGGTCCCCACTGAAGATAGCTAGCTAGAATTTTTCCGTGGGTCCTGGCGCCTGCGGCTTCAGTCCTAATGGTGTAACCTGCTGCAAGAGCTGTTCTCGAAGATCTAGTGTTACGGTAAGTTCTTACGTAACTGTACTTTCTTGCCTAAGGTGGTTTCAGATTTCCACCTTAATCAATCATATATCTCTTCCAGTGACTTCACGACCATTCCTCCTCTGGCGAGGAGGCTGCAGCTGGATGAAGGCCCTTAGTTACTACATAGGCGTACCAAGGGTCACAGGTTTGACTCCTCCAACTGTTCCTCACTTATGGTGAGGTTGGAAAGGAAACCTGCCATAAGATCCATTGCCGGGTGGATTGTCTCTTGTATCCAATTTTGCTATGAAAAACTGGTAAGGTTCCTCCATCAGGCCTGAGGGCTCACTCTACCAGAGGTACTGTTGCTTCCTGGCTGCTGCCAGGACATCCCTATTCTAGAGATATGTCAAGCAGCTACCTGGAAAACAGTTCACACTTTTACCAACATTACTCCTGGACATCCAGGCTAGGAGTGATGCTCGGTTTAACACAGCTGTGCTTCAGAGCCTATTTCTAAGTAGGTTCTGTTCCTCCTCCATGGAGTACTGCTTTGTAGTCTGCATATGTCAGAATATAGCAAGACTTCATGTTTGAAGAAAAAATTACTCACCTTAGTAATGTTGTTTCTTCTAATGGAGTCTTGCTATATTCTAACCTCCCCCCCACCTGCCCCTCTCAGAACCTCTCTTTTTGGGATGTGGGTGGGCAGTGCAGTGTTGGCACTTAGTAGGTGCCCACCTTGTTGTTTTTCACCCCTTCCTTCTTGGGGTGGCTTGGTGTTGTGTTTTTCATTTTTTGGGTTTCCTGACTTGAGTCTTTGTTTTGGGACCAAAAAATGTGTTCTTATGTTAGTAGCCAGTTGGCTAGTGTAGGTTTACAGCTTCATACTAACATACTAAAATGCCGGCAGAATAGGCCTAATGGTCTTTCGTGTCTGTTCGTTTGGTCAGCCCCCACCCTGGGTGCTGACCTTGCTGTCCCCCTCGCCTTCTCTGGCTTCTCCCTTCCCAGTTCCGGATATTCTTGCTGCATTGGATTTTGCTTCCTGAACCCTTCCCCTGTACCTATCCCACCCCCCTCTTGAACCCCTCCACTGTCTCTGCCTCCACCAGCCCCTAGGTAGTGCATTCCATGGCTCTACCACCCTCTCAGTGAAGTAGCACCTCCTCCTTTCTCCTGAATCTTCCCCCTCCAGTTTCCACCATGCCCTCTAGTGGCCCCCTCCTCCTTCCTTCAGCACCCTCACTGTTCCTCCCTATTTACCTCTTTCATGTACCTGAAGACCTCTATCATGTCCCCCGGTCCCTTCTCTCTTCCAGAGTGTACATATTTAGCTCTTCGAGCTCTCCTCATAGGTCCTGTCCCCAAGCCCCAAATCATTTTGGTTGCCCTCCTCTGGACCTCTCCAGGAGGTTAATGTCCCTCTTTAAGTGCGGCCTCCAAAACTGCACGCAGAGTACTCCAGGTGCGGCCTCACCAAGCAGTTATACAGAGGATTATCACTTCCTCCTTCTGGAGGTGATCTCCATGCGATGCATCCCAGCATCCTGTTGGCCTTGGCTGCTGCCTCCTACAAGTCTCAGAGTTGTTCATCTTGACATCCACCACCACCCCAGGTCCCTCTCAGCCATTGAGACTTGTAGTATTCTCCCGGGTGTAAACTTGGCCTGGGTTTCTGGCCCAGGTGGAGTACCTTACATTCCTGCATTAAACCTCAGCTTCCACTTTCTAGACCATCTTTCCAGAGCCTTCAGGTCCCCTGCAGGCCACCCTCCCTCCTCCCCATCCACCACCGCCTCAGTTTCGAGTCATCTGCAAAGAGACTCATCTCACTCCTGATTCCTGTCCTTATGTCAGATCGAGGCGTTGAACAGAAGGGGCCCAAGGACTGATCCTGTGGACCCCACTAATGACCCTCCTTGGGAAGAGACTATCCCACTAACTACGACCCTCTGGGTCCGGTCCTGGAGCCAATTGCTATCCATCGGATCATCTGGTTTCCACCCCATTTCTCCTAGTTTATCCAACAGGCCCACGTGGAGGAACAGAGTCAAATGCCTTGCTGAAGTCTAGAAAGAGGACATCCACTGGTCTACCCAGGTCCAAGGCACTTGTCACCCAGTCATAGAACTCCACCAGGTTTGTCTGACACGATTTTCCGGGATGAATCCATGCTGTCTATCGTCCAGGCACCCTGACTTATCCAGGTCCCCCAGCCTCTCCTTGACAATGCCCTCCATCACCTTGCCCACCACTGATGTCAGGCTGACAGGCCTGTAGTTCCCTGCCACCTCCCTTGATCCCCCTTGTGGATAGGCACTACATGCGCCACCTTCCAGTCTTGGGGCACCCACCCTGTCCTCAGAGAGATGGTGAAAAGCTCTGCCAGGGTTTCGCCAGGACATCTGCAAGTTCCTTCAGCACTCTGGATGTAATTTATCCGGCCCCGTGCTTTCTCCGTCTTAAGGGAGCTGAGGGCTTCCTCACCTCTCTGCTGTGATTTCCACTTCCAGTACCTCTTCTCCCTGCTTAGCCCTCCCCACCTGCCAGTGATGCCCCTCCCCAGACCTGCCGATTGGTAAGGGGCCCTCCTCATTATCTCTGTCTCCTCCCATGTATGATGCAGCATCCCATTTTCCTGGTGAAAACTGAGGTGAAGTACTCATTTAGTACCTCAGCCTGCTCCTCTGGGTCTTGTGCCCATCTCTTCCTGATTTAATCCTGCTAATCTGCCCTTCACCTTCGTCTTTCCCCAATGTTTCTAAAGAACCCTTTTTCCCTCCCTAATTTCCCTGGCCAGGTTCTGCTCCTTCCTTGCCTTAGCCACCCTCACCACTCTAGTGGCCCTTCAGCCATCAGCTCATACCTCCCATCCCTTTCACTCCTTGAGCACTTGAATTTCTTATAGGCTGCTTTCTTTCCCATGACCACCTCCTGGACCTCCCTGGTCCACCAACAGGGTTTTGGGCCCTACCGCATTTTCGTCTTACTCTTGCACAGGTGCTGGTAGTATCCTGCACCCTCCTGATGATTTCCCACCTACTATCAGCGCCCATGTCTGACCTAATCCCATCCAAATGCTCCTTAAGGATCCTTCCCATTTCCTTAAAATCCACCCCTGAAGTCGGTTACTCTGCCTTTGTGCAGCCTTCTACCCTCCTAGGTCCAGGCAGAACCAGACCGTGGCATGGTCACTCCCGCCAATGGGTCCCTTACCTCCAGGCTCTCAATCTGGTCACTGTCTGCCAGGACCACATCCAGTACCCGTGCTCTCCCTGGTCGGTTCCCTCACCTGCTGAGTTAGGAGCTGCCTTTGAAAGACATCCAACAACCTCTGTTCCTGGTCACAGAGGATGTCATAGTCTCCCAGTCTGTTCCTGGCATGTTTAAGTCCCCTAACACCACCACCTTTCCTCTGCCCAGTCTGCAGTGTCTCCTAACATCTGCCACCAGACTGTCCTCCAGCTCCTCCGCCAGGGCAGGGGGTCTTTACACCACTCCTATTTTTACTCTCTTGCCCCCTCTTGTTATCAAGGTGACCCAAATCGCCTCCACGGTTCCCTCCGCCGCCTCTACTCCCCCTATGCCAATGCAGTTGTTTACTATCATTGCTACCCCTCCTCCCCTTCCCTCCCCCCTGTCCTTCCTGAACATAGTGTAACCCTCCAGGTTCAGGTCCCAGTCATGTCTTGCAGTGGCCCAAGTCTCAGTGACCGCTGCCACATCCACTGCTCCCTCAGTTAACATCGCCTGGAGCTCAGGCATTTTATTGCCCAAGCTCCTGGCATTTAGCAGACTACCTTCCACCCTTTCCCTATAGTTCCATTTCCCCTGCTCGTGTTCCCTTGGGGATTCTGTTTTCTCCTGGTCTGCACTTTGCCAGTTGGTCTTTTCCTGCAATCCTCCTGGTCCCCAGGGGGGTGGAGACAGAGTCCCTCCTTTATCGGCATCCCCTTGACTGCCTTTTCTCCCATCCCACCCCCCTTCACAAGTTTAAACCCCACTTTTCACCAATGAACTCCTCTATTTTCAACATAAGGATTCCCTCCTCCAAATTGAGATGTAGTCTATCTCAGCATACAGCCCTTATCCTCCCAGGTCTCCCCAATCCCCATCAACCCATACCCTCTGGCCTCACACCACCCCTGAGCCACTGGTTTATCTCCCTAATTTTTCTTTGTGTTCCCCACTAGCCCTTGGCACTGGCAGGATTTCTGAGAAGGAAACTGTGCATCCTATGTCATGACAGACCTGGCGAGCTCCCTGAACCTTGCCTGTATCTCTGGCTCGCTATTTCCCTCAATGTCATTTGTGCCCAGGTGGACCAGTATGTCTGGGGAACCCCCACAGTCCTTTGCCAGCTGATATACCTCGTGCTTAGCCCTGTGCACCGTTAGTCCAGGGAAGCATCTTGTTCTAACTGGCCAGGCTTCTCCCTCCCTATCCCATTTGATACCCCTGATCATAGAATCCCCCAGCAGGAGCACTTTGACCACTCCTTTTCCTCCATTCCCCCCTTCCATGTCCCTCATCCTTTCTACCGGCCCTTCCACCCAGCTGGCTCCTTGTTCCTCCCTCTATCTGTGTGCCACATGCCACCCGCTCCTTATTTACCATGGCCACTCCCCCTCCAATCCTATGCCTCTCCTCCTCCTGAGTATCCTTCTGTACCTTGTTAATTCCCCCTCACTGCTCACAACTGGTCCTTCTCCCCATCTGCTAAACTAGCCTGGCTCATCCTCCTTCCTTCCTGTCTCCATTTAGTTCCTCCTTGCTGTCGTGCTCCCCTGGCCTACCCCTCAGCTCTCTTTACTGAATCCTCCTTGTACTTCTGGTCCTTCTTTACCTTTCCTCCCAACTGGTCCTTCTCCTTGCGCTTTCCTCCTCTTCCCCTGCCCTCCTGCTCAGATTCACTGCTCCCCCATTCTCCTGCATTCCAGGTCCCCCTGTTCTTCTTGCTATCTGGCCTCTGCCTCCTGCCCCCACTCCCACACCCCTTCCGTCTCTAACCACCTCTGTCGTATACACTTCCATCCTTGGAGCAGAAGAAGAGAATTGAAGGTTACTAAGTATAAGGTCTGATCCACCTCCCTGCCTTTGCTTCCTTCTGTCCAGCACTGGCTATCCGCCTACTTCCCTGAGAATGTTGTCCTCTGTCCCCCCTTGTGAGGGTCCCCAGTTACCTGCCTGCTTCCTTGGTAGTGTCCTTTGGCCCTCTGCCAGGGTCCCTATGTGACCCCTGAGTATTCTCCTGCACTCTTTCCCTATACCCCCAGTGCTTGGTGCAACCCTGTGGAGATTTCCAGCCCCTTCCCCAGCTTTCTCCTCATCCCCAGAACCTCCTCCCTAAGCTGTGCTAGCTGGTAGCACACTGGGCAACCACCAAACTTCCAAGCCCAGTCCAGTATCATGGCTACTCCACACCCTGTGCACCCCACCACCCTCCCAAAGATACCGCCCTAATGATGTGTGGTTCCATCCCTTTCAAATAGGTTTCCTTGGGTGAGCCACCAGGTTCCCCCTATTCCAAGATACCCCTACTGCCTAATCAGGTCACCCACTAATCCTAGAGACAGTCCCACTGTACACCAGTAACTCTGTTACTAGGTGCAGTACAACACATTAAACATGTAAGGAAAATGAACAACTCCCTAAGCTCCTCTCTCCCGGCCTTTAAATTCAACCCCCAGTGGCTAGAACTACATGAGCTGCACCAGCAGCCTTTTCCTCCAATTGCAGGGCAGGTCTTCCTATAAATTTGCAGAGTTCTGGGGAGGGAGGTGGGGAGGTGGGTCTTGGGCAGACACCTGACAAGAGAGAGTGTATCAGCACTGTGTCTCCCTCCAAGCCCTGCAGCTAAAGAGCCAGGCCCAAGCAAATCCCACCAAACAGGTTTTAAATCAGAAGAAATAGGCCTCTACCAGCGCAGCCTGTTACAGAGTGAAACATCCACAAAAAGAGCCCCACTTACAGCCACTAAATCAGTTTACAAACATCCAGGATCCCCCAGAACAATACCTTGCTAGCCCCTTAGAAGCAAGAAAGAAAATAACTAACCTACCAAGTAAAATCCACAAGAACCCTGTGAAAACAGCAGCAGCTACTGTCCTGGAACACAACTGATCCTGCCCCCTTCCAGTTCTTTCTGCCTTCTGACCTTAGTGAGTTTAGCTCATAAAGATATGACGGTTTGAGTTTGAAGAACAACAGACCGAGTCTCAACCGAGCTCAGCGTTCCATGCCTGGCATGAAAAGTTAACTCTTTCATCTCCGGGGCAGTTCGAAGGTTGGGACTCCCTGCTACTGTCAGAATATAGCAAGACTCCATTAGAAGAAACAACATTACTAAGGTGAGTAATTTTTTCATCCACACTTGCCCAAGCTTGGGTCTACTTATCAACCTGGCCAATTCGGACCTCAACGCCTCGCAGGCCATCTACTTCCATTGGGGCAGAGCTTGACTCTGTCCAGTCCACAGCCCGACTCCCAGCGGTCCGTGTAGTGGACCTTCTCTCCTTTGCCATGTCATGGGAGGGTCTTTCCGCAGATTGCAGCTGGTGCAAAACGCAGCTGCCCGGTTGTTGACCGGGCAGCAAAAGTTTTGTCATATCACACCGGTTCTGCCTGAATTGCACTGGCTGCCAGTCAGGTGGAGAGTCGTCTTTAAGGTAGGTCTTCTTACCTATAAGGCCCTACACGGACAGGGCCCTGGTTACCTGTTAGACCTTCTGTCACCTGCTCTCTCCACGCGCCCTCTTCGCTCCTCCAATGAATGCCTCCTGACCATTCCCAGAACTAGGCTGAAATCAGCCGGCGATAGGGCATTTAGTGCCGAGGCCCCTTTTCTGTGGAATTCCTTACCAACTATGGTCAGAGAGGCTTCATCGGTGGATGTTTTTAAGGCCCAATTAAAGGCCTTTTTCTTCTCTAAGGCATTTAATTTAATTTAATGTTCAATATAGATTTATATTTAAATGTTTAGTTTTGAAATGATCTGTATTTATGTGTATATTTTTATATTTATTATGGTAAAATGCTTGTTTTAATTGATTGTACGGCGCCCAGAGCCTCAGGGATTGGGCGTCTTTTAAATAAATTTTGCATTGCCTTGCCTTTGCCATTTCAATTTGGGCACTGACACCTTACCCAGGACATACTGCAGCTGCTGGGGTACATGACATCCTGCACAAGCATGGTCCAGTGGGCCCGCTGGTGGATGTGCCCCCTGCAGTGGGAGGTGGCACTACAGTAATCTCAACGCCTCTGTTGCGTGGCCCAGTTGGTCATTGTGATGCAGCCGATGTGGGATGCCATCCAGTAGTGGCCGGTCCCAGAACACCTGCAGTAAGGAGTTCCATTTGTCTGCTCAGAGCCAACGGTCTTTCTGATGACCAGTGCATCTCTGGTTGGTTGGGGAGCCCACTTGGGGGCTCTGGACCCCCAAGGAGTCCTGATACCACATCAAGTCTGCTGGTGTGCCAGGCAGTGCATCTGGCTCTGTCTGCATTTGCTCCATTGGTTTGGTGTCAGGCTGTACAGGTCCAGACGGACAGTACCACGATCATGTGCTGCCACAACAGGCAAGTAGAACAAATTCCTCCAGCTGTGTCGGGAAGCGCTCCGCACCTGGACCCATGTGCACAGTCTGGACACCGATCTCCTGGCGATCCATGTGGCTGGAGTCTCCAGCTGGCTAGCGGACGCCTTTAGCTGGGTAGGAGGGGGTGAGGTGTCTCACAAGTGATGAAAAAAAATAAGGGAAAAAAGTCACGCCAAGGAGTAATGAGGGTGCAAAGCAGGGTGACGAGCCCACTCACTGAAAACTGTAGACAAAAAGCAATGCACTCGAGAACTGCTGAAAAAATCAAGTAAGGCAGAGAAATGCAGTTAAAGTGACTTTATTGCGGCAAAGTGGAGGCTGACCGGCTTGAAGACCCAGTGCTTCACTCCCAAGCGGGTCTTCTTTAGTGGGCAGATCTAATCCACATCAGGAGGTTCCACCAATTTATTCCAGTTCTTTAAAGTGATTTACTCCATTTACGACATAATTAAAAAAAGGTGCAAGCAACAACAAAAAAAACCCTATTATGGGTGAAAATGATTAACATGAGAAACACACACAACACTCCAAAAATCATGCTATAAATATGTTTAACAAATATGAATTCATTTTTTTGTATGTTCTCCGGTCCTGGTAAGTCTTTTACAGGGGACGTACACAACTCATTACATATATTACTGTGTCTATCTAATGTAATAACAATGAGGAGGCAAAGAAGAAAAAATAACTAAAACACTGTAGGTAATTAGGATGACATGAATGATTGTAATAACATTTATATAATAGGAGTTAGCAGATGATCGATTAGATAAAAACATGTATTCTCACTGCAGTGTGATAGCTCCAGATATCACGATTCAAAACCTGATCGTTTTTGCTTTATGGTACTTGATCAAGTACCCAGACATCCTAGGGGAGGGAACAGAACACTGGTTCTATCTCAAAAGGAAACAAAATGGGTAGTGGGTTTGAATACTGGCAGTACAGCAGGACTAAACGAAGAGACTGACTTTTCACCTTATTTATAATTGATAAAAGAACTGTATGAACTTGAGGTTTTTTAAATTAAACTGAGAACCCAAAAATAAAAACAATCCCCTTGACCCTTTAAAACTTTTCCATCTCCCCCTTCCCAGGGTCGATGGTGTCTGCCTCTTCCTGTCTGTGAATACCGGTATAAGCCATGAAGTGATTTTCTTTTTCTCAATTTGTTTGGTACCATTTAATCAATAATTTGTTAACCTAGAAACATAGAATTTGACGGCAGATAAGGAACGCTTGCCCCACCTAGTCTGCCCTTTTCCCTATCTAACGGTTAAGCTGCAGATCCTAGCTAACCTACAGCCTACTTCCTCCCACCCCCCACTAGAATTGCCTTATGTCTGTCCCGTGCATTCTTGAACTCACCCACTGTTTTTGACTCTCTGACCTCCTCAGGAAGGCAATTCCATGCATCTACAACCCTCTCTGTGAAGAAATACTTCCTCATATTACCTATGAGCCTTCCCCCCTCTATCTTCAAATTGTGCTCACTTGTTCTTGCACATCTCTTTTTCTGCAAGATGCTACCTTGGACTTTGTTGATTCCCTTGAGGTATTTGAAAGTTTCTGTCTTGTCCCTCCTTTCCTTGAGGCTATACATCTTAAGCTCCTTTAGTCATATGTCTTCTGGTGCAGGTAGGTGCAGCTGACGCACCATCAGCGCCGCCCTCAAGACTGACTCATTGAGTGGTGCTCGCGGGTTGGCCGTAAGATGCTGTCGACTCCGCCTGCCTGCCAGTTCTTTGTCTCCCACCGTAGAGGTCACCACGTGGGAAGCCAGATCCAATTTGAGGCCTACCGCCTATGCAGTTCATTCTCCAGCTGTTTCTCGTGTCCCAGTCCGTCGTGCCGTGTCCTGCTGGTTCTAGTTGCCTTAATCGACGTCGCTGGTAAGATCTTTCCATATATTTTATTCTTGGCGACATAGATTCTGTTTTTGGTGTTTCTCTTCGTAGGTTATGTCTGGGTCGGCAGGCAAGAAGACTTTGAAGACGGGACAGCCCCCCATGCGATGGTGCCCTTGTGGCCGTAAATTTTCCGTCACTGACCAGCACGACCGTTGCCTTGTGTGTCTTGGCCCGCTTCACGACATGGATTCGTGCAACACTTGTTTCTCCATGGACCGCTGGGTCATCGAAAAAATGCACGTGGAAAGTGGGGTGAGCTCCGCCGACTTTCAGGGGTTGGGTGCGCACTCGTCTGGCCATGCCATGTACTCTTGGCCTTTCCTCTGGGTCCTCTCCCGGTTCTACATGGTCCGAGGAGGAGGGAGCTTCGGCTACTAGTAGCCTGACCGTTGCAGAGCTCCTTCCAGCGGTGCAGGAGGCCCGTCCTGCTCCTTTCGGGGGTGGGTGGGAGCGCCACCATAGCAGTCACCCCTTCAGGGGGTGAAAGGCTCCCAGTGTCGGACCCCGGTTTGCAAGAGCCGGGTCGATGCCGTCCTTGACGTCGTTTGTCGGCACCATTGCCCTGACGGAGCAGTTGGCGGCACTGGTTTGTCGCTCAGCGCTGTGGCTGCTTTTGGCGTAGTTCACGGTGCCGATACTGCTAGCAGTGCCTTCTTTGTCTGTCTCACTTTGGCGCCGAGGTTGAGCACGGCACCGTGTCCTCAGGACTAGGCACCGTGGGGGCATCGGATTCTGCTGTTGGCACAGTTGTCGGCACTGCCTCTGCCCTCGGCGCCGTTCATGGTGCTGTGGAGCTGGGCAGTGCCTTCCTTGGTGCCGTCAGGGCCGTTGTCGGTGCAGTCTCCGCCCTCGGCGCCGTGGAGCCGGATGGCACCGTGGCTGCTTCCGACTCTGGAGTTGCTATTCGGGCTGGGGCTGTGCCATCTGTGGATTCCACTCGCGTTGCTGTAGGGGGCACTGGCTCGGGCATGGTTTCTGTTTCTGGCACCCCATTTGGCAAGGATGGCACTGGGCGCCCTCCTACGGTCTGGCACAGGGCCTCTGCCTCTACCTCTTCGGAGGCGGTGTCAGGGTCTGAGTCATATGAACAGTCTGACTCCTTGGGGTTGACTGTTGGGGTGGGCAGCCCTGTAGTATCCTCGACAAGCCGGATTCAGCCCCCCTTCTGAGGTGGGGTCGGTGGCTGCCAAGACTGGGGTTAGGGGTGCTGACCAGTGGGCAGTGGTGCAGGCCACTGTTGCTCTGCAGCCCAGTCTTGGTGGGTTCACTGACCCCTCAGCAGTGGTGCCCCTGCCTGTGGGGTGCCTGGATCGCCCAACTTTGGGGCCGATCAGAGCACCTACGGGAGGGGAAGGTACTGTGCCCTGGGTAGCTCCTTTGGGTGCTGGCCAGGGCTGTCAGCTACCTAGGCTGGCTCTCTTGAGGAGGAGTGCTCTTTCAGACTCCGAGGGGTCGAGGGGCATGGGGTCTGCACGGCGACCTTTTTCTGGGGCCCACCCGGGCTCTGGAAGAAGCCGTAGTGCGGATCTCCGCTTTTCCTCTTCTGTCTTTTTGAAGGAGCCCCATTATTTTGAGGTAGGGGTCCGTCCTTCTGTACCTGTATGGCCCCGGTCGTCTCACGGGGGATTCTTCTGGGCGCAGCCAAGGCAGTACTGAAATGGTTGTATAGCTGTCGGCTGTGAGTCTTCCGGAGCACCTTCTTCTTCGGGTGCTCTTGGTCCGCTCCTTAGCCCAGGTGGAGGTCAGCCGATGTGCTGCTATTTGTTTCAAGTAAAGAATATTTTACATCAGGATTAATAACATGGCACCAACTGTCCCTTTTTTATGGGCGCTGCTTCATTTATGGACTGAAATTGCTTGAAAATTTTATTACATCTGATTAGCTATGTAGCTCATGGGCTTTTTAGTATGCACATAATGCTGATTTATTTCATTTCTGAAACTAATGTTTGATCCCCCTAATGTGGTATGTTTAAATGGTAGATGCATAGACTTTGAAGTCCTTTCTTTTCCCATTATGTAAAAGCTATCAGCTTATTGGTCTGTCTGCTATATGCTTTATTTATGTCTTGTATATGATAATATGAAAAAATAAAGTGAAAACAAAGGGGGGGTAACGCCTTATAGTTGGAGCTTCTATCCCTGCAGTTGACAGCCTGGTTCCTGAGTGGCTAGAGTTACAGGCTGTGGGTCTCTCTGAGAAGGTTCTCCAGGTTTTAGAAGCTCCCCCCGAAAGGGGTTGACCTGCCAGTGCTGTGCCTTCAAATGGAAGCATTTTTCCATTTGGTGCCAGCGCAGGGAGCTAGGCCCACCTGTCCTGTCCTTTCCTGTGGTTAGCATCTTGAACTACCTATGGTCCCTTTCTGTTGGGCCTGAGGTAGACGACCCTCAAGGTGCAAGTGGCAGCCATCTCAGCATACCGGGGGGGGTAGGTATGCCGATGGTGGTGTAGGAAGAGGTGGTCGGGTGCTTCCTTATGGGCTTTGACCACCTGTCCCCACCGGTGTGTGAACCACCACCACTGCAGGACCTGTTTCTGGTCTTGGCAGTGCTCATGGGCAAGCCTTTGAAACCAGTGTGCAGGTGTGACATCTCTCAACTGTCGTGGAAGACCGTCTTCTTGGTGGCTGTCAACTACCCCAGAAGAAACAGTGAGCTCCAGGCGCTCTCGGTGGAGTCTCCGTATTTGGTGTTCCACAGGGACAAGGTTGTCTTCCGCCCCTACCTGAAGTTCCTCCTGAAGGTTGTTTAGGAGTTTCACCATAACCAGGTAATCAGTTTCCCATTTTATTTCACCAGTCCAACCTTGGACGCTGAGCACAGGCTTCCATATGTTGGACTTGAGGTGAGCACTCACCTGTTATACGGAGCACACTGCTAGAGTTCAGGGAGAGGTTCGGCACCTCTCTTTCACCTATACTGAAGTCACACCTGGTAGACTAGCAGCTAAGCGGACGATTGGCAGGTGGATTGTATCCAGCATCGATCTCTGCTATAGGCTGGCTGTTAAGGAGCCTCCTGTATGACTTGGGGCTCTTTCCACCAGACATAGTGCTGCCTCAGTGGCTTCTTCCAGAGATGTCCCTATCATGGAACTCTGGAGGGCTGCTACCTGGAGGTCAGCACACACCTTCATTTCCCATTACCACATTGACCTTCTTTGAGTCACGCCAGGATGCTGGTTTTGGGTCCTTGGTTCTCTAATCTCTTTTTCCCATGTAGTGGTGTGCGCCTTACCTCCTCCTCCTCCTCCCGGAGAACTACTAGGAGTCTGCCAATGTATGGATAGTACACCATATCCACGTCCCTAGAAGTGAGGTTACACTCCTGTAACCATAGATTTTCCACAGGGTTATCTCTTGCAGCAGGTAATACACGTGGGTCGTCAGAGGGCACCTTGGTGCACGGCAGCTCTTCCAGCAGTCTTTTTCCATGGGCTGCCCACACGACATCATCTTTCTGTTACCTATATGAGTGGGTGGTGCCTGGTATCCTCAGTTCATTTTCCCACCATATTTAGCTTGCATGCAGCAGCTAGTGCAGAGAGCAGCAGTCATCGACAAGAACTTGAGCTAGAAGCATAGTTTTCCCATTTCACGAACTACATCGACGACTGTCCAACAAATCTACAAGCGAGTCAGCGCTGTTTTGCTCCAGTTGTTGCGGTAGGAAAATCTACCACTTCGACAACCACACCATTTGTGTTAGGTGTCTGGGACTTGCACACGACACCATCTCCTGCTTTCATTGTCAGGAATTCAACCAAGCAACCCGCTGATGACTGCTACAGGAGATGGAATCCTACCTTATGGAGCAGAAATTCTGTCTACTAGAGAATCAGGGGGCCCATTCCAAGGGCTCCCCATTCACGGATTCTCATAAAAAGCAGAAAAAAGAGAAGCCCTCCTCATTCTCTTTAGGCAAACGCTCGTTGATGGCCACCGTCACTGGTCCTCCACCGTCGACGATGTCCTCCAAAACTGCCTCTTCGTCAATGGGTGTTTTCACCCTCTCATTGATGGTGTTTTATAGCACTCTTTCAGCAGTTCCTGAAGACACCTATGAGGGTTGCATTGATGCTCCATTGACGAGAGCTCGTTTCTCATCAATGACATCTTCATTTAAACCCTCTAAGGCTACTTCCCTTGCTGCCCCATCGATGACTGGGCTCGCTCCTATGGGGAAACCTACTGCCTTTGCAATGCACACTACCCCACCTTCACAGGCTTTCTCTCACACTCTTCTTGGGCTCACTGCTTGGTATTCATCCCAAGTGGATCACCTGCTGCAAGTGATTACCCCATGGAAGATAGTACAGTTACGTAAAAACTTACCGCAACAGTAGATCTTTGAGGGGTATCTCATGCAGCAGGTAAGATCCCTCCCTCTATCCCCTTCCTTCTAGGAGAACAACTTCTGATCCAGTTATTTATGGGATGGGATGCCTATGGTACCTTGGATCTCCCTCTGTCATCGCTAAGTGAGCTATATCCTGTGGGGGAGCTGAGGATACCAGGGACCGCCCATGCTTATATAGGAAACAGGAAGATGATGTCATTTGTGGACGGCCCTTGGAAAAAGACTGCTGGAAGAGCTGCCGTGCACCACAGCGCCCTCTGGTGACGACCCAAGTGTGTTACCTTTTGCAGGAGATACACCTCACAGATCTACTGTTAAGGTAAGTTTTTACGTAACTGTACTTTGTAGGAGTGGTGCATGGTGCACATCCACACAACCTCCCCTGGCGAGTTGTACATGGATCTCTGCTTCCAGCATGCAAGATCTCACATCACGGGGCGGAGCCAAGGAGGATACCACCTGGGTTGGTGGGAAGAGCCTTGTTTGAGGACATTCTTGCTGGATTTTGGGGGGAAGGAAGACTTCCAATGTGTGGATATGCACCATATACTATTGCTATAACTTCTGTTACAGGTTAGTAACCCTCGTTTTTGAACCTTCCTCTGTTTTTTTTTATATAGCTCTTTGATCCCCGTTGCCTCCTCCCACAGCTTGGCGATGGGGATACATGGGTAGAGCTGGTAGTTGGCTAGCCCCTTCCCCTGCCTCGGAGGGGATTGGTCTCTGGTCCACTGTGTTCCCGCACTTCCAGTGGCAGGACTGAAGGTGCAAGGCATAAAATAAATGGGCTCACATCGCAATTTGCACTCCAAGATCAGGGTGGGGGAGAAGCGTGTCAACTTTTGGAATGATTAGCAGTCATTGCTAATCATTCTAAATTGGCCCTGGGTCCCTTAAAATTGCCCTTTTTTGGCATTTTGGGCCATGTTTATTTAAACAGAATTTTCCCCATTTTTTTTTTCTGTCTTCCTCCCCCGTGCCCCTCCTAATTGGTCAGTGACCACCCCTCTCCCTGCAAATAAATAAGTTTTAAGTCTTAGTTCAAACCCCCTAACAACAACCCCCCCCCCACCGATTTTAAACTTACCAATTGTGATATGGTGATATATATCAAGTGGTGACCTTGTTCCACCAAATTTCAAAATGTTAACAGCTTTCTTGTGCTGCTCTGTCAGAAGATGTTTCTGGATGGTGTCAACTTTTAGCTGGAGGCCTGTAATCCCTGCAATTAATTCCTCACTGAAGTTCCTCAACCCACATAGCTCATCTCTGTACTCACAGCACAAGCTGCAACCAACACACACTGCACAGTCTCCCTCACTGCTAATCTGTAGCCAGTTTTTTTTCTGGATCATATTTTTTGGCGCCATCCCTCTGCAGTTGCTAATTTAACTCTAGCCATGTTGGACTGCAATTAAAAAGTTTTAAGCCAGCAAAACAAGTCTGTCAAACTGTGAATTAACACATCAAGTTACTATAATCTGGCTAATTCTCTGTAAATAAATAAATAATGGCAGCTGCAGATCTGCTGTGATCCAAGCCCCCTTCCCCAAAATATCCCCATCTCTGCAATAGGCAGTTCACACACAAAGTTTCAGAGCTGTGAAGAGAACACTTCCCCCAAAGTTCACTGCTGCAGCAAAGCTGGCAGCAGGGCATCATTTATGTTCAATTTGTCTCTGATCTCTGCCATAGACACGGTACACACTTAAGGTTTCAGAGCTGTGAACAGAACACTTGGACTTCCCCAAAAGTTCACTGCTACAGGAAAGCTGGTAGCAGTGCATAGTCTTACTTGTTCCCAATCTCTCCCATAGGCAGGTCACACACGTAAAGTTTCAGAGTTGTGAACTGAACACTTCCCCAAAGTTCACTGCTGCTGCAAAGCTCTTAGCTGGCAGCAGGGCTAGTGTCTCAATTTGTAATGTCCCCTCAGATTCGATGGACACGGCAGCACACAAGAGTACAACTTCCCCAATGCAACAGATCAAGTGTATTTTTGGTTTTGTCCCCTTATGTCTACCAAAGCAGGGCAGGCACAGATACAATTTTTTTGCTGCTTTGTTTCAGTCTCCCCTGAGAACTCAGGAAAAACCATCCAGGGCACAATTCTTAATCATCACTGCTACAAAAAAATGGCTGGCTGGGAACAAAAAAAAAAGCAGGCAGGGTGGGCAGATGACAACTCATTGCCCCCTTCATCTTTGCCAAAAACAGGATACATTTTACTTAAATGTCGCAGAAGTTTTTCTTTTGTTTCCACCCCTTCATAAGTCTCTGGAGTAAACCAGGGCGCAATTCTTGTTCTGTTCCCAAAAATGTTCTGCTACTTGCAAGTCAATACAGTTTGTTTGCTTATCCCCCATCACTGCTGCAATAAGGGCTGGGTGCATTTTAAAGCTGGGCATGACTGTTTAACCACTAAGTTGCCCCTTCATCTCTGCCAAAAGCAGGGCAGGCACAATACATTAGTCCTCAGAACTCTCTGGAAAAACCAAGGCACAATATTTGTTTTCTGTTCCCAAAGACTGCAAGAGCACAGTTAAGTTTCATATTTTCCTCCATCAGATCAGTCACTAGCATTCGATTGGGCTGGGCACAAAATAAAGACTGTTTTTACACCTGTTCACTCTGCAAGCAATAGTTAGTCCACATTTACTTCTTGTTTCCTCACCCTGATTTTTCTCTGTTATATTTTGCCCACGACTCAGGGTCCGCTTTACCCTGACTGCCCCCCCCCAAGTCATTCCACTACCTTGCCGCGTGCCCTCCCATTCAGTTCACTTCTCCAGGCTCCCCAGACAAAAATTGAAAAGTTGTACTTTTCCTTGTACAGACTCCCCCAATTGTCTGCTCAGCTTTGTGTGCTGCTCCTCCGCGAGTAAGCTGCTTGGCCGAGTATCTGCATCATGCCTGCCTCGGCTCCCTTTCACCAGTGCGGCGACTCCATGCAAGACAAAAAAAAAATGATTACCGGACACCACCAACGAGCAACAAAAAAAATATTAATTTAAAAAAAAAAAAAAACTGGAACTTACCTTAAGTTTTGCTTTGGCTGGAGCTTTTAGACCTGCTTGCTCTTTGTCCTGGGGTCACGCTGCAAGAGGACGTGTTTCTCCCGAGCAGAGACGAAAAAAAGGGGGTGGTCTCGCCTTTCATCCTAATGTCCTCGACGACCATCTCGCACACCTGAAGCTGGGGAGGCCGGAGAAACTGGATCCTCCGGTGAAATCCAAGGAGCCTCAATGGACGGTTTCCATGGCTGTGGGATCCGCTGAGCAACTGGAACGCATGCAGGCGTTCGACTAGGAAACGGTTCGTGCTGCAGAGACTTCTCGGAGCTTCTTTGTTCCTCTCAACCTGGACTCCACCTTCTCGGGTTCCTTTCAAGAGTTGTGCCAGACTCTCCCAACCAAGGGTGAAGTGCCTGTGGGCACACACTCCTCTCGATCTCATAAGTGGGAGAAGGATCCAGGATCATCTTCGTCTAGATGGAGACATTCTTGGGAGTGGGAGAGAGCTCGGTCCCAGGAACATGCGGTCTTGACTTCGGTCGAGATTGCTTTTTCAGCCGCTGGCTTTTTGGCTTTGCCGTCTCGTCAGTCAACCGAACTGTCGATTGATGATGTAGAGATAGTCATCGACCTGATCGATCCCTTATCGCCAACTCCGGTCGATGATTCCCTTGATCAAACTCCTAATTTGGTCTTCCCGGATGACGAGACCCAGCCTGCTGGGACTTCCATCGAGGAAGTGGTTCCCGACCCAGGAAAATCACCGGTCCCGCCAGTGTCTCCTGAGTGACCAAGTCGGCCTGTTCGATCTTGATAGAGGTCTCTGACCCCCTCGACCGAAAGGCCGAGGAAGAGCCGTGAACACTCTAAAAAGAGGCAATGCCATCTCTCGTCCTGGTCCTTCTCGGAGGATGAGAGGCTCTAGTGGAAACTCCGGCGCTACCACAACCTCATGTGGCAACAGCTGATTTTGACCGGGCACAAGCAGACTCCGGGTTCCACACCGGCCATTACCTGGCTTTTCACCTCCTAGGCCAAAGCCGACTCCTTTGGAGCCGATTAAGTCTGTTCCCCAGCCTGCGGAGCCAGTAAAACCTCCAGTTCAGCCTAAAATGGTGACTTCACCGATTGTGGTGGAACCACCACCCAAGCAGCCTGTGGGAGGGGCTCCTTCCAAGGAAGATAGGCCGGACACCGGGCTTCCCCGACGTTTCTCGGTCACGGTCACCCCAGATCGCCCTCGGCGAGTCGAAGGTGACCTGGGCGGTCGGCCGTTATATCCGGATTTTGACGTCACTGGCCTGCATTCTCACCCTGGGGATGACAAATCCGCTGTTGGCTTAGAAATGGAGTAAGGTCCCTCGTCTTTTCAGGGCATTCTTCGTCTCATCTCTGAGTCCACAGGGATGCCCCTGGAGCCAATCCAGAAAAAGGGGGAGTACCCTCTTACGAAAATCCTTAAGAGAGAGGATACCCCGACAGAGGCCTTTCCTGTGGCTGAGGTTATTGTTGGTCCGGCCTTAGAACTCTGGCAGCGCCCTGCTGCTTGTCCAGCCCTGTCTGCCTGCATGGCCCGCAAGTATGCGGTGCCCATGGGGTCCGTTGTGGGGTTCATAGAGCACCCTTCAACCGAGAGCCTCGTGACCGCCTCTGTGTTCAGGCGTACTGGCAGTTCTGCCGACACTGACCGACCTCCTGATAGAGTCCAAGCTTTTGGACCATTCAGCCAGGAAGGTCTATGTGGCTTCCTCCTTGGGCCTTCACCAGACAAGTTCGGCTGTCATCATGGCACACTTCTCTCACATCCTTCTAGGGTCTCTGGATGAAGTCCTCCCACATCTCCCCATAGACATGTAGGCCACGGTCAAGCAGGTCTGGGATCAGGGCCAAGCTGTTGCCAAACAGCAGCTTCAGATGGCCCTGGACATTGGGGATTCTGGTGCCCGTTCGATGGCTGCCGCAGTTGCCTCTCGTCGCAGGGCTTAGCTGAGGCTTTCCTCCTTCCCGGTGGATACCCAGCACAAACTAGCTGACGTGCCCTTCCTAGGAACCGACCTGTTCAGCCCAGGAGTGACTGGTCACCTTCAGCGCACTAAGCAGTCCTGTGCCACCTTGGATACTACTTCTGCAAGGGTTCTTCGGGCAAGAACCAGCAGAAGAAAAAGTAGTCTCTTTGGCATTCTTCCCCTGTAGCTCAGCAGTCCTCTTTTCAAGGTGGACAGCAGCACCAGCAACAGCAGTAGGCTCAAGCTGGCACCCCTGGCCCAAGCCCTGGCCCTCCCCCGACCCATAAAGGAGGCAGAGGTTCAGGTCCTGGAGCCTCCTCCTCCAAGCCTGCTCAGTGACGGGATGGGGGCTGTCAGCCCCTCTCTAGTCACCTCAGTTCTGGGTCCTCTCGTGGGGGGGCAGCTCCGCCACTTCCTTTCTGCCTGGTCTGCTGTCACTTCAGACAGGTGGGTTCTTGAAGTGGTTGGTCAGGGACTGCCTCTGGAATTTGAGCAGTATCCTCCAAGCCGAGCCTGTGCCCCTCAGGAGGAAAGATTTTCCACTCAGACTCCGTGGGCTCTCTGAGACGACATTGCTCAGCTCCTCCTCAAGGAGGCAGTAACTCCAATGACAGATCTTCCAGCAGACCCAGGCTTTGTCTCCAGGTACTTCCTGGTGCTCAAGCGAATGGGGGCTGGCTTTCCATTCTAGATCTGCAAGACCTGAATCAATATCTTGGGTCACACACCTTTCGGATGGTCACTCTGTCCCAGTTCATACCATCCTTGGAGCGAAACATGTGGATCTTATCTGTCAGTCTTCACCATTCATCACTGTTGGGTACTTGGCCGGAGGTCAGGACTCCGCGGGAGCTTTTTTTTTTTTTTTTCTCTAATCTAGGTGGAGCCGACGCACCATCGGCGCCACCCTCGAGGCCGACGCACTGCATGGTGCTTGTAGGTTGGCCGTTAGGCTGCATCGACTCCACCTGCCTGCCAGTTCTTTGTCTCCCACAGTAGAGGTCAACTCTTGGGACGCTGTGAAGAAAATCCTAGGCTTGCCCCGCAGTTTCTCGAAATCTATTCCTTCGGTGCCAAAGTCCGTCGGTCCTCCTGCCGGTTCTGTTTTTGCCAATACTTGACGTCGCCCGGTAAGATCTTTCCATTTTTTTATATTTCTGTGACGTCGAGTCTGTTTTTTGTGTTTTTTTTCCCTGCAGGTCATGTCTCGGTTGGAGGACAAGAAAACTTCTAGGACGGGTCGGCCCCCCATGCGACTGTGCCCATGCGGCTGAAAGTATTCTGTCATCGACCAGCACGATCGTTGTCTTTCGTGTCTTGCTTCACGACAGCGGATTCATACTACGCCTGTTCTCCATGGACCGCGGGTCATCGAAAAATCTTGGCGCGTGGAAAGTGGGCGAGCTCCACCGACTTTTGGGGTCGGGCGGCGACTGCCGGGCCATGCCACGCTCTCGGCCTTTCTTCGGGTCCCTCCGGTTCTACATGGACCAAGGAGGAGGAGCCTCGGCTACTAGTAGCTAGCCATTGCCGAGGCTCCTTCCGTGGCGCAGGAGGCCCGTCCTCCCTTTCGGGGCGGCAGGAAGCGCCACCACGGCAATCGCCCCCCGGGTGAAAGCCCTGGTGTCGGACCCACGGTTCGTAAGGCCCGGGTCGGCGTAGTCCTTGACGCCTTTAGCGTCGTTGCGGGTCTCGGTGCCATGAGCCCTGACGGAGCCGTCATCGGCACCAACTTGTCGCGCGGCGCTGTGGCTTCTGTCTGAGCCGTTCGCTGCACTGATACTGCTAGCGGCGCCGTGGTAGCTGCTACGGCGCTGTCTTTGTCCATGTCTTGCCTCGGTGCCGTGTCCTCGGGGCTCGGCGATGTGGGGCCGTCTGATTAAGACGTCAGCGCTGCCTCTGCCCTCGGCACCGTGGAGCCCGTCGGCAGCACTGCCTCTGCCCTTGGCGCTGTTTGCGGCACCATGGAGCCAGGACGGAGCCATCCTCTGCGCAGATGGGGCTGTCGTCGGCGTCATCTTTGTCTGCAGGGCCACATGGTGCCGTGGCTGGTCCCAACTCTGGAGCGCCTGTTTGGGCTGGAGCCATGCCCCCTGTGGATTCCACTCGCAGTGCTGTAGGGGGCACTGGCACCGGCTCGGGCATGGCTTTGGTCTCTGGCACTCCTTTTGGCAAAGATGGCAGTGGGCACCCTCCTACGGTCTGGCACAGGGCCTCGGCCTCTTCCTCCTCTGAGGTGGAGTCGGACTCTGAGTCAGACGGACAGTCTGACTCTTTGGGGTTGGCTGTTGGAGTGGGCAGTCTAGTAGTTTCCTCGACAAGCCGGAGTCAGCTCCCTTCTGAGGTGGGGTCGGTGGCTACCGAGACTGGGGTCAGGGGTGCTGACCAGCGAGCAGTGGTGCAAGCCACCATTGCTCTGCAGCCCGGTCTTGGTGGATTCACTGACCCCTCAGCAGTTGTACCCCCCACCTGTGGTGTGCCTAGATTGCCCAACTTTGGGGCCGACCAGAGCACCTACAGAGGGGAGGGGGGTTGTGCCCTGGATAGCTCCTTCGGGTGCTGCCCAGAGCTGTCAGCTACCTAGGCTGGCCCTTTCGAGGAGGAGGAGGGCTCTTTCGGATGCCGAGGAGTCCAGGGGAGTGGGGTCGGCACGGCGGCCTTTTTCGGGGGTCCACTCGGGCTCTGGGAGAAGCCGTAGTGCGGATCTCCGCTCTTCCTCCTTGGTCTCTTTGAGAGAGGCCCATTCTTTTGAAGTAGGGGACTGTCCTTCTGGACCTATACGGCCCCGGTCGCCTCACAGGGGGGATTCTTCTGGGCGCAGCCAAGGCAGTACCGAAATGGTTGTTCAGCTGTTGGGTCTTCCGGGGCACCTTCTTCCGTGGGTGCTCCCGGTCCCCTCCTTAGCCCAGGCGGAGGTCAGCCGATACCTCTTCTTGGCTCTGTCCCCATTCCTCTGCCACATTCTCCTGCACTCCCAGGCATCCTTGTTCCTAGTGGGCCTTTCTCCTGGGAGCAGTTCAGAGTGGTGGCTTCTCAGTTCCCAGCTTACGTTAGGGCGATGGACAGTCAGGTTTTTCAACCTCCTCCCGAGCAGCCGCCCTCTGAACAGCCGGTGCCCTCCAGCTCCTCATCCCCCTCTTCTGGGGAAAGGAACCTCCTGTCCACATCTCTCCAGCTGCTGATCTCGCTGAGTATTAGTGCTTCCTCCTGAGGATGCTGGAGGACTTGCACCTCACACCTGCCACTGTTAGCAATCCTGAGCACTCGGTGCACGCCTTTCTATGTGATTTTGGCGAGGCCACCCTGGCCTGCTCCCTTTCGGGAGGCATCGTTACATTCCTGGCAGAGGCCCTTCTCTGGAGTTCCTGCCCCTAGGAATCTGACAGAGGTATTGCGCACCCCCGGAGTCTCCAGGTTCCATGCCTCATCTGCAGTCCAGATTGACGTAGTTGGATACTCCTGATGGGCTTCGCGCCCTTCATCGTGAGCGGCCCCCATATCAAGACTCCTCAGATTTTGACTTCTGGGGTAGGAGGACTTTCTACTTGCCGAGGTTATTGCTTTCCATTTCTGCACATCAGGCCCCCTGTGCAGCCTATGACAGGTTCTTGTGGTCCAGGCTAAGTCAGCTCCTAGCCTCATTGCCTGATACCGAGCAAACCAGACAAGCCATTGCACACACTGCGCATGGCCTGGAGCTAGCAAGGCACCAAGCGAGGGCATCCTATGATGCCAGCGAGGTGGCTACCAGGGTCGTAGGGACAGTGATCTGCACTAGGCGGATGGCATGGCTGCATCTTTCCCGGTTGTCATCCTTGGCCCAGTATATGGTGATTAACTCCGCTCACCAGAGAACCTATCTCTTCTCCCGTAGAGTGAGACGGCGCTTGTCGCGGCAACTTCCTTCCCCCTTCGGGGGGGACCCCGTCTCACTCTCCCCACTCTCTGGCCTCTCCAGGCCCTAAAGGTTCTCCCTCTTAGTGTGTCACCCACTGAGAGCTAAGGGACTATGTCCCTTAAGATGTAAAAGAAAACCCCCTTCGGGGGGCTCGGCACTCACCCACAGTGATGAATGGTGAAGATTGACACAGATAAGATATGAAAATTACATACCTACCGTTTTTATAATCTTTCTGTGCATCTTCACCATTCATCACGATCCCACCTTCCATCCCTCTGGGGCCTCAGTCTCTGCTTCCCCCTCCCTCTCTCTGCCCATCCCTTCCCCCTCTCCTTTCTTTCAGGAGTAGGGTAAAACAGGGGCACACGGGGATAATGTTCCAGGGAGTGTGGACGGGGGATGGCACTCTTCTCCAGTGCTTTGGCTCTACACCGTGGGGTGGGAGTTGACACTTGCCCTCCATTCTCTCCTCCTCCATGTTTTCCATCCAACTTATTTCTCCTTGTTTATTACAAAAAAAGAAATTCCCCTTTTTTTTCACCAATAATCTTTCCTTGAGAGGGTGTTAATTCTCTGTATCCTGTCCTTCCTCCAGAATAGCTGACTCTGCTTATCTGGAGTGTTTGCCAGCCATTCTGTGCCTTGAATTCTGGCAGAAAGCCTTTGGCTACTCCTTGCAGTTCTTATGTAATCTAGAGATGGACCAGAGTCTGGGATGTTTAACTCCTCCCTCTCCTCCTAAATTCTTTACCCACCCTACCTCCCTCTTCTTTTTCCAGAGATTGGGGCCCCACCCAATCCCTTTAGTTTCTGACTTTTTCCTACCTTTCTGTCCTCTCAGTCGTTATTTCTCCTTTTGGTTTGTATATCTTTTCCTTTTTCTGTTCCTTGGACTTTCTTGTCCCACCCTCCACTCCCTTCCTCTTACCTCTCCGGCGACTCAGAACTGGCAGGCAGGCGGAGTCGACGCAGCCTGTCTGCCAACCCGTGAGCGCCACGCAGTGCGTCGGCCTCGAGGGCGGCGCCGATGGTGGTCGGCTCCACCTACCTAAAAAAAAATAAATAAATAAAAAATAAGCTCCCGTGGGGGTCCTGACCTCAAGCCAAGTACCCAACAGTGATGAATGGTGAAGATACACAGAAAGATCATAATTACGGTAGGTACGTAATTTTCATTTCTGTTCACTGGATCTGCAGGATGCGTTCTTTCATGTCCCAGTCCGTCCGTCCCATCAGCGGTTCCTCCACTTCAGGGTCGAAGGGACCCTGTACAAGTTCCAAGCCGTGCCGTTCGGCCTGTCATCGGCCCCATGGGTCTTAGCCAAATGCATTGCAGTGGTGGTGGCCCATCTCAGGCGGGGGTGTGTGTCAGGATTTATCCTTACCTTGATAATTGGCTCCTAGCAGGTTCCACCCAACAGGAGGTGGAGAGATTCAGGGACCTGGCCCTCCAGACCTGCTCCCAACTCGGAAGTCGTGTCTTCTCAGGTGTTGAGCTTCATCGGGGCAGAGTTAGACTCTTGTTAAGCCAGAGCTTGGCTTCCAGCGGACAGGGCGGAGGTTCTTTCCTCCTTTGCCTAGTCATTTCAGGTTGGGCAGTTGCACCCTGCCCGGTACTTTCTGCGCCTTCTGCGTTACATGGCGGCGTGCACCTCAGTGGTCCATTGGGCTCGCTGCACATGCGCCCTCTCCAGTGGGAGCTGCCTGCCCAGTGTACTCTGCGCCACAGTCATTTTGACCAGCTGATCACTGTAACCCAGGAGATGTGGCACATTCTCCAATGGTGGATTGTCCCAGACCGGTTGCAAGAAGGAATCCCATTTGTCCGCCCCGAGCTGACAGTCGTCCTCACGACCGATGCCTCTCTCATGGGCTGGGGAGCCCACATGGGGGACAGAAGGACCCACGGGCTCTGGACCCCTGAGGAGTCCCGATGCCACATCAACCTGTTGGAGCTCAGAGCAGTCAGACTGGCACTGTTAGCTTTTGCTGCTCAGCTCCGGGGTCAAGTGGTTCAAGTCCAGATGGACAATACCATGACCATGTACTACCTCAACAGACAGGGTGGCACGTGCTCCCGTCTGCTGTGCAGGAAGGCGCTCCACATCTGGACCCTCGTGAGCGGATTAGAGGCAGATCTCCTAGCCATTCATGTGGCAGAAACCTCAAACCATCTGGCGGATGCTCTCAGCCGCTTAGGCCAGACATCCCATGAGTGGTTTCTCTATCCAGAGGTAGCTTCCAGCCTGTTCTCCCACTGGGGCAAACCGATGGTGGACCTGTTTGCCTCCAGGGAAAACATCAAGCTGAGGATGTTTCATGCCCGCCCCCCTCAGCAGGGCTCGCTGCAGGGGGATGCCTTCTCAAAGCCATGGACCCTAGGCCTCCTCTACGCCTTCCCTCCATTTCCCTTGATCCTCAAGGTGCTCCTCAAAGTGAGGAGGGACAAGGCAAAGGTGATCCTGGTAGCCCCAGACTGGCCGCGCCAGTTCTGGTATCCAGATGATCTCAGCCTCAACTGCAGGCCCCCGGAGCGGCTTCCAGTACACCTGGACCTGATATTACTCCATTAGGGGAAGGTATTCCATCTGGACCGTCAATCCCTGCACCTCACAGCCTGGTACCTGAGCGGCTAGAGTTTCAGGGTTTGGGTCTTTCCGAAGACATCTACACTGTGGTAGAGGCATCCAGAAAGGAGTCGACTCGGAAATATTATGCCTTAAAATGGAAAAGGTTTTCCATTTGGTGTCAGGGCAAGAGCCTGGACCCTTTATCCTGTCCAGTGACTAACATTCTCGACTACCTTTGGTCTCTCTCCAAAGGGGGTCTATGGTCATCGACCTTTACGGTGCACCTGGCAGCCATCTCTGCTTACCGGGCGCAGGCTGGTCAGCTGACGATGCAGGAGACAGTGGTCGGGTGCTTTTTCAAAGGCCTGGATCACATATCCCCTCCGGTGCATGAACCTCCACCTCCATGGGATATTCTGCTGGTACTGGCAAAGCTCATGGGAAAGCCATTCGAACCAGTGCACAAGTGTGAGTTGTCACACTTGTCATTGAAGCTGGCCTTCCTGGTGGCTATCATGTCTGTCAGAAGGACAGGGGGACCTCCAGGCGCTTTCGGTGGACTCTCCTTATCTGGTCTTCCACAGGGACAAGGTTGCCCTATGTCCCCACCCTAAATTCCTTCCGAAGGTGGTGTCAGAGTTTCACCTTAACCCGGTGTTAACCCTGCCGGCATACTACCCTAATTACACCTCGGAGGCCGAGTACAGGCTCCATACTTTGGACCTGAGACGTGCTCTCTCCTATTACAAGGCGAGGATGGCGGAAATTCGGGTAGAGGTTCGCCAGCTGTTTGTCACCTACGCTGAAGCCGCCTCTGGCAGACCTGCAGCAAAATGGACTGTTGCAAGATGGATCACATCATGCATAGGTCTGTGCTACGAGTTGGCAGGTATGGAGCCTCCCAGAGGGGATAAGAGCTCATTCTACTCGCCATACTTCTGCATCGGTGGCTGCTTCCAGGGACATCCCTATCCAGGAAATCTGTCGGGCTGCTACCTGGAAGTCAGCAAACACCTTCATCACCCACTACCACATCGACCTTGAGTCATGCCGGGATGCTGGTTTTGGGGCCTCAGTTCTCCAATCTCTGTTCCCTAAGTAGGGGGTGTGTGTCTTGCTTCCCTTCTCCTGGAGGACTGCTAGGAGTTGGCCAAAGAGTGTGGATGAACAACATATCCATGCTCCTAGAAAAACAGGTTACTCACCTGTAACAGTAGTTCCAGGAGTGGTATATGTTGTTCATTTACACGGACTCGCACAACTGGCTTCCAGCGGGCTAAGATCTGGCATCATGGAGCAGAGCCGAGGTACATACCACCTGGGCGGGTGAGAGGAGCCAGCTTGAAGACTTCCAGTTGATCTTGAAGTGGAAGGGGACATGCCAAAGAGTGTGGATGAACAACATATACCGCTTCTATAACTACTGTTACAGGTGAGAAACCTGTTTTTTCTGCTTGCATGCCAGCATTCTGATGGCCCTTTTGCATACTCTGTTTCACTAAGCAGCCTCTTTTATGCTATTGCTGATCACCCTTCCCTTGTCTGTCCTCCGCTGTACGCTGTTCTGGTGTCCCATTAATATAATACACTTTCCGGATTTTTCCCTTCTACAGACATCCCTTTGGACATTTTGGCATCTAATTTCATCTGCCAAAAACTGGGTTACTTTTTCAGTCTTCTCACATCCTGTCTCATAATGGTAATCCCTTTTTCACTGTTGACCATCTAGCAGCGCTTGGCCCCAATACCTTTTTTTGTGTCACAAATAAGTAGTACATATTAAACAGGAGTGGTCCCAGGGCTGACCCCTGAGGTACCTCATAGTGATTTTCCTGTTCTGGGGAAAATCTGCCATTTAGGACCACCTTCTGGGTTCTGTCTGTCAGTGTTTACCCCCCCCCACCACCACCCAAGGTCATCTGTAAGCCAGGTTGCCAATACCTTCGTGTGTCAAGTGTGCACCTGTTTAGCTCTCGGTCCTTGGATGGAAAACCTAAATCCTCACCTGCACCCAGATCTCTCTCATGTTGTAGCAAGCATGAAGCACTGCCTTTGTACCCGTTGAAGATTATTTGAAAACATTTTCTCAGTTTAGTGATGTTTTGGTATATCCTACAGTGCAGCCTCACCTTTGGTGAATCTGATTGCATCACAATCATTTTTCACACACCTCCGAGTGAAACTAAATCTTTGTGCACATATCATGCATTTGAAATCATTGGATAGCTACATGAAGTCAGTCAAACTGAAACCTGAAAATTCTATTTTATTTCTTGTGAAACTTAATAGGGAGCCTCTGTCAGACTGTTTGAAGGATGTGGATTTGATTCCACCATTTAACCGCATGCTGCTGGAAGTCACGTTTGGGAAGCTTTATGCATGGGCTCTTCAAAATATTCGAAACATTTTGCTGGATGCTAGCACCAGGTTTAAAGAACTAGGTAAGGTTTTACTGTCTTGTTTACATACTATCTTTGGACAAGTTTTATTCATTCATTGACCGTTACCTAAAGCTCTATTAGTGGGAATTCCACCAAAGAGTTGAAAGCATATATTATCTAAGAATTATTGATTTAACTGGCCACTGCTTATTTAGCTTGTAACATGGCTAGCCTATTACTGGCATGCCTGTTTTGAGTTACAGGGCAAGTTAGTTTTGGTCCCCAGTTATGATTTAAGCAATAAGACATGACAGGGGGTGTATTATGGTGAGATAATGGCTCACCGTGGGGTGGGTTGAAGCACGAGGTGTAGCCGAGGGCTTCCACCACCCGAGAAGGGCCACTAGCCCACGATAACACACCCCCTGGAGTGCTTTATTGCGATTATGAAATGGGTAATTTTTAGTAAATTTTGTGCATTTTTAAACATAATAATTTCAGCTGGGCCCGTTGTGCTAGAATAACGGCCCAGCTGAAAGCAGCTCTGTCAATCAGAATTCAGTATTCTTTCTACCCATTTCATAATATGATGAGCACTGTTTTATGTAGTAAAAAGAACTGGAGCTCCACGCTGGAAAATGGTGAATAAATCATTGGGGACCCAATACTGTTCCAGAAGAATGTAGTGGGACTGACTAGTCCCAAACTACGTATTAGCCTTGAAATACATGGTTTTATTTAACTCTAAAAATTGATTCGCGTTTTGCTCATAAAAGTGCTAAAACATTGTGAAAATGCATAGCACCTGCCTCACTGTGTTTAACATAACACTTCTAGAAAACCTATAAAAATACTTTCTGAACAGTTAGTATTGTCCCAAGAAAAAAACTACTAATCAATTATTTAAAACCCTGAAATACTGTTTTTTAGTTACTTATTCTTCAAAGGAGACTTATCTGATTAAATCTACCAAACATGACAGCATTGAAGCAGATGCACAATCCTCCATGGCTAACGTCTGGACAGAATCGGTCAGAGAGGACTTTGGTTTTAACTGGCCAAGGGTGGCTAGGAATGTCAAATTTAGTTACATAGTGAACTAATGCGTAAGACCCTGAGCAGAGTACAGTCCAATACAATTTAACAAACTGACCATAGTAACAGTAAAAACAAGCAAATTAAACATCTAGTACCATTAACCATATAGAATAATGTATCGGCAACCGTACAGAAGGCTGTGTTTCCATTGAGGGGTAAGATGTCATTTTAGACCTCTGGAGCGAAGCTTGAGAGGTCTCGTGTCATCTCAGCCAGAGATGGAAAATTCAGCCGTGTTTTGTGTGGTTGCCCATATATTATGTTGTATGGTACTCATTTTGTAGGATGTATATAGATAATAAATGATGGCAAAGCATGGTGTATGAGGAAATAATACCATCGAGTGGTTGAACAGTTTATAAAGCCACGAGTCTGCAGGTCGAGTGGCCTTTATGAGCTTATTCAACCCCGAGATGGTATTATATGTACTACACTTTGCCATTATTTGTTTTATATAATACATAAGGTTGGATACTTTTTGCTGTGTATGAGCAGCTAGTTAGGGTCATAATACCTTACTTGGCTACCATTGTATATGGGGAAATAAATGATGGCTTTTTCAGTGAGGAAAAGGGCCTGACCACGCATTATATATAGAATGATGCTTTGGCAACCATACATTATGCAGTGCTGTGTTTCCAGCAAGAGGTTGAGATAACATCACAGTAACCTCGAGAGCTTAGCTCGCGAGGTCCCCGATGTCATCTGACCTGAGATGGAAACATGTCCCTCATTGTGTGTGGTTGCCCATATAGTATTGTTTTTTTTTTAGTTTTTTTTAACTTTATGTTTATTGTTATATCAATATAACATACAGTTTGTTCCTGGGGCAGTACATATAGGATTGTTAATTAAACATATCGTTAAAGGCACCACACCTCTTAATACAAACAGATATATGTGTGTTAATTCGTGCTGCCCCTTTAAAATGCATCATGAGGGGATCACAATTATTTCTAACAAGAAGGTAAAAAAAATATATGTTGTGTGTACGAACCCATGAGCAGCATGGGATATAGAAAGATTATAGTAGTAACTTAACCAGCCTCTATTTCCTAAGAGAAAAACTAATATACCCATGTACGTCCCAGCTTAATTAACATAAATAGGTTTCATTCCTTAGCTTAACTGCAGCTTATCTAGTTAGAGGTCTCTAAAGCAACCACTAAAAAGAACATGCAGAACCTTAACAGAAATAAATTTAATTTTAATTTTATTTATTTAGTTTTTGTTGACCGGGTAAGTGCACTAGACAAATCCTGCCTATTTTCAGGCACGACCCGGGGGAGGGGGATACAGATGAATGCCAACTGACCTTGAACCAGATTAAGCTGTTGGTGGTATTTTTAGTCAGGACACCGGGGAAATTCCCCTACTCTTTTCGAGAAGTGCCATGGGATCTTTAACATCCCCCTGAACTACCACCAATCCAGGCAGATGGGACTTCGGTTTAACGTCTCATCCAAAAGACGGCACCTCAGAAGTGCAGCACCCCTCTCATGCCACACTACAGTGTCAGTACTGGGACATTAACCCAAGTGCCAGATGTGGGAACTGAACCCACAGCCCTCTGATCTCCCGGCCTCAGAGGTGAGTGTGCTACCTACTGAGTTATGTGCCTGAAAATAGGCAGGATTTGTCTAGTGCACTTACCAGGTCAACAAAAACTAAATAAATAAATAAATAAAATTGAGTCCAAAAGTCCCCCAAACTGGAAGCAAGTCCTTTAATACAAGATTAAGTCTCTGCAGGTAATTAAATAAAGCAGACCAAACAAGGGCCTAGAAACTAAACCTTAGTCACGTTACGGTTCATTCTGGTGTTTAGAAGGTCTTCATCTTCAGACTCTGATTCAGGAGATGCTTGTCGTCATCGGGATGCTGGATTAAATCGTTGAGCCCATTTCTGTGCTTCCTTAAGATTGCTGAAGAGAAATACGCTGCCCTGATATAAAATTTGCAGTCTTGCAGGGAATACCAGGCTGTGACCTATATCTGCTTCTCTCAGAATTGCACAAACTCCATCAAAGTTTTTTCCTTTTTGTTGCGTCGCATAGCTTAAATCTGGGAAAATAAGAATTTGTTGCCCCTCATAAAGTAATGTGCGCTTCTTACGGGCCAGTGCCAGTATATGGTCCCTTGTTCCAACACCATCCAGAACTACAACAATTGCTCTAGGAGCTTCAGGGTTATCCTGTCTGCCTCTATAGGCCACCTGATATGACTTCGGAATACGGATATCTTGCTCTAGTTGGGGCTGTTCCAATTGTTGCCCCAGCCATTCTCTAATAACAATGAGAGATGATCTCCTTCACTTCTTTCTGGAATACCCATTATCCGAAGATTTGATGATCTATCCTGGTTCTCTAGGGATTCAATACGCGACTGGAGATGTGTGTTCTCTTTCACAATAGAACTTGTGGCACCCATAGCTGCTGCTGCTTGTTGCTTCGTCTCCTTGGACTCAGTTTGCACTAGGATCATGTCCGATTCCAAAGAAGTGACTCTGGTACCAAGGTTATCAAACTTTTTGGACAGCGTAGCCACCGATGTTGTGAGTCTATTTAGTTAATTCCAATACTTTGTAGAGTTTCTGTAGGTGGGCCCTCCCATCTGGGATTCAGTACGGCCTTGCACTGATCTTGTAGCAGAGGGCCCCAGTATGTTTTTACTTTTTAACGGATCTTGTAACATCTTATCCTTTTTTGGATTCCCCATTCTGGTTCAGCTGACTTTCCGACGTCAGTTAAGCTCTCAGAATTTACCAAATACGTTAAATAACTTAAATTTTATATAGCTGCCATTGAGAAGCTCAAGATTTACTTTAGAGCCGCCATCTTGCTTGGGCTCCACAGCCCCCAAGTATAGTGTTTTAATAGTATTTTTTTAACATTGTATAAAATGAGTGAGGCTGCTGAAAGTTACTGTACAGTATATTTAGTTTTCTATAGTCGAGTAAACATAACAGATCTTACTTGAGATACAGCCCTTGCAGCAGGTTACACCATTAGGACTGAAGCTGTCAGGCAGCAGGACCCATGGAAAACTTCTAGCTAGCTACATACAGTGGGGGACTGTCCCCGACCCCGTCCCTGTCATCCCATACATCATAAAAGGGGCGGTCCCCCAGCATCCCTCAGTTCTTTTCCCGCGGTCGACTCGCAGGTATCTACTTCACGGATGCCTTCAGCCACCAATCGATGCCACACCTAAGTATTTGTTTAAATTCTTTGTAAAGTTTGTTTTTTCCTTGCTTTGATTTTCATATGTCTTCCCCAATATCCTCCTTAGAAAGGCACTCATCCAAGTGTGCCTGTGGCAAACAAATTCCATTCAAGGACAGCCACTCAGTCTGCTTGCGGTGCCTAGGCCCAGAGCACGACACCAAGGCCTGTCCCATTTGCCAAAAAATCAATAACAGAATGAGGATTCACTGCCAAAAGATTTTGGATACTTGTCTCGTAGAAGAAAAATGAGCAGCAATGCAGAAAGGCACATCCTCCAGGGAAGACTCCTCTCACAGACCGGGGAAACCTGAAGAAAAATGGAGGGAAAGTGAGAAAGAGCGCTCTCCATCGAAATCCCAGATATCCGACTCCAGGGGGAGTTCGGACTTGGCCAGCTGGCCTAATCGCTCTCCGTCTTGGTCCAAAACCCAGAAACCTGCGGTGAATAACCAGACATTGATTGGTTCCGGTCCTGATTCAGGAACCATCCTACAACCTCTGAAGATTCACACTGATCACTCTTTAGGTAAGCCCAGACGGTTTGCCTCCATAGACTGCCCGGTAAAGGCACTGTCCAAGTCGGCCTCAGTGCTGGGTTCTTACTCCCTGGACCGTAGCCAGGGCTCTGACCACTCTGTCGGCTTCTCAGCACCCCAGAGGCCTTATGTCCCTGGTGGCATCTACGAAACGTTCCTCCGACCAGACGTCTGCCAAGAGGACATCGGATAAAAAATGTAGGGATGACCATACCTCTGCTAACACCGAGGTCGTCATGTCCAGCCAGACGTCATCCAAGGTCAGTACATCCTGGCAGATCCACACTGAAGACATTGACTGTGTCGGCCCTCCGAGCGACGACAAGACGTCGGTGTGCTTCGAGGAGGCTGACCTCAGCCAGGAGCCACAGATACCAGACGACCAGATGACGGGTACATAAGGCTACAGTCCAAAGGTCACCGATGACGGTCAGACATCGCAGCCACTGAAGGGTCTGACCTCGGGCCTCCAGATGTCAGAGGTTAAAGACCTTATTTCGTTTTGATGGGAAACAATCATGAAAGATGTGGTTCCCACAAAAACTCCTCTAAAAGACCTACCTTCTCCAAGGTCATCTAGTCCTCCACCCAGGGTGAATCCTCCTCCTAAGGAAAACAGCCCCCCCCCCCCAAGAAGGGGTAGTTCTTGTGACAAGAAGTGGCCGAGGTCCCCTTCACGGACCCCTTCCCACTCACCTACAGGACATAAAAAGAAGCACCATCACAGGATAGACTCTTTCTCCTCAGAAGATGATTACTCGTCCTCTTCTTCATCTTCCAGGTCCACCTCTCCTTTTAGTATTCCCTCCTCGGACCCAAAGGATTTACCAAGGTCCCCTCCAGATTACCACACATTCATAGATATCACGAGGCGTATCCAAGATAACATGGGTTGGGACACAGAGGACTTGGACCCCGAACGACGCCGTTTGGCAAATTACCTGCGCCAGAAGGATCCTAAACCAGTGGTGGTCCAACACTGGTGGACACCTTCCAAGAAGTCACAGAAGCTGCCTCGAAGCATCCCTACACGTCCTCGGCGGTCCCCAAGAAGGCCGACTGCCTGTATAGGGCACCACTGGAAGACCCTTACTTGGGAGAACAACTGGTGGCAGACTCTGTGGTCATCACCGCCACACATGATAGATCCCAGAGGCTGAGACACCTGAGTAACCAGCCTCTGGATCGAGAGTCAAAGCAGTTGGACTCTTTTAGGCGCAAGATGTTTGCATCCTCTACATGCTCCATTTGCTCCTTAAATTTTTTTATCCCACATGGTCCAATTCCAAAATGCCCTGTGGAAATAAGATTTGGAATTGGCCAAAAACCTACCAGAAGGGGAACAAAAGGACAATTTCATCAAGCTTCTGCAAACAGACTCTAACGTGGGCACCCAGGTTCTGAGGGCGGCTTACGATTCTGTGGATTCAGCTGCCAGAGGAGCAGCATTGGGTGTATGCCTTCGCAGGCACTCCTGGTTAAGGGTCTCAGGCTTCAACCTAATGTTCAGATGGGCATACTTCAGGAGGTAGTAGAGGATCTGTTTCGCAGATGGGTTACACCAGAGTTAGACCTTTTCGCGTCCCCATCCAACGCAAAACTACCCAATTTTTACTCACTAGATCCAGGGCCTGGTGTTATCTGGCGAGACGCATTGTCCCTCTCCTGGGCGGGCAGATTCCTTTATGCCTTCTCCCTCCCCCTTCCGTTGATCCAGAGGGTCCTTCTGAAACTTTGCAGAGGGCAAGCGACGCTGATATTTATCGCGCTGTTTTGGCTCAGGCAGATCTGGTTCCCTCTACTAAATCAGCTGTCTCGGGAACCTCCAGTGCCTCTGCCAATCAGCTCCCACTTGCTGTCTCAGGAGGCGGGTTCCTTGGTCCATCTGGACCTTCGTTCGCTGAACCTGCACGCTTTGCTGCTAGAGACATAGCCATGATGCGATACGGGGTCTCGCAAGAGGTAGTAGACAATCTTACTTCGAGTGGGAGCTCTTGCAGTAGGCTATTACGATAAGGACCACGCCGCGGGCACTCAGGACCTCCGGGTGAAAACTTCAGCCAGCAGTACACAGCAGGAACACACCTGTAGCGTCGGTCTGGGTACAAGAGGGCGGACCCAGCTCCACTTCAGTTCTTTCCCGCTGCGTCCCGCACATGAACAAGGAAGAACAGCTTCTGCTTGCCAGTTGCAGCTAAAATCTCTTCAGTCTCTTCAATCAGGACCTTTTGGAAACGTTTTTCGACCTTTTTTTTTTTTTCTCAGATCATACACTGACGTCAGTCCGCTGCCCGTCGATTATTTAACTGTTTTTTCGATGTTTTTTCCCTCAGGTTACCGACGTCAGCCGTTGCCCGACGGTTTTTGGAAGTCTTGACGGATGTCTTCTCGGGCGTCTGCCTCACCGGAGCACCTGAACAAGTGTGAGTGTGGGAGGCAGATCCCAGCCGAGGACGGCCATCGCCGCTGTGTCTTTTATCTAGGCCTGGACCACAACACTGCGAACTGCTCCGATTGCCAGGCTTTCACCAGCAGGACCGCATCCGCGCCTCAAGGCCTAAAAGCCTTCTTATTGGAGCAGAAAATGGATCTACACTCCGGGAATGGAAGAGGAGCAGCGGCACAGCAAAGACCGTGGTCGGTCCCGGCACCGGTCCCGCTCTCACTCGTGGCCCTCTCCGAAGAAGGCCTGTCCCTCGGGCTCTGGAGAGCACCCGAATTCCGCTCAGGCTAAGGCCGGCCCTTCAGAGGAGAAGCCGACTAAGCCTAAGGTGACCCCGCTAAGGGTCACCACGAAGCCCTTAGAGGTGCATGCTTCGGCCCCACCTCTTAAGGCACCAGCGCTGCCTGCTAGAGGCATGCCTCCGGAGCCCAAGGACTATCCGGCGGCACCCTGTCGTCGGTACCTACACCAACGCCGGTTGAAGGGGTGAAGGGCGAGGGATCGGCCATGGAAGAGCAGACGTCCCCGTCGCCCAAGTTGTCCTCCCCCTTGGGCACCCAGGAGGGCTCTCCTTCGCGCCCCGATGTCCCGGATACTTCCTTTTCAAGCCAGGCGGCAGAGATATTCATGAAGGACGAGCTCCAGGAACTGTGTTCCTTCTGGTGGGGGCAGGTCCACAAGCGGCCCCCGTCGCCGGCCCAGACACCGGTACCGGACCCAGCGGAAAAATCACAGCCGGGAGGTGAGCCTTCCCATGAAGTCGCCAGGTGCCTGCCTACACCTCCCTCTAGGGCTCGTTCCCGCACCAGGTCCAGGGACCTCCGACGACGCTCCAGGGACTCTGGTGACCGTCGTCGGTCCAGGTCACGTTCTAGGAGCCTTTCTCGCTGCTCTTGGTGAGAACGCTCCTGACATCGGTCCTCTGACAGACGTCGGTTTCTGCTCCGTCGCCTGTCCAGGGACCGGAGTCTGTCTTCAGGCTGACGTCGGTCCCCTAGCTACCGACAGCGGGAGCCTGGTCACACGGAAAGGTCAGACTATTCAAAATCCTATAGTCGATCCTCCTCACCATCATCTTCCTCTACTTCCTCTCTGTTTGCAGCGCTCCATGGGAGAGAAGGACCAGCCTCGCTTGCCTCCAGATGAGCCTACCTTTATGGACGTCATGAGGCACATCCAGGCCTCCAACGAGTGGGAGACGGAGGACCTGGACCCGGAACGCTGGAGACTAGCTAAGTACCTGAGGCAAAAGGAGCCTAAACCTTTGGTTATCCCTCCTTTGGTGGATACATTCCAGGACCTCACTAGAACCACCTGGAAGCATCCAGCTTCAGTCCCGGCTGTTCCGAAGAAGTCGGATAGGCTGTACAAGGCCCCGAGGGCAGAAGCTTTCCTCGCCGAACACTCTCAGGCAGATTACTCGGTGATCACGGCTGCCCCTAAGTCCAGGCAGCCGGAGCACCTCAGCCTCCCGACCCGGAGTCTCGCTATTTGGACCAGGTGGGTAAGAAGGTATATGCTGCTTCCACCTGTTCCATACGTTCCCTCAACTTCTTGACGCATATGGTCCAGTACCAGAATGCGCTTTGGGAGAGGGGACAAGAGCTGCTGAAGGCCCTTCCAGACTCTGCCCAAAAGACAGAGCTCCTGGACATCCTAAAATGGGGCTCAGACGTAGGCTGCTATGTCCTGAGAGCCTCGTATGACACGGCAGATACGGCAACCAGGGCAGCCGCTTCCGGGGTGTGCCTACAGCGCCACGCCTGGTTGAGAGTCTCTGGCTTTCACCAGGATCTGCAGGCCGGTATCAAGGATTTGCCCTTCCAGGGTACCGTGCTGTTTGGGCAGGAGATGGAGGCCTTGATCTCCCTTTTCCAGGAATTGGGCAAGTCTATCTGTTTGGTCCGCCAGATGTACCGCGGTGACCAGCGAAGACACCGTAAATGGCCTTTTCGTAAGTCCTCAGGCGGTTAAGGCCAAGCCCTTAGCAACCAACAGGGGCAGAGAGGAGACTTTCGCAGGAGATCCGGCAACCAGCAGTCTGGTGGACCTCTCGCCCGTGGGCCCAAGTCCTCCCAGGTCCCCTACTTCCGCGGGAAGATCCAGGGGAGCCAGTTGGGGGCCACTTCTCCCTTCATTTCGAATGGTGGAAGTCAATAACTGCGGACCAATGGGTCTTAGACATCATCAGGAGGGGACACACGCTGGAGTTCAGAGTTTCCAACGAACACGCCACCAAAGCTCTCCCATTATCATCCTTCTCACATCCCACTAATAGAAGGAGAGATTCGGACCCTCTTGCAAAAAAGGGCAATAGAGATGGTCCCCTTGCATCAGCGAGGACAGGGGTTTTATTCACACTTTTTCCTGGTTCCAAAAAAGACACAGGACCTTCGTCCCATTCTGGACCTCAGCCCTCTAAATCTCTTTATCAAGTACAAAAGGTTCAGGATGGTGACCCTCCAAGGACTTCTTCCTCTGCTGCACCAAGGAGACTGGCTCTGCTCCCTCAACATGCAAGATGTGTACATGCACATCGGGGTCCACCATCCCCACTGGAAGTTTCTGAGGTTCCACTTCCAAGGGGAGCATTACCAATTTCGAGTGCTTCCGTTCGGCCTCTCTTCCACTCCGTGAGTCTTCACCAAATGCCTAGCGGTGGTGGCTGCGGCTCTAAGGCGCATGGGGCACTGTGTTCCCCTACTCGACGATTGGCTGCTTACGGCCCTGTTGAGGGTAGGCCTTCGCGCCCCCAAAGACACTTATACTCTGTTCCAAGGGCTGGGGATCACCCTGAATCTGCGAAAATCGTGCCCGGAGCCCAGTCAAAAGCTTGTCTTCATCGGAGCAATCCTGGGTTCCATCCAGGGCATGGCCTTCCTCCCCCAGTACAAGGGAGATCGCCTGTGAGAGATTGCAGAACGGATCTCAATAACTCCTCAAGTTCCAGCTCGGAACTTCCTCAGGTTACTGGGGCACATGGCGGCGGCCATCCCTGTCACTCCCTTGGCCCGCCTTCACATGAGGTTCCCACAGTGGATGCTCAGGGTGCAGTGGGACCAAGGCTACGGCGATCTAGACTCCCCAGTCAAGATCTTGGGGCCAGTCAGGAGAACTTTGCTTTGGTGGATGGACCCCAGGAATTTAGAGAAAGGGGTCAGCTTTCGTCCGGAGCCACCAGGTCAGACCCTGACAACGGATGCATCGTACCTGGGGGGGGCGCACCTGGGTGCTCGTCGAACGCAAGGGTTTGGTCACCCGAGGAACGGTCCCTTCACATCAATGTGCTGGAAATGTGAGCGGTTCTCTACGCCTTACAGGAGGACCTGGTGCCAGGCTATCTTCTAGTTCAGACAGACAACATGGTGGTCGTCTTCTACATCAACAAGCAAGGAGGTACTCATTCATACCCCCTTTGCAGGGAGGTGATGAGAGTCTGGTACTGGGCGCTGGAGCGGGGCATTCTGCTGCCCGCAGTGCACGTTCCAGGCATCCTCAACGATCTGGCCGACAGCCTCAGCAGGTCGTGATCCAGAGCGCACGAGGGGGAGCTGCTACAGTCCATAGCAGACCAGCTCTTCCACAGGTGGGGTCTTCCAGAGCTGGACCTCTCTGCGTCACCACGCAACGCTAAACTGCCAATGTTCTGCTTGCGAGAGCACGCACCTGGAGTTTTCTGGCCAGACGCGTTATCACTTTGCTGGGCAGGGAGGTTTCTCTATGCCTTTCCGCCCTTCCCTCTCATTCAGAGAGTGCTGCTCAAGTTACAGGCAGAAGGGGCCCGAATGATCCTCGTAGCCCCCAGATGGCCTCGGCAGATTTGGTTCCCACTGCTGCAGTGGTTATCAACGGAACCTCCAATTCCGCTGCCCATATGCTCGCAGTTACTGTCCCAGGACCAAGGCTTCGGTCCTTACACCTACATGCTTGGCTCCTTCAGACGTTGCTCAACGTAGATACGGGGTTTCCCTGGAAGTGGCGGCAGTCCTGTCTTTGGCGAGAAAGCCCTCTATCCGCTCCGCCTACGCTATGAAGTGGAAGCGTTTTTGTCTTTGGGCATCGCCACAGCGTTTGGGATCCCATCACCTGCCCAGTGAACTCAGCGTTACAGTATCTCCTCTCCTTGTATCAAGAGGGCCTGAGTTACTCTTCTGTCAAGGTGCACATGTGGGCAATCTCCGCCTATCATGCTCTCGTGGGAGATAGGGCATTGGCACAATTGGATTTCGCCCACACCTTTCTTAGGGGAATTCTGCATATGAGACCTCCCATTCGGGAACCTACCCCACCCTAGGACCTCCTTTTTGTGTTGGAGAAACTCACCCTCCCTCCCGAACCGGCAGTGGATTGTGAGCTGCGTTACCTTTCTTGGAAGGTTTGTTTTTTTAGTTGCTGTTACCTCAGCTTGAAGGGTTTCCGAGCTTCAGGCTCTGATGTGTAAAGAGCTGTATTTAGTTTTCCACAGGGAAAGGTTTTCCCTCAGAACGAATCCTAAGTTTCTTCCGAAAGTGGTCTGAGTTGACCCGCAACCAGTCAGTTGACCTTCCTGTTTATTTTCCTTCCCCTTCCAATAGAGGGGAGGCTCTCCTCCACACACTGGATGTCCACAGGACTTTGAGGTATTACCTCAAGAGGACGGCTACGCACAGTCAGTCGGAGCAACTTTTTGTGGCCTTTGCACCACAATGCTTGGGTCGACCGGTGACCAAGCAGACTATCTCGAAGTGGATAGTTTGCTGCATCTCGTTTTGTTACGAGAAACACAGTAAGTCCCTATCGGGCCCGGTCAGGGGGTCACTCCACCAGAGGAGTATCTGCCTTATTCGCCTCCCTGAGAAATGTCTCTATAAGGGACATTTGTGCGGCCGCCACCTGGAACTCACTGCATTCCTTCGTCAAGCATTACAGCTTGGATATCGTCTCCAGATGCCGAGCTGGCTTCAGCCTAGCTGTTGTACAAAGGCTTCTGTCCTGAGGCCTTTGGAATCTGCATATTCCACCTCCCGGGGTAGTCTACCTCTTTGGTGTGGGACTGCTTGGTATTCAGTCCTTATCGTAATAGCCTGCTGCAAGAGCTCCCCTCGAGTAAGAACTTACCGTAACAGTAGATCTTTGAGAGAAGCTCTTGCAGCAGGCGCTGCTTCCCACCCGCCTTCTCCCTCTAGGTGTGCAGATCCATCTTCGTTTACATCTCCATTTTTCTTCTACAGTCACTTCGTCGCCTTCTCTTGTCAGGCCTTGTTCCGGGTCTTGGCGGGAGAACTGAGGTGGAGCTGGGTCCACCCTCTCTTGTACCCAGACTGACGTCGGGGCGGGGCCGGCGTCGGGGATGGTCCCTGCTGTGTACTGCTGGCTGAAGTTTTCACTGGAGGGTCCTAGTGCCTGCGGCGTAGTCCTTATCATAATAGCCTGCTGCAAGAGCTCCTCTCGAAGATCTACTGTTACGGTATGTAACTGTACTTTCTTACTGCTGCTAGGAAACTGGCTACCCATGCCACTTACACCATGAAATGGTGCAGATTTTGTCTATGGGTTCAAGCACGTGGTTTTTCACCTATGGATTGTCCAAAAAGGTTGGTCTTGAACTACCTCCTGTCCCTTTTTCATACAGGCTTGACCTACTTCTCGATCAAAGTACACCTCTGTGCCATCTCAGCCTATCACACTCCTATAGGCCAATGCACCATATCTCAGTTGGACATGGCACAAGCCTTCCTGAGAGGTGTTCTCCACCTTAGACCTCCAATGAAGGATCCGATTCCGCCATGGGATGTACCCTTTGTCCTGGAGCAGCTTACGCTGCCACTCTTTGAGCCAGCCGCGGTTTGCGAACTGTCTCCTTACATGGAAGACGTTGTTTTTAGTTGCCGTTACCTCAGCCAAAAGAATTTCTGAACTTCATGCACTTATGTGCAAAGAACCTTATTTGGTTTTTCACCAAGTCATGGTATCCCTACGGACTAATCCTAACTTTCTGCCTAAGGTGGTCTCCGCTCTCACCCCTAATCAGGACATCGATCTACCAGTGTACTTCCTCAAGTATTCTAATCGAGGAGAGGCCCTGTTGCACACTTTAGATGTGCATGGGTGTCTTCGATACTACCTGACCAGAACCAAACACCACCGAAAATCGGACAAGCTTTTTGTCTCCTTTGCCCACAGGATGATGGGCGCTCCTGTTTCCAAACAGTCGCTTTCCAGGTGGCTCATTCAATGTATCACGTTCTGTTACCAGAAGCGCAACAAACCCTTACCGGGCCCGGTTAAGGGTTATTCCACAAGGGGCGTGGCTGCCTCCTTTGCGGCCCTGAAGAATGTGTCCACCTCGGCCATCTGTGCTGCAGCTGCTTGGAGCACCGTGCACACTTTCATCAGGCATTATAGCCTGGATGTTGCATCGAGGCGAAGAGCAGGTTTTGGTCTAGCAGTCCTTCAAGGACTTCTGTCATAGGTTTAGGTTCTATTAAGGATTTCTGCCTTCCCTCCTCCCAATGGTGTGGGATTTCCATTATTGCTTGGGAATCGGTCCTAATGGTGTAACCTGCTGCAAGAGCTGTTTCTCGAAGTAAGATAGTACAGTTACGTAAGAACTTACCGTAACAGTAGATCTTTGAGAACGGCTCTTGTAGCAGTTACTTTCCCTCCCACCATCCCCACTGGAGGTAGATTCTAGTTCCAATATACTTCTGCTAGGATCAGGGATTTTCAGCATCACTGATTGCCATTTGATGGCGGATCCTCAGTCTCCACTTCTGATGTCAACCAGCAGCCCAGAGTCTCCAGCGGGGAGAACCGGGGATTCTAGGGGACCACCTCCTTATGTACTATGCCTGACGTCGGGGGCGGGACCAATGTTGGAGGCGGTCCCCGCTGAATACAGCTAGCTAGAAAATTTCTGTGGGGTCCTGGTGCCTGCTGGCTTCAGTCCTAATGGTACAACCTGCTGCAAGAGCTGTTCTCGATGATCTACTGTTACGGTAAGTTCTTACGTAACTGTACTTTGTGCGCTCTGGATATGCAGGATGCTTACCTGCACATCTCGATCTTCCCCAGCTACCACCGATTCCTGCAGTTCCCTTTCCAAGGGGAGCACTTGCAGTTTCAGGCCATCCTCTTTAGTCTATCCTTGGCACCTCAGGTGTGTACCAAGTGCCTGGCGGTGGTGGCGGCAGTTTTGTGCCACCAGGGTATTGCGGTTTTCCCCTTACCTGGATGATTGGTTGATGTCAGCCCCTTCCAGGAACTCATTACTGGAGGCTCTGTCCTTTACTCTGGACCTCTTTGGTAAACTGGGAATTACTGTCAGTATTCCTAAGTCATCCATGACCCTGTCCCAGAGACTGTAATTCATTGTGGCAGATTTGGATACGGTCCAATGCAGAGCCTTCCTTCTTCCAGACAGGACAGAGACCCTGGTCCATCAGGCTTCTTTTGTGGTTTCATCCAGGGTCATCCCGGCCCAGGAGGTCCTCTGCCTTCTTGGCCTGATGGCAGCCTCCATCACTACCGTTCCCCTGGCGAGGCTCCACACGAGAGTCATTCAGTGGTCCTTGCGGGTGCAATGGGACCAACTCCTGGACGACCTAGACCATCCGGTCCTAGTCTCCTCAGTAGTTCATAAATAATTGCTGTTGTGGATAGATCCCTGCAACCTTTTCTTGGGTCTTCCTTTCAGGAGCCCGGCTCCCTCGGCATCCCTAACTACAGATGCATCGAACATGGGATGGAGAGCACATCTAGGGGTGCACCAAGCTCAAGGACTGTGGTCCAGCTTGGAAGCATCATTGCACATCAACGTTCTGGAGATGAGGGCGGTCTTGTATACCTTCCAGGCCTTCCAAACCCTCCTTCCCAAGGGATCACTGCTGGTCCAAACGGACAATATGTCGGTAGTTTGGTACCTTAGCAAACAAGGCGTAACTCACTCGTACCCCCTGTGCAGGCAGGCAGTGTGGGTGTGGAACTGGGCGGTCCAGCACGATCTGGCCCTAATGGCCATGCGTGTTCCAGGCATTCAAAATGTCCTGCTGGACAGTCTCATCAGGTCTTGAACTCTAACTCACGAATGGGAATTAAATCAGGAAGTGGCAGAATCTTGGTGTCAGTCCGTGTCGGTGGCTCAGCAGGCAGCACACTCGCCTCTGAGGCCGGGAGATCAGAAGGCTGTGGGTTCAGTTCCCACTTCTGGCACTTGGGTTAATATCCCAGTACTGACACTGTAGTGCTGCACTTCTGAGGTGCCGTCTTTCGGATGAGACGTTAAACTGAGGTCCTATCTGCCTGGATTGGTGGTAGTTCAGGTGGGTGTTAAAGATTCCATGGCACTTATCGAAAAGAGTAGGGGAATTTCCCCGGTGTCCTGGCCAAATTTCCCTCATTCACTAAAAAAAATACCACCAACAGCTTAATCTGGTTCAAGGTCGGTTTTCTAGTGCACTTACCCGGTCAACAAAAACTAAATAAAAAATAAAATAAAAAGATGGGGGCATCCGGAAATCGACCTTTTTGCCTCACAATACAATGCAAAACTTCCCAGATTCCCAGATTTTGCTCGCTCGTTCCAGGGCATGGTGCTTTCTGGCACGACGCGCTCTCTCTCTCCTGGACAGGGAAATTTTTGTAAGCCATCCCTCTGTTTCCCATTCTCCAGAGGGTCCTTATCAAGCTTCAGCCAGAGAAGGCGAGGATGATTTGCATCGCCCCTCTCTGGCTGAGACAAATTTGGTTCCCGCTGCTACAGCAGCTAACGAGGGAACTACTGGTTCCACTTCCAGTAACTCATGACCTCTTGACTCGAGATCAAGGTTGCCTTGTCCATCCGGGGCTCAGGACACTGCATCTTCATGCGTGGCTCCTGGACATATAACGATTTCTTGCTTTGGGGTCTCCTCTCGAGTAGCTCAGTTTCTTTTAGAGACTAGAAAACCCTCTACTCATTCCACTTATGCCATGAAGTGGAAACGTTTTTCCGTCTGGACGACTTCCAAGAATTGGAACCCCTCTTCTTGTTCTGCCTCACAAGTCATGGAATACTTTCTTCATCTGTCAGACTCGGCTCTGTCATTTTTGTCTTTGAAGGTTCACCTTTTGGCAATATCGGCGTACCACGAGCTGGTGGATGGTAAACCCATGGCTCAGCTGGAGGTCTCAAAAACCTTTCTGAAAGGGATCCTCCATCTGAAACCCATCTGCAGCCCAACCCCACCTTTGGATTTGAACTTTGTGTTGGAGAAACTCACTCTTCTCCCATTTGAACCAGTGATGAGCTGCGATTTACGCTTTCTTTCCTGGAAGACGTTACTTTTAGTAGCCATTACATCAGCTCGAAGGATTTCGGAGCTTCACGCTCTGGTTTGTAAAGATCCTTATCTTATTTTCCACAAGGACTGGGTGGTCCTCAGGACAAATCCTAAGGTTTTTACCCAAGGTGGTGTCAGAAGCCACACTGAACTAATCAGTAGAGCTTCCAGTTTACTTTCAGTCCCCTACAAACAGAGGTGAGGCACTCCTGCACACCATGGACGTCCATCGGATCCTTCAGTGCTACACACACCGAACAAAGGATATTCGTAGCTGTGATCAGCTTTTTGTTTCTTTTGCTCTTGGGTCGAAGGGTAAAGCAGTTTCGAAGCAGTGCCTTTCCAACTGGTTAGGCAACTGTATTAGGTATTGTTACCAAAATGTACAACAAACATGTGCCGGGTCCCATTAGAGGTCATTCTACTTGGGGGCATGGCCGCTTCCACTGCTTTTTTTGGGGAACGTCTCTGCGGCTGATATCTGCGCTGCGGACACTTGGAGTTCTGTCCACACCTTTACTAAACACTACAGTCTGGACATTGCTTCTAGGCGGAGGGCAGGCTTCAGCCTAGCTGTCTTGCAGGGCCTTCTGTCCTAGGCTGGGTCCATTCTTGTTCCCAGTTTCAGTGGAGTTATTTTCACCTCCTCCCTTGTTTCTCTCGGTCTCTCCTTGGAGGGTCTGCTTGGGACTCAGTCCTATATGTAATGACCTACTGAAAGAACCCTCTCGAATTAAGATAGTACAGTTACGTAGGAACTTACTGTAACAGTAGCTCTTCGAGAGAGGTTCCTTCCGTAGGTCATATTTTTCCCTCCCTCCTCCTCCTCATTTTATTTCTTACACAGGGGCTCCAAATCCTGTTTACTCCTGCTGTCTGGCCTCTTCCCGGCTCTGGCGGGAGAACTGGAGGGCGGGAGTAGGGACCGCCCACTTTATAAGGCCACGCTGACGTCAGGTGGGCGGTCGCTCATCAGGGATTGCTAGAAAAGTCTGCTGTGCTGCCCAACGCCAGGTGGCACCAGTACTATATGTAATGACTTACTGAAGGAACCTCTCTCGAAGATCTACTATTACGGTAAGTTCCTGTGTAACGTACTTTTTTGCAAAAGGCTTAAAAATTGCTCTCCGGTAACCTCTTGAGTTTCCAATAGCTTTTTGCAATCATCTCAAACTATAATTATATACTTTTCAACAGTCATGCTATGTATTTTCTAAACAAAGGGATGCCATTATCGGTTATATTTCCACATAATGATTTGCAGATATTTTTATACCAGCAGATATGCAAGGGATCAAAAGACAGAACAGTAATGGAAGACTGAGAGACAGTGAGAGGCAAAGAATTGTGAGACTGTTGGGGTGATCAAATCCTAGGTCTCACAGGAAAATTTGGTTTCGAAACCAGAGACTAGAACAGATCCCTGCATTCAAACTCTTTTAATAACAGGGACATGGTTCTATTCAACCCTGTCACAGTCCCTGCATCACAAGGTGATGAACCACCTGTTCTTTCTGTATGGCAGACCTCTGGTGGACCCGTTTGCCTCCTGGGAGAACACAGAACTGAGTCTCTTTTTTTGCCTGTCCCCCACAGTCTGGGATACTTATGGGAGATGCCCTTGCAAGGCCCTTGACCCCAGTACTTGTGTGTGCCTTTCTTGCGTTCCCTTTGATCCACAAAGTTGTGGTCGAGGCCAGGAAGGACAAAGCACAGAACTTGAAAGCTCCAGACTGCCACGGTAGTTCTTGTACCTGGATCGCCTCTGCAGCAGGCCCCCATGGCAGTTGCCTCTTCACCCAGACCTGCTGACTGTACAACAGAGGAAGGACCTGCACATGGATCATCAGTCCCAGCACCTTACAGCTTGGTTCCTGGGTGGCTAGAGTTCCAGGCTTTGGGTCTTTCGAGGATGTGCTCCATATTGTGGAGGCCTCCTGAAAAGAGGCGACTCGCCAGTGCTATGCTTTTAAATGGAAAAGGTTTTCCATTTGGTGACAGGGGAAGGAGCCTGATCCCCTTGCTTCCCCTGTGGCTAGTATCCTTCAGTACCAGAAGTCTCTCTCCCAGCTGGGGCTGCAAGCGACTACCTCAAGGTGTACCTGGTAGCCATCTCTGCATACTGAGAATGGGCTGGTATCTCTGTGGTGGCCCAGGAGAAGGTGCTTGGGTGCTTTTTCAAGGGCCTTGATCACCTGTCCCCTCCGGTGCGTGAACCACCACCACCACCATGGAATCTACTGATGATGCTGGCTGTGCACATGGACAAGCCACTTGAGCCTGTGCACATGTGAGAGATGTCACGCCTGTTGTGAAGACAGCCTTCTTTGTGACGATTTTATATCAGTTAAAGGGCAAGTTTTTGGTTAGGCTGGCATTATGTCTGAGAAACCCAAAAGAAAAACCGGGCCCACTGGGTTTCAACACTGTGATGTCTGTGGGGAAGTCTTTGCCAGGGCTGACCCACACACCACATGTGTTTTATTGTCTGGGGTTTGACCACCTCCAGTCAGACTGCCAGGTATGTAAGAATTTCCCTGCAGCCACCCTGGAAAAAAGATTGGGCAGGCTCAGGGAACGAGAGGCCAAAAAGTCCGCTGACCCGGATGGCCAGCCCGGTTCGGTGCCAACTGAACCAGAGGGAGTGCCCTCTGGTTCGGTGCCAACTGAACCAGAGGGAGTGCCCTCTGACCAGGGCCAGACTTCCTCGGGCAAAAGAAAAGCTGGTTCTGAGGAACCAGTTCCAGTAAAGAAAACAAGAAAATCAGCAGGTCTGGAGTCCAAAATTCCTTCTCCAACTGCTGCAGAGATAGCAAAAGCCATACAAATTGTCCAGTCACTGTCTCAGGGTCCGTCCGAACCACCACTATCTGGTAAAAGGTCGGTTCGTCTGGTCCCAGTGGTTCAGGATTATGATATTGAGGAATTTTATGAACCAGAGGGAGGAGGAGGATTATGAACAGTATGAATGTGGCTGGGAAGGTCTGGGTGTGCCCACTGAACGGACATCTCCCCAGACAGACTTTTAGAATCTCCCCTATGCTGTCTGAGTCCCCATCTCATTTTATGTTTTATAAAAGTTGCTGAAGCCCTCCAGCTTCCTTTAGAAGAGGCTGTGGATGAGCAAGAGGAGCCTGATTTTGTAGAAATGATGGATATTCCAGAGTCTAGAGATTGTCTATTCCTTTACATAAGTCTTTTAGGAAACAAACAATTAAAATTTTAAAGCTCCTAATTCTGTGCCTCCTGTAGATAAAAAGATGGACAGAAGGTATACATTGTCAGGCCCTGATACAGAATTCCTTTCTCAGCAATGCAGTCATGTTGGGGTAGTCAGGCTGCTGCCTGTGATAAAACTAATATTCCCTTGGCTACATCCTCCTGACAAGGATTCCAGGAAGACTGATGCCATGGCAAAAAAAAAAAAAGTATAGCCTGTCTGGGACTCAGGCAAGCAAATTATATGGCTTATGTAGCTAGGTATCAGAAATCTAGATGGGATACTGTTATACAATTGGCCAAGCAGGCCCATGCAGCTGGCTAGTGAACTAGAACAGGTGGCTGCTGATGGCATTGAAGCCTCTAAGGTTCAGTTTCATGCTGCTGTGGATGTTAATGATGTTTCCTCTAGGGTCATGGCCACATCTGTCAGCTTTTAAGAGTTGGCCTGGCTCAGGTGTACTAGTTTGTCACAGGATACCCAGACTAAGGCTATGGATTTTCCTGTGGTGGGAAATTCTCTGTTTGGAGAGCAGACAGAGAATTACATGAAGAAGATGGATGAATATAGGACTACTTACAAGAGTGCCCAGGCTAAGGAGCGGCAAGCCACTCCTTAAAGGCATGCCCCCAGGGGTAGGGGTAGACCTTTTCACAGGCCTTTCTACCAGACTCAGGCCTCCTCTGCCTATGCTCAGAGGGGCTTCTTCAGAGGCAGACCTGCTCCCATCCCCCAGCCTAAAGCTCCTGCGAAACAGGCACCCTGATGGGGTGCCCAGGGCCGATTCTCCTGTACCAGTGGGGGGCAGGCTGGCTTACTTCAGTCAGAATTGGGCTTCTTTAACCTCAGACAAGTGGGTTCTGGAAGTAGTAAGCCAGGTCTGGTTCTCAGCTTCAAAATGTTTCCAAGTTGAGAAGCAGACTTTTCTACCTGCAAGTGCTTCAGAGACCCTCGCTCTGGAAACAGAGGTCTCATCCCTGTTAGCTCTCAGAGCAGTAGAAAGGTTCCTCCCTGCATCAGGGCAGGGTCTGTATTCCAGATAAAGTTCAAATGGTAACTCTGGCAATGATTTTACCTTTCCCTAAGGCCAGGGACTGGCTAGCCTCCCTGGACCTCAAGGATGCCTATTTCCATGTCCTAATCAGAAGATCGCCGAAGTACCTCAGATTGAACTGCCCTCAGGTCATTACCAGTTCAGAGCAATGCCCTTGGCCTTACCTGTGCTCCAGGGTATTCACAAAGTGTCTAGCAGTGGCCCACTTAAGGAGGCAGAGGATTGCTGTTTTCCCTATCTAGATGACTGGCTCATTGTAGGCCAGTCCCCAGAACAGGTAAAATCTCACCTGCAGGTCACAGCAGCTTCTCACCTCCTGGGTGTTCTGCTAAACCTACCAAGTCGGTTCTGGAACCAGTCCAGGTACTCACCTTTATAGGGGCAGGATGGACACAAAGCTAGCCAGAGCCTTTCTTCCCCAGAAAGGGTAAGGAATTTAGTGGCTCTGGCCTCTTCCTTCACTCTGCAGGTCTCTCGACCAGCAAGACACTTTCTGCAGCTCCTGGGGCACATGGCTGCATCCACAGCTGTTGTGCAGGGAGCCAGATTTCAGATGAGAGACATTCAGTTTCACTTGAGAACCTTTTGGTCTCAGAAAGAGACCCCCTTTCCAAGTTGGTCCCAGTGACTCAGACCTTGATCCTAGCTCTCCAGTGGTGGAAGGATCAGAGCAATTTAAGAGCGGGGTCCCTTCATTTCCCTTCTCACGACTTGACTCTCACTACAGATGCTTCCCTTCTGGGTTGGGGGGCCACATGGGCAACCTTTCCCTCAGGGAGTTTGGTCCCCCCAGGAATCTCTGCTCCACATCAGTTTGCTGGAACTCAGAGCTGTCTTTTTGTCTCTTCAAGCTTTTTCTGCATCTGTCCACGACAAGGTGATACAAGTCAGAACAGACAACACCACAACAATGTGGTACATCAACAAACGGGGGCACTCGGTCTTCGGCCTTGTGCACGAGGCAATAAGTTGTGGTCTCTGGTCTATTCCTGAACACTTCCCTCATAGCAGTTCATCTTCCAGGAAGGACAATGTCCTAGTGGATGCCCTCAGCAGGATTTCCCAGGGCCATCACGAATGGTCCCTGGATCCTCAAGTGCTGGGGATAGTTTTTGTCAGGTGGGCATCCCTCAGATAGATCTTTTGCAGCCCCAGACAATCACAAACTTCCTTTGTTCTGTTGCAGGCCTCCAGTGCTGGGCTCAGTTCCTGGATGCCCTTCTTCTGGATTGGGAGGAAGTTCCTCTATGCTCCCCTTCCTCTCCTATTCAAAGTACTAGTCAAAATCAGATCTCAGCCTTGCAGGGTGATTCTGATTGCCCGGATTAGGCCAGGCAGCTCTGGTACCCACTCCTTCTGTCTCTGGCGGTCCATCTTCCCTGTGCCTCCCAGGAATCACAATCTGTTGACTTGTGCCCAGGGAAGGGTTTGGTATCCGGACCTCAAATCCCTCAACCTCAAGGCCTGGCTCTTGAGGAGTTAGAGTTTGCTGATTTACACCTCTCTCAGGGTGTTCTTGAGATCCTAAAGGCTTCCAGAACGCCTTCCACTAGGGCTACTTATAGTTCTAAATGGAAAAGGTTTTCCATTTGGTGTGCTGGGAAAAATATTTCCCCAGAATCTGCTGAATTGCCCATTTTGTTAGATTACATGGTACATCTTAATTCCTTGGGTCTCAGACCAGCTACCCTGAGAGTTCATTTGGCAGCTGTGTCTGCTTTTTGTGTCAACAGGAAAGTCATCCCTCTTTCCTCTCATCCTGTGTTTTCCAAGTTTTTAAGGGATTACTCATACTAATCCTCCCTTTGGAACCGCCCCTGCTTGGGACCTTAATGTTTGCATTGCTCAGTTAATGCAACCCCTTGTAACCTCTGTCTTCTGCAGAGCTTAAGTACCTAACTTGGAAAACTGTTTTCTAGTGGCTATCACTTCTGCCAGATGCATAAGTGAATGCAAGCCTTGTCAGTGGAGACTGACTTTGATTTCTTTCCACAGGGATAAGGTAGTCCTTAGGACTAATAGGAAGTTTTTGCCTAAGGTGGTTTCAGATTTCCATCTTAATCAATCTATCTCCCTTCCAGAATTTTTCACTGATCACTCCTCTTTGGGTGAGAGGAGGTTGCACAGCCTGGATGTTGAGAGCGCTCTTAGTTATTATATAGAGCGTACCAAAGGTCACAGGTTCGAATCCCTCCAACTTTTCCTCACCTATGGTGAAGTTGGGAAAGGCAAACCTGCCACTAAGAGATCAATAGCCAGGTGGATTGTCTCTTGTATCCAATTTTATCAGAAAGTGGGCAGAGCCCCGGTTTGAGGGCTCATTCTACCAGGGATACAGCTGCGTCTCTAGCTGCTGCCAGAGATATCCCTTTATTAGAGATTTGCCAGGCTGCTACTTGGAAAACGGTACACACTTTTACCAAGCATTACTCCCTGGATGTCCGGGCCAGGAGAGATGCTCGGTTTGGCACAGCTGTTCTTCAGAGCCTATTCCCTAAGTAGGTTCTGCCCCTCCTCCATGGAGGTACTGCTGGGTATTCTGCTAATGTCTATAATATAGCAAGACTTCATGTTGTTTGAAAAAAAAATTACTCACCTTAGTAATGTTTCTTCTAATGGAGTCTTGCTATATTATAGACCTCCCCCCAACCTGCCCCTCTCAGAACCTCTACTTGGTGGGGTGCGGGCAACTTAGTGTGGCACTACTTATGTCCTGTTAGCATTTTGTCCCTTTGGGACTTTGGGGGTGTGTGTGTGGCATGTGTGTGTTTTATTATACTTATGTTCCATTTTCATATTATTAGAATGGTGTTAGTATTTATGGTCCCCTGACTTGAGTCTTGGGTGTTGGGACCATCAATGGTTGTTATTATTTAGGTAGCCATTTGGCCAGTGTAGGTTACAGCTTCCACACAGACCTTAGTGAGTTTGGCTTGTAAAGATCTGACAGTTCAAGTCTGAAATGACACAGATAGAGCTGCTCTCGTGCCAAAATTCTGTTTTGGAATGGTTTTAACCATTGCACTCCGGGGCAGTTCTAGAGCTGGATCAAACTGCTAATGTCTATAATATAGCAAGACTCCATTAGAAGAAACAACATTACTAAGGTGAGTAATTTTTTCTTCTAGGTCACCCAGCCCCAAGAGACCTAGAAGACGCCGCCGTTCGCCTTCGATGGAGGACACGGGATCAGAGCTTTCATCAGGATCTAGATCCCCATCTCCCTTCCACATCCCCTCTCCGGACCCACGTGAGCTTCCAAGATCTCCTCCAGATGACCCTTCGTTCTCGGACATCATGAGACACATCCAAGAGAACATGGGATGGGATGCGGAAGAGTTAGACCCCGGAAGGCTGCGCCTTGCAAAATATCTTCGGCAGAAGGAGCCTAAGCCTGTGGTGATGCCACCCTTGGTAGACACCTTTGTGGACGTCACCATGGCCGCGTGGAAGCGTCCACACTCACTCCCGGCGATGCCGAAGAAGCTGACCGCCTGTACAAGGCTCCAAGGAAGACCAGTACTCGGCTCAGCACCCTCAGGCCGACTCTCTGGTCATAACAGCCTCTCATGACCGGTCCCAGAGACCAACATTTGAGCACCCTGCTACGGACCCAAGAGTCCAAGCAGCTGGACGCCATGTAGGGCTTATGCTTCCGCTACCCGCGCCATCAGATCCCTGAATTATTTGACCCACATGGTGCAGTTCCAAAATGCCCTGTGGGAGCAGGGTCTGGATGCGGCTGAGAAATTGCCAGAAGGTGAGCGAAGGAAGAGATGTTGCAGCTCCTCGTGCGGGTTCCGGACATGGGAACAAAGTGCTCTGAGCTGCCACGACTCCAGCGGACTCCTCGGCCCGAGCAACAGCTTCAGGCGTATGCCTTGGAGGCACTCTTGGCTCCGTGTCTCCGGTTTGGGACGTCCAAGAAAAAACATCATGGGCGCCTCATTAGGAAGTTTTATTTGGTCAACCCTCTGAAGGTATTACTGCCAAACTCCAAGAGGCGGGAGGCGGTGAGGTCGGTTCAGGCCATGTACCGCAGGCGAAGCTTAGTTCTACCGTAGGAACAAAAGCCGATTTCGTGAGCGGACGTGGAGACAACAGTCCGCCCGTTCCACAACAGAGGGCTCGGTTCCGCAGAGCCCAGGAAAACAACCCGCAGGTCGAGGCCAGTGCTCTCTAAGTTGGCCCAGCCAGCGGGCCCTCAGCCACCACAGCCTGACTCCTTCCCGGCCCCCGGCCCTCCGGATCAACGGGATTTCATGGTCGGGGTCGCATTGCGAATTTCCTGCCAGGATGGCAGTCTATAACCACCGACAGGTGGGTTCTCCAGATGGTCGGAAGAGGCCACTTTTTGGAATTCACAGAAAAGCCACCCTCGAGGCCTCCTCTGCTCTCCCGTTACTCGGGTCAGCACAAGTCATTGATCAGACAAGAAGTACTCGTGCTCCTGCAAAAGGAAGCGATAGAGTACGTCCCAGAGAACCAGAGAGGATACGGATACTATTCCCACTTCTTCCTGGTTCCAAAGAAAACAGGGGACCTCTGTCAGATTCTGGACCTCAGCGACCTCAATATGTCGGTCGCCTACAAAAGATTCCGCATGGTGACTCTTCCGGGTCTTATTCCCATGCTAAAGAAGGACGCCTTCTTAGCATCTCTAGACATGCAGGACTCATACCTGCACATCCCTATAGCTCAAGCGCACAGGAGGTTCCTGCGCTTCGAGTTTCTCGGCCACCATCTTCAGTTCCGAGCCCTTCCATTCGGGCTGTCATCGGCACCCAGGGTCTTTACCAAATGCATGGCAGTCGTGGCAGCGTCTCTAAGGAGACAGGGCCATTATGTGTTCCCGTACCTGGATGATTGGCTTCTCATGGCTGCCTCCAGAGAGGCATTGTTACTGCCGATCCAGAGTACCCAGGACCTGTTTCGATCTCTGGGCATCTTAATCAACCACGAGAAGTCTCTCCTGGTACCGTCGTAGAAGCTGCAGTTCATAGGCGCAGATCTTATCTGTGTCAATCTTCACCATTCATCACAGATGGGTACTGGCTGGAGATCAGGACCCCGCGGAACCTTTTTTTTTTTAAAAAAGGATGGCGGAGCGGCCTTGGCGTCGGCGCCGTCCCCGCCGAGACGACCCACTCGTGGCGGCTGAGGTTAGCCGTTAGGCTGCATCGACTCCGCCTGCCTACCAGTTCTTCCGTCTCCATGTCCGAGGAGTGCCGCCTCGTTGGAAGCCTAGAAGCGAGAAAATTCAAATTTTGGGCCTTGAAGCCTGCGTTTTAACATACTAACATACTATTTGCCAGCAGATTAGGCCTTACGGTCTATCGAGTCTGCTCGAACCTAGATCGTTAATTGGGTGCCGAGACCCTCCCATCCCTTGTTCTCTAGAAACCCCTATCATCCATCCCCACCCCCTCGGGACAGGCCATCATCTGATACATCCACTTCTGTGTCTGTCCCACCCTCTCTTGAAGCCCTCCACTGTGGATCTCTGAACCAGCTCACCAGGCAGTGCATTCCAGGGTCTACCACCCTCTCGGTGAAAAACCTCCTCCTCTTTTCCCCTCACCCTTCCACCTTCCAACTTCAAACCATGCCCTCTGGTGATACCTCCCTGCTTTAGCCTAAAGATCCCCTCCATGTTTACCCTATTTATTCCCTTGAGGTACTTGAAGACCTCAATCATGTCCCCCCTGTCTCTCCTCTCCTCCAATGAAAACAGGCAGAGCTCCTCAAGTCTGTCCTCATAAGTCAAATCCTAGCCCTGTATCATCTTTGTTGCCCTCCTCTGTACCCTCTCCAGGGCTGTATGTCCCTCTTCAAATGTGGTCTCCAGTACTGTACACAGTACTCAAGGTGTCGTCTAACCAGTCCATTGTACAGAGGCAGAATCACTTCCTTGCTCCTAGAGGTGATCCCCCTTACAATGCATCCCAACATCCGTTTGCCTTGCACCTGCTCTCCTGCACTGCTCAGAGTTATTCATACATGTATCCACCATGACCCCTAGGTCTTTTCCCCTCTCGAGGCCTCAGCGCCTCCCTCCCAGGGTGTACCTGTGTTTGGGGTTTCCCGACCAAGATGCAACACCTTGCACTTGGTGATATTGAAATTTAATTTCATGTGTGAGCCCAGCTTTCCAGGGTGTCCAGGTCCCTTGCAGGGCCACCCTCCCTCTTCTCCCTCAACTACTGCTCCCATCTTGGAGTCATCTCGAAGAGACTCATTTCACACCTATACCCTCCCTGATGTCCGATGTATGCATTAAACAGGATCGGACCCAGGACCGACCCCTGTGGTACCCCACTACCAACCTCTCTAGGGTTTGAGAGCTCCCCACACCACTACTCTCTGAGTGCGTCCAGCTAGCCAGTTTTCAATCCATCTGACCATCAAAGGCCTACTCCTAACCCCATCAGTTTCTCCACCAGACCATTGTAGGGGACAGAGTCAAACGCCTTGCTGAAGTCCAAGAATAATACATCCACAGGCTTACCCTGTCCAGTTCTGATGTTACCCATTCATAGAACTCCACAAGGTTGGTTTGACATGATCTACCTGGCACAAACCCATGTTGCCGACTATCCAGACCTCCACCTCCTCCAAGTACACCCAATCGTTCCTTTAGTATACTCTCCATTAATTTTCCCACCACCGAGGTCAAACTGATGGGTCTATAGTTACCTGGTACTTCCTTGAGCCCCCCTTATGGATTAGTACCACATGCCTCTCGCCAATCACTAGGTACCCTCCTGTCTCAAGTGACCTGCTGAAAAGCTCCGCCAGAGGTGCAGCCAGTATGTCCTAATTCCATAGTACTCTGGGATGAATGCCATCGGCCCTGGAGATTTGTTTTTTCTTTAGGGCCTTGAGGGCTAACCACACCCTTTGGTGGAGATAGCATCATCCGTCCCTCCCTTACTGGTCTTTTTATCCTTATCCAGATGTGTGACACCCTGGGGTACCTTTCCCTCCTCTTGCTCCATTTCTGTTGCTCCCCTGATCCCACTCCCTGCCGCTTCTATCCTCTTCATGCCTTGCTTTGTAGATATCCCATCCCCCTCCCTAGCGAACACAGAGGCAAAGTACTCGTTAAATACCTCTGCCTGGTCCCTCGCCTCTTCCACCCACCCTCCTTCTGATCTCAATCTGCTGAGATGGCCCTTAGTTTTTCTCCGTTCCCCAATGTAGCGGAAGAACCCCTTTTCCCCTCCCTGTATCCCCTGTGCCAGCCGCTGCTCTTTACTGGACTTTGCTTCCCTCACCATCGGGTGACTTTTCTAGATGCAAGCTGGTACATTTCATATCCTATCCTCTTGTTGTTTTATATTTTGTAGGCTGCCTTCTTTCTCTGACTGCTACCTGTACCTCACTGGACCACCAGCATGGTTTACGTGACCTTGCTCCCTTACGTTTCAACTTAGCGTAGATCCTGACTGCCTCATGAAGTCCCCGTTTTATGACCTCCCATCTCCTTTCCACACTTGTCATTGAGGTAATCCCCTTCAAGTGATCCTTGAGAATATTTCCCATGCCCATAAAGTCTGCCCCCCTTTTAGTTGGTCTACTAGTTCTCTGTCTGCTCCACTCAATGTTGCCGGTAAGATCTTTCCTTATTTTTCTGTTTAAGCGACGTCGAGTCTGTTTTTTGGTGTTTTTTTCCCCGTAGGTCATGTCGCGGTCGGGGGCAAAAAATCTGTGAGCAGGCGGCCCCTATCGCGGTGCCCGTGCGGCGAAGTACTCCGTCACCGACCAACATGACCGGTGCCTTAGGTGCGCCAGCCCGTTACATGACATGGACTCGTGTGATGCCGCTGCTTCTCGATGGACTGCAGCGTTTTGGAACAGCCAGCGTTTAAAGTCGAGCGACTCCGCCGACTTTCGGAGGTAGGCCGCACTGCCGGGCCAAGCGCCTTCCGTCCCTTCCTCCGGTCCTCTCCGGTCTTGCACGGACCGCGAGGAGGGAGCCTCGGCTTCTTTAGCCTGGCGAGGCTCCTTCCAGCGGCGCAGGAGGCCCGTCCACTTCCCCCACGGGGCGGGCGGGCTGCCCGGCAATCACCCGCCGGGGTGAAGGCTCCCAGTGTCTCTCCAGCGAGTCCGCTAGGCCCGGGTCGGCGCCGTCCTCGCCGTCGTTGGCGCCATAAAGGGCTCGGCGCCGTCGGCGGTGCCGTGGGTCCTGTCGGCGCCCGACCCGATGTGGCGCGTTCACGGTGCGACACTGCTCGGCACCGTGGAACCGCCTGTGGCGGCGTCCGCTACCATGTCTTGCGGCGCCGAGGTTGAGCACGGCGCCATGGGGCCTTCGGTGTCATCTGTCGGCGCCGATGGGACTCTCGGTGCTGTTCGTGGCGCCGAGCAGTCTCGCGGTGCCGACGTTGGAGTCGTCGGTGCCGCCTTAGCCCTCAGTGCCGCACGCGGCGTCGAGCGGCCTGGCGGCGTGGTCGGCTCCAACACTAGGGTTTCCGTCGGCGCCGTCTCCGTCCCGGGTGCCTCCCCTGGCACCGGTGGACCTGATGGTGCCGCGGCTGGCCCTGGCCAAGGACTTCTGGCCCAAGCTGCCTTGCCACCTTCTGCTGGCACCGCTGGCGGTGCTGTGGAGCGGGCGGGGGTTGCTTTGACTCCTGGGCCTCTCGGAAGGGTATCCCTTACTCGACCCCCTACTGTTTGGCTTAGGGCCTCGGACTCTTCCTCTTCGGGGTCGGAGTCCGGCTCGGAGTCGGATGGGCAGTCACACCCTTCGGGGTTATCTGCAAGGGGGGACGAGCTGGTGGTTTCCTCTTCGGGTTTCGGCCAGCCCCCCTCCGAGGTGAGTCGGGTTCCCTCTAAGGCCAGGGTCAGTGGTGCTGACCAGCGGGCTGTGGTGCATGCCACCATTGCCTTGCAGCCTGGCCTTGGGGGGTTCCTTGACCCCTCGGCGGTGGTATCCCCTACTGTGACGTGTCTCGGTCGCCCAGCTACGGGGCCTATCGAGAGGGCCACGGGAGGGGAGGCTGCTCTTTCCGGGACTGCCCCCTCGGGAGTGACCCTGGCTACGGAGCTGCCTAGGCTGACCACTTCGAGGACCAGGACCCTTTCGGACTCCGAAGGGTCGAGGGGTGTGGGTTCGGCGCGCCGGCCCTTCTCTGGGACCCACCCGGGCCCCGGACGGGCCGGACCGGACTCGCCCTTCCCTCGGGTTCCTTGAGAGGGTCCATTCTTTGAGGCAGGGGACCGTCCTTTTGGACCTTCACGGCCCGGTCGCCTCACTTAGGGGTTCTTTTGGGCCCAGTCCGGCAGTACCCGGGCGGTTTGTGCAGCTGTCGGCTGCGGAGTCTTCCAGGACTCCCCCCGTGGGAGTCCGTGGTCCGCTCCTTAGCCCTGGCAGAGGTCAGCCGACTTCTTCTCTCGGCTCTGTTCACTCCCCTCTGCCGCCTTCTCCTGCGTTCCCAGGTATCCTTGGTCCTAGTAGACCTCTCACCTGGGAACAGTTCAGAGCAGTGGCTGCTCGTTTCCCTGCTTACGTTAGGGCTTTGGACAGTCAGGTTTTTCAACCTCCCCCCGAGCAGCCACCCTCTGAGCTTATGGTGACCTCCAGCTCCTCATCCCCCTCTTCTGGGGGAGAGGAACCTTCTGTCCACATCTCTCCTGCTGCTGATCTCTCTGAGTATCAGTGTTTCCTCGTGAGGATGATGGAGGACCTTCACCTTTCTCCCTCTTCTATTAGCAATCCAGAGCATGCGGCGCACGCCTTTCTAGGCGATTTTGGGTCAGCCACCCTCGTGGTGCCGCCTTGGCCCGCTCCCTTTCGGGAGGCGTCCTTGCGTTTCTGGTAGAGGCGCTTCTCCGGAGCTCCTGCCCCTAGGGACCTTTGCCAGAGGTATTGCGCTCCCCCGGATTCTCCAGGTTCCTTGCCTCATCCACAGTCCGGATTGACGCACCTGGACACTCCTGATGGGCTTTGCGCCCTCCACCATGACCGCCCCAGATCAAGACTCCTCAGTTTTGATTTCTGGGGAGGAGAACTTTTCTACTCGGCCGCGGCTCCTTCTCTCCATTTCTGCACATCAGGCCCTCGCTTGCCTATAACAGGTACTTGTAGTCCAGCACTGGTCAGGTCCTAGCCGCCCTGCCTGACTCCGAACAAACCAGGCAAGCCATTGTTCTTTCTGCCGTGGCCTGGAGCTAGCAAGGCACCAAGCAAGGGCATCTTCAGGCACTTCAATGGGGGCAGCTACCAGGGGTGCGTGAGGGGCGGCGATCTGCACCAGAAGATCGGCTTGGCTCCACCTCTCGGTTGTCACTCTTGGCCCGGCGGTGGTGATTACTCCGCTCACCAGGAACCTGTCTCTTTTCCCGTGGGCGAGAGGCCGGCATTTATCCGGGGCAAATTCCTTCCCCTCGGGGGAACCCGTCTCGCTCTTCCCACTCGGAGCCTCCTCAGACTCAGATGATTCCCCTTAGTGTGTCACCCACTGAGGCTAGGGCAGCTGTCCTTAGGGTGCATCAGTCATCCCCCTTCGGGGAGCTTGAGTACTCACCATCTGTGATGAATGGTGAGGCAGCACAGATAAGATATGAAAATTACGTACTTACCGTAATTATGATCTTTCTGTGTATCTTCACCATTCATCCAATCCTCCATCCCCTTCGGGAATCCAGTCTCTGGATCCTCCTCCTCTGTGCCCTCTCTCCTCTTCTCTGTTAGGTGCGGATCCTCTTGGGAAAAGGGCAGTTCCCTCCACTGGTATAGTGGAACTGGTATGGGGAAAGTGTCTTCTCATTCCTAGCCCCCTCAACTTTGGCCATCTTCCACACCCTTGCTTGAGTGAGATTAGTGGGGACACACAGGGGACAGTCTCTCAAGGGGTACAGTTTGAGTGCCTCTCCTTTCTTCTACATATCTTCACCCTTGAGGTGTGAGCTGGGATTGCCCTCCTTCTGTTATCCATCTATATAAAAAAACAAAAACAGGGAGAAAATCTCCTCCTTTTTCACCAAATATCTCTTTAGAGAGAGAATACTGGGTCCCTAGTACCCTGTCCTTTTCCAGAATAACCGACTCTGCTTTTGGGGTATTGCCAGTTATTCTGTGCCTTGAATTCTGGTGGAAGCTTTAACTCCTTGCAGTTCCTATAAGTCTGGTGACGGACAAGGGTCCTGGATCCTGTTACCTCTCACTCTCTCCTAAAATTCCCCCTTCCCTTCCTTCTTCCGTTTCCAGAGATTGGGGCCCCTACCCAATCCCTTAGTCTCCTTCTTCCATGCTGTCCTCTCAGTCGCTATTTCTCCTTTAGTTCAGTCTTCTCTTCCTTTTCTGTCCTTGGATTCTCTTGTCCCACCCTCCATCCCTTCCTCTTACCTCTCCGGTGACTCAGAACTGGTAGGCAGGCGGTCGATGCAGACCTAACGGCCAATCCTCGGCGCCACGTGATACGATCGGCCTGGGGGCAGTCGCCAACGCTGCGTGCGGCTCCTATCCTTTTAAAAAAAAAAGCCCCCTTTGGGGTCCTGATCTCTGGCCAGTACCCATCTGTGATGAATGGTGAAGATACACAGAAAGATCATAATTACGGTAGTACATAATTTCATTTCTGGACACCGTTTAGGGAAGCATTTCTTCCCAGGCGACAGAAGCGGGCGCATCAGATCCCTCATCAGGATCTTTAGGCGAAGAAGACCGTCCCAACCAGGTCGGTCCTTAGCCTGCTCGGACACATGGCTGCGGCATTCCGACCGCCCCTTTCGCAAGGCTCCACATGCGGGTAACTCAGTGGATGCCTGAGTGCAATGGGACCAAAGGCAAGACCACATGCAGCATCCGGTCAGAATCACAAACGCCGTGATTCGAGACTGGCAATGGTGGCTGAAACCAGGGACACTCTCTACGGGCGTCCATTTTATAGCGCCGTCCCGGAGGTAATCCTCACCACAGGCGCCTCCAGGACTAGGGTGGGAGCACACCTGGGCGGGGTGAAGTCAGGAGCGTGGACCCCTCAGGAGGCTCACCTCCATATCAGACGTCCTAGAGATGAGGGCAGTCCCTTTATGCCCTGCAGAACATTTCAGTCAGAGATCCTCGGTACTCTCCTGCTTCAGACAGACAACACTGCGGTGATGTGTACCTCAACAAACAAGGCGCACACTCTTTGCCCCTTTGCAGGAGGCTGAGAGGTGTGGGATTGGTAATCCGACACAGCGCGAACCTGATCACAGTACATGTTCGGGGTGGACAACACAATTGCAGGCGGCCTGAGTCGTTCCTGGCCAGAGCTCACGAGTGAGGAACTTCTTCAGGAGGTAGCAGAGGATCTGTTTCTTGATGGGAACTCCAGAGTGGACATTACTTCCCCATCAGCATAAAACTGCCCAATTTTTGCTCGCTAGATCCAGGGCCTGGTGTTTCTGGCGAGGCACGTTGTCCCTCTCCTGGGCAGACAGATTCCTCTCGCTTTCCCTCCCTTCCCGTTGATCCAGAGTTCTTCTCAAACTGCATGAGGAGCATGCAACAATGATCCTGGTGGACCCCTTTTGGCCCAGACAGATCTGGTTCCCTTTGCTAATGCAGCTATCCCGGGAACCTCTGCTCCCGTTGCCATTCAGCTCCCATCTCTTGTCTCAGGAGGAGGGTTCACTGGTCCACCCGGACTTACGCTTTCTGAACCTGCATGCATGGCTCCTAGAGACATAGCCATTTTGCAACACGGGGTCTCGCAAGAGGTGGCGGAAGTCCTTTCTGCAGCCAAGAGCCGGCAACGCATGCAACATACACCATGAAATGGTGCGTTTTTGTTTATGGTACATAACGCAGCGGCCTTTCCCCTCTAGGTTGTCCGGTGAAGGTGGTGCTAGGTACCTGCTCTCCCTTACCCCGTTCGGGTCTGCGCCCCTCCTCTGTAGGTGCACCTCTGTGCTATCTCAGTACGCCCTTCTGGTGGGACAGGCGCACTGTGGCGCAATTAGATGCCTGTCGAGAATTCTGAGAGGTGTTGCATCTTAGGCCTCCCATTAAGGACCCTGTGCCTCCATGGATATACTCTTAGACCTGGAACAGCTCACGCTCCCCCTTTGGAGCCTACTGGCGGATTGCGAGCTGCGTTTTCTGTAGTGAAGCGTTATCTTTAGTTGCTGTTCGTCAGCGAGAGTTTCGAGCTTCAGGCTCATGTGTAAGGAACCTTGTTTGGTTTTCACCAGGACAGAGTTTCCCTGAGGGCCGACCCTAAGTTCCTACTAAGGTGGTCTCCACACTCCTCTCAATCAGGACATTGACCTGCGGTCTACTCCTAATTATTCTAATAGAGGCTGCTTCACACCTGGATGTTCACCCGGCTTAAGGTACACTACCTAAGCAGTACCAAGCAACCGTGAAAGTCGGGCAGCTTTTTGTTTCCTTTACTGAAAGGATGATGGGCTAGCCAGTATCAGAAACAGTCCCTTTCTAGCTGGCTTGTCCAATGCATATCATACTGCTATGATATCAAAAGAAGCCCCTCCGGGATCATTTTGGGGCCATTCCACTAGAGGAGTGATACCTCCTTGCAACACCTTATAGCGTCTCCACCTCAGCCATTTGTGCTGCAGCCACTTGGAGCTCTGTCCATACCTTTATCAGGCATTATAGCCTAGAACATTGCTTCACGGGAGAAGAGCCGGCCCGACTAACCGGTGCTACAGGGTTCTCCTGTCCTAGAATGGGACTTGGAATGAGCCTTCTAGTTTCCTCCTCCCAAATTTGTTTTGCCAGCGCTGGCGAAATCAGCCTAATGGTGTTACCTGCTGCAAGAGCTGTATCTCAGTAAGATAGTACAGTTATGTAAGAACTTACCGTAACGGTAGATCTTGAGAACAGCTCTTGCAACAAATCTCTCCACCACCTTCCCCTTGGAGGCATGGCTTCTCGAGCCTTTACGGAATTATACCTCTTTTGTCTTCTGGACGGTGGATCCTCGGTCTCCCATTCTGATGTCATCCTGCGGCGGAAGTCTCCATGGGAGAACAGGGAATCTGGCGGGACCCCCTTGCTAAGCCTGGCCAGCGTCGGGCGGGACCGACATCAGAGGCGGTCCCGCTGAAGATAGCTAGCTAGAAAAATTCCAGTAGGGTCCTGGCGCCTGCCGCCTTCAGTCCTAATGGTGTTACCTGCTGCAAGAGCTGTTCAGAAGATCTGCAATACGGTAAGTTCTTACGTAACTGTACTTCTTTCCGCTGTCGACTTGCATGTCTCGACCCTTGATTCGTTTCTAGCCGTGACGCCTGGTTAAGTTCTTCCTTTCAGGAAAAGTTTGTTTCTTCTGCTCAGTTGCTGTCTGATGTCCTCTCCAACCTCCATGGAAGGCCATCCGTCGATGCGCCTATGGGAAGCAAATCCCGTTTAAAGATCCGCCTGGGCCTCGTCCGGTGCCTAGGCCCGAACCCACGACACCGGGCCTATGTACCTTCTGCCAGGGATTCAGTAGCCGGACCGGATCCATCGCCGCAGCAGCCCTGACGTTCCTTCTCGAAGAAAAAGGTTAAGGCTATGGTGGCAGCTCTCAGGGGAATCATCAGCTAAGGCCGGAGACACCTTGAGAAGCATAGGGAGAGGTGAGATCAAGTCCCGTCTAGGGCCTCTAACTCCATAGCTCCGACTCCCGATCCGACCGCTCTCCTTCGAGCCAACTCTCAGCCTCCCCTGCAGCGGTGAAGAACTCCTTCTGGTTCCTCAGGCCAAGACCTCCAGCCCCTCCTCTTCTTTGGCTTCAAGGGCCCTGCAGATCGAGGACCGCCACCACCACCACCACAAGTCGGTTCCTGCCATTTGGAGCCGGCCCGGTCAGTCTCCTTGCCTCCTCCTCCCCAGCGGAAGACCAAGAGCTGACTTCCTCAAGAGATCGTCTGATCGGCCGTCATTACCGGCGTTAGCCCAGCGCCATGGTCCCGAGAACGACGACGCCAGACACCGCGTCGCCCAGTTGGGCCTTTGCACCACGGGCGCGGCCGAGGACCGGCGTCCGTATCTGAAAGGAGCACCCTATGCCTCCCACCGGCGTCAGTCAGGAGGCGATCGCGGATGGCTGACCCAGCCGAGGCAGGCGGGCAAACCCGGTCCTGTCGCGTCCCCAGGGAACCCTCCTGGAACCCGAGACCCTGGGGAGCGGCGCGGAACGGACGACCCGCCATCGGCGCCCGGTCTGTCGTTGAGCCCCGAAATATTTCCGAGGTTAAGGCCATTCACCTACTGGTGGGATACTATTAAAAGGATGTAGTTCCCACCTCCTCCTCCTCTTCCTCCTCCTCCACCTGCGACTCCACCAGCCCCCGCCCCCACTCCATCCGGGCTGCAGGCCGAGTACCTTCCCCAGGAGCCTCTGGATCCTCCTAGGGAGTAGACCAGAAAAGAGAGACCTCCGTCCAGATCCTCTTCAGGTCACCCAGCCCCAAGAGACCCAGAAAGCGCCGTCATTCGCCCAGACGGAGGACACGAGATCGGACTTCTCCGGCCGGATCCAGATCCCCTCCCGATCAGCGTCCCTTCTCGGACCACGTGAGCTCCCAAGATCTCCTCCGGATGACCCATCGTTCTCGGAGGGTTGAGACATATCCAGGAGAACATGGGCTGGGGCTGAGGTACTCGAACCTGAGAGATTCGCCTTGCCAGATATCTTGGCAAAGGATCCAAAGCCTGTGGTGGTGGTGCCACCCTTGGTGGACACCTTCGTGGACGTCACCAAGGCAGCGTGGAAACGTCCACACTCGCTTCCGGCGATGCTGAAGAAAGCTGACCGCCTGTACAAGGCCCCTAGGGAGGACCAGTACTTGGCATTACATCCTCTGGCCAATTCTCTGGTCATTACAGCCTCTCACCGCTACCTGTGCCATCAGGTCCCTCAACTATTTAACCCACATGGTACAGTTTCAGAACGCCTTGTGGGAGCAGGGACTGGATCTGGCGGAAAAGATGCCAGAAGGTGAGCAGAAGGAGGAGTTGCTACAACTCCTTCGCACGGGTTCGGACGTGGGAACCCAGGTGCTGCGAGCAGGGTATGATTCGCGGACTCCTCGCAACAGCAGCTTCTGGCATATGCCTCCGGAGACACTTCTTGGCTTTGTGTCTCCGGATTTACCTCGACGCTCCAGAAGAACATCCGGATGCCTCGCTTCATGGAAGTTCTTGGTGAGTCCTTGAAAAGGTCCTCACCAAACTAAGAGGCCGGAAGGCGGTATGAGTCAGTCCAGGCCATGTACAGACCCAAGCTTAGTTCCTGGGTGGAACCAAAAAGCTGTTTTCAAGGCGGATGCAGAGACAGCAGTCCGCACTGGCCCGCAACAGAGGGCTCCTTTTCCGCAGAGCCCAGGGAAGTAAGTCCAGCGGGCGAGGCCAACGCCCAGCTAAGTCGGCCCAGCCGCGCAGGACCCTCAGCCGCCATAGCATGACTCGCCCGGCCCCACGCCCCTCAGGATCAGCGAGGGCACCAAGGTCAGGGGTCGTATCGAGGACCACCTGCCAGGTGGCAGTCCATAACCACCGACAGGTGGGTTCTTCAGTTGGTCAAAGAGGCCACTTTATAGAATTCTGTGGACAAGCCTGCCCACAGCGCCTCCTCTGCCTCCCTTTACTCGGCGTAGCACAAATCACTCATCAGGCAAGAGGTTACCGCACTCCTGCAAAGGGAGTGGTGGAGTATGTCCCAGAGAATCAGAAAGGATCCGGATACTCTTCCCCTTTCTGGTTCTGAAGAAAACAGGGACTTCGTCAATCTTGGACCTCAGCGACCTCAACATGTCGGTCGCCTACAAACATTTTGCATGGTGACCCTCCAAGGGCTCATTCAATGCTGAAAAAGGACGCCTTCTTAGCGTCCCTAGACATACAGGGCGCCTGCCATCCCAGTAGCTCAGGTGCACAGGAGGTTCCTGCGCTTCGAGTTTCTCGCCACCACTTTCAGTTCCGGGCTCTTCCGTTCGGACTGACGTCGGACCCCAAGGTCTTTACCAAGTGTATGGCAGTCATGGCAGCGTCTCTAAGAAGACAGGGCCACTACGTGTTCCCGTACCTGGACGATTGGCTTCTCATGGCCACCTCCAAAGAGGCGCTGTTGCTGGCTAGTCAGAGCACCCAGGATCTGTTTCAGTCTCTGGGCATTCTTATCAACTACGAGAAGTCTCTCCTGGTACCGTCCCAGAAGCTGCAGTTTATAGGCGCAGTTCTGGACACTGTCAAGGAAAGCCTTTCTTCCGATGAAAAGAGCAGAAACGCATCAGATCCTCATCAGGGATCTCTCGGCGAAGAAGACTGTCCTCGCCAGATTGGTCCTTCGCTTGCTCGACACATGGTCATGCCATTCCAACCATCCTTGGCAAGGCTCCACATGCGGGTAACTCAGTGGATGCTCAAGGTGCAGTGGGACCAAAGGCAAGACAATTGCAGCATCCGGTCAGAATCTAGCGCCATGATTCAAGACTGGCAGTGGTTTGCTGAACCGGGACACTCTCTGGGTCCCATTTACTGGCGTCCCCCGGAGGCAATCCTCTCTACAGACGCCTCAGGGCTGGGGTGGGAGCGACTTGAACGGGTGGGAGGTCCCAGGAATATGGACTTCAGGAAGCCCACCCACATCAGCGCCTGGAGATGAGGGCGTCCTTACGCCCTGCAGGCCTTTCAGTCAGAAATCCTTACAGTAATTTTCTGCTTCAGACAGACAATACGGCGGTGATGTATTTCCTCAACAAACAGGGGAGGCACACTCTTACCACCTTTGCAGGAAGCTATGAGTGTGGATTGGGTAATCGAACACAGGCGCAAGCCTGATTGCAGTTCACGTTCCCGGAGTGGACAACACACAATGCAGGCGGCCTGAGTCGTTCCCAGGCCAGAGTCTACAAATGGGAACTTCTTCAGGAGGTAGTAGAGGATCTGTTTCTTGATGGGCACTCCAGAGTTGGACTTGTTCGCTTCCCCATCAGCACAAAACTGCCCAATTTTGCTCGCTAGATCAGGGCCTGGTGTTTTTCTGGCGAGGCAATGTCCCTCCCTCTCCTGGGCGGACAGATTCCTCTCGCTTTCCCTCCCTTCCGTTGATCAGAGAGTCCTTCTCAAACTGCCATGAGAACGCGCAGCAATGATCCTGGTAGCACCTTTCTGGCCCAGGCAGATCTGGTTCCCCATGCTTACGCAATTGTCCCGGAACCTCCAGTTCCGTTGCCTTTCAGCTCCCATCTATTGTCTCAGGAGGAGGGTTAACTAGTCACCCGGACTACGCTCACTGAACCTGCATGCCTGGCTCCTTGAGACATAGCCATTATACGACGGGGTCTCACAAGAGGTGTGAAGTCCTTTCGCGCCAGAAACCCGAGCTGCAGCGTCGCCATGAAGTGGCGCCGTTTTGCTTGTGGTTGCAGGCACGTGGCCCTTCCCTTAGATTGCCCAGTGAAAGTGGTTCTGGAATACCTGCTTTCCCTCTTCTATTCGGGTCTAGCTTCGCCTCCATTAAGTTCACCTCTGTGATTTCTGCCTACCACTTCCCGAGGAGGACAGGCGCACAAGTGGCACAGCTTGATGCCTCTCGAGACTTCCTGAGAGGTGTTACCTTAGGCCACCCATCAAGGGAGCCCGTTCCTCCTTGGGACTTTCACTTGTCCTGGAACAACTCATGCTTCCCTTGAACCTGCCGTGATTTTCATGCTGCGTTTTCTGTCGTGGAAATGTTACTTTAGTTGCTGTCATGTCAGCAAGGAGAGTTTCCGAGCTTCATGCACTCATGTGTAAGGAACCTTATTTAATTTTCCACCAGGACAGTGTGTCTCTGAGGACGAATCCTAAATTCCTGCCTTAGGTGGTCTCTGCCCTCACTCTCAACCAGGACATCGATCTGCCTGTGTATTTTCCCAAGTACTCTAATAGAAGAGAGGCGTTGCTTCACACCCTGGATGTTCACTGCTCCTTAAGGTACTACCTGAACAGAACAAAACAGCTTCGCACTTCGGAGCAACTTTTTGTATCCTTACGAGAGGATGCTGGGCCAACCAGACTCAAAGCAGACCCTTTCTCTCTGGCTTGTCCAGTGTATTTCATTTTGCTACAACAGCAAACAAAGCCCTCCAGGTACAGTCCAGGGCCACTCGACAAGAGGGTGGCTACCTACTTTGCAGCACTCTTAGCGTCTCCACCTAGCCATTTGTGCTGCAGCTACTTGGAGCTCTGTGCACACATTTATTAGGCACTATAGCCTGGATATTACATCACGGCGGAGAGCCGGTTTCGGTCTTGCCGTTCTACAGGGTCTCCTGTCCTAGAGTCAGGACTTGCTCAAGATCTTTCCTAATTTCCTCCTCCCAGAATGCTTAGAGGCACTATTGCTTGGGAATCAGTCCTAATGGTGTTACCTGCTGCAAGAGCTGTATCTCGAAGTAAGATAGTACAGTTACGTAAGAACTTACCGTAACAGTAGATCTTCGAGAACAGCTCTTGTAGCAGGTACCTTCCCACCCACCATTCCCCCTTGGAGGAGGTATGGCGTACCAGGCCTGGGCAGGAGCGTACGCTCTCTCGTCCTTTTTCTTCTGATGGCGGATCCTCCGTCTCCCCTTCTGATGTCATCCTGCGGCCGGGAGTCTCCGGCGGGAGAACTGGAGAATCTGGCGGGACCGCCTCCTTATGAACTATGTCTGACGTCGGGGGCGGGTCCGATGTCGGAGGCAGTCCCTGCTGAAGACTGCTAGCTAGAAGATTTCCGTGGGGTCCTGACGCCTGCTGGCTTCAGTCCTAATGGTGTTACCTGCTGCAAGAGCTGTTCTCGAAGATCTACTGTTACGGTAAGTTCTTACGTTACTGTACTATCTCACTTCGAGAGGGCTCTTGCTGTAGGTATTCACATATATAGGACTGACCTGCCAGGCGTCAGGACCCCATGGAAAAATTTCTAGCCCTCCTTCCAGTTCTTTCCCACCGTCTGCTTGTGAAAGTTCCTCGTGGTTGAATGCTTCATCAGTCATTCATCAGTCCTTAAGCCTTCGAACTTTTCGACCTTTTTCTCTGTCTTTAAGCTTTTATTTACAATTCGCTGTGTATGTAGTCCCTGACGCCCTCCGAATCGCATAAGAACAAGTGCGACTCATGTGGTTCCCAACTTCCACACAAGAATGGCCACTCCTTGTGCCTCTTCTCTCTGGGCCCATACCACCCCATGGAAAAGTGCCAGTACTGCCAGAAATTTAACTCCGCTACCCGCAAAAGAAGGCAGCAGTCCCTGGAAACCCATACCTTGAAGAAGAAAATAGCATCCATGGAGAAGGAGCTAAAGAAACTCAGGCAGGCGTCCAGTTCCCCTGAAGGTCACAAGAAAAAAGCGCAACAAGGAGAAGCACCGGGAAGGGAACCGGCTTCCACAGCAGCCGCGACTCCGGCCAGGGTCTCGGCACTTAAGGTAACCTCTCCAGGGGATCACTCCACGACATCCGTCTTGGTGGTTACCAAGAAGGCATCAACCCTCCCGTCTGACTCTGGCCCTTCGGGAGCCTCTGGGGCAAAGGAGACCTCAGCTCCCGTGAAGACCACTTCTACCTTGCGGCCTTCGGGTCAGTTTGGGTCCGTTAAGTCTGACATCAGTCCCACTGACGCTTGCCCGGACAAGACTGCTAAGCTGCTTGCCCCTTCAGGGGAGCGCCCAGCCAAATCTATGCTCGTCAAGGCCGCATCTCCTGCGCGGCCTTCCTCAGGTAGGGAGTCGGATGCCAGCCTGGATTCGGCTGATAAGGCGGACGCCGGTTCCACCAACACCCGCCTGACCAAGAAGCCTGCGCCGGACCCTGTGGAACAGTCTGATGCCCCAGGCTCTCCGCAGTGTTCCAAGTTGCCTTCTGAGGTCCCCGCGTCTCCCCAGCTGACCCCCGGGGATTATAATCCACCTTCCCCGGTCGTCACAGGGGATACTGAGATGCTGCCATCAGGGAACCCTCCTTCTGGACCTGATACCCTGATGCTGGACCCTCAGACGCTGGTCCTGACGTTGGCATACCCGACCCCATCTGGCAAAAAAGCCGCGGGAGCCTCGGCTGCTGCGCTGCCCCACACCTCCTGACTCGCTGCCTCTCCCACTGCCTCTGGAGGTTCCAGAGGAACTGATAGGGGGAGATTCTCCTCCCATCTGCAGGGTTGAGAGAGGATAACGTCAGATGCTTGGGTGCTCCAGTTGATATCAGCAGGACACTCAATAGAGTTGCTACAAAAACCCCTCCGAAGACCCCCCCCCCCCCAAATCGGTCTTACTTCCCACAACATCTTCCTCTGGTCTTGAGGAAATCATCTCCCTTCTCTCAAGGTGGCAATAGAACCAGTTCCCAACCATCTTTGTGGGACAACTTACTATTCCCCATTTCTTCCTAGTTCCAAAGAAGACGGGAGATGTGAGGCCTGTCTTAGACCACAGCTCCCTGAACGTGTTCGTGGAGTACAAACGCTTCAGAATGCTTTCTTTGTAGAGCCTTCTACCACTTCTTCGGCAGGGACAGTGTCTATGCGCTCTGGACATGCAGGATGCCTACTTACATATCCCCATATGCCCTTCCCACTGCAAATTCCTTCATATTTGCTTTCAGGGGGACCACAACCAATTCAAGGCCTTCCTATTTGGTCTTTCCTCGGCCCCCCCCTTCCCCTGAGTATTTACAAAATGCCTGTTTGTGGTAGCCGCCCACCTGCGTACTCGGAGTTCAGGTATTCCTGTACCTGGACGATTGGCTCCTGGCAACCCCATCCAGGGAGGAACTCATGCACTCCCTTTCCCTTACCCTGCAGGTTTTCACCAGCCTGGGTACTACCATCAGCCGGGCTAAGTCCCATTTGGTCCCTTGCCAATGCCCCCAATTTATAGGGGCGATTCTGGACACGACCATCGGCAAAGCCTTTTTGCCTCCAGACAGGGTAGACACCCTCCAAACTCGGGCCCGTCTTCTGTCCAGTCTCAGGAGGGTCGGAGCCAGGTCAGTCCTTTGCCTCCTCGGGCTAATGGCGACTGCCATTCCGACAGTCCCACTCGCTCAGCTCCAGATGAGGATCTCTCAGTGGATGCTTCGGTCGCAGTGGGACCAGGCCATGGACTATCTAGACCAAGAGGTACTAGTTTCCAATCCCATGATCAGAGACTTGCAGTGGTGGATGGTTCAGGAGAACCTATGCCTGGGAGTTCACTTCAGCATCGAACCCCCTTCCCAGATGTTGACGACAGATGCGTCAGGAGAAGGCTGGGGTGCCCATTTAGGGTCTCACAAGACTCAGGGCAGCTGGTCCAAGTTCGAACAAAATCTGCACATAAATGTACTCTGACTGAGAGCAGTCCTTTTTGCCCTTCAGGCTCTACACTCCCTTATTCTCCCCGGTCATCTCCTCATACAATCAGACAACATCTGCGTAGTCTGGTATCTCAACAAGCAGGGAGGAATACATTCCTACCCTCTGTGCCAGGAAGCAAAGAGAGTCTGGCTTTGGGCAACCCAACATCACCTTCACTTGACTGTGGTTCACGTTCTGGGAGTGGAAAACACGCTGGCGAACCAGTTCAAGTCGGTAATCAGCCAGATCCCACGAATGGGAATTGGATCAAGAAGTCATAAATTATATCATTCAGCGATGGGGAATGCCTCAGGTAGACCTCTTCGCTTCTCCCCAAAACATTAAACTTCCCGCTTTCTGCTCGCTTGCTCCAGGGTGAGACATTTTTTGTTGGGACGCTCTGTCTCTCGCTTGGAGGGATGGATTCATTTATGCCTTCCCTTCCATTCCCTTACTTCTGAGGGTCCTGAACAAACTCAGATCGGAAGGAGCTCAAATGATTCTCATTGCTCCCTTCTGGCCCAGGCAAGGTTGGTTCTCTTATGCAACAGTTTTCAGAGGACCCTCCACTTCTTCTTCCTCTTTCGCAACAATTGTTGACCCAGGATCAGGGGACCCTTGTTCATCCAAGTTTCAGATCCCTTCATTTACATGCGTGGCTCCTGCAGACGTAACAAAAGCCCGCTTCAGAGTTTTTCCGCTCGTAGCGGACATATTGGTAGAGTCCAGAAAGCCTTCCACCAGGTCCACCTATGCCATGAAGTGGAAACGATTTTTTTTTTTTTGCATAACATGTTTATTAAGTTTTTTCAACAATAAACAAAACTAAAATCATACATATACAATAAAGGACAGTAACATCATTAATCCAACATATACCTATGTCCCTCCAGCATCTCCCTCTTATAACAGTTTATTAAATTATCCCCTCTCCCACCCCCAATTTCTGAGAAAGAAAAAAAAAAACCCCACCCCAAGGGAACATAATAATAAAAACATATATTGATTGACTGTACAGACTGTTAATACATTGAAAACAGTTTGTCTCTCACTTAATTATCCTCTACCCTGTCCGTCCCAGGGTGACTTCTCCCCTTCCCAACTCTCTCTTTACCTTGGTCCCCTCTTCCCTCTCAATTATTCGGCCGTTACATTTTATCCTTGCAACCCTTTCCCCAGCATGTCCATCTGTCCTGGGGGTAACGAGGACATGAACGTTCCCCAAATTCTCCAGAACTGGTCTTCCCTGTTTTTAGTCACATAATATAACTTTTCCAGACCTAGTGCCTGCAGACACAGATTTTTCCATTGCTGCATAGTAGGAATCTCATTTGAGACCCATGTATTTAGTATGCAGTGCCTTGCCAAGATAACCAGGATCCGCACCCATCTAGGGAGGGGTCTCCAGTCCACTTCCTCTGAGTCATCCACCCCAAACAGCATGACCACTGGGTTCCTTTCCATCTGCCTTCCCCACATCCTGCCTACCTCACCGGCCACACCATCCCAGAACTGTTTTAGGGTCGGGCACTCCCAAAATGTGTATGTATGTACCTTTCTCCTTCCTACATCTCCCACAAAGAGGGGATATCTCAGGGCGGAATCTGTGAACCATGCTTTGGGGGCACTAAAGCCTGTGTAGAAAACTTATAATATGATTCCTGATATTTATTACAAACTAGTAACCCTTTATGCATTTGTAACAGTAAATCCCAACCCTGGTCTAATATCTCCCTCCTTAAGTCTCTACTCTATAGCCTCCTGGTTTTACTGGTAAAGTCTGGTAGATATTGCCGACCCATTAGTCCCCTCTTCCTATTATTCCTCCCAATTCCCCAGTACTGAGCACCATGTGCTCAACCTGCTCTATGGGAGAGTATTCTATTTAACTTCTGCCAATTGTTTTAGCATAATTTCTCGCCTGAAAAATTCGGAACATTCCTGACCCCAGGCACCCAGCCGGCTTCTCACCCGTCATTAATTTCCCTTTCTTCCATAGGTCTTCTACACATTTTACGCCCCTTTCCTCCCAAAGAAGAAAATCTGCATCCTCCAGTCCCACCACAAATCCTGGGTTTCCCCTTAGTGGAAGCAGCAGTGTCTCTTCTCCCAGTTTCACACCAACCCATTTCAACAACTGTTCCCAACCCTCTAATACTGATACTACTAATGGATTTGGGTTCACCTGTCTACCATATGCCTTTCTCCCTCCTCTTCCCAGGTATGCTGAGATCCTTACCACTCCCTCTCCTTCCTCTAGATCTAACCATCCTGCCTCTGGTGGCCTATTCACCCAGTCCCCTATAAATCTATAATGCATAGCTAAGGCATAGTTCCTTAAATCAGGTAAATTTAGGCCTCCCTTGTCCCCATCTGCCTGAAGCCTACGGAGGCTTGCTCTCGGCCGTTTTCCTTTCCATAAAAAGCCTGAGAAGGCCTTATCCACCCTCCTCACATCTTTCCTATTTAGTCCCGTCTAACATTTGCATCAAATACAAAATCCGAGGCAGGGTATTCATTTTTATAAGGTTTATACGGCCCAGCCATGATATAGGTAAATCCCTCCACCTTCTCAACTCCTCTTCTATATTCTGTACCATTGGGCCGTAGTTTAATTTATATAATTGGCTCAACTCATGGCCAATTCGAATCCCAGATATGTAAATTCAATCTTTGCTTTTTTAAGACCCCAAGCTGTTATCTCCAAATTCTTTTTTGGTTTCTCCCCACAACATTATTTCTGACTTATGAATATTTATTTTATACCCAGAGAATACTACAAACTGTCTCATCACTGCCAACAATGGGGGAACCGATCTAGCCGGGTCTCGAACATATAATAACATATCATCTGCATATAATGTGACCTTGTGCTCTCTCCCCGATTTCCCTATCACTCCCTTGATTTCGGCTAAGTTTCTGATTGTGACCGCTAGGGGCTCTATAGCCAGTGCAAATAAAAGCGGCGAGAGGGGACAGCCCTGTCTAGTGCCCCTATGAAGGGCAAATTTCCTTGTCAGTCTTCCGTTCATTAATACTCTTGCATCTGGGGCTCTATACAAACTTTCAACCCAACCTATAAATCTCTCTCCCAACCCATACACCCGGAGAACCTCAAACTGGTATTCCCATTCTATACGGTCAAATGCCTTTTCAGCATCCATTGTTAAAACTGCTATATTCTTTTGGCCGTGGGAAGCTCTCCACACTACATTGAGAACTTTTCTCATATTATGATATGAACTTCTACCGGAAACAAAGCCCGTCTTGTCCGGGTGAACCAATCCCGGAAGGAGCTGGTCCAGTCTCCTGGTCAACACCTTAACCAGGATCTTGGCATCGCAATTCAATAGGAAGATCGGCTGATATGAAGAACACTCCTGCCCATCCTTCCCTGGCTTTGGGACCAAGCAAATGACCGCTTCCCTGAATGAGACTGGAAGGTCTCCCCCTCCCCTGACCTCTGGAAACACCTGATACAGGGGTTCCACTACATGTTCCTGTAATGTCTTATAGAATTCTATGGGAAACCCATCCGGCCCACTAGCTTTCCCCTGCCTCAGACACTGTATTGCTTGCCTGATTTCCAGGTGTGTAATTCCCCCAAACTGCCTCCGTTGTTGTTCGGTTACTTTGGGGATTTTAACTCCGCTTAAAAATTGTTTTGCTGTGTCTCCTGTACCAGCACACTCTGCTTGGTAGAGCTGTTGATAGAACTGTTCGAACCTGCTCCTTATTGAATTTTTGTCCCTCAATAATTTCCCCTCTATCTTTAATTTCTGCGATGTGCATACATACTCGCCTTCCCTTTATTAACTGGACCATTAATGGGCCAGATCTGTTCCCCCATTCAAACAAACGACTTCTAGCTAACATCCCTGCCATTCTTGCCTCCCCCAATAAGAAAGCATTAAGCGCCTCCCTTGCAGCCTTCAGATTTTGCACCCTCTCCTCTCTTGTTCTTTCCACTACTGCCCTCTCCCACCTTTTCACCTTGGTCTCTAATTCCACTCAAGTGGCTTCTTTCCTTTTTTTTGTGTTGAGCCACAAACCTAATAATGGCTCCCCTTATAAAAGCTTTACCAGCTTCCCAAAATATTCCCGGGGAGTCCACCGATTCCTCATTAGTCTCTTTGTAGAACTGCCATTGCTGCTCAAGATATTCTATAAATTATTTTTTACCCAACAAATACCTTGGGAACTTCCAGGGTGGAGGACCCTCTCTCTGTTCCTTTACCTCTAAGACCATCTGGACCATAGCATGGTCCGAGAGGAGAATGGGACTATGTTCAATCTTTTGTACCCTGCTCAACCAAGATCGGGGCATATAAACGTAATCTATCCTAGTCCATATTTTATGCGGGTTTGAGTAGAAGGTAAACCCCTTCTCTGCTGGATGTAAAGCTCTCCAACGATCAGTCATATCCAGATCCAGCACTCCCTCCTGCCAGTGTTTCAGCCTCCCTCTTGTCTCCACTCTTCCCTTCTGAGTGGTCTAACTCTCCTTGCATAACTGCATTAAAATCCCCACCCATGATTAGACCTTCAAATTGCTCCCTCATCAGAACATCCAAAATCTCCTGGTAAAAGGCTGGGTTGAAAACCGAAGGGGCGTAAACACTTCCAGAAGTTATCTTCTCACTAAAGAGCATCCCTTCTACGAAAACACATCTCCCCTTCCCTTTATCTGCAGCTACCCTCGTACAGGTGAATGGAGTTGTCTTACCTATCGGCACTGCTACTCCTCTCTTGTGTGAGTTATAAGGTGATGCATAGCACTTACCCACCCACCCTCTCTCCAGCTTCCGATGCTCTTGGCTGGTCAGGTGTGTTTCTTGTAAGAGGGCTACCTGAGTGCCCTGATGGCGCAGGGCTGTCAGTATGCCAGTACGTTTAATTGGCGATGAGATCCCCTTCCATGAGATAATCCCCAGTGTCTTGTACTTAACCATGTGGCCAAAATACCTTTTCCTTCACCCTTTCTATTACTCTAACACTGAACAAAGTTCCCCACTTTCCAGGCTTGCAAATATTTGTTGAGACACATATTAACATTACATTCTTTGCTATTGATAAAGATGAGACATTTCCACTCCTGCAAACAAACAGAGGAACATAAACTTAACAAACCCCTTTCCCAACATAGCCCCCCCCTCCATCCCCTATTTCCCACCAAAAAATAAGTCCCCTTGATATATTTACCACATCTATATTCTAACCGCCTCCTTGCCATTCAGCTCCAAGAATGGCCCTGCGTCATGCATTGCAGACGTTCCATTCCCCACCCCCAACCCTGCTTAACTAAATTCACACAGCATCCAAGTAATCTTAACAGATAATCTCCTCCCAGCTTGCTATTAATTCAGCATTCTAAAACAGTAAACATTTTAACAAATCGTTAACACATTTTAATAATAACCACCACCCCCCCGGTGCAGCCACCTCGACCTGCCTGCTATGCTGGAGTTCAAACCTGCAGGCGGCCCAGTTGTTTTCCCACGCTCCAGATCGAAGAGAACCTTTCAAAAATTGCAGAGGCCCCAGGGGTGCTGGCACTGCCCTAGAAATTCACACAGCGGCAGCCCACCCCCTAGACCCCCACTTACCAGACCTCAACGATGCACCGGCCTCACAGATTCGATCTAGGCACTTCTGGTATTAGTGAGTCCATCAACAGGTGAAATTCCCTCCATAGTTCAGACTGTCCTCTGCAGTGGCACTCTTTCCCGTTAAACGTGCGCTTGGCCACCCTTCTGCACACAGACGATCCTCTTCTCAGTGCACTGCGACCCTCCACAGCTTAATCTCCCACAGGTCCAGTAGCTGCTCCAGAGAAACGCAAGGGGGGGGGGCCAAAAAAACGAGAAACTCACTCGCTAATACTTCAAAAAAGTAAACAACGATTATTCAAGTCCTAACAACATTTGAATTGTTCAGAGTTCATGCACCCTCCGTAGCCATCACAAGCGCTCCTAGTACAGCTTCTTCCAGACGAATGCTCTCATCCCGCCTTTTTCTTAAGGTCCTCCACAAATGCAGCAGCTCTCTCCAGATCCCAGAACGAAAATGTGGCCCCCTCGTATTTAACTTTAAGAATTGCAGGAAAGAGCATGAAGCAATCCACTTTAAGCTCTCTTAGCTGTGCCAGCATAGGGTTGAAGGCTCTTCTTTTCTTTAAAATTCTGTTGGAGTAATCCTGCGTCAGATAAAGCCTCTCTCCCTCATACTTCAATTCTTTCATTCCCCGGTAGGCCCGTAACATCTCCCCCTGATCCTGGTAACTATGAAATCTAAAGATTATTTGTCTCGGGGGTTGTTCTGCCAGCAGCCGCGCCGCCACCACTCTATGGGCGCACTCCAACTTCAGCTTTCCCTTCTTAAGTTTCATGCCCAGCAGAGTCGGGAGCTTTTCTGCGCAGAAGGACGGTATGTCAGGACCCTCTTTCCCCTCTGGGAGCCCCCGGAGGCGAAGATTTAAGCACTGGGCATAATTCTCCTGGTAATCATGCTGCTCTGTCAGCTCCGCTAGCTCTTTCTCTAACTTGGTAACTCGAGTGGCTAAAGGGTCCATTTCATCCTCTATCTTAGAAATGCGTTCCTCCGCGACTCTGCTCGCTTGTGCTGTCATCTGTTCCACCATGTTCTGCAAGCGATTATTTTTTGTTCCAGCTTATTCCATTTCCCCTCCAGTGCCTCCATAACTTGTTCAGCTACTTGGCCCTAAGACCGCCATTTTGTCATGGCAAGTCAGACGGCCCATGGCTTCTGGGGGTTTTGCTGCTGCCCTTTTCCCTTGGTTTTTGGAGGCTGAGTGTTGGTTTTTCCCTGAGGTTGGGAGCAGGTATTCTTCCATCCTATATTCATCCTTGCTTCCTAAACGTTTAGTGAGTTTTTGCACACAGATGCTGTTAGATTTTATATTTTATTTGTAGAATGTTTGGGAGCTGCGGGAATCCACGTCTTCACTGCTGGTTGCTCATCAGCGCCTCCCCGGAAACTATTTTCTATTTGGGCTAGCTCGAAAAACTTCAAACCTTTCTCATGCACAGTTAATAAAGTCCTGGACCACATGCATCACCTCTTCAATCTGGGTCTCAGCCAGTCCTCATTAAAGGTCCACATGGCTGCTATTTCAGCCTACCATATTCCCTTCGGGGACAGGACTTTTGCTCAGTTGGAAGTCTCCAAGACCTTCCTCAGAGGGGTTCTCCATTTGAGCGCCCCATCCGCATTCTTGCCCCTTCTTGGGACTTGAATTTCATTCTGGAGAAGCTTACCCTACCTCCCTTCGAGCCGGCAGCTACAGCGGATTTAAAGTTCCTTTCTTGGAAGACACACTTCCTAGTGGCCATTACTTCTGCTCAGCGCATTTCTAAGCTTCAGGCCTTGATGTGCAAAATCCCACACTTGATTTTTTCCACAAGGAACGTATGGCTCTACGCACCACCTGTAAGTTTCTCCCTAAGGTGGGTGGCTGAATCTATGCTGAATCAATCCATTGAGCTACCCGCTTTCTTTACACAACACTCCAATCAAGGGGAATACCTCTTGCATACTTTGGATGTTCACAGAATACTGAGATACTACACTACTCGGACTTAGGATCTCAGGAAAACTGATAAGCTTTTTGTCTCTTTTCTTCACAAAGGAGAAGGCAATGCTTATCAAAATGGTTGGCTCATTGTATCACTTTCTGTTACGAGTACAGCAAGACCCTGCTGGGTCAAGTCAGAGGTTACGCCACTAGAGGAGTAGCTGCCTCTGCGACTTGTTTCAAGAATGTGTCAGCGGCAGACATCTGTGCAGCTGCAACTTGGACTTCTGTCCATACCCTTACGAAACACAACAGTTTGGACATTGCCTCTTGCCGTAGAGCAGGCTTCGTGTTGGCTGTGTTACAAGGGTTCCTTTGATGAGACCCTTTTCAGCCTGAGGTTCCATGCTATGGATGACTTCAAGAGGGGCTCTTGCAGTAGTTATTGCCTTCCCGCCCTCCATCCCCCCAAGCTTTTTTGGCTCCATTTCCATGGGGGGAAATATCCTCTTCTCTTATCTTGCCTCTTTTGGCCCTTGGCGGGAAAGAACTGGAAGGTAGCCGTGGAGGACTGCTTCTTTATACTGACATCATATGCACCGGTCACCTGATGTGGTGGTGGTCCCCCGCCAGAGACTGCTAGCTAGAAATTTTTCTGTGGGGTCCTGATGCCTGGCGGGTCAGTCCTATATGTGAATACGTACTGCAAGAGCCTCTCTCGAAGATCTACTGTTACGCTAAGTTCTTACGTAACTGTATTTTTCTGACCCGTGGGGATGTGGGAAAAGGTAATCCAGCTTGTAAGAGATCTATTTCTTGCTGGATAGTCCAGTGCATTGAATTATGCTATACAAAAGCTGGTTGGGAGCCCCCAACAGGGTTTTGGGCACATTCCACCAGGGAAACAGCTGCTACTCTGGTAACTGCGAGAGATGTTCCACTGGTTGATATCCGTAAAGCAGTTACTTGGAAGACAGTACGCACCTTTACAAAGTATTAGAATTTGGATATCCAGTTTAGAAGTGATGCTAGGTTTGGCACAGCAGTCTTGCAAAGTCTTATTTCCTAAGTAAATGTTCTGTGCCCACCTCCAGTGGTACTGCTTTGTAGTTTACAGAAAGTTATGAATACCTGAGTATTACTGGGGTTAGAAGAAAAAATTACTCACCTTAGTAATCTTGTTTCTTCCCAGTGATACTCAGGTATTCATAACATCCTACCTCCCCTTCCAGAATTCAAGCCTCTACACTCCTGCATGCTGCGTTACCACAAAAGGATACATCACTATGACTATGTATGTTGCCACATAGTGGTACAAGTTGGTAAACAAGGCTTATGGTGTTTACTTCTCTTCAGGTGTTTCTGACATGCTGATTCTTTAAAATGTATGTGTTTTCCTCCAGTTGGGGGTTTCTTCGTATTAAAATTGGGGTTATTTTGAATTCTCTCTCTAATCATAAATACTTGCTAGATTTTACTGCATGGCTTTGTCTGTTCAGGCTCCTAGGAAATCTGAGGAGATTTAGAACATTGGCAGTTAGTACAGGGCAGCATTTGAAAAGTTGTCACGTGGAGATGATTCCATCATTTGCATATGTTCCATTCTGTCCGGGCAGTCCAACCCTCCAGGCTTACTGCAGAAAGTTATGAATACCAGAGTATCACTGGGAAGAAACAAGATTACTAAGGTGAGTAACTTTTTTGTCTCTCTCTTTTTCCCCTATTTTGTCTCCTGGCAAACAGAACTGAGATTGGTGAGGGAGTCGGCACTGGTTATTGGCTGGTGCATGACACCACAGGGGGGTGCACAGGTGCCATGCCTAATAGCCGTGGCCATCCTTCTGGCCAAAAACTGTGTTCCCACGGGATCTTAGTGGGAATCAATAGTTAAGATATTCTGGAAGATCAACAGTTACGGTAAGTACATAACTTTCATTAACTGTAAACTACAGCTGTTGAAAGTGCCTGCAAAGCGAACAGATCATTAGAAGTAGTAGCACTAGCATTTATTTATTTGTGGTGCCCTTCACTGGAGGCTCAGGGTGCCATTACATACAATAGGCCCTAACTCTAAACAGATATACAACTGGAATGTAATTTAAAATACAGAAATATAAATAGTTAAAACGCTAAATAACTAACTAAAAAGGGGGTTGCATGTAATTTCACAAATCGTTTCCAGTGATGTATTTTACTGAGTGAAAACTGCTGCTCACTTTCCTTTTCTCATTTTTATGCTGAAATGTACTTTAGCACTGGAAGGCACAAATGATCCTGAGTGTTTTGGTTCTGCCACAGGTTGTTTTGCTTTTGGGTGGGGTGGTGGGGATTTAGGAATCCTGCTGACTACCACTAACTCTTGTTTAGTCATGCTTCAATAATGATTCTACCGTACTTCTAACTAGGTGTCCAGCCCGTCCCCCTTCAGACCATCACCAGTGACAATCCTGCAGGACCGAGCCTTGGAACCATTCCTCAAGCCCGCTTTTTAAAGGTCATGTTGAACATGCTTACCTTGCAGCATGGAGCTAACAATCTAAGCCTGTTGTTTAACTCTGGCTTGCTGGCGCTGACTCAGACCATAATGCGACTGATAGGTAATGAAAACCTTGTTATTGTTTTTTTGTTTGTTTGTAATCTCTATTGGCTGTCTTCTCTGTTAGCTCTTTCAAGCTTTTGTGTTGATAAAATGTTAAGGCCAACTTTATAAGAAACTGTTTCAAATGTTCAAAATGTGAAATCCAGTGCTTCTTTTTATCATCAAGTAGAGGAGTGCAAAACTGGAAAATGTTGCTCTGTGAATTTGTGAAGTTTGCCAGATGTGCAAAGCAACAGCATTTTTGGCAGGTGAAGTGGCACTCTTTTCAAGCAAAGTCGAGCAGATTTGCTGGCCACGTTGCAACTTCGCCTGAGTGTCGCCTGAAAAACTCATTACGAAGTGTCAGCTTCACAATGTTTTTTGCAAAGGCAAATTTTGCCGCTTTGCCAGTGCAGTAAAACTTGGCAACACATCTATCACTGAGGCTGTTGTTTTTGTAGAAAAAAAAAATGTGGAACTGACAAAACTATGCGGATCATTGTGTGCATTTCATATGACATAGTCAAGATTGAATTATGTGCCCAGTTTGTCAGTACTGACTGTTGTATACCCAAATACGGAACCTGCCCTAACCTGCAGTAGAACAGGCAGTCTTAAATGCTGATGAGATTTCACTTTGAATAAAAAGACACAGGAAACCGTACAAGCAAGCAGCACTTGGTAGTCACTGTTTACACTGAGTTGTACTCTAGTAATAGTGAAAATAGGTTTTTGTTTCACGTAGAAGTAGATGTGGGAGACCTGTGAGGGCATTTTTTTTTTTTTATGGTCCCCCTGTGTTGATATTGTGACGGTATGTAATATTGTTACCCTGCACTTCCCCATCTTTTCCAGTATTAGTTAAGGACTGTAATTTACTGAATGTTTTGTTTTGCAGACCTACTTATGCATTACACTAGATTACATGTAATGACTAAGATTATCCCTCTTTTCTTTCTATATGTGTGTGTGTGTATATATATATATATGTTTTACTGGGAAAGATGTACTGAGCTGGTATCAGCTTGTTTCCAGTGTGTCTTGGGGTGGAGGAGCGAAGGGGAGGATTATGGTGCAGTGGAAATGAGTACAGCATAATGAGGAAATCACAGGCAATGATTCTGAGCAGGAAATTAGCAATAGTGACAGTGTAGGGTGAAGGGCAGCCGACAAAGTCTAGGATCCAGTGTCGGGAGCAACTGTGAGAGTAGTATTATTTGTTATATTTTTATTATTTGTATTATTGATTATTACTGTAATTGTAATACGGTATTCCCTTACTGAGAATTGAACCCACACCCCCGGAATACCTATATCTTCCTGGACTAAAAGTCTTTACCACTCATAAACATTAATGGGACTACGCCGGAAGCGTTAGGACCCAGTGGGAGCTGAAAATTTTCAGGAGGGCCAGCGCCGAGATAGAGTTGCGCATGTGCGGCACCACGAGACTGTCTCGCACCCATATAGGCTATATTGGCATTGACCTTCCAACCGCTTCAGTTCCTTTTTTCCCTGTAGAGTGTGTTTCAGTGACGACGTCACTCGCCTGCCAGGACTCGAGTCTTCGTCTGTACGACAGCAGCTTATAGTTGTTCAGTATTCAATTATGTTACTAATTTTAGTGTTCTTTTCTTATTAAAAAAAAAAAAAAGAAACAAAGAAAAAGACTAATTGAAGAAATTTTCAGCCTGCCATCAATGGAGTCTACCTTAAATGGTAGTGCTGACGGTAGGGAGACTAAACTTGAAAGCTGTTCTGGCAGTAGGCCTGTGTCCGGTCCGCCACCCTTTGCGGAGGGGTGTCTGACCACGGGCAGTCCGTGCTTGGGTGGGGGGAGTAGAGTCTGCTTGAAGCACAAAAATTAGCAGGCCCATTCCTGACTCGATCAGGGATCCAGATCTGATTGACCTTGAATTCCTCTTCCTCCTGTCGGTTGAAGACAAGATGGTACCACTCGAGGTTGCCGTCTGGTATATCTGCGCGTGAATCATTGGTGGTGGATAGCGATAAGTCTGACCCGACTCCGGTGGGGTCCTCTGTGGCTCCGTTCTTAACAGCCATGATCTTAGACACCAGAACCCCTCTCTGTCCTTTGATGGAGTTCCGGTGAGCAGTTTCATCACTGGGCTGCTCTTATGGAGCAGTCGGTATGCTGTCTGTCCCAGTTGCCTTAGCCAGTGGACCCGGTTCCGGAGCCTCGGAGCTGCTGGGCCACGGCCGGGTCGGTCGGCCAGGATGTGCGCACGGTGCCCTCTCCGGTGGCAGCGCCATAGATGCCAACTCCACGTACCTTCCCCCTCACCTTGTTTCCTTGCAGGGGCCGGCACAGGTACCACTTTCTTTCTCCCTTTCTTTCAAGGCTTGCAGGACCAGCAGTGGTGCTGACGCTGCGGGTGGCGCCGCGGATGGCGCTGAATTCCTCAACACTGAGCCGGGAGGCGACACCTCCCGTGATTTCCTGGCCTAGACCTGCCTTTTGGAGGTTCTTCTGTGGTAGAACTGGAACTTGATGAGTCTACCTTGACCTGCCTTTGTCCGAAGATGCAGCGCATGACTCATTTTATGGGCTGGAAAGCAAACCTTCTGTATCAGTGGAGCCTGTGGTGGAAGATCTTTCTTTCCGGTCTCTCCTCAGGAATATGGGGTCCACCACAGCATTACAGACTTCATCTGTGGACCAAAGCAGACTTCTGTGTCTTGAGTTCCTACATTCCTTAGTACAGGTACACCCTGTGGAATACACTCAAATCAGTGGTCGAGAACCTCCCAGAATCTAACGCTAGCTTGGAGTTGCTGCAGACCATCACCTGGGGCATATAATCCAATAATCAGCAGCCGAAAGCTTCTATGGACACCTATGACACTGCCTCTAGGGCAGCCGCCGCTGGCATTTGTAAAAGGCGACACTCCTGACCCAGAACATGAGGTTTCTCAACAAATGCTCAGCAGGTGATTAACGCCCCCTTGATGGTGCTTATCTGTTTGGCCCTCAGGTTGAGCTCTGGAGGCCGCGCAGAACACCAGAGCTGCCATTAAAACAGCCAGGCCGGCTCCTGCAGCCCCTCAGAGGGGTTGGAACCATCGACAATTTCATAACTGGCAGTCCTTTCAAGGAAGAGGCAGAGGAGCCTTAACAGGAGCCAAGTTCTCAGCTGCAAAAGAAAATGCAGCAAAAAGCACAGCGTCTGAAAGTGCCCAGTACCAACCTCTGAAGATCTGGCCCAGGTCCCACCTCAGCTGTCCAAGGTGGACACCTCTGCGGGGGGGTGTCTGACTCAGTTTTACAACCAGTAGAAATCCATTAAAGCTGACGAATGGGCCCTCAGGATGGTCCGAGAGAGATACTCTTCCAGTTTCGCAGAGATTTCCCCAGACCTTCCATCCAGACGGCAGCACAGTCTGTCCGCCTCTCAGTCAGACCGTCTTACTTCTGACATACGGGTGCCTCTTATGGAACACTGCAGTAGAAGTTGTTCCATGGCAGAATGAAACACAAGTTCCTATTCCCATTACTTTCTGGTTTCCAGATAACAGGCAGCATGCGCTCAATTCTCTACCTCGAAAAGTTAAACAAGTACCTGTTCAGTGAAAGTTCACAAAAAACTCTGCGTTCAAGTCTTCACTTACCTGGATGATTGGCGCCTAGCCAGCCCATCCAGGCTGGAGACACAGGAAGCAGTCGCCACAGCAGGGGGGGGGGGGGCTTCCGAATCTGGAAAAATCCCAGCTTCAGCCTTCCCAACAGCTCCTCTTCATACGAGCCTTCAGGAGGACAGGAGAAACAACATCTTCAGATGGCTTGTTACATCACAGAAAACAACTCTATGTGGGCCCCTTTCGATGCGTGGATGCTGGGACTCTTGACATCGTACACAACAAGTAATGGTCACCAACCACACACCCGCAATCCTTCCACATAAAGTGACAGAGCCTTGGACAAAATTACTTGCATGGTGGACGCAGAAGGACAGTCTTCTGCAAGGTGTGCCCATTACCCCCCTGGAATCTCAGATCACCATCACCACAGATGCATCTCTGATTGGTTGGGGAGCTCTCTCTCAAGACCTCCACACTCAGGTGTGAAGCCAAGAGGAGTCTTATCTTCACATAAATGTCTTGGAGATGAGAGCTGTCTTATATGCTATCCGAGTCCTGAAGGATGTCCTCTGCCACGAAGTGATTCTCCTTCAGATGGACAACAAAGCTGTGATGTATTACATCAACAAGCGGGGTGGCGCTCCCCTACTCTGTCTGCAGGGAGGCCATGAGGATGTGTGTGGTGCCTCGAGCATGATGTGTCACTTCAAGCAGTCTTCTGCTAGGAATTCAGAATGACCTAGCAGGATCGCCTCAGCAGAACGGAGGCAGATCCCTGTGACTGTTCGCTTACACCAGGCGTTGTGCAGTCACTAGTCGACGAGTGGGGCAATCTGAACTTGAACCTTTTTGCGTCCCCGCTCAACACAAAACTGCCTCTATCCTGCTTCAGAAATACAGAACATGGCATTTTCTGTCAGGATGTATTCAAACTGCAGTGGACAAGATGCTTTCTGTATGCATTTCCTCCTCTTCCCTTAGTTCAGAGGGTGCAGCTCAAGTTGGAGGCACAGGGGTGCAGGATGATTATCATTGCCTCATGCTGGCCTTGACAGATATGATTTGCATTGATCAGCAGACTGTCAGAAGTTCTCCCGAGGCAACTCCCTCTACGAACTGACCTTCTGACACAGGGACCTCTGGTCCATCCCAGCCTGCACTCTCTTCATCTCCGTGCCTGGCTCCTGAGGAGGTAGAAGTGGGCAGGTTCAAGGTTTCACAGAGAATCACAGAAATCCTCTTAGCTACATATAAGCCTTCCACCAGGAAGACTTGCGCGTCTAAGTGGAAATGCTTCTACTTCTGGTATGCAGAGTCCTGTCTGGACCCTTTCTGTTGCTCACCAATTAAGGTGTTGGAGTGCCTCTTAGACCTGTCGAATGCAGCTCTGCAATATTCGGCAGTGAAAGTACACCTCTGCGTGATTTCGGGCTATCTTGAGCCAATACAGAACATGTCACTAGCTCTCCTTGTTGTCAACACTCCGTCAAAACACAGAAAAAGACCATTACGGTGACATTCGTCCTTTTTCTATGTTTCGCCTTCCCCAGTGTCCCCACAGGCCAACTCGACCTGGGTTGGAATCCTAGAACTTGAGGTGTGCGGTGAGCCCCAGAAAACACCATGCAAAGGCAGTACAATATCTTGTGTCGGTATTGTGCCGTCACTGTGGGTGAGGTCTGCATTCTCGCCGAAGAGATAACTTGGTGCTTCCCACTAGCTCAGTTACCGTTAGTCAAGAGATTCTTAAGAGGTATCCTGCACACTAAACCCTCTGTCAGGAGACCGGTGGCCACTTGGGATATTAACCTTGCGCTAGATATGCTCACCTGTAAACCCTTTAAGCCGCTAGCTACCTGTAAATTGAAGTTTCTGACCTGGAAGACCACCTTCTTAGTGGCTGTCATTTTCACTCGTGGGGTTTCTGAAATCCATGCTTTGGTCATGGACCCTCCTTACGTCATCTTTCACAAGGACAAGGTGGTACTCTGCACTCACCCTAAATTCCTACTCAAAGTGGTTTCAGACTTTTACTTCAACCAGCCCTTACTTCTCCCTACTTGCTTCACTAACTTCCACAATGAAGGAGAGTGCAGCCTTCATTCTCTGGATGTTAAAAGGGTTCTGCGATTCTACATCGACAGAATGCAAGAGTTACACATATCCAAGCAACTCTTCGTATCTTTCAGTATGCCTCGGCTGGGTCAGCCTGTTGCCATTAAATGTATTTCTGCAAGGTTATTGACATGTCTTCGCCACTGCTCCATGGTGCAGGTCAAGTTGGAAGGTTGGGTTCACACCCACTCAACTAGAGTGGTTGCGGCATCCCTGGCAGAGATTCATAATGTGCCCGTTGCAGACATCTGCAAGGCGGCTACTTGGAGCTCAGTGCATACCTTTGTGAAGCACTACCCTCTGGATATCCATGCCAGACAGCACACTTTCTACGGCATGACAATCTTTAATGGACTTCTGTCCTGAGTGAGCTCTGTCTCCTGCTGCCCTACTTTTGGGGGTGGGGGTGGGATAGTTTTGTACTCTCCCATTAGTGTAAATGAGTGGCGGAGACTTTTAGTCCAGGAAGATATGCAGATTACATACCTACCATAATTCTTGATCTTATCGGACGAAGTCTTCACCACTCATTCAGACACCTACCCATCATCCCCTGAGCGCTCTTATTCTGTTTTTGGTCCTAATTCCCTCGTTAGCTTAGGCTGTGAATATGTGGGGTTGACCCTTCTTACACGGGTCATCCAGGCTGTCTTATGTCCGGATTAGGTTTCTTTCCTAGATTAGTTTACGCTGCACCTCCTCAGTCAAAAAGGTACTGAAGTGGTTGGAGGGTCGACTCCAAGATAGCTTATACGGGCGCAAGGCAGTCTCATGGTGCCGCGCATGCACGGCCCTATCTTGGCACCAGCCCTTCTGAAGATGTGTGAGTGAGTGAGTTGTGGAGACTTCATCCAAGAAGATCAAGAATTACAGTAGGTACATAATTTTCATTTAGTGCTCTACCGTTGAGTTATATCAGACTTGTATGACAGGAGCTTGGGGTTCCCAGTCAGTCACCCTGTCTCCAGTTGCATATCCTGCAACTAGTTGTACATCGTCTTCAAGGAACTATAAGCCATCAGCTGGTCCTCACTACTCAAAAAACTTTTTGCTAGTTGGGGTTTACCCATAGTGACATTGAGTGTCCAGATGTGTATAATGTTGGCGATCCCAACACTCATCAGATCTTCTTCGATAATCTCTCTCATCGGACCAGGCACTAGGACCAGACGGAAACTTTTTGCAAGCAGTCCAGTAGGGGCTGCCCACGACAGTGTCCTACACCAGGATTTCCCCTGTAAACGTGGGGGGGGTCCCGTCCCTCCTCTCCTTAGTCCCCCCCCACCACCATTGGCCATACTCGTCAGACCCTACACTGAAACGCCGCTGTTATAGCCAACCATTTTCTAACATTTCTCACCTTCGTTAACTGTCACTTTTTATAAAGTGATTTTTGACGACGTGTATGTTGACTGAAAAGCTGTCGAAACTGTTTCGATACTGCGAATGCAGTGAAAAAATATTTCTAGGGACGTGGTTATGGTGCACTACCCGCACTTCTTCCTTCCCCTTTAAATCTTGCCTGAAGGTCTTCAAGCTAAGCTCCTCCCATGCAGCGAGGTTGTATCCTCCTTGGCACCATCTTGTGATACCAAATCCTTTCCTCTGGAAGCATCAGGTCTCCTCCTTTTCGCAGCTCCTGCATGTGGCGTATGCCCAGTCTTAGGTCTTTGAGCCTTTGGTGTTAACGGTTTACAATAACTGCATTTAAACCTTTTTCTTGCCTTATGGAGTGTGATGAGCTCAAATGGGTGCGTGGTTCAAGTGGTGTGCCGCTTCAGAAGATGTCGCACACCAAACATCACACCTCGTGCATTTATTGCCTTGGAGGGGCCCAGCACAATCCGTAGGGTTGCAGCCTGTGCCGGTCCCTTCAGCCCTCCATGTTGGAGGCCTGCTATGGTCACCTGAATGAATGGGACCTTCCCGTTTGGTCCAAGGATGCCCGCAAGGTGGCCTCCGCTGCAGCTGGGTTGGCAGTGCAGCTTGCCGCCTTGAAAGAGACTGTGCCCCAGGATGCAGCAGAGGCAACTTCATCTGCCACATTACTCCCAGTGGGCTTGGCTGCTTTGTTCACTTGAGCGTCCTGGGACTTGTGTCAGTCCCTTCCCACTCTCCAAGAAGACCCTTCCCAGGGATCTACGTCTTCGCAGGCCTCCAAGTCCAAGAGGTCCCATTGTAGTGGGCTCAGGAGCAAGTTTGCTCATCCAGTTCCTGTGATTCTGCATCTGGCATGACAGCTGTCAAGCCGTTGGCTTTGCCTGATACTTCTGTGATCCAGGTCCAGGCCACTGGCCTCTTGGTATCCCTGATGGGCCTGCCGGTCAAGAAGTGTGTCGACCAGCCAGTCGAGATCTTTTTTCGACTGATTGATCCACTGTTGGAGGATGCTGGTGATGACTCCCTTTCTAGGACTCTGATCCTTGCATCCCTCTCACAAGAGGGGCCAGATGAACTGGCTGATTCGGTTGTCTCCCCTCAGGATATCGACTCCTTGGGTGTTCCTTGGCACACAGCGTCTTCCCTACATCCTGCCTATTGTGGTCCCGGTCAAAGACTCGATTGGGCTCTTGGTTGAAATCTAGGGACTCTTGGCATTCCCACTCACGACCGTCGGCCAAGAAGCATCATTGGCACTCCTCATCTTCTTCCTTGTCTTTGGACTAGGACAGGCTCCACCATAAATTGCAGTGTTCTTACAAGGAGCTTGTTTGGCAAGAGCGGCTTCTTGGGCACGGCCATGCACCAACGCAGCCCCTGGTGCTCCCCTGGTCGCCCTTGCTACCTCCTGTGCTGGTTGCCCTGGTCAAGCTGACGTCAGCTCCGCTGCCCATTTAGTTGGAGACCCACTTCCACAGCCCTTGCACGGGGCCCTGTCCAAGGCTCCTCGCCCTGCTTCCAGACTCCCTGGCAGGCTCTCAGTGAAGATCACCCACTCTGATGAGCTGTGGGTTGTCCATTGGGAGCCTGGGTCAAGGGTGCTGTTTGAGGAGTCCTCTGACTCTGAGGACTCTTCCATGCACTCCCTTCGTACTCCAGCCTTCAACCGGGAGTCCTTCGAGGAGCTCACCACAGAGGATGGGCCGGTCTCTTTTGGGGCTCTGCTGTACTGGATCTCAGTCTGTCGGGATCCCGTTAGAGCCAGTCCAGAAGCAGGTCAAGTACCTTCTGACTGTGATTTCTGGACAGGGATGACACCCCAGTGGTTATCTTCCCTGTCGCGGAAGCCATTCTTGGTTCCGCCCTTCAGCTGTGGCAGCATCTATCCTCCTGTCCAGTGCCATTAGCCTGTGTGGTCTGCAAGTATGTGGTCCCTACAGGGTCTCTGCCTGGGTTTACCAATCACCCTTTGGCCGAAGGTTTGGTAGCTGACTTGGTGTTCTGGCATATGTACAAGATTGGGGACGTCAGCAAGGCCCCTGACAAGGAGTCTTAAGAAACTAGACTGTGCGGCGAAGAAGGTCTACGCTGCTTCATCCCTGGGGCTTTGGCAGGCCAGTTCGGCAGTCATGATGGGCAACTTCTTCCATGTGCTAATGGGAGCTTTGGGCCAGGTTATCCCCCGCCTTCCTGCTGACTTGCAGCTGGCGGTTAAGATGGTCCGGGACCAGGGACGCTCCATGGCCAAGCAACAGCGTCCAGATGGCCGTGGACATAAGCGACTTCTGCACCAGGTCCCTGGGTGCTGTGGTTGCCATGTAGCACCGGGCATGGTTAAGGATCTTGACCTATATGGCAGATGTAGTTGAATGTCGCCTTCTTGGTTACCGATCTGTTGGGGCCAGGTGTTGGTCACCTTACCTGCATCAAGAAGTTAAGTGCCACTTTGGATTCCATTACGTCCTTGCAGAAGGACCCTAAAGGCCAGAAACAAAGGAAAAAGCCCTATAATTTTTGGCCCTACCTGAAGCTTCCATCAGACCGTTCCAACCCCAAGCAGTTCAGTCCCAGGACTGGAGGCTCAAACCTAAGACAGCTACCTCTGGCTCGAAGACGTCTGGAGGCTGGGGAGCTGGAGCTTCCTCAGCAGCCAGCACTGGATCCATTGCCAAGCCTGCCCAGTGATGGATTGAGGGGTGTCATTCTCTTGCCCCAGCCTTGGATTCCCATGGGGGGGGGGTTGGCTCTACCACTTCACACATGCCTGGTCCATCATCACATCAGACAAATGGGAGCTTGAAGTGGTGGGTCACTGTCTGCCTTTAGACTCCGAGGCTCTCCCGCCCAATCGGTCCCATGCCCCACTGAAAGATGTAGTGTCCTTGGAGATGTCTGCCCTTTGGGAGGACATCTCCCAGCTCCTTCAGAAAGATGCTGTAGCTCATGTCCCAGACTCCACGGCTGGTCTGGAGTTTTCCAGATATTTCTTTTTTCCAAAATTGATGGGGTGCATCCCATCGTGGATCTTCACGATCTGAATCAGTACTTGAAGTGATTGCAAGATTTTATGTGCGTCAGTCTTCACCGTTCATCACTTGTGGGTTCAAGCCAGAGGCACTAGGACCCCGTGGGAAGCTTTTTAGCTTTAAAATGCTTCCTCCCTGTGTGGAGGAGGGGCCAGTGTGGAAACTTTGCACCTCCTTCGAGGTCGATGTATTGCGTGGCGCTCGCGGGTTGGCCAGTAATAGACACCAGCCCCTCCATCACCTCAGTTCTGCTTTTCCTGCCGTCGAGGCAGCATGACTCTACTGGGACAGTGATCTTTTCCGAGAATCTTCCAGAAAGCTTGGTTCTGCTCGTTAGTTTGTTTTACTCAACGCTGTTTTGTTCCATCACTGTTACTGGAACCGCTTCTTGTTTTTTTTATCTAGTTAGGCATCAAGTCCTTATCTTTCGTTTTTCTTACTTTTGTCTGTGGTCAATTGTTTGGTTCGTGGGAAAAGGCGTTCTAAGGCGGGGACCATCCCAATGCATCTGTGCCCCTGTGGAAGTCATTTCTCCGTAACGGACCCACATGACTGGAGCTTCACTTGCCTGGGACCAAACTATGACATGGATCGATGCAATGCTTTCTTCTCCATTGACTTCCATACATTGGACATCCACGTGGCGAGATTGTGCCCCGACCCCCAACCTTCGGTGGTAGGTGTCATACGAGGGTTGCCAACCTGGTGTCAAGTTCTTGGCTATACGTGGGGCCTGCATTGGTGGTTCCTTCAGGGGGCATAGTCTCAGCTCCTGGCACCGACTCCAGTGCTAGTGAGTGAGGTGGTGCCACTGAGTCTCCTCCCGACACAGTCTTCAGTGCCGGGATGGGTAGTGTGTCCAGTGTTGCGTCTCTGGGGGTCATCGTGGTTGCGTCCTCAGATTCAGGGGAAGAACGGGATGATCCGGACTCAGTAGGAGATCTTCTTTTCGTTCAGTTCTTAGAGTCGACACCATGTGCAACACCGCCTTTCCCTCTGCTAGTGCTGTGGCAGACAAGGCAAGGCAAATTTTATTTATATAGCGCCCTATCCAGGGACTCAGAGTGCTTCACAATAAAACATCCCCAATAATTAAAATCGGATAAATTCAAATAAAACTAACAGCTTTCTCAAATAAGAATGTTTTTAAAGGAGAGTGGAGAATTCCAGGAGAGTTCCAGTGCTGTCTTCGGTGCTGTTTTGGATGACACTGCCTCTTGCAGCATGATACCCTGTGACCAGTGCTGCAGTCGGCGCTGCATCTGGGAGTGTGCGGGTGCGAGGCGCATTTAGGTCAATACCGTGCTTGGTGGCGATGTCCATGTGCTGATTCTGGTGATGCCCGATGTGGTCGTGCCACAACTGATGTATGTGCAGCTTTGGGGGCTGGCGCCACCTCTGGGGCTGCCCCGTTGGCGATGCCTTCTCCGGTCCCGCATTGGCTATTGGTGCCAACACGGAGTCAGAGGGGGAGTAGGAGGCCGACCCAGGTGCTTGCTTTTCACTTCCCCCTTCTGTTAGAGCTGTCGCCATGGTAGGACCACTCTCAGGGGGCAGGTCTCGCTCCCCTGGGCTGGGTGGAGTGGGGGCCCAGTCAGTGTCCCGTTCTGCCCTGGCCAGGCTCCCCTTCCTTGTCTAGGGGTCCGAGTCCTGCTGAGAATGGGACGAGGCCCTACTTCTGGGTTTGTACGGCTCCCATCTCCTCACCTGGGGTCTTTTCCCCTAGGATCTCACCCTGCTGGCTCGGGGAGGATTGAGCAGCAGACAGTGGTTGGACAGCGCAGCCCTGTCACTAGGCAGGGGTCCCCCACTTGTGCTCACAGCCCTGGCAGAGGTACTTAGGTCTCCCAGGTCCATTCTTCCCACCGTTCTTCCTTTGTGCCTCCTCCCCCTCTTCTCCCAGGTCTTTCCAGTCTCTTGAGCCCCTCACTTGGGAGCAGTATAGAGTGGTGGCAAGTGATTTCCCTCTCTATTTTAGGGCCATTGATGATATGGTGTTTACATCTCCTTCAGCTTCATTGCACCCTATGCAGAGTCCCTCCATATCTTCGACTTCCTCCACCGAGGAAGAGGACTCCCCCTCTTACCACTCTTCTGATGCTGACCTCACTGAGTATCAGCGGTTCCTGACTATGATGCTGGAGGAACTCCCATTATCTTATCTGTGTCAGTCTTCACCAGTCATCACCTTTGGGTACTTGGCCGGAGGTCATGACCCCGTGGGAGTGTTGTGTTTTTTTTTTTGGGGGGGATGGACAGGTCGGCAGCATCAACACCACCGAGGCCGATGCACTCGTGGTGCTTCATGCGGGTTGGCCGTTAGGTGTTGTCGACTCTGTCTTCCTGCCAGTTCTTCATCTCCCATCATCGAGGTCACCTCGTGGGACGCTTTCAAAAGAATATTTTGAGGCCTACCTCTTCTACGCAGTTCGAATTTCTCACCTTTCTCGACTCCGTGCGGAAGTCGGTTGGCCCCCTGTCTGTTCTGTTAGCCTTCTCGACGTCGCCTGGTAAGACAGTTGCTTTATTTTATTTTATTTTGCGACGTCTGGTTTAGTTTGGTGTTTCTTTCTCGTAGGTCATGTCTAGTTCAGAGGGCAAGAAGACTTCCAAGATGGGATGGCCCCCCATGCGACTGTGCCCTTGTGGCTGTAAGTACTCTGTCACCGACCAGCACGACTGTCGCCTCGTGTGTCTTGACCCACTTCATGACATGGTTCGTCGACACCTGTTTCTCCATGGACTGCGGGGTCATCGAACAGCAGCAGCGTGGAAATGAAGGCGACTCCGCTGACTTTCAGGGGTCGGGCCAAGCGCATCTCTCTGCCTTTCCTCCGGATCCTCCGGTTCTATACGGACCCGAGGGAGAAGCCCTCTGCCTCTTAGCCTAGCCATGGCAGAGGCCCTTTCCGCAGTACAAGAGGCCCAGTCTGTCCCCCTGGGAGACAAGCGGGAGCACTGCCTTGGCAATCCCCTCTTCGGGGGTGAAGGCTCCCATAGTGTCGTACCGCATCTCGGAAGGTCTGGGTTGGCGCCATCCTCGATGCCATCTGTCCAGTGCCGTCTTGGGCCTCTGCACCATTCGCAGTGTCGTGGGCCCAGATGGCGCTGTCATCTCGCCAATCCGTCGCTGAGCACCGTTGCTGCTGTTGGCGCCGATGCAGCACCGATGGTGCTGTCGGCGCCGATGGGGGCTTTCTCGGCACTGTCGCCTGGCTGTTTCATTTGCGGCGCCGTGGTTGAGCATGGTGCCATGTCCAGTTCTGGAGCCGTTCGCGGCGAGCGAGACATGGCACCATGAAACTTGAGCTCTGCGCCCGAGCTTACTATCCGGGGCCGTCGTTGGTGGTGTTGCTGGTTTTGGCACAGGATCAGGACGACGCCGTGACAGGCTTTGGCTCCTAGGCGGCTGCCCTTGTTGGGGCTGTGTCATCTTCTGGTACCGTTCACTGTGCGGAGGGGGCACCGGCGTTGACTCTGGTGCAGTCTCTGGTTCTGGTGCCCTGGTGCATCCACGCACCGTTTGGCACAGGACTTCGATCTCCACCTCTTCGGAGGAGGAGTTGGACTCTGAGTCAGACACGCAGTCTGGCTCCTTGGAGTTGGCTGCTGGCATGGACACCCTGATAGTGTCCTTGACAGGCTGGAGCCAGACCCCCTGAGGAGTGGACAGTGACTGCTGTGGCCAGGGTCGGGGGTTCTGACCAGCAGGCAGTGGTGCCTCGGAGGGTTCTCTGATCCCTCAGCGGTGGTACCCCCTCAGGTGGTGTGCCTGGATCGCCCAACTTTGGGCCGATCAAAGCACCGCAGGGAGGAGAGTGCTACTCCTGGATAGCCCTTCAGGGGCCAACCAGAGCTTCCAGCTGTAGGCTGGCTCTCTCTCTCTCTCTCTCTCTCGGAGGGCATGGGGTCTGCGGCGGCCTTTTTCGGAGCCACCGGGCTCGGGCTATCAGTGTGGATCTCTGCCTATCTTACTTCGAGAAACAGCTCTTGCAGCAGGTTACACCATTAGGACTGAAGCCAGCAGGCGCCAGGACCCCACGGAAATTTTCTAGCTAGCAGTATTCAGCGGGTGGGTGGTCCCGGCCCCGACATCAGCCATAGTACAAAAGGGGGCGGTCCCCCAGAATCGCCAGTTCTTTTGCCACCGTCGACTCGCCAGCTCGGCCTCACGGTCCCACTCTAGCGCACAACGACTAAGAACTTCTTCAAACAGTTTTACCAAACTAATGTTGGCATCTCCAACTCCTTCTTCAGAAGGACACCCTTCCAAGTGTGCCTTTGGCAAACAGATCCCCTTCAAGGACCCTCATTCGTCCTGCCTGCAGTGCTTAGGCCCGGACCACGACACCAAGGCCTGCTCCTTCTGTCAGGGGTTTAACAGCCGTACCAGGATCCGCCGCCAGAAGGCACTTCAGGGTTCCTTTTGGAAGAAAAACTTCACAGAATGGATGAGGAACCTACCTCCAGAGGTGAGTCTTTCTCAAAAGTCCACAAACACCGGGTCAAGCGCCGGGAGAAGGCAAGGTCCAGATCCCGTAACCCGGCCTCGGACTCGTGTAGCTCAGGCTCTGCACGCTCTGACCGCTCTCCCTCCAGGGCTCGCTCTCAGCCCCCTCTGGTCAAGGTTAAGGCTACGGGAGGTTCTTCGGCTTCGCTACGCCCTATAAAGACTTCCAGGCCTTTGGCTTCCTCCACTCCCTCCCAGGCCTCATCGAAGTCCTCCTACCGTCACCAGACTAAGTCTTCCTCTTCAGAACAGACGCCGGGACCCCGACTCCAGATCGGTCTCCCAGCCTCTCAGGGGTCCGGATCCCCCAACCAGGAGAACAAATGACCTGACATCCCTGAAGCGGACGACGGACCCGACGTCGGCCAGACACCTGAAGTCGGCCAGGCGTTTGCCAGAGCCGAGGACATCGGCCAAACACCAGACATCTGTCAGGCATTTGCCAGAGCCGAAGACGTCTGCCAAGCGCCCGGCGTCGGTCACACTTTCGCCGGAGCCGAAGACTGCCCCCATCACGGTGGACACCGTCGCTGGGACTCCACGGAGGAGGACACGACATTGCCTGAGGACCAGGCAGGCGACATAGAGGACACCGGGCTTCCACGGGAGCCTTCGCCAATCCCGGAGACGCCTTCGGACCTGACGCTCGACCCTGATGACAGGCCACTGGCGCCAGGCCCGTTGTCTGGTATGAACATCCAAGAGGTCAAAGATCTCTTCACTTTCTGGTGGGACACAATCCAGAAAGATGTGATCCCAGTGAAACCTCCTCCTCCACCGCAGGGGCCAGCAGGATGACCACCAACCCCTAAGGAGCACACTCCACCTCCTAGGGGAAGATCTAGGGAACGGAGAAGGCCTCCCTCAAGATCTCCCTCAGGGTTTCCCAGCCCCAAGCGACCCAGATGTCAGTGATACTCTCCACTAGGGGAGGATTCTAGGTCGAATACCTCTGAAACCTCCAGGTCTCCTTCTCCACTCAGCATCCCATCACCTGATCCACAAGACCTGCCCAGGTCACCTCCGGATGATCCCTCTTTCTCTGAGATTATGAGGCACATCCAGGAGAACATGGGATGGGATTCGGAAGATCTCGACCTCGAGAGACAGCGCCTTGCTCGTTACCTTTGGCAGAAAGATCCTAAGCCTGTGGTAATGCCACCGTTGGTGGATACTTTTGCGGACGTCACCAAGGCTGCGTGGAAGCGTCCACTCTCCAACCCCGCTGTGCCGAAGAAAGCTGACTGCCTGTACAAGGCCCCAAAAGAGGACCAGTACTTGGAGCAACAACCTCTGGTTGACTCCCTGGTCATTACGGCCTCTCATGACCGGTCCCATTGACCGCAGCATAAGAGCACACAGCCACCGGACCAGGAATCCAAAGAGTTGGATGCCCTGGGGAGGCGCATGTATGCAGCTGCTACATGCTCCATCAGGTCCCTGAACTACCTATCTCATATGGTTCATTTTCAGAATGCCCTGTGGGAACAGGGTCAGGACCTTGCTGACAATTTAATGGATGGCGATCAGAAGGCGGAGCTCCTAAACCTCCTCCGCACAGGGTCTGCTGTGGGAAGCCAAGTGTTGCGAGCCGCATATGATTCTGCGGACTCGTCTGCCAGAGCTGCAGCTTAGGGCGTCTGTCTCCGGAGACGCTCCTGGCTCCGTGTCTCTGGCTTTACCCCAGACGTACAGAAAAATATTCTTGACATCCCATACAATGGCGAGGTCCTGTTTGGTGAACACTCGGAGAGGGTTATCACCAAGCTTCAGGATGCCAGGAAGGCAGTTGGATCCGTAGAAGCCATGTACAGATCAAGACCTGGTTCCTTTCATAGGAACCAGAACCGTTTTCGCAGCCAGCAACAACGGCAGCAGCCATGTTCCGGCCAGCAACAAAGGGGCACTTTCCATCGTAAAGCCCAGGCTAAATCTTCCTCAGGCAGAGGCCAGCGTTATACCAAACTGGCCCAGCCTGCAGGAACCAGCGCTGCCACAGCATGACTCCTTCCCGGCCCCCGCCCCTCCTCTGGATCAATGGGCACAAAAGGTCGGGGGTCGCATCGCTCGCTACTTTTCAGGGTGGCAGTCGATCACTGCTGACCGGTGGGTTCTTCAAATTGTCGAGAGGTCACTTTATCGAATTCCTCGACCACCTACCATCAAGACCTCCCCTGCTGTCCCGTTGTTCGGGTCAGCACGCCCTGTTCATACAGCAGGAAGTGCTCGTGCTTCTTGGAAAAGAAGCTATAGAGCACGTACCACGGAACCAGAGAGGTGCAGGTTACTATTCTCACTTCTTTCTGGTTCCCAAGAAGACAGGGGACCTCCGTCCAATACTGAATCTCAGCGACCTCAACGCTTTGGTCCTCTACAAACGCTTCCGCATGGTGATTCTTCCAGATCCGATACCCATGCTCAAGCAGGGTGCCTTCCTAGCGTCCCTGGACATGCAGGGTGCTTACCTGCACATACCCATTGCTCAAGCGCACAGGAAGTTCTTGTGCTTCAAATTTTTAGGTCACCATTATCAGTTCCGTGCTCCTCCCTTTCGGACTATCATCAGCACCTCGAGTGTTCTTGAAGTGCATGGCAGTCGTAGCGGCGACCCTGAGGAGACAAGGCCGCTATGTGTTCCCCTACCTGGACAACTGGCTTCTCATGGCGCCCTCCTGGGAGGACCTGATGTCCGCCATTCATTGTACTCAGTCTCTGTTCGAGATGTTGGGCATCATTATCAATCAGGAGAAGTCACGCCTGGTTCCGTCGCAGATTCTGCTGTTCATAGGCGCAGTTCTGGACACCGTCCAGGGGAAAGCTTTTCTACCCCGGGACCAAGCAGAACACATCAGATCCCTCATCAGGGACTTTTTGGCAGAGAGGACCGTCCCGGCCAGACTGGTCCTTTGCCTGCTCGGAAATATGGCTGCGGCCATTGCAACAGTCCCGGTAGCCCGTCTCCACATGGGGGTGACCCAGTGGATGTTACAGGTCCAGTGGGATCAGAAGCAAGACCATTTGCAGCTTCCAGTTCGGATCACGAATGCCGTAATCTGGGATTGGCAATGGTGGCTAGATTCAAAGAACCTGTTAGCGCGGGTCCCCTTCATCGCGCTGTCTCCAATTGTGACGCTCTCCACAGATGCCTCAGGGCTCGGGTGGGGAGCATACCTCGACGGTGTCAGATTTCAGGGCCTATGGACAGCCCAAGAAACTCATCTCCACATAAACATCCTGGAAATTAGAGCAGTTCTTTACGCCCTGCAGGCTTTCCAGATGGAGATCCCACCAGGTACTCTCCTGTTACAAACAGACAATACCGCGGTGATGTATTACCTCAGCAAGCAAGGAGGCACCCACTCCCACCTGCTTTGCAGGGAGGCCATGAAGGTGTAGGATTGGGTTCTACAACACGGCGCAAACCTCATTGCTGTTCATGTCCCAGGAGTGGACAACATCATCGCAGACAGCCTGAGTCACTCTCAGGCCAGAGTCCACGAATGGGAACTACTCCAGGAGGTAGTAGAGGATCTGTTTCACAGATGGGGTACACCAGAGTTGAACCTCTTTGAGTCACACCAGCATAAAACTGCCCAATTTTTGCTCGCTAGGTCCAGGGCTTGGTGTTTTCTGGCGAGACGTGTTGTCCCTCTCCTGGGCGGGCAGATTCCTCTATGCCTTTCCTCCCTTTCCGTTGATCCTGAGGGTCCTTTTGAAACTCCGCAGAGAGCAAGCGACGCTGATACTTATCGCGCCGGTTTGGCCCAGACAGATCTGGTTCCCTCTACTACACCAGCTATCCCGGGAACCTCCAGTGCCTCTGCCAGTCAGCTCTCACCTACTGTCTCAGGAGGCGGTCTCCTTGGTCCATGCGGACCTTCGTTCTCTGAACCTGCACGCCTGGCTCCTAGAGAAATAGCCATTATGCAATACAGGGTCTCGCAAGAGGTAGCAGACGTTCTAGCGGCTGCTAGAAAACCAGCCACTCATGCTGCTTACGCCATGAAATGGCGCAGATTTTGCCTCTGGGCTCGGGCGCAGGGGTGTTCACCAATGGATTGTCCAGAAAGGTCGGTCCTGGACTACCTCCTGTCTCTTTTTCAGACAGGCTTGGCCTACTTCTCGATAAAAGTACACCTTTGTGCCATCTCAGCCTCACACACTCCTATAGGCCAACGTCCCATAACCCAGTTGGACACGGCACGAGCCTTCCTGAGAGGTGTTCTCCACCTTAGACCTCCAGTTAAGGATCCTATTCTGCCATGGGATTTACCCTTTGTCTTGGAGCAGCTTACGCTGCCACCTTTTGAACCAGCCGCGGATTGTGAGCTACGTCTCCTTACATGGAAGACGTTGTGTTTAGTTGCCATTACTTCGGCCAGAAGAATTTCTGAACTTCACGCACTGATGTACAAAGAACCTTATTTGTTTTTTCACCAGGACAGGGTATCCCTACGGACTTATCTGAAGTTTCTACCTAAGGTGGTCTCAGCTCTCACCCTTAATCAGGACATAGATCTACCAGTGTACTTTCCCAAATATTCTAATAGAGGAGAGGCCCTGTTGCACACTTTAGATGTGCATAGGTGTCTTCGATACTACCTGACCAGAACCAAACACCACCGTAAATCTGACCAGCTTTTTGTCTCCTTCGCCCATAGGATGATGGGAGCTCCTGTTTCCAAACAATCGCTGTCCAGGTGGCTCATACATTGTATCACGTTCTGCTACCAGAAGCGTAACAAACCCTTACCGGGCTTGGTTAAGGGTCATTTCACAAGGGGGGTGGCTACCTCCTTTGTGGCCATGAAGAACATGTCCACCTCAGCCATGTGTGCAACAGCTACTTGGAGCACTGTGCACACCTTTATCAGGCATTATAGCCTGGACGTCGCATCGAGGCGAAGAGCAGGTTTTGGTCTAGCAGTCCTTCAAGGACTCCTATCCTAGGCTTCGGTTCAACTAGTGATCTCTACCTTTCCTCCTTCCACTTTTGAGGGATTTCCAGTATTGCTTGGGAATTGGTCCTAATGGTGTAACCTGCTGGAAGAGCTGTTTCTTGAAGTAAGATAGTACAGTTGCGTAAGAACTTACCATAACAGTAGATCTTCGAGAACAGCTTGCAGTAGGTACTTTCCCTCCCACCATCCCCACTGGAGGTAGAATTTTTCCGACATCCTTCTCCTAGGATCAGATGCTCTTAACACCACTCTGATTGCCATTTGATGACTGATCCTCAGTCTCCTTTTCTGATGTCATCCAGCGGCCGGGAGTCTACGTTGGGAGAATTGGGGATTCTGGGGGACCGCCCCCTTTTGTACTATGCCTGATGTCGGGGATAGGACTGAGGTCGGGGGGCAGTCCCTGCTGAATACTGCTAGTTAGAAAATTTCTGTGGGGTCCTGGCGTCTGCCGACTTCAGTCCTAATGATGTAACTTGCTGCAAGAGCTGTTCTCGAAGATCTACTGTTACAGTAAGTTCTTGCGTAGCTGTACTTTCCCTTTTGGTTTCCTCGAGTGGACCCCGTTCTTTGGAGGTAGGGGACCGTCCTTCTGGACATACATGGCCCCGGTCGCCTCACAGGGGGGATTCTTCAGGGCGCAGCCTAGGCAGTTCCAGTTTGGTTGATCAGCTGTCGGCTGTACAGTTTTCTGGAGCTCCTTCCTTCTCTAGGGCTCCTGGTGCGCGCTCCCTAGCCCAGGCAGAGGTCAGCCGATTCCCGTTGTTGGCTGTGCCCCCATCTCTCTGCCACATTCTCCTGTGCTCCCAGGCATTCTTGGTCCTAGTGGGCCTCTCTCCTGGGAGCAGTTCAGAGCTCAGGCTGCTCAGTTTCCCTCTTACGTTAGGGCTATGGACAGAGAGGTTTTTCAACCTCCCCCTGAGCAGTCTGCTTCTGAACCTTTGAGGTCCTCTGACTCTTCATCCCCCTCTTCTGGGGGAGAGAAGCCATCTGTCACCATCTCTCCAGCTGCTGATCTCGCTGAGTATCACTGATTCCTCGTGAGGATGCTAGAGGACCTGCACATCACCCCTCCCACTCAACACAATCCAGAGCACTTGGCGCATGCCCTTCTGGGCAGTTTCAGTGAGGACATCTTCATGGTGCCCCCCAGCCTGCTTTCTTTCGGGAGGCATTGCGTTTCTGGCAGAGACCCTTTTCCGGAGTTCCTGCACCTAGGGATCTGCCAGCAGTGATGCCCCCGAGTCTCCAGGTTCCATGCCTCATCCTCAGTCAGGACTGACGCAGCGCACTTCTGATGGGCTTTGTGCCCTTCACTGTGACCGGCCCCCAGATCAAGACTCCTCGGATTTTGACTTCTGGGGGAGGAGGACGTTCTGCTTGGCATGGTTGTTGCTCTCTATTGCAGCACATCAGGCCCACTTTGCAACCTATGACAGGTTCCTGTGGTCCGGGTCTGGTCGGCTTCTGTCCTCCTTGCCTGACAAGGAACAAGCCAGACAAGCCATTGAGCTTTCTGCACCTGGCCTGCAGCTAGCAAGGCACCAAGCAAGGGCATCGTATGATGCCAGTGAGGTAGCTACCAGGGTCATAGGGACAGCGATCTGCACTAGGCGGACGGCATGGCTGCGTCTTTCCCAGTTGTCACCCTTGGCCCGGCGTAGGGTGATTAACTCCGCCCACCAGAGAACCTGTCTCTTCTCCCATAGAGTGAGGTGGTGTCTGTCGGGGCAGCTTCCTACCCCCTCCCATTCTCGGGCCTCTCCAGACCCATGAAGGTTCTCCCTCTTTAGTGTGTCACCCACTGAGAGCTAAGGAACTCTGCACCTTAGGGCTATAAACCCCCTGCAGGGGGTGGCGGCCTCGGCACTCACCCAAAGGTGATGAATGGTGAAGATTGACACAGATAAGATATATAAATTACGTACCTACCGTAATTCTGATCCTTCTGTGTATCTTCACCATTCATCACAATCTTACCCTCCATCCCCCTGGGGCCTCAGTCTCTGGGTCCCCCTTCCTCTCTGTGCCCCCTCTCTTGCTCCCCTGCTTTCTGTTAGTCAGTAGCGGGGTAAATTGGGGCACAGAGGGGATAGTTTTCTTTAGGGTAGAGTGGTCAGGATTGGGGGCACTCCTTCAGTGCTTTCAGCGGTTGGCAGTTTCCCCCTTTTCTTTCCTTCTCTCCGTCATCCCTTGATTTCCTTGTCCTGTGAACATAACCTGAATTAATTTTAGAAACTAGGTTTCTTGCACCAAAATCTCCTCCCGGGGGGGGGGGATATCCTTGTTTTCCTGTCTTTTCTTCCAGAATAGCTGATTCTTCTTGTAGGAGTTTTTGCCGGTAATTCTGTGCCTGCAATTCTGGCAGTTAGCCTCTTGGCTACTCCTTCGCAGTTCCTATATAAACAGGTCAAGGCTACAGGGTGTTTCTCCTGTCTCTCCCCCCGGCCCGTCAGTTTTTTTCCTTACTTCTAAAAACCTTAACCCTCCCTCCCTTCTACTTCCAGAGATTGGGGCCCCTACCCAATCCCCCTTAATCTTCAAACTTCTTCTGTCCTCTCAGTTGTTTATTTCTCCTTTTAGTTTTATAATATATTATATTATTGTTGTCTGTCCCTTGGACTTCCTTGTCCCACCCTCCCAACCCTTTTTCTAACCTTTACGGCTACTCAGAACTGGCGGGAGGACTGAGTTGACAACACCTAATGGCCAACCCACAAGCGCCACGCAGTGCGTCTGCCTGGAGGGCAGCGCTGATGGTGCATCTACTCCGCCCATCCAAAAAAAAAAGCTCCTGTGTGGTCATGACCTCCAGCCAAGTACCCAAAGGTGATGAGTGGTGAAGATACACAGAAAGATCAGAATTATGGTAGGTACGTAATTTCCAATTCTTGCTTCCACCCAACGCAATCTTGCGCATGTGACGCTGGCATTCCTTGCGGAATACAGCCAAGAATTGGTGGTGATTCCCTGCATGGCCTCTCCCCTTCATGGAGGAGTGACACAGGGACTGTTAGCGCAGGTATTGCGCTCCCTCTGGGTCTCCAGGATCTATGCCGCACCCCGTATCAGAAGTGGAGTGGCTGGATACCTTTTCTGGGCATCTGTGCCTGTCAAGAGACCGCCCTCCAGAGACTGACTCTGCAGAGTTCGATCATTGGGGCAGAAGAGTTTTCTCTTCGGAGCGCCTCTTATTCTCCATCGCAGCACATCAGGCTCACATGGTTACCTACAAAAGGCATCTGTGGGCTACACTGTGTCAGATCCTGGCAGCCATGCCTGATCATGAGGCAACCAGGTGAGCCATTGCCATTTCCACTAGAGGCCTGGATCTGGTGAGACACCAAGCGTGGGCATCTTATGACGCCAACGTGGTAGCCTCCAGGATTGTGGGATCGGCAGTCTGCATTAGGTGGATGATGTGGCTCCACCTCTCCAGGTTGTCACCCCTGGCCCATCGTAGGGTGACTGCCTCGCCATTCCAGGCGGCCAGTTTTTTCTCCTGCAGGGACAGGCAAGAACTGTCGGGGCTCCTCCCTCTGCATGCCAGGAGGTTTGTCCTGACTCTGAACAGTAGCAAGTCTGGCCAGACCTGTGATGGGCCCCCTCCTGTTGAGTCCCCCACAAGAGGCTAAAACCTAAACCTAGCCTTCAGGGAGATGCCAGTGCCACTCCGTGGTGCTTGGTACTCAACCACCAGTGATGAATGGTGAAGATTGACACAGATAAGATATGATAAGATAAGATATGAAAATTACGTACCTACCATAATTCTTGATCTTCCTGTGTATCTTCACCATTCATCACTGCTTCCCACCCTCTGTCCCCTCTTGGGCCTCAGCCTCTGGGCAGTGCCAACTCCCTGCTTGCCTTCCCCCAGTTGAGGCCAGTTGTGGGCAGAGTCCTGCTGGTACGTCCGAATTCCCTGCCACTTCATTTGAAACACCAGGGACCCACCTCTGGAAGTATGGCGGGCAGGAGCTCTTACCCTTTCTTCCTAGGAGCTCCTTAGGGCCCCGCTTGGCAGTGATGGGGGTATTTTCTGGGGGACTCGCTGGACCTAGATGATCCTGTCTTTATCAGGCTCCTCTTTCCTAAAACAATCATTCAGACTCCCTGATTGAATCCCTGTCGAGATCACAAAGGCTCCAGGGATGACCTCCTTTTTTGTAAAGCCTTAACCACCTTCTCTGACAGACCTTGGGGTTGCACCTGGTCTTTCATGACCTTGACTCTCTTTGGAGAGGCTCTTCTGTGAGGTCTTAAATCCTTCTGTGCCTCACTAGGGTAAATCAAAAATCAGGGTAGTAAGTTAGGTGAACACCAGGATAGAGAAGTTGATAAGTAGAAGGGCAGGGGTAAATGGGGAAAAAAAGGCAAAGGCAGTAAGGAAAGGGATGGGGCAAAAAGGGGTAATGCCATCAAAAATGGAGGGTAATGAGTACCAGTGCCGTAGTGTAGGTAACAAGCTCCCTGAACTGGTGGCTTTGATGGAGGAGGGACACCTGGATATTGTGGCAGTCACAAATTTGAATTGTTTTATGTCTTCTCCGCCACTGCCTTTCAATGCTAAGTAGTAGTGCACCAAGTGTGGGGTGCAAATACCACACAAAGACTGCCACCGTCTCTTCCTCCCTTGTCTCGGCCCGGACCATGACACCACGGCCTGTCACTACTGGCAGCCTTTCAACCAGGCCACATGAAAGCGGCGCCAGCAGGCTTTAGATGCCTATCTCCTAAAATCTAAGATGATATCCCTGGAGAAGGAGATGCAAAAGATCCAGGATTCTACTTCTTCATCTTTGGATAAACAGAAGAAAAAGGACAGAGAACGAGCATCATGAGGACCAGGATGGTTCCTCCTCCAGTAAGCCTTCGGCTAGCAAGACCCTCTCCCTGCCGCCGACCCTCATATTGACTCAGGCAGCTTCCAGGATGCTCTCCAGTGCCGCAGTTTTTCAACCCATCACCACCAGTAAGTCGCATGCCGGCTCCTCGGGCAAATGCCTGGTACTCGCCTGTAAGTCGGGCCCTCCCCTGGTGGTTTCCCCTGACCAGCAGCCTACACCTGGAACAGAGGAGAAAGAAGGGTGCCTAGATGAAGTTCTGACTTCACCAGCTCCTCAGGCAGTGCCTCTGATCCCTCCCAGGGATCACCACTCTTCGCCAGTTACTCTGACATTGGGTCTCCTTGTGCCTGCTGCCCCTATTCATACGACAGCAGCACTGTCAGGCATCTTGCATCAGCCCCCTCCATCAGGGCCTGTTGAATGGCCTTACACGCAGGGTCTGACGACATTAGGGCTCATGTCTGGCACTCTCACGTCGGGTTCCCCGACGTTTATGCCCTTTTTGTCAGCTCCTCCGACGACAGCTATCCCGACGTCAGGCATTTATTCTGGCCCTCCCAGATATCTAGGTCAAGACCTACCATCCGGTCACTTTACTGGACATCAGGCCTTCCTACCTCTGTCATCAGGTCAGTCGATGCCTATCTATTTCCAGGGATATCAGCAGGGATACCCATATTATCAGGGATACCCCTCTCATCATTTTACAGGTGCAGGAGCTCCTCTTTATTCGCCCTCTGCTATCCCGCCTCCTCCTCCCCAACCAGACTTCCAGGCTATCGTACAGTCTTGCTGGAAGGACGCGAGGTATCAGCTCTTTATAGACCTGGAAAGTAGGCTCCCTAGTCAGGAGATGGGTACTATTTGCATCTCAATACAGGTGCACATCAGGTACTCCCCAAGGATGTTCCTTTCCCAGACTTTAAATGTCTGGAGGTGAAACCCCAGGATTCAGACAGTAGTCGTCAAAATCCTCATCTGACGAGCTATCCCCCCTCCCGGGGAAGGAATCTCTTAAGTCCCCTCCGGAGGACCCTTCCTTTATGGAACTCCTCCATATTATCCAACAAATGAGCAGCTGGAATGCAGAGGATCTGGACCTCATGCGAAAACACCTGGCAGAGCACCTCAACTTGGAGGCTGCCACCCCTATTCCGGTTCCTCCCTGGATAGCTCTTCACACTGACCTAACGACCACTATATGGAAACTGCCACACTCAATTCCTGCCATCCCCGGAAGGCAGACAGGATCTACTGTTCTCCTGGAGGAGTTCCCTTTCTGGACTCACACCCTAAGGCAGATTCAGTGGTCATCGCTGCCGCGTATGATCTCTCGGTTAACCCCAAGTACATGAGCACGTGTCCCCCACCCCCCACCCCACAGACAGAGTCCAGACAGCTGGAACAATACGGAAAAAAGTTCTACTCCTCGGCCATTTGTGCCTTACGCTCGCTTAATTACATGGCACACATGGTGTCTTATAAAAAAACCCCTTTGGTCAGACTGGAGGACAGAATTTCCTCCCTGGAGGACTCAGACCTGAAGATGGAGATAGCTAAAGAATTCCCCTTTCCAAAATTTCTTGCAGGCCGCGTCCCAGACCACCTACGACTCAGTAGATGCTGTGGCTCGTGCCTTGGCTATGGCCATCAGCCTCAGAAGGCATGCTTGGCTGCGGATCTCAGGTCTTTCGGACAGTGTCCAGGCAGCCATTCAGGATGTCCTTTTTAGGGGTTCAGTCCTCTTTGGTGGGGATACCAAGGACATGATCACGGGCCTCCAAGACAGTGGCCAGGCCCTTAAATCGGTACGCTCTACATACAGAGCTGGTACCCCCAAAAAGCAGCCCTTTCGGTGCAACACCAAGCTCCAAGGGAAGCAAGAGCCCCCCAAGAAACAAAACAAAAGGAGAGCAGCGGGCTCCACCTTTTGTTCTCTACTGTCCGCCAAAACCCAGAGACAGGCAGGAGGCCCTTTGCCCCCACGCCCCTCTGCCTTCTGACTTGCCCAGTCTTCCCTCCCCTACAAAGCGTGGAGCCAGTTTGGGGGGGGGGGGGAGATTCGCCCATCATGTCCAGGCATGGCAGGAGATCACCTTGGATGTGTGGGTCCCTCAACTCGTTTCCCAAGGGCACGCACTCAAATTTCTGGAGCTTTCTCCAGACTCTCCTCCCGGTTGCTTGCATTACTCCCTGAACCAAGCACCGTTGGTCGAGGAGGAGATCAGGTCTCTAGTGCAAAAGACCGCCATCAAGCCTGTGCCTTTTGCCCAGAGGGGAAAGGGATACTACTCCCACTTCTTCCTGGTCCCAAAGAAGACGGGTGACCTCAGACCCATCCTGGAACTCTGCAGCCTGAACTTCTCTGTTGAGTACAAGAGGTTCCATATGCTGACTGTTAAGAGCCTTCTGCTACTGCTACAGCAGAATCAATGGCTCTGTGCCCTGGATATGCAGGACGCCTACATACCTATCCCGATATTCCTAGGCCACAGCCGTTTCCTGAGATCTCTTTTCCGGGGGAGCACTTTCAGTTTACAGCCCTCCCCTTTGGCCTGTCCTCGGCACCCAGGGTCTTTACCAAGTGCCTAGCAGTGGTGGCAGTGGCCTTACGCCACCAGGGTAGAGTGGTGTTCCCGTACCTGGACGATTGGCTCATTTCAGCTCCATCCATGGACACCCTTCTGGACTCTCTCTTGGTTATCCTGGACCTCTTTTCTTGACTGGGGATTATGGTCGGTTTCCCCAAGTCATCCTTAACCTCCTCCCAGAACCTTCAGTTTATATTGGTGGTTTTGGACACGGTCCAGTGCAGAGTCTTTCTCCCCTCAGGCAGAGCAGAGACTCTCTGGGAGCAGGTCACTCTATTGATCTCATCCAGATCTCTTCCAGCCAGAGCATTGCTACCCTTGCTGGGCTTGATGGCAGCCTCTGTCTCCACAGTTCCTTTGGCCAGGTTGCATATGCGGATATCCCAGTGGACTCTTCAGGTCCAGTGGGATCAGCGTTTGGACGATCTGGACCATCCTATTCTGGTCTCCAGAACAATTCGGAGAGATCTCCAATGGTGGGCTAGACCCTCTCAATTTGTCCAAGGGACTTCCATTCCGAAGTTACCCCACACTATGGACCCTCACCACGGATACTTTGTACCTGGGTTGGGGAGCGTACCTGGGGGACCATTGGACTCGAGGTTCGTGGTCCCAAGTATAGATGTCATTACACATTAACATTCTGGCGATGAGGGCGGTTCTATATGCCCTGCAGGCCTTTCAGACCATATTTTCCAAGGGAGCAATCCAGACAGACAATATGTGAGTAGTCTGGTACATCAACAAACAGGGAGGCACCCGATCGTACCCCTTATGCAGGGAGGTGATACGGGTGTGGAATTGGGCAGTCCAGCATGACCTGATCTTCCTGGACATAAGTCTCCACCACTCATTCACACTAATGGGATCAGCGCCGGAGGCACTAGGACCCATCGGGAGCAAACTTTTTTTGTTTGAAAGTCGGCGCCGCGAGGAGCGGCACCACGAGCCTCAGCTCGTGCGGTAATGAATATCCCGCGCCGACCTTCCAACCGCCTCAGTCCTTTTTTCCCACCGTCGAGTGCACTTAAGTGACGACGTCGCTCGACTGCCAGGAGTCAAACTTCAAACTAGCAGCATAGTTTTCAGTTTTATTGTTTTGTAATAATATCTCGAATAAGGACCTCTCTTTTAAGTCTCTGCTGAAAAACTTGATTTCCACCCTTTCTCTCCAAACTATAGACATCGATCCTGGGAAATTGCTAAGACTCCAATATCTCCATGTTCCAGAGATCCCTACGGATTTGACTCCTCTGGTATAGCCCTCCTTTGAGACGCTGTCTCAAATGGTATGGAGTAATCCTGCTATCATTCCTTCGGTGGCTAAATCCATAGATAGGAAATACTCAGCCCCCAAGGATCGACCCATTCTGGCAGAGAACGATAAGGTTGTCCTTCCCCCAAACTACTACAGCTCGACCTGTTAACAAAGAATCTCGTAAGATAGACACTTTAGGTAAGAGAGTCTTTGCTGCTTCCATTCTGGGTATGCATATTGCCAGCTACCAGGGCTATTTCTCTCATTATGAGTATATTCTTTGGCATTCACTCAAACAGATGGTTGAAGCTCTACCGGAATCGGATACAAAGTCAGAGCTTCTTCAAACCATTACCAGGGGTATCGAATCCAACAACCAGCAAGTTAAAGTGGCTATGGATGCTTTCGATACTGCTTCCAGAGCGGCAGCAGCCGGCATTTGTACCCGGCGTCATTCCTGGCTGCGCACTTCAGGTTTTACGAATGACTCACAGAAGCAGGTAATGGCGTTGCCTTTTGATGGTGTGTATCTCTTCGGCCCTCAAGTAGAACAGGCTCTAGAAGCTACACAAAAAACTAGGTCAGCCATTAAGTTGGCTCGACCTCCTCCTGTCCCCTCTTGAGGGGGTGTTAATAAACGCCAGTTTCATAACCGTCAGTCCTTTCGAGGCAGAGGAAGTTTTCATAAAAACCAAGCCCCCCAGCCTCAAAAGAAAATGCAACAGAAGGCACAAGGACCCAAAGCGCCCAGCGCCACCTTCTGAGTTGTTGGCCCAAGTCCCACCTCAGCTGCCCGAGGTGGACTCTTCCTCAGCGGTGGGAGGTCGTCTGACGCACTTCTACAATCAATGGAAGTCCATAACCTGAGACAAATGGGTCCTCCGGATAATCTGCAAGGGATATTCACTCCAATCTTGTGGAGACCCCTCCGGATCATCCCCCCCAAATGACAGCCCAGGCTGTCAACACTTCAGTCAGACCTTCTCGCGTTCGAGATTCAGGGCCTTCTGAACAACAGGGCAGTAGAAGTAGTTCCGCTGCACCAACGGAACACAGGGTTCTTCTCACATTACTTTCTGGTTCCAAAGAAAACCTGGGGCATGCGCCCCATTTTGGACCTCAGAAAACTAAACAAATTTCTGCCCAAGGAGAAATTCAAGATGACTTCACTAGGAACCTTGTTACCTTTGCTTCATCAGCATGACTGGCTAGCCTCCCTAGACGTGCAGGATGCTTACCAGCACATCTCTATTCACCCGAAGCATCACAAATTCCTAAGGTTTGTGGCTCTGGGACAGCATTATCAGTTCAGAGTCCTGCCCTTTGGGCTATCCTTGGCGCCACAAGTTTTTACAAAGTGTTGTGCAGTTCTCACAGCGCACCTCAGAAAGATCGGAATTCAAGTGCTCCCTTATCTGGACGATTGGCTTCTGGCAAGTCCTTCCCGGCAGGGAACTCTGGACGCCGTAGCCATGGCTTCAAGCTTTCTCACATCCATGGGAGTCCTGCTAAACCTCAAAAAATCGCAGCTGCAGCCCTCCCAGAGACTCCTTTTTTATAGAAACTCTTCTGGACACCTCCTGTGCGAAGGCTTTTCTTCCAGGGGACAGGAGGAGCAATATCCTTCAGATGGCCCATCACATCGGGGAGAGCAACTTGGTTCCAGCTCTCTCAATGCAACGGATGCTAGGTCTCATGGCATCTTCGATGTTCACTGTACCCCTAGCACGCCTTCACGTGAGAACTTCTCAGTGGATGCTCAGTACTCAGTGGTCCCGAACCACTCACCCGCAGTCCTTTCTCATCAAGGTGACAGAACCTCTAAAGAGGTCACTCACCTGGTGGTCGCAAGAGAACAATCTCCTAGAAGGGTATCCCTTTGCTCTTCTGGATCATCAGATTTCCATCACCACAGACGCGTCCCTGATGGGGTGGGGGGCTCACTGTCACTCTCCACACTCAAGGAACGTGGACACGGGTTGAGTCCCAGCTTCACATAAATGTCCTGGAAATGAGAGCCGTCCTTTATGCGGTCTGGGCATTGAAGGACATTCTCTGTCACAAGAGCATTCTCCTTCAAATGGACAACAAAGCAGTGATGTATTACATCAACAAACAGGGCGGCGCTCACTCTTACCCCTTATGCAGAGAAGCGATGAGAGTGTGGGAATGTTGCTTGCAGCACAAGTCTCTAATTCAAGCGGTCTACCTGCCAGGAGTACAGAATGAACTGGCGGACCGCCTCAGCAGAACAGAGACATATCCTCACAAATGGTCTCTCGACTCAGCCGTAGTTCAGTCAATATTCGCAGAGTGGGGAACTCCAGACCTGGACCTTTTTGCATCCCCACTCAACACAAAACTGCCTGTCTTCTGCTCCAGAAATCCAGGGCCTAGCGTTTTCTGTCAGGATGCGTTCAGGCTGCAGTGGACAAAACGCTTTCTATACGCCTTTCCACCTCTTCCTCTAATTCAGAGGGTACTTCTCAAGTTCGAATCCCAGGGGGACAAAATGATCCTCATTGCTCCCTTCTGGCCTCAACAAATGTGGTTTCCACTACTCAACAGTATGTCGGCAGCTCCGCCAAAACCACTCCCACTTCAGACGAATCTCTTGACTCAAGGGCTGGTTGTTCATCCCAGCTTGAGGTCGCTTCACCTTCACACTTGGCTGCTGAAGAGATAGAAGTGAACAGATTCAATGTCTCTCACAGGGTTTCAGATATTCTTTTGGCTGCGCGGAAGCCAGCCACTAGAAAACCTTACACAGCCAAATGGAAGCGTTTTTCGCTCTGGTGTGCAAAATCCTCTTTAAATCCCTTTTCCTGCCCACCAGATAAAATTTTGGAGTACCTCTTAGACTGCTCAAATTCAGGTCTGCAGTACTCTACAGTCAAAGTTCACCTTCGTGCCATTTCAGCTTATCATGAGCAGGTACTTTCCTTGTCACTAGCTCAGTTACCTGTGGTTAAGAGGTTTCTTAAGGGAATTCTGCATACCAGACCTCCTGTAAGACGTCCAGTCGCAGCCTGGGACATTAATCTTGTGCTAGACATGCTCACTCAAAAGCCTTTCGAACTTCTGGCTACCTGTGAGCTAAAATTTCTCACCTGGAAAACAGCCTTCCTGGTGGCCATTACCTCTGCCCGCAGGGTTTCTGAGATACATGCCTTGGTCACAGACCCTCCGTATACTGTGTTATATAAAGACAAAGTAGTCCTTGGAACCCATCCTAAATTTCTTCCTAAGGTTGTTTCAGAGTTCCATCTAAACCAACTTTTAGTCCTTCCCTCTTACTTTGCGGACTTCCATAATGAAGGAGAACGTTCTTTTCATTCCCTGGACATCAAGAGAGCTTTATGTTTCTATCTAGATAGAACAAAGGACTTTCGTAAAGCTCAACAACTGTTTTTCTTTCAGCGAGACCTGGCTGGGTCAACCTGTCACTATCAGGTGTATCTCAGCATGGCTAGTGGCATGCCTTCACCACTGTTATTCCATGGCGCAGGTTAAGCTGGAGGGCAGAGTGTACGCTCACTCTACTAGAGGCGGTGGCGGCATCTTTGGCAGAAATCCATGGCGTTCGCGTTGCAGATATTTGCAATCGGCTGCCTGGAGCTCAGTGCGTGCTAAACACTATGCCCTGGATGTCCATGCCAGACGACATCTGTCCTTTGGCAGAACCATCCTTAATGGACTTCTATCCTAAAACTGTGAGCTCTTGGTCTCTCCTGCCGCCCTCTCGGGGGGATTATTAGCTTGGTACTCTCCCATTAGTGTGAATGAGTGGTGGAGACTTATGTCCAGGAAGATATGGAAATTACGTACCTACCGTAATTATTGATCTTCTTGGACGAGTCTCCACCACTGATTCACACTCCCACCCTCCATCCCCTGAGCTCACCTCTGTTGCTGGTCTTCACTCCCTCAAATCTTTAGGCTGTGAAGACTTCTTTGTTGACCCTTCTTATACAGGTCTTCCGGACTATCTTATGTCCGGTTTTTGGTTAGGCTATCCTTCTAGGTTAGTTAGGCTGCACCTCCTCGGGAGGATTGAGGCGGTTGGAAGGTCAACGCCGAGATATTCATTACCGCACGAGCTGAGGCTCGTGGTGCCGTCTCAGGCGCCGAATTTCCAACAAAAAAGTTTTCTCCCGATGGGTCCTAGTGCCTCCGGCGCTGATCCCATTAGTGTGAATGAGTGGTGGAGACTCGTCCAAGAAGATCAAGAATTACGGTAGGTACGTCGTTTCCATTTCCTCACAGTTGTGCACATTCCAGGCGTTCACAACGTCCTGGTGTGCAGCCTCAGTCTGACGTCGTCCCTCGCTCACGAGTGGGAAATAAGTCGGGAGGTAGCAGACACTTTATTCCAGAGGGAGGGTCACCCAGAAATTGATCTGTTCGCCTCCCTATCCAGTGCAGAACTTCACAGCTTTTGCTTGTTCGTCCCAGTGCCTGGAGCTTTCTGGCATGACGTGTTGTCCAGGGAAGTTCTTATACGCCTTCCCTCCATTTCCCATTCTTCAGAGGGTACTTCTCAAACTTCAGGCAGAGAGTTCTCAAATTATTCTAGTGGCTCCTCTCTGGTCGAGGCAAATTTGGTTTCCACTATTGCAGCAGCTTTCAGCAGAACCCCTAATTCCTTTACCTCTCAAATATGACCTATTGACTCATGATCAAGACAGGTTGGTACATCCAGGAATCAGGACACTGCATCTTCATGCGTGGCACCTTCAGACATAGTTAGAGCGTGCTTTGGGGTTTCTCACAAGGTCACTCAGGTCTTGGTGGAAGCCAGAAAACCATCTACTAGATCCACCTACGCCATGAAATGGAATTGTTTTTCCATTTGGGCGACCGCTAAAGAGCTGGATCCCTTTTCATGCTCTGCTCCTCAAATCATGGAGTACCTCCTTCATCTGTCCGATTCCGGTCTGTCGTACTCATCCCTTAAAGTCCACTCGCGGCCATTTCAGCCTACCACGTAAAGGTGGAGGGGAAAACCGTAGCTCAGTTGGAGGTCTCTAAGACCTTCTTGAAGGGGATCCTCCTATTTGTAACCCTACCCTACCTAGTTTCTTCCTAAGGTGGTTTCTGAGTTCACGCTGAATCAAACGGTTGAACTCCCGGTTTATTACCTTGACCATTCGAATGGGGGGAGGGTCTCCTTCCCACTCTGGATGCTCACAGAGCCCTCAGATGCTACGTTCGCCATACTAAGGAGTGCAGAAAATCTGATCAGCTTTTTGTCTCCTTTGCCCCCAAATCCTTGGGAGTGGCAGTTTCTAAACAGTGCCTTTCTAAATGGCTCAGTAACTGCATTCGCTTCTATTACCAGAAGTACAACAATCCTCTTCCGGAGGAGGTCAGAGATCATTGCACTAGAGGCATGACTACCTCTACTGCGCTCTTGTGGAATGTTTCTGCAGCAGAAATCTGTGCTGCAGCAACCTGGAGTTCCGTCCATACCTTGACAAAGCATTATAGTCTGGATATTGCCTCTAGGCGTAGGGCCGGGTTCAGCCTTGCCGTCTTGCAGGGCCTATTGTCTTAGGCTGGTTCTGTGCTCTTTTTCTTTTGCTCCTACTCCCGTGACTCTGTCTGTCTCTCTGAGTGACTGCTTGGAATTCAGTCCTATTAATGTAATGGCCTATTGCAGGAACCCTCTCGAGGTAAGATAGTACAGTTACGTAAGAACTTACCGTAACAGTAGATCTTCAAGAAAGGTTTCTGCAGTAGGTCACAATTTCCCTTCCTCTGTCCCCCAGTTCTTATGCATTTTCTTTCAGTCATTTTGAACTGGGCTCCAAGATTTCACCCTTTCTACTGTCCTATCCTCCTTGGATCTCTGGCAGGAGAACGGGAAAGTGGGCACGGGGACCGCCCACTATATAGGGTCATGCTGATGTCAGTCGCGTGACGGATGGGTGGTCCCCTGCCTGACACTGCTGGAAAAGCTTGCTGTGCGGTCCTGACGCCAGAGGGCGCAGTCCTGTATGTAATGATCTACTGCAGGAACCTCTCTCGAAAATCTACTGTTATGGTAAGTTCTCGCATAACTATACTTTCCTAGGGCACCTTGGTTCGCATATCAGCAAGCTGAAGCTGACGAAGGAACTGAGGATCCCTGGGGCTGCCCACTCTTACATAGTCAAACAGTGATCAGGTCACTCTGTGGGCGGCCTCTAGGCAAAGACTGCTGGGAAAGCCTGCCGTGTGAAAGAGTGCCCTATGGTGATAATCCAAGTGTATTACCTGCTGCAAGAGATTCTCTTGAAGATCTACCGTAACGGTAAGTACGCAACAGTACTTTCTAGGAGTGGTATATGGTGCACATCCGCACAACCCACCCGACTTCCCCAGGCAAGTGGCACATGGATCCTTGCTTCCAGCATGCAAGATCTGACATCACGGGGTGGTGCTTAGGAGGATACCACATGAGTGGGTGGGAGGAGCTTAGCTTGAAGACCTTCCGGCAAGATTTAAAGGGGAAGGAAGAACTGGGTGTAAGCATGAAAAGGGGCCACCAAAATGTGGCATTTGGCTCAGTTTTTAAACTCCATAATTTATTAGTTATGTTAAGTATTTTTTTATACTGTGACTCGCCTAATAAACAGTGACTATGTTGTAAGATAACTCCATTATAGGGGCATGAGAAAAAACATCCACAAAGTTGCATGTGCAGTGGGGACCTCACGCTATAGCTGCACATGTAACAAGGGACGTTAAACTACAGGTGCACGTGTAACAAGGGTCATTAAAGTACCACTGAATGTTTAATAAGGGACAGTAACAAAAATTTAAGTTCCAAAAAATGAATCTTTCAAAGTACTAAGACTTTCATACAACCACAGACTGTTAAAAGTTTTACATATTTACAATAATGGTACTTTTTAATTAGGAGGATGGACTAAAAATGCTGTATTACAGGTCCAATGCACAGACTATAACTACAAACTAAAAAATTTACATATTTACAAAAACTGTATAATTTGCTTGTGCACCATGATGAAATATGAGGCATGAATCAAACGCCTACTGAATGTTTTCACCCAAGTCCCCTTTATTAAGAGACCTGTATGGTATGCTAAAAAGTTGATGAATCGATTTATTTATTTATTTTTTTTTAAGCTTTTTTGTACTTCGAAATGATTGTTTTCAGTTTCTCTGTCTGTGTTTCAAAAGCGGCATCTACTCCAAGTTTATTGGTCCAGAAAAACAACTTCTTTGTACATTGACATTATTCCGATACCATGGCAGGAGAAAACACACCCATGCTGTTGGAGTAACTTCATTGAGTACAATGTTTTCATTGTATCCACAGTAGTTACTAGTCCAGTGCAAAATCCCTTTGAATAATAAATGGTATAAAACTTATTAATTTGTATTTGTTCTGGATCTGAAACTATTTTGATCTTACTTGGAGAAATAGCTCTTGCAGCAGGTTACACCATTAGGACTGAAGCCGGCAGGCGCCAGGACCCCAAGGAAATTTTCTAGCTAGCTGTATTCAGCGGGGGACTGCCTCCGACGTCGCTCCCACCCCCGACATCAGGCACAGTACATAAGGAGGTGGTCCCCCATAATCCCCAGTTCTTTTCCCGCCGTCGACTCACCAGCATCGGCCTCTCGGTCTCTACCTAGCGCACGATGACTTAGAACTTTGAGTTTCTCCAAACTAATGTCCTCTCCAACTCCTTCACTTGAGGGACACCTTTCCAAGTGTGCCTGTGGAAAACGGATCCCTTTTAAGGATCCTCATTCCTCCTGTGTCCGGTGCTTAGGCCCGGACCATGACACCAAGGCCTGCACCTTCTGCCAAGGGTTCAACAGCCGCACCAGGATCCGCCATCAGAAGGCACTTCAGGCTTATCTGCTGGAAGAAAAACTTAGCAGGATGGACCAAGAACCTTCCTCCAGGGGTGATTCTTCTTCCAAGGCCCATAAACACCGGGAGAAAGCAAGGTCCAGATCCCCAAACTGGGCCTCGGACTCCCGTAGCTCAGGCTCCACCAGGTTGGACCGCTCTCCATCAAGGGCTCGTTCTCAGCCTCCTCCGGTCAAAGTCCAGGCTTCACGCGGCTCTTCGACTCTCCAGCCTATCAAGACTTCAAGGCCCTCGGCTTCCTCCACTCCCTCTCAGGCCTCTTCCAAGTCTTCTGAATGCCACAAGTCTTCCTCATCGACCCGACATCAGGACCCTGACGCCAGGTCAGTCTCCCAGCCTCCCAGAGGTCCGGATCCACCACCCTGGAAGACTAAAGACCTGACGTCCCTAAAGCGGACGTCGGACCAAACGTCGGCCAAGCAGCCGACGTCGGCCAGGCATTTGCCGGAGCCGCGGACACCAGCCAGGCACCAGACGCCAGCCGTGTGTTCGCTGGACCTGAAGGCGTCTGCCAAGCGACTGACGTCGGCCTCGCATTCACCGGAGCCGAAGGCCACCTCCCAGTCACTGGTGGACACCGGTCTCATGGATTCAGTGGAGGAGGACACAACGCTGCCTGAAGACCAGGTAGGTGACACTAAGGACGCCGGGCTCCCGAGGGAACCTTCGCCCACCCCGGAGACACCCGCGGACCCGACGCCCGACCCCAGCAACAGACCACCAGCGCCAGGCCCATCGTCTGGCATGAACCTGCAAGAAGTAAAGGACCTCTTTACTTTCTGGTGTGGCACCATCCGAAAGGATGTGGTCCCTGTAAAACCTCCTCCACCACCTACGCTCCCTCCTCCACCAAAGGGGCCAGCAGGACGACCACCAACCCCTAAGGAACAGACTCCACCTCCTAGGGGTAGATCCAAGGACTGGAGAAGGCCTCCCTCAAGATCTCCATCAGGGTCCCCCAGCCCCAAGCGACCCAGACGTCATCGGTATACTCCATCGGGGAGGACTCCAGATCGGATACCTCGGATTATTCCAGATCTCCTTCTCCCACTCAGCATTCCATCACCTGACCCACATGACCTTCCCAGGTCTCCTCTGGATGATCCCTCCTTCTCTGAGATCATGAGGCACATCCAGGACAACATGGGATGGGATGCTGAAGACCTCGACCCCGAAAGGCAGCGCCTTGCCTGTTATCTTCAGCAGAAAGACCCAAAGCCTGTGGTGGTGCCACCTTTGGTGGACACCTTCGCGGACGTCACCAAGGCTGCATGGAAGTGTCCGCATTCCACTTCCACTGTGCCGAAGAAAGCTGACCACCTGTACAAGGCCCCGAGAGAGGACCAGTGCTTGGCTCAACAACCTCTGGCAGACTCCCTGGTCATTACGGCCTCACATGACCGGTCCCAAAGACCACAACACATGAGCACACAGCCACCGGACCTGGAATCCAAACAATTGGATGCCCTGGGGAGGCGCATATGTGCGGCTGCTACATGCTCCATCAGGTCTCTGAGCTACCTAACCCACATGGTACAATTTCAGAACGCCCTATGGGAACAGGGCCAGGACCTGGTCGATAAGCTTCCGGATGGTGATCAGAAGATGGAGCTCCTAAACCTTCTCCGCACAGGGTTTGATGTGGGTACCCAAGTACTACGAGCCGCATACGATTCTGTGGACTCGTCCGCCAGAGTGGCAGCTCCAGGCATTTGTCTCTGGCGGCACTCTTGGCTCCGTGTCTCCGGCTTCACCCCGGACGTACAGAAGAACATTCTTGATGTCCCCTGCAACGGCGAAGTACTTTTTGGTGAACCCTCGGAGAAGGTTGTCATCAAACTCCAGGACGCTGGGAAGGCAGTCAGGTCTGTACAGGCAATGTACAGATCCAGGCCTGGTTCCTTTCGGAGGAACCAGAACCGTTTTCGCAGCTGGCAACAAAGGGGTACTTTTCAGCGTAAAGCCCAGGCTAAGTCGTCCCCAGGCAGAGCCCAATACTACACCAAACCAGCCCAGCCTGCAGAGACCAGTGCTGCCACAGCATGACTCCTTCCTGGCCCCCGGCCCTCCTCTGGATCAACGGGCACAAAAGGTCGGGGATCGCATCGCTCACCACTTTTTAGGGTGGCAGTCGATTACCGCCGACCGGTGGGTTCTCCAATTGGTCAAGAAAGGCCACTTAATAGAATTTCTCGACCACCCACCGGCAAGACCTCCCCTGCTTTCCCGTTACTCGGGTCAGCACGTCCTGCTCATACAGCAGGAGGTGCTCGCACTTCTGGGAAAAGAGGCTATAGAGCACGTACCATGGAACCAGAGGAGTGCAGGATATTATTCTCACTTCTTTCTGGTTCCCAAGAAAACAGGGGACCTCCACCCGTTACTGGACCTCAGCGACCTCAACAAGTTGGTCCTGTACAAACGCTTCCGCATGGTGACCCTCCCAGGTCTGATTCCCATGCTCAAGCAGGGCACTTTTCTATCATCCTTGGACATGCAGGATGCTTACTTGCATATACGTGTTGCTCAAGTGCACAGGAAGTTTCTGCGCTTTGAGTTTCAGGGTCACCATTATCAGTTCCAAGCCCTTCCCTTTGGACTGTCATAGGCATCTCGGGTATTCACAAAGTGTATGGCGGTCGTAGCGGCGTCTCTTGAGGAGACAAGGCCACTACGTGTTCCCCTACCTGGACGACTGGCTTCTCATGGCACCCTCTCGGGAGGCCCTGATGTCCGCTGTTCATTACACTCAGTCTCTGTTCGAGACGTTGGGCATCATCATCAATCAAGAGAAGTCACACCTGGTTCCGTCACAGACTCTGCAGTTTATAGGAGCAGTTCTGGACACTGTCCAGGGGAAAGCTTTTCTTCCCCAGGACAAAGTGAAATACATCAGATCCCTCATCAGGGACATTTTGGCGAAGAAGGCCATTCCTGCCAGACTGGTCGTTTGCCTGCTCAGACACATGGCTGCGGCCATTGCAACAGTCCTGCTAGCTTGTCTCCATATGCGGGTGACCCAGTGAATGTTACAGGTCCAATGGGATCAAAAGCAAGACCATCTGCAGCTCCCAATCCGGATCACGAAGGCTGTAATCCGGGATTGGCAATGGTGGCTAGATCCGAAGAACCTGTCGGCTGGAGTCCCCTTCATTGCGCCGTCTCCGATTGTGACACACTCCACAGATGCCTCGGGGCTCAGATGGGATGCACACCTCGACGGTGTATGGTCTCAGGGCCTGTGGACAGCCCAAGAGACTCATCTCCACATAAATATCCTGGAAATGAGAGCAGTTTTTTATGCCCTATAGGCCGTCCAGGCGGAGATTCCACCGGGTACTCTTCTGTTGCAAACAGACAATTTCACGGTGATGTATTACCTCAACAAACAAGGAGGCGCCTGTTCCTACCCGCTTTGCAGAGAGGCCATGAGGGTGTGGGATTGGGTTTTGCAACACGGCGCAAACCTCATTGCTGTTCATGTCCCAGGAGTGGACAACGTCATCGCAGATGGCCTGAGCTGCTCTCGGGCCAGAGTCCACGAGTGGGAACTACTCCAGGAGGTAGTAGAGGATCTGTTTCGCAGATGGGGGTACACCAGAGTTAGACCTTTTCGCATCCCCATCCAATGCAAAACTGCCCAATTTTTTCTCACTAGATCCAGGGCCTGGTGTTTTCTGGTGAGATGCGTTGTCCCTCTCCTGGGCGGGCAGATTCCTCTATGCCTTCCCCCCTTTCAGTTGATCCAGAGGGTCCTTCTGAAACTTCGCAGAGGGCAAGCAACGCTGATACTCATCATGCCGTTCTGGCCCAGGCAGATCTGGTTCCCTCTACTACATCAGCTATCCTGGGAACCTCCGGTATCTCTGCCAGTCAGCTCTCACTTGTTGTCTCAGGAGGTGGGCTCCTTGGTCCATCCGGACCTTCGTTCGCTGAGCCTGCACGCTTGACTCCTAGAGACATAGCCATTTTGCGACAAGGGGTCTCGCAAGAGGTAGCTGACGTTCTGGTGGCCGCGAGAAAACCGGCCACACATGCTACTACGCCATGAAATGGTGCTGTTTGCCTGTGGGTTCAAGCGGGGGGTTCGCCTCTAGACTGTCCAGAAAAGTCGGTCTTGGACTACCTCCTGTCTCTTTTTCAGACAGGCTTGGCCTACTCCTCCATCAAAGTACACCTCTGTGCCATCTCAGCCTATCATTTTCCTATAGGCCAACGCACCATATCTCAGTTGGACACGGCATGAGCCTTCCTGAGAGGTATTCTCCACCTTGGACCTCCAATTAAGGATCCGATTCTGCCATTGGGATCTACCCTTTGTCCCTGAGCAGCTTATGCTTCCACTCTTTGAGCCAGCCGCGGATTGCGAGCTACGTCTTCTTACTTGGAAGACGTTGTTTTTAGTTGCCGTTACCTTGGCCAGAAGAATTTCTGAACTTCATGCACTCATGTGCAAAGAGCCTTATTTGGTTTTTCACCAGGACAGGGTATCCCTATGGACTAATCCTAAGTTTCTACCTAAGGTGGTCTCAGCTCTCACCCTTAAACAGGACATCGATCTACCAGTGTACTTCCCTAAATAATCAAATCGAGGAGAGGCCCCTGTTGCACATTAGATGTGCATAGGTGTCTTCGATACTACCTGACCAGAACCAAACACCACCGAAATTCTGATCAGCCTTTTGTCTCCTTCGCCCACAGGATGATGGGAGCTCCCGTTTCCAAGCAGTCGCTGTCCAGGTGGCTCATACATTGTATCACGTTCTGTTACCAGAAGTGCAACAAACCCTTACCGGGCACAGTTAAGGGTCATTCCACAAGGGGGGTGGCTACCTCCTTTGCGGCCTTAAAAAACGTTTCCACCTCAGCCATCTGTGCAGCAGAGACTTGGAGCACTGTGCACACCTTCATCAGTCATTATAGCCCGGATGTTGCATCGAGGCGAAGAGCAGGTTTTGGTCTAGCAGTCCTTCAAGGACTTCTGTCCTAGGTTCAGGTTCTGTTAAGGATTTGTACCTTCCCTTCTCTCGATGGTGTGGGATTTCCATTATTGCTGGGGAATCTGTCCTAATGGTGTAACCTGCTGCAAGAGTTGTTTCTCGAAGTAAGATAGTACAGTTACGTAAGAACTTACCATAACAGTAGATCTTCAAGAACAGCTCTTGCAGCAGGTACTTTCCCTCCCACCATCCCCGCTGGAGGTAGATTCTCATTCCAACATCGTTCTCCTAGGATCAGGTGTTCTCAGCATCTCTCTGATTGCCATTTGATGGCGGATCCTCAGTCTCCTCTTCTGATGTCATCCAGCGGCCGGGAGTCTCCAGCGGGAGAACTGGGGATTCTGGGGGACCACCTCTTTATGTACTGTGCCTGACGTCGGGGGCGGGAGCGACGTCAGAGAATACTGCTAGCTAGAAAATTTCCGTGGGGTCCTGGCGCCTGCCGGCTTCAGTGCTAATGGTGTAACCTGCTGCAAGAGCTGTTCTCGAAGATCTACTGTTACGGTAAGTTCTTACGTAACTGTACTATTCTTGGTGGAAAAACAGTAGGGATGCTAGAGGATGACAGAGCAGCATGCATATTCTTTTTTAAATCAAAGTAAGGGGGTGTTCAATTCGCCAATATACCAGGCACACTAGGGTCATTAGATAAAACTGCGTTAGGTGAAGCTATGTCAAAATCTTTGTAGTAGTTGGTGCAATGGAGTCAGCAGGAGCAATAGAAACATGAGCAGCTGTGGAGTCTGCAGAATTGACATGGAAGGCTGTGGAGTATGCTTGAGCAGAGCAACATGGAAAGCTATAGTGAACGGGAGCTTTGGGTAGACCACTAGACATGGTGGTGTCAGGCAGTAGGACAGAGGGCACAATGGCTGACAAAAGAACAGGAGTATGTTTCTCACTTTGCCACAAATGCAGCAGAAGCTGTTAGCTTCTTTATCTTTCAGTTTCAAGTATTCCTTAGGTTTTTTACAAGGACCATCTTCATGAGAATCAGAGGATCTTACTTAAAGGGTATTTCTTGCAGCAGGCCTTCACTGGTAGGACTCCGCCATCATGTGCTAGGACCACACGGTAACCTTTTTAGCTAGCAGTGTACCAGAGGGGGCCGCCCACCTCCGACATCAGTGTCTGTCATCAGCCTATATTATACAAGATGTGCGGCCCCCGAACCATCGTCAGTTCTTTCCCGTTGTCAACCAGCGCACGTTGGAACACCGACTCTGTCGCTGTTAGTCAATCGCCAGTTTTTCCATGTTTTATAACCGTGCTTTCTTGTTTCTTTAGTCGAGTAAACATCGACATTTTTCGGTGTCCACTCCTTTTATGTCTTCTCAGCCTTCTTCAACTTTCGAACGGTCCACTAAGTACGCCTGTGGCAAACAGATCCCAGACAAGGATGGCCATTCTGCTTGCCTCTTCTGTCTAGGCCCCAACCACGACATTCAGGCCTGTGAGGGATGCCAGAAGTTTAATCCAGCCTCCAGAAGACTATGCCAGAGCATCCTGGAGAGCCACATCCTCGAGCAGAAGGCCACCCAGATGGAATAGGAGCTGCAGGCCTGGATCTCCTCTGCTTCCCCAGTCCAGTCATTGGGCTCTTCCTCCTCCAAGTTGAAGGATAAATCAGGGAAGCACAAACACCGGGGCAGTCCCCCATTATCCTTCCACTCGCGGTCGCGGCAGAAGGTTCCTTCGTCGACTGCTTTGGAGGTCTTCCTCCCTCGGGGGTCGACCTCCAGGGCCCAGAATTCCCTTTATCACTCAGGACTGCCGGTGGCCCCACAGCCCACCTGGGTCTCTGACCGGCAGTGGCTCCTTGGGGCAGGGTATGTTTGTCCCTTCCCCACAGCCCCTGCTTTTCTATACCTTTTTTTCAGTGGGCTGTTCTGCAGGAGGCTCAACTGGAGCTCCTCCAGTTGGAGCGGGTGCTGCTGGCACCAGTTCTCTCCCTATCACCTGTTCCCCCCAACTCCTGTCTTGGTATCTGGGACCGCCGTTGGGCCTACCTCTCAGTCACAGGGGCTGGCTTAGTTGGGCACCGTATTTCCACCTAACCCAGTTCCTGAGCCATCGCCAGCCGGAGCCCTCTTCTCCTGCGTCGTCTCTTCTCATCAGACGCCAGTGCATTTTGCTCGCCATTTCCCAGGTCTGTGCCGTACCACAGCCTGGGCATCCCACTCCAACACCTGTGGGTCTGGCGTCGGCCTGCCTGTATCTGGCTCCTGCAGGGCCAGTGCCGGCATACCCATGTCCTGTGCTGGTCGAACCCCAGCTGCTTTACAACTACCCAGCGCCTGTGGGTCTGGCTCCAGCACACGTGGATTTCCACGGTCTGATATCAGCGCTTTATGTGTTCATGCAGTTACAGGTCCCTCATCCGGGCCTGCCACAGTCATCCCACCCCCAGGGGCACTACTTCTCCTGACCCTGCTTGCCCACCACCCAGCGCTCATGCTATGCATATGGACACTGGTACTCCCGTTCGCTTGGCTGATCCTCTCCCTAGTGATGGTGTGGCTAAGGACTCTGCCTCGGTTGATGAAGCCAGTTCCGAGTCTTCCTCACTGGAAGGGGTCTCTTCGGGGGGACAAAGGTGAGCCCACTAACGGCCCCAAGTCTCCAGCGAATGACCCCACTTTTATAGATATAATAAGACATATCCAGTCTATGCTGGGGTGGGAGACCGAGGAGCAGGACCCCAAGCGTTGCCGCCTGTCTATTTACCTTTGCTAGCATGATGCTTCCCCTCTGGTGGTCCCCCCGATTTATGAATTATATGATGTTATTAGGGCTGCATGGCTTCAACCTCACACTATCCCTGCAGTGCCTAAAAAGGCACACAGAGTTTTCCTCCAGTTGATAAGTCCTTTCTCAGGGAGCATCCCAAGGCTGACTCAGTGGTCATCAACGCGGCACATGACCGCACAGCCATTCGAAGCATCTCAGTGCCCTTCTTCAGACATGAAATCCAGGCAGCTTGACCAGGTGGGCAAGTGTGCCTTTGCCTCAAATATCCTTGCCATCAGAGCCCTTAACTGTCAGGCTCACATGGTGCAGTACCAGAATTTATGGTGGGATCAGACTAGTGTGACAGTCACATCGATGCCAGACTACCCCTCCAAACAGCAGACTCTTCAGGTCCTGAAGATGGAGTCTGATGTTGGTACCGATGTCCTCTGGGCGGCGTACGATGCACTAGATGCCTCTGGACCAGGGGTGGCAGCAGACATTCATCTGCGCCACCATGCCTGGCTCAGGGTCTCTGTCTTCACCCCGATGTTCAGTCCGTATTCTGGACGCCCCCTTCCATGGGCCCAGGCTGTTCGAGGGTGACGTCCAGGACATTATCTCCAAGCTCCAAAACTCGAGGAGGGCCCTAAAGTTGGTGCACTCTATGTACCACACCCAGCCGAAGGTGGGTCATAGGGCCCCTATTCGTTGCTCCTCCAAGAGGCAGTCAAGAGCCCCTCCTAAGGCCCGGGGCAAGCATAAGCCAGGTGCAGAGTTGCCTGTGCCCTCCCCACCCTGGCCACAAGATGTGCCTCCGCAGCCAATTAGGGGCTGCCCCCGCCTCTTGACTCCTTGCCAGCCCTCCATAGGGCTTCAGGAGGTGGCGATAGGGGGTCACTTCTCCCTCCACCTAGACCGGTGGAGGGCCATCACGACAGACAACTGGGTACTTTAGCTCATAGAGCACGGACACACACTAGAGTTTCTGGAGTGACCCACCCTGCAAATCCACCAAAGGTGTCTGCATATCCACCAAACCACCTTCCTCTCATGTGGATAGAAATCCAAGCCTGCTGTAAAAGGCCATAGAGCCTGTACCTCCCTCCTAACAAGGTCGGGGGGTACTACTCCCATTTCTTCCTGGTTCCCCCAAGAAAACGGGGGACCTCTGCCCTATCCTGGACCTGAACAACCTCCACTTGTACGTAGAGTACAAACGTTTTATGATGGTCATTCTGCAGGGTTTACTGCCTCTTCTCCACCAGGGGGACTGGCTATGCTCTTTAGATATGCAGGATGTTAATCTGCACATCAAAGTGTTTGCGGCCCACGGGCGTTTCCTCCATTTCCACTTCATGGTGGAGCATGACCAATTTTGGGCCCTGCCCTTTGGCTTTTCTTCGGCCCACAGGGTTTTTATCTAGTGCCTGGCAGTGGTGGCTGCAGCCTTGAGAGGACAGGGTATTTACGTTTTTCCCTACCTGGATGATTGGCTCTTGGCAGCCCCAACTCTTGCAGACTCTGGAAGGTACTTGCAGGCACCCTGTTCCACTCCCTGGGCATTACTGTCAATTTGCCCAAGTCCTTCCTTACCCCATGCCAGCACCTCCTTTACATAGGGGCTGTCCCAGACACGACTCTGGGCAAGGCATTTTTGCCTCCGGACAGGGCAGAGTGACTCATTGCTCAGGCCTGCCTCCTGCTTAACAGCTGCCACATTCAGGCAAGGGACTTCCTCAGGCTCTGGGGCATATGGCCGCAGCGATTGCGACGGTTCCCTTGGCCAAGCTACATATGAGGATCTCTCAGTGGACCCTTCAGGTACAATGAGACTAGCTGGTAGACTCCTTGGATCAGCTAGTGTTGGTGTCACGCCCAGTCAGGAAGGTATCTGTGGTGGATGGAGCCCATCAGCATGTTTTGGGGGGAAGGTGAGTGGCTTTGATTGCCTCGCCTCCTCAGCATATTCTCATGACAGACGCGTCGATCCTCAGTTGTGGTGCCCACATGGGGTCTCGCCAGACCCAGGGGACTTGGTCTGAGTTTGAGCAGAATCTCCACATTAGTATTGTGGAGATGCAGGCAGACTTGTATGCTCTTCAGACTTTTCAGACTCCACTTTCCCCAGGTCCGCTCTTAGTTCAGATGGGTAATATTTGCGTTGTTTATTATATAAACAAGCCGGGTGGGGGGGTTCCTTCTTACCTGCTGTGCAGAGAAGCAATGAGCATCTGGTACTGGGCCATTGAGCACAGCCTACAACTCTTGGCCATCCATGTTCCCAGTGTCCAAAACGTCCTGGCGGACACACTAAGCCACTCATGGTCCAGGGCTCATGAGTGGGAACTTCCGACTTCGGTGGCAGAAGACCTCTTAAACAGAGGGGGTCGGCCAGAGTCGGACCTTTATTGCGTCCCCACTCAGCGCAAAACTGCCGCATTACTGCTTGCTAGATCCCAGGCCTGGAGTTTTCTGGTGAGACGCATTGTCCCCTCCTGGTCAGGGAGGTTTCTGTATGCTTCCTCCCTCCTCCCCGCTCCTTCAATGGGTTCTAATCAAATTTCCAGATGGAAGGGGTGACAGTGATTCTCCTTGCCTCCTTCTAGCCTCGCCAGATCTGGTTTCCCCTGCTGCAGTAACTGGGGGTGGAATCCCCCGCTTCCCCTGCCCCTGTGCACCAGCTTGCTCTCTCAGGACCAGTGCAACCTAGTCCATCCTGACCACAAGTCACTTCACATTCATGCATGGCTCCTGAAGACATAGCCATAGCCAGGCTTGGGGTTCCCCCAGAGTGGCTAACATGTTGGTTGCAGCCAGGAAGCCGTCCACCTGGGCCACCTATTCCATGAAACAGAAACACTTTGCCCTATGGGCTACTTTGCACCAGTTGGATCCGTTCACCTGCCTGGTGGATCGAGTCCTGGAGTACCTCCTGTCTCTCTTGGATTTGGGCTTAAGTTACTGTTCTATTAAGGTACATCATTCTGTCATCTCTGCATATAATGTACATGTGGGCAGGTGCACAGTGGTCCAGCTTGATGTGACCCGCACTTTACTGCAGAGAATTCTGCCCTTGAAACCTCCAATTCGGGATCCTGTCCCGCCTTGGGACCTTAATTTTGTATTAGAAAAGCTTACGTTTCCTTCCTTTGAACTGGCCGCATCTTGCTAGCTATGCTTTCTGTCATGGAAAGAATTGTTTTTGGTTGCCATTACTTCTGCTTGAAGAGCTTCAGGCCCTCATGTGTAAGGAGCCTTATTTAGTTTTCCACAAGGACAGGGTGTCTTTGCATACCATTCCTAAGTTCCTTCCTAAGGCAGTGTCAGAGTTTACTTTGAATCAGTCCATCCACCAGCCTGTTTATTTGCCGGAGCATTCCAATCAGCGGGAGGCATTGCTCCATACCTTAAATGTACACAAAATTCTGAGATACTATACACACCGGACTAAGGACTCTAGTAAGTCCAGTCAGTTGTTTGTTTCGTTTCCTCTGGGAGAGATGGCTCCCCAGTTTCCAAACAATCTTTGTCTAAGTGGTTGGCAAATTTTATTGTTTACTGTTACCAGACATGTGGTAAGGAACTTCCTGGAGCTGTCAAAGGCCACTCCACAAGGGGCATGGCCACCTCAATAGCTTGTTTTCACAATGTGTCTGCTGCTGACATTTGTGCTACTGTCACCTGGAGTATTGTGCACACCTTTACCAAGCACTACAGTCTGGACGTTGCCTGTAGGAGGCGTGCCAATTTTGGCATGGCGGTTCTCCAGGGCCTTGGCTCTAGGCTGTCACAGTTGCCTGTCAGCCTCCAGGCGTGCCTGTGCGACTAGAACTGCTTGGGACTCAGTCCTACCAGTGATGGCCTGCTGCAAAAGATACCCTCAATATAAGATAGTACAGTTACATATTAACTTACTGTAACAGTAGATTTTCGAGTGGATCTCTTGCAGCAGCCCCTGCTTTTCCCTCACTTCTTCCACATTTTCTTTGTGTTTCGCTCCCCTTCCATCAGGGTGCACCTTCAGCTTTGTCTTCTACTACAGGGTTACCTAGGTGTTCTACTCGGTCCCCCCTTCCAGAATCCTACTTCTGGTCTACAGCGGGAGAACTGAGGAGGGCCTGGGGACTGCATGCCTTATATAGGATAGGCTTACGTCAGATGCTGATGTCAGAGGTGGGTGGCCCCCTCTGGTATACTGCTAGCTAGAAAGGTTTCCGTGTGGTCCTAGCGCCTGATGGCTGAGTCCTACTGGCGATGGCCTGCTGCAAGAGATGCTCTCAAAACTCTACTGTTATGGTAAGTTCTTAAGTAAGTTCCCCCCTCCCCTTAAAAAAGGCAGTATAGCATAGTGGTTTAAGGCTCTGAGCTGCAAATCTGGAGACCTGGGTTTGAATCCCACAGCCCCCACTTGCATACTTTGTGACCCTGAGCAACTCGCTTAACTTCTTGTGCTTCCTGGTTGCACCTGGAAACAAGCTTCGGCTTAGTGTGCCTCTCCTGGTTAAACAATTTCCCCTTCCCCTTAAGTAACTGTACTTTAATCACCCTGAAAAGGCAGAGATTTTCCATGGATCAGTCTTCGCCATTCAGCACTGATGGGTTCTGTCCAGAGGTGCAGGATTCTGTGGGAGCAGTAGCTTTAAGATTTTCAGTAGTGGGGAGCCAACATCGGATACGGCGTCACCCACGAGGCTGATGTATGACATGGCACTCTGGGACTGGCCAGTAATCGACGCCAACTCCCTCTCCTCAGTTCTGTTTTTCCCGCTGTCGAGGCTGCATCTCATGGGAGCTTCAGCACAGAAGACTATGCCATAGTTGTGTCGTTTTGCTTGACACCATTTCGCTGTTTCGACACCTGTTTCAACACCATTCCCTTTTTTTACATTTTTATCTGGTATGGAGTCGAGTGCTATTTCTATTGTTTTTGTTTGGTTCTGTATTTCGCGGTCATGTCCAGTTCGGGGCCTAAAAAATTAGTTAAATCTAAGGTGGGGCTTCCTTCAAAGCATCGGTGCTCCTGTATGAAGCCTATGACCTCTACTGAACGCCATGACTGTTGCCTGACCTGCCTGGGCCCGAACCATGATATGGAGTTATGCGTAGCATGTTTTTTCATGGACCTCCGCACCCTGCAGATTCATACATTAACATAGAAACATAAACTTTGACAGCAGATAAGGACCGCTTGGCCCATCTAGCCTGCCCATTTCCTTACCTACAGGATAGGCCACAGATCCTAGTTAACAAACAGCCTATTTCTTCCTACCCCCCACAAGAATTGCTTGATGTCTGTCCCATGCATTCTTGAATTCTCACACAGTTTTAGACCCCAAAACCTCCTCAGGAAGGTTGTTCCATGCATCCACTACCGCCCTGTGAAAAAAATACTTCCTCACATTGCCCCTGAACCCCCCCCCCGTCTTTAAATTGTGTCCCCTTGTTCTTGCACATCTCTTTTTCTGAAAGATGCTACCCTCTTGGACTTTGTTGATTCCACTGAGGTACTTAAAAGTTTCTATCATGTCCCCCCTCTCCCTTCTTTCCTCAAGGGTATACATATTAAGCTCCTTTAGTCTCTCCTCTTACGGCTTCTCTTGCAGACCCTGCACCATTTTATTTGCCCTCCTCTGGACTGCCTCCTGTCTATGTCCTTGTGGAGATGGGGTCTCCAGAACTGGACGCAGTACTTCAGATGGGGTCTCACCAGCTGTCTGTACAAAGGGATAACAACTCCTGTTTTCTGCCGGTGATGCCTCTCCCTATACATCCCAGTATCCCCCCAGCCCGCCCTACTGCCTTCTCACATTGCTTGCTAACCTTAAGGTCATCTGATATGATTACCCCCAGGTCCCTTTCCTTTTTGTTGTTACTATCCCCCAATGTGTAATCTTCCCGGTTCTTGTTTCCCAGGTGCATTATTTTGCACTTCTTTGCATTGAATCCTAGCTGCCATACTTGTGACCATTCCTCCAACCTTGCTAAGTCCCTTCTCATCCTTTCCATGCCTCCTTGTGTATCAACTCTGTTGCAGATCTTTGTGTCATCTGCAAAGAGGCATACTTTTCCTTCCAGTCCCTCTGCAATGTCACTTATAAAGACATTAAAAAGGACTGGACCCAGCACTGAACCCTACGGTACCCCACTAGTAACCCCTCTTTCTTCAGAGTGGACTCCATTTACAATTACCTTCTGTGTCCTGTTGTCCAGCCAATGTTTTACCCAGGCTACCACCCTGGGACCCACTCCCAGGCTGGTTAATTTGACTATTAATCTTTTGTGTGGGACTGTGTCAAATGCCTTGCTAAAGTCTAGGTAGGCCATGTCCACAGCCCCTCCCTGGTCTACTACTTTGGTCACCCAGTCAAAGAAATCTGTTAGATCTGGCCTGACATGACCTTCTGCTTGAACCCATGCTGCCTTGAGTCCTGTGCCCCACTGGCCTCTAGGTACTCAACAGTTCTTTCCTTCAGAAGTGACTCCATCACTTTCCCTACCACAGAGGTCAAACTGACAGGTCTGTAGTTTCCTGCCTCTGTCTTGGTCCCACTTTTGTGAAGGGAATCACATCCGCCTTCCTCCAGTCCTCGGTACCACACCATCCTCCCATGATTTATTAAAAGAGTAGCCAGTGGTTTCACTAGTTCCCCTTAATTCTTTTAGAATTCTGGGTGAATTCCATCAGGCCCGTTGCTTTGTCCACCTTCAGTTTTGGGGTTCTTACAGAACCCTTTCTTCTGTGAAATGACTGGGATCAACTCCCCTATCAAGAGTGCTTCTGTTAATTGGATTAGGCATTTCCCCCTCCTCTTTTGTGAATACTGAGCAGAAATATTCATTCAGTATCCCTGCTTTTTCACTGTCCCCTTCTGCCCAACCACCGTTCATTTTATTCAGCCTCACTATCTTTCCCTTTATCTTTCTACACGCTCTGATGTACCTATAAAAGGTTTTATCCCCCTTCTTAACCGAGTTGGCTATCTTTTCCTCAGTTTGGGCCTTTGCTATTCTGACTTCCCTCCCTGCTTCCTTCTGTCTTAACTGGTACAGCTCTCTGTCCTGCTCTTTCTGGGTTTCCTTATACTTCCGGAATGCTATCTTTTTCTTCCTGACTTTCCCAGCCACCTCTTTTGAGAACCATAGTGGCTTTTTCTTTTGTTTTGATTTGTTTATTTGCTTCACAGAAAGGCTTGTTGCCTCTGTGATGGCAGTTTTGATGATTCCCCATTGTTGCTCCACCCCTCCTTCTAGCCTGTTTGCTAGTGCTTTTCTGAGGCACTCTCCCATCTTGCCAAAGTCAGCCCTCCTGAAGTCCAGTACCCTCACTTTTGTATGGCTTGACTCTGTAGCTGAGTTTAATATGAACCACACTGTTTGATGGTCACTTGTTCCCAGATGGCAATCCACTTCTAGATCTGAGATCCTCTCACTGCCCCCATTTGAGAGTACGAGGTCTAAGATTGCTCTCTCACGAGTGGGTTCCGAAACTAGCTGTCTGAGGCCTGCCACCTGTACTGCATCGAGAATGGCCCTGCTCTTGGATGTGGCTGCAGCAAATGTGCTCCAGTTAACATCTGGCATATTCAGGTCTCCCATCAACAGTATCTCCTTTCTCTGCCATCCTAAGAATGCCTTCTATCATATCCTTGTCCATTCCCTCCCCTGACATGGGGGTCTGTACACAACCCCTGTGGGATTGTGGTGCCTCTTCCAGTCTCCAAGGTGACCCACAGTGCCTCCTCTCCTCCCTGTTTACTCTTTTTGTTCAGTTGCTTTTATCCCTTCCTTTACATAGAGAGGTTCCCATGTCTTCACCACACCCGCAGAACCTCACTTAATTCTCTAAAGCACTAGGATGGTCCCGTACCAAATCCAGACTTCGCTCTATTTGGCATAACCCATAGCTGAAAATAGGTAGCAGGAAAAAAAAAAACAGGATTGGAAGGCGGGAGCAGAAAGGCAAAGGTAGAAATGCAGGGGGTGTAGGCTGTGAGACATGGACTGTCATGTATACAAATGCCCGCAGTCTGGGAAACAAAATCCCAGACCTGGCAGCCTTGACGGCCGAAGCCCACCTGGACATGGTATCAGTTACTGAGACATGGTACACTGGAAGCCATGACTGGGAGGTAAATGTACCGGTATACGCTCTACACAGGAGGGATAGGGAGGGTAAGGGGGGAGGGTGGCCCTCCACATCAGAGAAGGTATTGTAGCGACTGCAGTGCTGTGTAAATGGGGAGGCTGAGGCACTGTTGGTTACACCTGATCCAGGAAGTGACCCAGCAATCCACACAGGAGTGTTCTGCAGGCTTCCGGCACAGAGGGATGAGGAAGGTAGATAGGGAAGTAGTGGAGGAAATATATGGGATGGCAGTAAAGGGGGAAGTACTGTTTCTAGGTGATTTTTAACATGCCAGGCGTGGACTGGACTGTCCTGGCAGCTGCCTCAGCCAGGAGCCGGGACATTGTAGAATTCTTGCAGGGGGCAGACCTCAGACAGTTGGTTCAGGAGCTTACCAGGGGCAAGGTGATCTTAGACCTTGTGCTGACCAATGGAGACAGGATAAAGGAAGTCAGGGTGGATGTGCACCTAGGGTCCAATGACAACCATAGCATACCGAGGAAAGCAGATGTCATTCCACTTCACAAAAGTAGGGGCAGGAAACTACTGACCTGTTAGTTTGACCTCAGTGGTAGGGAAAATGATGGAATCACTTCTGAAGGAAAGAATTGTTGAGTACCTAGAGGCCAGTAGGGCACAGGACCCAAGACGGCATGGATTCACTGTGGGAAGTTCATGTCAGACAAATCTAATAGCTTTCTTTGACTGGGTGACCAAAATAGTAGACCAGGGAGGGGCTGTGAACATGGCCTACTTAGACTTTAGCAAGGCATTTGATATAGTCCCACACAAAAAATTAATATACAAGTTAGCCAGCCTTGGAGTGGGTCCCAAGATGGTAGCCTGGGTAAAAAATTGGCTAGACAACAGGATGCAGAGGGTAATAATAAATGGAGTCCACTCTGAAGAAAGGGGAGTTACTAACGGGGTACCGCAGGGTTCTGTACTTGGGCCGGTCCTCTTTAATGTCTTTATAAGTGACATTGCAAAGGGACTGAAAGGAAAAGTATGTCTCTTTGCAGGCGACACAAAGATCTGCAACAGGGTTGATACACAGGGTGGGGTGGAAAGGATGAGTAGGGACTTGGCAAGGTTGGTGGAATGGTCAACTGTATAGCAGCTTAAATTCAGTGCAAAGTAATGCACCTGGGAAACAAAAACCCAGGGGAAGAGTACACAATGGGGTGTGAGATACTGACAACAGAAATGGAAAGGGACCTGGGGGTAGTTATATCAGATGACCTAAAGGTGGGCAAGTAATGTGAGAAGGCAGTAAGGAGGGCTGGGGAAACACTGGGATGCATAGGGAAAGGCATCACCAGTAGAAAACAGGAAGTTGTTATCCCTCTGTACAGACAGTTGGTGAGACCCCATCTGAAGTACTGTGTGCAGTTCTGGAGACCCCATCTCCGCAAGGACATAGGATGGAGGCTGTCTAGAGGAGGGCAGCTAAAATGGTGCAGGGTCTGCACCACAAGACATACGAAGAGAGACTAAAGCAGCTTAATATTTATACCCTTGAGGAAAAGAGGTGGAGGGGGTACATGATAGAAACCTTTCAAGTACCTCAAGGGAATCAGCAAAGTCCAAGAGGGTAGCATCTTTTAGAACAGGGATGTGCAAGAACAAGGGGGCACAGTTTAAAGATAGAGGGGGGATGGCTCAGAGGTAATGTGATGAAGTATTTTTTCATGGAGAGGGTTGTGGATGCATGGAACGGCCTTACTGAGGCGGTCATGGAGTCAAAAACAGTGGGGGAATTCAAGAATGCATGGGACAGATATAAGGCAATTTTAGAGGAGGGTAGGAGAGAAGTAGGTTGTTGGTTAACTAGAATCTGCAGGTTATCCATCAGGTAGGGAAATGGGCAGACTAGGTGGGCCAAGCGGTCCTTATCTGCCATCAAATTCTGTGTTTCTATACAGTGTGGTTCAGCATCAGTACAGTGTTGCAGGAGAGCCACACAAAGACATAGGGTCCTGGATTTTAGAAGGGCGGATTTCGCTAGGATGGGGAGGGGGGATCAAAGAAGCCCTGGCAGGAAGGGATCCTGGGGGAAGGGTTGAGGAGCTGTGGGCACACCTAAAAGAAGCCATAGTGGAAGTGACAAATCAGTGCATTAGTCTGAGTAACAGAGAAAAAAAAAAGGAACAAACCCCTATGGTTCACAAAGGAGGTAGCAGAGAAAGTGAGGGACAAAAAAGGGGGCTTTCAGAAATACAAGGAGACTCGGATGGATGATGATAGGGCGGTGTGCCTAGAGAGACAGAGGGAGGCAGGGAAAGCAATTAGGAGCACAAAGGCGCAAACAGAGGCAAAATTTGCACAGACAGCAAAGAGGGGGACAAGACATTTTATAGATACATTAGCGATAGAAGGAAGGGCAGAGGAGGGATTGTAAGGCTCAAAAGGAAGGAACGGGTGTGCGTAGAGGGTGTCTTAGAAAAAGCATCAGTACTGCATGAATACTTCTCTGCAGTATCAATGATAGAGGGGGAGGGACAGGGACCAAAGCTAGGCAGCAGAAACAATGGGGGGGAGAGAGGTAAACACCAGTCCTCTTACAGCAGAGAGGGTCCTGGAGGAACAAAAAAAAAAAAAAATGTGGACAAAGTGATGAGGCCAGATTATATACACCCCAGGATATTAAAGGAATTATGGATGGTGCTAGCAGCACCACTGACGGCTCTGTTTAGTGAGTCGCTTGATACAGGGGCAGTTCCACAGGACTGGAAGGGGCAAATGTAGTTCCTTTCCACAAGAGTGGTAGCAGGGAGGAGGCAGGAAACTATAGGCTGGTCAGCCTCACCTCAGCAGTGGGTAAGATTATGGAGGCATTGCTTAAGCAAAGGATTGTGGAACACTTGGAAACCATGGGAGTACAGGATCCAAAGTAGCATGGTTTCACAGCAGGAAGGTTGTGTCAAACAAATCTGATTGACTTTTTTTGACTGGGTAACGGAGGTGGATCAGGGAGGAGAGGTGGATATCGCCTACCTCTATTTCAGTAAGGGCTTCAACACCGTACCCCACAGAAGACTGACAAACAAGCTAGGGAGCCTGGGGGTGGGCCACAAAGTAGAAAACTGGATTAGAAACTGGTTGAGGGGCAGGAAGCAGAGGGTGGTAGTAAATGGGATCAGATCCAATTAAAAGAGGGTGACCAGTGGGGTGCCTCAGGGATCAGTCTAGGGGGCCAGTCCTTTTCAGTGTTTTCATCAGTGACATTGCTGAAGGACTGGATGGGAAGATTTGCCTATTTGCAGGTAATACCAAGATCTGCAACAGAGTAGACACTCCAGAGGAGTCAAAAGAATGAGGAAGTATCTGGGAAAGCTGGAAAAATGGTCAAAGTTGTGGCAGTTGAAATTTAATTCAAAAAAGTACAAAATCATGTACCTGGGGCAATGAAACCCTTTGTAGAGCTATGGAATGAGGAGAGGGGATTGCTGACAATTACCAGGGAAGAGAGGGATTTGGGGATAATGATAATCATCTCGAATGGCCTAAGGTGGCCAAACAGTGTAGCAAGGCTACGGGGAGGGCCAGTGGGTTGTTGGGGTGCATAGGAAGGGGTATCACCAGCAGAAGAAGGGAGGTGGAGATGCCATTGTACAAAATGCTGGTGAGACGTCATGTAGAATACTGTGTTCAGTTTTGGAGGCCACATCTTCCCAAAGACATAGAGTGGAGGCGGTCCAGAGAAGGGCGACCAAGATGGTGCAGGGCTTGCATCACAAAACATATGAGGACAGGTTAAAAGACCTCAATATGTATACACTTGAAGAGATGAGGGAATGGGGGGATATGATAGAGACCTTCAAGTATCTTTGTTGTTGAGGCACAGGTCAGGAAGCATAGGAAAACTAGGAGCAGTTGTAAAATTAGCAACAAGAGTTTTATTATTAGGAAAAGTAAAATAAAAAAAAATAAAAAAATTGTTACTTGTACCTATTTACTAAGGCAGTATAAACAGAGAAAGTCCATCTGGGTTTCTTCTCAATTTCCAGTCTCTGTCCCTCTTTTTTGCAAAACATTGCAGCTCCTTTTTTATAGTCTGTGCAGGAGCTCGTTAAGAAAATAGCATGCTTCTCACACCGTTATTGTAAGTTTTAAGTGTTTTTGTCAGTTTCAGCAGGTGCAGCAAAAAGAACATTGTGACCTAGAACTGACCTCTTGCTTACATTTTCTGCAAAAGGCTTAAAAATTGCATCTCAGTTTAGCCCCTTGAGTTCCAAAAATCTTTGCAATCATTTCAACCATATGACTATATACAGTTTTAAACAATGGGATCCCAGTATCAATTATATTTCCACAAAATGATTCACATATATTTTAATACCAGCAGATATGCAAGGGGGGAGAGAGAAGAGCAGCAAGTGAGGATAGAGAGATAGTGAGAGGCAGAGAATTGCAAGACCATCTGGGTGATGAAGTCCTAGGTCTTACGAGAAAATCTGGTTGGGCAACCAGACAGACGAGAGAGAAAAGGAGAGAATAGAACAGATCCTTGCAGTTAAACTCTTTCTTCATAACAACTGGGACAGGACCGTATTCAACCCTGTTACACTTTTAAAGGCTTGAACAAAGTGCAGGGGGGTGACGTCTTTCAGTACAAGAGTTATTCAAGGACGGGGGACATATGAGATTGGATGGGGGGGCAGGATAAGGGGAAATGTGAGGACGTTTTTCTTCACAGAGAGGGTGGTGAATGCTAGAATTAGCCTACCCCAGGAAGCGGTGGGTGCTAACACAGTGGGGGGGTTCAAACGTGCATGGGATAAACATAAGGGAACCCTAGATGTGGGCAAGAGTCAAAAGCCAATGACCAAGTAAGGTTAGCGGCTGCTGTTGCAGGCAGGAAATTGGGCAGACTAAGTGGACCTAGCAGTCCTTATCTGCTGTCAGTTACTATGTTACTATAGGAAACCGTCCCATATACTAGGAAGTATGGGCTTAAGCTGGTATACATACCCCAGCTGACCTTTACAACCCATAGACTGGTGTCTTACACAGTTTCTCTGAATTAGCTGCCAAATTTCACATCCCCAAGAATGAGTTTTGGAGATGCTTACAACTCAGAGACCTCCTCCAGCTCAGAGTATCCCATACACACATTCTACCTGACACCACCCCTTTTGAGCTGTGGCTTAGCTCCTTGACATCCCTAAAAAGAAGCTTGGTAGGACTTAAACTCTTATGTTCCACAGTGCATACTCCAACCCCTTCTGGTCCTTGAGAGGCTTGGGAGCGGGAACTGGACATCTGTATTCCTCCATAGGACGGGGACTCTATTTGGATCTGGCTATATAAAGCCTCTAGGGAGCTTCAAGCAAAAATCCTGTAATGTAAAGTAGCTTGTCGGACCCTCCATTGGCTTTATTGAGTAGGCTTAATAGATAACAGTGACTGTTGGAGATGCATGTCTCCACATGCTACAAGTTGGGCTTCATCCTGGTGGGCTTTACTGTACGTTGTACCACATACTGTGGACCTTTCCAGAGTTGGAAAACTTGGTCTCGATGTAGCAAGTCTTTGCCAACATTGTCCCATTACCTGCGGTCAGAGCACTACTAGTATACTCCCACCCTTTCCACAAGTACCTGAACTGCAAGCCTCAACACTAGACCCTCCAACACACCTGCAACATGTGACACAGATTAGTTCTTTGCTAGAAATCCTTTCCCCTAAAGTAAGTGCATTGTTCAGAGCTCAGCCTAAACTATGTACAAGTTTATCGGTGCTGTAAAGTTGATTATAAAGTTTATACACACTTTCATTACTGGGTAACTATTTGAATAGGATCCTAATTCCCAATACTCAACTCTGTTCTTTGCAGTATATTTTCGTGGGGTTTTGTCCGTGCACCGCCTCGTGACATGTAAGTTTCATGTACTAGTATATCTTATGTCACCTTTATGACCTGGCTGTATTCGTGTCATTGTTTGATAAAACTTGAAAACTTCAATAAACACTTATGAAAAAAAGAGACGGAATGGTGACTGTGGGAACCTCAGGCTGCTGCCTTGTATTACCGTTCATTACTGTAAGCATTACAAAGTAGGGAAACCGTAATATTAACTCTCTGAAAAAGTATGAGTGCAGTTTGGACTTTTCTTTTGTCAAAGATTCTTAAAATTTCAGGAAATGATCTTCTACTCATTGAAACCCTCATGCTGCATTTTAAAACTGCTTATTGCTGTATTATTGTTAGTGTTTTTGAGTGCTGAGATTGCATTACATAATATTTTATTTGATTTGTTTGGCTAGGCCCTAGCTCTGACAGTAGCGACGATGACATGAACACTTTGACTCACGGAGTGTCTGCAACTGTTTTGGAGGAGTCAAGAAAGGAAACTGTACCAGTGCCTCTTCCTGTTTCTGGTCCTGAACTGGCAGCCATGATGAAAATTGGTACTAGGGTTATGAGAGGAGTCGACTGGAAATGGGGAGATCAGGTATTACAGCTGTTTACCAACGTTCCCTTTTTCTTTTATCTACTTTCACTGACTGGTACATTTTGAAAAGATTTGATTGTTTGTGTTGTAGCCATTTGATTGCCCTGCTTTGTTTAATAATAGTTCTGTAATACTGTTTACATTTAAAATACCGTGGCCCTATTCTCAGTCGCATTTTGTGGCAGCACAGATTTGGGGTGTAACTGGCTCCCTTATCTTCCAAAAATAAGTCTTCGCATTTATTCCCACTTATGGGTCTACGCCAGAGGCACCATGACCCAGCTGGAGTAAAGTCTTTTGCAGTCTAGGGGATCGATGTAGTGATGTCATGCTTATAGGTTGGCCAGCAAACAACGCTGGCCCCGTCTTCCTCAGTTCTGTTTTTCCCACCAAGTTCACACTGTGGGAGCTTCATCGCTGTAACTAGCGTCATATATTTTCCTCCCAGTTCGTTGCTGCTTTAATTTAATGCCATTTTTTCTCTGCATCGGTTTTCTCAGTGCCGTTTATGATTTTAACGTTCCCTCATTATAGTTTGGCATTGAACTCTTATCTGTTTTTTTGTTAATTTTAGTGTTTCCGTGTTGCCATGTCTGGTCCTGAGGATTATAAGGGCAAGAAGGCCAAACAGAAGAAGAACTGCACCAGCCCCACTATGCATCGGTGCTCCTATGGGGGCCATATTGCTGTTCAGGACTGGCATGAACACTGCCAGGCCTACCTTGGCGCTGACCACAATAGGATTTTTCTGTGGACTACTGCACCCTTGAGAAACGTGGATGGATGTGGCACCGTGATCTGCCCACCTTCGGAGGCAGGCACCACACCAAGGACGCCAGGGCCATGGTCCCTGGGTGCTTACCCTGAGCCCCTTCCTAGTACTATACATTCTGTGGAAAACTGGGGCTGTCAACACAGTCGCCTCGCCAAGACGTAGGAGACCCTGCTGGTGGACTCGGGTGGACAGTCGACTTCTTCCAGGAGGTCACCTTAGCACCCCTCCCAGTCTGCCCTTGGGGATAGTGGACTCTCCTGGAGGTGAGGCCGAAGCTATACACTGAGTTTACATTGCTGGGCACCTTGGTGTTGCGGCTTGGTGCCACCTCTGCTCCTGGTACTAAAGCTGGTGCTAGTGAGCGGGGTGGTGCCGACCGCAAGACCAAGTCCCATTCCAGCACCGTTCATGGTGCTGGAGGAGGGGAAGGTTCCAGAGCCGGTCCCTTCCTAGGCCTCAAGGTTATTGTTATTTCTTCTTCCAAGTGGTCGGATGACCTGGAGGAGGATGAGAACACCGAGCTTGTGCCTGCGTACAGGGCCCTCGAAGATGGAGGTCTTCCTGGTCTTTGTTCTGAGCCTGTGTCTGGTACTGGAGCCTCCTCTGGAGATGCCCCTTAGGTGCGTACAAGGGATGCTGGTACCATTCGCAGTGCCAGTTAGAATTCCGGTGCCATTCCAGATACTGGATCTGGTCCTGGTGCCGTTTGTGGTGCCTGGTGCAGGGCTGGTGCCGTTTGCATTGCTGGGTCTGGGCTGACTCTTCTGATGGTATAGCCTAAAGAGCCTGGGCTTGGCCTGGGGGCAGGATTAGTACTGGTGAGGAAATGAGGGAGGGCTCCAGGCTTGCAGCTCACCCATTGTCCAGAAGGTGATGGAAACTCTGGCAGGGGTCACAGTTTCTCTTCAGTGATGGGGATAGGGGCCATTCCTCGTCACATACGGCTCCACTCTCCCCACCTGGGGTTTTCCCACAGGGGCACTGCCTGGACCAGTCCACAGATGTTGGTCATTCATGGACAGGTAAGTTGCCAGTCCCTTCCTCAGGGCAGGTTCTCCTGAGCATTCTCGCTGCCCCACCCTTCTCTCCTAGGTATTTATGATCCTCTGGGGCCAGTTCAGGTCAGTGGCTGATGTGTTCCACAAATTTCATCTCAGAGCTGATAAGGCTTTTTTAGGCCTGAGGTCCTTGCACTGCTGCTTTCTGAATCCAACTCCTCTCCCACTTCCTCCTCTGAGGAAGAGTACTTTTTGCTCCATCTTTCCTCTATTGCCGAGTACTCTTGGTACCAGCAATTTGTTTCAGTGATGATGCAGGAGCCGAGTCTTCGCCAGTTTACAGGTAGCAATACTGCTACCCTGGTGTGGCCATTCCTTGGAGAATACAGCCGTGACAATACTGTCATCCCTCCTTAGCCCCAACCATTTACAGAGGCATCTGGGAACATCTGGCTCCATCCCTTTGCAATTTCTTCAGCCTCTAGAGACTTTCAGCACAGGTATTGCGCTCCCTCAAGGTCTCCAGGATCTGTCCCTCATCCCACCTTGGAGATATTGGTACTGCGGACCATTCTGGGCCTAGGAACCCAGTTCATGACCACTCCCTGACACCGACTCTGCAGAGATTGATGCTTGGTGTAGGAGTGATTTTCCAGGAATCATTCTTCACCACTGATTCACAATAGTGGGTCTTAGCTGGAGACGCTAGGACCCCAAGGCAGCCAGACCTTTTCAGGAGGGCATGTGCAACACTGCGAGAGGGAGCTCACAGCACAGAGCTTAGTTCGACATCACTTTCAACTGCCTCGGTTCCTTTATTCCCGCCATTGAGTGCGCCTCAGTGACAACCTTGCTGTCCCACTGGGAGTAAAGAAATGAAAATTACGTACCTACCATAATTATGATCTTTCTGTGTATCTTCACCATTCATCACAGTTGGGTTACTGGCCGGAGGTCATGACCCCGTGGGAGCGTTTTTTTTTTTTTTGTGGGTGGGCGGAGTCGACGCAGCATCGGCGCCGTCCTCGAGGCCGACGCACTGCATGGCGCTCGTGGGTTGGACGTTATGTGCTGTCGACTCCGCCTCCCACCAGTTCTTAGTCACGGAGAAGTGAGGAAAGGGATGGGAGGGTGGGACAAGGAAGTCAAGGGACAGACAAAGGAAAAGGTATATAAACCAAAAGGAGAAATAAATGACTGAGAGGACAGAAGAAGGAAGCGAAGGTGATTGGGTAGGGGCCCCAATCTCTGGGAAAAGGAGAGAGGAGGAATTTAGGGTAAGTTTGACGGGGGTAGCAACCATACCCTGGACCTTGACTTGTCTCCAGACTGTATAGAAACTGCAAGGAGTAGCCAAAAAGCTTAATGACAGAATTCAAGATGCGGAATTACTGGCAGTAACTCAAAAGGAAAGCGTTATTCTGGAAGAAAGATGGGACACAGGGATCCCCCAAACAGGGAAAGGATTTTTGGTGTAAGAAAAATTTTTTTTTTTTTTTTTTTTTTTTCAAAGAAGGATATGTCCAACGGACAGAGAAAATTATGGATTGACTGGAACAAAGGAAGAGTAGAGAATGGAGTTCAACTGCCAACTCCCACCCCACAGGGGTGGAGCCAAAAGCATTGGAGGAGTTCCCCACCCCATGCTGACCACTCTCCCGTGAAATGTCATCTTCTATGTGCCCCTGTTTATCCCACTCCTGACAAAGAAAGGAGGGGGGCAAGGGAGGGCACAGAGAGGGAAGGGGACCCAGAGACTGAAGCCCCAGGGGGATGGCGGGTGGGATTGTGATGAATGGTGAAGATACACAGAAAGATCATAATTACGGTAGGTACGTAATTTTCATAACTTATCTGTGTCAATATTCACCATTCATCACATTTGGGTGAGTGCCGGGCCCCCCGATGGGGGTTTTAACCCTAAAGGACAGAGTCCCTTAGCTCTCAGTGGGTGACACACTAAGAGGGAGAACCTTCAGGGCCTGGGGAGGCCTGAGTGTGGGGAGAGTGAGACGGGAACCCCCCCAGAGGGGGAAAAAAGCTGCCCCGACAAATGCTGTCTCACTCTACGGGAGAAGAGAGAGGTTCTCTGGGGAGCGGAGTTAATTACCCTATGCCGGGCCAAGGGTGACAGCCGGGAAAGACGTAGCCATGCCGCCACCTAGTGCAGATCGCTGTCCCTACGACCCTGGTAGCTACCTCGTTGGTATCATACGATGCCCTCGCTTGGTGCCTTGCTAGCTCCAGGCCACATGCAAAGAGCGCGATGGCTTGTCTGGTTTGCTCCGTATGAGGCAAAAAGGCTAGGAGCTGACCCAGCCTTGACCACAAGAACCTATCATAGGATGCACAGTGGGCCTGATGTGCTGTGATGGAGAGCAGCAACCTTGTCAAGTAGAACGTCCTACTCCCCCAGAAGTCAAAATCCAAGGAATTTTGATATGGGGGCCGGTCACGGTGGAAGGCGCGAAGTCAATCAGGAGTGTCCAGTTGTGTCAATCCTGACTGAGGATGAGGCATGGAACCTGGAGACTCGGGGCGAGTACCACTGGCAAAGATCCCTAGGGGCAGGAACTCCGGAGAAGGATCTCTGCCAGGAACGCAACGATGCCTCCCGAAAGGGAGCAGGCCAGGGGGGCACCACAAGGGTGTCCTCGCTGAAGTCGCCTAGAAAGGCATGCGCCGAGTGCTCTGGATTGCTTTGAGTGGGAGGGGTGATGTGCAGTTCCTCCAGCATCCTCACGAGGAGTCACTGATACTCCGCAAGCTCAGCAGCTGGGGAGATGTGGACAGAAGGCTGCTCTCCCCAAGAAGAGAAGGATAAGTAGTTGGAGAACCTCTGTTGCTTAGAGGGTGGCTGCTTGGAGGAGGTTGAAAAACCTGTTTGTCCATGGCCCTGACATAAGCGGGGAATCTACCAGCCATGGCCCTGAACTGCTCCCAGGAGAGAGGCCCGCTAAGACCAAGGATGCCTGGGGGTGCCGGAGAATATGGCAGAGGGATAGGGCCAGAGCCGACAAGAGAAAGCGACTGACCCTGCCTGGGCTAGGGAGCGCACCAGGAGCACCAGCAGAAGAAGGTGCTCCAGAAGACCCCACAGCCGACTGCTGAACAACCATTTTGGAACTGCCTTGTCTGTGCCCGGAAGAATCCCCCTCATGAGGTGACCTAGGCCATGTAGGTCCAGAAGGATGGTCCCCTACTTCCAAAGAATGGGGCCCTCTCAAAGAAACAGAAGGGGAAGAACGGAAATCCACGCTACGGCTTCTCCCAGAGCCCGGGTGGACTCCAGAAAAAGGTCGCCACACAGAGCCCATGCCCTTCGGCCCCTCGGAATCCGAGAGTGCCCTTCTCCTTGAGAGAGCCAGCCTAGGCAACTGACAGCCCTGGCCGGCACCCGAACGAGCTATACAGGGTGCAGCACCCTCCCCTCGGCACTTTAATCGGCCCCAAAGTTGGGCGATCTAGGCACACCACCTGAGGGGGTACCACCACTGAGGGTCAGAGAACCCTCCGAGGCCAGGCTGCAGTGCAGTGGTGGCCTGCACCGCTATTGCTGGTCTGAACCCCAGACCCCAGCCCCGGCAGTCCCTGCCCGCTCCTCAGAGGGGCCTGACTCTGGCCTGTTGAGGACACTATGAGGGTGGCCACGCCAGAAGCTAACTCCAAGGAGCCAGACTGCCCGTCTGACTCAGAGTCCGACTCCTCCTCCGAAGAGGTGGAGATTGAAGACCTTGCCAAACAGTTGGCGGGCACCTGCTACCATCTCGACCAGATAGGGCACCAGAAACAGAGACCATAGCCGAGTCCGTCCCAGTGTTCTCCGCAGCACTGTGAACGGTGGCAGAAGACACGGCTCCAACTAGGGCAGCAGTCTCCAAGCCAGAAGCCAACGCGGTGCCATCCCGTCCCATGGCACCGTGAGTGGCGCCGAGGACAGCGACTGCGCCGAGGTCAGAAACCTCCACGGCGCAGTCCCGTCCCACGGCGCTGCAAGCGGTGTCGAGGACAGAGACAGTGCCAATGGCTGCACCAGCTGTGCTCTCGGCGCCGAGATCCGAAACCCCCGGGCGCCATGCCTATGCCTGAACCACGAACGGCCCTGGAACTGGACACGGTGCCATGCTCAACCTTGGCGCCAAGTTGAGAAAAAGTCAGAGATGGCACCGTAGAACCTCCCATGGTGCCGCTAGCACCATCAGCTCCGTGAACGGCGCCAATAGCAGCCATGGCGCCGAAAATGACTCCGTCAGGGTCCACAGTGCTGCGGCACGAAACAGCGTCGACAGACGGCGTCGAGGACGGTGCCAACCCAGGCCTTCCGAGCCACGGGTCCGACATGGGGGAACCTTCGCCCCCGAAGGGGCGATTGCCAATGCGGTGCCTCCCGGACGAAATTGACTGGGCCTTGTGCATCGCGGGAGAAACCTCGGCCATGGGTGGGCTACGAGCGGCCAAGGCTCCCTCCTCCTCTGCCCGTATAGAACCAGGAGGAGACACGGACGAAAGGCTGAGAGAACGTGGCTTGGCCCCGGCAGTGCGCACCGACCCCGAAGTCAGCGGAGCTCACCCCACTTTCCACGTTCGTTGCTCGATGACCCGGCAGTCCATGGAGAAACAGGCGTCGCACGAATCCATGTCGTGAAGCGGGCCAAGACACGTAAGGCAACAGTCGTGCTGGTCGGTGACGGAGTATTTTTGGCCACATGGGCACGGTCGCATGGGGGGCTGTCCCGTCTTTGAAGTTTTCTTGCCCTCCAACAGAGACATGACCTATGGAGCAAAAAAACACCAAAACAAGAATTGACGTCGCAGTATAACAAAAGTAATGGAAGGATCTTACCGGGCGACATCGAGTGTGGCGAACAGAACCGGCAGGAGGGAGCTGACTACAGTACCGAGAAACGACACTGAGTCGAAGGATAAATTTGCTGCGAAGCAGGTAGGCGTCACTTTCTTCTCCTTGAAGCTCTCATGAGGTGACCTCGACGGTGCGAGACGAAGAACTGGCGGGAGGGCGGAGTCTACAGCACATGACAGCCAACCCATGAGCGCTACGCAGTGCGTCGGCCTCGAGGGCGGCGCCGATGCTGCATTGACTCTGCCCATCAAAAAAAAAAAAAAAGCTCCCGCGGGGTCATGACCTCCGGCCAGTGACCCAATTGTGATGAATGGTGAAGATTGACACATATAAGATCTTCACATCTATATGACAGTAGAATTCAGTTCTCACAGTTTGTGTTTAAAGCTAGAGTGTATTTTTTTTTGTCAGATTAGTGATTTAACAAAAATATTTCTGTCAGTCTCTCTCAGCCTTACCAAGTCTATGGCTGACTGGCATTAAAAAAGACTATAGGGAGCCTTCTTAGGCAAGCTGCTTAAACAGCGGGGCCGTGTCTGGTCCACTTTCTCCGGGCAAAGGTTCTGGCAGTGAGTGGTCCTGTGGTTTGGAGAAAGGAAGGTCCTCCAAGAAACACAAAAAGAAGCGGGCCCGTTCCCAGTCCCGGCTGAGTTCTCTGCCCCATTCAGCCTCAAGTTCTTCTTCTTCCCACCTGAAGGGGAAAAAACATTACTAGGTTGCCTCTCTGAGGTCTGCCACGAGATCCTCTATCTCCTGTATCCAGAGGCTCTCACTGGTGCTACCAGCATCACCAGGGGCTTCTGGTACTAGGGGATCCAGATCTCTGATCCAGAGCCTTTTGTATCTGCAAGTGGGGACTTTGATGGGCATTTCCACCATTGGGTAGCTCTTACGGTTGTCTGGTTCGTTTGCCTCTGCCAGTCGAGCTTGTCTGTGGTCCTTTGGGGCTGGTGGAACTGCTTGTAGAGCATTTGGCTCTGGCAACAGCCCCTGTGCCCTTGCCAGTTGTCATGTGGCCGACTCCTGTCCCTCTGGCCGCATCCCCATTCATTGTCACTGTGATGGGACCGGCCTCACTACCATTACCAGTCACTTCAGTGCTGGCTGGCTCATTGGTGCTGGGTTTAGGCCTTTCATGCCGCGGATCTCCCCAGCACTGGATTTGGTTCTGGTTGCAGTGCCACTCATAGCACAGGCTACTTGTCCCTTGTTGCCAGTGTATCCAAGGCCGTGTTCTGCACTGGAGTGCCTACGATCCACCCCACTCTGACTGTCCCTCCAGGATGATGTTGAAAAGACGAGTCTGACCCCAACCTCATCATTTCTGAAGGTGGTGACAAGACTCTTTTCTTAGCCTGGACTTTCTTCTTTTTCTGTTGCAAAGGATTATCTAACTTTCTATGGTTTGCTCAGGAGTATGCATTCTGCTCTTGATTTTGAGCGTTCAGCCATTGACCCAGGTAAAAGTCTCCGTATGCAGTGGTTAAATGTTTCTACCATGCTGGTTAGTTTAGTTCCTCCCACATTTGAAACCTTGTTTGATGCAGTATGGAATAGACCTGCTTCTGTACCATCTGTCTGCAAGCAGATACAATAGCATGGCCTGATGAAATTGATTCTCTCGGAGATCCACTGTTACGGTAAGTTCTTAAGTAACTCTTCTATCCCTAAGGATAGACCAGTGTATGTTTCTCAACCTATAACTGGTACCATTGTTATTCTCGCTGAGAATTACAATCCCATTCCTCCCCAAGAGGTCACTGCACACCCTATCAACAAGGAGTGGCACAAGATTGGCACTATGGGCAATCAGGCTTACACAGCAGCTACCCATAGCATGGGCATTGCAAGCTACCAAGGGCAGTTTTCCAAATATGAGTATACTTTTTGGAGCACGCATAAGTCTCTGACAGAGTCTATGCTAGATTCTGAAACTAAGCAAAAGTTTTTGCTGACTGCCACATATGGAACCACCTGTCATCAGCTCAAAGCTGCTATGGATGCCTTTGATAAATGCCTCCCACTCTGCTGTTGCAGGCATCTGTATCAGAAGGCATTCCTGGCTACATAGAGGGGCAGACTTCAACAGACTCACAGAGGTGGTTCAAAATAAATTAAAGTGGGAGAATGAGGTGGGGAGTTGACGAGAGATGGAGGGTAATTAAAGGGACCATTATTGAAGCTTCACAGCTTTGCCCAAGGAAAGTAACCAAAGGAAATAAATGCAAGAAACCACTTAGCTATTCAGTGGGGGTCACGGAAGTAGCAAGGGCCAAAAGGATGGCCTTCCACAAATGGAAAGAGAGGCAGGAGTTTGCAAAAAGGGAAGAATACCTCCCAAAGATCAGGGAGGCAAAGAAGGTGATAAGTGAAACAAAGGCAGACATAGAGCTGCGATTAGCTGAAGAGGTCAAGCATGGAGAAGAACATTTTTTCAAGGTACGTGGATATGCTGTTCAATCCACACTTACTGGCAGGTTCCTTGCCGCTTTAAATCTTGCCGGAAGGTCTTCAAGCTGGCTCCTCCCACCCAGCCAGGTGGTTAAAAACTCTCGCTCCACCCCATGATGCCAGATCTTCCTTACCGCTTGGAAGCTCAGGTTCCCTCCTTAGCGCTTTGCGTTTTAGGCCTGGATCCACACTCTTCGGTTAAACCGAAACTTATTCTAACATTTAAAAGACTTTGGTCTTCTTTTTTCCTCGTGGCTGCGATGGACAAATCGACTCCCGGTTCGTCGGTGCCCTGTTGGCAGAAGATGTCCCGGACTGACCGCCTCCATGTCGTTTACTGCCCTAGGACTTCGGACATGACTGCTTGAGCTTGCGAATTATGCAAATCCTTTTTGGCTTCGGTCTTGGAAGACTGCGCTGCCCGACTGCTCTTGGGGTGCCTTGAAAAACGTTATCCTCCGGTTAAGTCGAAGGAGGCCCGTTGGGCGGTGTCCGCAGCGGCGGGCTCGGCAGACCAGCTGGAGCAGATGATCGCCCTTGAGGAGGAGGCAGCCCAGGCCGCATCTTCACCTTCCTCGGTTGCGGCATTTATCCCGCTCTCCTTGGGCTCTTCTTATACAGCTTCTTTTAAGGAGCTTTGCCAATCCCTCTCCACCAGGGGAGAAGGATCATTGGGACATTCCAATTGGTCCAAAAAGAAGGACTCCAAAGGGTAAGTCCCTCCGTCGATGTTCGTGGGAGCAGGAGAGATCCCCTTCCCTGGATAGTCGACGGTCGACTTTGGACGAAGTTGCGGCTAAGGCCGCTGGCTTCACAGTGTCCCCGTCAGGTCAGCCGGCTGAGACGCGGTCGAAATTTTTTTTGACCTGTCAGACGGCTTGTCGACTGGAGAAGCCAACAACCCTTCTTCATTGGTTTCCCCGGTGGAAACTAAGGACTAGACTGTGCCTCCTGTGCCGGAGTCCCCGGTTAAGGTACCTGAACCGAGGGAGGAGCGGGTTTCCCCCGGCCCGTCTCTGACCCACTCTCGGAATCCCTGAAGGTCTCAGTCTCTGACCTCTTCTTGATCCAGCAGGTCCCACTGTCGGCGGGCTCGGACTCTGCACCATTGAAAGCGGCGGTGCTGCTCATTCTCATCGTCCTCTTTGGAGAATAGGCTCCGGTGCAAGTTGCGTCGGCTCTACGAGGATTTATTGTGGCAGCAGCTCTTATTGTCCGGGAATAAGCCGATTGCGTCACCTTCTCCGGCCATTAAGTGGCTGTCACTGGAGTGGCCGAAACAACCCCTTGTAGTGGTCGAGGAGCCGAAACCGGCACCGGTTGTTCAGCCGAAACTGGCTGCACCACCCATTGTGGTGGAACCTCCGCCTCCACAACCGAAAACTGGGGCCCCAACCAAGGATTCTTAGTTGGGTCAGGGTTTGCCCCATAGGTTGTCGGTCACCCTCACTCCCGATCGACCTCAGCATGTGGAGGGTGGCTCAGGCGCTCGGCAGCTGTTTGCAGACTCCTTGGAGTCTGACGACGACTCCTTGTTCTCCAGGCCGCTTGACCTGGAGTCCACTGGGGGTCAGTTGGTGGATGAGAGCCCATCCTCGTTCTTAAGAATGCTTCGACTCATCTCAGAATCCACTGGGATGAAGCTCGAACCCGTTTCAAAACAGGCCAGGTATCCCCTCACGGAGATACTGGACCGAGGGTATTCCCCCTATGGAGGCTTTTCTGGTGGCCTAAGCCATTGTTGGCCCGGCCCTGGAGCTGTGGCAGCAGCCAGCTTCTTGTCCAGCACCTTCGGCCAGGATGGCTCGGAAGTATACGGTCCCTACAGGTTCACTTTCCGGTTTCTTGGAGCACCCCTCTGCGGAGGGGTTAGTGACCGACAGCATTTTCCGGCGTTCCGGGAATGCTCGGGTTGTGGACAAACCACCTGATAAGGAGTCCAAGAAATTGGACTATTCAGGGCGAAAAGTATATGCTACTTCCTCCCTAGGCCTTCATCAGGCTAGCTCGGCCGTCATGATGGCACACTTTTCACATGCCCTTTTGGGCTCCCTTGATGAGGTGATTCCTCATCTCCCGGCTGACCTTCAAACGACGGTCAAGCAGGTGCGGGACCAGGGAAGGGCGGTAGCCAAACAGCAGCTCCAAACTTCGTTGGACATTGCTGACTCATGTGCCCGGTCAGTAGTGGCCGCAGTGGCCATGTGCTGCAGAGCTTGGCTGCGGATCTCCACCTTTACGGCGGATATCCAGCACAAGCTGGCAGGCGTCCCTTCTTGGTACAGACTTGTTGGTCCGGGGTGGAGGTCATCTCAATGGTTAGAGGAGTCCGCCACCTTGGACTCGCTCATGTCTGCTGAAGGATGTGGGCCATGGCAGCAGCCTAAGCCTTTAGTCCTTCAGCCCCTGCGTCATGTCTGGCCCAACAACACCAGCATCAGGACCAGCAGGCTCGCACTTGGCACCCCAAAGCCAAGCCTGCTGCTTCCTCCAGCAGGAAGCCGGGAGGTAAGGCCCAGGCAGCAACTTCGGCGGCCTTCCTCCATAGCCTGCCCAGTGACGGGTTGAGGGTGTCACCCCAACCTCGTCACTCCTCCCGGGTTCCCCATGGAGGCGGCTCCGCCACTTCCTTTCCGCCTGGTGTTGGAAGTGGTAGGCAGAGAGTCTGCCTCTGGAATTCGAGCAGTCCCCATCCTACGTTGCTAATGGCCCCGCGAGGGGCCTACGGGTTCATAGCCTCTCTGTTGGCGCGATGAACCAACATTGCCCTGCTCCTCCAGAAGGAGGTGATCAGGGAGGTGGCGGACCCTTCTCCAGACCCAGGGTTTGTGTCCAAGTACTTCCTGGTCCCAAAACGGATGGGGGGGCTGGTACCCCATTCTCGACCTACACGACCTGAACAAGTTCCTAAGGGTCGCACCTTCAGAATGGTCACTCTGGCTCAGATAATTCCATCCTTGGAGCAAGGCGTGTGGTTCTGTTCTCTGGACCTTCGGGACGTGTTCTTTCACGTCCCAGTCTGTCCGTCTCACCAGCGATTCCTCCACTTCAGGGCAGGGGGATCCCTTTACGAGTTCTGGGCCATGCTCTTTGGCCTCTCAACAGCTCCTAGGGTCTTCACCAAATGCATGGCAGTGGTGACAGCATTCCTGCGGCGCCGAGGGGTCCGCGTGTACCCCTACCTGGACAACTGGCTGATTGCAGCCCCCTCCAGGTTCGAGGTGGAGCGGTCCAGGGATCTGGCCCTTCAGGTCTGCTCTCAGATTGGTCTCCTCATCAGCGAGGCCAAATTGGAACTTGTGCCATTGCAGGTGATTCAGTTCATCGGGGCAGAGCTCGACTCTCTTCGAGCCAGAGCACTGCTCCCGGTGGATAGGGCCGAGGTCCTTTCCTCTTATGCCCAGTCATTTCTGGTTGGGCAACTGCGCCCTTCCTGGGACTTCCAGTGCCTTCTGGGCCTCATGGCAACCTGCACCAGCGTGGTCCATTAGGCCCGATGGCATATGCGTCCCCTGCAATGGGGGCTGGCCCGTCAGTGGTCACAGCGCTCCGGTCCTCTGGACCAGCCAGTGACAGTGACCCAAGAGATGTGCAACGGCCTCCAGTGGTGGTTCGTTCCAGCCCATCTGCGGGAGGGTATCCCGTTTGTCCGCTTAGAGCAGACGGTCACTTTGATGACTGACGCCTCTCTGAAGGGTTGGGGTGCCCATCTGGGGTAGTTCAGAGCTTGCGGCCTCTGGTCCCCTCAGGAGTCTCAATGCCACATCAACCTGCTGGAGCTTCTAGCGGTCCGACTAGCCCTCACCGCCTTTGCTCCGTTTGTACGGGGTCAGGTCGTACAGGTCCAGACGGACAACACCACGACCATGTACTACCTTAACCGACAGGGCGTGACATACTCCTTGCCTCTGTGCAAGAAGGCTCTCTGCACTTGGTCTCTCGTGATCAGCCTGGAGGCGGATCTCCTAGCCATCCATGAGGCAGGAGCCTCCAACAGTCTGGCCGATGCCCTAAGCTGGATAGGCGCTGCATCTCACGAGAGGTCTGTCCTGCCGGAGATAGTACAAGATCTGTTCTCCCACTGGGGCACCCCTCAGGTGGACCTGTTTGCCTCCAGGGAGAATGCGAAGCTGAGGCTGTTCCATGCCCACCCCCCTCAGCAGGGCTTGCTGCAGGGGGATGCCTTCTCGAGGCCATGGATCCCGGGCCTCTTCTGTGCCTTCCCTCCATTTCCCTTGATCCACAAGGTGCTTCTCAAGGCGAAGAGGGACAAGGTGCAGGTGATTCTGGTAGCCCCAGACTGGCTGCGCCAGTTCTGGTATCCAGATCTCCTCAGCCTCGGCTCCAGGCTCCCGAGGCAGCTTCCAGCCCGCCCAGACCTGATCTCAGTCAACAAGGGGAAGGTACTCCACCCGGACCTTCAATCCCTGCACTTGATGGCCTGGTTCCTGAGCGGCTAGAGTTCCAGGCCTTGGGTCTTTCCGAAAAGGTCCTCAACGTTGTTGAGGCATCCCATAAGGAGTCGACCAGAAAATGCTATGCCTTCAAATGGAAGAGATTCTCTATTTGGTGTCGGGATAAGGGGTTGGACCCTTCCTCCTGTTCTTTGGCTAGCATTCTGGTCTACCTGTGGTCCCTTTCTCAACTAGAGCTTCGGTTGACTACCTTTAAGGTGCACCTGGCAGCCATCTCTGCTTACCAGGCGCGGGCCGGCAAGCAGTCAGTGGCGCAGGAGAAGGTGGCCGGGCACTTTTTCAAAGGCCTTGATCACATATCCCCTCCGGTGCGAGAACCTCCACCTCCGTGGGATCTTCTGCTGGTATTGGCCAAGCTCATGGGCAAGCCATTCGAACCGATGCACAGGTGTGACATCTCACCTGTCATGGAAGACCGTCTTCTTGGTGGCTATCACGTCAGCCAGAAGGATGGGAGAGCTCCAGGCGCTTTCCATCAAGTCTCCTTATCTGGTTTTCCACAAGGACAAGGTTGTCCTGCGCCCCCACCCAAAATTCTTTCCAAAGGTGGTGTTGGAGTTTCACCTTAACCAGGTGTTGACTCTGCCGGTGTTCTACCCCAGTCACACCTCTGAGGCCGAATATAGGCTCCATACTCTGGACCCTAGAAGAGCGCTCTCTTATTATAAGGAGTGGACAGCTGACGTTCGGGGAGAGGTTCACCAGCTGTTTGTCACCTACGCTGAAACCACACCTGGCAGACCTGCAGCCAAGCGGACGATAGGTGGGTCACCTCCTGCGTAGATCTCTGCTATAGGTTGGCGGGCATGGAGCCTCCCAAAGGAATAAGAGCTCATTCTACACGCCATACTGCTGCTTTGGTGGCTGCTTCCAGGGACGTCGGTATCCAGGAAATCTGCAGGGCTGCTACCTGGAAGTCAGCACACACCTTCACCCACTACCACATCGACCTTGAGTCACGCCGGGATGCTGGTTTTGGGACCTCGGTTCTCCAGTCCTCATTTCCTAAATAGGGGGTGTGCGCCTTGCCTTCCTCCTCTCGGAGAACTGCTAGGAGTCTGCCAGTAAGTGTGGACTGAACAACATAATCCACGTCCCTAGAAACACAGGTTACTCACCTGTAACAGGAGTTCTAGGACTGGTATATGTTGTCCATCCACACAACTCACCCGACCTCCCTGGCTTCGACGCGCAACCTGGCTTCCAGCGGGCTAGGTCTGTTGTCATGGGGCAGAGCCGAGAGTTTTACCACCCAGGTGGGTGGGAGGAGCCAGCTTGAAGACCTTCCGGCAATATTTAAAGTGGCAAGGAACCTGCCAGTAAGTGTGGATGAACAACATATACCACTCCTAGAACTCCTGTTACAGGTAAGTAACCTGTATTTTTCTGCCATATAAGTGAAAAAGAAGGAAGGGTGGGGGGAGTAGTTAGACTGTTGAATGGGAGCCATGTGATACAGGGCGACGAGCAAAAGGTTTCAGTCCTAAACGACTACTTTTGCCCCGTCTTCACCAGGGAGGCTAGCGGTCCCCCTGCTTGAGAGCAACATTAAAGCAGTCGAGAAAGGGATCACGGAGATGGGGAGGCCAACCTTTATTGAGGGTAGAAGCCCTCAAGACAGACAAGGCCCCCCAGGTCCAGATGAGATCCTCCAACAATGCTCAGAGAGTTGGCAAATGAATTGGCTGAACCTCTTACGTGCCTTTTCAGTAGCTCGCTTCAAGCTGGGGTTGTCCATGGGATTGGAGGATGGCGGACATGGTTCCGCTTCATAAGGGGGGTGGGCAGGGAACAAGTAGGCAACTACAGACCCTTCAGTCTCACTTCTGTTGTTGGAAAGCTGATGGAGTTGTTAATCAGAGCAGACCTTGTGGACTGTCTGGAGAGTAATGGTCTCCATGATTTTGTGGCAGGGAGGTTGTGTCAGACAAACGTAATAGTCTTTTTTGATTGGGTTAGAAAGGAACTGGATAAAGGTCATGCCATGGATTTGCTGTATTCTGACTTCTGCAAGGCTTTTGACTCTGTGCCTGACAGATGCCTGCTGAAGAAGTTGGGGGACCTGGGGTGGCTAGTGATACAGTCATATGGGTGGGGAACTAGCAAAAAGGGAGAATGCAGTGAGTAGTGGTAAACAATATCAAATCGGAAGAGAGGGATGTCACAGGTGGGGTGCCACAGTGGTCTGTCCTGTGTCAGGTCCTTTTCAGCATGTTCATCAATGACATTGGGAGGAACACAGGATAGGTTAGGTCAGTTAGCAGATGATACAAAGCTCTGCGGAAGAGTGGATAACACTGATGCAGTTAGAGCGCTAGAAGAGGACCTGCAGAGGGTAGAGATGGTCGAGGGTCTGGCAGTTGAATTTCAATGCCAAAAAGTCCAAGGTAATACACCTAGGGAAAAAGAACTCCAAGATAGCAGAATAGTGGACAGGTGAGATAGAACTAAAGTGCGGCAGAGGAATGTGACCTCGAAGTCATTATTAGCGACACCATTAAGCAGGCTAGCCAGTGTGACCGGGCATGCAGTAAGGCTAATAGGATGCTGGGATGTATACAGTGGGATGTGGGGTATTGACAGTAGAAGGAAGGAGGAGATGCTCCCCCTCTACAGATCACTGGTGAGACCACATCTTGAGTAATGTGTCCAGGTTTGGAGCCCTCACCTTAGAAAGAACAAGGATCATCTGGGGGAAGTACAGTGTAGGGTATTGAAGATGATTCATGGTCAGCAGTGGAAGTCCTACAAGAACGACTTAGGGCGCTGAATATGTATTCTTTGGAGACTAGAAAGGAGAGGGAGGATATTATAGAGACATTCAAATTCCTGAAAGGAATAACAAGATGGACTCTGGGGAAATGTTTATAAGGAACACCAGTTCGATAACATGGGGCACAGCTAGAAACTGAGTGGGGGAAAGTTCATGAGGGATGTGAGAAAGTATGACTATACGGAAAGGGTGGTTGAACTATGGAACTGCCTGCTGGCCGAGGTGGTGGCAGCTGAAACTGTGGGTGGTTTCAAACGTACTTGGGATAGAATAAAGGGAATAGTCATCACTGGTAGTGAGAAGGATGGAGAAGGAATAGGATAACTGTTGCGGAGGGGTAAAATCCTGATCAGTGCCAGATCACAGGGTTTTGTAGAGACCCGTGGGCAGACTGGATGGACCATTTATCTTTCTCTGCCGTCACCGTATATGTTTCAATGCTGACTTTTCTCGGGATGTCCAGCAGCAGGTTACATAGAAACGTAGAAGTTGATGGCAGATAAGGACCGCAAGGGCCATCCAGTCTGCCCATTTCTTTTTCTACTTTATGAATGTGCCATTGGCCTTTGCTCTGTCAATGGCCTATATATTCATACTCATCTTTATTGCTCCCTTATGCCTATCCCTTGCCTGTTTGAAGCCCTGCACTGTATTCATATCCACCACTTCCTGAGGCAGGCCGTTCCATACATCCACCACCCTTTCTGTGAGAAAGAACTTCTTCACATTCCCCCTTAATCGGCCTCCCTCTAATCTCATGCTGTGTCCTCTTGTCCTGCATCTGAAAACATATGAGGACAGATTAACGGAGCTCACTATGTATACCCTAGCGCAAAGAGGGGGGGAGAGAGATGATGCGATTGAAACTTTCAAACACCTTAAAGGCATTAACAAGGTGAGAGTCTTAACATATTTAAAAGTAAGAAAAATAGCAGGACAAGAGGACACAGCATGAGATTAGAGGGAGGCCGATTAAGGGTAATGTGAGGAAGTTCTTTTTCACCGAATGGATGGTGGGTGCATGAAACAGCCTACTTCAGGAAGTGGTGGATATGAATACAATGCAGGGCTTCAAACAGGCATGGGATAGGCATAATTGAGCAATACAGATAAGTGTGAATAGATAGGCCATTGACAGAGCAAAGTCCGATGGCACATACATAGGGTAGAAAAAGTAATGGGCAGACTGGATGGCCCTTGCTGTTCTTATCTGCAGTCAACTTCTATGTTTCTGTGCCTGGTATATCAACTCTGTGCTGGATATGCTGACTTGCAAACCTTTAGAACCCTTTATGATTTGAGAGCTGAAGTTCTTAGTTTGCCGTGTGTCTGAAATCTATGCCTTGGTTACAGACCCTCTGTGTACTGTTTTCCACAAGGACAGAGTAGTTCTCAGCATGCACCCTAAGTTCCTTTCTGAAGTGGTGTCAGAGCTCCATCTGAACCAGCCATTAGTGTTGTCTTCCTATTTTGCCAACTTCCAGAATGAAGGAAAGCACATTCTCCATTCCTGTATGTTTAGAGGGTCCTTACTTTTTACCTGGACGGAAACAGGGACTTAAGGCAGTCCAAGTAGCCATTTGTCTCCTTCGATCATAATCGGAAGGGACAGCCTACTACAATCGGGTGCATTTCTGCCTGGATTTTGTAAGCTGCCTACACCATTGCTATGCCATGTCTCAGGTTGGGCTTTAGTGTTAGGTGCATGCCCATTCCACTAGGGCAGTTGCCACGTCCCTGGCAGAGATTCATTTTGTACCTATCGGTGACATCAGGAGAGCTGCTTCTTGGAGCATAATGCACACGTTTCTTAAGCACTGTTTCCTGGATGTCCATGCCAGGCAGCATGCCATCTCTGGCAGTAGTATCCTGAATGGACTTCTGTCCTGAGTGAGACCTTGGTTTCTACTGCCCTAGTTCGGTGGATTTAATGATGGTCCTGGCAATGCTCATGGATAAGCCATTCGAGCTGAAGCACAGGTGTAAATTGTCATACTTGTGGAAGACAGCCTTCCTGGTGGTCATTAACATCTGCCAGAAGGATTGGGGAGCTCCAGCTCTCTTGGTGGACTTTCCCTGTTTGATTTTCCAGGGGGACAAAGCTGTCATTTGTCACAGCCCGAAGTTCCTCCTGAAGGGGGTATCGGAGTTTCAGCTTAACCAGGTGATTAACTTACCACTCTTATTTTACCAGCCCGTATTCAGAGGCTGCCTGCATGCTCCATACTTTGAACCTGCGGAGAACGCTTTCCTATTATGTAGAGCCGTACGGCTTGGATTCAGGGACATGCTTGCTACCTGTTTGTCACCTGTGCTGAAGCCGCGCCTGGCAGACCAGCTGCAAGATGGATAAAATCTTGCTTCAACCTGTGCTATAAGTTGGCTGGCTGGGAGCCTCCCATTGGGATTTGGGCTTATTCCACTAAACATACTGCTGCCTTGGTGGCTGCCTCCAGGAATATACCCATGCAGGAGATGTGTAGGGCTGCTAACTGGAGGTCAGCACACACCTTCATTTCCCACTTCTGTAGCTACCTCGAGTCAGGACAGGATGCATGTTTTGGGACCTCTGATCTCCAGTTTCTATTTGCCAAGTAAGGGTGCACGTCTTGCCCCCTCATCCCAGAGAACTGTTAGGATCTGCCAGATGGTGGATAATAATAATGATGAACCATATCCATGTCCCTAGAAGAATAGGTTACTCACCCCTAACTGTAGATCTTACTTTGAAGGGGAGCTCTTGCTGCAGGTAATACCAATTGGACTAAGCTGCCAGGCATCAGGACCGCATGGAAGACTTCTAGCTAGTAGTCTATGGTGGAGGACCGCCCCTGATGCCTGCTCCGCCCATATGTCAGTTCTGGTATAAAGGGGGTGGTCCCCTGGCACCACCTCAGTTCTTTTCGGGCCGTTGACCCGCTAACATCAGATCCATGGACGCCTTTCTCAGTGGCCGACTGCCATTTTCCGCCTCATGCCGTTAGCGTTCATCACCTTTTTCCTGTCTGATTTTCCCTGGTTCCAGTGCATGTCGTCTTCGTCTTCTCAGTGGCAGAAACTGAAGTACATGTGCGACAAGCAGATCTCGGCGAGGGACAGCCACTCCGCCTGCCTGATCTGCCTAGGCCCCGACCACCGGCCAGACGACTGCCCACACTGCTGAAAATTTAATAACAAGACCCGTGAACGCTGCCTCAAGACACTCAAGGCCTATCTGCTGGAGCAACAAGTGGCCACCATGCAGAGGACCCATTCGGGACAGAGTTCTTCCTCCTCAGCTTTGGACCCCTCCCCTAAGAGAAAAGATTGGGCAGGAAGCATCACCACAGGGATAAAGAGAGAGCCAGGTCTGAATCCTGCCCTAGGTCCCCTCACAGGCAATCTGCTTCTTCCACCTCCGGCGGGAGGTCGGAATCCATTCCCCCAGGTCCAACGGCTGTTGCTGGGGCTTCTTCCAAGAAGCCTATGTGCATACTGTGTGATCCTGAGCAAGTCACTTAACTTCCTTGTGCTCCCAGGTTGCATCTGGAAAAAATTTCAGCTTAGTGTGCTACTCCTGGTTAAACAAATGTTCCCTTTCCCTTTCACTACCGCATCTTCCCATTCTAAAGGTAGAGTCTTCTCACGGGTGTTCATACACCCAAGTTCCTTTGGTGCATAAACCCCACAACCACAAGCATGCGCATAGGTCGGTGCCAGAGGGACTGGCGTTTCTTTCAGGCAAGACATCACACTGCCGCTCAGAAGCCTTCAGGGTCGTCCGACAAGCATAAGAAGGCGGACGACTCCTCCAGATACCAGGAGGTAGTCTGGTACCAGACGCCTCCTTCCCCCTAAGACAGGGTGACGTTGGCCTCAGAGGGTCGACAGACTACGGGCCACTCCGATTCTGCATCAGAAACTGACCAGGCACCCCACCAAAAGAGCGTGTGTCTGCCCCCAAAAGAATGTATGTTAGATCAAACACCCAGTGTCCTAAAGGATAAGACACCCGGGCCAGTGGATAACCGTCTGCCTCTTCCTCCTCCGCCTCCTCCCAAAAAGCCGGGTGCCAGACCCCAAGGAGGCTCGGCACAGCTGGATAAAGTCCCATTGGCCCTGACACCCAAGGCACCCGTAGGCAAGGAGCCCTCAGGACCAGAATTTGGCACCCAGTGTGCCACAGGGTCCGATGCTGTGCCCCTCAAATGTCCCTAGCCCACCACCTCCACTACCAGTCCTCTCACTGGCGGAAGTAGGGGCTCTGTTTAATGCATGGTTGAACACTATCAAGGGGGATTTGCTGCCAAAGCCAAGAGAGTCCTCCCCTGTTCCAGTACGACCCAGGTGACGTCTGTTGACGATGAATGGTGGGCGCCAGCAAGACACACCCTTAGTCTCTTCCCTCTTGCATGGGATATCCACACCCTTCCTCAGGGGAAGATGCAGGGGACTCCTTCTTAGTTTATTCCTCACAGGATGAGCTTCCTCTACCCTCTCTGGATCCAAGAAGAGACTCCCCAGTATCACCCCCGGATGATGCATTCTTCCTGGATGTAATGAGACACATCCAGGCCCTTAACCATAGGATACGGAGGAACTTGATCCAGAATGTCACCGCCTGGTTAAATTCCTCCTGGCAAACAACCTGAAACCCCTGGTCATCCCCCCACTCGTTGAACCCTTCCAGGATGTTACAAAGTTGGCCTGTAAGCATCCAGCTACTATGGTAGCCATACCCAGAAAGGCAGATCGGCTCTACAAAACACCCAAGGGAGAGCCCCACCTAAGCCGAACAGCCGAAGGCTAATTCTATGGTGCTTACGGCAGCGCATGGCAGAGTGCAACAGCCGAGGCACGTGAGCTCCCAGGTCCAGAGTTGAAGAAGCTTGGCCAAATGGACGGCAAGGTCTATTCTTCAGCCACCTGCACGATCAATCGCTGAATTTCATAGTACACATGGTTACATACCAGAAATCACTGTGGGCTAAGTTTATGGACTTGGTGAAAGTCCAGCCTGACTCAAGCAGCAAGGCAGAGCTCATAGCCCTAATGCAGTCAGGCATGGATGTGGACAAACATGTGCTGAGGAGTTCTGTGATTCCGCAGACACGGCAGCCAGGGCATGCATGAGGAGACATGCCTGGTTGAGGGTCTCTCATTTCTGCCAAGACTTGCAGGATGACATATTGGATGCAACCTTTCAGGGGTCTGTCCTCTTTGGTACAGACACAGAAAAGCTCATAAGGCTGTAGGACTCAGGCAAGGCAGTGTCTGACGTTCATCGAATATATAGGTCAGAACCACCAGCATCTCAGCGCCGTCCTTTTCGTGAGCCTCAAGGACAACAGGGCAGATATCAACCACAGAATAAAGAAGGATTTAAGAGAAGAGGCCCTCCTGTTGCTTTAGCTACCCAGGGCCCCAAAAGTGCAAAGACGGCTAGACCCTCTTTGCCCACCCACTCCACTACGGCATGACTCCCTGCCGACCTCCCCTCCTCCGGAGGAGTTGCAAGGGGAGGTGGTAGGAAGGAGGTTCTCCCTTTACCGATCAGGATGGTCCAGCATCACCTCAGACCAGTGGGTATTCCAGATAGTCGAAAGGGGGTACTCTCTCGAGTTCACCCACATTCCACTGGACAGCCCACCAGTTCCCTCCCACTGCTCCCCCTCCCATGCGGCTCTCCTGCGTGCAGAGGTACAGGCATTGCTTGAAAAGAGAGCTATTCAGGAGGCACCATGAGCTCAAAAAGGCAAGAGGTATTACTCCCACTTCTTTCTAGTCCCGAAGAAGACAGGGGACCTCCGTCCCAGTCTGAATCTGAGCCAGCTGAACACCTTCATCGAATACAAAAGGTTCAGAATGGTGACATTAGTGAGCCTGATACCCATGCTCCTTCAAGGAGACTGGCTCTGCTCCTTGGACATGCAGGATGCTTATTTGCACATAAAGATCTTGCCATCCCACAAGAAGTACCTTTGCTTCACCTTCCAAGGAGAGCACTTCCAGTTCAGGGCTCTGCTATTCTGCCTGTCATCAGCACCAAGGGTCTTTACCAAGTGCCTAGTAGTAGTGGCGGTAGCCCTCAGGAGAGGGGGTGATTATGTTTGCCCCTACCTGGACGATTGGCTTCTCACTGCTTCGTCAGAAGACCAATTGCATCAAATGTTGGAGGAGACTTTGTCTGTTTCGAACCTTAGGCATCATTCTGTCTTTCCAAGTCATGCCTGTGTCCCGCTCAGAGGCTACAGTACAGCGGAACATTCCTGGACACCGTCCAAGGGAAAGCCTTTCTTCCCGAAGACCGAGCAGTCAGGCTAAGGGAGGTTACTCACAGGGTGATGACCTCGGACTGGGTCCCAGCGAGGGTGGTTCTGCAGCTGCTGGGCCATATGGCTGCAGCTATAGCCACAGTTCCCCTTGCTCATTTGAACATGAGGGTCCTGCAGTAGAATCTCAGAGTTCAATTTGACCAAAGCACGAACAGTCTCGATTAGCTAGTCCGAGTCTCCTGTGCGGTCCGTCAGTCCCTGGTTTGGTAGGGTCACCCCGGCTCATTTAGACAAAGGGGTTCACTTCCAACATCCCAGTCCCCAGCAAATTTTGACAACAGATACCTTGGGACTGGGATGGGGAGCACACCTGGCATCTTACCAGATGAGGGGCTCCTGGAACTCCATGGAACAATCTCTCCAAATAAACATTCTAGAGATGAGAGCCGTCCTGTATGCCCTACAGGCCTTTCAAGGAGTACTCTTACCTGGGCCCCTTCTGGTCCAGTCAGACAGCACCCTTGTAGTCTTCCATCTCAACAAGCAAGGGGGCACTCATTCTTACCCTCTATGCAGAGAGGCAGTGAGAGTATTTACCTGGGCAGTGGATCACAGCCTGTATCTTACAGCAGTCCATGTTCCAGGGATCCACAGTGTCCTCACAGATGGCCTAAGCTGCTCTCAGTCTCAGAGCCACAAATGGGAACTACGGCAAGAGGTCATAGACAACCTCTTCGGAAGGTGGGGTCGGCCAAAACTGGACCTCTGTCTCTCCACACAATGCCAAACTGCCCAATTTATTCTCGCTTGATCCAGGGCCTGGTGTGTTTTGGCGAGACGCATTGTCCCTCTCTTGGACAAGGAGGTTTCTATATGCCTTCCCTCTTCTTCAGAGGATACTTCTCAAGTTGCAGGCAGAAGTTGCCCGAATGATCCTGGTTGCACCCCTCTGCCTTGATAGATTTGGTTCCCGCTGTTTAAAGCAGCTGGCATCAGAACCACCTGTTCCGTTACCTCTGTCCACTCATTTACTCCTCCCAAGACCAGGAGACACTGGTTCATCCGGCTGTCCGGTCATTGCATCTGCATGCATGGCTCCTGCAGACTTAGCCAGGGACAGGTTCGGAGTGTCCCTTGGAGTGGCAGAGGTTCTCATGGCAGCGAGAAAGCCCTCTACCAGGGTAGCATATGCCATGAAGTGGAAGCATGTCTGCTTGTGGGCAGCCCCCCGTCCTCTGGATCTCCTCACCTGTCTGGTGGAATCTGTGCTGGAGTATCTCCTTTCCCTATCTGACTTGGGTCTTGGCTACTCTTCCATTAAGGTGCATCTCTGCGCTTTCAGCTCATCATGCACCTCTGGATGGGAAGACTCTGGCACAGCTGGACCTATGCAAAACCTTTTTAAGAGGAATCTTGCATATTAACCCCCCAGGAGAGATGCCGTTCCACCTTGGGACCTCCTGTTTGTGTTAGAAAAGCTTACCTTGCCCTCCTTTGAGCCAGCCACAAGCTGCGAGCTGTGCCTTCTATCTTGGAAGGTGTAATTTTTAGCTGCCATTACTTCCACTCAGAGGATTTCTGAGCCGCAGGCTCTGATGTATAAAGAGCCTTATCTTATTTTTCACAGGGACATGGTAGCCCTGCACACAAATCCTAAGTTTCTTCCGAAGGTAGTGTCTGAGTTCATTTTGAACCAAGATGTCCAGCTACTGGTTTATTACCCAGAGTACTCAAACAGGGGGGAGGCCTTACTACATACTCTGGATGTACATAGAGTTTTTCATTACTACCTTGCTTGGACCAGTTCCTCCAGAAAGACAGACCAGTTGTTTGTCTCATTTGCCCAAAGAATAGTAGGGACACCAGTAACAAAACAGATGTTGACCAAGTGGCTTGTAAATTGCATCACATTCTGTTATCAGAAGTACAATAGACCCTTACTGGGACCGGTCAAGGGTCACTCCACCAGAGGGGTCACGACATCATTGGCGTCCCTCAGGAATGTCTCATCCGAGGACCTTTGTGTAGCTGCTACTTATTTATTAAATTTTGGTGACCAGGTGACTTGAGAGTTCAGTACACACTTTCATCAAGCACTACAGTCTGGACATTGCTTCCTGAAGGAGAGCAGGTTTCGGCCTAGTGATCCTTCAAGGACTTCTCTCCTGAGGTGCCTAGGGCTTTTTGCTTAGACAGCCCTCCACCCTTCTGACCTTGGTCTCTCTTTGGGTACTGCTTGGGACTCAGTCCTATTGGTATTACCTGCTGCAAGAACTCCCCCTCGAAGTAAGATAGTGCAGTTACGTAAGAACTTGTGGTAACAGTAGACCTTCGAGAGGAGCTCTTGCAGCAGGTTGCTTTCTCACCCACCTGCCCCCGGGGACTAGTTTTTCTTTTCTCTTTGGGGGATGAGAAATCCTCCTTGGTTCTCCATCTTCATCTCAGCCGGGTCTCTGGTGGAAGAACTGATGTGGTGCTGGGGGACTGCCCCTTTTATACTAGAGCTAACGTTGGCTTGGAGCTGACGTTGGGGGCAGCCTCCCATCATAGACTAGCTAGAATGTTTCCGTGAGGTCCTGATGCCTGGTGGCTTAGTCCTATTGGTATTACCTGCTGCAAGAGCTCTTCTCAAAGATCTGCTGTTATGGTAAGTTCTTACGAAACTGTACTATCTTACTTCAAGGGGGAGCACCTGCAGCAGGTAATACCATAGGACTGAGTGTTTGGCTGGCACTGACTGCCTTTGCTTCACATGTTCAGGGTCAGGTCATTCAGGTCCAGATGGACAACACCACAACTGTGTACTGCATCAACAAGCAGGGTGGGCCGCACTCCCTCTGTGTAGAGAAGTTCTACACGTGTGGATCCTCATGCTCAGCTTGGAGGCCGATGATCTGACCATCCATGTCTCCAGCCAGCTGGCAGGCCCTCTCAGCCGTGTGGGCAAGGCGTCTCACTAGTGGCCTCTCCACCCAGAGGTAGTTCACAGCCTGATCTTCTGGGACATGAAGTCTCCACCACTCATTCACACTGATGGGATCTATGCCGGAGGCACTAGGACCCAGCGGGAGCAAACTTTTTGCAGGAGGGTCGGCACCAGAGATGGAGCTGCGAGGAGCAGCGCCGCGAGCCTCTGCTCATGCGGCAATGACTATCTCGGCGTCGACCCTCCAACTGCCTCAGTTCCTTTTTTCCCGCCCTCGAGTGCACTACAGTGATGACGTTGCTAGCCCCCCGGGAGTTGAACTTCAAACTAGCAGCATAGTTTTCTGTTCTTTTTTAATTTGTAGTATTTCTTAAAGTTTAAAGTACCGCTTACTATAATTTATTATTAGAAAGAAGTCTCAGCCTACATCGACAGTCGACCATGAGCGGGTCAAGTGACGGTAGGGAGACTTCATATGAAGGTTGTTCAGTCAGCCAGGCTGGGTCTGATCCACTGCCCTCTCCAGAGGGAGGGTCTGACAGTGGACAGTCCAATGCCCGGGGGGAGGGGCAGTCCCCCCGGAAGCATAAAAGAAAACGGTCGCACTCTCGGCACCGGTCGGCCTCGAGCTGTTCTTCGACCCGTAGGTCCAGAAAGTGAAGGCATCACTAGAGGTCGCCTTCTGGTATGTCTGTGCGTCGATGGTCGGTCATTGGGAGCAGTTGCTGGTCTCCTCTGGAGTCGCCGGTTTCTGTCTCCGATCTCTGACGTCTTTGACATTGGAGCCCTTCCCCGCCTTCTGGTAAGGGTTCAGATGAGCAGTTTCATCAGTGGGCCGCTCTCATGGAGCAGTGGGCTCGGAGATTGGTCTAACTGCCTGACCCGGTCACTCAAGGGCCCTCGGACACTTCAGGAGATCTGGTAGGGCGGTTAGGCTTTCCTAGTCGCGCGGCGCCTTCTTTGGTGCCGTCAACTCCATGCTCGGGTGTTCTCCCCCCTCACATGGCTGTGGCGCAGGGGTCCACACCGATGCCTCTATCTCCTGCTTCTTTCCTTCTTTTGCCTCAGATCTTGGTTTTTGGGGCTCTCCGTTGGTTTCAGCGCTGTCCTCGGCGTCGATGCGTCTGTTGCCGACATCCTCTGTGCCGTAGGGGTTGTCGGCGCCATCCACGGCACAATACGGCTTTTCGGCGCCAGGGGCTCTGTCAGCGCGTGCTGGGCCAGGCGGCGCCGAGACTTGATGTGACGTCTTCAGGGCTCCTCGACTCTGAACCCCTTTCCTTCCTTTTTTCCTTCTGATTTTCACTCCTTTCCTGACCATGCAGTCCCTCCCGGGCTGTCAGGAGATGGTACTGAGCCTGACACAGACATTAGGCTTGGGTGATGATGTGGAAGGAGCAGGATCTAATCCTGCTGCAGAGCCTGTGGTCGAGAACCTGTCATTTAATTCTCTGCTGAAACATTTGAATTCCACTTTTTCTCTCCAGACTATGGATATCGATCCTGGGAAGCTTTTAAGACTCCAGTATCTTCATGTTCCGGACATCCCTATGGATTTAACCCCCCCCGGTACAGCCCTCCTTTGAGACGCTTTCTCAAATGGTGTGGAATAATCCTGCTCTCATTCCTTCTGTGGCTAAGTCCATAGAAAGGAAGTATGCAGCTCCCAAGGATCGACCCATTTTGGCCTCTCAAGCCTTTGTGGACCCTATTGTAGTCTTGGCAGAAAATGATTAGGTCGTCCTTCCTCAGACTACTACAGCTCGACTTATAAACAAAGAATCTTGTACGATAGATACTTTAGGTAAGAGAGTCTTTGCTGCATCCACCCTGGGTATACGTATTGCCAGCTAGAAACATAGACTTTGACGGCAGATAAGGACCACTTGGCCCACCCAGTCTGCCCATTTCCCTACCGGCTGGATAAGCTGCAGATTCTGGTTAACCAACAGCCTACTTCCTGCTACCCCCCCCCCCACTATAATTGCCTTATGTCTGTCCCATGCATGTTTGAATTACCCCCACTGTTTTAGACCCAATGACCTCCTCAGGAAGGCGGTTCCATGTATCCACCACTCTCTCCGTGAAAAAAAATTTCCTCACATTACCGCTAAGCCATCCCCCTTATCTTCAGATTGTGTCCCCTTGTTCTTACACATCTCTTTTTCTGAAAGATGCTGCCCTCCTGGAATATGTTGATTCCCTTGAGGTACTTGAAAGTTTCTATCAAGCTACCAGGGTTATTTCTCTCAATATGGGTATATTCTTTGGCATTCACTCAAACAAATGGTTGAAGCTCTACCAGAGTCGGATGCTAATTCAGAGCTTCTTCAAACCATAACCTGGGGTATTGAGTCCAACAACCAGCAGGTTAAAGTGGCTGTGGACGCTTTCGATACTGCCTCCCGAGCGGCGGTGGGCATTTGTACCCACCGTCATTCCTGGCTGCGCACTTCAGGCTTCACGAATGATACCCAGCAACAGGTCATGGTGTTGCCCTTTGATGGTGTGTATCTCTTCAGTACTCAAGTAAAATAAGTTCTAGAGGTCACACAAAAGACCAGATCGGCCATTAAATTGGCTCGACCTGCTCCTGCCCATTCTCAGGGGGGTGTTAATAAGCGCCAGTTTCAGAACAGTTAGTCCTTTTGAGGAAAGGCAGAGGAGGTTTTAATAAAAACTAAGCCCCTCAAAAGAAAATGCAACAGAAAGCACAAGGTCCTAAGGCGCCCAATGCCACCTTCTGTGTTTCTGGCCCAAGTCCCACCTCAGTTGCCCGAGGGGGACTCTTTCTCAGCGGTGGGAAGTCATCTGACTCAATTCTACAACCAGTGGAAGTCCATAACATCGGGCAAATGGGTCCTCTGGCTAATCCCGAGGGATATTCCCTCAATCTTTCAGAGAACCCTCCGGATTGTCCCCTCAAACGACAGCCAAAACTGTCAGTACTTTAGTTAGAACTTCTCGCCTCTGAGATACAAAGCCTTCTGAATAACAGGGCAGTACAAATAGTTCCGCTGGATTAACGGAACTCAGGGTTCTACTACCATTACTTTCTAGTTCCAAAGAAAACTGGGGGCATGCGTCCCATTTTGGACCTCAGAAAATTGAACAAATTTCTTCCCAAAGAGAGATTAAAAATGATATTGCTAGGAACCCTGTTACCCTTGTTTCATCAACATGACTGGTTAGCCTCCCTGGACATGCAGGATGCTTATCAACATATTCATATTCACCAAAGGCATCACAAATACCTAAGGTTTGTGGCTTTGGGAAAGCATTATCAGTTCAGAGTCCTGCCCTTTGGGCTATCCTTGGCGCTGCGAGTGTTTACAAATTGTTGTGCAATTCTCAGCACACCTCAGAAAGATTGGAATACAAGTGTTCCCATATCTGGATGACTGGCTTCTAACAAGCCCTTCCAGGCAGGGAACTCTCGACGCTGTAGCCACGGCCTCAGACTTTCTCACGTCCATGGGAGTCGTGCTAAATCTCAAGAAGTCGCAGTTGCAGCCCTTCCAGACTCTCCTTTTCATAGGAACTCTTCTGGACACCTCCTGTGCGAAAGCCTTTTGACCAGAGGACAGAAGGAACAATATCCTTCAGATGGCCCGATATGTCAGAGAGAACAGCTCGGCTCGAGTTATCTCGGTGCAACAGATGCTGGGTCTCATGGCATCCTCGGTGTTCACTGAACCCCTAGCTCGCCTCCACATGAGAACCTCTCTATGGATGCTCAGTACTCAGTGGTCCCCAACCACTCACTCTCAGTCCTTTCTCATCAAAGTGACAGAACCTCGGAAGAGGTCGCTCACCTGGTGGGCGCAAGAGGACAACCTTCTGGAAGGGTATCCATTTGCTCCCCTGGATCACCAGATCTCCATTACCATGGACGCATCCCTGATAGGGTGGAGAGCCCACTGTCAGGATCGCCACACCCAAAGTACGTGAACTAAGAATAGTCCCAGCTTCATATAAATGTCCTAGAAATGAGGGCCGTCCTTTTTGCAGTCTGAGCTTTGAAGGACATTCTCTGTCACAAGAACATTCTCCTTCAAAGGACAAAGAAGCAATGATACATTACATCAACAAGCAGGGCGGTGCTCACTCTTACCTTTATGCACGGAAGCTATGAGAGTGTGGGAATGGTGCTTGGAACACAAGGCTCTAATTCAGGTGGTCTGTCTGCCGGGAGTGCAGAACAAACTGGCAGACCGCCTCAGCAGAACAGAGACAGATCCTCACGAATGGTCTCTCGACTCAACCATAGTTCAGTCACTATTCGCAGAGTGGGGAACTCCAGACCTGGACCTTTTTGCATCCCCACTCAACACAAAACTGCCTCTCTTCTGCTCCAGAAATCCAGGGCCTGGCTTTTTCTGTCAGGATGCGTTCAGGCTGCCGTGACCAAAATGCTTTCTATACACCTCTTCCTCTAATTCAGAGGGTACTTCTCAAGTTAAGAGTCCCAGGGGAACAAAATGATCCTCATTGCTCCTTTCTGGTCTCGACAAATATGGTTTCCGCTACTCAACAGTATGTCGAAAACCCCTCCGAAAGTGCTTCCACTTCAGACGAACCTTCTGACTCAGGGGCCTGTGGTCCATCGCAATCTGAGATCGCTTCACCTTCACGCTTGGCTCCTGAAGAGATAGAGGTGAACAGGTTCAATGTCTCTCGCAGAGTTTCAGATATTCTTCTGGCTGCGCTCAAGCCAGCCACTAGAAAAACTTACACAGCCAAATGGAAGTGTTTTTCTCTCTGGTGTACAAAATCCTCTTTGAATCCTTTTTCCTGCCCACCCAATAAAGTTCTAGAGTACCTTTTAGACCTCTCAAATTCAGATCTGCAATACTCTACAGTCAAAGTTCACCTTTGTGCCATTTCAGCTTATCATGAGCCAGTACTTTTCTTGTCACTGGCTCAGTTACTTGTGGTTAAGAGGTTTCTTAAGGGAATTCTGCATACCAGACCTCCTATCAGACGTCCAGTCGCAGCCTGGGACATTAATCTTGTACTAGACATGCTCACTCGAAAGCCTTTCGAGCCTCTAGCTATATGTGAACTGAAATTTCTCACTTGGAAAACGGCCTTCCTGGTGGCCATTACCTCAGCCCGCAGGGTCTCTTGAGATACATGCCTTGATCAGAGACCCTCCATATACTGTGTTTCATAAAGACAAAGTAGTTCTTAGGACCCATCCTAGGTTTCTCCCTAAGGTTGTTTCAGAATTCCATCTAAACCAACCTTTGGTCCTTCCTACTTACTTTGCGAACTTCCAAAATGGAGAGTATCCTTCATTCTTTGGATGTTAAAAGTGCTCTGCGTTTCTATTTAGATAGAACAAAAGAAATTCGCAAAGCTCAACTGTTTGTTTCCTTCAGCGAGACCCGGCTGGGTCAACCTGTCGCTATCAGATGCATTTCAGCATGGCTGGTGGCATGCCTTCGCCATTGTTACTCCGTGGCGCAGGTTAAGCTGGATGGCAGAGTGTATGCTCAGTCTGCTAGAGCATTCACGGCATCCCTGGCGGAAATCCGAAACGTGCCCATTGCAGATATTTGCAGTGCGGTTACCTGAAGCTCAGTGCATACTTTCGTTAAGCACTATGCCCTGGATGTACATGCCAGGCGACATATTTCGTTTGGCAGAACCATCCTTAATGGACTTCTGTCTTAAATTTTTGAGCTCTTGGTCTCTCCTGCTGCCCTCTCGGGGATTATTAGCTTGGTACTCTCCCATCAGTGTGAAGAGTGGCGGAGACTTTTTGTCCAGGAAGATATGGAAATTACGTACCTACTGTCATACTTAATCTTCTTGGACGAAGTCTCCACCACTCATTCACACGCCCACCCACCATCCCCTGAGCTCACCTCTGTTGTTGGTCTTCACTCCCTCAGTCTTTAGGCTATGAAGACTTCTTTCTTTGACCCTTCTTATACGGGTCTTCTGGACTATCTTATGTCTGGTTTTTGTTAGGCTGTTCTTCTAGGTTAGTTATGCTGCACCTCCTCGGGAGGTGCGGTTGGAGGTCGGCCTTCAGATAGTTGTCGCATGAACTGAGGCTTGCGATGCTCCCTGCTCCATCTCTGGCGTCACCTCCTGCAAAAAGTTTGCTCTCGCTGGGTTCTAGCGCCTCCGGCATAGATTCCATCAGTGTGAATGAGTGGTGGAGACTTCGTCCAAGAAGATCAAGAATTACGGTAGGCACGTAATTTCCATTTCTTCCAGTGGGGCATCCCTCTGGTGGACCTGTTTGCCTCCAGGGAGAATGCAAAGCTGATGCTGTTCTTTGCCTGCCCCCCTCAGCAGGGAACACTTCAGGTGGATGCCTTCGCAAGGCGTTTGACCCCAGGCCTCCTCTCTACCCTCTCTCCATTCCCCTTTATCCACAAGATGTTGCTCAAGGAGAGGAGGGACAAGGCATGGGTGATCTTGGTGGCTCTGTACTGGCTGTGCCAATTCTGGTACCCCAGTCTCCTCAGCCTCAGCAGCAGGCTCTCGAGGCTTCTCCCTCTATGCCCAGACCTGCTCACCATCGATCAGGAGAAGGTTCTCCACCTGGACCTTCAATCTCTGCACCTGACAGCTTGGTTCCTGAGTGGCTGGAGTTCCAGGCTTTGGGTCTCTCCGAAGATGTCCTCAGCGTAGTGGAAAGAGTCGAGCAGGAAATGCTGTCCCTTCAAATGGAAGAGGTTCTCCATTTGGTGGCAAGGGGTTGGACCCTTTTTCATGTCCAGTGGCTAGCATCCTTGACTACGTCTGGTCACTCTGCCAGTCGGGCCTTTGGTCGATGACCCTTGAGGTGCACTTGGCAGCCATCTCTGCCTACTGGGCGTGGGCCTGTCAGCAGTTGGGACAGGAGGTGGTGGTCTGGTGTTTTTTCAAAGGCCTTGACCACATTTCCCCTCTGGTGCATGAACCACCACCACCTTGGGATTTGTTGCTGGTTTTGGCAAAGCTCATGGGCAAGCCGTTCGAACTGATGCACAGGTGTGAGATGTCACACCTGTCTTGGAAGACTGCCTTCCTGGTGCCTGTTACTTCAGCCAGAAGGATAACTGTGCCTGTCTCCTTACCTGGTCTTCCACAAGGACAAGGTTGTCCTTCACCCCAACAAATCCAAAATTAGCATGCTCAAAGCTTTTATGTTGCTTCACACACTAGAATTTACATTTCTTTTAAGGGGTGCTGCTTGGTTGTGGCATACAACAAACAATCCAAATGAACCAGCGCATACCCCACCCCCCACACACAACATAGCACATTTAAACTTTTCCCCTGCCAAAATTGGCTATATTTACTTTAAGCTCCATGTTAGGAGTGGGTTCTCTTAGTTTCAGACTGGAATTCCAATATGAGCAAGCTAAATCGCCAACGTCAAGGTGGGACCCTTGATTTAGTCCCTAACTTTCCAATGGCTCAATGGCTAATGTGTCTAATTGGCTTCTTTTATACATTATGCTCCCATCAAGGATTTTACACAGGTGTTCAAAGGGAGCATGCTAAGAAGGAGCACCACAGACTCCTAAAGCTCAAACAAATCCAAAATTAGTATGCTCATACCTTTTATGTCCTTCGCCCCAACCTGAAGTTCCTCCTGAAGGTTGTGTCAGATTTTCACCTTAACCAGGTGATTAATCTAGTGGTGTATTTCATTAAGGTGTCTTTTACCAATCGCACCTCGGCAGCCGAGCACAGGCTTCATACATTGGACCTGTGATGAGTATTTGCTTATTATAAGGTGTGCATGACTGGAGTTTGGGAAGTGGTTCGCCAGCTATTTGTCACCTACGCTGAAACCGCACCTGGCAGACCAGTAGCTAAGCGGATGATTGGCAGGTGGATTGTATCCTGCATCAACCTCTGCTATAGGTTGGTGGGTATGGAGCCTCCCAGAGGGCTAAGCGCTCATTCCACATGTCCTACCACTGCCTCGGTGGCTGCTTCCAGGGATGTCCCTATCCAGGAGATCTGCAGGGCTGCTACCTGGAGGTCGTCACACACCTTCATTTCCCATTACCATATCAACCTCGAGTCACACTGGGATGCTGGTTTTGGGGCCTCAGTTCTCCAATCTCTGTTTCCCAAATAGGGGGTGTGCGCTTTACTTCCTCCTCCTGGAGAACTGCTAGGCGTCTGCCAGACGTGTGGATAGAACACCATATCCATGTCCCAAGAAAAACAGGTCACCTGTAACTGTAGATCTTTTTCAAGCATATCTCTTGCAGCAGGTAATACTCCTGGGTTATCGCCAGAGGCCGCTCTTCTGCATGGCAGGCTTTCCCAGCAATCTTTGCCTAGGGGCCGCCCACAGAGTGACCTCATCACTGTGTGACTGTACAAGAGTGGGCAGCCCCAGGCATCCTCAGTTCATTTTTTTGCCGTCTTCAGCCCGCACAGCAGCAGTTTCTTTCCAGTGCATTTAGTTCTTCATCGATGAGACCTTGACCTAGGAATGGTGTTTTCTCACTGTTCCCACCTTCATCAACAATTATCCCTCTTCATCAACGAAACTTGCCTACTTTGTTGTCGACGATGTTTATGACTAACAACTATTTTTTTTCCCTTCCAGCAAGACTTGGAGCAGTACTCCTTGTCTTTTTCTCAGGGTTGCTCTCGTCGATGGCCACTGTTACCAGTGCACACCGTCAACGAGGCACAGTAATCATCTACATGTGGAGCAATACTCCTCATCTTCCTCCAAGTTGCTGTCATTGATAGCCACTGTTTTCCAGTGTCCACCGTCGACGGGACACTGTTACATCAGCTAGATGTGGAGCAATACTCCTCATCTTCATTGTAGTTGCTGTCGACGGCCACTGCTCACCATTGATGGGGCACCATACCATCATCTGGACGGGGAGCAATATTCCTCATCTTCCTCATGGTTGCTCTCGTCAATGGCCACTGTTACCAGTGCACACGGTCGACGGGGCACCTTACCATCATTTTTGATGTGGAGCAATACTCCTCATCTTCCTTAAGGTTACTCTTGTCGACGGACACTTTTTCAGTGTTCACCGTCAATGGGACACCATTACATCAGTTTGATGTGGAGCTATACTATTCATCTTACTCATGCTTGCACTCGACGGCCGCTGACCTTACTTTGAGTGGGAGCTCTTGAAGTCTATAACAATTAGGACTATGCCACAGGCACTAAGACCCTCCGTAAAACTTTTCAGCCAGCAGTATACAGCAGGGACCACCCCGACGTCGGCCCCGCCCCGACGTCAGCCCTGGTACAAAAGGGGGCAGACCCAGCTCCACCCCAGTTCTTTCTCGCTGTGTCCCGCGCACGTGAGAAGAAATCTTTGTTTCAGCTTGCCAGAAACGGCTAAATAGCTATTTTGTCACCTGTTTTTGTACTGTTTTCAACGGTTTTTCTCACGTTCTCGACGGATGTCTTTGCCGTCGTCGGTCTCTCCAGAGCCACACCAAAACAAGTGCGACTGTGGGAGGTAGATCCCTGCTAAGGACGGGCACAAACACTGCGTCTTTTGCTTCGGGCCGGATCACGACACCGCAGTCTGCTCAGCCTGCCAGGTGTTCACCAGCTGGACCCGGATCCGACGTCTTAAGGCCCTGAAGGCATTCCTTTTGTAATAGAAGATGGATCTGCACTCCTCGGAGGGGAAGCGCAAGGAGAAAACCAAGCGCCACGGGAAAGACTGTAGTTGGTCCTGGTCGCGGTTCCGTTCTCTCTCGCGGCCCTCTCCCAAGAAGGCCCGTGTTTCCCTGGGATCAGACGAGCACCCAAAATCTTCTAAGGCCAAGGCCGGCCCATCAGGGGAGAAGCCGGCCAAGCCTAAGATAACCCCGCTATGGGTTACCACCAAGCCCTTGGAGGTAAAAGCTGTGGCCCCATCTCCCAAGGCACCGGCACTGCCTGCTAAAGGCGCGCCTCCAGAGCCGAAGGACTCTCCGGTGCCCCCCAGCGGCACCCCGTCGTCGGTCCCACCACCGACGCTGGTTGAAGGGCGGAAGGTGCGGCGCGTAGGAAGAAACCGGCGTCCCGTCTCCCAAGTTCTCCTCCTCCTGGGCTCCCAGAGGCTCTCCTTGTGGGCGATGTCCCAGATCCTCCCTTTCCGGGCATGCGGCTGAGGTTTTCTCGAAGGGCGAGGCTGCAGGAGGAGTTCTCCTTTGGTGGGGACAGGTCCAGCGGGACCCCCCTCGCCAGCCCAGACACCGGTAGCGGACCTGGCTGGCAAACCACAGCCTGGAGGTGAGCCTTCCCTGAGGAAGTCCCCAGAGCGGCCGCCTACACCTCCATCCAGGGCTCGTTCCCGCATCTGGTCCAAAGACCACCGCCGCGGCTCTAAAGACTCTGGAGACCGTCGCCGGTCCTGGTCTCACACGCGCAGCCCTTCTTGATCTCCTAGACGAGAGCGCTCTCAACGTCGGTCCTCTGACAGACGTCTGTCTTTGCTCCGTCGTCAGTCTCGGGACCGGAGTCTGTCTTCGGACCGACGTTGGTCCCCCAGCTACCGACGACAGCGGGAGTCTGGTCATAAGGAGAGATCCAACTATTCCAGACCGAGTAGTCTTATCTCCGTCTTCTTCGTCAGCATCTTCTTCCTCTCTCAACTTAGAGCAGTCCCCAAGAGAGAAGGACCAGCCTCGCTCGCCTCCAGATGATCCGACCTTTATGGACATCATGAGACATATCCAGGCCTCCAATGAGTGGGAAACAGAGGACCTGGATCCGGAACGCAGAAGGTTGGCCAAATACCTGAGGCAAAAGGAGCCAAAATCATTGGTGGTCCCTCCTTTAGTGGACACTTTCCAGGACCTGACATGGACTACCTGGAAGCGTCCAGCTTCCATCCCGGCTGTTCCCAAAAAATGAGACAGGCTGTATAAGGTCCCGAGGGCAGAAACCTTTTTAGCAGAGAACCCTCAGGCGGACTCCTCAGTCATCACGGCTGCCCATGACAAGTCCAGGCAGCCGAAGCACCTTAGTTCACAGCCTCCCGATCCGGAGTCTCGGTATTTGGACCAGGTGGACAAGAAAGTTTACTCTGCCTCCACCTGCTCCATCCAGTCCCTTAACTTCTTGACACATATGGTCCAATACCAGAATGTGCTGTGGGAGAGGGGACAAGAGCTACTGAGAGCCATACCAGATTCCGAGCAGAAGACGGAACTTCTGAACATTGTTAACTCGGGCTCTGACGTAGGTTCTCATGTTCTGAGAGCCTCGTACAACACTGCAGATACGGCAGCCAGGGCAGCCGCTTCAGGGGTGTGCCTTCGGCGCCACGCCTCTGCAGTCTGGTACCAGGGATTTGCCATTCCAAGGTACCGTGTTGTTTGGGGAAGAGACAGAAGCTTTGATTTCTCATCTCCAGGAGTCTGGCAAGTCCATCTGGTTGGTCTGCCAAATGTACCGTGGCGACCAGCGACGGCAACGGAAATTGCCATTTCGCAAGCCCTCAGGTGGTCAAGGTGGACAAGCCCATGGTAATCAGCAGGATCAGAGAGACAGCTTTCTTAGGAGAGCCAGTAACCAGCAACCTGGAGGCGCGCCTAACTGTGGGCCCAAGTCCTCCCAGGCCTATCTGCCCACGCCCGGCTCAGCCCAGTGACTCCCTTCCGCCCCCACCTCCTCCAATGGAAGACTATGGGGAGACGGTCGGGGGCCGCTTCTCCCTTCATCTCAAAGGGTAGAGATCGATAACTGCGGGCCAGTGGGTCCTGAATATTGTCAGGAGAGGACACATGCTAGAGCTCACAGAGTTTCCTCCAACTGCTCCCCCAAAGTACTCCCGATATCCTCCTTCTCACATCCCAGTTCTCGAAGGAGAAATTCGGGCCCTCTTGCAGAAAAAGGCAATAGAGGTAGTCCCCTTGCATCAGCGGGGGAAAAAAGTTTTATTCCCACTTTTTCCTGGTCCCGAAAAAGACAGGGGACCTTCGTCCCATTCTGGACCTCAGCTCTCTCAATCTCTTTATAGAGTACAAAAGGTTCAGGATGGTGACCCTTCCAGGACTACTCCCCCTGCTGCACCAAGGAGACTGGCTCTGCTCCCTAGACATGGAAGATGCATATATGCATATCGGGGTCTTCCCTCCCCAACGGAAGTTTCTGAGGTTCCACTTCCAAGGGGAGCACTACCAATTCAGAGTTCTTCCGTTCGGCCTCTCCTCCGCTCCGCAAGTCTTTACAAAATGCTTGGCAGTGGTGGCTGTGGCTCTAAGGCACATGGGACACTATGTTTTCCCTTACCTCGATGATTGGCTGCTTACAGCCCCGTCCAGGTCAAGTCTACTTCACGCCCTTGGAGACAACTATACTCTGTTCCGAGAGCTACGGATCACCCTGAACCTTCAGAAATCGTCCCCCAAGCCCAGTCAAAGATTTGTCTTCATTGGAGCGGTCCTGGATTCTATCCAGGGCATTGTTTTCCTGACCCCGGACAGGGCCGATTGCCTGTGAGAGATTGCCAAATGGATCTCAGTAACTCCTCAAGTTCCAGCACGGAACTTCCTCAGGCTACTGGGGCACATGGCGGTGGCCATTCCAGTCACTCCTTTGGCCCACCTCCATCTGCGGGTCCCACATTGGATGCTCAGGGTACAGTTGGACCAGGGCTACGATGATTTAGACTTTCTGGTCAGGATCACGGAGCCAGTTAGGAGAACTTTGCTTTGGTGGATGGACCCCTGGAATTTAGAGAAAGGGGTCAGGTTTCGTCCAGATCCACCAGGTCAGACTTTTACGACAGATGCATCGGATCTGGGATGGGGAGCGCACCTGGGTGCTCATCAAACGCAAAGGGTTTGGACACCCGAGGAGCGATCTCTCCATATCAACATATTGGAGATGCGAGCGGTTCTCTGTGCCTTACAGGCCTTTCAAGAGGACCTGGTGCCGGGCTGTCTTCTAATTCAAACAGACAATATGGTGGTCGTCTTCTACATCAACAAGCAAGGGGGTACTCATTCGTATCACCTTTGCAGGGAAGCGATGAGAGTCTGGCACTGGGCGCTGGAGCGAAACATTCTGCTATCCGCAGTACACGTTCCAGGCGTCCTGCACAATCTGGCTGACAACTTAAGCAGGTCTCGTTCCAGAGTACAAGAGTGGGAGCTGCTACAGTCCGTAGCAGATCAGCTTTTCGACAAGTGGGGTCATCCAGAGCTGGACCTCTCTGCGTCACCACACAATGCCAAACTGCCAATTTTTGGCTCACGAGCGCACGCGCCTGGAGTTTTCTGGCCATACGTGTTATCCCTCTGCTTGGCAGGGAGGTTCCTCTGTGCCTTCCCGGCCTTCCCTCTCATTCAGAGTGTTCTGCTGAAGTTGCAGGCAGAAGGGGCTCGAATGATTCTGGTAGCCCCCAGATGGCCTCTGCAGATTTGGTTCCCACTCCTGCAGTGGTTATCCACAGAACCTCCAACTCCGCTGCCCATATGCTCGCCGTTGCTATCCCAGGAACAGGGGTCACTAGTCCATCCGGATCTTCGTTCCTTAGATCTGCATGCTTGGCTCCTTCAGACGTAGCCCAACAGAGATACGGGGTTTCCCCGGAGGTGGCGGCAGTCCTAGTGTCGGCAAAGAAGCCCTCCACCCATGCTATGAAATGGAAGCAGTTTTGTTTATGGGCCTCGTCACTGCATTTGGACCCCGTCACCTGTCCAGTGAACTCAGCGTTACAGTACCTCCTCTCCTTGTACCAACATGGCCTGAGTTACTCCTCTATTAAAGTGCACATGTAGGCTGTCTCCGCCTATCATGCTCTGATTGGAGACAAGGTGTTAGCACAGTTGGATGTAGCCTGCACCTTTTTGAGAGGAATTTTGCATATGAGACCTCCCATTAGGGATCCTATCCCACCCTGGGATCTCCTTTTTGTGTTGGAGAAGCTCACCCTCCTTCCCTTTGAACCGGCAGCGAATTGTGAGCTGCGTTATCTTCCTTGGAAGGTATGTTTTTTGGTTGCTATTACCTCAGCTTGAAGAGTTTCTGAGCTTCAGGCTCTGATGTGTAAAGAGCTGTATTTGGTTTTTCACAGGGAAACGGTTTCCCTTAGAACAAATCATAAGTTTCTTCCGAAAGTGGTCTCGGAGTTGACCCTCAACCAGCCAGTTGACCTTCCAGTCTATTTTCCTTCCCCATCTAATAGAGGGGAAGCTCTCCTTCACACATTGGATGTCCACAGGACTTTGAGGTATTACCTCAAAAGGACGGCTACACACTGTCAGTCGGAGCAGCTCTTTGTGGCCTTTGCACCACAATGCTTGAGCAAACCGGTGACCAAGCAGATGATTTCGAAGTGGATCGTCCACTGTGTATCCTTCTGCTATGAAAAGCACAATAAACCCCTAGCGGGTCCAGTCAGGGGGCACTCCACCAGGGGAGTGTCTGCTTCCTTTGCCACCCTGAGAAATGTCTCTATAAGGGATATATGTGCGGCTGCTACCTGGAATTCGGTGAATACCTTTGTCAAGCATTACAGCTTGGATATAGTCTCCAGACGCTGTGCCGGTTTTGGTCTGGCTGTTTTGCAGGGACTTTTGTCCTAGGCCTCTGGAGTCAGTATATTCCACCTCCCGGGGTTGACTACCTCTTTGGCGTGGGACTGCTTGGTATTCAGTCCTAATTGTTATAGCCTGCTGCAAGAGCTCCCACTCGAAGTAAGATAGTACAATTACGCAAGAACTTACTGTAACAGTAGATCTTCGAGAGGAGCTCTTGCAGCAGGCGTTACTTTCCCAACCGCCTTCCCCCTCGAGGTGTGCAGATCTTCATCTACATCTTCATGGAGTGCTTCGTCTCCTTCTCTTGTCAGGGCTTGTTCACGGGCCTTGGCGGGGGAACTGAGGTGGAGCTGGTCCGCCCCCTTTTGTACCAGGGCTGACATCGGGGGCAATCCCTGCTGTATACTGCTGGCTGAAAAGTTTTCCGGAGGGTTCTAGTGCCTGCGGCATAGTCCTAATTGTTATAGCCTGCTGCAAGAGCTCCTCTCGAAGATCTACTGTAACGGTAAGTTCTTACGTAACTGTACTTTACCAGTACACCGTCGACGGGGCACTGTAAACATCATCTTGATGAGGAGAAATACTTCTCATCTTCTTGGTTACTCTTGTTGTTGACCACTGTTCTCAGTGCACACCGTTGACAATGCACCATAGAGATACCTTCCTCGTCGATGACACTTAGACTATCGTCGATGTTGTTTGAACTCATCGACGCCACTATTTCCAGTACACCATTGGTAGAGCACCATACTGTCCGCATGCTGTGGAGCGATATTCCTCATCCTTCCCAAACTTGCTCTTGTTGGTGGCTACTGTTACCAGTGCACACCGTTGGCGGTGCCCCTCAAGCTGACCGTTGTCGACTGTGTCTTCGTCGACGTTGCCAGTGCTGGCAATAACTCTCATTTATTATTTACCAGGACAGGATGTCATACTCCTCATCCTCTAGATTGCACTAGTCACTGGCCGCTATGAGCAGTGCGTTGATATTGCACCATAAGATGTCTTCATCATTGCCGGGCCAAGGAGTACTACTACTACTCTCCCTCCCGGGTGTCGCTCTTGTCAATGGCCACTGCTGCTAGTGTACGCCATCACCAGTGCCCCTTTTAGCCGTTGTCTCAGCTGATTAGCAGATCCATTGATGGTTTCTCCGTTTAGGACCATCCTCGGCATCTACTTTGCCGCTGACAATTGCTTCGGGCTCTGAGCTGGAAGATAAAAGCTTTACCCTCATGGTCATTTCTCCTCCTTTTCAATCAACCAACCATAAGAGCACAGCTTACCGCTACAACCCAGGGATCTTGCTTTATATACCCCAGGCTCCAGACCTCTGTGTATGAAGAGACTACATCATCTTTGAGTCCTATGATTTCCTATAAGACAGGCAACCTCTGTCACCACCTCTTCCTCTATACATATGGCTATTGTTGCTCAGACAGTTGTTTACAGGTCATGATTGATACTCAGTCCTCCATTCCCAGGGAATCTTTCTAGTGATCATGCTCACCTACGTCCCCTCGGACATGTTTCCATTCAGATTGGGACTGTCCTCCTAACTTGTCCCCTTATTTTAGGGAGGTAGAGTCTTCTAGCGGAGAATAACTCTGAAGAAGTGTTAGGAGAGTATTCTCCTTACGATGCCGGTCCTCAGCCTCTTCCTGAAGCCTTCTCCTTTACTTTATTACTGAGACACTCCTCACCAATGCAGTCATACCTACCTGGAACCACCCTTCAAAGGTCATGCCATACCAAAACAGGCAGATCGCCTATACTAAGCTCCGGTGGACCATCCCTACTTTGCAAACACCCCGGATGCAGGTTCTGTGACTGTTCCTGCCACTCATGATTACACTAACAAGCCCAGACATATGAGCTCCTTAGCAGTTAACACAGCCTCTCGCCATCTGGCCTTCCTTGCCAAACACCGTACATCACGCGGAGCCAATGAATCTTTGGATTCTCAAATTATAAGGGACATATGGTCACATACCAACATACACTCTGGTCTTTAGCGACAACTCCTGTCAACGGACTCCCTTCTTTCCCATGACTTGGGACTATTGTTGACTACTATGGCCATTGGTATTTTTATCTCATGGCACCCCCCCAGATCAGGGTTATGATGCTGGATGTACTTCACCCTTGACCTTGACCACACATATTACTATCAGACAACATGTGTGGCTTGGACTCTCTGATTTTACTCCAGCTCTGAAACATAAAAATTATGACTGCACCTTTTAATGGCTCAAACTTTGTGATCCTGCCACCCAGACGATTCTGGATACCCTCCGGATGTCTGGTTGACTACTTAGAACAGTCCACGACTGGTATCACTCTGCTCCACTATCAACTCAATACTGCTACCACTTCTGTCATTCCAGTGGTAATGGTAGCAAGAGGGGACCTTACAGAGCCACCGGTCAAGGCCACGGTATGCCCCAGCAAGCCTCTACTGCCTCTCCTCCATCCTCTATCCTACTGCTTCCTTTGGTTTCAGTTGCTGGTTCAGTGGTACCGGTTCTGAACCTTGCACTTTGGATTTTCATCCCCTCCACATCTGTTTACCACCTACCTTGCAGTAGTGCCTGTGGCGATATGGGGTCATGTCCACTACATCTTCCCATACCGGAACGGTTGGCTTTTCGTGGTAGACTAGTGGGTCTCCCTTTTTTTCTCCCTATGAGCCCCTCTGACGTGATTTAAAGTCTAAAGGATTACGGTAAAATTGGCCTTCCTCCCGACCCGATCTCCACCCACTGTCTCCAATACATAGGAGTTGTCTTGGACACTGCTGCAGGTTGGGGCCTACTTAACAGAGAACAGTCAAACCTCATTTATGTCCCTGGCCATTCAAACTGGAGGCACAATATGTATCAGTAACACAACTACTTTTTAAGACATATGACAATGGCCATCTCAAAGACCAGTACCCACGCAACATTATGCATACGGCTTGAGCAATACACACTGCAAAGTCAGTGGCATCAAAAATCCAGATCTTCCTGGACATAAGTCTCCACCACTCATTCACACTATTGGGATCTGCGCGGGAGGCACTAGGACCCATCGGGAGTAAACTTTTTGCTGGGGAATCAAAGCGCAGAATGGCGCCGTGAGAATGGGCGCCCCGCGAGCCCAGCTCGGCGTGGCAATGACCATCTCGGCCGACTCCCCAAACCGCCTCTCAGTTCCTTTTTTTCTCCCACAGTCGAGTGCGCTTCAATGATGATGTCGCTCGCAGCCTGGGAGTCAAACTTCAAACTAGCAGCATAGTTTTCAGTTTTTATTATTTTATATAGTATTATCTCGATACAGTATCACTTAGGTTATTCTTATTTTAAATAAAACGATAAAGAGTCTCAGCCTACACTGATGAGATGCGACCGCCGAAACCCAGGTCAGGTGGCGGTAGGGGGCTTCGTATGAAGCTGGTCAGTCAGTCGGGCTGGGTCAGTCCGCGCCTTCTCAGAAGGGGTCTGACAGCAGTCAGTCCAGTGCCGGTGGGATGGGCGGTCCCCCGCGGGCATAAAGCCAAACAGTCGCATTCGGCACCGTTCGGCCTCAAGCTCTTCTTCGCCCGCAGGTCTAAAAAGAGAAGGCATCACTTTAGACGCCTCTGATACCGCTCTGCGCGTGACGTCAAGTTATCGGAGCTAGTTGTCGGTCTCCTCCTTCGAGTCACCAACAGCGGTTTTCTGGTAGCCGACGCCTCGACATCGGAGTCCTACCCCGCCTGCAGGTAGGTCTTCAGATGAGCAGTTTCATCAGTGGGCTCTTATGGAGCAATGGGCTCGGAGGTTGGATTCGGCTACCTGGCTCGATCGCTCGTGGGCCGGGCTCTCTAGGCGACCAGGTAGGCGGTTGGACTTTCCTGGGTCGCGGCACCTTCTTCAGTGCCGTCGACTCTGTGTAGGTGCCCCCCGCCTCACATGGCTTGGCGCGGGGGGGCCACACCAATGCCCTTATCTCCTGCTCTTTTTCCTTCAAAACCAGTTTTTCATCATCATCATCAAATCTTTATTTATTCAGGTGAACATCATTGAGCAAGGCTCATTTACAAGATGGACCTGATAAGGTCAAGGTTCAATAGTTGATACACAACAGATACATCGTACACTTATATAAGACAGTTATACATACAGAGAAAAATAACGTTTATAAACACAGTGATGTACAGTAAATTCACATGATAAAAAACGGTTACAAGAAAGTTAAGCTAATATTTATAGTATGTACAGTATATACATTTTGGTCTCTGGGAGTGCCTTGACATGCGTCCCCTCGGCGTACGCCTGCAACGTCACGGCTTCGGTGTCGTCTCTTGGCTTGTCGCGGCTTCGGTGTCGCCAGGCGGCGCTGTCAGGCGCTCGGCACGTCTTGTGCCGTGGCCGTTTGGTTCTTTGGCATCGTTCTCGGCGCTGGGGGCTCTCGGGGACTTCCCTTTTGTCTCTTTTCCTCCTTCCTCTTCTGGCTTTCATCCTTTTCCTGTCCATACAGTCCCTCCTGGACTGTCAGGAGATCGTTGAGCCTGACCCAGACCTTCGGCTGGGCGATGAGGTGGACGAAGCAGGATCTTTTACTGCTGCAGAGCCTGTAGTCGAGGACCTGTCTTTTAAGTCTCTGCTGAAGAATATGATTTCCACACTTTCTCTCCAGACTACAGACATCGATCCTGGGAAATTAAGACTCCAATACCTTCACACATCGGAGATCCCTACGGATTTGACTCCTCCGATTCAGCCTTCCTTCGAGACGCTGTCTCAAATGGTATGGAATAATCCTGCTCTCTCTTCATTGGTGGCTAAATCCATTGATAGAAAATATTCAGCCCCCAAGGATCGTCCCATTTTAGCATCTCAAGCCTTTGCGGATCCTGTTGTAGTCCTGGCAGAGAATAAGGTCGTCCTTCCTCAAACCACTACAGCTCGACCTATTAACAAGGAATCTCGTAAGATAGACACCTTAGGTAAGAGAGTCTTTGCTGCTTCTACCCTAAGTATGCCTATTGCCAGTTACCAAGGCTATTTTTCTCAGTACGAGTATATCCTGTGGCACTCTCTCAAGCAAATGGTTGAAGCTCTTCCAGAGTCTGATTCAAAACCAGAGCTTCTTCAAACCATTACCAGGGGTATTGAATCTAACAACCAAGAGGTTAAAGCATCCATGGACGCTTTCGACTCCACTTCCCGTTCAGCGGCTGCTGGTATTTGCACCCGCCGCCATTCCTGGCTGCGCACTTCAGGCTTCACCAATGATGCACAACAACAGGTAATGGCATTGCCCTTTGATGGTGCATATCTTTTTGGTCCTCAGGTCGAGCAAGCTCTAGAAGCTACACAAAAGACTAGGTCAGCCATTAAGTTGGCTAGACCTCCTGCCCCCTCTCGAGGGCATGCCAGTAAACGTCAGTTTCATAACCGTCAGTCCTTTCGAGGCAGAGGAAGTTTCCATAAGAACCAACCTGCCCAACCTCAAAAGAAGGCGCAACAGAAAGCGGGGCCCAAAGCGCCCAGCGCTACCTTATGAATTGCTGGCCCAAGTCCCACCTCAGCTGCCCGAGGTGGACTTTTCCTCCCCGGTGAGAGGTCGGCTGATGCACTTCTACAGCCAGTGGAAGTCCATAACCTCAGACAAATGGGTCCTTTGGATAATCCGCGAGGGGTACTCACTCAATTTTGTGGAAACCCCTCCGGATCGTCCTCCCAAACGGCAGCCCAGGCTGTCTGCTTTTCAGTCACACCACCTCACCGCTGAGGTTCAGGGCCTTCTGAACAACAGGGCAGTAGAACTTGTGCCACTGCATCAACGAAACACGGGGTTCTACTCTCATTACTTTCTGGTTCCAAAGAAGTCTGGGGGAATGCGCCCCATTCTAGATCTCAGAAAGCTAAACAAATTTCTCCCCAAGGAGAAATTCAAAATGATTTCTCTAGGAACCCTGTTACCCTTGCTTCATCAGCACGACTGGTTAGCCTCCTTAGACATGCAGGATGCTTACCAGCACATTCCCATTCACCCGAGGCATCACAAATTCCTGAGGTTTGTGGCTCTGGGACAACATTATCAGTTCAGAGTCCTGCCTTTTGGGCTATCCTCGGTGCCGCAAGTTTTTTACAAAGTGTTGTGCAGTTCTCGCAGCGCACCTCAGAAAACTCGGAATACAGGTGTTCCCTTATCTAGACGATTGGCTTCTGGCAAGTCCTTCCAGGCAAGGGACTCTGGATGCCGTAGAGACGGCCTCTTGCCTCCTTACGTCCATGGGAGTCCTGCTAGACCTCAAGAAATCGCAGCTGCAGCCCACACAGAGGCTCCTTTTCATAGGGACCCTTCTGGACACCTCCTGTGTGAAAGGCTTTTCTCCCAGAGGACAGAAGGAATGATATCCTTCAGATGGCCCGTTACATCGGAGAGAACAGGTCAGTTACAGCGCTCTCAATGCAACGGATGCTGGGCCTCATGGCATCCTCAGTGTTCACCGTACCTCTGGCCCGTCTGCACATGAGAACCACCCAGTGGATGCTCAGTACTCAGTGGTCTCCAGCCACTCACCCGCAGTCCTATCTCATCAAGGTGACAGAACCCTTAAAGAGGTCTCTCACCTGGTGGTCTCAAGAGGACAATCTCCTGCAAGGATACCCCTTTGCCCCTCTGGACCATCAGATCTCCATTACCACAGACGCCTCTCTAATGGGATGGGGAGCTCACTGTCAGGCTCTCCACACTCAGGGTGTGTGGACTCAACTCGAGTCCCAGCTTCACATAAATGTCCTAGAAATGAGAGCCGTCCTTTATGCGGTCCGAGCTTTGAAGGACATTCTCTGTCACAAGAATATTCTCCTCAAACGGTCAACAAAGCAGTGATGTATTACATCAACAAGCAGGGCGGTGCTCATTCTTACCCCTTATGCAGAGAAGCGATGAGGGTCTGGGAATGGTTCTTGGAGCACAAGGCTCTAATTCAGGCAATCTACCTGCTAGGTGTACAAAACGACTTGGCAGACCGTCTCAGCAGAACAGAGACAGCTCCTCCCGAGTGGTCTCTCGACTCAACCATAGTTCAGTCACTATTCGAAGAGTGGGGAACTCCGGTCCTGGACCTTTTTGCGTCCCCACTCAACGCAAAACTGCCTCTCTTCTGCTCCAGAGGTCCAGGGCCTGGCATTTTTTGTCAGGATGCCTTCAGGCTGTCTTGGACAAAACGCTTTCTTTACGCCTTTCCGCCTCTTCCTCTAATTCAGAGAGTACTTCTCAAGTTCGAATCTCAAGGAGACAAGATGATTCTCATTGCTCCCTTTTGGCCTCGACAACTGTGGTTTCCACTTCTCAACAGTATGTTGGCAGTTCCTCCGAGACCACTTCCCCTGCAGATGAACCTTTTAACTCGGGGACCGGTGGTCCATCCCAATCTGAGATCTCTTCACCTTCACGCTTGGCTCCTGAAGAGGTAGAAGTAAATCGGTTCAATGTCTCTAAGAGTTTCTGATATCCTTCTGGCTCTTGGAAGCCAGCCACTCGGAAAACTTACACGCTAAGGAAGCATTTTTCCTCTGGTGTGCAAAGTCCTCTTTGAATCCTTTTCCTGCCCTCCAGATAAAGTTTTAGAGTACCTTTTGGACCTCTCAAATTCAGGTCTCCAGTACTCTACAGTTAAGGTTCACCTTAGTGCCATTTCAGCGTACCATGAGCCGTTTTTTTTCTCTTTCACTGGCTGTTACCTATGGTTAAGAGATTTCTTAAGGGCATTATGCACACCAGATCCCCTACAAGACGTCCGGTTGCAGCCTGGGACATTAATCTTGTGCTAGACATGCTCACCCAGAAACCTTTTGAGCCTCTAGCTACCTGTGAACTGAAGTTCCTCACCTGGAAGACTGCCTTCCTTGTGGCCGTTGCCTCAGCCCGTAGGGTCTCTGAGATACATGCCCTGGTCACAGACCCTCCGTATACTGTGTTCCATAAGGACAAAGTAGTCCTTCGTACTCATGCTAAATTTCTTCCAAAGGTTGTGTCAGAATTTCATCTTAACCAACCTTTGGTCCTTCCTCTTATTTTGCGGACTTCCAAAATGAAGGGAACGCTCTTCATTCTCTGAATGTTAAGAGGGCCTTGCGCTTCTACTTAGATAGAACCAGGATTTTCGTAAAGCCCAGCAACTGTTCGTTTCTTCAGTGAGGCCCAGCTGGGTCAACCTGTCGCTATTAGATGTATCTCAGCATGGCTAGTGGTGTGCCTTCGTCACTGCTATTCCATGGGCGCAGAGTTAGGATTGGAGGTAGGTTTACGCTCACTCTACCAGGTGGTAGCGGCATCCCTAGCGGAAATCCATGACGTGCCCATTGCAGACATCTGCAATGCAGCCACCTGGAGCTCAGTGCTACTTCGTTAAGCATTATGCACTCGATGTCCATGCCAGACGATATTCTTCCTTTGGCAGAGCCATCCTTAATGGACTTCTGTCTTAAGAAACGTGAGCTCTTGGTTTCTCCTGCCACCTCTCGGGATTATTAGCTCGGTACTTTCCCAATAGAGTGAATGAGTGGTGGAGACTTATGTCCAGGAAGATATGGAAAATCACGCACTCACCGTAATTCTTGATCTTCTTGGACGAGTCTCCACCACTCATTCACATGCCCACCCTCCATCCCCGAGCTCACCTTCTCTTGTTGGTCTTCACTCCTCAAATCTTTAGGCCTTGAAGACTTCTTTTGTTGACCCTTCTTACGGGTAGTCCGGACTATCTTATGTCCGGTTTTTAGGTTAGCTACCCTTCTAGGTTAGTTACGCTGCACCTCCTTGGTAAAAAGGTATTGAGAGTGGTTAGAGCCACGCAGAGATATTGGCTGCCAAGTTGAGGCTATGGGCGCCATCTCTGGGCGCCTCCCCAGCAAAAGTTTGCTCCGGCGGGTCCTAGTGCCTCCGGCGCAGATCCCAATAGTGTGAATGAGTGGTGGAGACTCGTCCAAGATCATCAAGAATTACGGTAGGTACGTAATTTTCATTTCCTTCGAGGTTTGAGTTTGGGTCCCTCTACACCTCTGCACTACCTTTCATTGGTGAGCCTGCCGACCTCACATCTCTCGGGGTGCTCCTTTCAATCCCTGCCACCATCACAAACAAATTAATTACTGAGATTTTCCCAGTGGCTGGGCGCACATCTTGGTTCATGCAAAACTCGAGGACAATGAGTCCTAGGCTACGCCTCACTCCATGTAACTCTACTCAACATGAGAAAAATGTGGCTCGTCCTCTGGGGTCTTCCGTTCGTTCCCAAGAGATGGGGACTTTCTATGGCTGCCCTGCCCTGTCCCGCCCTTGGACAGGACTCTATTTCTCTGTCATCCCTGCCTTCCCACTCCTGCATAGTATGCTAATTTTAGTTGCACCTGGCACCAACCCTGATGATCTTTATTGCTCCCTGTGGCCTGGGCAGGTTTGGCTCCCATTACTACAACACTCAACGGTGGCAAACTCACTGCTGTTACCCATCACACCAGATCTGATACATGCAGGTTACTCCACCCCACTCTGGGTTCCTTCCACCTCCATGAGTGGCTCCTGCAGACGCTTTTTATATCTCTTCTCCAGGTCGTCTTGCAAATGGTGAATATTCTCCTGGCATCTTGCAAACTTTCTACCAGACAAACCTACTTAAAATGGTAATTTTTTTTCCATAACTGCTTCTTCATGGCCCATGGACCCTTTTATCACGTCTAGTGCTACAAGTCTTGGAATGTTTATCCTCGCTCACGGCTACGTGCCTGAGCTACTCCTCCATTGGGGTTCAACTGACCTCCATCTCCGCCCTTTATGAGCCACTTAAAGACCACCTGATTTACCAGCATCACTTGGCAGCAGTGTTTTCCCGGGGGGTGGGTGGGAATGTTGTGTCTTCAGCCTCAATTACACATCCTACTCCATAGTGGAGCCCTTACTTTTCCTTCTGGACAATTTACTTTGACCAAGTGCGACCTTTGTTTTCTTTCACGGAAACCCCCGTTTATTGGCAGTGACTTCTGTCATACATCTTTATAAACTTCAAACTCTGAGGTACATATAACCTTACCTTATTTTCTACGAAGACAGAATTTTCTTATGCCTCAACCCCTTCTTTTTCCTACAGTGGTTTTGGATCATCCTCTGAGCTACCTGTTATTGTCCCGAACTTTCCAATCCAGGGGTATCACTTCTACACATTTTCAATGCACACAGGGTGCCAGGTGCTACTGCTCAAAACATTACGCCACTCAGAATGACAACACACTTTTTTGTTCCCTTTGTCTGCTCTGGGGAAAGGCTCCCTGTTGCAAAATACTCCTTTTCCATGTGGCTGGCTAATTGCATTATGTTCTATAACAAACTGCCTGATCCTGTCGGTGTGCACTGTATGAGAGCCATAGCTGCTACTAGGGTTGTCACGGTATGAAATTTTGACGGTATGATAACCGTGGTGTCTGATAACGCGGTTATCGTGATACTGTGGTATAATGCATTCCAATGGGAAAACCTAAAATATTCAAAAATAATGCAATTTTAACCAAATTTTACATGTAAAAACAGTTAAAATACTAGTAAATGACACATTATGAATTTAATGAGAGAAAATAAAGATAATGAGTCAGTGTAATGAATATGTGCAAAAGAAATATATTTTTTATTGACCAAGTCAGATTGCTCCTGACCTGATGATGAGGATGGAGCTTCGAGCACAAATAATTTATGTAAAAAAAAAAAAAAATTTTCATTTCATTGCAGTCTGAAACGTGAGTGACATACCGTTATAAGTGTTTTATTGTACTCTTAGCTTACAGCGCAAAATACTACCAATACCAAAAGTACTATACAAAAATAGCACAGTGAGAACGAGTAGTAAGTTGTTTGATTTACATTTTTGTTTTGTTAAATTGTCAATAACTTAAAGATGAGAATAGATGAATATAAAAGGAATGTCCAGTCAGTCCACTCCTGGTGGTGCAGACTAGAGTTGCAGATGCAGACACAGTTGCACTTCACTGAAGTAGTGTGCTACTAGCTTTAGAAGCAGGCACAGCAAGAGCACTACTCAGAATCAGAACAGTTCTGATTGGAAAATCAAAGCTCGCTGTCTCGCTGTGACTAGGCTGAGTGTCCCTCCTCCATCCTCACCCCACAGTCTGGGGCAGTATAGCCTAGAGGTTAGAGGAACGAGGTATGAACGAGCTTGGTACATCCAGCAGACTAGACCCCAGTTTGATTCTCACAACTTCCAGTTGCATACTGTGTGACTCTGAGTAAGTCACGTAACTGTTCAGTGCTCCCAGGTCACCCCTGAAATCAGGCACTTGTGCCTAGTGGGCCTTACCTGGTTACCAAAGACTAAAAAATAAAATAAATAAATATTTAAGGCTGGCCTTCAGGAAATATAAGGGAACACAGCAGGATGAAGATAGGGAGGCATACCAAACTGCCCTAAGGGAGGCAAAGAAGGCAGTAAGGCAGGCAAAGCCCCAAACTGAGGAAACACTTGCATGAACAGTAAAAGAAGGTAACAAGACTTTCTATAGATACAATAGTGAAAGGAGAAAGTCCAGAGGGGGTATTGCTAAGCTCAAAGGAGAAAAGGGGGCATGTGAGGAGGAGGACCCTGTAAAAGCATCTATCCTAAATAGATACTTTTGTTCAGTATTTACTGAAGAGAAGGTAGGGCAGGGTCCACAGCTCAGCACCATGGACACAGAGGGGAGGGAGGGAGGTGAGTACTACTCCCTTCACAAAAGAAAGGGTCCTACAAGAGCTTGCTAAGCTCAGGGTGGACAAGGCAATGGGACCTGATGGCATACATCCCAGGGTACTTAAGGGGCTAAGGGTGGAACTAGCAGAGCCGTTAGCCAGCAGAACTGCTTAGTGAGACTCTGAGCACAGGAGAGGTCCCAGAAGACTGGAGAAGGGCTCATGCGATCCTGCTCCACAAGAGTGGTAGCAGGGAGGAGGCAGGGAACTAGAGACCAGTCAGTCTTACCTCAGTAGTGGGCAAGATTATGGAGGCACTTCTTAAGGAAAGGATAGTGCAACACCTGGAATCCATAGGGGCACAGGATCCAAGACAGCGTGGGTTTACAAAAGGAAGGTCCTGTCAAACTAATCTTATAGACTTCTTTGACTGGGTAACCAGAGTGGTGGACCAAGGGGGAGCAGTTGATGTCGCCTACCTTGACTTCAGCAAAGCTTTCAACACTGTTCCACATAGAGGATTGATAAATAAGCTGGGTAGGCTCGGGATGGTTCAGAAGTTGGTCAGCTGGGTTGCAAACTGTTTGACGGGCAGAAAACAGAGAGTGGTGGTAAATGGTATACAGTCAGAAGAGATGCAAGTCACAAGTGGGGTACCTCAGGGATCAGTTCTGGGGCCAGTCCTCTTCAATATCTTCATTAGTGACATTGCAGATGGACTAGAGGGTAAAGCTTGTCTGTTTGCAGATGACACCAAGATCTGCAACAGAGTAGATGATCCAGATGAGGTGGGCAGAATGAGAAGAGATCTGGATAAACTAGCAAAATGGTCAGAAGAGTGGCAACTCAGATTTAATGCAAAGAAGTGCAAGATCATGCATATAGGGAAGAGAAACCCTGAAGCCACCTATAGGCTGGGAGGGGAGTTGCTGGCAGTCACAAAGGAAGAAAGAGACTTGGGCATCATCATCACCGATGACCTGAAATCATCCAAGCAGACCTCTAAAGCAGTAGGTAAGGCTAGGGGATGTTAGGGTGTATTAGTAGGGGTATCACAAGTCATAAGAGGGAGGTAATAATCCCTCTTTACAAGACACTGGTTAGGCCCCATCTGGAGTACTGCGTGCAGTACTGGAGGCCATACCTTCACAAGGACATTAACCAAATTGAGGCAGTCCAGAGAAGGGCCACCAAAATGGTGCAGGGGACTGCATCAGAAGACATATGAGGACAGATTAACGGAGCTCAATATGTATACCCTTGAGCAAAGGAGGGAGAGAGGTGATATGATCGAAACAATCAAACACCTTGAGGGCATTAACAAGGTGAAAGAGTCTAACATGTTTAAATATAAGAAAAATAGCAGGGCAAGAGGACACAGCATGAGACTAGAGGGAGGCCGATTAAGGGGGAATGTGAGGAAATTCTTTTTCACAGAAAGGGTGGTGGATGCATGGAACGGCCTACCTCAGGAAGTGGTGGCTATGAATACAGTGCAGGGCTTTAAACAGGCATGGGATAGGCATAAGGGAGCAATACAGATGAGTATGAATAGATAGGCCACTGACAGAGCAAAGGCCGATGGCACATTTATACGGCAGAAAAAGAAATGGGCAGACTGGATGGGCCTTGCGGTCCTTCAAACAACATGAAGTCTTGCTATTTTATGACAATTGCAGTTTGTCCCACCATTAGAACTGCTCCGGAGGTGAAAGAGTTAACTTCCATGCCAGGCATGGAACTTAGAGCACAAGCTCGGTTAGAAAAGCTCTGTCTGGAATATTTCAAACTGAAATTGTCAGATTCTTTTACTCACCACTGAACAGTCGCTCCGAGATTCCTCCTACTGCTCGGTTCATTTCGTTTAAAGGAGTTTTTCGTTAAATTCAACCGCGATTATTATTATTTTAACCGCAAACCGATCGGTTCAAGCTCTGTCTGTGGTATTGTAAGTAATAGACAGGTTTATTTCTGTGTGGAACTTGTAATGTTTATCGGTTCGGTTTGAACCGATCAGGTTATTTAAAACTTTATTCTGAAGCATTTAAAAGCTATTTAGAGTGCGGTTCGGTTCTTATCAGTTCTAAAAACGGATTTCATTACGGTTTTTCCACGACCCGTGATACAGTTGGGAACCAATATGGTATCTTGCCTGGCACTGCTGGAAAAAGGGCAAGTTTTTGGTTAGGCTGGCATTATGTCTGAGAAACCCAAAAGAAAAACCGGGCCCACTGGGTTTCAACACTGTAGTGTCTGTGGGGAAGCCTTTGCCAAGGCTGACCCATACACCACATGTGTTTATTGTCTGGGGTTTGACCACCTCAATGCAGACTGCCAGATTTGCAAGAATTTCCCTGCAGCTACCTAGATAAGAGAGTTGGTAAGCTCAGGGAACGAGAGGCCAGAAAGTCCGCTGACCCGGATGGCCAGCCCGGTTCGGTGCCAACCGAACCGGAGGGAGTGCCCTCTGACCAGGGCAAGACTTCCTCGGGCAAACGTAAAGCTGACTCAGAGGAGCCAGTTCCAGCAAAGAGAACTAGAAAATCGGCAGGTGTGGAGTCAAAAATTCCTTCTCCAACTGCTGCAGAGATAGCCAAAGCAATCCAAATTGTCCAGTCACTTTCCCCGGTTCCGTCTGAACCGCCACTGTCTGGCAAAAGGTCGGTTCGGCCGGTTCCACCGGTTCAAGAATATGATATAGAGGAGTTTTATGAACCAGAGGAGGGGGAGGATGATTATGAACAGTGTGAATGTGACTTTGAAAGTCTGGATGTGCCCATTGAACCGGACATCTCCCCAGACAGACCTTTAGGAGACTCTTCCCCTAGGCTTTCTGAGTCCCCTTCTCATTTTCTGTTTTATAAAAAAGTTGCTGAAACCCTCCAGCTTCCTTTGGAGGAAGCTGTGGATGAGCAAGAGGAGCCTGACTTTGTAGAGATGATGGATATCCCAGAGTCCAGGAGATTGTCTATTCCTTTACATAAATCCTTTAGGTAACAAACAATAAAAATTTTAAAAGCTCCTAATTCTGTGCCTCCTGTGGATAAAAAGATGGACAGGAGGTACACTTTGTCAGGTCCTGATACAGAATTTCTTTCACAGCAGTGCAGCCATGTTGGGGTAGTTCAGGCTGCAGCCTGTGATAAGGCTAATATTCCCCTGGCTTCACATCCTCCTGACAAGGACTCCAGGAAGATAGATGCCATGGCTAAAAAACAATACATGGCAGCATCCTTGGGACTCAGACAAGCAAATTATATGGCTTATGTTGCAAGATACCAGAAATATAGATGGGATACTGTCATGGCTTTAGCCAAACAGGCCCCTGGCCAGCTTGCCAAGGAGCTGGAGCAGGTGGCTGCTGATGGTTTTGAGGCATCTAAGGTGCAATTCCATGCTGCAGTGGATTCTAATGATGTATCCTCCAGAGTCATGGCTACATCTGTGGCCTTTCGTAGATTGGCTTGGCTCAGGTGTACTAGTTGGTCACAGGATACCCAGGCTAAGGCTATGGATTTTCCTGTGGTGGGAAATTCTCTGTTTGGGGAGCAGACAGAGAATTATATGAAGAAATGGATGAATATAGAACCACTTATAGGAGTGCACAAGCCAAGGAACGGCAAGCCACCCTCAGAGGCAGCCCCAGGGGTAGAGGCAGGCCTTTTACCAAACCCAGGCCTCCTCTTCAGCTAATGCTCAGAGGGGTTCTTCAGAGGAGAGGCAGGCGAGTGGCAAGCAGACCTGCTCCCACCCCTCAGCCTAAAGCCCTGCCAAACAGGCACCCTGATGGGATGCCCAGGGCCGGTTCTCCATTACCTGTAGGGGCAGGCTGGCTTACGTGCCCAGGACTGGGAGTCTTTAACATCAGACAAGTGGGTCCTGGAAGTAGTAAGCCAGGGTCTGGTTCTCAGTTTCAAAAAATTTCCAAAGATGAGAATCAGATTTTTTCCACCTGCAAATCCTCTAGAGACTCTTGCTTTGGAAACAGAAGTCTCAACCCTCCTGGCTCTCAGAGCTGTAGAAAGGTTTTCTCCCTACACCAGGGCAAGGGTCTGTACTCCAGGTACTTCCTTACCCCAAAAAGACAGGAGAATGGCGGCCATCCTGGACCTAAGATATCTGAACAAGAACCTTTAAAACCAAAATTCAAAATGGTGACTCTGGGAATGATTTTACCTCCCTAAGGCCAGGGGACTGGCTAGCTTCCCTGGACCTCAAGGATGCCTACTTCCATGTTCTTATCAGAAGCTCCCACCGAAAGTACCTCAGATTCGAACTGCCCTCAGGCCATTATCAGTTCAGAGCAATGCCCTTTGGCCTTACCTCTGCCCTAAGGGTATTCACAAAATGCCTGGCAGTAGCAGTTGCTCATTTAAGAAGGCAAAAGATTGCCATCTTTCCCTACCTAGACGACTGGCTCATTGTGGGTCAGTCTCCAGACCAGGTCAAATCATACCTGCAAGTTACCCAGCAGCTGCTTACCTCTCTGGGCTTTCTTCTCAATCTTCCAAAGTCAGTTCTGGAACCTGTCCAGGTACTCACCTTTATAGGTGCAGAACTGGACACAAAGCAGGCCAGAGCCTTCCTTCCCCTAGAAAAGGGTAAGGACCCTGGTGGCCCTGGCCTCCTCCTTCACTCTGCAGGTCTCTTGACCAGCAATGCATTTCCTACAGCTCCTAGGACACATGGCTGCTTCCACAGCTGTAGTGCAAGGAGCAAGATTTCAGATGAGGGACATTCAGTTCCATTTGAGTGTCTTTTGGTCTCAAAGAAGAGATCCCCTATCCAAGTTGATCCCAGTGACTCGAACCCTGATCCAGGCCCTTAGTTGGCAGGATTAGAGCAATCTGAGACAAGGGTTCCTTCATCCTCTATCTCACTCCTTGACCCTTACTACAGATGCATCCCTTTGGGATGGGGAGCTCACATGGGCGACCTCTCCACCCAGGGATTGTGGTCCCTCAGGAATCTCTGCTCCACATCAATCTGTTGGAACTCAGAGCTGTTTTCTAGCACTTCAGGTTTTTCTGCATCTGTTCAGAACAAAGTGGTACAGGTCAGAACAGACAACACCACTACAATGTGGTACATCAGCAAACAAGGGGCACTCGGTCTTGACCTTGTGCACGAGGCGATGAAGTTGTGGTCTCTGGCTTATTCCCGAACACTTTCCTCACAGCAGTTCACCTCCCAGGCAAGGACAATGTCCTGGCAGATGCTCTCAGCAGGATTTCCCAGGCCATCACGAATGGTCACTGGATCCCCGAGTACTGGGGGTAGTTTTTGCCAGATGGGGCACCCCTCAGATGGATCTTTTTGCAGCCCCAGACAATCATCAACTTCCACTTTTTTGTTGCAGGCCCCCAGTGTTGGGCTCAGTGGATGCTTTTTCTCCTCGATTGGGAAGGGAAGTTTCTCTATGCCTCCCCCTTCCTCTCCTGTTCAAGGTGCTAGTCAAAATCAGATCTCAGCATTGCAAGATGATTTTGATTGCTCCAGACTGGGCCAGGCAGCCCTGGTACCCACTCCTTCTGTCCTTAGCAGTCCATTTTCCCCTGTGTCTCCCCAGGAACCACAATTTGTTAACCTGTGCCCAGGGGAGAGTTTGGTATCCGAATCTCAAATCCCTCAACCTCAAGGCCTGGCTCTTGAGGAGTTAGAGTTTGCTGACCTACACCTTTCTCAAGGTGTTCTCGAAATCTTGAAGCTTCTAGGAAGCCTTCCACTAGGGCTACTTATAACTCCAAATGGAAAAGGTTTTCCATATGGTGTTCTGGGAGCATATTTCCCGAATCTGCTGATTTGCCCACTGTTTTGGACTATATGGTCCATCTTAATTCTTTGGGACTGAGACCAGCTACCCTGAAAGTGCATTTGGCAGCTGTCTCTGTTTTCATTTCAGCAGGGAAGCCCTCTTCTCTTTCTGCTTACCCTGTATTTTCCAAGTTTTTCAGGGGATTGCTTCATACCAATCCACCATTCAGGGACCCTGCCCTGCCTGGGATCTTAATGTTTGCATTGCTCAGCTGATGCAACCCCCCTTTGAACCTCTGTCTTCGGCAGAGCTTAAGTTCTTGACTTGGAAAACTGTGTTTTTAGTAGCTATCACTTCTGCCAGGCGCATAAGTGAGTTACAAGCTTTGTCAGTGGAGACTGACTTTATTTCCTTTCAGAGGGATAAGGTAGTCCTCAGGACTAACAGGAAGTTTTTGCCTAAGGTGGTTTCAGATTTCCACCTTGATCAATCTCTCTTCCAGTGTTTTTCACTGACCATTCCTCCTCTGGTGAGAGGAGGTTGCACAGCTTAGATGTTAAGAGGGCCCTAAGTTACTACATGGAGCGTACCAAGGGTCACAGGTTTGACTCCCTCCAACTATTTCTCACTTATGGTGAGGTTGGGAAAGGGAAACCTGCCACTAAGAGATCCATTGCCAGGTGGATTGTCTCCTGTATCCAATTTTGCTATCAAAAACTGGGTAAGGTGTCCCCTTCAGGCCTGAGGGCTCACTCTACCAGAGGTACAGCTGCGTCTCTAGCTGCTGCCAGAGACATCCCTATCTTAGAGATATGTCAAGCAGCTACTTGGAAAACAGTACACACTTTCACAAGCATTACTCCTGGATATCCAGGCCAGGAGGGATGCTCGGTTTGGCACAGCCGTGCTTCAGAGCCTATTCCCTAAGTAGGTTCTGTCCCTCCTCCATGGAGGTACTGCTGTGTAGTCTGCAATTGTCATAATATAGCAAGACTTCATGTTGTTTGAAGAAAAAATTACTCACCTTAGTAATGTTGTTTCTTCTAATGGAGTCTTGCTATATTATGACCTCCCAGCCTGCCCCTCTCAGAACTTCTACTTTGGGTATGGGGTGGGCAGTCCAGTGTTGGCATTTATTGATGCCCATTTTATGTTTTCCACCCCTTCTTTTTTGGGGTGTTTGGGTGTTGTGTTTTATTTTATCTTATCTTGTCTTATCTTTTCTGGTCCCCTGACTTGAGTCTTGGTGTTGGGGCCAAGAAAATGTGTTAATATTTAAGTAGCCAGTTGGCTAGTGTAGATTACAGCTTCCACACAGAACCTTAGTGAGTTTTGCTCGTAAAGATCTGACAGTTTCAGTTTGAAATATTCCAGACAGAGCTTTTCTAACCGAGCTCGTGCTCTAAGTTCCATGCCTGGCATGGAAGTTAACTCTTTCACTTCCGGAGCAGTTCTAATGGTGGGACAAACTGCAATTGTCATAATATAGCAAGACTCCATTAGAAGAAACAACATTACTAAGGTGAGTAATTTTTTCTTATCTGCCGTCAACTTCTATGTTTCTATCCCTCCAAGACCCAGTCCACTCAAGTTAAGTTAGTAAAAGTAATAGTAAGTAGTGCACATAAATTTGGAGAGATTTGTGTTCTTCATATTTACTTTCTCAATGTAGTACCCTACCACCACAACGACAACCACAACACAACTCCTGCCTGCAATCACCACTCACTGTGTCCAAGACTTTGAGTCCAAGCCAACAGCCAGAGCCAATCGGCTGAGCTAAGCCAACTGTGAGAGATGGTGGCATTTAAAGGAATTAGCCTATATATCCCAAATGTCATGGTGGCTGCCTGGCTGCGTTTTTCCTTTTTTAATGTACTAGGCATTTAGCTACAGTAGCCTCCAGCTGATGTAGTGAGCCAATGTGAGTTGCTTGCTTGACTTTCTTAGGTTGTCAGTCATGCTATACTGTGACTCAAGTCGAGTTGTGTGACTGTGACATGAGTCAAGTCTGACAGTAAAGGAATCAGCTTATATATCCTCAATGCCGTGGCAGTAGCAGGCACTCACTGGCTGCTTTTTTTCTTTTTTCAAGGTAGGTAATAGGTATTTAACTACAGTAGCCTCCAGCTGAGGCAGTGAGCTAATGCGAGTTGCTTGCTTGGCTTGCTTTGGTTGAGTGAGTTGTGCTATTGTGAATCAAGTCAAGTCGTGTGACTGTGACATGAGTGCAGTCTGGCATTAAAGGAATCCGCTAATATAGCCTCAATACCATGGCAGTGGTAGGCACTCTGCCTTTTTTTTTTTTGTAAGCTACTAGCTACTTAAGTAATTAAGAAATTTATCAATTTAAATTACTTTTCCCATTGGGTTTTGTTTTAGGTAGCGCCCCCCCCCCCCAAAGTGACTCTAGTCATCTTGTCACCACCTTGGCCTCGGGAGTCAAGTCTCGTGATATGATGAGTGATTCAGGAGGACTGGAGTCCTGCATAGCATTAAATGAATTAGCCTATATATCCTCAGTGCCATGGTTGGTGGCTGCTGAGTCAAGTGCTTATAATTGTTAAGCTAGCAGCTAGGATAAGGGTAATTCTAGGGACATGGATATGTTGTTCATCCACACTTATTGGCAGGTTCCTTGCCGCTTTAAATCTTGCCGGAAGGTCTTCAAGCTAGCTCCTCCCACCCACCCGGGTGGTAAAACTCTCGGCTCCGCCCCATGACGCCAGATCTTCCTTACCGCTTGGAAGCTCAGGTTCCCTCCTTAACGCTCTGCGATTAAGTTTTAGGGCCTAATTCTTCGACTTTAAAAATTTTCAAAACTTTTACCACGTGCCCTCTTCCCTCGCGTACAAGTGAAGGACAAATCGACTCCGGTTTTTGAGATGCCCTTACGGGCAGAAGATGTCTGGATTTGATCCGCACTCCACGTATGCTTACTGCCTAGGCCAGGTGCACGACCGCGAGGCCTGCGAACTGTGCTCATCTTTCTCGGCTCACGCCCTGAGGATCGCGCTGCCTGTCTCCAACTTGGGCGCCCCGGAAGGAGATTTCCCCCGGTCAAATCCAAGGAGGCCCGACTGGCGGTGTCCGCGGCTGCGGGCTCCGCAGAACAACTTGAGCAGATGATCGCCCTCGAGGAGGAGGCGGCTCATGCCGTTACATCTTCGGCTGCGGCATTCGTTCCGCTCTCGCTTGGGTCCTCCTATTCGGCTTCTTTTAAGGAGCTTTGCTTGACCCTCTCGACCAAAGGCGAGGGTCCAACTTCTTCTGGACCGTTTCATCGGTCGAAGAAAAGTAAGGGTAAGTCCCATCGTCGACGCTCTTGGGAGCGGGAAAGATCTCCCTCCCCTTGTCGACAGTCGACTTCGGTCGAAGTTTCGGCTTCGGCCACTGGCTTCACGGTGCCCCCGTCAGGCCAGGTGACCGAGACTCCCGCCGACGTGGTCGAGATTTTTCTCGACCCGTTAGACGGGTTGTCGGCTGGAGAAGCCGAAATTCCCTCCTCCCCGGTTCCCCCGGCGAGGATTGTGGATACCGTCGGCTCATCTGTTCCTCTGGTTCCCGAGCCGTCGGATTTGTCAACCGAACCGAGGGGATTGCCGATCCTCGGCTCCCCGCCGCGCCGACCTCGGCCTTGCCGAGATTCTCGGTCTCGGACATCTTCGCGGTCTAGCCGATCCCGTCGACATAGGCGGTCTCGGTCTCAGCACCGCGGTAAGCAGCGTCGCCGCTCTTCCTCATCTTCCTCCTCTTCCTCCTCCTCGGACGAGGGGAGGCTTCGGAGTAAGTTGCGCCGAAAATATGAGGATCTTATGTGGCAACAACTAATTTTGGCTGGGAACAAGTCGGCTCAGGCCTCTTCTCCGGCCATAAAATGGTTGTCACCGGGACGGCCGAAACAACCCGTCGCGGTGGTCGAGGAGCCTGTTTCAGGCGGTTGTTGATCTACTCCTGCTGCCCCCCCAATACCGGTGGAACCGCCTCGCCTCAACCGACAGTCGGGGCCCGACAAAAGTTGGCGACCGGCTCATGGCCTTCCCATAGGCTGTCGGTCACCCTCCTCCGATAAGCCTCGGCACGTGGAGGGTGGCGCGGGCTCTGGGCAGCTATTCAGCGACTTCGTCTGAGTCGGATGACGACTCCTCCCTGTTTTCCAAGCGCCTGAGACTTGGAATCCTCTGGGGCAGTCGATGGGCGATAGCCCCTCGTCCTTCCTTGACTACTCAGGCTCATCTCAGAATCCACTGGGATGAAGCTCGAACCCGTGTCCAAGCGGCTAGATATCCCCTCACTGAGATTCTGGACCGAGGGGATTCTTCTACGGAGGCCCTTCCAGTGGCTGAAGCCATTGTTGGCCCGGCCCTGGAATTGTGGCAGCGTCCGGCTTCCTGTCCTGCGCCTTCGGCCAGGATGGCCAGAAAGTATGCGGTTCCCACAGGCTCTCTGTCCGGCTTTTCCGAACACCCTTCGGCTGAGGGGTTGGTCACGGACAGTGTTTTCCGGCGAGCCGGAAATGCCAGGGACGTGGACAAACCGCCCGACAAAGAGTCCAAGAAACTGGACTATACTGGGCGGAAAGTGTATGCTGCTTCCTCCCTCGGCCTTCGTCAGGCCAGTTTGGCCATCTTGATGGCACATTTTTCCCATGCCCTGTTGGGCTCCCTGGATGAGGTCGTCCCTCATCTTCCTGCGGACCTGTAGACCACAGTTAAGCAGGTGCGGGACCAGGGCAGGGCAGTAGCTAAGCAGCAGCTCCAGACTGCGCTGGATATTGGAGATTCTTGTGCCTGGTCAGTGGCGGCCGCAGTGGCTATGCGCCGCCGGGCGTGGCTGAGGATATCCACTTTCACCTCGGATACCCAGCACAAGCTCACGGATGTTCCTTTCCTGGGAACTGACCTCTTCGGCCCTGGAGTGGAAGGTCACCTCCAGAGGATCGAAAAGTCCAATGCCACCTTGGACTCGGTATCGTCCGCGCAGAGGGACAAGGGCCGTAAGCCCCAGCCTAAGCCCTTTCGCCCCTCTGCTCCCGCTGCGCGCCCGGCCCAACAACGTCAGGGCCAGCAGGCTAGACCTTGGTATTCCAAGCCCAAGCCGTCAGCTTCCTCTAATAGGAAGCAAGGAGGAAGAGGCCCTGGTGGTCCCTCGGCCGGTCCTTCCTCCAAGCCTGCACAGTGACGGGCTGAGGGGTGTCGCCCTCATCCCCGTCACCTCGCCCCTGGTTCCCCCCGTGGGGGGACGGCTCCGGCACTTCCTTTCCGCCTGGTCCGCTGTTACCACGGGCAGGTGGGTTCTGAGGTGGTGGGAAGAGGCCTGCCTCTGGAATTTAACGGGTTCCACCCTTCAGAGCCGGCCGCCCAAGGGGGCTTTGGGTCCCCAGACTCTCTGAAGGCTCATAGGCCAACATCGCCTCTTCTTCAGAAAGGGGTGATAAAAGAGATAGAGGACCCCATCAGAACCGGGGTTCAGATCCAGGTACTTCCTGGTCCTGAACGGACGGGGCTGGCGCGCCCATTCTCGACCTACACGACCTGAACAAGTTCCTAAGGTCTCGAACCTTCAGAATGGTCACTCTGGCTCAGATAATACCATCTCTGGAACACGGCATGTGGTTTTGTTCTCTGGACTTTCAGGACGCGTTCTTTCACGTCCCTATCCGTCCGTCTCATCAGAGATTCCTCCGCTCAGGGCGGAGGGATCCTTTCAAGTTCCAGGCCATGCCCTTCGGCCTCTCCAGCTCCCAGGGTCTTCACCCGTGCATGGCAGTGGTGACAGCATTCCTGCAGGCGCCGAGGGTCCGGGTGTACTTACCTGGATGATTGGCTGATAGCAGCCTCCAGGTCGGAGGTGGAGCGGTCCAGGATCTGGCCTCCAGGTTTGCTCTCAACTCTGCCTCCTGGTCAACGAGGCCAAGTCGGAACTCCGAGCCGTAGCAGGTGATCATTGATCGGGGCAGAGCTCGATCTCGAGCCAGAGCACGGCTCCTGGCGGACAGGGCCGAGGTTCTTACCTCCTTTGCCCAATCATTTCTGGTTGGGCAGTCGCCTGCCCGGGACTTCCTGCGACTGCTGGGTCTCATGGCGGCCTGTACCAGCGTAGTCCGTTGGGCGCGCTCACATGCGTCCCTCCAGTGGGGACTGGCCGCCAGTGGTTCCAGCGCCGCGATCCTTTGACCAGCGTGTGTGGACGACCCAGGAGATGTGGAACGCTTCCAGTGGTGGACCGCTCCTTCCCATCTGCAGGAGGGTATCCCGTTTGTCTGCCCGGAGCTGACGGTCTCTCTAACGACCGACGCATCTTTGATGGGTTGGGGTGCCCATCTGGGGGAATACCGAGTGCACGGCCTCTGGTCCCCACGGGAGTCCCGATGCCATATCAACCTGCTGGAGCTCCGTGCGGTCCGCCTAGCTCTCACCGCCTTTGCTCCTTTTCTCCAGGGTCAAGTGGTCTGGGTCCAGACGGACAACACCACGACCATGTACTATCTAAACCGCCAGGGCGGGACGCGCTCCATGCTATTATGCAAGGAAGCTCTCCGCATCTGATCACTTGTGCGCAGCCTGGAGGCGGATCTCCTGGCCATTCATGTGGCAGGAGCCCCAACACCCTGGCCGGATGCCCTGAGCCGGATAGGGGCTGCATCACAGCGAGTGGTCTCTCCTGCCGGAGATAGTATAAGACCTGTTCTCCTGCTGGGGCACACCTCTGTGGATCTGTTTGCCTCCAGGAGAACGTGAAGCTGAGGCTGTTTCATGCCCGCCCCCCTCAGCAGGGCTCACTGCAGGGGGATGCCTTCTCGAGGCCGTGGACCCCGGGCCTCTTTTACGCCTTTCCCCCCGTTCCCCTGATTCACAGGGTCCTGCTGAAAGCGAGGAGGGACAAGGCGCAGGTGATTCTGATAGCCCCAGACTGGCCTCGCCAGTTCTGGTACCCAGACCTCCTCAGTCTCAGCTCCAGGACTCCGCGGCAGCTTCCAGCTCGCCCGGACCTGCTCTCAGTCAATCAGGGGAAGGTGTTCCATCCGGACCTTCAATCCCTGCACCTGACGGCCTGGTTCCTGAGCGGCTAGAGTTCCAGGCCTTGGGTCTTTCCGACGAGGTCCTCAACGTCGTTGAGGCGTCCCGTAAGGAGTCGACCAGAAAATGCTATGCCTTCAAATGGAAGAGGTTCTCCATTTGGTGTCGGGGAAAAGGGTTGGACCCTTTCTCGTGTCCTGTGGCAAGCATTTTGGACTATTTATGGTCCCTTTCTAGTCAAGGGCTTAGGTCGACGACCCTTAAGGTGCACCTGGCAGCCATCTCTGCTACCGGGCGAGGCCGGTCAGCAGTCAGTGGCGCAGGAAAAGTGGTCGGCGCTCTTTAAGGCGCCTGATCACATTTCCTCCAGTGCGGGAACCCCCACCTCCTGGGATTTACTGCTGGTACTGGCAAAGCTCATGGGCAAGCCATTCGAACCAATGCACAGGTGTGGTCTCCCCACTTGTCGTGGAAGACCGCCTCTTGGTGGCTATCACGCCAGCCAGAAGGATGGGAGAACTCCAGGTGCTAGCATCGAGTCTCCTTACCTGGTCTTCCACAGGACAAGGTTGTCCCACGCCCACCCGAAATTCCTTCCCAAGGTGGGTCGGAGTTTCACCTTAATCAGGTGTTGACTCGCCGTGTTCTACCCCAATCACACCTCGGAGGCCGAATATAGGCTCCATACTCTGGACCCTAGAAGGGCGCTCGCTTACTATAAGGAGCGCACGGCTGAAATTCGGGGAGAGGTTTGTCACCTACGCTGAAGCCGCACCTGGCAGACCTGCAGCCAAGCGGACGATAGGCAGGTGGGTCACCTCCTGCATAGATCTCTGCTATAAGTTGGCGGGCATGGAGCCTCCCAGAGGGATAAGAGCTCATTCTACCCGCCATACTGCTGCATCGTGTGGCTGCTTCCAGGGACGTCCCTATCCAGGAAATCTGCAGGGCTGCTACCTGGAAGTCAGCACACACCTTCATTTCCCACTACCACATCGACCTTGAGTCACGCCGGGATGCTGGTTTTGGGGCCCTCGGTTCTCAATCTCTGTTCCTCAAGTAAGTATGTAGGGTGTGCGCCTTGCCTCCCTCCCTCCTCCCGGAGAACTGCTAGGAGTCTGCCAATAGTGTGGATGAACAACATATCCATGTCCCTAGAAATACAGGTTACTCACCTGTAGCAGGAGTTCTAGGAATGGTATATGTTGTTCATCCACACGACCCACCCGACCTCCCCGGCTTCGACGCACAACCTGAGCTTCCAGCGGGCCAGATCTGGCGTCATGGGGCGGAGCCGAGAGTTTTACCACCCGGGTGGGTGGGAGGAGCTAGCTTGAAGACCTTCCGGCAAGATTTAAAGCGGCAAGGAACCTGCCAATAAGTGTGGATGAACAACATATACCATTCCTAGAACTCCTGTTATAGGTGAGTAACCTGTATTTACGCAATTAAAGTAATTTCTTTTATTGGTTTTGTGTTGGGTAGCCCCCAGCCACAGTCAGCCAAGAGCTCAGTCGAGCCAGGCAACCAAAGTTTTGTGACACAGATGACATGAGTCAGTCAGAGAGGAGGAATCAGGAGTCAGGAGTAGGAGTAGGTCTCACTCCGTCCTAGGGACCACTCTAGTGTGGGCATCAGGCGAGCAGAGGGAGAGACATGAAGTGGTCCACAGTGGAACTGGACTGGTGGGACTTGGGGTGCATCAGGCTTACAGATGAAACAAGACAGCAACTTCACTAAATGTGCTAGCTCAGCTGAATAGCCAGTGCCAAGTATGAAATGTCACAAATCACATCAGGAGGACAGGGAAGGAGGACTCTGACTCGGAGTCAGGAAACAACAGCAGCAGATGTCAGAGAGAATTTGGATTAGCGAGCGGAGTGCACTCCAGATATGGCATGTGTTGTTGGGTGTCAAATTCGTTATCCACACTGCAGGTGTGCTGGGCAGCAGTGACTTTGTGCTGCAGAATCAGATAGAGGGAGGGTCGGGGAACAACTGGGAATGAAAACTGAAGGAACATACAGACTACTAGGGCTAATTCTTATCACTGAAACTGAAAAACATGGAGCATAAGCGTTACGCAAAACTGCAATTTGCAAATGCAAATGGTACTGGAATCATGGCAATTTTTGTGTCATTATTTAACAATAAAAAATGAACCTGAAAAAGTTCTCTGTGTGTATCTCATTCTCTGTCTGACTAACCTTGACAGTTTTGTGCCTCAGACTGACAGGACTGTCTACTCTCTATAGTTCAGACTTACAATGAATGAACATGAACAAGCATGACCACTTGAGACAGAGCACCAGCGGTAGGACAGTTAACAGTAATGTGAATGAATGATCACTGCGGTCTCATCTGTCACTCACTGGCCCCACCGATGAGGTGGCTGACCAGTCTGCAGTCTGAGTCTGTACCCACAGTGATAACCAACCAGAGTTTGTTAAAACTGTTACCCATAAAGATAAAAACTTAACATGATGATCATTACATGACATAACAGACATGATGTTTCACAGTGTTACTGTTAACAAAATAACATAACAGATTTTGATGCTGGGCCTGGTTACTGCTGCTGATCCCTCCCTCACCCCCATTCCATGTCTATTGCTCAAGCCCAATCAACAAACAGATTTAGGATGGCTGGTCGATACCTGTATGCCCCCCCCCCCACTCAAATAACCAACTCCGAGTCTGCGTGGTTTTGGGGAGGGGGTGCAGTATCTCCAAATGCAGTGGTGGGATCCCGTGCCGACACTAGAGTGATCTGGTGCTGTAGTGTTGGGTGCTGTGGAATTGTCGCAGAGGGGGATGTAACCCTCAACAAACGTTTTTTGTTGTTCAACTTTTCTGGAGGGATGTCACTCATTTTGAAACCAGTACATCATTTTTTGCTTCTGTTCCAAATGAACAGCAGAGGAGAGGAAAATAATGATGCGCATTGTCCATTTACAGTGTGGCTTTTTGTGCAAGCAGTGTGCTGCACTTTGTGTGTACTGCGTAGTCAATGTGCACTGTGCGAGTAATACAGTCGCACTCACACAGCACACTGACTTTTGTGTGCTGTTGCACACGGTCTAGTCTCACCATTAACTATTAAGGAAGCAGTTATTACTTCTATATCACTGGTGGCTTAATACTCACTTGGCCTCTGTGTGCCTTGTGTGGCACTCTGAGTGACACACACAAATTACATGATGACTAAAAAAAACTTTGTCCTGAAACTGAACTTTGAAAATTAAAAAAATGGAAGGAAGAAGTCAAAAGACTGACTTAAATTTTGACGTTCTCTCAACTGACATCAGTCCACTTATGGATTGGACACGTGAGGACACCTAAACCTAACCTTACTAATCTGTGCAGCACTGCAACAGACAGCGGACATTGCATCCGCTAAACTATTTTTGCACGACAAAGAAGCCTCCTCAAACTCTTGCATCAGGGAGAATTGACGTGTAAGGGACAGTTGTCCCTGAAAATGCAAAAAAAAACTAGTTGAAAGATCTCAATACTGTGGTATACCATGAATCACGGTTATCGCGGTATCAGAAATTGTCCACGGTATCAATACCGTGACTTCTGACACTGCGGTATACCGTGACACCGCCATACCGTGACAACCCTAGCTGCTACAGCTACTTGCTTTACGGGAGTGTCCATTACAGATATAGGTACTGTAGCCATATGGTCCACAATCAATACCTTCATGGTAATAGCCTCCAGTGGATCCTTTTATTATACTCATCCACCCTTCTGATATTACTGCTTGGGACTTATCCCAAGTATATTACTGCTTGGGACTCATCCCAAGTGTATTACCTGCTGCATGAGATATGCTGGAAGATAGTACAGTTACGTACTTACCGTAATGGTAGATCTTTGAGAGAATCTCTGCAGCAGGTGCGTTCCCTCACTCCTTCCTCCTTCCTTCTCTAAGAGAACACATTTTTTTACATCCTCACTTATGCAAGAGGAAAGTTCCTAGGGCATTTCGGTTTGCATATCAGTGAGCTGAAGCCGACAAAGGAACTGAGGATGCTTGGGGCTGCCCACTCTTACATAGTCGCTCAGTGATGAGGTCACTCTGTGGGCAGCCCCTAGGCAAAGACTGCTGGGAAAGCCTGCCGTGCAGAAGAGCGCCCTGTAGCAATATCCCAAGTGTAATACCTGCTGCAAGAGATTCTCTTGAAGATCTACCATTATAGTAAGTGCGCAGCTGTACTTTCTAGGAGTGGTATATAGTGTTCATCCACATGGACCCACCCGACCTCCCCTCCCAAGTGGCACACCGATTTTGTTTGCAGTGGGCAAGATCTGATGTCACGGGGTGGTACCGAGGGAGTTACCACCCGGGTCGGTGGGAGGAGCCAGCTTGAAGATGTTTTGGTGAGTCTTAAAGGGGAAAGGACACTGTCAGATGTGTGGATGAACACCATATACCACTCATAGAACTACTGTTACAGGTGAGTAACCTTTTTTGTCTCGGATCATGGATATGTTGTTCATCCACACTCTTTGGCATGTCCCCTTGCACTTTAAATCTTGCCGGAAGGCTTCAAGCTGGCTCCTCCCACCCACCCGGGTGGTATAACCCTCTGCTCCTCCCCAAGACGCCAGATCTTCCATTCCGCTGGAAGATTCAGGTTGCCTCCCTCGTGCTCACGCATTTTGTAGGCCCTGGTTCAAAAACCTTCGGTTATTCCGAAAATCAGTCTAGTTTGCATTAGCTATCGTGACTTTATAACTCCGATTATGGAAGACAAGTCTTCCCCCGAATTTCATCGGTGCCCTTGCGGCCAGAACATGTTGCACACCGATCTGCACACCGCGTGCATTTACTGTCTCAGTGTCGACCATGACACCTCGAAATGCGATTTGTGTCTCGCCTTCCATCCTAATGTCCTCGATGACCGTCTCACCGCACCAGAAGTTGGAGAGGCCGCAGAAACTGAGCCCTCTGGTGAAATCCAAGGAGGCCTGGTGGGCGGTTTCCACGGGTGCGGGATCCGCTGAGCAATTGGAACGCATGCAAGCATTCGAAGAGGAAGCGGCTCGTGCTGCAGAAACTACATGGAGCTTCTTCGTTCCACTCAACCTGGGCTCCACCTACTCTGGTTTCTTCCAAGAGTTGTGCCAGTCTCTCCCGACCAAGGGAGAGGGTCCTGCAGACACGCACTCCTCTTGATCCCATAAGCGGGAGAAGGATCCGGGTTAGTCTTCATCCCGACGGAGATGCTCTTGGGAGCGGGAGAGATCTCAGTCCCAGGAAAATGCGGTCTCGTCTTTGGTCGAGATTGCTTCTTTGGCCGCTGGCTTCTCGACTTTGCCATCTGGTCAGTCAACCGAACTGTCGATTGATGATGTAGAAATCATCGATCCGATCTATCCTGTATTGCCGACTCCGGTCGACGATTCTCTCGACTGAACTCCAGTTCTGACTTTCCCCGATGAGGAGACCCATTCTGCTGGGACTCCCATCGAGGATATGGTCCCCCCGACTCCAGGAAAACACTGGTCCCGCCAGTGTCTCCTGAGCGAGCAGATTAGCCTGTCCGATCTGGTCATGATCTCTGACCCCTAGACGAAAGGCTGAGGAAGTGCCACAAGCGGCTCTAAAAAGAGGCGATGCCATCGGTTGTCCTTGTACTCCTCGGATGAGGAGAGGCTCTAGCGGAAACTCCGGTGGTACGAGGACCTCATATGGCAGCAGCTGATTTTGTCCGGGCACAAGCCGACCCTGGCTTCCACCCTGGCTATTACTTGGCTTTCGACTCCTAGGCCGAAGCAGACTCCTTCAGAGCCAATCAAGTTGGTTCCTCTGCCTGAAGAGCCAGCAAAGCCTCTGGTTCGACCTAAACTGGTCTCTCCACCGATTGTGGTGGAACCACCACCTAAGCAGCCTGTGGGAGGGGCTCCTTCCAAAAAAGATAGGCCGGACACCGGGCTCCCCTGGCATCTGTCGGTCACTGTCACCCTGGACTGCCCTTGACAGGTCAAAGGTGACCTTGGTGGTCGACCGTTATATTCGGATTTGGATGTGACCGGCCTACATTCTCATCCCATGGATGACAAATCAGCTGGTGGGTTAGAGACTGAGGAAGGTCCCTCGTCTTTTCAGGGCATTCTTCACCTCATCTCTGAGCCCACCGGGATTCCCCTTGAGCCAATCCAGAAAAAAGCGGAGTACCCTCTCACGGACATCCTCAAGAGAGGGGATACCTCGATGGAGACTTTTTCTGTGGTCGAAGCCATTGTTGGCCCAGCCTTAGAACTTTGGCAGCGTCCTGCCTCTTGTCCAGCTTCCTCTGCCCGCATGGCCTGCAAGTATGCGGTGCCCATGGGGTCCCTTGCGGGGTTCACAGAGCACCCTTTGGTTGTAAGCCTGGTGACCGCCTCTGTGTTCAGACGTACTGGCAGTTCTGCCAATACTGACTGACCTCCTGAGAAAGAGTCCAAGGTTTTGGAACATTCAGCCAGGAAGGTTTATGCGGCTTCTTCCTTGGGCCTTCGTCAGACAAGTTTGGCCGTCGTCATGGCACACTTCTCCCATGCCCTCCTAGGGTCTTTGGATGAAGTCCTCCCACATCTCCCCACGGACATGCAGACCACGATCAAGCAGGTCGGGGATTAGGGCCGAGCTGTTGCCAAACAGCAGCTTCAGACAGCCCTGGACATTGGGGATTCTTGTGCCTGTTCGATGGCAGCCGCAGTTGCCTCTTGTCGAAGGGCTTGGCTGAGGCTCTCCTCCTTCCTGGCGGATACTCAACACAAACTAGCTGTCATGCCTTTCCTAGGGACTGACCTGTTCGGCCCTGGAGTGGCTGGTCAACTTCGGCGCATTGAGCAGTCCAATGCCACCTTGGACGCTACTTCTGCCAAGGGTATTTTGGGCAAGAACCAGCAGAAGAAAAAGAAGCCTTTTCGGCATTCTTTCCCTGTGGCTCAGCAGTCCTCTTTTCAAGGAGGACACCAGCACCAGTAACAGCAACAGCAGCAGGCTCAAGCTTGGCACCCCCAACCCAAGCCTGGGCCCTCCCAGGCCCATAAAAGAGGCTGAGGTTCTGGTCCTGGATCCCCCTCCTCCAAGCCTGCTCAGTGACGGGGTTGGGGCTACCAACCCCTCTCCTGTCACGCCAGCTCTGGGTCCTCCTGTGGGGGCCTGGCTCCGCCACTTCCTTTCCGCCTGGTCCGCTGTCACTTCGGACTAGTGGGTTCTCGAAGTGGTCGGTCAGGGACTGCCTCTGGAATTCGAGCAGTACCCTCCAAGTTGAGCCCGCTTCCCTCGGGAGGAAAGAGTACCCGCTCAGTCGGCTCTCAGAGACGACATCGCTCAGCTCCTCCTCAAGGAGACTGTAGCTCCAGTGGCGGATCCTCCAGCAGTCCCAGGCTTTGTCTCCAGGTACTTCCTGGTGACCAAGCAGACGAGGGCTGGCACCCTAGTCTAGATCTGCATGACCTGAATCAATATCTCTGGTTACACACCTTTCGGATGGTCACTCTGTCCCAGGTCATACCATCCTTGGACCGAAACATGTGGTTCTGTTCACTGGATCTGCAGGACGTGTTCTTCCACGTCCCAATCCGTCCATCCCATCAGCGGTTCCTCCGCTTCATGGTCAAAGGACCCTGGACAGTTCCGAGCCATGCTGTTCGACCTGTCATCAGCCCTCGAGGTCTTCACCAAATGCATTGCAGTGGTGGTGGCCCATTTGGGGGGGGGGGGGAGAATCGGGATTTATACTTACTTTGACAGTTAGCTCATAGCAGGTTCCACCCAACAGGAGGTGGAGAGATCCAGGGACCTGGCCCTCCAGACCTGCTCCTGATCAATGAGGCCAAGTCAAAACTCATGCCTTTTCTGGTGATGGGCTTCATCGAGACAGAGCTCAACTCTTGTCAAGCCAGAGCTCAGCTCCCGCCGGACAGGGCAGAGGTTCTCTCCTCCTTTGCCCAATCATTTTGGTTGGGTGTCCTCCCTGCCGGGACTTTTCGCCTTCTGGGTTACGTGGCGGCGTGCACCTCAGTAGTCCATTGGGCTCGGTTGCACATGCACCCCCCCCCCCATGGGAGCTGGCCGCCCAGTGGACTCTGTACCATGGTCATTTCAACCAGCTGATCACTGTAACCCAGATGATGTGGGATGCTCTTCACTGGTGGACTGCCCAAGACCGGTTGCGGGAAGTGATCCGGTTTGTCCACCCCCAGCCTACGGTCGTCCTTACGACCGATGCCTCTCTCATGGGCTGGGGAGCCCACATGGGGGCAAAAGGGCCCACAGGCTGTGGACCCCTGAGGAGTCCCGATGCCGCATCAACCTGTTGGAGCTCAGAGCAGTCAGACTGGCCCTGTCAGCTTTTGCTCCTCGGCTCCGGGGTCAAGTGGTTCAAGTCCAGATGGACAGTACCACGACCGTGTACTGCCTCAGCAAACAGGGCAGTACGCACTCCCGTCTGCTGTGCAGGGAGGCACTCCGCATCTGGAACCTCGTGAGCCGTCTGGAGGCAGATGATCTAGCCATCCATGTGGCGTATGCTCCCACGAGTGGTCTCTCCATCCAGAGGTAGTTTACAGCCTGTTCTCCCAGTGGGGCAAACCGATGGTGGACCTGTTTGCCTCCAGGGACAACACCAAGTTGAGGCTGTTCCATGCAAGCCCCCCGTAGCAGGGCTCGCTGCAGGGGGATGCCTTCTTGAGGCCGTGGACCCCAGACCTCCTCTGTGCCTTCCCTCCATTTCCCTTGATCCATAAGGTGCTCTCAAGGTGAGGAGGGACAAGGCAAAAGGTGATCCTGGTAGCCCTAGACTGGCCGCGCCAGTCTGGTATCCAGATCTCCTCAGCCTCAGCTGCATGCCACTGGAGCGGCTTCCAGCACGCCCAGACCCGATATCTCTCAATCAGTGGAAGGTATTCCATCCGGACCTTCAATCCCTGCACCTCACAGCCTGGTACCTGAGTGGCTAGTGTTCCACGCTTTGGGTCTCTCCGAGGATGTCTTCACCGTGGTGGAGGCATCCAGAAAGGAATCGACCAGGAAATATTATGCCTTCAGATGGAAACAGTTTTCTGTTTGATGTCAGGGCAAGGGCCTAAACCCTTTGTCCTGTCCAGTGGCTAACATTCTGAACTACCTTTGGTCTCTCTCCAAAGGGGGTCTGCAGTCATCGACCCTTAGGGTGCTCCTGGCAGTCATATCTGCTTACCGGGCGCATGCCGGTCAGCCCATGGCAAAGGAGACTGTGGTCAGGCACTTTTGCAAAGTCCTGGATCACATATCCCCTCCAGTGCATGGATCTCCACCTCCATGGGATCTTGTGCTGGTACTGGCAAAGCTCATGGGCAAGCCATTCAAACCAGTGCACAAGTGAGCCTTGTCACACTTGTCGTGGAAGACTGCCTTCCTGGTGGCTATCATGTCTGCCAGAAGGACAGTGGGCTCCAGGTGCTTTCGGTGGACTCCCCTTATCTGGTCTTCCACAGGGACAAGGTTGTCCTGCGCCCGCATCCGAAATTCCTTCCGAAGGTGGTGTCAGAGTTTCAACTTAACCAGGTGTTGACTATGACGGTTTACTACCCCAACTACACCTTGGAAGCTGAGTACAGGCTCCATAATTTGGACCCGAGACATGCTGTCTCCTGCTATAAGGAGAGGATGGCGGCAATTCGGGGAGAGGTTCACCAGCTGTCTGTCACCTATGCTGAAGCCGCTTCTGGCAGACCTGCAGCAAAACGGATGATTGCAAGATGGATTACATCATGCATTAGTCTGTGCTATGAGTTGGCTGGCAAGGAGCCTCCCAGAGAGATAAGAGCTCATTCTACCTGCCATAACACTGCATCGTTGGCTGCTTCCAGGGACATCCCCATCCAGGAAATCTGCCGGGCTTCTACCTGGAAGTCAGCAAACACCTTCATTACCCACTACCACATCGAGCTTGAGTCACGCCGGGATGCTGGTTTTGGGGCCTCAGTTCTCCAGTCGCACTTCCCTTAGCGGGGTGTGTGTGCCTTGCCGCCGCCCTCCTGGAGAACTACTAGGAGTCTGCCAAAGAATGTGGATGATCAACATATCCACGATCCTAGAAAAACAGGTTACTCACCTGTAACAGTAGTTCTAGGAGTGATATATGTTCATCCATGCATTGTCCGACCTCCCGGCTGTGGGCCTTTTAAAAGCATCTTCAGTGGACTAAGATCTGGCATCATGAGGCAGAGCAGGGTTATACCACTTGGGTGGGTGGGAGGAGCCAGCATAAAGACTTCTGGCAAGATTTAAAGTGGAAGGGGACATGCCAAAGAGTGTGGATGAACAACATATATCACTCCTAGAACTACTGTTACAGGTGAGTAACCTGTTTTTTTGTGCCACACTGTTCAGCCTTTTGGGCTGAGTACCATTCCCACACCTAGGTGCTGGGACATTTTTTCAGGTTTTTCTGTGTCTCTGCTTTCCTTCTTTTTGTATCGTTTCTAACTCTGAGCAGTGGCAAGAAGAAAGTATTTGTGCTCCTGGACTCTGTTCAATGTCACCTACCAGCTGATCCTTTATTTTGTTTTTAATTTCTTCAGTTCTTGTCCTCTGAGTAGAAGACCTTTCTAATTGGTATTCTGCTATAGTAATCTTGCAGTGGTTCCCCTACGTGTGTCTAACCAGCCAGAGCTCTATGTCAGAGCTTCTGCCTTCTTCCTCCATCTTTCTGTCCATGTGTCTGGAATGGACTCTGGCTCTTGCATCCGCTACCTCTGTACCACTTAGGTCCAACGCTTAGTTTTTCTAAGTTGGTAGTCGGGTTTTATTATTTTTATTATTTTATATCCCGTATCCTTTTCCTATCCCTTTGGGCTTGGAGTCCATAGCGCTCTCTCTCTCTCTCTCCCTCTCTCTCTCTCTCACTTCTCTCATATCTTTTCCCTCACACTTGTTTTCTCTCCCTGGCAGATAGAACTGAGGAAGGGAGGGGGCTGGTTTCGGTTAGCTGTCCACCCATGTGCATAATGTCAGTACGTCTGTCTCGTGGGCTGCACTGGTACAGACATCGGTCCCCTCTTAGGCTGCATTTTGCTCCCACTGGGTTCTGGCGCCTTTGGCTTAGGCCCATAAGTGAGACTGAATGGTGAAGATTACAGTATTCTGGCAGATCAAGAATTGCGGTGAGTGTCATTTTCATTCTAGGAGCATTTGGCATGTCCCCTTCCACTTTAAATATTGCCAGAAGTCTTCAAGCTGGCTCCTCCCACCCACCCGGGTGGTATATACCTCAGCTCCACCCCATGATGCCAGATCTTCCTTTTCGCTGGAAGATACAGGTTCCCTCGTGCTCTCAGCATATTGTAGGCCCTGGATTCTAACCATTGTTTTTTCCGAAAATTAAACTCATTCGAGTTAGCAATCACGCTTTCGTCGCATCTACCATGGAGGAAAAATCTTCCCCCAGATTTCGGCGGTACCCCTGCGGCCAGAAGATGTTGCGCACCGATCCTCACCTCACGTGCATTTACTGCCTAGGTGTTGGCCATGACACCTCGTCATGCAGTTTTTGCCTGGCTTTCTATCCCACTGTCCTGGACAACTGCAAGACACGCTTGAAGCTGGGGAGACCAGAGAAAAGGCACCCATCGGTGAAATTGAAGGAGGCGAAGTGAGCGGTTTCCGCGGCTGCAGGATTCGCCGAACAGGTGGAACAGATGAAGACATTCGAGGAGGAAGCAGCTTGCGCTTCGGCCAGTCGAAGCGTTTTTGTTCCTCTGTACCTTGGCTCCTCCTTTATGGACTCCTTCAAGGAGATGTGCCAGTCTCTCCCCACTCTGGGTGAGGCGTCCTCGGGCTTGCACTCCTCCTGCTCTCGGAAGAGAGATAAGGACCCTGTGTCGTCTTCTTGGCAAAGACATTCTTGGGACCAAGAGAGGTCCAAGTCCCAGGAACACGCAATCTCTATTTCAGTCGAGATCGCATCTTCAGCCGCCGGCTTCATGGATCTTCTGTCTGGCCAGGGGACTGAGGAAGTGGCCGACGAGGTCGAAATTATCCTCGACCCGATCGACCCCCTTGTCACCGGCTAACCCCGACACTCCTTGGAAAGGACTCCAGTCCTTGTATTTCCTGATAAGGAGACCCAGCCTGCTGGTGTCCCCATCAAGGACCCGGTTCTGGACCCTCGGTTTTCACCGACCCCGGTGTCTCCTGATCGACCGAGTCAGCCTTCCCGATCTCGGTCGAGGTCCAGAACCCCCTCGGCCGAATGACCAAGAAAGAGCCACAAGCGCTCTAAAAAGAGGTGATGCCACAGGTCCTCATCCTCCTTGGATGAGGAGAGACTCCAGTGGAAGCTCTGTCGGCACTATGAAGACCTCGTGTGGTAGCAGCTGATCCTGACTGGGCAGAAGCTGGCTGTGCCACCTTCCCTGGCCATAACTTAGCTCACGCCTCCTAGACCAACGCCGACCCCTCCAGAACTGAAGCCACTGGTTCCTCCGTCTGTGGGGCTGGCCCGTCTCCCAGTTCGGCCTACCCTGGTCTCTCCACCGATTTGGGTGGAACCACTGCCTAAACAGCCTGAGGGAGGGGTGCCCTTGAAAGAGGACCGACAGGACACCGGGCTTCCCCGACGTCTGTCGATAATAGTCACCCTGGACCACCCTCGGCATATTGAGGGTGACTTAGGTATCACAACTCCTCAGACTCGGACGTCACCAGCTTGCACTCACATCCTGGGGATGATGAGTCTTCGGTCGGTGCAGGGATGGAAGAAGGCCCTTCCTCCTTCCAGGGCATCCTCTGCCTCATCTCTGATTCCACTGGAATGCTCCTGGAGCCCATCCAGAAAAAGGTGGAGTACCATCTCACTGACATACTCAAGAGAAGGGATACCCTGACGGAGGCCTTTCCAGTGGCCAAGGCCATTGTGGGCCCGGCCCTTGAACTTTTGCAGCATCCTGCCTCCTGCGCAGCACCATCTGCCCGCATGGCCCGCAAGTACGCGGTGCCCATGGGGTCCCTTGTAGGGTTCACAGAGCACCATTCGGCCGAGAGCCTGGTGACCGCCTCTGTGTTCAGACGTACCTGTAGTTCAGCTGACAGTGACCGACCCCCGGACAAGGAGTCCAAAAATATTGACCACTCTTCCCACAAGGTCTATGCGGCTTCTTCTCTGGGCCTCTGTCAGCCCAGCTGGCTGTTATTATGGCACACTTCTCTTATGCCCTTCTCAGGTCATTGGACGAGGTCCTCCCTCATCTCCCACCGGACATGCAGACTATGGTCAAGCAGGTCCGTGACCAAGGCCGTAATTTTGCAAAACAGCAGCTCCAGACAGCCTTGGATATAGGAGATTCTTGTGTCTGCTCGCTGGCAGCTGCAGTGGCCTCTCGCTGCAGGGCTTGGCTGAAGCTTTCCTCTTTCCCGGCGGATAATCAGCATAAGCTTGCTGACGTGCCCTTCCTGGGTTCCGACTTGTTCAGTCCAGGAGTGGCCCGGTCACCTTCAGCGTATAGAGCAGTCCATTGCCGCCTTGGATGCTGCTTCTGCTAAGGGTTCTTCGGGCAAGAACCAGCAGAAGAGAAAGAAGCCATTTCGGCATTCTTTCCCTGCAGTCCGGCAGCCCTCCTATCAAGGAGGTCAGCAGCAACAGCAGGCTCAAGCTTGGCACCCGCGGCCCAAGCAGGGTCCTCAACAGCCCCGTAAAGGAGGCCGACGCGCAGGTCCCATTGCCGCCTCCTCTTCTAAGCCTGCTCAGTGACGGGTTGGGGGCTGCCACCCCTCTACCTGTCACGCCAGCTCTGGGTTCTCCCGTGAGGGGTTGGCTCTGCCACTTCCTTTCCGCCTGGTCCGCTATCACTTCGGACAGGTGGGTTCCTGCAGTGGTCGGTCAGGGACTGCCTCTGGAATTCAAGCAGCTTCCTCCCAGCCGAGCCCGCGCCCCTCGGGAGGAATGGATCTCCGCATGCACCCAGTCGGCTCTTCGAGATGACGGGGCTCAGCTCCTCTGCAAGGAGGCAGTATCTCCAGTGCCAGATCCTCCTACAGATCCAGGCTTTGTTTCCAGGTACTTCCTGGGGCACAAGCGGATGGGGGGTTGGTGCCCCATCCTTAGATCTCCATGACCTGAGTCAATAGCTCAGGTCCTGCACCTTTCTGTTGGTCACTCTGAACCAGATCATACCATCCCTGGAGCGAAACGTGGTTCTGTTCACTGGATCTACAGGACGCGTTCTTTCACGTTGTAATCTGTCCGTCCCCTTCATCGGTTCCTCCGCTTCAGGGTCGAAGGGACCCTGTACGAGTTCTGAGCCATGCCGTTTGGCCTGTCATCGGCCCCTCGGGTCTTCACCAAATGCATTGCAGTGGTGGCGGCCCACCTTCGGCATCGAGGAGTCAGAATCTACCCTTATCTTGATGACTGGCTCTTGGCAGATTCCTCCCTTCAGGAGGTAGTGAGGTCCAGGGATCTGGCCCTCCAGACCTGCTCCCAACTTGGCCTCCTGATCAGCGAGGCCAAGTTGGAACTCGTGCCCTCTCAGGTGATGGGCTTCATCGGGGCAGAGCTCGACTCTTGTCAAGGCAGAGCTCGACTCCCGGCAGACAGAGCGGAGGTTCTGTCCTCCTTTGCCCAGTCATTTCTGGTTGGGCACTTGCACCCTGCCTGGGACTTTCTGCACCTTCTGGATTACATGGCAGCGTGCACCTCAATGGTCCGTTGGGCCCGGTGGCACATGCGCCCCCTCCAGTGGGAGCTGGCTGTCCAGTGGACTCGGCGTTTTGGTCACTTCGACCAGCTGATCACTGTAACCCAGAAGATGTGGGATGCTCTCCAATGGTGGACCGTCCCAAACCGGTTGAGGAAGAGATCCCAATTGTCTGCCGCGAGCCGACGGTCATCCTTATGACTGATGCCCCTCTCATGGGCTGAGGAGCCCATATGGGGGACAACAGGGCCCATGGGTTCTGGACCTTTGATGAGTCCTAATGCCACATCAACCTGTTGGGAGCTCAGAGCAGTCAGACTGGCGCTGTCAGTTTTTGCTCCTCAGCTCCAGGGTCAAGTGGTTCAAGTCCAGACGGACAATACCACGACCATGTACTACCTCAACAAACAGGGTGGCACGCACTCCTGTCTGCTGTGCAAGGAGGCGCTCCACATCTGGACCCTCCTTAGCCAGTTGGAGGCGCATCTCCTAGCCATTCATGTGGCAGGAGCCTCAAACCAGCTGGTGGATGCTCTCAGCTGCATAGGCCAGACATCCCACGGGTGGTCTCTCCATCCAGAGGTAGCTTACATCCTGTTCTCCCATTGGGGCAAACCGATGGTGAACCTGTTCGCTTCCAAGGAGAACACCAAGCTGAGGCTGTTTCATGCCTGCCCCCCTCAGCAGGGCTCGCTGCAGGGGGATGCCTTTTCGAGGCTGTGGACCCCAGTCCTCCTCTTCGCCTTCCCTCCATTTCCCTTGATCCACAAGGTGTTACTCAAGGTGAGGAGGGACAAGGCAAAGGTGATCCTGGTAGTCCCAGATTGGCCGCGCCAGTTCTGGTACCCAGATCTCATCAGTCTCAGCTGCAGGCCCCCTAGAGTGGTTTTGTACACGCCCGGACCTGATATCTCTGAACCAGGGGAAGGTATTCCATCCGGACCTTCAATCCCTGCACCTCACAGCCTGGTACCTGAGCAGCTAGGGTTCCAGGCTTTGGGTCTTTCCGAAGATATCTACACTGTGGTGGAGGCATCTAGAAAGGAATCGACCAGGAAATGTTATGCCTTCAAATGGAAACTATTTTCCATTTTGTGTCAGGGTAAGAGTCTGGACCCCTTATCCTGTCCTGTGGCTAACATTCTCGACTACCTTTGGTCTCTCTCCAAAGGGGTTCTACGGTCATCGACCCTTAGGGTGCACCTGGCAGCCATTTCTGCTTACCAGGTGCGGGCCGGTCAGCCGACATTGGCACAGGAGACAGTGGTCGGGCACTTTTTCAAAGGTCTGGATCACATATCCCCTCCGGTGCATGAACCTCCACCTCCATGGAATCTGTTGCTGGTTTTGGCAAAGCTCATGGGCAAGCCATTCAAACCCATGCACAAATGTGAGCTTTCACACTTGTCGTGGAAGACGGCCTTCCTGGTGCCTATCCCGTCAGCCAGGAGGACAGGGAACTCCAGGCACTGTCGGTGGACTCCCCTTATCTGGTCTTTCACAGGGACAAAGTTGTCCTGCGCCCCCACCCGAAATTCCATCCGAAGGTGGTGTCAGAGTTTCACCTTAACCAGGTGTTGATTCTGTCAGCATACTACCCTAATTACACCTCGGAGGCAGAGTATAGGCTCCATACCTTGGACCTGAGACGTGCTTTCTCCTACTATAAGGAGAGGACGGCGGAAATTCGTGGAGAGGTTTGCCAGCTGTTTGTCACCTACGCTGAAGCCGCTTGTGGCAGACCTGCAGCCAAACGGACCATAGCAAGATGGATTACATCATGCATATGTCTGTGCCTTGAGTTGGCATGCAAGGAGCCTCCCAGAGGGATAAGAGCTCATTCTACCCGCCATACTGCTGCATCGGTGGCTGCTTCCAGTGACATCCCTATCCAGGAAATCTGTCGGGCTGCTACCTGGAAGCCAGCAAACACCTTCATTACCCACTACCACATCAACCTTGAGTCACACCGAGATGCTGGTTTTGGGGCCTCGGTTCTCCAGTCTCAGTTTCCTAAGTCGGGGGTGTGCGCCTTGCCTCCCTCCTCCCAGAGAACTGTTTGGAGTCTGCCAAAAAGTGTGTATGAACAACATATCCACGCTCCTAGAAGAACAGGATACTGACCTGTAACAGTAGTTCTAGGAGTAGTATATGTTGTTCATCCATATACACCTACCCGACCTCCCGGCCGGCGCAACAACCTTGCTTCCAGGCTAAGATCTGGCATCATGGGTCGGAGCCGAGGTATAAACCACCTAGGTGGGTGGGAAGAGCCAGCTTGAAGACTTCCTGCAAGATTTATGGTGGAAGGGGACATGCCAAACAGTGTGGATGAACAAGATATACCACTCCTAGAACTACTGTTACAGGTGAGTAACCTGTTCTTTTTGGTCCAAAACTTTCTCCCATTAGGGAGGCTTGATAGGTGCTGGGCATTGGCCCTGTCAATCTGATTTCTAGTCTGTTTAGTTTTATAGCTGTTTTTTTTTCTCCTTCTTTAAAAGGATGGCCCTCCTCCAGGGTTGGGCCGTGTTATTGGAGAACTTGGAGAGGATGGCTGGATCAGGGTTCAGTGGGACACTGGCAGTACCAACTCTTACAGGATGGGAAAAGAAGGGAAGTATGACCTCAAGCTGGCCGAGCCACCCCCAGCTGCTCAGTCGACAACTGAGGATTCAGATACAGAGGATGACACAGGTTAGTGGAAAATATAACAGTGTAGATTACACTGAGATGGGGGAGTTTACATGAGGTTCTGTTTTTCCTGCCGTTGAGTGCACACCATGTGGAGTTAACATTGGTACCTTAGTGTCTCATGCTCTGTTTTTGATTATTTCCAAATGATATGTCTGGCTATGAGATATTTTGGTTCTGAAACCTTCGAGGCCATTCTCTTATTGTGGCTGCAATCTCGTTATTGGCCACACCAGACAGCATACATTTTTTTTCACTTGTCTTGAGTGTAGCCAAAATATAGAAGTCTGTGACTCCTGCTTGTCCATTGACAGTAAGAAACTGGAGATTCTAGGGACATGGATATGTTGTTCAATCCACACTTACTGGCAGGTTCCTTGCCGCTTTAAATCTTGACGGAAGGTCTTCAAGCTGGCTCCTCCCACCCACCCGGGTGGTAAAACTCTCGGCTCCGCCCCATGATGCCACATCTTCTTTACTGCTTGGAAGCTCAGGTTCCCTCCTTTGTGCTCTGCCTTTTAGGCCTGGATCCAAACTCTTCGGTTTACCCAAAACTATTTTTAAAATTTAAAAGACTTTGGTCTTTATCTTCCCTCGCGGCTGCGATGGACAAATCGACTCCCGGATTTCGTCGGTGCCCCTGTGGGCAGAAGATGTCCCGGACTGATCCACACTCCATGTGCGTGTACTGCCTTGGGCTTGGGCTTGGGCTTGAGCACGATTCGCAGGCCTGCGACTTGTGCAAGTCCTTTTCCGCCACAGTCTTAGAGGATCGAGCTGCCAGATTGCAACTTGGGCACCCCGAGAAACGTTATCCTCCGGGCAAGTCGAAGGAGGCCCAGTGGGTCGTGGGCCCTTTGGCAGTGGGCTCGGCTGAACAGCTTGAACAACTGATTGCCCTCGAGGATTAAGGGGCCCAGGCCGCATCATCATCTTTTTCGGCCGTGGCATTTATCCCACTCTCTTTGGGCTCCTCCTACATGGCTTCGTTCAAGGAGCTTTGTCAGTCCCTCTCCACCAAGGGAGAGGGGCCTTTGAGACATTCCTCTCGGTCCAAAAAGAAGGACTCTAAAGTTACCGTCCACGATCGGCGTTCGTGGGGCGGAGAGGTCCTTCCCGGATAGTCGACCCTACTGGTTGAGGTTGCGCTAAGGCCGCTGGCTTCATGGTGTCCTCGTCAGGTCAGCCGGGCCGAGACACCCGTTGACGCAGTTGAGACTTTTCTCGACCTGTCGGATGGGCTGTCGACTGGAGAAGCCAACAACCCTTCTTCACCGGTTCCCCCGGTGGAAACTCTGTGCCTCCTGTACCGGAGTCCCCAGTTAAGGTCTCTGAACCGAGGGAGGAACGGGTTTCCCCCGGCCCCTCTCAGACCCACCCTCGGAAACACCGAAGGTCTCGGACCTCTTCCAGGTCCAGCCGATCCCACCGGCATTGGCGGTCTCGGTCTCAGCACCGTGAAAAGCGGCGGCGCTGCTCATCCTTGTCTTCATCCTCTTTGGAGGATAGGCTCAGGCGCAAATTGCGTTGGCGCTATGAGAATCTGATGTGGCAGCAGCTCCTTTTGACCGGGACTAAGCCGACTCCGTCGCCTTCCCTGGCCATTAAGTGGCTGTCATCAGAGCGGCCGAAACAACCCCTCATGGTAATTGAGGAGCCAAAGCCGGCACCAGTTGTTTGGCTGAAACCAGCTGTACCACCCATTGTGGTGGAACCCACGCCTCCACAACCTAAATTTGGGGCCCCGACCAAGGATTCTCGGTCGGGTCAGGACTTGCCCCATCGGTTATCGGTCACCCTCACTCCCGATCGACCTTGGCAGGTGGAGGGTGGCTCAGGTGCTCGGCAGCTGTTCGCAGACTCCTCTGAGTCTGATGACGACTCCTTGTTCTCCAGGCCACTTGTCCTGGAGTCCACTGGGGATCAGTTGGTAGAAGAGAACCCATCCTCGTTCCTTGGAATGCTTTGACTCATCTCAGAGTTCACTGGGATGAAGCTCGAACCCGTTTCAAAACGGGCCAAGTATCCCCTCACGGAGATACTGGACAGAGGGGATTCCCCTATGGAGGTCTTCCCAGTGGCCGAAGCCATTGTTGGCCTGGCCCTGAAGCTATGGCAGCGGCCAGCTTCTTGTCCAGCACCTTCGGCCAGGATGGCTCGAAAGAATGCCGTTCCCACTGGTTTACTCTCCGGTTTCTCGGAGCACCCTTCCGCGGAGGGGCTAGTGACCGACAGCGTTTTCCTGCGCTCCGGAAATGCTCAGGATGTGGACAAGCCACCCGATAAAGAGTCCAAGAAACTGGACTACTCCGGGTGGAAAGTCTGTGCTGCTTCGTCCCTAGGCCTTCGTCAGGCCAGCTCGGCCGTTCTAATGGCACACTTTTCGCATGCCCTTTTGGGCTCCCTGGATGAGGTGATTCCTCATCTCCCGGCTGACCTCCAGACAACGGTCAAGAAGGTTCGGGATCAGGGAAGGGCGATGGCCAAACAGCAACTCCAAACTTCCTTGGACATTGGTGACTCGTGTGCCTGGTCAGTATAGCGGCGCGGTAGCTCCATCGCGCAGAGCTTGGCTCAGGATCTCCACCTTTACAGCAGACACCCAGCACAAGTTGGCAGACGTTCCTTTCTTGGGTACGGACTTATTCGGCCCCGGGGTGGAGGGTCATCTGCAAAGGATCGAGAAGTCCAATGCCACCTTGGACTCGGGTCACGTCTGCCCAGAAGGACAAAGGCTGCCAGCAGCAGCGTAAGCCCTTTCGGCCTTCAGCCCAGCAACACCAGCATCAGGGCCAGCAGGCTCGCACTTGGCATCCCAAAGCTAAGCCTGCAGCTTCCTCCAGCAGGAAGCCGGGAGGGAAAGGTCCAGGATGCCCCTCTGCCGGGCCTTCCTCCAAGCCTGCCCAGTCACAGGTTGAGGGGTGTCACCCCCAACCTCGTCACTCCTCCGCTACTTCCTTTCCGCCTGGTCCGATATCACCACAGACCGCTGGGTGCTGGAAGTGGTAGGAAATGGTCTGCCTCTGGAATTCGAGCAGTCCCCACCCTATAGAGCCATCGCCCCACGGGGGGGGCTACAGGGTCCGCAGCCTCTCTGTCTTCTCGTCGAGCCGACGTTGCCCTGCTTCTCCAGAAGGAGGTGAACGAGGAAATGGCGGATCCTCCACCAGACCCAGGGTTTTTGTCCAGGTACTTCCTGGTCCCAAAATGGATTTTGGGGGGGTGGGGGGCTGGCGCCCCTTTTTAGACCTACACGACCTGAACAAGTTCCTAAGGTCTTGTACCTTCAGGATGGTCACTCTGGCTCAGATCATTCCTTCCTTGGAACAAGGCGTGTGGTTCTGCTCGCTGGACCTCCAGGACGCGTTCTTTCACGTCCCAGTCTGTCCATCTCACCAGCGATTCCTCCGCTTCAAGAGTTCCGGGCCATGCCCTTGGGCCTCTCTCTCCAGCTCCCAGGGTTTTCACCAAATGCATGGCAGTAGTGATAACATTCCTGCGGCACCGAAGGGTCCGGGTGTACCCTTACCTGGACGACTGGCTGATTGTAGCCCCTTCCAGGCTGGAGGCGGAGCTGTCCAGGGATCTGGCCCGACAGGTCTGCTCTCAGATGGGCCACCTCATCAACGAGGCCAAATCGAAACTCGTGTCAACGCAGGTGATTCAGTTCATCGGGGCAGAGCCCAACTCTCTTCGAGCCAGAGCATGGCTCCCGGCGGACAGGGCCGAGGTTCTTTCCTCCTTTGCCCAGTAATTTCTGGTTGAGCAGTTGTGTCCTGCCCGGGACTTCCTGTGCCTCCTGTGCCTCATGGTGGCCTGCACCAGCGTGGTCCATTGGGCCCGCTAGCATATGCGTCTTCTACAGTGGGGGCTGGCCCGCCAATGGTCATTGCGCTCCAGTCCTCTGGACCAGCCAGTGATAGTGACCCAAGAGATGGGGAACGCTCTCCAGTGGTGGATCGTTCCGGCTTATCTGCAGGCGGGTTCCCGTTTGTCCGCCCAGAGCCGACGGTCACTCTAACAACCGACGCCTGTCTGATAGGTTGGGGTGCCCATCTGGGGGAGCTCGGAGTGCACGGCCTCTGGTCCCCTCAGGAGTCTCGATGCCACATCAACCTGCTGGAGCTTCGAGTGGTCCGACTAGCCCTCACCACCATCACTCCATTTGTACGGGGTCAAGTGGTCCAGGTCCAGATGGACAACACCACGACCATGTACTACCTAAACTACCAGGGCGGGATGCACTTGGTCTCTCGTGAGCAGACTGGAGGTGGATCTCCTAGCCATCCATGTGGCAGGAGCCTCCAACACTCTGACCGATACCCTAAGCCAGATAGGTGCTGCATCTCACGAGTGGTCTCTCCTGCCGGAGGTAGTACATGATCTGTTCTCCCACTGGAGCACACCTCAGGTGGACCTGTTTGCCTCCAGGGAGAATGCGAAGCTGAGGCTGTTTCATGCCCGCCCCCCTCAGCAGGGCTTGCTGCAGGGGGTTGCCTTCTCGAGGCCGTGGACCACGGGCCTCTTCTATGTCTTTTCCCCATTTCTCTTGATCCACAAGGTGCTTCTCAAGGCGAGGAGGCACTAGGCGCAGGTGATTCTGGTAGTCCCAGACTGGCCCCACCATTTCTGGTATCCAGATCTCCTCAGCCTCAGCTCCAGGCTCCCGAGGCAGCTTCCAGCCTGCCCGGACCTGATCTCGGTCAGCCAGGGGAAGGTATTCCACCCGGACCTTCAATCCCTGCACCTGATGGCCTGGTTCCTGAGCGACTAGATTTTGAGGCCTTGGGTCTTTCCGACGAGGTCCTCAACATTGTTGAGGCATCCCGTAAGGAGTAGACCAGAAAATGCCAAGCCTTCAAATGGAAGAGATTCTCCATTTGGTGTCAGGATAAGGGGTTGGACCCTTCCTCCTGTTCCTTGGCCAGCATTCTGGACTACCTGTGGTCCCTTTCTCAGCTAGGGCTTCGGTCGACGACCCTTATGGTGTACCTGGCAGCCATCTCTGCTTACGAGGCGAGGGCCGGAAAGCAGTCGGTGGCACAGGAAGAGGTGGTCGGGTGCTTTTTCGAAGTCCTTGATCACATATCCCCTCTGGTGCGAGAACCTCCACCTCTGTGGGATCTACTGCTGGTATTGGCTAAGCTCATGGGCAAGCCATTCGAACCGATGCACAGGTGCGATATCTCCCACCTGTCGGAAGACAGTTTCTTGGTGGCTGTTACATCAGCCAGAAGGATGGGAGAGCTCCAGGCGCTTTCCATCGAGTCTCCTTATCTGGTCTTCCACAGGGACAAGGTTGTCCTGTGCCCCCAACCGAAATTCCTTCCGAAGGTGGTGTCGGAGTTTCACCTTGACCAGGTGTTGACTTTGCCGATGTTCTACCCCAGTCACACCTCGGAGTCTGAATATAGGCTTCATACTTTGGACCCTAGAAGAGCGCTCTCTTATTATAAGGAGCGGACAGCTGAAGTTCGGGGAGAGGGTCGCCCGCTGTTTTTCGCCTACGCTGAAGCCGCACCTGGCAGACCTGCAGCCAAGCAGATGATAGGCAGGTGGGTCACCTCCTGCATAGATCTCTGCCATAGGTTGGTGGGCATGGAGCCTCCCAGAGGGATAAGAGCTCATTCTACCTGCCATACCGCTGCTTCGAGGGATGTCCCTATCCAGGAAATCTGCAGTGCTGCTGCCTGGAAGTCAGCACACTCCTTCATTACCCACTACCACATCGACCTTGAGTCATGCCGGGATGCTGGTTTTGGGACCTCGGTTCTCCAGTCCTTATTTCCCAAGTAGGGGGTGCGCGCCTTGCCTCCCTCCTCCCAGAGAACTGTTAGGAGTCTGCCAGTAAGTGTGGATGGAACAACATATCCATGTCCCTAGAAATACAGGTTACTCACCTGTAACAGGAGTTCTAGGAATGGTATGTTAATCCACACAACCCACCCGACCTCCCTGGCTTCGATGCACAACCTGGCTTTCAGCAGGCTAGATCTGGCGTCATGGGGCGGAGCGGAGAGTTTTATTACCTGGGTGGGTGGGAGGAGCCAGCTTGAAGACCTTCCGGCAAGATTTAAAGCGGCAAGGAACCTGCCAGTAAGTGTGGATGAACAACATATACCATTCCTAGAACTCCTGTTACAGGTGAGTAACCTGTATTTCAGCCACTGAGGTGGGTAGGTCTTGACGCAAGTGGTTGAAAGACAGGTCTTTGGACTGTTCCCTTCGGTCCCATCACTGCTTTTCAGAGTTGGTAGAGATACTGATTTCTCCCTTCCCCACCTAGCTGGAGTCATCGCAGAGTCTTGGGGTGGTATCAGGAGGAACTGTTCCTTTTCTGCTGTGAAAGGAGCACCCGCCATGGTCCGGCAACCTTCAGTACTGGACCCACTTCTATTGACAGGGTAAGCCACTCTGTTCGCAGTGTTGGTATTTGGCTTGGGCCTGGAACTGGTGTCAGAGATTTCATTGATGTCTGCTCTGGCCTTGACTCTGCATCCATGTTGGACCCTTCAGCAGAGCCTTCTGAAGACCAGCCAGTCATCACCTGGCTAGGGGTTCCTCTGTGGATACCTGCCTACTAGCTATTGCTGCTGCTGGGTTGGGAGGCAGTGGTGTGCAAATGCTGCTACCCCTAATTTGGACAAGTACATTTCTTTGCATGACAAGTACAAAAAGAGAGCTGATTTCATTGTAAACAATGTGGGACAAGTGCAAATTCAGCTGCAGTCAAAGTTGGACAAATGCTGAAAGTTTTTATTTGAACTTCCCTGTTGGACGATCTTGTCACTGTTCCCCTATGGTGGTGAGGCAGTAGAGTGAGCCACAAAGTCCAGAAAGAGGCATCGGTACTGTAGATCTTCCGGCTACTTACGTTTCCCTCCCAGGATGCCTCACTGTGTGTCTCAGTCCCTGTCTGATAGGGTGGCTGCCATCCTCCAGGCACATTATCCCAGCAGCAGTTCCACCAGTGGATGGAGAATGTGTAACGCTGTTTTAGGGAGACAGACCTGGCACTCTTCCTGACCTCTACTGCATTTTCATCTGCTGGTGACTTTCCGGCTTCCTGTCCCTTGATATCCTCCTCGGAGGATATCAAATCCTATCTGCACCTCTCCTCTGCAGCTAAAGATCTTCTATGTCAGGGATTTGTGAGAGAGAACAAAAGACAGTGGTTTGGCACTATAGTGTAGATAGGAACCTCAGTGCCATGCCACTCTGCTACTTATTGTTCCATGTCTTGGACACAGCAGTGATGCATCCCTGGTATACTGCACTGATAGTACTGTGGCAGTATAGAGGCATCCTTTCTCCACTCCCCCTGCTCTAAGGGACTTCCAGGATATATACCAGGCTCCAATCTGGTCTGCTGGGGATCTCATTCACCTTTCTCTGGGATTGTCAATGTTTTGACCTTGATGGGCAGCAGGCCAGTTCCAATAGCTGATGTATGCCCCTCTCAGGGTTCTGACCAGATGAACTCCTTGTCCAAGAAATTGTTCACTATGACTAAGTGCTTCATGATGGTAGCCTCACACCAGTCACACATGGCAGCTTATCAACGATGCCTGTGGGCTCAGATGCATGCCCTGTTATGTGATATGCCTGCAAGTGACAAGGTGCAGCCTTGGCATTGCTACCAATGGGATGGAAGCAGCACCAGATGAGGATGTCTTATGATGCGTCTGAGGTGGCTTCCTGCTGTATAGCATGAGTCTTCTGTCTTAGGCAGTTGTGTTGGCTACGACTCTTCCAGTTAGTTGTGGTTGCATGCTGCAAGACCTTGAATGCCCCAGTCTTTGGGAACTCACTTTTTTCCAGAACACTGGCAGACAAATTCAGCTGAACAGAGGCAGACCCTTACAGGTGGTCACAAGAGGGCAATATGGTGGCTCAGGTAGAGGTTTCGAATAGACTCTTAAGAGGTATTCTACTGTTGCATTCCCTGGTCTGAGATTCAGTTCTGCTGTGGGACTTTAATTTGGTCCTAGAGACCTTGACTGCTCCAAGGAGCCATAGTGGAGGAGACAAACCTTTGCATTAGGCAAGTAAACAAGGGCAAGAGAATGAGAAAACAACTATGGTTCTCAAAGGAAGTGGCTGGGAAGGTAAGGGCAAAAAATATAGCTTTCAGGAAGTGCAAGGAAACACCGAAGGAGGGAAGACAGGGTAGTGTACCTAGAGAAACAGAGAGAGGCAGGGAAAGCAGTCAGGAGCGCAAAGGTGCAAATTGAGGAAAGAAATAGCACAGGGGGTAAGAAAAGGAGGCAGGATTTTTTATAGTTACATTAGTGAAAGGAGAAAAACCAATGAAACCAATGGTGGGATTGTAAGGCATATAGGGGAAGAAGGGGAGTATGTGGAAGGGGACCTGGAGAAAGCATGAATATTGAACAAATATTTTTGTTCTATATTTGCAGAAGAAGGTACAGGACCACAGAGGCAACATGAGCAGATATAGGATGGAGGTGGACACCAGTCCATTTACAGAGAGAGTCCTAAAAGAACTCTTGAAACTGAAAGTGGACAAGGCGATGGGCCCGGATGGAAGAAACATCCTAGAACATTAGGGGAACTACGGGAGGTGCTGGCGGCAACACTGGCAACCCTGTTCAGTGAATCACTCAATACAGGAGTGGTTCCAGATGACTGGAGGAGGGCATATGTAGCCCCTCTTCACAAAAGTGAGAGTAGGGAGAAAACTATAGACCAGTCAAGCTCACGTCAATAGTGGGAAAGTAATGGAATCACTACTTAAAGAAAGAATTGTGGAACACCTTGAATCCAGCGGAGCACAGGATCCAAGACAGCATGGATTCACAGCACGAATGTCATGTCAAACAAATCTAATTGATTTCTTTGGCTGGGTGGGTGAGTAGGAAAGTGGATCAGGTGGGAGCAGTGGATGTGGCCTACCTGGATTTCAGTAAGGCCAATACCGTTCCACATAGAATACTTGTGAACAAGCTGGGCAGCCTGGGAGTGGGTCACAGGGTGGAAAACTGGGTTGTGAACTGGTTGACTGATAGAAGCCAAAGGACGGTGGTAATTGGAGTTCAATTTAAGGAAAGGAGGGTTACCGGTGGGGTGCCACAGTGCTCATTTCTGGGGCCAGTCCTGTTTAGTGTCTTCATAAGTGACATTCCGGAGGAGCTGTAACGGAAGGTGTGACTCTTTGCAGATGACACTACGATCTGCAACGGGTTGGACACTCCGGGAGGGGTGAAAAAAATGAGGAGGGACCTAGGTAAACTGGAGGAATGGTCTAGAGTGTGGCAGCTGAGATTCAGTGCAAAATCATGCATTTGGGGGCGCAGGAACCCAAGGGAGGATCACATGATTTGGGGGGGGGAGTGACATTCACCAAGCAGAAAAGGGGTTTGGGGATAATAATATCTGATGACCTAAAGGTGGACAAACAATGTGCCAAGGCTGTGGGGAGAGCCAGTGGGATGCCGGGGTGCACAGGGAGAGATATCACTAGCAGAAGAAAAGAGATGGTGATGCCACTGTACAGATCATTGGTGATGCCTCATTTGGAGTGCTGAGTCCAGTTCTGTTGGCCTGTCTTCATAAGGACATAGGGTGGAGGCAGTTCAAAGAAGGGCAACAAAGATGGTGCAGGGCCTGCACCAAAAGTCATATGAGGAGAGACTGGGAGACTCAATATGTATACCCTGGAGGAGAGGAGAGACTGGGGAGATATGATAGAAACCTACAGATATCTAAAGGGCAAAAAATTGGGTACCGGAGGGTAGCATCTTTCTGAAAAGGAGATGTTCCGGAACAAGGGGGCATGAAATGAGGTTGAAGGGGGTAGACTTAAGGGGTAGCGTGAGAAAGTATTTCTTCATGGAAAGGGTGGTGGATGCATGGAGTAGACTCCCCGTGGAGGTGGTGGGGGCAAACACAGTGGTGGAAATAAAAAATGCATGGGAGAGGCATAGGGGAACCCTAGTGATCGGAACGAGAAGGTAAAGCCGGAGATCAAGTAGGGTCTGCGGCTTTTGCAGTAGGTAGAGAAAATTAGCAGACTGGATGAGCCTAGTGGACCTCATCTGCCGTCAATTTCTGTGTTTCTTTGAGCCTGTTGCTACTTGTGAGCTGTGCTTTCTGTCTTGGAAGACACTTCCCTATGGCTATGCTGTCTGCTAGACGCATTATCTGAATTGCAGGTTCTGGTTGTAAACCCTCCTTTTATTATTTTTCACAAGGACAGGGTTACATTACATAACAGTTTTCGTTCCCTTACAAAGGTTGTGTCTGAAAGAACACTAAATCAGACTGTTGACCTTCCTGTTTATTTTTTTTCTTCTATAGATAGTGGGGGATGTCGTTTACATATGCTGGACATCCAGAGGACAATGTGTTGGTACTTAGTTCATACAAAGGATTGCAGAAAATCCTCCCAACTGTTTGTAGTTTTTGCCCCAGGATGGTGTGTTCCCCGATTTCCAAACCGGGTCTCTCCAAATGACTGTCACTGTCAGTTGTATCACGGTTTATTTCCAGAAGTGCAGAAAGCAGCTTCCTGATCCTGTTCATGCTCACTCCTTCTGCAGGGTGGCTACTTCAGTGGCCTGTTTCCAAAATGTCCACTGCTCACATATATGCTGCTGCGACTTGGAGGACTAAACACTGCAGTCTGGACAACATGCTGGCTTTGGCCTCAGTATTCTGCAGAACCTCCTTACTCAGGAGCATTAGGTCCTGCTGTCCTCCTTCTTACTTTGTACTTCTTGGGAATCGTTCCATAATGTGGCTTAATGGAGAGAGATATCCTCAAAGAAGATAACAATAGTTCTAGGGACATGGATATGTTGTTCATCCACACTTATTGGCAGGTATCCTTGCCGCTTTAAATCTTGCCGGAAGGTCTTCAAGCTGGCTCCTCCCACCCACCCGGGTGGTAAAACTCTCGGCTCCGCCCCCATGACCTAAGATCTTCCTTACGCTTGGAAGCTCAGGTTCCCTCCTTAACGCTCTGCGTTTTGACTGGTTCCTAATTCTTGAATTTTGAAATTAAAAGTTTTGCTAAAAGACTTGGGTCTTCTCCCCTCGCGGCTACGATGGATAAATCGACTCCTGGTTTCGGAAATGCCCTTGCGGGCTGAAGATGTCTCGAGACGGATCCGCACTCATGCGTTTACTGCTTGGGCCTTGAAACACGACCACGCAGGCCTCGACCTGTGCTCTTCTTTTGACCCCTCGTCCTCGGAGCCGTGCTACCTTTCGCTGGGGCGTCGAGAAGAATTTCCTCCAGTTAAGTCAAAGAGGCCCGGTGGTAGTATCCGGCGGGCTGTGGATCAACTCGGGCAAATGATACGCCCTCGAGAGAGCAGGCGGCGCTGAGCGCTTCTACCTGCGCGGCATTTGTTCCGCTATCTCTAGGTGCCTCTTATTGGCTTCTTTTAAGGAGCTTTGTCGACCCTCGACAAAGGTGAGGGTCCAACTTTCGGGACCTTTTTCCAGGTCCAAAAGAGCAAAGTAAGTCTCTCCGTCGACGCTCTTGGGAGTGGGAAAGGCCTCTCCCCTTCTTGTCGACAGTCGACCGGTCAACCACCTCAGCTTCAGCCACTGGCTTCACGGTGTCCCGTCCAGGCCAGTTGACGAGACTCTCGCCGACGTGGTCGAGATTTTTCTCACCCATTAGACGGTTGTCGGCTGGAGAAGCTGAGAATCCCTCTCTGCCCCCGGTGGGAGTTGGAGGATCCTGGCTGGCTTTCTGTGCCTCTGGTTCCAGAGCCTTGGTGGGATCGTCCGGGCGAGGGAGTGCTGATTTCGACACTTCTCCTCACCTTCCTCGCAAGTCGAGAACTCGGGCTCGGTTCCGGACATCCTACGGTCCAACGATCCGCTGCCATGGCGGTCGGCACGCGGCAAGCGGCGTCGCCGCTCTTCCTCTTCCTTGGGCGAGGAGGCTTGGCGCAAGTTGCGTCGGAGGTATGAGGAACTCATGTAGCAACAGCTCCTTTTGACGGGAATAAGCCACGGCATTGTCTTCCCGGCCATTATGGTTAACACTGAGCGGCCGAACAACCCTCGTTGTAGCCGAGGAGCCTGTTCCCAGGCCGGTTGTTCGGCCAATTCCAGCTGCCCCACCGATTCTGGTGGAACCTCCGCCTCCACAGCCATTAGTTGGGGCTCCGACCAAAATTTCTCGGTCGGCCTTGGGTTTGCCCCATAGGCTGTCTGTCACCCTCACTCCCGATAAACCTCGGCAGGTGGCGGGTGGCTCAGGCCCGAGGCAGCTCTTTGAGGACTCCTCTGAGTCCGATGATGGTTCCTCCCTCTTCTCCAAGCGCATGGACTTGGAGTCCTCGGGAGGGCAGTCAGTGGACGATAGCCCTTAGTCCTTCTTAGGGTTGCTTCGGCTCATCTCTGAGTCCACGGGATGAAGCTCAAACCCGCTTAAACGGGCCAGGTATCCCTCACGGAGATTCTCGGACCGAGGGATTCTCCGAGGAGGCCTTTCCAGTGGCGAGGCCATAGTGAGTCGGCCTTTGGAACTTTGGCAGCATCCTGCTTCCTGCCCTCGCCGGCCAGAATAGCCAGGAAGTATCACGGTCCCTACCGGTTCCCTGTCCGGTTTTGGAACACCCTCGGCCGAGGGTTGGTTACCGACAGCATTTTCCGCGTGCCAGGAATGCCAGGGATGTGGACAAACCTCCAACAAAGAATCAAAGAAATTGGATTATGCCGTGGAAAAGTCCATGCTGCGTCCTCTCTCTCAGCCGTCCAGGCCAGTTAGATCCTCATGGCACATTTTTCTCCACGCCCTGTTGGGCTCCCTGGATGAGGTTGTCCTCATCTTCCAGCGGATCTGCAGACTATGGTCAGGCAGGTGCGGGACCAGAGGCAGAGCAGTGGCCAAACAGCAGCTCCAGACTGCTTTAGACGCCGAGGACTCATGTGCCAGGTCTGTGGGCGTACAGGAATATGCGTCGTCGGGCTTGGCTGAGGATGTCACCTTTCGGATACCCAGCACAAGTTGGCGGATGTTCCTTTTTGAGGACTGACCTCTTGACCCTGGGGTGGAGGGTCACCTGCAGAGGATCGAGAAGTCCAATGCTACCTTGGACTCGGTCTCTTCCGCTCAGAAGGACAAAGGCCGCAAGCCACAGCCTAAGCCCTTTCGTCCTTCTGCGCCTGGCGCGCCCGGCCCAGCAACGTCAGGGCCAGCAGGCTCGAGCTTGGCATCCCAAACCCAAGCCGTCGGCTTCCTCCAACAGGAAGCAGGGAGGTAAAGGCCCAGGAGGTCCCTGGCGGTCCTCTCCTCAAGCCTGCCCAGTGACGGGCTGAGGGGTGTCGCCCCCATCCCTGTCACCTCACCCCTGGCTCCCCTCGTGGGGGGACGGCTCAGACACTTCCTTTCCGCCTGGTCCACTATTACCACGGACAGGTGGGTACTGGAGGTGGTGGGAAAAGGCCTACCTCTAGAATTCGAGCAGGCCCCGCCCTTCAGAGCCGTCGCACCTCGGGGGGCCTCGGGGTCCGCAGACTTCACTGGCGTTCGTCGAAAATGATATCGCCTCCCCTCCTCCAGAAGGAGGTGATCACGGAGGCAGAGATCCCCCTCAGACCCGAGGTTCGCGGTCCAGGTATTTCCTGGTTCAGAAGCGGATGGGGGCTGGCACCCCATTCTCGACCTACGACCCTGAACAAGTTCCTAAGGTCTCTGACCTTCAGAATGGTCACTCTGGCGCAGATAATACCATCTGTGGAACACGGCATGTGGTTCTGCTCTCTGGACCTACAGGACGCGTTCTTTCACGTCCCTATCCGTCCCTCACATCAGAGATTCCTCCGCTTTCGAGCGGAGGGATCCCTCTTCGAGTTCCAAGCCATGCCCTTCGGCTTATCTCGAGCTCCCAGGGTCTTCACCAAATGCATGGCAGTGGTGACAGCATTCCTGCGGCGCCGAGGGGTCCGGGTGTACCCTTATCTGGACGATTGGCTGATAGCAGCCCCCTCCAGAAGGGAGGTGGAGCGGTCCAGAGATCTGGCTCTCAAGTCGGCCCTTCTCATCAGGGCCAGAGTCAGACTTGAGCCGGAGCAGGTGATCCTGTTCATCGGGGCAGAGCTCGACTCTCTTCGAGCCAGAGCACGGCTCCCGGCGGACAGGGCCGAGGTTCTTACCTCCTTTGCCCAATCATTTCTGGTTGGGCAATCGCGCCCTGCCCGGGACTTCCTGCGCCTCCTGGGTCTCATGGCGGCCTGTACCAGCGTGGTCCATTGGGCACGTTGGCACATGCGCCCCCTTCAGTGGGGACTGGCCAGCCAGTGGTCACAACGCTGCGATCCATTGGACCAGCTAGTGACAGTGACCCAGGAGATGTGGAACGCTCTCCAGTGGTGGACCATTCCATCCCATCTGCAGGAGTGCATCCCGTTTGTCCACCCTGAGCTGATGGTCTCTCTATCGAGCGATGCCTCTCTGATGGGTTGGGCTGCCCATCTGGGGGAACACAGAGTGCACAGCCTCTGGTCCCCGCGGGAGTCCCGATGCCACATCAACCTGCTGGAGCTCTGAGCGGTCCACCTAGCTCTCACTGCCTTTGCTCCTATTCTCCGGGGTCAAGTGGTCCGAGTCCAGACGGACAATACCACGACCATGTACTACCTGAACCGCCAGGGCGGGACCCGCTCCATGTTTCTATGCAAGGAAGCTCTCCGCATTTGGTCACTCGTGCGCAGCCTGGAGGCGGATCTCCTAGCCATTCATGTGGCAGGAGCCTCCAATACCCTGGCCGATGCCCTGAGCCAGATAGGGGCTGCATCTCACGAGTGGTCTCTCCTGCTGGAGGTAGTACAAGATCTGTTCTCCCTCTGGGGCACACCTCAGGTGGACCTGTTTGCCTCCAGGGAGAATGCGAAGCTGAGGCTGTTTCATGCCCGCCCCCCTCAGCAGGGCTCGCTGCAGGGGGATGCCTTCTCGAGGCTGTGGACCCCGGGCCTCTTCTACGCCTTTCCCCCATTTCCCTTGATTCACAAGGTGCTTCTCAAGGCAAGGAGGGACAAGGTGCAGGTGATTCTGATAACCCCAGACTGGCCCCGCCAGTTCTGGTACCCAGATCTCCTCAGCCTCAGCTCCAGGCTCCCGAGGCAGCTTCCAGCTTGCCCGGACCTGCTCTCAGTCAATCAGGGGAAGGTGTTCCATCCGGACCTTCAGTCCCTGCACCTGACGGCCTGGTTCCTGAGCGGCTAGAGTTCCAGGCCTTGGGTCTTTCCGACGTGGTCCTCAATGTTGTTGAGGTGTCCCGTAAGGAGTCGACCAGGAAATGCTATGCCTTCAAATGGAAGAGGTTTTCCATTTGGTGTCAGGGTAAGGGCTTGGACCCTTCCTCCTGTTCCTTGGCAAGCATTTTGGACTATTTATGGTCCCTTTCTAGTCAAGGGCTTAGGTCGATGACCCTAAAGGTGCACCTGGCAGCCATCTCTGCTTACGAGCGCGGGCCGGGAGCAGTTGGTGGCGCAGGAGAAGGTGGTCTGGCGCTTTTCAAAGGCCTTGATCACATTCCCTCGGTCAGAACCTCCACCTCCGTGGATGGATTACTGCTGGTACTGGCAAAGCTCATGGGCAAGCTATTCGAACCAGTGCACAGGTGTGAACTCTCTCACCTGTCGTGGAAGATCGCCTTCTTGGTGGCTATCACGTCAGCCAGAAGGATGGGAGAACTCCAGGCGCTCTGCATTGAGTCTCCTTACCTGGTCTTCCACAGGGACAAAGGTTGTCCTCGTCCCCACAATTCCTTCCGAAGGTGGTGTCGAGTTTCACCTTAACCAGGTGTCGACTCTGCCGGTGTTCTACCCCAATCACACCTCCCGAGGCTGAATACAGGCTCCATACTTTGGACCCTAGAGCTCGCTTATTATAAGGGCGCGCGGCTGAAATCGAGGAGAGGTTCGCCAGCTGTGTACATCACTTACGCTGAAGCCGCACCTGGCAGACCTGCAGCCGAGGACGATAGGTAGGTGGGTCACCTCCGCATAGATCTCTGCTCTAAGTTGGCGGGCATGGAGCCTCCCAGAGGGATAAGAGCTCATTCACCCGTCATACTGCTACATCGGTGGCTGCTTCCAGGGGCGTCCCTATCCAGGAAATCTGCAGGCTGCTACCTGGAAGTCAGCACACACCTTTATTACCCATTACCACATCGACCTTGAGTCATGCGGGATGCTGGTTTTGGGGCCTCGGTTCCCAGTCTTTATTCCCTAAGTAGGGGTGTCGCCTTGCCTCCCTCCTCCCGGAGAACTGCTAGAGTCTGCCAATAAGTGTGGATGAACAACATATCCATGTCCTAGAAATACAGGTTACTCACCTGTAACAGGAGTTCTAGGAATGGTATATGTTGTTCATCCACACGACCCATCCGACCTCCCCGGCTTCGACGCACTACCTGAGCTTCCAGCGGGCCAGATCTGGCGTCTTGGGGCGGAGCCGAGAGTTTTACCACCCGGGTGGGTGGGAGGAGCCAGCTTGAAGACCTTCCGGCAAGATTTAAAGCGGCAAGGATACCTGCCAATAAGTGTGGATGAACAACATATACCATTCCTAGAACTCCTGTTACAGGTGAGTAACCTGTATTTACCTTCTGTTAACAGTAGATCTGTGAGAGAATCTCCTCCACTGAGCCTTAGCTCTTTGTCCCTCCTTCCCGCCTTGGCGGTGACAGGTGACAATACTCCCTGCTCCCACAAGCTGCTTTCCTTTGCTCTCTAAATACAGCATCTCTGCTGAGGTTTCCATATCCTCTCCTATGTGCCTGGTTTTAGTCCTGGGCTCTTCGGTGCCTGCTGATCTGATGATCCTCCAAGCTTGTCTCTGGTGGGGAACTGAGGCATGCTGGGTATGTGCATGTTATATAGGCATTGACCTGGGCAGCCCCAGCTAGCAGAAATTTCCAGGTGGTCCTGATGTCGACAGGCTACAGTTTCATGATGTGGCTCCATGGAGGAGATTCTCTCGAAGATCTACTGTTACAGTAGGTAACTATTCTTTCAGATGGCGTGCTTTATCATGGAACATCCCTCCATGCTGGCACACTTCATGCAGCACATAGTGGGCCTTCCAGCATTCTCAGTGTTTAATATACCCTGGCAGGGCTGTGTACGTGGACAACTCGGAGGATGCTCAGCACGCAGTTGTCGCAAGCATCGCAGCCTTACAGCTATCCCATGCAGGTGACCAAACCACTGTTGAAGTCTCTTCTGTGGTGGTCAGCAAAGAAGAATCTTCTCCAGGGCTTCCTTCATAGCCAGAGGTGACTCTCACTATGGATTCCTCCTTAGCAAGGTGGGGAGCCCACTATCAAGATCTCCAGACACAGGGAGCCTGGAGAGACCCTTAAGATGCATCTCCACATCAATGTGCCCAGTTTATGAGTAGACTCCATCAAAGGACAGCACTCCTTCAGGTAGATAACAAATGTGTTGTGTTATGTTGACAAGCAGGGAGAAGTCCACTCTTAGCAAACAAAAGAAACACAGGGCTTTCACCTTTGCAGGTGGGTGCCTCTGTGGGCTTGGCTAACCCCAACAACCAGAACACACAAAACCAGTGTGAACTCCAGCGGTACAGTGTTGGATGGAAGGAACGATAACTCTGAAATGAATCTTACAAGATCTTACTTCGAGAAACAGCTCTTGCAGCAGGTTATACCATTAGGACTGTAGCCGGCAGGTGCCAGGACCCCACGGAAATTTTCTAGCTAGCAGTATTCAAGCGAGATTGCTTCCAGCGTCGGTCCGCCCACGTCAGGCATAGTATATAAGGGGATGGTGCCCCAGAATCCCCAGTTCTTTTCCCGCTGTCGACTCGCCAGCATCGACCTCTTGGTCTCTACCTAGCGCACGATGACTTAGAACTTCAGGAGTTTCTACATAACTAATGTCCTCTCCAACTCCTTCATTTGAGGGACACCTTTCAAAGTGTGCCTGCGGAAAACAACCCTTTCAAGGATCCTCATTCTTCCTGCGTGCAGTGCTTAGGCCCGGACCACGACACCAAGGTCTGCACCTTTTGCCAAGTTCAAAAGCCGCACCAGGATCCGCTGTCAGAAGGCACTTCAGGCTTACCTATTAGAGGAAAAACTTAGTAGGATGGACAAAGAACCTTTCTCCAGGGGCGATTCTTCATCCAAGGTCCACAAACACCGGGAGAAGGCAAGGTCCAGATCCCCGAACTGGGCCTTGGATTTGCATTGCTCAGGTTCCACCCGATCGGACCGCTCTCCCTCCAGGGCTAGGCCTGAGCCCCCTCCGGTTAAGGTCCGGGCTTCCAGCGGTTCTTTGACTCTTCAGCCCATCAAGACTTCCAGGCCGTCTGCTTCCTCTACTCCCTCTCGGGCGTCTTCTAAGTCCTCTGAACCGCACAAGTCTTCCTCTTCCACTCGATGTCAGGACCCCGACTCCAGGTCGGTCTCCCACCCCCCTAGGGCCCGGATCCACCACCCAGGAAGACGAAGGACCTGACGTCCCTCAAGCGGACGACGGACCCAGCGTCGGCCAAGCACCGAAGTCGGCCAGACGTTCGGAGCAGAGGACATTGGCCAGGCACCAGAAGCCGGCCAGGCGTTCACCGGACCCGAAGTCGTCGGTCAAGCGACAGACGTCTGCTTCACGGAGCGAAGACCGCTCTAGTCACGGTGGACACGGTCACAGGACTCCACGGAGGAGGACGCCCGTTGCCTGAAGACCAGGTGGGCGACACAGAGGATGTCGGGCTTCCGAGGGCGCCGCCACCCGGAGACACCGGACCGCGCCCGACCCGGTGACAGACCACGGCGCCAGTCCCGTCGTTGGGCATGAATATACGAGAAGTAAAGGAGCTCTTTACTTTCTGGTGGGACACCATCCCTAAAGACGTGGTCCCAGTAAAGCCTCCTCTTCCCCTTCCTCCTACTCCTTCACCTCCTATGCCCCCTCCTCCACCACAGGGGCCAGCAGGACGACCACCAACCCCTAAGGAGCAGACTTCATCTCCAAGGGGTAGATCCCAGGATCGGAGAAAGCCTCCCTCAAGATCTCCATCATTGTCTCCCAGCCCCAAGCGACCCAGACGTCGGCGGTATATTCAATCTGGGGAGGACTCCAGGTCGGATACCTCAGATTACTCCAGATCTCCTTTTCCACTCAGCATTTCATCACCTGACCCACATGACCTCCCCAGGTCTCCTCCGGATGATCCCTCTTTCTCTGAGATCATGAGGCACATCCAGGACAACATGGGGTGGGATGCTGAAGACCTCAACCCCGAAAGGCAGCGCCTTGCCCGTTATCTTCGGCAGAAAGACCCAAAGTCTGTGGTAGTGCCACCCTTGGTGGACACCTTTGCGGACGTCACCAAGGCTGCATGGAAGCGTCTGCACTCCACTCCTCCGGTGCCGAAGAAAGCTGACCGCCTGTACAAGGCCCCGAGAGAGGACCAGTACTTGGCTCAACAACCTCTGGCAGACTCCCTGGTCATTACGGCCTCACGTGACCGGTCCCAGAGATCGCAACACATGAGCACACAGCCACCGGACCAGGAATCCAAACAATTGGATGCCCTGGGGAGAGGCCTGTATGCGGCTGCTACATGCTCCATCGGTCCCTGAACTACCTAACCCACATGGTACAGTTTCAGAACGCCCTATGGGAACAGGGCCAGGACCTGGTCAATAAGCTTCCGGATGGCGATCAGAAGGCGGAGCTCCTAAACCTTCTTCGCACAGGGTCTGATGTGAGTACCCAAGTACTACGAGCTGCATACAATTCTGCGGACTCATCCGCCAGAGCTGCAGCTTCAGGCGTCTGTCTCCAGTGACACTCTTGGCTCTGTCTCCGGCTTCACCCCGGACGTACAGAGGAACATTCTTGTTGTCCCCTACAACAGCGAAGTACTCTTTGGTGAACCCTCGGAGAAGGTTATCACCAAACTCCAGGATGCTGGGAAGGCAGTCAGGTCAGTACAGGCCATATACAGACCCAGGCCCAGTTCCTTTCGTAGGAACCAGAGCCATTTTCGCAGCCAGCAAGAATGGCAGCGGAAAGCCCAGGCTAAGTCGTCCCCAGGCAGAGCCCAATGCTACACTAAACCGGCCCAGCCTGCAGGGACCAGTGCTGCCACAGCATGACTCTTTCCCGGCCCCCGCCCCTCCTCTGGATCAGTGGGCACAAAAAGTCAGGGGTTGCATCGCTCACCCCTTTTCAGGGTGGCAGTCAATTACCACTGACCGGTGGGTTCTCCAATTGGTCAAGAAAGGTCACTTCATAGAATTTCTCGACCACCTGCCTGCAAGACCTCCCCTGCTTTCCTGTTACTCAGGTCAGCACGCCCTGCTCATACAGCAGGAGGTGCTCGTGCTCCTGGAAAAAGATAGAGCACATTCCACGGAACCAGAGGGGTGCAGGGTATTATTCTCACTTCTTTCTGGTTCCCAAGAAAACAGGGGACCTCCGTCCGATACTGGACCGTAGCGACCTCAACGAGTCTGTCCTGTACAAACGCTTCCGCATGGTGACCCTCCCAGGTCTGATTCCCATGCTCAAGCAGGGTGCCTTTCTAGCATCCTTGGACTTGCAGGACGCTTACCTGCATATACCCATTGCTCAAGCGCACAGGAAGATCTTATCTGTCAGTCTTCACCATTCATCACAGATAGGCTATCTGGCTGGAGGTCAGGACCCGCGAGGAGCTCTTTTTTTTTTTTTAAAGGTAGGCGGTGCGCTCGGGAGGCCGACGACCGCGTGGGCGCCTGGCTGGCTGCTAGCTGTGTCGACTCCGCCTGCCAGTTCTTCGCCTCCTGCCAGAGAGGAGGTCACTCGTGGACACTCTGAAGAAAATCCTAGGCTTGCTAGTTTTGAAATCCCAGCCTTCGCGCCAAAGTCCGTCGGTCCTCCTGCCGGTTCTGTTTTTGCCACTACTCGACGTCGCCTGGTAAGATCTTTCCTTATCGTTATATTTCCGCGACGTTGAGTCTGTTTTTGGTGATTTTTTTTTTCCCGTAGGTCATGTCTCGGTCAGAGGGCAAGAAATCTTCCAAGACGGGTCGGCCCCGACTTCCGGTGACGTCACAGAGCCTAGCGGGAGCAAGTGAAGCGAGCTCCTCACCCCCATATACTCAGAAAGACAAAATACCCGCTAAAATAAATACAAAACGGGAGAAATGGCGAATACAAACCGTGCTAAGGACAAGCCAAACAAAGATAGGGTGAAATTGAAGCCAAACTCACAGGATGAGAAAGGATCGAACTCGTCCTCCAGAAGATCGAGCCGTAGCCCTTCCATATCCAGCATGGCCGACACTGAAGAGGAGACAGAGCAACTATCTCGCTCTCGCTTTGAGCAACTTTCCAGGGAATTAAGAGAGATGAGGGCGGAAACGAAGCTGGAATTTAGAAACCTGAATCAAAAACTTACAGGTCTCGAGCAGTGTATGGAGGGAGCGGAAAAACGGATTGCACAGACTGAAGACGGCATATTTCAGAATGGAAAGATTTTGCAGGCCCTAATCATTCAAACAGAAAAATTACAAGAGAAATGCATAGATCTTGAAAGTCGCTCGCATAGAGAAAATATTAGATTGTACGGCTTGCCCGAAGGCTCGGAAACCGGGCTTATGCATGAATTTATCTCTGACCTCCTGATGGATGTTCTACAACTGCCTACTGGGTATCCGTCAAATATCGAGAGGGCGCATAGAGCTTTCCAGCCAAAACCCACTAAGGAAAACGCTAGACCACGCTCGGTAATAATTAAGTTTAACAGCTACAAAATAAAGGAAGACATCTTAACAAGGGCCAGGAGACTGAAGGAGTTTACATACCTAAACCAGAGACTTTATTTTGATCATGACTACCCACAAGAAATTCAGAGACAACGCTTACAATACGCAGAAATAATTAAACTCTTAAAAACCAAGGGATATCGCTTTCATACTCCTTTTCCTGCAAGGCTGAGGGTATTTTGGCCGGAAGGTGTTAAAATTTATAACTCACCGAAGAAGCCAGAGCTGCACTTATAGAAGAGGGCCTAATGGAACCAACGCAGCTAGAATAAAAACTCATCCTCCCAGGATGCCTCAGAAGGGTCCCTTGAAGGACAACCTCATGGGGCAAGAGAAAGAGAGGCAGCAGCAAAGAGATGACATCACTTGCGCTGCTCCTCGTGATGAAGAAACTACTCCAGAAGCTTCAGGAAAGTCATGATGGCTTACAAAAAGACTCGCAGGACTGAGTGAAGTTGCGAAAATCGAAAATGGAATGCAAGTATTCCAGAAAATAAAAGCACTATGCGCATGTTAAGCCAGCGTTATACATGGCATCTTATAACAAAGGGGAAAAAAGCACACCGGAGGTGAATTTGGACTGGCTGAGTGATGCAGTTAAGCATGGTGCTCATTGACTAATTGACTTCATCCTGGCTTTACCTACCCAGCTTTAGAATGCCTGGAGTAAATATTTGAAAAACGATTCAAGTCGAATTGGACTGTGTTGTGCTATGGGTCCTGTTTAACAAATCAACAAATTAATACAGAAAGGGTGACTATATAGCGGGTTTGAATATGTCAGGGTTAAAGAAGCAAATCATTTAGTCTTCTGGGGGGTTAATTGGCTCATATAACGTTTTAAGGGGTGATTAATGGGTGAGTGACGTCACAACTTAAAATACATTGGAGCCTGGTAATTCAATCTACCAGGCTCGCGAGGAACACCACACTTGCGGTGGTAAGACGTATTCCTCGTACCAGTGGTGGGAGGTTACTGGCATTAGAGACCCATGGTGGTGTTAAGGGGTTTCCACCTGTGGAAGTACAAATTTGAAACAAATTTAAACTTGTTATAGTTATCTCCACATCTAGTGATGTGTTTTTTTTGGTTGCAATTTAGAAGTCTAGCGTTTGTGGGGATTTCACGTGGTCGGGCTGGGGGTGGGGAGATGGAACAGGGAAGAGGTATTAGTGGGGATATATGTAAAGTATAAGCTAACAACTTGGGAGAATGGATAATTCTGAATCAATAGTACTGTCTGTTAATGTAAATGGACTAACGCACCCGATTAAGAGAAGCAGAGTGATGGCCTTTTTACGCAAGTCACAAGCTTCATTTGTAGTGTTACAAGAGACAGATTTAAACCAAGTAGAGCATGAGAAGCTTAAGCAATTTGGCTTTCAGCTAGTCCAGTATACATCGTACAAGAAAGGCAGGCGTAGAGGCACTGCTATTTTGGTACCTAATAAATGCCCCTTTGAAGTGCAGGATACTTTCAAAGATAAAGAGGGTTGTTTCGAGGGGTTAAAGGGGAAATATAATGGAAATGTAATTTCCCTGGTTTCAGTGTATGCCCCTCCAGGATCAGACTTCTCTTTATAGAGAGTTCTTTTGAAAGTATCAGAGTGGGCGGAAGGTCATCTAGTTATAGGAGGGACCCAAATCTTCGCCTTAATGTCAATAAAGATACATCTGGTGGGGTGATTAGACAGAGAAAGGGATAGCAAGTAAGGTAGTGAAGTTAATGAGTGAGTTAGACTAACTGATGTATGGAGGCAGACGATAAAAATAATAGACAATATACCTTCTTTTTCTGCAGCACACCAAACGTGCTTCGAGGTTGGACTACTTCTTAATGTTTAAAGACTCAGTATCTTTGTGTACTGAATCTTGGATTGGAGATATAACACAATCAGATCACGCCCAATATATATGAAACTCAGACTTGTTCCTTTAAACATAATACATTCTGGAGACTGAACTCTCTCTGCTGCATAGTCAGGAGGTCAAGGAGACGATAGAAAGGTAATAGAACAAACGGTTAAAGAAAATAAAGACCCAGTCATATCGCCAGTATATTGTGGGCACACAGTAAAAGGCTCTAGTTAGGGCAAACTTAGAGATCTCCTCCAGAAACAAAAAGTTGAGAGAGGCAAAGAAGGTCAATCTGCAACATCAAATAGCTTCACTGGAACTCCAACAACAGCAACAATTAAACACAGAGAGGGGGAAGTTATTGGGGAAGCTGAAGAGGGAGCTTATAGAAATGCTTGACTATCAGGTGGAACAAAAAATGATATATTTAAGGCAAAGGTTTTATGAGGGAGGCCCGAGGGCACTAAAATTTTTGTCGAGTAGGCTTCGAAAGTGGAAAGCCAAAGCGTGCATACCAAAAATATGGGATTCAAGGGATAAGACTTGGAAACATAATGTGGAAGGCATAGCAGACGCCTTCAAGTCTTTTTATCAAACATTATATGCTAAAAAAGCGAACCCGTCCCCTGAAGTCATAGAGAAATATTTGTCCCCTCTTCGGCTGCCTAAAATAACGGTTCAACAACAAAAAAAAAACTGATTTCTTCTTTTTCGGTGGGTGAAATACAAGCAGAATTATCTCGATTGAAGGCAGGCAAATGTCCCGGAACAGACGGTCTTCCAAACGAGTTCTATAGAACATTCCGAGAGGCAATTGTGCTTTTGCTAAAAGAGGCTTATGACTCACTATGGAGGGAGGGGGAAGGGAGTGCTCCCTCGTGGGCTCAGGCCATAATTTCGGTGTTGCCGAGGCCGGCCAGGTACCCCACACTGTGCTCTTCGTACAGGCCAATCTCCATATTAAACACGGACTATAAAATAATAGCAGGGATAATGGCCAGAAGACTGGAAAATCTTTTGCCAGAACTAATTAACTTAGATCAAACAGGTTTTGTGAAGGGGAGGCAAACCTCAGATAACATAAGGAGATCTGTAGATATAATTGAGCATTTGCATAAGTCAAAGACCCGGCCTGTGTGATGAGCTTAGATACGGAGAAGGCTTTTGATCAGGTCTCTTGGTCCCTTTTGTGGGGTGCCTTGGCGGCTTTGGATTCGGCTCACCTTTTTGAATTTTTATCTAAATTATATGCACAACCTCAGCATATATTATTAGGCTTAATGGCCATATCTCTGGAGCTTTTCAGGTAGAAAGGGGACTCGTCAGGGTGCCCCTCTCACCATTACTTTTCTCCTTATATATAGAGCCTTTGGCCCAGAGTATCAGGATGGACAACGAGATAGAGGGGGTAGAAATAGGAAATGTTACGCACAAGATAGCTTTATATGCAGATGACGTTCTGCTATACCTGACGAATCCCTCTGTATCTCTACCACAGGTCTTTAAACAAATTGAGCGGTTCAGTGATATATCTGGTTACACCCTTAACTGGTCTAAGACCGAGGTATTATCGTTGTCTGCAGCTGTAGCAGAGGAAACCAAATCTAAATATCCTATGAAATGGGACTGTGAGACCATAAGATACTTGGGAGTTATGTTGGGCAAATCTCCAGCTACACTTTTTAGGGACAATTTCCCCATACTATGCAGGCAGGTGAGAGAAGATCTCCAGAAATGGAGGTGTATACCCTTCCCATTTTATTCAAGACTGCAAATAATTAAAACAAATATATTACAGAGATTTTATACTTATTTCAAACAGTACCATGTATAATACCACTGAAAGAAATAAAAAACTGGCAGAGGTGGATTATGGCATACCTATGGGTAATGCTTTCCCAAGAATAGCCCAGAAAACTTTGTTCTTGCGAAACAGGAGGGTAGAGCTTGTCCATCACTGGTGGATTACTGGATTGCAGTTCAAATGAAACAACATTACTATGGCTATAAGAATTACAGGGCCCACTGGCAACAATTAGAACTGGACCAGGTAGGAGATCCAATTATGCTCCAAGATTTTGGCCCGGTTTCAGAATACATGAGATTAAGGAGTCTATGACTGCGGTTGGGGTGACTCTTTCTGGGTGGTTACAGGGAATGAAGGGTATACAGTTAGAGATATATGGAAATACGTTTGGTGGACTGCAGACAAAAACTTTACCCCTCGAAGTTTTCAAACTGGTACAAGAGACAGGAAGAGGGGCGTGTGTGCTGTGGCAGTTACTGCAAAGAACAACAATTTTATCTTTGAAAGAGCTCAGGCCCTATATAATTGGACAAGTAAAGACCTTCTTTATTATTATCAATTGAGGAATATATAAATGATAAATTGCAAAGAGTCTCCATTATGAGGACCGGAGACCTTATCCAGAGCCTTTGAAATGATTTGGAGTTCAGAGCCACGGTAAAGGAGCTATAACAATGCTATACTGGAACTCCATTGCAGACAGAGCACACGGTACATATTCTCTTCAAAGAAGTGGGAACAAGAGCTGGGTTAGATTTAACCAAACACAATGGGGTCAGGTATTCAGGAGTAGTTGGCGTACCACATCTTCACCTATGGCAAGAATTTGCATGGAAAATTAAAGTAAGATATTTTCTGACTCCAGCTAGACAGGTTGGATGGGCATAAAAGCCAAGGCAGAGTGTTGGAGAGGGTGTGGCAATTTAGAGGCGGATATGGCACATGTTTTTTGGACATGCCCATTGCTTCAGGCCTATTGGCATGCGGTCATTTCCTTATCAGTAAGCTTTTGTGGTTTAGCGGTGGGCATAGGCCCAGAGAACACTCTGCTAGGATTGTGTCCCACGGAATTAAAGGAAAGAGGAGATATCTATGGGCTGTGTTAAATATTTGCTGCATTAAAAGCAATTACAAAAAGTGGATGCAGATCTCTTCCAGAGTTAAGGGACTGGTTGCAAATAATCTCTCAAATTCAAGTAATGGAAAGAATGACCTTTGCTGTCAATCATAACATAGAGTCATACACCAATAGATGGACACGTTGGGATATATATAGAGATGAAGTGGAGTAGTCCCCCCCCACCTACTTTTTCTCTTTCCCCCAACAGCATGTTAGCTGAAATAAATGGTTAATTTATCCCCCAAGAATAGAGTTAATGAAATGTTATAAAGTTGTAAAAAGGGGAAAAAAAAAGAGAAGGCTATATCTGTTTTTGTTAGAAGCCTATGAAAAGAATTAAATTGAATAAGAATGAAATGTATTAATGTGCTGGAAGAAGTAAGATATTTCACATGTAACCAATGCAATGCAATGGATTTGTGTGACATGAAACTGAAATGTTAAATAAACAAAGTATAAAAAAAAAAAAGACGGGCCGGACCCCCATGCGACGGTGCCATGCGACAGTTTCTCCGTCACCGACCAACACGACCGGTGTCTCTGGATGTCCTGGCCCGCTTCCGGCATGGATTAAATAGGTACACTTCTCCATGGACACGCGGGTACTCAAACAATGCGTGTGGAAAGTCAGAGCTCCTGGCATTTCGGCGAAATTGAGCCTGCCTTGCCTCGTCCGGGCAAGCCACGCTCTCTCGGCCTTTCCTCCGGTCCCCTCCCAGTTCTGTACGGACCGAGGAGGAGGGAGCCTCGGCTACTTGTAGCCTAGCCGTTGCTGAGGCTTCTTCTGCGGTGCAGGAGGCCCGTCCCGCTCCTTCCCGGGAGCGGGCGGCAGGCACCGCCATGGCAATCGCCCCTTTGGGGGTGAAGGCTTCCCCGGTGTCGCTTCCGTGGCTCGGAAGGTCTGGGTCGGCGCCGTCCTCGACACCGTTGGAGTCCTCTGTGCCGTTTGCGGCGCAGTGGGAACTGACAGGGCCGTCGTCAGCGCAGACTTGTCATGCGGCGCTGTGGGCTCTGTTGAAGCCGTTCGTGGTGCCGGCACTGTTAGCGGCGCCATGAGATCTACTGCGACGCCATCCTTTGCTACGTCTCGCCTCGGCGACATCCTCGGTGCTGAGGTTGAGCACTGCGCCGTGTCCTTGAGGCTCGGTGCCATGGGGCCTTTGGTTCCCTCAGTCGGTGCCATCCGCGCGCTGGGGAGCCAGACAGGGCCGTGCTCGGCGCCGTGTCCACCTTCGGGGCCGTCCGCGGCGTCGCACCAGCCCTCAGCACCGGGGGCAGCGCCGAGGGTGCCGCCGGGACTGTCGTCAGTGCCATCTCCGTCCTCGGTGCCGCTTGTGGTGCCGTGGTACCGGATGGTGCCGTGACTGGTCCCAGCTCTGGATCTCTGGCTCGGGATGGGGCCGCGCCTCCCTCGGATTCCGCTCGCGGGGTTGCGGGAGGCGCAGGCACCGACTCAGGCACAGCTGTGGTCTCTGGGCCTGGTGGTAAGGATGGTTCTGCCCACCCTCCCACGGTTTGGCACAGGGCCTCGGACTCTACCTCCTCGGAGACGGAGTCAAGCTCTGGGTCGGACGTGCAGTCTGACCTCTCGCGGTTGATTGTTGAGGTGGGCAGCACAGTGGTCTCTTCGACCAGTCGGGTCGGCCCCTTCTGAGTGAGGTCGGTGGCTACGGGACTAGGGTCAGGGGTGCTGACCAGCAGGCAGTGGTGCAGGCCACTATAGCTCTGCAGCCTGGTCTTGGCGGTTTCACTGATCCCTCAGTTGTGGTACCCCCTCCGGTGGTGTGCCTTGATCACCCAACTTTGGGGCCGATTGGAGCACCTACAGGGGTGGAGGTGCACCCTGGATAGCCCATCGGGGCTGCCCAGAATGCCAGCTACCTAGGCTGGCCCTCTCGGGAGGAGGGCTCTTTCAGACTCCGAGGGGTCGGGGATGTGGGGTTGATGCGCTGCGGCCTTTTCTGGGGTCCACCCGGGCCCTGGGAGAAGCCGTAGTGCAGATCTCCGCTCTACCTCCTCGGTCTCTTTGAGAGAGTTCCGTTCTTTTGAGGTAGGGGACCATCCTTCTGGACCTATATGGCCCCGGTCGCCTCACAGGGGGGATTCTTCCGGGCGCAGCCAAGGCAGTACCGATGTGGTTGTTGAGCTGTCGGCTGTGGGGTCTTCAGGTGCACCTTCTTCCGCGGGTGCCCATGGTCCATTCTTTAGCCCAGGCGGAGGTCAGCCGACATCTCTTCTTGGCTCTGTCCCCATCCCTCTGCCACACTCTCCTGTGCTCCCAGGCATCCTCGGTCCTAGCGGCCCTCTCACCTGAGAGCAGTTCAGAGCGGTTGCTACTCGGTTCCCTGCTTACGTTAGGGCAATGGACAGCCAGGTTTATAGGGACATGGATATGTTGTTCATCCACACTGTCTGGCAGGTTCCTTGCCGCTTTAAATCTTGCCGGAAGGTCTTCAAGCTGGCTCCTCCCACCCACCGGGTGGTAAAACTCGTCGCCCCATGGCGCCAGATCTTCCTTGCAGCTTGGAGCTCAGGTTCCTCCTTAGCAGCTCTCGCGTATAAGAATGGTTCTAATTCTTGAATTTTTGAAATTAAAAGTTTTGCTAAAAAGACTTGGTCTTCTCTCCCTCCGGCTGCGATGGACAATCGACTCCCAGTTTCCGGAGATGCCTTGCGAATAAGAAGATGTCTCGGACGGATCCGCACTCCATGTCGTCTACTGTAGGCCTTGAGCACGACCCGCAGGCCTGCGACCTGTGCTCTCCTTTTTGACCCTCGTCCTCGAGGAACCGTGCTGCCCGTTTACAACTGGGGACGTTCGAGAAGCGATTTCCTCCGGTAAAGTCAAGAGGCCCGGTCGGTGGTGTCCTGGCCCGGTAGTTCAGCGGATCAGCTCGAGCAGATGATGCCCCTCGAAGAGGAGCGGCGCGGGCTGCTTCTACCTCGGCTGCAGCATTTGTCGCTCTCTTTCGGGTGCCTCTTATTCAGCTTCTTTTAAGGGCTTTGTCCAACCCTCTCGACTAAAGGTGAGGGTCCAACTTCTCTGGACCGTTTCTCGGTCCAAAAGAAGACAAGGTAAGTCTCACCGTCGCTCTTGGGGCCGGGAAAGATCCCTCTCCCGGGTTGTGACCATAGACTTGGATCGAGCTTCTCAGCCGGCCATTGGTCTCACGGTGTCCCGTCAGACCAGTTGACCGAGACTCCCGTCGCCAGCGGTCGAGATTTTTCTCGACCCGTTGAATGAGTTGTCGACTGGAGAAAGCGAAATCCCCTGTCCCGGTTCCCCGGTGGGAGTTGAGGACCCGATCGGCTCGTCTGTGCCTCCGGTTCCGGAGCCTTGGTTGAATCTTCCGAACCGGGGGATTGCAGTTCCCCGTGACACCTCCCCGCACCGTCCTCGGCAAAGCCGAGGTTCTCAGTCTCGGACTTCTTCGCGGTCCAGCCGATCCCGCCGTCATAGGCGGACTCGGTCTCGGCATGCCGCTCGTCCTCTTCCTCCTCCTCGGACGAGGGGAGGCTTCAGCGCAAGTTGCGTCGAAGATATGAGGAACTCGTATGGCAGCAGCTCCTTCTGACCGGGAATAAGCCGGCGCGTCATCTCCCCAACCATTGTAAGCGGCTTCACGGGCGGCCGAAGCAACCCCTCGTTTTATCTGAGGAGCCTGTTCCCAGGCCGGTTGTTCGGCCAAAACCAGCTGCCCCACCGATTCCAGTGGAACCTCCGCCTCCACAGCCTTTAGTTGGGGCTCTGACCAAAAATTCTCGGTCGGCTCAGGGACTGCCCCATAGGCTGTCTGTTACCCTCACTCCCGATCGACCTTGGCAGGTGGAGGGTGGCTCAGGCCCGAGGCAGCTCTTTGAGGACTCTTCCGAGTCCGAAGACGATTCCTCCCTTTTCTCCAAGCGAATGGACTTGGAGTCCTCAGGAGGACAGTCGGTGGACGATAGCCCTTCGTCCTTCCTGGGATTGCTTCGGCTCATCTCGGAGTCCACCGGAATGAAGCTCAAACCCGTTTCTCAGCGGGCCAGGTATCCCCTCACGGAGATTCTGGACCGAGGGGATTCCCCTACGGAAGCCTTTCCGGTGGCCGAGGCCATAGTGGGCCCGGCCTTGGAGCTCTGGCAGCGCCCTGCTTCCTGTCCTGCGCCTTCGGCCAGGATGGCCAGGAAGTATGCAGTCCCTACCGGTTCCCTGTCCGGTTTTTCGGAACACCCCTCGGCCGAGGGGTTGGTTACCGACAGCGTTTTCCGGCGTGCCGGGAATGCTAGGGATGTGGACAAACCTCCCGACAAGAGTCCAAGAATTGGACTATGCGGACGAAAAGTCTATGCTGCGTCCTCCCTCGGTCTTCGCCAGGCCAGTTCGGCCGTCCTCATGGCACATTTCTCTCATGCCCTGTTGGGCTCCCTGGATGAGGTCGTCCCTCATCTTCCCGCGGATCTACAGACCACGGTCAGGCAGGTGCGGGACCAGGGCAGTGGCCAAACAGCAGCTCCAGACTACTCTAGACATTGGGGACTCATGTGCCAGGTCTGTGGCTATGCGTCGTTGGGCTTGGCTGAGGATATCCACCTTTACTCCGGATACCCAGCACAAGTTGGCGGATGTTCCCTTTTTGGGGACTGACCTCTTGACCCTGGGGTGGAAGGTCACCTGCAAGGATCGAGAGTCCAGTGCTACCTTGGACTCGGTCTCTTCCGCTCATAAGGACAAGGGGCATGAAGCCACAGCCTAAGCCCTTTAGATCCTTCTCGTGGCCATCCGGCAACAGCACGTCAGGGCCAGCAGGCTCGGGCTTGGCATCCCAGACCCAAGCCGGGGCTTCCTCCAACAGGAAGCAGGGAAGCAGGCCCAGGGGTCCCTCGGCGGTCCCTCCTCCAAGCCTGCCCAGTGGCCGGGCTGAGGGGTGTCGCCCCAACCCCATCACCTCACCCAGGTTCCCCCGTGGAGGCAGCTCCGCACTTCCTTCGCCTGGTCCGTTATTACCACGGACAGGTGGGTGCTGGAGGTGGTGGGAAGAGCCTGCCTCTAGAATTGAGCAGGCCCGCCTTTCAGAGCCGTGCGCACCTTGGGGGCCTCGGTCCACAGCCTCACTGTCGGCTCGTCGGGGCCGACATCGTCTCCTCCTCCAAAGGAGGTGATCAGGAGGTAGCGGACCCTCCCTCAGACCGGGGTTTGTGTCAGGTACTTCCTGGTTCGAAACTGACGGGGGCTGGCGCCCATTCTCGACCTACGACCTGAACAAGTTCCTAAGGTCTGAACCTTCAGAATGGTCACTCTGGCTCCAGATAATACCATCCCTGGAACACGGTAGCGTGGTTCTGCTCTCTGGACCTGCAGGACACGTTCTTTCGTCCCTATCCATCCGTCACATGGAGATTCCTTAGCTTTCGGCGGAGGATCCCTCAGAGTTCGAGCCATGCCCTTGGCCTGTCTCCAGCTCCCAGGGTCTTCACCAAATGCATTAGCAGTGGTGACAGCTTTCCCTGCAGGCGCCGAGGGGTCGTGTGTACCCTTACCTGGACGATGGGCTGATAGCAGCCCCCTCAAAACAGGAGGTGGGCCGGTCCAGAGATCTGGCCCTCAGGTTTGCTCTCAAATCGGCCTTCTCATCAATGAGGCCAGAAGTGGAACTCGAGGCGAAACAGGTGATTCTGTTTATCGGGGCGAGCTCGACTCTTTGAGCAAACCACGGCTCTCAGCGGACAGGGCCAGGTTCTTACCTCCTTTGCCCAATAATTTCTGGTTGGGCAAGCGCCCTGCCCGGGACTTCCCTCGCCTCCTGGGTCTCATGGCTGACCTGTACCAGCGTGGTCCAGTTGGGCACGCTGGCATCTTCCCCCCCTTCATTAGGGGACTGGCCAGCCAGTGTCTGGCAGCTCGCGATCCATTGGACCAGCTAGTGATGGTGACCCAGGAGATGGAGACTCTCTCTGGTGGTGGACCATTCCATCTCATCTGCAGGAGGCATCCCATTTTGTCCGCCCTGAGCCGGCAGTCTCTCTCGACCGATGCCTCTCTGATGGGTTGGGGTGCCCATCTGGGGAACACCGGCGCCACGGCCTCTGGTCCCTCGGAGTCCCAATGCCACATAAACCTGCTGGAGCCTGAGGCCAGTCCGCCTAGCTCTCACGCGCTTCCCGTTTCTTCGAGGTCAAGTGGTCCGGGTCAGATGGACAATACCACGACCATGTACTATCTAAACCGCCAGAGGCGGGGGCCGCTCCATGCTTCTATGCAAGGCTCTCCGCAGTTGGTCACTGCCGTCCGCAGCCTGGAGGAGGATCTCCTAGCCATTCATGTGGCAGGGCCTCCAACACCTGGCCGATGCCCTGAGCCGGATAGGGGCTGCATCTTGCAGTGGTCTCTCCTACCGGAGGTAGTAGAAGATCTGTTCTCCCATTGGGGCACACCTCAGGTGGACCTGGTTGCCTCCAGGAGAGCAGAGGCTGAGGCTATTTCATGCCCCCCCCTCAGCAGGGCTCGCTGCAGGGGGATGCCTTCTCGAGGCTGTGGACCCCGGGCCTCTTCTGTGCCTTCCCCCATTTCCCTTGATTCACAAGGTGCTTCTCAAAGCAAGGAGGGACAAGGCGCAGGTGATTCTGATAGCCCCAGACTGGCCCTCGAGTACAGTACCCAGATCTCCTCAGCCAATCAGGGGAAGGTGTTCCATCCGGACCTTCAATCCCTGCACCTGATGGCCTGGTTCCTGAGCGGCTAGAGTTCCAGGCCTTGGGTCTTTCCGACGAGGTCCTCAATGTTGTTGAGGAGTCCCGTAAGGAGTCGACCAGGAAATGCTGTGTCTTCAAATGGAAGAGATTTTCCATTTGGTGTCAGGGCAAGGGCTTGGACCCTTCCTCCTGTCCTTTGGCAAGCATCTTGGACTATTTGTGGTCCCTTTCTAGTCAAGGGCTTAGGTCGACGACCCTAAGGGTGCACCTGGCAGCCATCTCTGCTTACCGGGCACGAGCCGGGTAGCAGTCGGTGGCGCAGGAGAAGGTGGTCTGGCGCTTTTTCAAAGGCCTTGATCACATTTCCCCTTCGGTTCGAGAACCTCCACCTCCGTGGGGTTTACTGCTGGTACTGGCAAAGCTCATGGGCAAGCCATTCGAACCAATGCACAGGTGTGAACTCTCTCACCTGTCGTGGAAGACCGCCTTCTTGGTGGCTATCACGTCAGCCAGAAGGATGGGAGAACTCCAGGCGCTCTGCATCGAGTCTCCTTACCTGGTCTTCCACAGGGACAAGGTTGTCCTGCGCCCCCACCCGAAATTCCTTCCGAAGGTGGTGTCGGAGTTGTACCTTAACCAGGTGTTGACTCTGCCGGTGTTCTACCCCAATCACACCTCGGAGGCCGAATACAGGCTCCATACTTTGGACCCTAGAAGGGCGCTCGCTTATTATAAGGAGTGCACGGCTGAAATTCGGGGAGAGGTTCGCCAGCTGTTTGTCACCTACGCTGAAGCCGCACCTGGCAGACCTGCAGCCAAGCCAGAGCTGATAAGCAGGTGGGTCACCTCCTGCATAGATCTCTGCTACAAGTTGGGGCATGGAGACCTCCCAGAGGGATAAGGCTCATTCTACCCGCCATACCGCTGCATCGGTGAGCTGCTTCAGGGGCGTCCCTATCCAGAAATCTGCAGGGCTGCTACCTGGAAGTCAGCACACACCTTCATTACCCATTACCACATCGACCTTGAGTCACGTCCGGGATGCTGGTTTTGGGGTCTCCGGTTCTCCAGTCTTTATTCCCTAAGTAGGAGGTGTCGCCTTGCCTCCCTCCTTCCGGAGGGAACTGCTAGGGTCTGCCAGACAGTGTGGATGAACAACATATCCATGTCCCTAGAATACAGGTTACTCACCTGTAAGGGAGTTCTAGGAATGGTATATGTTGTTCATCCACATATTCTCGACCTCCGGCTGACGCACAACGAGCTTCCAGCAGGCAGATCTAAGCGTCATGGGGCGGAGCGAGAGTTTTACCACCCGGTGGGTGGGAGGCCAAGCGAAGACCTTCCGGCAAGATTTAAGCGGCAAGGAACCTGCCAGACAGTGTGGATGAACAACATATACCATTCCTAGAACTCCTGTTACAGGTGAGGTAACCTGTATTTTTCAACCTCCCCCCGTGCAGCCACCCACTGAACAGACGGTGACCTCCAGCTCCTCATCCCCCTCTTCAGGGGGAGAGGAACCCTCTGTCCACATCTCTCCGGCTTCTGATCTCTCTGAGTATCAGCGATTCCTCGTGAGGATGTTCATGGATTTGCACCTTTCTCCTTCCACTGTTAGCAATCCTGAACACTCTGCGCACGTCTTTCTAGGCGATTTTGGCGAGGCCACCCTTGTGGTGCCACCCTTTCTGGCTCCCTTTCGGGGGGCATCGTTGCGTTCTTGGCAGAGTCCCTTCTCCGGAGTTCCTGCCCCAAGGGATCTCAGACAGAGGTATTGCGCACCCCCAGAGTCTCCAGGTTCCATGCCTCATCCACAGTCTGGATTGACGCAGTTGGATACTCCTGATGGGCTTCGGGCCCCTCACCATGACCGGCCCCCAGATCAAGACTCCGTGGATTTTGATTTCTGGGGTAGGAGGACTCTCTACTCGGCACGGTTACTTCTCTTTATCTCTGCACATCAGGCCCACTACGCAGCCTACAACAGGTTCTTGTGGTCCAGGCTAGGTCAGCTCCTAGCCTCATTGCCTGACATGGAGCAAACCTGACAAGCCATTGCACTCTCTGCGCGTGGCCTGGAGCTAGCAAGGCACCAAGCAAGGGCATCTTATGATGCCAACGAGGTAGCTACCAGTGTCGTAGGGACAACAATCTGCACTAGGTGGACGGCATGGCTACGTCTTTCCCGGTTGTCACCCTTGGCCTGGCATAGGGTGATTAACTCCGCTCACCAGGGAACCTACCTTTTCTCCCGCAGAGTGAGACAGCGCTTGTCGGGGCAACTTCCTTCCCCCTCCGGGGGGACTCTGTCTCTCTCCCCTCTCGGGCTTCTCCAGGCCTGAAGGTTCCCCCTTGTGTGTGTCACCCACTGGAGGGCTAAGGGACTTTGTCCCTTTGGGTGTAAAGAAAACCCCCTTCAGGGGTGCTCGTACTCACCATCTGTGATGAATGGGAAGATTGACACAGATAAGATATAGAAAATTACGTACCTACCGTAGTTATGATCTTTCTGTATCTTCACCATTCATCCGCATCCCACCCTCCATCCCCTGGGTCCTCAGTCTCTGGGTCCCCTGCCTCTGTGCCCATCCTTCCCCTCTTTCTTAGGGTAGGGGTAAAACAGGGAGCACACAGGGATGTGTTCGAGGGAGAGTGGACGGCGGAGGCCACCACTTCTCAGTGCTTTGGTTCCACCTGTGTGGTAAGGAGTTGTCCAGTGCCCTCTTTCTCTCCTTTCCTCCCTGTTTGCATCCAACCTATTTCTCCTTGTTTATATATATAAAAAAATAATAATTTCTTTTTTTCACCAATAATCTTTCCTTGAGAATGTGTTAATTCTCTGTACCCTGTCTTACTTGCAGAATAGCCAACTCTGCTTATCTGGAGTGTTTGCCAGCCATTCTGTGCCTTGAATTCTGGCAGAAAGCCTTTGGCTACTCCTTGCATTTCCTATGTAATCTGGAGACGGACCAGAGTCTGGGATGTTTACCCCCCTTCCTAAATGTTTTACCCACCCTACCTCCCTCTTCCTTTTCCAGAGATTGGGTCCCCTCCCAATCCCTTTAGTTTCCGACTTTTCTCCCTTTCTGTCCTCTCAGTCGTTATTTCTCCTTTTTGTTCATATATCTTTTCCTTTTTCTGTCCCTTGGACTTCCTTGTCCCAACCTCTACTCCCTTCCTTTTACCTCTCTGGCAACTCAGAACTGGCAGGCAGGCGGAGTTAGCCTTAACCCTAACTGCCAACCCGTGAAGCCATCACATAGTCGTCGGCCTCGAGGTGGTGCAGATGGTGCGTCAGCTCCACCTACCCTTTAAAAAAAAAAAAAAGGCTCCCGCTGGGTCCTGACTGCCGGCCAAGTACCCAACAGTGATGAATGTTGAAGATACACAGAAAGATCAGAATTACAGTAGGTATGTCATTTTCATTTTCTGTATGCCCCCCCAACGGTTTCTCTTATGTGTATATATACCCAAATGTTTAATTATTTGGAATCCATTATTTTATTATATATCTCCTCCTTATCTCTCTTCTTTTGATTGCATAAGTTTATCACCCCTACATTATACCATTCTATCTACTGAATTTTTGTTTTGTAACACTGATGTTGATAGGACAAAACTGTCACTACCGTGTATTTCCACTGCATGTAACATTTGCATATATTGTACTCTACTGGGTCATACCTGAAAATAGATGTTTGTTTGTCTAGTGCACCCACCTGGTCAACAAAAACTAAACAGAAATAATTCAGAGTGCTGTTTAAGCAGGAGGCTCAAGGGTTAAATAATTTTTCGTCGCCCCTGTTTGCCTCAGCAGATCTGGTACCCGGTTCTGACTCACTTGGCACTCAACAGGCCAAAGACTCTGCGATCCTTGATAGATTTGTTGACTTGGGCTCAGGGCTGCCTAGTCCATCCCAACATGTGTTCCCTCCAGGCTTGGCTCCTGAAGAAATAGACGAAGACAGGTTCTGTGTTTGTGAAAGGGCCTTTAAGGTACTGCTTGCTTTGTTGTAAGCCTTCCATCAGGCACACTTATGGGTCTAAATGGAAGTGTTTTTCGTTCTCTTGTTCTAAATGGATCCTGTGTCCTTCTGAAAAGGTTTTGGAATATTTACTGGACTTGTTGGACTCAGGATTGCAGTTCTGCACAGTTAAAGTCAACCTGTCTGCTGCTTCAGTATATCATGAACATGTGGGTACCCTGACATTTAGCTCAGCTGCTACTTTTCAAGAGATTCCTCAAGGGAGTCTTGCACATGAGACCCCCATAAGGAAGCCAGTTGCTCCCTAGGATCTGTCTTGTGCTAGATATGCTTCTTCGCAAACCTTTTGACTCTGTTGCGACTTGTGATATGAAATTTCTGACTTGCAAAACAGTATTTGTGGTGGCCATCACTTCTGCACGCAGTGTTTGACTACACACTCTGCCCGTACTGGTCTGTCATTGCTGCCGACAAGGGGGTAGTTGAGGTGGTATTCAGAGGGTTGCCTCAGGATTTTGAGGCTCTCCCACCTCACAACTCCATGCTCCTCTGGAATCCTCATTGTTGCAGGACATGCTGTCTGCCCTGAGGGAGGATATTGCTCAGCTGCTTGTGATAGGTGTGCCCCAGATGCCCTGGCAAATCGGGGGTACATGTAAAGGGGGGGGGCAGGGAAGATGGCGCCCCATACCAGATCTGAACGAAGCGCAAATTCTAGATTGTCACTCATGAGTCACATTGTATGCCATCCCTGGAGCAGGATATGGAGTTCTGGTCCCTGGATCTCCAGGAGGCGTTCTTCCACGTTCCAGTCTGTCTCACTAGCGGTACTCCAGGCTCTGCACAGAGGGGTTTCTCCATCATTTCAGCCTTCCTATAGTGCAAGGGTATCAGCATGTATCCCTTCCTGGATGACTGGTTGATAGCCTAGTCATTCAAGGAGGTGGTGGGGCAGTCCAGAGAGCTTTCCCTTCAGATCTGAAGGGCCTTGGACCTGCTAGTCAACCAGAACAGGTCTGAACTTATCCTCTTGCAGCTACTGGGGTACATGGCATCCATCAGCAGCATGCTCTTTTGGGCTCATTGGCAGATTCACCATCTTCTTTGGGAGTTAAGCCACCAGTGGTCCCAGCACCTAGGTCATCTGGATCCGTCTGTCTTGGTGACCCAGTCGATCTTGGATGCCATCCAGTGGTGGCTGTTCCCTCAACATCTGGAGGAAGGAATCCCATACGTCCACCCAGAACCGACGGTCATGCTCACGACTGACACGTCTCTGGTGGGGTGTGGACCATTCCTAGGAGACCACAGAGCCTACGATTTTGGTCTCATTGGGAGTCCTGTCAGCACATCAGCCTGCTGAAGGTCCATGCAGTACGGCTGGTCCCCACAGAATTTGTGCCTCTGATCAGGGGCCTGAAAGGACAAGGCGTGGATAATCCTGATAGCTCAGGAGTGGTCTGGATAGATCTTCCTGGACATAAAGTCTCCACCACTCATTCACACTTGGGAACTATGCCACAGGCGCTAGGACCCAGCAGGAGCAAACTTTTGCAAGAGGCTGACATCAGAGATGGAGCGCGGTGGTGCGGCGGCCTCGGCTCGTGCGGCAATGACTATTTGGCGTCGACCCTCAACCGCCTCAGTTCCTTTTTCCCGGCCGTCGAGTGCGCTTTAGTGACGACGACGCTTGCCTACCGGGAGTCAAACTTCAAACTAGCAGCATAGTTTTCAGTTTATTATTTTGTAGTGTTTTTTGCATAATGTACCGCTACGATAATTTATTCTTATTAAAGAAAAAAGTCTCGGCCTACATTGACAGAGTCGACCATGAGCTGGTCAGGTGACGGTAGGGAGACTTTGTATGAAAGCTGTTCATTCGAGGGGCTGGGTCTGGTCCGCCACCTTCTTTTGGGGGGTCTGACAGCAGACGGTCCAATGCCCAGGGAGAGGCGGTCCCCGGGCATAAAAAGGTTGCATTCTCGGCACTGTTCAGCCTCGAGCTTTCTCCGACCCGTGGAGTCAAAAGACTGCATCACTGAGGTGCCCTCTGACATGTCTGTGTGTGACGTTTGGTCATTGGGGTCAGTTGCGGTCTCCTTGTTCGCAGATCGCCAGTTTCTGGTTCTGGTCAGCGGCCTCTTCAACATCGGAGCCCTTCCCCGCCTTCTGGTAGGGCTTCTGATGAGCAGTTTCAACAGTGGGCCGCTCTGATGGAGCAATGGGCTCGGAGGTTGGTCCAGCTGCCTGGCCTGGTCACTCCGGGGCCGTTTGGCTCTTCGGTGGATCAGGCAGGGCGATTGGGCCTCCCTAGTCACGTGGCACCCTCTTGGGTGCCGTCGACTCTGCGCTCAGGTGTTTTCCCCCCTCACATGGCTGCAGTGCAAGGGGCCACACCGATGCCTCTATCTCCTGGTATTCTTTGTCCTTTTCCTTCAAATCCTAATTTTCGTGGCCCTGGGTTGGTTTTGGCGCCATTGGCATCGGTGGGTTGCTCGGCACTAATTTCGGTGCCGGTGCGCCTGTTGGCGCAGTCCTTGGTGCCGATGCACCTGTCGGCAACATCCTCAGCGCCATGCAGCTTTTCGGCACCCTGTGGCTTTTTGGCGCTATATTCTTCGGCACCGTCTGCTTTGTCGGCGCCATGTTCTTCGGTGCTGAGGCCTGGCTTTTCATCTGCTAATCTTCAGGGCTTCTCCTCTCCGAATTCTTTTCCTTCCTCTTTTCCTGCTGATTTTCATTCCTTTCCTGTCAATACAGTCCCTCCTGGGCTGTCAGGAGATGATATTGAGCCTGAACCAGATCTTAGACTGGGTGGTGATGTGGAAGGAGTTAGGACCTAATCCTGTTGCAGAGCCTGTGCTCGAGGACCTATCATTTAAGTCTCTGCTGAAAAATTTGAATTCCACTCTTTCTCTCCAGACTATGGACATCGATCCTGGGAAGCTTTTAAGACTCCAGTTCATTCATGTTCCGGACATCCCTATGGATTTAACTCCCCTGGTACAACCTTCCTTTGAGACACTTTCTCAAATAGTATGGAATAATCCTGCTCTCATTCCTTCTGTGGCTAAGTCCATAGATAGGAAGTATGCTGCTCTCAAGAATAGACCTATTTTGGTCTCTCAAGCCTTTGCGGATCCTGTTGTAGTCTTGGCAGAGAATGAGGTCATCCTTCCTCAGACTACTACAGCTCGACCTATAAACAAAGACTCTCGTAAGAGAGATACTTTAGGTAAGAGAGTCTTTGCTGCATCCATCCTGGGTATGCATATCGCCAGCTACCAGGGCTATTTCTCTCAATATGAGTGTATTCTTTGGCATTCGCTCAAACAAATGGTTGAAGCTCTACCGGGGTCGGACACTAATTCAGAGCTTCTTCAGACCATAACCAGGGGTATTGAGTCCAACAACCAGCAGGTTAAAGCAGCTATGGACGCCTTCGATACTGCCTCCCGAGCAACAGTGGCGGGCATTTGTACCCGCCGCCATTCCTGGCTGAGCACTTCAGGTTTCACGAATGATGTCCAGCAACAGGTCATGGTGTTGCCCTTTGACTGTGTTTATCTCTTCTGTCCTCAAGTAGAACAAGCTCTAGAGGCCACACAAAAGACTAGGTCAGCCATTAAATTGGCCAACCTCCTCCGCCCTTCTAGGAGAGTTGATTAACAAATACCAGTTTCATAACTGTCAGTCCTTTCAAGGCAAAGCGAGGAGGTGTCTAATAAAATCAAGCTCCTCAGTCTCAAAACAAAGCGCAAGGACTCAAAGTGCCCAGTGCTGCCTTCTGAGTTTGTGGCCCAAGTGCCACCTCAGCTGCCCGAGGGGGACTTCTTAGCGGAGGGAGGTCATCTGACTCAATTCTGCAACCAGTGGAAATCTATAACTTCAGACAAATGGGTCCTCCGGATAATCAGCGAGGGATATTCCCTCAATCTTTCAGAGACCCCTCTGGATCATCCCCACAAACGACAGCCAAAACTGTCAATACTTCAGTCAGAACTTCTTGCCTCCGAGAAACAAGGCCTTCTGAACAACAGGGCAGTAGAAGTAGATCTTCTTTGAGATACAGCTCTTGCAGCAGGCTACACCATTAGGACTGAAGCCGTCCAGGCGTCAGGTTACGAAATCTTCTAGCTAGCAGTCTTCAGCGGGAACCGCCTCGGCGATTGGTCCCTTCCGATGTCAGGCATAGTACATAAGGGCGGTCCTTGAGAATTCCAGTTCTTTCCTGCCGTCGACTCTGCATGTCTCGACCTTTCAGTTAGTCTAGCGTGCGACGACCAGGAAAACTTTCGAACTTTGGAAAATACATCTCTCTTCAGTCGTTTTTTTTGTCTGATGTCCTCCCCAACTTCAGTGGAGGGCCGTTCTTCGAAGTGTGCCTGTGGAAAGCAGATTCCTTTCAAAGACCCTCATTCGGCCTGCGTTCGTTGCCTGGGCCCAGACCACGACACCCAGGCTTGCTCCTTCTGTCAGGGCTTTAACAGCCGAACGAGAATCCGCCGACAGAAGGCCATCCAGGCTTTCCTCCTTGAAGAAAAACTTAAGGCCATGGAACCTTCCTCCAAAGGGGAATCTTCAGGGAAGTCACACAGGCACCGTGAGAAGCACCGGGAGAAGGTGAGACCCAGATCCCCCTCCAGGACCTCGGACTCCCGCAGCTCCGGCCCCAGGTCGGACCGCTCTCCGTCGAGGGCCCGCTCTCAGCCTCCCCCGGTTGTGGTCAAATCGGTCAGTGGTTCCTCTACTCTGCGGCCTGCCAAGACCTCCAGGACTGCTTCCTCGGCTAAGGCCTCGTCCAGGTCTGAGGAGTCCCACAAGTTGTCCTCCCGGTATTCGGCCTCCGACATCCAGTCAGTCTCCCTACCGCCGCCACCCCAGCGCAAGACCAAGGAGCTGACCTCCCTTAAGCGGACGTGGGATCCGATGTCGACAAGTACACAAGCACTCCAGGGAACGAGGGGACAGTTCGTCACCGTCGCCCGGTCAGGCATTAGCCCCCTAGGGCCCGGCGGGGACGGCGTCAGATACCGCAGTCAGGAGGACCACACCACTGCCTACCGGTCCGGGAGGCGCTGTCGGAGGAGGAGTCTACCCAGCCCAAAGACCAGGGCCGAGGCGATCCCCGGACCCGTTGAACTCCACGGGAACCCTCTCCAGAAGCAAGACCCCGGGGAGCCGACTACCCGGCGACAGGCAACGGCGCCCGGTCAGCCGATGGGGCCTCATTTCAGAGAGGTGAAGGAGCTCTTCACCTTCTGGTGGGACACCATCAAAAGGATATGGTCTGCATGCTCCTCCCTCCAGCACCCGATGCCTGCACCCCTCCTTCACCCAAGGGGTCCGTAGGAATGAGCATCTTCCCCAGGAGCCAGCAGCACCTCCTAGGGGTAGATCTTTTGGAGAAGAGAAGGCCGCGTCAAGATCCTCTTCAGGGTCACCCAGCCCCAAGAGACCACAGACGCCCGGTATTCACTGTCCACGGAGGGTTCCAGATCTGACATCTCTGAATGCCCAGGTCTCCTTCACCAATCAGCATCCCCTCTCCGGACCCACGCGACCTCCCTAGGTCTCCTCCGGATGACCCCTCATTCTCCGAAATAATGACATATTCAGGAGAACATGGGATGGGATGCCAAGGAACTCGACCCCGAAAGACTACGCCTTGCCCGCTACCTTCGGCAAAAAGACCCCAAGCCTGTGGTAGTGCCACCCTTGGTGGACACCTTTGTGAACGTCACCAAGGCAGCGTGGAAGCGTCCACATTCGACCCCGACAATGCTGAAGAAGGCTGACTGCCTGTACAAGGCCCCAAGGGAGGACCAGTACCTGGCTAACCATCCTCTGGCCGACTCCCTGGTCATTACAGCCCCTCATGACCGGTCTCAGAAACTACAACATTTGAGCACGCAGCCACGGACCCGGGTCAAGCAGTTGGGCGTGCTGGGCGAGCCACGTCTGTGACCGTGACTTAGCCATTAGATATTTGAATTACCTCACCCACATGGTTCAGTTCCAGAACGCGTTGTGGGAACAGGGACAGGACCTGGCGGAGAAACTGCCAGACGGTGGCCAAAAGGAGGATCTCTTGCAGCTCCTCCGTACGGGTTCAGACGTGGAGACCCAGGTGCTCAGAGCCGCATATGACTCTGTGGACTCTTCGGCCAGAGCAGCAGCCTCCGGCGTGTGTCTCCGGAGACACTCATGGCTTTATGTCTCCGTGTTTACCCCGGACGTCCAGAAAAATATCATGGACGCTCCTTACTACGACGAGGTTCTGTTTGGTGAAGCCTTGGAAAAGGTGATCACCAAATTGCAGGAAGCTGGGAAGGCTATTAGATCTGTCCATGACATGACATGTACAGATCTAGACTCAGTTCCTTTTGTAGGAACCAGAGTCTCTTTCCCAGCCGGACCCAAAGGCAACAACCTCGTTCCGGCCAGCAACAGAGGGGTTCCTTCTCTCGGAAAGCCCAGGCTAAGACATCCTCAGGCAGAGACCAACGAGCTACCAAGTCGGCCCAACCTGCAGGATCCAGTGCTGCCACAGCATGACTCCTTCCCGGCCCCTGCCCCTCCTCAGGATCAATGGGAAACGAAGGTCGAGGGTAGCATCGCGGACCACCTGCCAGGGTGGCGGGCGATCACCACAGACAGGTGGGTGCTACAGTTGGTCGAAAAAGGCCATTATATAGAATTTGTAGACAACCCTCCTGCAAGGCATGCTCTGCTCTCCCGTTATTCGGGTCAGCACGCCCTGCTCATACGGCAGGAAGTGCTCATGCTTCTACAGAAAGAAGCTTTGGAGCACGTTCCAGGGAACCAGAGAGGAGCAGGTTACTATTCACACTTCTTCCTGGTTCCAAAGAAAACAGGGGACCTCCGTCCAATCTTGGACCTCAGCGACCTCAATTTGTCGGTCATTTACCAGCGCTCCCGCATGGTGACCCTTCAGGACTAATCCCATGCTAAAGAAGCACTTTTGGCGTCCTTGGACATGCAGGACGCTTACCTGCATCCCTATTGCTCAAAGCGCTGGAGGGTTCCTGCCCGCCGAGTTTCGGCCTCATTATCAGTTCGGCGTTCCTTTCGGGCTGTCATCAGCACCAGGGTATTCACCAAGTGCATGGCAGTCGTGGCAGCGTCTCTGAGGAGACAGGGCCACTATGTGTTCCCGTACCTGGACGACTGGCTTCTCATGGCCTCCTCCAAGGAGGCATTGCTGATGGCCATTAAGCATACTCAGGCCCTTTTTCAGTCTCTGGTCATTCTAATCAACTATGAGAAGTCTCTCCTGGTACCGTCCCAGAAACTGCAGTTCATAGGGGCAGTTCTGGACACCGTCAAGGGGAAAGCTTTTCTTCCTGAAGGCAGAGCGGAACGCATCCGATCCCTCATAAGGGACCTATCTGTGAAGAAGACCATCCCAGCCAGGTTGGTCCTTCACCTGCTCAGACACATGGCTGCGGCCATTCCAACAGTCCTGATGGCAAAACTCCACATGCGGGTAACGCAGTGGATGTTAAGAGTGCAGTGGGACCAAAGGCAAGACCATTTGCAGCATCCAGTCAGAATCATGAAGCCCGTGATTCGGGACTAGCAATGGTGGCTAGATCCGGGAACCCTCTCTGTGGGGGTTCCCTTCACAGCGCCGTCCCCGGTGATAACACTCTCCACAGACGCCTCAGGGCTGGGGTGGGGAGCACACTTGAACGGGGTGAGGTCTCGGGGAACATGGACTACCCAGGAATCTCATCTCCCATATCAACATATGTGGAGATGAGGCGATCCTTATGCCCTGCAAGCCTTTCATTATAGATTCCACGAGTACTCTCCTGTTGCAAGCGGACAATACTGCGGTGATGTACTACCTCAACAAACAAGGAGGCACACCCTCCCCTTTGCAGGAGGCCATGAGGGTGTGGGAATGGATATCGACACTGCTAAAACCTCATTGCAGTTCACGTTCCGGGGTGAACAACACTGTCGCAGAACAGCCTGAGTCGTTCCCAGGCCAGAGTCCACAGTGGGAACTTCTACAGGAGGTGGCAGAGGATCTGTTTCACAGATGGGGCACTCCAGAATTGGATCTATTCATCCCATCCAACGCAAAACTGCCCAATTGTTGCTCGCTAGATCCAGGGCCTGGTATTTTCTGGCAAGACGCGTTGTCCCTCTCCTGGGCGGGCAGATTCCTCTACGCCTTCCCTCCTTTCCTGTTGATCCAGAGAGTCCTTCTCAAACTTCGCAGGGAGCACGGGATGCTTATTTTGATAGAGCCTTTTTGGCCCAGGCGAATTTGGTTCCCGCTTCTGAATCAGTTGTCCTGGGAACCTCCGCTTCCCTTGCCAATCAGCTCCTACCTGTTGTCTCAGGAGGAGGGTTCACTAGTCCATCAAGATTTACATTCATTGAACCTACATGCCTGGCTCCTAGAGACATAGCCATGTTGCAACACGGGGTCTCACAAGAGGTGGCAGACATGCTTTCTGCTGCCAGAAAACCGGCAACACATGCAACATATGCCATGAAGTGGTGCAGGTTTTGCCTGTGGACTCAATCACACAGTTTCTCGCCCTTAGACTGTCCTGAGAAGCTGGTTCTGGAGTACCTACTTTCCCTTTTTCAACCCGGGCTAGCTTACTCCTCGATCAAAGTGCAGCTTTGTGCAATCTCAGCTTATCATGCCCCCATAGGCTATCGCATGGTGGCCCAGTTGGATGCTACTCGTGCCTTTCTAAGGGGGGTCCTCCACCTTAGGCTGCCCATTAAGGATCCCGTCCCTCCTTGGGACTTGCCCTTTGTCTTGGAGCAGCTTACGCTGCCACCCTTTGAACCAGCCGCGGATTGTGAGCTACGTTTTCTGTCATGGAAAACGTTGTTTTTAGTTGCTGTTACCTCGTCGAGAAGAATCTCCGAATTACATGCTGTCATGTGTAAAGAGCCTTATTTAATTTTTCACCAGGACAGGGTATCCCTGAGGACAAATCCTAAGTTCCTGCCTAAGGTGGTTTCAGCCCTTACCCTTAATCAGGACATCGATTTACCAGTGTACTTTCCCAAGTACACCAATCAAGGAGAAGCACTGCTTCACACCCTGGATGTTCACAGGTGTCTCAGATATTATCTGACCAGAACCAAACAGCACCGAAAAGCGGAGCAGCTGTTCATATCCTTCGCTGAGAGGATGAAAGGGGCCCCCGTCTCAAAGCAGACCCTTTCACGCTGGCTTATTCAGTGCATCTCTTTCTGTTATGACAAACGTAGAAAACCCTTGCCAGGAGCGGTCAAGGGCCATTCCACCAGAGGAGTGGCCACCTCTTTCGCAGCACTGAAGAATGTGTCCACTTCAGCTATCTGTGCTGCAGCCACCTGGAGCTCGGTGCATACTTTTATCAGGCCTTATAGCCTGGACATCGCCTCAAGGCGAAGGGCTGGTTTCGGCCTAGCCATCCTCCAGGGACTTCTGTCTTAGGCTCAGAAGGGGTCTTAATCTCAGTCTTTCCTCCTCCCGATGGCTTTACAATGTCATCATTGCTTGGGAATCAGTCCTAATGGTGTAACCTGCTGCAAGAGCTGTATCTCGAGGAAGATAGTACAGTTACATAAGAACTTATCGTAACAGTAGATCTGCGAGAACAGCTCTTGCAGCAGGTACCTTCCCACCCACCATTCCCCCTTGGAGGAAGTAGGTTCTAGCCTAACATCCATCCTTCAGATTGGAAAGGTTTGTCTTTAGTCTGGGCCATCTGATGGCGAGTCCTCGGTCTCCACTTCTGATGTCATCCAGCGGCCGGAAGTCTCCGGTGGGAGAACTGGGGATTCTGGCAGGACCGCCTCCTTATGTACTACGCCTGACGTCGGGGGCGGGACCGACATCGGAGGCGGTTCCTGCTGAAGTCTGCTAGCTAGAAGATTTCCGTGGGGTCCTGACGCCTGATGGCTTCAGTCCTAATGGTGTAACCTGTTGCAAGAGCTGTTCTCGAAGATCTGCTGTTACGGTAAGTTCTTACGTAACTGTACTTTCCGCTGGATCAATGAAACACAGGGTTCTACTCCCATTACTTTCTAGTTCCAAAGAAAACCGGGGTCATGCGCCCCATATTGGACCTCAGAAAATTAAACAAATTTCTTCCCAAAGATAAATTCAAAATGATATCTCTAGGAACCCTGTTACCTTTGCTTCATCAACACGACTGGTTAGCCTCCCTGGACGTGCAGGATGCTTACCAACATATTCCTGTTCACCCAAAGCATCACAAATACTTAAGGTTTGTGGGTTTGGGACAGCATTATCAGTTCAGAGTCCTGCCCTTTGGGCTATCCTTGGCGCCACAAGTTTTTACAAAGTGTTGTGCAGTTCTCGCAGTGCATGTCAGAAAAATCGGAATACAAGTGTTCCCATATCTGGACGACTGGCTTCTAGCAAGCCCTTCCAGGCAAGGAACCCTCGACGCGTAGCCACGGTCTCAGACTTTCTCATGTCCATGGGAGTCCTGCTAAATTTCAAGAAATTGCAGTTGCAGTCCTCCCAGAGGCTCCTTTTCATAGGAACTCTTCTGGACACCTCCTGTGCGCAAGCTTTTCTACCAGAGGACAGACGGAGCGATATCCTACAGATGGCCTGATACATCAGAGAGAACAGCTCGATTCAGGCTATCTCGATGCAACGGATGCTAGGTCTCATGGCATCCTCGGTGTTCACTGTACCCCCACATGAGAACCTCTCAAGGGTTGCTCAGTACTCAGTGGTCCCCAACCACTCACCCCGAGTCCTTTCTCATCAAGGTGACAGAACCTCTGAAGAAGTCACTCACCTGGTGGTCGAAAGAGGACAATCTTCTGGAAGGATATCCCTTTGCTCCCCTGGATCATCAGATTTCCATTACCACGAACGCGTTCCTGATGAGGTGGGGAGCTCACTCAGAATCTCCACACTCAAGGTGCGTGGACTCAGGACGAGTCCCCGCTTCACATAAATATCTTTGAAATAAGAGCCGTCCTTTATTCAGTCCGGGCTTTGAAGGACATTCTCTGTCACAAGAATATTCTCCTTCAAACGGACAACAAAGCAGTGATGTATTACATCAACAAGCAGGGTGGTGCCCACTCTTACCCTTTATGCAGGGAAGCGATGAGAGTGTGGGAATGGTGCTTGAAGCAAAAGGCTCTAATTCAAGCGGTCTACCTGCCGGGAGTGCAGAACGAACTGGCAGACCGTCTCAGCAGAACAGAAACAGATCCTCACAAATGGTCTGTCGACTCAACCGTAGTTCAGTCACTATTCGCAGAGTGGGGAACTCCAGACCCGGTCCCTTTTGCATCCCCCACTCAACACAAAACCGCCTCTCTTCTGCTCCAGAAATCCAGGGCCTGACATTTTCTGTCAGGATGCGTTCAGGCTGCAGTGGACAAAACGCTTTCTATATGCCTTTCCGCCTCTTCCTCTAATTCAGAGGGTACTTCTCAAGTTCGATTCCCAGGGGGACAGAATGATTCTCATTGCTCCCTTCTGGCCTCGACAAATATGGTTTCCGTTACTCAACGGTATGTCGAAAACCTCTCCGAAAGCGCTTCCCCTTCAGATGAACTTTCTGACTCGGGCCTGTGGTACATCCCAATCTGAGATCGCTTCACCTTCATGCTTGGCTCCTGAAGAGATAGAAGTGAACAGGTTCTACGTCTCTCGCAGAGTTTCAGATATTCTTCTGGCTGCACAAGCCAGCCACTAGAAAAACTTACACAGCCAAATGGAAGCGTTTTTCGCTCTGGTGTGCAAAATCCTCTTTGAATCCTTTTTCCTGTTCACCCGATAAAGTTCTAGTGTACCTTTTAGACCTCTCAAATTCAGGTCTGCAATACTCTACAGTCAAGGTTCACCTTTGTGCCATTTCAGCTTATCATGAGCCTATTCTTTCCTTGTCACTGGCCCAGTTACCTGTGGTTAAGAGGTTTCTTAAGGGAATTCTGCATACCAGACCTCCTATCAGACATCCAGTAGCAGCCTGGGACATTAATCTTGTACTAGACATGCTCATTCGAAAGCCCTTTGAGCCTCTAGCTACATGTGAGCTGAAATTTCTCACTTGGAAAACTGCCTTCCTGGTGGCCATTACCACGGCCTGCAGGGTCTCTGAGATGCACGCCTTGGTCACAGACCCTCCATATATTGTGTTTCATAAAGTAGTTCTTAGGACCCATCCTAAGTTTCTCCCAAAGGTTGTTTCAGAATTCCATCTCAACCAACCTTTGGTCCTTCCTATTTACTTTGTGAACTTTCAAAATGACGGAGAGCGTTCCTTTCATACTTTGGACGTCAAAAGAGCTCTGCGTTTTTATTTAGATAGAACAAAGGAGATTCGCAAAGCTCAAAAACTGTTTGTTTCCTTCAGCGAGACCTGGCTGGGTCAGCCTGTCGCTGTCAGATGCATTTCAGCATTGCTGGTGGCATGCCTTCGCCACTGTTATTCCATGGTGCAGGTTAAACTGGAGGGCAGAGTGTACGCTCACTCTACTAAAGTGGTTGCGGCATGTCTGGCGGAAATCTGCAACGTGCCTATTGCAGATATTTGCAGTGCGGCTACGCGGAACTCGGTGCATACTTTCGTCAAGCACTATGTCCTGGATGTCCATGCCAGGCAACATATTTCGTTTGGCTGAACCATCCTTAATTTTTTTTTTTTTTTTTGGTCCTAAATTTTTGAGCTCTTGGTCTCTCCTGCTGTCCACTCGGGGGATTATTAGCTTGGTACTCTCCCATTAGTGTGAATGAGTGGTGGAGACTTTATGTCCTGGAAGATATGGAAATTACGTGCCTACCGTAATTCTTGATCTTCTTGGACGAGTCTGCACCACTCATTCACATGCCCACATACCAGCCCCCGAACTCACCTCTGTTACTGGTCTTCACCCCCTCAATATTTAGGCTGTGAAGACTTCTTTCTTGACCTTCTTATACGGGTCTCCTGGACTATCTTATGCCCTTTTTTTTATTAGGCTGTCCTTCTAGGTTAGTTATGCTGCACCTCCTCGGAAAAAAAGGTACTGAGGTGGTTGGAGGGTTGACGCCAAGAAAGTCATTGCCGCACAAGCTGAGGCTGGTGGCGCCGCTCCTCGCAGCTCCATCTCTGACGCCACCCCTCTTGCAAAAAAGTTTGCTCCCGCTGGGTCCTAGTGCCTCCGGCCTAGTTCCCATTAGTGTGACTGAGTGGTGGAGACTTCGTCCAAGAAGATCAAGAAAGGTAGGTACGTAATTTCCATTTCTGGTACCAAGGTCTTCTCTGCCTCAAAAGCAGACCTCTGTAGCAGTTGCCTATTTGTTTTGACCTGCTGACCAGACAATAGGGAAAGGTCCTGCACCTTTTGGCCTAGTTTCCTAGCAGCTAGAGTTCAGGCCTTGGGTCTTTTGGAAGATGTGCTCCACGTTGCGGAGGCCTGACAGGAAGAGCCGGCTCGCCCCAGTTTTATGCCTTTAAATTGAAAAAGTGTTCCATATGGTGCCAGGGTAGGGAACTTGATCCCTGCCCTGGAGTACCTTTGGTTCCCCTCTCAGTAGGGACTGTGAGTAATGCACTTAAGGTGCACCTGTCATCCATCTCTGCAAATGCGGCATGGGCTGGTATGCCAGCAGTGGCTCAGGAGAAAGTGGTTGGGCACTTTTTCCAAGACCCTGGTCCACCTATCCCCTTCGGCATGTGTACCGCCACCATCTTGGGACTAACTGCCTTTGCTGTCTGATCATGGGCAAGGCATTTGAGCCTATGCACAGATGTGAGATGTCACACCTGTCATGGAAGACTGCCTTTTTGGTGACTATCATGTCAGCTAGAAGGATTAGTGAACTTAATACTCTCACAGTGGCATCTCCTTACCTGATCTTCCACAAGGACAAGATTGTCTTTCACCTCCACCCGCAGTTCCTCCCAAAAGTAATATCGGACTTTCACCTTAACCAGGTCATCAACCTTCAGGTACACATTAATGACCCATCTTCAGAGCCACCTGCATTCTTCATAGTCTCTATCTGCGGAGGGTGCTTTCTTCTTATAAGTAGCACACGGTTGGAGTTCACCAGCTGTTTGTAACATATGCTGAAGCTGCACCTGGTAGACCAGCAGTGAAGTGGACAGCTGGCAGGTGGATAGCATCCTGCATCGACCACTGCTATGGGTTAGCAGGTAGGGAGCCTCCTTGAGGGCTTAGGGCTCATTTCACCAGACATACCACTGCATCGGTGGCTGCCTTCAGAGACATCTCCATATAGGAGATCTGTTGGGCTGCCAGCTGGATGAATGCCCACCTTCATCTCCCACTACAGCACTGACATTGTCACCTCAGGGTGCTTTTTTTGGGCCTCGGGTCTCCAATCTCTGTTCGCTAAACAGGGGTGTGCACCTTGTCCTCTTCTCCCAGAAAACTGCTAGGAGTCTGCCAGAATGTGGATAGTAAACTGCATCCACACCCATAGAAATTTACGTTACTCATCTGTAACCGTAAGTCTAGGAGTGGTAAACGGTTCACATTCACACAACCCACCCAGCCTCCCCTGGCAAGTGGCACACAGATCCCTGCTTCCTGCATGCGAAGGTCTGACGTTATGGGGCGGAGGTGGAGGATAAACTGCCTTGATGGTGGGAGGAGATTAATGTAAAGATGTCTGATGAACTACACTATTCCAGTGGAACTGCCAGAGTGTGTATATGAACTGTATACCATTCCTAGAACTACTTAATACATTGACATATGGTATAATTTATTATTAAATGTATAATAGATGTTGCTGTCTTAAAACTACCATAGCAGTTATTGTCATTCCTTAGTTGTATCTTCAAAGACATTAAGCATTGTTCTGGGACTTTCGATTCCGCCACGGAGCAGTTAACAGCCTAAGGATGAACCTCTGCACCCCAGGGATGAAGTTTTACCTATTCCTAATTCTTTTTAACAACTGAAAATGGCAACGGAAGGCCGTAAAAGAGAGTGGGAGCTACCCGCAACAAATAGATCCCAGAGGAAGCTGTTCGGTGAAGAAGAAATCCCTCAGACTAGACTGGATCACAGCAGAAGCCGCTCCCATAGTAGCACAAGGGTCTCGAGTTATGACACGGAGGCCGAGGCTTACCTGCTATCACGCACTAGATATGAAAACATCCTGAGGGAGATTCGGGACTCTCGTGCTGAGTCCAAGAAAGAATTTCAAGCATTGGCACAGCAAATCTCTAATATAGATGCCATGGTTAGTGCGGCAGAGAACAAAATTAAAGTAATGGAAGAAAATGACAGCTACCTTGGCCCAGCAATAGAGGCCCTTTTTCAGCATGCGCAAGCTCTTCACAGTAAATGTATTGATCTTGAGGGGAGATCAAGAAGAAGCAATCTTAGACTGTACGGCCTTCCCGAGGGGGCTGAAGAGCCTCCCATGACAGCATTTCTGGAAAATTTACTAAAAGAATTGCTGGACCTGCCTCCCAGCTATGTGCTTAACATCGAGAGAGCCCATCGCTCACTAGGGCAGAAACTGACGGGTGATACGGCCCGCCCTCGCTCAATAATCTTCAAACTAAGTAGTTTTAAAATTAAGGAAGATATCCTGTGGAGGGCCTGGAGCAAAAAAGACTTATCCTATCTAACATCAAAGATTTTTCTTGACCATGACTATGCCCCAGAAGTCCAACAAGCAAGGCAGCTGTATGTGCCAATTCTAAAGGCTTTGAGAGCAAAGGGCATAAAATTTCAGACCCCATTCCTAGCGAAGCTCCAAGTGTTTTGGGAGGAGGGACCACAGCTATACCTTACACCGGGGAAGGCCCTGGAGGATTTGCAGAAAAAAGGAATCTCCATACCTGCAGCAGACGCCGATAGATTACAGAGGATTAGATCTCCAGTACTTGAGACGCCTCAGACGACATACGGGCGTGGGAGGTTGGGGCCCTTGAGAAGAGCAAAGGAAGCCTTGGAACAGTTATTTTGAGGGGAACGTCTGAAGAAAGTGAGCGGTACTGCCTCGGCTGATACTTGAAGATGATGGAAGGGACGGACTTTTGTGATAACCAGCGCAGTGTCGCAAGGTTTTTCTTTTTGCGACTTTTTTGGGACACTTGCTCAGCTGAGTAACTGTGCTTAGGTGGTGGGGAGGGTCTTGGATGATATCTGTGTCTGGGGCTTGAATGTCCAGCTTAGGGAAGTACCCCTTGAGCAGGGAAGCTGCGCCGTGGCCTTTTTCTGGGCCTACTCTGTTGAAGGGGCTGGATGCGATGCATCAAAGGAATACCCCACAAAGTAACATTTTTAGCACAGAACCTTCAAACCTGTATGATGTATAAAGGAATGGGTTCTTTACAAGATATTAGAATAATAGAAATGTTAGATTAAATAATGTCCCTGGGTGCTCTAGGGTCAAGCTGTGGGTTCTTTTTTTTTTTGGGGGGGGTTGTTTTAAAAAAGTTAACTAGGCCCGAGTGAGCCCGTGGTGGTGTGAATCATCCATAAAAAAAACACTCCTTGCGAGCAGTTTTGTTGGAGAGGCTCTGTTAATTCAGGGCATAGCCGCTCTTCAGCCCCTATCTCTCAGCCCGACTACATCGGCTCCTCGTAGAGGTTAGGGTAAGGGATCCTGGGTTTTGGATCCCCTACCTTGGAAGTCTTTATTGCCTAAAATAGTGTTCGTATTTCAAGTTTATAGGATAAAGTTGATAGGTTTAAAAAACTACTGTCTTAAACTACTACATAACTCCCCCCACCCCTCTTTTTCTATTTTGTCCTTTCTGTACTTATTCTTTCCTCTGAGCCCTCTGATTCTTGGCTATCTCCTTATATAGCTTGAGCTCCTTCTTTCGACTCGCGTCGACTATTTTTGTACTGTGAAGCTCGATTTTGGCGAGTGGAGGGAAGGGGTGATACAGACGGTGTGGGGTATTGGTGGAAAGGGATAGTGAGTTAGATAACACCGGGATTGAAACAGAGGAAGAGTCCCTTAATTTATTTTTTTAGAATGTCTGCCAGACCCATGACTTTTTGCTCATTTAATGTAAACTGCCTGACTAATCCTGTAAAGCATAGCAAAATCCTGTCCTTTCTGAAAAAGACAGGCACGGATTTCTTGTTTTTACAGGAGACGCATCTTTCAGCAAAAGAGCACCAGAAGCTGGGGAAATTTGGTTTCGGTGCCACGGCTTATGCTACATATGGGAGGTGAAGGCAGAGAGGTGTGGCAGTCTTGGTACCAGCTAGGATGCCCTTTGAGCAAATTGATACTGTGGTCGATGGGGAGGGATGCTATGCCTTTTTAAAGGGATGATTCCTGGGGCAAACTCTAACATTGGCCTCTATCTATGTGCCACCTGGTTCAGACTTTCAAGTCTACCGCCAAATTTTTTTTAAGACTGCAGGAGTAGGCGGAGGGGGAGATGATCAATGGAGGTGATCTAAATCTAGTTTTAAATCTATTGTTGGACTCTTCCTTGGTGGTCCCCCGGAGTAATCAAGGGTGTATGAAAAAGGTAGTGGGGTTACTAGGGGAGTTGGGATATGCTGACGTGTGGCGTACTACTCACGCCAGGCAGAGAAATTGTACCTTTTTTTCTGTACCTCACCAGTCTCACTCGAGGCTGGACTATATCCTACTCCCCACAGAATATGTTGGGCAGATAAAGGATAGCTGGATTGGAGACAGGACGTTGTCGGACCATGCTCCTGTGTTTTGCCAGCTTCACCTGGGAGATTTCTGTAAATGAACATTCTGGAGGCTTAACACGTCCTTGCTCCAAGACCCTGAGATAAAAGAGGCAACTGTAGAACCAATAACACAGGCTTTGGCCGATAATGAAACGCCGGAGATATCAGCTCCGCTTCTCTGGGATACCCTTAAGGCCATAATAAGGGATAAATTTATTACCATCTCGGCATATAAGAAAAAGCAGCGGGAGGCCCAGAAATCAAGACTGAAAGGGGAGATTGAGACTTGTGAATCACAGCTTAAATTCAAATATGAGGCAGCGATCTATAAAAAGATGTGCAAACTCAAGGGTGAATTAAATAAGTTATTGGATTATCAGGTAGAACAGAAGGCCATGTTCCTTAAACAAAAATTTTATGAGGGTGGCCCAAGGGCTGTGCGACTACTGGCAGCCCGTTTTCAATCCCAGAGAGCGAAAGCAGTGATATCAACTGTAATACATCCTAGCACCAGGTGTAAAACACACCAGACTCTGGAAATAGTTGAGGCCTTTAGAGACTTCTACACTTCTCTGTATGCCCCCCTTCTCTCCCCCCCCCCACGGGAGAATAGAACATTAGAATATCTTGAACAGATCTCCCTCCCTTCTCTGTCTAGACAGGCTAAAGCGAGGCTGAAAGCCCCTATCTTGGAGCTGGAACTTCTTACTAAAGTCTCTAGACTGAAGACTTTGAAATGCCCGGGCACAGATGGACTCCCTGGGGAGTTTTATAAGCATTTTAGGGGACAGTTGGTACCCCTGCTTCACGAAGTATACAATACGATAACACAGACGGATGAACCCCCCCCCCCAGTCTCTTGGGAGCAGGCTATCATATCAGTAATTCCTAAACCGGGGAAAACCCGACATTCTGCCCCTCATATCGTCCTATTTCAATCTTAAACACCGATTATAAAATCTACATGTCAATCCTTGCTCGGCGTATACAGAAATTTATAACCCAACTGATCAATCTAGATCAGATGGGTTTTATCCCTAATCGACAGGCGCAAGATAACCTGTGTAGGACTGCCCACTTAATTGACCATGTGAACCTCGCCCGAATCCGATCCATTTTCTTAAGCCTCGATGCCGAAAAGGCTTTTGATAGTCTCTTGGCCCTTTTTGAGGGCTGTATTAGTTAAATTTGGGTTTCCCGAACTATTCATTAAGGCCATTTTCAAAATATATAACACACCAAAGGGTTATATTAGGACTAATGGACACGTCTCTGCCTCCTTTACACTATATAGGGGTACACATTGCCCCATGTCACCTGTGCTCTTCGCCTTATATTTGGAACCACTGGCACAGAGTATTAGAGAGAACTCGGATATAAAAGGGGTTACTATAGGAGGGGAGGAGCACAAACTTGCCTTATATGCAGATGACATTCTGTTCTGTCACGGAGCCGGAGTCCTTTATCCCCCACCTATTTCGACATCTGAACGAATTCTCGGAGCTCTCTGTTTACACCCTAAATACCCATAAAACGGAGGCCATTACCCTCAATTATGATCCGTCTCAAACTCTTAGAGAAAGCTAACCGCTGAAGTGGGATCTTGTCACTATGAAATATCTGGGGATAAACTTGTCTTCCAACAATTCCCAGCTTTATGAGCTGAACTTCCCCCCCTTACTACGGCAGATACAAGCAGATATAGAAAGGTGGTCTGTGCTCCCTCTTCCATTTCATTCAAGAATACAGACAGTTAAGATGAACCTGCTCCCTAGATTCTTATTTTTATTTCATTGTGTACCTTGTAATGTTACAAAGGAAAGATTGGTTGTTTGGCAGAGGATTCTGCTAAAATTTATATGGTCGGGTAAACGCCCTAGAATCAGAAAACAAACTCTTTCTCCCTAAAGAGGAGGGGGGCTTCGGTGTTCCCTGTCTGGAGGGGTATTGGGTCACAGCCCAGATGAGGATCGCCCTTTTACTGTTGCACCCCACTTACCAATCCAGTTGGAAGACAATGGGTTTGGCGGCCGAAAGCTCCCCCCTTTGCTATCCCAGATATTTGTTCAAACAGCAATAGCAAATAACCCGCTCTCACTGTTTTGTGATACCACTGCGGTGCTGGAGGGATGCAGACGGGGATGTGGGCCGGGAGCCACAAGGGCATACCTCTGGAAATACCAGTGCTGGTCACAAAGCATATCTTGTACATTGGCCCATAGGGATCCCTGGTACAGACGTAAAGAGAAACGTGGGTGCAAGGCCCCCTGGCAGTTTTTAAAAGGGGATCAAATTCTAACCTTTGATGAAGCTATGGAGAAGTTTAGATGGACACAAGGAGACCTTCTCTTCTACTACCAGATCAGAGACTATATAATGAAACACTTACGTGAGTCCTCCAAGACCTCCAGGGAGATCCCACAACCAGTTGTGTTTGAGAAAATTGGGGGGGGGGGGGCCCAATCTCTTTACTTTATAGGAATTATATTACTGACTCAAATCATTCAACAAAATACATTAAGGTGAAGTGGGAGAAGGAATTTGAAATAAGATTAAACGAGGAGAGGTGGTTGCAGTCCATTAAAAATATCTGGCACTCCTTCTCGTCTCCGGGATGGCGGGAGTTTTTGTGGAAGCTTAGAAGTCGGTATCTTCGTGTACCTGAACAGGTGGCTAGATGGAACCCGCAGGTTCCGCCCTCTTGCTGGCAAGAATATGGCGCCTCTCCCACAACACAGGCCCATATTTTCTGGCAGTGCCCTGTAATCAATCAGTATTGGAGCAACATACGTAGGCGACTTCAGGAAATATTTAATATTGTGACCCCATTGGGCCCAGAGCACGTTATTTTAGGCTTATACCCTGTGGAGATGAGATAGATCAGGAAGCTAAATATTTGTGGAATATCTTGATCACAGTTGCACGTAAGGCAATTTCCAGGAGATGGCTTCCCCCCCTGCCGCCCACTGAGTTGGAATGGAAGGAATTGGTAAACAATGTGAAAACATATGAGAGAATTGCTTTCTCCTTAGCTTTGAAGAATCCACAATTCGTAAATAGGTGGACTAGGTGGGAACTTCTTGGTTAGAGGACCTCTGATAAAGGAGGAGCTGAGGTGATTGTTGCCCCTTCCCCTCCACCCTGCCCTCCCTCTGCCTCCCCAATTTGCCCCTGCTTTGGGTGTAAGTATATGGGTAAAGTGCAATGGTTAATGACTATTAATTTAATGCAGTGTGAATTTATTACATCTATGTATACACAGAATGTAGTTATCACATATAATTAAGTGCTTCTCCCTTTTCTCCTTCTTTCTTTTCTCTCTCTTTTTCCCTCTATCTTCCTGTCTGTTACCCCTCTTTGGAGTGTACGTTGAGCTTGTATCATTTGATAGGAAGCGGTAGTCTACACTAGGTGTTTTCTCTTTACTATTCTGTATAAATGTAGTAAAAATATCAATGGATATTTGTTTTTGTAATTCATTAATATGAATAACAAGGTTAACAGATGTCAAAATCCATTGAGAGTGGCCCTGGTGATGGTAGTGGGCCATGCTTAGGTAATGGCTCTTTGTTTTACTATGATGGATACTATATTGTTATAGGTTCTATTATGTGGATCTGTATGGAATATGCTTTTATCAATAAAGATGAAGTATAAAAAAAAAAAGCATTTTTCTGGAATCTGGACCACTAGGGTATATATAGCAGTTTCATACCGTTTGTTTGACATACTGCAGAGGCAACATGAAAACCTTAGCGTCGAATGGCCTGGAAAATAAGTACATATACATACGTAAATAAATACAGGACAGTCAATCTTGCCCTTACTATGCATCAGTCCATCAAAAATTTCTTTATTAAAAGTATTAACAGCAGGAGCCGGCCTGGACATGCAGAATGCTGAGGCACTGCTGAGCATTTTACCTTGCTCTATGCTGGTGACCTGAGTTTGGGAACAAGCACAGGTCACCAGGGGTTGGGGCAGAGGGCAGGAGTGAATGCAGTAGCTGACAGGCAGCTCTCCTCTCCTCTCCTGGTTCGATGAGGTTTGCTGAGTTGACTGCCACCAAATGGAGAGCTGGTGGCAGTGGTGGACGTCTGAGTTGCAGACGCATGTGCGTCACTGGGGTGGGGGGAGAGCTGCAAGATCTTATCTGTGTCAGTCTTCACCATTCATCACTACTGGGTACTGCACTGGAGCTAGGACCCCATGGGAGACTTTTTTTTTTTCCCCCTCTCTCTGGGCGGAGTCGACGCAGGGTTCGTGTTGCCCTCGAGGCCGACATTTCACGTGGCGCTCGTGGGTTGCTGTTATCTGTTGATTCCGCCCCAGCCTCAGTTCTTCTTCTCCTCCTGTCGTTGAGTGTAGACCTCGTGTGGAGACTACAAGCAAGTGTGTAGTTTGTGTTTCGCGGTCTGGTTTTGCCAGTTCTCTGTTCTGTCTCACCCTGCTCGACATCGCTCCTGATGCCGGTAAGACCGTTTGTTATTTCAAAGCAGCGTTGAGTACTGTTTTCTGTTTTACCGTGCGGTCATGTCTCGTCCCGGAGGCAAGAAGTCATCGAAGGCGGGGCGGCCACAAATGCGTCGGTGCCCCTATGGCCACCTTTGTTCTGTGACAGACCAGCATGACCATTGCCTTTCCTGCCTTGGCCTGGCCCACGACATGGACAACTGCGACGTCTGCTTCTTGATGGACTGTCGCGTTCTTGAGATGCGCACATTTAAAGTTGGACATGCGCCACTGACTTTCGGGGGAGGGTTTGCAGTTGGCGGGCCAAGGTCAAGACTCTTGACTCTTCTTCCGGGTCCCCTCCCGGTCTTTACGGCCCGTGGAGGAGGGACCTCTGCCTCTTCCAGCCTTGCCATGGCAGGGGCTCCTTCGCAGTGCAGGAGGCCCAGTCTGCCCCTCTTGGGGGGGGGGTGGGAGGTACCGCTGTGGCAGTCATCTCTTCAGAGGCAAAGGCTCCCCGGTGTAGTGTCCTGGGGCACCTGGGCTGGCACTGTCCTCGGTGCCATCTGGCGGGGCTGCCCTTGGCTCCGGTGCCGTTCGTGGCGTTGAGGCCCAAACGGCACCACGGCTGACGCCGAACCCATCCATGATATCGTTTCCTCCTGGCACCGTTTACAGTGCTGGGGATGTCGGAGTGCCATGGAAGGTGCTGATGCTGTTTCTGGTCTCGGTGCCATGCACGGCACTGGTACTGGAGTTGGCGCCAACTCCGGTGCCGTTCGCCAGCGCCAGGAAGGGATGGCATCGCGGCCAGTGCTGCCGTCACTCTGGTGCCGTCATGTGCCGGGGTGCAGCGCTCGGCGCTCGATGCGCTTCTGCCGCATTTGGCTCCAGTGCAGCCTGCGGTGCGGGGCTGAGGTGGTCTGGCTCGTGGTCCAGGAACTGGTAGGGATCAGGGAGTCATCTGGCATCAGGTCTCTGTGTCCACCTCCTCCTCCTCGGAGGGGCACTCAGTGTCTGATCTGGACTGACTTCCGGATTCTTTGGAATCTTCCGATCCCTCAGTGTCCAGCACCTCGGCCCCCACTCAGCCTCCTTCTGTGGGTCGGATGTTGCCGTCCGGTTCTGGGGTTAGTGGGACTGACCTGCCGGCTGTGGTCCACGTGGCCACTGACCTGCAACCCAGGGCCACTGGTGCTTCTGCTCCTTTAGCTGGGGCACCCCCTTCCTTGATGTGTTTGGACAGTTCGAGTTTAGGACAGCCCGGGGCACCCCAGGAAGGGGAGGGTTCTGTACCCTGGGTGGATTCTTCTGAGTCCACCATTGGTTGTCAGTTGCCTAGGCTAGTGGCTATGAGGAAGAGGGCTTTCTTTGAGTCTGAAGGGTCGAGGGGTCATGGTTTGGCGCAGCGCACCCTCACTGGGACCCGTCCGGGTTCTGGAAGGAGCTGTAGTGCGGACCCTCGCCCTTCTCTGGAATGTTCCACGAGAGAGACCTCAACTTTGGAGGTCAGGGGCTGTCCTTCTGAATTCACACGGTCCCGGTCATGTCATGGGGGATTTCTTCCCATGGGCACAACTCTGACCATCCGATCCGGTTGAACGGTTGTTAGCTGCTGGGACCTCCCGGTCTCCCACCTTGTTGGGAGCTTCCTTTAGGCCCCCCCGGCCTGACAGAGGCTGTTCTGCTGCTGCTAGGTGCTTTTACCTGGGAACAGTTCAGAGGTTTGGCTGCACGTTTCCTTGCCTACCTTAGTGCCTTGGACCAGCAGGTGTTCCACGATGCTGCCGTGCCGGCGAACCTGGAATCTCTGCGCTCGTAAGCCTTCTCATCCCCCTTCCCTGAGGGAGAGGAGTTATCTGTCTACATCTTCCCAGTGTCTGATCTTTCTTCATTTCAGCGCTTCCTCGCAAGGATGCTGGATGAGCTCCATCTCACCCCATCCCCTGTGAGCAATCCCGAGCATGTGACGTGCGCCTTCTTAGGCGAGTACAGTGCAGCCAACCTGGTGGTTCCCGCCTGGCCTAGCCTGTCCCCTTCCGGGAGGCGTCACATCAGCTTTGACAGTGTTCCTTTTCCACTGTTCCAGCCCCGAGGGACCTACGCCAATGGTATTGCACCCCCCCCCCGGGGTCTACAGGTACCTTGCCTCATCCCCCTTTGGGTTTGACATGCCTGGACACCCCCTCTGGGCCTCGCACCTTGCATCGTGACTGACCCCCAGACTCTGACTCTGCGGCTTTCAATTTCTGGAGCAGAAGGACCTTCTATTCGGCACAGATCCTTCTTTCTATAGCTGCACATCCAGCCCACTAGGCTTCCTATGACAAGTTCTTGTGGTCCAGGCTGGGACAGCTCCTAGCTTCAATGCCTGATACGGAGGAAACCAGGCAAGCCATCGTCCTCTCTGCTCAGGGCCTGGAGCTAGCAAGGCACCAAGCAAGGGCATCTTATGACGCCAGTGAGGTAGCTTCCAGAGTTATAGGGACAGTGATCTGCATTAGGCGGACAGCATGGCTTCGCTTATCCTGGTTGTCACCCCTGGTGTAGGGTGATTTCCCCCACCTACCGGAGAACCCACCTTTTTCTCCTGCAGGGTGAGACTGCGGCTTTCGAGGTGCTCTCCCTTCCACACTGGGGGTTCCCCGTGTCACCCGGACAAGTCTCGGGCCTCCCCAGGCCTGTAAGGGTTCTCCCCTCTAGTGTCTCCACCACTGGAGGCTAAGGGACTTAGTGCCTTAGAGACGTATTGGGCCCCCTTCGGGGGGCTCGGTACTCATCCAGTAGTGATGAATGGTGAAAACTGACACAGATAAGATATGAAAATTACTTACCTACTGTAATTCTTGATCTTTCTGTGCATCTTCACCATTCATCACTAAATTCTGCCCATCTTCCCCCTGGTGCCTCAGTCTCTGGGCTCCCCCTTCCCCTGTGTCTCTCCCTGTTGTTCCAGCTCCTCTCTCTCTCCTTTCCCTTGTGGTCAGGAGGCAGGGGCAATCTGGAGGCTCGAAGGTAGGAGTTACTCCTGTAAGGGGTTTTGTTTTTTCTTGGGTGGGGGGGGTCCTTCCTCTTAACAGTTTTTGGCTCTTCTTGGGGCTACGGCTGCTTACTCAACTCGGGCTTCACCTCGGCAGCTTCTCTTTTAAATAGGCAAGAGTGGGTGGTCCAGACAGTCTTTGTCTGCCATAAACTTGCTTAAACTCTAGGAGTCCGGGTCCTGCTTGCCAAGGGTGCAGTCCTCTCCCCCGTTCTTTTCCTCTTCTTCCTTTTTCCAGAGATTCCCCCTCCTTTTTTCCCCAATCCCCTAAACCTAGTCTTCTCCTTTCTGTCCTCTGTTGTTTATTTTTCCTTTTGTTTTTATATAATTTTTATCTATCCCTTGGGCTCCCTTGCCCCACCCTCATCCCTTTTCTTACACTCTCCGGCATCTCAAGACTGAGGCTGGGCGGAGTCAATGATGAGATAACGGCCAACCCACGGTGCCATGTGAAACGCCGGCCCTGTGGTGCTCGGTTTCTCATGCTGATTCCGCCCAGAGGAAATAAAAAAAAAAAAAAAAAGTCTCCCTCGGGATTGAGGTGCAGTACCCAGTAGTGATGAATGGTGAAGATAAACAGAAAGATTAAGAATTATGGTAGGTACATAATTTTCATTTCTGGGTTGCATGCGCGTCTCTACACACATGCGTCACCTGTGTCGCCTTGGCTCAATCAGGGAAGCTGGAAAACAGAAAAAAGGACCTGAGGATTGACCAGCGCACCACACACCTCTCTAGTCTTTCACCACCTGGACACCTCAGGCACTATCTGGAGAGGCTCTCCGGGGGGGGGGGGGTCTCCCGGAGCTCCCCGCCATAGTGGGGTGGGGGGGTGAAAATCTGTGTGGGATCTTGCACAGCAGCTGTACATAGGGGTGAAGTGGTTGCCAGTCTGGGTTGGGAAGGTGGGGTCAGACCCAAGGGGTGAAAAGCTATATGAAACAAAACAAAAAAACACAAACAAAGGATAAGCGGCGTGATATTAAAGTATATGAGCCAAGGCTTGTTTACAGTGACACCCATAGCTCTGATGTTCCAGTAATCAGTTACTATATTACAATAACATTTGTGTGGTACATGCACATCAGTTATAAAGGACGACAATTACAAGTAATACAGGGCATCAGACCTGCATCACAAGTTAAAAGCTGCAGACAGCTACACATGGAAGAAATTATTTCTGAGACCCATATGCAAGAAACATTCAGATAGTTCCTTATTTTTCATGCAACACTCTGACAGCCTTCTGTTCTTCTTACATTGAATTTCTTAATGCCAAGCGAAGGTTATGCATTTTCATTTTTAGCAGAACCATGATGAAAATAACTATTTTCAATCATGTAGCAGCTGCAGTTGCACCAGGTTAAAGCTGTGTTATAAGCACTCCACTTTTACTGACAAAATAGTTGTGTGATTCTTCTCAGGAGATCAGAATCGGTGCTAAACATACAAAAAAGACAGTAAAATGCCACTGTGCATCTAGGATCTTGTGATGCAGTATGGCTGTAAATGCTCACATTTTTTAGCCTGATACTGGTCATCGCTTTCTTTGTGAGTGATTTTTGCTTTTCTGTTGTTTCAGAGGGTGATCCCATGGAAAGGAATCCCCACCCAACGGCAGTGATGCTGACAAGTACACTGAACCTACTCCAAACACTCTCTCTCTCTGCTGGAACCCATGCTGAAATCATGCAGAGTGAAGCCATCAGGACCATGTGTGGGTTGTTCCGCATGCTAGTGGAGAGTGGAGCAATGGATAAGACAAGTAAATATGATAGGATGCCTATGACAAGCCAGTGTTTCTAATGGTGTTTTATGTTTTTAGGGCACAGTGCAAATAAACAGCTGGGCTTGTTTCTAATGGTATTTTATGTTTTTAGGGCACAGTGCAAAAAAAACAGCTGTTATTTTGTATAGTATTAAAGCATAATGGAAATTGCAGCTATTTTGTACCGTATTAGGGCATAATGGAAAGTACAGCTGTTATTTTGAACATATCTTTCCTCCAGGGTACTGGTAGGGTCCTCCCTTCACCACTGCCTGTTATGCCTGCTCACAGAGACTTAACCACTCACCTGACCAGGCCTCCGAGGCCCACCCGTGACACACTGCCCTCCCCCCCGTCCACATATTCAGCATTACTGCCCCACTGTCTTGTCTGGCCACCCTCGGTGTAGGTGAAGGCCTGAAGGCTCCCAGATCCCCTGGTCGGTGGTGATGTGGGTCCGGTGTTGAGTGTGGTGGTCAGTGGTAAAGGGCTTCTTGCACCTTTAGCCATTCCTGAGCTTTTGTTCCCTGTAGTCTCCCCAGACATGTCTCATCATTGGGTGCCTTGACACTTGCTCCAGGCTCCCTAACTGACGCCTCCCCCGCACCACCACCTGTGATCACGTTTACGGCAGTAGAGCAGCGCAGCAGTGAGACCACTCCCTGGAGGAGAGCGTCCATTGGGTTGTTTGATCCTCCTTCCCCAGGCCAGCCCTCCGGCCCTGGCTCATTCCCGAATCTGGGTCATCGTCACAAGCAGTGGCACTGCTGCTGCACTGGCTTACAGGTGTTTTTCTGTACAGTACTAGGGTACAATGGAAAATGCAGTGGTTATTCTGTACAGTGTTAGGGCACAATGGAAAATACAGCTGTTTCATTTTTTTTTTTTTTTTTAAACAAGTTTATTCAATAGGACAGACTAAATACAGTGGACAAACAAGATCATTCAGCTATCACATTGCATCCAATACAAATAAGTAAGATGCAGTTTTTATAATGTAAATACTTATGAAGTATAAAAATATGGAGCCACAAATCTGATATTGTATGGTTTCAATTGAAGGTCCACTAAACCATTAAATCCCACGAAAGGCATGGAATGTAGTAACAAAACAGTTATAACCCAGCATACAGTGGGATGGGGTGAAGTGATATGCCATCACTTAAATGTGCACATCTCCACCCCATACTGATAACAGAAACATGATGTGTACACAATAGAAAAAGGCACTAGTTGTATATACTGTGTACACATCACTAAGAAATAGCAGCACTCTATACACGTCACTAAGGTGACTTGCCAAACTGCATTTCTGAAGCCTCTTTAAAAAAACTATCAACTGCATTGAATTTCCCCACAGTGTAACACAGAAAAGAAAACTTTTGCAAGACAAAAATGTTTCAAGCACACTTACCTGTAATCCGCACTCCCGATGCCCCACACGCCGCACCCTCAGCATGAACACACAAAGTACACTTTTCAAAATATCACCACATCTGAAAATAAACATAATAAAATACCAATCTATAAAATGGAAACCAAATAAAATGTATTTTCCACCCCAGAGAAAACACCGAAACCAGAAGCTAAGCAAATTCCATGACACCCATCCAGTCAGACAGCACCACAAAGTAAACAACCAATCAAAGTACCACACTACAGAATGCGGAACAACCCCAAAAATCAAAGAAGCCCTGCAAACCACAGGTAAAAGCCTGCAATAAAACATAAAATGAAGCTAATAAAATTGGATAACAATAAAACCCCGTGTTGTATAAAATAGATATGTGCTGGAATGTTATGCGAAAGCTGATATAGCAACGCTCGAGGTTCCATCACTCGTGATACCCCGAGCTCACTTGCCATTTGTGCTGATATATCAGCTATCACATAATGTCCCATCATGTATCCCCTTATTCTGTATTAAACTTGCCTTTTAAACCTGGCCAGATAAGTTGGTTCAAACAACAATACGTTGTTATAACAAATTAATTTCATAAGTGTATTGCTCAGAGCCCCCCAGTTAACGAGTTTTTGTTAACTATTAAACAAAGTCTGAACATTATCAGAGACAAGAGAGGAAAGAAAAATATAAGCAGAGTATGATTTACGGTAGAATATGAACTAAATGATGACGGATGTGAGGTACAAAGAAAAGAAGGCCAAAAGGACACTCTAGTTCTCAGCAGGGAAGTGTCAGATCAACTGGGCTGGGTAGAGGGAAGGATCCCAATCTTCTACAGTGTGTTCAGAAGGGGCAGTTAGGGGTAACTGCTGTTTAAAGAGTATCTGTTGATTCCCAGCTGGCTTCCCATGCTATCCATGGGTTCCAGACTGTTCTAAAGGCTTTCTCCCACAAGTGCAACCTGGCAGTTATTGTCTCCAGATCAAGGATATTAACCCTATTCACCCATTCCCGCAGGGCTGCGGGTTCTTTCATAAGCCAGTGCACCTTTATACATTTCATAGTGGCTGCAGAGAGAATTGAGGCCAATTTCCTATTGGACGGGAGGTTAACCAAGACTGGGAAGCCCAGAACCCAGTTTGGATAGCTATTAGGTATGTTTAAAGATAGGACCTGCTCAACCGCCATTTGCACATCCAACCAAAATTGAGCAAGCTTTGGGCACCCCGAAAAAATGTCAGTGCGATCCCACGGCTCTGCATCCCCTCCAGCAATCCACTGTATTAGTCATATTGTAATGCTGGGTCACTGTCGGAATCCAGAAAAAATTCACCCAAGATCCTCCAAAAAGATTCCCTCCACGTGGGGGGAAAATGTTACTCGCCAACCTGTTAATCTATGAAGCCAGTCACCCCAGGGTATCTGACTCGAAATGTCTTTTTCCCCAGGCCACTAATGTCTTTTCTAAGGGTTTAGTCTCTGAGGGCCCCTGGCCGTAAAGGTGGGAAATGGGTTTGATTTTAACTTCTGGTTTAGAGACCTTTTGAATGAATTCTTCCCAAGGATTAGGTGAGCGGGATAAAGAGGATTCATGATCAGCCTCTTTAATAAAGTGTCGTACCTGGAGGTACCTGTGAAAGTCAACATCTTGTAAATTATATTTACCTTTTATTTGTTGAAAGGACATAAAAGCACCCCCTTCCATAAATTGTGTAAATTATGAGTTAAAACCTTGGCTTACCAGATGGTATACTTTAAGTCCAGTCTGGAATCGTGAAGGAAGAATGATGCCGGATAAGAGATAAGAGCTCTTGAACCCTAGAGAGGTTGGTAGTAAGGTACCGCAGGGCTCGGTCCTGGGTCCGATCCTGTTTAATGCATACATATCGGACATCAGGGAGGGTATAGGGTGTGAAATGAGTCTCTTCGCTGATGACTCCAAGATGGGAGAAGTAGTTGAGGGAGAAGAGGGGAGGTTGGCCCTGCAAGGGGACCTGGACACTCTGGAAAGCTGGGCTCACACATGGAAATTAAATTTCAATATCATCAAGTGCAAGGTGTTACATCTTGGGCGGGGAAACCCTAAACACAGGTACACCCTGGGAGGGGAGGCGCTGGAGGCCTCAATAGGGGAAAAAGACCTAGGGGTCATGGTGGATGTATGTATGAATAACTCTGAGCAGTGCAGGAGAGCGTTTATCAAGGCAAACAGGATGTTGGGATGCATTGTAAGGGGGATCACCTCTAGGAGCAAGGAAGTGATTCTGCGCTGTACAATGGACTGGTTAGACCACACCTTGAGTACTGTGTACAGTACTGGAGACCACTTGAAGAGGGACATACAGCTCCTGGAGAGGGTACGAGGAGGGCAACTAAGATGATATTAGGGCTAGGGGGTTTGACGTATGAGGACAGACTTGAGCTCTGCCTGTTTTCATTGGAGGAGAGGAGGCGGGGGACATGATTGAGGTCTTCAAGTACCTCAAGGGAATAAATAGGGTAAACATGGAGGATCTTTAGACTAAAGCAGGGAGGTATCACCAGAGGCATGGTTTAAAGTTGGAAGGTGGAAGGGTGAGGGAAAAGAGGTTTTTCACTGAGAGGGTGGTGGACCCTTGGAATGCACTGCCTGGCGAGCTGGTTCAGAGATCCACAGTGGAGGGCTTCAAGAGGGATGGGACAGACACAGAAAGTGGATGTATCAGATGATGGCCTGTCGGGGGGTGGGGATGGATGATAGGGGTTTCTGGAACATGGGGGGGGGGCGCGGAGGGCCTCGGCACCCAACTAGGGATCTGAGGTTCGAGCAGACTCAATAGACCGTAAGGCCTAATCTGCTGGCAAATAGTATGTTAGTATAATGGTCCCATGGTCGCTGCAGAGGCCAGGGAACATCTGACTAGCCGCAGCATCGTCAGGGTATGTTGGGTCCAAGGGTTACGGGTCAAGGAGGAAATGGTGCCCTCTATATCCATCAGTGTCAACGAGTGCAGAGGGAGACCCCCAGGTTCCCCTTCTTCAGTCGTGTACCAGCCAGATGCCATCCGCTGGGTGACCCATGTACACAGAACCTGCGCCTGACACACACAGTAATAATCATGCAGGTGGGGCATAGCCAGTTCACCCAAATCCCTGGGGAGTTGAACAATCTCTTGGAAGATACGCGAGTGACGCCTACCCCAGATTAATTTATTAATACTTATGATAATCGAATGTCAGTATGTAAGGGGGATGGATATGGGCAGGTTGCTAAACAGAAAGAGGAAACGGGACAGCAGGTTTATTTAGAAGGAATCTATCCTGCCCGCTATAGATAAGGTCAATAAGGACCATCTAGCTAGATCCTGTTGCATTGTTCTCCAGAGCTCATAATAATTGGCCTCAAAAGTCTTTAGTGTCCACATTGATTTGGATTCCCAAATATCAAATTTGATTATTTTTTGGCCCAAACAAAGGGAAATGTGGAATTAAAGGGGGAGGCCCCATACGCCACTTAACCTAAGGACCTCTGACTTTTCATAATTAAGCTTGTATCCTGACAGAGTGCTGAAGCACTCCAAAAGTGTCAGCAGTTGAGGGACCGAAGTTTCAGGCGAGCTCAAAAAGAAGATGGAATCATTGGCATAGGAGGCGAATTTGTTCCCTGCCCCCACCATAACTCCCACTATACCTCTATCCTGGTGGACCGCGCTGCCAGGGGTTGCAGACAGATTGCGAACAGCAGTGAAGACAAAGGGCATCCCTGACGGGTGCCTCTGTACAACAGAAATCTACAGGACCAGACTCTGTTAACCCTGACCTGGGCCTGTAGGAGGGTGTATAGACTTGAAATGATCTTTAAAAATTTAGTCAAGTTTCAGCTGTTTTTCTGTAAAATATTAGGGCACAGTGGAAAATACAGCTGTTATTTTGTAGAGTGTTACGGCATAATGCAAAATACAGCTGTTTTTCTGTGTCATACTAGGGCACAATGGAAAACACAGCTGTTCTTCTGTACAGTGTGGGGGCACAATGAAAAATACAGCTATTCTGTACAGTGTTGGGGCACAATGGAAACTACAGCTGTTACTTTGTACAGTCTTATAGCACAATGCAAAATATAGCTGTTTTTCTGTACAGTACTAGGGCACAATGGAAAATACAGCTGATCTTCCCTTGTCAATCTTCACCATTCATTACTTCCTGGGTGTAAGCCAGGCGCGCAAATCGCGAATTTTTTTTTTTTTTAAAGTTGCCCTAGCGGCCCGCCCTCGAGAGGCGGCGTCATGGCGAGGCCGTTAACAGGACAACTCCTCCTCCAACTCAGTTCTGTTTCTCCCGCCGTCGAGGCAGCACCTGTTTTCGGGCGTCCATTCTCCACTGCGTCAGCGACTCCTCTTTCCACACACTCGGCGCCGATCGGTGGAGGCCGTTCTTTTTTTCTTTTAAAGCGGCGCGGGTGTGTTTTCTATTTTTCTTGTTGAGTTAACGTTATGTCGGTCGGAGCTAGCGTGGCTCAGCAGGCGGCGCCCTATCGTCCGGTGTTACTGTGGCGGCATTTCTCCGTCTCGGACCGGCATGGCGTTTGTCTTCGTTGCCTGGGACCCAACCATGACATGGATTCGTGCGGCGCCTGTTTCTCCATGGACTGCGCGTCGCCTCGAGTCAGCGCATTCAAGCTACGGCAAAGCCCGCCGACCTTAGGGCGGCGTCGCTCAAGGGATTCTCAGGTAAGTCTCTAGGCCCTTCCCGGGTCCCCTCCGGAGCTATCACGGTCTGAGGAGGGTCTCCTAAATCTTTTTCTTGCGAGAGGGAGGCCCTTCTGCCCGGTGTCGGGGAGGCGTCGTAGTCCCTCCGGGCAGCGGCGACACCGTCTGAGCGTACCTCTTGGTGCAGAGCTCCCCCGTGGCGAGCCCCCTGCGTCTTTTGGGCCCTAGCTGGGTGGACCCTCGGCGCGCCTTCCGGCCGTTTCGGATCCTGGCGCCCGTTCGCGGTGCGGTGATGAGCGGCACCGTTCAGCGCGTTTGGTCAGCGCCCGTTGCGGCGCCGGTGATCAGCGGCGCGTTCGTGCTGCCGCGGGATCGGCGCCCGTTAAGCGGCGCCGGTAATCGGCGGCGCCGCTTTGGGCTAGCGCGCCGTTCGCGGTGTCGATGGACGAAGCGGCGCCGTCCGGCGGTGCCGCCCTACTTCAGCGCCCGGCGCCGTGGGCCTGATCCTTCCTCCAGGCGGTGCCACCGCCTGCCCGGCGCCCGTTGAAAACAATGAGCTGAAGCCTGGCTGCTACCCGGCGTGAGGAAGCGGCGGCGCCTCCCGCTGATGCCCGGGCGTTCGCGGCTTGCGCCTTCGAGACCCTGGGGTGGCAGCCAGCATTGAGGTCCTCTGGTCCCGTCCTCTCGGGCGATGATTCAGGCGATGGACCCATCCTGGCACCCCACTCTTGAGTCTAGATTTGATGGCTAGAAAAATTGCCAAGCGGCGCAGGCCCCTCCCTCTGTCCCCCTTTAAATCGCCTCCTGAGGGTTCCCGGCTGGGGTGGCAGAGCCCCTGGGGCAGGCGGGGGTGACGCGGGAGGCTCCCCTCTCCTGGAGCCCAGTGACAGCTACCTGACAGGGGTGCTGTCACTCTCTCTGAGACAGGGGGCTGTGAGTGGGAGGCCCTCTCTGAGTCCGAGGGTCGAGGCAGGGGTCTGCTGCCGGTCGCCTTGGCCACCTCAGGGGGTGGCCAGGAGCCCAAGTGCAGAGCCTCGCCCTCCCTCCAGGTTCTAGGGCGTCGCCGGCGGCGTTTGTGCGGACTGCCTTCTGGATCATACAGTCCGGCGTCGTCAGGGGAGGTTCTCCCCAGGGCTCTTCAGGCTCCGCTTCCCCAGAGTTCCGTTCTGCGGCCTGGTCTGATTCCGGGATCCCCCTCTCAGGGCTCCTTTCCCGGTTCAGAGCCCTCGGGCAGTTGCCTCGGGGAGGTGCCCCTCTCCCATCTCTCTGCCTTCACCACCCCCAGGCCATGTCGGCCCTCACGGATCCGTTATCCTGGGAGCAGTTCAGGAGTTCTGCAGGCCTTCCCCTCATCGTTAGGTACATGCATGGCGGGTCTTTCGGCTCTCCCCGCCCGCAGGAATCCTCTGGGCATTCAGTTCCCCATCATCCTCGTCTCCCTCCTCCGAGGGAGGAACCCCTCTCATCTGTCCTCCGATGCTGATTTCACAGAATATCAGCGTTTCCTCTCGGATGGTGAGGATCTCAGTTCCCTACGTTCGAAGAGACAATACCCGAGCGGAGGCAGCATAAATTCATTGAGTGAGGATAAGTGCCCAGCATCTGGTGGTACCTTCCTGGCCTATCCCTTCCAGGAGGCGTCTATCCGGTCATGGTCCCTGCGCTTCTTCCCCAGCCCGGCGGACTGCCAGCGTGGGTATTGTGCCCCTCTGAGTCTCTAGGTTCCCTTCCCAGCCGTCCTCAGGTTTGGGTATACCTGGATCCTCCTTCTGGCCGTTGCCTGGCTTACGACCGCCCACAGTTCGGACTACCTCTCTCTCAGTTCCGACCCGTTGGGGAGGCGAAGAGTGTTCTCTTCTGCTCAAATGCGAGTGCTTGTTGCATCACATCAGGGCTCACCACGCTGCCTACAACCGGCATCTGTGGTCGATGATGTCCCAGCTGCTGGCATCTATGCCTGAACGGACAAACCAGACAAACCCGTTGCCCTCTCCACGATGAGCCTGGAGCTGGCAAGACACCAAGCAAGGGCATCTTCGGCGCAATGAGGTGGCTTCCAGGCTTGCGAGGACAGCGATCTGCATCAGGCGAGACGGCATGGCTTAAAATCTTTCAGGTTGTCACCCTGGCCGGCGTAGGGTGATTCGCTCCGCCTTCCGGGGACCCGTCTTTTCTCTTCAGAGCTGGAGTCTTTTACAGGGCTCCCTCCGTCTCCTCGTCCTCAGGAGGCACCTCCTAGCTCTTCTCCTCTTAGGCTTTCTGAATAAGCCAGGGTCTTCTCCTTCTGTTTCTCACCAGCAGAAGGCTGGGGGTCTTGTTCCCTCAGGGTATGGCCTCTTCCCCTCCAGGGAAGAGGAGCTTAACACTCACCCAGGAAGTAATGAATGGTGAGATTGACAAGGGAAGATAGGAAAATTACGTACCTACCGTAATTCTTGATCTTCTCTTGTATCTTCACCATTCATTCCACCACTCCCACCATCCCCTCAATGCCTCTTCCTGTAGCTTCTCCACCTCCCGTCTCCTTCCTCTCTCTGCATTTATATGAAATATAGGGAAAATTTCCTTAAATTTTCCAAAAAAAAAAAAAAAAAAAAAAAAAAAAGACAAAAGTAAAAAAAAAAAAATATCTTTTTGGAGGGGTGGTTCTAAAATCCAGAAAAATTACTTACTCTAAGATTCATGGGCCATCTAAGTGGATTGCATTGGCGATCAGACTGCACAACTATCTCTTGCTATTCTTGATGGCAAGATACCTCTGGGGTTTTGGCCTGGCTCAGGCTATTCAGTTTTGATCCTGCAATCCCGTGTTCAGATAGTTGCCCTGAAATCTGATTCCCCCCTATTCTTATCTTGCAGAGCAGAGGAGCGAATCGTCTGTTCCTTTCTCTTTTAAAAAAAAAAAAAAAAAAAAAATGCTGAGGGAACTCTCTCGACTGCTTAGGCATCTTGGTATCTGGGTCAATGCATCTTACTAAAAAAAAAAAAAAAAAAAAAAAATATTTTTTATCTGTAAAAAAAAAAAAAAAAAAAAAAAGTGGAGAAAATCAAACAAGAAAGCAAATGAGGAAGGTAGAGGCTATCCCTCTAAGCTGTTTTACCAGGGAACCTACCTCTTTTCCGTGGAGGCGGACTGCATTTGTCGGGGCAAATTCCTTCCCCTCCGGGGAACCCGTCTCGCTCTCCCTCTCTAGGGCCTCCTCAGGCCCAGAAGGTTCCCCCCTAGTGTGTCACCCACTGAGGGGCTAGGGACACTGTCCTTAGGGTGCAATCAGTCAACCCCTTGGGGGCTTAGTACTCACCATCTGTGATGATTGGTGAACCCAGACACAGATAAGATATTCAATGCGTGCTGCCGTAATTATGATCTTTCTGTGTATCTTCACCATTCATCACAATCCTCCACCTTCCCCTTGGGGCTCCAGTCTCTGAATCCTCCTCCCTCTGTGCCTTCCCTATCTTCACTGCATAGGTGCCGGAACCTCTGGGGCGAAAGGGGCGGTAGCCCCTCCACTTTTTGTTCCTGTATGGTTAAAACCAGTATTGGGAAAGTGCCCTTTCTTCCTTAGACCCCCTCAACTGTTGCCATCTTCCGGCACCCTTGCTTGAGTGAGATTAGTTGGGACACACGGGGGACCAGTCTTCCCTAGGGGTATAATTTGAGTGGCACTCCTCTCTTCTACATATCTTCTTCCCTATGGGGTAGGAGCTGGTGGTTGCCCTCCTTCTGTTATCCATCTAAAAAAAAAAAAAAAAAAAAAAATTTCTTTTTTTCTTTTTTTCACCAAATATCTCTTTAGAGAGAGAGTACTGAATCCCTGTACCCTATCCTTCTCCAGAATAGCCGACTCTGCTTTGGGGTATTGCCAGTCATTCTGTGCCTTGAATTCTGGCAAACAGCTTTGCTAACTCCTTGCAGTTCCTATACAGTCTGGTGACGGACAAGGGTCCTGGATCCCTGTTACCTCTCACTCTCTCTCCTAAAATTCTACCCCCCCCTTCCCTCCCTTCTTCCGCTTCCAGAGATTGGGGCCCCTACCCAATCCCCCTTAGTCTTATTTCTTGTATGCTGTCCTCTCAGTCGTTATTTCTCCTTTTAGTTCAGTTTTCTCTCTTTTTTCCTGTCCCTTGGACTCTCTTGTCCCACCCTCCATCCCTTCCTCTTACCTCTCTGGCGAATCAGAACTGGTAGGCAGGCGGAGTCGATGCAGCCTAACGGCTAATCCTTGAGCGCCACGTAGTACGTCGGCCTAGGAGGCCAGGCGCCCGATGCTGCATCGGCTCTGCCTATCTTTAAAAAAAAAAAAAAAAAGGCTCCCGGGGTCCTGATCTCCGGCCAGTACCATTGTGATGAATGGTGAAGATACACAGAAAGATCATAATTACGGTAAGTACGTAATTTGAATTTCTGTTTTTTTCTCTATTATTCGACGATGCTGAGAGCTGTACTTTTTTTTTTGCTTTAATTGTTTTGCATCATGTCAGGTTCAGGGGCAAAACACAAGTCAAAGGCGGGACGCACCCCTATGCGTCTGGGCTCCTGTGGCCGGCATTTTTCTGTCACGGACCGTCATGATGTTTGTCTCCATTGCCTGGGACCCAATCATGATATGGATGCGTGCGATGCCTGTTTCTCGATGGACCGTCGCATCCTGGAAGTCCGCGCATTCAAGATCGGCAAGGCTCCGCTGACTTTCGGGGGACAGTGCCGCTCCAGGGATTCCCAGGTAAGGTCTCTAGACCCTTCCTCCAAGTCCCCTCTCAGGCCTATGTGGTCTGGAGAGGAGGAGGCCTCCTCATCTTCTCTTGCCAAAGAGGAGGCCTCTTTCCCGGTGTCAGAGGAACACCGGGGTTCCTCCTGGGTCCGCTGTGGAGACATCGCCTCAGCAGCCACCTCCTTGGAGGTGCAGGCTCCCCCAGTGTCGAGGCCCAGGTCCGCTGGGCCCGGCATCACTGGACCCCCGACTGCCGTGAACCTGGTCGGCTCTTCTAGCAGTGCTGAGTCGGGCCCCGGCGCCGAGGGTGGTGCCATGGGTCTGGCCGGCGCCATTGGGGAGTCAGGGCTGGGTTTCTGCGTTGCGGGGGGTCTGGGTTCGTCCGGCACCGCTGCTGGCACCGGCACTGTTCGCGGTGCCATTTCACTGGAGACCCCCTGGGTGGCCAGTATTGTGGTCCAGCTGGTCTCTTCCTCCTCTGAGGATGATTCAGATGTGGACCCGTCCTGGCACCCTGACTTTTCAGAGTTGGGGTCTCCAGTGAGACGAGGTGCTAGGCAGCCCAGCATGCCTATTCCTCTGTCTCCTCTGCTGTCCTTCCCTGAGGCCTCCCAGGCTGGGGGTGGTCTGGGGTCCATGGAGGGGGATGGCGTGGCAGCAGAGGAAGGAGCTCTCCCTCCTTGGGGGGGGTTGTGGCAGCAGCCGATTCGGTGCTGCTGCAGCTCCTTAGGGTGGGGTGTGCGTCCCGAAAGGAGGGCGTTCTCGGGTCGGAGGTCAGAGACCAGGTTGAGGCACCTCGGTCTTCACCTGCCACCCCTCGGGGGGCGGGTAGGAGCCGTAGTGCCGGGCCCGGTCTTTCCTTCTTGAGCCCCAGGGATCTTTCTGGTGGCGTTGCTGTGGGCTGCCATTCTGGACCCATGCAGCCCCAGGTTCGTCATAGGGGAGGATCCCCTACTAGGCTCTTCCAGGCTTCGCATCCCCAGGGTTCTGTTCTGCGACCTGGTTTGTTGTCCGGAATCCCACCAACTCTGCCCCGTTTTCCGGATTTCAGAGCTTCAGCAGAGGATAGTTTCCTCACCGTAGGTGCCCCTCTCCCATTCCTCTGCAGCCACCCCCCTCTCTCCCAGGCCATGTCGGTCCTATGGGTCCATTATCCTGGGAGACGTTCAGAGGCTCTGCGGTGGCCTTCCCCTCATATGTTAGATATATGCATGAGCGGGTTTTTCGCCTATCCCCACCGCTGCAGGAGTCCTCTGGACATTCGCGCTCTCCATCTTCCTTGTACCCCTCTTCGGAGGGAGAGGAACCTGCTGCTTATGTCTCCTCCGATGCTGATTTCACTGAATATCAGCGATTCCTTTTGAGGATGGTGAGGGATCTTCGTATCTCCTTTGTTAGGCGAGACAGTACCGATGGGGAGACGCGCGAATTCCTCTGTGAATTCAGTGCCCAGCATCTGGTGGTACTATCCTGGCCTATTCCCTTCCAGGAGGCGTCTATCCGTTCCTGGCTGTCGCAAGCCATCCTTTCTCCAGCCCCGGCAGACTGCAGAAGAAGGTATTGTGCCCCATTGGAGTCTCTAGGTACTCTCCCCAACCCGCCTTCGGGATTGGCATACCTAGAAACTCCCTCCGGGCACCGCCGCCTGGCATACGACCGTCCAACGGACTGACATTCCCTACAGTTTGACTGGTGGGGGCGAAGAGTGTTCTCTTCCTCTCGGGCGATGTTATGCATTGCATCACATCAGGCTCACCATGCTACCTACAGTAGGCATTTGTGGTCGATGCTCTCCCAAATCTTAGCATCAGTGCCTGATACGGAGCAATCCAGACAAGCTATTGCCCTCCCTGTTATAGGCCTGGAGCTGGCAAGACACCAAGCAAGGGCATCTTATGACGCCAGTGAGGTGGCTTGCAGGGACAGCGATCTGTAGTAGACGGATGGCATGGCTTTGTTTATCAATGTTGTTACCCCTGGCCTGGCGTAGGGTGATTTGCTCTGCTTTCCGGGGGACCCGTCTTTTTTCCTCCAGAGTTAGGAGACTTCTCCAGGGGCTTCCTCCATCTCCCCGTCCTCGGGGGACACCTCCTAGCTCTCCTCCACCATAGGCTTCTCACCTGATTAGCCCAGGGTCTTCCCCTTCTGTTTCCCATCAACAGGAGGCTGGGGGTCTTTTTCCCTCAGGGTTCCTATTACCCCCCCCCACCGCTTGGTACTCACCCAAGCAGTAATGAATGGTGAAGACTGACAAGGGAAGATATGAAAATTATGTACCTACCGTAATTCTTGATTTTGTCTTGCATCTTCACCATTCATTACTGATACCCGCCCACCTTCCCCTCAGTGGTCTCCTACTGCAGCGTCTCCCCCTCCCTTCTCATTCCTCTTCTTTCCTTTGGCCTTTATGCAAAAAAAAAAACTATCCTGGTTTCCATTTTTCTCTGGACTGGTCTTTTTTCCTCAAGGTAAAGGGCAACGGGTAGGACTTTTTTCCTATCCTGAGGGAACTCTTTCTGACTGTCCCTAAGGGTGACCTCTTGGCTCCTTAGCCACATGGTTCAGTTCACAGATGAAGTGACTGTCCCTCTAGGGCTCGGCCTCAAATTTCAGGTTCCCTCTGGCAGGCATTATTTAGTTGTCAGCTTCTTCTGGTTGGTGCTTCTGCACTTCTTTAACCTTGAACTGTTGTCCTTGCCTTGCCTTCAGGGAGTCCGATTGAGTTCCCACTCTATCCTTCATACAAAGCTGCCTTTTGTAGGGCCTAGCCCCTACCCACACACTTCTGTGTTAGCACTTAACAAGGTGCAACGGGGCTTATCCCTCTCATAGATGGGTGCTCTCCTTCCGGAACAGATTTCTCCCTGGGCAGTCTGTGAGCTCTCAGCTAGAATGTAGGGGGTTGGGATGATGAGAAGTTAGAGAATCTGCCCTTTGTGTCCAATCAATACAAGCGGTTCAGTTGAACCTTTTCTCAGTCCTATCAGGAGGGATTCTTGCTCCCTTGTTTTTGGTTCCGAGCTTATAACCCTCTTAACCAATATATCTATGGGAAGTGTTCTCCCCTCTCAGTATCCCTTCTTTTTCTTCTTCTTCCTTTTCTCTTTATCTGTTCCTCCCTTAGAGCTGCCCCAGAAGAGAGGCCCTGTGGTCCCTTAGGGTAGGTATTCTCCCTCTTCTGTCTGTCTTCCACCAGCTTATTCCTTTTTCAGTTTATATCCTTTCCTTTTTCTGTCCCTCGTCTCTCTTGCCTCACTCTCCCTTTTTTTTCCTTTACCCTTTATTTCGCCTCTCCGGCTACCAGGACTGAGATGGAGGAGGAGTCTGCGGCACCTAATGGCCACCCCTCGCGCATGATGCAGCGCATCGCTCTCGTGGGTGGTGCCTTTGGAGCAGACTCAAAAAAAAAAAAAAAATCTCCTGTAGCGGTTGCGCGCCTCCGGCACTAACCCAAGCAGTAATGAATGGTGAAGGTACAAGAGAAGATCAAGAATTACGGTAGGTACATCATTTTCATTTCTGTACAGTGTTGGGGCACAGTGGAAAATACAGCTGTTGTGTACAGTGTTAGGGCACAATGGAATATACTGCTGTTCTTTACAGTATTAGGGCACAATGAAAAATACATTTGTTATTTTGTACAGTGTTGGGGCACAATGGAAAATACAGCTGTTATTCTGAATCTGTACAGTGTTAGGGCACAATGGAAAATGCAGCTGTTATTCTGTACAATGTTAGAGCACAACAGAATATACTGCTCTTCTGCACAATATTAGGGCACAATGAAAAATACATTTGTTATTTTGTACAGTGGGGCACAATGGAAAATGCATCTTATTTTGTACATTGTAAGGGCACAATGGAAAATAAAGCTGTTTTTTTCTGTATAGTATTAAAACACAATGGAAAATATAGCTTTTATTTTGTGCAGTGTTAGGGCACAATGGAAAATAAAGCTGTAATTCTGTACAGTATTAGAGTACAATGGAAAATACATCTGTTATGTTGTACAGTATTAGGGTAGAGTGCAATATAGAGGATAATATATGGGCATGCATCGGTAACTGGTTTAACTGGCGAGAGGTCGCCATGGCGACCATGTAAACCTCGAACAAAGTGCTTGAGAGGTTTATGTCGCCATGGTAACCGCGACGGTTATTCAAACTGGTTGCGTGGCGACCACATTACATTTTATAGTGTGTGGCCATACATTTCAATTTAAAAACTTAAGCACGATCCTTACTGTTTAAATTTTAGTCACCGCCATGGCCGTTTCTGGAAGGCTGTCGGTTGTGTAGTACACATACACAAAACTATCCCTGTTGTTAACCTATCAATGTGACGTAGCATCGATAGGTTAACACTGGAACGGACAAAGGATGGTGAACAACCTTAGGAAATGATGATTTCCTAAAGTTAACAGCGTTCTACCATACATTATATAGCCGTTATCCAGTTCTTGTTTTGGGACACCAAGCTGACCTTAAGTTGTCCCTGGTGTAGTAGTTTCAGTACTCTTGCCAACCCTGTGTTTTAATGCATATGATCTTTCAGTAGTTGAAATGAGCATCTGGGAATTTTTTTCAACCTTTTTATATCCATGTTTTATTTATGTTTAACTTTATTTTTCTTTAACACAAAAGCTGATGAACAAGGATACGTGGAAAGACAGCATATGCAGGTATTATGCAGTAGATCCACTTACAAATAATGTATGACACTGCCTGCCCTGGTAGTACACTTCAGAGGAATTACAGATGCCTTATGAGTCGCAACCCCCGGTGAATAAAGAAAAGATCTAGCTGTATGCCACTATACATACCATCATGACCTGAAGGTCTAAGAATAGCTCCCTTTGTAATGCCTTACATCATCACCTTGCTTAGAGACTGACGAGAAGTTCTGAGTAATGTCAGCTATATACTATGTTGCAAAGATGAGTGCTATTCTTTTGGTAGAACTATCAACAAAAAGTGACAGTACTAAGAACAAAAAATAAAGGAATAGGTACAGAGCTTAATGGGATACATTACAATAAAAAAAAAAAAAAATTAATGTTGTTTTAAAACCATCTCCGGTATCCATGTAAAATGAGTTGGTGAGTGCTTGGCTTTTTTTAAATTGCAATGTGTATTAGTTGCTGGAGCACCACCGTCCTGGTGCGTAACCTCACTTATTTTCTTGGTAATGGGATACAGCATGGAATGGTTCCCGGACAGTTAAGATTAAAAAAGAAAATAAAATCCCCCTTTAAATTGGCCATCTCTTTAAATAGCTTCGGTCCTTCAAAAGAAACAACATACATAGATATATACTGTACATAGATTCTGACACGAGATAAAGACTCATTAGTTTAACTTCTGTACTTGGTAAAGTGTTGGAAAGACTAATTCAAAAACTTATTAATGATCACCTTAATTCTGAAGGACAGTTAGACATCACACAGCATGGTTTTTACCAGGGGAGATCGTGTGTTACTAATTTGATTAACTTCTTCGAGCCTGTGAGCGCAGCCTTGGATGTGAATATACCGGTGGATGTGGCTTATTTGAATTTTTCCACAGCTTTTGACAAAGTATCCCATAATATAATAATTGAAAAGCTAATACTGTGTAAGCTACACCCCAATATAAAATTAGCTGGATTGAATATTGGCTGCATAACAGGAAGCAAAGAGTGATTATCAAGGGGTATGCATCTGATTGGGGACAGGTGACCAGCGGAGTGCCGCAGGGCTCTGTTCTGGGCCCTACCCTGTTTAACATTATGGTTTCTTCTATGCAGTCATTTTCGGGTACCTGGATGAGTAAATATGCTGATGACTGTAAATTCGGAGGTATTGTTACCAACCAAAAATCTGCCTCTTTCTAGGGACATGGATATGTTGTTCATCCACACTCATTGGCAGTATCCTTGCCGCTTTAAATCTTGCCGGAAGGTCTTCAAGCTTGCTCCTCCCACCCACCCGGGTGGTATAACTCTCGGCTCCGCCCCATGACGCCAGATCTTCCTTACCGCTTGGAAGCTCAGGTTCCCTCCTTAACGCTCTGCGTTTGCGACTGGTTCCTATTTCTCCGTTTGCGGATTTAAAAATAAAATTTTGCAAAAAGACTTCAGTCTTCTATCCCTCGCGGCTGCGATGGACAAATCGACTCCCGGATTTCGGAGATGCCCATGCGGGCAGAAGATGTCTCGGACGGATCCACACTCCACGTGTGTCTACTGCTTAGGCCTTGAGCACGACCCGCAGGCTTGCGACCTGTGCTCATCTTTCTCGGCCTACGTCCTCGAAGACCGTGCTGCCCGATTGCAACTGGAGCGTCCGAGAAGCGTTCCCTCGGTGAAGTCAAGGAGGCCGGTTAAGCGGTATCCTTGGCCAGCGGGCTTCAGCCCGGATCAGCTCGAGCGGATGGTCGCCCTCGAAGAGGAGGCGCGGGCCGTGATCTTCCTCGGCGCGGCATTTATCCCGCTCTCTCGGGTTCTTCCTACGCGGCTTCTTTTAAGGAGCTTTGTCTGTCCTCCACTAAAGGAGAAGGGCCTGCGTCTGCTGGACCTTATTCTCGGTCCAAAAGAGGGACAGGGTAGAATCCCTCCGTCGGCGGCTCTTGGGAGGCGGGAAGGTCCCTCTCCCGGGCCGTCGACCGTCGGCTTGATCGGCCAGCTCGCTTCGGCCACTGGCCTCACGGTGTCCCGTCAGGTCAGTTGGCCGAGACTCCACTGATGAAGTCGAGATTTTTCTCGACCCATTGGACAGAGCTGTCGCCTTTAGCTGGCAGATTCCCTCTCCCGGTTCCCGGGAGGAGTTGAGAATCCGATGGGCTCGCCTGTGCCTCGGTTCGGAGCCCTCGGATGGACCTTCCGAGCGAAGGAGTGCGGTTCCGGCCGACACCTCCCGCACCGACCCGGAAATTCCGGGACTCTCGATCTCGGTCTCGGACCTCTTCGCGGTCCAGCCGTTCCACCGTCATAGGCGGTCTCGGTCTCGGCTTGCAGCGATGGCGGCGTCGCCGCTCGTCTCGTCCTCCTCCTCCGGATGAGGAGGCTTCGGCGTAAGTGCGTCGACGGTGCGAGGACCTTATGTTCAACAGCTCCTCCTGGCGCGAATAAGCCGACTCCGGCGCCTTCCCCGGCCATTAAGTGGCTGTCACGGGCAGCCGACACAACCCCTCGACTTGTCCGCGAGAGCCTATACCCAGGCGGTTGTTGGCCAAAACCAGCTGCTCCACCGATTCGGTGGAACCTCCGCCTCCACAGCCACCAATTGGGGCTCCGACCAAAGATTCTCATTAATGAGGTTTACCCATCGACTGTCAGTTACCCTCACTCCCGACCGACCTCGGCAGGTGAAGGGTGGCTCAGGCCAGAGGCAGCTCTTGAGGACTCTTCGAGTCCGAAGATGATTCCTCCTTCTTCTCCAAGCGACTGGACTTGGAGTCTTCAGGAGGTCAGTCAATGGGCGATAGCCGTCGGTCTTCCTAGGACTGCTTGGCTCATCTCGGAGTCTACGGGATGGGCCAACCCGTTCCAAGCGGGCCAGGTATCCCCTCACAGAGATTCTGGACCGAGGGATTCTCCGACGGAGGCCTTTCGGTGGCCGAGGCCATAGTGGGTCCGGCACTGGAACTTTGCAGCGCCCTGCTTCCTGCCCTCGCCTCGGCCAGGATGGCCAGGAAGTATGCGGTCCCTACCGGTTCCTTGTCCGGTTTTGGAACACCCTCTGCTGAGGTTGGTTACCGACAGCGTTTTCGGCGCGGCTGGCGCCAGGGATGTGGACAAACCTCCTGACAAGGGTCCAAGAAATTGGACTATGTCGGGCGAAAAGTCTACGCTAGTGCTCCTCTCTCTCGCCTCCAGGCCAGTTCGGCCATCCTCATGGCACATTTTCTCATGCCCTGTTGGGCTCCTGGATGAGGTCATCCCTCATCTTCCCGCCGATCTGCAGACTACGGTTAAGCAGGTGCGGGACCAGGAGCGAGCGGTGGCCAAACAGCAGCTCAGACTGCTTTGGATATAGGGGACTCATGTGCCAGATCGGTGGCGGCCGCAGTGGCTATGCGTCGGCGGGCTTGGCTGAGGATATCCACCTTTACGTCGGATACCCAGCACAAGTTGGCGGATGTTCCCTTTTTGGGGACTGACCTCTTCGGCCCTGGGGTGGAAGGTCACCTGCAGAGGATCGAGAAGTCCAATGCCACCTTGGACTCGGTCTCTTCCGCTCAGAAGGACAAGGCAGCAAACCACACCCTAAGCCCTTTCGTCCTTCTGTGCCCCGGCGCCCGTCCAACAACGTCAGGGCCAGCAGGCTCGACCTTGGCATCCCAAACCCAAGCCGCCAGCTTCCTCTAACAGGAGGCAGGGAGGAAAGGGCCCAGGAGGTCCCTCGGCCGGTCCCTCCTCCAAGCCTGCCCAGTGACGGGCTGAGGGGTGTCGCCCCCATCCCCGTCACCTTACCCCTGGGTCCCCCCGTGGGGGGACGGCTCCGGCACTTCCGTTCCGCCTGGTCCGCTGTTACCACGGACAGGTGGGTCTTGGAGGTGGTGGGAAGAGGCCTGCCTCTGGAATTCGAACAGGCACCACCCTTCAGAGCCGTCGCCCCTCGGGGGGCTCCGGGATCCCCAGCCTCACTGGCGGCTCGTCGAGCCGACATCGCTCTCCTCCTCCAGAAGGAGGTGGTAAGAGAGGTGGTGGACCCTCCTTCAGACCCAGGGTTTGTGTCCAGGTACTTCCTGGTTCCGAAACGGACGGGGGGCTGGCGCCCCATTCTCGACCTACACGACCTAAACAAGTTCCTAAGGTCTCGAACCTTCAGGATGGTCACTCTGGCTCAGATAATACCATCCTTGGAGCGAGGCGTGTGGTTCTGCTCTCTGGACTTGCAGAATGACGTTTTTCCGTCCCTATCCGTCCGTCTCACCAGAGATTCCTTCGCTTCAGGCGGAGGGATCCCTCTTCGAGTTCAAGCCATGCCCTTGGCTTGTCTCCAGCTCCCAGGGTCTTCACCAAATGCATGGCAGTGGTGACAGCATTCCCTCTGGCGCGGGGTCGGGTGTACCCCTTACCTGGACGACTGGCTGATAGCAGCTCCCTCAGGGAGGGCGGGTGGTCCAGAGATCTGGCCCTCAGGTCTGCTCTCAACTGGGCCTCCTTATCCAAGCGAGGCCAAGTGCGGACTCGAGCGAGCAGGTGATTCTATTCAGCCGGGCGCAGCTCGACTCTCTTCGAGCCAGGCGCGGCTCGGCGGACAGGGCCGAGGTTCTTTCCTCCTTTGCCCGATCATTTCTGGTTGGGAATTGCGCCCTACCGGGACTTCCTGTGCCTCCTGGGTCTCATGGCGGCCTGCACCAGCGTGGTCCGTTGGGCCCGCTGGAACATCCGTCCCTTCAGTGGGGACTGGCCAGCCAGTGGTCTGGCCTTGCGATCCCTGGACCAGCTTGTAGCCGGTGACACAGGGGATGTGGAGCAGCTCTCCAGTGGTGGACCGTTCCAGATCATTTGCAGGAGGGCATCCGTTACGTCCGCCCGAGCGCCGGTCTCTCTATCGACCGATGCCTCTCTGATGGGTTGGGGTGCTCATCTGAGGACACGGGCTCATGGCCTCTGGTCCCCTGGGAGTCCGATGCCACATCAACCTGCTGGAGCTCCGGCGGTCCGCCTAGCTCTACCGCCTTTGCTCCGTTCCTCCGGGGTCAAGTGGTCCGAGTCCAGGCGGACAATACCACGACCATGTACTATCTGAACCGCCAGGCGGGGCACGCGGTCCATGCTTCTATGCAAGGAAGCTCTCCGCATTTGGTCATCGTGCGCAGCCTGAGGCGGATCTCCTAGCCATTCACGTGGCAGGAGCCTCCAACACCCTGGCCGATGCCCTGGGCGGATAGGGGCTGCATCCACGAGTGGTCTCTCCTGCCGGAGGTAGTACAGCATCTGTTCTCCTTTGGGGCACTCCTCAGGTGGACCTGTTTGCCTCCATGGAGAGCGAAGCTGAGTCTGTTCCATGCCGCCCCCTCAGCAGGGCTCGCTGCAGGGGATGCCTTCTCGAGGCAATGGACCCGGGCCTCTTTACGCCTTTCCCCTTTTCCCTTGATCCACAAGGTGCTTCTCAAGGCGAGGGAGGGACAAGGCGCAGGTGATTCTGATAGCCCCAGACTGGCCTCGCCAGTTCTGGTACCAGATCTCCTCAGTCTCAGCTCCAGGATTCCGGCAGCTTCCAGCTCGCCGGACCTGCTCTCAGTCAATCAGGGAAGATGTTCCATCGGACCTTCAATCCCTGCACCTGACTGGCCTGGTTCCTGGCTAGAGTTCCAGGCCTTGGGTCTTTCCGACGAGGTCCTCAATGTAGTTGAGGCGTCCCGTAAGGAGTCGACCAGAAAATGCTATGCCTTCAAATGGAAAAGGTTTTCCATTTGGTGTCAGGGCAAGGGCTTGGACCCTTCCTCCTGTTCCTTGGCAAGCATCTTGGACTATTTATGGTCCCTTTCTAGTCAAGGGCTTAGGTCGGCGACCCTAAGGGTGCACCTGCAGCCATCTCTGCTTCCAGGCGCGGGCGGGAAGCAGTCGGTGGCGCAGGAGAAGGTGGTCTGGCGCTTTTCAAAGGCCTTGATCACATTTCCTCCAGTCGAGGGAACCCCCCACCTCCGTGGGATCTACTGCTGGTACTGGCAAAGCTCATGGGCAAGCCATTCGAACCTATGCACAGGTGTGCTCTCTCTCACCTGTTGTGGAAGACCGCCTTCTTGGTGGCTATCACGTCAGCCAGAAGGATGGGAGAGCTCCAGGCGCTTTCCATCGAGTCTCCTTACCTGGTCTTCCACAGGGACAAGGTTGTCCCGCCCCCCACCGAAATTCCTTCCGAAGGTGGTGTGAGGTTTCACCTTAACCAGGTGTTGACTCTGCCGGTGTTCTACCCCAATCACACCTCCCGGAGGCCGAATATAGGCTCCACACTCTGGACCCGAGAAGGGCGCTCACTATAAGGAGCGCACTGCTGAAATTCGGGGAGAGGTTCGCCAGCTGTTTGTCACCTGCGCTGAAGCCGCACCTGGCAGACCTGCAGCCAAGCGGACGATAAGCAGGTGGGTCACCTCCTGCATAGATCTCTGCTATAGGTTGGCAGGCATGGAGCCTCCCAGAGGGATAAGAGCTCATTCTACCCGCCATACTGCTGCAACGGTGGCTGCTTCCAGGGGCGTCCCTATCCAGAAATCTGCAGGGCTGCTACCTGAAGTCAGCAAACACCTTCATTACCCACTACCACATCGACCTTGAGTCACGCCGGATGCTGGTTTTGGGGCCTCGGTTCTCCAGTCTCTCTTTCCCAAGTAAGTATATGAGGTGATAGTCTTGCCTCCCTCCTCCCAGAGAACTGCTAGGATCTGCCAATGGTGTGGATGAACAACATATCCATGTCCTAAATACAGGTTACTCACCTGTAACAGGGGTTCTAGGAATGGTATATGTTGTTCATCCACGACCCACCCGACCTCCCCGGCTTCGACGCACAACCTGAGCTTCCAGCGGGCCAGATCTGGCGTCATGGGGCGGAGCCGAGAGTTATACCACCCGGGTGGGTGGGAGGAGCAAGCTTGAAGACCTTCCGGCAAGATTTAAAGCGGCAAGGATACTGCCAATGAGTGTGGATGAACAACATATACCATTCCTAGAACTCCTGTTACAGGTGAGTAACCTGTATTTATTCCAGACTAATTTAGATCATCTGGCAAACTGGGCTTCTGAGCACAGATTGGTATTCAATGAGGCAAAATGTAAAATAATGCATTTTGGTAAAAACAATCCATGTTATGATTATGAAATAAATGGTATCAAACTAAATGTAACTGATACTGAAAAAGATCTAGGAGTCTATATTACACCAGACTTAAAGTTTGATAAACATAGAAATACAATAATTAAGAAGTGTTATGGTATTTATCATTGTATAAAGAGGAATATTAAGAGTCCGCGTGCAGAAGTGATTACGCCATTATATACTTCCTTGATTAGACCTCATTTGGAATACTGTGCCCAGTTCTGTGTACCGTACACTGTTGAGGGGAAATGTAAAATTGAGAAAGTTCAAAGAAAGATCACAAAACAAATAGATAATATGAAATATAAGTCATATGGTGAAAGATTGTACACGTTGAATCTATACTCCATGGACTATTGAAGAATTAGAGGAGATCTTTGGTATACAAAACTTGTTTTAATGAAGTCCTTCAATATACATTAGGACTTCAAAAACAAAATGTAAATGATCGAAATACTAGGTCACATAAGTATAAATTTAAAGGTGAAGTTAATAAAACCACAAAAAGGAATCATTGGTTTACTCAGAGGGTTATTACTGTATGGAATGAACTACCCAGTCATATAATTGAAAGTGGTGATATGGAGGTATTTATAAAAGATTGGATGAATTTATGGTTGAGCATTATTATTACCACCATTGAAATATTAATGGTGGCAAGTTCTATAAAGGACCTTGGTCTGTTTGAACTTGTAATGATTCTATGATGGTTTGTCCAGTTTGCTAATTTCCGACATGACGTTGGATCAGAGTTACTGAGCCTCTTGCCCTTCCTTTCCCTTCCCCAATCGGGTACTGCTTTTTGGAGCCTTCTCACCTCACTCCTGTACACAGTTCAAGATGGTTGGGGTGGGATACATGACAAAATCCACTGAGCTGGGACCAATCGGGCAGATTTTTTCAGCTACCTCTGAAAGTGGGCGAGCTAAAAATAACTTCTACCTGCACATCATCTGGAGCAGCTGAGCTGAGGAATTGTCTCGCCACCGTAGAAAGCCAAATTGGAAAGATGGAGGACATTAAAGAAGCTGTTGCAGCTTAAATACATGAGCAAGATAGAACCGTTAGGCACCTTTGGGACCATGCGGAGGACTTTGAAAACGGGATCTGGAGGAATAATGTCCAGTTTGTCCAGTTCCCAAAACACTGTGAGGGCTGGGACGCTATATAATTCCTCCAGTCGCTTTCCTATACTTCTCTAGCGCCAAGGGGAGTTTCTTGGAGATTGAAAGGTCACGCTTTTCCCTGTGCCCCCCACTGAGACCTGTATGGTATATGAATTTTAGCAAGGTCTTTGACTCTGTGCCCCACAGGAGCCTTGTGAAAAAATTGAGATCTGGGAATGGGGGACAGATTAACTCGGTGGATTAGTAATTGAGTGTGTTTGTGTGTGTGTGGGGGGGTGTGGAGGGTAGTTTTTAGTGAGAAATAGTCTGATTAGACAAGTCACTAGTTTGGGGTACCACAGAGTTCGGTCCTGGTGCCAGTCCTTCTCAGTATATTAATATGTAATCTATGGGAAGGAATCCAGGGTAAAATTAGTTTCTTTGCAGATGATAACCATTACTGGAGGCAGGGTGGATACAGTGGAGGAATTACAAGGAATGCAAGTATATCGGGACAGACGGAAAAAGTGGTCAGAGATATGTCAAGAACCTGTTTATGAAGGACAGCTACCACTTGGAAGCTGTGCAGAGGAGGGTCACAAAGAAGATTTAAGGGTAGCAGGGGAAGATGTATGTGGAGAGGCTAGAGTGTTCTCAGTATGTACTCTCTGGAGACCAGGAGAGAGAGAAACGGGACATGATGGAGACCTTTAATGACCTAAGAGGTATTAACAAAGTGGACAGAAAGTGACCAGTTCACAGGAAGTGAGGGCAAGATAACAAGAGACCACGAATGGAAACTGGTAGGATATAAGGAAGTTTTTACGAACATACGAAGAAGCCAGCAGAAGGTGGCCATTTAGTCTTATGTAGTCTGCTCGTATTGCAGGGTCCACAGCTTGAGTTACTGACCCAGCCCCCCCAAAACCTTTCCATCCTCCATACCCATGATCCTTACTTTCCCCCCATGCCTATCCCAGCCTCTCTTGAAGCTACCCACCATCTTCAACAAGACCACCTGTTCTGGCAGCGCATTCCAAGTGTCCACTGCCCTCTCTGTGAAGAAGTGCTTCCTGACCTCCCTCCTAAGCCTCCCCCAGTTTAAGATTGCCCCCTTGTGTTATGGTTGCCACTTAGCTTAAAGAGACCTTCCTTATCCACCTTATTTATCCCTTTCAAGTACTTGAAGGTTTCAGTCATGTCCCCCTTCTCTCTCCTGTCCTCCAGGGAGTACATGTTCATGTGCCTTACCCTGTTGATCTGCTATCACCTTAGTAGCCTTCTTCTGGACCTTCTCCAGCAGGTTAGTGTCCTTTTTGAGGTGTGGGCACCAGAAATGAACTGCATAGTCTAGATGTGGCCCCACTAGTGACCTGTACAAGGGCAAGTATAACCTCCTCTCACCTACTACTGATCCCCCTAGCTATGCATCCCAGCATCTTGTTTGCCCTTGCTGCTGCTTTCTTGCACTGTGTGGAGTAGTCACTAGTGATGATCATTTCCAGGTCCTTTTCCTCCTCTGGTTGCAGATACCTGAACTCCACCCAGGCAGTACTCCGTCCTGGGATTCTTGGCTCCAGTGTGCATAACTTTTAATTTCTTGGCATTGAAGCCAAGCTGCCAGATCCCGGACCACCTCCACAGCTTTTCCAGATCATCGTGTAGGTCCTGTATCCCTTCAGCTGTGTCCACTCTGCCGTAGAGCTTGGTGTTGTCCCCGAAAAGGCACATTTTGCCCTTAATGTCATCCTCCGTGTCATTGATGAAGACATTGAGCAACACCAGCCCCATCGAGTCCTGTGGGACCCCACTGGTGCCCTCTCTGGTGCCAGATGACTTCCCCCTCAACCACCCTCTGGGTTCTGTCCCTTGGCCAGTTTTCAACTGATCTGGTCGTCATCCCCCCAACCCCGAGATCTGCCAACTTCCTGATCAACCTTTTGTGGGGCACAGAGACAAAGACCTTGCTAAAATCCAGATAGAGGATGTCTACTGCTTTGCCCCTGTCTACTGTCTTAGTGACCCTGCCAAAGAAGTCAGTTAGTCTTAGTGACCCAGTCAAAGTCGATCAGATTTGACACAGTCCCCCCTCCCATGAACCCGTACTATCTTGCGTCCTTGTGATTATGCTCCTCTAGATATTCTACCAACCTTCTTTACAGAAAGTGTTGTGGAGAAATAGAACGCGTTGCCCGAAGAAATCTGTCTCTGAATCCAAGCACAGGTGTGATAGGTACAGGGGAAAAGTGCAAACCAGTGGGCAGATGAGGGAAAGTGATAATGGACCAGTGAGAGGTGTTGAAATGTAGTCAGGGCCATCATTAGACTAGTTCTGGTCCAACATGCATGCAGTTACTGGGCAAACTCGATGGCTCTTTGGTGCCCTGGCTGTCATTATGTGTACCCAGCAGCTCCTCTGTCTTTGAAGGCATCACCACAGGCTTTCTGGTCAATCCATTCAAGTCCGAACTCAACTCCTTGCAGGTGATTCACGTCATCAGGACAGAGCAAGACTCCCATGGGGCTGACTCTGCAGACTGGGTACTCGGGCTTGCCTTCTTGCTTGATCATTTCAGGTTGGGCACTTGTGCTTTGCCTGGAACTTCCTGCAGCTGTTGGGGTGTATGGTGTCCTGCACCAGTGTGGTCCAGTGGGCCCACTGGTGGATGTATCAGCTTTGCTGGGAGCTGTGCTGTCAGTAGTCTCAGTGCCTACATCTCTTGGGCCAGCCATTTACAGTGACCCAGCTGATGAGGGATGCCATTCAGTGGTTGCTAGTCCCACAGCATCTGGAGGAAGGAGTCCCATTTGTCTACCCAGAGCCCTCTGTCATTCTGACTACAGACGTGGGGAGCCTGCTTGGGGACCACAGAGTTCCTGGGCTGTTGACCCCCAAGGAGTCCTGTCCCAACATCAGCTTACTGGAGCTCCATGTAATATGCGTAGATCTGATGGAATTCACTCCTTTTGTCTTTAGTCAGGTCATGCAAGTCCAGACAGCACCACGATGATGTCCTACCTGAACAAGCAGGGCAGCATGCACTCTTCCCTTGTGTCTGGAGGCACTCTGCACCTGGACTTTAATGCACAGCTTAGGTGCACATCTCCTGGGGATTCATGTCACAGGCGCTGACAACCAGCTGGCGGACACCTTCAGCCAGGTGGGCGAGACTTTGCACGAGTGGGCTCTGCATCAGGAGGTGGTGAACCACCTGTTCCCCCGTTGGGCATTCCTCTGGTGGATCTCTGTCTTCAGGGAGAATGTGAAAGTGAGGCTGTTTTGTGCCTATCCCCCTCAGTCTAGGACACTGTTGGAGGATGCCTTTTCAAGACCCTGGACCCCAGGCCTCCTTGTATCCTTCTCTCCCGTTCCCTTGATCCACAAGGTGGTGGTCAAGGTGTGTAGGGGACAAAACACAGATGATCCTGATTGCACCAAACTGGCCTTGCCAGTTTTGGTAGTTGGATCTACTCAGCCTCAGCAGCAGACCTCTGTGGTCGTTGTTCCTGTGCCCGGATTGGCTGTCCTATCATCGAGGAAGATCCTGCACACGGATCTAAAGTCCCAGTACCTCACAGCCTGGTTTCTGAGTGGCAAGAGTTCCAGACTGGGACTGTGTACTCCAGGTCACTCTTTCCCTATTAACTCTTTCTGCACCCACCCTTTCCTGTCTGCTGCAGCCTGGCTAAAGTCCCACCCCATCCATAGTAGTGTCCAAATTATTTACCCCTCCTCTGCCATTATTGTAATAAACAAGTACATGACAGCCATCGTCACTTTCTGTAGTTTTAGCCCAGTTTTTCCCCCAGTCGTCGGTAATATATCCCTCCTTTTCTTTACCTCTCTAACCTGCCACCCCATACATGGCCTCTTCCCCCTATATGTGTAGTTGCCGGCTGCCTCACTCAAAAGATCTCTGCTTATAACCCCTGTATGCCTGTGGTTGATTGTACATCTGCTGACTTCTTCAATTGTAAAATAATGCTTTTTTTATTTCAGCCTTGTACTGTATTGTATACACTGTATATACTTTTTCTTCCTTGTATATGGCTGGTGGAGGCAGAGATGATGGTTCCTCCTCTTCAGGGTCGAGGGGACCCTGTACGAGTTCTGAGCCGTGCCGTTTGGCCTGTCTTCGACCCCACGGGTCTTCACCAAATGCATTGCAGTGGTGGCTGCCCACCTTCAGTGTCGAGGAGTCTGAATCTACCCTTATCTCGACAGTTGGCCCTTGCCATGTTCCACCCAACAGGAGGTGAAGTCCAGGGATCTGGCCCTCCAAATCTGCTCCCAACTCGGCTTCCTGATTAACGAGGCCAAGTCGAAACTCGTGCCTTCTCAGGTGATGGGCTTCATCGGGGCAGAGCTCGACTCTTGTCAAGCCAGAGCTCAGTTTCCAGCGGATAGGGCAGAGGTTCTCTCCTGCTTTGCCCAGTAATTTCTGGTTGCGCATTTGCACCCTGCCCAGGACTTTCTGCGCCTTCTGGGCTACATGGTGGCGTGCACCTCGGTGGTCCATTGGGCCCGGTGGCACATGCGCCCCCTTCAGTGGGAGCTGGCCGACCAGTGGACTCAGTGCTATGGTCACTTTGACCAGGTGATCACTGTAACATAGAAGATGTGGGACGCTCTCCAGTGGTGGACTGCCCCAGACCAGTTGCAGGAAGGGATCCTGTTTGTCCGCCCTGAGCCAACGGTCGTCCTCATGACCGATGCCTTTCTCATGGGCTGGGGAGCCCACTTGGGGGATAACAGGACCCATGGATTCTGGACCCCCGAGGAGTCCCGATGCCACATCAACCTGTTGGAGCCCAGAGCAGTCAGACTGGCACTGTCAACTTTCGCTCCTCAGCTCCGGGGTTAAGTGGTTCAAGTCCAGACAGACAATACCACGACCATGTACTGCATCAACAAACAAGGCGGTATGCACTCCCATCTGCTTTGCAAGGAGGCACTCCACATCTGGACCCTTGTAAGCTGGTTGGAGGTGGATCTCCTAGCCATCCATGTGGCAGGAGTCTCAAACAAGCTGGCGGATATTCTCAGCCACTTAGGCCAGACATTCCGTGAGTGGTCTCTCCATACAGAGGTAGCTTACAGCCTGTTCTCCCATTGGGACAAACCGATGGTGGACCTGTTTGCCTCCAGGGAAAACAACAAGCTGAGGGAGGCTATATCATGCCCGCCCCCCCCCCTCAGCAGGGCTCGCTGCAGGAGGATGCCTTCTCAAGACCATGCCCAGGCCTCCTCTACACCTTCCCTCCATTTCTCTTGATCCACAAGGTGTTACTCAAGGTGAAGAGGGACAACGGGAAGGTGATTCTGGTATCCCCAGACTGGCCGCACCAGTTCTGATACCCAGATCTCCTCAGCCTCAGCTGCAGGCCCCCAGAGCGGTTTTGTACACTCCCGGACCTGATATCTCTGAACCAGGGGAAGGTCTTCCATCTGGACCTTCAATCCTTGCACCTCACAGCCTGGTACCTGAGCGGCTAGAGTTTCAGGCTTTGGGTCTTTCTGAAGATGTCTACACCGTCATGGAGGCATCTAGAAAGGAATAGATTAGGAAATGTTATGCCTTCAAATGGAAACTGTTTTCCATTTGGTGTCAGGGTAAGAGTCTGGACCCCTTATCCTGCTCTGTGGCTAACATTCTCGACTACCTTTTTTCTCTCTCCAAAGGGGGTCTAAGGTCATCGACCCTTAGGGTGCACCTGGCAGCCATTTCTGCTTACTGGGTGCAGGCCCGTCAGCCGACATTGGCGCAGGAGACAGTGGTCGGGTACTTTTCAAAGGCCTAGATCACATTTCCCCTCCGGTCGTGAACCTCCACCTCCACCTCCGTGGGATCTGTTGCTGGTTTTGGCAAAGCTCATGGGCACGCCATTCGAACCCATGCACAAGTGTGAGCTGTCACACTTGTGGAAGATAGCCTTCCTGGTGGCTATCATCAGCCAGAAGGACAGGGGAGCGCCAGACACTTTCGGTGGACTCCCCTTATCTGATCTTTCACAGGGACAAAGTTGTCCTGCGCCCCCACCCAAAATTCCTTCCGAAGGTGGTGTCAGAGTTTCACCTTAACCAGGTGTTGACTCTACCAGTTTACTACCCTAATTGCACTTCAGACGCCGAGTATAGGCTCTATACCTTGGACCTGAGACGTGCGCTCACCTACTACAAGGAGGGGACAGCGGAAATTCATGGAGAGGTTTGCCAGCCGTTTGTCACCTATGCTGAAGCCGCTTCTGGCAGACCTGCAGCCAAACGGACCATAGCAAGATGGATTACACCATGCATAGGTCTGTGCTATGAGTTGGCGGGCAAGGAGCCTCCCAGAGGGATAAGAGCTCATTCTACCTGCCATGCTGCATCAGTGGCTGCTTCCAGGGACATCCCTATCCGGGAAATCTGTTAGGCTGCTATCTGGAAGTCAGCAAACACCTTCATGACCCACTACCACATTGAGCTTGAGTCATACTGGGATGCTGGTTTTGGGGCCTCGGTTCTCCAATCTGTTTCCTAAGTAGGGGGTGGTGTGCGCCTTGCCTCCCTCCTCCCGGAGAACTGCTTGGAGTCTGCCAGACAGTGTGGATGAACAACATATCCACGCTCCTAGAAGAACAGGTTACTCACTTGTAACACTAGTTCTAGGAGTGGTGTGTGTTCGTCCACACGCACCCACCCGACCTCCCCGGCTTCGGGCGCACAACCTTGCTTCCAGAGGGCTAAGATCTGGCGTCATGGGGCGGAGCTGAGGTATACTCCACCCGGGTGGGTGGGAGGAGCCAGCTTGAAGACTTCTGGCAAGATTTAAAGTGGAAAAGGGACATGCCAAACAGTGTGGATGAACAACATACACCACTTCTAGAACTACTGTTACAGGTGAGTAACCTGTTCTTCTAGTGGCTGTCACTTCAGCTCACCGTATTTCCGAGCTTCATGCCCTCATGTGCAGGGAACCCTACTTGATTTTCCACAAAGATAGGGTGGTCCTTTGTAACAACCCTACCTTCTTAAAATAGTCTCTGAACATACTTTAAATCTGTCCTTGAAGTTTCCGGTCTACTACCCTGAGTACTCCAATCCAGGTGAACATCTCTTATATACTTTAGATGTCCATTGTATACTACGCTATTACACTATTCGTACTCGGTTGATTAGAAAAGCGTCTTAATTATTCATCACCTTTTCCTCTGGCAGAGAAGGCTTCCAATTGCTAAATGAACCCTTTTTTCCTGGTTGGCGAATTGTATTATCTTTCCTTACAAAAAGTACAAGAAGACTTTACCGGGTTGTCCTCTTATCAAATGTTATGCAGAGAGGGTGATAGGGCTTTATAGAACTGAATCAAAATCTTAAAACAAGAAATCCAAAAAATAATCGACTACAAAACACTACAAAATTTAAGCTATCTACGCCAATATAACTACGAGGGTGGCGCCAGAGTGTTGGCCCGAAAGTTGAGGGCAAATAAAAGGACTTCAGCAATTTTAAAAATTAGGTCAACGGCCTCTGATCCCCCCCTCTTATAAAGAAGAGGTGATAAAACAGGTGTTTCAAAAGTTCTATGAATCCCTTTACACTGCTCCACCCCCTCCCAGAATCAAGAAGACATAACTTCCTCATTTAGAAATATTAACTTACCCACTCTCACAGAATCTCAAAAAGAGACCTTAAGTCAACTAATGTTGGCCGAGGAGGTCCTTTTTCAAATCAGACAGCTAAAACCCTCTAAGTGCCCAGGTCTGATGGCTTCAGCACTGTGTGGTACAAGGCCTTCTGCTCTCAGCTACTTCCTAGTCTTTTCCCGGCCTGTAAAGAAGTGGGAGAGGGAAATTTCCCCACCTTCCTGGAATTATGTGGTCATATCCCCTCTTCTTAAATCCGATAAGGACTCCTCTTTACCATCATCATTCCGTCCCATCTCATTATTAAATGTAGATTATAAAATATTTATGGCAATTTGGGCCAAAAGACTCGATCCTATCCTTATGTCTATAATTCACCAGGACCAATCGGGATTCATTAAACAAAGAAATAATTTTGATAGCCTTCGACGCTTAATATTATTACTAGAATATATTCACACTAGAAGAATTCCATCTATAGTTGTTAGCTTGGATGTGGACAAAGCTTTTGATAAAGTGAACTGGAGGTATTTGTGGGCTACACTATCTAAATTCTCATTTCCAAATTCATTTATTACATGCATTAAAAATATTTATGCACAGCCACAGGCCTACATCCATGTTAATGGTGCTCTGTCCCAACCAATCCAAATTCAAAGAAGCACTAGACAGGGTTGCCCCCTATCCCCATTATTATTTGAGTTATATATTGAACCATTAGCCAAAATTATAAGGGGAAATATGACAATAGAGGGAATCCCAGTAGGCCAAAGGGAATACAAAATAGCACTTTTTGCCGATGACATCCTGATAACTGCTCTCTCTCTCCCTCCTGAAACATCTCTCCCAGCCCTATGGCAAACGTTGGAAAATTTCAGTAAAATTTCAGGTTTCCAGTTAAATATGCCTAAAACAGATTTACTCCCCTTATTTTTTTACTCCATCTCAGAATCTTAAAGTATCCAATCAAATGGCATAAAACTAATCTCCATTATTTGGGACTGATAATCTCCCCCAGACCCCGAATTATTAGAATTAAACTATGAACCCATATCTAATCAAATCCAAAGAGACCTAATTACATGGGCTCGGCTACCATTGTCTTTTTTCCAAAGAATAGAAACTATACGCATGATTGTTCTCCCAAAATTTCAAAATGTCCCCACCTTTCCTTCAAATTTTTACTTTAAATCTTGGGACAGGTTAATTTCTAATTTTATATGGAAGGGACAGAAACCCAGAATTAGATCATCTCTTCTTTAGCTCCCTCTCTCGGATGGAGGGGCCAACCTACCGAATTTAAAGTTTTACGCAATGGCCTCCTACTGCAGAATAATGTCTCTCTGGCTTTCTCCATCTTATCACTCTCCCTGGAAAGATTTGGAATTTGCAGTAAATGACCTTTATGATATAATAAGTGTCACATTGGTATCTGTGGGCAGATCTCCTCCCCTCCGGGATTTTACCCCATTTACAGCCCAAATACTGAGAATTTGGTACAAATGAAAACAGAAAGCTTTTAAAGAATTCTTCATTCTTTACTCCTTAATCTCGGAGGATGACCGCTTTCTGCCCGCAAATTTGGATCATACATTCTCCAGATGGAGGCTCATGGGACTACAATTGTTTTTAAACAATTTCTCTCTTTTTCTGGAGTTATTTCATTTGATTCCCTGCAAACCAAATTTGGTCTACCCAGTAACGATGTGTTTAGACACAACCAGGTTAGGAATTATTTACTACGTAAGAGAGACATCAATATCCGTCTGCCGGAGCCATTGCCTCTGGCCTGGAGATTTTTAGAGGACAACATTGGGGGCAGCTTATGGCCACTTCAGGTGGGTTATTTTTTATAAAATTCTTAGAGAGGAGTTGGGTGATTCCTCTATATCCATCTTGGACCGCTGGAATAAAGACCTACAATTGGAGTTTCAGGAACGGGATTGGCTTTATTCCTCTGAGTATGCGCATAAAATTACCCATGCCACTAGATGGCACAAATTTATTTGGAAATGTAGGAGCCGATTTTTTCGCACTTCGGCGATTTTAACTAAATACCTTCCAATTTTATGTGGGGCTTGCTGGAGAAATTGTTTCTGTACACTTGCAGACCTTGGCCGTATTTTTTGGTCATGCCCTCTATTTGGTGTTCTATCCAACAAGAGATTACTGATTGCATGGGAGGGTCTTTTGATCTCACAGCTGAAACAGTGATACTTTCTATATACCCCAGACAGAACCCATGATGACATCGAACTCTTTTCCCTATTCTCATATTAGCGGCCAAAAAGGCAATAACCCGATGGTGACATTCTCCAGTTGTTCCAACTGTCCATGAATGGAGGGGCCTAGTTGCTGATATTTACTGTATGGAGTCGTTAACAGCGGAAATTCACAACAGTCCGGAGCAATTCCAACAGCAGTGGAGAATGTGGATGATACATTATTCTAGACATGACTCAGATTTTGTTCCCGGACTATGTTTTTTATATTTGAACCTGGGTCATGTGATGCCCCTGAGTATGGTGGGGATGGGAGGGTTTCTTTGGGGGGGGGGGGGGAGAGAATGTGGACCATACTTCATAGTAGAGATATCAGTATGAGGAATGCTAGTAACCTTATGAACATGGGAGACACAAAATCATACTAAAAAAATTAATTTTGGATCTGGATTTTGCAATTATAATTGTGGTGATGTTATAACCATAAGGATCTGTTAATTTTCTCTACCTTTTGTCTGTTATATGTAACACCACAACCAGTTTTGTAATTTATTACTGAAGATTTCGTGCTCGATGTGATTAATGTACCTTATAATGTCACTACATCTTAATAAAAAGATAATTTAAAAAAAAAAAAAAAGACTTTACCAGGACCTGTCCAAACCAATTCCACTAGAGCTATGGCCACTACTGCGGCTTGCTTTAAAGGAGCCTCCATTTCATATATCTGCAATGCAGCTACCTGGTCCACAATCCATACCTTCGCAAGGCATTACAATCTGGATATTGCTTCATGACATAGGGCGGCCTTCAGCCGTGCAGTCCTACAAGGTCTCCTATCATAATTGTCCTCCCACGTGGAGATAACTGCTTGGGATTCTCCCAAAAGTAATGACCTACTGCAAGAGACCACTCCTTGGAAGGTAGTACAGTTATGTAAAAACTTACCATAACAGTAGATCGAGAAGTGTCTCTTACAGTAGGTACGATCCTGCCCTCTGTCCCCCTCCTTCACTAAGAGAGCAAATTCTGGTCCAGTGACTTTGGGTTGGGACTCCTTGGTACCCAGGCGCCTCTCAGTCCTTGCTTTGCGAGCTGAATCTGACGGGGGTACTGAGGATACCAAGGACCACCCACAGTTGTATTGGAAGCAGGAAGATGATGTCATGTGTGGGCATTCCGTGGTACAGAACTGCTAGAAGAGCTGCTGTGTCACAGCGACCTCTGCTGGAAACTCCCAAAAGTAATGACCTACTGCAAGAGACGCTCCTTGAATATCTACTGTTATGGTAAGTTTTTACGTAACTGTACTTTCTAGGAGTGGTATATTGCTCACATCCACACAACCCACCCGACTAACCCTGGCAGGTTGCACATGGATCCCTGCTACCAGCATGCAAGAACTGACATCATGGGGAGGAGCCAAGGGATATATCACCCGGGTGATAGGAGGAGCTTAAGCTTGAAGACTGTCCAGCAAGGGTGGCTGTTAAAGGGAGACTGCCAGAAGTGTGGATGTGAACCGTATGCCACTCCTAGAACTACAGTTACAGGTGAGTGACCTCTTTTTCCAGTTCATAACTCAACTGGCTGCTCCCCCCTACCCTTCTAACAGTTGGGTGGGAGAAAGGGTTTTTTTATATATATTTGTTACTCTTTAGCTTGGATTCATCTACACAGTTATAATTAAATAGTTATTTGGTTGATGTTTACTGTGTTACCCAGTTTGTTTAATTCCTTTTTATGTAAAGCGGTCCAAATACAGTATGGCTTTAAGTCCCCTGATTTCCTCACTTGATAGTCCAGACATAGTTCGATGCTCCTAGAACCGTCCCATCCCATGGCATAGCACCCACTGGGTAGCTGCTCTCCCTCTGTGTCCCGCTCTTTATAAACATGGCAGATGTTAACGTTTTGAACCGGAATGTTAGAGGTCTCAACTCTCTAGTACTGGAATTCTAGGGGTCTCGGCTCTCTTGTACTGGAATGTTAGGGGTCTCAACTCTCCTATTAACAGGAAGAAGGCTGTTTCTCACTCAAAATACATTGCTAGCTATCCTAAACTTCTGCTTTACCACAGAAAAGTTTACTACATTACAGCACTTTCCCCATACGACAGTAATGTTCAAGGTACCACATGAACCGTTATCCTGTTGTGTATAATCAGCACAATAAGGTAATACTTTAGCTAATGTGGTGCTTTTACTAATATAGCTTTAAGAGAGAAATGCTGTACTCAGACTCCAGGAATCACTCAGTATGCTTACAGTAACTAATGCAGTCAGCCTTCAGTGTTGAACTGCCACGGAGAGAATGGAATGTATATAAATGATGGAAGTTTCATTGGCTTGTGCCGTTTTCAAACTGCTGCACTCTGAAGTGCTCAGATTCATTTCTCTGCCCGCCAGTTCGCACACCTTGGAGAGCTCTTCTTACTTGCTCTTCTTATTTTTTTTTTTTTTTTAGAAAAGTTATTTTCAAACTGCTTTGTTTTTTATTATTTTTTTTTCTATTGCTTGTCCTATTCAGGTATATTTAGCATGTTTTAGTGGGTTTTGTTATTTTTTTAGCTGTACTTCATGGTTCCGTGAAACTGCAAGGAACCAAAGTTTCTGAGGTATTTTTCCACTATTTTTATTTATTTTTACTATTTAACACTCTGTTTCTCCTTGGGACCGTAGCTCTATTTTGTTTTAGCTTTTTAAAGCTTTTGTTCGGTTTCTTTTCCTGTCAGGAACAGAGTGCATTGGTCGGTTCTGCTGTATTATTATTGGGGAACCAACCGTTTTTTGGTTATATTTTAACACTTGTTTGCGGTTTGGGAACTGACCGTTTTTCAGTGGGTATATTTGTTGTTCCTGACACTGATGTCAGAAACACCTAAAAAAAAAAAAAGAAATGGACAGGACCAACTGGTTTTAAAAAAACTGCATTAGTTGTGGGCAAAAAGTAGCCAAAGCGGATAGACATGATCTGTGTATTTCCTGTTTGGGAACCAGTCACATCTTTGCAAACTGTGACATTTGTAGAACTTTCTGCCCTAAAACTCTGGAAAAAAAGGGCCAAGAAACCTGAAGAAGTGTCTACCCCTGACTCTCCTCCTAAGCCCATGGAAGAGGCCTCCTCTTCCAAAAAAGATAAAAACAAGGAACTGCTGGACCCAGAATCCACCAAGAAACCTCAGTCTTCGAAGGCAAAAAGACCAGTGGAACCGGCCGCAGAGCCGGTCTCTGCAAAAAGAAAACATACTACTGCACCTCCTGCTGAAAAAGCAAAGGAGCTGTCAGCGGGCAGACCGACAATGCTCTCTGTGGAGAAAACTGCCTAGTCCGTGCAGGTATTGCAGGCCCTCCAGACTGTCGGTCCCTTGGCTCCTCCCTCAGTTCCCACTTCAGTTCACCCTTCATTGGAACCAGTATATTTATATGAGGATCCAGAGGAGGAGGGGGAACCTATTGAGCCAGAAGTCTACCCGGATTAGGACTTCGGGCCCCCCCCATGGGTCTAGAGAACTATTCATCTCACAGCTTTTTTGTGAGGCAGATGGTTGATACCCTCAACCTCTCTATCCAGGAGTCCATTGAGGATGAAGAAGCTGATTTCCTGGACATGATGGGTCTCACCCCCACAAAAAGACTGCTACTGTCCATCCATAAATCACTGAACAAGGCAGTATTGAGAATCCTGCAAACCTCTACTTCAGTACTAGGGGTGGACAGAAAGATTGGATAAAAAGTACCACCAGCTGGACAGATCTAACGCTGACTTTTTGTTTACTCACCCCCACCATGAAGGAGTGGTACAAGCTGCCGCATGTGATAGGGCCATGGTGCGTTTGTCATCCCACCCACCTGACAAGAACTCTAGAAAAATTGATGCCATGGGTAAAAAAGGATGCATGGCAGCTTCACTCCTTGTCAGGCAAGCCAAGTATATGGCTTAGCAACTCAATACCAAAAAGCCCTTTTGGAGCACAGTGCTAGCTATGTCAGTCAAAATGCATGAGGAAATGACAGTGGATCTGGCTGAGACTGCCAGAAAAGCTTAAGATGCCACAAAATATCTGTTCCATATGGCAGTAGATGCCAGTAACACCGCTGCCAGGCTCATGGCCCTCATGGTCTCTGTGAGGAAGTTGGCCTTGCTTAGAGCCACAAACCTCTCTCAGGATACCCAGGCTAAAGCAATGGACTTCCCCTGTGAGAATAACACTTTTTGTGGACAAAACAGAGGCCTACATGAAAAAAGTGGAGGAGTACAAGGCCATCTACAGGAGAAATGCGGCCAAAGATGGACCCTTCACTTCCTATAGGTCCCAGACTAGGGGAGGCAGGGGTAGGGGATCCTACTCCAGGCCTTTCTTCCAGGCCCAAGCCCTGCCAGACTACCAGCAGACCAGAGGGTACTTCAGAGGTAGGGGCAGAAGGGCAGTGAGACAGGCAGAGCCAGTCCCCCAGGCCAAGGCCCCACTGAAATAGAACCCCTGACGTGTTTGTACAGGTCGCCTTCTCCTTACCAGTAGGTGGCAGGCTGGCTCACTTCCTCCAAGCCTGGCAGTCCATCACCACAGACAAGTGGATCTTGGAGGTAGTGAGAAAAGGTTTGTCCCTAAGTTTCAAAATTCTCCCTACACTGAGAAGCAGAAATTTTCTTCCATTCACCCCATCAGAAAGGGTGCTGCTTGAAGCAGAAGTTGCCAACCTTTTTGCTCATCAGAGCAATGGAACCTGTCCCCTCTAATACAGAAGGGCAAAGGGTTCTACTCCAGATATTTCCTGAAACAAAAGAAGAATGGGGACTGATGGCCCTTCCTGGATCTCAGACTCCTGAAGAAGCACGTGACAAAGCAAAAGTTCAGAATGGTCACCCTGGCTATGATCATTCCCACTCTCCAGCAGGGAGACTGGCTGGCTTCCTTGGATCTCAAGGACGTCTGTTTTACATCCCAATCCAATCCACCCACATAAAGTGCGTGTGGTTCAGACTGCCCTCAGGGCATTATCAGTTTGCAGCCTTGCCCTTCGGCCTAACGTCATCCCCAAGGGCATTCACAAAGTGCCTAGCCGTAGTGGTGGCTTACCTGAGAAGGCAAGGAGTCACAGTATTCCCTTACCTAAATGACTGGCTAGTTGTAGGACAGTCCCCTCAGCACACCAGAGACTCCCTTGCTTTAGTTCACAGCACTCTGGAATCTCTGGGAATTTTGTTAAATGCCCTGTAGTCCCAGGTGGAACCTGTTCAGGTACTGGACTTCATGGGAGCAGAGCTGGTCACCCTACAAGAAAGGGCATTCCTCCCTCAGTACAGGGTAAACCGTGTTCTGCAGCTGGCAGGATCTTTCAAACTGAACAGACCCAGGCCATCAAAACACTTCCTGCAACTGCTAGGCCACATGGCAGCAGCCACGGCTATAGTGCCAGGCTCAAGATTCCAGATGAGACATTCAGTTCCACGTAAGCGCTCACTGGTCTCAAAGGAGGGATCCTCTGGCCAAGCTGGTACCTATTTCAAAAACTCTTATACAGGCCCTGCAGTGGTGGATGGACAGGGAGAATCTGAGAGGGAACTCTCTTCCAAAAGCTAAATTCCTCACTAGTATTCACAATAGATACCTCCCTGTTGGGGTGGGAGGCACACATGCTCGACTTCATGGCCCAGTGGTACATGGTGTCCCCCACACACACACACACAAGAATCACTTCTGCACATCAGTCTGTTAGAGATCAGAGTAGTGTACCTGGCTCTTCAGTCATTTGCACCTCAGCTAGAGGGCAAGGTGGTGCTGGTCAGAACAGACAACACAACCACCATGTATTACATCAACAAGCAGGGAGGCACTAGGTGAACCTTGCTGTGCACAGAGGCCATGAAGGTCTGGAGTCTGCCCTACTCCCTTCTGGTGTCCCTATCTGCCATCCATCTACCAGGCAAGGACAACATTCTGGCTGATTCCCTCAGCAGGATCAGCCAGAACCATCACGAGTGGTTTACAAACACACAGGTGCTACAATCAGTGTTTGGAAGGTTTGGTACACTAGAGATCCATCTCTTTACCTCCCCAGGCAACCACCAGCTGCCACAGTTCTGCTGCAGGCCTCCAGCCAAGGGAACTGTGCCAGTGGATGCCCTGACATTGGACTGGTCAGGCAGATTTCTTTGTCTTTCCTCCCTTTCCTCTCCTGCTCAGGGTACTGATAAAACTCAGGATACAGCCAGCAACAATGATCTTGGTAGCACCAGATTGGGGGTGAGAGCCTTGGTACTCACTCTTGTTAGCCCTGTCAGTGGCATAGCCAATTCACCTCCCTCAGAGGCACAGTCTGCTGACATCCTCGCAGGGCAGGATACTGGGTTGATGAGGACTTGAAGTTTGCCAGTCTGCACCTCTCTAAAGAGATCGTGACTGTCATAAGGGGGTTCTCGGAAACCCTCAACCAGGAATCTTATGCCTCCAAGTGGAAGAGATTTTCTGTATGGTATGGCCACAGAGGTATCCACCCTGCTACTGCTGGGTTGTCTGTCCTTTTGGACTATCTGACCCATTTAAATTCACTAGGCATTAGGCCTTCTACCTTGAAGGTACACCTGGCTGCAGTCTCTGCTTACATTTCAGCTGGTAGACAGGTTCCTGGCATCTCACCCTGTCTTCAGAAAGTTTTTTAAAGGTCTCCTTCACCCTCCCTTGAGGGAGCTGGTGCTGGCATGGGATCTGAACATTTGTATTGCCAGGCTAATGGAACCTCTCCTTTGAGACAATGGCAACTGCAGATTTAAAGTATGTTACCTGGCAAGTTGTTTTCGTAGTAGCCATTACTTTGGCTAGACGAGTAAGTGAGCTTCAGGCTCTGTGCACAGATCTGAACTATATTTCTTTCCACAGGGATAAGGTGGCACTCAGGACTAATAGGAAATTCCTACCCAAAGTCGTCTCAGATTTCCATCTGAACCAGTCTATTACATTGCCAGTCTTTTCCACTGCCAACTCCAGCTCAGGAGAGTGGAGATTGCATAGCCTGTATGTCAAGGGGGCACTTAGCCACTATCTTGGTAGGGCCAAGTCCTACAGGCCAGAGGTTATCCAGTTGTTCCTAACTTACGGTGAGGTGGATAAAGGTTAGCCAGCATCTAGAAGAACTGTTGCACACTGTATAATGGCTTGCATTCAGTTCTGTTACAGCAAAGTTGGTAAGCAGCCCCCTACCTCAGGGCACATTCTACCAGGGGCACAGCTGTATCAGTAGCTGCAGCAAGAGACATTCACCAAGCACTAATGCTTAGACATATAGTCTAGATGTGGCGCACCAGGTTTGGCGCAGCAGTTCTGCAGAGCCTTTTTCCCAAATAGGTTCTCTGCCCTACCTCCAAAGGTACTGCATGGTAGTCTGCATTAGTTAAGCATATTGAGCAAAACCTGGGGTTTGAAGAAAAAATTACTCACCATAGTAATTATGTTTCTTCCAGGGGATCACTCAGTATGCTTAAGCTCCCAACCTGCCTCCCCTACCAGAACCAAGAAAAAGGGATCCCTTATCTTGTATCCCTGCTGGTCACTGTATGTCCTATTGTTTTATTAGAGTTAATGGTGAAAAGTCTTTAAAACCAGTTGTGTTTAACTGTTGTCCCTTCTTACAGGGACTGTTCCTTAGGGGTTTCATATGGGAGAATAGTGTTATGTAGTTTAGCTAGTTAGGGTGCCTTTACTTTGTTAGGCTTTGTAATGAATCTGAGCACTTAGAGTGCAGCAGTTACTAGGAGGCAGCAGTTTGAAATTGGCATGAGCCAATGAGAGTTCCATCATTTCATTCATTCATTCTAGGATTACAAATACCTTTGAGCACCAGGCAGCTTATTTACATGCATTCCATTCTCTCCATGGTAGTTCGACACTGAAGGCTGACTGCATTAATTAAGCATACTGAGTTGATCCCCTGGAAAAACATAATTACTATGGTGAGTAATTTTTTCTAGCAGTACCTTAATGTGGTAGTGGCTACCACTGTGTCTCACGGCCCAAAATGGCTTCCTCCAGGAGACCAGATGATTAGCCCCAGAAGCCTAGTACAGTGGCAAATAATAAATGAGACATCTTAGTTCTCATCATAATGCCCTACTGTACACTCGACACCAGTTGAAGTCAGATGTGACATAGGGGAGATGGCTACCCCCCCCCCCCACTTATTTTTCCCTTCGGTCACGGTCAGCAGGGGCGCCTCTCAGGCATCCTGGCTGAAGTCCTCCTTGGCTGTACCTCCACACTTCTCCTCCTCGGCACCACACTCTGCACTCCTGGCTTGACCCCTCCCTTGGGCACACTTATAGACAGACTCGTGTGTGGGCGAGAAGCGGGGTGGAGGAACCTGGGAGGCCAGGCAGGATGGACCCGGCCGCGGGCATGGGGGCAGATGCCATTGCCTACTCTTGCTGACCGGGCTTTTCCTTGTTCTGGTGCTCAAGTACCCCCCTCTCCTGCATGGGCACGCCCCGACGCATTGGCACATGGCAGTCCTGCCATGCATCAGGCCATGCTACTAACGTGCTGCCCTGCGAGCTGCAGCACCACTAGTCTCCACTGGGAGCCGCTGGGACTCCCCGACCTCCCCCTCTCCCTCCCACGGGGAGGAGAGCAGCCCAGTGGGCGCTCAATCCTCACCCGCCCCCTGCCAACCACCCGGCGCCTGAACTCTGGTCACCGGCATAGCGTGAGGTGTGTCGGCCAGTGCCTCAACCCTCAGCGCCATCAGGCCGGCTTGAGATGGCTACTTTTAAAGATGGTTACTTTTGAGGGTCCCTGTTACTAGGTAACCTCTTTGGTCTGAACATCAGTACTCCAGAGCTCTTTCATGCATTCAGATCTGGATCAATACCACAGCAGCCCCAGTGGTGATAAAGGGTTATTTGGACCTTACCTTAGAACCCTGTATGATCAGAAGTGCAGATCAGCCCGAGGCTTATACTTGAGCAGTTCAGGCCTTCAAACCTTAATGCAGGAATACTCACCGGTATTTGTCTTCTGTGCTCAAGTGACACAGATTTCTCATGCTTTTCAGCCTCGCATCGCACATAGATATTTTGTTTCACCTCCCCTGACCTTAATCAGAAAATTATTTCCACCATAAAAACTGTAATGATTCCTTCTAGGGATGTGGATATGTTGATCTTCCTGGATATAGTCTCCACCATTCATTCACACTAATGGGAACTCGCCCGGAAACTAGAGTTCTTAGGGGCCAAATCTTCTGGATGGCTGGATCTTCGGTAGGGAGCATGAGCATGGCTCGCGCCATATAGGCTACCTCGGCGGCGACCTCCAACAACCTCGGTTCCTTTTTTCCTGATGTCGAGTGTGCTTCAGTGTCGACGTCGCTTGCCCACCAGGAGTCAAATCTTCACGTCTGTACAACAGTAGCTATAGTTGTTTAAGTATTTGTTAGTTTTTATTTGTTTTAGTAAATTCAGTTAAAAAAAAAAAAGTAAATTTTCGAGAAGTCTTCAGCCCGCCTTCAGTGGATTCGACCATGAACGGGGCCGGTGATGGTAGGGAGACTTCACTTGAAAGCTGTGTTTTCAGCAGGGCTGGGTCTGGTCCGCTGTCCTCACGGGGTGGGGGGTCTGACTACAGGCAGTCCGGGGTGGGGGATGGGCAGTCCTCCGAAAGCACAAAAGAAGCGATCCCATTCTCGAGCTTCGAGGACTTGGCATCCTCTACCTCGAGGTTCTTCTTCAATCTCTGGGTGAGAAGAAGAAGCGGTGCTGAGGTCGCCTTCTGGTATGTCTGCGCATAGGTGCGTCGGTGGCAGAGGCGGGGTTCGACTCGGGTCCCCACGGGCTCTGTTCCTAGTGACCGGCATCTTCGACTCCAGAGTCCCTCCCCACCCCCTGGGGGGTCTTCTGTTGAGCAGTTTCATCATTGTGCCACTCTTATGGAGCAATGGGTTTGGCTGTTGTCCCACCTGCCCGAGCTGGTGGGTCCATCTCCAGGGCCTTTGGGACTAATGAGTTCGAACCTGCGGGCTGGCTGGTTGGGATTTCCTAATCATAATGTGCCTTCTCTGGTGCCATCGATGCCACACTCCGGTGCTTTTTCTCCTCATTTGGCTATGGAGCAGGGGCCAACACAGGTGCCATTTTCTCCTACTTATTTTCTCAGATCTTACTCCCTGACTCTGGGGATGGAGTTGGGTACCTCTGGTTGTGCCGCGCCTAGGGCGGTGCACGACTTCTGCTGTGTCGGCCCAGCACCGCTTTCCGAGCCAGCACTGTCTTCTCTTTTGGCGCCGCACCCCGTGCCAGCGCCGTTTGCACATTCGGCGCCATCTAGGGTACCGGAATTCTTGACTCAGATTCGCGGACCGCTGCTTCCTCTTTTTCCTCCTTTGCTATCTATATTATCCCTCTGGGGCTAGATGGGGATGATATTGAGCCTGATCCTGATCTTTGATTAGGAGACGACTGTGACGATGATTCTTCTCTTGGAGTGGCAAATCCTTTCCTTCAGCGGAGCCTCTGGTTGAGGACCTTTCCTTTAAATCTCTGCTGAAGAACATGAATTCCACACTCTCTCCCTTTCTCTTTCTCTCTCTCTCTCTCTCCAGACTTAGAGATTGATCCGGGGAAATTGCTGCGTCTGAAGTATCTGCATGTTCCGGATACTCCTGTGGAACCAACTCCTCCAGTGCAGCCCTCTTTTGAGACACTCTCACAGATGGTGTCGGATAATCCAGTGCTTATTCTGTCCGTGACTATATCCGTAGACAGGAAGTATGCCTCCCTAAGGATCGACCAATCTTGGCCTCTCAAGCCTTTGCTGATGCCATAGTTGTATTGGCAGAGAATGAAAAAGCCATCCTTCCTCAGGAATCTACGGCACATCCAGGAAACGAATCTCGTAAGATCGACACGTTGGGGAAACGAGTTTTCGCTGCCTCTACCCTGGTTGTGCGCATTGCTAGCTATCAGGGTTATTTCTCTCAGTATGAGTATACCCTCTGGCATTCGCTCAAAGCCACTGTGGAGGCTCTTCCAAAGTCTGACGTTAGCTCGGAGCTTCTCCAGACCATTACTAGAGGCATTGAGTTCAACACTCAGCAATTAAAAGCTGCTGTGGATGCCTTTGACACTGCTTGCAGGGCAGCAGCAGCTGGTATGTGCACCCAACACCACTCATGGTTACGAACATCGGGATTCACAAATGATGCCCATCAGAGAGTTATGAGTTTACCATTTGATGGAACGTATCTGTTTGGCTGTCAAGTTGAGCAGGTGCTAGAGGCCACATAGAAAACTAGAATGGCTGTCAAAATGGCCAGGCCGCCCTCTGTTGCCCTTCAATGGGGCGGAAACCAGCGGCAGTTTCACAAGTCAGTCCTTTTGTGACAAGGGTAGAGGGGGCTTCATCAAGAATCAAGCCTCCCAGCCACAAAAGAAAACGGAGCAGAAGGCACAGGGCCCAAGAGCGTCTAGTGCCACCCTCTGAGATTCCAGCCCAAGTCCCACATCGGCTGTCCGAGGAGGACTCTTCCTTGGCAGTAGGAGGTCGCCTTTACAACCAGTGGAAGTCAGTCACATCAGACAAGTGGGTGCTCAGAATCACATGCCAGGGTTACTCTCTAAATCTTTCAGAAACACCTCTGGATCATTTACCCAAACGACAGCCCAATCTGTCTGTCTCCCAGTCCGACCTTCTTACTTCCGTGATTCAAGGCCTTCTGAACAACAGGGCAGTAGAAGTAGTTCTGTTGGATCAATGGAACACAGGTTTCTACTCACATTACTTCCTAGTTCCAAAAAAAACAGGCGGCATGTGCCCTATTCTCGATCTAAGGAAGTTAAATTCCTTTACAAGGAGAAATTCAAGATGATATCACTCAGCACTCTGTTACCTCTTCATCCAAATCATTGACTGGCCTCCTTGGACATGCAGGATGCCTACCAACATGTTCTCATACACCCAAATCAGCACAAGTATCTCCAATTTGTGGCGTTGGGTCAGTACTACCAGTTCAGAGTCCTGCCCTTTGGGCTATCCTCAGCACCTCGAGTCTTTACAAAGTGCCTTGCAGTTCTCGCAGTGCATCTCAGGAAACTCTGAATTCAAGTGTTCCCATATCTGGATGACTGGCTACTAGCAAGCCCCTCCAGACAAGAGACTCAGGAAGCCGTGGCTACAAGTTCCTCACGTCCATGGGAGTTCTGTTGAATTTGGGAAAATTGCAGTTACAGCCCTCCCAATGGCTCTTCTTCATAGGAGTCCTTCTGGATACCTCCAGCACAAAAGATGCTTGACGTGGAGCCTTTGTAAACGAGTCTGTGACTCAAAGGATTGTAATTCTGATACTTTTAATTTAAAAAAAACACCTTTCTTCCGGAAGACAGAAGGAACGACATCCTTCAGATGGTCCACTTCATCAGAGAGAACTGTTCGAGCCCTCTCGATGCAGCAGATGCTGGGTCTCATGGTATCCTCAGTGTTCACTGTGCCTCTGGCTCGTCTTCACATGAGAACTACTCAGTGGATGCTCAGTACTTGGTGGTCCCCGACTACACATCCCCAGTCCTTTCACATCAAGGTGACGGAACCTTTAAAGTGGTGACTCACCTGGTGGACTAAAGAGGACAACCTTCCGATAGGGTTTCCCTGTGCCCCACTGGAATCTCAGATCTCTATCACCACAGATGTATCCCTTCTCGATTGGAAGCTCACTGTCAAGATCTCCACACCCAAGGTTGGTGGAATCAGGACGAGTCTCAACTCCACATAAATATCTTAGAAATGAGAGCTGTCCTGTACGCAGTCCAAGTTCTGAGCAGCATTCTCTGTCACAAGATCATTCTCCTTCAAACGGACAACAAAGCTGTGATGTACTACATCAAAAAATAGGGTGGAGAACACTTTTACCCCTTGTGCAGGGAAGCGATGAGTGTGGGAGTTGTGCCTGGAGCACAAAGTCCAGTTCCAAGCGGTTTACCTTCCAGGAGTGCAGAATGATGTAGCAGATCATCTCAGCAGAACAGAAACGGATCCTCATGAGTGATCTCTCGACACAAGCGTCATGCAGTTGCTCTTCGAAGAGTGGGGAACATTGGACCTGGACCTTTTTGCGTCTCTACTCAATACAAAACTGCCTCTATTCTGCTCCAGAAATCCTGAACCTGACGCTTTCTGTCAGAATGCACAGACAGCTGGCCCAGTGGCGCGGAGGGTTGAGGCGCTGGACGTCACACCTCGCGCCACGCCAATGACCCGGGTTTGGGAGCGAGCCCAGGTGCTTGGGGTCGGCAGGGGAGGGAGGTGGAGCGAGCGTCTGTAGGACAGCTCTTCTCTTCCTGGGGAGGGATCCAGGGTCTTCCTGGCACAGTAGAGTCTCCCTGTGGAGACCGGAGGTACTAATAGTGCGGGAACAAGAATCTGGGACAAGCGCGGCAGGCGTCTAATGGGGGCAGCCACGTGCTGATGCCATTGCACGGCTGCGCTCGGGAGGAGGGGGCAAGCACAAGAAAATCCCTCTGTACCACCGGTGAGATGATGGTGGCCCCAGTGGAACACCCACATCCCAATGCCGGCCCAAGCGCGCCCGGGTCTCTCCATGGCCAACCTGACGACCGAAGGTAAGGCACCTCACACTTAGGAGTTGACCACCAGGGGGGAGGGTGGAACCAGCCCTGGAGGTGATCCGGGAATTGGGCCTGCCTTGGTCGTTCTAGGAGGGAGAGCCTGGGAGAAGCGGGGGTTCAGGCCGAGAGTTAGAGTAGTATCCGTGTGGGCACTCCTGAAGGATGCCCAGGGGTCTGGATGCATAAATAAAATTTCAAAAAAAAAAAAAAAAAAGAATGCATTCAGACTGCAGTGGACAAAACACTTTCTGTACACATTTCTTCCTCTTCCCTTAGTTCAGAGGGTACTGCTCAAGCTGGAGGTTTTGGGGGGCAGAATGATTCTAATTGCCCCATTCTGGTCTTGTCAGATGTAGTTTTCATTAATCAACAGATTATCGGAAACTTCACTGAGACAGCTTCCTCTTCAAATGAACCTGCTGTCCCAGGGCCCAGTGGTCCATCCTAATGTGAGATCCCTTCACCTCCACGCTTGGCGCCTAAGGCGATAGAAGTAGGTAGGTTTGACATTTCACATAGGGTCTCAGACATTCTCCTAGTGGCACATAAGCTGGCTACTAGGAAAACTTACACGGCAAAGTGGACGTTTCTCCATCTGGTATGCAAAGTCCTCCCTGGACCCTTTCTCCTACCCACCTAACAAAGTTCTAGAGTATCTTTTGGACCTGTCTAATACAGGACTGCAATACTCTACTGTGAAGGTTCACCTCTGCGCAATCTCAGCGAACCACGAGCCCGTACATTCCATATCCCTGGCTCAGTTACCTTTCGTCAAGAGATTCCTTAAAGGTATACTTCACACTTGGCTGCTGGTCAGACGACAGGTAGCGACCTGGGACATAAACCTTGTGCTAGACATGCTCACCCGTAAACCTTTTGAGCCAATAGCAGCTTATGAGCTGAAGTTACTGATGACTGCCTTCCTTGTAACCATTACCTCTGCTCGCAGAATATCTGATATACATGCTCTATTCTCTGTCCCCCTTCCCAACCCAAATACTGTATTTCACAAAGACAAGATGCTTCTTCGCACTCATCCTAAGTTTCTCCCTAAAGTAGTTTGAGAATTCCATCTGAACCAGCCCTTGGTTCTTCCAACCTAGTTTGCAAACTTCCAGAATGAGGGAGAGCGTACTTTACATTCTCTGCATGTTAAAAGGGATCTGCAATTTTACATAGACAGAACTAAAGAGATCTGCAGAGCCGAACAACTTTTTGTCTCTTTCAGCATATCCCGGCTGGGTCAGTCTGTTGCTGTCAGATGTATTTTGGCATGGCTAGTGGCATGTCTTCGCCAATGCTACTCCATGGCACAGGTTAAACTGGAAGGCAGAGTATTCGCTCATTCTGCCAGGGCTGTCGCGGCATCCCTGACAGAAATTTGAAACGTGCCCATTGCTGACATGTGCAGTGCAGCTACTTGGAGCTCCGTGCGCACTTTTGTTAAGCACTACGCTTTGGATGTCTATGCCAGACAGCACCAATCCTTTGGCAGGCCAGTCCTTAATGGACTTCTGTCCTAAGTGAACTCCTCTCTCCTGCCGCCCTTCTCGGGGGATTATTTTAGCTTGGTACTCTCCCGTTAGTGTAAACGAGTGGTAGAGACTTTATGTCCAGGAAGATATGAAAATTAAATACCTACTGTAATTCTTGATCTTCTTGGACAGAGTCTCCACCACTCATTCACATGCCCACCCTCCATCCCCCGAGCTCACTTGTCTGTTTTTTGGTCTTCACTCCCTCGATCGCTGGGCTGAGAAGACTCTGTTGTGTTGACCCTTCTTATATGGGTCATTCAGACTATCTTATGTCCAACATAGGTTAATTTCACTAGGTTAGTTTACGCTGCACCTGCTTGGTAAAAGATACTGAGGCGGTTGGAGTGTTGGCCGCTGAGGGAGTAGCCTATGCAACCGCGAGCCAGGCTGCAGCGACACTTCCTCACGGTCCTACCTAGGCGCCGGCCCTCCTAAAGATTTTTGGTTCTTGCTGGTTCCTAGCACCTCCGGCGTAGTTCCCATTAGTATGAATGAGTGATGGAGACTTCGTCCAAGAAGATCAAGAATTACAGTAGGTACGCAATTTTCATTTCTTATCCACTCTTCTTGGCATGTCCTTTCCCTTTAAATACCTTGCCGGAAGGTCTAAAAGCTGGCTTCTCCCACCCACACGGATGGTATATCCCTCAGCTCCATCCCTTGATGCTAGAGCTTCCTTTCTGCTGGAAGATTCGGGTTCCCTCCTTATCACTCTCGCATTGAGTAGGCCCTGGCACTTAAATCTTCAGATTACTTATCAAAACTCAAACTCTTTAAAGTTTCACTACATTGTTTTTTGATCACGACTGGGATGCAGGACAGAGCCTCGCCTGGGTTCTGCCTGTGCCGCTGTGGGCAGAGATGTCTCGTACTGACCTGCACGCCATGTGCGTCTATTGCCTGAGCCATGATCATGATACCTAGGCCTGCAACTTTTGTCGCTCTTTCCAGCCGAACGTGTTGAACGATCACCTCGCATGCTTGCAGCTCAGCTGACCTGAGAAACTGAACCTGCCGGTCAAATCTAAAGAGACCCATTGAGTGATCTCCACGACTTCGGGGCCTGCTGAACAACTCTAGCTAATGAAGGCTTTCAAGGAGGAGGCAGCTTGGGCTGCCGATCATTCCTCTTCAGCATCAGTCTTCATACCGCTTAAACTGGGCTCTACCTTTACAGGCTCCTTAAAGGAGTTGTGCCAGTTTCTCCTGACCAAGGGGGAGGGCCCGTCAGTTTCGTACAGCCCCCGTAAAAAGGAGTCGAGAGAGAAGTCTCATCGACATCGTTCTTGGGTGAGAGGTCTTGTTCCCGGAAGTCTCCAGTTTCGACTACACGGTGCCCCCGTAAGGCCAGCTGGTTAAGACGCAGGACGACGACGTGGTTGAAATTATCAACTCCGTTGACCCATTGTCACTGGATGATGCAGACAATTCCTTGTTCGGGACTCTGGTCCTGATTGGACCTACCGAGGAGGAAACCCAACCCGCTGGGAAACTCCTCACAGTCCCTGACTCTGGCTTAGAGGAGCAGCAGGACTTCCTGGTTCCTTCTGAGTGTCCCCGTCAGTCCCCGTGACAGTCGAGGTCTGGGTCTCGGTCATTGATCGAGGAGAACTCACAAACGCCATGGGCGTGCCAAGAAGCGGCGATGCCGCTATTCATCCTCATCCTGCTCGGAAGAAGAGAGGCTTCAGCGCAAGTTGCGTCAATGCTACGAGGATGTTATGTGGCAACAGTTGGTGTTGGCTGGTCCAAAGTCGATCCCAGCTTCCACACCAGCCATCACGTGGCTCTCACCCTCTAGTCCAACGCTGACTTCTCCGGAGCCGTCTGACACCATCCCTCTGCCCATGGAGCCAGTGAAGGCTCTCCCAGCTCGGACAAAACTGGCCTCTCCCTGCTTGTGGTGGACCCACCACCTAAACAGCCTCCCTCTGGGGTGCCTGTCAAAGAGTCTCGACCCGCTAAGGACCTCCCACATAGGCTGTTGGTCACCCTCACGCTTGATTGTCTGCAGCGGGTCGAAAGTTACTCAAGTGGTCATCCGATCTATCCGGAGTCCAAGGACTCCTCTTTGTACTCTCGTTCATTCATCAAGGTTTTGCTTGGGGGACTCTCGACAGAGGAAGGTTCCACGTCCTTCATGGCCATTCTCCGTCTAATCTCCGAATCTACAGGGACGAAACTGGAGCCTGTTCAGAAATGGGTTCAGTATCCCCTAACAGACATTCTGACAAAAGGAGATTCTCCGACACGGCCTTCCCAGTGGCCGAAGCCATTGTTGGCCCATCCCTGGAGCTTTGACAGCACCGGACCTCCTTCCCCGTGCGATCGGCCTAGATGAGCCTGCAAGTATGCGGTTCCCTTTGCGGGTTCACAGAGCACCCCTTAGCTGAGGCGTTGATGACCGAATCTGTGTTTTCAGCGCTCGGGCAATTCAGGAGCAACTGATAGAGGGTTCTCCTCTGGTGTCAGACAGGGGATCCGGTATAGAGACCGGCGTCGGGAGATGACACTCTATCTCCCTGGTGAGCTGAGCCTTGGCCTCAGCCCACCAGGAGGCCATGGTCTCCTTCAGATCTGCCAGTGGCTGTGGAGAAGGCAGCGGAGGTGGAGGAGGTGGGGGATATGGGTACTGACGGTACCCGTAAAAAGAGTATCCACAACCAGATGGCAGGTAGCCCGGCATCAGGTATTGAGGCATTGGGTACTGCGGCACCGGTTATTGCAGTGTCAGGTACCCTGGCGCCAGGGGCTCTGACGGGGAAGAAGGACCAGGCAGAGGCCCTGCTGGCTACCCAGACGGAGGAAGAGTTGGCCCTGTGGGCGTCGGGGGCCCGGTGTGGGTATACTGTCGAGCGGGTCCAACGGTCCTGACGGAGGAATAGGTCTTCCATCGGGCAGAGGGATGCCGGAGGGTGGCATCGGGTCAGCCGGTGTCGGGGCCGGCATCTGAGGATTTGGCGTCAGGGAGTCCAGTGCAGGAGGAGGGAGCCCCAACGGCAGCGACTCAAGGTCCTCGGTGACGACTGAGGAAAGAGGATTAAAATCCCTGGGTGTCAGTCGAGGGGACGCGAGGACCTCAGTGGGCAACATGGTGAGACATTGAGAGTCTGGGGCGTCAGACAGGACAATAGGGTCTGGCGTGGGCTTCTTGGCCAGGCGGTAGTCACGGGGAGCCGGCATCCAACTTATTGGACTCCCTATCCAAGGAAGGTTGCAAAGGAGTGGTGGCCTTGTCACAGGGGAGTTTGGCTGGGTGCTCACCCGAGGAGGTGAGTGGCTTAGCAGCCTTGTCCGGTTACCAGACCCATTCCGACTGGAAGGCTGCGAGGGAGGAGCGGCCTTAACAGGAGCAGAGGCCTCCTTTGCCCTGGAGGCTCCCGAAGGGCCCGAGCCTGACAGGAGGGGCGACGCCTTCTTGGTAGCCTTTAAGACAGCCGTCAAGGAGCGATCCCCCGGAGGGGATGTTACCTTAAGGGCTGCGACTCCAGCTGAAGTTGCGGCTGCTGTGGAAGATTACTCCCGCTCCCGGTGCTTCTCCTTGTCAAGCCTTTTCTTATGGCCTTCGGTGGAAGTGGACGCCTGCCTAAGCTTTTTTAACTCCTTTTCTATTGAGGTCATTTTCTTCTTGAGGAGATAGGCTTCCAGGGACTGCAGCCTTCTCTTGCAGGTAGTGGAGCTGAAATTCTGGCAGTGCTGGCACTTCTCCATGGGGTGGCCTGGGCCTAGACAGAAGAGGCACAAAGAGTGGCCGTCCTTGTGTGGAAGCTGGGAACCACACGAGTCACACTTGTTTTTATGCGATTTGGAAGGTGTCAGGGACAACATACACAGCAATTATTGAAGAACAAATTGAAAAACAGAGAAAATAGGTCGGATAAAGTTTGAAAACTTTAAGATCAACGAATGACTGAGGAGCACTGTTCTACTGCTAGGAACTTTCACAAGCCGACGGCGGGAAAGAACTGGAAGGCGGGCGTGGGGGACCACCCCTTTATATCGATGTCGTATGATGCTGGTCATCTGACGTGGGGGTGGTCCCTCGCCAGAGACTGCTAGCTAGAAATTTTTCTGTGGGTTCCCGATGCCTGGCGGCTCAGTCCTGTATGTGAACACCTACTGCAGAAGCCCTCTCGAAGTCAGATCATCTGCCACTGTGTGCTGGGTGTCTGCTGTAAAGGTCAAGACCCTTAGCCAGGCCCTGCGGCGCATGGCGACTGTGGTTGCCACCAAACGGGTACAGGAATCCCTAATGTCCGGAGCCATCTGGAGTTGCTGTTTTGCCACAGCCCGACCATGACCTGCTTGACTGTAGTCTGTAGGTCCACGGGGAGATGAGGAAGCAACTCATCTAGCCAGCCCAAGAGGGCATCGGAGAAGTGAGCCATGATGACAGCTGAGCTTGCCTGATGGAGACCAAGCGAAGAGGCAGTATAGACTTTTCTGGCAGAGTGGTCCAGTTTTTTAGACTCTTTGTCCGGAGGTCTATCAGTTGCTCCCGAATTGCCCGAGCGCTGAAACACAGATTCGGTCACCAACCCCTCAGCTGAGGGGTGCTCTGAGAACCCACAAAGGGAACCGCATACTTGCAGGCCCATCTAGGCCGATTGCACGGGGAAGGAGGTCCGGTGCTGTCAAAGCTCCAGGGATGGGCCAACAATGGCTTTGGCCACTGGGAAGGCCTGTGTCGGAGAATCCCCTTTTGTCAGAATGTCTGTTAGGGGATACTGAACCCATTTCCGAACAGGCTTCAGTTTCATCCCTGTAGATTCAGAGATTAGATGGGGAATGGCCATGAAGGACGTGGAACCTTCCTCTGTCCAGAGACCCCCAAGCGAAACCTTGATGAATGAGTGAGAGTACAAAGAGGAGTCCTTGGACTCCGGATAGATTGGACGACCACTTGAGTAACTTTCGACCCACTGCAGACAATCAGGCGTGAGGGTGACCAACAACCTATGTGGGAGGTCCTTAGTGGGTCGAGACTCTTTGACAGGAGCCCCGGAGGGAGGCTGTTTAGGTGGTGGGTCCACCACAAGCGGGGAGAGGCCGGTTTTGTCCGAGCTGGGAGAGCCTTCACTGGCTCCATGGGCAGAGGGATGGTGTCAGACGGCTCCTGGAGGAGTCAGCATTGGACTAGAGGGTGAGAGCCACGTGATGGCTGGTGTGGAAGCTGGGATCGACTTTGGACCAGCCAACACCAACTGTTGCCACATAACATCCTCGTAGCATCGACGCAACTTGCGCTGAAGCCTCTCCTCTTCCGAGCAGGATGAGGATGAATAGCGGCATCGCCGCTTCTTGGCACGCCCATGGCATTTGTGAGTTCCCCTCAATCAATGACAGAGACCCAGACCTCGACTGTCGGGGGGACTGACTGGGACACTCAGAAGGAACCAGGGAGTCCTGCTGTTCCTCCAAGCCGGAGTCAGGGACTGTGAGGAGTTTCCCAGCAGGCTGGGTTTCCTCCTCGGTAGGTCCAGTCAGGACCAGAGTCCCGAACAAGGAATTGTCTGCATCATCCAGTGATAATGGACATGGAGTGGGTCCCCCACCAGAGACTGCTAGCTAGAAATGTTTCTGTGGGGTCCTGATGCCTGGCGGCTTAGTCCTATATGTGAATACCTACTGCAAGAACCTCTCCCGAAGATCTACTGTTATGGTAAGTTCTGCGTAACTGTACTTTCCCTTGGTAGGCACCAACTTGTTCAGTTCCAGAGTTGATGGTCACCTTCAACACATCGAGAAGTCCAGTGCCACCTTGGACTCCGTTGCTTCCACCCAGAAGGAATCTCAGGGTTCCAAGAAGCAGAAGCGTAAGGCCTTTCAGCCTTCTGCCCCTGCGGCCAAGCAGCCCCAGTACCAGTTGGGACAGAAGGCTCAATCTTAGTGCCCTCGGCCCAAGTCAGGGGCTTCGGTGGTCCTTAAGCCTGAAGGGGGGGTCCCGGTGGTCCTGCAGCCAGATCCTCCTCCTCCTCCTCCAAGCCTGCACAGTGACAGGATGGGGGTGTCCACCCCCATGCCCATCACACCCACTCTGGGTCCTCCCATGGGGGGGTGCGGCTCCATCACTTCCTTTCTGCCTGGTCCACTGTCTCACAACGGACAGGTGGGTATTTTAAGTGGTTGGCCAGGGTCTGCCTCTGGAATTCAAACAGTAGCCTCCAAGCTGAGCCCGCACCCCACAGGAGGAGAAGGTATCCATGGACACTCTGGCTCTCCGAGACATCACCCAACTCCTCCACAAGGAGGTAGCAGGCAGTCACGGATCCCCCTGTCAACCCAGGGTTCGTTTCCAGGTACTTCCTGGTCCCAAAATGCTCCATTCTAGATCTGCATGACCTGACCACGTTTCTCAGGTCTTGCACCTTCAGAATGGTAACTCTGTCTCAGATCATACCATCTCTCGAGCAGAACATGTGGTTTTGCTCTCTGGATCTGCAGGGTGCATTCTTCCACGTCCTAATCCGTCCATCACACCAAAGGTTCCTGTGGTTCCGGGCAGAGGGAACCATCTGAGAGTTCCAATCCATGCCGTTCGGCCTGTGATTGGCTCCCGGGGTCTTCTCCAGATGCAGTGCAGTGGTGGCAGCTCATCTTCGGTGTGAAGAGGTCAGGATGTACCTGTATCTGGATGATTGGCTTGTAGCGGGTCCCTCCAGACAGGAGGTGGAGAGGTCCAGGGATCTGGCCCTCCAGACCTGAATCGACCTTGGCCTCCTGGTCAGTGAGGCCAAGTCGGAACTTGTGCCTTCACAGGTGATTTGCTTCATTGGGGCAGAGCTCAACTCTTGACGAGCCAGAGCCAGGCTCCCGACGGACAGGGAGGGGGTTCTCTTCTCCTTTGCCCGATCATTTCTGGTTGGGCACTTGCGCCCTGCCTGGGACTTCCTGCCACTTCTGGACTATATGGCAGTCTGCATCTCTGTGGTCCGATAGATCCAGTGGTGTATGCACCCCCTTCAGTGGAAGCTGGCCAGCCAGTGGACTCAGCGACTAGGTAATTTCAACCAGCTGGTCACTGTAACCCAGAAGATGTGGGACGCTCTCCAGTGGTGGACCCACCTCTGTCATGGCCTGGGGTGTTCACATGGGGCATCACAGAGTCCATGGGTTCTGGACCCCCAAGGAATCCCGATGTCATATCAACCTGCTGGAGCTCCGAACAGTTCAGCTAGTGCTGACTGCATTCACTCTGTTCCTTCAGGGTTAAGTGGTTCAGGTCCAGACGGAGAACACCACTACCATGTACTATCTCAACAAACAGGGTGGCATGCACTCCCTGCCTCTGTGCAGGGAAGCCTTCTGCATTTGGACCCTTGTGAGCCGACTGGAGGCGGATCTCCTAGCCGTTCATGTGGCAGGAACCTCATATCAGCTGGCAGCCCTCAGCCATGTGGTATATTCGTCCCACGAGTGGTCTCTCGATCCAGAAGTAGTACACAATCTATTCTCCCAGTGGGACGCCCCGCAGGTGGACCTGTTTGTCTCCAGGGAGAACGCAAAGCTGAGGCTGTTTTGTGTGTCCACCTCCCTCAGCAGGGCTCCCTGCAGGGGGATGCCTTCTCGAGGCCGAGTACCCCAGGCCTCTTTTATGCCTTCCCCTCCACTTCCCTTGTTCCACAGGGTGCTCCTCAAGGCCAGAAGGGACAAGGCACAGGTGATCCTGGTGGCACTGGACTGGTTTCACCAGTTTTGGTACCCTAATCTCCTCAGCCTCAGGCTCCTGAGGTGTCTTCCAACATGCCTGGACCTGCTCTGTCAGTTGGGGGGAAGGTCCTCCACCCGGACCTTCAATCTGTGTACCTGACAGCCTGGTTCTTGAGCGGCTAGAGTTCCAAGCTTTGGGTCTCTCCGAAGATGTCCTCACCATAGTTGAGACATCTAGGAAGGAATCGGCCAGGAAGTGCTATGCCTTCAAGTGGAAGAAATTCTCTGTTTGACATTAGGGCAAGGTCCTGGACCTTTTGTCCTGTCCGGTGGCTAGCATTCTTGACTACCTTTGGTCTCTCTCCAAAGGGGGTCTCCGGTCTGCCACCCTTAAGGTGCACCTGGCAGCCATCTCTGCTTTCCATGCATGTGCCGTCATCAGACGGTGGTACAGGAGAAGGTGGTCTGGCATTTGTTTAAAGGCCTCGACCACATTTCCCCTCTAGTGCGTGAACCACCACCATGGCATCTTCTGCTGGTACTGGCAAAGCTCTTGGACAAGCCATTTGAACCGATGCACAGGTGTGAGATGTCACATCTGTCATAGAAGACCGCCTTCCTGGTAACTGTCACGTCTGCCAGAAGGACTAGGGAGCTACAGGCACTCTTTGTCAAGTCTCCTATCTGGTCTTCCACAGGGACAAGATTGTACTGATCCCCGACCCAAAGTTCCTTCCAAAGGTGGTGTTGGAGCTTCATCTGAACCAGGTGATGACTCTGCCGGTGTACTACCCCAATTACACCTCGGAGGCCAAGTACAGGCTCCATACTTTGGACCTGAGACTATCGCTCTCTTATTACAAGGAGCGTACGGCTGAAGTTCAGGGAGAGGTTTGCTAGCTGTTTATCACCTACATTAAAGCCACATTGGTAGACCTGCAGCAAAGTGGATGATTGGCAGATGGATTACATCTTGCATTGATCTCTTCTCTCAGCGGGCAAGGAACCTTTCATAGGGATAAGAGCTCAATCCACCTGCCATACTGCTGCTTCGGTGGCTGCTTCTAGGGATATTCCTATCCAGGATATCTGCAGGGCTGCTACCTGGAAGTTAGCAGACACCTTAATTTCCCACTACTGCATTGACATTGAGTCACACTGGTATGCTGGTTTTGAGGCCTCAGTTCTCCAATTTCTGTTCCCTAAGCAGGGGGTGTGCACCTTGCCTCCCTGCTCCCTGAGAACTGCTAGGAGTCTGCCAAACAGTGTGGCTAGAACAACATATCCGCGATCTTAGAAAAACAGTTTTGTGATGGGGTTGAATAGGGCCCTGTCCCAGGTTTTCTGTAGAAGGAGTTTAAATGCAAGGATCTGTTCTGTTCTCTCCTTTTCTGTCTCTCGTCTGTCTGGTTGCACAACCGCATTTTCTCGTGAGACCCAAGACTTGATCAGCCCGATGGTCTTGCAGTTCTCTGCCTCTCGCTGTCTCTCTGCTGTCACTCGCTGTTCTGTCTTTTCTTCCCCCTTGCATATCTGCTAGTATAAAAATATATGTGAATCATTATGTGGAAATGTAACTAATACTGGGCTCCCTTTGTTTAGAAATCTATATAGTTTTACTGTTGAAATGATTGCAAAAAGCTGTTTGGAACTCAAGGGGTTAACCTGTTTGCAAACTCTCTGAGAAGCTGTAAGCAAAAGGTGAGTTCTGGGTCACAGTGTTGCTATTGCTGCACTTGATGAAACGTACAAGAACACGATGTGAGAAATGTTTTCTTAAGGAGCAGGGGTTGGAAAGACTAAAAACAGAGCTGCAGTCTCTTGTAAGAGAAAAACACAAGAGACTGAGATTGAAGATTGAGAAGAAACCCAGATGGACTTTCCCTATTTATACTGCCTTTGTAAATAGTTATACTGAACATTTTTTTTTTTGCTATTTAATAAATCACTTGTTCGAATTTTACAACTGCCACTGGTTTTCTTTTGCTTCCTGACTTGTGCCTTGACAACAAGGTTACTCGCCTGTAACCTGTTTTTTCTGCTTTTCATGCTGTCGAGCGTGCATTGTAGGAGTGACTCTTATTGCCTCAGTTAACCTATTTCACAGCGTTCTCATTTTCTTTCTTTTTGAAATACCTGGTTCATGAAAGAGGATGTTTAGGAAGAAAATTTGCCACTGTGACAGGCATTCAGTTTTTTTTTACCTGCCTAGGAGTAGACTGTGGCATGGATGCCTCTGCTATTCCTGTTTCTCTTTTAACAGTTGCTCCTTCCAGATTCCTTGTGTGAAGTTAGGCTGGGAGGTCCCAACTTTTGACGGCAGGCATGGGACCTGTAGGTCCTGAGGTAGGTCTTTAGGCCATTCCCTTAGGTCCTGCCTCTGCTCCTTGGAGTCGATAAGAGGTACGGAACTCTAATGGGGACCTGTCTGATGATGGGGAGGGTAGGGGAGGCCCCTCCAGTCCAGGGAGACTATTGCTTATCATGTTACAGCAAGTGATATTTGAACTATATGCACAAGTGTACTGTCGGTTACCTTTTTTGTTGTTAGATGCATTACCTAAATGATCCTGTATCTAGACCGTTGCTTAAATGTCATGCCTGTTGTTTGTATGACTTAACTGGAAATGTATGTCATTTGAAAACATAACAAGGTTAACTACAAAAAATAAAATTTTTAAGCAAAAAATCTGAATCAGCATCTCACACAAAAGTGTACCACAAAAGAAAAAAGTATTTTGAAGCATTTAAAATACTTTTTTTTTTTATCACTTTGAAGATGTACGTCTGGCAGCTAAATATTTGTATCTTAGAATCTGTCTTCTGATACATGTCTGCAGCTGCTACCCTGTATAGGATATCTTAACTGTTCAGCTGTATTCTCTTCACTGTATGTTACTCTGACATGGAGCTTTTTGTACACGAGTCTCCGACTCAGGGTTGTAATTCCGATACCGTTAATAAATAAAATAAAATAGCACTCTGCTTGAAACATTTCAAAATCTCATGATACCACTTGCAGACAGGCACTAGGAGTAGCCGAAGGCTTAACGCATGTATGCCTATCTTTTGTGTAAATGTCTGTGGTTAAAAGCATGAGTCAGAAACAGCAAAAAATACATGAAAGGATTAATAAATGTTAACAGGATTAACACCTATTAGGGGGACCTACATCGATCTGCCTCAACTTATCCTGTAGTAGGCCTTTTCTTACTTATGTCTTAGACTTGTTGTAGCGTTTATCTTTGTGTCGAATTTTCTTTTTTTTGGGGGGGTACATATCAATTATTAAAAAAAAAAAAAAAAAGCTACATGTAAACAGGGATTAAGTTCCTCTGTACCTTGAGTCCTCCCTAACCTTCAATCTCACTTCACCTTTCTGTGCTGTGCTTAAAAACTCTGTCCCATTGCTTCCTTCCTCCTTCCCACATGGAGTTGTCCCTAACCTCCTTCAATCTCTCTCCACCTTTTTGCGCTTTACTTAAAAATTCCTCCATTTCTTTCTTTCTCTGTACATAATACCTTCATTTCTACCTAGATTCCTTTAGTCTCAACTCACCTGGCTATGCAGGTCTAATGGCTGCTGCCAGCTGTTCTTAGCTTGTGAAACACTATGGAAGAGTGTGTATAAAAAGCACTGTATATAAAACTGAATTCCTTTTCATACTCTTCCATGTGTGAAATGGCTTATTTTAAAATAGCAACAGAAAGGTTGAGACGGTCTTCCTAAGGAGACAGTATAGCTGTGGTTTTATCTGTTTTAAAAAGTGTATAGCCTGTAAAGGTGTAACTGTACTGAACTTATGCAACCACTTTATTTTCTAGTGCCAATGCTTTCAGCCAACAGACAGGTGCACAGAGAGCAGCACCGAGGCTGGTGCACACTGGGATTTATCCGCAGCATAGCAGTCATGCCTCAGATGTGCAGCAATCTGAGCACTTCCCAGTGGATCAGTTTGCTGATGAAGATTGTCGAAGGACATCAGTCTTTCACTGCTGCATCACTGCAGAGACAGGTAAAGTCCTACCTCTTGCCATTCTGTCACTCAAGTGTGAGGCAGTGACAATTGAAATTTGAGACAGTGTGGGACACTGGCTCTCATTATGTGGGACACATCATCAAATATGGAGATATAAGCTTTAACCACTGTGGAAACCAGTACCTTCATTTGTGCAAATCATAGCATACCATGAATTTCTACTTTAATAGTCTGAATTTACAGCACCTTCTCTGTGTGGGCAGCACTTTTCCCATGAGGAATGGATGACTGACAGAGCAGTTTTGAGGGGGATAAATTGGGGATGTCCCTCGTAATAAGGGACAGTTAAGAGGTATGAATAAAACCATTTATTGTCGCCTCTAAAATGAAAGACTTACAGTTTTAGAAGTAAGGAAAGGAAAAAGTAAGATCCTATCATGGAGGTGGATAGGCCGCTGGCCTCGGGGGGGGGGGGGTCCTCTTCCATGGAAGTACCTTGGCACCAAGGAAGGCTGGGTATTCTGATTGCATGCAGGAGTTAGGGTCTAGCAAAAATAATTTGAATGTCAGTAAATCATCCCCCCGAACTGTACCAAAGGGGGAATGTGATAAATATGATTAAGCTCCGGTGTATGGCTGGGCTCCCAGTGTAAAGGAAAGTGATATTATATGTAATTGCCCACTGTTCTTATTCCTTTATTACTCTATGCAAAGTTGATTATTAGTGATGTATGACCTGAAAAGTTGTTTAATAAGAATTATATGTACAAAAGAGGTAAGATCCTGCAGTGGGGGTGGGGGTAAGTTGGCCAGCACAAATCATGTGAAAACATGCCATTCTTTTTTTCTTAGATGCTTGCAGACTGTCTGTTGTAATGTCTACATTACTACCTGCACTTGTTATAAGCAGCCAGAGCGAATAGAGAATAATGCATATGTCGGTGTGTGATATGCATTTTGTTTACATACCCAAGGTGTGTGATAATATATAAACCTCCAAAGGCAAGCTTGAGAGGTTGATATATTGTCGCACACTGAGGGTATGTTAAAAAACTGCAGATCACACACCTTCATATGTGGGGTTTTTTTATAATTGGTGCTGGTGAGTGTTTTCATAGGCTAGCGTAGTATTCATAACCAGGCGCGAGACAGTAAAATCCATATCAGCTCATGGGTTGATATGACTTTGCCATATCAACTTGCAGGTTGATCTTGTCAGCCCCCGTGCATGGTAGTGACTATACAATTTGAATATGGGCACGCATCCAAGTTTAACAGTCATACTGTTACCCCCACTCATGCTCTGTAACCCTCAATATCATTTCCTCCAGAATCTCAATTCAGTTTTCAATTTTATTGATTCGGAAGATACCTTCGAGCCCAAGTTCTTTTACAAAGGTTCCACGTCAGTGACAAAATAAGGTACAAAATGACATATAAAAACAACACCCTGTTTAACATATGCACAAAAACATTGTGGATTACAAGCTAGAGTGGTGAGAAACATGAAGACAGTTATAGAGGCAGAGAACAGTGCAGCCCCTAGGAGCCTTGTCATCAGGTAGGGGGGAAGGGGAATGGTCAGGGAGGTTGTAAAGCAATAGGTGGGTGTTAAAGGTAGGTTATAGGAGCCTTGTCTTAACAAAGTGCAGCCAGGGGGTGTGAGATGAGGAGAGACAAATGCTGCTACAGTCATAAATTGGCAGAGGATTGAGATACCCGAGATTAGTTGCAGGAACATTTAGAGATTGTACTTGGATGTTGTATGAGGTTAGTTTTGAATTTGGCTAGACAGGTGGTGGCAAGGAGGTGCTCGGGTAATTCATTCAGCCCAGGGTTTTATTTAATTCTAAAAATTGATTAGCGTTTTGCTTATAAAAGTGCTAAAACTTTGTGAAAATGCATAGCTCTTGTCTCACTGTGTTTAACAAACACAGCAGTTCTATAAAATCTATCTAAATACTTTCTGTACAGTTAGTATCGTCCCAAGAAAAAAAACTGCTAATCAATTATTTAAAACTCTGTAGCCACAAGGGAGCACAGTAGGCAAATGCCTGTTGCCCGAGCGAGGTACAGCAGAAGGGGATGGACAGGGCCCCTCTTGTCCTCCCCCTGGTGGCCTGTGGTGTGTTTGCAGCCACTAACAGATTGCCAACACAGGGTGGTGTTTTCCCCATAAATGCTTTTTTCCCTAGGCTGCATGTCTAATGAATGACGCTGTTTTTTAAGGATAGCCAATTTGTGAGTTCATACAGTGTACAGGTGTGCGTATCATGCTGTAAATCTAGGACTAGCCTACAGGCCTTGTTTAGAGCCACTTGTACCCGTTTCAGTGCAGTGTCTGTTGCCACCCCATATATCACTATTCCATAGTCGATATGTGATCATATGGAGCTGTGTACTGCAAGGCGGAGGGCCTCAGGCAATAGGTATTTCCTTTGCCTGTAAAGGACACCAATCTTGATGTTGACTGTCTTGACCAGGGAGTCAATAAGTTGAGCAAATGTAAGAGTTTCATCCAGCGTGATCCCCAAATACTTGAACATGCAGACGTGTTCCAGTGGCTCACTGCAAGAATTTGTAATGATGAGGGGGTTTTGTTTGATATTTTTTTTTGTGTGTGCTGGTAATAAGCATGGCTTTGGTCTTTTTATAATTCAGTAGCAGCTTATGTCTGCAGAACCATGTCTCCGATGAGGAGAAGGATGCCTGAAGCTCAATTTGCAGATTAGCAAGGGATATGCTGCTTCCCAGGAGCACTGCATCGTTAGCGTAGAGTCTCAGTTTGGTTCCACAGGCAGCAGGGAGGTCATTTAGGAAGATACTGAAGAGTAGGGGCCCAAGGATTGATCCCTGGGGCACCCCAAGTGATACCTCTCTTGCACTAGAAACTGTCCAATTTTGACACATTGAGTTCTGCTTGTAAGGTAGTCTTGGAACCAACTTAGTGCACTAGGTGCCACACCCAGGTTTGACATTTTGTTCAGCAACGGGGTGATTGACTGTCTAGTTCTTCTTTGACAGACCTGTTTATTTTTGGTCGACCGGGGAAGGAGGGCTAGAAAATAGTTTTGTTTTCAGCCTCATCCCGGGTTGATACGGATGGGGGTGGAAGGGGGAGTACGGAAGTACTGTTATTGTTTTTTAGTGAATGTAATAAATTTAAGAAGTACACCGCTGAAAATACCTTACTTTTTCCGAGGAGTGCAATGGTGTCTAATGGCCAGCTGCTCTCTTCTCTCTCTTGCACCATCACTACTCTGGTGTCTCAGATCTTTCCACTGGAGACGGAAGGCACTCCTTGGTTGGATTTTTCCATGTTTGTTCTATTTTTCACCAGTTCATTTTTTTTTTTGCATTGTTCTACCTCGTTCTGTTGGAGCCTTATCCCAATTTTGCCATGGCGTACATTGCACTGACTTTTTTACTGTGGCTCTACTGCTTGGTTTCAGACATCAAAGACGTGTCTGCCCAAACACTGGGATTCAGGTAATGCAAATGCTGTAACCAGAAGATGTTGAAGATGGATCCTCAGTGACATCTGCTTGCACTCTGCTCCATTCCCTATCTTGACAAGGACTGCCTGTTGTGTTAATCAGTGCTTCCATTCTTTGGTGCTTTGTGAGTGCTGCCTCTCCCAAGCTCTTAGCTCAGCACATCAAGACAGTTAAGTCTAAGGGCAAGGGTCTAGCCCCCCAGAGCTTCACTTTGGTGGCTTCCCCGGCATCTGTAGGAAGTCCTAGCTTCCAACCAGTTCATAGTGATCAAGCTCTGTCCTCACTCAACAGAGTTTGAAGAAGACGCATGCATTTGAACCCACAGTATCAGATACCATCTCATTCCACATTTTCTAGAACTGTTCTGCCAAAGATCTGCTATGGTGTGTGAAGAGCTGTTGTTGCTTTGCTTGTAGAGGATGTACATGTATTTTTCACTGCACATCTGACATCTGGACCAGTGATACCTCACTGTATGCCTATCTCTCCTTAAAGAGCAGGTGTTATTACATTCTCTCCCCACCAAACATATATGGCAGCTTACCAGAGCCCAGCTCGACTGGTACCCAAAATTTCCTTTTTTTTTTTTTTTTAATTCCTGTTCAAAAAGTTACAACTCTCGTAAAATCACTCTTTGTAGTCTGCAGGTAAAATGCTCCAACTTCCTTAATTAGAGACACGAACCCACACAAGCACATTTTGTGATGACTATTCTAGAAGAGCACAAGGGCGCACACTCCATAGACTATAATGGGGGCAGTTTTTAAACGTGTTTATTACATTTGTATGTTGATTTTGACAAAGGAATGCCACTGCTCGACTAACAAGATCCTTTAACCTTACACTGGTGTGTGCAACAGCCTGCTGCTATTGCCAGTGCAGCTCCCTGTGGCTCACTCTTTGGACTCCCAACAATCTGGCAGTCACATCAAGCATGCTTTGCTTATTGGTTTGGAGAAAGACCACAGGTTGCCTAACATTCTTGTAAGACATTTTGCAGTCTTGGACTGGAGGCACCAATTTGAATGATCTTCCAGAAATCAGGCTTCACCATTCATTACTGTTGGGTTCCAGCCAGAGGCGCAGGACCCCGCGGGAGCATATAGCTTTAAAAGTCTTGAGATGGGGAACTGACGGGGTGGTGCCGCCCTCGAGCGCGACATAGAACATGGCACTCGCGGTTGGCCTTAAACCCACGCCAACTCCCCAACCTCCTCAGGTCTGCTTTTTCTGCCATCGAAGAAGCACGGCTTTGTGGGAGCATCAGAAGCCTTCAGAATATTCTTTGAAGTTCTCTTGGTTCTGTTCGCCCGTTTGCTCAACACCGTCAGTGTCTCCATCCCTGTGACACCTGTTTTGTTTTTTTTCTCTTTTACTGTGCAGTGTCGATTTTTTTTTTTTTTTTTTTTTTTTTTAGTGTGGCCGATCATGTCCGGTTTGGGGCCTAAAAGTCTATAAGGTGGGGATTGTCCCGAAGCGTCGGTGCCCCTGTGGAATCCCATGACCATTACAGAGTCCCATTATCAGTGTTTTACCTGCCTTGGTCCGCGCCACGATATGGATGTGTGTGATGCCTGTTTTTAGATGGGAGTACCGCACTCTCATCATCTGCCCAGCGATGTTGGGGAGGGACCCCCCAGCTTTCGGAGGTCAGCCTCACATACGTGATGCCAAGGTCAGGTCCTTAGGCCATTTCCCTGGGTCTCTTCCCAGTATTACACATACCGAGGGAGACCAGACCTCCGCTGTTTCCAGTCTCACTGAAACTGGAGGCCTGCATGATTGGTCTGGTGGACAGTTGGCCTCTTCCGGGGGGTTGGCTGAGCACCCCTCGCAGTCTGGTACCCCTTTGGGGGACCGGAGAGCGCCGATGTTGAGACCTCAGCTATACGCTGAGCCTACATTAGCGGCTGTCTCCGTGGTGGCGTCTGGCACCATCCGACTCCCAACAGTACCTTTGGTGCCGGGTGAGTGAGGCGCAGGTTGTGTCATTGTCATCTCTGACACCGTCATGTGCCAGGAAGGGCAGAGTATGTGGTGTTACCTCTCTGGAGATCTCCCTGATTTTGTCAACTGAGTCCAGGGATTGGGATGATCCCGACTGGCGGGTGGTGACCAAGTTCTTCAGAGCTCTGGATGCTTCCTAGACCCAGTCTGAGGCCTTCTTTGCAGCCCTCATCTCCGGCCAGTGATGACGGCAATGTCCCCACTCCTGCGTGTGCTGGCACCACTTGTGGTGCCACGGGTGCTCCCAGCATTGATCTCAGTGCCAGGTCAGAGGGCAGTGCCACATCCGGGGTCGGGGTGGTGCTAGGCCTGGCATTGCAATGGTTTCAGATGCAGATTCCGGTGTTTCAGCTGTTGGCGCTTGATCCGGCACTGAAGAGGATTCCGGTGATGACCCCGGTGTTAGATTCTCCCTCCCTTCTACCATTAGGACTGCTGCAGAGGGAGGGCCTTTGTCGAGGGGCAGGTCCATGTCTGCTGGGTCATGATGGAAAGCTCACGTTGGGTTGTCTTGGCCTGTCCCCATAGTATCTGGTGCCTCGGGATGAAGCCAGAGTGCCAACTCAGGCCTCCTTTCCCCTCCTGGTGGATGGGGATCTGCAGTCTGTGCAGAAAGGGGCCTCCTTTGTGGACCAGAATGGCTCTGATCTCCTCACTAAGGGGTCCCTCCCCCCCAGGCACCACCCTGTTCGCTCCTCGCAAGTTGTGCAGGCAGCACAGCCATCCCCTGCACTCTTCCGCAGCCCTAGCAAAGGGCCTTCGGCTCTCTTGATGCTTCTCCCCTTGTTCTCCTCTGCCTACTCCTCCATTTCTCCCAGGTTCCCTGGGACCCATGACATGGGAACAGAACAAGGGGATGGCAGCTGCATTTCCAGTCTATCTTAGATTGATGAGGTCGTCTTTGCACCTCCACCTCGTGCACTGCCTCCCCCTGCACAAAGCTCCTCCACATCCTCAACTTCCTCCTCTGAGGAAGAGGACGTTCCCACTCACATTTCGTCTGATGCTGATTATTCCAATTATCAGTGGTTCCTTTCGACGCTGGAGGAGCTTCATCTTCCCCATAATGTAGGTCGCAATCCTGCACATGCGAGGCAGTCCTTTCTTGGAGATTACGAATTCGCAGTGATCCCTGTGTAGTCTTGGCCTTTCTTGGAGGAGCCGTACAGTATCTGGCAGTTTCCCTCGGCTTCTGTTCCAGCCCCAGGGGACTGCCAGTGCAGGTACTGAACACCCCCTGGGTCTCCAGGAACTATGCCCCATCCTTCTTCAGGTTTGGAGTGGCTGGATTTCCCCTCTGGGCATTGCCGCCCATTGGTAGACCATCCCCCAGAGTCTGACTCCGCCGAGTTTCATTGCTGGGGGAGGAGAGTTTTCTCAGTCTGCATCAGGTGGATGGCATGGCCTTGTCTGTCCTGGTTATCATCCTTAGCCCAGCATAGGTAATTGCCTCGCCTTTCCGGGGGGCCCATTTCTTCTCCCACAGGGCCAGGCAAGAGCTGTCTGGGCACCCTCCCTCCCTCTCCTAGGCTACAGGAGCCTCCACCTGCCCCCAACCAATCTCAGGTCTTACCAGACCTGTGAAGGCCCCCTCCTCTTGTGTTTCCCCACAGGAGCCTGAGGGAGATGTCTTCCCTTGGAGATGGTGCTTGGTATTCACCCAACAGTAATGAATGGTGAAGGCCAATCCCCAGAAGATATAAAAATTACATACCTACTGTAATTCTTGATCTACCAAGATATCTTCACCATTCATTACTGCTTCTTGTCCGCCTTCCCTTCATGACCCAGACCTCTGGGCAGCACTTCCTCCCATTTTGCTTTCTCCCTTCTCTGGGGCCACTCCTGCTGGCCCCTCCTAGGCATCTTGGGTCCTTCACTGAGAAAGGACTTATCTTTCTGTTAGAGGTGGAAGGCGAGTAGGGACGCATTGCCTTCTGCAGTGCAGGTCCCCAGAGCTCGCATTGTCCATAGTGCGGAGGACTCCAGATATCCTTCATGTTGGGGCATATGGATATTTATTTTTCCAGTGCCTTAAATGGGCATCAGTATGCTGCTGTTACCATCATGCCAGTTTACAGTGCGCATCTTGTTTTGGGCAACTCCTCTACAGGACGCCCCTTGGCAGACCCCAAGCTCCTTTTCACAGACTTCTCGAGCCCCAAATTTCATCCTTTACTACCTCCTGGGTACCTTCCAGGGCTCTTCACCTTTATGCCACCTTGGATATCCTAGGTAACCTAAGTATCCAATCGGGGCAAAGTTCCCATGGAGCTCCCTAGTTAGGAGATACTCTATTCCTTACGTACCATTTGGAGAGTTTAGACTTCTTTGATACCTCCCACCACTTTAAGTATAGTTGTGGAGGGGTTTCCTGTAGGGTAGCTCCTCCTAGCTGGAGACATGTTTGATATCTGCTTGGATAGGTGTGCCTCCATGTCCATGGGGACTCTGCCTCCATGAGTGATCTCTCAGCTCTTGAGAGACAGAGAGAAATTCCCTCTTTGAGATAACTTGCCCCAGTCTTGGCTGAGTCTTCCCTGTGAAAAAAACAAAACAAAAAAATGCAGGAAAAAGGTTTCTGGGACCGCTTTCTTTCAGCCACTCCTTGGAGGTTCTACCTAGATAAAGTATAAGACCTTGCTTCTGTTAAAAGCTCTGCTTGGAGGGCTGTGTCTTGTCCTCATTCTACGGGGAAGTCTCTGTGCCTACCCTACAGGAACGTTGCCTCTGCTCCTCCCTGTTTGGGGATGGGGAACTCTGTTCCTCTTTCTCCATCTCTATCTCTCTTCTTTCTCCTTCCCTTTGACCTGCCCAATGGTTTGGGTCACCCCTGGCCCTAAGATCAGACTAGAATCCTGACCTCTCCCTCCTGTGGTCGGCCTTAGTTTTCAGTTTATATCCTTTCTTTTCCTGTCCCTTGGGCCCCTTGCCCCACCCTTTCTCTACTCTGTCTTTCCGTCTTTTTTTTTTTTTTTTGTGTACTTTGTTTATTAGATTTTCATTAAACAATTGACAAATATATTTCTCATACAAGGTATTACATTTTAAGTACATAAGGTATAGTTAATAAACAGTATTACAGAAACCCTGCATTCTTATTCAGTAGAACATGGGAGTTCTAGGAGTGTGGATATGTTGTTCATCCACACTCTTTGGCATGTCCCTTTTCCCTTTAAATCTGGCAGGAAGTCTTCAAGCTGGCTCCTCTCACCCACCCAGGTGGTAAATACCCCGGCTCCGCCCCGTGGCACCAGATCTTCCTTTCCGATGGAAGATTCAGGTTCCTTTGTGCTACTTCTGCAGTATCGTAGGCCCTGGATACTAATCAATGGTTTTCACTGCATTCGCTTTCTTTGAAACTCGTACGAGTTTACGATTCTGATCCGAGCGTATCGGAAAGGAGGACAAGTTGTCACCCAGGTTTCACTGGTGTCCCTACAGGCAGAGAATGTCGCACACCGATCCCCTCCTCTCGTGTGTCTATTGTTTGGGTGTCGTGCATGACATCTCTTCATGCGCAATCTGCTTGGCTTTCCATCCCAATGTTCTGGACAACCGCAAGGCACGCCTTAAGCTGGGGAGACCAGAGCTTCACAATCCACTGATGAAATCGGAGGAGGCAAGGTGGGCGGTTTCCGCGGACGTGGGATTTGCCAAGCAGCTCAACCAGATGGCGGCATTTGAAGAAGCTGCCCAAGCTTCAGCCAGCCAAGGTTTTTTCGTGCCGCTGAACTTTGGCTCTACCTTCACAGGATCCTTTCGGGAGCTGTGCCAGTCTCTCTCCAACAGGGGTGAGGCGTCCTAGGGCATGCACTCCTCCTGCCCTAGAAAACGGGACAAGGACCCCAAGTCTTCTTCTCGGAGAAGACGTTACTGGGACTGAGAGAGGTCTGAATCCCAGGACCTTGCGGTCTCGGCCTCGGTAGAGATTGCTTTCTCGGCCGCCGGCTTCTCGGACCTTCCATCAGGCCAAGGCACCGGGGCAAAGGAAACTGCCAATCCGGCTGAGATATATCTCGACCTGATCGAAGCTGCTGTCGCCGACCCCGGCCCATTTTACTCATTGAGAGGACACCTATCCTTTCCTTGCCCGACGAGGAGACCTAGCCCTTGGGTATCCCTATCGAGGGACAGGAGCCAGAACCTCGGTTTTCACCGACTCCGGCCTCTCCAGATCGAACAAGCTGACCCCGTTGGTCTCGATCGAGGACCAGGACCCCTTCGGTAGTAAAACCGAAAAAAGGTCACAAGCACTCTCGGAAGAGGCGTCGCTACCAATCCTCATCCTCCTCGGACGAGGATAGACTTCAGAAGCTCCATCGGCATTATGAGGACCTTATGTGGCAACAGCTAATTCTGACCGGTCATAAGACGGCTACACCGGCCATTACTTGGCCCCAGCCTCTTAGGCTGACGCCGACCCCTCCAGAACCAAAGACTCTGGTTCTTTCTCCGGTAGGACCGGCACGCATTCCTGTTCGGCCTGTTCCGGTCTCCCCACCAATTTTGGTGGAGCCACCACCTAAGCAGCCTCAGGAAGGGGCTCCCTCGAAAGACAACCGGACAGATATGGGCCTGCCCCGTCTGTCCATCACTGTAATCCCTGATTGCCCTCGGCGTATTGAAGGGGACATAGGCGGGAGACCCTTATATCCCGACTCTTCGGATTCGGATACCACTGGTCTACACTCATACCCCAATGACGAGTTGTCAGTGACAGGCTTGGAGGAAGGTCCTTCCTCTTTCCAGGGCATCCTCCCCCTTTTTCAGAGTCAACCAGTATGCCCTTGGAGCCTATCCAAAAGAAGGCGGAATATCCTCTCACGGATATCCTTAAGAGGGGGATACCCCGACGGAGGCCATCCCAGTGGATGAAGCCATTGTTGGCCTGGCCCTTGAGCTATGGCAGCTCCCTGCCTCTTGCCCGGCTCTGTCTGCCCGCATGGCTCACAAGTACACTGTACCCATGGGGTCCTTGGCGTGTTTCACAGAGCATCCCTCAGCCGAGAGCCTTGTGACTGCCTCTGTGTTTAGATGCATGGGTAGCTCAGCGGATACTGACTGCCCTCTGGACAAGGAGTCCAAGAATATGGACCATTCTGCCCGGAAGGTATATGCGGCCTCATCCTTGAGCCTTCGTCAGGCCAGCTCGGCAGTGATCATGGCACACTTCTCTCACGCCCTCTTGAGGTCGCTAGATGAAGTCCTCCCTCATCTCCCAGCGGACATGCAGACCACGGTTAAGCAGGTCCGTGACCAGGGCTTTGCTGTTGCAAAACAGCAGCTCCAGACGGTCTTGGCTATTGGAGATTCCTGTGCCCGCTCACGAGCAGCCGCAGTGGCCACTCACCGCAGGGCCTGGCTGAGGTTAACCTCTTTTCCGGCAGATACTCGGCACAAGTTAGCTGATGTGCCCTTCCTTGGCACCAATCTCTTCGGTCCGGGAGTGGCAGGCCACCTCCAGCGCATAGAGCAGTCCAATGCCACCTTGGATGCCACTTCTGCAAAGGGTTCTTTGGGCAAGAACCAACAGAAGCACAAGAAGAAGCCTTTTCAGCACTCTTCTCCTGCTGTTTGACAGCCTTCCTTCCAGGGAGGTTAGCAGCAACAGCAGGCTCAAGCTTGGCACCCCAGGCCCAAGCAGGGTCCCCAACAGCCCCGTAAAGGAGGTCGAGGTGCCGGTTCAGGAACCTCTTCCTCCTCCTCTAAGCCTGCTCAGTGACGGGTCAGTGGTGGCCACCCCTACACCCGTCAAGCCAGATCTTACTTAGAGTGGGAACCCTTGCAGCAGGCTATAACAATTAGGACTATGCCACATGCACTAGAACCCTCTGGAAACCTTTTCAGCCAGCAGTATACAGCAGGGACCACCCCCCCGACGTCGGCTCCACCCCGACGTCAGCCCTGGTACAAAAGGGGGCGGACCCAGCTCCTCCTCAGTTCTATTCCCGCCGTGTCCTGCACGTGAGAAGGAGGACTTCAGTTCCAGCTTGCCAGGAACAGCAAAATTACTAGTGTTATCTACCCATTTTTTGTACTGTTTTCGACAGTTTCTTTTCCAGTGTCATCGAGTGGCTGTTTTCAATGGTTTTGCAGTTTGGTCAATGGATGTCTTCGCCGTTGTCGGTCTTTCCAGAGCCACACCAAAACAAGTACGACTGTGGGAGGCAGATCCGTGACAAAGACGGGCACAAGAGCTGTGTCTTTTGCCTCGAGCCGGACCACGATACCGCGACCTGCTCAGCCTGCCAGGCGTTCACCAGCTGGACCCGGATCCGACGTCTTAAGGCCCTGAAGGCATTTCTGCTAGAAAAGAAGATGGATCTGCACTCCTCCGAGGGAAAGCATAAGGAGAAAACTAAGCACCACGGGAAAGACCGTAGTTGGTCCCGGCACCGATCCCGGTTGCGTCCTGTTCTCGTTCGCGGCCCTCTCCCAAGAAGGCTCGTATTTCCCCGGGCTCAGGAGAGCGACAAAGTCTTCCCAGGCCAAGGCCGCCCATCGGGGAGAAGCTGGCTAGCTCAAGGTCACCTGCTAAGGGTTACCACTAAGCCCTTGAGGTGTAAGCTGCGGCCCCACTCTCAAGGCACCGGGCGCCACCTGTTAAAGGCCCGAGTTGAAGGACTCTCCACAAATCTTGCATCGTCGGTCTCACCACCGACGCCAGTTCAAGGGGCGAAGGGTGAGAGAGCAGCCATGGAAGAGCAGATGTCCCCGTCTCCCAATTCCTTCTCCCCCGGGCTCTCAAGGGCTCTCCTTCGTGGGCCGACGTCCCGGATACTCCCTTTCTGGGCCGAGCTGCCAAACTCTTCTCGAAGGACGAGCTGCAGGAGTTGTTCTCCTTTTGGTGGGCACAGGTCCAGAAGCAGCCCCCCCCCATTGCCGGCCCAGACACCGATACCAGACCCAGCGGGCAAACCACAGCCGGGAGGTGAGCCTTCCCCGAGGAAGTCCCCAGAGCGACCGCCTACACCTCCTTCCAGGGCTCGTTTCTGCGCCCGGTCCAAAGACCACCGCCGATGCTCCAAGGACTCTGGAGACCGTCGCTGGTCCAGGTCTCGTACGCATAGCCCTTCTCGTTCTCCTAGACGAGCACTCTTGACGTCGGTCTTTGCTCCATCTCCGGTCTCAGGACCGGAGCCGGTCTTTGGACTGGCGTCTGTCCCCCAGTTACCAACGACAGAGGGGATCTGATCATGAGAGATCGGACTATTCCAGATCTTGTAGTCGATCTCCCTCTTCTTCGTCCTCATCTTCTTCCTCTCTCAGCTTAGAGGGGTCCCAGAGAGAGAGAGACAGAGAGAAGAACCAGCCTCGCTCGCCTTCCGACGATCCAACCTTTATGGACGTCATGAGGCACATCCAGGCCTCCAATGAATGGGAAACGGAGGACCTGGATCCGGAACGCCGAAGATTGGCAAAATACCTGAGGCAAAAGGAGCCGAAACAATTGGTGGTCCCTCCTTTAGTGGACACTTTCCAGGACCTGACTCAGACTACCTGGAGGCGTCCGACTTCCATCCCGGCTGTTCCCAAGAAATTGGACAGGCTGTTTAAGGCCCCGAGGGCAGAAGCTTTTCTAGCAGAGAACCCTCAGGCGAACTCTTCGGTCATCATGGCTGCCCATGACAAGTCCAAGCAGCCGAAGCACCTTAGCTCGCAGCCTCCTGATCCGGAGTCTCTGTATTTGGACCAGGTGGGCAGGAAAGTCTACTCTGCCTCCACCTGCTCTATCCGGTCCCTTAACTTCCTGATGCATATGGTCCAGTACCAGAATGCTCTGTGGGATGGGGGACAAGAGCTACTGAAAGCCATGCCAGATTCCGATCCGAAGTCGGAACTTCTGGATATTATGAAATCGGGCTCCAAAGTAGGTTCCCATGTCCTGAGAGCCTCATATGATACTGCAGATACGGCAGCCAGGGCAGCCGCTTCCGGGGTGTGCCTTCGGCGCCACGCCTGGTTGAGAGTTTCGGGTTTCCACCAGGATCTGCAGTCCGGTATCAAGGATTTGCCATTCCAAGCTACCATGTTGTTTGGGCAGGAGACGGAAGCTTTGATTTCTCATCTACAGGAGTCGGGCAAGTCCATCTGGTCGGTCCGCCAAATGTACCGCGGTGACCAGCGATGGCAACGGAAACGGCCATTTCGCAAGCCCTCAGGTGGTCAAGGTGGACACGCCCGTGGTAATCAGCAGGGTCATAGATGCGGCTTTCGTAGGAGAGCCAGTAACCAGCAACCTGGAGGTGCTCCTACCCGTGGGCCCAAGTCCTCCCAGGCCTCTCTGCCTATGCCCTGCTCAGCCCAATGACTCCCTTCCGTGCCCCTTCCCTTCCAGAGGAAGACTCTAGGGGGGCGCTTCTCCCTTCATCTCGAAGGTTGGAAGTCGATAACTGTGGACCAGTGGGTCCTGGACATCATCAGGAGAGGACACATGCTAGAGTTCACGGAGTTTCCTCCAAATACTCCACCAAAGTACTCCCGATATCCTCCTTCTCACATCCCACTGATAGGAGAAATTCAGACCCTCTTGCAGAAAAAGGCAATAGAAGTAGTCCCCTTACATCAGCGGGGAAAAGGGGTTTTATTCCCACTTCTTCCTGGTCCCAAAAAAGACACAGGATCTTCGACCCATTCTGGACCCCAGCTCTCGCAATCTCTTTATAGAATACAAAAGGTTCAGGATGGTGACCCTACCAGATCTACTTCCCCTGCTGCACCAAGAAGACTGGCTCTGCTCCCTAGACATGCAAGATGCATATATGCATATCGGGGTCTTACCTCCCCACAGGAGGTTTCTGAGGTTCCACTTCCAAGGGGAGCACTACCACCCCGAGTTCTTCCTGCTCGGCTCTCCCTGCTTCATGAAGTCTACAAAATGCTTGGCAGTGGTGGCTGTGGCTCTATAGACATGGGGCACTACGTTTCTCCCATACCTCGATGATTGGCTGCTTACAGCCCCATCAAGGTCATGCCTACTTCACACCCTTGGAGACACCTATACTCTGTTCCGAGAGCTGGGGGTCACCCTGAACCTTCGGAAATCGTCCCCTGAGCCCAGTCAAAGACTCGTCTTCATTGGAGCGGTCCTGGATTCTATCTAGGGCATGGCTTTCTTACCCCCGGACGGGGCGATCATCTGCAATGATTGCCGAATGGATCTCAGTAACTCCTCAAGTTCCAGCGCGGAACTTCCTCAGGCTACTGGGGCACATGGCGGCGGCCATTCCAGTCAGTCCTCTGGCCTGCCTCCACATGTGGGTCCCATAGTGGATGCTCGGTACAGTGGGACCAGGACTACAGTGATCTAGACTTTATGGTCAGGATCATCGACCCAGTCAGGAGAACTTTGCTTAGGTGGATGGACCCCTGGAATTTGGAGAAAGGGGTCAAGTTTCGTCCAGAGCCACCAGGCCACACTCTTACGACAGATGCATTGGATCTGGGATGGGGAGTGCACCTGAGTGCTCATCAAACGCAAGGGGTTTGGACACCCGAGGAGTGATCTCTCCATATCAATGTTTTGGAGATGCGAGCGGTTCTCTATGCCTTACAGGCCTTTCAAGCCTTTCAAGAGAGCCTGGTGCTGGGCTCTCTTCTAATTCAGATAGACAATATGGCGGTCATCTTCTACATCAACAAGCAGGGGGGTACTCACTCGTATCCCCTTTGTAGGGAGGCGATGAGAGTCTGGCTCTGGGTGCTGGAAAGGCACATTCTGTTGTCCGCAGTGCACGTTCCAGGTGTCCTGAACAATCTGGCCGACAGCCTAAGCAGGTCTCGTCCCAGAGCACACGAGTGGGAGCTGCTACAGTCCGTAGCAGATCAGCTCTTCGACAAGTGGGGTGGGTAATCCAGAGCTGGACCTCTTTGCATCACCACGCAATGCCAAACTGCCAATTTTTTGCTCTCGAGAGCACGCGCCTGGAGTTTTCTGGCCAGACGCGTTATCCCTTTGCTGGGCAGGGAGGTTTCTCTATGCCTTCCAGCCCTTCCCTCTCATTCAGAGAGTCCTGCTGAAGTTACAGGCAGAAGGGGCTGGAATGGTTCTAGTAGCCCCCCCGATGGCCTCGGCAGATTTGGTTCCCACTCCTGCAGCGGTTATCCATAGAACCTCCAACTCCACTGCCCATATGCTCGCATTGCTATCCCAGGAGCAGGGATCACTGGTCCATCCGGATCTTTGTTCCTTACATCTGCATGCTTGGCTCCTTCAGACGTAGCTCAACAGAGATACGGGGTTTCCCTGGAAGTGGCGGCAGTCCTAGTGTCAGCGAGGAAACCCTCCACCCGCTCCGCCTATGCTATAAAATAGTAGCAGTTTTGTTTTGTGGGCCTCGTCACAGCATTTGGACCCCGACACCTGTCCAGTGGACTCAGCGTTACAGTACCTCCTCTCCTTGTACGAACATGGCCTGAGTTACTCCTCTATTAAGGTGCACATGTGGGCTGTCTCCGACTATCATGCTCTGATTGGAGACAGGGCGTTGGCACAGTTGGATGTAGCCCGCACCTTTTTGAGAGGAATTTTACATACGAGACCTCCCATTCGGGACCCTGTCCCACCCTGGGATCTCCTTTTTGTGTTGGAGAAGCTCACCCTCCCTCCCTTTGAGCTGGCAGCAGATTGTGAGCTGCGTTATCTTTCTTGGAAGGTGTGTTTTTTGGTTGCTATTACCTCAGCTCGAAGAGTTTCCGAGCTTCAGGCTCTGATGTGTAAAGAGCCATATTTGGTTTTCCACAGGGAAAGGGTTTCCCTTAGAACAGATCCTAAGTTTCTTCCGAAAATGGTCTCGGAGTTGACCCTCAACCAGTCGGTTGACCTTCCAGTCTATTTCCCTTCCCCGTCTAATAGAGGGGAGGCTCTCCTTCACACATTGGATGTCCACAGGACTTTGAGGTATTACCTCAAACGGACGGCTACGCACAGTCAGTTGGAGCAACTCTTTGTGGCCTTTGCACCACAATGCTTGGGCAAACTGGTGACCAAGCAGCCGATTTTGAAGTGGATCGTTGACTGTGTATCCTTCTGGTAGGAAAAGCACAATAAGCCCTTACCGGGTCCGGTCAGGGGTCAATCCACCAGGGGAGTGTCTGCTTCTTTTGCCGCCATGAGAAATGTCTCTATCTGGGACATGTGTGACCGCTACCTGAAATTCGATGCATACCTTTGTCAAGCATTACAGCCTTTATATCGTCTCCAGACGCCGAGCCGGTTTCGGTCTGGCTGTCTTGCAGGGACTTTTGTCCTAGGCCTCTGGAGTCAGCATATTCCACCTCCCTTGGTTGTCTACCTCTTTGGTGGAGGACTGCTTGGTATTAAGTCCTAATTCTTATAGCCTACTGCAAGTGCTCCCACTCGAAGTAAGATAGTACAGTTACGTAAGAACTTACCGTAACAGTAGATCTTCGAGAGGAGCTCTTGCAGCAGGCGTTACTTTCCCACCCGCCTTCCCCCTCGAGGTGTGCAGATCCATCTTCATCTACATCTCCATCGAGTGCTTCGTCTCCTTCTCTTGTCAGGGCTTGTTCACGGGCCTTGGCGGGGGAACTGAGGTAGAGCTGGATCCGCCCCCTTTTGTACCAGGGCTGACATCGGGTTGGGGCCGACGTCGGGGGCAGTCCCTGCTGTATACCGCTGGCTGAAAAGGTTTCAGGAGGGTCCTAGTGCCTGCAGCATAGTCCTAATTGTTATAGCCTGCTGCAAGAGCTCCTCTCGAAGATCTACTATTACGGTAAGTTCATATGTAACTGTACTTTCTGGATCCTCCCGTGGGGGACCGGCTCCGCCACTTTCTTTCTGCCTGGTCCGGTATCACTTCTGACAGGTAGGTCCTGGAAGTTGTCAGTCGGGGGCTGGCTCTAGAATTCGAGCAGTACCCTCCCCGCCGAGCCCGTGCTCCTTGGGAAGAAAGGATCTCAGTTTGCACTCAGTCTGCTCTTCGGGATGACATTGCTCAGCTCCTCCACAAGGAGGCGGTAGCTCCAGTGCTGGATCCTCCTCCTATAGACCCAGGCTTCTTGTCCAGGTACTTTCTGGTGCCCAAGCGGATGGGGGGTTGGTGCCCCATCCTAGATCTCCACAACCTGAATCAATATTTCAGGTCTCGCACCTTCCGGATGGTAACTCTGAATCAGATCATACCATCTCTGGAGCGAAACATGTGGTTCTGTTCACTGGATCTACAGGATGCGTTTTTCCATGTCCCAATCCGTCCGTCCCACCAGTGGCTCCTCCGCTTCAGGGTGGAAGGGACCCTGTACCAGTTCCAAGCCATGCCGTTTGGCCTGTCATCAGCCCCGCAGGTCTTCACCAAGTGCATCGCAGTGGTGGCGGCCCATCTACGGTGTCAAGGGGTTTGGATATACCTCTACCTCGACAATTGGCTCCTGGCGGGTTCCTCCCTGCAGGAGGTGGAGAGGTCCAGGGACCTGGCCCTCCGAACTTGTTCCCAATTAGGCCTCCTGATCAACGAGACCAAGTCGGAACTCGTGCCCTCTCAGGTGATGGGCTTTATCGGGGCAGAGCTCGACTCTCGTCAAGTCAGAGCTCGGCTCCCGGTGGACAGGGCGGAAGTTCTTTCCTCCTTTACCCAATCATTTCTGGTTGGGCACTTGCGCCCTGCCCGGGACTTCCTGCACCTTCTGGGTTACATGGCATGCACCTCAGTGGTCCGTTGGGCCAAATTGCACCTGCGCCCCCTCCAATGGGAGCTGGCCGCTCAGTGGACTCAGTGTCTGGGTCAATTCGACCAGCTGGTCACCGTCACCCAGATGATGTGGAACGCTCTCCAGTGGTGGACCATCCCAGGTCATCTGCAGGAAGGGATCCCATTTGTCCGCCCCAAGCCGACAGTCGTTCTCACAGCGGATGCTTTTCTTATGGGCTGGGAAGCCCATATGAGGGACAAGAGAGCCCACGGGTTCTGGACCCCAGAAGAGTCCAGATGCCACATCAACCTGTTGGAGCTCAGAACAGTCAGACAGGCACTGTCAGCTTTCGCTCCTCAGCTCCGGGGTCAAGTGGTTCAAGTCCAGACGGACAATACCACGACCATGTACTACCTCAACAAACAGGGCGGCACACACTCCTGTCTGCTATGCAAAGAGGTGCTCCGGATCTGGACCCTCATCAGCCGGTTGGAGGTGGATCTCCTAGCCATCCATGTGCAGGAGTCTCGAACCAACTGGCGGATGCTCTCAGCCGCATAGGCCAGACATCCCACGAGTGGTCTCTCCATCCAGAGGTAGCTTACAATCTTTTCTCCCGTTGGAGCAAACCGTCGGTAGACCTGTTTGCCTCCAGGGAGAACACCATGCTGCGGCTGTACCATGCCCGCCCCCCTCAGCAGGGCTCTCTGCAGGGGGATGCCTTTCTGAGGCTGTGGACCCCAGGCCTTCTCTGTGCCTTCCCTCCATTTCCCTTGATCCACAAGGTGTTACTCAAGGTGAAGAGGGACAAGGAGAAGGTGATCCTGGTAGTCACAGATTGGCCCCACCAGTTCTGGTATCCAGATCTCCTCAGCCTCAGCTGCAGGGCCCCGGAGCGGCTTTGTACAAGCCCGGACCTGATATCATTGAACCAGGGAAAGGTATTGCATCTGGACCTTCAATCCCTGCACCTCACAGCCTGGTACCTGAGTGGCTAGAGTTCCAGGCTCTGGCTCTTTCCAAGGATGTCTACACAGTTGTACAGGCATCTCGTAAAGGAATCGACCAGGAAATGTTATGCCTTCAAATGGAAAAGGTTTTCCATTTGGTGTCAGGGTAAGAGTCTGGACCCCTTATCCTGCTGTGTGGCCAACCTTTTAGACTACCTTTGGTCTCTCTCCAAAGGGGTCTACGGTCATCGACCCTTATGGTGCACCTGGCAGCCATTTCAACTTACCGGGCGTGGGCCGATCAGTCGACATTGGCACAGGAGACAGTGGTCGGGTGTTTTTTCAAAGGCCTGGATCACATATCCCCTCTGGTGCGTTGCCCTCCACCTCCATGGGATCTTTTGCTGGTTTTAACAAAGCTCATGGGCAAGCCATTCGAACCCATGCACAAGTGTGAGCTCTCACACTTGTCGTGGAAGACTGCCTTCCTGGTGGCTATCACATCAGCCAGAAGGACAGGGGAGCTGCAGGCACTTTCGGTTGACTCCTCTTATCTGGTCTTTCACAGGAACAAAGTTATCCTCCGCACCCACCCAAAATTCCTTCCGGAGGTGGTGTCAGAGTTTCACCTTAACCAGGTGTTGACTCTGCCAGTACAGTACAGGCTCCATACCCTGGACCTTAGACGTGCTCTCTCCTGCTACAAGGAGAGGACGGCGGAAATTCGGGAAGAGGTTCGCCAGCTGTTTGTCACCTACGCTGAACCCGCTTCTGGCAGACTTGTAGCCAAACGGACCATTGCAAGATGGATTACATCATTCATAGGTCTGAGCTATGAGCTGGTGGGCAAGGAGCCTTCCAGAGGGATAAGAGCTCATTCTACTCGCCATACTGCTGCATCGGTGGCTGCTTCCAGGGACATCCCTATCCAGGAAATCTGTCGGGCTGCTACCTGGAAGTCAGCAAACAGTAACACCTTCATTACCCATTACCACATCGACCTTGAGTCACGTCGGGGATGCTGGTTTTGGGGCCTCGGTTCTCCAATCTCTGTTTCCTAAGTAGAGGGTGTGCGCCTTGCCTCCCATAGAGCTGCTAGGAGTCTGCCAAAGAGTGTGGATGAACAACATATCCATGCTCCTAGAAAAACAGGTTACTCGCCTGTAACAGTAGATCTTACTTCAAGAGGGCTCTTGCAGTAGGTAATTACATATAGGACTGAAGCCGGCAGGCATCAGGACCCATGGAAAAATTTCTAGCTGGCAGTCTCTGGCGAGGGACTGCCCCACCAGGTGACATGCCTGAAACGCTTATAACGGGCGTCCTCACGCCCACCTTTCCACCTCTTACGCCTTTAGCTTCATCCCAGCACCTCGGTAAAGTTCCTTGCTCATCAGACTCTTCGTCAGTATTTTCACCGAGTATTTTTCGATTTTTTCCATCATTCACCAGGTATTCATCGGTGTATATGCGTCCTCTACACCCTTAGAGCACAAAAACAAGTGCGACTGCGCACGAGCACTAACTCCACACAAGGATGGGCATTCCTGTGCCTTTTTCTTCATTCCGCGTCTTCATATCTGGTGGAGAAGTGCCAGCACTGCCTCAGTTTTAACACGGCCACTCCAAGATGGCAGCAGCAGTCCCTGGAGGCCCATATTTTGAAAAAGAAAATGAGCTTGTGGAGAAAGAATTGAAAAAGCTCCGCAGGCGCCCACCTCCCTGAAGGCCATCACAAGAAAAAGATAAAGAAAAGCACCAGGACAAGGGCTTCTCATCCACACGCGACTTTTGGGAGTCGCTGTGTTAAAGCAAAATTGTCTCCCCCCGGGACCGCCCGCAATGGCCGCCCAGGCTTCCAAGCCGTGTCGGCCCGTCCGCTCGGCTCGCACCAGGCCCTTCAGGCACCTCTGGGTTTTGAGGCTCGCTCCAGTAAAGCCGTGATTTTGCGGCCTATACTGGTGTGAGCGGCTCTGATAAGCCGGACGCCTGCTCCTCCGACGGCCGCATGCTGGAGAAGGTCGGTAAAACGCCTGACCTTCCGGGCGGCGCGGGCCCTCATTCTGCCGCCCGACCAGGCTGCCCCTCCATCGCGGCCTCCAGCGATGGTCCATTAAGTCGGACGCCAGCCCTCTGGCATCCGCCCGGATCCCGCTGATAAGCTGCACGCCGGTTCGCCTGACGTCCCCGACAGCGGAAGAGCTGACGCCGACCTTCCACGTCTGGCTGCTCCTGGCTCCCTGCAGCCTTCACTGCCTCCGGGGACCCTCAGTCTCCTCAGCCCGACCCCGAGGATTTCTCTCCTCCATCCCCGGGCAACACTGAGTTTTCTGTTCCACCTCCATCAGACCTTCCAGCTGCTGGTTCGACTGATCTGCCGGTGGCTTCAACGCCGGTATTGCCGACTCCGGGCGACATCCCGCTTCCGGATGCCGCCCCAACGCCGGTCCCTCCACCCACTGGGCCTTCCAGATCCGCCCGTTGGGCCTCCAGCCAGGCCGTCTGCTGCGGCACACCCCACCCCCACCCCCCACCCCTGCTCCCGGTATCCGACGCCGCTTTTACCCTGAGCCACGGTATCCGATGCCTCAGTACCCAGCGCTGACCTATCCAAGCCGCAGTACCCGGCGCCTCAATACCCGACGCTGAGCTTCCTCGGTTACAGATATGCCTTTAGCGGCAGCAGTCCCACCCGTATCCCCTCCACCGCCCCCAGCCGCCGGTTGACTCACAGGAGACTCTGACCTCCTGGTGAGCTGAGGCCAAGGCTCAGCTCACCAGAGAGGTGGAGAGTCGTTTTCCGACGACGGTGCCAGTCCCAGTTCCTGTACGTCCACGACGACAAACTCCCTCCCCACCTCCGGACACCAGGACTAAACCCTCTGGGTCCAGAGAGGGGCAGGACACGCTTCCCCGAGGGCTTTCCAGGGGGTCCATTCTCCCCCTCGACAGGAGAGGGAGTCTTCTTCATCTTCATCTTCTAATTCCTCGGACGCTTCTGACGGTTGTTCCGAGCAAGACGACGAGCCACGCTCTCCGTCGAAGCCCATGCCTAGGACTCCTCCAGAGGATCCTTCCTTTACGGAGTTGCTATGCAAGATCCAGGAGGTACATAAGTGGCAGTCCTTGGAGCCAGACCCCCAGCGTAAAAAACTCGCTGAGCATCTGGATCTGCCCGTGACAGCTCCCACCTTGGTGCCACCCTGGATCGAGCCACATGCCGACCTTATTACCACCATATGGAAACAGCCGTCGGCCTTAGCCCCACTTCCTAGGAAGTCGAACAGGCTATACCAGGCTCCCAAGGGTGTTGGCTATTTAGACTCTCACCCTCGTGCTGACTCGGTTCTGATTAGCGCCGCTCATGGCCAGTCAGCTCACCCCAAACATCTCGGCTCATCTCCACCTGACAAGGAATCCCGCCTTCTGGACCAGTATGACGACAAGATTTTCACTTCTTCCACTCTGGGTATTAGGGCCCTGAGTTATGTCGGTCACACGGAGGATTATCAGAAGGTGATTCTCAGTGAGGTGGAATACAAATTGGTCTCCCTTCCGGACTCTCAAGTCAAGCAGGAAGTGGCTGACCTTGTCTGCTCTGCACATTCGGCCAGTCGGCACATGCTTTGTGCGACCTACGATGCAGTGGACGCTGCTGGTAGGAGCTCAGCTTTCGCCGTAGGCTTACAGCGTCATGCTTGGCTCAGAGTGTCAGGGTTGGTCCCGGAAGTGCAGTCTGCCATTCAGGAAGCACCCTTCCGGGGTTTGGTGCTGTTCGGAGGTGTTGTCAATGACATCATCACCGACCTGTAGAAGGGGACAGCACTAAAGTCTGTCTACTCTATGTATCATCCCTATCAAACGCAGCGCTGTCCCTTTTGCAGATGGAATCAGCCCAAAGCGAGACCCCAGGGAAAGCGGGCCACTAAACGTCAAGGGGCCCCCAGCTGCCAAGCACCCCCCCGCCCAAAAAAGCAGCAGGAGCTTCTGCTGCGGCACTGCCCCACACCTCCTTCCCTCTCCCAAAGCCTCTGGGCTTCCCGGAGGAACCGGTAGGAGGGAGGTTTCTAGGGACATGGATATGTTGTTCATCCACACTTATTGGCAGGTTCCTTGCCGCTTTAAATCTTGCCGGAATGTCTTCAAGCTGGCTCCTCCCACCCAACCGGGTGGTAAAACTCTCGGCTCCGCCCCATGACGCCAGATCTTCCTTACCGCTTGGAAGCTCAGGTTCCCTCCTTAACGCTCTGCGTATAAGACTGGTTCCTAATTCTTCGAATCTTCAAAATAAAAAAGTTTTGCTAAGAAGACTTGGTCTTCTCCTCGCGGCTCGATGGACAATCGACTCGGTTTCGGAGATGCCCTTGCGGGCAGAAGATGTCTCGGACGGATCCGCACTCCACGCGCCTACTGCTTGGGCCTTGAACACGCACCCGCAGGCCCGCGCATCGTGCCTCTTTTCGCCTACATCCTCGACATCGCGCTGCCCGCTTACAACTGGGCGGCCCCGAGAAAAGATTTCCTCCGGTTAAATCTAAAGAGGCCCGGTTACGTGTGTCACAAGCGGTGGCTCGATGAGTCCAGTCGAGCAGATGATCGCCGTCAAGAGGAGGCGGCGCGGCCGCTTCTACCTCAGCTGCGTGCATTTGTCCCGCCTCTCTCGGTGCCTCGAGATTTGGCTTCTTTATGAGCTCTGTCTGACCCTCTTGACGAAAGGTGAGGGTCCAACTTTCTGGACCTTTTCTCGGTCCAAAAGAGCAAAGTAAGTCTCACTGTCGACGCCTAGAGAGCGGAAAGATCCCCTCTGGCTCCATAGCCCACTTCGGGTCGACTCCATCAGCTTCGCCACTGGCTTCACGGTGTCCCGCCAGGCCAGTTGACCGAGACTCGCCGACGCCGTCGAGATTTTTCTCGACCTGCTAGACGTGGTAGTCGGCTGGAGAAGCTGAGAACCCTCTTCCCGGGTTCCCCGTGGGAGTTGAGGATCCAGTCGGCCTGCCTGTGCCTCCGGTTCCGAGCCTTCGTGGAATAATCAACCAAGGGGAGTGCCAGTTCTGACACCTCCCTCGCACCGCTCCTCGGCCTAGCCGGACTCCTCGGTCTCGATCTCTGACATCTTCGTCCAGCCGGTCCCGCCGCCATAGGCGGTCTCGTCTCGGCACCGCGGCAAGTGGCGCCACCGCTATTCCTCTTCCTCCTCCTCGGACGAGGGGAGGCTTCGGCGCAAGTTGCGTCAGAGGTATGAGGAACTCGTGGCAACAGCTCCTTCTGACCGGGAATAATCCGACCCAGTCGTCTTCCCTGGCCATTAAGTGGCTGTCACCGGAGCGGCCAAAACAACCCCTCGTTGTAGCCGAGGAGCCTGTTCCCAGGCCGGTTGTTCGCCAATTCCAGCTGCCCCACCGATTTTGGTGGAAACTCCGCCTCCACAGCCATTAGTTGGGGCTCCGACCAAAAGTTCTCGGTCGGCTCGGGGTTTGCCCCATAGGCTGTCTGTCACCCTCACTCCCGATAAACCTCGGCAGGTGGAGGGTGGCTTAGGCCCGAGGCAGCTCTTTGAGGACTCTTCCGAGTCTGAGGATGATTCCTCCCTTTTCTCCAAGCGAATGGACTTGGAGTCCTCAGGAGGACAGACAGTGGACAATAGCCCTTCGTCCTTCCTAGGGTTGTTTCGGCTCATCTCGGAGTCCACCGGGATGAAGCTCGAACCCGTTTCTAAACGGGCCAGGTATCCCCTCATGGAGATTCTGGACCAAGGGGATTCCCCTACGGAGGCCTTTCCAGTGGCCAAGGCCATAGTGGGTCCGGCCTTGGAGCTTTGGCAGCGCCCTGCTTCCTGCCCTGCGCCTTTGGCCAGGATGGCCAGGACATATGCGGTCCCTACCGGTTCCCTGTCCGGTTTTTCGGAACACCCCTCTGCTGAGGGGTTGGTTACCGACAGCGTTTTCCGGCGTGCCGGGAACGCCAGGGATGTGGACAAACCTCCCGACAAGGAATCCAAGAAATTGGATTATGCCGGGCGAAAAGTCTATGCTGCGCCCTCTCTGGGCCTTCGTCAGGCCAGTTCGGCCGTCCTCATGGCACATTTTTCTCATGCCCTGTTGGGCTCCCTGGATGAGGTCGTCCCTCATCTTCCCGCGGATCTGCAGACTACGGTCAGGCAAGTGCGGGACCAGGGCAGGGCAGTGGCCAAACAGCAGCTCCAGACTGCTTTAGACATTGGGGACTCATGTGCCAGGTCTGTGGCGGCCGCAGTGGCCATGCGTCGTCGGGCTTGGCTGAGGATATCCACCTTTACCTCGGATACCCAGCACAAGTTGGCGGATGTTCCCTTTTTGGGGACTGACCTCTTCGGCCCTGGGGTGGAAGGTCACCTGCAGAGGATCGAGAAGTCCAATGCTACCTTGGACTCTGTCTCTTCCGCTCAGAAGGACAAAGGCCGCAAGCCACAGCCTAAGCCCTTTCGTCCTTCTGCGCCCGCTGCGTGCCCGGCCCAGCAACGTCAGGGCCAGCAGGCTCGAGCTTGGCATCCCAAACCCAAGCCGTCGGCTTCCTCCAACAGGAAGCAGGGAGGTAAAAGGCCCAGGAGGTCCCTCGGCCGGTCCCTCCTCCAAGCCTACCCAGTGACGGGCTGAGGGGTGTCGCCCCCATCCCCGTCACCTTACCCCTGGTTCCCCCCGTGTGGGGACAGCTCCGACACTTCCTTTCCGCCTGGTCCGCTATTACCACGGACAGGTGGGTACTGGAGGTGGTGGGAAAAGGCCTGCCTCTAGAATTCGAGCAGGCCCCGCCCTTCAGAGCCGTCGCACCTCGGGGGGCCTCTGGGTCCGTAGCCTCACTGTCGGCTCGTCGAGCCGACATCGCTCTCCTCCTCCAAAGGAGGTGATCAGGGAGGTAGAGGACCCCCCTTCAAACCCGGGGTTCGTGTCCAGGTACTTCCTGGTTCCAAAACGGACGGGGGGCTGGCGCCCCATTCTCGACCTACATGACCTGAACAAGTTCCTAAGGTCTCGAACCTTCAGGATGGTCACTCTGGCGCAGATAATACCATCTCTGGAACATGGCGTGTGGTTCTGCTCTCTGGACCTGTAGGACGCGTTCTTTCACGTCCCTATCCATCCGTCACATCGATGATTCCTTCGCTTTCGAGCGGAGGGATCCCTCTTCGAGTTCCGAGCCATGCCCTTCGGCCTGTCTCCAGCTCCCAGGGTCTTCACAAAATGCATTGCAGTGGTGACAGCTTTCCTGCGGCGCCGAGGGGTCGGGTGTACCCTTACCTGGACGATTGCTGATAGCAGCCCTCCAGACAGGAGGTGGAGCGGTCCAGAGATCTGGCCCTCAGGTTTGCTCTCAGGTCGGCCTTCTCATCAACGAGGCCAGAGTCGGAACTCGAGCGAAGCAGGTGATTCTGTTTATCGGGCAGAGCTCGACTCTTCGAGCCAGAGGGCGGCTCCTGGCGGACAGGGCCGAGGTTCTACCTCCTTTGCCCAATCATTTCTGGTTGGGCACGCCTCGCCTGGGACTTCCTCGCCTCCTGGGTCTCATGGCTTCCTGTACCAGCGTGGTCCGTTGGAGCGCAGCTGGCACATCCGCCCCTTCAGTGGGGACTGGCCAGCCAGTGGTCACAACGCTGCGATCCATTGGACCAGCTAGTGATGGTGACCCAGGAGATGTGGAACGCTCTCCGGTGGTGGACCGTTCCATCTCATCTGCAGGAGGGCATCCCGTTTGTCCGCCCCGAGCCGACGGTCTCTCTATCGACCGATGCCTCTCTGATGGGTTGGGGTGCCCATCTGGGGGAACACCGAGTGCACGGCCTCTGGTCCCCACGGGAGTCCCGATGCCACATCAACCTGCTGCAGCTCCGAGCGGTCCGCCTAGCTCTCAGTGCCTTTGCTCCATTTCTCCGGGGTCAAGTGGTCCGAGTCCAGACGGACAATACCACGACCATGTACTACCTGAACCGTCAGGGCGGGACGCGCTTCATGCTTCTATGCAAGGAAGCTCTCCGCATTTGGTCACTCGTGCGCAGCCTGGAGGCGGATCTCCCTAGCCATTCATGTGGCAGGACCTCCAACACCCTGACCGATGCCCTGAGCCGGATAGTGGCTGCATCTCACGAGTGGTCTCTCCTGCCGGAGGTAGTACAAGATCTGTTCTCCCACTGGGGCACACCTCAGGTGGACCTGTTTGCCTCCAGGGAGAATGCGAAGCTGAGACTGTTTCATGCCCGCCCCCCTCAGCAGGGCTCGCTGCAGGGGGATGCCTTCTCGAGGCTGTGGACCCCGGGCCTCTTTTACGCCTTTCCCCCATTTCCCTTGATTCACAAGGTGCTTCTCAAGGCAAGGAGGGACAAGGCGCAGGTGATTCTGATAGCCCCAGACTGGCCCCGCCAGTTCTGGTACCCAGATCTCCTCAGCCTCAGCTCCAGGCTCCCGAGGCAGCTTCCAGCTCACCCGGACCTGCTCTGTCAGTCAGGGGAAGGTGTTCCATCCGGACCTTCAATCCCTGCACCTGACAGCCTGGTTCCTGAGCGGCTAGAGTTCCAGGCCTTGGGTCTTTCCGACGAGGTCCTCAATGTTGTTGAGGCGTCCCGTAAGGAGTCGACCAGGAAATGCTATGCCTTCAAATGGAAGAGATTTTCCATTTGGTGTCAGGGCAAGGGCTTGGACCCTTCCTCCTGTTCTTTGGCAAGCATTCTGGACTATTTATGGTCCCTTTCTAGTCAAGGGCTTAGGTCGGCTCACCTAAAGATGCACCTGGCAGCCATCTCTGCTTACCTGGGCGGGCGGGAGCAGTCGGTGAGGCGCAGGAAAAGATGGTCTGGCGGCTTTTCAAAGGCCTTGATCACATTTCCCTCTCGGTGCGAGAACCTCCACCTCCGTGGGATTTACTGCTGGTACTGGCAAAGCTCATGGGCAAGCTATTGAACCAATGCACAGGTGTGAACTCTCTCACCTGTCGTGGAAGACCGCCTTCTTGGTGGCTATCACGCCAGCCAGAAGGATGGGAGAACTCCAGGCTCTGCATTGAGTCTCCTTACCTGGTCTTCCACAGGGACAAGGTTGTCCTGCGCCCCACCGAAATTCCTTCTGAAGGTGGTGTCGGAGTTTCACCTTAACCAGGTGTTGACTCTGCGGTGTTCTACCCCAATCACACCTGGAGGCCGAATACAGGCTCCATACTTTGGACCCTAGAAGAGCGCGCTTATTATAAGGGCGCAAGGCTGAAATTGGGAGAGGCTCCTCCAGCTGTTTGTCACTCACGCTTGAAGCCGCACCTGGCAGACCTTCCACAGCCAAGCTGTGACGATAAGCAGGTATGGTCACCTCCTGCATAGATCTTCTGCTATAAGTTGCGGGCATGGAGCCTCCAGAGGATAAGAGCTCATTCTGCCTGTCATACTGCTACATCAGTGGCTGCTTCAGGGACGTCCCTATCCAGGAAATCTGAGGGCTGCTACCTGGAAGTCAGCACACACCTTTATTACCCATTACCACATCGACCTTGAGTCACGCCGGGATGCTGGTTTTGGGGCCTCGGTTCTCCAGTCTTTATTCCCTAAGTAGGGGGTGTGCGCCTTGCCTCCCTCCTCCCGGAGAACTGCTAGGAGTCTGCCAATAAGTGTGGATGAACAACATGTTCATGTCCCTAGAAATACAGGTTACTCACCTGTAACAGGAGTTCTAGGAATGGTATATGTTGTTCATCCACCGACTCCCCTACCTCGGCTGGCCTGAGGCTTCCAGCCGGGCCAGATCTGGCGTCATGGGACGGAGCCGAGAGTTTTACCACCTGGGTGGGTGGGAAGAGCCAGCTTGAAGACCTTCCGGCAAGATTTAAAGCGGCAAGGAACCTACCAATAAGTGTGGATGAACAACATATACCATTCCTAGAACTCCTGTTACAGGTGAGTAACCTGTATTTTCCCTCCACCTTCCGGGTTGGGAGAGGATAACATCAGATTCATGGGTGCTCCAGCTAATCACAGAAGGACACTCTAAATAGAGTTTCTACAGAAACCACCTCGTCACCCTCCCCCAAGGTCGTCGTATTCTCGGGAACATCTTCTGGTCCAGGAAGAGATTTCAGCACTTTTGCTGAAAGAGGCGATAGAACCCGTCCCCCTTCCTCTGCAGGGAACGGGTTACTTTTCCCACTTCTTCCTGGTCCAGAAGAAGACAGGAGATGTAAGGCCTATTCTAGATCTCAGTTCCCTGAACTTATTTGTGGTATACAAGAGGTTCAGAATGCTCTCACTGCAGAGCCTTCTGCCCCTCCTTTGCTTGGGACAGTGGCTGTGCGTTCTGGATATGTAGGATGCTTACCTGCACATATCTATCTGCTCTTCTCACCTCAAATATCTCCGTTTTGCTTTTCAGGGGGACCACTACCAGTTCAAGGCACTCCCATTTGGCCTTTCCTCGGCTCCCAGAGTATTTACCAAATGCCTTGCTGTGGTGGCGGCCTACCTCCGTACCTGGGGAGGGGGAGGAGGTACAGGTTTTTTCGTACCTGGACGATTGGCTCCTGGTAGCCTCATCCAGGGAGGAACTCTTGCGCTTCCTCTCCCTTACTCAGCTGGTCTTTGTCTGTCTGGGTATTACCATCAACCTTTCCAAGTCTCACTTGATCCCATCCCAGAGGCTCCGGTTTATCTGGGCGATCCTGGACATGACCCTGGGCAGGGGCCTCCTGCCACCGGACAGGGCGGCCACACTCCAGACTCGGGTAAGCCTGTTGTCCGGCCGCAGGCGGGTTAGTGCAAGGTCAGTTCTTCGCCTCCTCAGGCTTATGTCGGCTGCTATCCCAACAGTCCCTCGCGCTCGGCTCCACATGAGGGTCTCTCAGTGGACCCTTCGCTCTCAGTGGGATCAGTTGGTGGACGACTTGGACCAGTTGGTCCTAGTCTCCTCCCCCATGGTTCGAGACTTGCAGTGGTGGATGGTTCGAGAGAACCTTCTTCAGGGAATTCCATTCTTCCTTCCTCCCCTCTCCCAGACTCTTGACCACAGTCACCATGGGCGAAGGTTGGGGAGCCCATCTCGGTCCTCATCGGACCCAGGGCTCTTGGTCCAAGCTCGAACAATCACTTCACATCAATGTGCTTGAGTTTCGGGCGGTGCTTCATGCTCTCCAGGCTCTTCATCTGCATCTTCTTCCCGGCCACCTAGCCATCCAGACGGACAATATGTGTGTGGTATGGTACATCAACAAACAGGGAGGGACTCAGTCCTACCCTCTTTGCAGGGAAGCGATGAGAGTTTGGGATTGGGCAGCACAACACGACCTTCACCTCACGGCAATTCATGATCTTCCTAGACATAAAGTCTCCACCACTCATTCACACTAATGGGATCTGCGCCGGAGGCGCTAGGACCCAGCGGGAGCAAACTTTTTTGCTGGAGGGTCGGCGCCAGAGATAGGCGCCCGAGAGCGGCTTTCAGCCTCGAGCCTCATGCGGCAATGACTGTCTCAGTCGACCCTCCAACCGCCTCAGTTCCTTTTTTCCCCGCCGTCTAGTGCACTTCAGTGATGACGTCGCTCGCCCGGCGGGAGTCAAACATCAAACTAGCAGCTTAGTTTTTTAGTTTTATTGTTTTGTAGTAATATCTCGAATAAGTTTCGCTTAGTTTATTTATTCTCAATTTAAGAAGAAGTCTCAGCCTACATTGACTGATTCAACCATGAGCGGGTCAGGTGACGGTAGGGAGACTTCGTATGAAGGCTGTTCAGTCAGCCAGACTGGGCCTGGTCCGCCGCCTTCTCCGGAGGGGGGGGTCTGACAACGGATAGTCCAATGCCTGAGGGGGTGGCGGTCCTCTCGAAAGCATAAAAATAAACGGTTGCACTCTCTGCACCGTTCGGCCTCGAGCTCTTCTTCGACCCGCAGGTCAAGAAAGAGAAGGCATCACTCGAGGTCGCCCTCTGATATGTCTGCGTGTAGACGGTCAATTATTGGGGCTAGTTGCCGGTCTCCTCCTTCAGAGTCGCTAGTTTCTGTTTCTGGTAGCCGATGTCTTTGACATCGGAGCCCTACCCCGTCTTCTGGTAAGTCTTCAGATGAGCAGTTTCATCAGTGGGCCGCTCTTATGGAGCAGTGGGCTTGGAGGTTGGTCCAGCTGCCTGGCCCGGTCACTCAGGGGCCTTCGGGCTTCTTGGGAGATCAGGTAGGGCGGTTGAGCCTCCCTAGTTGCGTGGCGCCATCTTCGGTGCCATCGACTCCGTGATTAGGTGCCCCCCACACACACACACACACGGCTGCGGCGCAGGGGGCCACACCAGTGCCTTTATTTCCTGGTTTTCATCCTTCTTTCTCCTCAAATCCTGTTTTTCGGAGTCTTGGAATGTTTTCGACGCCCTCGGCGTTGATGGCTCGCTCGGCGTTGTCCTCGATGCCGATTCGTCTGTCGGCACCGTCCTCTGTGCCGTGCGCTTTGTTGGTGCCGTGCACTTTGTCAGCGCCTTCCTCTGCGCCGTGTGGCTTCTTGGTGCCGTGCGATCTCGGCGCCATCTTACGCACCGTCCGGCTTCTCGCTGCTATCTTCGGCGCTGTGTGGCTCCTCGACGCCGTGCATTTCTTCGGCGCCGAGGCCTGTTAGGTCATCATCCAGCCTTCAAGACTCCTCCTTCAACCCTTTTCCTTCCTCATTTCCTTCTGATTTTCACTCTTTTCCTGTCCATACAGTCCCTCCTGGACTGTCAGGAGATGACATTGAGCCTGACCCAGACCTTAGGCTGGGTGATGATGTGGAAGGAACAGGATCTATTCCTGCTGCAGAGCCTGTGGTCGAGGGCCTGTCTTTTAAGTCTCTGCTGAAAAACTTGATTTCCACTCTTTCTCTCCAAACTACAGATATTGATCCTGGGAAACTGTTAAGACTCCAATACCTTCATGTTCCGGAGATCCCTATGGATTTGACTCCTCCGGTACAGCCCTCCTTTGAGACGTTGTCTCAAATGGTATGGAATAATCCTGCTCTCATTCCTTCTGTGGCTAAGTCCATAGATAGGAAATATGCTGCTCCCAAGGATCGACCCATTTTGTCATCCCAAGCCACTGCGGATCGTATTGTAGTCTTGGCAGAGAATGATAAGGTCGTCCATCCCCAGACTAGTACAGCTCGACCTATTAACAAAGAATCTCGTAAGATAGACGCTTTAGGTAAGAGAGTCTTTGCTGCTTCCACCCTAGGTATGCGTATTGCCAGCTACCAGGGCTATTTCTTTCAATATGAGTATATCCTTTGGCATTCACTCAAACAAATGGTTGAAGCTTTACCGGAGTCTGACACAAATTCAGAGCTTCTTCAAACCATAACCAGAGGTATCGAGTCCAACAACCAACAGGTTGAAGCAGCTATGGACGCTTTCGATACTGCTTCCCGAGCGGCGCTGGTGGACATTTGTACCCGCCGTCACTCCTGTCTGCACACTTCAGGTTTCACGAATGATGCAGAGCAACAGGTAATGGCGTTGCCTTTCGATGGTGTCTATCTCTTCGGCCCTCAAGTAGAACAGGCTCTAGAGGCTACACAAAAGACTAGGTCAGCCATTAAATTAGCTCGACCTCCTCCTGTCCCCTCTCAAGGGGGTGTTAATGAACACCAGTTTCATAACCGTCAGTCCTTTCGAGGCAAAGGCAGGGGAAGTTTTAATAAAAACCAAACCCCCCAGCCTCAAAAGAAAACGCAGCAGAAGGCGCAAGGACCCAAAGCTCCCAGTGCCGCCTTCTGAGTTGTTGGCCCAAGTCCCACCCCAGCTGCCCAAGGGGGACTCTTCCTCAGCGGTGGGAAGTCGTCTTGACTCACTTTTACAATCAATGGAAGTCCATAACCTCAGACAAATTGGTCCTCCAGATAATCCGAAAAAGGTATTCTCTCAGTCTTGTGGAGACCCCTCCGGATCGTCCCCCCAGACGACAGCCCAGGCTGTCAGCTCTTCAGTCAGATCTTCTCGCCTCCGAGATGCAGGGCCTTCTGAACAACGGGGCAGTGGAAGTAGTTCCGCTGGATCAACGGAACACAGGGTTCTACCCCCATTACTTTCTGGTTCCAAAGAAAACCAGGGGCATGCGCCCCTTTTTGGACCTCGAAAACTAAACAAATTCCTTCCCAAAGAGAAATTCAAAATGATATCACTAGGAACTCTGTTACCTTTGCTTCATCAACACGACTGGTTAGCCTCCCTGGACATGCAGGATGCTTACCAGCACATTCCTATTCACCCAAAGCATCACAAATACCTAAGGTTCGTGGCTTTGGGACAGGATTATCAGTTCCGAGTCCTGCCCTTTGGGCTATCCTTGGCGCCGCAAGTTTTTACAAAGTGTTGTGCAATTCTTGCAGCGCATCTCAGAAAAATCGGAATACAGGTGTTCCCATATCTGGACGATTGGCTTCTAGCAAGCCCTTCCAGACAGGGAACTCTAGACACTGTAGCCACGGCTTCACACTTTCTCACGTCCATGGGAGTCCTGCTAAACCTCAAAAAATCGCAGCTGCAGCCCTCCCAGAGGCTCCTTTTCATAGCAACTCTTCTGGACACCTCCTGTGTGAAAGCATTTCTTCCAGAGGATAGGAGGAGCGATATCCTTCAGATGGCCCAATACATCGGAGAGAGCAGCTCGGGTTCAACTCTTGATGCAATGGATGCTAGGTCTCATGGCATCCTCGGTGTTCTCTGTACCCCTAGCACGTCTCCGCATGAGAACCTCTCAGTGGATGCTCAGTACTCAGTGGTCCCCAACCACTCACCCTGAGTCCTTTCTCATCAAGGTGACAGAACCTCTGAAGAGATCACTCACCTGGTGGTCGCAAGAGGACAATCTTCTGGAAGGGTATCCCCTTTGCTCCTCTGGATCATCAGATTTCCATTAACACAGACACATCCCTAATGGGGTGGGGGGCTCACTATCAGACTCTCCACACTCGAGGTACGTGGACTCAGGACGAGTCCCAGCTTCACATAAATGTCTTGGAGATGAGAGCCGTCCTTTATGCAGTCCGGGCTTGGAAGGACATTCTCTATCACAAGAACATTCTCCTTCAAACAGACAAAGCAGTGATGTATTACGTCAACAAGCAGGGCGGTGCTCACTCTTACCCCTTATGCAGAGAAGCGATGAGAGTGTGGGAATGGTGCTTGGAGCACAAGGCTCTAATTCAAGCTGTCTACCTGCCGGGGAGTGCAGAACGAACTGGCAGACTGTCTCAGCAGAACAGAGACAGATCCTCACGAATGGTCTCTCGACTTAACCATAGTTCACTCACTATTCGCAGAGTGGGGAACTCCAGACCTGGACCTTTTTGCATCCCCACTCAACACAGAACTGCCTCTCTTCTGCTCCAGAAATCCAGAGCCTGGCATTTTCTGTCAGGCTGCAGTGGACAAAACGCTTTCTATACGCCTTTCCGCCTGTTCCTCTAATTCAGAGGGTACTTCTCAAGTTCGAATCCCAGGGGGACAAAATGATCCTCATTGCTCCCTTCTGTCCTTGACAGATATGGTTTCCACTACTCAACAGTATGTCTGAAGCTCCTCCAAAACCTCTTCCCCTTCAGATGAACCTTCTGACTCAGAGGCCTGTGGTTCATCCCAACCTGAGGTCGCTTCACCTTCACTCTTGGCTCCTGAAGAGATAGAAGTGAACAGGTTCAATGTCTCTGCAGGGTTTCAGATATTCTTCTGGCTGCGCGCAAGCTAGCCACTAGGAAAACTTACACAGCCAAATGGAAGCATTTTTCTCTCTGGTGTGCAAAGTCCTCTTTGAATCCCTTTTCCTGACCACCAGATAAAGTTTTAGAGTACCTCTTATACCTCTCAAATTCAGGTCTGCAATACTCTACAGTTAAGGTTCACCTTTGTGCCATTTCTGCTTATCATGAGCCAGTACTTTCCTTGTCACTGGCTCAGTTACCTGTGGTTAAGAGGTTTCTTAAGGGAATTCTGCATACCAGACCTCCTGTAAGACATCCAGTCGCAGCCTGGGACATTAATCTTGTGCTAGACATGCTCACTCTAAAACCTTTTGAGCCTCTAGCTACCTGTGTGGTAAAATTTCTCACTTGGAAAACTGCCTTCCTAGTGGCCATTACCTTGGCCCGCAGGGTCTCTAAGATACATGCCTTGATCATAGACCCTCCGTATACTGTGTTTCATAATGACAAAGTAGTTCTTAGGCCCCATCCTAAGTTTCTCCCTAAGGTTGTTTCAGAATTCCATCTAAACCAACCCTTGGTCCTTCCTACTTACTTCGCGAACTTCCAAAATGAAGGAGAGCGTTCTCTTCACTCCTTGGACGTCAAATGATCTTTACGTTTTTATCTAGATAGAAGAAAAGACTTTCGCAAAGCTCAACAACTGTTTCCTTCAGCGAGAACCCAGCTGGGCCAACCTGTCGCTATCAGATGTATTTCAGCATGGCTAGTGGCATGCCTTCGCCACTGTCATTCCATGGCACAGGTTAAGCTGGAAGGCAGAGTGTACGCTCACTCTAGTGTTCGCGGCATCCCTAGCGGAAATCCACAATGTGCCCATTGCAGATATTTGCAGTGTGGCTACCTGGAGCTCGGTGCATACTTTCGTCAAACACTATGCTCTGGATGTTCATGCCCGATGGCATCTTTCTTTTGGCAGAACCATCCTTAATGGACTCCTGTCCTAAAACTGTGAGCTCTTGGTCTCTCCTGCCGCCCTCTCGGGGGATTATTAGCTCGGTACTCTCCCATTAGTGTGAATGAGTGGTGGAGACTTTATGTCCAGGAAGATATGGAAATTACCTACCTACCGTAATTCTTGATCTTCTTAGACAAGTCTCCACCACTCATTCACACGCCCACCCTCCATCCCCCGAGCTCACCTCTGTTGTTGGTCTTCACTCCCTCAATCTTAGGCTGTGAAGACTTCTTTGTTGACCCTTCTTATATGGGTCGTCCGGACTTTCTTATGTCCAGGTTTTGGTTAGGCTATCCTTCTGGGTTAGTTACACTGCACCTCCTCGGAAAAAAAGGTACTGGCGGTTGGAGGGTCGATGCTGAGATAGTCATTACCGCACGAGCTGAGGCTCGCGGTGCTGCTCCTCGCGGCTCCATCTCTGGCGCTGACCCTCCAGCAAAAAAGTTTGCTCCCACTGGGTCCTAGTGCCTCCGGTGCAGATCCCATTAGTGTGAATGAGTGGTGGAGACTCATCCAAGAAGATCAAGAATTACGGTAGGTACGTAATTTCCATTTCTGGGGGTCGAGAACACCTTAGCAGACAAACTAAGTCGCTCATCTGCTCAAGCTCACGAGTGGGAACTGGATCAGGGGGTCCTAGACGATATCTTCCTACGTTGGGGAACACCACAGGTGGACCTGTTCGCTTCACCTCTATACGCAAAGCTTCCCTACTTCTGCTCGCTCGTTCAAGAGCGAGGCATTTTCTGGAGAGACACTCTGTCTCTAGACTGGAAGGACAGATTCATCTGTGCCTTCCCCCCCCAATTCCTCTGATCCCGCGAGTCTTGGAGAAACTCGGTTCAGAAGGAGCACGAATGGTTCTGAGTGCTCCTTTCTGGCCCAGGCACGTTTGCTTCTCTCTTCTGCAACAATACTCAGATGAACCTCCTCTTTCTCTGTCACGAATTTTACTGACCCAGGATCAGGGGACCCTGGTCCATCCAGGTCTCAAGTCCCTTCAACTACATGCGTGGCTCCTGCAGACATAGCTCAAGCCCGCTTTGGGGTTTCTCCCCAGGTGGCTGAGAGTTTGGTGGAGGCTACAAAACTCTCCACTAGGTCTACTTATGCCATGAAGTGGAAATGGTTCACAATTTGGGCCGCTTCAAAAGACTTCGAGCCTTTCTCCTGCTCGGTTGAGCGGTTGCTGGAGTACCTGCGCCATCTCTTTGACCTGGGTCTTAGTCACTCGTCTCTGAAAGTACACATGGCGGCCATTTCGGCCTACCGTGATCTTAATTCGAGATACAGCTCTTGCAGCAGGTAACACATTTAGGACTGAAGCCGGCAGGCGTCAGGACCCCACAGAAATCTTCTAGCTGGCAGTCTTCAGCGGGGACCGCCTCCGACGTCGGTCCCGGCCCCGACGTCAGACGTAGTACATAAGGAGGCGGTCCCGCCAGATTCCCCAGTTCTTTCCCGCCGTCGACTTGCATGTCTCGACCCTTTGGTTCGTTTCTAGTGCGCGACACCTGGTTAAGTTCTTCCTTTGGGAAAAAGTTTGTTTTTTGTGCTCAGTTTCTGTCTGATGTCCTCTCCAACCTCCGTTGAGGGCCATCCGTCGAAGTGCGCCTGTGGGAAGCAAATCCCATTCAAAGACCCGCATTCGGCCTGTGTCTGGTGCCTAGGCCCAGACCACGACACCCGGGCCTGCTCCTTCTGCCAGGGGTTTAATAGCCAGACCCGGATCCGTCGCCAGAAGGCCCTTCAGGCGTTCCTGCTCGAGGAAAAGATTAAAGCCATGGACGCAGCCTCCGAGGGGGAATCTTCCGACAAGGCCCGTAGACACCTCGAGAAGCGTAGGGAGAGAGTGAGATCCAGGTCCCCGTCTAGGGCCTCTGACTACGTAGCTCCGGCTCCCGGTCCGACCGCTGCCCTTCCCGGGCCCGCTCTCAGCCTCCCCCTGCAGCGGTGAAGACTCCTTCGGATTCCTCCTCTCTTCCTCAGGCCAAGACCTCCAGACCTTCTTCGTCCTCGGCCACTAAGGCCCTGTCGAGGTCGGGGGACCGTCATCACCATCACAAGTCCGGTTCCCGCCATTTGGAACCCGACGCCAGGTCAGTCTCTTTGCCGCCTCCTCCCCAGCAGAAGACCAAAGAACTGACTTCACTTAAGAGATCGTTGGACCCGACGCCGGCCCACCCGACGTTGGCCAAACACCATCGGTCCCGAGATCCGACGACCGCCAGACGCCCGTCGCCGGTTAGGCCTTCGCCTCCATGGATGCCGGCTGGGGGACTGACGTCTGTACCTACTGAGAAGAGGACCCCTTCGCCTCCCACCGACGTCGGTCAAGAGGTGATCACGGAGGAGGAGGAGCTGAGCCAGCCCGAGGACCAGACGGGCGAACCCGATCCTGTCGCACCCCCCAGGGAATCTTCGCCGGAACCTGAGACCCCTGGGGAGCCGACGCCGGAACCCGACGACCGACCATCGGCGCCCGGTCCGTCATCGGGCCTCAGCATATCCGAGGTTAAGGAGTTGTTTACTTACTGGTGGGACACCATAAAGAAGGATGTGGTTCCTACACCACCACCACCTCCTCCTCCTCTTCCACCTGTGACTCCGCCGGCCCCCGCACCCCCTACTTCACCCAGGGATGCGGGCTGAGTACCTTCCCCCCCAGGAGTCTACGAATCCTCCTAGGGGTAGACCAGAAAAAAGGAGACCTCCGTCCAGATCTTCTTCAGGGTCACCCAGCCCCAAGAGACCCAGAAGACTCCGCCATTCGCCTTCGACGGAGGACACGGGAATCGACTTCTCGGACGGATCCAGGTCCCCCTCTCCGATCAACATCCCTTCTCTGGACTCACGTGAGCTTCCAAGATCTCCTCCGGATGACCCATCGTTTTCAGAGATTATGAGGCATATCCAAGAGAACATGGGCTGGGACGCAGAGGAACTAGACCCCGAGAGATTACGCCTTGCCAGATATCTTCGGCTAAAAGATCCAAAGCCTGTGGTGGTGCCACCCTTGGTGGACACATTCGTGGTCATCACCAAGGCAGCGTGGAAACGTCCACACTCGCTTCCGGCGATGCCGAAGAAAGCTGACCGCCTGTACTAGGCCCCTAGGGAGGACCAGTACTTGGCATCACATCCTCTGGCCGATTCTCTGGTCATTACAGCCTCATGTGACCGGTCCCAGAGGCCGCAACATTTGAGCACCCTGCCACCTGACCCAGAGTCCAAGCAGCTGGATGCTATGGGCAGGCGCACGTATGCATCTGCTACCTGCGCCGTCAGATCCCTCAACTACTTGACCCACATGGTACAGTTTCAAAACACCTTGTGGGAGCAGGGACTGGATCTGGCGGAAAAGATGCCAGAAGGTGAGCAGAAGGAGGAGTTGCTACTATTCCTTTGTACGGGTTCGGACGTCGGAACCCAGGTGCTGCGAGAGCGGCGGTATGATTCCGCTGGACTCCTCAGCCAGGCGGCAGCTTCAGGCGTATGCCTCGGAGACACTCATGGCTCTGTGTCTCCGGATTCACCCGGACATCCAGAAGAACATCCTGGACGCTTGTTTCATGGAGTTCTCTTTGGTGAGTCCTCGGAGAAGGTCCTCACCAAACTTCAAGAGGCGGAAGGGAGCACGGCCTGTCTAGGCCATGTACAGACCCAAGCTTAGTTCCTTCGCAGGAACCAAAGTTGTTTGAGGCCGGATGCAGAGACAGCAGTCCCGCCCGGTCCGCAGCAGAGAGGCTCCTTCTCCCGCAGAGCCCAGGGGAAGTCGTCCGTGGGCCGGGCCAATGATCAGTTAAGTCGGCCCAGCCCGCTGGACCCTCAGCCGCCACAGCATGACTCCTTCCCGCCCCTGCCCCTCAGGATCAACGGGACACCAAGGTCGGGGTCAAATGATAGACCACCTGCCAGGGTGGCAGTCCATAACCACCCGGCGGTGGGTCCTTCAGTTGGTCGAAAGAGGCCACTTTATAGAATTCGTGGACAAGCCACCCACAAGGCCTCCTCTGCTCTCCCGTTACTCGGGTCAGCACAGATCACTCATCAGGCAAGAGGTACTCGCGTTATTGCAAAAGGGAGCGGTGGAGTATGTTCCAGAAAAACAGATAGGATCCGGATACTATTCCCACTTCTTTCTGGTTCTGAAGAAAACAGGGGACCTCCGTCCAATCCTGGACCTCAGCGACCTCAACATGTCAGTCGCCTACAATCGTCTTCGCATGGTGATCCTCCAAGGACTCATTCCCATGCTGAAAAAGGACACCTTCTTAGCGTCCCTGTACATGCAGGACGCCTACCTGCACATCCCAGTAGCTCAAGCACACAGGAGGTTCCTGCGCTTCGAGTATCTCGGCCACCACTTTCAGTTCCGGGCTCTTCCGTTCGGACTGTCCTCGGCCCCCAGGGTCTTTACCAAGTGTATGGCAGTCGTGGCAGCGTCTCTGAGGAGACAGGTCCACTACGTGTTCCCGTACCTGGACGACTGGCTTCTCATGGCCGCCTCCAAAGAGGCGCTGTTGATGGCTATTCAGAGCACCCAGGATCTGTTCCAGTCTCTGGGCATTCTTATCAGCTTCGAGAAGTCTCTTCTCGTACCGTCCCAGAAGCTGCAGTTCATAGGCACAGTTCTGGAAACGGCCCAAGGAAAGCCTTCCTTACTCTAAAGAGCTGGAACACATCAGATCCTCATCAGGATCTTTCTCGGCGAAAAGACCATCCTGCCAGGTTGGTCCTTCGCTTGCTCGGACACATGGCTGCTGCCATTCCAACCATCCCATTGGCAAGGCTCCACATGCGGGTAGCTCAGTGGATGCTCAAGGTGCAGTGGGACCAAATGCAAGACCACATGCAGCATCCGGTCAGAATCACGAACGCCATGATTCAAGACTGGCAATGGTGGCTAGACCCAGGGCCACTTTCTGTGGGTGTCCCGTTTGCAGCACCATCCCCGAAGGCAATCCTCTCCACAGACTCCTCAGGGCTGGGGTGGGGAGCGCACCTGAACGGGGTGAGGTCCCAGGGAACATGGACCCCTCAGGAAGCCCACCTCCACATCAGCGTGCTGGAGATGAGGCGGTCCTTTACGCCCTGCAGGCCTTCAGCAGAAATACCGCGCGTACCCTTCTGCTTCAGACAGACAACACGGCGGTGATGTATTACCTCAATAAACAGGAGGCGTACTCTTACCCCTTTGCAGGAAGCTATGAGGGTGTGGGATTGGTAATCCAACACGGCGCGAGCCTGATTGCAGTTCACGTTCCCGGAGTGGACTACACAATCACAGACGGCCTGAGTCGTTCCCAGGCCAGAGTCCACAAGTGGGAACTTCTTCAGGAGGTAGCAGAGGATCTGTTTCTTCATAGGGGCACTCCAGAGTTGGACTTATTCGCTTCCCCATCCAACGCAAAACTGCCCAATTTTTGCTCGCTAGATCCAGGGCCTGGTGTTTTCTGGCGAGACGCGTTGTCCCTCTCCTGGGCGGACAGATTCCTCTACGCTTTCCCTCCCTTCTCATTAATCCAGAGAGTTCTTCTCAAACTGCGCAGGGAGCACGCAACAATGATCCTGGTAGCGCCTTTCTGGCCCAGGCAGATCTGGTTCCCCATGCTGACGCAATTGTCCCGGGAACCTCCTGTTCCGTTGCCTTTCAGCTCCCACCTATTGTCTCAGGAGGAGGGTTCACTCGTCCACCCGGACTTACTGAACCTGCATGCATGGCTCCTAGAGACATAGCCATTATGCGATACGGGGTCTCGCAAGAGGTGGCGGAAGTCCTTTCCGTGGCCAGAAAGCCGCAACACATGACGTGACACCATGAAGTGGCGCCTGCTTTGCTATGGTTGCAGGCACAGCCTTTCCCTTTAGAATGCCCTGCAAAAGGGTGCTGGAATACCTTCTTTCCTATTCCATTCAGGTCTCGCCTACTCCTCCATTAAAGTGCACCTCTGCGTGATCTCTGCATACCACTTCCCGGTGGGACAGCGACAGTGGCACAGCTTGATGCCGCCGAGACTTCCTGAGAGGGGTGTTACACCTTAGGCCACCCATCAAGGATCCGTTCCTCCTTGGGACCCACTCTTTGTCCTGGAACAACTCACACGCCCCTTTGAACCTGCCACGGATTGCGAGCTGCTTTCTGTCATGGAAAACGTTATTTTTAGTTGCTGTCACATCAGCAAGGAGAGTTTCCGAGCTTCACGCTCTCATGTGCAAGGAGCCTTATTTAATTTTTCACCAGGACAGAGTGTCTCTGAGGACGAATCCTAAATTCCTGCCTAAGGTGGTCTCTGCCCTCACTCTCAACCAGGACATCGATCTGCCTGTGTATTTCCCCAAGTACTCTAATAGAGGAAAGGCGTTGCTTCACACCCTGGATGTTCACCGCTCCTTAAGGTTCTACCTGAACAGAACTAAACAGCTTTGCAAGTCGGAGCAACTATTCATTTCCTTCGCTGAGAGGATGCTGGGCCAACCAGTCTCTAAGCAGACCCTTTCTCGCTGGCTTGTCCAGTGTATCTCATTTTGCTACGACAACAAGCATAAGCCCCTCCCTGGTACAGTCCAGGGCCATTCGACAAGGGGGGTGGCTACCTCCTTTGCAGCACTGTGCAACGTCTCCACCTCGGCCATTTGTGCTGAAGCTACTTGGAGCTCAGTGCACACATTTATTAGGCACTATAGCCTGGATATTGCATCTCGGCGGAGAGCTGGTTTCGGCCTGGCCGTTCTACAGGGTCTCATGTCCTAGAGTCAGGACTTGTTCTAGATCTCGCCTATTTTCCTCCTCCCAGAATGCTTTCAGGCGCTATTGCTTGGGAATCAGTCCTATTGGTGTTACCTGCTGCAAGAGCTGTATCTCGAAGTAAGATAGTACAGTTACGCAAGAACTTACCATAACAGTAGATCTTCCAGAACAGCTCTTGCAGCAGGTACTTTCCTGCCCACCATTCCCCCTTGGATGAGGTATGGCCTACCAGGCCTTGGCAGGAGCTTTAGCTCTTTTCTTCTAATGGCGGATCCTCGGTCTACCCTTCTGATTTCATCCTGCGGCCGGGAGTCTCCGGCGGGAGAACTGGGGAATCTGGCGGGACCGCCTTATGTACTACGTCTGACGTCGGAGGGACCGACGTCGGAGGCGGTCACCGCTGAACGCTGCTAGCTAGAAGATTTCCGTGGGGTCCTGACGCCTGCCAGCTTCAGCCCTAATGGTGTTACCTGCTGCAAGAGCTGTTCTCGAAGATCTACTGTTATGCTAAGTTCTTATGTAACTGTACTTTCCCTTTGCAGACAGGACATTTGCTCAACTGGAAGTCTCTAAGACTTTCCTCAGAGGGGTTCTTCACCTGAGACTCCCTATCCGAGTCCCTGCTCCTCTTTGGGATTTGAACTTCGTTCTTGAGAAACTTACATTGCCTCCATTTGAACCGGCGGCCTCAGCAGACATGAAGTTCCTTTCATGAAAGACGCTCTTCATAGTGGCCATTACCGCTGCTCGGAGGATTTCCGAGCTCCAGGCCCTGATATTTAAAAATCCCGTACTTGATTTTTCACAAGGAATGTATGACTCTGTGCACCAATCCTAAGTTTCTCCCCAAGGTGGTAGCAGAATCTGTATTGAACCAGTCCACAGGGTTACCCGCTTTCTTTATGCAGTACTCCAATCTGGCGGTATCTGCTTCACACTATGGACGTTCACCTGATTCTGAGATACTATACTAACAGAACAAAGGATCTCAGAAAGACTGATCAACTGTTTGTCTCTGTTGCCACCAAAAGAGAAGGCAATGCTGTTCCTAAGCAATGCCTGTCTAAATGGTTGGCTCACTGCATCACCTTCGGTTACGACAAGTACAAGACCCTTCCGGGTCAAGTAAGAGGACACTCCACCAGAGGACTCGCTGCCTTGGCGGCATGTTTCAAGAACGTGTCAGCTGCAGACATCTGTGCTGCCACCACTTGGACTTCTGTCCATACATTTACGAAACATTACAGTTTGGATATTGCCTCTCGCCGTAGAGCAGGCTTCGGGCTTGCTGTTCTGCAAGGCCTCCTTTCTTCAGCCCTTCACAGCTAGAGGATCTGCTTTGAGTAGCTCTCCTCCTCCCGTGTGCTTCTTCTTGTTCCATACTGCTTGGAACTCTGTCCTATATGTAATTACCTACTGCAAGAGCACTCTCAAAGTAATATAGTATAGTTACGTAAGAACTTACCATAACAGTAGTTCTAGGGACATGGATATGTTGTTCATCCACACTGTCTGGCAGGTTCCTTGCCGCTTTAAATCTTGCCGGAAGGTCTTCAAGCTGGCTCCTCCCACCCACCCGGGTGGTAAAACTCTCGGCTCCGCCCCATGACGCCAGATCTTCCTTACCGCTTGGAAGCTCAGGTTCCCTCCTTAACGCTCTGCATATGACTGGTTCCTACTTCTTCGAAATGAAAAAGTTTTTGCTAAACAGACTTCGGTCTTCTCTCCCTCGCGGCTGCGATGGACAAATCGACTCCCGGTTTCCGGAGATGCCCTTGCGGGCAGAAGATGTCTCAGACGGATCCGCACTCCGCGTCGTTACTGCTTGGGCCTTGAGCGCCCACCCGAGGCCTGCCACCTGTGCTCTCCTTTTCGCCTATGTCCTCGAAGACCATGCTGCCCGTTTACAACAGGGTGTCCGAGAAGAGATTTCCTCCGTAAAGTCAAAAGAGGCCGGTCGGCGGTGTCCGTGGCGGCGGGCTCGTGGATCAGCTTCGAGCAATGATGACTCTCGAAGAGGAGGCGGCTGGGCCGCTTCTACCTTGGCGCGTCATTTGTCCCGCTTTCTCTCGGTGCCTCTTATTCGGCTTCTTTTAAGGAGCTTTGTCTGACCCTCTCGACAAAAGGTGAGGGTCCAACTTCTTCTGGACCGTTTTCTCGGTCCAAAAAGAGAGACAAGAGTAAGTCTCACAGTCGACTCTCTTGGGAGTGGGAAAGATCCCTCTCCCCTAGTTGTCGTCCGTCGACTTCGGTCGATCCCTTGGCTCCGGCCACTGGTTTCCACGGTGTCCCGTCAGGCAGTTGACCCGAGACTCCACGTCTGACCCGGTGATTTTCTACCGACCGTTGAATCGAGGATTGTCGACTGGAGAAGCTGAATCCCTCTCCCGGTTTCCCCAGTGGGAGTTGAGGATCCCGTCGGCTACGTCTGTGCTCCGGTTCCGGAGCCTTTGGTGGAATCGTCCGGACTGAGAGTGCCGATTCTGACACCTCCCGCCGTCCTCGGCCCTAGCGAGGGTCTCAGTCCGGTGTCGGACGCCTTTGCTGTCCAGCCGATCCGCGGTCATGTGGGTCTCTGTCTCGGCACCGGCAAGCGCGCGTCTCTTTCTCTTCCTCCTGCTCGGATGAGGAGGCTTGGCGCAAGTTGCGTCCGAGGTATGAGAACTCATGTGGCAACAGCTCCTTCTGACCCGGGAATAAGCAGCGCCGTCGTCTTTGCCGACCATTAAGTGGCTGTCACGGATGACGAGACAACCCCTGCGTTTTAGCCGAGACTTGTTCCCAGGCGGTTGTTGACAATTGCAGCTGGCCCACCCATTCGGTGGAACCTCCGCCTCCACAGCCATTAGTTGGGGCTCCGACCAAAATTCTCGGTCGGCTCAGGGACTGCCCCATAGGCTGTCTGTCACCCTCACTCCCGATAGACCTCGCAGGTGGAGGGTGGCTCAGGCCGAGGAGCTCTTTGAGGACTCTTCTGAGTCCGAGGATGATTCTCCCTTTTCTCCAAGCGAATGGACTTGGAGTCCTCAGGAGGACAGTCGGTGGGACGATAGACTTCGTCCTTCCTAGGATGATTCCGCTCATCTCTGAGTCCACGGGATGAAGCTTGAACTGCTTCTAAACGGGCCAGGTATCCTCACGGAGATTCTGGACCGCAGGATTCCCCACGGAGGCCTTTCCGGTGGCCGAGGCCATAGTGAGTCGGCCTTGGGCCTGTGAGCGCCTGCTTCCTGTCCTCGCCTTGGCCAGGATGGCCAGGAAGTATGCCCGTTCTCCGGTTTTCTGTCCGGTTTTTGGAACACCCTAAGCTGAGGGTTTAGTTACCGACAGCGTTTTTCAGTGTGCGGGGTAGCTAGGGATGTGGACAAACCTCCCGACTAGGAGGTCCAAGAAATTGACTCATGCCGGACTTAAAGTCTATGCTCGCGTCTCCTCTCTGCTCGCCAGGCCAGTTCGGCCGTCCTCACGGCACATTTTTCTCATGCCCTGTTGGGCTCCCTGGATGAGGTTGTCCCTCATCTTCCCGCGGATCTGCAGACTACGGTCAGGCAGGTGCGGGGGCAGGGCAGTGGCCAAACAGCAGCTCCAGACTGCTTTAGATATTGGGGACTCATGTGCCAGGTCTGTGGTGGCCGCAGTGGCTATTCGTCGTCGGGCTTGGCTGAGGATATCCACCTTTACTTCGGATACCCAGCACAAGTTGGCGGATGTTCCCTTTTTGGGGATTGACCTCTTCGGCCCTGGGGTGGAAGGTCACCTGCAGAGGATCGAGAAGTCCAATGCTACCTTGGACTCTGTCTCTTCCGCTCAGAAGGACAAAGGCCGCAAACCACAGCCTAAGCCCTTTCGTCCTTCTGCGCCCCCGGCACGTCCGGCCCAGCAACGTCAGGGCCAGCAGGCTCGGTCTTGGCATCCCAAACCCAAGCCCGGGCTTCCTCCAACAGGAAGCAGGAAGGTAAAGGCCCAGGAGGTCCTGGCTGGTTCCTCCTCCAAGCCTGCCCAGTGACAGGCTGAGGGTGTCGCCTCAACCCGATCACCTCATCCCAGGTTCCCCATGGGGAAGGCTCCGCACTTCCTTTCGCGCCTGATCCGTTATTACCACAGACAGGCGGGTACTGGAGGTGGGAAAAGAGCCTGCCTCAGGATCGGAGCAGGCTCCGCCCTTCAGAGCCGTGCGCACTGGGGCCTCGGGTCGCAGCCTCACTGCCGGCTTGTCGGGCCGACGCCGCCTCCTCCTCCAAAGGAGGTGATCAGGAGGTAGCGGATCCTCCTCAGACCCGGGTTTGTGTCCAGGTACTTCCTGGTTCCGAAGCGGACGGGGGCTGGTGCCCCATTCTCGACCTCCCACGACCTGAGACAAGTTCCTAAGGTCTCGAACCTTCAGGATGGTCACTCTGGCTCAGATAATACCATCCCTGGAACACGGGCGGTGGTTCTGCTTCTGGACCTGCAGGACGCCGTTTTTCATGTCCCTATCCGTCTCACACACATCGGATTCCTTTGCTGAAGCGAGGGATCCCTCTTCGAAGTTCCAGCCATGCCTCTTCGGGCCTGTCTCCAGCTCCCAGGGTCTTCTGCACCAAATGCATTGCAGTGGTGACAGCTTTCTTAGGGCGCCGAGGTCCGGGTGTCCCTTACCTGGACGATTTGTTGATAGAAGCCCCTCCAGACAGGAGGTGGAGCGTTCAGAGATCTGGCCCTCCAGGTTTGCTCCCAAGTCGGCCTTCTCATCAACGAGGCCAAGTCGGAACTCGAGCCGAAGCAGGTGATTCTGTTTATCGGGGCAGAGCTCGACTCTCTTTGAGCCAGAGCACGGCTCCCGGCGGACAGGGCCGAGGTTCTTACCTCCTTTGCCCAATCATTTCTGGTTGGGCAATTGCGCCCTGCCCGGGACTTCCTGCGCCTCCTGGGTCTTATGGCGGCCTGTACCAGCGTGGTCCGTTGGGCACGCTGGCCCATGCACCCCCTTCAGTGGGGACTGGCCAGCCAGTGGTCACAACGCTGCGATCCATTGGACCAGCTAGTGATGGTGACCCAGGAGATGTGGAACTCTCTCTGGTGGTGGACCGTTCCATCTCATCTGCAGGAGGGCATCCCGTTTGTCCGCCCGAGCCGACGGTCTCTCTATCGACCGATGCCTCTCTGGGTTGGGGTGCCCATTTGGGGGGACACCGAGCGCACGGCCTCTGGTCCCTGCAGGCGTCCCGATGCCACATCAACCTGCTGGAGCTCCGAGCGGTCCGCCTAGCTCTCACCGCCTTTGCTCCGTTTCTCCGGGGTCAAGTGGTCCGAGTCCAGACGGACAATACCACAACCATGTACTACCTAAACCGCCAGGGCGGGACGCGTTCCATGCTTCTTTGCAAAGAAGCTCTCCCATTTGGTCACTGTAGCAGCCTGGAGGCGGATCTCCTAGCCATTCATGTGGCAGGAGCCTCCAACACCCTGGCCGATGCCCTGAGCCGGATAGGGGCTGCATCTCACGAGTGGTCTCTCTGCCGGAGGTAGTACAAGATCTGTTCTCCCACTGGGGCACACCTCAGGTGGACCTGTTTGCCTCCAGGAGAACGCCAAGCTGAGGCTGTTTCATGCCCCGCCTCAGCAGGGCTCGCTGCAGGGGGATGCCTTCTTGAGGCTGTGGACCCCGGGCCTCTTCTACGCCTTTCCCCCATTTCCCTTGATTCACAAGGTGCTTCTCAAAGCAAGGAGGGACAAGGCGCAGGTGATCCTGATAGCCCCAGACTGGCCCCGCCAGTTCTGGTACCCAGATCTCCTCAGCCTCAGCTCCAGGCTCCCGAGGCAGCTTCCAGCTCACACGGACCTGCTCTCAGTCAATCAGGGGAAGGTGTTCCATCCAGACCTTCAATCCCTGCACCTGACGGCCTGGTTCCTGAGCGGCTACAGTTCCAGGCCTTGGGTCTTTCCGACGAGGTCCTCAATGTGGTTGAGGCGTCCCGTAAGGAGTCGACCAGGAAATGCTATTCCTTCAAATGGAAGAGATTTTCCATTTGGTGTCAGGTCAAGGGCTTGGACCCTTCCTCCTGTCCTTTGGCAAGCATCTTGGACTATTTATGGTCCCTTTCTAGTCAAGGGCTTAGGTCGACGACCCTAAGGGTGCACCTGGCAGCCATCTCTGCTTACCGGGCGCGGGCCGGGGAGCAGTCGGTGGCGCAGGAGAAGGTGGTCTGGCGCTTTTTCAAAGGCCTTGATCACATTTCCCCTCCGGTGCGAGAACCTCCACCTCCGTGGGATTTACTGCTGGTACTGGCTAAGCTCATGTGCAAGCCATTCGTACCAATGCACAGGTGTGAACTCTCTCACCTGTCGTGGAAGACCGCCTTCTTGGTGGCTATCACGTCAGCCAGAAGGATGGGAGAACTCCAGGCGCTCTGCATTGAGTCTCCTTACCTGGTCTTCCACGGGGACAAGGTTGTCCTACGTCCCCACCCGAAATTCCTTCCGAAGGTGGTGTCGGAGTTTCACCTTAACCAGGTGTTGACTGCCGTGTTCTACCCCAATCACACCTCGGAGGCAAATACAGGCTCCATACTTTGGACCCTAGAAGGGCTCGCTTGTTATAAGGAGCGACGGCTGAAATTCGGGAGAGGTTCAGCAGCTGTTTGTCACCTACGCTGAAGCCGCACCTGGCAGACCTGCAGCCAAGCGGACGATAAGCAGGTGGTCACCTCATATAGATTCTCTACAAGTTGGCTGGCATGGAGCCTCCCAGAGGATAAGAGCTCATTCTGCCGCTCATACTGCTGCATCGGTGGCTGCTTCCAGGGACGTCCCTATCCAGGAAATCTGCAGGGCTGCTACCTGGAAGTCAGCACACCTTATTACCCATTACCACATCGACCTTGAGTCACGCCGGGATGCTGGTTTTGGGGCCTCGGTTCTCAGTCTTTATTCCCTAAGTAGGGGTGTCGCCTTGCCTCCCTCCTCCCGGAGAACAGCTAGGAGTCTGCCAGACAGTGTGGATGAACAACTTATCCATGTCCCTAGAGATAGGTGTACTCACCTGTACCAGGAGTTCTAGGATGGTATATGTTGTTCATCCATGTCACCCACCGACCTCCGGCTCGACGCACAACCCGAGCTTCCAGCGGCTAGATTCATGCCTTGGGGCGGAGCCGAGAGTTTTACCACCCGGGTGAGTGGGAGGAGCCAGCTTGAAGATCTTCCGGCAAGATTTAAAGCGGCAAGGAACCTGCTAGACAGTGTGGATGAACAACATATACCATTCCTAGAACTCCTGTTACAGGTGAGTAACCTGTATATCTTCGAGAGAGGCTCTTGCAGTAGGTAATACCTTCCCGCCCTCCATCCCCCTAAGCTTTTTCTGCTCCTTTTCCAGTGAGAGAAATATTCGCTTCTCTCTCGTCCAGCCTCTTTGGCCCGTGGCGGGAAAGAACTGGAAGGCGGATGTGAGGGACCGCCCCTTTATACAGACTTCTCCTGACGCCAGTCACCTGACGGGGCAGTCCTTGCCAGAGACTGCTAGCTAGAAATTTTTCTGTGGGGTCCTGACGCCTGCCGGTTCAGCCTTATATGTAATTACCTACTGCAAGAGCCTCTCTCGAAGATCTACTGTTACGGTAAGTTCTTACGTAACTGTACTTTCTAGGAGTGGTTTATGTTGTTCATCCACACGCACCCACCCGACCTCTCTGGCTTTAGGCACACCACCTTGCTTCCAGCGGGCTAAGATCTGGCGTCATGGGGCAGAGCCGAGGTATTTACCACCCGGGTGGGTGTGAGGAGCCAGCTTGAAGACTTCTGGCCAGATTTAAAGGGGAAAGAGACATGCCAGAGAGTGTGGATGAACAACATATACCACTCCTAGAAGTACTGTTACAGGTGAGTAACCTGTTTTTCCTTAATATAAATCATACCCTAAAGTTACCAATAAATTGGCAGCCTCTTCGAAGGAAAAATGTATATCTTGAAGGGAGTATATTAGGGAGTACTACACAATCAAGAGACTGCTATTTAACTTGGTATTAATGGATATTGACCCAAATGTGGACCCCTGTAGAGCTTCCCCTTAGAGTAGACAAACGTCAAAACAACTGCAATACTCAAGCTAACTTTACATTCAAACAGCAACAGTAAGTTAATGTTTAACTTTAAACTATAATGCCAAAGAGCATTTTCCCACATAGATCACCTGAAGCGTAAAAAAGAATGCGCAGCTAGTGGTTAGAGCCTTTTGAAGATTCTTCACGCGTTCCCTCAGAGCTCAGATTATATACTTAGATCCTAGTGCATTTTCCCTCTAACAATTGTTAACTGAAACTCAAAAACAGTAACTAGAATCGACTAGGCTTCTAACTTCTCCCAGTACTTGTTTTATCCCCACAAAAAACTTTCAAATCCAGCATATTTAAACAGAATGTCTATCTTTCCTTGGAGTCTCTGCACAAGTCCCTTACTGTCCTGGCCCCATCTTGGACAGATTCAGTCCTCCGAGTCGGAATCCGAAGGATGAGGATCTGGTGCATTTTTGCAGCCTACAAACTCAACTTTTACCTTCTCCACCCAGTGCCCGGCATCTGTAAGATTATTTATACTCCAGGGCTTACCCCCGTAGACAGTTCGCAACCTGGCGGGAACCAAAAATGAATGGATTATGCCAAGGACCCTAAATTGATGGCTGATCACATCAAAGCTCTTCTGACATGCCCTCGTCTGATATGAGAGGTCCGGATATAGTTTAATGTCCGAAGCGTTTGTCTAGTGGGTAGTTGGCCCTCGCTGCAGAGATAAGAACATCCTGGATTTCAGAGCCTGTTGTGTGTAAGAGTATGGTGCGGGCTTCGGTGATCCAGTCAGCCTCAGTCTCGGACTGACCCGATAAGCTTTCTTCAGGGCATTCCGATCGAAATCTTCGGGAACATTTATGTGCTCTGGTAGCCAAGTTGTTAAAAAAAAACGCAGGAGGTCTGTTCCCTCCACTCCCTTCAGCTCTCCCACTGTGCGCATATTCCCCAAACGAACCTCATATTCTGTTGCTTCCAATCTGCTTCTCAGATGGGAGTTCACCTGGGTTAAGAGTGGCCACTGTTGCCATGGTGGCTGTAGATCGTTTCTCTACTTCAGCTACCTAGCCTGTTAGTAATTTTATTGCAACATCATGGGACTCGAGTTTAGACAGGGTTTTTTCTATTTTAGTGTCCATTGCCTTCATTGATTCCAGCATCGCTTTCCAAGGGGGTTCTGATGAAGTCAAGACACTCTCCTCCCTACTGCATGCTGATGCTGCGGCCTTACTTATGCCCCGCTGCTGGGATTCTTTCGGCGGACCCTGGTGCTGTGCCTTTTTACGAACCATTTTGAAGTTAGTATCGTTCGACTCTTGGTGATTTCAGGAGTCAAAATCTTATGTCAGCTTGTGGATTAAATAGCTTTTTCTCATTGTTTTTGTTTTGTTTGCCCCCACACCGAGGAGCTCTTTGAAGGTGCTTTCTTCCTAGAAGATGGCTCTCTGGTGCCCCCCCTATTTTTCCCTCTCTGGCAAGCAGAACTGAGGTGGTTGGGGAGTCTGCATCGGTTACTGGCCAACCCGTGAGCGCCACATTCTGCATCGCGTTTGAAGGCGGGACTGCCCTGACGTCGACTCCTCAAGACTTTAAAAGCTATATGCTCCCGCAGTGGTCCTGCATCTCTGGCTGGAACCCAACAGTAATGAATGGTGAACATATCTTGGAAGATCAAGAATTCCGGTGAGTATGTAATTTTCATTTACGGTAAGTACGCAATGAGGAGAGGATACACTGGCTGGATGTCCGGTGTGCCTACCTGTTGTACTGTCTGAGAACAGAGGAATTCAGCGCATCACTACCCAGTGGTTTGTGACCCATGCCACTCAATCCTGAAGACATCCTGTTACCAGGCAATCTATGAATTAGTTTTAGCATGGAATGTTGTTACCATTTGGCCTCAAATATACCACATGAGGACATGTATGCCCCTCTGCCTGGCATTGCTCTCTTTTTGCCGCCCTTGCCAGGGGCATTCCAATTAGTGAGCTTTGCAGGGCTACCTCCTCATCATCTGCACACACTTTCATGACTCAATAGAGCCTCGATTTGCTGGCCAGGAGGGATGTTGTGTTTGGGTCCTCCGTACTATAGTCCCTCTGTAATGAAGCGGAGGGCTTAGCCCTCTGCAGCCTGGGTACTCCTAGTAGTCTTTATAAGTGTGGGTGACCACATAGAAAGAATTCGGGTAGTTGAAAGACTAAGTTTTTCACTTGTAATGGTTGATTCACTACTGGTATTTCTTCTACAGTTTACACTAACCAGCATGTCCTCGCTTGACTGAGAGCCCTCACTGATTACCTGTTGGTAAAGCCTCACATTTCCTGCAACGCCTAGAAACAGATATGAGGCATAGAGGGGTGAGGGCACAAGAAAGGAGAATTGGACACTTTAGCCAGTAGGCTTTCTGTGTACTTCATGCTTTTGCCAGTGGGCTTTCTGAGAACTTTGCACATGCTGAGGGGGCTGCACTAGTGTGACTGTATAAGGATTATCAGTAGTGAATTGATGGGTTTAACTTTAAGAGGGCGCTTGCAGTAGGTATTCACAAATAGGACTCTGGTGTTGGGATCCCATGGAAAAATCTTTAGCTAGCAGTCTCTGGCGGGGACCGCCCCCACGTCAGCTGACCAACATCAGCGTACGTCAGTATAAAGGGGCAGTCCCCTCACCCGCCTTCCCGTTCTTTCCCGCTGTCTGCTTGCGAAAGTACCTCGCAGAAGAACAGTGCTGTTTCATCGCCATTTTGGATGAGTATTTCCTTCCAAATTTCTGAAACTTTAAAGTTTTTTCCTAAATTTGTTTTGTTATTCGGCTGTGTATGTCGTTCCCAACGCCCTCCGACTCGCGTAAGAACAAGTGCAACTCGTGAGGATGCCAGCTCCCTCACAAGGACTGCCACTCCTTGTGTCTCATCTACTTAGGCCTGGACCACCATGTGGAGGAGTGCGACCACTGTCAGAAATTCAGTTCGGTCACTCGTAAGAGGCGGCAGCAGTCCCTGGAAACCCATATTTTAAAGAAAAAGATGGCCTCCATGGAGAAAGAATTGAAAAAACTCAGGCAGACGTCGACCTCCCCCGAAGGCCGTCACAAGGAGAAGCATAGGGACAAGGATTCATCCTCCACAGCCCCGTCAAATTCGGCTGGAGTCGCGGCCTTACAGGTATCTTCCCCTCTGGGGGGATCATTCTCTGGCCGCTGTGGTGGTGTCCAAGATTGCGTCGGCCCCCTTGTTGGGCTCCTGCTCGGTCCAGACAGGAGCCTCCGGGGTAAAGGAGGCCTCCACTCCCGTTACGACTGTTTCTTCCTCACAGCCTACCAGTGCAAGTGGGTCTGATAAGTCAGGCTCTGGCTGTGCCGTTTCCTGCCTGCACAAGGTTGCTAAGCTGCCCATCAGTCCGTCTGACGAGCTTCAAGCTTGTGACCCCCGTCAGATCCGGACTCTATACCTGACTTTCCGGGTGTCAGCGCAGCTGATGTCTGACCAGCTGCTGGCAGAGGCCCCTCTGTTCCCTCTGCCTCCTTTATTGGTGTCAGCTCCTCCTTCCTCGGCCGGGGATGAGGGTCAAGGAATGCTTCCACCGGATCTGACAACAGTTTCCCCGTCGCCACATCCCGGCTTGCCTGTGCCTGACGACCGACCCTCAGCTCTGCTGTCTGCACTGGCTGGGCCCTGTTTTCTGGACCCCCCCTACTGGGCCTTCTTACCCGGCCCCTACGCCCTCCGGACCGACGCCAGACCTGTCTGGTCCCCTGGAGAAGCCTCAGTCAGGTCCTTTGGCTCCTTCGGGTTTACCAGCGCCGGGGTACCCTACACCACAGTACCCGATGCCCAGATTCCCTGGTGCAGGTTTCCCCCCCATCGGGTTTAGGGTACCAGTATCATGGATTCCCTAACTACCCATATCCGAGCCCTCCTGCTTCACAACCACAGGTGGACTTGAAGGTGGTACTGTCTTCCTTCTGGGCTGAAGCCAGATCACAGCTCACTTCAGAATTGGACAAACGTCAGCCAACGCTGGACCCTGCTCTTTGGCTGGAGGAGATTACTCCACCTTTACCAGATGTCAGACTGGAACCTTCCACAGGATCTTCCAGGACATAAAGTCTTCACCACTCATTCACACTGATGGGATCTACGCAGGAGGTGCTAGGACCCAGTGGGAGCAAACTTTTTTGCAAGAGGGTTGGCGCCACAGATGGAGCCTCGAGGATTGGCACCGCGAGCCTCGGCTCGTACGGCAATGACTATCTCTGCGTCGACCCTCCAACTGCCTCAGTTCCTTTTTTCCTGCCATTAAGTGCGTTACAGTGATGATGTCGCTCACCTGCCGGGAGTCAAACTTCAAACTAGCAGCATAGTTTCAGTTTCTTATTTTGTAGTATTTCTTCAATAAGTACCACTTACTATAATTTATTTTTTATTACAAGAAAGAAGTCTCCGCCTACATAGACTGAGTCGAACATGAGCGGGTCAGGTGACGGTAGGGAGACTTCATATGAAAACTGTTCAGTCAGCCAGGCTGGGTCTGGTCCACTGCCTCTCCGGAGGGGTCTGACAGCGGTCAGTCCAGTGTCAGAGGGAGGGCGGTCCCCGGAGCATAAAAAGCGGTTGCATTCTCGGCACCGTTTGGCCTCGAGCGCTTCTTCGACCCACGGGTCAAGAAAGAGAAGGCATCACTCTAGGTCGCCTTCTGGTATGTCTGCACGTCAACGGTCGGTCGTTGGGATCAGTTGCCGGTCTTCTCCTTCGGAGTCGCCAGTTTCTATTTCTGGTAGCCGACGTCTTTGACATCGGAGCCCTTCCCTGCCTTCTGGTAGGGTTTCAAATGAGCAATTTCATCAGTGTGCCGCTCTGATGGAGCAGTGGGCTCAGAAGTTGGTGCAGCTGCCTGCTCGGTCACTCAGGGCCCTTGGACCCCTTGAGGGATCGGGTGGAGGTCAGGTTGGGCCTCCCAAGTCGTGTGGCGCCTTCTTCGGTGTCGTCAACTCCGGCTCGGGTGTTCCCCCCCCCCCCTCACATGGCTGCGGCGCAGGGGGCCACATCGATGTCTTCATCTCCTGGTATATTTCCTTCTTTATCCTCAAATCTTAGTTTTCGGGGCCCTGCATTGGTTTTGGTGCTGTCGGCGTCAATGGTTCACTCAGCACCGTCCTCTGCATTGATGCATCTGTTGGCGCCGTTGGGATTGTTGGCGCTGTTGGTCTTGTCGGTGATGCCCTCGGTGCTGTGCAGCTTTTCTGCGCAGTCCTTAGCACCGAGGGCTCTGTTGGTGCCGCGCGCTGTGCTGGGCCAGGCAGTGCTGTGCTCTTCTTAGGCGACGAGACTTGGTATGGCATTTTCCAGTCTTCAGGGCTTCTCGACTCCGAACCCTTTTCTCTCCTATTTTCCTTCTGATTTTCACTACTTTCCTGTCCATACAGTCCCTCCTGGGCTGTTAGGAGATGATATTGAGCCTGACCCAGACCTTAGGCTAGGTGATGATGTGGAAGGAACAGGGTCTAATCCTGTTGCAGAGCCTGTGGTCGAGGACCTGTCATTTAAGTCTCTGCTAAAATATTTTGAATTCCGCTCTTTCTCTCCAGACTATGGATATCGATCCTGGGAACCTTTTAAGACTCCCAATACCTTCATGTTCCGGACATCCCTATGGATTTAACTCCTCTGGTATAGCCCTCCTTTGAGACGCTTTCTCAGATGGCATGGAATAATCCTGCTCTCATTCCTTCTGTGGCTAAGTCCATAGATAGGAAGTATGCTGCTCCCAAGGATAGACCCATTTTGGCCTCTCAAGCCTTTGCGGACCCTATTGTAGTCTTGGCAGAGAATAAGGTCGTCCTTCCTCAGACTGCTACAGTTCGACCTATAAACAAAGAATATCGTAAGATACTTTAGGTAAAAGTCTTTGCTGCATCCACCCTGGGTATGCGTATTGCCAGCTACCAGGGCTATTTCTCTCAATATGAGTATATTCTTTGGCATTCACTCAAACAAATGGTTGAAGCTCTACCAGAGTCTGACAGTAATTCAGAGCTTCTTCAAGCCTTAACCAGGGGTATCAAGTCCAGCAACCAATAGGTTAAAGCAGCTATGGACGCTTTCGATACTGCCTCCCGGGCGGTGGCGGTGGGCATTTGTACCCGCCGTCAATCCTGGCTGCGCACTTCAGGCTTCACGAATGATTCCCAGCAACAGGTCATGGCTTTGCCCTTCGGTGTGCATCTCTTCGGTCCTCAAGTAGCATAAGCTCTAGAGGCCACACAAAAGACCAGATCAGCCATTAAATTGGCTCGACCTGCTCCTGCTCGAGGGGGGTGTTAATAAGCGCCAGTTACACAACCGTCAGTCCTTTCGAGGCAAAGGCAGAGGAGGTTTTAATAAAAACCAAACCCCTCACTCTCAAAAGAAAACGCGACGGACAGCACAAGGGCGCACAGCACCCTGTGCCACCTTCTGAGTTTCTGGCCCAAGTCCCATCTCAGCTGCCCGAGGGGGACTCCACCTTAGCGGTGGGAGGTTGTCTGAGTGAATTCTACAACTAGTGGAAGACCATAACATCAGACAAATGGGTCTTCCGGATAATCCGCGAGGGATATACCCTCAATCTCTGAGACCCCTCCGGATTGTCCACCCAAACAGCAGCTTAGGCTGTCAGTACTTCAGTCAGAACTTCTCGCCTCCAAGATACGAGGCCTTCTGAACAACAGGGCAGTAGAAATAATTCCGCTGGATCAACAGAACACAGGGTTCTACTCCCATTACTTTCTAGTTCCAAAGAAACCCGGGGGCATACGCCGCATTTTGGACCTCAGAAAACTGAATGCATTTCTTCCCAAGGAGAAGTTCAAAATGATATTGCTAGGAACCCTGTTACCTTTGCTTCATCAGCACAACTGGTTAGCCTCCCGGGACATGCAGGATGCTTACCAACTTATTCCTATTCACCCAAACATCACAAATACCTGAGGTTCGTGGCTTTGGGCCAACATTATCAGTTCAGAGTCCTACCCTTTTGGGCTGTCCTTGGCGCCGCAAGTTTTTACAAAGTGTTGTGCAATTCTCGCAGCGCACCTCAGAAAGATAGGAATACAAATGTTCCCGTATCTGGACAACTGGCTTCTAGCAAGTCCTTCCAGGCAAGGAACTCTTGACGCCGTATCCATAGTCTCAGACTTTGTCATGTTCTTGGGAGTTCTGCTAAATCTCAAGAAATAGCAGTTGCAGCCCTCCCAGAAGCTCCTTTTTATAGGAACTCTTCTGACACCTCTTGTGCCAAAGCCTTTCTTCCAGAAGACAGAGCGATATCCTACAGATGGCCTGTTACATCAGGGAGAACAGCTCGGTTCGAGCTATCTCGATGCAACGGATGCTGGGTCTCATGGCATCCTCGGTGTTCACTGTACCCCTAGCTCGTCTCGACATGAGAACCTCTCAATGGATGCTCAGTACTCAGTGGTCCCTAACCACTCACCCTCAGTCCTTTCTCATCAAGGTGACAGAACCTCTGAAGAGGTCGCTCACCTGGTGGTCGCAAGAGGACAACTTTCTGGAAGGGTGTATCCATTTGCTCCCCTGGATCCCCAGATCTCCATTACCACAGATGCGTCCCTGATGGGGTGGGGAGCCCACCGTCTAGATCTCCACACCCAAGGTACGTGGACTCAAGAAGAGTCCCAGCTTCATATAACTGTACTAGAAATGAGAGCCGTCCTTTATGCAGTCCTGGCTTTGAAGGACATTCTCTGTCACAAGAACATTCTCCTTCAAATGGACAACAAAGCAGTTACGTATTACATCAACAAGCGGGGCGTGCTCACTCTTACCCTTCATGCAGGGAAGCGATGAGAGTGTGGGAATGGTGCTTGGAGCACAAGGCTCTAATCCAGGCGGTCTGCCTGCCGGGAGTGCAGAACAAACTGGCAGACAGTCTCAGCAGAACAGAGACAGATCCTCATGAATGGTCTCTCGACTCAACAGTAGTTTCGTCACTATTCGCAGAGTGGGGTACTCCAGACCTGGACCTTTTTGCATCCCCATTCAACACAAAACTGCCTCTCTTCTGCTCCAGAAATCCAGGGCCTGGCATTTTCTGTCAGGATGCGTTCAGGCTACAGTGGACAAAATGCTTTCTATACGCCTTTCCTCCTCTTCCTCTAATTCAGAAGGTACTTCTCAAGTTCGAGTCCCAAGGGGACAAAATTATCCTTATTGCTCCCCTCTGGCCTTAACAAATTTGATTTCCATTACTCAACAGTATGTCTAAAACCCCTCCGAAAGCGCTTCCCCTTCAGACGAACCTTCTGACTCGGCTCTGTGGTCCATCGCAATCTGAGATCGCTTCACCTTCATGCTTGGCTCCTGAAGAGAGAGAAGTGAACAGGTTCAGCATGTCTCGCAGAGTTTCACATGTTCTTCTGGCAGCGTGTGAGCCAGCCACTAGAAAAACTTACACAGCCAAATGGAAGCGTTTTTTTCTCTGGTGTGCAAAATCCTCTTTGAATCCTTTTCCTGCCCACCCAATTAAGTTCTAAAATACCTTTTAGACCTCAAATTCAGGTCTACAATACTCTACAGTCAAAGTTCAGCTTTGTGCCATTTCAGCTTATCATGAGCCAGTACTTTACTTGTCACTGGCTCAGTTACTTGTGGTTAAGAGGTTTCTTAAGGGAATTCTGCATACCAGACCCCCCGTCAGATGTCCAGTCTCAGCCTGGGACATTAATCTTCCACTAGACATGCTCACTCGAAAGCCTTTATAACCTCTAGCTACCTGTGAGCTGAAATTTCTCACTTGGAAAACGGCCTTCCTAGTGGCCATTACCTCGGCCCTCAGGGTCTCTGAAATACATGCCTTGGTCATAGACCCTCCGTATACTGTGTTTCATAAGGACAAAGTAATTCTTAGGCCCCATCCTAAGTTTCTCCCTAAGGTTGTTTCAGAATTCCATCTAAACCAACCTTTGGTCCTACCTACTTACTTTGCGAACTTCCAAAATGAACGAGAGCTTTCCCTTCATTCGTTAGATGTAAAAAGAGCTTTTTATTTCTATTTAGATGGAATGAAACAAATTCACAAAGCTCAACAACTGTTTGTTTCCTTCAGAGAGACTCGACTGGGTCAGCCTGTTGCTATCAGATGCATTTCAGCATGGCTGGTGGCATGCCTTCGCCACTGCTACTGCATGGCACAGGTTAAGCTGGATGGCAGAGTGTGCGCTCACTCTACTAGAGCAGTCACGGCATCCCTGGTGGAAATCTGCAACGTGCCCATTGCAGATATTTGCAGTGTGGCTACCTGGAGCTCTCTGCATACTTTCCTCAAGCACTATGCCCTGGATGTCCATGCCAGGTGACAACTTTCATTCATTTGGCTGGACCATCCTTAACGGACTTCTGTCCTAAATTTGTAAGCTCTTGGTCTCTCCTGCCACCTTCTCGGGGGGATTATTAGCTCGGTACTCTCCCATCAGTGTGAAGGAGTGGTGGAGACTTTATGTCCAGGAAGATATGGAAATTATGTACCTACCGTAATTCTTGGTCTTAGATGAAGTCTTCACCACTCATTCACACGCCCACCCACCATCCCCCGAGCTTATCTCTGGTGTTGATCTTCACTTCCTCAATCTTAAGGCTGTGAAGACTTCTTTGTTGACCCTTCTTATACAGGTCGTCCAGACTATCTTGTGTCCGGTTTTTGTTAGGCTATCCTTCTAGGTTAGTTACACTGCACCCCCTCGGAAAAAAAAGGTACTGAGGCAGTTGCAGGGTTGACGCCGAGATAGTCATTGCTGTACGAGCCAAGGCTCGTGGCTCCATCTCTGGCGCCGACCTTCTTGCAAAAAAGTTTGCTCCTGCTGGGTCCTAGCACCTCAGGCGTAGATCTCATCAGTGTGAATGAGTGGTGAAGACTTCATCCAAGAAGATCAAGAATTACAGTGGTACGTAATTTTTCATTTCTCGCCCCAAGGAGTTCACCTGTCCTCCGGATCTTTCCAGTCCGGTCGAACCTCCCCTTCCTCCGGTAGTTTTGTCAATGTTGGAGTCCTCAGAACCCGACATTGATTATGATTCTGACCCAGGAAGCGAGCCTCCTACCCCAGACACTCCCAAACCGAAGGATTCCCTTAAGTCTCTTCCAAAGGATCCTTCTTTCCTGGAGTTGCTCAAGAAAATCCAGGCGACGTACGATTGGAAGTTGGTGGAGCAAGATCCACAAGATCAGAGACTAGCCGTCCATTTGGTTCTGGCAGAATCTTCACCCACCCTGATTCCTCCCTGGATTGACCCTCATGAGGATCTCGTTTTAATGATTTGGAAACAGCCTTCCTCCTTTGCGCCCCTGACTCGAAAGGTGGACAGGCTCTACCAAGCTCCAGAAGGCAAAGACGTCCTCAGCCTTCATCCCAAAGCGGATTCAGTCGTCAACAGTGCCGCCCACAACAGAACCGCTAATCCGAAGCACTTAAGCTCATCTCATCCTGACAAGGAATCCAGGCTTGTGGAACAATATGGCAAGAAGGTTTTTGCTGCCTCTACCCTTGGCATTAAGGCCCTCAATTATGTGGCCCACTTGGGGGATTTCCAGAAGTCTGCTCTCAGTCAGGTAGAATCTAAACTAGATTGCTTCCGGATTCGGAGACAAAAAATGAACTGGGAGACTTGGTCCGCTCCGCTCAGTCGGCATGTAGACATATGCTCCATGACACCTATGATGCGGTGGTCATGGCTGGCAGAAGTTCAGCGTTTGCTGTTGGGCTGCGGGCAACATGCCTGGATTCGTATCTCCGGCATGGTACACAAGGTGCAGACTGCCATCCAAGATGCCCCCTTCCGAGGGTCGGTGCTGTTCGGTGGTGACGTCAAGGACATCATCACTGACTTACAAGAAAAGGGACAGGCATTGAAGTCAGTTCAGACCATGTACAAACCTCCTCAAGGACAAAAATGTCCCTTTCGGTGCCAAAACTGCCAGAAACAGAGACAGGCTCAACGTCCCAGTAAACGTAGAGCCATGGCAGTGGTCAAAGCCTCTCCAAATTAGTCTCACAAGGCTTCTGGAGCTGCAGCCGCTGCTCTGCCCTCGGCCTCCTGACTCCTTACCTCTCCCGCATCCTCTGTCCAGTCCAGAGGAGCCAGTGGGGGGTAAGATTCTCCTGCCATCTTCCGGAGTTGGAGAGAATAACAACTGAGTCTTGGGTGCTCCAACTAGTGTCAGAGGGACCCTCCATAGAGTTCATACAAAAAGCCCTCACAGATCTCCTCCTCTGTCTTCCTATCCCCCATCGCATATCCCTCTGGTGCAGAAAGAGATAAGCTCCCTTCTAACGACGGCGGTGATATAACCAGTTCCCTTCCCTTACCAGGGGACGGGATACTATTCCCATTTCTTCCTAGTACCAAATAAGACAGTCGATCTGAGGCCAATTCTGGATCTCAGCTCCTTCAATCAGTATGTGGCGTACAAGAGGTTCAAAATGCTCTCTCTGCAGAGCCTTCTTCCCTTGCTCATGCCGGGACTGTGGCTATGCGCCCTGGACATGCAGGATGCCTACCTGCATATCCTCATACACCCCCCACCGGAAGTTCTTCCATTTTCGTTTCCAGGGGGAACACTTTCAGTTCAGGGCCCTTCCATTTGGCTTTTCCTCAGCTTCCCGAGTCTTTACCAAATGCATGACGGTAGTGGCAGCCTTCCTGTGTACCCAGGGTGTCCAGGTATTTCCATACCTGAATAATTGGCTCCTAGAGGCTCATTCCAGGGAGGATATCCAGCGTTCCCTCTCCCTGGAGACTTTTTCCAGTCTTGGCATTACTGTCGGTCAGGCCAAGTCTCATTTGGTTTCTTGCCAGCGGCTGCAGTTCATTGGGGCAGTGTTGGACACAATCCTGGGCAGGGCTACCCCCCCCGGACAGAATCAGGACTCTGCAACTACAGGCTCGCTTCCTATCCGTGCAAAGACGGGTCTCGGCCCAGAAGGTCCTTCGCCTTCTAGGCCTTATGGCAGCCACCATCCCCACTGTCCCTCTGGCATGGCTTCACATGCGGGTCTCGCAGTGGACCCTCATCCCAGTGAGACCAATCCCAGGATGAACTGGATCATGAAGTCCTTGTTTTGGACCCAGTGATCTGGAATCTGCAATGGTGGATGGTCCAGGAGAACCTCGTCCTAGGGGGTTCCATTGATCTCCGATCTACCCCACCCAGACTCTGACAACGGATGCCTCAGGGGCCGGTTGTGGAGCCCATCTCGGGTCACACAAGACTCAGGGGTACTGGTCCTACATCAAGAAAAGGTTACACATCAACGTTCTCGAACTGAGGGCGGTCCTTTATGCCCTTCAGGCTCTTCTTCCTTTCATCCTTCCTGGCCATCTTCTGGAACAGTCAGACAACATGCGAGTTGTCTGGTACCTCAGCAGCAGGGAGGAACTCATTCTTATCCTGTGCCGGGAGGCAATGAGAGTGCGGTATTGGGCATCACAGCACAGTCTGCAACTGACAGCGGTCCACATGCCCGGGTGCACAGAATACTCTGGTAGATGCTTTCAGCCGCTCATCGGCCAGATCTCACGAGTGGGAAATCGAGGAAGATATGGTGAACGACATCTTTGCTTCATGGGGGACTCCACAGGTAGACCTGTGTGCCTCCCCTGTCAGTGCCTGTCAGTGCCAGACTTCCTGCGTTTTGCTTGCTCGCTCCACGGTGAGGAGCTTTTTGGCAGGATGCACTGTCTCTGTGTTGGAGGGCAGATTCATTTACGCCTATCCTCCAATTCCTTTGATTCCGAGGGTTTTGAACAAGCTCTGGGCAGAAAGGGCGCGAATGATTCTCATCGCTCCTTTCTGACCGAGGCAAGTTTGATTCTCTTTTTTTTGCAGCAATTTTTAGAAGAGCCTCCCTCTTTCCTCTTCTACTGTTGCGTGAACTGCTGACCCAAGATTGCGGGACCCTGGTCCATCCAGGACTCAAATCCCTCTATCTACATGCCTGGCTCCTGCAGATGTAGCCGCTGCTTGCTTCGATGTTTCTCTTCAAGTTGCTGACATCCTGGTGGAGGCCAGAAAGCCTTCCACCAGGTCTACTTACGCCATGAAGTGGAAGTGGTTTTCCATTTGACCAGGTTCCAAGTACTTTGAACCCTTCTTCTGCCCTATAGTCAGGATCCTGGAATACCTGAGGCAACTGTATGATCTGGGTCTCAGCTATTTCTTACTGAAAGTTCAACTGGCGGCCATTTCAGTCTACCATAGTGCAGAGGGGGACAAGTCGGTAACTCAGTTGGAGGTCTCCAAAGACCTTTCTTAAAGGGGTCCTTCACTTGAAGCCCCCTATCTGTAATCCTGCTCCCCCCTGAGAACTTAATTTCATTTTGGAAATGCACACTCTGCCCCCCTTTGAGTCGGCAGCCGATGCTGACTTGCGTTTCCTTTCATGGAAGGCGCTTTCCCTTGTGGCAGTTACCTGTGCTCGAAGAATTTCCGAGCTCCAGGCCTTTATGTGCAAAACTCCTTACTTGATTTTCCACAGGGACTGTGTGGCCGTACGTGCGAACCCTAAGTTTCTTCCTAAAGTGGTGGCTGAATCCACCCTTAATCAATCCATAGAGCTCCCGGTCTTTTTCCTGGCTTACTCTAATCAGGGAGAGCATCTCTTGCATACTCTCGATGTTCACAGGATTCTGAGATACTATACCAGCAGGACCAAGGATCTCGGAAAAACAGATCAACTTTTTGTTTCCTTTGCACCAAAGAGGGAAGGCACGCTATTTCTAAGCAGTGCCTAAGTGGTTAGCCAATTGCATTATCTTCTGTTATGACAAGTACAACAAAACCCTTCCTGGTCAAGTTAGAGGCCATTCCACCAGAGGGGTGGGTGCCTCTGCTACTTGTTTCAGGAACGTGTCAGCTGCAGGAATTTGCGCAACTGCTAAATGGACTTCTGTATGTACCTTTACGAAGCGTTACCGTTTGGACGTTGCCTCTCGCCGCAGGGTGGGTTTCGGTTTGGCAGTTTTGCAGGGACTTCTTTCTTGAATCCCTCTCCTGCCTTTCTGTCTGTTGTTGATGATCTTATCCTCCTCCCTGTTTTCAGACTTGTTCCAGACTGCTTGGGACTCTGTCCTATTTGTGAATACCTACTGCATGAGCCCTCTCGAAGTAAGATAGTACAGTTACGTAAGAACTTACCATAACAGTAGATTGAGAGAGCCTCTTGCAGTAGGTATTGCTTCCCCTCTTTCGTCCCCCTAAGTTTTCTTTTTTGGGGGGCATTTTTTTTTCTTCTCCTGTCATGCCTTTTTGGCCTCTGGTTGGGAAAAAACTGGAAGGCGGGCGTGGGGACCGCCCCTTTATACTGACGTACGCTGACGTTGGTCAGCTGACGTGGAGGTGGTACCCACCAGAGACTGCTAGCTAGAGATTTTTCCATGGGGTCCTGACGCCTGGTGGCTTAGTCCTATTTGTGAATACCTACTGCAAGAGCCTCTCGAAGATCTACTGTTACGGTAAGTTCTTACGTAACTGTACTTTACAGATGAACGTAACATTATCGTTTGTCTTTTCAAAGGACATGAATTTGAATTCTCATTGTAAATTGCTCTGTTTTGAATGTGTATTCCGGTTGTTCAATGAAGGTTTACACTAGCTTGAATCATCACTGTTAACTTTAAGGAATAAAAAAAAGTGTAGCTATTTTTTGATTTCTCCATTTTAAAGAGACTAACATTTGATTATGGGGAGAGGGATAGTGTCCCTTTATTTTGTATTTTTAGGACTATGATTATTTAATTCTTGTGCCTGCATATCACAGATATCATAAAACTGCTTATCAAGTTTTAAAAATGGATTTTTTTTTTTTTTTTTTGCAGATCTTAGCCCTGCGCTTGCTCCAGGCAGTTCTTCCTTCCTGGGACAAAAACCAGAGGTCCAAGGATATGAAATTCCTGGTAGAAAAGCTATTTGGCTTTCTTGGCAGCCTTCTCAGTACCTGCTCATCTGATCTCCCATTGCTTAGAGGTAACCAGTTTTTTATTTCTCAAACCTCCCAGAAGCTCGGTCTGATGGTACTGGGGGTACCATTCACGAGAACTGACTGTGTCCCGAGCCAAACTCTCATCCACTGGCTGGTGCACTGTAGGGCATGCTGCAGAGGCAGTTCACTCACTCTGTAGGGGAAGGTACCCCACCCTCCTCTTAACTTGAGTGTCTTTTAAAGTGAGAGATCGCAGCAGCTTAGATGCCATGGGGCATCACATGTCGGCATACCCCCATGGTCAGACACACCTGTGGTTATACAGTACTGTGTCAGGGAGGTGGGTAGTGCCACTAGCCCCGTAGGACTGGGTTGACATTCTTACTAGATTTTGGTTGCAGATGTTGTATTCATAGAAATATGAAAATCGTCATCAGAAAAGTACTGCTAGGCCCACCTAGCTGACCAAGGGTACCTCCACAGACCCTGACTGGTCTCGGGGGACCCTTCTTGTTTCTGCAATATGCCCCTGTGTCTATCCCATGCATGCTTGAAGACTTCCACTGTTCTAGCCTCCACAACTTCGACTGGCAGTCTGTTCCATGCTTCTGCCAACCATTGTATCAAGAAGTATTTCGTTTGCATCCTTCCTGAAATTTCCCCCTTCCGGTTTTATTGCATGCTCCCTAGTCCTGGAGCTCATCCTCTTTTGGAAGAGGCTCCCTCCCTGCACTCTGTTTACCACTGTGAGGAATTTGAAGGTCTCAATCATGTCACCCCTCGCTCTCCTGTCCTCTAGAGTGTACATATGGAGACCCTCAGTATCTCATCATAGTGCTTCCCTTGCAACCCCTGCACAATCTTGGTTGCTGTTCTCTGGACTTCCTCCACCCTGTCAGTCTTTCCTGAGGTGCGCTGTCCAGAACTGGACACAGTATTCCAGGTGGGGTTGTACCACAGAGCAGCATAGTGGCAGCACCACCTTCCTCCTCCTGTTGGCAGTGCCCCTTGCTATGCACCTCAGCATTTCACTAGCCCAGTCCACAGCCTTGTCACACTGCGCTGCCACCATTAGGTCTTCTGAAATAATAACCCTGAGGTCCTTTTAATGTCTAGATCCTCTCACTACAAAAACTGATGCATTTTACAAAATTGGTAAAAAAGTGAATCACAGCATAAAACAGTAAATATGTGTGTGTACAAAATGCAATTTGATCATGTTAATTACGGTTCTTGAATTTTGTTTGTTCTAAATAAGTTTGCAACAGATAGATTTGGTGTGAGTTCAACCCGGTAAATGGGAAGAGAATCTCCCCCCAACGGTTCCTCTGGACTGGACAGAGGCATTGGAAGAGGCAGGGAGTCAGGAGGCGGAGGGCAGGGTAGTAGCCGAGGCTCCAGGAGTTTTCTTGCTGGGGGCAGCCTTGGTGGCTGATGCGGCTTTACGTTTGTTGGGACGTCTGGGTTGCGTCTGTTTGTTCTTTTGGCAGTTGCGGCACCGAAAGGACCATTTTTGCCCTGGAGAGGGTTTGTACATTATCTGAACAGACTTCAGTGCCAAACCCTTATCCTGCAACTCATTGATGATGTCCTTGACATCACCGCCGAACAGTACAGACCCTCTGAAGGGAGCATCATGAATGGCCGACTGCACTTCATAGGCCAGACCTGACACCCAGAGCCAAGCATGACGCCGCAAAGATATGGCAAAGGCCGAGCTCCTGCCTGCTGTGTCCACTGCTTCGTATGTAGCACAGAGCATGTGTCTACAGGCCGAATGCACAGAACGGACAAGCTCTTCCAGTTCCCTCTTTGGTCTGGGAATCTGGGAGGGAGTCCAGTTTTGATTCTAACTGACAAAGGGTGGCCTTCTGGTAATCCCCCATGTGGCGGATGTAGTTGAGGGCCCTCATGCGCAGGGTGGAAGAAGCGAAAATCTTCTTTCCTGTACTGGTTCAGAAGACGGGACTCCTTGTCAGGAGGGGACAAGCTTAGGTGTTTAGGATTGGCTGATCAGTCGTGTGTGGCACTAGTCACTACCGAGTCAGCCTTTGGGTGAAGGCTGAGGAAGTCCTTCCCCTCAGGAGCTTGATACAGCCTGTCTGCCTTCCAAGGAATGAGGGCTAACGAGGAAGGTTGTTTCCAAATTGTGGAAACAAGATCCGCGTGAGGCTCTATCCAGGGTAGAAGTCTCTGGGAGTTCCAGATGGGCCGCAAGCTTGTTTCGCTGGGATCTGGCTCCACTGATTGCCACTCACAGGCAGCCTGGATTTTCTTAAGCAGCTCCAGAAAAGAAGGGTCTTCCAGAGGATATTTCGGAGAACCTTGCAGTCTAGGTCTATCTGGAGTATGGGGCTTGTCCTCTAGGTCAGAGAGTCCGGAGTCCAGCTCGTACTCTGAAGACTCTGATGAAGGAGAAGAAGAATCCTCTCTAGGAGGAGGAGGAGGATTGCCCTCTCTGGGGGTTCCTCCGGGGAAGTGTGTCCTCCCTGGCGTGAGAACCAGATGGTTTAGCTCTGGTATCAGGCAGAGGTATGGGAGTCTCTTCTCACCAACGCAGGGGGTCCGGCATCAGGACCGGCGTCAGTAGACATTTCTCGATCTCTTGGGTGATTTGTATTTTGGCTTCATCCCACCAAGAGGCCAAGACCTCCCTCCGGTCCACCTTAGGCTGCGGGGTAGGAGGAGCTCGGATGCAGGTAACCTGGGAACCCATAATAGGAGTACCCATAACCTGACATCTGGTATTGAGGTGCCAAGTACTGTGTCGTCAGGTAGTGTGGCATCGGGTACTGTGGCACCAGGGGCTCTGACGGAGTTGAAGGTCCCGGCTTCGGCCCTGCAGATGGACCAGATGGATCAGTCAGGTGTCGGCCCAGAGGGCGTAGGGCCCGAAGGCGGACCCGGCGGAGGGTCCGGGACCCTGGATGGCTCTGACAGTGTACCGTCAGGAAGCGGAATGCTGGAGGGTGACATTGGGTTGTCAGACGTCGGGTCCGGCGTTCGATGGTCCGATGGGGTGGGGGGGGGCACCCCTGACAGCAGCCTTCCAGACTCCCCAACCCCAGCCCAGGAGGAAGGAGTGAGCTCCTTGGGAGGAGACACAGGAACCTCAGTGGGCAACGCAACGGGTGTGCGTTGCGGTGACTCTCTGGTGTCAGGCGTGGAGGAAGAGCCTGTCAACGTGTCGCCGGCTGGGCGGACGTCAGGGCTACTGATGACTGATTTATCAGCCATGTCCGGGCAGACGTCAGTGGGACTGACGCCTGGCTTATCAGATGCACTCTGACTGGTAGGCCTGGCTTAAGAGGCCGTAGCAGGAGTGCGGGCCTGCTTTGCCCCAGAGGCTCCCGTCGAGCCCGAGCACAAGCCCGACAGGGGTTGACGCTGGCCTAGAAACCACTAAGGCTGCAGTTGAAGGACGATCCCCTGGAGGGCCCAAACTCTAGCTGAAGTCGCGGCCTCTGTGGATGGCGTGTCCTGGTGTTTTTCCTTATCCCTTTGTTTCTGGGTAGCAGAATTGAATTTTCGGCAGTCCTCACACTCTTACACGCGGTGGTCTGAGCCCAGACAGAAAAGGCAGAGGGAATGGCCGTCCTTATGAGGGAGCTGGGTTCCACACAAGTCGCACTTGTTTTTATGAGATTCCGATGGCGTTGGGGATGACATGCACGACAAGGTAGTAATACACAGAATAATGTCGAAGAGACTTATCCAAAATGGCAATAATGGCAATAAGCGAGCGCTGTTCTTTCGCAAGGTACTATCGAAAGCCGACGGAAAAACTGGAGGGGGGGCGGGCATGGGGGACCGCCCCTTTATACAGGCAGAGACCACCCCTCCCTGAGGGACCCGGAGGTCGCGAGGGGCCTGCTCTGAAGTCCTCCTGCCACATAGAAGCCCGAACCAGAGACACACGAGAGACCACCCCCCTTCCCTGAGGAGACCGGAGGTCGCAAGGCCTGCTCTGAAGCCCTCCCTGCCCGCAGAAGCCCCGAACCCGAGACACATCAGAGACCATCCCTCTCCCCTGAGGAGACTGGAGGTCACGAGGGCCTGCTCTGAAGCCCTCCCTGCCCGCAGAAGCCCCGAACCCGAGACACACCAGAGACCACCCCTCCTGAGGAGACTGGAGGTCGCGAGGGCCTGCTCTGAAGCCCTCCCTGCCCACAGAAGCCCAGAACCCGAGACACACCAGGTAATTTCTACCTTGATCCAGGCTGCTGCCACCATCGTTGGCCATCTGGCCTTTTTCTGAAACGGCCACAAGCTCCCCTGCTCAGCGCATGAATCCCGGCCAGAGTAGCACCTCGAGTTGCTGCCCAGGCTCAAACGGAGCAGAACTGTTACTTTTGTGCCTGATTTTGAAACTTTTAAAACGAACCAGCTAAAACTATTTGCATTTGCCTGTAACTGTATTTAAAAGCTTAGAGTCACTGCAAGCCCAGGACCTGTGTTCTATCTGAAATCCCCCCCTGTGCAAATCTCACTGGGGACTGTTTGTTAATTTGTAAAGTGCATTTCCAGTTGTAACTGAAATACCCCCCTGTGAAAAACTCATTTGGGGACTGTTTAACTTCTAAAGTGCATTTCCAGTGTGCAGAATTTCAGTTTGCCCTGCTAGTAATCACCTTCTTTTTCGAATCACAATAGTACCTGATAGCCCACAGCCCATTTGCTCTTCTCCCACCCCACTACCAGCCCGCCCCAGCAAGTTAATCTTTTGCCTGTGCTGCATGTTAATCCCCTCTCTCTCTTCCTTCTCCCATAGAGACCACCCCCTCCCTGAGGGAGACCGGAATCGCGAGGGCCTGCTCTGAAGCCCTCCCTGCCCATGAAGCCCGAACCGAGACACACCAGGTAATTTCTACCTTGATCCAGGCTGCTGCCACCATGGTTGGCCATCTGGCATCTTTTCTGAAATGGCCACAAGCTCCCTGCTCAGCGCATGAATCCCGGCCAGAGTAGCACCTCGAGTTGCTGCCCAGGCTCAAAAGGAGCAGAACTGTTACTTTTGTGCCTGATTTTGAAACTTTAAAAGAACCAGCTAAAACTATTTGCATTTGCCTGTAACTGTATTTAAAAGCTTAGAGTCACTGCACAAGACACCAGGTAATTTCTACCTTGATCTTTTTTTTTATTTTGAACACCAACTTCTCCATTAGCTCCTTATATTGTTTTGCCACTGAGGGAGCCTGATTAAGTTTGAGCAATTTGCTCCCAATACCTCACTTGTCACATTTTACTGCTCTCTAGTAGCTGTTTTCACTTGGTGATTTATATTAAAGGAGCCCTCTGCTGTCTCTTTCTCTCTCTACCTCACCTTTCTCTAGTCAAAATGTCCTCCTCCCTCCTAAGCGCTCCTCATGGGAATACTTTGCCTTCCTATCCTCTTTGAGCTTTACTGCTTGAACACATCAACAGCTTCTGCCAATACTTATACTCAGTTTGACTTCTACTACTCCAACATGCTTGCTACTGCCACTCCACTACCTCTACCCCTCTGCTCTCATCAGGTGTTTTGCCCAATAGTCAGATACCTTCACCTTCATCTGAAGCCGCCACCCTGCATCTCTATCAGGGCATACCTCATCACCCCGCTATGGTTACTAACCCTATCTCTTATACTATCCGGCGACATTGAGATCAACCCTGGTCCATCTCTGCATCCCGTCATAACCTTGGCCCCCCCAGCCACCACTCTCCCTAAAACCGATGGACTAACTTTCGCCCACCTGAATGCTAGGAGCCTTATGGCCAACCTCCCTGACCTCCAGGCTTGGATCTATACTAACGTCCCGGACGTCCTCGCCATCACAGAAACCTGGCTTAAGCCCACAGTGCTTGACTCTCAGTGCCAGTTTCCTGGATACAACATGCTTCGTATCGACCGTCCTGGCACTAAAAGGGGAGGTGGCCTTGCCCTCTACTTCAAAACTCACCTAAACATTACCCTTCTGCAGAACCCCCTCCTACCAAACTGTGAAATCCTACACTCCCTACTGCTTCTTGGGGGTGTAAAGAAACTCCATATTTTTTGTACTTATATCCCCAAAAATGCTACACAAGGCATCACTGAACTCCTAGGGTTTCTGCCTTCAGTTACAGGCAAGAATGACATTATCTGCCTTGGTGATTTTAACCTTGACTGGTCTGAAAAAACTCAGCTAACCTATCCTCCTTAGCTAACAAGGCAAATCTATCCCAGCTCATACATGAACCCACAAGGGTCTCACGTGGGGGCAACTGTGCCACCCTCCTTGACTGGATACTTACTAACAGGATGGAATATGTTGCCTCAGCCGGTGTGCTACCTGACACAATTAGTGACCACTATCCTATCTACTGTGTCTGGAACACTGTCATTCCTCCCCTCCCTGCTAAAACTGTAACCTTTCCTAATCTCTCCCGCCTAAGTCATGAGGACTTTTAACTGACCTTAACCAGGTTGACTGGTCCCTCTCTACCAAACAGAGGACATTAACATAGCACAGAATATTTCAACTCCGTCCTCCTCTCTCTTCAAAACCTTCACATCCCGGTCACCACACGTGGATGGCAGGGAAAGTAACCAAGTGGCTACACGCCCCTGCTTCAACTTCTCAAATCTAGGGACAAACTTTGGTCCAGGTGGAAGATCTCCACTTCCGTGCAGACTTTGAAGACTATCGTGCATTACGTAACAACTGCAAAGACAAATTCAGATGCCAAAAGCACCTACTATAGGAACCTACTAATAACATCCTGTACAAATCGCAGCGTGGTATTGGTCCAAAATTAAGGACATTCTCGGCAGCACGACAAGCCACAGAATCCAGCTGATATGAACATTCAAGGTGTTCACTGCACCAACCATGACACCATTGCCAGCGCCTTCAATGCCTTTTTCTTCTCCACCAGTTGCTACTCTAACTAGCCCTCAACCTGACTGTCCCTCTTCTCCTCCTCGCGCCTCCCACCTCCCTTTCGTTTCTGGCTCCAACCACATACCTTGAAGTTCTGCTACTTAACTCCCTTCCGCACGCTGCGGGTCAAGGGCCTGAGGGCATCCATCCTTCATACTTAAGCAGTATGCACCTTGGCTGACCAGACCTATCACCTGGCTTTTAAACTCTCGATTCAGACGCCTCACTGTCCCATCCACCTGGAAAACTGCCAGAACCATCCCTATACACAAAAGGCGATGTCAAACTCATGTCCAACTACCGCCGTATATCTCTTCTGCCCGCTCTCAGTAAGCTGCTTGAAAAAATAGTCCACCGCCAGCTTGCTGCTCACTTTGACATGTTTAATCTTCAAACCCGTGCCAACATGGTTTCCGGCCGGTCACAGTACCACCTCTGCACTTACACAACACAAATGACATCAGAAATAATATGGACCGTGGCCTACTCACTGGGGCCGTCTTTGTCGACCTATCTAAAGCCTTGGGCATGGTACACCATCCTCTCATGCTAAAGAAGCTCCAATCCATTGGAGCATCTGACCAAGCCCTCTCCTGGTTCCATAGCTATCTTGACAATCGGACTCAGACGGTAGCATTTTACAAGGCCCTTTCCTCCCCCTAAACATCTCCCGTGGAGTTCCCCAGGGATCCACTCTTGGACCTCTACTCTTTGACCTCTACTCTTTTCCCTCTTCCTAAATGATATTCCCACCATGTCCCGGCATAGCTGCACTCTTATGTACGCAGATGACCTTGTTCTCTACTCTGGGTCAAAATCGGTTGCTGCCATCAACTCCACTCTCACTAATGACTTCCAGTTCCTGCAGACCTGGCTCTCTAGCAACCACCAAGTCCTGAACCTAGAAAAACCTGTGCTGTGTTATTCGGATCCCTAAGAACTGTCTGCCCCTGCGAACAGGCTCCGGGTTCAATGCCTTGATGGCTCCCTCATCTCAAACACTAGTCCTTCAAGTACCTTGGGGTCACTTTGGATCCCACACTTGACCTGTCTCAGCATGTCAATATGGTGCCCGTGCCGTCAATGCTAAAATTAGGCGGAGCTTATCGCGTCGCCACTCCCTCACTCCTTCCGCTAGACTTTCTGTTGCGAGAGGTATTCTCTTACCCCAGCTCCAATATGCTCTGCCCCTCCTCTTTGCTGCAAACTCTGCTACACTCCACAAATGGGACACTGTCTACAACAACATTTGTAGATTCGCCTTCACTGCCCCATGTCTTACCCATCATTGTCTCCTTTACGCTGGCTTAAATTGGCTGTCAACTAAGGATATTCGAGCCTACTCCCTGGGTTGCTTTATCGACTCCCTGTCTAGACCTCCCTGCCCTGTCTATCTTGCCAACCTCCTGACTCCTGCCTCACACACCCGTACCCTCAGGTCTTCCTCTGTCCCCATGCTCTCCACTAGACCTTGCATGACAAAAATGGGTGAACAGGCATTTGACCATTTTGCTCCCAAATTCTGGAACTCACTCCCCCTTATGGTGAAAACGTCATCCTCCCATCGAGAATTCAAAAACTCGCTGTTCACCCACCTCCTAGCCTCTGGCCAATGCAAATGCTCTTAATTTGCTTTGTCCCTGCAGGCTGTCGGGTCTGACCCTGAGTACTGCACTAATGTTCTCCCATGCAATTTGTCTAGGTGGCTATGAACCTTGATGTCTTTACTGTCCTCAGCTGTCTTATGGTTACCCTAATTGCTTTATTTTACATCCTTATTATGATCTATGCCTAAAACGTACCCTTATGTAACTGTTACTGTACTACCCAATGTATATCTTGTTTTACTTCTGTACACCTATATTATGTCTGTGCATTTCTGCATATTGTAACCAATGTCCTGTGCTCTCCCGGGTCGTGCCTGAAAATAGGCAGGTCTGTTGCCTAGCGCACTTACCCGGTTACCAAAAACTAATAAATAAATACAGATGTCAGCTGATGCTGGTCACCTCATGTGGGGGCGGTCCCCCGCCAGAGACTGCTAGCTAGAGATTTTTCCATGGGGTCCTGGTGCCTGACAGCTCAGTCCTATTTCTGAATACCTACTGCAAGAGCCTCTCTCGAATAGCTATTGTTATGGTAAGTTCTTACGTAAGTGTACTTTTGTGGTGGGAGTTTTTTTTACCTACCTAGATTCAGTTTACTATCGTAGAAACAGAAGTTGACGGCAGATGAGGTCCGCAAGGCCCATCCAGTCTGCCCATTTTTTCTACCTTATGAATGTGCCATAGGCCTTTACTCTGTCAATGGCCAATCTGTTAATACTCATCTGTATTGCTCCCTTATGTCTATCCCATGCCTGTTTGAAGCCCTGCACTATATTCATATCCACCACTTCCTGAGGTAGGCCGTTCCATGCATCCACCACGCTTTCTGTGACAAAGAACTTCCTCACATTACGCCTTAATAGGTCTCCCTCTAATCTCATGCTGTGTCCTCTTGTACAGCTATTTTTCTTATATTTAAACATGTTAGACGTTTTCACCTTGTTAATGCCCTTAAGATGTTTGAATGTTTCGATCATATCACTTCTCTCCCTCATTTGCTCTGTGGTATACATATTGAGCTCAATTAATCTGTCCTCATACGTTTTCTGATGCAGTCCCTGCACCATTTTTGTTGCCCTTCTCTGGACTGCCTCCATTCTGTTAATGTCCTTGTGCAGGTGCGGCCTCCAGTACTGCATGCAGTACTCCAGATGGGGCCTAACCAGTGTCTTGTAAGAGTGATTATTACCTCCCTCTTACGACTTGTGATACCCCTGCTAATACACCCCAACATCCCTCTGTCCTTACCTACTGCTTTAGTGGTCTGCTTGGATGATTTCAGGTCATCTGTGATGATGCCCAAGTCTCTTTCTTCCCTTGTGATTGCCAGCAACTCCCCTCCAAACTTATAGGCAGCTTCAGGGTTTCTTTTCCCTGTGTGCATGATCATGCACTTCTTTGTGTTAAACCCCAGTTGCCACTCTTCAGACCATTTTGCCAGTTTTTCCAGATCTCTTCTCATTCTGCCCACCCCATCTGAATCATCTACTCTGTTGCAGATCTTGGTGTCCTTTGCAAACAGACAAACCTTATCCTCCAGTCCATCCGCAATGTCACCGATGGAGATATTGAAGAGGACTAGCCCCAGGACTGATCCTTGAGGTAACCCATTTGTGACTTGCATCTCTTTTGACTGTATACCATTTACCACCACTCTCTGTTTTCTGCCCGCTAACCAGTTTTCTACCCAGTTGACCAACCTCTGACCCACCCCGAGCCTACCCAGCTTATTAATCAATCTTCTATGTGGAACAGTATCGAAAGCTTTGCTGAAGTCAAGGTAGGCGACATCAACTGCCCCACCTTGGTTCACCCCTCTGGTTACAGTTTGACAGGACCTTCCTGTTGTAAACCCATGCTGTCTTGGATCCTGTGCTGTGGATTCTAGGTGTTGCACTATCTTTTTCTTAAGGAGTGCCTCTATAATCTTGCCCACTACTGAGGTATGACTGACTGGTCTGTAGTTCCCTGCCTCCTCCCTGCTACCACTCTTGTGGAGCAGGATCACATGAGCCCTTCTCCAGTCGTCTGGGACCTCTCCTGTGCTCAGAGACTCACTAAACAGTTCTGTTAATAGCTCTGCTAGTTCCACCCTTAGCTCCTTTAATACTCTGGGATATATGCCATTCAGTCCTATTGTCTTGTCCACCCTGAGCTTAGTGAGCTTTTGTAGGACCCTTTCTTTTGTGAAGGGACTAGTGCACACCTCCCTTCCCTCTGTGTCCATGGTGCAGAGCTGTGGGCCCTGCCCTACCTTCTCCTCAGTAAATACTGAGCAGAAGTATCTTTTTAGGATAAATGCTTTTCCTTGGTCATCCTCCACATACTTCCCCTTATCCACCCTTTTTTTTTTGCTTTATTTATATTACATTTCATAGCACAGACATACAAGAAAGTCCATCCTTGGTTTTGAGAACAAGAGACTTTGAATTATACATGGAATAACTAGGATAGCAAACTCAGCATCCATCATTACATCATTGGTAGACAGATTTCTAGATTATTTGTAAACAAAATCAAGATAAGGTTACCTAATAACCATGCTGCAAGAACATAGACTTTCAGTGCAATTAAATAAGACCAATTATGTCCTTGTGCTTACGTAGCCGCTAAAAGCAGCATTATAGTCCATGTATCTCTATATTATTTATTTCCACTATTTCAGCAGATGCCTCTGAGTCCCCCCTCCGCTTACCCTCAGACCGATCCCAAACATGGGTCTTTTTAAGCTTAATTGAAACAAAGAACAAACCCCCATCAGCTTTTAACAAACTTTGGCAAGTAACCACCTTGCAGTCAACTTTGTTAATTGTATATTTGTTGCATACTGGTAAACTAATCTTTCTTCATAGAACAAAACTGAGAATGTTTGAGTCTATGATGCAGCTAACTTATACCCAGGGCCCCGAGTTTTCCGCGATTCCGCGGGTGCGGCAAACCGCGGAAATATCCGCGGAATTTGCTATCGCCTGTGGAATCTGCGGGTTGCCCAAGGGAACAAACGTGCTCCTCAAGAACAAGTTAGTATGCCACGCTGGGAGCCCACCCCAGCGTGGCAAGCTTCATTTGCTGACAGGGTTGCCCAATCCCCTGTCAGCTTCACTGTCCCCTCCCCCAGCTGCCTGGTGCCACGCTGGGAGCCCACCCAGCGTGGCAAAGCTTATTTCCCAGCGGGGTGCCCAATCCCCATCGGTTTCACTGCCCCCGAATAATTTTTATGCCACGCCTGGGAACCCACCCCAGCGTGGCAAAACTTCCTTTGCTGACGGGTGCCCAATCCCCCGCCGGCTTCACTGACCCCCAAAGTTAGCCATGCTACGCTGCGAGCCACCCCAGCGTGGCAAAGTCCTCCAACCTGAACCTGAAACCCAAACAAAAAACGCCCATCGTTGATTCTTTTGCCCCTCCCCAACCCGCACCCACCCTCTGGCAGCCTTCCTCCCCACGCCCCCACCTCACCCCCACCTCAACCCATACTTACCTCCAGAGCCCAGCGATGATCTTCTGTGGACGGTAACACGCCTGCACTCTTCAAAGCCGACCGCGAACTGAAGAAATGCCGTAAGCTGTATAATGGCATAAATGGATTTTTCAACTTTAGTGCATATCTCAGCCATTTCTGGGAATTTTTCACCAAATTTTCAACATGGGTTTTGGGACCCACCTCGCGAACTGCAACTGTTATTTACGTTAATCGGTTCCGAAAGGTGTTTCGCAGTCACTGCGCAGAACCACCTTTCTGGAATGATTAACGAAATGACAGTGTCACAGTTCATGAGGTAGGCTCCTAAAAACCCTATGTTGAAAATTTGGTGAAAGTATTCCCCAAAACGACTGTTTTACGAGCGTGCGTTGCGCAGTTCCTACGCACACTCATAACTTCGAGCATTTTTAATATTTTCACTCCAGATTTTCAGTATTGCCATTTTACCACACCTCCTTATGAACAGTACAACTGTCATTTTTCACATCTCACCCGAAATGTGTTTTCGCACATGTAGCGCACAATGGCGTGGTCGGTGTACGAAATCAATGTTCCGGACAGATTAATAAAATCATAGTGATACTGTTCATGAGCAGAGGTCTTAAACTGGCTATGTTGAAAATTTGGTGACAAACGCCCATAAAATGACTGTGTTACGAGCGTACATTGTGTCAGATTTGGCAAAAAAAAAAGGAAAAAAATTAAGGGTAAAAACGTGCGCAGAATTGCCACAGAAATTGGTGTTGAGTGCCGCAGAAGTTCTGTGGCAAATGAGAACCCTGCCGCAGAACTTTGCTCTGATGTGCCGCAGAAAAATCGGGGCCCTGCTTATACCATGTTGAGATCAGCTTACTGAATTTTTTAAAAATCAGTCCCCATTATCAGACTCATTAAGTTGTCGTTGTGCAAAGTCCTTCTGTATTACAGATAGCCACTTCCCTGCTTCAGTGGGGTCAGTGTAAAGATAGCTTTTAACCGCGTACTGGATCCTGAGACGCACTGAATCTTGTAGTACATGAGACCCCCAATGCTCGGAGCCCAGATCAGACAGCATCAGATGCCTTGCAGCATTGTAGAGCGGAGTAACTCAGGTCCGGGAAGCAGTGCACTTTTTCCCCTGAACTCAGAGACACAGTCCCCTTCTTTTTAGCTGCCTCCAGAACTTTATCCCGAATGTGCTGCCCGGTGGTCACCGCCAGGATAGTGCGAGGCGTGTCATCCAATGGTTGATGACGTCTGGGGGTAATACGATAAGCCTTTACAAATATCTCCAGTGATTCAAACAACATGAAGTCTTGCTATATTATGACATATGCAATATAATCCCAGGTTAGAACTGCTCTGGAGGTGAAAGAGTTAACTTTCTATGCAGGGCATGGAATCTTGAGCGCAAGCTCGGTTGAACACTCTTGTCTGTTGTAGCTCAAAGTTAAACTGTCAGATTCTTTACTCCGCCTCACTGAACAGTCGCTCCAGAGATTCCTCCTGCTGCTCGGTTCGTTTGTCGGTTTTAAAGTGTAATTCTCGGTTTATTTTACCGAAATTTAACCGCAATCGTCGGTTCAAGCTCTGTCTGTGGTATTGTAAGTAATAGATAGGCTTTTGTTTATTTTCTTCTGTGTGGAACTTGTAAACATTTTTCGATTCGGTTTGAACCGATCAGATTAGGTTTAAAATTACTTTCTAGTCCTTTAGAGTGCGGTTCCGGTTCTTATCGGTTCTAAAAAAACGGATTTTATTACGGTTTTTCCATGACCCGTGACACGGTTGGGAACCGATAAGAGAGTCTTGCTTGGCGGATTGCCATTAACGGGCAAGTTTTGGTTAGGCTGGTACTATGTCTGAGAAACCCAAAAGAAAACCGGACCCACTGTTTCAGCACTGTGGCTCTGTGGGAAGCCTTTTGCTAAGGCTGACCCACACACCACTTGTGTATATTTGTCTGGGGTTTGACCACCTCAATGCAGACTGCCAGATTTGTAAGAATTTTCCTGCTGCCACTGTGGAAAAGAGAGTTGGTAGGCTCAGGGAAAGGGAGGCCAAAAAGTCTGCTGACCCGGATGGCCAGCCCGGTTCGGTTCCAACCGAACCTGAGGGAGTGCCCTCTGACCAGGACGATACTTCCTCGGGGAAATGAAGAGCCAACTCTGAGGAGCCGGTTCCAACTAAAAGGACTAGAAGGTCAGCTAGGTTTGGGGCCAAAAGTTCTTTTCTCCAACTGGCTGAGGAAATAGCCAAAGCTATTCAAATTGTCCAGCTCTTTCCCAGTTCCGTCCGAACCGACACCATTAGGGAAGCGCTTTGTTGACGGTTCCCCGGGTTCAAGATTATGATTTTGAGGATTTTTATGAACCGGAGGAAGGGAGGAGGGGTATGAGAGAGTGAGGTGATTTTGAAAGTCTGATGCCCATTGAACCGACATCTTCCAGACAGACCTCAGAGTGTCCTCCCAGGCTATCTGAGTCCCTTCTCATTTTTGTTTTACAAGAAAGTTGTTGAGACTCTGCAACTCCCTGTTGAGGAAGCTGTTGATGATCAAGAAGAGCCTGATTTTGTGGAAATGATGGATATTCCAGAGTCTAGGAGACTGTCTATTCCCTTGCACAAATCTTTTAGGAAACAGACAGTAAAAATTCTGAAAACTCCTCATTCTATCCTTCCTGTGGATAAAAGGATGGACAAGAGGTATGCTTTATCAGGCTGTGATACGGAGTTCCTATCCCAGCAGTGCAGCCATGTGGGGGTAGTGCAGGCTGCAGCCTGTGACAAGGCTAATATTCCTCAGCCTCTCACCCTCCTGAAAGGATTCCAGGAGGATGGATGCCATGGCAAAGAAAGAGTACATGGCAGCATCTTTGGGACTCAGACAGGCAAATTATATGGCTTATGCAGCTAGGTACCAGAAATCCAGGGATACTGTCCTGGCTCCTAGCTAAAACAGGCCCCTGACCAGCTTGCCAGGGAGCTGGAGCAGGTGGCTGTGGGATGGTATTGAGGCATCCAAGGTGCAATTTCATGCTGCAGTAGACTCCAATGATGTTTCATCAAGAGTCATGGCTACATCTGTGCTCTTCGCAGAATGGCCTGGCTCAGATGTGCGGCCTGTCACAGGATACCCAGTCTAAGGCTATGGATTTTCCTGTTGTGGGAAATTCTCTGTTTGGGGAGCAGACAGAGAATTATATGAAGAAAATGGATGAGTATAGGACCACCTATAGGAGTGCACAGGCCAAAGAAAGGCAAGTCACTCCTCAAAGGCAGCATGTCAGGCAGGCCTCCTCTTCTGCTTATGCCCAGAGGGGGTTCTTTAGAGGAAGGGGCAGAAGGGGTTCTAGTAAGCCTGCTTCTACCCCTCAACCCAAAGCTCCTGCAAAACAGGCTCCCTGATGGGGTGGCCAGGGCCGATTCTCCACTAACGGTAGGGGGCAGGCTGGCTTACTTTGTCCAGGACTGGAAGTCTTTAACATCAGACAAGTGGGTCCTGGAAGTAGTAAGCCAGGGACTAGTTCTCAGCTTCAAAATTTCCGAAGATGAGAGCCAGGTCTTTTCCACCACAAACTATCAGAGGCACTTGCCCTGGAAGCAGAAGTTTCTTCTCTCCTGGCTCTCAGAGCCGTGGAAAGGTTCCACCCATACACCAGGGCAAAGGGTTGTACTCCAGGTACTTACCCCAAAAGACAGGAGAATGGTGGCCCATCCTGGATCTCAGCTATCTAAACAAGCACCTTTTAAAACCAAAGTTCAAAATGGTGACCCTGGGGATTATTTTACCTCTCTAAGGCCAGGGACTGGCTAGCCTCCCTGGACCTCAAGGATGCCTACTTCCATGTTCTCATCAGAAGCTCCCATCGAAAGTACCTCAGATTGAACTGCCCTCAGGCCATTACCAGTTCAGAGCAATGCCCTTCGGCCTCACCTCGGCCCCGAGGCGTTCACAAAATGCCTGGCAGTAGCAGTTGCTCATTTAAGAAGGCAAAAGATTGCCATCTTTCCTCATCTGGACGACTGGCTCATTGTGGGCCAGTCTCCAGAACAGGTTGAACTACACTTACAAGTAGCCCAGCAACTGCTTGCATCTCTAGGTTTCCTTCTCAATCTTCCAAAGTCAGTTCTGGAGCCTATCCAGCTTCTCACCTTCATAGGTGCAGAACTGAACACAAAAGAAGCCAGAGCCTTCCTTCCTCTGGAAAGAGCAAGGACCCTGGTGTCTCTGGCCTCTTCTTTCACCCTGCAGGTCTCTCGACCAGCAAGGCATTTTCTACAGCTCCTGGGGCACATGGCTGCTTCTACAGCAGTAGTGCAGGGAGTGAGATTTCAGATGAAAGACATTCAGTTCCATTTGAGAGCCCTTTGGTCTCAAAGGACAGATCCCCTAACCAAATTGATTCCAGTGACTCAACCCTGATCCAGGCCCTTCATGGTGGCAGGATCAGAACAATCTGAGACAGGGGGTTCCCTTCACTCCCCAGTCTCATTCCTTGACCCTTACTACAGATGCATCCCTCTTGGGGTGGGGAGCTCACATGGGCGACCTTTCCACCCAGGGGCTGTGGTCCCCTCAGGAATCTCTGCTCCACATCAATTTGCTGGAACTCAGAGCAGTTTTTCTAGCACTCCAGGTTTTTTCTACATCTGTCCAGAACAAGGTTGTTCAGGTCAGAACAGACAATACCACTACAATGTGGTACATCAACAAGCAAGGGGGCACTCAGTCTACGGCCTTGTGCACCGAAGCAATGAAGTTGTGGTCTCTGGCTTATTCTCTGAATGCCTCCCTTACGGCAGTTCACGTCCCAGGCAAGGACAATGTCTTAGCGGATGCTCTCAGCAGGATTTCCCAGGGCCATCACGAATGGGCACTGGACCCCCCTAGTACTGGAGGTAGTATTTGCCAGATGGGACACCTCGCAAATAGATCTCTTTGCAGCCCCAGACAATCACCAACTTCCCCTTTTTTGCTGCAGGCCCCCAGTGTTGGGCTCAGTCCCTCTGGATGCCTTCCTCCTCAGTTGGGAAGGGAAGTTTCTCTATGCTCCCTTCCCCTTCTTTCAAAGTGCTAGTCAGAATCAGATCTCAATCCTGCAAGATGATCCTGATTGCTCCAGATTGGGCCAGGCAGCCCTGGTACCCACCTCATGTCCTTAGCAGTCCACCCTCCCTATGTCTTCCCAGGAATCACAACCTGTTAACCTGTGCCCAGGGAGAGTTTGGTATCAAACCTCAAATCTCTCAATCTCAAGGCATGGCTCTTGAAGAGTTAGTTTGCTGACCTACACCTTTCCCAAGGTGTATTGGATATATTGAAGGCCTCTAGGAAGCCTTCCACCAGTGCTACCTATAATTCAAAATGGAAGAGATTTTCCATATGGTGTGCTGGTAAACATATTTCCCCAGAATCTGCTGGTGTGCCCACGCTCCTGGATTATTTGATGCATTTGAATTCCTTGGGGCTGAGACCAGCTACCCTAAAAGTGCACTTGGCAGCTGTGTCTGTCTTCTTATCAGCAGGTGAGCCCTCTTCTTTATCAGCTCACCCAGTGTTCTCCAAGTTTTTTAAAGGGTTGCTTCACACCAACCCCCCGTTCAGGGACCCTGCCCCTGCTTGGGGTCTTAATATTTGCATCGCTCAGCTTATGCAACCCCCTTTTGAGCCATTGTCTTCAGCAGAGCTTAAGTACTTGACTTGGAAAACTGTGTTTCTGGTAGCCATCACCTCTGCCAGGCGCATAAGTGAGCTACAAACTTTGTAAGTGGAGCCTGATTTTATCTCCTTTCATAGAGATAAGGTGGTCCTCAGGACTAACAGGAAGTTTTTGCCTAAGGTGGCTTCAGACTTTCACCTTAATCCATGTCTCTTCCTGTGTACTTCACTGACCATTCCTCCTCTGGTGAGAGGAGATTGCACAGTTTAGATGTCAAAAGAGCCCTTAGTTACTATATAGAACGTACCAATGGTCACAGGTTCGAATCCCCCCAATTGTTCCTCACTTATGGTGAGGTTGGTAAAGGGAAACCTGCCACTAAAAGATCCATTGCCAGGTGGATTGTCTCTTGTATCCAGTTCTGCTATGAAAAACTGGGTAAGGTTCCTCCCTCAGGCCTGAGTGCTCATTCTACCAGAGGTACAGCTGCATCTCTGGCTGCTGCCAGGGACATCCCTATCCTAGAGATATGTCAAGCAGCTACCTGGAAAACAGTTCACAGTTTTACTAAGCATTACTCCCTGGATATCCAGGCTAGGAGTGATGCTCGATTTGGCACAGCTGTGCTTCAGAGCCTATTTCCCAAGTAGATTCTGTCCCTCCTCCATGGAGGTACTGCTGTGTAATCTGCATATGTCATAATATAGCAAGACTTCATGTTGTTTGAAGAAAAAATTACTCACCTTAGTAATGTTGTTTCTTCTAATGGAGTCTTGCTATATTATAACCTCTCCCCCAGCCTGCCCCTCTCAGAATCTCTTTTTTTGGGATGTGGGTGGGCAGTGCAGTGTTGGCACTTCATTGATGCCCACTTTATTTTCACCCTTTCTAGGGTGCTTAGGTGTTGTGCTTATTTTTTCTTTCTTGAATCCCCCGACTTGAGTCTTGTTTTGGGATCAAGAACAAAAATGTGTTTTTGTAGTTAGTAGCCAGTGGCTAGTGTAGGTTTACTGCTTCCACACAGAACCTTAGTGAGTTTTTGCTCGTAAAGATCTGACAGTTTAAGTTTGAGCTACAACAGACAGAGTGTTCAACCGAGCTCGCGCTCAAGATTCCATGCCCTGCATGGAAAGTTAACTCTTTCACCTCCGGAGCAGTTCTAACCTGGGGTTATACTGCATATGTCATAATATAGCTAGACCTCATTAGAAGAAACAACATTACTAAGGTGAGTAATTTTTTCTTTCAGTGTCCCATATTTTAAATATTAGCGTTTCCACGTATCCCAATAGATGTTGTCCTTCCAGCTGCTCTGGGACACCGAAGAGATGGAGGTTTGTTGAGCAAACAGCATTTTCAAGCTGTTACGTCCACAGCCTTGAAGTTTATTTTCAGATAATACTCCCAAAACCACCATCGCAGTCTTGTTTGCTTTTTCCGCTGCTCCGTTGGTTGCTGAAGCCTTCGCTATTTTGGTATCCATAGTAGCGAGGCGATCCCTTAAAGTGTCGACTTTTTTTTCCATGAGCTGTATTGCTTGCAAAAGTGCTCCGTTGATCGGTTCAGAGGTGCCCACCTCATGGCTAGAGGCTGCTGCTCTTGTCTGATCTTCCGGCGTATGTGATTTCGAGCCACCGCTGTCTTGAGAAAGCTTTTTCTTCAAGTACACCATGTTCCAGACAGACATTTGTATCGATCTGTGCCATTTGGAGAGCTGCACAAGCTGATGTAGGTTAGAAGTACTTTAAAGGATTTTTAAAAGGATTTTTAAGTCTGAGTTGTCGCTGGGCATGAGGAGCTCTCTCAGAAGTGTCTGTTCCCTTTAACTGCTGGCTCCCCCCAATCCTCTTTGATCTTAGGAATACTCTTCCGGACTTTCTCCTTTCACTAATGTATCAGTAGAAAGTCTTGTCCCCTTCTTTTACTGTTTGTGCTAGTGTTTCCTCGGTTTGGGCCTTTGCCTGCCTTACTGCCTTCCCTGTTTCCCTTTGGGGAGTTTGGTATGCTTCCCTGTCTTCGTCCCGCTGCATTCCCTTATATTTCCTAAAGGCCAACCTTTTGGCTCTGATCTTTCTGCTACTGTTTTTGAGAACCGAAGTGGTTTCTTCCTTCTTTTGCTCGTCCTTTTCTCCCTAACACAATGGGATGTTGCTTCAAGTATTGCATCCTTAATGCTTGTCCACTTTGCTTCTACCCCCTCACCTGTATTTCTTCTTGCCAGGTCTAACTTAACTCTGTTGGCCATCTTATCAAAGTCAGCTCCTCTGAAGTCCCATATGTTTGCCTTGGAATGGGATGATTTAGTTCTAGTGGCCAAATTGAACCATGCCATGTGATGGTCACTGGCCCCCAGGTGACCTTCTACCTGGAGATCTGTGATCATTTCCCCATTTGTTGGCACTAAATCCAGGATAGCCCTGTCTCTTGTGGGTTGTTGTACCAGTTGTTTGAGACCCTCCCCCTACAGAGAATCCACAATGTGTCTAGTTCTGGCGGATATTCCTGCTGGTATTGACCAGTCTGTATCTGGCATGTTAAAGTCTCCCATTATCAGATCCTCCCCTTTAGCTGTCATGTTTTGTATATCTTCCAACAGTAATGTGTCTATGTCCTCCCCCTGGTCTGGAGGCCTGTAGACAACCCCAGTTCATATGGCTGTCCCAGTTCCTGTTTCCAGGGTGACTCACAGTTGTTCTGGTTCCTTTTGTGTATTCGGAAATCTTCCTGGACATAAAGTCTCCACCGCTCATTCACACTGATGGGATCTATGTCGGAGGTGCTAGGACCCAGTGGGAGCAAACTTTTTTGCAAGAGGGTCGGCGCCAGAGATGGAACCGCGAGGAGCTGCGCCGGGAGCCTTGGCTCATGCGGCAATGACTATCTCTGCGTCGACCCTCCAACAGCCTCAGTTCCTTTTTTCCCGCCGAGTGCGCTACAGTGATGACGTCACTCGCCCGCCGGGAGTCAAACTTCAAACTAGCAGCATAGTTTTCTGTTTCTTATTTTGTAGTATTTCTTGAATAAGTACCGCTTACTATAATTTATTCTTATTGCAAGAAAGAAGTCTCAGCCTACATTAACGGAGTCTACCATGAGCAGGTCAGGTGATGGTAGGGAGACTTCGTATGAAAGCTGTTCAGTCAGCTGGGCTGGGTCCATTCCACCGCCCTCTCCAGAGGGGGGTTTGAGAATGGACAGTGCAGTGCCCGAGGGGAGGGGTGGTCCCCCCGGAAGCATAAAAGAAGACGGACGCATTCTCAGCACAATTTGGCCTCGAGCTGTTCTTCGGCCCACAGGTCAAGAAAGAGAAGGCATCACTTGAGGTCGCCATGGTATGTCTGCACATCGACGGTCGGTCATTGCGGTCAGTTGCCGGTCTCCTCCTTTGGAGCCGCTGGTTTCTGTTTCCGGTCACCGACCTCTTCGACATCTGAGCCCTTCCCCACCTTCTGGTAGGGCTTCAGATGAGCAGTTTCATCAGTGGGCCGCTCTGATGGAGGAATGGGCTCGGAGGTTGCTCCAGCTGCCTAGCCTGGTCACTCGGGGGCCCTCTGTCCCTTCGGGGGATTGGGTAGGGCGGTTGGGCCTCCCGAGTAGCGCGGCGTCTTCGGTGCCGTCAACTCCGTGCTCAGGTGTTTTCCCCTCTCACATGGCTGTGGCACAAGGGGCCACGCTGATGCCTCTATCTCCTGGTATTTTCCTTCTTTATCCTCAAATCTTAGTTTTTGGGGCCCTGCGTTGGTTTCGTTGGCATCTATCGGTTGCTTGGCGCCGTCCTCGACGCTGATGCCTCTGTTGGCGCCGTCCTCAGTGCGGTTGGGCTTGTCGGCTCCATCCTCTGCACCGGGGGCTCTGTCGGCGCTGTGCGCTGCACTGGATCAGGGGGCGCCGTGCTCTTCGGCGTCGAGACTTGGTGTGACGTCTTCCAGTGTTCAGGGCTTCTGGACTCCAAGCCCTTTTCCTTCCTATTTTCCTTCTGATTTTCCCTGCTTTCCTGTCCATATAGTCCCTCCTGGGCTGTCAGGAGATGATATTGAGCCTGACCCAGATGTTAGGTTGGGTGATGACGTAGAAGGAACAGGATCTAATCCTATTGCAGAGCCTGTGGTCGTGGACCTGTCATTTAAATCTCTGCTGAAAAATTTGAATTCCACTCTTTCTCTCCAGACTACGGATATTGATCCTGGGAAGCTTTTAATACTCCAGTACCTTCATGTCCCGGGCATCCCTATGGATTTACCTCCCCCGGTACAGCCTTCCTTTGAGACGCTTTCTCAGATGATATGAAATCATCCTGCTGTCATTACTTCTGTGGCTAAGTCCATAGATAGGAAGTATGCTGCTCCCAAGGATCGACCCATTTTATCCTCTCAAGCCTTTGCGGACCCCATTATAGTCTTGGAAGAGAATGATAAGGTCGTCCTCCCTCAGACTACTACAGCTCTACATATAAACAAAGAATCTCGTAAGATAGATGCTTTAGGTAAGGGAGTCCTTGCTGCATCCACCCTGGGTATGCGTATTGCCAGCTACCAGGGCTATTTCTCTCAATATGAGTATATTCTTTAGCATTCACTCAAACAAATGGTTGAAGCTCTACCGGAGTCGGACACTAATTCAGAGCTTCTTCAAACAATAACCAGGGGTATCGAGTCACAACAACCAACAGGTTACAGCTGCTGTGGAGGCTTTCGATACTGCCTCCCGAGCGGCGGCGGGCATTTGTACCCTCAGTCATTCCTGGCTGCATACTTCAGGCTTCACGAATGTTGCCCAGCAACAGGTCATGGCATTGCCCTTCGGTGTGTAACTCTTCAGTCCTCAAGTAGAACAAGCTCTGGAGGCCACACAAAAGACCACATTGGCCATTAAATTGGCTCGACCTGCTCCCACCCTTTCTCGGGGGGGGGGGGGGAGTGTTAATAAATGCCAGTTTCAAGACCGTCAGTCCTTTTGAGGCAAAGGCAGGGGAGGTTTTAATAAAAACCAAGCCCCTCAGCCTCAAAAGAAAATGCAACAGAAAGCACAAGGGCCCAAATCGCCCAGTGCCACCTTCTGAGTTTCTGGCCCAAGTCCCACCTCAGCTGCCCGAGGGGGACTCCTCTTCAGCAGTGGGAGGTCATCTGACTCAGTTCTACAACCAGTGGAAGTCCATAACATCGGACAAATGGGTCCTTTGGATAATCCGTAAGGGGTATTCTCTCAATCTTTCAGAGACCCCTTTGGATTGTCCCCCCCAAAACGACAGCCCAGGCTCAGTACTTCAGTCAGAACTTCTTGCTTTTGAGATACAAGGCCTTCTGAACAACAGGGCAGTAGAAATAGTTCCGCTGGATCAACCGAACATAAGATTCTACTCCCATTACTTTCTAGTTCCAAAGAAAACCGGGAGCATGCGCCCCATTTTGGACCTCAGAAAATTGAGGAAATTTCTTCCCAAGAAGTTCAAAATGATATCGCTAGGAACCCTGTTACCTTTGCTTCATCAACATGACTGGTTAGCCTCCCTGGACATGCAGGTTGCTTATCAGCATATTCCTATTCACCCAAAGCATCACAAATAGTTAAGGTTTATGGCTTTCGGCCAACATTATCAGTTCAGAGTCCTGCTCTTTGGGCTGTCCTCGGCCCCGTGAGTTTTTACAAAGTGTTGTGCAATTCTTGCAGCGTACCTCAGAAAGATCGGAATACAAATGTTCCCGTATCTGGAAGACTGGCTTCTGGCAAGCGCTTCCAGGCAAGGAACTCTCGATGCCGTATCCACGGCCTCGGACTTTTTCACGTCCATGGGAGTTCTGCTAAATCTCAAGAAATCACAGTTGCAGCCCTCCCAGAAGCTCCTTTTTATTGGGACTCTTCTGGACACCTCTTGTGCGAAAGCCTTTCTTCCAGAGGACAGAAGGAGCGATATCCTATAAATGGTCTGATACATCAGAGAGAACAGCTTGGTTCAAGCTATCTCGATGCAACGGATGCTGGGTCTCATGGCATCCTCGGTGTTCACTGTACCCCTAGCTCGTCTCCACATGAGAACCTCTCAGTGGATGTTCAGGGTCCCCAACCACTCACCCTCAGTCTTTTCCATTCAAGGTGACAGAACCTCTGAAGAAGTCACTCACCTGGTGGTCGCAAGCGGACAGCCTTCTGGAAGGATATCCATTTGCTCCCCTGGATCACCAGATCTCCATTACCACTGACACGTCTCTGATGGGGTGGGGAGCTCACTGTCAGAATCTCCACACCCAAGGTACGTGGACTCAAGACGAGTCCCAGCTTCATATAAATGTCCTAGACATGAGAACCATCCTTTATGCAGTCCGGGCTTTGAAGGACATTTTCTGTCACAAGAACATTCTCCTTCAAACGGACAACAAAACAGTGATGTATTACATCAACAAGCAGGGCGGTGCACACTCTTACCCTTTATGCAGGGAAGCGATGAGAGTGTGGGAATGGTGCTTGGAGCACAAGGCTCTAATCCAGGCGGTCTACCTGCTGGGAGTGCAGAACGAACTGGCAGACCGTCTCAGCAGAACGGAGAGAGATCCTCACAAGTGGTTTCTCGACTCAACTGTAGTTCAGTCACTATTCGCAGAGTGGGGAACTCCAGACCTGGACCTTTTTGCATCCCCACTCAGCGTAAAACTGCCTCTCTTCTGCTCCAGAAATCCAGGGCCTGGCATTTTCTGTCGGGATGTGTTCAGGCTGCAGTGGACAAAACGCTTTCTATACGCCTTTCCTCCTCTAATTCAGAAGGTACTTCTGAAGTTCGAGTCCCATGGGGACAAGATGATCCTCATTGCTTCCTTCTGGCCTCGACAGATGTGGTTTCTGTTACTCAACATTATGTCAAAAACCCCTCTGAAAGCGCTTCCCCTTCAGACAAACCTTCTGACTCTGGGGCCTGTGTTCCATCCCAGTCTGAGATTGCTTCACCTTCACGCTTGGCTCCTGAAGAGATAGAAGTGAACAGGTTCAGTGTCTCTCGCAGAGTTTGATATTCTTCTGGCTGCGCGCAAGCCAGCCACTAGAAAAACGTACACAGCCTAATGGAAGCGTTTCTCTCTCTGGCGTGCAAAATCCTCTTTAAATCCTTTTCCTGCCCACCAAATAAAGTTCTAGAGTACCTTTAGACCTCTCAAATTCAGGTCTACAATACTCTACAATGAAAGTTCACCTTTGTGCCATTTCAGCTTGTCATGAGCCAGTACTTTCCTTGTCACTGACTCAGTTACCTGTAGTTAAGAGGTTTCTTAAGGGATTTCTGCATGCCAGACCCCCTATCAGATGTCCAGTCTCAGCCTGGGACATTAATCTTGTACTAGAGATGCTCACTTAAAAGCCTTTCGAGCCTCTAGCTACCTGTGAGCTGAAATTTCTCACTTGGAAAACGACCTTCCTGGTGGCCATTACCTCGGCCCGCAGGGTCTCTGAAATACGTGCCTTGGTCACAGACCCTCCATATGTGGTGTTTCATAAGGACAAAGTAGTTTGTAGGACCCATCCTAAGTTTCTCCCTAAGGTTGTTTCAGAATTCCATCTAAACCAACCTTTGGTTCTACCTACTTTCTTTGCGAACTTCCAAAATGAAGGAGAGCGTACCCTTCATTATTTAGATGTCAAAAGAGCTCTGCGTTTCTATTTAGATAGAACTAAACAAATTCGAAAAGCTCAACAACTGTTTGTTTTCTTCAGCGAGACCCAGCTGGATCAGCCTGTTGCTATCAGATGCATTTCAGCATGGCTGGTGGCATGCCTTCGCCTGTTCTATTCCATGGCGCAGGTAAAGCTGGAGGGCAGAGTGTACGCTCACTCTTCTAGAGCAGTCACGGCTTCCCTGGCAGAAATCCGCAATGTGCCCATTGCAGACATTTGCAATGTGGCTTCCTGGAGCTCGGTGCATACTTTCGACAAGCACTATGCCCTGGATGTCCATGGCAGGCGACATCTTTCGTTTGGCAGGACCATCCTTAATGGACTTCTGTCTTAAATTTGTGAGCTCTTGGTCTCTCCTGCCGCCCTCTCGGGGGGATTATTAGCTCTGTACTCTCCCATCACTGCGAATGAGTGGTGGAGACTTTATGACCAGGAAGATATGGAAATTACCTACTTACTGTAATTCTTGATCTTCTTGGATGAAGTCTCCACCACTCATTCACACGCCCACCCACCATCCCCCGAGCTCGCCTCTGTTGTTGGTCATCACTCCCTCAATCTTCAGGCGGTGAAGACTTCTTTTTTGATCCTTCTTATGCAGGTCATCCGAACTATCTTATGTCCGGTTTTTGTTAGGCTATCCTTCTAGGTTAGTTACGCTGCACCTCTTCGGGGGGGGGGGGAAGGTACTGAGGCGGTTGGAGGGTCGACGCCAAGATAGTCATTGCCACACAAGCCGAGGCTTGCGGCACCACTGCTCGTGGCTCCATCTCTGGCACCGACCCTCTTGCAAAAAAGTTTGCTCCCGCTGGGTCCTAGCGCCTCCGGCATAGATCCCATCAGTGTGAATGAGTGGTGGAGACTTCGTCCAAGAAGATCAAGAATTACGGTAGGAACGTAATTTCCATTTTCTGTAGCTTTGATATTTTCATTGACATAAAGGGCCACCCCCCCTTTTGCACCTCAGTCTCTTCTGAACAGTACGTAGCTGGGTACTGAAGTCCCGCAAGTGTGGTTATTGGTGAACCGTGTCTTGGTAATGGCTACTATGTCCAGTTTAGCCTCTGTCATTATTGCCTCCAGGTCTGAGATCTTGTTTCCCACACTGTGGGCATTTGTGTACATGGTTTTCCATTGGCCAGATTTCGGTGCGTTAGTTGTTGGGTGAGGTCCGGTGTTTCCCTTGCCCATTGTATGGGGAGACGGACCTTTTTCCATACCTGGTGATGAAAATGAAATACAGACATTCTGAATTCTTGTTTGATCACTAGCTGAGCAGGGAGGGGTGTTCTTCCCATTTGAGGTATTGGGTGCTACACCCCTCTCCTCATTTGCTAGTTTAAATACTCTGCAAAGACATTAAACTTCTGTCCCAATGCACTGACTCCCTCCTTAATCAGATGCAGCCCATCAAATTTAAAGAACTTTCACTCCCAAAACTGTTGCCAGTTCCCTACAAATTTGTGTCCTTTTTCCTGGCACCCGCCCTTGAGCCACATGTTTAGCTCCGCATCTCTTCTTCTCTGACCTTCCGTCCATCCTCCCCCAGACCGGCAGGATCTCGGAGAAGGAGATGCCAGATGATAAAGTGGATGACAATTTGTCCCCCAGCCTAGTCAGGTGTTCCTTGGTCTCCACAACTGCCTGGCGGGATCGTTGGTCCCTGTGTGTACCAGGATGTCGATGTTTTCTCCTGCTTCCTGCACAATTTTAGCAATGTGGTCAGTGTCTCTCCACCCTGATGTACCTGGGAGACGTCTGACCATTACCCCCGGCTGGAGGTAGGTATCAACTCCCCGAATCATGGAGTCTCTTATGATCAAAAGTGTTTTGGATTTCCTTTTTGCTTTTTTTGTTTTGATCCCTGTTTTGGGCGTGTTTTGTAGCGCTAGCTCCTGTGCTGCAGTGTCCTGCTTTACAGAGTCCTCTGCTTGATTTCGGAGATAGAGGCAGATACTTGTTTGTAGTTTTTATATATTTGGTGGAGGTGATACGTTGTTGAGTATTGAATGATGGGGCACCCGATTTGCCACTCCTTACCACCTGCCAACCTCCTGGACCACCTACCCTCTGCAGTTGAGGTGCTTCATTTGGATGTTGGGGAAATGGTGGGCGATTCTTGTAATATATTTCCTCCTGAATATGCAATTTGAGGTGCGCAATCTCTGCCCATGCTGCCCGGAGCTGAGCCCTTGGATCTCCTATGGTCCAACATATAGGACAGCATCCTAAATCCTGTATAATTGCCCTTTTGAAAAGTGTCCCGCAGTACCTGCAGTTAATAATATCCATTGCAGTTGAGTTGCCGAGTTTATAACCTGGGCTGAGTAATTAGAAGGAAAATGAAAGCAAAATATGTATGTTTTAGTGTGTTTTGTTTTGTTTGTTTTTGTATAACTTTTTATAACAAGTTAAATTAGTTGTGCCCCTGTAAGTGAGGTCACTGTGTGGATACCCCTCTGATCCTCCCCTTCCTGCTTTGCTACAGGAAATGTCACAAATGTGCTACTTTGTAAAAGGAGTATAGCATTGGGTGGATGGGGGTGGGGTGTTTGGTCCTTTTCCCTTCTGGAAAAGAACCGGACGGATGAATGAAACAAGGAGATAAGAGCAGAAACAATCGACCAACAAATAATGCCCTGAAAGCTTAGCCTAATGATAGATACAAAACTGTAAATCCTGTAAGCACCACTGTAAAACTGTAAATCCTGTAAGCCCTACCTGTAATAACTTCACAGAAATTATACCCTGCAAAAAACACTTTGCTACAGATAAAAATAAAGCAGTAACAGAAGATATACCTTGCAAAAAACCATTTGAATCAGAGAAGATTACAGCAGTAATATGTAAGCACAAAACGTATTAACATGTAGGCACACCCTGTAATAATGCAGCAGAAAGTATACCCTGCAACAGCAGTTTGAATCAGAGAACAATACAGCATGTAAGCAAAAACAGTAACAAAACCTGAGAGCACAAAAGAAAATAGTAACACAGTAAATATGCCTAGCCAAAAGAAGCCTTAATCTTTTTCCTTGCTCTGATAGTGTTCCTTGGTCTGTCCTTAGAAGCAAACCTAGAAGAAAAGAGCTCAAGCGAAGCTAGGTGCCTTTGCCAGCAAACCTAGTCCATACTTAAGTCTTCCACTGTCCATGCTCTGTCACTGGAAATGGAACTCAAGCTAGATTCATGCTTGGAGTTCAGAGTAGGACATTCTGCTGTAAGCAGATGGACTGAATGAGTTAAAATTAATGTTTTATACGGCTACCATTATCTTCTTTACTGGTGGTTAATTGCCCCTATGTACAATACGGAGTGAAGAATCTGTGAAGACTTTAGAATAGAATTTCTCAGTTACCAGTCTCCCGTTCAAATTTGTATTTTACCAGGAAAATACACCATTGAGCAAACTCATTTACAAGATGGTCCTGGGAGGAAACGATGAGGAAACGCACAGCAGAAACACAAGTACAAGTCAGTGGCAGTGGCCATTGCACATAAACAGTTCATAACATACATTGTGAAAAAAGGAAAAGCTAACACACAGTCTAAGTGCAGGGACAATACATAGGTGACATTGGTAGTAGCTAATAATATAGATCTAAGGTACAAGGTCAAAACATAATATGCTTTGAGTATCAAAAATATAATTCTAGTTGGGAGAGTAGGGATAGCTATAGAAAATTAGCACCAGTGTTCAAGTAGGCACAGTAGATGTGAAGCATCCCAAAAGGGGTGAAGGAGGTCTGAGAGGTAAGAAAGGGGCAAAGAGGAGGGATCAGCAGAGGGCAAAAACCAGTGGTGGAGGCTGTTAGAGCTGCAGCAACCAGCAAGTTGTGGGGAGGGGGGACGGAAGGAAGTATTTTCATGAACTCCAGGATGTTTGTGGGGTTAGTAATGCCTTGCTTTTAGTTTCACACAATGGGTGCAGCTCTCTTACAGTATGTGGCATACAAAGGATGGGACCCTGTTGGTAGCTCCTTATACCTGGATTAGAACATATTTTTCTGGTGTTCAGAATGTACTAATTGTTACTGGATGTTGGCTGAATACCCTGCCAGAGTACACTATTGGACATGGGAGCAGGATTTAGGGACATGTTTCATGGAGGATAAACAGACTACCATTTGGAAGACAGACTTTAGCTTGGTGCCGAACATGGTGATATAAATCTCATGTTTTCATAATGTGAACAAGACACCTATCCAGGTCTGCTGACTGGGAAAATCCACTGACCCCACATTCTCTTCCACTGTGTCATCTGGTTACTTATTGGTTCCATTATTTGGCTCCCAGGCGCTACATAGCGGTCGGTGTTTGGTCTGTCCGGCACAGTGTGTTTAGAATTACTCTACTTTCAGCTATGGTGTGTGCGCCCTTTTGTTTTTTTGTTTGTGCTTGTTTGCTTTTGTGCAGTCAAGGGTAATACCTTTGGTATGCCCCAGTGTGCACGGCCCCCAATGGTTCTTGTTACCTACTTATTTGGTGGCCTTTGTTGATGCTGCAGTCTGTGCTAGTGCTACCCTGACCTCCTGATCCAACTACTATGAGTGTTTACATGGCCTCTCTGTGCCGATGTGAGATGTGTTGGAATGGGGCAGTGAATCAGAGGGCAGTCGGCTGCAGGCACTGGAGGATGCTGAGTGCCCCTTCTATGTCGGAGTGCGCAATGTAGCCTGTCCACATGGCTGCTGACACTGCTTGCTCTGCAGAGCGTTACCAGAGTTGAAGTGGCTCCTGGAGAGGTTCCACTGACTGACTTACTGCTGTCATGTAAATGTCCACATGGACACTTTTGCCTTGAGCAACCCAAGCATTCGGGTTGATCCGATGCAAAAATGTCCATGTGAATGACCCTATTAAGATGTAACCTTCTCCAATACAAGCCAGCAGAGCAAGTAAAATGAAAATGTTGCTATCCTGTTATGCAAAGTCTACTTGCATTTAGTTAGTGGCCAGTGCCAGTTTCAAACCCTACCCACCTGTGTACATCACATGAGAGTTTTAGCTTCTACACCCTGTTGGCATGGCTGTGGACAGAAGGAACTTTACGTCACCCAGTGTGGCTTTTTCCTCCTATAAACTGGGCAAAATTTTATGTAGACTGAATCCACTCCTGAATGTTTCCTTTTGGGTTTACATCCCCCATTGTGTCCAGTGAGAGATATAGTGGAGAGTAACTGTATTCTTGTTGAGACGTATGGCAACTTAGTGAGTAATCTTGGCAGGCTAATATACTCATTTTAATTCATCTCTCTCGAGGGAAGTGCTTGAATGTGTTTCTAGACTTTTTAAGTTGTGAATGGTTACTGTATTATGACTAGTCTGTCCCATCCTGACATGAGGGTCTGGGAAGAAATTTAGTCAATTATTCTACAACAGAATTCCTTTGAGGATGTCTCCTGCACCCCCTTCTGTATAGCTTTTTTTTTTTCTCCCTACCTGTCCTCTGTTGACAGGAGGTACCATGGTCAAAGGGATATACCCTAGTCAAGCCATTGCTTCCTTGCTCCCACTGTCTTTTCCCTGATCCAGTGTCCCCCATAGGTTTCCCTCTGTGACTGACTCTGAGGGAGAGTCTCCCCCGTCCCCCACATGAGACAGTCCGCTGTATGGACTAGGATCCATTGGTGACTATTGCTAGGACCCTGGTAGCCTTGAGAGCCAGTCAGTCATACGAACTGCTTGTTTTTTTTCTACCTGTATGGACCTCCTTCCACCCCTGGTATGGACGGAGCTTTTTTGGCCTCTGTTGTACCCAGACACGTCCTTCTGAGGAAGTAAGCTTTCTTGGCATCCTACATAGGTCGTTGCAGTACCAGTTGCCGATCACCATTCTTCCAGACTACTGCACTCTGCCAGTTTGCAGCTGCCGTGATCTGGCCTGCGTCCTTATGCCGTGTGCTGAGGTCACTTTGGAACCGGGGTTGTCTGCATGGCAGTGTAATGCACTGCTGGATTCTTCTTTAATTTTGATATTAAAGTGTATTGCAGCACACAAACTTAGCTGTTGACATTTTGTTTGCGTTTTTTCTCTTTCTCCCCCACCAGTACCTTAGGCAACTTATTCCCTCTGTCCTTTGGTGTTTTTGCCCTGAGTTGTCTGTGTTGTTACTTGTATTCTTGGTTTTGTTCTTTGTATTATAGAAAAGGGCTATGCGATGGCCTGACTTAGAACATGCAATTTATTTTCCAAGGGCAAGGGGCAGGGCCATAACTCTGGAGTGGCAGAGCCACAAAAAAATTAGGAGCATCCTACTCCCTCAAAGGTGGTGATAAATTGTACATTTTAGAGGCGTGGATATGGTTCACTTATCCACACAATGGCAATTTTTCCTTAAGAGCTGATTTGCCTTAACGTCTTTAAGCAAAACTGACATTAGATCTTCCCTTCCGCTGGAAGAGTTCAGTCTCCTGCTTCACAGCTCTGTGCATTGTAGTGTCTAAAAAGTGTGCTGTTGGCAAACTTTGAATATTTCTTCAAGTTTTAGTAATCTTCTAGTTCCTCAGTTCTTCTCCAGCTCTCAGCAACAGAAGACGCAGCACAAGAAAGTGAATCAAGCTCCTAGCTTGAAGAAGTGCAACACGTTTCTGCAGAAAATGTCGAGGACAGACCCTCATGTGTTGTGCTTTTACTGTCTAGGGACAGCACAATGTAGCACAATGTCATGGGTTGCGGCCTTTGTCAGACCATGCTACCTTCATTTTCTCCTTGGCCAGCCAACTGCAACCCCAAAATGTGACTGTAGGGTGGTTGCAAGACAACTTTTGCTGCAACAGGGGCCATGGCGAGGCGGTGGCGAAGGCTGTGGCGGGCACATCTTTGGCCTCCGTGCTGCATCTGGTTGGGGCCAGCATCAGAGTGTCCTTCACAGGGGAGTTTCATGAAATATGTTGGGGCCTCCAAATCTTCAGGGAGAGTTCTGCCTGCACAGTATGAAGCACAGAAAGCACCACTATCAGTCATGGGGCTGGGAGAAATCCCAATCCTCCCATTCAATTGACTCTTTTGACCGCTCAAAGCTTGTTGAGTGCCTGGCTTTGGCCAAGCCTAGATTGGTCGAGGGGCAGGTCACTAGCACCATGGTACCCATGTCGCGCTTGCTGGCTTTGACAGCAGTCAGTCAGGCAGTCAAGATTTTTCTTGACCCAGTCAACCTATTTTTGGAGGGAGTCGAATCAATCTCCAGGACCTCTGTCTTCCTGGTCCTCACCAGGAGGATGTGAAATGGTCGATGTTCCAGGCCCCTTCCACTCAGGATCAGCTTCTACCCGAGTTTGTGCAGCTGAATCCAGTGAGCGTCATTTACATGGCATATCTTGCAGGTTCTGCTTGATATTGGTCCCTGGTTCGACGGTCGAGATTGAGGCGTTCCTCAAGCTCTCAATCCTGCTCCTTCTGGAGGTGTTGCCATCAACACTTCTCATCCTCGGATGATGAGAGGCTCCACCAGCATATGTGGTAGTGCTATGAGGGACTCCTCTGGCATCAGTGGGCCTTGGTGGGGCAGGGTAGGGCTCTTTGCTTGACCCCTGCGGTCAACTGGCTGGTGCCGGTCCAGCCCACATCGGTCCTTCAGCGGCCACTGTTGTTAACTCTGTTCTCTCCATCCTTGGTACATGAAACTGCTTCCACAGCAGCTCTTGTGGGGAGTCCATCTAAGGACTCCCATGCTGCCTCTAGCTTGCCAGGTCAGTTATTTGTGGAGATCATCCAGTCGGGTGATTTGAGAATGGTCCGTGGTGGTGAACATTTGAGGTCTATCTTTGTTGAGTCTTCTGACAACTTTAGTGGGTCTTCCATGCAGTTGTCGTGGATACATACTTTTGACCGTGAATCGATTGAGAAATTGACCAGCGACCTTGGGTCTCTCATCAGACTTGTTTCTGTGTTCATGAATGTCCCTTTGCAGCCAGTCCAGAAAAGGGCTAAATACCCCTTTACTGACATCCTTGCCATTATTGGACCAGCCCTGGAGCCTTGGCGGCATCCAGTATCCTGCCCAGCGTAAAGTCTGCCCAACTGGAAGTCTGCCATCGTGTGGATAAGTGAACCATATCCAAATCCCTTGAAAAGTTGGTTAGTCACCTGAAACCGTAGATCTAGGTCTCTTGCAGTAGGTAATACTTTTGGGTTTCCAGCAGAGGTCGCTGTGATGCATGGCAGCTCTTCTAGGATTTTTTTTTTTACCAAGGATCGCCCACACATGACATCAGCTTCATGTTTCCTATACAAGTGTGGGCGGTCTCTGGTACCCTCAGTTCCTTTTTTTTTGTCTTCTTCAGCTTGCATACAGCAGCTAGAACAGCTTCTGAAAACAGCAGTCACCGACAAGAAACAACATTGAAGATTCTATGAACGAGGAGGCTCACCCAACAAGATCTCCCCATCTACTGATCTACATTTCTGGACACACAGAGAGCAGGAGTATCCCTCCCCACCCTCTATGTTTGTCTAACTCATCGACGGCCACCAATCCATTAACGATGCAGCTATATTTTCATTGACGGCCATAATCATCCTTGTTCTCATCAACGGCTACCACCATCGACGATGCATTTATATTTTCATTGACTGACATACCCGTCAATATCTTCATCAACGGCTACCAGCGTTGACAATGCATCTATAATTTCATTGATGGCTCATAACTGTCAACATCCTCATCGACGGCGCATCTGTATTCTCATTGACAGCCATAACAGTCAGTGTTCTCATTGTCGGCTGCCACTGTAGATGATGCATCTGTATTTTCATTGACAGCCATATCCGTCAATTTCCTCATCGGCTACCACCGTCAACAGTGCATCCACATTCTCATCGACGGCCATACCCATTGATGATGCATCCATATTCTCATTGACAGGCACTCCCATCAACGATGCATTCCTATTTCTCTTTGACGTCTCTTCCCCGTCGACAGTGCATCATTATTTTTTGCCTACTCATTGACGGGACGTTTTTTCACTCCCTCATCACCAATGTTTCCAAAAGCACTATAAAAAGGCAATACATAAATAACCCTTTCTGGGTTCCATTAGAGTCACAGAGCGGGAGAGATCCTCCTCAGCCTCTGTACTTCACTGCTCATAGACGACCACCGCTCCAGTTGTCCCTCCGTCGACAGCGCACCCTCATGTTCTTTCTTAGTAAATAGGGCTTCATAAAAAAAACAATGTCTGATGCCATGTTTCTACTCCTCCACCCTCTTAGGTGGACAATTACAAGGGTCAGGCGGACAGAGATCGGAACCCTGGCCTTTACCACCCAGGGGCAAGACCTGCTCAGGCTACACGTCCACTCCCCTCTATCACCCCCCCTTGTGTCTCAAACACTCTCCTCCCCTTCTCAGAAGGAACTGGACATCTCCACTGTAGTACGGCACGTCTTGCATGCCATACGGCACTCCCAGCCCTCTGATCTAAGGGAGCAGGGCGACCCTCCACGATCTCCTACTCTTCCACCTAAGAATTTTCATGATGACCAGGATCCATTACCTCCCTGGTCACGTCCCCCTTATATGGAAGACTATTTTTCAGATGAACAGGTGCTCTGGGTTGATTTCACCGGTGACCTTGAGCACAAAGATTTCTAGGAGCTGAAATTTCTTCCTCAGTCTCTCCTTTTTGGAAATCTCTTCTTTGGATGAGGGCCTGCTAGAATCTGCAGCACACCCTCCTAATGACCCTTCATTCTACGAAATGATGATACAAATATAGAAAGTCATGGGATTCTCTACCACAAAAACATGACAAAATAAGGATATGGCAAAATATCTTGATCTGCCAAAGGAGCCCTTCTTGGTGGTTCCTCCACTAATTCAATCTTAATCAGAATACTAGGCTGACAGTTTGACATCAGCCTCCAGCTATCTCAGATGTTCCCTGTAAGGTGGATCATATTTATCAAGCTCCTTTGGTTCAACCCTTCTTTCAGGCTGTTCTGGAAGTGGACTCTGTTATGCCACTAGTGATCACATGCGCTCCTTACCACCTGATAAAAGAATCCCAAAACTTGACTTTCTGGTGAAACAGGTCTTTTTCTCCAGTACCATGAATATCAGAAATCTAAATTATATGGTCATATGATTAAATACCAACATACCCTAGGGTCATCTGCCATTGAGACTATCAGTCGTCTCCCTCCTTCACCAGAATGGGAGCGATTATTGTCTGTTATGTCAACTAGCAATGGTATTTCTCATCACCTACCCAGGTCGTGATATGATGCCACAGATACCTCGGCCCGACTGTCATCTAGTGACTTTTATTTACAACACCACACCTCGCTCCACTTTTTCAGGCTTTATGCCTGATGTGCAACATAAAGTAGCTAATGCCCCTTTTAACGGGTCCAAGTTATTTCGGGCCAGAGACTAAAACTTTACTGGATAGCTTACAGGCATCAGGCAGAACTCTTATGTACGGTTCATGACATGTACCATACTCTGCTTACAACCTACTGTACTTGGTCCTCTTCCTACTCTGAAAGAGATGGAAAATACGAGATACCAATACAGGCGGCTATAGAGGTCGTACTCAACCCACAAGACGCAACACCTCTGCCGCCCGTGGCTCCTGTCCCCACCCACCCGGGAAGGCTGGGCATCCCAATACCCAGTGACCCACTAGGGTTTTTTCCCCCACCGCTCCTCGATACAGGCTTTGGAGATTGTGGGCGGTTGTTTTGCCCTTCATTTAGACGCCAGGCTAACAATCACTTCAAATGAATGGTTACTCCAGATTATATAGAGGGGTCATACTTTGGAATTCATCTCCAGACCCCACCTCGTCCTCCCCGATATATTAATTATCCATCAGATCATATACCTATCCTTCAAGAGGACTTGAGGGCTCTACTGGTGACACAGGCCGTTTCTCCAGTACCCCCACAACATCAGAAGGGTTTCCACTCCCACTTCTTTTGGGTACACAAACGAACTGAAGACCTCGGTCTGATACTGGACCTCAGAAAACTGAACCTTTCCATCCAGTACAAATGGTTTCACATGATAACATTGACTTCCGTCATGCCAGTAACGAAACAGGGAGATTGTCTTTGTGCCCTAGATATGAAGGGTGCCTACCTGTATATCCCCTATCCATCCTGCTCATCACAGGTTTCTTCATTTCTACCTGCTAGGCTAACACTACTAGTTTCAAGCACTCCAGTTTGGACGCTCCTCGGCCCCGAGTGTGTTCACCAAATACTTAGAGGTAGTTGCAGCAGCTTTAAGGAGGAAAGGGCACTTTATCTTCCCATATCTAGATAGCTGTCCAGTCAAAGTGGAGCAGCTTTACTTTCTTATGTACAGGCTACCCTGCAAATATTTTTACACTCTAGGGATCATGTGGCCGTCACTCCGTCTCCAATACATTGGAGTTGCCCTAGATACAGTCTCAGCCAGAACTTACCGTCCAGCCATCTGGCAGGCCACACCCTTGTCTTTGGCATCATGCATTCAGACTCAGAAAGTTGTCACAGCTAGACAACTGCTATGCCTTCTGGGTCACATGGTCACTGCCATCCCTCGGGTATCACTTGCCAGTCTTCATATTAGACTTATTCAGTGAACCCTCCAGAATCAGTAGTCTCAAAGAACAAGAAAAATTTGAAGGCAAGATCAGAGTCATTCCCTCTCTGATGTCAGCCCTGACTTGATGGTCAATTGAAACCAATTTATGACAAGGAATGCCTATTCAGCCCCTTCCTTCCATGCAGACTGTCACCACGGGTGCTTCCCAGGCAGGATGGAGCACACACACCTGGGTCTTTATCGGACACAAGGTGAATGGACCACCTTTCTCCTTCAGCCTCACATCAGTCTCCTAGAGCTGAGGGCATTCCGCTTAGCCCTTCCGACATTCCAACCTCTTTTGACTCTAGATCGTTGCTGATCCAATCAGGCAGCACTGCAGTGGTGTTCTACCTCAGCAAGCAAGGAGGTGCTCCAGTCTTCAACCTCTTGACGCAGAATGAAAGACTAGACTACCGGGCCTCACTGTCTGAGTCTGGTTTGAGTTATTCTTCCATCAGAGTCCATTCGCCGCTATTCTTGGTCTTCCATGGGCTGCTAGATGACATTATTGTACCAACATCATCTAGCCAAAATATTTTTGAAAGGAATGTTACATATCAAACCACCTATTAGATGACCCACTCCTCCGTGGGATCTCAGTTTCTAATAGAGAAATGAACTCTTGAGCCTTTGATCTGGCTGCCACTTGTGCCCTCTGTTTCCTTTCATGGAAAACCTTATTCCTCGTGGCTGTCACCTCAGCTCGCCGTATTTCTGAGCTTCATGCCCTCATGTGTAGGGAACCTTGCATGATTTTCCACAAGGACAGGGTGGCATTCAGTATCAACCCTTCCTTTCCTTTTTTTTTTTTAAACTTTATTTGTAATTTTAGCATTGCATACAAAGATACAACACAGACAAAGGTAAGGTACACAAATACAGGTATCACTTGATTCAAACATTGAGTTTCTCTTGGTTTATTAAAGAGGCATGAAAGAAAATTGAGGAAGATTATCATAAGTTAGTACTACCTTAGGAAATAAAACCTTTCCCCTCAGGAGGGCCCCTGAAAATTTCCATGGGGTTCCAAAACCCGGGATATGCCTCTCCTATAGTAGGGATGCCACGGGCAAGCATACAGGTCTAGACACTGGCATATTAAACTCATGACACATGTATGGATGAGCCAAAATTAGGTCCCCTTTCCAGTCAAGGCAAGGAATAAAATCTGGTCTCTCCCTGGCCATATACAGGACCCACCTTCTCCAAAGAATCTCAAATTGAGAAGTCTTCTTGTTAAGTTTTGCTGTTAAGGCTTTCATTCTATAAATATTTATCATGAGTTCATGCCACATTGGGAGGGCAGTAGCCTGTTGAGAAAGCCAATTCTTTGTTATTACTTTTTGGGCAGCAAGACAGGCAATCTTTAAAAATTTACTTGTAAGGGCATCCCTATATTTTTTAGGTAGCTCCAAGAAAAAATAAAAGGATGATGTGAAGAGTATACCAGTGTCTATTATAGCTTGCAGAGCCTGTTGTAAATCCTGAAAAAAGGGGCTCAAAAGTGGGCATCCCCACAGTATGTGAACTAATGTTGCTGGTGAATGCCTGCAGTTTCTCCAACAAATTGGAGGTGTATGACTCTGCTACTCCATTTGGATTGCTGGGGTCCGGAAAAATCTAATAAAAACCTTCCATGAGAACTCCTGCCAGGTTACAGCTGATAGGCCCCAGTGTATCCTTGTTTGGTTCCAGGCCCATAAGTCGTCTGAGATTTAGGATCCCAGGTCCCTTTCCCACGCCTTCTGCGTGGAGAGGGTAGAGTCCCCTTTCCAAGAGGATAAAGCTCTATTTGCCCTTAATTGGGCTTGAAGAGATCTAATAAAATTTCTAATTTGGAAAAATCTGAATCTGTCCTGCCAAGATATTCCATATTTAGTAACCAGAGTTTGAAATGCCTGAATCTCATTACCCTCTAGAAAGTGCCAGATCAGATGCAGATCTTCCCTTGTCAATCTTCACCATTCATTACTTCCTGGGTGTAAGCCGGAGGCGCGCAACCGTCCAGGCTTTTTTTTAAAAGTTGCCTAACGGCCCGCCCTCGAGAAGCGGCGTCATGCGCGGCGGCCGTTAATAGCGCTACTCTCCTCCAACTCAGTTCTGTTTCTCCCTCATCGAGGCGGCACCTGACCGCGGTAGCTGCTGAAAAGTGCGTATCCGACTCCTTTTCTACACTCGACGCACTCGGTAAGACTGTTCCTTTTTTCTTTCCTTTATACGGCGCCGGTGTATTTCCGACTGTTTAATCTTGTTTATTTAGCGTTATGTCCGGTTCTGGGCGAAGCGTTCTTCTAAGGCAGACGTCCCCTAGCGTCAGTGCTCTGCGGCAGGCATTTCTCCGTCTCGGACCGGCATGGCGTCTGTCTTCGTTGCCTGGGACCTAACCCAATATGGATTAGATGCGGCGCTTGTTTCTCGATGGACTGTGGCGTCCTCAAAGTCCAGCGTACAAGCTCGGCAAGGCCCGCCGACTTCGGAGACGGCGTAGCTCGCGGGAATCTCGGCCGGATCCTTAGGCCTTTCTCCCGGGTCCCCTCCGGGCCCTACTCTGATCGAGGAGGAGGGTCTCCTCTTCCCTTCTTGCGAGGAGGCCCTTCAGCAGTGTTGAGGGACATCGTAGCCCCTCAGGCATAGCGGCTGACACAGCCCGGCAGCTCACCTCTTGGAGGTGCAAGCTCCCCCGTGTCGAGCCCTTGCTGGGCCCGGCTCAGGTGGACCTCGGCGTCGCCTCGCGCCCGTTTTGGATCAGCGCCGTTCGCGGTGCGGTGTCAACAGCGCCCGTTCGGCTGCGTTTCAGATCAGCGCGCTTCGCGGTACGGTGATCAAGCGGCGCCGTTCGCGGCGCGCTTTGGATCAGCGCCCGTTTGCGGCACCGGTGACTCAAGCGGCGCCGTTGGCGGTGCCGTTTTAGCCTCGGCGCGTTAGCGTGCCGATGAGCCCTATGGCGCCGCCAGCAGTGCCGCTTGCCTCTCGACGCGGCGGCATGGCGACCTTCCCTCCTCCGGGCGGTGCGGGTCTGCGGGCCGCTGGGGTGTAGGTTGGCCTTCATGCTGCCCGGCGTGCTGGGGGCGGCGGTGCGCGCACTCTGTACCGGGGCGTTCGCGGCCCGTGGCCTCGAGGACCCTGGGGTGGCCAGCATCGAGGTCCTGCTGGTCTCATCCTCCTCGGAGGCGATGACTCAGATGTGGACCCATCCTGGCATCCCCATTCTTGGAATCTGGGTCCTCGGTGGCTAGGGTACCAAGCGGCGCAGTGGGCCCCTCCCTCTGTCCCCCTGCCGTCGTCTCCTGAGGTTCCTCGGCTGGGGTGGCGAGAGTCCCGGGGGCAGGCGTGGGGGTGACGGAGGCTCCCTCTCTGGAGGCCGGTGACAGCTACCCCGAGGTGCTGTTACCTCCTCTGGGGTTAGGGAGCGTTGCAGTCGGGGAGGGCCCTCTCGGAATCCGAGGGGTTGAGGGGCAGGCGTCCTGCTGCTCGGTCTTCTTTAGCCACCTCAGGGGGTGGCCAGGCGTGTGCAGAGCCCGCCCCTCCCCCAGGGTTCTAGGGTGTCCTCCGGGGCGTTTGTGGGACTGCCCTTCTGGATCCATGCAGTCCGAGCGTCGTCACAGGGAGTTTCCCCAGGGCTCTTCAGGCTCCGCTTCCCCAGAGTTCCGTTCTGCGGCCTGGTTTGATATCCGGGATCCCTCTAGTAGCTCCTTCCCGGATTCCAGAGCCCTGCGCAGAGAGCAGTTGCCTCCTCGGGGTGCCTCTCTCCATCTCTCTGCCTTCACCACCCCGCTCCCAGGCCATGTCGGTCCCTACAGGGTCCGTTATCCTGGGAGCAGTTCAAGGTTCTCTGGCCTTCCCTCATATGTTAGATACATGCATGAGCGGGTCTTTCGACTCTCCCACCGCCGCAGGAATCCTCTGGACATTCAGTTCCCATCATCCTCGTCTCCCTCCTCTGAGGAGAGGAACCCTGCTCATCTGTCCTCCGATGCTGATTTCACAGAATATCAGCGTTCCTCCTCGAGGATGGTGAGGGATCTTGATTTCCTATGTTCGGAGAGACAATACCCGAGCGGGTGGCGTAGAATTCCTTGGTGAATTCAGTGCCCAGCATCTGGTGGTACCTTCCTGGCCTATCCCCTTCCAGGAGGCGTCTATCCGGTCCTGGCAGTTCCCTGCCGCTTCTTCCCCAGCCCCGGCGGACTGCCAGCGTAGGTATTGTGCCCCCTCTGAGTCTCTAGGTTCCCTTCCCAACCCGTCCTCAGGTTTGGTATACCTGGATACTCCTTCTGGGCGCCGTTGCCTGGCGCACGACCGCCCACCGGATTCGGACTCTCTCCAGTTCGACCGTTGGGGGCGAAGAGTGTTCTCTTCTTCTCGTGCGAGTGCATGTATTGCATCACATCAGGCTCACCACGCTGCCTACAACCGGCATCTGTGGTCGATGATGTCCCAGCTGCTGGCATCTATGCCTGACACGGAGCAAACCAGACAAGCCGTTGCCCTCTCCGCGGTAGGCCTGGAGCTGGCAAGACACCAAGCAAGGGCATCTTATGGCGTCAATGAGGTGGCTTCCAGGCTTAAGGGACAGCGATCTGCATCAGGCGGACGGCATGGCTTCGTCTCTCAGGTTGTCACCCCTGGCCCGGCGTGGGTGATTCGCTCCGCCTTCCGGGGACCCGTCTTTTCTCATCCAGAGCTAGGAGACTTTTACGGGGCTCCTCCGTCTCCTCGTCCTCGGGAGGCACCTCCTAGCTCTTCTCCCACTTAGGCTTTCTGAATAAGCCAGGGTCTTCTCCTTCTGTTTCTCACCAGCAGAAGGCTGGGGTCTTGTTCCCTCAGGTATGGCCTCTTCCCCTCCTGGGAAGAGGAGCTTGTACTCACCCAGAAGTAATGAATGGTGAAGATTGACAAGGAAGATAGGAAAATACGTACCTACCGTAATTCTTGATCTTCTCTTGTATCTTCACCATTCATTACTACCTCCGCCCACCATCCCCTCAGTGGCCTCTTCCCTGGCTTCTCCACCTCCCGTCTCCTTCCTCTCTGCATTATATAAAATATAGGAAAATTGCTTCATTTTCAAAAAAAAAAAAAAAATCTTGGGGGTTTAAATCCAGAAAATTATTTACTCTAAGATTCATGGGCCATCTCGCTGGATTGCATTGGCGATCAGACTGCACAACTATCTCTTGCTATTCTTATGGCAAGATACCTCTGGGGTTGTTTGGCCTGGCTCAGGCTATTCAGTTTTGATCCTGCAATCCCGTGTTCAGATAGTTGCCCTGAAATCTAATCCCCCCCCTCTATTCTTGCCTTGCAGAGCAGAGGAACGAGTACGTCTGTTCCTTTCTCTTCTAAAAAAAAAAAAATGCTGAGGGAACTCTCTCCGACTGCTATAGGCATCTTGGTATCTGGGTCATGCATCTAGTTAAAAAAAAAAAAAAAAAGGAATAGGAGAAATCAAACAAGAAGGCAAATGAGAAGGTAGGCTATCCTTCGCTGTTTTGCTAAGTGGTTTCTCCCTTTAAGTGTCCTCCTGGACAATTTTACAGTAGAGCTCTGCTGACCATATCCAATCTTAGCCAGCCTAAGCCTTGGCGGCCTTAGCCAGTCAGTCTGAGTCCCATTTCTATCTTGGAACGCCTGAAAGGCTTACATTTCCATTTCTAAACCCTGAGCAGCGCCTCATGCTGCTGGGTTTTATTCTTCCCTCCCTCGCCGCCTCCAGTTAAAGGCCTTCCGCAGCCAGGAGCCCGAGGTGGGTGTCAAGAACAATGGCATGTTGAAGATGAGGACTATGCCCTCCTGAGTCTGTCTAGCGGGTTCGGTGAACCTTCTCTTCAGCTCTCATCTCCGGGATTCTTGCTTCCCTTTAGTCGAGCCTTCAGCTACAAGCTAACTATGCTCGTTGGGCATTCTGGTCCCTTCAACATCCCATCTCTCTCTCTCTTTCTTCTTCTTCTATTTTCTCATTTCCTTACTCATCTCTCCTCCTAGAGTCGCCCGAGGTAGGAGGCCCTGCACTCCTAGGCTAGGGATGTTCTTATCTCCTCTGTCCTTCCTCCATCGGCTTATTCCTTTTCAGTTCATTCTTCCTTGCTTTTGCTATCCCTCGGCTATCTTGCCTCGCTATCTATATTTTCTGCTTTCATTTTGCCTCCTCGGCTCACAGAACTGAGTTGGAGGAGGAGATGTCGCATTAATCTACCGCGCATGACGCATGACGCCGCTCTGAGGGCGGGCCGTTAGCAACTTTTAAAAAAAAAAAAAAAAAAAAAAAGTTTCAGATGGTGCGCATCGCTTTACACCCAGTAAGTAATGAATGGTGAAGATACAAGAGAAGATCAAAAATTACGGTAGGTACGTCATTTTCCTATTCTTCCCTGCACTCTTGAAGCCCATATCCCATCTGGCAGGGGTAAATGAGTCTATGTACGGAATAGACAAGAGAAGATGTCTCCACCTCCTTGCTTCTTTATGTAAAAGAATCCCATGCCAGATGACCAGAGTAGGGTCTGTATAAGGTTCCTTTCCCAGGATGAAGATGGCTTTACCTCTTGCTTGAGGAGGGTGTTGTTCAGGTTTGTGAGGGCTCCCTCCCGAAGTTCCAGTGTTTTCCATTTATCCAAATATGTACGGTCTAACCAATAGAAGGCTGTTCTTAGCTGAGCTGCGTGATGATATAGTTTTAAATTTGGTGAGGATAAACCTCCCTCTCTCTTGGGAATCTGGAGAGCTGACAGTCTGACCCTTGGTCTCTATGTGCTCCATAAAAAATGAGATCCCCCTGTTAAGTGAGTTAAAAGTAGGAGTCTGAGATAAGTATGGGGATTGTTTGTACTAAGTATAACAATTTAGGGAGGATTATCATTTTAACGGCTTCCACTCTCTGCACTAAGGGGATAGGGATTAGTGTCCATTCATCCAGTTCTAATTTAATTTTTCTTAGGATTGGGGTGAAATTAAGGGAAAATAGCTGGTCGGCTTGGGGGCTTAAAAGGACCCCCAGGTACCTTAAGTGGGAAAGGTTCCATTTAAAAGGAAAATTCTTTTGAATCCACTCTGAGGGTTCATAATGGAGTTGTAAAACCTCCGTCTTGGCCGTGATTATTCGATATCCAGCTACATGACCAAACTCTGTCAAGCATGAACATAAGGGTGCTAAGGACTGGTCTGGGTTTTTGAGATAAATTAGCAGGTTCTCTGCATATAGGGCTAATTTGTGAGTTTCCCCACCCAATTCCCAACCCTGTATTGTTTCTTCCGGTCTTATTGCTTGTGCCAAGGGCTCAAGATATAATGCAGAAAGAAGAGGGGAGAGGGGGCATCCCTGCCTAACGCCACGTCTCAGAGATAGTGGAGGGGATATCCTCCCATTAATTTTAACATACGCCCTGGGATTAGTATAAATATTGTTTATAATTTTGATGAAGGTTTGAGAGAAACCAAACCTGCTTAAAGCTGAACCCAGGAATTCCCATGCTACCCGGTCGAAGGCCTTCTCTGCATCCAGACTTAAAAGCAAGAAAGGAGACCCCAGCCGGGCAGCATGATGCAGAATGTGCAAAGTTCTCTCAATATTATCCTGGGTCTGCCTACCTGGTAAGAAACCCATCTAATCAAAATCAATTAATCTGGGGAGCACCATCTCTAAGCGTTTTGCCAATATTGAGGCATATAATTTATAGTCCATGTTAAGGACAAATATGGGGCAAAATGCCTTACATTGTGTGACATCCCTGCCTGGTTTGGGTATGCTTGAAATAACTGCATAATTCCAGGAGTCAGGCAACACCTCCCCTGATTGTGCAGTTATACATGCCTCTAATAAAAGGGATTTAAGTTCCTTTTTAAAAAAACTAAAGAATTCTGAGGTATACCCATCTCGTCCAAGGGATTTATCTGTCTTTAAATTTTTAATTGCGTTTTCCAATTCTAAGGAAGTAATTGGTGCATCAGTGGAATTCCTAAGTTCCTGTTTCAGCTTCAGGAGATTAAGCCACTCTAAGTATGCCTCTATTTGTGGTGTGTTTGGGAATTGTCCTGGGGTATAGAGATTCTGATAGAAATCCCTAAAACTGGCTAAGATTTTTTCTGGTGACTTTATCAGATGACCAGATTTAGGTTCCTGAATCTGGGTAACAGTAGTCTGGGCTGTCTGTTGTCTCGGATGGTGGGCCAAGAGACGTGATGCTCAGGGCCCATTTTCATAATATCTCTGGCATAAGTGTTGCAGCACCTGCTCTGTTTTAACATCCAATAAGTTTTGGATCTGTTGTCTAGTTGCATGCAGACCTGCCTGAACCGAGGCATTCCCACTAGCGTGCTGTCTCTGTAACTTTTGCAGTTGCTTTTGGAGGTTGTCGAACTGCTGGTTTTGCTGCCGTTCAAGGTGAGCAGCTTATTTGATACAGTCTCCTCTAAAAACTGTCTTTAACTTATCCCACAAGGTAGTTCTGGAAATGTCAGGTGTATCATTTTCCCGCATAATCTGTGTTATTCGTGCTTTGGCCATGTCGGTAAACTCTTTTAAGTTGACAGATAATTATTAAATTTCCAGAGGTTCTGTCCCTTGTCAATACTCCAATTCACTCTCAAGAACAATTGGGAGTGATCAGAAAGAACGGATGGGGCCTGCTGACATTCCATCACTTGACTTTGATGTTCCCCAGATACAAAAAAATAATCAATTCATGAATAGGAGCCATGGGCATGAGAATGTGTATACTCCCTTTTACCTGGGTTTTGCATTCTCCATGCATCCACCCAGAAAGCTCTTTTTAGATGATCCGTGACCGCTCTACTGGCTGGATTTTGCCTGAATGCTGGTACTGTAGATATATCTAGTTGTTTCCAGATCTGATAGAAATCCTCCCCCCTTCCCAGAATTAGCATACCTTTCTTTTTTTTTTTTGCATGCTATGTTTACCGCCTCTCCCATGCCACACTGGCCCCCACTCCTTCGGGCTCCACAAGCTCCTCGACACCACTGGCCTTTATCCAGCCCTCCTCAGGTCCTCATATCGCAGCCGATCCCCTGGGATATCCCGGTGTATCCCTATCACCGGGCGGGTCCCCCTCCTCCGAGGGGGAAGGGCACTGGGACGGAAGAGAAGACCCCCCGGCACACACTACATTAGGGCCTGGGGGATGCTGCTGAGGAGCAGGAGGCCCTGGACAGGCACTGGAGGTGCTCGAGAGAGCGGGGAGCCGTCCTCTAGGCGGCCAGTGAGCGATTTTCCGTTTTTTTCTGTGTGGGGGCAGCATGGTGACGTCAAGGCATACGCCGACGCCCGCTCCTCCCCCAGGTAACTGGGCCGTACAGCCTGCCATGCTCCCAGCCTCCGCTAGGAGCCAGCAGGTACCGGACCTGTCCCCTGCCCTCCCCCCAGAGAAGGAGCGCTGTCGCGGGACGCTCAATCCTTCCCTTCCCCGGCCGGCCCTCCAGTGACCGGGTCCGCTCAACCCGGTCGCTGGCGTCGCAAGCAGGAATCCAACCGCTGCGCCGGCGGGCCGGCCGGGAAGCATACCTTTTTGAAGCTCTGATTTTTTGCAATAGGGAACAGACTGCCTCTTTTGTGGAACCCGGTGGGATATACAACAACGCCAGTGTAATGGGAGAGACCTCCAGATTACCTGTCAGCACAGCCAAACGCCCCTCCTGGTCAATGTAGGTTGATGTTGATTGAAATTGTATCCCACGGGAAACCAGTATCACAGTACCCCTCCTCTTCCCTTTCCCATATGATGCAGCGACTACCTGACTAAATCCAAATTTCCCCAGTTTTTGTTGTTCAGCCCTATTAAGATGGGTTTCCTGCAATAGAACAAAATATGGTTCTAGGGACATGGATATGTTGTTCAATCCACACTTCATGGCAGGTTCCTTGCCGGAAGGTCTTCAGGCTGGCTCCTCCCACCCACCCGGGTGGTAAAACTCTCGGCTCCACCCCATGACGCCAGAGCTTCCTTACCGATTGGAAGCTCAGGTTCCCTCCTTAGCGCTCTGCGTTTTAGGCCTGGATCCAGACTCTTTGGTTAAACCAAAACATATTCTCAAATTTTCTAGACTTCGGTCTGTTTCTTCCTTCGCGGCTGCAATGGGTAAGTCGACTTCTGGATTTCGGTGGTGCCCATGTGGGCAGATGTCGTCTCGGACTAATCCGCACTCCACGTGCGTTTAGTGCTACGTAGGCTTGAGCACGATCCATGAAGCCTGCTGGTGTGCAAGTCCTTCTCGCCAATGTCCTCGAAGACCGTGCTGCCAGACTCCAACTTGGGTGCCCTGAGAGACATATTCCTCCGGTGAAATCAAAGGAGGCCCATTGGGTGGTGTCCGGCGGCGGGCTCGGCTGAGCAACTTGAGCAGATGATCACCCTCGAAGAGGTGGCGGCCTAGGCCGCATCTTCGTCCTCCTCGGTCGCGGCATTTATCCCGCTCTCCTTGGGCTCCTCCTACACTGCTTCTTTTAAGGAGCTTTGTCATTCCCTCTCTACAAAAGGTGAGGGTCCATCGGGACATTCCTCTCGGTCCAAGAAGGACTCGAAGGGTAAGTCCCACCGTTGGCGTTCGTGGGAGCGGGAGAGGTCCCTTTCCCTGGACAGTCGACACTCTACTTCGGTCGAGGTTGCGGCTAAGGCTGCTGGCTTCACGATGTCCCTGTCAGCTCAGCCGGCCGAGACACCCGTCGACGTGGCCGAGATTTTTCTCGACCCGTCGGATGGGCTGTCGACTGGAGAAGCAGACAACCCTTCTTCACCGGTTCCCCCGGTGGAAACCAAGGACTTGCCTGCATCTCCTGTGCCGGAGTCCCCGGTTAAGGTTCCCGAGCTGAGGGAGGAATGGGTTTCCCCGCTCCCTCCCAGACCCACCATCAGAAATACCGACAGTCTCGGTCTCGGACCTCTTCTTGGTCCAGCCGATCCCGCCGACACTGGCGGTCTCTATCTTGGCACCGAGGAAAGCGGCTACACCACTCGTCCTCGTCTTCTTCCTCCTCGGAGGAAAAGCTTCGGCGTAGATTGCGTCAGCCCTACGAGGACTTCATGTGGCAGCAGCTCCTTCTGACCAGGAACAAGCCGACCCCTTCATCTTCCCCGGCCATTAAGTGGCTGTCACCGTAATGGCCGAAACAACCCCTTGTGGTTATCGAGGAGCCCAAACCGGCTCCGGTTGTTCGGACGAAACCAGCTACACCACCCATTGTGGTGGAACCCCTGCCTCCACAACCTAAATCTGGGGCTCCAACCAAGGATTCTTGGTCGGGTCAGGGGTTGCCCCATCGGTTGTCGGTCACCCTCACTCCCGATCGTCCTCAGCAAGTGGAGGGTGGCTCAGGCCCTAGGCAGCTGTTCGCAGACTCCTCGGAGTCTGATGATGACTCTTCCCTGTTCTCCAGGCCCCTTGACCTGGAGTCCACTGGCGGACAGTCGGTGGATGAGAGCCCATCCTCGTTCATGGGTTTACTTCAGCTCATCTCAGAATCTACTGGGATGAAGCTCGAACCTGTGTCTAAGCGGGCCAAGTATCCCCTCACGGAAATACTGGACCGATGGGATTCTCCCACGGAGGCCTTTCTGGTGGCTGAAGCCATTGTTGGCGCAGCTTTGGAGTTATGGCAGCCGGCTTCTTGTCCTGCTCCTTTGGCCAGGAAGTACGCAGTCCCCACCGGTTCACTATCCGGTTTTTCAGAGCACCCCTCTGCGGAAGGGCTTGTTACCGATAGTGTTTTCCAGCATTCCGGGAACACCAGGGACGTGGACAAGCCTCCCGACAAAGAGTCCAAGAAGCTGGACTACGCCGGGCGTAAAGTGTACGCTGCATCCTCCCTAGGTCTTCATCAGGCCAGTTCGGCCGTACTAATGGCACACTTTTCCCACGCCCTTATGGGCTCCCTGGATGAGGTGATCCCTCATCTCCCGGCTGACCTCCAAACTACGGTCAAGCAGGTGCGGGATCAGGAAGAGCGATGGCAAAGCAGCAGCTCCAAAATGCTCTTGATATTGGAGACTCTTGTGCCCGGTCAGTAGCGGCCGCAGTGGCCATGCGCCGCAGAGCTAGGCTGCGGATCTCCACCTTCACAGCGGATACCCAGCACAAGCTGGCAGACTTCCCCTTCCTGGGTACCGACTTGTTCGGTCCCGGGGTGGAGGGCCATTTGCAGAGGATCGAGAAGTCCAATCCCACCTTGGACTTGGTCACGTCTGCCCAGAAGGATAAAGGCCACCAGCAGCAGCGTAAGCCCTTTCGGCCTTCTGCCCCCTGTGGCACATCCGGCCTAGCAACACCAGCATCAGGGCCAGCAGACTCGTACTTGGCACCCCAAAGCCAAGCCTGCAGCTTCCTCCAGCAGGAAGCCGGGAGGAAAAGGCCGGGGAGGTCCCTTGGCCAGTCCCTCCTCCAAGCCTGCCCAGTGATGGGTTGAGGGGTGTTGCCCCCAGCCTTGTCGCACACCCCGTGTTCCCCCCGTGAGGGGACGGCTCCCCACTTCCTTTCCGCCTGGTCCACTATCACCACGGACCGCTGGGTGTTTGAAGTGGTAGGAAAGGGTCTGCTTCTGGAATTTGAGCAGGCCCCACCCTTCTGAGCAGTCACCCCACGGGGGGCTACGGGGTCCGCGGCCTCTCTGTCGGCCCATCGAGCTGACATTGCCTTGCTCCTCCACAAGGAGGTGATCAGGGAGGTGGCGGATCCTCCACCAGACCCAGGGTTTGTGTCCAGGTATTTCCTGGTCCCGAAACGGACGGGGGGCTGGCGCCCCATTCTAGATCTGCACGACCTGAACAGGTTCCTAAGGTCTCGAACCTTCAGGATGGTCACTCTGGCTCAGATCATTCCATCCCTGGAACAAGGCATGTGGTTCTGTTCTCTGGACCTCCAGGACGCGTTCTTTCACGCCCAATCCGTCCGTCCCACCAGCAATTCCTCCACTTCAGAGCAGAGGGGTCCATTTAAGAGTTCCAGGCCATGCCCTTCAGCCTCTCTCCAGCTCCCAGGGTCTTCACCAAATGCATGGCAGTGGTGACAGCATTCCTGTGGCGCCGAAGGGTCCGAGTGTACCCTTACCTGGACGACTGACTGATTGCGGCCTCCTCCAGACCGGAGGTGGAGCGGTCCATGGATCTGGCCCTCCAGGTTTGCTCTCAGGTTGGCCTCCTCATCAACAAGGCCAAATCGGAACTCGTGCCAAAGCAGGTGATCCAATTCATCGGGGCACAGCTCGACTCTCTTCGAGCCAGAGCACGGCTCCTGGTGGACAGGGCCGAGGTTCTTTCTTCCTTTGCCCAGTCATTTCTGGTTGGGCAATTGCACCCTGCCCGGGACTTCCTGCACCTCCTGGGCCTCATGGCGGCCTGCACCAGCGTGGTCCGTTGGGCCCGTTGGCACATGCGTCCCCTACAATGGGGACTGGCCAGCTAATCGTCACAGCCAGTGGCAGTGACCCAGGAGATGTGAAACGCTGTCCAGTGGTAGATCATTCCAGCTCATCTGCAGGAGGGCATCCCGTTTGTCCGCCCCGAGCCGACGGTCACTCTATCGACCTACGCTTCTCTGATGGGTTGGGGTGCCCATCTGGGGAGCACAGAGCACATGGTCTCTGGTCCCCACGGGAGTCCCGATGCCACATCAACCTGCTGGAGCTTCAAGTGGTCTGACTAGTCCTCACCGCCTTCGCTCTGTTTGTACGGGGTCAAGTGGTCCAGGTCCAGATGGACAACACCACGACCACGTACTACCTAAACCGCCAGGGCGGGACACGCTCCTTGCCCCTGTGCAAGGAAGCTCTCCGCACTTGGTCCCTCGTGAGCAGACTGGAGGTGAATCTCCTAGCCATCGATGTGGCGGGAGCCTCCAACACTCTGGCCGATGCCCTAAACCGGATAGGCGCTGCATCTCACGAGTGGTCTCTCCTGCCGGAGGTAGTGCACGATCTGTTCTCCCACTGGGGCACACCTCAGGTGAACCTGTTTGCCTCCAGGGAGAATGTGAAGCTGAGACTGTTTCATGCCTGCCTCCCTCTGCAGGGGGATGCCTTCTCGAGGCCATGGACCCCAGGCCTCTTTTACGCCTTTCCCCCATTTCCCTTGATCCACAAGGTGCTTCTCAAGGCGAGGAGGGACAAGGCGCAGGTGATTCTGGTAGCCCCAGACTGGCCCTGCCAGTTCTGGTATCCAGATCTCTTCATCCTCCGCTCCAGGCTCCCGAGGCAGCTCCCAGCCCGCCCTGACCTGATCTCAGTCAACTAGGAGAGGTTCTCCAACCGGACCTTCAATCCCTGCACCTGACGGCCTAGTTCCTGAGCGGCTAGAGTTCCAGGCCTTGGGTCTTTCCGACAAGGTCCTCAATGTTGTTGAGGCATCCCGTAAGGAGTCGACCAGGAAATGCTACGCCTTCAAATGGAAGAGATTCTCCATTTGGTGTCAGGGTAAGGGGTTGGACCCCTGCTCCTTGGCCAGCATTCTGGACTACCTGTGGTCCCTTTCTCAGCTAGGGCTTCGGTCGACTTCCCTAAAGGTGCACCTGGCAGCTATCTCTGCTTACTGGGTGTGGGCCGGGAAGCAGTGGGTGGTGCAGGAGAAAGTGGTCTGGTGCTTTTTCAAAGGCCTTGATCACATATCCCCTCCGGTGCGAGAACCTCCACCTCTGTGGGATCTACTGCTGGTATTGGCTAAGCTCATGGGCAAGCTATTTGAACTGATGCACAGGTGTGACATCTCTCACCTGTCGTGGAAGACCGCCTTCTTGGTGGCTATCATGTCAGCCAGAAGGATGGGAGAGCTCCAGGCGCTTTCCATCGAGTCTCCTTATCTGGTCTTCCACAGGGACAAGGTTGTCCTGCACCCCCACCCGAAGTTCCTTCCGAAGGTGGTGTCGGAGTTTCACCGTAAGCAGGTGTTGACTCTGCCGGTGTTCTACCCCAATCACACCTTGGAGGCCGAATATAGGCTCCATACTTTGGACCGTAGGAGAGCGCTCTCTTATTATAAGGAGCGAACGGCTGACGTTCGGGGAGAGGTTCGCCAGCTGTTTATCACCTACGCTGAAGCTGCACCTGGCAGACCTGCAGCCAAGCGGACGATAGGCAGGTGGGTCACCTCCTGCATAGATCTCTGCTACAGGTTGGCAGGCATGGAGCCTCCCAAAGGGATGAGAGCTCATTCTACCCACCATACTGCTGAATCATTGGCTGCTTCCAGGGACATCCCTATCTAGGAAATCTGCAGGGCTGCTGCCTAGAAGTTAGCACACACCTTCATTACCCATTACCACATCGACCTTGAGTCACGCTGGGATGCTGGTTTTGGGACCTCAGTTCTCCAGTCCTTGTTTCCTAAATAGGGGGTGTGCGCCTTGCCTCCCTCCTCCCGGAGAACTTCTAGGAGTCTGCCATGAAGTGTGGATTGAATAACTTATCCATGTCCCTAGAAATACAGGATCTTACTTCGAGACACAGCTCTTGCAGCAGGTTACACCATTAGAACTGAAGCCAGCAGGTGTCAGGACCCCACGGAAAAATTCTAGCTAGCTATCTTCAGCGGGGACCGCCCCCGACGTCGGTCCCGCCTCCGACGTCAGACGTAGTACATAAGGGGGCGGTCCCGCCGATTCCCCAGTTCTGTCCCGCCGTCGACTTGCATGTCTCGACCCTTCGGTTCAGTCTCTAGCGCGCGATGTGTGGTTACGTTCTTTCCTACGGGAAATTTGAATTTCTACAATCAAGTTTTTCTCTGATGTCCTCTCCGACCTCCGGTCACTCCTCTAAGTGTGCTTGTGGGAAGCAGATCCCCTTCAAGGACCCTCACTCGGCCTGCGTCCGGTGCCTAGGCCCAGACCACGACACCCGGGCCTGCTCCTTTTGCCAGGGGTTTAATAGCAGAACCCGGATCCGTCGCCAGAAGGCCCTTCAGGCTTTTTTGCTGGAAGAAAAGATTAAGACCATGTCTTCCAAGGGGGACTCTTCGAAGAAGACCCACAAGCATGCTGAAAAATGTAGGGAGAAGGCCCCTTCCAGGTCCCCATCTAGGGCCTCAGACTCACGCAGCTCTGGTTCCAGGTCCGACCGCTCCCCTTCCTGGGCCAGCTCTCAGCCTCCCCCTGCTGCGGTCAAGAAGTCTTCATCCTCTTCTCAGGCCAAGACTGCCAGACCTTCCTCGTCCTCCAGGGCCCTGGTCAAGTCTGGGGATCGCCACCATCACCATAAGTCGGGTTCCCTCCTTTCTGAACCTGACGTCAGGTCGGCTTCCTTGCCTCCTCGCAAGACCTTGGAGCTTACCTCTCTGAAGAGACTGCAGGACCCGACGCGCCCGTCGTCGTCCTCTTCCCACAGATCCCCGGAGCCGCCGTCGGCCAGATGACCGTCGCCGGCCAGGCCAACGCATCATCGGACGCCGGTAGGGGGACCGGTGCCCGCTCCTGTTGAGAAGAGAACCCCGATGCCTCCGACCGACGTCGGTCAGGAGACCATCACCGAGGAGGAATTGACTCAGCCCGAGGACCAGACGGGCGACCCCGGTCCTGTCGAGACGCCCAGGGAACCCTCGCCATTACCCGAGCCCCATATGGAGCCGGCGCCGGGACCCGACGACCGTCCACCGGCGCCCGGACCGTCGTCGGGCCTTTCCATGGTAGAAGTGAAGGAGCTGTTCACTTACTGGTGGGACACCATAAAGAAGGACATGGTTCCCACTCCACCTCCTCTTCCTCCTCCTCTTCCTCCTACACCGATTACTCCTCCAGTTCCTGCGCCCCCCTCCCCATCGGGGTCGACAGGCGCTACCTCCTCCGGGAGCACAGAACACCTCAAGGGAGACCAGACAAACGGAGACCTCCGTCCAAATCCTCTTCCAGGTCACCCAGCCCTAAGAGACCCAGAAGGCGCCCGACGATCGCCTTGACGGAGGACACAGGATCAGAGTTCTCAACATCCAGATCCCCATCTCCCCTCTCCATCCCTTCTCCGGATCCACACGAGATGCCAAAGTCTCCTCCGGATGACCCTTCGTTCTCGGATATTATGAGACACATCCGAGAGAACATGGGATGGGATGCGGAAGAGCTAGACCCCGGAAGGCTACGCCTTGCAAAGTATCTTCGGCAGAAGGACCCCAAGCCTGTGGTGGTGCCACCCTTGGTAGACACTTTCGTGGACGTCACCAAGGCAGCGTGGAAGCGTCCACATTCGCTCCCAGCGATGCCGAAGAAAGCTGATCGCTTGTACAAGGCTCCCAGGGAAGACCAGTACTTGACTCAGCATCCTCAGGCCTACTCTCTGGTCATAACAGCCTCACATGACCGGTCCCAGAGACCGCAACATCTGAGCACCCTGCCACCGGACCCAGAGTCCAAACAGCTGGACACTATGGGTAGGCGCACGTATGCTTCCGCTACCTGCGCCATCAGATCCCTGAATTACTTGACCCACATGGTGCAGTTCCAAAATGCCTTGTGGGAACAGGGTCTGGATGCGGCTGAGAAACTGCCGGAAGGTGAGCAGAAGGAGGAGATGCTTCAGCTCCTTCGTACGGGTTCGGACGTGGGAACCCAAGTGCTACGAGCCACGTATGACTCCGCGGACTCCTCAGCCCGAGCAGCAGCTTCAGGCATATGCATCCGGAGACACTCTTGGTTATCGTCTCCGGCTTTACCCTGGACATCCAGAAGAATATCATGGACGCCCCATTCGAGGGAGAAGTCTTGTTTGGTAAGCCCTCAGAGAAGATTATTACCAAACTCCAAGAGGCCGGGAAGGCGGTGAGGTCGGTTCAGGCCATGTACCGACCCAAGCTTAGTTCCTTTCGTAGGAACCAAAGCCAATTCGTGGACAGACGCAGAGGCAACAGTCCCGCCCCGCTCCACAACAGAGGGGCTCTGGCTTTCGCAGAGCCCAGAGGAAACAACCCGCAGGCCGTAGCCAGCATACTTCCAAGCCGGTCCAGCCAGCGGGACCCTCAGCCGCCACAGCCTGACTCCTTTCCGGCCCCCGCCCCTCAGGATCAATGGGAAATCATGGTCGGGGGTCGCATTGCGAACTTCCTGCCGGGATGGCAGGCTATAACCACCGACAGGTGGGTTCTTCAGTTGGTCGGAAGAGGCCACTTTATAGAATTCGCAGAAAAGCCACCCTCGAGGCCTCCTTTGCTCTCCCGGTACCCGGGTCAGCACAAGTCACTGATCTGGCAAGAAATCCTCGCGCTCTTGCAAAAGGGAGCGATAGAGTAAGTCCCGGAGAACCAGAGAGGACGAGGATACTATTCCCACTTCTTCCTGGTTCCAAAGAAAACAGGGGACCTCCGTCCGATTCTGGACCTCAGCGACCTCAACGTGTCGGTCGCCTACAAGAGATTCCATGGTGACTCTTCCAGGTCTCATTCCCATGCTGAAGCAAGACGCCTTCTTAGCGTCTCTAGACATGCAGGGCGCATACCTGCACATCCCTATAGCTCAGGCGCATAAGAGGTTCCTGCGCTTCGAGTTTCTCGACCACCACCTTCAGTTCCGAGCCCTTCCATTCGGACTGTCATCCGCACCCAGGGTCTTTACCAAATGCATGGCAGTCGTGGCAGCGTCTCTAAGGAGACAGGGCCATTATGTGTTCCCGTACCTGGACGATTGGCTTCTCATGGCTGCCTCCAGAGAGGCGTTGTTATGAGCGATCCAGAGCACCCAGGACCTGTTCCGATCTCTGGGCATCATAATCAACCACGAGAAGTCTCTCCTGGTACCGTCGCAGAAGCTGCAATTTATAGGCGCAGTACTGGACACCGTTCAGGGAAGAGCATTTCTTCCAGACGACAGAGCGGAGCGCATCAGATCCCTCATCAGGGAGTTGTCATCGAACAAGACCGTCCCTGCCAGGTCGGTCCTTCGCTTGCTCGGACACATGGCTGTGGCCATTCCTACCGTCCCTTTCGCAAGGCTCCACATGCAGGTAACTCAGTGGATGCTCAAGGTGCAATGGGATCAAAGGCAAGACCACATGCAGCATCCGGTCAGAATCACGAATACACCGTGATTCGAGACTGGCAGTGGTGGCTAGACCCAGGGTCACTCTCCACGGGCGTCCCGTTTATAGTGCCATCCCGGAGGTAATCCTCAACACAGACGCCTCAGGTCTAGGGTGGGGAGCACACCTGGACGGGGTGAAGTCCCAGGGTACGTGGACCCCTCTGGAAGCTCATCTCCATATCAATGTCCTAGAGATGAGGGCTGTCCTTTATGCCCTGCAGGCCTTTCAGTCAGAAATCCCGCCGAGTACTCTCCTGCTTCAGACAGACAACACGGCGGTGATGTATTACCTCAACAAACAAGGAGGCGCACACTCTTACCCCCTTTGCAGGGAGGCCATGAGGGTGTGGGATTGGGTAATCCGACACGGCGCGAATCTGATCACAGTACATGTTCTGGGGTGGACAACACGATTGCAGATGGCCTGAGTCGCTCCCAGGCCAGAGTCCACAGTGGGAACTTCTTCAAGAGGTAGCAGAGGATCTGTTTCTTCGATGGGGAACTCCAGAGTTGGACTTGTTCGCATCCCATCCAACGCAAAACTGCCCAATTTGTGCTCGCTAGATCCAGGGCCTGGTGTTTTCTGGTGAGACGCGTTGTCCCTCTCCTGGGCGGACAGATTCTTCTACACTTTCCCTCCCTTCCCGTTGATCCAGAGAGTTCTTCTCAAACTGCGCAGGGAGTAAGCAACCATGATCCTTGTGGCCCCCTTTTGGCCCAGACAGATATGGTTCCCTTTACTGATTCAACTATCCCGGGAACCTCCGCTCCCATTGCCGTTCAGCTCCCATCTCTTGTCTCAGGAGGAAGGTTCACTGGTCCACCCGGACTTAAGCTCACTGAACCTGCATGCATGGCTCCTAGAGACATAGCCATCTTAATCGCGAGGGTCGCAAGAGGTTGCGGAAGTTCTTTCTGCAGCCAGAAGCGACAGCACTTGTCGACGTCGCCATGAAATGGCCCGTTTTGTTTATAGTTATGTCGCGAGCACGCGATTTTTCCCCTTTAGGTTGCCCGGTGGAGTGGTGTTGGACTACCTGCTCTCCCTTTTCCGTTCGGGTCTAGCCTACTCCTCTATCAAGGTGCACCTCTGTGCCATCTCTGCCTACCACCTTCCGGTGGGACATCGCACAGTGGCACAATTAGACGCCTCTCGGGAATTTTTGAGAGGGGTGTTACATCTTAGGCCACCCATTAAGGACCCAGTGCCTCCATGGGATTTGCTCTTTGTCCTGGAACAACTCACGCTCCCCCCTTGAACCTGCCGCTGATTGCGAGCTGCGTTTTCTGTTGTGGAAAACGCTGTTTTTGGTTGCTGTTACTTCAGCGAGAAGAGTTTCTGAGCTTCACGCTCTCATGTGCAAAGAGCCTTATTTAGTTTTCCACCGGGACAGAGTATCCCTGAGGACGAATCCTAAATTTTTGCCTAAGGCGGTTTCTACACTCACTCTCAATCAGGATATTGACCTGCCGGTCTACTTCCCGAACTACTCTAATAGAGGCGAGGCACTGCTCCACACCCTGGATGTTCACCGCAGCTTGAGGTATTACCTCAACAGAACAAAACAACTTCGTAGTTCAGAGCAACTTTTCGTTTCCTTTTCTGAAAGGATGATGGGCCAGCCAGTATCCAAACAGTCCCTGTCTCGCTGGCTTGTCTAGTGTATTTCATACTGTTATGATATTAAACAAAAGTCCCCTCCCGGGAACAGTCCGGGGTCATTCTACTAGGGGTGTGGCCACCTCCTTTGCAGCACTCCGAAACGTCTCCACCTCTGCCATATGTGCTGCAGCCACTTGGAGCTCTGTGCATACATTTATCAGGCATTATAGCCTGGACATCGCTTCTCGGCGAAGAGCCGGCTTTGGCCTGGCGGTGCTACAGGGTCTCCTGTCCTAGATTCAGGACCTGGAATGTAATTCCTAGTTTCCTCCTCCCAGTATGTTGACAGCGTTACTGCTTGGAAATCAGTCCTAATGGTGTAACCTGCTGCAAGAGCTGTGTCTTAAAGTAAGATAGTACAGTTATGTAAGAACTTACCGTAACAGTAGATCTTCGAGAACAGCTCTTGCAGCAGGTACCTTCCCACCCACCTTCCCCCTTGGAGGAGGCATGGCTTAGGCCTTTACTATCAGGGATTTTTCCCTTTTGACTTCTGACGGTGGATCCTCGGTCTCCCATTTCGATGTCTGCCTGCGGCCGGAAGTCTCCGGCGGGAGAACTGGGGAATCGGGCGGGACTGCCCCCTTATATACTACGTCTGACGTCGGAGGCGGGACCGACGTCGGGGGCGGTCCCCTCTGAAGATAGCTAGCTAGAATTTTTCCGTGGGGTCCTGACGCCTGCCGGCTTCAGTCCTAATGGTGTAACCTGCTGCAAGAGCTGTTCTCGAAGATCTACCGTTATGGTAAGTTCTTACGTAACTGTACTTTACTCACCTGTAACAGGAGTTCTAGGAATGGTATATGTTGTTCATCCACACAACCCATCCGGCCTCCCCGGTTTCGACGCACAACCTGGCTTCCAGCGGGCTAGATCTGGCATCATGGGGCGGAGCTGAGTTTTTTACCACCCGGGTGGGTGTGAGGAGCCAGCTTGAAGACCTTCCGGCAAGATTTAAAGCGGCAAGGAACCTGCCATGAAGTGTGGATGAACAACATATACCATGCCTAGAACTCCTGTTACAGGTGAGTAACCTGTATTTTTTGCTTTTTAATGGCCGACAGGACTTTGTCTTTTGATCAGGCTGTTTAACCCATTGATATTGTGGCAGCTGATCTTTATGACAGTCCTATCAGCCACTTAGGTGCAAAGAAATCGCAGTCATGTAATATTATTCTTTCCCTGCCTCTCTCCATCTCTCCTCCAGCTTCTCCCTGGCTCAAAAACTCTTTTTCCCCTTATTATTTTGAATATCCCAATAGTATCGCAGAAATCTGTATCTTCCCATAACTTGTAATGCCAATAAAATCTTATAATGAAAGTGAGAACAAGAAACAAAACATAAACAAGATAACACTCATAACAGTTAAACTTTGATTTCCCCTGGATGGGCGCCAACGAAGTGGGTCTCACCCAAGAGGAAAAACTTTGTGCAAGATGACTCCCAAGGTAGGGGAACATAAAAACATGTTCCCTAAATGCCCGAGTAACCAAGACTCGAGAGGGAGGAGAAGGGGCCAATTTAATGGCTCGTTCCTCCTGGACCCCTAAACTAGTGGTTCCTGGCCAAGTGAAATGGCCTATTGCCACTGATGGCTGTCCGTTCTTGGGTTGTAGTGTAGAGAGGCTCAATTCCTGAAAGACTAAAGGGAGGCACATGAACCCCCACGCAGAAGAGGAGCACCAGCGCGGTCCATGACTGAATCGCACACTGCTGCGTCTTCAAAAAAGAAAGGAACCCCCCCCCCAAACATGTAAAAATTTAATTGCAAACCCCCAACTTATCCCTTCTTGCATCATGACGTACTTATCTCATTAGGAGGTCCAGCGGACTGAGTTCAGTTAGAGTTCATCCTAGAGTGTGAGGTAAATACAGTCCACAAGACTTTTATTTCGGGTGTACATTCTAGACGGACGGAGAAAAGGTGGGAGGAGGCGGGTATAAAGATCAGCAACCCTGAAATGTGGTTCTCTGTCTGGGGGTGCTAAAGAATACTTCAGTTCTTGCTTTGATGTAAATTAACCTCATCTCAGGGTTAAGTCCAAACAGCCTGAGAAACTAAAAAAAAATATGTATATGAGAAGCACCCCTGACTTCTAGTGAACCTCCCCCTTCCCCTCCCCCCAGCCGTATGATGCTGAATATAAAGAAACCTACTCTTCTTTAGAATTAATAACCAAATACTCCCCACGTATGGTCCGTTAGTTGTGCAGTAGTGAAAATTACAATCATCAACAAGCATGGCATCGAAAAAGCCAGCCCTTCACACTGAGAGGGAGATGAGAACATTATTTAAACCCACTCTGTTCTCTCATCCATTCAGGTGTCATCTTCCTGCTCATTAGGCAGCTTCTCCTTACTCTGAGTATGAGTAAGTTTATGTAGCATTGACTTGATGTCTTGGAAAGTGGTACTTGCCGATCCCTTTCCAGACTTCTTGGTATTCTGACGCAGTGCTGGGCGCCACGTGCGCTGTAACTTGGCTGGTTGATCGGAGCGATGAGCTGGTGGTGCAACATCCTGCCCTTTGTTTTCCATAGCCTGAAGTGCTTCCTTGTATGTGTGATGTAACTCAGTGCCTGATGCCCAGTGAACCCGTAGACGTGAGGGATAAGGTGTTTGGAATTTAATGCCCAATTCTTCCAACTTGCGCAGGAGAGGTGCGTAGGCTACGCGCTGTTTTTGTATGGGAGGGGGGATGGTCCTGATCAAAAAATAATCTTGTACCATTGTATTCCACTTTTCCCTGCTTCCAAGTCGTTCTCAATATCACCTCCTTGTCTCGGTAGCTAGAAAATTTGGCCATGATTGATCTAGGTCTGGCATTCTTTGAGATGGGCCTGGGCACTAAAGCACAATGTGCCTGTTCGATTTTGAAAGAAAAAGCCTGTGGAAGCTCAAGGATATGGCGTAGAAGGTCTCCTAAGAAATCAGCCATATCTCCAACTCAGGTAGGCCATAAATTCTTAAGTTGTCCCGTTGGGAACGGGCCTCTAGGTCCCGGGCATTCAGCACTTGTGATCTCTTGTTGCTGGGCCAGGAACTCAACCGCTCGCGAAATGTGCACTAGGTCATCTTCTGCGGTTGAAATTCGTTCCTCTGTAGTGGTTACCCTCGTCTCCAGCTTGGTGAAGTCTGAGTGTAACTTACTGAACTCCTGTTTTGTCTCTGTTCTAAATTGTTTTATTTCTGAAAGCAGGGTTTCGAACCTCAAGCGGGACAGGGTTTCCATTTCTGTTTCGGTGTCTGCTTCCGCCATACTTGCCGGGGATCCTCCGCCGCTGGTGGCTGAGCTAGTCGGGCTCAAAGCAGGGTGATCGCTTTTCATTTTTGCGTTTTTTCGGGTTCTTTTCACAGAGGCCACTCCACTGTGCATTTTATGCATTATTTGCTCAAATTTAGTAAATATGGACTGTGTTGGACCTTTCTTTGCTGAGGAGAAGAGAGAGCTCCGCGATTAGGCCGCCTTGGTGCTGGTGACGTCACCAGAAGTCCCCTTCCTTCCTTCCTAAAGTAGTCTCTGAACATACTTTGAATCAATCCTTGGAACTACCAGTATACTAACCTGAATGCTCCAGTCAAGGTGAAAATCTGCTACATACTTTTAGATGTCCATCGTATACCACGTTACTATACTAATCAGACAAACTCGATTAGAAAAACTTCTCAATTGTTAGTCTCTTTTGCCTCAGGCAGAGAAGGACTCCCAGTTGCTAAAAGAACCTTTTCTTGCTGGTTGGCAAATTGTACTACAGTTTGTTACAAAAATACAACAATCCTTTACCACGACCTGTCCAAGCCCATTCCACTAGAGCTATCGCCACTACTGTGGCTTGTTTTAAAGGAGCCTCCATTTCAGATATTTGCAATGCAGCTACCCGGTCCACAATCCATACATTCACAAGGCATTACAATCTGAATATTGCCTTACGACGTAGGGCAGCCTTCGGACGTGCAGTCCTACAAGGTAATTTATCATAACTGTTCTCCCACATGGACATTACTGCTTGGGAGTCATCCCAAAAGTATTACCTACTGCAAGAGACCACTCTGTGGAAGATAGTAGTTACATAAAATCTTACCGTACCAGTAGATCTTCAAGGAGTGTCTCTTGCAGTAGGTCTGTCCCCCTTCTTCTCCAAGAGAACAAAGTCTGGTCCATTGACTTTGTGTTGGGACTCCTTTGGTACCTCGGGTTCCCCTTGGTCCTCGCTTTGCGAGCTGAATCCGGGGGGAAGGGACTGAGGATAACAGGGACTGCCCACACTTATATAGGAAACAGGAAGCTGATGTTGTGTGGGCAGTCCCTGGTAAAAAAAACAAACAAAAAAAAAAAACACTACTAGTAGAGCTGCCGTGTGCCAGAGCGACCTCTGCCTCAACCACAAAAGTATTACCTACTGCAAGAGACCCTCCTTGAAGATCTACTGTTATGGTAAGCTTTTACGTAACGTTACTTTCAAGGAGTAGTATGTGTGTGACATCCACACCACTCACCCAGTCTCCCCTGGCATGTGGCACATGGGTCCCTGCTTTCAGCATGCAAGATCTGATGTCACAGGGCGGAACCGAGCTTGTACCTCTTTGGTGATGGGAGGAGGTTTGCTTAAAGATGTGCTGATGAACCAGCTCTCAAGAAAAAACTGCCATTGTGTGGATGTGAACCACTTCCACTCTTAGAAGTATACATCTTCTACGAACTAGTCTCTTGCAGTAAGTCATTACTTATGGGGAGTATCCATCAGGTGGCACTGTCACACGGCAGCTTCTTCCAGCAGTCTTTCATGGGGGCCGCCCACATGACATCACTTCCTGTGGATGTGTATAAAAGTGGGCAGTCCCCAGTACCCTCTGTTCATTTTCCTGTCTGCTTCAAGCTCACACACTCAGCTCTCCTGACCTCCTGGGTTGCAGTCCTCGACTAGAACTTCAACCGATTTTCTACCTTTGGGTCCGGGACCTTGCACTTGCTCTCAGCAACCCGGACTTCTATAGCGGGCCTGTGACCCACACACAGTATCCCTGCTGCTCCCAGACTCAGGCTCTCTTGCTGGGTCTGGGGCTTTTAGGGCCTAGCCTGATTTTTGTTCTTCTACAGCAGGCCTAATGTTTCATTAGAGCTCCCGGTACACCTGCTGCTCCCTGGCCCAGGCACTCTTGCTAGGTCTGGGGATTCACTAGGGCTGCTATTAACAGCCCAGCCCAATTTTGCTTCTCTTTCTGCTGGCCTGTGGAACACTCCCAGGCTCTGGCTCTTCTACTTCCAGGGCCTGTGCACCACTCGATGCACCCCTGGCTCCTGCCTCTGGTCCTGGGTATGTGTACTACTACCAGGCCCTGGCTCTTCTTCTTCTTTATTTTTTATTTATTTATTTAGTTTTTGTTGACCGGGTAAGTACACTAGACAAATTCTGCCTATTTTCAGGCACAACCCGGGGGAAGGGGATAGAGATGAATGCCAACTGGCCTTGAACCAGATTAAACTGTTGGTGGTATTTTTAGTGAATGAGGGGAAATTTTGGCCAGGGCACTGGGGGCAATTCCCCTACTCTTTTCGAGAAGTGCCATGGGATCTTTAACAACCACCTGAACTACCACCAGAACAGGCAGATGGGACCTCGGTTTAACGTCTCATTTGAAAGACTGCACCTCAGGAGTGCAGCACCCCCCTCATGCTGCACTACAGTGTCAGTATTGGGATATTAACCCAAGTGCCTGGTGTGGGGGATAGAACCCACAGCCTTCTGATCTCCTGGCCTCAGAGGCGAGTGTGCTATCTGCTGAGCCACTGACACTTCTACTTCCACTAGGCCGGGCCTGTGATCCTCACAGTGCCCCTGCTGCTCCCTTGCCAAGGCTCTCTTGCTGGGCCTTGGGTCTTGCTCATGGCTGATCATCCAGCCAGGCTGGAACAGACCTCAGGGTCGCCTTCAAGACTCCCTGCCCAGGGCACTTGTCCTAGGCATAGGAAGGAACAGGATTCACACTCCTCACACTCCCTCCGCCTTGCTCCATCGATGATGGCTCCTCCGTCATTGATGGTACCTTCCTTGTCGACGGGGCTGCTCCCTCCATTGACGGTGCCTGATGGGCTTGTTCTCTCTTGGGGCTATGTCCCGTCAGCTGAGCTTGTTTCTGAACATTTTCTGTCACCGGGCTGTGTTGCCTCGTCGATGGCATGTTCCTCATTGACGGGGTGCTTCTCCCGTCGATGACACATGTTCTTTCTTCTCCCTTGTTGATGGGAGCGCCTTTCCCATCGAGGTTCATGTTTTTCCTGTTCACTCATTGACGGAGGCCTTTTCTCCATTGATGGAGCGCTCCTCATCGAAGGGCAGCCTCTCCCGTCGACAGGACAGCATGCTTTGCATGCCTTGTTGAGGGGACAGCTTCCCCGTTGACGGGGAGGCATCCTTTTGCTCCCTTGTCGACAGGGATGCTTCCACTGTGCCTCTACTTGTTCCTTCGTTGTCAGGGCTGCTGCCCTCGTAAACGATGGGGGCTTCCCACCCCAGGACTCCCCCTGCTCAGAGCACTGTTTTTTTTGCCCCCGCCCCCAGCTTGTCCCGGCACCGGATGGCATCCTCGGGGGTCCTCCCCCAATTGCCCTTTGGTTGCGCCTTTTTCCGGGCCTTTGGCCCCGCGGCATGGACCTCACCCTGAGTCCCTTGCTCCTTTACTGGTATCAGTCCACAGGGGTCGGGGTGCCTCCACCCGCTGCTCAGGTTCTGTGCTTCCGAGGGTGACTCGCCCTCTTCCTGATGCCACCTCTGGACCCATCCATCTCCGAGCATCGCCCGCATTGTGATGGTGGTCCTGCGGCACATGGGTCAGGGTCCGACCTCTTTCCATTCCCCCCCAATCACTCGGGTGCTTGTGCCCGGACCTGGGGCTTCCCACCTGGTCCCCCCCCCCATATCTGAGGACTCCCTTTATGGTGCTTTCGGGAGGTGAGATCCCTTCATGGGAGATGTCCCTGGTGGGGACCTCTCGGGCCCTGGGAACCTCGGTTCCTTTGTCTGCTTCCTCCCTTATGGAGGTCACCCCGCCTGCACCTCCTGATACCTCCTCACTCCTGGATCCCTCTTTCATGGAGCTTATGCTGCAGATCCAGCGTGCTTTTGGCTTCCCTGCTGCCGATCCGGACTCCTTTCGTCGGGACGTGGCTGCCTACCTGGCCGTTCCTGAGGAGCCTGCCATGATTGTCCCGCCTTTGATTCCTGCGTATTTCACGCACTCTCTCATATTTGGTCTCATCCTACTTCTGCTCAGTCTGCCCCTCATTGCCCTGATTAGCTCAGCCACTGTCTGCCATGCCCTCCCTTTCCCATCACCTGCTCCATGAGTGTTTCGATGTGGTTGATGCATCGGCCCGCCTCTCAGCCTCTGGCATCGCCCTTTGTCACTTCACCTGGCCGCGGGTTTTGGGTTTACCACCCAGCGTCCAACTGTCGGTCGCTGATGCACCTTTTTATGGGAACCTGCTTTTGGACCTAGTGCTCAGTCCATCCTGCATTTCCTTCAGGCTTCAGGGCATACTTTCCGGTCTGTTCAGGACCTCTATCATGCCCCCAGGTCCCACCCCTTCGCCCCCGTGGGCGGGCTGTCTCCTGTCCCTTTAAGGATCACCGGAAGGTCTTCAAGCTGGCTCCTCCCACCCACCTGGGTGGTGTATCCCTCGGCTCTGCCCCATGATGCCAGATCTTCCTTTCCACTGGAAGATTCAGGTTGCCTCCTTCATGCTCCCGCATTTTGTAGGCCCTGGCTTCAAAACCTTCGGTTATTCCGGAAATACGTCTAGTTCGCATTAGCGATCGCAATAGTTTCCCTTTGATTATGGAAGATAAGTCTTCCCCTGGATTTAGCCGATTGTTTGTGTGGCCAGAGGATGTTGCTTACCGATCCCACATCGCGATGTCTATTTAGCATGGTGTTGGACCATGACACCAAGTGCGTATTTTTGTCTTGCATTTCACCCTAACGTCCTTGACGATTGTCTTGCACGCCTGAAGTTGGGGAGGTCGGAAAAACAGAATCCTCCGGTGAAATCAAAGGAGGCTTGGTGGGCGGTTTCTGCGGCTGCAGGATCCTCCGACCAGTTGGAGCATATGCAAGCCTTCGATGAGGAAGCAGCTCATGCTGCAGAATCTTCCTCTCGGAGTTTCTTCGTTCCTCTCAATCTGAGCTCCACTTTCTGGGGTTCTTTCCGAGAGTTGTGCTAGTCTCTCCTGACTAAGGGAGAGGGTCCTGCTGGCACACTCTCTTCTTGGTCCTGTAAGCAGGAAAAGGACGCGGGATCGTCTTCATCTCAGTGAAGACGTTCTTGGGATCGGGAGAGATCTCGGTCCTAGGAACTGGCAGTCTCGACCTTGGTCAAAATTGCCTCTTTGGCTGCTGGCTTCTCGGCTTTGCTGTCCGGCTAGTCGATTGACGAGGTTGAAATAATCCTCAGTCCGATCGACCCCTTGTTGCCGACTCCTGTCAATGACTCTCTCTCTCTCTCTCTCTCTGACTCCGGTCCTTGCTTTCCTCGACGAGGAGACCCAGCCCACTGGGAATCCCATCGAGGAAGTGGTCCCCGACACTGGGAAATCACCGGTCCCTCTGGTGTCTCCCGAGCGACCGAATCGGCCTGGCCAATCTTGATGAAGGTCCAGGACACCCTCAACTGACAGGCCGAGGAAGAGCCACAAGCACTCTAAAAAGAGGTGACACCATCAGTCAGTCTCTCGTCCTCCTCTGATGAGGAGAGGCCCGTGAAACTCCAGCGCCACGGTGACCTCATGGGCACAGTTAATTTTGATAGGTCATGCCGACTCCACCGGAGCCAATTAAGTCTGTTCTCCCACCCGCGGAGCCAGCAGAACCTCTGGTTTGGCCTAAATCGGTCTCTCCACTGATCGTGGTGGAACCACTGCCCAAGCAGCCTATGGGAGGGGCTCCTTCTAAGGAAGCTAGACCAGACCTACCTACATTCTCATCCCAGGGATGATGAATTGGCTGGTGGGATAGAGACAAAGGAAGGTCCTTTGTCCTTTCAGGGCATTCTTTGCCTTATCTCTGAGTCTACAGGGATGCCCCTGGAGCCTATCCAGAAAAGGGCGGAGTACCCTCTCACTGACATCCTCAAGAGAGGGGATACCCTGATGGAGGCCTTTCCTGTGGCCGAGGCCATAGTTGGCCTGGCTTTAGAACTTTGGCAGCGCCTGCCTCTTGTCAGCTCCGTCTGCCCGCGCAGCCCTGAGGTAGCTTCGTGCCCATAGGGGCCTTGTGGGGATTCGCAGAGCACCCTTGTAACCGCCTCATGTTAAGGCATACTGGCAGTTCTGCCGACACTGTTCGACCTACCGAGAAGGAATCAAAAAAACTTAGATCATTCGGCCCGGAAGGTCTGTCCGGCCTCATTTTTAGGCCTTCATTAGGCAAGTTCGGCCGTCATCGTGGCACACTTCTCCCATGCCCTCTTGGGGTCTTTGGATGAAGTCCTCCCACATCTCCCCGCGGACATGCAGACCACGGTTAAGCAAGTCCAGGACCAGGGCCAGGCTTTTTCCAAACAGAAGCTCCAAACAGCCCTGGCATTGGGGACTCTTTTGGCCGCTCGTTGGCAGCTGCAGTTGCCTCTCGCCGCAGGGTTTGGCTGAGACTCTCCTCTTTCCCGGCAGATATTCAGCACAAACTAGCTGATGTTACTTTCCTGGGCACCGATCTTTTCGGCCCAGGTGTGGCTAGTCACATTCAGCGTATTGTGTATTCCAGTGCCACCTTGGACACCACTTCTGCTAGAGGTTCTTCAAGTAAGAAGCAGCAGAAAAAGAAGAAGCCTTTTTCGGCACTCTTCTCCTGCAGCCCAGCAACCCTCCTTTCAAGGAGGGCAGCAGCAGCAGGCTCAAGCTTGGCACCCTGGCCCAAGCCCAGGCCTTCTGAGGTCCATAAAGGAGGCCGAGGTTCAGGTCCTGTGTCCTTCTCCTCCAAGCCTGCTCAGTGCTGGGGGCCCACCCTCTTTACTGTCACACCAGCTCTGGGTCGTCCCATGGGGGGTGGCTCTGCCACTTCCTTTCCACCTGGTCTGCTATCACCACGAACAGGTAGGTCTTGGAGTTGGTCAGTCAGGAACTGCCTCTAGAATTCAAGCAGTATCCTCCAAGCCCCACAGGAGGAAAGAGTATCCTCCCATACTCAGTCGGCTCTCCGAGATGACATCACTTGACTCCTCCTCAAGGAGGCAGTAGCTCCAGTGGCGGATTCTCCAGCAGACCCAGACTTTGTCTCCAGGTATTTCCTGGTACCCAATCAGACGGAGGGGGTGGGGGTTGGGGGTTGGCGACACATTCTAGATCTGCACGATCTGAATCAGTATCTCGGGTCACGCACCTTTCGGATGGTCCCTCTGTACCAGGTCATACCATCCTTGGAGCGAAACACGTGGTTCTGTTCACTGGATCTGCAGGATGCGTTCTTTCACATCCCAATCCGTCTGTCTCATTGGCGGTTCCTCTGCTTCAGAGTCGAAGGGACCCTATACGAGTTCCGAGCTATGCCGTTCAGCCTGTCATCGGCCTCATGGGTCTTCACCAAATGCATCGCAGTGGTGGCAGCCCACCTCAGGTGTCCGGGGGGGGGGTCAGAATATACCCCTAACTAGACGATTGGCTCTTAGCTGGTCCCACCCAGCAGGAGATGGAGAGGTCCAGGGACCTGGCCCTCAAGACTTGCTCCCAACTCGGCCTCTTGATCAACGAGGCCAAGTTGGAACTTATGCCTTCCCAGGTGATGTGCTTCACTGGGGCAGAGCTTGACTCTTGTCAAGCCAGAGCTCGGCTCTCAGCGGACAGGGCAAAGGTTCTCTCCTCTTTTGCCCGATCATTTCTGTTTGGGCAATTGAGCCCTGCCTGGGACTTTCTGCACTTTCTGGGTTACATGGTGGCATAGACCTCCGTGGTGCGATGGGCCCAGTGGCACATGTTCCCCCTTCAGTGGGAGCTGGCCGTCCATTGGACTCAGCGCCACGGTCATTTTGACCAGCTGATCACTGTAACCGAGAAGATGTGGAACGCTCTCCAATGGTGGACCGCCCCAGACCAGTTGCAGTAAGGGATCCCGTTTGTCCACCCCGAGCCAACGGCCTTCCTCACGACTGATGCCTCTCTTGTGGGCTGGGGAGCCCACGTGGGCAAAAGGGCCCACGGGTTCTGGACCCCCGAGGAGTCCTGATACCACATCAACCTGTTGGAGCTCAGAGCAGTCAAACTGGCACTGTCATCTTTCACTTCTGAGCTCCGTGGTCAAGTGGTTCAAGTCCAGACGGACAATACCACAATCATGTCCTACCTCAACAAACAGGGCGGCACGCATTCCCGTCTGCTTTGCAAGGAAGCGTTCTGCATCTGGACCTTTGTCAGCTGTCTGGAGGCAGATGATCTAGCCATTCACGTGGCAGGAGCCTCAAACCATCTGGCAGATGCTCTCAGTTGCTTAGGTGAGACATCCCACAAGTGGTCTCTCCATCCAGAGGTAGCTTACAGTCTGTTCTTCCACTGGGGCAAACCGATGGTGGACCTGTTTGCCTCCTGGGACAACACCAAGCTGAAGCTGTTTCATGCCCGCCCCCCTCAGCGGGGCTTGCTGCAGGAGGATGCCTTCGCGAGGCCTTGGACCCCAGGCCTCTTCATCACCTTCCCTTGATTTCCCTTGATCCACAGGATGCTCCTCAAGGTGAGGCGGGACAAGGCGAAGGTGATTCTTGTAGCCCCAGACTAGCCGTGCCAGTTCTGGTATCCAGATCTCCTCAGCCTCAGCTGCAGGCCCCAAGAGCGGCTTCCAGCATGCCCGGACCTGATCTCTCTCTGTCAGGGGAAGGTATACCATCCGGACCTTCAATCTCTGCACCTCACAGCCTGGTCCCTGAGCAGCTAGAGTTACAGGCTTTGGGTCTTTCTGAGGATGTCCTCACCATGGTGGAGGCATCCAGAAAGGAATCGACCAGGAAATGTTATGCCATCAAATGGAAAAGGTTTTCCAGTTGGTGTCAGGGCAAGGGCATGGACCCTCTGTCCTGTCCAGTGGTAACATTCTCTACTACCTTTGGTCTTTGTCCAAAAGGGGTCTTCGGTCATCGACTCTTAGGATGCACCTGGCAGCCCTCTCTGCTTACCGGGCATGGGCCGGTCAGCCGACATTGGCACAGGAGACAGTGGTCAGGCACTTTTTCAAAGGCCTGGATTACCTATTCCCTCCGGTGCATGAACCTCCACCTCCGTGGGATCTACTGCTGGTACTGGCAAAGCTCATGGGCAAGTCATTTGATCCAGTGCACAAGTGTGTGTTGTCACACTTGTTGTGGAAGATGGCCTTCCTGGTGGCTATCACGTCTGCCAGAAGGACAGGGGAGCTCCAGGCGCTCTCAGTGGGTTCCCCTTATTTGGTCTTCCACAGGGACAAGGTTGTCCTACGTCCCTATGCAAAATTCCTTCCGAAGGTCGTGTCAGAGTTTCACCTTAACCAGGTGTTAACTCTGCCAGTATACTACCTTAATTGCACCTCAGAGGCCGAATAAAGGCTCCATACCTTGGACCAGAGACGAGCCCTTTCCTATTATAAGTAGAGGATGGTGGAAATTCAGGGAGAGGTTCACCAGCTGTTTGTCACCTACTCTGAAGCCGCTTCTGGCATACCTGCAGCAAAGCGGACTATTGCAAGGTGGATTACATCTTGCATTAGTCTGTGCTACAAGTTGGCAGGCATGGAGCTTCCCAGAGGGTTAAGAGCTCATTCTACCCACCATACCGCTGCATCGGTGGTTGCTTCCAGGGACATCCCTATCCAGGAAATCTGTCGGGCTGCTACCCGGAAGTAAACGAACACCTTCTTTACCCATCACCACATCGACCCCGAGTCACGCCGAGATGCTGGTTTTTGGGGCCTCAGTTCTCCAATCTCTTTTCCCCAAGTAAGTATCAGTGGGGGTGTATGGCATGCATCCCTCCTTCCGGAGAACTGCTAGGAGTCTGCCAAGAAGTGTGGATGAACAGCATATCCATGATCCTAGAAAAACAGGTTACTCACCTGTAACGGTAGTTCTAGGAGTGGTATATGTTGTTCATCCACATGGACCCACCCGACCATCCCGGCTGCGGACGCACAACACCTGGCTTCCAGTGGGCTAAGATCTGGCATCGTGGGGCAGAGCAGAGGGATATACCACCCGGGTGAGTGGGAGGACCCAGCTTGAAGACCTTCCTGCGATCCTTAAAGGGAAAGGGACATGCCAAGAAGTATGGATGAACAACATATATCACTCCTAGAACTACTGTTACAGGTGAGTAACCTGTTTTTTTTGTTTGTTTTTTTTTTATTTTAGTCAAGACATTGCGTTTTAAGTGTACACAACTTTAACTGATTGTGCCCTGGGTGGCCATTTTGTATCGGGTTAAGCAGTGGATGGTTCGGACTTCAGATAGAGCTACTGAAAGTAATGAGCGCACAATGTTGATTGACACCCCCCTCCCCCCAACAGCAAAGATAACATGCTGTGTTTGAGGCTGGGTAAGTCATTGACAAAGATATATAGGGAATATGTAATAGGCTGACTCAGAATGTGCAGTTCATCTCAATGAGCGATTGGGCAGGACCCATAACTCACTATTGGCAGAGCCACAAGTGAAGTATAAAAGTCCTGCTCCCTCACAAGTTTTGATACATTGCATAATTAGAATTGGCCTACTGCATATTTGATTTATGTGTTGGTTTACTTGTTGCAGCTTTTTTAATCATCTGTTTGTATGAAGATGTAAATGATTCTCTTTGATTTTGTCTGTTGGCTTCAGTGCTGCACTCTGTTGTGATGTCATCAGCATTTGATTTGTTTAGTATTCTATTGTGATGTACCTGTCTTGACTGGATATCAATTGTGTCATACACCAAAATTCAAGATATCATGAGGGGAAGAAAAATATTAATTTTATTATGTGGCATTTCTCTTTACACTTGTCACATAAGTGTTATATAAAAAAATGTTCATCTTTGGTTCTGTATTACTGTGCTTTTATATATTTTTCATTTATGGACCATGTTGTGATAGTTACTTAAAATTTGTTGAATAAACTTTAAAGAGGGACTCTGATCATGAGCAAGAAAACATGGTTGGCATCGGCAGAGTAAGCAGTAAGTCACAACAGGGCACGGATGTATAGCTAATTAAGTGCTACTTTCAGGGTGAGTCAGTTGCCTGATTTTTGTAGAGAAACTGTAGTTCAGAGCCAATATAATGCTTGAAGCTGAAGTTCACAAAAAAATGGTTGCACACATGTTGCGAGAGGGGAGATAATTGAGATGAAAACAAGCCTTTTCAAATAGACATGAGGACTGAGTAAGTAGATTCACTTTAGTGCTGTGGTGGATTGATTTCTTCTGATGTAAAAAGCTGTAGCTAAGTAGATTAAGGTTGGTTAGTTACGAACTGAGCAGTCTCTAGGAAATTATTCAATGGTCCAGAGATATGTTTCAGCCAAATAAGTTTTTACATTTGGTCACTTTCCAAAACTCCATTTTATATACTTCATTACACATCATTACCCCAAATTTTAATCTTAAGTCATTTGGTTCTTTAATATTGAGGTCATACACATGAAAAGTGAATCTTTCACCCTCTGGTTTCACTTACAGCTGAAGCTTATTAGTGGGCCAATGTAATATTCAAACAACATGAAGTCTTGCTGTATTCTGACAATTGCAGTGATTCCCAACCTTTGAACTGCCCCTGAGAACAAATAGTTAACTTTCTATGCAGGGCATAGAATGCTGAGCTCGAGCTCGGTTGAAGTCTCTGTCTGGAGTGATTCAAACCTAAACCGTCAGATTCTTTACTCCGCCTCACTGAACGGTCGCTCCGGAGATTTCTCCTTCAGCTTGGTTTGAAAGTCGGTTAGTTTTCAGTTTTCGTCAGTTTTTAAATCGAAAAAAGTATCCGCATAGTCGGTTCAGTTTCTGTCTGTGGTGCCGTGAGTACTAGATAGGAACTGTTCTGTTCTTCTGTGTGGAACTTGTAAAAGTGCGGCTCGGCTCAGCTGAACCGACCATTTGTTTGTGAAATTTGTGTGTTTACTTAGTGTGTGGTTACCAGTTCTTATCTGTTCTTAAAAAAAAAAAGGTGTTTTGAACCGTTTTTTTCCAATACCCGTGACACGTTTAGGAACCGATAAGGGAGTCTTGCCTGGCGGTTGCCGAAAAAAGGGTAAGTTTGGTTAGGTTGGCCATATCTGAGGAACCCAAGGAAATAAAACAGGCCCACTGGGTTTCAACACTGCAGTGAGTGTGGGGAGGTCTTTGCTAAGGCCGATCCCCACACCACCTGTGTTTATTGTCTGGGGTTTGACCACCTCGATTCAGACTGCCAAATATGGAAAAACTTTCCCAAATCTACCCTTGAGAAGAGATTAGGTAGACTGAGGGAAAAGGAGGCCGAGAAGTCCGCCGACCGGATGGCCGGTTCGGTTCGACCCGAGAACCAGAAGGAGTGCCTCTGACCAGGGCGATACTTCTTCGGGCAAAAGGAGAGCCGATTCCGAGGGATCGGTTCCGACAAAAAGAAAACACAAAGATAAATCGACCAGTTCAGATCCAGAGATTCATGTTCCGACCGCCGAAGAGATAGCCAGAGCGATTCAGATTGTGGAATTGCTCCGTCCGGTTCCAACCGATCCGGATCCTTCTGGCAGGGGTTTGGTTCGATTGGTTCCTCCAGTTCAAGACTATGCCCTTGAAGATTTTTATGAACCGGAATTTGAAGAGGAACGGGAATTTGAGGATGGTGGTGTAAGTGAGGGTCTGGATGTGCCTGTGGAACCGGACGTCTCCCCAGACAGACCTTCAGGTGTTTCCCCTCCTAGGCTTTCTGAGTCCCCTTCTCACTTTGTTTTACAGAAAGGTGGCTGAAACCCTCCAGCTTCCTATGGAGGAGGCTGTGGAAGATCAAGAGGAGCCTGATTATGTAGAGATGATGGACATCCCAGAGTCCAGGAGACTGTCTATTCCCCTCCATAAATCTTTTGGGAAATGGACACAAAAAATCTTAGTCTCCTAACAATATACCTCCTGTGGATAGAAGAATGGACAAGAGGTATACACTTTCAGGCTCAGACACAGAGTTCTTATATCAGCAATGCAGCCATGTTGGGGTAGTGCAGCCTGCTGCCTGTGACAAGGCAAATATTCCCTTGAACGCACCCCAGACAAGGACTCCAGGAAGATTGATGCCATGGCAAAGCAGTACATGGCATCTTCTTTGGGACTCAGGCAGGGGAATTACTATACAGCCAGGTACCAGAAGTCCAGGTGGGACACTGTACTGGCACTGGCTAAACAGGCCTCCCCCCAGCTAGCCAAGGAGCTGGAGGTGGTGGCTGCAGATGGGATTGAGGCATCTAAAGTTAAGTTTCATGCTGCTGTGGACTCTAATGATGTGTCATCAAGAGTCATGGCTACATCTGTGGCTCTTCGGAGGATGGCTTGGCTCAGATGTACTAGCCTCTCACAGGACACCCAGGCTAAGGCCATGGATTTTCCTGTAGTGGGTAATTATCTGTTTGGGGAGTAGACAGAGAATTACATGAAGAAAATGGTTGAGTACAGGACCACTTACAGGAGTGCTCAGGCCAAGGAAAGGCAGGCAACTCCTCAAAAGCAGCAGTCTAGGGGCAGGCCTTTTCACAGGCTTTTTTACTAAGCACAGGCTTCTTTTTCTTCCTTTTCTCAGAGGGGGTTCTTCAGAGGGAGAAGCAGAAGGGGAGATGAGCAGGGCTGCATCCACTCCTCAGCCTAAAGCCCCAGCCAAGCAGACACCCTGATGGGCCTGCCCGGGTCGACTCTCCTATTCCAGTAGGGGGCAGGCTGGCTTACTTTGTCCAGGACTGGATGTCTGTTACATCAGACAAGTGGGTCCTGGAAGTAGTAAGCCAGGGACTGGTTCTCAGCTTCAAAAAATTTCCAAAGATGAGAGCCAGATCTTTTTCACCTGCAAATCTCTCGGAAACCCTTGCCCTAGAGGCAGAGGTTTCTTCTCACCTAGCTTTAAAAGCTATAGAGTATCTACCCTACACTGGGGCAAAGGACTATACTCCAGGTACTTCCTGACCCCCAAAAAGACAGGGGAGTGGCGACCCATCCTAGACCTAAGATATCTAAACAAACATCTTTTAAAACCAAAGTTCAAGATGATAACTCGGAATAATCCTTCCCTCTGTAAGGCCAGGGGACTGGCTAGCCTCCCTGGACCTCAAAGATGCCTACTTTCACATTCCCATCAGGTGCTCCCACAGAAAGTACCTCAGGTTCAAGTTGCCCTCAGGCCACTATCGGTTCAGAGCAATGCCCTTTGACCTAACCTCAGCCCCAAGGGTTTTCACACAGTGCCTGGCAGTAATAGTTGCCTTTCTAAGATTTCCATTTTTCCTTATCTGGACGATTGGCTAATAGTGGGTCAGTCTCCAGACCAAGTCAAGTCTCACCTACAAGTGACCCAGCAAGTGCTCACTTCCCTAGGATTTCTTCTCAACCTTCCCAAGTCAGTTCTCGAACCAGTCCAGCTTCTTACCTTTATAGGGGCAGAACTGGACACACTCAGAGCAAGAGCCTTTCTTCCTCTAGAAAGGGCAAGGGTTCTTATGGAACTAGTTTCTTCCTTCAGCCTTCGGGTATCTCGACCAGCAAGGCATTTCCTCCAGCTCTTGGGCCACATGGCAGCTTCAACAGCATTTGTCCAAGGGGCAAGATTCCAGATGAGGGATATTCATTTCCACCTGAGAGCTTTCTGGTCTCAGAAAAAGGATTCCCTTACCAAACTGATCCCAGTGACTCTGACCTTGATCCAAGCCCTCCAGTGGTGGCAGGATCAGGACAATTTAAGACAAAGTGTTCCTTTTGTTGCTCAGCCTTGTTCAGTGGTCCTTATCACGGATGCTTCTCTCCTGGGCTGGGGAGCCCACTTGGGGTCCCTTACTGCCCAGGGGCTGTGGTCCCCTCAAGAATCCCTTCTCCACATCAGTCTTCTAGAGCTCAGGGCAGTTTTTCTGACTCTGAAAGCGTTCTCACAGTCAGTACAGAACAAGGTGGTTCAAGTCAGAACAGACAACACCACCACCGTGTGGTACATCAACAAGCAGGGAGGCACTCGGTCCACGGCTTTGTGCACAGAAGCCATGAAGTTGTGGTCCCTGGCTTATTCCCTGCAAACCTCTCGTGCAGCAGTTGTCCTTCCAGGCAAGGACAATGTGCTAGCAGATGCGCTGAGCAGGATTTCTCAGGGCCATCACGAATGGTCCCTGGACCCTCAGGTGTTGAAAGTGATTTTTTCAAGGTGGGGCATTCCAGAGATAGATCTCTTTGCAGCCCCAGACAATCACCAACTCCCTCCCTTTTGTTGTAGACCTCCAGTCCTGGGCTCAGTCCTTCTGGATGCCCTGATCCTGAATTGGGAAGGGAAGTTTCTGTATGCCTCCCCCCCCCTTGCCACTCCTGTTCAAAGTTTTGGTAAAAATAAGGTCTCAACCTTGCAAGGTGATTCTGATTGCTCCAGATTGGGCCAGACAGGCCTGGTACCCCCTGTTTCTGTCCCTAGCAGTCCATCTTCCCCTGTCTCTTCCCAAGAACTACAACCTGTTAACATCCTCTTGCAAAGATTTGGTACCCCAATCTTCAGTCTCTCAATCTCAAAGCATGGCTCTTGAAGAGTTAGAGTTTGCAGATCTGCATCTTTCCCAAGGGGTTCTGGATATCCTCAAGGGTTTTCGAAAGCCCTCCACCAGAAAGACTTATAACTCCAAATGGAAAAGATTCAGCATTTGGTGTTCTAAGAAACATGTTTCTCCAGACACTGCTGAATTGCCTACGGTTCTGGATTATATGGTCCATCTTAATGGCCTAGGCCTCAGACTAGCTACTCTCAAGGTACACTTGTCAGTTGTCTCTGCGTTTTTGTCTGTGGGGAAGTCTTCCTCACTATCTTCCCATCCTGTGTTCTGTAAATTTTTTAAAGGATTGCTTCACACCAATCCTCCTTTTAGAGACCCTGCCCCTGCCTGGGATTTGAATGTTTGCATTGCTCAACTTATGCAACCCCCCCTTTGAGCCTATGTCTTCAGCAGAGCTTAAGTACTTGACTTGGAAAACTGTGTTCTTGGTAGCCATTACCTTTGCCAGGCGTATCAGTGAATTGCAAGCCCTGTCAGTGGAACCTGATTTTATCTCATTTCTCAGGGATAAAGGGGTCCGTAGAACCAGTAGAAGGTTCTTGCCCAAAGTGGTTTCAGACTTCCATATAAACCAGTCTATGTCTCTCCCTGTTTTCTTCACTGATCATTTTTCCTCAGGAGAGAGGAGGCTACACAGTTTAGATGTCAAAAGAGCCCTTAGTTACTACATAGAGCGTACCAAGGGTCACAGGTTTGACTTCCTCCAGTTGTTCCTCACTTATGGAGAAGTGGGGAAGGGCAAGCCTGCCACCAAAAGATCTGTTGCCAGGTGGATTGTGTCTTGTATACAATTCTGCTATGAAAAGCTGGGAAAGACTCCACCCTCAGGCCTGAGGGCTCATTCCACAAGAGGTAAAGCTGCTCCCCTGGCTGCTGCCAGGGATATCCCTCTGTTAGAAATTTGTCAAGCGGCCACCTGGAAAACAGTCCATACCTTTACCAAGCATTACCCTCTGGATATCCAGGCTGGGAGTCATGCTCGGTTTGGCACAGGTACAGAGCCTATTCCCAAAGTAGGTTCTGTCCCTCCTCCTTGGAGGTACTGCTTGGTAGTCTGCAATTGTCAGAATACAACAAGACTTCATGTTTGAAGAAAAAATTACTCACCTTAGTAATTATGTTTCTTCTAATGGAGTCTTGCTGTATTCTGACCTCCCTTCCTGCCTCCCCGCTCAGAACCTGTTTTTGGGAAGTGGGTGGGCAGCTGCAGTGTTGCACCCCAAGGGTGTTTTTTGCTTGCACCCTCCTCCTTTTTTTTTGGGTGCTGATTTATTATTGTTGTTTATAGTACATTGGGTTTTGTTTTTGGGTTTCCTGACTTGAGTCTTCCTTGGGAATCCAGAACTTTTTCAGCCAGTTGGCTAGTAAGATTTTTTACAATTTCCACATAGAATTTTTAGTTTAGTTGGGCTCATAAGAATCTAACGGTTTAGGTTTGAATCACTCCAGACAGAGACCTCAACCGAGCTCAAGCTCAGCATTCTATGCCCTGCATGGAAAATTAACTATTTATTCTCCGGGGCAGTTCAAAGGTTGGGAATCACTGCAATTGTCAGAATACAGCAAGACTCCAATAGAAGAAACATAATTACTAAGGTGAGTAATTTTTTCATCTCTACCATGTGACGTCATTCTGTTGCTATGGAAAGGGAGAACTATATCACAAGTAGTGCACCATAACTTTTGCTCCTAAATAAGCCTCCACTGTAGATGAATTGTGTGGGGCAAAGATCCTGTTTTCATACAAAACTCCTCAGTAATGAAGATGAGTGGCTTGGAATTCATGGATTTATTTTGGAAAGTAGAGCAATGCAACAGAGCTCTGCCTATACCAACTAAGAACTTATTTGCTGGTGGTTGGACTTGATCATTAAAATGTAACACCCCCCCTTCAAAAAAAAAAAAACGAAACCCACGGAGGTATAGTTCTATTTTGGTGGGGGCAGGATGTGCCAACAGGATGGTGCTGGTGTTTTACTCACCCTCCAGTGGCTTAGCGTGAGGCCCCAGAAGGCCCTTCCCTCACATTGGAGCTTGGGGGAATGTAAAAGATTTTCCAGTTTCCTGCAAAGTGAAGACAGATGGCATCAACAGGTCTCAAACCTCAAAACATATAATTAAAGACATCTGCATGACAGCAGACTCATCGCCCCTTGGCCTTCACCTGCTCCAGTTGAGTTTCCTGTGCTGTAATCATAATCCTCCAGTTCTGACATCAGATTCCTTCCTATGGCAACTGCCTATGATGTCATAAGGACTTCATGGCAGGTATAAGCAGTGAGAACACTGTTTAAAAAAAAAAAAAAATGGAAGGTCTTGAAATTCAGATTTTGAATAGCGGAGTTTGCCAGTGTAGACTGAATATTTTGCTGGAAATTGGAAAATCACTTCAAACCTCAGGGAATCTTTCTGTATTCTGACTTATGCAGTATTGTCCTTCCTTTGGACTGCCCTGGAGCCGAAATGGTTAACCAAACCTATGCTAATGATGGAACGTTAGGCTCAAGCTCTGTTTTCAAACCACTGTCCCTGGTCAACATTCTGTAACCGTCAGATTCTTTATTCTGCTTTGCTAAATACAGACGCCTCGGAGAGCTCGCCTTCATCTGTCTCGAAGAAGTTTATTTTGTGCAGTTTTCTACAGTAAATTATTTTCTGTTCGTTTTGAAATCACTGTCCTTGGTTTACAGGTAGATTAGTTTAGATCTAGTTTGATTTTGGTGAGTTTTCTCGGTTTCCTCACGGTTCTTTTAATCAAGGGCGAACCAGGTATCTTTTCTTTATTTCTTAATTGTAAAACCCCATTCTAGGATCGTGGATATGTTGTTCATCTGCAATTCTTGGCAGTGTCCATTTCCCTTGAATCAGCCGGAAAGTCTCCAAGCTGGCTCCTCATACCCACTTGGGTGGTATAACCCTCGGCTCCGTCCCATGTCGCCAGATCTTCCTTTCCGCTGGAAGATTCAGATTGCCTCCTTCGTGCTCTCACATTTTGTAGGCCCTGACTTCAAAACCTTCATTTATTTTGAAAATTCGTCTTGTTCGCGATTGCTGTAGTTTTTTCTCGATCATGGAAGACAAGTCTTCCCCTGGATTTCACCGGTGTTCGTGTGGGCAGAAGATGTCGTGCACCAACCTGCATGCCACATGCATTTACTGTTTGGGTGTCGGCCATGACACCATGACGTGTGAGTTTTGCGTCGCATTCCAACCTAATGTCCTCGATGACTGTTTCGCACACCTTAAGCTGGAGATGCCCGAAAAACAGAACCCGGCGGTGAACTCCAAGGAGGCCCGGTGGGCAGTTTCTTTGGCTGCGGGATCTGCCTAGCAGTTGGAGCGCATGCAAGCCTTCGAGGAGGAAGCGGGTTGTGCCGCGGAATCTTCCTCTTGGAGTTTCTTCATTTTGCTCAATCTGGGCTCCACCTTCTCAGGTTCCTTCCGAGAGTTGTGCCACTCTCTTCCGACTAAGGGTGAGAGTCCTGCAGGCACATACTCCTCTGGGTCCCTTAAGTGGGAAAAAGACCCGAGACCTTCTTCGTCTCGACAGAGACGCTCTTGGGATCGGGAGAGATCTCGGTCCCAGGAACTGGCCATTTCGACCTCAGTTGAAATCACCTCTTTGGCCGCTGGCCTCTCGGCCTTGCCGTCTGGCCAGTCGACCAAAGTGTCAATCGATGATGTTGCGGTAACCCGATCGACCCTTTGTCGCAGACTCCCTCACTCGGACTCCGGTCCTTGCTTTCCCCAATGAGGAGACCCAGCCTGCTGGTAATCCCACTGAGGAAGTCTCCATTCCTACCAGTGTCTCCCGAGCGATCAAGTTGGCCCGTCCGATCTCGATCAAAATCTCGGACCCCATTGTCCGAAAGGCCAAAGAAGGGCCATAAGCATTCTAAAAAGAGGCGAAGCCATCGGTCGTCCTTGTCGTCCTCTGATGAGGAGAGACTGCGGCGGAAGCTGTGGCCTACAAGGACTTCATGTGGTAACAGCTGATTTTGTCCAAGCACAAACCTACCCTGGCTTCTACCCTGGCCATTACTTGGCTTTTGCCTCCCAGGCCAAAGCCGACTCCTCTGGAGCCGATTAAGTCTGTTCCTCCACCTGCGGAGCCGGCAAAACCTCCGGTTCAGCCTAAACCGATCTCTGCACTGATTGTGATGGAACCGCCACCCAAGCAGCCTGTGGGAGGGGCTCCTTCTAAGAAAGCTAGACCAGATGCCTGGCTTCCCTGACGTCTCCCGGTCACTGTCACCCCTGACCGCCTCCGTCGGGTCAAGGGTGATGTGGGCACTCGACCGCTGTATCCGGATACCTCGGATTCGGATGAAACTGGCCTCCATTCTCATCCAGGGAATGATGAATCAGCTGGTGGGATAGAAACAGTCCTTTCAAGGCATTCTTCGCCTCATTTCTGAGTCCACAGGGATGCCCCTGGAACCTATCCAGAAAAAGGCAGAGTACCCTCTTACTGACATCCTGAAGAGCCGGGATACCCCAATGGAAGCCATTCCTGTGGCTGAGGCCATTGTTGGCCCGGCATTAAACTTTGGCAGCACCCTGCCTCCTGTCCAGCTCTGTCTACTCGTATGGCCCACAAGCATGCGGCACCCATGGGGTCCCCTATGGGGTCTTCATAGAGCACCTTCGCTGAGAGCCTCAGGACCGCCTCCCTCTGTTCAGCGCATTGGTAGTTGTACTGACACAGACACACCACCTGAGAAAGAATCCAAATATTTGGATCAGTCTGCCTGGAAGGTCTATGCGGCCTCATCTTTAGGCCTCCGTTAGGCAAGCTCAGTCGTCGTCATGGCACACTTCTCCCTTGCCCTTTTGGGGTCCTTGGACGAAATCCTCCCACATCTCCCCACAGACTTGCAGACCACAGTCAAGCAGGTCTGGGACCAAGGACGTGCTGTTGCCAAATGGCTCCAGAAGGCCCTGGACATCGGGGACTCAAGCCTGTTCATTGGCATCCTGCAGTTGCCTCTCTCTCTGCAGGTCTTGGCTGAGGCTCTCCTCCTTTCCTGTGGATACTCAGCACAAACTAGCTGATATGACTTTCCTAGGCATCGATCTCTTCGGCCCAGGTGTGGCTGGTCACCCTCAGTGTATTGAGCAGTCCAATGCCACCTTCGACGCCACTTCTGTTAAAGGTTCTTGGAGTAAGAAGCAGCAGAAGAAGCCTGTTTGGCACTCTTCTCCTGTGGCCCAGCAGTCCTATTTTCAAGGGGGTCAGCAGCAGCAGGCTTAAGCTTTCTGCCCCTGGCCCAAGTCCAGATCCTCCCAGGCCTGTAAGGGAGACCGGGGTTCAGGCCTTGGATCCTCTGCCTCCAAGCCTGCCCAGTGACAGGGTTGGGGCTGCCACCCCTACTCCTGTCATGCCAGCTCTGGGTCCTCCCACGGAGGGCTGGCTGTGACACTTTCTTTCCGCCTGTGCCACTTTCTTTCTGCCTGGTCCACTGTTACCACTGACAGGTGGGTCTTAGAAGTGGTCGCCCAGGGACTGCCTCTGGAATTCGAGCAGTACCCTTCAAGCCGAGCCTGTGCCCCATGGAAGGAGAGGGTATCTGCCCACACTCAGTCGATTCTCCGAGACAACATTGGTCATTCCTCCTCAAGATGGCAGTAGCTCCAGTGGCGGACCCTCCAGCAGACCCAGGCTTCGTTTCCAGGTACTTCCTGGTTCCCAAACGAACAGGAGGCTGGCGCCCTATTCTAGAGCTTCATGAACTGAATCAGTATCTCAGGTCACGCACCTTCCGGATGGTGTCTCTATCTCAGATCACACCATCCCTGGAGCGAAAGATGTGGTTCTGCTCACTGGATCTCCAGGACGTGTTCTTTCACATCCCAATCCGTTCCTCCATTTCAGAGCCAAGGGAACCCTATACGAGTTCCGAGCCATGCCTTTCAACCAGTCATCAGCCCCACGGTTCTTCACCAAATGCATTGCAGTGGTGGTAGCCCACCTCAGGCGTCGGGGGGAGAATTTACCCCTACCTCGATGATTGGCTCTTAGCAGGTTCCACCCAGCAGGAGGTGGAGAGGTCCAGGGACCTGGCTTTCCTGATCAACGAGGTCAAGTCGGAGCTCGTGCCTTCTCAAGTGATGTACTTCATCGGGGCAGAGCTCAACTGTCATCAAGCCAGAGCTCAGCTCCCAGCAGACTGGGAAGAGGTTCTGTCCTCCTTTGGCCAATCATTTCTGGTTGAGCAATTACGCCCTGCCCGGGATTTTCTGCGCCTTCTGGGTTACATGGCGGCGTGCACCTCCGTGGTCCATTGGGCTTGGTGGCACATGCAGCCCCTTCTAAAGGACTCAGTGCCACGGTCATTTTGACCTGCTGATCACTGTGACCCAGAAGACTTGGGACGCTCTCCAGTGGTAGACCGTCCTAGACTGGTTGCAGGAAGGGATGCCATTTGCCCGGCCCGAGCCGACGGCTGTCCTTACGACCAGTGCGCCTCTCATGGTCTGGAGAGCCCACATGGGGGACAACAGGGCCCACGGGTTCCGGACCCCCAAGGAGTCCCATTACCACATCAACCTGTTGGAGCTCAGAGCAGTCAGACTGGCACTGTCAGCTTTCGCACCTCAGCTCCTGGTTCAAGTCCAGACGGACAATACCATGACCATGTACTACCTCAACAAACAGGGCGGCACTCATTCCCATCTGCTTCGCAGCGAAGCGCTCCACATCTGGACACAGATCTTGTAGCCATACACGTGGCAGGAGCCACAAATCAACTGGCGGATGCTCTCAGCCGCATAGGTGAGACATCCCACGAGTGGTCTCTCTATCCAGAGGCAGCTTACAGTCTGTTCTCCCACTGGGGCAAACTGTTGGTGGACCTGTTTGCCTCCTGGGAAAATACCAAGCTGAGGTTGTTTCATGCCCCCACCCCCCCACCACAGGGCTCGCTGCAGGGGGATGCCTTCTTGAGGCCATGGACCCCAGGACTCTTCTGCGCCTTCCCTCCATTTCCCTTGATCCACAGAGTGCTCCTCAAGGTGAGGAGGGACAAAGCACAGGTGATTCTGGTAGCCCCAGACTGGCCATGCCAGTTCTGGTACCCAGGTCTCCTCGGCCTCAGCAACAGTCCCCTGGAATGGCTTCCAGCATGCCTGGACCTGATCTCACTCAGTCAGGGGGAAGGTATTCCATCCGGACCTTCAGTCTCTGCACCTGGCAGCCTAGTACCTGAGCGGCTAGAGTTCCAGACTTTGGGTCTCTCTGAGGATGTCCTCACAGTAGTGGAAGCGTCCAGGAAGGAGTCAGCCATGAAATGTTATGCCTTCAGATGGAAAAGGTTTTCCAGTTGGTGTCAGGGCAAGGGCCTGGACCCTCTCCTGTCCAGTGGCTAACATTCTCGACTACCTTTGGTCTCTGTCCAAAGGGGGTCTTCGGTCATCGACACTTTGGGTGCACCTGTCAGCCATCTCTGCTTACCAAGCACGGGCTGGTCAGTTGAGGGCGCGGGAGACAGTGGTTGGGTGCTTTTTCCAAGGCCTGGATCACATATCCCCTCCAGTGCGTGAACCTCCACCTCCATGGGATCTACTGCTGGTACTGTCAAAGCTCATGGGCAAGCCATTCGAACCAGTGCACAAGTGTGAGTTGTCACACTTGTCGTGGAAGACTGCTTCCTGGTGGCTATCACATCTGCCCGAAGGACAGGGGCACTCCAGGCACTCTTGGTGGACTCCCCTTATTTGGTCTTCCACAGGGACAAGGTGGTCCTATGTCCCTACGTAAAATTCCTTCCAAAGGTGGTGTCAAAGTTTCACCTTAACAAGGTGTTGACCCTGCCGGTGTACTACCCCAGTTCTACCTCGGAGGCTGAATACAGGCTCCATACTTTGGACCTGAGATGAGCTCTCTCCTATTATAAGGAGAGGACGGCAGAGATTTGGGGAGAGGTTCGACAGCTGCTTGTCACCTACGCTGAAGCCACTTCTGGCAGACCTGCAGCAAAGCTGATGATTGCTCGATGGAATACATCTTGCATTAGTCTGTGCTATGAATTGGTGGGCAAGGAGCCTCCCAAAGGGCTAAGAGCTCATTCTACCCACCATACCATTGCATCAGTGGCTGCTTCCAGGGATATCCCTATCCAGGAAAGCCGTCTGGCTGCTGCCTGGAAGACAGCAAACACCCTTATTACCCATTGCCACATCGACTTTGAGTCATGCCGGGATGCTGGTTTTGGGGCCTTAGTTCTCCAATCTCTGTTTCCCAAGTAGTGGGTGTGCGCCTTGCCTCCTTCCTCCTAGAGAACTGCTAGGAGTCTGCCAGGAAGTGTGAATGAACAACATATCTAAACAGGTTACTCACCGGTAACAGTAGATCTTATCTGTGTCAGTCTTCACCATTCATCACTAGTGGGTATAGTGCTGGAGCTAGGACCCCATGGGAGACTCTTTTTTTTTTTGCATGGGCGGAGTCGGCAGAGGGCTGGCACCGCCCTCGAGACCGATGTTCTGCGTGGCGCTCGAGGGTTGGCTGTTAACCAACATAGACTCCACCCCAACTCCAGTTCTTTCTCACCCGCTGTCGAGTGTGGACCCTGCCCGTGCTGGCTTTGATTTTGTGGCCTAGTCCATCGGTTAATGATTTGCTCGGTTCTGCTTTGCCTTTGCTCAATGTCGCTTGATACCGGTAAGACCTTTCCTTATTTTATATTGGCGTTGAGTACTGTTTTTGGTTATTTTTTCGTCCGATCATGTCTGGTCCTGGCAAAAAGTCGTCAGATGCGGGATGGCCCCCAATGTGCCGGTGCCCCCGTGGCCGCCTTTATTCCGTTACAGACCAGCATGATCGTTGCCTCTCCTGCCTCGGCCCTAGTCACGATATGGACAGTTGTGACATCTGCTTTTCCATGGACCGCCGTGTCCTTGAAATTCACGCATGGAAAGTCGGACGTGCTCCCCCGACTTTTGGAGGACGGATTCGTTCGCGCAAGACCAAGGTAAGGACTCTCGGCCCTTCCTTCGGGTCCCCTCCCGGTCCTATACGGCCCGAGGAAGAGGGAACCTCGCCTCTTACAGCCTTGCCACGGCGGGGGGTTTCTTCCATGGTGCAGGAGGCCCAGGCTGACCCTCTTGGGGGTCAGTCAGGAGGCACCGTTCTGGCAGTTGCTACTCCGGTAGTGAAGGTTCCCTCTGCGTTGTGCTCCTGGTCCCTCAGGACCGGACCTGCACTGTCTTCGGCGCTCTCTGCCGGTGTCGTTCTTGGTTCAGGCACCGTTCGCGGCGCCTTGAGCTTGGAGAGCGATGCCGCGGTCGGCGTCTGGCACTCCCTCGGTGCCGCCATTGCCGCTGACTCCGCTTGCGGCGGCGTCGGGGAGGGTGCTGTGGGGTAGGGTTTCTGGGCCTGATTCAGTCCCTGGTGTCGCTTGCGGTGCCAGGACGGAGTCAGACGCAGTTTCTGTTCCTGGTGCCGCGTTCAGGCCGACCCTGCCTCCAGCACGTGGCTGGCGCTAGAGCTGTGCCCAGCATCGTGCCACGGTGCCATGTTGGACTTCGATTGTCACGCCACTGCGGGCCGCTGTCTGTGTTAAGAATGCGGCGCTGTACCGATTTGGTTCTCTGTGGCGCCGGGGAGAGGTCTGGGGTCGCGCCCGGTGCCTTGCCTGACTCAGATACCATTTGTGGCATCGAGGAGGGTGTCGGTGTCAGGCTGCGGCCTCTACTCTCCTCTGCTGCTTCTTGGGACTTTGAATCCCAGGGTGACCGACCTCGGGGTCCAGGAACTGGAAGGTCTCGTGGGGTGGTCTGGCACCGGGCCTCGGTTTCTTCCTCTTCGGAGGAGAATTCTGGGTCAGACCCGGACTGGCTCCCGGGTTGTTCTAGATCTTTGGATCTTTCCATCTCTAGCACCTCGGCCCCCATTCTCCTCCCTTCTGGGGCTCAGCCTTCTCAGATGGACTTTGGGGTCGGAGGGTCTGACCAGTCAGCAGGAGCCCCTGTGGCCATTGCTGTGCAGTCTTGGGCCACCAGGGAGGCTGCTTCCTCAGATGGGATACCCCCCTCCTTGGTGTGTTTGGACAGCCCAAGTCTGGGGCAGCCTGGGGCGCACCAAGAGGGGGAGGGCACGGTTCCCTGGGTGGACTCCTCAGAGCCCACTTCAGCTTGCCAGTTGCCTAGATTAGTGGTTACAAGGACGAGGTCTTTCTCCAACTTGGAAGGGTTGAGACAGGGGTGTGGCGCGACGAGCGCCTTCTGTGGCCCAGCCGGGCTCTGGCAGGATCCATAGCGCTGGCCCCTGTCTTTCCTTTTCGGGGTCTGCCAGAAGGACCACTTCTTCAGAGGTCAGTCCTTCTGGACTTTCACGGTCCCGGTCACCTCATGGGGGGATTTCTTCCGAAGGGCACAGCTCCATCCGTTCCGATCCGGTTGAACGGCTATTAGCTGCGACGGCCTTGGTCTCCCCTTCCTCTCGTAGGGGATTCTGTTGGCTCCCTTGCTCTGACAGAGACCACTCTCCTGCTTCCAGGAGCCTGTCCATTGAACCTCTGTCTCCATCCCCGGTAGTCCCAGGTATCCTAGGCCCTCGTGGACCTCTTACCTGGGAACAGTTCAGGGGCTCTGCTGCTCATTTCCCCTCCTACCTCCATGCCCTGGCCCAGCAGGTATTTCACCATGCCCCTGTGCAGCAGGCCCCTGAACCTGGCAGCTCGTCCTCTTCTTCTCCCTCTTCCGAGGGAGAGGAACCTTCGGTCCACCTTTCCCCAGCATCTGATTTGTCGTCTTATCAACGCTTCCTGGTGAGGATGTTGAACGAGCTTCATTTGACCCCCGTTCCCTTAAGCAATCCCGAGCATGTGACCCGTGCCTTTCTAGGCGAGTTCAGCGTGGCCCACTTGGTGGCTCTCGCCTGGCCTCTTCCTTTTCAGGAAGCGTCACATCTGCTCTGGCTTCGTCCCTTCTCCACAGTACCAGCCCCCTAGGGACTTACGCCAGTGGTATTGCGCTTCCCCGGAGTCTCCAGGTGCTCTGCCTCACCCAGTCTCTGGTTTGACCTCCCTGGATACTCCCGTGTCTCGCTCCCTATACCGTGACTGCCCTCTGGATCCAGATTCTGCGGATTTCGATTTCTGGGGGAGACGAGTGTTCTACTCGGCACAGATCTCTCTATCGCAGCACATCAGGCCCACTATGCAGCCTATGATAGATTCTTGTGGTCTAGGATAGGACAACAACTAGCCTCGATGCCTGATTCGGAGCAAACCAGGCAAGCCATCGCCCTCTCTGCACGGATCCTGGAGCTCGCAGGGCACCAAGCAAGGGCATCTTATGACGCCAGTGAGGTAGTTTCCAGAGTGATAGGGACAGCAATCTGCCTTCGGCGGACAGCATGGCTTCGCCTATCCCAGTTGTCACCCTTGGCCCGGCGCAGGGTGATTTACTCCGCCTACCGGAGAACCCATCTCTTCTCCCGTCGGGTGAGACGGTGACTTTCGGGGTGCCTTCCTTCCCCCACTGGGGGATCTCCGTCTCACCCGGATCAGTCTCAGCCTATAAGGGTTCTTTCTTCCAGTGCCTCTCCCACTGGAAGCTAAGGGATTAGTCCTTAGGGTTCAAGTACCCCCATTTTTGGGGGTGGGGTGAGGCTGAGTCCTCACTTAATAGTGATGAATGGTGAAGATTGACACAGATAAGATATGAAAGTTGCATTGCCTACCGTGGTTGTTGATCTTTCTGTGTATCTTCACCATTCATCACTAAATCCCACCCTCCTTCCCCCGGGGCCTCAGTCTCTGGACTCTCCCCTGTGTGTCTTCCCATCCTTCTCCTCTCCTGATATGTAGATGGGAGGGGGTTGTGAGGACACACTAGGGTAATCCTCTGTATTTCTGATTTTGTAAAGAACCCTTCATATTTTTCCCCTCCAAAGGGGTTGTGGAGTATGAAGAGGGTCACATTTTTCACCCTTGTATTTTTAAGAGATTTTCTTTAGTGACCTCAATTTGAGGCACACTCTAAATTTTGTTTTCTGGAACCTCTAGTTGGTTTTAAAAAAAAAAAAAGAAAAAACTTTTAAATTGATGGGAAGGGGAAGGGGGAAGGGTTGGGACACAGCCTCAGCCTCTATTTCTCCACGTGGTCTTCCAATCCTCACTGCATGTTTTTTTTCTGGCAGCCGGTTTCTTTTCCAGGCCCAGACCTTGTACCTAAAAACAGAGACACTGTAATGCAGTGGTTTTGGTCTCTCAGCTGCAAATCTGGTGAAATCCAGCAGTTCATACCTGGGTTTGAGTTCCACGGCTTTCTCTTGGGCTGTGTGGCTCTGAGCGACTCTCTTGACTCCCTGTGTTCCTGGTCGGGCCTGTAAAAAATAAATAAGACATGGTGCATTCTGAGGTTGTGTTACTCATCCTTCCCCCTTTCTCGCTCTCATTTTCCCTTGCTTCTCTTATCCTTCTTCTCCTTCCAGAGATTGGGGCCCCTCTTCTTCTCCCCAGTTTCCTTTCTAAAGTTTCCTCCTCTGTTGCCTCATTTATTTCTCCTTTTAGTTCATTCTTCTTTTCCTTTAGTCTATCCCTTAGGCTCTCTTGCCTCATCCCACCCTCCCTTTCTTACACTCTCCGGCGTTGCAGAACTGGAGTTGGGGCAGAGTCGACGTCGTATAACTGCCAACCCTCAAGCGGCACATAGAACGTCGGTCTTGAGTGCGGCGCCAGCACTCTGCCGACTCCGCCCACGTGAAAAAAATGTCTCCTGCGGGGTCCTAGCTCCGGCGCTATACCCAATATTGATGAATGGTGAAGATACACAAAGATCAACAATTACGGTAGGTACATAATTTTCATATCTTCCATGGAATGGTCTCTTGCAGTAAGACATTACTTCTGGGAGTTCCTGATAGGTGGCGCTCTAACACTGCAGTTTCTTCTAGCAGTCTCCATACCAGGGACCACCCACATGACCTCACTTCCTGGGCTGTGCCTATAAAAGTGGGTGGTACCTGGTAGTCTCTGTTCATTTTCCCGTCGGCTTCAGCTCTGATAGCAGCTTATTCTTCTGCCAGCAGTCTACGACGTGGATTGAACCCATAGCTTGGAGTGCCTGGGCTTCATACACGGCACCATATTCCTGTGCTCGACCAAGAGTTTTACAATGGATGTTTCCCTGTTACAGACTCTGGGTACTCGATCAAAGGGCTCTAAAATCTTCAGAGTCCTCTTCAAGAAGCAAAATAGGGCAGGAGATACCTTCACCTAAAGTCCTGCCTGACCACCCTTCAATGGTCTTACCTCCTAAACATGTATCATCAAGAAAACATTCCTCATTGATGGGCCATATCCCCCCGTCGACGGCAGGCACTTCATCAAAAGAACATAGAAGTTCAACTTCACATAGAAAGGAACGTTCATCATCGACGGGATGTCATTCCTTAGCTCCACCGTTGACGAAACCACATGCAGAGTTGACGGAGGGCGTCGATGAGAGGATTCCACAAGACATCCTCATCAATGAAAACCTATCCTCCATCAATGGAGCACACTCTACTTGCTTCATCGTCGACGGGACATGCTCCTAAACCTCAGTTGTCGATGAGAACTCTGCCACTGTCGACGCAGCATGCATTTGCCTTCTCATCGTTGACTGGCATGCCTACCTTTCCATCGCCGATGAGCAACCACACGTCGACTGAGCATGCACAGCTCCTCCATCGTTGGCCGAGGTTTATTCCACCGTCGGCGAGCATGCATTCACTTATCCAACATAAATAAGATTACGTCATCGATGGGGCATGCTTTTATTCCTCTTCCATCGACGGGCCTGATCCCACCGTCGACAGAGCAGCCCCTGCATCATAGAACAGCACCTTTACCAGCAGATAATACATTTATGGAAACATAAACATAGTAACATAGAATTTGATGGCAGATAAGGACCGCTTGGCCCACTTCCCTACCTAACGGATAAGCTGCAGATCCTAGTTAACCAACAGCCTACTTCCTCCTACCCCCACTAGAATTGCCTTATGTCTGTCCCATGAATTATTGAATTCCCCCGCTGTTTTTGACTCTATGACCTCCTCAGGAAGGCCGTTCCGTGCATCTACAATCATCTCTGTGAAGAAATACTTCCTCACACTACCTCTGAGCTGTCTGCCCTCTATCTTCAAATTGTGCCCCCTTGTTTTTGCACATCTCTTTTTCTGAAAGATGCTACCCTCTTGGACTTTGTTGATTCTCTTGAGGTATTTGAAAGTTTCTGTCCTGTCCCCCCCTCTCCCTCCTTTCCTCGAGGCTATACATCTTAAGATCCTTTAGTCTTTCTTCATATGTGTTCTTGTGTATACCCTGTACCATTTTGGTTGCCCTCCTCTGGACAGCCTCCACACTGTCTTATGTCTTTGCGGAGATGGGGTCTCCAGAACTGTACACAGTACTCCAGATATGGTCTTACTAACTGTCTGTACAGAGGGCCAGGAACTTCCTGTTTTCTACTGGTGATACCGCCCCTATGCATCTCAGTATCCTCCAGCCCTCCTTACTGCCTTCTCACATTGTTGGCCCACCTTTAGGTCGTCTGATATGACTACCCCCAGATCCCTTTCCATTTTTGTTGTCAGTATATCCCCAATTGTGTACACTTCCTCTGGGTTTTTGTTTCCCAGGTGCATTACTTTGCACTTCTTTGTGTTTAATCTAAGCTGCCATACATTTGACCATTCCTCCAACCTTGCCAAGCCCCTTTTCATCCTTTCCACCCCACCTTGCGTATCAACCCTGTTGCAGATCTTTGTGTAATCTGCAAAGAGACACATACTTTCCCTTCCAGTCCCTCTGCAATGTCACTTATAAAGACATTAAAAAGGACTGTCCCCAATACTGAACCCTGCGGTAGCCCACTAGTAACCCCCTTTCTTCACTGTGGACTCCATTTACTATTACCCGCTGTGTCCTGTTGTCCAGCCAGTGTTTTACCCAGATTACCATCCTGGGACCCACTTCCAGGCTGGCTAATTTGTTTATTAATCTTTTGTGCGGGACTGTGTCAAATGCCTTGCTAAAGTCTAGGTAGGCCATGTCCAAAGCCCCCTTCCTGGTCTACTACTTTGGTCACCCAGTCAAAGAAATCAATTAGATTTGTCTGACATGACCTTCCTGCTGTGAATCCATGCTGCATGGGGTCTTGTGCCCCACTGGCCTCTAGGTACTCAACAGTTCTTTCCTTCAGAAGTGATTCCATCATTTTCCCTACCACTGAGGTCAAACTGACAGGTCTGTAGTTTCCTGCCTCTGTCTTGCTCCCACTTTTGTGAAGGGGAATCACATCTGCCCTCCTCCGGTCCTCAGGTACAACACCATCCTCCCATGATTTATTAAAAAGGCTAGTCAGTGGTGTTACTGGTGCTTCCAGAATTCTGGAGTGAATCCCATCAGGCCCCATTGCTTTATCCACCATCCGTTTTAAGAGTTCTTTCAGAACCCTTTCTTCTGTGAAAGGACCAATATCAACCCCCCTATCCAGAGTGCTTCTATTGACTGGATTAGGTATCTCCCCCTGCTTTTGCATTGTGAACACTGAGCAGAAGTATTTGTTCAGTGTTTCTGCTTTTTCACTGTCGCTCTCTGCCCATCCACCTTCCTCTTTATTCAGTTTCAGTATCCCTGCCTTAGTCTTTCTTTGCTCCCTAATGCTACCTATAAAATGTTTTATTCTCCTTCTTAATCGAGTTGGCTATCTTTTCCTCGGTTTCGGCCTTTGCTATTCTGGCTGCCTTCCCCGCTTCCTTCTGCTTTAACTGGTACAGTTCTGTGTTCTGCTCCTTCTGTTTTTCCTTATACTTCCTGAATGCCATCTTTTTCTCCCTTACCTTCCCCGCTACTTCTTTTGAGAACCATAGATCTTATCTGTGTCTGTCTTCGCCATTCATCACCATTGGGTACATGGCCGGAGGTCATGACCCCGCGGGAGCCTTTTTTTTTTGGTAGGTGGAGCCGACGCACCATCGGCGCTGCCCTCGAGGGCGACGCATTGCGTGGCACTCGCGGGTTGGCCATTAGGCGCTATAGACTCAGTCTGCCTGCCAGTTCATCTCCCACCGTAGAGGTCACCTCGTTGGAAGCCAGATCCAATTTGAAGCCCACCGCCTACGCAGTTCATTCTCCAGCTATTTCTCATGCCGCAGTCTGTCGGTGCCGTGTCCTGCTGGTTCTAGTTGCCTTACTCGACGTCGCTGGTAAGATCTTTTCATATATTTTATTTTTGGCGACGTTGAGTCTGTTTTTGGTGTGTGTTTCTTCGTAGGTCATGTCTGGGTCGGCGGGCAAGAAGACTTTTGAAGACGGGATGGCCCCCCATGCGACAGTGCTCTTGTGGCCGTAAATTTTCCGTCACCGACCAGTACGACCGTTGCCTTATATGTCTTGGCCTGCTTCCGCGACATGGATTTGTCACGGCCAGCTGTTTCTCCATGGACTGCTGGGTCATTCGAATACTTGTGGCGTGGAAAGTGGAGGAGCTCCACTGACTTTCGGGGGTCGGTGCACACTCATCTGGCCAAGCCATGTACTCTCTGCCTGTCCTCTGGGTCCCCTCCCAGTTCTACCATGGACCGAGGAGGGAGCCTCGGCCACTAGTAGCCTGGCGTTGCGAGGCTCCTTTGGCGGTGAGGAGGCCCATTCCACTCGCTTCGGGGGCATGATCGGGGCGCCCGCCACGGCAGTCGCCTCCGAGGTGAAAGCTCCTGGTGTCAGACCTGCGGTTCACTTAGGCGGGTGGCACCATCCTCGATACTGTCGGTCAAGCGCCATTGTGGGCCTCGGCGCTGTTCGCGGCACCGTGGGCCCTGATGGAGCCATAGGTGCTGCCGGTTTGTCACTCAGCGCCGTGGCTGCTGTCGGCACCGTTTGCAGCGCTGATACTGCTAGCAGCGCCATGGGAGTTTCTACGGTGGCATCTTTGTCTGCTTCTCGTCTCTGTACCGTCCGTGGCGCGAGGTTGAGCATGGCGCCGTGGGGGCATCATATTCCGCTGTTGGCGTTGTCAGTGCCGGCCTCTGTCCTCTGTGCCATTCACAGTGCCGTGGAGCAGGATGGCACCATCCTCAGCCCCGATGGCACCATCAGGGCCGTCGTCGATGCCGTCTCCGCCCTCGGCACCGTGGGGCCAGATGGCGCCATGGCTGGTCCCGACTCTGGAGCTAGTGTTCGGGCTGGGACCGTGCCCTCTGTGGATTCCGCTCGTGGTGCTGTAGGGGGCACTGGCACTAGCTCAGGCATAGTTTCGGTTTCTGGCACCCCCTTGGCAAGGATGGCACCGGGCGCCTTCCTACGGTCTGGCACAGGGCCTCGGTCTCTGCCTCTTCGGAGGCGGAGTCGGGCTCTGAGTCAGACGAACAGTCTGACTTCTTGGGGTTGACTGTTGGGGTGGGCAGCCCTGTAGTGTCCTCGACAAGTCGGAGTCAGCCCCCTTCTGAGGTGGGGTTGGTGGCTGCCGAGACTGGTGCCAGGGGTGCTGACCAGCGGGCAGTGGTGCAGGCCAGCATTGCTCTGCAGCCCGGTCTTGGTGGGTTCACTGACCCCTCAGCAGTGTACCCCCACCTGTGGTGTGCCTGGATTGCCCAACTTTGGGGCCGATCAGAGCACCTATAGGAGGGGAGGGTACTGTGCCCTGGATAGCTCCTTCGGGTGCTGGCCAGGGCTGTTAGCTACCTAGGCTGGCCCTCTCGAGGAGGAGGGGTCTTTCGGACTCTGAGGGGTCGAGCGGCACGGGGTCTGCGAGGCGACCTTTTTCTAGGGCCCACCCGGGCTCTGGAAGAAGCCGTAGTGCGGATCTCCACTTTTCCTCCTCGGTCTCTTTGAGGGAGCCCCATTCTTTTGAGGTAGGGGACCGTCCTTCTGAACCTACTCGGCCCCGGTTGCCTCACAGGGGGGATTCTTCTGGGCGCAGCCAAGGCAGTACTGAAATGGTTGTTCAGCTGTCGGCTGTGGAGTCTTCTGGAGCACCTTCTTCTTCGGGTGCTCTGGGTCCACTCCTTAGCCCAGGCGGAGGTCAGCCGAGATCTCTTCCCCGCTCTGTCCCCCATCCCTCTGCCAAATTCTCCTGCGCTCCCAGGCATCCTTAGTCCTAGTGGGCCTCTCTCCTGGGAGCAGTTCAGGGCTGTGGCTGCTGGGTTCCCAGCTTACGTTAGGGCAGTGGACAGACAGGTTTTTCAACCTCCCCCTGAGCAGCCGCCCTCTGAGCAGTCGGTGCCCTTCAACCCTTCATCCCCCTCTTCTGGGGGAGAGGAGCTTTCTGTCCACATCTCTCCAGCCACTGATCTCGCTGAGTATCAGCGTTTCCTCGTGAGGATGTTGGAGGACTTGCACCTCACCCCTGCCACTATAAGCAATCCAGAGCATTCGGCGCATGCCTTTTTAGGCGAGTTCAGCGAGACCACCCTTATGGTGCTTCCCTAACCTGCTCCCTTTCGGGAGGTGACGTTGTGCTTCTGGCAGAGAGCCTTCTCTGGAGTTCCTGCCCCTAGGGATCTCTGCCAGCGGTATTGCACCCCCCCTCTCCCGGAGTCTCCAGGTTACATGCCTCCTCCGAAGTCCGGATTGACGCAGTTGGACACTCCTGATGGGCTTCTGCGCCCTTCACGTGACCAGCCCCCAGATCAAGATTCCTCGTATTTTGACTTCTGGGGTAGGAGGGCTTTCTACTCGGCACTGTTGTTGCTTTCCATTTCTGCACATCAGGACCACTATGCAGCCTATGACAGGTTCTTGTGGTCCAGGCTAGGTCAACTCCTAGCCTCGTTGCCTGACCACAGAGCAAACCAAAGCCATTGCACTCTCTGTGCATGGCCTGGAGCTAACAAAGCGCCAGCGGGGCATCTTATGATGCTCAGAGGTAACTACCAGGGTCGTGGGGACAGCAAACAGCTTTCGGTGAGCCCAGCATGGCTGTGTCCTTCCGGTTGTCACCCTTGGCCCGTTGTGGATGATTTGTTCTGCTCACCAGAGAACCTATCTCTTATTCCGTAGAGCGAGACGACGTTTGTCGGGGCAACTTCCTTCCCTGTTGGGTGAGGGGGTTCCCGTCTCACTCTCCTCACTCTTGGGCCTCTCCAGGCCCTGAAGGTTCTCCCTCTTAGTGTGTCACCCACTGAGAGCTATGGGATTTTGTCCTTTAGGGTGTAAAAGAAACCCCTCTGGGAGGCTCGGCACTCACCCAGTGGTAATAGAATGGTGAAGATTGACACAGATAAGATATGAGAGTGCGTACCTACCATAATTCCAGTCTTTCTGTGTACTTCTTCTCATTCATCCTAACACACCTCCATCCCCTGGGGCCTCAGTCTCTGGGTCCACCTCCCTCTCTGTGCCCAAACTCGCCCCCCCCCTTTCTTTGTTAGGAGTCGGGTAAACAGGGGCACATAGGGGGACTATGTTCTGGGTAGAGTGGTCAGCATGGGGGGCACTCCTTCTCTAGTGCATTTGCTCCACCCCTGTGGGGTGGGAGTTGGTAGTTGCCCTCCATTCTCTCCTCCTCCTCGTCCCATCCATCTTATTTTTCTTTGTCCTTAGGACTATCCTTTATTACACACACACAAAAAAAAAAAAAACTCCTTTTCCACCAGAATCTTTCCTTGAGAGGGTGTTAATTCTCTGTGCCCTGTCCTTCTTCCAGAATAGCCGATTCTGCTCAGATGGAGGTTTTGCCAACCATTCTGTGCCTTGAATTCTGGCAAGAAGCCTTTGGCTACTCCTTGCAGTTCCTATACAATCTGGAGACAGACCAGGGTCTGGGATGTGTTAACCTTCTCCCCTCTCTTCCCTACCTTCTAAATTCTTTGTCCCACCCTACCTCCCTCCTCTGTTTCCAGAGATTGGGGCCCCTCCAGTCCCTTTAGTTTCGACTACTTCTTTCTGTCCTCTCAGTCGTTATTTCTCCTTTTAGTTTTATATCTTTTCCTTTTCCTGTCCATGGACTTCTTTGTCCCACCCTCACTCCCTTCCTCTTACCTCTCCAGTGACTCAGAACTGGCAGGCAGGCCCGGAGTCGACAGCGCCCTAGCAGCCAACCTCACGGCGCCACACAATCGTTGGCCTCGAGGCGGCGCCGATGGTTGTCGGCTCGCCACCAAAAAAAAAAAAAGGCTCTGAGGGTCATGTTCTCCAGCCATGTACCCAATGGTGAAGATACACAGAAAGATCAGAATTACGGTAGGTACATAATTTTCAGTACTTTTTTCTTTCATTTTGATTTATTTGTTTCACACACAGACTTGTTGCCTCTGTGATGGCAGTTTTGATGTTTCCCCATTGTTGCTCCACCCCACCTTCTTGCCTGTTTGCTAGTGTTTTCTGAGGCACTCTCCCATTTTGACATAATCAGCCCTCCTGAAGTCCAATACTTTCACTTCTGTGTGGCTTGACTCTACAGCTAAGTTTATCGTGAATCACACTGTTTGGTGTTCGCTTGTTCCCAGCTGGCTACCCACTTCAAGATCGGAGATCCTCTCTCCATCCCCGTTTGAGAGTACCACTTGTAAGATTGCTCCCTCCCAAGTGGGTTCCAAACTAGCTGTCTAAGGCATACCCGCTGTAGGGCATCGAGAATGGCCCTGCTTTTGGATGTGGCTACAGCAAAGGTGCTCCAGTAAATATCTGGCATATTCAGGTCCCCCATCAGCAATATCTCCCCTTCTCTGCCATCCCAAAGATGCCTTCTATCATTCCCTTGTCCATTTACTCCCCCTGAGACGGGGGTCTGTATACAATTCCTGTGTGGATTGTGGAGCCATTTCCAGTCCCCAGAGTGACCCACAGTGCCTCCTTTCCTTCCTGTTTACCCTTTAGTTCTGTTGCTTTGATCCCTTCCCTTACATAGAGAGCTACTCCTCCTCGTCCTCTTCTTCCGTCCCTGTCCCTCCTGTGGATTGTGTACACTGGTATGTTGACATCCCAGTCATGGTTCTCTGTGTACCATGTTTCAGTGACTGCCTTGATATCCAGGCATCCCTCTTCCATCAAGGCCACCATTTTGGGGAGCTGTTTACCTAGACTACGGGCATTGGTACTCATTACCCTCCATTTTTCATGACTTTATTTCTTTTTGCCCCATCCCTGTCCTTTCTGCCTCTGTGTTTTTCTCCATTTACCCCTGCCCTTCTCCCTATCAACTGCTCTCAATCCTTGTAAAAATGTAATCATGAAAAACCATGAAGATTTTCATAAAAAAGTATCAAAAGATACTTATGGGGCGGCATCACCACAAAATAAGGATCATATACTATGGAACGCAGAGGCAAACCAGCCTCATTTGCACTCATGTATGGTGCTCAGACACCAGTCCGTTGTGAACAAAAATTTAGGAAGTTCTGGATCACTTTGTCGGGAGGCATAAATTGATCCCCTGACGCCATGCACACAGGGCTCAGAACCCGCTTATATGTAAATTCCATCCTCACAAGTGCCAAACATTGAAGAAATTGTAAATAAAGTGTTGAATTCTATGGGTTTTGACTATACACCCACTCCAGTAAAAAAAAAAAAAACCTCAATCACAGAGTGTCTCCGCCTCCATCAAAACAGACACGCACAGAGCCAGAACGCTCGCCTTTTCTGCCGCCTCATGAATATTCTTAGGAATATTTGTCAGATTCTCATATAATTTCAGAACATTTCGAAGACACACATTATGATGGTTCCCCTACTACAAGAGGGTTGAGTCCCCATATTCTGTACCATCATACTGGGACGAAGAAATATTACAACCACTAAAGGTCATTTCCCCACCTGATCTCCCCTCATTCCCAGAAATTATGTTACGAATACAAAAACAATGGGGTTTACCACAACAGAAGAAGATAAATTAAGAACAGATATGGCTGAATATCTTGACATCCCGGAAGCACCTATCCGGGCAGTCCCTCCCTTTATACCAATGTTCAGAATTGCGATTACTGAAGCATGGAGTCAACCCATAGCTGCACAGGAGGTGCCTAGAAAAGCGCATAGGCTTTATCAGGCTCCCCTTGATTATCGGTATTTAACAAATATTCCCACTGTGGATTCTGTAGTTATTGCAGCCACTCACAACCGCACTGGCAAACCCAAACATACAAGTACAGTACCTCCCAAAAAAGACTCTGAACTTACATGGGGAAGAAAGTGTTTGCTCTAAACACATTAAATATTAGAATACTTAACTACATGGGACATATGCTGAAATACCATTGTACGGTGGGCACCTCTGCTGGGGACATTATAGGTAAACTACTACATCCCCTGAGAAAGAGTAACTCACATCAATAATAAACACACTTACTTCCCTCTTGTGACATTTATTAAGATCAGGATAAGACTTTGCCGACGCTTCAGCTAGATCCTCTTCAGTCGGTATTCTTATACACCGTCGGGCATGGCTCTGACTCTCAGGGCCAGCACCTGATATTCAGCAAAAAGTGGCTAATGCCCCTTTTTCTGGTGACCACCTCTTTGGCCCAGGGGCACAAATGATACTGGACAACTCTTCAAGCCTCAGGCAGACAACTAAAAACAGTACAATATATGTACCACAAACCACACCCTCAGTATAATTATTCATACAAAACTGTAAATTACTATAACCAAAGAGAAAACTTTAGAGGCAAAGAATGAATGACAAGGAACACATCTTAACCGACCCATGGCCGCCCGTTAGAACGGCTGAGTGCCTCTTCCCCTCATTAAAAACCTTCAGACTACACCCTGGTCTCCTCTTCTAGCCCAGACCTTTTTTTGGGGCTTCGATTTAAAATTATACTGAGGCCTTTCCCATGAGGCTTTATACATCTAGCCACTTTTGAGGTATCACTGATCTTCCTGGACATAAAGTCTGCACTACTCATTCACACTGATGGGATCTATGCCGGGGGCGCTAGGACCCAGCTGGAGCAAACGTTTTTGCAAGAGGGCTGCCGCCAGAGATGGAGCCACGAGGAGCGGTGCTGCAAGCCTCAGCTCGTGCAGCAATGATTATTTCGACATCGACCCTCCAACTGCCTCAGTTCCTTTTTTCCCCACTGTCGAGTGCGCTTCAGTGATGACGTTGTTCGTCCGCCGGGAGTCAAACTAGCAGCATAGTTTTCAGTTTATTATTTTGTAGTATATGTCTAATAAGTACCGCTTACTATAATTTATTCATATTAAAAGAAAGAAGTCTCAGCCTACATTAACGGAGTCGACCATGAGCTGGTCTGGTGACGGTAGGGAGACATCATGTGAAAGCTGTTCAGTCAGCCGGGCTAGGTCTGGTCCGCCGCCCTCTCCAGAGGGGGGGGTCTGACAATGGACGGTCCAGTGCCCAAGTGGAGGGGCGGTCCCCCCGGAAGCATAAAAGAAAATGGTTGCATTCTCGGTACCGTTCGGCCTCAAGCTATTCTTCGGCCCACAGGTCAAAAAAGAGAAGGCATCACTCGAGGTTGCCCTCTGGTATGTCTGCGCATCGACGGTCAGTCATTGTGGTCAGTTGCCGTTCTCCTCCTCCGGAGTCGCCAGTTTCTGTTTCTGGTCACAGACCTCTTCAACATCGTAGCCCTTCCCTGCCTTCTGGTAGGGCTTCAGATGAGCAGTTTCATCAGTGGGCCGCTCTGATGGAACAGTGAGCTCAGAGGTTGGTCCAGCTGCCTGCCCTGGTCACTCCGGGGCCCTCGGGCTCTTCTGGGGATCGGATAAGGCGGTTGAGCCTCCCTAGGTGTGCGGCGCCTTCTTTGGTGCCATCGACTCCATGCACTGATGTTTTCCCCCCTCACCTGGCTGCGGCGCAGGGGGCCACACCGATGCCTCTATCTCCTGGTTTTCTTTCTTCTTTCTCCTCAAATCCTAGTTTTCGGAGCCCTGTATTGATTTCGGTGCTGTCAGCGTCGATGGGTCGCTCGGCGCTGTCCTCTGCGCTGATGCGTGCTCTCTGCACCATCCTCGATGCCGTTGGGATTGTCGGCACCGTCCTCTGTGCCATGCGGCTTGTCTGAGCCATCCAGTTTGTTGGCACCGAGGGCTTTGTCGGCGCCGAGGCTCGGTGTGACGTCTTCCAGTCTTTAGGGCTTCTCAGCTCCGAACATTTTTCCTTCCTCTTTTCCGTCTGATTTTCACTCCTTTCCTGTCCTGACAGTCCCTCCTGGGCTGTCAGGAGATGATATTGAGCCTGACCCAGACTTTAGGCTTGTGGGTGACGTGGAAGGAACAGGATCCCATCCTATTGCAGAGCCTGTGGTTGAGGACGTGTCATTTAAATCTCTGCTGAAAAATTTGAATTCCATTCTTTCTCTCCAGACTACAGATATCGATCCTGGGAAGCTGTTAAGGCTCCAGTACCTTCCTGTCCTGGATATCCCTATGGATTTAACTCCCCCAGTACAGCCTTCCTTTGAGATGCTTTCTCAAATGGTGTGGAATAATCCCACTCTCATTCCTTCTGTGGCTAAGTCCATAGATAGAAAGTACGCTGCTCCCAAGGATCAACCTATTTTGGCCTCCCAAGCCTTTGAGGACCCTATTGTAGTCTTGGCAGAGAGTGATAAGGTCGTCCTCCCTCAGGCTACTACAGCCCAACCCATAAACAAAGAATCTCGTAAGATAGACACTTTAGGTAAGAGAGTCTTTGCTGCTTCCACCTTGGGTATGCGTATTGCCAGCTACCAGGGTTATTTCTCTCAATATGAGTATGTTCTTTGGCATTTGCTCAAACAAATGGTAGAAGCTGTACCAGAGTCGGACACTACTTCAGAACTTCTTCAAACCATAACCAGGGGTATCAAGTCCAACAAACAGCAGGTTAAAGCAGCTATGGACGCTTTCGATACTGCCTCTCGAGTGGTGGTGGTGGGCATTTGTACCTGCCGTCACTCCTGGCTGCACACGTCAGGCTTCACGAATGATGCCCCGCAACAGGTCATGGCGTTACCCTTCGACGGTATGTATCTCTTTGTTCCTCAAGTAGAGCAAGCTCTAGAGGCCACACAAAAGACTAGGTCTGTCATTAAATTGGCTCGACCTGCTCCCACCCCTTCTCGGGGGGAGGGGGGTAGGTATTAATAAGTGTCAATTTCACAATCTTCAGTCCTTTCGAGGCAAAGGCACGGGAGGTTTTAATAAAAACCAAGCCCCTCAGCCTCAAAAGAAAATGCAACAGAAGGCTCAAGGGCACAAAGCGCCCAGTGCCGCCTTCTGAGTCTCTGGCCCAAGTCCCACCTCAGCTGCCTGAGGGGTAGTCTTTCTCAGCGGTGGGAATGTCGTCTGACTCAGTTCTACAACCAGTGGAAGTCCATAACATCGGACAAATGGGTCCTCCGGATAATCCGCAAGGGGTAATCCCTCAATCTTTCAGAAACCTCTCCGGATCATCCCCCCCAAACAGCAGCCCAGGCTGTCAGTATTTCAGTCAGAGCTTCTCGCTTCTGAGATACAAGGCTTTCTGAACAACAGGGCAGTAGAAATAGTTCCGCTGGATCAACGGAACACAGGGTTCTGCTCTCAATACTTTCTAGTTCCAAAGAAAACCGGGGGCATGCGCCCCATTTTGGACCTCAGAAAACTGAACAGATTTCTTCCCAAGGAAAAGTTCAAAATGATTTCACCAGGAACCCTGTTGCCTTTGCTTCATCAACACGACTGGCTAGCCTCCCTGGACATGCAGGATGCTTACCAGCATATTCCCATTCACCCAAAGCATCACAAATACCTACGTTTTGTGGCTTTGGGCCAGCATTATCAGTTCAGAGTCCTGCCCTTTGGGCTATCCTTGGCGCCGCAAATTTTTACAAAGTGTTGTGCAGTTCTCGCAGCGCATCTCAGAAAGATCGGAATACAGGTGTTCCCTTATCTGGACGATTGGCTTCTGGCAAGTCCTTCCAGGCAGGGAACTCCGGACGCCATAGACATGGCTTCGCGCTTTCTCACGTCCATGGGAGTCCTGCTAAACCTCAAAAAATCACAGTTGCAGTCCTCCCAGAGGCTCCTTTTTATAGGAACTCTTCTGGACACCTCCTGTGCGAAGGCTTTTCTTCCAGAGGACAGGAGGAGCGATATCCTTCAGATGGCCCGTCACATCGGGGAGAGCGACTCTGTTCCAGTTCTCTCGATGCAACGGATGCTAGGTCTCATGGCATCCTCAGTGTTCACTGTACCCCTAGCACGCCTTCACATGAGAACTTCTCAGTGGATGCTCAGTACTCAGTGGTCCCCAACCACTCACCTGCAGTCCTTTCTCATCAAGGTGACAGAACCTCTGAAGAGGTCACTTACCTTCTGGTCACAAGAGGACAATCTTCTTGGCGCCGCAAGTTTTTACAAAGTGTTGTGCAGTTTTCGCAGCGCACCTCAGAAAGATCGGAATACAAGTGTTCCCATATCTAGATGACTGGCTTCTAGCAAGCCCTTCCAGACAAGGAACTATCGACGCCATAGCCACGGCCTCAGACTTTCTCACATCCATAGGAGTCCTGCTAAATCTCAAGAAATCTCAGTTGCAGCCCTCCCAGAAGTTCCTTTTCATAGGCACTCTTCTGGACACCTCCTGTGCGAAAGCTTTTCTACCAGAGGACAGAAGGAGCGATATCCTAGAGATGGCCTATACATCAGAGAGAACAGCTCGGTTCGAGCTATTTCAGTGCAACGGATGCTGGGTCTTATGGCATCCTCGGTGTTCACTGTACCGCTAGCACGCCTCCACAAGAGAACCTCTCAACGGATGCTCAGTACTCAGTGGTCCCCAACCACTCACTCTCAGTCCTTTCTCATCAAGGTGAAAGAACCTCTGAAGAGGTCACTCACCTTCTGGTCACAAGAGGACAATCTTCTGGAAGGGTATCCCTTTGCTCCTCTGGACCATGATATCTCCATTACCATGGACGCGTCCCTGATGGGGTGGGGAACTCACTGTCACAATCTCCACACCCAAGGTACGTGGACTCGGGACGAGTCCCAGCTTCACATAAATGTATTAGAAATGAGAGCTGTGCTTTATGCAGTCCGAGCTTTGAAGGAGACACTCTGTCACAAGAACATTCTCCTTCAAATGGACAACAAAGCAGTGATGTATTACATCAACAAGCAGGGTGATGCACATTCTTACCCTTTATGCAGAGAAGCAATGAGAGTGTGGGAATGGTGTCTAGAGCACAAGGCTCTAATTCAGGTGGTCTGCCTGCTGATAGTGCAGAACGAACTGGCAGACCATCTCAGCAGAACAGAGACAGATCCTCACGCGTGGTCTCTAGACTCAGCCGTTGTTCAGTCACTATTTGCAGAGTGAGGAACTCCAGACCTGGACCTTTTTGAATCCCCACTCAACACAAAACTGCCTCTCTTCTGCTCCAGAAATCCAGGGCCTCGGACTTTCTGTCAGGATGCGTTCAGGCTGCAGTGGACAAAACGCTTTCTATACGCTTTCGCTCCTCTTCCTCTAATGCAGAGGGTACTTCTCAAGTTCGAGTCCCAGGGGGACAAAATGATCCTCATTGCTCCCTTCTGGCCTCGACAGATATGGTTTCCGTTACTCAACAGTATGTTGGAAACCACTCCGAAAACGCTTCCCCTTCAGATGAACCTTCTTACTCAAGGGCCTGTGGTCCATCGCAATCTGAAGTCTCTTCACCTTCTCGCTTGGCTCTTGAAGAGATAGAAGTGAACTGGTTCAATGTCTCTCGCGGAGTCTCAGAGATTCTTTTGGCTGCACGTAAGCCAGCCACTAGGAAAACTTACACAGCCAAATGGAAGCGTTTTTCTGTCTGGTGTGCAAGATCCTCTTTAAATCCTTTTTCCTGCCCACCAAATAAAGTTCTAGAGTACCTTTTAGACCTCTCAAATTCAGGTCTACAATACTCTACAGTCCAAGTTCACCTTTGCGCCATTTCAGCTTATCATGAGCCAGTGCTTTCAAACAACATGAAGTCTTGCTATATTATGACATATGCAGTATAACCCCAGGTTAGAACTGCTCGGGAGGTGAAAGAGTTAACTTTCCATGCAGGGCATGGAATCTTGAGCGCGAGCTCGGTTGAACACTGTGTCTGTTGTAGCTCAAACTTAAACTGTCAGATTCTTTACTCCACCTCACTGAACAGTCGCTCCGGAGATTCCTCGTGCTGCTCGGTTCGTTTGTCGGTTTTAAAGTGTAATTCTCGGTTTATTTTACCGAAATTTAACCGCAATCGTCGGTTCAAGCTCTGTCTGTGGTATTGTAAGTAATAGATAGGCTTTTGTTTATTTTCTTCTGTGTGGAACTTGTAAACGTCTTTTCGGTTCGGTTTGAACCGATCAGATTGGGTTTAAAATTACTTTCTAGTCCTTTAGAGTGCGGTTCCCGGTTCTTATCGGTTCTAAAAAAAACGGATTTTATTACGGTTTTTCCACGACCCGTGACACGGTTGGGAACCGATAAGAGAGTCTTGCTTGACGGATTGCCATTAACGGGCAAGTTTTGGTTAGGCTGGCACTATGTCTGAGAAACCCAAAAGAAAAACCGGACCCATTGTTTCAGCACTGTGGCTTCTGTGGGAAGCCTTTAGCTAAGGCTGACCCACAACCACTTGTGTATATTGTTCAGGTTTGACCACCTCAATGCAAACTGCCAGATTTGTAAGAATTTTCCTGCTGCCACCGTGGAAAAGAGAGTTGGTAGGCTCAGGGAAAGGGAGGCCAAAAAGTCCGCTGACCTGGATGGCCTGCCCGGTTCAGTTCCAGCCGAACCTGAGGGAGTGCCCTCTGACCAGGGCGATACTTCCTCGGGCAAACGAAGAGCCAGCTCTGAGGAGCCGGTTCCAACTAGAAGGTCAGCTAGTTTGGGGCCAAAAGTTCTTTCTCCAACCGCTGAGGAAATAGCCAAAGCTATTCAAATTGTCCAGTCTCTTTCCCCAGTTCCGTCCAAACCGACACCATTAGGGAAGCGCTCGGTTCGGACGGTTCCCCAGTTCAAGATTATGATTTTGAGGATTTTTATGAACCGGAGGAAGGGGAGGAGGGGTATGAGGAGAGTGAGTGTGATTTTGAAAGTCTGGATGTGCCCATTGAACCGGACATCTCTCCAGACAGACCCTCAGGAGTGTCCCCTCCCAGGCTATCTGAGTCCCCTTCTCATTTTTTGTTTTACAAGAAAGTTGCTGAGACTCTGCAACTCCCTGTTGAGGAAGCTGTTGATCAAGAAGAGCCTGATTTTGTGGAAATGATGGATATTCCAGAGTCTAGGAGACTGTCTATTCCTTTGCACAAATCTTTTAGGAAACAATAAAAATTCTGAAAACTCCTCATTCTATCCTCCCTGTGGATAAAAGGATGGACAAGAGGTATGCTTTATCAGGCTCTGATACGGAGTTCCTATCCCAGCAGTGCAGCCATGTGGGGGTAGTGCAGGCTGCAGCCTGTGACAAGGCTAATATTCCTCTAGCTTCTCACCCTCCTGAAAAGGATTCCAGGAGGATGGATGCCATGGCAAAGAAAGAGTACATGGCAGCATCTTTGGGACTCAGACAGGCAAATTATATGGCTTATGCAGCTAGGTACCAGAAATCCAGGTGGGATACTGTCCTGGCCCTAGCAAAACAGGCCCCTGACCAGCTTGCCAGGGAGCTGGAGCAGGTGGCTGCGGATGGTATTGAGGCATCCAAGGTGCAATTTCATGCGGCAGTAGACTCTAATGATGTTTCATCAAGAGTCATGGCTACATCTGTGTCTCTTGCAGAATGGCCTGGCTCAGATGTCGGCCCTGTCTGGGATACCCAGTCTAAGGCTATGGATTTTCCTGTTGTGGGAAATTCTCTGTTTGGGGACAGAGAATTATATGAAGAAAATGGATGAGTATAGGACCACCTATAGGAGTGCACAGGCCAAAGAAAGGCAAGTCACTCCTCAAAGGCAGCATGTCAGGGGCAGGGGCAGGCCTTTTCATAGGCCTTTTACCAAGCCCAGGCCTCCTCTTCTGCTTATGCCCAGAGGGGTTCTTTAGAGGAAGGGGCAGAAGGGGTTCTAGTAAGCCTGCTTCTACCCCTCAACCCAGAGCCCCTGCAGAACAGACTCCCTGATGGGATGGCCAGGGCCGATTCTCCACTACCGGTAGGGGGCAGGCTGGCTTACTTTGTCCAGGACTGGAAGTCTTTAACATCAGACAAGTGGGTCCTGGAAGTAGTAAGCCAAGGACTGGTTCTCAGCTTCAAAAAATTTCCGAAGATGAGAGCCAGGTCTTTTCCACCTGCAAACCCATCAGAGGCACTTGCCCTGAAAGCAAAAGTTTCTTCCCTCCTGGCTCTCAGAGCCGTGGAAAGGGTTCCACCCATACACCAGGGCAAAGGGTTGTACTCCAGGTACTTCCTTACCCCAAAAAAGACAGGAGAATGGCGGTCCATCCTGGATCTCAGCTATCTAAACAAGCACCTTTTAAAACCAAAGTTCAAAATGGTGACCCTAGGGATTATTTCCCTCTCTAAGGCCAGGGACTGGCTAGCCTCCCTGGACCTCAAGGATGCCTACTTCCATGTTCTCATCAGAAGCTCCCATCGAAAGTACCTCAGATTGAACTGCCCTCAGGCCATTACCAGTTCAGAGCAATGCCTTGGCCTCACCTCGCCCCGAGGGTGTTCACAAAATGCCTGGCAGTAGCAGTTGCTCATTTAAGAAGGCAAAAGATTGCCATCTTTCCTTATCTGGACGACTGGCTCATTGTAGGCCAGTCTCCAGAACAGGTCAAACTACACTTACAAGTAACCCAGCAACTGCTTACATCTCTAGGTTTCCTTCTCAATCTTCCAAAGTCAGTTCTGGAGCCTGTCCAGCTTCTCACCTTCATAGGTGCAGAACTGAACACAAAAGAAGCCAGAGCCTTCCTTCCTCTGGAAAGAGCAAGGACCCTGGTGTCTCTGGCCTCTTCTTTCACCCTGCAGGTCTCTCGACCAGCAAGGCATTTTCTACAGCTCCTGGGGCACATGGCTGCTTCTACAGCAGTAGTGCAGGGAGCGAGATTTCAGATGAGGGATATTCAGTTCCATTTAAGAGCCTTTTGGTCTCAAAGGACAGATCCCCTAACCAAATTGATTCCAGTGACTCGAACCCTGATCCAGGCCCTTCAGTGGTGGCAGGATCAGAACAATCTGAAACAGGGGGTTCCCTTCACTCCCCAGTCTCATTCCTTGACCCTTACTACAGATGCATCCCTCTTGGGGTGGGGAGCTCACATGGGCGACCTTTCCACCCAGGGGCTGTGGTCCCCTCAGGAATCTCTGCTCCACATCAATTTGGTGGAACTCAGAGCAGTTTTTCTAGCACTCCAGGTTTTTTCCACATCTGTCCAGGACAAGGTTGTTCAGGTCAGAACAGACAATACCACTACAATGTGGTACATCAACAAGCAAGGGGGCACTCGGTCTACGGCCTTGTGCACCGAAGCAATGAAGTTGTGGTCTCTGGCTTATTCTCTGAACGCCTCCCTTATGGCAGTTCACCTCCCAGGCAAGGACAATGTCCTAGCGGATGCTCTCAGCAGGATTTCCCAGGGCCATCACGAATGGGCACTGGACCCCCTAGTACTGGAGGTAGTATTTGCCAGATGGGGCACCCTGCAAATAGATCTCTTTGTAGCCCCAGACAATCACCAACTTCCCCTTTTTTGCTGCAGGCCCCCAGTGTTGGGCTCAGTCCCTCTGGATGCCTTCCTCCTCAGTTGGGAAGGGAAGTTTCTCTATGCTTTTCCCCCCTTCCACCTTCTTTTCAAAGTGCTAGTCAGAATCAGATCTCAATCCTGCAAGATGATCCTGATTGCTCCAGATTGGGCCAGGCAGCGCTGGTACCCACTCCTCATGTCCTTAGCAGTCCGCCCTCCCTATGTCTTCCCAGGAATCACAGCCTGTTAACCTGTGCCCAGGGGAGAGTTTGGTATCCGAACCTCAAATCTCTCAATCTCAAGGCATGGCTCTTGAAGAGTTAGTTTGCTGACCTACACCTTTCCCAAGGTGTATTGGATATATTGAAGGCCTCTAGGAAGCCTTCCACCAGGGCTACCTATAATTCAAAATGAAAGAGATTTTCCATATGGTGTGCTGGTAAACATATTTCCCCAGAATCTACTGGTGTGCCCACGATCCTGGATTATTTGGTGCATTTGAATTCCTTGGGGCTGAGACCAGCTACCCTAAAAGTGCACTTGGCAGCTGTGTCTGTCTTCTTATCAGCAGGTAAGCCCTCTTCTTTATCAGCTCACCCTGTGTTCTCCAAGTTTTTTTAAAGGGTTGCTTCACACCAGCCCCCCATTCAGGGACCCTGCCCCTGCTTGGGATCTTAATATTTGCATCGCTCAGCTTATGCAACCCCCCTTTTGAGCCATTGTCTTCAGCAGAGCTTAAGTACTTGACTTGGAAAACTGTGTTTCTGGTAGCCATCACCTCTGCCAGGCGCATAAGTGAGCTACAAGCCTTGTCAGTGGAGCCCGATTTTATCTCCTTTCATAGAGATAAGGTGGTCCTCAGGACTAACGGGAAGTTTTTGCCTAAGGTGGTTTCAGACTTTCACCTTAATCAACCCATGTCTCTTCCTGTGTACTTCACTGACCATTCCTCCTCTGGTGAGAGGAGATTGCACAGTTTAGATGTCAAAAGAGCCCTTAGTTACTATATAGAACATTACCAAGGGTCACAGGTTCGAATCCTCCAATTGTTCCTCACTTATGGTGAGGTTGGTAAAGGAAACCTGCCACTAAAAGATCCATTGCCAGGTGGATTGTCTCTTGTATCCAATTCTGCTATGAAAACTGGGTAAGGTTCCTCCCTCAGGCCTGAGGGCTCACTCTACAGAGGTACAGCTCGTCTCTGGCTGCTGCCAGGGACATCCCTATCCTAGAGATATGTCAAGCAGCTACCTGGAAAACAGTTCACACTTTTACTAAGCATTACTCCCTGGATATCCAGGCTAGGAGTGATGCTCGATTTAACACAGCTGTGCTTCAGAGCCTATTTCCCAAGTAGGTTCTGTCCCTCCTCCATGGAGGTACTGCTGTGTAATCTGCATATGTCATAATATAGCAAGACTTCATGTTGTTTGAAGAAAAAATTACTCACCTTAGTAATGTTGTTTCTTCTAATGGAGTCTTGCTATATTATGATCTTCCCCAGCCTGCCCCTCTCAGAACCTCTATTTTTGGGATGTGGGTGGGCAGTGCAATGTTGGCACTTCATTGATGCCCACTTTATTTTCACCCTTTCTAGGGTGCTTAGGTGTTATGCTTATTTTTTCTTTCTTGAATCCCCCGACTTGAGTCTTTGTTTTGGGATCAAGAACAAAAATGTGTTTTTGTAGTTAGTAGCCAGTGGCTAGTGTAGGTATACGGCTTCCACACAGAACCTTAGTGAGTTTTTGCTCGTAAAGATCTGACAGTTTAAGTTTGAGCTACAACAGACAGAGTGTTCAACCGAGCTCGCGCTCAAGATTCCATGCCCTGCATGGAAAGTTAACTCTTTCACCTCCGGAGCAGTTCTAACCTGGGGTTATACTGTATATGTCATAATATAGCAAGACTCCATTAGAAGAAACAACATTACTAAGGTGAGTAATTTTTTCTTCCTTGTCACTGACTCAGTTACCAGTAGTTAAGAGGTTTCTTAATGGTATCCTGCATACCAGACCTCCTGTCAGATGTCTAGTCACAGCTCGGGACATTAATCTGGTACTAGACATGCTGACTCGAAAACCTTTCGAGCCTCTAGCTACCTGTGAGCTAAAATTTCTCACTTGGAAAATGGCCTTCCTGGTGGCCATTACCTCGTCTGCAGGGTTTTGAAATACATGCTCTGGTCACAGACCCTCCATACACTGCCTTTCATAAGGACAAAGTAGTTCTTAGGACCCATCCTAAGTTTCTCCCTAAGGTTGTCTCAGAATTCCATCTAAACCAACCTTTGGTCCTACCTACTTACTTTGTGAACTTCCAGAATGAAGGGGAACGTACCCTTCATTCTCTGGATGTTAAGAGAGTGCTGCGATTCTGTCTCTGTCTAGATAGAACGAAAGAAATTCGCAAGGCTCAACAACTGTTTCCTTCAGTGAGACCCGGCTGGGTCAGCGTGTCGCTGTTAGGTGTATTTTAGCGTGGCTGGTAGCATGCCTTCGCCACTGTTATTCTATGGCACAGGTAAAACTGGAAGGCAAGGTTTACGCTCACTCTACTAGAGCAGTTGAGGCATCCCTGGTGGAAATCTGTAATGTGCCCATTGCAGATATTTGCAATGCGGTTACCTGGAGCTCAGTGCATACTTTTGTTATGCACTACACCTTGGATGTCCATGCCAGACGACATCTAAACTTCACAGGAACAGAGTTGGACACTCTGAAAGGAAGGGAATTCCTTCCTCCGGGCAGGGTGGCCAGCATAGGGCAACTAGCAAGTTCCTTCTAGTTGCACACCCCCAAACCAGCAAGGCACTTCCTCGGGCATATGGCAGCTGTCACAGCAGCAGTGCCAGGATCCAGATTTCAAATGAGAGACATCCAGTTTCATCTCTGGGCTCACTGGTTTCAAAAACAAGATTCCCTGTCAAAAATGATACCAGTCACAGGAACTCTCCTCCAAGCCTTGCACTGGTGGCAGGAAAGGGACAACCTCAGAGAATGCATACCTTTCCTCCAGAGGCCACCGCCTGCAATTCTGACAACAGTGCCTCCCTCCTGGAGTGGGGAGCCCACCTGGGGGAGAAAACTGCCCACAGAAATTGGTCCCAGCAAGAATCCCTGCTTCACATAAATCTGCTGGAAGTCAGGGCAGTTTATCTGGGCATCCAGTCCTTCGCACCCGTGTTGCAAGACAAGGGAGTTCATGTCAGGAGAGACAATACAACAACAATGTATTACATCAACAAGCAAGGGAGAACAAGTTCCTCACCCCTCTGCACAGAGGCCATGAAGATATGGAATTTGGCCTGCTCCCTGGAGATATCTGTCATCAGTTAACTTGCCAGGGAAAGACAATGTCCTGGCAGATGCCGTCAGCAGAATCAACCAGAACCATCACGAGTGGTCACTAAACAGGCAGATTCTGCAGGTGGTATTCAGAAGATGGGGCACTCCAGAGGTGGATCTCTTTGCGGCCTCAGACAGTCATCAGATTCCTCTCTTCTGTTGCAGGCCTCCAGTAGTGGGCACCATGCCATTAGATGTACTGGACAGGGAAGTTTCTAAACTGAACAAACTCAGAGCCCAGTTAGCAACTCTGATTCTCATTGCTCCAGACTGGGCCAGACAACATTGGCACTTGATGCTGTTGAGTTTGGCAATCTCTAAACCAATTTCTTTACCCAGGAGACACAACCTGCTGTCATCCTCCCAGGGCAGGGTCCTGTGTCCCAACTTGCAGTCCCTCAGAGTCCAGGCCTGGCTCTTGAGGACTTGGAGTACACCAACCTACACCTCTCAGAAGGGGTATGGAAGTTTTGAGGGTTTCCAGGAAACCTTCCACCAGAAAAACTTACTCTTCTAAGTGGAAGAGATTCTCTATCTGGTGCAGGCAGAGACAGAGTCCACCTACAGGCCGATCTGCCACTAGTCCTTGAATATTTGGCACATCTTCATTCCCTAGGCCTTCGGCCTTGTACCCTAAAAGTGCACTTGGCAGCTGTTTCGGCTTACCTCTCTGCCTGAAAGGGTATATCTCTGGTTGCTAACCAGGCATTCAGGAAATTCTTCAAAGGGTTGTTGCATTTGCACCCCCCTCATAGGGAACCCACTCCTGTATGGGATCTTAATATATTCATTGGCCAGCTGATACAGCCAGCATTTGAACCCCTGGCATCAGCTGAGCTCAAATACGTGACATGGAAAACTGTATTTCAAACAACATGAAGTCTTGCTGTATTCAGACATAATGCAGTTGGCCCCAGCACTAGAACTTCCCTGGAGAGGAAAGAGTTAACTCTATGCAGAAGCATAGAACGTTTCGCTCGAGCTCGGTTTTCAAACCTCTGTCTGTGGTACTTCCCAGTGTAACAGTCAGATTCTTTACTCCGCCTAACAGTGAAGTCGCTCCGGAGATTTCCTCTGCTCGGTTCGGTAAAAGGAAAATAAAGCATTCGGTTTAAGCCGCATATTTTTGTTATTTTCGGATTTCCAGCCTCTGTCTACAGTACAGGTAGTATGTAGATAGGTAGTGACTGTTTTATTTTGCTAAAAAGAGTGGAAATTCTTTCTTTGGTTTCTTTCCGGTTGGTCCAGTTTGGAACTGACTTTGTAAAATTTTTCTCTCTTTCTGGGATTAGTGTGGTGTTCCGGTACCGATTGGTTTCAAAAGAACCGGACTTTTGCTGGTTCTTTTTAAAAACCTGTGACATGGTTTGTAACCGATTAGTTGCTTTATTACCTGGCTTGAAAGCTTCTATAGGGTAATTTGTTAGGTTGGCCATGTCTGAGAAACCCAAGAAAAAAAACGGTCCCATTGGGTTTCATCACTGTACTGAGTGTGGGGAGGCCTTTGCTAAGGCCGACCCCCACCTCATCTATGTTTATTGTCTGGGGTTTGACCACCTCAAGCCAGACTGCCAAATCTCTAAGAACTTTCCTAAAACCACTCTAGATAAGACTGAGTAGGCTGAAGGAAAGGGAGGCGATAAGTCCATAGATCCGGATGGCCAACCTGATTCGGTTGCGGCCGAACCTGAGGAGGTGCCTACTGACCTAGGCGATACCTCCTCGGGCAAAAGGAGAGTTGACCCCGAGGGGTCGGTTCCGTCAAAGAAAAAGCGCAAGTCTGCCGGTTCGGATCCTGTATCCCACTCTTCAGCTGTGGACGGAATAGCCAAAGTGATTAGTATTGTCCAATCGCTTAGACCGGTTCCGTCTGAACCGATACTGCTGGTTCGGCGCTCAGTTCAGTCTGATCCATCTCCTCCGGATTATGACCCAGATGCTTATTATGAGGAGTGGGAGGGAGACTAAGACTATCCCGGTGATGACGATGATGGGGGGTCTGGATGTGGCCATTGAACCGGACATCTCCCCAGACAGGCCCTCAGGTGTCTCTCTTCCCAGGCTCTCTGAGTCCCCTTCACACTTTTTGTTCTACAAAAAGGTGGCGCAAACCCTGCAGCTTCCCTTGGTTGAAGCAGCAGAGGAGGATGAAGAGCCTGATTTTGTGGAAATGATGGACATCCCAGAGTTCAGAAAGCTGTCTATCCCTCTTCATAAATCTTTGGGGAAACAGATACACACAATTTTACAAACCCCTAATTCAGTACCTCCTGTGGATAATGGACGGGAGGTATTCGTTATCAGGCTCAGCTGCAGAGTTCCTTTATGGTCATTGCAGCCATGTTGGGGGCAGTGCAGGCTGCAGCCTGTGATAGGGCTAACATTCCTTTGGCTTCACACACCCCGGATAAGGACTCCAGGAAAGTGGGTGCCGTGGCCAAAAAACAGTATTTGGCATCCTCTTTGGGACTCAGGCAGGCTACATATAGGGCCTACACAGCCAGGTACCAGAAATCCAGATGGGACATGGTTCTGTAACTGGCTAAACCGGCCTCTCGCCAGCTAGCCAAGGAGCTGGAATTGGTGGCTGCTGATGAAATTGAGGCATCCAAAATGCAGTTTCATGCTGCTGTCGACTCCAGTGATGTGGCATCTGGAGTCATGGCTACATCTGTGTCTCTCAGAAGACTTGCTTGTTTCAGATGTTCTAGCTTTTCACAGGATACCCAGACTAAGGCCATGGATTTTCCTGTAGTAGGTAACTCTCTCTTTGGAGAGCAGACAGAGGCTTACTTGAAGAAAATGGATGAATATAGGACCACGTACAGGAGTGCACAGGCCAAGGAAAGGCAGGCCACTCCGCACAAGCAGCAGTCTAGGGGCAGGGGCAGGCCTTTTTACCAAGCCCAGGCCTCCTCTCCCTTCCCACCAAGGGGGTTCTTCAGAGGAAGGGGTAGGAGGGGGATGAGCAGGGCTGCTCCTTCCTCCTCTGTCTAAGGCTCCTGCCAAGCAGACACCCTGATGTGTCAGCCCGGGTCGACTCCCCATTTCCAGTAGGAGGCTGGCTGGCTTACTGCTTCCAGGCCTGGAAGTCCGTGACCTCAGACAAGTAGGTCCTGGAAGCAGTAAGCCAGGGACTGGCCCTCAACTTCAAAAAATTTCCGAAAAGAAGGGCCAAGTCTTTTCCACCTGCATCAGTCTCAGAAACCCTTGCCCTAGAGGCAGAGGTGTCCTCTCTTCTAGCTCTCAGAGCTATAGGGAAGGTTCCTACTCAGCCCAAGGGAAAAGGACTGTATTCCAGGTACTTCCTTACCCCAGAGAAAACGGGGGAGTGGTGACCCATGCTAGACGTAAGGTATCTGAACAAACACATTTCAAAGCCCAAATTCAAAATGGTAACTCTGGGAATAAGCCTTTCCTCTCTAAAGCCAGGGGATTGGTTAGCATCTCTGGACCGCAAGGATGCCTACTTCCATATTCCTATCAGGTGCTCCCTCAGAAAATACCTCAGGTTCGAGTTGACTTAAGGCCATTACCAATTCAGAGCCATGCCATTCGGTCTAACATCAGCTCCAAGGGTGTTCACAGAGTGCCTTGCAATAGTGGTGGCTTACCTCAGAAGACAGGGTATCACCTTCTTTCCGTATCTGGACGACTGGCTGTTAGTGGGTCAGTCTCATTTACAGGTCAAGTCAGCTCCTCAAACTACCCAGGACCTACTCAGCTCTTTGGGTTTTCTTCTCAGTCTTCCAAAGTCTGTAGTCGAACCAGTTCAGCTTCTCACCTTTTATAGGCATAGAGTTGGACACCGTACAAGCAAAAGCCTTCCTTCCTCTGGCAAGGGTAAAGGCCCTAATGGATCTCGCTTCCTCCTTTCGACCTCGGGTCTCCCGCCCAGCAAGACAGTTCCTCCAGCTCCTGGGCCACATGGCAGCTTCCACGGCAGTGGTGCAGGGAGCAAGGTTCCAGATGAGGGACATTCAGTTTCATCTGAGGTCTTTTTGGTCTCAAAAGAAGGATTCACTTACCAAACTGATTCCAGTGACTCAGACTCTGGTCCAAGCTCTCCAGTGGTGGCTGGACCAGGACAACCTCAGACAAGGGGTTCCATTTCTCCCTCAAGACCCATCAGTAGTTTTTACTATGGATGCTTCTCTCCTGTGGTGGGAAGCCTACCTGGGAGCCCTGACAGCTCAAGGGCTCTGGTCTCCACAGGAGTCTCTCCTTCATATCAATCTCCTGGAACTCAGGGCAGTTTTTCTAGCCCTGCAGTACTTCTCGGATTCGGTCAAGGGCAAGGTGGTCCAAGTCAGAACGGACAACAGCACCACAATGTGGTACATCAGCAAGCAGGGAGGCACCCGTTCCTTGGCCTTGTGCATAGAAGCCATGAAGCTGTGGTATCTGGCCTATTCTCTTCAGACTTCTCTGGTAGCAGTTCACCTTCCAGGGAAGGACAACATACTAGCAGATGCTCTGAGCAGAATTTCACAGGGACACCATGAATGGTCCCTGGATCCTCACATACTGAAGGTCATTTTCTCCAGGTGGGGCACTCCAGAGATAAATCTCTTTGCAACACCGGACAATCATCAGCTTCCTCTGTTTTGTTGCAGACCTCCAGTCCTGGGGACGGTTTCTCAGGGTGGTCTCTCTTTGGACTGGAAGGGCAGGTTTCTCTATGCCTTCCCTCTGCTGATCAGAGTTCTGATCAAGATCAGGACTCAACTCTGCATAGTGACACTGGTGGCTCCAGATTGGGCCAGATGGCCTTGGTATCCTCTACTGCTGTCCTTGTCATTGTCACGTCCCTTGTCTCTGCCCAGGTCATACAATCTCCTGTCGTCCTCCCATGGTCAGATCTGGTACACCAATCTCCAGTCTCTCCATCTCAAGGCCTGGCTCTTGAAGAGTTAGAATATGCAGCTCTACATCTTTCTCGGGGAGTTCTGGTTATTCGGAAGGTCTCTAGGAAACCTTCCACTAGAAAAACTTACAACTCCAAGTGGAAAAGGTTCAGTATTTGGTGCTCTCAGAAAGGCATCCTGCCTGATTCTGCAGACATTTCCCCAACCTTAGACTATCTAGTTCATCTCAATGGTTTAGGCCTTAGGCCTGCCACTCTGAAGGTTCATCTAGCAGCTGTCTCAGCAGGGAAGGGCTCTTCCCTGGCATCTCATCCTGTTTTCAGAAAGTTTTTCAAAGGTCTGGTTCACATTAACCCTCCCTTAGGGAGCCCACTCTGCCTTGGGATCTTAATGTCTGCATAGCTCAGCTAATGCAGCCACCCTTTGAACCTCTGGCTTCAGCCAAATTGAAGTACTTGAACTGGAAAACTGTGTTCCTGGTAGCTATTACTTTTCCCAGGTGGATTAGTGAGTTACAGGCTCTGTCAGTGGAACCAGACTTCATCTGCTTCCACAGGGACAAAGTAGTCCTCAGAGCCAATAGGAGGTTCTTGCCCAAAGTAGTTTGTTTTTCATCTGAACCAGTCTATATCTCTCCCTGTGTTTTTCACTGACCATTCTTCTTCAGGTGAAAGAAGGTTACACAGTCTGGACGTTAAGAGGGCCCTTAGCTACTACAATGAGCATACTAAGGCACATAGAAATGACTGTCTTCAATTGTTTCTCACTTATGGTGAAGTGGGAAAGGGTAAGCCTGCCACTAAGAGAACTATTGCCAGGTGGATTGTTTCTTGTATACAGTTTTGTTGTGACAAGTTGGGTAGGACGCCCCCTTCAGGCCTGAGGGCTCACTCGACCAGGGGTACAGCTGCTTCTCGAGCTGCAGCCAGAAATATACCTTTGTTAGAGATCTGGAAAACAGTACATACTTTCACCAAGCATTACTCCCTGGACATTTAGGCTAGGAGTGATGCTAGGTTTTGTACAGCAGTACTGCAGAGCCTCTTCCAAAAGTAGGTTATGCATTCCCCCCTCCATAGGGAACTGCTTGGTAGTCTGTATTATGTCTGAATACAGCAAGACTTCATGTTGTTTGAAGAACAAATTACTCACCATAGTAATGTTGCTTCTTCTAATGGAGTCTTGCTGTATTCAGATCCCCCCCGCCTCCCCTCTCAGAACCTGGTTTTGGGAAGTGGGCTGGCAGGTACAGTGTTGCACCTCAGGGGTGTACCTTGTACCCTCCCCTCTTGGATGGGGTAGATGTTAATCTTTTTTCTGGTGTTTTACTAAATATTGTCACTACCTTTCCTTCTTGGATTCTCGACTTGAGTCTTTTGGGGCCCAAGAAGATATATTTTGCCCTTTGGCTATATTTGAATGATTTCTGTACTTTAGTTACTAGTTGGTTAGCTCGTAAGAATCTGACGGTTACACTGGGAAGTACCACAGACAGAGGTTTGAAAACAGAGCTCGAGCTCAACGTTCTATGCTTCTGCATAGAGTAAACTCTTTCCTTTCTGGGCACTTCAAGTGCTGGGGCTAAGTGCATTATGTCTGAGTACAGCAAGACTTCATTAGAAGAAACAACATTACTATGGTGAGTAATTTTTTCTTCTGTTAGCTATCACTTTCAGCCAGAAGGATCAGTGAGCCATAGGCCTTGTCCACAGAGCCTGACTACATAGCAGTCCACAGGGACAAGGTGGTTTTGAGGACCAGCGGGAAGTTCCTCCCTAAGGTGGTATCAGACTTCCATTTAATCCAGTCTATGTCCTTGCCAGTCTTCTTTACTGAACATTCCGCCTCTGGAGAGTGGAGGTTTCATAGCCTTGATGTCAATAGAGCAATTAGCTACTACTTGGATCACACAAAAGGGCACAAGCAGGATCAGCCACAGCTTTTCCTGACCTATGGAGAGATTGGCAAGGGCAAGCCCGCCTCAAAAAGAATCATTGCCGCTGGATTGTTGCCTGTATCTAATTCTGTTACAGTAAAGTGGGCAAAGAGTCTCCTCTAGGCCTCAGGGCCCACTCTACAAGGGGTACAGCTTCTTCCATAGCAACTGCAAGAGATATTCCCCTGGTGGAAAGCTGCTAAGCAGCTATCTGGAAAACTGTCCACACCTTCACTAAACATTATGGCCTGGATACCCAGGCCAGAAGTGATGCCAGATTTGGCTCAGCAGTGCTACAGAGCCTGTTTCCTAAATAGGTTCTCTACCCTCCTCCAAGGGCACTGCTTGGGTAGTCTGCATAAGTCGGAATACAGTAAGATTTCCTGGGTTTTGAAGAAAAAAATATTTACTATAGTAATCTTGTTTCTTCCATGGGAATCTTACTGTATTCTGAGCTCCCACCCTCCTCCCTTGCTGGAACCTAGGGGGGCACTGTAACACAGCTGTCTGTCTGTTTTTCACCCCTAGGCCTTTTCTGTTTTTGGGCATATGACTCAAGTCTTTTCCAGCCCATTTTGTGACTTGGTTGGGTTATTATTATTATTGATACTATAGCTTATTTAGCTTATTATTAGCTTCTGCTTTGTAAGAATCTGATAGTTACAAAATGTCCATCATGGACAGTGGTTTGAAAACCAAGCTCAGGCCTAACGTTCCATCATTAGCATAGGTTTGGTTAGCCATTTCGGCTCCGGGGCAGTACAAAGGAAGGACAGTACTGCATAAGTCAGAATACAGGAGGATTCCCCTGGAAGAAACGACATTACAATAAGTAATTTTTTCTTTCAGGCCTTTTGCATTGCTGAAACAGTTGAGATGGAAGGAGGTAGCTTATGAAGGAGGACTTTGGGATCACGGGGCAGTGTTGGAGCAGTAGTTGGAATAGTGGGGCAGAAGGTATAGTGGGCCTACCTGGGATAAAAAGATAAGTAGGGAAAACGTGTACTTGAGTTTTTGCATTGCTTCAGGTGCAGTAGATGTTAAATGTGGTTTGCCAAGCAGTAATTCTTTGTGATGACATTACAGAAGGACCCCAGAGGCGAAGGAAAGGGAGACCTCAAGCATCTCTGACTGCAACCCACAGCAGTACTTTAGCTGAGGAGATAGTGGCTTTGTTGAGGACCCTGCATTCACTGAGCCAGTGGAATGGGCTTATTAATGAATACATCAATGCCCAGCTCAACTCCATCACTTTCATGCTGGCAGGAAGACAGTCTGAAGCAGTAGGTTAACATTTTATTTTTTTACACAAAGAATTGTTGTTTCTGTGTTAGTCCAGTTGGGAATGTGAACAAAAAAAAATGTCAACATGTTTAACTTCTTTGGAATAATTGAAAAAATCTTTCAAACCTATCTTTTGAGAGTTAGTCTCAATCTGGTCAGTGCACTGTTCCTAAGAAGCACGTCCAACTCTCAAAATGTATTGCCCATCATTCTGTTCTGCATTTTGTTAATCATTTTAGGTGGGGGATTCTTTTTTTAGTCTATACTTTCTTCTCCTGCTCACTGAGTTGCTCCCACCTGGACCAGTCCCCAGCCTTGCCACCCAACATCTCTGGCTCTTCCTTGCTCCAGGTGTCCTCTGCCGCAGGATCAGTCTGAGGTGCCCAGTTATCCAGAACCTGTGGAGGACCAGGCTGTCTATCCCTGGAGTGTTTTTCCTCCATATTGTCCCATGGGGTCACAGACTTGCAATCTGCAGAGATGTCCCTGGTGTCAGAGAAAGTGGGATACTTTCCTCTGCATGCAGTCTTGTTGCCAACCAGATTCCTTCAGGTGGCAGCTGACCAGCATGACATGCTAATCTCCTTCCCAAGGGAGGAAAGCTGGCCAGGGAATGCTTAGTCCGCCTTCCCCCAGTCCGCCCCTATGAGACCAGAGTCCATTCCCAAACCCAGATGGTTGGTTTAGTGAGCGGTAACACTACCACTGTGCTACTAGGCTGAGCCAAAGTGGGTATTCTAACTTCTTATCTTAATTCCAATTCTTTCATGAGAACTTGGAATTTACACTGTGGTTTTATTCATTTTAAGTCTTTACACTTCATTATTCAATGCAGCTGTTTGTTGTTGTTTAGGTAGATAATGATTGTAAGTTTTGCTTTATTTTTTTTGTTTTGTTTTGCAGGCTGCACTGGAAGACTACTTTCCTGATTCAGAGAACCCTGAGGTTGGCAGTCTGATGGCCGTGCTGGCGGTTATTGGTGGGATAGACAGCCGCCTGCGTTTGGGTGGACAGGTGGTGCATGAGGAGTTTGGAGAGGGTATTGTCACGCGCATCACCCCAAAGGGGAAAATCACAGTACAGTTTCATGACATGAGAACATGCAGAGTGTGTCCTCTGAGTCAGTTAAAACCGGTAAGTGAAGCCAGATTGATTTTCTACCTACAGTACATTAATATGGCACTGCTTGGTTGTTGACCCAAACTAGAACTGGACTGGATACAGAAGTTGATACGAGCCCATTTACAGAAGAAAGGGTTCTGAAAGAACTCTTAAAACTGAAGGTGGACAAAGCAATGAGGCCTGATGGGATTCATCCCAGAATTCTAAAAGAACTAAGGGTAGAGACTAGTGACACCATTGACTACCCTCTTTAACAGATCATGGGAGGATGGGGTGGTACCCGAGGACTGGAGGAGGGCAGATGTGATTCCCTTCACAAAAGTGGGAGCAAGGCAGAAGCAGAAAACTACAGACCTGTTAGTTTAACCTCAGTGGTGGGAAAATGATGGAATCACTTCTGAAGGAAAGAATTGTCCAGTATCTAGAGGCCAGAGGGGCACACGCACCCAAGGCAGCATGGATTCACAGCAGGAAGGTCATGCCAGACGAATCTGATAGATTTCTTTTGACTGGGTGACCAAAGTAGTAGATCAGGGAGGAGCTGTGAACATGGCCTACCTAGACTTTAGCAAGGCATTTGACACAGTCCCACACAAAGATTAATATACAAGTTAGCCAACCTGGGAGTGGGTCCCAAGATGACAGCCTGGGTAAAGAATTGGCTGGAGAATAGGACACAGAGGGTAATAGTAAATGGAGTCCACTCTGAAGAAAGGGGTTACTAGTGGGTACCTCAGGGTTCAGTATTAGGACCGGTCCTCTTCAGTGTCTTTATAAGCAACATTGCAGAGGACTGAAAGGAAAGTATGTCTCTTTGCAGATGACACAAAGATCTGCAACAGAGTTGATGCACAAGGTGGGGGTGGAAAGGATGAGAAGGGACTTGGCAAGGTTAGAGGAATGGTCAAATGTATGGCAGCTTAGATTCAATGCTAAGAAGTGCAAGGTAATGCACCTGGGAAACAAAAACCCAGGGGAAGAGTACACAATGGGGGTGAGATACTAACAACAACAAAAATGGAAAGGGACCTGGGGGTAGTCATATCAGATGACCTAAAGGTGGGCAAGCAATGTGAGAGGGCTGCAAGGAGGGCTGGGGGGATACTGGGATGCATAGGGAGAGGCATCACCAGTAGAAAACAGGAAGTTGTTATCCCTCTGTACAGACAGCTGGTGAGACCCCATCTGGAGTACTGCATGCAGTTCTGGAGACCCAATCTCCGCAAAGACATAGACAAGATGGAAGCTGTCTGGAGGAGGGCAACTAAAATGGTGCAGGGTCTGCACTGGAAGACATATGAAGAGAGACTTAAGGAACTTAATATGTATAGCCTCGAGGAAAGGAGGGAGAGGGGGGACATGTTAGAAACTTTCAAGTACCTCAAGGGAATCAACAAAGTCCAAGAGGTAGCATCTTTCAAAAAAGAGGTGTGCAAGAACAAGGGGCACAATTTGAAGATAGAGGGGGTGGCTCAAAAGGTAATTTAAGGAAGTATTTCTTCACAGAGAGGGTTGTGGATGCATGGAATGGCCTTCCGGAGGAAGGTTGTGGAGTCAAAAACAGTGGTAGAATTCAAGCATGCACGGGACAGTCATAAGGCAATTCTAGGGGGTGGGGGTAGGAGGAAGTAGGCTGCTGGTTAACTAGGATCTGCAGCTTATCCATTAGGTAGGGAAATGGGCAGACTGGGTGGGCCAAGCAGTCCTTATATGCCGTCAAATTCTATGTTTCTATGCTCTTGGGCTCAAGATTTAATTTTGGTTTATGTAACACACGTTGAAATTTTCAGTTAGCCAACTTGCAAATCACTAAAAACAAAAATAATCTGCATTGTTGTGTACCTTGTCTCATTTCCAAAGATATGGATCAGTTGCTCCCTCTAGAACACAAAGGAATGAAATTTGATGTCAGAAGTCATGTCTGTTCTGTGGTGTATTGTATGTTGTGGCATCAGCCTTGTTTATATCCAAGGCATTGTGCTGCATTTTCCAGAGCCACAAACAGCACAGGGTCCGTCTGTGACAGAATCTTGAATGCCGACCTTTCACAACAGGTGCTAACTGTATATATTATAAGTGGCACTGTGTCGTCATGCTGGTGTGTTTTGTGGTCCCTTAAATCCCAGATCAACTCTTTCTGCTCTGTCTGCCCCACCCCCAAGCAGGATCCATTGCCCAGGTCATTAAGGTAGGACTTGAGGCTTGTACAAGCCAGGCAGTGACATTGAGGTCCATCTGATGGCATCTTGTGGTCAGGTCCTGCTGACCATGAGGGTTTTTCTCCTGATGGACATCTCTGCTGTCCTCCCTTCCCACGTTAGTCTGTTCTTCTCAGTCTACGTGTCTCTTGTGACAGTAGTGCCAAATAAAACTGAAACAATTCATATAGAATTCCAGTGCAGAAAGCACCACAACAGGCAGCGCACTCATGTGGTCAGGATGAAATACAGGTCACTTATGTGGTAGAGTGTTGATCTACCTCTGGGCCAATTTATACCATTAAAGAAATTCAGTTTTGTTGGCTGGAAATGCTGTCACCGTGCTGTTGGCCATATGCAGTTACTGGAGTTGGCCCCCTTTCATTAAAATTAGAAACAATTGTACAAAATCACTGCATTTGCTGCAAAACCTTATGCCCCATATTCTTTGAAGAATACAATCCTTTGGCAAAAATAGTGCATCACTAACTGTCCTTAAAGGAGAAGACTCCTGTATATTTATGATTTGGATATGTCTGATGTATTTATTATACATTACATCAAGTACTGTACATATGTCAATAAGAGATCAGTCATTTCTTCTGTTGCAACACATATCTAGAGCCTGAGGCTCTGACACAAGGTAGTAAAGTGTCAAGCAAGCCTCCATTTACATGCAAATGAGTAACTTGTAATACAGCCCCTCCCATTCCTTGATGTCACTGCAGCAACAGTGCAGAAGAAAAGATAAGAGTGACAATGCTGTCTATCCTGATTTTAGTTTAAGTTTGCAATGGCTTAGGACAGGTCTGTCATACAACTCACACAGGGAGTAGTACTTGTAGCCTTAATACTGTATGTGTAGAGCAAATAATACATCTAATAGTATTTCTTTCACAGGAAGCAAAATCTGTTGCTTTGTACTGCTCATTTCTGTCTGTGAGACAGTTGTAACATGTTGTGGAGTGCAGTAGACCGAATCAGTCAGTCAAGCAGTCAATCCGTATTGAACCAGGTGAACACCCTTGAGAAGATTCATTTACAAGGTGGGCCTGGACAGTTTCCCCAAACGATCACACAAGACTGAATTCCTCCTTTGCACAAATGATGCCCACACCCTTTCAGCAGCCTGAAAGTGGAGAGTTAGATCACTTACTTTATAAAGTGTTTTGTTTTACATTTGAAATGCTCCTTAAAGAAGTCTCTCATAGTTTCACACCAATGTTTTCCCAACTCCTGATGTGTAACTGTTGTGTGCCTCCTCCAGTTGCTAGCAGACACATATTGCTATCCAAATCTAGATTATAAATAAAAATATACAGCCCCCCAGAAGTTAATGTGTTTTTCCTCCATTTTACCATCAGTGTTGCTGGAGGATGATGTAATCAGAGCAACAGATAATGGTGCTGCACTAAATGCAGTTCCACCAGTAAACCAAACCCACAATGTTTGGTTCCCCACTTAAGTAATGGAGGAACCCTTTAAGTGTTGTGCACATCCTGAAGTGCAGGTCTAATAGGGACTAGGACCATGTGAGTATGATGCAGCACTAATCTGAGGTATATACAGTATTCGTATAAGGAAGTGCCTGTATGTGTTGTTACTGTTTCTGTTAGGAAAAAGAGTTTACTCAATAAATGACACTGGCTGCAATAAGAGTTTTAAGTGGTATTATACAGCTGTTGTATTATGTTCTGTATGTGTTAGCATTCTCTGTTTTGATTGACTCCAGCAGTGAGAAACAAACTTGCAAATATGCCCCTTTCCATTTGTAACTAGGCAGATCGTGATTGGATGGCTGCTGTAAGGCAATAGAAAGTTCAGCTATAACAAGAAATAGGTTACCAGGAAAGCATCAGCTGCAGCATATGGAAGAAGGGTAATCTGGTGGTTAAAGCACAGGCACAAGAACTGGGAGACACTGGTTCAAATCCTACTAGAGTCCCTTACTCTCTAACCCTTAACAAGTTCTCCTAACCTCCTTTGGAACTGTGATGGCCCCTCAGGTCCATGACTTTAAAAGTGCCCCCATTCCCATTATAAATCATTAGCAGTGATGTGAGAGCTACAGCACTTCACTTTGAAGGTACTGAGGACAAGCTGTGGCAGCCCCCCTTCCCCGTCCACTTTGTAATGTCAGCATTTGAAGTAGGATGTCACTCACAAATCAGATGCTACACTTCAGCTGTGGTAGGTAAAGAAACTAATCAGTCTCAGTGTTTGTAGTGCTCTGTATTTGCTTAGCTCATTCCTACCATGTCATATGCATGCTGTGTCTTGGTATTTCCAGTCAGAAACTCTGATTTAAGGATCATTTGAAATGTAAAACAAAACACTTTATAAAGTAAGTGATCTAGTTCTCCACTTTCAGGCTGCTGAAAGGGTGTGGGTATCATTTGTGCAAAGGAGGAATTCAGTCTTGTGTGATAGTTTTGGGAAACTGTCCAGGCCCACCTTGTAAATGAATCTTCTCAAGGCTGTTCACCTGGTTCAATACGGATCGACTGCTTGATTGACTGATTCAGTCTACTGCACTCCACAACATGTTACAACTGTCTCACAGAGAGAAATGAGCAGTACAAAGCAACAGATTTTGTTTCCTGTGAATGAAATACTATTAGATCTATTATTTGCTCTACACATACAGTATTAAGGCTACAAGTACTACTCCCCATGTGAGCTGCATGACAGAACTGTCCGAAGCCATTGCAAACTTAAACAAAAATCAAGATAGACAGTATTGTTACCCTTATGTTTTCTTCTGCACTGTTGCTGCAGTGACATCAAGGAATGGGAGGGGCTGTATTACAAGTCACTCATTTGCATGTAAATGGAGGCTTGCTTGACATTTTACTACCTTGTGTAAGAGCCTCAGGCTCTAGATATGTGTTGCAACAGAAGAAATGACTGATCTCTTATTGACATATGTGCAGTACTTGATGTAATGTATAATAAATACATCGGACATATCCAAATCATAAATGTACAGGAGGAGTCTTTAAACTTAATCCAGACAAGACAAAGGTACTGGTGGTGGATCCGATTCATCGGGGGGGGGGGGAGGCGAGGACTTACCCCCTGGCCTAGTGTTAGGGGGGGGTTCCCCTTGCCCCATCTAGACGGGTGAAGGATTTGGGGGTGATTCTGGATGACGGTTTGACACTTGATGCTCAGGTGTCAGCTATCGTCAGGAGTGGATCTTATCATCTTTGGAACATCGCCCGAATCCAATCCCTGATCCCACCTGAGGACCTGACCATGCTGGTGCATGCGTTTGTCATTCCCAGGCTAGACTACTGTAATGCCCTGTACCTAGGGTTATCTGGAGGTAACCTCCGTAGGCTGTAGCTGGTGCAGAATGCAGCGGCAAGTTTGTTGGCTGGGGTAAGATGGTGTGAGCATATCACCTCGGTCCTTCATGGACTGCACGGCTGCTGGGTAGGTGGGGGAATGGTCTTCAAGGTAGGGCTTCTGACCTACAATACCCTGCACAAAAGGAGATCTGTCGGTCTGCAAGATTTCCTTGTCCCCTACCGTCTGCCCCGGGCACTCCGTTCTGCAGCGGGAGGCCTCCTTGGGGTTCCCAGGGTTAGGTTGCGGCACTCTGGGGACAGGGCATTCTCAGTGGCGGCACCTACCCTGTGGAACTCCCTTCCTGTTTATCTAAGGGAGGCTCCCTCGGTAGAAGCCTTGAAAAAAGGGATTAAAGACCCACTTTTTCCAACAGGCTTTCACTGATTTTTTTTTTATTTTTATTTTATTCAATCTTGGATTACAATACCTTAATTATTAATTGATTGGTTTTAAGGAATAGAATGAATTTTATAAACTGTTTTAATGAGGAATTAATGTTTATATACAATGTTTTATTGTACAGCACCCAGAGTCTGTGGAGATGGGCACTTTTATAAATAAAATATCTATGTATTTAACTATCTGTAACTGTATTAATAAATTTTGCCTGCGTGATTACATGGTGTGCTAAAATACAGTAACGATTTTTAAGTTTTTCAACCGTTGTTTCTGCTTATTGTTTCTAGTAACAGCATTTGATTTATTTGGAACAATAGTACACATGTTCCACAGCACTTGCCATTCTACTGTGGAATTAATGGGTGGTTGTAGACACTCTGGTGCCACCCCCCCCTCCCCCGGCAATGCATTAATTCCACAGTAGAACACTCCTTTGTCGTGGCTTAGTGCTTGTTTGAAGTTGTCCTCACTTAAGCAGTGGGGTCATTCATTCTTGGTGACAGTTCTAGATGTTTAAATCTGAAATTTTGTAAATATATCTAAACCCATTATCAGCATTGTTAGTCTGTTTTGTTGCTAATCACTGTATTTTGTTTCTTTGTATTACAACACATTTTCCATACTAGCCAGGCGTAAAGGTTATTGTTGCTCTAAGCATCCTCCTGCTGTTCTTAAACTCTTGGCTTTCTTTGTTTCAGCTTCCAGTGGTTGCATTTAGTATCAATAATTTACCTTTCACTGAGCCAATGCTGTCTGTCTGGGCTCAACTGGTAAACCTAGCGGGAAGTAAAATAGAAAAACATCGAATGAAGAAATCGCCTAGTCAAGGACTTACAGGTACAGTTATCTGTTCTTTCAGTTAGTGGTATATTGTGCTTCTTTAGGGCTACAGCACAGGGTATATCTTAACCTTTTGAGTGGTATTGTGTCCTTCGGGCAGAGGTTAATAAGGCAGAGTTTCACTAACCCCGATCTTTATCGAGGAGATGTTTTTTGCATTCTTTGGTAACCCAGTAAGGCTCACTAGGCACAAGTGCCTGTTTTTAGGGGCAACCTGGGAGCACTGGGGAGGTTAAGTGACTTGCTCAGAGTAGCACAGTATGCAAGTGGAGGTTGTGGGGATAAAACTCCCACGTCTGCTGGATGTACCAAGCTCTAACCTCTAGGCTGTACTGCCAGCCCCAGTCTCTTCTGTTGGGCTTCACCATTGCAACTGTAAGTATTTGGAGTCAGGACCATTCAAACTTTAGTCAGGCAAGGGCCATGATGACATGCAGTGTCGGACCTATATAATCACGGGCAGCCTAATTGCTCTGCAGTTTTTTATCCAGCCGTTAACTGCACGTCTGACCTGCAGAAAAACAATGCCGTCCTTTCTAAGACTTTATTTTTTTACTACTTTAACTTATCGACATAGTTCTTTTATGATGCTGACAAAAGAACAGATTGAGTGAGCTCAAGGATGGTGGTTGGGCATGAGAATAAGTGGCGATGACTTGTCCAAGAAGATCAAGAATCACGGTGAGTACGTAATTTTCATATCTTTCTAGACTTAAGTATTCACCATTTATTCATACTGCTGGTTAGAGTACTAAGCTGAAACATAAACCCCAAGCCGGGTGGTAGGAGACAGAGCTCACGCAGGACAGAAGTCTGTTAAGGATTGTCCTGCCAAAGGAATCATGCTATCTGGCATGGACATCCAAAGCATATTACTTTACTAAAGTGTGCACTGAGTTCCAAGTGGCTGCTTTGCAAATCTCAGCAATGGAAACAGAGCAGATCTCTGCCAGGGATGCAGCAACCACTCTGGTAGAGCGGGCACACACCTGGCCCTCCATCTTGACTTGTGACAGAGTAACAATGGCAAAGACATGCCACTATCCAAGCAGAGATGCATTTGATGGATACTGGCTGACCTAGCTGGGCGGCACTGAAGGACACAGAGTTGCTCAGCTTGCCGGATGTCCCTGGTTCAGTCGATGAAGAACCAAAAGTCTCTAACGTTCAGGGAATGAAGTGTATGCTCCCCATCATTCTGGAGGTTAGGGAAATAAGTAGGTAAAAGCAAAGGCTGGTTGAGTTGGAACTCTGAAACCACTTTGGGAAGGAACTTAGGATGAGTATGAAGAACCATCCTGTTTTTGTGAAAGATGGTATATGGAGGGTCTGTGACCAAAGTGTGTATCTCACAGACCTTACGAGCAGAAGTGATAGCTACCAGAAGGCGATCTTCCAAGTCAGAAACTAGACATCACACACAGCTGGAGGCTCAAAGAGTTTACGAGTGAGCATGTCCTACATGAGGTTAATATCCCAGGAGGCAACTGACTTCTTGACCAGGGGTGGGTCTTTTATGTAGAATGCCATTGAGTCTTTTGAACAGAGATAGTTGAGCCAGATTGAGATCTTTATTGGAGACCTCAAACTCATAGGTGAATCAGGAGCTTTATCCTTATGGTTGGGGTGAAGACCGGAAGAAGAGGACTTCAATAAAGACTTTTCCTTGTCTTTGTCTTAGTCCTCAAGGACCATGGCAGCGACAGCTGCAACGAATGCCAGGAAGTTCCCTTGCCAGAGGTGGTCGAACAAGAGGGAAGAGCTGGCTTGGAGCCTGCGGCCTTGGTGGTGGCTTCCATGGTCTTTATTTATTATTTTATTAAATTTTGGTGACCAGGTAGGCCCACTGAGCCCCGAAGGTCCCTTTTTCAGGGGCGACCCGGGATAACAATACAAGTTATAAGAATGAACAAGGACATAAGGAACATTTGAGGCATTGTGAGTTACATCATGAGGTGGTTACAGTAAAGAAAAATAGTGGTCTTGACAGCAATGACGGTTTCTAAAGCCTTCTTTCACTGTCTCCTTGTGGTATGGTTGATTCCCTGGCAGATCTCGCAGGCCTGACGTTGTGGGACAGGCCCAAGCAGCAAGCACAATCAGTGTGAGCTTCGTCCTTATAGATAAGGTAGCTGCAGAAAAGTTCTGGTTTTCACCACCCTTGTTTTGGGCTGTGAAGACATTGTTTTAGTTGACCCTTTTTATATGGGTCAGAAGGGCTATCTTATGCCGTTGTTAGGTTAGGTGTTTTGTAAGTTAGAATACACTGAACCTCCTCGGTAAAAAAGGTACTGAGGTAGTTGGAGGGTCAAAGCCAAGATAGCCTATATGGTGCAAGCCAGTATCACTTTGTGTGTGTGGTCCTGCCTTGGCACCAGTCCTCCTGAAGATTTTTGGCTCCCGCAGGGTCCCAATGCCTCCAGCTTGAACCCAGCAGTATAAATAAATGGTGAAGACTTGTCCAAGAAGATCAAGAATTACAGTGAGTATGTCATTTTCATGCATGTTCCCACTCCACCAGAGTGGTTGCCATATCCCTGGCAGAGAGTCACTCTGTGTATATCGAAGATATTTGCAGAGCTGCAACTTGGAGCATGGTGCACACTTTTGTTAAGCACTTTGACCTGGATGTCCATGCCAGGCTGCATGCCACCTTTGGCAGGACAATCCTGAATGGATTACTCTGCTGAGTGAGCCCTCTGCTCCTACTCCCCAGTCTGGAGGAGTTTACTGGGCTTGGTACTCTGACCCACTAGTGGGAATCAGTGGTGAAGATTGATTACGTACTCACTGTAATTCTTCATCTTCTAGGAATATTTTCACAATTGATTCACACGCCTGCCCGCTGTCCCCCGTATTCACTCCAGTATGTTATGTTGGTCGTCACCCCTTTATACTTTATTTGGGCTTTGAAGACACTGTGTTACTGGTTTGTTGACCTTTCTTGCATGGGTCACCAGGGCTATCTTATATCTTTAGGTTAAGTCATAAGTACTTGTTAGATTATGCTGCGCCTTCTCAGCATGAAACAAAAAATACTGAGGTGGTTGAGGGCCAGTGCTGAGGTGAACCTGTGCCCCACAAGCTCAGTCTCGTGGAGCCACACATGTGCACAACTTACCTTGGCGCCTGCCCACCTGAAAAGTTCTGTCTTCCGCTGGGCCCTGACACCTCTAGCTCATACCCATTAGTGGTATTCAGTGGTAAATATATTCCTAGGAGATCAAGAATCATTGTGAGTACGTCATTCTTATTTCCTCCCCAAGAAAGGAACAAAGGGGTCTATTTCAGATACTACCTGGTTCCTAAGGAGAAGGAGATAGAATCCTGTACTGGACCTCAGATACCTAAACCAGTTTATCGAATACAAAACATTTCAGATGGTGTGTCTTCAGGCTCTTATCTCCCTGCTGGAAAAGGTGGACTGGAAATGGGGGCCTGGCTTTGTGCCCTGGACTTAAGACACATGCCTTCAAATTAAAATTTGCAAGTGCCACAGGTAGTACCTCCACTTCATGCTTGAGGGCAGCCATTATCAGTTCTGAGTCTTGCCCTTTGGCTTATCCTGAGCACCACAGGTATTACCAAATGCTTTGTGCTTGTGGTAGCAGCCCTTCAGAGGGAAGGGCTTTGTCTTCCCTTATCTAAACGATTGACTCCTGAAAGCCCTGTCCATTCTGTACACATTGTCCAGAACAAGACAGCCGTTCAAGGATCTGGGTTTATGGTGAAAGAATCAAAATCTGTACTCTTTCCTTGTCAGCACCTCCAGTATATTGCTGAGGTGCTGGACACAGTGATGGACAGTGCTTCCCTGCCTTCAGATAGGGCGGAGGCTATCCTTGCCCAGGCCCAACTGATACACAGGAGTCATTACTTGTCCGCTCAGAGAAGTTTTCTGAGACTGATTTCTGCTGCCATAGTTATTGTTCACTTTGCCGTCTCCACATATTGCACTGGACTCTTCAGGTACAATGTGATCGGCTAACTGAGAAGCTGGAACAAATGGTCCACGTCATGTCCCGTCTCCACTGTGCTCTAGTAGATGGATGGACTGCCTGAACCTGTTAAAGGGTATTCCATTCTGTTCCCCGACTCCCATGCAGATCCTTGCAGTGGATGCCTCGAGGTCTGACTGTGGTGCCCATCTTGGATCCTTTCTGACCCAAGGGTCCTTGACCAATCTAGACTTGGATCTCCATATCGATGTCCTGGAGATGTGGGTTATTCTCTTTGGAGTAGAGTCTTTCCAGGAGCACCTCCGTCCAGGTCCCTTGCTGATTTGAACAGACATTGTCAATGTCATGCACTTCATAAGCAAGGGGACACTCACTGATCTTTGTGTCAGTTTTCACCATTCATCACTGGTGGGTGGTTGGCCAGAGACAAGCACCCCGCTGGGGTTTTTTTTGTGTGGGAGGGAGGAGCCGGTGCCATCAGTACTGCCCACAAGGCCGACTCATTTTGTGGTGCTTGCGGGTTGGTCAGTAACGGCCGTTGGCTTCTCCTGCTGTTAAGACAGCACCTTGCCAGCAGCTCAAATTTTCCACTGCGACATTGCGGCCTAGTCTGACAGGCGAAACCTCAATCCTCGGAGTCATTGCTCCTCGGGTTGTTCTCGACACTGAGGTTCATTTGACACCGGTTGATGCCACCGACTCCACCTCAGTTCTGCAGCCCACTTTGTGCCGTTCATCAACCAGTCAGTAACATCTTTCCTATTTATTAAGCGGCGTCGAATGTTTACTGTTTTTTTGTGTTTAGTTACCATTGCATCATGCCTGGTCCCAGGGACAAGAAATATTAGAAGAAAATGGGCCGGCTTCCTATGTGTTGGTGTCCCTGCAGCCAGCAAATGTCCGTTGCTGACCGGCATGATGATTGTCTCACCTGCCTTGGACCCCAGTATGACATGGACACCTGCGATGCCTTCTTCTCTATGGACCACTGCGTTCTGGAGCGTGACACGTTAAAAGTCGGCAGGGCTCCACTGACTTTTGGGGGGTGTCGTTCTCGTCTGTCCAAGCGCAGGACTCTCAGCCTTTCCTCCGGGTCTCTTCCCGGGCCTACACCGTCCATTGAAGTGGGGGCCTCCTCCTCTTGCCTTGCCATAGAGGAGGTCTCTACCGCAGTGCTGGGGGTCCAGTCTGGCTCCACTCGGGGCCGGGCTGGGAGCACCACTCTGGCAGTCACCTCTTTGGAGATGTAGGCTCCCCCATTGTCAGGGCCCATGGCTGCAGGTCCCGGTGTGGGGCATTCTTCAGCTCCGCACATTGGCACTACCTCGGATCCTGGAGCTGTTTGAGGCTCTGGTGATCGGGGCAGGCGGAAGCCCCCATGGCCACCAGTCCGGAGCTCTCCTGGATTCTCTTCTTCGGAGGCAGATGATTCGGATGCTGATCTAGACTGGCAGCCTGACTCCTCGGAGTCTGAGGGTTCTCTACGGCTTAGTACTCTTGCACTAATCCCCTGGTGGGGCACCGACCCTTGAGTACCCTCGGATGGGGAGTGGAAATCGGGGGCTGACTGGAACTCCCTCCACACCACCATTGTTATTCTGTTCCTTTGCTGTCTTCTTCCCCTTCAGGGAAGGTTGCATTTATAGTTGGGACCCCGGAACCCTGTGGGTTCTCCTGATAAACGGTATCGGGGGAGGAGGGGGGCTCCTCCTAGGGGTTCAGGGTTTGAGAGGGGGTGACCTTACCCATCTTATCAGGATTCTCCTGAGTTTCCTCGTAATCTTCCCTAGTTGGGTTCTTACCTCCTGGAAGATCTGCTCTTGCCAGCTCTGTATCCTGGATGGGTTTTTTCCCCCACTCCCACCGTCCCCTTAATTTATCTCTCTCCCTTTCCTTCCTGCCCTTCTGGCTGTCCATAGACTGGGGCCCTTTTCAGCCCATAACCTCTCACCTTCTCCTCCTCCTCCTCTGTTCGTCCTATTTCTTTTTCAGTTTACATCCTTTCCTCTCTCTCTTGGGCTCCTTTGTGTCCTGCCCATATTTTCAATATCACCTTTTTTCCTCTTTCTCTCTGAAGTGCAGAACTGAAGTGGAGGAGCAGCCAACATCCGTTACTGGCCAATCCGCGAGCTCCACGCAATGTGTCTGCCTCGTGGGTGGTGACAGCGGCTCTGGCTCCTCCCTCCCACCAAAAAAAAAGCGCTTGTGAGGTTCTTGCCTCTGGCCAACCACCCACCAGTGATGAATGGTGAAGATACACCGGATGATCAAGAATTACGGTAGGTACGTAATTTTCATTTATCCACTGTTCAGGGACGTGATTAGAGTGTAGTACTGGGTAATGTCTCACAGCCTTCAGCTCTTAGCTGTGTTTTCTCTCTGGTGTCCCAAACGCCTTGATAGACTGGCTTAGCAGGTCTGAGTCCCTGGTATATGAATGGGAACTGCTGACCTCTGTTAACCTCTTCACAACTTGGGGTTGTCCAGGGTTGGACATTTTTGTGTCCACACACAAAGCAAAACTGCCATGTTTTCCCTCATTCACTTGAGGGTATGGAGCTTTCTGGCGAGACGCATTGTCTCTCATGGAAAGGGAGGTTCCTTTCAGACTTTCCTCCAATTCCTCTAATTCAGAGGGTTCTGCTCAAACTGTGGGTAGAGCATGCCACTCTAACACTAGTGGCTCCCTTCTGGCCTTGCCAGATTTATTTTCCACTTCAGCAACGTCTTATGGTGGAACTTCTTCAGTTTTCCCTTTGTCTGGGCCAAAGCAGGCCCAGGGCCTCTAGTCCATCCAGAACTGTGGTCACTGCTTCTGCATGCCTGGCTTCTGAAGACATAGCCACTGATAGTTTTGGGGTTCTCCCAGGTGGCTGGTGTCTTATTTGTGGCTAGAAAGCCTTCTACTAGAGACACATATTCTTTGAAATAGAAGTGCATCTCCATATGATGTGCTTCCCATTCACTGTACCTTCTTATGTGTCTTGTACATACTGTTCTGGACTGCCTTTTGTCTCTGTCTGACTCCAGTCTCCAGTACTTGTCCATTAGGGTGCGTTTGGCTGCCGTTTCGACCTTCCATGCTGGTATTGATGGGTGCACGGTGGCATAACTAGAAGTGTCCCATACATTTTTATACAGTTAGTCATAGCAATGTGAGGAATTCCCCCTAAGGCAGGTAAAAGTCTAAGGCTCAAGAACTCCCCCACAGCCTATTAGGTATTTAAGTCCCGAGTTCCAGGCTGCTCCAAGAATCCCCCAAACACTCTCCGTAATCATTGTGGAAACCGCCTCCTCCCATTATAATGCATACGCAGGATCAAGGAACAGATGCCTCATCCTCCTCTGATCTGTAAAAGAAAACAAAACTGCTTCTCTTCTTCAGTTCAAAGTGAGATACTTGGCCAGTACATTGGGCCGAAAACCACTTTATTCTATACCAATCATTTATAATGTCATGCTAAGCAGAAACTGTGAGGAGGGGGTTGTCTCCACAACCGAGTAACTGCTTTTTCTAGGAGCGGTGGATATGTTCAACCACACTGTCTGGCATTGTCCCTTTCTCCTTTAAATCTTGCCGGAAGTCTTCAAGCTGGCTCCTCCCACCCACCCGGGTGGTAAATATTTCCGCTCCGCCCCATGATGCCAGATCTTCCTTTCCGCTGGAAGATGCAGGTTCCCTCTTGCTTCTTTGCAAGTACCATAGGCCCTGGAGTCAAATCGACGGTTTTCGCCGCACTTACTCGCTTTAAAACTCGTCAGAGTTTACGATCGGATCCGAACGCTGGATATGGAGGACAATGTCTCCGAGGTTTCATCGCCGGTGTCCTTGTGGACAAAAATGTCTCACATCGATCCCCCACCTCTCGTCAAGTCTACTGCCTAGGCGCCGTGCATGATACCGGGCGTGCACCATCTGTTCGGCCTTCCATCCCACCTGTTCTGGAGGACGCATAGCGTGCCTTATGTTGGGAGACCGAGCTCAAATCCACCGTGAAATCAAGGAGGCCAGGTGGGCGGTTTCCGGCCGCGGGATCTGTCGAGCAGATGGCGGCCTTCGAAGAGGAAGCTGCCCAAGCTTCCGCCAACCGAGGCTTCTTCGTGCCGCTCAACCTGGGCTCCACCTTCACGGCATCCTTCCGGGAGTTGTGCCAGTCTCCCCCTACCAAGGGTGAAGCGCCTTCGGGCTCGCACTCCTCCCGATCCAAGAAAAAGGATAAGGACCCCAAATCATCTTCTTCTACCCGAAGAAGACGCTCCTGGGACCGAGAGTGGTCCGACACTCAGGAGCAGGTGGTCTCGGCCACAGTCGAGATCGCTTCCTCGGCTGCCGTCTTTTCAGACCTTCTGTCAGGCCAGGGCGCCGTAGCAGAGGATACGGCAGAACCGGCCGAGATTTCTCTTGACCCGATCGAGCCGTTGTCGCCGACGCCTGTCGACGACTCCTTGGAGAGGACTCCTATTCTCTCCTTCCCCGACGAGGAGACCCGTCCTTCGGGCATCCTGATTGAGGACAAGAGCCGAAACCTCGGTTTTCACCGAATCCAGCTTCTCCCGACCGACAGAGCCGACGCCGTCAGTCTCGATCGAGGAGTGGGACCCCATCGGTCGGTAAACCGAGAAAGGGTCACAAACACTCCCGGAAGAGGCGCCACCACCGTTCCTCATCCTCCTCGGCTGAGGAGAGACTTAGACGGAAACTCCGTCGATGTTATGAGGACCTCATGTGGCAGCAATTTCTTTTGACCGGGCAAAAACCGTCTGCTCCGGCTGTACCGGCCATTACTTGGCCCCAGCCTCTTCGGCTGACACCGACTCGGGTTCCGAGGACTCCGGTCTCTCCGTGGACCGGCATTTATTCTGGTCGGCCTGTTACGGGCTCCCCACCAATTTTGGTGGAACCACCACCCAAACAGCCTCAGGGAGGGGCTCCCTCTAAGGAGGATTGACCAACTACGGGCTTGCCCCATAGGTTGTCCATTACGGTCACTCCTGATCGCCCTAGGTGCATTGAGGGGGACTTATGTGGGAGACCTTTGTATCCGGATTCCTCGGATTCGGATACTACTGGCCTTCACTCACATGGTGAGCTGTCAGTGACAGGCCTGGAGGAAGGCCCTTCCAGGGCATCCTTCGACTCATTTCGCAGTCCACAGGTATGCCTTTGCAGCCAATACAAAAGAAGACAGAATATCCTCTCACAGATATTCTCAAGAGGGGGGATACCCCGACGGAGGCCTTCCCAGTGGCCGAAGCCATAGTTGGCTCGGCACTGGAACTTTGGCAGCGTCCTGCCTCTTGCCCGGCTCCATCTGCCCGCATGGCCCACAAGTACGCTGTGCCCATGGGGTCCTTGGCGGGCTTCACTGAGCATTCCTCAGCCAAGAGCCTTGTGACTGCCTCAGTGTTTAGGCGCACGGGCAGCTTTGCGGATACTGACCGCCCTCCAGACAAGGAGTCCAAAAATATGGACCACTCGGCCCGGAAGGTTTATGCGGCATCATCCCTAGGCCTTCGTCAGGCTAGTTCAGCAGTGATCATGGCACACTTCTCTCACGCCCTTCTGGGGTCGCTTGATGAAGTCTTCCCTCATCTCCCAGCAGACATGCAGACCACGGTCAAGCAGGTCCGGGACCAGGGCCATGCTGTTGCTAAACAACAGCTCCAGACAGCTCTGGACATTGGTGATTCCTGTGCCCGTTCACTAGCTGCCGCAGTAGCCACTCGCCACAGGGCTTGGCTGAGGTTATCCTATTTTCCCACGGATACTCAGCACAAGCTAGCTGACGTGCCCTTTCTTGGCGCCGACCTCTTCGGTCCAGGAGTGGCAGGTCATCTACAGCGCATTGAGCAGTCTAATGCCACCTCTGCTAAGGGTTCTTCGGGCTAGAACTAGCAGAGCGTAAGAAGTCCTTTCGGCATTCTTCCTGTGGTTAGACAGCCCTCTTCCAGGGAGGTCAGCAACAGCAGTAGGCTCAAGCTTGGCGCCCTAAGCCCAAGCAAGGTCCCCAACAGCCCTGCAAAGGAGGCCGAGGTGCTGGTCCAGGTGCCTCCTCCTCCAAGCCTGCACAGTGACAGGTCGGGGTGGCCTCCCACACCGTGCTACACCAGTTCTGGGTCCTCCTGGGGGCCGCTCCGCCACTTTTTTCTGCCTGGTCCGGTATCACTGGACAGGTGGGTTCTGGAAGTGGTCGGGCAGGGACTGCCTCTAGAGTGAGCAGTACCCCCAGCGGGCCAGTGCCCCGGAAGAAAGGATCTCAGTTGGCTAGTCGGCCCTTCGACGACATTGCTCAGTTCCTCCCATAGGAGGCGGTAGCCCAGTGCCGGATCCTCCTTCAGACCCAGGCTTCGTGTCCAGGTATTTCCTGGTGCCCAAGCGGACGGGGGGTTGGCGCCCCATCCTAGATCTCCACGACCTGAATCGATATCTCAGGTCTCGCACCTTCCGGATGGTAACTCTGAACCACATCATACCATCTCTGCAGCGAAACGTGGTTCTGTTCACTGGATCTTCAGGACGTGTTCTACCATGTCCCAATCCGTCCATCCCATCAGAGGTTCCTCCGCTTCAGGGTCGAAGGGACCCTGTACGAGTGCAGAGCCATGCCGCTTGGCCTGTCATCGGCCCCACTGGTCTTCACCAAATGCATGAGTGGTGGCAGCCCATCTACGCAAGGCCAAGGAGTTCGTATTTCCCCTCATTCTAGACGATTGGCCTCATGGTCTCCTGCAGAGTGAGAGGTCCAGGACCTGACCCTCCGAACCTGCTCCCACCTGGGCCTCCTAATCAACGAGGCCAACCAGAACTCGTGCCCTCTCAGTTGATGGTTTCATCGCAGAGCTCGACTCTCGTCAAGCCAGAGCTCGGCTCGCGGCCGACAGGGCGGAGGTTCTTTCCTTCTTTGCCCAATCATTTCTGGTTGGGCACTTGCGCCCTGCCCGGGACTTCCTGCGCCTCCTGGGTTACATGGCATTGTGCACCTCAGTGGTCTGTTGGGCCAGACTGCACATTCGCCCCCTTCAATGGGAGCTGGCCGCCCAGTGGTCTTAACGTCAGGGTCTCTTCGACCAGCTGGTCACTGTCACCCAGAGGATGTGGGACGCTCTCCAATGGTGGACCGTCCAGAGTCATTTGTGGGAAGGGGTCCCGTTTGTCCGCCCTGAGCAGATGGTCATCCTTACAACCGATGCCTCTCTCATGGGCTGGGGAGCCCACATGGGAGACAACAGAGCTCACGGGTTCTGGACCCCCAAGGAGTCCCGATGCCACATCAACCTGTTGGAGCTCAGAGCAGTCAGACTGGCACTGTCAGCTTTCGCTCCTCAGCTCTGGGGTCAAGTGGTTCAAGTCCAGACGACAATACCACGACCATGTACTACCTCAACAAACAGGGCGGCACGCCCTGTCTGCTATGCAGGAGGTGCTCCGGATCTGGACCTTCGCCAGCCGCCTGAGGCGGATCTCCTAGCCATCCATGTGGCAGGAGTCTCAACCAACTGGCGGATGCTCTCAGCCGATAGGGCAGACATCCCCGAGTGGTCTCTCCATCCAGAGGTAGCTTCGACCTGTTCTCCCATTGAGGGCGAACTGCTGAGGACCCATAGCCTCCAGGAGAACACCAAGCTGAGGCTGTACCATGCCCACCCCCCTCAGCAGAGCTCGCTGCAGGGGGATGCCTTCTCGAGGCCGTGGACCCCAGGACTCCTTTACGCCTTCCCTCCATTTCCCTTGATCCACAAGGTGTTACTCAGGGTGAGGAGGGACAAGGCGAAGGTGATCCTGGTAGCCCCAGATTGGCCACGCCAGTTCTGGTATCCAGATCTCCTCAGCCTCAGCTGCAGGACCCTGGAGCGGCTTTGTAAGCCTCGGACCTGATATTGTTGAACCAGGAAGGTCTTCCACTGGACCTTCAATCCCTGCACCTCACAGCCTGGTTCCTGAGTGGCTAGAGTTCCAGGCTCTGGGTCTTTCAAGGATGTCTACACTGGTGGAAGCATCTCGAAAGAACTGACCAGGAAATAAAGAGTACCTTCAAATGGAAAAAGGTTTTCCATTTGGTGTCAGGGAAGAGCCTGGACCCCTTATCCTGCTCTGTGGCTAACATTCTAGACTACCTTGGTCCCTCCTCAAGGGGTCCTTCGGTCATCGACTTAGGGTGTTCTTGCAGCCATCTCTGCCACTGGTGCGGGCCGGTCAGCCGACATTGGCACAGGAGACAGGGTTGCTTTCAATGGCCTGGATCACTATCTCCCTACGTGCGTGAACCTCCCTCCGTGGATCTCTTGTTGGTTTTGGCAGCTCATGGGCAAGCCCATTTCGACCTGCACAAGTGTGAGCTCTCACACTTGTTGTGGAAGACTGCCTTCCTGGTGGCTATCAAGTCAGCCAGAAGGACAGGGGAGCTCCAGGTGCTTTCGGTGGACTCCCCTTATCTGGTCTTTCACAGGGACAAAGTTGTCCTGCGCCCCCACCCGAAATTCCTTCCAAAGGTGGTGTCAGAGTTTTACCTTAACCAGGTGTTGACTCTGCCGGTATATTACCCTAACTACACCTCGGATGCCAAGTACAGGCGCCATACTCTGGATCTCAGACGTGCTCTCTCCTACTATAAGGAAAGGACGGCAGAAATTCGGGGAGAGGTTTGCCAGCTGTTTGTCACCTATGCTGAAGCCGCTTGTGGCAGACCTGCAGCCAAGCGGACTATTGCAAGATGGATCACATCATGCATAAGTCTGTGTTATGAATTGGCGGGCAAGGAGCCTCCCAGAGGGGTAAGAGCTCATTCTACCCACCATACTGTTGCTTCGGTGGCTGCTTCCAGGGACATCCCTATCCAGGAAATCTGTCGGGCTGCTACCTGGAAGTCAGCAAACACCTTCATTACCCATTACCACATCGACCTTGAGTCACGACGTGATGCTGGTTTTGGGGCTCGTTCTCCAATCTCTTTTCCTAAGTAGGGGTGTGCGCCTTGCCTCCCTCCTCCCAGAGAACTGCTAGAGTCTCAGATAGTGTGAGGATGAACAACATATCCACACTCCTAGAAAACAGGTTACTCACCTGTAACAGTAGTTCTAGGAGTGGTATTGTTCATCCACACCCACCCGACCTCCCCGGCTTAAGGTGCACAACCTTGCTTCCAGCGGGCTAGATCTGGTGTCATGGGGCCGAGCCGAGGTATTTACCACCCGGATGGGTGGGAGGAGCCAGCTTGAAGACTTCCGGCAAGATTTAAAGGGGAAAGGGACAATGCCAGACAGTGTGGATGAACAACATATACCACTCCTAGAACTACTGTTACAGGTGAGTAACCTGTTTTTTTTAGCTGCCAAAATATAAACACATATGATAGATCTTAGCCAGAGAGGGGGATGGCCCGAAGCACCATTTCCGGAGTAATTAATCCATTATCTGCCATTAACCTTTCAGTGCGTTTCCCTGTCTGCTTCCAAAAATGAACAAGCACTTGGCTTGCCCAGTAAACATGGGTATGTGTAGCCAGAGTATTCCCACATTGCCTCCAGCAATAACCGTAATGTGTTGGAAGGAATTTCATTATGGATGCTGGGGTATTAAAGTATTGATTTCTACATTTCCACGAAAATTTGCGCCAGTATGGTACAGAAGAACCTTCAATAGATGTGGGGGGTAGTCTTTTTAATCCAAATAGTATAGGAAACATTGAAAGACAACTCTGCATTCCATGCAGTTAGGATGGAATGTGTGGAGTCCCCAGTGTATTCCTGCAGACCCTTGTAGAAGAGTCCTATCATATACCTGTTCTTCGCCCTTCCCCTTCCTACCTTCCTTTGCCCCTTCAGGTTCTATCCCCTCCTCTTCATCCGCCGTGCTCCCCTAGTGCTAATGATTATTCTTGATTGCTGCTTATGCAGTCATGTAAATTGTTATTACTGTATATGTATAAGTTTGTATGCTCACCCATTCTCTTATGTATATCATGTATTTGACCTTACTGTATATGTTTGTATGCGCTCCTATTCTCCCTACCACCAGGACGCATCTGGAATCGAGCAGTAGTCTGCTCAGCATGCCTCCCTGGTAAAACACTTAAATAAATAAATAAATAAATATGTTGCCAAATATCTCCTTTTACAGCACCCAGGATGATAAATGATAGGGGCAGGAGAGGTTCAGGAATACAACTCCTTTGGGTACTGTCGTCAAGGCACACGTCCGGAAACAGGAAAAACCAGGAGCAGTTGTAGAATTCGAAAAAAAGTGTTTAGTATGTTTCAGGCAGGTGCGGCAAGAACCCAGTGTCCAAGAACTGAGGCCCCTTCTCCATAGCTTCTGAGAAATGGCTTAAAAACTGCTCTCAGGTTAACCCCTCGAGTTCCCAATAGCTTTTTGCAATCATCTCAAACTATAATTACATACATTTCAACAGTAACACTATATAATTTCTAAACAAAGGGATCCCAATATCAGTTACATTTCCACAGAATGATTTGCATATATTTTATACCAGCGGATATGCAAAGGCGGAAAAGACAAACAGCAAGGGAAGACTGAGGCAGTGAGAGGCAGAGAATTGCAAGACTGCCGGGGATGATCAAATCCTAGGTCTCACAGGAAAATTTGTTTGCACAACCAGACAGACAAGAGACAGGAAAGGAAAGAACAGAATAGATCCCTGCATTCATGCTATCCATAACTGGGACAGGGTCCTATTCAACCCTGCCACATAACCCCCTTCCTTAAGAGGGAACCTGTTTTATCAAAAAGGTTTCCAAAACTTTCTATTACTTCTCTACTACCATTAGCTTCTAACTTTCAGAAATTAAGCACATGTGCAGTATCCTTTTTTCTATAACAGTACGGCAAACAGTAACATTTAAGCTCATACATTTGTTTTTCAACCATCAGAACCCTCATTTATTGATCCATATCTTGACAGAAAATCAGCATTGCTATTCTCTTTACCAGATTTGTGTATCACCTTGAGTTTAAATGGCTGTAGTGCCAGGTAGCACCTTGTGATTCTGGAATTTTTATCTTTCATTTGGTTAAGCCAACAGAGAGGATTGTGATCTAAGTACAAAATCAGTTCCTAGCAAATAAAACTTAAGGGACTCCATGGCCCACTTTGCTGTTAAATGTTCCTTTTCAGTGGTGGAGTATCTTTTCTCTCTGTCATGCATCTTCCCACTTACGTACAGAATAGGATGTTCCATCCCATCTATATTTTGAATCAGGACTGCTCCTAGACCTACCTCTGATGCATCTGTTTATAACAAAAATGGGTTCTCAAAATCTTCCTGGACATAAAGTCTCCACCACTCATTCACACTAATGGGAGTTCACCAGAGGTGCTAGGACCCAGCGGGAGCAAACTTTTTCAAGAGGGCTGGTGCTGGCGCCTGTGATGGAGCCGCGAGGAAGCGGCACCATGAGCCCCGGCTCATGCGTTAATGACTTTCTCGGCATCGACCCTCCAACTGCCTCAGTTCCTTTTTTCCCCCGCTGTCAAGTGCGCTTCGGTGACTGTCGCTCACCCTCCAGGAGTTAAACTTCACTAGCAGCAATAGTTCAGTTTATCGTTTTGTAGATTATTTCGAATCAGTATCGATTATATTATTTATTTTAACAATTCTGCAAGAAGAAGTCTTAAGCCCTCCTTTGATGGAGTTGACAATGAGCGGGTCAGGTGACGGTAAGGAGACTTCGTATGAAAGCTGTTCAGTCAGCTGGGCCAGGTCCGGTCCGCCGCCCTCCCCGGAGGGAGGGTCTAACAACGGACGGTCCAGTGCTCGGGGATGGGCGGTCCCCCTTGAAGCATACAAGGAAACTGTCCCATTCTCAGTGCCATTTGGCCTCGAGTTCTTCTTTGACACATAGGTCGAAGAAGAAAAGGCATCACCCTCTGGTATGTCTGCGCGTAAACGGCCGGTTATTGGGGCCAGGCACTTGTCTCCACCTCTGTCGGAGTCGCCGGTTTCTGTCTCTGGTAGTCAACCTCCTTGACACTGGAGCTCCTCCCCGCCTATTGGAGGAGCCTCCAATGAGCAGTTTCACCAGTGGGCTGCTCTTGTGGAGCAGTGGGCACGGAGGTTGGTCAAGTCGCCTGAGCCGGTCACTTCATTTGGCCCCAGAGGGACGGGTAGGGCGGTTGGGCCTTCCAAGTCACGCGGTGCCTTCTTTGGTGCCATTGACTCCACACTCCGGTGTTTATCCCCGTCACATGGCTGTGGCGCAGGGGTCCACAACGATGCCTCTATCTCCTGCCATTTTTCCCTCTTTTACTTCAAATCGCAGTTTTCTAACCTCTGGGACGCTCTCGGCGCTGCAGGCTCTGTTGACGCTGTGGGCTCTGTCAGCGCCATGCGTCGCACCAGGGGCTCTTGCCACTTGGCTGGGGCCTCCCTCTCTGTTCTTGGTACCGTTTTCCTCTTCGGCGCTGGGGGCTGGTGCGGTGCCGACCAGTCTTCTGGGGTTCTCGACTCTGATTCTTTCTTTCTTCTGTTTTTCCACCTGATTTTCACTCCTTTCCTATCCATACAGTCTCCCGGACTGTCAGGAGATGGTTTTGAGCCTGACTCAGATCTTGCCTGGGTGATGATGTTGATGACACTGCCCCTGGGAGCAGTGATCAGTCCTTCTGCAGAGCCTGTGGTTGAAGACCTTTCCTTTAAGTCTTTGCTCAAAAATTTAAATTATACTCTTTCTCTCCAGACTACAGAAATTAATCCTGGGAAGCTTTTACGACTCCAATATTTTCATGTCCCAGAAATCCCTATGGATTTAACACCTCCAGTACAGCCTTCTTTCAAGACTCACAGATGGTGTGGAAGAATCCGGCTCTTATTCCTTCCGTGGCCAAGTCCATAGATAGGAAGTATGCCCCTCTCAAAGATCGCTCCATATTGGCCTCTCATGCCTTTGTTGATGCCATTGTAGTCTTGGCAGAGAATGATAATGCTGTCCTTCCTCAGGGATCTACAGCCCGGCTTATAAACATAGAATCTCGCAAGATAGACACCTTAGGTAAGAGTCTCTTTGCTGCCTCGACTCTGGGTATGCGCATTGCCAGCTACCAGGGCTATTTTTCTCAATATGAGTATGTCCTTTGGCATTCGTTCAAAGAAATGGTAGAAGCTTTGCCCGAATCAGAAGTTAACTCAGAGCTACTTCAAAACATAACTAGGGGTATCGAGTCCAATAACCAGCAGGTTAAAGCAGCAGTGGATGCTTTCGATGCCACCTCCTGGTCGTCGGCAGCTGGCATCTGCACCTGCCGCCACTTGGTTGCGTGACTGGCTCACGACGACGCCCCAGCAGCAGGCTCCGGCTTTACCTTTTGACGGTATGTATCTGTTCCCGGCCCCAGGTGGAGCAATCTCTGGCGGTCACACAGAAGACTAGGTCTGCCATTAAGACGACTAGACCTGCACCCGCCCCCTTCTGGGGGCATGCAAACAAGCGTCAATTTCACAACTGTCAGTCCTTTTGGGGCAGAGGAGGTTCTAACAAAAACCACAACCCTCAGCCACAAAAGAAAGTGCAGCAGATGGCACAAGGGCCCAAAGCGCCCAGTGCCACCTTCTGAGTTCTGGCCCAGGTCACACCTCAGCTGTCCGAGGGGGACTCCTCCTCAGCGTTGGGAGGATGTCTGACTCAGTTTACAACCAGTGGAAATCTATAACATCAGAATAATGGATCCTCCGGATAATCTGCGAGGGATACGCGCTCAGTCTTTCGGAAACCCCTCCGGATCATCCTCCCAAACAGCCCAGGCTGTCGGCAGTGCAGTCAGACCTTCTTGCTTCCGAGGTACAAGGCCTTCTGAACAACAGGGCAGTAGAACTACAGTGCCTTCAGAAAGTATTCACCCCCCTTCGATTTTGTCACATTTTGTTGTGTTACTACCAGAATTTTTAAAGCATTGAAATTATTTTTTTCCCCCTTGATTCACACAGCATACTGAACAATTTAAAGGGGCCAAAATATTTTTATTGTGTAACAAACATTTATGAAACATTAAAAACGGAAATATCTTGTTTACTTAAGTATTCACCCCCCTGAGTCAATACTTTGTAGAAGCACCTTTGGCAGCAGTTACAGCTTTGAGTCTTCTTGGGTATGTCTGTATCAGCTTTGCACATCTGGATGTGGGGATATTCGCCCATTCTTCCTTGCAGATTTGCTCAAGCTCTGTCAAGTTGGATGGGGAGCGTCGGTGAACCGCAATCTTTCAGTCTTTCCACAGATTCTCAATGGGATTCAAGTCTGGGCTTTGGCTGGGCCACTCAAGGACATTCACCTTCTTGTTCTGAAGCCACTCCAGTGTTGCTTTGGCTGTATACTTGGGGTCGTTGTCCTGTTGGAACGTAAATCTTTGCCCCAGTCTAAGGTCTGTTGCAGACTGATGCAGGTTCTCCTCAAGGATGTGCCTGTATTTGGCTCCATTCATTGTTCCCTCTATCCTGACAAGTGCCCCAGTCCCTGCCGCTGAAAAGCATCCCCATAACATGATGCTGCCACCACCATGCTTCATGGTAGGGGACAGTGTTACACAGGTGATGAGCTGTGTTCGGTTTGCGCCAGGCATAGCGCTTTGCATTCAGGCCAAAGAGTTTAATTTTTGTTTCATGAGACCAGAGAATCTTTTGCCACATGGTCTCAGAGTCTGCTATGTGCCTTTCTTGCAAACCCAGGCATGCTATTATGGCCTTTTCTCAGGTGTGGCTTCTGTTCAGCCACTCTCCCATAGAGGCTACATCTGTGAAGTGCTGCCGAGATTGTTGTCCTCTGACAGGTTCTCCCATCTCAGCCATGGAACTCTGTAGTTCTGTCAGGTGGTCATTGGGTTCTGGTCACTCCTGACCAAGGTCCTTCTTGCCTGGTTGCTCAGTTTGAGAGGATGGCCTGCTCTAGGAAGAGTCTGGTGGTTCCGTAATCTTTCCATTTCCTAATGATGGACTTGACTGTGCTCCTGGGAACTTTCAACACCCTAGAAATGTTTTTATACCCCTCCCCAGATCTATGCCTCCTCACAATTCTATCACAGAGTTCTACGGACAGCTCCTTGGTCTTCATGGTAGAGTTTCTGCTCTGACATGCACTGTCAACAGCGGGACCTTATAAAGACAGGTGTATTTCCCCTGAAATCATGTCAACCATTTGAACTGGCCACAGGTGGACTCCATTCAAGTTTTAGAATGATCTCACAAGGAAATTGGATTCACCTCAGCTCAATTTGGAGTGTCATAGCAAAGGAGGTGAATACTTATCAAATCAAGCCATTTCAGGTTTTTATTTAAATTACATGTACAAAAAATTCCAGAAGTTTCATTCCACTTTAATATTATAGAGTAATTTGTGTAGATACGTGACAAAAAAATCCCATATAAATGTATTTTAATTTGAGTTTGCAACATCACAAAATGTGACAAAATCCAAGGGGGTTGAATACTTTCTGAAGGCACTGTAGTTCCACTGGATCAATGAAACGCAGGTTTCTACTCCAATTACTTTCTGGTCCCGAAGAAAACCGGTGGCATGCGCCCCATTCTGGATCTCAGAAAGTTAAACAAGTTCCTTCACAAGGAGAAGTTCAAGATGATATCACTAGGTACCCTACTACCTTTGCTTCAGCAACACGATTAGATAGCCTTCCTGGACATACAGGATGCCTACCAACACATTCTCATACACCCAAAGCACCACAAATACCTAAGGATCTTACTTCGAGAAACCGCTCTTGCAGCAGGTTACACCATTAGGACTAAAGCTGGCAGGCGCCAGGACCCCTCGGAAATTTTCTAGCTAGCAGTATCCAGCGGGGACCGCCCCCGATGTCGGCCCCGCCCCCAATGTCAGGCATCATATAAAAGGGGGGGCAATCCCCCAGAATCCCCAGTTCTTTTCCCGCCGTCAACTCGCCAGCATCGGCCTCACGGTCCCACTCAAGCGAACGACGCCTAGAACTTTCAAAGTTTTACCTCTAAATGTCTGCATCCCCGACGTCCCATAACTCAGTTGGACACAGCACGAGCCTTCCTGAGAGGTGTTCTCCACCTTAGACCTCCAATTAAGGATCCTATTCCTCCATGGGATTTACCCTTTGTCCTGGAGCAGCTTACGCTGCCACCTTTTGAACCAGCCGCGGATTGTGAGCTACGTCTCCTAACATGGAAGACATTATTTTTAGTTGCCGTTACTTTGGCCAGAAGGATTTCTGAACTTCACGCACTGATGTGCAAAGAACCTTATTTGGTTTTTCACCAGGACATGGTGTCCCTAAGGACAAATCCAAAGTTTCTACCCAAGGTGGTCTTAGCTCTCACCCTCAATCAGGACATCGATTTACCAGTATATTTTCCTAAATACTCTAATAGAGGAGAGGCCCTGTTGCACACTCTGGATGTGCATAGGTGTCTAAGATACTACCTGACCAGAGCCAGGCACCACCGAAAATCTGATAAGCTTTTTGTCTCCTTCGCCCATAGGATGATGGGAGCTCCGGTTTCTAAACAATCGCTGTCCAGGTGGCTCATCCATTGTATCACGTTCTGTTACCAGAAACGTAACAAACCTTTACCGGGCGCGGTTAAGGGTCATTCCACAAGGGGGGTGGCTACCTCCTTCGCGGCCATGAAGAACGTGTCCACTTCAGCCATCTGCACAGCAGCTACTTGGAGCACCATGCACACCTTTATCAGGCATTATAGCCTGGATGTTGCATCACGGCAAAGAGCTGGTTTTGGTCTAGCAGTCCTTCAGGGACTCCTGTCCTAGGCTTCGGTCCATCTCGTGATCTCTACCTAGCCTCCTCCCACCTGCGAGGGATTTCCAGTATTGCTTGGGAATCGATCCTAATGGAGTAACCTGCTGCAAGAGCTGTTTCTCGAAGTAAGATAGTACAGTTACATAAAAACCTACCATAACAGTAGATCTTCGAGAACAGCTCTTGCAGCAGGTAGTTTCCCTCCCACCATCCCCTCTTTAGGTAGAGTTGTTCTGATATCTCTTTTCTAGGTTCAGGTGTTTCTAACACCGCTCTGAATACCTTTTGATGGCGGATCCTCAGTCTCCACTTCTGATGTCATCTAGCGGCCGGGAGTCTCCGGCGGGAGAACTGGGGATTCTGGGGGACCGCCCCCTTTTATATGATGCCTGACGTTGGTGGTCCCCGCTGGATACTGCTAGTTGTAGTACTCGGTGTATGCCCGGCGCCTGCTGGCTTGTGTCCCATTGGTGTAACCTGCTGCAAGAGCTGTTCTCGAAGATCTACTGTTACGGTGAGTTCTTACGTAACTGTACTTTCGTGGCATTGGGTCAGTACTATCAGTTCACATCCTGTCCTTTGGGCTATCCTCAGCGCCAAGTTTTTACAAAGTGTTGTGCAATTCTCGTGGCGCATCTCAGGAAAATTGGAATACAAGTGTTCCCATATCTGGAAGACTGGCTCCTTGCAAGTCCCTCCAGGCAAGAGACTCTAGAGGCTGTGACCACGGCCTCAGACTTCTTCACGTCCACGGGAATCCTGCTGAATCTCAAATCGCAGTTGCATCCCTCCCAGAAGCTCCTCTTCATAAGAACTCTTCTGGACACCTCCTGTGCAAAGACTTTTCTTCCATAGGACAGAAGGAGCAATATCTTACAAATGGCCCGATACATCAGAGATCACAGCTCAGTTCGAGCTACCTTGATGTAACGGTTGCTGGGCCTCATGGCATCCTCGGTGTTCACTGTACCCTTAGCTCGTCTCCACATGAGAACCTCTCAGTGGATGCTCAGTACTTAGTGGTCCCCAGCCACTCACCCTCAGTTCTTTCTCATCATGGTGATGGAACCTCTGAAGAGGACGTTTGCCTGGTGGTCACAAGAGGACAATCTTCTGGAAGGATACCCCTTTCCCGCTCTGGATCATCAGATCTCAGTTACCACGGACGCGTCCTGATGGGTTGGGGAGCCCACTGCCAGGATCTCCACACCCAGGGTACGTGGACTCAGGACGAGTCCCAACTCCACATAAACGTCCTGGAAATGAGAGCCATCCTCTATGCAATCCGAGCCTTGAAGGACATACTCTGTCACAAGAATATTCTCCTTCAAACGAACAACAAAGCAGTGATGTACTACATCAACAAACAGGGCAGTGCACACTCTTACCCATTATGCAGGGAAGCTGTGAGTGTGGGAGTGGTGCCTGGAACACAAGACTCTGATTCAGGCGGTTTACCTGCCAGGAGTATAAAACGAGCTGGCAGACTGTCTCAGCAGGACGAAGACAGATCCTCATGAGTGATCTCTCGACTTAACCGTCATTCAGTCACTCTTTAAAGAGTGGGAACTCCAGACCTGGACCTTTTTGCGTCCCCACTCAACACAAAACTGCCCCTCTCCTGCTCCAGAAATCCAGGACCTGGCATTTTTTGTCGGGATGCATTCAGGCTGTGGTGGAAAAGACACTTTCTGTACACCTTTCCTCCTGTTCTCCTAATTCAGAGGGTACTACTCAAATTGGAGTCTCGGGGGCAGAATGATTTTCATTACCCCCTTCCACCTCGACAGATATGGTTCCCGCTGCTCAACAGTCTGTTGAAACCCCTGAAGACGCTTCCCCTTCAGATGAACCTTCTGACCCAGGGTCCCATGGTCCATCCCTGTCTGAGGTCGCTTCACCTTCTTGCTTGGCTTCTGAAGAGATAGAGGTGAATAGGTTCAATGTTTCTCGTAGAGTTTGATATTCCTTTGGCTGCGCGTAAGCTGGCCACTAGAAAAATCTATACAGCCAAATGGAAGCGTTTCTCTATCTGGTGTGCAAAATCCTCTTGGAACCCTTTTTCCTGCCCACCAAATAAAAGTCTTGGAGTACGTTTTAGACCTCTCAAATACAGGTCTACAGTACTCCACAGTCAAAGTTCATCTTTGTGCCATTTCAGCATATCATGAGCTGGTACTTTCCATGTCACTGGCTCAGTTACCTGTAGTTAAGAGGTTTCTTAGGGGCATTCTGCATACTAGACCTCCTATCAGACATCCAGTCACAGCCTGGGACATTAACCTTGTGCTAGACATGCTCACTCGTAAACCTTTTGAGCCTCTGGCTACTTGCGACTTGAAGTTCCTCACTTGGAAAACGGCCTTCCTGGTGGCCATCACTTCGGCCTGCAGAGTTTCTGAAATGTATGCACTGGTCACAGACCGCCCCCCCGTACACTGTATTTCACAAGGACAAAGGAGTTCTTAGGACTCACCTTACGTTTCTTCCTAAGGTTGTCTCAGAATTCCATCTAAACCAACCTTCAGTCCTTCCTACCTACTTTGCGAACTTCCAGAATGAAGGAGAGTGTACCTTTCATTCACTGGATGTTGAGGGCGCTGTGATTCTATCTAGATAGAAGAAAAGAAATTTGCAAGGCTCAACAACTGTTTGTTTCCTTCATTGAGACCCGGCTGGGTCAACCTGTCGCTATTAGATGCATTATAGCGTGGCTGGTGGCATGCCTTCGCCACTGTTATTCTATGGCACAGGTCAAGCTGGAAGGCAGAGTGTGCGCTCACTCTACCAGAGCAGTCGTGTCATCTCAGGCGGAAATCCGCAACGTGCCCATTGCAGATATTTGCAGTGTGGCTACTTGGAGCTCAGTGCATACTTTCGTTGAGCACTACGCCATGGATGTTCATGCCAGACGACATCTGTCATTTGGCAGGACCATTCTCAACGGACTTCTGTGCTAAGTATGTGAGCTTTTTATCTCCTGCTGCCTGTCTTGCAGGATTATTGGCTCGGTACGCTCCCATTAGTGTGAATGAGTGGTGGAGACTTTATGTCCAGGAAGATATGGAAATTACATATCTACCATAATTCTTTTTTTATCGCAACTTTCTTTGTGTGCCTGCTGTGGCGCCTACCGGGGAGGGGGGGCATCCAGCCACCGACCCTGCCCACAGGGAGAGCAGCAGGCTCACTTGCATGATGGTGTAGTCTGGCACAGCCATGACCGATCTGCTGGAGGGCTCCCCCATCCCTGCCAGCAGAACTGGCGCCGAACCCCCCCAGCGCAATTCCACGACAGTCCTCCCCGCATGGCAGGGTGCGGCCATCAAACTGCTCGGTCGCGCCCAGCCTTTTCCTTCGCTTTCTCTCCCAATGGGAGCATGGTCATGCAAGGATGTCCTGTGCACCAACGCAGACGCCCACTGGCCCCCCAACACCCTTGCATCCTAGTACCACCAGGCGTCCCCAGGGACCGCCAGAGCATGGTATGGAACCCACCTTTCCCCCAGGACTGGGAGAGCAGTCGCAGCGACTCCAATCCTAGTCCTCCCGTGTTGATTCTCACCACCCGGGCTCGCTTCTGAACCCGGGCTGGCGTGAGCAAGGCTGGTCTCAGCGCCCAACCTCAGCGCCACCGGGCCATTGTAATTCTTGATGATCTTGGACGAAGTCTCCACCACTCATTCACACACCCACCCTCCATCTCCTGAGCTCACTTCTCTGTTTTTGGTCTTCACTCCCTCAGTGGCTGAGCTGTGAAGACTTTATTGTTGACCCTTCTTACATGGGTCATTCAGACTATCTTATGTCCGATTTGTAGGTTAGTTATGCTGCCCCTGCTCTGAAAAAAGGTACTGAGACTGTTGGAGGGTCAACGCTGAGATAGTCATTACCACACGAGCCAGGGCTCACGGTGCCAGTTCCTCACGGCTCCATCTCAGGCGCCGGCCCTCTTGAAAAAGTTTGCTCTCGCTGGGTCCTAGTGCCTCCAGCAAACTCTCATTAGTGTGAATGAGTGGTGGAGACTTCATCTAAGAAGATCAAGAATTACGGTAGATACGTAATTCCCATGTCTGGGATTCTTAAAACAGGGGCTGAACATAATGCAGCCTTAATAGCTTGAAAAGCTTCATCACACTCTGGGGTCCATTTCACATTATTTGGGTACTGTTTTTTCATGAGTTCTGTGATGGGAGTAGCTAACTCTGCAAAGTTGGGAACAAATCTCCGATAATAACCAGCCCGCTCTAAAAATGACCTGACATGTTTTTTGGTTTGGGGGACAGGGCTGTTAGCTACAGCTTCTGTTTTGGAAATTTATGGCTTAATGTCTCCATTTCCCAATACTTAGCCCAAATATATGGTTTCCTGAATGCCCAGTGCACATTTGGTAGGATTAATAGTCAGACCTGTATTTTTGATAGCTTGGAGAACTGCTTGTAGGTGTTCCAGTCTTGACTGTACACCACATCATCCAGGTACACAGCACAATAACCAGTGTGAGGTGATAAAATTACAACCATGTACTGCTGGAATGTAGCTGGCATACCATGTAAACCAAGTGGCATGGTGGTGAACTGATAGAATCCAACAGGAGTGGCAAATGTACTTTTGTCTCTGGATTCTTTAGCTAAAGGGATTTGCCAGTAACCCTTGGTGAGATCGAGGGTACTGATATAGTTTGCACTCTCCAGTCTGTCCATCAAATCATCTATTCTGGGCATTGGATAACTGTTAAATTCTGACACTTGATTAAGTTTCCTAAAATCAAGGCAGATTCTAACACCCCCTTTCTTTTTTGTTTACAATTACCATTGGAGATGACCAAGCACTCCTCGACTCTTCTGTGATACCCAGTTCTTTCACTTTTTGTTATTTCCTTAACCACGTCAGCTCTCAACTGCTCTGGTAACCTGTATGTCTTTTGCCTAATAAGGCAAGCATTCCTTGTCACTATTACGTGCTCGACATGTTGTGCTCTACCTGGTACTGTGGTAAAAGTACTGTTAAATGTCTTTAGCACATTACGAATTTCTGCAGTTTGTTCGGAGGTTAAGGAAACATTCACCTTTACAGCATCAGCAGTTACAGTTTGTTCCAGTCTATCATAAGTTACATCATTATCATCTTTATCTGTTTCTGGTAAAACTAGCAAAACAACTTTCGGTGTTTTTTCAACCCATTTCTTGAGGAGGTTAGCATGGTAAAACTTAGTAAGATTTTTCCTGTTAGGGGTCTCAGTCTCATAGTTAATGGTGCCAGAACGTGTAAGCACTCTCAAAGGCCCTTGCCACTTCATATACCTTCTGCTGGTTTGGGGCCTCTTCTTGATTACTATGGGCAATTTTAACACATTTTGCCAGTTTCTTTCTTAGGACACACATATAAGACGTTATAGATTGTTTCTGAGTGAGGTTATCTTCCCACGTTTCTTTTATCACATCCAGTGGCCCTCTTGGCTGTCTTCCATACAGCATTTCAGATGGTGAAAACCCTGTTGATGCCTGTGGCACTTATCTGTAAGCAAAAAGCTGGTAAGGAAAGTATTGGTTCCAGTCTTTCTCTTCCCCTTTTACAAACCTTTTTAACATGCGTTTTAGGGTTTGGTTAAAATGTTCAACAAGACTGTTTATCTGAGGGTGATATGGGGAGGTTCTTTTGGCAGTGACACCTAGTAGTCTGTACAGCTCCTTAAACAATGCAGCACCAAAACTGCTACCCTGGTCAGTAATAATTTCCTTAAGTGTGCCCACTCTGCTGAAAATGTTTGCAAGGTCTGCTGCCACCTTTGAAGCTGCGACAGTACGCATTGGGACTGCTTCTGTATATCGAGTAGCATAGTCGCACACTATCAGAATAAATCTATCACCCTTTTTACTTTTGTCTAAAGGGCCAACCACATCCATTGCAATTCTCTCAAAAGGCACATCTGTCAAGGGTATGGGCAGCAGGGGCTCCTTGTCTTTTCTAGTGACTGGGGCTGCTTTCTGACACTCAGCACAGGAATTACAATAGGTAGCAACATCTTCATGAATTCCAGGCCAGTACAATCTGTACAGCAATCTAGCAAGGATGCGATCCCTCCCTGAGTGACCAGCCATAGGACTATCATGTGCTATCTGTAACAACTCTGTCCTGTACTTCTGTGGTATAACCAATTGTTCTGTCTGTTCCGGTGTCTGAGGTTTAACCCAAACTCTGTACAGTAACCCATTACATTTTTTAAACATTGGTTCACAGTTTTGGTTTCACCCCCAGCTGCTTAAAATAACCCTGGAGAGAAACATTGTTGGCTTATTATGAAAGAAATCACAATTAGTGATCAGTTTAGTTTCAGCATTTTCGTATGTTCACCCCTTATGTCCATCAGTCATTTGTTGCCACAGTTTCTTCAGGCATTGTTTTTCTTTCCTGGATTTCCGGATCTTGGAGCTGTGGTCAAACAAGTCTGAATCAAAATCAGCGAAAGGAAAAGTGTTCCCACCATCTGAGATCTTTGCCTGAGCTCTTGTCACCACTGCTGCTGAAACATCAGGATTTACTCCCTGTTTGATTAACTCAGTAAATCCTGGAAAGTCATTTCTAATAATCACAGACACAGATAACTTAGGTTCTACTCCTTCTTTCATTTGATATGACACACCCTTGATGGTCAGAGTCCCTTGGGTGGTGGGATAGTATCGAGTGTCCCCATGGATGCAGATGACACCAGTACCTGGTCCTTTTGGACATTGTTTTCCCAGCACTTTAATATGTACTAGGGTCTGTCTGCTTCCCGAATCTGTAAGTCCCTTCACAGTCTGATCTCCCACCTTCACATCTGTTAAGTTCTTGCCCCAATTTGCTAAGGACAAATCTGCTCCAGTGTCACTCTTCTTGCGGCAATTTCTTGCAATATGACCTGACTTATTACAGTTATAGCGAATAATGTCTTTGGGTACAGATTTGCTACCCCCACTGGAGTTCTAATCAGACTTGGAGTTTAAATGGCAAAAAGAGTGTCTTCCCGGTGCTTGGTTGTTACCTCGCTGCTGTGGCATCTGTCTGGGCATTTGGTAGTCCTTGGCCAAAGAAACAGCCTTTTCCCCACTTTCTGGTTGATGTTCTTTCACCCAGAGCTGCACATCTGTAGGCAGGATTTTGATGAATTGCTCCATTGCAGATGTGTAGATCTGTGGGACTGTTTTGCCCTCTGTTTGGAGCCATTTTATTGGGAGTTCTCTGAGTCAGGTGAAGGCTTCTCGAGGATTGTCAACTGAGTTGTACTTCAGAGATCAGAATCTCTGCCTGTTGGGCTCTCCTGAGACGTCATACCTTTCAGGATTTCGCTTTTCACCAGGTCATAGTTTTCTGACTATGCAGTGTCCATATTGCTGTAGGCAAGTTGGTCTTTCCCTGTCAGGTAGGGTACCAGTCTGATTGTCCATTGCTGCTTTGGCCATTGGCAGGCTGTGGCAGCTCTTTCAAACGTCGTCAGGTATGCCTTGGTATCTTCTGAGGCACACAACTTTGTAAGTTTAATGGCTTTTAAGTTGCTTGTGTTTTGTTGCTCATCTGGATCTGTGCCAGATTCTCTGCCTTTGATAGCTTGCAAGGCATCCAGCCATCGCTGCTCCTGTTGCTACATCTCTTCTCTCATCTGCTGCTCCTGTCGCTGCATCTCTTCTCTCCTCTGTGCTTCTAAATGAATCTTTGTTTCTCTCTACTTCTCCGTCCCTTTTTGTTGTATAGCCCACCATTTGAAAAAGGCAGTCAGGCTTTTAGGTTCTGTTACTGCCTGTTTTTTTTTCCATAACTGGTGCTGACTGTACAGTCTCAGCTTGAACTTCTGTCTCTGCCAGTTTGGCTGCCATTCTCCTGGTAACCACTCCTGGACTTGCTGCTGCAGAATCCATACCTTTCTCTCTGCTTCCCTGGTACTAGGTCCAGTACCCATGCACAAAACTCCTGGCATGGCGTAAATCCCACTTAGGCTGACACCATCTGTCGTTGAGGCACAGGTCAGGAAGCATAGGAAAAACCAGGAGCAGTTGTAGAATTCGCAAAAAGTGTTTTAGTACTAGCAGTAACATAAAAAAAAAAAATCGTTCAGAATAACTATTTGCAAAGGCAGAATAAACAGAGAAGATCCATCTGAGTTTTCCTTCAGTCTCTGTGTCCCAAAACATTGCATCTCTCTCTCCCCAAGTCCTTGCAACTCCCCTCCTTAACAAGCATCCTGTTTTTTTTTTTTTTTTTCTGAAATGTTCTTGTATGTTTTAGGCAGGTGCAGCAAGAACGCAGTGTTTGAGAACTGAAGTCCCTTCTCTGTAGCTTCTGAAAATGGGCTTAAAAACTGCTCTCAGGTTAACTCCTTGAGTTCCCAATAGCTTTTTGCAATTATTTCAAACTATATTTATATACGTTTAAACAGTAACACTATATAATTTCTACACAAAGGGATCCCAATATCAGTTATATTTCCACATAATGATTTGCATATATTTTTATACTAGCAGCTGAAGTAATGGAGAAAAAGACAGAAACAGCATGGGAAGACTGAGACAGTGAGAGGAAGAGAATTGCGAGCCTGTCAGTGATCAAATTCTCGGTCTCACAGGAAAATGTGTTTGCGCGACAAGAGACAGGAAAGGAAAGAACAGAACAGATCCCTGCATTCAAACTCTTTATAACAACTGGGACAGGGTCCTATTCAACCCTGTCACAGGTACACTTAAGAAATAAGAAGGTACGGGCTTGCAAATATCTAAAATGCTCTCTCTTTGTAAGACCATATTGGGCTTGTAAATTTGCATATGATTGAACTTTTTGTGCATCCAAAAATTGAAACGTATAAGATAGTCCCAACTGATGCCATCTCTTAAACGTATGGTCTGTGCAGTCTGGAAGAAAATCTGTTTCCTCTGCCAACACTCTCAAATACAAAAAAAATCAGGGCTGGGGACGTAGGGCATGTATTTTGAACGAAGAACACAGGGTTTGTGCCATAAAATAGCTGAAGTCTCCTAGACATGGCTATTCGGTATCCCATACATTTTTGAAGGGTATTCTGCATATGTTCCCTGATCCATAAAGTGGTTCCACCTTATGACCCGAATTTTGTGCTTGAGAAATTGACTTCATTAGAACCTGCTGCAACCAGTGAGATGCGTTTCCTATAATGGAAAACATTTTGGTTGCTGTGACTTCTGCTTGTAGGATTTCACATGTCAGGGGTGATACATGAGCCTTATTTGAATTCCCCCAGGAAGTGGTGTCTGATTTTAAACCGATTTCAGTGTCAGTGGCTCAGCAGGTAGCACACTCGCCTCTGAGGCCGGGAGATCAGAAGGCTGTGGGTTGTATCCCCACACCAGGCACTTGGGTTAAATCCCAATACTGTCACTGTAGTGCAGCAGGAGGGGGTGCTGTACTCCTGAGGTGCCATCTTTCGGATGAGACATTCAACCGAGTTCCCATCTGCCTGTTCCAGTGGTAGTTCAGGTGGATGTTAAAGATACCTTGGCACTTCACGAAAAGAGTAGGGGAATTTCCCCGGTGCCCTGGCCAAATTTCCCCCTGTTCACTAAAAATACCACCAACAGCTTAATCTGGTTCAAGGTCAGTAATTATTATTATTATTCAAATTTTGGTGTCCGGGTAGGCCCACTGAGACCGAAACAGTCCCTTTTTCAGGGGTGACTCGAAATTACATAATTTATAAACATAACAAAATACATACGGTTCATGTCATTTCACAGTTAACAGTCAATATAGACATACTGACCCAGTCCAGGATACAGTGGTAGGTTAATTACAATCAAAATCAACAGGAGAAGTACTAGTATACACGAGACAGTCACTGTCAGATTGATGTCCCAGTGAGGTTAGAATGGCAGTAGGGAGTCTGCAGGTGCAGAGGCTCAGTTGGAACAGGTGGGTCTTAAGACCCTTCTTGAAGCCCCCAAGGAATGCACATTCCTGGAGAGTGCTAGGGAGACCATTCCAGATGGGAAGGATGAAGGTAGCTGGCATTCATCTGTATCCCCCTACCCTGGATCGTGCCTGAAAATAGGCAGGATTTGTCTAGTGCACTTACCTGGAAAACAAAAATGAAATAAAATAAATTAATTAAATCAGACCATAGACCTTCCTGTGTATTATCCAGAGCATGCTAGCAAGGGTGAGGCATTGCTCCAAACACTTGATGTACGTAGAACACTGCATTTCTATCCTAATCACACTGAAGACTGCAGAAAGTCTACTTCGCTTTTTATTTTGTTTGTCCGTGGGAAAGAGGTCGCCACTGTGTCTAATCAGTGCCTGTCCAAGCGGCTGGCTAACTGTATTGAACTGTTATGGGAAGTACAATAAGGAACTTCCTGGTGCTATGCATGTCCACTCTACTCTGCACATGATACGGCCACTTCTGTTATCTGCTTTCAGAATGTTTCTGTATCTGGTATGTTTTGGTGCCACATGGAGCTATATAGTCTAGACATCATCTCTCATAGATGTGCTGGCTTTGATCTTATGGTGTTGCAAGGCCTTCTGTCCTGATTGCATATCCAGCTTTGCCATCCTTCTTGGGTTCCTTCTGTACTCTTTGGGAATCGTCCCAAAGGTGTGACCCAGTGGAGGAGACGGCCTCGATGAAGATAAAACATTTGTTCACCGTTAAATCTTTGAGCGAATCTTCTTGATTGGGCTACAGTGCACCCCACCCTCTTTCCCTCTTTCTGAGGTAACAGATAGCAGGTGTGACAGGGAGATCCTGCCACTCTTGAGGATCAGCCTCTTCTTAAATCTGTTGCAACAGTTCTATTTCTTAGCCTAATTTATCCTTTTCAATTTCTTGTCCATAAGGTTGGCCACCTTTGGGCACCCCCTTCCCTTTCTTGACTATGCTATAGTGTCCTCTTTAATTTTCCTTTCTAGGGACTTGGATATGTTGTTCATCCACACTGTCTGGCAGGTTCCTTGCCGCTTTAAATCTTGCCGGAAGGTCTTCAAGCTGGCTCCTCCCACCCACCTGGGTGGTAAAACTCTCGGCTCCGCCCCATGACGCCAGATCTTCCTTACCGCTTGGAAGCTCAGGTTCCCTCCTTAACGCTCTGCGTATAAGACTGGTTCCTAATTCTTTGAATTTTGAAATTAAAAGGTTTTGCTATAAAGACTTGGGTCTTCTCTCTCCCTCGCTGACTGCGATGGACCGTCGACTCCGGTTTCCGGAGATGCCCTTGCGGGCAGAAGATGTCTCAGCGGATCCGCACTCCCGTCGTTTACTGCGGACATGAGCACAACCTGCAGGCCTGCGACCTGTGCTCTTCGTTTGACCCTCGTCATCGAAGACCGTGCTGCCCGTTTACAACTGGGGCGTCCCGAGAAGAGATTTCCTCCGGTTAAGTCAAAAGAGGCCGATCGGTGGATCAGCTCGAGCAGATGATCACCCTCGAAGAGAAGCGGCGGGCCGCTTCCACCTCGGCTGCGGCATTTGTCCCGCTATCTCTCGGTGCCTCTTATTCGGCTTCTTTTAAGGAGCTTTGTCTGACCCTCTCGACAAAAGGTGAGGGTCCAACTTCTTCTGGACCGTTTTCTCGGTCCAAAAAGAGAGACAAGAGTAAGTCTCACCGTCGACGCTCTTGGGAGTTGGAAAGATCCCTCTCCCCTAGTTGTCGGCCGTCGACTTCGGTCGACCCCTCGGCTTCGGCCACTGGTTTCACGGTGTCCCCGTCAGGCCAGTTGACAGAGACTCGCGTTACGCGGTCGATATTTTTCTCGACCCGTTGGATGGGTTGTCAGCTGGAGAAGCTGAGAATCCCCTCTCCCCGGTTCCCCCGGTGGGAGTTGAGGATCCCGTGGGCTCATCTGTGCCTCCGGTTCCGGAGCCTTCGGTGGAATCGTCCGAACCGAGGGGAGTGCCGATTCCCGGCGACCCTCCCTGCACTGTCCTCGGCCTAGCCGAGGTTCTTGGTCTCGGACATCTTCGCGGTCCAGCCGATCCCGCTGTCATAGGCGGTCTCGGCACCGCGGCGCCGCCGCTCATCCTCTTCCTCCTCCTCGGACGAGAGGAGGCTTCGGCGCAAGTTGCGTCGGAGGTATGAGGAACTCATGTGGCAACAGCTCCTTCTGACCGGGAATAAGCCGACGCCGTCGTCTTCCCTGGCCATTAAGTGGCTGTCACCGGAGCGGCCAAAACAACCCCTCATTTTATCCGAGGAGCCTGTTCCCAGGCCGGTTGTTGACCAGTTCAGCTGCTCCACCGATTCCAGTGGAACCTCCGCCTCCACAGCCATTAGTTGGGGCTCCGACCAAAAATTCTCGGTCGGCTCAGGGACTGCCCCATAGGCTGTCTGTCACCCTCACTCCCGATAAACCTCGGCAGGTGGAGGGTGGCACAGGCCCGAGGCAGCTCTTTGAGGACTCTTCCGAGTCCAAGGATGATTCCTCCCTTTTCTCCAAGCGAATGGACTTGGAGTCCTCAGGAGGACAGTCGGTGGACGATAGCCCTTCGTCCATCCTAGGATTGCTTTGGCTCATCTCGGAGTCCACCGGGATGAAGCTCGAGCCCGTTTCTAAACGGGCCAGGTATCCCCTCACGGAGATTCTGGACCGAAGGGATTCCCCTACGGAGGCCTTTCCGGTGGCCGAGACCATAGTGGGTCCGGCCTTGGAGCTCTGGCAGCGCCCTGCTTCCTGTCCTGCGCCTTCGGCCAGGAAGTATGTAGTCCCTACCGGTTCCCTGTCCGGTTTTTCGGAACACCCCTCGCTGAGGGGTTGGTTACAGACAGCGTTTTCTGGCGTGCCGGGAACGCTAGGGATGTGGACAAACCTCCCGACAAGGAGTCCAAGAAATTGGACTATGCCGGGCGTAAAGTCTATGCTGCGCCCTCTCTCGGCCTTCGCCAGGCCAGTTCGGCCGTCCTCATGGCACATTTTTCTCATGCCCTGTTGGGCTCCCTGGATGAGGTCGTCCCTCATCTTCCCGCGGATCCGCAGACTACGGTCAGGCAGGTGCGGGACCAGGGCAGTGGCCAAACAGCAGCTCCAGACTGCTTTAGACATTGGGGACTCATGTGCCAGGTCTGTGGCGGCCGCAGTGGCTATGCGTCGTCGGGCTTGGCTGAGGATATCCACCTTTACCTCGGATACCCAACACAAGTTGGCGGATGTTTCCTTTTTGGGGACTGACCTCTTCGGCCCTGGGGCGGAAGGTCACCTGCAGAGGATCGAGAAGTCCAATGCTACCTTGGACTCGGTCTCTTCCGCTCAGAAGGACAAAGGCCGCAAACCACAGCCTAAGCCCTTTCGTCCTTCTGCGCCCGCGGCACGTCCGGCCCAGCAACGTCAGGGCCAGCAGCCTCGCTTGGCATCCCAAACCCAAATCCGGGGCTTCCTCCAACAGGAAGCAGGGAGGTAAAGGCCCAGGAGGTCCCTCGGCCGGTCCCTCCTCCAAGCCTGCCCAGTGATGGGCTGAGGGGTGTCACCCCCAACCCCGTCACCTCACCCAGGTTCCCCCCGTGGGGGGACGGCTCCGGCACTTCCTTTCCGCCTGGTCCGTTATTACCACGGACAGGTGGGTACTGGAGGTGGTGGGAAAAGGCCTGCCTCTAGAATTCGAGCAGGCCCCGCCCTTCAGAGCCGTCGCACCTCGGGGGGGCCTCAGGGTCCGCAGCCTCACTGTCGGCTCGTCGGGCCGACATCGCTCTCCTCCTCCAAAAGGAGGTGATCAGGGAGGTGGCGGACCCTCCCTCAGACCCGGGGTTTGTGTCCAGGTACTTCCTGGTTCCGAAATGGACGGGGGGCTGGCGCCCCATTCTCGACCTACACGACCTAAACAAGTTCCTAAGGTCTCGAACCTTCAGGATGGTCACTCTGGCTCAGATAATACCATCCCTGGAACACGGCGTGTGGTTCTGCTCTCTGGACCTGCAGGACGCGTTCTTTCACGTCCCCATCCGTCCGTCACATTGGAGATTCCTTCACTTTCGAGCGGAGGGATCCCTCTTCGAGTTCCGTGCCATGCCCTTCGCCTGTCTCCAGCTCCCAGGGTCTTCACCAAATGCATTGCAGTGGTGACAGCTTTCCTCTGCGCCGGGGGTCCAGGTGTACCCTTACCTGGACGATTGGCTGATAGCAGCCCCCTCCAGACAGGAGGTGGAGCGGTCCAGAGATCTGGCCCTCCAGGTTTGCTCTCAAGTCGGCCTTCTCATCAATGAGGCCAAGTCGGAACTCGAGCCGAAGCAGGTGATTCTGTTTATCGGGGCAGAGCTCGACTCTCTTTGAGCCAGAGCACGGCTCCCGGCGGTCAGGGCCGAGGTTCTTACCTCCTTTGCCCAATCATTTCTGGTTGGGCAATCGCGCCCTGCGCGGGACTTCCTGCGCCTCCTGGGTCTCATGGTGGCCTGTACCAGCATGGTCCATTGGGCACGCTGGCACATGCGTCCCCTTCAGTGGGGACTGGCCAGCCAGTGGTCACAACGCTGCGATCTATTGGACCAGCTAGTGATGGTGACCCAGGAGATGTGGAACGCTCTCCGGTGGTGGACCGTTCCATCTCATCTGCAGGAGGGCATCCCGTTTATCCGCCCCGAGCCAATGGTCTCTCTATCGACCGATGCCTCTCTGATGGGTTGGGGTGCCCATCTGGGGGAACACTGGGCGCACGGCCTCTGGTCCCCGCGGGAGTCCCGATGCCACATCAACCTGCTGGAGCTCGAGCGGTCCGCCTAGCTCTCACCGCCTTTGCTCCGTTTCTCCTGGGTCAAGTGGTCCGAGTCCAGACGGACAATACCATGACCATGTACTACCTAAACCGCCAGGGCGGGACGCGTTCCATGCTTCTATGCAAGGAAGCTCTCCGCATTTGGTCACTGCGTGCGCAGCCTGGAGGCAGATCTCCTAGCCATTCATGTGGCAGGAGCTCCAACACCCTGGCCGATGCCCTGAGCTAGATAGGGGCTGCATCTCACGCAGTGGTCTCTCCTGCGAGGTAGTACAAGATCTGTTCTCCCATTGGGGCACACCTCAGGTGGACCTGTTTGCCTCCAGGGAGAGCAGGCTGAGCTGTTTCATGCCCCCCTCAGCAGGGCTCGCTGCAGGGGATGCCTTCTCGAGGCTGTGGACCCGGGCTCTCTACGCCTTTCCCCATTTCCCTTGATTCACAAGGTGCTTCTCAAAGCAAGGAGGGACAAGGCACAGGTGATTCTGATAGCCCCAGACTGGCCCCGCAGTTTGGTACCAGATCTCCTCAGCCTCAGCTCCAGGCCCCGAGGGCAGCTTCCAGCTCGCCCGGACCTGCTCTCAGTCAATCGGGAAGGTGTTCCATCCGGACCTTCAATCCCTGCACCTGACGGCCTGGTTCCTGAGGCTAGAGTTCCAGGCCTTGGGTCTTTCCGACGAGGTCCTCAATGTAGTTGGGCGTCCGTAAGAGTCGACCAGGAATGCTATGCCTTCAAATGGAAGAGATTTTCCATTTGGTGTCAGGGCAAGGGCTTGGACCCTTCCTCCTGTCCTTTGACAAGCATCTTGGACTATTTATGGTCCCTTTCTAGTCAAGGGCTTAGGTCGACGACCCTAAGGGTGCACCTGGCAGCCATCTCTGCTTACCGGGCGCGGGCCGGGGAGCAGTCGGCGGCGCAGGAGAAGGTGGTCTAGCGCTTTTTCAAAGGCCTTGATCACATTTCCCCCCGGTGCGAGAACTTCCACCTCCGTGGGATTTACTGCTGGTACTGGCAAAGCTCATGGGCAAGCCATTCGAACCAATGCACAGGTGTGAACTCTCTCACCTGTCGTGGAAAACCGCCTTCTTGGTGGCTATCACGTCAGCCAGAAGGATGGGAGAACTCCAGGCACTCTGCATTGAGTTTCCTTACCTGGTCTTCCACAGGGATAAGGTTGTCCTGCGCCCCCAACCGAAATTCCTTCTGAAGGTGGTGTCGGAGTTTCACCTTAACCAGGTGTTGACTCTGCCGGTGTTCTACCCCAGTCACACCTCGGAGGCCGAATATAGGCTCCATACTTTGGACCCTAGAAGGGCGCTCGCTTATTATAAGGAGCGACGGGTTGAAGTCGGGAGAGGTTACGCCAGCTGTTTGTCACTCACGCTGAAGCCGCACCTGGCAGACCTACAATGGCCGGACGATAAGCAGGTGAGTCACCTCCTGCATAGATCTCTGCTACAAGTTGGCGGGCATGGAGCCTCCCAGAGGATAAGAGCTCATTCTGCCCGTCATACTGCTGCATCGGTAGCTGCTTCCAGGGACGTCCCTATCCAGGAAATCTGCAGGCTGCTACTTGGAAGTCAGCACACACCTTTATTACCCATTACCACATCGACCTTGAGTCACGCGGATGCTGGTTTTGGGCCTCGGTTCTCAGTCTTTATTTCCTAAGTAGGGGTGTGTGCCTGCCTCCTCCTCCGGAGAACTGCTAGGAGTCTGCCAGACAGTGTGGATGAACAACATATCCATGTCCCTAGAAATACAGGTTACTCACCTGTAACAGGAGTTCTAGGAATGGTATATGTTGTTCATCCTCACCGACCTCCTCCCAGCCTTGGACACCTGAGCTTCCAGCGGGCTAGATCTGGCGTCATGGGGCAGAGCCGAGAGTTTTACCACCCGGGTGGGTGGGAGGAGCCAGCTTGAAGACCTTCCGGCAAGATTTGAAGTGGCAAGGAACCTGCCAGACAGTGTGGATGAACAACATATACCATTCCTAGAACTCCTGTTACAGGTGAGTAACCTGTATTTTTCCTCTCAGGTCCTCCTACAAGGAGGTTATTGTGGTGACCTCCAAGCTGATGTAAAACAGGCTGTGTTTCTCATTGTTGGATTTAGTATGCAATAGCACTATGTCATAAAATACCTTTTATATATACATATACATATATACCTTATGCTTATGAAACCTGTAAATGTTGAAGATACCATGGCACTAGGTGTTTTTGGTAAAATTCATTTTTTAGGAACTCCCAGGCATTATACTCTTAGAAGAACACCAAACCTCCCACCTTGTCCATCTGTTCAGATAAGTGGGAGTTTGGTTATTAATTTTGTAAGTGAGTTCCTCTAGTTCAGAGATCGTATTTATTATTCTTATCCAGTCCTGCATATTTGGGGGGACAGGATCCAACCACCTTTTCGTAATAGCTTTATGTGCTGCTGCTGTTAGTACAGTCCAAAGATAGTTTGAGCCCCCATCCACCATCCCCTCAGGTGGATGCCCCAGCATCAGCATATACCACTCCAAAGGGGTCTGCACCAAAAATATCTTTTTAAGTGCCCCTGAGATTGTGTCCCAAAAGGTCCTTAAAACACTACAGGACCAAAAGACATCTAAATGAGTGGCTTCAAGCAAGCCACAACCCCTCCAGCAGTTAGCCAGAGCCCTCGGGTCCCTCCTACTTAATATTTGGGGTGTCAGGAAATAGCGGATCTTAATCCTCCAAGAGAATTCCTGCCAGTATGGTGACTGGGTGTTTTTTTAGTTAGTGAGAATATTCGGTCCCAGCTAATCTCTCTTAAATCTTGGGGGAGGTCCTCCCTCCATTTTATTTTTACTCTATTGAGTGGATCCCCTTTCAGGGTCGATAGTGCTTTATAGAGGTAAGAAATCATCCTCTTTTGTGTATTAGCTGTAATACTTTCATGTATGGCCCCTAGGATGTGTTGGGATCAGTATCCTTCTTCTTTAGTGTGAGAATGTAATTTCTAGCTTGTAGGTATCTGAAATGATCTGTATTTTGCAGGCCGAATTTGTTTTTAAGGGATTCAAAATCTAGGAAAGTGTCTCTTTGCCAAAATTGTGATAAGGATCTCAAGCCTCTTGTCTCCCATGTGAGAAATCCCCTATCCAGGATGCCAGGTCTAAAATCCGGGTCCCATGCTAACCTCTTCAGGGGCCAGATAGAGTTTTTAAGTTTATATTTCTGCTATATCCTATGGACCGATCTAATAGTATCTCTAACCGAGCTTAGTTCTGGATATGGGAATTTATTCATATTAGGGGTCACCAATCTAGATTCAAGGGGGTATGATCTCATTCCTTTCTCCTCTATCTTTTCCATAAGTTGCCATCCTGCAGTAGTGTTGGGATTGGACCACATCGCAGCATTTTTTTAATTGGGCCGCTAAGAAGTAGTCTTCGAGGTCCGGAAGGGACTGTCTGCCTTTTTCTTTGTGCATTTGGAGAATTTTTAGATTTACTCTAGGTTTCTTAGAGTTCCAGATGAATTTAGTGATCACTTTGTTCCATGTTTGGAAGATCGATTTATGTTTATTCACCAGTATACATTGGAACAAATATAAAAACCTAGGTAGCACATTCATTCGTATAGTGTTTATCCATGAGTACATGGGGAGATTCAGGAGTGACCATCTTTTAAAGTCTTTTTGCAGACCACTCATTAGTGGTGAATAGTTAGCAGCGTACAGTTGAGAGTATTGTTTTGTAACCTGTATCCCCAGATATTTTATTTTATTCACCTTCCAGTTTAAAGGGAGAAGGTCACATATATTTGTGGTTGGTTTGTAAAATAAAGTAAGCACCTCTGTCTTATTTTTATTAAGGGAATAACCAGATTGTCTGCCGAATTCCATTAGGATTGTCCAGACTTGTTTTATAGATTGCTGGGGTTTTGTGAGACTCAGTAGGACATCATCTGCATAAAGTGATATCTTTTTTGTATTGCTCCCACCTCCACCCACCTCACCTCATCCGCACTACGTACAGCTTCTGCCAGTGGCTCAATATACAGGGCAAACAGAAGTGGGGACAGGGGACATACCTGCTGTGTGCCTCTACCCAGGTGGAACCTATCTGATATTCCACCATTCACACGTACATAGGCCTGTGGTCCGGAGTACAGGGAACGGACTGCATCTATAAAGGGTTTAGGAAATCCTCTGTTTTCCAGAACGGCAAATAGGAAGCCCCATGAAACTTTATCAGAGGCCTTTTCAGCATCTAGACTTATCAAACGAGCCGATGTGCCAGATCTCTGGACAGAGTCTATCAGGTTTATTGCTGACCTAACACTATCAGGAGCCTGACGACCTGTTATGAAGCCCGTTTGGTCTATGTGTATTAGTCTTGGCAGAACAGGACTTAGCCTAGAGGCTATTATTGCTGTAAATATTTTATAGTCTGTATTTAATAGTGGTATAGGTCGGTAGGATTCACAAAGTGTGGGGTCCTTTCCTTCTTTGTGGATAACTGAAATTATTGCATATTGCCAGGAAGGTGGTATTGGTTCAGTTCCAGACCATACCACCACGAATACCTTTTGAAGAACAGGGATAATTTCTACTGGAAAGGTTTTCTAGAATTCCGCGGCAAAGCCGTCCGGCCCCGGGCATTTGGCTGTCTTCAAGTTTTTTATTGTGTCATTAATTTCTTGTTGAGTTATGGGTCTGATCAAGTTTTCTGCTTCTGTCTGGGACAATGAAGGGAGATGAACTGAGCTCAGGTATTCCATTTTCTCCTGGAGGGAGGTTTCCTCATTAGGTGAATATAATTTAGCATATAATCTACAAAAGCCTGTGCTATTTGTGAGGCCTGGGTTACTTTTTGGTTATTAAAGGGAGAGGTTATTTTAGTAATTGTGGCTCTTGCTATATTCTGCCTAAGTCTATAGGCTAATATTTTAGTTCCTCTGGGACCTCCCTCATAGTACTTTTGTTTCGGATAAAATAGGGCCTTTTCCACTTCTGCTTTTTGCATTTTTTGTAACTGATTCTTGTCTTTCTTTAATTTCTTCTCTCTGTCTGGGTCCCATTTTTTTTTCTGTTTTCTTTCCGCATCCATAATAAGAGAGATTAAATCTTGTTGTTTCTGGGCTAATAGCCTCTTCTTCCGGGAGGCTATTTGTATCAGTCTGCCTGTGGTGATCGCCTTGATGGAATCCCAAAGAATTTGGGGCAATGTTCCCGGCTTATTGTTTTCTTCAGTTGCTCTTTTAATGAACTGTTTAAGCTCTTTGACCACCTCTTTATCTTGGAGAAGGGAGGTGTTCAGTCTCCAGAGGTTTTTTTTTTGGGTAGTCCCAGGTTTATTTCTAAAAAGAGGGGGTTATGATCCGACAGTACTGAGGTTCCCACCCACATCGATGGGAAAAAGGGAGATCCCTTGTAAAAGCGAAAAACATATCCAATCTTGAGTAAATGCGAAACCTCGGGGAGTGGCATGTATATTCCCTACTGGTGGAGTACCGTTCCCTCCATATGTCAGTCATTCCCAATTGTTGTAGGAAGGAACCGAGTGCTCTGGCCCTGTGGATCTCGGGTCGGGGTATTTGAGATGTGGTGTCTAGCTCCCTGTTTAAAACTGTGTTCCAGTCTCCACCCATTACCGTTATGCCCTTCGCCCTCTCGGCAACCATTTGTAGTATGGTCGAATAGACAGAGACTGGTGATCCCGGGGGTTTATATACATTCACCAGGGTAATCAGCTGATCTTGAACTGACCCTATAACAATGATGTATCTAGCTCCTGAATCCTCTAACTTCTTGCACCCGGAAAGGAAAGGAAGCGGAGAGCAGGATAGCTACTCCTCTCCTCCGCCCGCCCCCCTGCCAGAGAGGAGTGGAAAAGGTGAGGCAGCCTTCTACTTTTTAATTTCTGAACCTCCCCGGGTGTAAGGTGCGTCTCCTGTAGGAATGCCACCTCACTATTCTGAAGATTTAAGTATCTTTGGAGCGTTTTCCTTTTAACCGGGCTCGTACACCCATTTATGTTGGAAGAGACCACCTTTGAGCAACAACTGTACATTTATACACAGTTCTATTGGAACTACTGATCTCTGAAGTATTATTTTTTTGAGGTAACCAGTTTGAGAAATTAAAGTACCTTGCGTTAATATGAACCTTATAACTTCAACAAAGAACTTTTTCCTTAGTAAATTTAAACATAACTGTATTAAACAAATATGCCAGTGCTTCGGCCTTATCCTACCCTGAGCCATAAGCAAATTTAATGCAATGATGATCATGGCCAAGAAAACTCGGGGCCATGTCACCTTATGTCTTTTTATCCGACTTCCTTGGTGGAGTTGTGCCTTAGGTCTTATTGGCGGAGGAGATGTCATTTCCGGACTTTCAAGGGAGCTTAGTAGTGCAATGAGTTCTCCCTTTGACACTACCAGAAATTTACTGGCATGTCGATCCTCCTTTAAGCCCCCTTTGTGCCATCGCACCATCACCGTTACTACTTCCCGCCCCCTAGTTTAGTTTTTCACTTCCCCTCCCATCCCCCCTCTTGAAAGGGTGCGAGGAGTAGGGCGGAGGGTAACAAGTAGTTGATCGCTCCCGAAACAAAATATTTGGAGGTCCCTAGGGACCTGTTGCAACAGCTCCAGCCCAAATAGGGCTGTATAGGGTTCATCCCAATGACCTATGTTGCCACGTGCCTACTTTACTCTCTGTGTCCCTCCGACTAGTTAGCACTTCTCCCCCTTCTAGTACGGGGAGAGAACTGAGTAACTAGAGGGGGTCTTCCTATCACTCTCTCATTCCGGAAGGCCCGGTGTCCCTTTACCTGTTAGCGTTGCTAAGCTATTCTTTCTTCCTCCCCCCCCTTCCCCCCCCGCCTCCCTCTTTCCTCCCTTCTCCCCATGTTCCTTAGTGAAGTCTCTGAGGGCACATTTTAGTCCTCTTTCTTGGTTGCCTTATTTATCCTGGACCTCCCAGATTCTCTTGGTACAGTGTCTTATTTTCCCTCAGCCCCGGCACAGAGTCCCATTAGAGGTGTCGGGCTGTCTTTTTATCATGCTGGCTCCGGACTGTCAGCCTTATGTCATTAATAAAGCTCCGCCACCCAGAGAGAGAGACCCACGATTCCGGACCCGCGGGACAACCTCGCACCCATAAGCCGTAAGGACCCCCGGGCACTAGTTCAACTCTCTTTAGCTATTCACCGCCCGCTTGCGAGCCGGTGTCTCATGCGCCTGGAGAGGTCGCCGACCAACCTAGGCCTCCTCCGGAGGGGAGCTCCATCTTGGTCCCCATTATATCTGCTCTCGCATTCCGCTCCGGCCACGCGATCCCCTCACCACTACTCCTATCTGCCTGCCACCCCATGTCTTTAATGGGCTCACCATCCAAGCCCCCAAGACCTTTACTTAAAGATGTCTGGTGCAGATATGTTTGACTCCTCCGAGATTCCCCCCCAGTTCCTTCCTTCTCTTCCACCTTTTTCTTTAAAGGTGACACCTGCAATCATGGGAAGCGTCGCAGGAGGAACTTGACCAGGCGTGAACCTGAAGTGACAGTTATTTAACGGTTGCCACCCCCCCCTTTCGCTATCCCCCATCGTCCTCCCCCTTCATGGGGTCTCCATTTTTCTTTTAATCACACTTAAAAAGGATAGTGACATTTGTGGATTCCAGCCCGAAATCACTCCTGTAGTTTTCAGATCCTATAATTCTATCTCCCTCCTGGTAGTTTCAGCATAACCATTTCCCCTCCCCACAATCCGAACGAACATTCACATCCTTCAAAACATAATTTCAGAGCATAAAACCTAGGTTTTGGTAGTTCTGTCTAACAGTTCTCAGTTCACATTTGTCAGGAGTTGGCTGTTTCCAATATGGGATGTTACGTTTCGGGAATTATCCCAGGATCTGATCATCAGTTTTTAGGCTCTTATTTCCCCTTCAGAACTTCGTAAGCCCATAGTTCCCTCCCCCACTTTCCCTCTCCATCACAGGCTCTAAGTTTCCTTTCAGTTAATTTGTGTGGTGCTGATAGTCTGAGCTTTCCGTTGAAGGATCCCCCCCCCAGGATTCAAGAGCACTTACAAATCGGCAGCCATTTATCGAGTGAGTGCTACACGATCGCTCAGGGACCGAGGCGAGAGTGACTAGGAAGGGTCAAGAGTGCGGGACTGCTTAGGTGGCTCACAGGTACAGTGGAACAGTTCTTCAGCTTTCTAGCTGGTCACAGGTCATCTGGGGCTCCGTTGCTCTTCCGCTTGCATTTCTTCAACTGGTGAGGTTTCTTCTTCCGCTTCCAGGCAATCCGGTGTTTGAAGATGTCTCGCTTTTTTGTCTACCGAGGCCGGGTTCCCATATTTCCTAATCATCTCTGCGATGTCCGATCGGAGAGTTGTCTGGGAGTTTCTTTGTGTGGAGCCTTTGCTAGTTGTTCCTTTCTGCGTGACTGCCCAGGCGGATGATAGGAGGTCCTTCTCCATCTTCTCCTTTATCGTCAGTGGCGTGTAGATCCCGAGCTCTTTCAGGTAAGGGGTTGCCTCCAGAAGATCTTTGAAGATTTTATTACCTTGCTGGGACATTATCTTGAGTCTAGCCGGAAAGAGCACCTGTGCTTTAAGGCCCTTGGCTCTTAGTTGTTTTACTACAGGCCATATGTTCCTCGCTTCTTGTACATCAGCCGTGTGGTCGTTGTCCAATGCAATTTTATGGCCCCTGTACGATAAGGTATTTTTCTGCCAGGCCCTTTTTAAGATATCTTCTTTTCTTTTATATGACGTTAGTCTGACAATAAATTATCTGGGTCTTGCGCTGGGGTCTTTAGGCTCCGGGACCAGTGAGCGGTGTGCTCGGTCGATTTTCTAAATCCAGCTCTTTTGGTAAGTTGAGAGACTCTCGAAGGAGAGCTTGGATAAAAGCATTGTTGTTGGCTTCCTTTTCTTCCAGGCCCTCTGGGATTCCATTATATGCGGACATTCTGCCACCTACTACGCCCCTCGAGGTCGTCCAGTCGCTTAGTTAGCTCTCGATCTCTGGCCAGTAGATACAAGATGAGGCAATCTTGTTTATCAGTCTGCTCCATCATCTGTGTGAGGCCCAGTTCTATTTGCTCTGTTTTGTGTTCTATCTGGTTGAAGTCTGAACGAAGGTCAGTAAGGATCTGGTATATTTTTGCAACCGTTCTCGCTGTTTGTTTGATCATTTCCAGGATGTCCTCCGGTGGTTGTTCGCGTTGGGGTGATGCCTGTTGGTCGTCTGGCTGCGGACCTCTGAAGTCTGGATAGATGTCGATATCTGCTTGCAGCATTTCTCGCAATTTTTGCATAGGAGTAGTCAGGGGCTTCCCCGGTTTGTTCCGTTTCTGTTTGGCTGGAGATGCCATTTCCAAAATGAGCGACTTAACTTAGATGGTTGTTCTTGGGGTCGAGGAGCTCCTTGATCAAGGCACCATGTGAATCGGTGACGTCACCGGAAGTCGAAACTTGGCTTTATTGACAGTGCCCTTTGGGGTAACCCTTGCTTCAGTACTTCTGCACTGAGGTTCTTTGCCTTTAGCTTGTTTTTGAATTTTTCTATTTTTTTTTGCTCCCAATCACTCAAACACACAAGACCAACATAGGGATTGAAACAATTTTCACTAAAGAGATGGATCATTAGATCAGTGGGTGATGACTAACTGCAGAAGAAGGACATGTGTAGTCTGTTGCTGCAAATGAATGTATTGAAGCAGGGATATGCCATTGCTTAAGGTTATCCTCTGTGTTTTAAATAAACATTACACACAGGTTGTGTGTTGAACCTGAAGTTCTGTGTCTGATCCATCTGTTATCCCACAACCCCTCTAGAGACTGTAGTCCACTGCCTTGTTTGGAGGTGTCCATAAGTGCCTTATGTATACTATATTTCCAGTCCCATGCCTCTTTTCATGTGCCTGGTACTGGTATGATTTCCTGGTTCCTTATGGTAACAGGCATTCCGAGCTTATCCCCAGTGGGGAACTGAGAAGCAGTGGTGCTGCCCAGGATTATTTAGGCGCTGTTGTTGCATGCCATCATGTGCGCCCCCCGACTAGCAAAAGTTTCCAGGTGGTCTTGATGCCGACGGCTTACAGTTCTAGATGTGTAGCCCAATGGAGGAGATTCTCTTGAAGATCTACTGTTTCGGTGAATAACTATTCTTTATTACACTTGTGCTTTTTAAAGAAATTATCTCATGAGTTTCATGCTTCCAGCATAGGTTTTAGTTGTCCCTCATCATCATCATCTTGTGCTTCATTTTACCACTTGGAAATCTATAGGCCCCACATTTTACAATGAGATTTTAAAAGAAGTTTGAATGTGACTCTAGGTTGCCATGTTAAAAACAAACGAGGTATAGTAACACCAGACCACTAGTGTCCAGTGTTTGAACATTTTTTTATATTTATTTATTAAAAAGAGTCATACATGACATATCGAAACAAAAATTCATAAACAATGAGCACATTAACAATACTGCTTACAATTTTATACCACACTTCCTGGTGGGAGTACCATGTAAGAAATATAAAAAACAGGTGCTTCAAACTTTTAACTCCATGGTTTAATATACTAAGGTGCCAGCCGAGTAGGCCAAAAGGTCTTATCAAGTCTGCTCGAATAGCAGCACACGGTTAAGACGTTGCTGCCCCTCTCCCCATCACTCACCAGAATTACTCCTCCATGTCTGACATTCTTCAGCTGTACTCTTCCCTTCTATTGGTCCCCCCACTGTATTAACAGCCACCAGTTCCGCAGGCAGTGCATTCCAGGGGGGCCTCCACCCTCTCGGAAAATTAATGTCTCCTAGTCTCACTCCTGAGCCTCCCGCCAACCAGCTTAATGGAGTTCCTCCTGGTGGTCCCTTCCTCCCTTAGCTGGAACACCCTGTTATGGCCGACCCTGTTCACTCCCTTTTGATATTTGAAGACCTCTATCATATCCCCAGTCTCTCTTCTCGGGAGTGCATGTTCAGCTCCTCAAGTATCTCCTCATAGGATCTGTTCCCCAGACCCTGTATCATTCTCATTGCCCTCTGTGGACCCTTTCCAGGAGGGCAGTGTCCTTTTTTTAAGTATGGGCGCCAAAACTGAATGCAGTACTACAGGTGCGGTCTGACCAGGCAGTTATGCAGAGGAAGAAGTACCTCCCACCTTCTCAAGGTCATCCCCCTGGCAGTGCACCCGAGCATTCTATTCACTTTAGCTGCCACCCTCCTGCACTGCTCTGTGTTATTCATTCTGGCGTCCACAAACACCCAAAGATCCTTTTGTCCCCTCGAAACCTGCAGTTTCTCCCCACCCAAAAAGTACTTATTCTCATGGTTCCTAAGCCTCAAATAGAGAACACTGCATTTCTTGGCATTAAACCTTGGTTTCCAAGTGTGTGACCACTTCTCAAGAGTCTGCAGGTCCTCCTACAGGGCCCTACTACCCTCTTTCCCTTCCACCACCACACCCAGTTTCGAGTCATCAGTGAAGAGACTCATTTCACTCCTTATACCATCCCTGATGTCCAAGATGTAAGCATTAAACAGGAGTGGGCCCAGCACCGACCCCTGTGGGACCACGATAATGACCCTTTTAGGAGATGATACCTCAGCCCCGACCACCACCCTTTGAAACTACCCAGTTAGCCAGCTCCGTGTCCATTCCACCATCTTTTCCCCACCCCACTTCCCCCCCCAGCTTGTCCAACATCCTTGAGTGGTGGCATTGAGTCAAATGTTCTGCTGAAGTCCAGAAAGAGGACATCCACTAGCCTTCCCTGGTCCAGTACCTTTGTTACCCAATCATAGAACTCCACAAGGTTCGTCTGACACAATCTGCCCTGAATGAAGCCATGTTGATGGTCATCCAGATGGGCCCATGTCCCTAGGAACACCTCCAGTCTTTCTTTAAAAATGGCCTCCATCATCTTACCCACCACTGACATCAGCCTGACAGGCCTGTAGTTACTCGGCTCCTCCTGTGAGCTGCTTTTATGGATAGGTACGACATGAGCCATCCTCCAGTCCCGAGGCACCCAATCCATCTGAAGGGAGGAGTTGAAAAGGTCCTCCAATGGTGCAGCAAGGACATCTGCCATCTGTTTCAGAACTCTGGGATGAATCCCATCTGAACCTGGCGCCTCATCCGTTCTCAGGGACTAAAGAGCCACTGTCACCCTTTCCACTGGAATTCCAACGTCGCAGAGTTCTCCCCTTCCACATTTCCAGACCCCCTTTCCCCATGTGGGGTTGGTCCTCCATCGTCCCCTGTGAAGACCGAGGCAAAGTACTCATTGAGTACCTCTGCCTCCTCAGCCCACCCATCCTCTGACCTCAGCCTGCTAATCTGCCCCTTCACTTTCCTCCTTTCCCTGAGATACCTAAAGAACCCTTTTCTCCCCCTTCCTGATCCCCTGTGCTAACCTCTGCTCAGTCTTTGCCTTGGCCGATCTCACCACCCTGGTTACCTTTTTGGATATGTTTGATGCAGCATTCCACATTTTGTTTCCCTTTCTAGGACTGTGAAGTCCATCATCCTAAATTGTGATGATAAGGGTGCTGGGGTATGCCTTTAAATGGTATAACATAGAAACATAGACTTTGACGGCAGATAAGGACCGCTAGGCCCATCTAGTCTGCCCATTTCCCTACCTACAGGATAGGCCACAGATCCTAGTTAACCAACAGCCTATATCTTCCTGCCCCCCACAAGAATTGCCTTATGTCTTTCCCATGCATTCTTGAATTCTCCCACAGTTTTAGACCCCACAACCTCCCAGGAAGGCTGTTCCATGCATCCACTACCCTCTCTGTGAAATAATACTTCCTCACATTGCCCCTGAACCGCCCTCCTTCTATCTTTAAACTGTGTCCCTTGTTCTTGCAAGTCTCTTTTCTGAAAGATGCTACCCTCTTGGACTTTGTTGATTCCCTTGAGGTACTTGAAAGTTTCTATCATGTCCCCCCTCTCTCTTCTTTCCTCAAGGGTATACATATTAAGCTCTTTTAGTCTCTCCTCATACGGCTTCTCTTGCAGACCCTGCACCATTTTAGTTGCCCTCCTCTGGACTGCCTCTATCCTGCCTATGTCCTTGCGGAGATGGGGTCTCCATAACTGGACACAGTATTCCAGATGGGGTCTCACCAACTGTCTGTACAGAGGGATAACAACTTCCTGTTTTCTGCTGCTGATGCCTCTCCCTATACATCCCAGTATACCCCCAGCTCTCCGTACTGCCTTCTCACATTGCTTGCTAAACTTAAGGTCATCTGATATGATTACCCCCAGGTCCCTTTCCTGTTTTGTTGTTACTACCTCCCACCATTGTGTATTCTTCCCTGGGTTCTTGTTTCCCAGGTGCATTATTTTGCACTTTTTGCATTGAATCTGTTGACATCGTCTGACCATTCCTCCAACCTTGCCAAGTCCTTTTCATCCTTTCCACGCCTCCTTGTATATCAACCCTGTTGCAGATCTTTGTGTCATCTGCAAAGGCATAGTTTTCCTTCCAGTCCCTCTGCAATGTCACTGATGAAGACATTAAAAGGACTGGACCCAATACTGAACCCCATGGTACCCCACTGGTAACCGTCCTTTCTTCAGAGTGGACTCCATTTACAATTACCTTCTGTGTCCTGTTGTCCAGCCAATGTTTACTTAGGCTACCACCCTGGGACCCACTCCCAGGCTAGTTAATTTGACTAATGATCTTTTGTGTGGGACTGTGTCAAATGCCTTGCTAAAGTCTAGTAGGCCATGTCACAGCCCCTCCCTGGTCTACTACTTTGGTCACCCAGTCAAAGAAATCTATTAGATCTGCCTAACATGACCTTCCGCTGTGAACCCATGCTGCCTTGGATCCTGTGCTCCACTGACCTCTAGGTACTCAACTATTCTTTCCTTCAGAAGTGACTCCATCACTTTCCCTACCACAGAGGTCAGACTGACAGGTCTGTAGTTTCCTGCCTCTGTCTTGGTCCCACTTTTGTGAAGGGAATCACATCCGCCTTCCTCCAGTCCTCGGTACCACACCATCCTCCCATGATTTATTAAAAAGAGTAGCCAGTGGTTTCACTAGTTCCTTCCTTAATTCTTTTAGAATTCTGGGGTGAATTCCATCAGGACCCATTGCTTTGTCCACCTTCAGTTTTAGGAGTTCTTGCAGAACCCTTTCTTCTGTGAAAGGACTGGGATCGACCCCCCTATCAAGAGTGCTTCTGTTAATTGGATTAGGCACTTCCCCCTCCTCTTTTGTGAATACTGAGCAGAAATATTCGTTCAGTATTCCTGCTTTTTCACTGTCCCCCTCTGCCCACCCACCGCTCATTCTATTCAGCCTCACTATCCCTCCCTTTGTCTTTCTACGCCGCTGATGTACCTATAAAAGGTTTTATCCCCTTCTTAACTGAGTTGGCTATCTTTTCCCAGTTTGGGCCTTTGCTATTCTGACTTCCTCCCTGCTTCTTTTCTGCCTTAACTGAGTACAGCTCTCTGTCCTGCTCCTTCTGTGTTCTCTTATACTTCTCAATGCTGTCTTTTCTTCCTGACTTTCACAGCCACCTCTCTTGAGAACCATAGTGGCTTTTTCTTTTGTTTTGATTTGTTTATTTGCTTCACACAAGGCATGTTGCCTCTGTGATGGCAGTTCTGATAATTCCCCATTGTTGCTCCACACTCCTTCTAGCCTGTTTGCTAGTGCTTTTCTGAGGCACCTCCCATCTTGCCAAAGTCAGCCCTCCTAAAAGTCCAGTACCCTTACTTTTGTATGGCTTGACTCTCAGGCTGAGCTTTCAACGGATCCACACTGTTTTGATGGTCACTTGTCTCCAGATGACAACCCACTTCTAGATCTGAGATCCTCTCACTACCCCATTTGAGAGTACGAGGTCTAAGATTGCTCCCTCACGAGTGGGTTCGAAACTAGCTGTCTAATGCCTGCCACCTGTAGGGCATCAAGAATGGCCCTGCTCTTGGATGTGGCTGCAGCAAATGTGCTTCAGTTAACATCTGGCATATTCAGGTCTCCCATCAACAGTATCTCCCCTTTCTCTGCCATTTTAAGAATGCCTTCCATCATATCCTTGTCCATTCCTTCCCCCTGACATGGGGGTCTGTACACAACCCCTGTGCGGATTGTATAACTCTTGGCTGACCTGTCAGCGCCACCGTAGGGCTGCCACATGTAATGCCAGCAACCCAGTTTCAGGTGTGAACCTGGGTCATTGGGGTTAACTGGGTTGAGGAGGATTGAGTGTCTTGGTGGACACTGTCCTCCAGGGAGGGAGAGTTGCCTTCCTCACTGTAGTACTGGCACCTGGCTGACCACTGGTGACAATACTGCTGAGGGCTCTGGGTGGGAAGGGAAGCCGTTGTCTGGGGACCCGGGGTGTGCATGCATGTGCATGTGCATTGGTCCCCCTTGCACCTGATGGCTTTAGGAACACAAACAGGGAACAAAAGCTTGGCCCTGGGGTTAGCTTCCAGTGGACCCCAGTACCTCTGGGACTCTTACCGTCACTATCTCCCATCTTCCATCTTCCAACCGCAAGCACGATTTGGGGTATATATACCCAACCTCTGTGCCTTGCCTGGGACATAATCAGTGGTTACTTGGGGATGGACAAAGAGGTGTGTGTGTGTGTGTGTGTGTGTGTGTGTGTGTGTGTGTGAGGTTGAGGGTTCTGGTGGGGCCGGATCTATTGTAATTGGGCATAAACAATAAATTACAAATGGTATTGCTCTTGAGTTGTTGTGGCATTAGCTTCATGAATCATTATGACACTAAAAGATGAGCTCATTTTTTTTAATATTACGGTGGCCTATTGTGATTTATCTGCATGGCTCAGTATGTTGTCTAATATGAAGACTTTGACTGTCACTTGTTTCATCACCCTCCTCCCATAAACAGACCATGTGGATCTACATTTACTGAGATGCCAACAGCTGAGACTATACATACTGAAAGCTACACGAGCCTTGCTGTCGCACCAAGATAAACTCCGTCAGATTCTGTCTCAACCTGCTATACTGGAAACAGGAACAGCCCCACCAGGTACCTTCATATTGTTTGTGTCTTCTGCACCAGTGTACATTAGCTGTCTTTTATTTAGCCGGTGTACCAGACGACATTACAGAAAGCACTGTACAGAATTGAATTCAGCTACATAGTGATTCTGGGGCAAAATTCTATTAAAAGGATACTTCCCAGTTTTCTGTGAGACACTTGTTTAATAATTCCAAAGGACCTGTGTATTTCTCCAACATCATTTTCTCTAGTAGGCAGAAAGAAAGGTGAGCAGATTTCCTCTCTTCTCAAGGTGAGAAAGTGAAATTCCTAGGCTGGAGAACTGTGTGAGAGCCTGAGGTATCCAGTAAACTGCTGGAGGGACATAGATACATAGACAGTGTCGGCAGATAAGGGCCTATGGCCCACCCAGTCTGCCCATTTGAGCTTGTAAGTTCAGTTTGTTTTCCTAGAAGTCTGTTGCCCCTTACCCCTGACCTCCAGAATTCCTTTATGTCTATCCCATGTATTCTTAAATCCCGTGATTGTTTCAGCCCCCACCACTTCCTCTGGCAGGGTGTTCCACTTGTCCACCATCCGCTCTGTGAAGAAATTCTTTCTCATGTTTTCTCTGAATCGCTCTCCTCCAACTTCATCCCATGCCCTCTAGTCCTGGAACATCTTTTCGCTTAAAATAGTGTTTTCCTGCACCCTGTTCCTCCCTGTAAGATACTTGTATGTCTCTTATCATATCCCTCTCTCCTCTCTCCTCCAGGGAGTACATGTTCAGTTCCTTCAACCTGTCTTCATAGGACTTGTGATGCAATCCATGCACAATCTTTGTTGCCCTCCTCTGAACCTTCTCTACCCTGTCTATGTCCTTACGTGGTATGGTCTCCAGAACTGTACACTGTACTCCAGGTGGGGCCTCACTAGTGTCTTATATAGCGGAATTATGACCTCCTTTTCCTGCTGGTGATGCCCTGCCTATACATCCCAGCATCCTATTTGCTTTACCTGCTGCCTTGTCACACTGTTTCCCTACCTTGAGGTCATCAGAGATGACAACCCCAAGATCCTTTCCTGCTTGGTGCATGCTATATCCTCACCCCCAACTGATATATTGTGCCAGGGTTTTGTGCCCCATATGCATTATCTTGCACTTCTTTGCATTGAATTTCAACTGCCAAACCCCTGACCATTCTTCAAGTTTCTGCAGGTCCTTCTCATTCTGTCTACACCTCTGGTGTGTCTACTCTGTTACAGAGCTTTGTGTCATCAGCGAACAGTGAAATTCTGTATTCTAGGTCCTGCAATGTCACTGATGAAGATGTTGAATAGGACCCGGTCCCAGCACTGATCCCGTGGTACCCCACTGGTCACTCTTCCCTCTGTGGAGTGACAGCCATTTACCACCACCCTCTGTGTCCTGCCACCCAGCCAGTTACCTACCCACCACACTACTGTCCTGCCCACACCCATATTCCTCAGTTTGTGTAATAGTCTTCTATGTGTCACAGTGTCAAGGCCTTGCTGAAGTCCAGATAGGCCATGTCCACTGCCTCCCCTGATCCACCTCCCAGTCACCCAGTCAAAATTCAACGAGGTTGGTCTGACATGACCTCCCCTGGTGAAACCATGCTGCCTTGGGTCCTGTAGTCCATTGACAACCAGATGTTCCACCAATCTCTCCTTCAGTAGTGCTTCCATGATCTTCCCCACTACCGAGGTGAGGCTGACTGGTCTGTAGTTCCCTGCTTCCTCTTTGTTCCCACTTTTGTATAAGGGGACTCATCTGCTGTCCTCCAGTCTTTGGGTACCTCCCTGTTTCCAGTGATCGGCTAAACAGGATAGCCAGAGGTTCAGCCACCACTCTCTTAGTTCTTTAAGGACCCTGGGTGCACCCATCTGGCCCCATTGCTTTATCAACTCTTATACTTCCAGTTCCTTCAGGACCCTTTCTCGTGTAAAGGGACTTGTGTCCATTTCTGTACCATTCTCACCCCTTGTACTCCCTTCAGACCCATTACCCTCCTCTTCCTCAGTAAAGACTGAGCAGAAATACCTGTTCAAAATGTCAGCTTTACTGTTGTCATCCTCCACGCGCCCCCATCCTCCCCTTCAGTCTCACGATCCTCCTTTGTCTTTCTTTTTTCACTTATGTACCTGTAAAGGTTTTGTCCCTCTACCGCTGATTTTGCAATGTGTTCTTCTGTCTGAGCTTTGGCTTCCCTTACTGACCTCCTGCCTCCCTTTGCTTCTCCTGGTACTTCTCCTTATCCCCTTCTGCCTGTGTCTTTTGTATTGCCTGAATGCAATCTTTTGGCTTTCACTTTTGCTACCTCTTTGAAAACCATAATGGTCTCCTCTCCTTTCCTCTTGCTAACCTGCTTAATGCATAATTCTGTTGTTCTTGTAATCCCATTTTAAATACTGCCCACTGTTCCTCAACCCCTGATTCCTGTCCCATTCCCTTAATGCCTCTTTCAAGTATCTCCCCATTTTCCCAAAGTCTGCCCCCCTAAAATCCAGGATACGTGTTTTTGTGTGGTTTGGTTCTGCTCTTTCTGTGATTTCAAACCACAATGACTGGTGGACAGCAGCTGTAGTAGAAGAGGGTTATGATACTGTACCAGAATCTTGATTATAATGCTGAAATCTGCCACCGCTTTATTTTATTTTTTAAAGGGTCATGCAGCATATTAGAAGCATTAGCATTACTGTGTCTACAAACTTGATTACAAGTTACTTAGACAAAACAAGATCTTACTTCAAGAGGGCTCTTGCAGTAAGTATTCACATATAGGACTAAGCCGCCAGGCGTCAGGACCCCACGGAAAAATTTCTGGCCAGCAGTCTATGGCGAGAGACAGCCTACACGCCAGGCAACCGGGTCGTATTTATGTAGGTATAAAGGGACGGTCCCTCCATTTTCACCTTCCAGTTCTTTTCCCGCGCCTGCTTGTGGAACATTCCTCATGTAGAACAGTACTTGTCAGTCATTTGTCGGTCTTAAAGTTTTCGAACTTTCTTCGACCTGTTTTCTCTGTTTTTCAGTTTTTTCTTCAGTAATTGCTGTGTATGTCATCCCCGACGCCCTCCAAATTGCATAAGAACAAGTGCAACTCTTGTGGTTCCCAGCTTCCACACAAGGACGGCCACTCCTTGTGCCTCTTTTGTCTAAGCCCAGACCACCCCATGGAGAAGTGCCAGCACTGCCAGAAGTTCAACTCTGCTACCCGCAAGAGAAGGCAGCAGTCCCTGGAAGCCCATCTCCTCATGAAGAAAATGGCCTCCATGGAAAGAGAGTTAAAAATGCTTAAGCAGGCATCCACTTCCCCTGTAGGCCATAAGAAGAAGGAGCATGACAAGGAGAAACATCGGGAGCGGGAGTAGTCTTCCACAGCAGCCATGACATGGGCTGGAGTCGCGGTCCTTAAGGTAACATCCCCTCCGAGGCGATCACTCATCGACGGCCGGCTTGGTGGCTACCAAGAAGGCGTCGGGCTCACACTTGGCCCTTCTGGAGCCCAGGGCAGAAGGAGGGTCCGCCCATTGCGCAGCTCCTTCGGCCTTCTGGTCAGTGCGGTCCGGTAAGTCGGACGTCGGATCCACCAACATCCGCCTGGACAAGGCTCCTAAGCCACTCACCTCCTCGGGTGAGCACCCAGCCAAACCCCCTTCCGACAAGGCCGCCACCCTTGTGACCTTCCTCTGATAGGGAGTCCGATAAATCTGACGCTGGCTCCTCCAACGTCCGCCCACACACTGCCTGTAAGTAGGATGCCAGCTCCCCTGATGACTGCCCAGCCAAGAAGCCTGCAGCAGACCCTATTGTCCCGTCTGACACCCCAGGCTCTCCACAACGTCTCACCACATTGCCCACTGAGGTCCCTGCAGCCCCTTGACTGACACCCGATGATTTTAATCATCCTTCCCCAGTTGTCACTGAGGACCTTGAGACGCTGCCGTCAGGGCTCCCTCCTCCTGCGCCACACCCCCTTACACCAGATCCTCAGATGCTGGTCCCGACGTCAGCCGGTCCCTTTGCCCAGTGGAAGATCTGTTCCTTAGTCAGGTCTGTTTGACCCGCTCGACGGTATACCCATGCCGGTCCCGACGCCCACAGGGCCAACACTTCCTCCGTCTGGCCCACCAGCAGGGCCTCTGCTAGGTCCTTCTGCTCCATCAGAACCCCTGGCACCAGGGTACCCGACACCACAATACCCGGTGCTGCAGTACCCGGGCCCTCAGTACCCGACACCGGGCTACCCACCGTCGGGCTACAGATACTCATTTTACAGGTGCCCTCAGTACCCGTATCTCTCACCTCCGCCGCCCTCTCCACAGCCGTCGGCAGACCTGATGGAGACCTTGGTCTCCTGGTGGGCTGAGGATAAGGCTCAGCTCACCAGGGAGATCTAGAGTCTTCTCCTGATGCCAGTCCCTATACAGGATCCCCTCCGTCGGAGACAAGAGACTCCCTCCCGCCTGCCTGACACCAGAGGAGAACCCTCCGGTGCCCGAGGCGGGGAGGATACGTGCCCTCGGGAACGCCCCAGCGGGGTTGTCCCTCCCCCTCCTAGGGAGGAGTCGTCGTCTTCTTCTTCAGAGACTTCTGACTCAGAGTCCGGCCACTCTGACTCCAAAGGCGAGCCCCATACTCTGAAATGCCCCAGGCTGAGGGATCCTCCGAAGGACGCTTCCTTTCTGGAGTTATTGAGGAAAATCCAGGAAGTACATCAGTGGCAGTCAGTGGAGCCAGACCCACAGCATAAAAAACTCGCTGCCCATCTGGATCTGCCCGATACCGCTCCTACGCTGATTCCACTCTGGATAGAGCCTCACACAGATCTTTTTTTCCACCATTTGGAAACAGCCTTCCATGTTGGCGCCCCCCTTCCGAGGAAGGCGGACAGGCTATACCAGGCTCCTGAGGGTGTAGACTTTCTTAACCTCACCCCAAGGCAGATTTATGTCATCAGCGCCACCCCGGCCGCCTCATTAATCCTAAACACAAGTCGGTCTCCTGACAGGAATCCTGGCTTCTGGACCAGTACGGGAAGACGATCAGTTCTTCTTCTACCCTAGGCATCAGGTCCCTTAACGATGTTGCCCATATGGGGGATTTCCAGAAGACCATCCTTAGCCAGGTGGAATCTAAATTGGACTTCCATCCTGAGTCACAGACTAAGCAGGAAGTGGGTGACCTTGTCTGTTCGGCTCGCGCGGCCTGTCAGCACATGCTCCATGCCACTTACGATGCGGTGGACACAGCTGGAAGGAGCTCGGTCTTTTCCATAGGCTTACAGCGTCACGCCTGGCTCTGTGTGTCAGGTTTGGTCCCTGAGGTACAATCCGCTATACAGGATGCTCCCTTCAGGGGTTCGGTGGTGATGTCAAGGACATCATTACTGAACTGCAAGAGAAGGGTACTGCACTCAAGTCTGTCCAGACTGTGTACAGGCCCCCCTCAATGGCAGTGGCGCCTTTTCATCGCCAAAACTGACAGAGACAAAAGCCGCAAGGAAAACGTGCCAACAAACATCGGGCCCCTCCAGCAACCAAGACTCCCCCCAGCAAAAAAGCCACGGGAGCCCCAGCCTCTGCAGTGCCCCACACCTCCTGACTCCCTGTGTCTCCCACTGTCTCTGGAGGTTCCAGAGGAACCGGTAGGGGGGAGATCTCCTCCCATCTGTTGGATTGGGAGAGGATAACATCAGACGCTTGGGTGCTCCAGCTGATATCAGCAAGACACTGAATAGAGTTACTGCAGAAACCGCCCCGAAAACCACCCCGTCAAGTCGTCTTACTCCCTGCAACATCTTCCTCTGGTTCTAGAGGAAATCATCTCCCTTCTCTTGAAGGCTGCGATAGAGCTTGTCCCCACTCAGCTTCGGAGGACAGGTTACTATTCCCATTTCTTCCTAGTTCCAAAGAAGACGGGAGATCTGAGGCTCATTCTAGACCTCCGCTCCTTGAACATGTTCGTGGAGTACAGATGCTTCAGAATGCTCTCCTTGCAGAGCCTTCTACCACTACTTTGGACGGGACAGTGGCTGTTTGCTGTGGACATGCATATCCCCATATGCCCTTCCCACCACAAATTCCTCCAGTTTTGTTTTCAGGGGGACCACTGCCAATTCAAGGCCCTCCTATTTGGTCTTTCCTCACCCCCCCTCCCGGAGTGTTTACCAAATGCCTGTCGGTGGTAGCGGCCACCTGCAGTCCTAGGAGTACAGGCATCTCTGCATCTGGACGATTGCTCCTGGTGGCCACGCCCAGGAGGAACTCCTGCACCCCTTTCCCTTACCCTGTAGGTTTTTACCAGCCTGGGCATCACCATCAAACAGGCCAAGTTCCACCTGGTCCCTTGCCAACGCCTCCAATTTATTGGGGCAATTCTGGACACGACCACCGGCAAACCCTTCTTGCCTCCGGACAGGGTAGACACCCTTCAGAATCAGACTCGTCTTCTGTCCAGTCTCAGGAGGGTCGGAGCCAGGTCAGTCCTCCACCTCCTCAGGCTAATGGCGGCTGCCATTCCAACAGTCCCATTCGCTCGACTTCATATGAGGATCTCTCAGTGGACGCTTCGGTTGCAGTGGGACCAGACCAGGGATAATCTAGACCAAGAGGTACTAGTATCAGATCCCATGATCAGGGACTTGCAATGGTGGATGGTTCAGGAGAACCTGTGCTTGGGAGTTCACTTCTGCATCAATCCCCCTTCCCAGAAGTTGATGACAGATGTGTCGGGAGAAGGCTGGGGTGCCCATCTAGGGTCTCAAAGGACTCAGGGCAGCTGGTCCAAATTCGAGCATAACCTGCACATAAATGTGCTCAAACTGAGGGCAGTCCTTTATGCCCTTCAGGCTCTCCTTCCCTTCATCCTCCCCGGTCATTTCCTCATACAATCAGACAACATGTGCATAGTCTGGAACCTCAACAAACATGGAGGAACATGTTCCTACCCCCTGTGCCGGGAAGTGATGAGAGTCTGGTATTAGGTAGCCCAACATCACCTTCACTTGACTGCATTTCACGTTTCGGGAGTGGAAAACACACTGGCAGATGAACTGTCGGTCCTCAGCCAGGTCCCACGAATGGCGGTTAGATCAGCAAGTCGTAAACTACTACTTTCAGCGATGGGGAACACCTTGGATAGACCTCTTCGCCACTCCCCAAAATGCAAAACTTCCTGCTTTCTGCTCGCTCGCTCCAGGGCGTGACCTTTTTTTGGCGGGATACTCTGTCTCTCGGTTGCAGTTACAGATTCGTTTATGCCTTCCCTCCCATTCCTTTAATTCCGAGGGTCCTGAACAAACTTGAATTGGAAGGAACTCGAATGATTCTCATTGCTCCCTTCTGGCCCAGGCAAGTTTGGTTCTCTCTTCTGCAGCAGTTTTCAGAGGAATCTCCTCCTCTTCGTCCTGTGTCGCAACAATTGTTGACCCAGGATCGGGGGACCCTTGTTCATTCAGGTCTCAGATCCCTTCATCTCCATGCGTGGCTCCTGCAGACGTAGCTATAGCCCGCTTTGGAGTCTCTCCTTTAGTAGCAGACATTTTGGTAGAGGCCAGGAAGCCTTCCACCAGGTCCACCTACACTGTGAAGTGGAAACGGTTTTCTATCTGGGCCATTTCGAAAGACTTCGAGCCTTTCACGTGCCCAGTCAGCAAAGTCCTGGACTATATGCGTCACCTCTTCAATCTGGGTCTCAGCCATTCCTTGTTGAAAGTCCACATGACAGCTATCTCAGCCTACCATATTCCCTTTGGAGACTGGACTTTTGCTCAGTTTGAGACCCCCCCCATCCGCATCCCTACCCCTCCATGGGACCTGAATATCATCCTGGAGAAGCTTACTCTGCCTCCCTTCGAGCCAGCAGCAGCAGCTGATTTGAAGTTCCTTTCTTGGAAAACACTCTTCCTAGTGGCCATTACTTCTGCTCGGCGAATTTCCGATCTTCAGGCCTTAATGTGTAAAATACCGTACTTAATTTTTCACAAGGAGCGTGTGGCTCTACACACCAACCCTAAGTTTCTCCCTAAGGTGGTGGCTGAATCTACGCTGAATCAATCTGTTGAGCTAGCCACTTTCTTTACGCAACACTCTAATCAAGGGAAGTAGCTCTTGCATACTTTGGATGTTCACAGAATCCTGAGATACTACACCAATCTAGGGTTACCACCTGTCCCTATTTTCGCAGGACAGTCCTGATTTGGGCAGTTGTGTCCTGCAGAAAAACATGAAAAATACTAAATGTCCTGACATTGTAGTAGAAAAAATATTTTCTGATTTTCCTCTAAATGTTGCAAAAAACTATAATATCTTAACTAAAATACCTTAAAATAATAAAAAACACAAGAAACAACTAAAAAACTGTAACACTTAGTCTTAATTCTGATTATTTAGAGAAAACATGTCTGTTGTATTGGTCGAGATGATATATTGTCCTGCGAATAATCCTGTTTCGGTAAGAAATGTCCCACTTTGGGCTTCTTAAAAGGTGGTAACCCTACACCAATCGGACTAAGGATCTCAGGAAGGCTGATCAGCTTTTTGTCTCTTTTGCTCACAAAAGAGAAGGCAATGCTGTTTCTAAACAATGCCTATCAAAATGGTTGGCAAATTGTATCACTTTCTGTTATGACAAGTACAAGAAGACCTTTCCGGGTCAAGTCAGAGGTCACTCCACTAGAGAAGTAGCTACCTCTGCGGCTTGTTTCAAAAATGTGTCAGCAGCTGACATCTGTGCCGCCGCAACTTGGACTTCTGTTCCTACCTTCACGAAACACTACAGTTTGGACATTGCCTCTCGCCATAGAGCAGGCTTCGGGTTGGCTGTCCTACAAGGTCTCCTTTCATGAGACCCATTTAGCCCTGAGGTCCCATGCTAGGGATAACAGTCCTCCTCCTGGATGCTTTCCCTTGATCTTCCTGGACATAAAGTCTCCACCACTCGTTCACACTGATGGGATCTACACCGGAGGCGCTAGGACCCAGCAGGAGCAAATTTTTTTGCAAGAGGTCTGGTGCCAGAGATTGAGCCGAGAGGAGCGGCACCGCGAGCCTTGCTTGTGCGGCAGTGGCTATCTCGCATTGACTCAAAGGCCGATGGCACATTTATAAAGTAGAAAAAGAAATGGGCAGACTGGATGGGTGTTGCAGTCTTTATCTGCCATCAACTTCTGTGTTTCTATGACCTTTCAACCCCTCAGTTCCTTTTTTCCCCCACTGTCGAGTGCGCTTCAGTGACGACGTCGCTCGCCGGGAGTCAAACTTCAAACTAGCAGCATAGTTTTCAGTTTATTGTTTTGTAATTTATCTCGAAATAAGTACCGCTTACTTTTAACTTTACTTATTAAGAAAATAAGTCTTCAGCCCTCCATTGACGGAATCGACCATGAGCGGGTCAGGTGACGGTAGGGAGACTTAGTATGAAAGCTGTTTAGTCAGCCGGCTGGGTCCTGTCTGCCGCCTCTCCGGAGGGTTCTGACAACGTACGGTCTGATGCTTGGGGGAGGATGTTCCACGAAGCATAAAAGCGTTCCGTTTCTGCTCGCTAGGCCTTGAGCTCTTCTTCGACCCACAGGTCAAAAAGAAAGAGGCATCACCGAGGTTGCCTCTCTGTATGTCTGTGCTGCTGACGGTCGGTCGTTGGGGACAGGTGCTGATCTCCTCCTCTGGAGTCGCTGGTTTCTGTCTCCGGTGGCTGACCTCTTCGACATCGGAGCCCTTCCTTGCCTATTGAAAGGGCTTCTGATGAGCAGTTTCATCAGTGGGCCGCTCTTATGGAGCAGTGGGCTCGGAGGTTGGTCCAGCTGCCTAGCCCGGTCACTCCAAGGCCTTCAGGCCTTTCGCGGGAGCGGGTAGGGCGGTTGGACCTTCCTAGTCACACGACACCATCTTTGGTGCCGTTGACTCCGCGCTCAGGTGTTTCCCCCCTCACATGGCTGCGGTGCAGGGGGCCACACCGATGCGTCTATCGCCTGGTATTCTTCATCCTTTTTCTTCAAATCGCAGTTTTCGGAGCCCTGGTTGCTTTCAGCACCATCAGCGGCATCGAGGGATTCTCGCCGATGGCTCTGTCGAGCGCCATCCTCGGCGCTGCTTATGTTGGCACCGCCCCCGCCCTTGGCACTGGGGCTCTGTTGGCACCCATCTGTGGCAATCATGTCCTTCTGTCAGCACCGTGTGCTGGCTGTTCCGACGGCACCGATCTCTGCATTTGGCCAGTTCCTTTTCGGGCGCTGAGGGTTGGTGCGTGCCGTCCAGCCTTCAGGGGTTCTCGACTCCGATTCCTTTCTCTTCTTCGTTTCCTTCTGATTTTCACTCCTATCCTGTCCATACAGTCCTCCTGGACTGTCAGGAGATGATATTGAGCCTGACCCAGCTCTTCGATTGGGTGATGATGTTGAAGGAGCAGGGATCAATCCTGCCCCAGAGCCTGTGGTTGAAGACCTGTCATTTAAGTCTCTGGTAAAAAATTTAAATTCTGCTCTTTCTCTCCAGACTACAGATATCGATCCTGGAAAGCTTTTAAGACTCCAATACCTACATGTTCTGGAGATCCCTATGGATTTAACTCCTCTGGTACAACCATCCTTTGAGACACTTTCTCAGATGGTATGGAATAACCCCACTCTCATCCCTTCTGTGGCTAAGTCCATAGACAGGAAGTATGCTCCTTCCAAGGATCGACCCATTTTGGCCTCCCAGGCCTTTACTGACCCCATTGTAGTCCTAGCAGAGAATAATAAGGCCGTTCTACCTCAGGCATCTACAGCCTGGCCTAAAAATAAAGAATCTTGTAAGATAGACACCTTAGGTAAGAGAGTCTTTGCTGCCTCCACCCTGGGTATGCGTATTGCCAGCTACCAGGGCTATTTCTCTCAATACGAGTATGTTCTTTGGCATTTGCTCAAACGGATGGTGAAAGCTCTGCCCGAGTCTGACACTAGTTCAGAGCTACTTCAGACCATAACCAGAGGTATCGAGTCCAACAACCAGCAGGTTAAAGCAGCTATGGATGCTTCCGATGCTGCTTCCCGAGCTGCGGCGGCGGGCATTTGTACCCACTGCCACTCCTGGCTACGTGCTTTGGGCTTCACGAATGATGCCCAGCAGCAGGTCATGGCTTTACCCTTTGGACCTCAAGTAGAGCAGGTACTGGAGGCCACACGGAAGACTAGGTCTGCCATTAAAATGGCTCAACCGGCTCCCACCCCTTCTCGGGGTCAACAAGCATCAGTTTCATAACAGTCAGTCCTTTTGGGGCAAGGGTAGGGGAGGTTTTAACAAAAACCACAACCCCCAGCCTCAAAAGAAAATGCAACAGAAGGTGCAAGCGCCCAGGGCCCCATTCTTAGTTTCTGGCCCTGGTCCCACCTCAACTATCCGAGGGGGACTCTTCCTCAGCAGTGGGAGGAAGTCTGACTCAGTTCTACAACCAGTGGAAATCCATAACATCAGACAGATGGGTCCTCTGGATAATCTGCAAGGGGTACTCACTCAACCTTTCAGAAACCCCTCCGGATCATCCCCCCAAACGACAGCCGTGGCTGTCGGCAGTTCAGTCAGACCTTCTTGCCTCCGAGGTACAAGGCCTTCTGAACAACAGGGCAGTAGAAATAGTTCCACTAGATCAACGAAACATGGGTTTCTACTTCCTGGTCCCACAAAAAAACGGTGGCATGCACCCCATTCTGGACCTCAGAGTGTTAAACAAGGTCCTTCTCAAGGAAAAGTTCAAGATGATTTCGCTAGGGATCCTGTTACCCTTGCTTCATCAACACGATTGGCTAGCTTCCCTGGACATGCAGGATGCCTACCAACATATTCCTATACACCCAAAGCACCACAAATATCTAAGGTTTGTGGTGCTGGGACAACATTATCAGTTCAGAGTCCTGCCCTTTGGGCTATCCTTTGAGCCACGGGTTTTTACAAAGTGTTGTGCAATTCTCGCAGCACATCTCAGGAAAATCGAAATACAAGTGTTCCCATATCTGGACAACTGGCTCCTAGCAAGTCCCTCCAGACAAGAAACTGGACGCCGTAGCCATGGCTTCAGACTTCCTCACGTCCATGGGAGTCCTGCTAAATCTCAAAAAATTGCAGTTGTAGCCCTCCCAGAAGCTCCTCTTTATAGGAACTGTTATGGACACCACCTCTGCGAAAGCCTTTCTTCCAGAGGACAGAAAGAGCGATATCTTGCAGATGGCCCAGTACAGCGGAGAGAACAACTCAGTTCAAGCTATCTCGATGCAATGGATGCTGGGTCTCATGGCATCCTCAGTGTTCACTGTACCCCTAGCATGTCTCCACATGAGAACCTCCCAGTGGATGCTCAGTACTTGGTGGTCTCCAACCACTCATCCTCAGTCCTTTCTCATCAAGGTGACAGAACCTCTAAGGAAGTCTCTCACCTGGTGGTCGCAAGAGGACAATCTTCTGGAAGGGTATCCCTTTGCTCCTCTGGATCATCAGATCTCCATTACCACGGACGCATCCCTAATGGGATGGGGAGCTCACTGTCAGAGTCTCCACACCCAAGGCACATGGACTCAGGTTGAGTTCCAACTTCACATAAACATCCTGGAAATGAGAGCCATCCTGTACGCAGTCCGGACTTTGACGGACATTCTCTTGTCACAAGAACATTCTCCTTCAAACGGACAACAAAGCAGAGATGTATTATATCAACAAGCAGGGCGGTGCATACTCTTGCCCTTTATGCAGGGAAGCAGTGAGAGAGTGGGAATGGTGCCTAGAGCACAAGGCTCTAATTCATGCAGTTTACCTGCTAGGAGTGCAGAACGAACTGTCAGACTGTCTCAGCAGAATGGAGACATATCCTCACGAGTGGTCTCTCGACTGAACCGTAGTTCAAGTCACTATTCGCAGAGTGGGGAACTCCAGACCTGGACCTTTTTGCATCCCCACTCAACACAAAACTGCCTGTCTTCTGCTCCAGAAATCCAGGGCCTGGCATTTTCTGTCAGGATGCGTTCAGGCTGCAGTGGACAAAACACTTTCTATACGCTTTTCCTCCTCTTCCACTAATTCAGAGGGTACTTCTCAAATTCGAGTCTCGGGGACAAAATGATCCTCATTGCTCCCTTCTGGCCTCGACAGATATGGTTTCCGCTACTCAACACTATGTCAGAAACCCCTCCAAAGGCACTTCCCCTTCAGACGAACCCTCTGACCCAGGGTCCCGTGGTCCATCACAATCTGAGGTCACTTCACCTTCATGCTTGGCTCCTGAGGAGATAGAGGTGAGTAGGTTCAATGTCTCTCAGTTTCAGATATTTTTTTGGCTGCGTGCAAGCCAGCCACCAAAAAAACCTATGCAGCCAAATGGAAGCGTTTTTCTCTCTGGTGTGCAAAATCCTCTTTGAACCCTTTTTCCTGCCCTCCAAATAAAGTTTTATAGTACCTTTTAGATCTCTCAATTTCAGGTCTGCAGTACTCTACGGTTAAAGTTCAACTTTGTGCTATTTCAGCCTGTCATGAGCCAGTACTTTCTCTGCCACTGGCTCAATTACCTGTAGTTAAGAGGTTTCTTAAAGGTATTCTGCATACCAGATCTCCCTTATCTCATGCTAGACATGCTTACTCGAAAGCCCTTCGAGCCTCTAGCTACCTGTGAGCTGAAATTCCTCACTTGGAAAACGGCCTTCCTGGTGGCCATCACCTCGGCCCGCAGAGTCTCTGAAATAAATGCTTTGGTCACCGACCCCCGGTACACTGTATTTCATAAGGACAAAGTAGTTCTTAGGACGCATCCTAAGGTTGTCTCAGAATTCCATCTAAACCAACCTTTGGTCCTACCTACCTGCTTTGCGAACTTCCAAAATAGAGAGTGTGCCCTTCATTCTTTAGATGTTAAAAGAGCGTTGCATTTCTATTTAGATAGAACAAAAGAGATTTGCAAGGCTCAAAAACGGTTTTCCTTCAGCGAGACCCGGCTGGGTCAGCCTGTCGCTATCAGATGCATTTTGGCATAGCTGGTGGCATGCCTTCGCCAGTGCTATTCTGTGGCACAGGTTAAGCTGGAAGGCAGAATGTCCGCTCACTCTACTAGAGCAGTTGCGGCATCTCTGGCAGAATTCTGCGGTGTGCCGATTGCGGACATTTGCAGTGCGGCTACCTGGAGCTCAGTGCATACTTTCGTCAAGCATTATGCCTTGGATGTCCATGCCAGGCAACATCTTTCGTTTGGCAGGACTATCCTTAACGGACTTCTGTCCTGAATATGTGAGCTCTTGGTTTCTCCTGCCTCCCTCTTTGGGGGGATTATTAGCTCGGTACTCTCCCATCTGTGTGAATGAGTGGTGGAGACTTTATGTCCAGGAAGATATGGAAATTACATACCTACCGTAATTCTTGATCTTCTTGGACGAAGTCTCCACCACTCATTCACATGCCTACCCACCATCACCCGAGCTCACCACTCTGTTGTTAGTCTTCACCCCTTCAATGGCTAGGGTGTGAAGACTTCTTTGCTGACCCTTCTTATATGGGTCATTCGGACTATCTTATGTCCGATTTTTGTTAGGCTAGTCCTTCTTGGTTAGTTACATTGCACCTCCTCGGAAAAAAGGTACTGAGATGGTTGAAGTGTCGACGCCAAGATAGTTCTTGCTGCACGAGTTGAGGCTCTCCGCGCCGCTCCTCATGGCTCCCATCTCTGGTGCCGGCCCTCTTGCAAAAAAGTTTGCTCCCGTTGGGTCCTAGCGCCTCCGGCGTACATCCCATTAGTGTGAATGAGTGGTGTAGACTTTGTCCAAGAAGATCAAGAATTACAGTAGATACGTAATTTTCATTTCCAGACTGCTTGGGACTTAGTCCTATGTGTGAATACCTACTGCAAGAGCCCTCTTGAAGTAAGATGGTACAGTTATGTAAGAACTTACCATAACAGTAGATCTACGAGAGAAGCTCTTGCAGTAGGTATTGCCTTCCCGGCCTCCACCACCCTAAGTTTATTTGCTTTATTTCCATGGGGGATATCCTCTCTCTCATCTTGCCTCTTTGGCCTTTGGATGGAAAGAACTGGAAGGGCATGGGGGACCACCCCTTTATAATGACGTAGTATGACACCGGTCGCCTGGCGTGGGTGTGGTCTCCCGCCAGAGACTGCTGGCTAGAAATTATTCCGTGGGGTCCTGACGCCTGGCGGCTTAGTCCTATATGTGAATACCTACTGCAAGAGCCTCTCTCGAAGATCTACTGTTACGGTAAGTCCTTACGTAACTGTACTTTACTTAGACAAAACACTTATTGGTAATTCGAGTTAATTTTATTTCATGTGAGACATGCCAGATTGTCAGCACTGGACATTGAAACCCTCTGTTTATCAACACTAAAGGCACAGTAGCACCCCTAGTCAAAGAGAATGACAGGATTTTTCAGACTCCTTGCCAGTTCAGTCCTTGGCCTTTCATGAAAGACTTCCAACAAGGATACCAGTTGTGATGGATGATTATGTGATATGGGCACTAACCTACTCAGAATTGACTTGAGAGCCCCCTGGCACACACTCACTCTGCACATTTATCAAAACCATCTTACAGCAATCCTTGTAGTATTTTTTTATTTACTGGGTTTTGGTAAATGGGTGGGCTCACTGAAACAAATTGTCCGTTTTTCAGGAGCGACTCAGTGTTATTTACACACATTACAAGAAGCAAACATCATACAGTGAAAACACAGGATTTGCAGTAAACAAAAACATGTGCATAGGTCAGATATTGGGTAATAGCTATTTGAAATTTCATATTGATACTGAATATATTCTGCTGAAGACACTCAAAATATGTACTTGCTAGCCACCTAATGACCTAGTGGGGAAGTGTGACGCACTCCCATGCTGGCGACCTGAGTTTGGGAGCAGACTGAGCAGCCATGAGGGCTGAGGAGACACTGTTTTGTAGCAGTGGTCCCAGATGGGGAGGGACAAATGCCAGGTTCTGCCATCCTAGTGATCCCTGTGGGAACTGGGGAGCTTGCTGCTCTGCAGGGGCATGCTAGGTATATAATCTAAGTATGTTAGGATTATGCCTGGCGTCGGGCTAGAAATGGGCAGGGACAGAACAGGAAATAGAAAATATGTAATTAAATTGCCATTTCTGACATTGCTGGTACCTCCAGATCCCACACCATGTGGATCCCCACTGGTGTGACAGTGGGGGAGTTTGCAGTAGGATTGGGGGAGGGAGACAGGGATTTGCCTGATACAGGTGTGACAGCAAGCAAGGGCCAAACAGGTCTGTTGCAAAAAATGTGTATTTGTTTAAAACTGCTTGATAATACTTTAAGTGGGCTGTTACCTAGTGAAAACACTGACAGAATGTAATATTTTAACTAGGAACAGCAGTACCTTTATGAGATTGCAAATAGTTTACATACAGCGTTTTGAAACCTATAAAGCTTCTGAAGAGATAATTAGAAAATTTGTGTAATCTTTGCCTGCCGTGAAGGAGTGCTTTCTCTCTGGAAAGCTAGTCTCAGAAATAATTTTGTTAGTCCAATAAAAGGTATCGCTCGCGATATATTTGTTGTTTTTTCTTTACATTGTTGACTGGACTAACATGGTTACCACACATTTCTTTTTTCAAAGTTTGTATATCTAAACTTTGTACTATTCTGAAAAAAGTAGACTCAATGCTTTACAGATGTTATTTTGTCATGTATTTTCTGTAATTCTAACAGTTCTAATTCGGACTTGATCTTTGTTATTCACACCTTGTTTTTTTTTTCCAGAGGATGGAGCAATTGCTTCTCCTGAAATTGGAGATATGTCCCCTGAAGGACCTCAGCCTCCCATGATCCTCTTACAGCAGTTGCTTACAGCAGCTACACAGCCATCTCCAGTAAAAGCAATATTTGACAGACGAGAGTTGGAGGTAAGATTGATGAGGCGTTGTACTGTATGCATATTTTTGTTCTCTAACCATACCACTGGTTTAATATTAAAGACAAAGACCAGTCCAATTTATAATTTCTTGAGTCACACAGTTTGTGTCTCTGTTGGCCAGCTGTGCAAGTGAATTGCACCTAGAGAGGTCAACATAGATGAAACTTCTCATTTTCATTGGGGTCATGTTTCTACCCATTTTACAGTTGTGTGAACTGAGGCACAGGGAATTCAAAGGGTCTCCTCAAGACCACAGCTAGGCAGTGTAGCCACTATCATACATTTGTCACCATACTGTTTAGTTCCTGATATATTCAGTGCAATCACATACAGTATACAGTATATGAATGACAAGGTCATTTCTTTCCTCTGAGAAATCCAACAAGTTGTGGATTGAAACACTCATATCTCCAAATAATTATTGGGTTAATATTTTATTTAGCAAACTAAGTGACCATCCACCAGTAGTAGTAATTGACGTGAATATGTTTATAGGGGCACATATATAGTTCACTATCCACACATAGGCAGTTCCACTGGAAAATGCTGATTCGTCAGAATGTCTTCAAGCTAAGCTCTTCCCACCAACTGGGCGGTATATCCCTTGGCTCTACCCTATGACGTCAAATCGTTCCCTTTCTGGTGAAATAATTTGATCTCCTCCTTCACAGCTCTGCACATGGTAGGCTACCAAGTGTGCCACTGGCAATTTCCACTATTTTTCTCAATTTCAAGAGATTCCTCGATTGTTTCTGTTTGCAATCTCTTTGGCTCCAACCTCGTTGACAAAAGATGGAATCAGAGGATGAGAAGCCAGATCTTATCTGTCAATCTTCACCATTCATCACAGATGGGTATCTGGCCGGAGGTCAGGACCCCGCGGGAGCTTTTTTTTTTATAAAAAGGGTAGGCAGAGCCGACACACCATCGGCGCCGCCCTCGAGGCCGATGCACTGTCGTGGTTCTCGCGAGGTTGGCCGTTAGGCTGTGTCGACTCGCCTGCCTGCCAGTTCTTCATTTCGCCGAGAGGTCGCCTGTGGAAGCTTTGAAGAAAATCTAGGCCTGCTTCGAAACCCAATCTTTCGCCAAGTCCGCCGTACTCCTGCCGGTTCTGTTTTTTGCCTCTACTCGACATCGCCTGGTAAGATCTTTCCTTATCTTTGTATTTTCGCGACGTCGAGTCTGTTTCGGTGTTTTTTTCTGTAGGTCATGTCTCGGTCGGAGGGCAAGAAATCTTCAAAGACGGGTCAGCCCCCCATGCGTCAGTGCCCATGCGGCCAAAAATTCTCCATCACCGACCAGCACGACCGGTGTCTCTCGTGTCTTGGCCCGCTTCACGACATGGACTCGTCTTGACGCCTGCTTCTCACATGGACCGCGGGTCCTCGAACTTAGCGCAGCATGTGGAAAGTGGTGGCTCCATCGACTTCGAGTCGGGTTTGCACTCGTCAGGCCAGCCACATCTCTCGGCCCTTTCCTCCGGTCCCCTCCCGGTTCTATACGGACCGAGGAGGAGGAGGAGCTCGGCTACTTGTAGCCTAGCCATTGCCGAGGCTTCTTCCGAGAGCGCAGGGAGGCCCGTCCTGCTCCTTCCCGGAGCAGGCGGGAGGCGCCGACATGGCAATCTCCCCTTCGGGGTTGAAGGCTCCCCCGGTGTCGCCCCGTGGCTCGAAGGCCTGGTCGGCACCATCCTCACGCCGCCGGCCGGTGCTGTCGGAGTCCTCGGCGCCATTCGCGGCGCTGTGGGCCCTGACGGGGCTGTCGTCGGCGCCGACTTGTGCGGCGCCGTAGGCTCTGTCAACGCCGTTCGCGGCGCCGACACTGTTTGCGGTGCCATGAGATCCACTGCGATGTCTTCCTTTGCCATGTCTCGCCTCAGCGCTAAGGTTGAAACGCGGCGCGTGCCCTCGAACTTCGGCGCCGTGGGGCCTTCGGTTCCATCACCGGTGCCGTCCGCAGCGCCGCCCGCACCGAAGCGGGCAGGGCCATGCTCGGTGCCATGTCCGCCTGGGGCTGTCAGTAGTAGCTACTCACGATCTCGGCTTCGCTTGCGGCACGGGGAGCCGAGTGGGAGCCGGCCTTGAAGCGCCGGTACCGCGGAACTGTCGTCGGCGCTGTCCCTATCCTCAGTGCTGCTCCCGTGCCGTGGACCGGATGGTACAGCGACTGGTCCTGGCTTGGATCTCTGGCTCGGGCTGGGGCCGTGCCTCCCTCGGATCCCGCTCGTGGAGTTGCGGGGGGCACTAGCACCGAGTCAGGCACAGCGGTGGTCTCCGGGCCTGGTGGTAGGGATGGTTCTGCCCGCCCTCCTATGGTTTGGCTCAGGGCCCCGGACTCTACCTCCTCGGAGACGGAGTCGAGCTCTGAGTCGGATGTGCAGTCTCACCCCTCGGGGTTGGCTGCTGACGTGGGCAGCACGGTGGTCTCTTCAACCAGTCAGAGCCAGATCCCTTCTGAGGTGAGGTGGGGTGGCTACGAGACTAGGGTCAGTGGTGCTGACCAGCAGGCAGTGAGCGCCACCATGGCTCTGCAGCCTGGTCTTGGCGGTTCACCGATCCCTCAGTTGTGATACCCCCTCCGGTGGTGTGCCTTAGTCGCCCGACTTTGGGGCCCATCAGAGCACCTGCGGGGGGGGGGGTACTGCTCCCTGGGTATCCCCTTCGGGGGCTGCCCAGAGATGCCAGCTACCTAGGCTGGCCCTCTCGAGGAGGAGGAGGACTCTTTCGGACTCCAAGGGGTCGAGGGGTGTGGGGTTGGCACGTCGGCCCTTTTGTGGGGTCCACCGGGCCCTGGGAGAAGCTGTAGTGCAGATTTCGCTCTTCCTCCATGGGTCTCTTTGAGGGAGTCCCATTCTTTTGAGGCAGGGGACCGTCCTTCTGGATCTTTACGGCCCCGGTCGCCTCACTGGGGGGATTCTTCCGGGCGCAGCCAAGGCAGTACCAGTGTGGTTGTGCAGCTGTCGGCTGTGGGGTCTTCCGGGGCACCTTCTTCCACGGGTGCCCACAGTCCGCTCCTTAGCCCAGGCGGAGGTCAGCCAACATCTCTTCTCGGCTCTGTCCCCATCCCTCTGCCACACTCTCCTGCGCTCCCAGGCATCCTCTGTCCTAGCGGCCCTCTCACCTGGGAGCAGTTCAGAGTGGTGGCTGCCCGGTTCCCTGCTTACGTTAGGGCAATGGACAGCCAGGTTTTTCAACCTCCCCCCTGTGCAGCCACCCACTGAACAGATGGTGACCTCCAGCTCCTCATCCCCTCTTCAGGGGAAGAGGAACCCTCTGTCCACATCTCTCCAGCTGCTGATCTCTCTGAGTATCAGCGATTCCTCGTGAGGATGCTGGAGGATTTGCACCTTTCTCCTTCCACTGTCAGCAATCCTGAACACGCGGCACATGCCTTTCTAGGCGATTTTGGCGAGGCCACCCTTGTGGTGCCGCCCTGGCTGGCTCCCTTTCGGGAGGCTTCATTGCATTCCTGGCAGAGACCCTTCTCCGGAGTTCCTGCCCCAAGGGATCTCAGCCAGAGGTATTGCACACCCGTAGTCTCCAGGTTCCATGCCTCATCCACAGTCTGGTTTGACGCAGTTGGATACTCCTGATGGGCTTTGCGCCCTTCACCGTGCCGGCCCCCAGATCAAGACTCCTCGGATTTTGATTTCTGGGGTGGGAGGTTTCTACTCGACACGGTTACTTCTCTACTCTCTACACATCAGGCCCACTCACGCAGCCTACAACAGGTTCTTGTGGTCCAGGCTGGGTCAGCTCCTAGCCTCATTGCCTGACACGGAGCAAACCAGACAAGCCATTGCACTCTCTGCACGTGGCCTGGAGCTAGCAAGGCACCAAGTGAGGGCATCTTACGATGCCAACGAGGTAGCTACCAGGATCGTAGGGACAGCGATCTGCACTAGGCGGTCGGCATGGCTACGTCTTTCCCGGTTGTCACCCTTGGCCTGGTGTAGGATGATTAACTCCGCCCACCAGAGAACCTACGTTTTCTCCCGCACAGTGAGACGGCGCTTGTCGGGGGAACTCCGTCTCTCTCTTCCCCACTCTCGGGCCTCTCCAGGCCCTGAAGGTTCTCTCTCCCCCCCACCCATAGTGTGTCACCCACTGAGGGCTAAGGGACTTTGTCCCTTATGGTGTAAAGAAACAACCCCCTTCGGGGGGGGGGGCTTGGTACTTCACCCATCTGTAGATGAATGGTGAAGATTGACACAGATAAGATATGAAAATTACGTACTCTACCGTAATTATGATCTTTCTGTGTATCTTCACCGTTCATCACAACCCCACCCACCATCCCCCTGGGGCCTCAGTCTCTGGGTCCCCCTCTCTCTCTGTGACTCCCCCTCTCCTCCTTAGGAGTGGGGTAAAGTAGGGACACACAGGGGAGTATTTTTCCAGGAAGAGAGGATAGCTCGAGTGGCACTCCTTCTCTAGTACCTTGTCTCCACCCCTGTGGGGTGGGAGTTGGTAGTTGCCCTCCTTCTCTCCTCCTCCCTGTTTCCATCCAACCTATTTCTCCTTAAAAAAAAAAACAAAAAAAAAACCCTTTTTTCACGAAACATCTTTTCTTGAGAGAGTACTGAATCCTTGTATCCTGTCCTTCTTCCAGAATAGCCGACTCTGCTTTCTGGAGTATTTGCCAGTTATTCAGGCCTTGAATTCTGGCAAAAGCTTTGCTACCCTTGCAGTTCTATACAATCTGGAGACAGACCAGGGTCTCGGATATCTTATACTTCTCCCCTCTCTCCTAAATTCTTTACCCACCCTACCCCTCCCTTCTTCCGCTTCCAGATATTAGGTCCCCTCCCAATCCCCTTTAGTTTCTAACCTCTTTCTTTGCTGTCCTCTCAGTCGTTATTTCTCCTTTTAATTTATACATCCTTTCCTTTTTCTGTCCCTTGGACTCTCTTGTCCCACCCTCCATCCCTTCCTCTTACCTCTCCGGCGACTCAGAACTGGCAGGCAGGCGGAGTCGACACAGCCTAATGGCCAACCCGCGAGCGCCACGCAGTGTGTCGGCCTCGAGGGCAGCACCGATGGTATGTTGGCTCCACCTTCCCTTTTAAAAAAAAAAAAAAGCTCCCGCGTGGTCCTGACCTCCGGCCAGATACCCATCTGTGATGAATGGTGAAGATACACAGAAAGATCATAATTATGGTAGGTATGTAATTTTAATTTCTCAGCTACAGATTCTGCATCACGTGCCACCAGAAAATGTCACGGATGGACCCACATGTGCCTTGCCTCTACTGTTTGGGAGCTGCCAGTGATGCTTCTGGCTGTGCCCATTGCCAGATGATGCTCCCTTCCTCCCTGGAGGATCGTACAGCTTAGTTTCTTCTTGGCTGGCCGGTAGGGACCTGAAGTTTCGAGTGAAAGGCCACAAGAAGGCCTCCACTGTGGCAGGGTCTGATGCCCAGCTTGCGGCTGTAAAGAGGCGGCGGCTTTAGCTGCAGCAGGCACCTCATTGCCTCGACGCTGCTTCTGGTTGGGGTCAGCGTCTGAGTGGCCTTCATCTGTGAATTCCGGGAGATGTTTCTGGCCCAGCAAGCCTTCAGGGAGAGCCCTGCCTGCCATGGTAAGAAACACCACAAGTGCCACTGGCACCAGTTGTGGGATCTGAAAGATCGAGGTCCTCCCACTCCCTCGACTACCCTGATTGCTGAACTCCGGTCGAGCTTTCTGTGGTTCAGTGCTAGGTCGAAAACTCCATGGTGCTCCTGTCGGGCTTGTCAACCTTGTCACTGGTTGATCAGGCAGTCAAGATTTTTCTCGACCGTGTCAGCCAGCTGTCGGAGGGGATCAACAAGGAGTTGATCTCCAAAACCCCCTTCCCAGTCTTCCAGGTCCTCACTCAGGAGAACATGGATTGGTTGGTGTTCCCAATCGGCTGTACTTAGGAACAGCTTCCACCAGCAGTTGTTCCACCAAAGCCGGTGCTGCTTCTTGCACCTCTGCTTGTGGTCCATAATGAATACCTGGTGGCTTCTCCTCAGTGTCTGCACTTGGTCGACGGTTGAGGTTGAGCTCTTGGTTGAGGCATCACTTGGTCTCTCTCAACCAGGAGGCATCACCATAGATGTTCTTGATCTCTTCATCCTCCGGTGAGTAGAGGCACCATCGTGAGATGTGACAGCGCTATGTGGACCTTCTCTGGCAGAAATGAACTTTTTCAGGGCCGAGTAGGGATCTACACATGACACCCATGGTTGACTAGCAGGCATCAGTCATGCCCACATTGGCCCAGCCTCAGCAGATGTCCACAGCATCTGTCTTCCCTCCACCACAGCCTTTGGTGGAAGCACTGATGAAGGACTTCTGTGCTGTGGCCAGTTTGCTAGGCTGGGTTCAGTGGAAATTATGAGCCGTGAGAGTGGGGTCTGTGGAGAGGATAAGGTCCCTGAGCAGCAAGAAAGGGCTGTGTCGGGATGACACTGGGGGCAATGACTGCAGGAGGGAGTATGCTTGAGTAACAGGTTTGAGGCACTGGCATCAGTAGAGGGAGATGATGGTGGGGTTCACCTGGATGAGGCAGGTGGGCATGAGAGTAGGGGTATACAGGGGTCTCCAGTCCAGATGGGGAGGGGTACAGGATATTGGGAGGGAAAAGTATAGAAGATGGGGTAGGAGAGAGGGTTGGAGAGATAGGGCAAGGGCAATAGTGAGGGGATGCTGCTTAGGGAAGAATGGCATGGAACATAATGAGGATATGGTTGTCATAGGTGGTGGGGAGTTACTAAAGGTGAGCCGTCAAGGTGTTTTGGCTGGAGGGATATGGGGGGAGGGGGCAAGCAAGGGGGCCAGGCCCAAGCACTGGTGAGCAGGAAGGAGTTGAAGCCCATGGGGGGAATGAGGATGGCAGGAAGGTAAAGTTGTCTGGGGGTGTAGGTGGATTGGGGGGGGAGTTGTAGTGATAGGGGACTCTTATCCTGAAGGGGATCAGATAGGGAGGGAGGGGTGAGCGGCACAGTAGGATATGGATGGAATCTATACCAGGCTTTACTGTGGGTAGGTCGGCACAGGCTCTATCTAAGTGTGTTAGGAGGGGAAGAGAGAAACCGTATGTGGTGGTACACGTAGGCACTAATGACCTTGGGGGATGCACGGTGGAGTTGGTAAGGGAGAGGTTTGAGGAACTGAGGAGGATATGCGTGGAGATGGGGAGCTCAGTGGCCTTCTTGGAAATTCTGCCAGTTCCTAGAGCAATCAGAGCAAGGAAGGACAGAATAGCAGAGTTTAATTCCTGGTTGGGTGAGTGGTGGTGTTCTCATGGGTATGGGCTGGTGGGTGATTGGGGGAGCACATGGGACAACAATAATCTGTATGCAAGGGATAGGTTACACTTAAGTCGGGAGGGGCAGGGAGTTTAAAGCGATGGGCAGGGAGCTTTGGAAGCAAACCTGGAGGAACACGAGATCAAGTTGTCTTCAAAACCAGGTGGGGTGGAGGTGAAGGTGCACCTAGTTTGCAGGATCACCAGAAAAGGGAGCCAAATGAGCTGACCCCCACAATAACAGAGTTTACTATGGGGTGGGCCGCAGGAGAGGGGTCAAGATAAGGGGTTTAGGGGTGGAGAGAGGAATGGATCCAGGTGGAGGGTGGTCTCCCTGAATGCGAGGAGCTCCAGGCTCTCTTAGCTGTAGGGATGGTGGACATTGCGACCGTTACAGAAACCTGGGCCACCCAGCACCATGACTGGAATCTGGTGATCCCAGGGTGGACAGAATTTTATAAAAAGGACAGAGGGGTGGGGAGAGGGGGAGGGTGACAGTTTATGTAGGGAAGGGATTAGATGCCCTAGGGACAAGAGAAAGGATGGAGGTGCTATGGAATGCAGTTCTTTGACTCTAGAGGTAGAAAACTGAGGTTGGGGGTGGTGTATAGACCACCAGCTTAGTTGGATAGGGAGTTGGGAGAACAAGTTCGGCGGGTATGTAAGAAGGGGACTGTGATGATCATTGGGGACTTGTCTGCTGGGGGTGGATTGGAGTACCTCAGCCACCTCTAATGCCAGGGAGCAGATATTGCTGGATGCGTTTCAGGATAGTCTTCTGGCGCAATTGGTAAGTGTGCTAACTAGGTTAGATAATACACTCGACCTGGTATTGAACGGAGAGGTGGTGAGGGATCTTGGGGCGGAAGATCCACTAGCTGGGAGTAACCACCATTTGATGTGGTTCACCCTCAGCTTGAGTAGGGAGTCTGTAGGATCAGTGACAAGGGTGGTGGACTTCAGACGGGTGGACTTTGGAAAGATATGGAAAATCCTGGTAGGGTGCCTAGAGGGAATAAGACCGGGGATGGAGGCACAACAGAAGTGGGATATTATCAGACTTGGACTGAAGGAAGCTACAGAGGCTAATACTGTCACAACCCCACTCAGCAGGTCAGGCCCTCTTCTCCCACAGTGCCAACCTCCGAGCGTATTACTGTGAACAGTTAACAGAACAGGGTAACCCTCTTGTCTGTTTTGTGGGTTTGAATCAACCTCTGGTCTCAAGTTCTTGGAGGTATTCAAACTGTGAACCTCTTGCTATCGTACCCAATGTACAGGCTCAGATAATTCTGCTCTTCGGGGGATGCCAGATATCTTTCGCCTACGGGCACCTAACCAGGTGTACAAAATGAACCCTTAAAAACTCTATTAAAGACCTCAGAATAAACTCTTACCTTTTCCCAGTTTGGTAAAACCAGTAAGCTTTGCACACTGTCCGCTTTAACCATATATGCTTCTCTTGTCAAAGAAAAAATTTCAAAGGCACACCAAGTAGTCTCTAAAATGAGATGTTTACTTAAAAAGAGATTAAAATGTAAAACACAGAACCATATATCACAAAACATTACAATCACTAAGAAAAAAAAAAAACAGGTTTAAAAGTGCAATTTCCTACAAACCATACACTTAGCCTTGCCTAGCTAATGTATTTTTATATTCTTACAGGGATGAAAGATGTTGTAGCTTGAGTCCAAACGTTTGTGTGTCTAAAGGTCAGTTACAGCATAATTAAAATAACTGTCTTGACCCTGCCTTCTCCATGATGTCACCCAGCTCCTCTTCTGTTTATTAAAAATTATACAATCAGGATGTCTTGTGTCAGGAGGTAAATTAATAGGTGACCACAGCAAAAAAAACTTGTTTCCTCATATGACTTCCCAATTAAGTCTGTAATTTTCCAAGTTCTTTCTTTCATTCATGAGCAGCATCCTGCTCTTCACAGACATCAAAGAGCATTTATGACGTAGCACCTAAGTGACATAACCTGTATTCTTCCTCTAAACGCCGTAAAAGTTTGATTTCCAGCCTAGCGGCTGGCAGATACAATTAAGCCAGATAAACAGGAGATCCTTAATTTAGGTTTCTTTAGCCTTTAATTATCTCCTGGCTTTAATCTTTTAGCTGAAACAGCATGTCTCATGAGAGATGCTCAATAACACATTTTTATATTACAAAAAGCATAGATTAATCAGAACCAGCTGTCCAAGCGTCACAAATACCAGGACTCTTAAGTAAGAAGAGCAGAGTTAAGAAGCAGTGTTGGCTGAACAGGAAAGTATTGAAGGGGATGAGGGCAAAAAAAGTGACATTTCAGAAATTCAAGAGGACAAATAGAGGGGAGGTAAAGGAGGAGTATGCGAGGAGGACCAAGGAGGTAACCAAATTAGTAAGAGAGGCCAAGGCCTCCAGGAAGTTAAGATTTGCTCAGGGCATCAAGTGAGGGGAGAAGGACTTTTTCAGGTATGTTAGAGAAAAAAGGAGTTGCAGGGACCAAATAGTGCAGATCGGGAGGGGTTGGGGTTGGGTAGAAAAGGGTGTGGAACAGGCAGAAGCATCGAATGGATACTTCTGCTCTGTGTTTACCCAGGAGGAGGGTGGTCCTTTACCTCCATGGACTGGGAGGGTGGGGAAGGGATGATATACAGGGAGACTGTGGAGAGCAGAGTGCTAGATGGCTTGAAGGAACTTAGGACGGACAGAGCACCAGGTCCTGATTGCATTCATCCCAGGGTGTTGAGGGAGATGGCGGAGGTGTTGGCCAGACCTTTGATGGACCTTTTCAATACCTCCCTGGACACAGGACTAGCGGATGGCACATGTGGTGCCTATCCACAACAGTGGCCCTAGGGACGAGCCAGGAAACTATAGACCTGTTAGTCTCACCTCCATAGTGAGTAAACTTATGGAAGTGATCCTGAAAGAGAGACTGGTGACATTTCTCAAGGTAAATGACCTTCAAGATGGGCAGCAGCATGGGTTCATTTTAGGGAGATTTTGCCAGACCAACCTAATAGAGTACTATGACTGGATAACAGGAGAGATGGATAGGGGCCATGTGGTGGATGTCCTGTATTTGGACTTCAGCAAGGCCTTTGATTCAGTGCCTTGCGGTGTGGGGGGGGGGTGGAGGGTGGGCAAAGATGGCTAACTGGATTGATAACTGGTTGAAGGGAAGGCAGCAATGGGTGAAGGTGGGAGGGGAAATTCTCAGCCCCTAGGCCTGTGACAAGTGGGGTGACTCAGGGCTCTGTGCTGGGTCCGGTATTGTTTGGGCTGTTCATACTGGATATCTCATACAGAGTTAGGAGTAGACTCAGTCTGTTCGCAGGTGATACCAAGAAGGGAATGGTAATGAATGATGTAGAGAAATGGAAAGAACAGCAGAGTGATCTAACCAAACAGGAGGAGTGGTCGGCAAAGTGGCAACTGGCCTTTAATGTGAAGAAGTGTAAAGTTATGCACTTCGGGGTGAAGAATCTGCGGAGGTAATATTGGTTGAGTGGGGTGAGACCGGGGGTCACTGAGGAAGAGAAGGACCTAGATGTGATGGTAGCAGAGAGCATGAATAATTGCCCAGTGTAGAAGGGCTGCAGCCAAGCCTAAGAAGATGCTGGGGTGTATTGCAAGAGGAATCTCATCCAGACATAAAGATGTGGTCCTGCCCCTCTACAGATCCTTAGTCAGGCTGCACTTAGAGTACTGCGTGCAGTTCTGGTGCCTGTATCTGAAGAAGGATATCAGGCTGTTAAAGGGGGTGCAGCATAGGGTAACAAAAATGATAAAGGGGGTGGAAGGCAAACCCTATGAGGACAGGTTAGGCATTGGAGTTTGTACACCTTGGAGGAGAGGAGGGATCTGGGGATATGGTTGAAACGTTCAAGTATATGAAGGGGTTTAACAAAACTGCCACAGATGGGCTATTTAGGCTGAGGAAGGGAAGGAACACCAGAGGACATGGGCCAAGATTGCAGGGGGTAGATTTAAGAGAGAGAGAGAGAGATGAGGAGGCATTATTTTACGGAAAGGGTGGTGTCGAAATGGAATACACTACCGGAGGAAATGGTATCATGTAGGACGGTGGGCACTTTCAAAAGGGCATTTGGGGGGGGGTCTGGGTAAGTATCAATGAAGAATTGCAGGAGGGGAGTAAGGCGGAGTGGGTGGGGAAACTGCGACCTAGTAGCACTAGTTGTGCACTCGAGCAGACTTGATAGACGATAAGGCCTGTTTCTTTTGTCAGATTTGTATGTATGTAAATCATCCAGTCGGACAACTCGTGGGGTAGTCCACAGTAGAAAACAGTCGAGGGCTGTTTTTGAGGAGTCCTCTGACAACTCAGATGGCTCATCCATGCTGTCGTTGAAGACTCGTACCTTAGTCCGCGTGTCGTTTGTGGACCTGACTACCAACCATAGGCCAGTGTCATTTGAGGCTCTACTCCAACTCATATGAGTCCATGTCTATCCCTTTGGAAACTGTTTGGAAAAGGGTCAAGTACCCTTTCACAGACATCTTCAATAGGACAAATCCTCGGGGGTTGCCTTTCCCACGATTGAGGCCTTATTGGTACCGGCTCTGGAGCTTCGGCAGCATCCTGTCCAGTACCTTGCACCCATATGGTCGGCAATATGCGCTCCCAGCTGGGTCCGTTTCGGGGTTCTCTTACCATCCCTCGGCAGAGGGTCTGGTCGCAGACTCAGCTTTCTGAAAATCCAGAAGCAAAGGGGACATGGGTATGCCCCAGACAAGGAGCCAAAGAAGCTGGACCACGTGACCAAGGAGGTCTGTTCCTACTCCTGTCCGTCTCCATCAGGAGAGCTGCATCATAATGGTGACCAACTTTGGTCACTCCCTGTTGGGAGCAGTGGATGATGTCCTCCCTCAACTACCTGCTGACAAACAGCTGCCGGTGAAGTAGGTCAGAGACTAGGGTCAAGCACTGGCTGAACACCAGCTCCAGATGGCCTTAGACATGGGCTGCTCCTGCTCCTGTGCCATGACAGCGAAGTCGTCATGCATCGTAGTGGCCTGTCTGACACACTCCACCTCCACGGCAGATGCTCAGCACAAGCTGGCTGATGTCCTGTTCTTGGCACTGGCACCATCTCTTTGACCCCAGGGTGGAAGGACATCTCACCAGGATTGAGAAGTCCAGTGCCATCCTTGACTCTCTGGCTTCGTCCCAGAAACCAAAAAAAGGCCTTTCATTTTCAGTCCTTTCAGCCACAACAGCTTTGGCAGCAGTCCCAGCAGGGGCAATACCAAGTATGGTACCCCAAGACAAAGTTTTCCAGCCAGGGACCAAAAAGCGGGGGGATGGAGAAGTGACGCTTCTCTGTCCCCAGTGGCTACTACTGACCCATTCGAAGCTGCCTAGTGACAGGTCAGGGTGTGTCAGCATCCCACCTGTCCAGTCCCTGACCCATCTCTCTGTGGAGGGTTCAGCGTCACCACTTTTGGCCACACTGATCTCATTACCATGGACAAGTGGGTTCCCGAGGTGGTAGGCAGATGGCTGCCTCTGGATTTCGAGTCGGTTCCGCCTTCCCGATCCCACACTCTAAGGGAGTCCTCTGTGTCACAGGACACATTGTCCTCCTTTAAGGAGAATGTTGCTCAGCTCCTTGCAAAAGGGGCTGTAGCCTGTGCCCCATATGGCCTGGCAAGTCAGGGGTACGTGTCCAGGTACTTCCTGGTCTCTAAACGGATGGGTGGCTGGCTGGTGCCCCATACTGGATCTACATCAGTACATGATGAAAGCACACGATCTTCGGGGACATCTCTATCAGGTCACACCTAAGAAACTTTGCCATCAGGTGTCAGGATCCCACAGAAGCTATTCTGTGCAGCAGTCTATTAAGTGCTGCCCACGCCGACATCAAGCTGCAACATCACTCACCCTATAAAAGTGCATGCAGCCCCACTCCCTCCTCATTTTTTTCCCCCACTGTCGACTATTCACACATGGACTTCGCAGAAGCTTCATCGCTCAGTTCAACCACCAATTTTACTTCTCTTTAATTTTTTGGTTTGCTGTCGATTCACTTTTCTATAATGTGATTCCTTTCTGTTTTGTATGTCAACAACAAGTCCTTAGTTGGCTCTCTTCCATCACTGCCAGTGCAGAAAGATCTCCTCTACCGATGAATACCAGCTCTGTGTCTGCTGTCGTGGGCCCAGTCATAATGTCCCCGCCTGGGACTTCTGTTAATAATTCAACCTCACCACCCGGTACCGATGAAAGAAAGCCCTGTAGAAGTTCCTCATGGAGCAACAGATAGCCAACGAAGAGCAGGGGTTTTCTGGAACCCCCCCTTTCCCACCCAGTTGCCAGCATCTTGTACGGGTTCGCAGGCCTCCAAGGCCTGGGATAAATCCATGGAGAAGCACTCTTGGTGGGATAAGGAATGGCCTAAGGACCGCTCCCCTTGTCAGCGATCCCAGTCCCTGCTGGATTCTTCCTCTTCTTCCACTGCGATTGCAAAGTTGACTGCTTTGGCATTGGTGTCTCGCCCCATGCAGGCCTCTGCTTCTTCCAGGCTCCCCCACGGTGGATTTCTCTCCAGCCACTATAGGGTTGTGGAGGGGCCATCGACTTTCAGGTCATTGACCCCCACGCTGCCGTTGAGACCTCTTGAGCCTCGAGTTCTGTCAATACACAGGGCCCTCCCACTACCTTTTCATTTAGTGGTTTATCAGCAGACCAGGGCCTCGCACCCCCTCCATCGACAGCCGTGTCAATGACGATTCCCCTTCCTGCTGTCGACCTCAACACTATTCTTATCTCCATTACTATGTCTCTCTTTCAACAGCTAGTTTCATGGCCCAGGCCGTCATTGCTTGTGCCATCTTCGGCTGTTTCAGCGTAGACACTTGTTTGACCCGCATGCCCTGCGCCCTCAGCAAAACTGTAGGTGCGACCTTGGTTGGTCCCTGCTTCAGAGCACACTGTTATCGAGGAAGAGTACTATCCTGATCTTTTCCTCCCTGAGGAAGAGGATAAAGTTGATGTGGAAACCTCTGACAGGTGCACGGTCTCCTCAGAGAGTGAGGAGTCTGTGTAGCACACTCCTAGGTCCCCGAGGACCCTTCCTTTTTAACATCATGAAGCAGCTGCTCTCCACCATGGGCTTCCAAACAGAGGAGAAGGATGAAACTAGGAGGAATCTGGTGGACTTCCTGGAGATCCCAGAGTCTCCACCAAAGGTTATTCTTCCCTTGCAGTCAGCTTTAAATGTTGCAGCCACTGCAGCCTGTCACCAGCCCCGTATGGTGCCAACCATTCCCAGGAAGGCTGAGAAGCTCTATCAGGCCCCTCAGGGGTTGCCCTTCTGTGTGGTCCAACCTGAGACCGACTCTGTGGTCATCAAAGCTGTATACGACAGAATTGAGGAGGCACGCTCCTAAGCACCTTAGCTCCCTGCCTCTGACTGTGAGTTCAGGAGATTGGACCTCTGGGGCAAGAGGACTTTTGCCTCAACCACCTTTGGCCTTAGGATTGCCAACTATTTGGCTCATCTTAAGTACCAAAACATCCTTTGGAGGAAGGGCAAAGGGCTGCTCTGGCCCTCCCTGAGGGTTCTCACAAACAGGAACTTTTTAAGGTACTCCAGGCCTCAGAGGATGATAGTAAGCATCTCCTCAGAGCCACCTATGATATGGCTGACACTACAGCTAGGGCAGCTGCCTCAGGCATTTGCCTCACCCTGTCCAGCAAAAGTTGTTTTTTTTGTCAACTTTATTTCCCTTCTGGTCACCGACTGCTGAGGCATCTCTCAGGTAGGGGTCACTCAACCAGACTCTGTCTGCCTAAACCCCTCCCCGACTGAGGAATTGGGTGCCGGGTCCTCCCTCTCCCGACAGCCCCATTCAGGAGAAGGCGGGAACCATGGGGGGACAAGTTGAGTTGGGGCCGGCATTGACGTGTTGATGTGTCTGCTTAGACACTCGAGCCCGAGCCCCGTCGTCACCTCCCCAGCAACCAGGGTTTTCTCACCTTACTCCCTCAAGATGTGGACATGCATTGACGTCTGCGCGTGGCTGCTACTGCCACCTCCCACTGACGTCCACTGTCACCTCGCCCCATCTGCAGCCCCGTTCCTTGTAGTGCCCCTGGTCTCCACCGGGAGCTGCTACAGACCGGTGAGCCCCCGTCTGCCCACCCCAGGAGAGAACAGTCCTCTGGATACTCAATCCTCTCCTCTCCCTGCCAGCCTCCGGCGCCAGAGTCCACTTTCGAACCCGGGTTGCTGGTGTTGCGCAAGGTGTGGCATCCAGTGCCTCAACCCTCAGCGCCACTGGGCCTGCCAGCAAAAGGTGTGTGTGTTTTTATCTTTTTTTTTAAACCAGGAGAGAGACACTAAGCTGAAGCTTGTTTACAGGTGCAATCTGGGAGCACAAGGAAGTTAAGTGACTTGCTCAGGATTACACAGTATGCAAATGGGGGCTGTGGGATTCAAACCCAGATCTCCAGATTTGCAGTTCAGAGCCTTAAATCACTGTGCTGTCCTGCCTCCTCTTTAAATGCCCCTTTTGTGGGTCAAAGCTTTTTGGTCCAGATGTGCAGGATATTATCAACGAGCTGCAGGCTTCTGGCTGGCCATTTGATCAGTCCACTCCTTATATCATACCCAGCCCAGGAATAGGCAGAGGTCCTCCTTTCATAAGGTCTCTCACAAGTTTGGTCCAGGAGCCAAGCTTCAGGGCAAGTGCATAGCCAGCTCAGCCTTACCTGCTCCCTCTTTCTCTGCTGTCCCCTCTGCTAAGCAACCTAGAGGGGGCAGTGCAGCTCCGGCTGCCAGTTCAGCATCCGCCTGACTCCTTGATAGTCCCCCTCCTCCTTTCCCAAGCCAGGAGGTGGTGGTCGGAGGTCGGTTCTCCCTCCATCTGTCTCAGTGAAAAAATATCACAATAGATGCTTGGATCCTGTAGATAATAAAACAGGGCAATGACCTAGAGCTTCTAGAGTAGCCTCCAGATATTCTCCCAGTCCCCATGTTTTGTTTTTTTGTATTTATTTATGCACCTCTCCTGCATCCCAACCGGCCTCTCCTTCGGACCGCCAGGGACCAGTCTGGCCTCTGGCAACCGCCGTTGCCACCTGCCGATCCCATATTGCAGCCCTCCCCAGGGTAACCCGACATTTCCCTTCAGGCGGTTCCTCTCCCTTCAGAGAGAATTAGCCTTGTGACTTACCTGCTTGACCCTGGGTGCTGCTGAGGTTTGTCCCGGCTGTCTGGGGACTCCACAGCAGCGAGGGTCCGGGCAGCCTATCTGGTCGGTCGAGATGTCTTTTGTTGTTTTTCCTCCGTCTCGTTCCAGCAAGTTCTCGGCCTTGTGGATGGTATCCTCTGGCAGCGGCATGCAGGGGGCATGTCGAGGCCTCACGGCCCCAAGCATGCGCCCAATCCGCTCGGAGGTGCTAAGGCAGACCCCACCTTCCTGAGAGGGAAGTGTCCAATGGACGCTTGTGCATTTCCTCCCTGCTGGTTTCCGCTCCTGGTACCCGGGCTTGGGGCACGAAAACCCAGGTCACCAGAGTGCCATGCAAACCCCTTCACTCGGCTCCACGGAGCTAGCTGTCCCCATGTTTTACCCTCCAGATTAGTCAGAGGTGCTCAGGGAAGAGGTCCTTACCTTGCTGCGCAAACAGGCCATAAAACCAGTGCTCAGGTGGCAAAGGAAAGAACAGTTGCTTAAGAACTTACTGTAACAGTAGATTTTCGAGGGGATTTCAGTCATCAGGTAACACCGTAGGAACTTTTGCCATCCGTGAAGGAGAATCCACATGGAAGATTTTCAGTAGTACAACTGGGACCGCTCATGCTGTCGACGTCCATTGACGTCACCAACCCTATATAGGCATTGGTGGCCCTGCTTCCTCCTCAGTTCTTTCCCCTTGGAGTCTAAGGGAGCTAGGCTGTTACCCTGTGTGACCGAGGAAAGAAAGAGGTACCCAGACCTAAATGAAGAAGCTAGATACACCAGGTAGCCAGTTCCTAGACAGAAGCCCCAAGAAGGGGGACGGTGGGAGGGAGAAGATACCTGATGACTGAGATCCCCTCAAAGATCTACTGTTACGGTAAGTTCTTAAGTAATTGTTCTATCTTCTTCGGAGGTATCTCAGTCATCAGGTAACACTGTAGGAACGAGTATCAAGCAGTTACAAGTGCATAACAGACAGTCTGGGAGGAGAGCTCTCCATAAACTTAAGACAGGAGTTCCTGTAACACAGCCCTGCCAAATCCTGCATGAGCTCTTGAGGCAATGGCCAGACTGTAATGCTAGGTGAAAGTATGGACTGTATTTCGGGTGGCAGCCAAGCAAATATCAGTGGCTGAGACCACTTGGAAATGAGCCATAAGGTAGCCATTACTCCACTGGAATGAGCCTTGACAGCACCAGGCAATTCTTTGCCATATTTGTTGTAGGGGAACACAATGCAATTTGCCAACCAGTCAGATAAACATTGCTTAGAAAGTGAAACGTCCTCTCTACCTGGGGTGAAAGAAACAAATAACTGCTTTGACTTTCTAGACTTTTTAGTCCTGAGCAAGTAGTACTTCAAAGTTCTGCGCACATCTAACATATGGAGCAATGCTTCCCCTGGATTGACATGCTCAGGAAAATAAACAGGAATGTAGATAGACTGGTTGAGTGTGAACTCTGAAACCACCTTAGGGAGAAACTTAGGATCTGTGCACAAAGACACCCTGTCTTTGTGAAAAATCAAATAAGGCTCCTCGCACCAGAGGGCTGAAGCTCTGAAATTCTTAGAGCAGAAGTAAGTTGCAGCTAAAAATAGTGCTCTCCAAAAGAGAGTGCAAATTTCAAGATGCGATTGGCTGAAAAGGCGACAGGGTCAATTTTTCCAAAATAAAATTGGGGAACGGATTAGAGGTTTCAGATGCAGGATGCCCCGAAGGCAGCTACGGGAGACATCCGGCTGAGCAATCGTGCGGTCTCACATGGGCTCATGGAATGCAGAAATGGCCGGAAGGTGGACCCTGAGTGAAGAATATGGGAGGCGTGAGTCTGACAGCAAAATCGGGTAGTCCAGGATATGATTCACTGAGCAGGTGAATTGATCTAAACTCTGGCAGCCCAGATGGCAAACCGCTTCCACTTCATGGCATATGTGGCTCAAGTGGAAGGCTTCTGGGTGGCCACTAGGACGTCCGCCACCTTGTAAGACACCCAGAACCTGGCAATGGCTATGTTCTCAGGAGCCAGGCATGCAGGTGGAGTGACCTGAGATTGGAATGGACCAGGGTCCTCTGGTCTTGGGTCAGCAGGTTCCTGCAAAGAGGAAGAGGGACCACAGGATCCTCCGCCATCTACTGGAGGAGGGGGAACCATATCTGGCGAGGCCAGAATGGAGCCACCAGCATCATGCCAGCCCCCCCCCATCTGCACCTTGATTAGCACCCTCTGAATCGGGAGAGACTGAAGGAATGCATAAAGAAACCTCCCACTCCGAGAGGGATAACGTGTCTTGCCAGAAAACTCCAGGCCCTGAATCTAGGGAGCAGAAATTGGGCAGTTTTGCTTTGAATGGGGACTCAAAAAGGTCCAACTCTGGATGACCCCATCTGTCAAACAAGTCTTCTGCAGTGGATAATAGAAGCTCCCATTCGTGCATGCTGAACTAAGTCCTGCTGAGATTGTCCGCCAGGGTGTCTCGAACACCTAACACATGGACCACAGAGTGTCAGACTGTGAGTTATCACCCAGTACTACACTCTCATGGCCTCCCTGCAAAGCTGGTACAAATGAGCCCCCCCACCGGCACGTGTTGATGCAGTATACCATGCTTAGATTGTCCAACTGCACCAGCAGCTGACCAGGTGTATCTGTATCTGAAAGACCTGCATGCTGTAGAGCACTGCTCTCATCTCCAGGACATTGACATGCAGGGAGGCTTCTCACTGGGACCAGGAGCCCTGGGTTTGGAAGGGACCCAGGTGCGCTGCCCAGACCCGAGACATCTGTGGTTAGGATCTGATGTGGGGAAGTAATCTGGAATGGAACTCCTTGAAGCAGATTCAGGCGGTCCATCCACCATTGCACTACCTTGTATACTGGGGAAGAGACTTAAACTGGTTGGTCTAACTTGTCCAGGTGCTGGTCCCACCACAGGGTCCGCTGGAGAGTACGCATGTGGAGCCTGGCCAGCAGAATGGTGAGTGTGGCAGTTGCCATCAGGCCCAGCAATCTGAGGTACAGTATACCCTGACAGGAATGTACTGGCTTTGGGCAACTACCTGAGCTTTGGCTACGAGGCACTCCCTTTTTGGGGGCAGGAAGACCTTCCCCTGTGCAGAGTCCAGAATTATTCCTGTATACTGCAGTCTTTGGGGTGGTACCAGAACCGACTTGGGCGGGTTGACGGTAATGCTCAGAGAGTGGAAAAGCTGGACTGTTGGCTTCAGAGTCAGCAAAAGCTGTTCCCTGGATGGAGCCTTTAGGAGCCAATCATCCAGATAAGGGAAGACGTACAGTCCCTCTCTTCTGAGAGCTGCTGCGACCACTGCCAAGCACTTGGTAAAGACTTGCGGTGCAGAGTAGAAGCCAAAGGGCAACACTTTGAACTGGTAATGCTTGCTCTGAAAGGCAAAACAGAGAAACTTCCTGTGAGGAGGAAAGACCGAGATGTGCAGGAAAGCATCCTGTGCATGTCCAGTGAACAGAGCCAGTTCTGTGTGTTGAGGAGGGGCATTAGGCCTGGCAAAGTTACCATCCGAAACCTTTTGTACTGGACAAACAGATTGAGGTCCTTTAGATCTAAAACAGGCCTCAGATCTCCGGTCTTTTTGGGGACCAGGAAAAACCTGGAATAAAACCCCTTGTTTCTCTGGCACCTGGCCACTAGCTTGATGGCCTGCTTGCACAGAAGAGACTGCACCACCTCCTGTAGAACAGACAAGTGAGCCGAGGGATAACTGGAGGGTGGAGGTGGGGTGTCTGGAGACTGCCCGGTGAACTCCAAGCTGTGGCCTTTTTCTATGATCTGCAGAATCCATGCATCCGAAGTTATAGTTCTCCATTGATTCAGATGGCGGGAGAACCGACCTCCGACCACCACCTCCTGGTCTGGGACCAGAGGGAGGGAGGTCTGGCAAGGAGTCAAGCAGAGGTGGAGCCAGCTGCAGAGGCTGGTCCCTCACTTCTGGGGTGCTTGGCTGCTGCCCCAGCACTGATGGGAGCAGGCAAGGGAGCCTGGACTCTGCATTTTCCCTGGGGACAGGGAGCTGTTTCAGACCTAGTGTTCTGTTTATGAAAATGAGGCGGTCCTCTGTGCTTTGGTTGGGTATGATAGAGGGAGTGGATCAATTTGAGGGCCCTGCCCAATACTTGCAAATCATTTATGATATCCTGGACATCAGGACCAAACAGTTTGGTGCCATTGAAGGGGGCATTAAGCACTTTTTGCTGCATATCAGATGCAAACTCCGATTCTCTGAGCCAGGAGTGCCTGTGTAGGCATATGTCTGTGGCAGCTGCGAGAGCAACAGTGTCAGCCATGTCATGCAAAGCTCTAAGGAAGTGCTTGCTAACATCCTCAGCTGCTTGGAGGGACTGAAGCAGCTCCTGCTTTTGGATGCCCTCTGGAAAGGCCTGAACTGCAGCCTTTCCCTTCTTCCAACTGGCATTCTAGTATTTAGCCATGTATGACAGATAGTTGGCAATCCTCAGACCTAGCATAGAGGAGGCATAAACCCTTTTTCCCCAGAGGTCAATCCTATGGGACTCTTTGTCTGGGGGAAGGGAACTAAGGTATTTAGGTGCCTTAGATCTGTCATGAGCAGCCTTAATGACCACTGAGTCAGTTTCTGGCTGGGCAGCATAACCGGAGAGCCTGGGGAGGGTGTGATGAAGTTTGTCTGCCCTGCGTGGCATAACTGGCACCATGTCTGGTTTGTGCCAGTCTGCCATGGCTGCATTCTTTAAATGTTTCTGTGTTTCTTATCTGTTTCTTTTCCTGCTCCGAATTGTTGTCCAAACCATGCACTGCGACCAGATTATTGACCAGGAATGGACCGGGACGAATAAACGCATACAGTCCCCTAGGCTGATGGTGAGTCCGTTACCCATTCCTGGAGGAGAGCTCCAGAAGTAGGAGGTTTCTTCACTAGCAGACAAGGGTGTGTGTAGTTATGTCAAACACGTGACCGTACTATATTCAGGTCCGACAACCCTAATTGTCACTAACACTAACAGGGTGGATACATTGTACAGAAATCTTCTTATCTGTGTCAGTCTTCATCATTCATCACCTTTGGGAACATGACCCCGTGTGAGTTTTTTTTTTTTTTTTTTTTAGGAAGGTGGAGCCGAGGCTCCATCGGCGCCACCCTCGAGGCCAACGCATTGCGTGGCGCCCGCGGGTTGGCCGTTAGGCACTGTCGACTCCGCCTGCCTGCCAGTTTTTCGTCTCCCGCCATCGAGGTTACCTCGTGGGAAGCTACCACAGAACCAACTTGAGGCCTACCCCCTATGCAGTTTTGTCTCAACCATTTTCCTCCGTGCCGCAGTCCGGCTCCTTTCCTGCCGGTTCTAGTTGCCTTACTCGACGTTGCTTGGTAAGATCTTTCAATTTATTTTATTCTTGCCAACGTCTAGTCTGTTTTTGGTGTTTTTTTTTCCTTGTAGGTCATGTCTGGGCCGGCGGGCAAGAAGACTCTGAAGACAGGACGGCCCCCCATGAGACGGTGCCCTTGCGGACGTAAATTTTCCGTCACCGACCAGCACGACTGTTGCCTTACATGTCTTGGACTGCTTCCGCGACATGGATTAAATGCAGCCTGTTTCTCCATGTACGCGGGTCATCAAACAATGCGTGTGGAAAGTGGGTGAGCTCTGCCAACTTTCAGGGTCGGTGCACACCGCCGGGCCAAACCACGTATTCTCGGTCTTTCCTCGGGTCCCTCCCAGTTCTACATGGACCGAGGAGGAGGGCCCTCGACTACTAGTAGCCTGGCTGTTGCTGAGGCTCGCCGGTGCAGAAGGCCCGTCCTGCTCCCTTCAGGCGGGCAGAGGCGCTGCCATGTCGCCCTTCGGGGGTGAAGGCTCCTCCAGTGTTGGACCCACGGTTCGCAAGGCCCGGGTCGGCACCATCCTGGATGCCGTTGGTCAGTGCCGTTTGTGGCGCCGTGGGCCCTGACTGAGCCGTCATCGGTGCCGGTTTGTTGCTCAGTGCCGTAGCTGCTGTTGGCGCAGTTCGTGGCACCGATACTGCTTGCGGCACCGTGGGAGTTTCTACGGTGCCATCTTTGGCTTCTTCTCGCGCCGAGGTTGAGCACAACGCCGTGTCCGACTTGGGACTCTGCACCATGGGGGCTTCTGATTCCGCTGTTGGCGCCGCCTCTGCCCTCGGTGCCATTCGCGCTCGCCGTGGAGCAGGCGTCCACCGTCCTTAAGCGTGGATGGCACCGTCTGGGCCGTGGTAAATTGCCGTCCCGCCTTGGCGCCATTGCAGTGCCATGGGGCCAGACGGCGCCGTGGCTGGCTCTGACTCTGGGACTGCTGTTCGGGCGGGTGCCATGCCCTCCGCCGATACCACTCGTGGTGCTGTGGGGGGCACCGGCGCTGGCTCAGGAATGGTCTTTGTTTCTGGCACCCCATTTGGCAAGGATGGCACCGGGCACCCTCCTACGGTCTGGCAAAGGGCCTCGGCTTCTACCTCTTCGGAGGCAGAATCTGTCTCCGAGTCAGACGAGCAGTCTGACTCCCTGGGGTTGACAGCCCTGTAGTGTCCTCGATAAGCCGGAGTCGGCCCCCTTCTGAGGTGGGGTCGGTGACTGCCAAGACTGGGGTCAGGGGTGCTGACCAGCGGGCATGGGGTGCTGGCCCCCATTGCTGTGCAGCCTGGTCTTGGTAGGTTCACTGACCCCTCAGCAGTGGTGCCCCCACCTGTGGTGTGCCTGGATCGCCCAACTTTGGGGCAGATCAAGGCTTCTACGGGAGGGGAGGGCACTGTGCCCTGGATAGCTCCTTCGGGGGCTGGCCAGTGCTGTCGGCTACCTAGGCTGGCCCTCTCGAGGAGGAGGGCTCTTTCAGACTCCGAGGGGCATGGGGTCTGTATGGCGACCTTTTTCTGGGGCCCACCTGGGCTCTAGAAGAAGCCGTAGTGTGGATCTCTGCTCTTCCTTCTCGGTCTCTTTGAGAGAGCCCCATTCTTTTGAGGTAGGGGACTGTCCTTCTAGACCTATATGGCCCCAGTCGCCTCACAGGGGGGATTCTTCCGGGCGCAGCCAAGGCAGTACCGGAATGATTGTTCAGCTGTCGGCTGTGGAGTCTTCCGGAGCACCTTCTTCTTTGGGTGCTGTGGGTCCACTCCTTAGCCCAGGCGGAGGTCAGCTGATATCTCTTCTCTGCTCTGTCCCCATCCCTCTGCCACATTCTCCTGTGCTCCCAGGCATCCTTGGTCCTAGCAGGCCTCTCTCCTGGGAGCAGTTCAGGGCTGTGACTGCTCAGTTCCCAGCTTACGTTGGGGCAATGGACAGACAGGTTTTTCAACCTCCCCCTGAGCAGCCGCCCTCTGAACAGTCGGTGCCCTTCAATTCTTCATCCCCCTCTTCTGGGCCTTCTGTCCACATCTCTCCAGCCACTGATCTTGCTGAGTAGCAGCGTTTCCCTTGTGGTGCCGCCCTGGCCTGCTCCCTTTCGGGAGGCATCGTTGTGTTCCTGGCAGAGACCCTTCTCCGGAGATCCTGCCCCAAGGGACCTCAGCCAGAGGTATTGTGCACCCCCGGAGTCTCCAGGTTCCATGCCTCATCCACAGTCTGGATTGACACAGTTGGATACTCCTGATGGGCTTCGCTCCCGTCACCGTGCCTGGCCCCCAGATCAAGACTCCTCGGATTTTGACTTCTGGGGTAGGAGGACTTTCTACTCGGCACGATTACTTCTTTCTATTTCTGCACATCAGGCCCACTATGCAGCCTATGACAGGTTCTTGTGGTCCAGGCTGGGTCAGCTCCTAGCCTCATCGCCTGATACGGAGCTAACCAGACAAGCCATTGCACTCTCTGCACATGGCCTGGAGCTAGCAAGGCACCAAGCGAGGGCATCCTCTGATGCCAACAAGGTAGCTACTAGGGTCGTAGGGACAGCGATCTGCACTAGGCGGACGGTATGGCTGCATCTTTGCTGGTTGTCACCCTTGGCCCGGCGTAGGGTGATTGACTCCGCTCACCAGGGGACCTATCTCTTCTCCCGTAGAGCGAGATGGCGTTTGTCGGGGCAACTTCCTTCCCCCTCCGGGGGGACTCCGTCTCACTCTCCCCACTCTCGGGTCTCTCCAGGCCCTGAAGGTTCCCCTCTTAGTGTTTCACCCACTGAGAGCTAAGGGATTTTATCCCTTAGGGAGTAAAAGAAAACCCCCTTCGGGGGCTCAGTACTCACCCAACAGTGATGAATGGTGAAGATTGACACAGATAAGATATGAAAATTATGTACCTACCGTAATTATGATCTTTCTGTGTATCTTCACCTTTCATCATGATCCCACCCTCTGTCCCCCTGGGGCCTCAGTCTCTGGGTCCCCCTTCCTCCCTCTTTCTGCCCATCCCTCCCCCTCTCCTTTTTTAGGAGTAGGGTAAAACAGGGGCATTATGAAATGTTCCTGGACATGTGTCCTGGTAATCCATGGGTAATGTTTAAATATTAGAATTAGTCCTTTGTTGTGCTGCCTCTCCTGATGTGTTTCACAAGATGAAACTCTTTCCTTCCCCAAAACTTGAGTGATTTTATTTTTGGTGGGGGGAGACGCAAAATGAAAAAATGTCACACTTGTAGACAGGTCTTTATTTTTTTTGTAGAACAGGGGCACACAGGGGATAATGTTGCAGGAGAGTGGGAAGCCGGGGGCGGGGCACTTCTTCTCCAGTGCCTTGGCTTCACCCTGTGGGGTGGGAGTTGACAGTTGCCCTCCTTTCTTTCCTCCTCCCTGTTCCCATCCAACCTATTTCTCCTTGTTTAAAAAAAAAAAAAAAATTTCTCTCGTTTTTTTCACCAGTAATCTTTTCTTGAGAGGGTGTTAATTCCCTGTACCCTGTCCGTCTTCCAGAATAGCCGACTCTGCTTATCTGGAGTGTTTGCCAGTTATTCCGTGCCTTGAATTCTGGCAGAAAGCCTTTGCTACTTCTTGCAGTTCCTATACAATCTGGAGACGGAGCAGGGTCTGGGATGTGTTAACCTCCTTCCCTCTCTGCCTAAATTCTTTACCCACCCTACCTCCCTCCCTCTTCCTTTTCCAGAGATTGGGGCCCCTCCCAATCCCTTTAGTTTCCAACTCTTCTCCCTTCCTGTCCTCGCAGTCGTCATTTCTCCTTTTGGTTCATATATCTTTTCCTTTTTCTGTCCCTTGGACTTCTTTGTCCCACCCTCCACTCCCTTCCTCTTACCGCTCCGGTGACTCAGAACTGGCGGGCAGGAGGAATTGACACAGCCAAACGGCCAACCCGAAAGCGCCACACAGTGCGTTGGCCTCGAGGGCTACACTGATGGTGTGTCGGCTCCACCTACCTTTAAAAAAAAAAAAAAAAAAAAATCCGCCGGGGTCCTGACCTCCAGCAGATACCCAACAGTGAAGAATGGTGAAGATACACAGAAAGATCATAATTACGGTAGGTACTTAATTTTCATTTCTCCAGGTCAAGGAGGGCCTGGGATTCTGTTCAGTTTAGTTTGTGCTTCCAAGAAGTGGGAGGGGGTTTCCAACCAAGTCCGGACCAGAAACATTTGAACAAGTTTGTCCACCACACAACCTTCAAGATGGAGTCCTTGTGGTCCTTCATACGGACAGTCCAACTAGGGAATTATTTAATGTCAGTAGATGGGAGGTATGCCTTGCTCTTCGTCCCCATTCAGCAGTTGCACCAAAAGTTTTGAGGATGTGATGCAGGGGCAGCATTTCCCTTTTTTACTTTCTATTCTGACCCCTCCCCATTTTCACCTCGCCAGTTACCGGAACCTCCTTCTGCCTGCCGCGGGAATTCTTTGGTGTTCCAGGCTGCCATCAGTCTTTGCTTGACAACCTCCCGGATACCTGACCATAACCTATGGTTATCCTCCCGGGGGCTCCCTGGTTCCACCAAGTCGGGAGGAGGATTCTTCATTTGACAGTTGGGGCCTCGTCAGGAGGACCTGGTGAGGCACAGGAGGAATTGACGAGACTCTGCTGTGGTATGGGGAGGGAGCAGGGCGGCCTTATCTGTCAGGCACTGCTGGGGGATATTTTTTTCCTTTTGCTGTGCCCTCCCCTTATTCCACCCAGAGCATGATCCTGAGAGGTGACTCAGCAAATCGCCTATCAGGGCCGACAGAAGGGTGGGTAAGCCCCACCCTACATTCAGTACTCCCCTGTAGCTCACACTCTGGGCAGGTGACTGCTTTGTGTCACTTGTCATGCAAGTGGGTGTGTGTCAGTGAGGTCACTCCAGCGGGACCGCTTATTCCCTCCTGAAGGCCCCCCTCTTGGGTCACTAGGGGGCGGTTGTGCTATGGAAGGAGGTTCCCTCCCTCAGGCAGAAGGCATCCAGTGGACACCTGAACCCTCCCTCACTGGTCAGCACCAGGCATCCCGGACTCTGGGTGGGAACCTGGGTTATCCGAGTGGCAAGTGGTAACTCTGTTGCTGCACTGGCTGGCCGACCGAGGACAGCATTTCCAGTATCAGACATATCTCTTCGGCATTACGACCATGCCCAAGGTTGTTTTTTTTTCCTTTTCTTAAAGCTCCTGATCTTGCTGGTGCTGCACTTGAGACTGCAGGGGCATCACGTCTACTCCTGTCTAGTTGACCTGTTCATCTTAGCTCTAACTACACGTCTAATGGAAAGGTCAGTGTCAGATGAGTTCTTGATGGCTGGAGCATCTGAGGATGGTATCCCAGATGGATGAGTGGAAAGTATCCCATCAGTGGCTGAAAAGCCACTCAATGGTCTAGGTTCACAGACTTTGTCGGATTCTAGATCTGATGACTGCAGTGATAGAGCTAGTACTATGGGCTCAGTCGCATATATGGACTCTCCAGAACAGGATGCTGAAGGTATGGTTCTCAGCCTTGGATTTCTACCAGGCTCTAAGCCCGCTGTCTCAATCAGTGCTGCAGTCGCTGACATGATGGGGAACCACAAGAACCTCAGCAAAGGGTTTGTCTGGTTCAGATGCCTGATGTCAGTCTGGCTGGCTGGGGAATGGTCTTGTACCAAGTTCTGCTTCACAGGTTCAGTAACCCAGGAACAGCAGCTTTGGATACACTTGCAGGAAATGAGGGCAGTGTTCCTTACTATGTCCATTTCCTAAATCAGCTGCAGTCCAGGGCTGTGAAGGTAAGGTTGGACAGCACCGATGCATTAGCATACATAAACAGTCAAGGAGGCACAATTGATTGGGCCTTGCTCACAGAAGCAACCATGGTGCTTTTGTGGACAGAAGGTCATTCTGCCCATTCAGATTTGCAGGCCAGTTTTGAAGCTAAGTTGAGGGACAGTTCATCGAGGGAAATAGACTTGGATATCAGATGTGTTAGGCTTCTGTGAAGACTGTCTGGTCACCCTCAGATCGATCTCTTCACGCCAAAGGAAAAGGCTCAGGTGCCAAGTTTCTTCAGCTGGTTCCAGCACCCTCAAGGAGAGGTGGTGGATGTTCTGCCTCAGACATGAGATTCTCCCAGCGCTTAATTGTGCCTTCCTGTACCACTGCTTCCCATGGTAGATCAAAAAGATAACGAAGTCGAGAGGAAGCTTCCGCATGATAGCCACCTGAGTGGCCAAGAAGGTAGTGGTTCTAGGGACATGGATATGTTGTTCATCCACACTTATTGGCAGGCTCCTTGCCACTTTAAATCTTGCCGGAAGGTCTTCAAGCTGGCTCCTCCCACCCACCCGGGTGGTAAAACTCTCGGCCCCGCCCCATGTCGCTAGATCTTCCTTACCGCTTGGAAGCTCAGGTTCCCTCCTTAATGCTCTGCGTATAAGACTGGTTCCTAATTCTTCAAAGTTGAAATCAAAAGTTTTGCTAAAAGACTTGGGTCTTCTTTCCTGTGCTCACGATGGACAAATCGACTCCCAGTTTCGGAGGTGCCCTTGCGGGCAGAGGTCATCTGCGTGGATCCGCACTCCACGTACGTCTACTGCTTGGGCCTTGAGCATGACCCCAGGCCTGCGACATGCTTTCGTCCTTTTACGAGCCTCAGTCCTTGAAGACCGTGCTGCCCGATTACAACTGGGGCGCCCGAGAGAGAAATTCACCGGTGAAATCTAAAGAGGTCCAGTTACGGTGTCCGCGGCGCGGTCTCGGCGGATCAGCTCGAGCAGATGATCGCCTCGAAGAGGAGGTGCGGCGCGGCCGCTTCTACCGGCTGCAGCATTTGTCCCACTCTCTCGGTGCCTCGTGACCGGCTTCTTCTTAAGGAGCTTTGTCTGACCCTCTCGACAAAAGCTGAGGGTCCAACTTCTTCTGGACCCTTTTTCAGGTCCAAAAGAGCAAGAGTAAGTCTCACTGTCGGCGGCTCTTGGGAGGCGGGAAAGATCCCCTCCCTTCTTGTCAACAGTAGGCCAGTCGACCCACAACCGGCCACTGGTCTCACGGTGTCCCTGTCAGGCCAGTTGACCGAGACTTCCATCGACGCGGTCGAGATTTTTCTCGATCCGTTAGACGGGTTGTCAGCTGGAGAAGCTGAGAATCCCCTCTCCCCGGTTCCCCCGGTGGGAGTTGAGGATCCCGTCGGCTCGACTGTGCCTCCGGTTCCGGAGCCTTCGGTGAGATCGTCCGAGCCGAGGTGAGTGCCGATTTCCAACACTTCTCCTCGCCTTCCTCGGCCTAGTCGAGACTCTCGGTCTCGGTCTCGGACATCCTCGCGGTCCAGCCGATCCGCCGCTCTTCCTCGGACGAGGGGAGGCTTCGGCGCAAGTTGCGTCGGAGGTATGAGGAGCTCATGTGGCAACACCTCATTTTGACCGGGAATAAGCCGACCCAGTCGTCTTCCCCGGCCATTAAGTGGCTGTCACCGGAGCGGCCAAAACAACCCCTCGTTGTAGCCGAGGAGCCTGTTCCCAGGCCGGTTGTTCGGCCAATTCCAGCTGCCCACGATTCTGGTGGAACCTCCGCCTCCACAGCCGTTAGTTGGGGCTCCGACCAAAAATTCTCGGTCGGCTATGGGTTTGCCGTAGGCTGTCTGTCACCCTCACTCCCGATAAACCTCGGCAGGTGGAGGGTGGCTCAGGCTCGAGCAGCTCTTTGAGGACTCTTCCAGGTCCGAGGATGATTCCTCCCTTTTCTCCAAGCGCATGGACTTGGAGTCCTGGGAAGGACAGTCAGTGGCGATAGCCCTTCGTCCTTCTTGGATTCTTGGCTCATCTCGGAGTCCACGGGATGAAGCTCGAACCCATTCCTAAGCAGGCAGGTATCCCCTCACGGAGATTCTGGACCGGTCTCTAAGAGGTCTTTCGGTGGCCGAGGCCATAGTGGGTCCGGCCTTGGAGCTTTGGCAGCGCCCTGCTTCCTGCCCTGCGCCTTCGGCCAGAATGGCCAGGAAGTATGCGGTCCCTACCGGTTCCCTGTCCGGTTTTGAACACCCTCTGCGGAGGGTTGGTTACCGACAGCGTTTTCGGCGTGCGAGAGCGCCAGGGATGTGACAAACCTCCTGACAAGGAATCCAGAAATTGGATTATGCGGGCGAAAAGTCTATGCTGCGTCCTCTCTCGCCCTTCGTCAGGCCAGTCGGCGTCCTCATGGCATTTTTCTCATGCCCTGTTGGGCTCCCTGGATGAGTCGTCCTCATCTTCCAGCGGATCTGCAGACTGCGGTCAGGCAGGTCTCGGGACCAGGGCAGGAGCAGTGGCCAAACAGCAGCTCCAGACTGCTTTGAGACATCGGGGACTCATGTGCCAGGTGGGTGGCGGCCGAGTGGCTCACGCGTCGTCGGGCTTGGCTGAGGATATCCACCTTACCGGATACCCAGCACAAGTTGGCGGATGTTCCCTTTTGGGACTGACCTCTTGACCCTGGGGTGGAAGGTCACCTGCAGAGGATCGAGAAGTCCAATGCTACCTTGGACTCGGTCTCTTCCGCTCAGAAGAACAAGGCACAAGCCACAGCCTAAGCCTTCGTCCTTCTGCGCCATGGCCGCTCGGCCAGCAATGTCAGGGCCAGCAGGCTCGACCTTGGCATCCCAAACCCAAGCGGCCGGCTTCCTCCAACAGGAAGCAGGGAGGAAAAGGCCCAGGAGGCTCCTCAGCGGTCCCTCCTCAAGCTTGCCCAGTGACGGGCTGAGGGTGTCGCCCCATCCCGTCCTCCCACCTGGTTCCCCATGGAAATCTGGCTCAACACTTCCTTTCCACCTGGTCCGCTGTTACCACGGACAGGTGGGTACTGAAGGTGGTGGGAAAAGCCTGCCTCTAGAATTCGAGCAGGCCCGCCCTTCAAACCCGTCGCACCTCGGGGCCTCGGGGTCCGCAGCCTCACTGGCGGCTCGTCGAGCCGACATTGCTCTCCTCCTCCAAAGGAGGTGATAAAGGGAGGTGGAGGACCCCCCTCAGACTCTGGGGTTCATGTCCAGGTATTTCCTGGTTCCGAAATGGACGGGGCTGGCGCCCATTCTCGACCTGCCTGACCTGAACAAGTTCCTAAGGTCTCAGACCTTCAGAATGGTCACTCTGGCACAGATAATACCATCTCTGGAACACGTGGGTTCTGCTCTCTGGACCTACAGGACACGTTCTTTCCGTCCCTATCCGTCCGTCACATGGAGATTCCTTCGCTTTCGAGGGAGGATCCCTAATCGAGTTCAAGCCATGCCCTTGACTTATCTCCAGCTCCCAGGGTTCACCAAATGCATGGCAGTGGTGACAGCATTCCTGTGGCCCGAGGGTCCGGGTGTACCCTTACCTGGACGATTGGCTGATAGCAGCCCCTCAGACAGGAGGTGGAGCGGTCCAGAGATCTGGCCCTCCAGGTTTGCTCTCTAGTCGGCCTTCTCATCAACGAGGCCAAGTCAGAACTCAAGCCGAAGCAGGTGATCCTGTTCATCGGGGCAGAGCTCGACTCTCTTCGAGCCAGAGCACGGCTCCCGGCGGACAGGGCCGAGGTTCTTACCTCCTTTGCCCAATCATTTCTGGTTGGGCAATCGCGCCCTTCCCGGGACTTCCTGCGCCTCCTGGGTCTCATGGCGGCCTGTACCAGCGTGGTCTGTTGGGCACGCTGGCACATGCGCCCCCTTCAGTGGGGACTGACCAGCCAGTGGTCTCGCGCACCAGAACCACCACCACTACCTCAGAGGTTGCAAAGAAGCACAGCAGTTGGACCACAGTGGGCTCAGGGAGGATGAGGATGGTGAAACAGAGGCAAACCCAGTCCAGATGTTACACCACAATCCATCGCCATTCTGGGCACAGCTCCCTATAGATACACCACGCAGAGGAGACTAAGGAGGCTGAGGACAACTGTCACAAGGGAGGCCACAGGAAGGAGGCAGAGGACACCACAAGGAAAGGAAGCAGCTCCTGGTGGGGACTCGGTTATTAGAGGATAGAACTGTGGGGAGCTGGGAAAACTGAAGTAAGGTGCCTGCCTGGTGCCATGGCTTGGAGGGACAGGAAGAGCATCCTCAGGATCACAAGAACAGCTGCAAGGGATTCTGAGCTGGACGTAATTGTCCACCTAGGGACAAATGACTTGCTCATCATGAGGTTAGAGCAGTGCAGGAGGACATTGCAGAGTTGGGAGGGGCCTAAGACAAGTAGCACACACAGTATCCTTCTCAGAGTGCTGCCTGTCAAAGGCATGGGGGAGGCGAGGTAATTGGCACCATGCAGTTTAATGAATGGTTGAAAAAATGGTGCGGAGCACAGGGTTTAGCTTCATTGGGGACTGGGGTTCCACCTGGAGGGACACCAGCCTATACTGGCAGGATGGTCTACATCTGTCCAGGAAGGAACAAGTCTTTTGAGCAATCGGTTTAAATGCTTCATTGGCAAGCTTTTAAACTAGTCAATGGGGAGGCACTGACAAGCAGCAGAAAAATCCCAGCCTCTCCTACAAAACAGGGTACTAAATGAGAAAAAGACCAAGGTAGAGCGGTCAGTGGGGGATGCTGCAACAGAAGGTAAGGCCATCAAAAATGGAGAGCAATGAGTACCAATGCCCGTAGTCTAGGTAACAAGCTTCCTGAATTAGTGGCCTTGATGGAGGAGAACATCTGGATATCGTGGCAGTCACAGAAACATGGTACACAAAACCATGACTGGGACGAAACATACCAGGATACACTATCTACAGGAGGGACAGGGAGGGTAAAGGGGAGGAGTAGTTCTTTACATAGGGAAGGAATAAAAGCAACAGAACAAAAGGGTAAACAGGGAGGAGAAGAAGCACTGTGGGTAAATTTGGAGACAGGCAATGGCACCACAATCCGCTGAGGGTTGTATACAGACCCCTTCTCGGGAGGAAATGGACGAAATGATAGAAAGTATACTTAGAATGGCAGAAAAAGGGGAGATATTGCTGATGGGTGATCTGAATATGCCAGATGTTAACTGGAGTGCAGTTGCAGCTGCCACTTGAAGAGTGCAGTTATTCTAGATGCCCTACAGGGCATGCCTTGAGACAACTAGTACTGGAGCCCACTCGAGAGGAGCAATATTAGACTTGATACTCTCAAATGGAGATGGAGAGAGGATCACAGATGTAGAAGTGGGTAGCCATCTGGGAACTAGCGACCATCGAACAGTATGGTTCACAATAAACACAGCAATAGAGTCAAGCCATACAAAGACAGAAGTACTGGACTTTTAGGAGGCTGACTTTGCCAAAATAGGTGAGTCTAAGGAATGCACTAGCAAATGGGCGGGAAGGAGGGTGGAAGAACAATGGGAATAATAAAACTGCCATCACAGAAGTACTGAGCCTTTGTGTGAAACAAATAAACAAAACAAGACGATGTAAGAAATCACTATGGTTCTCAAAGGAAGTGGCAGTGAAGGTTCAAGAGAAAAGAAAGCATTCAGGAAGTACAAGGAATGCAGCAGGAGCAGGACAGAGAACTGTATCAGTTAAAGCAAAGGAGGCTGGAAGGCAGTCAGAACAAGAAGGCCCAAACTGAGGAAAAGATAGCCAACTCAGTTAAGAAGGGAATAAAACCTTTATAGGTACATCAGGAGCAAAGGAAGACCAAGGGAGGGATAGTGAAGGCTTAATAAAGGGGAGGGAGGGTGGGCAGAGGAGAATGTGAAAAGGCAGAGATACTAAACAAATATTTTTGCTCAGTATTTACAAAGGAAGAGGGGGAGGTACATAAAACAAACAGTAGTAACACTCTGGATACAGAAGTTGATACCAGCCCATTTACAGAAGAAAGGGTTCTGAAAGAACTCTTAAAACTGAAGGTGGACAAAGCAATGGGGCCTGATGGGATTCATCCCAGAATTCTAAAAGAACTAAGGGTAGAACTAGTGACACCACTGACCACCCTCTTTAACAAATCATGGGAGGATGGGGTGGTACCCGAGGACTGGAGGAGGGCAGATGTGATTCCCCTTCACAAAAGTGGGAGCAAGGCAGAAGCAGGAAACTATAGACCTGTTAGTTTAACCTCAGTGATAGGAAAATGATGGAATCACTTCTAAAGGAAAAGTATAGTCGTATCTAGAGGCCAGAAGGGCACAGGACCCTAGGCAGCATGGATTCACAGCTGGAAGGTCATGCCAGACTAATCTGATAGATTTCTTTGACTGGGTGACCAAAGTAGTAGATCAGGAGGGCTGTGGACATGGCCTACCTAGACTTTGCAAGGCATTTGACACAGTCCACACAAAAGATTAATATATAAGTTAGCCAGCCTGGGTGGGTCCCAAGATGACAGCCTGGGTAAAGAATTGGCTGGAGAATAGGACACAGAAGTAATAGTAAATGGAGTCCACTCAGAAGAAAGGAGGGTTACTAGCGGGGTACCGCGAGGTTCAATATTAGGACCAGTTCTCTTCAATGTCTTTATAAGCGAACATTGCAGAAGGACTGGAAGGAAAAGTATGTCTCTTGCAGATGACACTAAGATCTGCAACAGAGTTGATGCACAGGGTGGGGTGGAAAGGATGAGAAGGGACTTGAAGGTTAGAAGAATGGTCAAATGTATGGCAGCTTAGATTCAGTGCTAAGAAGTGCAAGGTAATGCACCTGGAAACAAAACCCAGGGAAGAGTACACAATGGGGGTGAGATACTAACAACAACAAAAATGGAAAGGGACCTGGGTGTAGTCATATCAGATGACCTAAAGGTGGGCAAGCAATGTGAGAAGGCAGCAAGGAGGGCTGGGGATACTGGGATGCATAGGGAGGCATCACCAGTAGAAAACAGGAAGTTGTTATCCCTCTGTACAGACAGCTGGTGAGACCCCATCTGAGTACTGTGTGCAGTTCTGGAGACCCAATCTCCATAAAGACATAGACAGGATGGAAGCTGTCCAGAGGAGGGCAACTAAAATGGTGCAGGGTCTGCACCGGAGGACATATGAAGAGAGACTTAAGGAGCTTAATATGTATAGCCTCGGGAAAGGAGGAGAGGGGACATGATAGAAACTTTCAAGTACCTCAAGGGAATCAACAAAGTCCAAGAGGGTAGCATCTTTCAAAAAGAGGTGTGCAAGAACAAGAGGCACAATTTGAAGATAGAGGCGGCTCAGAGGTAATTTAAGGAAGTATTTTTCACGGAGGGTTGTGGATGCATGGAATGGCCTTCGGAGGAAGGTTGTGGAGTCAAAATCAGTGGTGGAATTCAAGCATGCATGGGATAGTCATAAGGCAATTCTGGGGGTGGGGTGAGGAAGAAGTAGACTGCTGGTTAACTAGGATCTGCAGCTTATCCAGTAGGTAGGAAATGGGCAGACTGGGTGGGCCAAGCGGTCCTTATCTGCCCATCAAATTCTATGTTTCTATGAGCCATCCTTGGCGGGATTGGAGAAGGCCCTTCCTCCTTTCAGAACATCCTCCGCCTGATCTTGGAATCCACGGAATGCCCCTGAGTCCATCCAGAAAAGGCGGAGTACCCCTTATGGATATCCTCAAAGGGGGATATCCCAATAGAGCCTTTCCAGTGGCTGAAGCCATCGTTAGCCCGGCCCTTGAGTTTTGCAGCGTCCTTCTTCCTGCCCAGGTCCGTCTGCCCATATGGCCCGCAGAGTATCTGATTACCGTGGGGTCCTGGCAGGTTCACGGAACATCCCTTCGGCTGAAAGCGTTGTGACTGCTTCTGTGTTCAGGCGTGCTGGTAGCTCAGCCAACACTGACCGACCCCGGACAAGGAGTCAAGAATATGGACCACCATTCTACCCGTAAGGTCTGTCGACCTTCTCCTTAGGCCTTTGTCAAGCCAGCTCGGCTGTTATCATGGCACACTTCTCTTATGTCCTACTAGGGTCATTGGAAGAAGTCCTCCCTCATCTCCGGCAGACATGCAGACCGCGAGTGAAGCAGGTCCGTGATCAGGGCTGTGCTGTTGCAAAACAGCAGCTCCAGATGGGCCTGGACATTGGAGATTCCTGTGCCCGCTCTTTAGCAGCTGCAGTGGCCACTCTCCGCAGGGTTTGGCTGAGGCTGTCCTCCTTCCTGGCGCATACCCAGCACAAGTTAGCTGACGTGCCCTTCCTAGGCACTGACCTCTTCGGTCAAGGAGTGGCTGGTCATCTCCAGCACATAGAGCAGTCCAGTGCCACCTTGGATGCTACCTCTGCGAAGGGATCTTCGAGAGCTTGGCTCCCGGCAGACAGGGCGGAGGTTCTTTCCTCCTTTGCCCAATCATTTTTGGTTGGCACTTGTGCCTTGCCCGTAACTTCCTGCGCCTTCTGGGTTACATGGCGGCGTGCACCTCAGTGGTCCTTTGGTGCCAGATGGCACATGTGCCCCCTTCAATGGGAGCTGGCCGCTCAGTGGACTCAGCACCATGGTCATTTCGACCAGCTGTTCACTGTGACCCAGAAGATGGTAGGACGCTCTCCAGTGGTGGAACGTCCCAGAACGGTTGCAGGAAGGGATCCCGTTTGTCCGCCCTGAGCCAACGGTCGTTCTTACGACTGATGCCTCTCTCATGGGCTGGGGAGCCCACATGGGGGACAGCAGAGTCCACGGGTTCTGGACCCCCGAGGAGTCCCGATGCCACATCAACCTGTTGGAGCTCAGAGCAGTCAGACTGGCGTTGTCAGCTTTCGCTCCTCAGCTCCGGGGTCAAGTGGTTCAAGTCCAGACTGACAATACCACGACCATGTACTACCTCAACAAAGAGGGCGGCACGCACTCCCGTCTGCTTTGCTAGGAGGCACTCCGCATCTGTACCCTCATAAGTTGGTTGAAAGAGGATCTCCTAGCCATCCATGTGGCAGGAGCCTCGAACCAGCTGGCGGATGCTCTCAGCCGCATAGGCCAGACATCCCACGAGTGGTCACTCCATCCAGAGGTAGCTTACAACTTGTTCTCCTGTTGCGGCAAACTGATGGTGGACCCATTTGCCTCCAGGGAAAACACCAAGCTAAGGCTGTATCATGCCTGCCCCCCATCAGCAGGGCTCACTGCAGGGGGATGCCTTCTCGAGGCCGTGTACCCCAGACCTTCTCTATGCCTTCCCTCCATTTCCCTTGATCCCACAAGGTGTTACTCAGTGTGAGGAGGGACAAGGCGAAGGTGATCCTGGTAGCCCCAGATTGCCGCGCCAGTTCTGGTACCCAGATCTCCTCAGCTGCAGGCCCCTTAAGCGGCTTTGTACACCCCTATCCAGGAAATCTGTTGGGCTACTACCTGGAAGTCAGCAAACACCTTTATTACCCACTACCACATCGACCTTGAGTCACGCCGGGATGCCGGTTTTGGGGCCTCGGTTTTGGGAAATCTCTATTTCCCAAGTAGGGGGTGTGCACCTTGCCTCCCTCCTCCCAGAGAACTGCTTGGAGTCTGCCAGAGAATGTGGACGAACAACATATCCACGCTCCTAGAAGAACAGGTTACTCACCTGTAACAGTAGTACTAGCAGTGGTATATGTTGTTCATAGACACGTACCCACCCGACCTCCCCGGCTTTAGGCACACAACTTTGCTTCCAGCGGGCTAAGATCTGGCGTCATGGGACGGAGCCAAGGTATTTACCACCTGGGTGGGTGGGAGGAGCCAGCTTGAAGACTTCTGGCAAGATTTAAAGGGGAAAGGGACATGCCAGAGAGTGTTGATGCACAACATATACCACTCCTAGAACTACTGTTACAGGTGAGTAACCTGTTCCTTCTTACTTGTGCTCTGTTCAGCCAGAAAGATTGGAGAACTTCATGCACTGTCCCCAAAAAGAGCTTTCCCTTATAATGCCTAAGGAGAGGATGGTGTTGAGGACGGTTCACACTTTTGTGACATACAGCCTTCCATATAAATCGGAAGTCTGTTTGTCTTACTTCTCCACAAGCCAGTAAATCTGAAAGAAAGCTGGATTTGCACAGTGCAGTTAAGTCTTATCTGAAACAAACCAAGAAGTTTAGACATTCGGAGGTGTTTTTTTTCCATTTGAAGCAGCAGGAAGAGCCAGAAGGCTTCTAAGGTCACCTTAGGCAGGTGGATGGGGGCTTGCATCGACAACCCATAGGTGGTTGAGAGGAAAGATGCCCCTGTTCTCATCAGGGCCCACTATACCAGTGTCCTTGCTATGTACTGGGCTGAAAGAGAGGAGGCATCTGTACTGGAGCTGTGCAAGGTGGTAATGTGGTTCTGAGCACTATGGTTTGATGTTCGAGTTCCATTAATTCAGCCTTTGTTGCAGAATTTTGCAGGCATTGGTTAGCAGATGAATTTAGTATTCCCTGCATGAGTTACATATGGGACAATATTCTCCCGCACTCTGAGTAGGAATAGGTACTGCTTTTTAGAACCTGTATGTATAAACTCCCTATTGACAATGTGAAAGCGGTACAGAGTAGAGAAATTTCTTCTTGCGTACCATGATTTCCTTTTTTGCTAACTCCAGCATTGTCTGTGTGTCCTCTCCCACGAAATCTTGGCTCCTCTTGAAGAATATTGCCCAATATAGCTAAGGGCTTTGGATTTTAGCAGAGATTTTGTTATATGTCATTATCGCTGGTTATCCAGAATTTTCTGCTGGCAATGGATATATTTCAATATTTTATTGGATTTACCATGCTTGCAGGCTAACAGGTGAACACAGAAACAGAATTTGATGGCAGAGGACGACCACTTTGCCCATCCAGTCTGTCTGTTTCTCCCTACCTACACTATTACTGCAAACCGTGCCCGATCTTTAGCTCTTTCTTCCTCCCACAGGTTATGCAGTTGGAGTATTGTTCGGTGCTGCACCATTACCGGTTAGTGCTTCACTTATTCTGTCTATTCAGTATTATTCCATGTTATTACTGTTTTATCCTTTTCCTGCTACAAGTGTCATTAGCAGCATGCCAAACACGATCAGGGATCTGTGGCCTGACACTTCTTTTTTTTTTTTGCTATTTCTTTCTTTCCCTGGCTCTGGTCGGCCTTTCGTCCGGCTGCTGTCCCTAGCCTCCATTCCCTTCAGGCCCTCACCCTTGTAGCCCCCATGGTGGAACAACAGGGAGCCCCCTACTCTCCCACCCATCCAGGATATGGCTCAGGGTGTTACCTCCGGGAACGGAGCACCAGGGGACAGCCACCACGACCAGCCACCAAGGTCTTTTTCCATTTTCTCCCCTGTGGGAGGCAGTGTACAGTGACGCCGGTGACAGACAAATGCTTCCACACGTGTCCCCACCAGACATCTGCCATGCTCCCGCCCCCATGTAGTGTCAGCAGCGTTGTGCCAAGCCCCAGCTTCACCAGGGGTCAGACATGCACCAACCGCAGGACACTTCCCTCCCCGGAGATGGAGAGCGGTCCATTGGATGTTCAATCCAGCTCCTTCTCTGCCGACCCACGCTTGTTCTCAAACATGGGTTGCTGGCGTGACGTGAGGTGTGGCGACCAGCACCACCGGGCCAGCCTACGTGGCCTGACACTTAAGGAGCATGACGGAGGAATTGGTCAGCGGGACACACTTGGCCAGATCTCCAAAATGGGGTAGGTCATCCATTTATCTTTCTATACTGTCATAAATTACTTGCATGTCGCCTTGCTTGGTGTTGGGCACAAAGAGAGTTCAGTGATCTTGGTGTGGAGATTTGTTATATAGACACATGCCTGTTCTGCATTGACACAGGTGATTGAGCTGATGAGTATCTCAGAATGTTCTTGTGCCCATGGTTCTATGCTGATTCACAGCTTTGGGCTGTGCCAATACCTCAGTGAGGGTAATCATTACACATATGTATAGACATCCCATTGACAACGTTGGAGCTAACAGAGAAGGAAATGACGGTAAGTATGAAGACTTTTTTTTTTTTTTGGTGTACATATTTCTATCCTTTTCAGAAATAATATTTAATAAACTGCCTTAATTTGCACTGACAGTGCTGGCCATCGTCTGACATTGTCAGTACATGTCATAGTTCCTGCCATTCAGTGGCACATCCTGTCTCCACTCCAAAAAAAATTCAAATGAGACTTCATCCCAGTATCCACAGTTCTTTTATTCCATGACAGGCCTCTTGCAACATTTTGCCTTAATCTAGGCTTAATCATGCATGGTGTTGGGTGCTTGATTCTTGGATACAGAACATGAATTATAATTTCACTGGTGTGAGTGCTTGTTCTTTTCGGGCATATCTCTCCGTTAGTCTGGCTCCCAGTGTCTGCTCCACACGCACTGTGTGATATCACACTGCTCTCAGGTGAGCGATGTGATGTCACACACTTCTTGTGGAGCTGACACTGGGAGCCAGACTAACAGAGAGATATGCCTGAAAAGAACAAGCACTCACATCAGTGAAATGATACTTCGTGTTGTGCATCCAAGAATCGAGCACCCAGCACCGTGCGTGATTAAAGTGAAATGGTGCAAGAGGCCTGTCTTGAAATAAAATTAATTGTGGATACTGAGATGGAATGTCATTCAGATTTTTTGGGAGTGTGACTCTGTCCACAGAATTAATAGACTCTCTGTTTAAACAGCATTGGCTAGTGTTTCCACAGAGAAATGAGGCAAGCGTGAAACTATTAGTTTTCCAAGTACTTCCTGCCTTCAGCCTTCCCTCACCATGCAGTCCATAGAATCCATTGGCACGTCCTCATGTACCCCGCCATTTTATGTATTTCTTAATTCAAGCATGGCTCCCATGTTTCTCTTCTTATATATTCGAGAGGGCATGTAAAACAGATGTCCTTTTACATGAGACAAATAGAGGAACTCCAGTGAAGATGTATTTTGCAGTTGGCTTGGGGTAGAACTTCACTGTTAGCATGCCATATGTAGGGGTGTTCAAATCAAAACCTTTAGGACTTGCTCAGCCATGACTGTAGCTGAATTTTCAGTTGCCCTATTCACTGCAGTGAAATTAGCTCTTTGTACTTGCCCTTTAAGGAAATTTACTTGCCCTGGCTATAGGATTTACACACCACCACCACCCCCCCACCCACCCCCACCCCCGGCAATATGCTGCTGAGTGCCTTGTTCATTCCAAGGAAGATGTCAGAGGCACCTTGAAACATCAGCAGCAGGGCTGCAGTGGGCAGATATTTTTTTAAACAATAAAGAAATATTTATTCACAAACATAACTGCATTAGCAAGTTATTTTCCAGCACTTGAACTGAGCATGTAAACATACACACACACATGCAGACTCTACATAGAAACATAGACTTTGACGGCAGATAAGGACCACTTGGCCCACCCAGTCTGCCCATTTCCCTACCTATTGGATAAGCTGCAGATTCTAGTTAACCAACAGCCTACTTCCTGCAACCCCCCACTATAATTGCCTTATATCTGTCCCATGCATGTTTGAATTCCCCCACTGTTTTAGACCCCACAACCTCTCCAGGAAGGCGGTTCCATGCGTCCACCACTCTCACTCACATCTCTATACAGTGTTTCTCAGGCAGGAGTTGAACTCTGATCCAGTTTTCAGAGTGGCAGAACCTATTGACGAAGATAGAAGTGCTCTGTCATGCAGTGCTGCAGTGACAATCGAATGAATCGTAAGAGGGAGGTAATAATCCCTCTTTACAAGACACTAGTAAGGCCCCATCTGGAGTACTGCGTGCAGTACTGGAGGTCGCACTTGCACAAGGACATTAACAAAAAGGAGTCAGTCCAGAGAAGGGCAACAAAAATGGTGCAAGTACTGCATCAGAAAACATATGAGGACAGATTAACGGAGCTCAATATGTATACCCTAGAGCAAAGGAGGGAGAGAGGTGATATCATCGAAACATTCAAACATCTTAAGGGCATTAACAAGGTGAAAGTCAAACATTTTTCAGTTTAAGAAAAGTAGCAGGACAAGAGGATACAGCGTGAGATTAGAGGGAGGCCGATTAAGGGGTATTTGAGGAAGTTCTTTTTCACAGAAAGGGTGGTGGTTGCATGGAACGGCCTACCTCTGGAAGTGGTGGATATGAATACAATGCAGGGCTTCAAACAGGCATGGGACAGGCATAAGGGAACAATACAGATGAGTATGAATAGACTGGCCATTGACAGAGTAAAGCCCTATGGCGTATTCATAAGGTGGAAAAAATAGGCAGACTGGATGGGCCTTGCAGTCCTTATCTGCTGTCAACTTCTATGTTTCTATGACACACTATCAATATTGTATTTTGCATTAAGAAGACTGGGTGTTGGTCTTACAAACTGAATGCATTTTGAATTATTTGTGTATACATTTAGGCTGCAGCCCTGGCGGTGTGCCAATATCTGGCAGTAGAGTCCACTCACCCTTCAAGTCCTGTATTTGATGACAGCAGCTCTAGTGAGGCCACAACACCTGTTACAGTTCAGTACGTTCGACCTACTAAGTCAAAGAAGCAGAAGCCCTCTCCCATTCCACCTCTACCAGTTGTAGCCCAGCTGATGGAAATGGGATTTCCAAGGAAGAGCATTGAGTTTGCACTGAAATCACTGTCGGGAACGTCTGGGAGTGCTTCCAGTTTGCCAGGTATGTGGTTCCTGAAGAGCTTGGGTTTAGGGAAGATGGTCTATATATACAGAGTTAATACAGGCCTTTTTGTTTTTAAATCAGATCAGGGATGTGAACCCCAGTTACATACACCATGTTGGTCTTGGTTTCATCTGATAAAATCATTTAGTATTTTAAGAGTAGAAACGTGTTTTTTTAAACAAATCTAGCAAACCAGAATTATCCATTTGCATAAAATGGATAGGAGACTAGACCTCAGTATTATAATTGTGGGTCAGAAGATTTAATTATCAGGATCACCTGTACCCCAGCATGTGTGGCCATTTGTTAATAGCAGTAATACACTCAGGTGTGTTTTACATCATGGGGTATCAGCATTTCTTGGGTGGTTGCATCTGCTATACTTGCCTTCATCTTGTGCCTCAGAACACATCTGAGGCACGACAGTACACCACGGTCCCTTATAAACATGGCCCCCTGTTTTCTGCGATTCTGAGGACTCGGACGACCACAGAATTTGCAACCACCTGCAGAATTCGTGCCCGATCGCAGAATTTTCAGTGACAGACTGCAGAAGTCACAACAGACCATGGAACTCCCCATGTATTCATGCAATCTCCCCGCCTCTCTGTACCCCTGTGTCATTCATTCTCTGCCCCTTCCTGCAGCCCTAAGCAGCCAGGATGAAATTTAGGTCTGCCCCTGTACTGTAAGCTATAACTTGTGCCCATTGCCCTAAGACTGCAGCAACCCATTGTGCTACATTTTATTGTAGAGGTGCAGTTTTAAAAGTGGTAATGTGTCCAGAGACTACTCAATAATAAGTACCTGGAAAGCTGAGGAGGGGCCCAGGTATTTTGAATTAGCCTTCCATATCTGTAGCTGGGCTCGCTATAGGAGGGCATTATTTTTTCTTAACATTTTTGGCTGTTTGTTTAAAGAGTTCACCCACAATGTCATCGTGGATTGATCAGTGCACTGCACTAGCGGTCCCGAGGCTCGGAGAGCCAAGTCTGGGCTTACAGCACTTTTCTCTAACTTGTGTCCATAGCAGTAAGCAGAATTCTAAACAAATAGACTTCCAGTTCTACTTAGGTGAAGACATGCTTCACGAGGCTCTTGCCTGAAATTTACTAAAAAGAGCACAAACAAGGTCTAAACTTAAAAATTTGGGACTTTGTCCCACACCTACTCAATCACTGTGCTCTATCTATCAAATAATGGTCAGACAACATCAAAATTGATTCCAGCCCATTGCCAAGTCTACAGAAACAGAGGATCCTGTGTCTGTTGATGGTGAAACCCAATCAAGGTTCACTCCAGGCTCCGAAAAAAAAAAAAAATCGTCCTCTACCAAGCCAAAGGGTCCTAAGAAACCCCTAGAACCAAACTCTGAGACCATCTTACAAACTATCACGGACTTCCGTGGTGAGGTCTGTGAATCGCTAAAGGATATTAGAAACAAATTAAATAATCTTCAGAGTAGAGCTACAGAGGCAGACCACCAGATCTCGATGAATGCCTCCAGACTTGATGATCTTGAAGAAACAGTAAAATCTCTTGCCGCTGAACAACTAGCCCTTTCCATCAGGCAAGAAGGCGCTTAGGATAGGGGTAGAAGAAAAAAACATTCACATTTTTGGGGCTTCCAGAGGGTGAAGAGGGAAACCACCCTAAGGCCTTCGTGGATTATTTTCTCTGCTTATCTCTAGAGCTGGACCCAGATTTTCAGTTAGATGTCGAAAGGGCCCATCGTACACTGGGTCCAAAACCCTCTCATCCCGAGGCCAGACCCCATTCTTTTGTTGTGCATGTCTTAAGTTTTCAGATCAAAGAATCTCTCCTAAATGAGGCCTGGCAGAAGGGGAAGGTGATGTGGGGCCAGCAGAGGCTTCTTTTTGACAGCGATTATGCACCGTGCACTCAGAGGCAACGCCAGGAATACAGACCACTATTTCCCATCCTCCAATCACAAAAGATTTGATTTCGAACCCCCTACCCTGCCAAATTGGTGGTAACACTATCATCAGGTCAGCAAAATACTTATCTGCTACAGAGGCCACGTCCAACTTGCTGCTCAGAGGAATCATCACGGAAAAGGCCACTGAAGTGATTAGATCGTGCCAGAAACAGGGTAATCGTTCAGAACACGCCAACCTGCCTCAGGCAAAAAATACACCTATTGCAGAAATTCTGAAGTGCCTTCAGCAGTACCGCAATCCTGCAATCCCTCCCTGAACCATTCTGAAGTACTATTTACCCTTCTTGTATTGAGCTTGGTGTGGTTGCTTGTCTCATGGAGCTGGGGGGGGGGGGGATCTGAAAGGGATGCCAGTGGGCAATGAGAGGGGTGTATTTTCTACGGGTCCAGGCAACAAAATAAATTTTTGTAACATAAATTTGGCACTGGGTTGCCATTTGGACCATTGTGTGCTCGCTGATGGTGGGGAATTTCCCAAACTAGGGAGCATCACTATTTGAAGACTATGGCCTCGTTTCATTTGTGCCCTCGCTGTTGATTTGTTCCTTCAGTGGTATCCCACTCCCCTTCCCTTGCCCTGGGACAGCCTTAACCAAGCTCTTCTCGGGACTTGGATGGGTGTTCTATGGCCTAGGAACATCTGCTAAGAGGATTGAAGTTTGAAAGCCGGATTTTGGCAGTCATCGGAAATTTTATTTCCCAAGCTCGAGTGTTTCGCTTAAAGACTTGAAGACTGCCTTCTTGAACGACCCTGAAACTTTGTCAGTTTATTTCCTCCCTATACTTCGAATGTGGACAGATTTTGATTTCAGGGTGTGTCGAGGGGAGGGTGGGGAGGGGGCTATCCCTCCTATATAGTCTAGGCTACATGTGACTTGATCAGCCAATATATTTACCTCTGCAGGGCTAGACCTGGCGTCGCATCCTAGACTAGTGATTGCCTTATGAGATGGAGTCCACTTCTTACGCAGGGAATCTTTTACTAATAGGGTCTGTTGACCCTTTCTTAACCCCTGGGCGGGGGTTTTGCTCCTCCGGACGTCCCATTGTTTTTACCCTGCCATGGTTATTTGGGAGGAGAAAGTGTATTTCTGCCCGCAGGGACGAGGGGCCTTGAATCCGGGTCCCCATCTGGATATGCCCTCGTTGGGTCCCTGATTGGTCTGCACCACTTGTATTTTTAGTGGGTCCTGATGTAACCAGAAAGAGATCTGCCAGAATTAATAGAATCTTAGGTTTGATTCAGAAGTAGGGGAGATGTTGGGGTCTCCCCCAGTCTGCTTGAATACGATTCCCTGGGCTGGGATTAGTATAACTGGCTTGAAGGGGGGAGATGGGCTCTTCCCAGTACTATACTGGGATTATCTTAAGAATGGGCCCTACTTTCAGATATTTAGTTTTTATATCCCTAAATGGATGGCTCCCTACTGATGCAGGAGGGCTATTTCTTTATAAATACTCGGGGCCTTCCTAGGGATACAAATACCAGGACTAAATGTTGCATATTACTCTTCGAGCCCCTCCCCCCCACACTTTATTATGGTGGCCTCCTGGTTTAACTACAAGGCAGTTTGCTTCCGGGGAGACTGGGTCTTATATTAGTCTTGGTGCCAATGGTCCCACCCCAGAGTGATATTCTTTTCACTCCTTTCGGGGCTCTGTTGCTGTTCCTGGGAATATATTTCAGGGTTTGGCTTAAGAACCTCACATTTCCTCTCTTGTCCCTTCTGGAACCCAGGACAGGGTGTTTCAGGGGAAGTTCTACATGAGCACCTCCCAACTGGGAGTCAGATTGTAAATAATTCTATTTTGGTTAAAACAGTTTGTAAAAGTTTTATTTCTAAAGGTTTTGATTTATATTGTTTAATATTTGCCTTTCTGTTCTTACTATACAAGTGCAAAAAATGCCCAATGACCTGGTTCTTGGTCAAAAGTTTACTTTTGGATTAGCACAAGAAAAGGTTATTAATGTGAGTTCAGTAGATATAAAACTTATAAGTAGGGGGGGAGGGGGGTAAAAAAAAAATCACACGTACAGAGAAATGTTGATCTTACTTCGAGAGGGCTCTTGCAGTAGGTAATTACATATAGGACTGATGCCGGCAGTCGTCAGGACCCCATGGAAAAATTTCTAGCTAGCAGTCTCTGGCGGGGGACCGCCCCCACATCAGGTGACCAACGTCATGTGACGTCAGTATAAGGGGGCGGTCCCCCACACCAGCCTTCCAGTTTTTCCCCGCTGTTAGCTTGTGGAAGTGCCTCGCGGTTAAGTTCAGTGCTCGTCAGTCTGTCGTTGGTAGTTCTGCCATCGGTTTTTCTTTGATTTGTTCGAATTTAGTCAACTTTTTTGGTGGTGTATGTCATCCCCTACACCCTCCGAGCACAAGAATAAGTGTGACTCGTGCGGCGCCCAACTCCCGCACAAGGGCGGTCGCTCCCAGTGCCTCTTCTGTCTGGGCCCGAATCACCCCATGGAAAAGTGCCATCATTTCTGAAATTCAGCACCGCCACCCGCAGACGGAAGGCAGCAGTTCGTTGAGGCCCACATCCTTAAAAAGAAGATGACCTCCATGGAGAAGGAGCTGAAAAAGCTTTATCAGGCCTCAACTTCCCCCGAGGGCCACCGCAAAAAGGAAGATAAGGAGAAGCACCGGGACTGGGACTCCTCTTCCTCGACCACTCGACCCGGCTGGAATTAGCCCGTGTTAAGATAACGCCCCTCCCCAGGGGATAGCTAACAACCCGTCTTGGAGGCTTCCAAGTTGGCATCGGCCCACCCCTTCTGGCTCGGGCTCTTAAGGTGCCTCCGGCTGAAGAGGCCTCCACTTCCAGCAAGACCGCCGCTGCGCGGCCTACTGGTGCGAGTGACTGTGGTAAGCTGGACTTCAGCTCCTCTGACGCCCGCCCGGAGAAGGCCGCTAAGTCGCTTGACCCTTCGGGGCAGCGCACGGCTCCTATTCCGCCTGACCAGACCGCACCCCCATCGAGGCCTGCCTCGTGTGATGGTTCCACTAAGTCAGATGGCTGCTCCTCCGATGTCCGGACTCGACCAGCGTAAGTTGAACGTTGGACCTTCTGATGCTCAAACGGCGTCAGAGCCGATGCCGGACCATAAGTCTCTGTCTGCCATCCCCGGCTCCCTGCAGCCTTCACTGCCCTCCAAGGTCCCTGCATCTCCTCAGCCTGACCCTGGAGATTTTTCCCCTCCTTCTCCAGGCGATGCCAGGGATCTTAGCACGCTCCTGTCAGGTCTCCCTCCTGCTGGGCTGGACGACCTGACGTTGGTTCCTCTGACGCAGACGCTGGTCCTCCCATCACCGGGCAACATCCCTCTTCCTCTCCTGGATGCTGCCCCACACTGGGCCTGCCGCCCACCTGTCCCAGGCCCACCTGCTGGGCACCCTCCCGGGCCGCTGCCCCAGCAGACCCCCCCCCGGTCCCTGGGTATCTGACTCCATCCTTTCTGACACCGTCATACTCGGGTCCCCCGTATCCGTTGCCCCAGTACCCGACGCCGGCCTATCCGACGCCGCAGTACATGGTGCCTCACTACCCGACACCGGGTTTCCTGCCGTCGGGGTATGGATACGCACAGTACGGATATGCCCAATATCTGTACCTCCTCCTCCACTGCCCCTCGGCTGCGGTGGATTTGAAGTTGACTCTGGCCTCCTGGTGGACTGGGCCAGGCTCCGCTCACCAGGAGTGAAAGAGCCGTCTTCGGCAATGGTGCGGTTGGTCAACCGCGAGGAACTCCCTCCCCACCTCCGGATGCCAGAGGCGAGCCCTCCGGTTGCAGGGCAGGATACGCCCCGAGGCTTCCTATGGGTCCGCTTCTCCCGCACTGAGAGGAGGAGTTCCTCTTCTCCTCCCTCGAAACCTTGATGACTCGGCTGGTTGTTCCAACCCGGATGACGAGCCCCGCTCTCCGGATAAACCCAGGCCGAGGACTCCTCCGGAGGATAACTCTTTCACAGACTTGCCGCGTAAAATCCAGGAGGTTCATCAGTGGCATTCCTTGGCACCATATCCACAGCGTAAGAAACTCGCTGCACACCTGAATCTGCTCTGACCCTGGTGCCACCCTGGATTGAGCCTCAAGCTGACCTTGTCTCCACTATTTGGAAGCAACCGTCTGCCATAGCCCCTCTTCCTAGGAAGTCGGATAGGCTTTATCAGGCTCCCGAGGGTGTTGACTCCCTTAATTCTCACCCTCGAGCTGATTCGATCGTGATTAGCGCCGCTCACGGTCGGACGGCTAACCCAAAGCACTTGAGCTCGTCGCCACCTGACAAGGAATCTCGCCTTCTGGACCAGTATGGAAAGAAGGTCTATGCTTCTTCCACTCTGGGTATCAGGGCTCTGAATTATGTTGGTCATATGAGGGATTATCAGAAGGCGATTCTTAGTGAGGTGGAATCTAAGTTGGACTCCCTTCCTGACTCTCAGACGAAGCAGGAAGTGGCTGGTCTAGTCCGCTCTGCACGTTCAGCCAGTCGGCACATTCTTCGTGCCACATACGATGCAGTGGACACTGCTGGTAGGAGTTCGGCTTTTGCCGTGGGTTTGCGGCGTCATGCCTGGCTCCTTGTGTCAGGACTGGTCCCGGAGGCGTGCAGTCTTCTATCCAGGATGCGCCCTTCAGCGTTTCGGTGGCGATGTCAAGGACATCATCACCGATTTGCAGGAGATGGGTACTGCACTGAAGTCCGTTGACTCCATGTACAAACCTCCTCAGACACAGCGTCGTCCCTTTCGCAGACATAATCTGCAAAAGGCGAAACCTCAGGGAAAGCGGGCCAGTAAACATCTGGTCCCTCCGGCTGTCAAGCAGAGCTTCAGCCGTGACGCTGCCTCACACCACCTGACTCCTTTCCTCTCCCACAGCCTCTGGGATTTCCGGAGGAACTGATGGGAGGGAGGTTCTCCCTCCATCTTCCGGGTTTGGAGAGGATCACTTCAGACACTTGGGTGCTCCAGCTGATCTGGAAAACCACCCCCAGGTCGTCGTACTCCCAAGAACATCATCTTCTTCTGGTCCGGGAAGAAATTTCCGCTCTTCTCTTGAAGAAGGCGCTAGAGCCTGTCCCCTCCCTCTTCGGGGGTTGCGGTACTGTTCCCATTTCTTCCTGGTCCCGAAGAAGTCAGGAGACGTGAGGCTGATTCTCACCCTCAGCTCCCTGAACTTGTTCGTGGAGTACAAAAGGTTCAGGATGCTCTCTCTGCAGGGTCTCCTGCCCCTCCTTTGGCTGGGACAGTGGCTGTGCGCTCTGGATATGCAGGTTGCTTACCTACATATCCTTATTTGCCCTTCCCACCGCAAATACCTGCATTTTGCATTCCAGGGGGACCACTACCAGTTCAAGGCCCTCCCATTTGGTCTCTCCTCGGCCATGAGTGTTACCAAATGTCTTCGGTGAGAGCGGCCTACCTGTGCGTGCCAGGGGTGCAGGTTTTCCCGTACCTGGACGATTGTCTCCTGTTGCCTGTCCAGGAGGAACTCCTCGCTTCCTTTCCCTTACCCAGTGTTTTTGCCTGCCTGGATATTACTGTCAACCAGACCAAGTCCCACTTGATCCCATCCCAGAGGCTCCAGTTTATCGGGCGATCCTGGACACGACCTCCGGCATGGCTTTCCTGCCACTGGACAGGGTGGCCTCACTCCAGGCTCAGGTCAGCCTGTTGTCCAGCCACAAATGGGCCAGCGCAAGGTCAGTCCTTCACCTCCTCGGGCTCATGGTGACTGCAATTCTGACAGCCCCTCGCACTTGGCTCCACATGAGAATTTCTCAGTGGACGCTTCGGTCTCAGTGGGATCAGCTGGTGGATGACCTAGATCAACTTGTTCTGGTCTCCACTTTTATGGCTCAGGCTTGCAATGGTGGATGGTTCAAGAGAACCTTTGCGGGAGTTCCTTCTGTCTTTCTCCCAGGCGCTGACTACAGAGCGCCTCAGCCGAGGTGGGGAGCCCACTCCGGGCCTCACAGGATCCAAGGCTCCTGGTCCAAGCTCGAGAAATCTCTCCACATCAATGTGCTCGAGCTGCGGGCTGTGCTATACGCTCTTCAGGCTCTGCATCTGCTTCCTGGACACCTGGCTGTCCAGACGGACAGCGTATGTGTGGTCTGGTACATCAACAAACCAGGAGGAACTTGTTCTTACCCTCTTTGCAGGGAGGCAGTGTGAGTTTGGGATTGGGCAATGCAGCACAACCTTCACCTCACGGCAATTCACGTCCCAGGGGTCGAGAACATGTTGGCAGACCAGCTCAGTCGATCGCCTGCTCATGAGTGGGAACTGGATCGGGGGTAGCAGAAGATATCTTCCTACATTGGGGAACACCACAGGAGACCTGTTCGCATCCCCTCACAACGCAAAACTTCCCGACTTCTGCTCGCTTGCTCCAGGGCATGCCATTTTTTGGAGAGACTCTCTGTCTCTAGACTGGAAGGGCAGATTTGTCTATGCTTTCCCCCTGATCCCCTTGATTCCAAGGGTCTTACAGAAACTCAGTTCAGAGGGAGCTCGAATTATTCTGATTGCTCCTTTCTGGCCCAGGCAAGTTTGGTTCTCTCTTCTGCAACAGTACTCAGTGGAACCTCCTCTTCCTCTGTCGCAAATTTTACTGACCCAGGATCAGGGGACCCTGGTCCATCCAGGCCTCAAGTCCCTTCAGTTGCACACGTGGCTCCTGCAGACGTAGCTCAGCCTGATTCGGGGGCCCCGAGTCGCTGAGATTCTGGTGGAGGCCAGGAAGCCTCCACTAAATTTACGATGCCATGAAATGGAAATGGTTCTAGTATCTGGGCCGCCTCCAAAGATTTCGAGCCTTTCTCTGTTTGGCGCTTCTGGATTACTTGCACACCTCTTGATCTGGGTCTTAGTCATTCATCTGAAGGCGTTCACATGGCGCATTTTAGACCTCATGTCCCCTTTTGCTGACAGGACGTTTGCTCAGCTGGAGGTCTCTAAGACCTTCCTTAGAGGGGTCCTCCACTTGAGACCCCCTGTCCGGGTTCCTGCCCCTCCCTGAGATCTAAATTTTATTCTTGAGAAGCTTACTCTGCCTCCTTTTGAACCGGCAGCCTCTGCAGACCTGAAGTTCCTCTCGTGGAAGACTCTCTTCCTCATGGCCATTACTTCCACTCGAAGGATTTCCGAGCTCCAGGTCCTCTTGTGCAAAATCTCGAATTTGATTTTTCACAAGGAACGTGTGACTCTGCGTACCAACCCTAAGTTTCTCCCCAAGATGGTAGCGGAATCTACGCTGAATCAATCCATTGAGCTACCTGCTTTCTTAACACAGCACTTCAATCAAGAGGAGTACCTCCTGCATACTCTGGATGTTCACCGAATTCTGAGATACTACACCAAAAGGACGAAGGATCTCAGAAAGACTGATCAACTGTTCATCTCTTTTGCTCATAAAAGAGAAGGCACTGCTGTTTCCAAGCAATGCTTGTCTAAATGGTTGGCTCATTGCATCACTTTGTATTATGACAAGTACAACAAGACCCTGCCGGGTCAAGTCAGAGGCAACTCCACCAGAGGGGTCGCTGCCTCTGCGGCTTGTTTCAGGAATGTGTTAGCGGCTGACATTTGTGCGGCCACTACTTGGACTTCTGTACATACCTTTACGAAACATTTCAGTTTGGACATTGCCTCTCACCGTAGAGCAGGCTTTGGGTTGGCTGTTCTGCAAGGTCTCCTTTCCTAAGGCCTTCACAGCCAGAAGGTCTACTCCTGAGTAGTTTTCCTCCTTCCGTTTGCTGCTTCTTGTTCCAGACTGCTTGGGACTCAGTCCTATATGTAATTACATTCTGCAAGAGCCCTCTCGAAGTAAAATAGTACAGTTACGTAAGAACTTACCGTAAGAGTAGATCTTCAAGAGAGGCTCTTGCAGCAGGTAATACCTTCCCGCCCTCCATCCTCCTAAGCTTTTTCAGCTCCTTTTCCAGGATGGTAAATCTCCGCTTCTCTCTCTCTTGTCTCACCTTTTAGCCTTTGGCGGGAAAGAACTGGAAGGCGGGCATGGGGGACCACCCCTTTGTACTGACGTTGGTCACCTGACATGGGGGCCGTCCCCCGGCAGAGACTGCTAGCTAGAAATGTTTCCGTGGGTTCCTGATGCCTGCCGGCATCAGTCCTATATGTAATTACCTACTGTACTTTCTTAAAGCATGTTTTATTGAATTGTTTGCAAATCTGTAGTCAGGTGAAGGCTTTTCCTGGGTGGTCTGGTTTGGCCGCATGAGGGAGCTTGGTCCGTTGGTTTCTTCTATACCCATCCGGGAGAGAATTGAGATGTTAGCACCCTAAAAACCAAAATGATGTCAGTAAACCCAGTTAAAATTATATCACATAATATCAGTGGTCTTCATGACCCAGTTAAAAGAGCACGTCTAATGCAATTCCTCGTGAAAAAAATTCCTCGGACCTTCTTTTTCTCCAGGAGACCCACCTCTCAGAATCTGAACATCTTAAAGTAAACTGGGGAAAGAGATGCCGGGTTGTGGCCTCATCACATCCTAGAAGAAGGAGGAGAGGGGCGGCAATTTTAATTCCTCAGAACAAAACCACGGAGATGCAACAAACACATATTGATGCCCAGGGTCGCTTTTGAATTATCAGAGGATTATTATATGGCAAGCAGGTTACACTGGCCAGTGTATATTTTCCCCCGCAAACAAAATTCGCCACATTTAGGGGCTTTATATCTGCCTTACTTGATCTCCTTCAGGGTCAGTTGATCATGGGCGTAGATTTGAATTTAGCCTCGTCTCCCCACATGGACTGTTCTAACACGCTAAAAAAAGGAATTCTACCACTACAAAACAATTCAAAAATGCCATTGAACATTTTGGACTCATAGACGTGTGGAGACATATATTTCCCTCTACCCCTGGCTTTACTTATTATTCCCCAAGATTTAAATCTTACTCCAGATTAGACTATTTTTTTGACTACATGCGAACACCTATCCTTGGTTCAGGATAGTAACATTGGTCCAAAGCTATTATCGGATCACCACTCTCCGATTCTAAAGCTAGATACGGGAAGAGAGAAGAGGAAATCCCTCTGGAGACTGAACCCATCCATATTAGTGGACAGGGAATTGCAAGAGAGTATTTCATCCAGACTTCCCCTCTTCTTCCTCGAGAATGCTGACCCAGAAATACCGGAGGTGATGCAGTGGGATGCGATGAAGGTGACTATCCGTGGGGAAATAGTAGCACACTCGAAAAAAAAATGTAGAGAAAGAGAAGCTGAATACCAAAGGTTATCAAGTCAACTACTAGACTTACAGATGTTATATTGTGAGGGAGACGCTTCTCTCGAGAAACAAATTAGGGATACAAAGGCTGCTTTACAATGGATTTTAGATAATAAGGTTCAGCAATCCTTATATTATCTTAGTCAGTGCACGAGGGGGGTCCCTGGAGTTTTAAGAAATTGTCACGTAAACTAAGAGCTCGGAAAAGTTCTACTACTATTTTAAAACTTAAGAATCTATCTACAGGGAAAATACACCACTTGGATAGTCATGTCCAACAGACCTTTTCTGACTGCTATGCAAAACTATACTCCCCAGGTCTGTCCCACTGCCAAAATAATTCCAAACAGTTTCTCAAACAAGCGAGTCTCCCAGCTCTGTCTCCCCTTCAAATTAAAACATTGAAATCTCCTATTTCGACTTTAGAGGTAGAAGAGACTATCAAAAATCGTAATCCTGGACGTTGCCCGGGGCCAGATGGCTACACCTCAGAATGGTACAAGAAATGTCTTGAGGTAACCCCTAAACTATATTCTTTATTCAATGAAATTTCCGGGGGTGGCCTGCCTCCCCCATCCTGGGATTTTGCTGCAATTGCCCCTATTCTCAAACCAAATAATTATTGCCCTATTTCAATTCTTAATGTTGTCTATAAGATCTACATGGCCATTTTGGCCTCTCGACTAGAACTTATTATCCCTCAAATCATACATCCAGATCAATCAGGCTTGAAAAATGGAAACACTTCTGATAACATTCGTTGAGCTCTGGTTCTACAGGAATATGTTCGCACCAGACAGATTCCATCGGCCTTCGTTAGTCTTGACGCTGTAAAGGCCTTTGACCGTATTTAATGCCCTTTTCTCTGGGACACTCTGAGAGTCTTTCAGTCCCCCCCCAACCCCGTAACATGTTTAGTTAATTTGTATAAATCCCCATGAGCCTATGTCCGCACCAGTGGCTCATTGTCTCCCCCACTTCGTCTTAGCAGGGGAACCCGACAGGGCTGTTCCTTGTCCCCTTACCTTTTCACTTTATTCCTTGAACCCTTGCGTCCATTCTACGTAACACTCCCCTGGTCGAGGGGATACTGATTGGCCAACAAGAGTATAAAATAAGCATGTTTGCCGATGATGTGTTGTTGACTTTGGTGACCCTCTCAGTGTCTATTCCAGTCACATGGAGAATTTTGTCCCTTTTTGAAAGTATCTGGGTTCAAATTAAATGTAGCCCAAACCGAAATCCTTACATTTAACTTTGTACCTACCCAGCAACTGAAGAAGGCATTTCCATTTAGGTGGTTGTCTACTAAAATAAAATATTTAGGTCTTCAGGTACCACTAGACCTAGGAGTTTTGGAGACTATTAATTACGAACCCCTCACTTTGCAGATTCAATCAGATTTAGATGGGGGACCTGGAGGCTCTGGAAAAATGGTCTAGAAAGTGGAAGCTGAGGTTCAATGCAGGAAAATGCAAGGTACTGCACCTGGGGCTAGAAACCCGGGCCAAGTGTACACCGGGGATGCTACAAGTCTCGATGGCTGAGAGGGACCTGGGGTGGTGGTGGATGTCAAGATGAACAACTTGAGACTTGTAGGAGGCAGCAGCTAAGGCCATCAGGATGCTGGGATGCATCGCTAGGGGATCACCTCCAGAGGAGAGAAGTGATACTTCCTCTGTATAACTGCTTGGTGAGGCCACACCTCGAGTATCAGTGTGCAGGTTTGGAGGCCACACTTAAAGAGGGACATTAAACTCCTGGAGAGGGTCCAGAGGAGGGCAACCAAAATGATTTAGGGCTTGGGGACAGGACCTATGGGGAGAGGCTCAAGAGCTAAATATGTACACATTGGAAGAGAGAAGGGACTGGGGGACATGATAGGGTCTTCAGGTACATGAAGGGGTAAATAGGGGAGGAGCAGTCAGGTTGCTTGAAGGAAGGAGGAGGGGCAACTAGAGGGCATGGGTGGAAGCTGGAGGAAGATTCAGGGAGAAAGGAGGAGGTGCTACTTCACTGGGAGGGTGGTGGAGCCATGGAATGCGCTGCCCAGGGGCTGGTGGAGGCAGAGATGGTGTAGGGGTTCAAGAGGGGTGGGACAGGTACAGGGAAGGGTTCTGGAAGCAAAATCCAGTGCAGCGAGAATATCCAGAACTGGGAAGGGAGAAGCCAGAGAAGGCGAGGGGGGCAGCAAGGTCAGCTCCCAGGGTGGGGGCTGACCAAATGAGCAGACACGAAAGACTGTTAGGCCTATTCTGCTGGCATTTTAGTATGTTAGATAGATGGTCGTAGATATATAGATACATAGACAATGTCGGCAGATAAGGGCCTATGGCCCACCCAGTCTGCCCATTTGAGCTTGTAAGTTCAGTTTGTTTTCCTAGAAGTCTGTTGCACCTTACCCCTGACCTCCAGAATTCCTTTATGTCTATCCCATGCATTCTTAAATCCTTGATTGTTTCAGCCCCACCACTTCCTCTCTGGCAGGGTGTTCCACTTGTCTACCACCCGTTCTGTGAAGAAATTCTTTCTCATGTTTCTTCTGAATCGTCCTCCTCCAACTTCATCCCATGCCCTCTAGTCCTGGAACATCTTTTTGCTTAAAATAGTGTTTTCCTGCACCCTGTTCCTCCCTGTAAGATACTTGTATGTCTCTATCATATCCCTCTCTCCTCCTCTCCTCCAGGGGTACATGTTCAGTTTCTTCAACCTGTCTTCATAGGACTTGTGATGCAATCCATGCACCATCTTTGTTGCCCTCCTCTGAACCTTCTCTACCCTGTCTATGTCCTTACATAGATATGGTCTCCAGAACTGTACACTGTACTCCAGGTGGGGCCTCACTAGTGTCTTGTATAGCGGAATTATGACCTCCTTTTTCCTGCTGGTAATATTTGCTTTACCTGCTGCCTTGTCACACTGTTTCCCTACCTTGAGGTCATCAGAGATGATAACCCCAAGATCCCTTTCCTGCTTGGCGCATACTATATCCTCACCCCCCCAACTGATATATTGTGTCAGGGTTTTTGTGCCCCATATGCATTATCTTGCACTTCTTTGCATTGAATTTCAACTGCCAAACCCCTGACCATTCTTCAAGTTTCTGCAGGTCACTTCTCATTCTGTCTACACCCTCTGGTGTGTTTACTCTGTTACAGAGCTTTGTGTCATCAGCGAACTGTGAAATTCTGTCTTCTAGGTCCTGCACCATGTCACTGATGAAGATGTTGAATAGGACTGATCCCAGCACTGATGCCTGTGGTACCCCACTGGTCACTCTTCCCTCTGTGGAGTGACAGCCATTTACCACCACCCTCTGTGTCCTGCCACCCAGCCAGTTACCTACCCACCACACTACTGTCCTGCCCACACCCATATTCCCCAGTTTGTGTAATAGTCTTCTATGTGGCACAGTGTCAAAGGCCTTGCTGAAGTCCAGATAGGCCATGTCCACTGCCCTCCCCTGATCCACCTCCCTAGTCACCCAGTCAAAAAATTCAGTGAGTTTGGTCTGACATGACCTCCCCCTGGTGAAACCATGCTGCCTTGGGTCCTGTAGTCCATTGACAACCAGATGTTCCACCAATCTCTCCTTCAGTAGTGCTTCCATGATCTTCCCCACTACCGAGGTGAGGCTGACTGGTCTGTAGTTCCCTGCTTCCTCTTTTGTTCCCACTTTTGTATAAGGGACTACATCTGCTGTCCTCCAGTCTTTGGGTACCTCCCCTGTTTCCAGTGATCGGCTAAACAGGATAGCCAGAGGTTCAGCCACCACCTCTCTTAGTTCTTTAAGGACCCTGGGGTGCACCCCATCTGGCCCCATTGCTTTATCAACTCTTATTACTTCCAGTTCCTTCAGGACCCTTTCTCATGTAAAGGGACTTGTGTCCATTTCTGCACCATTCTCACCCCTTGTACTCCCTTCAGACCCATTACCCTCCTCTTCCTCAGTAAAGACTGAGCAGAAATACCTGTTCAGTATGTCAGCTTTACTGTTGTCATCCTCCACGTGGCCCCCATCCTCCCCCTTCAGTCTCACTATCCCTCCCTTTGTCTTTCTTTTTTCACTTATGTACCTGTAAAAGGTTTTGTCCCCTCTACCCACTGATTTTGCAATGTGTTCTTCTGTCTGAGCTTTGGCTTTCCTTACTGACCTCCCTGCCTCCCTTTGCTTCTCCTGGTACTTCTCCCTATCCCTTCTGCCTGTGTCTTTTGTATTGCCTGAATGCAGTCTTTTGGCTTTCACTTTCTTTGCTACCTCTTTGGAAAACCATAATATCTCCTCTTCCTTTTCCTCTTGCTAACCTGTTTAATACATAATTCTGTTGTTCTTGTAATCCCCATTTTAAATACTGCCCACTGTTCCTCAACCCCTGATTCCTGTCCCATTCCCTTAATGCCTCTTTCAAGTATCTCCCATTTTCCCAAAGTCTGCCCCTCTAAAATCCAGGATACGTGTTTTGTGTGGTTTGGTTCTGCTCTTTCTGTGATTTCAAACCACAATGACTGGTGGTCACTGTTTCCCAGGTGCTCCCCACTGTTACCCCCATCACACTGTCCCTGTTTGTGAGCACAAGGTCCAGTATTGCCTTCTGCCGAGTTGGTTCCACGACCAGTTGCTTGAGGGCCGGCACCCTGAATGGAGTCAGGATAAATCTGCTCTAGTTGATGCTGCTGCTGGGATGCTCCAGTCCACGTCTGGAATATTGAAGTCTCCAACCAGTACTACCTCACCCTTGTCTGCCATCCTTTGGATGGCTAGCATCAGCTCCTATCTGTTTCTTCCTCCTGGGCTGGTGGTCTATAGACCACACCTGTGCGATGGCTGTCCCCATTTTCCTTTCCAGCTTAACCCACAGTATCTCTCCCCATTTGTTCCTCCTGGATCTCTGTGGCCTTATGTCATTTTTCACATACAGTGCCACTCCTCCTCCCTTCCTGCCTGCTCTGTCTCTTCTGAATATGTTGTAGCCAGGTATGGCCATCTCCCAGTCGTGGTTATCATTACACCAGGTTTCAGTGATGGCCACAATGTCCAGGTCTGACTGTACCATGACAGCCTCCAGATCTTCCATCTTGTTGCTAAGGCTCCTGGCATTTGCACACATGGCTTTCTAAGATTTGACCTCCCTAGACTGTCTCACTATTCTAACAACAACAACAACAGGTCAACAGGGTTTTTTCTGTTCCATCAAAGAATAGCGATCATTCGCACAAATATTCTCCCTAGAATATTATATTTACTCCAGGCTATTCCTTTTTTCCCCTCGAAATTTTATTTTAAGTCCTGGAACAGATTGATTTCTAGCTTCTTATGGGGTAAAAATCACCCAAGAATTAGGCTTTCGATTTCAAAGTTGTCACTGTCCCAGGGTGGCCTTAATCTCCCTGATTTTGTCCTATATGCGCAAGCTGCTTTTTTAAGAATACTGGTACTGTGGTTGGCAGAGTCTTACAACTCTCCATGGGAAACCATAGAATTTCACCTAAATGATCTCTTCGAAATCAAGAGAATCTTATTCTATGGCCTAACGGATACTGACATCTATAGATACACCCAGGTTACAAATTACATTCTGCGGCAGAGAGGTGATAAAAATTACCTGATCCTATCCCCATAGCATGGCTATACTTAGAAGATCATGTAAATTGACACTTGTGGGGACACCAAGTGGGGCATATCTACAAAATCCTGAGAGAAGGGATGGGGGATTCCTCACTTACCATTTTGGGCACTTGGTGTAGAGATCTGGCTGAAGTTATCCCAGACCAGGATTGGTTGCGGGCATCTCCTTTAGCATGTAAAGTTACTCACTCCACTAAATGGCGAGAGTTTGCCTGGAAGTGCTGCAGCCATTTTTTTCGTTCACCAGCTGTCCTGGTGAAATATTTACCATCCAGTTATGGCAGATGTTGGAGGAACTGTTCAAGCAGACATGCTGACCAGAGTCATATATTCTGGACATATCCTCAATTAACTCCATTTTGGTGTATATTACAACAGGAGGTTTCTGACTGTTTAGGCGAGTCGGTCGAATTTATAGCCGAATTGAGCCTGCTATCTATATTTCCTCCCCACAATCCATCATGGCAGCGTACCCTACTATCTATATTTTAGCAGCAAAAAAAGCCATCACTAAATGATGGAGAACTACAACTATTCCGTCTTTGAGAGGCTGGAGGGGGGTGGTTTCAGTCATCTATTATATGGAATCTCTTACAGCCAAACTCCATAATAAATATCAGGTGTTTGAAGTACAATGGAGACCCTGGGTACTGCATTTGTCCAGACAAGACCCAGACTTTGTCCCCTGAGCCTCTCCATATCGCAACTACATTTTTATACTCAGAGAGATTGAGAGTCTTCTGTTGATCCTGGAACACAGCCTCCACATCTAGTAGACCCCTAACCATGTGAGTTCTTGGAGAAAGTCAAACTTTAAATGTTTACTTCCAGGGTAGATTACCTATTAAGCTATTAATTTCAGTTATCGCAGAATGATAAACATGAACACAGGTTATGATTCAATTATTTTATTGTTTCTAATATATTGTCCCATGGAGAATAATCTACATATCTGGACTTTGTGATAATGACTGTACTCCAACTATTTGTCACATCCTTGAAATAAAAAAAAAAAAGAATCTTATCCTGTTCCAAGGAGAGATCTCGTCTCTGCTTCAGACCTGACAGCTTTTACATCTCAAACCTATAAGATTTGGCAACGGATGAGAAGATCCGGCCCAATTCTCAAACTTTATGAATACTGCAAACTTATATCTCAAGATGAAACTTTTGTCCCAATCTACATAGACCATGCCTTTTCCTCTTGGAGGAGGATTGGCCTTTCTCATGTTTTCCAATTTCTTTCCCCACCGGGCATTACTCCCTTTGACAAATTACAATCCCAGTACCTACTTCGCAATTCAGAATTATTCCGCTATTTCCAAATTCGTAATCATATCCTTCAAAACAGAATTATTCAATCTGGTATACCTTCCCCTTTCCCTGATCGATTAAAGCTATTTATCGAGGCAACAAAGGGCAATTTAGGGTCACTTTATTGGGATAATCTGTAGAGGACCGAGAAACCAACTGCTGGAGTCCACTGCATCTACTCTCTGAGTGGAACAAAGACCTCGCCTGGACGTCTTCACAGAAAAGTGGTCGTGCTCTGCATTGATCGAGGTGAGGTCGATAGTGTCCCCTCATTGGAGGGAATTTGCGTGGAGATGTCATTTCTGATTCTTTTTTTTTTTTTTTTTTGGCCCCAGCGGTTCTTCTCAAGTACCTTCCAGAGAAGTATGGGAGGTGTTGGATGCTTTGTGGATGCCGGGTAGCCACTCTGGGCCATGTTTTTTGGCTGTGCCCCTACCTTATGCCGTATTGGCTCTCTCTCTCCAAACTGAGCTTTCAGCTTTGTTTAAGGAACCTATAGAACTCGATGTAGAACAGTTCTTATTGGGGATCTTCCGGTCATGCTCCCCATGGGGTGGTACTTTGCTACCAGTTTGTTTTTAGCCCAAACGGCAGTCACTCCGCTGATGTCCTCTGATTCCAACAATACAGGAATGGAGAAAGATAATGTTTGAGATATATCAATCAGATAGTTTCAATGCAGAGATGCAAGGCAGAGGTCCATCTCTCATGCTTAAGTGGCAGTTTGATTCACTACTGTTCCAGTGCTGATTCCAGTTTCTGCCCTTGAATATAATCAAGTGAAGGAATGCTACTAACTTTAATTACCTGATAAAACATTCATGGTTGGCACTGGGGGGGGGAGGCTAAGGGGATGCCCTTGGTTTATGTTGGGAACTTTAACATTGAGATGGGGTAACATGGAGATGGACCTTCCCTGGTGTTCTAACTAAGTAGTTATCAAACTGGCTCTTATTTGACTCTACACTTAATGATTAACTGTCTATACAGAGCAACCTATAATTAGTACTAATCGCAACTCTTAAAATTAATGTATAACATTTCTTCTGTATTCATGTGGAGAAAATTTGAAATAAAAAGAGAGAAAAAAAAATACTAAATTAATTAATTAATATGGACCTGCTCTTTTTGCTTTAATGGTCACATATTCAGTAATGTCCCCTCCTAGCTGCCTTCTTTATTGAACTTATTCCTTTTTTTTTTTTTTTAATAGTAATGTTGACCGCCGGCTCAGTGGCGCTGAGGGTTGAGGTGCTGGAGGCCACACCTCACGTCATGCCAGTGTCCCGGGTTCAAGAATGAGCCCGGGCCATCGGGGATCGGCTATGGAGAGGAAGGATTGAGCATCCGATGGACAGCTCTCCTCTCCGGGAGGGAAGGGGCACTTGCTCGGTGTTATTGGCCTCATGGAAGCCAGAGGCGAGATGCAAAAGAGTGTTGGGAGTGGTAGATGTCAGTGAGAACTCTTGACGTCAGGGCACTGCCACTTCCTCAGAAAGGAAGAAAACACACCATCAAGCATGGGTAGATGGAGCACCGTACTGACCCTATTACGACTGCCTGCCTGACCACCGGGGACCTGACGACATTGAAAGTTATCAGGCATTGGGGTCCCATCCCATACCCACCTGGGGGTATATCCACGGCTCCATGGGGAACCCTGGGGATTCAGGTAAGGCAAGTCACGGGTGGTACCTAGGTGTCTCTTGAAGCATAGCTCTGGGGTGACAGAGGTGGACAAATAGAGATTAAAAGAAAAAAAAATAGTAATGTTGACCACTCAGTGTTTGAAATGGGCAAATATTCAAGCAATCATGTCCCCATTCTAGAATTTGTAACGCCCCTACCCACAAGTATTTATCTGGCGTTGTGCTCACAATACAGCTGTTAATAAAATATGCAGTACCGGCAGCCCTTGTAGCAGGTTGGAGCCCACGAAGAGCCAGGGATGCTTCCATTAAAATTCAGTTTTTTTCCCCCACCTGCCAGTGTTCGTACCAGACCGCAGAGGGGCTTTCAGAAGTTGTGCATCATTTCTTTTTGTAACCACCCTAAGTATACGTATTTTATTTACACAAACACAGGTGCAATAACATTAAGCAGGCAAGAAATAAAACGCTTTGCTCCAGACAGACCGAGGGGGAAAAAATACAACCATCATGTACCCTCTAGCAGAGACCAGGGTCTGTCTGTGGCATTGTGCACAAACAGATAAAAAATTAATTAATGCCCAACTACCGGCGTTTTGGTTAAAATTAATTTTGCTCAGGAGAGACCACAAAGCGACAATTGGCTAACTGAGACTGAGCCCCAGAAGGGCTCTCCATGATTGGTTCCATTCTCTTGATTTTGTTACTGGAGCTCTAGACATCCCTGATGAAATGATTTTGTCCCCCAGTTCCTCCTATCGGAGCCCAAGGGGAGCAGGAAGGAGGATTCAGGGCAAATATAAAACATCTGGAGCACCAGAAAGCCACGGAGGGTCCAACGGGCTCAGAAAGTGATCAGAAATTAATCCCAAGTTTCTAAATAAATAAAGTAATAACCACTGAACTGTGCTTCACAGGGTGCCTTTTTAGTTAAAATAGCAGTGAGGCCAGGAGAGTGTAATTAGTAAATAAAAAAATATTCTGCTTTTAGTGTCTCCATCCTGTTGATTTTCATTCCCAGTACCAGGCCTGAAAGATAAATAAAAATACTGTGCCCTCCTGGTGAGCCCTGCTACTGGCATGTAAGAAGGTTTAAGTACCCAAGTCCCCCCTGCGGCTTTCTGGTGCTCTGTCCAGACATCCATGTGACAGGGTTGGATAGGGCCCTGTCCCAGTTGTTCTGGAGAAATATTTTAAATGCAAGGATCTGTTCTATTCTCCCCTTTTCTCTCTCTTCTCTGTCTGGTTGTGCTACCAGATTTTCTCATGAGACCTAGGACTTGATCACCCTGACGGCCTTGCAGTTATCTGCCTCTCGCTATCTCGCTGCCTTTACTTGCTGTTCTGTCTCCCCTACCCCTGCATATCTGCTGCTATAAAAATATATGTGAATCATTACGTGGAAATGTAATTGATACTGGGATCCCTTTGTTTAGAAATTTGGGATGCAGTATAGCGCAGTGGTTTAAGGCTCTGAGCTGCAAACCTGAGTTTGAATCCCACAGCCCCCACTTGCATTCTGTGTGACCCTGAGCAAGTCATGTAACTTCCTGTTGCTCCCAGGTAGCACCTGTAAACAACCTTTCAGCTTTGTCTCTCTCTCCTGGTTAAACGAAACAACAACAAAAAAACATGTATTTAGTTTTACTGTTGAAATGTATATAGTTATATTGTTGAAATGATTGCAAAAAGCTCTTCGGAACTCAAGGGGTTAACCTGAGAAGCTAGTTTGCAAACTCTCTGAGAAGCTGTAAACAAGAGGTCAGTTCTGGGTCACAATGTACTTTTTGCTGCACTTGTTGAAACTTACAAGAACACTGTGAGAAGCATGCTGTTTTCTTAATGAGTGGGGGTTGCAAAGACTTTATAAAAGGAGCTGCCGTGTTTTGCAAAAAGAGAGACAGACTGAGATTGGAAATTAAGAAGAAAAACCTATGTTTGTTTTCTATGTTTCATCTGCCATTGTAAATAGATATTCTGAACAGTTTTATTATTTTTATTTTACTGTTAATAATAAAACTCCTGTTGCGAATTTTACAACTGCTCCTGGTTTTCCTATGCTTCCTGATCTGTGCCCCAATGACAGATGGTGTCAGCCTAAGTGGAATTTACACTGTGCATACTCTAAACTAGGAGTTTTGTGCATGGGTACTAGACCTGGAACCAAGGAAGCATAGAAGTAAGGTATGGATTTTTCAGCAGTAAGCCCAGGAGTGGTTACCAGGAGAATGGCAGCCAAACTAGCAGAGACAGAAGTCCAAGCTGAGACTGTACAGCTAGCAACAGTTATAGAAAAAGAACAGGCATTGACAGAACCTGAAAGCCTGACTGCCTTTTTCAAATGGTGGGCTATACAACAAAAAGAGACAGAGAAACAGAGAAGAGAGGAGATGCAGCAGAGCGAACAAGAAATTAAACGTTTAGCAGCACAGAGAAAAGAAGAAATGCAACAACTGGAGCAGCAGAGGAGAGAAGAGATGCAGTGACAGGAACAGCGGTGGCTGGGATGCCTTGCAGGCTATCAAAGGCAGAGGATCGGGCACAGATGCAGATGAGCAACAGGACACAGGCAACATGAAATAGATTAAACTTACAAAGTTGTGTCCCTTCAATAATATTGAAGCATAGGTGACAACTTTTGAAAGAGTTGCCACAGCCTGCCAGTGGCTAAAGCAACAATGGGCAGTCAGACTGGTACCTTACTTGACAGGTAAAGCCCAACTTGCCTACAGCAATATGGACACTGCACAGTCAGAAAACTATGACCTGGTGAAAAGCGAAAGCCTGAAAGGTATGATATCTCAGGAGAGACCTACAGGCAGAGATTCTAACCCTAGTAATGCTCAGAATATTCCTAACTTAATGCAGTAAGCCTGGAGGGTTGGACTGCCTGGAGAGAGAGAACACATGCAAATGATGAAACACTTTGCACGTGGGCATCTTTCAAACACTGCCTCTACTAACTGCTTGTGTTCTAAACCTCTTAAGATGTTTCTCTCCGCCTGAAAAGTCTGGTCGCTCAGAGTTTCGTTTGTCCACTTTTCTCCTGCTTGAAGAAAACTTCAGATACTAATAAGTATATTTTGTTTTCATTTACTGTCTCTACTATTTTTTTTGTATTATTAATCTAGTTTACAGTTAAATTTTTTAATTTTCCTGGTTCCTCTCGGTTCGGTATAACCGTGGGGGAACCGGGTTAGTTTCTGTTAAAATCGGGTTCTCTGATTAAGGAACCGCCTTAGTTATATATTTAAAACTTGTTTTATTTTATTTTTTATAACCGATAATGCTCGGTTACCAGAACCGCTGACCCGGTTCCATACTGCTACATCGGTTCGGTTCCATCTGGTTCCTTCTCGGTTCTGGAACCGATCATTTACACAAAAAAAAAAGCTCTTGTTGTTAGCGGATGGGTTTTTTCTCCTTTTAAACATCATGTCTGAGAAACCCAAAAAGCAAACCGGTGAACCCAGTTTTAAGAACTGTTCCCAGTATGGGGAAGTATTTGCTAAAGCAGATAAACACACTGTGTGTGATATGTTTGGGTTTTGACGACCTTAAAGAGGAATGTAAAATGTGTAAAACATTCCCAGATAAAACACTGGAAAAACATCTTGAAAGGCTCAAGAAAAAGTTTGCAAAGGATCCCTCTGGCTCTGACCAGCCGGTACCCCAAGATTCTGTGGCTGAACCCACATCTGTTGCTGTGCCTACCCCTGAGACTGGCAAAAGGCACAAAATGAACAAATGAACCTGCTGACTACGCGGTTCCTTATAAAAAAAAAAAAGTAAAAAGCCTGCTAAACCAGGGACTTCTGTCCTGCTATGCCTGTACCAACGCCCAAGAAATTGCCTCAAGCCTTTAAAATAGTTAAATCTTTACAGGCAATTGTTCCTACTCAGCAGCCTCCTGCCCCTTCCCAGGGTCCCCAGGCTGGCAGCAATGTGCATCTACCCCCTCAAGACAGAGGGGAGCCGTTTGACGACGATGATGATGATGAGTACAGTGATGAAGGACCAGTCGAACCAGAAGTGTCCCCTGAACAGGACTTTGATTCACCTCCAAGGGTGACTGAAGATTTTCCATCCCACTTTACTTTTATAAGGAAGATGGCAGATGCACTAGGCATTGCCACTACTGAACAAGTTGAGGATGAAAAGGAGGTAGAGTACTTAGAGATGATGGGGCTGACACCCACAAAGGCTCTTTTCCTACCGGTTTACAAATTCTTTAAGAAGGATGCCTTAAAGATTCTCCAAACACCGAATTCTACTCCTTCCATAGACAGGAGGATGGACAGAAAATATCAATTGGAGAGGGAGGGAGCAGACTTTCTTTTCTCCCATCCAGACCATCCAGGGGTTATTCAGCAAGCTGCTTGCGAGAAAGCCAGGGTCCCTCTGTCCTCACATCCTCAGGACAAGGACTCCAGAAAGATTGACAGCATGGCCAAAAAGGGTACCTGTCAGCCTCTCTGGCTATGCGTCAGGTTACCTTCCAGGCATATGCTGCCCAGTATCAAAAGTCACTGTAGCAGTCAGTCCTGACTGTGTCCCAGAAAGCTCCCTCGCCCTTGTCAGATGACCTGACTGAAACTGCCAAGTTTGGGTTAGAGGCAGCCAAGTACCAATTCCAAATGGCTGCTGACACCAGTGACACTGCAGCCAGATGGATGGCGAATATGGTGGCACAGAGGAGGTTTGCATGGCTATGGGCCACAACCTTACTCAAGATACCCAGTCTAAGGCCTTGGATTTTCCTCTAGAGGAAAATTCCCGCTTTGGGGAGTCCACTGTGGCATACTTGAAGAAGGTGGATGAGTATAAGGCCACTTACAGAAGCAACTCTGCCAAGGAGAGAGCTTCACCATCTACCAGGCCTTATGGAAGGGGAGGCTGGGGCAGGTCCTTTTATACCAGGCTCTTCTTCCAGCCAGTGGCCTTACCCCAGTACCAGCAGTATCCACAGCAGGGATACTCCAGGGCAGGGAAGAAGGGGCTCGAGGCAGGGTCCCAAGCTCAGCCTCAGCCACCATCAAAACAGACCCCTGAGCCACAGGCCGCTTCCTCCCTACCTGTAGGAGGCAGACTGTCTCACTTCCTCCATGCCTGACTGGAACATCACCACAGGCAAATGGGTTCTGGAGGTAGTGGAATCTAAATCCCTCCTTCTCAAAAAAATCAGAGTATTCAGCTCTCCTCATTAGCAGAAAACACTGCTAGAGTCAGAGGTTCAATATCTGCTATAGCTGAAAGCAGTAGAGCCAGTTCCTAAGTCTCTGAGGGGAAGGGTTTTTATTCCAGATACTTCCTAACCACAAAGAAAAGTGGGAGGGCGGCCTGTTTTCATTCTCGGAGCTTTAAACAAGCATCTAAAAACAAAAATTAAAATGGTAACTTTGCTGTGATTTTGCCAGTGCTCCAAAAGGAGACTAGCTGGCATCACTGGACTTAACAGATGCCTAATCTTCCTGGACATCAAGTCTCCACCACTCATTCGCACTGATGGGATCTATGTCGAGGCGCTTAGGACCCAGCCGGGAGCAAACTTTTTGCAAGAGGCAGTACCAGAGATGGAGCCGAGGGCCAGCGTCGCGAGCCCTCGGCTCGTGCAGCAATGACTGTCAGCGTCAACCCTCCAACCGCCTCAGTTCCTTTTTTTCCCTGCCATTGAGTGCGCCAGTGACTACGTCGCCACCTGTCGGGAGTTAAACTTCAAACTAGCAGCAATAGTTTTCAGTTTGTTTTGTAGTATATCTAGAAAAGTACCGATTATATAAAATTTTCTTATTCAAAGTCGTCTCAGCCTACATTGGCGTATGAGAACCATGGCGGGTCAGGTGACGGTAGGGAGACTTCGTATGAAAGCTGTTCAGTCAGCTGGGCTGGGTCCAGTACGCCATCCTGTCCGGTTGGGATAGGCAATCCCCCTGAAAGCATAAAAGAAAATGTTCGCATTCTCGGCACTGTTCAGCCTCAAGCTCTTCTTCGGCCCACAGGTCAAGAAAGAGAAGGCATCACTCGAGGTCGCCCTCTGGTATGTCTGCACATCAACGGTCAGTCATTGGGGTCAGTTGCCAGTCTCCTCCTTCGGAGTCGCTGGTTTCTGTTTCTGGTCACTGACCTCTTCAGTATCAGAGCCCTTCCTTGCCTTCTGGTAGGGCTTCAGATGAGCAGTTTCATCAGTGGTCTGCTCTTATGGAGCGATGGGCTCAGAGGTTGGTCCAGTTGCCTGGCCCGGTCACTCCGGGGCCTTTGGGCCTTTGGGGATCGGGTAGGGTGGTTTGGCCCCCTCGTGTGCGGCACCTTCTTCAGTGCCATCGACTCCAGCGTTCAGGTGTTTACCCCCTCACATGGCTGCGGCGCGGGGTCACACCGATGCCTCTATCTCCTGGTCTCCTTCCTTCTTTCTCCTCAAATCCTTTTTTCCTGGGTGGTTTCAGCACCGTTGACGTCAGTGGGTTGCTTCGTGCCGTCCTCTGCGCCCGATGTGTCTGTCTCGCCATCCTTGGCACCGTTAGTATTGTCGGTGCTGTGTGGCTTTTTGGCGCCATCCTCAGCGCTGGGGTCCTGTCTGCGCCCACGCACTGTGCTATGTCAAGCGGTGCAGTACTCTTTCGGCGCCAAGGCTTGCATGACGTCCTTCCAGCCTTGAGGGCTTTCGACTCTGGAACCTTTTCCTTCCTATTTCCTTCTGATTTTCACTCCTTTCCTGTCCATACAGTCCCTCCTTGACTGTCAGGAGATGATATTGAGCCTGACCCAGATCTTCAACTGGGTGGTGATGATGAAGGAGCAGGATTAATCCTGCTTCAGAGCCTGAGGTTGAAGACCTGTCATTTAAGTCTCTGCCAAAATTTACATTCTACTCTCTCTCTCCAGACTACAGATATCGATCCTGGGACGCTCTTGAGACTCCAATACTCACATGTCCTGGAGATCCCTATGGATTTAACTCCCCCAGTACAACAATTCTTTGAGGCTCTCTCTCAGATGGTATGGAATAATCCCGCTCTCATTCCTTCTGTGGCTAAATCCATAGATAGGAAGTATGCTGCTCCCAAGGATCGACCCTTTCTGGCCTCCCAGGCATTTGCAGACCCGAGTGTAGTCTTGGCAGAGAGTTATAAGGCCCTTTCTTCCTCAGGCATCTACAGCCCGGCCTGTAAACAAAGAATCTCGTAAGATAGACACCTTCGGTAGGAGAGTCTTTGCTGCCTCCACCCTGGGTATGCGTATTGCCAGCTACCAGGGCTACTTTTCTCAATATGAGTATGTTCTTTGGCATTCACTCAAACAGATGGTAGAAACTCTGCCCAAGTCGGACACTAGTTCAGAGCTACTTCAGACCATAACTAGGGGTATCGAGTCCAACAACCAGCAGGTTAAAGCAGCTATGGGTCCTTTTCATCTGCTTCCCAAGCGGCTGTAGCACATTTGTACCCGTCCTCACTTTGGGCTTCATGAATGATACCCAACAGCAGGTCATGGCATTACCCTTTGATGGTATGTATCTGTTAGGACCTCAAGTAGAGCAAGCTCTGGAGGCCACACAGAAGACTAGGTTGGCCATTAAAACGGCTCGACCCGCTCCCACTCCTTCTTGGGGGAGTGTTAAAAAGCATCAGTTTCACAACAGTCAGTCCTTTCGGGGCAAGGGCAGAGGAGGTTTCAACAAAAACCAAGCCCCTCAGTCTCAAAAGAAAACACAACAGAAGGCACAAGGGCCCAAAGCGCCCAGTGCCACCTTCTGAGTTTCTGGCCCTGGTCCCACCCCAGCTGCCGAGGGGACTCTTCAGCAGTAGGACGCCTGACTCAGTTCTACAACCAGTGGAAGTCCATAACATCAAGACAAATGGTTCCTCCGGATAATCTGCAGGTACTCCCTCAACCTTTCAGAACCCCCTCCGGATCGTCCTCCCAAACGACAGCCCAGGCTGTCAACAATACAGTCAGACCTTCTTGCCTCCAAGATACAAGGCCTTCTGAACAACAGGGCAGTAGAAATTGTTCCACTGGATCAACAAAACGCAGGTTTCTACTCCCATTACTTCTGGTCCCGAAGAAGACCGGTGGCATGCGCCCCATTCTGGATTTCAGGAAATTAAACAAGTTTCTTTTCAAGGAAAAGTTCAAGATGATATCACTCAGGACCCTGTTACCCTTGCTTCATCAGCATGATTGGCTGGTTTCCCTGGACATGCAGGACACTTACCAGTATATTCCTATACACCCAAAGCATCACAAATACATACGGTTTGTAGCTCTGGGCTAGCGTTATCAGTTCAGAATCCTGTCCTTTGGGCTATCCTCAGCGCCACGACTTTTTACAAAGCATTGTGCAGTTCTCACAGTGCATCTCAGAAAGCTCGGAATACAAGTGTTACCATATCTGGATGACTGGCTTCTAGCAAGTCCTTCCAGGCAAGGAACTCTCGACGCCGTAGACATGGCCTCAGACCTTCTCACATCCATGAGAGTCGTGCTAAATCTCAAGAAATCGTAGTTGCAGCCCTCCCAGAAGCTCCTTTTTATAGGAACTCTTCTGGACACCTCCTATGCAAAAGCTTTTCTACCAGGGGACAGAAGAAGCGATATCCTACAGATGGTCCAATACATTAGAGAGAACAGTTCAGTTCGAGCTATCTCAATGCAACGGACGCTGGGTCTCATGGCATCCTCTGTGTTCACTGTACCCCTAGCACGCCTCCACATGAGAACCTCTCAATGGATGTACAGTACTCAGTGGTCCCCAATCACTCACCCTCAGTTCTTTCTCATCAAGGTGACAGAACCTCTGAAGAGGTCACTTACCTGGTTGTCGCAAGAGGACAATCTTCTGGAAGGGTATCCCTTTGCTTCCCTGAATCACCAGATTTCCATTACCACGGATGCGTCCCTGATGGGGTGGGGAGCTCACTGTCAGAATCTCCACACCCAAGGTATGTGGACTCAGGACGAGTCCCAGCTTCACATAAATGTCCTAGAAATGAGAGCTGTCCTTCATGCAGTCCAAGCTTTTTGAAGGACATTCTTTGTCACAAGAACATTCTCCTTCAAACGGACAACAAAGCAGTGATGTATTACATCAACAAGTAGGGCGGTGCTCACTCTTACCCCTTTATGCAGGGAAGTGATGAGAGTGTGGGAATGGTGCCTAGAGCACAGGGCTCTAATTCAGGCGGTCTACCTGCCGGGAGTGCAGAAAGAACTGGTCGACCATCTAAGCAGAGCAGAGACAGATCCTCACAAATGGTCTCTCGACTCAACCGTAGTTCAGTCATTATTCGCTGAGTGGGGAACTCCAGACCTGGACCTTTTTGCATCCCCACTCAACACAAAACTGCCTCTCTTCTGCTCCAGAAATCCATGGCCTGGCATTTTCTGTCAGAATATGTTCAGGCTGCAGTGGACAAAACGCTTTCTATACGCGTTTCCTCCTCTTCCACTAATTCAAAGGGTACTTCTCAAATTCGAGTCCCAGGAGGACAAAATGATCCTCATTGCTCCCTTCTGGCCTCGACAGATATGGTTTCCGTTACTCAACAGTATGTCGGAAGCCCCTCTGAAAGCGCTTCCCCTTCAGATGAACCTTCTGACCCAGGGGCCTGTGGTCCATCCCAATCTGAGGTGGCTTCACCTTCATGCTTGGCTCCTGAAGAGATAGAAGTGAACAGGTTCAGTGTCTCTCAGAGAGTTTCAGATATTCTTTTGGCTGCACGCAAGCCAGCCACTAGAAAAACTTACACAGCCAAATGGAAGTGTTTTTCTCTCTGGTGTGCAAAATCCTCTCTGAATCCTTTTTCCTGTCCACCGGATAAAGTTCTAGAGTACCTTTTAGACCTCTCGAATTCAGGTCTACAATACTCTACAGTCAAAGTTCACCTTTGTGCCATTTCAGCTTATCATGAGCCAGTACTTTCCTTATCACTGGCCCAGTTACCAGTAGTTAAGAGGTTTCTTAAGGGTATTCTGCATACCAGACCTCCTGTCAGACGTCCAGTCGCAGCCTGGGACATTAACCTTGTGCTAGACATGCTCACTCGAAAACCTTTCAAGCCTCTAGCTTCCTGTGAGCTGAAATTTCTCACTTGAAAAATGGTCTTCCTGGTGGCCATTACCTCGGCCTCCAGGGTTTTGAAATACATGCCTTGGTCACAGACCCTCCGTATACTGTGTTTCATAAGGACAAAGTAGTTGTTAGGGCCCATCCTAAGTTTCTCCCTAAGGTTGTTTCAGAATTCCATCTAAACCAACCTTTGGTCCTACTTACCTACTTTGCAAACTTCCAAAATGAAGGAGAGCATACTCTTCATTCTTTATATGTCAAAAGAGCTCTGCGTTTCTATTTGGATAGAACAAAAGAAATTCGCAAAGCTCAGCAACTGTTTGTTTCCTTCAGCGAGACCAAGTTGGGTCAGCCTGTCGCCATCAGATACATTTCGGCATGGCTTGTGGCATGCCTTCGCCACTGCTCTTCCATGGTGCAGGTTAAGCTGGAGGGCAGTGTGCACGCTCACTCTACTAGAGCAGTCGCAGCATCCCTGGCGGAAATCCGCATCATGCCCATTGCAGATATTTGCATTGCGGCTACCTGGAGCTCAGTGCATACTTTCGTCAAGCACTATACCTTGGATGTCCATGCCAGGCGACATCTGTCATTTGGCAGGACTATCCTTAATGGACTTCTGTCCTGAATTGTGAGCTCTTTGTTCTCCTGCCGCCCTCTCGAGGATTATTAGCTTGGTACTCTCCCATCAGTGTGAATGAGTGGTGGAGACTTTATGTCCAGGAAGATAGGGAAATTACGTACCTTCTGTAATTATTGATCTTCTTGGATGGAGTCTCCACCACTCATTCACACGCCCACCCACCATCCCCCGAGCTCACCTCTGTTGTTGGTCTTCACTCCCTCAATCTTTAGGCTGTGAAGACTTCTTTGTTGACCCTTCTTATACGGGTCGTCCGGACTACCTTATGTCCTGTTTTTGTTAGGCTAACCTTCTAGGTTAGTTATGCTGCACCTCCTCGGAAAAAAGGTACTGAGGCGGTGGGAGGATCGATGCCGAGATAGTCATTTGCCACACGAGCCGAGGCTCATGGTGCCGCTCCTCGCGGCTCCACCTCTGGCGCCAGCCCTTCTGCAAAAAGTTTGCTCCCGCTGGGCCCTAGCACCTCCGGCGTGAGATCCCATCAGTGTGAATGAGTGGTGGAGACTCTGTCCAAGAAGATCAATAATTATGGTAGGTACATAATTTCCATTTCCTGAGTGGCTAGCGTTCCAGGCTTTGGGCTCTTTGACAACATCCTCACTGTGGTCGAGGCTTCTCTGAAGAGTCGACCGAAAATGACTATGCCTTCAAATGGAAGAGGTTCTCCATTTGGTGCCAGGGCAAGGGCCTTGACCCCTTATCTTCTTGGTGGCTAGCATTCTTGACTACCTCTGGTCCCTGTATCAGTCGGACCTCTGGTTGCCGATCTTTAAGGTATACCTGGCTGCCATCTCTGTTTACTGGCATTGGACTGGTATGCAGTCATTGGCACAGGAGAAGGTCGTCTGGCGCTTTTTCAAAGGCCTGACCACATTTCCCCTCCGGTGTTTTACCCACCACCACCAACAACTTGGGACTTGTTGCTAGTATTGGCAAAGCTCATGGGCAAGTCATTCGAACCAGTGCACAGGTGTGAGATGTCTCGCCTGTTGTAGAAGACTGCCATTTTGGTGGCTATCGCATCAGCCAGAAGGTTCACTGAACTCTAGGCGCTCTCAGTGGAGTCTCCTTACCTGGTCTTCCACAGGGATAAGGTTGTCCCTTGCCCCAGCTCAAAGTTCCTCCCAAAGGTTGTGTCTGATTTTCACCTTAACGAGGTAATCTCCCAGTGTGTTTCACCAGCCACACCTCAGAGGCCGAGCATAGGCTCCATCGTTGGGCCTGTGACTGAGTACTAGCCTACTACAAGGAGTGCCACGGCTGGAGTTCAAGGAGAGATTAAGCCAGCTGTTTGTCACCTATGCTAAAGCAATACCTGGCAGACTGGCAGCTAAATGGACTGTTGGCAGGTGGATTGTATTCTGTATTGACCTCTGCTATAGGTTGGCAGGTAGGGGGCCTCCGGTTGGTCTACGGGCTCATTGCACCAGTCATACTGCTGCATTGGTAGCTGCTTCCAGGGATGTCCCTATCCAGGAAATCTTCAGGACTGCTACCTGGAAGTCTGCACACACCATCTCCCACTACCACATCAATCTTGTCACGCTGGGGTGCTGATTTTGGGGCCTCAGTTCTCCAATCTCTGTTCCATAAGTAAGGGGTGTGCAATTTGCCCCCTTCTCCTGGAGAACTGCTAGGAGTCTGCCCAAAATGTGGCTAGTTCATCATATCCACATCCGTAGAGAAACAGGTTACTCACCTGTAACAGTACTTCTAGGAGTGGTATATGACGTACATCCGCATTGTCCCACCTGACCTCCCCTGGCACGTGGCACACTGGTGTTGCTTTCAGGGGGTAAGATCTACTATCATGAAGCAGTGCTGAGGGAGTTGCCACCTGGGTGGGTGGGATGAGCCAGCTTGAAGACTTTCCAGCAAGCTTTAAAGGAAAAAGGACACTGCCAGAGAGTGTGGATGAACATCATATACCACTCCTAGAACTACTGTTACAGGTGAGTAACCTGTTTTTTTCTGAGGTAACTAGCACATAATAATATGGTAAAATACATAAATTTATTACTGCAGTTTGTGTCTTACTGAATTAGTGCATATTGGGAACTGACTTTAAATGGTTTTTGCCATTTGATGTACAGTATGTATGTTTCATCTTAAACTTTATAAAGGAAAAATAGCTAAACAAACAAAATCCTTCCGATTCCATGTTATTTATTTATTTATTGTAATATTCAGAAAGACCTTTGAGTCAGGGACTCGTTTACAAAGGTTCCACATACATACATACAGGCACATGGAGTGGACTTGACATTACAGGATACAGAAAAAACATTACAGCATATTAAGAGTTACAGGTAGTTACATACATTGACTGACAGTATTTTGCTTTGTATTCCAATATCACAGCCAGAAGATACAGAGGGCTCTGTAAAGGCTGATAGTCATATAGATGATTCATGGGGTTAGTTGGTAGGGGGAGATAGAGAGGGTTTTCTTTTTTTTTTGGAAGGAGGATAGGACATTCTGGAGTTAAGGGCAGTCACATTGGTTAGGGGCCTGAAGGTGAGTCCTCAGCTTGGATTTATAGGAGCAAGCCTTGATTCGTTTGTTATGTGACTAGGGAGGGCATTTGACCAGGTGGGGCTCTGTAGCTGAAAGTGCGTGGAATTGGGAGGTCTGGGCATGGGAACCCATAGCAGCCGTTGTTCGAGAACTGAGTTGTTTTGCCAGGAGGTATTGGGCGGATGATTTGGTTAAGGGTAGGAGGGTAAGATCAAGTAAGGCCTATCTTCCTGGACATAAGTCTCCACCACTATTCACACTAGTGGGATTAGCGCCGAGGCACTAAGACCCATCGGAGCAAACTTTTGCTGGAGGGTCGAGGAGAGCGGCGCGCCATGGTAGACAGGCGCGCCGCAGCAGCGGCTCGAGCGCGGTAATGACCATCTCGCGACGACTCCTCCAACCGGGCTTAGTTCTTTTTTCCCCGCTGGCCGAGTGCGCTTTCAGTGACGACGCCGTCATTTCAGGTCGAGAGTCAAACTTCAAACTAGCGCATAGTTTTCAGTTTGTTTTTTTGTAACTTTATCTCGATAAGTAGTATCGCTTAATTTTATTCTATTTTCGTAAATTTTTCTAATATTAAATTTTACTTGAAGAAGTCTCGGCCTACTGGACGGAGTCGACCATGAGCAGGTCAGGTGACGGTAGGGAGACTTCGTATGAAAGCTGTTCAGTCAGCCGGGCTGGATCCGGTCAGCCTCCTTCTCCTCAGCGGGGTTCCGACAACGGTCAGTCCGATGCCCGGGGGGATGGGCGGTCTCCCCGCCGGCATAAAAATAAACGGTCGCATTCTCGGCACCGTTCGGCCTCAAGCTCTTCTTCGCCCACAGGTCAAAAAGAGAAGGCATCACCAGGTCGCCTCTGGTTCTGCGCTGGCCGACGCCGGGTTATCGCCAAGGTTGCCGTCTCCTTCTTCGGAGTCGCCAACTTCCGGTAATCGTCGTCCTCGACATCGGAGTCCCTCCCCGCCTATAGGTAGGACTCCAGATGAGCAGTTTCATCAGTGGGCCGCTCTTATGGAGCAATGGGCTCGGAGGTTGGTTCTTCTGCCTGGCTCGGTTGCCTCGGAGCCCTCGGGCCCCTCCGGCGATCAGGTAGGGCGGTTGGACCTTCCTAGTCGCGTGGCGCCTTCTTCGGTGCCAGCGACTCCGTGCTTAGGTGTTTCCCTCACATGGCTGCGCGCGAGGGGCCTCACCGATGCCTTCATCTCCTGGTTTTTTCCTTCTAGCTTTCCAGGTTCCTGGCTTTCCGCGCCCGGCAGGGTCTGCTGGCTTGTCGGCGTACCTGTTGCGCGCCTGGGTCTTGGCGCCGCGGGGTCTCGCGCCCGCTGTGGTGTTGCTGGATGGGCGGCATTGTCTGGGCGCTTTATCGCAAGCAGGCGTCTGGGCGCCTGCTGGCGGGCGCCATGCGCGGTTGCTGCCGTCAAGGCCGAGCGCGACAGTTCGTTCAAGGCGTCATTGGGCGCTTATGGGTCACAGGTTCTTCGGGCGCTGCAGGCGCCTCGGTGCCGGCTTTCAGCCTGCTTTTGCTATCTCGCGACTGCAGCCCTTGGGGACTCTCCTTGTTTTTCTGCTATTTCCTCCTCTCCAATTTTCACTCCTTTCCTGTCCAAACAGTCCTTTCTGGACCATCAGGAGATGATGTTGAGCCTGACCCAGACCTTCGGTTGGGTGATGAAGTGGAGAAACAGGATCTTTCTTTGCTACAGAGCCTGTGGTCGAGGACCTGTCCTTAAGTCTCTGTTGAAGAACCTGGGATCCACTCTTTCTCCAGACTACAGACATCGATCCTGGGAAGATATTAAGACTCAGTATCTTCATGCTTGAGATCCCTACTGATTTGACTCCTCCGATCCAGCCTTCCTTCGAGACGCTGTCTCAAATGGTATGGAAATCCTGCTCTTATTCCCTCAGTGGCTAAATCCATTGATAAGAAGTATTCAGCTCCCAAGGATCGTCCCATTTTGGCATCCCAAGCCTTTATGGATCCTATTGTAGTCCTGGCAGAGAATGACAAGGTCGTTTCTTCCTCAACTACTACAGCTCGACCTATTAACAAAGAGTCTCGTAAGATTGATACATTAGGTAAGAGAGTCTTTGCTGCCTCCACTCTAAGTATGCGATGCCAGTTATCAAGGCTATTTTTCTCAGTATGAGTATATCCTGTGGCACTCTATGAAAAGAATGGTTGAAGCTCTTCCAGATTCGGATTCCAAGTCAGAGCTTCTTCTGACCGTTATTAGAGGTATTGAGTCAATCAACCAACAGGTCAAAGCCGCCATGGACGCTTCTCGACACTGCTTCTCGCTCAGCAGCCGCTGATTTGTACTCGCGCCATTCCTGGCTGCTGCACTTCTGGCTTCACGAATGATGCTCAGCAGCAGGTGATGGCGCTGCCTTTGATGGCTCCTTTCTTTTGGCCTCAGGTGGAGCAAGCCTTAGAGGCCACTCAGAAGACTAGATCAGCCATTAAGTTGGCCAGACCTCCGCCTGCCCCCTCTCGGGGGCATGTGAACAGACGTCAGTTTCATAGTCGTCAGTCCTTTCGAGGCAGAGGCAGGGGAAGTTTCCATAAAAGCCAACCTGCCCAACCTCAAAAGAAGACGCAGCAGAAAGCGCAGGGGCCTAAAGCTCCCAGCGCTACCTTATGAGTCGTTGGCCCAAGTTCCATCCACTCTGCCCGAGGTGGAACTTTCTCCTCGTGGAGGTCGCCTGATGTGCTTCTACAACCAGTGGAGTCCATAACTCGACAAATGGTCCTTCGATAATTCGTGAGGGTTATTCTTCACTCTCTTGAAACCCCCGACTGTCCTCCCAGACGACAACCCAGGTTGTCGGCCTCTCAGTCAGACCTCCTCACCGCTGGAGATCCAGGGCCTTCTGAACAACAGGGCAATAGAACTGGTGCCCCACATCTCAGTAAACACAGGGTTCTACTCCCATTACTTTCTGGTTCCAAAGAAATCTGGGGGGATGTGCCCCATTCTAGACCTCAGAAAGTTAAACAAATTCCTCCCCAGGGAGAAATTCAAGATGATTTCCCTAGGTACCCTGTTACCCTTGCTGCATCAGCACGACTGGCTGGCCTCTCTGGATATGCAGGATGCTTACCAGCATATCCTCGTCCACCGACCCACCGAAGTTCCTCAGGTTTGTAGCTTTGGTCAACATTATCAGTTCAGAGTCCTGCCTTTGGGCTATCCTCGGCGCGTGAGTTTTTACAAAGTGTTGTGCAGTTCTTGGCGCATCTCAGGAAAGTCGGACTCCAGTGTTTCCCTACCTGGACGATTGGCTTCTAGCAAGCCCTTCCGTCTAAGGGACTTTGGAAGTCAGGCAAACGACTTCGCCTTCTCACGCCCATGGGAGTTCTGCTGAATTTGAAAAAATCTCAACTGCAACCCTCCCAGAGGCTCCTTTTCATAGGGACGCTTCTAGACACCTCTTCAGTGAGCTTTCCTTCCAGAGGACAGAAGACCGACATCCTTTAATGGCCTGTACATCAGGGAGAACCAATCGGTTACAGCTCTCTCGATGCAACGCATGTTGGGTCTCATGGCGCCTCGGTCTTCACTGTCCCCTGGCCCGACTGCACATGAGAACCACCCAATGGATGCTCTCCACTCAGTGGTCCCCGACCTCTCACCCCAGTCTTATCCCATCAAGGTGACGGAGCCCTTCGAAGGTCTTCACCTGGTGGTCTCAAGAGAGCAATCTCCTGGAAGGATTCCCCTTGCTCCCCGGATCATCAGATCTCCATCACCACAGGCGATCGCTAATGGGATGGGGAGCTCACTGTCTCTCCCTCCACACTCAAGGTGTATGGACTCAGTTCGAACTCATCTCCACATAAATGTCCTGAGATGAGAGCGTCCTCTATGCAATCCGAGCTCTGAAGGATGTCCTTTGTCACAAGAACATTCTCCTTCAAACGGACAACAAAGCAGTGATGTATTACATCAACAAGCAAGGCGGTGCTCATTCTTACCCCCTTTGCAGGGAAGCAATGAGGGTGTGGGAGTGGTGCTTGGAGCACAAGTCTCTGATTCAAGCGGTTTATCTGCCAGGTATACAAAACGACCTAGCAGATCACCTCAGCAGAACGGAGGCAGACCCTCACGAGTGGTCTCTCGATCCAGCCATAGCTCGGTCCCTGTTCAAAGAGTGGGGGACTCCAGACCTGGACCTTTTTGCATCCCCACTCAACGAAAAACTGCCTCTTCTGCTCCAGAAATCCAGGGCCTGGCATTTTCTGTCAGGATGCGTTCAGGCTGCGGTGGACAAACGCTTTACGCCTTCCACCGCTTCCTCTAATCCAGAGAGTCTCAAGTTCGAGTCTCAGGGACCAAGATGATTCTCATTGCTCCTTCCTGGCCTCGCAACTATGGTTTCTACTCAACAGTATGTTGGCAGCCTCCGAGACCACTTCCTTTGCAAATCAGTCTTTTGACTCAGGGTTCGTTGGTCCATCCCAACCTGAAATCACTTCACCTTCATGCTTGGCTCCTGAAGAGATAGAAGTGAATCGTTCAACGCCTCTCGAGTCTCAGACATCCTTCTGGCTGCTCGGAAGCCAGCCACCTGAAAACGACGCCTAAATGGAAACGCTTTTCTGGTGTGCAAAACTCTTGGAATCCTTTTCCTGTCCTCCTGGCAAGGTTCTGGAGTATCTTTGGACCTGTCAAACTTAGGTCTTCAGTACTCCACAGTTAAAGTTCACCTTAGTGCCATCTCAGTGTTCCATGAGCCGTTTCTTCCTTAACTCTGGCTCAGTTACCTATGGTGAAGAGATTTCTTAGGGATTCTCCATACCAGACCCCTGTTAGCGTCAGTTGCAGCCTGGGACATTAACCTGGTGCTGGACATGCTCACTCGGAAGCCTTCAGACCCTTAGCTACCTGTGAGCTAAAATTTCTTACCTGGAAGACTGCCTTCCTGGTGGCCATTACTTCAGCCCGCAGGGTCTCTGAGATACATGTCCTGGTTACGGACCCTCCGTATACTGTATTCCATAAAGACAAGGAGTTCTCCGCACATCCTAAATTTCTTCCCAAGGTTGTGTCAGAATTCCATCTAAACCAACCTCTGGTACTTCCCGCTACTTCGCTAATTTCCAAAATGAAGGGAACGAGCTCTTCATTCCTTGGATGTTAAGAGAGCCTTGGGTTCTATTTAGATAGAACCAAGGATGTTCTAAGACTCAGCAACTGTTCGCTTCTTTCAGCGACACTGCTGGGTGAACCTGTCGCTATTAGATGCATCTCTTCATGGTTAGTGGCATGCCTTCGCTATCATTGCTATTCCATGGCTCAAGTTAAATTAGAAGGTAGAGTGTCGCTCCACTCTACTAGAAGTGATCTTGAGCATCCCTAGCGGAAGTGCTAATGTTCCATTGCAGATATATGCAACGACCGCCACCTGGAGCTCAGTGCATACCTTCTTAAGCACTATGCACTGGATGCACCATGCTAGGCGACATTCCGCATTCGGCAGAACTATCCTCACGGGCTTCTATCTTTAGGACGCTGCGTGAGCTCTGGCTCTCCTGCCGCCTCCTTTGGGGGATTATCAGCTGGTATTCTCCAGTCAGTGTGAATGAGTGGTGGAGACTTATGTCCAGGAAGATAGGAAAATTACGCATCAGAATTCTTGATCTTCTGGACAGTCTCCACCACCATTCACACCCCACCCTCCATCCCCGAGCTCACCGCTGTATTGGTCTTCACTCCTCAAATCTTTAGGCCGTGAGGACTTCTTTTGCTGACCCTTCTTACACGGGTCATACGGACTATCTTATGTCCGTTTTAATGTTGGGTTTACTCTTTACGTTAGTTGCGCTGCACCTCCTTGGTAAAAAGGTATTGAGGCGGTTGGAGTGGTCGTCATTGATGGTCATTACCGCCGAAAGCCGCTGCTCATGGGCGCCGTATGTCTGCTGCTACTGCCTCTCGCGCTGACCCTCCAGCAAAAAGTTTGCTCCCGATGGGTCTTAGTGCCTCCAGCGCTAATCCCACTAGTGTGAATGAGTGGTGGAGACTCGTCCAAGAAGATCAAGAATTACGGTAGGTACGTAATTTTCCTTTTTGGTCATAAGGCAGGTGTGGTACCTAATTCGGTTATCAAGGTTTAGCCAGTTTGTGCTGCTGTATAGGGTGCAGGAGTGGGTAAGATGATCACATCCAAGGAAGAGGCGGCAGGCTTTGTTAAGCACGAGACGAAGTCTGTCTAGGGTAGAGGATGGAGCAGCACTATAGATTAGGATGCCATAGTCTAGTAGGGAGAGGATTGAGGAGTTTATGGTAAGTTTTAAGGCTTCAGGTGTGAGACAGTGTTTGAACGGTATAGTACACCCAACCTAGAGCTAAGGGCTGTTGAGAGGTGTAGGATATGTTGATGAAAGCTTAGTGCAGGGTCTAAAGTGATCCTAGGTATTTAAACTGGCTAACTAGTTCTAGCGGGGTCTGGTTGGTAGTGATAAATTGGGGCAGAGGTTCTTGAGTGGGTTCTGGGGTGGGCAATATCATGACTTTGGTCTTACTGTAGTTAATGGTAAGACTTGGCTGTGAGCCAGTCTTCAATCTCACAGAAAGAGTGTTGGAGGGTTTGGTGAAGTTTGAGGCGGGTAGGGTCAGAGGCGAACAGGACCGCATCATCTGCGTATAGGAGCATATTTCCGGTGCATGATGATGGGAGGGAGTTGAGGTATAGGCTGAAGAGGAGGGGGCCAAGTATGGAGCCCTGGGGGACACCGGAGCGGATAGGGAGACGGGGGGACAGGATGGGTCCTATCTTGACTAACTGCATTCTATCGGAGAGATAGCTGAGATACAACGTAGGCAACAGAAATCCTGCATTATGATTGGCGAAATCCAGTCACATAACCATTCATTTAGTATGGTATCACCACACAAATAAGTTAAAACTCCTAACAGCTCAAAGACATTTTATTACCATTATATAAGCATGACACACTCCAGAGTGTGCGGTTATTCTGTAATAAAGGTACTTGGGTTGGTGGAGACGCACTTTGGTGAGGTATGTAGTTGTAACACCATAGCTGCACACCCTGTCTTGTGTTATTGCTCACATGAAATCTACCTTGTCATTTATTATCACTTAAATAACATGGGCCCATCAGTAAATTTAACTAAGCAGTTATTCTTCTGTACAAAATGCAGAGATGACCGTAGAAAGTTTTTTTTTTTTTTCCTGAATATAATTTTTACCCCACCTGCTTCTCTTGAGGCACATAGTCAACCTGCCAGCCCCAACTTTGTGGTGCAGCTTCACTCGCATCTTGGGCCCAAGAGTGCCACTGATTATCATACTGACGGCTGGATTGGTTGGTTTTGGTTCATTTTCCCCTGCCCTCCCACTGGTGCTGTGCGTGATGCAACGCTCACAGTGTCCTGTGGAGGAGACTGACATCCTTGTTCCACCACAGAGGTCACTGCAACAGTGGAATGCAGCACTGCCCTCCACCAGCCAGGAAGTGTTGTTGCTTCCTGTGCTTCCTGGCCATTGACTGCCCAACTGCAAAGATCCCAGGTTTGTTCCGAACCCAGGTAATTGGTGTGGTAGCGCAGTGTGTTATAGACATCTCTTTGAAAATGCCCAAACAGTACTCTGCAGCAACCAACAAGGCCCACAAAATGCTAAGTTCCGTTAAAAGGGGAATAAATAGTAAATAAATATTTTGTGTAGACCGGCCCTTATGGGTTGTGAAGGTTAGAGTTGTCTTTTTTAAATCATGTTTATTGAATAGTGAGGAGCTAGCTGCAGGAAATCATGTCCCTTAACATTTGAGTGAAATATGAATAATAGAATCAGTGCACAACAACAGAGCCATTCTGTCAGATTGTTTCACAGAAGTAGTTCTTAAGATAGCACTACTGGGCTGTTGTTTGGGGGTGAGGGTTAGAAATCACTTCTAGTTCATTGATGAATAAATGTGGCTCTCTTTCCCCAGGTGTTGAAGCACTGGTTGGCTGGCTGCTGGATCACCCAGATGTTCAGATCACAGACCTCTCAGATGCCGAAACTGTGTCGGATGAGTACTCTGATGATGAGATTATTGAAGACATAGATGAGGCAGAGTCTGCCTATGCTATGGTTAGTGTGAACACTGTGGCTTATATATTGCTTGTTGAAAAGAAAATACTAAGGGTTGAGTCATTGGCTCGAATGGGACTGCTGCAGGTAACATCACTTGCCCCAAAAGAGCCTTCTGTGGATTGCATTACCTGCCCTCAGATGGGAGTATTATACTAACAACTGAATAGTTCCTTCGGGGGGGGGGGTTCAACACACCAGCCTTGGATGCACCAGGCCAGAGAATCTGTACTTGAGGATGATCGACATATCCACCCCAGCCTAACATTGCAAAACAGTGCTCATTCTGTGCCACCAGGGAATGAATAAGTGGCAGCAGCTACAGCCCTCCCAATCCTGAAAACTGCAAGTGTCCAAAGAATAGCTGTTCCAGCTCTGTGCTGTCTGCTGAGCAGTGCAGGCTTGGGAGGAAAGCCCCCCATTTTCTTGATTTATTCAAATTTTATTAACCAGGTAGGGTGCACTAGACAAACATTTTCCTATTTACTGGTACGATCTGGGAGAAAACAACAAATGAGTAATACAGCGAGGACAAAATCGATTTTAGAATAAAGTTACAACCAATAATACAGCAAGGTATAAACAGGCATAGAAAATAAATTAAAAGTGCAAAAGCATTAGTACACACATAGTTGGCAGAGAGTTTGTCAGATACAAGGCTAGGAACAGGTGCAGTCATTTGTAGTAGGTGGGAGCGATACAGATTTCTGAAGGGCTAGTAGCGGAACCGCTCTGATGCTAGCTAGTATGGTGTTCCAGAGTTTGTGGGCAGAGACTGAAAATGCAGTCTCGTCTAACTTGGTCTTGGTAATTGCTAAGACTAATGAGTTTTGGTCAGAGGACTGGAGTGGGTAAGTAGTTATGATAGGTACTAGGAGGGAGGCTAGTTATAGAAGAACCTGTTTATGAAGGAGATGATGTAATATAGCCTATGAAAATGGGCATTTATTGCTCATAGGCTCTTGTTTTAAATAAAATGAAAAATGAAATGAAATTATACCTCCAGGGAGAAAACTGGCAGATAAAGCCATCCAGATCTGGAGTAAAGCAAACAGTGGTGGGTTAGGATGATTACTTGTAAGTGCATAATGACAGATATTGTTATATGCCATGTCCCATTTGTGCAGTGTAGAGTTAGAGGCTCCAGCAAAGAAGGGCAGACTGTGGGACAGCTTGAGGAGCAGTATTACATGAGCAATAGCAAAACAAGCACTGGGAGAGAGGTTTCGGATGGCTCTATAAGCAAGCCCAAGTTGGGCATTGACAGCCTTACTGGTGAATGCCACATGGAGGGAGAAATCAAGGGAGAGGTCAACCGTAACACCCAAGTAGTTAAAGGATGGGACAGGGATCAAGGATGTACCACTAATGCAGACTAGTGACAACGGTGTTTGGATAATCTTTAAATGGGGCAGATCCAAAGAGAATGGCACGTTACTTTGTGGCATTCACTAAAAGCCTGATCTTGTCTGTGTCAGTTTTCACCGTTCATCACATGTGGGTAGTGGCGGAGGTCTTGTGAGACTCTTTTTTTTTTTTTTTTTTTGATGGGTGGAGCTGACACACCAACAGCGCCGCCCTCAAGGCCATGGACTGCGTGGCGCTCACGAGTTGACCAGGTGTCGACCGCCCTCCCGCCAGTTCTTCGCCTCCTGCCATGGAGGTTGCACTCGTGGAGCTCAGCTTGAAGATCTTCATCACAACTCAGCCTAGTGTTTCGTCTCAGCCTTCCTGTCGAAAACAAATCTTAGTCTGTTCCGTTCATCTACTCAACGCCGCTGACTGGTAAGACTGCTCCTTTTATTGTTACAGCGACGCCGAGTCTGTTTTTACTTTATTTTACAGTCGTACCAAAAATATTAGCTCTTGCACTTTTCAAATAACTTACAATTTCCTCTAAACATAAGTTGAAATTAACAACAGTACAGTATTTGGTCTCCACAATTCTTTATTTCTCTGTTAATATTACAGAACCTTTGTTTTGATTCAGAATTTAATATATCCTTTTAAATCAGAAAATGAAAACAAATGGCATTGACAAAATTATTCACACGTAGACTTAATATTTGGTAGCACAGCCTTTGGTCAAAATAATTGCAATCAACTGCTTCCTATAGCCATGGATGAGCTTCCTGCACCTCTCTACTGGCAGTTTGGCCCACTCTTCTTGTGCAAACTGCTCCAGTTCTCCCAGATTTGAAGGGTGCTTTCTCCCAACTGCTGTTTTCAGATCTCTCCACAGGTTTTCAATGGGATTTAGATCTGGACTCATTGCTGGCCACTTCAGAACAGTCCAGCGTCTTGTCTTGAACCATTACTGGGTGCTTTTTGAAGTGTGTTTGGGGTCATTGTCCTGCTGGAAGACCCATGACCTTCGACGGAGACCCAGCTTTCTGACACTGGGTTTAACATTGCGCTCCAAAATGGCCTGGTAATCTCCAGATTTCATGATGCCATGCACACGTTCAAGGCACCCAGTGCCAGAGGCAGCACAGCAACCCCAAAACATCACTGAACCTCCTCCATGTTTGACTGTAGGGAAGGTGTTCTTTTCTTTGAAGGCTTCATTTTGTTTTCTGTAAACATAGAGATGATGTGCTTTACCACAAAGCTCTAATTTGGTCTCATCTGTCCACAGGACATTCTCCCAGAAGGATTTTGGCTTGTTCAGGTGTGTTTTGGCAAACCCCATCCGGGCTTTCTTATGTCTCTCTCTCAGCAGTGGGGTCCTCCTGGGCCTCCTACCATATAACCCCCTTTCATTGAGTTGGCGACGGATGGTGCGAGTTGAAACTGTCGTACCTTGTGTCTGAAGGTCAGCTTGAATCTGTTTGGCAGTTGATCAAGGTGCTTTCTCCACCATTCGAACAATCCTGCGCTGCAATCTTCGATCAAGTTTTCTCTTGCGGCCACGTCCAGGGAGGTTGGCTACAGTGCCATGGGCCTTAAACATCCTGATAACATTACGACGGTGGAAACAGGAATATCAAGGTCTCTGGAGATTGATTTGTAGCTCTGAGATTGTCCATGCTTGACTACAATCTTCTGTCTGACCTCCTCAGACAATTCTCTGGCTGTCTTTCTTTTCTCCGTGCTCATTGCAGTACACACAGTGACACAAAACAGGAGAGTGAGTCCTTTTCTCTATTCAAACTGGTTGAATGAGTGATTTTTATATTGCAGGCACCTGCAACTCACCACAGGTGAGTTCAATTCCAAAGTGAAGGAGAATCACCTGCTTGAAATCTAATTATTTCTAACTACTTCTAAAAGGTGCCAATAATTTTGTCTGGGTCATTTAAGGATTTCTGTGTGGAATAAGCTAAGACTTAGTAAATTTTTCTGCTTTTTGTGTTCTATTCCACTGCAAACCAAAGAAATACATATGTGGATACCAAAATATTTTTTAATTTTAACAGTTTTCTGGAAGGAATGGTGCATTATTAGAAAAACTGCAAAGAGCCAGTATTTTTGGCCACGACTGTACAATCGGTCATGTCTGGTGCGGAGGGACAAAGTCATCTAAAGCGTGTGCCTCCCATGCGCCGGTGCCCGTGGCGGTCATAGTATTCCGTTACTGACCAGCATGATCATTGCCGTGACGTGTCTTGGGCTCACTTCACGACGTGGATTCATGCGATGCCTGCTTTTCCATGGGCCTTCGAGTTCTTGAGCAGCGCGCAGGGAAAGTTTGACGAGCCCCACCGACTTTCGGAAGGCGGATGCACACTCATCAGGTCAAGCCGCAGTCTCTCGGCCTTTCTTCTGGGTCCTCTCCTGGTTCTATGTGGAGGAGGGGGCTCGGGGGCTCCTGCCTCTTCTGGCCTTGCCGCGGCGGGGGTCCCTTCCACAGTGCAGGAAACCCAGTCCGTTCCCCCTGGGGAGTGGCGGGAAGCACCGCTCTGAGAATCACCCTGTCAGGGATGAAGGCCCCCCCCCCGTGTTGTGTCCTGGGGCCTATGGGTGAGCCAGCCTGCGCTTGTAGGTGCAGTTTTGGGTCAGGTATCTGACGCTGCCGGTCCACTGCTCAGCACTGTTTACATAGAAACATAGAAGTTGACGGCAGATAAGGACCATGTCTGAAGGTCAGCTTGAATCTGTTTGGCAGTTGATCAAGGTGCTTTCTCCACCATTCGAACAATCCTGCGCTGCAATCTTCGATCAAGGCCCATCCAGTCTGCCCATTTTTCTACCTTATAAATGTGCCATCGGCCTTTGCTCTGTCAGTGGCCTATCTATTCATAGTCATTTGTATTGCTCCTTATGCCTATCCATGCCTGTTTGAAGCCCTGCACTGTATTCATAGCCACCACTTCTTGTGGTAAGCCATTCCATGCATCCACCACCCTTTCTGTGAAAAGAATTTCCTCACATTCCTCCTTAATCGGCCTCCTCTAATCTCATGCTGTGTCCTCTTGTCCTGCTATTTTCTTATATTTAAACATGTCAGACTCTTTCACCTTGTTTATGCCCTTAAGGTGTTTGAATGCCTCGATCATATCACCTCTCTCCTCCTTTGCTCAAGGGTATACATATTGAGCTCCGTTAATCTGTCCTCATATGTCTTCTGATGCAGTTCCTGCACCATTTTGGTTGCCTTCTCTGGACTGCCTCAATTTGGTTAATGTCCTTGTGAAGGTGTGGCCTCCAATACTGCGAGTACTCCAGATGGGGCCTAACCAGTGTCTTGTACAGAGGGATTGTGCCTCCCTCTTACGACTTGTGATACCCTACTAATACACCCTAAAACCCCCCTAGCCTTACCTACTGCTTTAGAGGTCTGCTTGGATGATTTTAGGTCATCAGTGATGATGATGCCCAAGTCTCTTTCTTCCTTTGTGACTGCTAGCAACTCCCCTCCCAGCCTATAGGTGGCTTCAGGGTTTCTCTTCCCTATGTGCATGATTTTGCACTTCTTTGCATTAAATCCCAGTTGCCACTCTTCTGACCATTTTGCTAGTTTATCCAGATCTCTTTTCATTCTGCCCACCCATCTGGATCATCTACTTTGTTGCAGATCTTGGTGTCATCTGCAAACAGACAAGCCTTACCCTCTAGTCCATCTGCAAGGTCACTAATGAAGATGTTGAAGAGGACCCCAGGACTGATCCCTGAGGTACCCCACTTGTGACTTGCATCTCTTCTGACTGTATACCATTTACCACCACTCTCTGTTTTCTGCCCGTCAACCAGTTTGCCACCCAGTTGACCAACTGACCACCCGAGCCTACCAGCTTATTTATCAATCTTCCATGTGGAACAGTGTCAAAAGCTTTGCTGAAGTCAAGGTAGGCGACATCAACTGCTCCCACTTGGTCCACCACTCTGGTTATCCAGTCAAAGAAATCTATGAGATTAGTTTGGCAGGACCTTCCTTTTGTAAACCCATGCTGTCTTGGATCCTGTGCCTATGGATTCCAGGTGTTGCACTATCCTTTCCTTAAGGAGTGCCTCCATAATCTTGCCCACTACTGAGGTAAGACTGACGGTCTGTAGTTCCCGCCTCCTCCCTGCTACCACTCTTGTGGGAGCGGGATCACATGAACCCTTCTCCAGTCTTCTGGGACCTCTCCTGTGCTCAGAGACTCACTAAACAATTCTGCTAATGGCTCTGCTAGTTCCTCCTTTAGCTCCTTAAGTACCCTGGGATGTATGCCATCAGGTCCCATTGCCTTAGCCACCTGAGCTTAGTAAGCTCTTGTAGGACCCTTTCTTTTTGTGAAGGGAGTAGTGCTCACCTCCCTCCCCTGTGTCCATGATGCTGAGCTGTGGGCCCTGCCTACCTTCTCTTCAGTAAATACTGAGCAAAAGTATCTATTTAGGATAGATGCCTTTAGGGTCCTCCTCCTCACATGCTCCCTTTTCTCCATTAAGCTTAGCAATACCCTCTGGACTTTCTCCTTTCAGTAATGTATCTATAGAAGTCTTGTCACCTTCTTTACTGTTCGTGCTAGTGTTTCCTCAGTTTGGGACTTTGCCTGCCTTACTGCCTTACCTGCTTCCCTTAGGGCCGTTTGGTATGCCTCCCTATCTTCATCCCGCTGTGTTCCCTTATATTTCCTGAAGGCCAGCCTTTTGGCTCTGACCTTTTCTACTACTGTATTTGAGAACCAAAGTGGTTTCCTTCTTCTTTTGCACTTCCTTTTCTGCTGTCGGTGCCATTTGCGGCGCCGGTGACGGTGCCGTGGGAAGTTCTGCAGTGCCTTCTGTGACTGTTTCTGGTCTCTGCACCGTTCACGGTTCCAAGACTGGGGACGGCGCCGTGTCCAGCTCTGGTGCTGTTTGCGGCACCATGGCAGGCGACTGCACAGTGGGTGGTGCTGTTCTTTTGCTTGGCGCTGTTTGCAGCGCTGAGCGGGCTGTCGGCGCAGTCTCCGCAGTTTGCGGCATCATGGGGGGGAACAGCGCCATGTCTGGCATCGACTCCGGCCTTGTCACCATGGTCATGGCCATCTCTTTCTCTGGCACAGTTTGCGGTGCCGCGGAGGAGGTCGGCTCTGATCGTGATGCAGGGGCCCTGCTGTTTGTCACAGTATGGCAAGTCACAAGTAAAAGCTTTCCTTTATGTACTTAAAATGCTATGATTAAAGCAGTCATGTGCCGGGATATTGAATGTCGGTAAATTGTGAAGTCGGGATTGTGATACATCGGTCTTTTGGTGACTGGATTTAGTATGGATCCTGTCGACGATGTTATCTGATGCTTTGTCACTGGTGTCCATGGTGTCATCCACTGCACCCTTTGGCTCCACGTCGACAATAACCCGTCCTTCATTGGGTAACATCTCTTTGTCGATGACCACTGGATTTAGACACGCTCTTTCCTCCCTTTTTCAGATGACTACTGCTGGATATGTCATGAAGGAACAGGGTTTTTCCTTAACTGTGCTACCAAAAGTCCCGCCTCCTTCCCAGGTAGCTATCTACAGGGGTATGGCTGACTTGCATAAAGGTCCTGATCACTATGCTCCCAGTTCTTGGCCATTTGCTCACTCTAGGCCTACACCCTCACTTTTACCACTGACTTCTCAAAAGAAGAACCCCTCTTGCACATCATCTTCTTCTTCCTCCATCAATGTTGCAACAGTGGTACAGACAGTACTACAGGTAATGCAAAATATGCATTACGCCTCCTAGGGGCAAAGCTCAGGATTCTCACTCCATTACCTCTCCCCAAACTAAGAGGCTTCACCAGGTTAGAGTGACCCCTCCTGGTTCCTCCATCCGATCCATTGAGGAGGACTTCTACCCAGACTATGAGGAGGAATTGAAGGAATTCATTGATCTTCCTGGACTAAGTCTCCATCACTCATTCACACTAGTGGGATAGCACCAGAGGCGCTAGGACCAAGCGGGAGCCAAAAATTTTCTGAAGGGCGTCGCCGAGGTAGGACCATGGCAGCGGCACCGTGAAGACTGACTTCGGCGCCTGTAGGCTATCTCAGCGTCGACCCTCCAACTGCCTCAGTTCCTTTTTCTCCGCCGTCGAGTCGCTTGGATGTAATGGCGTCCATTCTCTCTAGGTCAAAGTTTTGCGTCTATCACGAGCTTGCTTTTAGTGTTTAATTTAAACATTTTAATTTAACTATTTAGTAGTAATTTTTATTTCATGAATAAGAAGATTATGAAGAAATTCTTTCCTGCCATCACCGGATGCGTTTTGGCCGAGTAGCGGTGTCGGTAGGAAGACTTCGTTTGAAAGTTGTTATGGCAGAGGGCTGTGCCCGGTCTGCCACCCTGCATAGGAGAGGTCTGACTACGGACAGTCCTGTGCTTCGGCCCGAGGGCAGTCCACGGCATGAATCTGGCGGTGCCGGGATCCGGCTCCGCTTAGCCTCGAGCTCTTCTTCTTCGTTTGGGGAAAATTGTAGGTGCCTTCGAGGTTGCCTGTTGATTATGTCTGCGAGTTGTTCATTGGTAGAGTCGATAGGCCTGAACCGACTTTCTTAGGTTCCCCCTTGGCCCGCTCCTACGCGGCATACTGCGACTCCGGACTCCATCTCTGCCCTCGTTGGAGTTCCGGTGAGCAGTTTCACCTCTGGGCCGCTCCTGTGGAGCAGGGGGTTTGACTCCTTTTCCTGATTGTGTTCCTGGTTTCGGGGCCTCTGGGCCTCGGAGCCGTTGGACCGGAGCCGGGTCAGTTGGATCTGAATGAGCGCGGTGCCCTCTTGGTGCCTTCGCCATTGTGTCAACCCCTTGTGCCTACCCCCCTCTTACTTTTCCATGCTGGGGCCGGCACGTGCACCACCTTTCTCCATCTTTTCCATTGGCTTTCCACGGTTTTCCTGGCTGTGCCCGACACCTTGGTGTCACCGCAGGTTCAGTGCCGTGCCTCTGGCATTGGTGCCATGGGCCGCGCCACTGGTGTTTGGGTCGGCGCCGTGGTCGGCGCTGTACTGGGTGCTGCGGCTCGGCGCCGTGCTCGGCACCGTACTCGATGCTGCAGTCGGCGCTGCACTCGATGCTGTGGCTCACGCTGTGCTCGGCGCCGTGCTTGGCACCGTGGGTGCTTCTTGCTGGCGCCACTAGCGGTGCTGTGGGTGTCTCATGATGCCACTGATGCCTGCGGGCGGCCAGCGGGTGCTGCAGAGGCCTGCGTCCGTGGGTGCTGGCGGGCGCCGGGCACCAGCGGTGGCGCGAGTGACGCCATGCACCCGCGGGTGGCACCGTGGATGGTGCCGGGCACCCGTGGGTGGCATGGGTGCCATGAGTGCCCATGGGTTTCTTGGGTGCCATGATGCCATGGGCACCATGGGCGTCGGGGGTGCCCTTGCTACCGAGGATACCTGCGGGTTCCCCCGTGGGTGCCCTCTGGTGCCTCTCAGGTTGGCATGGGTACTGCTTGGTGCCCTCCTGTACCACGAGTGACGCTAGTGCCGCAGGGGTGCCAGTTGGTGCTGTCTGACAGAACTAGGGAAAGATCTCTGTTTGCAGACCTCTCTTCCGCGAGTACTTTTGTTGGGATGTCTCCATGGAATGAATTCCTATTCTGCGGATTATTTCCACACATTTTAGTGGGTGGCGGTCTGCATCGGATCTCCTCATCCAGCGGTTTTCCACTGATGGGACTCTTCTGTTCTGTTCTGTCAACGGAATCTCTCATTCCGCTCAGCACTTTCTCAGCCCCCTACGTGGTGCCAAGCTCCTCGACACCCCTCCTGGTGGCGGAGTCTCTAGTGGCTCTAACAGAGACCTGTTTTTGGGGTCCTTCTGTGGTAGAAAGGCATCTAGATGAGTCTCTCCCTGTCCTTCTGGTCAGTAATACAGCGGATGACTCATTTTATATACTGAAAGACACGCCCTCTCTATCATCAGTGTCTGTGATGCAAGCTCTTTTAGTAGTTCCTCATTTATGGGGTCCACCATAGTGTTTAGACTGGATCTGTGGACTATATACCTCTGTGTCTAGACTTTTCAGTGGTCAAGACAATTACACTCTTTGGAACGTTTTAATTCAGTGGTGGGGGCTGCACAGACTGTTCTGCTCCTTTGATAGGGGTATACAGCCCATTTTTTGTGATGCTGCCCCCCTCTGGGCTGCTTCGCCACAAGTAAACAACATCTGTCTGGCTATTATTAGTCCGGTCAGGGGTTCAGTTATGGATCCTCAGGCTCCTCCTGCTCCTCAGAGGGATGACATCCTTGTCATTTCTGTATCAGGCAATCCTTGCCAAATAGCAGCCAGCAACCTTGTCAGGCTCGGGCTAATGGAAAAAAAAAAAGGGGGGGGTCAGAATTATCACAGCACAGGGCCTAGTTGGAATTTCCCGATACCAGGCTTGGATCTGATCAGGTTCCGCCTCAACCCTGAGGCGGTCATCTCTAAACCTCAGTTAAGAGTACCTGTTTTCTTCTACCCCTAGGGGCAGTCCTATCCAGCAGTGGTATAGCTCACCTCTTTTCTCTAGAGAATTTCTCTTATTCCGAGATATTTCCAAAACCTTAGAGCTACCAGTCTGTTAGCCCCTTTTTAATCAGGCTTTCTTACGCTGATCAGAGCCTTGCAGCAACAGAAGTGACTCTTCAGCAAGTCGAACTTGATTCCTACTTCCATGTTTGCTTCAACTTAACAGATGACATGCTTCTTTCTTGACCATTGGTCAAGTAGGTCTTTTCTAAGGTAGCTTCGCAAATATTCACATACAGTCATACTACCCTGAACCTGTACACTTTACCTCCGGCTCTTGCAGTTCCTGAGGTCCTTTACATTAGATCAGTGCATGTCTTTGACACTATTAATTTTTGTCCTAGATCAAATCGTGAGGCCAGGTTCTTGTAGCTCTCCTAGAGTAGTTGTGGCTGCCTGGCAGACTTTCATTTTTCTTTTTTTGCCCATTGTAGTCGTTGGCAAGGTGACTAATTACAACTCGGCGTTTATCTTGTAGGCACTATGTTATAGATGCTCTTTACAAGACAGCTTTTTATTAATAGGACAGTCCTTGGCTGTCCTTTCTGAAATGAACCCTATCTCCTACCACCCTACTCAGGGTTGTTGATTTTAACGGTACTCTCCCACTGGTGTGAATGAGTGATGGAGACTTAGTCCAGGAAGATATGGAAGTGCGTCCTACCGTGGATGTTGATCTTCTGGACATTCTCATCACTCATTCTACGCTCCCACCCTCATCCCTGTGTTCACTCATTTTCTTTCCTGGTCTTCATGGCCTGTGGTTCGGACTGTGAAGACATTATTCTTTGACCTTTTTTACAAAGGCCATCTGGGCCCTCTCAGGCCCAGAAACTCAGAATGAATTATCCTCATTAGTTACGCTGCACCTCCTTGGTCAAAAAGGTACTGAGGTGGTTGGAGGGTCGACGCCGAGATAGCCTACACAGGCGCGAGTCAATCTCGCGGTGCCGCGCGTGCGTGGTCCTACCTCGGCGCCGGCCCTTCAGAAAATTTTTGGCTCCCGCTTGATCCTAGCGCCTCCGGCGCTATCCCACTAGTGTGAATAAGTGATGGAGACTGTCCAAGAAGATCAATAATTACGGTAAGTACGTAATTTCCATATTCAGACTATGGTCTTCATCCACCCTCTACTGCATCTACCATTTCATCTGCATATGAAGATGCTACTCTGCAATCTGCAGCCTCTCCTCCAGATGATCCTTCTTTCCTTGAATTGGTGGCGCAAATCCAAAAATCTCTGGGTTTCGTAACGACTGAGCATGACAAACAGAGACACGACATGGCTGACTATCTGGATTTTTCCAGAAGAACCTATCGTAGTGATACCACCTCTGATCCAGAGCTACCAAAACGCAGTAATCTTCCTGGACATAAAGTCTCCACCACTCATTCACACTGATGGGATCTACACCGGAGGTGCTAGGACCCAGCAGGAGCAATTTTTTTTGCAGGAGGATCGGCACCACGAGCCTTGGCTCATGCGGCAATCTCTGTCGCAGCGTCAACTCTTCAACACGCCTCGGTTCCTTTTTTCCCCGTAGCCGAATGCGCTACAGTGAAGGCGTTGTGCCCGCCAGGAGTTAAACTTCAAACTAGCAGCATAGTTTTCAGCTTTTTATTTTGTAGTATTTCTTGAAATAAAGTACCGCTTACTATAATTTATTATAAGAAAGAAATCTCAGCCTACATTGACAGAGTCTACCATGAGTGGGTCAGGTTGGTAGAGACTTCGTGATGAAAGTTGTTCAGTCAGCCAGGATGGGTCTGGTCCGCCGCCTCTCCGGAGGGAGGGTCTGACAATGGACAGTCCAGTGCCGGGGGCAGTCCCGGAAGCAAAAAAGCGGTCGCGCCTCGGCACCGTCTCGCCTCGAGCTCTTCTTTGACCCGTTGGTTAAGAAAGAGAAGGCATCACTCGAGGTCGCCTTCTGATATGTCTGCTCGTCGACGGTCGGTCATTGGGGTCAGTTGCTGGTCTCCTCCAGAGTCGCCGGTTTCTGTCTCCAGTCTCCAACCTCTTCGACATCGGAGCCCTTCCCCGCCTTCTGGTAGGGCTTCAGATGAGCAGTTTCATCAATGGGCCGCTCTGATGGAGCAATGGACTCGGAGGCTGGTCCAGCTGCCTGGCCCAGTCACTGGGCCCTCTGACCCTTTGGGTGATAGGTTGGGGCGGCTGGGCCTTCTAGTCGCCGGTGCCTTCGGTGCCGTCAACTCACGCTCAGGTGTTTCCCCCACATGGCTGCGGCTGAGGGGCCACACCGATGCCTCTTTCTCCTGCTGCTTTTCCTTCTTTTGCCTCAAATCTTGGTTTTCGGGGCCCTGCGTTGGTTTTGCGCTGTTGGCGTCAGTGGGTTGCTCGGCATCATCCTCGGCATCGCTGGATCTGTTGGTGCCGTCGTCTGCGCCATTGAGGTTGTCGGCGCCGTCCTCGGTGCCATGCGGCTTACTGGCGCTGGGGGCTCTGTCGGCACCATGCACTGTGCTGGGCCAGGCGGTGCCGTGCTCTTCCTCGGCGCCAAGACTTGGTGTGACGTCTTCCAGTCTCCAGGGCTCCTCAACTCTGAACCCCTTTCCCTCCTATTTTCCTTCTGCTTTTCACTCCTTTCCTGTCCATACAGTCTCTCCTGGGCTGTCAGGAGATTATATTGAGCCTGACCCAGGCTGGGTGATGAATGATGATGTGGAAGGAGCAGGATCTAATCCTGCTGCAGAGCCTGTGGTCGAGGACCTGTCATTTAAGTCTCTGCTGGAAAATTTGAATTCCACTCATTCTCTCCAGACTATGGATATCGATCCTGGGAAGCTTTTAAGACTCCCAGTACCTTCATGTTCCGGACATCCCTATGGATTTAACTCCCCAGTACAGCCCTCCTTTGAGATGCTTTCTCAAATGGTGTGGAATAATCCTGCTCTCATTCTTTCTGTGTCCATAGATAGAAAGTATGCTGCTCCCAAGGATCGACCCATTTTCGCCTCCCAAACCTTTGCGGACCCTATTGTAGTCTTGGCAGAGAATGAGAAGGTCGTCCTTCCTCAGACTACTACGGCTCGACCTATAAACAAAGAATCTCATGAGATAGATACTTTAGGTAAGAGATTCTTTGCTGCATCCACCCTGGGTATGCGTATTGCCAGCTACCCGGGGCTATTTCTCTCAATATGAGTATATTCTTTGGCATTCACTTAAACAAATGGTTGAAGCTCTACTGGAATCGGACGCTGATTCAGAGCTTCTTCAAATCATAACCAGGGGTGTCGAGTCCAACAACCAACAGGTTAAAGCGGCTATAAACGCTTTCGATACTGCCTCCCGAGTGGCGGTGGTGGGCATTTGTACTCGCCGTCATTCCTGGCTGCGCACTTCAGGCTTCACGAATGATGTCCAGCAACAGGTCATGGCATTGCCCTTCGGTGTGTATCGCTTTGGTCCTCAAATAGAAGAAAGTCTAGAGGCCATGAAAAAGACCAGATCAGCCATTAAATTAGCTCAACCTGCTCCTGCCCCTTCTCTGGGGTGGGGGTTAATAAGCACCAATTCCACAACCGTCAGTCCTTTCAAGGCAAAGGCAGAGAGAGGTTTAATAAAAACAAGCCCCTCAGCCTCAAAAGAAAATGCAACAGAAAGCACAAAGCGCCCAGTGCCGCCTTCTGAGTTTCTGGCCCAAGTCCCACCTCAGCTGCCCGAGGGGAACTCCTCCTTAGCGGTGGGAGGTCGTCTGACTCAATTCTACAACCAGTGGAAGTCCATAACATCGGACAAATGGGTCCTCCGGATAATCCGTGAGGGATATTCCCTCAATTGTCCAGAGAACCCTCCAGATTGTCCCCCCAAACGGCAGCCAAACTGTCAGTTCTTCAGTCAGAACTTCTTGCCTCCGAGATAAAAGGCCTTCTGAACAACAGGGCAGTAGAAGTAGTTCCGCTGGATCAACGGAACACAGGGTTCTACTCCCACTACTATCTAGTTCCAAAGAAAACCCGGGGCATGTACCCCATTTTAGACCTCAGAAAATTGAACAGATTTCTTCCCAAAGAGAAATTCAAAATGATATTGCTAGTAACCCCGTTACCTTTGCTTCATCAACACGACTGGTTAGCCTCCCTGGACAAGCAGGATGCTTACCAACATATTCCTATTCACCCAAGGGATCACAAATACATAAGGTTTGTGGCTTTGGGCCAGCATTATCAGTTCAGAGTCCTGCCCTTTGGGCTATCCTCGGCACCGTGAGTTTTTACAAAGTGTTGTGTAATTCTCGCAGTGCACCTCAGAGAAAGATCGGAATACAAGTGTTCCCATATCTGGACGACTGGCTGCTAGCAAGCCCTTCCAGGCAAGGAACTCTCGACGCCGTAGCCATGGCCTTAGACTTTCCTCATGTCTATGGGAGTCCTGCTAAATCTCAAGAAATACGCAGTTGCAGCCCTCCCAGAAGCTCCTTTTATAGGAACTCTTCTGGACACCTCCTGTCCGAAAGCTTTTTTACCAGAGGACAGAAGGAGCGTATCCTACAGATGGCCCGATACATCAGAGAGAACAGCTTGGTTCGAGCTATCTTGATGCAACGGATGCTGGGTCTCATGGCATCCACGGTGTTCACTGTACCCGTAGCATGCCTCCACATGAGGAGCTCTCAGTGGATGTTCAGTACTGAGTGGTCCCCAACCACTCACCCTCAGTCCTTTCTCATCAAGGTGACAGAACCTCTGAAGAGGTCACTCACCTGGTGGTCACAAGAGGACAACCTTCTGGAAGGGTACCCCTTTGCTCCCCTGGATCAGATTTCTATTACCACGGATGCGTCCCTGATGGGGTGGGGAGCTCACTGTCAGAATCTCCACACCCAAGGTACGTGGACTCAGGACAAGTCCCAACTTCACATAAATGTCTTACAAATGAGAACCGTCCTTTATGCAGTCCGGGCTTTGAAGGACATTCTCTGTCACAAGAACATTCTCCTTCAAACGGACAACAAAGCAGTGATGCATTACATCAACAAGCAGGGCGGTGCTCACTTTTACCCTTTATGCAGGGAAGCGATGAGAGTGTGGGAATGGTGCTTGGAGCACAAGGCTCTAATTCAAGCGGTCTACCTGCCGGGAGTGCAGAACGAACTGGCAGACCGTCTCAGCAGAACAGAGACAGATCCTCACAAATGGCCTCTCAACTCAACCGTAGTTGTTACTATTCGCAGAGTGGGGAACTCCAGACCTGGACCTTTTTGCATCCTCACTCAACACAAAACTGCCTCTCCTCTGCTCCAGAAATCCAGGGCCTGGCATTTTCTGTCAATATGCGTTCAGGCTAAAGTGGACAAAATGCTTTCTATACGCCTTTCCGCCTCTTCCTCTAATTCAGAGAGTACTTCTCAAGTTCGAGTCCCAGGAGGACAAAATGATCCTCATTGCTCCCTTCTGGCCTCGACAAATATAGTTTCCGTTACTCAACAGTATGTCGTAAACCCCTCTGAAAGCACTTCCCCTTCAGACGAATCTTCTGACTCAGGGGCCTGTGGTCCACCCCAGTCTGAGATCGCTTCACCTTCACGCTTGGCTCCTGAAGAGATAGAGGTGAACAGGTTCAGTGTCTCTCGGAGAGTTTCAGATATTCTTCTGGCTGCGCGTAAGCCAGCCACTAGAAAAACTTACACAGCCAAATGGGCGTTTCTTTCTCTGGTGTGCAAAATTCTCTTTGATTCCTTTTTCCTGCCGACCCAATAAAGTTCTAGAGTACCTTTTAGACTTCTCAAATTCAGGTCTGCAATAATCTACAGTCAAAGTTCACCTTTGGGCCATTTCATCTTATCATGAGCCAGTACTTTCCTTATCACTGGCTCAGTTACCTGTGGTTAAGAGGTTTCTTAAAGGAATTCTGCATACCAGACCTCCTATCAGACGTCCAGTCGCAGCCTGGGACATTAATCTTGTACTAGACTTGCTCACTCAAAAGCCTTTCGAGCCTCTAGCCACCTGTGAGCTGAAATTTCTCCTTGAAAACGGCCTTCCTGATGGCCATATACTCGGCCTGCAGGATCTCTGAGATGCATGCCTTGGTCACAGACCCTCCGATGCTGTGTTTCATAGAGACAAAGTAGTTCTTAGGACCCATCCTAAGTTTCTTTCCTAAGGTTGTTTCAGAATTCCATCTAAACCAACCTTTGGTCCTTCCTACTTACTTTTATGAACTTCCAAATGAAGGAGAGCGTATACTTCATTCTTTGGACATCAAAAGAGCTCTCGTTTCTTCTTAGATAGAACAAAAGAAATTCGCAAAGCTCAACAACTGTTTGTTTCCTTCAGCGAGACCCGGCTGGGTGAACCTGTCTCTATCAGATGCATTTCAACATGGCTGGTAACATGCCCTCATCACTGTTATTCCATGGTGCAGGTTAAGCTGGAGGCAGAGTGTGACGCTTATTCTACTAGAGCGTCGTGCATCCCTAGCAGAAATCCACAGTGTGCCCATTGCAGATATTTGCAATGCGGCTACCTGAGCTCAGTGAATACTTTCAGAAGCATTATGCCCTGATGTCCATGCCAGGCGACATATTTGTTCGCAGAACCATCCTTAGTGGACTTCTGTCCTAAATTTGTAGCTTCTGGTCTCTCCTGTCACTCTCTCGGGAATTAGTACGGTACTTCTCTGATCAGTGTGAATGAGTGGTGGAGACTTTATGTCCAGGAAGATATGAAAATTACATACCTACCGTAATTCTTGATCTTCTTGGATGAGGTCTTCACCGCTCATTCACACGCCCACCCACCATCCCCTGAGCTCACTTCTGTTGTTGGTCTTCACTCCTTTAATCTTTAGGCAGTGACGACTTCTTTGTTGACCCTTCTTATATGGGTTTTCTGGACTATCTTCTGTCCGGTTTTTTGTTAGGCTGTCCTCCTAGGTTAGTTACGCTGCACCTCCTCGTGGTGGGGGGAAAAAAGGTACTGAGGTGGTTTGAGGTTTGACGCCGAGATAGTCATTGCCACACGAGCCGAGGCTCGCAGCTCCATCTCTGGTGCCGATCCCATCAGAGTGAATGAGTGGTGGAGACTTTGTCCAAGATCATCAAGAATTGCGGTAGGTTCGTAATTTCCATTTGTGGTGGGCTCATGGATTACGGTTCAAGTCAGGTCTGGGTCTTTGTGAAGGCAACTTCCAGAAACAGCCATTATAGGCCTTTCTCTCGTGATGCATGGAAACGAGAGAGCACTGAGAGAATACATAATGGACTGGGGACATTATATGTGCGATCAGTAGGGGATTAATGGATCTAAAACTTAGGTACTCGTGGGTTGTCAGAGGACAGAAGATATTTCTGAAATAATAGGAAGAGTTTGGTGATACCCCCTCATCTGTCTCCTCCCAAGTTACATACCCAGGTTAGCAGGGAAGATTTTGGCCTGAAGCAGAAAGGGCTATAAAAGTGTCGTCATGGTGAGGGTAGAGTAGCTACACATACTCAGTGACATTATCTGGTCCCTCAACTAGGGAATAGATGGGTCAGTGGTTTTCGGCGGGAGCTGTAACTGATTTCCATACAGTGTTCTGTCAGCAGCGTGAATGCCGGCAAAAGATGATCACGCTGCCTTCAGCCTTCCCCACTTAAGCCAAAGGGCTACACATTGCCCATTTCCTCACTTGGCTATCATCCTAATAAGGGGAGAACTATGAGTTGAAGATAGAGGCCACAGGAGGGGAGAACAGGCGTATATTGGAAGGTCTGTGGGTTTATATTTCTTCCACAGTACAAGTACTCCCTTAGGGGTCTATATTAAACTCATTAAATACCATACTGATTGGGTGGGTGGAGCTATTTCCCTAGGAAAATTAGGAGTGAAATATTATATCCATACATATTAATACTTCTGTTTCAACCAACATAGTAGCAGTTTCTATGGTAGGTAGCGACTGTTTCTAGAGAGTGTTTTCCCTCTCAGGTGGACCTATACTTATCAATTGGTGGGTGGTGCCCCACCTCCCTAGGGCAAAGAGACTCTAGGCCCTGGGACCAGGGATAGAGATTACCTTCTCTCCCCTACAAATGGAAGATCTCATGTATAAAAGTTACTCCATTAGGAGTCAGGTTTTTGTTCAAAAGTTATGAAAGTTATTTAGCTGGTTGGGTTTAATGGTTCTAATAATTGTTAAAAAGGATGATGACACAACTTCCAAGTGGAAACTTAACACCCCAATACTAGCTGGTAGGTCCATAGTCCGAATGGCTCTTAAGAAGGAGGTCCCACCTTGCTTTGGAAGTGCTGAACCTGGTCTTAAAGGATCACCAGGGCCGGGGAGGGACACTTCTAAAAGTGCAGACTTCAGGTATTTAAGCCCTGAGCGGACTGGACAAAGTACCAGCCTGACTATGATAATCTTCCCCTATAAGGCCAATGGTTAATGTTCCAGTAAAATTTTTTTCCCAAAATGTGAATGGTTTGCATTCCCCTGTTAAACGATACAAGATAATGAATAACTTGGGAAAACAGAAAGTAGTCATATATTTTTTATAGGAGTCCTTCTTTCTTCACTAGATCATTCAAAATTACACGGGGAGATATAAAGTAGTGGCATCTTCTCATCCAATTGGCCATAAACGGGCACAGTAATTTTGATCCCTCCACAACCCCACTGGAAATATTAGACTTTATCAGGATCCACAGGGTAGATATGTGATTATAACAGGTAAACTTTATTCTCAAACAGTAACCCTGGTAAATACTTATCTCCCTCCACAAACATCTCTCCCAGTGGCACAGACTTTTTACATAAGGTGGTGGAGAGGCTTAGAGGCATCTTGATTATAGGGGGGGGATTTCAGTATTTCCTTTAACCCACACATCTAACTCTGAACCTAATAGGCTGTCTAAAGCTGGTAAACATTTAAAAGGAAATGACATTTTTGGATATAAAGGATGTCTGGTGTAGATTGTTCCCCTCAGTCCCAGGTTATACCTTATTCTTCGGACGCCATATAACGTACTCTAGGCTGGATTACTTTTTTGTAACTGGGGAACATCTTACCCTAGTGTAGGATATTTTATTTGAACCCAGGATATTATGAGGTCATAACCCATTGATTCTTAAAGTAGACTTGGGTAAACAAAAAAAATTCAGGTTCTGGAGATTTAATGTGTCCTTCTCAAAGATTCGAATTCCTGGACTCCATGAGAATATGTATCCCACAGGTAATTTAGGATAACTTAACCTCTGAAGTCTCCCAACCAATTCAGTGGGATACACTGAAAGCTGTCCTGAGGAGAAATTTTGGAATATGCTTCTTGGGAAAAAAAACAACAACAAACAAAGCTTAATTTTCTAGAGGACCAATTGGCTTCATATCAGCTTCCATGTAGAGAAGGAGATACAGCCTCCAGAGGAGGATCAGGGTTTAAAACAAGAAACACAAAAATATTGGATTATAGGACCCTCTAGAATATAAACTACTTACGACAATATAACTATTGAGAGCCTAGGAGCAAGACTACTGGCACAAAAGCTGAGAGCCAATAAAAGGGCATCTACAATTTTAAAAATAAAATCTACCATAACTGGCAATGCCACTTATAAGGAGGAACAAATTAAGCAAGTATTTGTTCAATTTTATAAGACCTTATATGCAACCACTCAACAATCCCAAGAACAAACTACCCGGATATCAGATATTCTGAATAAACTCCTTTACCTAGACTGTCAGAATCTCAAATTTATCATCTGACATGCCCCATCAGACCTGAAGAAATTCTCCAAGAGGTTAAACATATTAAACCCTGGAAATTCCTTGGTGCAGATGGCTTTAGCCCAGAGTGGTATAAAACCTTTATCCCTCAGTTGCTCCCCAGTTTTCTACCGGCATGTAGGGCAGTGACAGAAGGTGAAGCTCCTCCTCCCTCATGGAGTTATGCTATTCTCACCCCATGCTCAAACCAGACAAAGATCCCACCCACCCATCCTCATATCGCCTAATCTTGATTCAGAACGTGAACTATAAAATATATATGGCTACATGGGCCAAAAGATTAGAGCCAATGCTTCTCCAGTTAATAAATCATGATCAATTCTGCTTTATTAAGCAGAGAAGTACTTTTGATAATGCTTATACCCTATTTCTTACAGAATGTAGCCATGCTAGAAAAATCTCCTCCATGGTAATAAGTTTGGATGCTGATAAAGCATTCGATAAGGTGGGATCGGAATTCCTATGGGCAACACTTTCTAAACTTTCCTTCCCAGACACTCTTCTTACCAACCTGAGAAACACCTATATGCCCAATAAAGCCTATATTCGAATAAATGGATCTTTGTCCCAGGCAATAACCATACAAAGAGGCACGAGACAGGGATGTCCATTATCCCCACTATTATTTGCCCTATACATTGAACCTCTGGCAGAGGCCATCTGGAGAAACAATCGGAGCGAGTTCCAGTAGACCAGAGGGAACACAAGGTGGCCCTCTTCGCGGATGTTATCCTAGTGACGGCCCTCACCCTGGAGACTTCCCTTCCGGCCCTATGGGAAACCTTGGAGACCTTTACAGAAGTATCGGGTTTCAGCTAAACGAAGCTAAAACAGACCACCTCTCACTATATTTTACCCCAACTCAAGTTCTTAAAACTAAATACCCTATAAAATGGCACCAAACAAAGTTCAAATACTTGGGCATCATTATTCCAAGAAACTTGGAAAACCTGGAATTACTGAATTATGGACCCCTTTCTATCCGAATACAGTCAGACCTGTCTCGCCGGTCCAGGTTGCCTTTGAGCTTCTTCCAGAGAATAGAGTCCATCCGAATGATCATATTGCCAAAATTACTATACCTATTTCAGAACATCCCTACTTTTCCCTCCCCCTTGTACTTTAAATTGTAGGACAAAATTATTTCAAATTTTATCTGGCATGGCCAAATACCTCGGATCAGGATGTCTTTGTTACAACTCCCTCTCTCCCAGGGTGGAGCTAATCTTCCAAATTTGAAATGTTATGCCCTGGCTGCTTTTTTTAAATATTAACCTTATGGCTGGCTGCGACTTATGAGGCCCCTTGGAAGGACCTAGAATTTACTTTAAACAATTTGTACGATCTAACAAAAATAACCATGACCTCGATGGGCCGGCCCCTCACCTACGAGACTTTACACCTTTTTCTGCTCAGATTTTAAAACAATGGTATCGATTGAAAAAACACCAGGGCTTTAGTGACCTTTTTTTTTCTTCCATACACTAATTTCTGAGGATAAGTTTTTCCCCGCTGTAATGGATCATACTTTTGCAAGGTGGAGAAGAGTGAGTGGGACTCCAATATTTTAAACAGTTCCTTTCCCGGGAAGGAATAATTCCATTTGAAACACTTAAATTAACCTGTGGTTTATTAGATAATGACATCTACAGATAGACAGGTCAAAAATTTCCTTTTGAGACTGAGGAACAGGGTGCTTAAATTACCAGACCCTATCCCCATGTTCTGGAAATACCTGGAAGACACCTTATCAGGACACATGTGGGACACCTGTACCGTTTTCTCAGAGAAGGGATGGGAGACTCATCTCTTTCAATTTTAAAAGCTGGTGCAGGGATCTTGAAATAGAACTTTCAGACCAGGATTAGTTACAAGCTTCCCCATTGGCCTACAGGATAACTCATTCTACCATATAGTGTGAATTCGCCTGGAGGTGTCGAGCTCGATTCTTCCGTTCTCCAGCCATTCTCTCCAAGTACCTTCCCTCCTCATTTGGGAGGTGCTGGAGAAATTGTATGTGTCCATGTGCCGACCTTGGTCATATCTTTTGGATGTGCCTACTATTGACACCCTTTTGGTGTAGAATACAAGAGGTAACTGAATGCCTGGGTGAACAGATAGAGCTAACTGTAGAGGTGGTTTTATTAACCATCTTTCCCTCCCACCGCCCATCCTGGCACCGAACCTTAGCAATTTATATTTTGGCAGCCAAAAATGCAATAACAAGAAGTTGGATGTCACCAGTTGTCCCTACCGTACAAGACTGGAGAAGGGTGGTTTCTAGTATCTACTACATGGAATCCCTTACAGCTACATTACATAACAAAAAACAAGACATGAGATATGCTGGAGGCCATGGGTAATGTATATTTCAAGATATAATCCTGAATTTATACCTTGAGATACCATTGTGAAGTAGTCTTGTAAAGATTGGTGGGAAGTTAAACTTGATACAAAACACAGGCGGCAACCTTCACTCGGGTAATATAAGCTGTTGTTATGGGAAAAACCATATAGGCCAGGATATAATAGGGGGTGGAAGGCTGACTTGATAAAATAATACACAGATTATAAAATTGTCATTTTAGTCAGAAACATTGGCTTAGATTTAAAATGTATTAATCATATAACAGTTGTAAAAACTTTTATGTTGAAAGCCTATATATTTGACTAACGGATTGTGATCACATCCATTTCATAAAAGAAATTAAAAAAGATGAAAATGATTAGCAATCAGCAGATTTTGATTAGCAGTTTTCTAAAATGGATATTTTACTTTAAAAGCGTATAATTATTACTTGTTAAAGACAAAGAACCTCTGTGCAAACACTGAGGCAAGGGTTACCCTAAAGGGCATTTGGCTGGGAAGCCAAGTTTCAAGAAAATACAAAATCACATATGCCCCCACAGTGCAAAGCATCATGGGCTGCATATGCAAGTCACCACAGAATGTTATGCTGGTCCAACTTTGGCAGAATTGCATGATGTCAAAGGCCTCTCACACAGTTTGCAAGGGTGCTAACAGAAGACATAGGCATGTGTTTCATCCTACCAGGACTCATCAGTATGCCTCGCCATTTGACACCCCAGTGGAATGGACCAGCTACCTATAAGTAGTGTCATTATATAAAATCCTGCCCTAAAGGTGAATTTGCCGTTTATCAAGGAAATCACCTTTCAGGCGGAGTTGCATAGTGACAGTTATATTGTTCATGAGGTGGGTCCCCAAAATGCCATATTGAAAATTTGAGGTCAGTATGTAAAAAAAAAACGACTGAGTTATGCACCAGAGTTGAAACCCCCATTGAAATACATAGGACCGCATTTACCTTAGTTTCTCAGATTGCAGTCGCTGGTCCCAGCAGCAAGATGTCTTCGATCATGAGCGGATCTCAAACCTGGGACCTGTTCAGGTGAGTGACTGTCTGTGGGCATGTACTGCTGTGTGTGGGGAGGTGGGTGCACAGTGGTTGGTTGTGGGGGAGTGATGGAGTGATCGGCAGTGGACCATTTTTTTATTTTGCAGGTTTAAAAAAAATCATTGGGACAAAATGAGGACAGCGATCAGATGGCGTGGGGAAGCCATTTCACTAGACACCAGCGAGTAACAGACAGCGATCGGATGGTCGGGGGGGAGTGCCACTAGACACCAGGGAATGACAAAGTAACAGGGACAGCAATCAGATGGGGGGCACTAGACACCAGGGAATAGAAAAAAGGCATTATGTGGATGACTGTGATTGGTGGAGACACTAGACACCTCAAGGGCTGGCAGTCGGAGGGTGGGGGATGCCACTAGACACCAGGGAAAATTAAAAAAATATATATATATATGGGGGGGGCGGCCAACTTATATGATTAGCAATCATTGCTAATCAAGCTGGCAGTTGACTCCCATTTCCCAATTCTTGGGTCGCAACTGCGATGTGAACCCACTTATTTTATCCCTTAAGCTACCCTGCACAGAAGCACCCTCTGACAAAAACCCAAGAGTATAACATGCTACAAGAAATCCTCTCAAAGATCTACCATTACGGTAAGTATGGAACTGTACTTTACCTTCACTTCTGGCAGGGAAGGACACCCTGTCACGAAGCAAACCTTATCCAATTGGTTAGCTCATAGTATCAATTATTGTAACCATAACTACAATTCACCTCATCCCAGCAGAGTGCATGCCCACTTGACCCAGACTCTTTCTACCTCTGCTGCCTGTTTCAGGGACGTCTCCATCACCGATATTTGTGATACCGCCATCTGGTCTATCGTCCATGCATTTATGCGAAACTATAGTCTACAGTTGGTCTCCAGGCACCGCACCTCCTTTGGCCATGCTATCCTGCAGGGACTCCTCTCCTGACCACTCAATCTGTTTGACCGCTTGGGAATCATCCCAAGTGTATGACTTGCTAAAGAGAGCCTCTCAAAAATCTACCATTACGGTAAGTATGAAACTGTACTTTTGTACTTAACGTAATGGTAGATCTTCATGAGGATCTCTTGCAGTAGGTACGTTCCTCCTTGGAGAGAGAGCAATCAGGCTTTGTCAAAATTAAAATACATGGTACTATAGTTCTCCTCCATTCCCCAGAGTCTTACTCCGTGAGCTGATCGCTGGTGGGGAACTGAGGATGCTAGGGGCTGTCTATGTATTTATAGTGGCAGACGGAGGTCATTGTGGGCGGCCCCAGTCAACACTGCTAGTGAAAGCTACCATTGACAGGAGCACCCTCTGGCAGACACCCAAGAGTAGTACCTGATGCAAGAGATCCTCTGGAAGAGCTACCGTTCATGTAAGCACGAAACTATACTTTCTAGGAGTGGTATATGATGTCCATCCATACGGACCACCTGACCTCCCACCTGCTTCCAGCAGGCAAGATCTGGCATCATGGGTGGAGCCGAGCTACCACCGGCTGGGTGGAAGGAGTTGACTTGAAGATGTTCTAAGTCTTAAAGGGAAAGGTGCTGCCAGAAATGTGGATTAACATTATATACCACTCCTAGGATTACTGTTACAGGTGAGTAACCTGTTTAAAACAACTTGAAGTCTTGCTGTATTCTGACCAAGTGTAGTTAGCCCCAGCCTTTAAACTGCCCCGGAGAACAAAGGGTTAAACTTACTATGCAGAGCATAGAATGCTGAGCTCGAGCTCGGTTGATGTCTCTGTCCGTTTCCCTTTGAAATCTAACCATCAGATTCTTATGAGCAAACCTCTAATAGCTATTCTATGTGGAAATTGTAAAAACATTTTAATAGCCAACTGGCAACAAAAAGTTTTGGATTACCAAAGGAAGACTCAAGTCAGGAAACCCAAAACTCAAAAACCAAACAGGAATAGAATAAAATAAACACCCAAACAAAAGATGAGGGTGTAAAAAGGAGCACCCCTGAGGTGCAACACTGCACCTGCCCACCCACTTCCCAGAACCAGGTTCTAAGAGGGAGGCAGGAGAGGGCTCAGAATACAGCAAGACTCCAATAGAAGAAACATAATTACTAAGGTGAGTAATTTTTTCAAACAACTTGAAGTCTTGCTGTATTCTGACAAGTGCAGACTACCAGCAGTACTCCATGGAGGGGAGAGAATCTACTTGGGAATAGGCTCTGAAGTACTGTTGTGTCAAACTGAGCATCACTCCTAGCCTGGATATCCAGAGAGTAATGCTTGGTAAAGGTATGGACTGTTTTTCCAGGTGGCTGCTTGACAAATTTCTAAGAGAGGGATATCCCTGGCAGCAGCCAGGGAAGCAGCTGTACCTCTTGTAGAGTGAGCCCTCAGGCCCATTTTTTTCCCTACCTGCAGTATCACTGCAGACCTAATCCCCAGCCCATTCTTCCCTTCTTCCTTCTAAGATTCCCTTGTGCCTATTATATGCATTCTTGAACACCATTTTTTTTTTCCATTCCGGTACTTCCTCAGATCTCTCCTAAATCTACACCCTCCAGCTTTATAGCATGTCCCCTTGCTCTTGAGCAACTTTTTTCCTGAAAAATACTTCCTCCTGTACCTTATTTACCCCTGTGAGATATTTAAAGGTATTTTATCATATCCACCCTTCTTCCTCCTTGCTTTCAGGGTTGACCTATTTAGATACTTTAGTGTCTCCTTGTAGGGGTTCTGATGCAGGCCCTGCACCTTTTAATTGCCCTCCTCTGGACTGCCTCCAGTCTAAAGTCCTTCCAGAGATGTGGTGTCCAGAACTGGACACTGTACTCTAGGTGTGGTCTTACCAAAGATCTGTACAGAAGCAACACCACCTCACTCTTTTTGCAGGTGATCTCTCCCTATGCACCCCAGCATCTCATTAGCCCTCCCAGCTGCTGACCACCCTTAGGTTATCAAATACGATTACCCCAGGTCTCTTTCCTGCTTGGTGGTCATCATTACCTCTCCACCCATTTTGTACTCTTCCCCTGGGTTTCTGTGCCCCAAGTGCATTATTTTGTACTTCCTCACATTGAAACCCAGCTGCCATACTATTGACCGTTCCTCAACTTTTCTCAGGTCTCTGCTTATCCTTTCCACTCCCCAGAGTGTTCACCCTGTTGCAGATTTTGGTGTCATATGCAGAGGCAGACCTTACCTTGCAGCTTCTATGTAGTGTTACTTATAAAGACATTAGAGAGAACTAGTCTGAGCACTGATCACTGGACACCCTGCTGGTCACCCCTTCCTTGGATCACAAAATGGAGCTACAAGGATAGTTGTATCTCACTGCCTAATGTAATTCCTCACTGTACTTCAGACCTTACTTGAGAGGGTTTCTTGGTAGGTCATTTACATATAGGACTAAGCGCCACCTGGCGTCTGGCTGCACTGCAGATATTTCTAGCAATCCCTGATGAGGACCACCCACCCGACGTCACGTGACCAATGTCAGAGGCCGGCGTATATAATGCGGTCCCCAGGCCCGCCCTACAGTTCTTTCCCCACCGCCGCCATGTCAATCGCCTTGCAGACTTCATACAGCGATCGTCTTGTTAGTTCCTCGCCTGGATTATTTTTTCCTTCGCTAAATCGTTCTTACAGTTCTACATTTACTTAATGTCTTCACCCAAGAAGAAGTGCTCATCCTGTGGCACTGATCCCTCATGAGGATGGCCATTTGAAGTGCGTGATTTGTCTGGGCCCAGACCATGCTGTCTCATCCTGCTCAGAGTACCAAATATTTAATCAGGCCACCAAAAAGCGGAGACAGCAGGTTTTGAGGCCCACCTTCTAAAGTCCGCCTAGCTTCATTAGAGAAGCAAATGGACTGCATTAGTGTGTCCTCTTCCGAGAAATCTTCTTCCTCCAAGAAACACCACAAGGAGAAATCTCGAGAGCCGGAGCTTTCACTGACCAACCTGAGGCTTTGCTGCCCTCAACGAGCAAGGCCGCCTCTCAGCCAGCCGGCTAAGAAGAATTTGAGACGGTAAGCCTCAGAAAATCATCTTGGTCAGTTGACCGTCTGCTCCTCCGATGGCGCACCGCTACGTGCCGCTAAGTCAGCCCCCCTGTTCCTCCGGGACCGCAGACAGCCACTGGAAGACGGCTCCCCAGTCTTCGGGACTTGCCCAGCACCAGCTGATAAGTCGGTCGGGGGCTCCTCCCCCGCCCACCTGGCTCCATCTGATAAGATGCCCATCTCCGATGGCCACTCAGGCGTGTTTCTCTTGTCGAGGCCTAATGGCACCTCACCCGACGCCCAGCAGAATCGGGAGAAACGCCCTCTGCCCCTCTTCCTTCGCCCTTACTCCCTTCTCCAGGCGGTACCTTAGGCGAAGCAGCGCAGAACCCCTCGATGTGTGGATTCTTCAGGGTCTGTGCCGTGCATCCTGATGGGGTCGCGGGTAAGGAGGCTTCTCCTTGGCCGTCTGGCCTTCCAGCAGAGGCCCCTCCTCCTCCTCTTCCAAGGGGGGATCACTTCAGAGCCGAAGACTATTTATTTATTTATTTATTTATTTATTTATTTATATACATACATACATCAGTTTACAACCTTTGAGCCAGCGGCTCATTTCCAAAGGTACCTCGTCACAAAGAGGACAATACAAAGCACAACATTTCATTACATCATTGTAGGTAACAACATTTTTTTTTTTTTTACATCATAGCAGGCAACAGTATGGCAGATATATACTGTAAATGACTTTGTTTACAATAACAGTGTAACAGGTTAGGTATTGACAGGTATAACAGTTATTCGGATAAGATTGAGAGGAAAGCAAGCTTTGGTTGAGCAGACAAATTAGTCTTGAGCTGGGACTGCTAGGTTAGTAAGAACAGGTGGCTTTGGGGACAGGGTAGGTGATAGTTAAGGGGGGCATGCCACTCTAGGAGTTTTGTCAGTTGTTGATTGAGAAGCTACTCAGAGAGTTTTGTCGGGTACAATGAGCTTGAACACCTACGGCCGGGGACAAGCACAGCTACGCATGTTAAATAGCTGACTTCTAAGTGCGGTTTTAAAACTGGAGATTGAACGGATATCGGTGATGGAACTGGGGAGAATATTGTACCAGGTAGGGGGCTCTGTAGTAGAAGGACCGTTGACCATGTGTGGTCCTGGTTCTTGGGATGGACAGGGTGGCCCTGGAGGAGCTACGAGTTTGGACTAAGGGTTGAGCTAGGTGAATAGAGGCTGTCAGACCGGGAGGGGATAGACCAAGGAGTGTTTTTTTCGTTAGGAGGCAAGTTTGATATCTGAGCCGTTCATCCAGGTTGAGCAGCTTTGCGAAGTCATATAGCTGGCAGGTATGGGTTAATCTGGTGGCTCCCGTGATTAACCTACAGGCCTTGTTCAAGGTGTGTCGAAGTTTATTGAGGGCAGTCATATCCGCGGCACCATAGACAGGCAGGCCATAATCCACAAGGGACAGGATTGAGGAGGTGACTGCTAGTCGGAGGGCCTCGGGGGGGAGGCAGTGCTTGTAGCGATAAAGGATACCTAGCCGTGTATTTGCAGTGGAGGCTAGAGTATCAATGTGGTCGTGGAAAGTGAGTGCAGAGTCAAAGGAGACCCCAAGGTACTTGTACAGGCGGACTTGCTCGAGAGGAAGATTAGAGCCAGGAGGATAATGGAGGGAAATTACTGAGTTTGTTTTGGGGGTGTGCAAAGAGCATGGATTTGTTTTTTTTTTTTAGATTAACTACAAGTCTGTGCTTTTGAACCAGGCTTCAGCATCATTGAAAGCTAGTTGCAAGGTATCTTGAAGAGAGATGGGGTTTCGGTGGGTGGCGAAGATAATGGCATCATCTCGTACAGCAGGATTTTTCCTGTGCAAGCACTGGGCATGGTATTGAGGTATAGAGAGAAGAGAAGTGGGCCTAGAATGGATCCCTGGGGACTCGGATCGGATGGGACATGTTTGGAGAGGGTCCCATTAATTCTAACACGCTGAGAGCGTCCGACAGGTAGCTGGAGCACCAGGAGACTGGGCGGTGCAAGCCGCGATGAGGGCATCCAACAGTAGGGTGGGGAGACAGTGTCAATGCCTTTGAGAGGTCAATAAACACTGTCCCTGCTAGTGAGCCTGAGTCAAGGGAGGAATGCAGAAAATTTGAGAACTCAATAAGGGCAGTGCTGGTGCTGTGACCTGCATGGAATCCATGCTGTTCATGGCAGAGGATGTTGTATTTGGTCAGATAATCTGTGATTTGGGTTGCCACCAGTTTTTCAAGGGCTTTGGAGAGGGGTGGAAGGATGGAGATAGGCCGGTAGTTCCCAGCTGAGGACCTGTCACCTCCTTTGTGTATGGGCAAGACTGAGGCTGTTTTCCAGCCAGAGGGGAATTGACCCAGGCAGAGGGACTTGTTGAGCAGGGTAGTTAGGGGGGCAAGGACCTGATCCAGGACCAGGCGGAGGATACTGGGGTCCAGGAGTCACTGCCAATATAATTGCTCTTAAGAGCTTGAAGCAGGTGTGGCCTAGCTTCCTGGGGGGTCACCCTGCGTAAGTGGAAGCTAGGATATTGGAAGTCAGGGGCGGGTAGGGTTGAAGGAGGGTCAAAGAAGTCTCTGGGGAGGACCGAGCTGAGGTCTGTAAATGATGAGTTGAGGAAGTTGGCTATGTGGGCAGGGTCAGTGGAGACAGTGCCTTCGATGGTGATCTGGGAGGGGGGAGGAGAGCGCGAGCTCCCATTTAGTTGCTTAATGTTGTCCCAAAACTTACTGCCGTTCCCCCAGGAGGAGGTAAGCGCCGCCTGATAGTGATCGGCTTTTGCTTTCCTGATGGCCCATGTGCATTTGTTTCTAGCGGCATTGTAGGCCTGTCTGTCCGCAGCATGGCCTGTTTCATTGGCCAGGTGCCACAGGTTATCCCTGTGTTTTATTGGTTGCAGCAGGAGACGGGGTAATCCAAGGGCATTGCGGACTTTGGTCCGGACTGCTGTCATGGGAGCGAAACGTCACAGGCTTTGTTGAAGGTTTGGGTGAAGAAGGTAAGGCGTTGTTCAACATCAGAGGCCTGGTGTATGGGAGACCAGTTAATTTGGGCAAGATGTAGTTTAGAGCCTTTAAGCCCACCTGGTCTGAGGTGCCCATGAAGAGTGGGATGAGCAGTGGGTTTGGGAGTGGGTGGCCCAGTGGAAAATGATAGGAGAGTGGTCACTAATGAGTCTGGAAGGACCTGGGTATCATGGATTTGTAGAGGGCGGTTTGTGATGACCACATCTAGCAGTGTGCTGGTACCTTTCTTTGTGTTAATTCTGGTGGGTTGGGAGACCAGTTGGGACATGTCAATGGCTGCGAAGAGTCACGGGTGGAGTTGATGGATGAGCTGAGCCAGTTAACATTCAGGTCACCTACAAGGACTTGGTCAGCTGTGTGAGGTGGGGTTGAAAGATTGTCAGTTAGCGAAGCCAGTGCCACAGTTTGGTTTTTAGGGGGAATGTAAGCAGCAGTGAGATAGGGCCTGCGCTCCATGGGCGAGAACAGGGGCAGGGAGTGTCAGTCCAGTGAGAGAATCCCTGGTGTATATCGCACAACCCCCCCCCCCCCTTCTGCCTACACGATCCTCCCTGTGGAGGGAGTACCCAGGAATAGTGATAAGCGCAGTCTGGCGTGGATTTTGATAGCCAGGTTTCCACCACCAGCTGATGACATCAGGCCTATGTGAGGTGATCCAACATTGGAGGGAGTCTAATTTTTTCATCAGTCGTATATTCATAGACACAATGCAGAGCCGGGTGACTGACCCTATAGGAGGGTTTGAGGGAGCTGGGCCAGGGTTAGGATGAATGTTGCCTGTCAGAAGTAATAGTATAACCACAGCCCTGGCCAGGGGACAGGAGAGGTGAGCTTTCGATATGTATGTGGTGGGGTGCTTTAGGGCACACTGGGTGGGCAGGGTTTTCCAGGCTGTGAAAGTGAGGTGGATAAGTCTCAAATGGGCGCCTGGGGAGGTGGTAATAGGGAGAGGACTGGGGGGAGGGTGTTGATGACTGGGGCAGATGATGAGAGTAGGGTATGGCAGGGCTAGCTCCAGAAAAATAGAAGGATCAGGTGCCATTGTGCCAGGGGGGGTATTAGGTTGGAGAGACAATGGTGCCAGGGTGAGGAAGAAAGGGAGGCATTGTAATAAGAGGGCTAACATATTGCTTGTGGTTGCAGCTGGGTGGTAGGTTGAAGTTGTTTTCGTCATTCAGCAAGTGTGGATGCCACTTTGGAATAGTGGTAGTGACATGGACTCTGGTGGCCAGGGTACCAGGTTCAAGACCAACTCAGGGCAGTTGGACACGGGACCTAGGTAAGAGCTGTGCTCCACATTCTGGGGCCAGGACACAGGGTAGGTTTGGGACCAAAAAGGGTGCTTAATAGCGACTCCTAGTGGCCACTTGAGAAAAGGCGTAAAGCCAAATAGCAGGAGATCTAGGCTGAAATTAGTACAGCATCAGGTGTGGAAACTGACAGGGCCTCTGTGGTCAGGATAGATACTGTGGCTTCTTACTAGGTAAAAATAAAGTAAGCACTGCAACAGAGACTGTTTTGGAATGTAGCTAGGCAGGAAGGGCACACATTTAGCGACTACCCCAAAAAGCTGCAATCCTAGCTTGGAATGCTAATACAGTGCAGAATGCTGGCTCCATCCAACGTTCCCCTTACAGAAATACAGGCAGCCAGTATCACCGACGGAAGGAAACAGAGAATACAATTAAAATGCAACCATATAGAAACCCCCCTTCACAGGTGCTGGATAGAGGTTGTTTAAATTACCTCTAAACACACCACCGCTACTTTCGGCTCCAGGAGGGAGCTCCGATCCTTCGGGCGGACGGGCAGCTTGCTAGCCAGTGGGGGAGCAGTGGGCCTCTAAACGCACCACCGCGACTTTCGGCTCCAGGAGGGAGCTCCGATCCTTCGGGCGGACTGGCAGCTTGCTGGCCAGTGGGGGAGCAGTGGGCCTCTAAATGCACCACCGCGACTTTCGGCTCCAGGAGGGAGCTCCGATCCTTCGGGCGGACGGGCAGCTTGCTAGCCAGTGGGGGAGCAGTGGGCCTCTAAACGCACCACCGCGACTTTCGGCTCCAGGAGGGAGCTCCGATCCTTCAGGCAGACGGGCAGCTTGATCCGGCCCCGATCCGGCGATTCCAATCCCGATGCCAGATACTCCAATGACTCTTCCTCAGCCAGGGCCCTGTGGTCTGCCCCAGCCTTCGGCTCCGGCACGAGACCTGGTCCTGCCGTCAGGCCTCCTTTGTCTGGCACCGAGGCCAGACCCTCCGATGCCAGATCCCCTTCCAGCGCTGGATTGGGTGGTGCCACTCCCGACGTCGGTCCCCCTGATGTTGGCTATCCTGACGCCGGACCCCCCGACGTTTTACACTACAGCGGGTCCTATGTGGGTACCCCCTCCGACAGATCTGATGACAGGGATTTATACTAGACCCCAGACTGTCCCTCATTACCCCTTCGGGTATCCTGGGGATCATTGCCCGGCAGGTCCTCCTCCTGAGTGGACTTTCTTTGGACAGTACTACCCTGGTTACAACCCCTACCACCACTTTCAGGGTTATCATTACCCACCCCAACCGGTAATTCCTCCTCTGCCATAACCTCCTCCTCCACCTCCTCTGGCTATGCCGGACTTTAAGACCTTAATTCGGTCTTGGTGGCAGGGGGTGCACTCGGAGTTGGTGACAGACCTGGAGACAAGACTCCCACTTCCACGTTCGCCAAGGCCTGCGTCCCCGAGGAGCTCGTCTCCATCCACGGTACATGTCTCGGGGCGACACGTCAGTGCATCACCCTTCCGGACATTTGTAATCTTCCTGACGAGGGGCAGACGATGATGAGGATGACGAGTCGGCGGAGGATTCCTTGGAGGAACCAGAGGGTCCGAAAGGCAAGGTTCCCCCCCGAAGGACCTGCCTTCTCGGATCTTCTGAGGTCCATGAAATATTTCTTTGACTGGGAGTCAGAGGATCAGGACCTCATGAGACAGAGACTTAGCCTAACACCTGGACTTTGAGTCTCTGTCTCCGGTCCCCATTCCTCCATGGATCAGACCTTACCAGGACCTCACCTCTACGGTCTGGAAGATGCCTCATTCTCTCCCAGCTGTCCCCAAGAGGGCGGACAGGATCTACCGGGTGCTGAAGGAAGCTCCTTTTCTTAAGACGCATCCTAAGGTGGACTCTATCATTTCAGCTGCTCATGACTGCTCCGCTGCACCCAAGCACATGAGCACCTCTCCTCCAGACAAAGAGTTGAGGCAGTTAGACCAGTTTGGCAGAAAAGTTTATGCTTCGGCCACATGTGCGCTTAGATCTCTCAACTGTGTGGCCCACATGGTGTCACACCAAAAGGCTACCTTAGCCAGGTTAGAGGCCCCAGTCCTGTCTATGGAACCCTCAAGATTCAAGGAGGAGTTTGCCAAGGATATTTGCCTCTCTCAGTTCTCCTGTAGGCATGCTTTGCGAGACACATACGACTCTGTCGATTTCAGTGGCTCACGCCTCGGCAGCTGCCATCGCCTTAAGGCGGCATTTCTGGCTCTGCATCTCTGGCATCGCAAACGAGGTTCAATCTGCGATTCAGGATGCCCCCTTCCGGGGCTCGCTGCTTTTTGGTGGAGACACCAAAGACATTATTACGATCTCCAGGACAGAGGTCTTGCCCTAAGATCAGTAAGATCCATGTACCGATCGGGCACTCAACAGCAGCAACAGTCCTTTCGGAAAAGGACCTGGGGGCAGAGAAAGCAGGCCCCGGCTCGGCGCCAGGGCAGACGCAAGGCCATGGGTTCAGCCACTCCTCCGGCCTCCAAGAACCAGAGATGTTCAGGAGGTCCTCCCTCTGAACATTCTGCTACTTCCCAACACCCTGTCCATACTGACTCCTCCGTCTCACGACGAGGAGCAGGTGGGGGAGGTTCACCCGCAATGTGCAGGAATGGAAGGCAAAAACTTCCGATGCATGGGTCCTGCAGTTGGTGTCAGTCGGACACACCCTAGAGTTTCTGGAAGTCCCTCCAGAATCTCCGCCAAACAGATCTTCTTACTCCAGGGAATCAGGCTCTTCTCATCCGAGAAGAAGTTCAAAGCCTCTTGCTCAAGGAAGCAATAGAGCATGTTCCCCTCCGGCAGAGGGGAAGGGGGTTCTACTCCCATTTTTTCCTGGTTCCAAAAAAGATGGGAGACTTCAGACCCATTCTCGACTTGAGCAGCCTCAATCGCTTTGTCGAGTACAAAAAGTTCAGGATGCTGACGCTCCAGAGTCGTCTTCCACTACTTCTGGAGAATCATTGGTGGTGCACTCTGGACATGCAGGATGCTTACCTGCACATCCCAATCTTCCCCAGCCACTGCCATTTCCTGCAGTTCCAATTCCAAGGGGAGCACTTCCAGTTTCGGGTACTCCCTTTTTGTCTGTCCTCGGCACCTCAGGTGTTTACCAAGTGCTTAGCGGTGGTGGCGTCCTCTTTACGCTGCCAGGGTATTGCGGTTCTCCCTTACCTGGATGATTGGCTAATTTCAGCCCCATCCAGGGACTCTTTACTGGATCTTCTCTCCTTTGCCCTGGACCTCTTTGGCAGACTGGGGATTACTGTCAGTATTCCCAAGTCATCCATGACACCATCCCATAGGCTACAGTTCATTGGGGCGGTTTTGGATACGGTCCAATGCAGAGCCTTCCTTCCTCCAGACAGGGTGGAGACTCTCATATGTCAGGCTTCGTGGGTGGCTTCGTCCAGGACCATCCCAACCCGGGAGATCCTCTGCCTTGGCCTGATGGCAGCCTCCATTACTACTCTTCCTCTGGCGAGGCTCCACATGAGTTACTCAGTGGGATCAACTCCTGGACCATCCGGTCCTGGTGTCGTCAGCAGTTCAGAAAGAATTGCTGTGGTGGAGGGACCCCTGCAACCTTTCATTGGGTCTTCCTTTCAGGAGCCCGGCTCCTCTGGCATCCGTAACTGCAGATGCGTCGAACATGGGATGGGGAGCACATCTAGGGGAGCACCAAGCTCAAGGACTGTGGTCCAGCTTGGAGGCATCATTACACATCAACGTTCTGGAGATGAGGGTGGTCTTGTACGCCTTATAGGCCTTCCAGACCCTCCTTCCCAAGGGATCATTGCTGGTCCAAACGGACAATATGTCAGTAGTTTGGTACCTCAACAAACAAGGAGGAACTCGCTCATATCCCCTGTGCAGGGAGGTGATGTGAGTGTGGAGCTGGACGGTTCAGCACGATCTGGCCCTAGTGGCAGTGCCTGTTCCAGGCGTTCAGAATATCCTGGTGGACAGTCTCAGTAGGTCTCGGACCCTAACTCACGAATGGGAATTAAATCAGGAAGTGGCAGAATCTCTCTTCCTAAGATGGGGCGTCCAGAAATCGACCTTTTTATGCCTTCCAATACAATGCAAAACTTCCCAGTTTTTGCTCGCTTGATCCAGGGCATGGTGCTTTCTGGCACGAAGCACTCTCTCTCTCTCGCCCCTGGACAGGGACATTTTTCTACGTCTTCCCTCAGTTTGCCATTCTCCAGAGGGTCCTTCTCAAGCTTCAGGCAGAGAAGGTGAGGATGATTCTCATCGCCCCACTCTGGCTGAGACAAATTTGGTTCCCACTGCTACAACAGCTTTTGAGGGAACCATCGGTTCCACTTCCAGTGACCCACGACCTCTTGACTCAGGATCAAGGTTACCTTGTTCATCTGGGGCTCAGGACCCTGTATATTCGCACGTGGCTCCTGCAGACATAGCGACTTCTTGCTTCCGGGTCTACTCTTGAGTCGCTCAGGTTCTTTTAGAGGCTAGAAAACCATCCACTCGTTCCACTTATGTCATGAAGTGGAAACGTTTTTCCATCTGGGCGACCTCCAAAAAGTGGAACCCCTTTTCTTGTTCTGCCCCACAAGTCATAGAATACCTCCATCTGTCAGACTCAGGTCTCTCATATTCTTCCTTGAAGGTACACCTTTCGGCAATTTCAGCGTACCACGAGCTGGTGGATGGTAAACCCGTGGCTCAGTTGGATGTCTCAAAAACGTTTCTGAAAGGAATCCTCATCTGAAACCCCCCCATCCATCCGCAGCCCAACTCCACCTTGGGATTTGAACTTTATGTTGGAGAAGCTCAGTCTTCCCCAGTTTGAACAGGCCATAAGCTGTGACTTGCGCTTCCTTTCCAGGAAGACATTATTTTTAGTTGCCATTATGTCAGCTCAAAGGATTTCGGAGCTTCATGCTTTTGTTTGTAAAGAGCCTTATCTTATTTTCTACAAGGACCGGGCGGTCCTCAGGACAAATCCTAAGTTTTTACCCAAGGTTGTGTCAGAAGTCGCACTGAACCAATCAGTAGAGCATCCAGTTTACTTTCCATCACCTTCGAAAAGAAGTGAGGTACTCCTGCACACCATGGACATCCATCGGATCCTTCGGTGCTGCACACACCGCACCAAGGATTTCCGTAGCTGCGATCAGCTTTTTGTTTCTTTTGGCCCCAGGTCAAAGGGCAAAGCGGTTTCGAAGCAGTATGTTTCCAAATGGTTAGGCAACTGTATTGTTACCAAAAGTATAAAAACCTCTGCCGGGTCCCATCAGAGGTCACTGTACTAGGGGCATGGCTGCTTCTGCGGAAAGACTCTGCGACTGATATCTGCACCGCAGCTACTTGGAGTTCTGTCCACACTTTTACTAAGCACTACAGTCTGGACATTGCTTCTAGGAGGAGGGCTGGCTTCGGCCTAGCTGTGTTGCAGGGCCTGCTGTCTTAGGCTGGGTCCATTCTGGTTCCCAGTTTCCACTGGAGTTATTTTCTCCTCTTCCCTTGTTTCTCTCGGTCTGTCTTTGGAAGGACTGCTTGGGATTCTGTCCTATATGTAATGACCTACTGAAGGAACCCTCTCGAAGTAAGATAGTACAGTTACGTAGGAACTTACCGTAACAGTAGATCTTCGAGAGGGGTTCCTTCAGTAGGTCATATTTTTCCCTCCCTCCTTCCCCTCATTTTATTTCTTACACAGGGACTCCAAATCCTGTTTGCTCCTGCTGTCAGGATTCTTCCTGGCTCCAGCGGGAGAAATGGAGGGCAGGCATGGGGACCGCCCATTATATACGGTCACGCTGACATCAGTCATGTGACGTCAGGTGGGCGGTCCCCAGTCAGGGATTGCTAGAAAAGTCTTCTGTGTGGTCCGACGCCAGGTGGGGCCAGTCCTGTATGTAATGACTTACTGAAGGAACCTCTCTCGAAGATCTACTGTTACAGTATGTTCCTACATAACTGTACTTTTTGTTGGTAAGTTGGGAAAATACTGAGGGTACAAGATTTCTAACTACAGTCAGTTCAGTCTGCACTCCAGCGTTTTTCTGTTAGCTTCACCGTCATTTCCCTGCTCTGTTGGCGAAATTTACCATGGAATGGAAGAAGCCGGAGTTCAAGCGGTGTGTTTTGTGTTGGTGCTTGATGTCTACAACTGATATACTCAATGCCCTAGCACTTTTTGCTGCTCTGATATTTCTCTGACTCCTGATGAAATATCATAGCATGCATGTTCCTTCTTGAACAGTACATGTGCCAGTTTGACTTTTGCAAAGTATAATTCTCTCTAGTGCTTTTTCATTTTTCTTTCTTTTTTTGAGTGGCTGTTCCTGAAATGAGAGCATCAACTGAAAGTTGTCATGGTCCAGTTATGTAAACAGTGGATGTCCATGGCCATGGATGTTATATTTGAGGTGATCCAGAAGAAGAAGACCTAGCTGCTGCTGGATATTCTTGAACAAGACTCCTCAGCAGGGGTGGTCTTCCCAATTATCCCTGCCATTCTGGTCTTGGGGTTCAGTATCTGGAAGCACCTAGCCTGCTGCTAGGCCCCACCATGCAGCATGGATCTTAAATATGCAGTCCCCATAGGCAGATGGTCTGGGTTTTCAGAATATGTTATTGCTAGTGTAATATTGATGGTGAGTAGTGGCAAGTAAGAGTGTATTACAGTCAGTCTTCTTCTTGAAGAAATATGTGTAGTGACCGTCGTCCATGTCTCTCTTAATCTCCAACTCCTAAAATTATTGTTGTTTTTTTTAAATTATATTTATTGGAGAATTTGAAGCTTGAGTTTGACTATTCTAGGAAGGAGACCAACTGGTCCAGTTCTGCCCTATCCCACTCCAGACCAACAACAAATCAATATATCTGCACAAGAGATCAGTCTTGTCACAGAAGGGACTGGTCTCCGTGTTTCGGATAATGTCCCTTTCCCATTTTCCTTGCACACATTTGCATAATTGTGGGTAAATGTTGCACCTGTGGTTGTGTCTGATTGTAAGTAAAATTTGCCTTTGAAAAGGAGTGACTTGCAGCCAGATTCAGACAATTTAATAAGTTCCTTGTGTTATTCAATAAACATAGTTCCAGAGTCCAACAAGAACTAAATTACTTAAAGCCCACCTTCATGTTGTATGTTAGTGTAAAGGGACATGACATTCATTAAAACTAGGATCCATGCTGACTCCAGTTGGATGTCCCCGAGGACCTTTAAGATATCTGTGGTGCTTCAGATAAGAGGGAAGCTCACTTACCAAGTCCCTAATGTGTTCATCCACATATTGAGATAAAGGCTCTGTAAGGGAGCTGATACCTGCTATGATGGGATGCCCCGTGAATCTCTGAGTTTCACCTAAATCTGGCACTCATTTTACCTACTTCCTTTCGGAAACCTCCTGCTTTGGTGGCCAAGCAAAAGCCCCAGATGCTAGATATTTGCAGGGCTCTGCTGTTCTGTCTGGAGCATACAGTGAATTTTTGTGTTGAGGCTCTCCAGCTGTTTGTCACATGCCTGAAGCCACCCCGAGGCAGACCAGCAGCTAAGCAGATGATTGACTGATGGATCACCTCTTGCATCGCTCTGTGTAACAGGTTGGAGAGTCACACGGTATGCAAGTGGTGGTAATGGGATTCAAACCCAGGTCTGATGGATGTACAGGTTAACATCTTGGTGCTCTAAACTCATGGCTATACTTCCTCATAATTGGGGGATCCACATCCCCGAGAACACAAGAGCACAAAAGAATGTCTTATAAATTTGTCTGAGTTTGGACACTAAGATTATCATCCACATCAACCACCTGACTTTCCCTGGTAAAGCTTGCTTCAGATTCCTGTTCCAGTGTGCAGCTCTGAGTGCAGAGGCGTCCGAGCTGAATTACTTGCATGGTTAAGTGGTAGGAGCAGTCAAGCCTGAAGGCTGTTGCGGTGACTGAGCATACTTAATGGAAGACTGCCTAAGTGTGGATATGAACTGAAAATTAGTAGAGGAACTACGATTACTAGTAAGTAAAAACTAATTTCAGGGTATGGAGCAGTGATTGCGTGTTTGAATTTAGGAGAATAATCATGCGGGGTGCACTTGGGGCTTTTTAAGCTCCAGTAAGGGAGGGGGGGGCTCTACTCTTTATAATACATGAAGAAGTTTGTCCTAAATGTTACATGAAAAACATTCTTGTTTACTGAACGCTATGGGAACTATTTTGTCTGTGTGAAACATCTTTGACATTGTTTGCTTGGAGTTTTTTTTTTGTTTGTTTTTTATAAACTAATTTAAGAAACATCTGCTTGTTTTGTAGCCTTGCACTGCTGTAGTGACCGAGAGTCAGACCTACAAAAAGCGTGCTGATTTCTTAAGTAATGATGACTATGCAATCTATGTAAGAGATAACATTCAGGTAGGAGACCATTAATTGAATTATGTTGATATAGCATGTACTTTCATGGCTTCCCAGTGTCCTTGACATGATCTGACATTATTAACGTAGGTGGGCATGATGGTCAAGTGCTGCAGAACCTATGAAGAGGTTTGTGAAGGGGATGTTGGCAAAGTGATTAAACTGGACCGTGATGGACTACATGACCTAAACGTCCAGTGTGACTGGCAACACAAAGGCGGAACCTACTGGGTCAGATACATCCATGTTGAACTTGTTGGTGAGCAAACTAGTTATGTCCTCTAACCCTACAGAATTGCTAAAGATAACCAGTGATATACAGTAGGCAGGCATGAGCACAGCAGAATACATAATGCATTTTTCTTGAAATCTTCAGGTTTTCCACCACAGAGTTCCCCCTTCCACATCAAGATTGGTGACAAAGTGCGTGTGAAGGCTTCAGTCACTACCCCAAAATATAAATGGGGATCTGTTACCCACAGGAGCGTGGGAGTTGTAAAAGGTAATACTCATCAACTGCATCTCTGTCTCTGGAAGTCATGTTAATTTGCTCCCTAGCTGTGCAGATTTGCCTAGCATTTTAGTAAGTGGCAAAATATTAGTCTCATAGTGATGTGACTATAAATGTGTCTGCCAACTAGCTTTAATTCTTTTTTTCAATTTTATCTTTTTTGTCCCCCACTTGTCTGCCACTGATATCCGCCTGGTCATGGCACCTTCATACTTCCACCTTTTCCTGCCGTGCCCGAGCCCCTGACTTACCCTTGGAGAGTGGGGTCACGGCTGGCCAGCTGCAGCGATTAATGTGACTGTCTGGGGAGTCGGTCAGGAGGCTGAGTGAAGCGAAGGCAGGCTTCACTGGTGGCAGACTTGCGGGAGTGTTTTCCTGTATCACTGGGGCGGGGCGTGCAGTGACGTCCAGCGTCCACCCCCCTTGGAACTGCTGCACTCCGGTAGCTTGTGGTACCCCAGCCTCCACCAGGGGTCCGTCGAGTGCAGGACGGAACCCTCGAAGAAGGAGGCAGTCCACTGGATGCTCCATCCTTCTTCCCAGCCGGCCCTCCAGCGACCCGGGTCCATTCCCGAACTTAGCTTGCTGGCGTCGCAAACGGAAATCCAACCGCTGTGCTGATGGGCCGGCTTAACTAGCTCTAGTTCTTATTGTGCAGATCTTAGCAAAGACTTTACATTTATACAGGTGGGCGGATTGTACTAGTGGAAACTGAATCCCTACAAGGTTTTTCACTTTTAGAGGAACTTCATTTCTCCTTCATGAGATGTGAAAAACATTTTTGTCTTTTGTGTTAATAGTCGAGAATTACCGTACATATGCTCATATGATTTGAAAGTAATGATTGAGAGAGTGCACTCACTTCATTTGAGCCTTGTACATTTTGTAAACCTCTTTTTCAGTATTCCCACGTGTTTGCATTTTCAACATTGTAGAGCTTGACAGTTTAGGATCAGCTTTCTTTTTGAGTTTGATTATTTTGGTGACTACAGTCTCTCTTCATGTGAACCAGTTTTTGACCCCAACTACTTCAGATCACTACTTACCGATGGTGCCTACGAACATACGAAAATGCCAGCAGAAATAGGCCTCACGGTCTGTCGAGTCTGCTCGATTGTGCAGCTAGCCCCTCATCTCGTAGCTGCCCCCAACTCCTTCCCTCCTTAGATTTACCCTCACCCTGTCCCATCCCCTCTTGAAACTGCCCACCGTCTTACAGGCCACCACCTCTTGTGGTAGTGTTCCACTTAGCCACCGCCCTTTCCGTGAAGAACTGTCTCCTTACCTCTCTCCTGAATTCCCCCCCCCCGCAGTCTGAGACTGTGCCCTCTCGTGTCTCTTCTTAATTGGAGGATCCCCTCTGTTTGAGTCTTGTTTATCCCTTTCAGGTACTTAAAGGTCTCAATCATGTCCCCCTTATCCCTCCTCTCCTCCAAGGAATACATATCTTGCTCGCTCAGCCTTCCCTCATAGGGCTTGCCCTCCAATCCCTGGATCATCTTTGTCGCTCTACGCTGCACCCCCTCCAACAACCTGACATCCTTCTTCAGGTAGGGGCACCAGAAATGCATGCAGTACTCCAGGTGTGGCCTGACTGGTGACCTGTACAGGGAAGGACTACCTCCCTACTTGTGGAGGAGATTCCCCTCACTGTGCACCCCAGCATCTTGTTGGCCTTCGCTGCCACCTTCCTACACTGTGCAGAGTTGTTCATGTTTCCTATTATAAGTACCCCTAGGTCCTTTTCCTCTACGGTGCTACCCAGCTGTACTCCTCCCAGCAGATAGTCCCTCCCGTAGTTCTTTGCTCCGAAGTGCATTACTTTGCACTTCTTGGCATTGAACCCCAGCTGCCATGTTTCTGACCATTCCTGCACTTTAGTTAGGTTGTCCTGTAGCCCTTTCCATCCCTCAGTGTCATCAACCACTGCCCCCATTTTGGTATCGTCTGCAGACAGACTGACCTTACTTCGGATCCCATGTGAGATATTGGCTGTGAATAACCCGAACAACACCGGCCCCAGCACCAGTCCCTGTGGCACCCTGCTTGTCCCTGCCCTCAGTGCTGAGACTACTGCTTTGAGTCTGAAGCTCAAAGCAGTAGTCTGGTTTCCCCAGACAGTCTTGTTGTCTCTGGCAGGGTTTTTTCCAGTAGATACTGGAGTCTCTTTTGCAGGCCATGTACAGACAACATTGCCTAAAACGTTTTAAGGTACTTAAACCTTTGCCGGCCTGATGGCGCTGAGGGTTGAGAAGGTGGACGCCACACCTTGCTCCACACCGGTGACTCGCATTCAGAAACAAGCACAGATTGCTGGGTATTGGCAGGGGTGGGGGGCAGTGATTAAGCATCTGAATGACTGCTCTCCTCTCCGGGAGGCGTGCTCCACTGGAATGACTGCCACCAGATGGAGGCCTGGGTGGTAGTGCAGCACGGAGCTGCAGAAGTACAGAGAGGAATCCACATTGTGCACATGCCTCCACACACACATGTTGATGAACTCACCCCAGCATGGGAAAGGAGAAAAGTAAAGGAAAATAGGTGGCAGGACAGGCGTATATGATGCCTTCCCGCTGATCCCCCCAACCGCTGCCTTGCTAGGACCCAGGAGCCAGAAAGCTGGATTTGTGCATGGGGGGGGGTGGCCCTCTCCTCCTGATCTCGCCATGGGTAGGGGGAATTTGTGGGGGTAATCCGGTACCCAGGAAGTCCTAGGGAGGTTCAGGACTGTGGAGGTTGATGGAGCAGAGCAGAAGGGAGCCCAGCCTGTCCTGGCCACAAGGAGAATAAACACCTATGTGAGAAAGGGAAGAAAGAAATAAAAAAGGACTTCAATCTTTTAAAGCAGTGTAACACGATTCAGTTGTGAATCACAGTTTAGGGAACTGTGTTATAGCCCTGATGTGACCTAGACTATAAGCCAGTTTTAAATTCAGGATAAGGCTTGGTACATTTTACCTGAAAAATGTAAATGGTAACCGTGTCTTGACCCTGATGCTTTCATCCTCCCGGTGCCCTGAAGCCTTTGCAGTGCTATCTCATGATATGCTGGGGATGTAGTAAGCATGTGTGGCAGCCCAAACTGGGATGTAGCATTGATATTCCAAGAATCAGTCTTCACTATAGATTTTCCACCAGTGGGTCTGTGCCAGAGGCACTAGGACCCACACAGGAGCCAGTACTTTTCTGGAAGTCTTGCAGCACGAGTAGTCCCCTTGCATGTGTCACTGACTGCGCCTGCTGGTGTATAGCGGTGCCAGTCCCTAACCGCCTCAGTTCCTTTTTTCCTGCCGTTGAATGCATAGCAGCAGTGTCACCACTCCTCATGTCGATGCCAGAACTTCACCATCTATACAATGACAGCATTCAGTTCTTTGTTTTAAGTTTAAAATACACTAGAGTTCATTATTTTTGTATAAGCTTAGTCATGCACACATAAATCTGTGTGTTTTTTTTTTCTCTGCCCTACCTCATGCTATTGCTCAACCATGGAAGAAGGTCGGGAGCTTGAAAAGACAAGTTGTTCCAGCAACAGGGCTGTGTCTTGCCACCACCTGTGTCTGGTTGGGTGCTCCGGCAGCGGGCAGTGTGGTGCTCGGGAGGATAGACAGTGCTCTCGGAGTGACAAAAAGAAACATCCCAGATCCTGTACACGTTCTGAGTCAGGGTCTTTGCACCTTTGATGCTTGACCTCTTCACTCAAAAAAGCATAAGGGGAAGAAATGGCACCAGTCAGGGTTGTCCTCTGGTCGCTCTGCTGGTGTGACACACTACATTTCTGTGTGACTGAGTACCTCACCTTCATCACTGATGACACCAAGGTCTCTTTCCCAGAGCCCCTCTCTGTCCAATAAAGGGAATTGTAGTGGGTGCAGTGTATAAGTGAAGTGGCACTCTTTTTGGTGATGGCTCCTGACCTCTCTGGGTCAATTGAGCCAGCACTACCTCTGATGCTACTTGACTGAAGTGCGCGACTGACTCTGACCTCCTGATTGGGGCCTCTGTTGGTACCACCGACGCCTGCCCAGCTTATGTCTTCTCCGACCCCTCTGAGGATGGGAGCAGCCATGTTACTAACGCCGGTTCCTTTGGGGCTGGCAGGGTTGTCAACATCTTTTACAGTGCTGCATTTGGTGTTGGGGTATGGATCTTTGGGGCCTGCTCTAGTGCTTGCGCCGGTGCTGCTGACAGTGCCATATGGGTCTTCTGTGCTGGGATTGTTCCCTTAGAGGACGGTCCCAGGGCTTTCCTCTGTACCACCGATGGTGCTGTTCCTGAGGCCGCAGTGGGGTCCTGTGTCACCGGTGTTGCTGAGGCTGTGGCATGCACTGTTGCCCGTTTGACACCTCCCCACCTTTACTACCCTCTGGGTGGGGTGGTAGTAGAGGGAGACAAGTTGGAGCCTGACCTCATCATCTCAGATGGTGATGAAGATGACTTGTACTATGATCCAGAATTGATTCCTGTCACTGTACCTCAGGAGGATCTCGCCTTTCAGTCTATGCTCAGAAATATGCACTCTACACTGAATTTTGAGCCAACAGCCATAGACCAGGCTGGGCACCTCCAACTGGAGCTTCTGAAGGTGCCTAATATCCCAGTCCCTTTAGTTCCTCCCATCTAGCCAGCCCTGGAGACGCACACTGAGTCAGCTTGGAGGAGGCCTGCTATTGTGGTAGCTGTCCCATTCAGTCCAACAAGAAATGAGTACTGCTTAAATCTAAGCTCCTGTGTTTCACTCAGCCAGTAGTGGATGCCATTGTTTTTCTGGCTGAGAATGACAAAACCATAGTGCCCAAGGAGGTCACCATGCACCCCACTAACAAGGAGACGTCCGGGATAGAAACCGTGGACAAAACAGGTCTATGCATCAGCTACCCTTGGCATGAGGATAGCTAGCTGCCAGAGTCACTTCTTCAAGCACTTATCTAAATACGAGTATGCCCTCTTATGCTTAAGTCTCTTGCAAAGGCCCTTCTAGACACAGAGGCAAAACAAGAGATGCTGGTTGCTGTCAAACAAGGTATTGCAGCAACTTGCTGGTGCAGCGGTAGTGCTTTGGCTTGAGGAGCCAATGAACTGGGTTCAGGAGCGAACTCGGAGTCTTGGAGGGTTAGCCGGGAATAGGAGGTTGGAGTATTCAGAAGACTGCTCTCCTCCTCTGGAGATGGAGGGCTGTGAGTGGTTAGTGACAAGGAAACAACAGAGCGCACATTAGGGAATGGAAGAGTGACAGTCGGCAACATCCTGTGCACAGGAGCATGTGTGGGGTCATTTGACGACATTGCACATCTGCATCTCCAGGGGTGAAAAATGGAGGAGAAAAACACAGTGAGAGGCAGAGCAGATGGCATACCAACCCCTCGCAGGCTCTGCACTGGCTACAGGGCCCTCTTCCAGAACTGGATCCTCTGATGGTGAGCAGGGGAGCTGCTAATCCTGCCATGTGTGTACACCGTGGGGGAAGACTGGGATTGAAAGGTAAGCTCTTGGGATGCCAGGTGATGTAGCTGGGGGGTTGAGTCAAGATGGCAAGCCTGCACTGGTTAGGATGTGAATGAAATCTACATAAAAAAAACAAGGCATTGAATTTAACAGCCACCATCTTAAAGCTCTGTAGATGTCTTTGATGCAGCAGCTCGCTCTACGGCTGCAGATAATTTACATTAAGCAGCACTCCTGGCTGCGAACTGCAGGCTTGATGGCTTCACCCTGGACATCCAGAAGCAGATAATAAATGTGCCCTTTGATGGCTCTTTTGGACAGCAGGTGGAGCAGTCTCTTAGTGTAATGAAATGAGAACGACTCTTAAGACTTCCAATCTGGCTCTGTATAAGCCAGAAGGATTTAGAGGACACAGCTCTTTTCACAACAAGCAGTCCTTTTGTGGTAGGGGCAAGTGAGCCCAAAACAATAAATTCCAGCTTCCCCAGCTGCAGAAAAAATTGCAGCCAAAGGCACAGGTGCCAAAAGCACTCGTGCCACCATCTGAAGTTCCAGCCCCAGTTTCACTTTAGCTGCATAAGGCGGACCACACCTCCCCAATAGGGGGGCACCTCGCCCAGTTTTACTATCATTGGGAATCCGTTGTGATGGACAAGCAGCTTCTAAGGATCATCAAAGAAGAGTGCTCCCTGAAATTGTTGGAAACCCCTCTGGTCAATCCTCACAAGAAGCACTCAGTCATGGAGAAGTATTTTACTTACAGTAATACATGTCATAAACAACTTCAGATGATGAAGTGGTTGTCCAGACCTTGAGGCGCTGGGGTTCAGTCCAGGTCACTCTGTACTCAGTAGCTGTGCATTGTATGTGTTCTTAGTTGTTTACAACCTGTATTACTGTCAGTAAACTAGACTTCAACATCTACCTCTGTGTGATTGAGTGCTTCCTTTCAGGTGGTTGTATCGGAGCAGATATTTTCAGGGTAGCACCAGGGTTAATACGATGCACACCTCTTTTCCCTGTTTTCTGGACAATCCTCCCAGAAAACAACTCCCCCTTATTAGCTCACATCCTTCTGAGAAACAGGGTAGTGGAAATTAGGCCAGAGTTGAAATGGAACTGGTACCAAAACTTATACGTGGATTATTGTATTTTATTTATTTATTTATTGAATAAATCGGATTTACAACCTTTGAGTCAGACTCATTTACAAAGCCTTCTCATCGGAGTACAATACAGATCAATAAGCAAGCAATATACAATAATACAAAGAGGGAAAAAGGAAACACAGGGTATGAACAGTACATACAATAATGAGGATGGAGCCTACACAATTGGGTAGCTATACAAGTCGTCTGAGGAGCTTGTAATTGTCAATGTACAGTAATCAGGAGGGTGAGGGCTATACAATTAACTAGCTAGACCGGTCCGGCTAAGGAGCTTGTAATTCCCATGATGCAAGCTGATGAGATACCGACATTGTCATTAACACAGTCACTCTTGTGTAGAGAATTAACAGCAGTAGGATACAGAGCACTTTAGCCCATACATACTCCATTAAAAAAATTTAAAATGATTTCTTTGAGATCCTTGCTTCCTTACCTGAAACATCAGGATAGGCTAACATCACTGGATATGTAGGACACATACCAGCACATACTGGTGCATAAAAGCAACACTACCAGTTCAGAGTTCTACCCACTGGTCTTTCCTCGGCATTGAGAGTCTTTACAAACTGCTTTGCAGTACTTGCAGCGCACCTCAGAAAGCTTGTAATCCAATTATTCCTGTGTCTGGATGACTATCCAGACAGGAGACAGAACATACAGTGACCACTGCCTCTGAATTCCTAGCAGAGAAGGATTAAGTCTAGCCTCAGATTAGCAAATGCAACAGAGTTCCAACTGCAGAAAAAAACCTAGGAGTGGGAAGCTCACATTTTTTTAATTTGTATTTTATTCATTGTTAAAATAAATTGCATACAAATGCCCCGTGCAAGGAACAACGTAGGATGTACAGACACAAAAAAAGAAATCTGCATTTTATACAGGAAAGGGGGTATCCCTTGCTTGACCCCATATTGGGAAGGCTAACAAGATGATTAATTATATTCCAACAATATTTCTCAGTGCTGTGTAAGTCACAGCCCATGAGCACATGACCATTGCTCCCTAAATACGAATCTAACCATGTGAAAACTGAGTATCTAGCACCCCAAAGGCTATTGGTGCCATGCATATCTCCACATGTGATACGTTTATATTTATGGAAGTTCAGTGGTTCTTTTTCCTCCTACCACTCCTAAAACCTCAATAACATTATTGTGTCAGGAGCTAGTAAACATTATGCAACATTAAATCATTAAAACTGGTGCACTTACCCTACTGACACAGTCTCTGTTGCAACCATTTAACTTAAACCATTGGAATATTTAGAGTATTTAAGTAATTAGGAACCCTAAAGAGAAAGTTATACGATTATAAGTATCCAAGGCATGGTGCGTAAAATATCTGTTTAATGAAAAGCCAACAGGAGAAAAACAGAAATCCTCATTTGCAGAGCCTTTCAGGTCTTTCTTGGCAGTCTCCATCTTCGCTGCATCCGATGGGTCTATAAAGATGTAAGTTTTACTGTCCTGATTAATCCTTAGTTTAGCCAGGAATTGGATAGAGAGCTTAAAATACTGCACACTGTCCCATTCCTGGCTAAACTAAGGATTATTCAGGACAGTGCAGACCCATCGGATGCAGGGAGGTGGGTGGCGAAGATGGGGACCGCCAAGAAAAGACATGACAGGTTGAAAATTGTATAGCTGAGGAGCTGAAGTAATAGACTACCCAGCTTGGGCTCACACACCCACACCCCACACCCCTCGGAAGGTCACATTTTTATAGTATGGGCCCCATTCACTGGAATAATCTTCCATTTTTTCTAAGACCTCTACAGGGTAAAATCTGCATGAGAAAAATAAAGTCCAGGACCGAGTAATAGAGAAAACTGTTATGTTGTCAAAATCTAGATTTCAGTTGACACCTTGAAATAAGATGAGCTAAATTCAGTCTTGTTTGCTCTTATTATGATAAATTAATTGACTTACTTGCAGTGCTGAACAAATGATTTTCTGTGGTCAAAACTGTATATGTGTATGACATGTAAATACTTATAGTGTGAACCCTCGGGTTCTTTTAGAGCAAAATATTTATATTTGTCGTATCATAAGGGTTTTTTTTTCTCCATGATTGTCTGAATTCTTTGTAACTTTCTGTTTCCTTAATTGTAATAAGGACCTCATTAGAAATGAGTTTGGCTCAATTGAGTCTCCTTTTCATGTTACATGAATAAGTTTTACCACTACTACCACTAGCATTCATGGGAGTCCTGCTGAACCCTTCAAAGTCTCAGCTGTAGCCCTTCTAGGAATTGCTACTCTTAGAGACTTATGGCAGTATCAATCAGGTAGAATAGATGGGCCTGGAGGTCCTTATGTGCTATCAATGTCTGTGTTTCATAGGAGTTGTTCTGGACATGACACGGGCTCAGGTCTTCCTCTCAGACAGCGGACTATGGGCAGTCTTACATGTGGCATGCTGTATCATGGAACGCAAGACTGTTCCTGCCAGCCCACTTCATGCAACACATGCTGGACCTAATAGCCTCCTCAGTGCCTTTAACAAGGCTACACGAGGACAAATCAGTGGATTCTTATTACTCAGTGGTCACAGGCATTACACACTTGAAACTATCCCATTCAGGTGACAAGACCTGTTGTGAGGTCCCTGATGTGGCAGTCAACCCTTTCCACGGCTTCCCCTTCATAGCCAGAGGTGACTCTTATCACAGATGCCTTCCTGCTTGGGAAGGGAGCTCACTGCCAGGGTCTTGAGACACAGGATGTCTGGTGCTCATCAGAAACACATCTTCACATCAGTATGCTGGAAATGCATGCAGTTCTGCTTGGTCTGAAAGCTTAAGTGGACTTGGTCAGTGAGAAAGACATCTTCAGTGGTATCTCAGTTACACTGTAGGAACCTTTGCTGTGAGATGGGGAATCCATGGAAGATTTTCAGCAGGCTGACTGGTGACCCACTCCCTTGACTTCACCAGCCCCTTATAGTCATTGGTGGCCCCACTCCTCCAAGTTCTTTCCCGCCATCGACTTGCAAGAGCTGTCAGTGTTTTACACTTTTTGGCTTACTTACAATTTTTTTCTTCAATGGTTTGCTAAAATCTTTTTTGGAGATGTTTCTTTTTCGTCGAGAGTTGGTCTGTCTTCTCTTTTCCGGTGCTGCTGCTTTGGGAAGAAGATTGCCTCTCAGGCAGACACTTAATTGTGTCTGCTGTATTGGGCCTAACTACGATGTGTCTCCATGTAAGCCACTGCGAAAGTTTAACCAGACAACCCTTGGGCGATGCAAGAAGGCTCTTAAAAAAAATTCCTGATGGAACAGCAGGTAGCCAACTCCGGGCAGGGGTCCTCCCGAGGCTCCGGATGCTCAGTTGCCCACCGGATCTACGAACTCCCAGGCGTCCAAGGCCCAAGACAAGCCCGCAGACAAAAGTCACAAGAAAGACTGGGATTGCAACCGTTCTCCTAAGCAGCCATCCCATTCCCCATTGGCCTGTCCTTTGGGGGGGGGGCTCTTCGTTGATGGAAGCTACCCCGATAAAGAGACCAGCTGTCCAGGTCTCTGTTCTTTCCAGAACCATACTGACAGCTTCACCACCCGATTCCCAGGGTGCCCGGCCGTCGACCTCCGGGTTGTCAGTCCCCGTCGTTGATGGATACCCTGTCGAGGCCTGCCCCATTCCTCTCTGAGGGCTACAGGCTCATCGGGCTCTCAACATGGTGGGCCATCAACTTCTGTACCGTTGAACCCTCTCTCTCTCAATGACGACTATGGATCTGAACGAAGTACTTGTCAAGTTCACTAATGTACTCCTTCAACAGTTCTCTGCCTTCAGTAGGCCATCGTCGCTGGCACCGCTGCCGACTTCCTCAGCACCTGTTCGTCATCCTCGGGAGGCTTCCCATGGACCACTGATGACCACTCCAACGCCAGACCTGAACGAAGAGGTCGACTTCATGGAGGAGTACCATCCTGAGCTCATCCTGCCAGATGATATAGAGGAAGAGGAGGAAATCCTCATTCTAGGGACGTGGATGTGTTCAGTCCACACTGTCTGGCAGGTTCCTTGCCGCTTTTAAATCTTGCCGGAAGGTCTTCAAGCTGGCTCCTCCCACCCACCAGGGTGGTAAAACCCTCGATTTCTCCCCATGATGCCAGATCTTCCTTACCGCTTGGAAGCTCAGGTTCCCTCCTTAGCACTCTGCGTTTTAGGCCTGGATCCACACTCTTCGGAATTTCCAAAACTTATTTTAAAATTTACAAGACTTCGGTCTTCGTCTTCCCTCGTGGCTGCGATGGACAAATCGACTCCTGGCTTCCGTCGGTACCCGTGTAGGCAGATGATGTCCCGGACCGATCCGCACTCCATGTGCGTCTACTGCCTGGGGCTTGGCCACAACTTGCAGGCTTGCGAATTGCGCAACTCCTTTTCGGCTTCGGTCTTGGAGGACCGTGCTGCCAGACTTCTTCTCGGGCAACCCGAGAAACGGTATCCGCCGGTCAAGTCTAAGGAGGCCCGTTGGGCGGTGTCCGGCGGCAGGCTCCACGGAACAGTTGGAGCAATTGATTGCCCTCGAGGAGGAGGAGGTGTCACAGGCCGCTTCTTCTTCCTCCTTTGCCGAGGCATGTATCCCGCTGTGTTGGGCTCCTCCTACATGGCTTCGTTTAAGGAGCTTTGTCAGTCCTTCTCCACCAAGGGAGAGGGGCCATCGGGACATTCCAGTCGGTCCAAGAAGGAGGACTCCAAGGGTAAGTCCCACCATCGACATTTGTGGAAGCTGGAGAGATCCTCCTTCACCGGACCGTCAACTCTCAACTTCGGTCGAGGTTGCGGCTGCGTCCGCTGGCTTCACAGTGCCCCCATCAGGTCAGCCGGCCGAGACATCCGTCGATGTGGTCAAGATTTTTCTCGACCCATCTGACGGTTTGTCGACTGGAGAAGCCGACAACCCTACTTCACCGGTTCCCTCAGTGGAAACCGAGGATTTTCCTGTGCCGGAGTCCCCGATTAAGGTCCGTGCACCGAGGAAGGAGCGGGTTTCCCCCCGTCCCTCTTCTGACCCCCGAAACCTCCTGAAGGTCTCCGTCTCGGTCCTCTTCCAGGTCCAGCCGGTCCCGCCGACGTCAGTGGTCTTGGTCTCGGCACCATAGACAGCGGCGTCGCCACTCATCCTAGTCGTCCTCTTTTGAGGATAGGCTCCAGCGCAAGTTGCGTCGGCACTACTAGGATTTAATGTGGCAGCAGCTCTTATTGTCCGGGAATAAGCCGACTCTGTCGCCTTCTCTGGCCATTAGGTGGCTGTCACCGGAGCGGCCGAAACAACCCCTCGTAGTGGTCGAGGCGCCAAGCCCGGCACTGGTTGTTCGGCCGAAGCCGGCTGCTCCACCCATTGTGGGGGAACCTCCGCCTCCACAACCGAAGACTGGGGCCCCGACCAAGGATTCTCAGTCGGGTCAGGGCTTGCCCCACAGGTTGCCGGTCACCCTTACTCTCGATCGACCTCAGCAGGTGGAGGATGGCTCAGGCGCCCGGCAGCTGTTTGCAGACTCCTCTGAGTCTGACGACGACTCCTCCCTGTTCTCCAGGCTGCTTGACCTGGAGTCTGCAGGGGGCCAGTCAGTGGACGAGAGCCCATCCTCGTTTTTAGGTTTGCTTCAGCTCATCTCGGAGTCCACCGCGATGCAGCTCGAACCCGTTTTTAAAACGGGCCAAGTATCCCCTCACGGAGATACTGGACCGAGGGGATTCCCCTACGGAGGCCTTTCCTGTGGCTGAAGCCATTGTTGGCCCAGCCCTGGAGTTGTGGCAGCGGCCAGCATCTTATACCACACCTTCGGCCAGGATGGCTCGAAAGTATGCAGTCCCCACCGGCTCACTCTCTGGTTTCTCGGACCACCCCTCTGCGGAGGGGTTAGTGACCGATAGCGTTTTCCGGCACTCCGGGAACGCTCAGGACGTGGACAAACCTCCCGATAAGGAATCCAAAAAGCTGGATTACTCGGGGTGGAAGGTTTACGCAGCTTCCTCCCTAGGTCTTAGTCAGGCTAGCTCGGCCATTCTGATGGCACATTTCTCACACACCCTATGGGTTCCCTGAATGAGGTGATTCCTCATCTCCCGGCTGACCTTCAGATGACGGTCAAGCAGGTGCAGGATCAGGGAAGGGCGGTGACAAAACAGCAGCTCCAAACTTCGTTGGACACAGGTGATTCTTGTGCTAGATCCGTAGCGGCCAGAGTGGCCATGCGCCACAGAGCTTGGCTGCGGATCTCCACCTTCATGGTGGACACCCAGCACAAGCTGGCAGATGTTCCTTTCCTGGGCACCAACTTGTTCTGGCTGGGGGTGGAAGGCCATCTCCAGAGGATCGAGAAGTCCAATGTCACCTTGGACTCTGTCACGTCTGCCCAGAAGGACAAAGGCCGCCAGCAGCAGCATAAGCCCTTTCGCCCCAGCGGCATGTCCGGCCCAGCAGCACCAGTGCCAGGGCCAGCAGGCACACACTTGGCACCCTAAGTCCAAGTCTGCCACTTCCTCCAGTAGGAAGCCGGGAGGCAAGGGTCCAGGAGGTCCCTCAGCGGGCCTTTCCTCCAAGCCTGCCCAGTGACGGGTTGAGGGGTGTCGCCCCCAACCTCCTTACTCCTCCCCGGGTTCCCCCCATGGGGGGATGGCTCCGCCACTTCTTTTCCATCTGGTCCGCTATCACCACGGACCGCTGGGTGCTAGAAGTGGTAGGCAGGGGTCTGCCTCTGGAATTCGAGCAGTTCCCTCCCTGTCGAGCTGTCGCCCCACGGGGGACAACGGGTTCCACATCCTCTCTGTCGGCTTGTCGAGCAGACATTGCCCTGCTCCTCCAGAAGGAGGTGATCAGCGAGCTTCAGACCCAGGGTTTGTGTCCAGGTACTTCCTGGTCCCAAAACGGACAGGGGGCTGGCACCCCATTTTTGACCTGCACGACCTGAACAAGTTCCTAAGGCAGCGCACCTTCAGGATGGTCACTCTGGCTCAGATCATTCCATCCTTGGAACTAGGCATGTGGTTTTGTTCTCTGGACCTTCAGGACGTGTTCTTTCATGTCCCAATCCATCCGTCTCATCAGCAGTTCCTCCGCTCCAGAGCAGAGGGATCTCTTTATGAGTTCCGGGCCATGCCCTTCAGCCTCTCTCCAGCTCCCAGGGTCTTCACCAAATACATGGCAGTGGTGACAACATTCCTGCGGCACTGAGGGGTACGGGTGTACCCTTACCTGGACAACTGGCTGATTGCAGCCTACTCCAGGTTGGAGGTGGAGCAGTCCAGGGATCTGGCCCTGCAGGTCTGCTCTGATTGGCCTCCTCATCAACGAGGCCAAGTCGGAACTCGTGCCACTGCAGGTGATTCAGTTCATCGGGGCATAGCTCGACTCTCTTCGAGCCAGAGCCCGGCTCCCAGCGGACAGGGCAAGGTCTTTTCCTCCTTTACCCAGTCATTTCTGGTTTGGCAGTTGCGCCCTGCCCACGACTTCCTGCACCTTCTGGGTCTCATGGCGGCCTGCACCAGCATGGTCCGTTGGGCCCGCTGGCATATGCGTCTCCTGCAATGGGGGCTTGCCCACCAATGGTCACAGCGCTCCGGTCCTCTGGACCAGCCAGTGACGGTGACCCAGGAGATATGGGATGGCCTACAATGGTGGCTCGTTCCAGCTCATCTGCAGGAGGGCATCCCGTTTGTCCGCCCCGAGCCGGCGGTCACTCTGACGACCGACGCTTCTTTGATGGGTTGGGGTGCCTATCTGGGGGAGCTCAGGGCCCATGGCTTCTGGTCCCCTCAGGAGTCTCAATGCCACATCAACCTGCTGGAGCTCCAAGCAATGCATCTAGCCCTCACCGCCTTCTCTCCGTTTGTACGGGGTCAAGTGGTTCAGGTACAGACGGACAACACCACGACCATGTACTACCTCAGCCGACAGGGCGGGACGCACTCCTTGCCTCTATGCAAGGAGGCTCTCTGCACTTGGTCTTTCATGATCAGCCTGGAGGCGTGTCTCCTAGCCATCCATATGGCAGGAGCCTCCAACAGTCTGGCCGATGCCCTCAGCTGGATAGGCGCTGCATCTCACGAGTGGTCTCTCCTGCCGGAGGTAGTACAAGATCTGTTCTCCCATTGGGGCACCGCTCAGGTGGACCTGTTTACCTCCAGGGAGAATGCGAAGCTGAGGCTGTTTCATGCCCACCCCCCTCAGCAGGGCTCGCTGCAAGGGGATGCTTTCTCGAGGCCGTGGACCCCGGGCCTCTTCTGCGCCTTCCCTCCATTTCCTTTGATCCACAAGGTGCTTCTCAAGGTGAAGAGGTACAAGGTGCAGGTGATTCTGGTAGCCCCAGTCTGGCCCTGCAATTTCTGGTACCCATATTTCCTCAGCCTCAGCTCCAGGCTCCCGAGGCGGCTTCCAGCCCGCCCGGTCCTGATTTCAGTCAGCAAGGGGAAGGTTCTCCATCTGGACCTTCAATCCCTGCACCTGACGGTGTGGTTTCTGAGTGGCTAGAGTTCCAGGCCTCGGGTCTTTCCGACGAGGTCCTCAACGTCATTGAGGTGTCCCGTGAGGAGTCGACCAGAAAATGCTATGCCTTCAAATGGAAGAGATTCTCCATTTGGTGTTAGGACAAGGGGTTGGACCCTTCTTCCTGTTCCTTGGCTAGCATCATGGACTACCTGTGGTCCCTTTCTCAGTTAGGGCTTCAGTCGACGATCCTTAAGGTGCACCTGGCAGCCATCTCTGCTTACTGGGTGCATGCTGGGAAGCAGTCGGTGGTGCAGGAGAAAGTGGTTGGGCGCTTTTTCCAAGGCCTTGATCACATATCCCCTCCGGTGCAAGAGAACCTCCGCTCTCTGGGATCTTGGCTGGTTGGTAGCTCATGGGCAAGCCTATTCAATCGATGCACAGGGTGTGACATCTCTCACCTGTCGGAAGACCGCTTCTTGGTGGCTATCACGTCAGCCAGAAGGATGGGAGAGCTCAGCACTTTCCATCGAGTCTCTTTATCTGGTCTTCCACAGGGACAAGGTTGTCCTGCGCCCCACCGAATTCTTTCCAGAAGGTGGTGGTGTGAGTTTCACCTTAACCAGGTGTTGACTCTGCCGGTGTTCTACCCCAGTCACACCTTGGAGGCCGAATATAGGCTCCATACTCTGGACCCTAGAAGAGCGCTCGGTTATTATAAGGAGAGGATGGCTGAAGTTCGGGGAGAGGTTCACCAGCTGTTTGTCACCTACGCTGAAGCCGCACCTGGCAGACCTGTAGCCAAGCAGACGTTAAGCAGGTGGGTCACCTCCTGTGTGGATCTCTGCTATAGGTTGGCGGGCATGGAGCCTTACAGAGGGATAAGAGCTCATTCTACCCGCCATGCCGCTGCTTCGGTGGCTGCTTCTAGGGATGTCCCTATCGTGGAAATCTGCAGGGCTGCTACCTGGAAGTCAGCACACACCTTTATTTCCCATTACCACATTGACCTTGAGTCACGCCAGGATGCTGGTTTTGGGACCTCTGTTCCCCAGTCCTTATTTCCTAAGTAGGGGGTGCGCGCCTTTCCTCCCTTCTCCCGGAGAACTGCTAGGAGTCTGCCAGACAGTGTGGATTGAACAACATATCCATGTCCCTAGAAATACAGGTTACTCACCTGTAACAGGAGTTCTAGGCTTGGTATATGTTGTTCATCCACACGACCCACCTGACCTCCCCGGCTTCGATGCGCAACCTGGCTTCCAGCGGGCTAGATCTGGCATCATGGGGCGGAGCAGAGGGTTTTACCACCCGGGCGGGAGGGAGGAGCCAGCTTGAAGACCTTCCGGCAAGATTTAAAGCGGCAAGGAACCTGCCAGACAGTGTGGCTGAACAACATATACCACTCCTAGAACTCCTGTTACAGGTGAGTAACCTGTATTTTCTGACAGGTCCACTGTCTCTTCAGTCAGTGAGGACTCAGTCACGCATACCGCAAGGTCTCCTCCTGAGGGCACTACTTTTTTAATGTTATAAAGTAATTGTCTGCCACTGTGGACTTCCAGACTGAGGAAGGGGATGTCACCAGGAAAGACCTGCTGGGCTTCCTGGAGGTTCCTGACTCTCCTCCTAAGATTATCCCTCCTATGCTGCCAGCCCTAAAGAATGGTTCCACGGCAGCCTAGCACAGACCAGACATGGTGCCAGCTATGCCACGCAAAGTGGACAGGCTTTACAGTGCCCACCAGGGCCTTTCTTATTTTGCTGCCCCGGCTGAAACTGACTCGGTGATCATCAAGGTAGCCCATGACAGGTCTAAAGTGCCTAAGCACCTTAGTACCCTTTTCCCAGATAAGGAATCCTGCAGGATTGACCTCTGAGGTAAAAGAGTTTAGGCCTCCTCCACTTTTGACCTCAGGATTGTAAACTATCCCATATGGTTAAATTCTAGAACACCAACTGGAGAAAAGGCAAGGTGGTTGCTTGGGCTCTTCCAGATGGTTTCCAGAAGCAGAAATTGCCCTAGTGTTTGCTAACTGTGGAGGATGTCAGCAGACATCTCCTCAGGGCCCTGTATGACTTGGCCAACACTGTGACCAGGGCAGCTGCCACAGGAGTATGCCTTCATAGGCACTCCTGGGTCAGGGTCTCTGGATTTGCAACTGATGTGCAAAACAGAGTGACTAATGCCCCATTCAGTGGCACCAAGCTCTTTGGCCCTGATGTCAAGGACCTTATCAATGATCTGCAAGCCTCTGGCACAGCCATTAAGTCTGTGCATTCTCCCTACCACAGTCAGTCTCGTGGTGAAAGGCGGCCTGCATTTCATAGACAGGCCAATAGGCCAGGCTCGGGCTCCCATACCCTGGGTAAGAGCAGAGTCCAGGCTGATTCTGGAGTGCAGTCTTCAGCTATTCCACTCTCTGGGCATAACGGTCAGCCTACCCAAATCAGTACTAGTTCCGTCCTGAACACTACAGTACATCAGGCGGTTCTGGACTCCGAGTAAGGGAAGGCCTTCTTGCCCCAAAACAGGGTGGAATGCCTTATGGCCCAGGCTCAGAAGATTGCCCAGAGTCAATACATTCCTTCCAGACTGTACCTCAGGCTGTTAGGGTTTGTAGCTGCTGCCATTCCTACCGTTCCACTGGCCAGGCTTCACATCCGCACCCTTCAGTGGACCCTTAGAGTGCAATGGGACCAGCATACGGATAAGTTAAGACCATCATGTCCTGGTCCCCTCTCCAATTCGTGAGATACTGCAATGGTAAATAGACCCCTCAAACCTTTTTCAAGGGGTTCCCTTTCAGAGCTCCTCCCTGCATCAGATTCTAACCACAGATGCTTCGAAGCACACCTGGGTCTTTTTCAAACCCAAGGCTCCATGTCTCAGTGGGAAGCCGCCTGCATATCAGTGTTGTTGGAGATGAGAGCAGTGCTCTATGCCTTGCAGGCTTTTCAGGAGCATCTGGCTCCAGGCCAGCTGCTGGTACAGTCTGACAACCTGAATGTCTTCTGCTTCTTCAACAACCAGGGTAGGTCTCACTCATAACCCCTTTTGCAGGGAGGCCATGAGAGTGTGGTATTGAGCACTGGAGTACAATCTGGCACTCTCAATAGTCCACGTTCCAGGTGTCTTAAAAACCCTGGTGGGCAGTCTCAGCAGGACTTAGTCTAGCATGCATAAATGGGAGCTTCTCTCATCCGTAGCAGAAGATCTGTTTGACAGATGGGGTCATCCAGAGTTTAACCTTTTTGCATCCCCATGCAAGAAGAAAACTGCCCATTTCTGCTCGCTAGATCCAGGGCCTGGAATTTTCTGGTGAGAGGCATTGTCCCTCTCTTGTAGCGGGAGATTTCTGTGTGCATTCCCTCCATTTCCTGTAATACAGAGTGTGCTGATCAAGCTGCAAATGGAGGGAGCCAGCATTATTCTCGTTGCTCCATTCTGGCCTCGCCAGATATGGTTCCCTCTGCTTCAGCAGCTGGCAGAGGAGCCTCCAGTTCCTCTGCCCCTTTGCTAGAATCTGCTGACCCAGGATCAGGGGACCCTGGTCCATCCCAACCTCAGGTCCCTTCATCTGCATGCATGGTTCCTGAGGACGTAGCCATTGCCAAGTTCGGAGTCTCTAACAGAGTGGCAGACATCCTTATGGCTGCCCGCAAGTCTTCTACCCATGCCACTTATGCCATGAAGTGGAAACGGTTTGCTATCTGGACTGCCAAGCATTCCCTTGACCCTTTTACATGTCCTATGAAACATGTCCTGGACTACCTGATTTCTTTGTTTGACTCAGGCCTCCATTATTCCTCCCTCAAGGTTCACCTTTCTGCTATTTCTCCCTTTCACGAGCCCGTGTGTGACCGCACGATTGCTCAGCTGGATGTTTCCCATACCTTCCTAAGGGGCATCCTGCATCTGAAACCCCCAATTTGCTCCCCTGTCCTGGCTTTGGATTTTAATTTTATTTTGGAAAAGCTCACCCTGTCTCCTTTTGAGCCAGTTGCAACTCGTGATTTGCGCTTTCTCTCTTGGAAAGCATTGTTTTGGTTGCAGTTACTTCGGATCGAAGAATTTCAGAGCTTCAGGCCCTCTGGTGCGAGGAGCCTTATTTGATTTTTCCCAAAGACAGGGTATCTTTGAGCACAAATCCTAAGTTTTTGCCTAAGGTGGTTTCAGAGTTTACACTCAACCAGTCTAGCTGCCTTCCTATTTATTTTCCTGAGCGTGCCAATCCTGGGGAAGCACTGCTCTATACACTGGATGTGTGCAGAACTTTGAAATATTATCTGCTCCAGACTAAGGCGTCCATAATGTCTTAAGCAGTTTGTTTCTTTCACCCCAAGTAGAGAGGGCGCTTCAGCTTCTAAGCAGTGTTTATCTAATTGATTGGCAAATTGCATTGTGTTCTGCTACAAGTTCGGCAAAGTATTGCTTGGTACTGTCAAAGCTCATTCCACCAGAGGTATGGCTACCACTGTGGCTTGTTTCAAGAGGGTCTCAGCTGCTGATATTTGCACCGCTGCCATCTGAAGTACAGTACTCACTTTCACCAAGCATTACAGTCTGGACATTGCTTCATGAGCCCATGCAAGATTTGACAGGGCTGTGCTACAAGGGCTTCTGTCTTAAGTTTATGGAATTGCAGCCTCCCAGACTGTTTGTTTTTGCGCTCGTCACTGCTTGGTACTTGTTCCTACGGTGTAATCTGATGACTGAGATACCCCCAAGAAACACAGAACAGTTACGTAAGAACTTACCGTAACAGTAGATCTTCAGGGGGATCTCAGTCTTCCACCATCCCTCATCTTGGGCTACTGTTCAGGACCTGGCTATCTGCTGTATTCCATAATTTCTATTTAGAGCCAGGTCCCTCTGTCTCTCCTCGGTTTCCCAGGGCATCAGCCTTGCTTCCTTCATCTCCGAATGGAAAGAACTAAGGTAGGAGTGGGGCCGCCCATGCCTATGTAGGGTTGATGACATCGGCGGACGTCGACGGTATGGGCGGCCCCAGTTGTACTGCTGAAAATCTTCCGTGTGGATTCCCTGTCTCTGACGGCAAAGGTTTCTACGGTGTAACCTGATGACTGAGATCGCCTTGGAAGATTTACTGTTAGGGTAAGTTCTTCCATAACTGTTCTTTCTCATCCAGAGGGATAAAAAGTCTCATGTACTTTATCAACAAGCAGAGAGGAGCACACTCACCCTTTCTGCAGGGAGGCAGTGAAATTGTGAGAAAGATGCCTGGAGTAGAGGATCTTGCACCAAGCAGGCTATCTGCCAGGTGTCCAGTTTGGCAGACAAATTAAGTTTAACAGAGGCAGATGCTCTTGAGTGAGCACAGGCATCTGGCGTCGTGAGATCACTGTTCGATGGGGGGAACACCCCATATGTGGACCTTTTTGCATGCCTTCTGTGACAGGTTTGGATGAGACCCTTTATACAACAGGTGTGGGTCTGGAGCAGTGAAGATATCACTGATATCTCATGGGCCACTAATGAGATATCAGGATATCTTCATGCGCTTATGTCACAATGGTTCGGAACTCATTCAGAATGCTCAGCCTTAGTAGCAGTACTAATTGTATTCAAATGCAAATAACTTTAAAACAAGAAATGATAGCATGGAATCGTGAGCACAAAAGTTTAGCACAAAAATATCTACAAAATGAGTGGTGTTTCATTTATAGTTACCTTTTAATTTTTTTTTATAATTAGCAAAAAACAGAAAATTCGATTTGTTTTTTTACTTTTTCGACAAATAAATTTGAATAACTTTAAAACAAAAAAGATAACATGGTACTGTGAGCACGCAAGTTGTTCAGCCCAAAATGATCTACAAAATGAGTGGTGTTTCAATTATAGATGCCTTTTAGTTTTTTTATTAGCAAAAAATAGCAGAAAAGTTTATTTTTTCACTTTTTGCAGCAAACAAATGCAAATAACTTTGAAACAGAAAAAAGAGAGACTACCCTGTTGGACAAATATATGACATGGGTGGGGTAGATAGCAGAAATATCTCCACTGCTGTCACTGAACTCTTGTATCCCACTCGTGGCTTTGCCACTCATGGGATATCAAGAGTTCATTGACTGCTCATGAAGATATTTCTGCTCTCTCACTCCCACCCATGTCATATCCTATATGTCCCCTTTGATACAAGTTAAAAGCAAGGATCTGTTTTGTCCTCACTAATTTCTGCTACTTGTCTCTCTTCCCTGTCTGATCATGCAACAGATTTTCTCATGGCACCTAGGAATTGACAACTCCAACAGTCCCACAGTTTTCTGTTATTTTCCTTTCTTAACTTACTGTTTCTCGCTATTTCTATTCATTCTCCCCTTGTTTCTCTGTGGTTAAAGAAATGCATGTGAATCTTTATGTGAAACTGGGATCCCTTGGTTTGCAAATGTAAGTAATTATATTGTTGAAATGATTGCAGAAAGCTGTTTGGGTTTATTAGAAAAGATATCCATCTGGAACGCAGGGGATGGACCTTGAGATGCATTTTTACCTCTACAAGCTTGCTTTTAGAATGTTCTGTTTTGTTGCTGCAACTAGATGGACTCTTCAGGTTGGTCACAGGAAAGAAATTGACAAAGTTCTGAGACATTTTGTGAGAAACAGGTGCTTAATTTACACCAACGGGATGCAAAGTTTAAACTACCAAGAAAAGATATTTTATAAAAAGAGAGCATTGCTTGGCTTAGAGGGAAGTGAGAGAGACTGAGATTTTAAAGAGAAGCTCTCAGATGTAGTATTTTTATATTTGTGTTGCCAGTGTAAAGAGCTATCCTGTAAAACTGTTTTTTGTTTACTGTTAAAATGTTTCTTGAGAATTTTATAACTTTGCCTATGTTTCCTAACCTATGCTTTTAGTACACTCACTCAACGCCAAACTGCCTCAATTCTGCTTCAGAAATTCAGGACACAGTGTTTTCTGTCAGGATGTATTCAGACTGCCATGGCAAAATCTGTTTCTCTGTGCATTCCCTCCAGTCCCTGTCATCCAGAGAGCATTATTCAAAATTAAAGACACACAGGGGGTGGTCAGATGATCCTTGTGGCCCCCTGCTGTACTCTGCAGATATGGTTTCCTCTGCTGAAATGACTTTCAGTCAGAAAACTGAGGAGTCTGTCAATCTGGATGGTCTTACTGACCCAGGATTAGCTAGTCCATCCCAACCTGTGCGCCCTTTGCTGCAGAGAGAGAAGTGAACAGATTCAAGATACTCAGAGGGCCTCTGAAATACTTTTGGGTGTGCATAAACCTACCAGGTAGACATACACAGCCAAGTGGAAAAGATCCCTGCATCTGGTGCGCCAAAACCCCTGTTGCCCTTTAAGGTGTCTACCTGAAAAGGTTTTGGAATACTTACTGGACCTTTCTGAAGCTGGCTTGCAGTATTCCACAATTAAGATCCATCTATGTGCTATATCAGCTTATCACAAACCTGTAGGTACTATCTCTTCAGCACAGATGACACTTTTTAGGAGTTTCCTGGTGGGCATGCTGTACACAAAGCTTCTCATCAGGAAGCTGGTGGCTCCTTGTGATATCAGCCTTGTGCTGGATATTCGCACTCATAAGCCCTTTGAGCCTGTTGGCGACTTGTGACTTAAAGTTTCTAACTTGGAAGGTGGCATTTCTGATAGCTGTCACCTTTGCCCACAGAGTATTTGAAATCCATGCTTTGGTCACAGATTCTCTGTATACTGTTTTCCAGAAAGATAAGGTAGTTCTTTCTACACGCCCCATGTTTTTACCTGAGGTGGTGCTGGAGGACTTCCATCTTAATCATACTGTAATCCTGCCTGCTTATTATACCAGCTTCCAGAATGAGGGAGAAGACTTTTCACTAACTGGCAGGGGTTCATTGAATTTATTTTTAGTGGAAGTCTTAATACTTCCATGAGTCAAAATCTGGAAATCATTCCAATTTTATGGAAGTCAAAATATTTCCTAGATCCCATAGTTTGGAAGCTAGTGTTCTAGGAATGATCAATTTATGGATGTTAATATAGACATTAGTGGTAAGATGCAGTTTCTTTTGGAAAAATCCATTTCTTGACTTATGTGCCTTCAGTTTTGGAAGTCATCCATTTTTTTTTTGTACATTTGGAAGTCAGTTACTCCCTATTATCTTGAAAGTTTTGCCTTATTTTTGGAAGTCAGATACTCCCAACATCTTGCTCACTGGATGTTAAGAGGTGCCCTAGGTAGGGCTACAATTTGGGGCTCAAGCATCTATCACTGACAGAGGGGATATATGTGCTAGTAAAAGGTACATTACCTAGTAAAACCCCTACATGTGGGATGTGTGTATGCCCCAAACACCCCTGATGTAGATTTCTTCACCACACTCCTCTCGCAAGTGGTGCAGGACCAATCCAATGTGGTGTTGGGTGGGGACATTAACTTAGCCCTCTCAGCTATCTTAGATCGTACAGGGCCTGGCACTAGGATGGAAGCCGTGGTGACACACCAAGTAGCATTGGCTTTCCAGGAGGCAGGCCTACATGATATATGGTACATCCTGCACCCAAGCAAAAAAAAATGTACCCACTATTCAGCCCCCCACTCCTCATACAGCAGAATAGATGTGCTGATGGTATCCCAAAGACTAGTGCAACAAACTTGGAGTGCCTTCCTGGGTAATATATTGATATCAGACCACGCCCCAGTAGTGGTGACCTTGTCATGGGGACCATCCCATGGCCCAAGAAATAAGTGGAGATTTAATACCACCGTCCTGCAAAATGGGGAATTCCACACCTGGCTGGAAGAGGAAATCACAGATTACTATAGGTACAATGACACCCCAGATGTCCACAGTGGTCTTAAGTGGGATGCCCAAAAAGCAATCCTGAGAGGCTAGCTGATAGTATATGCCTCAAGAAAGAGGAGGGAAAAGGACAGAACCATGCGAGACAGGAAGGGGTCTGTTAAGCACTTGGAGCTGGAGGTGGCACACAACCCAGAGAAAGAGGCTGAGCTAAGACCGCAGATTTTGCAGCTGATGGGAGAAATTGAAAATACCCTACACCATAGAGTAGAATACAACTTATATAGGCTGCACCAAGCATACTGGGAAGCAGGAGAACAGCCAGGGAAACTGCTCACCCACCGAGTCAAAATTTGGACACCTCCAGGTATGTCCCTCAGATTCAGGTCTCCAACACTGAAGCAGTTACCACCCCAAAGGATATTACCTTAGCCTTTCTGAAATACTACCAGACTCTCTCTGCCTTAGAGGCCCACCCCAGTCAGAGAGACCTGGACTCTTTCTATGAATCTGTAAGCCTCCCACAAGTACCATTAGAACTCCTCGAAAACCTGACAGGCCCCTTTACAGAGTAGGAAATCATGGAAGCCATCTTTTCGATGTCAAGGGGTAAATCCCCAGGCCCAGATTGCTTCCCCTCAGATTTTTACTTTACATTTCGCAAGCACCTGGCACCTCGACTTACACTGGTATTTAATGAATCAGTAGAACGTCAGCACTTGCCACAATCCTTCCTCAAGGTACTGATTACCCTGCTCACTAAAAAAGGGAAAGACAGTAGACAATGCTCCCAGTTCCGCCCTATCTTCCTTCTTAACACGGACATGAAACTCTTTACCAAAGTACTGGCTCCCAGAATGAACCCAGTAATGGAGAAGATTGTCCATCCAAACCAAGTGGGTTTTGTTCCGGGGAGACTGGGGTCAGACAACGCCAGACGTATATTAGATCTACTGAGGGAGGCACGACAGATAACAAAACCCAAGGCCACCCTGTCATTGGATGCTGAAAAGGCATTTGACAGGGTGGAGTGGACATACTTGTTTGATGCAATGGGCAGATTTGGCTTCCCCAGCCAGTTTAACATAGTCTGTCTGCTGTATGAACAGCCGATGGCTAGAATTTTAACTAACTCCACGATCTCTAGCCCCTTCTGCCTAGAATAAGGCACTCGCTGGGGTGCCCTCTGTTCCCCTTTCTTTTCCTGCTAGCAGTGGAGCCTCTAGTGCAGAGAATCAGGGCAGCCTCTGACTTTCCGGGCATACAAGTGGGTGACAAAAGCCATAAATTGGTGCTTTTTGCAGATGATATCACCCTGTTTGTTGCTGATATCCCAGGGTCCCTGAGCTCACTTCAAGGCCTACTAGGAGAGTACGCAGACATTGCAGTGTACAAATTGAATGCCACAAAATCCCACATCCTCCCACTAAATGTTAAATGCACCCAGTCCCTGATACAACCATACCCATATCAGTGGTCCCCTGGGGGAGTGACCTGCTTGGGAGTAAAAGTACTCTCCACAATCAAAGGGATTATTGGAGCAAATGTCCAACTCATGCTCAATAAATCAGACAAAGACATACAAAGGTGGAGTATACATATCCTATCCCTATGGGGGAAGAGTCAACATACTAAAGATGGTCACCTTTGCAAGAATATAGTATATACCCTGTCAGATCTGCCAGTCTCCCTCCCAGTCTCTTTCTTCAGATCTCTTAACTTCAAGGTCTTGAAATTCATTTGGGCTGGCACCAAGCCAAAAATTAGCCTCTCTAAGCTACAAAGCCACTGGAAAAATGGGGGATTTCTTCTAGATGTATGTAGTCCTCCTCCAGGATATACTGTGTTGTAACCCTGACCTGGCCCCCTGTGGCCTGCATGGGTTGATTGGAGCTGCAATAAACCAAATGCCTCAGTCCTGGCGCACTGGTTTTCCAGGACTTACCTACTCCCAAACAAGCCTCACCTTGCACCAAGTATTCCAGACAGGTGTGGAAACAGTTTCTCCAGGCCATGGGATGGTCCACCACATTCTCCTGCTACCGCCCAATCTGGGGCAACCCTATCCTGCAAATTGACAGCAAATCAGTATACTGGGCACCCTGGAGGAAACTGAGCATACTAACCCTTGGGGATATATATGACCCCACCACTGGAGTATTGGCACCTTTTGAAAACCTGAGAACAGAGGGGGGCACCTGGAAGCCCTGAAAAACTTTACTTTTGGCAATACCTTCGCGGATCAGGGATCTCCTTCATAAGGCTATTATGCCCACACATAGCCTTCCTAGTACACCATTAGATATGTGGGTAGACCATCTACCTACACTCCAACACATGACCAGTAAGCTAATGAGGCTATGGGAAACCCAGAAACCTGCCCAGACCCACATACAGCTTAGAGAGAAGTGGGAGAATGAGATGGGTGTATGTATTCCACAGGGGGAATGGGAGAAAGCCTTGACAGGCATGTATGAATCCAATAGGGAACTACAAGCCAAAACCCTACAATTTAAGATTCTGCATAGAGCATACCAACACCCCGGACCCTATACAGAAAAGGCCTGTTGGGACACAGTGACTGCTGGAGGTGCCTTTTACCTTGGGCATCGCTTATCCACAGCCTTTGGACATGTCCAGCCCTGGACCAATACTGGGACCAGATATGGGCATTTTGTGCCACAGTGATTCAAATTCCTCTTGTGAGAGACCCAGTACTGGGCATTCTGGGGCTCCCCATACTTCAGCACCAACATCCTATCAGCCACTCTCACCTACTTTGGTTCAGTGGGGTCTTGGCAGTGGCTAAACGCGTGATAGTCAGGCTCCGGAGAGACCCCAGCCCTCCAGCTTACAGAGAGTGGGAGAATCTCCTAGCCCAGACCTCCAGATATGAGCATACGGCACATATAGCGGTGGACAAAGTAGAGAAGTACAATCAAGTGTGGGGCCCCTACCTGGCAGCCAGAAAAGGAACCCCCTCGCACCCAACAGGTGAATCACCACCATCTTTTCCAGTGAACTGGAAACAACCCGCCAAATTGGTCGAACACTTCGACCCAGTACTTCCGACAACGGTAGAATTGTGGAGTGCCCTTGCTCCTCTGACCCCCCCCCGGCCTGGGAGACTCCGAGAAGCAATAAACCACTAGGGGTGTACCTCACTCCATCAGACTTACCTACCAGATAAGTGAATACCTTTTACAAAAGTAACCTCATGTGAGGGCACTCACATACCAATTTACCTATTGTGTGTCGTTGAACTATAATTGCCTGAACTTAAACTATTGTGATCTGTAAGATATGTGTCTATCTAAACATACCATACTCGAATGATTTACTTTCACACTAAGTTAATGTCTTAATGATTTAAGCTTCTTAAGGAACCCAGAAGTTTAACTAATCAGAGGTATACCACATTGAAAGGCTGTGACATATCCTACACCAATTATGATGCTTTCCTCTCCCTTGTTGGATGAGGTTTTTCTCCTTGCTAATATAAGATGAGCTAATTATACAAATAAATTATCATTGTACAAGTCTTATCCCTATGGCAGGCTATTTTACCTCGTTCAAACTGCCAGGATACTATGTTCTACACCAATGGCTCGCAACACTGATATAGGGAAGTGGTGTAGGACAGAGATGTTTTTTTGCATCCTGGTATCCACCCTTCACCTTTCCTAAACCTGTCTCCCTTACTTTTACTAAACATATGCTTAAAACCCTGCTAGCTGACCCTCCTCAGGTGGGGACTAGGGGATAAGAGCCACAAACCTGTTAGTTAACTTTACTGTAAACATAATTAACAGCAACAAATAGGAAATGTTTTAGAACTCTATACATGTACTATGATCTTTTGTGAATTTCATAGTGATTACATAATGACTTTTATGTAAACCTTACACACTGTCTTTCAAAGATTTAAATGTAACGTGTATCTCTCTGTGAAAACTAAAAATTGAAATAAAAAACTTTATAGGGGAAGAAAAGAGGTACCCTAAGTTTTACCTGGACAGGACCAAGGACTACAGAAAGTCAAAACAGCTGTTAGTCTCTTTCGACTGTAGTCGAAACAGACAAGTTGTCCAGTCACGGGCATTTCAGCCTGGAGTGTAAACCGTCTTCAACACTGTTATGCTGTGGCTCAGGTTAAACTGAAGGGCAAGGTACATGCCCACTTAACTAGAGCGGTTGCCACTTCCCTGGCAGAGGTACGCTCTGTACCTAGTGGAAAAATTCTCAGAGCTGTAACTTGAAGCACAGTGCATATGTTTACCAAGCATTATGCCCCGGATGTCCATGCCAGCTGCATGCCACTATGGCAAAATATTTCTGAATGGATTACTATCCTGAATGAGCCCTGAGTTCCAGCCTTCCTAGTCCGGGGCACTTTCTCTGTACTTGGTACTCTGACCCATTACTGGGAATCTATGAAGAAGATTGATTCTTGGAAGATATGAAAGTCACACAGTTACTGTAACTGAGGATCTCCCATAATATCTTCTCCATAGGTTACCTTGCCTGTCTACCATCCTCTGGCTTCACTCCAGTATTCTTCTGCTGGTCGTCACCCCTTTGCACTTGGTTTGGGCTGTGAAGACAGTTTGTTACTGGGTTTAGTGGCCCTTCTTACATGGGCCGCCAGGACTGTCTAATGCCTTAAGGTTGTGCATAGGTTACTCATTAGGTTCATGCCTCTCACCTCCTCAGTAAAAAAGGTACCGTGGCGGTTGGGTGCTGTGCCAGTATATACTAGTGCTGTCAGCCCTACAGAAAAGTTCTGGTTCCCGCCAGGTCCTAGCACCTCCAGCACAGACCCAGTAGTGATCTATGGAGAAGATATTCAGGAAGATCAACAGTTAAGGTAAGTATGTGACTTTCATTTTCTTCTTGGCCTGTGGGCCTTCTCCCCTCGCATTCAGGGCCATCCTCTGATAGTAAAGATGGACACCCATTGTTTCTGGCTTTAAACAAACAAGGAGATTCCCACTTCGACGCTTTTATAGAGACTCCATACAGGTGTGGTAATGTGCCCAGGCTCATGACATAGGCATCATCACCTTGTAGCTGCCTGGCACTCAAAAGTCCTGGTGAACTCTCTCAGCAGGCTGATTGCAAGAAGTGATCATCAACTTCTTTATCAGTTGGGGTCATCCAGAGTTGGGCATTTTTGCATCCCCACACAACGTATTGTTCCATGTTTGTACTCACTCATTCCAGGACCTGGAATTTTTTGGTGAGATGCATTGTTCCTCTCTTGAAAGGGGAGGTTTCTGCACACTTCCTCTGATATCTCTGATTCAGTGAGTATTGATCAAGTTTCGGGTGGATTGGACCACAATGATTCTTACAGCCCCCTTCTGGCTCAGACAAATTTGGATTCCCCACTCTGCCATATTACAGTGGAACTACTTGCCTTGCTCCCTGAATGAGTGGGACTGCTTTTGTGGGGCTGTTGCAGTCTTGTGCACCCAGATCTTCGGTCCCTGGAACTTCACACCTGGCTCCTGAGGATGTAGAACTGTCCTGCTTCGGCGTTTCTCTGTATTTTCGATGTTCTGCTAGTGTCTCAGTGGCCTTCTACATGGCACATGTATTCTCTGAAATGGAAATGGTTCAGTATTTGGTGTGCCTTTCACTCCCTGAACCCATTTTGTGTGCTTTGCAACACATCTTGGACAGCATCTTGTTCTATCAGATTATGGCCTCCAGAGCTCTTTTGTGAAGGTGCACCTTGAAGTGTCAAGACTGCGGCCCATTTTGAAGTGTCCCACAGGTTCCTGAAAAGGCTTCTTCATCCAGGTCCTTAGGTCAGTTTCTGTGCAGGGCCTTAATTTGGTTCTAAAGTCTCTTAACACAGGCTCCATTCGAATCTGCTGCCACTTGCGATATGCATTTCCTTTTGTAGAAAACTTTTCTGTTGGCTATCACTTCTGCTCAGAGGGTTTCCAAGCTGCAGGCTCCAGTACCTTGTTTTATCCACCTTCCTTTATTTTTCCTTTCTTTAGAATGCAGTAGAAGTTATCCTGCCTTCTCCTGATGTTCAGTGTGCTCTAGGCTTCTGCTTGGACCACAAGAATGACTGCAGAAAGTTCTCACATCGTTTAGTTTAATTTGCCCCCAGAATAGTCAGTGCTCCTTTCTTTTTTTTTTATTTTTATTTATTATTTATCCTCCCCGGGCTGCCCACCGCCCGATATTGTCGGCCGGTCACCGGACCACGAGCTCCCTCCTCATCAGCCGCCAAGCCCTCAGCCCGTGGCTTACCCCCCCACGGGGCTGCGGCACTCCCGGTGCATGCCGCAGTCGCCGGGTGGAGTCGGAGGGCTCGGCCTGAGGGCTAGTGATGGTGGGCTTCATGGGCGGCAGGCAGCTGTCTTCTTTTCCTGGTTTTCCGAGGGGCGGGGTCGTGCAGTGGCGCCCAGCATCTGCCCGCCTCCCTAAGCGTGCTGGCGCCGGTAGCTGCGCTGACTTCCTGGCTCGCCTAGTCGCCAATGCTCCGGGCACTTTCCCAACCCTCCCCCCGGAGAAGGAGAGCAGTCCATGGGATGCTCCATCCATCTCCCCCCGGCCGGCCCTCCAGTGATCCAGGTCCGTTCCTGAACCCGGGTCGCCGGCGTCGCATGCGGAAATCCAACCGCTGCGCCGACGGGCCGGCCTCAGTGCTCCTTTCTTTAAGCAGTGGCTTTTCAAATGGTTTGTATTTTGCTTTTTCTTCTTGTTACCGGAAATACAATTCTTTCAAACTTTCACTAAACACTGCAGTCTGGGTCTGGTTTCCCACAGATGGGCTGGCTTTTGCCTTGCCATTTTCCAGGGCCCCCTCTGTTAAGATTCTAAATGTCCATACTGTGTGTGGTCGTCTTCATACTCTGCAAGTGTGTAGTGCTTTGGGAATTGTTCCAAATGTTTGCCTCTGTTGAGTGAGATGTCCTTGAAGAAGATAGCTTACTTAACAGTAGGTATTTGGAGAATCTCCTCCATAGAGCCATAGCTCACCCTCCCCCCCCTTCTGTATTTCAGGTGGCATACTGTGGAAGACATTCACTACTGCACATTTGGTATTTTCCTATTCTGTGCCCTTCCCAATCTTTTGTTTTAGGAACTGCCACCTCTCGTCAGCCTGGCTGGATTTCTGGTCTTCTGTTTCAGTATGATGCAACTGAGCTTTTCTCCCGTGGAAACTGAGCAGGTATATGTAGAACCACCCAAAGTATATAGGCAACCCAAATGTATGTCAGCATTGGTGACTCCATCTAGGCATCAGTTTCCGAGTGGTCCTGAGGCCTACAGTTCCATGCTTCAGCACCTGGGCCTCATGGCTGTGACCATCACAGTTGTCCCCATGACCAGCTTCAGTATGTGCATTCCCAGTGGATGCTTCATGTACAGTGGGCCCTGTCTACCTGGATCACCCTATCCTGGTTGTAAGCCCCTTACAAAAAGCTCCCATCTTCATTTGTCCCTGTTCCTCCCTCTCTCCTCTCGGGAGATCCTCTCCGTGGAAACCTCCAGGGCTGGATGGGGGCCCATCTGGGTTCCCTAAAAACCCAGGATGTGTGTGGTCCCTTTTAGACTGCTGTTTTCACTTCAGCATTGTGACAGTGAGGCCTATTCTTCTTGGCATATAGGCCTTCAGCACTCACATTCAGGGCTGTCCTGTGATGGGTCGGATGGATAAACTCTGTCATGCACTTCATCAGCAAACTAGGAGAATACCCCGTTGTACACTTCTGCAGAGAAACTGTGAGGATGTGGGAATGGGTCCTGACACACTACATATACATTGACACGACATTTCTGCCTGGCTTTCTGAGTGTCCTAGGGGGCTCTCTCAGCAGGTCATTTTTTCAATCCCAAGAAAGGGACCTCTTGGAGGATGTTTTTGCAGACCCTCCTTCCTCTCAAAACTGCTGTATTTCTGGTCGCTCGGTCCAGAGCCTGGAGCTTTGTTTGGAAGACGTGTTTCCCGTCTGATAGAAAGGGCGGATCTTACTGCAAGAGCTTGCTCTTGCAGCAGGTAACACAATACAGGGCTGTAGCCGGCAGGTGACAGGATCCCACAGAAAACATCTAGCTAGCAATCTATAGCGGGGACTGCCCCGACGTCACGTATGGTATAAAGGGAGGGTGGTCCCCAGCATCCCTCAGTTCTTTTCCCTCCATCGACTCACATTCATTGGCTCCATGGATTGCCTCTCGCTAGTTTGACTGCCATTTAGGCATTACCAGTTCAGGGCACTACCCTTCGGCCTGTCCTCGCCCCAAGGGTTCTTACCAAATGCCTGGCGGTGGTTGCAGCAGCCCTCCGAAGGAAAAAGCACAACGTTTTTCCTTATCCGGATGACTGGCTCTTGACAACTCTGTCTGATGAGCAGCTGTGCCACACGATTCTGGATACCTGTTCTCTCTTTGGTGATCAGGGTATCACCATCAATGCTCAGAAGTCCTCCTTGGTCCTGACCCAGTCCCTTCAGCTCATAGGAGCACTGCTCAGCACCACTTGAGGGGAGGCTTTCTTGCCACATGACAGGGCACTTCGCCTTCAAGGCTTGGCACACCACAACTCATCCCTCGCAACGGTCCCAGCCAGGATGCTGCTCTGGCTTTTAGGCCATATGGCCACATCCATCGTAACAGTTCCTCTAGCCAGACTGCATATGAGGACGGTTCAATGGACTCTGAGTCCAGTGGGATCAAAGATGGAATGATCTGGACCAACCGGTCTCTGTTACAGAACCGGGTCCGTCGAGAACTCAACTGGTGGATGACATCTCCCTCCCTTGCAGAGGGGATGCCTTTTCAGAGCACAGCTCCGGATCAAGTCTTGACATTCGATGCCTCAAGCATAGGTTGGGGTGCACATTTGGACATCCACAGGACACAGGGCTCCTGGTTTGCGGCCGAGGAGACTCCCACATAAATATTCTGGAAATGAGAGTTGTCCTCTACGCCTTACAGGCTGTGAGCACTGTGCTTCACCAGGGACACCTCTTGGCCCAGATGGATAACATGGCAGTGGTGTTTTACCTAAACAAACAAGGTGGCACCCGCTCTTACCCTCTCTGTCACGAGGCAATGCGGGTCTGGAACTGGGCCATATCCCACCACCTAGAGGTTTCGGCGGTTCATGTTCCAGGGGTTCAAAACACCCTGGCTGATGCTCTCAGCCAGACTCAGTCTAGAGCGCACTAATGGGCTCTTCTGCAGTCTGTCATAGACAGTCTTTTCGACAGATGGGGCAGACCGGAGCTGGACCTCTTTGCATCCCCTACCAATTCAAAGTTGCCCAGTTTTTGCTTGCTAGATCCAGGGCCTGGAGTTTTCTGGCAAGATGCGTTGTCCCTCTCGTGGAGAGGGAGGTTCATCTACGCCGCCTGTTCCTGCTCCTTCAGTAGGTTCTTCTCAAGTTGCAAGCGGAAGGAGCAGTAATGATTCTGGTGGCCCCAACAGATTTGGTTTCCACTGCTGCAACAACTGTCTGCTGAACCCCCGATTCTCCTGCCACTGAGCACTCACTTGCTGTCCCAGGACGATGGGACCTTGGTTCATCCGAAACTTCGATCACTACATCTCCATGCATGGCTCCTGAGGACCTAGCTAAGTCACACTTTGGGGTCTCGGATAGGGTTGCAAACGTTCTGGTAGGTGCCAGGAAACCCTCCACCAGAGCCACTTATGCCATGAAATAGAAGAACTTTTGCCTCTGGGCAGCTGCCCGCTATACTGATCCCTTGGCCTGTCTGGTGACCTTGTTCCTCGTGTATCTGTTGTCGCTCTCGGACTCTGGGTTGGGCTATTCATCCATCAAAGTGCATTTGTGTGCAATTTATGCCTACTATGCCCCTGTACAAGGCAGAACTTTGGCACAGTTGAATGTAGCCCGCACATGGGGCATTCTGCATATGAAGCCCCCCATCATGGACCCTGTCCCTCTTTGGGACTTGCTTTACATGTCGGAAAAGCTCACCTTACCCCCGTTTGAACCAGCTGTGGATTGCGAGCTTCACTTTCTTTCCTGGAAAGCGTTATTTTTGGTTGCTGTTACATCTGCTCGAATTTCTGAGCTTCAGGCCCTAATCTGTAAGGAGCCTTATTTGGTGTTCCACAAGGACCGGGTGCCTTTGAGGACCAATCCTAAATTTTAACCAAAGGTGGAGTCTGAGTTGACTCTGAATCAGGACACACACCTCTCAGTGTATTATCCTGAACACTCAAACTGGTGGGAGGCTCTTCTCCACACACTAGATGTTCATCGTATTTTGTGTTTCTGTCTCTCCAGAACGAGAGAATTCAGATGTTCTGATCAGTTTTTTTGTTTCCTTTGCTTCCAGGGGGCTCCTGTAGCCAAACAGACTCTTTCTAAATGGCTTAACTGCATTTCTTTTTGTTACCAGAAGTATGACAAACCCTTGCCGGGTTCGGTGAAGGGTCACTCCAGGAGGGGAGTAGTGGCCTCTTTCGCTATACTTAGAAATGTGTCTGCGGCTGACATTTGTGTGGCAGCCACATGGAATTCTGTTTGTACCTTCATCAAACACTACAGTTTCGACATTGCTTCCAGACGCAGAGCGGGCTTCAGCCTAGCGGTTCTGCAGGGACTCTTCTTCTGAGGGCACTTCCCTCTGCATATTTTTCTGCTTCCTCCACCCAAGAGTAGTCTGGGTATCCTTTACTGCTTAGGACCCAGTCCTATGTGTCTTACCTGCTGCAAGAGCGGACTGTCGAAGTAAGATAGTACAGTTACATAAAAACTTACCATAACAGTAGATCTTACTTCGAGAGGGCTCCTGCAGTAGGTCTTCACATATAGGACTGCGCCTCCTGGTGTCAGGTTCCAGTGGCAAACTTGTAGCTAGTAATCATCAGCGGGAACCACATCAGACCGACTATAAAAGGGGTGGTCCCGTGCCCGCCCTCCAGTTCTTTCCTGCCGTCGCCTCAGTTTGGCTCTTGAGTAAGAACAGCGATCTAACGCCCGCGTGTCAGTCTAAGTTTTTTCTTCATCTATATGTTTTTTTGTTCCATCAGATTCGATTTCAACCGATTGTATGTAGATTCGCCCAAAAAGGAAATGCTCTTAAGTGCGGAGCCCAAATCCCGCACAGGGATGACCATTCCAACTGCCTTCTGTGTCTAGGCCCCAAGCACAACTCGGACGAGGTGTGATATTTGTCAGGCCTTCCAGCCAGTTTGGCCCCAGCACATCCTAACCTGGCCGAAACATGGAAATGACGCTACAGTCACTGTAATGGTCGTTTCCGTGTTCAGCCTTCTCAGTGTCCAGCCCTCCCTGGACCAACTCTGACCTGGGTTGGAATCTTAAAGTCCAGGGGTGTGGAGACACAGCCTGAAAACACGGAACTTGGCGGCACAATACCTGCATTGGTATAGTGCCGTCGCTGTGGGAGGTTGATAGATTTACTGTCGACCTCACTGGTGCTTCCCTTCAATCATGCCACCCGGACCACACGCAGGCGGACCCTTGAGGCCCACCTCCTTACCCGATAGCTAGCATCGATGGAAAAGGAGCTCCGGGAGTTTAAGGCAAGGTCGTCGTCGCCGGCCCCGAGGAAAAAGGACAACGAGAAGTGCCGGGACAGTAGTCCGTCGCCACGTGGGAGGCCTGCTCCTAAAACTGTGAGTACTTCTTCAGGTACCCCGTCCGCCTCTTTGGGCCGGGCACCTTCTTCCCATCCTGCCAAGGTGAGCAGGCAGCCAAGGGTAGCCTCTATAGAGGTCTCTTTTGTGTCTCCACATTCCAGCATTGCCGATAAGTCTCCCCTCAACTCCGTCGACGGGTTCGCGGCCTCAACCTGTTAAGCCTAGCGGCGGCCTTTCGGCTACTGCCAGCCCAGTCAGGTCCAATAAGCTGGATGGAGGATCATCTGTCGCCCGCCCGGAACCACCTTCTCATCTGTTGGGCTCCCGTGAGGCCCCCCGAAGCTGGCTTGAGTGTGCTGCCGGGAGACGCTTCGGGTCCTTCACCCCACGGATTCGCCACCCGATCCTGCTTTGTCCCTGCCATCAGGATCATTCTTAGACCTTTTGTTGGGGTTCCTACCTTAATTACCCCCATCACCTGGTCTCTTGCTGCCTCCGGACAGGAGTCCGTCACTGGTCAAGGATCCTTCTTTGGAGCCGCCCCCTTCGGGGGCCCTCCCAGATCCCACGCCACCTTGTCGCCATCAGGCACCTCCCCCGGTAGGTGCAGTTGAACCTCCAGGCAGTCTTCCGGGGCCAGACCCCCCTGTTCCGCCGTCAGCACCTCCTTACCGGACACCAGGCCATGTGCCTCCAATGCTGGGATACCCGACGCGGGGATACCCTGGGCACTCCCTTATGGCTACAACCCCGGGATTATCAGGTTTTCAGTATTCCTCTTGGCAATACCCGCAGTACCCAAGCTACCAGCCTCCTCCTCCACCACCACCAGATCGAGAGACGATCCCTACGTGGTGGCAGGATGCCAGGACCCAGCTCATCACGGAGTTACGGCAAACAGTGGGTGATATTCCCCTACCTAGGGGCCCCTCCCCCACCGATGCCCTCCGGACGAGCAGTGGGTACTCTACCAGTGGGTTCCTGTGTGGTGGACCCTCCCATCCCCAGCGGTTCAGAACCTTCAGACTCAGACACCGATTCCGACCCTTCGGACCCTCGGTCCCCAGTCGAGGTTCCACCCAAGGAATCTCCAAAATCCCCTCCAGAAGATCCCTTCTCCGGGGTCCTTCTGTGAACTATTCAGGCAGCAGGAGGCTGGCCTTCCAAAGAGGTCGGTCCCCAGCATAAGAGACTGGTGGAGCACCTAGATCTGGCCACTACAGATCCCCTACCCATTCCCCCCTGGATGGTTCCTCATGAGGATCTGGTCACTACTATCTGGCAGCAGCCGTCATCTATCCCTGCTGTCTCCAGAAAGGCTGATTGCACCTATTATCCCCTGGAAGGGATTCAACATCTTACTACTCATCCAAAGGCCAACTCAGTGGTCATGACGGCTGCTCACGACCGGTCGGCACAACCAAAGCATTTGAGCTCCTCGTCCCCTGTCAAGGTCTCAAGACAACTGGATCAGTTTGGTCAGAAAGGTTTATTCTTCTTCCTCCTGCGCCATCCGGTCCCTTAACTATGTTTCACACATGGTGGCTTTCCAGAAGGCTTTCCTCTCGGAGCTGGAGAGGGACCTTCAGGAGGTCTAGGATGAGACCCTCCGAAAAACAAGTTACTGGACAAAGTCCAAATGGGCAAGTATTCCTGTCGTCATGCTTTATGAGCAGCGTATGATTTGGTAGACTCGGTGGCTAGGGCGGCAGCCACAGGGATCTGCATCAGTCGCCTTTCTTGGCTCAGGATTGCAGGTTTGGCACAGGACGTCCAGTTGTCCCTTCTGAACGCCTCTTTTAGGGGTTCTGTCCTTTTTGGCAGTGACGCCAAGGATATAATTACTGGGCTGCAGGAGAGCGGACGCTCCCTGTGTGACGTACGCTCCATGTACCAGACGGGGCAGAAGAAGCAGCCTTTTCGTCACCAAAGACGATGGAATAAAAACCAGGAAAAACATCAGGGCAAGCGACGAGCCCCTGGTTCGGGAGCCCAACCCCCCCCAGGCCAAATTCCCAAAGCTGGCCTCCGGGGCTAAAGCTCCCCTCCCCTCAGTGTCCTGACTCCTTTCCCCTCCTCCCGCTACTACCAGTCGACAAGGAGTAACCGGTAAGAGGGAGGTTCGGCCTCCACCTGGAGGGGTGGGGATCCATCACCGCAGATCTATGGGTATTGCAACTAATCCAATGAGGTCACTCGATAGAGTTTACAGAGATCCCTGCTCCTCATCCTCCGGGATGGTCATTTTATCCCAAGGGATCAGATTCCCATAGTCTTCCAGGAGATTCCAGCCCTCCTGCTAAAAGCGGCCATAGAACCTGTCCCTCAAAAACAACTAGGAAGGGGATTTTATTCCCACTTCTTCCTAGTTCCAAAGAAGACAGGAGATCTGAGACCGATCCTGGATCTCAGCATGCTCAACCTCTTTGTCGAGTACAATAGGTTTTGCATGCTGACCCTTTAGGGTCTTCTCCCCCTGCTCCAAACAGATTCTTGGCTGTGCTCCCTGGATATGCAGGATGCCTACCTACATATCCCTATCCTCCAGGCCCACCGCCGCTTCCTCAGTTTGTCCTTTCAGGAGAACCATTTTCAATTCCGAGCACTCCCATTTGGCCTTTCCTCGGCCCCCCCCCCCCCAGGTGTTCACCAACTGCTTGGCAGTGGTTGCTACTTTTCTTCGTCACCAGGGCATTTACATGTTCCCGTACCTGGATGACTGGCTCCTCGCAGCACCCTCTCCGAACAGCCTGAAAGAGTCTCTCTCTCTTTCACGCTGAACTTGTTTGCCCTTCTGGGTATCAGAGTCAGTCTGCCCAAGTCCCAGCTAGTACCATCCCAACGACTCCAATCCATTGGAGCAGTACTAGACACACACAGTTCAGAGCAAGGCTTTTCTGCCATTAGATCGAGCCGAGACCTTAGTTTCTCAAGCCACTCTTGTGGCCCAGGCTCGATGGATCCCAGCACACGCTGTGCTCCATCTTTTGGGACTGATGACAGCGGCCATTTCGACGGTTCCCCTGCCCAGACTACATATGAGGGTCACCCAGTGGTCTCTTCGGATTCAGAGGACGGACGACGTGAACCAGCGGGTCATGATCTCCAACAGCCTACAGAAAGATCTTTGCTGGTGTCAAGATCTTTCCAATCTTTTAGGGGGAGCACCTTTTCATTCCCCTGTCCCTACCCAGATTCTCACCACAGATGCCTCAGACTTGGGCTGGGGAGCCCATCTGGGGTACATAAGACACGAGGATCTTGGTCTGACCAGGAGCTTCTTCTTCACATCATCGTTCTGGAGACACGAGCCGTACTGTATGCTTTCCAGGCGTTCCAGTCACTTCTTCTACCGGGATCACTTCTTATCCAGACGGACAGCATGTCCACAGTCTGATATATCAACAAACAGGGAGGAACTCGTTCGTACCCACTCTGCAGAGAAGCAATGAGGGTATGGTACTGGGTGAATTCAGCACAGCCTTTTCTTGACAGCAGTCCACGTTCCAGGCATAAACAACATCCAGGCGGACCATCTCAGTTGATCAGTGGCCAGGGCTCACGAGTGGGAGTTAAAGCAGTAGGTGGTCGAAGATCTCTTTCTTCGATGGGGTCGGCCAGATATAGATCTGTTCACCTCCCCATTCAATGCAAAACAACCTGTGTTTTGCTCGCTCATTCCCAGGCATGGTGCTTTTTGGTGAGACGCACACTCTCTCTCTTGGACAGGGCAGTTTCTTTACGCTTTTCCTCCCTTTCCTCTCATTCAGAAGGTTCTGGTGAAACTTCAGTTGGAAGGGGCACATTTGATTCTGATTGCTCCTCTCTGTCCCCGTCAGATTTGGTTCCCTCTCTTACAACAGCTGGCGCTTGAACCTCCGGTTCTTCTGCCGTTATCCCATGACCTTCTAACACAGGAGCAGGGCACCCTGGTGCATCCAAGCCTTCAATCTCTCTCCACCTTCATGCGTGGCACCTGTGGACATAGCGGCTTCCCGCTATGGAGTTTCCTCCCAGGTTGCTCATATTTTGGTGGAAGCCAGCAAACCTTCTACTAGATCCACCTACGCCATGAAGTGGAAAAGATTTTTGATCTGGGCCCTAGCCAGGAGCTTGGATCCCTTTTCATGTTCGGCAGCACAGGTGTTAGAGTACCTCACACATCTGTTGGAGATGGGCCTTAGTTATTCCTCCATCAAAATCCATCTCTCTGCGGTGTCGGCCTACCACCTCCCAGTGGAGGGCAAAACTTTGGCTCAACTGGAGGTCACCAAAACCTTTTTGAAAGGTATCCTCCATTTGAAACCTCTGGTCCAAAACCCCTGTCCTTCCTGGGACCTTAACTTTATGTTAGAAAGATGGACACTGCCTCCCTTTGAACCAGCTTCTAACTGTGACATGCGCTTCCTTTCTTGCAAGACTTTGTTTTTAGTTGCTGTCACTTCCGCCAGAAGGCTTCAGAGCTTCAGGTGTTCGTCTGTAAGACACCGTATTTGATTTTCCCTAGGGACAGAGTCGTCCTTCGGACTAACCCTTCCTTCCTTACAAAGGTAGTTTCAGAAACCACTCTCAGCCAGAGTGTCGAACTATTGGTCTATTATCCCCAGCATTCTAACAGGAGGGAATATCTTTTGCACACCTTAGTTGTGCACCAGATCCTGAGGTATTAACAAACCGGACTAAAGAGGTCCATAAGACCAATCAGCTTTTTGTGGCCTTTGCTCCCCAGTGCCAGGGCGAGGCCATTTCCAAACAGACCATCTCCAGGTGGTTGGCTAACTGCATCCACTTCACTTACCAAAAATATGGAAAATCCCTTCCGGGGGCGGTTAAGGGTCACTCCACTAGGAGTGTTGCTACTTCTGCTGCCTTTTTCTGGAATGTGTCCACAGCAGAGATCTGAGCAGTGGCCACGTGGTTGTCTGTCCACACCTTCACTAAGCACTAAAACCTGGACATTGCCTCTAGGCGCAGGACTGGTGTTGGCCTTGCAGTCCTGCATGGTCTTCTGTCATAACTCAGTACTCAGTTGGAGTTCTCTCCTCCTGGACGTATCTCCAAATTATTCTTAGGACTGCTAGGTATTCAGTCCCATATGTGAAGACCTACTGCAGGAACCCTCTCGAAGTAAGTTATTGCATTTAACTAAGAACTTACCCTAACAGTATATCTTTGAGAGAGCTTCCTGCAGTAAGTCTAGTTTCCCACCCACCTTCCCCCAACTCCTGGAATGTTTCCTTTATTTTCATCCTGCCTAGCCCTTGGGTCTAGAGAGGAAGCACGGTCCTAGGAATTATCACTCCTTTCTTTCTACTTACCTTTCTTTAGGTCTCCAGTGGAAAAGAACTGGAGGGCCGGCGCGGGACCGCCCCTTTTACAGTCGGTCTGACGTCATGGGTTGTTCCCCCTGATGATTGCTAGCTACAGGTTTGCCATTGGAACCTGACTCCAGGGGGCGCAGTCCTATATGTGAAGACCTACTGCAGGAACCTCTCTCGAAGATCTACTGTTACGGTAAGTTCTTACATAACTGCAATATCTTCGAGAAGCGCTCTTGCAGCAGGTATGGCTTCCCACCCACCTTCCCCCTAGGGGAGACTCTACTGCACTTTGTTTACACTGGCAACATTATGATTGTTCAGTGTGGTATCTACCTCGGTTCTCTGTTCCTGATCACCTTCCATCCTCAATACCAGAGTCTCCAGCTGGAGAACTGAGTGATGCTGGGGACCACCCTCCCTTTATAAAATATGTGACATTGGGGTTGGGCCGATGTCGGGGGTGGTCCCTGCTATAGACTGCTAGCTAGAAGTTTTCCGTGGGGTCCTGCCGTCTACAGTCCTGTGTGTGTTACCTGCTGCAAGAGCTTCTCTCGAAGATCTACTGTTACAGTAAGTTCTTGTGTAACTACTTTTCTGTATGCTTTTTTTTTTTCCCCAATCCTTCTGACTCAAAGGGATTAGTCAAGTACTGGATGGATGGGGTAAGACTTCACACTGTGACTGAGAAACAGGACCTAGGAGCAACTCCTACAAATAATCAAGCCAGTGTAGCAAGGCCTATAGTAAGGCAAATATGATGCTGGGATGTATCGGGAAGGGTATTAACAGCATACGAAAAGAAGTAACTGCCTCTTTATAGATATTTGGTGAGGCCACACCTGGAGTACTGTGCCCAGTCCTGGATTCCTCACTTCAGGAAAGGTAAGAACAGGCTGCAGAGTGAAGGATGACAAAGATAATTCAGAGCCAACGGGGTGGGTCTTACGAGGATCGCTTCAAGGCACTGAACATGTACTCACTGGATACTAGACGGGAGAGTGGAGATGTGACAGAAGTCTTCCAAGTTCCTGGAAGGAGTAAACAGGGTGAACCGTGGGGAAGTCTTATTTTTTTTTTTTTACTTTATTGAGTATGTCAAATGAACATAAACAGTATGTAATCGTAAGGTTCCAAGGCATAGTAATCATTTTTGAGGTATGCTATACAGTGGATTTTGTTTCAGATCATCCTGTAATACACATATAGGGGTTGCCCATAAAATAAATCAATGTAGCCATATGCATCTGAGTCCATAAATGCCCCTAAATGGCTGTCTGTGCCAAGAGCATGTACTATGGCTCAGAAATTAATTTAACCGTTACGTCCCTGAGTGCAACCATTCTTGAATCGATTGCAGTGACTTTTCAAAAGTCCACGAATATAATAATGTCCACAAAGTGATAACGACTTTCTTTGAGTTCCAGCTTAACCTACTAAAAAAAAGAAAAATGTGATGGAAAAATAACCGTTACAGCAAGCCTTGTAGGCATAGACTCCAGCCTCCTTCCGTTACAAAAAATACCATAGCTCAGAGAATCTGGCCTGTCCATTGTTAAGTCACCGCCAATATTATGCAGATCCGACTTTTCGCAAATAGTACAATGAAACAGTATAAACTTGTAATAGTGACCTACTAGATGTAACAGAAAGATAGGCAGTATTAGCACTTACTGGTAGGAGAATTGCTAAGTGGATAGCAGGCTGAGGTGACAGGCTCAGTGCAGAGGCTAGCAGAGAAGAGTGCACATGGGGCCAGACGTTCACATTGGCGTGTCCACCACCATCTTAGACCCCCCCTTTCCAGAGACGCCAAGAAATAAAAATTACCTGGAACATAAAATCCAACCAGATTTCTTGCTGTGCCTTGTGTTAACAATATTTCCACATAACCCTTCACAAAGCCCCCCCCAGCCGACCTCGTCAATAGTTCGCATTCAGAGCACTGCAAGCACAACATCTAATGAGCATTGTAAAACAAAAAAAAATCAACTTGGCAGTTGTAATATACACGAGTATTATGAAAACACCTATACTCAGTCTTTTTTGCTCTGTCATTTGTGCTTTTACTAGCAAAGTCTGCTTTAATTTCCATGAGTCTCTTCCCTTCCTCCACAGGATCACTGAACATGTAGGTCTTACCTGCATATGAAAGTCTGAGTTTGGCTGGAAAAAGCAAGTCCCATTCGCATCAAAGGCCTTTCTTCTTTGCCTCATTGCATAAGAAAGGACTGGGAAGTAAAAGATCTGAGTTCCGTCTACAAGCTGTATTTGTCCCCACTCCTTAGCTGCTTGTAAAATGTGCTCTTTCATCATGGGACCCGATGTCTCAATCAGGACAGCCTGAGGTGTCCCCTCTTGAGCTGGCCGTCTTTTGGGTTTATCTGATGTGCCCGAAGTGTTGCCCCATGTCACAGAAAACTTAAGTGACTCTTGAAGGGTGGTCGTGACAAAAGCCAAAAGAGCCCGTCCTTCACTTTCCTCCAGGGCCACCAAAAGTCTAATGTTTGTGAGATGGGTGCCGTTTTGAAGGCGCCCGAGCCTAAGACATAGGATCTTAATCTCCTGCACAAAAGCTGCAGTAGCTGACACTGCTCTCTCCACCATTCATTTAGTTAGCTGAGAGTCTGTAGTTACCAAATCCAGTTTTGTTTCCACTGTAGTGACTCTCATGGTGAATGTCCATTTTTTAACTCAAGTTCCTTCACAAATGATTCTAGTTCTTTTACTGCCATGAGTACTGCAGCATTTGAAGGTTCTCCCTCTGCACCATGCTTTTGCATGGCCTTTGCTGCGCTCTTGTTGCTGCCCGTGTTTGGGTCTCCCCATTTTCGGCGATCCAGGGCAGTGTTAAAGTAGATAAGTCTTTTTAGTGAACTCTAGGGTGAAGCATAAGAATCTGTAGGTGACTGCTGAATTTTAGACTTGAATATCGCCGAAAAGTTACTTAACGGCAGAGGTTATAGGAGCTCTGTAGAAAGGCGCCTGACTCAGTTGGCTGCTAACCACTCCCTTCCCCAGTGGGGTATTATTTAGTATGAATAATGGTTCAAAGGAACAAGTGGAAGCTGACAGGAGGGAGGGAGGTTCAAGAGGGATATGAGAAAGTATTGTTTTACAGAAAGTGTGTTGGAACTGTGGAACAGTCTACCAGTCGAGGTGGTTGGTGCCAAAACTATTAATGGTTTCAAACACAGTTGGGACAGAGAGAACGGTATAGTGGTTACTCAGGGCAACAGTGGGGGAATGGGGTGGATAGGGAAGGCTAGAACCCTGTATGGACGATAGATTCCTGGATAGATGAGGAACCACGGGCAGACTGGATGGATCATCAGTCTTTTTCTGCTGTCATTTTCTGTTTCTCTTTGTTTTTAAGTGTAGAGTGGACGGGGCTTCCTTGATACTTTGCCTGGACAAATTTGGTTCCCTGTGCTCTGGCAGATTGTGTTGGAACCTCCTGTCCAGCTCCCTTTGCAAGAAGGTTTCCTATCCATGACCAGGGCAGTCTATTGCACCCAGACCTTCTGTCCCTGTAACTTCATGCCAGACTCCTCAGGACATAGAACTGTCCAACTCGGTTGGGGGTGTTCCCAGGTGGTTTCAGACATTCTGCTGGTGGCTCATAAGCCTTTTACACCATACACTTGCTCCCTGAAGTGGAAATTTTTTAGCATTCGGTGTGACTTGTGCTGTCTGGACCTTTTCTTGTGTCCAGTGCAGAGCATGTAGAACTATCTTCTGTCCCTATCAGTCTCTGGCCTCCAGTACTCTTCTGTGAAGGTTTTCCATTCTGCCATTTCGGCCTTTAGTTTTCCCATCAGGGGCAAGACTGTAGTTAAATTGGAGGTATTCTTTATGTTCCTCAACAGGCTCCTGCATATGCGTTCCCCAGTCCATCGGCCAGTGCCAGTGTCAGTGTGGGACCTTGACTTCGTTCTAAAGTTTCTTACACTGGCTTCTTTTTAACCTGCTGCTGCATGACATACATTTACTGTCTTCGAAAACCCTTTTTCGGGTGTTTGCTATCACCTCAGCTTGAAGGATTTCAGGATCCAGGTTTTGGTTGTGGTCCTTGGTACCTTGTGTTTCACCAGGTTCAAGTTTCACTATGTATACATCCTTGGTTCCTTTCTAAGGTGGTTTCTGGGTTCACACTGAGGCAAACTTATCTGCCTTGTATTTTTTTCTTCCCCTCAGAATGTAATAGAAGTTACCTGCATTCTCCTGTTTTTCAAAGAGCCATACAAGGCTGGATCAGAGACTTCAGAAAGTCCTTCAGGATTTTTATTTTGTTTGCCTGCAGGGTAGTGGGCATCCCATCTCTAAGCAGTGCCTTTCCAGATGGGTTGGCATCTTGTATTTTGTTTTGTTTCTAGAAGCACAGTAAGGAGCTTCCTTCTCCTGTTCATTGACATGCCCTCCTGTGACATGGTCACATCTGTGGCTTGTTTTCTTTCAGGTTTGGCTGCTGACATATGTTCTCCTGCCACATGGAGTTCAGTCCATACTTTCAATAAACACTAAAATTTTGTTCTGGTGTCCTGTAGATGGGTTGGCTTCAGCCTTTCTGTCCTTCAAGGCTTGCCGTCATAAAGGTCTTCTGTGTATCTAGGTGGCCTTCCTCCCACTCTGCAGTTTTGTACTGCTCTGGAGTTTATTTGTTTGCTTTGTTTACCAAGTAGGTGTACTAGACAGTACAAGGCCTATTTTCAGGCCCGACCAGAGTTGTTTTACAGGTGTGGCTTTATGGAGAGAGGTGTCCTCAATGAAGATTGTTTAGTTACTTTACAATGGATCTGCTAGAGAATCTCCTCCATAGAGCCACAGCTCACCCACCCACTTACCTCTCCTGTATTGAAGGTGGCATACTCTAGAGGACATACCTGTTACTTCACGCTTGATCTTTTTGTTTTCTGCATATTTTCAAATGGGCTTTTACTTTCCAGAACTGACACCTTTCCTGTTTGCCGGATCAGGGTTCTGGTTTTCTGTTCCTGTCAGTATGGTACAAGTCCGAGCTTTTGTCTGACAGGAAACTGAAGGTATAATGATGCCCACATTATTCATGCAGCACCAACGTACATCAACATAGGTGGCCACAGTTAGAAATTCTGAGTGGTCCTGATGCTGACTGCTGACAGTTCCAAAGGTGTGGACTTATGGAGGAATCTCTCTCTCAAAGAGCTACTTTTAATGGTAAGTAAATCTTTTTCTCTCTAGTTCCTGGACCTATTTCATAAGCTGAGTCAGTGTGGTGTTGACCGCTGTGAGAGTCAACTCTTGCGCTGTAGTGTTACTGGGATCGGGTAGTATGACATGGCTTAGCTACTTCTCTTCTTGCTGTGCAGTCTTCGGCTTGAAAAAGTCCAAAGAAGCAGCAGAGCAGTTTTGTCTTCACGTATTTTGAGTCCAAAGTGGTACTGCAACTTTTTAGCGTCACAAAAAAAACAGTTTCTCTTAGGGGTCAAAGTTTGTTTAGTTTTATTTCTTTATTTTTTCTTCCCTGGGAAAGGAAAAGGTTTGTTCAAGTTCATTTCTCAGCAGCATGCCCTTTCTTCAGTCTTTTAGGAAAAAAAACTACAGTAATTGCAGTTGTCAGTAAATGTCAACAACATATAAACCAGTGTTTGCCAGCCATTTACAGTGCCTTCAGAAAGTATTCACCCCCCTTGGATTTTGTCACATTTTGTTGTGTTACTACCAGAATTTTTTTATGCATTTAAATGATTTGTTTCCCCCTTGTTTCACACAGCATACTCAACAATTGAAAGGGGCAAAAATATTTTTGTGTAACAAAAATGTATGAAACATTAAAAACTGAAATATCTTGTTTACTTAAGTATTCACCCCTGAGTCAATACTTTGTAGAAGCGCCTTTGGCAGCAATTACAGCTTTGAGTCTTCTTGGGTATGTCTGTATCAGCGTTGCACATCTGGATTTGGGGATTTTCGCCCATTCTTCCTTGCAGATTTGCTCAAGCTCTGCCAAGTTGGATGGGGAGCGTCTGTGAACTGCAATCTTTAAGTCTTTCCACAGATTCTCAATGGGATTCAAGTCTGGACTTTGGCTGGGCCACTCAAGGGCATTCACCTTCTTGTTCTGAAGCCACTCCAGTGTTGCTTGGGGTCGTTGTCCTGTTGGAACGTAAATCTTTGCCCCAGTCCAAGGTATATTGCAGACTGATGCAGGTTCTCCTCAAGGATGTGCCTGTATTTGGCTCCATTCATTGTTCCCTCTATCCTGACAAGTGCCCCAGTCCTTGCCGCTGAAAAGCATCCCCATAACATGATGCTGCCACCACCATGCTTCATGGTAGGGATGGTGTTATACCGGTGCTGAGCTGTGTTCGGTTTGCGCCAGGCATAGCGTGTTGCATTCAGGCCAAAGAGTTCAATTTTTGTTTCATCAGACCAAAGAATCTTTTGTCACATGGTCTCAGAGTCTGCCACATGCCTTCTTGCAAACTCCAGGCATGCTATTATGTGGCCTTTTCTCAGGAGTGGCTTCCGTCTAGCCACTCTCCCATAGAGGCTGCATCTGTGAAGTGCTGCAGAGAGTGTTGTCCTCTGGACAGGTTCTCCCATTTCAGCCGTAGAACTCTGTAGTTCTGTCAGGGTGGTCATTGGGTTCTTGGTCACTTCCCTGACCAAGGTCCTTCTTGCCCGGTTGCTCAGTTTGGGAGGACGGCCTGCTCTAGGAAGAGTCTGGGTGGTTCCGTAATCTTTCCATTTCCTAATGATGGACTTGACTGTGCTCCGGGAACTTTCATCACCCTAGAAATGTTTTTATACCCCTTCCCAGATCTGTGCCTCCTCACAATTCTATCACGGAGTTCTACGGACAGCTCCTTGGTCTTCATGGTAGAGTTTCTGCTCTGACATGCACTGTCAACAGTGGGACCTTATATAGACAGGTGTATTTCCTCTGAAATCATGTCAACCATTTGAACTGACCACAGGTGGACTCCATTCAAGTTTTAGAGTGATCTCACAAGGAAATTGGATGCACCTGAGCTCAATTTGGAGTGTCATAGCAAAGGGGATGAATACTTATCAAATCAAGACATTTCAGGTTTTTATTTTAAATTACATGTACAAAAAATTCCAGAAGGTTTATTCCACTTTGACATTATAGAGTAATTTGTGTAGATGCGTGACAAAAAAATCCCATATGAATGTATTTTAATTTGAGTTTGCAACATCACAAAATGTGACAAAATCCAAGGAGGGGTGAATACTTTCTGAAGGCACTGTACATATTGCTGACCTTCAGGGATGACTGGAATTGATGTTTATGAAGAACACTATGGTATACTTTAACAAAAACATTAAATGCAATTCTGTTTATAAATATTGTATCTGTATGGACAGAAAAGGGGGGCAGTCGGTCAGTTTTGATGGCTTTTCTAAAGCACTGGTTGTAATTTTGTGACATGTACTGTACTAGTTATAAGTAAACTCTGTAATCTAACATGGTATAGCATAGCTTGGTTTCAAATACATGTAAACTCCCTCAGTGTAACTACCCTGCAGTGCCCCAGGGAACTTATCACTGTATTTATTCCCCTGGGTTAAATTAAAAAGGAATAAAAAAATATTCACTAGCATGGTGTAATATTTTCAGTGTCAGATTTAAACTTCAGCTTGGGTCACATTACAATACTGATATTTTTGCTGGATAACATTGTTTAATACAGTAACACGCTTTTGTATGTGCATCTTCTTACAGCATTTAGTGCCAATGGAAAAGATGTTATTGTAGATTTTCCCCAGCAGTCTCACTGGACTGGTTTATTGTCGGAGATGGAACTAGTGCCCAGCATTCATCCCAGTGTAACGTAAGATGCTTTTTACAGTTGTTCTTATTTTAATTATAGTTTTTTGTTTAAAAATGTCTTACATATGTAGATTGTCAGAGCTAAGCAGTGAGAAAAGTAGATTTGTTTTAAATTCCAGGTGCAGAATTTGCATTTTAAGTGCCCCATGAAGCACAGTTGCATTTCTTGTAGTGTAGTCGTAATCTCAACCAAACACCGCATCAGAACCACAGTCTGTGTCCATTTAGAACACTTGAGTGAGTATATAGTTAAAAGGCCGTTGCAAGGAAAGCAGACTATGGAATCCATAATGGGATGCTAGGAAAGAAGAAATATTCAAATTGTTTGGAATTTGTGCATCTCTCCAAACCATACCCCCTGCTCTCAAGCCTCATTTCTAGAGCATTGAGGAGTCCCAAAGAAGATGACACGTTTCTGTACTTTGTCACTCTTCCCCAAATCAGTATTTTCCACTGGGTCCCACTAGTAGATATGGGCCGGTGGCACTAGAACCTTTCAGGAGTAAATCTTTGGCCAGGGGGCTGACAACAGCTACTAGGCATGGTTCCCCTCTGTGGTGCTATGCATCTGCCAGTAGCGGTTGCTGGCTTCCTCACCAATCTCAGTTCTGATCTTCTGGGAATCAGTCTTCACCATTGATTCACCCTAAGGTGTCTGAGTGTGATGTGCTAAGACCATGCAGGAGCTAGAACTTTTCAAGAAACTGGTGATAAGGTAAGTTGTGCACATGTATGGCACCATGAGACTGGCTCATGCTGCATGGTTTACCTCGGTACCAGCCCTCAACCACCTCAGTTTCTTTTTTCCCCACTGTTGAGTGTGCTTCAGTGATATTGCTCGCCTGCCAGGAGTCAGAACTTCATGTCTATACGACAGCAGTATTCAGTTCCTCTCAGTTATTAGTGTTAAAATCTAGAGTTTATTTTTGTGTCGGTTTACTTTTTACACAGATTTTTTTTTTCAGTCTCTCACAGCCCTCCAGAGTCAGCAGTCAACATCCATGGATGACGATGGTAGGGGGGCCTTCTCGGGCAAGATGCTTCTGCAACGGGGCTGGGTCTCGTCCATTTTCCTCGTCGGGAAAGGGTTCTGACGACGGGTGGTCCTGTGCCCATGGAGGTGGGGGGCACAGTCCTCCCAGAAGCACAGAAAGAAGGGGGCGCATTCCCAATCCTGGTCAAGTTCTCTGTGCCACTCGACCTAGAGTTCTTCCTCTTCCCGGCAGAAGGGGAAGAAGCGGTACCAATCAAGGTTGCCCTCTGTGAGGTCTGCCCCAAGATCCTTGGGCCACAGTCCATCTCCATCTCTTAGTGGGGACTCCGGTGGGCAGTTACACCATTAGGCATTTATTATGGAGCAGGGGGTGTGGCATCTGGCTTGTTTGCCTATGCCTTCAGAGCCAGTCTCTAGTCCTTTGGGGCCAGTGGAACTGGGCTGCGGGCGGGGCCCTCAAGCCGGGTGGAGTTTATGGCTCCGGCAAAAGCTCCTGATCCCTTGCCAGTGACCACTCCACCGACTCCTGTCCACTGGCCACACCCCCATTCACTGTCACTACAATGGGTCCAGCTGCAGTACTGTTGCCAGTCATTCCAGTGCCAGCTGGGTCGTCATCAGTGGGGTCAGCGCTGCTATTGGCGCTTGACTTAGGCCTTTCAGGGCCTGTCTCTGTACCATCCCCAGTGCTAGGGAACCTCTCGGCACTGGATTCAGTTTTGGTCATGGTACCGTCTTTGGCGCCAGCTCCCCATAAAACAGGGCCGGTGTTGCCAGCATCACATTCTGGATGGAGGGCTTGCAGTCCCCCCAATGGAGAGGGACAAAACTGACCCTGACTTCATTATTCTGAGGGCATTGCGACTTTTTCTATAGCCTGGACTTTTCGGACCCATACCCTTCTCCTGTTCCTCAGGAGGATTTAACTTTCTCTGCTTTGCTTAAGAATATGCATTCTGCACCTGACCTTGAGCCTTCAGCCACTGACCCAGGTAAAAGTCTCCATCTTCAATGGTTAAACATTTCTATCATACTGGTCAGTTTAGCTTCTCCTGTTCGCTGGCATTTGAGACTTTGTCTGATGCAGACTGACATAGGCCTGCCTCTGTCCTTTCTGTCTGTAGGCAGATAGACAGAAAATACTCTGCCCCTAAGGACAGACCAGTGCATGTTTCTCAGTCAATATCTGATGCCATTGTTATTCTCGCTGAGACTGACAGCCGTTCAAACAACATGAAGTCTTGCTGTATTCTGACAAACTGCAGTTAGCTCCAGCATTTAAACTGCCCTGGAGAACATAGGGTTAAATTTCTATGCAGTGCATAGAACATTGAGCTTGAGCTCGGTTGAGGTCTCTGTCTGCAGCCCTTTGAAACCCAACTGTCAGATTCTTTACTCCGCCTCACTGAACAGTAGCTCCAGAGATTTCTCCTTCAGCTCGGTTCAAAAGTTGGTTAAATTGTTGGTTTTAAACTGAAATTATTTCAAATTTATTCCACATCGTCGGTTCAGGCTCAGTCTGCGGTACCGTGAGTACTAGATAGTTGTTTCTGATTATTGTGTGGAAATTGTAAGTTTGTTCGGTTCAGCTGAACCGATCCTTTATATTGATTTTTTGCACTTTACTTTAGTGTATGGTTACCGGTCCTTATCGGTTCTAAAAAAAACATATTTTAAACGTTTTTTTCCAATACTCTTTATTACGATTAGGAACCGATAAAGAGTCTAGCCTGGCTGGTTGCCGAAAAAGGTAAGTTTGGGTAGGTTGGCCATGTCTGAGAAACCAAAGAAAGAAACCGGGCCCACTGGGTTTCAACACTGCAGTGAGTGTGGGGAAGTCTTTGCTAAGGCCGATCCCCACACCACCTGTGTTTACTGTCTGGGGTTTGAACACCTCGATACAGACTGCCAAATTTGCAAAAAATTTTCCTAAGTCTACCCTGGAAAAGAGATTAGGTAGACTTGGGAAAAAGGAGACCGAGAAGTCCGCTGACCTGGATGGCCAGCCTGGTTCAGTTTCGACCGAACGAGGAGGAGGAGTGCCTTCTGACCAGGGCGATACTTCTTTAGGCAAGAGGAGAGCCGATCCTGAGGGATCGGTTTCCGACAAATCAGCTGGTTCGGATCCAGAGGTTCATGTTCCGACCGCTGATGAGATTGCCCGAGTGATTTGGATTGTTGAATCGCTTCACCCGGTTCCTTCTGATCCGGCTCCATTGGCTAGGGACTCGGTTTGGTCGGTTCCACCGGTTCAGGAATATGCCCCTGAAGATTTTTTATGAACTGGAGTTTGAGGAGGAGGGGGATTTTGAACAGGATGGTGACTATGATAGAGCAGAAAGTCTGGATGTGCCCATTGAACCAGACATCTCCCCAGGCAGACCTTCTGGTGTTCCCCTCCTAGGTTCTCTGAGTCCCCTCCGCACTATTTGTTTTACAGGAAAGTGGCTGAAACTCTTCAGCTTCCTATGGAGGAAGCTACAGAGGATCAAGAGGAGCCTGATTTTGTAGAGATGATGGACATCCCAGAGTCCAGGAGGCTGTCTGTTCCCTTGCACAAATCGTTTGGGAAACAGACTCAAAAAATGTTAGTCTCCTAATTCTGTACTTCCTGTTGATAGAAGAATGGATAAGAGGTACACCTTATCAGGCTCAGACATGGAGTTTTTCTACTAACAATGCAGTCGTGCTGGCTGCAGCCTGTGACAGGGCTAATGTCCCCTTGGCTTCACACCCCCCCCAGATAAAGACTCCAGGAGGATGGATGCCTTGGCAAAGAAGCAATACATGGCATCCTCTTTGGGACTCGGGCAGGCTAATTGTATGGCCTATACAGCCAGGTACCAGAAGTCCAGGTGGGACACTGTATTGGCACTGGCTAAACAGGCCTCCCTCCAGCTGACCAAGGAGCTGGAGGAGGTGGCTGCGGATGGGATCGAGGCATCTAAGGTACAGTTCCATGCTGCTGTGGACTCCAGTGATGTGTCATCTAGAGTCATGGCTACATCTGTGGCTCTTAGGAGAATGGCTTGGCTCAGATGTACTAGCGTCTCACAGGACACCCAGGCTAAGGCCATGGATTTCCCTGTGGAAGGTAATTCTCTGTTTGTGGAGCAGACAGAGAATTACCTGAAGAAGATGGAGGAGTATAGGACCACTTATAGGAATGCACAGGCCAAGGAGAGGCAAGCAACTCCTCAAAGGCAGCATTCTAGGAGCAGGCCTTTTCATAGCCCTTTCTGCCAAGCACATGCCTCTTCTCCCTTTTCACAGAGGGGGTTCTTCAGAGGGAGAGGCAGAAGGGGGATGAGCAGGGCTGCATCCACTCCTCAGCCAAAGGCCACTGCCAAGCAGACACCCTGATGAGTGCCCGGGTCGACTCTCCTATCCCTGTAGGGGGCAGGCTGGCATACTTTGTCCAGGACTGGGTGTATGTTACTTCAGACAAGTGAGTCCTGGAAGTAGTAAGCCAGGGACTGGTTCTTAGCATCAAAATATTTCCGAAGTTGAGAGCAAGATCTTTTCAACCTTCAAGTCTCTCCGAAACCCTTGCCCTAGAGGCAGAGGTTTCATCTCTTCTGGCCCTAGGAGCCATAGAGAGAACTCCTACCCTACACTGGGGCAAAGGGCTGTACTCCAGGTACTTCCTGACCCCCAAAAAGACAGGGGAGTGGCGACCCATCCTAGATCTAAGATACCTGAACAGACATCTTTTAAAACCAAGGTTCAGGATGGTGACTCTGGGAATAATTCTTCCCTCTCTAAGGCCAGGGGACTGGCTAGCCTCCCTGGACCTCAAAGATGCCTTCTTTCACATTTCCATCAGGTGCTCCAACAGAAAGTACCTCAATTTCAAGTTGCCCTCAGGCCATTATCAGTTCAAAGAAATGCCCTTTGACCTAACATCAGCCCCAAGGGTTTTCACAAAGTGCCTGGCAGTAATAGTGGCCTTTTTAAGAAGGCAGATTTCCATCTTTCCATATCTGGACGACTGACTCATAGTGGGTCAGTCTCGAGACCAAGTCAAGTCAGACCTGCAAGTGACCCAGCAAGTGCTATCTTCCCTGGGGTTCCTTCTTAACCTCCCCAAGTCGGTCCTCGAATTAGTGCAGCTTCTTACCTTTATAGGGGCAGAGCTAGACACTGTCAAAGCAAGAGCCTTTCTTCCCCTGGAAAGGGCAAGAGTTCTTGTGGAGCTGGCTTCTTCCTTCAGCCTTCAGGTGTCCTGACCAGCAAGGCACTTCCTTCAGCTCTTGGGTCACATGGCAGCCTCTACAGCAGTGGTCCAAGGGGCAAGATTTCAGATGAGGGGCATTCAGTTCCATCTGAGGGCCTTTTGGTCCCAAAAGAAGGACCCTCTTACCAAACTGATTCCAGTGACTTGGACACTGATCCAAGCCCTTCAGTGGTGGCAGGATCAGGACAATTTAAGGCAAGGGGTCCCATTTGTCACTCAGTCTCATTTGGTGGTCCTTACCACGGATGCTTCCCTTTTGGGGTGGGGAGCTCATGTGGGAGTTCTTACAGCTCAGGGACTGTGGTCCCCTCAGGAGTCTCTTCTTCATATCAATCTCCTGGAACTCAGGGTAGTTTTTCCTGGCCCTGCAAGCTTTCTCTCAGTCTGTGCAGAACAAGGTAGTTCAGATCAGAACAGACAACACCACCACCATGTGGTACATCAACAAGCAGGGAGGCACTCGGTCTACGGCCTTGTGCACAGAGGCCATGAAATTGTGGTCCCTGGCTTATTCCCTGCAGACCTCTCTGATAGCTGTCCACCTTCCAGGGAAGGACAGTGTGCTAGCAAATGCACTGAGCAGGATCTCCCAGGGCCATTACGAATAGTCCCTGGACCCCTTAGTGTTAAAATTAATTTTCTCAAGGTGGGGCACTCCAGAGATAGATCTCTTTGCAGCCCCAGACAATCATCAACTTCCTCTGTTTTGTTGCAGACCCCCAGTCTTTGGTTCAGTCCCTCCGGATGCTCTGATTTTGAACTGGGAAGGGAAATTTCTGTATGCTTTCCCTCCCTTTCCTCTACTGTTCAAAGTTCTAGTCAAGATAAGGTCACAATCTTGCAGGGTGATTCTGATTGCTGCAGACTGGGCCGGACAGCCTTGGTACCCTCTGCTGCTGTCCCTAGCAGTCCATCTTCCCCTATCTCTTCCCAGGAATTACAACCTGTTAATCTCCTCTCGGGGGAGGATTTGGTACTCCAGTCTTTGGTCTCTCAATTTCAAGGCATGGCTCTTGAAGAGTTGGAGTATGCAGATTTGCATCTGTCTCAAGGGGTTCTGGATATTCTCAAAGCTTCTCAAAAGCCCTCCACCAGAAAGACTTATAACTCCAAATGGAAAAGATTCAGCATTTGGTGTTCCAAGAAGCATATTTCTCCAGACACTGCTGAATTGCCTGCAGTTTTGGGTTATATGGTCCATCTTAATGGCCTAGGCCTCAGACCAGCTACTCTCAAGGCTCACTTGTCAGCTGTTTCTGCTTTTCTGTCAGTGGGGAAGTCTTCCTCACGATCTTCTCATCCTGTGCTCTGTAAATTTTTCAAGGGATTGCTTCATACCAATCCTCCCTTTGGGGATCCTGCCCCTGCCTGGAACTTAAATGTTTGCATTGCTCAACTTATGCAACCTCCTTTTGAGCCTGTGTCCTCAGCAGAGCTTAAGTACTTGACTTGGAAAACTGTGTTTTTGGTAGCCATTACCTCTGCCAGACATATCAGTGAACTGCAAGTCCGGCAGTGGAACCTGATTTTATCTCCTTCCATAGGGATAAAGTGGTCCTTAGAACCAGTAGGAGGTTCTTGCCCAAAGTGGTCTCAGACTTCCACTTGAATCAGTCTGTGTCGCTTCCTGTCTTCTTCACTGATCATTCCTCCTCAGGAGAGAGGAGGCTACACAGTTTAGATGTTAAAAGAGCCCTTAGCTACTACATAGAGCGTACCAAGGGTCACAGGTTTGATTCCCTCCAGTTGTTCCTCACTTATGGGGAAGTGGGAAAGGGCAAACCTGCCACCAGAAGAACTATTGCCAGGTGGATTGTGTCTTGTATACAGTTCTGCTATGAGAAACTGGGAAAGATTCCACCCTCAGGCCTGAGGGCTCACTCTACTTTGGCACAGCAGTACTTCAGAGCCTAGTCACAAAGTAGGTTCTCTCCCTCCTCCATGGAGATACTGCTTGGTAGTCTGCAGTTTGTCAGAATACAGCAAGACTTCATGTTGTTTAAAGAAAAAAATACTCACCTTAGTAATTGTGTTTCTTCTAATAGAGTCTTGCTGTATTCTGACCTCCCTCCCTGCCTCCCCTCTCAGAACCTGGTTTTTAGAAGTGGGCTGGCAGGTGCAGTGCTGCACCCCAGAGGTGCTTCTTGCATACCCTCCTTTTTATTTGGGTGTTTTGTTGCATTGTTATCCTTATTTTGGATTGGTTTTGGGTTTCCTGACTTGCGTCTTCCTTGGGAATCCAAAACTCTCTATTGCCAGTCGGCTAGTTTAAAATTTTACAATTTCCACATAGCATAGTTAGTGAGTTTTTTGCTCTCAAGAATCTGATGGTTGGGTTTCAGAGGGCTGCAGACAGAGACTTCAACCAAGCTCGAGCTCAGCGTTCTATACACTGCATAGAAATTTAACCTTATGTTCTCCGGGGTAGTTTAAAGGCTGGAGCTAACTACAGTTTGTCAGAATACAGCAAGACTCTATTAGAAGAAACACAATTACTAAGGTGAGTAATTTTTTCTTCTTACCCAGGAGGTCACTTCACACCCTATTAACAAAGAGGAAAACAAGACTGACACTGTGGGCAAGCAAGCTTTTTGCAGCAGTCACCCTTGGCATGTGACTTGCTAGCTACCATGGGCATTTTTCCAAGTACGAGTATACTCTTTGGAGCTCGCTCAAGTCTCTGGCAGAGTCCTTGCCAGACTCTGAAATTAAACAGAAGATTCTGCAGACTGCTACTCGTGGTATTGAGTCTAACAGTCACCAGCTCAAAGCAGCTGTGAATGTCTTTGATACTGTCTCTTGCTCTGCTGCAGCGGGCATTTGCATTAGGAGGCACTCTTGGCTTAATACTTATCTTTTTCTCAAGATATCCAGCAACAGGTAATGAGTATTCCCTTTGATGACACTTCCTGTTTGGACATCAGGTAGGGAAGTCACTTGAAGTGTCTCAGAAAACTAGAATAACCTTGAAGACTTCCAGACCAGCTGCTGCTGCTAACCCTTAGAGGGGGGAAATGAGGTGGTTTCTTATAAAACTGGCAGTCTTTTCGTGGGAAAGGCAGGAGAGTCCAAAACAAATATCAGCCTCCCCAGCCTAAAAAGAAGGCACAGCTGAAGGTGCAGTCATCGAAAGCACCCAGTGCTACCCTCTGAAGCTCCAGACCAAGTCCCGACTGAGCTGCCTGAAGCAGACCCCTCCTCACCAGTAGAGGGGCACCTGACCTAGTTTTACCGTTGGTGGGAGTCCATCACAATGGACAAGTGGGTCCTCATGATCTTCCGGGAGGGATACTTCCTGGACTTCAAAGAAATCCCTGCAGACTATCCACACAGAAGGCAACCCCTCTTATCGGCCTATATGTCAGATCCTCTAGTGTAGGAGAGTGAGTCTTCTGAGCAAAAGGGAATGGAGATAGTGCCAGAGTCAGAGTAAAACACAGGCTTCTACTACCACTGCTGTTTAGTTCCTAAGTAGTCAGGGGGCATGTGCCCCATTCTCGACCTCAGAAATCTGAACAGGTTCATGGATTAAGAAAAGTTCATGATGATTTCTCTGGAGGTCTCTGCTTCCCTTCCTGAAACCTTGGAATTGGTTAGCCTCCCTAGATGTGCAGAATGCATACCAACACATACTGGTGCACCCCAGTCACCACAGATAACTCCAAGTTGTTATGCTGGGGCAGCATTATCAGTTCAGAGTCCTGCCGTTTGAGCTGTCCTTCATGCCTCATGTCTTTACAAAGTGCTTCGCAATACTTGCAGCACACCTGAGAAAACTAGGACTCCCAAGTTTACCCTTATCTGGACGATTGGCTGATAGCCAATTTGTCCAAGCAAAGAAATGGAACAAGCAGTGACCACAGCCTCTCAGTTCCTTACCTCCATGGGAGTTCTGCCTCAGCTCTAACCCTCACAGCAGCTGCTGTTCATAGGAGCGCTTCTGGATATGACCAAAGCCCAAGGCTTCCTTCCAGACAGCAGAATGCAGGTAATCCTTCAGATGGCATGCTACATAATGGAGTGCAAATTTGTTCAAGCCCACTTCATGCAGTGCATGCTGGGTCTCATAGCCTCCCTAGTGCTCACAGTGCCCTGGCATGACTTTACATGAGAATAACTCAGTGAATACTCAGTGCATAGTGGCCTCAAGGATCACATTCTCAGACCCACCTCATACTTGTGACCAGGCCCCTAGTTCAGTCACTCACATGGTAGTCAGTGGCGGACAGTCTCCTGCAGGGCTTTCCCTTCTATCAACTGGAGCTTTAGGTGATGCATCAAATATGCCTCCCTGTTGGGTGAGGCGCCCACTGTCAGGACCTCCAAACACAAAGTGTCGGGAACCCCTCAGAGACTCCTCTCCACATCTGTGTGTTAGAGGCAAGCTGTGTTGTACAGCCTTTGATCTCTAGTGGATCTCGTCAGCCACAAAACAGTCCTCCTTCAGACAAACAAGCCTATGATGTATTATGTCAACAAGCAAGGAGGAGCACTCTCTTACCCTCTCCGCTGGGAGGCAGTGAGAGTGTGTGAAAGGTGCCCCGAGCATGGGATCCTGCTCCAAGCTATTTTCCTGCAAGGAGTCCAAACCACTCTGGCAGACGAGCTCAGCGGAAGAGAGGGCAGTCCTCACAAGTAGACAGTAGCTCCAGGTGTCACGAGAATGCTATTCAGTGAGTAGGGCACCCCAAATGTGGACTTTTTGCATCCCTACTGTGTGCCAGACTGCTTAGATTGTACTCTAGAAATCCGGGGGAGGGGTGGCGCTGTTGAGGCCAAGCTGGCAGGCAGCCAAACTTTGTAGCTCTGGTGAAAATATACAGCTTTCACCAAATCTGCTGTCATAAACCCAGTAATCTGGGATACAAGTGATATTGTTGAAAAGAGGACTTGAAATTGTATAAGATGGGAAACTCTCGTAAAGACAAGGGAGCTGGAACGGGAGGAAAAGTGTCTGGTAGCTCGCAGCCCCCGAGGTCAGCGGTGGAGATGGCAGACTGCATCCGAGCCAGATACGGAAAAAACTATGTCTTCAATTGGAATAAAATTACAGCACCTGCTTTCCTCAGTGTCGGCTGTGAATACCAGACCTGACAATTTTGGCGCTAGAGTTACGGTGGTTGAAACCGCTGATTTGAAAAGGCAATCAGAAACTAATTCAACCACCACCTTGGTGGTGGTGAAAAAAACACGCACCTAAGGGCCAGATTAGAAGCTTTGGAAAACCAGGCCCGCTCTTCGTATGTGTGAATCCTTGGCCTTCCGGAGGGAATAGAGGGAGAGCACCCTCTAAGGTTCCTGCAAGACTGGCTAAATGACAAAATTGTACCTGCAGGCCAGCAAACTACATTCAGCCTCCAGAAAGCATACCGTATTACTCCTAGGTGCTATCATGAAGATGCAGATCTCCCACGTACTTTGCTTATGGTGACAGACTGAGAGGGAACTCACGACAAAATTCTGAAGATGGCTAGGCAAGCAGGACTGATAACACAGGATGACCGAAATATACACCTGTTTCCAGATGTGAGCGATGCAATGCATATGAGGCGCAAGAGGTTCGATGTGGTCAGGAAACTACTCAGAGAGGCCGCCATCTCACATGCTATTGTATTCCCTGCCCGATTGAGAATTGTCCATGATGGGACGGTCTGGGTATTTTCGGACCCAGCAGAAGCAGGAAAATGGGCCTTCAGGTTGCAGACTAACCCTCGGAACAAACGACGATCTCGTTGGGCTACTGGTAGCATCCTGAGGATTCTGGTGAAGATTGAAACGATGAGCTTCAAGCACTGTTAAATCATTCTGCTCTCAGAAAAGTTCTGTAGTTTTATCCCCAATAATACTGCTAGCAAAAAGCCTGTTAATTTGGTTTTAAGTGCACTTAGCTCAGGGTTTGTTTTGGGGGAACTGCAGAAGAGTAAATAAATCCTTTTTGTATAGGGGTGCTCCCTCTGGGTTTTCCTTGAGAATAAAAGTAGAGATGGTGAAATTTCAATGTTTAGCTACCTGATAAGATTTTTTTTTTTTTTGTTAAAAGTTTACTTTAGGTAGAAAGTATGACACCGTTAGAACTTTTGTAAGGGCAGGCAATGTTGGACTTTTATTCCTGGGACTTTAGTAATTGAAATACAGGCATACTGCTCATGGACTCATTAAAAGCAGCAAAATATTTTCTTTCAAATTAGATTTAATAATGTAGAATACTCCCCACATGTTGTATCAAAATATCCCAGATGCATTCATCTTAAGATTAAGAAGGGAGGTTACTCTCCAAAATTTATATAATGAAACTGTTGTGGTTTGTCTTTGATATGGTTACAGTATTGTAATAATTATTGCAAACCAACAAAATAAAGTATAAAAAAAAACAAGAAAGAAATCCAGTGCTTGGTGTTTTCTGTCAGGAGGCATTCAAGTGCCATCTACGTTAAAGACTCAGACCGTACACTGTCAGCTGCTCCCCCTCCCCTAGCTGGTACCCGGTCCCCAGGCCATCACACTCACTCACCCTGGGTCACTTCCAAACCCCCCCTTCTTATCACGGCAGTCTACATTCCCCCTAGAGACCAGAAAGTTGCCTTCCACTCAGTCCTGTCCTACCTCGCCTCCCTCCTGCAACAAAATGAACAAATCACTCTTGGGGACTTCAACACCAACTGGCTGACTAAGTCTGTCACCTCGCTTGTGGACGCAGCTACAACCCAAGACCTCACACAGATAGTCCCCTCTCCCACTCGTCTGGATCCCCCACACCGGAACCTCCTCCCTACTGGACCTGGTCTTCGCCAACCATCCCCATAAAATCACTAGCACCACGGTTCTTCCAAATACACTTAGAGGCCACTCCTCTGATCTTCCTGGACTAAGTCTCCTTCACTCATTTGCACTAGTGGTATAGCGCCGGAGGTGCTAGGACCAAGCAGGAGCCTAAAATTTTCTGAAGGGTCGGCACCGAGACGGGACCACGCATGCGCGGCACCACAAGACTAGCTCGCAACTATGTAGGCTATCTCGACGTCGACCCTCCAACCACCTCAGTTCCTTTTCTCCTGCTGTCGAGTGCGCTTTGATGTCGACGTCGCTCGTCTGCCGGAGTCTGGTTTCGTCTATACGACAGCAGCTTATAACGTTTAATATTTTAAGCAGTAATTTCTTATTTTATGAACAAGAAGAAGATTATGAAGAAGAAAAAAAGAAATTATTTCCTGCCATCAACGGAGTCGTCCTTAGACGGTAGCGGTGACAGTAGGAGGACTTCGTTTGAAAGTTTTTATGGCAGAGGAGCTGTGTCCGGTCTGCTGCCTTTAAAGGGGCTCTGACTATGGACAGTCCTCTGCTCGAGCGGAGGACAGTCCTCCAAAGCACAAATCTAGCGGTTCCGGGGATTGTAAAGACCAAGTATCAGAACACCAAAAAAAAAAATCACCCTTTTTCCTCCCTTCCTTCGCTCTCTCTGTGTTAATTTAATTTTGTTTCAAAACTAAAAAGAAAGTCTGTTGCAACAGCACACTAGAACCCGCCCCCCCTTACTCTTATTCTACCTATTCCTTCATATAGGCTGGCCACCTATATGTTTTACTTTGTAAATATCAGAATCTGTTTTGTTTTGACTTTGTAGTCTTGATGCGATGGTCTGAAACACTCCCCCACCCCCACCCGAGGATATGTAAATTAAGGGATAGGATATTCGGTGTTATTATAGTTTATACGTTTTTTTTAAAAAACAAAATCAAAACCACAACCCAGTAGAGTTGTCTAAAGATGCCTCCATGTATAAATATTTGAAATACCCGTTTGTATGCATACAGGTAAACTATAGAGGTACCTGGAAATATTTGGAGCCCTTTCTACTAATGGTCCGTTTACTTTAGTACAAATTTGCTGTGCCGGAGGGAAAAGGACACATCGCAAACAAAAGTAACCATTCCAAAAAAAGTAAACCTCGCTGTTGGAGCTAAATTTATAAGTAAATAAATGTTTGGGATGCCTTTAAGACTGTGCGTTGCCTAGCGCTAGCTGTAATTTCCTTCACGAGTGTGCGCACGATCGTGAAGGTATTTTTTATCGTATTTTCTTCTGTGGTTAAAATTTCCTGTTCAAAAGAGGTGAACTACAGGTGTCATACCTTCTGACAGCGTTTTGTAGTCGACTCCAGTCAGTTTTGGGTTTTTGTAAAAACGAAGGATTTTCTGCATGTAAACGTGGATGTGTCCTACTTCTTGCAGCTCTACCTAGGAGCCGGCCGGCCATTCATTGAATATATTTATTATGTCAGAAAGAGGAGGTGCTTCCTAAAGAATTGATTTAATGTTAAAAACTATTGTAGCTCCAGAAAAATTGATTGAAAGCAGTATATAGATGATTTAATTTATTTAAAGGTGTAGCACTTTTATTTACAAAATAAAATATGTTGTATTTAACAAGGAAAGGTTGGAAATGAGATACAGGGGTGGAGTTTGATAGTCACCTGACCCCTATCCAATATATATTGTGCAAAGTTAACCTAGAGAATCAGATAGTCTGGGAGGTTCAGACCTGTGCTGGCCTCCAAGAGTGAACTTCACTAGCACTTTCTAGTGTTGTGATTTTGTTGCTTTTGGATTTTGTTATTTTCGCTGTCAAGTTTGATTGTATCATTTAAGTTGATTAATAAATTTGATTCCTGGATCATCTTCAATGTTGAGCAAGCGTCCTCCTTATATCCCAACCTTCACAGGGATCCGGCTCCGCTTAACCTCGAGCTCCTCTTCCTTGTTGTGGGAAGAAGAATCAGTGCCGCCCGAGGTTGCCCGTTGGTACGTCTGCACGAGGATTGTTCGTCGGGAGGGGCGATGGGCCTCAACTGACTTTGGTGGGTTCCTCTTGGACCTGCTCCTAACGGCTGCATTCTCGACTCCGAGCTCCATCTCTATACTCGTTGGAGCTCCGGTGGGCAGTTTCACCTCTGGGCAGCTCCTATGGAGCAGGGGGTTTGATTTTCCAGTTTTTCCTGGCTCTGTTCCTGATTTCGGGACCTCTGGGCTTCTGAGCCATTGGACCAGAGCCGGGTCGATTGTATCATGAATGGCGAGATGCCCTATTGGTGCCTTTGCCATCATGTCGATCCCCCTCATGCCTACCCCCCTCTCCCTTTTCCATGCAGGGGCCGGCACAGGCACCACCTTTTTCCTTCTCCCCTTCTCAGGATTTCCATTGGCATTTCCTTCAGCCTTGGTAAACGTTTTGTGGTCAGCCTTGAGCCTCTGTGCCTTGGTCGGTGCTGTACCTTGGTTGGCGCCATCACTCTGAGCGGTGCCATGGGTGCTCTTGTTGCTGCTGTTGGTTGTCGGTGCCGGCAGTGGTGCTGCAGATGTTGGGGTGGCTCAGTGCACCCGCGGGCGGCATTGGGCACCCATGGGCACCCGAGTGCAATGGGTGGCACTGGGAAGACCCGTGGGTGGTGCTGTGAGCGCCTATGGGTGCCACAGGTGTCATGAGAGCCACTGGTGCCATGAGTACCATGGGTGGCACCACTGGCACCCTCGGGTGCAATTCTTGCCATGGGTGCCATGGTACCATGGGTATCGGGGTGCCCTCGGGTGTCATTGCTACATGGGTGCCGGGGGTGCCTTCGGGTACTGCTGTGGCTGCCCTCGGGTATCGCCTATGTTGGCATAAGCACTGCTTGGTGCCCTCCTGTGCCCCGAGTGATGCTGGTGCTGCATGGGTGCTAATGGGTGCTGTATAGCAGAATTAGTGACACATATTTCCTTTTCGGACTTCCTTTCCACAGAACTTGTGGCGGGATGTTTATTACAGATTGAACTCCTGTTCTGCGGATTATTTTTTCCACACATCTTAGTGAATGGTGGTCTATGTGGAATCTCGTGTCATCCAGTGGTTTTCTGCTGATGGAACTCTGTTGTACTGCTCTGCCAGCGGAATCTCATTCTGCTCAGCACTTTCTCGGCTCCCTACGTGGTACCAAGCTCCTTGACATCCTTCCTGGTGGCAGTCTCGCTAGTGGCTCTGACCTAGACCTCTCTTGGAGGTTCTTCTAGGGTAGAAGTGCATCTAGATGGGTCTTACCCTGTCCTTCTGGTCAGTAATAGTGGATGACTCATTTTATATACTGAAGGGCACGTCCTCTCTATCATCAGAATCCGTGATGGAAAGTCTTTTCAGTAGTTCCTCAGTAATGGGGTCCACTATAGTATTTCACACTGTGTCTATGGACCATACACTTCTGCGTCTAGACTTTTTCAATCGTCAAAACAGTTACATTCTCTGGAACATTCTAATTTAATGGTTGGGAGCCGCTCTGGTTCTTCCACTCCTTTGATAGGGGTATATAGCCCCCTTGTGATATTGCCCCTTCAGTGGCTTCTTCGGCACAGGTGGTTAACATCTCTACAGCTGTGATTATTAGTCTGGTCATGATTTCAGTATGGATGCTCAGACTCCTTCTGCACTCAGATGTAGAACATCTTCGTCATTTTGTATCAAGACAATCCTTGCAAAATAGCAGCCTGAAAGCCTTGTTAGGTTCAGACTAAAAAAAAAAAAAAAAAAATTATCACAGCACAGGGCCTAGCTGAAATTACCAGATACCCCCCTTTTTTTGGATCTGGTCAGGTTCCGCCTCAGCCCCTGAGGCGCTCGTCTCCAAAGTACGGTAAAGAGTACCTGACTTTTTCTTCCCCTAGGTGGAGTCCGATCCAGTGGTGGTATCGGTCATCTCTTTCTCGAAGAGAGATTTCACTCATTCAGAGACATTTCCTAGACCTAGGCGACTGCCCAGTCTGTTAATTCCCCTTTCTTTTTAGCAGGCTTTCTTCTCTTGAGCAGAGCCTTGCAGCAGCAGAAGCGATTCTCCACGGAGTCGGAACTCAGGTTCCTACTTACTTGCTTGCTTAACTTAACAGGCAATTTTCTCCTTTTTGATGGAAGGTGAAGTAGGTCGTTTTTCTGAGGTAGCTTCTCAAATATTCACACCTTCGGTTCCTGCGCACTGGTCCATGCCAGCCGCTCACGAAGCTATCCTCTTCAAGTGCGTGATGGAGTTATGATGTTTGTTTTTCAGCAAACAAACTAGAATCCTTTCCTACTCCCTTCAGGGAGGCCTGAGTGGGTAGTGCCTCACCGCATTGAGTCACTGCCTCTTTCAGTCACTTCAACAAATGGGTTGGCCCTAACTTGGTCCTGCTGTGTCCCTCCTCGACGCTCATCTGCCTCTATATGCCTTAGAAATTCAGCCCCTGTTTTTTTTTCTGTCGGAATGTTTTTTTCTGCAGTGGACACGTCCTCCTGTACACTTTTTCCTTTCTTCCCTGAGTTCAGAGACTGCTACTATAGTTGTACACACAGGGGCAGGATGATTCCTTTTGGGATATGCAGTGGGTAGGATCTGGTTCTACTAGACCACTACGAGAGGCTTCTAAGTCGTGCTTGGCCTTCCATCAAGAAGGATCCTGTGACTAAGTGGAGACCATTCTTCTTGATGGGCTTAACCCCACCGGGACCCCCTTGCTCACCAAGTAAGGGGTTCAAGTGCTCCTGGACCTGTTGTTTATAGGTCAGCCATACTTGATAGTGGGGGGTTTCCATCTGCACTTTCCGGTCTACCCTGAACCAGTAGACTTTACCTCCAACTCTTTCAGTTCCTGAGGTCCCTTTTACGTTACATTAGTACATGTCTTTGACACTATTAATTTTGGTCCTAGATCAAATTGTGAGGCCAGGTTCTTGCCGCTCTCCTAGAGTGGTTGCAGCTTCCTGGCATACTTTCATTTTGTGTCCATTGCAGTCGTCTGCAAAGTGGTGAGTTACAACTCGAGCGCTTATCTTGTAGGCACTATGTTCTAGTTGCTCTTTACAAGACAGCTCTTTTTATTAGCAGGACAGTCCTTGGCTGTCCTTTCTGAGTGAACCCTATCTCCTACCCCTCTATTCAGGGTTGTTGGTTTTAGCTCGATGCTCTTCCACTAGTGTGAATGAGTGATGGAGACTTAGTCCAGGAAGATATGGAAATTATGTACTTACCATAATTATTGATCTTCTTGGACAGTCTCCATCACTCATTCACACGCCCACCCACCATCCCCAGGGTTCACTCGTTTTCTTTCCTGGTCTTCATGGTCCTACGGTTCACACTGTGAGGACATTATTCTTTGACCTTTCTTGCAAAGGCCATCTGGGCCCTCTCACGTCCAGAAACTCAGATGAGTTACACTGCACCTCCTCGATCAACAAGGTACCAAGGTGGTTGGAGGGTCAATGCCGAGATAGCCTACACAGGCACGAGCTAGTCTCACGGTGCCGCGCATGCATGGTCCTGTCTCGGCGACGACCCTTCAGAAAATGTTAGGCTCCTGCTTGGTCCTAGCACCTCCGGCGCTATCCCACTAGTATGAATGAGTGATGGAGACTGTCCAAGAAGATCAATAATTACGGTATGTATGTAATTTCCATTTCTGTGCACATGGTCCTACAAAATGCCCAAGGTAATCGTCCACCGCAAACTGGGCCCAGGTAAACTCGCTCTCCTAAAATCACATCTCAGGTCACTGGACTGGTCCTTCTTAACAAATGCCCTCGACCCCGACCTAGCCCTCGACCTTTTCACCCGCACCTTCAACACTGTCTGTGACCAGTTTGCCTCTCTCTCCAAAAGGATAGCCAGAGGCAACCCTGTTCCTTGGATCTCCGACCGCCTCCTTACCCTGATGCATATGCGTGACTTTCTTTCGCGCCTCTCTAATGATACTGGTCGCCCAGCCAATAGGCAGAGGTATAGAGAGGCTTGGAACAAATGTACATGGGCCCTACGCAAAGCCAAGGCCGAGCACTATAAAGCTGCCCTCACCGCTACCTGGGGCACTGGGCGCAAATTCTGGGATAATATCAAGGAAATCGGAGGCAAAAATCCTAACACACCCCCCCCCCCCCAACCAGATAGCGGTGGACAGGCACCTGATTTCCGACCCCTCCTGCATAGCCTCGGCCTTCAACCAAGCTTTCATCAACCTAAGTCATGTCCTCCCACTAAACTTCTTCGACCCGCCCCCTGCCTGGCCCCCCTCCAGCCCAACTCTCCCTTCCACCTACGGTGCATCACCCTCAAGGCTGCAGAGCCTTATCTTAAAAGTGCTCTAACCCATGCTTACTATAGTAGTGACGCCCTGGATCTGAGGCTGCTCTGGCTCACCCTCCAAGACGTACTCTTCCCTCTCACCCATATTATCGACCGCTCTCTATGCCAAGGCAAATTCCCCTTCCTCTGGAAATCTGCCTCCATTACCCCCATATTTAAGAATGGTGACCCTACTGACACCAATAACTACCAGCCCATCTCTGTCTCCCCCCCCCCATCTAAAGCTCTCGAGCGCATTGTCTATGACCAGCTTACTGACCACCTTAACAAACATGATCTTCTCTGTAAACAACAACATAGCTTCCGCAAAGGGCACAGTACTACTACTGCCCTTCTGGAATTCACCGCACACATGCACTCTGCATTAGACAAAGGCCACACCCCAGGCACTGTTTTTGTCAACCTTACCAAGGCATTCGACACAGTCAATCACTCCCTCTTGCTAGTTGCTCTCCAACATTGGCTTCTTACAGGATGCCCTCCTCTGGTTCACTGACTACTTAACGAACAGGTGCCAACAAGTCAGAATCGGCACTGCCCTATCCAATAGGCTCCCAGTTCCCTCAGGGGTTCCCCAGGGGTCCATCTTTGGTCCTCTTCTTTTCAGTTTTTACCTTAACTCACTCCCTAGCTCCTGCTCTACCAGCCTACTGCTATACGCGGATGATACTGTCCTTTTTGCTTCCAGCCATGAGCCTCTGCAACGCCACCAAACCCTCCAGTCCTCCTTTAACAAAGCTGAATGGTGGTTCACTGCACAACGCCTCGTAGTGAACTACAAGGCCACCAAGTTCATGATCTTCTCCCATTCCCAGAGCGCTAAGTGGAAACCTGCCCCCAGATTATAACTGCTGATCTAACCTCTCTTGGGCAGGTGAACTCCTTCAAATATCTAGGCATCACGCTGGACCCGGCTCTTAACTTCCACCACACATACACCTTCTGTCCACAGCTCTTAATGTCTGCCTTGGCCTGCTCTACTGCATTAAACACTGCCTTACCCAAGATGCCCTCTGACTTGCTGTCTCGTCCTCTATCCTCTCCCTCCTCGCTACGGTATACTCATTTATAGTGCTGCCTCCAACTCAGCTCTAAATAGGCTCAGTCTCTCCCTCAGCAAAACTTCCGCCTTGTTCTGGACTAACTGCTTCACCCATACCTGCATACTATATAACTCCACTAACTGGCTTGACCTAGACAATAGGATCAAATTCTACACCTGTCTTATGGCCAAAAAAAATCACCCAAGGTCTCTCCACTCCGGGTCTCACCCCACTAATCTATCCATCCACAGCCCCTAAAGTAAGGCGTAGCTCCAGCAAGAACCTTCTCACAGTTCCCTGGTGTCAAACTTCCCAATTTCAAAGGTCCTTCAGTTACAAGGCCCCTTCCAGGGTGAATGGCCTGCCCAGCTCCATCACAAATGAAAACTCTATTGACCTCTTCAAAACCTACCTTAAGGGTCCTCTCCAGTCCTCAAACAGCTGTGACTGCTACTGAACCTGACACTCATTTCTCCCCCACAATGGCCTCTGGCTAGCTTACCAATACCCCCCCCCCTTTTCTATTTCCTTTCCCTTTTTACTAAAACTTATCTGTGACTCCTTAAGTCTGTTTGGTACTGATTTTGAGCCTCATTTTGTACCGTTACCATGTATCAAGCGTGTGCTGTTCCCTATACTGTATGTTACCTTAATTCAATATTGTCCATTCTATGTGACATGGAACCTTTGTAAATGAGTCTACGACTCAGAGGTACTTTCCAAACCCTGTATAAATGAATAAAATAAAAAAACTACAGTAGCAAAATCTTTTCTATGTATTCATTTCCTCCAGTTCCCCTGGTGTACGCCTCTCCACTGGCCTCGACAGATATGGTTTCTTCTGTTGAACAGTCTGTCAGGAAACTGAGGATCCTTCCACTCAGGACTGACTTACTGACTCAGGGTCACCTTGTCCATCCCTACCCATGCTCCCTTCACCTTCATGCCTGGCTCCTGAAGAGACTGAAGTGAACAGATACAAATCTCAGAGGGTCTCTGAAATACTTTTGACTGAGTGTAAATCTTCCGATAGGAAGATTTGTACAGCCAAGTGGAAAAGATTTTCCATCTAGTGCTACAAAGACCACATTGACCCTTTTGGGTGCCCACCTAACAAGGTTCTAGAGTATTTGCTGGACCTTTCTGATGCTGGCTTACGGTATTCCACTTGTGTGCTATTTCTGCAAACTGTAAGCCCATAGATACCCTCTACCTGGCACAGCTGCTACTCTTCAAGATGTGCCTTAAGGGCATTTTACACACAAGGCCTCTCATCAGGAAGCCGGTGGCTGCCTGGGATATCAACCTTGAGCTGAATATGCTCACCCACCAGTCCTTTGAGCCCCTTGCAACATGTGCTACTGAGAAATATAGGAACTTCTTGTCTTAGAACAGGAAGATCAGGAGCTAAAAGGGCACAGAGGCAGTAATTAAGTAGGGGAAGAAAAAAAAAAAGGAAAATAAACAAACAGAGGAAAGAGTAAGTATTCCAAACAACAGTTAGGGGGCCAGAAAAAAGACATGATGGGAGTGGTGCAGTGCAGTGGCTGTGGAGCAGCAGTCTTTCTGCAGAGTTGTCCCATCTGCAGGCACCTCTCTGGGCTGATGGAGGAGGTTGTCATCTCCAGGCTGAGTTGGCCAGGATTTGTGGGACCTCCTCTCCCACCCAGGGACCACCAGAGTCACTGCGTTGGCTCAGCGTTGCCAAGAAAGAGGAGTGGTTGGACCACAGTGGGCTCGGGGAGGATGAGGGTGGTGGAACAGAGGCACATTTCTCCAGTTGTACCTCTCCACAATTTCTGTGCCGTTCTAGAAAAGTGTGGTTCCTCTATGGAGGCACCCACAGTGGAGACCAAGGAGAATGCTGGGAACCTCCACAAAGGAGACCCACAGAAGGGTGGCATGGGACCCCACAGGGGAAGGAAACAACTCCTGGTAGGGGACTCCATTGTTAGGAAGGTAGAACTTGGGGAGGAAGGGGAGAGGGCGGTAAGGTGTCTGCCTGGCGCCATGGTTTGGAGGGACAGGGAGCGAATCCTCAGGATCGCAGGAGCAGCTGCACACGGGAAGGAGCTGGATGTCATTATCCACCTAGGGGCAAATGACCTGGCTAAGAAAGGGATCAGTGCAGTGCAAGAAGCATTTGTGGAGATGGGGAGGGGCCTTAGACAAATAGCACGCATGGTAACCTTCTCGGAGGTGCTGCCTGTCTATGGCATGGATGAGGCTAGGGTGCTCCACACCATGGGATTCAATCAGTGGTTGAAAAACTGGTGCAGAGCTCAGAGATTTGGCTTCATTGGGGACTGGGGGTCCACCTGGATGGATGCCGGCCTATACTGGTGTGATGCTCTGCATCTGTCCAGGAGGGGAACCAGGATCCTAGGTGATAGGTTTAAATACTTCATTGGCAAGCATTTAAACTAGCCGGGGGCACTGGAAAGGAGCGGGGAAATCCTAGCCCCCAAAAGAATCGGGGTACTAAGTGAGGTAGACACCAACATAGAGATGTCAATAGGGAGAAGTGCAGGGGTAAATGGAGAAAGTGACAAATGCAGTAAGGACAGGTATGGGGCAAAAAGGGGTAAGGCCTTCAAGAAATGGAGGGTAATGAGTACCAATGCCCGTAGTCTGGGCAACAAGCTCCTTGAACTGGTGGCCTTGATGAAAGAGGGATGCCTGGATAACGTAGCAGTCACAGAAACATGGTACACAGAGAACCATGACTGGGATGTTAACATATGAGGGTACACAACCTACAGGAGAGAGACAGGGAGGGCAGAAGGGGGGGAGTGGTAGCTCTCTATGTAAGGGAAGGGATAAAAGCAACTGAACAAAAGAGTAAACTGGGAGGAGAGGAGGCACTGTGGGTCACCTTAGAGACTGAAATGGCACCACAATCCGCACAGGGGTTGTGTACAGACCCCCATGTCAGGGGGAAGGAATGGACAAGGATATGATAGAAGGCATACTTAGGATGGCAGAGAGGTTAGAGGAATGGTCAAATGTATGGCAGCTTAGATTCAATGGTAAGAAGTGCACGGTAATGCACCTGGGAAACAAAAACCCAGGGGAGGAGTACACAATGGGGGGTGAGATACTAACAACAACAAAAATGGAAAGGGACCTGGGGTAGTCATATCAGATGACCTAAAGGTGGGCAAGCAATGTGAGAGGGCAGCAAGGAGGGCTGGGGGGATGCTGGGATGCATAGGAGAGGCATCACCAGTAGAAAACAGGAAGTTATTATCCCTCTGTACAGACAGCTGGTGAGACCCCATCTGGAGTACTGCATGCAGTTCTGGAGACCCAATCTCCGCAAAGACATAGGCAGGATGGAAGCTGTCCAGAGGAGGGCAACTAAAGTGGTGCAGGGTCTACACCAGAAGACATATGAAGAGAGACTTAAGGAGCTTAATATGTATAGTCTCGAGGAAAGGAGGGAGAGGGGGGACATGATAGAAACTTTCAAATACCTCAAGGGAATCAACAATGTCAAGAGCGTAGCATCTTTCAAAAAAAGAGGTGTGCAAGAACAAGGGGGCACAATTTGAAGATGGGGGGGCGGCTCAGAGGTAATTTAAGGAAGTATTTTTTCACAGAGAGGGTTGTGGATGCATGGAACGACCTTCGGAGGAGGTTGTGGAGTCAAAAACTGGTGGAATTCATGCATGCATGGGACAGTCATAAGGCAATTCTAGGGAGTGGGGATTGGAAGAAGTAGGCTGCTGGTTAACTAGAATCTGCAGCTTATCCATTAGGTAGGGAAATGGGCAGACTGGGTAGGCCAAGCGGTCCTTATCTGCTGTCAAATTCTATGTTTCTGTGTATGTTTCTATACTGTTGATGGGGGACCTTAATATGCCAGATGTTAACTGGAGCACCCTTGCTGCAGCCACATCCGAAAGCAGGGCCATTCTTGATGTCCTTCAGGTGGCATGCCTCAGACAGCTAGTTTTTGAACCTGCTCATGAGGTAGCAATCTTAGACCTTGTACTCTCAAATGTGGACAGTGAGAGGATCTCAGATCTAGAAGTGGGTAGCCATTTGGGAACAAGTGACCACCAAACAGTGTGGTTCACAATAAACTCAGCTGCAGAGTCAAGCCATACAAAAGTGAGGGTTCTGGACTTCAGGAGGGCTGACTTTGACAAGACAAGAGAGTGCCTTAGAAAAGCACTAGCAAACAGGCTAGAAGGAGGGGTGGAGCAACAATGGGGAAATATCAAAACTGCCATCACAGAGGCAACAAGCCTTTGTGTGAAGCAAATAAATCAAAATGAAAGAAAAAGCCACTATCGTTCTCAAAAGAAGTGGCGGTGAAGGTTAGGGAGAAAAAGATAGCATTCAGGAAGTATAAGGAAACACAGAAGGAGCAGGACAGAGAACTGTACCAGTTAAGGCAGAAGGAAGCTGGGAAGGTAGTCAGAATAGCAAAGGCACAAACTGAGGAAAAGATAGCCAACTCGGTTAAGAAGGGGGATAAAACCTTTTATAGGTATATCAGGGAGCTTAGAAAGACAAAGGGAGGGATAATGAGGCTGAATAGAATGGATGGTGGTTGGGCAGAGAGTGACAGTGAAAAAGCAGGGATACTGAATGAATACTTCTGTTCAGTATTCACGAAAGAGGAAGTGGGGGAGGTGCCTAATCCAATTAACAGAAGCACTCCGGGGGGGGGGGGTCGCTCCCAGTCCTTTCACAGAAGAAAGGGTTCTGAAAGAACTCCTAAAACTGAAGGTGGACAAAGCAATGGGACCAGGTGGAATTCACCCCAGATTTCTAACAGAATTAAGCAGAGAACTAGTGACACCACTGACTACCCTTTATAACAAATCATGGGAGGATGGTGTGGTACCTGAGGACTGGAAGAAGGCTGATGTGATTCCCCTTCACAAAAGTGGGAGCAAGACAGAGGCAGGAAACTACAGACTTGTTAGTTTGACCTCTGTGGTAGGGAAAGTGATGGAATCACTTCTGAAGGAAAGAATTTTTGAGTACCTAGAGGCCAGTGGGGCACAGGACCCAAGGCAGCATGGGTTCACAGCGGGAAGGTCATAGAAACATAGAATTTGACGGCAGATAAGGACCGCTTGGCCCACCCAGTCTGCCCATTTCCTACCTGATGGATAAGCTGCAGGTCCTAGTTAACCAGCAGCCTACTTCTTCCTACCCCCACCCCCTAGAATTGCCTTATGACTGTCCCATGCATGCTTGAATTCCACCACTGTTTTTGACTCCACAACCTCCTCTGGAAGGCAGGTTCCATACATCCACAACCCTCTCTGTGAAAAAATACTTCCTTAAATTACCTCTGAGCCGCCCCCCTTCTATCTTCAAATTGTGCCCCCTTGTTCTTGCACACCTCTTTTTTTGAAAGATGCTACCCTCTTGGACTTTGTTGATTCCTTGAGGTACTTGAAAGTTTCTATCATGTCTCCCTCTCTCCTCCTTTCCTCGAGGCTATACATATTTAGCTCCTTAAGTCTCTCTTCATATGTCTTCCGGTGCAGACCCTGCACCATTTTAGTTGCCCTCCTCTGGACAGCTTCCATCCTGTCTATGTCTTTGCGGAGATTGGGTCTCCAGAACTGCATGCAGTACTCCAGATGGGGTCTCACTAGCTGTCTGTACAGAGGGATAATAACTTCCTGTTTTCTACTGGTGATGCCTCTTCCTATGCATCCCAGTATCCCCCCAGCCCTCCTTGCTGCCCTCTCACATTGCTTGCCCACCTTTAGGTCATCTGATATGACTACCCCCAGGTCCCTTTCCATTTTTGTTGTTGTTAGTAGCTCACCCCCCATTGTGTACTCTTCCCCTGGGTTTTTGTTTCCCAGGTGCATTACCTTGCACTTCTTAGCATTGAATCTAAGCTGCCATACATTTGACCATTCCTCTAACCTTGCCAAGTCCCTTCTCATCCTTTCCACTCCACCTTGTGCATCAACTCTGTTGCAGATCTTTGCGTCATCTGCAAAGAGACATACTTTTCCTTCCAGTCCCTCTGCAATGTCGCTTATAAAGACATTGAAGAGGACCGGTCCTAATACTGAACCCTGCGGTAGCCCACTACTAACCCCCCTTTTTTCAGAGTGGACTCCATTTACTATTACTCTCTGTGTCCTATTCTCCAGCCAATTCTTTACCCAGGCTGTCATCTTGGGACCCACTCCCAGGCTGGCTAACTTGTATATTAATCTTTGTGTGGGACTGTGTCAAATACCTTGCTAAAGTCTAGGTAGGCCATGTCCACAGCCCTCCTGATCAACTACTTTGGTCACCCAGTCAAAGAAATCGATCAGATTTGTCTGGAATGACCTTCCCGCTGTGAATCCATGCTGCCTTGGGTCCTCGTGCCCCTCTGGCCTCTAGATACTCAACAATTCTTTCCTTCAGAAGTGATTCCATCATTTTCCCTACCACTGAGGTTAAACTAACAGGTCTGTAGTTTCCTGCTTCTGCCTTGCTCCCACTTTTGTGAAGGGGAATCACATCTGACCTCCTCCAGTCCTCGGGTACCACCCCATCCTCCCATGATTTGTTAAAGAGGGTAGTCAGTGGTGTCACTAGTTCTACCCTTAGTTCTTTTAAAATTCTGGGATGAATCCCATCAGGCCCCATTGCTTTGTCCACCTTCAGTTTTAAGAGTTCTTTCAGAACCCTTTCTTCTGTAAATGGGCTGGTATCAATTTCTGTATCCAGAGTGTTTCTACTGTTTGTTTTAGGTACCTCCCTCTTCCTTTGTAAATACTGAGCAAAATATTTGTTTAGTATCTCTGCCTTTCACAGTCACCCTCTGCCCACCCTCCCTCCCTTTATTAAGCCTCACTATCCTCCCTTGGTCTTCTTTCGCTCCTGATGTACCTATAAAAGGTTTTATCCCCCTTCTTAACTGGGTTGGCTATCTTTTCCTCGGTTTGGGCCTTTGCTGTTCTGACTGCCTTCCCAGCTTCCTTTTGTTTTAACTGATACAGTTCTCTGTCCTGTTCCTTCTGTGATTCTTTGTTCTTCCTGAATGCTTTCTTTTTCTCTTGAACCTTCACTGCCACTTCCTTTGAGAACCACAGTGGTTTCTTACCTCGTTTCGTTTTGTTTATTTGCTTTACATAAAGGCTTGTTACCTCTGTGATGGCAGTTTTTATTATTCCCCATTGTTCTTCCACCCCTCCTTCCTGCCCATTTGCTAGTGCATTCCTTAGGCACTCACCCATGTTGACAAAGTCAGCCCTCCTAAAATCCAGTACCTTTGTCTTTGTATGGCTTGACTCTATTGCTGTGTTTATTGTGAACCATACTGTTCGATGGTCGCTAGTTCCCAGATGGCTACCCACTTCTACGCCTGTGATCCTCTCATCTCCATTTGAGAGAACCAGGTCTAAGATTGTTCCCTCTCGGTGGGCTCCAATACTAGTTGTCTAAGGCATGCCCCTGTAGGGCATCTAGAATAACCCACTCTTAGAAGTGGCTGCTGCAACTGCACTCCAGTTAACATCTGGCATATTCAGATCACCCATCAGCAATATCTCCCCTTTCTAGGGACATGGATATGTTGTTCATCCACACTCATTGGCAGGTATCCTTGCCGCTTTAAATCTTGCCGGAAGGTCTTCAAGCTTGCTCCTCCCACCCACCCAGGTGGTATAACTCTCGGCTCCGCCCCATGACGCCAGATCTTCCTTACCGCTTGGAAGCTCAGGTTCCTCCTTAACGCTCGCTTGAGACTGGTTCCTATTTCTCCGCTTATGGATTTAAAAATAAAATTTTGCAAAGACTTCAGTCTTCTATCCCTCGCGAGCCGCGATGGACAAACCGACTCCGATTTGAGATGCCCATGTGGGCAGAAGATGTCTCGGACGGATCCACACTCCACGGTGTCTACTGTTAGGCCTTGAGCACGACCCGCAGGCTTGCGACCTGTGCTCATCCTCTCGGCCTACGCCCTCGAGACCGTGCTGCCCGATCACATCTGGGCCGTCCCAGAAGTGCTTCTCCGTGAAGTCCAAGGAGGCCCGGGTTGGCGTGTGTCCATGGCGGCGGGCTCGGCAGATCAGCTCGAAGCGGATGGTCGCCTCAAGAGGAGGTGGCGCTGGTCGATCTTCCTCGGGTCATGCATTTATCCCCGCCTCTCTGGGCTCTTCTTACACGGCTTCTTTTAAGGAGTTTGTCTGTCCCTCCACTAAAGGAGAAGGGCCTACGTTGGGGACCTTATTCTCGGTCCAAAAAAGAGGGACAAGGGTAAGTCCCTCCGTCGACGCTCTTGGGAGCGGGAAAGGTCCTCTCCCGGGCCGCCGGCTTCGAGTCGACCTGCCGGGTTGCCACTGGCCTCACGGTGTCCCCTGGCCAGGTCAGTTGACCGAGACTCCCACCGATGAAGTCGAGATTTTTCTCGACCTGTTGATGGCTGTCGCCTTAGCAGCCGAGATTCCCTCCCCGGGTTCTCCGGGAGGAGTTGAGGATCCCGTGGTCAGCCTGTGCCTCCGTTCGAGCCCTCGGATGCACCATCCGAGCCGGGAGGCCGGTTCCGGCCGACACCTCCTCAGACCGACCTCGAAATTCCGGGACTCTCGGTCTCGGTCTCGGACCTCTTGCGTCCAGCCGATCCCACCGCTACAGGCGGTCTCGCCCGGCACTGCTGGTAAGCGGTCGTTGCCCGCCCGCCTCCTCCTCGATGAGGGGAGGCTTCGGTGAAATTACGCCGACGGCACGAGGATCTTATGTTGCAACAGTTTCTCCTGGCCGGAATAAGCCGACCGCCTTCCCCGCCATTAAGTGGCTGTCACCGGATCGGCCGGCACAACCCCTCGACTTATCCGAGGAGCTCTATACCCAGGCCGGTTGTTCGCTAAACCAGCTGCTCCACCGATCCGTGGAACCTCCGCCTCCACAGCCACCACTTGGGGCTCCACCAAGGATTCTCGGTCAGCTAAGGTCCACCCATCGGCTGTCAGTTACCCTCACTCCCGATCGATCTCGGCAGGTGAAGGGTGGCTCAGGCCAGAGGCAGTTTTCGAGGACTCTTCCAGTCCGAAGATGATTCCTCCTTTTTCTCCAAGCGACTGGACTTGGAGTCTTCAGGAGGTCAGTCAATGGACGACAGCCTGCCTTCCTTCCTAGGACTACTCGCTCATCTCGGAGTCCACCGGATGGAACTCAACCCGCTTTCCAAATGGGCCAGGTATCCTCACGGAGATTCAGGACCGAGGGATTCTCCAACGGAGGCTCTTCCGTGGCCGAGGCCATAGTGGGTCCGCACTGGAGCTTTGGCAGCCTGCTTCCTGCCCTGCGCCTTGGCCAGGATGGCCAGGAAGCATGGTCCCTACTGGTTCCTTGTCCGGTTTTGGAACACCCTCTGCTGAGGGGTTGGTACCGACAGCGCTTTCGCGCCCGGCAACGCCAGGGATGTGGACAAACCTCCTGACAAGGAGTCCAAGAAATTGGACTATGTCGGGCGAAAAGTCTACGCCATGCCTCTCGGCTCTCGTCCAGGCCAGTTCGGCCGCCCTCATGGCACATTTCTCTCATGCCCTGTTGGGCTCCTGGATGAGGTCATCCTCATCTTCCCGCCGATCTGCAGACTACGGTTACAGGTGCGGACCAGGGCAGGGCAGTGGCCAAACAGCAGCTCCAGACTGCTTTGGATTTAGGGACTCATGTGCCAGATCGGTGGCGGCCGAGTGGCTATGTGCTCGCTGGCTTGGCTGAGGATATCCACCTTTACTGGATACCCAGCACAGTTGGCGGATGTCCCTTTTGGGACTGACCCTTCGCCCTGGGGTGGAAGGTCACCTGCAGAGGATCGAAGTCCAATGCTACCTTGACTCGGTCTTCCGCCAGAAGGACAAAGGCCGCAAACCACAGCCTAAGCTCCTCGTCTCTTCCAGGCCCCGCGCCGCCTGCCCAGCGCCAGGGCCAGCAGGCTCGGCCTTGGTATCCCAAACCTAGCCGCCGGCTTCCTCTAACAGGAGGCAGGAGGAAAGGCCCAGGAGGTCCCTCGGCCGGTCCCTCCTCCAAGCCTGCCCAGTGACGGGCTGAGGGGTGTCGCCCATTCCCGGGCTACTCGATCCCTGGGCCCCCTGGGGACGGCCCGCACTTCCGCTCCGCCTGGTCCGCTGTTTCCACGGACAGGTGGGTCTTGAGGTGGTGGAAGAGGCCTGCCTCTGGAATCGAGCAGGCACCACCCTTCAGAGCCGCGCCGGGGGCTTCGGGATCCCAGCCTTCACTGGCAGCTGCGTCGAGCCGACATCGCCTCTCCTCCTCCAGAAGGAGGTGATAAGAGAGGTGGTGGACCCTCCTTCAGACCCAGGGTTTGTGTCCAGGTACTTCCTGGTTCCGAAGCGGACGGGGCTGGCGCCCATTCTCACCTACACGACTCTAAACAAGTTCCTAAGGTCTCGAACCTTCAGGATGGTCACTCTGGCTCAGATAATACCATCCTTGAACGCCAGCGGTGGTTCTGCTCTCTGACTTGCAGGAGCTTCTCACGTCCCTATCCGTCTGCCTCACCAGAGATTCCTTCGCTCGAGCGGAAGGATCCCTCTTCGAGTTCCAAGCCATGCCCTTCGGCTTGTCTCCAGCTCCCAGGGTCTTCACCAAATGCATGGCAGTGGTGACAGCATCTCGTGGCGCCGAGGGGTCCGGTGTACCTTACCTGGATGACTGGCTGATAGCAGCTCCTCCAGGAAGGAGGCAGAGTGGTCCAGAAATCTGGCCTCCAGGTCTGTTTCTCAACTGGGCCTCCTTATCAACGAGGCCAAGTCGGAACTCGAGTCAGCAGGTGATTCTATTCATCGGAGCGCAGCTCGACTCTCTTCGAGCCAGAGCTGCTCCGGCGGACAGGGCCGAGGTTCTTTCCTCCTTTGCCCGATCATTTCTGGTTGGGCAATGCGCCTGCCCGGGACTTCCTGCGCCTCCTGGGTCTCATGGCAGCCTGCACCAGCGTGGTCCGTTGGGCCGCTGGAACATCGTCCCCTTCAGTGGGGACTGGCCAGCCAGTGGTCACTGGCCTGCGATCTTTGGACCAGCTTGTGTCGGTGACACAGAGGGATGTGGAACGCTCTCCAGTGGTGGACCGCTCCAGATCATTTGCAGGAGGGCATCCTGTCATCTGCCTCGAGCCGACCGGTCTCTATCGACCGATGCCTCTCTGATGGTTGGGGTGCCCATCTGGGAACACCGGGCTCATGGCCTCTGGTCCCCGCGGGAGTCCCGACGCCACATCAACCTGCTGGAGCTCCGAGCGGTCCGCCTAGCTCTCACCGCCTTTGCTCCGTTCCTCCGGGGTCAAGTGGTCCGAGTCCAGACGGACAATACCACGACCATGTACTATCTAAACCGCCAGGGCGGGACGCGCTCCATGCTTCTATGCAAGGAAGCTCTCCGCATTTGGTCACTCGTGCGCAGCCTGGAGGCGGATCTCCTAGCCATTCACGTGGCAGGAGCCTCCAACACCCTGGCCGATGCCCTGAGCCGGATAGGGGCTGTATCCCACGAGTGGTCTCTCCTGCCGGAGGTAGTACAGCATCTGTTCTCCCATTGGGGCACACCTCAGGTGGACCTGTTTGCCTCCAGGGAGAACGCGAAGCTGAGCCTGTTCCATGCCCGCCCCCCTCAGCAGGGCTCGCTGCAGGGGGATGCCTTCTCGAGGCAGTGGACCCTGGCCTCTTTACGCCTTTTCCCCGCTTCCCTTGATCCACAAGGTGCTTCTCAAGGCGAGGAGGACAAGGCGCAGGTGATTCTGATAGCCCCAGACTGGCCTCGCCAGTTCTGGTACCCAGATCTCCTCAGTCTCAGCTCCAGGACTCCTGCAGCTTCCAGCTCGCCCGGACCTGCTCTCAGTCAATCAGGGAAGGTGTTCCATCCGGACCTTCAATCCCTGCACCTGACGGCCTGGTTCCTGAGCGCTAGAGTTCCAGGCCTTGGGTCTTTCCGGCCGAGGTCCTCAATGTAGTTGAGGCGTCCGTAGAGTCGACCAGAAAATGCTATGCCTTCAAATGGAAAAGGTTTTCCATTTGGTGTCAGGGCAAGGGCTTGGACCCTTCCTCCTGTTCCTTGGCAAGCATCTTGGACTATTTATGGTCCCTTTCTAGTCAAGGGCTTAGGTCGAGCGACCTAAGGGTGCACCTGGCAGCCATCTCTGCTTACGGGCGGGCCGGAAGCAGTCGGATTGCGCAGGAGAAGAGGTGGTCTGGCGCTTTTTCAAAGGCCTTGATCACATTTCCCCCAGTCGGGAACCCCCACCTCCGTGGGATCTACTTCTGGTACTGGCAAAGCTCATGGGCAAGCCATTCGAACCTATGCACAGTGTGCTCTCTCCACCTGTCGTGGAAGACTCGCCTTCTTGGTGGCTATCACGTCCAGCCAGAAGGATGGGAGAGCTCCAGGCGCTTTCCATCGAGTCTCCTTACCTGGTCTTCCACAGGGACAAGGTTGTCCTCGCCCCCACCAATTCCTTCCGAAGGTGGTTTGGGAGTTTCACCTATAACCAGGTGTTGACTCTGCCGGTGTTCTACCCCAATCACACCTCGGAGGCGAATATAGACTCCATACTCTGACCCTAGAAGGGCGCCGCTTATTATAAGGAGCGCATGGCTGAAATTGGGAGAGGTTCGCCAGCTGTTTGTCACTCACGCTGAAGCCGTGATCTGGCAGACCTGCAGTAGCCGGACGTATAAGCAGGTGGTAACCTCCGCATAGATCTCTGCTAGGTGTTGATGTGGCATGGAGCCTCCCAGAGGCATAAGAGCTCATTCTACCCGCCATACTGCTGCAACGGTGGCTGCTTCCAGGGACGCCCTATCCAGGAAATCTGCAGGGCTGCTACCTGGAAGTCAGCAAACACCTTCATTACCCATTACCACATCGACCTTGAGTCGCGGGATGCTGGTTTGGGGCCTCGGTTCTCCAGTCTCTCTTTCCCAAGTAAGTATTGGGGGTGCGTCTTGCCTCCCTCCTCCCGGAGAACTGCTAGAGTCTGCCAATGAGTGTGGATGAACAACATATCCATGTCCTTAAATACAGGTTACTCACCTGTAACAGGGTTCTAGGAATGGTATATGTGTTCATCCCATTTCTCGACCTCCCGGCCGGCGCAGACCTGAGCTTCCAGGGCCAGATCTGGCGCATGGGGCGGAGCCGAGAGTTATACCACCCGGGTGGGTGGGAGGAGCAAGCTTGAAGACCTTCCGGCAAGATTTAAAGCGGCAAGGATACCTGCCAATGAGTGTGGATGAACAACATATACCATTCCTAGAACTCCTGTTACAGGTGAGTAACCTGTATTTTTCTGCCAGACTAAGTATACTTTCTACCATTTCCTTGTCCATTTCCTCCCCCTGAGAAGGGGGTCTGTATACAACCCCTGTGCAGATTGTGGTGCCATTGCCGGTCTCCAAATTTACCCACAGTGCTTCTTCTCCTCCCTGTTTACCCTTTTGTTCTGTTGCTTTGATTCCTTCCCTTATGTAAAGAGCTACTCCTCCTCCTCTTTTACCCTCCCTGTCCCTCCTGTAGATGGTGTATCCTGGTATGTTTACATCCCATTCATGGTTTTGTGTGTACCATGTTTCTGTGACTGCCACGATATCCAGATGTTCCTCCTCCATCAAGGCCACTAATTCAGGAAGCTTGTTACTCAGACTACGGGCATTGGTACTCATTGCTCTCCATTTTTTGATGGCTTTACTTTCTGTTGCAGCATCCCCCACTGACCTTTCTACCTTGGTCTTTTTCCCATTTAGTACCCTGTTTTGTAGGGAGAGGCTGGGATTTTTCTGCTGCTTATCAGTGCCCCCCCCCCTTTGACTAGTTTAAAAGCTTGCCGCTTGCCAATGAAGCATTTAAACCGATTGCTCAAAAGACTTGTTCCCTTCCTGGACAGATGCAGACCATCCTGCCAGTATAGGCTGGTGTCCCTCCAGGTGGAACCCCAGTCCCCAATGAAGCCAAACCCCTGTGCTCCACACCATTTTTTCAACCACTCATTAAACTGCATGGTGTAAAGTACCCTTGCCTCACTCGTGCCATTTACAGGCAGCACCTCTGAAAAGGATACTGTGTGTGCTACTTGTCTTAGGCCTCTCCCCAGTTCTACAGAGTCCTTCTGCACTGCTCTAAGCTCATGTTGAGCCAAGTCATTTGTCCCTAGGTGGACAGTGACATCCAGCTCAGACTCCTGTGCAGGTGTTCTCGTGATCCTGAGGATGCGCTTCCTGTCCCTACAAGCCATGGCACCAGGCAGGCAGTTTACTTCAGTTTTCCCTGCTCCCCGCAGTTCTATCCCCCAATAATTGAGTCCCCCACCAGGAGCTGCTTCCTTTCCTTGTGGCATCCTCTGCCTCCTTCCTGTGGGCCTCTCTTGTGACAGGTGTCCTCAGCCTCCTTAATCTCCTCCGTGGGTGCATCCATAGGGGAGCTGTGCTCCCCCAGAATGGTGTATGGATTGTGGAGTGGAACAACTGACTGGGTGTGCCTCTGTTCCACCCTCCTCACCCTCCCTGAGCCCACTGTGGTCCAACTGCTGTGCTTTCTTTGCAACCTCTGAGGGTAGTGGTGGTGGCTCTGGTGCTCCCTGGATGGGGGGGGGTTCCCTTCCTACCATCCAGTCTGGCCTGGGGGAAGGTTTTCATGTCAGATGAATCTAATTGATTTCTTTGACTGGGTGACCAAAGTAGTAGACCGGGGAGGGGCTGTGGACAAGGCCTACCTAGACTTTAGCAAGGCATTTGACGCAGTCCCACACAAGAGAGTAGTAGTCAAATCAACCAGCCTTGGAGTGGGTCCCAGGGTGGTAGCCTGGGTAAAACACTGGCTGAACAACAGGACACAGAAGGTAATTGTAAATGGAGTCCACTCTGAAGAAAGAGGGGTTACTAGTAGGGTACCGCAGGGTTCAGTACTGGGTCCAGTCCTTTTTAATGCCTTTATACGTGACATTGCATAGGGACTGGAAGGAAAAGTATGCCTCTGCAGATGACACAAAGATCTGCAACAGGGTTAATACACAAGGAGGTGTGGAAAGGTTGGAAGAATGGTCAGAAGTATGGCAGCTTGGATTCAGTGCAAAGAAGTGCAAAGTAATGCACCTGGGAAGCAAAATCCAGGGGAAGATTACACATTTGGGGGGGCGGGTAGTAACAATAACAAAAATGGAAAGGGACCTGGGGGTAATCATTTCAGATGACCTTAAGGTTGGCAAGCAATGTGAGAAGGCGTAGGGAGGACTGGGGGATACTGGGATATATAGGAGAGGCATCACCAGCAGAAAACAGGAAGTTGTTATCCCCTGTACAGACAGTTGGTGAGACCCCATCTGGAGTACTGCGTCCAGTTCTGGAGACCCCATCTCAAGGACATAGACAGGATGGAGGCAGTTCAGAGGAGGGCAGCTTAAAATGGTGCAGAGTCTGCAAGAGAAGCCATACGAGGAGAGGCTAAAGGAGCTTTAATATGTATACCCTTGAGGAAAGGACGGAGGGGGGACATGATAGAAACGTCTGAGTATGTCAGTGGAATCAGCAAAGTCCAAGAGGGTAGCATCTTTCAGAAAAAGAGATGCGCAAGAACAAGGGGTCACAAATTGAAGATAGAGGGGGGGACAGCTCAGAGACAATTTGAGGAAGTATTTTTTTACAGAGAGGGTGGTGGACGCATGGAACAGCCTTCCTGAGGAGGTTGTGGGGTCTAAAATCGTGGGAGAATTCAAGAATGTATGGGACAGAAATAAGGCAGTTTTTGTGGGGGGTAGGAAGAAATAGGCTGTTGGTTACATAGGATCTGCAGCTTATCCTCTAGGTAGGGAAATGGGCAGACTAGGTGGGCCAAGCAGTCCTTATCTGCCGTCAAAGTCTATGTTTCTATGTGAGCTAAAGTTTTTAACTTGGAAAGTAGCTTTTCTAGTGGACATCCCTTTGCTTGCAGAGTGTCTGAAGTTCATACCATGGTCACAGATCCCCCGTATACTGTTTTCTGCAACAGAAGGTAGTTCTCCATACACACTCTTTCCAGAGTGGTGCCAGAGTTCCATCTGAACCAGCCACTTGTGCTGCCTACCTACTTTGCTAACTTCCAGAATGAAGAAGAATACACTCTCAATTCTGTCGATATTAAGAGGGCCCGTAAGTTTTACCTGGACAGAACTAAGGACTTCAGGAAATCCTAACAGCTATTTGTCTCCTTCGATCACAGTCAGAAGGAACAGCCTGTTGGTCAGGTGCACTTCTGCCTGAATTGTGAGCTGTCTGCGCCACTGCTGTGCCATGACTCAGGTCAAGCTGGAAGGGCGAGTAAATGGCCACACCCCTGGTAGAGATTTGCTCTGTGCCTGTTGGAGTTGTTGGCAGAGCTGCAGCTTGGAATGCAGTGCACTTTTTGTTATGCACTGTGCCTTGGATGTCTATGCCAGGCAGCATGCCACATTTGTCAGGACTATCGTGACTAGACTTCGATCCTGTGTGAGCCCTTGGCTCCTACTGCCTAAGTCGGGGGAATTTCATCTGAGCTTGGTACTCTGACATATTAATGCAAATCAGTGGTGAAGATTGTTTCGTGGAAGATATGAAAATGCCGTACTCAACATAATTCTTGGTCTTCTAGGAATATCTTCACCTTTGATTCACAAAACCACACACCATCCCCCGGGCTCACTTCAGTCTGTTTATTGGTCTTAACCTCTTGTTCTTTGTTTGGGCTATAAAGATAGTGTGTTACTGGTTTGTTGACCCTTCTTGCGTGGATCACCAGGCTGGCTTATGCCCTTCAGTTTAGTGTATAAATGCTAGTTAGCTTATGTTGCATCTCCTTGGTAAAAAAGGTACTGAGGCAGTTGAGGGCTGCTGCTGCTGAGGTAAGCCATGCAGTGTGAGCCAATCTCACAGTGCCTTGCATGCAGGCAGCTTACTTCGGCCACAGCCCTCCTGAAATGTTCTGGCTCTTGCAGGGTCCTAGCATCTCTGTCTCAGACCCCTCAATATGAATCAGTGGTGAAGATAATCCTAGATGAAGAATTATGGTGAGTGCGTCCGGCCCGCTGGTGCAGCGGTAGAGTTACCACCTGCAGTGCTGGCGATCGGAGTTAAGGAATGAGCCTCGCTCGCTGAAGGGGGGGAAGATTGAACACCGTATGGGCTGCTCATCTCCTCGGGGGTTCGCTCCGCTATATGACTACCACCCGATGACCATGGCTGGCAGTGCAGTCTGGGGCACTATGAAAGGGACGGAGGACATCGGTGGGAAGCCTGGAGCAGCTGCATGTCTCTGCGGTCTGAGCTTATTAGGATTCTTGGACGCCTTCCTCCAGGATAACAGGGGCACTAAAGTGTAAAAATCCCCCACCCATGCTAGGAGTGGGTTGAGGGCCCTCTGGGTGAGCCATGGCTAGGGTGCTAAAACAGATTGAACTTGAAAAAAATAAAATTATGGTGAGTATGTAGTTTTTTTTTTTCCTAGCTGTCAAGTGCACACCGTGGGAGTAGTCAGCTCATTTGGCCTCATCATTGTGAATTTCGTCTGTGTCACTGCATCCCTTCTGTATAGTGGTGTTCCTTTCCTCATTTTATTTCTTTTTCAACGGTGTTAAGTCTTAAGTCTAAAGGGGCCACAGAATCCAAAAAGCCACCCATTATGCATCAGTGCCCCTGCAGGAACAAGGTGGCATCAAATAGCTGACTCGGTTATGTGGAGAGCTGAGGCTCTGAGTGCCTCACCTCCTGCCGCGCCAGTGACCTGGGTTTCAAAACAGACTTTGCTTGCTCAGGGCCCAGCAGGGAGGATGGATTGAGCATTCCCAGAGAGATCTGCTTTGGAGAGGGAGGTTACAATGCCTCGTTGCTCGTCTACTGCCTGCCACCTGGAGGAATCTGGGCAGCAGCATAGTGGGGTCACGTTATGGAGAGTGACCGCATGCAGGATGCCGTAGCGTCTCTGTGGAGGCGGAGCTCTCACATTGTATCCAGTGCATGTGCGATGGTCGGTGGAAAAAATGAGGGGAAAAAAAACTAGCATCATGATGACACCTGAACCCCACCACCACCACAGGTTGACAACTGGGCACCTCCAAAGAGATCCTTAGGCCAAGGATGAACAGGAGTGAAATAAGACCTGGAGACATTAGGTGATGGGGCTGGGAGTCTTTCTGATTGGGTTGACTGGGCAGCAGAAGTAGAAGAAACACAGGATAAAAAAAAAAGGTGGCATCAACTCTATGTGTCTGGCCTTGGACCGCCGTTTGACATGGATGCCCGTGATACCTGCTTTTCTGTGGACCACTACACCCACCAGAACCACGCATTGAAGTAGGGTTGGCCAGTCCCCACCTTCAGAGTCAGGCTTCAGACACAGGCTTCCAAGGTAAGGTGGTAGCTAGGCCCTTCCCCAACAGAATTTTAAAGTGGATGCTGCCGGCTGAATTTCTGAGATAGCTGGTGGGGCCTGTTCCATCGCTGTGTGCCTGGGAGTGTCTGGAAGTCAATCTTGATCACCAGCTTCTGTATCGGGGTTTGAATGTGAGCTGCAGTCACTTTTTTTTTTTTTTTTTAACGGATTTCACATTCTTTGCCATGAGGGATATCTTGGCTGTCTCGTTTGAGTTGCCTTCATAGAGGATTAAGCAGGATTGTGTTGATTTAGATAGGATTAGCCATGGGGCACATTTAAAGTGTGGTCATCTTGCTCCCTGATAGGCCATGCTCCTGGGTATGTCTCTGTTAGTTGTCAAATGCAGCTTTCACCCACTGGGTGCATCCAGTTCAAAGTTCACCTGACAATAGCCCAGTTTGTGGAAGTTTGCTTAAGCACCATGTTGTATCTAACTAAACTAGGCCCTTGGCACAGGGTACATCCCTGCTACTTGTGGAAAGAGATGGGCTGGCTTTTTGCTGCTCTGTGCCAGGCAGCTTTTTCTCTATGCTTGCTTGGGTGAGATACTCTTCGTCACTGGCCATGTTCTGGCTCTCGTGTGCAGCAGGCTGAGGGATAACTGAAGCAGCAAGCTGAGGGATAATTGAAGAGATGGCCATATCTCTACTTCTTCAAGCTGAGTAATCCTACACTATCACATGCATCTGTTGTGCTTCTTTCCCTTCCCCATTTGAGGGTACAGTCTGTTTAAAAAAAACGGAAAAAAACAGTCCTTTCACTGGTGGCATGCTGATTGCTTATTAGGAATTACTCGCTACTCTGGTTGGTTGGCACACTTGTGCCATCTCAGTTGCAGAGGGTTCCCATATTGCCTACCCTTTGCTTTGTTAGCCATTGCCCACATGAATACAGGGCAGTATCCTTTTCTTTGTTAGCCAGAGCCCACATAACTACAGGCAGTATTCTTTTCTTCGTTAGCCAGAGCCCAGGTGTATACAGGGCTGCTGCCTTAGTCTCACTACCTTTCCCACCCTACCCTTTGTCTGGTAAGTGGTGACTCTTGAGGTTCTGGTTCAATATCCAGACTGTCTTATCTGTACCACTTTATTATGCCTCATCATCTTCTCTTTGAAGTTGGTAGTTGGGTTGTATTCAGCTGTCCTATATTTTTCCTATATCCTTTCCCGATGCCATTGGGCTAGTGATCTTCTCTGTGTCAGTCTTCACCATTCATCACTACTGGGTACTGCACCAGAGCTAGGACCCCGCGGGAGACTTTTTTTTTTTTTTATTTTCTTAGGGTGGAGTTGACGCAGGGCACCGCGCTGCCCACGAGGCCAGCGTTCCATGTGGCGCTTGCGGGTTGGCCGGTGTCTGTCATCGACTCTGCCCTAGCTTCAGTTCTTTTTCTCCCACTGTTGAGTGCAGACCTCGTGAGGAGACTTATTGCAAGTGCGTTTTTGCAGCATAGTGTCAGTCGTTTTGCCTTGTTTTCGCAACCAGTCCTCGGTTCTGTTTCGCCCTGCTCGACATCGTTTCTGGTGCCAGTAAGACTGTTTTATTTATTATTAGCAATGTCGAGTATTGATTTTGTTGTTTACCGTGCGGTCATGTCTCATCCCGGGGGCAAGAGGTCGTTGAAGGTGGAGCAGCAACCAGTGTGTGTCTGTGACCCTGTAGCCACCTTTATTCCGTGACAGACCAGCATGACCGTTTTCTCCTGCCTCAGCCCGGCCCACAACATGGACGGATAACTGTAATGCCTGCTTCTCGATGGACCATCGAGTTCTTGAGGTCCACGCGTTTTAAGTCGGATGTGTGCTGCCAATTTTCGGGGGGCAGGTTCGCAGTCGGCGGGCCAAGTCAGACTCTCGACCTTCTCTGGTCCCTCCCAGTCCTAGACGGCCTGTGAGGAGGGAGCCTTCACCTTTCTCATCCTTGCCATGGCGAGGGCTCCTTCCATGGTGCAGGAGACCCAGTCTGCCCCTTTCGGGGGCAGGCGGGAGGCACCACTATGGCAGTCGCCTCTTCGGAGGTGAAGGCTCCCCCAGTGTTGTGTTCTGGGCCCTCCGGGCGTGGGCCAGCACCGTCCTCGGTGCAGACTGGTGGCGCTGCCCTTGGTTCCTGTGCCGTTCTCAGTGTCAGAAGCCTGAGGCGCAACGGCCATCCTCGCTGTCGCTCCTGGTACCGTTTGTGGCGCCAGGGATGTCGCCGATACTGGGGGAAATGCTGTTTCAGATTCTGGGTCTCTCTAGTTCTGGTGCATGTGCGGCGCAGGGGCTGGAGTCGGCGCTGTTTCCATGCTGTTTGCGGGGATGGGGGCAGCACCGCGGTCGGTGCCAGCCTTGGCTCCGGGGCCATTCGTTGTGTCAGGGTGGAGTGCAGTGCCATGCTCGATGTCGTTCCTGATTTTTTCACTGTTTGTGGCACCGAGAAGGGTCGCGGTGTCAGGCACGGTGCCGTGCTTGGCTTCGGTGCCACCTGCGGTGCCGGTGCTGATGGTGGTCCAGCCATAATCCAGGAACTGGTAGGGATCGAGGGGCGATCTGGCATCAGGCCTCTGGGTCTGTCTCCTCGGAGGTTGACTCTGGGTCTGATCCAGATTGGATCCCGGATTCTTTGGAATCTTCCAATCCCTTGGTGTCCAGCACCTTGGCTCCCACTCAGCCTCCATTTGGGGGTCAGCCGTTGCCAGTTGGTTCTGGGGTCAGTAGGACTGACCAGCCAGCAGTGGTCCACATGGCCGCTGCTGTGCAGCCCGGGGTCACTGGCACGTCTGCTCCTTTGGCTGGGGCATCCTGTTCTCTGGTGTGTTTGGACAGTCCAAGTTTGGGACACTCCGGGGCACCCCAGGAAGGGGAGGGTACTGTTCCCTGGGTGGATTCTTCAGAGTCTACTAAGAGTCGTCAGTTACCTAGGCTGATGGCTGTGGGGACAAGGTCCCTCTCGGACTCTGAAGGGTTGAGGAGTCAGGGTCTGGCGCAGCATGCCCTCACTGGGGCCCGGACGGGTTCTGGGAGGAGCCGCAGTGCAGACCCTCGCTCTTCCCTGGAACGCTCCTCAAGAAGGACTTCAACTTCAGAGGCCAGGGGCCGTCCGTCTGGACTCACATTGTTCCGGTCACTTCACGGGAGGATTTCTTCCCATGGGCACAACTCTGATCGTTCCGATCCAGTTGAATGCTGCTAGCTGCTGGGACCTTCGGTTCTCCCTCCCTGTGGGGAGTTTCCTTTAGGTCCCCCTGCCCTGATAGAGGCCATTCTCCTGCTGCTAGGAGCTTGTCCCCTGTACCTCTGCTTCCATCCCTGGCTATCCCAGGCATTCCCGGTCCTAGGGGACCTTTCACCTGGGAACAATTCAGAGGTTCAGCTGCACATTTCCCTACCTACCTTAATGCCCTGGACCAGTAGGTTTTCCATCATGCTCCCATGCAGCCAGACCCTGAATCTCAGAGCTCGCCTGCATCGTCATCCTCCTCCTCCTCGGAGGGAGAGGAATTGTCTGTCCACATCTCCCCAACGTCTGATCTTTCATCGTATCAGCGCTTCCTCGCGAGGATGCTGGACAAGCTCCATCTTACTCCGGTCCCTGTGAGCAATCCCGAGCATGTGATGCGTGCCTTCTTAGGCGAATACAGTGCAACCAACCTGGTGGTCTCCGCCTGGCCTGTCCCCTTCTGTTAAGCGTCACACTGGTTTTGGCTACGTCCCTTCTGCACTGTTCCAGCCCAGATGGACCTGTGCCAACGGTATTGCACCCCTCTCCCCGGGTCTCCAGGTACCTTGCCTCATCCTTTTTTGGGTTTGACTTGCCTGGACACCCCTCTGGGTCTGCCCAACTCGTGACTAACCCCCAGACTCGGACTCTGCGGACTTCGATTTTTGGGGGAAAAGGATTTTCTATTCGGCACAGATCCTGCTTTCCATTGCTTCACATCAGGCCCACTTTGCTTCCTATGATAGGCTTTTGTGATCCAGGCTAGGACAGCTCCTAGCCTCAATGTCTGATACAGAGGAAACCAGGCAAGCCATTGCCCTCTCTGCTCAGGGCCTGGAGCTAGCAAGGCGCCAAGGAAGGGCATCTTATGATGCCAGTGAGGTAGCCTCCAGAGCTATAGGGACAGTGATCTGCATTAGGCGGATGGCATGGCTTTGCTTATCCCAGTTGTCACCCTTGGCCCGGTGTAGGATGATTTCCTTCATCCACTGGAAAACCCACCTCTTCTCCAGCAGGGTGAGGCGGTGGCTTTCTGGACGCTTTCCCTCCCCCACTGGTTGCTCCCTGTCTCACCCGGACCAGTCTCAGGCCTCCCCAGGCCTGTAAGGGTTCTCCCTTCAGTGTCTCCCCCACTGGAGGCTAAGGGACTTAGTCCCTTAGGGAAGTATTGGGCCCCCATCGGGGGGCTCGGTACTCACCCAGTAGTGATAAATGGTGAAGACTGACACAGATAAGATATGAAAATTACGTACCTACCGTAATTATTGATCTTTCTGTGTATCTTCACCATTCATCACTAAAGCCCGCCCATGTTCCTCTTGGGGCCTCAGTCTCTAGGCTTCCCCTCCCCCCGTGTGTCTCCCTGTTGTTCTTCTCTCTCTCCTTTCCCTTGGGGTCAGGAGGAAGGGGACTCTGGAGGCACGCAGGAGTTTCTCCTGTACGGGGGTTTTGTTTTAGGTGGGGGGGTCCTCCTCCCCCTTCATTCGCTTTGTCTCTGCTCACCACCTTTTTCTGGAATGAGGTGAGGGATCGGGGGGAGCCCTCCCTTCCCCACCTCCATTTTTCCCATTGTCCCATATTGGATATCCCTTTGGCTATCCCTCCTTAACATTGAGGTTCTCCCTTTCTTTTGGGGGGGGAGAAGGGGAGAGAGGCACCCTTATTCCTGACCTCCCTTTTCTTAAGGTTTTGGCCCTTCTTGGGCTCTGCTGCTCATTCAAACTCAGGCTTTGCCTCCTGGCAGCTCTTTTAACCTAGTCACGTGGTCCAGATGATTCTGGTGTGTCATCAGTTGGCTCAAAGCCCCGGGGTCCAGGGCCAGCTTTAAGGGTGCAGTCTTCTCTTCTCCCCCTCCTCATCCTTATCGCTCTACTTTTCCTCTTCTTTCCTGAGATTGGGGCCTCTCCCCCTTTTCTCCAATCCCACGAACCTAGCTTCTCCTTCCTGTCTCCTCTGTCGCTTATTCTCCTTTTGGTTTTTATATCCTTTCCTTTTATCTGTCCTTTGGGCTCCCTTGCCCCACCGCTCCATCCCTTTTCCTACACTCTCCGGCGTCTCAGAACTGAGGCAAGGGTGGAGTCGATGACGGATAATGGCCAACCTGCGAGCGCACATGGAACATCGGCTTAGAGGTCAGCGCCGGCCCTGCGTCGACTCCACCCGTAGAGAAAAAGTCTCCCGCTGAGTCCTAGCTCCGGCGCAGTACCCAGTAGTGGTGAATGGTGAAGATACACAGAAAGATCAATAATTACGATAGGTATGTAATTTTCATTTTTTTCTCAAGTCCCATCTTATTTTTCCCCCACTTTGCTTCTGTCCTAGAGAACAGAACTGAAGTTGGTGAGGGAGTCAGCACCGGTTACTGGTAGGTACATGGCACCATGTTTTGGGGGAGGGGGGCATAGGCACCATTTCCAGTACCCTTTGTCGGTTCCCAGCCAAAGATTTGCTCCACACAGGGTTCTAATGCCTCTGGCCCAGAGCCATTAGTGGTACTCGATGGAAAGATATTAAGGAAGACCACCTAGTTACAGTAAGTGCGTATCTGATCTTTCTCAGTGTTTACTAAATCAGATGTACACACCTGTTTGTGGTTTGGAGAGCTGCACAAAAACAAAACTATATGTGTGTTTTCTTCTTTTGTTAGTGGAGTATACATGGCTAGCTGCCCCGAGATGTAGAGGATCTCAGCACCACATGTGAAATGATTTGTTTTGTTCATGCTAATCTGTAGGCTGGATTTCAGAAAAAATACAAAGTGCTGATACTCACTGCCTGATGTTGGTACATTGTGACAGTCTTGTATTTGCACAGAACATTAAAACTTGATTGATTTGAGATTTGTAATAAAAAAAAAAAGACTGTGTGACGCCGCCATGAGACACAACATCTCAGTTTTGACTGTGCATATTTGAAAAATATAAAAAGTGGTACTTTGTGTGTTTGACTTTAAAATTGTTCGGTGATGATATCTGCTCCATAGGAGTATGAAAGAAAATAACCTAAAGCATTTCTTGGAAACTAAAAAAGACTTGCAAAACGTCTTCTACATGATTAGAAATATGGTTTCATATCACAGCTCTTACCATTCTTTTTGCAGAGGAACTACATAGGACACCTACTGCCAAGAGGGCATCCTGGTGTCTGGCCCATTAGCAAAGTCTCCCAGTCTTTCTTCTAAGTACAGGAGGATCCCCGGCCCTCCACCACCACCACAGTAATGTGCCAACAATCCTGCTACTAAGACAAGCAAGTGGCATAATTTGTTGACACTGCACGGATCTTCTCTTGTAGGTGCAGTAGACTTAGCTCTGCATATTAATACACCTAAGCACTGAGGTGCTCTAGAAGGGCACCACTGACTCCCTGTCTGGGAGATTAAAGGTGTGTTTTTGCACACACTGGGTTTTGACACTGTTAAATCTCCATTGTGTGGAGAACAGTGTATAGTAACCATTTCCAGTGCGCCCATACACAGGAGCTGCAGAACATTACAGGTAGCCTGGTCCCCCAACCCAGCCATTTATGTCCCTCTGGTGGCTTCCAACACTGCAAGTGCATCACTGCAGGTGGTGGGAATGTCCACACACAGACCAGTAACTCATGTAGCATTTCTGTGTCTCACCACTGCAGTGTCTCACTGGAGCTCAGCTGGATCGGCTTGCAGTGCTCCCAGATATGTCTTGACTTATCCACTGGCAGCAGATCAGCAACACTGCACCATCCACTGCCATGTAGAGAATTAAATGTAAGCTGGAGTTAAGTTTTCTGTGGTGAAGGGCTGGGAGCGTGCATCCACTCCTAAGCAGAGGCCTCCCTGATGGTGACTCAGTGTTCTGTAGTCATGTCTTCACAGTAACTGCTGCTCACAACTGCCCTTCTTATGGAGGAGCTGTAATCCATGTTAAAACACCACTTTTTTTGTAATCTACAGTTTGTCCTTCTGCCAGCTGAACCTCTTCTGGCCTCTTAGGGTGACCTGTCAACCCCAGCATTCACTTGCCAGACCTGTTGCATTCCCATAGCTTGTCCCTATGACCGCTGGAGTACAGTCTAGGTGGATCAGGGGTGGCATGGGCCGTAGATACCAAGGACCTCCTCCTCCATGCAGCATGGTGTAATTCATCAATTTCACTTTACCTTCTCAAAGACGTATGTTGTGGGCAGCAGCAGTATCCCTACCGCAACCCAAGACTGGAAATGTACCTATGGACACGTCCCCAACTTCCTGTTCGTTTGCAGGAGTGCGTCCAGCTGGAACAGAAACCCAGGACATTTGTATGCAACTTCTGCCCCTTTGGGACGGCTTTAAGATGCTACTTTTGAGTCACATAGTTTGTCATTAAGTTATCAAGTTGATTGGATTCATAATGTTATGTCATGAATTGCTTGAGACTGAATCTCCTGAACACAGCCAAGCACTTCAGTTTTCTTTTTTATACCAGGTGTGATGGCTGTCAGAGATTCCCCATCAGCGGCCCTCGATTCAAGTGCAGAAACTGTGATGACTTTGACTTCTGTGAAAGCTGCTTTAAAACCAGGAAACACAACACCAGACATACGTTCGGCAGAATAAATGAGCCAGGTGAGTTTATACAAATGACTGTGCTGGTGTGCTTTGGGGTTACAAAGAAACAGATATGTTGTCGGCAGTTAAAAGTCCACCAGTCTACCCAGAACAATGACCTCCCTATTTCCCCTGAATTACCGTCTTGTAGCTGCAGTTAGCACTACTGCCTACCCCAAGCTTCCAGCCCACCTCATGAATGCCTCCTTTTTATCTTGCCAATCCCCTACACCTGTACAACCATTCTTGAACCCATTTCTAGTCCCTTTCCCCTGCATCTCCGCTGGCAGTCTGTTCTACCACTCCATCAGTGAAGTAAAATTTCCTGATGCCTCTCCTGACATTCCCACCAATGAGCCTCTTACTACTACACTACTTTTCCTGGTGGACAAGTCTTCATTGTTCACGTTGTTAATTTTCCCTCAGGAACGTGTACATCTCTCCTCTATCATGTTACCCCTCTCTCTCCTGGCTTCAGCGTGTACATGTTAAGAGCCTCCAGCTGTTCCTCATTAGACCTGCACTGCTGTCCTTGGATTGTCCTGGTGACCTTGTGCTGCATGGTCTCCAGCCTATCTCAGTCCTTTCTCTGGTGTGAACCCCAGAACTGGACACAGTAGTCCAGGTTAGGGGTCGTATCTCCCTTCATCTTTCAAAATGGAAGGGGATCACCACAGATGAATGGGTCCTAGAGAGAGAGTTGCAAGGGGGCATGCTCTGGAGCTTTTTACGAACTCCTCCAGTGCATCCTCCGCCTCCTTCCAGCTATCCTCCGGATCATTTAACTCTGCTGAAAGAGGAAGTACAATCACTGATACAAAAACATGCCATGGAACCTGTTCCTGCTCATAAAATGAATAATGGGTTTTATTCCAGATACTTCCTAACATAGAAGTTGACAGTAGATAAGGACCGCAAGGCCCATCCTGTCTGCCCATTTTTTTTACCTTAAGAATGTGCCATAGGCCTTTACTCTGTCAATGGCCTATTAATTCATACTCATCTGTACTGTTTCCTTATGCCTATCCCATGCCTGTTTGAAGCCCTGCACTGTATTCATATCCGCCACTTTCTGAGATAGGCTGTTCCATGCAGCCACCACCCTTTCTGTAAAAAAGAACTTCTAGGGACATGGATATGTTGCTCATCCACACTTATTGGTAGGTTCCTTGCCGCTTTAAATCTTGCCGGAAGGTCTTCAAGCTGGCTCCTCCCACCCACCCGGGTGGTAAAACTCTCGGCTCCGCCCCATGACGCCAGATCTTCCTTACCGCTTGGAAGCTCAGGTTCCCTCCTTAACGCTCTACGTATAAGACTGGTTCCTAATTCTTCGACGATTCGAAATCAAAAGTTTTGCTAAAGGACTTGGTCTTCTTTTCCTCGCGGCTGCGATGGACAAATCGACTCCCGGTTTCCGGAGGTGCCCTTGCGGGCGGAAGATGTCTAGGACGGATCCGCACTCCATGTGCGTCTACTGCTTGGGCCTTGAGCACGACCCGCAGGCCTGTGACTTGTGCTTGTCCTTTTCGGCCTATGTCCTTGAAGACTGTGCTGCCCGATTACAACTGGGGCGCCCCGAGAAAAGAATTCCACGGTTAAATCTAAAGAGGCCGGTGGGCGGTGTCCTGGCAGGCTCGGTGGATCAGCTCGAGCAGATGATCACCCTCGAAGGAAGCGGCGCAGGCAGCATTCTACCTCGGCTCTGACATTTGTCCCGCTCTCTCTCGGTGCCTCGTGCTCTGCTTCTTTCAAGGAGCTTTGTCTGACCCTCTCGATGAAAGGTGAGGGTTCAACTTCTTCTGGACCCTTTTCCAGGTCCAAAAAGAGCAAAAGTAAGTCTCACCGTCGACGCTCTTGGGAGCGGGAAAGATCCCCCTCTCCTTCTTGTCGACAGTCGACGTCGGTCGACCCCTCAGCTTCGGCCACTGGCTTCACGGTGTCCCCGTCAGGCCAGTTGACCGAGACTTCCGCTGATGCGGTCGAGATTTTTCTCGATCCGTTAGACGGGTTGTCGGCTGGAGAAGCTGAGAATCCCCTCTCCCCGGTTCCCCCAGTGGGAGTTGAGGATCCCGTCGGCTCGTCTGTGCCTCCGGTTCCGGAGCCTTCGGTAGGATCGTCTGAGCTGAGGGGAGTGTCGATTTCCGACACTTCTCCTCGCCTTCCTCGGCCTAGTCGAGACTCTCGGTCTCGGACATCCTCGCGGTCCAGCCGATCCCGCCATCATAGGCGGTCTTGGCACCGCGGCAAGCGGTACCGCCGCTCTTCCTTCTCCTCGGCGCAAGTTGCGTCGGAGGTATGAGGAACTCATGTGGCAACAGCTCCTTTTGACCGGGAATAAGCCGACCCAGTCGTCTTCCCCGGCCATTAAGTAGCTGTCACGAGGCCGGCGAAACAACCCCTCTTTGTAGCGAGGAGCCTGTTCCCAGGCGGTTGTTCGCCAATTCCAGCTGCCCACCGATTCTGGTGGAACCTCGCCCTCAGCCATTAATTGGGGCTCCGACCAAGAATTCTCGGTCGGTTTGGGTTTGCCCCATAGGCTGTCTGTCACCCTCACTCCCGATAAACCTTGGCAGGTGGAGGGTGGCTCAGGCCGAGGCAGCTCTTTGAGGACTCTTCGAGTCCGGATGATTCCTCCCTTTTCTCCAAGCGATTCGACTTGGGTCCTCGAGAGCACAGTCAGTGGACGATAGCCCTTCGTCCTTCTTAGGATTGCTTCGGCTCATCTCGGAGTCCACCGGGATGAAGCTCGAACCCGTTTCTAAACGGGCCAGGTATCCCCTCACGGAGATTCTGGACCGAGGGGATTCTCCTACGGAGGCCTTTCCGGTGGCCGAGGCCATAGTGGGTCCGGCCTTGGAGCTTTGGCAGCGCCCTGCTTCCTGCCCTGCGCCTTCGGCCAGGATGGCCAGGAAGTATGCGGTCCCTACCGGTTCCCTGTCCGGTTTTTCGGAACACCCCTCTGCGGAGGGGTTGGTTACTGACAGCGTTTTCCGGCGTGCGAGAGAGGATGTGGACAAACCTCCCGACAAGGAATCCAAGAAATTGGATTATGCCGGGCGAAAAGTCTATGCTGCGTCCTCTCTCGGCCTTCGTCAGGCCAGTTCGGCCGTCCTCATGGCACATTTTTCACATGCCCTGTTGGGCTCCCTGGATGAGGTCGTCCCTCATCTTCCTGCGGATCTGCAGACTACGGTCAGGCAGGTGCGGGACCAGGGCAGGGCAGTGGCCAAACAGCAGCTCCAGACTGCTTTGGACTTTGGGGACTCATGTGCCAGGTCGGTGATGGCCGCAGTGGCCATGCGTCGTCGGGCTTGGCTGAGGATATCCACTTTTACCTCGGATACCCAGCACAAGTTGGCGGATGTTCCCTTTTTGGGGACTGACCTCTTCGGCCCTGGGGTGGAAGGTCACCTGCAGAGGATCGAGAAGTCCAGTGCTACCTTGGACTCTGTCTCTTCCGCTCAAAAGGACAAGGGCACAAGCCACAGCCTAAGCCCTTTCGTCCTTCTGCGCCCGCGGCGCGCCAGGCCCAGCAACGTCAGGGCCAGCAGGCTCGAGCTTGGCATCCCAAACCCAAGCCGTCGGCTTCCTCCAACAGGAAGCAGGGAGGAAAAGGCCCAGGAGGTCCCTCGGCCGGTCCCTCCTCCAAGCCTGCCCAGTGACGGGCTGTGGGGTGTCTCCCCATCCCTGTCACCTTGCCCCTGGTTCCCCCCGTGGGGTGACAGCTCCGACACTTCCTTTCCGCCTGGTCCGCTATTACCACGGACAGGTGGGTTCTGGAGGTGGTGGGAAAAGGCCTGCCTCTAGAATTCGAGCAGGCCCCGCCCTTCAGAGCCGTCGCACCTCGGGGGGCCTTGGGGTCCGAAGCCTCACTGTCGGCTCGCCGAGCCGACATGGCTCTCCTCCTCCAAAATGAGGTGACCAGGGAGGTAGAGGACCCCCCTTCAGACCCGGGGTTCGTGTCCAGGTACTTCCTGGTTCCGAAACGATGGGGGGCTGGTGCCCCATTCTCGACCTACACGACCTGAACAAGTTCCTAAGGTCTCGAACCTTCAGGATGCTCACTCTGGCGCAGATAATACCATCTCTGGAACACGGCATGTGGTTCTGCTCTCTGGACCTGCAGGACGCGTTCTTTCACGTCCCTATCCGTCCGTCACATTGGAGATTCCTTCGCTTTCGAGCAGAGGGATCCCTCTTCGAGTTCCGAGCCATGCCCTTCGGCCTGTCTCCAGCTCCCAGGGTCTTCACCAAATGCATTGCAGTGGTGACAGCTTTCCTGCAGCGCCGAGCGGTCCGGGTGTACCTTTACCTGGACTATTGGCTGATAGCAGCCCCCTCCAGACAGGAGGTGGAAAGGTCCAGAGATCTGGCCCTCCAGGTTTGCTCTCAAGTCGGCCTTCTCATCAATGAGACCAAGTCGGAACTCGAGCCGAAGCAGGTGATTCTGTTTATCGGGGCAGAGCTCGACTCTCTTCGAGCCAGAGCACGGCTCCCGGCGGACAGGGCTGAGGTTCTTACCGCTTTTGCCCAATCATTTCTGGTTGGGCAATTGCGCCCTGCCCGGGACTTCCTGCGCCTCCTGGGTCTCATGGCCTGTACCAGCATAGTCCGTTGGGCACGCTGGCACATGCGCCCCCTTCAGTGGGGACTGGCCAGCCAGTGGTCACAACGCTGCGATCCATTGGACCAGCTAGTGATGGTGACCCGGGAGATGTGGAACGCTCTCCGGTGATGGACCGTTCCATCTCATCTGCAGGAGGGCATCCCGTTTGTCCGCCCCAAGCCGACGGTCTCTCTATCGACCGATGCCTCTCTGATGGGTTGGGGTGCCCATCTGTGGGAACACCGAGTGCACGGCCTCTGGTCCCCGCGGGAGTCCCAATGCCACATCAACCTGCTGGAGCTCTGAGCGGTCCGCCTAGCTCTCACCGCCTTTGCTCCGTTTCTCCGGGGTCAAGTGGTCCGAGTCCAGACGGACAATACCACGACCATGTACTACCTGAACCGCCAGGGCGGGACGCGCTCCATGCTTCTATGCAAGGAAGCTCTCCGCATTTGGTTACACATGCGCAGCCTGGAGGTGGATCTCCTAGCCATTCATGTGGCAGGAGCCTCCAACACCTTGGCCGATGCCCTGAGCCGGATAGGGGCTGCATCTCACGAGTGGTCTCTCCTGCCGGAGGTAGTACAAGATCTGTTCTCCCACTGGGGCACACCTCAGGTGGACCTGTCTGCCTCCAGGGAGAATGCGAAGCTAAGGCTGTTTCATGCCCGCCCCCCCTCAGCAGGGCTCGCTGCAGGGGGATGCCTTCTCGAGGCTCTGGACCCCGGGCCTCTTTTACGCCTTTCCCCCATTTCCCTTGATTCACAAGGTGCTTCTCAAGGCAAGGAGAGACAAGGCGCAGGTGATTCTGATAGCCCCAGACTGGCCCCGCCAGTTCTGGTACCCAGATCTCCTCAGCCTCAGCTCCAGGCTCCCGAGGCAGCTTCCAGCTCGCCCGGACCTGCTCTCAGTCAGTCAGGGGAAGGTGTTCCATCGGACCTTCAATCCCTGCACCTGGCGGCTGGTTCCTATGGCTAGAGTTCCAGGCCTTGGGTCTTTCCGGCGAGGTCCTCAATGTTGTTGAGGCGTCCCGTAAGGAGTCGACCAGAAAATACTACGCCTTCAAATGGAAGAGATTCTCCATTTGGTGTCAGGGCAAGGGCTTGGACCCTTCCTCCTGTTCTGTGGCAAGCATTTTGGACTATTTATGGTCCCTTTCTAGTCAAGGGCTTAGGTCGACGACCCTAAAGGTGCACCTGGCAGCCATCTCTGCTTACCGGGCGCGGGCCGGGAAGCAGTCGGTGGTGCAGGAAAAGGTGGTCGGGCGCTTTTTCAAAGGCCTTGATCACATTTCCCCTCCGGTGCGAGAACCTCCACCTCTGTGGGATTTACTGCTGGTACTGGCAAAGCTCATGGGCAAGCCATTCGAACCAATGCACAGATGTGATCTCTCTCACCTGTCGTGGAAGACCGCCTTCTTGGTGGCCATCACGTCAGCCAGAAGGATGGGAGAGCTCCAGGCTCTTTGCATCGAGTCTCCTTACCTGGTCTTCCACAGGGACAAGGTTGTCCTGCGCCCCCACCCGAAATTCCTTCCGAAGGTGGTGTCGGAGTTTCACCTTAACCAGGTGCTGACTCTGCCGGTGTTCTACCCCAATCACACCTCGGAGGCCGAATATAGGCTCCATACTTTGTACCCTAGAAGGGCGCTCGCTGCTTATAAGGAGCGCACGGCTGAAGTCGGGGAGAGGTTCGCCAGCTGTTTGTCACCTCGCTGAAGCCGCACCTGGCAGACCTGCAGCCAAGCGGACGATAGGCAGGTGGGTCACCTCCTGCATAGATCGCTGCTATAAGTTGGCGGGCATGGAGCCTCCCAGAGGAATAAGAGCTCATTCTACCCGTCATACTGCTGCATCGGTGGCTGCTTCAGGGGCGTCCTATCCGAGAAATCTGCAGGGCTGCTACCTGGAAGTCAGCACACCTTTATTACCCATTACCACATCGACCTTGAGTCACACCGGGATGCTGGTTTTGGGGCCTCGGTTCTCCAGTCTTTATTCCCTAAGTAGGGGGTGTGCGCCTTGCCTCCCTCCTCCCGGAGAACTGCTAGGAGTCTGCCAATAAGTGTGGATGAACAACATATCCATGTCCCTAGAAATACAGGTTCTAGGGACATGGATATGTTGTTCATCCACACTCATTGGCAGGTATCCTTGCCGCTTTAAATCTTGCCGGAAGGTCTTCAAGCTTGCTCCTCCCACCCACCCGGGTGGTATAACTCTCGGCTCCGCCCCATGACGCTAGATCTTCCTTAACGCTTGGAAGCTCAGGTTCCCTCCTTAACGCTCTGCGTTTGAGACTGGTTCCTATTTCTCCGTTTGCGGATTTAAAAATAAATTTTGCGAAAAAGACTTCAGTCTTCTATCCCTCGCGGCTGCGATGGACAAATCGACTCCCGGATTTCGGAGATGCCCATGCGGGCAGAAGATGTCTCGGATGGATCCACACTCCACGTGTGTCTACTGCTTAGGCCTTGAGCATGACCCGCGGCTTAGCGACCTGTGCTCATCTTTCCGGCCCTCGTCCTCGAAGACCGTGCTGCCCGATTGCAACTGGGCCGTCCGAGCGTTCCCTCGGTGAAGTCCAAGGAGGCCCGGTTGGCGGTGTCAGGCGGCGGGCTCGGCGGATCAGCTCGGGGATGGTGCGCCCTCGAAGGCGGCGCGGGCGTATCTTCCTCGGCGCGGCATTTATCCGCTCTCTCTGGGTTCTTCCTACCGGCTTCTTTTAAGGAGCTTTGTCTGTCCCTCTCCACTAAGGAGAAGGGCCTGCGTCTGCTGGACCTTATTCTCGGTCCAAAAAGAGGGACAGGGTAGAATCCCTCCGTCGGCGCTCTTGGGAGGCGGGAAAGGTCCCTCTCCCGGGCCGTCGACCGTCTGCTGATCGACCGCTCGGCGGCCACTGGCCTCACGGTGTCCCGTCAGGTCAGTTGACCGAGACTCCCACCGATGAAGTCGAGATTTTCTCGACCCATTGACAGGAGCTGTCGCCTTTAGCAGCGAATTCCCTCTCCCGGTTCCCGGGAGAGTTGAGATCCCGTGGGCTCGCCTGTGCCTCCGGTTCCGGAGCCTCGGATGGACCATCCGAGCGAAGGAGTGCGGTTCCGGCCGACACCTCCCGCACCGACCTCGGAAATTCCGGGACTCGGTCTCGGACCTCTTCAGCAGTCCAGCCGATCCCCGTCATGGCGGTCTCGGTCTCGGCACGCGGTAAGCGTCGCCGCTTCGTCCTCGTCCTCCTCCTCGGATGAGAGGCTCCAGCGTAAATTCGTGGCGATGCGAGGACCTTATGTTTGCAACCAACTCCTCCTGGCGGGAATGAGCCGACCCGTCTCCTTCCCGGCCATTAAGTAACTGTCACCGGGCGGCCGACACAACCCTCGACTTATCCGAGGCCTATACCAGGCGGTTGTTCGGCCAAAACCAGCTGCTCCACCGATTCGGTGGAACCTCCGCCTCCACAGCCACCAATTGGGGCTCCGACCAAGGATTCTCGATCGGCTAAGGTCTACCCCATCGGCTGTCAGTTACCCTCACTCCCGACCGACCTCGGCAGGTGAAGGGTGGCTCAGGCCAGAGGCAGCTCTTCGAGGACTCTTCCGAGTCCGAAGATGATTCCTCCTTTTTCTCCAAGCGACTGGACTTGGAGTCTTCAGGAGGTCAGTCAATGGACGATAGCCCGTCGTCCTTCCTAGGACTGCTTCGGCTCATCTCGGAGTCCACCGGGATGGAGCTCGAACCCGTTTCCAAACGGGCCAGGTATCCCCTCACGGAGATTCTGGACCGAGGGGATTCTCCGACAGAGGCCTTTCCGGTGGCCGAGGCCATAGTGGGTCCGGCACTGGAGCTTTGGCAGCGCCCTGCTTCCTGCCCTGCGCCTTCGGCCAGGATGGCCAGGAAGTATGCGGTCCCTACCGGTTCCTTGTCCGGTTTTTGGAACACCCCTCTGCTGGGGGTTGGTTACCGACAGCGTTTTCCGGCGCGCCGGCAACGCCAGGGATGTGGACAAACCTCCTGACAAGGAGTCCAAGAAATTGGACTATGTCGGGCGAAAAGTCTACGCTGCGTCCTCTCGGCCTTCGTCAGGCCAGTTCGGCCGTCCTCATGGCACATTTTTCTCATGCCCTGTTGGGCTCCCTGGATGAGGTCATCCCTCATCTTCCCGCCGATCTGCAGACTACGGTTAAGCAGGTGCGGGACCAGGGCAGTGGCCAAACAGCAGCTCCAGACTGCTTTGGATATAGGGGACTCATGTGCCAGATCGGTGGCGGCCGCAGTGGCTATGCGTCGGCGGGCTTGGCTGAGGATATCCACCTTTACTTCGGATACCCAGCACAAGTTGGCGGATGTTCCCTTTTTGGGGACTGACCTCTTCGGCCCTGGGGTGGAAGGTCACCTGCAGAGGATCGAGAAGTCCAATGCTACCTTGGACTCGGTCTCTTCCGCTCAGAAGGACAAAGGCCGCAAACCACAGCCTAAGCCCTTTCGTCCTTCTGTGCCCCCGGCGCGCCCGGCCCAGCAACGTCAGGGCCAGCAGGCTCGGCCTTGGCATCCCAAACCCAAGCCGCCGGCTTCCTCTAACAGGAGGCAGGGAGGAAAAGACCCAGGAGGTCCCTCGGCCGGTCCCTCCTCCAAGCCTGCCCAGTGACGGGCTGAGGGGTGTCGCCCCCATTCCCGTCACCTTACCCCTGGGTCCCCCCGTGGGGGGACGGCTCCGGCACTTCCGTTCCGCCTGGTCCGCTGTTTCCACGGACAGGTGGGTCTTGGAGGTGGTGGGAAGAGGCCTGCCTCTGGAATTGAGCAGGCACCACCCTTCAGGCCGTGCCCCTCGAGAGCTTGGGGATCCCAACCTCACTGGCGGCTGCGTCGAGCCGACATCGCTCTCCTCTCCAGAAGGAGGTGATAAGAGAGGTGGTGGACCCTCCTTCAGACCCAGGTTTGTGTCCAGGTACTTCCTGGTTCAGCGGACAGAGGCTGGCGCCCCATTCTCGACCTCTACGACCTAAACAAGTTCCCTAAGGTCTCAAACCTTCAGGATGGTCACTCTGGCTCAGATAATACCATCCTTGGAGCGGCGTGTGGTTCTGCTCTCTGGACTTGCAGGGCCGCGTTTTTCACGTCCCTATCCGTCCGTCTCACCAGAGATTCCTTCGCTTCAGCGGAGAGGATCCCTCTTGAGTTCAAGCCATGCCCTTGGCTTGTCTCCAACTCAGGGTCTTCACCAAATGCATGGCAGTGGTGACAGCATTCTCTGGCGCCCGAGGGTCGGTGTGCCCTTACCTGGGCGACTGGCTGATAGCAGCTCCCTCCAGGAAGGGCGCGAGTGGTCCAGAGATCTGGCCCTCCAGGTCTGCTCTCAACTGGGCCTCCTTATCAGCGAGGCCAAGTGAACTCGAGGCAAGCAGGTGATTCTATTCATCGGGCGCAGCTCGACTCTCTTGACCAGGCGCGGCTCGGCGGACAGGGCGGGTTCTTTCCTCCTTTGCCCGATCATTTCTGGTTGGGCAGTGCTCCCTGCCGGGACTTCCTGCGCCTCCTGGGTCTCATGGCGGCCTGCACCAGCGTGGTCCGTTGGGCCCGCTGGAACATCGCCCTTCAGTGGGGACTGGCCAGCCAGTGGTCCTGGCGCTGCGATCCTTTGGACCGCAGCTAGTCGGTGACACTGGGGATGTGGAACGCTCTCCAGTGGTGGACCGTTCCAGATCATTTGCAGGAGGGCATCCCGTTCGTCCGCCCCGAGCCGACGGTCTCTCTATCGACCGATGCCTCTCTGATGGGTTGGGGTGCCCATCTGGTGGAACACCGGGCTCATGGCCTCTGGTCCCGGGGAGTCCCGATGCCACATCAACCTGCTGGAGCTCCGAGCGGTCCGCCTAGCTCTCACCGCCTTTGCTCCGTTCCTCCAGGGTCAAGTGGTCCGAGTCCAGACGGACAATACCACGACCATGTACTATCTAAACCGCCAGGGCGGGACGCGCTCCATGCTTCTATGCAAGGAAGCTCTCCGCATTTGGTCACTCGTGCCGCAGCCTGGAGCGGATCTCCTAGCCATTCACGTGGCAGGAGCCTCCAACACCTGGCGATGCCCTGGGCGGATAGGGGCTGCATCCCAGTGGTCTCTCCTGCGAGGTAGTACAGCATCTGTTCTCCCATTGGGGCACACCTCAGGTGGACCTGTTTGCCTCCAGGGAGCGCAGCTGAGTCTTTCCATGCCGCCCCCTCAGCAGGGCTGCTGCGGGGATGCCTTCTCGAGGCAGTGGACCCGGGCCTCTTTTCGCCTTTCCCCATTTCCTTGATCCACAAGGTGCTTCTCAAGCGAGGGACAAGGCGCAGGTGATTCTGATAGCCCCAGACTGGCCTCGCCAGTTCTGGTACCCAGATCTCCTCAGTCTCAGCTCCAGGACTCGCGGCAGCTTCCAGCTCGCCGGACCTGCTCTCAGTCAATCAGGGAAGGTGTTCCATCCGGACCTTCAATCCCTGCACCCTGACGGCCTGGTTCCTGGCGGCTAGAGTTCCAGGCCTTGGGTCTTCCGACGAGGTCCTCAATGTAGTTGAGGCGTCCCGAGAGAGTCGACCAGAAAATGCTATGCCTTCAAATGGAAAAGGTTTTCCATTTGGTGTCAGAACAAGGGCTTGGACCCTTCCTCCTGTTCCTTGGCAAGCATCTTGGACTATTTATGGTCCTTTCTAGTCAAGGGCTTAGGTCGACGACCCTAAGGGTGCACCTGGCAGCCATCTCTGCTTACAGGCGGCGGGCCGGGGAAGCAGTCAGTGGCGCAGGAGAAGGTGGTCTGGCGCTTTTCAAGGCCTTGATCACATTTCCTCAGTGCGGAATCCCCACCTCCGTGGGATCTACTGCTGGTACTGGCAAAGCTCATGGGCAAGCCATTCGAACCTATGCACAGGTGCTCTCTCTCACCTGTCGTGGAAGCCGCCTTCTTGGTGGCTATCACGTCAGCCAGAAGGATGGGAGAGCTCCAGGCGCTCACCGAGTCTCCTTACCTGGTCTTCCACAGGGACAAGGTTGTCCCGCCCCACCGAAATTCCTTCGAAGGTGGTGTCCGGAGTTTCACCTTAACCAGGTGTTGACTCTGCGGTGTTCTACCCCAATCACACCTCGGAGGCGAATATGGGCTCCATACTCTGGACCCTAGAAGGCGCTGCGCTTATTATAAGGAGCACACGGCTGAAATTGGGAGAGGTTCGCCAGCTGTTTGTCACCTACGCTGAAGCCGCATCTGGCAGACCTGCAGCCAAGCGGACGATAAGCAGGTGGGTAACCTCCTGCATAGATCTCTGCTATAAGTTGGCGGGCATGGAGCCTCCCAGAGGGATAAGAGCTCATTCTACCGCCACTGCTGCTGCTTGATGGCTGCTTCCAGGGGCGTCCCTATCCAGGAAATCTGCAGGGCTGCTACGGGAAGTCAGCAAACACCTTCATTACCCATTACCACATCGACCTTGAGTCACGCCGGGATGCTGGTTTTGGGGCCTCGGTTCTCAGTCTCTCTTTCCCAAGTAAGTATTGGGGTGTCGTCTTGCCTCCCTCCTCCCGGAGAACTGCTAGGAGTCTGCCAATGAGTGTGGATGAACAACATATCCATGTCCTTAGAAATACAGGTTACTCACCTGTAACAGGAGTTCTAGGAATGGTATATGTTGTTCATCCATAAACCACCTCCCGGCCGACGCACAACCTGAGCTTCCAGCGGGCCAGATCTGGCGTCATGAGGCGGAGCCGAGTTATACCACCGGGTGGGTGGGAGGAGCAATTGAAGACCTTCCGGCAAGATTTAAAGCGGCAAGGATACCTGCCAATGAGTGTGGATGAACAACATATACCATTCCTAGAACTCCTGTTACAGGTGAGTAACCTGTATTTTCTGACCGTCAACCTGTTTGCCACCCAGTTGACCAACTTCTGACCCACCCCGAGCCTACCCATCTTATTTATCAATTTTTTCTGTGGAACAGTGTCGAAAGTTTTGCTGAAGTCAAGGGAGGCAACATCAACTGCTCTCCCTTGGTCCACCACTCTGGTTACTCAGTTAAAGAAATCTATGAGATTAGTTTGACAGGACCTTCCTTTTGTAAACCCATGCTGTCTTGGATCCTGTGCCCCTATGGATTCCAGGTGTTGCACTATCATACTAAAATACCAGCAGAATAGGCCTAACAGTCTTTCACGTCTGCTCGTTTGGTCAGCCCCCACCCTGGGAGCTGACCTTGCTGCCCCCCTCGCCTTCTCTGGCTTCTCCCTTCCCAGTTCCGGATATTCTCACTGCATTGGATTTTGCTTCCAGAACCCTTCCCCTGTACCTGTCCCACCCCCTCCTGAATCCCTCCACCTGCCCCCTGGGCAGCACATTCCATGGCTCCACCACCCTCTCAGTGAAGTAGCACCTCCTCCTTTCTCCCTTGAATCTCCCCCCGCAGCTTCCACCCATGCCCTCTAGTGGCCCGCCTCCTCCTTCCTTCGAAGCACCGTGACTGCTTCTCCCCTATTTACCCCCTTCATGTACCTGAAGACCTCTATCATGTCTCCCCCCCCGTCCCTTCTCTCTTCCAGTGTGTACATATTTAACTCTTCGAGCCTCTCCTCATAGGTCCTGTCCCCAAGCCCCAAATCATTTTGGTTGCCCTCCTCTGGACCCTCTCCAGGAGTTTAATGCCCCTCTTCAAGTGTGGCCTCCAAAACTGCACGCAGTACTCGAGGTGCAGCCTCACCAAGCAGTTATACAGAGGGAGTATCACTTCCCTCCTTCTGGAGGTGATCCCCCTAGTGATGCATCGCAGCATCCTGTTGGCCTTGGCTGCTGCCCTCCTGCAAGTCTCTGATTTATTTATCTTGACATCGACCACTACCCCCAGGTCCCTCTCATCCATAGAGACTTGTAGCATTTCCTTAAGGAGGGCCTCCATAATCTTGCCCACTACTGAGGTAAGACTGACTGGTCTGTAGTTCTCTGCCTCCTCTCTGCTACCTTTCTTGTGGAGCGGGATCACATGAGCCCTTCTCCAGTCTTCTGGGACCTCTCCTGTGCTCCGAGACTCACTAAACAGTTCTGCTAATGGCTCTATTTCCACCCTTAGCTCCTTAAGTACCCTAGGATGTATGCCATCAGGTCCCATTGCCTTGTCAACCCTGAGCTTAGTGAGCTCTTGTAGGACCCTTTCTTTTGTGAAGGGAGTAGTGCTCACCTCCCTCCCTCCCCCCTGTGTCCATGGTGCTGAGCTGTGGGCCCTGCCCTACGTACTCGTCAGTAAATACTAAGCAAAAGTATCTATTTAGGATAGATGCTTTTACAGGGTCCTCCTCCTCACATATCCCCTTTTCTCCTTTGAGCTTAGCAATACCCCCCTCTGGACTTTCTTCTTTCAGTAATGTATCTATAGAAAGTCTTGTCACTTTCTTTTCTGTTCGTGCTAGTGTTTCCTCAGTTTGGGACTTTGCCTGCCTTACTGCCTTCCCTGCTTCCCTTAGGGCAGTTTGGTATGCCTCCCTATCTTCATCTCGTTGTGTTCCCTTATATTTCCTGAAGGCCAGCCTTTTGGCTCTGACCTTTTCTGCTACTGTATTTGAGAACCAAAGTGGTTTCCTTCTTCTTTTGCACTTCCTTTTCTAACACAATGGGATGTTGCTTCAAGTATTGCATCCTTAATGCTTGCCCACTTTGCCTGTACCCCTCACCTGTGTTTCTTTTGCCAGGGCTAGCTTAACTCTTTGGCCATCTTATCAAAGTCAGCTCCTCTGAAGTCCCATTTTTTTGCATTGGAATGGGATGATTTAGATATAGTGGCCAAATTGATCCATACCATGTGATGGTCACTGGCCACCAGGTGACCATCTACCTGGAGATTTGTGATCCCTTCCCTGTTAGTCAGTCCTAGATCTAGGATAGGCCTGTCTCTTGTGGGTTGTTGTACCAGTTGTTTGAGGCCCTCCCTCTGCAGGGAATCCACCATGTGTCTAGTTCTGGCAGATGTTCCTCCTGGTATTGACCAGTCTGTATCCGGCATGTTGAAGTCTCCCATTATCAGAACCTCCCCTTTAGCTGTCATGTTTTGTATATCTTCTAACAGTAATGTGTCTATGTCATCCCCCTGGTCTGGGGGCCTGTAGACAACCCTAGTTCTTATGGCTGTCCCATTTCCTGTTTCCAGGGTGACCCACAGTTCTTCTGGCTCCTTATGTGTATTCTGAATTTCTGTAGCTTTGATATTTTCATCGACATACAGGGCCACTCCACCCCTTTTTGCACCTCGGTCTCTTCTGAACAGTACATAGCCAGGTACTGAAGTCTCCCAAGTGTGGTTACTGGTAAACCACGTCTCACTAATTGCTACTATGTCCAGTTTGGCCTCTGACATTATTGCCTACAGGTCTGGGATCTTATTTCACAGGCTGTGAGCATTTGTGTACATGATTTTTCATTTGCCAGATTTCGGTGTGTTAGTTGTTGGGTGAGGTTTGGCATTTCCCCAGTGCGTCGTATGGGGCGACTGACCTTTTTTCTTACCTGGTGATGCAAATGAACCCCAAACATGCTGAATCCCTGTTTGACCACTAGTTGAGGGGGGAGGGGTGTTCTTTCCATTCGACGTGTGGGGTGCTGCACCCCTCTCCCCATTTGCTAGTTTAAATATTCTGCAAAGACATCAAACTTCTGCCCCAGTGCACCGACTCCCTCCTTAGTCAGATGCAGTCCATCGAATTTAAAGAACTTTTGCTCCCAGAACTGTTGCCAGTTCCCTACAAATCTGTGTCCTTTTTCCTGGCACCAGCCCTTGAGCCACGTGTTTAGCTCCCCTATCTCCCCTTCTCTGACCTTCCCTCCATCTGCCCCCCTCTCCCAGACTGGCAGGATCTCAGAGAAGGAGATGTCGGACGAAATGGATGATAGTTTGTCACCCAGCCTCGTCAGATGTTCCTTGGTCTCCACAGCTGACCGGCTGGCGAGATCATTAGTCCCTATGTGTACCAGGACATCAGTGTTTTCTCCTGCTTTGTGAACAATTTTAGCAATGCGGTCAGTCTCTCTCCACGCTGATGTACCTGGGAGACATCTGACCACTACCACTGGCTGGAGATGGGTATCAACTCCCCGAATCATGGAGTCTCCTATGATCAGAAGTTTTTTGGATTTCCTTTTTACTTTTTTTGTTTTGGTTCCTGATTTGGGCGAGTTTTGTTGTGCTAGCTCCTGTGCTGCAGTGTTCTGCTCTGCAGTGTCCTCTGCCCCTTTGTTTGATTTCGCAGATAGAGGCAGATACCTGTTTGTAGTGTTTATATGTTTTTTGGAGGTAATATGTTGGAGAGCAGAGAGTGATGGGGCACCCGATTTGCCCCTTCTCACCACCTGCCAACCTCCTGGACCAACTACCCTCTGCGGTCGAGGTTTTTCTGTTGGGTGTTGGGGAAATGGTGGGTGGTTCTTATAATGTATTTCCTCTTGAATATGAAATTTGAGGTGCGCAATCTCTGCCCATGCTGCCCGGAGCTGAGGCCTAAGATCTCCAATGGCCCTGCATGTAGGACAGTGTTCTAATCCTGTAAGACTATCCTTCTGAAAAGTGTTCCGCAGTACCTGCAGTTAATGATATCCATTCCAGATAAGTTGCTGGGTTTATAACCTGGTCAGAGTAATTAGAAGGAAGAAAATGCAAGTAATGGTTTAATTTTGTGTTTTGTTTTCGCATAACTTGTTATAACAAATTACTAGTGCTCCTGTAAATGAGCTCACCTTGTGGATGCCCCACTGATCCGCCCCTTCCTGCTTTGCCACAGGAAATGTCACAACTGTGGTACCCTATAAAAGGAGTATAGTGTGGGATGGTTGGGGATGGGGGTGGGTGGCTGGGCCCTTCCCCTGCAGAAAAAGAAGAACCATGGATGAAGGAACAAGGAGGTAAGAGCAGAAACAATCAGTCAACAACAAATGCAGTAACCCTGAAAGCTTATCCTAACGTTACATAAAACTGTAAAACCTGTAAAGCACCACCTGTAATAATTTCAGAGAAGATATACCCTGTAAGAAACACTTTGCTACAGAGAAAAATAAAGCAGTAACAGAAGATCTTTTCTTGTCAATCTTCACCATTCATTACTGCTTGGGTAGTGCCGGAGGCGCGCACCTGCTACTGGAGAAATTTTTTTTTTTTTTTTGAGTCGGCTCCAACAGCACCGCCCACGAGAGCGACGCGCTGCGTCATGCGTGAGGGGCGGCAGTTAGGTGCCGCAGATTCCTCCTCCATCTTGGTTCTGTTTCTCCCGCCATCGAGGCTGCACCTGCTGCATGGTCAGATTCAGTTTTAGGCCTAGTGCGACTTCAACTGTTCCAGACTCCTTCTCTTGTTTTTCTCGACGTCGTCACTGGTAAGACCGTTCTTTTCCTTTTCTTTTTTCGACAGCGCCGACAGCATTTTGGTCTTAATTTTTCGCATCATGTTAGATCTGGGGCAACATGTCGAAGGCTGGCCACGCCCCTACGTCGGTGCTCCTGTGGCCGCATTTTTCCGTCACGGACCAGCATGATGTTTGTCTCCATTGCCTGGGACCCAACCACAATATGGATGCGTGTGACGCCTGTTTCTGGATGGACCGTCGCGTCCTGGAAGTCCGCGCGTTTAAGATTGGCAAGACCCCGCTGACTTTCGGGGGATGGCGTCGCTCCAGGGATTCCCAGGTAAGGTCTCTAGACCCTTCCTCCAGGTCCCTCTCAGGCCTATACGGTCTGTAGAGGAGGAGGAGGCTTCCTCATCTTCTCTTGCCGAAGAGGAGGCTTCTTTTGTGGTATCGGAGGAACGCTGAGGTCCCTCCTGGGGCCGCGGCGGGGACACCGCCTCGGCAGTCACCTCCTCGGAGTTGCAGGCTCTCCCAGTGTCGAGGCCCAGGTCTGCTGGGCCCGGCATCGGTGGTCCCTCGATGACGCCTTCTGGCGCAGTTTCGGATCCTGGCACTGTTCGCAGTGACGGTGATCGAGATCGCGCCGTGTTGGCTCTCGGCAGCGCCGTGGGCCTGGTCAGTTCTAGTGGTGCCGAGTCTGGTCACGGTGCAGAGGGTGATGCCGTGGGTCTGGCCAGCACCTTTGGGGAGTCGGGTCGGGTCTAAGCATTGCAGGGGGTCTGGGGTCGTCCGGCGCCGCCGCTGGCGCCAGTGCCGTTCTCAGTGCTGTTTCACTGGAGACCCCCGGGGTGGCCAGTATTGTGGTCCAGCTGGTCTGTTCCTCCTCAGAGATGGATGTTTCAAATGTGGACCTGTCCTGACACCCTGACTCTTCGGAGTCAGGGTCTCTGGTGGGATGAGGTACTAGGCGGCCCAGCGCACCTATTCCTCTGTCTCCGCTGCTGTCCTCCCCTGAGGCCTCCCAGGCTTGGGTTGGTCTGGGGTCCCAGGAGGAGGAGGATGAAGCGGAGGTGGAGGGAGGGCTCTCCCTCCTGAGGGTGTCGTGACAGCTGCCGATCCCGGTGCTGCTGCACCCCCTTGGGGTGGGGGGGTCGTTGGGGTCGAGGAGGAGGGTGTTCTCAGAGTCCGGGGGGTCGAGAGACAGGGTTCGGGTGCCTCTGTCTTCACCTGCCATCCCTCGAGGGGCCAGTAGGAGCTGTAGCGCTAGACCCCATCTTTCCCCCTCGAGCCCCAGGGACCCCTCTGGTGGCGTTGCTGTGGGCTGCCCTTCTGGATCCATGCAGCCCCAGGTTTGTCACAGGGGAAGATCCCTTACTAGGCTCTCCCAGGCTTCGCATCCCCAGGGTTCTGTTCTGCGACCTGGTTTGTTGTCCATGATCCCGCCAGCTTGGGCTCCGTTCCCCGGATTCCAGAGCCTCAGCAGAAGACAGTTGCCTCGTTGTAGGTGCCCCTGTCCCATTCCTCTGCAGCCAACCCACTCTCTCCCAGGCCATGTCGGTTCTACGGGCCCGTTATACTGGAAGACGTTCAGAGGCTCTGCGGCGGCCTTCCCCTCATATGTTAGTTACATGCATGAGCGGGTATTTTACCTATCCCCACTGCCGCAGGAGTCCTCTGGACATTCTAGATCTCCATCATCCTCGTCTCCCTCCTCTGAGGGAGAGGAACCCACTGCTCATCTCTCCTCCGATGCTGATTTCACTGAATATCAGCAACTCCTTTCAAGGATGGTGAGGGATCTTCTTATCTCCTTTGTTAGGCGAGACAATACTGAACAGGAGACGCGTGAATTCCTCGGTGAATTCAGTGCCCAGCATTTGGTGGTACTATCCTGGCCTGTTCCCTTCCAGGAGGCTTCTATCCGTTCCTGGCAGTCACCAGCAGCCCTTTCTCCAGCCCCGGCAGACTGTGAACGATGGTATTGTACCCCATCGGAATCTGTAGGTACTCTCCCCAACCCACCTTCGGGATTGGCCTACCTAGAAACTCCCTCCAGGCACCGCCGACTGGCGCACGACCGTCCACCGGACTCAGATTCTCTACAGTTTGACCGGTTGGGGTGAAGAGTGTTCTCTTCCTCTTGTGCAGTGTTATGCATTGCATCACATCAGGCTCACCATGCTGCTACAGTAGGCATTTGGTCAGTGCTTTCCCAAATCTTAGCATCAATGCCTGATACGGAGCAAACCAGACAAGCTATTGCCCTCTCTGCTATAGGCTTGGAGTTGGCAAGACACCAAGCAAGGGCATCTTATAACGCCAGTGAAGTGGCTTCCAGACTTGCAGGGACAGCGATCTGTATTAGACAGATGGCATGACTTGTATCAAAGTTGTCACCCCTGGCCCAGCGAAGGGTGATTCGCTCCACTTTCCGGGGGACCCGTCTCATTTCCTCCAGAACTAGGAGACTTCTGCAGGGGCTCCCTCCGTCTCCCCATCCTCAGGGGACACCTCCTAGCTCTCCTCCACCATAGGCTTCTCACTTGATTAGCCCAGGGTCTTCCACTTCTGTTTCCCACCAACAGGAGGCCGGGGGTCTTGCTCCCTCAGGGTTTCTTTATAACCCCCCGGGGGAGGGGGAGCTTGGTACTCACCCAAACAGTAATGAATGGTGAAGATTGACAAGGGAAGATATGAAAATTACGTACCTACCATAATTCTTGATCTTCTCTTGTAACTTCACCATTCATTACTGATACCCACCCACCTTCCCCTCAGTGGCCTCCTACTGCGGCGTCTCCCCCTCCCTTCTCATTCCTCCTCTTTTCTTTGGCCTTTATGCCAAGAAAAAAAAAAACTATCCTGGTTTCCGTCCTTCTTGGACGGATCTTTTTTCCTCAAGGTAAAGGGGAACGAGTAGGACTTTTCTCCTATCCTGAGGGAACTCTTTCTGACTGCCTCTGGGGGTGACCTCTGGGCTCCTTAGCCATGATGTTTAGCTCACAGCTGAAGAGACCGTCCCTCTTGGCTCGGCCTCAAAATTAAGGTTCCCCCAGGCGGGCATTATTTAATTGTCAGCTTCTTCTGGTTGGTGCTTCTGCACTTCTTAACGTTGAACTGCTGCCTTTGCCTTGCCTTCAGGGAGTCCGATTGAGTTCCCACTCTATCCTTCATACAAAGCTGCTCTTTGCAGGGCCTAACCCCTACCCACACACTTCAGTGTTAGCACTTAACAAGGTGCTAAGGGGCTAAACCCCCCCCAATAGTTGGGCGCTCTCTTTCCGGAACAATTTTCTGTCCGGCAGTCTGTAAGCTCTCAGCTAGAGTGTAGGGAGTTTTGATGATGAGATTATAGAGAACCTACCCTTTGTGTCCAATCTATACAAGCGGTTCAGTTGAACCTTTTCTCACTCCTACTAAGAGGGATGCTTTCTCCCTTGGTTTTTGGTTCCGAGCTTATAACCCTCTCAACCAATATATCTATGGGCAGTGTTCTCCCTTCACAACATCCCTTCTTTCTTCTTCTTCCTTTTCTCTTTATCTGTTCCTCCCTTAGAGCTGCCCCAGATGGTAGGCCCTGCTGTCCCTTAGAGTATTTATTCTCCCTCTTCCATCTGACCTCTACTGGCTTATTCCTTCTTCATTTTATATCCTTTCCTTTTTCTATCCCTCGGCTCTCTTGCCTCGCTCACCCCTTTTTTTTCTTTACCCTTTTTCTTGCCTCTCCGGCTAGCGGAACTGAGATGGAGGAGGAGTCTGCGACACCTAACGGCCGCCCTTCATGCATGACACAGCTCGTCGCTCTCGTGGGCGGCGCCGATGGAGCCCACTCAAAAAAAAAAAAATTGCACGTAGCGGGTGCGCGCCTCCGGCACTACCCAGGTAGTAATGAATGGTGAAGATACAAGAGAAGATCAAGAATTGCGGTAGGTACATAATTTTCATATATACCTTGCAAAAGACGATTTGAATCAGAAGATTACAGCAATAATCTGTTAGCATATACCTGTAGGCACACCTTGTAATAATGCAGAAGAAGGTATACCAGCAACAACAATTTGAATCAGAGAAAAATAAAGCAATGAAATGTTGGCAACAAACAGTAGCAATTCCTGTGAGTACAAAATAAAAATAAAACACAGTAAATCTGCTTAGCCAAAAGAAGTCTTAATCATTTTCCCCTTGCTCTGGTAGGGTTCTCTGCTCTGTCCTTTCAAGCAATTTTAGAAGGAAAGAGCTCAGGTGAAGCTAGGTGCCTTGGCCAGGAAACCTCTCATTAGAAATTCAGTCCTGGCTTGGGACCTGAATTTTGTTTTAGAGAAGCATATTGTGGCTCTTTTTGAACCAGTTGTGAGCTGTGGCTTAAGTTTTCTTTCATGGAATGTATTATTTTTGGTTTGAAATCACTTCCTGCTTGAAGGATTTTGGAGCTACAGGCTCTCATTTGTAAGCCTCCCTTGATTTTCTGTAGAGACAGTGTCTTTACATACAAATCCCAAGTTCTTACCAAAGGTGACTTCTATTGGAATCAAAACATCCACCTCCCAGTATACTACCTGGAGTATGTCCGTCCAGGAAAAGCATTACTCCATACTTTGGATGTATATAGAATTAACCGCACCAAGGACTGTAGAAAGTCCTTTCAGCTTTTTGTTTAGTTTGCCCTGGGAAAGAGGACGCCCCATGTCTAAACAGCACCTGTTCAAATGGCTGGCAGATTGTATTAGTCCTGTTATAGGAAGTACGGTGAGGAACTTCCTGGTGTCTGTGATCATTCTAAAAGAGGCGTAGCCCCTTCTGTTGCTTGTTTTCAGACCGTTTCTGCTGCAAAAAGCTGCGCTGCTGCCACATGGTGTACTGTCCACACCTTCACTAAGCATTACAGTCTGGTCATTGTCTGTCATAGATGAGCTGGTTTTGGCCTAGTTGTGCTGCAAGGCCTGATATCATAAGCCTGTAGGCACCAGCCACCCAGACTGTTCACTTTTGGTACTGCTTGGGATTCGTTCCAAAGGTGTGGCCTGATGAGAGATCCTTGAAGAAGATAGAAGAGTTACATACTTGTAGTAACAGGAAATCTTCGAGAATCTTTTTCATCAGGCCATCCCGTCCCACCCTCCTTCCCCCTTAGGGGTATGACATGGGATTTTCTGACTTGCTTCATTCCATAGCTGCTTTATCCAGCACCAGTACTGCCAGATATGGTGGGTGCTGGCATTTTCTCCTGGTTTTCTACAGAGAGGTCCTCCAAGCATAATCTTGGGCGGGGAACTGAGGAGAGATGGGGCCACCCATGTTTATATCGATGCTGGCAGACGATGTAATGATGGGCAGCCCATGGCTTGCAAAAGTTTCCGTGTGGTTCTAGTGCTGACGCGGGCATAGTTCCAGAGGTATGGCCTAATGAATGAGATTTTCCTGAAGATCTACTGTTATACTAAGTATGCAACTGTTCTCTCTTAATCATCTTTCTATGCGGCATAAACATAGAAACATAGAATTTGACGGCAGATAAGGACCGCTTGTCCCAATCCGTCCATCCCATCAGCGTGCACCTCAGTGGTCCGTTGGGCCGGGTTGCACATGCGCCCCCTCCAGTGGGAGCTGGACGCCCAGTGGACTCAGCGTCATGGTCATTTCGACCAGCTGATCACTGTAACCCAGAAGATGTGGGATGCTAGCCAATGGTGGATCACCCCAGACTGGTTGCAGGAAGGGTTCCTGTTTGTCCACCTCGAGCCGAAGGTCATTCTTACTACCTATGCCTCTCTCATGGACTGTGGAGCCCACATAGGGGACAACAGGGCCCGCGGGCTCTAGACCCCGCCGGCATTACGGGCCTTCTATCTGGCCAGGGGACCGAGGGGCCCGGGGAAGTGGTCGACGAGGTGGAAATAGTCCTCGGTTCTGTCGACCCTTTATCGCCAGCTCCGCCCGATGATTCCTTAGAGTACTACTGTCCTCATTTTTCCTCATGAGGAGATCCAGCCTGCTGGTGACCCATTCAAGGAACAAGTTCCAGACCCTCGGGTGTCACAGATTCCGGTGTATGCCGATCGACCTAGTTGGCCTCCCGATCTTGATCGAGGTCTAGAACCCCCTCAGCCGAACGACCGAGGAAGAGCCATAAACGCTCTAAAAAGAGGCGACGCCACAGATTGTCCTCATCCTCCTCAGATGAGGAGAGGCTTTGACGAAAACTCCGACACTATGAGGACCTCATATGTCAACAGCTTATTTTGACCGGGCAAAAGCCGGCTCCACCATTCACCCCAGCCATCACTTGGCTTTCGCCTCCTATGCCAAAGCCGACCCCTTCAGAACCGACTCCCTCGGTTCCCCCGTCCGCAGGGCCGGCCCATGTTCCAGTTCAGCCAAAACCTTTTTCTTCACCTATCCGGGTGGAACCACCACCTAAGCAGCCTCAGGGAGGTGCTCCCTCGAAAGAGAATCGGCCAGACACCGGGCTTCCCCGGCGCCTGTCTGTCACGGTCACTCTGGATCGCCCTCGGCATATCAAGGGTAACTTAGGCAGTAAACCGCTTTATCACGACTCTTCGGACTTGGACATCACAGGACTGCACTCACATCCCGGGGATGTGGCAGGGTTGGGGGAACGTCCTTCCTCCTTCAGGGCATCCTCCGCCTCATCTCTGACTCTACCGGAATGCCCCTGGAATCCATCCAGAAAAAGGCGGAGTACCCTCTCACCGACATCCTCGAGAGGGGATACCCCAACAGAGGCCTTTCCAGTAGCTGAGGTCATCGTGGGCCCGGCTCTTGAACTTTGGCAGCGCCCTGCTTCCTGCCCAGCACCATCTGCCTGCATGGCCTGCAAGTACGCGGTGTCCATGGGGTCCCTTGCGGGGTTCACAGAGCACCCTTCGGCCAAGAGCCTGGTGACTGCCTCTGTGTTCAGGCGTGCTGGGAGTTCAGCCACACTGACCGACCCCCCCACCCCACCCCAAGACAAGGAGTCCAAGTATATGGACCATTCTGCCCGTAAGGTCTATGCGGCCTCTTCTTTGGGGCTTCATGAGGCCAGCTCGGAGGTTATTATGACACACTTCTGTCATGCCCTTCTTGAGTCATTAGACGAGGTCCTCCCTCATCTCCCAGCAGACATGCAAACCACAGTCAAGCAAGCTTGCACCAGGGCTGTGCTGTCGCAAAACAGCAGCTCCAGACGGCCTTGGACGTGGGAGATTCTTGTGCCCACTCTTCAGCAGCCGCAGTGGCCACTCACCGCAGGGCTTGGCTGAGGCTTTCCTCCTTTCCGGCAGTTACCCAGCACAAGCTTGCTGATGTGCCCTTCCTGGGTACCAACTTGTTTGGTCCAGGAGTGGCCGGTCACCTTCAGCGTATAGAGCAGTCCAGTGCCACCTTGATGCCACTTCTGCTAAGGGTTCTTCGGGCAAGAACCAGCAGAAGAAAAAGAAGCCATTTCGGCATTCTTCCCCTGCGGTCAGGCAGCCCTCCTATCAAGTAGGTGAGCAGCAACAAAAGCAGCAGGCTCAAGCTTGGCACCCGCGGCCCAAACAGGGCCCTCAGTAGCCCCATAAGGGAGGCTGAGGTGCAGGGGCCGCCGCCTCCTCTTCCAAGCCTGCTTAGTGACGGGTTGGAGGTGGCCTCCCCCATTCCCATCATGCCAGCTCTGGGTCCTCTCATGGGAGGCCAGCTCCGCCACTTTCTTTCTGCCTGGTCCAATATTACTTAAGACAGGTGGGCTCTCGAAGTGGTCGGTCAGGGACTGCCTCTAGAGTTCGAGAAGTACCCTCCCAGCTGAGCCTGTGCCCCTCGGGAGGAAAGGATCTCAACTTGTACCCAGTCGGCTCGTCGAGACGACGTAGCTCAGCTCCTCAAGGAGACTATAGCTCCAGTGCTGGATCCTCCAACAGACCTTGGCTTCGTTTCCAGGTACTTCCTGGTGCCCAAGCGGACGGGGGGTTGGTGCCCCATCTTAGATCTCCACGACCTGCATCAGTATCTCAGTTCTCGCACCTTCCGGATGGTAACTCTGAAGCACATCATACCATCTCTGGAGCGCAACATGTGGTTCTGTTCTCTGGATCTACAGGACGTGTTCTTTCACGTCCCTATCCGTCCGTCCCACCAGCAGTTTCTCCACTTCAGGGTCAAGGGGACCCTGTACGAGTTCTGAGCCATGCCGTTGGGCCTGTCATCGGCCCCTTGGGTCTTCACCAAATGCATTGCAGTGGTGACGCCCACCTTTGGAATCAAGGAGTCCGAATTTACCCTTATCTCGACAGTTGGCTCTTGGCAGGTTCCTCCCTTCAGGAGGCGGAGAGGTCCAGGGATCTGGCCCTCCGAACCAGCTTCCAACTCGGCCTCCTGATCGAGGCCAAGTCGGAACTCATGCCTTCTCAGGTGATGGGCTTCATCACGGCAGAGCTCGACTCTTGTCAAGCCAGAGTTCAGCTCCTGGCGGACAGGGTGGAGGTTCTCTCCTCCTTTGCCCGATCATTTCTGGTTGGGCACTTGCGTCCTGCTCGGGACTTTCTGCGCCTTCTGTGTTACATGGTGGCGTGCACCTCAGTGGTTCATTGGGCCAGGTAGCACATGCACCCCCTCCAGTGGGAGCTGGCCGCCCAGTGGATTCAGCGCCACGGTCACTTCGACCAGCTGATCACTGTAACCCAGAAGATGTAGGACGCTCTCCAATGGTTGACCGCCCCAGAACGGTTGCAGGAAGGGATCCTCTTTGTCCACCCCGAGCCGACGGTCGTTCTTACGATCAGTGCCTCTCTCATGGGCTGGGGAGCCCTCATGGGGGACAGCAGAGCCCATGGGTTCCAGACCCCCGAGGAGTCCCGATGCCACATCAGCCTGTTGGAGTTCAGAGCAGTCAGACTGGCGCTGTCAGCTTTCGCTCCTCAGCTCCAGGGTCAAGTGGTTCAAGTCCAGACGAACAATACCATGACCATGTACTACCTCAACAAGCAGGGCGGCACGCACTCCCGCCTGCTGTGCAAGGAGGTGCTCTGCATCTGGACTATCGTAAGTCGGTTGGAGGCGGATCTCCTAGCCGTCCATGTGGCAGGAGCCTCGAACCAGCTGGCGGATGCTCTCAGCCGCATAGGCCAGACATCCCACGAGTGGTTTCTCCATCCAGAGGTAGCTTACAGCCTTTTCTTCTGTTGAGTCAAACTGCTAGTGGACCTGTTTGCATCCAGGGAAAACAACAAGCTGACACTGTACCATGCCTGCCCCCTACAGCAGGGCTCGCTGCAGGGGGATGCCTTCTTGAGGCCATGGACCCCAGGCCTCTTCTACGCCTTCCCCCCATTTCCCTTGATCCACAAGATGTTACTCAAGGCGAGGAGGGACAAGGCGAACGTGATCCTGGTAGCCCCATACTGGCCATGCCAGTTCTGGTATCCAGATCTCCTCAGCCTTAGCTGCAGGCCCCCCGGAGCGGCTTCATACACGCCCGGACCTGATATCTCTTGCTCAGGGGAAGTTCCTTCAATCCCTGCATCTCACAGCCTGGTACTTGAACGGCTAGAGTTCCAGGCTTTGGGTCTTTCGGACGATGTCTACACTGTGGTGGAGGCAACCCGTAAGGAATCGACCGGGAAATGTTATGCCTTCAGATGGAAGGTTTTCCATTTGGTGCCAGGATAAAGGTCTGGACCCCTTATCCTGCTCTGTGACTGACATTCTTGACTACCTTTGGTCCCTCTCCAAAAGTGGTCTACGGTCATCAATCCTTGGGTGCACCTGGCAGCCATCTCTGCTTACTGAGCACGGGCCGGTCAGCCGACGGCGCAGGAGACAATGGTCAGGCTCTTTTTCAAAGGCCTAGATCACTTATCCTCTCTGGTGCGTGAACCTCCACCTCCATGGGATCTGTTGCTGGTTTTGGCAAAGCCCCTGGGCAAGCCATTTGAACCCATGCACAAGTGTGAGCTTTCACTTGTCGTGGAAGACTGCCTTCCTGGTGGCTATCACATCAGCCAGAAGGACAGGAGAGCTCCAGGCGCTTTCAGTGGACTCCCCTTATCTGGTCTTCCACAGGGACAAAGTTGTCTTGCCCCCCACTCGAAATTCCTTCCGGAGGTGGTTAGAGTTTCTCCTTAACCAGGTGTTGACTCTGCCGGTATACTACCCTAATTACACCTCGGACGCAGAGTACAGGCTCCATACTTTGGACCCGAGACGTGCTCTCTCCTATTATAAGGAGAGGACGGCGGAAATTCATGGAGAGGTTCGACAGCTGTTTGTCACCTACGCTGAAGCCGCTTCTGGCAGACCTGCAGCAAAACGGACCATAGCAAGAAGGATTACATCATGCATAGGTCTGTGCTAAGAGTTGGTGGGCATGGAGCCACCCAGAAGTATAAGAGCAAATTCAGCCCGCCATACTGCTGCATCGGTGGCTGCTTTCAGGGACATCCCTATCCAGGAAATCTGTCGGGCTGCTACCTGGAAGTCTGCAAATACCTTTATTACCCACTACCACATCGACCTTGAGTCATGCCGGGATGCTGGTTTTGGGGCCTCGGTTCTCCAATCTTTATTTCCTAAGTAGGGGGTGTGTGCGCCTTGCCTCCCTCCTCCCAGAGAACTGCTTGGAGTCTGCCAAGAAGTGTGGATGAACAATATATCCATGCTCCTAGAATAACAGGTTACTCACCTGTAACAGTAGTTCTAGGAGTGGTATATGTTGTTCATCCACACTCACCCACCCGACCTCCCTGGCTTTAGGCACACAACCTTGATTCCAGTGGGCTAAGATCTGGCGTCATGGGGCGGAGCCGAGGTATATACCACCCGGATTGGTGGGAGGAGCCAGCTTGAAGATTTCCAGCAAGATATAAAGTGAAGGGGACATGCCGAGAAATGTGGATGAACAACATACACCACTCCGAGAACTACTGTTACAGGCGAGTAACCTGTTCTTTTGGGGCCTCTGTTCTGCAATCTCTGTTCCCTAAGTAGGCGGTGTGCATCTTGCCTCCCCACTCCCAGAGAACTGCTTGGAGTCTGCCAAACAGTGTGGATGAACAACATATCCACGATCCGAGAAAAACAGGTTACTCACCTGTAACAGTAGTTCTGGGAGTGGTATATGTTCATTCATTGACCCACCGTCCTCCCCAGCCATGGGCGACACAACTTCTTCCAGCGGGCTAAGATCTGGCATCACATGGAGCTGAGGTATATACCAACCGGTGGGTGGGGGGAGCCAGCTTGAAGATTTCCGGCAAGATTTAAAGGGGGAAAGGGACATGCCAAACGGTGTGGATGAACAACATATACCACTGCTAGAACTACTGTTACAGGTGAGTAACCTGTTTTTCCCCCCTTGTCCCACTCCGCAGTATGCAGTTATGTCAGCTTTTGCTTACCTGACTGCCTTCTTGGCCTCCCTTATCCTTAACTAATGTTTGCTCCATTCCTTATCTCCGTGTTTCTGTTTGTATCTAATGAAGGCTCTTTTTTGTTTTCCTCACCGACTCCTTGGCCACCTTCGAAAACCATGTTGGTCTCTTGTGCTTGTTACTCTTGGTAATCTTTCTCGGGCATGTCTCAGTTGCCTCTAGAATGGCCCCTTTAATCCTCACCTCTCTTTCACCTCCCTGATTTCATCCACTCCTTCAGCTTACCCTTAACTAGTTCCTTTAAAAAGGGATCTCTGGTCTCAGTGGGCTTACCCGGTTAGCAAAATCTAAATAAATATATAAATAAATTATATGGTTGAAGTTTGCTCTTCTGAAATTCAGAACCGCAGTGTTTGATCAGGGTATTCTTTTACTCAGTGGCTGTTTGAACCTTATGGTGTTATGGTCACTAAACCACAGAGGCTTCTCAACCCTTACCCCCTACCATTTCTGAGTTCTTGAACACCATGTCCAGAATGACAATTTGCCTTATGGATTCTCTGAGCTGCTGCAGCAGCAGGCAGTCCTACAACGTATTTAGCAGGACTTGACTCCTGGTGCTCTTAGCTGCTGGAATGTCCCAGTCTATTTCTGGTAGATTGAGATCCTCACCACCACTACCTCCCTCTTTGCTGCTCCCTTCTGGATGTCTGCCCCTAGTTCCCCATTTCCCTCATCTCCCTGTCCCAGTGGTCTGTAGATAATCCCATGCACAACATTTTATCGGATGTGAGCTGTACCTACAGCGATTCTTCCCCCACCCCCCTGTTCCTCCATCACCTTTGTCTTCCTTAACATAAAGGGCTACCCACCCCCTTTTTCCATACACCTATCTCATCTGTACATTGTGTATCCTGGTATTGTTGAGTCCCAGTTGATCTTCCTGAACATAAAGTCTCCACCACTCATTCACACTAGTGGACTTACACTAGATGTGCTAGGACCCAGTGGGAGCCAAAAATCTTAAGGAGGGCCGGTGCTGAGGTAGGACTGCTCATGCGCGGCACAGGAAGACTGGCTTGCGCCGTATAGGCTGTCTCGACGTCGACCCTTCAACCGGCTCAGTTCCTTTTTCCCTGCCGTCGAGTGTGCTTTAGTGACGATGTCGCTCGCCCGCTGGGAGTCAGATCTTCACGACTGTACGACAGCAGCATAGTCATTCAGTTTTGATTAGTTTTAGTATATTATTTATTTTTTTAAAATTTATTCTTTTTCAACGAAGAATGAAAGAAGTCTTCTTCAGCCCGCCTTCGACGGAGTCAGCCATGAATGGGGCTGGTGATGGTAAGGAGACTTTGCTCGAAAGCTATTTTACAAGGAGGGCTGGGTCTCGTCCGCCGCCCTCTTCGGAGGAGGTGTCTGACCACAGGCAATCCAGTGCTTGGGAGGAAGGGCGGTCCTCCCGGAAGCACAAAAAGATGCAGTGCCCATTCCCAGTTGAGGTCGGGGACCTGGCGCCACTCAGCCTCGCACTCTTCTTCATCCCACTGGTCGAAGAAGAAGCAGTACTGCTCAAGGTTGCCCTCTAGTAAGTCTGCACGGAGATCATCATAGCGGGGGACAGGAGGCTAACTTCAGCTCCATCGGGGTCGTCTGGCCTCTGTTCCCGGGGGCCGCGGTCCTTGACTCCAGAGTCCTTCCCCGCCCCTGGGGGGGGGGTCCTCCGGTGAGCAGTTTCATCATTGGGCTGCTCTTATAGAGCAGTGGGTCCATCAGTTCTCCCGACTTCCCATACCTGAGGAGCTGACCCTGGGGCCTTCGGGCCTGGGGACCGTGGACCCTTGAGCGTGGCAGTTGGGTCAGCTTAGTTGCTCAACACCTTTGATGCCATCGACACTGTGCTCTCATGCTTTCCCCTTCACGTGGCTGCAGCGCAGGGACCAGCACTAGTACCGCGTTCCCCTACTCCTTCTCTTACTTTCAGGTCTCCAGCCTTGAGTGCCCTGGTGTTGGGGTCTCCAGGCGCTCGTCTGACACTGGTTGTGGCTCCTCCCTCTACTTCGCAGCATGCTCCCATGCACTGGCACCGCCTTGGGTGCCAGGGTTTTCTACTCTGATTCAGGGAGCACCTCCCCCTGCTCTTCTTCTTCCCTTTCTTTTTTTATACCATCTCTTCTGGGTTAGTAGGAGATATAGAGTCTGACCCTGATCTATGATTGGGGGATAATCTAGATGAGGATTCATCCTTTGGAGTGGAAAGTAAGCCCTTTACTTCAGCAGAGCCCTTGGTTCAAGACCTTTCTTTTAAGTCTCTTCTGAAGGATATGAATTCCATCCTTTCCCTTCAGACTTCTGAGGTGGATTCAGGGAAGCTGTTGCGCCTCCTGTATCTGCGTGTTCTTGAAATTCCTATGGGATTGACACCTCCAGTGCAGTCCTCTTTCGAGACTCTTTTACAGATGGTGTGGGACAATCCAGCGCTCATTCCTTCTGTGGCTAAGTCCATAGACAGGAAATATGCTCCCCTTAAGGACAGGCCAGTCCTTGCCTCTCAAGCCTTTGTGGATGCCATAATTGTCTTGGCAGAGAATGACAAAGCCGTTCCTCCTCAGGAATCTATGGCTTGTCCAGTAGATAAAGAATCCCGTAAGATTGACACTCTCAGGAAGCGAGTGTTGGCTGCTGCTACCCTAGGAATGCGTATTGCTAGCAACCAGGGCTATTTCTCTATACAAGTATACCCCCTGGTATTCACTTAAAGCCACTGTGGAGGCTCTTCCAGAGCCGGACGGTAGTTCACAGCTTCTCCAGACCATTACTAGAGGCATTGAGTCCAACAGTCAGCAACTTAAGGTGGCTATGGACACCTTTGACACTGCTTCTAGAGCAGCAGTGGCCAGGATATGCACCCAGCGTTACTCGTAGCTAAGGACTTCAGGGTTCACAAATGATGCTCAACAGAGAGTCATGAACTTTCCATTCGATGGAGTTGATCTGTGTTGCCCACAACTAATGCAGGCACTAGAGACCACTCAGAAAACTTGGACTGCTATTAAGACGGCCAGACCGGCCCCTGCTGCCCCTCAGCGGGACGTAAACCGCTGGCAGTTTCATAAGTCAGTCCTTTCGTGGTAAATGCCAAGGAGCTTTTCACAAGAACCAAGCCCCTCAACCGCTAGAGAAAACACAGCAGAAGGCACAGAGGGCCCAAAAGGCCCCCAGTGCCATCCTCTGAAGACCCCGCCCATGTCCCACCTCAGCTGCCGAGGGGGACTCCTCTTCAGTGGTAGGGGTCGTCTGACTCAGTGTTACAACCAGTGGAAGTCAGTCATAACGGACAAATGGGTCCTCAGGATAATTCGAGACAGTCACTCTCTAAATATTTATGAGACCCCTCCGGATTGTCTACCCCAACAACAGCCCAAATTGTCTATCGCTCAGTCAGACCTCCTTGCTTCCGAGATTCAGGGCCTTCTGAACAACAGGGCAGTAGAAATGGTTCCGCAAGCAGAACGGGACACAGGTTTCTACTCCCACTACTTCTTAGTTCCAAAGAAAACAGGTGGTATGCGCCCTATTCTAGACCTAAGGAAGCTAAACAAATACTTCTTGAAAGAGAAGTTCAGTATGATATCGCTAGGAACACTCCTACCTCTGATTCATCAAAACAATTGGCTGGCTTCCCTGGACATGCAGGATGCCTACCAACATGTTCCGCTGCACCCAAGCCACCACAAGTACCTACGCTTTGTGGTTCTGCGCCAGCACTACCAGTTCAGAGTCCTGTGTCCTCAGCGCCTCGAGTCTTTACAAAGTGCTTTGCAGTACTTGCAGTACATCTCAAGAAACTCTGACTTCAAGTATTTCCATACCTGGATGATTGGTTCGTAGCGAGTTCCACCAGACAAGAAACGCAGGAAGCGGTGGTCATGGCTTCCAAATTCCTCACATCCATGGGAGTTCTCTCAAATCTGGAAAAATCGCAGCTTCAGCCCTGCCAACAACTCCTGTTCATAGGAGCTCTCTTGGACACCTCTAGGGCAAGAGTGCTCCTCCAGGAGAAATGTTATTCTCCAGATGGTTTACTTCATCAAGGAGAACTCGGTTCGAGCTCTCGTGATACAGCGGATGCTGGGTCTCATGGTGTTGTCTGTGTTCATGGTGCCCCAGCCCGTTTACACATGAGATCCACACAGTGGATGCTCAGTGCTCAGTGGTCTCCAACCACACATGTGCAGTCCTTCCACATCAAGGGGACGGAGCCCCTAATGAGATCAGTCACTTGGTGGACTTAGGAGGACAACCTTCTCCAAGGCTCCCTTTGTCCCACTGGAGACACAGATCACCATCATCACAGATGCATCTCTGATTGGTTGGGGAGCTCACTGTCAGGATCTCCACACCCAGGGCCCGTGGAGTCTGGACGAGTCTCAGCTACACACAAATGTCCTGGAAATGAGAGCTGTCCTGTATGTTGTCCGAGCCCTGAAGAATATCCTTTGTCACAAAATAATTCTCCTTCAGACGGACAACAAGGCAATGATGTATTACATCAACAAACAGGGTGGAGCACACTCTTACCCTCTGTGCAGGGAAGCCATGAGAGTGTGGGAATGGTGCCTCGAGCACAAAGCCCTGATCCAGGTGGTCTACCTGTCAGGAATCCGGAACGATCTGGCAGATCATCTCAGCAGAATGGAGGTGGATCCTCTCAACTTAAATGTTGTACAGTTGCTCTGAAGAGTGGGGCACTTCGAACCTGGACCTTTTTGCGTCCCCACTCAACGCAAAACTGCCTCTATTCTGCTCCAGAAGTCCAGAACCTGGCCTTTTCTGTCAGGATGCATTCAGACTGCAGTAGACAAGATGCTTTCTGTACACATTTCCTGATTAATTCGGAGGGTGCTGCTCAAGCTGGAGGCACGGGGGCACCATGATTCTCATCGTCCCATAGCGGCCTCGTCAGATATGGTTTCTTTTAATCAACAGATTATCTGAGGTTCCACCGAGACAGCTACCACTTCAAATGGACCTCCTGACCCAGGGCCCTGTGTTCCATCCCAACCTGAGGTCCCATCATCTCCATGCCTGGCTCCTGAGGAGATAGAAGCAGTGTAGGTTCAGTGTCTCCCATAGAATCTCGGACATGCTTCTAGCAGCGCACAAGCCATCCACTAGGAAAACCTACACAGCAAAGTGGAAATGATTCTCCATCTGGTGTGCAGCGTCCTCCCTGGACCTTTTTACTTGCTCACCAAACAAGGTGTTAGAGTACCTTCTAGACTGGTCGAATGCAGGAGTGCAATATTAGACGGTGATGGTACACCTCTGTGTGATTTTGGCTTACCACGAGTTTATCCACAATATGTCAGTGACTCAGCTGCCCTTGGTCAAGAGGTTCCTTAAAGGCATCCTCCACTAGGCCACCAGTCAGGAGACTGGTAGTCGCTTAGGATATCAACCTCGTGCTAGACATGCTCACCCATAAGCCATGCGAGCCTCTAGTAACCTGCGAGTTGAAGTTCCTGACCTTTAAGGCTTCCTTCCTTGTAGCCATTACTTCTGCTTGCAGGGTGTCTGAAATACATGCCCTGGACACAGACCCACCATATATAGTATTTCACGAGCACATGGTGGTTCTCAGAACTCACCCTAAATTTCTTCCAAAAGTAGTCTCTGAATTCCACGTGAATCAGCCCTTGGACCTTCCGACCTACTTTGCAAACTTTCAGAATGAAGGGGAGTATACCCTACATTCTCTGGATATAAAGAGGGTTTTGCGATTCTGCATCGACAGAACGAAAGTGATTCATAGATCCAAGCAACTCTGCCTCATTCAGCATGACCTGGCTGGGTCAACCTGTTGCCATCAGGTGCATTTCAGCATGGCTAGTAGCACGTCTCCACTATTGCTATTCGATGATGCAGGTTAACTCATTCTATCCTATTGTCACTTAGAATGTTCAGGTACCCTCTGCCTGCTGCTAGAACACCTGTGTGCCTGAAGGGGTTTTAGATCTGCAGCATTCATACAGACACACTGTGCTTAAACCTACATGTCTTAAAAACCATACATCCAATTTTAAAACTGTAAAAAGAAAAGTTTTTCAGGACAAAAAGTTTTTGAAAATGAGTGAGGTTTGGTGATGTCTATTTAACTGGATTTAATGTTGTGTAAGGTTGTTTTCATATTTTAATAAATTCTGATGATTTTATCTAAATATAATTATGCTCTGTTTACTTAGTCATGCAAAAATATTAAATTTCTGTAAAATTGTTGATTAAAACTGTTAAAAATATACAATAAACATCTGTCATTGTCTAAATATAAATTTTGCAAGTTTTTTTTACCATTTTTTTAGTCAGAAATCAATATCTGAATCTCTTGTTATTACAGTTTGAGTTTTTTGTTCCACTCCACTGGTTGGAATTTTTGCAGTGTTTAATTCTTCCTACCCACTGATTTCAGTTTATGAATCTGATTATCAATTTTTTTGTTTTTCCCCTAGTTTAGTAAGAACATATTTACACATTACCTTAGAAGGACATATCAGGAAGTGATGCAGGAAGGAAGTGCTTTGTGAGGTCAAGTGATGTAAATAGGAAGAACACCTCCAGTGTGGGTCAGTGAGCTGACACAGGAAATGGAGACATTTGTTAGTGCTGGAGGCTCTCTATGATTAATTGCATATGTGCTGTAGTTAAAATGTGTAATTTCATTGAAATAAACTGTTTTATTTTATTTTTGTAATAAAATCCCATGATAAGTATAGGACACTGTATTTTATTTGTGCTGTTTGCTTTATCATACTGTAAATGAAGCATGATGTTGTTCATGTAAAGGTTCACAGTCTTTCAGTAAAACATCATGTTACATAAATCTGTGTATTATTTAATTTCCTGGCATAGTTTATTTTTTGGGGTTGTATTATGGGATGGTTTAAGGTGAGGGAATGACTGTATGAGGAAGCACTGTGTGTTAGTGGTGGTGGTGGTGGGGGGGTCCTGCATTCATAATACAGGCTCAGATGCATTTCATATGTTCTGGGGAAATGAGAGGGGCTGTATGCATCTAATAATGGTGCTAACAGACACTGTAGATACATTATGGTATCATATAGGATGATAAAATTGCTGAAAAGGCACTGGTAATTTGGGTATACTGTGTCATGGGAAGAGGTGTGGTGTGCCTGTACCAAGGAATGATGCTCATAGGCACTGCAGTCATTTTGCGTCATGAATGGCACCTGTCCTTAGGGTATACTCAGTTGTAGGGAAGCAGGTGGGGCTGCCTGCACCTGGTAATGGTGTCATGTGCCATGCAGAAACATTGTGGGTACACATACAGGGTGATGACATGGTCACCTGTAAAGTTTGTGTACTATGTGCTGTGTCACATGGTTTGCCTGCATACACATGTGATATGTTGCAACATTCAGTATGGCGACTGTGTGGGTGGAAGGAGTGGGTGTGCCTGCACCATGGAGTGTTGCTCATTGGTGCACATTGTACTGTGTGCTATGTTTCATTTGAATGGACTGTATACATCATACACTGGCACTGATCACATCACAGTGCATCAGAGGTAAGGATGGTCTGAAGCATTATGAGCACAAAGGACTAAAGTGGTTGTGGAGTGATTGAACTTGAATAGAACATTACAGTGCATCTGAAGGTAGTGTTGGAATGAATCTTGATGTGCACAATGGACTACACCATGGTGACTGAGGAGGGATCCATATCAGTAATGCACATCACAGATTGTCAGAGATAAAGGTTGGACTGAAGACTGATGAACAGATGGACTAAATCAGTGACTCTGGTGGGTTTGAACCTGAACAGCACTTTACAGTGCAGTAGAGGTTGGGACTGGACTGACACCAGCTCAGTCAATGGACAACACCATTGGCTGTGGAGGATCTGAACCTGAAATGCACTTCACTGTTCACTACAGTTTGGAGCTCGATGGATGCATGATAAGGAGATAGATTTTACAAGTGGCTGTGGAGGATTTGAGCCTGAGATTTTACAAGTGGCTTTGGAGGGATTTGAGCCTGAAGAATACTTACAGTGCATCAGAGATTGGGGCTGAACTGATGTCATATGAATTGATGGGCTACACCAGTGGATGTGGAGGGTTTGAACACCAAAGTGCATTATGGGATTGGTCTGGACTGATACATGGTAAGTCGATGGACAACACCATCAGCTGTGGAGGGATCTGATCCTGAAATGCACTTCAGTGTTCACTACAGTTTGGGGCTCGAATGACACATGATAAGGAGACAGATCTTACAAGTGGCTGTGGAGGGATTTGAACCTGAAGAATACTTTACAGTGCATCACAGATTGGGGCTGAACTGATGGACTACACCAGTGGATGTGGAGGGTTTTGAACATGAAATGCACTTCACAGTGCATTTCGGGATAGGTCTGGACTGATGCATGGTAAGTCGATGGACCACATCATCAGTTGAGGAGAGATCTGAATCTGAAATGCACTTCACTGTTCACTACAGTTTGGGGCTCGACTGATGCATGGTAAGGAGCTAGATCCTACAAGTGGCTGTGGAGGGATTTTAACCTGAAGAATACTTTACAGTGCATCAGAGGTTGAGTTTGGACTGACGTCATATGAGTCGATGGACAACACCAGTGACTGCGGAGGGATTCAAAACTGATTTGGCCTTTACAATGCATCAGAGATTGGGGTTGGACTGATGCCAGATAAGCTGAAGGCAACACCATTATTTTTTTCATTTTAAACAATCAGCAACTGCGTATTAGGGAGAAAACTCAAGTGCAGAGCATGAGACAAACATGCTACTGACCCTAACCCACTTATCATCCATAACGCAGGGAGCAGCATGCCACATAGATTTTAACATAGCCATAATCCGAACATAAACTCTTTAAGAAGTAATAAAAGGTGCTGAATTCATGACCACATCTAGTACATGCACAAGAAACACTCTCTCCCATCAGGAATGCCAGCCGGATCCATAAGATGTGATCACACAGGATGACCAGAAATTATCCCAAAATGAACAAAGTAACAACTATGAAAACTTTTATCATAAATAAAAATAAAAACAAATAAAGTAAATACAGATTACAAATCGAGGTTTTGGCACCGAAATTAAGTGAGTATTTTAGGATAAAAGCAGCACCTCCATCTTGAAACTAAGTTACTAGTCACCATGCTCTTCCTGCACCAGTGTGCGCTCTGACTGGTTAATGGAAATAGTGATGTGTACAATAAGCATAGAGCAAGCATGGCAACAGTGAGGATCAATATGACCAAATGGTGACGCACTACAGAGCTAGAAGCGGGTGCAGTGAGGCTGTCACCCCTAACTGAAACATCAAAAAAAAAAATCACTGTACACTCCAGAGCCCAGAGCCACTTTCCTCCAGTGACAGTTGTAAAAAATATGAGTCCTTGCTTGAATGCTAAATAAGGATTTAGTCTAACGTTTCAGGCACACAATTGAATAGAATAGTGGAAGGCACAACAAAAGATCTGGGCGGGGTTCCTAGTGCTTAACCTTCAAGGCTTCATCAGGGGATGGTGCCATCTAAGTTCAATCCCTTTATACAAGTTAAATTCAGAATTGATGATGTCAGAAAATCCGACCAATCACAGAGCTCGATTTTTAAATACAGAAATATTCAGCTCACTTAGTGGTATAAATGGACTAATAGTTATAACAATCATATCATCAGTGACAACATGTTATTGTAAAAAAATACCCCAAAAGACAAAAAAATACACCAAAGTGGTGACGGCCAATCGGATTGCTCGAGTAAAAAAAATAAATAAATAAGTTATGAAATTAATTATAGTGTAAACCTGATCAGCTTAACATGTTACACTAAAACAAGATGATTTGTTGTTACGATACAAACTAATGGCAGAATGAACATAATACATTTTTCACAGCACATGCAAAAAATAGTAAATTTATTTATTTATGTATTAAGGCTTGTTTTCCAAAAATAGCCAATGGGAACACATATTATATTAGGTAAAATCAGTAAGGGTACGATGTCCCTATTAGCTGGTACAACTCAATTCATCAAATGTAAACAAATGCTTGAGCTGCACCAAGAGAAAGATATGGACGCCAATTGCGCCATCAGCACTACAGCAATGATTTAGACGCCATATGGCGCCATCAGGAAAAAGAGGTATTTTTTTTATGACGCCATATGGCGTCATCAGGAAGGAATGAGTTAAGCTGGAAGGCAGGGTGTATGCCCACTCTACCAGAACAGTCGCGGCATCTCTGGCAGAGATTCAGAACATGCCCATTGCAGACATATGCAGTGCAGCCACTTGGAGCTTAGTGCACGCCTTTGTGAAGCACTACACCTTCGATGTCCATGCCTGACAGCATCCTTCCTTTGGCAGGACAATCCTTAAGGGACTTCTTTCCTGAGTGAGCTCCTCTCTTTCTCCTGACGCCCTTCTTGGGAGATTATTTTGGCTCTGTACTCTCTCACTAGTGTGAATGAGTGGTAGAGACTATGTGCAAGATCAAGAATTACGGTAGGTATGTAATTTACATTTATTGCCAGTGACGCATGTTTTTGTGATGACTACAAGGTATAATCCTGCATCTGCCACCATCACCTGGAGCTCACTGATGATGATCCTCAGGTTTTTGGCATTTCAGCAGACTGCCTTCCAGCATTTGCCTATACCACTCCCCTTCTTGTTAGCACCACCCCCCCTTTGTCCATTCTTCCTCCCTTAATTTCCTTCCTCTTGCTCTTTCTTTGTGCCCCTGCCTTCTTGCTCCTTTTCTTGTCCAGATGCCTACATCCCCTCTGTTGCTAGCCCCCATTTCTGTAGGAGTTCTAGCTAGGTTCTCCTTATGTCCACGTTCCACTGTGGTTCCCTTAGCCTCAGTCTCCCCACCCACTCAGTTTAAATGTCCACCAACATATAGACATTAAACTTTTCCCCAACAAAATAGTTCCTTCTCTTGTCAGGTGAAGGCCATTGCCCTTAAAGAGCCTTCTTTCCCAGAAGCTCCCCCAGTCTCCCACAAAATGGTATCCCTCCTTCTGACACCATTCACCTCAGCCACCTGTTAAACTCCTCAAAATGTTCACACCTGGGAATTAAACCCAGGCCCCCACGAGGCTGCTGTCATGGTGCTTTGCCACTGTGCTGTCATTCAAGAAGAACAGTTGTCTTAAATTTAATTTTCTTAAATTGTTCCTTACAACTGTATAAGTTCGTTGTTAATGTGACAAATAGTATGTTTTATGACAAATATAAAGTATGTTTGGTCATTGGAATGCTAATGGAGGTACTTTTTGTTATTGCTGTGCAATAGGACAGTCCCCGGTATTTTGTGGGCGTTCAGGGAAGCAGTTGAAGCGGCGTCACAGTGGGCAGCGTGGAATGCTGTTAGACGACTGGTCAAGAGTGGTGAAGAACCTGAATGTGTCTTCCTCTGTAAACCAAGCATCCCGCCTGATAGATGGCAGTGAGCAGTGTTGGCAGTCTTCTGGCTCTCAAGGAAAAGTAAGTGGGAATGCAGTCTGTTCAAAATGCTCTTATTATAGATGTCTTTTTTTCCTGTGGCCCCATTATTTTCTTTTTGTCTGCTTCCCTAGTGCTGTATTGTGCCTCCTCCATACTTCTAATAATTTTGATGGCCCTGCATTGCACTCTTTCGATTGCCTCAGTATCCTTTTTCAGTTGGGGAACCCAGAACTACAAACAGTATGTCAGGTGGTGCTTCAACAGGACCTTGTAAAAAATCAGTGTCGGCAGAAAAAGGCCATTGGTCTCTCCATTCTGCCGTTATACCCTATGCTACCCCAGTTCCTACTGTCTTGACAGCATTTATGCCTTTGCTCACCCACCTTACCCACTGCCTTCCTGTTACCCTCTGGGTAACTATTAATCCCTTAACTCTGTCCCAGCCATATTTGAAACTGTTGATGCCTTTTGCACCCACCACATCAGCTAGTAGATGGTTCAATATCTAAGCCACGCCATTTCTAAAATAAAACTTTCTCACATACCTCGTGACTCTACTCATATCAGCTTCCACTCATGTCCCCACGTTTTTGACTCCCCACTTCTGCTGAACAGTTCCTCACAGTTTATCTTAATTATCTGTTTGGAACATGAAGATCTTACTTTGAGAGGGAGCTCTTGCAGCTTCAGATAAACACAGATAGGACTATGCTGCCACACACTAGAACCCCACGGAAAAATTTCTAGCTAGCAGTCTAAGGTGGGGGACCGCTGTTCTGCATGGTATAAAGGGGCGGTCCCCCAGCACCACCTCAGTTCTTCTCCCACCGTCAACCTACTAGTATCGGTTCCACGGATGCCTCTCGCAGTCAGCCGCCATTTTCATGCTTCACACAGTTACCGTTCATTAGCGTATTTCAATGCGGTTTCCGACCTCCACAGGATGTACAAATCTGAACCAGCAACTACCAGATGCTGCCCCTTTCGTAAGAACCAAGGCCAACAGGGAAGGCGTCAGCAACCTATAAGGGATTTCAAACATCCGGCACCCAGGGATCCAAAAGTGCAAAGAATGCCAGAGCTTGCTTGCCTACCCCCTCCACCTCGGCATGGCTACCTTCCTGCCCCCCACCCCTCCGGGCGGAGGCCTGTGGGGGAGGCAGTAGGGGGCTGATTCTCCCTGTACCTCAACGGATGGTCCAACATTGCCACGGATCAGTGGGTACTTCAGCTAACAGAAAAAGGGTACGCCCTGGAGTTCACACAGATTGCGTCGGACATCCCACCTGTCCCCATCCACTGCTTCCCATCCCATGCAGCTCTCATAAAAGCAGAAAATCAAGCTCTTTTGGACAAGAGTGATTCAGGTGGTACCTCCAGGTCACAAAGGAAGAGGATACTACTCCCATTTCTTCCTTGTACCAAAGAAAACGGGGGACCTCCGTCCCATCTTGAATCTAATCCAACCGAACAATTTTATCGAATACAAAAGGTTCAGGATGGTGACTTTGCAGGGTCTGCTGCCAATGATACGCCAAGGGGATTGGCTCTGCTCTCTGGACATGCAGAACGCTTACATGCACATAAAGATCGTGCCGTCCCACAGAAAGTATGTCCGATTCATCTTCCAGGGAGAACACTTTCAGTTTAGAGCACTGCCATTCGGCTTTTCCTTGGCACCGAGTGTCTTTACCAAATGCCTGGTAGTTGTGGCAGCAGCGGTCAGGAGGAAAAGTCACTGTGTTTACCCCTACCTGGATGACTGGCTTCTAACAGCCTTTATGGAGGAGCAGCTGTGCCGGTCAATAGAGGAGCCCTTCAGTCTGTTCCAAGACTTGTGGGTCACTCTGAACCTCCCCAAGTCATTCCCCTGGCCTACACAAAGGCAGCAGTATATAGGGGCAGTCTTGGATGCTGTCCTGGGTAGAGCCTTTCTCCCCTTAGACAAAGCAGACAGGTTAAGGGCGATCACTCGGAGGGTAATCTCCACAAATCCGATCCCAGCCAGAGTTCTACTGCAGCTGTTAGGCCACATGGCTGCGGCCATTACCGCAGTTCCCCTTGCCCGCTTCAATATGAGGGTTCTGCAGTGGAACCTCAGGGTTCAATGGGACCAATGCATGGACGATCTAGATCAACCAGTCAGGATCTCTAAAGCAGTACTTTGTACTCTGGAATGGTGGCTCATCCCTTCTCGACCGGACAGTGGGGTTCCCTTTCAGCCACCCAGTCCTTGGCAGATCCTAACTGACGCCTCAGGGATGGGCCTGGAGGCACATTTGGCATCCCACCAAACAAGGGGCACCTGGACCTCCATGGAAAGCAATATCCACATCACGGTGCTTGAGATGAGGGCCATCCTGTATGCCCTGCAGGCCTTCCAGTCTGTACTCATGCAAGATCTTTTGTTAGTCCAGTCAGACAACACTCCAGTTGTCTTCTATCTCAACAAGCAAGGGGGGGGACATGCATTCCTACCCCCTATGCAGAGAAGCCATGAGAGTTTGGCACTGGGCAGTGGATCATAACCTGGAAATAACAGAGGTTCACGTTCCAGGGATTCATAGTGTCCTCGCAGACAGTCTAAGCCGCTCTTGGTCTCAAGAGTCATGAGTGGGAGCTACTGCAAGAGATCGTAGATGACCTCTTCGAAAAGTGGGGTCGGACAGAACTGGACCTTTTTGCATCCCCGCACAATGCCAAACTGCCCAATTACTGCTCACTAGATCCAGGGCCTGGAGTTTCCTGGTGTGACACATTGTCCCTCTCTTAGACATGGAGGTTCTTGTATGCCTTCCCTCCCCTTCCGCTCCTCCGAGAGTGCAACTCAAGTTGTAGGCAGAGAGTACACGCATGATTCTCGTAGCGTCCTTTTGGCTTCTTCAGATCTGGTTTCCGTTGCTCCAGCAGTTGGCATCGGAACCACTGGTCCCATTACCCCTGTCCACTCACTTGCTCTCCCAAGAGCAGAGAACCATAGTACATTCAAATCTTCGGTCTCTGCATCTGCATGCATGGCTCCTGCAGACCTGATCAGGGACAGATTTGGAGTACCCTCTGGAGTGGCAGAGGTTCTCATGGCAATGAGAAACTCCTCCACCAGAGTGATGTGTGCCACCAGAGCGACGTATGCCTTGAAATGGAAACGTTTCTGCTTACGGGCATTCCCCCATTCCTTGGACCCTTTGCACTGTCTGGTGGAATCTGTGCTGGAGTACCTTCTTTCCCCATCAGGCAGGGGACTCAGCTACTCATTCATCAAGGTGCACTTTCTGCGCTGTCAGCTTACCGTGTGCCGATGGATGGGAAAGCTCTGTCACAATTGGATTTGTGCAGGCCCTTTCTACGGGGTATCTTGCACATCAAACCTCTCAAGAGGGATCCTTTCCCTCCATGGGACCTTCTTTTTATGTTAGAGAAGCTTACGTTGCCTCCCTTTGATCTAGTCGCAAGCTATGCTTCCTCTCATGGATAGCATTATTTTTAGTTACCATTGCTTCCATTTGAAAGATTTCCGAGCTACAGGCTCTGATGTGTAAAGAGCGTTGCCTTATTTTCTACAGGGACAGAGTTGCCCATACAAATCCTAAGATCTTCCACATGGATAATCTCTTGCAGCAGGTAATACACTTGGGTTGTCACCAGAGGGCGCTGTGATGCATGGCAGCTCTCTTCTAGCAGTCTTTTTCCAGGGGCCGCCCACACACGACATCATTCTGCTCCAATATAAGAGTGGGCGGTCCCTGGTATCCTCAGTTCCTTTTCCCCTCTGTCTTCAGCTCTCACACAGCAGCTATTGCATAGAGCAGCAGTCATCAGTGAAAACTTGAGCTGGAAATGGACTTTCCCTCCATTTTCAAATCTTCATCGATAAATGTCCAAAGAATCTACAAGCAAATCAGCATTCTAGGGACGTGGATATGTTCAGTCCACACTGTCTGGCAGGTTCCTTGCTGCTTTAAATCTTGCTGGATGGTCTTCAAGCGGGCTTCTCCCACCCACTCGGGTGGTAAAACCCTCGGCTCTGCCCCATGACGCCAGATCTTCCTTACCGCTTGGAAGCTCAGGTTCCCTCCTTAGCACTCTGCGTTTTAGGCCTGGATCTAAACTCTTTGGGTTTTACGAAACTAATTTAAAAATTTGCAAGACTGAGGTCGTCATCTTCCCTTGTGGCCGCGATGGACAAATCGACTCAATTCATTGATTGCCCTTGTGGGCAGAAGATGTCAAAGACCGATCCGCACTCCACGGCAAGCATTGCCAGGCTTGGTCACATTCGCAGACCTGCAACTTGTGCAAGTCCTTTTCAGCTTCGGTCTTAGAGGACCGCGCTGCCAGATTACAGCTCGAGCGCCCCGTAAAACAGTACCCACCGGTGAAGTCTAAGGAGGCTTGTTGGGCAGTGTGGTGGCAGTGGGCTCCACAGAGCAGCTGGAGCAGTTGATCGCCCTCGAGGAGGAGGCGGCCCAGGCTGCATCTTCTTTCTCCTCGGCCGCGGAATTTATCCCGCTCTCCTTGGGCTCCTCCTACACTGCTTCTTTTAAGGAGCTTTGTCAGTCCCTCTCCACTGAGGGAGAAGGGCCATCGGGACATAGCCAGTCGGTCCAAGAAGAAAGATCCAAGAGGTAAGTCCCACCGTCAATGTTAGTGGGAGCGGGAGCGATCCCCTTCATCAGACTGTCGACTCTCGACTTTGGTCGAGGCTGCAGCCGCTGGCTTCACGATGTCCCCGTCAGGTCAGCCGTCCGAAACATCCGTCGACGCGGTCGAGATTTTTCTCAACCCGTCGGATGGGCTGTCGATTGGAAAAGCTGACAGCTCTGCTTCATCGGTTCCTCCGGTGGTTACCGAGGACTTGCCTGTGCCTCCTGTGCTGAAGTCCCTGGTTAAGGTCCCTGATCCGAGGGAGGGGCGGATTTCCCCCGTCCCCTTTTTGACCCACCCTCGGCCACCCCGAAGGTCTTGGTCCTCTTCTAGTTCCAGCCAGTCCTGCCGACGTCAGCGGTCTCGGCACCATGGAAAGCGACGTCGCCGCTTGTCCTCCTCGGAGGATAGACTCCTGTGTAAGTTACATCGGCGCTACAAGGACTTGATGTGGCAGCAACTTTTGTTGACCAGTAACAAACCGACTCTGTCGCCTTTTCCTGCCATTAAGTAGCTGTCACCGGAGCGGCCGAAACAACCCCTCGTTGTAGTCGAGGAGCCGACCCCGGCGCCGGTTGTTCGTCCGAAACCGGCTGCTCCACCCATTGTGGTGGAACCTCCGCCTCCACAACCGAAAACTGGGGCCCTGACCAAGGATTCTCGGTCGGGTCGGGGCTTGTCCCACAGGTTGTCTGTCACCCTCACTCCCGATCGACCTCGGCAGGTGGAGAGTGGCTCAAGCGCTCGGCAGCTGTTCGCAGACTCCTTGGAGTCTGACGATGACTCCTCCCTGTTCTCCAGGCCACTTGACCTGCAGTCTGCAGGGGGCCAGTCGGTGGATGAGAGCCCATCCTCGTTTTTGGGTATGCTTCGACTCATCTCAGAGTCTACTGGGATGCAGCTCAAACCCGTTCAAACACGGGCCAAGTATCCCCTTATGGAGATACTGGACTGAGGGGATTCCCCTACGGAGGCCTTTCCAGTGGCAGAAGCCATTGTGGGCCTGGCCCTGGAGTTATGGCAGCGACCAGCATCTTGTCCCGCACCTTCGGCCAGGATGGCTCACAAGTACGCGGTCCCCACCGGTTCACTCTCCGGTTTCTCAGAGCACCCCTCTGCGGAGGGATTGGTGACCGATAGCATTTTCCAGTGTTCTGGGAACGCTAGGGACATGGACAAACCACCCGATAAGGAATCCAAAAAGCTGGATTACTCTGGGTGCGGAGGTTTATGCTGCTTCCTTCCTAGGCCTTCGACAGGCTAGCAAAGCCGGGCTGATGGCACATTTCTCACATGCCCTTATGGGTTCCCTGGATGAGGTGATTCCTCATCTTCCGGCTGACCTTCAGACGACGGTCAAGCAGGTGCGGGATCAGGGAAGGGTGGTGGCAAAACAACAGCTCCAAAGTTCATTGGACATTGGTGACTCTTGTGCCCGGTCAGTAGCAGCTGCAGTGGCCATGCGCTGCAGAGCTTGGCTGAGGATCTCCACCTTCACGGTGGACACCCAGCACAAGCTGGCTGACGTTCCCTTCCTGGGCACTGACTTGTTCGGGCCTGGAGTGGAAGGCCATCTCCAGAGGATCGAGAAGTCCAATGCCACCTTGGACTCTGTCATGTCTGCCCAGAAGGACAAAGGCCGCCAGCAGCAGCGTAAGCCCTTTTGCCCTTCCGATCCTGCGGCACGTCCGGCCCAGCAGCACCAGCAACAGGGCCGGCAGGCTCACACTTAGCACCCTAAGGCCAAGTCTGCCGCTTCCTCCAGTAGGAAGCCTGGAAGTAAGGGTCCAGGAGGTCCCTCAGCGGGCCCTTCCTCCAAGCCTGCCCAGTGACGGGTTGAGGGGTGTCGCCACCAGCCTTGTCACTCCTCCCCAGGTTTCTCCCTTAGGGGGACGGCTCCGCCACTTCTTTTCCGCCTGGTCCGCTATCACCATGGACCACTGGGTGCTAGAAGTGGTCGGCAGGTGTCTGCCTCTGGAATTTGAGCAGTTCCCTCCCTATCGAGCTGTCGCCCCACGGTGGGCAACGGGTTCCGCCGACATTGCCTTGCTTCTCCAGAAGGTGGTGATCAGCGAGGTGGCGGACCCTTCTCCAGACCCAGGGTTTGTGTCCAGGTACTTCCTGGTCCCAAAACAGGGGGCTGGCGCCCCATTCTCGACCTGCATGACCTGAACAAGTTCCTAAGGCCTCGCACCTTCAGGATGGTCACTCTGGCTCAGATCATTCCATCCTTGTAACCAGGCATGTGGTTCTGTTCTCTGGACCTTCAGGACACGTTCTTTCACGTCCCAATCCGTCCGTCTCAATGATTCCTCTACTTCAGAGCAGAGGGATCTCTTTACGAGTTCCAGGCCATGCCCTTCGGCCTCTCTCCAGCTCCCAGGGTCTTCACCAAATGCATGGTAGTGGTGACAGCATTCCTGCGGCGCCGAGGGGTTCGGGTGCACCCTTTCCTGGAGGACTGGCTGATTGCAGCCCACTCCAGGTTGGAGGTGGAGTGTTTCAGAGATCTGGCCATCCAAGTCTGCTCTCAGATTGGCCTCCTCATCAATGAGGCCGAATCGGAACTCGTGCCATCGCAGGTGATTCAGTTCATCTGGGCAGAGCTCGACTCTTTTCGAGCCAGAGCCCAGCTCCCGGTGGACAGGGCCAAGGTCCTTTCCTCCTTTGCCCAATCATGTCTGGTTGGGCAATTGCACCCTGCCCGGGACTTCCTGCGCCTCATGGCGGCCCGCATCAGCGTGGTCCATTGGGCCCGCTGGTATATGCGTCCCCTGCAGTGGGGGCTGGCCAGCCAATGGTCACAGCACTGTGGACCAGCTGGTGACGGTGACCCAGGAGATGTGGGACGGCGTGCAGTAGTAGCTCGTCCCAGCTCATCTGCAGGAGGGTATCCTGTTCGTCTGCCCAGAACCGATGGTCACTCTAACGACCGATGCCTCTCTGATGGGTTGGGGTGCCCATCTGGGGGAGCTCAGGGCCCATGGCCTCTGGTCCTCTCAGGAGTCTTGATGCCACATCAACCTGCTGGAGCTTCGAGTGGTGCGACTAGCCCTCGCCGCCTTCACTCTATTTGTACGGGGTCAGGTGGTTCAGGTCCAGACGGTCAACACCACGACCATGTACTGTCTCAACCGTCAGGGCGGGACACATTCCTTGACTCTGAGCAAGGAGGCTCTCCATATTTGGTCTCTCGTAATCAGCCTGGAGGCAGATCTCCTAGCCATCCATGTGGCAGGAGCCTCCAACAGTCTGGCCGATGCCCTCAGCTGGATAGGCGCTGCATCTCACAAGTGGTCTCTCCTGCCGGAGGTAATACAAGATCTGTTCTCCCATTGGGGCACCCCTCAGGTGGACCTGTTTGCCTCCAGAGTGAATGCGAAGCTGAGGCTGTTTCATGCCCGCCCCCCTCAGCGGACTCGCTGCAGGGGGATGCCTTCTCGAGGCTTGGACCCTAGGCCTCTTCTACGCCTTCCCTCCATTTCCCTATCGATCCACAAGGTGCTTCTCAAGTTGAAGAGGGACAAGGCGCAGGGGATTCTGGTAGCCCCAGACTGGCCCCGCCATTTCTGGTACCCAGATCTCCTCGGCCTCAGCTCCAGGCTCCCAAGGCAGCTTCCAGCACGCCCGGACCTGCTCTCAGTCAACAAGCGGAAGGTTCTCCATCCGGACCTTCAGTCCCTGCACCTGATGGCCTGGTTCCTGAGCAGCTAGAGTTCCAGGCCTTGGGTCTTTCCGACGAGGTCCTCAACGTCATTGAGGTGTCCTGTAAGGAGTCTACCAAAAAAATACTGCGCCTTCAAATGGAAGAGATTTTCCATTTGGTGTCAGGACAAGGGGTTGGACCCTTCTTCCTGTTCCTTGGCTAGTATTCTGGAGTACCTGTGGTCCCTTTCTCAGCTAGGGCTTTGGTCGACGACCCTAAAGGTCCACCTGGCAGCCATCTCTGCTTACTGAGCACGGGCCGGCAAGCAGTCCACACAGGAGAAGGTGGTCAGGTGCTTTTTCAAAGGTCTTGATCACATATCCCCTCTGGTGCGAGAACCTCCACCTCCGTGGGATTTACTGCTGGTATTGGCTAAGCTCATGGGCAAGCCATTCGAACCGATGCACAGGTGCGATATCTCCCACCTGTCGTAGAAGACCGCCTTCTTGGTGGCTGTCACGTCAGCCAGAAGGATGGGTGAGCTCCAGGCGCTTTCCATCGAGTCTCCTTATCTGGTCTTCCACAGGGTCAAGGTTGTCCTGCGCCCCCACCCGAAATTCCTTCCGAAGGTGGTGTCGGAGTTTCACCTTAACCAGGTGTTGACTCTGCCGGTGTTCTACCCCAGTCACACCTCAGAGACCAAATATAGGCTCCATACTTTGGCGCCTAAAAGAGCCCTCTCTTATTATAAGGAGCGAATGGCTGAAGTTCGGGGAGAGGTTCGCCAGCTGTTTGTCACCTACGCTGAAGCCGCACCTGGCAGACCTGCAGCCAAGCAGACGAGAGTAAGGTGGGTCACCTCCTGCATAGATCTCTGCTATAGGTTGGCAGGCATAGAGCCTCCCAAAGGGATAAGAACTCATTCTACAGTACCCGCCATACCGCTGCTTCGGTGGCTGCTTCTAGGGACGTCCCTATCCAGGAAATGTGCAGGGCTGCTATCTGGAAGTCAGCACACACCTTCATTTCCCATTACCACGTTGACCTTGAGTCACGCCAGGATGCTGGTTTTGGGACCTCGGTTCTGCAGTCCTTATTCTCTAAGTAGGGGGCTACGCGCCTTGCCTCCCTCCTCCCGGAGAACTGCTGCTAGGAGTCTACCAGACAGTGTGGATTGAACAACATATCCACGTCCCTAGAAATACAGGTTACTCACCTGTAACAGGAGTTCTAGGAGTGGTATATGTTGTTCATCCACACAACCCACCTGACCTCCCTGGCTTCGACGCACATCCTGGCTTCCAGCGGGCTAGATCTGGCGTCATAGGGCGGAGCCGAGGGTTTTACCACCCGGGTGGGTGGGAGGAGCCAGCTTGAAGACCTTCTGGCAAGATTTAAAGTGGCAAGGAACCTGCCAGACAGTGTGGATGAAAAACATATACCACTCCTAGAACTTGTGTTACAGGTGAGTAACCTGTATTTATTTCGGTCATGTCATTGTAGTAGGAGGATCTACTGTTACGACAGTCACACTGTTTGTGTTGGGTATCTGGGTCCCACACATGACACAGTCTCCTTTAAACACTGCCAGGAACTCAACTAGGCAACCCGTCAGCTATGGCTACAGGAGATTGAAGCTCAACTCGTGGAGCAGAAGTTGTCTCTCTTTGAGAAAGGGGGCCCATCCCAAGGAGTTCCCTACTACAGCTTCACACAAGAAGCATAAACGTGACAAGGATAAATCATCCTCATCATTGGGCAGACACTCGTCGACAGCCACCATTCCGGGTGCTCCACTGTCGACGATGCCCTCCAGAACTGCTTCCTCGTTGATGGGTCAGGTTTTCATGGGAAGAACTACTGGGTTTGCCGTTTCTACTGCCCCTCCTCCTTCACAACCATTCTCTCATGGGCTGGTCAGACAGAAACTGGAACCCTGGTCTTTACCACCTAGGGGTTAGACCTGTTTATACCTCAAGTCCTATTTTTTTGCAAAATCTCTCTGATTTCTCAGAAACTACCTACCCCACCTTCTACCACTACCTCATTGGACATAGCCACAGTGGTACAACAGGTTCTAGAAGTGATGAGGAATTCTCAACCTTCTACTCCAGGGTAGGCTGGTTGCCCTTCCCGTTCTCCTACCCCTCCATCTAAACGCTTCCAAGGTGACAGAGAACCCTCTCCACCCTTGTCCCTTCCCTCCTATGAGGAAGTGTTTTTCAAATGAGGTGGAATTTCCGGATGGTTTTCCCGGGAAGCTGGAGGATATTGACCTGCAGGACTTGGACTCCAGCCTCCTATCCTCTCTTTATACTGTCTGCTCCTTACATGAGGATGCCTCCCGACATGCGGCTGCCTCTCCTCCTGATGACCCATCCTTTCACGAGATGGTTCAAATTCAGAATATCATGGGATTTTCAACCATGGAACGTGATGAACAAAGAAAGGATATGGCAGATTATCTAGAACTGCTTGAAGAGCCTATAGTAGTGGTACCCCCACTTATACAGACTTACCAAAAATGCTTTACTGGCGGCTTGGAACCAACCCTCAGCTGTTTCAGCCATCCCTAGAAAGGCGGATCATCTTTACCAGGCTCCTCTTGACCATCCCTTTCTTTCTACTTCCTCCGAATCACTGTGGCTCATGATCGTACCAAATGACCAAAGCACATGTGCTCATTACCCTCTGATAAGGAGTCCCGCCGACTTGACTACCTCAGGAAGAAGGTATTCCAGGCGGGTACCATGAATCTTAGAATTCTAAATTATTTGGGACAAATGGTTAAATACCAACGTACCCTCTGGTATAGAACTAGTCAGTGAACTCCCTCCATCTCAGGAGAAGGACCAATCATTGGCAGCAGTTTCCACTGGTAGTTCCATCTCTCGACACCTGCTTCGCTCAGGATATGATGCGGTGGATACATCTGTCCACCATGGGGATTACTCAGAAATGCCACGCTTGGTTACGTGCATCAGGATTTACACCAGCTATACAACATAGAGTGGTAAATGCCACTTTTTATTTATTTATTTATTCTCCTGTGGCCACCCAGATGCTTCCCCATAGCCTTGCAGCCCTATCTATGGGAATCCGGCCGCCATCCATCTCTACCAGGACTGCTGGCACCCAGTAACCCCTGCGGCTTACCCCCCCGCAGCGGGCTGGCAGGGAGCCCCTAACTCCCACCCCAACAGATCCAGTTAGGGTGCCAGCGCCCAGCGAACCTGTGGACGGCCATCAAGCCGCATCGGGTGCCACAGGCTCCCTGTACATTCCCCTGTGTCGGCGGCGTGCCCATGACACAGCGGGCGTGGGCGCACACTTCCGCCGCGTGTCTGGCCAGGTGTCTGCCTCGACTCTGCCCCTTAGTCTGGCGTGCGTCCCTGACCCCAGCCTCCGCCGAAGGCAGTCGGTCTCCGACCGTTGTGAACCCCACCGGAGAGGAGAGCGGTCCATCGGACGTCAATCCCTCTCCCTTCCTCTCAGCCCGATCAATAATATTTGCTCCCGAACCTGGGTCACCGGCGTGGCATGAAGTGTAGCGTCCATCGCTTCAACCCTCAGCGCCACTGGACCGGCCCCGTAATTGCCACTTTTAATGAAGCTAAACTTTTTGGTCCCGGTACCCAAACACTTCTGGATGATCTACAAGCCTAAGGTCGAACCTTATGTACGGTGCATAGCATGTATCATACCTCACAGCCATCTTGCCAGTACCGCTCCCAGTCCTCTTTTCAGTCAGAAAATTGGTAAACATAGAGGCACCTACAGAGGCGGATCCCGTGGTCATTCCCCGCCTTCTTCTAGGACTGCCACTTTTGCCTGTAAGGGCTCCCGCTCTCACCCCTCCCGGTGGAGCCGGTCAGCCCACTTCCCAGGGACCAACTGGGGCACTGGAGGTCGCTTTGCCCTCCATTTAGAGGCCTGGCAGGTGATAACATTGAACTAGTGGGTACTTCAGTTCATAAGGATGGGGCACATGCTGGAACTCACCTCAAGTGTCTCCTCCTCATCCCCCCTGCTCTGTCAATTACCCACCTGACCATATTCCTATTCTTCAGGCACTTCTTCACAAGAATGCCGTCTGTCCAGTTCCTCATTGGAGTACCATCGGAGATTTTACTCCCATTTTTTTTCCCAGTACCCAAATGCACTGGAGATCTCAGACCTATACTAGACCGATTCAGTCACAGTGTTTAACAACTGCCTTCTGGAGATACAGAACTGGATGAGTACCAGCTGGCTTAAGTTGAACTCAGGTAAAACAGAGGTATTGGTGGTGGAGCCAGGGGTGAGGATGTTAAGCTCATGGGCGGGGAAACCCTCAGGTTTATTTCTGGGGGGGAGGGGGAGCCCGCTTATGGCATCTGGCCAGGTGCGTAACCTTGGTGTTATATTTGATGAGGGCCTGACCCTGAGGGCACAGGTGTCAGCCATAGTCAAATCATCCTTTTTCCATCTAAGGAATATAGCACGGGTGAAACACCTGGTCCCACTTGAAGATCTTCCTCTCCTGGTCCACGCCTTAATTGCCAGTCGTCTTTATTACTGCAGTGCCCTTTATCTGGGGCTGCCGGGGGTAGATATCCGCCGCTTGCAGCTGGTGCAGAATGTGGTGGCCAGGTCGTTGACTGGAAGCCCAAGATCCAGTCACATAACACCTGTGCTGTGCGAACTGCACTGGCTACCTGTACAGTGGTGGATCACCTTTAAGGTCGTGTTGCTGACCTGTAAGGCCCTACACAGGGTGGGACCCCACTACCTGAAAGAACTCCTGGTTTCTTACTGTCCCTCCCGCTCCCTCCGATCCTCTGGCGAGGGATTGCTAGAGATTCCCAGGGTAACCTTGAAAACATCTGGTGGAAGAACTTTTGCCTTTATGGCATCTACCCTGTGGAATTCTCTACCTTGTCAGATACGTGATAGCCTGACTGTAGAAGGATTTGAAAAAGCCTTGAAAACTTTCTTATTCAAACAAGCATTCCTGGAAATATGTCTGCTATGTTTAAAGGTGTTTTAATTATGGATTTTAATATCGTCATGTTGTAATTTTGTTAAGGCACCCTGAGCTCAGGAAGGGCTCCTTTTATAAATAAATTTTACGTTGCCTTACCTTACCTCAGACAACTTAATCTACACATTCAGTACAAAAGGTTCCGGATGGTCACCTTTACATCCATTATGCCAGTGTTAAAACAGGGGGATTGGCTATGCTCATTAGACATGAAAGATGCCTACCTACATATCTCCAACGACCCCGGCCATCACCGGTTCCTTCTCTTTCACCTGCTAGGACAACATTACCAATTCCGGGCACTCCCGTTCGGTTTCTTATCCTCCCCGAGAGTTTTTATCAAGTGCCTAGCAGTAGTTGGGTGGCCCTGAGACAGGACAGACATTTTGTCTTCCTGTACCTGGATGATTGGCTTATAAAAGCAGAATCTGAAAAGTTTCTGCTTTTGTCCCTCCAGGTGACCCTCACTCTGTTCTAGTCCCTAGGAATTATGGTCAGCTGGCCCAAATCCAATCCAATTCCTACCCAGTCCCTCCAGTATATAGGAGCTGTTCTGGACACCGCCTCCATCTGGGCTTACCTCCCTTTCGACTGACAAGACAGGCTTCTGTCTCTGGCCTCTCAGATACAAACTCAGCAGTTTTGGGGCATATGGCTGCAGCCATCCCTACGGTGGCCTTTGCCCATCTACATATGAGAGCAGTCCAATGGACTCTTCAGAATCAGTGGCGGCAAACAGGGGATTTCGAAGACAGTCAGTCACTCCCATCCTACACTCAGCCATAAATTGGTGTACCCATCGTGCCAACCTCTCTCAAGACATGCCCTTCCAGTCCCCATCCTCCCCAGCAGACATTAACCATGGATGCATCCCTCAAAGGCTGCGGACACACTTGTGTCCCTACAGGACACAGGGCAGGTGGCCCCAATTCTCCATTTCACCTAATATAAATCTACTGGAAATGAAAGCAGTCCGCCTCGCCCTCCAGGCTTTCCGCCCCCACCTTTCCCCAGGGCCTCTACTGATCCAGTCAGACAACACCTCAGTGGTGTACCACCTGAACAAACAAGGCGGTACCAAGTCCCGCACCCTCTGCAGGGAGACGATGGCAGTTTGGCAGGAAGCCGTAATTCAACAGCTATCGTTGACTGCTGTCCATCAACTGGGATGCCACAATACAGTGGCTGACATTCTCAGTCACCAGTCCTCCACACATGAGTGAACACTTCATCACAAAGTTCTTCAGATGATCTTTCGATTGTGGGGAACCCCGCATCTCTACCTTTTTGCCTCCCCCAGCAATCACCAACTCCCCAGATACTATTCTATTATCCCGAACAGGAAGGGACTGTCTGTTGATGCCCTGTCCCAACCGTGGACAGGACTCTATGATCTCCCCCCTACCCCCGTCCCACTCCTGCAACAGACTCTGCTGAAACTACAGCTTGAATCTGCCATCATGATCCTCATAGCCCCTCTGGCCACTGCAGGTGTGTTTCCCCTACTTTCAACAGTTCTCCGTAGCGGACCGGGCCAGATCTGTTAACTCAAGATCAGGGAACCCTTCTTCACCCCAACCTGAAGTCACTACACCTTCATGCTTGGCTCCTGAGGACGCTTTCATAGCCCATCTTCAAGTCTCCTCACCAGTGGTCAAAATTCTGTTGGCTTCACGTAAACCATCTACCAGGGAAACATATAATGCTAAATGGAAACGCTTCTCCATACTGACCGTTTCCCAGTCGTTGGACCCTTATTCATGTCCACTGACTAAAATATTGGACTACCTGGCCTTGCTTGCTGAGACAGGTTTGAGCTACTCCTCAGTTAAAGTTCATTTGGCCTCTATCTCATCTTTCCATGACCCCTTAGAATGGAGGCTACTGTATCAACATCATCTTGCCAAAATGTTCTTAAGAGGAATGTCACACATCAAACCTCCCATTAGACAACCCACCCCTCCTTGGGCTTTGAATTTCCTTTTCGAAAAACTGACCCTCGAGCCTTTTGAACCAGCGGCCATTTGCGACCTCTGCTTCCTTTCTTGAAAGACTGTATTTTTAGTGGCTGTTACTTCCGCTCGCCATATATCTGAGCATCATGCCCTAATGTGTAGAGAGCACCTAATCTTTCACAAAGACAGAGTGGCTCTTCGAACCAGTCCTTCCTTTTTACCTAAGGTGGTCTCTGAACACACCTTAAATCAGTCCATAGAATTACCAGTTTACTAGCCTGAGCATTCTAATCAGGGAGAATACCTCCTACACTCTTTAGATGTTCATCGTATTTTGAGATACTATATAAATCCTACCAAATGTGTTAGAAAAACTCCTCAGCTGTTTGTTATCTTCACCTCAACCAGGGAAGGTTTCCTGGTCGCTAAACAGACCCTATCCAACTGGCTGGCACATTGTATAACCTTTTGTTATAAGAAGTATAACAAGCCATTACCAGGACCTGTCCAAGCCCATTCTACCCGAGCCACGGCCACTACAGCGGCCTGCTTCAAAGGGGCTTCTGTCACAGATATCTGCAATGCAGCCACATGCAATACATACTTTCACGAAGCATTACAACTTAGACATTGCTTCATGCCATGGGATGGCCATTGGCTACGCTGTCCTACAGGGTCTTCTGTCGTAACTTTCCGCCTTTCCTGGGTTTACTGCTTGGGAGTCATCCCAAGTGTATTACCTGCTGCAATATACAATACCCGTGGAAGATAGTACAGTTGCATACTTACTGTAATGGTAGCTCTTCTAGGGGTATCGCTTGCAGCAGGTACGTTCCCTCCCTCCATTCCCCTCCTTCTCTAAGAGAACAACTTCTGATCCAAATATATATGGGAAGGGATACCTGTGGTACCTTGGCTCTCCCTCAGTCCTCGCTTAGCAAGCTGAATCTGACAGGGAACTGAGGACACCAGGGACCGCCCACTCTTATATAGGAGTAGAATGATGATGTCATGTGTGGGCTGCCCCTGGAAAAAGACTGCTAGAGGAGAGCTGCCATGCACTGCAGCGCCCTCTGGTGACTACCCAAGTGTATTACCTGCTGCAAGAGATACCCCTCGAAGATCTACCGTTCTGGTAAGTACGCAACTGTACTTTCCTTCCATAGGTTGTGTCTGAATTTACTTTAAATCAGGACATTCAACTACCAGTTTACTACCCAGAGTACTCAAACAAAGGGGAGGCATTGTTACATACTCTGGATCTACATAGAATTCTTTGTTACTATATACAACGTACCCGTTCGTCAAGAAACAGACCAGTTGTTTGTCTCCTTTGCCCAAGGAATGTTGGGGGCTCCAGTGACCAAGCAGACATTGGCCAAATGGTTGGTCAGCTGCATTACTTTATCAAAAGTACGACAAACTCTTGCCAGGACTCGTCAAGGGTCATTCCACAAGAGGTGTCGCAACCTCCTTTGCGTCCCTCAAAAATGTGTCTGCAGTAGATCTCTGTGCAGCTGCTACTTGGAGTTTGGTCCACACCTTCATTAGGCACTACAGTCTGGACATTGCTTCCAGAAGTAGAGCAGGATTTGGCCTTGTAGTCCTCCAGGGACTACTCTCCTAAGGAGTGCAAGGGGCACTGTTTCTACTAGTCCGTCACCCTTCTGACCTGGGTCTCTTCTTGTACTGCTTGGGAGTCAGTCCTGTATGTGTTACCTGCTGCAAGAGCTCCCTCTTGAAGTAAGATAGTACAGTTACGGAAGAACTTATCGTAACAGTAGATCTTCGAGAGGAGCTCTTGCAGCTGGTGGTTTTCCCTCCCACCTGCCCCCGAGGTTATGTAACTGTACTTCTCTATGGGGGGTGAGAGATCCTCATCTGTTCCCCATCCTCTATCTCAGCCTGGTCTCTGGCGGGCGAACTGAGGTGGTGCTGGGGGACCACCCTCTTTATACCATGCGGGATGTCAGGCGGGGCTGATGTTGCGGGCCGTCCCTCACCTTGGACTGCTGGCTAGAAATTTTTCCATGGGATCCCAGTATGTGGCGGCATAGTCCTATATGTGTTACCTGCTGCAAGAGCTCCTCTCAAAGATCTACTGTTACGGTGAGTTCTTACATAACTGTACTGTCTCTGTCATGCCTACCCTTTCCTTTCAGTGAGTACATGTTCTTTGCCATAAGCCATTTCTCATAGGATCTACACTGTTGGCCCTGAATCAGTTTGCTTATCCTATGCTGTACCCGTCTCCAGCCTGTCTTTCCTTCATTGAGGACTCCAGAACTGTGCATGGTATTACAGATGCAACTAGGGCTGTGCAAACCTCCCGAAGTTGCACCATGCAGACTTTGGCTGTCATACTGCGTAAAGTTCATCAAAGTTTGCACTGGTTCAGTCATGAAAAAGCATTAGGAAGTAGGACTAAATGAATAACATAATGCACTGGGCTGACAAAGGTGCCCAAAACAGCAGGATGATGCAGTGGGCTACATTGAGGGCTACTGGTTCTGCAAATAATCTTCCCGTTATGCCATGGCTAAGTGTTGTACACATTGGTTTCATGACTAGTGTTGGCCCAAAAATTATTAATTCAGCCTGTGGAAGCCTGGCAGAAATTGACCAAACATTTATCTGAATAAGACTGAAGATATCAGTGCAGCATCCCACAGTGTGTCTAGGCTACTGGTTCCTAAACAAAAAAAAAACTAATGGACACAGAAGCCCTCCCTACCCACCTCATTATCTTCCCCTGTTAGCCCAGCTGGAAAAGTAGGAGAGTCCTTGTCCATAAACTGTGGCAAAAAGGGCTTTGGACAAAGGGGCAGCTTAATTTTTTAAAAAGTGAACATGTCAGCATTTTGAGTCGAAAGGTTTGCTCTCCTGTTGGTGACAATATGCATGCAGCACTGAAAATCCTCTGAGTACATACATACAGCTGGGCAGCTGGGGTGTTGAACAGTTACCTTTGTCAAGGAGGTCCAAATGGTCTTATTTGGTACCAGTACAGTAGGGACTCATCTCCATCTGCTTGTGGCACGTTCTCATGCAGACACTTCTGCACCATTTTGTTTGCTGACATCTCAGGCATCACTGTGTCAGAAAGTGATTTGCCATGCTGTTTCGACGAGCTATAGTCAGACAGTTGTTCCCATAGTGGTTTGTCATCAGTTGCTGTCTTTCTGGGGGGTGTGGCAGCAGCAGCAGCACCAGAAGCAGGTTGACTTAGAGACGCAAGTGAGTGACTTCTGTGATGTTCAGTAGCAGTAGAAACACATTGGGATCTTCCTTCTTCCCTCTCCTCCACCTGGCCTGTCAAGGTTATTGCAACAAGGGATTAAAATGACTGTTATTCTTTGTGTTACTGTTCTTGTTTTGTTTAGTTTTAGCTTAGTTTATTGCTCTAGGAATTATTACCTTTGAGCCAATGGCTCTTTTACAAAGGTTCCACGTCATCAATGTACAAACAAACAAGACATGTTACATAGAATGGTCAGCAAATTATAAAGGTTTCAGTAAGCCAGTATAATACAGTACATCACAGGAAAAAAACAAAACATTGGAGGAATGGTCAAGGTGGGAAGGGTAGGAGGAGATATGGGGAAGGAAGCAGACTTAGAGTAGTTAGAGGTACTCAGATGCCTTTGTCAAGAAAGGAGCAGAGGAGGAGGATGAAAACAGCCATGAGGAAGAATCATTAGTCAAGGCAGTCACAGGAGCTAGAGGCTGAGAGGTGAGAGTAAAGCATAGATTTGAAAGCTCCTAGTGACGTGGAGGATGTAATGAGTAGCTCAGGGCATTGTACCAGCTGGGGGCACGATAGGCAAAAGATATTTGGCCCTGTGTGGTCCAGTGTCTGGGGACCTGGAGAGGCTGGTGTTCTGATCTTCTGGTGGGACAGATGCTGGTATTCGGGCAAAGTAGGTCTTGGATAGACGGCGGAGTGCGGCCCAAGATGGATTTTTTTGCCATCAAGCATGTGAGGTACCTTAAGCGATTTGAGAGTTGCAACCATCCTGTTTCAGTGTAGAGCTCACATGTATGAGTATGTCTTTGCGCTCCAGTGAGCAGCCGACAGGCCTTGTTTAGGGTGGTTGTGATGCGCCTTAGTGCGGTGGTAGTGGCAGAGCCATAGATAATTAAGCCATAGTCTATGATTGAGATGACAGAGCTTTGGATAGCAATCCTCAGCGCAGCTTGGGTAAGGAATTGCCGGTTTCAGAACAGGATACCAATGCGCTTGGTTCACTGTTTTCGCTGTGTTATCAGTGTGGGTCGCAGGTAAGACCTGATCAAAGGTGATTCAAGGTATTTAAATGTTGACACTTGTTCAAGGGTATTTCCTGAGTATGTTTTGATAGTAAGTGGAATTTGTCTTTTCTGTTTTGTGGACTGGAGAAAAGCATGGATTTTGTTTTTTGTGATTTAGGACCAGCTTGTGATCTAGGAACCACTTTTCAACATTGGAGAAAGCAAGTTGCAGGCTCTGGAGTAAGGGTTTCAGGTCCTTATGAGAGGAGAGAATCACGCATGCAGCATAAAGGATTATTTGTTCTGGGCAGGATTTGGGGAGAGTTTAGGAAAAGGCTGAAAAAGAGGGGGCCTAGGATTGACCCCTGTGGAACACCTGAGAGGACCGGTTTTGAGTCTGAGAGAACAACTGAGATTTTTAATGATTGAGAGCATTGGGCCAGGTAACTTTTAACCCAGGCACCTGGTCCTTCTGAGAGCCCAAGACTGTGTAGTTGTGTGATAAGTAAGCCATGGTGAACAGTATCAAACGCCTTTGTTAGGTCAACGAAAACAGCTCCGGTTTGATATCCTTTGTCCAAGGCAGTGTGAATTTCTCCTGAGAATTCCAGTAGGGCGGTCGACGACTGTGTCCTTTCCTAAATCCATGTTGCTGCAAGCAGAGTATGTTATACTTATGCAGGTAGTCTGAGAGTTGGTCAGCCACAGTGCGTTCGAGGGCTTGGAGAGGGGTGGAAGTATAGATATAGGCCGATAGTTTCCTGGTAGGGACTTGTCGCACTTTTGAACACTGGTGTGACTATAGCAGACTTCCACTTGCTGGGAAATTGACTAAGGCAGAGGGTGAGATTGAAAATTTTGGTGAGTGGGTGCACCACCTCTTCCTGGGTAAGGGACAGAATTTTAAGATCAATAGTATCACTGTTTGCTCTGGATTTAGAGATAGCCTTTTTTATATATTTGTAGACTTCATGAGCCTTAACTGTTTTGAAGTGGAAAGCGGTTGGTCAGGTGAGGCAGTAGGAGATGTTGGTTTTGCAGTCCATGTCAGAGAAGAAGTCTCAAGGGAGGACCCTCACTGAGGTCAGTGAAAGTTTTATTTAAGGCCTTTGCCATGACCATTGGGTCTAGGGTAGTGTTCTATCGACACTCATTATAGTGGGAGGATTTGGACTGCTTACCCGTGATATTTCTGATGTTGTCCCAGAATGATCTCCCGTCACCCCAGGAGTTTGCGAGGGCATTTTTGAAATAGGAGCACTTTATTAGTCGGATTTGTTTGGTACATTGGTTTCATGCCTGTTTATACTTCTGGATATCCGTCAAGGAGCCTGTGGCTCAGAGGTGGTCCCGAGCTTTGAGTTGGGCCAGTAGTTTGGCCGTGAGCCAGGGATTTGAGAGCGCTTTGATTTTACACTTTTTTACTGTTGCGTAGGTGTCACAGGCAGTGTTGAAAGTTGCGATAAAATTATCTAGGGCTGCATCAACATCTAGAGTATTGTATATTGGGGACCAGTCTTGCTGTAATAGACAGGTCTTGAGCTTAGTAAGGTTTCCATGGGGTGCCAGACATACGGAGACCAGATGCATACACAAGGCTTTGTAAGACTGCTGATCCTTGCTGCATTCTTATGCATCAAAGAATGTCTCAAATGTGTCTTTGAACTGAGGGTCCGAGAGAGTGGCCAAGACGTAGTGGTCATCTGTACGCATTTGTGAAATGCATGCGTCATTCCAGAAACCTGGTCATACCCTTTCTACTAGATTGAGAGCAGTGGTATCATAATCCTCCTTCACTCATATTGTTTTCATACAAAGAAGTTGAATTCTCATGCAGATCCTCACAACAGATGCCTATGGGTTCAGATCGAGTGCCCATCTTAGTCTTATCAGACCCAAGTATCCTGGACTGATCTGGAGTCAGATCTTCATATCAGTGTCTTGGAGATGTGGGCTGTTCTGCTTGGTTTCCAGAGCATCTCTGCCCTGGTCTCTTGCCGATTCAGACAGACATTGTGCTTTTCCCTCTTGTGGCTCCTGAAGGCCAGGGAGGTCAACCTCTCAGATTTTTGGAACGACACCAAGGGGACATGGATGTCATCCCCAGAGATGTTAGCTAAGCTTGGAATCCCAACCTTCAACATATTTAAAGTCTATCAGTTACGCCACTTACTTGTGAAGGCTATAGGGTTGACCCTCCGGCCATCTAGGTGTCTGCCCTTCCAGGCGGATCTGGCCCAAGTGGCAGGCCTACCGCATGCGGTCTCAAGAATTTTTAAGGTTCTCTGACTGGATTTACCCTGAACCTTTTGGGCCTTCTGGGCACTGGACTCTGCTTTTTCCGGACATAGTTATTAATTGGACGGAGCTTTGATGTGGATGTCATCAGTTTATTACGCAAGATAGGCTCCGGCTTATGCAATTTAAGATACTACACAACTTGTATTATACCCCTCAGAAAATGTCTAACCTTGGTCTTGCTTCCTCCTCTACCTGTATAAAGTGTGCTCAGGGGGAAGGCAATTTATCACATATTTTTCTGGTACTGTCCCAAGGTAGTTTCCTTATGGACACAAATTAGACAGAGAACGGACCTTCTGTTGGGCCTCAATGACTTATTCACGATTAAAGTATGCCTTCTGGGTGACTATTCTGATATCCAGATAACTAATCATAAATATCATATGGCTCTAATATCTATGTCAGTTAAAAAGCTCACGCTCAGACACCGGAAGGATTCAGAGGAGATAACATATGTGGAATGGCTGCGAGAATTTTTGGCCAATCTTAGGGTAGAGAAAATGGTGGCCAGTGTTAGAAATAGGATGAAGAGATTTAACCGTATCTGGGCGCCATTAGTAACCCTTTATACACTTCAAAGCTGTGTAGGGGAGGGGTTGCTGGTTGCCGGGTCGCAGCTAAATAAGATCTAGCCATGCAAACCGGGGTGGGGAAGGGAGGGGTGAGGTGAAGTAGGTACTTTTCCCTTTTTGGGATGGAATGTTGGGAGGGGAATGAGGACGGTAAGAAGTTGGGGGTGCTATTTGGTTTTCCTATTATTCCTGGACTCATTCTATATCTATGGTGTTATGTTGTGTTATTTGTTGTATGCTGAAAACTTTAATAAACTTTAAATGGAAAAAAAAAAGACAGACATTGTGCTTGTCATGTACTACATAAGCAAGTAAGGGGCAGTTACTCATTTCCTGGGCAGGGAAGCAATGAGGGTGTGGTACTGGGTGATGTCTTACAGCCTCCAGCCGTCGGCCGTGTTTCTCTCAGGTGTCCAAAATGGCTTGACACACAGACTAATCAGGCCTTAGTCCCTAGTACATGAATGGAAGCTGCTGATGTCTGTAGTACGTGACCTTTGCAAGATGGGGTGCTAAGGTTTGGACCTTTTTGCATCCCTACACAACATAAAACTGCCACATTTCTTGTTCACGCGATCCAGGGCTTGGAGGTTTTTGGCAAGATGCATTGTCCCCCTCCCGGAAAGGGAGGGTACTTTAGACCATTCCTCCAGTCCCTTTCATACAGAGAGTTCTGCTCAAGCTGCGGGCAGAACATGCCACCATAATATTAATGGCTCCCTTCTGGCCTCACCAGCGTTGGTTTCCACTTCTGCAGCATCTGGCAGTATATCCTCTGGTCCAGCTCCCAGGCTCAGGGGGTCTTTGGTCCATTTGGACCTGTGGTCTCTGCATCTGCTTGCCTGGCTTCGGAAGACTTAGCCATTGCCCATTTGGGGGTTTCAGCTAAGGTTGCTGATGCCTTGCTTGTGACTAGAGAGCCTTCTGTGAGACATACATACACTCTGAAGTGAAAACGCTTTTCCATATGGTGTACTTCCCATTCATTGGACCCATTTAGATGTCCTGTCAATACTGTGCTGAATTACCTTCTGTCTCAGTCTGTTTCCTGTCTCCAGTTAAGGTACACTTGGCTACAATTTCAGCTTTCCATGCCCCTGTTGATGTGCGCACAGTTGCACATCTAGAGATGTCCCACATGTTTCTAAAGAGCATTCTACATATCCGTCTCACAGTTTGTACACTACTTTTACATTGGGACCTGAATTTCATTCTAGAGAAATTGACTTTGACTCCACTTGAGCCTGCTGCAGTGGCCTCGCCAGATTTGGTTTCTGCTTCTGCAACATCTGGCAGTATATCCTCCAGTTCAGCTCCCGCTCTGTTGGGGTCTGCTCTCTCATGCTCATAGAAAACACTGATCTTCCAAGATTCATTCTTCAGCATTGATTTCCACCCTTGGTCTGGGCCAGAGGCACTAGGATCCCGCCACAAACCCATGCTGTTTACTATCCTGGATGCCATTGCTGTTCTGGTATTCCACAAGGGCCTTTTTGACCAGCGACTCCATCAGCTTCCCTGCTACAAAATGTGACAGGGTTGAATATGACCCTGTCCCAGATTTTAGGAAGAGTTTGAATGCAGGGATCTTTTCTGTTTTTTTTCCTTTCCTGTCATTTGTCTGTCTGGTTGCGCAACCAAATTTTCCTGTGAGACCTAGGATTTGATCTCCCCAACAGTCTCGCAATTCTTTGCCTCTCACTGTCTTTCAGTCTTCACTTGCTGTTCTGTCTCTTTTCCTCCCCTGCATATCTGCTGGTAAAAAAAAATATATGCAGATCATTATGTGGAAATGTAACTGATACTGGGATCCCTTTGTTTAGAAATTATATAGTGTTACTGTTGAAATGTATATAATCTTGTGCCACGCCGACGACGTGGGTTCGGGAACTAACCCGGGTTGCTTGGGGTCAGGAGGGAGGGAGAGGATTGAGTGTCCAGAAGTCTGCTCTCCACTCCCGGGGAGGGATGGGGTCCCTGTTTGGTGCTCTGCTGATCTCTGGCGGTGGCTGGAGATACAGCAGGCACTGAGGAGTAGAGAGAAGAAGCGGGGAGTGGCGGACGTTGGCTACACCTTGACATCAGGGCACCAGCCACTCCCCGGGGGGAAAACAGAGAAAATGCTTCTTGGCTCCAGTAGAGACGGAGCACCGGAGCGTGCCCCTGATTTATGGCCGCACACCTGGCATCCGACTGACCGACGTTACAGCAGTGTCGCGGCATTGGGGCCCGCTCCGTCCCCGCCTGGGGTACAACTGAGGCTACATGGGTGATGGAGGATGGTCAGTTAGGGTGTGTGCCGTAGGGGGATGACTCCATGTGCTCCCGAGGAAGACCGGAGCTGAGGGGGCGAGAAGGAGGCATAAATAGTAAAATAAAAAAAAAAGTAAGAAATGTATGTAATTATAGTTTGAAATAATTACAAAGCTATTTGGAACTCAAGGGGTTAAACTGAGAGTAGTTTTTAAGCCCTTTTGCAGAAGCTGTGGATAAGGGGCCTCAGTCCTGGGACATTGTATTCTTGCTGCACCTGCCTGAAACATAAAAGAACATTTTACAAAAAAACAGGATGCTTGTTAAGGAGGGGGGTTGCAAGGACTTATGAAAACAGAGCTGCAGTTTCCTGCAAGAGACAGACAGACACAGAGATTGAAGGAAAACTCAAATGGATCTTCTCTGTTTATTCTGCCTTTGTAAATGGTTATACTGAACAAGTTTCTTTTTTTATTTTACTTTTAGTACTAATAAACACTTTCTGTGAATTCTACAACTGCTTCTGGTTTTTCCTATGCTTCCTGACCTGTGCCTCGACGACAGATGATGTCAGCTTAAGTGGGATTTATGCCGTGCATGCTCTAAGCCAGGAGTTTTGTGTATGAGTACTGGGCCTAGTACCAGGAAAGCATAGAGGAAGGTATGGATTCTGCAGCAGCAAGTTCCAGGAGTGCTTACCAGGAGAATGACAGCCAAACTAGCAGAGACTGAAGTCCAAGCTGAGATTGTACAGCCAGCACAAGTTATGGAAAAAGAACACGCGGTGACAGAACTTGAAAGTCTGACTGCTTTTATCAAATGGTGAGCTATGCAACAAAAAGAGACCGAGAAACAGAGAAGAGAAGCATCAGATGAGAAGAGATGCAGCGACAGGAGCAGCGATGGCTGGATACCTTGCAAGCTATCAAATGCAGATGATATGGTACAGATCCAGATGAGCAACAAAACACAAGCAATTTAAAAGCCATTAAACTTACAAAGTTGTGTCCCTTGGATATCATCGAGGCATACCCGACAACTTTTGAAAGAGTTGCCACAGCCTGCCAATGGCCAAAGTAGCAATGGACAATCAGACTGGTACCCTACCTGATGGGGAAAGCCCAACTTGCCTACAGCAATATGGACACTGCATAGTCAAAAACTATGACCTGGTGAAAAGCGAAATCCTGAAAAGGTATGACATCTCAGGAGAGACCTACAGGCATAGATTTCACTCTCTGAAGTACATCTCAGTTGACAATCCTTGAGAAGCCGTCACCTGACTCAGAGAACTAAAAATGGCTCCAACCAGAGAGCAAAACAGTCCCACAGATTATCAACACATTTGCAATGGAGCAATCCATCAACATCCTGCCTATAGATGTGCAGCTTTGGGTAAGGGAACACTGACCAGAAAGTGGGAAAAGGCTGTTTCTTTGGCCGAACTCTACCAAATGGCCAGACGCCACAACAGCGAGGTAACAGCCAAGCACCGGTAAGACACACTTTCTCCTATTTAAACCCCCAAGTCTGATAAGAACTCTGGTTGGGGTAACAAATCTGTGCCCAAAGACGTTATTTGCTGTACTGTAGTAAGCCAGGTTATATTGCAAGAAATTGGTGTAAGAAGAATGACACTAGAGCAGATTTGTCCTTCGAAAATGGGGCAAGTACTTAACAGATGTGAAGGTGGAGGATAAGACTGTAATGGGACTCATTGGTTCGGGAAGCAGGCAGACCCTAGTGCATGTTGAAATGCTAGAAAACACTGTGCAAAAGGACCAGGTACTGGTGTCATCTGCATCCACAGGAACACTCGATGCTATCCCACCACCCAAGTGACTCTGACCATTAAGGGTGTGTCGCACCAAATGAAAGTGGGGGTAGTACCTAAGTGACCTGTCCCTGTGATTATTGGAAATGACTGTCCAGGATTTACTGAGTTAATCTCAGAGGAACTGAACCCTGCAGATTCAGCAGCAGTGGTAACGAGCTCAGGCAAAGAAAATCTCAAATGGTCGGGGACACTTTTGCTTTCAGTGACTTTGATTTGGACTTGTTTGAGAATAGCTCCAAGATCCAGAAGTCCAGGAAAAAAAGATGATGCCTGAAGAAACTGTGGCAACAAATGACTGATGGACATAAGGGGTTAACATATGAAAATGCTGAAACTAAACTGATCACTGATTGTGATTTTCTTTCAGAACAAGCTAACCATATTTCTCTCAGGGGTTATTTTAAGCAGCTGGGGGTGAAACCCAAACCGGGTGAACCAATGTTTAAAAAATGTAGTAGGTTACTGCACAGAACATGCGTTAAACCTCAGACACAGGACCAGATAGAACTGGTTATACCACAGAAGTATAGATCTGAGTTGTTACAGATAGCACATGATAGTCTTATGGCTGGTCACTCGGGGAGGGATTGCACCCTTGCTAGATTGCTGTACAGATTGTACTGGCCTGGAATTCATGAAGATGTTGCTACCTATTGAAATTCCAGTGCTGAGTGTCAGAAAGTAGCCCCAGTCACTAGAAAAGACAAGGTGCCCCTACCTTTGATAGATGTGCCTTTTGAGAATTTCAATGGATGTGGTTGTCCCTTTAGACAAAAGTAAAAAGGGTAATAGATTTATCCTGCTAGTAGGTGACTATGCTACTCGATACCCAGAAGCAGTTCCAATGCGTACTGTCACAGCTTCAAAAGTGGCAACAGGGCTTGCAAAAATTTTCAGCAGAGTGGGCATACCTAAAGAAATTATTACTGATCAGAGTAGTAATTTTGGTGCTGCATTACTTAGAGACTCACCAAGATGAGCCCCCTGCACCATACATATGGGTGCCTTGCTGCCAAAGGATCACGATATGATGGAAATCCCCGAAAAGTGTTTTTCTCATAAAAAGTTGTATCCCTCATAAACTTGTGTACACCGGGTCCCAAGGACTTCCCATTTTTTTTTTTACTGCTGGCTATGCTCCGCCGCCGCGCTCACGGACGTGAAGACGAGATGCCAGTAAGAGTGCGGGGGTGCACTCCATTATACTCAGTGGGCAGATCATTTTCAGTCTGTTTTAGTAATATAATAGCCACTTGGCAATGAAACGTGGGCACTGATCGACTAACAAGTTCCTTTTTTCCTGCCGTCGACTGCACTTCAGTGACGATGTCGCTTCGCCCGCCCGGAGTTAAACTTTACTAGCAGCTTAGTTCAGTTTATTATTTTGTATATTATCTTGATCAGTGCTGATTATATTTATTAATTCTACTTGTAGAAGAGAAGTCTTTAGCCCTCAATTGATGGAATCGACCATGAGTGGGTCAGGTGACGGTAGGGAGACTTCGTACGAAAGCTGTTCAGTCAGCCGGGCTGGGTCCAGTCCACCGCCCTCCCTGGAGGGGGGTCTGACAACAGATGGTCTGATGCTCAGGGAGATTGGCGGTCTCCCCAAAAGCATAAATGGAAATGGCCCCATTCTCAACACCGTTCGGCCTCGAGTTCTTCTTCGACGCATAGGGCGACGAAGAAACGGCATCACTCGAGGTCGCCCTCTGGTACGTCTGCATGTAGACGGTCGGTTATTAGGGCTAGGCGCCAGGACCAAATGGGAGGCAAAAATTCCCTGAAGGGCCGGCGCCGAGACAGCACCATGCACGCGTGGCACCACGAGACTAGCTCGCACCTGTGTAGGCTATCTCTGCATCGACCCTCCAACCGCCTCAGTACCCCTTCGACCAAGGAGGTGCAGCATAACTAATGAAAATAAATTATCCTGACTTTCAGGCCTAAGAGGGCCTGGATAGCCCTTGCAAGAAAGGTCAAAGAACAATGTGTTCACAGCCTGAACCATAGGACTGTGAAGATAAGGAAAGAAAATGAATGAGCCCAGGGGATGGAGGGCGGGCATGTGAATAAGTGATGGCGACTATATCCAAGAAGATCAACAATTACGGTAAGTACGTCATTTCCATATCTTTCTGGACCCAAGTCTCCACCACTCATTCACACTAGTGGGAGAGTACCAAGCTTAAACCAACAACCCTTAGTAGGGTGGTAGGAGATAGGGCTCACTCAGAAAGGACGGCCAAGGACTGTCCTGCTAACAAAAAGCTGTCTTGGAAAGATCATCTAGAACATAGTGCTTACAAGATAAGCGCTTGAGTTCTAACTCAACATTGTACAGAAAACTGCAATGGACACAAAATGAAACTCTGCCAGGAGGCTGCAACCACTCTAGGAGAGCGGCTATAACCCGGCCCCACAATTTGGTCTAGGACAAAAATTAATGGCGTCGAAGACATGTACTAATCTAATGTAAAGGGACCTCAGAAACTGAAAGAGTCGGAGGTATAGTCTACTGGTTCAGGGTAGGCCAGAAAGCGCAGATGGAAACCCCCACTACCAAGTATGGCTGACCTGTAAACAGGTCCAGGAGCACTTGAACCCCTTACTTGGTGAGCAAAGGGGGGGGGGTCCAGGTGGGGTTAGCCCATCAAGGAGAATGGTTTTCACTTAATTATTGAAACCTTCCTGAAGGAAGGCTAAGCACGACTTAGAAGCCTCTTGTGGTGGTGTAGTAGAACCAGATCCTACCCACTTCATATTTCAAAAGGAATCATTCTGCCCCTGTGTGCCTACAACTGTAGTAGCAGTCTCTGAACTAAGGGTAGAGAGGGAAAGTGTACAGGAGGACGTGTCCACTGCGGAAAAACATTCCAACAGAAAAAAAACAGAGTCTGGATTTCTAAGCCAAATGGAGGCAGATGTGTGTCGAGGGGGGACGCAGCAGGACCAAGTTTGGACTAACCCATTCATTGAAAATGACTGAATAATGGCAGAAGTGACTCAGTGCGGTGAGGCACCACTCGCTCCGGCTTTCCTGAAAGGGAGTAGGAAAGGACTCTAGTTTGCTTGCTGATGAAAAACAAACATCGGAGTTTCGACACCCACTCTAAGTGGTTAACTTCATGAGCGACTGGCACAGAACCAGTGCACAGGAACCGAAGGTGTGAATATCGAGAAGTCATCTCTGGAAAAAAAGACTGACTTGACCTATGGTCAAGAAAGGAGCATGCAGTCTGTTAACTTGAAGCAAGCAAGGAATTAGGAACCTGAGGTCTGACTCGCTGGAGAGTCACTTCTGTTGCTGTGAGGCTCTGATCAAGAGAAGAAAGCCTGATTTAAAAAAAAAAAAAAAAAGGGGGAGCCAACTGACTGGGCAGCCGCCTAGGCCTAGGGAATATCTCTGAATCAGAGAAATCTCTCTTGGAGAAAAGAGAAGACCCATACCTCCGCTGTATTGGACTCCCCCTAGGGGTAGAAGTAGTCAGGTACTCTTCACCATAGTTTAGAGACGACCGTCTCAAGGACTGAGGCGGAACCTGGCCAGATCCAAAAGGATGGTATCAGGTAAATTCAGGCTGGGCCCTGTGCTGTGATGATTTTTCCTTTTTTTTTTTTTTTTTTTATCATTAGTCCGAGCCTCACAAGGCTTTCAGGCTGCTATCTCGCAAGGCAGTCCTGATAGAAAAATGACGAAGATGTCATCCATCTAAGGGGCAGGAGGAGCGTGAGCGTCCATAACTAAAATCATGACCGGATCAATAATCACAGCTGAAGACATGTTAACCACCTGTTGCCGATGAAGCCACCGAATTGGCAGTATCACAAGGGGGCTATATATCCCTATCAAAGGAGCGAAAGAGCCTGTACGGCTCCCGACCATTGAATTAGAATGTTCCACAGAGTGCAGTTGTCCTGATGACTGAAAAGAGTCTAGACACAGAAACTTTTGGTCTATGTATGCAGTCTGAAATACTATAGTGGACCCCATCACTGAGGAACAACTGAAAAGATCTTCCATCATGGACTCTGGTGATAGAGAAGACTTGCCCTCCAGTCTATAAAATGAGTCATCCGCTGTATCACCGACAAGTAGGACAGGGAGAGACTCATCCAGATGCACTTCTACCCCAGAAGGACCCCTGAAGGGAGGTCTAGGTCAGAGCCACTAGAGACTCCACCACCAGGAAGGGTGTCGAGGAGCTCGGCACCATGTAAGGGGCTGAGAAAGTGCTGAGCAGAATGTCCATCAGCGGAAAACCGCTCGATGTCACAAGATCCTGCGCAGACCGCCACTCACTAAGATCTGTGGAAAAATAATCCGAAGAACAGGACTTCATTCTGCAGAAAACATCTTGCCACAAGCTCCATGGAAGAAGAGGTCTGCAGAAGGAAAATCCGGCACTAGTTCTGCTGGACAACGCTAACTGGCACCCCCGTGGCACCAGCATCAGTCATGGCACAGGATGGCAGATGGCACCAAGCAGTGCCTATGCCATTCTGGGCGACACCCAAGGGCACCTGCAGCGTTACCAGCAGGCACCCATAGCAGCCACGGCACCTGCTGTGGCACCCGCAGGCACCTCCAAATCCCATGTCACCCGAGGTCACGTGATCTGCTGAGTCGGACCAGACGTCCTCCGCAGCGCTCCCAGGCCCCAACTATTAAAACTGGTCTTTCTGCTCGAGAATTTGCCCGCGGGTGAGTGCTATCAGGGTACTGGTCAGTGCTTATATACACGATTGTGATTTTGCGACGATCGCATCGGATAACAGTTTGTTGACACGGGCCCTGTGCTCATGTTGGTGTGTGCTGCAGCGCTGGTGGACCGAGGCTGGGAGTAGGATGGAGCCTGAAATCGTGAGCCTTTGGCAGCAGATCTCCAGCAACCAAGAGGCCAAGTCACAATCCCCACTCTCAAGGAGTTCGTGAAGATTTAAACAGTGGAGGGGCAATACCTCAGCCCAGCGAGGATCTGCAGGATATTAAGAGGCTCTTACAGGGCCTGGTAGCAGATTTTGCAACAGTGAAGCCTGCACTCCAATCGTTGGCGCAACGAATGGGGGACGCTGAGGCTAGGATAGCCTCCCAGGAGAGAAAGTCATCTATGTTGGAGCAGGAGTTATCCACTGCTAAAAGATTAATTAAGAAGTTAGAGGATCGTATTGAGGATCAGGAGTCCCGCAGCAGGAGAAATAATCTGATTCTGGCCAGGCTGCCAGAAAGATCTGAAGGGCCAGACTGTGCTCGGTCATCCAGGATTTACTTTAAAGCTGTTGGGCCAGTCGCCTTTTTGAGACTCTACAACTTGGAGAGGGCCCATAGAGCTTAAGGAAACATGCTACCGGGGCGTGACCCAGGGTGATTATAATGCGGTTCCTTAACTTTAAGGAAAAATGCTGTGCTGGGGAAGGCTAGACAGCACAAAGCCCTTCAATGGAATGGAGCAACTCTGATGTTCTAGGACCAAACTCCCTCCGTTAGAGAGAAGCAGAGGAGTATGCTGACATAAAGAAAAGCTCTACATGGCGGGCATTAAATTTCGGCTGCAGTACCCAGCAACTCTCTGTGAGACTGCAATCAGGCGAAAAACGATTCCTGACGTGCGATAGGATGCGTGGAATGCTTATGCATTGAACTTCCTAACTTATTTAAACCTCAGACTTGAGGTGGACTACTGAGTTGCAGTTTTGGTTAAGGGCCTGGTTTATAGGTGGACTTTAACAGATGGACCTCATAGCTGCTTATATTCTGTGTAATTAAGGCTACTCGATGTATAGTTGCCTATTTGCATATTATTTTGACTGGGACATTGGTCTCTCCACTAAAATTGGTCTAACGATAGAAGGGCGTCCATGGGCCTGGTTTTGGGGTCCCTGTGGGCTGCTCGGTTTCTAGAGAGGGTTTCAAAAATTTGAATTGACCAGGTGACTTTTGTAAGGCAACGATTTTATAATTGAAATTCTTTCCAGTGGTGTTGGATTTGGTATTTCCAGAGTTATTATATTTTTTTTTCAGGAGAAGATTCTTTTCATGAATATGTTCGGTGTCTTTAATGTGGGAGGTGTTACTTCAATATTTATAATTGTTATGGGACGGGCAAATTCTCTTGTTATCAGAGTAAGGTATTGGGGCGGAGATGCTTGGAGGAGGGCTCATCCATGACTGCCGAGATTTTAGGAGGTCGATCAGAGGATCGGGGTGGGGGTTGGGGGGAGGGTTAGAGAGAGAGAGCCCATAGGGTGAATTATAGGAGGGCAGTGTGGATGGTCTGGCAATGGAGCTCGAGGGTATACTCCGGTTTATTTTCTTCTTTATTCTTTACCTCTTCTTTTTTCCTTTCTTAAACAGAATGGCTGTTTTAATATTACCTCTTGGAATGTTAAGGACTCGGGTAGACTGGAAGAGGATGGTAATCTTGAGACACATTAAGCGCTTGGGAGCACATATAGCTGCCCTACAAGAGACTCATCTCTTGACGGAGGAACTAAGCTGTCTTAAGAAATTGTGGGTGGGCCAGGTTTATGGGCAGGGTAGGGAAAAGGCGTCAGGAGGGGTGGCAATTTTAATAAGTCGTAACTGTCCTTTTAGGGTTGACCAAGTGTTATTAAGAGAGGACGGTAGGGGGCTGTACTTGGTGGGGGCCCTAGTCGGGAAGGTAATTGCATTGGCTTTATCTATGGTCCTGCCCCACCCATCAAGACTTTTTTCTTCAATTGAGAGAGATATATCTGCACTCTCCACTGATTCTCTTGTCCTGGCTGGGGATTGGAATATTTGCATCAGCAATCTAGATGACAGGAAGCTCCATCTGGTAGGCCCTTAGTAAGGCTCAGATTGCTCTGAGGAGGATGATGGAGGTAACTGCCTTGGTAGATCCAAGTAAAACCCACTCGGTAAGGGCAGTGTTATGACTTTTTCTCAGCAGCCCATAAAATCCACTCCCGGATTGACTTTTTCCTAGTTAGTGGCCCTTCTTCGAGAAGTGAAGGATATTCTCACTGGAGTCAGGGCTCTTCGGATCACTCCCCATCTCTGTAGTGGGACCCATGTTCCGCCTCCCCAGCCAGTTAGATGGAGACTAAATGATCTGCTACTGTCTGAATCTATGGTTCAGAAGGAGTTGGACGAGTCCCTGAAGGGATTCATTCAATCTCACTACTGCGTTGCAGGATCAGAGACTGGCCTGGCCAACGGTAAAGTATTGTATGTAGGGGCGGTCCAGGATATTGCGGCTAGAAGGAACAGATTAAGGAAGGCAAAGGAGGAATTTCTTTGGGGCCTTAGAATATTTGTCCCATCTAGAGGGCCTCGGAGAAATTGATCTAGAACTCAAATCCTTACGAGGGAATGGGGGATCTCTGTTATGGCAAGGTGGAATTCTGCCAGAGAAGATTCGATCTAAGTATTTACTGCAGGGGATCGCCCGGTCGTGGTGCTAGCAGCTAGGGTTAGAGAGTGGAAGCAAGTAGAATTATTACTCGGTATGGTATGATGGGAAATTGTTAACAGACCCGCAAGAAATGGCAGAGGCATTTGCATCCCATTTCTCTGATCTCTATGGGCTTGGTACGGTAGGATGAGGAGGAAATTAATGCCTTTCTTGAGGAAGTGCCCTTCCAAGGCTAGATGAAATGCAGGCCAGAGATTTGGCAACTCCTATCTCGGCAAGGAAATCTTGGAGGCGTGCATCTTTACAGGTAGAACCCCGGCCCAGATGTGGCTCACAGCTAAGTTTTACCAAACTCATATCCAGGTTATTTTACCAATCGTATTAGAATTTTATAACATGATTTTACAGGAGGGGTTACTACACCCGCGCTGTACCAGGCCTTCATATCTTTGATTCCCAAACCAGATAAGCTCTAGAGACAAGATAGATAGTTACAGACCGATAGCTCTAATGAATCAGGATATCAAAATCCTTACGAGAATATTAGCTAACAGGATTCCATGACCCCAAGTTTAATCAATGAGGAACAGGTGGGATTTATGCCTGCTGGGGTACAGGATGCCTCCCAAAGCTACACCATATCCTTAGTTATGCCTGACTCCAACTCCCGCTTTAATCTCTCTCGACGCTGAAAAGGCGCTCATAGGGTTTCCATGGTTTTCTTTTGCCACAATGCGGAAGATGGGTTTTCCGAAGGTCTGTTGAGAGGCATCAGACATTTATATGCCATACCATCAGCTAGGGTTCTATGTAATGGGTATAGCTCTCGGAAATAATGCTGAAAATGGGACTAGACAGGGATGCCTTTGTCGCCAATATTATTTAATATCTATTTGGAACCACCCTTAGAGCTATTAAGGAGATCAACTTATAAAGCGGGTGAAGTTGAAGGAGAGAACTTAAACTTTGTCTTCATGGATTATATTTTGTTGCACCTCGAGACCCAGCTTCTAGTTTTGAACGAGTAATGGGGTGATTGACCGCCTCGGAGGTGGCAAATTATAAATTGAATCTAGTGAAAACTCAGGTCCTTCCACTGACCCTCATGTACATCAGGCAGACTTTGTTTTTCAAATTTACAGTGGAGGTCCGATGAGATCAAATATTTGGGCATCCGGATCTTAGCTAATGGGAAAAGGGAGTCAAGCAAATCTGGGAGGGTTAATATCAGTAATTAAGGGTGATATACTAAGATGGAATAAACTCCTTTGAACTTTATGGCCAGACTTGGTCTTATCAAATGAACCTATTGCTTAGGCTACTCTATCCATTATATATGGCCCCTCACGACATTCCGATTACCTGGTTTAAGGTTATTAAAAGCTTTTATCGGATTTCCATGGAATTCAAAACCCCTAGGAAGAAATAAGAGTTACGCTTAATTTCAGCTTAGGGGCGGATTGGTTACTGGATCTGGCATATATATTATGTCGGACAGATGGCCCTTATGCTACGGTGGGTTAGGCAGTCTGATGATGAAATATATACCCCAACGTGGTTGCAAATAGAGAGGCAAATGCTGACTGAGGGGTTTCTCACCGGAGACAGTGTTATACTCTAATTTTGTAAAGGACTTTATTATAGGGAAGGGGAATCCAATTGGAAAATCTATGAGGGCGTGGTGGTTTTTCCTCACTCCAGCTCAGAGGAAAGCCCAGTTGAGGGCATGGGAGCAACCTTTGTCCGGAAATCCTACCTTTAAGTTGGGGGGGCAGATGGTTAGCGTGAAATGGGCCCTGCAGGTGAAGGGTCTAAAAGTGAGGGACGTTATGCAAGATATGGAGGGTTTGGCGCCAATTCGTGGGCTGGGTCTGCCAGTATTTAAAAGATTGCAACTTTCAAGTTTATTAGGAAAAGTGGAGAAAGCTGTTGGAGGGTTTGTAAAAGGGCCATTTACGTGGATTCCTGAAAGGGTAGACCCAGGGCAAATGCTCTTTCCCAGATTTATAGGGTGTTGGTAGAATTATTGGTCCATCTTCCCGATACGATTCGCGTATTGGGATGGGATATTCGCCCAAGAATCTTGGTTGGGAGTCAGTTTGAAAAACTACAGGTATATTTCAATACCTAAGTTCAGGATAATGTAATATTTTATTGTCTCCAATTTATACTTTACCCCGCAAAACTATATCGCAGGAAATTGGGACAGACGGACCACTGTTTTAGGTGTGGGTTGGGATAGGTGATTTGTTACATGTGATGTGGAGTGTTCCAAAATTTTCCCTTATGGTCTGATATATGGGATCGATGGACCCAGTTCTAGATTATTCAGATTATATCACCCCAGAGGTTTGTATCTTGGGGGACTTTTCGGGCATAAAGGGAACTTTGCCTAAATTCCACATAGCTTTGATGTCTGCATTAGTGAAAGCCTTTTTGGTTCAACATTGGAAAGATGATCAGGAGTACAGCTACGGACAGTGGGTCCATGATCTGGTGTCTTCATTGGGCAGACTAAGGAGGCACCTCTGGGGTGAAGGGAGTAGAGAATTGTATAGCAAGAGGTGGGCTCCTCTGGAAGCAATTTATCTACTACAGACATTCCCGGATAGTCCGCCTGTCACCCTCCTGAATTGCATGAATCTTTTTTATGACATGAGGAAGGTGACTTTTTTTTCTCTTCTTTCTTTTTCTCTCTCTATACTTAGATTTACGCTTTTAGGACTGCTATGTAAGTGGGTTGGGGTATAGAAACCAGGTTATTTATGTGAGATTACTTAAGACTAATTAGGTATGCCCTCTAGGGGACTGGCAGGATGGGTCTCTCTCTCTCTTTATAGGGTTCATGGCGGGCTCCATCTCGATCTTAGTTAGGACCTTGCTAGATTTTGTTAGGGGTTGACAACTCTATGAACTGTAACATAGTTGACATAGTGGAATTTGTTCTTATTATGGGTCTTTTTCTCTTTCTATTTTATTAAATTTCTTTTTGAGTTTTAGTTCACTGAATGTTAACGGCTTCCAATTCATATGCTTAGTCTGTACATTTGGTGACATTTTGTTAGTAGGGAGTTGGAGCGACAGCTTAGTTATAGGAGTTTTCAACTGACTACTTTATCTCCTCGAGATGGAACCCTGCTATGCTGATAGAAATGGGTCTGTACATAGTTCATACAGTCAGTTTTTGGACTGTATACCCTGGCTTGTCCAGGTTTTGTATTTTGCTGTTATTATTTTTCTCTTCCTTTTCTCTCTTTTTCTTTTTTTTGTTATTGTGTATTGTTGTTCTAAAATTAATAAAGATTTGTTGAACAAAAAAAAACAAATCCCATGTCACCCATGGGTGCCCGGCACCGCCTGCAGCACCCATTGGTGTCCCATGGCACAGGCACCCACAGCATTCATGGGCACCTGGCACTGCCAGCGGCACCAGCACCCTTGGCGTCGCACAGCAGCAACAGTGCCACCCACAGCACCAACACCAGCGGTGCCACCTATGTCACTGGCGCCAATTGTAGTGGTGCTGCCATGGCGACGCTTTATGGTGCCAGATCTGCGGCATCACCCATGCTTCAGCTGCGATGCCAGGACCCACAGTACCATGGAGAATGCCAACAGAGAAAATCCTGAGGAGAAAGGAAAAAGTGGCTCCCGTGCCAGCCCCTGCATGGAAAGAGGGAGGGGGGTTAGCACGAGGGGTTGACGCAATGGCATTGTGCACATCTTGATCTAATCAACCTGGTCCAGCAGCTCCGAGGCACGGAGGCCCCGAAATTGGGAACACTGGCCAGGAAAACTGGACAGAAGTCAAACCCCCTGCTCCACAAGAGCGGCCCAGAGGTGAAACTATTCACCGGAAATCCATCGAGGACAGAGATGGAGTCCAGAGTTGAAGAATGCGTCCGTTAAGAGCGGGACCAAGGGGAACCCACCAAAGTCGGTTCAGGCCTATCGCCCTTCCCGATCGACAATCCCCATGCAGACATACCAGAGGGCAACCATGATCGGCACCGATTCTTCTTCCCCCCAATGAGGAAGAAGAGCTCGAGGTGAAGCGGAACCAGATCCCCAGAACCGCCAGATATTTGTGCTTCAGTAGACTGTCTCCCCAAGCACAGGGCTGTCTGTAGTCGAACCCCCCTTAGCAAAGGGCATCTGGCAGCCCCTCTGCCATAACAACTTTAAAACAAAGTCTTCCTATCGCTACCATCTAAGGAAGACTCCGATGACGGCAGGTGAGAATTTTTTTCTTCATCTTCATAATCTTTTTCTTCTTCGTAGAATAAGAAAATACTATTAAAAATGTTAAATTAAACGAATACTAAATGGCTAAAAGTTGCTGTTGTATAGATGAAAACTTTGACTCCGGCAGATGAGCAACATCGACATCTAAACTCACTCGACAGCAGGAGAAAAGGAACTGAGGTGGTTGGAGGGTCGATGCCAAGATAGCCTACACAGGCGCGAGCTAGTCTCGCGGCGCTGCGCATACGTGGTCCTGTCTCAGTGCTGACCCTTCAGAAAATTTTTGGCTTCTATTTGGTCCTAGCACCTCCGGCGCTATTCCACTAGTGTGAATGAGTGATGGAGACTGTGTCCAAGAAGATCAACAATTACGGTAAGTACGTAATTTCCATTTCACCACCATGCCATTTGGTTTACATGGTGCACCAGCTACATTCCAGCGGTACATGAATGTAATTTTGTCACCTCACACTGGTTATTGTGCTGCGTACCTGGATGATGTCGTCATGTACAGTCAAGACTGGGAAAGCCACCTGGAACACCTACGAGCAGTTATCCAAGCTATCAAAAATGCAAGTCTGACTATTAGTCCTACCAAATGTGCTTTGGGCATGCAGGAAACCATATATTTGGGCTATGTGTTGGGAAATGGAGAAGTTAAGCCAGAAATGTCTAAAATAGAAGCTGTAGCTAACAGCCCTGTCCCTAAAATAGGGACAGGTACCTTACTGGACTGGGTGCTCTCTAACCACCCTAATCATATATCGGACACAACTGTACTCCCAGATGCCTTCAGTGACCACCCCCCAGTCTTGTTTCATTGGGCGAACAAATTCTCAAAACCACCCTTAGAACAATTACAACCAGAGTACTCATCTGTGGGCATCTTGAATCACTAAAAGCTGATCTACATAATCAGGACTGGTCAATGGTTTACACAACTAACAGCACTGACATTGCCCTTGACCAATTCATTGTTCAGTTCAGTGCTATATGTGATAGGCATGCCCCCCATAAAATGTGTAAAATCAAAGGCGCTGTAATCCCTGGTTTTCTCCGGACCTCCTTGAGCTTCTGAATGCCAGGGACCATCTATGGCACAGGTCTAGGTCCCTGTGTAACCAGGCCTACATCCAGAGGTACAAAGCGGCTAGAAACAACTGCACGAGGGCTATTCGTGCAACTAAAAATGAATATTACAAGGAAGTGCTCTCTCAGACCTGGAATGATGGCAGAACATTTTGGACTAACCTTAGAGGTCACTGGGAGAGACCTCAGATATGCCCTTACCATGCTTAACATTGATGGTGTACCCTCACTCGACCCCAAACTTACTGCTAACACTTTTTTTTTTTGCAATATTTGTTTATTGAATTTTATGATAAAATACATACAAGACATACATACAAACATTTAGACAAATACAGTCCACAGAAGTCTAAATACATAACTAATATACAATAGATCCAATTCTTTAAGCGATCTTAATGTAAATACCAATTAGCAACTTCTTATTTGATTTTATTATTCCAGTACAAGTGTAGAAGGAAGACACCCTTGCATCTCTTCCCAGCATTTGAAAACCTTTCTATAACTAAGTCCCCCATAGCCTTGATGTTAAATCCATCCCTACCTCAGCATAAGGTTATCTGCAAGTGAGAGAGAGGCTAAGTATGGTTGCCATGTCCTTTGGAAAAGTTCCTCCTTATCTTTAGTAACATATGTCAGATGCTCCAGAGTGAGAGCCTGTAATATTAGGGATTTCCATTGGGATATGGTAGGTTCCACCGCATTCACCCAAGTATTAAGGATACAGTGTCTGGCCATGCATAATACCACCCTAAGCCATCTCTTCACAGGGGCCCATTCTCCATCCCCCAATACTTCTATACCAAACAGTAACAACAGTGGTGACCCAACATACTGTTGCCCTGTTATATTTTTTAATTCTGCCACCACTTTTCCCCAGAAATTCTGTAGGACAGGGCAATCCCAAAAATAGTGGTAGTATGAAGCTAAATTATTATTACATTGGGGACATACAGGAGATACCACAGGATTATATTTGTGAACAACCAATGGTGGGCGATAAAGTCTGTGACAGAACTTATAATAAGATTCTTTATACTTATTGCACAACAATATACCCTGATGGAGTTGGATTATTAGTTTCCAGTTCTCTTCCGATATAAGAATCCCTAGGTCTCTCTCCCAGAGCAATTTAGTACTCTGTGTTTTGTCTGGGAGCCAGGATTTACCCTTTTTAGCAACTCTCCAGACAGTACCCTTAGGGTTTTTTTGCCCTGTTAGAATTAACTGTTCAAGATGTTCCCACCCAGAGTCCGGACTCTGTACTCTGTGGATAGATCTGACATAAGCTCTAAATTGCAGATAACGAAAAACATTTTGTCTTCCCAAGCCAGTTCTAGCCTGTATATTCGCAAAAGAATCTAATCCACCTCTAATAAATAAATGCTTAAGATAGAAAATACCCCTCATTTCCTATTCCCAATCCCCCAGGTCCTCTATACCTGGGAGGAAAAAGGGGTTTCCTCTCAACGGCAGGATTAGTGTCTTCCTGTCCTACCTCTCTGTGTTTAACCATTCCCCTCCAGCTTTCTAACACTGCCTTAACCAGGGGATTAGGATCAGGTAAATTAAGGTAGGCCTTCCACCCTCTGACCGACAAATAGGAGGAGATCTTCCTGGACATAAGTCTCCACCACTCATTCACACTAGTGGGATTGGCGCCGGAGGCACTAAGACCCATCGGGAGCAAACTTTTTGCTGGAGGGTCGGCGAGACGGCGCCATGAGACGGGCACCATGAGCAGCGGCTCGAGCGGTAATGACCATCTCGGCGACGCACCCTCCAACCGCCTCAAGTTCTTTTTTTCTCATTGCCGAACAGCGCTTCAGTGACGACGCCGCTTGAAATGGAGTCAAACTTCAAACTAGGTATAGTTTTCTAGTTTGTTTTTTGTAACATTATCACGATAGTAGTATCGCTAGTTTTATTCTATTTTTCGAAAATTTTCTAATATTTAAATTTAATCTTACTTGAAGAAGTCTCGCCTACTGGACGGAGTCGACTCATGAGCAGGTCAGGTGATGGTAGGAGACTTCGGATGAAAGCTGTTCAGTCAGCCGGGCTGGGTCCGTCAGCCTCCTTTCCTCAGCGGGTTCCGACTCACGGTCAGTCCGATGTCTGGGATAGGCGTCCCCTACCGGCATAAAATAAACGGTCGTGATTCTCGGCGCTGCTCGCCTCGATCGTCTCTTCGCCCACAGGTCAAAAAGAGAAGGCATCACCGAGGTCGCCTCTGGTATGTCTGTTGCCGGGCGGTCGGTTATCGTATAGTTGCCGGCTCCTTCTTCGAGTCGCCAGCCCTGGCAATCGCCGCCCCGACATCGGCTGCTCCCGCCTATAGGTAGGGCTCCAGATGAGCAGTTTCATCAGTGGGCCGCCTATGGAGCGAAGGGCTCGGAGGTTGGTCTTCTCTGCCTGGCTGAGTTACCGAGCCCCCGGGCCCTCGCATCAGGTAGGCGTTGACCTTCCTAGTCGCGCGGGCGCTTCTTCGGTGCTAGCGATGCAGCTTCGGTGTTTCCCTCACATGGTTGCGCGCAGGGGCCTCACCGATGCCCTTATCTCCTGGTATTTTCCTTCTTGTTTCCAGGTTCCCGGGCTTTTCCGCGCCTTCTGCAGGGTTCTGTGCCGTGTCGGCGCTGCTGGGCCGCTGGAGCTGCGGCGTGCTGGCGGCGCCGTGGTTCTCGGCGCCTGCAGGCTGTTATTCGCGCGCCGGTGGTGTTGATCGGCGGGCTGTTTTGGCGGTCGCTCCTGGCGCCGGTTGCGGGGCTGGGTTCGCTGGCGCTGTTTTCGCGGGCCCGGGTCTGGCGCTGCTGGGTTACGCTGGGTATGCTGGCGCCGCCCGCGGCGCTGGGCGTTATGGGTCACAGGTTTCGGGCGCTGCGGCGCCTCGGTGCCAGTTTCAGCCTGCTTTGTTGCCTCGCGCCTGCAGCCCTTGGGAGACTCTCCTTGTTTTTCTGCCATTTCCTCCTCTCCTAATTTTCACTCCTTTCCTGTCCAAACAGTCCTTTCTGGACCATCAGGAGATGATGTTGAGCCTGACCCAGACCTCTCGTTGGTGATGAAGTGGAGGAAACAGGATCTTTCTTTGTTACAGAGCCTGTGGTCGAGGACCTGTCCTTTAAGTCTCTGTTGAAGAACCTGGGATCCACTCTTTCTCTCCAGACTACAGACATCGATCCTGGGAAGATATTAAGACTCCAGTATCTTCCATGCTTGGAGATCCCTCACGATTTGACTCCTCCCGATTCAGCCTTCCTTCTCGAGACGCTGTCTCAAATGGTATGGAATAACCCTGCTCTTATTCCCTCAGTGGCTAAATCCATTGATAAGAAGTATTCAGCTCCCAAGGATCGTCCCATTTTGGCATCCCAAGCCTTTGCGGATCCTATTGTAGTCCTGGCAGAGAATGACAAGGTCGTTCTTCCTCAAACTACTACAGCTCGAACTCTATTAACAAAGAGTCTCATAAGATTGATACATTAGGTAAGAGAGTCTTGCTGCCTCCACTCTAAGTATGCGATTGCCAGTTATCAAGGCTATTTTTCTCAGTATGAGTATATCCTGTGGCACTCTATGAAAAGAATGGTTGAAGCTCTTCCAGATTGGATTCCAAGTCAGAGCTTCTTCTGACCGTTATTAGAGTGTCTGAGTCCATAACCAACAGGTCAAAGCCGCCATGGATGCTTTCGACACTGCTTCTCCGCCTCAGCAGCCGCGGGATTTGTACCAGCGCCATTCCTGGCTGCGCACTCTGGCTTCATCATGATGCTCAGCAGCAGGTGATGGCGCTGCCTTTGATGGCTCCTTTCTTTGGCCCCTCAGGTGGAGCAAGCCTTAGAGGCCACTGAAGACTAGATCGGCCATTGTTGGCCAGATCTCCGCCTGCCCCCCTCGGGGCATGTGAACAGACGCCAGTTTCAGGTCGCCAGTCCTTTCGAGGCAGAGGCAGGGAAGCTCCATAAAAGCCAACCCTGCCCAACCTCAAAAGAAGACGCGAGAGAGCGTGGACCCAAAGCTCCCAGCGCCACCTTATGAGTCGTGGCCCAAGTTCCATCCACTCTGCCCGGTGGAACTTTCTCCTCCGTGGGAGGTCGCCTGATGTACTTTCTACAACCAGTGGAAGTCCATAACCTCAGACAATGGGTTCTTCGATACTTCGCGAGGGTTACTTCTCTCAATTTCTTGGAACCCTCCACTGTCCTCCCATACGACATCCCAGGTTGTCGGCCTCTCAGTCAGATCTCCTCACCGTGGAGATCCAGGGCCTTCTTAACAACAGGGCAATAGAACTGGTGCCTCACGATTCATGTAAACACAGGGTTCTACTCCCATTACTTCTGGTTCCAAAGAAATCTGGGGATGCGCCCATTCTAGACCTCAGAAGTTAAACAAATTCCTCCCCAGGGAGAAATTCAAGATGATTTCCTAGGTTCCCTGTTACCCTCTTGCTGCATCAGCACGACTGGCTGGCCTCCTGGATATGCAGGATGCTTACCAGCATATCCTCGGCCTCACCCCGACCCACCGCAAATTCCCCAGGTTTGTAGCTTTGGGTCAGCATTATCAGTTCAGAGTCCTGCCCTTTGGTTATCCTCGGCTACCATGAGTTTTTTACAAAGTGTTGTGCAGTTCTGCGGCGCATCTCAGGAAAGTCGGACTCGAGTGTTTCCCTACCTGGACGATTGGCTTTTAGCAAGCCCTTCCGCCAAGGATTCTTGGAAGCCGTAAACGACTTCGCCTTCTCACGTCCATGGGAGTTCTGCTGAATTTGAAAAATCTCAACTGCAACCCTCCCAGAGGCTCCTTTTCATAGGACGCTCTAGACACCTCTTCAGCGAAGGCTTTCCTTCCAGAGGACAGAAGACTCGACATCCTTCGTATGGCCTGCTACATCAGGGAGAACCAATCGTTACAGCTCTCTCGATGCAACGCATGTTGGGTCTCATGGCGCCCTCGGTCTTCACTGTCCTCTGGCCCGACTGCACATGAGAACCACCCAGTGGATGCTCTCCACTCAGTGGTCCCCGACCTCTCACCCCCAGTCTTATCCCATCAAGGATGTAGTTCTTCAGGATCTCTCACCTGGTGGTCTCAAGAGCACTTCTGAAGGATTCCCTTTGCTCCCCCGGATCATCAGATCTCCATCACCACAGATGCACTGCTTAATGGGATGGGGAGCTCACTGTTCTCCCTCCACACTCAAGGTGTATGGACTCGTTCAAACTCATCTCCACATAAATGTCCTGGAGATGAGAGCGTCCTCTATGTAATCCGGAGCCTGAAGGATGTCCTTGTCACAAGAACATTCTCCTTCAAACGGACAACAAAGCAGTGATGTATTACATCAACAAGCAAGGCGGTGCTCATTCTTATCCCTTGCAGGAAGCAATGAGGGTGTGGGATTGGTGCTTGGAGCACAAGTCTCGATTCAAGCCGGGTTCATGTGCCAGGTATACAAAACGACTCTAGCAGATCACCTCAGCAGAACGGAGGCAGACCTCACGAGTGGTCTCTCGATCCAGCCGTAGCTCGGTCCCTGTTCAAAGAGTGGGGGACTCCAGACCTGACCTTTTGCATCCCCACTCAACGCAAACTGCCTCTCTTCTGCTCCAGAAATCCAGGGCTCGGCATTTTCTGTCAGGATGCTCAGGCTGCGTGGACAAAACGCTTTACGCCCTTCCACCACTTCCCAATCCAGAGAGTACCTCGTGTTCGAGTCTCAGGGGACCAAGATGATTCTCATTGCTCCTTCCTGGCCCTCGCAACTATGGTTTCTCTACTCAACAGTATGTTGGCAGCCTCCTAGACCACTTCCTTTGCAAATCAGTCTTCTGACCAGTGGTTCATGGTCCATCCCAACCTGAAATCACTTCACCTTCATGCTTGGCTCCTGAAGAGATAGAAGTGAACTGTTCAACGCCTCGTAGAGTCTCAGACATCCTTCTGGCTGCTCGGAAGCCAGCCACCGAAAACGCACGCTCTAAATGGAAACGTTTCTCTGGTGTGCAAAATCCTCTTGGAATCCCTTTCCTGTCCTCCTGGAAAGGTTCTGGAGTATCTTTTGACCTATCAAACTTAGGTCTTCAATACTCCACAGTTGAAAGTTCACCTTAGTGCCATCTCAGCGCTCCATGAGCCGGGTTTTCCTTAACTCTGGCTCAGTTACCTATGGTGAAGAGATTTATGATTCTCCATACCAGACCCCGTTAAGCGTCCAGTTGCAGTTCCTGGACATTAACCTGGTGCTGGACATGCTCACTGAAGCCTTTCGAACCCTTAGCTACCTGTGAGCTAAAATTTCTTACCTGGAAGACTGCCTTCCTGGTGGCCATTACCTCAGCCCGCAGGGTCTCTGAGATACATGCACTGGTTACGGACTTCCAGATACTGTATTCCATAAGGACAAGGTAGTTCTCCGACTATCCTAAATTTCTTCCTGTTGTGCCAGAATTCCATCTGAACCAACCTCTGGTACTTCCCGCTACTTCGCTAATTTCCAAAATGAAGGGGAACGAGCTCTTCATTCCTTGGATGTTAAGAGAGCCTCATGTTCTATTTAGATAGAACCAAGGATGTTCGCAAGACTCAGCAACTGTTCGCTTTTTCAGCTTACACCCGGCTGGGTCAACCTGTCGCTATTAGATGTATCTCTTCATGGTTAGTGGCATGCCTTCGCCATTGCTATTCCATGGCTCAAGTTAAATTAGAAGGTAGAGTGTACGCCACTCTACTAGGAAGGTCCGGGCATCCCTAGCGGAAATTCGCACGTTCCAATTGCAGATATACACCGCTTACCTGGAGCTCAGTGTATACTGCATAAGCACTATGCACTGATGTTCATGCCAGGCGGCATTCCGCATTCGGCAGAAAACTATCCTTAATGGGCTTCTATCTTAGACGCTGAGTGAGCTCTCCCAGCTCCTGCCGCCTCTTTTTGGGATTATCAGTTTGGTACTCTCCCACTAGTGTGAAATGAGTGGTGGAGACTTATGTTCAGTGAAGTAGAAATTACGCACCCACCGTAATTCTTGGATCTTCTTGGACCCAGTCTCCACCACTCATCACACACGCCCACTTCTCCATCCCCCGAGCTCACCGCCGTATTGGTCTTCACTCCCTCAAATCTTTAGGCCGTGAGGACTTCTTTGCTGACCTTCTTCATCGGTCATAACGGACTATCTTATGTCCGCTTTTTAATGTTGGGTTTACCCTTTTCGTTAGTTGCGCTGCACCTCCTTGGTAAAAAGGTACTGAGGCGGTTGGAGGTCGTCACGAGATGGTTATTACTCACGGAAGCCGCTGCCTCTTCAAGGTCCAGTATCTCATGGGCGCCGGCCTCTCAAGGCCGACCTCTCCAGCAAAAAGTTTGCTCCCTGATGGTCTTAGTGCCTCCGGCGCCAATCCCACTAGTGTGAATGAGTGGTGGAGACTCGTCCAAGAAGATCAAGAATTACGGTAGGTACGTAATTTTCCTATCTTACCGGGGCAGCCCCTCTCTTCTAAGTCCAACCAGCCAGCCTCTGTGGGTCTTCCCACCCAATCTTGTATATAGTGACATTGAATAGCCTTGTGATAATCTCCTAGTTCTGGAAATTGAAGTCCTTCCTTGTCTATTGGTGCTTTTAATTGAGCCAAGTCTACCCTAGGCCGCTACCCCTCCTTATAAATCCAGAAAAGACCTTTACTAATTTCTTAATATCAGCTCGTCTAAGCCCCACATGAAGCATCTGCATGTTATAAAGTACCCTTGGTAGAACATTCATCTTGATCAAGTTAATTCTGCCCATCCATGTAATAGGTAGCTCCATCCATCTAGTCAAGTCTGCAATTATTGTGTGCAGTAGCAGTCCGTAATTGAGGTTATATAGGGCTCCAATATTCCTTCCAATTCTAATACCCAGATACGTGAATGTCTCTTGAACAGCTCTAAAACCCCATTTTGAACTCCACCCGCCTTTCCCCATGTTCTGTCCCTCAACTTTCATCTCCTCCGACTTGTCTAAATTTAGCTTGTATCCCAAAAACTTAGAAAACTGCTCAGTTAAGTCTAATAAAACTGACATGGACTGTTCCGGGTCTGCAACATATAACAGCATGTCGTCGGCATACGACGACAGTTTGCTCTCCCTGCTCATCTTACCCCGAACCCCTGCTATGCTAGGATGTGCTTGGATAGCTATAGCCAGAGGTTCAAGTACCAATGCGAACAAAAGTGGAGACCAAGGACACCCTTGTCGAGTCCCTCTGCTCAGTTCAAAACTACCCGAAAGCTTACCATTAACTAAAACTCTGGCTGTGGGTTTCGTATAAATCCTCTGCATCATTCCAACAAACTGCACACCAGACCAAACCGCCTAAACTTCCATCAAATATGGCACCAGCTCTGTCAAACGCTTTTCTGTGCCCATCGACAGAATACATATAACCCTCCTGTTTCAATGTGCCCCACCATACCACATTCATAAGGGTTCTCATGTTATAATAAGAATATCTGCCCCAAATGAGCCCGGTGTGGTCTGGGTGTCACGAGTTCCGGAAGCACTGTATCCACTCTGGTAGCTAAGATTTTGGCCAATATCTTAGAGTCACAGTTTAAAGGGATATTGGCTAAAGGAGGGAATACTCATGGATCCTTCCTGCCTTTGGGATCAGACATATTGTTGCTTCTCCCCAAGAATGCGTAGCTCCCTCTCTCTTCCCTAGCTTCCTTAAACACAGCTTCCAGATGCTGTACTAGATGAGACTGCATCATTTTATAATATTCGGCTGAGAAGCCATCTGGTCTGCTGGTTTTCCCTCTCTTGAGGGCTGCAGTAGCTTTGCAAGTTTCTGCTCTCATTATAACTGAATTTAGCATCCCCTTCTGCACTTCTGTAAGCTGTGGAAGGTTTATTTTATTCAGAAAGTCCAACATTACTTTATCTCCCCCTGTAACTTGGGACTGGTACAGTTTCTGATAAAATCGCCCTGAACCTCTCTCCTATAGAATTCATATCCTTCTGGAGTAGTCCGTCCTCCCCCTCTGACAGCTTATGTCAAGTGTGTTCCTCTTTTCCCTCTTACTAAATTAGCCAGCATAGTGCCTGGTCTGTTTCCCCACTCATAAAAATGTTTCCTAACAGAGACAAGTTTTCCTTGCCTCTCCCAATAACAAATTAAGTGCTTCCCTAGTGCCATTTAAAAGATGTTGTACTTTCACTCCTCCTCACCACGAGCAGCTTTCCCCTCTAGAACTTTAAGCCTCAGCTCTAGATTCCTCCTCCATTCCCGAACTTTGTTTGTGATGAGACACAAAGCTAATAATAGCCCCTCTCATGGAAGCTTTTCCTGCGTCCCAGAAAATGGCCCGAGATGTGGCTGTTTCTGAGTTGGTTTGTACATATAACTTCCATTGCTCTTGCATATATTCTTTAAAATCCTTTTTGGCTAACATATAGTTGGGAAATCTCCACGCTGTCAGAGTATCTCTCTCCCCCCCCATGTGATCCTCGCTTGATCTGAGATATGAGTTGAACTATGTTCAATACATCTATCTCTGAAATACCAAGACCTTGAGAGTAAAATGTAATCCAGTTGGGACCAAGTACGATGTGGGTGCGAGAAAAAGGTATATTCTCTACTCGTAGAATTAGCAGTTCTCCACCCATCTATTAAATCTAGGTCACTCATTCCCGCCAACCACTCCCTGCTAGCACTTTTCGGAGCCCCTTCAGCCTTAGAATGATCCATAGATGGATTAAACAGGCAATTCATGTGTCTCCCCCCCCCTCCCCCCAATATCAGGTTTGGAAACTGCTCAGCAACCAACATAGCCATCAAAGATCTGTAAAAGGCCGGATCATGTACCGCAGGAGCATATACACTCCCAAATGTCACTATCTCCCCTTGTATTGTTCCAACAATAAAGACATATTGCCCAGATTCAGGATCAGTTACAGTTTTCTCCTTCTGGAATGGCAGATTTTTATGCAGGAGAACAGCCAACCCTCGTTTATGTGACCGGAAAGCCGCAGAATAACATTTCTAGGGACATGGATATGTTGTTCATCCACACTCATTGGCAGGTATCCTTGCCGCTTTAAATCTTGCCGGAAGGTCTTCGCTTGTTCCTCCCACCCACCCGGTGGTATAACTCGGTTCTACCCATGACGCCAGATCTTCCTACCGCTGGAAGCTCAGGCTTCTCCTTAACGCCTGCTTTGTGACTGGTTCCTATTTCTCCGCTTATGATTTAAAATAAATTTTGCAAAAGACTTCGTCTTCTATCCTCGCGCGCTGCTATGGACAACTCGACTTCGGATTTTCGGAGATGCCCATGCGGCAGAAGATGTCTCGGACGGATCCACACCCACGGTGTTCACTGTTTAGGCCTTGAGCACGACCCAGAGTTTTCTGACCTGTGCTCATCTTTCTCGTGCTCTACGCCCTCAAGACCGTGGTTGCCCGACATTGCAACTGGGCTGCCCCGAGAAGCGCTTCTCCGTGAAGTCTAAGGAGGCCCGGTTATGTAGTCTGCGCATGGTTCGGTGGATCAGCTCGAGCTGATGGTCGCTCAAGAGGAGGCCGAGGCCGGTGATTTCGCCGCGGCATTTATCCCAGCTCTCTGGTTCTTCCCACACGGTTTTTTAGTGAGCTTTTGTCTGTCCCTCTCCACTAAAGGAGAAGGGCTCGTGCCTGCTGGACCTTATTCTCGGTCCAAAAGAGGACAGGGGTAGTCCTCCTGCCGACGCCTTGGGAGCGGAAAGGTCCCTCTCTCGGCCGCCGACCCGCCGGCTTCGGTCGATCACTGCTGCCACTGGCCTCACGGGTGTGTCCCTCACAGGTCAGTTGGACCGAGACTCTCACCGTGAATGTCTAGATTTTTTCTCGACCCATTGATGGGCTGTCGCTTTTTAGCAGCCGAGATTCCCTCTCCTGTTCCCCGGGAGGAGTTGAGGATCCTGTGGCTCGCTTGTGCCTCTGGTTCCGGAGCCTCGGATGGACCATCCGAGCCGAAGGGAGGCCGGTTCCGCCGACACCTCCCCGCACCGACCTCGGAAATTCCGGGACTCAATCTCGGACTCCTTCATGTCCAGCCGATCCCACCATAGGCGGCCCCGGTCTCGCAATCACAAGCGGCAAGCCGCCGCTGGCCCTCGTCCTCCTCCCTCGGATGAGGAGGCTCATCAGAATTACGCCGGGACGGCAATGAGACCTTATGTTGCAACAGTTTCTCCTGGCCGAATAATGTCACCTCGTCGCCTTTCCCCGCCATTATGGTTGTCACCGAACGGCCGACAACCCCTCGACTTTTCCGAGGAGCTCTGTACCCAGGCCGGTTGTTCGGCTAAAACCAGCTGCTCCACCGACCGTGGAACCTCCGCCCACAGCCACCACTGGGGCTCCCACCAAGGATTCTCGGTCGGCTAAGGGTCTACCCCATCGGTTGTCAGTTACCTCACTCCCGACCGACCTCGCAGGTGAAGGGTGGCTCAGGCCAGAGGCAGTTTCTCGAGGACTCTTTCCGAGTCCAAGATGATTCCTCCTTTTCTCCAGCGACTGGACTTGGAGTCTCAGGAGGTCAGTCAATGGACTACAGCCCGCTCGCCCTTCCTAGGACTGCTCCGCTCATCTCGGAGTTCTACCGGATGGAGCTCGAACCTGCTTCCAAACGGGCCAGGTATCCCCTCACGGAGATTCTGGACCGAGGGGATTCTCCGACGAGGCTTTTCCGTGGCCGAGGCCATAGTGGGTCCGGCATCTGGAGTTTGGGCGCGCCTGCTTCCGCCCTGCGCCTTCGGCCAGGATGACAGGGAAGTGTGCGCGTCCCACCGTTCTTTTGTCCGGCTTTTGAACACCCTCCGCTTTGGAGTTGGTTACCGACAGCGCTCGCTGGCCGCAACGCCAGGGATGTGGACAAACTCCTGACAAGGAGTCCAAGAAATTGGACCATGTCGGCTTAAAGTCTACGCCTGCCCTCTCTCGGCCTTCCGCCAGGCCAGTTCGGCCGCCCTCATGGCACATTTTTCTCATGCCCTGTTGGGCTCCCTGGATGAGGTCATCCTCATCTTCCCAGCCGATCTGTAGACTACGGTTAAGCAGGTGCGGGACCAGGCAGGGCAGTGGCCAAACAGCAGCTCCAGACTGCTTTTGGATATAGGGGACCTGCGCCAGATCGGTATGGCCGCAGTGGCTATGCGTCACGTGGCTTGGCTGAGGATATCCACCTCTTACTCGGATACCCAGCATGTTGGTGGATGTTCCTTTGGGGACTGACCCTTCGCCCTGGGGTGGAAGGTCACCTGCAGAGGTGATCGAGAAGTCCAATGCCACCTTTGACCCGGGTCTCTTCCGCCAGAAGGATGGTAAAGGCCGTAAACCACAGCCTAAGCCCTTTCTGGGTTCTGTGCCTCCGAAGTGCCGCCTGCCCAGCAACGTTAGGGGCCAGCAGGCTCGGCTCATATCCCAAACCTGTGTCCGCCAAGCCTCTAACAGGAGGCAGGGAGGAGAGCCAGGAGGTCCCTCGGCCGGTCCCTCCTCCAAGCCTGCCCAGTGACGGGCTGAGGTGTCGCCCCATCCCCGCTACCTTACTCCTGGGTCCCCTGTGACGGCCCACTCCGCTCCGCCTGGTCCGCTGTTTACCACGGGACAGGTGGGTCTTGGGAGGTGGTGGGAAGAGGCCTGCCTCTGGAATTCGAAAGCAGGCACCACCTTCAGAGTCAGCCGCCCTTGGGGGCTTCGGGATCCCCAGCTCACTGGCGGCTCGCCGAGCCGACATCGCCTCCTCCTCCAGAAGGAGGTGGTAAGAGGTGGTGGACCCTCCTTCAGACCCAGGGTTTGTGTCCAGGTACTTCCTGGTTCCGAACGACGGGGTTGGCGCTCTATTCTACTCCTACCACTCCAAACAAGTTCCTAAGGTCTCGAACCTTCAGGATGGTCACCTGGCTCAGATAATACCATCCTTGAACGCTGCGTGGTGGTTCTGCTCTCTGGACTTGCAGGACGCGTTTTTCACGTCCCTCATCCGTCCGTCCTCACCAGAGAGATTCCTTCGCCTCGAAGGAAGGACCCCTCGAGTTCCAAGCCATGCCCTTCGGCTTGTCTCCAGCTCCCAGGGTCTTCACCAAATGCATGGCAGTGGTGGCAGCATTTCTGCGGCGCCGAGGTCCGGTGTACCCTCACTTTGGACGACTGGCTGATAGCAGCTCCTCCAGGAAGGAGGTGGAGGGTCCAGAGATCTGGCCTCCAGGTCTGTTTCTCAACTGGGCCTCTCTATCAACGCAGGCCAAGTCGAACTCGAGTCGGGCAAGGATTCTATTCATCGGGGCGCAGCTCGACTCTCAGCCAGAGCGCTCCCCAGTGGACAGGGCCGAGGTTCTTCCTCCTTGCCCGATCATTTCTGGTTGGGCACCGCGCTCTGCCCGGACTTCTCAGCGCCCTGGGTCTCATGGCGGCCTGCACCAGCGTGATCCGCTGGGGTCTGGCTGGAAACATGCGTCCCTTCAGTGGGACTGGCCAGCCAGTGGTCACAACGCTGCGATCCCTTGACCAGCCAGGTTTGTGACACAGGGGATGGGAACGCCCAGTGGTGGACCTGCTCCAGATCATTTGCAGGAGGCATCCTGCTCGTCTCGCCTGCAGCCGATTTCTGTCTCTATCGACCGATGCCTCTCTGATGGGTTGGGGTGCCCATCTGGGGAACACGGCTCATGGCCTCTGGTCCCCGGGAGTCCCGAGTGCCATCAACCTGTGGAGCTCCGAGCGTCCGCCTCAGCTCTCACCGCCTTTTGCCCGCTCCTCCGGGGTCAAGTGGTCCGAGTCCAGACGGACAATACCACACCATGTACTACCTATAAACGGGCCAGGCGGGACGCCCATGCTTCTATGCAAGGAAGCTCTCCTCGATTTGGTCACTCGTGCGCAGCCTGGAGGCGGATCTCCTAGCCATTCACGTGGCAGGAGCCCCCAACACCCTGGCCGATGCCCTGAGCCGGATAGGGGCTGCATCCCACGAGTGGTCTCTCCTGCCGGAGGTAGTACAAGATCTGTTCTCCCTTTGGGCACACCTCAGGTGGACCTGTTTGCCTCCATGGAGAACGCGGTTGAGTCTGTTCCATGCCCGCCCTCAGCAGGGCTCGCTGCGGGGATGCCTTCTCGAGGCAATGGACCCCGGGCCTTTTACGCCTTTTCCCCCATTTCCTTGATCCACAAGGTGCTTCTCAAGGCGAGGAGGACAAGGCGAGGTGATTCTGATAGCCCCAGACTGGCCTCGCCAGTTCTGGTACCCAGATCTCCTCAGTCTCAGCTCCAGGACTCCGCGGCAGCTTCCAGCTCGCCCGGACCTGCTCTCAGTCAATCAGGGGAAGGTGTTCCATCCGGACCTTCAATCCCTGCACCTGACGGCCTGGTTCCTGAGCGCAGAGTTCCAGGCCTTGGGTCTTTCCGCCGAGGTCCTCAATGTAGTTGAGGCGCCGCAGAGTCGACCAGAAAATGCTATGCCTTCAAATGGAAAAGGTTTTCCATTTGGTGTCAGGCAAGGGCTTGGACCCTTCCTCCTGTTCCTTGGCAAGCATCTTGGACTATTATGGTCCCTTTCTGAGTCAAGGGCTTGGGTCGGCGACCCTAAGGGTGCACCCAGCGCCATCTCTGCTTACCGGGCGGGCCGAAGCAGTCGGTGGCGCAGGAGAAGGTGGTCTGCTTTTTCAAAGGCTCTGATCACATTTCCTCCAGTGCGGGAACCCCACCTCCGGGATCTACTGCTGGTACTGGCAAAGCTCATGGGCAAGCCATTTCGAACCTATGCACAGGGTGTCTCTCTCACCTGTCGTGGAAGACGCCTTCTTGGTGGCTATCACGTCAGCCAGAAGGATGGGAGAGCTCCAGGCGCTTTCCATCGAGTCTCCTTACCTGGTCTTCCACAGGGACAAGGTTGTCCTGCGCCCCCACCCGAAATTCCTTCCGAAGGTGGTGTCGGAGTTTCACCTTAACCAGGTGTTGACTCTGCCGGTGTTCTACCCCAATCACACCTCGGAGGCCGAATATAGGCTCCATACTCTGGACCCTAGAAGGGCGCTCGCTTATTATAAGGAGCGACGGCTGAAATTGGGAGAGGTTCGCCAGCTGTTTGTCACCTACGCTGAAGCGCATCTGGCAGACCTGCAGCTAAGCGGACGATAAGCAGGTGGGTAACCTCCTGCATAGATCTCTACTATAGGTTGGCGGGCATGGAGCCTCCCAGAGGGATAAGGCTCATTCTACCCGCCATGCACTGCTGCAACGTGGCTGCTTCCAGGGCGTCCCTATCCAGGAAATCTGCAGGGCTGCTACCTGAAGTCAGCAAACACCTTCATTACCCACTACCACATCGACATTGAGTCACGCCGGGATGCTGGTTTGGGGCCTCGGTTCTCAGTCTCTCTTCCCAAGTAAGTATTGGGGTGTCGTCTTGCCTCCTCCTCCCGGAGAACTGCTAGGAGTCTGCCAATGAGTGTGGATGAACAACATATCCATGTCCCTAGAAATACAGGTTACTCACCTGTAACAGGAGTTCTAGGAATGGTATATGTTGTTCATCCCTACGACTCACTCCGACCTCCGGCTCGACGCACAACCTGAGCTTCGAGTGGGCCAGATCTGGCGTCATGGGGCGGAGCCGAGAGTTATACCACCCGGGTGGGTGGGAGGAGCAAGCTTGAAGACCTTCCGGCAAGATTTAAAGCGGCAAGGATACCTGCCAATGAGTGTGGATGAACAACATATACCATTCCTAGAACTCCTGTTACAGGTGAGTAACCTGTATTTCCCCACCCAGCCCCTCTTTAGCTTAGCATGCTCCTTATCTGTAAGATGGGTTTCTTGTAACATAGCGACTTGGGCGTGTTGGTGCTTCAAAGCTGTTAACAACATGGTGCGTTTAACCGGGGTGGCTATTCTCCTAACATTCCAGGAGACGACAGTAAAGTCCTTTTGGCTAGCCATGATACAACCTTCCACAGTTCTCCGTCCCACCAATCAGTGTGAAAGTCTGCTGAAGTCCTCCTCCACCCCTTACACAGTGTTAAATTGGTAATATCTTTGGATCTCTTAAGTAGTGATAACTCCAAACAACACAAACAAACAGGAACTATAACTGTGTACACCCATTCCACACGTACCTCCCTCATCCCTTTCCTCACACCCTTCCCCCTCTGCATACCTCCCTCCCCATTGTAACAGGAGCTGCAAAAAGCAGAAATTTTACATCCCCTTCCCTCCATCAAGCAGAACGCAGCCACTTTCATTATAACAGTATTAATTGCAACTATCAGTACAGATCATTTAAAGACCCCCATACAGCCTCAGGTCCATAAGCTAGGTCTGAGCATGCTCGAGTGGATGGCACACAGCACAGGCCAAGAGAAGCATTGCGTCCCCCTCCTCTCTAGCCGCCCCCGCCATTCTTCCTCATGCCAATCTCTTCCTTAGTGCCTATGACTTATCTCCCCATCCCCTTTTTATTCACACTTATTATGCCCACTTTGTAGATTCCCCCCTTGCAATTCTCTCCCAGGAAACCCAAAATTCAACAACGACCCATCTGATCGGGTCATGCATAATTAACTCAGCAGGGGAGTCGGCATGTGAAGGCTAAAACAGAGACAGAATAATCCCCTGAAAAAGGCACCTGATGAGATTCCAAATTGTAGTAAAAAATTAAAATAAAATACAAAACTGGCTTCTGTTCCGACTCCAGAATTGGAGTTCCAGCCACGCTTTCAATAAATTATGAGCACCACAAAATAAAAAGAAACGAAAAAGGGGTTCTTTGGGGGATAGTTCAATCTCAAGTTCAATATTATATTGGCCCAAATCTGGCCACAAAACGGTCACTATTTTCTTTAATCGGCGCCTCAGTCCCAAAATGATCATCACACAGTCCCAAATCAGGAAAAAAGACAAGAGCCATCAGTATTCGTACCCTTTCTGCAATCATTCCAGCCTTTCAGGTTAATCCACCTCGCATAGTCATAAAATGACATGACGCATCCAGCTCAGCTCAGCTGATTTTCTTTTTAAGCTCGCTAACAAAACTTTCAGCTTTGGGCATCTCCCAAAATGAATACACAGCTCCTTCATGCTTAATTTTGAGGGTGGCCGGATAAAGCATATTGCATTCTATCTTGGCCTCACACAGCTACACCATTACCAGGTTAAAGGCCCGATGACGCTTTAAAAAGCGTGCAAAATAGTCCTGAGAAAGAAATAAGCGATGGCCCTCGGACTGTAACTCTGCATGCTCCCGGTACGCTTTCAGGATGATTTCTCTATCTGGGTAGTGATGGAACCTCATAATTATCTGCCGTGGGGGCTGATTCGGTGCAGGTTTCGGCATAACAGCCCTGTGGGCTCTTTCTAGCTTCAGACAGCTATTTTGCGGTGATAGCCCCAGCAAATCTGTCAAAACTTTAGCACAGAAGTCCAGCACATTCGTTCCCTCCAGCCCTTCAGGAAGTCCTCTTAGTCTCAGATTCAGACGTCGGTGATAGTTCTCCTGATAGTCCAGGAGATCCTTTAGCTCTTCTAACTCCCGTTGTACTCCCGTAACTTGTTCTGGTAGAGGTGCAGTCGCGTCCTCTAGATCCGAGACCCACTGCTCCATTTCATTCAGCCTTGTGGAGTGAGTTGCATGCAGGTCAACCAACTCCTGAACTTTGTGATCAAAATTAGTGGCGAGGCTTGTCAGCCTAGGCTCCAGTGCCGGTAGTACCTGCTGAGTTATCTCACGGCCCAAGGTGCTAATCTCTCCAGACGAAAGGGATATGCGGCCTGTACCTTCTCCCTGCATTGATGGTGGCTGCTTCTTTTGGTTTTTACCAGTCGTGAGCGTATTTTTCACCGCATTGGATACCACATAGTTGTCCATCCTGCCCTCCGATATCAATCCTTTGGGTCTAAGTAACTTTTATTTCCTTTAGATAGTTTTAAACTCTCTTATTTTGCGGTGGCTCGAGGAGCGGGAGAAAATGCATCTTCAGGCTATTCGACTCATTGGCGCCCCCTGCTAACACTTTTAATAATACCTTCACAGACCGGAGTGGTGTCCTGCCTCCTGGCTACTTCTCTCACCCCCTCACAAGTGACTACTCTGGGAAGAGATTCATCACCCTTCTCATCCTCCTTTATACTTCAAAACCCTCTCAGCCCATGAAGCAAGGACTCGCCTACTCAAGGTATTACGGAAATCACGATTTAGTGGTGACACCCTGGATCTTAAGTTTGTAGCCCTTACACTGGATGAAATTCTGTCACCTCTAACACGTATTAACATGTCACTTAGTTACTCTCAATTCCCTCAGAAATGGAAATCTGCCACTGTGACACCAGTTAATAAGTTTGGGGATCGCACAATTACTGGGAACTCAGGGTTTTAAATAATTGATTAGCAGTTTTTTTTTTCTTGGGACTATACTAGCTGTACAGAAAGTATTTATATAGATTTTCTAGAAGTGCTCTGTTTGTTAAACACATTGAGGCAAGAGCTATGCATTTTCACAAAGATTTAGCACTTTTATGAGCAAAACGCTAATCAATTTTTAGAGTTAAATAAATCCCTGGAACCACAGGCCTATTTCTATCCTGCCCCCATTCTCAAAAGCTCTTGAGCGAATAGTGGCTGACCAACTGGTTGAATACTTAGAAAAATATCAGCTACAATGCCCACAACAACACTGCTTCAGAAATGGTCATAGTACCACTACCAGCCTTCTGGAGTTTACAGGCTTTATTCACCACTCCTTAGATCAAGGACACCTGGTTGATGCTGCTTTCATTGATTTAACCAAAGCTTTCAACACAATGAATAATGCCCTCCTGGTTGAACAGCTTGCCACCATTGGCATAGCTTGTGACAGCATAGCCTGGTTTGAAAGTTACCTGCACAACAGTATATAGCAGGTGAAGATTGGTAACACCCTCTCAGATAGCAGACCTGTCCTATCTGGAGTTCCTCAAGGGTCCATCTTGGGCCCTCTTTTGTTTAGCATTTTCCTCAACAACCTGCCTTACTCTTGTCAGGGTCACATCCTTTTATAAGCTGACTATGCTGTCCTGTTTACCAGTGATCCAGACCCTAAAGTTCTTGAATCCAGGCTACAGAGTAATTTCGTAGTCCTAGAAAGATGGTTCCGTAAGCACAAGTTAGTTATAAATTACAACAAGACTAAAACAATGCTGTTCTCCAGCTCCCAAAATAGGCACAGAAATTACCCTCTTTCTATCACCAACGAAGAGGGCTGTCCTATGGAGCTAGTTCAGCTCTTTAAATATCTGAGGATTACTATTGACAGTACGATCACCTATGCCTATCACATTGACAACATTGCTAAGGCTGTTAACACCCACATTGAGCTACTTTATAGGCATAAGCAGTGTTTGACCCCAGAGGCTCTTAACTTGGCCATTCAAAGCTTTCTCATCTCGCTTATTGATTACGGCTTACCAATCTGTGGATCAGCTACTTAAACAACTTTTCGTCGCATCATAGTTGCATTCAACAAAGCATGCCAGCTCCTTACTGGCTCAGCCAGTCTGTCCCATACCTGCGACATGTGCGCTCAGGCTAACTGGCTCCAATTCAGAGGAAGACTCATGTACCAGACATGTTTACTGTCCAAAAAAGTAAGCTTAAGCAAAATGCCCCCAGGAGTGCAAAAGCTTATTACCCCTAGTATCAACTGTCATTGCACCAGACGCTGTACTAGCCAGATTTTTAATATACCCTGCTGTCACATTTCTCTGGGACAAAGATCCTTTGCCTACCGTGCCCCGCTACGGATGAACTTGCTGCACAATGACATGACTTCAGCATCCACCTTGGGCTCCTTCAGAATTAAACTTCAGCAATAGCTAGTTGCTGATGCCAGTTGTGACTGCTTCCAATAACCTTCCTTCTTGTGACCAACACTTACTCTAACCTTTTGCTGTCCTGACCTTATGCATAGCTGTTCTCAGCATGTAAATAACTGTTCTAAGTTGCTAATCATTCTCCTTTCACATTTCCTCTTGATCCCTTCCACTCTTTCCCCTCACCGGCTTTCCACCTATCCCCCCCGTTATATCTCATGAGCTCTCTTGCTGACTTTAAAATGCTTTGTCCCATACCTTCTCACCTCTGAGAAGGCCCCTGGGCTGATGCCATCCCTTACCTTGTTTATTAGATATTAGGCTGAGTCTGTTCTCATTTTCCTGTAAAGCGTCATTTCATAAGACCCCACCCCCTCTAATATGACACTTCGAATTACAGGTTTTAATCAGATACACATCTTGGCATACATTATACAATGCCACGTATTGAAACATCTCTAGTTATATAGGAATTTGAAAGCTTAACCTCAAGGGAATCAACAAAGTCCAAGAGGGTAGCATCTTTCAAAAAAAGAGGTGTGCAAGAACAAGGGGGCACAATTTGAAGATAGAGAGGGGCGGCTCAGAGGTAATTTAAGGAAGCATTTTTTCACAGAGAGGGTTGTGGATGCATGGAACGGCCTTCTGGAGGAGGTTGTGGAGTCAAAAACAGTGGTGGAATTCAAGCATGCATGGGACAGTCATAAGGCAATTCTAGGTGGGGGTAGGAAGAAGCAGGCTGCTGGTTAACTAGGATCTGCAACTTATCCAGTAGGTAGGGAAATGGGCAGACTGGGTGGGCCAAGCGGTCCTTATCTGCCGTCAAATTCTATGCTCTTCTTCGAGGTACAGCTCTTGCAGCAGGTTACACCATTAGGACTGAAGCCGACAGGCGTCAGGACCCCAAGGAAATTTTCTAGCTAGCAGTCTTCAGCGGAGACCGCCTCCGATGTCGGTCCCGCCCCTGACGTCAGGCGTAGTACATAAGGAGGCAGTCCCGCCAGAATCCCCAGTTCTTTCCCGCCGTCGACTTGCATGTCTCGACCCTTCGGTCAGTTCTAGCGCGCGACGACCAGGAATTTTTTCCGAAAACCAAGGATACTTTCTTCAAGATCTACGCTTCTGATGTCCTCCACAACTTCTGTGGAGGGCCATTCTTCCAAGTGCGCCTGTGGGAAGCAGATTCCGTTCAAAGACCCCCACTCGGCCTGCGTCCGGTGCCTGGGCCCGGATCACGATACCCAGGCTTGCTCCTTTTGTCAGGGCTTTAACAGTCAGACCCGGATCCGCCGTCAGTAGGCTCTCCAGGCTTTCCTCTTAGAAGAAAAGCTCAAGGCCATGGATCCTTCCTCCAAGGGGGAATCTTCGGAGAAATTCCGCATGCACCATGAGAAACACCGGGAGAAGGTAAAACCTAGATCCCCCTCTAGGGCCTCGGACTCCCGCAGCTCCAGCTGCAGGTCCGACCGCTCTCCGTCTCGGGCCCATTCTCAGCCTCCCCCGATTGTGGTCAAGTCAGCCAGCGGTTCTTCTACCCTGTGGCCTACTAAGACCTCCAGGCCTCCTTCTTCTTCTTCTTCCAAGGCCTCGTTCAGGTCAGGGGAGCACCACAAGTCCTCATCCCGGCACTCGGCCTCCGACGTCCAGTCAGTCTCCCTGCCACCGCCTCCCCAACGTAAGACCAAGGAGCTTACCTCCCTGAAGCGGACGTCAGACCCGACGTCGGCCCACCCGACGTTGGCTAAACCTCATAAACACTCCCGGGAGCCAGCAGCAGTTCATCACCCGTCGCCGGCCAGGCACTCACCTCCCCGGACGCCGGCCGGGGGACCGATGTCCGATACAGCAGCTAGAAGAACCACACCGCCACCTACCATCGGCCAGGAGGCATTGACGGAGGAGGAGTCCACTCAGCCCGAGGACCAGGTGGGTGACCCCGGTCTGGTCGAGCTCCCACGGGAACCCTCCCCAGAACTGGAGACCCCCAAGGAACCGACGCCAGGACCCGACGACAGGCCCGTCCCATCAGGCCTTAACATAGCAGAAGTGAAGGAGCTATTCACTTTCTGGTGGGACACCATCAAAAAGAATGTGGTCACCACGCACCCTCCTCCCGCACCCGCGGCACCACCGACCCCTTCGCCTCCTCCTTCACCAAAAGTGGCAGCAGGTCGAGTACATTCCCCCCAGGAGCCAGTGGGATCTCCTAGGGGCAGACCAAAAGACAAGAGAAGACCTCCGTCCAGATCCTCTTCAGGGTCACCTAGCCCCAAGAGACCCAGAAGACGCTGCCTTTCACCGTCTACGGAGGATTCACGATCTGACATCTCGGTATGCTCCAGATCTCCGTCACTGATCAGCATCCCTTCTCCAGACCCACGTGAACTTCCTAGGTCTCCTCTGGACGACCCCTCCTTCTCTGAGATCATGAGGCATATCCAAGAGAATATGGGATGGGATGCAGAGGATCTCAACCCCGAAGGGCTACGCCTTGCCCGCTATCTTCGGCAGAAAGACCCTAAGCCTGTGGTGGTACCACCCTTGGTGGACACACCTTCGTGGAGCGTCACCAAGGCAGCATGGAAACCGTCCACATTGGCTCCGCTGTATGCTGAAGAAGGCTGACCGCCTGTACAAGGCCCCAAGGAGGACCAGTGCTAGCCTAATCATCCTCTGGCCGACTCCTGGTCATTACAGCCTCTCATGACCCGGTCCCAGAGGCGCAACATCTGAGCACGCAGCCACCGGACCCGGAGTCCAAGCAACTGGACGCGCTGGGTAGGTGCACTTACGCAGCTGCGACCTGCGCCATCAGATCCCTCAACTACCTAACCCACATGGTTCAGTTTCAGAACACACTGTGGGAGCAGGGACAGGAACTGGTAGAGAAATTGCCAGACGGTGACCAGAAGGAGGAGCTTCTCCAGCTCCTCCATGCAGGTTCAACGTGGGAACCAAGGTGCCCCAGGCAGCATTGTGACTCCATGGACTCCCCTCGGCCAGGCGGCAGCCTCAGGCATGCCTCCGGAGGCACTCATGGCTCTGTGTCTCCGATTTACGGACGTCTAGAACAACATTCTGGGCGCCCTCTTCCATAGCGAGTTTTGTTCGGTGAGGTATCTGAAAAGGTCATCACCAAGCTACAAGAGGCTGGGAAGGCTGTTAGATCTGTCCAAGCAATGTACAGATCTAGACTCAGTTCCTTTTGCAGGAACCAGAGTCGTTTTCGTAGCCGGTTTCAGAGGCAACAACCTCGTCCTGGCCAACAACAGAGGGGCTCCTTCTTCCGGAAAGCCCAGGTCAAGGCGTCCTCAAGTAGGGGCCAACGTTCTACCAAGTCGGCCCAACCTGTGGGACCCTCAGCCGCCACAGCATGACTCCTTCCTGGCCCCGCCCCTCCTCTGGATCAGTGGGAAACAAAGGTCGGGAGTCGCATCGCAGATCACCTGCCGGGGTGGCAGTCGATCACCACCGACAGGTGGGTGTTACAGTTGGTAAAAAAGGCCACTTTATAGAATTCTTAGACAAGCCCCCGACAAGGCCTCCTCTGCTCTCCGGTTATTTGGGTCAGCATGCCCTGCTCATCAGGGAAGAAGTGCTCACGCTTCTTCAGAAAGAAGCTTTGGAGTACGTCCCAGGGAACCAGAGAGGAACAGGATATTATTCCCACTTCTTCCTGGTCCCAAAGAAAACAGGGGACCTCTGTCCAATCTTGGACCTCAGCGAACTCAATATGTCAGTTGCCTACAAACGCTTCCGCATGGTGACCCTTCCGGGTCTAATCCCCATGCTGAAGAAGGGCGCATTCTTGGCGTCATTGGACATGCAGGACGCTTACCTGCACATCCCCATCGCTCAAGCACACAGGAGGTTCCTGCGCTTCAAGTTTCAGGGCCGCCATTATCAGTTCCGAGCGCTTCCCTTCGGGCTGTCATCAGCACCCCGGGTAGTTACCAAGTGCATGATAGTCATGGCAGCGTCTCTGAGGAGACAGGGCCACTATGTGTTCCCGTACCTGGACGATTGGTTTCTCATGGCCTCCTCCAAGGAGGAGCTGTTGATAGCGATCCGGCATACCCAGGCCCTTTTTCGGTCCCTGGGCATCCTAATCAACCACGAGAAGTCTCTCCTGGTACCGTCCCAGAAACTGCAATTCATAGGAGCAGTTCTGGACACCATCGCAGGGAAAACTTTTCTTCCCGAAGACAGAGCGGAACGCATTCGATCCCTCATCAGGGACCTATCTACGAAGAAGACCGTCCCAGCCAGACTGGTCCTTTGCCTGCTCGGGCACATGGCTGCGGCCATTCCTACTGTCCCCATGGCAAGGCTCCACATGCGGGTAACCCAGTGGATGCTAAGAGTGCAATGGGACCAAAGGCAAGACCATATGCAGCATCCAGTAAGAATCACGAAGTCCGTGGTTCGAGACCGGCAATGGTGGCTAGACCCAGGAACCCTCCCTGTGGGGGTTCAATTCACAGCGCCGTCCCCGGTGGTAACACACTCCACAGATGCCTCAGGGCTGGAGTGGAGTGCACATTTGAATGGGGTGAGGTCTCAGGGAACTTGGACCACTCAAGAATCTCATCTCCATATCAACATATTGGAGATGAGGGCGGTCCTTTATGCACTGCAAGCCTTCCAGTTGGACATCCCACCGAGTATTCTCCTGTTGCAAACAGACAATACAACGATGATGTATTACCTCAACAAACAAGGAGGCACCTCTTACCCCCTCTGCAGGAGGCCATGAGGGTGTGGGATTGCAGGTGTCTGACAGCAGCGAACTCATTGCAGTTCCACGTTCCCGGTGTGGACAATACAAGTCAGCAGACAGCCTGAGTCGTTCCCAGGCCAGGGTCTACGAATGGGAACTTCTACAGGAGGTGGCAGAGGATCTGTTTCGCAGATGGGGCACTCCAGAATTGGATTTGTTCGCATCCCCATCCAATGCAAAACTGCACAATTTTTGCTCGCTAGATCCAGGGCCTGGTGTTTTCTGGCGAGACGCGTTGTCCCTCTCCTGGGCGGGCAGATTCCTCTACGCCTTCCCTCCCTTCCAGAGTGTCCTTCTCAAACTTCGCAGGGAGCATGCGACGCCTATCTTAATAAGCGCCCTTTGGCCCCAGACAGATTTGGTTCGCTTCTGAGTCAATTGGCCGGGAACCTCCGCTTCATGCCAATCAGCTTCCACCTGCTGTCTCAGGAGGAGGGTTAGCTGAATCACCTGGACTTGCTTTCTCTGAACCTGCACACCTGGTTCCTAGAGACATAGCCATTTTGCGATCAGGGGTCTGCGGGAGGTGGGCGGAAGTGCTTTCTGCCACCAGAGAACAGCGACATGCCTGTCGCCATGAAATGGCGTAGGTTTCACTGTGGTCTCAGGCCTGTAGTTTCTCACCCTAGACTGCCCAGAGGAAACTAGTTCTGGAATACTTGCTTTCCCTCTTTCAATCAGGGTTAGCTTACTACTCGATCACAGTGCACCTGTGTGCAATCTCAGCCTACCATGCCTCCATAGGCCATCGCACGGTGGCACAGCTGGATACCTCCCGTGCCTTCTTAAGAGGGGTTCCCCACCTTAGGCCGCCTATTAGGGATCCCGTCCCTCCTTGGGATTTACCTTTCATCCTAGAGCAGCTTACGCTGCCACCATTTGAACCTGCCACAGATTGCGAGCTGAGTTTTCTGTCGTGGAAAACGTTGTTTTTAGTTGCTGTTACTTCGGCGAGAAGAATCTCCGAATTACACATTCTCATGTGCAAGGAGCCTTATTTAATTTTTCATCAGGACAGGGTGTCCCCGAGGACGAATCCCAAGTTTCTGCCTAAGGTGGTCTCAGCCCTCACTCTTAACCAGGACATTGATTTACCAGTGTACTTCCTGAAATGCAGCTAATCGAGAGAAGCACTGCTTCACACCTGGATGTTCACCCGATGCCTTAGATACTACTTGACCAGGACCAAACTGCACGCTAGCGGAACAGCTGTTTGTCTCATTGCTGAGAGGATGATGGGGGTTCCAGTCTGAAACAGACCCTTCGTGCTGGCTCATTCAGTGTATTTCCTTTTGCTACAGTAGCCAGAAACCCTTACCAGGTGTGGTCAAGGGCCATTCGACAAGGGGTGGCTACATCCTGCGGCACTCAAGGCGATGTCACATTGGCCATATGTGCTGCAGCCACCTGGAGCTCAGTGCACACCTTTATCAGGTATTACAGCCTGGACATCGCTTCACGGCGATGAGTGGGTTTCGGCCTTGCTGTCCTTCAAGGCCTCCTGTCCTAGGCTCAGGACGAGTTGGATCTCCAGTATTGCCTCCTCCCAATGGCTTTCAAGGCGCCATTGCTTGGGAATCAGTCCTAATGGTGTAACCTGCTGCAAGAGCTGTACCTCGAAGAAGATAGTACAGTTACTTAAGAACTTACCGTAACAGTAGATCTTCGGTACAGCTCTTTTGGCAAGTACTTCCGCACACCATTCCCCTTGGAGAAATAGGTTCTAACCTACACTTGGAAGGTTGATTCTTAGTCTTGGCCACCTGATGGCGGTCCTCAGGTCTCACTTTGTGATGTCATCCAGGCCGGGGAGTCTCAGGTAGGAGAACTGGGGATTCTGGCGGGACCGCCTCCCTTATATACTCGCTGGCGTCGGGCGGGACCGGCGTGGGGCGGTCCCTGACTGAAGACTGCTAGCTAGAAAATTTCCGTGAGTCCTGACACCTGTAAACCCAGTTCTAATGGTGTAACCTGCTGCAAGAGCTGTTCTCGAAGATCTACTGTTACGGTAAGTTCTTACGTAACTGTACTTTTCTATGTAGGGTCCAACTTACTTCCTCCTCATTGTATATCATGGGATGCTATAGGCCTCCTTCTGCAGGCCGTCACCTGTTGAGCCTTCTTACCAACTTCCAAAGCAACACGCAGGCTGAGGTCATTATCCTGGGAGACCTCAATTTGGATTGGTTTTCTGATACCTCCACATCACTTAAAACCTGTGTGATACCTTTGGGCTGGCCCAGCTTACCTCTGAAGCAACATGACTGAACAAAACAAACCCCAATAAAAGCTTCCTGGTGGACATTATACTGGCAAATAAACCACACCTAATCACTCACTCTGGCGTACTCTTCTCGGATGTAAGCGACCATTGTCTCATTGCTTGCGTAAGGTCTGCACCTAAACCCCTTCTTCATCTAGGTACACCTTTAAAAGATGCTTAGTCGTCTGACATCAATGCCTTCCTTCCGGACCTCCAGGAGTCCTGCTTTGCAGAAATTTTACCTGGCCAGGACGGTTAAAGATGCCTATCAGTCCTTTGAAGCCATTGTGTTAAATAGCGCACATATGCCCCAGTCAAAACCAGACCAAGAAATGTTCCTTTCCTGGTTTTACATCAGAACAGAAACAGGCCCCTACATAGCAGGGACAAACTGGAAAAGGCTCGGAAAACAAAGCTCCCTGAAGATTGGGCTGCCTTTAGGACTGCCAGGAACTATTGCACAAAACTAATCAGAACTGAAAAGGCATCTTTCTACTGAATGTCACTGGATTCTTCCACTGACTGTCCTGCAAAATTCTGGAGAATGCTTAAGGATATCGAAGGTCATGCTCCCGCTGGCTCTCTTCCCTTAAAAATCTTGAAATATGATACATCTACAGTATCGTTAACAAAGCTGGGATCCTTGATCTATTGAAGGACCATTTTGCCACCGCAGGGCTGGCCTTTGACTCTTTGCTGTCTAGTCAACTTCGACCCCAATCCTAACAGGTAGCATCTAACTTGACTATACCCCTTCCGCCTCCACTTTCTTCTTTCACCCCGTCTCCCTCAAGGAGGTAGAGGATCTGCTACTGCATCTGGACACCAGGAAAAGTGTTGGTGCTGACCTTATTGAGCTGTACTTCTTAAAGATCAGTTACCGTGTATTGGCTGTACCAATCACACACATTTTTAACTTATCTCTTTCGCTGGGTGTACTTTCTATGGTTTGCAAGACAGCTCAAGTGATACCCTTGTTTAAATCTGGTGATCCAACCGACCCCAATAATTACAGGCCTATCTCGTTACTCCCTATCCTCTCCAGATTTCTTGAAAAAGTAGTAAACTTGCAACTTAGAGATTACTTAGACTTCGCTAACCTGCTTAACCCAGCTCAATCTGGCTTTAGGTCCCACCATAGTACAGTCACTGCTCTCGCAAAGGCAATGAATGACTGGCAGAAAGCCTTGATGATAAACTATCTGTGTGTGCAGTCTTCCTTGACCTAAGTAAGGCCTTCGACACCGTTGATCACGACCTGCTTCTACCCTTCGCACTATTGGTATGGACAAGGCATCTCTGAACTGGTTCTCCTCCTACCTTTCCAGGCACACTCAGCAGGTAAAAGCTGTGGGTGACCTCTCCCCTCTGAAACCTATCAATAGAGGTGTACCTCAGGGTTTAATCCTGGGTCCCTTGCTTTTCGCACTTTACATTAACAACATCGATCTTGGAATCACATCTTCAGACATTCATCTTTTCGCGGATGATACTGTTCTATATATGTCTAGACCTACTTTTGAGCTGGTATGCACAGATTTGCAGAATGATTTTAATATCCTGCAGCACAGCTTGCTCAAACAAAAATTGCTATTAAATGCAGAAAAACTAAGGCTATGCTTCTGACCCTGAATAGTTCTGCTTTTATGTCTCCCATGGCAGGCGCTGCGCAACCTATTACCACGTTGCTTGGTGAATCTCTCGACTATGTTGATAAATTCAAATACCTTGGGATGTGGATTGAATGCCGCCTGTCCTTCATGGATCATGTAGAGGAACTCACAAAAAAGCTGAAACAGAGGCTCAGCTTATTCTATAGAATCAAGGATCTCCTTATCCACGAGGCCAAGAGGAGGTTGGTTTAAGCTACTATTCTATCACTGTTGGATTATGCTGACTTCATCTACAGTCGCATTCAAGGGACAGCCTTAGCCAATCTTGATGTTCTGTACCACAGGGCCTTGCGCTTAATTTCTGGGGCAGCTTATTCTACTCACCACTGCGACCTGTACTCTGCAGTGGGCTGGCCATCTCTCTCATTCAGGAGGCAAAGCAACGCTGCCCTTTGGACATGGAGAGTAATTGCCAAGATGCTGCCATAGTATATCTCTGACTGCTTGCCCTGTGTGTTTTGGGTTACTGTGCCCTGAGAAGTCATTCTTATATCTCCTTAGTGATACCCAAGGTAAAAACCCATTGTGGCAGATCGCCCTTTAGCTTTGCCCAATCCCAGTTGTGGAACAAGCTTCAAAAAACTGTAAAATTAGCAAACCCCACGAATGTCCCAGAATTTAAAAATCTTTATGTAAAATCTTTCTCCGAGCATTGTAAGTGTTACTCCTGATGTGCCCTGCCTGGTTCTGACCTCCTGTGATCAACCTTTACCGCCTCATTGCTCTCTTTATATCTGTCCTTCCCTGTCTTCTACTTCCTGCCTTTCCTAGGTTTTCCTCTACCTTTTCTGCTCTTCAGTCTGCCGTGGTATAGAAACGTCATGGTCATTACAGACATTACATGTGTGAATATTATATATCCTGCTTGATTATCCTTCTCCTAATGTAACTTTGTATACATTATTTGTTACATTTGTGCTGCTCTATAATAGGAATAGCTATGCTGTATCTGTATGTGTATTATTTATCTGTTGACATTTCTGTATGACTGCCCAGGCCCACCTTGGAAATGAGCTTGCTCAACGGTGTTCCACTTGGTAAAATAAAGATTGATTGATACTGTTGTAATGTTTTGTATAATTCCTTGTTTTGTTTGTTCTGTGTCTCATACTTTTCCAATATGTATTGTCCGTCTGACGTGAAACCTATGAAATGAGCCTGTTCTCAAAGGTGTTATCCGAAATGTCAATAAATAAAAATAATTAAAACAAAGAAACATGTCAGGTCATTTTTAGGGCTGGCTGGTGGTTATCGGAGATTTGTTCCCAGCTTTGCCGAGTTAGCTACTCCCCTCACTGAACTCGCAAAGACTCGGTACCCAAATAATGTGAAATGGACCCCAGAGTGTGATGAAGCTTTTCAAGCCATTAAGGTTGCATTATGTTCAGTCCCTGTTTTAAGAAGCCCTGACTTTGAGAAACCATTTTTGTTACAAACAAATGCATCAGAGGTAGGCCTAGGTGCAGTCCTGAGTCAAAATATAGATGGGACAGAACATCCTATTCTTTATATAAGTAGGAAGTTGCATGACAGAGAGAAAAGGTACTCCACCATTGAAAAGTAATATTTAGCAGCAAAGTTGGGCCATGGAGTCCCTTAAGTTTTATTTGCTAGGAACTGACTTTGTACTTATAACAGATCACATTCCTCTCTGTTGGCTTAACCAAATGAAAGATAAAAATTCCAGAATCAGAAGGTGGTACCTAGCACTACAGCCATTTAAATTCAAGGTGATACACAAATCTGGTAGAGAATAGTAATTCTGATTTTCTGTCAAGATATGGATCAGGAATTAAGAGTTCTGAAGGTTGAAAAACAAATGTACGAGTTTGAACTTAACTGTTTGCTGTACTGTTATAGAAAAAAAAGATAATGCACATGTACTTAATTTCTGAAAGTTAGAAGCTAATGCTAGTACAGAATTAATAGAAAGTTTTGGAAACCTGTTTGATAAAACAGATTTAAAACAGGTTCTCTCTTAAGGAGGGGGTGTATGTGATAGGGTTGACTAGGATACTGTCCCTGTTGTCATGGAGAGTTTGAATGCAGGGATCTGTTCTTTCCTTTACTGACTCTTGCCTGTTTGGTTGCACAGCCAAATTTTCCTGAGAGACCTAGGATTTGATCACCCTGACAGTCTTGCAGTTCTTTGCCTCTCACTGTCTCTCAGTCTTCACTTGCTGTTTTGTCTCTTTTTTTTTTTTCACTTGCTTATCTGCTGGTATAAAAATATATGCCAATCATCATGTGGAAATGTAACTAGTATTGGGATCCCTTTGTTTAGAAATTATATAGTGTTACTGTCGAAATGTATATAATTATAGTTTGAAATGATTACAAAGCTATTTGGAGCTCAAGGGGTTATTCTGAGAGTAGTTTTTAAGCCCTTTTGCTGAAGCTGTGGAGAAAGGCCCTCAGTCCTGGGACATTGTGTTCTTGCTGCTCCTGCCTGAAACATACAAGAACATTTTACAAAAAAACAGGATGCTTGTTAAGGAGGGAAGTTGCAAGGATTTATAGAAACAGAGCTGCAGTTTCTTGCAAGAGAGAGACAGACACACAGAGATTGAAGGAAAACTCAGATGGATATTCTCTGTTTATTCTGCCTTTGTAAATAGTTATACTGAACAAGTTCATTTTTTTAATGTTACTGTTAGTACTAATAAACAATTTTTATGAATTCTACAACTGCTCCTGGTTTTTCCTATGCTTACTGACCTGTGCCGCGATGTCAGAAAGGTAAGACTGATAGGTCTATAGTCCCCTGCTTATTCCTTGTCTCCCACCCCCTTATGGGGCAGAACTATGTATGCCACCCTTCAGTCTTTCGGAACTACGCCCCATCTTTAATTAGCTATTGAATAGTCCTACCAGATGTTCAACCAGTTCCGCTGCCAGTTATTTGTACACCCTCTGATGCATCCCATCCATTTCTAGGGCCTTATCTAGCTTAGGGCTGTTAGCCATTTCCGGACCCTTTCATGTGTAAATACTGGCTTCCTCATTTCTGGCACCCACTTTGTGGCTGCTTTGATGCCTCTCTCTAGCAAGGACCTGCTGTCTTCCCTTCTGAAGACAGCAAAAGTAATCATTAAGGATGGCAGCCTGTTACACGTCCTCCTCCTCTCACTGTAACCCCCTCAGATAACCTAACAATTCCCTCTCCTTTCTTCCCCTAATATACCAGAAGAATTGCTTTTCTCCACTCTTAATCCCCGCTGCAATATTCAGCTCAGTGTCTGCTTTTGCTCCCCTAGCTACCCTCTTTGCCTCCTTGTTTCTCAATATGTATTCTCCCTGTTCTTCCTCACCCTTTTTTCTTTGTACCAGTTGAAGTCCTTTTTTTGGCCCTCTCTGTTTACTCAACCTTTATCAAGAGCCATAATGGTGTCTTGTACTTATTACTTTTACTTACCATTCTCATGTATAATTTAGATGCCTCAGGAATGGCCCCTGTGATTGCCCCCATCTCTCTTCCACACCACATATGCTGTCTGCCCCAACTAACTTGCCCAGACCCTACTCCTTCAACCTCTTGAAGTCTGTTCTTCTGAATTGAAAGACCTTGACTCTCGATTGGAACTTTTGCCAAGTGTTGCTTTAATTTAGCACACTACAAAAATTGGGCACGTGCTAAAAAGTATTTAGCATCCTCCTACAGTATGTTACTTTGACAGTGCAATTGGATGCCCAAGCAGTAGGTGTACTCTTTACAGAGGAGAAATATCTCACCTAACATACCAGCTACTTCTCTTGGCATAACATTCAGTACCAAAGCATTTTGTATGGAGGCAACAAAGCTACCAATTTTGACATTCTGGTGGCACAACCTATAACCCCTGGCTGGCTTTTCCCAGACTGTCAGAAGATTTATGTTTCACATTTGTTTACTTTAATTCTCAGCCTATACTGAATCACATGTACAAGCCTGTTTTAAAAAGAGATGTCTGCTCTGGGGAAGCCTTGTCCGCCTGACTTGCACAAGGATTTGCATATCCACAGTGCCTTGCACAGGAAGTGAAGCTTGACGGTATACATGTGGTTTGGAGAGATGCACAAAAAGCTGATATTTTCCTTTTGGTACTGCAGCAGTTCTGAGTGTTTTGGGGCAGTGACTTGCCTATCTACTAGTTAATTATTTGTTCAGTTTTCTTACACTACAGGTTGTCTGATAGAAAAATGTAATTTTTGGTTACTGTAACTTCTGTCCCGTTTTTGAAATGTACTACCACTACTCCCCACTTAATAGCCATCCTGTTTGTTGGCCCTTTGTGGCAGTAGTTTCCCAGTTGCAACATCTCCTGCCCAGTGGCCTCTCTTATTCCCCCATGGCTTGCCCTTCATGGCAGGGTTGAGGGGCAGCAGTGACCTTTTTTGGAAACTGTCCTATGGGGGGGGGGGGGTAGTCATCAGATGGGACAAGCCCTGCATGCAGATGAGCAGAGCCTAAGAGGATTGTGGAAGTACTCATCAAGACTTGTGCTATTTCAAACAACATGATGTCTTGCTGTATTCTGACAGTGTGCAGTTAGCCTCAGCACTTTGAACTGCCCCAGAGAGGAAAGAGTTAACTCTGTGCAGAAGCATAAAACGTTGAGCTCGAGTTTGGTTTTCAAACCTGTCTCTGGTACTTACCAGTGTAACTATTGTAACCATTGGATTCTTTACTCTGCCTAACAGTGAAATCGCTCCAGAGATTTCTCCTCTGCTCGGTTTGGTAGCATTTAAGAACTCGTTCGTTTTTTTTAAACTGATTTATTATTTTTCGGAATTTCCAGCCTCTGTCTACAGTGCAGGTAGTGTGGTAGATAGGTGGTGACTTGTTTTTACTTATTTACTTTGGAAATTGTTTTTACATTGGTTTCTCATCGGTCTGTCCGGTTGGAAACCAACCCTTTTGCTTATATTTGCTTTAATTGTGTTTTTCTGGGATTTAGTGTGGTGTTCTGGTTCCTGCTGGTTTAAAAACAAATGGACTTTTTTTTTTTCCTTTTCACAGCCCGTAACACGGTTGGTAACCATAGGGGATTTATTACCTGGCTTAAAAGCTTTCAGGGGTAATTGTTAGGTTGGCCATGTCTGAGAAACCCAAGGAAAAAAACGGTCCCACTGGGTTTCAGCACTGTACTGAGTGTGGGAGGCCTTTGCCAAGGCTGACCCCCATCTCATCTGTGTTTACTGTCTTTGGTTTGACCACCTCAAAACAGACTGCCAAATTTGCAAGAATTTTCCTAAAGCCACTCTGGAAAAAAAGGTTGAGTAGGCTGAAGGAATGGGAGGCTGAGAAGTCCATAGATCCGGATGGCCAGCCCAGTTCGGTTGTGGCTGAACCCAGGGAGGTGCCCACTGACCTGGGCAATACATCCTCAGGCAAAAGGAGGTCCGACTCTGAGGGGTTGGTTTCGGTGAAAAGGAAAAGAAAATCAGCCAGTTCGGATCCAGCATGGCATATTCCAACCGCTGACGAAATGGCCAAAGTGATTAGTGTAGTTCAGTTGCTTCAACTGGTTCCGTCCGCACCGGTACTGCTGGTTAGGCGGTCAGTTCGGTCGGATCCGACTCCATTGGATTACGATCCAGATGCTTACTGTGATGTGGAGTGGAAGGGAGACGAAGAGTATCCCAAGAATGAAGATTAAGATAATGATTTTGAAGGTCTGGATGTGCCCATTGAACCGGACATCTCCCCAGACCGACCCTCTAATGTCTCCCCCCCCCCCCCTGGCTTTCTGAGTCTTCTTCCCACTTCTTCTACAAGAAGGTGACTGAACCCCTCCAGCTCCCAATGGTGGAAGCTGATGAGAAGGAGGAAGAGCCTGATTTTGTTGAGATGATGCACATCCCAGAGTCCAAAAGATTGTCTAGCCCGCTTCACAAATCTTTGGGAAAACAGACAAAAAAGATACTGCAAACTCCTAACTCCTTACCTCCTGTAGATAAAAGAATGGACAAGGAGGTACATGTTATCAGGTTCAGGTACAGATTTTATATAGTCATTGCAGCCATGTTGGGGTAGTGCAGGCTACAGCCTGTGATAGGGCTAATATTCCTTTGACTTCACACACCCCCAGACATAGACTCCAGAGAGGTTGATGCCATGGCCAAAAAACAGTATTTGGCATCCTCTTTATGACTCAGGCAGGCTAACTATATGGCCTACACTGCCAGGTACCAGAAGTCCAGGTGGGAAATGGTTCTGGAGCTGGCTAAACAGGCCTCCCCCAGCTAGCCAAAGAGCTGAAGGAGGTGGCTGCTGATGGAATTGAGGCATCCAAAGTACAGTTCCATACTGCTTTGGACTCCAGTCATGTGGCATCAAGAGTCATTGCTATATCTATGTCTCTCAGGACACATGCTTGGCTCAGATGTACTAGCCTTTCACAGGATACACATGCTAAGGCTGTGGATTTCACTGTAGTGGATAACTCTCTGTTTGGGGAGCAGACAGAGACTTGCATGAAGAAAATGGATGAGTACAGGACCACCTACAAGAGTACACAGGCCAAAGAGAGGCAAGCCACTCCTCAGAAGCAGCAGTCTAGGGGCAGGGGCAGGCCTCTTTACCAAGCTCAGGCTTCCGGGGTTCTTTCGAGGGAGAGGCAGGAGGGGAATGAGCAAGGCTGCATCCTCTTCCCAGTCCAAGGCTCCTGCCAAATGGACACCCTAATGTGTCAGCCTGGGTCGACTGCCCCATTCCAGTAGGATGCAGGCTGGCTTACTACTTCCAGGCCTGGAAGTCTGTTACCTCAGACAAGTAAGTCCTGGAGGTAGTAAGCCATGGACGGGCCCTCAGTTTCAAAAGGTTTCCAAAAGTGAGAGTCTGGTCCTTTCCACCTGTATCCAGCTCAGAAACCCTTGCCATAGAGGCAGAGATTTCTTCTCTACTTGCTCTCAGAGCTGTTGAGAAATTTCCTACTCAGCACAGGGGCAAAGGTTTGTACTCCAGATACTTCCTTACCCCGAAAAAGGCAGGGGAGTGGCAACCCATCCTAGACCTAAGTTATTTGAACAAACACATCACAAAACCAAAATTCAAAATGGTGACTCTGGGAATAATTTTTCCCTCTCTAAGGCCAGGGGATTGGCTAGCATCCCTGGACCTCAAGGATGTCTATTTCCATATTCCTATCAGGTGCTCGAACAGAAAGTACCTCCGGTTCGAGTTGCCTTCAGGCCATTATCAGTTCAGGGCCATGCCCTTCAGCCTAACATCAGCTCCAAGGGTGTTTACAAAGTGCTTTGCACTAGTAGTTGCCTTTCTCAGAAGGCAGGGTATTTCCATCTTCCCATATCTGGACGACTGGCTAATTGTAGGTCAGTCCTCCATCCAGGTCAAGTCAGCTCTACAAATCACTCAAGACTTGCTCAGTTCTCTGGGGTTTCTCCTCAATCTTCCAAAGTCAGTTTTGAACCAGTACAGCTTCTTACTTTCATAGGAATAGAGTTGGATACTTTCCAAGCAAAGGCCTTTGTCCCACTGGCAAGGATAAAGGCCCTTACAGATCTCGCTTCCTCTTTTCAACCTCTGATCTCTCACCCAGCAAGTCAGTTTCTTGAACTCCTGGGCCACATGGCAGCTTCCACTGCAGTGGTACAAGGAGCCAGATTTCAGATGAGGGATATTCAGTTCCACTTAAGGTCCTTTTGGTCTCAGAAAAAAGGTTCTCTCAGCAAATTGGTTCTATACTTTGATCCAAGCTCTCCAGTGGTGACTGGACCAGGGCAATCTCAGACAAGGTGTCCCATTCCTCTCTCAATTCCCCTCAGTAGTCCTAACCACAGATGCTTCTCTCCTAGGTTGGAGAGCCCATTTGGGAGCCCTCACGGCTCAGGGGATCTGGTCTTCACAAGAGTCTCTCCTTCATATCAGTCTGCTGGAACTCAGGGCAGTCTTCCTGGCCCTTCAGGCATTCTCGGACTCGGTCACAGGCAAGGTGGTACAGGTCAGGACAGACAACACCACCACAATGTGGTACATCAACAAGCAGGGAGGCACTCAGTCCACGGCCTTGTGCACAGAGGCCATGAAACTCTGGTCTCTTGCCTATTCCCTTCAGGCTTCTCTGACAGCAGTTTGTCTCCCAGGAAAGGACAATGTACTGGCAAGATGCTCAGCAGAATCTCCCAGGGACATCATGAATGGTCCCTGTATCCTCCCATCCTAAAGGTAATCTTCAACAGATGGGGTACTCCATAGATGGATCTCTTTGCAACCCTGGACAATCACCAACTTCCTCTGTTTTGCTGAAGACCTCCAGTCCTAGGGACTGTTTCTCTGGATGCACTCATTTTTGATTAGAAGGGCAGGTTCCTCTATGCCTTCCCTCCGTTCCCCCTGTTCAGAGTTTTGATCAGATCTCAACCCTGTACAGTGATACTGGTGGCTCCAGATTGGGCCAGACAGCCTTGGTATCCTCTACTGCTGTCTCTGGCAGTGTCACTTCCCCTGTCTCTGCCCAAGAGACACAATCTAGTGGGGTACCGCAGGGTTCAGTACTGGGTCCAGTCCTTTTTAATGTCTTTATAAGTGACATTGCAGAGGGACTGGAAGGAAAAGTATGCCTCTTTGCAGACTACACAATAGGGTTGATACACAAGGAGGCGTGGAAAGGATGAAAAGGGACTTTGCAAGGTTGGAGGAATGGTCAAAAGTATGGCAGCTTGGATTCAATGCAGAGAAGTGCAAAACAATGCACCTGGGAAACAAAAACCCAGGGGAAGATTACACAATGGGGGGGGAGGTAGTAACAACAACAAAAATGGAAAGGGACCTGGGGTAATCATATCAGATGACCTTAAGGTAAGCAAGCAATGTGAGAAGGCAGTAAGAAGGGATGGGGGGATACCGGCATGTATAGGGAGAGGCATCACCAGTAGAAAACAGGAAGTTGTTATCCCTCTGTACAGACAGTTGGTGAGACCCCATCTGGAGTATTGCGTGCAGTTCTGGAGACCCCATCTCTGCAAGGACATAGACAGGATGGAGGCAGTCCAGAGGAGGGCAGCTAAAATGGTGCATGGTCTGCATGAGAAGCCATACAAGGAGAGACTAAAGGAGCTTAATATGTATACCCTTGAGGAAAGGAGGGAGAGGGGGGACATGATAGAAACTTTTAAGTACCTTAGTGGACTCAACAAAGTCCAAGAGGGTAGCATCTTTCAGAAAAAGAGTTGTACAAGAACAAGGGGGCACAATTTGAAGATAGAGGAGGGGACAGCTCAGGGACAATGTGAGGAAGTATTATTTCACAGAGAGGGTAGTGAACGCATGGAACAGCCCTCCTGAGGAGGTTGTAGGGTCTAAAACTGTGGGAGAATTCAAGAACGCATGGGACAGACATAAGGCAATTTTTGTGGAGGGTAGGAAGAAATAGGCTATTAGTTAAATAGGATCTGCAGTTTATCCTGTAGGTAGGGAAATGGACAGACTAGGTGGGCCCAAGCGGTCCTTATCTGACGTCATAGTCTGTTTTCTGATCTCCTAACCACCTCTCAGGGGAGGATTTGGTACCCCAATCTCCAGTCTCTCAACCTCAAGGCCTGGCTCTTGAAGAGTTAGAATATGCAGGCCTGCATCTTTCTCAGGGAGTTAAGGATATTTTGAAGGTCTATAGAAAACCTTCTACTAGAAAAACTTATAATTTCAAATGGAAAAGATTCAGCATTTGCTGTTCTCAGAAGGGCAATTTGCACATTGCTACAGCCTTAGATTATTTGGTTCACCATAATGGTCTAGGCCTTAGACCTGCAACTCTGAAGGTTCACCTAGCAGCTGTGTCTGCATTCCTTTTGGCAGGGAAGGGCTCTTCCCTGGCATCCCATCTTGTTTTCAGTAAGTTCTTCAAAGGTCTGGTTCATATTAACCCTTCCTTTAAAGAGCCTACTCCGGCTTGGGATCTTAAGGTCTGCAGTGCTCAGTTTATGCAGCCACCCTTTGAAGCTTTGGCTTCGGCCAAGCTTAAGTACTTGACCTGGAAAACTGTGTTCCTGGTAGCTGTTACTTCTGCCAGGCGGATTAGTGAATTACAGACCCTGTCAGTTGAACCTGACTTCATCTTCTTCCATAGGGGTAAGGTGGTCCTTAGAACCAATAGGAGGTTCTTAGCCAAAGTGTTATCAGATTTTCATCTGAACCCGTCTGTGTCTCCACCTGTGTTTTTCACAGACCACTCTTCATCAGGGGAAAGAAGGATATACAGTTTGAATGTTAAATGGGCTCTTAGCTACTACATAGAGCATATTACGGCACACAAGAATGACCGTCTTCTATTGTTTCTCACTTATGGTAAAGTGGGGAAAGGTAAGTTTGCTACTAAAAGGACTATTGCCAGGTGGATTGTCTCTTGTATAGAACTCTACTATGACAAATTGGGCAGAACACCCCCTCCAGGCCTGAGGGCTCACTCGACTAGGGGTACAGCTGCTTCTCTGGCTGCAGCCAGAGATATACCCTTGCTAGAAATCTGTAAAGCAACCACCTGGAAAACAGTCCATACATTCACCAAGCATTACTCTCTGGACATCCAGAGTAGGAGTGATGCTAGGTTTGGCACAGCAGTACTGCAGACCTTGTTCCCAAAGTAGGTTCTGCATTCCCTCCTCCTGGGGGATCTGCTTGGTAGTTTGCATATTGTCAGAATACAGCAAGACTTTATGTTGTTTGAAGAAAAAATTACCCACCATAGTAATGTTGTTTTTTCTAATGGAGTCTTGCTGTATTCTGACCTCCCTCCCTGCCTACCCTTTCAGAACCTAGTTTTTGGGAAGTGGGCTGGCAGGTACAGTGTTGCACCTCAGGGGTGTACCTTGTACCCTCCCTCTTAAGGGTGGGGTATTTGTTTTATTGTTGCTGTTGTTTTCTGTAAGATATATATATATTTTCACTACCTTTTTTTCCTTGGGTTCTCGACTTGAGTCTTTTGGACCCAGATTGTTGTCTTTTGGCTATATAGTAAACAGTTTCCATATTTTAGTACTTAGTTTGCTCGTAAGAATTTGACGGTTACACTGATAAGTACCAGAGACAGAAGTTTGAAAACCGAGCTCAATGTTCTGTGGTTTTGCATAGAGTTAACTCTTTCCTCTCTCGGGCAGTTCAAGCACTGGGGCTAACTGCATATTGTCAGAATGCAGCAAGACTCCATTAGAAGAAACAACGTTATTATGGTGAGTAATTTTTTCTTTTTTTCCCCGCAGGTGTCAGTAATAAGCAATCCCAAAGTGGGCACAACACAGCATGCTGATGCAGAGCAGGCCAGATGACCCTTCCACTGCTTTGCAGACTGCCAGTTACACTGCCACTGTGGTCACCCAGGTGATGGTATTGCAGAGGGAGCTGAACCCCCACCCTCAGGAGTACAGCGTTCTCTGGGATGCTTATTCTCCTCCTCTTCCAATTAGTCGGTGTCACTGGTGGCAGCACTGTGGCCTTGCTACTGGGGTGGCATTAATGTTTCCTAAACTCCAGAATGGTCTGTGTGTTAAAATGCCTCTTGTTGTAACTTTCAGACTCTCACTGTGGTTTCATTTTATTCATTTTTACTTTTATTTTCCCAGCATTGGATTCGACTGGAGATTTTCACTGATGTCCTTATTCATAGACTGAAAATGATAGTCGATCCTGCAGACAGCAGCTATATGCCGTTACTGATTGTGGTTTCAGGTAAGTTCATGTGGCTACAGCTTAAGTAAGAAAATGAATAAAGTATGCTTAACCAAGGTAGTTTCTTCGGTCTAACGCAGCAATGCCTTCCAGAAGTGTCGCTGTGGAATTATTGTAACAAATAGGTGCTGTGTATTCAATATGGCAGCAGTATTGCATATTGACACAGATTGCCATGAGAATAGGAAACAAGCCAGGAATATACAAATGCTGAACGTATTAGTATATAGAGAATAATGCATATGTAGGGAGTTGATGTGGAGATTTTTTTACACACCCAAGTTGTGTGATATGTAAACCTCTAGAGCGAAGCTCGAGAGGTTTTACTATTATCACACAGTGAGGGTGTGTTTAAAAAAAAAAACCATCTCTACCCCTACATATGTTTTATTTTATAACTGGTACTAAAAAAATGTTCTCAGAATTACCACTACAAGGAGACACACAGGCCAAAAGCGGCTGGTACTTCCTTACTAGTAGGCACGCCCCACGCTATTCAAGAACTGACATCACATAACGTGCTAGCGTGGGGGCGTGCCCACTAGTAAGGAAGTACGAGCGTTTTGGCCGAGGGTCTCCATGCTGGTTTTACGAGTGATCCTAAAATATCTGAAATAAATAAATGCTGCACAAATACAGATCTTTAAACCGGAGGATAAGCTACAGAATCGGAGAAGGGGGAGGGATGTGTTTTAAGTGAAAACCTGCTTTGTAAACTTGTGAGTTTCTCTTTACATTGGAGAACGGTCTCGTGCTGCGTCAGACAGTTTATTGGTTGGTGCTTGTGTATGCTTCTCAGCGCGAGGATGTTAAAGTGATACGACTTTTCAAAGTTGCTAAAAACGGGTTGATATTGGGCTTCACCAGTTATTATAGATACTTACAGCAAACAGTGTAGTCAAGGTATTTTAAAAATATTCACTTAAACTGACTGGTGGTCTAGATTTCTCATTACGGAACTGCAGGAGTTTCACAGTGATGTACTATTGTATGAAATAGGCTTATTTGGTTTTGAGAGCGTGTGAATAAAATATAGAATAAAGTATGATGTGGTGTGTGTAATGAGAAGTTTACACACATCCTAGGGGTTAGATGCTACTTTATGAAAAGCATCCAACCCTGAGTGTATGTGTAAACTTCTCGTTTACACACATTACCCCATAATTTATTTTATATAATGCAGGGTTTTCCTTTTAGGGCACAGCAATTATATAAAATAAGAGTAAAAATGAAGTTCCTGGCCCAGATATTCAAACTGCGCCATGCTGTGGCGCAAGCTTGGGGCACAGCGCAACTTGGCTGCATAGGGGTGTGGACTGGGCGATGTTCAGCGGAGCTGCGCCATGGCACGGCATAGTTGAATATCGCACCCTGGCCACCCGCAGTGTGCATGGCGCAGTGGCACTACGCCAGCGCAAGTGGCCAGAGTGGAGCATGAGGATGCGCTAGCGCAAGTTCCATTGCGCTATGCACAGCAACTGCGATATTCAAAACTTGACATGCAGATGGGGACCATAATGTATGTAAGGCACAAATTGGGCCATTTGCATGTCATTATGGAACCATTTGCATGCAGGTGTGCCGATCCCTGACGACTTTCGCCTGGCGCCCTGCCAGGCAGCAGCCGTCGGGGACCAACGCCCCCTGCAGCCGGCAGTGTGCCTCACAGCCTGATCACGGGCTGCATTAAAAAAAAAAGGAAAATCGTAAATCCCTGGTGGTCCAGTGGACCTGCCCGCCCGATTGCGGGCTAAGTACATAAATAAGAATTATCAATATCCCTGGTGGTCCAGTGGACCGCTGTCTGCCGATCGCAGGCATTTGTAATAGTAAAAATAAATATGTCCAATATCCCTGGTGGTCTAACGGTTCCCCTCACCCGCCCACTGAGCCCCACCGTCCTGGTCCCCCCCAACCCGGTCAGCGGCGGGCAGCACCACCCGCCTGCTGACCTGACAATGTGGGTATTGCACGCCATTGGCCACGGCGTGAGCCAAAATGCGGCAGCCCGTACTGCATTTGTACATTCCAGATATGTGAATGACAGCGGTCCACTGGACCACCAGGGATATTGGACAGAATTCTTCATTTTATTACAAATGCCCGTGATCAGGCTGACAGCGGTCCACTGGACCACCAGGGATATAGGGTTCTTTATTTTTTCAAATACCCTTATTCCGGGCATGTGGGGGCGCCGTCAGGTGCAGCCGGCGCTCGGGTGGCGCCCTGCAATGTGGCAGCTCACCTGTGGGTGGCCATCCATTGTTCCTTTTTGGATCAACTTTGTGCTGGCGCGGGTAGGGGTTGCGCATGCATGGCTCTGCACATCCGTGCTGAATATCGGGCTGTGCAGGGTGTGCATGGGCTTGCCCCTACCTGCGCCTGCATGTAATACTGACTTCTACGGTGCATCGGGATTTGTGCCACGCACTTTTGAATATCGCACCGAGGCGCATCAGTGGGTTGCGCATGGTGCAACACTGTTGCGCCATGCGGAACCCTTTTGGATATCTGGGCCCCTGTGTCCTGTGCGGCCATGGTCCGCTTTGGTTCCAGTACATGGTCCCTTGGTCATTTTTATGTATTAGTTACACTTTTTCTTTTACTTCTGCCTGCAGCTTAAAGTTTTGTTTTTAATGTCTTCTGGATATTTTTTTTTTTGTCACTTACCGCCAAGTTGGAGTGACGGTTCTGTCTCCCGTTGAGAGAGGAGGTGGTCAGTGGTCCAGGAGTAAGAGCTGCGGTGGGCCCATGTACGTTGCCATAATAAACACTCCTTTATTACGGCAAATAACACGATGGGTTTTCTACGGTAAAAAGGGAGACCCAGTTATTGTCAAATAATATTTTTTTGCATGCATATTTTATTAGCTTTTATAAGAACTTATAAACGTGATCCACAGCATATGCACAAACAGAAATATTCATTAAATAAATATAAGATAGTGTATGGGATCCGATACACAACAAGGATATTCTTCACCCGAGTGGTTACCGTGATGACTGAGGACGTTGAGAGCGAAGCTCGAGAAATCCCACAGTCATCACAGTAACCAAGAAGGTCGAAGAATAGCCTTGTTGTGTATTTGGGCTCCCATACGCTGTTCTGTATAGTGTATGAACGAATGCATGTGAATGCTTACTTTGTGGCCCAAAAAAAAAAGCTTTTACTACCGGAACAGTGACCAAAACAACTCAAACATTAGTGTCTTATTTCAAATAACGTCAGTGATGTTGATGTGTTACTGTCTGCAGTGGCTTTCTCTTGGTGTCCGGAATCGGCCAGGTCATCACCCTGAAAACAGAGGAACATAAAAAATATTCGCTCACCTACTTTATGATCAGACTGTCTGATCTCTCCTATGGTTATGAACTTCCGCAAGGCTCCATCTTGTCACCCATGTTGTTCGCAGTGTATATGCTGACATTGAGAGAGATTATTAGACTGTATAGACTGAGTTTTCATTGCTATACAGATGATACTCTGGTGTACATGTCTTTTGTACCTGGACAGGATGCGACCCTCTCGGTATTTAACAACTGTCTATCCGAGATCTAGGACTGGATGAGTGCGAGCTGGCTGTGGTCGAACCCGGATAAAACTGAGGTGTTGGTGGTGGACCCAGATCAGCAGGTGGCGGGTATATTGTCTGGACAACCCTCTGGGCCTTGGCTCATTGGAGTTCAGCTGGTTACCTCAGACTGGGTGTGTGGAACCTGGGTGTGATTTTTGATGACGGTCTGACCCTAAAACCTCAGGTGTCGGCTGTGGTCAAATCTTCCTTCTACCATCTTAGAAATATCGCCTGGGTGAAGCATCTGGTTCTTCCTGATGATCTAGCAACGTTGGTCCACATCTTCATCCCCTCCTGTCTTGACTACTGCAATGCCCTCTACCTAGGGCTACTGTGGGTTTATATCAGCCACTTGCAGCTAGTGCAGAATGTGGCAGCAAGGCTAGTGACTGGCACTTCGAAGGCCAGTCATATAATGCCTGTGCTCCGTGAACCTCACTGGCTGCCAATACCATTGGCGGATCACCTTTAAGGTTGGGCTATGGACCTATGAAGCCCTACATGATCAGGGACCCTGTTGCCTGAAAGATCTCCTTTGCCCTTACCGCCCCCTCCGTCCTCTTCATTCTACCAATAAAGGATTACTAGAGATTCCCAGGGCCCGTTTAACGTCATCGGGGGCCCGATCTTTTGCTTTCATGGCCCCAACCCTGTGGAATTCTCTACCTAGTCAGGTCAGAGATTGCCTGACCGTTAAGAGTTTTAAGACGGGTTTGAAAACATATTTCTGAGAGCGTGGATGATATGTTCATCTACACTCTTTGGCATGTCTCTTTCCCCTTTAAATCTGGTCGGAAGTCTTCAAGCTGGCTCCTTCCACCCACCTGGGTGGTAAATACCTCTGCTTCGCCCCATGACGCCAGAGCTTCCTTTCCGCTGGAAGATTCAGGTTCCCTTGTGCTACTTCTGCAGTATCATAGGCCCTAGACACTAATCAACGGTTTTCACCACAATCTCTTTCTTTGAAACTCGTACGAGTTTATGATTCCGATCCGAGCGCATCAGACATGGAGTCGTTCCCCGGGTTTCGCCGGTGTCCCTGCGGACACAGAATGTCGCGCACTGATCCCCACCTCTTATGTGTTTATTGTTTGGGTGTCGTGCATGACACCTCTTCATGCACCATCTGCTTGGCCTTCCATCCCAACGTTCTGGACGACCGCAAGGTGCGCCTTAAGCTGGGGAGACCGGAGCTTCGCAGTCCACCCGTGAAATCAAAGGAGGCAAGATGGGCGGTTTCCGTGGCTGAGGGATCCGCCAAGCAGCTCAACCAGATGGCGGCATTTGAAGAAGCTGCCCAAGCCTCGGCCAGCTGAGGTTTTTTTGTGCGGCTAAACCTTGGCTCTACCTTCACAGGATCCTTTCGGGAGCTGTGCCATTCTCTCCCCACTAAGGATGAGGCACCCTTGGGCATGCACTCTTCCCACCCTAGAAAACGGGACAAGGACCCAAAGTCTTCTCAGAGAAGACGTTCCTGGGACCGAGAGAGGTCTGAATCCCAGGACCTTGCAGTCTCAGCCTCGGTTGAGATCGCTTCCTCAGCCGCTGGCTTCTTGGACCTTCTGTCAGGCCAAGGCACCGAGGCCGAGGAAACGGCCGAACCGGCCGGGATATCTCTCAACCCGATCGAGCCGTTGTCGCCGACCCCTGTCGACGACTCATTGGAGAGGACACCTATCCTTTCCTTCCCCGATGAGGAGACCCAACCTTCGGGTATCCCGATCGAGGGACAGGAGCCGGAACCTCAGTTTTCACCGACTCCGGCCTCTCCAGATCGAACAAGCCGACCCCATCAGTCTCGATCGAGGACCAGGACTCCGTCAGTCGAAAAACCGGAAAAAGGTCACAAACACTCTCGGAAGAGGCGTCGCCACCGATCCTCATCCTCCTCGGACGAGGAGAGACTTCAGAAGCTCCGTTGGCATTATGAGGACCTTATGTGGCAACAGCTAATTCTGACTGGTCATAAGCCGGCTCCGCCAGCTACACCGGCCATTACTTGGCCCCAGCCTCTTAGGCCGACGCTGACCTCTCCAGAACCGAAGACTCCGGTTCTTCTTCCGGTAGGACCGGCACACATTCCTGTTCAGCCTGTTCCGGTGTCCCCACCAATTTTGGTGGAGCCACCGCTTAAGCAGTCTCAATGAGGGGCTCCCTCGAAAGAGGACTGGACAGATACGGGCCTGCTCCGTCGTCTGTCAGTCACTGTTGTCCCCGATCACCCTCGGCATATTGAAGGGTACATAGGCGGGAGACCCTTTTATCCCGACTCTTTGGACTCAGATACCACTGGTCTACACTCACACCCCAATGATGAGTTGTCAGTGACAGGCTTGGAGGAAGGTCTTTCCTCTTTCCAGGGCATCCTCTGTCTTATTTCAGAGTCAACCGGTATGCCCTTGGAGCCTATTCAAAAGAAGGCGGAATATCCTCTCACGGATATCCTTAAGAGAGGGTTGATACCCCGACGGAGGATTTCCCAGTGGCCAAAGCCATTGTTGGCCCGGCCCTTGAGCTATGGCAATGCCCTGCCTCTTGCCCGGCTCAGTCTACCCACATGACTTGCAAGTACACTGTACCTATGGGGTCCTTGGCGGGTTTCACAGAACATCCCTCGGCAGAGAGCCTTGTGACTGCCTCTGTGTTTAGATGCACGGGTAGCTCAGCTGATACTGACACCCTCCGGACAAGGAGTCCAAGAATATGGACCATTCTGCCCTGAAGGTGTATGCGGCCTCATCCTTGGGCCTTCGTCAGGCCAGCTTGGCAGTGATCAAGGCACACTTCTCTCACTCCCTTTTGGGGTCGCTAGATGAACTCCTCCCTCATCTCCCAGCAGACATGCAGACCACAGTTAAGCAGGTCCGTGACCAGGGCCATGCTGTTGCAAAACAGTAGCTCCAGACGGCCTTGGATATTGGAGATTTCTGTGCCCGCTTACTAGCAGCCACAGGATCTAGCTGAGGTTATCCTCTTTCCCGGCGGATACTCAACACAAGTTAGCTGACATGCCCTTCCTTGGCACTGATCTCTTCGGTCCGGGAGTGGCAGGTCATTTCCAGCGCATAGAGCAGTCCAGTGCCACCTTGGATGCCACTTCTGCAAAGGGTTCTTCAGGCAAGAGCTAGGAGAAGCGCAAGAAGAAGCCTTTTCGGCACTCTTCTCCTGCAGTTAGATAGCCCTCCTTCCAGGGAGGTCAGCAGCAACAGTAGGCTCAAGCTTGGCGCTCTAGGCCCAAGCAGGGTCCCCAACAGCCCCTCAAAGGAGGTCGAGGTGCCAGTCCAAGAGCCTCCTCCTCCTTTAAGCCAGCTCAGTGACGGGTCAGGGGTAGCCACCCCTACACCTGTCATGCCAGATCTTCCTGGACATAAGTCTCCACTACTCATTCACACTAATGGGATCTGCGCCGGAGGCACTAGGACCCAGCGGGAGCAAACTTTTTTGCTGGAGGGCTGGCGCCAGAGATGGAGCCGCGAGGAGCGGCACCGCAAGCCTCAGCTCGTGCGGTAATGACTATCTTGGCGTCGACCCTCCAACCGCCTCAGTTCCTTTTTTCCCGCCGTCGAGTGCACTTCAGTGACGACGTCGCTCGCCCACCGGGAGTCAAACTTCAAACTAGCAGCTTAGTTTTCAGTTTTATTTTGTAGAAATATCTCGAATAAGTATCGCTTAAGTTTATTCTTATTTACAAAAGAAGTCTCAGCCTACTTGACGGAGTCGACCATGAGCAGGTCAGGTGACGGTAGGGAGACTTCATATGAAAGCTGTTCAGTCAGTAGGGCTGGGTCCGGTCCGCTGCCTTCTCCGGAAGTGGGGTCTGACAACGGTCAGTCCAATGTCCGAGGGGGGCGGTCCCCTCAGAAGCTATAAAATAAATGGTGCATCTCGGCACCGTTCGGCTCGAGCTCTTCTTCCGGCCAGGGTCAAAAGAGAAGGCATCACTCCGAGGTCAGCCCTCTGATATGTCTGCGCCAGACGGTCGGTTATTGGGGCAAGTTGCCGGTCTCCTCCTTTGGAGTCGCCTGCTTCTGTTTCCGGTAGCCAACGTCTTCGACATTGGAGCCCTACCCCACCCTCTGGTAGGTCTTCAGATGAGCAGTTTCATCAGTGGGCTGCTCTTATGGAGCAAAGGGCTCGGAGGTTGGTCCAGCTGCCTGGCCCGGTCACTCGGGCCTTCGGGCTTCTTGGGAGACCAGGTAGGGCGGTTGAGCCTCCGTGTCGTCGACTCCGTGCTTAGGTGTTCCCCCCACATGGCTGTGGTGCAGGGGGCCACACCGATGCCTTTATCTCCTGCTCTTCTTCCTCCCTTCCCCTCAAATCCTGTTTTTCGGAGTCTTGGGGTGTTTTCGGCGCCCTTGGCGCCGTCCTCGGCGCCGATGCTTCTGTCAGCACCGTCGTCGGTGCCGTGTGACTTTGCGGCGCCGTGTGGCTTCTCAGCGCCGTTCTCGGTGCCATGCGCTTTTTCTGTGTGTGCCTCTGTGGCGCCGGGGGTTCTTAGGGCGTCATCCACTTTTCAGGACTTCTCCTTCAACTCCTTTCCTTCTTCGTTTTCCTCTGATTTTCACTCCTTTCCTATCCATACAGTCCCTCCTGGACTGTCAGGAGATGACATTGAGCCTGACCCAGACCTTAGACTGGGTGATGAAGTGGATGAAACAGGATCTATTCCTACTGCAGAGCCTGTGGTCGAGGACCTGTCCTTTAAGTCTCTGCTGAAAAACTTGATTTCCACTCTCTCTCTCTCCAAACTACAGAAACATCGATCCTGGGAAGTTGCTAAGACTCCAATACCTCCATATTCCGGAGATCCCTACGGATTTGACTCCTCCGGTACAACCCTCCTTTGAGATGCTGTCTCAAATAGTATGGAATAATCCTGCTCTCATTCCTTCGGTGGCTAAATCCATAGATAGGAAATACTCAGCCCCCAAGGATCGACCCATTTTGGCGTCTCAAGCCTTTGTGGATCCTATTGTAGTATTGGCAGAGAATAAGGCCATCCTTCCCCAAACTACTACAGCTCGGCCTATTAACAAAGAATCTCGTAAGATAGACACTTTAGGTAAGAGAGACTTTGCTGCTTCCACCCTGAGTATGCGTATTGCCAGCTACCAAGGCTATTTCTCTCAATATGAGTATATCCTTTGGCACTCTCTCAAACGGATGATTGAAGCTCTACCAGAATCGGATACAAAGCCAGAGCTTCTTCAAACCATTTCCAGGAGTATCGAATCTAACAACCAGCAAGTTAAAGCAGCTATGGATGCTTTCGACACTGCTTCCCGGGCGGCCGCGGCTGGTATTTGTACCCGCCGTCATTCCTGGCCGCGAACGTCAGGCTTCATGAATGACGCACAGCAGCAGGTGATGGTGTGTATCTCTTCGGCCCTCAAGTAAAACAGGCAATAGAAGCTACACAAAAGACTAGGTCAGCCATTAAGTTGGCTCGACCTCCTCCTGTCCCCTCTCGAGGGGGTGTTAATAAACACCAGTTCCATAACCGTCAGTCCTTTCGAGGCAGAGGCAGAGGAAATTTTCATAAAAATCAAACTCCACAGCCTCAGAAGAAAATGCAACAGAAGGCGCAAGGGCCCAAAGCGCCCAGCGCCACCTTATGAGTTGTTAGCCCAAGTCCCACCTCAGCTGCCCGAGGTGGACTCCTCCTCAGCGGTGGGAGGTCGTCTGTCGCATTTCTACAATCAATGGAAGTCCATAACCTCAGACAAATGGGTCCTCCGGATAATCCGCGAGGGGTATTCACTCAATCTTGTGGAGACCCCTCCGGATTGTTCCCCCAAACGACAGCCCAGGCTGTCAACCCTTCAGTCAGACATTCTCGCCACCGAGATTCAGGGCCTTCTGAACAACAGGTCAGTAGAAGTAGTGCCGCTGCATCAATGGAACACAGGGTTCTACTCCCATTACTTTCTGGTTCCAAAGAAAACTGGAGGCATGCTCCCCATTTTGGACCTCAGAAAACTAAACAAACTTCTGCCCAAGGAGAAATTCAAAATGATTTCTCTAGGAACCTTGTTACCTTTGCTTCATCAACACGACTGGCTAGCCTCCCTAGACATGCAGGATGCTTACCAGCACATTTCTATTCACCCAAAGCATCACAAATTCCTGAGGTTTGTGGCTCTGGGACAGCATTATCAGTTCAGAGTCCTGCCCTTTGGGCTATCCTCGGCGCTGCAAGCTTTTACAAAAAGTTGTGCAGTTCTTGTCGCATCTCAGGAAGATCGAATACAGGTGTTCCCTTATCTGGACGATTGGCTTCTGGCAAGTCCTTCCAGACAGGGAACTCTGGACGCCGTAGCCACGGCTTCACGCTTTCTCACGTCCATGGGAGTCCTGCTAAACTTCAAAAAATCGCAGTTGCAGCCCTCCCAGAGACTCCTGTTCATAGGACCTCTTCTGGACACCTCCTGTGCGAAGGCTTTTCTTCCACAGGACAGGAGGAGCGATATCCTTCAGATGGCCCGTCACACGGGAAGCGACTCTGTTCCAGCTCTCTCGATGCAACGGATGCTAGGTCTCATGGCATCCTCGGTGTTCACTGTACCCTAGCACGCCTTCACATGAGAACCTCTCAGTGGATGCTCAGTACTCAGTGGTCCCCAACCACTCACCCCGAGTCCTTTCTCATCAAGGTGACAGAACCTCTAAAGAGGTCACTCACCTGGTGGTCGCAAGAGAACAATCTTCTAGAAGGGTATCCCTTTGCACCTCTAGATCATCAGATTTCCATTACCACAGACGCGTCTCTGATGGGGTAGGGAGCTCACTGTCAGGCTCTCCACACTCAAGGCACGTGGACTCAAGTTGAGTCCCAGCTTCACATAAATGTCTTAGAAATGAGAGCCATCCTTTATGCGTTCCGGGCATTGAAGGACATTCTCTGTCACAAGAACGTTCTCCTTCAAATGGACAACAAAGCAGTGATGTATTATATCAACTAACAGGGTGGTGCTCACTCTTACCCCTTATGCAGAAAAGCGATGAGAGTGTGGGAATGGTGCCTACAGCACAAATCTCTAATTCAAGTGGTCTACCTGCCAGGAGTGCAGAACGAACTGGCAGATCACCTCAGCAGAACAGAGACAGATCCTCACGAATGGTCTCTCGACTCAGCCATAGTTTGGTCAATATTCACAGAGTGGGGAACTCCAGACCTGGACCTTTTTGCATCCCCACTCAACACAAAACTGCCTCTCTTCTGCTCCAGAAATCCAGGGCCTGGCATTTTCTGTCAGGATGCGTTCAGGCTGCGGTGGACAAAACGCTTTCTATACGCCTTTCCTCCTCTTCCTCTAATTCAGAGGGTACTTCTCAAGTTCGAATCCCAGGGGGACAAAATGATCCTCATTGCTCCCTTCTGGCCTCGACAGATGTGGTTTCCACTACTCAACAATATGTCGGCAGTTCCGCCGAAACCACTTCCCCTTCAGACGAACCTCTTGACTCAGGGGCCTGTTGTCCATCCCAACCTGAGGTCGCTTCACCTTCACGTTTGGTTCCTGAAGAGGTAGAAGTGAACAGGTTCAATGTCTCTTGCAGGGTTTCAGATATTCTTCTGGCTGCACGGAAACCAGCCACTAGGAAAATTTACACAGCCAAATAGAAGCGTTTTACACTCTGGTGTGCAAAGTCCTCTTTAAATCCCTTTTCCTGCCCACCAGATAAAATTCTGGAGTACCTCTTAGACCTCTCAAATTCAGGTCTGCGGTACTCTACAGTCAAAGTTCACCTTTGTGCTATTTCAGCTTATCATGAGCCGGTACTTTCCTTGTCACTGGCTCAGTTACTTGTGGTTAAGAGGTTTCTTTAAGGAATTCTGCATACCAGACCTCCTACAAGACGTCCAGTTGCAGCCTGGGACATTAATCTTGTGCTAGATATGCTCACTCGGAAACCTTTCGAACCTCTGGCTACCTGTGAGCTAAAATTTCTCACTTGGAAAACTGCCTTCCTGGTGGCCATTACCTCAGCCTGCAGGGTCTCTGAGATACATGCCCTGGTCACAGACCCTCCGTATACTGTGTTCCATAAAGACAAAGTAGTCCTTAGAACCCATCCTAAATTTCTTCCTAAGGTTGTGTCGGAGTTCCATCTTAACCAACCTTTGGTCCTTTCCTCTTACTTTGCGGACTTCCAAAATGAAGGAGAACGATCTCTTCATTCCTTGGACATTAAGAGAGCTTTGCGTTTCTATCTAGATAGAACAAAAGACTTTCGTAAAGCTCAACAACTGTTTGTTTCCTTCAGCGAGACCCGGCTGGGTCAACCTGTCGCTATCAGATGTATCTCAGCATGGCTTGTGGCATGTCTTCACCACTGTTATTCTATGGCACAGGTTAAGCTGGAAGGTAGAGTTTACGCCCACTCTACTAGGGCGGCCGCGGCATCTCTGGCGGAAATATGCAACGTGCCCATTGCAGATATTTGCAACGCGGCTACCTGGAGCTCAGTGCATACTTTCGTTAAACACTATGCCCTGGATGTCCATGCCAGACGACATCTTTCCTTTGGCAGAACCATCCTTAATGGACTTCTGTCCTAAAACTGTGAGCTCTTAGTCTCTCCTGCCGCCCTCTCGGGGGATTATTAGCTCAGTACTCTCCCATTAGTGTGAATGAGTGGTGGAGACTTGTGTCCAGGAAGATATGAAAATTACGTACCTACCATAATTCTTAATCTTCTTGGACGAGTCTCCACCACTCATTAACCCGCCCACCCTCCATCCCCCGAGCTCACCTCTGTTGTTGGTCTTCACTCCCTCAAATCTTTAGGCTGTGAAGACTTCTTTGTTGACCCTTGTTATAGGGGTCGCCCGGACTATCTTATGTCAGGTTTTTTGGTTAAGCTATCCTTCTAGGTTAGTTACGCTGCACCTCCTCGGTAAAAAGGTACTGAGGCGGTTGGAGGGTCGGCTTGAGATAGTCATTACCGCATGAGCTGAGGCTCATGTGCGCTCCCTCCAGCTCCATCTCTGGCGCCGGCCCTCCAGCAAAAAAGTTTGCTCCCGCTGGGTCCTAGTGCCTCCGGCGCAGATCCCATTAGTGTGAATGAGTGGTGGAGACTCATCCAAGAAGATCAAGAATTACAGTAGGTACGTAATTTTCATTTCTGGGTCCTTCCGTGGGGGTCCGGCTCCGCCACTTTCTTTCCGCCTTTTCCGGTATCACTTCAGACAGGTGGGTCCTGGAAGTGGTCAGTCGGGCACTGCCTCTAGAATTCGAGCAGCACCCTCCCTGCCGAGCCCGCGCCTTGGGAGGAAAGGATCTCAGTTTGCACTCAGTCGGCCCTTTGGGACGACATTGCTCAGCTCCTCCACAAGGAGGCGGTAGCTGCAGTGCCGGATCTTCCTAGAGACCCAGGCTTTGTGTCCAGGTACTTCCTGGTGCCTAAGCGGATGGGGGGTTGGCACCCCATCCTAGATCTCCATGACCTGAATCAATAGCTCAGGTCTCGCACCTTCCGGATGGTAACTCTGAATCAGATCATATCATCTCTGGAGCGAAACTTGTGGTTCTGTTTACTGGATCTACAGGACGCGTTTTTCCATGTCCCAATCCGTCCGTCCCACCAGCGGTTCCTCCGCTTCAAGGTGGAAGGGACCCTGTACGAGTTCCGAGCCATGCCGTTCGGCCTGTCATCGGCCCGTCGGATCTTCACCAAGTGCATCGCAGTGGTGGCGGCCCATCTACGGCGTCAAGGGGTTCGGATATACCCCTACCTCGATGATTGGATCCTGGTAGGTTCCTCCCTGCAGGAGGTGGAGAGGTCCAGGGACCTGGCCCTCCAAACCTGTTCCCAATTAGGCCTCCTGATCAACGAGGCCAAGTTGGAACTCGTGCATTCTCAGGTGAAGGGCTTTATTGAGGCAGAGCTCGACTCTTGTCAAGCCAGAGCTTGGCTCCCGGCGGGCAGGGCTGAGGTTCTTTCCTCCTTTGCCCAGTCATTTCTGGTAGGGCACTTGCGTCCTGCCCGGGACTTCCTGTGCCTTCTGGGTTACGTGGCGGCGTGCACCTCAGTTGGGCCAGATTGCACGTGCTCCCCCTTCAGTGGGAGCTGGCCGCTCAATGGACTTAGCCTCAGGGACATTTCGACCAGCTGGTCACTGTCACCCAGACAATGTGGGACGCTCTCCAATGGTGGAACGTCCCAGGTTGTCTGCAGGAAGGGATCCCATTTGTCCGCCCCGAGCCGACTGTCGTTCTCACGACCAATGCCTCTCTCATGGGCTGAGGAGCCCACATGGGGGACAACAGAGCCCATGGGTTCTGGACCCTTGAGGAGTCCCGATGCCACATCAACCTGCTGGAGCTCAGAGCAGTCAGACTGGCACTGTCATCTTTCGCTCCTCAGCTCTGGGATCAAGTGGTTCAAGTCCAGACGGACAATACCATGACCATGTACTACCTCAACAAAGAAGATGGCACGCACTCCTGTCTGCTATGGAAGGAGGCACTCCGAATCTGGACCCTCGTCAGCTGGTTGGAGGCAGATCTCCTTGCCATCCATGTGGCAGGAGTCTTGAGCCAGTTGGTGGATGCTCTCAGCCGCATAGGCCAGACATCCCACCAGTGGTCTCTCCATCCAGAGGTAGCTTACAGTCTGTTCTCCCATTGGGGCAAGCCATTGGTGGACCTGTTTGCCTCCTGGAGGAGCACCAAGCTGAGGCTGTACCATGTCCGCCCCCCTCAGCAGGGCTCGCTGCAGGGGGATGCCTTCTCAAGGCCGTGGACCCCAGGCCTCCTCTACGCCTTCCCTTGATCCACAAGGTGTTACTCAAGGTGAGGAGGGACAAGGTGAAGGTGATCCTGGTAGCCCCAGATTGGCCCTGCCAGTTCTGGTGTCCAGATCTCCTCAGCCTCAGCTGCCGGGCCCCGGAGCGGCTTTGTACACGCCCGGACCTGATATCATTGAACCAGGGGAAGGTATTCCATCCAGACCTTCAATCCCTGCACCTCACAGCCCAGTACCTGAGCGGCTAGAGTTCCAGGCTCTGGGTCTTTCCGAGGATGTCTACACAGTTGTGCAGGCATCTCGTAAGGAATCGACCAGGAAATGTTATGCCTTCAAATGGAAAAGGTTTTCCATTTGATGTCAGGGTAAGAGTCTGGACCCCTTATCCTGCTCTGTGGCTAACATTTTAGACCACCTTTGGTCTCTCTCCAAAGGGGGTCTACGGTCATCGACCCTTACGGTGCACCTGGCAGCCATTTCCACTTACCGGACACGGGCCGGTCAGTCAACATTGGCACAGGAGACAGTGGTCGGGTGCTTATTCAAAGGCCTGGATCACATATCCCCTCCGGTGCGTGACCCTCCACCTCCGGGGGATCTTTTGCTGGTTTTGGTAAAGCTCATGGGCAAGCCATTCGAACCCATGCACAAGTGTGAGCTCACACTTGTCGTGGAAGACGGCCTTCCTGGTGGCTGTCACGTCAGCCAGAAGGACAGGGGAGCTCCAGGCGCTTTCAGTGGACTCCCCTTATCTGGTCTTTCACAGGGACAAAGTTGTCCTGCGCCCCCACCTGAAATTCCTTCAGAAGGTGGTGTCAGAGTTTCACCTTAACCAGGTGTTGACTCTGCCAGTATATTACCCTAACTACACCTCGGACGCCGAGTACAGGCTCCATACCCTGGACTTTAGACGTGCTCTCTCCTACTACAAGGAGAGGACGGCGGAAATTTGGGGAGAGGTTCACCAGCTGTTTGTCACCTACGCTGAAGCTGCTTCTGGCAGACCTGCAGCCAAATGGACCATTGCAAGATGGATTACATCATGCATAGGACTGTGCTATGAGTTGACAGGCAAGGAGCCTCCCAGAGGGATAAGAGCTCATTCTACCTGCCATACTGCTGCATCAGTGGCTGCTTCCAGGGACATCCCTATCCAGGAAATCTGTCGGGCTGCTACCTGGAAGTCAGCAAACACCTTCATTACCACATCGACCTTGTGTCACATTGGGATGCTGGTTTTGGGGCCTCGGTTCTCCAGTCTCTGTTTCCTAAGTAGGGGGTGTGCGCCTTGCCTCCCTCCTCCCGGAGAACTGCTAGGAGTCTGCCAGAGTGTGGATGAACAACATATCCACGCTCCTAGAAAAATAGGTTACTCACCTTTAGCAGTAGTTCTAGGAGTGGTATATGTTGTTCATCCACATGCACCCACCTGACCTCCCCGGCTTTAGGCGCATCACCTTGCTTCCAGCGGGCTAAGATCTGGCGTCATGGGGCAGAGCCGAGGTATTTACCCCCTGGGTGGGTTGGAGGAGCCAGCTTGAAGACTTCCGGCCAGATTTAAAGGTGAAAGGGACATGCCAAAGAGTGTGGATGAACAACATATATCACTTCTAGAACTACTGTTACAGGTGAGTGACCTGTTTTTTATTTAATTTAGCATACCCAGATTAGTTTTAATAATTTATGTGATCTAATAATTGAAATATCATGGTTTGATCTGATATTTTATTTTTGTATTTGTGTATGAATTTTACCTGTTTGTTTAAGTACAGCGCCTTGCTTTTGAGAACGGTGCTTTATAAATAAAGAATTAATTCATTCTTACAACCATCTGGAAATGACGACATTCGATTGCATTTCTTTTCGTTCACCCCCCCACACACACACCACCCCGGCATAAAAGTTCTCTGTTCTCTAGTTGCTGGCTGCCGTCTAACCTCACGCACAGCCAGTTGTGATTTTTGGCTGTCCTCCACTACCCTGCCAGCCACCACTGGGTGATGATTTAAAAACAAAACAGAAAAAAAAGATCATGACAGAGACTTATTTTATTTTGTTTTATTAGGAAAGGAAGAAATACATCCTTTGAGCTAAAAGCTCGTTTATGAAGGATCCTCGTCGTACAGTAAAAAAAAAAAGAGTAACTATCCCTAATGAATTAAGCACTTATGTTTGTATATTACGGATGTTTGATGTCAGTTATTTTTTAGTGCTGGACATGAGTATACTGTCCAGTTTGAGGCACACTACAGATCTAGCCTGACTGTTGGTTATTCGTCTTGCGATCTGTGTTGTGTGACGTCCGTAGTGCAGCAGAAAGAAAAGTCGTTTTGCTGCACTATGGACGTCACTAGTGCAGCAGAACAACATTTTTGAAGAAACTGAATTTGGTGCATAACTACGTTCCACCTTACACTACATCACAATAGGAGACAGGTTCATATGCTTAGGGCACTATATCATATGGGAGCCATACCTCTCAACCTGTCACTGAAGTGAGGGACACAGATACTTGAAATGAAGACAATGACCCTCACAATGAGGGACACATCCTCAGACATAGCCATGTTCAGACACTGTGAAAACCATTGTGGTTACTAGCACATTTATTAAACATCTTAGAATATTTTGAAGTGTCTGCTTTAAAGGTGATAGGAAACGGATGTTTACACCACTAGATGCCTTTCTTTTGTCCCTTTAGTGTCTATCAAATATTCTGATATGTTTTTGACCTTTTTTTGTTAAACTAATCTACTTTTGTTGCCTTCATAACCACCTAGTGTCCTCTCCTCAGCAGTTGCTTTTCTCTTTATGTAAAAGGTGGCTCTTCCCAGTTATTTCAAGGCAGTATGTCTAGGGTTACCACCTTTTAAGAAGCCCACAGTGGGACATTTCTTACTGAAACTGGATTTTTCACAGGACAATATGTCATCTCGATCAATGCAACAGACATGTTTTCTCTAAATAATCAGGATTAAGACTAAGTGTTCCTTACATAATTTCGGTTTCCATACACATATATGAACATACCCAAAGAGAAATGACAGGATGCGTATATTTGAATTGGAGTGCCTTTATAGAAATCCAACAGTGTTAAGAGAACACACTGAGTTTAAACTAGCAGTTCTAACATTTACAATTCGACATATAAGGGAGAATGTGGGGGGATGGGGGCAGGGGATTAGAAGTAGTAAAAAAGTGGGAGAAACGGCAGAGTCTTCAGTTCCTTATTTCTTTTCAAAAGAGGGAGTTGTATAGGACCATTGGTGGATAACAAAGGAAGGTTTCTAATGAGAGATATAGTATATAGTTGCATCCTAAGTATGGTGGGCAGTTTGAGTGGGGGGGGGGGGGATTTTTTAAAGCATCATTTGTTCATCCTTTAAGAAGACTACTTTTTTGTTCACTTCAAATATTTTTTTTACATCCTATAAGCATACTTAATGTCTCTTTTTACTTCAGATGTGGTTTCAAGTCCCACGTTTCATTCATACCTGCTGGATTCACAGTATTGATTCTAAAAATTCAGTATGCTTCCTTTTTCAGTAAAATTAAGGTTTCACCCTGTCACTCCCTCTTATCCCACACTTTGCGAGTTCAATTCCCATACATTTGAGACCACTCTGATCACCTCCATGCATCTCTGAAAAATGCCTTCCAAATGCCTTAACCAGTCTTCGATTCCTAATATATCCAGTGTGTTCTTGGATGCGTTCTTTGACGCTCCTAATAGTTCTGCCTACATCTGCTAAATCTCACAGATGCCAAGTAATGTTTATCACAAAAGTTGTATTACATGTGATCATGTCTTTTAAAATGATATTACCATTCTTCTTAAACCCTGTCAGATCTCTCTCTTCATTAATGTATTGACAGATATTGCAGCATTCGCATCTGTACATCTCTTTTGGTCTCTGTGAGATCCAAGTCTCCCTGGGAGTCTGTGGCAAGTAAAAATGGCTATGAACAAGTTTGTTCCTAAGATTAGGTGCCCTTTTGAAAGATACTCTAGGATTTGGACCCATTGCCATGCCCGGTTTTTCATCAGCTAACAGTATGTGCCAGTTCTTCCATATTATATTCCCCAGTAGCCCCCACTATATTGTTGTACTCTGTGGTCATAGTCAGTGGTCCCCACCCTTGAGTTTCCTTGTTCAGATTTCCTTTCATACAAAGTTCTTTCTGTGTCTTATCCCTAACTTTTAGTTTTGCTTTGGTAACAATTTCACTATTGTATCCCCTGTTCAAAAATCTTACTGTAGTTCCAGGTCTTTGGCCTGTTCATCAAAATCAGAATATTCCGTGCAGTCTCTGCGTATTCTGAGCATCTGGCTGTAGGGTATGGATTCTTTCGGTTTTCGAAGATGCTCTCTATCACTCCTTAAAAGTGCATTGGTTACTGTCTCTTTCCTATAGCCCTTTGTTATAACTTTCTTAGTGGTGCTAGTCCCCATTATGGTCAGGTCCAAAAAGTTAATTTCCTTTTTCCTGTGTGTGTGTGTGTGTGTGTGTGTGTGTGTGTGTGTGTGTGTGTGTGGTAACCTCAAGTTAAAGTTGTTATTTATCCATTCTACAAATGTACTCGATGATTCTTCACTACCCCTCCAGATGCATAGGCTGTCATCAGTGTAGCAAAACCATTTCACTATATTGCCACAGTAAGGATTATTTGTAGCATTATATCTATATGTGTTCCATTTCCCAAAATCCCATGAGCAACTTTGTATAAGCTGGTGCCATGATTGCACCCATGGCTGTTCTTCATGCTTGCATATAGTATTCATCATTAAACACAAAAACATTATGTATTAGAAAGAATCGTAAAGCTTTTTCAGTCAACTCAGTGGTGTGGTTTCATAGTCTGTGCCGTTTTCTAAAAAGAACCTACTTGCTCTAATGCCTTGCTCATGTTCAGTACTAGTATATAGGCTTTCTACATAGTGGTAAGCCATATATAGTCATCCTGCCAGTTTAAATTTGTAACTTTGTTTATTGTATCCCCTTTGTCTTTTAAATAGGAAGGGAGGTCTGTAGGAAAAAGTTACCAAAACTGCCTAATTTCTCTGTCAGTGACCCAGTGCCTGAAATAATCGGGCGTCCTGGGGGGTTTACTAAGCTCTTAGGTATTTTTGGTAAAGCATATAGGGTTGGCATAATGGGGTTTTCCTGCAGGACTGCCACCTGGAAGTCAGCACACACCTTCATCTCCCATTACAATATCGACCTGGTCTCTCGTCAGGATGCTGCATTTAGAACCTCGGTTCTCCTATCTGTGTTCGCCAAGTTAAGGTGCGCACCTTGCCTCCTCCTGCCAGAGAATTGCTGAAAGTCTGTCAATGTGTAGATAGTGAACTATATCTACGCCCCTAGAGAAATACGTTACTTATCTGTAACCATAGATCTTCCACGGAATGGTCTCTTGCAGCAGGTAATACACGTGGGTCATGTCAGAGGTCGCTCTGGCGCACGGCAGCTCTTCTAGCAGTCTTTTTCCAGGGGCCGCCCACACATGACATCAGCTTTCTGTTTCTTGTATAAGTGTGGGCGGTCCCTGGTATCCTCAATTTATTTTCCTGCCGTCTTCAGCTCACACGCAGCAGCTAGAGCAACTTCAGACAGCAGTCATCAACGAGAATTTGAGCAACCAAATAAATGTCCCAAGAATCTTCAAGCAAGACAGCGTTATTTCGTTCCTGCTGTTGCGGTAGAAAAATCTACTGCTTCTACAACCACACTACTTGTGTAAGGTGTCTGGGACCCACACACGACACCATTTCCTGCATTCATTGTCAGGAATTCAACCAGGCAGCCAGTCATCAACGGCTGCTTGAAATCAAACAACATTTAATGAAGCAGAAATTGCCTCTCATGGAGAATCAGGGGGCTTGTCCCAAGAGTCCCCCCCCCCCCGATTCTCATCAACAGCACAGAAAGGGAAGCCCTCCTTACACTCCGTGCCTAAGTTCTCATCAACGGCCACTGTTACAGGTGCCCTACCATCGATGGCGCTTTCTCAGCCTCCCTCTTCATCGACGGCAGGTTATACCCTCTCGTTGACTGCACTTTCTAGCACTTTTTTTTAAATTTAAATTTTAGTCTTTGGTAACCAGATAAGGCCCACTAGGCACAAGTACCTGTTTTCAGGGGCAACCTGGGAGCACTGGGCGGTTAAGTGACTTGCTCAGAGTCACACAGTATGCAAGTGGAGGTTGTGCTGTTCAAACTCGGGTCTGGTCTGCTGGATGTACCAAGGTCGTTCACACCTCGTTCCTCTAACCTCTAGGCTGTACTGCCAGCTTACAATCCTCAGTCAGGAATTCAACCAGGCGGCCAGTTGTCAACGGCTGCTTGAAATCAAACATTTAATGGAGCAGAAATTGTCTCTCATGGAGAATCAGGGGGCTCATCAATCCTCTAACCTCTAGGCTATACTGCAAGCTAATGGCAGCTTACAATGAGCCCTTTATGGTTTCTGTCAATGCTCTGTCAATGGGACCATCATTTTCACAGCATAGCACTTTTCCCCAGCAGCTCTGTCAATGACAGGCCGCATTCCAAAGGGAAAACTTACTGCACCTGCTATGCTTACTGCCCCTCCACCCTCACAGGTGAATATCTATAGGCGCCAGGTGGATAGGGATCGGGACCCTGGTCTTTATCACCCAGGGGCAAGACCTGCTGAGGCTATACGTTCAATCCCCTCCATCCTCCCTTTGGTTTCCCAGAAGCCCCACCCACCCCTCCTCCTACTCAGAAAAAACAATGTTTCTACAGTAGTACTGCATGTCTTGCATGCCGTGCAGCATGCTCAGCCCTCTAAACCACGAGAACTGAGCCATCCATCCCGTCCACCAACACCTCCGCCTAAAAGGTTTTACGGTGACAAGAGATTCTCTCCCACCCTGATTACCGCCCCCATATATGGAGGACTATTTATTAGACGAGCCTGACTTCCCAGCAGATTTTACGAGAGATCTAGAGGATGAGGAATTCCAGGAGCTGGATTTCCATCCCCACTCTCCTTTATTGGACCTCTCCTCATTAGAAGAGGACTTGCTCAGACATGTGGCTGCCTCTCCTCCAGATGACCCGTCTTTCCATGAAATGATGGTTCAAATTCTAAAGGTCATGGGATTCTCCACTACTGAACATGGCAAACAACGTAAGGATATGGTAGACTGCTTTTTTTTTTTTCTTCAATTGTTTAACCAGGAGTGGCACACTAAGCTGAAAGCTTGTTTACAGGTGCGACCTGGGAGCACAGGGAAGTTAAGTGACTTGCTCAGGGTCGCACAGTATGCAAGTGGGGGCCGTGGGATTCAAACTCAGGTCTCCAGATTTGCAGCTCAGAGCCTTAAACCACTGCGCTGTACTGCTTCCCCTCAGAGGAGCTGGTCTTAGTGGTAACCCCACTAATCCAGCCTACCAAAATGCTATGCTTGCAGCCTGGCACCAACCTTCTTCTATCACGGCTGTTCCCCATAAGGTGGATTGCATATACCAGGCTCCTCTGGATCACCCTTTTCTATCCACTACTCCTGAGGTGGATTCAGTGGTGATTGCTGCTGCTTATGATCGTACTAAATGGCTGAAGCACATGAGCTCCTTACCTCCTGATAAAGAATCCCGCAGGATAGATTATTTGAGAAAAAAAGGTATTTCAATCCAGTACCATGAACCTCAGAATCTTGAATTGTATGGGACACTTGATCAAATACTAGCGTACACTCTGGTCTTCTGCCATTGAATTAGTCAATAAACTCCCTCCTTCACAGGAAAGGAACAGTTACTGGCTAGAATAACTACTGGCAACTCCATTTCCCGTCACCTACTCTGGTCGGGCTACGATGCCGTTGATACCTTGACCCGTATGTCAGCAACAGGCATTACCTTGTATCGCCACGCTTAGCTTCGCGTCTCTGGGTTCACACCTGATGTATAGCAGAGAGCAGTTAACGCCCACCTTAATGGATCCAAACTATTCAGGCCAGGTACCCAAACATTGATTGATGATTATGACAGGGTGGATTAGGACCCTGTCCCAGTTGCTATGGAGAGTTTGAATGCAGGAATCTATTCTATTCTCCCCTTTCCTGTCTCTTGTTTGGTTGCACAACCAAATTTTCCTGTGAGGCTTAGGATTTGATCACCCTGACAGTCTTGCAAGTCTCGCAGTTCTTTCCCTCTTTCTGTCTCTGTTTTCCTTTGCTGTTTGTCTTTTTCTCTCTTGCATATCTGCTGGTATAAAAATATATGCAAATCATTATGTGGAAATGTAACTGATATTGGGATCCCTCTGTATAGAAATTATGTAGTGGTAATTTTTGAAATGTATATAATTATAGTTTGAGATGATTGCAGAAAGCTATTGGAAACTCGAGGTTACCTGAGTGCTTTTTTAAGCCTTTTGCAAGAGCTGTGGAAAAGGGGGCCTCTGTTCTGGGACACTGTATTCTAGCAGCACCGGCCTGATACTTGCAAGGGCATTTTGGAGAAAACAGGATGCTTGTTGAGAAGGGAGATTGTTGCAAGGACGTATAAAAAGACAGCTCTGCAATGGCTTGCAGATGGATACACAGAGATTGAAGGAAAACTCTGATGAATCTGCTGTTTATTCTTCCTTTGTAAATAGTTACTCTGAACAAGTTTATTTTTTTTTGTTACTGCTAGTGTAAATAAATATTTTTTGTGAATTTTACAACTGATCGTGGTTTTCCTATGCTTCATGACCTTTGCCTCAACCACAATGATCTCCAAGCCTCAGGCAGAACTCTGTGCACAGTCCATGGCATGTACCATTCTTTACAGCCATCATACCATTCCCAATCCTCTTTTTATACCAAAAGAGGTGGAAAATACAGAGGCTCTAATAGAGGTGGTTTCAGAGGTCGTTCCCAACCTACCAGAGCCAGTGCCTCTGCCACCAAGGGCTCCTGCTCACATCCTCCAGGTGGGGCGAGTCAGACCACCTCCCAGTGACCTACTGGGGCCCTGTCCACTCTTCCTCGAACAGGTCTCAGAAGCTGTGGGTGGTCATTTTGCCCTCCATTTGGAGGCCTGGAACACGATCACATCAGATGAGTGGGTATTTCAGATAATTCAGATGGGTCACACTGTGGAATTCCTGTCCAGACCTCCCTCTCACTCGCCCTGCTTAGTCCATTACCCACCCGACCATATTCCTATTCTCCAGGAGGAATTACAGGCTCTTCTAACCAAGAAAGTCGCTTACCCAGTAACCCCTACAGAACACCAGAAGGGGTTCTACTCCCACTTCTTCCTGGTACCGAAGCGAACCGGAGATCTCAGATAAATACTGGACCTCAGACAACTGAATCTGTACATTCAGTACAAAAGGTTTCGCGTGATCACCCTAAACTCTGTCATGCCAATACTAAAACACGGGGATTGGCAATATGCCCTGGATATGAAGGATGCTTATCTTCATATCCCTATCCATCCTGGCCTCCACAGGTTCCTTCATTTTCACCTGTTGGGTCAACACTACCAATTTCGGGCATTCCCGTTTGGCATTTCCTCGGCCCCACGAGTGTTGACCAAATGCCTGGCGGTAGTAGCAGCAGCAGCCCACGAAGAGATAGGCACTTTGTCTTCCCATACCTGGACGATTGGCTCATAAAAACAAAGTCCAAAACGGCCCTGCTTTCTTCCCTAGAAGCAACTTTAACCCTGTTCCAAGCTCTAGGGATTACAGTCGATTGGCCGAAGTCCAATCCGACCCCTACTCATTCGCTCCAATATATAGGAGTGGTCCTCGACACTGTCTCCACCAGGGCTTACCTCCCGGCCGACAGACAGGACAAGCTACTATCTCTGGTGTTGCAGATGCAAGCCCAGAAAGTTGTCATAGTCAGACGCATGCTATGTCTCCTAGGTCACATGGCCACTACCATCCTTACAGTAGTTTTCGCCCATCTTCGGATGAGACCAGTCCAATGGGTTCTCCAGAACCAGTGGTCTCAAAGAACAGGAAATTTCAAAGCCAAAATCAGTCACTCCCTCGTTGTGGTCCACCCTGGTCAGGTAGATGCTCCGAGCGAATCTATGTCGAGACATGCCCTTGCAGTCCCCACCACCCCTGCAGACGTTGACCATGGATGCATCCCTAGAAGGGTGGGGTGCGCACCTGGGTCTTTACAGGACACAAGGCAAGTGGACCACTTCTATCACTCATCCCCATATCAGTCTCCTGGAACTGAGGGCAGTTCACTTAGCCCTCCAGGCTTTTCATCCTCACCTGTCTCTGGGACAGTTGCTGATTCAGTGAGACAACACTGCAGTAGTATTCTACCTCAGCAAACTAGGTACGAAATCCCGTACTTATGCAGGAAGATGCTTATGGTCTGGCAGGAATCCATTCGGTAGCACTTCACGCTAACAGCCGTCCATCTGCCAGGACGTTACAACCTCCTGGCCGACTTTCTCAGTCACCAGTTGTCCATACACGAATGGACACGTCATTATGAAGTGCTCCAGAAAATGTTTCATCTGTGGGGGAACCCGCAACTGGACTTGTTTGCCTCCCCAGTCAACCACCATCTCCCCAGCTGCTATTCTAGTATCCCAGTCAAAAAGGGATGGTCTATAGATGCTCTGTCCCAACCATAGACAGGACTCTTCTTATATGCTTCCCCCCACCCCAACCCCGTCCTGCTCCGGCAACAGACTCGGGTTCCCCCTACTTCAACAGTTCTCAGTAGAGGATCCCGGTTTGTTGCCAGTCAGACCAGATCTCTTGACTCAGAATCAAGGGACCCTTCTACATCCCAACCTGAAGGTACTACACTTCCATGCTTGGCTCCTGAGGATGCTTTCGTAGCATGTCTACAAGTGTCCTCTCGTGATGCCAATATGTTGCTGGCATCACAGAAACCAGCAACTTGGGAAAAATATAATGCTAAATGGAAACGTTTTCCCGTGTGAGCTGCTTCCCGATCATTGGATCCCTACTCTTGTCCGTTGACAAAAGTCTTGGGTTACCTAGCCTTGATTGCCGAGACAGAATTAAGCTTTTCCTCCATCAAAGTCCATTTGGCCTCTATTTCAGCCTTCCATGAACCTCTGGATGGTAGATTACTGTATCAACATCATCTAGCCAAAATGTTAAGAGGAATGTTACATATTAAGCCACCTATCAGAAGACCCACTCCTCCGTGGGATCTCAGTTTCCTGATAGAGAAATTAACTCTTGAGCCCTTTGAAGCAGCGGCCACTTGTGACCTCTGTTTTCTTTCATGGAAAATACTGATCTTATTTCGAGAGGGCTCTTGCAGTAGGTAATTACATATAGGACTGACGTCGGCAGGCTGCAGGACCCCACGGAAAAATTTCTCGCTAGCAGTCTCTGGTGGGGACCGCCCCCACGTCAGGTGACCGGCGTCAGACAACGTCAGTATAAAGGGGCGGTCCTGGACGCCCGCCTTCCAGTTCTTTTCCGCTGTCAGCTCGTGCAGCGCCTTGCGGTGAAGTTCATAACGCTCAGTCCTGTTGCTTCATCGTTTTTTCTGAAAGTATCAGTATTCTGTATTTTCTTCGTCAGGTGAACGTCAGTTTATGTCGTCCCCTTCAAAAAATAAGTGCGACTAGTGCGGCGCCCAACTGCCTCACAAGAGCGGTCACTCCCTCTGCCTTTTTTGTTTAGGCCCCGACTACGCGGTCGACAAGTGTCCGCACTGCCTACATTTCAACGCGGCCACCCGCAGACGACGCCAGCAGTCTCTAGAAGCCCATCTCCTCAAAAAGATGATGTCCACAATGGAGAAGGAGTTGAAGAAGCTTCGGCAGGCGTCGACCTCCCCTGAAGGACACAAGAAGCGGGACAAAGAAAGGCACCGGGAGAAGGCCTCCTCCTCCGTGACTCCGGCTGGAGCCGCGGCCAAATAACGTCCCTCGAGGATGCCGGCAGCGGCTGCCTCAAGGCTTTGGAGAGGCATCAGCCTGCCCGTCAGGTTCAGCGTTCAAACCCGCGGGTGCCTCCGAACAAGGAGGCTTCTGCCCCGAGTACCGCCGCGGGCTTCACGGCCTACTGGTTGGGCGCCTCCCATAAGCGGACGTCGGCTCCTTCAGCGTCCGCCGGGAGAAGGCCGCTAAGACGCCTGACCCTGCGGGGCGTCACACGGCAGTGTCCCCCTCGGACCGGGCCTCTTCCCATCCTTGGCCCGCCTTCCGACGAGGGACCCCTGAAGTCGGACACTGGCTCCTCTGGCGTCCGCTGGGATTCGGCCCCTAAGTCGCACGTCGGCTCCTCTGACGTGCGCCGGGCCTCGGAGCCTACGGCAGACCCTGCTCCGTCTGTCGTCCCAGGTTCCCTGCAGCCTTCGCTGCCGTCCGGGGAGCCAGAGTCCCCCCTGTCTGACCCCGGGGACTTTTCCCCTCCGTCCCCAGGCGAGGCTCGGGATGTTTTTCCGCCGTCTGATCCCCCCCTACAGAGCGGATCTGATGCCGGCTCCCGAACGCCGACTCGACGCCGCCCGCCGACGCCGCCCCCCTCCGGACCGGGCGGGGATATTCCTCTCCTCCAGCGGCCTCCACCCATGGGCCTATCACAGTCGATCCGCCTGTGGAGTTCCCTACTGGGCCGTCTGCTCCGGCAGCTCCTCCGGTACCTGGGTATCCGCCGTCTTATCTGACGCTGGTTTACCCGGGTCCACAGTATCCTGCGCCGCAGTACCCAGCGCCAACTCCAACAACGCCGCATTACCCGACACCGCAATACCCAGCTCTGGTATTCCCGCAGCCGGGTTACGGATACTCTCCTTACAGATTTCCTCCGTACAACTATCCCTCCTCCTCCACCGCCCCCTAGGCCGCCGGTGGATCTCCAGGAGACTCTGGCCTCCTGGTGGGCTGAGGCCAAGGCTCAGCTCACCAAGAAAGTTGAGAGCCGTCTTACAGCGACGGTGCCACCCTCGGCTCCCATATGCCCCAGACGGCACACTCCCTCTCCGCCTCCGGATTCCCGGGCTCTCCCCTCAGGATCCAGAGAGGGGCAGGACATGCGTCCAGGAATCACCCCCAAGGAACCCGTTCCTCCCCCTAGACGAGCTAGGGAGTCTTTCTCTGCTTCACATTCCTCCTCTTCTTTTTCTCTTGGACTCCTCGGATTCCTCCAATGGATGCTCCAAGAAAGACGACGAGCCTCGCTCTCCGTCCGAGCCCCGGTCGAGGACTCCTCCAAAGTCTCTTCCAGAGGATCCTTCCTTCACGGAGTTGCTTAGGAAGATCCAGAAAGTCCATCAGTGGCGTTCCTTAGAACCAGATCCTCAGCGGGTCAAACTCGCCGAACATCTGGACTTGCCCCTTACGGCCCCTACTCTAGTGCCACCCTGGATCGAGCCTTACGCCCACCTTGTTTCCACCATTTGGAAACAACCGTCGGCTTTAGCCCCACTTCCTCGGAAGTCCAACAGGCTATACCAGGCTCCGGAGGGTGTAGACTTTTTAGACCCTCACCCCCATGCAGACTCGGTTGTGATTAGCGCCGGTCAGCACACCCGAAACATTTGAGCTCATCTCCCCCGGATAAGGAATCTTGCCTTCTGGATCAGTATGGAAGGAAGATCTATGCTTCTTCCACACTGGGGATCAGGGCCCTAAATTATGTAGCGCATATGGGGGATTACCAGAAGGCTGTCCTTACCCAGGCGGAATCCAAGATTGACTCCTTGCCTGACTCCCAAGTCAAGCAGGGGTTAGCCGACCTGGTCCGTTCTGCTCATTCGGCCAGTCGTCACATTCTGAGGACGACCTACGATGCAGTGGACACCGCAGGACGGAGCTCTGCATTCGCCGTAAGTCTTCGGCGTCACGCATGGCTCAGTGTGTCAGGTCTGGTCCCGAAGGTGCAGTCAGCAATCCAAGAAGCATCTTTCAGGGGTTCAGTGCTTTTCGGTGGTGATGTCAAGGACATCATCGCTGACTTGCAGGAGAAGGGGACGGCCCTTAAATCTGTTGATTCAATGTACCGTCCCCATCCCCCGCAGTGCCGTCCCTTTCGCAGCCGCAGCCGGCCTCAGCGAAACCTCAGGGAAGGCAGGCCACAAACGCCAGACCCCACAGCTGCCAGGCCCCGCCCAGAAAAGCAGCGGGTGTCCCAGCTGCGGCGCTGCCTCACACCACCTAACTCCTTCCTTCTCCCACCGCCTCCGGATGCCCCGGAGGAACCGGTACGAGGGAGATTCTCCCTCCACCTTCCGGGTTGGGAGAGAATAACATCGGATTCATGGGTGCTTCAGATCATAGCAGAGGGGCACTCCATAGAGTTTCTGCAGAAACCTCCACGTCACCCCTCTGAACTCCTCTTACTCAAGGGACCATCTTCCTTTGGTCAAGGAAGAAATTTCTGCTCTCCTCGCGAAGCAGGCCATAGAGCCCGTCCCCTCTCACCTGCACGGGACGGGTTACTATTCCCATTTCTTCCTTGTGCCAAAGAAGACAGGAGATCTCAGACCCATTCTCGATCTCAGCTCCCTGAACCTATATGTGGAATACAAGAGGTTCAGGATGCTCTCCCTTCAAACCCTCTTGCCCCTGCTTCAGCCGGGCCATTGGCTTTGTGCACTGGATATGCAGGATTGTATCTGCACATCCCCATTCGCCCTTCGCACCGAAAGTACCTCAGGTTTGCATTCCAGGGGGACCACTACCAATTCCGGGCACTCCCTTTTGGTCTTTCCTCGGCTCCCCGAGTCTTTACTAAATGCCTGGCGGTGGTGCGGCCCACCTGCGATGCCTTTGGGAGTTCAGGTTTTTCCCTATCTGGACGACTGGCTCTCATGCCCTGGCCCAGGAGAAACTCCTGCATTTCTCTCCTCACCCAGCAGGTTTTCAGTGGCCTGGGTATCACCATCAACCATTCCAAGTCCCACCTGGACCCTTCCAGAGACTCCAGTTCATCGGTGCAATCCTCGATACGACAATGTGCAGGGCCTTCCTGCCTCCGGACAGGGGGGCCTCCCTCCAGTCCCAGATTTCCTTCTATCGGGCAGGAGGGTTCCGCGAGGGCCGGTGCTCCGTCTCCTGGGGCTTATGGCAGCTGCCATCCCGGCCAGTTCAGCGCCTCCCATGAGGATCTTTCAGTGGGCGGCTCCGCTCTCCAGTGGGATCAACTTGTAGACCACCTAGATAATCTGGTACTGATCTCCTCGCCGATGATAAGAGACTTGCAATGGTGGATGGTTGAGAGAACCTATTCCAGGGGGTCCCCTTTTCATCCTCCCCACTCAGACTCTGACCACGGACGCATCAGCGAAGGTTGGGAGCCCATCTGGCTCCCACAACCCAGGGCTTATGGTCAAATTGAGTTAGCTCTCACATCAATGTGCTCGAGCCGAGCAGTGCTGTATGCTCTCCAGGCCCTTCACCAGTACATCCTTCCCGGTCACCTAGCCGTCCAAACAGACAACATGTGCGTAGTGTGGTACATCAGCAAGCAGGGAGGGACTCGGTCCTACCCGCTGTGCAGGGAAGCGATGAAGGTTTGGGAATGGGCAACTCTCCACAACCTTCACCTCACGGCGATCCATGTTCCGGGAGTCGACAATGTCCTGGCAGACAAGCTAAGTTGTTCTTCGGCTCTGCCACACGAGTGGGAACTGGACCAAAAAGTTCTAAAAAGCATCTTTCAGATTTTGGGGACTCCACAGGTAGACCTGTTCGCCTCCTCCCAAAATGCAAAGCTTCCAATTTTTTGCTCGCTCGCTCCAGAGCGAGGCGCTTTCTGGAGTGACGCTCTTTCTCTAAACTGGAAGGACAGATTCGTCTGTGCTTTTCCCCCAATTCCTCTGGTCCCTCGTGTGCTGCAGAAACTGGCATTGGAAGGAGCGAGAATGATTCTGATCGCTCCTTTCTGGCTCAGGCAAATTTGGTTCTCTCTTCTACAACAATACTCAGAGGTTCCTCCTCTTCCTCTGCCTTTATCTCGAGGATTGCTGACCCAGGATCAGGGGACCCTGGTCCATCTGGGACTCAAGTCTCTTCAACTTCATGCATGGCTCCTGCAGACCTAGCCCAATCTCGCTTTGGCGTCTCTCCTAAGGTGGCCGAGATTCTGGTGGAGGCTAGAAAACCCTCCACTAGGTCCACCTACGCCATGAAATGGAAAAGATTCTCCATTTAGGCTGCCTCCAGGAATGTGGAGCCGTTCTGCTTGATTATCTGCATCATCTTTTCGACCTTGGTCTCAGTCACTCCTCTTTGAAAGTCCACATGACGGCTATTTCAGCCTACCATGTCCCTTTCGCTGATAAGGCTTTTGCCCAATTAGAGGTTTCCAAGACCTTTCTCAGAGGGGTCCTTCATCTCAGACCCCTATTCGGGCTCCAGCTCCCCGGGACTTGAACTTTGTTCTCGAAACTTACCCTTCCTCCTTTGAGCCTGTGGCTCCATAAACTTGAGTTTTATCGTAGGCGGCTCTTCTTGGTGGCCATGCTTCTGCTCCCAGAATTTCCGAGCTCCAGGCCCTTATGTGCAAAATCCCTTATCTGATTTTTCACAAAGAAAGAGTAGCTCTTCGCGCGAATCCTAAGTTTCTCCCAAAAGTGGTAGCAGAGACTACCTTAAATCAGTCTATTGAATTACCTGCCTTTTTCAAGCAGTATTCCAACCAAGGAGAATTCTTGCTCCATACCATGGATATCCACAGGATTCTGAGATATTACACCGATAGGATGAAGGATCTCAGAAAGACTGATCAGTTGTTCGTCTCTTTTGCTCACAAAAGGGAAGGCAATGCTGTCTCCAAGCAATGCCTATCAAAGTGGCTGGCTCATTGCATCACTTTCTGTTATGACAAGTACAACAAGACCCTACCGGGTCAAGTCAGAGGCCACTCTACTCGAGGAGTAGCAGCCTCTGCGACCTGTTTCAAGAATGTGTCTGCGGCAGACATCTGTGCTGCCGCCACTTGGACATCCGTCCATACCTTTACGAAACATTACAGTTTGGACATTGCCTTTCGCCGTAGAGCAGGCTTCGGGTTAGCTGTCTTGCAGGGCCTCCTATCTTGAGGTTTGCAAGCTTGTTCACTACTTCTCTGAGTAGTTCCTCCTCCCGGTGCCTTTTCATTTGTTCCAGACTGCTTGGGATTCTGTCCTATGTGTAATTACCTACTGCAAGAGCCCTCTCCAAGTAAGATAGTACAGTTACGTAAGAACTTACCGTAACAGTAGATCTTCGAGAGAGGCTCTTGCAGTAGGTAATACCTTCCCGCCCTCCATCTCCCTAGGCTTTTTCAGCTCCTTTTCCATTAAGGAAATATCTGCTTCTCTCTCGTCCGGGCCTGTGTCGGGAAAGAACTAGAAGGTGGGCGTCCGGGACCGCCCCTTTATACCGACGTCATCTGACACCGGTCACCTGACGTGGGGGTGGTCCCCGCCAGGGACTGCTAGCTAGAAATTTTTCTGTGGGGTCCTGCCACCTGCTGACGTCAGTCCTATATGTAATTACCTACTGCAAGAGCCTCTCTCGAAGATCTACTGTTACGGTAAGTTCTTACGTAACTGTACTTTCTTACTGGCTGTCACTTAAGCTCGACGTATTTCCGAGCTGCATGCCCTCATGTGTAGAGAAGCTTACTTGATTTTTCACAAAGATAGGGTGACACTTTGTACCAACCCTTCCTTTCTACCTAAAGTAGTGTCTGAACACACCTTAAACCAGTCCTTGGAGTTACCGGTATATTATCCTGAACACTCCAATCGATGTAAACACCTCTTACATACCTTAGATGTCCATCGTACATTACGATACTGCACTAATTGAATAAAAACTATTGGAAAACTTCTCAACTTTTTGTCACCTTCGCGTTGGGCAGGGAAGGTCTCCCAGACACTAGACGGACTCTCTCCAATTGGCTAGCACATTGCGTAACATTTTGCTATTCAAAATACAGCAAGCCATTATCTGGACCTGTCCAGTCCATTCTGTCAGAGCTATGGCCACTACTGCGGCCTGCTTTAAAGGGGCTTCAGTCACAGATATCTGCATTGCAGCTACCTGGTCCACAATTCACACTTTCATGAAGCATTACAACTTAGATATTACTTCACACCGTAGGACTGCCTTTGGCCGAGCTGTCCTACAAGGTCTCTTGTCATAATTACCACCCTTTCTGGTTTTACTGCTTGGGAATTCATTCCAAGTGTATTACCTGCTGCAAGAGACCACTCCATGGAAGATAGTACAATTACGTAAAATCTTACCATAACTGTAGATCTTTGAGGATTGTCTCTTGCAGGAGGTACGATCCCACCCTCTGTCCCCCTCCTTCTCTAAGAGAGCAAATTCTGGTCCAAGGACTTGTACATTGGGATACCTACTGTGCCTCAACTTCCCCTCGGTCCTCGCTTAGCTAGCTGAATACGGCGGGGAGAACTGAGGATACCAGGGACTGCCCACACTTGTATAGGAAACAGAAAGCTGCTGTCATATGTGGGCGGCCCCTGGGAAAAGACTGCTAAAAGAGCTGCTGTGTGCCACAGTGACCTCTGGCGATGACCCAAGTGTATTACCTGCTGCAAGAGACACTTCTCAAAGATCTACTGTTACGGTAAGATTTTACGTAACTGTACTTTCTGGGTGTGGTATATAGCTCAGATGCACACCACCCACCCAGCCTCCCCAGGCAAATGGCACAGAGATCCCTGCTTCTAGCATGGAAAGAGCAGACGTTGGAGTACGGAGCCAGAGGATGTGCTGCCTGGGTGGTGGGAGGAACTTAGCTTAAAAATGTTTCAATGAATCATTGCTTCCAGTGAAACTGCAAATGTGTGGATGTGAACTGTATGCAACTCTTAGTACTGTGGTTACAGGTGGGTAACCTTTTTTCTCTCTTTGAAAGTATGATAAGTAAATAGTGTAATTGTTGCCAAGTTACCAGTCCTTGGGACTTCACTTCTCACAATATTTATCCTTCGCTTACATATTACATACCCCTCCTGGTACCCAATCTGCCATTAGTTGGTGGTTCTCCAAGCCATTTTCATGGCTAGTACTAGTGACTGCCCCTGGTAAATGAACTAACTGGTGCTTCAATACAGAGAACATGGTTTATATACAGTTGCATGGTTCAATGGTTGACCTGTTCCCTTGTATTTGAATCCTCCTCTGTTATGGCTTGCCTTGTCTTACTTTTATCATATGACTCCCCTATTACTGCACCATTGTGTTTGTGTTTATATACTTATTTACATGTATTTATATGTTTTTATGATGGATGTTACCTGACCCTGTTCTAACTAGGTCCATCTTATAAAAGAGCTCTGCTCAATGATGTTTGCCTGGATAAATAAAAGATTTTGAGTGATTGATTAATGTTTTCCTATTTTATCATTAGCATCAATAAATAAAACATTTACATTCCTGTCTCAGACTTTTCTGGATATAGACTTGTAGCTTTGCCTAAGTGAGGCATCTGAGAGAATGTTTGACTGTGGATTCCTATAATAAAGTTTAACTTTTCCTCTTTAAGATCGTACAGCTCAGGTTCAGAGCATTATGAAGGGGACATTTTGATGGACATACTTCCTCGTTCATAGGTTCAGTGTCTTGCTGCAAAGGCTCATACTGTGTAATTACAGTTTAACATGCATGAAAACCTCAGAATGATGGCTCAAAAGCTTCCTTTCCAGGCTCGTAACATAGCAGTGTAGAATAGAGCTATGTATATGTCTCTCAGCTCTGTATGTTTACTTTTGTTTGTGAATGCAGCATTGCAAAATTAATCAAATGAAGCTTAAAACATAAACTAACGATAATTTAGTGGGAGTACATATACTGTAAGAGCTCTTCCCTATCTACTTAAAACCACAAATCATTTTGTTATGAATATTCAGGTGGAAGTTCCCTTAACAACCTTATTGAGTTGAAGACCATCAACGTTAATCCTACGGATACCATTGTGCCCCTTCTCAGTGATTGTACAGAGGTGAGTAATCTGTAGTCAGAGATTTTACACTGCTAATCCTGTGTTTAAAAAAAAAAAAATTAAATTCCGTATTTCTAAATCAGAAAAGGACTTCATTTACTGTGGCATGCTGCCATAAGGTACACAGTGTTGGATCCCCCCTCCCAGATTCCGCTTTTTTCAGGGGGGCAGGGAGTTGAGTTTGTATAGCCCAATATAAAGTGTGTGGGTATCTTCTGATCGATCAGACAGATGACTTTCAACTGCTTAAAGTTGGTTCAAATCTCACTTAGAATACAAACCCCTGATGGCTGGCCTTTTGCAGCAGTGGTAGAATCACCACTCACCATGCCAGCAACCCAGGTTCAGGAATGCGATTAGGGGCCTGCCGGTGGGGGGGGGGGGGTTGAGGAGGATCAAGCGACGCAGATGACACCATCCTTCAGGGAGGGTGGGAGGCAGCAGACTTCACTGCAATACTGCCACCTGGCTGATCACAGATAACAGTGCAGTTTGAGCAGCTTATGTGAGAGGACACTAGTTCAGTGTGCAGCCATGCAGTTGTGCACATAGCACTCTTGCCACCAGTGTTTAGAGAGTGAGGAAAAACTTAAGAAAAACCTCAGAAGCACAGCAGGATGACATCTGCACTCCCGGGCCCTGCCAGCCAGCCAGACTGTCCACTCCACCTCCTGCAGTATAGGGACGACGGAGGGGCTTGCTGTATAAACCCCCAAAAACCCATTATAGCGTAGGGTGGTATTGGAGGTCTGCAGGTATGTGCGGAGAAGGACTGGTTGACATGGTGCTGCTGGTTACCAGGGCCGATGAATTGGGGGCAGTTTCGTTGACCCAGGGGATAAGAAGTATAATGGGGAAAAAAGGGCCTGCAAACCCCCTAATCTTTCTTTTTTTTTTCTGTAAACATTTTAATCTTCCAAGAATCAATCTTCTTCATTCATTCCCACTTATGGCTCCAAGCAGAAGGCACTGGGGTCCAACAGGAACAAAGTGATTTGCAGCTTGGGGGGGGCAATGTCACTGCCCATGAGGCAAAGGTAGTGACCTTGCACTAGCAGGTTGGCGAGTAACTGACACTGGCTCCCTCCCTTCCTCAAACTTCTGTTTCTCCCGCCATTGGGTATACACCATGGGAGCTTCATTGCCGAAACTGTGTAATCCTTTTCCTTCGTTCATCGCCATTTCAGTTCAGTGCCATTCTTTCTAATATGCAAGCAAAAGCTATGAGCAACGATTACAGGAATTGGATCTCTCTTCGCTTGAACTAAGAAGGACAAAGAGCGATCTTTTGCTAATGTTTAAAATATCCAGAGATAGAGAACTCGTGTCCCAACTCGGCATGACTTTTAATATGAGAGTGTAATTTGAGAAGTCATAATTTTCAGTTAACACTAACATATCCGAGGATAGATATTAGACACTTCCATTACACTCAGCGGATCATCCCTACATGGAATGCCCTACCCAAGTCTCTCTTACATATAACCAACCAGGACACGTTCAAAACAAACCTTGACAGATATCTATTAAATCGTGCATAAATGTTTCCAGGTCTCTGGAGATGTACAGTACTTATATGGGCTGTTGCCTACTATACATCTGTTATTCCTGGTATGAATCCTAGTATGGGTTGCTGCCTTCGGCTAGGTATGGCATCCAGCATCTCAACCCTCAGCACCGCCAGGCTGGCTGTCGTTCTACTTTCTGATTTATTTCTTTTTTTGCAAAGTCTCTTTACTACTTTATAAGATCAACTTACAAAAGTTTTCCACAGCAAATATATTGTATATCATATGGGCAACAGCATACTTATCCTAGGAAGGTTGATTGAGATGCTCAGAGTACCTACACATTGAGGAGGAAAGACATTACCTACTTGTAAAGATAGATAATCAGCATAGCTAATTGTTCACATGCCAACAGATGCCTTGCCTGTGACAGACCTAAATTAAAACATTTTAGACACTCATCGATTCAGAAGGCTTATTTTACATTTGTAGTTTGTGGTCTTGTGCTAATAATCAGGTGTACCGTCATAGTTACATGCTCTGTCCTCGCCTTCCTCCCAGAGAAGATTAAAAACATAAGTAACTCCCTTGCATAGCGATAGAATTTATAGCATGCAGCAAAGAAAACATTTTTTTTTTTATTAAGATCTTGGAATTACAATACCTTTAAGTCAGGGACTCTTTTACAAAAGTTCCATATCAAACGTGAACAATACAGCAGTAGAACATTTCAAAGTACAGAGACAATATTGCTGGAACAGTTACAAAGTTACAGAAAATATGTAAAGTTGGAACTGCACACAAAACTAGCTTACAGGAGCCAAATTGGTTACATCTGGTACAAAACTAGAAAGTAGAATTAAGAAGGTGCCATCAGTAGAAATGACATTGTCAGCCAGCAGTGCTGTAGGGTGGTAAATGTCAGCCACACATAGGGCTGTCCGCATATAAAATGCGAGTGAAAACCTTGGGTTGCAGGTAGGTAACTAGAAATATTCAGAATATCAATATAGTCAGAGTCTGACTTGGTGATTGGGGGGGGGGGATACAGAGGCAAAATCTGCGACCATAGGCTTAATTGGAGTCAGGCGAGCAGGTGAGAGGTTTAGTAGATGGGAGCGGGAGTAGAAACAGAAAGGGGGAGGAAAACAGGTAACAGAGAGGGTGGTAGAAAGGAAGAAACGGGAGAAGTAAGTGGCACAATGAGGTTAAAGAAGGGTAGGTTGGAGGGCACTGATTAAGTGGGGCGATCACAGCTGCTGTGCTTAACAAGGTGTTGCCTGGGTTTGCTTTTAAACTGTCCTAGCTTGGGTACATCCAGGACGTCGGTGGGGAGGCCATTCAACCAGTTGGGAGCTCTGTACATAAAGGCATGCTACGCTTGTGCCATATGGCAGAAGGAGACATAGTAGGTGAGCTTAGATGTAATTCATGTGTCACATGGGTTGGAGGCAGATGTGAGGAGATGCTGCACAGCAGGAGGGGTGAGCCCAAGGCAGATCTTTGCCAGTAGACAGGTCTGGTAAACAGTCCTACCCTTGAGATGCAACCAGTTGGATTGGGTGTACAAGTCACAGGTGTGGTTGTACCTGTGGACACCTAAGACCAAGTGGCAGGATTTATTAAGTGCGATGTTAATTCTTTAAGTGAAGTGTCTGTTGCAGACCTATAGATGACGAGTTTGTGATCTATTATGAAGAGAACCAAGCTGGTGACTGCGAGACAGAGTGCTTCTGGTGTCATACTGTGCCTATGTCTGTAAAGGAGCTCTGATCTTGTGTGAACAACCTCGGAGATAAGGTTGACATGCTCATTGTAGGATAATGTGCTGTCTAGGGCTATTCTGCATTGTTATCCACGATGCAGAACATAATTTTCTATGTTCTGCATCATGCTGCACTAGATGGATCCCAATGTATGAATCGTTAAAAAATGAACAGACTATGTTCTTTCCTAAAGCTTCTATTAGCCACCTCCTAATAGTTACAGATTTGTCCAAATACTGGCTTTCCTTCCTCTCCTCCTATTTCTCATTTCTTCCCACCACCATCTCATCCCTCTGCTTCTCTTGCTTTCCATACCTTCTCCATCCGTCTGCTGCTGGACCTCTGTGGGCCAAATTTATTTATTTTTATTTTAAGTCTTTGGTAACCGGGTAAGTGCACTGATCCATTTTCAGGGACCATTTTCAGGCACGACCCGGGCCACACAGGCAGCAGTTACAGAGGTAGTGACAAGTTATACAATGAGCACAAGCCATGTGGATATACAAACATCATTGGTGAACAAAGTGGATATACAGACATCATTGGTGAACAAAGAAAGTGACATAGGAAAGTAAAATTAATGAGAGGCTGAAAAAAAAAATCAGATTCTCTGTACATCTGTACTCGCATCTGAATTGATCTTACTTCTCCAATACACATCTCCTCTTCTTACCTTTGTCTGAAATCCTTCTTAAATGACCTGTTTACCCCACTTGCATCTGCCGCTTAACTACTCCTAAGATCGTGTATGCAAATACAGTGCTTTGCAAACCACTAGTATTTGTTTTGATATCTTTCCTGTACTATTATAATGTAATTAGTACTGATTGGCCTTTATTATACATGGTTCAGTAATTTCAAATGCTGTTATGCATGACTTCTGCCGTAATACATGGATATGTACGGTGATGCCACTGTAAGCACGCCAGCACATCCTAATAATTAGCTTGATTTTCTCTTTTTTTGCACTTTTTGAAAATTAAACTGATGAAACACTTCCTCCGAGCACACCTTCAGAATTTTGCAGGTTGTACAAAACAAAAAAATACCAGCAGTTACAAAAATATAGTATAGTTGTACTTTTTTAATTTTCCACCGGCAGTTATAAAAAAAATAAAGTATGGTGGTTGTACATTTTGTTACGTCTTGGGTGTAATCATTTTTTGCACTCATAGTTTGTGATATTGGGTGTGAAAAAAAACTCATAATGTGCAACATCTATACAGTTATATGTATTTTATGCACCATTTGTAAATATTTTCGCGTATGTACCATTTGTTAATGTTTTCACTTTGTATATTTGTTCCTCCTGTAATTGTTTCAGAATTTTACTCTTGCTCTCCCTGCTGTTACCCTCCCCAGAATGCATCTGGAAATGGGCCTTTACTCATAGTGCTGTTCCTTAGCCTCACCAATTTTCAATAAAATTGTGTGGAGCGGCATGGTTTGCATACAAAGGGGCAATCCTCAGTGCCTTTAACCATCATCCTGTCACCAGCTCGATGAGTAATTGGTGTCCTCTGTCACCATGAACTATCTTGTACTGTGCTAGTGACTTGCATTTTGCATATTTCTTTGCTACTAGCATTTTTGTACCCTGCTATACTGCACTTTACAGTACCGTACCAAGGGACCCTCAAATTTAATCTAGGGTCTGCATACTTTTGTCATTTGCAATATAGTAAAACAGTGAAATTAGAAGGAAAGACCCACTAACTGCATAAAAATGAACAAAAAGCTCTGTTGTTTATTTCAGCTTCATATACTGTATAATAAATGGCCACATTCACATCCCAGTGTGCTGTGGTATTTATTCATCACATCCTCTGAGTGTGCGTGTCATCAAGACACAGGTCAGAAAGCATAGGAAAACCAGAACCAATTATAAAATTGTAAAGTAACATTTTATTACCAATAACAGTAAAATAAAAATATAAATTGCTTAGTATAACTATTTACAAAGGCAGTATAAACAGAAAACAAAGTCCTTCGTCTGCAGTCTCTCTCCACAGCAAAGACTGCTGCTGTTTTTATAACAAGTCTTTGCCTGACTAACTTCTTCATCCTGAGCTTGTTAAGGAGACATCCTGTTTCTCACAAAATGTATGAGTTCTTGTCAGTTTGAGCAGATTGGCAAATAGAACAGTGTCCCAAGCTGGTCTCCTGCTGACAGCTGTGCAAAAGAGTTTGCAAACAAGCTTGAGAGGAGATCAGACTGCATCTCGGGTTAACCCCCTGAATTCCAAATAGCTTTTTGCAGTCATTTCAACAGTCTAACGATACACAGTTTCAAACTAAGGGATCTCAGTTTCACATATATTTTTATAACCGCAGAGATGCAAGGGGTAAGAAAAGATAGAAACAGCAAGTGAAAACAGAGAGATAGTCTGGAGTAGGTCTGCTATGGTGGCATCTGTCTGCAAGCAGGCTGACAAATACAGCGCCCCTAAGGATAGGCCAGTCTATGTCTCTCATACTATAGCTGATGTCACTGTTATCCTTGTTGAGAATGACAAGGCTGTTCTCCCCCATGAGGTCACTGCACACCCAGTTAACAAGGAGTTGCACAAGGTTGACACTGTGGGCAAATTGCGCTTATACTTCGGCCACTTTAGGCATGAGGATTGCTAGCTACCAAGAGCATGTTTCTAAGTATGAGTATGCCCTGTGGAGCAAGCTTAACCTCTGCCAAATTTGGAGGCTAACAAAAATTTCCGCTGACTGTCCAAGGTGTTGAGTCCAACGGTCATCAGCTCAAGGCCTCTGTGGATGTCTCTAATACTGCCTCCCACTCTCCTGCTGCAGGCATTTGCATTAGAAGACATTCTTTTTTTTTTTTTTTACTTTTTTTTCCCTCCGGGACCTGAGGAACACTCTCCAGCTACCTTCCAGCTGGGCTCTACCTCCCGGTCTGAAGCTCGGCATTCCAGGCCGACCCTGCCCTGCGGATCCCACGGCTCTGAGCCCCCGAGGCGCGGCGCACCCTGGCGCTCTGTCTACAGTTTAATGCCCCGGGCTGGTGTCAGAGAACCCCCCTGGAATCCGAGCCCGATAGTGGGAGTGTGGCTGAGACTGGAGGCGCCTTCGCCTATCCTTGACCCGGGGTTTTTACTGTATGTTACCCCCAGGAGCCGGACGTGCAGTGACGCCTGCACGGAGAAGCCGTAGGCATCCGCCGCTCTCCTCCCCTTGTGTTCCAGGCACAGTAGTACGCCCGGTCTCCACCGGGTGTCACTACTATGCCGAGGAGTCCCCGAGCCCACCCCAGGGAGAGGAGAGCTGTCCTAAGGACACTCGATCCTCTCCCTCCCTCCCCTGCTGAGCCCCGACAACCTGGACTCGTTCCTGAACCCGGGTCGCCGGCGTGGCATGAGGTGTGTCGTCCAGCACCTCAACTCTCAGTGCCGCCGGGCCAGGCTTAGAAGACTTTCTTGACTGCGAACATCTGTTTCCCCCCCCCCCCAAGACATTCATTCCCTTTAATGGAACTTACCTGTTTGGACAGCAGGTAGAGAAATCTCAAGGCATCTCACAACACTAGGTCTACCCTTAAGCCTTCCAGGCTAGCCTCTGCTAATCCTCAAAATTGCAAAGGACTTGGTTTCATTCAGAACAAGCAGTCATTTTGTGGAAGAAGTAGGGGAGTCCCAAACAAAGCCTAACCTTCCCAGCCTCAAAAAAGATTCGTCCAGCACCAGCCCAGTGGCGTGGAGGGCTGAGGCATTGATTTGCCTTATCTTCTGCTACACCGGTGACCCATGCTCGGGAACAAGCATGGTTTGCCAGGGGTCGGTGAGGTGGGAGAGGATCGAGCATCCCAGGGACTGCTCTCCACTGCTGGGGAGTGATGGCCAGCAGACTTGGCCCTTGACTGCCACTGGGTGAGGCCCAATGGTGGTGCAGTCAGGATGACTTGGAGAGGGGCCGCAATCCTGCAGAGCATGTGCGCCTCCATACGTACATTCTGACTTGGTGTCACGGCAGGCGAACCAGGGAGAACATGGAAAAAAGGATTGGTGTGGGCTACATGAAGCCCTGCCCACCTATCTCTGCCCCACACCATTGGCCAGTCACCCTGCTGCATCTAGATGTGTGTCACCGGTTGGGGGGAGGACTGCCCTCCCCTTCCCGGCCCTGCCACAGTGAAGGAATCTGTGGGGGATCTCAAGCATGGTGGTCTGGTGTGACGGGTGCCAGGCAAGAGGATGCAGGGATGGGTCAGAAAGTCTACCCACACCGCTCAGGGGAGAAAAATTTGTATGGGGAAAAAAAAAAATGGTACAGCGAAAGCACCTAGTGCCACCCTCTGAAGCTCCAGTCCCGGTCCTTCTCCTGCTACCCAAGATGGACCTCTCCTCTCCAGTGGGTGGGTGGGGTGGGCACCTGACCCAGTTTTACCATTATTGGGAGTCCCATCGCTAGCTATGCTCCCCTGTCGTAAATCCCTTGCGGGTCAGAATGCTTTCTGTTTTGGCATATCTGGGACTCTCTTCCCCTAACAGTTTGCTCTGCCTCTTCTAAACGCTCTCTTTCCTCGCTACTCCATGCCCACACCACTCTCTCCTGCAAATGCCCATAGCCTAGTATCCTGCCTCCACTCTTTTTATTTTCCCTAGCTACTACATGTCCCCAAGCTCTTACACCTCTCTGCACCTGCCGTTTCCCACTGCTAAAGTATTCCAACCTCTACACTCATGCTGTCCTCCCCATCATAACCCCTCGTTTCCTCTCACCCCCTCCTTCCCCTCCCTCCCGCTCTCTCCCCATCCCCTGCTCACTCCCTCACCTACCTTACACCATTGCCAGTCTTTCCTCATCCACTACCTTCTCCTCTGCTACCTTCTCCTCTCCCTCCATGTATCCTATACCCTTCTCTTTGTCCCTCCTCACTCCCCAATACTTGCTATTTCCAACACTTATCCTTCTCCCTTTCTCTTCTATCCTTCCCGTCTTCCGTTCCTTTGTTCCCTTCTTTAGTCTTCATTTCTCTCTACCCTCCTCCTTCTCTTTCCTCTCTCATATTCCACTCCAGTTGCTCCTCCCTTTTGCTCTCCTGGTTTATGACCTTTTCCTTCCTGTCACCAAAGTTACAGCCTGCGATTGCCTTTTACCCCACACTCCTGATGTAATCCATTTGTACTGTAACTAATTGTGCCAGTACTATGGCATGTATACTGTATGTTGCTGTGCCATCTTGTTGTATAATATTACTGCACTTTTTATTTAAATTATGTACTAATCCATCCCCCCGGACACATCTGGAAACGAGCTCTGTGGTTCAATAAGTCTTTCCTGGTAAATCTCTTTTAAATAAATAAATTCTGACAGACAGGTGGGTTCTTAGGATCATCCAGGAGGGATTCTCCCTGGATTTTATAAAACTCCCTTCGGATTATCCACCCTGAAGGCAGCCTATCTCATTCGCTCTTATGTCAGAGCTTATGGTACTGGAGATTGCAGGCTTTCTGAGCAACAGGCAGTCGAAATAGTGCCAGAGTCAGAGCAGTACACAGGCTTTTACTCCCCCTACTTCCTAGTACCAAAGAAAATGGGCTTGCACTCCATTCTCGACCTCAGAAATCTGAACAAATAGAGCCAGCCTGGTGGCACTAGAGGTTGAGGCACTGGTCGCTACACCTCACGCCATGCCGGTGACCCGGATTCGGGAACGAGCCTGAGCCACTAGGGGTTGTCAGGGTGAGAGAAGATAGAGCTTCAGAGGACTGCTCTCCTGTCTCGGGGGACCTGCCATTCACTTGTTGATTGCCCTCTGGCAGTGGCTGGAGGGCAGTGCAGACAGGAGAGTGCGTACCAACGTCACTGCGTCTTGGGTGGGGGGGGGGAGAATGGGAAAGGAGCCTGGCAGGGTTCCGCAATGGCCCTGCTTCCCTGAGGGCTGACCCCAGTGTCTGGATTGGGTCTCTGGGGAGGTGGCAATGCCAGCATCCTCCTCCCTGGCCCCGCCATGTGGGGCAATCCACGGGTGAATTTCCAGGGTTGGCAAGAGCGGGGACGCATGGGACTGGAGAAGTTAGTTCCTCCGTGAGGAGGACCACTGCCCCCTTCCAGGGCTCATGGAGGAAAAATATTTATATGGGGAAAAAAATGAAATATGAACAAATTAATGGATTGAGAAAAATTCCAAATGATTTTTCTGGGATCTCTGCTTCTTTTCCAGAAACTCCAGAATTTGATAGCTTCCCTGGATATGCAGGATACACATCAGCACATACTGGAACATCCCAGTCACCACAGATATCTCTGTTTCCTCATGCTGGGGCAGCATCACCTGTTCAGAGGCCTGCCCTTTGGGCTTTTCTTGGCACCTTTGGTCTTGACAAAGTGCTTTGTAGTACTTGCAGTGCATCTGAGACTGTTAGGACTCCAAGTCTGTCCATACTTGGATGACAGGTTGATAGCCAGTCTGTCTAGGTAGGAGACGAACTGAGCAGCGGTCACTGCCTCTCAGTTCCTTGCCTCTGTGGAGGTTCTGCTGAATCTAGAAAAGACTGCGCCCCAGCCCTCACAGCAGCAGCTGTTCATAGACGCTGTCCTGGTTATGACCAAGGCCTGGGCCTTTCTTCCAGAGAGCAGGCTGCAGGCGATCCTGCAGATGGCATGCTATATCATGGAACGCAAAATTGTACAAGTCCACCCCATGTAACGCATGCTGAGTGTAATAGCCTCCTCAGTGCGCCTGGCACAGCTACATATGAGGATGACTCAGTGGATGCTCATTACGCAGTGGTCACATGCATCATACCCTCAGACTTGCCTCATTCATGGCTGGCGCATTGGTGCAGCAGTAGCGCTACGGCTCAGTGCCGGTGACCCAAGTTTGAGAATGAGCTTAGATTGTCAGGTGCTAGCCGGGAGGAGGAAAATTGAATGTCCCAGGGGATGCAGTTTTCCGCCAGAGGTGGGAGGGTCACTGCCCTTGCTGCCATACTGCTGCCTGGGTGACCAGGTGAACTGAAGTGACTAACCTGGAACCTTCAGCCACGAATCTGACAAGGATCTTTCAGGTAGGAGCTTTCACTCCCATCCCGCCTAGGGACTGTGTGACCAAGGCAGCATGGAAGTAGGTGGCTGGAGGGAATTGGAGCTCAACTGAGCCAAGGCATCTTGGGAAACTCTGAGTGAGTGATCTGACCGTGGTGCAGGAGGAGGCATAAAGAGAGAATAATGAAAAAAAAAATCTAATTTAGATGACCTAGTCCTTGGTGCGGTCAGTCATGTGGTGGTCAGTGGAGGGCAGTCTCCTCCAGAGTTTTCCCTTCTCCCATCTAGAGCCATGGGGGCCCACTGTCAGTTTCCAGACACAAGTGTCTGGAAGACATCAGAGACTCATCTCCACATCCATGTGTTGTATATGTGAGCTGTTTTGCATGGCCTGATGAAGGCCCTGGTGGACCTGGTTAGCCACAAAACAGTCCTCCTCTAGACAGACAACAAATCTGTCATGTACTTCAGCAAGCACCAAGGTGCACGTTGTTACCCTCCCTGCAGGGAAGCAGTGAGAGTGTGGGAATGGTTCCTGGAGCAAGGGATCCTGTTCCAAGAAATATATGTGCCAGGAGTATAGAACATTTTGGCAGACAAGCTCAGCTGAACAGAGGCTGAACCTCATAAGTGGTGATTGGCTCCTGGCGTTGTAAGATCGCTGTTTGAATGGGGTACCCTAGATGTGGACTTGTATGTGTCCCCATTCAACACCAAACTGCCTCGGCTCTGTTGTAGAAATCCAGGACATAGCATTTTCTGTCAGGATGTATTCAGGTTGTAGTTACAAAATCTATTTCTTTGTGCATTCCTACCAATCCCTGTTGTACAGAGGGTATTGCTCAGACTGGTGGCACACAGAGGCTAGATTATACTGATCATCTTCTGCTGGCCTGGGCAGATATGGTTTCCTCTGTTGAACAGACTGTCAGCAAATCAAGGTTTCTTCCACTTAGAATCGGCTTGCTGATTAAGGATCACCTCATCCATCCCAGCCTGTGCTCCCTTTATCTTCAGGATCAACTCCTGAAGAGATAGAAGTAGACAGGTACAAGGTATTTCAGAGGGTCTCTGAAATACCTTTGGCTTTTCATAAGCCAAAGGGAAAAGATTTTCTGTTTGGTGCGCCAGCACGTGTTTGGACCCCTTTGAGTGCCCTCCTGTCAAGGTTCTGGAGTACTTGCTGGACCTTTCTGATGCTGGTCTACAGTATTCCAAAGTAAAGGTCCACCTGTGTGCCATACGTGAATACCACAAGCCTGTAGATACCCACTGCCTGGCACAGCTGCCACTCTTCAAGAGGTTCCTTTAAGGCATTTTGTACACAAGGCCTCCATCAGGAAGCAGGTGGCTGCCTGAGATATCAAGCTTCTGCTGAACAAGCTTGCTTGCAGACTTTCAAGACGCTTGCGATTGGTGAACTGAACTTTTTAATCTGGAAGACAGCTTTTCTAGTGGCCATCATCTCTGCTCGCAGAGTATCTAAAATCCATGCCTTGGTCACAGACCCTCCATATACTGTTTTCCATAAGGACAAGTTAGTTCTTCGCACACACCCCAAGTTCTTATCGAGAGTGCTGTCAGTTTCATCTTAACCAACCACTAGTGCTGCGTACCTACATTGCCAACTTCCAGAATGATGGAGAGAGCACTCTTCATTCTTTGGAAGTTAAGAGGGTCCTTAGGTTTTACCTAGACAGAACTAAGGACTTCAGGCAATCCAAACAGCTTTTTGTCTCGTTTGATCCTAATCAGAAGGGACAGCTTGTTACAGTCAAATACACTTCTGCCTGGATTATGAGCTGCCTTCATCACAGCTATGCCATGGCTGAAGTAAAGCTGTAGGGCCAGGTATGTGCTGTGTCCACCAGAGCGGTCACCACATCCCTGACGGAGATTCAGCCTGTACCTATCGGTGATATTTGCAGAGCTGCAACTTGGAGCACAGTGCACACTTTTAAGCACTGTACCCTGGATGTACATTCCAGGCAGTATGCCACCTTTGGCAGGACAATCCTGAATGCTTTACTATTCTGAGCGAGCCTTTGGCTCCTGCTGCGCTAGTCCGGGGGAATGTTGTATGAGCTTGGTACTGTGACCTACTAGTGGGAAATCAGTAGTGGTGATTGATTCCTGGAAGGTATTAAAATTACAGTCTCACTGTATTTCTTGATCTTCTATGAATAACTACACCATTGATTCACACAGCCACCTGTAATGCCTCAGGCTCACTCTAGTATGTTCTGTTGGTCTTCACCCTTTTATGCTTGGTTTGGGCTGTGAAGACACTGTGTTACTGGTTTGTTGACACTTCTTGCACAGGTCACTAAGGCTGTCTTATGCCTTTAGGTTTAGTACATAAATACTTGTTCAAACAACATGAAGTCTTGCTATATTATGACAGTAGCAGTTTGTCCCACCACTAGAACTGCTCCGGAGGTGAAATGGTTAATACCATTCCAAAATAGAACTTTGAGCACAAGCTCTAAGAAGCAGCTCTATCTGTGTAATTTCAAACCTGAACTGTCAGATTCTTTACTCCGCCTCAGTGAACAGTCGCTCCGGAGATTTCTCCTACTGCTCGGTTCATTTCTCGGTTTAAACAGTGTTTTCTCGGTTCGATTCAACCGAGAATAGTTTTATTTTAACCGCAAAACCGTTCGGTTCAAGCTCTGTCTGTGGTAAGGGAAGGGTTTGGTATCCGGACCTCAAATCCCTCAACCTCAAGGCCTGGCTCTTGAGGAGTTAGAGTTTGCTGATTTACACCTCTCTCAAGGTGTTCTTGAAATCCTAAAGGCTTCCAGAAAGCCTTCCACTAGGGCTACTTATAGTTCTAAATGGAAAAGGTTTTCCATTTGGTGTGCTGGGAAAAATATTTCCCCAGAATCTGCTGATTTGCCCATTGTATTAGATTACATGGTCCATCTTAATTCCTTGGGTCTCAGACCAGCTACCCTGAGAGTCCATTTGGCAGCTGTATCTGCTTTTGTGTCAGCAGGAAAGTCATCCCCTCTTTCCACTCACCCTGTGTTTTCCAAGTTTTTTAAGGGATTACTCCATACTAATCCACCCTTTCAGGAACCGCCCTGCCTGGGACCTTAATGTTTGTATTGCCCAGTTAATGCAACCCCTTTGAACCTCTGTTTTCTGCAGAGCTTAAGTATCTAACTTGGAAAACTGTTTTCTGGTGGCTATCACTTCTGCTAGGCATAAGTGAGTTGCAAGCCTTGTCAGTGGAAACTGACTATTTCTTTCCACAGGGATAGGTAGTCCTTAGGACTAATAGGAAGTTTTACCTAAGGTGGTTTCAGATTTCCATCTTAACCAATCTGTCTCCCTTCCAGTATTTTTAGCTGATCACTCCTCTTCTGGTGAGAGGAGGTTGCACAACCTGGATGTTAAGAGGCTCTTAGTTACTATATAGGCGTACCAAAGGTCACAGGTTCGAATCCTCCAACTTTCCTTACCTATGGTGAAGTTGGGAAAGGCAAACCTGCCACTAAGAGATCAATTGCCAGGTGGATTGTCTCTTGTATCCAATTTTGTTATCAGAAACTGGGCAGAGATCCCCTCTGGCTTGAGGGCTCATTCTACCAGGGGTACAGCTCGTCTCTAGCTGCTGCCAGAGACATCCTATATTAGAGATATGCCAGGCTGCTACTTGGAAGCAATGTCACACTTTACCAAGCATTACTCCCTGGATGTCCAGGCCAGGAGAGATGCTCGGTTTGGCACAGCTGTTCTTCAGAGCCTATTCCTAAGTGGGTTCTGCCCTCTTCCATGGAGGTACTGCTGTGTAGTCTGCTACTGTCATAATATAGCAAGACTTCATGTTGTTTGAAGAAAAATTACTCACCCGTAGTAATGTTGTTTCTTCTAATGGAGTCTTGCTATATATGAACCTCCCCAACCTGCCTCTCAGAACTTCTACTTGGGTGGGGTGCGGGCAACTAGTGTGGGCACTATTTTATGCCCTTTAGCGTTTCTCCCTTTGGGAGTTTGGGGTGTGTGTTTTATTATACTGTTGTTTTATTCTCATGTTGTTAGAATTGTGTTAGTAGTTCTGGTCCCCTGACTTGAGTCTTGGGTGTTGGGACCAGCAATGGTTATTAATATTTAGGTAGCCATTTGGCTAGTGTGAGTTACAGCTTCCACACAGACCTTAGTGAGTTTTTGCTCGTAAAAGATCTGACAGTTCAGGTTTGAAATTACACAGATAGAGCTGCTTCAGGCTGCGTGCTCAAGACTTCTATTTTGGAATGGTATTAACCATTTCACCTCCGGAGCAGTTCTAGTGGTGGGACAAACTGCTACTGTCATAATATAGCAAGACTCCATTAGAAGAAACATTACTAAGGTGAGTAATTTTTTCTTAGGTTATGTTGCACCTCCTTGGTAAAAAAAAAAAAATGTACTGAAGCGATTGAGAGGCAGTGCCGAGGTAAGCCTGTGCATGTGAACTCAATCTTCCGGAGTCACGCGTGCATGCAGCTTACCTTGGCCTCAGCCCTCCTTAAAAGTACTGGCTCCTGCTGGGTCTTAATGTCTCCAGCTTGATCCCACTAGTGGGAATCAGTGGTGAATACATTCCTAGAATATCAAGAATTGCGTTGAGTACGTAATTTTCATTTTCAGTTCTACTGATGTACTCTGGTTCCCAATGCCTCATTCATTGGCCAAATGAATAGCATGATGTGTAGCAAATAAGCAACATGTGCTACATATCAGAAATGGCAGTTCAAACTCAAAACGCTGGATATCAGTGTGTTAATATTTATAATGTACTCTTAATAACTGAGTGTTCTCAATTATTATGAATTTCTGCTTTGAAGTGTCAGTGAGCAATGTGGAACATTACATATTACTTCGAGAGGGCTCTTGCAGTAGGTATTCACATATAGGACTGACTCGCCAGGTGTCAGGACCCCACAGAAAAATTTCTAGCAAGCAGTCTCTGGTAGGGGACCACCCCCAAGTCTGGTGACCAGCATTATACGACGTCAGTATAAAGGGGCGGTCCCCCATGCCCACCTTCCAGTTCTTTCCTGACGTCAGCTTGTGAAAGTTCCTCGCAGTAGAACAGCACTCGTCAGTCTTTCATCGGTCCCTAAGTTTTAGAACTTTTAGACCTATTTTCTCTTTTTTTTTTTTTTCCCAGCGATTGTGTATGTCGTCCCCGACGCCCTCCGAATCGCATAAGAACAAGTGCGACTCATGTGGTTCCCAACTTCCACACAAGGACGGCCACTCTTTGTGCCTCTTCTGTCTGGGCCCAGACCACCTCGTGGAGACATGCCAGCACTGCCAGAAGTTTAACTCTGCTACCCACAAAAGAAGGCAGCAGTCCCTGGAAGCCCATATCCTAAAGAAGAAAATGGCCCCCATGGGGAAAAAAGCTAAGAAACTTAGGCAGGCGTCCACTTCCCCCGAAGGTGACAAGGAGAAGCACCGGGAGCGGGAACCGGCTTCCACAGCAGCTGCGACTCTGTCCGGAGTCACGGAACTTAAGGTGATGTCCCCTCCGGGGGATCGCTTCACAACAGCTGTCTTGGTCACCAAGAAGGTGTCGCCGCTCCTGTCTGGCTTGCACTCGGGCCCTTCGGGAGCCTCCGGGGCAAAAGAGGCCTCTGCTCCTGTGAAGGCCGCTTCTTCCACATGGCCTTCGGGTCAGAGCAGGTCTGGTAAGGCAAACGTTGCCCCCACCGACACTCGTCCGGACAAGGCTGCTAAGCCGCTCACCCCTTCGGGGAGTGCCCAGCCAAATCTCCTCCTGACAAGGCTGCATCTCCTGTGCGGCCTTCCTCGGGCAGGGAGTTCAGTAAGTTGGACACCACCTCCTCCGACGTGCACCCGGATTTGGCTGATAAGTCTGACGCCATTTCTGCTGACGCCCGCCTGACCAAGAAGCCTGTGCCGGATCCCATGGAACAGTCCGATGTCCCAGGCTCTCCGCAGCATCTCACCACGTTGCCCTGTGAGGTCCCCGTGTCTCCTTGACTGACCCCGGGGATTTATAATCCTCCTTTCCTGGTCGTCACAAAGGATACTGGGATGCTGCCATCAGGAAACCCTCGTCCTGGACCGAACTCTCAGACCCCGGTCCCGATGCCGGCCTACCCGATGCCATCCGGTGTCCCCTTACCTGGTGATAGGTCTGTCCTTCCGTTAGGTCCTTCAGACCCTATCAAAGGTATGCCCACGCCGGGCCTGATGCCCATGGAGCCAGCTTTACCACCGTCTGGCCCTCCAGCAGGGCCTCTGCCAAGTCCCTCTGCTCCATCAGAGCCCCTGGCACCCGGGTACCCGACATTGCAATACTCGGTGCCGCAGTATCTGGCTCCCCAGTACCAGACGCCTCAGTACCTGACTCTGGGCTGCCCGCCATCGGGTTACAGACACTCCTCCTACAGATACCCTTAATATCTGTATCCCCCTCCTCCACCGCCCACTCCCCAGCCTCCAGCTTGAAGGAGACCTTGGCCTCCTGGTGGGCTGAGGCCAAGGCTCAGCTCACTAGGGAGGTCGAGAGTCATCTACCAACGCCAGACCCTATACAAGATCCCCTACTTCAGAGACGAGAGACTCTCTCCCCCTTCCCACCACCAGAGGAGAGCCCTCTGTTGCCCGAGGAGGGGATGATACACGCCCCGGGAACTCCCCAGAGGGGCCGTCCCTCCCCCTTGCAGGGAGGAGTCTTCCTTCTCTTCATCAGATACTTCAAACTTGGATTCAGTCCAGCCACTCTTACCCCGAAGACTAGCCCTGTACTCCAGAACGCCCTAGGCCGAGGACTTCGTTGAAGTCTCCTCCAGGGGACCCCTCCTTTCTGGAGTTATTGAGGAAAATCCAGGAGGTACATCAGTGGAGCCAGATCCACAGCACAGTAAACTCGCTGCTCATCTGGATCTGCCTGAGACCGTTCCTACGCTGATTCCACCGTGGAGAGAGCCTCACGCGGATCTTGCCTCCACCATTTGGAAACAGCCTTCTGCGATAGCCCCCCTTCTGAGGAAGGCAGACAGGCTATATCAGGCTCCTGAGGGTGCAGACTTCCTTTGCCTCCACCCCAAGGCAGACTCTGTCATCTTCAGCACCGTTCATGGCCGCTCCGCCAATCCCAAACACCTCCGCTCATCTCCACCTGATAAGGAATCCCAGCCTCTGGACTAATACGGGAAGATCTGATCTTACTTCGAGAGGGCTCTTGCAGTAGGTAATTATATATAGGACTGACGCCGGCAGGTGACAGGACCCCACGGAAAAATTTCTAGCTAGCAGTCCCTGGCGAGGGACCACCCCCACATCAGGAGACGTCGGTATAAAGGGGCGGTCCCTGACTCCTGCCTGCCAGTTCTTTCCTGCCGTTAGTCGTTACTGGCTCCAGCGAGAAGAGTTCATGCTTGTCAGCCCTATCTTCATCGTTTTTTACCGAAATAATTGCTTTTTTTGACTAACGTCAGTACCATTGTCTGTGTATGTCGTCCCCTGCACCCTCCGAGCACAAAAATAAGTGGGATTCGTGCGGCGCCCAACTACCGCACAAAGACGGCCATTCCTTGTGCCTGTTCTGCCTAGGCCCTGATCACCCATTCGAGAAGTGCCAGCACTGCCTCAGTTTCAACGCGGTTACCCGGAAAAGGCGGCAGCAATCCCTGGAAGCCCATATTCTGAAGAAGAAAATGAGTTCAATGGAAAAGGAGCTCAAAAAACTGAGGCAGGCGTCCACTTCCTCCGAAGGCCATCAGAAGAAGAAGGAGAAGGAGAGGCACCGGGACAAGGGCTTCTCTACTGCATCTCCTCGGAGTCACTGGGAAATAAGTAGCGTCCCTCTGGGGAACCGCTCCTCGCGGCCGCCTTGAGTTTCAAGGAGGCGTCGACCCATCCCGTCTGGCTGCGTTGGGCCTTGCGGGCACCTCTGGGCTGTTGGAGGCCTCCGCCCCTGGTTCGGTCGCAGGCTTGCGGCCTACCACTGTGGGCGACTCCGGTAAGTCGGGCATCGGCTCCTCCGTCTGCCCGGAATGGGCCGGTAAGATGCCTGACCCTTCGGGGTGGCGCGCGGCCTCCACTCCACCAGACCAGGCCGATCCCTCTACTTGACCTGCCTCTGGTGATGGCTCTCAAAAGTCGGACTGGCTCCTCCGGCGCCCGCCATGGAAGGCTTCGCCCAGCAAAGCCACGATCCTTCGTCCGAAGCGTCCGGCTGGCGAAGAACAGGCAACCGGACCCTCCCATGTCTGTCGTGTCCGGTTTCCGCAGCCTTCACTGCCGTCTGGGGTCCCAGAGTCTCCCCAGCACGACCCTGGGGATTTTTCCCCTCCATCCTGGGGTGAAGCTGGGGATCTTCCTACTCAGTCAGTCCTTCCGCCACCTGGTGCGCCGGCCCCTCCGATGTTGGTACCTCTGGCCCTGACGCCGGCCCTACCGATTCCGGGAGACATTCCGCTCCCGTCGGGCCCTCCAGGCCCTCCAATGTGGACCCGCCCGTAAGGCCACCAGCCGGGCCGTCTGCTCCGGCAGCCCCCCTGGCTCCTGGGTACCCTCCGTCCTATCCAACGCCAGCGTACCCGGGACCGCAGTATCCGGCACCACAGTATCCGACGATGGGCTTCCCGATGCCGCAGTACCAGACACCACAATACCCACATCCGGGTTTTGGATATGCTCCATACAGTTACAGCCGGTATCCTTATCCCCCGCCTCCTCCTCCTTCACCGCCCTCGCAGCTGCCGGTGGACCTGCAGGAGACTCTGGCCTCCTGGTGGGCTGAGGCCAAGGCTTAGTTCACCAAAGAGGTCAAGAGCCGCCTTCCGATGACGGTGCCGTCCCAGGTTCCCGTACATCCGAGGCAGCACACTCCCTCACCACCTCCAGATTCCAGGGTTCTTCCATCTGGATCCAGAGAAGGGCAGGACACGCTTCCCCAGGGATTTCCCAAGGAGTCTGTTCCTCCCCCAGGTTGGAAATGGGAGTCTTTTTCCTCTTCATCCTCCTCTTCACCCTTGAACTCCCGGATTCTTCGGACGGTTGCTCCGAGAGAGACGACGAATCCACACTCTCCGTTGAAGCCCAGGCCAAGGACTCCTCCAAAGTCTCTTCCGGAGGATCCTTCTTTTACGGAGTTGCTGAAGAAAATCCAGGAGGTTCATCAGTGGCACTTCCTGGAACCAGATCCTCAGTGTCTGAAACTCGCTGAACATCTGGATCTGCCCGTGACAGCTCCTACCTTGGTGCCACCCTGGATAGAGCCTCACGCCGACCTCGTTACCACAATATGGAAACAGCCATCGGCTTTAGCTCCACTTCCTAGAAAGTCACACAGGCTATATCAGGCTCCAGAGGGTGTTGAGTTTCTGGGTTCTCACCCTCGTGCCGACTCTGTCGTGATTAGCGCCGTTCATGGCCGGTCAGCAAACCCCAAACATCTTTGCTCGTCACCACCTGATAAGGAATCACGCCTTCTGGACCAATACGGGAGAAAGATTTACGCTTCCTCCACGCTGGGGATCAGGGCCCTGAATTATGGTGGCCATATGGGGGCTACCAGAAGGCCATTCTGACTCGGGTGGAAGCCAAGCTGGACTCCTTGCCTGACTCCCAAGTCAAGCAGGAGTTGGCTGATCTTGTCCGCTCTGCTTGTTTGGCCAGTTGACACATGCTTCGTGCGACATACGATGCAGTGGACACTGTTGAGTGGAATTCAGCTTTCGCTGTAGGCCCTCTGGCACATGCTTGGCTCCGTGTGTCAGGGTTGGTCCCGGTGCAATCTGCTATCCGGGGTCACCCTTCCGAAATTCGGTGCTTTTCGGGGTGATGTCAAGGACATCATCACCGATTTGCAAGAAGGGGATGGCTGAAGTCAGTTAATTCCATGTGCCGTCCATCAGCAGCAGCACGAGTCTCTTTACTTGAAGAAATCGTAGGCGAAACCCCAGGAAGGCGGGCCACAAAACTCCGGGCCCCAACAGCTGCTAAGCCCCCCCACCCAAAAAAGCAGCGGGTGCTTCAGCTGCGGCGCTGCCCCACACCACCTGACTCCTTTCCTGTCCCACTGCCTCCGGACTCCCCAGAGGAACCGGTAGGAGGGAGGTTTTCCCTCCACCTTCCGGGATGGGAGAGGATAACCACAGATTATTGAATGCTCCAGCTCATAGCAGAAGGACACTCGATAGAGTTTCTTCAGAAACCACCCTGCCACCCCCTCTGAAGTCGTCATATTCACGGGATCATCTTCTCTTGGTCCAGGAGGAAATTTCGTCTCTCTTGCTGAAACAAACAATAGAGCCCGTCCACCTTCCGGTGCGAGGGCCAGGTTACTATTGCCATTTCTTCCTGGTCCCAAAGAAGACAGGAGATGTCAGACCAATTTTGGATCTCAGTTACCTGAATCTTTTCGTAGAATACAAAAGGTTCAGGATGCTCTCTTTGAAGAGCCTTCTGCCCCTCCTCCGGCCGGGTCAATGGCTTTGTGCTCTGGATATGCAGGATGCTTATCTGCACATTCCCATTCACCCATCTCATCGCAAATACCTTCGTTTTGCGTTCCAGGGGGACCACTACCAGTTCAAGGCGCTCCCATTTGGTCTATCCTCGCCCCAGTGTTTACCAAATGCCTGGCAGTGGTGGCAGCCCACCTGTTCAAGTTTATTGCAGGAAAACTCCATTGAGCAAGCTCATTCACAGGAGGTCCTGTGACATAAACACTTAAAGTACAAACATAGATAGGTAATAACAGTGTATACATGAAATATCGTTTCATGATACAGGCTGGATATACATACAAAGGGTACCACATAGGGTGACCGCAGGTGGTAAACATTAATATGAGACAGGGAAGCGACTTACAGGTTGCATACTGATAAATGAAACATGATGACTGGTGTGTGCAATACATATATTTTGGCAGCTAGAACAAACAGACTACAACTGATATGAGGGAGGGTGATTTGATAGAGTAGCAGTGGAGCATAAGCATAGATAAAGCCAGGAGTAGAAGGGAAGGAAAGCAGTTAATATGACAAAGCAATTATACCTTACCAGTGGATAAATATGGCACACATGGGGAAGGAAGAGACTTAATGACAGTTACAGGTGTCTTTTATTTTGGCTGAACTTAGCGATTTGTAGAAGTTTATTGAAACTGTGCTAGTTAGTTTCAGTACAGTTTGTAATTGGTTCCAAATGGAGGAAGGGCATATGCAATATACGTTTACCAGCGGAGGTCCGGTCCTTGGTATGTCAAGCATAATAAAGTCAGATTTTCTTAGCAGTATGCACTATGTGAGATACTAATAAGGAAGAGATAGTTTGGCAATTTCTGCAGCAGCAGTTTAGAGTCCATAGCCCAGCATGGGCGAAGTCTAGTAGTAAGGGATGTCCAACCAACAGCTGCATATAAGTCACAGTGGTGCGAGCGGTAAGGGAGTTGGTAATGAACCGTAGCATGCAGTGATAAAGGATGTCAGTTTACTTAGATTTGCAAGAGTGGTGGAGGAGTAGAATACATCGCCACAGTCGAGTAGGGGGAGAAAAGTGGCCTGTACAAGCTTGTTTCGAGTTTCAAGGGGGAAAAGGGGCCTATTTCTGTAGAAGAAACCTAACCTTGCTTTTAACCTTCTAGAGACATCTTCGACGTGGTCATTGAAAGATAATTTATTGTCGATCCAGATACCCAGATATTTAAATTTGGTACAACTTCCAGAGGCTCGTTTAGCATGGTGACAATGAAGTCCTGGGCAAGGGTATTGGAGGGCCTGTGACAGCACTACGGGAGAATATCATTGCTTTAGTCTTCTTAGCATTGAGCAGAAGCTTTGCCTTTATTAGATTATGCTCAAGTTGTGCGAAGTCCGCTTGAAGCACTCTCTTGACTTCAGATAAGGGCCTAGATGGGCTCCCCAACCTTCGCCCGAGGCGTCTGTGGTTAGAGTCTGGGAGGGGGGAGGATGAAAGAAAGGAACTCCCTGAAACAGGTTCTCTCGAACCATCCACCACTGCAAGTCTCGAAGCATCACCTGCATACCAGGGGAGTGCAAGTTTTCCCATACCTGGACGACTGGCTCCTGGCGGCCTCATCCAGGGAGGAACCCCTGTGTTGCCTCTTCCTTACCCAGCAGGTTTTTGCCTGCCTGGGTATTACCATCAGTCATTCCAAGTCTTATCTGGACCCATCCCAGAGACTGCAGTTTATTGGGGCGATTCTCGATTCGACCACGGGCAAGGCCTTCCTGCCTCTGGACAGGGCGTCCACCCTCCAGACCCAAATAAGTATGCTGTCTGACCGCAGGACGGTCTCTATGAGAGGTCGGTCCTTCGCCTTCTCTGGCTCATGGCGGCTGCTATCCCGACGGTTCCTCGTGCTTGACTCCACATGAGGATTTCTCAGTGGACTCTACGCTCTCGATGGGATCAGCTACTGGACGACCTAGATCACCCAGTTCTGGTCTCCTCGCCGATGCTTCGAGACTTGCAGTGGTGGATGGTTCGAGAGAACCTGTTTCAGGGAGTTCCTTTCTTTTATCCTCCCCCAGACTCTAACCACAGACACCTGCCAAGGTTGGGGAGCCCATCTAGGCCCTCATCGGACCCAGGGCTCCTGGTCCAAGTTAGAACAAGCTTTCCACATCAATGTACTCGAGCTTCAGGCAGTGTTGTATGCTCTCCAAGCCCTTCACCAATACATCCTTCCTGGCCACCTAGCCGTCCAGACGGACAACATGTGCATGGTGTGATACATCAACAAACAGGGAGGGACTGCCTCAGCGGCTTGTTTCAAGAATGTGTCTGTGGCGGACATCTGCGCTGCTGCCACCTAGACTTCCGTCCATACCTTTACTAAACACTACAGTTTGGATGTTGCCTCTCACCATAGAGCAGGCTTCGGGCTGGCTGTTCTGCAAGGCCTCCTATCTTGAGGCTTGTACAGTTAGAACTGCTTTTTGGAGTAGCTTCGTCCTCCTGGTGCCTCTCTTTGTTCCAGGCTGCTTGGGATTCAGTCCTATATGTAATTACCTACTGCAAGAGCCCTCTCGAATTAAGACAGTACAATTATGTAAGAACTTAACGTTACAGTAGATCTTCGAGAGAGGCTCTTGCAGTAGGTAATACCTCTCTGCCCTCCATCCCCCTAGGCTTTTTCAGCTCCTTTTCCAGTGAGGGAAATATCCGCTACGCTTTTGTCCGGCCTTTCTGGCCCATGGCGGGAAAGAACTGTAAGGCAGGCGTCAAGGACCGCCCCTTTATACCGACGTCACCTGACGCCAGTCACCTGACGTGGGGGCGGTCCTTCACCAGGGAGTGCTAGCTAGAAATTTTTCTGTGAGGTCCTGCCGGCGTCCGTCCTATATGTAATTACCTACTGCAAGAGCCTCTCTTGAAGATCTACTGTTACGTTAAGTTCTTACATAACTGTACTTTCCTCTTCTATCCTTGATAATAGGGCCCTTAATTATGTGGCACATATGGGGGATTTCCAGAAGACTATCCTTAGTCAGGTGGAAGCTAAACTAGACTCCCTTCCTGAGTCACAGACTAAGCAGGAAGTGGCGGATCTTGTCCGTTCTGCTCACTCAGCCAGTAGGCACGTGCTTCGTGCCACTTACGATGCAGTGGACACAGCTGGAAGGAACTCTGCCTTTGCCATAGGCCTACGGCAGCATGCCTGGCTCTGTGTGTCAGGTTTGGTCCCTGAAGTGCAATCCGCCATCCAGAATGCTCCCTTCAGGGGTTTGATGCTGTTTGGGGGGTGATGTCAAGGACATCATTATCAAACTGCAGGAGAAGGGCACTGCACTCAAGTCTCAACTCTATGTACAGACTTCCTCAAGGGCAGCGGCGTCCTTTTCGTTGACAAAACCGACAAAGACAGAAACCTCAATGCAAACGGGGCAACAAAAGTCTGGCCCCTCCAGCAACCAAGACTCCTCCCAGCAAAAAAAAAGCTACGGGAGCCTCGACTGCTGGCGCTGCCCCACACCACTGATTCTCTGTCTTTCCCGCTGCCTCTGGAGGTTCCAGAGGAATCATTAGTGGGGAGATTCTCTGCCCATCTGCCAGGTTGGGAGAAGATCACGTCAGATGCCAGGGTGCTCCAGTTGATATCAGCAGGACACTCAGAGTTTCTGCAGAAACCACCCCGTAGACACCCCCCCCCCCAAAAGTCATCCTACTCCCTGCAACATCTTCCTCTGATCCTAGAGGAAATCACCTCCCTTCTCTTGAAGGTGGCGATAGAGCCAGTTCCCACTCATCTTTGGGGAACAGGTTACAGCATTATAGGTGTCAGCGTGGCTCAGTTGATAGCACATCCACCTCTGGACCAGAACGTCGTGGGTTCTCGTCCCACACCGGGATTGGACTTGCACCTAAAAATCACTGGCATCCGAGTGCAGTATTGGGGGGTGCTGTACTGCTGGGGTGTGCCGTCCTTTGGATGAGACGTTAAACCGAGGTCCCTTCTACCCATCCTGGTGGGTGTCCAGATGGAAGTAAAAGAACCCAGGGCACTCTTCGCAAAGAGTAGGGAACATTCCCGGTGTCCTGGCCAACATTCCCCTTCCCATACACCGGTTCATGCAATTATCCAGGCTGTGTGTGGGTGATGATGTGTGATGTGGCCACCACCACACATTCAGTCACTTCACTACCAGTCTAGCATTGCTTGTAAAGCGCTTTGGATGTATGAAAAGCGCTATATAAATGCTAATTCTTCTTCTTCTTCTTCTACTATTCCCATTTCTTCCTAATTCCAAAGAGGACCGGAAACCTGAGGCCTATCCTAGACCTCCGATCCCTGAACATGTTCGTCGAGTACAAACGCTTCAGAATGCTCTCTTTGCTGAGCCTTCTACCACTTCTTTGGCAGGGACAGTGGCTATGCGCTCTGGACATGCAGGGTGCTTACCTTCATATCCCCATATGCCCTTCCCACTGCAGATTCCTTCGTTTTTGCTTTCAGGGGACCACTACCAATTCAAGGCCCTACTAATTGGTCTTTCCACAGCTCCCTGAGTGTTTACCAAATGCCCGTCTGTGGTAGCAACTCACCTGCGTAGCCAGGGAGTACAGGTATTCTCATACCTGGACGACTGACTCCTGGCCCCTGTCCAGGGAAGAACTCCTGCACTCCCTTTTGCTGCAGGTTTTCACCAGCCTGGGTATCACCATCAACCAAGCCATGTCCCATGTGGTACCTTGCCATCGCCTCCAATTTATTGGGACGATTCTGGACACAACCACCAGCAAAGCCTTTTTGCCTCAGGACAGGGTGGACACCCTTTAGACTCAGGCCCGTCTTTTGTCCAGTCATGGGAGGGTCAGAGCCAGGTCAGTCCTCCGCCTCCTCGGGCTAATGGCAGCTGCCATTCCGACGGTCCCACTCGCTCGGCTCCATTTGAGGATCTCTCAATGGATGCTTCGGTCGCAGTGGGGCCAGACCATGGACAATCTAGACAAAGAGGTACTAGTTCCCGATCCCATGATCAGGGACTTGCAGTGGTGGATGGTTCAGTAGAACCTATGCCTGGGAGTTCACTTCTGCATCGAACCCCCCTCCCAGACATTGATGACAGATGCGTCAGGAGAAGGCTGGGGTGCCCATCTGGGGTCTCACAGGACTCAGGGCAGCTGGTCTTAAGTTTGAGCAAAATCTGCACATAAATGTGCTTGAACTGAGAACAGTCCTTTATGCCCTTCAGGCTCTGCTTTCCTTCATCCTCCCTGGTCATCTCCTCATACAATCAGACAACATGTGCGCAGTCTGGTGTCTCAACAAGCAGGGAGGAACACGTTCCTAGCCTCTGTGCCAGGAAGCGATGAGAGTCTAGCAGTGGGCAACCCAACATCACCTTCACTTGACTGTGGTTCACGTTCTGGGAGTAGAAAACACACTGGCAGACCAACTCAGTCAGTCCTCAGCCAGGTCCCACGAATGGGAGTTAGATCAACAAGTCGTAAACTACATCTTTCAGCAATGAGGGACACCTCAGGTAGACCTCTTCGCTTCTCCCCAAAATGCAGAACTTCCCGCCTTCTGCTCACTACCTCCAGGGCGAGACATTTTTTGGAGGGACAGACTTGTCTATGCCTTCCCTCCCATTCCTTTAACTCTGAGGGTCCTGAACAAACTCAGATCAGAGGGAGCTTGAATGATTCTCATTTCTCCATTCTGGCCCAGGAAAGTTTGGTTCTCTCTTCTGCAACAGTTTTCAGAGGAACCTCCTCTTCCTCTGTCGCAACAATTGTTGACCCAGGATCAGGAGACCCTTGTTCATGCAGGTCTCAAATCCCTTCATTTACATGCGTGGCTCCTGCAGACATAGCTAAAGCCTGCTTAGGAGTTTCTCCTCTCGTAGTGGACATCTTGATAGAAGCCAGGAAGCCTTCCACCAGGTCCACCTATGCCATGAAGTGGAAATGCTCTTCTATTTGGGCTTATTTGAAGGACTTTAAACATTTCTCGTGCCCAGCCAATAAAATCCTGGACTACATGCGGCACCTCTTTGATCTGGGTCTCTGCCATTCTTCATTAAAAGTCCACATGGCCGCTATTTCAGCCTACCATATTCCCTTTGGAGATAGGACTTTTGCTGAGTTGGAAGTCTCCAAGACCTTCCTTAGAGGGGTTCTCCATTTGAGACCCACATCCGCATTCCTGACCCTCCTTGGGACTTTAATTTCATTCTGGAGAAGCTTACTCTGCCTTCCTTCAAGTCGGCAGCTACAGCTGATTTAAAGTTCCTTTCCTGAAAGACGCTCTTCCTAGTGGCCATTACTTCTGCTTGGTGCATTTCCAAGCTTAAGGCCTTGATGTGCAAAATCCCATACCTGATTTTTCACAAGGAACATGTGGCTGTACGCACCAACCCTAATTATCTCCCTAAGGTGGTGGCTGAATCTACGTGGAAATAATCCATTGAGCTACCCGCTTTCTTTAGGCAACACTCCAATCAAGGGGAGTACCTCTTGCATACTTTGTATGCTTACAGAATAGTGAGATACTACACTCCTCGTACTAAGGATCTCAGGAAAACTGATCAGCTTTTTGTCTCTTTTGCTTACAAAGGAGAAGGCAATGCAGTCTCTAAGCAATGCCTTTCAAAGTGGTTGGCTCATTGTATCACTTTCTGTTACAAGTACAACAAGACCCTGCCGGGTCAAGTCAGAGTCACTCCACCAGAGGAGTAGCTGCCTCTGCAGCTTGTTTTAAGAATGTGTCAGCGACAGACATTTGTGCAGCTGCAACTTGGACTTCGATCCGTACCTTTACGAAACACTACAGTTTGGACATTGCCTCTCGCCATAGAGCAGGCTTCGTGTTGGCTGTTCTAGAAGGTCTCTTTTCATGAGACCCGTTCAGCTGGAGGTTCCATGCTGTGGATGACAGTCCTCCTCCCGAGTACTCTTCCTTGTTTCAGACTGCTTGGGACTCGGACCTGTATGTGAATACCTACTGCAAGAGCTCTCTCAAAGTAAGATAGTACAGTTGCATAAGAACTTACCGTAACAGTAGATCTTCAAGAGAGGCCCTTGCAGTAGGAATTGCCCTCCCGCCCTCCTTCCCTCTAAGCTTTTTTGCTCCATTTTTATAGGGGGAAATATCCTCTTCTCTCTTCTCTTGCCTCTTTTGGTCTTTGGTAGGAAAGAATTGGAAGGCGGGCATGGGGGAACGCCCCTTTATACCAACGTCGTATGACGCCGGTCACCTGACATGGGGGTGGTCCCCCACCATTTACTGCTAGCTAGAAATTTTTCTGTGGGGTCTTGACGCCTTGTGGGCCAATGCTGTATGTGAATACCTACTACAAGAGCCTCTGTCGAAGATCTACTGTTAAGGTAAGTTCTTGTGTAACTACTACCTTACTTCGAGAGGGTTCTTGCAGCAGGTAACACCTTTAGGACTGAAACCAGCAGGTGCTAGGACCCCACGGAAAACTTCTACCTAGCAGTGTACAGCAGGTGACCGCCCCGACTGTCACATAAGGTATAAAAGGGGTGGTCCCCCAGCCCATCCCCAGTTCTTTTTCCGTCATTGACTGCTCAAGTCTGACCTCCGCGGATGCCTTAAGCTAATTGACCGCCATTTTTCATCACACTTAACCATGTTTTATTTTGTCAGAAAATTATTTTCTGCAAAATTCTTCTTGCATGTCTTCTCCATCCTCATCATTCGGGAGGTGTTGATTGAAGTGTGCAGGTGGCAAGCAGATCCTTTATAAGGACGGCTATTCAGCCTGCCAGCATTGCCAAGATTTCAACCAGCGCACTCTGCTCCACCGCCAGAAGACCTTCGAAGCTTTCTTGCTCACCAAAATGCTATCCGAGATGGAGAAGGAGCTTCACCAGAAGAGTTCATCCTCTTCCCCTGCATCCGGTGCCTCTGCATCCTCTCCTTCGGATAGGGAGAAGAAATCGAGCGGTAAACACAAGGACCAGGAGAAGTGCAAGGAGAAACCCCAGTCAGATTCCCGTTCGCAGTCCCCGACCAAGTCGGCAACCACTACTGGATCTTCCACCCACGGGGGGTTGGCTCCTTCCACTGTGGCAGCCTTTTCACCCTCCAGGCTCCCAGTGACCAAACTTCCCTCCCTCCCTTATTACATTTGCAGCAGAAGGTTCTTCAGGGCGTGGGACTTCATCCCCCACCTCTCAAGCTTAAGCCCATAGTTCCAGTGGGCTCTAAGCCGAATGGCTCAGCCGGTGGCTCTTCAGGTGGCAGGTCTTTGCCTTTCACTCTCCCGTCCAGGGTGTCTGCCGAGTCCTCCCCGACATCAGGGGCAGACTCCCAACAGGCTACAGAAGAGATCGACACCCTCTTCCTCCTGGAAACAAGGGCTTCTGTCCCGCTCGGGAGCCAGCTCTTCCATGTTGGCGGCTCCTCCTAGGCGGCCGCCAGCTGAGTCGCCAGTCCAGCACCAGTCTATTCTGGTTCCTTCGCCACCTTCCCCGACACCACCTTGGATGATCCCGTCGCCACCTAACACTCCTAATTCGCCAGCTGGGTCTGATGCCCATTCTTAGCCGATGTTAGAGGGCCAGACACTTGATGGTCGGACGCTGGGTACAGACAGTCTGATACCAGATGGCTCTGTCCCTCTGGGTCCAACACCTGATAACTCAGGTCAGCCTACCCCAGCGCCCAATTTACCTCAGCCTGATGACCAGATACTGGGGCCTTCAAAGCCTAATCCCAAGACACCTGATGCACCAGTCTCACAGCCACTCCCTCCACAAGCCCTGAATGAGCTTTTTGTGGCCTGGTGGGACTATTTTAAAGATAGAGGCCCTAAGGAACCTTCCTCGGGGACCACCTCCAAACTAGCCTCTGGGTCGCCCACCTACTCCTCCACCCAGGGGGACCAATCTGACACCGGATGGGGGTGATACTCCCCTTTCTAAGGGACGGCCGCACAAGCTGCCATGTTTGCCTTCCTCCTCCCAGGATTTGAGGGATTCGGACGGTTACTCCTCCTCAGGTTGCAAGGACTTGGACTTTCCTTCAGAGCCCGAGGGCAGTAGGGACACTCCTCGTTCCCCGCCTGACGACCCATCATTTTTGGATGTAATTCTGCACATCTAGCAGCTGAATGGTTTGGACATAGTGCTGATCTGGAGCGATGTCGGTTGGCCGCTTTTCTTAGGAGGAAGGACACCCTGCCTATAGTGGTCCCCCCACTTCTGGAGTCCTATAAGGACTTCAACAGGGCGGCATGGAAGCGCCCGTTTTCTATGCTGGCTGTCCCCAAAAAGTCAGACTAGCTGTATAGTGCACCCCATAAGGACCCCTTCTACAGTGAGCACCGAGGGAATGATTTAGTTGTGATTAACGCTGCCCATGATCGCTCTAGGCATCCTAGACAACGCAGTACACAGTCTCCAGATAAGGATGCCAAACAGATGTATTCCTTGGCTACATATGCTGTTCGATCTCAGAACTTCTTTGCCCACATGGTTCAGTACCAGAACATCTTGTGGGAAAAGGTGATGGAGGTGGCTTAGGCCATCTCAGATTGCCCAGGAAGGGCAGAGTTGATGGCTATCTTAAAATCAGGCTTGGGTGTTGGTAATCACATCTGCTGGGCTTCTTATGATATGAAAATACAAAATCACACATGCCCTCACAATGCAAAGCATCATGGGCTGCATATGCAAATCACCACAGAATGTTATGCTGGTCCAACTTTAAGCAAAATTGCATGGTGCCACAATTTTTGCTTAAAGTTGGACCAACTTTGATCTTTATGTTATGATCCAACCATGTGCCAACGCTGTGTTGCTATTCTATGAGCTTTCAGCTTCCCAGCCAAATGCCCTTTGGGGTAACCCTTGCCTCAGTGTTTGCACACAGAGGTTCTTTGTTTCTTATGATATGGTGGACTCTGTGGGCAGGGCTGCTGCCTCCACAATTTGTATCCGCTGTTATTTCTGATTGAGAGTATCTGGTTTTGCTCCAGACATCCAATCAGACTCATGGATGCTCCTTTCAGGGGCCGTGTCCTGTTTGGTGAAGACTCATAAAATATAACTCGCCTACAGGAATCTGGGCAAAGCATCAGATCTGTACACACTGTGTACAAACCTAAGCAGTCCTTTCTGAGGAATGCCAGACAGCAACCTAGAGGACAGCAGCAGAGAGCAGGATTCAGGTGTAAGGCTTCCACCCCTTCTTCCGGAGGTTCTGCCCTCAGGCTCCTTGAACCTCCCAGACCACATGCCTCCTCCCAGGCTCTTCAGCTGACTCGTTGCGTGACCCCCATCCCCTAGCCGAAGCCTTGGGGGAGGCAGTGGGGGGTTGATTTTTCTTGCACATAGAAGGGTGGCATCAGATTACCACAGATCAGTGGATTCTGCAACTCAACTTTTTTGCAGTTGTTTAACCAGGAGTAGCACATTAAGCTGAAAGCTTGTTTACAGGTGTGACCTGGGAGCACAGGGAAGTTGTGACTTGCTCAGGGTCACACAGTATGCAAGTGGGGGCTGTGGGATTCAAACCCAGGTCTCCAGATTTGCAGCTGAGAGCCTTAAACCACTGCGCTATCTGCTTCCTGACTCATCGAATGGGGATACACTTTGGAGTTCAGTGAGATATCCCCAGACAAGCCAGCTGTCTCCTCCCGTTACTCTCTGGCTAACAGCACCCTCATTGCAGAGGAGAGCAGGGCCCTCCTGCAAACGCAGGCCAAAGAGCCAGTCCCTCCAGCACAACAGGGGAATGTGTTTTACTCCCACTTCTTTCTGGTGCCAAAGAAAACCAGGGACCTTCGCCCTATCCTTGACCTCAACCTCCTGAATCAGTACAGAGTACAGACGATTCTGGATGGTAACTCTGCTCAGTCTCCTCCCTGTCTTCCACCGAGGGGATTAATTATGCTCCCTGGACATGCAGGACGCATACCTTCACATTCTGTTTTTTCAACCCCACAGGCGGTTCCTTCTCTTTCGTTTACAGGGAAGTCAGTGTAGGTTCAGGGCTCTGCCTTTCTGCCTGTCCTCAGCGCCCAGGGTTTTCACCAAATGCCTCGCAGTTGTGGCCGCAGCTCTAAGGAGACAGGGCTATTACGTCTTCACTTTCCTGTATGACTGACTTCTGACCACTCCCACCTGGCACTGGCTTCTCCACACCATGCAGGCCACGTTCTCCCTATTTCAGGACCTAGAAGTTACTTTAGATCTCCTTAAGTCCTCTCCTTGGCCAAGCCAATGGCTGCAATACATAGCGGCAATCCTGGACACAGCACAAGGCAAAGTCTCCCTTCCTCAAGACAGAGAAGAGCGCCTTCAGAGACACACTCAACAGATATCTTCGTTGTGTCAGGTCCCAGCCAGGTCTGTTGTAAGACTTTTGGGACACATGGCAGCAGCCATCGCCACAGTCCCCCTGGCCAGGCTGTACATGAGGGTGATCAGTGGAACCTGAGTGCTCAATGAGACCCAACGTTCAGACGACCTTGAACAACCTGTCATGGTGTTGAACCATGTGAGACAGGCATTGGCATGGTGGTTGAATTCCTCCAACCTTTCCAAAGGGGTCTGCCTATGTAAGGAGTCTCCCAGTCAGATCCTAACCACAGACGCATCGGGCCAATGTTGGGGAGCCCATTCGGGAGACCATCAAACACAAGAACACAAAGGACCTGGTCTCAGCAAGAGCTCCATCTCCTTATCAGTGTCCTGGAGATGAGGGCAATTCTGTATGCCCTTCAGTCCTTTCAGACATTCTTGCTGTTGGGCCCCCTGTTGATCCAGACAGACAACATGTCAGTGTTTTTTTACATCAGCAAGCAGGGGGAGGAACTCATTCTTATCCTGTCTGCTGGGAGGCAATGAGAGTCTGGTCTTGGGCACTAGACCTTAGCTGGAATTGACAGTGTTCCACGTTCCAGGTGTGCTAAACACTCTGGCCAACAGTCTCATCCGATCTCAGTCCAGGGCCCACGAGTGGGAGCTTCATCCCTCAGTGGCAGAAGATCTCTTTGTCAGATGGGGACATCCAGAATTGGATCTGTTCAACGCAAAACTGCCAAGTTTCTGCTCACTAGATCCAGGGCCTGGTATTTTCTGGCGAGACGCGTTGTCCCTCTTCTGAATGATGAGGTTCCTTTACACGTTCCTTCCCTTCCATTTTTTGCAGTGAGTCCTTCTCAAGCTGCAGTTGGAAGGAGCAGAAATTATTCTGGTGGCACCCTTCTGACCATGCCAGATTTAGTTTCTGATGCTCCAGTAACTCGTAGTGGAACCTCCCAATTTCCTGTCCTGCATTCAGACTTGCTGTCCCAGGAACAAAGCACCCTGTTCCATCTGGATCTCGGGTCTCTGCATCTCCGTGTGTGGCTTCTGCGGTCCTAGCTATTCCCAGACTCTGGGTATCCCCCTGCATAGCGGATGTCTTACTGGCTACTAGGAAGTCTTCCACTAGTGCCGCCTGCGCTATGAAATGGAAGCAGTTCTGCATCTGGGCTACCGCTAGGCATTTGGACCCCTTCACCTGCCTGGTGAATTTGGTTTGAGTACCTCCTCTCCCTGTATGACTCTGGACTAGGCTACTTCTCACTCAAGGGGCACCTGCCATTTCAACCTACGATGCACCTATTGAGGGCAAAACCCTCGCCCATGGGATCTTTTGTGCCTTTTACAGAATTTAACTTTGCCTCCCATTAAACCTGCCACAAGTTGCGAGCTGCACTTTCTGTCATGGAAAGCATTATTTTTAGTTGCTATTACTTGGATCTCCGTGCTTCAGGCCCTGATGTGTAAGGAGCCTTATTTAGTTTTACACAAGGACAGAGTGTCCTTGCGGACTAATCCTAAGTTTCTTCCCAAGGTGGTGTCAGAGTTTACTTTGAATCAGGACATCCACCTTCCAGTCTACCAACCAGAGTACTTGAACCGAGGGAAGGCATTACTTCATACTCTGGATGTTCGTAGGGTGCTTCGTTATTACTTGGAATGCACCCAGGCTACTAGAAAGTCTGACCAGTTGTTTGTATCCTTCACCCCTGGAATGGAAGGGGCTTCTGTTTCTAAGCAATGTTCATCCTAATAGTTGGTTAATTGCATTTTTTTCTGCTACAACAAGTATGACAAGCCTTTACCGGGCTTGGTTAAAGACCACTCTACCAAGGACATGGCTGCTTCCTTTGCCTCCTTGAGGAACATGTCAGCTGCTGAAATTTGTGCAGCTGCTACTTGGAGTTCTGTCCACACCTTTGTCAAGCACTACAGTTTGGACAGTTCATCTTGACGCAGAGCAGACTTTGGACTAGCAGTCCTCCAGGGCCTCCTCTCTTAATTTTCTTTGGGATACTTCTACCTCAACCCAGCTGACCGGTGTCTCTCCTTACTGCTTGGGACTCAGTCCTAAAGGTATTACCTGCTGCAAGAGCCCCTTAGAAGTAAGATAGTACAGTTACATAAGAACTTAACGTAACAGTAGATCTTCCTGTACCTAGTTTCCACCACTCATTCACACTAATGGGAGTACGCCGGAGGTGCTAGGATCCAGCAGGAGCCAGACTTTTTCAGGAGGGCCGGCGGCAAGATGGAGTCGTGAGGGTGCGGTACCGTGAGCCAGGCTCACATGGTATAGACTATCTCGGCGTCGACCCTCCAACCACCTCAGTTCCTTTTTTCTCACCGTCAAGTGCGCTTCATTGACGAGGTTTCTCACCCGCCGGGAGTCAAACTTCCAGCTTATTTTTCGGTTTTGTTACTTTGTATCTTATCACGAAAAGTACCCTTGACATTTTAACTAATTTCTTACTTGTACTTGCAATGTGAGGAAGTATTATTTCACAGAGAGGGTAGTGGATGCATGGAACAGCCTTTCTGAGGAGGTTGTGGGGTCTAAAACTGTGGGAGAATTCAAGAATGCATGGGACAGACATAAGGCAATTCTTGTGGGGGGTAGGAAGAAATAGGCTGTTGGTTAACTAGGATCTGCGGCCTATCCTGTAGGTAGGGAAATGGGCAGACTAGATGGGCCAAGCGGTCCTTATCTGCCGTTAAAGTCTATGTTTCTATGTTTGTAAGTCTTCAGCCCTCTATTGACGGAGTCTACTATGAGTGGGGCAGGTGACGGTTGGGAGACTTCGCATGAAAGTTGTTCAGGTCATCCGGGCCGGGTCTGGTCTGCCGCCCTCTCCAGAGGGGCAGGGTCTGACAACGGACGGTCCAGTGCTGGGGGGGGGGATATGCGGTCCCTCCGAAAGCATTAAAAGAAACGGTCCCATTCACGGCACTGTTTGGCCTTGAGTTCTTCTTCGGCCCACCAATCGAAGAATAGATGGTGTCACTCGAGGTCGCTCTCTGGTACGTCTGCACGTAGATGGCCGGTTGTTGGGGTCAGGGGCTGGTCTCCACTTTTTTCGGAGTCACCGGTTTCTGTCTCTGGCAGCCAGCTTCTTCAGCACCGGAGCCCTCTCCACCTACTGGAGAGGCTTCCAATGAGCAGTTTCACCATTGGGCAGCTCTTTTGGAGCAGTGGACTCGGCGGTTGTCCCACCTGCCCGAACCAGCCAGTCAGTCGCCGGGGCCTTTGGGCCTGTCGGTTTCGGATCAGCAGGCGGGGCAGTTAGGACTATCTGGTCATGCGGCGCCTTCTTTGGTGCCGTCAACTCCGCGCCTCAGTGTCTATCCCCCTCACATGGCTGAGGCGCAGGGGTCCACACCAATACCTTTATCTCCTGCCATTTTTCATTCTTTATCTTCAAATCGCAGTTCACAGACTTCTGTGGCGGTGACACTGCCTGTGGTGCCGGCTTCTCGGCGCTGAGGTCTTTTTTGGCACGCATGTGGTGTCTGCACCATCCGCGGCACCACATGCCCCTTTGGCGCCATCCTTAGTGCCGGGGGTGGTGTCGGCACCATGTGCGGTGCCAAGCTCCCTGTCGCCACTGTCCTCAGAGCTGGGAGCGGTGTCAACGCCGTGCGTGGTGCCGTTTTCTGTGTCAGCACCGTCTCTGTACTCAGTACCGCTCTCTTCGATGGCACCGGGGATGTGTACGGCACTGCCTAGTTTCCAGAGGTTTTCGACTCCGATTCTGTGTCCTCCTCTTCTTCCTCCTGGTTTTCATTCCTTTCCTGTCTATACAGTCCCCCCTGGACTATTAGGAGATGATTTTGAGCATAATCCAGTTCTTCGCCTGGGTGATGATTATTGATGCCGATTCTGCCTCCTCCTGCAAAGCCTGTTGCTGAAGATCTCTCCTTTAAGTCTCTGCTTAAGAATTTAAATTCTGCTCTTTCTCTCCAGACCATGGAGATCGATCCTGGGAGGCTTCTGCACCTCCAGTATCTACATATCCAGGAAATCCCTATGGATTTAACCCCTCGGTTACAGCCCTCTTTCAAGACTTTTTCCCAGATGGTGTGGAAGAATCCAGCTCTTATTCCCTCTGTGGCCAAGTCCATAGATAGGAAATAAGCTCCTCCCAAGGATCGCCCCATCTTGACTTCACAAGCCTTTGCTGATGCCATAGTGGTCCTGGCAGAGAATAAGGCTGTCCTCCCTCAGGAATCCACAACCCATCCTGTAAACAAAGAATCTCGCAAGATAGACACTTTGGGTAAGAGAGTCTTTGCTGCCTCAACCCTGGGCATGCGTATTGCTAGCTACTAGGGTTATTTTTCTCAATATGAGTATGTTCTTAGGCATTCCCTCAGGAATCCACAAGCAACGGTAGAAGCTCTGCCTGAGTCGGAGGTTAACTCAGAGCTACTACAGACCGTAACTAGAAGTATTGAGTCTAATAATCAACAAATTAAAGCTGCAATGGACGCTTTCGATACCGCTTCCAGGGTGGCGGCGGCTGGCATTTGCACCCGTCGCCAATCCTGGCTGCATACTTCAGGCTTTACGAATGACGCCTAACAAAAAGTCATGGCTTTACCCTTCCAACGGTATGTATCTGTTTGGGCCTCAGGTGGAGCAAGCACTAGAGGCCACTCAGAAGACTAGGTCTGCCATTAAGACAGCCAGACCTCCGCCCGCTCCCTCTCGAGGAGGTGGGAACAAACGTCAGTTTCATAACCGTCAGTCCTTTCGTGGCAAAGGCAGAGGAGGTTTTAACAGAAACCAAACTTCTCAGCCGCAAAAGAAAATGCAGCAGAAAGCATAGGGCTCAAAACCGCCCAGTGACACCTTCTGAATTTCCAGCCCAGGTCCCACCTCAGCTGTCCGGTGCCTCTTCCTCGGCAGTAGGAGGACATCTGACTCAGTTCTATGAACAGTGGAAATCTATAACATTAGACAAATGGGTCCTCAGGATAATTTGCGAGGGGTACTCTCTCAATCTGTCGGAAACCCATCCGGATCATCCTCCCAAGCGGCAGCCCAGGCTGTTTGCGGCACAGTCGGACCTTCTTGCTTCCGAGGTGCAAGTCCTTCTGAACAACAGAGCAGAAGTAGTAGTTCCGCTGGATCAATGAAAAACATTTTTTAGGGACATGGATATGTTGTTCATCCACACTGTTTAGCAGGTTCCTTGCCGCTTGAAATCTTGCCGGAAGGTCTTCAAGCTGGCTCCTCCCACCCAACCGGGTGGTAAAACTCTCGACTTCGCCCCATGACACCAGATCTTCCTTACTGCTTGGAAGCTCAGGTTCCCTCCTTAATGCTCTGTGTATAGACTGGATCCTAATTCTTCGGTTCGCCCGAAACTCATTCTTAAGTTTTCAAGACTCTGGTCAAATTACTCCCTCGCGGCTGCGATGGACACATCGACTCCAGGTTTTCGGTGGTGCCCATGTGGGCAGAAAATGTCCAGGATGGATCCGCACTCCACGTGCGTCTACTGCCTCGGCCTAGACCATGACCCGCAGGCCTGCGAGTTATGTCGTTAGTTTTCGGCCAGCGACCTGGAAGACCGCGCTGCCCGGTTACAGCTTGGGCTCCCGAGCGCTACCGCGGTGAAGTCAAAGAGGCCTGTTGGGCGGTGTCGCGGCGGCTCGGCTGAGCAGCTTGAGCAGATGATAGCCCTCGAGGAGGCGGCCCAGGCGCATCATCTTCTTCCTCGGTCGCGGCATTTATCCGCTCTCCTTGGAATCCTCCTACACAGCTTCTTTTAAGGAGCTTTGCCAATCCCTTTCCATGAAGGGAGAGGGGCCATTGGGACATTCTTCTCGGTCCAAAAAGAAGGACTCAAAACGTAAGTCCCACCGTCGGCGTTTGTGGGAGTGGGAGAGGTCCCCTTCCCCGGACAGTAGACACTCGACTTTGGTCGAGGTTGCGGCTAAAGCTGCTGGCTTCACGGTGTCCCCGTCAGGTCAGCCGACCGAGACACCCGTCGACGCAGTCGAGATTTTTCTCCACCAGTCAGACGGGTTGTCGACTGGTGAAGCTGACAACCCTTCTTCACTGGTTCCCCCGGTGGAGACCGAGGACTTGCCTGCGCCTCCCGTGCCGGAGTCCTTGGTCAAGGCTTCCGAGCCGAGGGAAGAACAGGTGTGCCCCGCTCCTTCCCAGACCTGTCCTCGGAAACACCGAAGGTCTCGGACCTCGTCTCGGTCCAGCCAATCCCACCGACTTCAGCGGTCTCGGTCTCAGCACTGAAGTAAGCGGCGCCGCCGCTCGTCCTCGTCTTCCTCCTCGGAAAAGGAGAGGCTTCGGCACAAATTGTGTCGATGCTATGAGGACCTAATGTGGCAGCAGTTACTTCTGTCCGGGAACAAGCCGACGCCGTCGCCTTCCCTGGCCATCAAGTGGCTGTCACCCGAATGACCGAAACAACCCCTCGCTGTAGTCGAGGTGCCCAAACCTGGGCCAGTTGTTCAGCTGAAACCAGCTGCCCCACTGATTGTGGTGGAAACCTGCGCCTCCACAACCGAAATTGGGGGTGCCAACCAAGGACTCTCGGTCGGGCCAGGGTATGCCCCACAGGTTGTCGGTCACCCTCACTCCCGACCGTCCTCGGCAGGTGGAGGGTGGCTCAGGCCCCAGGCAGCTCTTCACGGACTCCTCGGAGTCTGACGACGACTCCTCCCTGTTCTCCAGGCCCACTGACCTGGAGTCTTCTGGGGGCCAGTTGATGGACGAGAGCCCATCATCCTTTATGTGTCTACTTCGGCTCATCACGGAGTCCACCGGGATGCAGCTCGAGCCTGTATTCAAGCGGGCCAAGTATCCCCTGACGGAGATACTGGACCGAGGGGAATCGCCCATGGAGGCCTTTCCAGTGGCTGAAGCCATTGTTGGCCCAGCCTTGGAGCTTTGGCAGCGGCCGGCTTCCTGTCCTGTGCCTTTGGCCAGGATGGCCAGGAAGTATGCGGTCCCTACTGGCTCTTTGTCCGGTTTTTTGGAACACCCCTCCGCCGAGGGGGTTGGTCACCGATAGCATTTTCCAGCGTTCCGGGAATGCTGGGGATGTGGATAAGACCCCCAACAAGGAGTCCAAAAAGCTGGACTATGCTGGGCGCAAGGTGTACGCTACGTCCTCCCTTGGCCTCCACCAGGCCAGCTCGGCCATGCTGATGGCACACTTCTCCCACGCCCTCATGGGCTCCCTGGATGAGGTGATCTCTCATCTCCCGGCCGACCTGCAGACCACGGTCAAGCAGATACAGGACCAGGGAAGGGCGGTGGCAAAACAGCAGCTCCAAACGGCTCTGGACATTGGAGACTCCTATGCCAGATCAGTTGCGGCCGCAGAGCATGGCTGAGGATATCCACCTTCACGGCGGATACCCAGCATAAACTGGCGGATGTCCCCTTCCTGGGGACTGACCTCTTCGTCCCTGGAGTGGAAGGTCACCTCCAGCGGATCGAAAAGTCCAATGCCACTCTGGACTCTGTCACCTCCACCCAGAAGGACAAGGGCTGTCGCCAACAACATAAGTCCTTTCACCCTTCTGTGCCTGCGGCACGTCCGGCCCAACAGCACCAGCATCAAGGCCAGCAGGCTCACGCTTGGCACCCCAAAGCCAAGCCTGCTGCTTCCTATAACAGGAAGCAGGGAGGAAAAGGCCTAGGAGGTCCCTCGGCCGGTCCCTCCTCCAAGCCTGCCAAGTGACGGGTTGAGGGGTGTAGCCCCCAGACTCGTCACTCCCCCTGGGTTCCCTCCATGGGGGGGACGGCTCCGCCACTTCCTTTCCACCTGGTCCGCTATCACCACGGACCGCTGGGTGTTGGAGGTGGTAGGAAGGGCCTGCCCTGGAGTTCAATCAGGCCCGCCCTTCTGAGGCGTCGCTCCTCGGAGGGGCTACAGGAGTCGAGCCTCGAGCCGAGCCGCCCTGCTCCTCAAAAAAGGTGATCAGGAAGGTGGCGGATCCTCCACCAGACCCGGGGTTTGTGTCCAGGTACTTCCTGGTCCCAAAACGGATGGGGGCTGGCGCCCCATTCTAGACCTGCACGACCTGAACAGGTTCCTAAGGTCTCGGACCTTCAGGATGGTCAGGGGGCTGAGATAATCCCATCCTTGGAACGAGGCATGTGGTTCTGTTCTCTGGACCTCCAGGACACGTTCTTTCACTTCCCAATCCGTCCGTCCCACCAGAAATTCCTCCGCTTCAGGGCAGAGGGATCCCTCTACGAGTTCCGGGCCATGCCCTTCGGCCTTTCCCTAGCTCCCAGGGTCTTCACCAAATGCATGGCAGTGGTGACAGCATTCCTGTGGCGCCGAAGGGTCCGGGTGTACCCCTACCTGGACAACTGGCTGAATGCAGTCTCCTCCAGAATGGAGTTGGAGCGGTCCAGAGATCTGGCCTCCACGTTTGCTCTCAGGTTGGCCTCCTCATCAACGAGGCCAAGTTGGAACTCGTGCCAGAGCAGGCGATATAATTCATCGGGGCAGAGCTCGACTCTGTACGAGCCAAAGCACGGCTCCTGGCGGACAGGGACGAGGTTTCTTTCCTCCTTTGCCCAGTCATTTCAGGTTGGGCAGTTGCGCCCTGCCCGGGACTTCCTGCGTCTCCTGGGCCTCATGGCAGCCTGCATCAGCGTGGTCCATTGGGCCCGTTGGTACGTGCATCCCCTTCAATGGGGGCTGGCCAGCCAATGGTCACAGCACTTCGATCCTCTGGATCTGCTAGTGACAGTGACCCAGAGGATGTGGAATGCTCTCCAGTGGTGGACCATTCCAGCACATCTGCAGGAGGGCATCCCGTTCGTCCGCCTCGAGCCGACGGTCTCTCTATCGACCTATGCCTCTCTGATGGGTTGGGGTGCCCATCTGGGAGAGCACAGAGCGCACGGCCTCTGGTCCCCACGGGAGTCCCAATGCCACATCAATCTGCTGGAGTTTCGGGCGGTTCGTCTAGCCCTCACCCCCTTCGCTCCGTTTCTACGGGGTCAAGTGGTTCAGGTCCAGACGGACAATACCACGACCATGTACTACCTAAACCGCCAGGGTGGGACACGCTCCATGCCTCTGTGCAGGGAAGCTCTCCGCATTTGGTCACTCGTGCGCAGCCTGAAGGTGGATCTCCTTGCCATCCATGTGGCAGGAGCCTCCAACACTCTGGCCGATGCCCTAAGCTGGATAGGGGCTGCGTCCCACGAGTGGTCTCTCCTGCCGGAGGTAGTACAAGATCTGTTCTCCCACTGGGGCATGCCTCAGGTGGACCTGTTTGCCTCCAGGGAGAATGCGAAGCTGAGACTGTTTCATGCCCTCCCCCTCAGCAGGGCTTGCTGCAGGGGGATGCCTTCTTGAGGCCGTGGACCCCGGGCCTCTTCTACGCCTTTCCCCCATTTCCCTTGATCCACAAGGTGCTTCTCAAGGCGAGGAGGGACAAGGCGCAGGTGATTCTGGTTGCCCCAGACTGGCCCCCCCAGTTCTGGTATCCAGATCTCCTCAGTCTCAGCTCCAGGCTCCCGAGGCGGCTTCTGCCCGCCCGGACCTGATCTCAGTCAGGGGAAGGTATTTCATCTGGACCTTCAATCCCTGCACCTGACGGCCTGGTTCCTGAGCGGCTAGAGTTCCATGCCTTGGGTCTTTCTGACGAGGTCCTCAATGTTGTTGAGGCATGCCGTAAGGAGTCGACCAGAAAATGTTACGCCTTCAAATGGAAGAGATTCTCCATTTGGTGTCAGGGCAAGGGCCTGGACCCTTCCTTCTGTTCCTTGGCAAGCATTCTGGACTACCTGTGGTCCCTTTCTCAGCAAGGGCTTCGGTTGACGACCCTTAAGGTGCACCTGGCAGCCATTTCTGTTTACCGGGCGCAGGCCTGGAAGCAGTCTGTGGCGCAGGAGAAGGTGGTCATGTGCTTTTTCCAAGGCCTTGATCACATATCCCCTCCGGTGCGAGAACCTCCACCTCCGTGGGATCTACTGCTGGTATTGGCTAAGCTCATGGGCAAGCCATTCGAACCGATGCACAGGTGTGACATCTCTCACCTGTCGTGGAAGACCACCTTCTTGGTGGCTAGCACGTCAGCCAGAAGGATGGGAGAGCTCCAGGCACTTTCCATCGGGTCTCCCTATCTGGTCTTCCACAGGGACAAGGTTGTCCTGCGCCCCACCGAATTCCTTCGAAGGTGGTGTCGGAGTTTCACCTTAACCAGGTGTTGACTCTGCCGGTGTTCTACCCCAATCACACCTCGGAGGCCGAATATAGGCTCCATACTCTGGACCCTAGAAGAGCGCTCGCTTACTATAAGGAGCAGATGGCTGAAGTTCGGGGAGAGGTTCGCCAGCTGTTTGTCACCTACGCTGAAGCCGCACCTGGCAGACCTGCAGCCAAGCGGACGATAGGCAGGTGGGTCACCTCCTGCATAGATCTCTGCTATAGGTTGGCGGGCATGGAGCCTCCCAGAGGGATAAGAGCTCATTCTACCTGCCATACCGCTGCATCGGTGGCTGCTTCCAGGGACGTCCCTATCCAGGAAATCTGCAGGGCTGCTACCGGAAGTCAGCACACACCTTCATCACCCACTACCACATCGACCTTGAGTCACGCCGGGATGCTGGTTTTGGGGCCTCGGTTCTCCAGTCTTTATTTCCTAAGTAGGGGGTGTGCGCCTTGCCTCCCTCCTCCCGGAGAATTGCTAGGAGTCTGCCAGACAGTGTGGATGAACAACATATCCATTTCCCTAGAAATACAGGTTACTCACCTGTAACAGGAGTTCTAGGAATGGTATATGTTGTTCATCCACACTACCCACCCGGCTTCGACGCACAACCTGGCTTCCAGCAGGCTAGATCTGGCGTCATGGGGCGGAGCCGAGAGTTTTACCTCCCGGGTGGGTGGGAGGAGCCAGCTTGAAGACCTTCCAGCAAGATTTAAAGCGGCAAGGAACCTGCCAGACAGTGGGGATGAACAACGTATACCATTCCTAGAACTCCTGTTACAGGTGAGTAACCTGTATTTTCTACTCCTATTACTTTCTGGTTCCAAAGAAAACTGGCGGCATGCGCCCTATTCTTGATCTCAGAAAGTTAAAAAATTCCTCTACAAGGAAAAGTTCAAGATGATATCACACAGTACCCTACTACTTTTGATTCATCAACACGATTTTTCAGCCTACCTGGACATGCAGGATGCCTACCAACACATTCTCATACACCCAGAGCACCACAGTTACCTAAGGTTCGTGGCGTTGGGTCAACACTATCAATTCAGAGTCCTGCCCTTTTGGCTATCCTCGGTGCTTCGAGTTTTTACAAAGTGCTGTGCAGTTCTCACGGTGCATCTAAGAAAAATCGGAATCCAGGTATTCCCATATCTGGACGACTGGCTTCTAGCAAGCCCTTCCAGACAAGAGACTCTGGAGGCCGTGGCCACGGCCTCAGACTTCCTCACATCCATGGGAGTCCTTCTGAATCTCAAAAAGTCTCAGTTGCAGCCCTCCCAGAACATCCTCTTCATAGGAACCCTTCTGGACACTTCCTGCATGAAAGCTTTTCTTCCAGAGGACAGAAGGAGCGATATCCTACAGATGGCACACTTCATGAGAGAACACAGCTCAGTTCGAGCTCTCTCGATGCAGCAGATGCTGGGTCTCATGGCATCCTCTGTGTTCACTGTACCTTTGGCTCGTCTCCACATGAGAATCACTCAGTAGATGCTCAGTACTCAGTGGTCCCCAACCACTCATCCTCAGTCCTGTCTCATTAAGGTGACAGAACCTCTAAAGAGGTTTCTCACCTGGTGGTCTCAGGACGACAACCTTCTGGAAGGATATTCCTTCACCCCTCTGGATCATCAGATCTCCATTACCACGGATGCCTCCCTGATGGGTTGGGGAGCTTGCTACCAGGATCTCCACACCCAGAGCACATGGACTCAGGGCGAGTCTCAACTCCACATAAACGTTCTGGAGATTAGGGCCATCCTCTATGCAGTCCAGGCTTTGAAGGACACACTCTGTCACAAGACCATTCTCCTTCAAACGGACAACAAGGCAGTGATGTATTACATCAACAAACGGGGTGGTACAAACTCTTACCTATTATTCAGGGAAGCTATGAGAGTGTGGGAATGGTGCCTGGTGCACAAGGCTTTGATTGAGGTGGTCTGTCTGCCAGGAGTACAAAACAAACTGGTGGACCATCTCAGCAGAATGGAGGCAGATCCTCACGAGTGGTCTTTCGATTTAATTGTTGTTCAGTCACTCTTCGAAGAATGGGGAACTATGGACCTGGACCTTTTTGTGTCCCCACACAATGCAAAACTGCTTCTCTTCTGCTCCAGAAATCCAGGACCTGGCATTTTTTGTCAGGATGCATTCAGGCTGCGGTGGACAAAACGCTTTCTGTACGAATTTATTCCCCTTCCCCTAGTTCAGAGAGTACTGCTCAAATTGCAGGCATGGGGGGGGGAGAATGATTCTCATTGCCCTGTTTTGGCCTCATCACATTTGGTTTCCTCTGATCAACAGGCTATCTGAAACCACTTCCCCTTCAGACAAACCTTCTGACGCATGGCCTGGTAGTTGATCCCAACCTGAGGTCTCTTCACCTCCACGCCTGGCTCCTGAGGAGATAGAGGTGAACAGGTTTAATGTTTCTCATAGAGTTTCAGATATTCTTTTAGCTGCACGCAAGTCGGCTACCAGAAAAACCTACACAGCTAAATGGAAGCGTTTCTCTGTCTGGTGTGCCAAATCCTCTTGGAATCCTTTTTCCTGCCCACTGAATAAAGTCTTGGAGTATCTCTTAGACCTCTCAAACACAGGTCTGCAATACTCCACAGTCAAAGTTCATCTTTGTGCAATTTCAGCATATCATGAGCCAGTACTGTTGATGTCTCTGGCTCAGCTACCTGTAGTTAAGGGTTTGTTTTTAAGGGCATTCTGCATACCAGTCCTCCTATTAGATGTCCAGTTGCAGCCTGGAACATTAACCTTGTGCTAGACATGCTCACTCGTAAACCTTTCGAGCCTCTAGCTACTTGCGAGTTATAATTCCTCACTTGGAATACGACCTTGCTGGTGGCCATTACTTCCGCTCGTAGGGTATGCCTTGGTCACAGACACCCCCACCCCATATACTGTTTTTCACAAGGACAAAGTAGTTCTTAGGACTCATCCTAAGTTCCATCCTAAAGTTGTCACAGAATTTCATCTGAATCAACCTTTAGTCCTTCCTACCTACTTTGCTAACTTCCAGAATGAGGGAGACTTACCCTTCATTCTCTGGATGTAGAGAGAGCTTTGCAGTTCTATCTGGACAGAATGAAAGAAATTCGCTAGACACAGCAACTATTTGTCACCTTCAGCACGACCCAGCTGGATCAGCCTGTTGCTATCAGGTGCATTTCAGCGTGGTTGGTGGCATGTCTTCACCACTGTTACTCCATGGCACAGGTCAAGCTGGAAGGCAGAGTGTACACTCACTCTACCAGAGCAGTCGCAGCATCTCTGGCAGAAATTCATAATGTACCCATTGCAGACATTTGCATTGCGGCTACCTGGAACTCCGTGCACACTTTTGTTAAGCACTATGCCTTGGACGTCCATGCCAGACAACACCAGTCCTTTGGCAGGACAATTCATTAAATTAATGGACTTCTGTCCTAAAAAGTGAGCTCCTTTCTCCTGCTGCCCATCTCGGGATTATTTTAGCTCGGTACTCTCCCATTAGTTGGAATGTGTGGTGGAGACTTTGTCTAGGAAGATATGGAAACTATGTACCTACCGTAATTCTTGATCTTCTTGGACAAAATCTCCACCACTCATTCACACGCCTGCCCGCCATCCCCCAAGCTTACTTCTCTGTTTATGGTCTTCATTCCTTCAATCTTTTGGCTGTGATGACTTGGTTATTTGACTCTTCTTTCACGGGTCATTCGTACTATCTTATGTCCGATTTTTAGGTTAGTCCTCTCTAGGTTGGTTATGTTGCACCTCCTCGGGGAAAAGAAGATAATGAGGCGGTTGGAGGGTCGACGCTGAGATAGCCTTTACCACGCTAGCCTGGCTCGTGGTACTGCTCCCTCATGGCTTCATCTCATCGCCGGCCCTCCTGAAAAAGTTTGGCTCCTGCTGGGTCCTAGTGCCTCCGGCGTTCTCCCATTAGTGTGAATGAGTGGTGGAGACTTGATCTTGTTGGACAAAGAATTACAGTAGATACGTAATTTCCATATCTTACTTAGAGAGGGCTCTTGCAGTAGGTAATAACTTGTAGGACTGCACCCCCCTGGCATCAGGACCACAAGGAAACGTTTGCTAGCAGCGTCTGATGAGGGGACCGCCCACCCGACGACATGTGACAGACATCAGCATGACACTATATAGTGGGCAGTCCCCATGTCCACCCTCCAGTTCTTTCCTGCCGTCGACCTGTGCACGTTGGACCACCTGAAGCTCATCACAGCAGTTCAAATGCCTAACTTAGATGAGTATCCATTTTTTCTCTTGCCTGAAATTTGTTCCAATAGTTTTGTATGTCGTTGTCATCTTCAGAATCGCATAAAAACAAGTGAGGTTCTTGTGGCGTCCACCTAGTGCATAAGGACCAGCATACCTTCTCCCTCTTCTGCCTGGGACCAGACCACAACGTCGGGGAGTGTGAGGCCTGTGCTCAGTTCAACCAGGCCACACTGAAAAGGTGCCGACAGTCACTCGAGGCCCATCTCCTGAAGCAAAAAATGGCTTTGATGAAGAAAAAGCTGAAGAAGCTGAAAAACACCCCCTCCCCGACGGATCCCCGTAAGAAGACAAAGAGGGACAAGGAAAAACATCGGGACCAGGAGCACTCCCTCACTCCACTGAAGCTGCCCGTGGGCACCTCGACGGAGGATTTGCCCCTTCCTTTGGGAAGGCGAGTGCTGCAGTCAAGCCTGCGCTGCCGCCTACAGAGCAGACTTTGGCCTCACCGCCACCACTGGTTACGGTGATGGCTGGTACCTTGTATTCATCCAAGGTTGCCACTGCACTTAGGCCTATCACTACCCCGGGCTCTGAGTTGGCAGGCACGGATTATTAGCCGCCCGTTGGACTCTCTGACGAGCGCCTTGCCAGGGTTGGTAAGTCGGGAGTTGGGGCCTCCAACTCCTGCACAGCCCGGGTCAATCAGCCGATCATCGGACCCTCCGACGATTGCACAACTCTTTTGTGTCTGTCAGTCTCTGACGACGCATAGCCAGACTCTGTCCCATGCTGAAGGGCTTGGTTCACTTCAGGTCTTCATCCATGCAGAGCCCCCATCTCCTCCTCTGTCGCCAGACCCTCAAGTCCCGATGGAAGGAGACCTTTCGTCAGGTTTACTTGATGTTGGGGTTCCAAAAGGCGTTACGGTGGCTCCGCTGCAACCAATAGTTGTGCCAGACCCTGCTCCTCCTCTATGCCTGTAGGTCCCCTTGCCTCCGTCAGGACCGCCAATAGGCCTTCTTCCGTTGGGGCTCCCTACAGGTATTTTGCCTTCCGGGTCCTCTCCGGTCTTCCACCTTCAGGCTGTTCACCGGGTTTTCTCCCCTCATGTACTCCAGCAGGACCCCCCCTTCAGGCTATCCACCTTCAGGGCCATAAGGCTACCCTCCGTCAGGGCCGCTGTCAGGCTACCCTCCATCAAGAATGCCGCCTGGCTATACGACAGTGGGGGCAATGTCGGGATATCCGCCTTCAGGCTACCCTCTGTCAGTCCCGATACCAGATCCCTTTTCAATGACCTTTTATTACCATGGTGATCCTGATTATTACCCTCCACCAGGTTATCCTCACCATTATCTGTGCTCTAGTTTCTTGGGACACGGACATCCACCTCCACCTCCCACTCCACTTCCTCCAGCTCAACCTCAGGTGAATTTCAGGGAGATTCTGAAATCTTGGTGGTCTGAGACCAAATTACAGTTGGTTTCAGAACTGGGCAGCAGGCATCCACAACCCCCAGACACAGGGCGCCCAGATCCTACCCCTAGGCCACCCTCTCCGGTCATCCCTCGTACCTAGACATCCAGCCAGGCAACAGCCCGATCGCAACCCCTGACATCAGAAGGGACTCTCAAGGAACCAGAACCCCTGATTCCTGAAAATTCCAGAGGATTCCAATGATTCCAAAGTGGAGTTTGATTCCTCATCCGAGGGTTCGGGATTTGAGACTCCTCCCCCTGAAGAACCAGTCCCACGGGAGTCTTCCCAGATCCCTTCCTGAAGATCCCACTTTTGTGGACCTTCTCAAACGGATGGTGGAGGCTCAAGGCTGGAAGGCAGAGGCTCAGGACCCTAAAAAGACAGAGGTTGGCAGAGCATCTGGATTTCCCAGAAACGAGTCTGGTACTCACATTCCCATGGCTGGAACCTCATGAGGATTTATCCTCGACCATATGACAGAGACCGTCGTTAATCCCGACCATGGCCGTGAAAGCAGACCGGGTTTACATGAACCCTGAAGACAAGGACCACCTCAGTGTGCATCCTAGGGCTGATTTGGTGTTCATTACTACAGCCCATGATCGGTCTGCGAAGCCTAAGCACCTTAGTACTTCCCCTCCCAACAAGAAATCCAGGCAAATGAATCAGTTCAGGAAAAAGTTTTATTCTTCTTCTACTCTAGCTATACATGCTTTGAATTATGTCTCGCAAATGCTAGAGTACCAGAAGTCTTTGTTCTGCCAGTTTGAGCCAGTTCTCGAGGCCCTACTAGACTCTGAAACAAAGTCCACCATGACAAACACCTTAAAAATGGCCAAGGTGGCAGGACATCATACTTTGCGGGCCACCTATGATGCAGTAGTTTTCTCCACTAGAGGTATGGCCACAGCTGTGAGCCTTCACCGATACTCCTGGCTGTGAGTATCTGGACTAGCTCCTGATGTTCAGTCTGCTATTCAGGATGCAGCTTTCAGAGGCTCTGTCCTGTTTGTCGGAGATGTCCAGGACATCATCACAAGCCTACAGGATAAAGGTACAGCACTTAGGCCAGTTCGCACCATGTACAGTCAGAAACAACAACAAAAATGTCCTTTTCATCAGCAAAACAGATGCCAGACGAAAAATCAGCAAACACCCAAACGCCAGTTTAAATGTAGGGCTCCCAATACAGCCGCCGCCTCTCCAACCCAAACACAAGGGCTTCAGTAGCGGTCTTCCCAACCCTCACCCCAATTCTTGACTTGCTGACCACCCTCCCTCCTCCTCGGCTGTCGGAGGATCAGTTGGGCAGAAGATTCGTAAGGCATCTGGGAGACTGGGAATCCATCACAACAGTCGCCTGTGTCACATTCTCGCATTCCGAGAAAAACCTCCAAACAGTCCTCCGAGGTATTCTCATTACCCAAGGGCACACATTCTCCATTTAAAGGGAGGAGATCATGGCTTTTCTTCCAAAAGAAGCAATAGAGCCAGTGCTGGCAAACCAGCTCAGAAAGGGATTCTACTCCCACTTCTTTCTGGTACCCAAAAAAGACGGGATCTACGCCTGATTCTGGACCTCAGTACCCTAAACCTCTTCATAGAGTACAAGAGGTTTCGGATGCTGACTCTACAAAGCCTACTGCCTCTCCTTTCCAAAGGACAATGGCTTTGTGCCCTGCACATGCAGGATGTGTATCTACGCATCCCAGTATTCTGTCCACATCACAGATTCCTCAGATTTTCTTTCCAAGGGGAGCATTACGAGTTCAAAGCTCTTCCTTTTGGCCTGTACTCCGCATTGCAGGTTTTTACCAAATGCCTAGCAGTAATGGCAGGTACCTTGAGGAGTCAAGGGCACTATGTCTTTCCTTACCTCGATGATTGGCTCCTCACAGCTCCATTGAGGGATGGGTTGCAAGCCTCCCTATTGGCTACCCTGCACCTTTTCGAGCACCTGGGTATCACTGTCAGTTACCTTAAGTCCCGGCTTGCTCCTTCCCAGAGCCTTCAATTTATTGAGACGGTGCTGGACATGGCATGGGTAATGACCTTTCTTCCCCTGGACAGGGTGGACACCCTGAAGAAGCAGGCCCAGGTGGTATCTTCCAACCAGCACATTTCAGCCAGGGCGGTTCTCTTGTCTTCTTCGTCTCATGGCAGCATCTATCCCTACGGTCCCATTAGCCAGACTCCATATTCAAATCTCGCAGTGGACTCTGAGGTCCCAGTGGAATCAGAGGAAGGACAACTTGGACAGTCAGGTCCTCTTCTCCAGCCCAATGCAACAGGATCTGTTATGGTTGCAGGACTCCAGCAACCTGATTCAAGGAGTCCCTTTCCAGACCCCTTCTCACTCCCAAATACTGACTACAGATGTGCTGGGAATGGGGTGGGGTGCCCATCTGGAACGTCACAGGACCCAGGGCCTGTGGTCGCCTGTAGAACTGCACTTGCACATAAATGTGCTAGAAATGAGAGCAGTGCTTTATGCTCTTTAGGCTTTTCAGTACTTTCTTCAGCAGAAGACCCTGTTGATCCAGTTGGACAACATGTGCATGGTATGGTAGAACAACAAGCATGGGACTCCCGCTCGTATCCTATTTGCAGGGTAGCGATGCGGGTCTGGAATTGGGCAGTTCTGCACAAGGTCCGTCTTCTGGCAGTCCATGTCCCAGGCATATAGAACATTCTTGCGGACAGCCTCAGCCGCACCAGGGTATGGGCACACAAGTGGGAGCTAAAACAAGAAGTACTAGGTCACATCTTCAACCTTTGGGGTCGTCCGGACATGGATCTCTTCATAGCCCCATCAAACGCAAAACTTCCCAAGTTTTGCTCACTCGATCTCGGGCCTGGTGTCTTTTGGCAAGATGCACTGTCGCTTTCTTGGACAGGGAGATTTCTGTACACATTTCCTCCCTTCCCAGTCTTGCAGAGTGTTGAACAAACTACAGACAGGATCACAAGTGATATTGATAGCTCTGTTTTGGCCTCGACAAATTTGGTTCCGACTGCTTCAGAAAATGGTAACGGAACTTCTGGCTCCCTTACTTCTTTCCTACGACCTCCTGACCCAAGGGAGGGGCACGATTGTACATCCAGGACTGAAATTACTGCATCTTCATGCGTGGCTCCTCAAGACGTAGTCACTTCATGGTACGGGGTTACTCCTTGGGTAGCTCAGATTTTGGTGGAGGCCAGAAAGCCATCTACTAGAGCTACTTATGCCATGAAGTGGAAATGCTTTTCCATTTGGGCCACCTTGAAGTCTTGGGACCCTTTCTCGTACCCTTCTCCTCAGGTCATGGAGTATCTTCTCCATTTGTTGGACCTAGGATTGAGCTACTCGTCACTGAAGGTGCATCTAGCGGCCATCTCTGCCTGCCATGATTCAATAGGCGACAAGACTCTGGCTCAGTTAGAAGCCTCAGAAACCTTCTTAAAGGGTATCCTGCATCTAAAACCCCCGGTTCGTAACCCTGCTCCACCGTGGGACCTTAATTTTATTTTAGAAACATTTATCTTACCTCCCTTTGAACCGACAAGTACATGTGGCATGCGCTTTTTGTCCTGGAAAGCATTTTTCTTTAGTTGCAGTCACTTCTGCTTGAAGAATTTCCGAGCTTCAGGCCCTGATGTGTAAGGTGCCTTCTTTGATTTTGCACAGAGATCAGGTGGCTCTGTGCACGAATTCTAAGATTCTTCCAAAGGTTTTTTTGGAGACTACCCTGAATCAGTCTCTTGAATTGCTTGTGTATTACCCCGAACATTCTAGTCCAGGGGAGGCCATCCTGCTTACATTTGATGTTCACAGGATTTTACGATCTTACTTCGAGATGCAGCTTTTGCAGCGAGTTACACCATAAGGATTGAAACCAGCAGGCAGCAGGACCCCACGGAAAACTTCTACCTAGCAATACCAAGCGGGGGACCACCCCCGACATCGGCCCCGGCACCGACGTCAGATACATCATAAAAGGGTGGTCCCCCAGCATACCTCTGTTCTTTTCCCGCTGTGGACTTGCGCGCATCGCCTCCATGGATGTCTTCAAGCTGACGAACGGCGACAGAAAGAATTTAAGACAATTTCCTAGAGAATTTATCTCCTTTTGGACAAGTAGATTTCTTCCCCAACTCCTCCTTTAGAAGGACACCCCTCAAAGTGCTCTTGCAGCAAATGGATCCCCTTCAAAGATAGGCACTCAGCCTGCATGCGGTGCCTAGGCCCGGACCACGATATCTAGGCCTGCTCCATCTGTCAGCCGTTCAGTAGTAGAACCAGAATCCACCACCAGAAAGTGCTCCAGAGTTTTCTCCTGGAAGAAAAACTTAAGGCCATGGAGAAAGATCCATCTTCTCGAGGGGAACCTTTGCATATATTGGGGAAACGCAAGGACAAGCACCGGGACAAGGGTAGGACTCGATCCTCGAATCGGGCCTCAGACTCCCCTCGGGCCAGGTCTTAGTCCCCAGTCAAGGTCAGGGCTTCAGGAGGCTCTGGTTCAGTGTCTTTACAGCCTCTGAAAACCAAATCCAAGGATAGCCATCCCACGGGGTCGGCCGCCAGGTCCGAGGCTTCCAACCGCCACAGGCCTCGGCCAAGTTGGCGACTACGTCTAGCACCGACGCTAAGGACCAACACCGGAACACCGATCGCTTGGCTTCCCAGCCGCCTAGAGGCTGACATCCCTCAGCAAAAGACTTCAGAGCTTACGTCGCTAAAGCGGACGACAGAGGCAAAGCGTACGCCGGAGACATTGCCTGCACATCGCCCAAAAAACCCGACGCCACCCCCACCACCAGTCACAGGGGGATGTCAGAAGAGGACATTGGTGCTCATGGCACCGATGGCCAAACGTCGGGGAATGCCAAAGACATCGGTCTACCTGACACCGGCCTATCAAACTACCCGACGTCAGACCTGACGACCCCTCAGCCACCGACACCTGATCCTAACGCTGGACAGATACCAGCACCCGGCCCTTCGTCCGGTCTGAACATACAAGTAGTCAAGGAGCTCTTCAGCTTCTGGTGGGACACCATTAAAAAAATATGTTGTACCCACAAAACCCCCAAGTGAGGCACCACCGCCCGTGACACCTCCTATGGCACCAACACCTGAGCCTCGAGACATTACTCCACAGCCTAGGGTTAGGTCCAAGGTCAGACATTCTAGGTCTTGGAGTCCGAAGAGGCCTCCGCGCTCCAGGACCCCTTTGAAATCCCCTAGTGACCACAAAAGGAAAAGACCCAGATGAAGATCTCCCTCTTCATCAGGTGACGACTCATGCCCTGATTCTTTGGGGCACCCCTCAGTCACTCTCTGCTTTTGAGCCTCCTTCTCCCGATCCCCATTACCTTCATAGGCCACCGCCAGATGACCCATCATTCTCCGATATTATGCGCCACATTCAGGAGAACATGGGATGGGAGACGGAGGATTTAGACGCAGAATGACAACGCCTGGCACGTTATTTGAGGCAAAAAGACCCCATGCCTATGGTGGTACCACCCATGGTGGACACTTTCCAGGACGCTACCACGGCTGCTTGGAAGCATCCTCATTCAATTCCAGCGGTCCCCAAGAAGGCTGACAGGCTTTATAGGGCCCAACGGGAGGCCCCTACCTATCTCAGCAACCCACGGCTAACTCAGTAGTCATCACGGCTTCGCATGACCGCTCCCAGCAGCCCCAACACCTCAGTACACAGCCCGCAGACCAGGAATCCAAACAGTTGGACTCACTGGGTCATCGCATGTATGCATCCACTACGTGCTCCCTCAGGTCCCTCAACTATTTGATGCACATGGTGCAATTTCAAAATGCACTGTGGGACCAGTGACAGGACCTACTGAAGGACTTCCCAGAGGGTGAAAAGAAGGAGGAGCTCCTAAACCTCCTTCGCACAGGCTCTGACATTGGGACCCAAGTCCTCCGGGCCACGTACGACTGCAGCGAGAGGTGCTTCAACAGGCGTTTGCCTCCGGAGACACTCCTGGTTGAGGTTCTCTGGATTTACTCCAGATGGACAGAATGGAATCATGGACATCCCCTACAATGGTGCCATCTTGTTCGGTGAAGACTCTGAGAGGGTCATCACTAGACTTCAAGACGCCGGGAAGGCGGTTAGAATGGTTCAGGCCATGTATAAATCCAAGCTTGGTTCCTTTCGCAGACCACAGAACATTTTCATGGCCGACAGAGCAGACAACAACCTGTCGGGCCAACAGCAACATGGGGCAATTTCGTTCGCAAGAACCAACAGAGATTCTCTGGAGGTCAGGGCCAGAGAAACACTAAATCTACCCAACCTGCTGGAGCCACCACCACCACAGCATGACTCCTTCCCGGCCCCAGCCCTCTCCCTGCCCCAGATCAAAGGGAAGGGAGGGTCAGGTGTCAAGTAGCTTACCACCTGTCAGAGTGGCAGAGGATCACCTCTGACTAGTGGGTTCCTTCAGCTTATCAGTCGAGGACACTCTATAAAGAGTTCCTCGACCACCCACCGTCAAGACCTCCTCTGCATTCCCATTATTCAGGACAGCATGCCCTGCTTGTCCACTTGTTTCCAAGGACGCCATTGAGGTTGTACCGAAGAACTAGAGAGAAAGAGGATACTATTCCCACTTCTTCCTGGTTCCAAAGAAAACTGGGGACTTATGCCCGATCCTAGGCCTCAGCGACCTAAACATCTATGTAATGTACAAACGCTTTTGCATGGTTACCCTACTGGGTCTCATTCCCATGCTCAAGCAAGGCACATGGCTAGCATCCCTGGACTGCAGGACACATACCTCCATCTTCCCATAACTCGTCGCACAGGAAATTCCTGCGCTTTGACTTTTTGGGACACCATTACCAGTTCTAAGCACTTCCGTTCGGCCTATCCTTCGCACCACGTGTCTTTACCAAGTGCATGGCAGTGGTAGCAGCAGCCCTCAGGAGACAAGGCCATTATGTCTTCCCCTATTTGGATGACTGGCTCCTGATGGCCTCCTCCCCAGAGGCATTGGAGAAGGCAATTCACGACACCTGCTCCCTATTTTAGTCTCTAGGGATCACCATCAACCAAGAGAAGTCATCTCTCACTCCCTCGCAGAGACTACAATTCATCGGCGCAGTTCTGGATACCTGTCAAGGGAAAGCCTTCCTGGACAGAGTGGAACGCATGAGGTCACTGATCAGGACTATCACGGCAAAAAATGTGGTTTCTGCTTGGACCATACTTTGCCTGCTCGGTCATATGGCGTCCGCCATCGCCACGGTCCCCCACACTTGCCTCCACTTGAGAGTTACTCTGTGGGCGCTGAGAACCCAATGGGACCAGAGGCAGGATCGCTTAGACCAGCTGATCAGACTCACATAGCCAGTCATTCAAGACTTACAGTGGTGCTGGTCCTAGAACATCTTTCCATGGGAGTCCCCTTCGTGGTGCCAGTGCCATCTCTGACCTTCACCACAGACGCTTTGGGGTCCAGCTGGGGAGCTCATCTGAGAGACACCAGAACCCAGGGAATCTGGTCACCACTGGAGACTCACCACCTCCATATCAGTGTCCTGGAGATGAGAGCAGTCCTTTACACCTTACAGGCTCTACAGTCAGAGATTCCACCGTGTCATGTATTGGTCCAAATGGACAACACCTCAGTGATGTATTACATCAACAAACAAGGAGGCACTCACTCCTGCCCCCTTTGCAGAGAGGCAAAGCGGGTGTGGGAATGGGCACTACAGCACGACACCACGCTCACCACAGTGCACGTTCCCGGTGTGGACAACATTGTCGCAGACTTCCTGAGCCGGTCGAAGGCCAGGGCTCATGAATGGGAACTGATACAAGAGGTCACCAAGGACCTGTTCTGAAGATAGGGGACACCAGACATTGACGTATTTGCGTCCCCATACAACGAAAAACTGCCTAATTTCTGCTCACTAGATCCAGGGCCTGGTGTTTTCTGGTGATGCATGTTATCCCTCTCCTGGACGGGCATGTTCCTGTACACTTCCCACCCTTCCCTTTGATCCAAAGGATTCTTCTCAAGCTCCAATCGGAATGGGCATCAATGATCTTGATGGCGCCCTTTTGGCCCAAACAGATTTGGTTTCCGCTGCTTCACCAGCTGGCTCAGGAGCCTCACTTACCCTTACTGGTCAGCTCTCATTTGCTGTCCCAGGAGACCGGCTCCATAGTCCATCTGAACCTCAGATCCCTGAACCTGCACGCCTGGCTCCTAAAGACATAGCCATTCTTAGGCACGGGGTCTCGTAAAGCATTGCCGATATCCTAGTGGCAGCTAGAAAACCTTCGACTCACGTCACGTATGCTCTGAAATGGCGGAGATTTTGTCTATGGGCCCAGGCCCACAATATCATAGAAACATAGAAGTTGATGGCAGGTAAGGACTGCAAGGCCTTTCCAGTCTGCCCATTTATTTTTCTACCTTATGAATGTGTCATCAGCCTTTGCTCTGTCAATGGCCTATCTAGTCATACTCATCTGTATTGCTCCCTTATGCCTATCTCATGCCTGATTGGAGCCCTGCACTGTATTCATATCCACCACTTCCTGGGGTAGGTCGTTCCATGCATCCACCACCCTTTCTGTGAAAAAGAACTTCCTCACATTACCCCTTAATCAGCCTCCCTCTAATCTCATGCTGTGTCCTCTTGTCCTGCTAATTTTCTTATATTGAAACATGTTAGATACTTTCATCGTCTTAATGCCCTTACAGTGTTTGAATGTTTGAGCTCTGTTAATCTGTCCTCATATATTTTCTGATGCAGTCCCTGCACCATTTTGGTTGCCCTTCCCTGGACTGCCTCAATTTGGTTAATGTCCTTGTGAAGGTGTGGCCTCCAGTACTGCACGCAGTACTCCAGATGGGGCCTAACCAGTGTCTTGTAAAGCGGGATTATTAACCCCCTCTTCCGACTTGTGATACCCCTACTAATACACCCCAACATCCCCCTAGCCTTACCTACTGCTTTAGTGGTCTGCTTGGATGATTTTAGGTCATTGGTGATGATGATGCCCAAGTCTGTTTCTTCTCTTGTTACTGCCAGCAACTCCTCTCCCAGCCTATAGGTGGCTTCAGGGTTTCTCTTCCCTACGTGCATGATCTTGCACTTCTTTGCGTTAAACCCCAGTTGCCACTCTTCTGACCATTTTGCTAGTTTATCCAGATCTCTTCTCATTCTGCCCATCCCATCTGGTTCATCTACTGTGTTGCAGATCTTGGTGTCATCTGCAAACAGACAAACCTTACCCTCCAGTCCATCTGCAATGTCACTGATGAAGGTATTGAAGAGGACTGGCCCCAGGACTGATCCCTGAGATACCCCACTTGTGACTTGCATCTCTTCTGACTGTATACTGTTTACCACCACTCTCTGTTTTCTGCCTGTCAACCAGTTTGCCACCCAGTTGATCAACTTCTGACCTACCCCGAGCCTACCCAGTTTATTAATCAATCTTCTATGTGGAACAGTATCGAAAGCTTTGCTGAAGTCAAGGTAGGTGACATCAACTGCTCCCCCTTGGTTCACCACTCCGGTTACCCAGTCGAAGAAATCTATGAGATTAGTTTGACAGGACCTTCCTTTTGTAAACTCATGCTGTCTTGGATCCTGTGCTCCTATGGATTCCAGGTGTTGCACTATCCTTTCCTTAAGGAGTGCCTCCATAATCTTGCCCACTACTGAGGTAAGACTGACTGGTCTGTAGTTCCCTGCCTCCTCCCTGCTACCACTCTTGTGGAGTGGGATCACATGAGCCCTTCTCCAGTCTTCTGGGACCTCTCCTGTGCTCAGAGACTCACTAAACAGTTCTGATAATGGCTCTGCTAGTTCCACCCTTAGCTCCTTTAGTACTCTGGGATGTATGCCATCAGGTCCCATTGCCTTGTCCACCCAGAGCTTATTGAGCTCTTGTAGGACCCTTTCTTTTGTGAAAGGACTAGTGCATGCCTCCCTCCCCATGTGTCCATGGTACTGAGCTGTGGGCACTGTCCTACTTTCTCTTCAGTAAATACTGAGCAGAAGTATCTATTTAGGATAGATGGTTTTACATGGTCCTCCACTTCACACGTCCCCTTATCCCTTTTGATCTTAGCAATACCCCCTCTGGACTTTCTCCTTTCATTAATGTATCTATAGTAAGTCTTGTCACCTTCTTTTACTGTTTGTGCTAGTGTTTCCTCAGTTTGGACCTTTGCCTGCCTTACTGCCTTCCCTGCTTCCCTTAGGGAAGTTTGGTATGCCTCCCTATCTTCATCCTGCTGTGTTCCCTTATATTTCCTAAAGACCCGCCTTTTGGCTCTGACCTTTTCTGCAACTGTTTTTGAGAACCAAAGTGGTTTCCTCCTTCTTTTGCACTTCCTTTTCTCTCTAACACAATAGGATGTTGCTTCAAGTATTGCACCTTTAATGCTTGCCCACTTTGCCTGTACCCCTTCACCTGTATTTCTTTTTGCCAGGGCTAGCTTAACTCTGCTGGCCACCTTATCAAAGTCAGCTCCTCTGAAGTCCCATATTTTTGCCTTGGAATGGGATGATTTAGTTCTAGTGCCCTTCGATGCCCTGAGAATTCCATTTTAGACTACCGCCTATCCTTTTTCCAGTTGGGACTGGTATATTCATCTCTGAAGGTACACCTCTGTGCCATATCAGCGTACCACACACCGGTTGGTAAGCGCTCGTTAGCCCAATTAGAAGCTTCCCATGCTTTTCTGCACGGTTTCTTGTATCTCAGACCCCCGATTAAGGATCCGATTCCTCCCTGGGACCTTCTTATTGGTTTAGAGCAGCTTACGCTGCCTCCCTTTGAAGCAGCCACAGACTGCGAGCTGTGCCTTCTCTCCTGGAAGCCATTAATTTTAGTTGCCGTTACTTCGGCATGAAGGATTTCTGAGCTTCAGGTGCTCATGTATAAAGAGCCTTACTTTTTTTTTTTAATTTTCCTCTTTATGCCCCTACCTTTCGTCGGCCTTTCTGCTCTGGTCACGGACCCTGGAGCCCCGACCACCGGACATCGCCGAATCCCCCAGGTCATCTCTGGCTTGCCCCCCAGAGAGTGGGGCCGCGGTACCGACCCCCTTTATCGGCCGCGGAACTGTAACTGGTTAGGGGAATGGCTCGGTGGCCAATCAGAAGCAATCCTGGGCAGGCGTCATTTGAAGCGCTAGGCAGGATTTTATCCTATACTTCCCTTCCCTCGAGGCGGGGGCGTGCAATGGCATGGCGTCCGCCCACCTACCTCGCCCCTCCTTACCACAGGCGGTGGCGTGAATTCTCCCAGCCTCCGCTGAATCCTCATCGCTCTGGATACTGTCGGGACCCTCCCGGAGAAGGAGAGCTGCCTGCGGGCGCTCAATCCTTCTCCCCGCCTGACCTCAGCGACCGGATCCGTTCCCGAACCGGGTCGCCAGCGTCGCAAGCGGAAATCCAACCGCTGCGCCGGCGGGCCGGCTTAAAGAGCCTTACTTGATTTTCCGTAAGGACAGGGTATCCTTAAGGACCAGTACTAAGTTCCTTCCCAAGGTGGTTTCAGCCTTAACCTTAAACCAGGACATTGACCTTCCGGTATACTTCCCCAACTACACGAACAGAGGGGAAGCTGTCTTACACACTCTAGATGTGCATAGGATTTTGCGGTTCTACTTGGCCAGAACCCGTTCGCAGAGACAATCTGACCAACTGTTTTTATCCTTTGCTCGAAGGATATTGGGTGCGTCAGTATCGAAACAAACTCTCCCCAAGTGGCTTGTTAACTCCATTGACTTCTGTTACTAGAAATGTAATAAACCCTTGCCAGGATCGGTAACGGACCACTCTACAAGGGGGGTGGCTAACTCCTTCGCTGCCTTAAAAAATTGAGCGACATCTGCCATTTGTGCGGCTGCTACTTGGAGATCAGTGCACACTTTCATGAGACACTACAATTTGGACATCGCCTCCAGGCGTAGAGCGGGCTGTGGCCTGGCAGTCCTCCAGGGACTTCTGTCCTGAGAGGTTCCGTTCTTCCTCGATCTCTCCTATCCTCCTCCTGACTAGGTTACCATTACTCCCTTACTGCTTGGGAATCGGTCCTTATGGTGTAACCTGCTGCAAGAGCTTTATCTTGAAGTAAGATAGTACGGTTACTGTACATAAGAACTTACCATAACAGTAGATCTTCAAGAACAGCTCTTGCAGCAGGTAGTTTCCCTTCCACCTTCCCCTCAGGAGGTTTGGTTCTGTTTAACAGCGTCTCCGATGCATCAGAATTATTAGTCGTCTTCTGGAGGCGGATCCTCGGTCTCCCCTTCTGAATCACATCTTTGTGGCGGGAGTCTCCGGTGGGACAGCTGAGGTATGCCAGGGGACTGCCCCATTTATGATGATTCTGACGCGGGGGTTGGGCCGACGTCAGGGGCAGTCCCCCACTTGGTATAGCTAGCTAGAAGTTTTCCGTGGGGTCCTGTTGCCTGCCAGCTTCAGTCCTTATGGTGTATCCTGCTGCAAGAGCTGTTCTCGAAGATCTACCATTATGGTAAGTTGTTACGTAACTGTACTTTATTACACACACACAGGACTAAATCTGTCTGCAAATTGGATCAGCTTTTTGTTTTTCACACCGGAAAGAGAAGGTGCAGCTGTTTCCAAACAGTGTCTTTCCAAATGGTTGGCCAACTGCATTTCTTTCTGTTACCAGAAGTATGGTAAAGTCGTTCCGGGACAGGTGTAAGGACATTCTACCAGGGGAATGGCTGCCTCTACAGTCTGTTTCAGAAATGTATCTGCCACAGACATCTGCGCAGCTGCTACTTGGAGTTTAGTCCACATTTTCTCGAAACACTACAGTTTGGACATTGCCTCTAGGCGCAGGGCTGGTTTTGGACCAGAAGTCCTCCAGGGACTTCTGTCCTAACTCTCTGGCTTTCTACCACATCTCTGCTCCAGCCTTCCATGTTTTCCTGTCCCTTGGACTCTGATTGCGTGGTACTCAGTCCTACAAGTTATTACCTACCGCAAGAGCCCTCTCGAGGTAAGGATAGTACAGTTACGTAAGAACTTACTGTAACAGTAGATCTTGAGAGCTCTTGCAGTGGCTCTTACTTCCCCCACTTTCCCCTATCTACTCACAGCTCTTTTCCAAAAGCCCTTTCTTAGGTTCAGTAGCCTCTTCCCATTCTCCTGTCGTGACTCTTGGAGGTCTCTGGCGAGCGAACTGGAGGGCAGATGTGGGGACCACCCACTGTCACGCTGACGTCCATCACATGCTGTCGGGTGGGCGGTCCCCCATCAGACACTGCTAGCGAACGTTTCCTTGTGGCCCTGATGCCAGGGGGTACAGTCCTACAAGTTACCTACTACAAGAGCCTCTCTCAAAGATCTACTGTTATGGTAAGTTCTTACGTAACTGTACTATCTTTTAGAGGACTGGAGCTCTTGCAGCAGGTACTAATTTACCTTCCACCTTCTCCCCTGGTAGCTGCTTCTCCATCATGGATACCTTTGGTTTTTCCTCATTTAAGAGGAACCTCCTCTGTTCTCTTTTTTTTTTTTTTTTCTCACTCACTTGCCAGGGTCTCCGGCGAGAGAACTAGGGATGCGCTGGGGGACCTCCCCTTTTATACCTTACATGATGTCGGGGGTTGGGGGTTGGTCCCTTGCTGTTTACTACTAGCTAGAAGTTTTCCATGGGTCCTGGCGCTTGCCGGGTTCAGTCCTAAAAGTGTTACCTGCTGCAAGAGCTTCTCTCGAAGATCTGCTGTTACGGTAAGTTCTTACGCAGCTGTACTTTTCTTACTGTTATGATAAGTTATTGCGTAGCTGTACTTTTCTCAGTGTGGAACAGAGGGTTTTTTTTAGAGGCAAAATGGGTGTACCTCGTAATGGTTGACAGTTAAGAGGTATGTTTACTGTCTTTTTACTCAGCATTTCTGCATTGTATTTTCCATCCTAGTATTTACTTTTCCTTTGTACTTTATTTTTAGCTTTTAACTCTGGCACGGTTGTCCTGATTTGTTGATGTATTTGTTTTACTCTGCACTGGTTTGTACTGTAATTGCACTACTTTTATTTTGCACCTTTACTGTTGACTTTTTCATCCCTGTGTCACATCACATCTGGAAATGTTCTGCTCAACAAGTATATGCCAGACAACATATTTGAAATAATTAAATGAATACATTGTTATATGCATTACTGGTGCATAAGTAACCTGTCATCAGGAATATGTTCCAGGCTGTAGTGTTATTAATGAGATATAACCACAGCTTAAAGTGATTCTTAGCCAATCATGTTGCATGAATTGTTCTGCCTCCATGACAACCAAGCACTAATACACTCCTGGGTAATGGATATGGCGGGATATCGCTTCACCTGTGGTATGTAATGAGGTATGAGTCCGTAGACTGAAAGTAACACGGAGCCTTATGCACCTGATAATTAAGCAGTAAGGCATGACAGGGTATGTGGTATTGTGTAATAATGTCACACCACGGGTGGTTGAAGCACAAGGCCACTGGCCGAGTGTGTTCAACACCCGAGAAGTGCTGTTATTACACAATAACACACACCCCATCATGCCTTCTTACTATTACACAATGGCTAGTTTGCTAACGAATAATAAAAAAAAAAACAGTTTATGCATTTTTTTATTAGAATTTTTTTTCCCATAGACGCTTTTATCAGCAACCAGGGGGTGCTACCTCAGTCCTGGTAACTCCGACCCCAGTCCAACCACCAGCACGCGCTCCCCACGGATTAAACACCCCCCCTTCCCCATAACTGGTCTGAGAATGGAGCTCCCCTCCTCCCGGAGAACAATCCAAATTCCGGACGGTCAGCACGGAGGACCAGCGACACGGAGCCATGCATCATGGAACCCATGGCTGCCATTTTTTATATTTTGTTCCCTTTGGTCCCTTCTGGCATCAGCATGGACATGTGCATGGGGCACCCACACGCCACGCCAGCTGGCTACGTGCCAGTCCCTGCTTGCTGCTCCCCCCAGCCCCCACCAAAGGGCGATCAGCAGGTGGGATGACAAACCCTCCCTCCCCGAATGAGGAAAGCAGTCCTCTGGATGCTCAATTCTCTCACCCCTGCCGACCTGCAGTGGCCCTGACTGGTTCTGAACCCAGGTCGCCAGTGTGGCGTGAGGTGTGGCGTCCAGCGCCTCAGCCTCCAGCACCACTGGGCCAGCCCTTTATTAGATTTATTTGTGGGTGGTGGAGTATGTTTAAAAAAAAAAAAAAGTCCAATTTTTTTTTCTGTCAGTAGGTGGAGCTCCTACCAAAATCATTGTGCCCTCCCAGTCTACAAAGGTTTTCCCGTTTAACTGCTGTGTCCTTATGCTGCTATGTTTTATGTAACCTCCCCCCCGACATTCAACCCGGCCATGAAAAGGGTCTGTTTTTATTTTTTGTCTTTTTAATGTTTAAATGATTACTGTTTTTTTCTCTGGTGGTGGAGCTGCTCCATAAATGTGTAGCACATGCTGTGAATAAGATTTTGGAGCCGAGGTGTCATGGCTTATGTTGGATTTAATTTACATTTGCCGGTGAGTACATGAGGAGCAAGGTGAAGATTCAGGCTATGTGTCAGGGTTAATTTAGGACAAAAAGTGAATTTTGTGTTCTTGCCAGCATTTTTCTGTCCAGTCTGAGCAACTTGAGTGACATCTTGACCGGTATTTACTTTATGCACTGTTTACTCAAGCCACTCAGTTTGGGGAAGAAGAAACTCAAGCTGCTGGGTTCAGGAAAAAGAAATGTCACGAGCTGCGATCTTAACATTGAATCTTACTTCGAGGGGGCTCTTGTAGCAGGCAGTAACTGGTAGGACTAAGCTGCTAGAACCACACAGAAAACTTCTAGCTAGCAGTCATCAGCAGGGGACCGATGTCGACACGCCAACGTCTGCCAGTGATATAAAAGGGGCAATCCCCCAGCCCATCCCCGTCGACCTGCGCAGATCATACTCCACAGACTCCTGCTTCTAGTCGACTGCCATTTTCTTCGCATTTCACCGCATTTTGTTATTTTTCTTCAAGTTGCAAGCTGTGCTTTCTGTCATGGAAAGCATTGTTTTTAGTTGCTATTACTTCAGTTCAGAAAATTTCCGAGCTTCAGGCTCTGATGTTTAAAGAGCCTTACTTGGTTTTCCATAAAGGCAGGGTATCTTTGCAGACCAATCCTATATTTTTTCCTAAGATGGTGTCACAGTTTACTTTAAATCAATCCATCCACCTGCCTGTTTATTTTCCCCGAGTATTCTAATCGGGAGGAGGCTTTACTTCATACTCTTACTTGTTCATCGGATGCTCTGTTTCTACCTGGACCGCACCTGTTCTATCAGAAAATCAGACCAGTTGTTTGTTTAGTTTGCCCCCAGAAAAGAAGGGGTTCCTGTTTCCAAACTGTGTTTTCTCTAAATGGCTATCTAATTGCATTATCTATTGCTACTGCAAGTATGACAAGCCTTTGCCAGGCCAGATCAAATGCCATTCTATTAGGGGTATGGCCGCCTCGGTTACCTCCTTCAGAAATGTGCCTGCTGCGGACATTTGTGCAGCTGCTGCTTGAAGTTCTGCCCATACTTTTATTAGGCACTACAGTTTGGACATTGTCTCCAGGCGTATGGCCGATTTCTGACTTGCAGTCCTTCAGGGCCTCCTGTCCTGAAAAAAAAAAAAAAAAAAAACTATGACTGCTGTTGTCCTCCGCCCAGTGACTGAGTCTCTTCCTCTGCTGCTTGGAATTCAGTCCTACCGGTTATTGCCTGCTGCAAGAGCCCCCTCAAAGTAAGATAATACAGTTACATAAGAACTTAACAGTAGGCCTTCCAGAAGAGTTCTTGCAGCAGACACTGTATTCCCTCCCTCCTTTCCCCTGATAGCTGTTTCTCCATTGCAGATTTTCTGCTTTCCTCATTTAAGAGGAGCCTCCTTGGTTCTCCTTTTTATCTGTATGCTGGGGTCACAGGCGGGAGAACTAGGGTGGGCTTTGGGACCGCCCCTTTTATACCATTGGCACATGTTGGCGTGCCAATGTTGGGGGCGGTGCACTGCTAAAGACTGCTAGCTAAAAGTTTTCTGTTTGGTCCTAGCACCTGGTGTCTTAGTCCTACCGGTTAGTGCCTGCTGTAAAAGCTCCTTTCGAAGATCTACTGTTATGGTAAGTTCTTACGTAACTGTACTTTTGTAGGCTGAGCGGATGATGAGACACAATTGGTGTGTGTGCGTGGGGGGGGGGAGTTGTTAAGCTGAAACCACTTGGGGAATTCAGTGTACTGGAGTCATGATGTGACAGTGTCAGCGGCTGTGGTTGAGTGGGGACTGCCGTCGGCTTAGCAGTGGCTTGTGGTCGTCTTTGTACCTGCTTTAGATACAGTGATGTCACTGTCTAATAACATCACTGTGTGTAGGGGTCAGTAACCTAATCAGGTTGCTAGAATTTTTCTTGCCATTGTATAACTGACAATATTCCACCATATCTTACGCCCTAAATTTTATTTCTACAAAAATATAATGAATCTTTTTTTGTGTGAATTAAAAAAAAAAAATGTAATCATGACTGTTTTATGAGTATGTGTACATGTGTAAAACATTCTCATGTGGTCAGTAGGCGATGCATTTGTGAAAATTTAGGTGGCGTTGTTATTGTGGAGCTGCAGGACTGAGTTGTATTTTGTGCACCATCCCCCCAACCCTGTACTGCTAAGCCAGTCAGTTTCTTTTTTAAAGAGCTAGTGGTGCCAAAAAAGGCAGGCAGAATAGCCGGCCCAGTGGTGCTGAGGGTTGAGGCACTGAACACCACACCTTGCGCCATGCTGGCTACCCGGGTTTGGGAACAGGCCTGGGCTGCTGGGGGTCAGTGGGGAGGGGGAGAGGATCGAGCATCCAGAGGACTGCTCTCCTCTCTCGGGGGGAGGGCCCATTTTGTCCCGCTTGCTGACTGCTCTCTGGTGGTGACTGGAGAGCAATATGGGTCCGGAAGCACTCTCCGACGTAGTTATGTCGGTGGGGAGGGGGATGGTAGAAAACAGAAGGAAAAAGGAGCCTGGAAGGGCTTCATGACGGTTTGCCGTCCTGAGGGCCAACCCTGGCTTCTGGATTGGGTCTTTGGAGAGGTGGCACCACCTCCCCGGCCCTGCCATGGGGGACTCTCTGGGGTCGGTGAGTGCAGTGCAGTGGGACCTGAGAGAGTATCCCTCCTCCGGAAGCCCCTGCCAGGGCACGGGGAGCATAAACAGGTAAATAATTAAAAAAAAAAAAAAAAAAAGGCATAAAATGTTAGTAATTTTTAAATGTATTTTTTTATTACTTTTTATTTGTGAATTTTTTTTTCTATGTGCTCATTATATGGTTTTCTACGTAATAAAATTGGGGTGCAGTGTAGGAAGCAGACATATCTAGTTCTGTTCCTCCCACTATATCATCAACATGTGACCTCACTCGTTATGTCACAAGTCTTACTGCATAGAGAACCTAAATATGTAAAATGAAGGGGGACATTTCCTTGTATTTCTGGAGCACTAAGTCACCATATGCAAGTCATTCCTTACCTTTAACAGAAGAGAAGTGAAAGACAGGAAACATCAATGTCAGGTGATAGCCCCTCTAGTTTTTTTAACTTTTTATTTATAAAGTTTTATGTTCATGTAGTAGATACCATATTACATAATTTCAGTAGAGTGAGGAATGCAGCTCTCTGCAGTGGATGTACAGGATATTATTAACAAATAGAACTGTGTGCCACAGGTCAGGTACTCATTCAGAGCAAAGAACTACCCATTATTAAATCTAGGTGTAAAGTCCAGCTTGATTGATCTGAAGATCAGTGTCACTCTCACCACTGTATATCTTGCAAGGTGATAAAGTCCAGAGCATCAAGTCCCAAGTAGAAAGAGAGTTTTGGAGGGGGAAACGGTATGCTGTTGATCAAGGACAGATATAGGTAATGATGTCTTGGCCTCAATTAAGTTGATACACTTACCCACAATCTCAGGCACGGCATAACAGCCCACTCTGCGGGTAGTCGGGAGACTATATGAGGAAATGATAAATGTTCACAAACTGAGAGGAGGAAAAGAAACCCCCAACGTCACAAATTCCATAATTACAGCTTTAATCACAATATGCTTACAAAAAGGAAAATAACTAGGAGCAGCACACAGGGCTCAAACAACAGGACTATCAGTAAAGATTATTGAAATAAAGAAACAGCAGTTTCCAAAAGTTAAACTCTCTGGCCCAGCCTGGTGGCACTGAGACGCTGGCGCCTTACCTCGTGCTACGCCGGCGACCCGTGTTCGAGAACGAGCACGAGTCTTCGGGGGTCGGCAGGGGAGGAGAAGGATTGAGCGTCTGATGGACTGCTCTCCTTCTCCGGGGAGGGGGGTTCTTGGTGGTCAGCACTTGTTCGCCCCCGACGGAGGCTGGAGGACAGGGCGCCGTACCATAAGTAGGTGAGGAGTTGGGCCAGATGTCTGGAGGGAGCACGTGCGGACGCATGTGCACTCCACTCCACTGATGTCATGGCACGGTCCCGACTCCTGGGAGAATAGGAGAAAAAGATGCTGCCGTGCAGGATGGCGGAGGCGCCCGCGAGCGGCTAGCCACCTAATCCGGTCCTCGGTGGGGAATTCGACCGCCCCGGGAAGTAGCGCTTTCAAGGCCAGGTCAGCGTCGGCTGGTGGACGCCGGGGGACGGGGCTGGGGATGCCCTCCTGATACAAGCCAGCGGCAGGAGGAGAGAAAGTAAAAAAAAAAAAAAAAGTTAAACTCTGCCTGATATTGTACGGGCATATTAAACCCCCAGACAATCGTTTGTAAGAGGAAGGTACAACTGTCTCAAATTCCGATTTGAGATATATCCCATCATTAAAATATCTGAATGGGATTCAGGAGCCAAACCAAACTTGCCTAGCCATTAGGTTATCACCTCACGTCGTCATCCGATTTGGGTTCAGGATGCAGCTCTCCGATGATTTTCGCTGCAAAAGTTGCAGCCACCTCAGGGTCCACAAAGATGTACTTTTTAGTTTTATAGCAAACTTGTTGTCTTGCAGGGTAGTTAAGTTGGGCTGCCACTCCATGCTGCAAAAGTTCTTTCTTTGTGCGCTGCAGTTCTTTCTTCTTTGCCTACCTCTGGGCTGCCAGGTCCGGAAAAAAATGCTAGTCGACTCCCTTCCCAAAGAATTTCTCCTCCGGCCCTCGCCTGTAGCAGGGAAATCTGAGCCTCGGGAGAGGCTAGAGTAACTATCGCAGTCAGAGGGCGCCCAGTAGAGTCTCCACACTGCTTCTGCCTCTGAAGGATGGTAAAGACCTTAATCATTAATTTCAGAGTCCAGGGGTATTGACTGCAGGTCAGTAGAGATCAGTCTGTGCACAGAATTAAATAATTCATTTTTCTTCGCAAAGCAAGGAGGAAATCCAACGATTCTGTTATTCGTCTGATGCTGTGAGATCGCAAGGGTTTCTACTCTGGTCTTCAGGTAGGCAAGATCCCGGGCATATGTAGCATTGTAATCGGCCTGCCGAGCATTTACTTCCTTTAGCTCTTGTATCGAGGTGGTATTTTCAGTTATTTTTAGTTCATTTTCTGTTAGCTTTGCCTCAACAGCCACCAGTCACTTATTTGTTTCATCTCCTGTCACCTGCAATTTTGAAAGCATTGCCAGGATTTGAGTGAGGTAACTCCGATTGTAGCAAACTACACGTAGCTGACCCTGTTTAGCGAGGAGCTTGGTGCAGAAGGTAGACGTCAAGCCGCGAGATGCATGTTTGGGGTCTTTTTTTGGGCTCTTGTAGTACCAGATTGCTTAGATACCCTTTGGTACAGTCTCAGATCCACATAAGGTCTTTAATGTGTAGATTCCAAACTTTTAAATTAAGAAATTTTCAGAGCTGTTTAAAAAAGCATTCACCATGTTACTGCTCCACAGCGCCCCGCCCCTCTACTTTTTATTGTATTCATGGTATTCGATCTCTGTGCCTTGCTGCCTGATTGGAAACATGAATCACAAGGTACCAGTCAAGCAGTAGAAGATTGTCTCCTCTTGGTTACTAGTGATGTTCCATTCAGTGAGGTCACAATGCTGATAATGTATAGGGGGAAATAAAACATTAAAAATAGACTTTGTGCCCATAGGCCTTACCCGGTTACTGAAGAATAAAAATAAAATCAGTCAGTTTGACATGCCATGGATGATATATAATTATTCTAAAATTGTTTACTGAAAATAATCAGAAAACAACCTTTGAGCACAAATTGCTTGTTTGCAGAGGTTCCACGTCATATGAGAAAACTATACAGTAGACAATACATGGTACAAGTCCAGTACAAATTCATATTTGATCAAGTTGAACCTCGTTGCAGGGCTACTCATGGTTACATTAGGTATATAGGGTTAGTATGATGCACTATAATACAAATAATCAATTTGTAAGTAAGGTAACTGTGCGACATAGTGCATTATAATAATTGACTAATTTCAATGTGCAGTATATAGGCTTCATTCTGTATAGGGTATTTCAGTATTCGTCCCCTGTGTGATATAAATTGTAATGAAAATGGCATTTCTAACAGCCTTGTGCTTCACTCAGTTTCACAGGTACATTGAGATTGCTATAAAGCAGTGCAGAAGCTCTGGAATAGACTGCAAGATTCATGGTATCAATATAATAGGGCGGATCCGAGCAGAGGATGAGGACTTTGCAGCAGTCCCTTTCCTGGCAACAGATAATGAGGAGGAGGAGGATGATAAAGCCAGCACTGGAAGGTACAGAATCCTGCATCATCTTTAAAAGCTAAGGAGCAAAACTACTGTAGTATGTGGTTCAGTGTTGTTTATGGAAATCCATACACTCCCCCAGCGCTATTGTATCACATACTGTATCAAGGGCTTCTGTTTCAGTGAGCATCATTCAGACGGATTACTTAAAATATCAGGATTGTCACTTGGTGGCCATACTTGTCCTCTCTTCTGATTTAATTTACAGATTAAACAAATTTACCAGTACAACACAGGGCACTGATTGGGTACTACGCAGCAGGGTGAGGGGTGGGTTTGGTGTTGCTTTATGTCACCAACAAATATCATTTGACAGGGCAGTAAGAAAGTAAGATGTTTTCCACAGTAAATCTTTATTCTAAGAAAGTGAATATGGTTCACTATGCACACAGTTCTGGCTGTTCCACCATAATGGTCTGATTGGCCAGATGTCTTCAAGCTAAGCTCCTCCTAGAACCTGGGTGGTGTATCCTCCAACTCCACCCCATGACCCCAGATCTTTCTTTCCACTGGAAGAACAGGTCACCTCCTTCACAGTTCCCACTTTGGTTTTAGTGCACTACCGGCGAACTTTCTTCCAAGTTTTTCGAGTTACTAAAAGTGAATTCACCAGGTTCCTTTGACTCCCCTCAGTGATCAGCAATGGAGCAACGGAAGCCAGGATTTAAATTTTGCATGCGATATCAGCAGAAGATGTTGGTCACTGGCCCCACATGACACATGCATGTACTGCCTGGATGGACAAGAAGACGTGGCCAGGTGTAGTCTCTGATTAAGCATGCTTCCTGAGTCCCTCGAGGACAGGAAGCTCTGGCTCTCAGTGGGTCAGCCTCGAAACGGGATCTGAAGGACCCACCCTAAGGGCTGCAAGAAGGCCTCATCTACGGCCAGGTTAGCTCAACAACTTGCAGCTTTTGAGGCAGAAGCAGCCATAGCGGGACCTCTTCAGTCTCGGTGCTGTTCCCTGGGGTAAGTGCTGGATGATCATTTACTGGACAGTTCCAGTAAATGTACCTGTCCCTACAGACCTTGCTGGAGAGCTGTGCTCACTGTGGTGCTTAACACAAGTGCCACTGGTGCTGGCTGTGGGACCAAGAGTGATAGAGGTCCTCCTGTTCCCTCAACTCGCCCGACCACTCGATGGCTGTGGAGCACTCCTTGGCCATGGGGCAGGTCAGGCTGGTCGAGGGCTCTTCGGTTCCCCCATCGAGCCAGTCGACGTAGACTGTGATCAAGCAGGCCACCAAGATCTTACTTGACCCTGTCAACCAGTTGTGGGATGAGGTTGGGGACTGTATCTCACAGACCCCGGTGCTGCCAGTCCTCACCCAAGAGGACACCATCCTGTTGGTGTCCCCGTCCGGCCCTCTACTGGAACAGCCTCCACCTGTGGTCAGGATTTTCATGCCCACGTTACTGAATATGGGCAGGCACGTGATTTATTCCAATCTGCCACAAGGCTTTTCTAGCCGTTGATCAGTTGGTCAACAGTCTTAGTCGGGGCATTTCCGCTTTCAATCCCGCTCGACCAGGAGGCATCTTTGTTGATGCTTCTTGTCCTATTCATCGTTGAGTGAAGAGGGACACTGTCACAAGATGCATTAGTACTACTAGGAGTTCCTCTAGCAATATTGGGTCATTTGTGGGGCAGGGTGGGGCTTTACCCTCTGGACCTTTGGTTACCTGTCCACTGACAGTGGTACCCTATTGTTCCACACCACACAGGATCTCCTTGCACCTGTCTCTCCATCTATTAAGATGGAGCCGCCATCACCGTAGCTGAAAGTCGACACTCTGTCAAAGGAGACCTGTGCCATCACCGACTTGCCGGGATGGTTGTCGGTGAGGATCACCCCGGGTAACGGTACCTGGGAGGTCCATGGCAAGAAACGGTCGAGGGCCGTTTCTGAGGAGTCCATGAATTACTCTGATTATGAGTTTGTGGCCTCCACAGAGACTCCTCTAGGAGTTCACCACCGAGTGTGGACCGGTATCCTGCAGGGCACTTCTCCAGCTAATCTAGGAGTCCATGTCAGTCCCGCTTGAATCAGTCCAGAAGAGGTCCAAGTACCCCGTCACAGTCATTTTGGACCAGGTTGAATCCCAGGGGCTGCCTACCCTGTGGTTGAGGCAACCTTTGGGTCTGCTCTGGAGCTTTGGCAGCATCCAGCATCCTCTGCCTGCATGGTCCGTAAGTGTATGGTCCCTATGGGTTCCCTTTTGGGATTCTTGAACCACAGCTCCACATAGGAGTTGGTCATGAATTCAGTGTTTCTGTATGTCTGGACACCAGGGGAACATGGACAAGTCTCTGGACAAGGAGTCCTACAAGACTGATGATGCCAAATAGGATGTTCACAGCGGCTGCTCTAGGTCTCCGTCATGCTAGTTATGGCATAATGATGGGCAACTTTGGTCACTCCTTGATGGGGTCTTTGATGCAATCCTCCGTCACCTCCCTATGGATCAACAGTTGGTGGTTACAGTCATCAGAGACCAGGGTCAGTCGCTGACTAAACACCAGCTCCAGATGGCCTTGAATATGAATGAGTCATGAGCCTGTGCCATGGCATTCATCATAGGCCCTGGCTGCATCTATTGACCTTCATGCAGACACCCAGCACAAGATGGCCAATGTCCTGTTCTTGGGCACTGACATGTTCAACCCTTGGGTGGAGGGACATCTCGCATGTATTGGATTCTGTGACATCATTCCAGAAGGACCAGAAAAAGAAGCATAAGAAACAGGGTTTCCAGTACTAGTCCTTTTAGTCACAGCCTCCTCAGCAGCAACTCTAACAGGGGCAGTATCAGGCCTGACTCCCCAAGTCTAGGGTCCTAAGAAGGGAAGGGGGCAGTGTTAGTGGTACCCCTTCGGCCACAGCCACTGAAGCCCCCCCCCCAAAAGCTGCCCAGTGAATGGTCTTCTGCCCATCCTGCCTCTGCCTAATGTCATCATCGGAGGTCAGCTACATCACTTCTTGCCACATTGGTCCAGTATACAGTGCCAGTGGCTCAGTAGGTAGCACACTCGCCTCTGAGGCCGGGAGATCAAAGGGCTGTGGGTTCAATTCCCACATCTGGCACTTAGGTTAATATCTCAGTACTGACACTGTAGTGCAGCATGAGAGGGGTGCTGCACTTCTGAGGTGCCGTCTTTCAGAAGTGATGTTAAACCAAGGTCCCATCTTCCTGGATTGGTGGTAGTTCAGGTGGATGTTAAAGATCCCATGGCACTTATCGAAAAGAGTAGGGGAATTTCCCTGATGTCCTGGGCAAATTTCCCTCATTCACTAAAAATACCACTAGCAGCTTAATCTGGTTCAAGGTCAGTTGGCATTCATCAGTATCCTCTCCCCCGGGTCGTGCCTGAAAATAGGCAGGATTTGTCTAGTGCACTTACCTGGTCAACAAAAACTAAATAAATAAATAAATATCTCAATGGACAAGTGGGTGTTGGATATAATGGGCAGAAGATTGCCTCTGGACTTCAAGGCTCTCCCGACTTATTTCCTCCACGCCTCAGGAGTCCATTGTGTCACAGGACACAGTGTCTGCTCTATGAGAGGGCATTGCTCAGCTCCTTGCAAAAGAGACAATAGCTCATGTCCCGGACAACCTGGCCAGTGAGGGTTTCGTGTCCAGGTACTTCCTTTTCCTGAAATGGATGGGAGGTTGGCACCCCTTACTGGATCTGCGCAGTTTGAACCAGTTCATGCCGGAATCACAAGATCTTATTTCAAGGGACTCTTGCAGCAGGCAGCAGCGTTAGAACTAAGCCACCAGGCGCTAGGACCACACAGAAAATTTTTGGCTAGCAGTATACAGCGGGGGACCACCCCCTAACGTCTGCCTATAGTAAAAAGGGGCATTCCCCCAGCCCATGCTCAGTTCTTTTCCTGCTGTTGACGCACACAAGTCGGGCGTCTGTAGACTCCCGCTTCTAGTAAACCACCATTCTACCGTGATTTACCCATGTTTTATTATATTATTCACCTTTCACAGTATTTCTTTATATTTCTCACATGTCTTTTTCTCCAGCAATGTCTTCAGACCGGCGAATGAAGAGTGCTTGTGGTAAACAGCTTCCCTTCCAGGACTGTCACTCTTTTTGCCTGCTCTGTTTAGGCCCAATCCATGGTACCGGGGCCTTCCAGTACTGCCAGGACTTCATCCCGACCATTCAGAGACATTTGAAAGCCCTATTCCCTAATGGAGAAGAAACTCCATCTTTTCTCCCTGGTCACCGCTCTTGTCGGCGGCTGGCCCTGTATCTTCCTCCCACAGGAAGTCGGCCCCTCCACCACTGGCTGCCCTTACTCCTGGGCTCCACATGGTTCAGCCTCCCAGCCTACTTACCTTCTTGGGCAAAGGCTCTTCCAGGCCTCTGACTTTGTCCCTGGCCTCTCAGCCCCTGCAGCCCAGGCACTTTCTACCTACCGGTCCTCAGCCAGATGGCGCAACCGGTTCTTCGGTCTTGGCGTTGCCTATGTCGGTCTCAGCCTCATCCTCCAGGACTGATGCCTGCAAGCAATGCCGGGGCTTATGTCCGCTCCCCTGCACGTCGCGGCAACTCTCTCTCCCCGGAGCAAGTTGTTTCCTTGCAAAAGCCTTCGGTGCAGGCGACCACGCCAGTCCGGCGCCAGCCTTTGCCTGATCAGACGCCGATTAATCCAGCACCGACCACACCTCAGCCGTTGTCATCTTCTCCACATCCCACATCTGCTGGTCTTGTGGACCTCCCTCGGCCTATGTCTGTGGGACTGACGCCCAGTCCTTCAACTCTTCAGGGGCTGACGCGGGATACCAACCAGATCCCTTGGGATCTGACGCTGCAGGGTTAAATGCCAGATAGCCCTTTGCCCCAAGGGCCGATGCTAGGTAACCCAACTCCATAAGGATAGACGCCAGGGTACCCGACACCAGGGTTTGTCAATCCTACCAACCCGGCGCTACCTCTGTTGTTCGAACTCATGGACTAAATCACCTTGTTTTCGGCATGGTGGGATTTTTTTTGTCAGTGTTTTTATCCTCTTTCCTGGGGCTGGCAGGCGGCCTCCCTTGGAGGCTTCCCACACTCTGCCCTCCCAGCAGGTCCCCCATGGGTTGAGCCCCCCCAGCAGGGCTGGGCAGAAGGGTGTCAGACAACCCCGAAGCCAACATCTAGACTCTGGTGGGACAGTGCGGGCGCTCGGGCCATCATGGAGCTTGTCCGCTCCACTTTTTCTCCCCTCCCATTGCTGCGGTTGCCCAGGTGCATGTGGAGGCACATGGCGATCTGTGGCACCCTTCCTGTTCTAGCTGCTCCCCAGCTGCACTACATTGGGCCTCCACCTGGGGGCAGCTCTGCAGCAGGAGTGACTGGGTCCCCACCAGGGAGAGGAGAGCTGCCTTGTGGCCGCTCAATCCAGCTCCCTGACGACCCAGGCTCGTTTCCGAATGCAGGTCGCCGGTGTGGCGTCCAGCGCCTGAACCCTGCCACCGAGCCAGCTTAGTGGTATTTCATGAAGCAGAAGGATCCCTCTAGGGGACCTCACACTCCACCCCTTAAGGATCCCCCTCCTAATTCAGACGTGGCTGGCCCTAACCACCCCTGCCCCAAAGGGGACAATACTGGGTATCACAAGGGTGGCTGTTGTCCACCGGAGCCGGTCCCTGATTCGGACCTATCCAGGGGGCATTCTTCTTCCTCCTCCTCCTCCTCAGATGAATCCGAAGGTTCTAACCTTCCTTCAGGACAAGAAGAGCTTAGGGATACCCCTACATCCCCTTCTGATGACTCCACATTTATAGACGTCATGATGCACATTCAGTCCCTTATAGGTGGAACATGGAGGAATTGGACCCGGAATGCAGTTCTGGTACCTGTATGTCCTCCGCCTCAGCAGTAGACTTCCATGATAAGTGCCTCTCTTTCCAGATCTGCCGACTCTCTATATAATATATAATATATATATATATATATATATATATATATATATAAAGTTCGAGTTGTGTTATGTATATCTTTCTTGTACATGTGACTTGGAATGTAAATACTCTGCTCCTATGAGTATTGTAAACATGTTGTTCCTTTTGTATTATGTATATTTATATGTAACTGTACAATTTTCCCTGCCAACAGCAGGTCCACCTTGTAAATGAGCTTGCTCAATGGTGATCGCCTGGATAAATAAAGATTTGATTGATTGACCAGGCAACAGGGAAAGATCCTGCACCTCATGGCCTGGTTCCTGAGCAGCTAGAGTTCCAGGCCTTGTTCTCTCGGAGAATGTGCTCCATGTTGTGGAGGCCTCCAGAACAGAGTTGACTCTCAGATGTTAAGTCTTTAAATGGAAGAGATTTTCTATTTGGTGTCAGGTCAAGGGGCTTGGCCCCTTGCCTGCCTTGTGGCTAGCATCCTGGACTACCTCTGGTTCCTTTCCCAGCTGAAATGACAGGCGATGACATCCACCTGTCCAACCAGCAGAACAGGTACATGGGACCTCACCGTAACATAGAATATGATGGCAGAGAAGGACCACTTGGCCCACCCTGTCTGCCCATTTTTCCCTTCTTACGTTGTCACTGCAGACCCTACTTGATCTGCAGGACTTTCACCCTCCCCCCCTTCCTTTCTACTATGATTCCATTGTGCCTATCCCATACTTCTTGAGCCCCACCTCTGTTTTCTCCCCCAGCACCTCTGCTGGAAGGCTGTACCAGGAGTCCACCACATTTCCTATGAAGAAGTACTTCCTCACATCTCTCCTAAATGTACCCCCCTCCAGCTTCGCAGCCTGTCCCCTTATTCCTGAGCACCTTTTTTTTTTCCAGAAAAATTCTTCTCTCCTTTATCTTATGTATCCCCTTGAGGTATTTATAGGTCTCTATCATATCGTCCCTCTTCCCTCCTCCAGGGTGTACATATTGTGGTCCTTTAGTCTCTCCTTGGAGGACTGTTGATGCAGACCCTGCACCATTTTCGTTGCCTTCCTCTGGACTGCCTCCACTCTGTGTGCTTCCACAGATGTGGTCTGCAGAACTGGTCACAATACTTTGGGTGGGGTCTTACCAGCAGTCTGTACAGAGGCAACACTCTTTCTGTTGATAATACTCCTCCGTATGCACTCCAACATCCCACTGGCCCTCCCACCTGCCTTGTTGCACTGCCTGGCCACCTTTAGGTTATCAGATATGAGTACTCCAGGTCTCTTCCCTGCTTGGTATTCATCAGTACCACTCCACCCATTTTGTACTGTGCCCCCGGGTATTTGTTCCCTAAGTGCATAATTTTGTAATTTTTCACATTGAAACCCAGCTGCCATACCATTGACCACTTCTCAAGTCTCTGCTCACTCCTTCCACCCCCAACCCCAGGGTGTACACACTGTTAGATTTTGGTGTCATCTGCAAAGAGGCAGTCCATCCCTTCCAGCTCCTCTGCAGTGTCCCTTATAAAAACATTAAAGAGGAATGATCTCAGCACTGTTCCCGGAGGAATCCCACTGGTCACCCTCCTTTCTTCAGAGGGAGCTCCATTTACCACCACCCTGTGTCCTCTATCCCCTAACCAATTTCTTATCAAGTTTACCACCTTTGGACCCACTCCTGAACTACTCAGCTTGCTTACTAGTCTTCTGTGTGGAATGATGTTGAAAGCCTTACTGAAATCTAGGTAGACCATGCCCACCGCTCCACCGTGATCTAATTCCTTTGTCACCCAGTCAAAGAAATCTGTCAGAGTCATTTGATATGACATCCCTGCTGTGAATCCATGGAGCCTTGGATCTTGTAATTAATTGGATTCAACCACAACCTCCATTGCATACTCTGTGACTCTGAGCAAGTCACTTAACCTCCCCAGTGCTCCCAGGTTGCCCCTGAAAACAGGCACTTGTGCCTAGTGGGCCTTACCGGGTTACCAAATGACTAAAATAAATAAGATATTCCACAATCCTTTCCTTCAGCAGTGTTTCCATTAACTTTCCCCACCACCGCTGTTAAGCTGACTGGCCTATAATTTCTAGCCTCCACTCTGCTGCCACTTTTGTGAAGTGGGACATCTACCCTCCTCCAGCCCTCTGCAACCACTCCTGCTTCCAGTGAGCTGTTCAATTGAACCGTCAGAAGTGCAACCAGTTCCCCCCTGAGCTCATTCAGTACCCTTGGATGCACCCCATCTGGCCCCATTGCTTGGTCCACCATCGGATTAGCAAGTTCTTTCAGGACTCTCCTCCGAAAGAGGACTAGTGTCTACCTCCTGCACTCCAAAGTTTCTGTAACTTTTTTGTTGTTCCTGTTGTTCTTCTTCCTCTGTGAACACTGAACAAAAGTTCAGGATGTCTGCCTTTTCCTGTTCCCCCTCTGCACATTCCCCCTTCCCTTTTTAGGCTTAAAATCCCGCTCTTGGTCTTCTAGTTTTTGGTTACATACCTTAAAAATGTCTTGTCCCCTTTCATTACCTCCTGGGCTGTTCTGTCTTCAGTTTGCACATTTGTACTCCTTACTGCTTTCTCTGTTTCCCCTGAGACACTTCCTGGCCCTCCTTCCTCCCTTTTTCCTTATACCTTCTGAATGCTACCCTTTTATTTATTTATTATATTGTATAAAACAGCTTTGAGCTTGAGAAGCTCTTTTACATTTGGGGGATCAGAGAGTCCACGGGCTCTGGACTCCTGAGGAGTCCCGATGGCACATCAACCTGCTGGTGCTTCGTGCAATTTGGCTGGTGCTGACTGTATTTGCTCCATATGTTCGGGATCAAGTGGTCAAAGTCCAGACAACAACCCCACGACCATGTACTACCTCAACAAGCAGGGTGGGACACACACACTGCCTTTTGTGCAAGCAAGCTGTCAGCTTATGGACTCTCCTGCGCTGCCTGGAGGCGGATCTCCTAGTCATCCATGTGGCAGGAGTCTCCAGTCAGCTGGCAGACACCCTTAGCCAGGTGGGCAAGGCGTCTCAAGGGTGGTTTCTCCATCCAGAGGTAGTATACAGTCTGTTCTCCCAGTGGGGCACCCCTCAGGTGAACCTGTTCACCTTCAGATAGAACACAAAGCTGAAGCTGTTATGTGCCTGCCCCCCTCAGCAAGGCTCACTGCAGGGGGATGCCTTCTTGAGCCCTTAGACCCCAGGCCTCTTTTGTGCCTTCCTTTGACCCAGAAGGTGCTGCTCAAGGTCAGGAGGGACAAGGCACAGGTGATCGTGGTGGCTCCGGACTGGCCACGCCAGTTTTGGTCCCCCTGGTCGCCTCAGCAACTGGCTCCTGAGGCGTCTTCCACTACTCCCGAACCTGCTCTCCATCAGTCGGGGAATGTACTCCACCAGGACCTTAAGACAGTAAAAATAAATGAATGGAATTTAAAAGAAACTGAGACCAGGCAAGTCTTATGAACTGAATAAGCAGGTGTGTTCCCCTGCTCTTAAGATATTTGTTTCAATGTTATCTTAAATATAAGAGAGTAAGAGATGAAAAAGTAATACTGATATGTCTTATTCTCTTTCAATTCCAGCTTGCTTGCACAATAAGGAGTTTGGGAGGATAAGGGACTGTATGCCAAGGATAGGCTTCATCTTGGCCCGTTAGGGAAGGAAGTCCTTAAACAGGGGATGGCTGACTACATTCAAGAAAGGTGGGGTTTAAACTTGTGGGGGGATAAGGGAAGGGCTGACCAGAAGCCCTCTCCTCCAGATGAGGGGAGTAGCCTTCAAACCCAAGGGGGGGAGGGGGGAACAGACTGGGGGTGGAGGTTTCAGGAGGAGCAGAGGGAGGATGGAAGTACCAAAAGAACCTGGCTGGGGTCTTCACAAAGGGACTAGGGATAAGGGTCGGGGGGTGGTGTTAGTAAATGCCAGGAGCTTGGGAAACAAGTTGCCAGAGTTCCAGGCCATGCTGTTTGGGGGAGGGGTTGGATGTGGCGGCAGTCACAGAAACGTGGGCCAGCAAAAACCATGACTGGGACCTAAACATGTGGGGGTACATTATGCTTAGGAAGGATAGAAAGGAGGGCAGAGGGGGTGGAGTGGCTATGTTCATTAGAGATGACATAGAAATTACTAGGGTAGAAGAGGCAGAGGGAAACGTGGAGGCCTTATGGGTCACCTTACGAACCCCAGCAGGAGGTAAGGTCAAGCTGGGTGTAGTATATAGGCCCCCCCGGGATGGGTGATGTTCTGGAGGATGGTTTGCTGGACTACATCATTGCCCAGTGTGGACCAAAAGGGGAAGGAGTGATGTTGATGGGGAACCTTAATATGCCAGGTACAAACTGGGGAACCATGTCCTCTAAGCTGGCCAAGGAGCAGAGGCTGCTGGACGGCTTCCAGGATGTGTTCTTAACACAGCATGTGATGGAGCCCACAAGGGAGGGGCATGTCCTGGACGTGGTTCTGGCAGATGGGGATCTGGTAAGGGACCTGGTTGTAGAGGATCCCTGACTGGGAGCGCACCCATACTGTCTGGTTTCAAATAAGCATGGGGGGAAGGGGGGTGAGATCTAGGACACTGGTAGTGGACTTTAGGGGGGCAGACTTTGTGGGCATGGGAAATATTGTCAAGGATCACTTGAAGGGGATTACATCAATGACAAATGTGGAAAAGAGATGGGAGGTCATAAAACGGGGACTTCCTGAGGCAGTCAGGACCTGCGCTAAGGTGAAACGTAAGGGAGCAAGGTCACATAAACCATGCTGGTGGTCCAGTGAGGTTCAGGTAGCGGTCAGAGAAAAGAAGGCGGCCTACAAAAAATATAAAACAAGAGGGGATAGGGATAAGGAAATGTACCATCTTGCATCTAGAAAAGTCACCCGGATGGTGAGGGGCAAAGTCCAGTAAAGAGCAGCGGCTGACACAGGGGATACATGGAGGGGAAAAGGGGTTCTTCCGGTACATTGGGGAGCAGAGAAAAACTAAGGGCCATCTCAGCAGATTGAGATCAGAAGGAGGGTGGGTGGAAGAGGCGAGGGACCAGGCAGAGGTATTAAACGAGTACTTCGCCTCTGTGTTCACTAGGGAGGGGGATGGGATATCTACAAAACAAGGCACGATGGGGATGGATACGGCAGTGAGTGGGATCAGGGGAGCAACAGAAATGGAGCAAGAGGGCGGGAGAGGTACCCCAGGGGTGTCACATCAGGATAAGCATAAAAAGGCCGGTACGGTGAAGGGGACGGATGATGCTATCTCCACCGAAAGGGTGTGGATAGCCCTCAAGGCCCTAAAGAAAGACAAATCTCCTGGGCTGGATGGCATTCATCTGAGAGTACTATGGGAATTGGAGGACATACTGGCTGCACCCCTGGCAGAGCTCTTCAAGAGGTCGCTTGAGACAGGGAGAGTACCTAGGGAGTGGCGAGAGGCACATGTGCCAGTTCATAAAGGGGGGTCGAGGGAAGTACCAGGTAACTATAGACCCATCAGTTTGACCTCGGTGGTGGGAAAATTAATGGAGAGTATACTAAAGGAACGATTGGTGGTGTACTTGGAGGAGGTGGGAGGTCTGGATAGTTGGCAACATGGGTTTGTGCCAGGTAGATCATGTCAAACCAATCTTGTGGAGTTCTACGAATGGGTAACATCAGAACTGGACAGGGGAAAGCCTGTGGATGTATTATTCTTGGACTTCAGTAAGGCGTTTGACTCTGTCCCCCACAATGGTCTGGTAGAGAAACTGATGGGGTTGGAAGTAGGCCCTTTGATGGTCAGATGGATTGAAAACTGGCTAGCTGGACGCACCCAGAGAATAGTGGTCGGTGAGGATCTCTCAAACCCTAGAGAGTTCGGTAGTGGGGTACTGCAGGGCTCGTTCCTGGGTCCGATCCTGTTTAATGCATACATATCGGACTGACATCAGGGAGGGTATAGGGTGTGAAATGAGTCTCTTCGCTGATGACTCCAAGCTGGGAGCAGTAGTTGAGGGGGAAGAGGGGAGGTTGGCCCTGCAAGGGGACCTGGACACCCTGGAAAGCTTGCTCACACATGGAAATTAAATTCCAATATCACCAAGTGCAAGGTGTTACATCTTGGGTGGGGAAACCCTAAACACAGGTACACCCTGGGAGGGAGGTGCTGGAGGTCTCAGTAGGGGAAAAAGACCTAGGGGTCATGGTGGATGCATGTATGAATAATTCTGAGCAGTGCAGGAGAGCGGCTAGCAAGGCAAACAGGATGTTGGGATGCATCGTTAGGGGGATCACCTCCAGGAGGAGGGAAGTGATTCTGCCGCTGTACAATGGACTGGTTAGACCACACCTTGAGTACTGTGTACAGTACTGGAGACCACACTTGAAGAGGGACATACAGCTCCTGGAGAGGGTACAGAGGAGAGCAACTAAGATGATACGAGGGCTAGGGGATTTGACGTATGAGGACAGACTTGAGAAGCTCTGCCTGTTTTCATTGGAGGAGAGGAGAGACAGGTGGGACATGATTGAGGTCTTCAAGTACCTCAAGGGAATAAATAGGGTAAACATGGAGGGAATCTTTAGACTAAAGCAGGGAGGTATCACCAGAGGGCATGGTTTGAAGTTGGAAGGTGGAAGGGTGAGTGGGGAAAAGAGGAGGAGGTTTTTCACTGAGAGGGTGGTGGACCCTTGGAATGCATTGCCTCGCGAGCTGGTTCAGAGATCCACAGTGGAGGGCTTCAAGAGAGGGTGGGACAGACACATAAAGTGGATGCATCAGATGATGGCCTGGCCTGGGGGAGTGGGGATGGATGATAGGGGTTTCTGGAACACAAGGGGGGGGACCTCGGCACCCAATTAGGGATCTGAGGTTCAAGCAGACTCGATAGACCGTAAGGCCTAATCTGCTGCCAATTAGTATGTTAGTATGTAATTAATGCAGCTCAGAAAAAGGAAAACAAGATATAATGTCCGTAATTAAAAAGAAAAAGCAGCTCATTTATTGCCCGAAGAAGGAACATAATGGTTCCGAAACGTAACAAAATATAAATTTATGAGAGCGCTGAAATTTAAATAAAGAACATAACAAACATATGGAGTACTGAATTTATAATTGTGGGTGGAGTACCATGAACTCTTTGATCAAACTGTATGTATCCGGCTGTGGTTTACTCCTTCATTGAAGCAAATATAAAGAAAATAAGGGAACCATGGGAGACACTAAGTGAATAGAGACCAAATAGGTAAATACCATCACAGGGGTTATTTATCACCTGTTGCTGGACATCCTGAGTGAAGGCAGTATTCTGCAGCCAGGAATACTCTCTAATGCAAATGCCTACAGCTGCAGAGTGTGATGCTGCGTCAAAGGCATCCATAGAAGCTTTGAGCTGGTGACTGTTGAATACAGATCTTACTTCGAATGGGAGGTTTAGTAGCAGGCTACACCATTAGGACTAAGCTGCCAAGTGCTAGGACCCCATGGAAAACTTCTAGCTAGCAGTCTACAGTGGGGGACTGTCGCCTGACGTAGGCCCGCCCCCGATCAGCCAGTGGTATGAAAGGGGCAGTCCCCCAGCACCACCTCAGTTCTTTCCCGCCGTTGACCCACACACATCAGTTCCACGGATACGTTCTGCTCTTAGTCGACTGCCATTTTTATGCTTACTTGTGTTTTATTTTTGTTTAACTAGTGCTATATTTCAACTCCTTCATGCATGTCTTCTTATCCGACTTCATCAGCTGAGTGGCAGAAATCCAAGTTGCCTGTGGCAAGCAAATAACGTTGAAAGATCGCCATTCGGCCTGTCTTATCTGTCTCAACCCTGACCACAATTCTGAGGCCTACCCCGCATTGCTTAAGCTTCAACCACAGGACCAGGATCTGCCGCCTGAAGACCTTAAGTTACCTGTTGGAAAAACAACTAGCCACCATGCAAAGGACCCCTTTGGGATGCAGCTCTTATTCCTCAGTTCTGGGGACTTCTCCCTCTTCTTCAGCCCATAAAGAGAAGAGAAGAAATTCAACAGTAAGCATCATCACCGGAACAAGGACAAGGATAGATCCCGGTCAGACTCGTGTTCCAGGTCCCCGCACAAGTCGGCAGCCTCGTCGAGTTCCTTCTCCCACGGGAGGTCAGTGTCTGCCCTCCGGCAGCCTTCATTTCTTCTGGGCTCCCGTTGGCGAAGCCTCCCATCTTAGTCCTGATGTCTGGCATGGGGTCTTCAGGGCAATAGGCCTTCAATCAGTCAATCTTTATTTAAACAGGAGAAGCACCATTGAGATAAACTTATTTACAAAATAGTCCTGGGTGGACAAAGCACATAACATTGACACTCGAAAAGAACAAACTTAGGAAAATAAAATACAATAAATATTTTTATTTTATTTATTTGAGACTAGGATTACAAGTACCTTTGAGCCGGAGCTCTTTTACAAAGGTTCCACGTCAGTAGAAGTACAATATAGGCAGTACAATTAGATAAGTCTGTATAAGCATTTAAACAATCGGTTACATTAACATGAATGCATACATTCTGGTTAAAACTAATGCCAGTGGCATTTAAGGGTACACTGAGTTACGATCCAAGGAAGGACACAGATGGTAGGAGCAGCCAGTGGCATTCTCAGATACGTAGAGAAGTGCAGATGATGGAGGAGGTGCTGAGGGGAAAGGAAGGGATGGGGTGTAGAAGGATAGGGGAGGAAGGAGAGAAGTGCTAAGTTGAACCGGGAGCTACTGGTGGATGGGCAGTAGCAGGGAAACTGACTTAGAGGAGACAGTCACAGGTGCTAGAGGCAGAGAGGAGAAGACTGATCTTGGATTTGAAAGTGCCAAGCTTAGGAAGGGAGGAAATGTCACTGCCGAGACCATTCAACCAGCTGGGGGCCCTATGAACAAAAGATCTTTGGCCCTGAGTGATACAGCAGTGAGGGACACGCAGGAGTTGTGATTTAGCGCCCCTAGTGTGGCGGTGGTTACAATTTGGACAAAGGAGAGCTGGGGGGTATGGCCCAGAGTTATTTTCTATGCCATTATGCATGTTTGGTACTTTAAGCAGTTAGAGAGCTTTAGCCATCCAGTTTGAGCATAGAGGTCACACGTGTGATTGAGACAGTGTGAACCAGTGATGAGCTGACAGGCTTTGTTGAGAGCCACGGAGATGCGTCTGAGGGGTGCCAGTAGCAGAGCCATATATTATCAGGCCATAGTCAATAATGGAGACAACAGAGCTCTGAACAAGAATCCTTAAAGCTTCTGGCATGAAGCATTGCCTGTGCCTGTAAAGTAGCCCTATGTGAGTATTTGCAGCTTTCGCAATGCTGTCGATGTGCGCACTGTAAGATAGGTTACAGTTACTTGTGACTTGGAGATATTTAAAGGACTGCACCTGTTCGAGGGCAACACCAAGGCAGTTAGTGATGGACAGGGGTGTTGCCTGTGCTTGTTGTGCGAGCTGCTGAAAATAATTCTTTTTTTTTTTTTTACAGTTTAGGATCAGTTTATGTTTACTGAACCAGTTCTCCACTGAGGCAAAACCAAGTTGTAGATTGTTTTGGAGTAGTAGCAGGTCCTTATGGGTGGAGAGAATTACGGCGTCATCAGCATAGAGAAGTATTTGTTCTGGGCAGGATTGAGGAAGGTTGTACAAGAAGAGACTGAATAGAAGGGTGCCCAATATGGATCCCTGCGGGACTCCTGATTGGACAGGTCTGGCGTCAGAGAGGATATCAGCTATTCTGACTCTTTGAGATTGGTTATCCAGATAGCTTTCGAACCAGGCCGTGGAGTCCGGAGAAAGCCCGGCCTTTAGAAGTTGCTGGAATAGTAGACTGTGATGTACGGGTCGAAGGCCTTAGATAAATCAATAAAAAACAACCCAGCTAGTTGACCATTGTCCAGTGAACTGTGGATGGCTCCGGTGAATTCCAGAAGGGCAGAAGTGGTGCAGTGCCCTTTTCTAAACCCATGTTGTTGGGTGCACTGGTTGTTGTGTTTGTCCAGATGTACAGTGAGTTGGTCAGCAACAATGTGTTCCAATGCCTTTGAGAGGGGAGGTAATATAGAGATTAGCTGATAGGTCACATGGAGAGCCCTGTCACCACTTTTGTGGACCAGTGAAACAGTAGCAGATTTTCATCTGTCAGGGAACTGGCTGAGGCTGAGGGAGAGATTGTAGATCTTTGTTAGTGCTGCAATCACTTCGTCAAGGGTGAGGGACAGCAGCTTGAGATCGAGTGAGTTGCCACTCCTTCTGGACTTGGCAGTTGCATTGGGTAATATATTTGTGAGCATCATGCATCCTGACTGCTTTAAAGTAGCTACAAGGAAGCCAGAATACAAAAGATAAAATATACAATAAATAATATGTCACATGAGATATTCAGTAAATAACATTTACAATATTTACAGCCTAGAGTGGTGAAAAAATTGGGAAGGGAAGAAAAGAAAGAATGGGGGCAGCAATTTAATAGGAGAGGAGAAGAGGCAGATGAAGACACCAAGCGAATAAGTGGTGCTTGGGAGAGGGGAAGTCAGGAGAGGAGGGGTGAGGTAGTGGGAAGGGGGAGAGGAGGGAGAAGGCTAGGTGACGGGTCACTGGGGACTTGAATCCTGCCTAGTAAAGTAAGAGAAGAGGGTAAGAGGAGATAAAGCTCACAAAGGATTCCAGTCTAACCTAGAAGGATAGGGAGGTGGATGGGCTTAACCAGTGAGCATGCTAGAGTTCTATGGCTTGCAGAAACAGTTGTAAGTTTCTTTCAACAGATGGTGAAGCAGCTTTTTGAAGGTAGACATGCTAACAATTTGTGGGAGTTTCAGGGATTTTTAGTTACTGTTGCAGATGGAAGGAAGTGAATAACTTAAAGAAGAGACACCATGCCGATTTCTGACTCTGGGGCTGTCGAATGAGAGGCAAGAATATCGTCTAAAGGAATAAGTTCCCTAACTAGGAGATTAGAAATATACTGGGGAAGCTTACCCGATATGGCTCTGTAGAGCCAAGTTAACACATATTTTGTTTTCCTCATTTTTAGGGAATGCCAGACAAGTTGGGCATAGAGGGTGCAATGATGGGTGTTGTATGGCACGTTAGTGATGAATCTGAGGGCTCTGTGGTACAGGGTGTCCAGTTTGGAAAGAGAAGTGACAGGACAATTACTGTAGAGAAGATCGGTGTAACAGCTTAATCTGGTTCAAGGTCAGTTGGCATTCATCTGTATCCCCCTTCCCCGGGTCGTGTCTGAAAATAGGCAGGATTTGTCTAGTGCACTTACCCAGTCAACAAAAACTAAATAAATAAAAAGTCCAGGAGTGGAAGAAAAGTTGTTTGATCTAGCCTTGTTTTTGCCTCTACAGTGAGAAGGTGCTTGATTCTATAGAAATTCCTAATGTTTGTCTAAGTTTTTTGACTAATTCTTCAATGTGTTGTGTGAAAGAGAGCCTACTGTTGATCCAGAACCCAAATTGTTTGAATTTATCTACTGGTTCTAGAGGTTCATCAAGAAGGGTTATGATCTGGGGCCTAGCACCTTGAGGATAGCTGATTGTGGAGTTAACCTGGGGGGAAAGAAACATGACTGTGTGTTTTTTTTTGGTGTTGAGCAGTTTGAGGTGCAGTAGGTTGTGCTGCAGCAGGCAGAATTCTTGCTGTAGGTCTGAACAGGCCATTTCCAGGGACAGTTTATTTATTTATTTATTGAATTTTGATGACCGGGTAGGCCCACTGGGCCCCGGAGGTCCCTTTTTCAGGGGCGACAGGGGAGTTACAGGACTAGTAGGATACACAGTTATTAAAGATGTAGATTATTGCATGTAAACAGGTGAATATATATAGCAATGACATATTACATAGCAGGTTACAAAGATTAGCAAAGTGAAACAAAGGAGGAGAGCCAGAGCAGCACCTGGGTCACAATTACCCGGGTAGAGTATTTTTAGAGGAGAGCCTGTAGAGAAGGGTTGGGGCTCCCAGCTCAGGTTGGAGTGAGGTAAGTGTTCAGGTAGTAGGGTAGTGTGGAAGTGTCAGGTAACATTGCAGTGGCATTGACTCGTGGCAAGCATGTGTGCCTTGAGTCTTGTTCGGAAGCTCGCAGGTGATGGAGCTTCACAAACCTCAGGAGGAAGGTAGTTCCATAGGGAAGCAAGGTTTAGCAATGTACAGTATGGTGTCATCTGCGAAGAGGTGTATATTTGCTAAGGATATGTTAAGATCAATGTCGTTATTGTAGATCGCGAATAGGATAGGCCCAACAGTGGAGCCCTGGGGGGATTCCTCTCATAAGAGTTTTTAGCGGGGAAGAGTTCACACTGAGCTTTAACCTGTTGCTGTCGGTCAACTAGGTAAGAAGTAAACCATTTGAGGGAGGTGTCGTTTAGGCCAGTATTCCGCAGCATGTGCAAGAGGAGATCATGATCTACCGTATCGAATGCTTTACTTAAATCTAGAAATAGAGTACAGATATGGTTCTTGGTGTTGAGCGCCAATTGCCAATCGGTTACTTTGGCTAAAACGGTTATGGTGCTGTGTTTGGGTCTGAAACCGGATTGAAAGGGATTTAATGTGTTGTATGTTTCAAAGTGTTCTCTGATTTGGGAGTTAACAAATTTTTTTAGTAATTTGGAGAGGATTGGTAATGGGGATATGGGCCTGTAATTGTTTAGGTCACTTGGATCTCCTGATTTAAGGAGAGGGACGACGTGTGCTACTTTCCACTCAGGGGGGGAGGACTCCTTCAGCAAGAGATTTGTTTAAGAGATGAGTGATGGGGCAGTCAGCACTTGGATACCGAGTTTCAAGAAATACGAGTCAGTTTGGTCTGCCGCAGAACTCTTAGTAACGTCAAGGGCTAGTAGGTCTTCCACCTGTTTAAAGGTAGTTCAACTAAAACTGAAAGAATTTGCGTGGGACGGGGCACTAATAGGGGGAGGAGAGGTGTTTGAGTTAAGAAGAGAGGAGCGCAATGTACTGGCAGGGGATGAGTCGAAGGCAAGACCCGCTATAGTAAAGTGGTTATTTAGAAGGTTAAGGATGTCCTTTTTGCTAGTGGTTGTAATGTTGTCAGAAGAGATCTTTACGGGGTTGGCGGGCAAGGGTTGTGGCCTTGTATTTCTCTCAGGGTCTTCAGAATTTGTTTGGGTTTTCAGAGGATGAGTCCAGGGCTGTCTGAAAGTATTTCTCTTTTTTGGCTCTGATTAATTTTGTGTAGAGGTTCCTGGAGGCTCTAAAAACTGCCCAGTCGGCTGGTAATTTAGTTATACATGTCTTTTTCCAGAGGACATCTCTTTTGTGTTTGGGGTGACTTAAGAGAATTGTTGAACCAGGGGCAGGATTTTTCCCTAGTTCTGATTTTGACTAGTAGGGCGTGTTTATTGATAATCTGTAGTAACCTGGTTTTGAATACAATGTAAGCTAAATCCACTGAGGGAGCGAGGTAAAAGTCTTGCCATCTGATGTTACTGAGTTCTGACAAGAAGTGAGCACAGTTGAAGTTGCGTCAGCTTTGATATAGGTAGAAGAGGAGTTGGGTTTGGGCAAGTATCTCACACAAGCGATGGTATTATGATCACTTATATCATTTAAAAAAAAAAACTGTATTGGTAAAATTGTGAGGTTTGTTAACCAGGATGAGGTTGAGTAAAGTACTCTTTGCAGAGTTTTTGGAATTAATACGAGTGGCCTCTGTCATTAGCTAAGAAAGGCCGAGCATATCACAGAGAGCTTTTATGGGTGATGAACAGGGAGAGAACCAATCCAGATTCAAGTCACCCATAATGATTAATTCCAAGGTTTGTGGACCAAGCAAGGATTGGAGGAGATGTAGCAATTGAAGCCCCCCTGAGGACGGCCTGTAGCAACCAGAAATAATTAACGACTCAGTAGGGAAGATACTAACTTTAATAATAAGGTATTCAAATTCTCTGAGTGAGACGGAGAATTTATCTCTCACATATATTGTGACTCCCCACCACCACGTCTGGAGGATCTGTTGGCCCTGAACACATTATATGAGGGGATATTTAAGACCTGATCAGGAGTATGAGATTTTAGCCATGTTTAGGCGATAACTAAAACATCTGCATTAATGAGACAGACCCAGGCCTGGATGGTGTTCAATTTTCTTAGGAGACTGCAAGTGCTTATGTGCATAAAGCTCAGACCTTTATCGTGGGCCAGGTCAGAAGGGGCTAAGATGGGTGCCTGAGGGCCAGGGTTCGGCTCCGCATTCCCTGAGCATAGTAAGAGTAGGAAAAATAGTTTAAGGGCACAAAATAGGAATTTGAGGAACAGGACCAGTCCTTGTTCGGACTGGGTAAAGGAAGCTTGTGTAATCTGCTGGTTGGTATAATTTATAAGGGTGAAGGAGGCATGTAGGACCACCCTAGCGGACAGGATATATGGGATGTTGATATTACTGACAGGTATTTGGATAACAGGAAAGGCCTTAATAGCTAAAGGATCGGTGCCAGAATGGGAGAAGTAGGGCAGAGTGATACAGGGGAATGTGCTGGTTGCAGTCAGTAACTTGGTATAGCAAGAGTCTAGCACACGTGGGATAAGGATCAGCAGTGTAAGCACATGTAAAAAGTAAGGCTTAATATAGCAGATTCCATTCGTCCGTCCTTACTCCTGAGTTTTAGGCCTTACAAACATGCTTCTGGGCCTAAACCTGGTGGATCAGACAGTCTCTCTTTGGGTGGCGGGTCAGAGCCCATTGCATGCCTGGCTGGGGCATCTGTGCCACCAGACTAGGCCTCAGGGTTCGGCATCAGCAAGCAAAGCCAGGAGCAGGAACTCCAAAAGAAAGCCCGCTCCTTCAGCAGACGCCCTCTCAGCTGTTGTTGGCTGGTACCCCAGACTGGTGTCAGAAGACGCCTGCCTCCCCATTGGCTTCTCTGGAGCCGAATTGGGCAATGCCCTCCCTGTCATTGCCCGACCATCGGACGTCACTGGCTACTCCAGACCTTTCTGTATCAACGACCGAAGACCGGATGCCAACTGCTCCGGTGCCCCCTATCCCAGCACTTCTTAACCCGATGCCAGATAACCCAACGCCCGCAGGGCTGCAGCCAGATAACCCTGTGTGCCCCGACCTGACCACAGGGTCACCTGCTGTGGAGGGTCCGACACCAGGGCCCTTTGACATCCCTCCCCCAATGCCTGGGCCCTCCAGCATCCCGCTGGTCTCGCTTACAGATGTCGGGACCATGTTTAACTCTTGGTGGAATACTATTAAAGGGGACCATCTGCCTAGGAGCCCATCCCCAAAACCCGCTCCTTCCGGGGCCCAGCCTCCGGCACCCCCTAGGCAATCTGCTCCCGCTCCTAAGCAACCTACCCCTCCATCGAGGAAACCTTTGCTGCCACTGAAACAAACCACTCCTCCAGATAACTCCAGGTACCGCCATTGCTCCCACGGACGCCGGTCCCGGCATTCCTACACTCACTGTCCCTCATCGGAGGATTCTAGCAGGAACTCTTCCTCCTCATCCAGGTCGTTGGATGGGGTCTTCTCCCCTCCTCCTCTGGATACCCATAGGGTTTCTCCGATGTCTCCCCAGGATGATCCCACGTTCATGGAAGTAATGAGACACATCCAGTTCCTCAGTGGGTGGGACTCCGAGGACCTGGACCCAGAGATACGCAGACTCGCCAAGTTCCTCAGGCCGAAAAACCCTAAGTCCCTGGTGGTACCTCCACTAGTGGAGCCTTTTCAGGATGTGACTAAGCTGGCCTGGGGACACCCCTCATCAGCTTCGACGGTCCCCAAAAAAGCTGATAGGCTCTATAGAACCCCTAGCAAAGAGCCTTATTTAGTTTTCCACAAGGACCGGGTGGCCTTGTGGACTAATCGTAAGTTTCTACTGAAAGTGGTGTCCGAGTTTACCCTTAATCAGGACATCCATTTGCCTATTATCCAGAGTAATCGAATCGATGGGAGGCTCTGCTTCACACTCCAGACGTTCATAGGGTGCTTCATTTTTATTTGGATTGCACCCAGCCTGTCAGAAAGGCTAGTCAGTTGTTTGTCTCTTTTTCCCCCAAGAACTGAAGGGGCCCCAGTTTCTAAACAGACGCTAACCAAGTGGATAGTTAACTGTATTGTATATTGTTACAGTAAGTACGACAAGCCTTTACCGGGACCGGTTAAAGGTCACTCCACCAGGGGTGTTGCGACAACCTTTGCATCTCTCAGGAATGTGTCAGCAGCAGATATCTATGCTGCTGCTATGTGGAGTTCTGTCCATACTTTTGTCAAGCTTTACAGTTTGGACGTTGCCTCTAGAAGGAGGTCCAGCTTTGGACTAGCTATCCTCCAGGGCCTGCTCTCCTGAGAGCTTCTGCTGGTTTGTTTAACCACCGCCCATCTGACCTGGGTTTATCCTTTGTACTGCTTGGGACTCAGTCCTAACAATGTAACTTGCTGGACGAGCTCCCACTCGAAGTAAGATAGTACAGTTACATAAGGACTTAACAGTAGATCTTCGAGAGAAGCTCTTGCAGCAGGCTCTGCTTTCCCTCCCTCCTTCCCCCTGGTCTTTTCTTCACCCTTTTTTCAGGGTTGTTAGAACCTCTTCGGTTCTCCATTTCTGCGTAAGCCAAGTCTCCAGCAGGAGAACTGAGGTGGTGCTGGGGGACTGCTCCTTTTATACCACTGGCCGACATCAGGGGGGGCGGTCCCCTTCTGTAGACTGCTAACTAGAAGTTTTCCGTAGGGTCCTAGCACCTGGCGGCTTAGTCCTAATGGTGTAGCCTACTGCAAGAGTTCCTCTTGAAGATCTACTGTTACGGTAAGTCCTTACATAACTGTACTTTCCTTGCTTAGCAGTCAGCAGACTGTCTTGTTTAGTCTCTGAATCTGGCAGGGCCTCTGCCAGACACTTTAGCTTGCTCCAAAGAGTGTACTCATATTTGGAAAAAATGCCTTTGGTTGCTAGCTATTATCATGCCTAGGGTGGATGAAGCATAGACTTATTTGCCCAGTGCGTCAGTCTTGTGCAACTCACTATTAGTGAGGTGTGTAGTGACCTCTTTGGACACAATGGCCTTGTCTTTTTCAGTGAGAATAGCATCAGCTATGGGCTTAGTGAAATTCACTGTCTTAATTTTAGGAGCAGCTTATTTCCTGTCCGCCTGCTTTTGGGTACAGCTGCCACTGAAGCAGGCCTCTGCTAAATTGCATCAGAGTCTCTAGTGTGGGTTGAATACGAGGAACTAAATTTACTGGCATATTAGGCTATTCAGGAACTTCACTTGCAAGCACCTAGCTTGTTCAGTGACTACTGGCTTGAAACCCAGTGCTGAGTGCATATTTCTGAGCAGAACCTAGAAAGATGGGTCCTCCTGAGGTATAGATACAGGAACTAAATCTGAGACCTCCTGACTTATCTCCCTCTACACCCTCCTTGGAAGGAGGATAGAGGGAGTAGGATCACATGGCTGACATTGCAGTATGCGGCTGAGGTGACAGACCCCAAGGGGCAAAGGACTGGTGCCAGAAGCGGTGCGGGAACTGACACAGGCAGCACAGGGAGGGTTCCACTTCATTTTGTACTTGCAGGGAGACTGCCTTCCCTCCTGAGTAGTTGGCCTCCCGTCATCAGCGCCCCTTTCCGGAGGAGAGAGTGGACCAGACATGGCCCTGCTGCCCGAGCAGCTTGCCTCTTTCGGCCCCCTGCTGTCCTCCATGGTCTACTGTTAATACTCGGTAGGGCTGAGCGAGAAACTTAAGTAAAACTGAGAAGATCTGAATGCTGCTGTTTTATAGATGTGAAATTCTGGCTCCTGGCAGCTGAGCGATGTCATCACAGATGCGCACTCGATGGCAGGAAAAAAAGGAACTGAATCAGTTGGGTGCTGATGTAGAGGTAAACCAGCAGCCATGTGCGCTGACCCTTGAGGTTATGCATGCGTGCTGCTTACGCAGCACCAGCGTTCTGAAAATTTCTGTCTCCCACTGGGTCCTAGTGCCTCTGGCTAAGACCCCCTAGTGGGAATCAATGGTGAAGATCAATTCTGGGAAAATCTAGCAGTATTTATTTTTATTTTCAAAAGTTTCACCAGGAAAGACGTACTGAGCTGAATAGTTGCTAGTTTCCAGATGCGTCCTTGGGGAAAGGTGCAAGGAAAAAGATAAAGTATTAACAGCACATTATTTACAGTATTAACAAAATAGTTACAGTATTTACAAACAGGAATGAACTGACCATATCAGCAAAATTTGCAGTAAGAGGCATTCAGCAATAAGACAACTTATCAGAGTTAAGGCTGGAAAGCGCAGAGGAAAGGTGTGCCAGGAACTATCCAGAGTCAAGGCTGGAAAGTGCAGAGGAAGTGTGTTCCAGGAACTGTCTAGGAGGGGTGAGGCAGTGAAAGGTTTGTTGCACCCTGATGAAGGGTTAGAGACCCTAAGTGCCAGGTCAGTTGGTGGGCATTTGTATGTCCGACCACAGATTACTGTGTTAAAACAGCATTAAAGCATTGGAATCTTCAGTTTGCATCTGTGGATAATCATTTTATTTCGAAACTTGAGTGCTGGGAATCCCTTGGAACAGAGGGTTTACAAGGTTAGTGCATTGGGCATCGGAGGGGCTAGGGCAGAGTTAAAGGGGTAAGGAGAAGGCTGGGGGAGAGGAGGAGGTGGGAATGGATAGAGCGAGGAAGAGGGGTGAAATAGGTAGCAGAGGTAGGGCATAGGTAGCAAAGGAGCTGGGGCAGAGTTGTAAGGGGAAGGAGAAGGCAGGTGGAAAGACAATAGGGGAATAGGTAGAGCGGAGGAGAGGGGTGGAGACTAAGGTACAGTGCATGAAGGAGAGTTGAAGTCATGAAGGAGAGAGGAAAGGGAGTGAAGGGAAGTGGCAGAGTAGATGTATAAGGGGAGGTAATTCCAGAGTTTAGGTAGGCGGAAGGAAAAAGCAGCCTGGCTAGCTTAAAACAACCTAGGCTCAGAGGTAATTTAAGGAAGTATTTTTTCACAGAGAGGGTTGTGGATGCATGGAACAGCCTTCCAGAGGAGGTTGTGGAGTCAAAAACAGTGGTGGAATTCAAGCATGCATGGGACAGTCATGAGGCAATTCTAGGGGGTGGGGGTAGGAAGAAGTAGGCTGCTGGTTAACTAGGATCTGCAGCTTATCCATCAGGTAGGGAAATGGGCAGACTGGGTGGGCCAAGCGGTCCTTATCTGCCGTCAAAAAAATTCAAATTCTATGTTTCTAGGCAGGAGTGCTAGGGAGTGACAGTCAGAGCTGCGAAGGCAGTAAGAGGAGGGAAGGGGGGTGAGAGGAGCGGTAAGAGTGGAGTATCAATGCCTTTTTCAGAAATATCCTAAATGGCTAAATTTGCTATTAGAAACATGGCTGCTAGCCTGCTACCTTTTACTTAACAAAAAAGAAATCCATGCCCTTAAAATAAGTCTATCAAAATAAAAAGGAAAAATTATTTTTTCTTTTGTACTGTATTCCCCTCCTTACACGCATATACACAGATTTTAAAAAAAGATAACATGCTACTCCTAGTTGTATGGAGCTTCTTTTCTGACCTTGGCCCTCACCTTACTTGCCTACCAAGGAAAGCATTGCTGCCACAGTTAATGAGGACTTCGGCTGTGTGTGTTTATGTGGGTAGAGGTAAACATTCAGACAGTAGAATTCTTGAGAAGTTTGAATTCCTGTATTCCGTGATAGACATTCCACCTATTTACTGTAATGTGTGGCTAGACACATGCTTGACAGAGAGCAACTACTTTTTACTTATTACTTTTAACAAAAGACAACACCTGTTTTTAATTTAAAAATGTTTTGTTTTCTGTGTGTTCTCCATGTATTCATTTTATAAAAGCAGTAAGGCGCTTGGGGGCATTTTGCAACCTGGTACACTGCCAGGCATGGGTGGGAAGTAAACATACCATTATACTCTCTTTAGGCGGGACAGGGGAAGCAAAAAAGGGGAGGAGTTGCCCTGTATGTCAGGGAGGGTATAAAGGCAACACAGATACAGGATAGGCAGGGGGAGGCCGAGTCACTGTGGGTCACTTTTGAACCAGGAAATGGCACAGCAGTATGCATAGGGGTGATATACAGGCCTCCAGGTCAGGGGGAAGAAGTGGACAGGGACCTTGAGGATGAAATGCACGAAATGGCAGTGAAAGGTGAGATTCTGCTGATGGGGGATTTCAGTATGCTGGACGTGGGTTGGACCATCCAGGCAGCTGTTTCAGCCAGAAGCAGAGGCATCCTGGATTCCCTACAAGGGGCAGGACTCAGGCAGCTGGTGCTTGATCCCAGCAGAGACAGGGCGATTCTTGATCTAGTAATGACCAACGGGGAAAGAATCACTGATATCCGGGTGGAGGGGCAACTTGGAGCCAGTGATCACCACATAGTGTGGTTCAGCATACAGACAGGGATTCAGTCAAGTCACACTAGGGCGAAGGTTTTCAATTTCAAAGAGGCCGACTTCGCTGAAATGAGGAGAGTTATCAGAAGTACTCTGGAGAATAGGGCGGGGTTGGAGAATCTAAAAGTAGCCATAGTGGAAGTAACGAACAAATGCATCAGAGTGGTATCAAAAGGCAAGAGAAGGAAAAGGTCACTATGGTTCTCAAAAGAGGTAGCAGAAAAGGTAAGGGCTAAAATGGCAGGGTTCCAGAAATATAAGGAGACCCAAAGGGAGGAGGACAGAGAGGTGTACCGAGAGTGTCTAAAGGAAGCAAGGAGGGTGGTGAGGAGAACAAAGGCACAGACTGAGGAAAGTTCAGTGCAGACAGTAATGAAAAGGGACGAGATATTCAACAGGTACGTCAGTGAAAGGAGGAAAACTGGGGAGGATTATAAGACTTAAAGGGGAGGAAGGGGAGTGTAAGGTGGGAGATGCAGATCAGGCAGAAATACTGAATAAATAATTCTATTCAGTATTCACAGAAGAGGGGGAAGGACAGGGACCGGGACCACAGCCGAGCATCAGATGCCAAGGGGGGAAAGAGGTGGACAACAGTCCATTCACGGGGTAGAGTCCTGCAGGAACTCACTAAATTGATGGTGGACAAACCAATGGGACCAGACGGCATACACCCAAGGATACTAAGGGAGCTGCGAAGAGAGCTAGCAGAACCTCTGGCAGCATTGTTCACCAAGTCACTTAACACAGGAGTGGTGCCAGAGGATTGGAGGAGGGTACATGTCATCCCTTTACACAAATTAGGCAGTAGGGAGGAGGCAGGCAACTACAGGCTGGTGGGCCTCACCTCTGCAGTGGGGAAGATTATGGAGGCACTGCTTAAGGAAAGGATAGTGGGACATCTGGAAGCCATCAGTGCCCAGGACCCTAGGCAACATAGGTTCACAGCGAGTAGGTCGTTTCAGACAAATCTCATAGACTTGTTTGACTGGGTGATGAAGAAAGTAAATCGGGGGGGCGGTGGACGTTGCCTACCCCAGTTTCAGCAAAGCCTTCAAAACTGTCCCACATAGGCTGCTTAACAAGATGGGTAGTCTGGGCATGGGAGACAAGGTGGTAAACTGGGTTAGGAACTGGCTAATGGACAGGAGACAGAGGGTGGTGGTGAACGGAGTACAATCTGGGGAGGGGAGGGTGAGCAGCAGAGTATCTCAGGGATCAGTCCTTGGACCAGCTCTGTTCAATGTGTTCATCAGTGACATTGCAGAGGGGCTAGAAGGAAAGGTCTGCCTGTTTGCAGGTGATGCAAAGATCTGTAACAGGGTGGATACTCCTGAAAGGGTGGCGAAAATAAGGAGGGACCTGGGGAAGCTTGAGAAATGGTCTGTAGAGTGGCAACTGAGGGTTAATTCAAAAAAGTGCAGAGAAATGCTCTGGGACACAGTAACCCTAAGGAGAGTTCCAGGATTGGGGGAGGGGGGAGGAGGTTGCTGACAAATCACCAAAAAAGAGAGAGACTTGGGGGTTACTATTTCAGATGACCTGAAAATGTCAAAGCAGAGTACAAAGACAGCAGGGAGGGCCAGTGGCATGCTGGGGTCCATAGGCAGGGGTATCTCCAGTAGAAGGTGTGAGGTGTAGTGATGCCGTTATACAAAACCTTGGTCAGGCTTCACATGGAGTACTGTGTGCAGTTCTGGAGGCCGCACCTTCGAAAGGACATTAACAGGCTGGAGGCAGTCCAGAGAAGGGCGACTAAGATGGTACATGGCTTGCACCACAAGACTTATGAGGACCAATTACGGGACCTCGATATGTACTCGTTGGAGTAGGGAGAGAGGGGATTTGATAGAATCATTCAGGTACCTCAGGGGCATAAACAAGGTGTTTGGGGGGATCTTCCAATACAGGAGAAGTACAACTAAGGGGCGTGACATTAAATTGGAAAGTAGCAGGTTAAGAGGGAATGTGAGGACGTTTTTCTTGATGGATAGGGTGGTGGACACATGGAATGGTCTGCCACAGGAGGTGGTTGGAGCGAGCACTGTGGTTGTATTTAAACATGCATGGGACAGGCATAGGGAACCATAGAGGTTAAGCAGGTGGAGGATTAAAAGCTGCAATCAAATACATGACTTACAGGCAGACTGGATGGGCCTAGCGGTCCTTATCTGCCGACAGTTTCTGTGTTTCATTATGCTTATCTAACCACACTTCCAGGGGCTGAAGGCACTCTGTTTGCAGCGTGGTGCATCACTGTTCCTCTGGGCATGTTGTTAGGTAAGGAATAATCCATGATTGGATGTGCAGTAATATTGTAATAACAGAATGTTCTAGGGACATGGATATGTTGTTCATCCACACTGTCTGGCAGGTATCCTTGCCACTTTAAATCTTGCCGGAAGGTCTTCAAGCAGGCTCCTCCCACCCACCCGGGTGGTAAAACTCTCGGCTCCGCCCCATGACGACAGATCTTCCTTACCGCTTGGAAGCTCAGGTTCCTTCCTTAACGCTCTGCGTATAAGACTGGTTCCTAATTCTTCAAATTTCAAATTAAAAGTTTTTGCTAAAAGACTTGGTCTTCTCTCCTGGCTGCTATTAGACAAATCGACTCGGTTTCGGAGATGCCCTTAGGTAGAAAGATGTCTCGACCTGTACTGCCGCGCGCCTGCTGCTTAGGTTTGAGACGCACCCAGGCCTGCATCTGTGTTTTTCCTTTCGCCTGCGCTCGGTGACGCGTCTGCTTGCAACGGGCGCCCCGAAGCTTCCGTGCAGTCAAAAGCTGTTGGCCATGCCACGGGCGGGTTCGGGTGGATCCGCCGAGCAGATGATCGTTCTTAGGAGGAGGAGGTGCGCGTTTTGCCGCTGCATTGTCCCCTCTTCAGTGCCTCTTTTCGCTTCTTTATGAGCTTGTTTGACCTCTACTAAAGGTGGGATCATCTCTTTCTGGACCGCCGGTCCAAAAAGAGAGACAAGGGTAAGTCCACTGCCGATGTTCTTGGAGCGGAAAGATCCTTCCCGAGTTGTCGGGTCGCCCATTTCGGTCGACTGCTCGGCTTCGCCAGTGGTCTAACGGTGTCCCCGCCAGGCCAGTTGATCGAGACTCCCGACGCTGTCGAGATTTTCTCTGACCCGCTGACGGGTTGTCGGAGGAGAAGCCGAGAACTCTCTCCCCGGGTTCCCCAGTGGGAGTTGAGGACCCCTGCTGGTTCGCTCTAGCCTCCGTTCCGGAGCCCTCGGTTGAATCTTTTGAACCGAGGGAGTGCCGGTTCCCCACTATACCTCCCCGCACCATCCACGGCAAACCGAGGTTCTCGACTTCTTTGCGGTCCAGCCGATCCCGCCTGGCAGGCGGTCTCGGCATCACGGTAGCGGCGTGCGCTGGCCGCCTCTTCCTCCTCCTCAGATTTAGGGGAGGCTTCCGCAAGTTGCGTCAAGATATGAGGAACTCATGTGGCAACAGCCTTTTGACCGGAATAAGTCGACGCCATTATCTTCCCCGCCATTATGGTTGTCACCGGAGCGCCGAAACAACCCTCGCTTTATCCGAGAAGCCTGTTCCTAGGCCGGTTGTTCGCCAAACCAGCTGCCCCACCGATCTCCGTGGAACTCTCCGCCCACAGTCGCCGTAGTTGGGGCTCCACCAAAAATTTCAGTCGGCTCAGGGACTGCCCCATAGGCTGTCTGTCACCCTCACTCCCGATCGACCTCGGCAGGTGGAGGGTGGCTCAGGCCCGAGGCAGCTCTTGAGGACTCTTCCAGTCCGAAGATCGATCTCCCTTTCTCCAAGCGAATGAACTTGGAGTCCTCAGGAGGACAGTCGGTGGACGAGAGCCTCGCCTTTCTGATTGCTTTCGCTCATCTCCGGAGTCCACCGGGATGAAGCTCGAACCTGCTTAAGCGGGCCAGGTATCCCCTCACGGAGATTCTGGACCAAGGATTCCCCACGGAGGTTCTCCGTGGCCGAGGCCATAGTGGGCCCGGCCTGAGCTCTGGCAGCGCCTGCTTCCTGCTCCGCGCTCCGCCAGGATGGCCGGAAGTATGCGTCCCTACCGGTTCCTTGTCCGTTTTCGAACGCCGCGGAGGTTAGTTGACCGACAGCTGCTTGGCGTGCCGAACGCTAGGGATGTGGACAAACCTCCCGACAAGGAGTCCAAAAATTGAACTATGCCGGGCGAAAAGTCTATGCTACGCTCTCCTCGGCCTTCGCCAGGCCAGTTCGCCGCCTCATGGCACATTTTTCTCATGCCCTGTTGGGCTCCCTGGATGAGGTGCCCCTCATCTTCCGTGGATCTGCAGACCACAGTCAGGCAGGTGTGGGACCAGGGCAGGGCAGTGGCCAAACAGCAGCTCCAGACTGCTTTAGACATTGGGGACTCATGTGCCAGGTCTGTGGCGGCCGCAGTGGCTATGGCGTCGTCGGGTTTGGCTGAGGATATCCTCCTTTACTTCGATACCCAACCAAGTTGGCGGATGTTCCTTTGGGGACCGACCTCTTCAACTCTGGGGTGGAAGATCACCTGCAGAGCTACGAGAAGTCCAATGCTACCTTGGACTCGGTCTCTTCCGCTCAGAAGGACAAAGGCCGCAAACCACAGCCTAAGCCCTTTCGTCCTTCTGCGCCCACGGGCGCGCCGCCCAGCAACGCCAGGGCAGCAGGCTCGGCTTGGCATCCCAAACTCAGCCCGGCTTCCTCCAACAGGAAGCAGGGAGGTAAAGGCCCAGGAGGTCCCTCGGCCGGTCCCTCCTCCAGCCTGCCCAGTGACGGGCTGAGGTGTCGCCCCAACCCCGCCACCTCACCCCAGGTTCCCCCTGCGGGGGATGGCTCCGCATCCTTTCCGCCTGGTCCGTTATTACCACGGACAGGTAGGTGCTGGAGGTGGGGAAAGGCCTGCCTCTAGAATTCGAGCAGGCCCCGCCCTTCAGAGCCGTCGCACCTCGGGGGCCTCGGGGTCCGCAGCCTCACTGTCGGCTCGTCGGGCCGACATCGCCTCCTCCTCCTCCAAAGGAGGTGATCAGGGAGGTGGCGGACCCTCCCTCAGACCCGGGGTTTGTGTCCAGGTACTTCCTGGTTCCGAAACGGACGGGGGGCTGGCGCCCCATTCTCGACCTACACGACCTGAACAAGTTCCTAAGGTCTCGAACCTTCAGGATGGTCACTCTGGCTCAGATAATACCATCCCTGGAACATGGCATGTGGTTCTGCTCTCTGGACCTGCAGGACGCATTCTTTCACGTCCCTATCCGTCCGTTACATCAGAGATTCCTTCGCTTTCAAGCGGAGGGATCCCTTTTTGAGTTCCGAGCCATGCCCTTCGGCCTGTCTCCAGCTCCCAGGGTCTTCACCAAATGCATAGCAGTGGTGACAGCTTTCCTGCGGTGCCGAGGGGTCTGGGTGTACCCTTACCTGGACGATTGGCTGATAGCAGCCCCCTCCAGACAGGAGGTGGAGCGGTCCAGAGATCTGGCCCTCCAGGTTTGCTCTCAAATCGGCCTTCTCATCAACGAGGCCAAGTCAGAACTCGAGCCGAAGCAGTTGATTCTGTTTATCGGGGCAGAGCTCGACTCTCTTCGAGCCAGAGCACAGCTCCTGGCAGACAGGGCCGAGGTTCTTACCTCCTTTGCCCAGTCATTTCTGGTTGGGCAATTGCGCCCTGCCTGGGACTTCCTGCGCCTCCTGGGTCTCATGGCGGCCTGTACCAGCGTGGTCTGTTGGGCACGCTGGCACATGCGCCCCCTTCAGTGGGGACTGGCCAGCCAGTGGTCACAACGCTGCGATCCATTGGACTAGCTAGTGATGGTGACCCAGGAGATGTGGAACGCTCTCTGGTGGTGGACCGTTCCAACTCATCTTCAGGAGGGCATCCCGTTTGTCCGCCCTGAGCCGACGGTCTCTCTATCGACTGATGCCTCTCTGATGGGTTGGGGTGCCCATCTGGGGGAACACTGGGCGCACGGCCTCTGGTCCCCGCGGGAGTCCCGATGCCACATCAACTTGCTGGAGCTCCGAGCGGTCCACCTAGCTCTCACCGCCTTTGCTCCGTTTCTCCGGGGTCAAGTGGTCCGAGTCCAGACGGACAATACCACGACCATGTACTACCTAAACCGCCAGGGCGGGACGTGTTCCATGCTTCTATGCAAGGAAGCTCTCCGCATTTGGTCACTCATGCACAGCCTGGAGGCGGATCTCCTAGCCATTCATGTGGCAGGAGCCTCCAACACCCTGGCCGATGCCCTGAGCTGGATAGGGGCTGCATCTCACGAGTGGTCTCTCCTGCCGGAGGTAGTACAAGATCTGTTCTCCCATTGGGGCACACCTCAGGTGGACCTGTTTGCCTCCAGGGAGAATGCGAAGCTGAGGCTGTTCCATGCCCGCCCCCCTCAGCAGGGCTCGCTGCAGGGGGATGCCTTCTCGAGGCCGTGGACCCCGGGCCTCTTCTACGCCTTTCCCCCATTTCCCTTGATTCACAAGGTGCTTTTCAAAGCAAGGAGGGACAAGGCGCAGGTGATTCTGATAGCCCCAGACTGGCCCCGCCAGTTCTGGTACCCAGATCTCCTCAGCCTCAGCTCCAGGCTCCCGAGGCAGCTTCCAGCTCGCCCGGACCTGCTCTCAGTCAATCAGGGGAAGGTGTTCCATCCTGACCTTCAATCCCTGCACCTGACGGCCTGGTTCCTGAGCGGCTAGAGTTCCAGGCCTTGGGTCTTTCCGACGAGGTCCTCAATGTTGTTGAGGCGTCCCATAAGGAGTCGACCAGGAAATGCTATGCCTTCAAATGGAAGAGATTTTCCATTTGGTATCAGGGCAAGGGCTTGGACCCTTCCTCCTGTCCTTTGGCAAGCATCTTGGACTATTTATGGTCCCTTTCTCGTCAAGGGCTTAGGTCGACGACCCTAAGGGTGCACCTGGCAGCCATCTCTGCTTACCGGGCGCAGGCTGGGGAGCAGTCGGTGGCGCAGGAGAAGGTGGTCTGACGCTTTTTCAAAGGCCTTGATCACATTTCCCCTCCGGTGCGAGAACCTCCACCTCCGTGGGATTTACTGCTGATACTGGCAAAGCTCATGGGCAAGCCATTCGAACCAATGCACAGGTGTGAACTCTCACCTGTCATGGAAGACCACCTTCTTGGTGGCTATCACGTCAGCCAGAAGGATGGGAGAGCTCCAGGCGCTTTGCATCGAGTCTCCTTACCTGGTCTTCCACAGGGACAAGGTTGTCCTACGCCCCCAACCGAAATTCCTTCCGAAGGTGGTGTCGGAGTTTCACCTTAACCAGGTGTTGACTCTGCCGGTGTTCTACCCCAATCACACCTCGGAGGCCTAATACAGGCTCCATACTTTGGACCCTAGAAGGGTGCTCGCTTATTATAAGGAGCGCACGGCTGAAATTCGGGGAGAGGTTCGCCAGCTGTTTGTCACCTACGCTGAAGCCGCACCTGGCAGACCTGCAGCCAAGCGGATGATAAGCAGTGGGTCACCTCCTGCATAGATCTCTGCTATAAGTTGGCGGGCATGGAGCCTCCCAGAGGGATAAGAGCTCATTCTACCCACCATACTGCTGCATCGGTGGCTGCTTCCAGGGACGTCCCTATCCAGGATATCTGCAGGGCTGCTACCTGGAAGTCAGCACACACACACACCTTCATCACCCATTACCACATCGACCTTGAGTCACGCCGGGATGCTGGTTTTGGGGCCTCAGTTCTCCAGTCTTTATTCCCTAAGTAGGGGGTGTGCGCCTTGCCTCCCTCCTCCCGGAGAACTGCTAGGAGTCTGCCAGACAGTGTGGATGAACAACATATCCATGTCCCTAGAAATACAGGTAACTCACCTGTAACAGGAGTTCTAGGAATGGTATATGTTGTTCATCCACACGATCCACCCGACCTCCCCGGCTTCGACGCACAACCTGAGCTTCCAGCGGGCCAGATCTGGCATCATGGGGCGGAGCCGAGAGTTTTACCACCCGGGTGGGTGGGAGGAGCCAGCTTGAAGACCTTCCGGCAAGATTTAAAGCGGCAAGGATACCTGCCAGACAGTGTGGATGAACAACATATACCATTCCTAGAACTCCTGTTACAGGTGAGTAACCTGTATATCTGGATGGTTGTTAAACCACACAGGAGGTGAGGTTATTACAGCATTGCTGCACACCCTGTTGTGTATTGTTGCTTACATATATTACTGATCAACCTCGATCAAGTAATGTTTTAAGTTGGCTGCTGAGATCACTGATATGATTGTAGTAGTATTCTGACTTTCCTAGGGTACCAGAACCGCCCACCTTCATTCACGATTCTCATACACCAGGAACTGCATAGTAACATATACTAGAGTGGATCTCGTGCTAGCTGTTGCAAAATTCTGATGTTCTAAGTTCAGTTCAGTTAAAAAAAAATAAGCATTCTACCCCAGTGGTGCTGAACCCTGCACAGAAGACACCAAGGATCGAGTCCAGTCCTGACTTCTACATCTGGACCAGTGGAGCACTGGGCACGCTACATAGGCAGTATGCACAGGCTTGGGGTTGCTGACACCTGCTCATTGTGTGCCTCCTGTGGGTTCATAGAGAGCTTGCCGTCATGGGTGATTACAGGATGTCTGCCCCCACCCCCCACTGACCAGTGCGAGCATGGCATCAGTGGGCATTGTCATGTGGTGGGAGAGAATATGCATACATCAGGGGCAATACTCCCTGCTGTGGCATGGCATGATGGCTGGCCTCACTGCATCACACCACTGTCTTGCCTCTTCCCATGCCTCCCCTTCAGCATCACTGTAGACAGATTGCTTTGCAGATAACAGCCCCCTCTCTCCCCCACTCTGGGAGCCCCACCCAAGAGGTGGAGGTAAGCTCAGGTGCATTTGGCACTGTAGATCTATTTGGGAAGTTTGTGTGGCGAGCAAAGACTAGCCGAATCAGCAAGTGTCATGAGTGACTCGATGGAGACAGCAGGCTGTCTGGCCCTGTAAAGGAGGGAAAATTGTGAATTAAAATAAATGTAAGACACAGTAGCTACCTCTGGAGTTTAAACTTACATAAAGGGATAATTAACTGTACATGTAAACATAAAAACTGAGCTAATCAGCAAACTAACAAAAATGGCTGAAATTATGTAGTACCTTGAAAACTGTGAATGCAATTTTTTTTTTTTTTTTTTTTTCAGTCTTATTAGGAAGAAGGCAGCTGGGTTAGAATCTGCAGCAACAATCAGAACTAAAGTGTTTGTCTGGGGGCTGAATGACAAAGACCAGCTGGGAGGACTTAAAGGTTCCAAGGTATTGCAACTGTTTATTTGTATGCTAGCCTCTGCAAACATATGACATCTCTCAGTGGTTAGGTCAGATTTCTTTTCATTTTGTTTTTTGATTAAAAAAAAAAACAACAATTTTATTGTTTACCTCCTGCAGGAGTCTAGGCTGTCTTTCAGCCACTCATAGGTCCACTCCCATCCTAGATAACCACCTCACCATACTGTACATGGGCATTGGCTTATCCTCCTGGATGCTTCTGCAGGGCCCCATGCTTTATGGCCGAAGGATCTAGTTAAAGGAGTAGTACACCCAGAATTTAAAAAAACATATGTTATGTAGAGTGTTTTGATATGTATGTTAAATCCTAGTGTGTCCTTCCCTCTTTCTGCTATTTGGAGTTTTTCCTAAATTGCCTGCTAGCTGTATGGTAGTTTTACGACCCCTGGGGATCTCCATAACAAATACTTTTATTGGCTTTCTTTCTCCCAGGATGACCCCATCTCATGTGACAGTGATGTAGCCATGCCCTTAGATTTAGCATGTGTATCACTTTAAAATTGGTTTACAGCAACAGCAGGCCTTGTAACTTCTTGTCCAGGGGCACAAATGGCAACAGTTAGTTTATGCAATGCCGAGCAAGCTACTGGGTTTTCTGTAAGCAACAGTTACTAAATAGCTCTAATTCATTATTTGTGTTTTTGATGTTACAACACTCCTGCTAGCTAGACCTGATGAAAAGAGAAAAAAAATAGTGAATTAGAGCTGTTTAGTAGCTGTTGTCTTACAGAAACCCGTTAGTTGGCTCTCATGTATCTGCTAAACTAACTGTTGCCATTTGTACTCCCTGGATAAGAAGTTACAAGGCTCTGCTGTTGCTAAACTAATTTTAAAGCAATACACATGCTACATCCAAGGGCATGGCTACATCACTATCACATGAGACAGGGGGAGTCCTGGGAGAGAGAAAGCCAATAAAACTATTTGTTATGGAGATCCCCAGGGGTCGTAAAAGTACCATACAGCTAGCAGGCAATTTAGGAAAAACTCCAAATAGCAGACAGTGGGAAGGACACACTAGGATTTAACATACATATCAAAACACTCTACATATGTTTTTTTTAAATCCTGGGTGTACTACTCCTTTAAGGGAGGAGTTAGCCTTGCCCCTTTACTGGGGAGAGCAGTATGGCTCCAGTAGATGCAGGGGAAGTGGCTGTTCAGGCCATTCCTCCGTTTTCACTAGCTTTCTGACTCACCTCTTGATGGTTCTCAGGACCAGACTGAAATCTTCTGGGGACCTGACCTTCCAAGTGGCTGATTGATTAGTATGGAACTTGTTCTCTAAAGCCCTGAGAGAGGCCCCTCACTGCAGATCTTTAGAAGAGGTCTCAAAACCTTCCTCTTTAAAGAGGCTTTGATAATATTTTCTTACCCGCTGTTTATATGATTTTTGTATTGATGCTGTTTATTTCTATGATGGGTTTTATTTGGGTTTCGTTTGTGTGGTGTTTATTCTTGCTGTGAGCTGTGTATTTATGCATTTGATTTGTAAGGCACCCAGAGCCTCCAAAGCAGTGCACCATAAAAATAAAGATACTGCTGCTACTACCTACCCTGTTGTTAGTGGACAGTGTTGCAACAGAAGCTCCTACCTCACTGGGAATAGTTCTCTCTCCAGCCCACTGTGCCTTGAACCCAAAAAGCCAGAATTACACATGACTCCCTTATTTGTTGCAATATTGAACTGCCCCAGAATTCTGTTTTTGTTACTTTATATGGTGAGGTTCTAGGAGCGTGGATATGTTGTTCATCCAGACTCTTTGGCATGTCCCCTTCCGCTTTAAATCTCACCGGAAGTCTTCCAAGCTGGCTCCTCCCACCCACCCACCCAGGTGGTATATACCTCGGTTCCACCCATGACGCCAGATCTTCGTTTCCGCTGGAAGATTCAGGTTGCCTCCCTCGTGCTCAAGCATTTTGTAGGCCCTGGCTTTCAAACCTTCGGTTTTACCCGAAAATTCACATTGTTCGCATTAGCGATTGCAAGTTTGCTGCTTTGATCATGGAAGACAAGTCTTCTCCCGGATTTCATCGGTGCCCTTGCGGCCAGATGATGTCACGCACCGATCCCCACACTGCGTGCATCTGTTGCCTCAGTGTCAACCATGACATCTCGAAATGTAGTCTGTGTCTTGCCTTTCATCCCAATGTCCTCGACGACCGTCTCGCATGCCTGAAGCTGGGGAGGCTGGAGAAGAGGAACCCTCCGGTGAAATCCAAGGAGGCTCGGTGGGCGGTTTCCGTGGCTGTGGGATCCACCGAGCAGTTGGAACACATGCAAGCCTTCGAGGAGGAAGCGGCTCATGCTGCAGGTTCCTCTCGGGAGCTTCTTCATTCTGCTCAACCTGGGCTTCACCTTCTCGAGTTCTTTCCGAGAGTTGTGCCAGTCTCTCCCAACCAAGGGAGAGGTGCCTGCAGGCTCGCACTCCTCTCGATCCTGTAAGTGGGAAAAGGATCTGGGATTGTCTTCGTCTCGACGAAGACATTCTTGGGAGCGGGAGCGATCTTGATCCCAGGAGCATACGGTCTTGACTTCGGTCGAGATCGCGTCTTCAGCCGCTGGCTTTTCAGCTCTGCTGTCCGGTCAGTCGACCAAATTATCGATCAGCGAGGTGGAAATCGTGATCGATCCGATATTGCCGACTACAGTCAACGATTCCCTTGATCGAACCCCTAATCTGGTCTTTCCAGATGATGAGACCCAGCTTGCTGGGACTACCATCGATGATGTGGTTCCTGATCCTGGGAAATCACCGGCCCTGCCGATGTCTCCCAGGCGACCAAGTCAGCCCGTCCGATCTCGATTGAGGCATCGGACCCCCTCGACCAACAGACCGAAGAAGAGCCGTAAACGCTGTAAGGAGGGGTGATGCCATCGGTCGTCCTCGCGCTTCTCGGATGAGGAGAGGCTCCGGCGGAAACTCAGTTGGCACTACAAGGACCTCATGTGGCAGCAGCTGATTTTGACCAGGCAGAAGCCAACCCCAGCTTCTACACCGGCCATTACCTGGCTTTCACCTCCTAGGCCAAAACTGACTCCTTTGGAGCAGATTAAATCGGCCCCCTCAGCCCGCAGAGCCGGCAAAACCATCAGGTCGGCCCAGAACGGTTTCTCCACCGATTGTGGTGGAACCACCACCCAAACAGCCTGTGAGAGGGGCGCCTTCCAAGGAAGATAGACCTGACACCGGGCTTCCCTGGCGATTGTCTGTCACGGTCACCTCGGAACGCCCTCGGCGGGTTGAAGGTGACCTGGGTGGTCGGCTGTTATACCTGGATTCTTTGAATTCGGCCATCACTGGCTTGCATTCTCATCCAGGGGATGATGAATCAACCATTGGCTTAGAGACAGAGGAAGGTCCCTTGTCTTTGCAAGGGATTCTTCGCCTCATCTCTGAATCTACAGGGATGCCCCTGGAGCCCATCCAGAAAAAGGCGGAATACCCTCTTAAGGACATCCTTAAGAGAGGGGATACAGTGATGGAGGCCTTTCCTGTGGCTGAAGCTATTGTCGGCCCAGCCCTAGAACTTTGGTAGTGCCCTGCCTCTTGTCCAGCTCTGTCTGCCCGCATGGCCCGCAAGTATGAGGTGTCCATGGGGTCCCTTGCGGGGTTCACAGAGCGCCCTTCAGCTGAGAGCCTGGTGACCGCCTCTGTATTCAGGCATACTGGCAGTTCTGCTGACACTGACCGACCTCCTGATAGAGTCCAAACTTTTGGACCATTCAGCCAGGAATGTCTATGCGGCTTCCTCCTTGGGCCTTCGTCAGGCAAGTTCAGCTGTCATCATGGAACACTTCTCTCACGCCCTTTTAGGGTCACTGGATGAAGTTCTCCCACATCTCCCCACGTACATGCAGACCACGGTCAAGCAGGTCCGGGATCAGGGCAGAGCTGTTGCCAGACAGCAGCTTCAGACGGCCCTGGACATTGGGGATTCTTGTGCCAGCTTGATGGCTGCCACGGTTGCCTCTCATTGCAGGGCTTGGCTGAGGCTTTCCTCCTTCCTGGCGGATACCCAGCACAAAGTAGCTGACGTGCCCTTCTTCGGGACCAACTTGTTTGGATCAGGAGTGCCTGGCCACCTTCAGCACATTGAACAGTCCAATGCCACCTTGGACGCCTAGGGTTCTTCGGGCAAGAACCAGCAGAAGAAAAAGAAGCTGCCTTTCAGTCACTCTTCCCCTGTGGCTCAGCAGTCCTCCTTCCAAGGTGGACAGCAGCACCAGCTACAGCAGCAGGCTCAGGCTTGGCACCCCCGACCCAAGCCCCGACCCCAACAGGTCCGCAAAGGAGGCCGAGGTTCAGGTCCTGGAGCCTCCTCCTCCAAGCCTGCTCAGTGACAGGGCAGGGGCTGTCAACCCCTCTCCCGTCACCTGAGCCCTGGGTCCTCCTGTGGGGGGCCGGCTTCACCATTTCCTTTCCGCCTGGTCCGTTGTCATTTTGGACAGGTGAGTTCTCGAAGTGGTCGGTCAGGGACTGCCTCTGGAATTCGAGCAGTACCCTTCAAAACGAGCCTGTGCCCCTCGGGAGGAAAGAGTATCCGCTCAGACTCAATTGGCTCTCCGAGATGACATCGCTCAGCTCCTGCTCAAGGAGGCAGTAGCTCTAATGGCGGATCCACCAGCAGACCCAGGTTTGTCTCCAGGTACTTCTTGGTGCCTAAGCGGACGGGGGGCTGGCACCCCATTCTAGATTTGCACGGCCTGAATCAATGTCTCGGGTCACGCTTCTTTTGGAAGGTGTCACTGTCCCAGATCATACCATCCTTGTAGTGAAACAAGTGGTTCTGTTCACTGGATCTGCAGGACACGTTCTTTCACGTCCCAATCCGTCCGTCCCATCAGCGATTCCTCCGCTTCAGGGTCAAAGGGACCCTGTACGAGTTCCGAGCCATGTCGTTCAGCCTGTCATCGGCCCCACGGGTCTTCATCAAATGCATTGCAGTGGTGGTGGCCCATCTCGGGGTGTCAGGATGTATCCTTACCTCGATGATTGCTCCTAGCAGGTTCCACCCAACAGGAGGTGGAGAGGTCCAGGAGCCTGGCCCTACAGACCTGCTCCCAACTCTGCCTTCTCATCAACGAGGCCAAGTCGGAACTCATGCCTTCTCAGGTGATGGACTTCATTGGGGCAGAGCTCAACTCTTGTCAGGCTAGAGCTCGGCTTTCGGCGGAAGGGTGGAGGTTCTTTCCTCCTTTGCCCAATCATTTCTGGTTGGGTACTTGCACCCTGCTTGGGACTTTCTGCGCCTTCTGGGTTACATGGCGACATGCACCTCAGTGGTCCGTTGGGTCCGGTTGCACATGTGCTCCCCTCCTGTGGGAGCTAGCCGCCCAGTGGACTCAGCGCCATGGTCATTTCGACCAGCTGATCACTGTAACCCAGAAGATGTGGGATGCACTGCAATGGTGGACCACCCCAGAACCGTTGCAGGAAGGGATCCCGTTTAACCGCTCCAAGCCAATGGTCATCCTCACGACCGATGCGCCTCTCATGGGCTGGGGAGCCCATGTGGAGGACAAAAGGGCCCACGGGCTCTGGACCCACGAGGAATCCCAATGCGACATCAACCTGTTGGAGCTCAGAGCAGTCAGACTGGCACTGTCAGCTTTCGCTTCTCGGCTCCGGGGGGTCAAGTGGTTCAAGTCCAGACGGACAATACCATGACCATGTACTACCTCAACAAACAGGGCGGCACATACTCTCATCTGCAGTGCAAGGAGGCATTCTGCATCTGGACCCTCATGAGTCAATTGAAGGCGGATCTCCTAGCCATCCATGTGGCAGGAGCCTCAAACCATCTGACGGATGCTCTCAGCCGCTTAGGCCAGACATCCTACACGTGGTCTTTCCATCCAGAGGTAGCTTACAGCCTGTTTTCCCACTGGGGCAAATTGATGGTGGACCTGTTTGCCTCCACGGAAAACACCAAGCTGAGGCTGTTTCATGACTTCCCCCCCCTCAGCAGGGTTCGCTGCAGGGGGGGTGCCTTCTAGAGGCTGTGGACCCCAGGCCTCCTCTACTCCTTCCGTCCATTTCTCTTAATTCACAAGGTGCTCCTCAGTGTGAGGAAGGACGAGGCGAAGGTGATTTTGGTCATGCCAGAGTGGCCGCGCCAGTTCTGGTATCCAGATCTCCTCAGCTGCAGGCCCCCCGGTGCGGCTTTGCACATGCCCGGACCTGATCCCTCTCTATCAGGGGAAGGTCTTCCATCCGGACCTTTAATCCCTGCACCTCACAGCCTGGTACCTGAGCGTCTAAAGTTCCAGGCTTTGGGTCTTTCCAAAGATGGGGTGGTCTGGTTCTGCTTAGGGCCAGGAGCACAGCTCTGGCAATTGCCTCCTCGGAGGTGCAGGCTTCCCCAGTGTCTGAGCCTACGGTTGCTGAGTCTGACATGGGAAGTTTCTTGGTGCCACCTGCAGGTGCTGACTCAGATCCTGGGGCCATTCGCGGCTCTGTTGATTGAGGCGGCATTGCGAGGGGCACTGGGTCTGTGAACGGCGTCGAGGGTGGGAGAGCCCCTGGGGTTGCCTGTCTGGAGGTCTTTTGGATCTCTTTCTCTCCAGAGCCAGATGATTGAGAAGTGGATCTGAACTGGCCAACTGACTCCTCGGAGTCAGTGGGGTTCTCCGGGCCCAGGACCCTTGCGCCTACCCAGGTGCCCCGACCCGTGGCTCTGGTGACTATAGCCAGTGCCGGCTCCCACGCAGATTGTGGCGTTGGGAGCATAGCGCAGGATAGCGATCCCGGGCCTGTGGGACCGGTGGTTCCGGTGTCGGGAGTGGGGTCGGCTGCCGGCCCCACTCCAGATGCTGGATCTGGGACCCCTTCTTCTATGGCCCTCCTCGGAGGGGCTGTGAAATTGGGGGATCCAAGGAACAGGGTGTGAGGAAGAGGTCTTCCTTGGAGTCTGCTGGGTTGAGAAGCCGGGGTGAGGGGCTGGGGCACTCCCCTGCAGTCCTCCGGGGCTCAGAGAGGAGCCGCAGCACTGAGCTCAAGTTTTCTCCCTCGTCTCCTTTTGGGCAGTCTTTGTTGGGTGGGGTTGGGGTCCACCCTTCTGGACACATGCGGCCCCAGTCCCCTCATAGTCCCTGTCCTGACTGCTTCGGGCTGTTTTTTTTTTACAATTCTGTTTCTCACTCCAGCTGCCTGGGCATCCTTCAGGGGTATCCTCGGGGCTGTGCCTCCCACTCCCTGTCTGAACCATTGGAGTCCTCCCAGGTTCACCCCCCTCCCCAAGACGACTTTGCAGGCTCAGCTCCCCGGATCACCTTCCGGAGAGGGTCCGCCCTCCCTTGGCAGTTCTTTACAGGATTAGAGGGACCTACCTCGTTGCCGGGTCGGTCGTGGGGATTCCTGGGTGCGCAGGGTCGACAGTGGGATGTGGGCATGCCTCTGGGGTACCTGTCATCTCACCAGGCAGCCGGAGGGTTTTTCAGGCTTTAGTAGTCCCCCGAGGAGCTTGGACATGCAGTGTTGACTGCACACTGCATGCTGCCGACCACCAAGCTCCTCCACTGCTGAGTGTAGCCCCACAAGTTTGTGCTGCACCCGACAGCCACCAGGTGCTGCTACAGAGTGGCGCATCCCTGAAACACTCCCCAGAAAAGGGAGACCTGTCCTCCAGATGCTCAATCTCTTCCCTCCCCTGCCTACCCCCAGCGGCCCCTGCTTCTTCCCGAACCCGGGTCGCCAATGTGGCGTGCAGTGCCTCAAGCCTCAGCGCCACTGGGCCGGCCGCTTCGGGTTGGTTGAGCAGTGCTTGGCTGATCTGACCTACGGATCCCCTCACAGTCTGTTATTGCTATTAGGTCTCCTAGCCTTGGCAGAGGTGTTTCACTTGCTGTGAAATCCCCCCCCCCCTTTTTACCTCTACGTCCAGCCCTTTTTCTCCCAGGCCATGTGGGTCCTATGGGGCCTATGACCTGGAAACAGTTCAGAGCTCTGGCTGCGGACTTCCCGAAGTATGTCGGGGTCAGGGACCACCAGGTCTTTCAGCTGTCTCCTCCTCTACAGTCTGAGTCTGAATTGTCAAGTTCTTCGGCTTCCTCGTTTTCCTCCATCGAGGAAGAGGAGACTGTTGTCCACCTGTCCTCTGACGCTGATCAGACAGTATTAGGGCTTCCTTGTGAGGCTAGTCAAGGACCTGCACATCTCCTGTGTGGCAAGACATAAGACTGAGCATACGACGTGCGCCTTCCTAGAAGAGTATACCGCGGACCATTTGGTGGTCCCCTTCTGGCCTATACCCTTCCAGGAGTTGTCATACAGCGCCTGGCAGTTTCCAGTTGCCCCTGCTCCAGCCCCTTCAGACTGCCAGCAGCCATATTGCGCACCCCAGGGGTCTCCAGGCACTTGGCCCCATCCCTCTGTGGGAGTAGAGTGGTTAGACACTCCTACTGGGCATAGGCGCCTGGTCCGTGACCTTCCGCCGGATCTGGATTCTGCAAAGTTCAACTGCCTGGGGCAGAGAGTTTTCTCCTTGGCGCAAGTTATCCTTTCAATCACTTCTCATCAGGCACACCACGGTGCCTATAACAGGCATCTGTGGGCGATGCTAGCATCGTTGTCTGATTGGGAGGCAGATAGGCAGGCCACAGCCCCCTCTGCTATAGGCCTGGAGCTAGCAAGGCATCAAACAAGGACATCTTATGACGCCAGTGAGGTCGCTTCATGGCTAGCGGGGACAGCGATCTGCGTCAGGCGGATGGCGTGGCTTCGCCTGTCAAGGCTCTCACCCCTGGTCTGGTATAGTGTGACTGCCTCCGCATTCGGGGGACCTGTCTTTTTTCCTGCAGGGTGATGTGATCTTCAGGAGCACCTTCCTTCCCCCAGGGACAGGGCACTTCGCCTCGCCCTGACCAGTCTCAGGCTTAACTGGCCCGAAATGGTTCTCCTCCTTCCATGTTTCCCCCATGAGAAGCTGAGGGCCATCTGTCCCTCAAGGAAGTGCTGAACCCCTTTCGGTGGGCTCAGTATTCACCCACTAGTGATGAATGGTGAAGACTGACACAGGGAAGATATGAAAATTACGTACTTACTCCGTGATCTTTCTGTGTATCTTCGATATTCATCACTGAATCCCGTCCACTTTCCCCTCAGAGGATCTCAGTCCCCAGGCAGTCGTCCTCCCTGCTAACTCTCCTCCCCAAGGTCCAGTTGGGTTTTTTTTCTCTCTGCAGTCTTACGACCCGTTTGGAAGGAGGGCCAGTAGGGCCTCTTAATCAAGAGATCTTCTGGGGGGACTCCTAGTGGGTCCCTTTTCTTCTGTCCCGTGCTGGGTCCCCTGGTTGGGGGCAGGAGCGGGGGCAGACAGTGAATCTCCCTTTCTCCCTTCCCTCTCCATCTTCTTCCCTTGCCATCTCCCTCTTACACTGTGTTTGAACGGGTGGAGTCCTCACTCTTCCCCCGAACTATGTGGGTTTTCCTTTGGAGGCTATTGCGGCGTTGGGGGATGCAGTCTTCCGACCAGGGGCATATTTCGGCCTGGTTTGGGAGAGGTGGGGAAGGGAACCTTCTCCTCAGTTGCTCTCTTCTCACCATGGTGGGGAGTTTATAGTTTCAAGTTGCAAACTCTCAGCCACTATATCTGTTAGCTGGCTGCCTTTCTCAGGAAGCTCTCCCTGGTCTGTTAAGTATCCTGAGCTGATCGAAGCATGTCATTAAATGGGTCCCTCCTACCCCTCTTTCATTACTCCTTCTTTATCTCTCTCTCTCTCTCTCTTTCATTCTTCTCTTTTTCTTCTTCTTTCCTGTTGTTTGGCCATCCAGGGACTGAGACCTTATTGCCCATGTCCTCCAGATCCTCCTCCACCTCCTCTGGCTGGCCTATTCCTTTTTCAGTTTATTGTATATCCTTTCCTTTTACTGTCCCTTGGGCTCCCTTGCCCTGCCCTTGTTTTTTTGTATCTTCTTTTTTCTTCTGTCTCTCGAGCGTGCAGAACTGAGGCGGAGGAGGAGCCAACGGCCGTTACTGGCCAACTAGTAGCGCCACGCAGTACGGCCGCCCTCGTGGTGGCACCAGCTCCTCCCCTAGGGGAAAAAAGCTCCCGCAGGGTGCTGCGCTCACGGCATACACTCACCAGTGATGAATGGTGAAGATATACAGGAAGATCAAGAATTACAGTAGGTATGTAATTTTCATATCCCTCTCATTCAAATTAAAGGCACAAGGAGGCAAGATGATTCTAGTGACCCCCAGCTGGCCTTCACAAATATGATTTCCTGTTGATCAGACTTTGTTTGAGTCAGCAGACCGAAGACTATACCACTCAAGACAGATTTGTTGACACAAGGTCAGCTGTTCCATCCCAACCTGTGCTCCCTTCACCTTCAGGCCTGGCTGCTGAAGAGGTAGAATCGAACAGGTACAAGATATCTCAGACGGTCTCTGAAATACTTTTGGCTGCATGTAAGGCTTCCACTAGGAAGACATACACAGCCAAATGGAAAAGATTTTCCATCTAGTGCTCCAGAATCTAGGTGGACTCCTTCAGGTGTCCACCTGACAAGGTTCTGGAGTGCCTCAAGGTGGTGAACAATATGCAAGAGGGGAATCTCTTTCAGAGGAGGAGGAGCACCAGATCACAGGAAATGCCGTAAAGCTTGGGGGGGCGGGGTTAAGAGTGACGTGAGGAAATGCTTCTTAATAGAAAGGATAGTGGACACCTGGAACAGCCAGCCAGAAGAGGTGGTGGGGGCGAAGACAATGGGGAACTTCAAGCACATGTGGGATAGGCATAACAAGTAGAGGAAAGGGAGGCGGAAGGGATACCTGAGACCAGATAGGGTCCTGAGTATAGTAATAGGCAAGGAAAATAGGGCAGACTAGATGGGCCTACCGGTCCTTTTCTGCTGACAGATTCTGTGTTTCTAGACACACAAAAGGATGCAGCGTTACACAAGTCTTCAGAAAATTATTTTTACTGGATAAAGTGCTGACAAAGAAACACAAGTACCTCAGCGCTTCAAGGGATCTAAGCCTTCTTCATAGAAACATAGAAGTTGATGGCAGATAAGGACCGCAAGGCCCATCCAGTCTGCCCATTTTTTGTACCTTATGAATGTGCCATAGGCCTGTACTGTCAATGGCCTATCTAGTCATGCTTATCTTTATTGCTCACTTATGCCTATCCCGTGCCTGTTTTGAAGCCCTGCACTGTATTCATATCCACCACTTCCTGAGGTAGGCCGTTCCATGCATCCACCACCCTTTCTGTGAAAAAGAACTTTCTCACATTCCCCCTTAATTGACCTCCCTCTAATCTCATGCTGCGTCCTCTTGTCCTGCAATTTTTCTTATACTGAAACATGTTAGATGATATGTTTCTACCTACTGGACCATTCTGATGCTGGCCTACACTATTGCACAGTAAAGGTCCACCTCTGTGCTATTTTAGCACACCACAACCCTGTTGATACTCTACCTGTCACAGCTGCCACTACTCAAAAGGTTCCTGAAGGGCATTTTATACACAAGGCCTCCCACCAGGAAGATGTTAGCTTCCTGGGACATCAACCTTGTGTTGGACATGCTCACCCGTAAGCCCCTTGAGCCTGTTGCGATGTGTGACTTAAAAGTTCTTAACTTGGAAAGTAGCATTTCTGGTGACTATCACCTCTGCTAGCAGAGTATCTGAAATACATGCTTTGGTCTCAGATCCTCCGTGTACTGTTTTCCATAAGGACAAGGTAGATCTTACTTCGAGAGGGCTCTTGCAGTAGGTATTCACATATAAGACTAAGCCACTGGGCGTCTGGTCCCCATGAAAAAACTTCTAGCTAGCAGTCTCTGGTGGGGGACCGCCCCCACGTCAGGTGATCGACGTCAGCATAAATGGGCGGTGCCCCAAGCCCGCCTTCCAGTTCTTTCCCGATGTTGGCTTGTGAAAGTTCCTTGCGGTAGAATAGCGCTCATTCGTCTCGCCTCTTTCAGCTAAAAGTTATCGCTTTTCGGCCTATTTTCACTTTTTTCCCGTAGTTTGATAAAATTTAACATCTGCAGTGTATGTTGTCCCCAGCGCCCTCCGAATCGCATAAAAACAAGTGCGATTTGTGTGGTTTCCATCTCTCTCATAAGGACGACCATTCTGTTTGCCTTTTCTGCTTAGGCCCGGACCACCGCATGGAGGAGTGCCAGCACTGCCAGAAATTCAGTTCGGTTACCCGTAAACGGAGGCAGCAGTCCCTGGAAGCCCACCTACTCAAGAAGAAATTGGCATCCATGGAGAAGGAATTGAAAAAGCTTAGGCAGGCGTCCACCTCCACTGAAGGGCACAAAGAGAAGAATCGGGAACAGGACTAGTCATCCACAGCTGCTGCGACTTTGGCTGGAGTCGTCGCCCTCAAGATTTCCGTCCCTCCAGGGAACCGATCCTCGATGGCCGTCGTAATGGCTACCAAGGCGGCGTCTCCCCTCCCGGCAGGCTCACGCTCGGGCCCCTCAGGAGCCTCCGGGGCAAAGGAGACCTCCGCTGCCGCCAATGCCACTCCTCCTTCATGGCCTTCCGGTCTGAGTGGGTATGGTAAGTCTGACACCGGTCCTTCCAACGTCTGCCTGGACAGGGCTGCTGAGTCGGTTGCCGCCACTGCTGACAACCACCCAGCCTGTGCCTCTTCCACTAAGGCCGCTTCTCCCTCTTGGCCTTCTGGACAGAGTGAGTCTGCTAAGCCGGATGCCGGCCTGCCCAGCAGCTGCCCGGACACTGCTGCTAAGTCATTCGTCAGCCCCTTTGATGACCGCCCAGCCAGCGAACCCATGTCAGGCTCTGATGTCTTGCTGACACCTGGGATTCACTGCAGTATGTGGTAACGTTGCCCTCTGAGATCTCTCCATCCCCTCAGGGATTCTGCACCTCCTTCCTCGGCCGGGGTCGAGGATATAGGGACACTGCCGTCAGGAGTGCCCCCCGACGCTGGATACTCAAGATACCGGACCCGACATCCGTTGACCCAACGTCGCCCTCCGGTATCCTGTTGCCTGACAGAGGACCCGTTTACCTGACGCCAGAGGAGAACCATCTGGCTCTCTGTTTGGGGAGGAGTCGCACCCTCGGGCTAACCCCAGAGGGGTCGTTCCACCCCCCTCCCCCCAACAGGGAGGAGTTTTCCTCTTCCTCTTCAGAGCCATCCAATTCGGACTCCCGACTCAGATCCCTCTGATCCTGGGGATGAGCCACATACTCCAGAAAATCCCAGGCCGAAGGACCCTCCGAAGTCTCTTCCGGAGGACCCTTCCTTTCCGGAGTTAAGAAAAATCCTGGACACCTGTCAGTGGCAATCAGTGGAGCCAGACCCACACTGTAAAAAAAACTTTCTGCCCATCTGGATCTGCCGGAAACTGCTCCTACTCTGATTCCACCCTGGCTTGAGCCTCACGCAGATCTTGTCTCCACTATTCGGAAACAACCTTCGTCACTAGTCCCCCTTCCTAGGAAGGCGGATAGGCTTTACCAGGATCCAGAGGGTAAAGACTGTCTTAGTCTTCACCCCAAGGCAGATTTGGTGGTGATTAGCGCCGCTCACGGCCATTCCGCCAACCCAAACACCTCAGCTTGTCTCCCCACAAGGAGTCACGGCTTCTGGACCAGTATGGGAAGATCATCTGTGCATCTTGACCCTTGGTATAAGGGCCCTTAACTATGTCGCCACATGGAGGATTACCAGAAATCTCTCCTTAGTCAGGAGAAGTAAAATTAGACTCCTTCATGATTTGCAGACCGAACAGGAACTGGGAAACCTTGTCTGCTCCGCTCGTTCGGCCTGTAGGCGTTACGTACCATCTGACATGAGTGGACCACGGCAGGTAAGACTTGGCTTTCACCATAGGCTTATGACGTCATGCCTGGCTCCACGTGTCAGGATTGGTCCCTGAAGTGCAGACTGCCATCCATTATGCTCCCTTCAGGGGTTCAGTGCTGTTTGGGGGTGATGTCAAAGATATCATAACTGAACTACAGGAAAAGGGTACTGCACTTAAATCTGTTCAGACTTTGTACAGATCCACTCAAGGGCAGCGGCGTTCCTTTCAACACTAAAACCGTCAAAAACAAAAGCAAACACAGGCTAAACGTCCCTACAAGTGTAGAGCCCCTCCAGCATCCAAATCTTCCCCCAGTAAAAAAAAACCTTCCGGAGCTTCAGCTGCTGCCTTGACCTCCACCACCTGACTCCTTGCCTCCCTCTCTCTGGCCATTCCAGAGGAACCCGGTGAGTGAAGCGAGGATTTTCCTGTCATCTACCGGGTTGTGAGAGGATAATGGCAGACGCTTGGGTGCTCCAGCTAATATCAGCCGGACACTCGATAGAGTTTCTCGAGAAACCACCTTGCAGACTACTCGCTAAGTCATCGTACTACCCGCAACATCTTCCTCTGGTACTGGAATAAATCCAGTCTCTTCTGCTGAAGGCGGCGATAGAACCCGTCCTCACCCCACTTCAGGGCGTGAGTTACTATTCTCATTTCTTCCTAGTACCAAAGAAGACAGGAGATTTGAGACCAATCCTAGACCTCAGCTCCCTAAAGCAGTTCATGGAGTACAAGCGTTTCAGAATGCTTTCCTTGCAGAGCCTTCTTCCAGTGCTTCAGCCAGGACCGTGGCTATGTCCTCTGGATATGCAGGACGCATACCTCCATATCCCCATATGCCCTTCCCACCGCAGATACCTCTGGTTTTATTTTCAGGGGGCCCATTACCAGTTGAAGGCCCTCCCATTTGGTCTTTCCTCCCCCAAGTATTTACCAAATGCCTGTCGATGGTGGCGGCCCACCTGCGTACTCAGGGTGCAGGTCTTACCTTACCTGGACAACTGGCTGTTAGCGGCCCCATCCACGGGGGAACTCCTGCATTCTCTTTCCCTTACCCTGCAGGTTTTCACCAGCCTGAGTATAACCATCAACTAGGTCACGTCCCATTTGGTCCCTTGCGAATGTCTACAGTTTATAGGGGCAGTGCTTGACACACCCTTGGCAAAACCTTTTTGGCCCCGGACAGGGCCGAGACACTTCAGAATCAAGCTTGTCTATTGTCTCGCCTCAGGCGGGCAGGAGCCAGGAAGGTCCTTCGCCTTCTCGGGCTCATGGCGGCTGCCATTACATCAGTTCCTCTAGCTCGGCTCCACATGAGTCTCCCAGTGGACACTTCGGTCACAATGGGACTAAACTCTAGACGGCCTAGATCACGAGGTCCTAGTGTCGGATCCCATGAACCAGGACTTGCAGTGGTGGATGGTTCAGCAGGACCTCAGTCTGGGGGTCCCGTTTTACATCGACCCTCCAACCCAGACTCTGACAATGGATGCATAAGGGGAGGGCTGGGGTGCCCACCTCGGGTCTCGCAAGACACATGGCAGCTGGTCTCATCTTGAGTGGAAGCATCACATCAGTGTGCTCGAGCTGAGGGCAGTCCTCTAAGCCCTACAGGCTTTTCTTCCCTTCCTTCTTCCCGGTCATCTTCTGGTTCAGTCAGACCACATTTGCATAGTCTGGTACCTCAAGAAACAGGGAGGCACTCGTTCCTACCCTCTATGCCGGGAGGCACTGTGAGTCTGGTACTGGGCAGCCCAGCACAGACTTCACCTGAGCACGTTTCATGTTCCGGGAGTGGAAAATACTCTGGCTGATGCTCTGTCGCTCGTCAGCCAGGTCCCACGAATGGGAACTAGATCAAAAAGTCGTAAATGAAATTTTTCAGCAGTGGTGGACTCCTCAGGTGGAACTCTTCGCCTCCCACATCAACGCCAAGCTTCCCGCCTTTTGCTCGTTCGCTCCAGGACGAGACGTTTTCTGGCGGGACTCTGTCTCTCTGTTGGAGGGACAGATTCGTTTATGCCTTCCCTCCCATTCCTTTAATTCCGAGGCTGCTGAACAAGCTTCGAGCAGAGGGGTCACGAATGATCCTCATTGCTCCCTTCTGGCCCAGGCAAGTTTGGTTCTCTCTTCTGCAACAGTTTTCCGAGGAACCTCCACTTCCTCTTCCTTTGTCGCAACAATGGTTGACCCAGGATCAGGGGGACCCTGGTTCATCCAGGTCTCAGATCACTTCATCTCCATGCGTGGCTCCTTCAGACGTAGCCAAGGCGTGCTTAGGAGTCTCCCCTCTGGTGGTGGACATTTTGGTGGAGGCTAGAAAGCCTTCCACCAGATCCACCTACACTATGAAGTGGAAACGGTTCTCCATCTGGGCAAGCTTTAAGGATTTAGAGCCTTTTTCTTGCCCAGCTAACAAAGTCCTGGATTACATGCGACACCTCTTTGATCTGGGTCTCAGTCATTCCTCTTTAAAGGTTCATATGGCAGCAGTTTCAGCCTACCACATTCCCTTTGGAGACAGGTCGTTTGCCCAACTGGAAGTCTGTAAGACCTACCTCAAAGGGTTCTCCATCTGAGACCCCCTATCCCCCACACTGCCCCCCCTTTGAACCTGCAGCGGAGGCAGATTTAAGGTTCTTTCTTGGAAGACAATTTTTCTGGTGGGCATTACTTCGGCCCGGCGAATTTCCGAGCTCCAGGCCTTGATGTGTAAAATTCCATACCTGATTTTCCACAAGGAACAAGTGGCTATGTGCACCAACCCTAAGTTCCTTTCTAAGGTGGTGGCTGAGTCTGCGTTGAACCAATCCATTGAGTTACCGGCCTTTTTCATGGAACACTCCAATCATGGAGAGTATCTTTTGCATACTCTGGATGTACATAGAATCCTGAGATACTACACCAATCGGACTAAGGACCTCAGGAAAACGGATCATCTATTTGTTTCTTTTGCACACAAAAGAGAAGACAATGCAGTTTCCAAGCAATGCCTATCTAAGTGGTTAGCAAATTGCATCACTTTCTGTTATGACAAGTACAACAAAACCCTTCTGGGTCAGGTCAGAGGTCACTCCACTAGAGGAGTAGTTGCTTCTGCTACTTGTTTCAGGAATGTGTCAGCGGCAGACATCTGTGCAGCCGCAACTTGGACTTCCGTCCGTACCTTCACAAAACACTACAGTTTGGACATTGCCTCTCGCCGTAGAGCAGGCTTCAGATTGGCTCTTCTGTAGGGCCTCCTGTCATGAGACCTGCTCAGCCCTGATTTATATCAGCTGTGGATGACTATCCTCCTCCCATATTTTTTTGTTCCAGACTGCTTGGGACTCAGTCCTATATGTGAATACCTACTGCAAGAGCCCTCTTGAAGTAAGATAGCACAGTTATGTAAGAACTTACCGTAACAGTAGATCTTAGAGAGAGTCTCTTGCAGTAGGTATTGCCCTCCCTCCCTCCGTCCCCCTGAGTTTTTTCCTTTTCTATCTTACATGGTGGCATATCCTCTTCTCTCTCATCATGCCTCTTCTGGCCTTTGGCGGGTGTGGGGGACCGCCCATTTATACTGATGTCGATCACCTGATGTGGGGGCGGTCCCCTGCCAGAGACTGCTAGCTAGAAGTTTTTCCATGGGGTCCTGATGCCTGGCGGCTTAGTCCTGTATGTGAATACCTACTGCAAGGGCGCCTCTCAAAGATCTACTGTTACAGTAAGTTCTTACGTCACTGTACTATTAGGATCGTGGATATGTTGTTCATCCACACTTATTGGCATGTCCCTTTCCCCTTTAAATCTTGCTGGAAGTCTTCAAGCTGGCTACTCCCACCCACCCGGGTGGTATATACCTCAGCTCTGCCTAATGACACCAGATCTTCCTTTCTGCTGGAAGATACAGGTTGCCTCCCTCGGGCTCACGGATTTCATAGGCCCTGGCTTTCAAAACTTAGGTTTTACTGAAATTAAAACTCGTTCAAGTTGGCGATCGCGCTTTTGCATCCTCGATCATGGAAGAGAAATCTTCTCCAGGATTTCGCCGGTGTCTTTGCAGCCAGAAGATGTTGCTCATCAATCCCCATCTCACATGCGTCTACTGCCTAGGTGTCGGCCATGACACCTCATCCTGCAGCTATTGCTTGGGCTTCCATCCCAATGTCCTGGATGACCGCCTGGCACGTTTGAAGTTGGGGAGACTGGAGAAAAGGAATCCTCCGGTGAAGTCCAAGGAGGCTAGGTGGGCGGTTTCCGAGGCCGCAGGTTCCGCCGAGCAGCTGGAACATATGAAGGCGTTTGAAGAAGAAGCCGCCCGCACTTCGCTAGTCGAGCTTTTCATTCCACTCAACCTGGGCTCCACCTTTCCAAGTGCCTTTAAGGAGTTGTGCCAGTCTCTTCCCACCCGGGGTGAGGCACCTGCGGGCTCACACTCCTCCCGATCTCATAAGAGAGACAAAGAACCTGGCACATCTTCAGCTTGGTGAAGGCGCTCTTGGTAAGGAGAGGTGTCTCAGTCCCAGGAGCATGCGGTCTCGACCTCTGTCGAGAACGCTTCCGTCTGGTCAGACGACTGAGGATGTGGCCGATGAGGTTGAGATTGTTCTCGATCCAGTCAACCTTCTGTCGCCGGCCGTGGCCGATGACTCGTTGGAGAGAACTCTGGTCCTTGTGTTCCCCGATGATGAGACCCAGCCCGCCAGTGTCCCCATCGAGGTCCAGGTTCTGGACCCTCAGGTTTCACCGATCCCTTCTGGTGTCTTCCAAATGACCAAGTCGACCTGCCCAATCTCGGTCGAGGTCTAGAACCCCCTCGGTTGATCGACCAAGGAAGAGCCACAAGCGCTCCAAAAAGAGGCGACGCCACAGGTCATCCTCGTCCTCCTCGGATGAGGAGAGGCTCCGCTGGAAACTCCGCCGCTACGAGGACCTTATGTGGCAACAGCTGACTTTGTCCAGGCAGAAGCCGGCTCCGCCGCCTACCGTGGCCATTACTTGGCTCTCGCCTTCTAGGCCGAAGCTGACCCCCTCAGAACAGAAACCTTCAGTTCCCCTGCATGCGGGGCCAGCCCGTCTTCTGGTTCGGCCTGTTCCGGTCTCTCCACCGATAGTGGTGGAGCCACCGCCTAAGCAGCCTGTGGGAGGGGCTCCTTCCAAAGAGGACCGACCAGATACTGAGTTTCCTCAACGTCTGTCGGTCACAGTCACCCTGGACCGCCCTCGGCGGGTCGAGAGTGATTTGGGCGGCAGGCCGCTGTACCCCGACTCTTCGGACTCGGATGTCACCAGACTCACTCTCATCCTGGGGATGATGAGTCGTCCGTTGGCACAGGGATGGAGGAAGGCCCTTCCTCCTTCCAAGGGATCCTTCATCTCATCTCTGATTCCACAGGGATGCCCCTGGAACCCATGCAGAAAAAGGCAGAGTACCCTCTCATGGACATCCTCAAGAGAGGGGATAGCCCGACGGAGACCTTTCCTGTGGCCGAGGTCATTGTTGGTCCGACACTCGAACTTTAACAGCGTCCTGCCTCATGTCCAGTGCCATCTGCCCACATGGCCCGCAAGTATGCGGTGCCCATGGGGTCCCATGTGGGGTTCACAGAGCACCCTTTGGGCGAGAGCCTGGTGACCGCATCTGTGTTCAGGCGTACTGGCAGTTCTGCCAACTTGACTGACCTCCCGACAAGGAGTCCAAGTATTTGGACCACTCGGGGTGGAAGGTCTATGTGGCGTCCTCCTTGGGCCTTCGTCAGGCAACTCCGGCCGTCATCATGGCACACTTCCATGCTCTTCTCGGGTCATCAGATGAAGTCCTCCCACATCTCTCCACGGACATGCAGACCACGGTCAAGCAGGTCCGAAATCAGGGCCATGCTGTCGCCCAAACAGCAGCTCCAGACGGCCCTGGACATCGGGGACTCTTGTGCCCGCTCGATGGCCGCCACAGTTGCCTCTTGCCGCAGGGTTTGGCTGAGGCCCTCCTCCTTCCCAGCGGATACGCAGCATAAGTTTGTTGATGTTCCTTTCCTTGTCATCTACTTGTTTGGCCCAGGAGTGGCCAGTCACCTACAGCGCATAGAGCAGTCCAGTGCCACCTTGGACGCCACTTCTGCTAAGAGTTCTTCGGGCAAGAACCAGCAGAAAAAAAAGAAGCCTTTTTGGCACTCTTCCGCTGTGGTTCAGCAGTCCTCCTTCCAGGGAGGACAGCAGCATCAGCAGCAGGCTCAAGCTTGGTGCCCTCGGCCCAAGCCTGGACCCCAACAGGCCTGCAGAGGAGGCAGAGGCTCATGTCCTGGAGCTTCCTACTCCTCCAAGCCTGCTCAGTGACCAGGTGGGGGCTGCCACCCCTATTCCCGTCACGCCAGCTCTGGGTCTCCCGTGGGGGGCTGGCTCTGCCACTTCCTTTCCGCCTGGTCCGCTCTCACTTCGGACAGGTGGGTTCTCGAAGTGATCGGTCAGGGACTGCCTCTAGAATTCAAGCAGTACCCTCCCAGCCGAGCCCGCTCCCCTCGGGAAGAACGGATTTCTGTGTGCACCCAGTTGGCTCTTCAAAACGACATTGCTCAGCTCCTCCTCAAGGAGGCAGTAGCTCTCGTGGCAGATCCATCTGCAGACCCAGGGTTTGTCTCCAGGTACTTCCTGGTGCCCAAGTGGATGGGGGGCTGGCACCCCATTCTAGATCTCCACGACCTGAATTAATATCTCGGGTCACGCACCTTTCGGAAGGTCACTCTGTCCCAGATCATACCATCCTTGGAGCAAAACATGTGGTTCTGTTCACTGGATCTGCAGGACGTGTTCTTTCATGTCCCAATCCGTCCGTCCCATCAGCGGTTCTTCCACTTCAGGGTTGAGGGGACCCTGTACGAGTTCCGAGCCATGCTGTTTGGCCTGTCATCAGCCCCACGGGTCTTCACCAAATGCATTGCAGTGGTGGCGGCCCATCTCCAGCGTTGGAGGGGGTCAGAATTTACCCCTACCTCGATGATTGGTTCCTTGCAGGTTCCCCCCAACTGGAGGTAGAGAGGTCCAGGGATCTGGCCCTCCCAGCTCGGCCTCCTGATCAACGAGACCAATCCGGAACTCGTGCCTTCTCAGGTGATGGGCTTCAACGGGGCAGAGCTCGACTGTTGTCAAGCCAGAGCTCGGTTCCTGGCAAACAGGGCGGAGGTTCTCTCCTTTACTGAATCATTTTTGGCTGAGCACTTGCACCCTGCCCGGGAATTTCTTCGCCTTCTGGGTTACATGGTGGCGTGCACCTCAGTGGTCCGTTGGGCCTGGTTGCACATGTGCCCCCTCCAATGGGAGCTGGCCGCCCAGTGGACTCAGTGCTACGGTCATTTCGACTAGCTGATCCCTGTAACCCAGAAGATGCGGGATGCTCTCCAGTAGTGGGCCACCCCAAACTAGTTGCAGGAAGGGATCCCGTTTGTCCTCCCCGAGCCGACGGTCGTCCTCATGACCAGTGCCTCTCTCATGGGCTGGGGAGCCCACATGGGGGACAACAGCGCCCATGGAATCTGGATGCCTGAGGAGTCCCAGTGCCACATCAACCTGTTGGAGCTCAGAGCAGTCAGACTGGCACTGTCAGCTTTCGCTCCTCAGCTCGGTGGTCAAGTGGTTCAAGTCCAGACGGACAATACCACAACCATGTACTACCTCAACAAACAGGGCGGCATGCACTCCCGCCTGCTGTGCAAGGAGGCGCTCTGCATCTGGACCCTCCTGGGCCAGTTGGAGGCAGATCTCCCAGCCATCCATGTGGCAGGAGTCTCGAACCAGCTGGCGGATTCTCTCAGCTGCATAGGCGAGACATCCCACGAGTGGTCTCTCCATCCAGAGGTAACCTACAGCCTGTTCTCCCATTGAGGCAAACCGATGGTGGACCTGTTTGCCTCCAAGGAAAACACCAAGCTGAGGCTGTTTCATGCCCCCCCTCCCTTTGCAGGGCTCGCTGCAGGGGGATGCCTTCTCGAGGCCATGGATCCCAGGCCTCCTCTACGCCTTCCCTCCATTTCCCTTGATCCACAAGGTGTTACTCAAGGTGAGGAGGGACAAGGCGAAGGTGATTCTGGTAGCCCCAGACTGGCCGCGCTAGTTCTGGTATCCAGATCTCCTCAGCCTCAGCTGCAGGCCTCCGGAGCAGCTTTGTACAGTCCCAGACCTGATATCTCTGAACCAAGGAAAGGTCTTCCATCCGGACCTTCAATCCCTGCACTTCACAGCCTGGTACCTGAGCGGCTAGAGATCTTCTTGGACATAAGTCTCCACCACTCATTCACACTAATGGGATCTGCGCCGGAGGCACTAGGACCCACCGGAAGCAAACTTTTTTATTAGAAGGTCGGGGCCTGAGATGGAGCCGCGGGGAGCGGCACCGTGAACCTCAGCTTGTGCGGTAATGAATATCTCGGCGTCGACCTTCCAACCGCCTCAGTTCCTTTTTTCCCCGTCGTTGAGTGCGCTTCAGTGATGACGTCGCTCGCCTGCTGGGAGTCAAACTTCAAACTAGCAGCATAGTTTTCAGGTTTGTTGTTTTGTAGTAATATATCGAATAAGTATCGCTTAGTTTATTCTCATTTACAAAGAAGTCTCAGCCTACTTTGACGGAGTCGACCATGAGCGGGTCAGGTGACGGTAGGGAGACTTCGTATGAAAGCTGTTCAGTCAGCCGGGCTGGGTCCGTCCACCGCCTTCGAGAGGGGTCTTGACAACGGTCAATCCAGTGCCCGAGGGGCGGCGCCTCGAAAGCATAAAAATAAACGGTCGATTCTCGGCACCTGCTCAGCCTCGAGCTCTTCTTTGGCCCATAGGTCAAAAAAGAAGGCATTACCTGAGGTCGCCTCTGATATGTCTGTGTGAGACGGTCAGTTATTGAGCTAGTTGCGGTCTCCTCCTTCGGAGTCACCAGCTTCTGTTTCTGGTAGCCGACGCTCTGACATCGAGCCCTACCCCGCCCTCTGGTAGGTCTTCAGATAAGCAGTTTCATCAGTGGGGCTGCTCTTCTGGAGCAGTGGGCTCGGAGGTTGGTCCAGCTGCCTGGCCCGGCCACTCGGTGGCCTTTGGGCTCTTGGGAGATCAGGTAGGCGGTAGAGCCTCCTGGTCGCGACGTGCCGCGACTCTGCGCCAGGTTCCCCCCATATGGCTGGGCGCGAGGGCCACACCGATGCCTCTGTCTCCTGCTCTTCTTCCTCCTCTCTTCAAATCCTGTTTTCGAGTCTTGGGGTGTTTTCGATGCCCTTGGCATCGATGGCATGCTTCGGCGCCGATCGTCTGTCGGCGTCGGCCTCGGTCCGTTGAGTTACTTGACGCCAGTGCTCGGCATTGCGCGCTTAGGCCGCGCCGGCATTTCTGCAGCACCGGCATTCTTAGGGCATCATCCACCTTTCAGGACGACTCCTTTAATCCTTTTCCTTCCTCATTTCCCTCTGATTTTTCAGTCCTTTCCTGTCCATTCAGTCCCTCCTGGACTGTCAGGAGATGACATTGAGCCTGACCCAGACCTTAGGCTGGGTGATGAAATGGAAGGAACAGGATCTGTTACTGCTGCAGAGCCTGTGGTCGAGGACCTGTCTTTTAAGTCTCTGCTGAAAAACTTGATTTCCACTCTCTCTCTCCAAACTACAGACATCGATCCTGGGAAATTGCTAAGACTCCAATACCTCCATGTTCCGAAGAGCCCTGTGGATTTGACTCCTCTGGTATAGCCCTCCTTTGAGACGCTGTCTCAAATGGTATGGAATAATCCTGCTCTCATTCCTTTGGTGGCTAAATCCATAGATAGGAAATATTCAGCCCCCAAGGATCGACCCATTTTGGTGTCCCAAGCCTTTGCGGATCCTGTTGTAGTTTTGGCAGAGTATAAGGTCATCTTTCCCCAGACTACTACAGCTCGAACTTTTAACAAAGAATCTCATAAGATAGACACTTTAGGTAAGAGAGTCTTTGCTGCTTCCACCCTGGGTAGGCATATTGCCAGCTACCAAGGCTATTTCTCTCAATATGAGTATATCCTTTGGCACTCACTCAAACAAATGGTTGAAGCTCTACTGGAATCTGACACAAAAGTCAGAGCTACTTCAAACCATTACCAGGGGTATCGAATCCAACAACCAGCAGGTTAAAGCGGCTATAGATGCTTTCGATACTGCTTCCCGAGTGGCCATGGCCGGCATTTGTACCCGCCGTCATTCCTGGCTGCACACTTCAGGTTTCACAAATGACGCACAGCAACAGGTAATGGCGTTGCCTTTTGATGGTGTGTATCTCTTTGGCCCTCAAGTAGAACAGGCCCTAGAAGCTACACAAAAGACTAGGTCAGCCATTAAGTTGGCTCGACCTCCTCCTGTCCCCTCTTGAGGGGATGTTAATAAACGCCAGTTCCATAACCGTCAGTCCTTTCGAGGCAAAGGCAGAGGAAGTTTTCATAAAAACCAAGCCCCCCAGCCTCAAAAGAAAATGCAACATAAGGCGCAAGGACCCAAAGCGCCCAGCGCCGCCTTCTGAGTTGTTGGCCCAAGTCCCACTTCAACTGCCCGAGGTGGACTCCTCCTCAGCGGTGGGAGGTCGTCTGACGGACTTCTGCAATCAATGGAAGTCCATAACCTCAGACAAATGGGTCCTCCGGATAATCCGCGAGGGGTATTCACTCAATCTTGTGGAGACCCCTCCGGATCGTCCTCCCAAACGACAGCCCAAGCTGTCAACCCTTCAGTCAGACCTTCTCGCTGCCGAGATACAGGGCCTTCCGAACAACAGGGCAGTAGAAGTAGCTCCGCTGCATCAACGGAACACAGGGTTCTACTCCCATTACTTTCTGGTTCCAAAGAAAACCGGGGGCATGCGCCACATTTTGGACCTCAGAAAACTAAACGAATTTCTGCCCAAGGAGAAATTCAAAATGATTTCACTAGGAACCCTGTTACCTTTGCTTCATCAGCATGACTGGTTAGCCTCCCTAGACATGCAGGATGCTTACCAGCACATTTCTGTTCACCCAAAGCATCACAAATTCCTAAGGTTTGTGGCTCTGGGACAGCATTATCAGTTCAGAGTCCTGCCCTTTGGGCTATCCTCGGCACCACGAGTTTTTACAAAGTGTTGTACAGTTCTCGCAGCGCATCTCAGAAAGATCGGAATACAAGTGTTCCCTTATCTGGACGATTGGCTTCTGGCAAGTCCTTCCAAGCAGGGAACTCTGGACGCTGTAACCACAGCTTCACGCTTTCTCACATCCATGAGAGTCCTGCTAAACCTCAAAAAATCGCTGCTGCAGCCCTCCCAAAGGCTCCTTTTTATAGGAACTCTTCTGGACACCTCCTGTGCAAAGGCTTTTCTTCCAGAGGACAGGAGGAGCGATATCCTTCAGATGGCCCATCATATCGGGGAGAGCAACTCGGTTCCAGCTCTCTCGATGCAACGGATGCTAGGTCTCATGGCATCCTCTGTGTTCACTGTACCCCTAGCACGCCTTCACATGAGAACTTCTTAGTGGATGCTCAGTACTCAGTGGTCCCCAACCACTCACCCGCAGTCCTTTTTCATCAAGGTGACGGAACCTCTAAAGAGGTCGCTCACCTGGTGGTCGCAAGAGAACAATCTCCTAGAAGGGTATCCCTTTGCTCCTCTGGATCATCAGATTTCCATTACCACAGACGCGTCCCTGATGGGGTGGGGAGCTCACTGTCAGGCTCTCCACACTCAAGGTACGTGGACTCCGGTCGAGTCCCAGCTTCACATAAATGTCTTAGAAATGAGAGCCGTCCTTTATGCGGTCCAGGCTTTGAAGGACATTCTCTGTCACAAGAACATTCTCCTTCAAACGGACAACAAAGCAGTGATGTATTACATCAACAAACAGGGCGGTGCTCACTCTTACCCCTTATGCAGAGAAGCGATGAGAGTGTGGGAATGGTGCTTGTAGCACAAATCTCTAATTCAAGCGGTCTACCTGCCAGGAGTGCAGAACGAACTGGCAGATGGCCTCAGCAGAACAGAGACCGATCCTCACGAATGGTCTCTCAACTCAGCCGTAGTTCAGTCAATATTAGCAGAGTGGGGAACTCCAGACCTGGACCTTTTTGCATCCCCACTCAACACAAAACTGCCTCTCTTCTGCTCCAGAAATCCAGGGCCTGGCATTTTGTGTCAGGATGCGTTCAGGCGACAGTGGACAAAACGCTTTCTATACACCTGTCCGCCTCTTCCTCTAATTCAGTGGCTACTTCTCAAGTTCGAATCCCAGGGGGACAAAATGATCCTCATTGCTCCCTTCTGGCCTCGACAGATGTGGTTTCCACTACTCAACAGTATGTCGGAAGCTTCGCCTAAACCATTTCCCCTTCAGACGAACCTCTTGACTCAGGGGCCTGTTGTTCATCCCAACCTGAGGTCGCTTCACCTTCACGCTTGGCTCCTGAAGAGATAGAAGTGAACAGGTTCAATGTCTCTCACAGGGTTTCAGATATTCTGGCTGCGCGGAAGCCAACCACTAGGAAAACCTACACAGCCAAATGGAAGTGGTTTTGCTCTGGTGTGCGCAATCCTCGTTAAATCCCTTTTCCTGCCCACCTGATAAAATTTTGGGGTACCTCTTAGACCTCTCAAATTCAGGTCTGCAGTACTCTACAGTATAAGTTCACCTTTGTGCCATTTCAGCTTATCATGAGCCGGTACTTTCCGTGTCACTGGCTCAGTTACCGGTGGTTAAGAGGTTTCTTAAGGGAAGTCTGTATACCAGACCTCCTATAAGACGTCCAGTCGCAGCCTGGGACATTAATCTTGTGCTAGACATGCTCACTCGGAAACCTTTCAAACCTCTGGCTACCTGTGAGCTAAAATTTCTCACCTGGAAAACGGCCTTCCTGGTGGCCATTACCTCAGCCCGCAGGGTCTCTTGAGATACATGCCTTGGTCACAGACCCTCCGTATACTGTGTTCCATAAAGACAAAGTAGTCCTTAGAACCCATCCTAAATTTCTTCCAAAGGTTGTTTTGGAATTCCATCTAAACCAACCTTTGGTCCTTCCCTCTTACTTTGCAGACTTCCAAAATGAAGGAGAACGTTTTCTTCATTCCTTGGACGTCGAGAGCTTTGTGTTTCTATCTAGATAGAACAAAAGACTTTAGTAAAGCTCAACAACAGTTTGTTTCCTTCAGCAAGACCCGGCTGGGTCAACCTGTCACTATCAGATGTATCTCAGCAGGCTAGTGGCATGCCTTCGCCACTGTTATTCCATGGCGCAGGTTAAGCTGGAGGGCAGAGTGTACACTCACTCTACTAGAGCGGTCGCGGCATCTCTGGCGGAAATCCGTAACGTACCCATTGCAGATATTTGCAATGCGGCTACCTGGAGCTCAGTGCATACTTTCGTTAAACACTATGCCCTGGATGTCCATGCCAGACGACATCTTTCCTTTGGCAGAACCATCCTTAATGGACTTCTGTCCTAAAACTGTGAGCTCTTGGTCTCTCCTGCCGCCCTCTGGGGGGATTATTAGCTCGGTACTCTCCCATTAGTGTGAATGAGTGGTGGAGACTTGCGTCCAGGAAGATATGGAAATTATGTACCTACCGTAATTCTTGATCTTCTTGGACGAGTCTCCACCACTCATTCACACGCCCACCCTCCATTCCCCGAGCTCACCTCTGTTGTTGGTCTTCACTCCCTCAATCTTTAGGTTGTGAAGACTTCTTTGTTGAACCTTCTTATATGGGTCTTCCGGACTATCTTATGTCCGGTTTTTGGATAGGCTGTCCTTCTAGGTTAGTTACGCTGCACCTCCTCGGAAAAAAAGGTACTGAGGCGGTTGGAAGGTCGACGCCGAGATATTCATTACAGCACGAGCTGAGGCTTGCGGTGCCACTCCTCGCGGCTCCGTCTCAGGCGCCGAACTTCTAACAAAAAAGTTTGCTCCCAATGGGTCCTAGTGCCTCCGACGCAGATCCCATTAGTGTGAACGAGTGGTGGAGACTCGTCCAGGAAGATCAAGAACTACGGTAGGTATGTAATTTCCATTTCCAGGCTTTGGGTCTTTCTGAAGATGTCTACACCATGGTGGAGGCATCTAGAAAGGAATCGACCAGGAAATGTTACGCCTTCACATGGAAAAGATTTTCCATTTGGTGTCATGGTAAGGGTCTGGACCCCTTATCCTGTTCTGTGGCTAACATTCTCAACTACCTTTGGTCTCTCTCCAAAGGGGGTCTGTGGTCATCGACCTTAGTGTTCACCTGGCAGCCATTTCTGCTTACCAGGTGCAGGCCGGTCAGCCGACATTGGCGCAGGAGACAGTGGTCGGGCGCTTTTTCAAAGGCCTGGATCACATGTCCCCTCCGGTGCATGAACCTCTACCTCCGTGGGATGTACTGCTGGTACTGACAAAGCTCATGGACAAGCCATTCGAACCAGTGCACAAGTGTGACCTGTGTCACTAGTCGTGGAAGACGGCCTTCCTGGTGGCTATCACATCTGCCAGAAGGACAGGGGAGTTCCAGGCGCTTTCGGTGGACTCCCCTTATCTGGTCTTCCACAGGGACAAAGTTGTCTTGTGCCCCCAACCGAAATTCCTTCCGAAAGTGGTGTCAGAATTTCACCTTAACCAGGTGTTGACTGCTGGTGTACTACCCTAATTACACCTCGGAGGTCGAGTACAGGCTCCATACTTTGGAACTGAGATGTGCTGTCTCCTATTACATGGAGAGGATGGCGGAAATTTGTGGAGAGGTTCGCCAGGTGTTTGTCACCTACTCTGAAGCCACTTCTGTCAGACCGGCAACCAAATGGACCATAGCAAGATGGATTACATCATGTGTAGGTCTGTGCTATGAGTTGGTGGGCATGGAGCCTCCCAGAGGGATAAGAGCTCATTCTACCCGCCAAACCACTGCATCAGTGGCTACTTCCAGGGACATCCCTATCCAAGAAATATGTCGGGCTGCTACCTGTAAGTCCGCAAACACCTTCATTACCCACTACCACATCAACCTTGAGTCATGCCGGGATGCTGGTTTTGGGACCTGTTTTCCAATCTCTCTTCCCTAAGTAGGGGGTGTGCATCTTGCCTCTGTCCTCCCAGGGAACTGCTTGGAGTCTGCCAGTAAGCATGGATGAACAACATATCCACGATCCTAGAAAAACAGGTTACTCACCTGTAACAGTAGTTCTAGGAGTGGTGTATGTTGTTGAATCCCACACACAGACAACCCGACCTCCCGGCTCATGGTGCACACAACTTGGCTTCCCAGCGTTCTAAGATATGTAGTCATGAGGGCAGGAGGTATATACCACCTGGGTGGGGTGGAGGCAGCATTAAAGACTTCTGGCTGATCTTAAAAGGGGAGAGGTACATGCCTGTCAAACAGTGTGGATGAACAACATATACCACTCCTAGAACTACTGTTACAAGTGAGTAACCTGTTTTTCTAGGAGCGTGGATATGTTGTTCACGCTCTCTGGCATGTCCCTTTCCCTTTTAAACTTGCCGGAAGTCTTCAGGCTGGCTCCTCCCACCCACCTGGGTGGCAAATACCTCGGCCCCGCCCCATGATGCCAGATCTTCCTTTCTGCTGGAAGATACAGGTCCCTCGTGCTACTTCTGTACTTCGTAGGCCCTGGTTTCAAAACATCGGTTTTACCCGCAGCTTGCTATCAAACTCGTTAGAGTTCGCAATTCTGATTCTTATATAGAGGACAAATCGGCCCCCGGATTTCACCGGTGTCCCTGCGGCCAGATAATGTTGCGCATCTATCCCCACCTAGGATGCGTGTACTGCCTTGGCATCGGACATGACACCTCGTCGTGTACAATTTGTTTGGCCTTCCATCTCAATGTTCTGGACGACCTCAAGGCGCGCCTTCAACTGGGGAGACCAGAGAAAAGGAACCCGCTGGTGAAATCCAAAGAGGCGAGGTGGGTGGTTTCTGCGGCTGCGGTGTCCGCCAAGTAATTGGAACAGATGAAGGCATTCGAGGAGGAAGCGGCTCAAGCTTCTATCGGTCGAAGCTTCTTCGTTCCCCTCAACCTCGGCTCGACTTTTATGGGCTCCTTTCGGGAGTTGTACCAGTCTCTCCCCACCAGGGGTGAGGCGCCCTCGGGCTCGCACTCCTCCAGCCCTCAGAAGAGGAACGAGGACCCCAAGTCTTCTTCGTTCAGAAGAAGACGCTCCTGGGATTGAGAGACGTCCGAGTCCCAGGAACACGCGGTCTCGACTTCGGTCGAGATTGTATCCTCGACCGCCGGCTTTTTGGATCTTCCGTAGGGCCAAGGCACTGAAACCAAGGAAACTGCCGATCCGGCTGGGATTACTCTCTATCCCATCGAGCCCTTATCGCCAACTCCTGTCAACGATTCCTTAGAAAGGACCCAGGTGCTTTCTTTTCCTGACAAGGAGACTGTACCTTCGGGTAACCTCATCGAGGAAACCGTTCCAGAGCCTCGGTTTTCCCCGACTCCAGCGTCCCCTGATCGAACTAGCCGACCCCGTCGGTCTCGATCGAGGACCAGGGCCCCTTCGGTTGAAAAACCGAAGAAAGGTCACAAACACTCCAAAAAGAGGCGTCGCCATCGATCCTCATCCTCCTCGGACGAGGAGAGACTTTCGAAGGAAACTCTGTCAACGTTATGAGGATCTCATGTGGCAACAGCTGATTCTGACCAGTCAGATGCCGGCTCCACCGGCAGAACCAGCCATTACTTGGCTCCTGCCTCCGAGGCCGATGCCAACCCACCGGAACCAAACGTTTCGGTTCCCCCACCCTTGGGGCTGGCCCGTATTTCGGCTCGGCCTATCACAGTCTCCCCACCGATTTTTGGTGAAGCCAGCACCTAAGCAGCCTCATGGAGGGGCTCCCTCGAAAGAGGACCAGACAGACACCGGACTGCCCCGTCGTCTGTCCATCACTGTTGTTCCCAGTCACCCTCTGAGTATCAAGGGAGACATAGGCGGGAGACTGCTATATCCTGACTCTTTGGACTCGCATGCCGCTGGTTTGCACTCGCATCCGGGGGATGACGAGTCATCAGTGGCAGGTTTGGAGGAATGTCCTTCCTCTTTTCAGGGCATCCGCCGCCTGATTTCCAAATCTACCGGAATGCCCTTGGAGCCTATCCAAAAGAAAGCAGAATACCCCCTTACGGATATCCTCAAAAGGGGGATACCCCGACGGAGGTCTTTCCAGTGACCGCAGCCATTGTTGGCCTGGCCCTTGAGCTCAGGCAGCGTCCTGCCTCCTGTTCAGCTCTGTCTGACTGCATGGCCCGCAAGTACACGGTACCCATGGGGTCCCTGGTGGGGTTCACATAGCATCCCTTGGCTGAAAGCCTTGTGACTGCTTCTGTGTTCAGATGCACAGGTAGCTCAGCCGACACTGACCGCCCCCCGAACAAGGAGTCCAAAAATATGGACCATTCTGCCCGGAAGGTCTATGCGGCCTCCTCCTCCTTAGGCCTTCGTCAGGCCAGTTCGGCTGTTATCATGGCACACTTCTCTCACGCCCTCTTAGGGTCATTAGATGAAGTCCTTCCTCATCTCCCAGCGGACATGCAGACCACTGTGAAGCAAGTCCGTGACCAGGTCCGTGCTGTTGCAAAACAGCAGCTCCAGATGGCCCTGGACATTGGAGATTCCTGTGCCCGCTCCTTAGCAGCTGCAGCGGCCACTCGCCACAGTGCCTGGCTGAGGTTATCCTCCTTTCTGTCGAACACTCAGCACAAGTTGGCTGACGTACCCTTCCTAGGCACTGACCTCTTCGGTCCAGGAGTGGCTGGTCACCTCCAGCGCATAGAGCAGTCCAATACCACCTTCGATGCTGCCTCTGTGAAGGGTTCTTCGGGCAAGAACCAGCAGAAGTGCAAGAAGAAGCCTTTTCGGCACTCTTCCCCTGCGGTTAGACAGCCCTCCTTTCAAGGAGGCCAGCAGCAGCAGGCTTAAGCTTGGCGCCCTAGGCCCAAGCAGGGTCCCCAACAGCCCCGTAAAGGAGGCAGAGGTGCTGGTCCAGGAGCCTCCTCCTCCTCTAAGCATGCTCAGTGACGGGTCGGGGGTTGCCACCCCCCCCCCCACATCCGTCGCGCCAGCTCTGGCCCTCCTGTGGGGGACCGGCTCCGCCACTTTCTTTCTGCCTGGTCCGGTACCACTTCAGACAGGTAGGTTCTGGAAGTGTTTGGCCAGGGACTGCCTCTGGAATTCGAGCAGTACCCTCCCAGCCGAGCCCGCGCCCCTCCGGAGGAAAGGATCTCAGCTCGCACTCAGTCGGCCATTCGAGACGACATCGCTGAGCTCCTCTGCAAGGAGGCAGTAGCTCCAGTGCCGGATCCTCCTACAGACCCAGGCTTCATGTCCAGGTATTTCCTGGTGCCCAAGCGGACCGGGGGGTGGCGCTCCATCCTAGATGTCCACGACCTGAATCAATATCTCAGGTCTCGCACCTTCCAAATGGTAACTCTGAACCAGATTATACCACCCCTGGAGCAAAACATGTGGTTCTGTTCACTGGATCTGCAGGATGCGTTCTTTCACGTCCCAATCTGTCTGTTCCACCAGCAGTTCCTCCGTTGCAGGGTCGACAGGACCCTGTACGAGTACCGAGCCTTGCCATTCGGCCTGTCATCAGCCCCTCGGGTCTTCACCAAGTGCATTGCAGTGGTGGCGGCCCATCTTCGGCATCGAGGAGTTCAGATATACCCTTATCTCGACGAATGACTCTTGGCAGGTTCCTCCCTTCAGGAGATGGAGAGGTCCAGGGATCTGGCCCTCCAAACTTGCTCCCAACTCGGACTCCTGATCAACGAGGCCAAGTCGGAACGCATGTCCTCTCAGGTGATGGGCTTCATCGGGGCAGAGCTCGACTCTCGTCAAGCCAGAGCTCGGCTTCCGGTGGACAGGGTGGAGGTTCTTTCCTCCTTTGCCCGATCATTTCTGGTTGGGCACTTGCATCCTGCCCTGGACTTTCTGCCCCTTCTGGGTTACATGGCGGTGTGCACCTCAGTGGTCCATTGGGCCAGAAGGCACATGCGCTCCCTCCAGTGGGAGCTGGCCTCCCAGTGGACTCGGCGCCATGGTCAATTCGACCAGCTGATCACTGTAACCCAGAAGATGTGGGACGCTCTCCAATAGTAGACCGCCCCAGAATGGTTGCAGGAAGGTATCCCGTTTGTCCGCCCAGAGCCGACGGTCATCCTGATGACCGATGCCTCTCTCATGGGCTGGGGAGCCCACATGGGGGACAGCAGGGCCCACGGGTTCTGGACCCCCGAGGAATCCCGATGCCACATCAACCTTTTGAAGCTCAGGGCAGTCAGACTAGCACTGTCAGCTTTCGCTCTTCAGCTCCGGGGTCAAGTGGTTCAAGTCCAGATGGACAATACCACGACCATGTACTGCCTCAACAAACAGGGCGGCACGCACTCCCGTCTGCTGTGCAAGGAGGCGCGCCACATCTGTACCCTCTTAAGTCGGTTGGAGGCGGATCTCCTAGTCATCCATGTGGCAGGAGTCTCGAACCAACTGGCGGATGCTGTCAGCCGCATAGGCCAGAGGTAGCTTACAGTCTGTTCTTCTGTTGGGGCAAACCGTTGGTGGACCTGTTTGCCTCCAGGGAAAACACCAAGCTGAGACTGTACCATGCCCGTCCCCCTCAGCAGGGCTCGCTGCATGGGGATGCCTTCTTGAGGCCGTGGACCCCAGGCCTCCTCTGCGCCTTTCCTCCATATCCCTTGATCCACAAGGTGTAACTCAAGGTCAGGAGGGACAAGGTGAAGGTGATCCTGGTAGCCCCACATTGACCGCGCCAGTTCTGGTACCCAGCTCTCCTCAGCCTCAGCTGCAGGCCTCCTGAGCGGCTTTGTACACGCCCGGACCTGATATCGTTGAACCAAAGGAAGGTATTCCATCCGGACCTTCAATCCCTGCACCTCACAGCCTGGTACCTGAGCGGCTAGAGTTCCAGGCTTGGATCTTTCCGAGGATGTCTACACCGTGGTGTAGGCATCTCGTAAGGAATCGACCAGGAAATGTTATGGCTTCAAATGGAAAAGGTTTTCCATTTGGTGTCAGGGTAAGAGTCTGGACCCCTTATCCTGCTCTGTGGCTAACATTCTAGACTACCTTTGGTCTCTCTGTCTCCAAAGGGGGTCTACGGTCATCGACCCTTAGGGTGCACCTGGCAGCCATTTCTGCTTACCAGGCGTGAGCCAGTCAGCCGACTTTGGCTCAGGAGACAGTAGTCAGGTGCGTCTTCAAAGGCCTGGATCACATATCCCCGCCAGTGCGTGAACCTCCACCTCCTTGGGATCTCTTGCTGGTTTTGGCAAAGCTCATGGGCAAGCCATTTGAACCCATGCACAAGTGTGAGCTCTCACACTTGTGGAAGACAGCCTTCCTGGTGGCTATCACGTCAGCCAGAAGGACAGGGGAACTACAGGCGCTTTCAGTGGACTCCCCTTATCTGGTCTTCCACAGGGACAAAGTTGTCCTGCGGCCCCCCCGAAATTCCTTCCAAAGGTGGTTTCAGAGTTTCACCTTAACCAGGTGTTGACTCTGCCGGTGTACTACCCTAACTACACCTCGGACGCCGAGTACAGGCTCCATACTCTGGACCTCAGACGTGCTTGCTCCTATTATAAGGAGAGGACGGCGGAAATTCGAGGAGAGGTTCGCCATTTGTTTGTCACCTATGCTGAAGCCGGTTCTGGCAGACCTGCAGCCAAACGGACCATTGCGAGATGGATTACATCATGCATAGGTCTGTGTTATGAGTTGGCGGGCAAGGAGCCTCCCAGAGGGATAACAGCTCATTCTACCCGTCATACTGCTGCATCGGTGGCTGCTTCCAGGGACATCCCTATCCAGGAAATCTGTCGGGCTGCTATGTGGAAGTCAGCAAACACCTTCATTACCCGCTACCACATCAACTTTGAGTCACGCCGGGATGCTGGTTTTGGGGCCTTGGTTCTCCAGTCTCTATTTCCCAAGTAGGGGGTGTGCGCATTGCCTCCCTCCTCCCGGAGAACTACTTGGAGTCTGCCAGAGAGTGTGGATGAACAACATATCCACTCTCCTAGAAGAACAGGTTACTCACCTGTAACAGTAGTTCTAGGAGTGGTATATGTTGTTCATCCACACACTCCCACCCGACCTCCCCGGCTGTAGGCGCACAACCTTCCTTCCAGCGGGCTAAGATCTGGCATCATGGGGCAGAGCCGAGGTATTTACCACCCGGGTGGGTGGGAGGAGCCAGCTCTTAGACTTCTGCCAAGTTTAAAGGGGAAAGGGACATGCCAGAGAGTGTGGATGAACAATATATACCACTCCTAGAGCTACTGTTATAGGTGAGTAACCTGCTCTTACTCACCTGTAACTGTAGTTCTTGGATTGGGTATATGTTCATCCACACGGACCCACCCAACCTCCCCAGACTCAGGCACACAAACTCTTCTTCCTTCCGGCAAGCTGTGGCTTCATGGGGCGGAGCCGAGGGATAATCCACCCGGGTGGGTGGGAGAAGCCAGCCTGAAGACTTTCTGGCACATCTTGAAGGGAAAGGACACTGCCAAATAGTGTGGCTGAAGTACATATACCACTCCTAGAAAGTAGTTACGTAAGATCTTACCGTAACAGTAGATCTTTGAGAGAGGCTGTTGCAGTAGGTAATTACTTTGAGGACTGCGCCCCCTGGTATCAGGACAACCCAGAAAACTTTTTCCAGCAGTATCTTACGGGGGACCGCCCACCCGACGTTCAAGTGACTTGACGTCGTCGTGACCTTATATAGTCGGCAGTCCCCATGCCCACCTTCCAGTTCTCCTACCAGAGACCTCAGAGAAGGAGCGACAGGAGAAAGAGAAACAGATGCTGCTGGAGCCCAGAATGAGCTCATAAAGAAAGAGCAATGAAACCAAATAAAATTTGTGGGATGGGGGAGGGAAAAAGGTTACTTACTGCAAGAGCCTCTCTCGAGGATCTGCTGTTAGGTAAGTTCTTACGTAACTGTACTATCTTACTTCGAGAGGGCTCTTGCAGTAGGTAATTACTTTGAGGACCGAGTCCCAAGCAGTGTGAATCAGAAGAAGCTGAAACACGGGAAGGAGGAAAAACTGCTAAATGCAGATAGTTCAGGACAGGAGTCCCTGAAGCACAGCTAGGCCAAAACTTGCTCTTTGTCTAGAAGCAATGTCCAGACTGTAATGCTTTGTGAAATTGTGGACTGAACTCCAAGTAGCCACAGCACAAATATCAGCGGCTGACACATTCCTGAAACAGGCAGTAGAAGCAGCCATACCTCTAGTCAAATGCCCCTTGACCTTCCCTGGAAGGGGTTCATCATACTTCTGGTAACAGAAAACAATGCAATTTGCCAACCATTTGGATAAACACTGTTTGGAAATTGCTGCACCTTCTGTCTTGGGTGCAAAAGAAACAAAAAGCTGATCTGTTTTCCGGACAGACTTTGTCCTATTAGTGTAATAATGTAAGATTCTGTGTACATCTAAGGTATGAAAAATCACTTCTCCCCGATTCGAATGCTCAGGGTAATACACTGGAAGTTGAACTGACTGGTTTAAAGTAAACTCAGAAACCACCCTGGGTAAGAACTTAGGGCTGGTAAGAAGAAACACCCGGTCTCTATGAAAGATCAAATAAGCCTCCTTACATATCAGGGCCTGAAGCTCTGAAATCCTTCGAGCTGAAGTAACTGCCACCTAGAAAAGGGCCTTCCATGACAAGTAGTGCATATCAGAGGAACCAGCAGGTTCAAATGGAGGCAAAGTTAATTTTTCTAAAACAAAATTAAGATCTCAAGGTGGAGCGGGACTGTGCACTGGGGATCTGAGATGCAGAATTCCCTTCAAAAACATTTTAGAACCTTCTAGTTGAGCCACTCTCCTATCATCTACCAATGAATGATAGGCAGAGACAGCCAACAGATAAACCTTTAAAGACGAGTATGTCAGACCCAAATCGTACATATGCAGCAGATACTCCAAGACAGAGGAAGGAGGGCACAAAAAAGGGTCCCAACCCTTCGTGGTGGCCCAAATGGAAAAATGCTTCCACTTCATAGCATATGTCATTGTAGAAGGTTTTGTAGCCTCTACCAGACCTTGCGCCACTCTGAAGGAAACTCCAAAGCGTGAAACTGCTATGTCTTGAGGTACCCATGCATGAAGGTGAAGGGATGCCAATCCCGGATGGACCAGCATGCCCTCCTCTTGAGTCAGGAGATCTGTGCAGAGGGGCAGGGGAACTGGAAGTTCCACTGTTAGCGGCCGAAGTAGCGCAAATCAAACTTGGCGGGGACAAAACAGGGCGATCAGAACCATATGGGCCCCTTTTGCCTTGAGCTTGAGCAGAACCCACTACAGAACTGGAAAGGGAGGGAAGGCGTACAAAAACCCCTCCCTGTCCAGCAAAGAGATAGCGCGTCTCGCCAGAAAACACCATGCCCTGGAGCAAGCGAGCAAAACCTGGGTAGTTTTGCGTCGTATGGGGAGGCGAGCTGATCCAGTTCCGGCCAACCCCACAGGTCGAAAATGTGGTTGACCATCTCTTGCTTGAGCTCCCATTCGTGGGCTCTTACACTGGTACGGCTGAGTCTGTCCGCTAGGATGTTTATTCGCCTGACACGTGAATGGCTGTAAGGTGAATTTGGTGTAGAACAGCCCACTTCCACACCTGCATCGCCTCCCTGCTTAGGGGATATGAGTGAGTGCCTCCTTGCTTGTTGAGGTACCAGACTACGCACATGTTGTCTGATTGCACCAGCAGTATGCCCTGGTGAAGCAGGTGCTGAAAGGCCTGAAGACCAAACAGCACCGCCCTCCTATCCAACACATTTATGTGCTGAGAAAGCTCTGCATGGGACCACATGCCTTGGATTTCATGTTTCCCCCAGACGCGTACCCCAGCCCATCCCTGACGCATCTGTTGTCAGAGTCTGGGAGGGAGGAGGCGACTGGAAAGGAACCCCTTTGGTGAGATTGGGAAGATCCTGCCACCACAAGAGATCCCTCTGCATTGAATTGAAGAACATGACCATCTGGTCCAGGTCTTCGTCTCTGGTCCCACTGTGCCCTGAGCATCCACTGCAAGATTCTGTGGGTTCAGTTCCCACATCTGGCACTTGGGTTAATATCCCAGTACTGACACTGTAGTGCAGCATGAGAGGGGTGCTGCATTTCTGAGGTGCCATCTTTCGGATGAGACGTTAAACCGAGGTCCAATCTGCCTGGGTTGGTGGTAGTTCAGGTGGATGTTAAAGATCCCATGGCACTTATTGAAAAGAGTAGGGGAATTTCCCCGGGGTCCTGGCCAAATTTCCCTCATTCACTAAAAATACCACCAACAGCTTAATCTGGTTCAAGGTCAGTTGGCTTTCATCTGTATCCCCCTTCCCTGGGTCGTGCCTGAAAATAGGCAGAATTTGTCTAGTGCACTTACCCGGTCAACAAAAACTAAATAAATAAATAAAAAAAAAAAGATTCGCATGTGGAGCCTTGCTAAAGGCCCTGTGGGGATGGCTGCCGCCATAAGGCTCAACAGTTGAAGAACTGACCTCGCCGAGACCTTCCTGCTGGAGGCCACCAAATGTCCCTGTCTCTTCAAGGTGTCCGCCCTGTCTAGAGGGAGGAAAGCCATACCCTGTACAGTGTCTATCACTGCTCCAGTAAATTGTAGAAGTTGTGAAGGGGCAAGTTGGGATTTCTGGAAATTCACTGTAACCCCAACTTGTGAAAAGAGATCCATTGTAGCCAATAGGAGTAGTTCCAGTTGCTCCCTCAATGGGGCTGACAGAAGCCAGTCATCGACGTAGGGGAACACACTGTGGCGCCAACACGTAAGGGCCGCCACTACTGCCAGGCACTTGGTGAAAGCCCGAGGTGCCGAGGATAGGCCAAAGGGAAGGACCTTGGATTGGTAATGTTCCCCCAAAAGGAGAACTGGAGGTAGCAACAATGGGCCTGAAAGATCAGAATATGCAGTTAGGCATCCAGCATATCCAGAGCGCAGAGCCACTGTCCCTTGTGCAGGAGGGGCAGCAGGCCTGGGAGGGTCAGCATCCAAAACCTTTTGTACTCTATGTACAGGTTGAGAGCACTGAGGTCCAGACTGGGATGTAGATCTCCTGTCTTTCTGGGGACCAGAAAGAAGTGAGAGTAATGCCTCTTTCCTTCTTGGTGACATGGAACAGGCTCTGTTGCTTCCTTTTGTAACACAGCCCGAATTTCCTCTCGCAGAGGAGTGATGTGCGCCTTTGGGTAAAGAGACTGCACCGGAGGCCTGTCTGGGTGTTTATCTAGAAATTGCAATGTGTGGCCTTGTTCTGTGAGCTGAAAGACCTGCATGTCGGTTGTCACTGCTCTCCACCCTGGCAGATGACAGGCGAATCTTCCGCCCACCGGCTCCTCCAACTGACCCTGAGGAGTGAGGGTGGACTGTGAGTCAAGCGAGGGAGGGGGTGTGCGGAAGAGCTGTCCGCGTAGCTCTCTGGGCTTTTGCTGGAGGGGTGGCTGCGGCTGATGGAGCCTTACGTTTAGGCTGATGTCTGGCCATTTGCTGTGGTTTCGTCTGCCTTTTGCCTTACCGATGAAAAGGCTTTTTTGCTGGGAACTTGGGTTGGTACATGGTATGTGCAGATCTGAGGGCCTGGCACCTGTCTTGCAGGCCAGTAATGATGTTCTGTGCGTCTCCACCAAACAGGACCAAACCTCTGAAAGGGGCATCCTGGATGGCCATTTGGACGTCTTCAGCTAGACCGGACACCCTCGGCCATAAGAAGTGTCAGAGGCTAACAGCTGTAGCGGCTCCCTTTGCTGAGGAATGCACCGCATCGTATGTGGCCCTGAGGGAGTGCCTGCAAGCCAGTTTGGTAGATCGGATGGAGTCCATTAAGTTGGACTTTGAATCCGAGTCCAGTAGAGCCTCTATAGCCAGATCTAGCTGGGTAAAAAGTGACACTTGATAGACCACCATGTGGCCTACATAGTTCAGCGCCCTCATGTTCATTGTGAAAGAGGAATCAAATTTTCTTCCAAATTGGTCTAGCTGCCTCGACTCTTTGTCAGGAGGCGAGGTGCTCGTGTGTTGGGGCATGGAAGACTGATCATGGGCCGTTGCAATAATCACTGAGTCTGCCTTTGGGTGGACACTCAGGTGGTCTTTCCCCTCTGGCATCTAGTAAGTGCAGTCTGCCTTCTTGGCCACTGCCGGGATTGACGAGGGCATCATCGATATGGTAGATGCCAGGTCCTTCTGCAGCCACAGCCAGGAGGGTGTAAGAAGCGGGGTTGCCTCTTGCATGTCCAGGTGTTCTGCCAATCTTAGTTGTTTTGGATCCTGGGAGTCCGTTTTCCAGTCGTAGACCTCTGCTATTTTACGGAGCAGGTCTGCGAATAGGGGATCCTTCCCGGGGGGGGACATGGGGGATTCCTTCGGCTGAGGTTCCCCAATGGGTGAGGTTTGAAACCCTGAAGCCCCGATGAGGAAGAGTCCGATTCAGAATCCTGGTCCGAATCAGACAAGTGGATGTCAGGGCTACTCTGTTCACCTGAATCCGGAGGCAGCCTTTCTAGCGTCCGGCCTGACAGCTCCTTTAGAAGGGCCGGTGTCGGGGAATGCTGCAGAGTTGGTAGCGGCCTACTCAGTTGGACCCCTGGACTCCTGGAGACCTCCCTAGGAGGTTGGTGGCTGTCCAGCTCTGAAACAAGCTGTGCCTTAGTTTTGGACCACCAGGACTGAAGAATTGCTTTTAAGTCCATTGGGGCCTGAGGAGGAGGAGGCTGTGAGGGCTGGAAGCCGGCATGTAGCCTGAGGCAAAGCCCGGTGTTGGGTATCCCGGCGTATGAAAATGAGTTGTCTGGTACCCTGGCGAAAGGCAGGAGCATACCCTGGCGCATGGAAACCTGATTGGAAGGGGGTAGCCCGAAGGATTGTATGCATGGAAATGAGGTGTTGGGTACCCCGATGGCGGGAGGCTTGATGGATGATAACCTGGCGTAAGACCTGACGGAGGATCCTGTGGTGCTCCAAAGCCTGCGCCTGAGGGGCCCGGAAGAACCATTTCCGACATCTGGCCTGCAGGAGGCAGATGTGGTGGAAAGAGAGTCTCTGATGGGGGAGCGAGTGGATGGGTTCCATCAGGATTGTCGGCTCCTAACCCCATGTCCAGAGGTGAACTGTGTATGCCCCTCATCCTCCATCCCTCCTGGAATAGGAGAGGGTGGTGGAACCACTTCCAGTGGTGAGGGGCAAACCCTTATGGGAGAACCCTCCGGGGGGGCTGCGAAAGTTCCAGCAACTGGGATTCATCAGGGCCTTCGTTGGACCCCGATGCCAGGTTGGTCGCGCGGGCATCTGCAGAGCCAATGCCTGACATCAGCCGTGGTGACAGTTCGACGTCGACAAGATGACACCTGACCACTTTAGTCGGAAGCTCAGAGCCCCGACTTAACAGCCTGAGCTGGGCGCAAGGTCGCTGGGGGGGGCCCGATGAGCGACTTAACAGCCTCTTTCGGCACAATAGGTCCAACTGAGGAAATGGGCCTAAACGCAGCCAAGGCCGAGGTGCCAGCTTTCACAGACTATTGGCGGCGGGAGGCCTGAGATCTGCTCCTTAGGCGGTGCAGGCTGGGCCGTGGTGGCCAACTTCCTGGAGAAAGAGGACCGCCACTCGCCTGAGGGGCCCCGCAGGTGGTCTCAGGCAAGAGGAGGACCTGCCCTGGTCCTGGTGCTTCTCCTCCTTTTTGTGCCTGGATAAAGTTGGTGAAGATGAAGCGCTGCAAAGCTTTTGGAGCTCTTTCTCCATGGTGGCTATTCGTTGCTTCAGGAGGTGAGCTTCGAGAGCCTGCTGGCAGCGCTTCCGTGTGGCCAGGTTGAAACTGGTACAGGCCTCACAGTCCTCGACCTTTTGCTCCGGGCCTAGGCAGAAGAGGCAAAGAGAATACGAATCCTTGTGCGGTAGTTGCACGCTGGGCGAAGCACACTTGTTCTTGTGCTCGACGTTAGACGACAACATGCACAAAGTAAAACAAAGTACTGGAAAAATGAAGAAATAAATGGATACTCATCCGATAAGTGGTCGAACTGCAGCATATGGTGTCTGCAAGATCTGATGTGATCAGGTTGACAGCAGGTAAGAACTGGAAGGTGAGCGTGGGGACCGCCCACTATATAGGGTCATGCTGGTGTGTGTCACATGTCGGGTGGGCCCCGTCAGATACTGCTGGCTAAAGCTTTCCGTGTGGTCCTGACACCAGGGGGTGCAGTCCTCAAGGTAATTACCTACTGCAAGAGCCCTTTCGAAGTAATATACTGTTACAGGTGAGTAACCTGTGTGTTTGTTACCTGCTACCATAACCCCCCACACCCTTCTGGGGCATATCCACTTTATCTCAGGTATATCTCTTTTAGTTGCTGTCTGCAACTTTGACAGACTGACTCTCTCTCAGAACTCAGTCTGCACCATGCTAATAGTTTTCACAACCCTTCAAACACTTGTATGGTCATCTTGATATGTTGCCACCACTCTGCTTAAGTTAAATGGTGTCCAATCTGGGAAGAGGGGGGTGACCAGTGGGGTTCCTCAGGGATCAGTCCTTTGGCCGGTCCTGTTTAATGTCTTCATTAGTGACATAGCGGAGGGGCTGGAGGGAAAGGTCTGCCTGTTTGCAGATGACACCAAGATCTGCAACAGGGTGGATACTCCAGAGGGGGGCAGAGAAAATGAGGAGGGACCTGCGAAAGCTAGAAAAATAATCCCAAGGTGTGGCAGCAGCAGTTCAACTCCAAGAATTGAAAAATAATGCACCTAGGAAGAGGGAACCCTGGGGAGAGCTATAGTATGGTGGGAGGAGTTACTTATGATCACCAAGGAGAAAAGTGAATGGGGGTTATTTTAGATGACCTGAAGGTAACAAAGCAGAGTACAAAGGCAGCAGGGAGGGGCAATGGCATGCTGGGGTGCATAGGCAGAGGTATCACTAGTAGAAGGAGGAAGGTGATGATGCTGTTGTACAAAACACTGGTGAGGTCTCACCTGGAGTACTGTGTAAAATTCTGGAGACCACATCTACATAAGGATATTGACAGGGTGGAGGCAGTCCAGAGAAGGGCGACAAAGATGGTACAGGGATTGCACCAGAAAACATATGAGGCGAGGCTGAGAGACTTGAATATGTACTCGCTGGAGGAGAGGAAGGATCTGGGGACATGATAGAAACATTCAAGTACCTTAAAGGCATAAACAAGGTACAGAGGGGCTACATCTTCCAGTATAGGAGGAGTACAAGAACGAGGGGACATGATATGAAATTGGAGGGAGGCAGGTTGAGGGGGAAATGTGAGGAAGTTTTTCTTCATGGAGAGGGTGGTGAACGTATGGAATAGTCTGCCACAGGAGGTGGTGGGAACGAGCACAGTGGAGAGATGTAAACATGCATGGTCTAGCATAGGGGAACCGTAGAAGTGGGAGGGAGTAGAGAAAGCCATTGACCAAGTAGGGTCAGTATCTGTAAAACAAGGGGAGCAGACTGGATGGGCCTGGTGGTTCTTATCTGACGACAGCATCTGTGTTTCTCTCACGCATAGTTACATAGTAGAGCTTCCTGGGCATAAAGTCTCCACCGCTCATTCTCACTGATGGGATCTATGCCAGAGGCGCTAGGACCTAGCGGGAGCAAACTTTTTGTAAGAGGGCCGGTGCCAGAGATAGAGCTGCGAGGAGCAGTGCCGCGAGCCTTGGCTCATGCGGCAGTGACTATCTCGGTGTCAACCCTCCAACCGCCTCAGTTCCTTTTTTCCGGCCATCGAGTGCGCTTCAGTGGCGACGTCGCGTGCCCGCTAGGAGTCAGACTCCAAACTAGCAGCATATTTTTCGGTTTATTGTTTTGTAGTATATCTCAAAATAAATACCCCTTAATTTTAACTATACTTATTAAAGAAAAGAAGTCTTCAACCTACATTGACGGAGTCAAACCATGAGCGGGTCAGGTGACGGTAGGGAGACTTCGTATGAAAGCTGTTCAGTCAGCCGGGCTGGGTCTGGTCCGCCGCCTCTCTCCGGGGGTCTGACAATGGATGGTCCGATGCGCGAGGAGATGGGTGGTCCCCCCGGAAGCACAAAAGAAAACGGTCGCGCACTCTGCACCGTTTGGCCTCGAGCTCTTCCTCGGCCCACAGGTCAAAAAAGAGAAGGCATCACTTGAGGTCGCCTTCTGGTATGTCTGCGTGCCGACGGTCAGTTATTGGGGTCAGGTGTCTGTCTCCTCCTCCGGAGTTGCCGGTTTCTGCCTCCGGTGAACGACCTCTTCGACATCAAAGCCCTTCCCCGCCTTTTGGAAGGGCTTCCGATGAACAGTTTCACCAGTGGGCTGCTCTTATGGAGCAGTGGGCTCGGAGGTTGGTCCAGCTGCCTGGCCCGGTCACTCCGAGGCCCTTGGGCCTTTCGAGGGATCAGGTAAGGCGGTTGGACCTCCCTGATGCAGTTGCCTTCCAGTGCCGTCGACTCCGGCTCAGGTGTTTTCCCCCCTCACATGGCTGCGGCGCAGGGGGCCACACCAATGCCTCTATCTCCTGGTATTCCTCCTACTGTTTCTTCAAATCGCAGTTTTCAGAGCCCTGGATTGCTTTTGGCGCCGTCAGCGTCGATGGGTCTCTTGGCACCGATGTGCCTGTCAGCGCCACTCTCAGTGCTGCTTGTGTTGTCGGCGCCGTTGGGGTTCTTGGCATCGTCCTCAGTGCCGTGGGCCCTGTCAGCACCGTAGGCTTCTTCGGCGCCATGTGCTGGGCTGTTTCAGATGGCGCCAACTTCCTTGGTTTAAGTGCCGAGGCTTGCTATGATGTCATCCAGCCTTCAGGGCTTCTCGACTCCGATTCCTTTCTCTTCTTCATTTCCTACTGACATTCACTCCTTTCTTGTCCATACAGTCCCTCCCGGGCTGTAAGGAGATGATATTGAGCCTGACCCAGACCTTCAGCTGGGTGATGATGTTGAAGGAGCAGGAATGAATCCTGTTGCAGAGCCTGTGATCAAAGACCTGTCATTTAAATCTCTGCTGAAAAATTTCAGTTCTACTCTTTCTCTCCAGACTACAGGTATTGATCCTGGGAAGCTCTTAAGACTCCAATACTTTCATGTCCTGGAGATCCCTATGGATTTAACTCCCCTGGGACAACCATCCTTTGAGACGCGCTCTCAGATGGTATGGAATAATCCCGTTCGCATTCCTTCTGTGGCTAAGTCCATAGACAGGAAGTATACTGCTCCCAAGGATCAACCCATTTTGGCCTCCTAGGCCTTTGCCGACCCTATTGTAGTCTTGGCAGAGAATGACAAGGCTGTTCTTCCTCAGGCATCCACAGCCCAGCCGATAAACAAGGAATCTCATAAGATAGACACCTTAGGTAAGAGAGTCTTTGCTGCCTCCACTCTGGGTATGCGTATTGCCAGCTACCAGGGCTATTTCTCTCAATACGAGTATGTTCTTTGGCATTTGCTCAAACAGATGGTGGAAGCTCTGCCTAAGTCGGACACTAGTTCAGTTACTTCAGATCATAACCAGGGGTATCGAATCCCAACAACCAGCAGGTTAAAGCAGCTATGGACGCTTTCGATACTGCTTACCAAGTGGCGGTGGCGGGCATTTGGTCCCGTCATCACTCCTGGCTACGCACTTCAGGCTTCACGAATGATGCCCAACAGCAGGTCATGGCGTTACCCTTTGACGGTAGGTATCTGTTCGGACCTCAAGTAGAGCAAGCTCTTTAGGCCACACAGAAGACTGAGTGGCGATTAAAATGGCTCAACCCCGCTCCCACCCTTCTCGGGCGGGGTAAGCACAGCCAGTTCCACAACCATCAGTCCTTTCTGGGCAAGGGCAGGAGGTTTTAACAAAAACCAAGCTCCTAGCCTCAAAAGAAAACGCAACAGAAGGCACAAGGACCCAAAGCGCCCAGTGCCACCTTCTGAGTTTCTGGCCCAGGACCACCTCAACTGCCCGAGGAGGACTCCTCCTCAGTGGTGGGAGGACGTCTAACTCAGTCCTACAACCAGTGGAAGTCCATAACATCAGACAAATGAGTCCTCTGGATAATCTGCAAAGAGTACTCCCTCAACCTTTGAACCCCACCCCCGATCGTCCCCAAATGACAGCCCAGGCTGTCAACAATACAGTCAGACCTTCTTGCCTCTGAGATACAAGGCCTTCTGAACAACAGGGCAGTAGAAATAGTTCCGCTGGATCAACGAAACACAGGTTTCTACTCCCATTACTTCCTGGTCGTGAAAAAGACCAGTGGCATGCGCCCCATTCTGGACCTCGGAAAGTTAAACAAGTTTTTTCACAAGGAAAAGTTCAAGATGATATCACCAGGGACCCTGTTACCCTTGCTTCATCAACACAATTGGCTAGCTTCCCTGGACATGCAGGATGCTTACAAACATATTCATATACACCCGAAGCACCACAAATACCTAAGGTTTGTGGCCCTGGACCAACATTATCAGTTCAGAGTCCTGCCCTTTGGGCTATCCTCGATGCCACAAATTTTTACAAAGTGTTGTGCAATTCTCACAGCACAGCATAGAAAAATTGGAATACAAGTGTTCCCATATCTGGATGACTGGCTTCTAGTAAGTCCTTCCAGCCAAGAAACCCTCGACGCTGTAGCCACGGCCTCAGACTTTCTCACGTCCATAAATCTCAAGAAATCGCAGTTGCAGCCCTCCCAGAAGCTCCTTTTTATAGGAACTCTTCTGGACACTTCCTGTGCGAAAGCTTTTATTCCAGAGGACAGAAGGAGCGGTATCCTACAAATGGCCTGATACATCAGAGTGTGTGGGAATGGTGCCTAGAGCACAAGGCTCTAATTCAGGCAGTCTGCCTGTCAGGAGTGCAGAACGAACTGGGAGACAGATCCTCACGAGTGGTCTCTCGACTCAACCGTAGTTCAGTCAGTATTCGCAGAGTGGGAAACTCCAGACCTGGACCTTTATGCATCCCCACTCAACACAAAACTGCCTCTCTTCTGCTCCAGAAATCCAGGGCCTGGCATTTTCTGTCAGGATGCGTTCAGGTGGCAGTGAACAAAACACTTTCTATATGTCTTTACTCCTCTTCCTCTAATTCAGAGGGTACTTCTCAAGTTCAAGTCCCGGGGGGGGGGCAAAATGATCCTCATTGCTCCCTTCTGGCCTCGACAGATATGGTTTCCATTACTCAACAGTATGTCAGAAACCCCTCCAAAAGTGCTTCCCCCTTCAGATGAACCTTCTGACTCTAGGGCTGTGGTCCATCCCAATCTGAGATTTTCACCTTCACGCTTGGCTCCTGAAGAGATAGAAGTGAACAGGTTCAATGTCTCTCACAGAGTTTCAGATATTCTTGTGGCTGCGTGCAAGCCAGCAACTGGAAAAACCCACACAGCCAATGGAAGCGTTTTTCTCTCTGGTGTGCAAAATCCTCTTTGAATCCTGTTTCCTGCCCACCAAATAAAATTCTAGAGTACCTTTTAGACCTCTCAAATTCAGGTCTACAATACTCTACAGTCAAAGTTCACCTTTGTGCCATTTCAGCTTATCATGAGCCAATACTTTCCTTGTCACTGGCTCAGTTACCTGTAGTTAAGAGGTTTCTTAAGGGAATTCTGCATACCAGACCCTCTATCTGACGTCCAGTTGCAGCCTGGGACATTAATCTTGTTCTAGACATGCTCACTCGAAAGCTTTTCAAGCCTCTAGCTACCTGTGAGCTGAAATTTCTCACCTGGAAAACGGCCTTCCTGGTGGCCATTACCTCAGCCCGCAGGGTCTTTGAAATACATGCCTTGGTCACAGACCCTCCGTATACTGTGTTTCATAAAGACAAAGTAGTTCTTAGGACCCATCATAAGTTCCTCCCTAAGGTTGTTTCAGAATTCCATCTAAACTAACCTTTAGTCCTACCTACTTACTTTGCGAACTTTCAAAATTAAGGAGAGTGTACCCTTCAGTCTTTAGATGTCAGAAGAACTCTGCATTTCTGTTTAGTTAGAACAAAACAAATTCGCAAAGCTCAACAACTGTTTGTTTCCTTCAGCGAGACCCATCTGGGTCAACCTGTCGCTATCAGATGCATTTCAGCATGGCTGGTGGCATGCCTACCCCTCTGCTATTCCATGGCGTAGGCTGGAGGGCAGAATGTACGCTTACTCTACTAGAGCAGTTGCGGCATCCCTGACGGAAACCCGCAACGTGTCCATTGCGGACATTTGCAATGCGGCTACCTGGAGCTCGGTGCATACTTTCGTCAAGCACTATGCCCTGGATGTCCATGCCAGGCGACATCTTTCGTTTGGCAGGACCATCCTTAACGGACTTCTGTCCTAAATTTGTGAGCTGTTGGTCTCTCCTGCCGCTCTCTCTCGGGGGGATTATTAGCCCGGTACTCTGCCATCCGTGTGAATGAGTGGTGGAGAATTTATGTCCAGGAAGACATGGAAATTACATACCTACCATAATTCTTGATCTTCTTGGATGAAGTCTCCACCACTCATTCACACGCCCACCCACCATCCCCCGAGCTCACCTCTGTTGTTGGTCTTCACTCCCTCAATCTTTGGGCTGTGAAGACTTCTTTGTTGACCCTTCTTATACAGGTCGTCCGGACTATCTTATGTCTGGTTTTTGTTAGGCTGTCCTTCTAGGTTAGTTGAGCTGCACCTCCTCGGAAAAAAGGTACTGAGGTGGTTGGAGGGTCGACGCCAAGATAGTCATTGCCGCACGAGCCGAGGCTTGTGGCGCCGCTCCTCGCGGATCCATCTCTGGCTCCGACCCTCTTGCAGAAAGTTTGCTCCTGCTGGGTCCTAGCACCTCCAGCATAGATTCCATCAGTGTGAATGAGTTGTGGAGACTTCATCCAAGAAGATCAAGAAATATGGTAAGTATGTAATTTCCATTTCTAGGGACATGGATATGTTGTTCATCCACACTTATTGGCAGGTATCCTTGCCGCTTTAAATCTTGCCGGAAGGTCTTCAAGCTGGCTCCTCCCACCCACCCGGGTGGTATAACTCTCGGCTCTGCCCCATGACGCCAGATCTTCCTTACCGCTTGAGCTCAGGTTCCTCCTTAACGCTCTGCGTTTGAGACTAGTTCCTATTTCTTCCGTTTTTAATTTGAAAGTTTTGCTAAAAGACTTCAGTCTTCGATCCCTGCGCTGCGATGGACCAATCGACTCCGGTTTTCGGAGATGCCCCTGTGGGCAGAAGATTTCTCGGACAGATCCACACTCCACGTGTGTCTACTATTTAGGCCTTGAGCACGGCCCGCAGGACTGCGACTTGTGCTCTTCCTTTTCGGCCTATGTCCTCGAAGACCGTGCTGCCCGATTGCATCTGGGCCGTCCGAGCGTTTCCTCGGTGAAGTCTAAGGCCGGTCGGTGGTGTCCGCGGCCGTGACTTTCGGCGGATCAGCTCGAGCAGATGATCGTCCTCGAAGAGGAGGCGGCGCGGGCCGTATCTTCCTCGGCCGAGGCATTTATCCCGCTCTCTCTGGGTTCTTCCTACACAGCTTCCTTTAAGGAGCTTTGTCTGTCCCTCTCCACTAAGGGAGAAGGGCCAACGTCTGCTGGACCTTTTTCTCGGTCCAAAAAGAGGGACAAAGGTAAATCCCTCCGTCGACGCTCTTGGGAGCGGGAAAGGTCCCTCTCCCCGAGTCGTCGACCGTCGACTTCGGTCGACCGCTCGGCTTCCGCCACTGGTCTCACGGTGTCCCCGTCAGGTCAGTTGACTGAGACTCCCGTCGACGAAGTCGAGATTTTTCTCGATCCGTTGGACGGGTTGTCGCCTATAGAAGCCGAGACTCCCCTCTCCCCGGTTCCCCGGGAGTTGAGATCCGATGAGCTTGCCTGTGCCTCGGTTCCGGAGCCTCGGATGAACCCTCCGAGCGAAGGGTGCGGTTCCTGCCGACACTTCCCGCACCGACCTCGGAAAAGCCGAAACTCTCTGTCTCGTCCTCGGACCTCTCCCGCGGTCCAGCCGATCCCAGCGTCATAGGCGGGTCTCGGCCCACAGCGATGGCGGCGTCGCCGTCGTCCTCGTCCTCCTCCCTCGGGCCGAGGGGAGGCTTCGGCATGAGATTCGTCGGCATGCGAGGACCTCATGGCAACAGTTCCTCCTGGCCGGGAATAAGCCGGCGCAGTTGCCTTCCCGGCCATTGAAGTGGCTGTCACGGCTGCCGACACAACCCTCGACTTACCGAGGAGCCTGTACCCAGGCGGTTGTTCGCCCAAAACCAGCTATCCACGCATTCGGTGGAACCTCCGCCTCCACAGCCACTATTGGGGCTCCGACCAGGGATTCTCGGTCGGCTAAGGGTCTACCCATAGGCTGTCTGTTACCCTCACTCCCGACCGACCTCGGCAGGTAGAGGGTGGCTCAGGCCAGAGGCAGCTCTTGAGGACTCATCCAGTCTGAGGATAATTCCTCCTTTTTCTCAAGCGACTAGACTTGGGTCCTCAGGAGGACAGTCAAGGACGATAGCCCGTCTACCTTCCTAGGACTGCTTGGCTCATCTCGAGTCCACGGGATGAGCTCGAACCCATTTCAAGCGGGCCAGGTATCCCTCACGGAGATTCTGGACCAAGGATTCTCCAGCGGAGCCTTTCAGTGGCGAGGCCATAGTGGGTCCGGCCTTGGAGCTTTAGCAGCGCCCTGCTTCCTGTCCTCGCCTTGACCAGGATGGCCAGAAGTATCACGGTCCCTCGGTTCCCTGTCTGGTTTTTGAGACACCCTCTGCTGAGGGGTTGGTTACCGACAGCGTTTTCATCGCTTGCCATGCGCCAGGATGTGGACAAACCTCCGACAAAGAATCCAAGAAATTGGATTATGTCGGGAAAAGTCTATGCTCGTCCTCTCTAGAAGCGCCGTCAGGCCAGTTGAAGTCGTCCTCACGGCACATTTTTCTCATGCCCTGTTGGGCTCCTGGATGAGGTCATCCCTCATCTTCCGTGGATCTGCAGACTACGGTCAAGCAGGTGCGGGACCAGGGCAGGGCAGTGGCCAAACAGCAGCTCCAGACTGCTTTAGATATTGAGGACTCATGTGCCCAGGTCGGTGGCGGCCGCCAGTGGCTATCGTCCGACTGGCTTGGCTGAGGATATCCACCTTTGCCGGATACCCAGCACAAGTTGGCGGATGTTCCCTTTTGGGGACGACCTCTTGACCCTGGGGTGGAAGGTCACCTGCAGAGGATCGAGAAGTCCAATGCTACCTTGGACTCGGGTCTCTTCCGCTCAGAAGGACAAAGGCCGCCAAACCACAGCTTAAGCCCTTCTCGTCCTTCTGCGCCCATGTAACAACGTCAGGGCCAGCAGGCTCAGCCTTGGCATCCTAAACCCAAACACTGACTTCCCTCTAACAGGAGGCAGGGAGAAAGGCCCAGGAGGTCCTCGGCGGTCCCTCCTCCAAGCCTGCCCAGTGACGGGCTGAGGGTGTCGCCCCCATCCCGTCACCTTACCCTGGTTCCCCATGAGAGGCAGCTCAGGCACTTCCTTTCCACCTGGTCGCTGTTGCCCGGACAGATGGGTACTGGAGGTAGTGGTGAAGGCCTGCCTCTGGGTCGAGCAGGCCCCACCCTTCAGAGCCATCGCACCTCAGGAGGCCTCGGGGTCCGTAGCCTCACTGTCGGCTCATCGAGCCGACATCGCTCTCCTCCTCCGAAAGGAGGTGATCAGGGTAGTAGCGGACCCCCCCTCAGACCCAGGGTTTGTGTCCAGGTACTTCCTGGTTCCGAAACGGACGGGGGGCTGGCGCCCCATTCTCGACCTACACGACCTAAACAAGTTCCTAAGGTCTCGAACCTTCAGGATGGTCACTCTGGCTCAGATAATACCATCCTTGGGCAGCGCGTGGTTCTGCTCTCTCTGGACTTGCAGGGACAGCGTTTTTCACGTCCCTATCCGTCCGTCTCACCAGAGATTCCTTCGCTTCAGCGGAAGGATCCCTTTCGAAGTTCCAGCCATGCCCTTCGGCTTGTCTCCAGCTCCCAGGGTCTTCACCAAATGCATGGCAGTGGTGACAGCATTCCTCACGCCTTGAGGGTCGGTGTACCCTTACCTGGACGGACTGGCTGATAGCAGCTCCCTCCAGGCAGGAGGTGGGTGGTCCAGAGATCTGGCCCTCCAGGTCTGCTCTCAACTGGGCCTCCTATCAGCAGGCCAAGTCGGACTCGAGCGAAGCAGGTGATTCTGTTCATCGAGGCGCAGCTCGACTCTCTTCGAGCCAGAGCGCGGCTCCCGGCGGACAGGGCCGAGGTTCTTTCCTCCTTTGCCCAATCATTTCTGGTTGGGCAATTGCGCCCTGCCCGGGACTTCCTGCGCCTCCTGGGTCTCATGGCGGCCTGCACCAGCGTGGTCCGTTGGGCCCGCTGGAACATCGCCCTTCAATGGGGACTGGCCAGTCAGTGGTCTGGCAGCTGCGATCCTTTGGACCAGCTTGTGTCGGTGACACAGGGGATGTGGAATGCTCTCAGTGGTGGATCGTTCCAGGTCATTTGAGGAGGGCATCCCGTTCCGTCCGCCCGAGCCGGCGGTCTCTCTATCGACCGGCGCTCTCTGATGGGTTGGGGTGCCCATCTGGGGAACACGGGCTCCACGGCCTCTGGTCCCCTGCGGGAGTCCCGATGCCACATCAACCTGCTGGAGCTCCGAGTGGTCCACCTAGCTCTCACCGCCTTTGCTCCGTTCCTCCGAGGTCAAGTGGTCCGAGTCCAGACGGACAACACCCACGACCATGTACTGTCTAAACCGCCAGGGCGGGGCCCGCGCTCCATGCTTCTATGCAAGGAAGCCTCCGCATACGGTCACTCGGCGAGCCTGGAGGCGGATCTCCTAGCCATTCATGTGGCAGGAGCCTCAACACCCTGGCCGATGCCCTAAGCCGAATAGGGGCTGCATCCCGAGTGGTCACTCCTGCGGAGGTAGTACAGCATCTGTTCTCCCATTGGGGCACACTCAGGTGGACCTGTTTGCCTCCAGGGAGAGCAGGCTGAGGCTGTTCCATGCCCCCCCTCAGCAGGGCTCGCTGCAGGGATGCCTTCTCGAGCAGTGGACCCGGGCCTCTTCTCCCTTTCCCCATTTCCCTTGATCCACAAGGTGCTTCTCAAAGCGAGGAGGACAAGGGCAGGTGATTCTGATAGCCCCCAGACTGGCCTCGCCAGTTCTGGTACCCAGATCTCCTCAGTCTCAGCTCCAGGACTCCGGCAGCTTCCAGCTCGCCCGGACCTTCTCTCAGTCAATCAGGGGAAGGCGTTCCATCCGGACCTTCAATCCCTGCACCTGACGGCCTGGTTCCTGAGCGGCTAGAGTTCCAGGCCTTGGGTCTTTCCGCCGAGGTCCTCAATGTAGTTGAGGCGTCCCGTAAGAAGTCGACCAGAAAATGCTATGCCTTCAAATGGAGAAGGTTTTCCATTTGGTGTCAGGCTAAGGGCTTGGACCCTTCCTCCTGTTCCTTGGCAAGCATCTTGGACTATTTATGGTCCCTTTCTAATCAAGGGCTTAGGTCGACGACCCTAAGGGTGCACCTGGCAGCCATCTGTGCTTACCGGGCGCGGGCCGGGAAGCAGTCGGTGGCGCAGGAGTAGGTGGTCTGGCGCTTTTTCCAAGGCCTTGATCACATTTCCCCTTCGGTGCGAGAACCTCCACCTCCGTGGGATCTATTGCTGGTACTGGCAAAGCTCATGGGCAAGCCATTCGAACCAATGCACAGGTGTGATCTCTCTCACCTGTCGTGGAAGACCGCCTTCTTGGTGGCTATCACGTCAGCCAGAAGGATGGGAGAGCTCCAGGCGCTTTCCATCGATCTCCTTACCTGGTCTTCCACAGGGACAAGGTTGTCCTGCGCCCCCACCAGGGAATTTCTTCCCGAGAAGGTGGTGGCCGGAGTTTCACCTTAACCAAGTGTTGACTCTGCGGTGTTCTACCCCAGTCACACCTCGGAGGCCGAATATAGGCTCCATACTCTGGACCCTAGAAGGGCGCTCTCCTATTACAAGAGCGCACGGCTGAAATTCGGGGAGAGGTTCGCCAGCTGTTTGTCACCTACGCTGAAGCCGCATCTGGCAGACCTGCAGCCAAGCGGACGATAAGCAGGTGGGTCACCTCCTGCATAGATCTCTGCTATAAGTTGGCGGGCATGGAGCCTCCCAGAGGGATAAGAGCTCATTCTACCCGCCATACTGCTGCGCAGTGGCTGCTTCCAGGGACGTCCCTATCCAGGAAATCTGCAGGGCTGCTACCTGGAAGTCAGCACACACCTTCATTACCCATTACCACATCGACCTTGGAGTCACACGGGATGCTGGTTTTGGGGCCTCGGTTCTCAGTCTTTCTTTCCCAAGTAAGTATTGGGGTGTCGTCTTGCCTCCCTCCTCCCGGAGAACTGCTAGGAGTCTGCCAATAAGTGTGGATGAACAACATATCCATGTCCCTAGAAATACAGGTTACTCACCTGTAACAGGAGTTCTAGGAATGGTATATGTTGTTCATCCACAGATTCTCGACCTCCCGGCTTCGACGCACAACCTGAGCTCAAGCGGGCCAGATCTGGCGTCATGGGGCGGAGCCGAGTGTTATACCACCCGGGTGGGTAGGAGGAGCCAGCTTGAAGACCTTCCGGCAAGATTTAAAGCGGCAAGGATACCTGCCAATAAGTGTGGATGAACAACATATACCATTCCTAGAACTCCTGTTACAGGTGAGTAACCTGTATTTCTCTACCATCTTCCATCCTTAGGAGTAGGGGAAGAAGGGCATTTTAAGACCAGGTGTTCCTCCCTGGTAGACCTGGGGCTAGTTTTTGATCTGTCAGGAAATGTCTCCTCTCTGATCCCTCTCAGTGGTGAGGGTTTAAATGTTTCCCTCAACTCAGGGAATGTCGTCTTCTCCGGCTTATCACCTCATCTCAGGCTCTTCAAAAAAAAATTACTTTGTGCAAGAGGGCAGTTCCCCTTTTTGGTCAGATTTTTGGAATGCGATCATCCTCCTCTCTCCCCCCTCCCCCACACTTCTTTGGTCGGCCTATTCCTTTTTCAGTTTATATCCTTTCCTTTTGCTGTCATTTGGGCTCTCTTGCCCCATCCTCCTCCTTTGGTTTTCTCTATGCCTGTGTTTCTCTCCGGCGAGCAGAACTGAGCTAGTGGAGGGGATGACATTGTTTACTAGCCAACCCGCGCCCATGCAAATGTGTCATCCCCGAGGGCTGCACCGCCTCCTGAATTTCCCGGAGGAGAAAAGCTTTTGCTGTGCTCCATGGGTCCCAGCGCCTCTGGCATAGTACCCACCAGTGATCAGTGGTGAAGATATACAGTAATATCAAGAATCACGGTATGTATGTAATTTTCATATCCTTGTATCCAACCCTGTGGGGCAAACACTGTCCAGGTGGCTGAACCCCTCCAGTTTCCTCAGAGGGGTTCCCTTCCATGCGGAATCTCCTTGTCAGATTCTTATGACAGACTTGTCCAATGTGGGCTGGGGTGCCCACTTAGCAGACCGTCAGACCCAAGGGACCTGGTTTCTACAAGAACAATATCTCCACATCAGCGTGCTAGAGATGCAAGCTGTCCTTCTGGCTTTTTGGGCCTTTCAGACTCATCTGCTCCCGGGCCCTCTCCCATTTAGACAGACAACATGTTGTAGTCTGTTACCTCAACAAGCAGGGGGTACTCATTCCTACCCATTGTGCATAGAGGCCATGAGAGTTTGGCATTGGCCATAGAACATGAGCCTGGTTCTAACTGCAGTTCATATTCCACGTCCTGGCTGTCACAGCGTGTGGGAATAAACTTCAGATGAGGTAAATTTACAGGTTTAAAACACACCGTTCTGGTACTCTTAACTGACTGTACTCGGCACCAGCCTTAATGCTATATTCATTTTAAACATTACGTGTTTCATACATTTCATACCATATCACGGGGGGTTCAAAACATGGGAAAGTCAATTCAACCACCATGTTGTCTTCCCTGTTGCTTGTAGTCTTCACCCTAGTATGCAAATATCCTGAAATAGTCTTACCTGGGGCCTTCATCTCGTCCTCCAAGTAGCAGCAGCCTGGGAAAATGGGCAACAATGGGATTGCAGAAGTGACTGGTAACAAAGGTTCCATCAGGGTGTCCTCTGCCTCCGACACAAAATCCTCCCTTTGGGAACCCTTCATCAGCACCTGACAGCGGTGCTCCGCCTCTCTCCGGTGCTGGTCCACCTCCACATTCCATCGAACTCCAATCCAGTTCTTCTCACCTGGGCTCTGGTATGCACACCGGGAAGCCCCTCCTCCTGCAGCAGATCCTTGGCATCAGCGAGATCCTGGAGGTATGCCATCCTGCTCTTTGCCCCTATGTCTGGATACCAGGGCTGGTATCTGTGTACTGGTCTCCCCCTTGTTTCACTGGACAGCCAGTACTATCCCACTGCTGACACCCAAGTTTGTCACAGCGTGTGGGGATAAACATCAGACGAGGCAAATTTATAGGTTTTAAACACACCTTGGTGTGATATTTTTTTCAAAAGTAAGAAAAATAATAAATGAAAACAAAAGAAAATTGCAAAGAAAACCACTACTTAACAACAGTAGTTTCTCACATAATACAGTCCTGGATCTTAGAGCTCCTAAGAACCTTCTTATCTGCATTCAACAGCTTGTCTACAGCAGCAGTAGAGCTTCTCTCCTCTCTCTCAGGGCTGAGCCCCACTGGGCTAAACTGAAGTGAACTCAGTGAAGAGGTTTTTATATCTTTTGGTGAGGTCACCTGACTGATTTCTTTCTATTTACATGTCTAGACATGTTTCATGTCTGAACATGTTTCAAAACCAAGGGTGGGTGTGTGTGTTGTTTCAGGGGGCTTCCTGGTTCAGTTAAAGGTACAGTCTATATCTCCACAGATATTGACTATCTATATCTCTGATCCACAGTGACTAAGCACCTTTATAAAGTATACCACATTCTCATACATAGAACCTTATAGAGTAACAGGTCTATAATCTGAATATTTGAAAGCACCTTAAGGATTTCTTATAACTGCTAATCATAAAATTATTAGTTTGATATGGCTTCTGAATCTTTTTTCTTTAAAAAGGATTTATTAACTGTATTTATTCCTACTATCTAAAATAGCCTTCATGCTTTTTGCTGGCACAGGATCCTTCTAGGGTAGTTAGGACTCTTGAACCTTCGCCCGCCAACCATCTCCCGCCAGTGCAGTTGCTGACATCGGATCCTTCTAGGGTCGCTCATTAGGGCTGAGAAGCTTCACCTCCCCGCCTCGAAACCATCTCCCATCACCAGTGCAGTTGCTGGCATCAGATCCTTCTAGGGTCGTTCGTTGGAGCTGTGGAGGCTCGCCCTCCCCACCCCTGGAACCATCTCCCGCCTCCAGTGCAGTTGCTTGCATCATATCCTTCTAGCGTCGTTCATTAGGGCTGCGAAGAAGCTTGCCCTCCCCCACTCCCTCCCCTCGGAATCATCTCCCACCGCCAGTGCAGTTGTTGGCATCGGATCCTTCTAAGGTAATTCGTTAGGGCTGCGGAGAAGCTTACTCTTTCCCCCGAACCATCTCCCAGTGTCACTGCAGGTACGACTGCATTTTGTTCCACAGCAGCGTTATTTATTTTACCCAAGTTGTGTATACTGCGGCAATTTTAATACCAAACTGCAAGTTACTTTAACTGGTATCGGTGTGTATAAGGCCAAGCTAGCTGTTGCTTTAAGACGCCAAGAACCGAATGCAACTTCATTCTAAATGCATAACCGCCACAAACTTTAAATCTTCTAAATGCTATGTGCGAATGATTTTTGTTAGACATAGAGACTCGGAGTGTCTAGAACCGAATGCCACTTCAAGCTAAAAGCATAACGGGCAGTAACTTTAAATCTTTTAAATGCTATGTGCTGAATGATTTTTGCTAGAAATGGAGACCCAGAGCTAATTACTGCATAATTGAATCAATTAAAATTAATTTCAGGGGCTTCACTAAACGCCAAACAAGCAACCAACTTAACTATATTAACTGGGGGTTATGATCCAAATCCATGTTTTGCTATTGTGACTGTTACTGTAAACTAACTGCGTAGTCTTTGTCTTGGTCTCCAGGCATTTAAATCCTTACCTCCCTGTGTTTTATCCACAGTTGCTGGCATCGGATCCTTCTAGGGTCGTTCGTTAGGGCTGTGGAGAAGCTCGCCCTCCCCCGCCCCTCAGAAGCATCTCCCACTGCCAGTGCAGGTACCACGGCATTTTGTTCCACAGCAGCGTGAGGAGCTCCTCCTTGAAATGAATTGCTCTCCAACTGCATTTTGCCCCGCTGACGCTTTGCGTCGGCTCCCCACTGCCCCCATCACCACCCTTGGTGAACTCGCCCTTGTATAGGGCTACCTGGCTGCGCGTGAACCAGTCAGTCCACTTTACCATCTGCAGCCTATAGCTAATCGCCACTAGAGGCAGCTCAGCATTCCATACTCCTGTCTGCTGGCTCTTCCATCTAGCCACCTTCCCTCCGCTTTAATCAGAAGGCTACTACTATATCTCACACTGCCTATCTTGTTCCTCCCTATGACAGCTACCCCCCCCCAAAAAAAAAAAGTAGATACAATACAAGCCCCTGACGTCACTAACTACTGTCAGGCAGACTGGGAGCCCTCCTCTCTCATCCCTCCCACCAGGCAGCCAGCATTACCAAAGAGCTGCCTGGGACTTGATTATTCGCTGACTCCCCTCTCCAATGCTAAAACCACTACCCTTCCACCCTCATCCCCCCAACCCCTGCTTCAACGACCACCACCCCAGATGCATCACATGCTGCTGTCCATTCCACCACCCCCAACCACCTCTCTTTACATCCTCAGATCAGTCCACCCCCCCCCCCTTGGTGCCTCTTCCTTTTGGCTGCACCTCACATACTCTCACTTCCCATACCTGCATTCTCATACATTCCCGGTCCCACAAGGATGCCTGCATCCGCAAGCTAGCCTGATATACTATCCTAAGTGTCCCTCCTGCCTTCTCCGCCTCTGGCTGGCAACATCCACCCTAACTCTGGCCCTTCATGCCCAACCTCACCCCCACAAGCGGGCTTTGCATTGCTACCCCCAACATCTGTAGCTCACTAAAGAAGTGGGACTCCTATCAGGGATGGGTACACCAATACCAACCAGATGTCATAGCCTTAACCTGGCTCTCCCCCCATACTCCAGACTTGGTGGTAGCCCTTACTGGTTATAACATTTACCGAACAGACCGGAGAGGCAAGCGAGGGGGCGGCCTCGCCATCTACATTAAAGATTCGCTAGAGGGCCAGCTACTCCGCCTTCCACCCCCCAGCTGGAACCCGGACCTCAGGCCCTCACACTTAAACTTACCCTAGGACGCTCCCATACACCCCTCCTCATCACAGTGGTTTACATCCCCCCCCCAGGGGCCAGAAAGCGGCCTTCAACTCTGTACTGCCGTACCTGTTCACCCTCCCGCCGAAATATGAAAAACTGGTACTTGGCGACTTCAGCATAAACTGGCTGGCTAAGACTGCCGCCCCATACATAGATGCTGCCACAGCCCAAGACCTAACTGAAGTTGTCCCCACTCCCACAAGGCTGAACCATTGCTCGGGGTCCTCCTCCTGACTGGATTTGGTTTTCACCAACTGCCCCCAAAAAATCACCGGCACCACTGTGCTACCTAACAAGCTCAGTGACCACTTGCCAGTTCTCTGCTCCTGGTCCTGCAAAACCCCGAAGACTCCTCCCAAAAGTGCAAACTTGGTCCTGGCAAATTTACTCAGCTAAAATCACATCTCAGAGGAGTGGACTGGACTCCCCTAACTACTACACTGGACCCGGGCCGAGCCCTTGATCTTTTCATCCACACGTTCAGTAATATCTGTAATATATTTGCACCCCTCACTAAAAGGGTGGTCAAGGGAAACCCGGCTCCCTGGGTAACTGACCAACTCCAGGTGAACATGTGCTCCCGGGACACATTGTGGCACCTCTCTAATGAGACAGAACACCTAGCCGATAGGCAAAGGTACAGAGAGGCCCATAACAAATGCACCCGGGCCCTACGGCAAGCCAAAGCCAAATACTGCAAATCCTCCCTAACCTCAGCCTGGAGCTCAGGACGCAAATTCTGGGACAACAAAAAGGAAATCTGTGGCAAAGCTCCTAACCCTCCCCTGAACCAGGTTATGGCCGACTGGTGCCTGACCTCTGACCCCTCTCATGTAGAGATTACTTTTAATAACACCTTCACTAACCTCAGTCACATCCTCCCTCCTAACTTCTATGACCCACCTCCTGCCAAGCCCCCTTTACACCTACCACACCCCCCTTTTACCAGTGCTGCATCACCCCTAAAGCTGCTGAGCCCTACCTAAAAAAAAAGCCATTAGCAACTCTCGTTATAGCAGTGACTCCGTGGACATGAGACTTCTCTGGCTCACACTTACAGAGGTCCTCTGCCCTGTCACCCACATCCTCAACCGCTCGCTCTGCTTAGGGAAATTCCCTACCCATTTGAAGTCTGCCTTCATTACCCCCATATTCAAAAGCGGGGATCGCACCTCCACCGACAAATACCGCCCCATCTCTATCCCTCCGCCATCTAAGGCCCTTGAGCATATCGTCTCTGATCAGCTCACCGACCACCTAAACAAGTATGACCTACTCTGCAAACAGCAGCATTGCTTCTGCATAGGCCATAGCACCACCATAGCTCTCATAGAGTTCACCACGCACATCCACACCACATTAGACAGAGGTCATGTCACCGGAGCTATCTTTGTAGACTTCTCTAAGGCATTTGGTACCGTCAACCACATCCTCTTACTGACCACTCTTTCCAACATTGGCTTCTCACGGGACGCCCTGGGCTAGTTCACTGACTACTTGTCTAACCGGCAGCAGGTCAAAATAGGGACTACTCTGTCTAACAGGCTCTCAGTCCACTCTGGAGTTCCACAGGGGTCCATCTTCGGCCCCCTGCTCTTCAGCCTCTACCTTAACGTGCTCCCGTCATCCTGCTCAGACAACATACTACTCTATGCAGATGATGCCATCCTGTACTCGTCTAATTCTGACCCCATCCAACTTCACCTATCCCTACAATCCTCTTTCAGTGGAGCAGAAAAATTGTTCTCCACACAGTGCCTTACCCTAAACTACAAGAAAACTAAACTCTTGATTTTCTCAGACCCACAGAACCCTCGCAAGGTGCTATGCCCCCAAGTTCTCACTAACAATCTTTCCCCTCTGGAGCAAGTGGACTCCTTCAAATATCTGGGCATCACCCTTGACCCCACCCTTAACTTCCAACAACACGTACATCACCTGTCCACGGCCTTCATTGTCCGTCTGGGCATACTCTATCGCTTCAAGCATTGCCTAACCCCTGAGGTCCTCAGACTAGCCGTCTCTTCCTCAGTTCTCTCCCTCCTGGAATACTGTATACTCGTATGCAGTGCTGCCACCACCTCAGCAGACTCAGTCTCTCCCTGAACAAAGCCTGCCGACTCGTCCGGGGTTGTGACTGTCTCACCCACACTTGCTCACTCTATAGCTTGACTAACTGGCTTAACCTCGACAACAGGATCAAGTTCCACACTTGCTTCATGGCCAAACAAATCACCAATGGCCTCTCTCCCCAGGTCTCAGCTCTATAATCTTCCCAGCTACAGTGCATAAATCTACCCGTAGCTCCTGTAAACAGTTTCTATTGGTTCCTCATTGTCGCACTTCCCAGTTCCAGAGGTCCTTCAGCTACAAAGCCCCATACTGGATGAACGATCTACCTAGCACTCTCAGAAGAAGCCAGAAGGGGAAGGAAGGAAACATATTCAATTCAGTGCTTTAGAGTAACTGGTAATTGCTATTTTTCTTTTAAACTTAGATTGTGGGCTTTTAGTGACACTATACTTTCGTTGGTGTCTTTACTTATAATTGTTTTTGGGCTGTTGAAAATTTAAAACATAGTGGTGGTGTAATTCTGTGCTGTCTTTAATTGCTGCAGATTTTATCTTGGCTTGTCTGACTGCCCTGTAGTTGGGTGAAGGGTGTTAATTGTCTGGCCTCTGACCTCAGCTACGTGATAACTGGAGGTGGGGCTTAGTCAGAGTTAAAGTAGCAAGCAGAGTTTTAATTTCTCAGAAGAAGCCAGAAGGGGAAGGAAGGAAACATATTCAATTCAGTGCTTTAGAGTAACTGGTAATTGCTATTTTTCTTTTAAACTTAGATTGTGGGCTTTTAGTGACACTATACTTTCTTTGTTGTCTTTACTTATAATTGTTTTTGGGCTGTTGAAAATTTAAAACATAGTGGTGGTGTAATTCTGTGCTGTCTTTAATTGCTGCAAATTTTCGCGCCCCCTCCCTCAACTCTTAATTATATGCCCTGTTAAATCTGATTGACAGGAGCTAAACACAGGGTATAGTAAGGGGTATGAAGTAGGAGGGGCATAAGGGGGAAGAAGCCCACCCTCAGCACGACAAGTGTTTTGACTCATTTGTTTATTTATTGGTTTCTTTTTCTTTAAAAAAAAAAAAAACTGAGGATCAGTGGCAGGATTTTTAGTACAGCAAATTATTAAAAAGGGAACTAGGAGAGCTTCAGTAGCAGACAAGTAGTGGAATTGCAGTATAATGTGGGGAGTGGTGCAATGCAGTGGCTGTGGGGCAGCCATATTCAGGCAGACCTTCTGGACACTGAGGTGCTGCCCTATCTGCATGCATCTCTCTGGACACTGCGGATGAGGTAGCCAGACTCAGAGCAGAAGTAAACTGGGTCAGGAGTACCATCACCCCTATCCAGGACCACCAGTCCAATGCCACTGCCTCAAAGGATGCCGAGAACGAGGAGCACTTGGATGACAGTGGGCTCAGGGAGGGTTAGAGCAGTTACCAGAGGCACATCCCAGATCCTATTCCACTCAAGAACTCATATGCCACACTGGCAAATGAGGACAACCAAATAGAGGTACCCAGAGAAGTGGAAGGAAAGGATGTGGAGGTTAGCCAAGGAGGTGACCTCAGCGGGAAAGCAGTGGACCCCAGAGGGAGGAGGCGAATCCTGGTGGGGACTCCATCATAAGAGGATCCAGCTAGGAACACAGGAGGGGGAGGACAGGGAGGTGAGGTGCCTACCAGGTGCCACGGCATGGAGGGATGGAAGGAAGATCCTGGGGATCACTGGGAAGGCAAGACGGGAGGGTGAGCTGGATGTCATTATCCACCTAGGTACTAATGACCTGGCAAATGGGGAGCCAAAGGAAGTTCAGGAAGAGTTTATGAAACTGGGGAGCGGTCTCAAGCAAGTAGCTACTTCTGTCACTTTCTCAGAAGTACTACCTGTGAGAGGCAAGGGAGAGCATAGGAGTGCATGCACCAGGAACTTTAACTCATGGTTGAAGAACTGGTGCTGTGAGGAAGGGTTTGGATTCATTGGTGACTGGGGACCCACCTGGAGGATGAGGTTTGTTCAAGCCTGACGGCCTGTATCCATCCTGGAGGGGAATCCAAGCACTCAATGATAAGTTTAAATGCTACATTGACAAGCATTTAAACTAGCAAAGGGGGGTGACAGGCCAGCAAGGAGGGCACCTACTTGCTCACTCCCCACAGCTAGCAGTGGAACCAGTGAACCAGAGGAGTGGCTATCTCTGCAAAGCAGTGTGCAAAAGATGGAGATTAGTGCCCAAGAGGTGGATAAGCAGAAAAGAGGCAAAATTCAGCAGAAGGGCAGACAGCAAGGAGAACCAGGAATAAATGACAACCAAGGAAGGGGCTGGAGTAGAACAGTGAAACAGTCTAGGGAGGTCAGATCATGGAAAGCCATGTGTGCAAATGCCAGAGCCTTAGCAACAAGATGGAAGATCTGGAGGCTGTCATGGTACAGTCAGACCTGGAGCGTTGTGGCCATCACTGAAACCTGGTGTAATGATAACCATGACTGGGAGATGACCATACCTGGCTACAACATATTCAGAAGAGACAGAGCAGACAGGAAGGAGGAGGTGGTACTGTATGTGAAAAATGACATAAGGGCCACAGAGATCCAGGAGGAACAAAATGGGGAGAGATACTGTGGGTTAAGCTGGAAAGGAAAATGGGGACAGCCATCCGCACAGGTGTGGTCTATAGACCACCAGCCCAGGAGGAAGAAACAGATAGGAGTTGATGCTAGCCATCCAAAGGATGGCAGACAAGAGTGAGGTAGTACTGGTTGAGACTTCAATATTCCAGGCGTGGACTGGAGCATCCCAGCAGCAGCATCAACTAGGAGCAGATTTATCCTGGACTCCTTCAGGGTGCCTTCCTCAAGCAACTGGTCGTGGAACCAACTCGGCAGAAGGCAATACTGGACCTTGTGCTCACAAACAGGGACAGTGTGATGGGGTAACAGTGGGGAGCACCTGGGAAACAGTGACCACCAGTCATTGTGGTTTGAAATCACAGAAAGAGCAGAACCAAACCACACAAAAACACGTATCCTGGATTTTAGGGGGCAGACTTTGGGAAAATGGGAGATACTTGAAAGAGGCATTAAGGGAGATGGGACAGGAATCAGGGGTTGAGGAACAGTGGGCAGTATTTAAAATGGGATTACAAGAACAACAGAATTATGCATTAAGCAGGTTAGCAAGAGGAAAGGGAAGGAGACCATTATGGTTTCCAAAGAGGTAGCAAAGAAAGTGAAAGCCAAAAGATTGCATTCAGGCAATACAAAAAGACACAGGCAGAAGGGATAGGGAGAAGTACCAGGAGAAGCAAAGGAGGCAGGGAGGTCAGTAAGGGAAGCCAAAGCAGACAGAAGAACACATTGCAAAATCAGTGGGTAGAGGGACAAAACCTTTACAGGTACATAATGAAAAAAGAAAGAAGACAGGAGGGATAGTGAGACTGAAGGGGAGGATGGGGGCGCGTGGAGGATGACAACAGTAAAGCTGACATTTTGAACAGGTGATTTCTGCTCAGTCTTTACTGAGGAAGAGGAGGTAATGGGTCTGAAGGGAGTACAAGGGTGAGAATGGTGCAGAAATGGACACAAGTCCCTTTACACGAGAAAGGGTCCTGAAGGAACTGGAAGTAATAAGAGTTGATAAGCTAATGGGGCCAGATGGGGTGCACCCAGGGTCCTTAAAGAACTAAGAGAAGTGGTGGCTGAACCTCTGGCTATCCTGTTTAGCCGATCACTGGAAACAGGGAGGTACCCAAAGTCTGAGGACAGCAGATGTAGTCCTCACACAAAAGTGGGAACAAAGAGGAAGCAGGGAACTACAGACCAGTCAGCCTCACCCCGGTAGTGGGGAAGATCATGGAAGCACTACTGAAGGAGAGATTGGTGGAACTTCTGGTTGTCAATGGACTACAGGACCCAAGGCAGCATGGTTTCACCAGGGAGGTCATGTCAGACCAACCTCGTTGAATTTTGACTGGGTGACTAGGGAGGTGGATCAGGGAAAGCAGTGGACATGGCCTATCTGGACTTCAGCAAGGCCTTTGACACTGTGCCACATAGAAGACTATTACACAAACTGAGGAATATGGGTGTGGGCAGGACAGTAGTGTGGTGGGTAGGTAACTGGCTGGATGGCAGAGACACAGAGGGTGTGGTAAATGGCTGTCACTCCACAGAGGGAAGAGTGACCAGTGGGTACCACAGGGATCAGTGCTGGGACCGGTCCTATTCAACATCTTCATCAGTGACATTGCGCGGGACCTAGAAGGCAGAATTTCACTGTTCGCTGATGACACAAAGCTCTGTAAAGAGTAGACACACCAGAGGGTGTAGACAGAATGAGAAGGGACCTGCAGAAACTTGAAGAATGGTCAGGGGTTTGGCAGTTGAAATTCAATGCAAAGAAGTGCAAGATAATGCATATGGGCACAAAACCCTGACACAATATATCAGTTGGGGTGAGGATATAGCATGCACCAAGCAGGAAAGGGATCTGGGGTTGTCATCTCTGATGACCTCAAGGTAGGGAAACAGTGTGACAAGGCAGCAGGTAAAGCAAATAGGATGCTGGGATGTACAGGCAGGGGCATCACCAGCAGGAAAAGGGAGGTCATAATTCCGCTATACAAGACACTAGTGAGGCTCCACCTGGAGTACAGTGTACAGTTCTGGAGACCATACCTACGTAAGGACATAGACAGGGTAGAGAAGGTTCAGAGGAGGGCAACAAAGATGGTGCATGGATTGCATCACAAGTCCTATGAAGACAGGTTGAAGGAACTGAACATGTACTCCCTGGAGGAGAGGAGGAGAGAGGATATGATAGAGACATACAAGTATCTTACAGGGAGGAACAGGTGCAGGAAACACTATTTTTAGCGAAAAGATATTCCAGGACTAGAGGGCATGGGATGAAGTTGGAGGAGGGGCGATTCAGAGGAAACATGAGAAAATTTCTTCACAGAACGGTGGTGGACAAGTGGACACCCTGCCAGAGGAAGTGGTGGGGGCTGAAACAATCACAGGATTTAAGAATGCATGGGATAGACATAAAGGAATTCTGGAGGTCAGGGGTAAGGGGCAACAGACTTCTAGGAAAACAAACTGAACTTACAAGCTCAAATGGGCAGACTGGGTGGGCCATAGGCCCTTATCTGCCGACACTGTCTATGTATCTATGTATGCTAACGAACCCAGGCTTGTCCCTTTCATATCCAACCTCAGGGATCATCTCCAGTCCTACAACCTCTGTGACTGCCAATAATCCCTCCTTTCAGCCGTCTCCTTCCGACAATGGCCAACGCCTGCCCATATATCCCCCCCCCCCCAACCCTTGACTATCAGAATAGTTTTTACCTACTGACTATATACATAGTTCATATTGTATTTGCAGCTTGAACAATGTTTTAGCGCCTTATGCAATGACTGTTAGTCTTTATGTTTCTCTTCTCTGTAACCGTCTGTGGGTGGTCCCACAGATACCTCTATGTTGTATCAGTCTTTGTTTGTTTGTTGTATTGCACCTCATTGTGACGTGGAACCTTTGTAAATGAGTCCCCAATTTGTTAAAAAAATAAATTTGTACACAAAATGCACTTATACACTTTACACAACACCTCTCCAGGTGTTTGGCATCATTTCACTGACTGAATGGATGGAAATGGAAAAAGAATGAAAAGAGAGGAACTATTAGGAAGTTTAGTAGGGATAGTAAAGAGCTATGCTAGGTGGGCAACCTAGGGTGGGGAAGAAGAGCAAAGAGAAAGCGTTAACTGTTGCTAGGAAATAGGAGATAGAAAGTGTTCCATCAGTCACAGAGCCGAGGTGTAGCCTGACTCCGCCCACACTGGGCTACTGTTTCCAAGTGAGGTCCAGGTTGAAGACACACGGTAAGAGCTCCTCCCCTGTGGCCAAGGATATCTTCGACAGGTGGGATCATCCCGAGTTGGACCTCTTTGCATCCCTACTCAACACAAAACTGCCCAATTTCTGCTCTCTAGATCTAGGGCCTGGTGCTTTCTGGCAAGACGCGTTGTCCCCCTTTGGAAAGGGAAGTTTCTGTATAACTTTCCTCCTTTTCTGCTCCTGCAGAAAGGAGTTCTTAAGCTGCAAGCAGAGAGCGCAGAGATGACTTTGACATCTCCCTTTTGGCCATGCCAGATATGGTTCCCATTGTTGCAGCAACTAGCAGTGGAACCACCACTTTCCCTGCCACCTTGCACCGACCTGCTCTCCCAGGAGCAGGGCGCTCTGATTCACCCGGATCTCACGACTCTTCATCTCCATGCATGGCTCCTTCAGACTTGGCCATTGTATGCTTTGGGGCTCCCTCTAGGGTGGCAGATGTTCTAGTGGCCACTTAGAAGCCCTCTACCATAGCCACTTTCGCCATGAAGAGGAAACTGTTCTCCAACTGGGCTACCACCCGGCATTTGGACCCCTTTACCTGTCCAGTGAATCTCATCCTGGAGTACTTCCGTTCCCTTTCACACTCCAGTCTGGGTTACTCCTCTATCAAGGTGCACCTTTCCACCATCTCTGCATACCATGCACCTATTGATGGCAAAAATATTGCCCAACTGGACCTGTCCCGCACTTCTTTTGGGGCATTCTTCATTTGAAACCTCCCATTAGAGACCCAGTCCTGCCATGGGATCTGTTGTTTATTTTGGAGAAGCTCACTCTTCTTCCCCTTTGAACCCACCGCGGTTATGCTTTCTGTCATGGAAAGCGTTGTTTTTAGTTGCTATTACTTCAGCTCGGAGGATTTCCGAGCTTCAGGCTCTGATGTGTAAAGGGCCTTACTTGATTTTCCACAAAGACAGGGTATATTTGTGGACCAGTTCTAAGTTTTTGCCAAAAGTGGTGTCTGAGTTTACTTTGAATCAATCTATCAACCTGCCTGTTTATTTTCCTGAGTATTCTAATCGGGTGAGGCTTTGCTTCATACTCTAAATGTTCATCAGGTGCTCCGTTTCTACATGGACCACACCTGCACTATCAAAGATCAGACCAGTTGTTTGTTTCATTTACCCCCCAGGAAAGAAGGAGCTCCTGTTTCCAAACAGTGTTTATCTAAGTGGTTAGCTAGTTGCATTGTGTATTGCTACTGCAAGACCAACAAGCCTTTGCCAGGCCAGGTCAAAGGCCATTCTACCAGGAGTATGGCTGCCTCCTTTCGAAATGTGTCTGCTGCGGACATTTACACAGCTGTCACTTGGAGTTCTGTACATACTTTCATTAGGCATTACAGTTTGGACATTGTCTCCAGGCATAGAGCCAGTTTCGGACTTACAGCCTCCAGGGCCTCCAGTCATAACGTTCCCTATGACTGCTGTTGTCTTTCCAGGTGACTGAGTCTGTTCCTCTACTGCTTGGGATTCAGTCCTTATGGTTACTGCCTGCTGCAGGAGCCCCCTTGAAGTACAGTTGCATAAGAACTTACTGTAACAGTAGATCTTAGAGACACTTTTGCAGCAGCAACTGCATTCCCTTCCTCCTTCCCCATTTGCCGTTTCTCCATTGCAGCTTTTCTGCTTTCCTCATTTAAGAGGAACCTTCTCGGTACTCCAATTTCTATACATGCTGGGTCTCCGGCAAGAGAACTGAAGATGAGCTGGGGGACCGCCCTTTTTATACCATTGGTCGGATGTCGGTGTTCTGATGTCGGGGGTGGTCCCCCGCTGTATACTGCTAGCTAGAAGTTTTCCATGTGGTCCTAGCACCTGGTGGCTCAGTCTTTATGGTTATTGCCTGCTGCAAGAGCTCCTCTCAAAGTTCTTGCGTAATACCATACTTTTCTCCCTAAGGTTGTGTCTGAGTTTACCCTGATCCAGTCTATCCACCTAGCAGTTTATTTTCCGGAGCATGCTAATCCAGGAGAAGCACTGCTCCATACTTTAGATGTGCGCAGAATTTTGAAGTACTATCTGCTATGAATTAAGGACTGCAGAAAAACAAAATGGCTTTTTGTTTTCTTTGCTCCAAGAATGGAGAGCACTAAGGTTTCCAAACAATGTTTGTCCAAATGGTTGGCCCATTGTATTGTGTTCTACTACAAGCATGACAAAGATTTGACAGGGACTGTGACAGCCCATTCAACAAGTGGCATGGCTGTCTCTGTGGCCTGTTTCAAAGGGGTCTCAGCCACTGACATTTGCACTGCTGCCACCTGGAATACCGTCCGTATTTTCACCAAGCACTGCCATCTGGACATTGCTTCTAGAGCCTCAACAGGCTTTGGCCGGGCAAACTTGCAGGATGTCCTGTCCTAGGCTTTGGCTGGCCTTCCTCCCAGACTGTCTTGCTGCACCTGCAACTGCTTGGGTCTCATTCTTACAGTGTGACCTGATGACTGAGTTACCCCCAAAGAAGATAGAACAGTTGCGTAAGAACTTAATGTAATAGTAGATCTGACTTCGAAGGGGCTCTTGCAGTATGCAGCACCATTGGGACTAAACAGCCAGGCACCAGGACCATGCAGAAAATTTCTAGCTAGCAGTATACAGCGGAGGACCGCCCTCCCGCTGACATCCGTTCTAGTATAAAAGGGGCAGCCCCCCACATCCACCTCAGTTCTTTTACCGCAGTCGGCCTGCACTTGTCAGATTCCACGGAAAACGTTGCTACAGTCAACCGCCATTTGTCTTATTACTTTATTTGTTTTCACGAAGTGCTTGTTTATTTTCAACTCTTAACATCATCATCGACTTCATCAGTGGACTCCCACAAGTTGAAGTGTGCCTGTGGAAAGCAGCTCCCCAAAAAGGATGGCCACACGGCATGTGTCATTTGCCTAGGCCTGGACCATGACACCGGAGCCTGCCAAAAATTAAAACAAGTCGTGCGGAAAAGGCACCAGAAGCTTCTGGGGACCCATCTCCTGCAGCAGAAATTGGTCACCCTGGAAAGAGAGCTGCAGAACCGGACCACGGCAGGGACTTCGTGGGAGCATTCATCTTCGAAAAAGAAGCACAAGAAGCATCGGGACTGGGATCAGTCCACTTCAGAGTCACAGTCACCCAGTGGGGCCGCGACAGAGCTGGAGTCCTCCTCCCACTGGAGGTAGGTCTCCTCCTCCACACCAGCCCTGCTTCCCTCAGGGCTGCCTGTGGACCAGCCTCCCACTATTATTTCCTGCGTGCGGGCCCAGAGGATTCCTCATCCACCCCTGTTGCTCAGGCCAGTCCTTCAAGAGTCCTGAGACAGGTAGCCATGCTGGTTTCTTGGGTGAGGCTACAGCTGTTTCCATCCTCCCAGCCTCGGCGTCTTCAACGGACCCTGCCCTGGGGCCCTACAGTGATCTACCAGACCGGCGCCCGCTGTCGCCCTTGAGGCCACAGCCTACTTCCGTGGAGCCTCCATCCACGGAGCCCTCAGCTCCTCAGCTGCCACTGGTGGTCACCTCTCAGGCCTCTCCCTGCCAGATGCCGGCAGTGCCTTCCTCCACCAAGCTTCCTTCAGGGGACCCAATGCTCGGTCCTCTTCCATCGGATCCAGAAGGTCCTCTATCTCCTGACTGGATATCCCGGACACCACCTTCATTGGTGCCCTCCGCGGCTCACCAGGAGCTGGTTTCTGCTTCGGAACCCTCAGGGATATTACCCACCCCGGCACAGCAGCCGGTACTGTCTTCTGGTTGCTCTTCAGGGCAGTCTGTCACAGACCTCAACCTTCAGTCTGCACCCGCTGGGCACTCGACGGGCTCCTCTGGGGTGGCATCAGGCCCTGTATATGGCCTTATGACACACTATCTGACACTGGGCTCTTCTTTTCATCCAACATTCCTTTGCCGGAAGTCGGCAGAGTATAGCGCCCTTCTGAACACTTGGTGGGCATCGGCCCAAAAATCGACCGCCGCTCAACAGTCACTGGTGTCAGCTTCTCCCCCGCAGAGGGATTCCCCTCCATTGGACATGGAGGACTCCCCTCCTGACAGGGGGCCATCATTTGGGTGCAATCATGGTTACCGCCTCCGGTATGTCACCTCTGCCACACTTGACTTCAGATTCGGGAGGGTCTCTGCACGTTGTCTCAAATTCCTTGGAGTCCCCGACTTCCCCTTCACATTCTCCCCAGGGGAAGTTTGGGTCCGGGATACCCCAAAGTCCTCTCCTGAGGACCCCTCATTCCTGGAGATGATGACCATCCAGGCGTCCCAGGGGTGGCGAACGGAGGCAGAGGACCCTCAAAGGCGCTGTCTTGTGCAACATCTGTGCCTCCCAGAGATTGATTCCGTGGTGATCCCCCCCCCCCCTTGGTGGTCCCCATGACATTTCATCCACGGTTTGGCAGCAGCCAGCATCAGTCCCTGCCATTCCAAGAAAGGTCAACTAGTTATACCGTGCTCTGGACAGAAAAGCTCACTTTGGCTCCCACCCTAAGGCTGACCCCTCCATTCTTTTGGAGGCACTGGTGGACAGTGAAGGATTCAGCCATCGGAATTACCCTCTGGATCGGGACCCCAAACTTTTGGACTCTGAGACGCAAGGTCTGTGCCTACTCAACCTTGGCCTTGCAGGCCCAAAACTACTTGGCACATATGCTTATGCACCAGCAATCCCTCTTTGGACAGATAGGGGATTTGCTTCAGTCTATACCGGCATCCACTGCTCAGTCACAGTTGGAGTACCTCTTTGCTTCAGCCTGCAGCATCAGTTTTTATGCTCTCCGTGCTTCTTATGACATGGTAGTTGCTGCCACCCGTAGTACGGCATCTGTCATCTGCATCAGGCGTCACGCTTAGCTTCGTCTGGCTGACTTCTTCTCAGCAGTTCAAGCTTCCATTTTGGACGCGCCGTTCAGGGGCCCTATATTGTTTGGGGAGGAGGTGCAGGCATTGCTGTCCTTCCTACAGGACTCAGGAACTTCCTTTCGGACCGGTTCCCATGGTCTCCAGGGTCAGTCACATCCTCATTCAGCCACTTGTTGAGTGTCAGCGCTAACCTTCAGGGACACGGGGCAAGCGCAAGGACGCTTTAACCATCACCGCCTCGGCTGTTAAGTCCCATAGAGTGGAGGTAGCAGTGCCATCGGTGCCCACTGCTTCCTCCTAAACCTTGAGGTCCCACCTTCCTCTCCTTCATTTGTCGGATGGGGTTTTCCAGGAGAGGGAGGAAAACCAGAAGAAGGGAAGGCCTCATCTCTCTCCTTTGTCTTCTTTAAATTTTTCCCTTAGTTTCTTTCTCTACCAGAGACACCTTTCCAATCAGTGTACCCCAGGCTCAGGCCCTCCTTGTTTACCTCCTGTGCAAGAAGATTAGGCTTTGCCCTCCTCCTCCCATGGCCATCTGACCTCATGTTTCCTGGCTGGGCTATCTGTACACATCGCTCTCCATTAAGAGGACGTTCACGTACTGGCAGCTGATCTTCCAGGACATAAAGTCTCCACCACTCATTCACACTAATGGGATCTACGCTGGAGGCGCTAGGACCCAGCGGGAGCAAACTTTTTGTAGGAGGGTCGGTGCCAGAGATGGAGTCGCGAGGAGCGGCACCGCGAGCCTCGGCTTGTGCGGCAATGACTGTCTCGGCATCGACCCTCCAACCGCCTCAGTTCCTTTTTTACCGTCGTCGAGTGCGCTACAGTGACGACGTCGCTCGCCCGCCAGGAGTCCAACTTTAAACTAGTAGCATAGTTTTCAGTTTATTTTGTAGTATTTCTCGAATAAAGTACCACTTACGATAATTTATTCGTATTAAAGAAAGAAGTCTCAGCCTACATTGACGGTCGACCAAGAGCAGGTCCAGGTGATGGTAGGGAGACTTCGTATGAAGCTGTTCAGTCAGCCGGGCTGGGTCTGGTCCGCCGCCCTCTCTGGGGGTCGTCTGACAGTAGATGGTCTAGTGCCCGAGGGAGGTGGTCCCCGGAAGCATAAAAGTAAACTGTCGCATTCTCAGCACCATTCGGCCTCGAGCTCTTCTTCGGCCCGTAGGTCAAAAAAGAGAAGGCATCACTGGAGGTCACCCTCTATGTCTGCATGTCGACGGTTGGTCATTGGGGTCAGTTGCCGGTCTCCTCGTTCTGAGTCACCAGTTTCTGGTACTAGTCACTGACCTCTTCGACATCGGAGCCCTTCCCTGCTTTCTGGTAGGGCTTCTGATGAGCAGTTTAATCAGTGGGCCGCTCTGATGGAGCAGTGGGTTTGGAGGTTGGTCCAGCTGCCTGGCCCGGTCACTCCTGGGCCCTCTCGGGCTCTTCAGGGGAATCGGGCAGGGCGGTTGGGCCTCCCTAGTCATGTGGCACCTTCCCTCGAGATTTGGTCGACTCAGCCTTCCGGGTGTTTCCCCTCACATGGCTGTGGCACAGGGGGCCACACCAATGCCTCTATCTCCTGGTATTATTCCTTTTCCCTCAAATCCTAATTTTCAGGGCCCTGGGTTGGTTTCAGCACCGTCGGTGGGTCGTTCGGCACCATCCTTGGTGCCAGTGCGCCTGTCGGTGCCGTCCTCAGCACCCTGTGACTTTTCGGCGCTGTTGGGTTTCTCTTTGCCGTGTAGCCTTTCGGCGCTGTCGGCTTTGTCAGCGCCGTGTTTTTCTTTGGCGTCGAGGCCTGGCTTTTCATCGGCCAATCTTCAGGGCTTCTCCTCTCTGAATTCTTTTCCTTCCTCATTTTCTGCTGAGTTTCATTCCTTTCCTGTCCATTCAGTCCCTCCTGGACTATCAGGAGATGATATTGAGCCTGACCCAGACCTTCGACTGGGTGATGATGTGGAAGGAGCAGGACCTAATCCTGTTGGCAGAGCCTATGGTCGAGGACCTGTCTTTTAAGTCTCTGCTATAAGAATTTGAATTCCACTCTTTCTCTCCAGACTACAGATATCGATCCTGGGAAGCTTTTAAGGCTCCAATACCTTCATGTCCCGGAGATCCCTATGGATCTATCTCCCCGGGACAGCCCTCCTTTGAGACTCTTTCTAAAATGGTATGGAATAATCCCGCTCTCATTCCTTCTGTGGCTAAGTCCATAGATAGAAAGTACGCTGCTCCCAAGGATCAACCCATTTTGTCTCCCAGGCCTTTGCAGACCCTAATGGTTGAAGCTCTACCGGTCTCGGATGCTAATTCAGAGCTTCTTCAAGCCATAACCAGGGGTATCGAGTCCAACAAACAGCAGGTTAAAGCAGCCATGGACGCTTTCGATACTGCCTCCAGAGCGGCAGCGGTGGGTATTTGTACCCGCCGTCACTCCTGGCTGCGCACTTCAGGCTTCCTGAATTACTCCTAGCGGCAGGTCATGTAGAGCAAGCTCTAGAGGCCACTCAGAAGACTAGGTCTGCCACTAAACTGGCTCGACCCGCTCCCTCCCCTTCTCAGGGGGGTGTTAATAAGCATCAATTTCACAACCATCAGTCCTTTCAAGGCAAGAGCAGGGAGGTTTTAATAAGAATCAAACCCCACAGCCTCAAAAGAAAACACAGCAGAAAGCACAAGAGCCCAAAGCGCCCAGTGCCACCTTCTGAGTTTCTGGCCCAAGTCCCACCTCAGCTGCCCGAGGAGGACTCTTTCATGGCGGTGGCGGGTCATCTGACTCAATTCTACAACCGATGGAAGTCCATAACTTCAGACAAATGGGTCCTCCGGATAATCCGCGAGGGGTATTCCCTCGATCTTTTGGAGACCCCTCCGGATCGTCCCCCTAAACGTCAGCCCAAGCTGTCAGTTCTTCGATCAGAGATTCTTGCTGCCGAGATACAAGGCCTTTTGAACAACAGGGCAGTAGAAATAGGTCCGATGGATCAACGGAACACAGGGTTCTACTCCCATTACTTTCTGGTTCCAAAGAAAACTGGGGGAATGCGACCATTCTGGACCTCAGAAAATTGAACAAATTTCTTCCCAAAGAAAAGTTCAAAATGATTTCGCTAGGAACTCTGTTACCTTTGCTTCATCAACATGACTTGCTAGCCTCCCTGGACATGCAGCATGCTTACCAGCATATCCCTATTCACCCAAAGCATCGCAAATACCTAAGGTTTGTGACTTTGGGCCAGCATTATCAGTTCAGAGTCTTGCCCTTTAGGCTATCCTTGGCGCTGCAAGTTTTTACAAAGTTTTGTGCAGTTCTCGCAGCGCATCTCAGAAAGATCGGCATACAAGTGTTCTCATATCTGGACAACTGGCTTCTAGCAAGCCCTTCCAGGCAAGGAACTCTAGGTGCCGTAGCCATGGCTTCGGACTTTCTCACGTCTGTGGGAGTCCTGCTAAATCTCAAGAAATCACAGTTGCAGCCCTCCCAGAAGCTTCTTTTCATAGGAATCCTTCTGGACACCTCCTGTGCGAAAGCTTTTCTATCAGAGGACAGAAGGCGTGATATCCTACAGATGGCCCGATACATCAGAGAGAACTGCTTGGTTCAGGCTATCTCAATGCAACGGATGCTCAGCCTCATGGCATTCTCGGTATTCACTGTACCTCTAGCTCGTGTCCACATGAGAACCTCTCAGTGGATGCTCAGTACTCAGTGGTCACCAACCACTCACCCTCAGTCCTTTCTCATCAAGGCGACAGAACCTTTGAAGAGGTCTCTCACCTGGTGGGCGCAAGAGGACAATCTCCTTCAGGGATATCACTTTGCTCCTCTGGATCATCAGATTTCCAGTACCACAAACGCGTCCCTGGTGGGGTGGGGAGCTCACTGTCAAAATCTCCACACCCAAGGAACATGGATTCAGAACGAGTCCCAGCTGCTCATAAATGTCTTAGAAATGAGAGCCGTCCTTTATGCAGTCCGAGCTTTGAAGGACATCCTTTGTCACAAGAACATTCTCCTTCAAACGGACAACAAAGCAGTAATGTATTACATCAACAAGCAGTGCGGTGCTCACTCTTACCCTTTATGCAGGGAAGCGATGAGAGTATGGGAATGGTGCTTGGAGCACGAGGCTCTAATTGAAGCGGTCTACCTGCCGGAAGTGCAGAACGAACTGGCAGACCGTCTCAGCAGAAGAGAGACAGATCCTCACGAATGGTCTCTCGACTCAGCCGTAGTTCAGTTACTATTCGCAGAGTGGGGAACTCCAGACCTGGACCTTTTTGCATCCCCACTCAACACAAAACTGCCTCTCTTCTACTCCAGAAATCCAGGGCCTGGCATTTTCTGTCAGGATGCGTTCAGGCTGCGGTGGACAAAACGCTTTCTATACGCCTTTCTGCCTCTTCCTCTAATTCAGAGGGTACTTCTCAAGGTTGAGTCCCATGGGGACAAAATGATTCTCATTGCTCCCTTCTGGTCTCGGCAAATATGGTTTCCGTTACTCAACAGTATGTCGAAAAACCCTCCGAAAGTGCTTCCCCTTCAGACGAATCTTCGGACTCATGGGCCTGTAGTCCATCCCAATCTGAGATCGCTCCGCCTTCACGCTTGGCTCCTGAAGAGAGAGAGGTGAACAGGTTCAATGTCTCTCGCAGAGTTTCAGATATTCTTCTGGCAGCGCACAAGCCAGCCACGAGGAAAACTTACACAGCCAAATGGAAGCATTTTTTGCTCTGGCGTGCAAATTCCTCTTTGAATCCTTTTTCCTGTCCGCCAAGTAAAGTTCTAGAGTACCTTTTAGACCTCTCAAATTCAGGTCTGCAATACTCTACAGTCAAGGTTCACCTTTGTGCCCTTTCACTCTATCATGAGCCAGTACTTTCCTTGTCACTGGCTCAGTTACCTGTAGTTAAGAGGTTTCTTAAGGGAATACTGCATACCAGACCCCCTGTCAGATGTCCAGCCACAGCCTGGGACATTAATCTTGCACTAGACTTGCTCACTCGAAAGCCTTTCTAGCCTCTGGCTACCTGTGAGCTGAAACTTCTCACTTGGAAAGCAGCCTTCCTGGTGGCCATTACCTCGGCCTGCAGGGTCTCTGAGATGCATGCCTTGGTCACAGACCCTCCGTATACTGTTTCATAAAGACAAAGTAGTTCTTAGGACCCATCCTAAGTTTCTCCTTACGGTTGTTTCAGAATTCAGTCTAAACCAACCTTTGGTCCTACCTACTTACTTTGCGAACTTCCAAAATGAAGGAGAGCGTTCCCTTCATTCTTTGGACGTCAAAAGAGCTCTGTGTTTCTATTTAGATAGAACAAAAGAAATTCGCAAAGTTCAACAACTGTTTGTTTCCTTCAGCGAGACCTGGCTGGGCCAACCTGTCGCTATCAGATGCATTTCAGCGTGGCTGGTGGCATGCCTTCACCACTGTTACTCCATGGCGAGGTTAAGCTGGAGGCAGAGGTATGTCGCTTTCACCAGAGCAGTCATGCATTACTGGTGGAAATTGCTACTATGCCCATTGCAGATATTTGCACGTGGCTATTTGGAGCTCAGTGAATACCTTCGTCAAACACTATGCCCTGGATGTCCATGCCAGGCGACATATTTCGTTTGGCAGAACCATCCTGAATGGACTTTTTTCCTAGATTTGTGAGATCATGGTTTCTCCTGCCACCCTCTTGGGATTATTAGCTCGGTACTCTCCCATTAGTGTGAATGAGTGGTGGAGACTTCATGTCCAGGAAGATATGGAAATGACGTACCTATCGTAATTCTTGATCTTCTTGGACGAAGTCTCCACTACTCATTCACACGCCCACCCACCATCCCCCGAGCTCACCTCTGTTATTGGTCTTCACTCCTCCAATCTTTAGGCTGTGAAGACTTCTTTCTTGACCCTTCTTATACTGGTCTTCTGGACTCTCTTTGTCCGGTTTTTGGTTAGGCTATCCTTCTAGGTTAGTTACGCTGCACCTCCTCAGAAAAAAGGTACTGAGGCGGTTGGAGGTCGACACCGACATAGTCATTGCCCTTGCGAGGAGCTCGTGTGCGCTACTCCCAGCGGCTCCATCTCTGCACTGACCCCTGCAGAAAGTTTGTCTCGCTGGGTCCTAGACCTCCGGCGTAGATCCCATTAGTGTGAATGAGTGGTGGAGACTTCGTCCAAGAAGATCAAGAATTACGGTAGGTACAGTACGTAATTTCCATTTCTTTATCCTTTGTTTGCGGGGGCCAGCTTCGGATTTCCTGAAACACAGCCCTCTGATGTTCCCTTCCCTCCTGCCTGAGGTGTACTATTCCTCCAGTCTCCTCCAAGCTTTTCTTGAAGGGAGTCAATTCCTCCTGTTTAGGATTGAGACCTGATGTCTGCTAGTCAGCTCCTCTGAGTGGGCGTCTGCTCGGGTGACGTTTCTAGCCTCAGAGGGATGGGGTTTTCCTTCTTCCTTGCTCCGAGGGCAGGGGCTGCTACTTCAGCAATCCTTGACCTACATTGATGCAGTCTTTGTGTACAGGCCTCCTTGGTGGTGGTGTGGATGGCCCCATTGTGAGCAACTGCCTCAGGGTCTACCCAAGGCTAGGAATGCCAGTCTCGGATCCTTTTTGGGCTCTCAGCCCTACGTCAGGCCTTTTCCTTATGAGTTCCCCTTCCCTTTCACAGGGCATCTCAGATGACCCGTCCAACTTCCCCTGATGTCAGGGGTCAGATGTGTCTTCATATGTTTCTGAACCCTGGCAGGATTCCTCCCCACTTCTCCTTCGAGAGGGTTTTTTCGGGCTCTGTGACCACAGGTCCACCCTTTTTGACCAGGACCAGTCCTTCACTTTCTTTCGTCATATCTCCTGGCATGTCACCGGGTACTCCTACACGGGAGTTCTGTGGGGGTTCCCTTGCACTTATTCCTTAGGGGCATACCTCAGATCACTTGGAAGGTGAGAGAGGGACTCAGTGTCCCTCTGAGAGACGCCCCACCTGGTTCAGGTCCTCTGGTCTGCAGAAAAATTGTTTATGCCTTTTGCTCCAGGATTCCTTCCCGTCATGCTGACATTTTTCTTTTGGTGGCAAGCAGAGCAGCGAGCCCCCACCACCACCATGAGGGGTTTTCTCTCAGGATGGCAACAAATCACCTATTTCCCCTGTTTGTGATGGTTTTTTGCTTCACCCCAGTCGAGGGGGGGGGTGGCAGCCCCAGGGGAAGTTTTTGACTCTCACTACATAGGTGTGTCACCCTATTGCCTAAGGCTTGTCGAACGACAACAAGATTTTACTATTTAAGACCAAACGTCGGTCCTTGCTACTCTGGCATGGGTCCTCCATGCTCGGCCTGACAAGGCTAATGCTGTGCCTCTTCAGTTTATACCATTCCATGGGACTTCTCCTCTTCCTCCTTCCCTTTCCCATGAGGGATGGGATTCGATGTTCGTTTTGGGGGTTTTCTCCTCCAAGGAGCGGTCACAAGAGTGCTTTCCTTTTTGCCTCGCTCTCTTGTTTCAAGGCTTTTTTCGGGACACCCTGACCCTTCTCCTCTTTCAAGACACCAGAAAGTCCGGTCCTACCAGAGTCTCCCTATCATTCTAGGGGAAGACAAGGCTCTCTTTTCCAATGGATCTTTTCTCCTTCGATTGGCCTTTTCACTGGGGTTTTCACCCACAGGCGAGTATCTTCCTAGCTACCCTCTGGGCTGTCTCCTTTTAGAGGTTCAGTTTCCTTCTATTCAAGGGGGTCCCTCCCTGGGATCCTTGTTCCTCTGGTTTTCTCCCCTCAAATCTTTTCAAGGCTATGGGAAGACTTTTGTCTCCAAGGGAAGCCCCCTTCTAGTTTTGGAGATGGCCCAACGTCGGGCAATCCTACCCAGACACGGCTCAGCCCATTTGAAATCCTGTTTTTTCTCAGCAAACCAGAGACGTGTGCTTTCCTTCAGTGAAGGCGAGCCTGCTTATTTGGTAGCCTTTTGGCTTCCACTTTTTTGGGGTTTATTCTTCCTGTGGCCTCCTTCAATTGGCTACAGGTTGTATCTGCCCAGGTGTTTTTCCCCCCTGACACCCTCCTATTTCCGAAAGCCAGCCTTAGGTTGAGGATTCGCTTGGGCATCTGTTGCCTTTTCTACTTATTGTAATCTTCGCTCCTCCTCCTGGAGTTTTTCTCTTCGGGTGCTGCTTGGGACTCGGTCCTAATGGTGTTACCTACTGCAAGAGCCCCCTCGAAGTAAGATGGTGCAGTTACGTAAGAACTTACCGTAATGGTAGTTCTTCGAGAGGAGCTCTTGCAATAGGCAGGATTTTCCCTCCCTTCATCCCCCTGCTCTCTTTCAATCTTGGCCTCTCTCAGCTCCAGGAGTCCTCTTTTTCTTCTTGTTGGACCTTGTTTCCGGGTCTCTGCCGGGGGAACTGAGGTGGGTGGGGGGGGATCGCCTTTTTTAAACTAGAATAGACATCAGTGTGGCAGGCGTCTGAGGAGGGGGCGGTCCCCTGTTGTATATTGCTAGCTAGAAATTTTCCATGTGGTCCTGGCGCCTGACAGCTTAGTCCTAATGGTGTTGCCTACTGCAAGAGCTCCTCTCGAAGATCTACTGTTAACAGTAAGTTCTTACATAACTGTACCATCTTCGGGGGGATCTCAATCATCAGGTCTGCATTCCCTCCCACCAATCCCCCTATCATGGGTCTGTCTTCTCAGAACTGGCAAGCTGGTGAATCCAGCCTTTTATTTTGGCCTGGGCACCTCTCTCTTGCTCCTTGGTTCCCCATGGCACGGGTTTGCTCCCTTAGTCTCTGGAGGAAAGAACTGAGGATGAAGCGAGGTTGCTCATACCTTTTATAGGGTTGGTGACATCAGCGTGGGTGGACTCAGTGGTACTGCTGGAAAATCTTCCATGTGAATCCTGCTTTACTGACTGTCAACTTCCTGTGGTGTGACCCGATGATTGAGATTTCCTCAAAGATCTACTATTACGTGGGTAAGTTCTTACAAAACTGTTCTTTGTGGAAGCTATCCTCATGTATGTTTTTTAAATAAAATGGGAGGGTTTATAATAGTCATAGTATACTCCCAGAAGGCTGGCCTGGTGATGCTGAGGGCTGAGGTACTGGAAGCCTTACCTCGCGCTATGCCGGCGACCCATGTTTGGGAACGAGCACGGGCCGCCGGGGGTCGGCAGGGGAGAAGGATTGAGCATCCCATGGACTGCTGTCCTTCTCCGGGGAGGTGGGTGGGCAGCACTCAGTGATTGCTTGCCCCCTAGTGGAGGCTGGGAGGTGACACACCGACGCTGGAAGATGTGGGTGGAGGAATGCAGCAGATGTCCGGAGGGGCGCACACAGGAGCGTGCACACTGCCTCCGTTGGCGTCATTGTACGCCGTACCCTTCGAGGGTAGCAAAGAAAAAATGGAAAAAAGGAATCCTCTACAGATGACAATGGTCCTTCTCTGCAATGGCCCGGGAGGGAGCCTCCCCGGAATACTGATCCGGTCTGATGGTTCAAGAGGTCTCCCTACCCCTTGCCATGAAGAGTAAGTCGTAGGGTTTAGGGTAGGGGGTTTAATGCCTGGTGCCTGAGAGAGGAAGGACGTCGGATGGAACAGAGGACTCCCGGGGGAAAAAAAAGGAATGACTGTAAAAAAAAAAAAATTATATACTCCCAGATATGCTATAATATGGTAATGTCCACCTGACAAACTGTTCTTCTCTTACTGCTTAATTATAGTATGCCTGGTGGAATATAAGACCATTGATATTGTTAACGAGTGTGAATTTTGTTTTGCTTTTTACCCACTTTTACTCGAGTAACTCCTTACCTTGTTAAAAGATTCTGGTTTGTTCCATATCCACTTCAGTTGAGCACATGATCTACAAAAGATTTACCACTTTTATGTGCTGTATAATTCTTACTCTGGGTTTATTTTTTTGGTTTTGTGGTAAGTTTAGTTTGTCTTGGTTTTCGTTTTCTGTTGCCAAAAACCAAATGCATTTACTCATTAATGACATTTCGGATCTCCACTTTGTTACTCTGAATTATAAGAATTGTGTGGGATACAGGATTTGTTAATCTTACTTCAAGAGGGCTCTTGCAGTAGGTATTCACATATAGGACTGACCCGCCAGGCGTCAGGACCTCACAGAAAAATTTCTAGCTAGCAGTCTCTGGCGGGGGACCGCTTCCACGTCAGGAGACCGGCGTCCTTCTAGCGTCAGTATAAGGGCAGTCCCCACGCCTGCCCTCCAGTTTTTCCTACTGGTCAGCTTGTGAAAGCTCCTCATGGTAGAACAGTGTTTGTCAGTCATTCGTCGGTCCCTAAGTTTTCAAACCTTTGACCTATTTTCTTTAAATTTTTTTCACACTGCTGTGTATGTCGCCCTGACGCCCACCAAATCAAGATAAGAACAAGTGTGACCTGCAGGGACTCTAACTTCCACACAAGGACGGCCACCCTGTGCCTCTTCTTTCTGGGCCCAGACCACCCCATGGAGAAATGCCAGCACTGCCAGACATTCAACCGCTACCGCAAAAGAAGGCAGCAGTCCCTGGAATCCCATTTCCTAAAGAAGAAAATGACCTCCATGGAAAAAGAGCTAAAGAAACTTAGGCAGGCGTCCACTTCCCCCGGAGGTCACAAGAAAAAGTGCGACAAGGAGAAGCACCAGGAGCAGGAACTGGCTTCCACAGCAGCCGCGACCCCGGCTGGAGTCGTGGCACTTAAGGTAATGTCCCCTCCGGAGGATTGCTCCACGGTGGCCGTCTTGGTGGTTAACAAGAAGGCGTCGCCCCTCCCGTCTGGCTCACGCTTGGGCCCTTCGGGGGCCTCCGGGGCAAAGGAGGCCTTCACTCCCATGAGGGCTGTTTCTTCCATGTGGCCTTCAGGTCAGAGTGGGTCCAGTAAGTCGGACTTTAGTCCCACCGACGCCTGCCCGGACAAGGCTGCTAAGCTGCTTACCCCTTCGGGGGAGCGCTCAGCCAAAACTCCTCCCGACAAGGCCACATCTCCTGCAGGGCCTTCCTTGGGCAGGGAGTCCGATAAGTCGGACGCCGGCTCCGCCGATGCCCGCCCATCCAAGAAGCCTGCGCCGGACCCCATACAACAGTCCACCCCAGGCTCTTCGCAACGTCTCACCACGTTGCCCTCTGAGGTCCCCGCGTCTCCTCGACTGACCCGCGTGGATTATAATCCTCCTTCCCCAGGCGTCACCGAGGATACTGGGACACTGCCATCCAGGAACCCTCCTTCTGGGCCGGTCCCGACTTCGGCCTACCCGACACCATCCAGCGTCCCTTTACCTGGCAATAGGTCTGTCCTTCCATCAGGTCCTTTGGACCCTATCGATGGTATACCAGCGCCGGGCCTGATGCCCGCAGGGCCAGCATTACCACCGTCTGGCCCACCAGCAGGGCCTCTGCCAGGTCCCTCTGCTCTGTCAGAGCCCCTGGCACCCAGGTACCCGACACCGCAATACCCGGTGCCGCAATACCCGGCTCTTCAGTATCCGGCGACCTAGTACCCAGCGCCGCAGTACATGACGCCGGGCTACCCACCGTCGGGTTACAGATACTCCTCCTTTGGATACCCTCAATATCCATATCCCCCTCCTCCTCCACCTCCACCGCCCACTCCCCAGCCGCCGATGGATCTGAAGGAGACCATGGCCTCCTGTTGACCTGATGCCAAGGCTCAGCTCACTAGGGAGGTTGAGAGTCATCTACCGATGCCGGACCCTGTACAGGATCCCCTATGTCGAAGATGGGAGACTCTCTCCCCCCTTCCCGACACCAGAGGAGAGCCCTCTGGTGCCTGATGAGGGGAGAGGATACGCGCCCCAGGGAACTCCCCAGAGGGGCCATCCCTTCCCCTCGCAGGGAGGAGTCTTACTCCTCTTTGTCAGATGCTTCTGACTCAGACTCTTGAGTCCTGCCACTCTGACCCCGAAGATGAGCCCCGTACTCTGGAACACCCTAAGCTGAGGACTCCTCCGAAGTCTCCTCCGGATCCCTCCTTTGTGGAGTTATTGAGGAAAATCCAGGAGATACATCAGTGGCAATCAGTGGAGCCAGAACCACAACGTAAAAAACTCGCTCCTATCTGGATTTGCCCTAGACCTCTCCTACGCTGATTCCACCCTGGATAGAGCTTCACGCGGATCTTGTTTCCACCATTTGGAATCAACCTTCTGCGTAGCCCCCCATCCGAGGAAGGTGGACAGGCTATATCAGGCTCCTGAGGGTGTAGACTTTCTTAGCCTCCACCCCAAGGCGGACTCGGTTGTCATCAGCGCCACTCACGGCTGCTCCGCCAATCCCAAACACCTCAGCTCATCTTTGCCTGATGAGGAATCCCGGCTTTTGGACCAATATGGGAAGAAGATCTATTCCGCTTCTACCCTTTGTATTAGGGCCCTTAACTATGGGGCATTTCCAGAAGACCATCCTTAGTCAGCTGGAATGTAAATTGGACTCCCTTCCTGAGTCTCAGAATAAGCAGGAAGTGGCTGATCTTGTCTGTTCTGCTCGCTTGGCCAGTCAGCACATGCTTTGTGCTACTTGTGACGCAGTGGACACAGCTGGAAGGAGCTCGCCCTTTTACGGCGTCATGCCTGGCTCCGCTTGTCAGGTTTGGTCCCTGAAGTGCAGTCCGCCACCCAGGATGCTCTCTTCAGGGGTTCGGTGCTGTTCAGGGGTGATGTCAAGGACATCATTACCGAACTGCAGGAGAAGGGCACTGCACTAAAGTCCATCAACTCTATCTACAGGCCCCCTAAAGGGCAGTGGCATCCTTTTCGACGACAAAACCGACAGAGACAAAAACCACAAGGCAAACGGGCCAACAAACGTCGGGGTCCCTCTAGCAACCAAGACTCCTCCCAGCAAAAAAGCTGCAGGAGCCTCAGCTGCTGCGATGCCCCACACCCCCTAGCTCCCTGCCTCTCCCACTGCCTCCAGAGATTCCATAGGAACAGGTAGGGGGGATATTCTCCTCCCATCTGCTGGGTTGGGAGAGGATAACGTCAGACGCTTGGGTGCTCCAGTTGATATCAGCAGGACGCTCAATAGAGTTTCTGCAGAATCCACCCCGAAGACCCCCCCCCCCAATCGTCTTACTCCCGCAACATCATCTTCTGGTCCTAGAGTAAATCATCTCCCTTCCGTTGAAGGCAGCGATAGAGCCAATTCCAGACGGGAGATCTGAGCCCTATCCTAGACCTCAGCTCCCTGAACATGTTCATGGAGCACAAGCATTTCAGAATGCTCTCTTTGCAGAGCCTTCTACCACTTCTTTGGCAGGGACAGTGGCTATGTGCTCTGGACATGCAGGATGCCTACCTGCATATTCCCATATGCCCTTCCCACTGCAAATTCCTTCATTTTTGCTTTCAGGGGGACCGCTACCAATTCAAGGCCCTCCCATTTGGTCTTTCCTCGGCTCCCCGAGTGTTTACCAAATGCCTGTCAGTGGTAGCGGCCCACCTGCATACCCAGGGAGCACAGGTATTCCTGTACCTGGACGACTGGCTTCTGGTGGCCCCATCCATGGAGGAACTCCTGCACTCCTTTTCCCTTACCCTGCAGGTTTTCACCAGTCTGGGTATTACCATCAACCAAGCCAAGTCCCATTTGGTCCCTTGCCTCCAATTTGTCGGGGCGGTTCTGGACATGACCACCGGCAAAGCCTTCTTGCCTCTGGACAGGGTAGACACTCTTCAGACTCAGTCCCGTCTTCTGTCCATTCGCAAGAGGGTCGGAGCCAGGTCAGTCCTCTGCCTCCTCTGGCTAATGGCGGCTGCCATTCCGACAGTCCCACTCGCTCTGCTCCATATGAGGATCTCTCAGTGGACGCTTCGGTCGCAGTGGGACCAGACCATGGACAGTCTAAACAAAGAAGTACTAGTTCCTGATCCCATGATCAGGGACTTCCAATGGTGGATGGTTCAGGAGAACCTATGCCTGGGAGTTCACTTCTGCATCGAACCCCCCCAGATGTTGACAGATGCATCAGGAGAAGGCTGGAGTGCCCATCTAGGGTCTCACAGGACTTTGGGCAGCTGGTTCAAGTTCGAACAAAATCTGCACATAAATGTGCTCGAACTGAGGGAAGTCCTTTATGCCCTTCAGGCTCTACTCTCCTTCATCCTCCCCATACAGTCAGACAATATGTGCGTAGTCTGGTATCTCAACAAGTAGGGAGGAACACGTTCCTACCCTCTGTGCCGGGAAGTGATGAGAGATTTTGAATTGGGCAACCCAACATCACCTTCACTTGACTGTGGCTCATGTTTCGGGAGTGGAAAACACACTGGCAGGCCAACTCAGTCAGTCCTCAGCCAGGTCCAATCAATGGGAGTTAGATCAACAAGTCGTAAACGACATCTTTTTTTAGTGCTGGGGGACACCTCAGATAGACCTCTTCGCCTCTCACCAAAACTCAAAACTTCCTGCCTTCTGCTTGTTCACTCCAGGGCGAGACATTTTTTGGTAGGAGACACTGTCTCTTGCTTGGAGGGACAGATTTGTTTATGCCTCCCCTCCCATTCCTTTAATTCTGAGGGTCCTGAACAAACTTAGATCAGAGGGAGCTCAAATGATTCTCATCGCTCCCTTGTGGCCCAGGCAAGTTTGGTTCTCTATTCTGCAACAGTTTTCAGAGGAGCCTCCACTTCCTCTTACTCTGTCGCAACAATTGTTGACCCAGGATCAGGGGACCCTGGTTCATCCAGGTCTCAAATCCCTTCATGTACATGTGTGGCTCCTGCAGACATAGCTAAAGCCCGCTTCGGAGTTTCTCCTGTCATAGCGGACATCTTGGTAGAGGCCAGGAAGCTTTACACCAGGTCCACCTACGCCATGAAGTGGAAATGATTTTCTATTTGGGCCAATTCAAAAGATTTCGAACCTTTCTCGTGCCCAGCCAATAAAGTCCTGGACTACATACGTCACCTGTTCGATCTGGGTCTCAGCCATTCCTCGTTAAAAGTCCACATGGCCTACCATATTCCCTTTGGAGACAGGACTTTTGCTCAGTTGGAAGTCTTCAAGACCTTCATCAGAGGGTTTCTCCTTTTGAGACCCCCTTTCATCCGCATTCCTGCCCCTCCTTCAGACTTGAATTTCATTCTGGAGAAGCTTACCCTGCTTCCCTTCGAGCCGGCAGCTACAGCTGATATAAAGTTCCTTTCTTGGAAGACACTCTTCCTAGTGACCATTACGTCTGCTCGACATTTCCGAGCTTCAGGCCTTGATGTGCAAAATTCCGTACTTGATTTTTTCACAAGGAATGTGTGGCTCTGCGCACCAACCCTAAGTTTCTCCTTAAGGTGGTGGCTGAATTTACGCTGAATCAATCCATTGAGCTACCCGCTTTCTTTACGCAACACTCCAATCAAGAGGAGTACCTCTTGCATACTTTGGATGTTCACAGAATACTGAGAAACTAACCACTCGGACTAAATATCTCAGGAAAACTGATCAGCTTTTTGTCTCTCTTGCTTACAAAAGAGAAGGCAATGCTGTTTCTAATCAATGCCTATCAAAATGGTTGGCTCATTGTATCACTTTCTGTTACGACAAATACAACAAGACCTTGCCGGGTCAGGTCAGAGGTCACTCCACCAGAGGAGTAGCTGCCTCTGTGGCTTGTTTCAAGAATGTGTTGGCGGCAGACATCTGTGCAGCCGCAACTTGGACTTCTGTCCATACCTTTACGAAACACTACAGTTTGGACATTGCCTGTCGCCGTAGAGCAGGCTTCTGATTGGCTGTTGTATAAGGGCTCCTTTCATGAGACCCGTTCAGCCTAAGGTTCCATGCTATGGATGGCAATCCCCCTCCTGAGTACTTTTCCTTGTTCCAGACTGCTTGGGACTCAGTCCTATATGTGAATACTTACTGCAAGAGCCTCTCAAGTAAGTAGTAGCACACATTAAAGAACTTTCACTGCATTAGTAGATCTTCGAGAGGCTCTTGTTATGTGTATTGCCTTCCTGCCTCCATCCCCCTAAGCTTTTTGCTCCATTTCCATGGGGAGGAAATATTCTCTGTCTCGTCTGCCTTGCCTCTTTTGGCCTTTGGCGGGAAAGAACTGGAAGGCGAGCGTGAGGGACCGCCCCTTTATACTGATATTGTATGACGCCGGTCACCTGACGTGGGGGCGGTCCCCCGCCAGAGATTGCTAGCTAGAAATTTTTACGTGGGGTACGCCTGGCTGGTCAGTCCTGTATGTGAATGCCTACTGCAAGAGCCTCTCTCGAAGATCTACTGTTACGGTAAGTTCTCACAGGAGTGTGCTTTTTTATTGTACTAATACTTGCATGTCGTTTTTGTTTCTCCTTTCAAGATAAAAGTTCCATCATTCTCGGAGACCCTTTCTGCTCTGAATGTGGTACAAGTGGCCGGTGGTTCTAAAAGCCTTTTTGCAGGTATGTAGTACAGGGTTGGTCCAAGAATGCCATTCCCACTCAAGTTTGATCACAATTCTTTCTACTTTGTCTCTGTCGTTAAAGCAGTGGTGCAAGATGGGGGTTTAAAATATCCCCTTTTAGCTGGCTCCATGTCGCCGAGTGATGGGAGTTCACTTGGCATGCTGGCGACCTGGGTTTGTGCCCCAAACCCAGACGTCAGGAACGGAGACTGGTGTGGAGGAAGTTAAGTTCCTGGGTCGTGCCTAAAAATAGTCATTTCATGGCTCGCGCACCTATCCGGTAAACAAAAACTAAATAAAAATTGGAGCATCTCTTGGATGCTTCCATCTGTGGGGTGGGGGGGGGTAACGGACCACTTGCAGTAGGCATTCTTGGTGGCATGAGCGTCGACAGGCAGTTGAATGCCCCTGCCTCCAGGACACCACTGCAGCTGGACCAGTATATGGGAGGTGGGTTGACAGGGGAGAAAACGGAACATTGCTGCTTAGCCAATGGAGTGACAGTCACCCGGATCCCCTTACGCCACAAAACCCTGGGAGTAGCTTCCAGAGTCAATCCCCCATTGTGCCTTGCGATGGATTAGGACCCCATTCCACCTCATGGGCCCATGAGTGCCCCCAGCTGAGGGATGCACTGGTTGACCAAATCATGACACATGGATGTTTTAGATGGTGCTTGAGGGGAAGATGCAGAAGGATGGGGGTCTGTTGATGCCCGAGTAGCCTGTTGGCGTGAGGAGCAATTCCTTTCTTTGACCAAGAAAGGCGCACTTAGCTGTTATTGCTCATTTCCTGGTGCATCCCTTGTGGTGGATTACATGTGCCTGTTTATTGATGGGGAATGTTAGCCAGGACACCAGTGAATCCCCTACATGGGATCTGCAACTTTCAACTAGACAGCCACTAGAGACCTCAGCGTAACATCTCATCTGAAAGACAACCTCTCAAAAGTGCAGCCCTCCCTTTGTGCTGCACTATAGTATTAGTACTGAGTGTCACAAGTCCACTCCCGTGGGGCGGGATTCTCTACATTACAGTGAATTCCTCTTGCGACGGGGAGGGGGGTGGAGATGGGGTCAGGGATATCCTTTCTCTGTGTGGGGGGATATAAATACAGTCTTGAGTCTGTGTTCCTGGGGTAGAATTCTCCGGCCACTGCACCACGAACCAGAAAACCACAGGTGTTTATAGGCTTGGTGGTGCCCTTTACACCCTATTACTGTGTCTTTCCCCAGAAATGCAGCTGGTTACAAGGTATTAAAATGAAGTGGAAAATTTGCATAAAAACCTACACTTTAAAACCTCTGAGATTTAAAGTCTACTTCAAGTCCTTAGTAGATGAATTTTTAAGTGCAAAGTCCTTAAATGTGGCAGTTGAAGATCTTGGCTCTTGGTAGTCCAGGAGAATGTTCTTGAAAATAAATTGTCTCAGTTCTGCTAAGCAGACAGATAGGCAGCATCCCAAACTGCAAAAGGCTACAAGCTTGAAAACTATAAAAAGGCTTAGATACCCCTCTGTATCCTAGTTTTAAGGGGTTTCAAAAGGGCAGGTGCAGTGGATAGTAACTTGCCCTGTGATTGCTTGCATAGCCATCGAAACAGAATGCTAGCCAATCAGATTTCAGTATTTTATTATAAAGCACAGATATGCAGTTCTGAATATGTAAGAATAAAAAAAAATCATGGGTCAACCAGTTGGAACCAGTATTCTAGGGGAACATCCCAGCCTTCCTGCTGGGAGATAGCTGTCATTAGTCAACACTAAATGCAGCTGTCTACATAAATGGTATCCCATTCATCTGGTAACAAGATTAGCTGAGGTAGCCCTCTGAAAACAAAGGAAAGGTAGATGAGGAGTCACCAGATGTGCTGGGGTCCACTGAAACACAAATGGACCTGCCAGCTCTGCTTAATTATTTCTTTTGTTTCCTTTTAAATAATTTAATTGACTCAAGCCTCTGCTAGCAGAAAACACTTTTTTCAAACAACATGAAGTCTTGCTGTATTCTGACTATTGCAGTGATTGCCAACCTTTGAACTGCCCCGGAGAACAAAGAGTTAACTTTCCATGCAGGGCATGGAACGCTGAACTCGAGCTCTGTTGAAGCCTCTGTCTGCTGCTGTTTAAACTCCAACCGTCAGATTCTTTTCTCCGACTCACTGAACAGTCGCTCCGGAGAGTTCTCCTTTGCTCGGTTCAAAAAAGTTGGTTAAAGTGTCGTTTTTTCACTCGGTTTCTACCGAATTTCTGCTACTGAACCTGTCGGTTTAAGTCTCTGTCTATGGTATCGTGAGTACTAGATAGGTTTTGCATTTAGTTTCTGTGTGGAACTTGTAAACATTGGATCAGTTTGGTTTGAACCGAGCAGTTTGGTTTTAAAAAACTTCTGAATTTATTAGAGTGTGGTAACTGGTCTGTATCGGTTCTAAAAAAAACAGATTTAATTACATTTTTTTTCCCCAAGACCCGTAACACAGTCTGGAACCAATAGGGGTGTCTTGCCTGGTGGATTGCCGAAAAAAGGGTAAGCTGTGAATAGGATTAGCCATGTCTGAGAAACCCAAGAAAAAAACCAGGCCCACTGGGTTTCAACACTCTAGTGTGCGTGGGGAAGCCTTTGCTAAGGCTGATCCCCACACCACCTGTTTATTGCCTAGGGTTTGACCACCTCAATTCAGACTGCCAAATTTGTAAAAGTTTTCCCAAAGCTACCCTGGATAAGAGAGTAGGTAGACTGAGGGAAAGGGAGGCCGAGAAGTCCGCTGACCCGGATGGCCAGCCCGGTTCGGTTCCGACTGAACCAGAAGGAGTGCCCTCTGACCAGGGCGAGGCTTCTTAGGGCAAAAGGAGAACCAATTTTGAGGAGTCGGTTCTGGTTAAAAGAAAGAAAAGGGAAAAATCATCCGGTTCAGATCCACAAGTTCTTTCTCCGACCGCTGATGAAATAGCCAAAAACGATAAGGATAGTTCAATCACTAACTTCGGTTCCGGCCGAACCAGCACCATCTGTCAGGGGCTCGGTTCGGTCAGTTCCCCCGGTTCCGGATATACTTTAGAAGAATTTTATGAACCGGAGGAGGAGGAGGAAGAGTACGAGGATAATGATGATGGTGATTATGAAAGTCTGGATGTGCCTATTGTACCGGACTTCTCCCCAGACAGACCTTCAGGTGTTTCTCCTCCTGCTAGGCTTTCTGAGTCCCCTTCCCACTTTATGTTTTACAAGAAAGTGGCTGAAACCCTCCAGCTTCCACTGGAAGAAGCAGTAGAGGATCAGGAGGAGCCTGATTTTGTAGAGATGATGGACATCCCAGAGTCCAGGAGATTGTCTGTTCCCCTCCATAAATCTTTTGGGAAACAGACATTTAAAATTTTAAAAACTCCTAATTCCATACTGCCTGTGGACAGAAGAATGGACAAGAGGAATACCCTTTCAGGCTCGGACACGGAGTTCCTTTCCCAGCAATGCAGCCATGTTGGGGTAATGCAGACTGCTGCCTGTGATAAGGCAAATATTCCCTTGGCTTCACAACCCCCAGATAAGGACTCCAGGAGGATTGATGCCATGGCAAAGAAGCAGTACATGGCAGCAGCTTTGGGACTCAGGCAGGCTAATTATATGGTACACGGCTAGATACCAGAAGTCCAGGTGGGACACTGTGCTGGCTCTAGATAAAACAGGCCCCTGACCAGCTTGCCAAGGAGCTGGAGCAGGTGGCTGCGGATGGGAATGAGGCATCCAAGGTGCAGTTTCATGCTGCTGTGGACTCCAGAGATGTTTTATCTAGAGTCATGGCTACATATGTGGCCCTTCGGAGGATGGCTTGGCTCAGATATACTAGCCTGTCACAGGATACCCAGGCTAAGGCCATGGATTTCCCTGTCATTGGTAATTCTCTGTTTTGGGAGCAGACAGAGAACTACATGAAGAAGATGGACGAGTACAGGACCACCTACAGGAGTGCTCAGGCCAAAGAAAGGCAAGCCACTCCTCAAGAGACAGCATTCCAGGGGCAGGGGCAGGCCTTTTCAAAGGCCCTTTTACCAAGCCCAGGCCTCCTCTTCTGCTTATGCTCAGAGGGGGTTCTTCAGAGGGAGAGGCAGACGGGGAATGAGCAGGCCTGCTTCCACCCCTCAGCCTAAAGCCCCTGCCAAGCAGACACCCTGATAGGTCTGCCCGGGCCGGTTCTTCAATACCTGTAGAGGGCAGGCTTGCTTACTTTGTCCAGGACTGGAAGTCTTTAACATCAGACAAGTGGGTCCTGGAAGTAGTAAGCCAGAGACTGGTCCTCGGCTTCAAAAAATTCCCCAAGATGAGAACCAGATCCTTTCCACCTGCAAATCCATCAGAGACCCTTGCCCTAGAGGCAGAGGTTTCTTCCCTCCTGGCTCTCAGAGCCATAGAAAGGGTTCCTACCCTACACAGGGGCAAAGAATTGTACTCCAGGTACTTCCTAACCCCCAAAAAGACAGGAGAATTGAGGCCCACCCTGGATCTAAGATATCTGAACAAGCACCTTTTAAAACCAAAATTCAAAATGGTGACTCTGGGAATAATTCTGCCCTCTCTAAGGCCAGGGGACTGGCTAGCCTCCCTGGACCTCAAAGATGCCTATTTTCACATTCCCATCAGGTGCTCCCACAGAAAGTACCTCAGGTTCGAGTTGCCCTCAGGCCACTTTCAATTCAGAGCAATGCCCTTTGGCCTAACATCAGCCCCAAGGGTGTTCACAAAGTGCCTGGCAGTAGTGGTTGCTTTCCTGAGGGGGGAAAAAAGATCTCCATCTTTCCATACTTGGACGACTGGCTCATAGTGGGTTAGTCTCCGGACCAAGTCAAGTCACATCTTCAAATAACTCAGCAAGTGCTCACTTCCTTAGGATTCCTCCTCAACCTTCCAAAGTCAGTTCTCGAGCCAGTACAGCTCCTCACCTTTATAGGGGCAGAGCTAGATACAGTAAGAGCAAAAGCCTTCCTTCCCCTGGGCAGGGCAAGGACCCTTATAGAACTGGCCTCTTCATTCACCCTTCAGGTGTCTCGACCAGCAAGGCACTTCTTGCAGCTCCTGGGCCACATGGCAGCCTCTACAGCAGTGGTCCAGGGGGCATGATTCCAGATGAGGGACATTCAGTTCCACTTAAGAGCCTTCTGGTCCCAAAGAAAGGATTCCCTTACCAAACTAGTCCCAGTGACTCGAACCCTGATCCAGGCTTTGCAGTGGTGGCATGATCAGGACAATTTAAGACAGGGAGTTCCTTGTTTCATTCAGTAATACTCACCACAGATGCCTCCCTGCTGGGCTGGGGAACCCACTTGGGGGATCTTACTACCCAAGGGCTGTGGTCACCTCAAGAATCTCTGCTTCACATCAATCTCTTTTAACTCAGAGCAGTGTTTCTGGCACTGCAAGCCTTTTCCAGATCTGTACAGAACAAGGTGGTCCAGATCAGAACAGACAATACCACCACAATGTGGTACATCAACAAGCAAGGAGGCACTCTGTCTACGGCCTTGTGCACAGAAGCAGTGAAGTTGTGGTCTCTGGCCTATTCCCTGCAAACCTCTGTGATAGCAGTTCACCTCCCAGGGAAGGACAGTGTCCTAGCAGATGCTCTCAGCAGGATATTTCAGGGCCATCACAAATGGACCCTAGATCTCCTAGTTTTGGAAGTGATTTTCTCCAGATGGGGCACTCCACAGACAGATCTTTCTGCAGCCCCAGACAATCACCAACTTCCTCTCTTTTGTTGCAGACCCCCAGTATTGGGCTCAGTCCCCCTGGATGCTCTGATTCTGAATTGGGAAGGGAGGTTCCTGTATGCTTCCCCGTTCAAAGTGCTAGTCAAGATCAGGTCTCAACCATGCAAAGTGATTCTGATTGCTCCAGACTGGGCCAGACAGCCCTGGTACCCACTGTTGCTGTCCTTAGCAGTCCACCTTCCCCTGTCTCTTCCCAGGAATTACAACCTGTTAACATCCTCTCAGGGAAGGATTTGGTATCCAAACCTCAAATCTCTCAATCTCAAGGCCTGGCTCTTGAAGAGTTAGAGTTTGCTGATCTGCACCTCTCTCAAGGGGTTCTGGATATCTTTAAGGCTTCTCGAAAGCCTTCCACCAGAAAAACTTACAACTCCAAAGGTTCACTATTTGGTGCTCTAATAAGCATATTTCTCCAGAATCTGCTGGGTTACCTACAGTCCTGGACTATATGGTTCATCTTAATAGCTTGGGACTTAGACCAGCTACACTTAAAGTGCATCTGGCAGCTGTTTCTGCCTTCTTGTCAGTAGGCAAGCCCTCTCCTCTGTCAGCCCATCCTGTGTTTTGTAAGTTCTTCAAGGGATTGCTGCACACCAGTCCCCCCTTTAGGGACCCTGCTCCTGCTTGGGACCTTAATGTTTGCATTGCTCAGCTTATGCAACCACCCTTTGAGCCTTTGTCCTCTGCAGAGCTTAAGTACTTGACTTGGAAAACTGTGTTTTTGGTAGCCATTACCTCTGCCAGGCGTATCAGTGAATTGCAAGCCCTGTCAGTGGAGCCTGATTTAATCTCTTTCCATAGAGATAAAGTGGTCCTAAGAACTAACAGGAAGCTTTTGCCTAAGGTGGTTTCAGATTTCCACCTTAATCATTCTGTCTCTCCCAGTTTTCTTCACTGACCATTCCTCCTCTGGAGAGAGGAGGTTGCACAGCCTGGACGTAAAAAGGGCCCTTATCTACTACATAGAGCGCACCAAGGGTCACAGGTTTGAGTCCCTCCAGTTGTTCCTCACTTATGGAGAGGTTGGTAAGGGCAAACCTGCCACTAAAAGATCTGTTGCCAGGTGTATTGTCTCTTGTATACAGTTCTGCTATGAAAAGCTGGGTAGAACCCCACCCTCAGGCCTGAGGGCTCACTCTACTAGAGGTACAGCTGCTTCCCTGGCTGCTGCCAGGGATATTCCTATCTTAGAAATTTGTCAAGCAGCCACCTGGAAAACAGTCCATACATTCACCAAGCATTACTCTCTGGATATCCAGGCTAGGGTGATGCTCGGTTTAGCACAGCAGTACTTCAGAGCCTATTCCCAAAGTAGGTTCTGTCCCTCCTCCATGGAGGTACTGCTTGTAGTCTGTAATAGTCAGAATGCAGCAAGACTTCATGTTGTTTGAAGAAAAATTACTCACCTTAGTAATGTTGTTTCTTCTAATGGGTCTTGCTGTGTTCTGTTCTCCCCATACTCCCTTTCAGAACCTGGGTTTTGGGATGTGGGTGGGCAGGAGCAGTGTTGGCACCCTAGAGGTGCCCCTTTCTCACCCTCCTTTATTTTGGGTGTGTGTTGTGTTTTGTTATTTGGGGTTTCCTGACTTGAGTCTTTGCTTTGAAACCAAAAAACCCTTTTTTTAATAAATTTAGTTGCCAGTTGGCTAGTTTCCACACAGAACTTCTAGTGAGTATTGCTCGTAAAGATCTGACGGTTGGAGTTTAAACAGCAGCAGACAGAGGCTTCAACCGAGCTCGAGCTCAGCGTTCCATGCCCTGCATGGAAAGTTAACTCTCTGTTCTCCGGGGCAGTTCAAAGGTTGGCAATCACTGCAATAGTCAGAATACAGTAAGACTCCATTAGAAGAAACATCATTACTAAGGTGAGTAATTTTTTCTTTTCTGTAGTAACCAGAAAATCACATCGGTCTACAGGGCCCATGGTCTGTACCCATGATCCCTTGCACTTACATTGGGCCACCCTGGCATCTGATGCATTTCTCTCACATACAAATATATAAAACATGGCCAAAATAATAAGGTATGGCCTCATCTCGCCACACTGAATATTAGTCTCAGTTTCTTGTGTTGGACTAGAACCCATGACCTACTGATCTTACATCCCTAGAGGCGAGTGTGTAACCAGGTGTGTCGCTCACACTGTTAACACTCCACTGACACTGCTTTTTCTGTAATTCAGTCATTAGAAGCAACAAGGAATATGGATGGCAGAGACTGTCAGCAAAAAACGTATGTGCTCCCAGGGAAACTCAAACTTCTGAAATGACAAATGCAGTGAATTTTTGGGATGAGGTGCCTTTTCTGAGTGGGCTACTCTAAGAATACTGTAAATGTACAGATGAGTACTCACGCCAGAATCGTTCAAGAAAATATTTGTCACTTGCCACTGCAGTCAGATTGCCAGTGGTTCATAGCTTAAGGGGCTGATCACAGTGGCATAATCTATGTTCAAAACTGATCCCCTTGCTGTTTGGCAACCCCCATTCCTGTTCAGTAGGCACCAGCTGTCCGCATGGGTATCTTAATGACGAATTGTTTGCATTTCATGCTCAGCACTGTTGTTGCTACTTCATCAGGGTAAATGTGATCCAGTTTATTTCCATCATTAAATTGTTTATGCAGTACTAGTTTGCTCTCTGTGAAGTTCCAAGGAACCTTTTCTTAAGTGGCAGTTTCTTTGTAGTTTGTGTTTTTCATATCTGTGTTTGACAAGTGGATCCTTTCCTTTGTCTTTGCTTTAGCACCATGTTTGTTAGTATTATTCAGAGTTGACAAATGGGAGGAAATTAGCATTGCATAAACATTTTGAGGGTGGAAATATGTTGGACCACAAAGTAGCATCAATAGTTATGAAGTGTTGTTATTTGATTGTAGGGGTCAGAGAAAAATAAAATGTTTTCAAATATATTGGTAAGTGTGCAGTTCATTTCGTTTACAGTATACTCACAGAGATTGTTACCCACTTGACAGTTGGTATCAGCAGAATTGCAGTACAAAATTCCCCACAAGTTAAATTTCTGTACATTCAGTATTTTATTACTGAAGACATTAAAACAGGATCTTTACGTCTTTGATTTTATCTGTTCACATTGATCACACATCCCATGGAGTCATAATCCTTTGCTTATGACATCACAGTCTGTAGCATTTATTCAGATGTCATAGAAAAATAGAAAATGTCGACAGAAAAAAGACCATTTGTCCATCCGGTCTTGCCGTGTTTTATTTCATCCTACCCCAGGATCTAATGTCTGGTTGAGTAACTGCCCTTCCCCTCCACCGCCCCTGCCGTACTTCTTTCCCCTGTGTAAATATTAAGCCTTTTACTCTATCCCAGCCATGTTTGAAACCATTAATAGTTCTTGCACCCACCACTTCTCTTGGAAGGTTATTCCACAGCTCAGCCACTCTCTCTGAAAAATAAAACATTCTCACGTCCCTCCTGAATCTCCACCCTGGCAGCTTCAGCTCATGCCTTGTGTTCTTGATTCGCCATTCTTGCTGAATGTTTCACCACAGTCTGCCTTGTTCATTCCTTTCAGGAGCTTGAAGGTCTCTGTCATTTCTCCCCTCCCCCCCTTCTGGTCTTCAGTCAGTACATGTTCAGGGTCTTAAGCTGATCCTCATAGTATCTGCCCTTGTGGACCTGATTCTTTTGGTTATCTTATGCTGCACCATACCTAGCCTGTCTTTTCTTAGTTGGCAGCTCCAGAATGGAGCACAGTATCCCAGATGCAGCCTCACAAGAGATCTGTAGAAAGGCAGTATTACCTCCTTCCCCCCTGCTGTCAGACCCTCTCCTGATACACCCCAGTATCCCATTTGTCTTGCTAAAGGCCATGTTACATTGGCTAGATTGCTTTAGGGAGTCAATAATGTTGTTTCACAGGTCTCTTTCCTCAGTGGTAGAGTCCAGCCTAACCCCCTCACTCAGTATTCCTTCCTGGGGTTCCCTGGTTCCTTGTGTGCATCACCTTGCACATTTTGGCATTGAATTTTAACTGCCAGGACCACCACTCTAATTTTTGCAGGTCCCTTTGCAGCTCCCTAACCCCTTCCTTGCTGTCCGCCCTGCCACAGAGCTTAGTGTAATCTGCGAAGAGACACATGTTCCCTTGTATTCCTTCTGTTGTGTCACTGATGAACATATTTAAAAGGACCAGCCCCAGGACTAACCTGTTATGCCCCACCCATGACCTTCCCCTCCCCTAACTTGGCTCAGTTTACCACCACCCTCTGCTGTTCCCCCCACACCAGCCAGCTTCCCTACCATCTAACTAGATCCTTCGCAACCTACTATGCAGCATGAGTTCAATGCCTTGTTGCAGTAGAAATAAAGCAAATCCACTGCCTGTCCCTTGTCCACTGCCCTAGTTAACCAGTCAAAGAATGCTATCAGGTTGGTATTACAAGAGTTTTCCTGCCACAAACCCATGCTGTTTACTATTCTAGAGCCCATATCTTCCTGGACATAGTATCGACCACTCATTCACACTGATGGGAGTACGCCGGACACGCTAGTACCCGAGCGGGAGCCAAACCTTTTCATGAGGGCCGGTGCCGAGATGGAGCCACGAGGAAACGGCACCACGAACCAGGCTCGTGTGGTATACACTATCTCAGTGTCGATCCTCCAACCACCTCAGTTCTTTTTTTCCCTCCATCGAGTGCGCTTCAGTGATGGCGTCGCTCGCCTGCTGTGAATCAAACTTCAGACTAGCAGCTTAGTTTTCAGTTTTATTATTTTGTAGTTTATCATGAAAAGTACCAATTATATTTTAATAAATTTCTTTCTTGTACAAGAAAGAAGTCTTCACCCTCCATTATCGGAGTCATCCATGAGTGGGGCGGATGACAGTAGGGAGACTTGGTATGAAATCTGTTCAGTCAGCTGGGCTGGGTCTGGTCCGCCACCCTCTCCGGAGGGGGGTCTGACAACGGACGGTCTAGTGTTCGGTAGTGGGGGGAGGTTGTGGCGGTCCCCTTGAAAGCATTAAAGGAAACTGTCCCATTCACAGCACCGTTTTATATTTAGCTCTTCTTCGGCCCACCGGTCGAAGAAGAAACGGCATCACTCGAGGTTGCCCTCTGGTACATCTGCACATAGACGGTCGGTTGTTAGGGTCAGGAGCCGGTCTCCGCTTCTTTCGGTATCGCCAGTTTCTTTCTCTGGTAGCCGGCCTCTTTGACACCAGAGCTCCTCTCCACCTACTGGAGGGGTTTCCAATGAGCAGTTTCACCATTTGGCTCCTCTTATGGAGCAGTGGGCTCGTAGGTTGTGCTGACTGCCCCAATCGGCCAGTCCTTCGCCAAGGCCTTTGGGCTTGTCAGTCTCTGATCGGCAGGCAGGGTGGTTAGGACTTCCTAGTCACGCAGTGCCTTCTTCGGTGCCGTCGACTCTGTGCGCCGTCTGTCCCCCTCACATGGCTGCGGCGCAGGGGTTCACTCCGATTCCTTTATCTCCTGCCATTTTTCATCCTTTACCTTCAAATCGCAGTTCTCAGACTTCTGCAGCAGTGCCGTCGCATGCGGTGCTAACTTGTCTGGCACTGAGGTCCTTTTTGGCACCGCAGGTGGTGTCTACACTATTTGTGGCGCCGCATATCCTGTCGGCCCTGGGGTTAGTGTCTGTGCCATGTGCGGTGCTGCGCTACCCGTCCGCACCGTGTGCGATGTTGCGTTGCCTGTCCGCGCCATGCGCAGTGCCGTTTTATGTGTCTGCGACGTCTGTGTACTTTGCGCTGTTCTCTTCAACAGTGCAGAGGATGTGTACTGCACTTTCTAGTTTCCAGAGGTTTTTGACTCTGATTCTTTCTCCTTCTCTTCTTCCTCCTTTTTTTCATTCCGTTCCTGTCTGTACAGTCCCACCTGGACTGTCAGGAGATGGTTTTGAGCCCGATTCAGATCTTCGGCTGTGTGATAATGTTGATGCCGATTCTGCCCTGGGCGCAGGGATCAATCCTCCTGCAGAGCCTGTTGTTGAAGACCTTTCCTTTAAGTCTCTGCCCAAGAATTTCAGTTCTGCTCTTTCTGTCCAGACCACAGAAATCGATCCTGGGAAGCTTTTATGTCTCCAATATCTACATGTTCCGGAAATCCCCATAGATTTAACTCCTCTGGTACAGCCCTCTTTCTAGACTCTTTCCCAGATGGTGTGGAAGAATCCGGCTCTTATTTCTTCCGTGGCCAAGTCCATATATAGGAAATATGCCCCTCCCAAGGATCGCCCCATCTTGGCCTCACAAGCCTTTGCTGATGCCATAGTGGCCCTGGCTGAGAATGATGAGGCTGTCCTCCCTCAGGAATCTACAGCCCATCCTATAAACAAAGAATCTCTCAAGATAGGCACCTTGGGTAAGAGAGTGTTTGCTGCCTCACCTTGGGCATGCACATTGCTAGCTACCAGGGCTATTTTTCTCAATACGAGTATGTTATTTGGCATTCACTCAAAGCAACGGTAGAAGCTCTGCCCGAGTCGGAGTTTAACTCAGAGCTACTACAGACCATAACTAGAGGTATTGAGTCCAGTAATCAGCAAATTAAAGCTGCAATGGACGCTTTCGATACTGCTTCCCGGGCTGCTGCTTGCATTTGCACCCATCGCCATTCCTGGCTGCATACTTTGGGCTTTACGAATGACACCCAACAGAAAGTCATAGCCTTACCTTTTGACAATATGTATCTATTTGGGCCTCAGGTGGAACAAGCACTAGAGGCCACACAGAAGACTAGGTCTGCCATTAAGACATTTAGACTTCCGCCCTCTCCCTCTCAAGGAGGTGGGAACAAGCATCAGTTTCACAATCGACAGTCCTTTCGTGGCAAAGGCAGACGAGGCTTTAATAGAAACCAAACCCCTCAGCCGCAAAAGGAAACGCAGCGGAAGGCACAAGGTTCAAAAGCGCCCAGTGCCACCTTCTGAGTTTCCAGCCCAGGTCCCACCTCAGCTGCCCGAGAGGGACTCTTCCTCGACACTGGGAGGATGTCTGACTCAGTTCTACGACCGGTGGAAATCTATAACATCAGACAAATGGGTCCTCAGGATAATCCTTAAGGGGTACTCTCTGTCTGTCAGAAACCCCTCCAGATCATCTTCCCAAGCGACAGCCCCGGCTGTCTGCGACATAGTCAGATCTTCTTGCTCCTGAGGTACAAGGCCCTCTGAACAACAGAGCAGTAGAAGTAGTTTCGCTGGATCAACGAAACACAGATTTGTACTCCCATTACTTTCTGGTTACAAAGAAAACTGGCAGCATGCACTCTGTTCTGGATTTCAGAAAGTTAAACAAATTCCTGTACAAAGGAAAGTTCAAGATGGTATCACTTGGTACCCTGCTACCTTTAATTCATCAATACGATTGGCTAGCCTCCCTGGACATGCAGGACACCTACCAGCACATTCTCATACACCCAAATCACCACAAATACCTAAGATTCATGGCATTGGGTCAAAATTATCAATTCAGAGTCCTGCCCTTAGGCTGTCTTCGACGCCTTGAGTTTCTACGAAGGGCTGTGCAGTTCTCACGGTGCATCTAAGGAAAATCAGAATCCATGTGTTCCCATATGTGGATGACTGGCTTCTCACAAGCCCCTCCAGGCAAGAGACTCTGGAGGCCGTGGCCATGGCCTCAGACTTCCTCACATCCATGGGAGTCCTGCTGAACCTCAAAAAGAGACAGTTGCAGCCCTCCCAGAAGCTGCTTTTCATAGGAACCCTTCTGGACACTTCCTGTGTGAAAGCTTTTCTTCCAGAGGACAGAAGGAGCGATATCCTATGGATGGCCCACTTCTGCAGAGAACACAGCTCAGTGCGGGCTCTCTCGATGCAATGGATGCTGGGTCTCATGGCATCCTTGGTGTTCACTGTACCTTTGGCTCATCTACACATGAGGATCTCTGTGGATGTTCTGTACTCCCCAACCACTCACCCTCCGTCCTTTCTCATCAAGGTGATGGAACCTCTGAAGAGGTCACTCACCCGGTGGTCTCAGGAGGACAATCTTCTTTAAGGATAGCCCTTCACCCCTGTAGATAATCAGATCTCCATTACCACGGATGCGTCCCTGATGGGTTGGGTAGCTCACTGCCAGATCACCACACCCAGGGTACGTGGACTCAGGACGAGTCTCAACTTCACATAAATGTCCTAGAAATGAGAGCTGTCTTCTATGCAGTCCGAGGTTTGAAGGGCATACTCTGTCACAAGAACATTCTCCTTCAAACGGACAACAAGGCAGTGATGTATTACAGCAACAATCAGGGCGGTGCACACTCTACCCCATTATGCAGGAAAGCAATGAGAGTGTGGGAATGGTGCCTGGAGCACAAGGCTCTGATTCAGGCAATTTACCTGCCAGGAGTACAAAACGAGCTGGCAGACCTTCTCAGCAGAATGGAGACAGATCCTCATGAGTGGTCTCTCGATCTAACCATCATTCAGTCACTCTTCGAAGAGTGGGGAACTCTTGACCTGGACCTTTTTGCATCCGCACTCAGCACAAAACTGCCTCTCTTCTGCTCCAGAAATCCAGGACCTGGCGTTTTTTTGTCAGGATGCATTCAGGCTGCAGTGGACAAAATGCTTTCTATATGCATTTCCTTCTCTTCACCTAATTCAGAGGGTACTGCTCAAACTGGAGGCACGGGGGGCAGAATGATTCTCATTGCTCCGTTCTGGCCTCATCAGATCTGGTTTCCTCTAATCAACAGACTTTCGGAAACCTCTCCGAAACCGCTTCCCCTTCAGATGAACCTTCTGACCCAGAGCCCTGTAGTCCATCGCAACCTGGGGTCTCCTCATATCCATGCTTTGCTTCTGAGGAGATAGAGGTAAATAGGTTTAACGTTTCTGATAGGGTTTCGGATATTCTTTTGGCTGGCTGCACGCAAGCCAGCCACCAGAAAATCCTACACAGCTAAATGGAAGCATTTCTCTATCTGGTGTGCAAAATCCTCTTGGAATCCTTTTTCTGCCCACCAAATGAAGTCTTGGAGTATATCTTAGACCTCTCAAACACAGGTCTGCAGTACTCCACAGTCAAAGTTCATCTTTGTACTATTTCGGCATATCATGAGCCAGTACTCCCCCATGTCACTGGCTCAGCTTCCTGTACTTAAGAGGTTTCTTAAGGGGATTCTGCATACCAGACCTCCTGTTAGACGTCCAGTTGCAGCCTGGGACATTAACCTTGAGCTAGACATGCTCATTCGTAAACTTTTCCATCCCCATCTGGATTACTGTGTGCAGTTCTGGAGACCCCATCTCTGCAAAGACATAGACAGAGTGGAGCATGTCCAGAGGAGGGCAACCAAAATGGTGCAGGGTCTGCACCAGAAGACATACGAAGAAAGACTAAAGGAGCTTAAGATGCATACCCTTGAGGAAAGAAGGGAGAGAGGGGACATGATAGAAACTTTCAAGTACTTCAAGGGAATCAACAAAGTCCAAGAGAGTAGCATCTTTCAGAAAAAGAGATCTGCAGGAACAAGGGGGCACAATTTGAAGATAGAGGGGGGACGGCTCAGAGGTAATGTGAGGAAGTATTTTTTCACGAAGAGGGTTGTGGATGCATGGAACAGCCTCCCTGAGGAGGTCGTGGAGTCAAGAACAGTGGGGGAATTCAAGAATGCATGGGACAGACATAAGGCAGTCCTAGTGGTGGGTAGGAGGAAGTAAGCTGTTGGTTAACTAGGATCTGCAGCTTATCTGTTGGGTAGGAAAATGGGCAGACTAGGTGTGCCAAGTGGTCCTTATCTGCCATCAAATTCTACGTTTCTATGTTTTTCGAGCCTGTAGCTACTTGCGAGTTGAAATTCCTCACTTGGAAGACGGCCTTCCTGGTTGCCATTACTTCTACTCGTAGGGTATCAGAAGTACACACCTAGGTCACAGATCCCCCGTATACTGTATTTCACACGGGCAAAGTAGTTCTTACGACTCTTCCTAAGTTCCTGCCTAAGGTTGTTGCAGAATTCCAGCTCAATCAACCTTTAGTCCTTCCTACCTGCTTTGCAAGCTTCCAGAATGAAGGAGAGCGTACCCTTAATTCCCCTAGATGTAAAAAGAGCCTTGCACTTTCCAACTAGATAGAACAAAGGAAATTTGCAAGGCTCAACAACTTTTTGTTTCCTTCACCATGACCCAGCTGGGTCTACCTGTTGCTATCGGGTGCATTTCAGCGTGACTGGTGGCATGCCTTTGCCATTGCCATTCCATGACACAGGTCAAGCTGGAAGGCAGAGTGTATGCTCACTCTACCAGAGCAGTCACAGCATCTCTGGCGGAAATTCGTAATGTCCCCATTGCACATATTTACAATGCGGCTACCTGGAGCTCTGTGCATACTTTTGTTCAGCTCTGTGCCTTGGATGTCCATGCCAGATGACATCGGTCATTTGGCAGGACAATCCTTAACGGACTTCTGTCCTAAAAAGTGAGCTATTCTGTCTCCTACCGCCCGTCTCGGGATTATTTAGCTTAGCACTCTCCCATCTGTGTGAATGAGTGGTGGAGTCTTTATGTCCAGGAAGACATGGAAATTACGTACCTACTGTAATTTTTTATCCTCTTGGACAAAGTCTCCACCACTCATTCACACGTCCACCCACCATCCCCCGAGCTCACTGCTCTGTTTCTGGCCTTCACTCCCTCAGTGGTTGGACTTTGAAGACTTTGTTTTTAACCCTTCTTACATGGGTCATTCAGACTATCTTGTGTCTGATTTTTAGGTTAGTCCTCTAGGTCAGTTATGCTGCACCTCCTTGGGGGAAAAAAGGTACTAAGGCAGTTGGAGGGTCAACGGCAAGATAGTCTGTATTGCACGAACTTGGCTTGCAGTGCCGCTTCCTCACAGCTCCATCTCATCGCCGGCCCTCATGAAAAAGTTTGGCTCCCTCCTGGGTCTTAGCGCCTCCGGTGTACTCCCATCCGTGTGATGAGAGGTGGAGACTTCATCTAAGAAGTTCAAGAATTACGGTAGGTACGTAATTTCCATTTCTCTCCTGGTAGTCTACTAGGTCCTCTTTGACTAGTGTCTCCATTAGTTTACCTGCTAGGAAGGTAAGACTAATGGGTCTGTAGTTTCCAGGTTGCTCTTTGTCTTTTTTTCCCCCCTGGTGGAGCAGGACTGTGGCCTCTACCCTCCAGTATTTCAGAACCACCATGACTGTAGGGAGCTGTTGAATTGCCATGCCAGTGGTTATGCCAGATCTTCCAGGAATCCGTCTGCATCATTGATTTAGACTAGTGGGTCTTACCCAGAGGTGCTAGGACTCCACAGGAGCCAGAATTTTCCAGGAGGACTGGTGCCAAGGTACGCTGTGTGCATGTGCAGCATTGCAAGAGGGAGCTTGAGGCACAAGGCTTACTTGGGCACCAGCTCTCAACCACCTCAGTTCCTTTTTTCTTGCAATTGAGTGCACTTCAGTGACAACGTCACTCACCAGCCAGGAGTCAGAACTTCACGGCTATAAGAGCAGCATTCACCTCTCTCAGTTTAGTGTTTAAAGTTAGTTTTTGTTATTTTTGTCTCATTTTAGTAATTTTACAAAAATATTTCTGTCAGTCTCTCATAGCCCTACCAAGTCAGCAGCCATGGAGGACAACGGTAGGGATCTTTCTCAAACAAGCTGCTCTGACAGCGGGGCTGTTTCCAGGCACTTTCCGTGTTGGGAAGGGTTCTGACAACTGGCGGACCTGTGCTTGGGAGGAAGGACAAGTCCTCCAAGAAGCACAAAAAGAAACGGGCGTGATCCCGGTCAGGTTCTCTGCACTGCTTAGCCTCGAGTTCTTCCTCTTCCTGTTGAAAGAGGAAGAAACTGTACCAGTAAAAATCACCCTCTATGAGGTCTGCCGTGAGTGCCTTAGCCTCCTGGAGCTGAAAGCCCTCACTGGCGCCCTTGGCATTGTTGGGGCCTCTGCTACTAGGAGGTTGAACTCTTGCGCCTGCAGCTCCAATCTTTATGTAAGTGGGGACTCTGGTGGGCAGTTCCACTATTGGGCAGCTCTTATGGAGCAGTGGATGCAGCATCTGGCTTGTTTGCTTCTGCCAGTAGAGCTGGTTCCTGGTTCTTCAGGGCTGGTGGAACTGGAGCTGCAGGCAGGGCCCTCAAGTTGGGTAGAGGGTTTGGCTCCAGCAACAGTCCCTGGGCCTTTGCCAGTGACTGAGCCACTAAATCCTGTCCCATTGACTGGCCCCCCATTCAGTTTCACTGTGATGCCACTGGCCGTGGTACCATTACCAGTCACTCAGTGCCAGGTGGATCGTTGGTGTTGGCGCCAGTCTTGGTGCCAGGTTGAGGCCCTTCAGGGCTCAGACCTTGCATTGGCTGTGGTGCCACTTGTGCTGCCCTCGGTGCTAGGGCTCTCCCTGACATCTGACTCGGTTCCAGTTGCAGCACCACTCATGGCAATGGCTCCTCATCCCTTGGGGCCATAGTTGCTGTTGCTGCCACGGCTGTGTTCTGGTTTGGAAGGCCTGCGATCCATCCCCCTCTACAACCCTCCTTCCAGAGGATGATGTGGAAAGGGGTGAGTCTGATGAAGGCTCTATATTTAATCTGGACTTTTTGGACCCAGACCCTTCTTGCCTTCAATAGGAGTATCTTAACTTTGCAGGCTTTGCTCAGGAATTATGCATTCTGCACTTGATTTTGAGCCTTCAGCCATTGCAACAAGGTAAACATCTCCGACTGCCATGATTATACATTTCTGCCATGCCGGACAGTTTAGTTCTTCCTATTCTGCCAACATTTGAAACCTTGTCTGATGCTGTCTGGAATAGACTTGCTTCTCTGTCTGCAAGCAGATAGACAGAAATTCCACTGCCCCTGAAGATGAACCAGTGTATGTTTCTCGGCCTGTAGCTGATACCATTGTTATTCTTACTGAGAATGACAAAGCCATTATTCCCAAAGAGGTCACAGTGCACCCTATTAACAAGGAGCTGCACAAGTTTAACGCTGTGGGCAAGCAGGCCTATGCAGCAGCTACCCTGAGCATGTGGATTGCTAGCTATGGAGGCTCACCTCTCAACTGTCCCTGATTTTCAGGGACGTCCCTGATTTTGCTTCAAAATTTTCCTCTGTCCCTCGCAAAATTTGTCTTTTTGTGACTGAACAGTAGGGATTGTAAGCAAAAAATAATGTCAGACATTAAAGTTATAGACTTGTTCTCTTCAGAAAAGGCATATTGTACTAATCCCCTTATTCTATTAGGTTTCTGGGTAAATATTACCAATTTTTAAGATGTGTCCCTGATTTGGGGTCTTTGTCCCTGATTTTTTTTAAGCCTTATCCCTGATTCGTGAGGCAAGAGGTTGAGAGGTATGAAGGGCGTTTTTCCCAAATAGGAGTATACCCTTTGGAGCACACTTAAGTCTCTGACAGAGTCCCTGCCCAATTAAGAAGCTAAGCAAAAGATTCTGCAGACTGCAACACAGGGAATTGAGCCAAACAGTCATCGTCTCAAAGCTGGTATGGATGCCCTTGATACTGCCTCCCGCTCTGCCACTGTAGGCATCTGTATCAGATGGCATTACTGACTACGCACTGCTGGCTTTTCTCAGGATGTCCAAAGACAGGTTGTGAACATTCCCTTTGATGGTGCTTTCCTGTTTGAACAGCAGGTAGAGAAATCTCTTGAGGCATCTCAGAAAACTAGAACAACCCTTTGACTTAAGACCAGTTCCTGCTAACCCTCAGAGGAGGAAAGGACGTGATTTCTTTGAGAAGTGGTAGTTCTTTAATGGGAAAGGCAGGAGAGCCCAGAACAAATCTCAGCCTTCCCAACCTCAGAAAAGGGTGCAGCAAAAAACACAGATGCCGTAAACATGCAGTACCTCCGGCCCTGGTCCTGCTTCTGTTGCCCGTGGCAGTCCTCTCCTCCCCAGTGGGGGGGTGGAACCTGACCCATTTTTACCCTCACTGAGAGTCCATTACGACAAACAAGTGGGTCCTCAAGATTATCCGGGAGGAATACTCCCTGGTCTTCACAGAAATCCCTCTGGACCCAGAAGGCAGACCCTCTTATCAGTTTTTATGTAAGAGCTTCTGGTGCAGGAGGTTGCGGGCTTTCTGAACAATAGGGCAATGGAAATAGTGTCAGAATGAAACAGGCTTCTTCTCCCACTGCTTCTTAGTACCAAAGACATCAGAGGGTATGTGCCCCATTTTCAACCTCAGAAATCTGAACAAGTTCATGGATCAAGAAGAATTCATAATGATTTCTCTGGCATCTCTGCTTCCCTTCCTGAAACCTCAGGATTGGTAGCTTCCTTAGATATGCAGGATGCATTCTAGCACATACTGGTGCACCCCAGATACCACAAATACTTTCGATTTGTTGTGCTGGGACAGCATCACCAGTGTAGAGTCCTACCCTTTGGCTCTCCTCGCACCTCAGGTATTTACAAAGTACTTTGTGTTACTCTCAGTGCACCTAAAAAAAACTGGGACTCCAGATTTACCTGGACGATTGACTGATAGCTAGTCCATCTAGGCAGAAGTTGGAACAGGCAGTGGCCACAGCCTCTCAGTTTCTTACCTTCATGGGGGTTCTACTGAATCTAGAGAAGTTTCAGCTTCAACACACACAGCAGCTGCAGTTCATAGGAGCTCTTCTGGATAAGTGCAAGCCCCATGTTTTCCTTTCAGACAGCAAAATGCAGGCAATCCTGCAGATGGCATGCTGCATCATGGAACGCAGATCTGTTCAAACCTACTCCATGCAACACATGCTTGGTCTGATAGCATCCTCTGTGTTCACAGTGCCCCTGACACAGTTGCACATGAGAACAACTCAGTGGATGCTCAGTGCATAGAGATCACAAGTATCACATCCCCAGACCTGCCCCATTCAAAGTGACCAAGACTCTCTTTCAGCCACTCACGTGATGGTCAGTAGAGGACAGTCTCCCCTGGGGATTTCCCTTTTCCCAACCAGATCCTCGGGTGATCTCATCACGGATGCCTTCCTGTTGGGGTGAGGGGCCCACTGTCGGGGCCTTCAAACACAAGGTGTCTGGGACCCATCTGAGACTACTCTGTACATCAGTGTGTAGGAGATGCAAACTGTTTTGTATGGCCTGTGAGCCCTCAGAATCTTGTCAGCCATGAAACGGTCCTTCTCCAGACAGACAGGTCTGTGTTGTACTACATCATCAAACAGGGAGGAGCACACTCCTGCCCTCTTTGCAGGGAGGCGATGAGAGTGTGGAAGTGGTGCCTGGAGCAAGCTATCCTGCTCCAAGCCATTTATTTGCCAGGAGTCCAAAACACTCTTGACAGATGAGCTCAGCTGAACAGAGACCAGTCCTCACAACTGGTCACTGGCTCCAGACATCATGAGATCACTGTTTGTTGAGTGTGGCACCCTAGATGTGGACCTTTTTTGGTCCCCATTCAACACCAAACTGCCTCAGTTATTCCACCAAAATCCAGGGTATGACATTTTCTGTTATGATGTTTTCAGGCTACAATGGCAAACTCCATTTGTGTATTTATTCCAAGCAGCTAGACTAATGCAGAAGGTATTGCTCAAACTGGAGGCGCACAGGGGCAGGATTATTCTAGGGGTGTGGATATTTTGCACTTATTCCTCTCCCCTTTAAATCTGGGCCAAAGGTCTTCAAGCTGGCTCCTCCACCCACCCACCCACCCAGGTGATATCCTACTCGGCACCACCCGTAATGTCAGATCTCACTTTCCACTGGAAGAGACAGGTTCATACCCCAGGAAATCTTACTGTATTCTGACTAATGCAGTATGGTCTCACCATAGGACTGTCCCAGAGCCGAAATGATTAATAGAACCTATGCAAATGATAGACTGTTAGGCTTGAGCTTGGTTTCTAGGGACACGGATATGTTGTTCAATCCACACTTCATGGCAGGTTCCTTGCCGCTTTAAATCTTGCTGGAAGGTCTTCAAGCTGGCTCCTCCCACCCACCTGGGTAGTAAAACTCTTGGCTCCACCCCATGATGCCAAATCTTCCTTACCGCTTGGAAGCTCAGGTTCCCTCCTTAGCGCTCTGCGTTTAGACTGGATCCAAACTCTTCGGTTAACCCGAAAATAATTTTAAAGTTTACAAGACTTCGGTCTGTTTCTTCTTTCGCGGCTGCGATAGATAAATCGACTCCCGGTTTTCGGCGGTCCCTATACGGGCAGAAGATGTTTTTGATGGATCCACACTCCACTTGCGCATATTGCCTCGGGCTTGACCACGATCTGCAGGCCTGTGATTTGTGCAGGTCCTTCCCGGCCAATGTCCTCGAAGACCGTGCCCAGACTCCAAGCAGGCCCCGAGGAGACGTATTCCGCCGGTGAAGTCAACGGAGGCCCGTTGGGCGGTGTCCGCGGCGGCAGGCTCGGCCGAGGAACTTGAGCAGATGATCGCCCTCGAGGAGGAGGTGGCCCAAGCCACATCTTCGTCCTCCTCGGTCGCGGCATTTATCCCGCTCTCGTTGGGCTCCTCCTACACGGCTTCTTTTAAGGAGCTTTGTCAGTCCCTCTCCATGAAAGGTGAGGGTCCATTGGGACACTCCTCTCGGTCCAAGAAGAAGGACTCGAAGGGTAAGTCCCACCGTCGGCGTTCGTGGGAGCGGGAGAGGTCCCCTTCCCCAGACAGTCGACACTTTACGCCCAGTCAGGAGGTTGCGGCTAAGGCCGCTGACTTCAGTGTCCCCATCAGGTCAGCCGGCGAGACATCCGTCGACGCGGCTGAGATTTTTCTCGACCCGTCGGACGGGTTGTCGACTGGAGAAGCCGACAACCCTTCTTCTCCGGTTCCCCTGGTGGAAACCGAGGACTTGCCTGCGCCTCCTGTGCCGGAGTCCCCGGTTAAGGTTCCCGAGCCGAGGGAGGAACGGATTTCCCACGCCCTTCCAGACCCACCTCAGAAACACCGGCGGTCTGCGACCTCCTCTTGGTCAGCCGATCCGCCGACATCGGCGGTCTCGCACCAGAAAGCAGTGGCGCCCCTCGCCTCGCTTTTTCCTTCTTCGAGGAAAGGCTTCGCGCAAGTTGCGCCGACGCTTGCGAGGACTTAATGTGGCAGCAGCTCCTTCTGACTGGGAACAAGCCGACCCCATCGCCTTCGCCGGCCATTAAGTGGCTGTCACCTGAAAGGCCGAAACAACCCCTCGTGGTTGTCGAGGAGCCCAATCCGGCGCCGGTTGTTCGGCCGAAACCAGCTGCGCCACCTATTGTGGTGGAACCCCCGCCTCCACAACCTAAATCTGGGGCTCCAACCAAGGATTCTCGGTCGGGTCAGGGGTTGCCCCATCAGTTGGCAGTCACCCTCACTCCCGACCGTCCTCGGCAGGTGGAGGGTGGCTCAGACCCTAGGCAGCTGTTCGCAGACTCTTTGGAGTCTGATGACGACTCTTCCCTTTTCTCCAGGCCCCTTAACCTGGAGTCCACTGGGGGACAGTCGGTGGATGAGAGCCCATCCTCGTTCATGGGTCTGCTTCGGCTTATCTCAGAGTCTACTGGGATGCAGCTCGAACCCATGTCCAAGCGGGCCAAGTATCCCCTCACGGAGATACTGGACTGAGGGGATTCTCCCACTGAGGCCTTTCCAGTGGCTGAAGCCATTGTTGGCCCAGCCTTGGAGTTTTGGCAGCGGCCGGCTTCTTGCCCTGCTCCTACGGCCAGGATGACCAGGAAGTACGCAGTCCCAACCAGTTCACTGTCTGTTTTTTTGGAGCACCCCTCTGTGGAGGGCTTGTTACCGATGGTGTTTTCCGGCGTTCCGGGAACACCAGGGATGTGGACAAGCCTCCCGACAGAGTCCAAAAAGCTGGACTATGCCAAGTGTAAGGTGCACGCTGCGTCCTCCCTAGGCTTCCGTCAGGCCAGTTCAGCCGTACTGATGGCGCACTTCTCCCACGCCCTTATGGGCTCCCTGGATAAGGTGATCCCTAATCTCCCGGCTGACCTCCAGACTCCGGTCAAGCAGGTGCGGGATCAGGGTAGGGCGGTGGCGAAACAGCTCCAAACTGCTCTGGATATTGGAGACTCTTGTGCCCGGTCAGTAGCGGCCGCAGTGGCAATGCGCCGCAGAGCTTATCTGCGGATCTCCACCTTCACGGCGGATACCCAGCACAAGCTGGCGGACGTCCCCTTCCTGGGTACCGACTTGTTCGGGCCCGGGGTGGAAGGCCATCACCAGAGGATTGAGAAGTTCAGTGCCACCTTGGACTTGTCACGTCTGCCCAGAAGAACAAAGGTCGCCAGCAGCAGCATAAGCCCTTTCGCCCTTCTGCCATTGCGGCACATCCGGCCCAGCAACACCAGCATCAGGGCCAGCAGGCTCGTACTTGGCACCCCAAAGCCAAGCCTGCAGCTTCCTCCAGCAGGAAGCCGGGAGGAAAAGGCCCGGGAGGCCCCTTGGCCGGTCCCTCCTCCAAGCCTGCCCAGTGACTGGTTGAGGGGTGTCGCTCCCCCCTGGGATGAGCCAGTGGCAGTGACCCAGGAGATGTGGAACGCTCTCCAGTGGTGGATTGTTCCAGCTCATCTGCAGGAGGGCATCCTGTTTGTCCGCCCGGCTCAGGAGTCCCGATGCCACATCAGTCTACTGGAGCTTCGGGCGGTCCATCTAGCCCTCACCGCCTTCACTCCGTTTATACCGGGTCAAGTGGTCCAGGTCCAGACGGACAATACCACGACCATGTACTGCCTAAACTGCCAGGGCGGGACGTGCTCCATGCCTTTGTTCAAGGATGCTCTCCGCACTTGGTCACTCGTGCGCAGCCTGGGGGCAGATCTTCTAGCCATCCATGTGGCAGGAGCCTCCAACACTCTGGCCGATGCCCTAAGCCAGATAGGGGCTGCATCTCACGAGTGGTCTCTCCTGCCGGAGGTAGTACTCAGTCTGTTCTCCCACTGGGGTACACCTCAGGTGGACCTGTTTGCCTCCAGGGAGAATGTGAAGCTGAGGCTGTTTCATGCCCGCCCCCCTCAGCAGGGCTCGCTGCAGGGGGATGCCTTCTCGAGGCCGTGAACCCCGGGCCTCTTCTATGCCTTTCCCCATTTCCCTTGATCCACAAGGTGCTTCTCAAGGCGAGGAGGGACAAGGCGCAGGTGATTCTGGTAGCCACAGACTGGCCCCGCCAGTTCTCGTATCCAGATCTGCTCAGCCTCAGCCTCTGTTTCAGGCTCCCGAGGTGGCTCCTAGCCCGCCCGGACCTGATCTCAGTCAACCAGGGGAAGGTTCTCCACCTGGACCTTCAATCCCTGCACCTGACCGCCTGGTTCCTGAGCAGCTAGAATTCCAGGCCTTGGGTCTTTCCGACGAGGTCCTCAACATTGTTGAGGCATCCCATAAGGAGTCGACCAGGAAATGCTATGCCTTCAAATGGAAGAGATTCTCCATTTGGTGTCGGGGCAAGGGGTTGGACCCTTCCTCCTGTTCCTTGGCAATCATTCTGGACTACTTGTCCCTTTCTCAGCTAGGGCTTCGGTCGACAACCCTTAAGGTGCACCTGGCAGCCATCTCTGCTTACTGGGCGCAGGCCGGGAAGCAGTCGGTGGCACGGGAGAAGGTGGTCGGGCGCTTTTTCAAAGGCCTTGATCACATATCCCCTCCGGTGCGAGAATCTCCACCTCCATGGGATCTACTGCTGGTATTGGCTGAGCTCATGGGCAAGCCATTCGAACCAATGCACAGGTGTGACATCTCTCACCTGTCGTGGAAATCCGCCTTCTTGGTGGCTGTCACGTCAGCCAGAAGGATGGGAGAGCTCCAGGTGCTTTCCATCAAGTCTCCCTATCTGGTCTTCCACAGGGACAAGGTTGTCCTGCGCCCCCACCCGAAATTCCTTCCAAGGTGGTGTCGGGTGTCACCTTAACCAGATGTTGACTCTGCCGGTGTTCTACCCCAATCACACCTCGGAGGCGAATATAGGCTCCATCGTTGGACCCTAGAAGAGCTCTCTTTTATAAGGAGCAGATGGCTGAAGTTCGGGGAGAAGTTCACCAGGTGTTTGTCACCTACGCTGAAGCCACACCTGGCAGACCTGCAGCCAAGCGGACGATAGGCAGGTGGGTCACCTCCTGCATAGAACTCTGCTATAGGTTGGTGGGCATGGAGCCTCCCAAAGGGATAAGAGCTCATTCTACGTGCCATACCGCTGCTTCCAGGGATGTCCCTGTCCAGGAAATCTGCAGGGCTGCTACCTGGAAGTCAGCACACACCTTTATTACCCATTACCACATCGACCCTGCCCTCTTTTGCTGGGTTGGTCTGCACCTCAGCCGAAGGGGAAGTTCTCTCCTTGGTCGTCAGTTTTTATCATTTATCAATGATAATTTAAACTAAAACTAAAGGGGGAGATTGGTTCTAATAAGCCATCTCTAAATAATTTATACAAGTTGAACATCTTAACTTGCAATGCAAGAGCACTTAACATGTCTAAAATGGCAGAACTAGAACTAAAAATTCAGGAGTCTAATATTGGTCTGGTTGCTATAACCGAAACATGGGGAAACCAGGATAAACAGTGGATAACGAATGTTTCAGGATTTAAACACTATTAAAAAAATAGACCTGACGAACAAAGGGGGGGAAGGGTTAGTCTCTATGTCACTAATGATATTCCCTCGTTTGAGGTCTCAACACCAGTATCCACCGAGAGTGTTTGGGTATATTTGCAACCCAAAGGACATCCCCAAATTTTGGTTGGAAACTGCTATCGGCCACCTTCTTCAGATCTTATTTATCTAAACCAATTAACTTCAGAAATGGCTCAAATAGCAGATAAAGGCTTAGTAATAATTCTAGGGGACTTTAATCTCCCTTCTATAAACTGGGATATACTCTCTGGACATAACTCATATGATTTGCAGTTGATTTCCGCTATTACAGATCTTGGCCTTACGCAACATGTAAGAGAACCTACAAGAGGGAACAATATTCTTGATTTAGTTTTTACTAATATGAATACAGCTTTATCAAGTCTACGGGTGCTGGACCCCCTGGGAAACAGTGATCACTTAACTATCCAATTTTCCATGTCTCTAGCTCATACAAATCGCTCCAATAACAACTGCACGATAAAACAATATGAGAAAGCTAATCTTTCTAAAATCAGTGAACATCTTGCAGCTCTACCATGGGACTCAATATTTGCACCTCTCAGTACAAATGATGCTTGGAACACCTTTGAAAAAATTATACACAACCTAGAAGATAAATATGTACCTGTAAGAAGGAGATACAATAATAAAGGAAAGGTCCCTGCTTGGTATAGTAATAACATTAGAAAACTTGGTAACCAAAAACAAAAATTATTTACGTCATTAAAAAAGTGCAAACCGGAGGACAAGAAGGACAATTATATTAAGTACAAGGAAGCATTAAAAAATCTAAAAACATCTATCACCCTGGCTAAAAGGAACTTAGAATTTAGAATTGCCCATACTAAGGACTCACACAAAAGTCTCTATTCATACTTAAATAATAAAAAGGGTACTGTTAATAAAACAGGTCCATTAATTATTAACAATACAACTATTCTTTCAGATATGGTGACTGCGTCCGAATTTAATAAGTACTTTTGTTCTGTCTTTGAACAAGATAAGGAACCTAGAACGATTACTCATACTCCCATATTCCATAGTTATACAATCACTACTTCTGATACTTATAAACTTCTGGGAACTTTGAAATCAACTACAAGCACAGGCCTCGATGGTATTACCTCTAAATTTCTCATAGGAACCAATGATAATATTGTCACTCCACTTACAATCATATTTAATAAATCACTCACTGAATCTACTGTGCCTACTGTTTGGAGAACAGCTATTGTTACACCAATCTTTAAAAAGGGGGTGCACTCAAGACTGAGAACTACAGACCTATCAGCCTAACCTCCATTCCCTGTAAATTACTAGAAAAATATATCAAATACTTAATAGATGAAGAAATGCTTGAACTAAAAATAAATGACCATACGCAACATGGATTTAAATCAGGGCATTCATGTACTACAAACTTATTATCCTTTTACAATTTTATAAGCAATAATTTGGATCTAAAAATCCCAGTGGACGTTGTCCTGTTAGACTACAGTAAGGCATTCGATAAGGTCTCACACTCGATATTAATAAACTAGTTACATTAGGATTCTCTAAATGCATCGTGTCTTGGGTGAACAGCTGGTTATACGAAAGAACTCAAACGGTTAGAATTAATGGGGTATTATCAGAGGAAAGACCTGTGACGAGTGGGGTTCCCCAGGGTTCTGTGCTGGGTCCAACTTTGTTTGGCATTTTTATAAGTGATCTCAAGATCATATCACAGAATAAGTTATCCAAATTCGAGGATGACACTAAACTGGGGGGACCAGTTCATAATGAAAACAGCAGGAATATAATTCTAAAAGACTTAAAAATAATCGAAACCTGGGCAACTACCAATAAGATGTCTTTTAATGTGTCAAAATGTTCTGTGTTGCATTTTGGTAAAAATAACCCTAAACAACCATATATTCTTAATGGTACTAAAATATAGATTCAGTCGTTGAAAAAGACCTTGGTATAATGATTGATGACGGCTTGTCTTTTTCAAATCACTTCAATAAAGTTACAAATAAAGCCAACGCTTTTTATGAGATAAAAATAACATTTGTTTCAAGACTGAAGAATGTATCATGACATTATACAGGGCTCATGTTAGGCCCCACTTGGATTACGGCTCACCTTTGTGGAGTCCATATCTGATAAAGGATATTACAAAATTGAGAGGGTACAAAGAAAGGCTACAAAATTATACCCCACCTTTCCCGTCATGACTATGCAACTAGGCTTCGAAAAACAGGGTTATACTCATTAGAAAATAGAAGATTAAGAGGTGACATCCTTCAATTATTTAAAATTGTATCATCTCCTATATTAATGGAATCCTGTGGTTTGTCCTTCGCATCTAGAAAAATTGTCGCCAGACTCGATAATAAACAAATTATAATTGAGAAAACAAGAACAAATAAAAGACAGCAATTTTTTAATGTTAGAGCTCCAAGAGTTTGGAACTCCCTGCCACAGGAAATTATTGACTGCAAGAATATTAGTACATTTAAGTTTAAATTAGACAGATGACTTCTGAATAAACAATAACTCTATTAATGATCCACATGTGTGGAGGACATTCTCGATGGGCTTCGGCCTTCTTATGTCCCAATTACCAAGTTACCAAGACCTTGAGTCACGCCGGGATGCTGGTTTTGGGACCTCGGTTCTCTAGTCTTTGTTTCCTAAGTAGGGGGTGTGCCCCTTGCCTCCCTCCTCCCGAAGAACTGCTAGGGGTCTGCCATGAAGTGTGGATTGAACAACATATCCATGTCCCTAAAAATACAGGTTACTCACCTGTAACAGGAGTTCTAGGAATAGTATATGTTGTTCATCCACACAACCCACCCAGCCTCCCCAGCTTCGATGCACAACCTGGCTTCCAGTGGGCTAGATCTGGCGTCATGGGGCGGAGCCGAGAGTTTTACCACCCGGGTGGGTGGGAGGAGCCAGCTTGAAGACCTTCCTGCAAGATTTAAAGCGGCAAGGATCCTGCCATGAAGTGTGGATGAACAACATATACCATTCCTAGAACTCCTGTTACAGGTGAGTAACCTGTATTTTCCCTTTAGTTTGCTTACCAGTAAATTTGAGTGATTCATTTTCTGATGTTCCAGGAATCAATTTGCACGATTGGTTTCCACTAATGGGTCTTAGACTGAGGCACTAGGACCCTGCAGGAGCAAATTTTTTGAAGGGAGAATGCTGACATTGGATACTCACAGTGCCTACGCACATCACCTGGTGCCACGCGTGCCAACCAGTAACTGTCGTTGGCTGTCTCATCACCTCAGTTCTGTTTTTCTGCCGTCGAGTGTACACCATGGGAGCAGCGCCTTAATACGTGATGTTGCCTTTCTCTTAGTTTTATTTTCCGACAATGCTAAAAGCAGAAAACTGGAAGAAGGGGGGCTGGAAAAAAAAAAACACGTCTGCCCCCCATCATGCATTGGTGTCCCGTGGGAAATAGATGGTGATAAGGTCCTGAAACATTATCGACCTCCCGAGGTGGATTATGCTCTGGCAGATGCTTCAGGCAGGAAGGTGTTTTCCTAAGCTCACGTTGTCATGTATACTGCTGCACATCAGGCAGCCTTCATTCGGTGCCTGTAGTTGCAGGTAGGTGAACTTGTAGCTACAATTCTGAGCAATGAGGTGGTTGGGCAGGCCATTTGCCATTCTTGCTAGAGGCCTTGAGGTGACAAGGGCATCATACAGTGCCCATGAGATAGCCTTCAGGCTTGCAGGAACTGCAGTCTGCATCTGGCTGGCGGCATGACTTCACCTTTCCCAGGCTGGCACCTTTGGCCCGGCATAACATTCTAAACTTAAACTTTCAAGAGGCTTATTTTTTCTCCTGCAGGGTGAAGCAAGAGCTGTCGGGGCACCCTCTCTCCCTCTCTTGTGCCACAGGAACACCCACCCGATCCTGACCCCTGCCCTCAGGTGTTCTCCCCACGCAGAGGGGTGAATGATTTCAGTCTTCCCTCAGCATGAGCCAACTCCTCCCTTATAGAAAGGGGAAGCTTGGTACTCTTACCCATCAGTGGGAATCGGTGGTGAAAACTGATTCCTGGAAGTTATGAAAATTACGTTCTTATCGAAATTGTTGAGCTTCTAGAATATCTTCACCATTGATTACCATGTCCTGCCCACCATTTCCGCTCAGGGAGAGCCAGTGTCTCTGGGCATGTTTTCATTGCTGGTGCTGGCATCACCATGAAAATGGTAGCCTATCATCTCCCCACTTGCATTCCCCCTTGGGGTCTCTTTTTCTTTTGTTAATAAAAATGTTAATAAAAAAGGGAGATGAGCAGTCCTGGCCCCTCTCACTACAAAAAAAAGAACATAACTGGGATGCAGGTCCTTTGGAGCTTTCACACCAAGCTAAAAAAGAGTAGATTTTCGTGAAAGGTGGCTCCTTCCTTTCTTTCTTGTCCTTCTTTACCCTGCCCGGGGTATATATCTTCTGTAGGTATATCTGTTAGTTGCTGCACTGCATATGGGGGTGCTTGCACCTTTTTGGCTCAGCTATGCAGGCTGTTACACAGGGTGCATCCATGTGGTTACAGGAGAAGCAGGTCATTTTTTTTGTGTGTGTGTGTGTGGAATCTTCATCTGACTAGGTCAGACTTTTTGGGTTAGTATCCCCTTTATTTTTTGTGTATCGGGGCCTTTAGCCCACTACCTTTAGGGGTGTCTGGGGAGATAAACACATCACAACTTCCATGAAGTATCCAGTCCTGTAACTCCAGATTCACCCAAGTTCCTTCTTTCTTCTACCCTGATGCAAGAAGGAAGGGACATAGTTGACTCACAAGTCCAATCAGTTCTCCTGGTAGCATGGAGTTGCGCTTTTTTTCTGGGAGTCTATGTATTTCTTTTCTGGCACACTGAACTATCTCTTTTACAAGGGTCACATTTGTGGGCATTATTTTCATAATTCTGCCAGAGCTACATGCTCAGGGCTGCGGTCTTGTTTCTTTAGACCACTGTCCACTTCCTGTCTTGTTAGTGGTGTGAGGCGCTGGCTGTATACACACCCAGCTGTCCCTTGTGCAACCTAGTGTGCCCTGTACTTATTCTAAGTTGGTAGTTGGGTTTTATTTTTTTATTTCATTTTCCTATATCCTTTCCCTATCCCTTCGCGCTAGAAAGTATCTAGCGCTCTTTTATATTTGTCTACTTTGTTTCTGTCTTGACAAACAGAGCTGAGGTGCTGAGGGAGCCAGCAACAGTTTCCTCCATGCAAAAAATGTGATGCTGCCACCATAGAGTCCTAGTGGCTCTGGCCCCAGACCCATCAGTAATAATCAGTGGTGAAGATATTCTGTGGAAGATCAACAGTAACAGTTAAGTACGTAATTTTCATTTCCTGCAAGCATGGCTGAAAATGTGTCTTACAGAGCTTTGTGATCCCACCCACCATCTCTCTGGTTAAGTGAATAACAAAAACTGTATATTAAAATGGAGATCTCTATGTGTACATTTTGCATGCTGCTAAAATACATAGTAACTGATTGGAAAAAAATGAGTGAACCTGTCTGCTCCTACTTGGTTACTCTTACTCTCTTCTTTGTTGTTTTTAGTAACTGCTGAAGGGAAAGTCTATGCCTGTGGGGAAGCCACAAATGGAAGACTGGGACTGGGCCTGTCCAGTGGCACAATACCTATCCCCCGACAAATCACAGCTCTCAGCAACTATGTTGTGAAGAAAGTGGCTGTACATTCAGGTATTCAGTCTTGCATTTCTTTCTGGTCAAGTCAGTCAAGACGTATGCTCATGGTGGTTAGCAGAAATGTCGACTCACTACTCATTCTCTTCAACTAGATAAGTGCACCTCTAATTCTTGTGCATTACTGTAGGATCTTGGATGCTGCATGGTGCATCCTTGGCCCACAGGCGTAGATCGACATTGACATTTGTAGGGGCAGGGAGTAGGATTTTTGTGTAATTTAAAATTACTGAAAAAAGTGTCAGTGAAGACAAATTTTGGGGGGCAACGCCCCCTCACAAACTGTCTGTGCCTTGACCTTCTTGGATAAACAGTATAATGGGCCAGAGGTGCTCTGACAGAGGAAAATAAAACTCTAATTTGGCTCTTGAATCCTTTGGCTTCCTTGGGCTTTTGGGCTATACAGACGGCAGGGTTACATTTCTTGTCAGCATTTAGCCATTTGCTACCAGAAGAGCAACACGGGGACAGAACTGCAGAACCCCTCCAGAACAGGCTTGAGCAGCACTGGAACTGGACAGCACTTATCCTGAGGCTTTAAATCTAAGTACAGAGCACAAGTTCTTATCAATTTAAAAAAGTCTACCCACTGAATCCATGTACACTGGTGGGGAGCCTTGACTGCAGTTGTATGGTCTTGGTCACCATAGATGAATGGTTGTTAGAGATGCTACAAGCAGACAGAGCATCACATGTGATTCAGTTTGGATAGGAGCACATCAGTTATTCCACAGCCTAGATTAACCACCTGCAGCTAATACAGACCTTTTGGTACAGTTTGTTAGAAACCTGGAGTGATACATTCCCATTTTTTCTTGCTTATCTGTGGATAACCTTTGAGAGAAACTTTTTTAAAACTTCTTAATTTTGTGACCCCTAGGAAGTGGGTCAGTAATACTGCTGTAGAGTTTAATAGAGAAACTGGGGACCTTTATGCCTTGAAGGTCTGAGCCACACAGATATTTTCATTCTCTCTGTTTTTGCCAGTGCCATGGAAGTAAAGAAGGTGCAAAGGACCAGAGCCTTGGGGTGCACAATGGAGGAGAGGCCCAGATGCAGAGAAGAATATACCACCACAGGCAGACGGGAATGATTGGAGAGATAGGAGTAGGCAGGCAGTATATTCAAGCGACCTAAGGACCCTAATGGTGAAAAATAGGCAATAGGGATGGGGTGTGGTTCACTATAATCCTGTGACACGAATAGTTACGCAATGACGCTTCATGGATTAGTTCATGCAGGTAGAATTCACAGTTTAAAAACTTTTTACTATTTAAAAAAAGATTACCAATATCAAATATGTAATACAGTGATCTTCTTCGAGGTACAGCTCTTGCAGCAGGTTACACCATTAGGACTGAAGCCGGCCAGCGTCAGGACCTCACGGAAAATTTTCTAGCTAGCAGTCTTCAGCGAGGACCGCTCTCCGGCGTCTGTCTTCGCCGTCAGGCTTAGTACGAAGTGAGGCAGTCCGCCAGAATCCCCAAATTTTTCCCCCGCTGGGTTTCCACTTGCATGTCTCGACCTCTTCAGTTAGTTACTAGCGCGTGACGTCCAGGAAATCCTTTCCAGATCGGAAACTTTAGAAGTTCTTCTTCAAGACTACTTTTTCTTCATCTGATGTCCTCCCCAGCTTCAGTGGAGGGCCATCCTTCTAAGTGCACTTGTGGGAAGCAGATCCCGTTTAAAGCCCCCCATTCGGCCTGCGTTCGGTGTCTGGGCCCAGACCATGACACCCAGGCTTGCTCCTTCTGCCAGGGCTTTAATAGCCGGACCAGAATCCACCGACAGAAGGCTCTCCAGGCTTTCCTCCTTGAAGAAAGCTCAAGGCCATGGATCCTTCCTCCAGGGGAGAATCTTTGGGTAAATCCCACAGGCACCACTAGAAGCATCGGGAGAAGGTGAGACCTAGATCCCCCTCCAGGGCCTCAGCCTCCCGCAGCTCCGGCTCCCGGTCGGATGGCTCCCCATCGAGGGCCCACTCTCGGCCTCCCCCGGTAGTGGTCAAATCTGCCAGCGGCTCTTCGACTCTGCGACCTGCCAAGACTTCCAGGCCTTCTTCTTCTTCTGCTAAGGCCTCTTCCAGGTCAGGGGAGCATCACAAGCAGCCTTCGTCCCGGCACTCGGCCTCCGATGTCGGTCTGTCTCACTGCCTCCGCCTCTAGCATAAGACCAAGGGCTGACCTCCCTTAAGCCGGACATCGGACCCGACGTTGGCCAAGATCCACAAGCACTCCCGTGAGCCGGCGGCAGTTAGTCACCCATCGCCGGTCAGGCACTCTCCCCCCAGGACGCCAGCCGGGGGAACGGCGCCTGCTGCCGCAGACAGAAGAGCCACACCGCCGCCTACCGACGTCGGTCAGGAGGTGTTATCGGAGGAGGAGGAGTCCACTCAGCCCGAGGACCAGGCGGGCGACTCCGGACCCGTCGAGCTCCCGCGGGAACCCTCCCCAGAACCGGAGACCCCGGGAGCTGACGCCCGGTCCCGACGACGGACCAACGGTGCCCAGCCTGTCGTCGGGACTCAACTTGGCAGAGGTGAAGGAGCTCTTCACTTTCTGGTGGGACACCATCAAAAAGGATGTGGTCACCACGCACCCTCCTTCCGCACCCACGGCACCACTGACACCTGCACCCCCTCCTTCGCCCAAAGGGGCAGCAGGCCAAGCACCTTCCCCCCAGGAACCAGTAACACCTCCTAGGGGCAGATCTGCAGAGAAGAGAAGGCCTCTGTCTAGATCCTCTTCAGGGTCACCCAGCCCCAAGAGACCCAGAAGGCATGCAGCTGTCGCCCGTCGATGAGGACTCCAGATCTGACATCTCTGAATGCTCCAAGTCTCCTTCACCAATCAGCATCCCTTCTCCGGACCCACGCGACCTCCCTAGGTCTTCTCTGGATGACCCCTCGTTCTCTGAGATAATGACACATCCAAGAGAACATGGGATGGAATGCGGAAGAACTGGACCCCGGAAGATTATGCCTCACCCGTTACCTTCGGCAAAAGGACCCTAAGCCTGTGGTAGTACCACCCTTGGTGGACACCTTCATGGACGTCACCAAGGCAGCGTGGAAGCGTCCACATTCCACTCCGGCTATGCCGAAGAAGGCTGACCGCCTGTACAAGGCCCCTAGGGAGGACCAGTACCTGGCTAATCATCCTCTGGCCGACTCCCTGGTCATCACAGCCTCTCATGACCGGTCTCAGAAACCGCAACATCTGAGCACACAGCCACCGGATCCAGAGTCCAAGCAACTGGACATGCTGGGTAGGCGCACTTACGCGGCCGCGACTTGCGCCATCAGATCCCTGAATTAGCTGACCCACATAGTTCAGTTTCAGAATGCGCTGTGGGAACAGGGGCAGGATCTGGTAGAGTAATTGCCAGATGGTGGCCCAAAGGAGGAACTTCTTCAGCTCCTCCGCACGGGTTCAGACGTGGGGACGCAGGTGCTCCGAGCCGCGTACGACTCCGCGGACTCTTCGGCCAGAGCGGCAGCCTCAGGCGTATGTCTCCGTAGACACTCATGGCTCCGTGTCTACGGGTTTACCCTGGATGTCCATAAAAACATTTTGGACGCCCCCTTTCATGGCGAGTTTTGTTTGGTGATGCATCGGAGAAGGTCATCACCAAATTACAGGAAGCCGGGAAGACCGTAAGATCTGTCCAGGCCATGTACAGATCTAGACTCAGTTCCTTTCGTAGGAACCAGAGTCGTTTTTGCAGCCGGACTCAGAGGCAGCAACCCCGTTCCGGTCAGCATCAGAGGGGCTCCTTTTCCCGGAAGGCCCAGGTCAGAACGTCCTCAGGTAGGGGCCAACGTGCTTCCAAGTCGACCCAACCTGCAGGACCCTCTGCTGCCACAGCATGACTCCCTCCCGGCCCCCGCCCCTCCTCTGGATCACGGGAAACAAAGGTCAGGGGTCGCAGCGCAGACCATCTGCCAGGGTGGTGCTTGATCACCACCGACAGGTGGGTGCTACAGCTGGTCGAAAAAGGCCACTTTATAGGATTCTTAGACAAGCCCCCCACGAGGCCTCCTCTGCTCTCCCGTTACTCGGGTCAGCACGCCCTGCTCATCAAGCAGGAAGTGTTCGCGCTTCTGCAGAAGGAAGCTGTGGAGCACATTCCAGGGAACCAGATAGGAGCAAGATACTATTCTCACTTCTTTCTGGTTCCAAAGAAGACAGGGGACCTCCGTCCAATTTTGGATCTCAGCGACCTCAACATATCAGTTGCCTACAAGCGCTTCCGCATGGTGACCCTCCCGAGACTAATCCCCATGCTGAAGAAAGACGCTTTCTTGGCGTCACTGGATATGCAGGACGCCTACTTGCATATCCTCATCTCTCAGGTGCACAGGAGGTTCCTGCGCTTCGAGTTTCTCGGTCACCACTACCAGTACTGGGCACTTCCTTTCGGGCTGTCATCAGCACCAATGGTATTCACCAAGTGCATGGCAGTCGTGGCAGCGTCTCTGAGGAGACCGGGTCACTATGTGTTCCCGTACCTGGACGACTGGCTTCTCATGGGCTCCTCCAAGGAGGCATTGCTGCTAGCCATTCAGCACACCCAGGCTCTTTTCCAGTCTCTGGGCATCTTAATCAACTACGAGAAGTCTTTCCTGGTACCGTCCCAGAAGCTGCAGTTCATAGGCGCAGTTCTGGACACAGACAAAGGGAAAGCTTTTCTTCCCGAAGACAGAATGGAACGCATACGATCCCTCATAAGTGACATGTCAGCGAAGAAAACCGTCCCGGCCAGACTGGTCCTTCGCCTGCTCGGACACATGGCTGCGGCCATTCCAACGGTCCCGATGGCAAGACTCCACATGCCGGTAACCCAGTGGATGCTAAGAGTGCAGTGGGACCAAAGGCAAGACCATCTGCAGCAACCAGTCAGAATCACGCAGACCGTGATTCGGGACTGGCAATGGTGGCTTGATCCGGGAACCCTCTTAGTGGGGGTTCCTTTCACAGCGCCGTCCCCAGTGTTGAAGCTCTCTATGGACGCCTCAGGGCTGGGGTGGGGTGCACACCTGAGGTCTCAGGGAACATGGACTACACAAGAATCTCATCTCCATATCAACATATTGGAGATGAGGGCGGTCCTTTATGCCCTGCAGGCCTTCCAGTCGGAGATTCCACCCAGTACTCTCCTGTTACAGACAGACAATACTGTGGTGATGTATTACCTCAACAAACAAGGAGGCATACACTCCTACCCCCTTTGCAGGGAGGCAATGAGAGTGTGGGAATGGGTAATACGACACAGCGCAAACCTCATTGCAGTTCACGTTCCCGGGGTGGACAACACGGTCACAGATGGCCTGAGTCGTTCCCAGGCCAGAGTCCACAAGTGGGAACTCCTACAGGAAGTGGCAGAGGATCTGTTCCACAGATGGGGTACTCCAGAATTTGATCTATATGCCTCCCCATCCAACGCAAAACTGCCCAATTTTTGCTCGCTAGATCCAGGGCCTGGTGTTTTCTGGCGAGATGCATTGTCCCTCTCCTGGGTGGGCAGATTCCTCTACGCCTTCCCTCCTTTCCCGTTGATCCAGAGAGTCCTTCTCAAACTTCGCAGGGAGCATGCGACGCTTATTTTGATAGCGCCTTTTTGGCCCAGACAAATTTGGTTCCTGCTGCTGAACCAGTTGTCCCGGGAACCTCCGCTGGCCTTACCAATCAGCTCCCACCTGTTGTCTCAGGAGGAGGGTTCATTAGTCCACCCGGACTTACGTTCACTGAACCTGCATGCTTGGCTCCTAGAGACATAGCCATGTTGCGACACGGGGTCTCGCAAGTGGTGGCAGACATGCTTTCTGCCGCCAGAAAACCGGCAACACACGCAACATACGTCATGAAATGGCGCAGATTTTGCCTGTGGTCTCAGACTCGTGGTTTCTCGCCCTTAGACTGCCCCGAGAAGCTGGTTCTGGAGTACCTGCTTTTTCTATTTCAATCCGGGTTAGCTTACTCCTGGATTAAAGTGCACCTTTGTGCAATCTCAGCTTATCATGCCCCCATAGGCCAACGCATGGTGGCCCAGCTGGACACTACCTGTGCCTTTTTAAGAGGGGTCCTCCACCTTAGGCCGCCCATCAAGGATCCCGTCCCTCCTTGGGATTTACTCTTTGTCTTGGAGCAGCTTACGCTGCCACCCTTTGAGCCTGCCGCAGATTGCGAGCTATGTTTTCTGTCATGGAAAACGTTGTTTTTGGTTGCAGTTACTTCGGCGAGAAGAATCTCCGAATTACGTGCTCTCATGTGCAAGAAGCCTTATTTAATTTTTTATCAGGACAGGGTGTCCCTGAGGACGAATCCTGAGTTCCTGCCTAAGGAGGTCTCAGCCCTTACTCTCAACCAGGACATCGATTTACCAGTATACTTCCCTTAGTATGCCAATCGAGGAGAAGCACTACTTCACACCCTGGATGTGCACAGGTGTCTCAGATACTATTTGACCAGAACCAGACAGCACCGAAAGCGGAGCAGCTGTTCATTTCATTCGCTGAGAGGATGAAAGGGGCCCGGTTCAAAACAAACCCTTTCACGCTGGCTTATCCAGTGTACTTCTTTTTGCTATGACAATGTCAGAAACCCTTACCTGGAGTAGTCCAGGGCCACTCGACAAGAGGAGTGGCTACCTTTGCGTACTGAAGAACGTTTTCTTTACGGCCATACATGTGCTGCAGCCACCTGGAGTTCGGTGCACACTTTAATCAGGCATTATAGCCTGGATATCACCTCAAGGCGAAGAGCGGGTTTCGGCCTTGCGGTTCTTCAGGGTCTCCTGTCCTAGGCACAGGACGGGTCTGGATCCCCGTATTGCCTCCTTCCGATGGCTTTTCTAGGCGCCATTGCTTGGAAATCAGTCCTAATGGTGTGACCTGCTGCAAGAGCTGTACCTCGAAGAAGATAGTACAGTTACGCAAGAGCTTACCGTCACAGTAGATCTTCGAGAACAGCTCTTGCAGCAGGTACTTTCCCGCCCACCATTCCCCCTTGGAGGAAGTAGGTTCCAGCCTAATAATATCCTTAGGATCGGAAAGGTCTGTTCTGAATCTTGGCCATCTGATGGCGGGTCCTTGGTCTCCTCTTCTGATGTCATCCAGCGTCCGGAAGTCTCCTGCGGGAGAACTGGGGATTCTGGCGGGACCGCCTCCTTATGTACTACGCCTGACGTCGGGGGCGGGACCAACGTCGGAGGTGGTCCCCGCTGAAGACTGCTAGCTAGAAAATTTTCCGTGGGGTCCTGATGCTGGCCAGCTTCAGTCCTAATGGTGTAACCTGCTGCAAGAGCTGTTCTCGAAGATCTACTGTTATGGTAAGTTCTTACGTAACTGTACTTTATAAAGTAATCTGTGTTATAATTTCAGAGCATACTGTAGATCTGAGCCACCCTAAATCGAAGGCTGGGCTATGAAACTTTGATGGCATACAGGGCTATAATTGTTGTTTTTTTTTTTTTTTTATATATATGAATCACGAATCTTAATTGTGGATTCTACCTGGTTAACTTTACAAGCCTATGAAAACTGTTTACTGATTAAAACATTTGTCTTAATTGTGAATTCCACCTGGTTAAGTCTATGAGACAATAAAAACTGTTTACTGTTAAAAAAAAAAAAAAAAAAAAAATCAGGAGGATGAAAGCTGGCAGGGAGGGATTCAGAATGTCTTTTCCCTCCTGGGGATGGGGGAGGGGGTGAGTGCGTGCTGCAATAGCGACTCCTAGTGGTGACTCTGCCGTGGTGCTCATGATGATGTGGATGACCAAACACTGCCAAGCATCCCCGCTTCCAGGATGCTGCTGCAGATGCACATAGGCAGGTGGTGGGTGGGGCCCAGTAAACAGAAAAGGGTTGCACTGGGCACCCTAGATGACTGCCTTCCTTGCAGTCTCTCCCACACTACCTGTCCCCCAAAGCGGGCTGGCACTTCCACCTCCAGCTGTCTAGGGCCAACGAAAGGCACTTCTTTCCTGGTGGCAGCAAGAAGGCCCCACCAACAGGAATAAGTCAGATTTGCCTAGAGCGGAGGTACCGGAGGCCTGAAGGAAGGGTCCTGAAGTGTAGGGTGAGTCTGGTGGGCAGCGTGGAGTGAATCTTGTGGAGAGTCTGAAAGAGTGTGCAAAGGGCAGAGAAAAAAAAAAATACTTTATAGTACAGTGGAGCCTGTTTAAGTGCGCATCAGATTAAGTGCACATTCTGGATAAATGCACACTTTTTCTGTCTCCTATATATGCAATGTTAAATGTTCTGGTTAAGTGCACATTTACACAGTTTACCAATGCATCTATTAACATGTAGTTTGCGCTTGTTAAGTGCACATCCTGGTTTCATTAGGTGTGAAACCAAGATTTTCATACCCCAGGAGTCCTTCACTATGCTTACTGTTGCAATCAGCCTGTAGGTCTGAGCTGCCCCAGAGAGTGGAATTTTATGCAAATTAGAGAATGATGGAATGAAATTCAAATCTCTACTGTGTGGTCACGCTGCCCTCTAATGTCAGATTTATTTCTCCATCTGAGGAAGAAGTCGCCCCAGAGAGATCTCTCTATCTGTCTTCTAGCGATCGTGTTTTTTACCACTTTTTTATTTATTTTTCCTAGTATTTTCTGTTACTTTTCGGATCTCTGCATTAGTTAGGTTTTGTTTTTAATTTTTAGCCTTTTTCTCCAGTTCCTGGGAACTGGAGAAAGGCCTTTCCTTCATGGTTGTCTGTATTGGAAATCATACTACGTTCCTGTGTTGTTTACCAAAAAAAGATAAAAAAAGCTATTTTACTTTCCCTGTTAGCGGCTGTTGTTTACTCCAGTTCCCCTTTTACAGGAACTGAGACGCAATTGGTACTTTTTACTCTAATTTTTATTAAAATCAACTTTTTTGTTCGAGGTTCACATAGGTTTGGGTACCAATCAGCAGGTATCTCTCTTTCCCTATTTTGGAACCAAGTTATTTTGGGTTTGTCGCAATTGGCATGTCTGACAGATCCAAAAAGAAAACAGGTTATACATGCTTAAAAAATTGTAAAAACTATTCTAATCTCCTGACTAAGACACACTGCCACGAGTTGTGTTTTGAGTTTTTGGGGTCCAGACCAGCTTATCTCTGATTGTGAGCTTTGCATTAAGTTTTGCCCTAAAACTATTAAAAAGAGGACAAAAAAATTAGAAGTCATGATGGCTTCTTAGTCCGCCTCTGCGTCACCTAAGCACTCGGAAGAGGTTCCAGCCCTCTTACTAAGCAGAAGGACAAGTCTGCTTAAGATGGTTCATAGTTCAAGGTGTCTGAATGGGGGAACCCTGAGTCCAGTAAACATAAAAGACCCTCTGAGCAGGTACCGGAGTAGATGTCTGCAAAAAAACAAAACAAAAAGAAAAACATGTTGCTGCCCCTCCTCCTGAAGAAGGAAAGGAGCCATCAGTGGACAGAAGTAAAATGCCCTCTGTTGAGGACATGACCAAGGCATGGCAGTTGTTACAGGTCTTTCAGGCCATGGGATCACTCATGGGCATGCCAGTTCCTTCTTTCTCTGATCCATTTCCCACCCCAGTTCCAAAGGAACAGGGGGCTGAAGTTTTTATGGTGAGGAGGAGGGGGAACCTATTGAGCCTGACAGTTCCCCTAAGCAAGAATTCAGCTGTCCTCCCTGGGTCCAGAATGATTTCTCCTCACACTGTTCTTTTATGAGACAGATGGTAAACTCCCTCAATCTCTCCACCGAAGAGACAGTGGCGGGATGAGAATGGGGTGGAATTTTTGGATATGATGGAGTTAACCCTGTCCAAGAGGTTGCTCCTGCCAATTCATAAACCCCTCAAGAAAGCAACCTGCAGGCTGTTGCAGATGCCTACTTCTACCTCTTGTATTGACAAAAAAATAGAAAAGAGATACCAGCTGGATAGACGGGATGCTGAGTTCCTCAGTTCCCACCCTAACTGTGAAGGGGGTAGTGCAGGATGCAGCCTGTGATAAGGCAAAAGTTCTCCTCTCCACCCAGCCCCCAGATAAGGACTCCAGGAAGCTGCATCCCTGCTTCTAAGGCAGGCAGCCTACCTGGCTTATATTGCCCAATATCAGAGAGCTCTGTGGAGCTATAGTCTGGTCATGAGTGAAAATGCACCTGGTGACTTGGCACAAGACTTAGGCTCTGCTAAAACAGCCTTGGATGCCGCCAGATTCTAGTTTCATATGGCAGTGGACACCAGTGACACCACTTCAGAGTCATGGCCCATGTAGTATCCCTGAGCAAGTTTGCTTGGCTCAGGACTACCAGTCTCTCCCAGGATACTCAGTCAAAAGCCGTGGCTCTTCCTGGACATAAAATCTCCACCACTCATTCACACTAATGGGATCTACACCGGAGGTGCTAGGACCCAGAGGGAGCAAACTTTTCAAGAGGGTCGGTGCCAGAGATGGATCAGAGAGAAAGCGGCACCGTGAGCCGTGGTTCTTGCAGTAAAGACTACCCCAGCATCAACCTCCAACCGTCCCAGTTCCTTTTTTCCCCTACTGGCCGAGTGCACTTCCAGTGACGTATGTCGCTTACCATTATAGAGTCAAACTTCAAACTAGCAGCATAGTTTTCAGTTTGTTTTGTATTTATCTTAGAAAGTACCTAGTAGATTTAATTAAATTTATTGATTAATAAAGAAGTTTTCTGCCCTCCATTGATGGAGTCGACCATGAGCGGGTCAGGTGATGATAGGGAGATATCATATGAAAGCTGTTCAGTCTGCCAGGCTGGGTCCGGCCTGCTGCCCTCCCTGGAGGGTGGGTCTGACAACGGACGGTCCAGAGCTCATGGAGATGGGCGGTCCCCCTGAAAGCATAAAAGGAAACTGTCCCATTCGCGGCACCGTTCGGCCTCGAGTTCTTCTTTGGCGCACAAGTCGAGAAAGAGAAGGCATCACTCGAGGTCACCTTCTGGTATGTCTGCGCATTGACGGTCGGTCACTGGGGCTAGGCACCTGTCTCCTCCCCTCTGAGTCGCTGGTTTCTGGCTCTGGTGCCTGCCATCTTCAACATCGGAGACAGTCCCCGCCTATTGGATGGGCCTCTGATGAGCAGTTTCACCAGTGGGCTGCTGTTATGGAGCAGTGGGCTCAGAGGTTGGTTCAGCTGCCTGGCCCGGTCACTCCGCGGCCTTCGGGCTGCTTGGGGGAACGGGTAGGGTGGTTAGACCTTCCTAGTCGCACAACGCCTTCTTCGGTGCCGTTGACTCCGTGCTCAGGTGTCCCCCCCCTCCCCCCACATGGCTGCGGTGCAGGGGTCCTCACCGGTGCCTCTAGCTCCTGTTAATTTTCCTTAAAATTGCAGTTTTCAGAACCTTGGGACTCTCTCGGAGCTGTCCGTAGTGCCAAGGGTTCTGTCGACGCCGTCCACGGTGCCAGGTGCTCTGTTGGTGCCATCTGCGGCGCCTGAGGCCCTGTCGGCACCGTGGCCTTTGTCGGCACCGTGTGCTGGGCTGTTTCCGATGGCACTGACTTCCTTGTATTTGGCACCGTGTTATTCATCGGTGCTGATGCTTGGTGGGGCAACGTCCAGCATCCAGGGCTTTTTGACTCAGATTCTTTCCTCTTCTAATTTCCATTCTGATTTTCACTCTTTTACTGTCCATACAGTCCCCCTTGAACTGTCAGGAGATGATTTTGAGCTTGACCTAGATCTTCGTCTGGGTGATGATGTTGAAGGAGCAGGGATTAATCCTGCTGCAGAGCCTGTGGTCAAAGACCTTTCCTTCAAGTCTCTGTTGAAAAATTTAAATTCCTCTCTTTCTCTCCAGACTACAGAAATCGATCCTGGGAAGCTTTTAAGACTCCAATACCTACATGTTCCAGAGATCCCTATGGATTTAACTCCTCCGGTACAACCATTTTCTGAGACCCTTTCTCAGATGGTATGGAAAAATCCTGCTCTCATCCCTTCCGTGGCTAAGTCCATAGATAGGAAGTACGCTGCTCCAAGGATCTATACATATTGGCCTCACAAGCATTTGCTGATCCCATTGTAGTCTTAGCTGAGAATAACAAGGCCGTCCTCCCTCAGGCATCCTCAGCCCGGCCTATCAATAAAGAATCTCGTGAGATAGACACCTTAGGTAGGAGAGTCTTTGCTGTCTCCACCCTGGGTATGCATATTGCCAGCTACCAGGGCTGTTTTTCTCAATATGAGTATATCCTTTGGCATTCGCGCAAGCAAATGGTAGAAGCTCTGCCTGAGGTTGGAAACTAATTCAGAGCTACTTCACACCATAACCAGGGAGCATCGAGTCCAATAACCAACAGGTTAAAGCTGCAATGGACACTTTCAATACTGCTTCCCAAGCAGTGGTAGGCATTTGTACCTGTCGCTACTCTTGGCTAAGTACTTCGGGCTTCATGAATGATGCCCAGCAGCAGGTCATGGCCTTACCCTTTCACGGTATGTATCTGTTCGAACCCCAGGTGGAACAAGCTCTGGAAGCCACACAGAAGACTACGTCAGCCATTAAGATAGCGCGACCCGCCCCCTCTCGGGGTGGGGGGGTGCCAGTAAGCGTCAGTTTCACAACCATCAGTCCTTTCGGGGCAAAGGCGTGGGGGCTTTAACAACCACAAAAGAATGCAGCAGAAAGCACAAGGCCCCGAAGCCCCCAATGCCACCTTCTGTGTTCTCAGCCCATGTCCCACCTCAGCTGCCCGAGGGGGACTCTTCCTCAGCAGTGGGAGGACGTCTGACTCAGTTCTGTGACCAGTGGAAGTCTATAACATCAGACAAATGGGTCCTCCAGATAATCCGCTAGGGGTATTCGCTCAGTCTTTCAGAAACCCCCCCGGATCATCCCCCCAAAGGACAGCCCAGGCTGTCTGCAGTACAGTCAGACCTTCTTGCTTCCGAGGTGCAAGGCCTTCTGAACAACAGGACAGTAGAAGTAGTTCCGCCGGACCAACGAAACACAGGTTTCTAGTTCCATTGCTTTCTAGTTCCAAAGAAAACTGGAGGTATGCACCTTAAACAAATTCTTTTACAAGGAAAAGTTCAAGATGATATCTCTACGTACCCTGCTACCTTTGATTCATCAACATGATTGGCTAGCCTCCCTGGACATGCAGTATGCCTACCAACACATTCTTATACACCCAAAGCACCACAAATACCTGAGGTTTGTGGCGTTGGGTCAACATTATCAGTTCAGAGTCCTGCCCTTTGTGCCGTCTTCAGCGCCATGGGTTTTTACAAGGTGTTGTGCAGTTCTCGCAGCATATCTCAGGAAAATTGGAATTCAGGTGTTTCCGTATCTGGACGCCTGTCTTCTAGCAAGCCCTTCCAGGCAGGGAACTCTTGATGCTATATCCAAAGCTTCAGATTTCCTCACTTTCATGGGAGTCCTGCTAAATCGCAACAAATTGCAGTTTGCAGCTCTCCCAGAACTCCTTTTCATAGGAACTCTTCTGGATAACTCCTGTGTGAAAGCTTTTCTACCAGAGGACAGAAAGAGCGATATCCTACAAATGGCCCGATACATCGGAGAAAACAGCTCAGTTCGAGCTATCTCAGTGCAACAGATGCTGGGTCTCGTGGCATCGTCTGTGTTCACTGTACCTCTAGCATGTCTCCACATGAGAACTTCTTAGTGGATGCTCAGTACTCAGTGGTCCCCAACCACTCACCTTCAGTCCTTTCCCATCAAGGTGACAGAACCTCTAAAGAGGTCACTCACCTGGTGGTTGCAGGAGAACAACCTTCTGGAAGGGTATCCCTTTGCTTCTCTGGATCGTCAGATCTTCATTACCACCGATGCATCCTGATGGGGTGGGGAGCTCACTGCCAGAATCTCCACACCCAAGATACGTGGACTCGGGATGAGTCCTGGCTTCACATAAACATCCTGGAAATGAGAGCCATCCTCTGTGCAGTCCGGGCCTTGAAGGACATACTTTGTCACAAGAACATTCTCCTTCAAATGGACAACAAAACAGTGATGTAGTACATCAACAAACAAGATGGTGCACACTCTTACCCTTTATGCAGGGAAGCTATGAGAGTGTGGGAATGGTGCCTGGAGCACAAGGCTCTAATCCACATGGTTTACCTGCCAGGCATGCAGAACGAACTGGCAGACAGTCTCAGCAGAATGGAGACAGATCCTCACGAGTGGTCTCTCGACTCAACCGTCACTAAGTCACTCTTCAAAGAGTGGGGAACTCTAGACCTGGACCTTTTTGCATCATCACTCAACGCAAAACTGCCTCTCTTCTGCTCCAGAAATCCAGGACCTGGCATTTTCTATCAGGATGCGTTCAGGCTGCAGTGGACAAAACACTTTCTATATGCCTTTCCTCTTCTTCCTCTAATTCAAAGGGTGTTTCTCAAATTCGAGTCTCAGGGAGACAGAATGATTCTCATTGCTCCCTTCTGGCTTCGACAGATATGGTTCCCACTGCTCAACAGTCTGTCGGCAACCCTCCCAAAGGCACTTCCCCTTCAGACAAACCTTCTGACCCAGGGGCCTGTGGTCCATCCCAATCTGAAGGTGCTTCACCTTCACGCTTGGCTCCTGAAGAGATAGAGGTGAATAGGTTCAATGTTTCCTGTAGGGTTTCAGATATTCTCTTGGCTGCGTGTAAACCAGCCACTGGAAGGACCTACACAGCCAAATGGAAGTGTTTCTCTCTCTGGTGTGCAAAATTCTCTTCGAACCCTTTTTTCTGCCCACCAAATAAAGTTTTGGAGTACCTTTTACACCTCTCAAATTCAGGTCTTCAGTACTCTACTGTCAAAGTTAATCTCTGTGCCATTTCAGCTTATCATGAGCCTGTACATTCCTTGTCTCTGGCTCAGTTGCCTGTAGTTAAGAGGTTTCTTAAGGACATTCTGCATACCAGACCGCCTATCAGACGTCCAGTCGCAGCCTGGGACATTAACCTTGTTCTAGGCATGCTCACTCGGAAACCTTTCGAGCCTCTAGCTACCTGTGAGTTGAAGTTCCCCACTTGGAAAACGGCCTTCCTGGTGGCCATCACTTCAGCCCATAGAGTTTCTGAAATACATGCTCTAGTCACAGACCCCCCATACACTGTATTTCACAAGGACAAAGTAGTTCTTAGGACTCACCCTATGTTTCTTCCTAAGGTTGTCTCAGAATTTCATCTAAACCAACCTTTAGTCCTACCTACCTACCTACTTTGCTAACTTTCCGAGTGAAGGGGAACGTACCCTTCATTCTTTGGATGTTAAGAGAGCACTGCAGTTCTATCTGGATATAATACAAAAGAAATTCGCAAGGCTCAACAACTGTTTGTTTCCTTCAGCGAGACCCGGCTAGGTCAACCTGTCACTACAGGGTTTTATTTAACTTTAAAAACTGAATAGCGTTTTGCTCATAAAAGCGCTAAATCTTTGTGAAAATGCATAGCTCTTGCCTCACTCTTTTTTAACAAACACAGCACTTCTAGAAAATCTATATAAATACTTTCTGTACAGTTAGTATCAATTATTTAAAACCCTGCACTATTAGATGCATTTCAGCGTGGCTGGTAGCATGCCACCACCACTGCTGTTCTGTGGCACAGGTTAAGCTAGAAGGCAGAGTGTACGCTTACTCTACTAGAGCAGTTGCAGCATTTCTGGTGGTAATCCGCAATGTGCCCATTGCAGACATTTGCAATGCCGCTACGTGGAGCTCAGTGCATACTTTCATTAAGCACTATGTTTTAGATGTCCATGCCAGACGACATCTGTCATTTGGTAGGACTATTTTTTACAGACTTCTGTCCTAAGTATGTGGGCTACCACCCTGTCTCGGGGGTTGTTAGCAGCATACTCTCCCATTAGTGTGGAATGAGTGGTGGAGACTTATGTCCAGGAAGATATGGAAATTACGTAACTACCGTAATTCTTGATCTTTTTGGACAAAGTCTCCACCACTCATTCACACGCCCACCTGCCATCCCCCGAGCTCACGTCTCTGTTTTTGGTGTTCACTCCCTCAGTGGCTGGGTTGAGAAGACTCTCTTGTTGACCCTTCTTATACAGGTCATTTGGGCTATCTTATGTCCGATTTTGTTAGGTTAGACTTCTAGGTTAGTAACGCTGCACCTCCTTGGGGAGAGGTACTGAGGCGGTTGGCGGGTCGATGCCGAGGTAGTCTTTACTGCAAGAGCCACAGCTCGTGGTGCTGCTTCCTCACGGCTCCATCTCTGGCGCCGACCCTCTCGAAAAGTTTGCTCCCGCTGGGTCCTAGCGCCTCCGGTGTAGATCCCATTAGTGTGAATGAGTGGTGGAGACTTTGTCCAAGAAGATCAAGAATTACGATAGGTACATAATTTCCATGTTTTCCCTGTGAAGGAGGCTCCCTGTTTGGGGGCAAGAGAGAGGCATGTATGAAAAAGGTGGAGGAATACAAATGCCACCTATAAAAACAACATGGAAGGAAAAGTCCTCCACCTCCAGCAGGCCTTATGAAAGTGGAAGTAGAGATAGGGGTTATTTTATGACTTCTCAAAAGAAGTGGTGGGGAAGGTAAGGGAGAAAAAGATAGCATTCAGGAAGTACAAGGAAACGCAGAAGGAGAAGGACAGAGAACTGTACCAGTTAAAGCAGAAGGAAGCAGGGAAGGCAGTCAGAATAGCAAAGGCCCAAATTGAGGAAAAGATAGCCAACTCGGTTAAGAAGGGGGATAAAACCTTTTATAGGTACATTAGGGAGCAAAGAAAGATGAAGGCAGGGATACTGAGGCTGAATAAAGAGGAAGGTGGTTGGGCAGAGAGCGACAGTGAAAAAGCAGGGATACTGAACGAATATTTCTGCTCAGTATTCACAGTGGAAAAGCGGGGGGAGACCTAATCCATTCAATATGAGCACTCCGGATAGAGGGGTTGTTATTAGTCCTTTCATAGAAGAAAGGGTTCTGAAAGAACTCTTAAAACTGAAAGTGAATAAAGCAATGAGGCCTGATGGGATTCACCTCAGAATTCTTAAAGAACTAAGGGAAGAACTAGTAACACCACTGACTACCCTTTTAATAAATCATGGGGGATGGTGTGGTACCCCACAAGGAGACTGGAGAAAGGATGCGATTCCTTCACAAAAGTAGGAGCAAGAAGGCGGCCCGGTGGCGCTGAGGGCTGAGGCGCTGGTGCCTTACCTCACGCTACGCCAGCGACCCATGTTCGGGAACAAGCACGGGCCATCGGGGGTCAGCAAGGGTGAGAAGGATTGAGCATCCGATGGACTGCTCTCCTTCTCCGGGCAGGGGGGATCCTGGTGGTCGGAACGTGTTCGCCCCCTGGCGGAGGCTAGAGGACAGGGCGCCGTACCACAAGTAGGGGAGGAGTCAGGCCAGATGTCTGGAGGGAGTGCATGCGGACACGTCCGCGCTCCCCTCCGCTGATGTCATTGCATGGTCCCGACTCCTGGGAGAACAGGAGAAAAAGGACACTGCCATGCAGGATGGCGGAGGGCGCTTCGCAGGCTCCGCCCCCGGTTAGCTACGGCGCTGGCCAACTAAATCCGGTCCTCGGTGGGGGAGTCCGGGACCCCCGCCGACCCCGCTGGGGGAGTAAGTCCTGGGGTTAGGTCAGCGTCGGCTAGTGGACGCTGGGGGACAGGGCTGGAGACGCCCTCCTGAAAGATACAAGCCGGCAGCAGGGAGAAAAATGACATTTAAGAAAAAAAAAAAAGGTGGGAGCAAGACAGAGGCAGGAAACTACAGACCTGTCAGTTTGACCTCAGTGGTAGGGAAAATGATGGAATCACTTCTGAAGGAAAGAATTGTTGAGTACCTAGAGGCCAGTGGGGCACAGGACCCAAGGCAGCATGGATTCACGGCAGGAAGGTCATGTCAGACAAATCTAATTGATTTTTTTGACTTTGTGACCAAAGTAGTAGACCAGGGAGGGGCTGTGGACATGGCCTACCTAGACTTTAGCAAGGCATTTGACACAGTCCCGCACAAAAGATTAATAAACAAATTAGCCAGCCTGGGAGTGGGTCCCAGGGTAAAACACTGGCTGGACAACAGGACACAGCGGGTAATAGTAAATGGAGTCCACAGTGAAGAAAGAAGGGTTACTAGTGTGGTACTGCAGGGTTCAGTACTGGGGCTGGTCCTTTTTAATGTCTTTATAAGTGACATTGAGGAGGGACTGGAGGAGAAGGTATGTCTCTTTGCAGATGACACAAAGATCTGCAACAGGGTTGATATGCAAGTTTGGGTGGAAAGGATGAAAAGGGTCTTGGCAAGGTTGGAGGAATGGTCAAATGAATAACAGCTTAGATTCAACGCAAAGAAGTGCAAAGTAATGCACCTGGGAAACAAAAACCCAGGGGAAGAGTACACAATGGGGAGTGAGATACTGACAACAACAGAAATGGAAAGGGACCTGGGGGTAGTTATGTCAGATGACCTAAAGGTGGGCCAGCAATGTGAGAAGGCAGTAAGGAGGGCTGGGGTATACTGGGATGCATGGGGAGAGGCATCACCAGTAGAAAACAAGAAGTTGTTGGCCCTCTGTACAGACAGTTGGTAAGACCACATCTGGAGTACTGTGTACAGTTCTGGAGACCCCATTTCCGCAAAGACATAGACAGGGCAGAGGCTGTCCAGAGGAGGGCAACCAAAATGGTGCAGGATCTGTACCAGAAGACATATGAAGAAAGACTAAAGGAGCTGAAGATGTATAGCCTCGAGGAAAGGAGAGCGAGGGGGGAGGACATGATAGAAACTTTCAGTTACCTCAAGGGAATCAAGAAAGTCCAAGAGGGTAGCATCTTTCAAAAAAAGAGATGTGCAAGAACAGGGGGGCATAATTTGAAGCTAGAGGGGGGGACAGCTCCAAGGTAATGTGAGGAAGTATTTCTTCACAGAGAGGGTTGTAGATGCATGGAACAGCCTTCCTGACGAGGTTGTGGAGTCAAAAACAGTGAGGGAATTCAAGAATGAATGGGACAGACATAAGGCACTTCTAGTGGGGAGTAGGAGGAAGTAGGCTGTTGGTTAACTAGGATCTGCAGCTTATCTGTTAGATAGGGAATGGGCAGACTAGGTGGGCCAAACGGTCCTTATTTGCCATCAAATTCTGTTTTTCCCAGCTGAGGTTTTTTTTGCAGAGGTAGAAGGGGCTTTAAGTGTGCTGGCTCAACCCCAGCATCTAAGATCTTACTTCGGGTGGGAGCTCTTGCAGCAGGCTGACATTCAGGACTATGCCGCAGGCACTAGGACCATCTGGAAACTTCTCAGCCAGCAGTATACAGCAGGGACTGCCCCCAATGCCGGCCCCACCCCGTCGGCCGTGATACAAAAGAGGGCAGACCCAGCTCCACCTCATTTCTTTTCCCGCCGCGACCCACACGTGAAGAGAGAAGATCTACATTCAGCTTGCCAGGAACAGCAAGATTTTCTACAAAACCCACTTTTTCTTACTGTTTTCAACGTTTTTTTCTAGTTAAACCGGCGTCAGACCGTTTCCGACGGTTTTTGAAGTTTTCCAACGGATGTCTTCACCGTCATCGGCCTCACCTGATCGCCATCTAAACAAGTGCGAGTGTGGGAGTCAGATCACGGCCAAGGACGGCCATTGAAGCTGGTTTTTCTGCCTTGGGCCGGACCACGGCCCGCTCCGCCTACCAGACATTTACTAGCCGGACCCGCATCCATCGTCTGAAGACCCTGAAGGCTTTTCTTCTGGAGAAGAAGATGGGTCTGCACTCCTCCGAGGGGAAACGCAAAGAAAAGAAGCGTCACGGTAAAGACCGTAGTCGGTCCCGGCACCGTTCCCCGTCTCACTCGTGGTCCTCTCCCAAGGAGGCCCACCTTCTCGGGATCAGGAGAGAGCATCCAAAATCGCCACAGGCTGTCAAGGTAACCCTGTTGAGGGTTACCACCAAGCCCTTGAGGTGAAAGCTGCGGCCCCACCTCCCAAGGCACCGGCGCCGCCTGCTAAAGGCATGCTTCCAGAGCCCAAGGACTCTCCGGCACCCCCCGGCGGTGCCCCATCATCTGTACCACCACCGATGCCGGTTGAAGGGGCCAAGAGCAAGGGATCGGCCATGGAAGAGCCGACATCCCTGTCACCCAAGTGCTCCTCCCCTCTGGGCCCCCTGGAGAGCTCTCCTTCATGGGCCAACTTCCCGGATACTCCCTTTCCAGGCCGAGCGGCAGAACTTTTTTCGAAGGACGAGCTGCAGGAGCTGTTTTTCTTTTGGTGGGGGCAGGTCCAGAAGCAGTCCGGACCCAGCGGGCAAACCACAGCCGGGAGGTGAGCCTTCCCCGAGGAAGTCCCCGGAGCGACTGCCTACACCTCCTTCTTGGGCTCGTTCCCGCACCCGGTCTGGGGGACCACTTGCACTCCAGGGACTCTGGAGACCGTCATCGGTCTAGGTCACATTCTTGAGTCTTTCTCGGTCTTCTAGATGAGAGCGCTTCCGACGTCGGTCTCTGCTCTGTTGCCGGTCTCGGAACCGGAGTCGGTCTCCCATTTAACAACGACAGTGGGAATCTGGTCATAAGGAGAGGTCAGACTACTCTAGATCTTATAGTCGATCTCCCTCATCCTCATCTTCCTCTCTCAGCTTGCAGCGGTCCCTGGGAGAGGAGGACCAGCCTCGCTCGCCTCCAGACGATCCAACCTTCATGGACGTCATGAGGCATATCCAGGCATCCAACGAGTGGGAGACTGAGGACCTGGATCCGGAATGCCGGAGACTGGCAAAGTACATGAGGCAGAAGGAGCCGAAACCACTGGTGGTCCCTCCTTTGGTGAATGCTTTCCAGGACCTCACACGGACTACCTGGGATCATCCAGCTTCCGTCCTGGCTGTTCCTAAGAAGTCGGATAGGCTGTACAAGGCCCCGAGGGCAGAAGCTTTCCTAGATGAACACCCTCAGGCGGACTCCTCGGTGATCACGGCTGCCTATGATAAATCCAGACAATCGAAACACCTCAGCTCACAGCCTCCCGACCCAGAGTCTCGCTATTTGGACCAAGTGGGCAAGAAGGTTTATTCTGCCTCCACCTGTTCCATACGGTCCCTCAACTTCTTGACGCATATGGTCCAGTACCAGAATGCGCTATAGGAGAGGGGACAAGAGCTTTTGAAGGCCATGCCAGATTCTGATCAGAAGACAAAGCTTCTGGACATCATGAAGTCTGGCTTAGACGTAGGCTCCCATGTCCTGAGAGCCTTGTATGACACTGCAGATATGGCAGCCAGGGCAGCCTCTTCCGGGGTGTGCCTACGGCGCCATGCCTGGTTGAGAGTCTTGGGCTTTCACCAGGATCTGTAGGTCGGTATTAAGGATTTACCCTTCCAGGGTACCGTGCTATTTGGGCAGGAGACGGAAGCTTTGATTTCTCGTCTCCAAGAGTTGGGCAAGTCTTTCAGGTCGGTCCGCCAGATGTACCATGGCATCCAGCGAAGACAACATAAGTGGCCATTTCGTAAACCTTCTGGTGGCCAAGGTCATGCCCGTGGTAATCAGCAGGGGCAGAGAGGCGGCTTCTGTAGGAGATCCGGTAACCAGCAGCCTGGAGGCACTCCTACTCGTCTTCCCAGGCCTCTCTGCCTACTCCCGGCTCAGTCCAGTGACTCCCCTCCGCCCCCCCACTTCTCCACAGGAAGACCCAGGGGAGACAGTCAGGGGCCACTTCTCCCTTCATTTCGAAGGGTGGAAGTTGATTACTGCAGACCAGTGGGTCCTAGGTATCATCAGAAGAGGACACACGCTGGAGTTCACGGAGTTTCCGACAAAGTACTCCTGCTATCCTCCTTCTCAAATTCCACTAATAGAAGGAGAGATTCAGACCCTCTTGCAGAAAAGGGCAATAGAGGTAGTCCCCTTGCTTCAGCGGGGAAAGGGGTTTTACTCCCATTTCTTCCTGGTCCCAAAAAAGACACAGGATCTTCTTCCCATTCTGGACCTCAGCTCTCTAAATCTCTTTATAGAGTACAAAAGGTTCAGGATGGTGACCCACCCGAGTCTACTTCCTCTGCTGCACCAAGGAGACTGGCTCTGCTCCCTAGACATGCAAGATGTATATATGCATATCGGGGTCTTCCGTCCCCGCAGGAAGTTTCTGAGGTTGCACTTCCAAGGGGAGCACTACCAGTTTCAAGTTCTTCCGTTCGGCCTCTCTTCCACTCCACGAGTCTTTACAAAATGCTTGGCAGTGGTGGCTGCGGCTCTAAGGCGCATGTGACACTACGTTTTCCCATACCTAGACGATTGGCTACTTACAGCCCCATCAAGGGCAGGCCTACTTCGCGCCCTCGGAGACACCTATACTCTATTCCGAGAGCTGGGGATCACCCTGAATCTATGAAAATCGTCCCAGAGCCCAGTCAAAAGCTCGGCTTCATTGGAGCGGTCCTGGAGTCTATCCAGGGCATGGCCTTTCTCCCCAGGACAGGGGCGATCATCTGCGAGAGATTGCCGAAAGGATCTCAATAACTCCTCAGGTTCCAGTAGGGAACTTCCTCAGGCTACTGGGGCACATAGTGGCGGCTATTCCTGTCACCCCCTTGACCCGCCTCCACATGCGGATCCCAGAGTGGATGCTCAGGGTACAGTGGGACCAAGGCTACGATGATCTAGACTTCATGGTCAGGATCACCGAGCCAGTCAGGAGAACTTTGCTTTGGTGGATGGACCCCCAGAACTTGGAGAAAGGGGTCAGCTTTCGTCCGGAGCCACCAGGTCAGACTCTTACAACAGATATCAGACCTGGGGTGGGGGGGGCGCACCTGGGTGCTCATCAAAAAACGCAAGGGGTTTGGTCACCCGAGAAGCGATCCCTTCACATCAATGTACTGGATATGCGAGCGGTTCTCTATGCCTTACAGACCTTTCAAGAGGACCTGGTGCCAGGCTGTCTTCTGGTTCAAACAGACAATATGGCGGTCGTTTCTACATCAACATGCAAGGGGGTACTCATTCTTATCCCCTTTGCAGGGAGGCGATGAGAGTCTGGTACTGGGCGCTGGAGCGGCGCATTCTGCTGTCTGCAGTGCACATTCCCGGTGTCCTCAACGATCTGGCCGACAGCCTAAGCAGGTCTCGATCCAGAGCACATGAGTGGGAGCTGCTACAGTCTGTGGCAGATCAGCTCTCCGACAAGTGGGGTCATCCAGAGCTGGACCTCTTTGCATCACCACACAACGCCAAACTGCCAATATTTTGCTCGCGAGAGCACGCGCCTGGAGTTTTCTGGCCAGACGCGTTATCCCTTTGCTGGGCAGGGAGGTTTCTCTATGCCTTCCCGCCCTTCCCTCTCATTCAGACAGTCCTACTAAAGTTACAGGTAGAAGGGGCCCGAATGATTCTCGTAGCCCCCAGATGGCCTCGGCAGATTTCGTTCCCACTCCTGCAGCGGTTATCCACGGAGCCTCCAATTCCGCTGCCCATATGCTTGCAATTGCTGTCCCAGGAACAGGGGTCACTGGTCATCCGGACCTTTGGTCCTTCATACCTACATGCTTGGCTCCTTGAGACGTAGCTCAACACAGATACAGGGTTTCCCCGGAAGTGGCGGCAGTCCTAGTTTCGGCAAGAAAGCCCTCCACCCGCTCTGCCTATGCTATGAAGTGGAAGCATTTTTGTCTGTGGGCCTCGTCACAGCATTTGGACCCTGTCACTTGTCCAGTGAACTCAGCGTTGCAGTATCTCTTCTCCTTGTATCAAAATGGCCTAAGTTACTCCTCTATCAAGGTGCATATGTAGGCTGTCTCCGCCTATCATGCTGTCATTGGAGATAAGGCGATGGCGCAATTGGATGTCGCCTGCACCTTTTTAAGAGGAATTTTGCATATGAGACCTCTCATTCGGGACCCAGTCCCACCCTGGGATCTCCTTTTGGTGTTGGAGAAGCTCACCCTTCCTCCCTTTGAACCGGCAGCGGATTGTGAGCTGCATTCTTTCTTGGAAGGTTTGTTTTTTGGTTGCTGTTACCTCAGCTCGAAGAGTTTCTGAGCTTCAGGCTCTGGTGTGTAAAGAGCCATATTTGATTTTCCACAGGGAAAGGGTTTCACTTAGAACAAATCCTAAGTTTCTCCCAAAAGTGGTCTCAGAGTTGACCCTCAACCAGTCGGTTGACCATCCAGTTTATTTTCCTTCCCCATCCAACAGAGGGGAGGCTCTCCTTCACACACTGGATGTCCACAGAACTTTGAGGTATTACCTCAAGCAGATGGCTGCGCACCGTCAATCGGAGCAACTTTTTGTGGCCTCTGCGCCACAGTGCTTGGGTAAACCGGTGACCAAGCAGATGATATCGAAGTGGATAGTCACTACATTTCCTTCTATGAAAAACACAATAAGCCCCACAGGGCCGGTTAGGGGTCACTCCACCAGAGGAGTGTCTGCTTCATTTGCCGCCCTGAGAAATGTCTCTATCATGGACATAAGTGCGGTTGCTACCTGGAAGTCTGTGCATACCTTTGTCAAGCATTACAGCTTGGATATCGTCTCGAGACGCCTTCCTCCTCGAGGTGTGCAGATCCATCTTCATTTACATCCCTTCTGTTTGATTCGTCTCCTTCTCTTGTCAGGGCTTGTTTTTGGGCCTTGGCGGGAGAACTGGTGGAACTGGGTCTGCTTGCTTTCGTGACAGGGGTCAATGTCAAATGCAACCGGGCTGTATATACTGGGCTGAGAAGTTTCTGATGGTCCTGTGCTCATGTGCATAGTCCTGAATGTCATAGCCTGCTGCAAGAGCTCCTCTTGAAGATCTACTTTTACGGTAAGTTCTTACGTGAACTGTACTGTCCAGCCCAAGAGAACCCCTGACAAGTTGGCCCTGGTTGCCGATCCATTTGGGCGGGGGCTGGCTCAATTTTTTTCAGAAATAGTATAGCATCACCGCAGACAAGTGGGTCCTAGAAGTCGTGAGCCAGGGCACACCCTGCAGTTCAAAAGGTTTCCCAGACTTTAGGTTTGCAAACACTTTGCTTCTCCCACTCCAACAGAAAAGATCCTGTTGGAGTTAGAGGTCAAAAGGTTGTGGTAGACAAAGGCAGCAGAAGTCTCCCAATCACAGTGGGGAAAGAGCCTTTACTCAAGATACTTCCTCACCCACAAGAAAACCGGGGAGTGGCGACCAGTTTTAGATGTCAGATATCTGAATAGTCATCTCAGAAAGGGAAAGTTCAGGATGGTAACCTGGCTTCAGTGATTCCATCCCTTCAGCAAGGGGACTGGGTGGGATCTCTGTACCTGAAAGATGCCTACTTCCATATTCCTGTCAGGCCCAGTGACAGAAAGTATTTAAGATTTATGGTAGGGACTGGTTGCAGCCCTTCACTTTGGACTCTCATCAGCCCCCAGGGTATTCAGAGTGCTTGGCCGTGGTGGCAACACATCTCTGTGGAAAGGAGTGCTGGTTTTCTCTTATCTCGACGACTGGCTGGTCACAGGACAATTTCACCAGGAGTCGAAGATATCTCTTCTCCTCACTTAGTGTATCTTGGAGGATCTGGGGTGTCTCAGGAACACTCAAAAGTTCCAGACAGAACCGGTGCAGCTTCTGGAATTCATAGGAGCAGAGTTGGATGCCATCTGAAGGAGAGCATTCCTCCCACAGAAGAGAGTGAGGAATCTCATCAGTCCTGCAAAGTCCTTCATGCTGGGTCAGCCCAGGTCAGCAAGAGACTTCCTCCAGCCATTAGGCCTTATGGCCTCCTGCACAGCAGTAGTGGCAGGGGCCAGGTTCCAAATGAAAGCCATCCAGTACCACCTAAGGACCCACTGGTCCCAAAAATGAGACCCTCAAGGCTAGTGCTTGTGACAAATTCTCTCTTAAGTGCACTGGACTGGTGGAGAGAAGGGGGGGACCTCAGGGAGGGTGTACCCTTCTTGCAACGGTCACCCACAGTTCTGACAACAGATGATTGGAACAGTGGTTCCATTCACACAAACTCGTCCTAAACTACAAAAAAAAACAAAGCTTTTGCTGTTCTTTTCATCTCGCAGTATGTATGTCGCATGCCCTCATTGTCAACAATAGCCAAGGAGACCACCTTGAACAAATCCAACAATTCAAATGTCTTGGGAGTTACCTTGGACAGCCATCTCACATACGCACCGAACATCAATAATGTTGCCAAGAATGTAATGCCAAACTAGATCTACTATACAGACATAGGAGTCTGACTACAGAAGCATTTAAAGTTATCCACAGCTCAGTTCTTTCCACTATTGACTACGGCTTGGAAGTATAAGGTGCTGCCCCAGTCACATCTCTCAAAAGGCTAAGCACTACTATAAACAAAGCCTGTAGACTAATCACTGGTGCTAATCAACTCACACATACATGTGAACTATACACTCTAACCTGGTGCTTAAACCTAGTATACTGGCTCAAGTACCAGTTGTGTATACGTGCCAAACAAGTGCAGCTTGGAGTCCTGCCAGCTGGCGTTTCCTCTCTTTTATCCAAATTCTTCAAGTTTCAACATACCCGGACCTCTGACGCTGAACTCTTTCTCATCTCCAGGGTCTGGACCCCCCAATGCCAACGATCCTTCATCTACAGAGCCCCTAACTGGTTTAATGGACTGGGCCGTCAAATGATTAACCTTCCGCACCTTGCCCAATTTAAGCGTGTCCTGAAGCAACACATCATGAATGAAAGTGCATACAAATGCCTCCTAAAATAGAATCCCATGCCCTCCTAATCATCACAGCTGGCACCTACTCCTATGGTACTTGCTCTTGCTGCCCTTCTCCCCCTCTTGCACCACCTCTATCCCACCCCCACTTCTCTCACTCCTTCTCCCACTTCTCTCACCCCTACCACTCTCTCCAACCCTATCTTTAATCCCCTGGCTATTCCTCTCTCTGTCTTTTCTCCTGTCCCCCTCTTTCTCTCCCCCTTCCCACCCTATCCTTTCGAACACCCCATGCCCCCCAGTGAGCCACCCCTTCCCTCCATTTATTCCCCCTCTTCCCCGCCACTTCCTGCCTACCTTTCTTCACTCCGCCGACAACGCCACTTGTCTGCAACTATTTTCAACCCCTGTGCTTCACCACTACTCTTTACCCCTCACTACCACTGTCATTTCACCCTTTTGTAAACCCTAATGTTACCGAAATGCTATTAACTATGTAGCAGTATTTTGCTTTGCACTATATTTTAAAATGTATTCTCCTTTGTCACTTTGTTACCCCCTTCCAATATGATGTTGAACCTTTGTAAATGTTCCCCTCTGCGCTAAAAAGGTGTTGTAATACGAGAATGAATAAATAAAATAAAAATAGATGCCTCCCTCCTAGGCTGGGGGGGGGGAGGTTTGGGGCTCACCTTGGTGACCTAACAGTAAGAGGGGTGTGGTCCCCAGGAATCCCAGGAGCACATAAACCTACTAGAGCACAGGGCAGTATTTCTGGTGCTACAGTTTTTCACTCCCCACATTAGGGGGTGGTCAGTCCAGATCAGGACAGACACCACTGCCATGTACTACATTAACAAACGGGGGCACAAGATCCTCCTCAAAGCTATGTACTGAAGCAATGAATATCTGGAATCTAGCCTACTTCCTGGAGGTGCAGCTATCAGCATTTCACCTGCCAGGAAAAGACAGTGTCTAGGTGGACTCCCTCAGCGGGATCAGCCAGGGACATCACGAATGGATGTGAACAAACAGGTCTGGGCCGCAGTGTTCAGGAGGTTGGGGTACATGAGTGATAGATCTGTTTGTATCCTGGAAGAATCATCAGGTTCCTCTTGTTTTGTTGCAGGCCTCCATCAGTGAACTCAGTCCTATCGGATGCCCTGACTCTAGACTGGACAGGGAGGTTCCTATGCACTATCCGTCTCCTGCTGGGAGTTCTCTTGAAACTGAGGAGCCAGTCTGCAACCATGATCCTAATAGCCCCAAACTGGGCCAGGCAGGTATGCTACTTCCTCCTCCTGTCCCTTTCCATCAAGCAGCCCATCCGCCCCACTGAGGCACAACCTGCTGACCATGGCACAGGGCAGGATAACCTTCCCAAACCTCAAGTCTCTGTGCCTCAAGGCATGGTTATTGAGGAGCTAGAGTACTCTGATTTTTAACTTTTCTGAGGAAGTTTTGCAAGTCCTCAGGGTTTCCAGGAAACCAGCAACCAGGAAAACCTATGCTTCCAAGTGGAAGAGGTTCTCCCTCTGACGTGACCTTAAGCAGCTCAGTCCTTTGCAAGCATATCTGCCTACAGTCCTAGACATACCTAGTCCACCTTCAGTTCCTAGACCTTAGGCCCTCAACTCTTAAAGAGACCCTTTCTTGGTATTAATAGTGAAAGCCACAAAGGACCCATTACCTGGCCAGGAGTTCAACTATGTGAAAAGAAGATTTTTAAATGTTAGGGTTTTTGGAAGGCAAGGGATCGTATTTCGGTTCCAAGGAGCCGATCACTTCCATTTCTCGGTTTGGAAACATGCCCCCACACTCTTCATATTCTTACATCACAAAATGTGCTAGCACGAGGGCACACTCCAGTATTTTATACATGCTCCATGAGTGCACCCCGCTAGCACGCTTTGTGATGTAAGAATATGGAGCTCATGAGGGCGTGTCTCCAAACTGGGAAGTGGAGAAGATCAGCGGGGTGGCTCCTTGGAGCCAAAATACAATCCCTTCCCTCCTGAAAACCCTACCATATATGGGTGTTCATGAAATACCCCAGATCCTGCAAGGTACGCTGAGTGAGAAGAAGACACCTGCTGGTGAATTGGATGCATCTGACTCTGTTTCTCTGTAGACAGCTGTACATTTTTTTTTGGTTTTGAACTCCTGGCAAGGTAAGGGTCCTTCATGGCTTTTGGGGGGCATTTTATGACAGAGCAGGGAAGGTGCTTTTAAAGATGCATCTGGCAGCTATGTCTGCTTGTTTTGGCGGGTAAGGAGAAAACAGTGGTTTCACACCTTGTTTTCAGGAAGTTTTTTTTAAAGGGCTTCTTCATCTTCATCCCCTGGTCAGAGACCCAGTTCCCCCATGAGACTTGAACCTGTGCATAGTGAAGCTCATGGAACCCCCCTTTTGAGCCCATTGCTACTGCTGGTTTAAAGTATGTCACTTGGAAAACAGTTTTCCTCGAGTCTGCAGGCCCTCTACACAGACCCAAATTAACATCATCTTTCATAAAGACAAGGTGGTCCTAAGGGCAGACCGAACATTTCTCCCATTAGGTGGTGTCTGAATTCCAATGTTTTTTACAGCGAAATCCAGCTGTGGAGAGTAGAGGCTCCACAGTCTGGATGTCAAGAGGGCACTTGTTTATCTGGACCTCACTAAGGAGGTGATGTCCTCCCATTTAGCAGTGTCAGTGGCTCAGTAGGTAGCACACTCACCCCTGAGGCTGGGAGATCAGAGGGGCTGTGGGTTCAGTTCTCACATCTGGCACTTGAGTTAATATCCCAGTACTGACACTGTAGTGCAGCATGAGAGGGGTGCTGCACTTCTGAGGTGCCGTCTTTCGGATGAGATGTTAAACCGAGGTCCCAGCTGCCTGGATTGGTGGTAATTCAGGTGGATGTTAAAGATCCCATGACACTTATCGAAAAGAGTAGGGGAATTTCCACAGTGTCCTGGCCAAATTTCCCTCATTCATTAAAAAAAATACCACCAACAGCTTAATCTGATTCAAGGTCAGTTGGCATTCATCTGTATCCCCCTCCCCCGGGTCGTGCCTGAAAATAGGCAGGACTTGTCTAGTGCACTTACCCGGTCAACAAAAACTAAATAAAATAAATAAGTTTACAGCTGTTGGTCACATATGGTAAAGCTGGCAAAGGTAGGCAAGCCTCCCAGAGAACTGTTGCTCACCGGAGAGTCTCTTGTATTTAGTTCTGTTACAGCAAAGCTGACAAACTAGCACCACAAGGCCTCAAGGCACATTCCATGCGTGTCACCTCTGCCTTAGTGGCAGCTGCAAGGGATGGTCCCTTGCTAGAAATTTGCAAAGCAGCTACCTGGAAAACAGTACACATCTTCACAAGTCACTATTTGTCTGGACGTACTGTTCAGAAGTGATGCCAGATTTGGCACTGCTGTCTTGCAGAACCTTTTCCCTAAACAGGTTCTGTACCTAGCCTCCCAGTGTACTGCTTTGTAGTCTGTAATAGTAAGCACAGTGAGGGATTCTGCAGTGTTTCTTCCAAGGAATTCCTTACTTTGCTTACCAAACCCATCCTACCTCCCCTTCCAGAACCTGGAAAAGGTTCTTCCAAGAGTCTGTTATTTTTTCAGTCTTCAGTTTGCTTGAGTATTACTTGTTCATTGTGTACAATCAGTTTTGGGTATTTTTGTTGCATAATTTTGGTCACCATATTTTGTCCCAGTAGGGACCAAGTATTTTTGAGGGGCTTTCTATTTTCCTTGTTTAGGTCTAGCTAGTTTAGTGGTCACTGCTCCCTTAGCTAACAAAATAAATCTGACATCAGAGAGCAGAGTGGAGCATGACAACACAGCAGAGATTTGAATGTCATTCCTTGGTTCTCTAATTTGCATAAAGTTCCACTCTCTGGGGCAGCTCAGACCTGCAGGCTGATTGCAGTAGTAAGCAGTGAGGGATCCCTTGGAAGAAACAACATTACTGTAAGAAGTAATTTTTTTCTCGGTGAGCATCCTGCCTGTAATGTCTTCATAATACAGTGAATAAAAGTGAAAAAATAAATACACTAACAAAATTATTTTTAATCACATTAATGTATTTTATTTGATGATATACTTGATTTTGTGCTGTTCTACGTTCAAGAACTAAGAAGATTAAAAAAAAAAAACCTGTGGCTCAGTCTATTCCATTTAAAACATCGGTCTGGATAAGTGCACAGCCTACGTACAGTAAATACAAATATTTTTTTCTGTGCAAAAGGGGTGTGGTGTACATTTAAGAGACAAGCAAACCAGATCCTGGCCCTGTAACCAACATTGCTGTAGCTGGTAAATTACAGGAACACAAAAAAACTGGTTAGTTGTCTAGCTGCACCAGAACAAGCTGTACGTATTTGAAAAAAATCAGAGGCTCGGACAGTACGCAAGTCAAGGCATATGGGTTTTATTGCACAAGATGAAAAAAATAACTCTGGGCTTCGAATCTAACAGGGTTCCTTCATCATGGGGGTGCATTTAGGAGAGCTGCACTGTAGTACAAACTTGGTACAGTATTGGTAATCATCTGTGTTTCAGTTTCAGAGCATACTAGAAATCCAAACCACCCTGAATCTGTGGCTAGGCTGTGAAACATTGATGGTATACAAAGCTATGATGAAATTATTTTTTTATACATATACCAATCATGAGTATTAATTGTGAATTCTACCTGGATGAGCATGTCTGTGGGCCAGTATTATGTATCAAATGACAGGAGTAGACCCAGAACAGTAGAGTACTGGAGACTCCAACATGGCAATGCTTGATACTCTCCAGTTCAGTCCTCTATAGCAGTCTGCCTAACATGACCTACTACATGCGTGTGTGTGCGCAAGCTCAGATGCTGTAAGTGGCACTGCGGAAGGGGAGATTCCAGAACTACGCAACTTGGATTTGAGCTGAAGTTCTCCAAGGCACTAGGTCCCCGTAGGAGCTTTATATCGGCCACTGACGTCATGTAGTGCACAGGGGACACTCACGTGGTGCTGTGCGCACTAGCCAGTAACCATTGTCAGCTTCCTCATGCACCTCACTTCTGTCCTTTCTCCCATCGAGTGTACACCATGGAGCGACAGCACCTCAGGTCGACCATCGTTGACTGAACTTCTGTGTGACTGCTAAAAGTCTTTCTGTCCACAGCCTGTCTTCGTTGTATTTTTTTTACGTGATGCTGAAGTCTGAGACAAATAAAGGGTGGCTAAAAAGTCAGCCCCCAAAAAATCATGTGCCGTTGCCCATGTATGTGGGAAACCTGTCGTGGCTGTGGCGAGCTAGCCAACTGCCAGTCATTTGCATATATATTTCTGTCATCTTTTTTTATGTGGTTTTGTGTATGTTAAATGCCACAAGAAAATGCCCATTGTTACTGAAAGGTCACAGGAAGAGAGAAAAGGTCTTGGAAAATATGTGATATTCCTGTGTGAACCAGGAAAACAGCTACTAGCCAGGAAGCTGAAAATTACATTTTCAAAGGGGATGGAAGTCCCTGGTTAGCTAATTGGTATCATAAAGTCTCGGGATGAGAGAAGTTATCTCCCCTGTCGTAAACCTTTAAGATCGAATGGAGAAATAGTTTTAGACAGGAGGTGCCAGCAAGGTTACCACAGTCTGATTTACATTTTTTCAGTAGTGCCAGGAAGTGGTGATATGAGTTCCCAAATAAAGAAATGAAAAATAATTCCTTAAAAATCTGGAAAGAGCAAGAGCGACACCTGTTGGCCAAAAGAGACCACCAGCTATAAGCCAGAAAGGGTTTTTTTAGATTGGCAGAGGGACTATAAATACTCCCTGTAAACAGAAGTTCATGGCAATATACTTTGGACACTCTCCTGACAAGACACAGAACAACCTGCCAGTGGCTGAAAAGGAAGAAAGGATTTTTCAGACTTCACTTATTGTTCCGGACTACAGTTTACTATGAACTTAAGGTAGAACTGTAGATAACAGTTATAGTGCATTTTACATGTATATTTTTCACTTTTATTTGTTATTCTGTGATCAGAATTTTCTAAATCTTATAGTTGTAATTCTATGATCATTATTTTAGTAAAAACATTTGTTTCGAAGAAACGTGCTTGAGCAAGCTTTTTCATGTTGTATGTGGTTGTGGGACATTTAATAATAATCTTTAACTAAACTGTTACTGTTAAGGGGTGTCACCATAACCTACCAATCAAACAAGGATCTGTATAGGGTAATCTGGGTAAAGATAGGGAGAATACGAAAGTCTCAAGAAAGAGTCTGTGGGGATTTGAACCAGGTTATTGCATGCCTGTGGGAGAAGACAAAATCAGGGTTACAAGGCTACCCCGAAGAGACTGTAACAACCAAGAAAGGGTTCTCATTTGGATACAGGACTCAAGATTTTACCCTTATCCAAAAGAAAGAGGGAGCCCTGGGGTCTCGTGGCGGGTGTTCAGTTGTGAACTCAGTGAGCATGCTAGAGCATATCCCTGTTTTCACCCTTCTTGTCATGGATTGCACTTAGGGGTGGGCACTGTGAGCATGGTGGACCTAACCCTCAGGAGTGAGTTTGTGACAGTGGCGACAGATCGACATCAGCAAGTGCTGGACCTATCTTGGCCTGACTAATGACAAGGATGCATCTGACCCCTGCTTCTCTGTGGACAGCTGTACATTAGAGATTGACATGTTGAAGTGGGGTCACCTGATCCCCACCTTGGGAGGCAGACTGGGTATGTGTGAGGCCAAGACAAGGTGTCTGAACCCCATCCCAGTACTTCTGGTACCAGGAAAGCCTAGAGACCTGCCGGGGGACTGTCATGGACAGCTGGCTGAGCAAACAATCTGTCTGTCCTGGACAGCAGATGTCCATGGTGCTGAGGCCAAAGCTATATGCTTGGTCTACACCAGTGGAAACCTAAGTGTCGCAGCCTGGTGCTGCCCTGGTTCCTGAAATCGTCCACGATGCCAGTGAGCCGGGTGGTGCCGGCAGTGACATCAGGCCCCCTCCAAGTACAGTTTGTGGTATTGGGAGAGGAACCAGCACTGGGGCCTTGCTACTTCCAGTTGCTTGCTGAGTTTGAGGCGGTGATCTGTGCTCTGAGCAGTCTTGTGGCTCCAGGAAGGTGGCCAACGGATGCAGCACTGGTCCTAATGTCAGATCTTCTACAGAATGGTCTCCTGCAGTAGGTTATTACTCTTGGGAGGTTCCAGCAGAGGGCGCTGTCACACGGCAGCTTCTTCAGCAGTCTTTTACCAGGGACCGCCTACAGATGACATCACTTCCTTGCTCCCTATATAGGTATGGGCAGTCCCTGTTATCCTCTGTTCATTTTCCCGCCAGCTTCAGCTCGCACAACAGCTAGCTCAGTTTTCTGTGAAGCAGTCAACGACGAGACTTGAACAAAAACGAATGTCTAAGAAAGGATCTACAAACAAGCAAGCCTTATTTTGTTCCTGCTCGATAATCATTTATTTTGTGTTAGGTGTCTGGGATCCAAACACGACACCACCTCCTGTATTTTCTGCAAATAATTTAACCAGGCAACTCATAGATGACGATTGCAAGAAATCAAAAATTTGTTGCTAAAAAAAACATATTTTGCATACAATGGATGTTCATCGCATACTTTGCTGTTATACTGATCGGACGAAGTCCCTTCGCAAAGCCTCACAACTGTTTGTCATCTTTGCCCCAGGTCGTGAGGGCCTTCCAGATGCAAAACACACCCTCGCTTGCAGGCTTGCCCATTTCAATTCCTTTTGTTACAAAAAACACAATAAGTCCTTACCGAGCCATGTTCAAGCCCATTCCACTAGGGCCATAGCGGCCACAGCAGCTTGTTTCAAAGGTGCCTCCATTACCGATATTTGCAATGCGGCCACCAGTCTACCATTCATACTTTTACCAGGCATTACAATCTGGATGTTGCTTCGAGAGGCAGAATGGCTTTCAGCAATGTGGTCCTGCAGGGCATTCTGTCATAATTGTCCTCCCACACGGGCATAACTGCTGGGAATACTCCCAAGAGGAATAACATACTGCAAGAGACCATTCTGTAGAAGATAATGCGGTTACTTAAGAACTTACCGTAACAGTAGATCTTCGAGGAATGTCTCTTGCAGTAGGTACAGTCCCACCCTCCGTCCCCCTGCCTTCTCTAACAGGGAGAACCCTGGTCTGAGGACTATGGTTGGAGACTCACTGGTACCTTGGTTTCCCTTGGTCCTCACTTTTGCGAGCTGAAACTGGCAGGGAACAGAGGATACCAGGGACCGCCCACACTTATATAGGGAGCAAGGAAGTGATGTCATGTGTGGGCAGTCCTTAGTAAAAGACTGCTGAAGAAGCTGCCATTTAACAGCGCCCTCTGCTGGAACCTCCCAAAAGTAATAACCTATTGCAAGAGACATTCCTCGATGATCTGCTGTTATGGTATGTTCTTGCGTAACTGCACGTTCTGGGCCCAACACTGGGTGTGGTGCCAGCGACTGTCACCCCAAGGTCTTTCCCCAATTCCGGTGCCATTTGTGGCACCATACCAGCTCCCGATACCACTTGCGGTTTTGGGGTGGGCGGGGATAGCATTGCAGCTGGCACCGCGCCCTGCACTGAGGACAGTGTCAGCCGCAGAGCTGGAGGGGAACTTGTGTCTAGGCCAATCCCTGACCCCAGAAGCAGCACTGGCTCAGGGTTGGAGGATGACCAGGGCTTGGAGTTCTCTCTCCACACTTGAAGGCTCTGTACCGGGGGGACTGTACAGCTCCACTGTCCTCACCTGTGGGTCTCCCCTCTCCCCAACCTGGTGGTTCTTCTGTAGGTCTGCCTTTTTTGGGCGGTCTTGCTAGGCCCTCCCCTTGGGTGAGGTCATCTGAGCATCCTCTCAGCCCACTTATAGACTGTGGAGCCTCTGGCACCTTGTCCAACCTCTGCTTGAATTTCCAGGGATCATGGGCCCTCTGGAACCAGTCACTTGGAATCAGCATGGAAGTGCAGCTGGTGCCTTGTAACCAGTACCATAGACATGCTGACTAGATCTAGTTCCAACCTGGCCCCCCTTGCACCACTCGCTTCTTCCATGTCCAGCACCTCCTCTCTGTCAGCAGCATCCTCTGAGAGCACAGAATCCACCCTTCACTTGTCCTTGGCCTCTGAGTTTGCTCTGTCCAAGAGATTCCTGGTGGGCATGTTGCAGGCACTGGACACTGGCACAATTGCCACCTACAGTACTATGTCCTTGCAGCTGGGACTCCTGGGAGCTTTAACTGCTTCTTCCCTCCCTGGCCCAGAGCTTTTGAAGAATGTTCAGAGACAATTTGGAGACATCCCTTTTCGCTCCCTTCAACCCCAATGGATGTCCAAAAGCGGTATTGCACACCTATGGGCTCTGGAGGTACAGTGTCGCACCTGATGTCAGGGACCGAGTTTATGCCCACCCCACCAGGGCCTCATTGACCGGTGTGTGACCAGCCTTCTGAAGCTGCCTGTGCTCAAGCAGATGCTTTGGCCTGGAAGGTGTTTACTTTGCCTTGCACCATTATGTATATTGCTACACATCAGGCAGCTTATAGCAAGCCCCTGTGGGTTCAGTTAGATCAGCTTCTAGCTGGCATGCCTCATTTAGAGTTAGTTGGGCCATTTGACATTCTGCCAAGAGCCTGGAGTAGGTGAAGCACCAGGCAAGAGCATCATATTATGCTATTGAGGTGGCCTCCAGGTTGGTGGGAACAGAAGTCTACATTCCATGGATGGCATGGCTTCGCCTCTCATGACTGGCATCTGTGGCACAACAAAAGGTGCTTAACTCCCATTTTCAAGGGCCACCTTCTCCCATATTGGTACCCTCCAGCTCATCCGTCTGACTCGGATCAGTCTTCAGTCTTGACAGACCTGTGAAGAGCCCCTTCCCTCAGGTGTTCTCCCCCTTGCAGAGGTCTGAGAGTATTTATTGCTGTCGGGGTGAGCCAGCTCCTCCCTAATTTGGAAGCTTGGTATTCAGACCTGTAAGTATGAAACAGTGGTGAAGAATGATTCTTGGAAGATATGAAAATTATGTACTTAATGTAATTGTTGATCCTCCAGATTATCTTCATCTATTGATTCAGACACCTGCCCACCATCCTTCGCTCAGAGAGAGCCAAGGCCTCTGATAGCTCATCCTGTGGGCACTGGCAGCAGATCACTTGGGCCACTCCCTTTTAGTCTTTTTCTTAATACGATCCCCCTAGCCTGCTCAGGGAACATGCTCCTATATTCAGATGATGCAGTCATTTTCGCAAGTCACCCAGACCTGGCTGAGTTAGAATGCTGTCTCCAAATTAACTTCGCAGAATCAGAATCCTGGTTTTCCTCCAACAAACGCATCATCAGTTACAAAAAGACCAAAACAATGCTGTTTGCCAACCCCCACAACAAACACAGAATTGCAACGCTTACTGTCCTCAATAATCAACATCAATCACTTGGACAGGTAAATAGTTTCAAATACCTCAGCATTACACTGGACTCCTCCCTTTCTTACCAAGACCATGTCAGTCTAGTTTGCAAGGCAGTAAATTCCAGAATTGGCCTGTTGTATAGACATAAGCACTGTATGACAAATGTTGCCCTCCACCTGCCTGTTAAAAACTCTGTCCTCTCCTTAGTTGACTATGGTATTGTCATCTATGGCTCTGCCTCTGACACAGCTTTAAATAGGGTTATGATCGCTCTTGGCAAAGCCCGTTGTCTTGTCTCAGTTACTCACTGGCGCTGCACACCCATACCTGTGACCTTTACCACCAAGTTAGTTGATTAAAGGGAGAATGTCAACCTGTTTTTCATCATATTATTTCTAGTTGAAACCCCACATTTTATGATTGCTTACCTTCTCTAAAATTCACTGATGTTGCTGTTTTGTCTTTCTCCTTGTTTAGTAGAACTGAAATGCATAGCAGTGTGTATTTATCAACAACCTTCTTTTTGTTTACAATCCTGTTCTGTTCTTACTGTATATGTTCTGAGCATTAGAAACGCACACAAAACAGTGCAGTCACTCATAAGGCAGTAGCCTCCTAGTCTCCCAGTGCATCATGAGGGGCTAGACTGTTCTGCAAGTGTTCCCGTCCAGGAAAGATGCATTTGGACTTGATCAAGGAATGTAAACAAACTTGTTTTGGTGTGATAACACCAATATGTTGGGCAGTCTGTTTTTTACTTTTTTGAAGAAAATAAGAGTTGGAATCAAACTGCTATCTACATTAACAATCTTTATAGAATGTTGGCAATCATAAAATGTCTTTTTCAAACTAGGGACACTTTGAGACTTAAGGGAGCTGACAGTGTCCATTTAAATTTCAGGAGCTCACTTACCACACCTGCTTGCTGGCCAAAAAAATTAGGAAAACCAAGAGACCGCACTCTCCACTATCTATAATTGAGGCTTTTTATTAATGTAAAGTACCAAAATACACATCAGGCAAATCCACAGATACTGAACCCTGACCGAGCAGGAAGCAGTCGGGGTTCAGCTATCTGTGAACCCCTAGATAATGTTTTCGTTACTTTTATTAATAAAAGCAATGATAGAACAGTGGAGAAGTGCGATCTGTTTTTTTCTCTGGTACCGCACCTCTGGTGAGTGGAGCTGGAATTGAACTGCTTTGGCCAAAAAGATTACCTACAGTTAGTCTCTTCCGTCGGCCCTGAAACTCCTTACCCATGCTCCCACATACAGAGGTACAAGAAGTGCCACAAAGGGCTCTTTCCTTGTCCCTTTCTGCAAAACTGCTCTTGGACAGTGCGCTTTTATGTACAGGGCTCCAGACTAGTTGAATGGTCTACCACCTGATGTTCTATCCTCTGACAAGCTTGGCCCTTTTAAAATTAAACTTTGGCAGCACCTCCTCTCATTAAACTGCCTAGCTTCTCCCATCCCACCTTTCTTACCTCTCATTGCCTTCCTGTCATTTCCCTCCTCTTCTCTCGCCCTTCTCCCTTCCTTCCCCATATCTCTTCTTAACCTCTTCTTATTTTTTAGTTATTTTTCTCTCTTCACCTTTCTTCTCTGCGCATTAGGCTCTGACAATGTCCACTGGACTGCCAACTCTTCTGTAACTCTGCTTTCCTTAGCACCATTCCCCGGTCCTGTGTTCTAAGGCCCCTCTCTCTGTCTCCTGCCAATCTTCCCTTGTCAATCTTCACCATTCATTACTGCTTAGGTTAAGCCGGGCGGCGCACCTGCTATGGGAGTTTTTGTTTTTGGAGTCGGCTCCAGCGCCGCCTCGAAAGAACGCATTCTGCATCATGCGCCGAGGGCGTCATGGTGCCGCAGACGCCTCTATCTCAGTTCTGTTTCTCCCGCCGTTGAGGCTGCACCTGCTGCGCGGTAGCGAAATAGTTTAACGGTTCCTCGTAATCCTTCAGAACTCCTTGTTTTTTCCTCAGTGACTCGCTCAACGCCGTATACCGGTAAGACCGTTCTTATTTATCAACGGCACCGAGTGCTTTATTGCTGTTTTTTTGCCTTGTTTAGTTCGCATCATGTCAGGTTCAGGAGCAAAGCGTAAGTCGAAGGTGGGCCGTGCCCCATGCGTCGGTGCTCCTGTGGCCGGCATTTCTCCGTCTCTGACCGGCATGATGTCTGTCTCCGTTGCCTGGGACCCAACCACGACATGGACTCGTGCGACGCCTGTTTCTCCATGGACCGTCGTGTCCTCGATGTCCGCGCGTTCAAGATCGGCAAGGCCCCGCCGACCTTCGGGGGACGGCGTCGCTCCAGGGATTCCCAGGTAAGGTCTCTAGGCCCTTCCTCCGGGTCCCCTCCCGGGCCTATACGGTCCGTGGAGGAGGGAGCTTCCTCCTCTTCTCTTGCCGAAGAGGAAGCTTCTCTTGCGGTGTCAGAGGAATGTCGTGGTCCCTCCGGGGCAGCGGCGGGACACTCGCCGGCAGTCACCTCCCCGGAGGTGCAGGCTCCCAGTGTCGAGGCCCGTGCCTGATGGGCCGGCACCGGTGGATCTCGGCGCCACCCTCCGGTGCTGTTTACGGATCGGCGCTGCTTCTTGACTCCGGTGATCGAGGCAGCGCCCGCTCACAACCAGGCGCCACTTTCGCCAACACCCGCAGGCCAGTTTGCGCCTCGGCGGCACTGGCTGGGTTCTGACGCCGGGCGGCGCCGTGGGGCCTGACTGACACCGCAGGGGGGCCGGGTCAGCGGCCTGCAGGTGGGCCAGAGCTCGTCCGGCGCTGGCACGGCGCGCTTTCTCGAGGACCCCGGGTTGCCAGCATCGAGTTCAGCTGGTCTCTTCCTCTTTGGAGGTCGATGACTCGGACGTGGACCCATCCTGGCACCCTGACTCTTAAGTCGGGGTCCCCGTGTACGCGTGGTGCTAGGCGGCCAGTGGGCCCCTCCGCTGTCCCGCTCCGTCCTCCCTGAGGGCCCCGGGCTAGGGGTAGCCCGGGTCCCGGGGGGGCGATGGGGTGGGGACGGAGGGGGGGCTCTCCCTACTGGGGGGCCCATGACAGCTACCCTTCCAGGTGCTGTTACCGCCTCTCAGGCTGGGAGAACGCTGGAGTCAAGGAGGATGGTGCGCTCTCGGAGTCCGAGGGGTGGGGGACGGTGGTCGCGGTCTCTGCCGGCCACTCCTCGTGGGGTGGCTAGGAGCCGTAGCGCTGAGCCCCACCTTCCCCTCTGGGCCGCTGGTCCCCTCCAGTGGCTTGCTATGGACTGCCCTTCTGGATCCATGCAGTCCCAGGTTCGTCACAGGGAGGATCCCTCTGGGCTCTTCCAGGTTTCACATCCCCAGGGTTCCGTTTTGCGACCTGGTCTGTTGTCGGAATCCGCCAGCTCAGGCTCCGTTCTCCGGTTCAGAGCCCTAGCAGAGGTCAGTTGCCTCTTGCAGAGGTGCCCATCTCCAGTACCTCTGCAGCCACCCCGCTCTTCCGGCCATGTCGGTCCTACAGGTCCGTTATCCTGGGAGCAGTTCAGAGGTTCTCGTGACCTTCCCCTCATATGTTAGGTATATGCATGAGCGGGTCTTTCGCCTCTCCCCACCGCCGCAGGAATCTTCTGGACACTCGAGCTCTCCATCATCCTAGTCTCCCTCCTCTGAGGGAGAGGAACCCCTTGCTCATACCCGTCTTTCGGAAGAGACGTTAAACCGAGGTCCCATCTGCCTGGATTGGTGGTAGTTCAGGTGGATGTTAAAGGTCCCATGGCACTTATCGAAAAGAGTTGGGGTATTTCCCCGGTGTCCTGGCCAAATTTCCCTCATTCACTAAAAAATACCACCAACAGCTTAATCTGGTTCAAGGTCAGTTGGCTTTCATCTGTATCACCCCGGGTCGTGCCTGAAAATAGGCAGGATTTGTCTAGTGCACTTACCCGGTCAACAAAAACTAAATAAATATCTCCTCCGATGCTGATTTCACTGAATATCAGTGATTCCTTTCGAGGATGGTGAGTGATCTTCGAATCTCCTACATTAGGCGAGACAATACCGAACAGGAGACGCGAGAATTCCTTGGTGAATTCAGTGCCCAGCACCTGGTGGTACCTTCCTGGCCTATCCTTCCAGGGCGTCTATCCGTTCCTGGTAGTAAGCCAGTGCCCTTCTCCAGCCCCAGCAGACTGTCGTGGAAGGTATTGTTGCTCCGGAATCCTGGGTACCCTTCCCAACCCGTCCTCGGGTTTGGTATACCTAGAGACTCCTTCCGGGCGCCGCCGCCTGGCGCACAACCGTCCACCGGATTCGGATTCCCTACAGTTCGACCGGTGGGGGCGAAGAGTGTTCTCTTCCTCTCGTGCGATGACTTGCATTGCGTCACATCAGGTTCACCACGCTGCCTACAGTAGGCATCTGCGGTCGATGCTCTCTCAGCTCTTAGCATCAATGCCTGATACGGAGCAAACCAGAAAGGCTATTGCCCTCTCTGCTATAGGCCTGGAGCTGGCAAGACACCAAGCAAGGGCATCTTATGACGCCAATGAGGTGGCTTCCAGGCTTGCGGGGACAGCGATCTGCATTAGGCAGACGGCATGGCTTCGTCTATCAAGGTTGTCACCCCTGGCCCGGCGTAGGGTGATTCGCTCCGCCTTCCAGGGGACCCATCTCTTTTCCTCCAGAGCTAGGAGACTTCTGCAGGGGCTTCCTCCGTCTCCTTGTCCTCGGGGGGCACCTCCTAGCTCTTCTCCCACATAGGCTTTTCTCTGGATTAGCCCAGGGTCTTCCCCTTCTGTTTCTCACCAGCAGGAGGCTGGGGGTCTTGTTCCCTCAGGGTTCTCCCCTTTTTTTTTAGGGGGCAGTAGTCACCCAAGCAGTAATGAATGGTGAAGATTGACAAGGGAAGATATGAAAATTACGTACCTACCGTAATTCTTGATCTTCTCTTGTATCTTCACCATTCATTACTGATACCCACCCATCTTCCCCTCAATGGCCTCCTTCTGTGGTGTCTCCCCCTCCCGTCTCGTTCCTCTTCCTTCCCTTGGCCTTTATGCCAAAAAAAAAAAACTTTCTGTTGTCCATTCTTAGTGAATGGATACCCTTTTTTCCTCAAGGTAAAGAGGAACGAGCATGGTTGTACTTTCTCTAATTCTGAGGGAACTCTTTCTGACTGCCCTTAGTCGATTCCTAAATACCTTCTTAGGTTATGCAGTTTCCCAGCTTAAGAGGCCATGTTCTGACGCGGCCTCGGCAAAATTTAGAATCCCCCTGGCAGGTATTATTTTGAGCTCTTCCAGCTGCTGATTGAACTTGTCAGCTCTGAGTGTTTGCTTGCCTTGCCTTAGGGAGTCTGATTGAGTTCCACTCTATCTTTCATACAAACTGCCCTCGTGAAGGCATAGTTTTTCCCATACACTGCTGTGTTAGCACTTAACAAGGTGCTAAGGGACTTAGTCCCCTTCCTGGGTGGGCGCTCTTCCCGGAACAGGTTCTGCCCGGGCAGTCTAAGAGCCCTCAGCTAGGATGTAGGGACTTGGCATGTTGAGAGTTCAGAGATGTTGCCATCATTCAAATCTGTTCAGGTGGTTCGATTGAACCTCCCCTCAGTCCTAGCAACTGGGATTCTTGCTCCCTTGTTAGTCTCGAGCCTATAAGCCTCTCAACCAGTGCTCGATGGGCACTGTTCTCCCTCTCAACATGCCTCTTTTTCTTCTTCTTCTTCTTCTTCTTCTACTTTCCCTTTCCTTCTCTCTGTTCCTCCCCTAGAGCCGCCCCGGAAAGGAGGCCCTCATGGTCCCTTAGGGTAGGAATCTCTCTCCTCTGTCTATTCTCTACGGCTTATTCCTTTTCAGTTTATATCCTTTCCTTTTCTATCCCTCGGCTCTCTTGCCTCGCTTTCCTTTTTCTTACTCTTTATTTTCGCCTCTCCGGCTACCAGAACTGAGATAGAGGAGGAGTCTGCGGCACTGTTGGAGCAGACTCCAAAAAAAAACAAACTCCTGTAGCAGGTGCGCGCCTCCGGCTTAACCCAAGCTGTAATGAATGGTGAAGATACAAGAGAAGATCAAGAATTACGGTAGGTACGTAATTTTCATTTTTCCCCCTTTCTCCTCCAGCTCTGTTTCTACCCCGGTCTTTTTATTAATGTATGCATTCCACTCCCCAGATCTCCCTACTGTTATAACCCCCACTGTACCCCTACTCCTCTCTTTTTCTCTACCTCTTCTTTTTACTCAACATGTTTGGTTTTTTGTTCCTTGTGCATTGTGTACCATTACTGTTAAATTTCTTGCACAGTTTGTACTTGTACTGTTTTTCACGTGGTGCCTTGGTAAACTGTGCACTGTTTGTACTTACCTCTTACTTGTACTGTTTGACATGGAGCCTTTGTAAATGAGTCTCTGACTCAAAGGTTTTAATTCTGAGATTTCCATAAATAAATAAATTAATCACTTTGCTTATCTTCTCTGCCTTTGTCCTGTGGTAGCAGTTCCTCTTGTTTGGAAATAAGTGTGTGTATGTGGCCCCTTTCACTACATTTGTTCCTATCTTCCTCCTCCCTGCCCGGGGTATATCCCAGGTGGTTGCTATATGCTACATGTGCCCTGGGAAAACACAATTGAGCAGATACCTTATCTCTAAAGAGAAGTGATGCACTGTATTTTTGGACCAGTGTACTAGCTTCAGACAGGGTACATCCCCTGTGGTTGCTAGGAGAAGCAGGGCATGATCTTCCTGGACATAAGTCTCCACCACTCATTCACACTAATGGGAACTGCGCCGGAGGCACTAGGACCCAGCGGGAGCAAACTTTTGCTGGAGGCCAGGCGCCAGAATGGAGCCGAGGCCTTTGTGAGCCTCAGCTCGTCGTGTGGTAATGACTATCTCGGCGTCAACCCTCCAATCGCCTCAGTACCTTTTTTCCTGCCGTCGAGTGCGCTTCAGTGACGATGTCACTCGCCCTCCGGGAGTCAAACTTCAAACTAGCAGCATAGTTTTCAGTTTTGTTATTTTGTAGTAATATCTAGAATAAATATCGCTTAAGTTTATTCTTATTTACAAAGAAGTCTCAGCCTACTTTGACGGAGTCGACCATGAGCAGGTCAGTTGATGTTAGGGAGACCATTATGGCATGTTCAGTCAGTCGGGCTGGGTCCGGTCCGCTGCCTTCTCCGGAAGGGGGGTCTGACAACGGTCAGTCCAGTGCCCGAGGGGACGGGCGGTCCCCTCGGAAGCATAAAAATAAACGGTCGCATTCTCGGCACCGTTCCGCCTCAAGCTCTTCTTCGGCCCACAGGTCAAAAAAGAGAAGGCATCACTCGAGGTCACCCTCTGATATGTCTGCACGTAGACGGTCGGTTATTGGGGCTAGTTGCCGGTCTCCTCCTTCGGAGTCACCTGCTTCTGTTTCCAGTAGCCAACGTCTTCGACATCTGAGCCCTACCCCACCCTCTGGTAGGTCTTCAGATGAGCAGTTTCATCAGTGGGCCGCTCTTATGGAGCAGTGGGCTTGGAGGTTGGTTCAGCTGCCTGGCTCGGTCACTCAGGGGCCTTCAGGCTTCTTGGGAGACCAAGTAGGGCGGTTGAGCCTCCCTGGTCGTGCAGCACCGCTTTCGGTGCCGTCGGCTCCGCGCTTAGGTGTCTCTCCCCCCCCCCACCACATGGTTGCGGCGCAGGGGGCCACACTGATGCCTTTATCTCCTGCTCTTCTTCCTTCAAATCCTGTTTTTAGTCTTGGTGTTGGCGCCCTCGGCGTCGATAGCCCTTCAGCGCCCGTCCTCGACACGATGCATCTGCTCCGGCGTTATGGTGTCCTTCCTCTTGGCGCCGTGTGGCTTCTTGGCACCGTCACGACTCCTCCTTGCTTCTGTTTTGATTGCCATCCTTCTTGACGCGGGGTTCTTAGGGCATCTTCCACTTTTCAGGACTCCTTCTTTAACTCTTTTCCTTCATCCTTTTCCTCTGATTTTCACTCCTTTCCTGTCCATACAGTCCCTCCTGGACTGTCAGGAGATGACATTGAGCCTGACCCAGACCTTAGACTGGGTGATGAAGTGGATGAAGCAGGATCTATTCCTGCTGCAGAGCCTGTGGTCGAGGACCTGTCCTTTAAGTCTCTGCTGAAAAATTTGATTTCCACTCTTTCTCTCCAAACTACAGACATCGATCCTGGGAAATTGCTAAGACTCCAATACCTCCATGTTCCGGAGATCCCTACGGATTTGACTCCTCCGGTTCAGCCCTCCTTTGAGACGCTGTCTCAAATGGTATGGAATAATCCTGCTCTCACACCTTCGGTGGCTAAATCCATAGATAGGGAATACTCAGCCCCCAAGGATCGACCCGTTTTGGCGTCTCAAGCCTTTGCGGATCCTATTGTAGTACTGGCAGAGAATGATAAGGTCGTCATTCCCCAAGCTACTACAGCTCAACCTATTAACAAAGAATCTCGTAAGACAGACACTTTAGGTAAGAGAGTCTTTGTTGCTTCCACCCTAGGTATGCGTATTGCCAGCTACCAAGGCTATTTCTCTCAATATGAGTATATCCTTTGGCACTCTCTCAAACAGATGGTTGAAGTGCTACCGGAATCGGATACAAAGCCAGAGCTTCTTCAAACCATTACCAGAGGTATCGAATATAACAACCAGCAGGTTAAAGCAGCTATGGATGCTTTCGACACTGCTTCCCGAACGGCGGCAGCTGGTATTTGTACCCGTCGTCATTCCTGGCTGCGCACTTCAGGCTTCACGAATGACGCACAGCAGCAGGTAATGGCGTTGCCTTTTGATGGTGTGTATCTTTTCGGCCCTCAAGTAGAACAGGCTCTAGAAGCTACACAAAAGACTAGGTCAGCCATTAAGTTGGCTCGACCTCCTCCTGTCCCCTCTCGAGGGAGTGTTAATAAACGCCAGTTTCATAACCGTCAATCCTTTCAAGGCAGAAGCAGAGGAAGTTTCCATAAAAATCGAACTCCCAGCCTCAAAAGAAAATGCAACAGAAAGCGCAAGGGCCCAAAGCGCCCAGCGCCACCTTATGAGTTGCTGGCCCAAGTCCCATCTCAACTGCCCGAGGTGGACTCTTCCTCAGCGGTGGGAGGTAGTCTGATGCACTTCTACAATCAATGGAAGTCTGTAACCTCAGACAAATGGGTCCTCCGGATAATCCGCGAGGGGTATTCACTCAATCTTGTGGAGTCCCCTCCGGATCGTCCCCCCAAACGACAGCCCAGGCTGTCAACCCTTCAGTCAGACCTTCTCGTCGCCGAGATTCAGGGCCTTCTGAACAACAGGGCAGTAGAAGTTTTGCCGCTCTATCAACGGAACACAGGGTTCTACTCCCATTACTTTCTGGTTCCAAAGAAAACCGGGGGCATGTGCCCCATTTTGGATCTCAGAAAACTAAACGAATTTCTGCCCAAGGAGAAATTCAAAATGATTTCTCTAGGAACCTTGTTACCTTTGCTTCATCAACACCACTGGCTAGCCTCCCTAGACATGCAGGATGCTTACCAGCACATTTCTATTCACCCGAGGCATCACAAATTCCTGAGGTTTGTGGCTCTGGGACAGCATTATCAGTTCAGAGTCCTGCCCTTTGGGCTATCCTCGGCACCGCGAGTTTTTACAAAGTGTTGTGCAGTTCTCGTAGCGCATCTCAGAAAGATCGGAATACAGGTGTTCCCTTATCTGGGCGATTGGCTTCTGGCAAGTCCTTCCAGGCAGGGAACTCTGGACGCCATAGACATGGCTTTACGCTTTCTCACGTCCATGGGAGTTCTGCTAAACCTCTAAAAATCGCAGTTGCAGCCCTCCCAGAGGCTCCTTTTTATAGGAACTCTTCTGGAAACCTCCTGTGCGAAGGCTTTTCTTCCAGAGGACAGGAGGAGCGATATCCTTCAGATGGCCTGTCACATCGGGGAGAATAACTCGGTTCCAGCTCTCTCGATGCACTGGATGCTAGGTCTCATGGTATCCTCGGTGTTCACTGTACCCCTAGCACGTCTGCACATAACTTCTCAGTGGATGCTCAGTACTCAGTGGTCCCCAACCACTCAGCCGCAGTCCTATCCCATCAAGGTGACACAACCTCTAAAGAGGTCGCTCACCTGGTGGACGCAAGAGAACAATCTCCTAGAAGGGTATCCCTTTGCTCCTCTGGATCATCAGATTTCCATTACCACAGACACGTCCCTGATGGGGTGGAGAGCTCACTGTCAGGCTCTCCATACTCAATGTACGTGGACTCAGGTCGAGTCCCAGCTTCACGTAAATGTCCTAGAAATGAGAGCTGTCCTTTATGTGGTCCGAGCGTTGAAGGACATTCTCTGTCACAAGAACATTCTCCTTCAAACGGACAACAAAGCAGTGATGTATTACATCAGCAAGCAGGGCGGTGCTCACTCTTACCCTTCATGCAGGGAAGCGATGAGAGTGTGGGAATGGTGCTTGGAGCACAAGGCTCTAATTCAAGCGGTTTACCTACCGGGAGTACAGAACGAACTGGCAGACCGTCTCAGCAGAACAGAGACAGATCCTCACGAATGGTCTCTCGACTCAACCATAGTTCAGTCACTGTTCAAAGACTGGGGAACTCCAGACCTGGACCTTTTTGCATCCCCACTCAACGCAAAACTGCCTCTCTTCTGCTCCAGAAATCCAGGGCCTGGCATTTTCTGTCAGGATGCGTTCAGGCTGCAGTGGACAAAACGCTTTCTTTACGCCTTTCCACCTCTTCCTCTAATTCAGAGGGTACTTCTCAAGTTCGAATCCCAGGGGGACAAAATGATCCTCATTGCTCCCTTCTGGCCTCGACAGATGTGGTTTCCACTACTCAACAATATGTTGGCAGTTCCGACGAAACCACTCCCCTTCAGACGAACCTCTTGACTCACGGGTCTGTGGTCCATCCCAACCTGAGGTCGCTTCACCTTCATGCTTGGCTCCTGAAGAGGTAGAAGTAAACCGATTCAATGTCTCTCGAAGGGTTTCAGATATTCTTCTGGCTGCATGGAAACCAGCCACTAGGAAAACTTACACAGCCAAGTGGAAGCATTTTTTGCTCTGGTGTGCAAAGTCCTCTTTAAATCCCTTTTCCTGCCCACCAGATAAAATTCTGGAGTACCTCTTAGACCTCTCAAATTCAGGTCTGCAGTACTCTACAGTCAAAGTTCACCTTTGTGCCATTTCAGCTTATCATGAGCCGGTATTTTCCTTATCACTGGCTCAATTACCTGTGGCTAAGAGGTTTCTTAAAGGAATTCTGCATACCAGACCTCCTACAAGACGTCCAGTTGCAGCCTGGGACATTAATCTTGTGCTAGATATGCTCACTTGGAAACCTTTGAACCTCTGGCTACCTGTGAGCTAAAATTTCTCACCTGGAAGACAGCCTTCCTGGTGGCCATAACCTCAGCCCGCAAGGTCTCTGAGATATATGCCCTGGTCACAGACCCTCCGTATACTGTGTTCCATAAAGACAAAGTAGTCCTTAGAACTCATCCTAAATTTCTTCCTAAGGTTGTTTCGGAATTTCATCTAAACCAACCTTTGGTCCTTCCCTCTTACTTTGCGGACTTCCAAAATGAAGGAGAACGATCTCTTCATTCCTTGGACGTTAAGAGAGCTTTGCGTTTCTATCTAGATAGAACCAAGGACTTTCGAAAAGCCCAACAACTGTTTGTTTCCTTCAGCGAGACCCGGCTGGATCAACCTGTCGCTATCAGATGTATCTCAGCATGGCTAGTGGCATGCCTTCGCCACTGCTATTCCATGACACAGGTTAAGTTGGAGGGCAGGGTTTACGCTCACTCTACGAGCGGTCGCGGCATCTCTGGCGGAAATTCGCAACGTGCCCATTGCAGATATTTGCAACGCGGCTACCTGGAACTCAGTGCATACTTTCATTAAACATTATGCACTGGATGTCCATGCAAGATGACATTCTTCCTTTGGCAGAACCATCCTTAATGGACTTCTGTCCTAAAACTGTGAGCTCTTGGTCTCTCCTGCCGCCCTCTCGGGGGATTATTAGCTTAGTACTCTCCCATTAGTGTGAATGAGTGGTGGAAACTTATGTCCAGGAAGATATGAAAATTACGTACCTACCGTAATTCTTGATCTTCTTGGACGAGTCTCCACCACTCATTCACACGCCCACCCTCCGTCCCCTGAGCTCACCTCTATTGTTGGTCTTCACTCCCTCAAATCTTTCGGCTGTGAAGACTTCTTTGTTGATCCTTCTTATACAGGTCGTCCGGACTATCTTGTGTCTGGTTTTTGGTTAGGCTGTCCTTCTAGGTTAGTTACGCTGCACCTCCTCGGAAAAAAAGGTACTGAGGTGGTTGGAGGGTCGACGCCGAGATAGTCATTACCCCACGAGCTGACGCTCGTGGTGCCGCTCCTCGTGGCTCCATCTCTGGCGCCGGCCCTCCAGCAAAAAGTTTGATACCTCTGGGTCCTAGTGCCTCCAGCGCAGTTCCCATTAGTGTGAATGAGTGGTGGAGACTCATCCAAGAAGATCAAGAATTACGGTAGGTACATAATTTTCATTTCTTATATGTTGGGAATTTTCAAGTGGTATCCCTTATCACGTATCTCCCACTCCACCTGGGGCATGCCAGAGGATATAACCACATCTTGCCTCCCTAGGACTGTTAGTCCTACAACTCCTATGCTGTCCATTCTTACTGTCTCTCATCTGTCATAGAGAAACAAGGTTATGAGTTTATTCTCAAGTTTACTCAGGTTCTATCTGGTGACATGAAATTATTGCTTTTGAGAGAGTCTAGATGTCATTTTTCCATTTTGGGGCATTTTTACCATCTCATTTGCAAGGGGTCCCAACTGGACTTCCCCTTTTGCTACTTCTGCCAGAGCCATTTGCTCAGGGCTGCTGCCTTATCTTTACCTACCACTTTCCACACTCTGGCTAGTGGTAAGAGACTGTGCACTACAATAAAGGGGCTAGGTGCCCATGAGTCAGGGAGCCATGCTTAGAAAAAATATACAACTCACCAAAACAAAGGTGCTCCAAAGAATAGACTCCAAAACCGATGATATTGCGCAAGTGAGTAGTTCACTACCCTGATGCTTCAGACTCTAGGTTCTTCCTCAGAGTGGCATCCAGTGGAAGAACTTGGTTAAAGTTCGGAGTACCCGAGTAGCTGGTGGTGCAGTCTGATCTTCCTGGACATAAAGTCTCCACCACTCATTCACACTAATGGGAGTACGCCGGAGGCGCTAGGACCCAGCGGAAGCCAAACTTTTTCAGGAGGGCTGGCGCCGAGATGGAGCCGTGAGGAAGCAGCACCGCGAGCCAGGCTCATGCGGTATAGACTTAACTGTCAACCCTCCAACTGCTTCAGTTCCTTTTTTCCCCCCGCTGTCGAGTGCACTTCAGTGACAATGACAAAGCTCGCCTGCCGGGAGTCAAACTTAAAACTAGCAGCTTAGTTTTCATTTTTATTATTTTGTATTTTATCACGAAATGTACCGATTTACATCTTAATAAATTACTTGTACTTACTTATGGAATTCATTTTGACACATAACTTCAGCTTCAATGGTAAACATTATGTTCAAACTATGGGAACAGCAATGGGCACCAAAATGGCTCCACAGTATGCTAACCTCTTTATGGCTGACTTGGAGGAGGATTTTTTAAGGCAGTATCCCCACAAACCACTAGCTTATTTCCGTTACATTGATGATTTGTTTATCATCTGGACGGAGGGCACAGATGCACTCAAAGATTTTCATCACAAACTTAATAATCTCCACCCTACCATAAAGCTTACCCTAGAGTACTCTACCACCAAGGTTAATTTTCTGGACACCACAGTCACCATTAAGGATGGAACCTTACATACATGTATTTACAGGAAGCCAACAGACAGACAGAGATACCTGCACAAGAAAAGTAATCACCCAAACCATACAAAAAAATCTGTCATATACAGTCAAGCACTCCATTGTCACCGTATTTGTTCAAATGAGGTTGACAGAGATACACATTTGGCTATGTTGAAAACCACCTTTATTGAGCAGGGACACTCTTCCAGGGAAATTGACAGGATAACAGAACGGGCAACGCAATTACTAAGACAACAATTACTTCAATATAAAGAAAAGACAGCTACAGACAGAATACCCTTGATAGTCACATATCACCCAGACCTTGAACGTCTGCGTAAGATTATTAAAGATCTCCACCCAATATTTAGTGAGGATGAAACCCTTAATTGTATTTTTAAGGAACTCCCACTACTATCTTTTAAACAACCACCAAATTTATCCAGCCTAATTGTTAGGAGCAAACTTTCGCCGGAACAGAATACCATGTCACACAATGGCACACGACTCTGCAATCAACGCCCCTGTAAGACTTGTTGGCTCATTTCTACCTCGGACTGTGTGGTTACATCACAAAACAGACAATTCCAGGTGCATGGGAGTTATACATGCATGTCACGACATGTTGTTTATTTCATTCAGTGCAAGAGATGTCCACAAACAGGTTATGTTGGAGAGACACACCAACAGCTCCGCACTAGGATGAACTCATACAGACATACTATTAAAACAAAGAAGACTGAAAAACCAGTGGGGCACCACTTCTCCCAGCCTGACCACTCAATCTCAGATATGTCAGTAATGGTCTTAAAAGGAAATCTCAAAAACACACAACAGAGGCGAGCTTTTGAGATTAAACTTATTTTTACATCTCAATATGGTAGCAGATGAGATGAACGCTGATCTTGGTTTTATGGGACACTACAGAAACTAACATCCACAGACCTTTTCTTCTTCAGACTGACATATTATAGGACTTCAGCATGTGTGGGATGTAGGTGCGTGTGTGTATGTGTGTGGGTATATGTTGTGAGGTATGTGATATAACAGATGTGGGGCTTGCTGTCACATTGAGGTAAGTCTCTATTTAGATATATGGTGTTACAATGTGTTACTATTCTTACTTCATACACATAATGAATATTAATTCCTCCTTACTTTTTATCTTTGCCTGGGGGTGGGATTGATTCCATTGCACCATATTCAGATTATCTAGCCTGCTACTGTACATACAGGAGTGTTATCATATACTGTCACATATAATTTTTGTAACTGTACATATTGGGGTGCGTGATCTCATTTGCATGGGGGTCCTGCACAGATCTTTTTACATTAGGCTAATATTGTAGTAATTTGTGGATATGTAGGTATGTTAGACTTCTGGTCTTACACACATTCTTTATATTCACTTCTAGTTACCTTATCCTGGGGAGGGTGGAAGGTTTATTTCATGGTTGTTCTATCCAGTATCCTTGGAAATGTTACTGTGCAGATAGTAACACAGTTAAATAGTGTCACATTTTTGCTCTGTAGGTATTAGGAGGCATAAGCCCTTTTACTCAGGATTTCATGACAAGTTGAATTCCTTTGGGGAACAATTGCAGTGACTGAAGTGAATATAGGTTCACTAGGAGAGAGAGTGTGGTGTGTGTGTGTGTGTGGGTGTGTGTGGAGAGAGAGAGAAGGGGAAAAAAGGGGAGACAACATTCTGTTATAGAGCTCTCACCCACATTATGGTGATGTGGGGTGGGTTAGGTGTATTGTTTGTGTGAAGAGGAGGAGAGAAATTACATTTTATCTTTCTTTCAGATTCCTTAGATACTTGTGGCACATCAAGTTGTTACATTCTCAGTGTATATTGACATCAGTACATATCGGGCTACATGGTCTTAATTCCTTGAGGTTCCTCGACTAGAGTTTTTTGTTTGACACTAATATTATCAATTTATATTTAAATTATCATTTATATAGTCCTGAGGTTTTTGAAATTTCTTGGGCCTTATACCTAGCTGGAGAGTACAGCTGGGTGACAGGTCCAGCTAGGTTTTACACATCACAGTGTGCACGGATGTCTTTAAGACAACTTTACTGGTAAATTCTTGTCTATAATGCAGACATTGAAACTTAATGAGCCGTATAACAATCTTAGTTTGTCTTTAGCCTGGGTGGGGGGCTGCCTTTCAGTAATCACATCCTTATACTAACTGTGACACTCATGGCTTGAATTAGGAGTTATCTGCTTCAGCAGTGTTATCTTATGTCAATTAAATTTATATGCAGTAGGATTCTTTGTATGTGTGTTCCACCAAGCACGTTTAACCCAAGGTTGCTTCTGGCTACGTGATGAGCCTGGTCGGGTAAGACGTCCCTCGCGCTGCTCCCGGGCCTCTAAGTTCTAAAATACCCCTCGCAGCGTTGCAAACCTGATCTAATCTCACAGAAGGGGCTCTCCAGATTTAATAAGGTGTCCGGACGTGGCTTTGGCGAGTAGTGACTCGCGATCTACAATTTAGCTCTTGACTCGCGGTGAGTGGCCCGACGGCAAAGTAGAACTGCAACACTAGAGTGGAATGGACCCTGAGAAGGCTGAATCTTTGGCTGGAAGGGCCCCAGCCTCCAAGCGGCCCAAATCACAGCTCTCAACTCTAGGAGAGCAGGAGGAAGCAGAAAATATAGAAGGGGCTAGCCCAAATGGGGAGATATCCAGAAATCAAGCAGCTCTTAAAGGGCTAATCATGGACTTTGCTGAAGTGAACAGCGCTGCAAATGTTAGCTCAGAGGATGGGCGATGCTGAAGCCCGACTGGCATCCCAAGAAAGGAAACTCTCCACTGCAGAACAAGAGTTGGTAGTGGTCAAAAGGCAAATTAAAAAGCTGGAGGACAGAATTGAAGACCAAGAGTCAAGAAGTAGGAGGAACAACCTAATTTTGGCAGAGTTGCCAGAGAGAGCAGAAGGGTCAGATTGCATCTCCTACATTCAAGAAATGTTGCTTAAAATGTTTGGCCCCACACCTTATGGAGATGCCTAAAACCTGGATAGGGCACATAGAGCATTAAGAGAAACTCCCCCTCCAGGAGCAAGACCGAGGGTAATTATCATGCGCTTTCTCAACTATAAGGAAAAGATGCATGTTCTATCTGCTGCGAGGCAGAAGAAGCCTTTGCAGTGGAATGGAGCCACCTTGTGGTTATTTCAAGATCAAACACCTTCCGTAAGAGAAAAACAGAAAGAATACCTCGATATTAAAAAGTATATATCTAGCTGTAATCAAGTTTCGTCTTTTGTACCCTGCCATATTGGTGATGCGACTCCAAGCAGGGGAAAAGCGCTTTCTTACCGCGAAGGAGGCTCTGGAAGGGCTACGGGTGGATCTCCCTGAGCTATTTAGAGCACCGAGCTGAGACGAAATAGAGTTCAAGAGCAAGCTGTGATGTGGACCAACTTGGACTTTTGGGGACTTGCTCAGGGTGGGGTACCTCTTCAATTTTTGGGGTTTTAAATTTACATTTATAATTACAGGATGTGGGAAGGCTTGAAAAACTGATCAAGACGAGGGAAGGGGCCATTATTGGAATGTTATTTGGGTTCCATGGCGACATGAGAAATGATCTGAAACAAGTACTTTTAGGTGGGCATATAAAAGAATAGGATAAACATTACTTCCCTAACAGTAGCAGCATTAGGAAAGCGATACTTAGGGAACTGGCAGTGAGAATGGAGGTTGCAGGTTTCTGGTTGGAGCGTTCCTGGATAAGCCCACGAGTGCTCCTCCAGTATTTGGTATTCGGTGTTTTAGCTAGGCCCCCTGGGTCAAATCATTTATACTCCTGGAGGCCAGACCAGAAATGGTCTGGAATGTAATTCGAAGGCGAAAAAGGTCACTGAAGGATTTGGGAATAGCCTGGGGGGTGGGGACCTAGGAAGGGCTGGTTATAAAGAGAAACTGCTACCGGAGGATGATCCATTGAAGAAGAGAGGGACTTAGTCGTTATTGTTACCCTGGTAAGTTGAGAACTTGGAGTAGCAGCACATGGGGTATATAAGATTGCTGTGTGTTTGGTTGGGGTTATTGATTCGACGGATAAGGCTAACTGAAGTTGAATCCAGAGTATTATAGGGGATTACCTAAGGGTGACATAGAGGAATCATTTCAAGGCTAGAGTAGGGTCCTCTCGAAAGTTGTGACAGGTTTTAGAGGTAGGGAACAGCAGAACAGGAGCTCATCGAAGATCCGCGTATAGGAGGAGGCGATCTAGGGATCGGGGCAAGGGGCAGGGAGAGGAAGGTTATGGAGAGAGAGTTCCCTTGGTGGGGAGTAAAACGGGCAGAGCTAGACCGGATTTTGGTGATTAAATGCCCTAAAGTGAATTCTAGATTAGGTTCATGGCAAATGTTAAAATAATTTCGTGGAATGTTAAAGGACTCAGGGGTAGACGTAAAAGAATGGTAATATTGAGACAACTGGATCATATGGGGGCCCAAATCGCAGCCCTACAGGAAACGCATCTACTGACGGAGGAACTGAATAGTCTGAGGCGATTTTGGGTGGGGCAGGTTTTTGGCATAGGGAAAGAGAGAGCTCCGGGCGGGGTTGTGATTTTAATCAGAAAGACATATCCCTTTGTTGTAGAGCAGGTTTCTGTAAGAGAGGATGGTAGAGCTATTTTTATTTCGGCCTTACACATGGGAGGTCGTCTCCCGATAGCCTCTATATACGGACCAACCCTTCTAAGCCAGAATTCTTTGCTTCTATAGAGAGGATATTGCTGGATATATGGGACACCTCTTATTTTGGCAGGGACTGGAATATAACTAGCGGATAATATGAGATAGGTCTCCAGCCATAAATAGACCCTTAACGAAAGCCCAGGTGGCCCTGAATTAGTTGTTAGAGGCCACGGCCTTGGTGGACCTGATGCGGTCCCACCTCATAGGAAATAACACGATGACTTTTTACTCAGCAGTACACAAGACCCATTCTCGGATAGACTTTTTTTTAGTTAATAGGGAGGTGCTGTTGGGAGTAAAGGGAGTTTCAGTAGAGGGTAGAACTTTCTCTGATCATTCCCCAGTTGTGTTATTATGGGAACTGATATCGGGACACCCCAGACCCTTTAGATGGAGGTTGGCGACACACTCTTGTCAGATGTTATAGCTAAGGATAGTTTAGAAGGTGCCTAATAGAAATCATACATCAACTACCTACACTATCTGATAAAAAACAACTTGGCCAACATGTAAAGTATTATTTGCAGGTAAGGCCCAAGATTGGACAGCTGGAAATAACAGACTCAGAAGGGCAAAGAGGACTTTATTCTGGGGCTGTTAGCTCTTGGCTCCATTGGAGGGTTCATCAGATGAAATTGTCAGGAACTTAAAAGCCTAAGACGGAAGTAGAAGATATTGTTTATAGTAAGGTGGACTTTTGGTTAGCTAAATCAATGCTAAATACCTCCTAAGGGTGATGTTCCAGGGCGTTGTTGCAGCCAGAGTCAGGGAGTGGGAGGCTAGCAGGACAATAACAGTAATTAATCAGGAGGAAACATATTATAGATCCCAAGAACTTGCAGATACTTTTGCAATGTACTTCAAGGATCCATATCAGCTGAAAACAATGTAGGGACGAGGAAATCAATGCATTTTAGAGGAATACCCTTGCCGGCATTGGAAGCCGCACAAGCAGCAGAGTTGGAGGCACCTATTGGACAACGGAAATTCTGGAGGTTGTTAAATCTTACCGTGGGTAAACGCCAGGACCAGATGGCCTTACAGCCAAGTTCTACCAAACGTATATACATATTCTGCTGCCTCTCCTCCAAGAATTCTATAACAAGGTAATGCAAGAGGGTGTTCATCATCCCCCCCTTTGTCAGGCTTATATTACTTTAATTCCGAAACCAAATAAACCTAAGAACGTATTGTCTAGCTACAGGCCGATAGCACTAATGAACCAGGACATCAAGATTCTTACTAAAATTTTAGCTAATAGAATATGGCGAACTGCGGTGGGGTTGATTAGTAGAGAACAAGTAGGCTTTATGCCAGGAGGGGAGTCATGATGCCCTGAGGAAATTGCATCATATCATACACTATGCATCAGATTGTAAAATACCCTAGCTTTGATATCTTTAGATGCAGAAAAGGCCTTTGATAGGGTCTCCATGCTTTTCTGTTTGCTACAATGGAAAGGATGGATTTCCTCAGAGGTTGCTTAGGGAATAAAAATGTGTCTGACCCCTCTGCTAGAGTTTTGTGCAATGGTTACATATCCAAGAAATACAACTGAAAATGGACCCGCCAAGGTGCCCCCTCTCCCCAATACTATTTAACATTTATCTGGAACCCTTGCTGAGGATAATCAATAATGATAGATATGTTAGGGGGGTTGAGATATTGGGGCAGGAATTAAAACTATCAGTCTTTGCTGATGACGTGCTTCTGCACTTGAGGACCCGGCAGATGGGTTGGAGAGGGTAAGGGAGCTAATAGGGCACTTTGCTAGGGTATCTAACTTCGCCTTGAATCTAACTAAAACCCAAATCCTCCACTGTCTCCTTATGTATATAAGGCAGATTTTACCAGCTCCAAATCCAATGGATGCCTGATAAGATCAAATACTTGGGTATCTGGATTACTAGAAACCCTGAGATGGGGCAGAAGTGAATATGGAAGAGACATTATCAGGAATCAATGGGGACATAACAAGATGGAATAAGCAGTCGTTGAATTTTATGGCAAGACTTGGGTTAATTAAGATGAATTTACTGCCAAGACTGCTATACCCGGTTTATCTAGCCCCATATTATATCCCCAAAAAATGGTTTAGCAAGGTTAAAAAGCTAATCTCAGATTTTCTGTAGATACGTAAGCACGCGAGAAAATATAAAGCCCTGTGCCTACCCGCTACTTACGGAGATTAAGTTGCCAGATCTTCACTTGTATTATGTGGCGGGTCAGTTGGGTCTCATGACTCGATGGAATAAAGGGAACAGGGAGAGTTTACAGCCGGAATGGCTCCAGTTGGAGACCCAAATGATGAAGAGGCAGGACTTTCCCTGGAGGGGTCCGCTGTCAGCTGATATAACCAAATATTTTAAGCGGAATAGAAAAATCCGGTAGTGAAAACAGCAGAAGCTTGGTGGTCGAGCTTGTCCAGGGTCCAGAAAAGAGATCAAAAGAGGCCATAAAACAGCCTTTATTGGGTAATCCCAACTTGCTTATAGGAACAGGGTACTAAAAGGGAACTGGGCTATTTGGGTTCCAGGTCTGAGAATAGAAGATGTAATCCGAGATTCTAAAGTGGTTCTTCCACCACAATGTCACAGAATGGCTTATTTTCCCAGATTACAACTCACAAACATGTTACAGGGAGAGTTAAGAAGGCTTGGGGGGTTCACAGAAGAGTCGCTTAGTTGGGACGACCTGGAGGGGGTTGATCCAAGCTCAAGGATCTTATCACAGGTCTATAAAACCATTCTTAGTTTCATGGGCCCGAGGGTACCTCCGTCAGTGAATTATTGGGATAGGGCTTTAGCCTAATAGGAATGATTGGGCTAGTGTGTGGAAAAACACTAGGTACAATGTGATTCAAAGCATAAAAACTTGCACTTTTTATTGTCTCAAATATATACTATACCCCTTGAAGCTATGTAAGAAGGCCTACAGCAGACAGACCTGTGTTTTAGGTGCGGTATGAGAGGGTGATTTGATACACATATTGTGGAGATGTACCAGAATATCTCGGTATGGGATGAGATAAAGAGGCGAATGGATCCATTGATGGACTACTCAGACTTTATAAACCGGAGATCTGCATCTTGGGGACTTGTCACTAGTAACTGGAGCTGTTGCTAAATATCATGTATCCCTGATGGCAGGAGTAGTTAAATCTTATGTGGTCCAGCACTGGAAGGATGGTCGGTTATATGGGTATGGTCAATGGTTAAAAGATCTTATCGGGATGTTAGCTAGACTTAAGAGGCATCTATATGCAGAAGGGAAAGTAGAGGTATACACCAAAAAATGGGCAGCCCTAGAGGCAATATACTCTCTACAAGAAGTAGAGAGTTCGACACAGGTCTGTCTCCTGGGCAGTGACTAACTGAAGTAACCTAGCAGATTTGACTAGAGGGTATTTAATCTCTTGAATAAGATTAGGATGGATATCAACTGATGATAGGTGAAGCGGGTAGGGCTTAGTGGGTGACATAGATAAGGGTCTGCCTGACCTATGGATGACCGAGGGACTCTCTCTCTTCCGGGGGATGCAGAGGGAACGCACTCCTACCCGGGCTAACACTAGGGTAGATGAGGTCGAGATGGAATGTTTATGAAGATATAGAGAACCTGAGTAAGTATAGAGCAGGGAGTAAGGGAATAGGTAGTTTATAAGCTTTAAATTTAATCAGGTAAGGGTTTTCTTGTTCTTTTTTTTTTTTTTCTTTTCCCCTTTTGACAAACGGGGTGAGGAGGGGTGACGATTCCTCTGCATATATATATAGTTAGATGTATATAGTTGGCACGGCCAGTTTTGGGACTGTGCACCCCGGGTTCCGGGCTATGTGTGTATGTCTGTTTATTGTTTGTTTGTAAAAATAAGAATCAATAAAGACTGGTTTAAAAAAAAAAAATAAAGGTTGCTTCTGGCTGAAGGCAGTATGGTACTGTTAAACTTCTCTGACATCATCTTCTGTGTTTTTTTTTTAAATGAGTATTTTAAACCAATGGGGATTTTTTTCTGTTTTTCTCTGCATTATCTAGCTGTTATAAGTACTGTATTTTCTAAACAACTGCCATGAGCTTCTGAAGAAGGACTGGTTGGTCCGAAAGCTAGAGCACTTTGTTCTTGTTGTTACATCTATGTTGGTCCATTAAAAGGTATCAAATCATTTGCTTCTGAATCTTACTTGTACAAGAAAGAAGTCTTCAGCCCTCCATTGACGGAGTCGACCATGAGTGGGACATGTGACAGTAGGGAGACTTTGTATGAAGCTTTTAGTCAGCTGGGCGGGTCTGGTCCGCTGCCCTCTCCGGAGGGGGTCTGACAACGGACAGTCCAGTGCTCGGGGGGTGATGGGCGGTCCATCCCAAAAAGCATAAAAAAAAAAAAATCACATTCATGGCACCGTTTGACCTCGAGCTGTTCTTCGGCCCACCGGTCGAAAAAGAAACTGTATCACTCGAGGTTGCCCTCTGGTACGTGTGCGCGTAGACGGTCGGTTGTTAGGATCAGGAACTGGTCTCTGCTTCTTTCGGAGTCGCCGATTTCTGTCTCTAGTAGTGGGCTTCTTCAACACCGGAGCTTCTCTACGCCGATTTAGAAGGTCCTCCGACAAGCAGTTTCACCATTGGGCCGCTCTTATGAAGCAGTGGGCTCGGAGGTTGTCCCGGCTGCCTGAACCGGCCAGTTTGTCGCTGGGGCTTTTGGGCCTGTCGGTTTCAGATTGTCAGGCGGGGTGGCTAGGACTTCCTAGTCACGCGGCACCTTCTTCGGTGCCGTCGACTCTGCGCTCTGGTGTCTATCCCCCTCACATAGCAGCGGTACAGGGGTCCACACTGATGCCTTTATCGCCTGCCAGTTTTCATCCTTTACCTTCAAATTGCAGTTCTCAGACTTCTGCAAGGGTGCTGTTGCCTGCAGTGCCAGCTTCTCCGGCGCCGAGGTCCTTTTTGGCACCACAGGTGGCGTCTGTACCATCTGCGGCGCTGCATGCCCTGTTGGCGCCGTCCTCAGAGCCGGGGTTGGTATCGGTGCCGTGTGTGGTGCCACACTACCCGTTGGCGCCGTCCTCGGCTCCGGGGGTGGCATTGGTGCCAGGTGCGGTACTGCGCTCCCTACCGGCGTCATGCGCAGCACCGTTTTCTGTGTCGGCACTGTCTCTGTACTCTACGGCATTCTCCTCGACAGCGTTGAGGATGTGTACAGCGCTGCATATTTTCCAGAGGTTTTCGAATCCAATTCTTTCTCCTTCTCCTCTTCCTTCTGGTTTTTATTCCTTTCCTGTCTATACAGTCCCCCCTGGACTGTCAGGAGATGATTTTGAGCCCGATCCAGATCTTCGGCTGGGTGATGATGTTGATGCCAATTCCTCCCTGGGTGGGTAGGGATCAGTCTTCCTGCAGAGCCTGTTGTTGAAGACCTTTCCTTTAAGTGTGTGCTTAAGAAATCAGATTCTCCTCCTTCTCTCCAGACCATGGAAATCGATCCTGGGAAGCTTCTGCGTCTCCAATATCTACATGTTCCGGAAATCCCTTTGGATTTAACCCCTCTGGTACAGCCCTCTTTCGAGACTCTTTCCCAGATGGTGTGCAAGAATCCGGCTCTTATTCCTTCAGTGGCCAAGTCCATAGATAGGAAATATGCCCTTCCCAAGGATCGCCCCCATCTTGGCCTCACAGGCCTTTTCTAATGCCATTGTGGTCCTGGCAGAGAGTGATGAGGCTGTCCTCCCTCAGGAATCCACGGCCCATCCTATAAACAAAGACTCTTGCATGATAGACACCTTGGGTAAGAGAGTCTTTGCTGCCTCAACCCTGGACATGCGTATTGCTAACTACCAGGGTTATTTTTCTCAGTACGAGTATGTTCTTTGGCATTCGCTCAAAGCAACGGTAGAAGCTCTGCCTGACTCTGAGGTTAATTCAGAGTTACTACAGACCATAACTAGGGGTATCGAGTCCAGTAATCAACAAATTAAAGCTGCAGTGAACGCTTTCAATACTGCTTCCAGTGCGGTGGCGGCTGGCATTTGCACCCGTCGCCAGTCCTGGTTGCGTACTTTGGGCTTTACGAATGACTCCCAACAAAATGTCATGGCCTTACCTTTCGACTGTATCTGTTTGGACCTCAGGTAGAACAAGCACTAGAGGCCACATAGAAGACTAGGTCTGCCATTAAGACAGCTAGACTTCCGCCCCGCTCCCTCTCGAGGAGGTGGGAACAAGAATCAGTTTTACAACAGTCACTCCTTTCATGGCAAAGGCAGAGGAGGCTTTAACAGAAACAAAACCCCCTCAGCCACAAAAGAAAATGCAGCAGAAAGCACAAGGCCCAAAAGCGCCCAGTGCCACCTTCTGAGTTTCCAGCCCAGGTCCCACCTCAGGGGGACTGTTCCTCGACAGTGGGAGGATGTCTGACTCAGTTCTATGACCAGTGGAAATCTATAACATCAGACAAATGGGTCCTCGGGATAATCCACGAGAGGTACTCTCTCAATCTGTCGGAAACCCCTCTGGATCATCCTCCCAAAGCGACAGCCCAGGCTATCTGTGGCACAGACAGACCTTCTTGCTTCCGAGGTTCAAGGCCTTCTGAACAACAGGGCAGTAGAAATAGTTCCGCTTGATCAACAAAACACAGGTTTCTACTCCCATTACTTTCTGGTTCCAAAGAAAAATGGCGGCATGTGCCCTATTCTGGATCTCAGCAAGTTAAACAAATTCCTTCACATGGAAAAGTTCATGATGATATCACTTGGTACCCTACTACCTTTGATTCATCAACACAATTGGCTAGCCACCCTGGACATGCAGAGTGCCTACCAGCACATGCACATACACCTAAATCACCACAAATACCAAAGGTTCATGGTTTTGGGTCAGCACTATCAATTCAGAGTCCTGAAGTTTGGGCTCTCCGCGGCGCCTTGAGTTTTTACAAAGTGCTGTGCAGTTCTTACGGCTCATCTAGGGAAAATAGGAATCCAAGTATTCCCATATCTGGACGATTGGCTTCTAGCAAGTTTCTCCAGGCAAGAGACTCTGGAGGTCGTGGCCACGGCGTCAGACTTCCTCACATCCATGGGAGTCCTGCTGAACTTCAGAAAGTCACAGTTACAGCCCTCCCAGAAGCTCCTTTTTATAGAATCCTTCTAGACACTTCCTGTGCGAAAGTCTTTCTTCCGGAGGACAGAAGGAGTGATATCCTGCAGACGGCCCACTGCATCAGAGAACATAGCTCAGTGTGAGCTCTCTCGATGCAGCGGATGCTGGGTCTCATGGCATCCTTGGTGTTCACTGTACTTTTGGCTCATCTCCACATGAGAACCTCTCAGTGGATGCTCAGTACTCAGTGGTCACCAGCAACTCACCCTCAGTCCTTACTCATCAAGGTGACGGAACCTCTGAAGAGGTCACTCACCTGGTGGTCTCAGGAGGACAACCTTCTGAAATGATATCCCTTCGCCCCTCTGGATCATCAGATCTCCAGTACTACAGATGCATCCCTGATGGGCTGGGAGCTCACTGCCGGGATCTCCAAACCCAGGGTACGTGGACTTGGTACAAGTCCCAACTTCAGATAAACGTCCTGGAAATGAGAGCCGTCCTCTATGCAGTCAGAGATTTGTATGACATACTGTCTCAAGAACATTCTCCTTCAAGTGGACAACAAGGCAGTGATGTACTACATCAACAAACAGGGCACCCTAGAGCACACTCTTACCCATTATGCAGGGAAGCAATGAGAGTGTGGGAATGGTGCCTGGAACACAAGGCTCTGATTCAGGCGGTTTACCTGCCAGGAGTACAAAACGAACTGGCAGACCGTCTTAGCAGAAAGGAGACATATCCTCACGAGTGGTCTCTCGACTTAACAGTCGTTCAGTCACTCTTCGGAGCGTGGGGAACTCCAGACATGGACTTGTTTGCGTTCCCACTCAATGCAAAACTGCCTCTCTTCTGCTCCAGAAATCCAGGACCTGGCATATTTTGTCAGGATGCATTCAGGCTGCAGTGGGCAAAACGCTTTGTATACACATTTCTTCCTCTTCCTCTAATTCAGAGGGTACTGCTCAGACTGGAGGCACAGGGGAGCAGAATGATTCTCATCGCCCCATTCTGGCCTCATCAGATCTGGTTTCCCCTAATCAACAGACTATCAGAAACCTCTCCAAAACCGCTTCCCCTTCAGTTGAACCTTCTGACCCAGGGCCCTGCTGTCCATCCCAGCCTGAGGTCTCTTCACCTCCACGCTTAGCTCCTGGGGAGATAGAGGTGAATAGGTCTAATGTATCTTATCTGTGTCAGTCTTCACCATTCATCACTATTGGGTACTGCGCCTGAACTAGGACCCTGCAGGAGACTTTTTTTTTGTCATGGGCAGAGCCGGCGGGGAGCAGGCGCGCCCTGGAAACCCGACATTCCATGTCGCGCTCCAGGATTGGCAGTTAGCTCTCATCGACTCCGCCCCAGCCCCAGTTCTTTTTCTCCCGCCATCAAGTGTGGATCCTCGCATGTGAGACTGAAACTTTGCGGCTTAATCCATCGTGCTTTAGCGCTTTTACAGTTGCCTCGGTTCTGCTCGCCTACTCGATGTCGCTTCAAGTACTGGTAAGATCTTTCCTTTTTATTAAGCGACGTCTCGTCGAGGTGGCAAAAAGTCGTCAGAAGCGGGGCGGCCCCCTATGCGTCGGTGCCCCTGTGGCCACCTTTATTCCGTAGCAGACCAGCATAACCGCTGCCTTTCCTGCCTCGATCACAATATGGATAACTGCGGCGGACCACAGTGTGATTGAAAACCGCGTGTTGAAGGTCTGACGCCACCGACTTTGGGAGGTCAAATTCGTAGTCGCCGGGCCAAGGCCAGGATTCTCGCCCCTTCCTCCAGGTCCCCGGCCAGTCCTATACGGCCCATGGAGGAGGGAACACCCACCTCATCTAGCCTTGCTGCAGCGGGGGTTTCTTCCACTGTGCAGGAGGCCGAAGCTGGCCCACTTGGGGGTCAGCCGGGAGGCACCGCATCGGCAGTCGCTGCTTCGGTGGCGAAGGCTCCCTTGATGTCGTGTTCCGGGCCCTTTGAGGCCAGGCCGGCACCATTCTTGGCGCCATCTCATGGCGCTGCTCTTGGTCCCAGTGCCATAGACTGTTAGTGCGGCCCCGCAGTCAGTGTCTGGCCTTCTGTCGCTGCCGTTGTGTCTGATGCTGTTCGTGGCGTTGGGGTTCTCGGCAGCATCTGGGGTGGTAGACTGGTTGTTTCTGGGCCTGGTTCTGGTCCCGGTGCCATGCGCGGTGCCGGAGATGGGGTCAGCACCGCAGACGGGCTGATCCTACCTGCGGTACCACTTGCGGCATCGGAGTGTTGTGCGGCACCGTGTTCGGGGCTGCGCCTGTCTTCGTTGCCACTTGCGGCACCAGGGTGGGTGTCGTAGTCGGGCGCGGTGCCGCGTTGGGTTTTGCGTTTTGGGGCATCGGATTGGGTCGCAGGGTCGCACCCAAGTCCGGGGCCATTCGTGGCGCCGGAGTGGGTGTCGGCGCCTTGCGTGGAACTGTGCTTCTTTCTGTTGGCGTTGGAAGAGTTGAATCCCAATGTGCCCTGCCTCAGGGTCCAGGAACTGGAGGGGTCCATGGGGTTGTCTGGCATCTGACCTCAGAGCTTGCTTCTTTGGAGGCGGACTCTGGGTCTGATCCAGAATGGCTCCCAGGTTCCTCGGAATCTTTGGACCCCTCTGTTTCCAGCATCTTGGCCTCCACTCAGCCTCCCTCTGGGAATCGTCTCTCGCCGGTGGACCTCAGGGTCAGGGGGTCTGACCAGCCAGCGGTGGTCCCTGTGATTACTACTGCGCAGCCTGGGGTCACTAGCATGACTGTTTCTCCAGTTGGGGCACCCCCCTCCTTGATGTGTTTGGACAGCCCAAGTTTAGGGCAGCCCGGGGCTCATCAGGAGGGGGAGGGTACGGTTCCCTGGGTGGACTCCTCAGAGGCTGCTTGGAGGTGTCAGCTACCTAGGCTGGTGGCTAAGAGGATGAGGTCCCTCTCTGACTCCGAAGGGTTGAGAGGTAGAGGTGTGGCGCAGCAAGCCCTTTCTTAAGCCCAGCCAGGTTCTGGTAGGATCCGAAGCGCAGGCCGTCACCTTTCCCTGGAGGAGTCCCCGAGGGGGCCTTTTACTTCTGAGGTCAGGGGCCGTCCTTCTGGACTTGCACGGTCCCAGTTGCCTCACGGGGGGATTTCTTCCTTTGGGGACAGCTCTGACCATTCCGTCCCGGTTGAATGGCTGTTAGCTGTGGCGGCATTCGGATCCCCCTTCCTGCGAAGGGTTTCCCATTGGCCTCCCCTGCTCCGACAGAGACCATTCTCCTGTTGCTAGGAGCCTGTCCTCCGAGCCTCTGTCTCCATCCCCGGTTGTCCCAGGTATTCCCGGTCCTCGGGGGGAAGGTGCCTCTCACCTGGGGATAGTTCAGAGGTTCTGCTGCATGTTTCCCCACCTAGTCCATGCCCTGGACCAGCAGGTGTTTCACCACGGTCCCGTGCAGCCGTACCCTGAACCTGGGAGCTCGTCTTCATCCTCTTCTCCCTCTACGGAAGGAGAGGAACCTTCAGTCCATATCTCTCCGGCGTCTGATCTGTCCTCCTATCAGTGCTTCCTTGCGAGGATGCTAGACAAGCTCCACCTTACCCCTGTCCCGGTTAGCAATCCTGAGCATGTGACGAGCACCTTCTTAGGTGAGTACGGTGCGGCCCACCTGGTTGCTCCCGCCTAGCCTATTCCTTTTCAGGAGGCGTCACATCGGCTCTGGCTACTTCCCTGTTCCACTGTACCAGCCCCAAGGGACCTACGGCAGTGGTATTGCGCTCCCCCCGGGTCTCCAGGTTCTCTGCCTCATCCCCCTTTGGAATGACCTCCCTGGACACCCCCTCGGGACCTCGCACCCCTTACCGTGACCACCCCCTGGATTTGGACTCTGCAGATTTCGATTTCTGGGGGAGACGAGTGTTCTACTTGGCATGGATCTCTCTCTCTCTCTCAATCACAGCACATCAGGCCCACTTTGCAGCCTACGACAGGTTCTTGTGTTCCAGGCTAGGTCAGCTCCTAGCCTCGATGCCTGATTCGGAGGAAACCAGGCAAGCCATCGCCCTCTCTGCACAGGGCCTGGAGCTAGCAAGGCACCATGCTAGGGATCTTACGATGCCAGTGAGGTTGCCTCCAGAGTGGTATGGACAGTGATCTGCCTTCGACAGATGGCATGGCTTCGCCTGTCGCAGTTGTCATCCCTGGCCCAGCGTAGGGTGCTTTACTCTGCCTACTGGAGAACCCATCTCTTCTCCCGATGGGTGAGGCGGTGGCTCTCGGGGCACCTTCCTTCCCCCACTGGGGGATCCCGTTTCACCCAGACCAGTCTCGGGCCTCTCCAGGCCTGTAAGGGCTCTCTTCTGCAGTGTCTCACCACTGGAGGCTAAGGGACTTTGTCCCTTAGGGCGTCTCAGGGCGCCCCTCTCGGGCAGGCTCTGTACTGACCCAATAGTGATAAATGGTGAAGATTGACACAGGTAAGATATTAAAATTACATACCTACTGTAATTGTTGATATTTCTGTGTATCTTCACCATTCATCACTAAATCCCTCCCTCCTTCCCCCTGGGGCCTCAGTCTCTGGACTCCATCCCTCCCTCTGTGCATCTTCCTTTCCTCGCTCTCCTCTCCCTTGCATGTAGGCGGGAAAGGACTGTGGAGACACATGGGGTGAAATTCTCGTGGGCCTGTAGAGGTTGGAGGGGGCCTCCCCTTCTCTTCTCCCTTTCCTGGGGAGTCGCGGAGTGGGGGGAGCGTCCTCTTCCCCCCCTTTCAATAATTGTATTAGTTGTGGGCTCAACATTTGACCCCATATCTTTTCTCCCAGCCTTTGGCTGTTAAAAATTTCTTCTCCCTCCCTCCTTATTTTGGGAGGGAGTGGGGGAGAGTTGAGACACACCCTGAGCCTGCACTCCCTAGTGGTTGGTCCTCAGACCTGGGCTGCTTCAGATTATGTCCTGCAGCTGAATTCTATAGTCCAGGTGTGGACTTTAGTCCCTTAAAAGGCTTACGTGCAACTCCACTTTTGAGGGCGTGCTACTCTTTTTTTCCTCCCCTTATCTTTCCACCCCTTTTCCTTCTCCTTCCAGAGATTGGGGCCCCTCTCCCCAATTTCCTTTTTAAGTCTCCTTCCTCTGTTGCCTTAGTCATTTATGTCTCCTTATGGTTGATTCTTCTTTCCTTTTTATCTATCCCTTAGGCTCTCTTGCCTCAACCCTCCCTCCCTTCTGTACACTTTTGGCATGTCAGAACTGGGGCTGTGGCGGAGTCGATGAGGGCTAACTGCCAACCCATTCAAGCACCACGTGGAACGTCGTGCCTTGAGGGCTGCACCGGCCCTGTGTCGGCTCTGCCCAAGACAAAAAGAAAAAGTCTCCCGCGGTGTCCTAGCTCCGGCGCAGTACCCAATAGTGATGAATGATTTAGATGCACAGAAAGATCAACAATTACAGTAGGTACGTAATTTTCATCTCTCGTAGGGTTTCAGATATTCTTTTGGCTGCACACAAGCCAGCCACCAGAAAACCCTACACAGCTAAATGGAAGCGTTTCTCTATCTGGTGTACAAAATCCTCTTGGAATCATTTTTCCTGCCCACCGAATAAAGTCTTGGAGTGTCTCTTAGACCTCTCAGATACAGGTCTGCAATACTCAACAGTCAAAGTTCATCTTTTTGCAATTTCTGCACATCATGAGCCAGTACTATCTATGGCGCTGGCTCAGCTACCTGTAGTTAAGAGGTTTCTTAAAGGTATTCTGCATACCAGACCTCCTATTAGATGTCCAGTTGCAGCCTGGGACATTAACCTTGTGCTAGACATGCTCACTCGTAAACCTTTTGAGCCTCTAGGTACTTGCGAGTTGAAATTTCTTACTTGGAAGACTGCCTTCCAGAAGGCCATTACTTCTGCTCGTAGGGTATCAGAAATACACGCCTTGGTCACAGACCCCCCGTATACTGTATTTCACAAGGACAAAGTAGTTCTTAGGACTCATCCTAAGTTCCTTCCTAAGGTTGTCTCAGAATTCCATCTGAATCAACCTTTAGTCCTTCCTACCTACTTTGCAAACTTCCAGAATGAAGGGGAGCATACCCTTCATTCCCTAGATGTAAAAGAGCCTTGCAGTTCTATCGGGATAGAACGAAGGAAATTCGCAAGGCACAACAACTGTTTGTTTCTTTCAGCATGACCCGGCTGAGTCAACCTGTTGCTATCAGGTGCATTTCAGAGTGGCTGGTGGCATGCCTTTGCCATTGCTATTCCATGGCACAGGTCAAGCTGGAAGGCAGAGTGTACGCTCACTCTACCAGAGCAGTCGCAGCATCTCTGGCTGAAATTTGTAATGCCCCCATTGCAGACATTTGCAATGCGGCTACCTGGAGCTCCATGCATACTTTTGTTAAGCACTATGCCTTGGATGTCCATGCCAGACATCAGTCATCTGGCAGAACAATTTTTAACGGACTTCTGTCCTAAAAAGTGAGCTCCTCTCTCTCTCTCCTGCCACCCATCTCAGGGGATTATTTAGGTTGGTACTCTCCCATTAGTGTGAATGAGTGGTGGAGACTTTATGTCCAGGAAAATATGGAAATTACGTACCTACCGTAATTCTTGATCTTCTTGGATGAAGTCTCCCCCACTCATTCATACGCATAGACAAGATGGAAGCTGTCCAGAGGAGGGCAACTAAAATGGTGCAGGTCTGCACCAGAAGACATATGAAGAGAGACTAAAGGAGCTTAATATGTATAGCCTCGAGGAAAGGAGGTAGGGGGACATGATAGAAACTTTCAGTACCTCAAGAGAATCAGCAAAGTCCAAGAGGGTAGCATCTTTCAAAAAAGAGGTGTGCAAGAACAAGGGGGCACAATTTGAAGATGGGGGTGGCTCAGAGGTAATGTAAGGAAGTATTTTTTCACAGAGAGGGTTGTGGATGCATGGAACGGCCTTCCGGAGGAGGTTGTGGAGTCAAAAACAGTGGTTGAATTCAAGCATGCATGGGACAGCCATAAGGCAATTGTAGGGGGGTGGGGGTAGAAAGAAGTAGGCTGCTGGTTAACTAGGATCTGCAGCTTATCCATTAGGTAGGGAAATGGGCAGACTGGGTGGGCCAAGTGGTCCTTATCTGCCGTCAAATTCTATGTTTCTATGTTGAGCTCACTTCTCTGTTTCTGATCTTCACTCCATCAGTGGTTGGACTATGAAAACTAAGTTTTTGACCCTTCTTACAGGGGTCATTTGGGCTATCTTATGTCCGATTGTTAGGTTAGTCCTCTCTACGTTAGTTATGCTGCACATCCTCGGGGGTACTAAGGCGGTTGGAGGGTTGACACCGAGATAGTCTATACCACATGAGCCTGGCTCGCGGTGCCGCTTCCTCGCAGCTCCATCTTGGCACCAGTTCTCCTGAAAAAGTTTGACTCCTGCTGGGTCCTAGTGCCTCCGGCGTACTCCCATTAGTCTGAATGAGTGATGGAGACTTCGTCCAAGAATATCAAGAATTACGGTAGGTACGTAATTTCCATTTTTTTTGTTCAGCCACTTCATAACTCCTCACTTTTGCAGTATCATTGGCTTTGGAGTCTATTGTTTGGATCGCCTCGATTTTGGTGAGTTGTGCATTTTTATGGTGAGAGGCTCCAGCTCTGTTTGGACACACTACCTTTGTGCCGCCTGAAAGGCCCAAACCTTAGTCTCTTAGTTAGTAATCGAGTTTTGATTAGTTTATTTTATTTCTTATATCTTTTTACTGTCCCTTTGGCCTACAAAGTATCTAGTCCTCTCTTATTTTCTTTCCACTTTTGTTTCTCTCCTGGTGAACAGTATTGATGTGCACGAGGGAGCTGATGACGGTTATTGACTAGCACGCACAGCACCACATGAGCTGCATGTGGTGTGCAGGTGATGTCAGTGACCGACTTCAGCTCCTTCCCTGTAGGAAAAAGCTCCTGTTGGGTCTTAGTGCCTTCTTCCATAGTTCCATAAGTATGAATCAATGGTGAAGCTATTCTGGAAGATTGGCAATTTACGGTAAGTATGCAATTTTAATTTCTTTCTGTTCCCCTTCCCCACTAAATCATGTATCTGGGAGGCTGAATCTGAAGCCTACATGGAAGTTCTATACCTTATAAGGTACAGGGTTGGAGTGGCTTGTTAGGGAGGAGGGCTATTAAAATATTGGCAGGTTGCAAAAGCTGGGAGGAGGTCAGAGATGCTAAACTGCCCACTGGACTGAATCTGGGATTCTGGTAGCATACCTCTACAATGACAGTTCCTGGCGAAGACCATCACAGCGGACAATCGCCAGGTGGCTGTGATGGTCCAGCTAACACTGTCTTCCAGTGTTCGCCCCCACCTGAACCAAGTCTGGTTATTCAGAGTTGGGGAAGGTGCCCCCCCCCCGCAAAAAAAAACACTCCATTCCTCATGAGAACAATGACGACAGTCGGCATTGTTCCCATCGTTGTTTAGCATGTCGATGACATTGATATTCTGACGTGGAACCCATTACAAGGGCCTTTGTCCGATCTATCATTTTGGATGTGGTTGGGGCACATGGGGGTGGGGTGTATGTGCTTATAAAAGATGCTGTCAGGTGGGGGCTGGCAGGATGACATTTTTTTCTTTCATAGATTTTTTTTAGTCCTTTACTGCCACCCATGCCTGTCATCAAGCCCTTGACCTAGCTGCTGTTTCACCCACTGTCACACTGCTGGGGATCTGCACGGAGCGAGCCTCGGAGCACCAGGGGCCGTGACATATGGCAGCAGGGGTATATGGTTTCTGTGTTTTCTCACTGAACCCAGAACTCCAGCAGCACGTCAGGCACATGCGCGTGGATGTGCACATGTACTCCCAGAACCATAGCCCCTTCCACCCTCCGTTGTTATGTAAGCCCCCCCAGACCTGTTCTCTGATGCCTTGCCCTCCACCAGGAGTCAGCCAAGAACAAGGAAACTTACCACCCCAGTCCAGGAGATGACAACTGCCTAGTGACTAATTAATCTCCCTCCTCCCTCTCTGACCCCCAGTGCCCATATCTCATTCCCGAACTCTGGTCACCGTCGTGGTGCAAGGTAAGGTGCTTGAACAGCGCCTCAGCACTACTGGGCCTGCTCCTGGCATTCTTATTTATGGAAGAACTCTGGGGAGCGGACATGGGGAAGGGCTGCAACAATTTTCAGCTAAATAATCCAAGAAATATGAGGATTTGAAATTGAGCTACTGGTGGTCACTTTATATGATTGTAAATGTGGATATGATGTTGAACAGGAGTGTTCCCTGTAAGACACTACTCTGATTACTTCCATTTTATGCTGTCCTGTACTGTAGAAAGTTTGTAAAGTACTTGCTCACAATTTCTCTCCTTACAGGTGGCAGGCATGCTATGGCACTAACTGTTGATGGCAAGGTGTTTTCCTGGGGAGAAGGAGATGATGGAAAACTGGGACATTTCAGCAGAATGTAAGGATACTGCATATGGGGATAGAGTCTGTATATTCAGTAGTATACCTGAAAGAATTAAATGTTAATCATTAAGTGACAATGACCTTACCTCCTGTCATACACTACATAATAGAGTTCTTTATTCAGTCCTACAGTCCTACATACCATGTTTTTCTGTTAGCATGCAGGGCAGGGCAGGGCTCATAGCTGGCAAAAGCTTTGCATCCTATGGCTTCCAAGTGATGGCTGACCAAACTATTATAAGTGAAGTAGAGGCAATGTTGTCTAGTGGTTTGAGCATCGGGAGATTGGCAGGTTTCGACCCCACTAGAGCCAAATACTCACTGTGTGACCTTTCGTAAGTCACTTAACCTCTCTAGTGCTCCAGTCCACCCAGCTGCAGACATGGATAGGAGCTGGACATATAAACATAGGAATCTACAGGCAAAAGCAGGAAATATGTCAATCTCAGTAGCCTATTGATTCTCAGTAATCGTACCCAGATATTCCTCTTGCACTCATGTACTGTTCTAACCCATAATTAAATATGTCTACATTTTTACTCTCCACTACTTCCACAGGAAGTTTATTCCGTTCTGACAGTACCTTTTGTGTAAACCAGTATTTTCTCTGCTTGGTCTTGAAGTGTTCTCCTGCTAGCTGATAGCTATGACTTCAGTTACCTTCCCTGATATTCCTCTTGTTGAATTTGAGACATCCAGATAGTTGAGGTTCCTTGTTAATCTATAGCAAGATCACGTCTCCCCTTAGTCTGCATGTCTTAATTGAGTACAAGCCCAGTTCACCCAGTCTATCATTGTAACTCATCTTCACACCCCGAACATGTTAGCATTCTGTGCATGCCCTCCAATATCTCCACACCCTCCTTTGCATAGGGGCACCAGTTCTGCACACAGTATTCTCAGTGGTGTCTCACCAAGGATCTATCAGGACCACTGGAAATGAGATGTTGCATTTCAGCTGCACTTTTCTGAGTAAATACATTCTAAAAAAACAACCAAAAAAAGCTTTTATGCTGTAGCATAATACTCCTTTACAACAAAATTTATAGAACTTCAGGGGCCAGATATTCAAATGTTAGCTTGGGCAGTAAAGGACGTTTGTGCTAACAGGGTTTCACGCCCAGTGTGAGAGTGGGTCTATATTCAGAGAACTCTTTAGTGCGGGCAGAACCTTTTGGCACCTGAGCACTGACATAATGTTGCACTCATGCAAATTGGGGTGTTGTCGCCGTGTCTCTCCCCTTCCCCCATATATGGGTGCAGTGGCAAATTCAGCAGTTTGCCTAGGTGGTAAATAGCACCCTAAGGGGTGCTATTTTTAATGCCTTTGCAAACCTAGTCTTAACAGGACACAAAACCCTGGTGGCAGAACGGCTGTACTGCAGTGGCCCGTCCCCATTCCTCAGTCCTGTGACAGGTGGATGGCACCCTGGTGAGTAGAGCACCCATCCCAGTCTGGGTTCAGTAACCCTGGTGTCTAATTGTGGCCCTCAACACCCATCCCAGTAGCAGTACAGTTTTCCTGATGTCAAGTGGCACCCCCTCCCACCCCCTCTCCCATCCAGTTTAATTGAAGGTTGTTCCTGGTATCTAGTGGCACACCCTGCCCGCCATCACCCATCCTGGTACGTCATCTTGTATCCCCTGGTAGATAGTGGCACCCCGGCCCCTGCTGATCACCTACGCTGGTACGACATACTGTATTCCTTGTTGGCCAGTAACACCCCCATTGCTGATCACACACCGCGGTACGATGTACTGTACTCCCTGGTGAGTACCCCCGTCGATCATCCATCCGATGCGTTGTCCTGTATCCCTGATGGCTAGTGGCACACCCCCACTGATCACCCACCCTGGTATGATGTACTGCATTCCTTGGTGGCTAGTGGCACCTCCTCCGATCCCAATATGATGTACTGTACTCCCTGGTGGCTAGTGGCCCCCTCCACCCACTAATCACTGATCCTGATGCTTCCAAAGAATCCCTGGTGGCTAGTGGCCCCCAAACTCTTGGTCCATAGAGTGCCTTGCATCCATGATGTCCAGTGACAGCCCACTCCCTCAGCACCTGGGCCATGTACTCGAGTGATCCCTGGTGGCCAGTGGTATCCCCCTAACTGCCAGTCACCAAATGGACTGGTGAACATTGATGGTTCAGCAGCCCCTCCTCCCACTGTACCCACACCCAGCACTCCACCTTGCCCCCCCCCCATACCTGTCATGGCAGTGCCATGGGAGGAGCTGGATACGACATGCAACACAGCCCTCTTCACACCCGTCCGCCTTATGAGATGATGGAGCATGCAGGGGGTGCCACAAGCCACCAAGGAAGACAGTACGTCGTATTGGAGTAAGTGATCGGCAGGGGGGTATCACTAACCATCGGGGGATACAGGATGAGGTACCAAGATGGGTAATCGGTGGGGGTTGGGGTTTCACTAGACACCAGGGCAGCCAATGAGATGTGGAAAATGGGCATTCGAAGGGTGGGGGGTGCCAGTCGCCACCAGGTTTGACGTTGCAGGTGACTACAGGACAGGCGCAAACCTACTTCCGTGCTTCCCATGCAAATATGAGCCCATAATGGGCATGCATATGTCCCCATAGTGTCTTGAATGCCCAGTGGGCTCATTTGTTGTTATACAGCTGAATATCGCACCACGGCTTCCGGTGCTGTCTGGTCTGGGTGCGCAGTTCATAGGGGCTGGATACAGCCCAGGTCCATTTCGGGGCATCACAGATTGACTTAGTGCTGTACTGACATAGCTGATATTCAGTTGGATAGCGCCTGTGCGCAGTCTTACTAAATATAGCACCCTCCAGTTCGAGCTGTGCGCATCTTTGCGCCCTGCTTTTGTGCTTTTATCAATATCTAGCCCCAGAGCTTTAATCATTGAACCATTTAAACAGTGGCAGAGGCTTGAGCTTGTAAACTGTCTGTTATATAATCTCCTGATCTTACTTTGAGAGGGCTTTTGCACTAGGTAATCACTTGTAGGACAACGCCCCCTGGCGTCAGGACCACACAGAAACTTTTGCTAGCAGTGTCTGACGGGGGTCCGCCCACCGGATGTCATGTGACTGCCGTCAGCGTGACACTATATAGTGGACGGACCCCACATCCGCCCACCAGTTCTTTCCTGCCGTCGATCTGCACACGTCTGACCGACCGAAGCTTGTTGCAGCAGTTTTGAATGCCTAGTCCGGATGAGTATTTGCTCTTTCTTATTTTTCTCAACTTAAATCATTTGTATATCGTCCTCTTCACCAGTGGATCCGCATAAAAACAAGTGCGGTTCATGCAGCGTCCAGCTACTGTACAAACACAAATATTCCTTTTGCCTTTTCTGCCTAGGGCCTAACCATAAAGTCAAGGAGTGCGAGGCCTATGCTCATTTCAGCCAAGCCACACGGAAACAATGTCAACAGTCCCTCGAGGCCCATATCCTAGAGGAAAAAATGGCTTAGATGGTGCAAGAGTTAAAAAAGCTTACAAGTGCTTTTTCCTCGCCCGGGGACCCTCACAAGAAGAAGAAAATTGATAAAGAGAAACATAGGGAATAGGAGCAGTCCCTTCCTCCAACGAAGCCGCCCGCGGGCCCTTCGACAGAGGACCAGCCCACTTCTGAGAATGTAGGCGGCGTGACCAAGCCTGTGCTCCTTCCTAAAGAACAGACTTTGGTCCCCCCGACACCACTGGTTACAGTGGCAGTGGGCTCCTCTGATTCATCCGACGCCACCACCACCACCCTTAGGCCCATTTCCACCCAGGGCTCTTAAGTAAGCAGGTGCAGACGATAAGCCGCTCGTTGGACCCTCTGGCGAGTGCAAGGCCGGGACTGGTAAGTCGGGAGTTGGGGCCTCCGACTCCTGCATGACCCAGGTTGATTGTCTCCCCCCTGACGATTGCACAACCTCTTCATGCTGTCAGGTCCTGATGCAGTGCTGCTGGATGTTGGCACCATCCCGGCTAGAGGGCAGGAGTTTCCTCGGGGCTCCCTTCACCGCAAACCACCATCACCTGGTCCATCGGAGCTTCCACCACTGTCGCCAGACTTGCAAGTCCCGACGGACGACCACCCTTCACCGGGTTTGCCTGATGAGAGTGCCGACAAGCCTTACGGTGGCTCCAACGCCAGCTGTTGTAGTGTCAGATCCCATTCCTCAAAGCCCGCTGGTTCTCTTGCCTCCACTGGGACCGCCAGCTGGCCTGGACCCATCGGGGCTTCCTTCAAGCATTCCTCCCTTGGGACCTCTCCCTTCTGGGCCTGTAGGTTCTTGTGAGAGGGTGGAATAGAACCCTGTCCTAGTTGTTATGGAGAGTTTGAATGCAGGGATCTGTGCTGTCTCTTCTGTCTGGTTGTGCAACCAGATTTTCCTGTGAGACCTAGGATTTGATCACCCCAACAGTCTCGCAATTATTTGCCTTTTGCTGTCTCTCTCTTCCTTTGCTGCCTGCCTTTTCCTCCCTTGTATGTTTGCTGGTATAAAAATATCTGCAAATCATTATGTGGAAATGTAACTGATATTGGGATCCCTTTGTTTAGAAATTATATAGTGTTACTGTTGAAATGTATATAATTATATTTTGAGATGATTGCAGAAAGCTATTGGAAACTCAAGAGGTTACCTGAGTGCAATTTTTAAGCCTTTTGCAGAAGAGCTCTGGAAAAGGGGCCTCAGTTCTGGGACGTTGTGTTCCTGCCAGCACCTGCCTGAAATGTACAAGGACATTTAAAAAGACAAACAAAAAAAAAAACAGGATACTTGTTAAGAACGGGGGTTGTTGCAAGGACTCCTAAAAAGACAGCTGCAGTTGCTGGCAGAGGAGGGACACAGAGACTGAAGGAAACTTCAGATTCGTCTTCTGTTTATTTTGCCTTTGTAAATAGTTATTATGAACAATTTTTTTTTTTTATGTTACTGCTAGTACTAATAAAACTTGTTGCGAATTTTACAACTGATCCTGGTTTTTCCTATGCTTCCTGACCTGTGCCTTGACGAAAGTCCTTCGGGACTTCCTACAGGACCATCAGGCACCCCCCGTCTGGGCTGCCATTAGGCTACCCTCAGGCTGGGCCCCCTTCTGGCTACCGTCAGGCCTATTGTCAGGTTAGCCTCACTATGGTCTGACGTCAGGCCTTCCGACACCAGTTTATCCTCTGGGTTTTCCACCGTCAGCCCCAACCCCAGAATGTTTTTCGTCAGCCTTTTACTATTCCGGCTACTCTGGTTCTTACCCTTCATCAGGCTACTCACACCATTACCCATCTCTTAGTTTTGGGAACATGGGCCTGGATTCGGGTTTACTCATCCACCTCCTCCTCCCACTCCTCCTCAACCTCAGGTGGATTTTAGGGAAATTCTAGATTCATGGTGGATGGCGACCAAAACTCAGTTGGTCTCAGAACTGGACAATAGGCATCCTGTTCCTCTGGATGTTGGCTGCCCAGCTCCTTTACCTAGGGCGCCCTTCCCGGTACATACTCATCCTTCAATGTCAGGCCGTCCGTCAGAGCATACTCAACCTCTGACATCTGAAGTCATCACCGGGGAGCCAGATCCTCCAATTACTGAGAATCCAGAGGATTCAGTAGATTCTGACGCAGACTCTGATTATTCATCCACCAGTTTGGGCCTGGAAACCCCTCCCCACAAGGAACCAGTCCCTCAGGAATCCCCAAATTCCCCACCAGAAGATCCCTCCTTTGTGGACCTCCTCAAGCATGTGGCGGAGGCCCAAGGGTGGAAGTCAGAGGCTCTGAACCCTAAAAGACAACAATTGGCAGAGCATCTAGACTTTCCAGATACGAGTCCGGTACTCACCCCCCCCCCGGCTGGAACCCATGAGGATTTATCCTTGACTATATGGCAGAGACCTTCCTCTATGCCAGCCAAGACAAAAAAGGCCGACCGGGTCTACAGGACACCTGAGGACAAGGACCACCTGAGCATACACCCTAAAGCAGAGTCGGTGGTCATCACAGCAGCCCATGATAGATCTGATAACCCGAAGCACCTCAGTACTTCCCCCTCCTGACAAGGAGTCTAGACAAATGGACCAGTTTGGGAGAAAATTCTGTGCCTCTTTCACTCTAGCAATACATGCTCTGAACTATGTCTCGCATATGCTAGAGTACCCAGAAGACCTTGTACCGCCAACTCGAGCCTGTTGTCAAGATTCTAAGTCATCCTTGGCATCCACTCTGAAAATGGTCAAGGTGGCTGGATGCCATTCTCTGCAGGCTACCTACAGTGCGGTGGATTCCTCCACTAGAGGTACAGCCACTGCTGTGAACCTTCACCGGTACTCTTGGCTAAGAGTATCTGGCCTAGCCCCTGATGTTCAGTCGGTTATCCAAGATTCCCCTTTCAGGGACTCTGTCCTGTTCGGCGGCGACGCCAAGGACATCATAACTAGCCTACAGGAAAAAGGTACAGCTCTTCGGTTGGTTCATACCATGTAGCAACCAAAACAGCAGCAACAAAAGCGTCCTTTTGTTTGGCAAAACAGGCGCTAGACGAAAAACCAGCAGGTGCCTAAATGTCAGTTTAAGCGTAGGGCTCCCAATTCTGCCGCCGCCCCCCCCAGCCAAAACTCAGAGCTGCGGGGCCGGCCCTCCCTCCCACTCCTCACTTGTTGACCACCACCCCCCCTTCTCCTCGTCTATCGGAGGAACAGGTGGGCGGAAGATTCACGAGGCATCTGGGAGGCCATCACAACAGACGCCTGGGTGCTTCAGTTAATAAAGCTTGGTCACATTCTAGAATTTTGAGTAAAACCTCCAGACAACCCACCAAGGTCTTCTCATTGCCCAAGGGCACATGTCCCCCTTGTAAGGGAGGAGATCACAGCTCTTCTTCACAAAGAAGCAATAGGCCAGTGCCAGCAAACCAGATCAGGAAGGGATTCTACTCCCACTTCTTTCTGGTACCCAAAAAGACAGGGAATTTTTCTCCCGATTTTGGATCTCAGTACCCTAAACCTCTTCATAGAATACAAGGGGTTTCGGATGCTGACATTGCAAAGCCATCTGCCTCTTCTATCCAAGGGTCAATGGCTTTGTGCCCTGGACATAAAGGATGCGTATCTTTACATCTCAATCGCCAATCCTCACCTCAGATTCCTCAGGTTGTCCTTCCAAGGGGAGCATTACTAGTTCAGGGTTCTCCCTTTTGGCCTGTCCTCTGCCCAGTGGGTTTTTACCAAGTGCCTAGGGGTAGTGGCAGGGGCCTTGAGGTGTCAGGGGCATGCTGTTTTTCCCTACCTTGATGATTGGCTCCTCGCAGCTCCGTTGAGGGAGAGGTTGGAAGCCTCACTATCTGCTACTCTGCACCTATTCAAGTATCTTGAGTATCACGGACAGTTACCTCAAGTCACAGCTTGCTCCTTTCCGACGCATTCAGTTTGTTGGTGGCAGTGCTGGACATGATACAGGGTATGGCCTTTCTCCCCCTGGACAGGGTAGACACCCTGGAGAGTCAGGCCAAGCTGGTGTCTTCCAGTCGACATATCTTGGCCAGAGTGGTTCTCCGTCTTCTTGGCCTCATGGCAGCGGCTATTCCCACGATCCCATTGGCCAGACTCCACATTCGTATTTTGCAGTGGACTCTAAGATCCCAGTGGGATCAGAGGGAAGACAACTTACACTGTCCGATCCTCATCTCCACCCCAGTGCAACAGGACCTGTTATGGTGGTGGGATTCCAACAATCTGTTACTAGTAGTCCCTTTCCAGACCCCTCCCCTCTCCCAAATATTGACTACAGATGCGTCGGGACAGGGATGGGGTGCCCATCTGGGATCCCACAGGACCCAGGGCCTGTGGTCCCATGTAGAATTGCACCTGCACATAAATGTGCTAGAGACGAGAGCAGTGCTTTGTGCTCTTCAAGTTTTTCAGCACATCCTTCTTCAGGAAGTCCTCTTGATCCTGACGGACATGTGTGTAGTGTCGTACATCAACAAATGGGGGGCACCCGCTCATGCCCTCTTTGCAGAGAAGCAATGCAGGTTTTTAACTTGGCAGTTCTGCACAAAATCCGTCTTTGGGCGGTTCAAGTCCCAGGGGTACAGAACGTTCTCACAGACAGTCTGTCGCCCCAGGGTAAGGGCTCACGAATGGGAGCTTAAGCAAGAAGTAATAGATCACATCTTTGACCTTTGGGGTCATCCAGAGGTGGATCTGTTTGCAGCCTCATCAAACGCAAAACTTCCCAAGTTTTGCTCAGTCGGTACCGGGCATGGTACACTGTCGCTTTCTTGGACAGGTAGATTTCTGTACACATTCCCTCCCTTTCCAGTATTAGAGTGTGTTTACCAAGCACCAGTCAGAAGGGGCACAAATGATTTTGATTGCTCCTTTCCAGCGTTGACAAATCTGTTTTCCACTGCTTCAGCAACTATAAGTGAAGCCTCCGATTCCTCTACATCTATCTTACGATCTACTCACCCAGGAAGGGGGCACAATAGTACATCTGGGGCTAAAGTCCCTTCATCTTCATGCATGGCACCTCAGGACATACCTGCTTCTCGGTATGGGGTTTCCCCTAGGGAAGCTCAAATTTTGGTGGAGGCACGAAAACCATCCACCAGAACTTCCTGTGCCTTGAAGTGGAGGCGTTTCTCCATTTGGGCCACCATGAAAGATCTGGATCCCTTCACGTGTCCCTCTCCGGAGGTTATGGAGTACCTTCTTCATCTTTTGGACCTGGGCGTGAGTTATTCATCCCTGAAGGAGCATCTAGCAGCGCCTCTGCCTACCATGACCCAGTAGGAGCAAAACTATGGCTCAATTAGAGGTCTCCAAAACCTTTTTGAAAGGTGTCTTGCATCTGAAACCCCTGGTGCGTAACCGTGCTCCACCGTGGGACCTTAATTTTCTTTTAGAAAAGTTGACCTTACCTCCCTTTGAGCCAACAAGTTCTTGTGATATGCACTTTTTGTCCTGGAAAGCATTCCTTTTAGTTGCTGTTACCTCAGCTCGTAGAATTTCCAAGCTTTAGGCTCTGATGTGCAAGGTGCCTTATTTGATTTTTCACAGAGACAGGGTGACTCTGCGTACAAATCCTAAGTTTCTTCCTAAGGTCGTTTCAGAGACGACCCTTAATCAGTCTTTAGAATTGCCAGTTTATTACCCCGAGCATTCTAATCGAGGGGAAGCCATCCTGCATATATTAGATGTTCACAGGGTTTTACGTTATTATATGAACAGGACTAAAGATGTCCGCAAGATAAGATCAACTTTTCATATCTTTCGCACCAAAAAGGGAGGGTACGGCAGTTTCCAAACAGTGCCTTTCCAACTGGCTAGCAAACTGCATTACTTTTTGTTACCAGAAGTATGATAAGGTCCTTCCGGGTCTAGTCAAAGGACACTTTACTAGGGGAATGGCCGCTTCCACCGCCTGTTTCAGAAATGTATCTGCTGTAGACATCTGCACGGCACCTACTTGGAGTTCTGTCCACACTTTCACAAAACATTACAGTTTGGACATTGCCTTGAGGTGTAGGGACAGTTTTGGACTAGCAGTCCTCCAGGGACTCCTGTCCTAACTACCAGGCTTTCTACTAGGATTATGTTCCAGCCTCCCATTTTTTTCTTATCCCTTGGACTCTTTACTGCTTGGGACTCAGTCCTAGAAGTGATTACCTACTCTAAGAGCCCTCTCGAACTAAGATAGTGCAGTTACGTAAGAACTTACCGTAACAGTAAATCTTCGAGATAGGCTCTTGTAGTAGGCAACCCTTTTCCCACCCACCTTCCCCCTTTTTTAGTTTACAGCTCTTTCCAGAAAGCCATTTTTTGATTCAGGGGCCTTTCTCTCCTGTCATGACCCTTGATGGTCTCTGGTGGGAGAACTGGAAGGTGGACGTGGGGAACACCCACTGTAGAGTGTCACCGTGACATCCGTGGGCAGCCCCCATCGGACACTTCTAGCAAAAGTTTCCATGTGGTCCTGATGCCAGGGGGCACAGTCTTACAAGCGATTACCTATTGCAAGAGCCTTTCTCGAAGATCTACTGTTACGGTAAGTTCTTAAGTAACTGTACTTTGTGTTGAAAGCCTGGCTATCTACTAAAGAAAAACATCTCTTTATATGCATAAGAGCTAGCCTACAAGTTCTCCAGGACCTGCAGCATCCGTGCTCAGTACCTCAGTGGTTGCACCAAAAGCCTTACGAGGAGAGACATAAGAGGAGAGAGTCCGGGATCTTAACATGTACACCCTGGAAGAGAAGAAAGCAAGAGGGGACATGATAGACATATACAAGTACTTTACTGGGGTAAACATGGTGTGTGCGGGGGTCTCTTTCAAATGAGAAGGAGCACCAGGACTAGGCAAGGGCATGCAGTTAATTTGAGGGGGGTTGGGGTTAAGAGGGATATTAGAAAGTACTACTTAAAAAGTTGTAGACTCCTGGAACAGACTGCCAGTGGAAGTGGAAAAGGTGAAAACGGTAGGGGGCTTCAAGCATGTGTGAGATAGACATAGGGGGATATTAGTAAACAGGCTGGGAGTAGGGAGGGTCACCAGAGATCAGTTTGGTCCACAGAGACAGAGCAGGGACCATCTGGGCAGGCTTGGTGGTCCAGGCAGTCCTTTTCTGCCAACAAATTCTGTGTGTCTAATTGGACTCACCTAACCCCTGTGTGCACTTATAAATGACCAGTTTTATTTTTGTGTTCACCAGCCGTTGTAACAAATAAATAAAAACAATTATTGTACATGATGAGGTGTAATTTTGAATCGGCCAAAGCAGCAGGCAAGCTTTAAATCAACTAAGTACACCTTTCCAGATGCTGATGCAACATGCTTCATTTGGTAGAAGATGACAATAAGAAATAATTTTGTCCGCCAGCCTTTGATTCAGGCTTGCTATGCTGGTAGGATGTAATGCTGTGAGTGTTCATTAAGATGCCTAAATGATCAGCGATAGGGTTGCCATGCATGATACTGGCAACCCAGGTTCGGGAAGAAGCTTGGGGCCTTGAAAGGTCAGCTGGGGGGGGGGGAAGAACAGTGGCTGTCCAGCTCCGTTGTGCAAGCCCCTCGTAGGTGATCACAGGTGTTACTGCAGGTAGAGTGACTGGGGAGGGGGTACAGAGGCTGATTCCACCCATCACCATGCTTCTGTGTGCATGCATGCATGTGAACCCTTATTGTTGGCATAAGTACCAGGGGAGGGAGAAAAATGGGAAAGCCCGGGCCCAGAGAGGGACGCTAGCAGTACTCTTGGGCCCCCGTGCTGACCACCACTCACCAGGAACACTGGATTTGGACATTAATTGTGTTTAAAGAGCACCGAAAACCTTGTCCAGTGAGAGCAATCTGTTGGGGTAAGCTCTGTAGATGGTCAGGATCAGTGACTGGGATGGAGGTTGCCAAGGGCTGATGGAGTGGGTCTGGAGGAAGGAAAGTAAAGAGATTTCTAAATATGTTCACATAATCAGAATCTCCTTTAAAGATCAATGAGAACCATTTTACACATTGTTAAAAAAAAGCCTGAATTCAAGTCCCTGTGTTATGAGTAGTTTCCTGAAAATGTCATGTTATTTGATGATGTGGTTTTCTTTAAATCAGCATTTGTTAACTTGTTCTGCACTAACTCGAAACAGGCTGTTTCTGTCCCTCTGACTGAGCCTTGGAGAGTGATGACATCATATTGGAGTAAGCTACTGCTTCAGCAGTGCCAGTCCCAAGAGCTGGAAACTTCCCAATTAGAGCAGTCTGTAGAGTTAATTGTTTGCTGTCCAGAGTTTTTACTAACTCAGTCTCTGGTTTGTGTTCAGAGGAATCTGCTGAATTTGGTCTCCTAAAAAGCTGATCATTTGAGCTTCAGTGCTGAATTGAAGTGGTATACATTTGAGAAATCCGCTTGTCTGTATCACAGCTTGAGTTCTGTCCCATCAAAACTCTGTTTTTTTTCCTAGCTGTATAACACTAGGTTGTTCAGTGGGTATAAAATAAATCTAAAGTTTGTTAATTCATAGAAGTAGTTTGTCTTTGATGTAGCCTCAATAAATAGATCCATGTAAGAATAATTATTTACCTCTCAGATTGACAAACGGGTGTCTGCCACACTATTTCAGGCACATGTACGATGTGAACTCACAAATTTCAGTTCTTTGAAGGTTTTTTTGTGAAAATACATAATGTATTTATTTTATTTTATTTATTTTATATTGCAATCAGTTTACAACCTTTGAGCCAGAGGCTCATTTCCAAAGGTACCTCGTCAGGTGTGGTCGAAAGAGAAGAGAACATAATACATAAAGATGCAGGCATACATGGATCCAGGGCATAGGTTACATAGTTTGCATTATAAGGTGCAGATTCAGGTATTGTAGACAAAAAGATTGGTTACAGAGTTTAGCAGCATAAATGTATGACACCTGCAAAAAGAAACAGTCGTAACAAGTTCCATGGTATTAGTTACAGAGTTAGCAGAACATGCGACCAGGACAACACAGCAGATGGTTTGATTTGGTTACAGTAGTGCATACTAGTAGGACAATTTAGCAAGCAGTATATTAGGATTCTAACATACATGGTACGTCCTTGTATATAACTAGAAACAGCATAAAGCATATTGATGGTAACTGCACTCTACTACCCCATCCCATGCCCCGTAAGCCCACTGTCTCTTGCTCCACATTCGAGGCTGCTGAACTCTGCTGCCCACTGTCTTCTTCCACACAGGTGGGGTTGCTGCACCCTGTTGCCCCCACCATCTGCCTGAACAGTCAAGACTGCTGCACCATAGGGACCCCATCCCACAGTCAGGGATGCTGTACCCTGATGGCCCCCTGTGTCCAGCCCCACAGTCAAGGCTTCTGCACCATCCTGTCAACAGTCCCTTGCCACCACAGCCAGGGCTGCTGTGCCCTAGGGACCCTTGCCTCCACGGTTAGGGCTTCTGCGCCATGCTGGTACTTGCCACAAGAGTTATGGCTTCTGCTGCACCCTGTCCTCTGCCCCCAAAGTTGTCATTTCCACCCAGGTGTGGCTGCTGCACCCTGTCCCACAGTTTGGACTGCTGTACCCTAATGCCTCCCTTGCCGAACAGTCAGGACTTCTGCACCTTACTGCCTTCTGCCCTTCACCCCATAACACAAGATTGAAGTATTTTTCTGTTTTTTTCTTTAGGGCAGTGCAGCAAAAAATCTGACCTTAGTGGCAGGGGGCAGCATGGTGCAGCAACGACAACTGTGGAGTCATGGGACACTGGAGGCATGGGGCTGTAGTGTGCAGCAGGTCACAGCAGTCCTGACTGTGTAGACAGGAATAGGGTGCAGCATATCTGGCTATGGTGGCAGGGGACAGACTACAGCATGGTGCAGAAGCCTTGATTGTGGGGCAGGACATTTTTTGCGGAGGGGCATCAGGGTTCTGCAGCTCTGACTGGAGGACAGGATATGCATGGTGCAGCAGCACTTCCCATTTGGGAAAATGGAAGTAGGTAGGAGGGTGCAATGAAAGCCCTACCTCTGGTGGCATGGGCAGCGTAGTGCAGCAACCCTAAATATGGAGACAGGGGACATGAGACTCTCAGGCATAGCAGAGCACAGCAGTCCTGACTGTGGTGACAGAAACAGGGGGCAGCATGGTGCAGCAGCTCAGACTTGGGGGAGACAGAGTGCAGCGGTGTGCAGCAACCACACTGTTCAGGCAGGGGGTAGCAGAGTGCAATGGCCCTGATTGTTCAGGCAGGAGATGGGGACAACAGGGTGCAGCAGCCCCAACTCTGTAGAAGAGAATGGGCAGCAGGGTGCAGCAGCCTCAAATTTTGGGCAGGAGACGGGGGTTGTGGGGCATGTGACGGGACAGCAGAGTGCAGCTGCTTCAACTGTAGGCAGGAGATGGGGGCATCAGGATGCCATATAGTGTTTTTAGTTACACATATACATGATGTATTTTCACACAGAAACCATCAAAAACTGAAATTTGTGAGTTCATATAGTACATGTGCCTGATATAGCAGAATGTGGCAGGCACCAGTTTTTCAATTTGAGAGGAAAACAATTGATCTTATCTGTGTCAATCTTCACCATTCATCACATATGGGTACTCGGCTGGAGGCTAGGACCCTGTGGGAGTGCCTTTTTTTTTCTGTAGGCAGAGCCAACGCACTCTCTGCGCCACCCTCAAGGCAGACGTTCCACATGGTGCATGCGGGTTGGCCGTTAGGCGCCGTCGACTCCGCCTGGCTGCCAGTTCTTCATCTCCTGCCATCGAGGTCACCTCTTGGGAAGCTTTCTCTCAGCTTGAGTTCGGGCCTACCTCGTAGTTCGTTCTCAATTTCAGAATTGTTCAACGACAAGTCCATCAGTTCCTCCTGCCAGTTCTGCTAGCCACTCGACGTTATCGGTAAGACCTTTCAATTTTTTCTTCTTCCAGCGACGTCGAGTCTGGTTTGTTTTTCTTTCCGAAGGTCATGTCTAGGTCGGAGGGCAAGAAGACTTCGAAGATGGTCTTGCTCCTTGGAACTAGCAGCTAGTATGGGTAGCCTAGTGGTGTCCTGGACAGACCCGAATCAGATCCCCTCTGAGGAGCGGCCGTCGACTTCCGAGGCTGGGATCAGGGGCTCTGACCAGCGGACAGTGGTGCGGGCTACCATTGCACTGCAGCCCGGCCTTGGAGGATTCGCCGACCCCTCAGGTGGTGTGCCTGGACCACGCAACTTTGGGGCCGACCAGAGCACCTACGAGAGGGGAAGGTACTGTGCCTTGGATAGCTCCTTCGGGTGCTGACCAAGGCTGTCAGTTACCTAGGCTGACCATCTCAAGGAGGAGGAGGGCACTCTCAGATTCCGAGGGGCATGGGGCCTGCACGGAGGCCTTTTTTGGGGGTCCATCCAGGCTCTGGAAGAAGCCGCAGTGCGTATCTCCACTCTTCCCCTTCGCTGTCTTTGAGAGAGCCCTGTTCTTTTGAGGTAGGGGACCGTCCTTCTGGACCTGTACGGCCCTGGTCACCTCACAGGGGATTCTTCCAGGCGCAGCCAAGGCAGTTCCAAAATGGTTGTTCAGCTGTCAGCTGTGGAGTCCTCCGGAGCACCTTCATCCACTGGCGCTCCTGGTCGGCTCCCTAGCCCAGGCGGAGGTCAGCCGACTTCTCGGCTCTGTCCCTATCCCTCTGCAGCACTCTCCTGCGCTCCCATGCATTCTTGGTCCTAGGGGACCTCTCTCCTGGGAGCAGTTTAGGGCCGTGGCTGCTCGTTTCCCCGCTTACGTCAGGACGATGGACAGATGGGTTTTTCAACCCCCCGAGCAGCCACCCTCTGAACAGTTGAGGTACTCTAACTCCTCATCACCCTCTTCTGGGGGAGAGGAGCCTTCTGTCCACATCTCCCCAGCCACTTATCTTGCGGAGTATCAGCGATTTCCTCGTGAGGATGTTGGAGGACCTGCATCTCACTCCTTCCACTCAGAGCAATCCAGACCCCCCGGCGCATGCCTTTTTGGGCGACTTCAGTGAGGACACCCTTGTGGTGCCCCCCTGGCCTGCTCCCTTTAGGGAGGCATCATTGTGTTCCTGGCAGAGACTCTTCTCCAGAGTCCCCTAGGGATCTTTGCCAGCGGTATTGTGCCCACGCCCCGAGTCTCCAGGTTCCATACCTCATCCGCAGTTAGGATTGACGCAGCTGGACACTCCCGATGGGCTTCGTGCCCTTTACCGGGTCCGGCCCCCAGATCAAGACTCCTCGGATTTTGACTTCTGGGGTAGGAGGACTTTCTACTCGGCACGGTTGCTGCTTTCTGTTTCTGCACATCAGGCCCACTGTGTAGCCTATGATAGGTTCTTGTGGTCCAGGCTAGGTCAGCTCCTATCCTCTTTGCCTGACACAGAGCAAACCAGACAAAGGCATTGCTCTCTCTGCACGTGGCCTGGAGCTAGCAAGGCACCAAGCAAGGGCATCGTACGACGCCAGTGAGGTAGCTACCAGGGTCATAGGGACAGCGATCTGCACTAGGCAGATGGCATGCCTACGTCTTTCCCGGTTCTCACCCTTGGCCCGGCATAGGGTGGTTAACTCCGCACACCAGAGGACCCATCTGTTTTCCCGTAGGGTGAGGCGGCATTTGTCGGGTCAACTTCCTTCCCCCATCTGGGGGGTCCCAGTCTCACTCTCCCCACTCTCGGGCCTCTCCAGGCCCAGAAGGTTCTCCCTCTTAGTGTGTCACCCACTGAGAGCTAAAGGACTTTGTCCTTTAGGGTTTTGAAAGCCCCCTTCGGAGGGGGGGCTTGGCACTCACCCGTATGTGATGAATGGTGAAGATTGACACAGATAAGATATGAAAATTACGTACCTACAGTAGTTATGATTTTTTTGTGTATCTTCACCATTCATCACAGCCCCACCCACCATCCCCCCTGGGGCATCTGTCTCTGGATCATCTTCCTTCTCTGTGCCTTTCCTTGTCCCCCTTCCCTGTCTTTGTCAGGGGTGGAGTGATCTGGGGCACAGTGTGGGATGGTATGTCTGGGGGGAGAGTGGTCAAAATGGGGCTGCACTCCCGCTTCAGTGCTCTGCTCCACTCCTTTGGAGTGAGAGAGTGCAGTTGCCCTACATCCTTGCCTCTTTCTTTCTCTCTTCAAATTCTAGTTTTCTTGTCCTCTGGACAAGTCTTTAAGCTCATTTATCCCATCTAAAAATTCTCTTTGTTACATATGGGAGGGGCAGAACCTCTGTTCCTGTCCTCTAAGATGAACAGTTTTCTGCCTTAAAGGAGTTCTTTGCCAGTGATTCTGTGCCTTGAGTTCTGGCAGTTAAGCCTCTTGGCTGCTCCTTTCAGTTCCTATACAATGTGGAGGCAGGACAGAATCCAACATGTTCTGTCTTTCTGTTCCCCCTCTCATGTCAAACATTTATATCTCAAAATTTCCTACCCTCCCTGACTCCCACCCTTTTCTGTTTTCCAGAGATTGGGGCCCCCTTCCCAATCTCCCTAGCATTTCGTTTCTCTCTTACTGTCCTCTCAGTCGTTTATTTCTCCTTGTGGTTTTTATATATCTTCCTTTTTCTGTCCCTTGGATTCTCTTGTCCCACCCTCCCACCCTCTTTTGTCCTCACCTTTCCGGTGACTCAGAACTAGCAGGCAGGCAGAGTCGACGGCGCCTAATGGCCAACCCGTGAGCGACACGTGGAATGTCGGCCTTGAGGGCGGCGCCGGGAGTGCGTCGGCTCCGCCTACCAAAAAAAAAAAAAAGCTCCTGCGGGGTCCTAGCCTCCGGCCAAGTACCCATATGTGATGAATGAAGATACACAGAAAGATCATAATTACGGTAGGTATGTAATTTTCATTTCTTACATGAAGCAATTTATTGAGGCTATATCAAAGACAAACTACTTGTATGAATTAACACACATAATCTATTAAATAAACAACCCAGTGTTGTATAGCTAGAAGAAAAGAGTTTTGTTGGGACAGAACTCACAGCTGTGATACAGGCAGGCTGATTTATCAAATGCATACCACTTCAATTCAGCACTGAAACTCAAATGATCAGCTTTTTATAAGAACAGAATGATAGATTTTCAGCTAATTCATCTGAACACAAACCAGAGACTGAGTTAGTAAAAACCCTGGAAAGCAAACGGTTAACTCTGCAGACTGCTCTAATTAGGAAGTTAACAGCTTTTTAGCTCTTCAGTCAAGCAGGGACATATTTATTAATTTGTATTTGTCTTTGGTAACCAGATAAGTGAACTGATCCAAAGGACCGTTTTTCAGTCATGACCCGGGCCACAAGGTGGCAATATAACATATGTTAACAGTGGTAATGACAATACAGTACAGAGATACTCAAAAGGTAAATACCTCACTTAAGTGCATAATATACAGTTCAAACATATTTATAGGCACAGACTAAAGTGGGTGTAAATACAATGAGTAGTACATAAGATAGGCAGTGTCAACTGTGCTATACACAGGTGAGGATTAAACCGACGTATGGTACTAGGCACAGTGTTTCTAAGAGTGCTGAAAAGGTTGATAAACTATATCTGCTAACAGGTCACAACATGATAGGAGAGCTAAAACTCTAAAAATGCATTTTTACTAGGTGTATTAGTATGGAAGAGAGTCAGAGATGAGAAGGTCAGGGGTAGCAGGTGAAGTCCCACAGGGTATCACTAAGACACAGTGAACCAGGAGCATCTTGGCACGCTCGCAGTTTGCTGTCCTCAATATTGTTCTAGGAGACAGTTACATGTTGATTCAGTTAGTAGCCAGGCTTGTACTGCTGAAGCAGTAGCTTACTCTAATATGATGTAATCACTCTCCAAAACTCAGTCAGAGGGACAGAAACAGCCTGTTTCCATCCAGTTAGTGAAAAATAAGTCAACAAATGCTGATTTAAAGAAAATCACAAAACCAAATGGCATGACATTTTCAGGTAACACTACTCATGACACAGGGACTTGGAATTCAGCCTTTTTTAAACAATGTGTAACATGGTTGCCATTGATCTTTAAGAAATATAAATTAGTGTTTACAAAGTTTTTTTTTTAATTTTTATTCCACTCTGCATCACAGTATATAAAAGTGCCAGTGGAAGCCGGCCAAGTGGCATGGAGGGCAGAGGCATTTGCACCTCACCTGCTACCACGTTGGTGACCAGAGTTCAGGACTGAACTCAAGTTTGCCGGGGGGGGGGGGATTGAGCATCTCAGGGACTGCTGTCCTCGCCTCGGGAAGGGTGGCCAGCTGTCTGTGCCTCTGACTGCCACCAGGTGGAAGCCTGGCAGCAGTGCAGGTGCGAGCGACTCAAAGGGATGGGCCATATTTCTGTGGTGTGTGTGCCTCCACATGCACCTTCCTCCTGCCATGGTGAGTGGAAAGGAAAGAAAATGGAAGAGAGCCAGGTGGGCTACATGAAGCCCTCCCCCCTCTGGCCCCACCATGGAGGGAAATCCTTAGGGGGCTTAGTGTGGGGAGGTTGAGGAGGTGGACGCCAGACATGAGAAGCGAGGACAGTGCTGAGAGCCTGCCCGCCTGACTCGACGGGCACAAAACATTATTGGGGGTAAGTGCCATTGGAACATGCAATTGACTGAAATGGATCAGTCAGGGTGCCTCCATTCCAGTTCTGTCAGAAAATCCTGCTTTTCATCGTATGCATACCAATTCATAAGTTCCCCCACTTCCATTGGAACATTAATAATCTGTTCCTTATTTGGAGCCTGCTCTGCACTGGAACAATAAACAGATGGAGCCTGCTGTGTCATATAGTCCATGCAAGAAACTGACATTGAGAATTTGATCAAAAAACTTGTGGTATATTGGCGTTGCTGGACTTGGAAGCAGCAGGAAAAAACATCCTAAAAGTGGCTGTTTTAAAAAGTTTAATGTTAATTTATTTGTTTGAATACTATTTTGTTTAATATTTAATTGGCCATGGTATTATAAACTTCAGTGATATGGGGAAATACTGTATTTAGTTGCTGAGTGTTTTTTGTTTTTCTCCTGGGAAGGAAAATTTGTGTATGTTGGTACAATTATATGTTTTTATTTCGATAGTGTATTAATAAACATAGTGAAAACACATGCAATCATTTATTTAGACTAACGTTCTTCTTCCTTATTGCAGGAATTGTGATAAACCCAGGCTGATAGAGGCACTTAAAACAAAACGTATCCGTGACATAGCCTGTGGCAGTTCTCACAGCGCTGCCATTACCTCAAGCGGTGAACTGTATACCTGGGGCCTTGGGGAGTATGGTAGGCTGGGACATGGGGATAACACAACTCTGCTGAAACCTAAACTGGTACGTTCTCCATGAGAAGCTGTTTTGTACGTTCCTTTCTCCTTTCCATCTCCCCTTCTTGATCAAAGACCTCCTCTCCTCTTTGTTTACACTGGCTCCTACTGTGCAATTAAGATCTGCTGGTATTGTCCACTACTCCAGTAGGGTGTGCTGGCTCGACTGTGTAACGTCACCCAGAAAAACACTTAATAGTTTTTTCCTGGTACCTAGAAGCTAGGAAACTTCTAACACTGTTAGAATTTCTAATCCGAACATTCCAGTCTCTCAAAATTAATACGCTCCAGTGCTAGGTGCCTACCTTGAACTGTGTGTTGCTCTAGAATATTCTCTCATTTCTCTGCACAGATACAGCTCTATATTGTACTAAACAATTTGGCTTCAAGGTCTGACAGAGACTGACACATGGTTTTATATTGTTTCTAAATTGTAATTACAGTTTAACTTCATTTTCTTATTTTGTTTTCATGTTTGCCCCTCACTACCCCCACTGTCCCACAGCCCAGAAATCAAGGACACAACAATTGCAATTATAACTAGGTGAAAACCTGCTAGTACAGTACAAAAAAATGTTAAAAAAGTATTTTAAATTACAGCATGTGTGAAATATGGAGAGTGTGGTCTACTGGAAAACTAATTTCCTTTCTTTAAGTTCTTTGTAATGGAATGTATGTTTTATTTAGGTCAAGATGCTGCTGGGGCACAGAGTTATCCAGGTTGCTTGTGGAAGCAGAGACGCACAGACCCTGGCTCTGAGTGATGAAGGTAAGCAACGTGGTCGCTTAGTGACATAGTAACGTAGTAATATAAGGTTGCTAGAGACTCCGGGTCCATGAGTTTGCCTGCCCCTTTGCTTTATTATCAGGAATGAATTGCTGTGCAAATATTTACCAATTTTTTGGGATTCTTCAACCCCTCACCCCCCGTGCTAGACAGCATACCCTTTGATTCCTTTAGTAAGCAGAAATGTGTCCAGCCTTACCTAGAAGGCTTGTACTGTCTCCATATCCACAGTCTAGGCTGTTTTCAGTTCACCATCAAACTCGGGGAGAAAACGTTCCTCCTAATGTTATCCAAAATTTACCACCTTTGAGCCCTGCATCCTGCTAGAATGCACCGGATCAAACACCTTCACCTGTTCAACCTTATTGATACCCTTGTGTATGCAGAAGACTAAGATCATGTCTCTTCCCCCCCCCCCCCACACACCTTCTTTTCTCCAAGGTGAACATATTGAGGGCCTCCATCCTCTCCTCTTAGCTTTTCTCCTCCATAACATGTGTTTCAGTGGCTGGAAATTAAAAGAATGTGTCCAGTGCACCTGTGGCCTTGCAATAGACTGAATGGCCAAGGGGTTACCCGGTTACCAAAAACAAATAAATAAATAGTCATCTTTTAACTAAAGGCATACTGCAGAGCCTCATACAGTTTGAAGTTACAGATGAAAATGCAGGCAGTTGTCCCCCATGCCTTCCAGTGGAGTGAGGTCTGTGCAGTTTGTGTTACAGGGTTCCAAGATCTGTTTGACATGTTTCAAAAATGGTAAACCGATTTGGGAGCCCACCAACATTTCCTGTAACTCCATGGTGACTTTCCTGTAACTTACACTGTTACATATTTAATTGGAACTGCTCACTTCTCCTGAAGTGCAAGGCTGTAATAACATATTGCTCCCCTTGCCTGTAGATCTGGGAGCCCTAATGTTATGTTACAGATAACTGACAGATCAGGCCGGAATTTGAAATTATTTAAATGGTAGACAGACACCCTGCCAGTAGCTCTTTTGTCAGAATAGACATTGATATTTGAGCAGGACAGCACTAGATCTGGTGTTCTAGAATTGGGGTGGGGGCATTTTGACACCTGATCTCAATCTTAATGTTTTTCTGTTGGTGTAGGTATGGTATTTTCCTGGGGAGATGGGGACTTTGGCAAGCTGGGCAGAGGAGGAAGTGAAGGCTGCAACATCCCACAGAACATTGAAAGACTGAATGGCCAAGGGGTTTGTCAGATTGAGTGTGGAGCTCAGTTCTCCCTGGCACTCACCAAGTCTGGAGTAGTGTGGACCTGGTATGTACTGAACAAGTCCATAACAATTAAGTGCTTGGAAGAAATAATACTTTGAACAGCAGAGTTATAAATCAAAATAAAAAAGTAATGTGAATGGTAGAATACCAAATACTCAAATATTAACTCCAGTTCGAGATTTTCTCCTTAAAAGAACACAGCGAAGCACAGAGAAAGTGAACAGACAATGGCAGGCAGGTGGAACAGTGTTCCAAGTTGAAATACAAATGCAAGAACAGTGTGATTCCAGCTCAAACGCAATGCACAAATGCATCAGAATACAGTAGCATTGATTTCTAGTCCTGGAAAGAGAGCAAATAATACGTTCTCATACTGTATGTGGAAGTCTCGGGCGTCTGTTTAAATCTAGTATAAAGTGAGTTAGGTTAAAATAAGTTGTGTGGGTATTTGCCTGCTGCAGTAAGCTGAGTAGTTAACGTAAAGGAACTTGCATCCAAGAATTGCCTCTACAGTAGATTATGGTTTGTAGAATGGACAGATCCTTCTACGATCAGTCTTCTCCATAGTGGCACTCTTTGGTCTTGGAGTCACAGGAAGCAGAACCTCTTGGAAACCAGAACATTTGTGGCCAATAGCGCAGGTGCCAAGCACGGACATATGTCTTAATGTGTGTGCCTGCTGCGTATGTAGCAGTCCGGCCCCACCCGCCTAAGTTCCTTTTTCTCGTTGTCAAAGTGTAGTGTTTTTCGTATGGGGGACCAAAACTTCAGTTTGTGTACAAGTAGTGTTTTTGTCTAGTTCGGTGCATGTTTTACATACTCTTGGCACCAAGTTTTATTGTTTCATGAGTCTTGGCTTTTGTAATTTTTCAAGTTTTTTCACAGCCTACCTAGTTTGACTATTATGTCCAGTAGAGTGCCCGGAAAGACCATTTGCTCCAGCAATGAATCTGATCTTCCAGGAATCAATTTTCACCATTGATTCACATTAGTAGGTCTTTGCTGGAGGTGCTAGGACCCTGCAGGAGGCCTGGCGCCGAAGTAAGCTGCGTGCATGTATGGCACCAGGAGACTGGCTCACACTGCATGGCTCACCTTGGCACTTACCCTCAGCCACCTCAGTGATGATGTTGTTTGCCTGCCAGGAGCCAGAACTTCACATCTATACAGCAGCACCATTCAGTTCTCTCAGTTTTGGTGTTTAAAGCTAGAGTTTGTTATTTTTGTGTCAGTTTAGTGATTTTATAAAAAATATTTCTGTCAGTCTGTCACTGCCCTACCAAGCTAATGGTTGGCCATGAAGGACAACAGTAGGGAGCCTTCTCAGGCAGACTACTTCGGCAGCGGAACCATGTCCAGTCCACTTTTATTGTCTGGGAGAAGTTCTAACAGTGAGCGGTCCTCCAAGAAGCACAAAAAGAAGTGGGCCCATTCCTGATCCTCGATGCCACTCGGCATTGAGATCTTCCTGGACTGAGTCTCCATCACTCATTCACACTAGTGGGGATAGTGCACCAGAGGTGCTAGGACGAAGCAGGAGTCTAAAATTTTCTGAAGGGTCGGCGCCAAGACAGGACAATGCATACGCGGCACCACGAGACTAGCTCATGCCTGTGTAGGCTATCTCGGCATTGACCTTTCAACTGCCTCAGTTCCTTTTCTCCCACCATCGAGTGTGCTTGGAGGTCGACGTCGCTTGTCTGCTGGAGTCCAAGATCTTCCCTTGTCAGTCTTGACCATTCATTACTGTTGGGTGACAGCCGGGCTACACCGCCCGCGGGAGTTTTTTTTTTTTTAAGAGGATCGGTGTCGTGGCGCTGCCCCTGGGTGACACTCTGCGTAGGCCCGAGGCGGCCGTTAGGCATCGCAGAACTCCTTCTCCATCCCAGTTCTGTTTCTCTCGTCGAGGCTGCACCTGCTGCGCGGAGTTCCTAGTACTACTCGTCATAGGCCGCGGTTGTCCAGTTTCTCAAGCCCTTCATCACAGTGACCTCGACGCCGGCCGACCGCAAGACCGCTCCTTTCTATATTTTTCAACGACGCCGAGCCTTTTCTGTGTTTTCCTTAATTATCTGGCATCATGTCTGGTTCGGGGGCCAAGCATAAATCTAAGGCGGACTGTGCCCCTATGTGTCGGTGCCCCTGTGGCCGGCAGTTTTCCGTCATGGACCATCATGATGTTTGTCTCAGGTGCCTGGAACCCTACCATGATTGGACCATTGCGATGCCTGCTTCTCCACGGATCGCCGTATTTTAGAAGTCCATGCGTTGTGAGTCGGACAAGCTCCACTGACTTTCGGAGGACGACGTCGCCCTAAGGCTTCCCAGGCCAGATCTCTCGACCCTTCCTCCGGGTCCCCTCCCAGGTCTATACGGCCCGGCGAGGAGGAAGCCTCCTCCACTTCCAGCCTTGCCAAGGAGGAGGTTTCTTCTTCGGCGCCGGAGGAACAGTGTGATCCCTCCTGGGGTCGCACCGCTGGCACCGTCCCTGCAGTCACCTCCTCAGAGGTGTAGGCTCCCCCAGTGTCGTGGCTTCCAGTTACGGGGCCCGGCTCTGGTGGGCCCTTGTTCCCGTCTGTTCTCATCGTGGAGTTTGGCACAGCTCGCGGCACCGGCGACTCAGACGGGGCTGGCGGCGGCGCCGGGGACTTGGGCGGTGCCGTCGGCGGTGTTGCTCTGGGTCATAGCGCCACTCACGGTGCAGGGGATTGACGGCGCCATGGTCTGTACCCGGCGGCGCTGGGCCTTGGCGCCCAGGGACTCGGGCGGTGCTGCTCTGGACCTCGGCACTGTTCGTGGCGCCGAGGACTCGGTTGGCGCCGTCGGCGGTGCTGCGCTGGGCCTCGGCGCCGTTGGCAGTGTCGGGGACTCAGGCAGTGCCATTCGCGGTGCGGCCTGGGAGCCTGGCACCATCAGAGGTGCAGATGACTCTGCGGACGTGTTAGTTGTCGCTGTCTACGGCGGTACCTGGCCTGGTGCCACCTTGGGGCAGGTTCCTGCCGTGGTTGGAATGGAGTCTTTCCTTGTCGATCCCTCCTCCTCGGGAGACGATTCAGATGAGGACCCAGACCAGCAGCTAGAGTCTTCTGGCTCTGAACCTCCTGTAGGCCGCAGGGCTAGACGATCCAGTGTTCCTCTCCCAGGCTCCCCGGAGCTGGTTAGCCCGGATGGCTCCATGGTTAGGGGTGGCCTGGAGTCTTCCATGGTGGACCCTTCGGATGTTTGAGAGAGGATTCCCTCTTCTCGCAGGGTCCCAGGCAGCTGCCGTTCCCAGTGCTGCTCAGGTCCTTCAGCAGAGGGAAGAGGACCCTTCTTCAGCGGGTGCCCTTCAGGGTCTTGCTCAGCAGGGACCTCCACCACTGGTTACGAGGAAGAGGGCTGCTTCAGAGTCTGAAGCATTGAGGGGTAGGGGTCAAGAGCAGCGATGAGTCCCCACCGCCCTGTGGGGTGCGGGGAGGAGTCGTAGCGCTGATCCTCACCCCTCTCTCTCTGAAGGTCTCTAAAGCGTCTTCTGGTGCGGTTCTGAGGGTTGCCCTTCTGGACTCATGCAATCCCAGGTGCGCCACAGGGGAGATTCCCCTTCAGGGCTCTTTCTGGAGTTGTCTCTTTTCCTCTCTACTACCACACAACCCGGCATGATCCCAGTGTCCCCAGTTTTGGCAGCATCGCTACCTGGATCCCAGAGCCCTGGCGGAGGAAGGGCACGTACTATTAGGTGCCCTTTGCCCATCCCTCTGCAGCCACCTCCCTCTCTCCCGGGCCATGTGGGGCCCACTGGGCCAGTATCTTGGGAGGCGTTCAGAGCTACTGTGGCGGCCTTCCCGTCCTATGTTAGGGCCATGGACGAGCAGGTCTTTCACCTGTCCCCCCCCCGCAGGAGTCTTCTGGGCATTCGAGCTCCACTTCCTCCTCGTCTTCCTTACATAGATACATAGATAGTGTCAGCAGATAAGGGCCTATGGCCCACCCAGTCTGCCCATTTGAGCTTGTAAGTTCAGTTTGTTTTCCTAGAAGTCTGTTTCCCCTTACCCCTGACCTCTAGAATTCCTTTATGTCTATCCCATGCATTCTTAAATCCGTGATTGTTTCAGCCCCCACCACTTCCTCTGACAGGGTGTTCCACTTGTCCCACCCGTTCTGTGAAGAAATTCTTTCTCACGTTTCCTCTGAATCGTCCTCCCTCAACTTCATCCCATGCCCTCTAGTCCTGGAACATCTTTTTCGCTTAAAAATAGTGTTTCCTGCACCCTGTTCCTCCTGTAAGATACTTGTATGTCTCTATCATATCCTCTCTCTCCTCTCCTCCAGGGAGTACATGTTCAGTTCCTTCAACCTGTCTTCATAGGACTTGTGATGCAATCCATGCACCATCTTTGTTGCCCTCCTCTGAACCTTCTCTACCCTGTCTGTGTCCTTAGCAGGTATGGTCTCAGAACTGTACACTGTACTCCAGGTGGGGCCTCACTGGTGTCTTGTATAGTGGAATTATGACCTCCCTTTTCCTGCTGGTGATGCCCTGCCTATACATCCCAGCATCCTATTTGCTTTATCTGCTGCCTTGTCACTGTTTCCCTACCTTGGAGGTCATCAGAGATGACAACCCCAAGATCCCTTTCCTGCTTGGTGCATGCTATATCCTCACCCCCAACTGATATATTGTGCCAGGGGTTTTGTGCCCCATATGCATTATCTTGCACTTATTTGCATTGAATTTCAACTGCCAGACCCCTGACCATTCTTCAAGTTTCTGCAGGTCGCTTCTCATTCTGTCTACACCCTCTGGTGTGTCTACTCTGTTACAGAGCTTTGTGTCATCAGCGAACAGTGAAATTCTGCCTTCTAGATCCTGCGCAATGTCACTGATGAAGATGTTGAATAGGACCGGTCCCAACACTGATCCCTGTGGTACCCCACTGGTCACTCTTCCCTCTGTGGAGTGACAGCCATTTACCACCACCCTGTGTCCTGCCACCCGGCCAGTTACCTACCCACCACACTATTGTCCTGCCCACACCCATATTCCCCAGTTTGTGTAATAGTCTTCTATGTGGCACAGTGTCAGAGGCCTTGCTGAAGTCCACATAGGCCATGTCCACTGCCCTCCCCTGATCCACCTCCCTAGTCACCCAGTCAAAAAATTCAACGAGGTTGGTCTGACATGACCTCCCCTGGTGAAACCATGCTGCCTTGGGTCCTGTAGTCCATTGACAACCAGATGTTCCACCAATCTCTCCTTCAGTAGTGCTTCCATGATCTTCCCCACTACCGAGGTGAGGCTGGGCGGTCTGTAGTTCCCTGCTTCCTCTTTGTTCCCACTTTTGTATAAAGGGGACTACATCTGCTGTCCTCAGTCTTTGGGTACCTCCCCTGTTTCCAGTGATCGGCTAAACAGGATAGCCAGAGTTCAGCCACCACCTCCTTAGTTCTTTAAGGACCTAGGGTGCACCCGTCTGGCCCCATTGCTTTATCAACTCTTATTACTTCCAGTTCCTTCAGGACCCTTTCTCGTGTAAAGGGACTTGTGTCCATTTCTGCACCATTCTCACCTTGTACTCCTTCAGACCCATTACCCCCTCTTCCTCAGTAAAGACTGAGCAGAAATACCTGTTCAATATGTCAGCTTTACTGTTGTCATCCTCCATGGCTCCCATCCTCCCCTTCAGTCTCACTATCCCTCCCTTTGTCTTTCTTTTTCCTTATGTCCTTTAAAGGTTTTGTCCCTTACCCATTGTTTTGCAATGTGTTCTTCTGTCTGAGCTTTGGCTTCCCTTACTGACCTCCCTGCCTCCTTTGCTTCTCCTGGTACTTCTCCCTATCCCTTCTGCCTGTGTCTTTTTGTATTGCCTGAATGCAATCTTTTTGGCTTTCACTTTCTTTGATACCTCTTTGGAAAACCATAATGGTCTCCTCTTCCTTTTCCTCTTGCTAACCTGTAATGCATAATTCTGTTGTTCTTGTAATCCCCATTTTAAATACTGCCCACTGTTCCTCAATCCTGATTCCTGTCCCTTCCCTTAATGCCTCTTTCAAGTATCTCCCCATTTTCCCAAAGTCTGCCCCCTAAAATCCAGGGTGCGTGTTTTTGTGTGGTTTGGTTCTGCTCTTTCTGTGATTTCAAACCACAATGATGGTGGTCACTGTTACCCAGGTGCTCCCCACTGTTACCCCCATCACACTGCCCTGTTTGTGAGCACAAGGTCAGTATTGCCTTCTGCAGTTGGTTCCATGACCAGTTGCTTGAGGAAGGCACCCTGAAGAGTCCAGGATAAATCTGCTCTAGTTGATGCTGCTGCTGGGATGCTCCAGTCCACGTCTGGAATATTGAAGTCTCCAACCAGTACTACCTCACCCTTGTCTGCCATGCTTTGGATGGCTAGCATCAACTCTATCTGTTTCTTCCTCCTGGGCTGGTGGTCTATAGACCACACCTGTGCGGATGGCTGCCCCCATTTTTCTTTCCAGCTTAACCCACAGTATCTCTCCCCCATTTTGTTCCTCCTGGATCTCTGTGGCCCTTATGTCATTTTTCACATACAGTGCCACTCCTCCTCCCTTCCTGCCTGCTCTGTCTCTTCTGAATATGTTGTAGCCAGATATGGCCAGCTCCCAGTCATGGTTATCATTACACCAGGTTTCAGTGATGGCCACAATGTCCAGGTCTGACTGTACCATGACAGCCTCCAGATCTTCCATCTTGTTGCTAAGGCTCCTGGCATTTGCACACATGGCTTTCCATGATTTGACCTCCCTAGACTGCTTCACTGTTCTACTCCAGCCCCTTCCTTGGTTGTCATTTATCCCTGGTTCTCCTTGCTGTCTGCCCTTCTGCTGAATTTTGCCCCTTTTCTGCTTATCCACCTCTTGGGCACTAATCTCCATCTTTTGCACACTGCTTTGCAGAGATAGCCACTCCTCTGGTTCACTGGTTCCACTGCTAGCTGTGGGGGGTGAGCAAGTGGGTACCCTCCTTGCTGGCCTGCCACCCCACTTTGCTACCTTAAATGCTTGTCAATGTAGCATTTAAACTTATCATTGAGTGCTTGGTTCCCTCCAGGATGGATGCAGGCCGTCAGGCTTGAACAAACCTCCATCCCTCCAGGTGGGTCCCCAGTCACCAATGGATCAAACCCTTCCTCACAGCACCAGTTCTTCAACCCATGAGTTAAAGTTCTGGTGCATGCCTCTTTTCTCCTTGCCTCTCACAGGTAGTACTTCTGAGAAAGTGCGGAAGTAGCTACTTGCATGAGACCCTCCCAGTTTCCTAAACTCTTCCTGACTTCCTTTGGCTCCCCATTTGCCAGGTCATTAGTACCTAGGTGGATAATGACATCCAGCTCACCCTCCGACTTGCCTTCCCAGTGATCCCCAGGATCTTCCTTCCATCCCTCCATGCCATGGCACCTGGTAGGCACCTCACCTCCCTGTCCTCCCCTCCTGTGTTCCTAGCTGGATCCCTCTTACGATGGGTCCCCCACCAGGATTCGCTTCCCTCCTCCTCTGGGGTCCACTGCTTTCCCGCTGAGGTCACCTCCTTGGCTAACCTCCACATCCTTTCCTTCCACTTCTCTGGGTACCTCTATTTGGTTGTCCTCATTTGCCAGTGTGGCATATGAGTTCTTGAGTGGAATAGGATCTGGGATGTGCCTCTGCCTGACTGCTCTAACCCTCCCTGAGCCCACTGTCATCCAAGTGCTCCTCGTTCTCGGCATCCTTTGAGGCAGCTGCATTGGAATTCCTTAACTGAGGAAGAGGAGCCTTCTGTCCACCTTTCCTGTGACGGCGACTATCAGCGTTTCATCTCGAGGATGGTTTTGGAGCTTCGTATTTCCTACGTTCGTAGGGACAATACCGAGCGACAGACGAGTACTTTCCTTAGTGAATTCAGCGCCCGTCATTTGGTGGTGCCTTCCTGGCCAGACCCCTTCCAGGAAGCGTCTGTCTGCACCTGGCAGTCTCCAGCCACTCCTTCTCCAGCCCCAGGAGACTGCAGGAGACGGTATTGTGCCCCCCACGAGTCTCTAGGTTCTCCACCTCACCCACCTTCGGGTTTGACGTCCCTGGATACTCCTGGGCTTCGCCACCTGGCGCACGACAGGCCTGCGGATTCAGTTTCTGCTGAGTTTGACCGGTGGGGACAAAGAGTCTTCTCTTCTAGTCGTGCATTGTTGTGCATTTCTTCCCATCAAGCTCACCACGCTGCTTACAACAGGCATCTGTGGTCGATGCTGGCTCAGGTCTTAGCTTTGCTTCCTGACTCAGAGCAGTCTAGACAAGCCATTGCCCTCTCTGTGCAGGGTCTGGAGCTTGCAAGGCACCAAGCGAAGGCATCCTACGATGCCAACGAGGTGGCATCCAGACTAGTGGGGACAGCGATCTGCATTAGGCGGACGGCATGGCTTCATCTCTCCCGACTGTCACCCATAGGCCGGCGTAGGGTGACTGGCTCTACCTTCCAGGGGACCCGCCTTTTTCCGGCTGGGGGCGGGAGGCGTCTTCAGGAAGCGCCTCCCACAGCCCCTTGAGGGTGCCTCCTCCTCCTCCTCACCTACCTTAGACTCCTAGTCTATTGGTTAGGGTCTTCCCCTCTCTACTTGTCACCAGTAGGAGGCTGAGGGATCTGTTCCCTCAGGGTTTACTCTTACCCCCCCCTTCGGGGGAGGGGGCTTGGTACTCACCCAACAGTAATGAATGGTAAAGATTGACAAGGGAAGATATGAAAATTATGTACCTACCGTAATTCTTGATCTTCTCTTGTATCTTCACCATTCATTACTGAATCCCTTCCACCATCCCCTCAAGGGCCTCCTTCTTTGGCGTCTCCCCCTTCCTGCTTGTTCCTCCCCCTTCTCCTTTGGCCGTTAAGCCAAAAAAAAAAAAAAGTGATCCCTCTCTCTGAGAATAGGAGGAATGAGCTAAGATTTATCTGTCCTGAGGGAACTCTTTCTGACTACCCTTACTGGGCAGTTCTTGGCTTTTCCCCAGCCATGTTTTCAATTCATGATTAAAGAGATGGTTCCTTAAGTGGCTTGACTTGTCTTTCCCAGGCCCCTTCTAGCAGGCCCTAGTCTTTTATGTCAGCTTCTACTGGTTGGTGCTGTCTGGCACTTCTATTTCCATAAGGGGTGTTTTTCTGCCTTGCCTCTAGGGAGTCCAATTGAGTTTCCACTCTCTCTGTGTCATATGGGGTGCCCCTGTAGAGCCCCCCGCACATGATACTGTGTTATCACTTAACAAGGTGCTAGAGGGCTTCTTTCCCTTCCTAGTTGGCAGCTCTTTTGGAACAGATTTTCCCCCTTAGTAGTTGGAGAGCTCCCAGCTGGAGTGTAGAAAACTGGGGAAGGCGGGTGGTTTAGGGAATCTGCCTTTGGTGTCCATCCTGTGCGAGAGGTTCAGTTGAGCCTCTCCCCGAAATTTCAAAATGGGATCCTTGCTCCCTTGTTTATGGTTCCGAGCTTATAACGCCTAAGCCAATTTACCAACGGCAGAATTCTCTCCTCCTAGCATCCCCTCCTCTTTTTCTCCTCCTCCTCCTCCTTTCTCCTCCCTATCTGTTCCTCCCTTAGAGCCACCCCAGAAGTGAGGCCCTTCGGTCCCTTAAGGTAGGCAGTTTTCTTTCTCTCCGCTTATCGGCTTATTCCTTTTTGAGTTTATATCCTTTGCTTCGGCTCTCTCGCCTCACTCTCTCTTCTAATCCTTATTTCGCCTCTCCGACTAACAGAACTGAGATGGAGGAGGAGGAGTCTGCGACACCTAACGGCCGCCCCTCGTGCTCTACGCAAAGCGTCACTCCAGGGGTGGCACCGTCGACGCCAACTCCTCTATATATATAAAAAAAAAAAAACTCCCGGGGCGGGTGCGCGCCTCCTGCTGTCACCCAACAGTAAAGAATGGTGAAGAAATAGCAGCCTGAAAACCTTGTTAGGTTCGGACTAAAAAACACAGGTGGTGTGGGGATCAGCCTTAGCAAAGGCTTCCCCACACACACTACGGTGTTGAAACCCAGTGGGCCCGGTTTTTTTCTTGGGTTTCTCAGACGTGGCCAATCCTATCCAAAACTTACCCTTTTTTCGGCAATCTGCCAGGCAAGACACCCCTATCGGTTCCTGACCGTGTTCTTGGAAAAAAACGTAATTAAATCCGTTTTTTTTAGAACCGATATGGACGGTTGCCACACACTAATAAATTCAAAGTTTTTTAAAACCAATCTGATCGGTTCAAACCGAACCGATCCAATGTTTACAAGTTCCACACAGAAACTAAATGCAAAACCTGTCTAGTACTCACGGTACCACAGACAGAGACTTAAACCGACAGGTTCAGTAGCAGAAATTCGGTAGAAACCGAGCGAAAAAACGACACTTTAACCGACTTTTTTTGAACCGAGCAAAGGAGAAAAATCTCCGGAGCGACTGTTCAGTGAGGCAGGATAAAGAATCTGACGGTTGGAGTTTAAACAACAGCAGACAGAGGCTTCAACCAAGCTCGTGCTGAACGTTCCATGCTGGCCATGGAAAGTTAACTCTTTGTTCTCCGGGGCAGTTGAAAGGCAGGACCTAACTGCAATAGTCAGAATACAGCAAGACTCCATTAGAAGAAACAACATTACTAAGGTGAGTAATTTTTTCTTCTGTCACTTCAACAAATGGGTTAGCCCTAACTTGGTCCTGCTGTGTCCCTCCTCGACGCTCATCTGCCTCTATTTACCTTAGAAATCCAGCCCCTGTGTTTTTTTTGTCTGAATGCTTTTTTTGCACAGGGGACACGTCCTCCTGTACACTTTTTCCTTTCTTCCCTGAGTTCAGACCTTATCTGTGTCAGTCTTCACCATTCATCACAGATGGGTACTGGCCAGAGATCAGGACCCCGAGGGAGCCCTTTTTTTTTTTTTTACTTTTTTTAAAAAGATAGGCGGAGTCGACGCAGCATCAGCGCCACCCTCGAGGCCGACGTACTACGTGGCGCTCGAGGATTAGCCGTTAAGCTGTGTCGACTCCGCCTGCCTACCAGTTCTTCGTCTCCCGCCGTCGAGGTCACCTCATGGGAAGCCACTGAAGAAGTTTTTGACAGTTTTTAGGCCTTAGCCTTTCGAATTTGTGCGTTCGACAGTCCGTCGGTCTCCTGCTAGTTCTGGGTTCTGCCTCCACTCGACGTCGCCGGTAAGATCTTTCCATTTATTTTAAAGTATAAGCGGCGTCAGGTCTATTTTGGTGTTTTTTCCATTAGGTCATGTCGGAGTCGGAGGGCAAGAAACTTTCTAGAGAGGACAGCCCCAGGTACTCAATCCAACCAGCATGACCCGGTGTCTCATGTGTCTTGGCCCGTTTCACGACATGGATTCGTGCGGCCTGCTTCTCCATGGACCGCCGCGTCCTAGAACAGCGCGCATTCAAAGTAGGGCGAGCTCCGCCGACTTTCGGGGGTAGGGTTCGCACTCGTCGGGCCAAGCCGCGCTCTCTCGGCCTTTCCTCCGGGTTCCCTCCTGGTTCTGTCTGAACAGGGAGGAGAACCCTCAGCTAACTGTAGCTAGCCTTGGCAGAGGCTCCTCATGACAGGAGGCCCGTCTTTACTTCCTCCTGGGAGGCGGGCGGGGCGCCGTGTGGCAGTCGCCCCCGAGTGAAGCTCCCCGGTGTCGCTCAGCGATCCGGAAGAGCTCGGGTCGATGCCGTCCCGTCGTGCCGCCGGTCGGGCGCCGTTAGAGTCTTGGCTGTTCGCGGTGCCGTACGTCCTGTCGGCGCCAACTCATCTCTCAGTGCCGTGGGCTTTGAGTAGCGCTGCTCGTGGCGCCCGTGACCTGAATCGGCGTCGCCTTTCGCTATGTCTCGCCTGGCACCGATCACCTCGGCGCGCGAAGGTTGAACCGCGGCACCCGTGGGGCTGGAGCCCTCTGTCGGCGCGTCCTCGTTGCCGTTGGTGCTCTCGGTGCGCTCGCTGGCGCGAAGAAACCTAAGCGGTGCCGATGTTGACGCCCGAGTCTGCTTTCAAGGACCATTGGCGCTGCTTCGGTCCTCGGTGCCGTTCGTGGCACCGAGGCTGTTGCTGAGGCTGCCGTCGGCGCCGTCTCTGTTCCTGGTACCGCCCCCGGTGCCAGTGGACTTGACGGCGCCACGGCTGGCCCTGGCTCAGGACTTTTGGCCCGAGCTGCCCTGCCGCCTTCTGTCAGCCCCACTTGCGGGGCTGTGGAGGGCACGGGGGCCACCTCGGCCACTGCTTTGGCTACCGGGCTCCTTGGTAAGGTCACCTTTCCTCGTCCTCCTACCGTTTGGCTTAGGGCCTCAGACTCTACCTCTTCGGAGTCGGGCTCGGAGTCGGACGAGCAGTCACACCCTTTGGGGTTGTCTGCAGAGGAGGGCGAGCTGGTGGTCTCGACGACGAGTCACAGCCAGCCCCCTTCTGAGGAGCGTCAGGTTATTCCCGAGGTTGGGGTCAGTGGTACTGACCAGCAGGCTATGGTGCGTGCCACCATTGCCATGCAACCTGGCCTTGGAGGGTTCCTTGACCCCTCAGCGGTGGTAACCCCTCCCGTAGTGTGTCTCGATCGCCCAACTTTGGGGCCCATCGGGAAGTCTACGGGAGGGGAGGGTGCTGCTCCCTGGGTCTTCCTTCAGGGGCAGCCCAGAGCTGCCAGCTACCTAGGTTGGCCCTCTCGAGGACCAGGACCCTCTCGGACTCTGAGGGGTCGAGGGGTGTGGGGTCGGCGCGTCGGCCTTTCTCTGAGGTCCACCCCAGCCCTGGATGAAGCCGAAGTGCGGACTTCCGCCCTTCCCCTTCCGGTTCCTTGAGGGGGTCCCATTCTTTGGAGGCAGGGGACCGTCCTTCTGGATCTATACGGCCTCGGTCGCCTCACTGGGGGGGATTCTTCTGGGCACAGCCTAGGCAGTACCAACGTGGTTGTACAGCTGTTGGCTGCGGAGTCTTCCGGGACACCCTCCTCGGGTGTCCATGGTCTGCTCCCTAGCCCTGGCAGAGGTCAGCCGACTTCTTCTCTCGGCTCTGCCCCTATCCCTCTGCTGCATTCTCCAGCGCTCCCAGGCATTCTTGGTCCTAGTGGCCCCCTCACCTGGGAGCAGTTCAGAGCGGTGGCTGCTCGGTTCCCTGCCTACGTTAGGGCCATGGACAGCCAGGTTTTTCAACCTCCCCCCGAGCAACCACCCTCGGAGCGTATGGTGACCTCCAGCTCCTCATCCCCCTCTTCTGGGGGAGAGGAACCATCTGTCCATATCTCTCCTGCCGCTGATCTCTCCGAGTATCAGCGCTTCCTCGTGAGGATGATGGAGGACCTTCACCTTTCTCCCCTGTCGGTCAGCATTCCTGAGCATGCGGCACACGCCTTTCTAGGCGATTTCGGTGCAGCCACCCTTGTGGTGCCACCCTGGCCTGCTCCCTTTCGGGAGGCGTCCATGCGTTTCTGGCAGAGGCCCTTCTCCGGAGTTTCTGCCCCAGGGACCTCAGCCAGAGGTATTGCGCTCCCCTGGAGTCTCCAGGTTCTATGCCTCATCCACAGTCCGGATTGACGCACCTGGACACCCCTGACTGGCTTCGCGCCCTCCACCGTGACCGGCCCCCAGATCAGGACTCTTCAGATTTTGATTTCTGGGGGAGGAGGACTTTCTACTCAGCACGGTTGTTTCTCTCCATCTCCGCTCATCAGGCCCACTATGCAGCCTACAACAGGTTCTTGTGGTCAGCGCTGGGTCAGATCCTAGCTGCTTTGCCTGACTCGGAGCAAACCAGGCAAGCCATCGCTCTCTCTGCACATGGCCTGGAGCTAGCAAGGCACCAAGCAAGGGCATCTTACAACGCCAATGAGGTAGCTACCAGGGTAGTAGGGACAGCGATCTGCACCAGGAGATTGGCGTGGCTTCGCCTTTCCCGGTTGTCACCCTTGGCCCGGCGTAGGGTGATTTGCTCCGCTCACCAGGGACCCTATCTCTTTTCCCGTAGGGCGAGACAGTTTGTCGGGGCAAATTACTTCCCCCTCCGGGGGGACTCATCTCGCTCTCCCCACTCTTGGGCCTCCTCAGGCCCAGAAGGTTCCCCCCCTTAGTGTGTCACCCAGTGAGGGCTAAGGGATGCTGTCCCTTAGGATGCAATTAATCAACCCCCTTCGGGGGGCTTGGTACTCACCCATCTGTGATGAATGGTGAAGATTGACACAGATAAGATATAAAAATTACGTACCTACCGTAATTATGATCTTTCTGTGTATCTTCACCATTCATCACAATCCCGCCCGCCATCCCCCTGGGGCTTAAGTCTCTGGATCCTCCTCCCTCTGTGCCTACCCCTCTTTTTGAGCGGGGTAAAGTTGGGACACACGGGGGGTAGTTTCTCCCTATGGGGTACAGTTCAAGTGGCACTCCTTCTCTACTACATATCTTCATTCCTACGGGGTGAGAGCTGGTGGTTGCCCTCCTTCTGTTATCCATCTACTTTCAAAAAAAAAAAAAAAAGAACTCTCCTTTTTTTTTCACCAAATATCTTTACAGAGAGAGTACTGAGTCCCTGTACCCTGTCCTTCTCCAGAATAGCCGACTCTGCTTTTGGGGTATTGCCAGTTATTCTGTGCCTTGAATTCTGGCAAATGAGCTTTGCTTCTCCTTGCAGTTCCTATACAGTCTGGTGACGGACAAGGGTCCTGGATCCTTGTTACCTCTCACTCTCTCCTAAATTCTCTCTCCCCCCTTCCCTCCCTTCTTCCTTTTCCAGAGATTGGGGCCCCTACCCAATCCCCTTAGTCTTACTTCCTCTATGCTGTGTCCTCAGTTGTTATTTCTCCTTTTAGTTCAGTTTTTCTCTTCCTTTTTCTGTCCCTTGGACTCTCTTGTCCCGCCCTCCATCCCTTCCTCTTACCTCTCCAGCGACTCAGAACTGGTAGGCAGGCAGAGTCAACACAGCTTAACGGCTAATCCTCGAGCGCCACGTAGTACGTCGGCCTCGAGGGCGGCGCCGATGCTGCGTCGACTCCACCTATCTTTTAAAAAAAAAAGGCTCCCTTGGTCCTGATTCCGGCCAGTACCCATCTGTGATGAATGGTGAAGATACACAGAAAGATCATAATTACGGTGAGGTACGTAATTTTTATATACTGCTACTACAGTTGTACACACAGGGGCAGGATGATTCCTTTTGGGATATGCAGTGGATAGGATCTGGTTCTACTAGACCACCACGAGAGGCTTCTAAGTCGTGCTTGCCCTTCCATCAGGAAGGTTCCTGTGACTAAGTGGAGACCATTCTCCTTGATGGGCTAACCCCACCTGGACCCCCTTGCTCACCAAGTAAGGGGTTCAAGTGCTCCTGGCTGTTGTTTACAGGTCAGCTATACTTGATAGTGGGGGTTTCAATCTGCACTTTTCGGTCTACCCTGAACCAGTAGACTTTACCTCCGACTCTTTCAGTTCCTGAGGTCCCTTTTACATTACATTAGTACATGTCTTTGACACTATTAATTTTGGTCCTAGACCAAATTGTGAGGCCAGGTTCTTGCCTCTCTCCTAGAGTGGTTGTGGCTTCCTGGCAGACTTTCATTTTGTGTCCATTGCAGTCGTCTGCAAAGTGGTGAGTTACAACTCGAGTGCTTATCTTGTAGGCACTATGTTCTAGTTGCTCTTTACAAGACAGCTCTTTTTATTAGCAGGACAGTCCTTGGTAGTCCTTTCTGAGTGAACCCTATCTCCTACCACCCTACTCAGGGTTGTTGGTTTTAGCTTGGGTACTCTCCCACTAGTGTGAATGAGTGATGGAGACTTAATCCAGGAAGATATGGAAATTACGTACTTACCTTAATTATTGATCTTCTTGGGCAGTCTCCAATCACTCATTCACACGCCCACCCACCATCCCCTGGGTTCACTTGTTTTCTTTCCTGGTCTTCATGGTCCAAACTGTGAGGACATTATTCTTTGACCTTTCTTGCAAAGGCCATCTGGGCCCTCTCAGGCCCAGAAACTCAGGATGAGTAATTCTCATTAGTTAACGCTGCACCTCATCAGTTGAAAAGGTACTGAGGTGGTTGGAGGGTCGATGCCGAGATAGCCTACACAGGCGCGAGCTAGTCTCTCGGTGCCACACATGCGTGGTCCTGTCTTGGCGCCGACTCTTCAGAAAATTTTAGGGCTCCGCTTGGTCCTAGCGCCTCCGGCGCTATCCCCACTAGTGTGAATGAGTGATGGAGACTGTCCAAGAGGATCAATAATTACGGTAAGTACGTAATTTCCATTTCTAGGGACATGGATATGTTGTTCATCCAGACTTATTGGCAGGTCCCTTGCCGCTTTAAATCTTGCCGGAAGGTCTTCAAGCTGGCTCCTCCCACCCACCCGGGTGGTAAAACTCTCGGCTCCGCCCCATGACGCCAGATCTTCCTTACCGCTTGGAAGCTCAGGTTCCCTCCTTAGCGCTCTGCGTTTTCGACTGGTTCCTGAAAATTTCGGTCTTCGAATTTATTGAAGTGTCCTTTGAATCTTCGATCTTTTCTTCTTCGCTACGGCGATGGCTTTTTCCGGCCCCGAGAGGGGCGGTTAGTTCCTCCAGGAGGGACTCGCACTCCACGTGCTTTTTTTGCCTGAACTTGGATCACGATCCTCAGGCTTGCAACTTTGTTCTGCCCTTCGGTCAGCTCTCTGGAGGACTGCGCAGCCCGTTCGGAGCTCGGACATCCGTAGTTTTCCACTCCGGAGATTCCCCGGATCGGCGGGTGTCCGCTTCGACTGTTTCTCTGCAGTCTGATCCTGCCGGGATAGGCGGTTCTCCCCCTCGGTTCTCGGCGCTTATCCGCTCTCCTTGGATTCATCTCATGCAGCTTAGTTCAGGGAGCTTCGTATTCCCTCTCCTCAAGGAGAGGAACCTGGAACCCTGTCGCTCAGCCTATGGCTAAGGGCATGAGCTGGGTCTCTTCGTCGGCGGGGGCGGGATCTCCCCTCCTCGCCATTCGCGCTGCGACTTGATTCGAGATTCCAGCCAGCCAGGCTCCCGTCGGCGTTCTCTCGACCCGTCTTCGGGGTCTGCTGATGCCGTCTTCCCTCCGCCGGAGATGAAACGTCTGTCCTCCCCTTCGGGTTGACAGCCTCGGTCCTCTTTCCAGGCGAGGGGGCCAGGTGCGCCCTTCTTCCCAGGCCCGCCCTCGGTCCACCCGGGGATTTGGGGGTCGTCTCGGTCAACCTCTCGGTCTAGCTGCTCACGCCGATCTCGGCGTTGTCGGTGGAGGCACCGAGTTAAGTGGCTTTGCCGTTCTTCCTCGTCCCCCTCCTCAGATGAGGAGCGGTTTCAATGCCGTTGGCGTCGGTGTTACGAGGAACTTATGTGGCGACAGCAGTTGTTGTCTGGGTTTCATTCGACCCCGATTCATTCTCCGGATAGCAAGCAGCCGCTCGAATCGGTCGAGGAGCCTTCTCCAGGGCCGGTTACTCATCCGACCCTCGCTGCCCCTCCGCCTTTGGCGGAGTTCAGACCAGGCCATGGCCTGTCCTTCAGGTCACTCGGTCCCCCTCACTCCTGCCCGCCTGCGGCAGCTTTTTGCAGATCTTTCGGAGCCTGAAGCAGGCTCTGCCAAGTTTCCTAACAGGGAGGACCCGGGGTCTTCCCAGGAACATCCAGTAGACGACAGCCTGTCGTCTTCGAAGGGTCTACTTCAGCTCATTTCAGAATTTACTGGGATGCAGCTCGAGCCCGTCTCCAGTCGGGCACCTTACCCCCTTATGGAGATTCTGGATCGAGGGGGTTCTTCCTCGGAGGTCTTCCCAGTGGCTGAGGCTATCGTGGGCCCAGCCTTGGAGCTATGGTGGCGGCCTACTTCCTGCCCTGCGCCTTCGGCCAGGGTGGCTCGGAAGTACCCTATCCCTGTCAGTTCTCTGCCCGGTTTCTCGGAGCACCCCTCGGCTGAAGGGGTAATCACCGATGACGTTTTCCAATGTCTTGGAAACGCTGGGGATGTGGACAGACCCCCCGACATGGAGTCCAGAAGGATGGACTATGTCAGGCGTAAGGTTTGCGCTGCGTCCTCCCTAGGCCTCCGTCAGGCCAGCTCGGCTGCACTGATGGCACATTTCTCCCACACCCTTTTGGGCTCCCTGGACGAGGTTCTCCCTCATCTCCCAGGTGACCTGCGGACCACGGTTCAGCAGGTGCGGGACCAGGGTAGAGGCGGTGGCTTAAGCAGCAGCTCCAGGCGGCTCTGGATCTGGGCGACTCCTGTGCCAGATCGGTGGCGGCTGCGGTGGCCATGCACCGCAGGGCGTGGCTGAGGTTATCCTCCTTCTCTTTGGAAACCCAGCACGAGTTGGCGGACATCCCCTTCTTGGGGACTGACCTTTTCGGCCCTGGAGTGGAGGGATACATCCATGGGCCCGAGAAGTCCGATGCCACTCCGGACTTGGTCACTCTTGCCCGGAGGGTCAAGGGCAGCCGTCAGCCTTTGCGTAAGGCCCTTTACCCCCTGAGCCCTGGGGCCCCCCCGGCCCAGCATAAGGGCCAGCAGGCATGCGCTGGGCGGCCTGTTGCCAGACCAGCGTCTTCCTCCAAAAGGAAGCAGGGAGGCAGGAAACTGAGGGGCTCCTCGGCTCCTTCACCCTCTAAGCCTGCTCAGTGACGGGCCAAGGGGCATTGCCCCGGCCCCGTCGTCCCAGCCCGGGTTTCCCCATGGGGCGGCTCCGCACCTCGTTCTGGAGGTATTTAAGGTGGATCCTGTCGCAGGTTGCGAGCGGTTCCCCTTTTGAGCCGTTGCCCCATGGGGATCTTGAGTTCACTGCCCCTGTGTCGGTCGTCCGACATGCCTGGCTCTCTAGTTAGAGGTGATCAGGAAGGCTGTGGATTCCACCCTCCCCCCCATTCAACCCTGGGTTCGCGTCCAGGTATTCCTGGTCTCAAACAGACGGGGGCTTGCGCCCATTCTCCCGTACGCCTGGATGGTCTCTCTTCTTCAGACATCCCATCCTCAGAACGTGGCGTGTAGCTGTTTCCTGGTCTCCAGGATGTACCTACCCCTCGTTCCGTCCGTTTCTGGGGAGGCTCCACCCCTTCTTGCGGGGGAGCTCCTTACAAGTTCCTAGCACTTCTTTGCTCAGCAGTCTCTGCGGCAGTGAAGGGTCCGGATGTCACCCCACCCATAAGCCAGACTGGTCTCCCGTCTTCGGGAGCCAAGTGAGAACTCGTATCTTAGTGGTGAATCTTCTTCGGGACTAAGCTCAACTTTTGAGTCCGAGCTCGGCTCCGGGCGAACAGGGCTGAGGTTCTTCCTCCTTTGCCGGTCGGGTTGGCTAGGAAATTACGTCCTGCCAGGACCTCCTGCTCCTCCTGGGCCTCAGGGCGGCCTTCCCTTAGTGGGAGGGGCCAGCCAGAGGTGACAGCGCTGTGTCCCTTGGACCAGTTCGTGACTTACAGCCCAGGAGTTAAGAGAACGCTCCCTTGGACCATTCCAACTCCGGCAGGAGAACATCCTGCTTCTGCGCCCTGAGTCGGCGGTCTTCTCCGACCGATGCTTCTCGGATGGGTGGGGTGCCCATCTTGGGGAATACAGAGTGCTTCGCCTCTGGTCCTCTCGCGAGTCCCGATGTCCTTCCTGCTCGCTGGAGACAGATGGTCTGCTTAGCCTGCACCGCTCGCTCCGCTTATACGGGGTCTACAGGTCTAGGTCCAAGTAGGACTATACCAAGACCATGTGCTACCTACTCCGCCAGGTTCGGTCGATCCCCTTGTCTCGGTGCAAGGAGGTTCTCCGCATCGGATTGTTGCGCAGTCGAGGGTTCCCAGCCATTTGATGGCAGGAGCCCCGATTCCCTGGCTGCTGCCCTGAGCCGGGCATAGGCTGCGCCTCATGAGTGGTCTCCCCTGCGGAGTAGCAGGATCTTCTCCTCTTCCTCCGGGAGAACACGAGGCGAGACTGTTTTGCCGCCCCCTCAGCAAGGTCTGCTTCAGGGGATGCCATCAGGCCTCGGACCCCGGCCCCTCCGTCTCTCCCCATTTCTCTTGACCTCACAGGGCAAGGAGAGGAGGGACTTGGCGCAGGTGATGCTGGTAGCCCCAGACTGGATTGCCAGTTCTGGTATCCAGCTCTCCTCCGTCTCAGTCCCAGGCTCCCGAGGCAGCCTCCAGTCCGCCCGGTCCTGTCTTTCCTTTTCAGGGGAAGGTTATCCATCTGGACCTTCAGTCCCTGCACCTGTAGGCCGACCCCTGTGCGGCTAAGGGCCAGGCCTAGGGTCTTCGGCAAGGTCCTCGACCTTTGAGGCGTCCTGCCAAGAAATCGGCCAAAATGCTCGTTCTCTGGGAGAAGTTCTCCCTTTTTTGTTGGTGGGATAGGGCCGTGCCCTCCCCCATCCTTGGGCGAGCATTCCGGACCATCTGCGGTCCATCCTTAAACCAGGGCTTCAGCCGACGACCCTCTAGGTGCTTCTGCGGGTCACCCCTGTCTTCCGGGCGCAGGCCGGGAGGCAGCTGGTGGTGCGGAGAAGGTGGTCTGGCACTTCTAGGCCTCGATCACGCCTCCCCTTTTGGGGAGAGTATCCCCGGTTCTGTGGGATCCTTGCTGGTATGGGCTTAGCTCATGAGCAAGCCATCTGAACCTTTTGCACAGGTGCGAGTTTCCCCCACCTGTTGTGGAAGAACACCTTCTTGGGGCCACTCCGCCATCCAGAAGGCAGGGAGAGTTCCAGGCACTCCTTTAGCCTCCCTATCCGGTCTTCCACAGGGACTAGGTTGTCCTGCGCCCCACCCGAAGTCCCTCCGAAGGCGGTGGCGGAGTCTTCCCTTCGGCAGTATTGCCTCTGCCGGGGTTTATCCCCATTCACACCTCGGAGGCCGTATTCAGGTTCCGTAGGAACCGTTTAACGCTCACCTCTTGGGAGCGTAAAGCTAAAGTTCGGGAGAGGTTCGCCAGCTGTTCATCATCTTCGCTGAAGCCGCATCTGGCAGATTTGCAGCCCAGTGGAAGACAAGCGGGCGGGTCACCCCTGCAAAGGTCTCCACTATAGGCGGGCGGGCATGGAGCCTCCCAGAGGGATAAGCGCTCATTTTACCCGTCCTTCCGCTGCATCGGTGGCTGCTTCCATGGACTCTCCGGTCCAGGATATCCGCAGGGCTTCTGCCCGGAAGCAGGCTTTACCGTTCCCCTTCCACATCGACCTTGGGTCGCGCCAGGGTGCTGGTCGGGGCCTCGGTTCTCCAGTCTTTCTACCTAAGTAGGGGTGTGCGCCTTTCCTCCCTCCTCCCGGAGAACTGCTAGGAGTCTGCCAATAAGTGTGGATGAACAGCATATCCATGTCCCTAGAAATATAGGTTACTCACCTGTAACAGGAGTTCTAGGAATGGTATGTTGTTCATCCACCACGACCACACGGCCTCCATCGCACAAACCTGGCTTCCAATGGGCTAGATCTGGTGTCATGGGGCGGAGCCGAGAGTTTTACCACCCGGGTGGGTGGGAGGAGCCAGCTTGAAGACCTTCCGGCAAGATTTAAAGCGGCAAGGGACCTGCCAATAAGTCTGGATGAACAACATATACCATTCCTAGAACTCCTGTTACAGGTGAGTAACCTGTATTTCTTTCTCTTTCTGTTGGAAGGGGAAGAAGCAGTACCATGCTAGGTCACCCTCTGTGAGGTCTGCCATGAGATCCTTGGTCTCCCAGAGCTAGAGGCCCTCACCGGCACTGTCTGCGTCATAGGGTCTCTGGTACAAGGAGTTAGAGGTCTTGGGCCTGGGGCCATTCTCTGTCTGTAAGTGGGGACTCCTTTGGGCAGTTACGCCATTGGGCAGCTCTTATGAAGCAGTGGGTGCAGCATCTGGCTCATTTGCCTCTGCCAGCAGAGCCAGTCCCGGGGCTGGTGGAACTGGAGCCGCAGGCGGGGCCCTTAAGCCGGGTGGGGCATGTGACTGCAGGAGCAGCCCCTGGGTCCTTGTCGGTGACTGCTGCCGATTCCTGCCCCACTAGTCGCACCCTCATTCAGTGTCACTGAAATGGGACTGACCACATACAAATGCCGGTCACTTTGGTGCCGGCTGGGCCATTGGCGGCAGGGTCGGCACTGATGTTAGCACCAGGTTTAAGCCTTTCTGAGCCTTGCCCAGCACTGGTTCTGATGCTGGTGCCAGATTCAGTCTGTTATGGCGCAGCCTCTGGCACTGGCCCCCCCTCCCCCAAGGGCCGATGTTGCCAAGGCCACGTTCTGTGCTGGAGGGCCTACGATCCACCCCCCCTTATGACCCTCCTCCGGGGAGCACGTGGAGGGGGACAAGTCAGCCCCCTGACCTCATCATATTTGAAAGTGGCGACAGATGCTCTTTACCCTGGACTCTTCGTACCCAGGCCTTTCTTCTGTTCCACAGGAGAATCTAACTTTCCAGGCTTTGCTCAGGTGTATGCATTCTGCACTTGATTTTGAGACTTCAGCCATTGACCCGGGTAAATGTCTCCATCTGCAGTGGTTAAATATTTCAACCATACTGGTCAGTTTAGATCTTACTTCAAGGGAGCCCTTGCAGTAGACAACACCATTAGGACTTAGCCGTCAGGCGCCAGAACCACACGGAAAATTTCTAGCTAGCAGTCTACAACTGGGGACTGCCCCTGATGTCAGCACACCGATGTCTGCACTAGTATAAGAGGGGGGTTCCCCATGCCCACCTCAGTTCTTTTCCTTCCGTTGACCTGTGCTTGTCAGACATTGTGGATCACTGCTTCAGTCGACCACCGTTTTTCATTACATTATTTTTTCCACGTGCATAGCTCGCTTTTAAGTTCCATGTCATCGCCACTTCTTCTGTTGATTCACACAAGTCTAAGTGTGCCTTCGGCTAGCAGCTCCCCAATAAAGACGCCCACACCGCTTGCATCATTTGTTTAGGCATGGACCATGATACCAAAGCCTGCTAGGCATGCCAGAAATTCAGCCAGGTCATGTGCACAAGATGCCAGAAGGTTCTGGAGGCTCATAATCTCCAGCAAAGACTAGCCGCCATGGAAAAGGAGTTGCAGACCCGGGCCACAGTAGGGACGTCTACGGAGACGTCCTAATCTAAGAAGAAGCATAATATGCATAAGCATAAGAAGCATCTCTGTGCATCATAATTGTTCTGGTTTCTGTATGTGGTGATTATTGTATTTAAGATGTTGTGTATTCCTGTGCCCGTCTCCCCAGGACGCATCTGGAATCGAGCAGTAGTCTGCTCAGTTTGCTTTCCTGGTAAAACTTTTAAATAAACAAGCACTGGGACCATGAACGGTCCGCTCCTGAGACGCGGTCACCTTCAGGGGCCGCAGCAGATGCTGGGTCTTCCCCCTGTGGGGGGTCGACCTCACTGGCCATGCCAGCCCTCCTCCGTTCGGGAATGGCATCAGACCCTGTCTATGGCCTCCTGATGCATTATCCAGCACTGGGCTGTTCTTTCCACCTGACACTCCTCTGCCGTATGTTGGCGGATTACAGCGCTCTCCTTAATGTGTGGTGGGCGTCTGCTCATTGCCCGGCCCCTACCCAGCAGATGCCGGTGCTAGCCTCTCTTCTGGCAAGAGGCTTCCCTTCGTCTGACATGGAAGCCCCCTCTCCTGTGATGGAGTACTAGTTGGGTGCCAGGGCAGTCACGACCTCCAGCCTGTCGCCGCTTCTGCACTCTGCTTTGGACTCTGAGGGATCATTGCATGTGATCTCAGATTCCCTTCAATCCCTGGTCCCCTCCCCCCCTGGAGAAGTGTGGATCCGGGACAGTTCTAAGTCCTCTCTGGAAGACCCGTCTTTCCTGGCTATGATGAAGATGATTCAGGCTTCCCAGGGATGGTGTACTGAGAAGCAGGCCCCTCAAAGACGCTGTCTGGTATAGCATCTGCACCTCCCGGAGGTTCCGAGTCGCATCTGGAAACGAGCCTCAGCTCAGTGTACTTTTCCCAGTTATCAAATGTTTAAATTAATCAATAAAATTATCTCCCCCCCCCCTTAGTGATACCCCATGACAACATCTCTTCTACAGGCTGGCAATAGCTGGTGTCAGGTCCGGTCATTCCATGGAAGGCCGACTGACTATACCATGCCCCTGACGGCAGGCCTCATTTTGATACCCACTCCAAGGCTGACTCCTGTGTATTATCAGGAATCCAGATGGAGTGTGGGGAGACCAGAAGTTGGGGTGACTTCCCTCCAGATAGGGAGTCTGACCATTTAGACCTTCTGGAGCGCAGGGTTTACACTTCTTTGACCCTGGTCTTGCGTGCCCAGAGCTACCTTGCGCACATGCTGGTACATCAGCAATCTCTCTTAGGGCTGGTAGGAGACCTGGTCCAATCCCTGCCGGAGTCTTGAGCTCGGTCACAGATAGAGCATCTTTTAGGTTCTGTTTCTAGCATGGGCTTTCATGCCCTCCGTGCCTCATATGACACAGTGGATGCTGCTGCTCTCTGCACGGCTTCTGCTATCTGTATCGGGCACCTTGCTTGGCTTCGCCTATCCGATTTTAACCAAGAGGTACTGGCTTCCATTATGGATGCCCCGTTCCGGGGCCCTTCGCTGTTCGGGGAGGAAGTGCAATTGTTGCTGTAAATGTCTCGGACCAACCCGCATGCCTCATGCGTCTATTGCCTGGGCCATGCCCACGACACCCAAGCTTGCGAATTTTGTCATGTGTTCCAACCCAATGTATTGGACGATCGTCTCGCACGACTGCAATTGGGCAGACCGGAGAAACGGAACTCACCAGTCAAATCCAAAGAGGCCTGTTGGGCAGTCTCCGCAGCTGCGGGGTCCACTGAGCAACTGGAACAGATGAAGGCCTTCGAAGAGGAGTTGGCATGAGCCACTGATCGGTCCTCTTCCCTGTCGGTCTTTGTTCTACTTAATTAAGGAGGTGTCAGTCTCTCCCTACCAAAGGAGAGGGTCTCTCGGGTGCGCATGTTTCTCGTCTCCGTAAAAAGGAGAAGGAGCAAACAGAAGATTCGTCTCACCGATGACATTCTTTGGATCGTGAGAGATCTCGATCCCAGGAATCTGCTGTCTTGACTTCAGTTAAGATTGCAGCCTCAGCTGCTGGCTTCATGGTGCCCCTGTCAGGCCAGCTGGCTAAGATGCGGGACGACAATCCAGTCGAGATCATTCTCGATCCTGTCAACCCATTGTCACTCAATGAGGCCAACAACTCCTTATTCAGGACCCCGGTCCCAGTTCCTGACCTGGAAGAGCTGCGGTTTTCCCTTGCTCGTTTCCGAATGACCTAACGGTCCGTCGGGGTCGGACCCTTCAACGCTGATAGGATGAAGAAAGCGCATAAGCGCCCCAAGAAGCAGCACCACCACTCTTCCTCCTCAGAAGAGGAGAGGCTTTGACGCAGGCTGCGTCGACGCTATGAGGACTTGATGTGGCAGCAGCTGATTATGGCTGGCCCGAAGCTGACTCCGGCTTCTACTCCAGCCATCACTTGGTTGTCGCCTTCTAGGCTGACGCAGACTCCTTAGGAACTGGTGGATACCATCCCTCCTCCCACGGAGCTGGTTAAGACCCTTCTGGCTTGGCCAAAACCGGCCTGTCCACCACTTCGGGTGGAACCGCCACCTAAGCAGCCTACCTCTGGGGCTCCTTCCAAGGAGTCTCGGACCCTTAAGGGCCTTCTGCATAGGCTGTTGGTCACTCTTACTCCCGACCGTCTCAGGTGGGTTGAAGGTGACACAGATGGCCAGCTGATCTATCCTGAGGACTCCAACTTGCATTCTCATCCTTTGGACAACAAATCTATAGGGAGCCTTTTTTTTGTTTTGAAATTACACTTTAACCTCCCCACGTCCTGCCGACACCTACCCTTCTGGGCCCCACAAGGAGTCATCCTCCTGCTCCACTCGTACTCACCTCCAGGCTCCATGGAGCTGTGGCTTGCCCCCTGAGCGGGGACGAGATGGAGGACCAGACACCCCGTAATCCTTCATTTCATCAGTCTGGCTGTGGTTGAGCAAGTGGGGGCACATTAGAGGCATGCTCCTGGAGGCCCATCTTCCCGGAGCCAGCAGGGAGTTTCTCTCTCTTCTTCCCTCCCCTATTGTGTGCAACCCCCTGATGTCATGGCGCAAGGCGCTGACGTCCACACTGTACTGCTGCTGCCCATCCCCTACAATTGGGGCTTGCAGTACTCCGAGCCTCCTTTCGGAGTCAGGCAGATCTTGGCTGGCATAGGCCTCTTCCTCCCAGAGGGTGAGCTGTCGTGGGATGCTCAAGCCTATCTACCCACCCCCAGCCGACCCACCAGCGACCCGAGTCCACTCCTGAACCCAGGTCGCTGGCGTGGCGCGAGGTGTGGCATTCAGTGCCTCAACCCTCAGCGCCACCAAGCCGGCTCATAGGGAGTCTTTTTGATGGAGGAGGGTCCCATGTCCTTCATGGGCATCCTCTGTCTCATCTCCATATCTACGGGGATGCCCTTGGAGCCTGTCCAGAAACTGGCTGAATGTCCCCTCACTGACATCCTCAAATGAGGGGATTCTTAGACGGAGGCCTTCCCTGTGGCCGAGGCCATTGTTGGCCCGGCCTTGGAGCTCTGGCAGCACCCAGCCTCCTGCCCTGTGCCCTCAGCCTGGATGGCCTGCAAGTACGCGGTTCCCATCAGCTCCCTTTCGGGATTCATAGAACACCCTTCGGCTGAGGGGTTGGTGATCGAATCTGTGTTCAGGCACTCGTGGAAATTCAGGAGACACCGATAGATCCCTGGATAAAGAGTCCAGAAAATTGTACCATTCGGCCCGGAAAGTCTGTGCTGCCTCTTCGCTTGGCCTTCGTCACAGCGCATTTCTCTCACACCCTCTTAGGCTCCCTTGATGAGGTCCTTCCTCATCTCTCAGATCTCCAGACCACTGTCAAACAGGTCTGCGACCAGGGCCGGGCAGTTGCAAAGCAGCAACTTCAGACTGCTCTGGACATTGGGGACTCTTGCGCCTGCTCAGTGGCGGCTGCAGTTGCCATGTGCCGCAGGGCCTGGCTGAGGGTTTCTACCTTCACGGATGTTCACTTGGCACAATTTTACAGATGTCCCCTTCCTGGGCGCCGATCTTTTTGGTCCAGGAGTGGATGGTCACCTCCAGCGCATAGAAAAGTCCAGTGCCACCTTGGACTCCATGACTTCTGCCCAGAAGGAACCCCAGGGTTCCAAAAAGCAGAAGATAAAGCCTTTTCAGCCTTCTGCCCCTGCAGCCAAGCAACCCCTCTTCCCGTAGGGGCAGCAGCAACAGCAGGCTCAACCCTGGCAACCTCGGCAGCCCGTGAGGAAGGATCCCAGTGGTCCCCAAGCCGGATCTTCTTTCTCCAGGCCTGCACACTGACGGGATGGGGGTCACCGACTCCATTCCCGTCACACTGACTCTGGGTCCTCCCGAGGGGGGTCCACTCCTCCACTTCCTTTCCACCTGGTCCGTTGTTGCAGTGGACAGGTGGGTCTTGGAAATGGTCGCTATGGGCTGCCTCTGGAGTTCGAGCAGTACTCACCAAGCCCCACGGGAAGGAATGGTTTCCGTGCACACTCAGTCAGCTGTCTGAGACGACATTGCCCAACTCCTCCAAAAGGAGGTAGTGGCCAGAGTAGCGGATCCCCCTGTCAACCCAGGGTTTTTTTCCAGGTACTTCTTGGTACCGAAATGGACGGGGGGGCTGGCACCCCATTCTAGATTTGCACAGCCTGAACCAATTCCTCAGGTCTCACACAATCTGGATGGTAGAAGTCTCGGATCATAACATCTCTCGAGCAGAACATTTGGCTTTGCTCACTGGATCTGCAGGATGCGTTCTTTCATGTCCTGATCCATCTGTCTCACTGAAGGTTCCTCCACTTCTGAGCAGAGGGAGCCCTGTTCGAGTTCCAAGCCATGCCGTTCAGCCTGTCATCGGCCCCGGGGTCTTCACCAAATGCATTGCAGTGGTGGTGGCCTACCTTTGGCATCGAGGGGGTACATCTGTACCCCTATCTTGACAGTTGGCTCGTAGCAGGTCTCTCCATTCAGGAGGTGGAGAGATCCAGGGATCTGGTTCTCCGGACCTGTCTCGAACTTGGTCTCCTAGTCAACGAGACCAAGTCAGAACTTGTGTCTTCACAGGTGATCTGCTTCATCGGGGTAGAGCTCTACTCTTGCCAAACCAGAGCCAGGCTCCTGATGGACAGGGCGGAAGTTCTCTCCTCCTTTGCCCAGTCATTTCTGGTTGGGCACTTGCGCCCTGCCTGGGACGTCATGTGCCTCCTGGGTTATATGGCGCCCTGCACCTCCGTGGTCTGATGGGCCCGGTGGCATATGCGACCCCTTCAGTGAGAGCTGGCCAGCCAGTGGACTCAATGACATGGTCACTTCGACCAGCTGGTCACTGTGACCCTGAAGATGTGGAACACTCTCCAGTGGTTGACCGTACTAGAACATCTGCAGGAGGGGATCTTCCTGGACATAAGTCTCCACCACTCATTCACACTATTGGGATCTGCGCCGGAGGCACTAGGACCCATCGGGAGCAAACTTTTTGCTGTGGAGTCGATGCCAGAGATGGCGCCGCGAGGAACGGCGCCGCGAGCCCCAGCTTGCGCGGCAGTGACTATCTCTGCATCGACTCCCCAACCGCCTCAGTTCCTTTTTTCCCGCCATCGAGTGCGCTTCAGTGACGACGTCACTCGCCTGTCGGGAGTCAAACTTCAAACTAGCAGCATAGTTTTCAGTTTTTATTATTTTGTAGTTTTATCTCGCTACAGTATCGCTTAAGTTATTCTTATTTTTAAATAAAAACTATAAAGAAGTCTCAGCCTACATTGACGGAGTCGACCATGAGCAGGTCGGGTGACGGTAGGGAGACTTCGTATGAAAGCTGTTCAGTCAGTCGGGCTGGGTCGGTCGCCGCCTTCTCCGGAAGGGGTCTGACAGCGGTCAGCCCAGTGCCGGGGATGGGCGGTCCCAGCGGAAGCATAAACCAAGCGGTCGCATTCTCGTACCGTTCGGCCTCGAGCTCTTCTTGGCCCGCAGGTCTAAAAGAAGGCATCACGCGAGAGTCGCCCTCTGATACGTCTGGCGTGAGCGTTCAGTTATCGAGCTAGTTGCGGTCTCCTCCTCGAGTCGTCAACAGCGGCTTCTGGTAACCGACGTCTTGACATCGAGTCCTACCCCACCCGCAGGTAGGTCTTCAGATGTGCAGTTTCATCAGTGGGCGCTCTTATGGAGCAATGGGCTCGGAGGTTGGTTCGGCTACCTGGCTCGATGGCTCGTGGGCCGGGCTCTCTGGGCGACCAGGTAAGCGGTTGGACTTTCCTGGTCGCGGCACCTTCTTGATGCCGTCGACTCCGTGTGATGTAGTCCCCCCACATGGCTCGGCGCGGGGGCCACACCGATGCCCTTATCTCCTGCTCTATTTCCTTCAAAACCTGTTTTTCGGTCTCTGGGAGTGCCTTCGGCGCCGTCCTTGGCATCGCCCGCGGCGCCATGCGGCTTCTCGGCGTCGCCTACAGCACCGTGCGGCTTCTCGGTGCCGTTTTCGGCGCCGCGTGGTTCCTCTGCGTCATTTTCAGCGCCGTGCGCCTCCTCGGCGCCAGGGGCTCGCGGGGACTTCCTTTTTGTCTATTTTCCTCCTTCCTCTTCTGGCTTTCATCCCTTTCCTGTCCATACAGTCCGTCCTGGACTGTCAGGAGACAAGGTTGAGCCTGGCCAGACCCTTACCGGCTGGGGCGTGAAAGTGGGCGAAGCAGGATCTTTTTACTGCTGCAGAGCCTGTGTCGAGGACCTGTCTTTTAAGTCTCTGCTGAAGAATAGTTTCACACTTTCTCTCCAGACTACAGACATCAATCCTGGGAAATTGTTAGATTTCAGTACCTTCCGCATCAGAGATCCCTCAGTTTGACTCCTCCGATTCAGCTTTCCTTGAGGGCGCTGTCTCAAATGGTATAGAATAATCCTGCTCTCTTCATCGGTGGCTAAATCCATTGATAGAAAATATTCAGCCCCCAAGGATCGTCCCATTTTGGCATCTCAAGCCTTTGCGGATCCTATTGTAGTCCTGGCAGAGAATGATAAGGTCGTCCTTCCTCAAACCACTACAGCTCGACCTATTAACAACGAATCTCATAAGATAGACACCTTAGGTAAGAGAGTCTTTGCTGCTTCTACCCTAAGTATGCGTATTGCCAGTTACCAAGGCTATTTTTCTCAGTACGAGTATATCCTGTGGCACTCTCTCAAGCAAATGGTTGAAGCTCTTCCAGAGTCTGATTCAAAACCAGAGCTTCTTCAAACCATTACCAGGGGTACTGAATCTAACAACCAACAGGTTAAAGCAGCCATGGACACTTTCGACTCCGCTTCCCGTTCAGCAGCTGCTGGTATTTGCACCCGCCGCCATTCCTGGTTGCGCACTTCAGGCTTCACCAATGATGCGCAACAACAGGTAATGGCATTGCCCTTTGATGGTGCATATCTTTTTGGCCCTCAGGTCAAGCAAGCTCTAGAAGCTACACAAAAGACTAGGTCAGCCATTAAGTTGGCTGGAGCCCCTCCTGCCCCTCTGGAGGTATGCCAGTAAGCGTCGGTTTCATAACAGTCAGTCCTTTTGAGGCAGAGGCAGAGAAGTTTCCATAAGAACCAACCTGCCCAACCTCAAAAGAAGGCATAACAAGCGCAAGGGCCCAGCGCCCAGCGCTCTTATAGTGCTGGCCCAGTCCCACCTCAGCTGCGGGGTGGACTTTTCCTCTCTGGTGGGAGGTCGGCTGATGCACTTCTACAGCCAGTGAAGTCCATAACCTCAGACAAATGGGTCCTTCGGGATAATCATGAGTACTCACTCAATTTTGTGAAACCCCTCGGATCGTCCTCCCAAATAGCAGCCAGGCTGTCTGCCTCTATCAGACCTTCTCCGCCGAGATTCAGGGCCTTCTAAACAACAGGGCAGTAGAACTTGTGCCGCTGCATCAGCGAAAACCAGGGTTCTCTCATTACTTTCTGGTTCCAAAGAAGTCTGGGGAATGGCCATTCTAGATCTCAGAAAGCTAAACAAATTTCTCCCCAAGGAGAAATTCAAAATGATTTCTCTAGGAACCCTGTTACCCTTGCTTCATCAGCACAACTGGTTAGCCTCCCTAGACATGCAGGATGCTTACCAGCACATTCCCATTCACCCGAGGCATCACAAATTCCTGAGGTTTGTGGCTCTGGGACAACATTATCAGTTCAGAGTCCTGCCTTTTGGGCTATCCTTGGCGCCACGAGTTTTACAAAGTGTTGTGCAGTTCCGGCGCACCTCAAGCTTCGGAATACAGGTGTTCCACTTATCTGGACGATTGGCTTCTGGCAAGTCCTTCCAGGCAAAGGGACTCTGGATGCCGTAGGGCGACCGCTCGCCTTCGTCCATGGGGTCCTGCTAAACCTCAAGAAATCGCAGCTGCAGCCCTCCAGAGGCTCCTTTCATAGGGACCCTTCTGGACACATCCTGTGCGAAGGCTTTCTCCCCAGACTACAGAAGAGCGATATATCCTTCAGATGGCCCGTTACATCCGGAGAGAACCACGTCAGTTACAGCGCTCTCAATACAGCGGATGCTGGGCCTCATGGCATCCTCAGTGTTCACTGTACCTCTGGCCCGTCTGCACATGAGAACCACCCAGTGGCTGCTCAGTACTCAGTGGTCTCCAACCACTCACCTGCAGTCCTGTCTCATCAAGGTGACAGAACCCTTAAAGGGTCTCTCCACCTGGTGGTCTCAAGGACAATCTCCTGCAAGGATACCCCTTTGCCCCTCTGGACCATCAGATCTCCTACCACAGGCAGCTTCTCTAATGGGGTGGGAACTCCTGTCAGGCTCTCCACACTCGGGGTGTGTGGACTCTCCAGTCCCAGCTTCACATAAATGTCCTAGAAATGAGGCCGATCCTTTATGCGGTCCGAGCTTTGAAGGACATTCTCTGTCATAAGAATATTCTCCTCAAGCGGACAACAAAGCAGTGATGTATTACATCAACAAGCAGGGGCGGTGCTCATTCTTACCCCTTATGCAGAGAAGCGATGAGGGTCTGGGAATGGTGCTTGGAGCACAAGGCTCTAATTCAAGCAATCTACCTGCCAGGTGTACAGAGCGACTAGCAGACCGTCTCCAGCAGAACAGAGACAGATCCTCACGGAGTGGTCTCTCGACTCAACCATAGTTCAGTCACTATTCGAAGAGTAGGGAACTCCGGTCCTGGACCTTTTTGCGTCCGCACTCAATGCAAAACTGCCTCTCTCCTGCTCCAGAAGTCCAGGGCCTGGCATTTTTTGTCAGGATGCGTTCAGGCTGCGGTGGACAAAACAGCTTTCTTTACGCCTTTACGCCCCTTCTTCTAATTCAGAGAGTACTCCTCAAGTTCGAGTCTCAGGGAGACAAGATGATTCTCATTGCTCCTTTTGGCCTCGACAACTGTGGTTTCCACTTCTCAACAGTATGTTGGCAGTTCCTCGAGACCACTTCCCCTGCAGATGAACCTTTTAACTCAGGGACCGGTGGTCCATCCCAGTCTGAGATCTCTTCACCTTCACGCTTGGCTCCTAAAGAGGTAGAAGTAAATCGGTTCAATGTCTCTCGAAGAGTTTCTGATATCCTTATGGCTGTGCGGAAGCCAGCCACTCGGAAAACTTACATGGCTAAGTGGAAGCATTTTTCGCTCTGGTGTGCAAAGTCCTCTTTGAATCCCTTTTCCTGTCCTTCAGATAAAGTCTTAGAGTACCTTTTGGACCTCTCAAATTCAGGTCTCCAGTACTCTACAATTAAGGTTCACCTTAGTGCCATTTCAGCGTATCTTGAGCCGTTTTTTTCTCTTTCTCTGGCTCAGTTACCTATGGTTAAGAGATTTCTTAAGGGCATTCTGCACACCAGACCCCCTACAAGACGTCCGGTTGCAGCCTGGGACATTAATCTTATGCTAGACGTGCTCACCCGGAAACCTTTTGAACCTCTAGCTACCTGTGAACTAAAGTTCCTCACCTGGAAGACTGCCTTCCTAGTGGCCATTACCTCCAGCATTAGAGTCTCTGAGATACATGCCCTGGTCACAGACCCTCGCATACTGTGTTACATAAGGACAAAGTAGTCCTTCATACTCATCCTAAATTTCTTCCTAAGGTTGTTCAGAATTTCATCTTAACCAACCTTTGGTCCTTCCCTCTTATTTTGCGGACTTCCAAAATGAAGGGAATACTCTCTTCATTCTCTGGATGTTAAGAGACTTGCGTTTCTACTTAGATAGAACCAAAGTTTACGTAAAGCCCAGCAACTGTTAGTTTCCTTCAGTGAGGCCGGCTGGGTCAGCCTGTCGCTATTAGATGTATCTCAGCATGGCTAGTGGCGGCCTTCGTCACTGCTATTCCATGGCGCAGGTTAAGTTGGAGGGTAGAGTTTATGCTCACTCTACCAGGCGGTGGCGGCATCCCTAGCGGAAATCCATAGCGTGCTCATTGCAGACATCTGCAATGCAGCCACCTAGAGCTCAGTGCATACTTGGTTAAGCATTATGCTTCGATGTCCATGCTGAGCGACATTCTTCCTTTGGCAGAGCCATCCTTAATGGACTTCTGTCTTGAAGCGTGAGCTCTTGGTTTCTCCTGCGCCCTCTCGGGGATTATTAGCTCTGGTACTCTCCCAATAGTGTGAATGGTGGTGGAGACTTATGTCCAGGAAGATACGAAAATTACGTACCTACGTAATTCTTGATCTTCTTGGGCCAGTCTCCACCACTCATCCTACATCCCTCCATCCAGCTCACCTCTCTTGTTGGTCTTCCTCCCTCAAATCTTCAGGCCTTGAAGACTTCTTTGGTGACCCTTCTTACAGGTCGTCCGGACTATCTTATGTCTGGTTTTAGGTTAGGCTACCCTTCTAGGTTAGTTATGCTGCACCTCCTTGGTAAAAAAAGGTACTGAGACGGTTGGGGAGTTGACGCCGAGATAGTCATTGCCGCGCGAGCTGGGGCTTGCGGCACCATCTCTGGCATCGACTCCCCAGCAAAAAGTTTGCTCCCGATGGGTCCTAGTGCCTCCGGCGCAGATCTCAATAGTGTGAATGAGTGGTGGAGACTCGTCCAAGAAGATCAAGAATTACGGTAGGTACGTAATTTTCATATCCTGTTTGTCCGCCTCGAGCTGACCGCCGTTCTTATGACAGACGCCACTCTCATGGGCTTGGGTACCCACATAGGGGAGCACAGAGTTCACGGGCTCTGGACCCCTGAGGAATCCTGATGTCACATCAACCTGCTGGAGTGCTGAGCAGTTTCGCTGGTTCTGACTGCATTCTCTCCATTCCTTCGGGGTTAGGTGGTTCAGGACCAGACTGACAACACCACAGCCATATACTACCTCAGCAAACAGGGCGGCACTCATTCCCGGCCTCTGTGCAGGGAAGCTTTCCACATCTGCAGATCTCCTAGCCATTCATGTGGCAGGAGCCTCGAATGAGCTGGCGAACACTCTCAGCCGCATGGGGGAGGTGTCCCACAAGTGGTCTCTCCATTCAAAGGTAGTACACAGCCTGTTCTAGGGACATGGATATGTTGTTCATCCACACTGTCTGGCAGGTATCCTTGCCGCTTTAAATCTTGCCGGAAGGTCTTCAAGCTGGCTCCTCCCACCCACCCGTGTGGTAAAACTCTCGGCTCCGCCCCATGACGCCAGATCTTCCTTACCGCTTGGAAGCTCAGGTTCCCTCCTTAACGCTCTGCGTATAAGACTGGTTCCTAATTCTTCGAATTTTCGAAATTAAAAGTTTTTTGCTAAAAAGACTTGGGTCTTCTCTCCCTCGCGGCTGCGATGGACAAATCGACTCCCGGTTTCCGGAGATGCCCTTGCGGGCAGAAGATGTCTCGGACGGATCCGCACTCCACGTGCGTCTACTGCTTGGGCCTTGAGCACGACCCGCAGGCCTGCGACCTGTGCTCTTCCTTTTCGGCCTACGTCCTCGAAGACCGTGCTGCCCGTTTACAACTGGGGCGTCCAGAAGTGATTTCCTCGGTGAAGTCAAAGGAGGCCGGTTGGCGGTGTCCGCGTGGCCAGGTTCCGTGAGGATCAGCTCGAGCAGATGATTGCCCTCGAGAGGAGGTGGGCGGGCAGCTTCTACCTCGGCTGCGCGCATTTGTCCCGCTCTCTCGGTGCCTCTTATTCAGCTTCTTTAAGGAGCTTTGTCTGACCCTCTCTACTAAGGTGAGGGACCAACTTCTTCTGGACGTTTTCGGTCAAAAGAAGACAAGGTAAGTCTCACCGTCGGCTGTTGGGGCGGAAGATCCCTCTCCCGAGTTGTCGGCGTCGACTTGATTCGACTGCTAAGCCCCGACCCACTGGTCTCACGGTGTCCCGTCAGGCCAGTTGACGAGACTCCGTCGACAGCGGTCGAGATTTCTCGACCACGTTGGACGAGTTGTCGACTAGGAGAAGCAGAATCCTCTCCCGGTTACCCGGTGGGGTTGAGGACCCCGTTGACCAGTCTGTGCCTCCGGTTCCAGAGCCTTGATTGAATCTTCTGAACGAGAAGTGCGGTTCCCCGACACCTCCCGTACCGTCCTCGGCTAAACCGAGGTCTCGATCTCGGACTTCTTGGCGGTCCACGATCCGCCCGTCAGAGCGGTCTCGGTCTCAACAAGCGGCGCGCGCGCTCGTCCTCTTCCTCCTCCTCCGGACAGGGAAGCCGGCGCAAGTTGCGATCGAAGATTGAGAACTCATGTGGCAACAACTCCTTCTGACCCGGGAATAAGCCCGGCGCGTCGTCTTGACCATTAAGTGGCCGTCACGGGCGGCGAAACAACCCCTCGTTTATCCGAGGCGCTGTTCCCAGGCGGTTGTTCGGCAAAACCAGCTGCCCACGATTCGGTGGAACCTCCGCCTCCACAGCCGTTGGTTGGGGCTCGACCAAAAATTCTTAGTGGCTCAGGTACTGCCCTATAGGCTGTCTGTCACCCTCACTCCCAATCGACCTCGGCGGGTGGAGGTGGCTCGAGCCTGAGGCAGCTCTTTGAGGACTCTTCCGAGTCGAAGGCGATTCCTCCCTTTCTCCAAGCGAATGGACTTGGAGTCCTCAGGAGGACAGTCAGTGGGCGATAGCCCTTCGTCCTTCCTGGGATTGCCCGGCTCATCTTGGAGTCCACGGGATGAAGCTGAACCCGTTCCTCGGGCCAGGTATCCCCTCACCCGGAGATTCTGAACGGGGGATTCCCCTACGGAGGCCTTTCGGTGGCGAGGCCATAGTGAGCCCGGCCTTGGAGACTCTAGCAGCGCCCTGCTTCCTGCCCTCGCCCGGCCAGGATGGCCAGGAAGTACGGTCCCCTACGGTTCCTTGTCCGGTTTTGAAACACCTCAGCGAGGGTTAGTTATAACAGCGTTTTCCGGCGTGCGAAGGCGCTGGGGATGTGGACAAACCTCCCGACAAGGTCCAGGGTGGACTATGCAGGCGAAAAGTCTATGCTGCGTCCTCCTCGGCCTTCGCCAGGCCAGTTCGGCTGTCCTCATGGCACATTTTTCTCATGCCCTGTTGGGCTCCCTGGATGAGGTAGTCCCTCATCTTCCGCGGATCTGCAGACCACGCGGTCAGGCAGGTGCGGGACCAGGGCAGGACAGTGGCCAAACAGCAGCTCCAGACTGCTTTAGACATTGGGGACTCATGTGCCAGGTCTGTGGCGGCGCGGTAGTGGCTCTGCGTCGTCGGGCTTGGCTGAGGATATCCACCTTTGCGGATACCCAGCACAGTTGGCGGATGTTCCCTTTTGGGACCGACCTCTTGACCCTGGGGTGGAAGGTCACCTGCAGAGGATCAAGAGTCCAATGCTACCTTGGACTCGGATCTCTTCCGCTCAGAAGGACAAAGGCGCAAACCACAGCCTAAGCCCTTTAGTCCTTCTGCGTGTGCGTCCGGCCCAACAGCGTCAGGGCCAGCAGGCTCGGGCTTGGCATCCCAAACCCAAGCCGGGGCTTCCTCAACAGGAAGCAGGAGGTAAGGCCAGGAGGTCCCTGGCCAGTCCCTCCTCCAAGCCTGCCCAGTGACGGGCTGAGGGTGTTGCCCCAACCCCACCTCACCCCAGGTTCCCCCCGTGGGGGGACGGCTCCGGCACTTCCTTTCCGCCTGGTCCGTTATTACCACGGACAGGTAGGTGCTGGAGGTGGTGGGAAAAGGCCTGCCTCTAGAATTCAAGCAGGCCCCGCCCTTCAGAGCCGTCGCACCTCGGGGGGCCTCGGGGTCCGCAGCCTCACTGTCGGCTCGTCGGGCCGACAACAGCTCTCCTCCTCCAAAAGGAGGTGATCAGGGAGGTGGCGGACCCTCCCTCAGACCCGGGGTTTGTGTCCAGGTACTTCCTGGTTCCGAAACGGACAGGGGGGCTGGTGCCCCATTCTCGACCTACACAACCTGAACAAGTTCCTATGGTCTCGAACCTTCAGGTTGGTCACTCTGGCTCAGATAATACCATCCCTAGAACACAGCTTGTGGTTCTGCTCTCTGGACCTGCAGGACGCGTTCTTTCATGTCCCTATCCGTCCGTCACATCGGAGATTCGCTTTAATCGGAGGGATCCCTTTCGATTCGAGCCATGCCCTTGACCTGTCTCCAGCTCCCAGGGTCTTCACCAAATGCATAGCAGTGGTGACAGCTTTCTCTGGCGCGAGGGTCCGGTGTCCCTTACCTGGGCGATTGGCTGATAGCAGCCCCTCCAGACAGGAGGTGGGCGGTCAGAGATCTGTCCCTCAGGTTTGCTCTCAAATCGGCCTTCTCATCACGAGGCCAAGTCAGACTCGAGCGAGCGAAGCCGATTCTGTTTGATCGGGGCCAGACTCGACTTTCTTGAGCCAGAGCACGGCTCCAGGCGGACAAGGCCGAGGTCTTACCTCCTTTGCCCAGTCATTTCTGGTTGGGCAATTCTGCGCCCTACCAGGACTTCTCTGCCTCCTGGGTCTCATGGCGGCCTGTACCAGGCGTGGTCCGTTAGGCACGCTGGCACATCGCCCCCTTCCAGTGAGGACTGGCCAGCCGGTGGTCCTGGCAGCTGCGATCCATTGGACCAGAGCTAGTAGCGGTGACCAGGAGATGTGGAGCGCTCTCGGTGGTGGACCGTTCAACTCATCTGCAGGAGGGCATCCCGTTTGTCCGCCCGAGCCGACGGTTTCTCTATTGACCGATGCCTCTCTGATGGGTTGGGGTGCCCATCTGGGGAACACCGAGCGCCACGGCCTCTGGTCCCCAGCGAAGTCCGATGCGACATCCAACCTGCTGGAGCTCCGGGCGGTCCGCCTGCTCTCTCCAGCCTTTGCTCCGTTTCTCCGGGGTCAAGTGGTCCGAGTCAGATGGACAATACCACGACCATGTACTACCCTAAACCGCCAGGGCGGGGCCCGTTACATGCTTCTATGCAAGGAAGCTCTCCACATTTGGTCACTCATGCACAGCCTGGGCGGATCTCAAGCCATTCATGTGGCAAGGGCCTCCAACACCCTGGCCGATGCCCTGGGCGGATGGGGCTGCATCTCTGAAGTGGTCTCTCCTGCCAGAGGTAGCCAAGATCTGTTCTCCCATTGGGGCACACCTCAGGTGGACCTGTTTGCCTCCAGGAGAACCACAAGCTGAGCTGTTCCATGCCGCCCCTCTCAGCCAAGGCTCGCTGTAGGGGATGCCTTCTCGAGGCTGTGGACCCGGGCCTCTCGCCTTCCCCCATTTCCCTTGATTCACAAAGGTGCTTCTCAAAAGCAAGGAGGGACAAAGCGCAGGTGATTCAGTAGCCCCAGACTGGCCTGCCGGTTACAGTACCAGATCTCCTCAGCCTCAGCTCCAGGCTCCGAGGCAGCTTCCAGCTAGACGGACCTGCTCTCAGTCAATCAGGAAGGTGTTCCATCGGACCTTCAATCCCTGCACCTGGCGACCTGGTTCCTGGCTAGAGTTCCAGGCTTGGGTCTTCCGACGAGGTCCTCAATGTTGTTGAGGCGTCCGTAAGGAGTCGACCAGGAAATGCTATGCCTTCAAATGGAAAGATTTTTCCATTTGGTGTCAGAGCAAGGGTTTGGACCCTTCCTCCTGTCCTTTGGCAAGCATCTTGGACTATTTATGGTCCCTTTCGTCAAGGGCTTAGGTAGAGCAACCCTAAGGGTTGCACCAGCAGCATCATCTCTGCTTACCCGGCGCGGGCGAGGCAATCGGTGGCGCAGGAGAGGTGGTCTGGCACTTTTCAAGGCCTTGATCACATTCCCCCACTCGATCTGAGAACTTTCCACCCTCCGTGGGATTTACTGCTGGTACTGGCAAAGCTCATGGGCAATACCATTAGAACCAATGCACAGGTGTGAACTCTTCCACCTGTCGTGGAAGACCGCCTTCTTGGTGGCTATCCGTCAGCCAGAGGATGGGAGGCTCAGGGCGCTCTGCCAGTCTCCTTACCTGGTCTTCCACAGGGGACAGGTAATCCTCGCCCCCACCGAAATTCCTTCGAGAAGGTGGTGTCGGGTTTCACCTTAACCAGGTGTTGACTCTGCGGTGTTCTACTAATCACACCTCGGAGGCGAATACAGGCTCCATACTTTGGACCCTAGAGGGCTCGCTTATTATAAGGCCCACAGCTGAAAGTTAGGGAGAGGTTAGCCAGCTGTTTGTCACCTACGTTCAAGCTGCACCTGGCAGACCTGCATAGCGGACGATAAGCAGGTGGGTCAGCTCCTGCATAGATCTCTGCTATAAGTTGGCGGGCATGGAGCCTCCCAGAGGATAAGGCTCATTCTACCGCCATTCTGCTGCATCGGTGGCTGCTTCCAGGGCGTCCCTATCCAGGATATCTGCAGGGCTGCTACCTGGAAGTCAGCACACCACCTTCATCACCATTACCACATCGAGCCTTGAGTCACGCCGGGATGCTGGTTTGGGGCCTCGGTTCTCCAGTCTTTATTCCCTAAGTAGGGAGGGTGTGTGCCTTACCTCCCTCCTCCTGGAGAACTGCTAGGAGTCTGCCAGACAGTGTGGATGAACAACATATCCATGTCCCTAGAAATACAGGTTACTCACCTGTAACAGGAGTTTTAGGAATGGTATATGTTGTTAGTCTACACGACCCACCCAACCTCCCTGGCATCGACGCACAACCTGAGCTTCCAGCGGGCCAGATCTGGCGTCATGGGGCAGAGCCGAGAGTTTTACCACCCGGGTGGGTGGGAGGAGCCAGCTTGAAGACCTTCCGGCAAGATTTAAAGCGGCAAGGATACCTGCCAGACAGTGTGGATGAACAACATATACCATTCCTAGAACTCCTGTTACAGGTGAGTAACCTGTATTTCTCCCACTGGGGCAAACCTCAGGTGAACCTGTTCACCTCCAGAGAGAACACAAAGCTGAGGCTGTTCCATGCCCGCCTCCCTCAACAGGGCTCACTGCTGTGGGATGCCTTCTTGAGGCCGTGGACCCCAGGCCTCTTCTGTACCTTCCCTCCACTTCCCTTGGTTCACAAAGTGCTCCTCAAGGTCTGGAGGGACAAGTCAAAGGTGATCCTGGTAGCCTCAGACTGGCCCCGCCAGTTCTGGTATCTAGATATCCTCAGCCTCAGCACCAGGCCCACAAGGCAGCTTCCAGCATGCCCGGACCTGCTCTTGATCAGTAGGGGGAAGGTATTCCACTCGGACCTTCAATGCCTACACCTGACAGCCTGGTTCCTGAGCAGCTAGAGTTCCAGGCTTTGGGTCTCTCCGATGATGTCCTCAGTGTCGTTGAGGCTTCTAGTAAGGAGTCGAACAGGAGGTGTTATGCCTTCAAATGGAAGAGATTCTCCATTTGGTGTCAGGGCATTGGCTTGGACCCTTCGTCCTGTCCTGTGGCTAGCATCCTCAACTTCCTTTGGTCTCTCTCCAAAGGAGGTCTTCGGTCTATGACCCTTAAGGCGCACCTGGCAGCCATCTCTACTCACCGGGGGTGGGCCGGACAACAGACACTGGCACAGGAGAAGGTGGTCTGGGTTGTTTTTTAAAGACCTCTACCATATTTCCCCTCCGGTGCGTGAACCACCACCACTGTGGGATCTACTGCTGGTATTGGCAAAGCTTATGGGCAAGCCATTTGAACCAGTGCACAAGTGCTAGATGTCACATTTGTCGTGGAAGACCACCTTCTTGGTGGCTATCACATCAGCCAGAAGGATTGGGTAACTCCAGGCGCTCTCTGTTGAGTCTCCTTACCTGGTCTTCCATAGGGACAAAGTTGTTTTGCGCCCCTACCCGAAATTCCTTCCGAAGGTGGTGTCACAGTTTCACCTAAACCAGGTGTTCACTCTGCCGGTGTACTACCCCACTTACACCTTGAAGGTAGAGTACAGGCTCCATACTTTGGAACCGAGATGCGCACCTTCTCATTATAAAGAGCGCATGGCTGGAATTCGGGGAGAGGTTCGCCAGCTGTTTGTCACTTACGCTGAAGCCGCGCCTGGCAGACCTGCAGCAAAGCAGACGATTGGCAGATGGATAACATCCTGCATCGATCTCTGCTACCGGTTGGCGGGCAGGGAGCCTCCCATAGGGATAAGAGCTCATTCCACACGCCATACTGCTGAGTCGGTGGCTGCTTCTAGGATGTCCCTATCCAGGATATCTGCAGGGCTGCTACCTGGAAGTCAGCAAACACCTTCGTTTCCCACTACCACATTGACCTTGAGTCACGCCGGGATGCTGGTTTTGGGTCTCAGTTCTCCAATCTTTGTTCCCCAAGGAAGTATTAAGGGGGTGTGCGCCTTGCCTCCCTCCTCCCAGAGAACTGCTAGGAGTCTGCCAACAATGTGGATAGAACAACATATCCATGATCGTAGAAGAACAGGTTATTCACCTGTAACAGTAGATCTTCCACGGAATGGTCTCTTGCAGTAGATAATTACTTCTGGGAGTTTCCAGCAGAGGGTGCTGTGACACGGCAGCTCTTCTTGCAGTTTTGAACCAGGGACTGCCCACACATGACATCATCTTCCTGCTTCCAATATAAGTGTGGGCAGTCCCTGGTATCCTCAGTTCATTTTCCCGCCGTCTTCAGCTCGCACAGCAGCTAGTTTAACTTCTGTGTAGCAGTCATCGATGAGAGTTGGATTCCAAAATGAATGTGTAAAGATTCTTCAACCAAACAAACTCTGTTTCGTTCCTGCCACTGTGGTGGGAAGATATACCACTTTGACAACCACACAACTTAAGTAAGATGTCTGGGACCCACACATGACACCAATTCCTGCAACTTCTGTCAGGAGTTTAACCAAGCAGCCCATCGACGACAGTTACTAGAAATTCAGCATCTTTTAATGGAGCAGAAAATGTCTCTATTAGAGAACCAGGGGGGTCGTACCAAGAGCTTCCCCAGCTCTAGTTAGAAGAAGGACCGGGAAAAACTCTCCTCTCACTCTCTGCTGCATCGCTGGCCACTGTTTTTGTGTCTTCTCCTTTCAACGGAGCGTCCCTGTACAGCTTCCTCGTCGACAGGGGATCATACCCTCTAGTCGACGACTCTGTCCAGCGTCTTAAGTACAGCCCAATAAATGGCTGCGCTGTCAATGGGGGCTTCTCTCCCATCAATGGCAACTGACATATTTAGTGAAAATAATTGTACGGGCTCGTCGTCGAGGTCCCATATCCCGCTCCCGCAAGGCATACCAGTGACTTTTGCCTTACTCAATGCCCCGCCACCCTCACAGGTAGCATCTTACAGGGGGCAAGTGGACAGAGACCAGGACCCTGGTTCATACTACCCAGGGGCAAGACCTGCTTACACTGCCCATCCCAACCCCTCTATCACCCCATTGTCTCTCACCCTGCCCCCCTACATAACCCCCCTTCTCAAGAACGGGACATCACCAAGGTAGTAAAGCACGTCTTGCATGCCTTGCGATACTCCCAGCCTTCCAACCCAGGAGAGCTAGATGATCCTTTAAGGTCTGTCTCCTCCACCTAAATGATTTCAAGGTGACAAGGATATACTGCCACCTTGGTCTCCTCCTCCTAATATGGAAGACTATTTGTCAGATGAAACTGAACTACCGGTGAATCTCCCCGGTGATATGGATGAAGAAGAGATCTTACTTCGAGAGGGCTCTTGCAGTAGGTAATTACATATAGGACTGACGCCGGTCGGCGGCAGGACCCTACGGAAAAATTTCTAGCCAGCAGTCACTGGCGAGACCGCCCGATCAGAGACCGGTGTCATACGACATGCGGTATAAAGGCGGTCCTGACGCTCCTTCCAGTTCTTTCCCGCCGTCCTCATGCAGCACCTCGTGGTTAAGTTCTTATCGCTCGGTCCTGTTACTTCGTCGGTTTTTCCGAACAAGTTTTCAGTTTAGAATTTTATTCTTCTTTCGTCAGGTGAACGTTGGTTTATGTCATCCCCTTCAAAGAATAAGTGCGACTCGTGCGGCGCCCAACTGCCTCACAAAGACGGTCACTCCCTCTGCCTTTTCTGCTTAGGCCCCGACCACGCGGTCGACAAGTGTCCGCACTGCCTTCGATTCAACGCGGCCACCCGCAGATAACGCCAGCAGTCCCTAGAAGCCCATCTCCTCAAAAAGAAGATGTCCGCGATGGAGAAGGAGTTGAAGAAACTTCGGCAGGTGTCGACCTCCCCTGAAGGGCATAAGAAGCGGGACAAGGAAAGGCACCGGGAGAAGGCCCCCCTCCTCCGCGACTCCGGCCGGAGTCACGGGCAAGGTAACATCCCCTCCGGGGGATCGCCCGATGGCAGCCTCAAGGCTTTGGAGGAGGCGTCGGCTCCGCCCATCGGGTTGCGTTAGAACCCGCCGGTGTCTCGGGCAAGGAAAACCTAACCCCCAGTACTGCCGCAGGCCTGCGGCCTACTGGTGCGGGCATCTCCTTAAGCCGGACGTCGGCTCCTCTGACGTACGCCGGGAGAAGGCCGCTAAGACACTCAACCCTTCTGGGTGGTGCACGGCAGCGTTCCCCTCGGACCAGGCCTTCTCCCATACTCAGCCCGCCTCCGACGAGGGACTCCCGAAGTCGGACGCCGGCTCCTCTGACGTCCGCCAGGATTCGGCTCATAAGCCACACGTCGGCTCCTCCGGCGTGCACCAGGCCTCGGAGCCTCGGCGAACCTGCGCGTCTCTGTCGTACCAGGCTCCCGCGGCCTTCGCTGCCGTCAGGGAGCCCCAGTCCCCTGCCCGACCCTGAGAGATTTTCCCTCCATCCCGGACGAGGCTCGGGACCCTGGGCTACCGTCCGATCCTCTTTCTGAAGAGCCGGATCTGACGCCGGCGGGGAATATTCCTCTTCCATCGGGCCCTCCACCCCACGGACCTATCCCGACTGATCCGCCCGTGGAGTACCCGGCTGGGCCGTCTACTCCGCAGCTCCTCCAGTGCCTGGGCACCGCCGTCATATCCGGCGCGGTTTTCCCAGGTCACACAGTATCCCTGCCCGCAGTACCGGTGCCGACCCTTCGGCCGCGAGTACCGGCTCCGTATACCCGGCAGGTTACGGATACTCCCCTACAGATTTCCTCCTACACTTATCCCCTCCTCCTCCACAGCCCCTAGGCGCCGGTGGATCTTCAGGAGACTCTTGCCTCCTGATGGGCTGAGAGCCAAGGCTCAACTCACCAAGGAAGTTGAGACGTCTTGCAGCCAATTACCTCCCGGCTCCCGTACACCCCAGGCGGCACTCCCTCTCCTCCTCAGTTCCTGGGCTTACCTCGGGATCAGAGAGGCAGGACCGCACGTTCTGGGTTTCCCCAAGGAACCGTTCCTCCCCTAGTCGAGTTAGGGAGTCTTACTCTGCTTCAGATTCTTCCTCTTCTCTCTCTGACTCCTCGGAGGCTTCCGATGGATGTTCCGAGAAAGATGACAAGCCATGCTCTCCGTCCAAGCCCCGGCCGAGGACTCCTCCGAAGTCTCCTCTGGAGGATCCTTCCTTCACGGATTTGCTCAGGAAGATCCAGGAGGTCCATCAGTGGCACTCCTTAGAGCCAGATCCTCAACGGGTTAAACTCGCCGAACATCTGGACTTACCCCTTACGGCTCCTACCCTAGTGCCACCCTGGATCGAGCCTCGCGCCCACCTTGTTTCCACAATTTGGAAGCAACTGTCGGCTTTAGCACCACTTCCCAGGAGGTCGAACAGGCTATATCAGGCTCCGGAGGGTGTAGACTTTTTAGACTCTCACCCCTGTGCAGACTCGGTTGTGATTAGCACCGCTTCACGGCGGTCAGCACCGCATAAAAGCTGCCAGGCTTGTCTCCCGGATAAGGAATCTCGCCTTCTGGATCAGTATGGAAGGAAGATCTACGCTTTTTCCACACTGGGGATTAGGGCCCTGAACTATGTAGCACATATAGGGGATTACCAGAAGGCCATCCTTACCCAGGCAGAATCTAAGATCGACTCTTTGCCTGACTCCCAAGTCAAGCAGGAGTTGACCGACCTGGTCCGTTCTGCTCGTTCGGCCAGTCGTCATATTTTGAGAACGACCTACGACACAGTGGACACCGCAGGATGGAGTTCTGCCTTTGCCGTTAGTCTTCGGTGTCATGCATGGCTCCGTGTTTCAGGTCTGGTCCCGGAGGTGCAGTCAGCGATCCAAGAAGCACCTTTCAGGGGTTCTGTGCTTTTCGGCTGTGATGTCAAGGACATCATCACTGATTTGCAGGAGAAGGGGACGGCCCTTAAATCTGTTGATTCAGTGTACCTTCCCCATCCCCCACAGCGCCATCCCTTTCGCAGATGCAGCCGGCCTCAAGCGAAACCTCAGGGAAGGCGGGCCACTAAACGTCGGGCCCCCACAGCTGCCAGGCCCCCGCCGCAAAAAAGCAACGGGTGCCCCAGCTATGGCACTGCCTCACACCACCTGACTCCTCCCTCTCCCACTGCCTCCAGCAGCCGGAGGAACGGTGGAGGAGGTTCTCCCTCCACCTTCCGGGTTGGGAGAGGATAACATCAGATTCATGGGTGCTTCAGATCATGTAGAGGGGCACTCCATAGAGTTTCTACAGAAACCTCCGTGACCCCACTCTGAACTCCGCTTACTCAAGGGATCATCTTCCTTTGGTCAGGGAAGAAATTTGAAGCTCCTTGTGAAACAGGCTATAGAACCCGTCCCCTCACCTCTCGGGACGGGTTACTATTCCACTTCTTCATTGTACCAAATGACAGGAGATCTGAGATCTTAGACCCTATTCTAGAGCCTCAGCTCTCTGAACCTGTATGTGGAATACAAGAGGTTCAGGATGCTTCCCTTCAACCCCTTTGCCCTGCTTGGCCAGGCCAATGGCTTTGTGCACTAGATATGCAGGATGCGTGCCTGCACATCCCATTAGCCCTTAGCACGAAAGTGCCTCGGGTTTTAGTTCGGGGGTCCACTACCAATTCCGGCACTCCCGTTTGGTCTTTCCTCGGCTCCCGAGTCTTTACAAATGCCTGGCGGTGGTAGTGGCCCACCTCGTTCTTTGGGGAGCTCAGGTTTTCCCTACCTGTGACGTGGCTCCATGGCGATCGCCCAGGGAAGAACTCCTGCATTTTCTCTCCTGACCCAGCAGGTTTTCACTGGCCTAGGTATTACCATCAACCATTCCAAGTCTCACCTGGAGCCTTCACAGAGGCTCCAGTTCATCGAGTCAATTCTCGACACATCACTGTGCAAGGCCTTTCTGCCTCCGGACAGGGGGGCCTCCCTCCAGTCACAGATTTCCCTCCTGTCGGAACGTAGGAAGGTCCCGGCGAGGTCAGTGCTTCGTCTACTGGGGCTTATGGCGGCGGCCATCCCGAACGGTTCCGCGCGCGCCCCTCCACATGAGAATCTCTCAGTGGACTCTCCGATCTCAGTGGGATCAACGGTTAGATGATCTAGATCATCTAGTTCTGATCTCCTCGCCAATGGTAAGAGAATTGCAATGGTGGATGGTTTGAGAGAACCTATTCCGGGCGGTCCCCTTTTTTCATCCTCCCCCCGATCAGACTCTGACCACGGACGCTTCAGGCGAAGGTTGGGGAGCCCATCTGGGTCCTCACCGAACCCAGGGCCTATGGTCAAAAATGGAGATGGGTCTCCATATCAGTGTGCTTGAGCTTCGAGCAGTGCTGTATGCTCTCCAGGCCCTTCACCAATTCATTCTTCTCTGCCACCTAGCTGTCCAAACAGAAAACATGTGCGTGGTGTGGTACATCAACAAGCATGGAGGGACTCGGTCCTACCCGCTGTGCAGGGAAGCGATGAGGGTTTGGGATTGGGCAACGCTTCACAACCTTCACCTCACGGCAATCCATGTTCCGGGAGTCGACAATGTCCTAGCAGACAAAGTCGCTCGTCGGCTCTACCACACGAGTGGGAATTGGACAAAAAAGTTCTAAAAAACATCTTCCAGATTTGGGGGACTCCTCAGATAGACCTGTTCGCTTCCTCCCAAAACGCAAAGCTTCCAATCTTTTGCTCGCTCGTTCCAGAGCGAGACGCTTTCTGGAATGACACTCTATCTCTAAGCTGGAAGGACAGATTCGTCTATGCTTTTCCCCCAATTCCTCTGGTCCCCCGTGTGTTACAGAAGCTGGCTTTAGAAGGAGCGAGAATGATTCTGCTTGCTGCTTTCTGGCCCAGGCAAATCTGGTTCTGTCTTCTACAACAATACTCAGAGGTTCCTCATCTTCCTCTTCCTTTATCTCAAGGATTGCTGACCCAGGATCAAGGGACCCTGGTCCATCCGGGACTCAAGTCCCTTCAACTTCATGCATGGCTCCTGCAGACCTAGCGCAATCTTGTTTTGGCGTTTCTCCTAAGGTGGCCGAGATTCTGGTGGAGGCTAGAAAACCCTCCACTAGGTCCACCTAAGCCATGAAATGGAAAAATTTTCATTCCTAAGTGCCGAGAACGTGGAACCCTTTTCCTGCCCTGTGACCATTCTGCTTGAGGTACATGCGCCATCTTTTTGACCTGGGTCTCTAGTCACTCCTCTTTGAAAGTCCATATGGCGGCTATTTCAGCCTACCATGTCCCTTTCACTGACAAGGCATTTGCCCAGCTGGAGGTATCAAAACTTTCCTCAGAGGGTCCTTCATCTCAGGCCCCTGTCCGGATTCCAGCTCCTCCATGGGACTTGAACTTTGTCCTCAGAAACTTACCCTTCCTCCTTGAGCCTCATGCTCCATAGGACTTGAAGTTTTATAGTGGAAGATGCTCTTCTTGGTCGGCCATTACTCTGCTCGAGAATTTCAAAGCTCGAGGACCTCATGTGCAAAATCCCTATCTGATTTTCCACAAAGAACGAGTAGCTCTTCATACGAATCCTAAGTTTCTCCGAAGGTGATAAGCGGAATCTACCTTGAATCAGTCTATTGAATTACCTGCTTCTTCATGATACTCCAGTCAAGAGAATACCTGCTCCATACCATGGATGTTCACAGGACCCTGAGATACTACACCGATAGGACGAAGGATCTCAGAAAGACTGATCAGTTGTTCGTCTCTTTTGCTCACAAAAGAGAAAACAATGCTGTCTCTAAGCAATGCCTATCAAAATGGTTGGCCCATTGCATCACTTTCTGTTATGACAAGTACAACAAGACCCTACCGGGTCAAGTCAGAGGTCACTCCACCGTGGAGTAGCAGCCTCTGCGGCTTGTTTCAAGAATGTGTCTGCGGCAGACATCTGTGCTGCCGCCACTTGGACTTCATTCCATACCTTTACTAAACATTACAGTTTGGACATTGCCTCTCGCCGTAGAGCAGGCTTCGGGTTAGCTGTCTTGCAAGGCCTCCTTTCTTGAGACCTGCTAGATTATTGGCTATTTTTGGAGTAGTTCCTCCTCCGGTGCCTTTTCATTTGTTCCAGACTGCTTGGGATTCTGTCCTATAGAGTACCTACTGCAAGAGCCCTCTCGAAGTAAGATAGTACAGTGCGTAAGAACTTACCATAACAGTAGATCTTGAGAGGCTCTTGCAATGGTAGTACTCTTCCCGCCCTCCATCCCCTAGGCTTTTTCAGCTCCTTTTCCATTAAGGGAAATGTCTGCTTCTCTCGTCCGGACCTTCCGGGCCTGTGTGAGGAAAAGAACTGGAAGAGCAGGCGTCCGGGACGCTCCCTTTATACCGACATAGTATGACGCCGGTCACCTGATGGGGGGCGGTCCCTCGCCAGGGACTGCTGGCTAGAAATTTTTCTGTGGGGTCCTGCCGCCGACCGGCGTCAGTCCTATATGTAATTACCTACTTCAAGAGCCTCTCTCGAAGATCTACTGTTACGGTAAGTTCTTACGTAACTGTACTTTCCAAGATCTGGATTTCCTGAATCTGGAGTCCTCCTACTCTGAAATCTTTTACCTGGATGAGGACCTGCCTATACCCACCGTAGCTTACCCCTAGATGACCCGACCTTTAATGAGATGATGGTTCAAATACAAAAGGTCATGGGATTCTCTACTGCAGAACATGACAAACAATGCAAGGATGTGGCAGAATATCTTGAGCTGCCAGAGGAGATGGCCTTAGTGGTGCCCCCACTGATTCTGACCTACCAGAATGCCATGCTAGCTGCCTGGCTTCTGCCCTCTGCTATTACAGCTGTTCCCCAAAAAGCAGATCGCTTATATCAGGCTCCACAAATCATCCCTTTCTGTCCACCATCCCTAAAGCGGATTAAGTGGTCATTACTGCCACTCATGATTGTACTACAAGACCCACACACATGAGTAGCTTACCACCTGATAAAGAATCTCGAAGAATTGACTACCTGGGGAAAAAGGTTTTTGCCTCAGGCACCATGAATACTCGAATTTTAGACTACATGGGACATATGGTTAAATACCAGTGTACCCTTTGGGATTCGGCCATCGAAATCGTCAACAAACTTCCTCCTTCCCAGGAAAAAGACAAGTTATTGGCAATGGTGTCAACTAGCAACTCTATCTCCCATCACCTACTCGGGTCAGGATATGATGCCATAGATACCTCACCCTGAGACTCAGCAACTGGGGTATCTTTGCTTCGCCATGCTTGACTTCACGTTTCAGGTTTTGCTCCTGATATACAACATTAAGTAGCTAATGCACCCTTCAGCGGGTCCAAACTGTTCAGGCCAGGTACTCAAACATTATTGGACGACCTCCAGGCATCAGGCAGAACCCTTCATATAATACATGGCATGTACCATACTCCACAGCCAACTTATTGTATGCAATATTCTTACTTTTCCAAAAGAGGAGGAAAATATAAGGCCTCTAACAGAGGTGGCTTTCGAGATTTGCCCAATCTACAAGAGGCAACACCTCCACCACCCGTGGCTCCCGTTTTCGTCCCTTGGGAGGAGCCGGGCAACCCAGTACCCGGTGACCTATCTGGGCTTTTTTCTCGATCAGGCCTCTGAGGCGGTTGGGGGTCATTTCGCCCTCCATCTGGAGGCCTGGAAAACGATCACGTCGGACTGATGGGTACTTCAGATTATTCAAAAGGGACACACTCTGGAGTTTACCTCTGCCCCACCCCCTCGGATGATTCCTTATCCCCTAGGTCATGTACCTATCCTTCAAGAAGAATTGAAGGCCCTTCTAGCCAAACAGGCCATCTTACCAGTGCCACTTCCAGAACATCACACTGGATTTTACTCCCACTTCTTTCTGGTACCCAAACGAACCAGAGATCTCAGACCAATACTAGACCTGAGACACCCGAATCGATATTTCTAGGGACATGGATATGTTGTTCATCCACACTTCTTGGCATGTCCCTTTCTCTTTTAATTGTTGCCAGAAGGTGTTCAAGCTGGCTCCTCCCACCCACCCGGGTGGTATAACCCTCTGCTCTGCCCCATAACGCCAGATCTTCCTTTCCAGTGGAAGATTCAGGTTGCCTCCTCTCCGCTACCGCGTTTTGTAGCCCCTGGCTTCGATTTCGTTGGATCCTCTGAAGATTAATCTCGTTCAAGCTAGTGATTGCGACTTTTCTGTTCGATCATGGAAGATAATCTTCCCCCAATTTCGCCCGGTGCCCGTGTCGCATTGAAAATATCCGCTGAACCCACATACCACGTGCATCTACTGCTTGGGGTGTCGCCATGACACTCAGGCATGCGAGATGTCTCGCTTTTCACCCGAACATCCTTGACAGTCGTTTCGAATGGCTCAAGTTGGGCAGGCCCGAGAAATGGAATCCACCGGTGAAATCCAAGGAGACCCGATGGGCTGTCTCTGCAGCTGCGGGGTCCGCCGAGCAGTTAGAACAGATGCAGGACTTCGAGGAAGAGGCGGTGCGGGGGCCGCGGAGCTCTCCTCTCGTATAATTTTCATTCCACTCAACCTGGGCTCCACGTTCTTGGGCTGCTTTCGGGAGGTGTGCCAGGTTCTCCCCACCAAGGGCGAGGGGCCTTCCGGTTCGCATACCTCCTGGTTCCGTAAAAAGGACGAGGAACTAAGAGATTCTTCATCTCATCAAAGACGTTCTTGGGATCGAGAGCAATCTCGGTGCCAGGAATCACCAGTCTTGACCTCAGTTGAGAGTGCGACTTCGGCCACCGGCTTCTTGGTCCCACCATCTGGTCAGCTGGCCGAAGTCTCGATGACGCAGTTGAGATCACTCTTGACTCTGTTGATCAGTTGTCGGCCGATGAGGCTGATAACTCTCTTAACAAGGCTCCAGTCCTGTTTCTCCCCGATGAGGAGACCCAGCCTGCTGGCAATCAAATCGAGGAACTGGTCCCTGATACGGGAAAGTCACCAGTTCCCCCGGTGTCCCCCGAATGACCCACGTGGCCAGTCCGATCGAGGTTGAGATCTCGGACCCCCTCGACCAATAGGCCAAGGAAGGCACATAAGCGCTCTAAAAAGAGGCGATGCCACTGTTCATCTTCATCCTCCTCTGATGAGGAGAGGCTTCGGTGGAAACTCCGTCGACGTTACGAAGATCTAATGTGGCAACAGCCCATTCTGTCCAGGTAGAAGCCTTCTTTGGTTTCCACCCCGGCTAGTACTTGGCTTTCTCCTCCCAGGCTGAAGCCGGCTCCATTAAAACTGGTTAAATCGGTTCCTCCGCCCGCGGAGCTGGTAAAACCTGCGCCGGTTCAGCAAATTCAGTCTCCACCAGTAGTGGTGGAGCCACCACCTAAACAGCCTTTGGGAGGGGCTCCTTCAAAGGAAGCTCGGTCTGTTCGGGTCTTCTCCGCAGGATTTCGGTCACCCTTATGCCTGACTGCCCCAGGCGCATAGAAGGGGACCTTGGTGGGCGACCGATTTATCCAGATACCTTGGATTCTGACGACACCGACCTCCACTCTCATCCACTGGATGATGAGTCGGTGGATAGTCTGTTGACAGGAGGTGGGCCCTTTGTCATTTATGGGAATTCTCCACCTTGTCTGCGAATCCACGGGGATGCCCCTGGAACCTGTCCAGAAACGAGGCAGAGTACCCTCTTTCCGATATTATTAAAAAAAGGAAATACCCCTATCGAAGCCTTCCCAGGGCCCGAGGCCATTGTGGGCCCAGCTTTGGAGCTCTGGCAGCATCCTGCCTCTTGCCCAGCGCCGTCTGCCCGAATGGCCCGCAAGTATTTGGTGCCCATTGGGTCCCTCTCAGGGTTCACAGAACATCCCTCGGTGGAGGGGTTAGTAACTGCTTCTGTGTTCAGACGCACAGGCAGCTCTGCTGACACTGATAGACCTCCACACAAGGAGTCCAAAAAACTGGACCACTCTGCCAGGAATGTCTGTGCGGCTTCCTCTCAAGGCCTCCGTCAGGCAAGCTCAGCTGTCATCATGGCACACTTCTCCAATGGCCTCCTGGGCTCCTTGGACGAAGTTCTCCAACACCTCCCTGCAGATCTTCAGACTATGGTCAAGCAAATCAGGTACCAGGGCTGAGCCGTTGCCAAGCAGCAACTTCAGACAGCCTTGGACCTTGGGAACTCTTGCGCACATTCAGTAGCAGCTGCAGTTGTCATGCGCCGCAGGGCTTGGCTGAGGCTTTCCATCTTTACGGCGGATACCCAGCACAAACTCATTGATGTTCCTTTCCTGGGTACCGATATCTTTGGCACAAGTGTGGATGGTCACCTTCAGTGAATCGAGTAGTCCAGTGCCACCTTGGACTCTGCTACTTCTAATCAAAAGGACGCCCCTGGCTCCAAGAAACAGCAGAAGTAGAAGGCTTTTCTGCACCCTGCTCCTGCTGCCAAGCAGCCCTTCTTCCAAGGTGGGCAGCAACAGTAGGCACAAGCTTGGCTCCCTTGGCCCAAGTCCAGGCCTCCAGCAGCCCGCAGACAAGGAGGTCGGGGTTCAGGTAGGTTCCATTCTGGACCTTCTTCCTCCAAGCCTGCCCAGTGACGGGATAGGGGCTGCCACCCCTAATCCCGTCATGCCAGCTCTTCGTCCTCCCATGGGGGGCCGGCTTCACCACTTTCATTCCACCTGGTCTGCTGTTACCACGGATAGCTGGGTCTTAGAAGTGGTCAGCCAGGGTCTGCCACTAGAGTTCGAGCAGTACCCTCCTTTCCGAGCCCGAGCCCCACTGGAAGAGAGAGCATCAGCCCACACTTGATTGGCTCTGAGAGACGACATAGCCCATCTCCTCCTCAAGGAGGCAGTGGTTTGAGTGGCAGATCCTCTAGTCAACCCAGGATTCATTTCCAGGTACTTCCTGGTTACGAAGCAGATAGGGGGGCTGGCGCCCCATTCTATATCTGCATGACCCGAATCAGTTTCTCAGGCCACGCACCTTCAGGGTGGTAACTCTGTCCCAGATCATACCATCCCTGGAGCAAAACATGTGGTTCTGCTCACTGGATCTCCAGGATTCGTTTTTTTCATGTCCCAATCCGTCCGTCTCACTAGCGGTTCCTCCACCTCAGAGCAGAGGGAACCCTATACGAGTTCCGTGCCATGCCATTCGGCCTGTCATCAGCCCCACTGTTCTTCACCAAATGCATTGCAATAGTGGCAGCCCATCTTGGGCGTTGAGGGGTCAGAATATACCCTTACCTCGATGATTGGCTCGTGGCAGGTTCCACCCAGAAAGACGTGGAGAGGTCCAGGGACCTGGCCCTCCCAACCTGCTCTCAACTTGGCCTCCTGATCAATGAGGCCAAGTCGGAGTTCGTGACATTACAGGTGATATGCTTCATGGGGGCTGAGCTCGAGTCTTGCCGAGTCAGAGCACTGCTCCCGGCGGACAGGGTGGAGGTTCTCTCCTCCTTTGCCCAATCATTTCTTGTTGGGCAGTTGTGTCCTGACCGGAATATTCTGCGTCTTCTGGGGTACATGGCGACCTGCACCACTGTGGTCCGATGGGCCTGGTTGCATATGCACTCCCTTCAATGGGAGCTGGCCACCCAGTGGACTCGGTGCCACGGTCACTTCGACCAGCTGATCACTGTCTCCCAGAAGATGTGGGACGCTCTCCAGTGGCGGACCATCCTAGACCTTCTGCAGGAAGGGATCCCATTTGTCTGCCCCGAGCCGACGGTCGTCCTCATGACTGATGCCTCTCTCACTGGCTGGGGAGCCCACATGGGGAACAACAGGACCCACAGATTCTGGACCCCCAAGGAATCCCAATATCATATCAACCTGTTGGAGCTCAGAGCGTTCAGACTGGCGCTGTCAGCATTCACTCTGCAGCTTTGGGGTCAAGTGGTTCAAGTCCAGACGGACAATACCATGACCATGTACTACCTCAGCAAACAGGGCAGCATGCACTCTCAGCTGCTATGCAGGGAAGCGCTCCGCATCTGGACACTCGTGAGCCGACTGAAGGCAGATCTCCTAGCCATCCATGTTGCAGGAGCATCACACCAGCTGGCGGATGCTCTCAGCCGTGTAGGCGAGACATCCCACGAGTGGTCTCTCCATCCAGAGGTAGCTCACAGCCTGTTCTCCCAGTAGGGCAAACCGATGATGGACCTGTTTGCCTCCAGGGAAAACACCAAGCTGAGGCTGTTTCATGCCCACCTCCCTCAGCGGGGTTCGCTGCAGGGGGATACCTTCTCGAGGCCGTGGACACCAGGCCTTTTCTACGCCTTCCCTCCATTTCCCTTGATCGACAAGGTGCTTCTCAAGGTGAGGAGGGACACGGCGCAGATGATCCTGGTAGCCCCAAACTGGCCTCGCCAGTTCTGGTATCCAGAGCTCCTCAGCCTCAGCAACAGGCTCCTGAGGCGTCTTCCAGCATGCCTGGATCTGATCTTAGTCAGGGGAAGGTATTCCATCCGGACTTTCAGTCTCTGCACCTGACAGCTTGGTACCTGAGCGGCTAGAGTTCCAGGCTTTGGGTCTCTCCCAGGATATACTCTCAGTAGTGGAAGCATTCTGAAAGGAGTCAACCAGGAAGTGCTACGCCTTCAAATGGAAAAGCTTTTCCATTTTGTGTCGGGGCAAGGGCCTGGGCCCTCTGTCCTGCCCTGCGGCTGGCATTTTAGACTACCTTTGGGCTCTGTCCAAAAGGGGTCTTGGGTCTTCAATCCTTAAGGTGCACCTGGCAGCCATCTCTGCTTACCGGGTGCGGGCTGGTCAGCAGACGGTGGCACAGGAGAAGGTGGTCTGATGCTTTTCCAAGGGCCTAGATCACATATCCCCTCCGATGCGTGAACCTCCACCTCGTGGGATTTACTGCTGGTTTTGGCAAAACTCATGGGCAAGCCATTCGAACCAATGCACAAGTGTGAGCTATCACACTCGTCATGGAAGACGGCCTTCCTGGTGGCTATCACGTCAGCCAGAAGGACTGTGGATCTCCAGGCGCTTTCGGTGGAGTCTCCTTACCTGGTCTTCCGTAGGGACAAGGTTGTCCTGCGCCCCAGCCCGAAATTCCTCCCGAAGGTGGTGTCAGAGTTTCACCTTAATCAGGTATTCACTCTGCCTGTGTTCTAGCCGAACTACACCTCGGATGCCGAGTACAGGCTCCAGACCTTGGACCTGAGACAAGCTCTCTCCTATTACAGGGAGAGGTTTGCCAGCTGTTTATCACCTATGCTAAAGCCACTTCTGGCTTACCTGCAGCAAAGCGGACGATTGACAGATAGATTACATCTTGCCTTGGTCTCTGCTATAGGTTGGCAGGTAGGGAGCCTCCCGTAGGGCTAAGAGCTCATTCCACCCCCCATACCGCTGCGTCGGTGGCTGCCTCCAGGGACATCCCTATCCAGGAAATCTGCAGGCTGTTATCTGGAAGACAGTAAACACCTTCCTCACCCACTACCACATTGACCTTGAGTCACACCAGGATGCTGGTTTTGGGGCCTGTTCTCCAATCTCTGTTCCCAAAGTAGGGGGTGTGCACCTTGCCTCCCTCCTCCCAGAGAACTGCTAGGAGTCTGCCAAGAAGTGTGAATGAACAGCATATCCACGTCTCTAAAAAAAAAAAAAAAAAAATGTTACTTACCTGTAACAGTAGTTCTAGGAGTGGCATATGTTCATCCAGTGACCCACACGACCTCCCTGGCTGCGATGCACAAACCTGGCTTCCAGCAGCCTAAGATATGGTGTCATGGGGCGGAGTAGAGGGTTTTACCACCCGGGTGGGTGGGAGGAGCCAGCTTGAAGACCTTCCAGCAAGAACTAAAGGGGAAAGGGACATGCCAAGAAGTGTGGGTGAGCAAACCTATGCCACTCCTAGAAATACTATTACAGGTGAGTAACCTGTTTGTTCAGTTCAGACATTTCCACATAACTGTTGACTGCGATCATGTCTATCCTAAAATAAGGGGACTGACTCTGTGCCCTGGATATGAAGGATGCCTACTTACATATCCCCATTCATCCCACGTGTCGCAAATTTCTGCGCTTTCGCCTTCTGGGTCAAAACTATCAGTTTCGAGCACTCCCTTTTGGCCTCTTATCGGCCCCAAGAGTGTACACCAAATGGCTAGCGGTGGTGGCAGCAGCCTTACGGAAAAAAGGGCACGTCATCTTCCCATAATTAGACAATTGGCTAATCAAAGTAGACTCCAGAGAAACTCTGCTTGCCTCCCTAGCTGCTACCCTGAACACATTCAACGATCTAGGGATAACAGTCAATTGGTCTAATTCCACACTCCACACCTGACACAGTCTCTCCAGTACATCGGAGCTGTTCTAGATACAGTCACAGCCAGAGCTTACCTTCCACCTGCTCATCAGGACACTCATATCTCTGGCTTCTTGAATACAGACTCAGAAAATAGTCACGGCCAGACAAATACTGAGCCTTCTGGGTCACATGTCCGCTGCCATCTCAACGGTGGCATTCTCCCGCCTTCACATGACACCTGTTCAATGGACCCTTCAGCATCAGTGGTCTCAAAGAACAGGACAGTTCGAAAACAAAATCAGGGTCACTCCCTTTCTGAAGTCAGTCCTGACTTGGTGGACAACCAAAACCAGTTTATGCCAAGGAATACCTTTCCGGTCCCTCCCTCCCATGCAAAGACATTAACCACAGATGCTTCTCTGGATGGATGGGGTTCACACTTGGGTCCTTACCAGACACAAGGCCAGTGGACCACCTCTTCCCATCACTTTCATATTAATCTCCTCCAGATTAAGCGGTCCGTCTGGCCCTTCAGGCGTCCCAGCCCTACCTCAAGCCAGGATGGTTATCGATTCAATCAGACAACACTGCAGTGGTGTTTTACCTCAACAAGCAAGGGGGCACAAAATCACGCACCCTCTGCATGGAGACCCTTGCAGACTGGCAAAAAGCCATCAGACAACAATGAACGCTAACAGCCGTCCACCTACCGGGAATGTGCAATCAGTTAGCGGACCGACTAAGTAGCCAGTCATCCTCTCACAAATGGACACTTCACAAAGAAGTATTCAAAGAAATCTTCGACTTATGGAGAACTCCACAGCTGGATCTGTTTGCGTCCCCAGTCAATCACCCGCTCCCCAGTTTGTTCTCCATTATTCTGAGCAAAAAGGGACGATTTGTAGATGCCCTGTCCTAACCTTGGACAGGACTCTACTTATATGCCTTCACCCCTGTTCCTGTCTTACTACGGACTATATTGAAAGTACAAATGGAACTGGCCACCATGATTCTCATAGCGCCAGTGTGGCCTCGTCAACCGTGGTACCCACTACTCCAACAACTATCAGTAAGGGAACCTGTTCCATTGCCATTCAGACTGGACCTCCTGACTCAGTGTCACAGATCCCTCCTGCACCCCAGCCTGAAGACCCTTCATCTTCATGCTTGGCTCCTGAGGACGCTTTCATAAATAGACTTCAAGTATATCCTCACCTGTTGCCAACATTCTCCTGGCTTCTCATAAACCACCAACCAGAGAAACATGTAATTCCAAATGGAAACACTTCTCCATATGGTCTGCCTCTCGCTCACTGGACCCTTACTCTTGTCCACTGATGGAAGTTTTAGACTACCTGGCCTCATTATCGGAGTTAGGTTTAAGTTAATCCTCCATCAAAGTCTACCTGGCTGCCATCTCGGCATTCCATGAACCTTTGGATGGTAAACGACTGTACTAACATCACTTAGCCAAGATGTTTTTGAAAGGAATGATATATATTAAGCCGCCTATCAGAAGACCCACTCCTCCGTCTCCCTCGAGACTTTTGAGCCAGCGGCCACTTATGATGTTTGTTTTCTTTCATGGAAAACGTTATTCCTAGTGACTATCACTTCAGCTCACCGTATTTCCGAGCTTCATGCTCTCACGTGCAGGGATACCTACTTAATTTTCCACAAGGGTAGGGTCGTCCTTCGTACCAACCCATCCTTCCTTCCTAAAGTAGTCTCCGAACATACTCTAAATCAGTCCTTGGAGCTCCCGATTTACTACCCTGAATACTCCAATCAAGGTGAACATCTCTTACATACCTTAGATGTTTATCGCATACTACGCTATTACACTAATTGTACCCAGTCGATTAGGAAAACGTCTCAACTATTCATCACCTTTGCCTCTGGCAGAGAAGGACTTCCTATTGCTCAATGAACCCTTTCTTCCTGGTTGGCGAATTGTATTTCCTTTTGTTACAAAAAAGTAGAACAAAAATTTACCTGAACCTGTCCAACCCCATTCCACTAGATCTATGGCCACTACTGCGGCTTGCTTTAAAGGAGCCTACATTTCAGATATCTGCAGTACAGCTACCTGGTCCACAATCCATACTTTCACAAGGCATTACAATCTGGATATTGCCTCACAACACAGGATGGCCTTCGGCTATGCAGTCCTACAAGGCCTCCTATCATAATTGTCCTCTCACATGGACATAACTGCTGGGGATTCTCCAAGAAGTAATTACCTCCTGCAAGAGACCATTCTGTAGAAGATAGTACAGTACATAAAATCTTACTGGAACAGTAGATCTTCGAGGTAGTAGGTATGCAGTAGGTATGATCCCATCCTCTGTCTCTAGGAGAGCAAATTCTGATCCAGTGACTTTGGGTTGGGACTCCTTGGTACCTCTGCTACCCCTCGGTCCTCGCTTTGCGAGCTTAATCCGGCGAGGGAACTGAGGATATCAGGGACCGCCCCCACTTATCTAGGAAGCAAGATGATGATGTTATGTGTGGGCGGTCCCTGGTTCAAAACTGCTAGAAGAACTCCCGCGTCACAGCGCCCTTTGCTGGAAACTCCCAGAAGTACTTACCTACTGCAAGAGGCATTCCTCGAAGATCTACTGTTACGGTAAGATTTTATGTAACTGTACTTTCGAGGAGTGGTATATCTTGTTCATCCACACGAATCCACCCGACTTCGATGCACAACCCAGTGCTTCCAGCAGGCAAGATCTGGCGTCAAGGGGTGGAGCCGAGAGATATACCACCCGGGTGGGTGGGAGGAATCAGCTTTTTGACCTTCCGGCAAGTATTAAAGGAAAAGGGACATGCCTACAAGTGTGGATAAACAACATATACTACTCCTAGAACTACAGTTACAGGTGAGTAACCTGATCTTCCTGGACATAAAGTCTCCACCACTCATTCACACTGATGGGATCTACGCTGGAGGCACTAGGACCCACCGGGAGCAAACTGTTTTGCAAGAGGGCTGGAGCCAGAGGTGGAGCCGTGAGGAGCAGTGCCACGAGCCTCGGCTCATGCAGCAATGACTATCTCGGCATCGCCCTCCAACTGCCTCAGTTCCTTTTTTCCTGCCGTCGAGTGCACTTCAGTAACGACGTCGCTCACCCGCCTGGCGTCAAACTTCAAACTAGAAGCATAGTTTTCAGTTTATTGTTTTGTAATATATCTCAAAATAAGTACCACTTACTTTTAACTATACTTATTAAAGAAAAGAAGTTTTCAGCCTACATTGACTGAGTCGACCATGAGCGGGTCAGGTGACGGTAGAGAGACTTCGTATGAAAGCTGTACAGTCAGCTGGGTAGGGTCTGACAACGGACTGTCCAATGCTCAAGGGGATGGGCGGTCCCCCCAAAAGCATAAAAGAAAACAGTCGCACTCTCAGCACTGTTCGGCCTCGAGCTCTTCTTCGGCCCACAGGTCAAAAAAGAGAAATCATCATTCAAGGTCACCTTATGGTATGTCTGCATGTCAACGGTCGGTAATTGGGGTCAGGTGTCGGTCTCCTCCTTCAGAGTGTCCGGTGACCGACCTCTTCAACATCGCAGCCCTTCCCTGCCTTTTGGAAGGGCTTCCAATGAGCAGTTTCATCAGTGGGCCGCTGTTATGGAGCAGTGGGCTCGGAGGTTGGTCCAGCTACCTGGCCCTGTCACTCTGAGGCCCTCGGGCCTTTCGAGGGATTGGGTAGGGTGGTTCAGGGCCAGATTTAGGCATAGGCAACATAGGCACAGGCCTAGGGCCCCTGACTGCCAGGGGGCCCCTAGCAATCACCAGCATATATTTACTATATATCTTGTTTTTTCTGCCTGAGCTGATTTTTTTAAAGGACTCAACCACTGAGTAATCTGAGCAAGGCAGGGGTTAAAGTGTGACATGACTCGCCCTTCCCTGATCAGATGTTAAGTGCAGCTGATAGCTTCAGGGGACCCCAGCCAGGCTGACCTTTAAGATGTGACTAGGTCCATTTTCTTTGCTTCGTCTCCCACCCCCATTTAGAATCCCCACTTAGAATAAAGTCTTACTCTTAAAAAAAGATTAACAGTGCAATTCAGTGTGTATGCTTTATATTTAATCTCACTCCTAAAATTAAGAAATCTACAATGTAATTCAATGGTACAATTAAAATCATACTTTTTTTTTTTTTTTTAAAGTTCCCTCATATTGAAATTCTGGCCTTGATTTAGCTCCGTTTTCACGGTGAACGAATGAATGTATTCCCATCAGTAAATCTTGCCATATATTGCTCCTGGCTTATCAATAACAGCAATGTTTGATCCTGGGAATGATTTCTTTCAACAGTCCCTCAATTTGCAGTATAATCTCTAAAGTTCATGACTCCTCTAGTGAACCACCAGCTTAGCTCATACATCAGTCAGAACCTAGCCTGTTTTAGAGATTGTCCCTACCCAACAAAACTCCCACATCCTGGTTCATGCTACCTGATGGCAAAATTAAAACACACAGACTGCAGTGCACACCTTTGTGTTGGGGGCACTTTGGAAAAGTGCAGATTGTGACATTTCACCCCAAAAAATCATTTTTACTAGGCCAATTAGTAATTAATCTTACTTCGAGAAACAGCTCTTGCAGCAGGTTACACCATTAGGACTAAAGCCGGCAGGTGCCAGGACCCCACGGAAATTTTCTAGCTAGCAGTATTCAGCAGGGTCTGCCCCTGACGTCTGTCCTGCCCCCGAAGTCAGGCATAGTATATAAGGGGACGGTCCCCCAGAATCCCCAGTTCTTTTCCCGCCGTCGACTCACCAGCATCGGCCTCTCGGTCTACCTAGCAACGACGACTTAGAACTTCAAGAGTTTCTACATAACTAATGTCCTCTCCAGCTCCTTCATTTGAGGGACACCTTTCAAAGTGTGCCTGCGGAAAACAGATCCCTTTCAAGGATCCTCATTCTTCCTGCGTGCGGTGCTTAGGCCCAGACCACTACACCAAGGCCTGCACCTTTTGCCAAGGGTTCAACAGCCGCACCAGGATCCGCCGTCAGAAAGCACTTCAGGCTTACCTGTTAGAGGAAACGCTTAGTAGGATGGACAAAGAACCTTCCTCCAGGGGCGATTCTTCCTCCAAGGTCTACAGACACCGGGAGAAGGCAAGGTCCAGATCCCCGAACCAGGCCTCGGATTCGCAGAGCTCAGGCTCCACCCGGTCGGACTGCTCTCCCTCCAGGGCTAGGTCTCAGCCCCTTCCAGTCAAAGTCCGGGCTTCCAGCAGTTCTTCGACTCTTCAGCCCATCAAGACTTCCAGGCCCTCAGCTTCCTCTGCTCCCTCTTGGGCCTCTTCTAAGTCCTCCGAACGCCACAAGTGTTCCTCTTCCACCCAATGTCGGGACCCAACTCCAGGTTGGTCTCCCAGCCCCCTAGGGGCCTGGATCCACCAGCCAGGAAGACGAAGGACATGGCGTCCCTCAAGCGGACGACGGACCTGATGTCGGTCAAGCACCCGAAGTCTGCCAAGCGTTCGCCGGAGCCAATGACATCGGGCAAGCACCAGGCGCCGGCCAGGCATTCACCAGACCCGAAGTCATCGGCCAAGCAACAGGCATCGGCTTCACCGGAGCCGAAGACCGCCCAGTCACCGGTGGACACCGGTCACAGGGATTCCACGGAGGAGGACATCGCGTTGCCTGAAGACCATGCGGGTGACACAGAGGATGTCGGGCTTCCGAGGGAACCTTCGCCCACCCTCGACACCAGAGGACCTGACACCCGACCCCAGCGACAGACCACCGGAGTCAGGCCCGTCATCAGGCATGAATATACAAGAAGTAAAAGATCTCTTTACTTTCTGGTGGGACACCATCTGTAAAGACGTGGTCCCAGTAAAGCCGCCTACTCCTTCACCTCCTTCGCCCCCTCCTCCACCACAGGGGCCAGCAGGACGACCACCAACCCCTAAGGAGCAGACTCCACCTCCCAGGGGTAGATCCCAGGATCGGAGAAGGCCTCCCTCAAGATCTCCATCAGGGTCTCCCAGCCCCAAGCGACCCAGACGTCGGCGGTATAGTCCGTCGGGGAGGGCTCCAGATCGGATACCTTGGATTACTCCAGATCTCCTTCTCCACTCAGCATTTCATCACCTGACCCACATGACCTTCCCCGGTCTCCTCCTGATGATCCCTCTTTCTCTGAGATCATGAGGCACATCCAGGACAACATGGGGTGGGGGATGCTGAAGACCTCGACCCCGAAAGGCAGCGCCTTGCCCGTTATCTTCGGCAGAAAGATCCAAAGCCTGTGGTAGTGCCACTATTGGTGGACACTAAACCGGCCCAACCTGCAGGGATCAGTGCTGCCACAGCATGACTCCTTCCCAGCCCCCGCCCCTCCTCTGGATCAATGGGCACAAAAGGTTGGGGGTCACATCGCTCGCCACTTTTCAGGGTAGCAGTCGATTACCACCAACCGGTGGGTTCTCTAATTGGTCAAGAAAGGTCACTTCATAGAATTTCTCGACCACCCGCCGGCAAGACCTCCCCTGCTTTCCCGTTACTCGGGTCAGCATGCCCTGCTCATACAGCAGGAGGTGCTCATGCTCCTCGAAATAGAAGCGATAAAGCACGTACCACGGAACCAGAGGAGTGCAGGGTATTATTCTCGCTTCTTTCTGGTTCCCAAGAAAACAGGGGACCTCCGTCCCATACTGTACCTTAGCTACCTCAACGAGTTGGTCCTGTACAAACGCTTCCGCATGGTGACCCTCCCAGGTCTGATTCCCATGCTCAAGCAGAGCGCCTTTCTAGCGTCCTTGGACATGCAGGACGCTTACCTGCATATTCCAATTGCTCAAGCACACAGGAAGTTTCTGCACTTCAAGTTCCAGGGCCACCATTATCAGTTCCGAGCCCTCCCCTTCGGACTGTCATTGGCACCTCGGGTATTCACGAAGTGTATGGCGGCTCTGAGGAGACAAGGCCACTACGTGTTCCCCTACCTGGACAACTGGCTTCTCATGGCACCCTCTCGGGAGGCCTTGATGTCTGCCATCCATTATACTCAGTCTCTGTTCGACATGCTGGGCATCGTGATCAATCACGAGAAGTCACACCTGGTTCCGTCAGACTCTGCAGTTCATAGGTGCAGTTCTGGACACCATCCAGGGGAAAGCTTTTCTTCCCCAGGACAGAGCGGAACATATCAGATCCCTCATCAGGGACATTTTGGTGCAGAAGACCGTTCCTGCAAGATTGGTCCTTTGCCTGCTCAGACACATGGCTGCGGCCATTGCAACAGTCCCGCTTGCTCGTCTCCACATGCGGGTCACCCAGTGGATGTTATGGGTCCAATAGGATCAAAAGCAAGACCATCTGCAGCTTCCAGTCTGGATCACGAAGGCCGTAATCCGGGATTGGCATTGGTGGGCCCTGACTGAGCCTGCAGTAGCGCATCTGCTGGTTGGAGCGTTCAGGCGCAGACACTGCAAGCGGCACCGTGAGAGCTGCTACGGCGCCATCTTTCTCCATGTCTCGCCTTGGTGCCGTTCTCGGCGCCGAGGTTGAGCACGGCACTGTGTCCTTGGGGCTTGGCGCTGTGGGGCCTACAGATGCCTCCGGCGACGGTGGTGCCACCTCTGCCCTCAGCGCCATTCACGGCGCTGTGGAGCCGGGCGGCACATCCTTGGCACCGATGCCGTCGTTGGCACCGCCTCTGCCCTCGGCACCGTTCGCGGCGCCATCCTTGGAGCCGATGGTGCCATCAGGGCTGTCGTCTGTACCGTCTTCATCCTTGGCACCGCTCGTGGGGCCGGATGACTCTGTGTCTGGTCCCAGCTCTGAAGCTCCTGTCCGGGCTGGAGCCGTGCCCCCTGCGGATTCCGCTCACGGTGCTGCAGGGGGCACTGGTACCGGCTCGGGCACGGCTTTGGTTTCTGGGCCCTTTGGCAAAGATGGCAGTGTGTGCCCTCCTACGGTTTGACACAGGGCCTCGGCTTCTACCTACTCGGAGGCAGAGTCGAGCTCTGAGTCAGATGGACAGTCTGACCCTTTGGGGTTGGCTGTTGAGGTGGGCAGTCTAGTAGTCTCCGAGACTGGGGTCAGGGGTGCTGACCAGCAGGCAGTGGTGCAGGCCACCATAGCTCTGCAGCCTAGTCTTGGTGGGTTCACTGACTCCTCAGTAGTGGTACCCCCACCTGTGGTGTGCCTAGATCGCCCAACTTTGGGGCCGATCAGAGCACCTACAGGAGGGGAGGGTACTGTGCCCTGGATAGCTCCGTCGGGTGCTGCCCAGTGATGCCAGCTACCTAGGCTGGCCCTCTCTAGGAGGAGGGCTCTTTCGGACTCCGAGGGATCGAGGGGCGTGGGGTCAGCACGGTGGCCTTTTTCGGGGGTCCACCCAGGCTCTGGGAGAAGCCGTAGTGCGGATCTTCGCTATTCCTTCCCTGTCTCTTTGAGAGAGCCCCATTCTTTTGAGATAGGGGACTGTCCTTCTGGACCTATACAGCCCCGGTCGCCTCGAAGGGGGGATTCTTCTGGGCACAACCAAGGCAGTACCGAAATGGTTGTTCAGCTGTGGGGTCTTACGGGGCACCTTCTTCCGTGGGTGCTCCCGGTCCGCTCCTTAGCCCAGGCGGAGGTCAGCCAACATCTCTTCTTGGCTCTATCCCCATCCCTCTGCCACATTCTCCTGCGTTCCCAGGCATCCTTGGTCCTAGCGGGCCTCTCTCCTGGGAGCAGTTCAGAGGCGGTGGCTGCTCGGTTCCCTGTTTATGTTAGAGGCGATGGACAGCCTGGTTTTCAACCTCCCTGTGCAGCCACCCACTGAACAGCCGGTGCCCTCCAGCTCCTCATCCCCCTCTTCTGGGGAGGAACCTTCTGTCCACATCTCTCCAGCTGCTGATCTTGCTGAGTATCCGCGCTTCCTCGTGAGGATGTTGGAGGACTTGCACCTCACTCCTACCACTATCAGCAATCCTGAACACTCGACGCATGCCTTTCTAGGTGATTTTGGCGAGGCCACCCTTGTGGTGCCACCTTGGCCTGCGTCGTTGCATTCCTGGCAGAGGCCCTTCTCCGGAGTTCCTGCCCCAAGGGATCTCAGCCAGAGGTATTGTGCACCCCTGGAGTCTCCAGGTTCCATGCCTCTTCCACAGTCTGGATTGACCCAGTTGGATACTTCTGATGGGCTTCGCGCCCTTTACCGTGACCAGCCCTCAGATCAAGACTCCTCAGATTTTGACTTCTGGGGTAGGAGGACTTTCTGCTCGGCACAGTTATTGCTTCCCATTTCTACACATCAGGCCCACTATGCAGCCTATGACAGGTTCTTATGGTTCAGGGTGGGTCAGCTCCTAGCCTCATTGCCTGATACGGAGCAAACCAGACAAGCCATTGCACTCTCTGCGCATGGCCTGGAGCTAGCAAGGCACCTAGCGAGGGCATCCTATGATGCCAGCGAGGTAGCTACCAGGGTCGTAGGGACAGCGATCTGCACTAGGCGGGTGGCATGGCTGTGTCTTTCCCGGTTGTCACCCTTGGCCCGGCGTAGGGTGATTAATTCCGCTCACCAGAGAACTTATCTCTTCTCCCATAGAGTGAGATGGCGCTTGGGGCAACTTCCTTCCGGGGACCCCGTCTCACTCTCCCCACTCTCGGGCCTCTCCAGGCCCTGAAGGTTCTCCCTCTTAGTGTGTCACCCACTGAGAGCTAAGGGACTTTGTCCCTTAGGGTGTAAAAGAAACCCCTTAGGGGCTACTTCATCACCCAACAGTGATGAATGGGGAAGACTGACACAGATAAGATATGAAAATTACGTACCTACCGTAATTATGATTCTGTGTATCTTCACCATTCATCACGATCCCACCCTCCATCCCCCTGGGGCTTCAGTCTCTGGGTCCCCCTCCTTCTCTGTGCCCATCCTCTCCCTCTCCTTTCTTAGGAGCGGGGGCACACAGGGGGAATAATGTTCCGGGGAGAGTGGACAGCGGCGGGGGCACTCCTTCTCCAGTGCTTTGGCTCCACCCCTGTAGGAGTGGGAGTTGACAGTTGCCCTCCTTTCTCCTCCTCCCTGTTCCCGTCCAACTGTTTCTCCTTGTTTATATAAAAAAAAAAAAATTCCCTTTTGTCACCAATAATCTTTCCTTGAGAGGGTGTTAATTCTCTGTACGCTGTCCTTCTTCCAGAATAGCTGATTCTGCTTATCTGGAGTGTTTGCCAGCAATTCTGTGCCTTGAATTCTGGCAGAAAGCCTTGAGGCTACTCCTTGCAGTTCCTATACAATCTGGAGACGGACCAGGGTCTGAGATGTATTAACCTTCTCCCTCTCTTCTAAATTCTTACCCACCCTACCTCCCTCTTCATTGTCCAAGATTGGGGCCCTCCCAATCCCTTTAGTTCCGACTCTCTCCCTTTCTGTCATTATTTCTCCTTTTGTTCCATATATCTTTTCCTTTTTTGTCCTTTGGACTTCCTTGTCCCACCCTCCACTCCTTCCTCTTACCTCTTGGCGACTCAGAACTGGCAGGCAGGCGGGTCGGCCCGTAACCCTAACGGCCAACCCGCGACATCACATGGTCAATCGGCCTCGAGGGCAGCAGATACCCAACAGTGATGAATGGTGAAGATACACAGAAAGATCATAATTATGGTAGGTACGTAATTTTCATTTCCTGGTGGCTATGATGTCTGCTCAACATATCTGAATTGCAGGCTCTGGTGCTTGATCCTCCTTGTGACAGGGTGGAATAGGACTTTATCCCAGGTGTTATAGAAAGTGTTTAAATGCAAGGATCTGTGTTATATTCCTTTTCCATCTCTTCTCTGTCTCTGTTGCGCAACTCAATTTTCCTGTGAGACTTCAAATTTCATCACCCCGACAATCTAGCAGTTCTTTGCCTCTCACTGTCCCTCAGTTTTCCCTTGCTGTCTGTTTTTCCCTCTTGCATATCTGCTAATATAAAAATATGTACAAATCCTTATACTTGGTTTTATACTGGGTTGTGGATGGGAGAAGGCACAATTGCCCATAATAACCATCCATTAGTGGGTCCAAATACACCCCTATCCAAAATATATTTGTCCAGTTAAACATATTCAGATTGTTACATTCAGTATGTTACTTGGCAGTTTATTCCATAGTCTACATGTCCTTTGAGTGAAAAAATTAAATCTCCCATTTTTGATTGAAGTATCAATTTTAATTGCTGTTTTGAGTCTTTAATCCACTTGTTTTCTGTGGTATAATATCTAACTCCTGCATTAATTCCTTATCGTTTGTAATGTTATACATCAACAGTAAATCTCCCTGCAATCTCCTGGTTTCCAGACTAAATAATTTTGATTTCTGTAGCCTAACTTTATAATTTAACTTCTTCCAACCAGGTACCATTTTGATTAATCTACGTTGGATCCTTTCCAACCTATTTACCTCCCCCCTGTAATGAGGGCTCCGCAATTGGGACCCATAATCCAAAAATGGTATTATATATGTCTTACAGAGTGATAATACCAGTAATACTGACCGACTTGAAAATGATCTTTTTATATTCCTTATCATATAATTAACTTTTCTAATAATACTTGAACAATGTTCCATAAAATTCAGATGACTATCAGTAATGATTCCACAGTCCTTTTCTGTGACGACTTTCTTGATTTTTTTTTCCCCATTCAACAAGTAATCCTGTTTTTTATTAGATTTGCCCATATGTAGAACAAAACATTTATCCACACTAAAGTGCATTTCATTAACTCTTGCCCTCCTCCATCTTTTTCAGATCATGTGCTAGTTGATCCGCACCCTTGGCTGTGTCAACTGTTGTATGGAAATGTAACTGATAATGGGATCACTTTTGCTTAACAAATATACAGTGTTACTGTTGAAATAATATATAATTATATTTTGAGATGATTGCAGAAAGCTATTGTAAACTCTAGAGGTTACTTGAGTGCAAATGTTTGAGCCTTTTCAAAGCTGTGCAAAGGGGCCCCAAGAAGCAGTGTGTTCTAGCAGGTCCTCCCAGTCCCCTTGCAGGGTTCCTCGCATCTTGAGGTTGACTATAGTGTCCTCTTTAATTTTCCTTTTCCCTCTTACAGGGAGGTTATTGTGGTGACCTCCAAGCTTATGTAAAACAACAGGCTGTGTTTAACATTGTTGGATTTAGTATGCAATTGCACTGTGTCATAAAATACCTTGATGTATATACGTTATGTGTATGATGCCTGTAAATGTTGAAAATGCCATGGCACTAGGTGTTTCTGATAAAGGTAAAAAGTACTAGGTGACTGTATTATAGAAATTAAGTTGGTTGTGTTGTTAAATGCTTGTAAATTGGTACCATGCATTCCTGCTGTAAACTGAGCCAATCTGAAATGTCATGGTGATATGCATATATCCCATGATACTTTGCATTATGGAAGTATGTGTGATGTGTTTCATTGAAACTTGGCTCATTGTCAATGCCCTTTGGAGTAACCCTTATTCCAGTGCTTCTGCACTGAGGTTCTTTGTCCGTAGCTTGTTTTGTTTTGTTTTTTTCTTTTTGAGCCCCCCACCACCACCACCCAAGCAAACAAGGCAACCATAGGGATGAAGGATTTTCACTGAAAAGTTTAGATCAGTGGGTGCTAAGTGCAGAGGAAGGACATCCATAGTCTGTTGCTGCAAACTAATGTATTGAAGAAGGGATATGCCATTGCTGAAGGTTATCTTCTATATTTTGAATAAACATCACACACAGATTGTGTGTTGATACTGAAGTTCGGTGTCTGGTCCATCTGTTATCCCACAACCCCTCCATACACACGGAAAACTTTAGCTAGCAATGTCTGGCGAGGACCGCTGACAGACATCAGCATGACACTATATAAGGCGGTCCCCATGTCTGCCTCCAGTTCTTTCCGCCATCGACCTGCATCGCCGGCCCTTGCAGAGAACACTGCTACAGCTGACCGCCATTTTGGATGAGTATTTCCATCCTTTATTTAATTTCCTTCCTTTCAAAAAAAGTAATAATTTTTGTGTATGTCTTCTCCATCTTCCGAATTGCATAAGAATAAGAGCGATTCATGTGGCTCTCGGCTTCCGCACAAAGACTGCCATTCCCTCTGTCTGTTCTGCCTGGGATCCAACCATAAGACTGAGGACTGTGCGGCCTGCCAGCGTTTCAAGCAGGTCACATGAAAACTGCATCAACAGGCACTAGAAACCCATATTTTGAAGCTGAAGATGGCTTCCATAGAGAAGGAGTTGCAGATGCTGTGGAGTTCGTCTTCCTCACTGGGGAGGGGTCCTTCGGACTCCCGTAAGAAGGAGGAGGACAAGGAGAAGCACCGGGACCAGGATGGGTCTCCCTTCCCACCTGTAGCCTCCTCCGGGGACCACGGACGCCGAACAGCCTTCCTGCAGCAAAGAAGTGCTCCTCCAACCAAGCCTGCTCCCACTACCATGAAGCAGCCCTTCGGCCCCCCCCCAAACCAGTCACGGTTCATGCAGGCACCTCAGGTTCTTCCGAGGCTTCTGCACTCTTAGGCCTATTAAAGCACACGGGTGTAAGTCCAGTGGCACGGCTGGTAAGTCGGTCGTTGGCTCCGCTGACAAACGCACAGCCTTGGCTGATGAGTCAGACGCCGGCTCCTCTGGCGAACGCCCAGCCATGGTGCTTCTATCTGGCCCCGATAACAGGCCTGCGCTTGATCCTCCAGGTCAGTGCCCGCTGTGGCCTGTGCCGCAGGCTTCCCCTGAGGGTTCTCCTTCTCGGAACCTCCTCTCCATCTACAGTAGAACCTCTGGCTTTACCTCATCATTCAGAGCTGGAGGGGAGGAGTGTCACCTGTCTCCACTCCCAAGGTGCCGACACCGGACCACACTATGCCGGATGTTCCCAGTAACCTGCGGCACTTTCACCGAGGATTCCCGTCTGGGCCCTGCTCCTCCCAGAAGCCAGTAGAACCATTCACGCCGGTTGGCCCACCACCAGACCTGACATTTCCAGGCCCTCCTGACATTCCATTGGGCCTCTGCCAGGTCCATCAGCGCCGCCGTCGGGGACCTCCTCCAGGTCCCTCAGTGCATTCATCGGGGCCTCCTCCTTCAGATCCTCTGACGCCAGGTTACCCGGTTCCAAATTACCCCGGATACTGACACCAAGGCCTCAGATGCTGGGTTACTCATCTCTGGGCTACCCGCCCTTGTATCAGCCACCTCCGTCTCCTCCTACCCAGCCTCAGGCTGATTTAAGGGCTATCATTCATTCTTGATGGCATGAGGCCAAGACTCTGTTCAAGACTTAGCTGGACTGACGTCAGCCAGCTGCCACCTTGATGCCAGCTTGCCCAGTTCCTACACCCGGGTCTCTTTCCCCAGTGGAGTCTCATCCTTCCACAGTTGGGTCTGATGTCGGGCCGTGTTTCAGTCCCTGACTGGAGCTGGAAACTCCCTGTGCCTCAGAAGGAGGCTTCCCCTCCAAGGGCTCTGTCTCTGGACAGGAGCCCTTCGTGGGACTCTGAGTCTGACTTGTCCTCGGGCTATGAAACTACTCTGCCAATGAACCTGTGCCAGAGGAATCCCTAAGTCTCTGCCTGAGGACCCGTCCTTTATGGAAATCCTTGGGAAAATCCAGGAGGTGCAAGGTTGGAAGACTGAGGATCATGATCCTAAGCGTAAGAGGCTTGCTGAGCACCTGGACATGCCAGAGGTGTCGCCACTTTTGATCCCTCCCTGGACTGGCTGTCATGAAGACTTGGCCTACATTTTTTGGCAGCAGCAGTCATCGGTGACAGCTGTCTCTAAAAAGGCTGACAGATTATATCATGCTCCTGAGGGTAAGGACCAGCTTAGCGTCCATCCTAAAGGGATTTGGTGGTCATTAGCATGCTCATGACCAAACAGCTAAGCCAAAACATATGAGTACTCTCCTCTGGACAAGGAGTCCAGGTAACTCTGCCAGTTTGGATGGAAATTCTATTTGTTCTCTACCTTGGCTCTTCAAGCTTTAAACTGTGTGGCCCACCTGGTTGCCTTCCAGAAGTCCATTGTGGACCAGTTCAAAGCAGACTTTGACTCCTTGCCTGATTCGGAGGTGAAGTCTAAGATCGTTCAGACAGACCGGATTGCAGAGATTTCATGCCGCCATGCCCTCAGGGCTACATATGATGCTGCGGATGCTTAGGCTAGGAGTACAGCGACTGCTGTCTTCCTGCACAGATACTCCTGGTTAAAGGTGTTGGGTCTAGCCGGCACACCAGTGCAGCAGAAGCGCTACCACTCGTGATGCCAGTGATCCAGGTTCGGGAAAGAGCCAGGGGTGCTGGAGGGCCAGCCGGGAGGAAAAGCTTGAGCACCCGATGAGCAGCTTGCTTCCCGAGGGAGGGAGGGGTGTCAAAGGCTCGGTGCTGTCCTGACCTCTGGTGGAGGCTGGAGGTACAGCAGCCCAGTCCACATGTAGGGGGAGCATGGTGGGACATACGCGCCTTGACGCATGGACACAACCATGTCTCTGGGGCAACATGGAAAATGGAGCTGGCTTGAGCTTCACCAACGCCAAGAGGTGCCCTTCACCACTGACCCGTGAGGCCACAGTGAGGCCCCGACGAGACAAGAAGGACTTGGTGGTTCCCTCCACCCCAACCCCGCCCGGGGAAGCCAAGGCTATGTGGAGGTGCCTGACCGGTGCATCACAGAGTCTAGAAGGTTGGGGGAAGCCCGGATGGATCCAGGGGACAAAAAGAGAAAGTAGAAAAAAAAAAATGGTTTCAGGTCTTGCTAAGGATGTTCAGGCTGACATTCAGTACGCTCCCTTTCAGGGTTCTATCCTTTTTGGGGTGATGTAAAAGATATCATCACCAGTCTACAAGATAGTGGCAAAACATTGCGTTCAGTGCACACTATGTACCGCTCTGGTCATAAACCCAAACATAATTGTTCATTTGCCAATAGTGGCATCAGGGTAAGCAGCAGCCTACCAGACATCAGAACAAACATCTGGCTACTTCAGCAGCAGCCACACACCGCCCCACCCCGGCCAAGGCTCAGTGAACCTCCAGAGGTGCTGCCCCAAAACCTGCTGCAGCCGGGACCCTGCCCCTGCAGCCAGCTCAGGGAGAACCAGTAGGGGGCCAATTAGCCAACCACCTGTCGGGCTGGCAGACGGTCACATCAGATTCTTGGGTCTTTTAGCTCATCGCTCAAGGTCACACTATAGAATTTCTTGCAAGACCTCCAGAAAATCCTCCAGGTCACTCTTGCTACCCAAGAGATCACATTCCTCTCATAAGAACAGAGATCCAGGCTCTTCTGGAAAAGTCAGCAATAGAGCCAGTTCCTTTGAATCAGGTGAGCAAAGGATATTACTCCCACTTCTTCTTGGTGCCCAAAAAGACTGGACATCTTCTGCCCATTCTGGATCTGAGCATGCTCAATCTGTACGTCAAGTACAAAAGATTCCGCATGCTGACTGTGCCAGGTTTCTTGCCGCTGCTCCATCAGGGACACTGGCTTTGTGCACTGGACATGCAGGATGCCTACCTGCATATCCCAGTCTTCCCTTCCCATCGCCGCTTTCTCAGATTTGTCTTCATGGGGAGCATTTCCAATTCATGGCTCTCCCCTTTGGCCTTACCTCTGCACCCAGGGTTTTTACCAAGTGCCTAGTGGTGGTGGCTGCGACTTTATGCCACCAGAGCATCTTTGTTTTCCCATGCCTCAGCGACTGGCTCCTAACAACCCCATCGCAGGACAGCCTACTGGACTGTTTGTCCAAGACCCTGGCTTTGTTTCCCCAGCTGGGTATTTCAATGAATTACCCAAAATCTCACCTTACCCGGTCCCAGCACGTGACAGGGTTGAATGATGCCATGCCCCATTTGTTATGCAGAAAGAGTTTAAACACAAGGGTCTGTTCTGTCCTCTCCTTTTCCCTCTCTTCTCTATCTGGTTGCACAACCAAGTTTTCTTGAGACCTAGAAACTGATCACTCCAACGGTTTCACAATTCTCCACCTCTCACTGCCTTCACTTGCTGTTCAGTCTTTTTTTTTCCTCCCTTGCATATCTGTAGTTATAAAAAAATACGTGTGAATCTCTGTGTAAAACTATATGTGAAACTGGGATCCCTTTGTTTAAAATGGTATATATTTATACTGTTGAAATGATTGCAAAATGCTATTTGGAACCTGAGATGCAGTTTTCAAACTCTGCATAGCTGTGAACAAGAGGTCAGTTCTATTTATTTATTTATTTGTTTGTTTAAGAATCAGTTTACAACCTTTGAGCCAGAGGCTCGTTTCCAAAGGTACTTCGTCACATAAAGACATACATTGCGTTTCGGTTACATAGGAAAGATTTGCAAAAAATCAATAGGCATTCACCAGAGGTGCCACGTCACATAGTGGTCAGACAAATACAGTTGGGTACTGGGTACATGTAATTGATAACAGGTATTACACAAGTCGGTATCAAGTGAGCATTCTGGTAGATAAACATTGAAAACAGCTGGCACTGGCCAGGTTAAACCTAGGCATGGTGTACAGGGAAGTGGTGGAGGGGATGGTTGGGTGGAGAGCTGCCCGGGGGGCATTGTCAAGAGAAAGAGGTGGAGGCTATGTTCAGAGACAGGAGCAGTTACGAGTGCTGAAGATGTGGTTCCGAAGTGCAGTTTTGAATGTGGAGATGGTGATGGCATTGGTGATGGTGGCAGGGAGAGAGTTAAACCAGGTTGGGGCTCTATAGCTGAAGGACCTCTGGCCACGGCTGGTTCTCGTTCTGGGGACCTTTAGAGTGGTCTTGTAGGAAGACCGTGTTGCAATGGTGGGAGGGCTCTGGTGGATGGATGCCGTTACCCCAGGGGGGGAGAGCCCGAGTAGGGTTTTTTTGGTGAGGAGACAGGTCTGGTATCGGAGCCGTTCATCCAGGGTAAGCAGGTTAGCATCGACATATAGCTGACAGGTGTGTGAGCCTGGGGCACCAGTAATCAATCTGCACGCTTTATTCAGGGTTAGGTGAATTTTGTTCTGGGTTACTATGTTCTTTTTGCTGCACCTGCAAAAACATTGGAAACTGACAAGAACATTCTGTGAGAAAGCACTGTCTCTTAACGAGCTCTCTGTAAAGACTTGTTGTAAAAGAGCAGTGATGTGCTGTACAAGAGAGAGAGAGACTGAGATTTGAAACTGAGAAGAAACACTCGGCAGGACTGTTTTCTCAGTACTGCCTTTGTAAATAGTTATACTGAACAAATTTTTATTTTGCTGTTATTGAGAAAAATAAAATGTTATTTGCGAGTTTTGAAACTGCTCCTGTTTTTCCTTTACTTCCTGACCTGTGCCTCGATGACACAGTGCCTTCAATTTATTGGGAGTGGTGCTGGACACAGCTTAGGGTCGAGCCTTCCTCCTGTTGGACAGGGCAGAAACTCAACAACAGCAGGCCAGGCAAGTGGACTCCAGCTGTTTGGACCGCGGCCCGCATGGTTTTACGCCTTCTAGGCCTTATGGCAATGCCCATTCCTACTGTTTCCCTAGCCAGGCTCCAGATGCGTGTCTTGCAGTAGAGACTTGGCCCAGAGGGATCAGAGATCAGACAATCTGGATCACAGAGTCCTAATATCCAGCTCTATGCAACAGGATCTCTTATGGTGGCAGGATTTGAACAACCTCTGCCGGGGGGTTCCCTTTCAGTGCCCCCCTCCGATCCAGACTCTGACTATGGGTGCTTCTGGTCAGGGCTGGGGTACTTAGCTGGGGGACTGCAGAACCCAGGGATCCTGGTCTCCACAGGAACTATCCCTGCACATCAGTGTGCAAGAGATGTAGGCAGCACTGTATGCCCTTCAGACTTTTAAGCCCTTTCTCCTCCCAGGCTCACTTCTTGTCCAGATGGACAATATGTGCATGGTGTGGTACCTGAACAAACAGGGAGGAAGCATTCCTACCTCCTCTGCAGGGACGTGCGTCACGAGAATGGGCAGTTCAGCATGACCTCCAGCTGACAGCAGTGCATGTCCCAGGAGCTTAGAACATCTTGGCGGACACTGTCAGCTGCACTCAGGCACAGGCACACGGTGGGAATTGAGTCAGTCAGTAGCCAAAGACATCTTCGAACTCTGTGGTCGCCCAGATCTCGATCTGTTAGCTTCCCCATACAACGCAAAATAACACAGTTTCTGCTTGCTTGTTCTAGGGCGTGTTTTCTGGTGAGACGCACTGTCTCTCTGCTGGACAGGGAGGTTTTTGTACGCCTTCCCTCCCTTACCGCTCATTCTGAGGGTGCTCCTCAAGTTGCAGGAGGAAGGGGCTTGCATGATGCTGATTGCCCCTTACTGGCCTCGACAAATCTGGTTTCCCCTGCTTCAACAGTTATTGGTGGAACCACTGGTCCCTCTTCCATTATGTCAGATGCTTCTCACCCAGGAGCAGGGCAGACTGGTCCATCCGGGTCTCAAGTCCCTTCAACTTCACGCATGGTACCATCTGACATAGCTGCGTCATGCTTCGGAGTATCTGCCAGAGTTGCCAGAGTCCTCATTGAGGCTGGGAAGCCATCCACAAGAACTACATATGCGATGAAATTGAAAAAGTTTTCATCTGGGCAGCCTCCGAGGGTTGGGACCCTTTTTCCTGCCCAGCTCCACAGGTCATGGTGTACCTGTTGCATCTTTCAGACCTTGGGCTCAGCTATTCTTTACTGAAGGTCCACCTGTCTGCCATTTCTGCGTACCATGCTCTGGTGGATGGCAGAACTTTGGCTCAGCTGGAGGTTTCCAAAACCATCCTGAAGGGAATCTTCCACTTGAAATCCCTGGTTCGGAACCCTGTTCCGCCGTCGGATTTGAACTTCATACTAGAGAAACTTCACTTTGCCTCCCTTTGAACTATCCACAAGTTGCGAACTACGCTGTCTGTCTTGGAAAGCGCTGTTTTTAGTTGATATTATTTCTGCTTGAAGGATTTCTGTGCTTCAGGCCTTGATGTGTAAGGAGCCTTATTTGATTTTTCATAGAGACCGGGTGGCTCTGCTTACAAATCTTTAGTTCTTACCGAAGATAGTTTCTGAGTTTACCTTAAATCAGGCCATACGCTTGCCAGTATATTACCCTGAGCATTCTAATCAGGGGGAGGCACTTCTACACACATTGGATGCGTACAGAATTTTACATTATTACACAAATCAGACAAAATCTGTCCGTAAGACAGATCAGCTCTTTGTTTCCTTTGCACCCAAAAGTGCGTGCACGTTTCAAACAGTGTCTGTCCAAATGGTTAGCAAACTGCATTCTGTTTTGTTATCAGAAGTATAACAAACCCTTGCTGGGGAGGTTAAACTGCATTCAGCCAGAGGCATGGCTGCATCTACTGCTTTTTTCAGAAATGTCTCTGCCACAGAGATTTGCACGGCAGCTACTTGGAGCTCTGTCCACACCTTCACTAAGCAGTACAGTCTGGACATTGCTTCTAGGCACAGGGCTGACTTTGGACTAGCTGTCCTTCAGGGCCTCCTTTCTTAAAGTCCCTGCCTACTGCAGACTTTTCCTTCCTCCCATGTTTCAGTCCTTCTCTGATTCACACTGCTTGGGACTCAGTCCTCAAGGTTATTGCCTACTGCAAGAACCCTCTTGAAGCAAGATAGTAGAGTTATGTAAGAACTTATCGTAAAAGTAGATCTTCTAGAGAGGCTCTTCAGTAGGTAACCTTTTTCCCCTCTCTCCTTCCCCAAGTTTCTGTTGCTTTTTCTTCCTAGCCTATCTTTGGCTTTAGGAACCCACTCCTTCTCCTGTTGGACCTAATTAGGTCTCCGACAGGAGAACTGGAGGGTGGGCTTGGGGACCACCTTTTATATAGCATCACGCTGACGTCTGTCACCTGACATCGGGGGTCAGTCCCCCGCCAGACATTGTTAGCTAAAGTTTTCTGTGTGGTCCTAGCATCTGACCGCTCAGTCCTTAAGGTTATTACCTACTGCAAGAGCCTCTCTCAAACATCTACTGTTATGGTAAGTTCTTACGTAACTGTACTTTGCTATGGTAGCTTCATCTCAGGTCCCTACATCCAATAGATTATATCATCTCCAAAACCAAGATAACTAAATGGGGAGCATGGAGGTATCTCACTCCCAGAAAGGTTGGTTATTGGTTATTCCATGATCAGATTTACAGATAGCCACATCTGTAGAATAGCCAGAGAAAACACAACTGTGTCTTGTCTTTGTCGTTGAGGTACAGGTCAGGAAGCATAGGAAAAACAAGAAGCAGTTGTAGAATTCGCAAAAAGTGTTTATTAGTACAGTATGCGCCAGATTAAACGGACACGCTTGTAACGGGCGTCTGCTTCTAATGGATGAATCCTGATTGCCAAATGCCATTTCCTGTATGGCTCAATGCTAAAATATCCTGATTAAGCGGACCTGTGATTCCGCATTTAGCGGCTACCTAGTGTTAGTTTTAGAGTCAAGCTGATGGGAGTGCTACATTTGAGTCGATTGAAAGCTGGTCCCTACTTTACTTTTGCTGTGCAAATTGACAGCGTGTGAGCGAAACATATCGCAGCAGTCCAGGACACAGTATGACCGCCAGCACCTCCCTATGTCAGCCATACCCCTCACCCGAATGAACACTCACCTCAATGTGTCACTTGCCTACAGCTCCTGGTCTGTCTGTCATGAGATGCTGCACTGAGTTTCTTGCTGTAAGTCTCCCCAACACAGACGGCAGTATGCAGTACCATGCAGAGAGAGTCAGTCTGCTAGGGAGATGCTGCTCCCGATGTCCCGGAGAAAAAAACAGGATCTGGGACAATTCATACTAAAGGAACTGTAACTCACTGTATGTAGCTTTTGCTGTTCATTATCTGTATCCAAAGTTCCCGATAACAGTTTCATTGATGTAACGGATGCCTGTAACGGACAAAATACCACGTCAAACTAGTCCGTTACAAGCGGCATACTGTACTAGCAGTAACATTAAAAAAAAAATTTTCAGAATAACTATTTACAAAGGCAGAATAAACAGAGAAGTTCCATATGAGTTTTCCTTTAATCTCTTTGTGTGTCTCTCTCTTGCAAGAAACTGCAGCTCTGTCTTATAAGTCTTTGCAACCCCCAGCAAGCATCCTGTTTTTTTCTAAAATGTTCTTGTAAATTCAGGCAGATGCAGAAAGAACACAATGTCCCAAAACTGAGGCCCCTTCTCCACAGCTTCTGAAAAGGGCTTAAAATTGCTCTCAGATTAACCCCTTGAGTTCCCAATAGCTTTTGCAGTCATCTCAAACTATAATTATATACATTTCAACAGTAATGCTATATCATTTCTTTTTATCTTACTTCTATTTATTTCACCCCTTGGAGTGGACCCTAGTGATCTCCGGCGCTGGCACCGCAACCCAGGCCAGGTCTGGTACGGTTATTCCCTCCATACACACAGGGCCAGCCTTTCATCGCTCCGCACACCAGTAAAGGCGCCTCGTGACTGGGGCACAAGGCGCAGCCATCAGCCGCCGAGATCGCCATGCTATTTTCTGCATTACTTTTCCCTGGGGAGCCGGACGTGCAATGGCATCAGAGCATGTCCCTGCTGATGCCTGCCACCCCCCCCCTTGCTATGCATGCAGTTGTAGTGCGGCTGGCCTCCAGCAGTCGCTGCTGCAGTGCAATGCGTTGCCCCTACCCTCCCCAGAGGAAGGAGAGCAGTTGTGGGATGCTCAATCCTTCCTCTCCCCTGCCAGCCCCTGGCGGCCTGAGTCTATTCCCAAACCCGGGTTGCCGGCGTGGTGTGAGGTGTGGCGTCCAGCGCCTCACATCTATCTCTGCAATATTACCATTTCCTAAGGCACACCCCCAAAACATCTAACTATCCACAGAATCAACTGGTATAATAGCAATGGTTTAACATTACCAAATAACTGGGAAGTTTTCAGTAAAAAAAAAAAATCTATTCTTTCCAGATGGCCTACACCTTAACAAAACGGGCAAGATTATTACCCGAAAATTTAGAAGATACCCTCAGTACTGTGAGTTTAAACTAACAACTGAGGAAGAACCCTTATCATGTGCACCATAAAGAAAAAATATTTCCTCCTAAAGAAGCTAAAAGCAGCATACCCAATTTACTCTATGAAATAACTGTCCTATCATTTAATGCCAGGAGCATGAACAATAAACTAGACGAGTTACATGCATTTATCATAACTAATCCATGCGATATTTCTGTCTGCGAGACTTGGTGGACAGAGAAGACATCAGATTTCAGAGGGGGGCTCAATAGGATGGATATACCCTATATAGTCGTAATAGCAAAAACGAGAAAGTAGTTGTAAAATGTTTATTTTTTACACAGGAACATCTTTTTCACATCATAAGGTCTGAGACCCATTTTCAAGACGGTCCTGGCTAAGTAAGTTTATCTAAAAGACACTAAATACAAAAGCATACAAATACCAAATATCATATTTCATACTAACAATGTTGTTCTATGCAGGTATTGCTTCTATCTATTAAAGTGCATATCCAACTGTAGTACATTCATGTGGGGTTTGACACATGAAAAGTGGCGGAATTGCAATGTACATCAAAAATAACATCAGTTCAGTCGAAATCTCCCCACTCTACCATAGAGTCTACGTGGATTGGAATTTGTGGTGGATATTCACAATCCATAATAATTGGAACCATCTATCATCCCCCAGCATCCTGGATGGAGGTCACAGAAAATCTTATTTCTGAAATTGAAGTGGCAGGGTTAGTGGTTTTAGGTGACATCAGTATGCCAGAAATAAACTGGACAGAAAACCATGCAATAAGCACTGCGGGCAAGACATTCCTGGACTGCTGTACTAAAACTAATTTAAAACAGTATATGACTGAACCGACAAGAGGACAAAATATCCTGGACATGGGGTTATGCTCCAATTATCTATGCTAAATTAACTGTGTCACAGGGCCCCGTATAGGAAATATTGACCATAATTCCATTACATTCCTAATTAAATATGACTATAAAGCATTGAATGGCCATACTGACATTTCCTCTAAAACAGGGCAGACATCAGTAAAATACACAAACCTAACACAAAATTGACTGAACCCCATTTATTGGAAGGTAAATCTGTGGATGAAATGTGGAATATAATTAAAAACTCATTCTGGGTACTAGTGAGAAATAATATCCTCAAAATAAAGAAGGAAAGAAAGAATGCCAAATGACCGATGTGGCTTAACACTAAAATAAGAAGTCTCATTAAGAATAAAAAAACAGATGTTACAAAAAAACATATGAAAACTCATTCCAGGGCAGTATTATCTAAACAAAGCATAGAATGCATGCAAAGGCAAAATTAAAATGGCAAAAAAGAGGCAGAGTTAAAGCTGGCACAAAAGCATAAAAATGATAATTATAAAGCCTTTTATGCTTATATAAACTCATAAAAAAAAAGTGGGCCCACTATCACATGAAAAAAACATCATAACAATGGACCCCAAAATGGTATCCCTGTTCAATACATATTTTTGTCAGGTTTACAGGTAAAAGATTAAATACCCGACAAACTCAATAGTGAGAGCCTAAGCAGAGTAGAAATTAAATTAGAAGACCTCAAACTTAGAATCAGCAAACTGAAACCAAATGCTTCATGCAGTCCTGATATGGTTTCTGAACGAATGTTACAAATTATGTCACATTTTCTTCTGCTTCCACTTAAAATTCTCTTTGAAGAGTCTATCAACACAGGAAATATTCCGGCCAACTGGAAGATGGCACACGTAGTGCCAATCCACAAGAACGGCAACCAAGTCAAAGTTAGTAACTATGGACCTATCAGCTTAACCAGTGTTGTGTGTAAAATTCTTGAAGGGTTTGTTAAGGATATACTTACTTCCCATATGGAATTAAGTGATCCAGATCAACACGGTTTCAGAAAGGGTAGGAGCTGCACTACCTGTTTGCTCTATTTTTATGAGAACATTAGTGCCGCACTTGATAATGGGATTCCATGTGACATTGTTTAGATTTCAGTAAGGCTTTTGATGTCTTGCCACATTTGGCCATCATTGAAAAACTAAAGTCCCTCAAACTAGATGCAATCCTTATAAACTGGATCACTGAATGTTATCCTGTCGGAAACAAAGGGTACTCATAAACAGATATACATCTAGGGCTGGATATTCAAACTGCGCCATTCATAGGCGCAAGCCCTTGCGCTGCGCAAAACAGTTGCGCAGGGGTGTGTCCAGGGCGATAGTCAAAGGAGTTGCGCTATTGAGCAACTCCTTTGAATATCATCCCCCAGCCACAGCCACTGTGCATGGCGCAGTGGAACTTGCGCCACGAAGTTGACAGAGTGGAGCATTCAACTTGCGGTGGCGCAAGTACCACCGATGCGCCATCGCAAAATCCCCCCATTCAAGGTGACATGCAAATGAGGCTATAATTCATGCAAAGTAGCGGGGGCCATTTGCATCTGATTAGCGCCCCATTTGCATGCCATTAGCGTACGGTTGCTCCGATCGAGGACTTGCGCCTGCGGCGCCCTGCCAGCAGCAACCGTCGAGGACTGGCGCCCTGCAGCCTAATCGCGGGCAAAACAGTGTAGAATCCCCCACCCCGTCCGATCGCGGGCATGGTTTAATTCCTCCCCCAACAGCCCAATCGCGGGCAGCAATGTGGCTCTCACCCCCGAGCGTATCCCTGGTGGTCCAGTGGACGAAAAGCCCGATCGCGGGCAGTAGTGTAGAATCCCCCTCTCCCGAATTCAGCCCTGGTGGTCTAGTGGCACATCCCTTCGCGGGATATAAATGCTGCACAAATCCCCCCAACATTGCCCTGGTGGCTGGTGTCCCCCTCCCCACCCACCCACAAAGCCCCCCACCCGCTCTCCCCCCCACAGCCGGCGGGTGTAGCAGCATCCCTCCGCCTGCCGCCCGCTGACTGACAACCGGTAGGGCTGCCGCCATGGTGCAGAGAAGAGCCAATGGGCGTGCAGCCCATACCGTACATGACAGTCCAGTTTTGTGAATGATCAAAATCTGGACTGTCATGTCTGTTATGGGCTGCACGCCCATTGGCTCTTTCTCTGCACCACGGGCATGCAGCCCTACCGGCTGTCAGTCGGCGGGAGGCGGGCGGCAGGCAGGAGGGATGCTGCCGCGCGGCTGTGGGGGCGGAGCGGGGTGGTGGGTCTTCGTGGGTGAGTGGGGAGGGGGGACACTAGCCACCAGGGCAATGTTGGGGATTTGGTAGCATTTACATCCCGCGATCGGATGTGCCACAGACCACCAGGGCTGAATTCGGAGGGGGTTTCTACACTACTGCCCGCGATCTAGCTTTTCGTCCACTGGACCACCAGGGATGATTTCGGGAGGGAGGGGTTTACACAACTACTCCTGCGATCGGGCTTTTCAATCCACTGGACCACCAGGGATACGCTCGGGGGCCACATTGCTGCCCGTGATCGGGCTGGTGGGGGATTAAACTGTGCCCGCGATCGGGCCATGTGGTGGGGGATTTACAGTCGGCTGCCCGCGATCGGGCTGCGGGGGCAAGGGACTGGGTTGGGGGCCAGCCACAGGTGGCAGCTGCTGTGTTGCACCCTGCAATGCAGCAGCTCACCTGTGGGTGGCCCTCAACTTAAGCCTTTTTTTTTTGGCTCAAAGTTGTGCAGGCGCAGGTTGGGGGTTGCGCCTGCACAACTCTGCACAGCCCTGCTGAATATCGGGCTGTGCAGTTTATGCATGGTTCCTCCCCCTCCAGTTCAGCATGCATTCATTTGCATTGCGCTGTTGCTCAGCATGTTTTCTGTGGCGCAACTGCCTCCTGCTGAATATGGCAGAATGGAGCAAGTTCGGACTTACGCAGGCGCAACCCTATTGAGCATGGCGCAACCCTTTTGAATATCTGGCCCCTAGTGTCAGAGAAGTAACAAGCGGGGTCCCCCAAGGATCTGTGCTGGGGCCTGTCTTATTTCAGATATTTATCTCCGACCTAACAACAAATCTGAACTGTTGGGCGACTGAATATGCTGACGATACTAAAATAGGCGGACCTTGTAGTGACTCTACTGAATCAGGCTACCTCCAGCAAGACTTGGACTCTGTTTCTGCATGGATTCAAAATGACAGATGAAATTTAACTCTGATAAGTGCAGAGTGATGCACATAGCAAGGGATAACCAAATGATGAGTTGTACCTTATGTGGCATTCCTTGCACTAAGTCCACCACTGAAAAAGGTTTGGGCATTTTGGTATCCAACACTTTGAACACCAATGAACAAACTAACGCTGCTATTAAAAAATGTAACAATATAATTTAGTCCATAAAAAGAAACATAGTAACAAGAGATAAAAAGGTCTTGACCCCCTTACACCTATGTTCTCCCCCAATTTGAATGTGCTTCTCAGATATGGTTCCCTTTTAGAAAGATAGAGAAAAAACTGAAAGAGTTCAGAGAAGGTGCATTAAATGTACCACTGGACTAAAGAATATGGAATACCAGGAAAGGCTGTTACAGCTTTATTTAATGTTTCTTGAAACTAGAATGCGCTCCGATTTGCTGTTCATGTATCATGTTATGCAAGACCCATTTCTGTTACACGAACTGGGTATTTCTTTCAAACGTGGTAATAAAGAAACTAGGGGTCATCCTCTCCAGATAAGGAGTAACAGATTTAGGCATAATCACCGGAAACATTTCTACACCACTAGGGTTGTGAATCCCTGGAATCCATTACCTGAAAACATTATTCTAAGTTAAAGCAAAACTGAATTCAAACACAGACTGAACAGGTACGTCGCATCTGGTGCTATACTAACATACTTTTGGGAATAGGCGCTTCAGAGCTCAATTGGCCTCTCTCTCCCCCACACAGTCCTCAGTATGAGAATAGCTTTTGCCCAACTAGGCGGGTCCTTATCTTGCTCTTTGTCCTGATCTTGATTATGTTCATTTTGTTGTCCATGTGTTTCATTCTCAATATTTTTATTTTTTATTAGCTTTGTCTGCTGTTTTCTGTTCTTTGGGCTCATTCTTCTGATTGATTTATTAGGACTTTGATTTTGTTATTTGCAGACTCTGCTGCATGTTTAGATGATATTTCCTGGTTCTTGTTACTCTCAAGGTTCCTCCACTTTTGTGTTACCTTTACTGTTTTTTGTTTTTGAATTAGGAGAGTGGCTTTAAAGGTCTGTTATTCTTTAGAGCTTACTTGCTTTGTTGGATCCATATTTTGAGGTCTTATCTGAGTGGGATGTTATGTCTGGTTTTTCCCTATACGATTTCAGTTTTACCACGATGTTCTGATCCTCCTCCCCAGGGATGTCAGGACCTTACCGCTAGTGAGTATTCTATGTCTTTTTGCTTGCTGCAGATTAAATTTTTCTTAAATGGATTGGAGATGCAATAGGAGAAATTGGTGCAGTGATTTTCAGTTGTAGAGAGGATAGGAAAAATCAATTTTGATTTATTTGTTTTGTCAAATGTTGCTCTTTCTCTGTATGATTTTCTTTCTGCTTCTATTTCGATGGTTTAAAGATTTTCCTCTTCTAGGCTTTGGATTAAGCCTTTTAGGACTTAGCTCCGGTGATTTTTGATTTTTTTCCTGTTCGTTTTCTTGGCCGTGTAAGCGGAAGGCAATCAGTCTCAGACCATATTGTTTGATATCTTTAAGCAGCTATTTATATCTGCAGGTAGCATTGTTTTGGCCATCATTCTCCTGGTTCCCCTCATAGAGTGGCAGTTTAGCGTGGCATCTCAGTGAACTTCTGAGAAATCGAATACTGGCTTAGTGACCCCAGCTAGCATGATAATATTCTTTTTGCTTTTGTTTTTCTCAAAGGTCAGATGGGCATATGACTAGCTATTAGACAGTGGAGACTGTCACAACCCCACTCAGCAGGTCAGGCCCTCTGCTCCCACAGTACCAACCTCCGAGCTCAGTATTGTGAACAGGGTAACCCTCCTGTCTGTTTTGTGGGTCCGAATCACCTTTGGTCTCAAGTTCTGGAAGGATTCAAACTGTGAACCTCTTGCTAGTGTACCGAACTGTACAGGGTCAGATAATTCTGCTTTTTTGAGGAATGCCAGATATCTTTCACCTACGGGCACCTAACCAGGTATACAAAATAAACCCTTAAAAACTCTATGAAATACCTTCGATAAAATTCTTACCTTTTGCCAGTTTGGTATACCATTAAGCTTATGAACAGTGTTGTCAAACTTTTAACCATCCATACATCACAGGCAAAAAGGAAGGACTTGGAAGACACAGGCAGTCTCTTTAAAATAAGAGGTTTTACTTAAAATGAATAAAATATGTAAAATGTAACCACAGAACAATACATCACAAAACATACAATCACTTAAAAAGAACAAGGTAAAATACAAACATAAACTCCAACCACAATACACTTAGACTTGCCTATCTAATGTATACCTTCTTACAGTGCTTTAGTTAGCTGTTGTTTCAAGAGAGTCCAAACAGGAATGTCTCTAAGTGAAAATATAGATTCTAGGGACATGGATATGTTGTTCATCCACACTGTCTGGCAGGTTCCTTGCCGCTTTAAATCTTGCGGAAGGTCTTCAAGCTGGCTCCTCCCACCCACCGGGTGGTAAAACTCTCGGCTCCACCCATGGCGCCAGATCTTCCTTACGCTTGGAAGCTCAGGTTCCCTCCTACGCTCTCGTATAAGACTGGTTCCTAATTCTTGAATTTTGAAATTAAAAGTTTTTGCTAAAAGACTGGTCTTCTCTCCTCGCAGCTACGATGGACAAATCGACTCCGGTTTCGGAGATGCCCTTCTGGGCAGAAGATGTCTCGGACGGATCCGCCTCCCGCATACATCTACTGCTTGGGCCTTGAGCATGACCGCAGGCCTGCGACCTGTGCTCCTCCTTTTCGACCTCGTCCTCGAAGAACCGTGCTGCCCGTTTACAACTGGGGCGTCGGCGATTTCCTCCGGTAAAGTCAAAAGGCCCGGTTGGCGGTGTCATGGCCAGCGGTGGATCAGCTCGAGCAGATGATCGCCCTCGAAGGCGGTAGCGGGCGCTTCTGCCTTAGCTGCGACATTTGTTCCGCTCTCTCGCGCGGTGCCTCTTATTCAGCTTCTTTAAGGAGCTTTGTCTGATCCTCTCTACTAAAGGTGAGGGACCAACTTCTTCTGGACCGTTTTCTCGGTCCAAAAAGAGAGACAAGGGTAAGTCTCACCGTCGACGCTCTTGGGAGCGGGAAAGATCCCCCTCCCCGAGTTGTCGGCCGTCGACTTCTTGGCTTCGGCCACTGGTCTCACGGTGTCCCCGTCAGGCCAGTTGACCGAGACTCCCGTTGAAGCGGTCGAGATTTTTCTCAACCCGTTGGACGGGTTGTCGGCAGGAGAAGTCGAGAATCCCCTCTTCCCGGTTCCCCCGGTGGGAGTTGAGGACACCGTTGGCTCGTCTGTGCCTCCGGTTCCAGAGCCTTCGGTTGAATCTTCCGAACCGAGGGGAGTGCCGGTTCCCCGCGACACCTCCCCGCACCGTCCTCGGCAAAGCCGAGGTTCGATCTTGGACTTCGTCCTGGTCCAGCGATCCCGCCCGCCAGGCGGTCTCGTCTCCGCAGACTGCGGCAAGCGGGCGCCGTCTCTCTTCCTCCTCCTCGACGAGGAAGGCTTCGGCGCAAGGCCGAAGATATGAGAACTCATGTGGCAACAGCTCCTTCTGACTGGGAATAAGCCGACACCGTCATCTTCCCCGGCCTTTAAGTGGCTGTCACCGAAGCGGCCGAAACAACCCCTTGTTTTATCCGAGGAGCCTGTACCCAGGCCGGTTGTTCGGCCAAAACCAGCTGCCCCACCTATTCCAGTGGAACCTCCACAGCCGTTAGTTGGGGCTCCAACCAAAAATTCTCGGTCGGCTCAGGGACTGCCCCATAGGCTGTCTGTCACCCTCACTCCCGATCGACCTCGGCAGGTGGAGGGTGGCTCAGGCCCAAGGCAGCTCTTTGAGGACTCTTCCGACTCCGAAGATGATTCCTCCCTTTTCTCCAAGCGAATGGACTTGGAGTCCTCAGGAGGACAGTCGGTGGACGATAGGCCTGCGTCCTTCCTGGGATTGCTTCGGCTCATCTCGGAGTCCACCGGGATGAAGCTCGAACCCGTTTCTAAGCGGGCCAGGTATCCCCTCACGTAGATTCTGGACCGAGGGGATTCCCCTACGGAGGCCTTTCCGGTGGCGAGGCCATGAGTGGGCTGACCTTGGAGCTCTGGCAGCGCTCGCTTCCTGCCCTCGCCCGGCCAGGATGCCCAGAAGTATCGCGGTCCCTACCAGTTCCCTGTCCGGTTTTCAGAACACCCCTCGGCCGGGGTTAGTTACCGACAGCGTTTTCCGGCGTGCGAGAGCGCTGGGATGTGGACAAACCTCCCGACAAGGAGTCCAAGAAATTGGACTATGCCGGGCGAAAAGTCTATGCTGCGTCCTCCCTCGGCCTTCGCCAGGCCAGTTCGGCCGTCCTCATGGCACATTTCTCTCATGCCCTGTTGGGCTCCCTGGATGAGGTCATCCCTCATCTTCTCGCGGATCTGAAGACCACGGTCAGGCAGGTGCGGGACCAGGGCAGGGCAGTGGCCAAACAGCAGCTCCAGACTGCTTTAGACATTGGGGACTCGTGCCAGGTCTGTGGCGGCCGCAGTGGCTATGCGTCGTCGGGCTTGGCTGAGGATATCCACCTTTACTTCGGATACCCAGCACAAGTTGGCAGATGTTCCCTTTTTGGGGACCGACCTCTTCGGCCCTGGGGTGGAAGGTCACCTGCAGGCGATCGAGAAGTCCAATGCTACACTTGGACTCGGTCTCATCCAGCTCAGAAGGACAAAGGCATAAACCACAGCCTAAGCCCTTTAGGTCGCTTCTGTACCCTGATGCGCCCGGCCCAGCAACGTCAGGGCCAGCAGGCTCGGGCTTGGCATCCCAAACCCAAGCCCGGGGCTTCCTCCAACAGGAAGCAGGGAGGTAAAGGCCCAGGAGGTCCCTCGGCCGGTCCCTCCTCCAAGCCTGCCCAGTGACGGGCTGAGGGGTGTCGCCCCCAACCCCATCACCTCACCCCAGGTTCCCCCCGTGTGGGGACGGCTCCGGCACTTCCTTTCTGCCTGGTCCGTTATTACCACGGACAGGTGGGTGCTGGAGGTGGTGGGAAAAGGCCTGCCTCTAGAATTCGAGCAGGCCCCGCCCTTCAGAGCCGTCGCACCTCGGGGGGCCTCGGGGTCCGCAGCCTCACTGTCGGCTCGTTGGGCCGACATCGCTCTCCTCCTCCAAAAGGAGGTGATCAGGGAGGTGACGGACCCTCCCTCAGACCCGGGGTTTGTGTCCAGGTACTTCCTGGTTCCGAAACGGACGGGGGGCTGGCGCCCCATTCTCGACCTACACGACCTGAACAAGTTCCTAAGGTCTCGAACCTTCAGGATGGTCACTCTGGCTCAGATAATACCATCCCTGGAACACAGCATGTGGTTCTGCTCTCTGGACCTGCAGGACGCATTCTTTCACGTCCCTATCCGTCGGTCACATCGGTGATTCCTTCGCTTTCGAGCGGAGGGATCCCTTTTCGAGTTCCAAGCCATGCCCTTCAGCCTGTCTCCAGCTCCCAGGGTCTTCACCAAATGCATAGCAGTGGTGACAGCTTTCCCTGCGGTGCCGAGGGTCCGGTGTACCCTTACCTGGACGATTGGCTGATAGCAGCCCCCTTCAGACAGGAGGTGGAGCGGTCCAGAGATCTGGCCCTCCAGGTTTGCTCTCAAATTGGCCTTCTTATCAACGAGGCCAAGTTGGAACTCGAGCCGAAGAAGGTGATTCTGTTTATCGGGGCAGAGCTTGACTCTCTTCGAGCCAGAGCACGGCTCCCGGCGGACAGGGCCGAGGTTCTTGCCTCCTTTGCCCAATCATTTCTGGTTGGGCAATCGCGCCCCTCCCGGGACTTCCTGCATCTCCTGGGTCTCATGGTGGCCTGTACCAGTGTGGTCCGTTGGGCACGCTGGCACATGCGCCCCCTTCAGTGGGGACTGGCCAGCCAGTGGTCACAACGCTGCGATCCATTGGACCAGCTAGTGACGATGACCCAGGAGATGTGGAATGCTCTCCGGTGGTGGACCGTTCCATCTCATCTGCAGGAGGGCATCCCGTTTGTCCGCCCCGAACCGACGGTCTCTCTATCGACCGGTGCCTCTCTGATGGGTTGGGGTGCCCATCTGGGGAACACGGCGCCACGGCCTCTGGTCCCGAGGAGTCCCGATGCCACATCAGCCTGCTGGAGCTCCGGCGGTCCGCCTAGCTCTCACCGCCTTTGCTCCGTTTCTCCGGGGTCAAGTGGTCCGAGTCAGGCGGACAATACCCGACCATGTATTACCTAAACCGCCCAGGGGGACCGCGTTCCATGCTTCTATGCAAGGAAGCTCTCCGCATTTGGTCACTCGTGCAGCTTGGAGGCGGATCTCCTAGCCATTCATGTGGCAGGAGCCTCCAACACCCTGGCCGATGCCCTGAGCTGGATAGGGGCTGCATCTCACGAGTGGTCTCTCCTGCCGGAGGTAGTACAAGATCTGTTCTCCCATTGGGGCACACCTCAGGTGGACCTGTTTGCCTCCAGGGAGAACGCGAAGCTGAGGCTGTTCCATGCCCGGCCCCCTCAGCAGGGCTCGCTGCAGGGGGATGCCTTCTCGAGGCCGTGGACCCCGGGCCTCTTCTACGCCTTCCCCATTTCCCTTGATTCACAAGGTGCTTCTCAAAGCAAGGAGGGACAAGGCGCAGGTGATTCTGATAGCCCCAGACTGGCCCCGCCAGTTCTGGTACCCAGATCTCCTCAGCCTCAGCTCCAGGTTTCCGAGGCAGCTTCCAGCTCGCCCGGACCTGCTCTCAGTCAATCAGGGGAAGGTGTTCCATCCGGACCTTCAATCCCTGCACCTGACGGCCTGGTTCCTGGCGGCTAGGTTCCAGGCCTTGGGTCTTTCCGACGAGGTCCTCAATGTTGTTGAGGCATCCCGTGAGAGTCGACCAGGAAATGCTATGCCTTCAAATGGAAGAGATTTTCCATTTGGTGTCAGAACAGGGTTTGGACCCTTCCTCCTGTCCTTTGGCAAGCATCTTGGACTTTTATGGTCCCTTTCTCAGAAGGCTTAGGTCGGCGACCTAAGGGTGCACCTGGCAGCCATCTCTGCTTACAGGCGGCGGGCGGGGAGCAGTCGGTGGTGCAGGAGAAGGTGGTCTGGCGCTTTTTCAAAGGCCTTGATCACATTTCCCCTTCGGTGCGAGAACCTCCACCTCCGTGGGATTTACTGCTGGTACTGGCAAAGCTCATGGGCAAGCCATTCGAACCAGTGCACAGGTGTGAACTCTCTCACCTGTCGTGGAAGACCGCCTTCTTGGTGGCTATCACGTCAGCCAGAAGGATGGGAGAACTCCAGGCACTCTGCATCGAGTCTCCTTACCTGGTCTTCCACAGGGGCAGTCTCCGCCCCCCCCACCCGAAATTCCTTCCGAAGGTGGTGTCGGAGTTTCACCTTAACCAGGTGTTGACTCTGCCGGTGTTCTACCCCAATCACACCTCGGAGGCCGAATATAGGCTCCATACTTTGGACCCTAGAAGGGCGCTCGCTTATTATAAGGAGCGCACGGCTGAAATTCGGGGAGAGGTTCGCCAGCTGTTTGTCACCTACGCTGAAGCCGCACCTTGCCGACCTGCAGCCAAGCGGACGATAAGCAGGTGGGTCACCTCCTGCATAGATCTCTGCTACAAGCTGGCGGGCATGGAGCCTCCCAGAGGGATAAGAGCTCATTCTACCTGCCATACTGCTGCATCGGTGGCTGCTTCCAGGGACGTCCCTATCCAGGAAATCTGCAGGGCTGCTACCTGGAAGTCAGCACACACCTTCATTACCCATTACCACATCGACCCAGGATCACGCCGGGATGCTGGTTTTGGGACTTAGTTCTCAGTCTTTATTCCTAAGTAGGGGTGTGCGCCTTGCTCCCTCCTCCCGGAGAACTGCTAGAGTCTGCCAGACAGTGTGGATGAACAACATATCCATGTCCTAGAGTACAGGTTACTCACCTATAACAGGGGTTCTAGGAATGGTATATGTTGTTCATCACTAACCAAACCTCCCAGCTTGACGCACAACCTGAGCTTCCAGTGGGCCAGATCTGGCGTCATGGGCGGGCCGAGTTTTACCACCCGGGTGGGTGGGAGGAGCCAGCTTGAAGACCTTCCGGCAAGATTTAAAGCGGCAAGGAACCTGCCAGACAGTGTGGATGAACAACATATACCATTCCTAGAACTCCTGTTACAGGTGAGTAACCTGTATTTACAGTTAAACTGTCTCTAAACCTGCCCCTTCCATGATGTCACCAGCTCCTCCCTGTAAAATATAAAAATTAATACACACAGGATGTTCCATCACTGGGTATGTTAAATAAGGTGACATCAGCAAAACTTGTTTCCCATATGACCCTTTGATCTTGAGTCTTTCCTTTGACCTAGTGTGTTTTCCTGCTTTTTCAAAGACATCACAGAACTTTTACAGCTCTGCAGTTTTCTCACCTAGCTGCAACATAGTTTTTTCAGCACCAGTTGAAATTAACTGCTCTTCCTGAGGATGTCATAAAATGGATATTTTAGTTCCTGGCTTCAAGCAACACAGATCCTAAACAATAGTCTCTTACACTCTGTTACTCTGCAGCGTCTCAGTTGTGATATTAGAAAGAATATATCACTGATCTAGTGAGGCTCTGGAGTACAAAAGGGGTAGTTATTATATATTCTTTTCCCCTCCAAAACTGAAAACACAGAATATGCCGGTAGATAGAAGTTGATCCCAATACTTTTACGAGCAATAGGAGATCTGAGTGAATGCTGACCCTCCACTACTTTCAAAGCATAGACTCCAGAATGCCTGCCAGTATCAAGAGCCCAAAGTTTCATAGTTGCAGTACATAACTACAGCTCACAGCCCACAGTTATCTTCTGCAAGTTTGTAATGTCTCAGGTGTGCCACCACATATGATGTATGACTTAATCTGGTGGGTTTCTGAAGTACAAAAGAAATGGTAACAGACTAATAACAGATTAATAGTTGTTACATCTTTTCACCTCAAGCTGAAAGCATACAGTGAGTTGTATATATAGTGAGATCCAGTACAATTTAAATATTTTTTCTTTCTTACTGAGCCTCGATTTGTATAAGGTATTCCTTTGCTTTCAAAGATTTTATCAGGTCATTAAACGCCATTAAACATCAGGTGATCCAGGTATTTTTGCAGTCCATGAGAGATTCGGGTTAATGCAGAGCTTCCACAGTTTTCAAAGTGCAGCTCTCAGGATGCTGGCTGGTATTAACAGCTCTAAGTTTGAGTTTGTTTACAATTGCAGTTACCCCGCTTGTGAGTTTTCCTACTTTCATTCACCATCCTGCACAGTATGGGACACGAAAAGGCTTATTCATGAATGCTTTTAATTATTTGCCATTTAGTTTTAGGAGTGTTTGATCTCCACTTCGGAACTGCGGGAGTTTGACCGGAAACACGTCACTCCTCCTCACTACCCAGCATCTCCCTTGTCACCTGCAGGGTATGTCCCTGTTAGTTGCTATATGCAACATGTGCCCTTAGCACTGTTCAGTCTGACTTCACTGAGTAGCTGCTCTGTGTGAAGGGTTGGAATACACTTGCTTAAATCAGTATACTAGCTTCACAGGGTACATCCCTGTGGTTTCAGGGAAGCGGGGCATGTTCTTCTACTCATGTCAGAACTTCTCTCTGTGCTTTGGACCTTTGCCCACTCCGTGTGGGTCATGCTAGAGGAAATAGCCACGTCTTGCCTCCCTAGGACTGTTCAGTCCCGCAGCTCCTAATCTCCTACTTTTTCCCCTTCTGTCATAGTGAAAAGAGGGTTATGGGTTTAGCCTCGAGTATGCTCATTTTCTATCTGGTAGCATGGAGTTTATTCGTTTTTGGGAGTCCAGATGTCATTTTACAATTTTTGGCACAATTGCCATCTTATTTGTAAGGGTCCCAGTTTGGACCTCCCCTTTTGCAACATTTGCCAGGGCTGTCTGCTCAGGTCTGCTGGCCTATCCTTTTTCCTATCACAGTGCATACTTGTCTAACTAGTGATAAGAGGCTGTGGCTCTTTTTAGACCTAACTACCCTTGTGCTACCTGGTAGACCCAACCCTTAGACTCTTTGGTTGTTAATTTTATTTGCTATATTATTTTCCTGTCCCTTTGGGCTAGAAAGTATCTAGTCCTCTCTTTTATTTCTCACCACTTGTTTCTTTGTTGGCAAACAGACCTCGGGTGCATGAAGGAGCCAGTGACGGTTATTGGCTGGTGCACGTGACACCACGTGAGGCGCACAGGCGCCACCAGTAGCCGACGTTGGCTCCCTCCCTGCAAAAACTTTGTTCACATGGAGTCCTAATGCCTCCAGCCCCAGACCCATCAGTGTGACTCGGTGGGGAAGATCCATTCTGGAAGAGCAACAGTCATGGTAAGTACGTAATTTTCATTTCTTTCATGTGACTGAAACTGCGGATTGAGTACTTCGGACAGAAATTCCATTGAAAAATGTTAATGCTCCATTTTTACCACTTAAAGCACAGAATAGCTGCTGTATAACAAAGGAAAAGTTTCTTAGTGCATTGCTTATGTGAACTGCAGCCATATTCTCAATTGCAAGGCTGGTGCCAGCTGTTTGCTGCAACCACATGGTACTCCCCTGCTAGTTTGAGACTCTTGTTGAGCTAGGTTCAAGAGGGTCATGGCCCCCACTGCGACCTTGTGTAAAAGGGGGTGGGGTCTACATTTAAAGAGGGGTGACCTCTGCATTGTTGGTCACATTGTCTTGAGACACCCTCCCAGCCTATAGAATGCCTACAGACAGGCAGCAACAGAGTTCACAGTGCTGCAGCTGGAAAGACAGATGACGGAGGGGACTAGCTAAGTGTTGGTGGTGGGATGGACATGCTGCAGAAGTACTGCTGTATTGCTGGACTGTTTGGTTTAGTTTAGTTTATTGTTCTAGGAATTACTACCTTTGAGCCAGAGGCTCTTTTACAAAGGTTCCACGTCAAGTAGGTACAGTACAAAAGGTTACATAGATAACACAACAATTTGTGTTGTGTCAAGAAAGAAAACATATACAAATACATATCAAATCACTTGTGCAAAAGGCCATGAGATATCAATAATCACATTATTATTACAAGAAAGAGGTCATGCCAGATTAGGAGAAACAAATAGGGAAAAAGTCCAGAACAGAGAGGTTAAGTGAAAGCTGTCTGGGGTTGCCTGACTGGGGCTAGGAAGGAGGAATCACTGGATGCCAAGGATGTTTTTTTTTTCCTGGAAGAAAGGGGCCACTGGACTGCCAGGAAGTCATAACGGGCCAGTGAGCTGCTGGAACTCCTGGCTCACTCAGGGCCCAAAAATTAAAGTTGGGTACAATGGTGGAGATTTCCTAGCAAGATGCCCACTCTGTTGTAGATAGATTGTGCCCACAAAAGCTACTTTTCTGAGATCAGTTTCCCTTTCCCACCTGATCTGATCCTGGATCATTTTTTTCCAGAGATATGTCTAGCCACGAGCTTGCAGAGCAGCTGCCAGCATTTCCTGAAGGTTAGGGCACAGTACTCTGAACCAGATCATCTGATTTTGAATCATGATACCCCACAGCTTCACCCAAGAGGTGATCCATGGCAGAAAGGTATATAGGATATTAAATCTACACTAAACAAAGTGAAGTGCAAGAAAAAATATCTCCTTGTTCTCTGAAACTAAGCCCAAAGCTGCTGTTATGGGTACAATCTAGACAGAGCTGGCTGCTCATTCCTCACTGACTTTGCAGTATGCAATAGTGACATGCATCTGGCACTTTGTTGTACTGTGATTTCTGTGTTGTTGGCCAGTATGTTATTTGCAGATCCTGTGCTCCCAGTAACATTTGTCAACACGACTGGCATTATGATACTGCCATGAAGTGATTGAGTTAGTGTATGGGGCAACAAGGTGGCAGTGTATAAGGGTGCCAGGGTTAATTGTAACTGAGAATGGGGCCAGAGGGGTTTCTGATTTGCACGGACTGTAAGTGCCACTTCAAGTTCGAGAAGTTATGCAAGCTAAAGACATGAGTTGTTTTATTTGATTTATTCACTCCTGTGTTCAGGGGCAAGGGCGATTACTTCAGGCTGGGTCACGGCACCGATGTTCATGTGCGAAAGCCCCAAGTTGTTGAAGGTCTCCGAGGGAAGAAGATTGTCCATGTGGCTGTAGGTGCATTGCACTGTCTTGCTGTCACAGACACAGGCCAGGTAAGTGCTAGAGTCATTACTTTTACTTGTTGTAATCTGGCTATTCTGTGTCTGATGCTGTTTAACTGTCAGACTCTCACAGCTGTACTATTAAACCTCCTGGTCCAAAAAAATCAAACATAAAGGTTAGAAAAATACAACAGAAGCCCATCCCAGGTTTCAGATAACGCAACAGAGGCTGCATTTTCGGACTGTGGGTGGAGTGTGCAACTTAGCCTTGCCGCTAAAGGTGTCTTCTAAAGTGCAGGTGAGGCATAGACCTCATGAATTACTACTCAATGTTTTCACATCACCATGCCCCCCCCAATCATTAGGTCAGACTTGGCAGTTGATGGTAGAGATCAGAGGTGAGAGGATCTTTACAGGGGGTAAAACAAAGGATTTGCACATCAGCATTACATAGCCTGCCTGTCTCTTGGATCTGTGTGAAAGAATTGGCCCTTGGGGTTGGGGGAGGTCACATCGCAAGGGTGTTCTGTGGACTGGGTACCAGAGTAGGCATGGAGGTACTGGGATGGGAGCTGGAGCTTACAGCAGAGCTAGGCAGCCATCCTGAATGGATAAACAAAAATACTAAAACAAGAAACGAGGGACATATTGCTCAAATCAGGAATAGTAAGGCAATCAAATAGTTAATTGAGGAACCTATTCAAATAACTGATTTACAAAATATAATAGTTTCTGAAGAAAAACATACATTGTTACATAGTAATTAAGGTAATATGGAACACTTGATCCATCAAGTCCACCTCCTGTCTCTTATGCAAGGACCAACAGATACGCTGTGCAAAAGTACTGATCTTTAGGGATTGAAGAACTTGCTAACTACCATGGGTACCCTGTGAATTGTCTTGGTAGGAATTTCCATAGAGCCATAATACCAGGGTTTTAAATAATTGATTAGCAGTTTTTTCTTGGGATGATACTAACTATACAGAAAGTATTCATATAGATTTTCTAGAAGTGCTGTGTTTGTTAAACACAGTGAGGCAAAACTATGCATTTACACAAAGTTTTAGCACTTTAATGAGCAAAGCTAATCAATTTTAGAGTTAAATAAAACCCTGAATACATTAGACTGTAAGTCTCCAACATCAGGACATCATGGGAGTCTTTTGTAAAATGGGGCTGCCCACATCGACATGACTATAGTGGTCTTATGGCATCATCTATATAACATAGGCAGCATACACCACTTCATTTTTTTCCTCCTGCCAGCGAGAGAGTGAACATTGAACAATTGGAAGTTATCTTTCTGTTGTTGATTTGTGCTGAGAGAATTTGTTTTTCTCTGGAAAAAAATGAACAAAGCTACTGTAATGCCTGCCAAGTTGCTGAATCTGCCAACACTGTCAGACAATGTAAGCTGCAGAGTGTAGGGTTTTCCAGTTGTCGACAGGTGCCAGGGCTAGCAGGAATTGAGCCACTCATTGTCAGTAACTTGGCACTACTCACCCCCCCTCCCCAAAAGAATGTCACTAATCCAGATCTCCCCTCTCCACAAGGGATAGTAGGTCTAAGGATTCGTCGTGTGCACCAGCAAATGGCGAGTTCAACTGCTACAAGGCCAGAACTCATCTTTCTAAAGGCCAGCATTCAGTTTCAGAGGTACCCAGCCTCCCACTTGCATTTCAGGGACTGCATCAACAAGTGCTGTCACTTCGATGTTGGCGACAGTGTCTCCATCCGTTGTTGCATCCTAAAGGAACACCATGATTTATTTAAGGTCTTACCTTTGGGATATTATTGGCTGTGTGTTACCCAAATTGTTTGTTGCGATGGCTGCAGATGGTACTGCAAGGGAGAAGCTTTGTCTTTCCATACCAGGATGACCGTCTCCTGAAGGGAGCATCAGCAGTCAGGTGGAACATACATTGCACCGCACCATACAACTGCTGGATGGTCTTGGGATGCTGGTCAAAGTTACAGAATCTGTTTCTGATTCCTTCTCAAAGGCACCAGTACATAGGAGTGGTCCCAGTACATAGGGGTGGTCCTGGACAAAGTCCTAGTGCAGGCCTTCTTCCCCAGTGACGGGGCCTCATCCTTGTGGTGCACAGCAACTAGATTTCAGCCCAAGTTATGCTCCACCTCCTGTGTCTCATGGCGGCCTCCATACTCACTGTTCCTGTGGCTTACCTGCATATGAGGGTTCCTTAAAGTTTGCTGCAGGCTCAGTGATCTCAGGACACGCAGACAGTAGACCACCTAATTACCTTTTGCCAATCCCTACAGGATGCCCTGCTGTGGTAGCAGAACAGGGATCCCCTGCTTGTGGGTTCTCCTTTTCTGTTGCCTGAGCCACAGGTGATCCTCAACACCAGTGCATCCAACCTGGGATGAGAGCGCCCACTTATGTCCTCAACAGACCCGGGGTCCTGGTCTCTGCTCATACAAAGTCTTCACATAAATGTGCTGCAAATGTCAACTTTATTGTACGAATTCTAGGCCATGGCGACTCCTGTTCAAGAGACGTCTCTTCTGGTACAGCCGGACAATCACAGTGTGGTGCATTACCTGAACAAGCAAAGGGTCGCACATTCCTACCCTCTGTGCTAGGAGATGATGAGGTTATGGGACTGGATGATAGTCTGTCAGGTTTCGCTCATTGCTGTCTGCGTTGCACTGAATATCCTGACAGACAGCCTCAGCTGGTATGTAGTTCAGTCCCAAAGAGTGGGAACTCAGTTAAGCCACAGTTGGACCTTTTGTATTCCCACTCAACACAGAACTTTCCCTCTTTCAAACCCCAGGAATCTCTCACTATGCTTGACTAAGAAGAAGCCCGGCCAGGTCTTGCTGCCCTGGAGCACCTGGAATCTATGTAAACAGTAAAATAGGAACGCTATTCAAATTCTGTCCTCGCTGTGGCACTGCACTCTGCTGCTCAATGGCCTGAGCAAGCAAGTCTCCCCGAGAGCATGCTCCTTTTTCGTTACGGCTTTTCTGTGTTTTTTTCCGGAAACTCAAGTAATTACTTTAGTTTTTCATTTTCCTGTGCACTGCTGTCTTTATTTTGTTTAACCTGTGAGTTTTGCAGGTTTGTTTTTCTTTTTTTTCAGTTCCCTTGCAGTCCCAGGAACCAGAGGACTTCTGTTACTTTTTACATTAGTTGTTTGCTTTAACCACATTAAAAAAAAAAAATCTTTCTTTTTTACACTCTGCTTATTTATTTTGAGGTCCAAAGAGAAGGTGTGCTCAGCAGTAAAGAACCCGGTGCTGAGAAAGGGGTTGCAAGCCCCAATATGTACCAAAATCCAGCCAGATCCAAGCACTCCTGGCAATGAAGTGATTCAGCTCCTCAAAGATCATGAACACATGAGCTGCTGTATAAATGGTGATTTCAGAACTGAAGCAAAAACAAAGTGTAGCTACTCAGCCACACCACCCCTGTGCTTGACCGTAGGTCTCCTGAGGGGATACTGTGGTAGTGGCTTGGCAATCCCCGCTATATATAAAATCAATTCAACGTCTTGCTGCCACCTAGTGAAAATCCTTAGTAATAACATATAGATATTCACTCTGTTTAACATATCAGTGGCTGTAAGGGTATTTGAACCTGAAAACATTCATTTAAAAATTGTAACTTGAAAATATATGTAATGCCGTCTCTGTGGCACTGAGCAAAGGGGTTCGCTCGGCATGCTGGCGACCCGGGTTCACACCCTGAGCTCTGGTACCAGGAGCGGAGGCCAGAAGGAGGGGTTCAGATGTCCATTGTGGGGGTCAGGCTTTGGCACCCATGAGCGGAATGACGATGTGCTAGGGGGACGTGGTGCCTCGACATGCCCCACATCCTGCCGCCCCCGGTATGCTCACGCAAGGCCGAGAACTGCTGTGGGGACTGAAAATGGAAAAGGAGCTCCTGCCCAGACGGATGACGTAATGCCAACCCCTACCGCCAAGAAGCCACAGAAACAGCCCGGACCAACTCCACAGCACCCAGAATACGCAGTTCGCCAGCAAGGCACTACCCTCTCAGAAGAGAGGGACCTGCCCGACGAAGGGATACGTTGGGTTACCTGGAGTAGGCTGCAGTAGGGGTTGGTGGTTGTCAGTAGGGGTCAGGTGGGCACCAGGGACCTAGGTAGTCCGAAGGAGTGGCCAGATGGAGGTGCCAAGTTGGTGAACCATAAACAGAAAATTAAAAAATATATATATATATATATATATATATATATATATCATATAGTCTTTATATACATATACATATATATATATATATAGTGTGTAATAATAAACAAAAGTAATAGCAGTGGATTTATGTAATATTCTAGCATAAACAGTTAATTTAACTAGCTATTGTGCCTTACATTTGTAATTCCTGACTTATATCAATCAAATCATAATTAATTTGTCAGTTTTATAGCTGCTATTTAAATTTGACCATAAGATTAGATGTCTTTCATGAATGATAAGGCTGAAAGGTGTATTGAGGAAGAATACATGGTACAAAAATCTGTTCATGTGATCACCCATTTGGTTTTCCTGGTTTGAGTTTCAGGGATCCACAAAAGCCAAAATTTCATTGTCCACATGGCAAGGATTGCCTAAAATAGAGAAGAAAAAGAGAAGAGAAAACAAGTTTAATGGGCCGTGCAACTGATTTTCAGATATTACTTCTTCAGAAATGGTTTGAGGCCCCATTCTGAATTAAGGCCTCTGGGGTGAAAACATCCTAAATGAAAGATCCAGAAGCTGTCTCCCCGTAAAAGTTTGTTTGCTCAGTCCCCACCTCTTGGGTTCCTGGTCACATTTTCAAGTGCCATACATTTAGTGCTATTAGGATTGCTCACATGTGATTCCATGTAGTGTTTCACCAGGAGTTTATTAAATATTTCAGATCTGATGTTGTAAACATGTACCTGGATTCTCTGTTTTAAGGGTCTAACAGTTTTACACGACAGAAAGTTGGCACGGGCACCAAATGGCGAGACTACATAACTGCTATTACAGTTGAGATAGCTTTTGACCTCCACAGTCCTTTTATAGTTTTCTAAAGCAAACTGTTCCCCTGAAAGATTAGGTTACAAACATTGCACCTTCCACATTTAAACATCCCTTTTGGTGTGGGGTAAACATTGTCTGAAAGGTGCCTCCGTGTAATAGAGGTACGCTTACTATGTACCAGTTTATCCTTCAGATTTTCTGCTCAAGAAAATATTACCCTTGGACTGTTTTTGATTTCCTGTGCTAGATTAGAGTCATTTAGGAGTATTGGCCAGTACTTCCTCAAGGAGGGTCATTAGTGGGGTCCCACAGGGATCAGTCCTTAGGCCCCTCCTGTTCAACGCCTACGTCTCTGACATAAGGATAGGTATCAGGAGTGAGATGAGTCTCTTTGGATGGCTCAAAACTGGGGGCGGTGGTGGATGGGGAGGAGGGGAGGGTGGCCCTACAGGGGGACCTGGAGGCTCTGGAAAGATGGTCTAGAAAGTGGAAGCTGAGGTTCAATGCAGGGAAATGCAAGGTACTGCACCTGGGGGCCAGAAACCCGGGCCAAGTGTACACCCTGGGGGGATGCTACAAGTCTCGATGGCTGAGAGGGACCTGGGGGTGGTGGTAGATGTCAAGATGAACAACTCGGAGACTTGTAGGAGGGCAGCAGCCAAGGCCAACAGGATGCTGGGATGCATCGCTAGGGGAATCACCTCCAGAAGGAGTAAAGTGATACTCCCTCTGTATAACTGCTTGGTGAGGCCACACCTCGAGTACTGTGTGCAGTTTTGGAGGCCACACTTAGAGGGACATTAAACTCCTGGAGAGGGTCCAGAGGAAGGCAACCAAAATGATTTGGGGCTTGGGGGACAGGACCTATGGGGAGAGGCTCGAAGAGCTAAATATTTACACATTGGAAGAGAGAAGGGACCGGGGACATGATAGAGGTCTTCAGATACATGAAGGGGGTAAATGGAGGAGCAGTCAGGGTGCTTCGAAGGAAGGAGGAGGGGGCAACTAGAGGGCATGGGTGGAAGCTGGAGGGGGGAAGATTCAGGGGAGAAAGGAGGAGGTGCTACTTTACTGAGAGGGTGGTGGAGCCGTGGAATGTGCTGCCCAGGGGGCTGGTGGAGGCAGAGACGGTGGAGGGGTTCAAGATGGGGTGGGACAGGTACAGGGGAAGGGTTCTGGAAGCAAAATCCAGTGCAGCGAGAATATCCGGAGCTGGTAAGGGAGAAGCCAGAGAAGGGTGAGGGCTGACCAAACGAGCAGACACGAAAGACCGTTAGGCCTATTCTGCTGGCATTTTAGTATGTACTTTTTAACAGTGTTGCCTGTTTGACCAGCAATCTGTTGTATTTCATTATAAAACAAACCTCCGCTTCTCTAGTTTTGTTTTTTGGTTAAGTAGGTTTGTTCTATCTGTACTTGCAGCCTTCTCCATTGCTATATTCAGAACTGTAGATCTTCCACGAGGGTAATCTCATTTGGGACCTCGCCAGAGGGCACTCTTGTGCATGGTAACTTTCTTCTAGCAGTCTTTGTCTAGGGGCCACCCACACATGACATCATCATCCTGCACTTATATAAGTGTGGGCGGCTCCAGGCATCCTCAGTTCATTTTCTCGCCGTCTTCAGCTTTTATGCAGCAGCTTAGCACTTGTGAAGCACTCATCAATGAGAACTTGAGCTGGGAATGGGTTTTTTCTCCATTCCCGATCTTCATTGACGTATGTCCAAAGAATCTACAAGCAAGTCGTCACTTTTTCGGTCATGTCATTGCGGTAGGAAACTCTTCCACTACGACAGCCATACCGTTTGTGTTAGGTGGCTGGGTCCCACGCACAACACTGTCTCCTGCAGACATTGCCAGGAATTCAACCAGGCAACATGACGACGACTGCGGGAAATAGAATCTCACCTGATGGAGCAGAAATTGGCTGTCTTAGAAAAAGGGGCCTATCCCAAGGAGACCTTGACTACAGCTTCACACAAGAAGCACAAGAGGAATAAAGAAAAATCATCCTTATTCTCTTTGGGCAGACATTCATCGACTGCCACCATTACTGGTGCTCCATCATTGACAATGCCCTCCAGAACTGCTACCTCGTCGATGGGAGTTTATACTCTCTCGTCGATTGCACTTTCTGGCAGCATTTCAACAATTTCTACAGAACCTTTTGCCAGTTCTGGTGACTCCCCGTCGACGGTTGTTCGCTTGCCATAGACAACTGCTTTTAAGCATTCTACTACCTCTCCTATCACTGCCTTGTCGACAGCAGGGTCAGGCATTCACAGGGAAGAATACAGGATTTTCCATGGCCATAGCCCCTCCTCCATCACAGCCACTCTCTCACAGTGGCCAACCAGACTGGGACCGAGACCCTGGTATTTATCACCCAGGAACCCAGACCTGTTTATACATCATGCCCAGTTACCTCTACTATTCCTCTGGTTTCCCAGAGGCAACCTGCTCCGCCCCCTCCACTACTACTTCAGTGGATGTAGCTGCCATGGTACAAACGGTCTTGGAAGTAATGAGAGGGTCTCAACCATCCACCCCGAGTGAGACAGGTTGCCCTTCTCGTTCTCACACTCCTCCACCCAAACGTTTTCAGGGTGTTAGGGATTCTTCTCCTGCTTGGTCCCCACCAGTCCTATGAGGAGGAATATTTTTCAGAGGAGGCAGAATTTCCTGAAGGTTTTCCAGGAGATCTTGAGGATTTTGAGCCCCGGGACCTGGACTCCCATCCTCCATCTCTACTTTCTCCTCTTTACATGAGGATGCTTCCCGTCAGGCGGCTGCCTCTCTCCTCCTGATGACCCATCTTTCCATGAGTGATAGTCCAAATGCAAAAGATCATGGGTTTTCAACTATGGAGCATTACAAAGAAAGGATATGGCAGACTACCTTGAACTCCCCGAGGAGCCTGGTGTAGTGGTACCCCCACTTATACAAACTTATCAAAATGCTGTCCTAGGCACTTGGAATCATCCCTCAGCAGTTCCAGCGATTTCCTAGAAAGGTGGATTGCCTTTATCAGGCTCCTCTCAACCATCCTTTCCTTTCTGCTACCCCTGAAGCTGATTCAGTTGTAATCACTGCAGCTCATGATCGCACCAGACATCCAAAGCATATGAGCTCCTTACCTCCCATTAAGGAATCCCGCCTTATTGATTACCTCGGGAAGGAGGTATTCCAGGCGAGTACCATGAACTTCAGAATCTTGAACTATATGGAACACATGGTTAAATACCAACGTACTCTCTGGTCCTCTGCTATTGAACTAGTCAGTAAACTCTCTCCTTCCCAGGAGAAGGACCAGTTATTGGCAACAATTTCAGCAGGCAACTCCATCTCTCGACATATCCTTTTGCAGTATGATGTGGTGGATACCTCTGCCCAAATCTCGGCCACACGTGTTACCCTTAGACGGCATGCCTGATTACGCATGTCAGGTTTCACACCAGACGTGCAGCACAAAGTGGTAAATGCTTCCTTTAATGGGTCCAAACTTTTTGGTCCTGGCACTCGCACACTCCTGGATGATCTCCAGGCTTCAGGACGAACTTTACATACGGTGCATGGCATATATCATTCCACACAGCCATCATACCAGTACCACTCACAAGCCTCTTTTGAGTCGAAAAGAGGTGGCAAACCCAGAGATACCCATAGAGGTGGCTTCCGTGGGCATTCCTAGCCAACTTCCAGAACCACCACTCCTACCTGTAAGGGTTTCCCTCCCACCCCTCGGGGCTGGTCAGCCCAGTGACCAGTTAGGGCATAGCCCGGGCTTCCTCAACCAGGCCTCGGAAGCCATGGGCAGCCACTTTGCCCTCCATTTAGAGGTCTGGCAAGCGATAATATCAGACGAGTGGCTGCTTCAGATCCTCCGGATGGGGCATACGATGGAACTCACCTCCTTGACTCACCCTCACCCTCCCCACTGTTGTCTCTTACCCACCCTACCATATCCCCATCCTTCAAGAGGAGTGCCAGGCTCCTCTTCACAAGAACGCAGTCTATCCTGTTCCTCCTTTGGACTATCATCAGGGATTCTACTCCCATTTTTTTCTGTTACCCAAACACACTGGGGATCTCAGACCTATACTAGACCTCGGACACCTGAACTCTACATATACACAATAAAGAGGTCCCGAATGGTCACTTTAACATCCATCATGCCAGTGTTAAAACAGGGGGATTGGCTATGCGCATTAGACATGAGACACCTACCTGCATATCCCCATCCACCCTGCCCACCACCGGTTCCTTCGTTTCTACCTGCAAAGCAAGGTTTCTAGGGACATGGATATGTTGTTCATCCACACTGTCTGGCAGGTTCCTTGCCGCTTTAAATCTTGCCGGACGGTCTTCAAGCTGGCTCCTCCCACCCACCCGGGTGGTAAAACTCTCTGCTCCGCCCCATGACACCAGATCTTCCTTACCGCTTGGAAGCTCAGGTTCCCTCCTTAACGCTCTGCGTGTAGACTGGATCCTAATTCTTCAGTTCACCCGTAACTTATTCTCAAATTTTCAAGACTTTGGTCAAATTACTCCCTCGCAGCTGCGATGGATAAATCGACTCCTGGATTTCGGCGGTGCCCATGTGGGCAGAAAATGTCCAGGATGGATCCGCACCATCGCAGGCATCTACTGCCTCGGCCTAGACCATGACCCGCAGGCTCATGCAGTTATGCCGCTCGCTTACGTGCCAATGTCCTGAAGACCGCTGCCTGGTTACAGCTTACACCCCGAGAAGCGCAACCTGTCTTGAAGGAGGCCCTGGCGTGTTACTGCTGCAGCTGGCTCTTGTTGAGCAACTCTAGAGCAGATGATTGCCTCGAGGAGGAGGCACAGGCCGCATCATTCTCTTCCTCGGTCATGGCATTCATCCTGCTCTCTCTGGGTACCTCATATTCAGCTTCTTTTATGAGCTTTTGCCACCCTTTCCACGAAGGAGAGGTCATTGGGACATTCTTCTCGGTCCAAAAAGAAGGACCTCTGAAAGGTAAGTCCCATCGTTGGCGCTCATGGGAGCGGGAGAGGTCCCCTTCCCCGGACAGTCGACACTCAACTTCGGTCAAGGTTGCGGCTAAGGCCGCTGGTTCACGGTGTCACCGTCAGGTCAGCCGGCCGAGACATCCGTCGACGCGGTCAAGATTTTTCTTGACCCGTCTGATGGGCTGTTGACTGGTGAAGCTGACAACCCTTCTTCACCGGTTCCCCCGGTGGAGACCGAGGACCTGCCTGCGCCTCCAGTGCCGGAGTCTCCGGTCAAGGCTTCCGAGCCAAGAGAGCGTGGTGTCCTGCCTTCCCAGACCCCGTCTCTAAAACACAGAGGATCTCGGTCTCGGACATCGTTTGGTCCAGCCGATCCGTGCCGACATCGGGCGGTCCGGCATCAAGTAAGCGGTGCCACCGCTCAGTTCGCCTCTCCCTCCTCGAAGAGGAGAGCTCGCAAATTGCGCCGACGCTCACGAGGACCCTAATGTGGCAGCAGTTACTTTCTGTCCGGGAACAAGCCGACGCCATCGCCTTCCCCGGCCATCAAGTGGCTGTCACCCGAGCGGCCGAAACAACCCCTCACTGTAGTCGACGTGCCCAAGCCTGGGCCAGTTGTTAGACCGAAACCAGCTGCCCCACAGATTGTGGTGGAACCTCCACCTCCACAACCAAACTCGGGGGCACCGACCAAAGATTCTCAGTCGGGCCAGGCCTGCCCCAGGTTGTTGGTCACCCTCACTCCTGGACCGTCCTCGGCAGGTGGAGGGTGGCTCAGACCAGGCAGCTCTTCGCGGACTCCTCTGAGTCCGACGTACGACTCTTTCCCTGTTCTCCAGGCCCATTGACCTGAGTCCTCCGGGCTAGCCGATGGACGAAGCCCATCGCCCTTCATGGGGTCTGCTTGCACATCTCGAGTCTACCGGGATGCAGCTCTGAGTCTCAGATCCAGGCCAAGTATCTCTAACGGAGATACTGGATCGAGGATTCACCCACTGAGGCCTTTCCGGTGGCTGAAGGCATTGTTGGCTCCACCCTTGGAGCTCTGGCAGCGCTTGCTTCCTGTCCTGCGCCTTCGGCCAGGAAGTATGCGTCCCCACCGGCTCTTGTCCGTTTTGAACACCCTCCGCCGAGGGGTTGGTCACCGAGCATGCTTTCTTGCGCTCGGGAACGCTTAGGGATGTGGATAAGCCCTTGACAAGGAGTCCAATGTGCTGGACTCATGTTGGCGCAGTGCACGCCATGCCCTCCCTGGCCTCCGCCCAGGCCAACTCGGCCGTGTTGATGGCACACTTCCTCCCACACCCTCATGGGCCCCTGGATGAGTGATCCTCATCTCTCGCCGACCTGCAGACCACGGTTAGGCAGGTTCGGGACCAGGAAAGGGCAGTGGCAAAAGAGCAGCTCCAAACGGCTCTGGACAATGGAGACTCCTGTGCTAGATCAGTTGCGGCCACAGTGGCCATGCGCCGCAGAGCATGGCTGAGGATATCCACCTTCACGGCGGATACCCAGCATAAACTGGCGGATGTCCCCTTCCTGGGGACCAACCTCTTTGGCCCTGAAGTGGAAGGTCACCTCCAGCGGATCGAAAAGTCCAATGCCACTCTGGACTCTGTCACCTCTGCCCTGAAGGACAAGGGCCGACGACAACAACATAAGTCCTTTTCGCCTCTTCTGCACCTGCAGTGCACGCCCGGCCCAACAGCACCAACACCAGGGCCAGCAGGCTCGCTTGGCACCCCAGCTGCCTGCTGGCTTCCCTAATAGGAAGCAGGGAGGAAAAGGCCCAGGAGGCCCTCGGTCGGTCCCTCCTCCAAGCCTGCCCAGTGACGGGTTGAGGGGTGTCACCCCAGCTCGTCTACTGCCCCCTGGTCCCCCTGGGGATGGCTCCGCCTTTGTCCGCTATCACCACGACCACTGGGTGTTGGAGGTGGTAGGAAAGGGCCTGCCCCTGAGTTCGAGCAGGCCCGCCTCTTCCAAGCCATTGCACACTGGGGCGCCACGGGTCTGTAGCCTCTCATTTGGCCGAGCCGACATCACCCTGCTCTTCAAAAGAGGTGATCAGGAAGGTGTGGATCCTCCTCCAGACCTGGGGTGTGTCCAGGTACTTCCTGGTCCCAAACGGACGGGGGCTGGCGCCCATTCTCAACCTGCACGACCTGAACAGGTTCCTAAGGTCTCGGACCTCAAGATGGTCACCTGGCTCAGATAATCCCATCCTTGGAACGAGTATGGTTCTGTTCTCTGGACCTCCAGGACGATTCTTCACGCCCCAATCAGTCTGTCCCACTAGAGATTCCTCCGCCTCAGGGCAGAGGGATCCTCTCATGAGTTCTGGCCATGCCCTTCGGCCTTTCCCTAGCTCCCAGGGTCTCACCAATGAATGGCAATGGTGACAGCATTCCCAAGCGCTCAAGGGTTCGTGTACCCTTACCTGGACGACTGGCTGATTGCAGCTCCTCCAGAATGGAGGTGGAGCGGTCCAGAGATCTGGCCCTCCAGGTTTGCTTTCAGGCTGGTCTCCCTATCAATGAGGCCAAGTCGGAACTCGTGCCAAAGCAGGTGATCCCATCCATCGGGCAGAGCTCGACTTCTTCGAGCCAGAGCACGGCCCCGCGGACAGGGCCGAGGTTCTTCCTCCTTTGCCCAGTCATTTCAGGTTGGGCAATTGCGCCCTGCCTGGGACTTCCTAGGCCCTGGGCCTCATGGCTGCCTGCACCCAGCGGGGTCCGCTGGGGCCTGCTAGTTCATGCGTCTTCAATGGTCACAGCACTGATCCGCTGGACTCAGCTAGTGACAGTGACCTCAGGGATGTGGAACACCTCCAGTGGTGGACTGTTCCAGCACATCTGCAGGAGGGCATCCTGCTTGTCCGCCCCGAGCCGACGGTCTCTCTATCGACCGATGCCTCTCTGATGGGTTGGGGTGCCCATCTGGGGGAGCACAGAGCGCACGGCCTCTGGTCCCCTCGGGAGTCCCGATGCCACATCAACCTGCTGGAGCTTCGAACGGTTCATCTAGCCCTCACCGCCTTCGCTCCGTTTTCACGGGGTCAAGTGGTTCAGGTCCAGACGGACAATACCACGACCATGTACTACCTAAACCACCAGGGTGGGACACGCTCCATGCCTCTCTGCAGGGAAGTTCTCCTCATTTGGTCACTCTTGCGCAGCCTGGAGGCGGATCTCCTTGCCATCCATGTGGCAGGAGCCTTCAACACCCTGGCCAATGCCCTAAGCCGGATAGGGGCTGCGTCCCACGAGTGGTCTCTCCTGCTGGAGGTAGTGCAAGATCTGTTCTCCCACTGGGGCACGCCTCAGGTTGACCTGTTTGCCTCCAGGGAGAATGTGAAGCTGATACTGTTTCATGCCTGCCCCCCTCAGCAGGGCTCACTGCCGTGGATCCCGGGCCTCTTCTACGCCTTTCCCCCATTTCCCTTGATCCACAAGGTGCTTCTCAAGGTGAGCAGGGACAAGGCGCAGGTGATTCTGGTAGCCCCAGACTGGCCCCGCCAGTTCTGGTATCCAGATCTCCTCAGTCTCAGCTCCAGGCTCCCGAGGCTGCTTCCAGCCCGCCCGGACCTGATCTCAGTCAATCAGGGAAGGTATTCCATCCGGACCTTCAATCCCTGCACCTGACGGCCTGGTTCCTGAGTGGCTAGAGTTCCAGGCCTTGGGTCTTTTCCGACGAGGTCCTCAGGCCGTTGAGGCATCCTGTAAGGAGTCTACCAGAAAATGCTACGCCTTCAAATGGAAGAGATTCTCCATTTGGTGTCAGGGCAAGGGCCTGGACCCTTCCTCCTGTTCCTTGGCAAGCATTCTGGACTACCTCTAGGTCCCTTTCTCAGCAAGGGCTCGGTCGACAACCCTTATGGTGCACCTGGCAGCCATCTCGCTTGCAGGCGCGGGCCGAAGCAGTCGATGGCATGAGAGAAGTGGTCGGGCGCTTTTTCAAAGGCCTTGATCACATATCCCTCCGGTGCAAGAACCTCCACCTCCGTGGGATCTACTGCTGGTATGGCTAAGCTCATGGGCGTTTTTCGAACGATGCACAGGTGTGATATCTTCTCACCTGTCGTGGAAGACCGCTTCTTGGTGGCTAATCACGCCAGCCAGAAGGATGGGAGAGCTCCAGGTGCTTTCCATCGAGTCTCCTTATCTGGTCTTCCACAGGGACAAGGTGTCCTGCGCCTCCCACCGAAATTCCTTCCGAAGGTGGTGTCGGAGTTTCACCTTAACAAGGTGTTGACTCTGCCGTGTTCTACCCCAGTCACACCTCGAGGCCAAATATAGGCTCCATACTTTGACCTTAGAAGAGCGCCGTATTATAAGGAGCTGATGGCTGAAGTTCGGGAGAGGTTCACCAGCTGTTTGTCACCTACGCTGAAGCCGCACCTGGCAGACCTGCTGCCAAGCGGACGATAGGCAGGTTTGTCACCTCCTGCATAGATCTCTGCTATAGGTTGGCGGGCATGGAGCCTCCCAGAGGGATAAGAGCTCATTCTATCTGCCATACCACTGCATTGGTGGCTGCTTCCAGGGATGTCCCTATCCAGGAAATCTGCAGGGCTGCTACCTGGAAGTCAGCATGCACCTTCATCACCCACTACCACATCGACCTTGAGTCACGCCGGGATGCTGGTTTTGGGGCCTCGGTTCTCCAGTCTTTATTCCCTAAGTAGGGGGTGTGCGCCTTGCCTCCCTCCTCCCTGAGAACTGCTAGGAGTCTGCCAGACAGTGTGGATGAACAACATATCCATGTCCCTAGAAATACAGGTTACTCACCTGTAACAGGAGTTCTAGGAATGGTATATGTTGTTCATCCACATGACCCACCGACCTCCCGGCTCGTCAGCACAACCCGGCTTCCAGTGGCCATCTGGCGCCATATGATGAGCGGTGAGTTTTACCACCGGGTGGGTGGGAGGAGCCAGCTTGAAGACCTTCCGCAAGATTTAAAGCGGCAAGGAACCTGCCAGTAAGTGTGGATGAACAACATATACCATTCCTAGAACTCCTGTTAAAGGTGAGTAACCTGTATTTTCTTACCACAAGAGAGAATGGAAAGCCTTCTAAACCTGGCAGATGCCTTCATCCTGTGTCAGCCCAGGTCAGTAGGGTATTTCCTGCAGCCCCTGGGTCAGACTCATATGGCCTTCACCACAGCCATGGTACCAGACACCGGATTTCAAATGAGTGATGACCAGTATCACTTAAGGGCCCTTTGGTCCCAAAAGGGACATCCCCTGTCACAGCTGGTGCCTGTAACAAAAACTCTGTTACAAGCCCTGGATTGCTGGAAAGAGAGGAACAACCTCAGGGAGGGACTGTCCTTTCAGCAGCAGATGCCTCTTTTCTAGACTGGGGAGCTCACCTTGGCAAATGAACGGTAAGCAGAACATGGTTTCCATGGGAATCCAGGGAGCATATAAACCTCTTGGAGTTGAGGGCAGTTTTTCTTGTCCTTCAGGCCTTCGCTTCTCAAGTAAAAGGTCAGTAAGTCCGAATCAGGACAGACAATATTTCCATCATGTAGTACATCAAGAGGCATGAGATCATCAAAGCTGTGCACAGAAACTGTGACGATCTGGAATCTGGCTTATTCCTTGGGAAGTGCAGCTTCGACAGTTTACCTTCCAGGGAAGGACAGTGTCCTGGCAGAGTCCTCAGCACGATCGGTCAAGGGTATTTGAATGGTCTCTGAACAAGTAGATGCTGGTCACAACCTTTAGAGGATTGGGAACACCAAAATTAGACCTGTTCACTTCCTAAGAAAACTACCAGCTCCCTCTTATGTCGCAGGCCTCCAGCGGTGGGTCCTGTCCTTAGGGAGGTTCTGACCCTGGTCGGAGAGGTTCCTTTATTCCTTTCCTCCATTCCCTCTACTGTTAAGAGTTCTGAAATTGAGGAGCCAGCCTGCAGCCATGATACTAGTGGCCTCAGACTGTGCTAGACAACCCTGGTACTCCCTGCTCCTGACCTTTTCCACCAAACAGCCCATCCGTCTGCCACAGAGACACAACCTACTGACCCTGTCTCGGCATAGTAACCTTTCCGAACCTCAGGTCACTGCACCTCAAAGCGTGGTTTTTGTAGAGTTGGAGTAAGCTGATTTTCATTTTTTGGGAGGAGGTTGTTAGAGTACTCAGGATTTCCAGGAAGCCTGCTACCAGAAAGAAAAATGCTTCCAAATGGAAAAGGTTTTTCCCAGTGGTGCTTTCCTAAGCAGTTCAGTCCTTTACAGGTGGATCTGCCTATACTGCTGAACTATTTGGTCCATTTCCAGGCCTGAGTTCTCAGTTCCTCAACCCTTAGAGTATGCCCAGCAGCTATTTCTGCCTACATTTTGTCAGGTAATGAGAAAATGGTGGCTTCACACCCCATTTTCAAGAAGTTGTTCTAGGATCTACTGCACCTGTGTACTTGTTAGGGAACCGGTCCCTCCATGGGATTTGAACCTGCATAAAGTCAAGTTCATGAAGTCTTTCTCTGAGCCCATGGCTATTGCTGACTTGAAGTATGTCACCTGGAAGGCAGTCTTCCTGGTGGCTGTAACCTGTGTTAGGGGTTGTGCAAGCTGCACGCTGTCTGCACAGACCCAAATTATGCAGTCTTTCACAGGGACAAGGAAGTTCTTAGGAATATCAGGAATTTCCTTCCCAAAATAGTGTCAGAGTTCATATAAAACACACCATAATTCTCCCAGTCTCTTTCGTAGAAAAGTCCAGCTCTCGCAAACAAGGGCTCAACTTGGAGGCAGTATAGTGCAGTGGCCTAAGGCTCTGAGCTGCTAATCTGGTGACATCCAACAGACCAGACCTGGGTTTGAATCCCACAGCTTCCACTTGCATACTGTGCGACCCTGAGCAAGTCACTTAACCTCCTTGTGCTCCCAGGTCGCTCCTGTAAAAAAGCTTTCAGCTTAGTGTGCTATACCTGGTTAAACAACTAAATAATAATAAAAAAAAATAACTGGATGCTAAGAGAGCAATCCATTATTATCTGAACCGTACTAAGGACCTCGGGTCCCTGCCACTCACAGCCATTATTCACATGTGAAATAGGAAGGGCAGGCCAGCCTCAGAGAGCCATCCCCACTGGATATTCACCTGCATCCAATTCTGTTACAATAAATCTGGCAAGCAACCATCTCAAGGCCTCAGTGTACACTCCACTTGGGGCACTGCTGCCTCTGTGGCAGCTGCAGGGGATATTCCCTTGTTAGAAATTTGTAAAGCAGCTACCTGGAAAACTGTTAATATCTTTACAAAACACAATTGTCTGCAAGTGCGGTCCAGAAGAGATGCCAAGTTTGTCATTGCTGCTTTGCAGAACCTTTGTTTTCCTAAATTGGTTCTGTACCCAGCCTCCCAAGGTACTGCTTTGTAGTCTGCATTAGTTAAGCATAGTGAGGGATACCTGGGGTTTGAAGAAAAAATTACTGATCTTACTTTGAGTAAGGCTCTTGCAGCAGGCCAATATCGGTAGGACCGAGGCTCCAGGACCACATGGAAACATTCTAGCTAGCAGTTTACTACAGTGGGACCGCCCCACTGCCGATGTCACCCTCTGACGTCTGCCTATCCTATAAAGGTGGGGGGTGCCTCACACCCTCCTCAGTTCTTTCCTGCTGTAGACCCACGTACTTCAGACCCTGCAGCTACAGTTGACCACCAGTTCTCGCACTAGCTGCCCTTTTTTTATATTCCTTTTCTTTTTAGTACAAACATTGATTTTTTTGGTGTTTCCATCATCAGATTTGGTCCCCCTTGCTATAACAGCTGGCATGGAACCTCCAGTGCCCTTTCCCCTAGGCACCGGGCTTGCCCTCCAAGAACCAGGGCACCTCTAGTCCATCCAGATCTAAAGTCTCTGCATCTCCATGCGTGACTCCTGTGGACCTAGCTATCGCCCACTTGAGGGTCTCCTCTAGGGTCGCAGATGTCCTGGTGGCTGCTAGAAAGCCCTCCACCTAGGCCACTTACACCATGAAATGGAAGCGTTTCACCCTTTGGGCTGCTTCACACCAACTGGACCCCTTCACCTGCATGGTGATAATCAGGTGTTGGAGTACCTTCCCTCCCTCTCTGACTCGGTCTTGGGGTATGCCTAACAAAAGATGCATCTTTCTGCCATCTCTGCGTACCATGCACCTTTTGAGGGCAGGGCTGTTTGGTCATGTTAACATTTAAATGAAGTGTTAGCTATTATCCGAGACTGAACATTGGCAAGGCACAAGGACATCTGAGTTAGGTTATCTTGTGTTGGTAACTGGAACATAGATCTGGGTGTCTTCAGTATAGTTTTGATAGTACGTATGCCAGTGGATGGTAATCATCTAATATATTATGGGTCTGTGGAGATTCCCTCAAAGAAAATAGGCTAATTACTTGCTTGTAACAGCAGATCTTCGAGAGGCTTTCCATAGAGCATACCTTTTCCTACACACTGTCCCACTGATAGGGCGGACCACCTTCTCTGTGAACTTCTTAGCCTGGCACTGCATAGTTTGTCTTTTGTAGTGGTGTTGCATTGGCTGTGTGGTGGGCAGTATTTACATCATTCCCTCTGCCTCTCTGTACAGTTGGTGGATATTTAGAACTCATTTCACTGACAGGTTAAATCTTCCCACAAGGTCCTGACGCCAGCAGTTTGTAGTCCAATGTATTATGGCTCTATGGAGATCCTCTCGAAGATGTGCTGTTACTGGTGAGTAGCAAATGTGCCTCTTGTCAAGCAGAAACTTGCCCAGGCTTACATTGAAGGCCTGTACTGACTTCCTGTCTGCTGCCTCTACAACTAACGCTAGACTAAACTTCACTGTTTTACATCGTTTGTGCTGCTAAGCCTGTACTCATCAGTGAGATAGGTAGATAGCAGGAGGGACAAAGGAAATTTTAATGCATAGCCTAGTCGACACAGGTTAGAAAATGGTAACAAAAATAGTTTTAAACCTTATTTGTGATAATTAGTTTTCTCTCCATACGTTCATTAATCCGTTTTTTCATGTATTTAATTGCATACAGCACTCTGTGCTTTATAAATTAATGATAACTTACCTTACCCCTCCTCCTCTTTCAAGAGGCTTAAATGCCTAGTTTAATAGAAAATAACATTAAGTATGGATTCATATAGGGCACATTATTGTGTTTTTAATGTATAGTAATTCGCTGTCTAAGCCGTATTAATCACTAAAGGGTTGTTTACACACACACACAGGGTTTTAGTTCTATTACAACTCATGTGTCCCTCCGATGGCTCGCAACCTTGCAAGTGCACACATGTTTCACTGCAAATGGTGTTGGGGAGCACTGATACAGTGACGGAAGCCTCCTGCAGTGTCAAAGCTCCCCACCACTGCAGCATCTCACAAGAGCTGAAATGGATCAGCTTGCAGTGCTACCAGACATATCTTCACTTCTCCCCAGGCAGCAGATCAGCAACACTGTACCCTTACTGCAGTACAGAATACTAAATGTAAAGCCTTAACTTTGGGGAATCCAGTGTACTGTACTGAAAAGCATAAGAACAGAATTTCATTTGGGTTAATGTATTGTTTATTACCATGTTTTGGCAGGTTTTTGCTTGGGGGGATAATGACCATGGACAGCAAGGAAATGGAAGCACCACTGTCAACAGGAAGCCCACCTTAGTGCAAGGTCTAGAAGGACAGAAAATCACTCGTGTTGCTTGTGGGTCTTCACACAGTGTTGCATGGACTACAGTTGACATAGCAACACCATCGGTGCATGAACCTGTCCTGTTTCAGACTGCTAGGGATTCACTGGGAGCATCATATTTGGGTAATGGTTTGCATACTAAATTCATTTTGCATCAGTTAGAGATTTGTATTGGTGCCCAAGCACTAGAAAGATCTGTTACTTTGTAAATAACACATTTTTTTCTGTTGTGTAAGATTCTAGCTGAAGACAAATATATCAGTTTCAAACAGTGTGTGCTCCTTTAGTCCTACAAACTATAAGGAAACCAATTATAATCAAATGTTGGATGCACATTTATTTTTCTAATCCTACAAAACAGTTGAGAAAACTATGAACATCATATATTTGACTTGGTTCAGCTCAGACGACAAATATAACTATTTTTTTTTTTTTGGTACCTATTTTGAACCACTAGATCGTCTAAGAATCAGTCTTCTCCATAGAGCCTCACTCTTTGGTCTTGGGGCCAGAAAAGCTAGGATCCCGTGGGAGTAAATCTTTTCAGCCAGTGTGCTGGCAACATCCTATAGCCATTGCCAACACCCTAACTGCCTCAGATCTGTTTTTACCACCATCCAGTGTGTACCTTGGGAGCAAACTTCACCCTTGTGCATCTTCCCAGACTCAGTCCTCTACACTGTTGTTCAGTATGTTCATCAGCGACATTAGTGAGGGAATCCAGGGCAGGCTGTGTCTCTTTGAAGATGACAGTAAGCTCTGTGGGAGGGTGGATAACAAGGAGGGAATATAGGAAATGCAGAGTAACTTAACAAAAGCTAGAGGGGTAGTCTGTGGTTTGGCAGTTGAAATGTAATGCCATAAAGTGCAAGGTAATGCACCTAGGGAACCAGAACCCCCGGACAGAGTACTAGATGGGTGGAGTGAGACTTAATACTATGGCTGCGCAACATGACCTTGGCGTTATCATCAGTGACTCCCTCAGACAGTCGAGTCAGTTCAATAAGGCATATAGCAAAACGAGTAGGATGCTAGGATGTATTGTGAGGGGTGTTGATAGCAGAAGGGGCGATATAATACTTGCCTTACATAGATCTTTGGTGAGGCCACACCAGGAGTACTGTGCCCAGATCTTTCTGGACATAAAGTCTCCACCACTCATTTACACTGATGAGACTACACCAGAGGCACAAGGACCCAGCGAGAGCCAAACTTTTTCAGGAGGGCCAGCACCAAGGTAGGGCCGTGAGGAAGCGGCACCGCAAGCCAGGCTTGCACCGTATAGCCTACCACGGCGTCGACCCTCCATCTGCCTCAGTTCCTTTTTTTTTCCACCGTCAAGTGCACTTCAGTAACGGCGACGCATGCCCGCCGGGAGTCAAAACTTCACATCTATATGACAGCAGCTTCTGTTTTATTAGTAGTATTATTAGTTTTATTATTTTGTAGAAAACAATAAGTACCAATTAAAAATATTAGTTTTATTATTTCATCAGAAGAAGTCTTCAGCCCTCCATTGACGAAGTCGACCAAGAGTAGGGCAGGTGATGGTAGGGAGACTTCGCATGAAAGCTGTTCAATCAGCCAGGCTGGGTCTGGTCCGCCGCCCTCTATGGAGAGGGTGACTACAGACGGTCCAGTGCTCGGGGGTCCCCGAAAGCACAAAAAGAAGCGGTCCCATTCTCGGCATCGCTCAAGCTCTTCTTCGGCCTCCTTGTTGAAAAAGAATCTGCACTGTTCAAGGTCGCCCTCTGGTACATCTGCACGTAGATTATTAGTTGCTGGGGGCAGGGGCCAGTTTCCACCTCTTCCAGAGTCCCCTCCAGTCTCTGTCCCTGATGACCGGCATCCTCGACTCTGGAGTCCCTCCCGCTCATTGGGGGGTCCTCCAGTGAGCAGTTTCACCATTGGGCCGCTCTTATGAAGCAGTGGGTGTGGCGGCTTTCTCGACTACCTGAGCCGGCTAGTCTGTCACCGAGGCCCTCGGGCCTCTCCATTTCGGACCTGTAGTCCGGGCGGTTAAGTCTTCTGAGTTGCACGGCACCCTCTCTGGTGCCATCGACTCCGCGCCCTGGTGTCAATCCCCCTCACATGGCTGCGGCGTAAGGGTGCACACCAGTGCCTTTATCTCCTTCTCAATTTCTTCATTTTTCTTCCTCAAATCGAGGTTTTCAGACTTCTGTAGCAGGGCCGCAGTCGGCGACACCAGCTGTGCTGGTGCCGGCTTCCCCAGTGCTGTGTTCTGTACTGTATGTTGTGTCGGCGCCACTCTTGGTGCTGCTTCCTATGCCGGCGCCGCCTGTGTTCTCGGCGCCACTTCCTATCGTGGCGCCGGGGGCTCTGGCAGCGCCACATGGGTATCAGAGGTTTTCATCACCAATTCTTTCCGCCTCTCTTCCTTCCTCTTCTTTTCATCCCTTTCCTATCTATGCAGTCCCATCTGGATTGACAGGGGATGACATTGAACCTAATCCTGATCTTCGATTGGGACATGACTTTAATGATGACTCCGCCTTAGGGGTGGGGAACAAACCTGTTGCAGAACTTTTGGTCGAGGACCTTTCCTTTAAATCTCTGCTCAGGAATTTAAATTTCTCTCTCCAGACCTCAGATACTGATCCTGGGAAGTTGCTGCGTTTGCAGTATCTGCATGTTCCGGATATCCCTACGGATTTAACCCCCCCCCCTCCCCGGTGTAGCCTCCTTTCGAAACCCTATCCCAGATGGTGTGGGATAACCTGGATCTTATTCCCTCTGTGGCTAAGTCCATAGATAGGAAATATGCCCCTCCCAAGGATCGTCCCATTCTGGTGCTTCAAGCTTTGCTGATGCCATTGTTGTTCTGGCAGAGGATGATAAGGTTGTTCTTCCACAGGAAGCTACATCACGTCCAATAAACAAAAAATCTCCCAAGATCGACACCTTGGGCAAACAAGTCTTTGCTGCTTCAACCTTGGGCATGCGCATTGCAAGCTATCAGGATTATTTTTACCAGTACGAGTATACACTCTGGCATTTACCCAAAGCTATGGTAGAAGCTCTTCCCGATTCAGAGGTTAACACAGCTTGTGCAGACCATTATAAGAGGCATTAAATCCAGTAATCAACAGATTAAGGCTGCCATGGATGCTTTCGACACTGCTTCCAGAGTGGCGGCGGCTGGTATTTGCACCCGTCGTCACTCTGGGTTGCGCACCTCGGGCTTCACTAATGATGCCCACCAAAAGGTTATGGCCTTTCCTTTCAACGGTATGTATCTGTTTGGACCTCGGGTAGAGCAGGTTCTGGAGGCCACTCAGAAAACTAGGTCAGCCATCAAAACAGCTAGACCCCCTCCTGCAACCCCCCAAAGGGGCGGAAACAGGTGTCAGTTTTGTAATAGTCCTTTCATGGTAGGGGCAGAGGAGGCTTTAACAGAAACCAAACTCCTCAGCTGCAGAAGAAAGCGCAGCAGAAGGCACAGGGCCCCAAAGCGCCCAGTGCCACCCTCTGAGAGTCCGGCCCAGGTCCCACCTCAACTGTCCGAGGGGGACTCTTTCTAGGCAGTAGAAGGGTGTCTGACTCAGTTTTACGACAGGTGGAAGTCGATAATGTCAGACAAATGGATCTTCAGGATAATCCAAGGGGGTACTCTCTCAATCTGTCGGAAACCCCTCTGGATCATCCACCCAAGCGACAGCCCAGGCTGCCTGCCTCTCAGTCAGACCTTCTTGCATCCAAGATTCAAGGCCTTCTGAACAACAGGGCAGTAGAGGTAGTTTCACTGGACCAGCGGAACACAGGTTTCTACTCACATTACTTTCTAGTTCTAAAGAAGACAAGGCGGTATGCGCTCTGTTCTCGACCTCGGAAAGATAAACGAGTTTCTTTTCAAGGAAAAATTCAAGATGATATCACTCGGTTCCCTTCTACTTCTGATTCATCAACATGATTGGCTAGCCTGCCTGGACATGCAGGATGCCTACCAACACATTCTTATACACTCAAAGCACCACAAGTACCTAAGGTTCATGGCATTGGGTCAGCACTACCAATTCAGAGTGCTGCCCTTTGGGCTGTCTTCGGCGCCTCGAGTTTTTACAAAGTGCTGTACAGTTCTTGCGGCACATCTGAGGAAAGTCGGAATCCAGAAAATCAGAATCCAAGTGTTCCCATATCTGGACGACTGGCTCCTCGCAAGCCCCTCCAGACAAGAGACTCTAGAGGTTGTGGCTGCGTCCTCAAACTTCCTCACGTTCATGGGAGTTCTTCTAAACTTGAAAAAATCGCAGTCACAGCCCTCTCAGAGGCTTCTTTTCATTGGAGCCCTTCTGGACACATCCTACGCAAACGCCTTCCTTCCAGAGGACAGAAGGAGCGATATTCTCCAGATGGCCTGCTTCATCAGGGAAAGCAGCTCAGTCCGAGCTCTCTCGATGCAGCGGATGCTGGGTCTCATGGCATCCTCAGTGTTCACTGTGCCTGTGGCTCGTCTTAACATGAGAACTTTTCAGTTTATGCTCAGCACTCAGTGGTCACCAACCACACATCCTCAGTCCTTTCACATCAGGGTGACAGAACCGCTGAGGCGGTCACTCACCTGGTAGTCTCAGGAGGACAACCTTCAGGGGGGTTATCCCTTCGCCCCTCTAGATCCTCAGGTCTCCATCACCACGGATGCGTCCCTGCTGGGATGGGAGCTCACTGCCAGGATCTCCACACCCAGGGCAGATGGAGTCAGGATGAGTCCCAACTTCACGTAAATGTTCTGGAAATGAGAGCCATCCTTTATGCGGTCCGGACCTTGAAGGACATACTCTGTCACAAGACCATTCTCCTTCAAACGGACAACAAGGCAGTGATGTACTACATCAACAACTAGGGTTGAGCACACTCTTACCCCTTATGCAGGGAAGCGATGAGAGTGTGGGAATGGTGTCTGGAGCACAAAGCTCTAATGCAGGCGGTTTACTTGCCAGGTGTATGGGACAATCTGGCGGACCATCTCAGCAGAACAGAGGCAGATCCTTACGAGTTGTCTCTTGACTCAACCGTCATGCTGTCACTCTTCGAAGAATGGGGAACTCTAGACCTGGACCTTTTTTCATCCCCACTCAATGCAAAACTGCCTCTCTTCTGCTCCAGAAATCCAGGACCTGGCATTTTTTGTCAAGATGCCTTCAGACTGTGGTGGACAAAATGCTTTCTATACACATTTCCTCCTCTTCCCTTAGTTCAGAGAGTGCTGCTCAAAGTGGAGGCACGGGGTGGGGGGGGCAGAATGATTCTCATCGCCCCATTCTGCCCTCGTCAGATCTGATTTCCATTGATCAACAGATTATCAGAAACCTCCCCGAAACCGCTTCCACTTCAGACGAACCTACTGACCCAGGGCCCTGTAGTCCATCCCAACCTGAGGTCCCTTCACTTCCACACTTGGCTCCTGAAGAGATAGAGTTGAACAGGTTTCACATTTCACGTAGAGTTTCAGATATTTTTTTAGCTGCACACAAGCCAGGTACTTAAAAGACTTACACAGCTAAGTGAAAGCGTTTTTCTATCTGGTGTGCAAAATCCTCTTGGAACCCATTTTCCTGCCCACATTTCAGCGTGGCTAGTAGCATGCCTCCGCCACTGCTACGCCATAGCACAGGTCAAGCTGGAAGGAAGAGTATTTGCTCATTCTACCAGAGTAGTTGCAGTATTTCTTGCTGAAATCCGCAATGTGCCCATTGCGGACATCTGCAGTGTGGCCACGTGGAGCTCCGTGCATACTTTTGTGAAGCACTACGTCTTGGATGTCCGTGACAGACAACATCAGTCATTTGGCAGGACAATTCTTAATGGACTCTCTTCCTGGGTGAGCTCCTTTCTTCTCCTGCCACCCGTCTCAGGGGGATTATTTTAGCTCAGTACTCTCCCATCAGTGTGAATGAGTGGTGGAGACTTTATGTCTAGGAAGATATGGAAATTACATACTTACAGTAATTCTTGGATCTTCTTGGACGAAGTCTCCACCACTTTTTAAGTGGCTAGTTTTCCATTAGCAGGTTATACAGACCTGCCATTAGAGGGATTCTTGGTCTTTCTACACAAATCACTGTACTCAGTCGTGGGCAATATGGCCTGCATTATCATTCTACTTGTAATCCTGGCAAAAAGTATGACTCATAAAGCACTGATCCATGCTAAGTCAGAAGTCATCCCAGCCTGGGAACCCACAATCATAGTTCCTGCTGCATCTTCATATTGCTTCCCTACTCTTAATCTGTCAGGTTTTCATTTTAATTCTCATCCCTCTCCTCTGGCCCTCCTCCCTTCGCCAGTGTCTTTCCGTGCACTTCCCCTGCTAGCCTTGAATGACCATGTCAGCATCTCCTATGCCCCGGCTAGACGTACGTTAATGACTGAACACCACTCAAGAACCCATACGAAAAGAGCCCACTTTTACCTGATAAATGCCCTCAAAAAAATGTTTCTAATTCTCCTTTTCTGTTCAGGCAATGTCGAACTAAATCCAGGTCCCCCAACTCAAATCACTTCTCCATCGGAGTTTGCAGCTGCTCCTGGGATGAAACTGATGATGGTCAATATTCTAAGCCTGCTCAAAAAACTTGATCATCTTCAAGTTTGGGCAGCCCACACTGACCCAGATCTGATTATAATTACTGAGTCATGGCTAAAAAAGACCAACACTGATCCACAAATTACTATACCGGGCTTCAAGCTCTTTAGGGCTGATAGGGATTCGGGGGGGGTGGTTGTATACGCCAAATCAAAATTTGATGTTAGCAGCATTTCCTGTAAAACTAAGCCCAAGGAATACAAGATTGTCTCGCTTAAACTTCACCTTCCATCCTCACAGTGCATCACAATCATTGGTGGCTATAGACCCCCGTCAGGAGGCACAGAAATTCTTAACGTGTTGAAATCCATAACTTTGGCTGCTAACATGGAAACAATCTTAGGGGACTTCAATATGGATTGGCTCACTGCTAAATCCCACTCCCTAAAAGCCATCTGTGATGAGTTGGGTCTTACACAGGTAGTAACTGAACCCACAAGAATCAATGCTTCTAACTCTGCCAGCATCTCACTCTTAGATGTCATCTTAACTTTGCATCCCCATAAAATCTCACATTCTGCAGTTTTCCATAACGACATGAGCGACCACAGTATCGTTGTATGTACAAGATTCCAATCTAAAACCCAGCAGCACCCTAAATTCAGAATCAAACGCTCGTTCCATAAATTCAACTTGGTAAACTTCCTAACCAATCTAGCTACGATCAGGTGGCAAGACCTATATCTTGCCAAATCTGCTGATGCCGCCATCTCTGTCCTAAATGGCAACCTAACCACCCTAATTAACAAGCATGCTTCTCTTATTAAAATGAGGGTGTGGAAATTCTCACATCCGTGGTTCACCCAAGAGCTCAAATCTGCACTTACCAATAGAGATAAGCTATGGACTAGGGCCAGGCACACACAGAACCCGGCAGACTGGCAGGCGTTTAGAACTACCAGAAATGCCTGTGTTAAAAGTGTACGTGCTACTAATGCAAACTTCTACATCTCCACTCTGGAGCAGGCCAAAGGGAACTCCCAAAAAATCTGGAAGACACTGAGATCCATTGAAGGCCATCCTGCTGCTTCCTCCCTTCCCACCAAGATTCTGGCCAAGGACGGGATGGTTGAAAATAAACTGCGAATCCTCGAAGAACTTAACCTTCACTTTGCCACTGCCAGGTTGGCATTTGACTCCTTCCCATATGCTAGCCGATTGAATAGCAACACTAGCCCAGATTCTACACATGCTACTCCACCTCATCCCTTCCAGTTGTGCCTTTTTAGCTACAAAGAAGTCGAAGACATAATTCTTAGCCTTGACACCAAGAAAAGTGCAGGGGACGATGGCCTTGAATCATTTTTCTTGCGGCTAGGCTATGCCCAGCTCACAGCCCCCATCCTTCACATCTTCAACCTCTCTATTACCACAGCCACTGTTCCATCCTGCTGGAAATCTGCCCATGTTCTTCCTCTCTTCAAATCAGGAGATCCTTGTGACTTAAACTACTGTCCTATCTCTATCTCGCCTGTTCTCTCCAAAGTGCTGGAAAAACTTATATACAACCAACTAAAAAATCACGTTGAAGTGCACTCACTCCTAAACCCGGCCCAATCTGGCTTCAGGTCGAAGCACAGTACCATCTCATCCTTGGCTAAAGTCTCTAATGACTGGATCCATGCTATGGACACCAAGAAGGCTACTGGTGCAGTCTTTCTAGACCTTAGTAAGGTCTTCAACACTGTAGACCATCACCTCCTAATCACCTGTCTTGCCTGCATAGGTGCCACTCCACTTACCTTACAGTGGTTTAACAGTTATCTCACGGGAAGGATACAAAAAGTCAAAGCTGATGGCCTACTATCTGCCCCCCTTCCAGTTTCCAGAGGAGTCCTTCAAGGCTCCATCCTAGGACCAATCTTTTTTCCCTGTACATCAACATCCTTGACTCTCACATAAAGAACTCTAGCATACATTTCTTTGCGGACGATATGGTTTTGTACGCATCAGGCTCGTCCTTAACTGAAGTCAGGGAAGCACTCCAAACTGACTTTTTCCAGTTAGAAAGCAGCCTTATCAATGCCAAGCTTCTCTTAAATGCCAAAAAAACCAAGACAGTGATTTTCTTGAGACTTTCCTTGTCTGGTGCCCTACCTACCCCACCTAAAAACTTCATAGTTACCCCCCTAGGAAGTTGTACCTAAATTTAAATATCTAGGTATGTGGATGGACAACAAGCTTTCCTTCAACGATCACATCGAGGATCTATCAAAGAGGCTTAAAGCACGCTTCGGTTTCTTCTTTAGGAATAGGACCCTCTTTTCTCTCACAACCCGCAAAAGACTTGTCCAAACAACATTCCTTCCCTTGCTTGACTACGGAGACATTATCTTTATCTCCTCCCCAACCTTGAGCCTATCTAAACTGGACGTATTCTATCACCGTGCTCTTCGCTTCATTACTAACTCTGCGTACAGGACCCACCACTGTGATCTTTATGCAGCAGTTGGGTGGACACCTCTTGCCACCAGACACCTCCTGCATGCTGGCATTTGGACCCTCAAATTACTACTCCGCAAACTGCCTGTCTATTTAACGTCTCTCTTACACATCTCGCATAGCGCTTATTCCCTAAGGAAATCCGACCTTATTCTACTAGATGTTCCCAGGACACGTACCACAGCTGGCCAAAGAGCTGTCTCATACGCCCTCCCAAACATTTGGAACCAACTACAAGCCATGCTGAAGCTAACCAGCATCGTATCAATTAACTCCTACAAAACACTAGCTATCTCTAAATTAAAAGACATATGTAGGTGCTACTAGGCTAGCCAAGTCAACTTCCTAGGTACCAACTGGCCCTCTACTTATTAAGCTGAAATGTGTTGCATAATTTAGGGCAAGGTTAAAGCTGGAATGTACTGCATATATAGCATAAGGACTTCTATTGTGTATACCTCTTGTATTACATATTTTTAATTTGTTCTACATTTTATATCTCCTGTCTATGTAATTGTGAACTGTATGTGTATGTGCATCAGGACCTCCTTGTGAATGAGCTTGCTCAGCGGAGTCTTTCCTGCAATAAACTTGAACTTGAACTCATTCACACGCCCACCTGCCATCCCCCTAGCTCACTTCTCTGTTTGTAGTCTTCACTCCCTCAATGGCTGGGCTGTGAAGACTCTGTTTTGTTGACCCTTCTTACACGAGTCATTCGGGCTGTCTTATGTCTGATATTAGATTAGTCTTTCACTAGGTTAGTTACTCTGCATCTCCTCGGGGGGGGGGAGGTACTGAGGCAGTTGGAGGGTCGACACTGAGGTAGTCTGTATGGCGCGATCCTGGCTCATGGTGCTGCTTCCTCATGGCCCTACCTTGGCGTCGGCCCTCCTGAAAAATGTTGGCTCCCGCTGGGTCCTAGCGCCTCCAGCGTAGTCCCATCAGTGTGACTGAGTAGTGGAGACTTTGTCCAAGAAGATCAAGAATTACGGTAGGTACGTAATTTCCATTTCTTTATACCTTCCCACCCTTTCCTCTTGTTCAAAGAGTACTATTCAAACTGTTCTGGGATGGAGCGTTTGTGATTCTCATAACACCTTTTTGGCCAAGACAAATTTGGTTCCATTTGCTTCTACAGCTCTTGGACCCAGATCCCATACCTCTGCCGATTTGCTAGGCTCTGTTGTCCCAGGCACAAGGCTCCCTGCTACACCCGGACCTTCACTCCCTCCATCTGCGTGCCTGGCTCCTGAGGACTTAGCCTTCTCACGCTTCAGGGTGTCCCCAAAGATGGCGGAAGTTCTCCGGGCTGCTGAGAAACCGTATACACGGTTTTCCTATTCAGTGAAGTTGGGCATCTACACAAGGCTTAGACCCTTATGAGTGTTCCCCCAGAGCATCTTAGACTATTTGCTCTCTTTGTCTAAGGGTGGGCTGAAATATTCCTCTGTAAAATTCCACCTTTCCACGATTGCCGCATTTAATTTACCTGTGGACAACAAACCATTGTCCCAGTTACCTTTGATTCAAACCTTTTTAAAAGGTAGTCTGCACTTTCATCCCCCTATCCGGGATCCAGTCCCTGTGTGGGATTTGAATTTTGTGCTTGAAAAATTTACTGAATCCTTTTGAGCCTGCTGAATCCTGAGAACTCCATTATCTTTCTTGGAAAACTGTATTTTTAGTTGCTATTACATCAGGAAGACATATTTCAGAGTTACAGACACTAATGTACAAGCCTCTCTACCTGCAGTTTCATATTGATACAGTATCTCTACGTTCCAACCTGTCGTTTTTGCCATAGGTTGTTTCTGAATTTACTTTAAATCAGGCCATCCACTTGCCAGTGTACTATGAGGAGCCTACGAATCCAGGGAAATCCCTGCTTCATATTCTTGATGTGCATAGAACATTGAGAATTTATCTTCTTCGCACTTCATAGTTGCGAAAACTGAGCAACCTTTTGTCTCTTTCGTCCCTGGAAACCAGGGCGTTTGGACTTCAAAGCAGTGCTTGTCCACATGGTTGGCCAACTGCATTTTATCTATACAAAATATGACAAACCTATCACAGGGGTTGTGAAACTCCATTCTGCCAGAGGCATGGCTGCCTCTGTGGCGTGATTCTGGGGCATCTCCGCCTTAGAAATTTGCGAAGCCGCCACGTGGTCTACTGTACGTACATTCACGAAACATTACAGTCTAGACATCACTTCCAAGAAGTGGGTCTCTTTTGGATGGGCCGTTCTACAAGGCCTCCTGTCCTAAGTCATAATGGTTCACTTCCTCCTCCCCTGGGCATAATGACTGCTTGAGAATCTTCCCATGTGTTATGACCTGCTGCAAGAGATTGGCTCGAAGAAGATAGTACAGTTGCATAAGAACTTATAACGGTAGATCTCCAAGAGATCTCTTGCGGCAGATCATGCTGTCTCACCCACCTTCCCCCTTGCTGTTTCTACAGAAGGGTGCCTCTCTCCTGTCTTTCTATGACTCCACTAACTGCTGCCTTATTTCCCTCCTTGGTTCCCATCCGAGGCCTGAGAAATGGTTTATCATTTGGTTGCTAGGATGGAAAAGAACTTAGGAGTAGCGTGGTCCTCCCCCTTTTATACGTGCCATGCTGACACCACATGGTAACGTTAGGGGGAGGTTCCAGGGTCGACTGCTGAGAAGTCGTCCAGAGGAAATGATGCCTGCGGCTGATATCCCATGTGTTATGACCTACTGCTAGAGATGCTCTCAAAGATCTACTGTTACGGTAAGTTCTTACTCAACTGTACTATCTTTGAGGAGAATCTCTTTAATCAAACCATACCACCCTCTGCGCTCTTAGCCCTCTACGGGCGCAACCTTAGATTTTGTTGCTTCTATCTTCGCTCTGTTCTCTTTGTAACCTCTGCCCCTCACCTGGTTCACAAGTGTTGGGTTCTCTTCCTGGTTCCCTACAGAGAGGTCCTCCCAAGTATGGTCTCTGGGGGAAACTGGGAGAGGAGGCGCTACCCACGTTATGCACACGCTGACATCTCACATCGCTCTGTATGGCCCCGTTGACTACTTGTAAAGTTTCCATGTGGTGCTAGCACCTGGTTGCTATAAGTTCCATAGGTGAGACCTAATGAGAGTCTCTCGAAGAGGTGCTGTTATGGTAAGTACCTAACTGTTCTTTCTTTCAAGAGTGACCCCAAGGAAATCCTCCACACTACCTTCTTCTGTATCTTCAGGGAGGCCATATATGCATGCATTGTTCCCCCCAGGATTGCGACTCAGGATCCTCCAATTTGTCTGCGGTTTCTCGATCCTGACTGTAAAAATACAGTAGTGCTGCACTGTACAAGTCTTTTTGTGCTGCCATGGTGTTAAGGCCCTGCTGCAATTCTCCTGTTCACTGCTGGAGGTCGTGAATGTCCTGTTGAGTGGTGGATAGCTTTTCCTTGAGCTTGTGCAGGGCAGAATTTATATTTTTAAGTTCCATCACCAGCGTATACATGTTATGGTGAAACTTACTTCCTCCAGTTGTATTTCAGTGTCCCCCATTGGTGAACCTCCTGCCACTGCAGAAGACATGCTGTTTGATCAGTGCAGGTGTTACCCTTGATCAGACTCGATCTTTTTTTTTTTTTGTGTGTGTGTATGTAACATAGAAACATAGAATCTGACGGCAGATAAGGACCGCTTGGCCCACCCAGTCTGCCCATTTCCCTACCTGCTGGATAAGCTGCAGATCCTAGTTAACCAGCAGCCTACTTCTTCCTACCCCCACCCCCTAGAATTGCCTTATGACTGTCCCATGCATGCTTGAATTCCACCACTGTTTTTGACTCCACAACCTCCTCCGGAAGGCCGTTCCATGCATCCACAACCCTCTCTGTGAAAAAATACTTCCTTAAATTACCTCTGAGCCGCCCCCCCTCTATCTTCAAATTGTGCCCTCTTGTTCTTGCACACCTCTTTTTTTGAAAGATGCTACCCTCTTGGACTTTGTTGATTCCCTTGAGGTACTTGAACGTTTCTATCATGTCCCCCCTCTCCCTCCTTTCCTCGAGGCTATACATATTAAGCTCCTTAAGTCTCTCTTCATATGTCTTCCGGTGCAGACCCTGCACCATTTTAGTTGCCCTCCTCTGGACAGCTTCCATCCTGTCTATGTCTTTGCGGAGATTGGGTCTCCAGAACTGCACACAGTACTCCAGATGGGGTCTCACCAGCTGTCTGTACAGAGGGATAATAACTTCCTGTTTTCTACTGGTGATGCCTCTCCTATGCATCCCAGTATCCCCCAACCTTCCTTGCTCCTCCTCACATTGCTTGCCCACCTTTAGGTCATCTGATATGACTACCCCCAGGTCCCTTCCATTTTGTTGTTGTTAGTATCTCACCCCCATTGTGTACTCTTCCCTGGGTTTTTTTTTCCAGGTGCATTACCTTACTTCATAGCATTGAATCTAAGCTGCCATACATTTGACCATTCCTCTAACCTTGCCAAGTCCCTTCTCATCCTTTCCACCCCACTCTGTGCATCAACTCTGTTGCAGATCTTTGTGTCATCTGCAAAGAGACATACTTTTCCTTCAGTTCTTCTGCAATGTCACTTATAAAGACATTGAAGAGGACCCGTCCTAATACTGAACCCTCAGTCCACTAGTAACCTTCCTTTCTTCTGAGTGGACTCCATTTACTATTACTCTCTGTGTCCTGTTCTCCAGCCAATTCTTTACCCAGGCTGTCATCTTGGGACCCACTCCCAGGCTGGTTAACTTGTATATTAATCTTTTGTGTGGGACTGAGTCAAATGCCTTGCTAAAGTCTAGGTAGGCCATGTCCACAGCCCCTCCTGATCTACTACTTTGGTCACTCAGTCAAAGAAACCTATCAGATTCGTCTGGCATGACCTTCCCGCTGTGAATCCATGCTGCCTAGGGTCCTGTGCCCCTCTGGCCTCTAGATACTCAACAGTTCTTTCCTTCAGAAGTGATTCCATCATTTTCCCTATCACTGAGGTTAAACTAACAGATCTGTAGTTTCCTGCTTCTGCCTTGCTCCCACTTTTGTGAAGGGGAATCACGTCTGCCCTCCTCCAGTCCTCGGTACCACCCATCCTCCCATGATTTGTTAAAAAGGGTAGTCAGTGGTGTCACTAGTTCTACCCTTAGTTCTTTTAGAATTCTGGGATGAATCCCATCAGGCCCCATTGCTTTGTCCACCTTCAGTTTTAAGAGTTCTTTCAGAACCCTTTCTTCTGTAAATGGGCTGGTATCAACTTCATATCCAGAGTGTTTCTACTGTTTGTTTTATGCACCTCCTCTTCATTTGTAAATACTGAGCAAAAATATTTGTTTAGTATCTCTGCCTTTTCACAGTCTCCTCTGCCCACCCTCCCTCCCCTTTATGAAGCCTCACTATCCTCCCTTGGTCTTCCCTTGCTCCTGATGTACCTATAAAAGGTTTTATCCCCCTTCTTAACTGAGTTGGCTATCTTTTCTTCGGTTTGGGCCTTTGCTGTTCTGACTGCCTTCCCAGCCTCCTTTTTCTTTTAACAGATACAATTCTCTGTCCTGCTCCTTCTGCGATTCCTTGTACTTCCTGAATGCTTTCTTTTTCTCTTGAACCTTCACTGCCATTTCCTTTGAGAACCATAGTGGTTTCTTACATCATTTTGTTTTGTTTATTTGCTTCACATAAGGCTCGTTACCTCTGTGATGGCAGTTTTATTATTCCCCATTGTTCTTCACCCTCCTTCCTGCCCATTTGCTAGTGCATCCATTAGGCACTCACCCATTTTGCAAACTCAGCCCTCCTAAAGTCCAGTACTTTTGTCTTTGTATGGCTTGACTCTATTGCTGTGTTTATTGTGAACCATACTGTTCGATGGTCGCTAGTTCCCAGATGGCTACCCACTTCTACATCTGTGATCCTCTCTCCATCTCCATTTGAGAAGCAAGTCTAATATTGCTCCCTCAGAGTGGGCTCCAATACTAGTTGTCTAAGGCATGCCCCTGTAGGGCATCTAGAATAACTCCACTCTTGAAGTGGCAGCTGCAGCTGCACTCCAGTTAACATCTGGCATATTCAGATCACCCATCAGCAATATCTCCCTTTGTCTGCCATTCTAAGTATACTTTCTATCATTTCCTTGTCCATTTCCTCCCCCTGAGAAGGGGGTCTGTATACAACCCCTGTGCGGATTGTGGTGCCATTGCCTGTCTCCAAATTTACCCACAGTGCTTCTTCTCCTCCCTGTTTACACTTTTGTTCTGTTGCTTTTATTCCTTCCCTTATGTAAAGAGCTACTCCTCCTCCTCTTTTACCCTCCCTGTCCCTATGTTATCTGTTTATGCCCCTACGTGCTTAAGGCACAACCACACCTTCAGGCCGCCAAGGACTCCCACATTCCTCCAATTTCACCCTGAATCTCCTTACCTCATATAGTAGCCATCAGGGTAACCCAGCGTATCCCTTCACTGGACAGGTCCCTCTCTTCCAAGGGGGGAAGGCACTGGGAGGGGGTGTGGCACACTCTTAATTGGCCCCATGCTGCTGAGGCGGACATGACTCACAGGAGTTCTGGAGGAGGTGCGGGCAGTATGGCCGCCGTCATCCGGCCGAGCCCCGAGTGATTTTCTGGTGTTCTTGGTCCCACAGCTATTGACGTCCTCTTGCAGTGCTCCTGGTCTCCACCAGGGGCCGCTGCAGAGCGACGCGCACCCAGTACCCACCCCAGGAGAGTAGTCCAACGGATGCTCAGTCCTCATCCTCCTCTGCCAGCCCACAGCAACCTGAGTCCGTTCCCGAGCGTGACGTGAGGTGTGGCGTCCAGCGCTTCAACGCTCTACGCCACTGGGCCGGCAGACTCGATCTTTTTAAATACCTAGGAGTTACTCTGGATAGTACGCTGTCCTACTCCAACCATGTTGAGAATGTTGCCAAGGTAGTTAACATTCGCCTGTGCCTTCTACACAGGCATAAACACTGCCTTACTACCGAAGCCCTCAGATTGGCTATCCAAAGTTCAGTTGTCTATTATTGACTGTGGATTGGTCATTTATGGTTCCGCCACAGACACAACCCTACGTCAGCGCACCACAGCTCTGAATAATGCATGTCTACTAACTGGTGTAGCTTATCGTACTCACACTTGTGACCTTTATGAACGAGCAGACTGGCTTCAACTCCAGGCTCGCATTGAATATCAAGCCTGCCTTTTGGCTAAGAAGGCAGATCTTGGATTCCTACCACTTGGTTCCCTTCAGCTTTTCAGTCCCTTCTGGGGCACTCGGAGCACACAAAGTTCTGTGAATCAAACCTTTACTGTCCCTCGCTCCGACAGTGATCTATTTTATTTATTTATTTAGTTTTTGTTGACCAGGTAAGTGCACTAGACAAATCCTGCCTATTTTCAGGCACGACCCAGGGGAGAGGGATACAGATGAATGCCAACTGACCTTGAACCAGATTAAGCTGTTGGTGGTATTTTTAGAATGAGGGAAATTGGCCAGGACACGGAAATTCCCTTCTCTTTCGATAAGTGCCATGGGATCTTTTAACATCCACCTGAACTACCACCAATACAGGCAGATGGGACCTCGGTTTAATGTCTCATCCGAAAGACAGCACCTCAGAAGTGCAGCACCCTCTCATGCTGCACTACAGTGTCAGTACTGGGATGTTAACGCAAGTGCCAGATGTGGGAACTGAACCCACAGCCCTCTGATCTCCCGTCCTCAGAGCCGAGTGTGCTACTTACTGAGCCACTGACACTGCATCCTATTGCAGTTAGAGCTGCTAATTTATTTAATTCCCTTCTTCTTGAGATTGCGACGACTGCAACCTTGGGACCTTTTAAGCGGAAGCTGCTTCAATTCCCTAGTTTCCAGAGCATCTTGTGACTGCTATACCTAATCTCTGCTGACAGCTAAATGCACTGGGACCTCCCTCTTTTACCATTTGGCCCTGTATAGCCCTGTGCTGCTGCTGTGCTATTCCACTCACAGCACTTCCTCCCTTATCCCTTTCCTGCCCTCTTTTTCATCCTACCTCATCCCCCCCCTTCCTTTACCCCTCCACTCCCACTTCCATCCTCTCTGCTCTGTTTCTTCACTTTATTCTCTCTCTCTACCCCCCACCCCATGAGTCTTTCCTGCTTAAGCTTCATTGTGGAATCTCCTCCTAGCACTTTTTTGCTCCTTCCAACCCCCAATTCACCCCCTGTACTTTCTCTCCTTGTAAGCCCTTTCAGCCCTCTTCAGACAAAGCCACTGGCTGCACTTCACTCAATATTTATCTTGCCATATTGTTCTTTTGTTTATGTAATTACTTTCCTCATGTTGTACTACTTACTGAAACCATTGTAATTTTGCTATTCTTGTGACTTGACGTGGAACCTCTGTAAAAGAGCCCTTGGCTCAAAGGTCTTTCCGATTTGTTAAATAAATAAAAAAATAAGATCTGGAGTGTAAGCTCAGATTGTTCCTGCCTGGGGCACCTTCCACAGCCAAATCTTTCACTCTGGCAGTTGCTGCCATTTTGCTTAACATACTGTATTTTAACTGTCTGCTATTAAATTTGAGTTGCTATGGGTTAGGATTTCTTCCTGTTTTGGGTGGTGAGAGACCAGAGCGCAGGGAGCTTGCTGCATCATTGTTGGTGATGTCACTGGAAGTACAAAACCTTTATTGTTATACAGAATTAAAACTCTTGTGATATTAAGCCATGTTTGCAATGTTGTACTGTAAAAGCGTTCAGTGCTTGGATTATAAAATACAAAAAAAACTTACATGACAAATACAAAAGGAATTCCATGACAATACAGATGATCATAAATTAACAACTGGGATGCTTGTTGTTAATATATATATATAGTAATAAAGAAAATAATAAATTGATGAATGCAGTTTGTATTTTACATTCTTGTAGGCGTTTCATCTGACATCGACTCCTCCTCAACCAGTAACAAAAGTAGTGGCCCAAATAGCTCCAAACCTAATCGTCCATCTCTTGCTAAGATTCTTCTGTCACTGGAAGGTAACCATGCCAAGCAACAGGCTTTATCTCACGTTCTGACAGCACTGCAAATCATGTATGCAAGGTAAGAGTACCAGTAATTGTCCGTGTGACTTGTATAACCTGTATTGTCATTTCTGTCCACCTAGATTCAGTTCGCTATCCACACATAGGCTTCCACTGAGCATGCTCAGTCACTGAGAACAGTCTTTAAACATAGCTCCTCTTTCTGCCCAGTCATGTGGTCCTCCTACTGTTCCATCTGCTCGTAGCTCTTTTCTTCCACTGAAAAAGGCAGATCTCCTTCACAGTTCTTGCTTGTGGGTTTGGATTCTGCAGATCTTACTTCGAGGAGGAGCTCTTGCAGCAGGTAATATCAATAGGACTAAGCCGCCAGGCATTGGGACCCCACGGAAAACTTCTAGCTAGCAGTCTATGGCGGGGGACCACCCCCGACGTTGGCTCTGTCTAGACGACAGCTCTAGTATAAAGGGGTGCTCCCCGGCACCACCTCAGTTCTTTTCCTGCTGTCGGCCCACTAACATCCTAATACGGATATGCATCTTGTGATCGACCACCATTTTGCTTCTTGTGGTTTACGTTGATTATCTTCTTTCAGTAGATTTTCTTCATCAAGTGCATGTCTTCATCATCATCACAGCAGCGGAAGTCGAAGTGCGAGTGCGGTAAGCAGATCCCGGCGAGGGACAGCCACTCTGCCTGCCTGATCTGCCTAGGCCCCGACCACTGGCCAGACGACTGCCCACACTGCCAGAAATTTAACAGCAAGATCTGCATCCACCACCTCAAGACACGTAGTGCCTACCGGCTAGAGCAGTAAGTGGCCGCCATGCAGAGGAGCCATTCGGGACAGAGTTATTCCTACTCAGCTAGGAACTCTTCTCCCCTCCGGAGAAAAGATCAAGCGGGAAGCATCACCACCACAGGGATAAGGAGAGAGCCAGGTCTGATTCCCGCCCCAAGTCCCCTCACAGGCCTTCTGTTTATTCCACCTCTGGTGGGAGGTTGGAATCCGTTCCCCCAGGTACAGCTGCAGTTTCTGGGGCTTACTCTAAGAAGACTACCACCTCCTCCCACTCCAAAGGTAAGGAGTCTTCTTCTCAAGGGTGTTCATCACCCATGTTCCCTTGACGCATAGGCCTCACAAGCATTCGTATGAGTCAGCGCCAGAGGGACAGGCATCGATTATGGGCGAAACATCGGAGGCCATCGCCTGAAAGACTTCAGGGTCGTCCGACATGCACAAGGGGTTGGACGACTCCTCCAGATGCCAGGAGGTTGTCGGGTACTGGACACCTCCCCCACCCAAGGACAGGGTGATGTCTGCTTCAGAAGGTCAGCAGACTGTGGGCCATTCCGACTTCTTGTCAGAAATGGACCAGGCGCCGCCGGCAAAAGAGCGCCCGTCTGCCCCGGAGGACCGGGCATCAGACCAGGTACCCAGGGTCCCAAACGATAAGGCACCTGGGCCCGTGGATAACCGGCCACCTTCTCCTCTGCCTCCTCCTAAGGAGCCTGACACCAGACTGTGAAAGTCTCATGTGGGTACAGATGGACACATCAGTCAAAAATATAGTTCAGAAAAAATAGTCTTCATTTATTTACAGAACAAAAATTTAAGCGGACTGGTTTCGTCAAAATAATAAAACTATGAACAACAACTCAAATAAGGCTTAACTTCAGCATAAATAAATTCCAGATGAAAATCTTCCTTATGACTAGCAAGCACTAGTCCCTCTGAGTGTTGTCCCTTCAACACTCCAACTGAATCTGACTCTCCTTATTCTTAGATACTACATATATAGCCTGATAGAGCCTAGGATTGGCTCAAATTACCTGTCAATCGGTATATTACATAATAAACATTTTAACTTTGTTCAACTAGTTGATATTTTTATAACACAAACTGCATTGCATCACATTTATTAATCTCATGTATATTTAGAAAACAAAAGCAAGTTTATCCCATAATTTAAAAAATAAACTGGGGAGGCAGTCTGTTTGTCCCTCCTACAGTTAGGCTCTGTATAAATATGGGGGAACTAAGGCCGGCCGGCTCTTTTGAGCAGTAGCTGCAGGGGTGAAAAACAGAGACTTCCATAGCCCTTATTGGGCAAGCTAACTTGCATTCTTCCAAACGAAAACAATACTAGCCACAGACCTATCATAGGACTTTAAAATAGCTTTTATCCAAGTCTGGTAGTGCTTTTGTGTGCCCATTTGCCAGTTAGCAGGGTTTGTTTGGGTCTGAGAAGCTCCATTTTAATCCTGAGCTTGTAGCACAAAAGGCGGCGGCTTGAAATCCGCCATGATCGTGCGCACTATTGAGCAGCTTCCGATATTCGCACAAGCGCACAATCGTGCAGGAGCGCACCAGACTGAAAATAAGGAAACTGGGGCTTGCACAGTAAAATTAAGGGTTTCTACTGCACTAGTGCATGAAAATTACTTGTATCCCTGCACTGTTGGTAGCGTTACCTACCTAATCTAACAGCTGGCTGGCAAAAGGGGTTTTTACACTGAAGCAAAATGATTTGTCTTTCTTTGAACTTTAAAAGAAAAATAACACAGTATAACTGGACTTGCATCATGCAAACAAAAGACATGGGTGGCCAATCCATGTAGGACATACTTTTATCACAGAAAAGACATAAATAACGGATGGATACAACAAGGAAACCCCTCTTTGGCAGACCTACAAGAACTGGGGAGGGAATTCTTCCACACAGACCCCAGGGAGGCTTGGCACCGCTGGATAAGGCCCCATCAACAGCTTCCACATAGGGAGCAGTTTATTGCAGTGTTCCAAATAGGAGTCCAGATTCAGGGGGAGCTCCCCCCTCCGGCTGACCGGGCACTCCCTGGACTCTCGTTCGAGAGCTCCAGTAAAGGGTAGAAAACAAAACAAGTCACCAAATGGCGTCACATGTTCTCAAAGTATTAAGGCAGGATAAGCGAATAAATGCCTGCTTCCCAGCGGTAATTATTTACCTCTTGAAAGGGGTCCTAAGTATGTATATGAAGTGAAGGTAGATGCCAGTACTATAATAAGGGCTGGGTATGAGGGTAATATTAAGAGGAGGAGGGGGAAAGAAGATAGGTGCATACTCTCCACTCTATCTTGCATGGCAGCACACTACCATCTCCAATCCTCCCTCGTCCTGTCAGCATCTCCCCCCATAGAAACACCTTCAAGAGGATAAGAATCCAGTATACAGTAGGTTTTCCCCATCTGGGGTAAAGACGGTCTAATTTATAGGGGAGATTGTATCCAGCGCAGCTAATCAGCTGTGTTGAACTTAAAAAAGAAATAGGAGTATATGGAGGATGGGAAGAAAGAAAGGGAGAGAAAAAAAAAAGGCCACAATCCACTGATTAGTATTAAGTGTGTCCACTTCAGTGATGATCAGATATAAATAGTAGGGTATTAGTAATATAGATATAATCAATCCGAGGCGTAGGACCCTTCCACGGGCACAGAAGATAGCACATAATATAGTCACACAAAGGAGATGCAAGGAGAAACATTCGCCCAGGTACATATATATTTCATCCTCCATCACATTCTAATAGAAGAATAGTGGGGAATAGTGGAGATTGTAACCAACGTAGCAAGCCCTGTATCAGGAGGTCAGGAACTCAGTTCAAGAGTATCGTAGATTGCCCTGGCAGTCAGAGCTGAGAAGCCTGGGTAATGTAGGCCCAGAAGGAAGGCTAGGCAAGCTGCCCAGGCCGCGTGTGTAAAAGTGCCGGCGTCCCCCCCCATCTCTCATCCTCCTTCGGGATACTCAGCAGACAACAAAAGGGAGAGTAATCCCATCTCAAGCCTAATCATCCTAAAAATTGGAAAAATCCATAGGAGCCGCTGACAAGCCAGGAAGATGCTGCTATACAGGAAGGCTCTACACCTTTAATGTGGTGTCTCCATAGTCCGGAGAGGCCTGCGCTGCTGGTTTAGGTGAGCTATCAGGATGGTATGCATAGTCCTGGAGTATTGCTCTTATATCCCTCAAAGCCTCAGCTTGTTTACTGCGCTTGTGGGCAGGGGACAGAGAAGATTTACTTGGCGACATACGAGCACGTTTTTCCCTCGTAGTCTCTGATTCCATATCCTCTTGCACAGGGAGCAGTTTATTTTGTTGTAAGTATAGCTTAGCCTTGTCCGATGTACTAAAAACTTTAATAGAGTTCCCAAGCCATATTTTTAATTTAGCCGGAAAGATTATTGTAGCTTTTACGTTATGTGCCTGCAGTTCCTTTTTGGTTGTGTACATCGCTCTCCGTTGCTGTACCACAACCGGGGAAAAATCATGGTCAAAGGTAATTCTCTGGACACCATCCAGCAAGATTTTCTTAAGACTCCACGCTTTTTTGATGATCTCTTCCTTTTTTAAAAACTCTGCATGCACAGGACAATGGAGCGTGGTCTTGCTTTGGGGTCTTTGGGGTAGGGGTAAGAGCCCAACATACACGCTCTATGTTGTAGGGACGGAGATGTTGTAGAGCTAAGACCTCATGAAAGAGGTGTTCATTATGTGCTCTAAGGTCTCCTGCTTCCATTCCCTCGGGGACCCTGAAAATTCTAATGTTAGACTGCCTGGAGCGGTTATCCAGGTCCTTAAGTTTCTCTCGCAGATCAATGTTATCTCTGAGCAACTTAACAGAAACTTGGTGTAGTTTGTGGCTTTTCCGATCATGTTCTCCCATTTTACTTTCAAGTTTTGCTGCCTTCTGCTGCAGAGCTGACAAGGTATTTTTTAAAGCTTGCTGATCAGCCTTAAACTCGGTGCGATAGGTTTGGAACTGCGAGAGGAGCGCCGACAGTGAGACCTGAGCTCACCAAGTGCGGACTGAGGCGGCTCCATTCTCTCGTCACTAAAGCTGGTAGTAAACTGTAGAATCCCAGAGTTATTCATGATCAGTCAGCCACAGAAGAAGATAGAGAAGGTAAAATGTTCAGTCGGGGATAAGGGGGAGATTTTGAGGACCCCTCGTTATGGAATCTGGCAGATTTTACCCCTGGGAGTTTGTGGAGAGAGCTTAGCCAACCGCATTTGTTGTCTCGCCAAACTGGAAGTCCTGAGGCCAGGTTCTTGCCGCTCTCCTAAAGTGGTTGCGGCTTCCTGGCAGACTTTCATTTTATGCCCATTGCAGTCGTCTGCAAAGTGGTGAGTCACAACTCGAGCACTTATCTTGTAAGCCCTATGTTCTAGATGCTCTTTACAAGACAGCTCTTTTTATTAGCAGGACAGTCCTTGGCTGTCCTTTCCGAGTGAACCCTATCTCCTGCCACCCTACTCAGGGTTGTTGGTTTGAGCTTGGTACTCTCCCACTAGTGTGAATGAGTGATGGAGGCTTAGTCCAGGAAGATATGGAAATTACGTACTTACTGTAATTATTGATGATCTTGGACAGTCTCCATCACTCATTTACACAACCACCCACCATCCCCTGGGTTCACTCATTTTCTTTCCTGGTTTTCATGGTCCTATGGTTCAGACTGTGAGGACATTGTTCTTTGACCTTTCTTGCAAAGGCCATCTGGGCCCTCTCAGGCCCAGAAACTCAGGATGAGTCATTCTTATTAGTTACGCTGCAACTCCTTGGTCGAAAAGGTACTGAGGCAGTTGGAGGGTCGATGTCGAGATAGCCTACACAGGCGCAAGCTAGTCTTGCGATGCCGCACATGCGTGTGGTCCTGTCTCGGCGCCAACCCTTCAGAAAATTTTAGGCTCCCGCTTGGTCCTAGCACCTCCGGCGCTATCCCATTAGTGTGAATGAGTGATTGAGACTGTCCAAGAAGATCAGTAATTACAGTAAGTATGTAATTTCCATTTCTTAGGACCCATCCTAAGTTTCTCCCTAAGGTTGTTTCAGAATTCCATCTGAACCAACCTTTGTTCCTACCTACTTACTTTGCAAACTTCCAAAATGAAGGAGAGCGTACCCTTCATTCTTTGGACATCATAGGAGCTCTGCGTTTCTATTTAGATAGAACAAAAGAAATTCGCAAAGCTCAACAACTGTTTGTTTCCTTCAGCGAGACCTGGCTGGGTCAACCTTTCGCTATCAGATGCATTTCAGCATGGCTGGTGGCATGTCTTCACCACTGTTATTCCATGGTGCAGGTTAAGCTGGAGGGCAGAGTGTACGCTTACTCTACTAGAGCAGTCGCGGCATCCTGATGGAAATCCGCAACGTGCCCATTGCAGATATTTGCAGTGCGGCTACCTGGAGCACAGTGCATACTTTCGTCAAGCACTATGCCCTGGATGTCCATGCTAGGCGACATATTTCGTTTGGCAGAACCGTCCTTAATGTACTTCTGTCCTAAATTTGTGAGCTCTTGGTCTCTCCTGCCACCCTCTCAGGGATATTATTAGCTTGGTACTCTCCCATCAATGTGAATGAGTGGTGGAGACTTTATGTCCAGGAAGATATGGAAATTACGTACCTACCGTAATTCTTGATCTTCTTGGGCCGAAGTCTCCACCACTCATCTACCTCCCTCCCACCATTCCCCGAGCTCACCTCTGTTGTTGGTCTTCACTCCCTCAATCTTTAGGCTGTGAAGACTTCTTTCTTGACCCTTCTTATATGGGTCGTCCGGACTGTCTTATGTTCAGTTTTTGTTAGGCTGTCCTTCTAGGTTAGTTACACTGCACCTCCTCAGGGGGGAAAAAAAGGTACTGAGGCAGTTGGAGGGTCGACGCCAAGATAGTCATTACTGCACGAGCCGAGGCGTGTGGTGCTGCTCCTCATGGCTGCATCTCTGGCGCCGACCCTCTTGCAAAAAAGTTTGCTCCCACTGGGTCCTAGCTCCTCCGGCGTAGATCCCCATCAGTGTGAATGAGTGGTGGAGACTTCGTCCAGGAAGATCAAGAATTACGGTAGGTACGTAATTTCCATTTCTTCCACAAGAATCTACAGCACATCCAATAAACAAAGAATCTCGCAAGATCGACACCTTGGGTAAGCGAGACGTTGCTGCGTCAACCTTGGGCATGCGAATTGTTAGCTACCAGGGTTACATTTCTCAGTATTATACACTCTGGCATTCACTCAAAGCTAAAGTAGAAGCTCTTCCCAATTCGGAGGTAACTAAGAGCTCCTACCAACCATTACTAGAGGTACTGAGCATTGAATCCATTAATCAACAGATTAAGGCTGCCATGGATGCTTTTGGTACTGCTTCCAGAGCGGCAGGGGTTGGTATTTGCACCCATCACCACTCTTGGTTGTGCACCATGGGCTTCACGAATGATGCCCAGCAAAGGGTTATGGCCTTACCTTTCAACGGTATGCATCTGTTTGGACCTCAGGTAGAGCAGGCACTGGAGGCCACTCAGAAGACTACGTCAGCCATCAAGTTGGCTAGACCCCCTTCCGCAGCCCCTCAAAGGGGCAGAAACAGGCGTCAGTTCCATAACTGTCAGTCCTTTCATGGTAAAGGCAGAGGAGGCTTTAACAGAAACCAAACTTGGCCACAAAAGAAAGTGCAGCAGAAGACACAGGGCCCCCAAGCTCCCAGTGCCACCCTCTGAGTTTCTGGCCCAGGTCTTACCTCAGCTGTCCGATGGGGCACTTCCTCGACAGTAGGAGGGCGTCTGGCTCGGTTTTATGACCGGTGGAAGTTGATAACATCAGACAAATGATTACTCGATAATCCGAGAGAGGTACTCTCTCAACCTGTCAGAAACCCCTCCGGATTATCCAGTCAAATGACAGCCCAAACTGTCTGTCTGTCAGTCAGACCTTCTTGCTTCCGAGATCAGAGGCCTTCTGAACAACAAGGCAATAGAGATAGTTCCACTGGAGCAGCGGAACACAGGTTTCTACTCCCATTACTTTCTAGTTACAAAGAAGATGGGCAGTATGCAACCTATTCTCGACCTCAAGTTAAACAAGTTCCTTTACAAGGAAAAATTCATGGTGCTATCACTCGGTACTCTTTTACCCCTGATTAATCAACACGACTGGTTAGACTCCCTGGACATGCAGGACACCCATCAACACATTCTCATACACCCAAACCACCACAAGTACCTAAGATTTGTGACATTGGGTCAGCACTACCAATTCAGAGTCCTTCCCTTTGGGCTGTCCTCAGTGCCTCAAGTTTTTACAAAGTGCTGTGCAGTTCTCGCGGCACATCTAAGGAAAATCGGAATTCAGGTGTTCCCATATCTGGACGATTAACTTCTTGGAAGCCCCTCCAGAAGGCCTCCCACTTCCTCACATCCATGGGAGTTCTGCTAAACTTGAAGAAATCATAGCTACAGCCCTCCCAGAAGCTCCTCTTCATATGAGCCCTTCTGGACACTTCCTGCTTGAAAGCCTTCCTTGCGGAGGACAGAAGGAGCGATATCCTCCAGATGGCCTGCTTCATCAGAGAAAACAGCTCAGTCCGAGCTCTTTCAATGCAGCGGGTGCTGGATCTTATGGCATCCTCAGTTTTCACTGTGCCTCTGGCTCGTCTTCACATGAGAACTACTCAGTGGATGCTCAGCACTCAGTGGTCACCAACCATACACCCTCAGTCCTTTCACATGAAGGTGACAGAACCGCTGAAACAGTCACTCACCTGGTGGTCTCAAGAGGACTACCTTCAGGAGGGTTATCCCTTCGTCCCTCTAGATCCTCAGATCTCCATCACCATGGATGCATCCCTGCTGGGATGGGGAGCTCCCTGCCAAGATCTCCACACCCAGGGCTGATGGAGTCAGGACGAGTCCCAACTTCACATAACTATCGTGGAAATGAGTGCTGTCCTTTATGCGGTCCGGACCTTGAAGGACATACTCTGTCACAAGGCCATTCTTCTTTAAATGGACAACAAGACAGTGATGTACTACATCAACAAGCAGGGCGGAGCACACTCTTACTCTTATTCAAGGAAGCTATGAGCGTGTGGGAATGGTTCCTAGAGCACAAAGCTCTGATCCATGCAGTCTACTTGCCAGGAGTCCAGAACAATCTGGCGGACCATCTCAGCAGAATGGAGGCAGATCCTCACGAGTGGTCCCTTGACACAATCATCGTACAATCACTCTTTGAAGAATGGGGAACTCCAGACCTGGACCTTTTTGTGTCCCCACTCAATGCAGAACTGCCTCTCTTCTGCTCCAGAAATCCAGGACCTGGCATTTTTTGTCAGGATGCATTCAGACTGCGGCGGACAAAATGCTTTCGATGCGTATTTCCTCCTCTGCCACTAATTCAGAAGGTATTGCTCACACTGGAGGCACAGTGGGGCAAACTGATTCTCATTGCCCCATTCTGGCCTTGTCAATTCTGGTTACCTTTAATCAACAAGCTGTCGGAAACCTCCCCGAGACCGCTTCCACTTCAAACGAACCTGCTGACCCAGGGCCCTATAGTCCATCCCAACCTGAGGTCCCTTCACCTCCACGCCTGGCCCCTGAGGAGATCGAGGTGAACAGGTTTAATGTTTCACGTAGAGCTTCAAATATTCTGTTAGCTGCGCACAAGCCAGTTACTAAAAAGACTTACACGGCTAAGTGGAAGCGTTTCTCTATCTGGTGTGCAAAATCCTCCTGGAACCCCTTTTTCTGCCCACCGAGCAAAGTCCTCGAGTATCTTCTGGACCTCTCTAACACAGGTCTACTGTACTCCAACGTCAAAGTTCATCTTTGCGCACACTCTGCGTATCATGAGCGTATACTCTCCATGTCTCTTGACTCGGCTCCCTGTGGTTGAGGTTTTTTAAGGGCATTCTGTATACTAGGCCACCAATTAGATGACCTGTAGCAGCCTGGGACATTAACCTTGTGCTAGACATGCTCACCCGTAAACCTATTGAGCCTCTAGCTACTTGTGACTTGAAATTTCTGACTTGGAAGACAGCCTTCCTGGTGACCATCACTTCCGCCCGCAGATTATCAGAAATACATGCTTTGAAACTTGAAATTTTATGCCATGACTGCTTTTTTTAGAATAATAGCTTTTTGGTTATCCTCAGCATATGAAGTTCCCTGGAAAGAGTTAGAATTTGCCATTAATGACCTTTACGACATAACTAAAGTAATATTTCCATGGCGCCTAAAATAGCCCCTTTAAAAGTCTATACTCTTTTTACAGCACAGATCTTGAAATTATGGATCAAATTAATAACACACAAAGGCTTTAAAACACTTTTCTTCTACATGCAAATATCGGGAGATGACAGATTCCTCCCATCTACATTAGATCACAATTTTGCAAAACTGGAGAAGAGTGGGTCTACAATTTTTTAGACAATTCATATGTCATGCGGGTATTATTACCTTTTGAAACTCTAAAAACTAGTTATGACCTAACTGAGACCGATATTTACAGATATACCCAGGTTACAAATTATATTTTAAGACAGAGAAAGGTAGTAGCAAGGTTACCCGACGCCATCCCCATGGTGTGGACATATATAGAAGAACATGTAAATGGACATTTTATGAGGACATCAAGTAGGACATTTCTATAAAATTCTTAGAAGGGAATGGGTGACTCTTCACTTACTATTTTAAGTAGCTGGCGCAGAGATTTGGCCGAAGATGTACCAGACCAAGATTGGTTACGGGCATCCCCTTTAGCATGTAAAGTAACACACTCCAGGAAATGGCGAGAGTTTGCCTTGAAATGCCGCAGCTGTTTTTTTAATTCACCTGCTGTCCTAGCGAAATATTTACCCCCTAGTTATGGCAAATGTTGGAGGAATTGTGCTTGTACACAGGCTGACCAGAGCTATATTTTCTGGACATGCCCACATTTAACTCCCTTTTGGTGTGCGCTCCAACAGGAGGTTTCAGAGTGTCTAGGTGAATCGGTCGAATTCACGGCCAAATTAATTCATTTATCTATATTTCCCCCTCACAGGCCCTCATGGTACCGTACTTTGCTGCCGATATATATTTTGGCAGCAAAAAAAGCTATTACCAGACGGTGGAGAACTAATGTGATTCTGTCCTTTGGGGACTGGAGGGGGGGTGGTATTAGACATTTATTATATGGAATCACTTACTGCCAAACTTCATAATAAATACCAGACATTCGAAACCCTTTGGAGACCATGGGTGATGCACTTGTCCAATCAAGACCCAAGCTTTGTCCCTTGAGCCTCTCCACACCACAATTGTTCACATTATATTAAAGGAGATCAAGAACCAATAGTGGTTCTAGACTGTTGCCTTCACATCGGGTGGATCCTTATTTTTTTTAGAATTTTTTTGGGAAGGAACCAAATCCTTGAAGATTCTATATTAGGTGAATCATCTTTCAAACTGATAATCTCAATCCTTACAGAATGAAATACAAAGACAAAGGTTAAAACACATTTATTTTATTGTCCATGGCACATTGTATTAAATTAGACAACTCTGTGTTTTAATTACATGATAATGATTGTATTTCATGTATATGTCACATCGCTGAATAAAAAGAAAATATAAAAAAAAAAAAAATACATGCTTTGGTCACAAACCCCCCCGTATACTGCATGTCACAAAGACAAGGTAGTTCTTAGGACTCACCCCAAGTTTCTTCCTAAAGTTGTCTCAGAATTCCATCTGAATCAGCCTTTGGTCCTTCCTACCTACTTTACGAACTTCCAGAATGAGGGAGAGAGTACCCTTCATTCCCTGGATGTGAAGAGAGCCTTGCGGTTCTACTTAGACAGAACTAAGGAAATCCGCATGTCTAAACAACTGTTTATCTCTTTCAGCCTGACCCGGCTGGGTCAACCTGTTGCTATCAGGTGTATTTCAGCATGAATAGTAGCATGCCTCTGCTAGTGCTACTCTACGGCACAGGTTAAGTTAGAAGACAGAGTGTACGCTCATTCTACTAGAGCAGTCACGGCATCTCTGGCTGAAATCCGCAATGTACCCTTTGCGGACATGTACAATGCGGCCACTTGGGGTTCCATGCACACTTTCATAAAGTGCTACGCCTTGGATGTCTGTGGCAGACAGCCTCATACTTTGGCAAGACAATCCTTAATGGACTCTTGTCCTAGGTGAAATTCTCTCTTCTGCTGCTGCCGTCTCGAGAGGATTATTTTAGCTCAGTACTCTCACATCAGTGTGAATGAGTGGTGGAGACTTCATTCAAGAAGATCAAGAATTACAGTAAGTACGTAATTTCCATTTCCATACCTGGCAGTGTACTTCCTCCCCGGATCCTGCCCCCAGAGACTGTCAGTGCAGGTATTGCACACTCCTGGGATCTACAGGAACTGTCTCACCCTCCTTCAGGGGGTGAGATTCTGGACACTTCCTCTGGGCATAGACGCCCAATGCACGACCGACCCCGGATGCAGACTCTGCAGAGTTTGACTGCTGGGGATGGAGAGTCTTCTCCTCGGAGCGCATTATGCTGTGCATCGCCTCACATCAGGCACACCACACGGCCTATAACAAGCATTTGTGGTCGCTGCTCAGCCAGGTGCTGGCACAGCTGCCTGATTCAGAGGCGACCAGCCAAGCCATTGCCCTCTCTGCTCAGGGTGCTTGCAAGGCATCATGCAAGGACATCTTACGATGCCAATAAGGTAGCCTCCAGACTTGCAGAGACAGCGATCTGCATCAGGCGGATGGAATGGCTTCGTCTATCACAGTTGTCACCCTTGGCCTGGCATAGGGTGCTTGCCTCCGCTTGCCAGGGGACCCGCCTGTTTTCCCACAGGGCGAGGAGGGCACTTCAGGGGCGCCTTCCTTCTTCCAGCCATTGTGAGACCCCCTTCTCACCCTGACCGATCACAGGCCTAAATGGCCTGTGAGGGTCCTCTCACCACTGTAGTCTGTCCCTAAGGGGGGCTGAGTGACTCGCGTTCCACAGGGAAATGCTGGGCCCCCTTTGGGGTGGCAGGTCTTGGTACTTACCCACCAGTGATGAATAGTGAAGACTGACATGGGAAAGGTATGAAAATGACATACCTACTGTCATTCTTGATCTTTCTGTGCATCTTCACCATTCATCACTGAAATCCTGCCCTCCTACCTCTCAAGGCCTCAGTCCCTGGGCTGTCCTCCTCCCCGCTGGGTTGGACTAAGACTCCCCGGAGGAGGGCGAGTGAGGTCTGCGCCCTGGCTTTGGGGGTGGCTTTCCCCCTGTAACCCCCCCTCCCCAGGTTCAATCTGGATCCACTGGGTTGGGGCCGACCTCTTGAGGGTGGGAGGGGGGCTCTGCTGGAGCGAATGGGGGATGCATGGGATTCCTCATTCTATATCTGTCCTTTCTTCATCTCTTTTTCCCTCCATCCTCGGGACGGGGACGGAGACATGGTACTTTGGATAGGGACCCTGTCCTCTTCTCCCTTGAGTCTCAGGAGAGACGGCAACGAAGGGTGGAGGGAGTGTTGTCGAGGCATAGGTCAGGAAGCATAGGGAAAACCAGGAACAATTATAGAATTCACCAAAAATATTGATTTACAGTAGCAGTAACATAAAAAAAATAAACTTGTTCAGTATAACCAAGTACAAAGGTGAAAAAAAAAAACAGTAGTTTTCCTTGAGTCTCTGTGTCCCTTTTTCTTCACCTGGCAGTTGCAGCTTAGCTTCTTTATAAGTCCTTTCAACCCCCATTCTTAGCAAGCATCCTGTTTTTATAAATATCAGGCAGGAGCCGCTAGAAGACAGTGTGCTTGCTGAGGCCCTCCCTGCACAGCTCTTGCAAAAGGCTCAAAGATTTGTACTAAGGTAACCTCTAGTTTCCAACAGTTTTTGCAGTCATCTCAAATTATAAATATATACATTTCAGCAGTAACACTATATATTTTCTAAACAACAGAGATCCCAATATAAGTTACATTTCTATGCAATTATTTGCACATATTTTTATGTCAGCAGATCTAGATATGCAAGGGAGGAAAAACAGACAGCAAGGGAGGGCTGAGAGACAGTGAGAGGCAAAGAACTGCGAGCCTGTCGGGTTGATCAAGTCCAAAGTCTCAAAGGAAAATTTGGTTGCGCAACCAGACAGAGAAGAGAGAGAAAGGGAAAGATCCTTGCATTTAAACACTTTCTCCATAACAAATAGGACAGGGTCCCATTCTACCGTGTCACAGGGAGCTTGTCCAAGGGTGTCTTCTCCTTATCATATAGGGAGGAGGGGGGAACCCTGGCTGTGCCTAAAATTCAGATCCAGCTGCAACTGATCTCCTCTGTGGAGTTCCTAAAAGGGTCTGAGGCTCACACCACTGGTGTGGTTGGGCCGCTTACACTGTGTTGGACAACTTGGCCTGGATCTCCTCTGCTCCCCCTAGCAGGAGGGACAGAGCACCATGCTTGGGTCTCCCACTTGGCTGCTCCCTCTTTCTCTTCTTTCTTCCTCTTCTCTCTTTTCTCTTCTCTCCTTTCAGTACTCTGGCTAGCTGTCCAGGGGCTGGGGCCAGCTCCACACCCATGGGTGGTCCTCTGCGTCTGTCTTCTGGTTGGCATATACTTTTGAGTTAATTCCTTTCCTTTTTCTGTCCCTTGGGCTCTTTTGCCCCCAGCCTTCACTTTCTCCATCACTTTTTTCTTCTCACCAGCATGCAGAACTGAGGCAGGGGAGGGCCCGCACTAGTTATATAGCCAACCCATGAGCGCACACACGGTGTCCGCCTTGTATGTACAGTGGTGCTGGACTTCTCCCTTGAGGCAAATGCAAAAAAAGCTCCCACGGGTGCTGCACTCTGGCTGACCCCCACTAGTGATGAATGGCGAAGATACGCAGGAAGATCAAGAATTATAGTAGGTACGTAATTTTTATAGCTGGCTGTCCAGACTTGGACCCACTGCTCATCCCGGACAAGTTCAAACCTGTACTGAAACAGATGAACAAGTTCATCATGGCAGAACTAGACTTCCTGCGGACCGAGATCTGCCTCCATGTGGACTGGGCACTGAATCTTGCATCCTTTGCCCAGTTGTTTCAGGTTGAGATTTCACATCCTGTCCCGTATTTCCTGAGGCTGCTGGATTATATGGCGTCCTGCACCAGTGGGTCCTTTGGGCCTGCTGGTGGATGCACTGCCTTCAGTGGGAGCTGGGCGGTTAGTAGACTCAGTGCTTAAGCCTCTTGTATCAGCCAACCACAGTGACCCAGCTGATGTTGGATGCCATCCAGTGGTAGCTAGTTCCAGGACACCTGAGGGAGGGAATCCCTTTGTCTGCCCAGAACAGGCCATCACGCTCTAGATGGTCGCGTCTCTGGTGGGATGCAGAGCACACCTCTGAGACCACAGAGCCCACTGGTTCTGATCACCTAGGGAGTTCTGTCACCACATCAACCTGATGGAGTTCTGTGCAGTGCGCTTGGCTCTGACGGAATTCGTTCCTTTAGTCAGGGGTCAGGTCATGCAGGTCCACATGGATAACATCATGACCATGTTCTACCTGAACAGGCAGGGTGTAACTCACTTCCTTCCCATGTGTCGGGAGGTACTCCACACCTAGTGCCCCGTACACAGCTTGGATGCAGATTTGCTGGAGGTCCATGTTGCGAGAAAGAACATTCAGTTGGCAGACGCTCTCATCCGGGAAGTAGAGAAGTCGCACGAGTAGTTCCTGAATCAGTAGGTGGTGAACTACCTGTTCTTCCTGTGGGGCACACCCTTAGTGGAGCAGTTTGCTTCCTGGGAGAACGCGAAATTGAGGCTGGGTTTTTTTGCCTGCTCCCCACAGTCCAGGACACTGCTGAGGGATGCCTTTGTGAGAGCCTGGGCTCCAGGCCTTGTGTACACCTTTGCTGCCTTTTCATGATCCACAAAGTGGTGGGCAAGGCATGGAAGGACAAGCCACAGGTGATCCTGATAGCTTCAGCCTGGCCATGGCAGTTCTGGTACCCTGATCTCGTCTGTCTCAGCAGCAGGCCTCCATGGTTACTGCCTCTCGGACCAGACGTGCTGAACAGACTTCAAAGGACAGTCCTGCACCCGGACCTTCAGTCCCTGCACCATTCGGCGTGGTTCCTGGGCAACTACAGATCTTCCTGGACACAAAGTCTCCACCACTCATTCACAGTAATGGGATCTACGCTTGAGGTGCTAGGACTCAGCGGGAGCAAACGTTTCAAGAGGATCGGCGCCAGAGATGGAGCTGCGAGGAAGCGGCACCGCGAGCTGTGGCTCGTGCAGTAAAGACTACCTCGACGTCGACCCTCCAACCACCTCAGTTCCTTTTTTCCCGCCGTCGAGTGCGCTTCAGTGGTGACATCACTTGCCCGCTGGGTGTCAAACTTCAAACAAGCAGCCAAGTTTTCAGTTTGTTTTGTAATTTATCTTCGAAAGTAACAAGTAGATTTAAGTTTATTGATTAATAAAAGAAGTCTTCAGCCCTCCATTGACAGAGTCTACCATGAGCAGGTCAGATGAGGGTAGGGAGACTTCGTATGAAAGCTGTTCAGTCAGCCGGGCTGGGTCCGGTCCGCCGCCCTCCCCGGAGGGTGGGTCTGACAACGGACGGTCCAGTGCTCAGGTAGATGGGCAGTCCCCCTGAAAGCATGAAAGAAAATGGTCCCATTTTCAGCACAGTTTGGCCTCGAGTTGTTCTTTGGCACACAGGTCGAGAAAGAGAAGACATCACTCGAGGGTCGCCTTCTACATGTATCTGGCGTCGATGGTCAGTCATTGAGGCGCGTCAGTCTCCTCCTCTCTCGGAGTCGCTGGTTTCTGGCTCCGGTGCTCGACATCGGAGCCCGTCCCCACCTATTGGACGGGCCTCCGATTAGCAGTTTCACCAGTGGGCTGCTCTTATGGAGCAGTGGGCTCGGAGGTTAGTCCAGCGGCCTGGCCCAGTCACTCTGGGGCCTTCAGGCCGCTTGAGGGACCGGGTAGAGCGGTTGGACCTTTCTAGTCACACGGCGCCTTTTTCGGTGCCGTCAAATCCGTGCTAAGGTGTTTTTCCCCCTCACATGGCTGCGGCGCAGGGGTCCACACCGATGCCTGTATCTCCTGTTAATTTTCCTTCAAATCACAGTTTTTGGAGCCTTGGGACACTCTCGGAACCTTCTGCAGCTCCAGGGGCTCTGTCGGCGCCGTCTGCAGCACTTGGGCTCTGTCGGCGCTGGGGGCTCTGTCTGTGTCATTGCCTTTGTCGCACCGTGTGCTGGGCTGTTTCCAATGGCACCGACTTCCTTGGATTCAGCTCCAGGTTCTTTATCGGCACCGATGCTTGGTGCGATTCTTTCCTCTTCTAATTTCCATTCTGATTTTCACTCCTTTCCTGTCCATACAGTCCCCCCTGGACTGTCAGGACATGATTTTGAGCCTGACCCAGATCTTCGTTTGGGTGATGATGTTGAAGGAGCAGGGATTAATCCTGCTGCAGAGCCTGTGGTTGAAGACCTTTCCTTTAAGTCTCTGCTAAAAAAATTTTAATTCCACTCTTTTTCTCCATACTACAGAAATCGATCCTGGGAAGCTTTTAAGACTCCAATACCTACATGTCCCGGAGATCCCTATGGATTTAACTCCTCCGGTACAACCATCTTTTGAGACCCTTTCTCAGATGGTATGGAACAATCCTGCTTTCATCCCTTCAGTGGCTAAGTCCATAGATAGGAAATACGCTGCTCCCAAGCATCAACCCATGTTGGCCTCACAAGCTTTTGTTGATCCCATGGTAGTCTTAGCAGAGAATGACAAGGCCGTCCTCCCTCAGGCATCTACAGCTCGACCTATCAATAAAGAATCTCGTAAGATCGACACCTTAGGTAAGAGAGTCTTTGCTGCCTCCACCCTGGGTATGCATATTGCCAGCTACCAGGGCTATTTTTCTCAGTATGAGTATATCCTTTGGCATTCGCTCAAGCAAATGGTAGAAGCTCTGCCCGAGTCGGAAACTAATTCAGAGCTACTTCACACCATAACCAGGGGCATCGAGTCCAATAGCCAACAGGTTAAAGCTGCAATGGACGCTTTCGATACTGCATCTCGAGCGGCGGCGGCCATTTTTACCCGCCGCCACTCTTGGCTTCGTACTTCAGGCTTCATGAATGATGCCCAGCAGCAGGTCATGGCCTTACCCTTCGGTATATATCTGTTCAGACCCCAGGTGGAACAAGCTCTGGAGGCCACACAGAAGACTAGGTCAGCCATTAAGACAGATCGACCCGCACCCTCCCCCTTTTGGGGGGGGTACCAATAAGCATCAATTTCACAACTGTCAGTCCTTATGGGGCAAAGGCAAGGGGAGTTTTAACAAAAGCCTCACCCCGCAGCCACAAAAGAAAACACAGCAGAAGGCACAAGGCCCCAAAGCGCCCAGTGCCATCTTCTGAGTTCTTGGCCCAGGTCACACCTCAACTGCCCGAGGGGGACTCCTCCCCAGCAGTGGGAGGACATCTGACTCAGTTCTACGACTGAAAGTCTATAACAGCAGACAAATGGATCCTCCGAATTATCCGCAAGGGGCATTCGCTCAATCTTTCAGTGCGCCCCCTTCCCGGATCATCCCCCCATACGACAGCCCAGGCTGTCGGCAGTACAGTCAGACCTTCTTGCTTCCGAGGTGCAAGGCCTTCTGAATAACAGGGCAGTAGAAGTAGTTCCATCGGACCAACGAAACTCTGGTTTCTACTTCCATTACTTTCTAGTTCCGAAGAAAACTGGAGGCATGCGACACATTCTGGATCTCAGAAAGTTAAACAAATTCCTTCACAAGGAAAAGTTCAAGATGATATCTCTAGGTACCCTTCTACCTTTGATTCATCAACATGATTGGCTAGACTCCCTGGACATGCAGGATGCCTACCAACACATTCTTACACACCCAAAACACCACAAATACCTGAGGTTTGTGGCATTGGGTCAACATTATCAGTTCAGAGTCCTGCCCTTTGGGCCATCCTCAGCACCGTGGGTTTTTACAAAGTGTTGTGCAATTCTCACGGCGCATCTCAGGAAAATTGGAATTCAGTTGTTTCCATATCTGGATGACTGGCTTCTAGCAAGCCCTTCCAGGCAGGGAACTCTGGACGTCGTAGCCAAGGTTTCAGACTTCCTTGCGTCCATGGGAGTCCTGCTAAATAGCAGTTGCAACCCTCCCAGAAACTCTGTTTCATAGGCACTCTTCTGGATACCTCCTGTGCAAAAGCTTTTCTCCCAGAGGACAGAAGGAGTGATATCCTACAGATGGCCCCATACATCAGAGAAAACCTCTCGATGCAGCGGATGCTGGGTCTCATGGCATCCTCGGTGTTCGCTGTACCCCTAGTACGTCTCCACATGAGAACCTCTCAGTGGATGCTCAGTACTCAGTGGTCCCCAACCACTCACCCTCAGTCCTTTCCCATCAAGGTGACAGAACCTCTAAAGAGGTCACTCACCTGGTGGTCGCAGGAGGACAACCTTCTGGTAGGGTATCCCTTTGGTCCTCTGGATCATCAGATCTCCATTACCACTGACGCGTCTCTGATGGGGTGGGGAGCTCACTGTCAGAATCTCCACACCCAAGGTACGTGGACTCAGGACGAGTCCCGGCTTCATATAAATGTCATGGAAATGAGCCGTCCTCTATGCAGTCCGGGCCTTGAAGGACATACTCTGTCACAAGAACATTCTCCTTCAAACGGACAACAAATCAGTGATGTATTACATCAACAAGCAGGGCGGTACCCACTCTTACCCATTATGCAGGGAAGCTGTGAAAGTGTGGGAATGGTGCCTGGAGCACAAGGCTCTAATCCACGCAGTTTACCTACCAGGCGTGCAGAATGAACTGGCAGACCGTCTCAGCAGAACAGAGACAGATCCTCACAAGTGGTCTCTCGACTCAGCCGTCACTCAGAGAGTAGGGAACTCCAGACATGGGCCTTTTCGCATCCTCACTCAATGAAGAACTGCTTCTCTTCTGTTCCAGAAATCCAGGACCTTGCATTTTCTGTCAGGATGCGTTCAGGCTGCAGTGGACAAAATGCTTTTTATACGCCTTTCCTCCTCTTCCTCCAATTCAGAGGGTACTTCTCAAATTCAAGTCTCAGGGAGACAGAATGATTCTCATTGCTCCCCTCTGGCCTCGACAGATATGGTTCCCGCTGCTCAACAGTCTGTCGGTAACCCTCCCGAAGGCACTTCCCTTTCAGGCGAACCTTCTGACCCAGGGTCCCGTGGTCCATCCTAATCTGAAGGTGCTTCACATTCACGCTTGGCTCCTGAAGAGATAGAGGTGAATAGGGTCAATGTTTCCCATAGGGCTTCAGATATTCTCTTGGCTGCGCATAAACCTGCCACTAGAAAGACCTACACAGCCAAATGGAAGTGTTTCTCTCTCTGGTGTGCAAAATCCTCTTGGAACCCTTTTTCCTGCCCACCAAATAAAGTCTTGAGTACCTTTATATATATATATATATATATATATATATATATATATATATATATTTTTTTCTTTGTTCTACATTTTATATTTCCTGTCTATGTAATTGCGAACAGTATGTGTATGTGCCTCGGGACCTCCTTGTGAATGAGCTTGCTCAATGGAGTCTTTCCTGCGATGAACTTGAAGACCTCTCAAATTCAGGTCTGCAGTACTCTACTGTCAGAGTTCATCTCTGTGCCATTTCAGCTTATCATGAGCCGGTGCATTCCTTGTCTCTGGCTAGGTTACCTGTAACTAAGAGGTTTCTTAAGGGTATTCTGCATACCAGATCTCCTGTCAGATGTCCAGTCACAGCCTGGGACATTAACCTTGTGCTAGACATGCTCACTTGGAAACCTTTCAAGCCTCTATCTACCTGCAAGTTGAAGTTCCTCATTTGGAAAACGGCTTTCCTGGTGGCCATCACTTCGGCCGGTAGAGTTTCGGAAACACGTGCTCTGGTCACAGACCCCCCTGTACACTGTATTTCACAAGGACAAAGTAGTTCTTGGGACTCACCCTAAGTTTCTTCCTAAGGTTGTCTCAGAATTTCATCTAAACCAACCTTTAGTCCTACCTACCTACTTTGCTAACTTTCAGAATGAAGGGGAACGTACCCGTCATTGTTTAGATGTTAGGAGAGCACCGCGTTTCTATCAGGATAGAACAAAAGAAATTCGCAAAACTCAACAACTGTTTGTTTCCTTCAGGAAGACCTGGCTGGGTCAACCTGTCGCTATTAGGTGCATTTCAGTGTGGCTGGTAGCATGCCTCCACCACTGCTATTCTATGGCACAGGTTAAGCTTGAAGGCAGAGTGTACGCTCACTCTACTAGAGCAGTCGCGGCATCTCTGGTGGAAATCCACAATGTGCCCATTGCAGATATTTGCAATGTGGCTACATGGAGTTCAGTGCATACTTTCATTAAGCACTATGCTGTAGATGTCCATGCCGGATGACATCTGTCGTTTGGTAGGACTATTCTTAACGGTCTTCTGTCCTAAGTATGTGAGCTCTTAGTTTCTCTTGCCGCCCGTCTCGAGTTTATTAGCTCGGTACACTTCCATTAGTGTGAATGAGTGGTGGAGACGTTATGTCCAGGAGGATATGGAAATTGTGTACCTACCGTAATTCTTGATCTTCTTGGACGAAGTCTCCACCGCTCATTCGCACGCCCACCCGCCATCCCCCAAGTTCACTTCTCTGTTTTTGGTCTTCACGCCCTCAATGGCTGGTCTGTGAAGACTCTATTGTTGACCCTTCCTACACGGGTCATTCAGACATTCTTATGTCCGATTTTGTTAGGTTAGACCTCTAGGTTAGTTATGCTAAACCTCTTCGGGGGAAAAAAAGGTACTGAGGCGGTTGGAGGGTCGACGCTGTGGTAGTCTTTACTACACGAGCCACAGCTCGCGATGCCGCTTCCTCGCGCTCCATCTCTGGCACCGACCCTCTTGAAAAGTTTGCTCCCGCTGGGTCCTAGCGCCTCCAGCATAGATCCCATTAGTGTGAATGAGTGGTGGAGACTTTGTCCAAGAAGATCAAGAATTACGATAGGTATGTAATTTCCATTTCTATGCCTTGGGTCTCTTGTTGGAAGTTCTCCACATTGTGGAAGCCTCCCAGAAAGAGCTGACGCGCAGATGCTATGCCTTCAAGTGGAAGAGAGTCTCCATTTGGTGTCATGACAAAGGGCTGGATCCCATTGCTTATTCTGGACTACCTTTGGTCCCTTTCCCAGCTGAGACTGTAGGCGACAACCCGTAAGGTGCAGCTGACTGCCAACTCTGCTCAGCAGGCATGGACTCGTAAGCCAGCGGTGGCCCAGGAGAAGGTGGTCAGGTGCTTTTTCAAGGGCCTGGACCACTTGTCCCCTCCACTGCGTGTACCACTTCCATGATGGGACTTACTGCTGGTTTGGGCAGTACTCATGGGCAGGCCTTTCAGTGCACAGGTGTGAGATGTCGCATCTGTTGTAGAAGATGGCTTTCCTGGTTGGCATCACGTCATCCAGAAGGATTGAGGAGCTCCAGGCATTATCAGTGGAGTTTCCCTACCTGGTTTTCCACAGGGACAGAGTCGTCCTTCACCCCAGCCCGAAGTTCCTCCCAAAAGTGGTATGGGAGTTTTACCTTAACCTGGTGATTATTTTGCCGGTGTATTTCACCAGCCCATCTTCTGTGGCCAACTGCAGGCTCCATACCCTGGACCTGCGGAGGGTGTTCTCTTAATGTGTGAAGCGCATAGCTAGAGTGCAGGGACAGTCTCGCCAGTCACCTACGCTGAAATCGCTCCTGGTAGACCTGCAGCAAAGCTGATGATTGCAAGGTGGATTACTTCTTGGCTGGTAGGGAGCCTCCCGCAAGGCTTAGGGCTTATTCTGCCAGATATACCGCTGCCTCGGTCACTACTTCCAGGGATGTCCCCATACAGGAGATCTGTAGGGCTGCCACCGGAAGTCAGCACACACCACTATTGCATAGACTTGGAGTCGCACTTGGATGCAGGTTTTGGGACCTCGAGTCTGCAGTCTTTGTTTGCCCAATAGGGGTGTGTGCGTTGCCCCTGCCTCTGGAGAAGTGCTAGGAGTCTGCCAGAGTGTGGATAAGTGAACCACATCCACATGCCTGGGACAATAGATTACTCACCTGTAACCGTAGCTCTAGGTGTGGTATATGGTTCATGTTCACACAACCCATCCGGCCTCCCTGGCAAGTGGCACATGGAACCTGCTTCCAGCGTGTAAGATCTGATATCACAGTGTGGAGTTTATTCATTTAGTTTTTATTTACCAGGTAGGTGCACTAGACAGTACAGATGCCTGTTTTCAAACACCGCCTGGGGAAACACAAGAAGGGTGGTCAAAAGCAAGGAACAGTTATGACAACTATTCAGTACAACATAGTTCAGTACAAAGTGGACAACAATAAAATGATAGGATGGAAACACTGACTGGGAGTAATGCAGCGAGGTTCAAGGCAAACGGTCATTCAAGACAGACTGGATGGGCCTTGCGGTCCTTATCTGCCGTCAACTTCTATGTTTCTATGTTTCTACAGTACGTTTCTATAAACAATAATTGATATACAGAGCAGGGTTCTAGGATATATATCCACAGTAGCTGGGAGTGAAGTGCTTGTCATGGTATGGGAATCCTAACTGTGACCAGCCTAAGAGTTGGTTGTCGGAAGGTCTGAAATGCAGTTTTAAAGGCATTGGTGGATGAGCTCCGACAGACGATGTTTGGGATAGAGTTCCATACTGTAGGTGCTGTGAAGAATGACATCTCTGCAAGTTTGGTCCTGGTTGTAGTGATACATAGTATCTTGGGGACATTAGATCTGAGTGGATATGCCATGCTGCCAGGTTTCGGTAACAGACTGCCAATAGCAAATGTTCTTTGGGCTTTTGGAGGGAGCCAGCCAAACTTAGAATAGAGGCCACAGTGGTGGGTATACTTGTTTGTGGCTAGAGCAAATCTGCAGATATTATTGTAGGCCATGCCCCATATCTGCAGTGTGATTTTTGGAGGCAGAGCAGTAGACTGCCATTCCATGTTAGTTTGGGTAGCAGGATGCCTTGGGCAAGTGCTGTATGGGCTGAGGGCAAAAGGCTGTCTTTAACTTTGTGAAAGTCCAAGTCTGGCGTTAACAGCCTTGCATTTAGTGGAGAGTTGCTCCAGTAAGTCTAGGGAGGCATCAAGTGTCACTCCACAGTAATTGAAGTTAGTGACTATGGTAAGACGAGATCCATTAATGCACTGGACAGCGAGTGGGATATTGCACTTTCTTAACTTATGGGCTGAAGCAGAGCCAAATAGCATGGCTTGTGTTGTGTTTAAGAGTAGCTTACTGGATAGGAGCCATAGAGTGGAGGTCGTAAGTTAGGTGGCTATTTGGTTCGGGGATACAACGGGAGCCAGTGTAGAGAGCAAGGTTGTCGGCATGAAGAATTAGGGTGCAGTGTTTGAGACTAGTGTGGATGAAATTTATGTGAATGGAAGAGGGGACCCCAGTTGTGGTAGCAGAAGGGTCTGACAGGATGTGCCCCAGTTTAACTCGTTGATACCTGTTACCCAGATAGCTTCTGAACCAATTCAGAGTCAGGAGAGAGGCTCCCAAAGTACTTAATTTGTGACATAATAGAGTGTGATCAACTAGGTCAGGTGCTTTTTTGAGATGAGTGAGTTTGCCTCAGTCCATGGTGGAGGAGATAGAGGGGGAGAGTGACGAGAGCACTGTTAGTGTTGAGGTATTTATGAAAACCATGCTGCGCAGCAGACATGAGATTACAGGAGGAGAGACATTCAGTCACCTGGGAGGAGACCAGCTTTTCAAGAATTTGTTTAATACCAAGAGCATTGTAATGGGTCTGTAATTATTGATGTTTGTTCAGTCCCCTTTCTTGTACACACAAACGTGTGACAGCGCTATGGGTTTTAAAACATGGGTTAAATTAGACCCACTGGTGTAAAAAAATGTGGCTCAAAACCTAATCGCAAGTAAAAATTTCACCAGTACAGAAACTTAAATTTGCTAAGTGAAAATACTTTTCTATTGTTTACTTTTCCGTCTTTCAGATATTATTATAGCCCAAGTGCACCACTTTGGACTCGCTGTCGGGTGGAAACGGTAATTTCTAGGGACATGGATATGTTGTTCATCCACACTCATTGGCAGGTATCCTTGCCGCTTTAAATCTTGCCGGAAGGTCTTCAAGCTTGCTCCTCCCACCCACCCGGGTGGTATAACTCTCGGCTCCGCCCCATGACGCCAGATCTTCCTTACCGCTTGGAAGCTCAGGTTCCCTCCTTAACGCTCTGCGTTTGAGACTAGTTCCTATTTCTCCGTTTGCGGATTTAAAATAAATTTTGCGAAAAGACTTCCAGTCTTGATCCCTCGGCGACTGCGATGGACAAATCGACTCAGTTTCGGAGATGCCCATGCGGGCAGAGAAGATGTCTCGGACGATCCACACTCCACGTGTGTCTACTGCTTAGGCCTTGACACGACCCGCGAGCTGCGACCTGTGCTCATCTTTCTCGGCCCTCGTCCTCGAAGACCGTGCTGCCCGGTGCAACTGGGCCGTCGAGGCGTTTCCCTCAGTGAAGTCCAAGAGGCCCGGTTGGCGGTGTCTACGCGGCGGGTCGGGCGGATCAGCTCAGCGGATGATCGCCGAAGAGGAGGCGCCGGGCCGTATCTTCCTCGCCGCCGCATTTATCCCGCTTTCTCTGGGTTCTTCCTGCAACGGCTTCTTTAAGAGCTTTGTCTGTCCCTCTCCACTAAGGAGAAGGGCTCTACGCCTGCTGGACCTTATTCTCGGTCCAAAAGAAGGACAGGGTAAGTCCTCCGGCCGACGCTCTTGGGAGCGGGAAAGGTCCCTCTCCCCGAGTCGTCGACCGTCGACTTCGGCCACTGGCCTCACGGTGTCCCCGTCAGGTCAGTTGACCGAGACTCCCACCGAATAAGTCGAGATTTTTCTCGACCCGTTGGACGGGCTGTCTCCTTTAGCAGCTGAGATTCCCCTCTCCCCGGTTCCCCCGGGAGGAGTTGGGGATCCCGTGGGCTCGCCTGTGCCTCCGGTTCCGGAGCCCTCGGATGGACCATCCGAGCCGAAGGGAGTGCCGGTTCCGGCCGACACCTCCCCGCACCGACCTCGGAAATTCCGGGACTCTCTGTCTCGGACCTCTTCGCGGTCCAGCCGATCCCACCGTCATAGGCGGTCTCTGTCTCGGCTTTTGTGATAAGCGGCGTCGCCGCTCGTCTCTCGGCCCTCCTCGGACGAGGGGAGGCTTCGGCGTAAATTACGTCGACGGTACGAGGACCTTATGTTGCAACAGCTCCTGGCCGGGAGTAAGTCGACCCCGTCGCCTTCCCCCGCCATTAAGTGGCTGTCACCGGAGCGGCCGACACAACCCCTCGACTTATCCGAGGAGCCTATACCCAGGCCGGTTGTTCGGCCAAAACCAGCTGCTCCACCGATTCCGGTGGAACCTCCGCCTCCACAGCCACCAATTGGGGCTCCGACCAAGGATTCTCGGTCGGCTAAGGGTCTACCCCATTGGCTGTGGGCAAGCTGCAACTTTTTCCCTTTTTGCCCTATCTAGCACTGTTCCTGCATGTGATATCTTCCAGATAATCAGATACTTGTTTGACATTTGAGGGATAGGTTAAAATTGTGTTACTGGTAGGGCAAGCTCGGCTGCAGCACTCTCAAGAATTTTAGATTCAAGTTCATCTGAGCTGGCAGACTCAGACATAGCAATTTGCATTAAGAGCCAAAATACCTCACGGCAGAGATTGCTTTGAAGTAGAAAAGAGGATGGCATGGGCTGGTTTCGGGAGAGGGAGGGTAAGAGTAGGAGTTAGAAGAGGTATGAACGACACCTATGTAGGCTGAGAAGTCTGCAAAACAATGATTCAGCGCATTTGCAGTGGTCACCGGGTTGTTACAAGTTACACCGTCAATATTTAGATCTCTTGGTGTATGGTTGCCAGCCTGACCTAGTACTTGTTTGATGTTATTCCAAAACAGTTTAGGGTTATTGGCCGAAGCAGCAAACAGAGATTTTAAAGTAGAGAATTTTGCTACATCTGATGGTCTTTTTACAAGCATTCCTAAGCATTCTGTAATTGTTCCAGTTAGCAGCAGTCCTGGATGTAGACTAGCTGGCATCCTACTATTTAATGAGAGTCAGCAAGAGGCGATCCAGCTATGTGATGGCAGGTCCTCGTACCCTTCTTGAGGTAAGGGGAGCAAGTTTATTTTGAATCCCTATGATTACTTCTTAGAACGCATATAGGTCATGTTTACGTAGTTTGTGGTCCACATTTGTGACAAGTCCACTCTTTCAATTTCATGTTTAAGCATGACGGGGTCACAGCTTAGAGAACTCACAGAAATTAATAATTCTAGGAGCGTGGCTGAGGAAACGGCTGAACCGGCCAAGATTTCTCTCGACCCAATCAAGCCTCTGTCGCGGACTTCAGTCGATGACTCCTTGGAAAGGACACCTATCCCTTCCTTCCCCGACGAGGAGACACAGCCCTCGGGTGTCCTGATCGAGGGAAAGGTGCCGGAACCTCAGTTCTCCCCGACTCTGGCTTCTCCCGATCGAACCAGCCGACCCCTTCGGTCGAGAAAAACTAAAGAAAGGTCACAAGCACTCCAGGAAGAGGCATCGCCACCGATCCTCATCTTCCTTGGATAAGGAGAGACTTCGACGCAAGCTCCATCGACGTTATGAGGATCTCGTGTGGCAACAGCTGATTCTGACCGGTGAAAAGCCGGCTCTACCAGCAACACAGGCCATTACTTGGCCCCAGCCTCTCAGGCCGACCCCTCCGGAACTGAAGGCCTCGGTTCCCCCACCCGGAGGGCAGGCACGCATTCCAGCTTGGCCTGTTTCGGTCTCCCCACCGATATTGGTGGAACCACTGCCTAAGCAGCCTCAGGGAAGGGCTCCCTCGAAAGAGGACTGGATAGACACCGGCCTCCCCAATCGTCTGTCCATTACTGTATCCCCAGTCTCCCTCGCGTGTCGAGGAGACATAAGCGAGAAGACCTTTATATCCCGACTCTTGGACTCGGATGCCACTGGTCTGCACTCGCATCCGAGGATGACAGTATCAGTGGCGAGCTTGGAAGAAGGTCCTTGCTCTTTTCAGGGCATCCTCCGCTGATTTCCGGAATCGACAGAATGCCTTGGAGCCTATCAAAGAAGGTGGAATACCCCTTGCAGGATATCCCTCAGAGGGGATACCCTGACGGAGAACCTTTCTAGTGGCGAAGCCATTGTTGGCCTGGCTCTTGAGCTATGGCAGCGCCCTGCCTCCTGCCCAGCTCCGTCTGCCCGCATGACTTGCATATTGAAGGGTACATAGGCGGGAGACCCTTATATCCCAACTCTTTGGACTCAGATACCACTGGTCTACACTCACACCCCAATGATGAGTTGTCAGTGACAGGCTTGGAGGAAGGTCTTTCCTCTTTCCAGGGCATCCTCTGTCTTATTTCAGAGTCAACCCGGTATGCCCTTGGAGCCTATCCAAAAGAAGGCGGAATATCCTCTCACGGATATCCTTAAGAGGGGGATACCCCGACGGAGGATTTCCCAGTGTCCAAAGCCATTATTGGCCCGGCCCTTGAGCTATGGCAATGCCCTGCCTCTTGCCCGGCTCCGTCTGCCCACATGACTCGCAAGTACACTGTACCTATGGGGTCCCTGGTGGATTTCACAGAGCATCCCTCGGCCGAGAGCCTTGTGACTGCTTCTGTGTTTAGATGCACGGGTAGCTCAGCTGACACGGACAAGGAGTCCAAGAATATGGACCATTCTGCCCGGAAGGTTTATGCGGCCTCATCCTTGGGCCTTCGTCAGGCCAGCTCGGCTGTGATCATGGCACACACTTCTCTCATGCTCTCTTGGGGTCACTAGATGAAGTCCTCCCTCATCTCCCAGTGGACATGCAGACCACGGTGAAGCAGTTCCGTGACCAGGGCCGTGCTGTTGCGAAACAGCAGCTACAGATGGCCCTGGACATTGGAGATTCCTGTGCCCGCTCCTCAGCAGCCACAGTGGCCACTCGCCAGAGGGCCTGCCTGAGGTTATCCTCCTTTCTGGCGGATACTCAGCACAAGTTAGCTGACGTGCCTTTCCTTGGCACCGACCTCTTCATTCTGGGAGTGGCAGGTCACCACCGGTGAATAGAGCAGTCCAATGCCAAGGCCCAAGCAGTGTCCACAACAGCCCCGTAAAGGAGGCCGAGGTGCCAGTCCAGGAGCCTCCTCCTCCTCCTCTAAGCCTGCTCAGTGACGGGTCAGGGGTTGCCACCCCTACACCCGTCACGCCAGCTCTGGGTCCTCCTGTGGGGGGCCGGCTCCGCCACTTTCTTTCCACCTGGTCTGGTATCACTTCGGACAGGTGGGTTCTGGAAGTGGTCAGCCAGGGACTGCCTCTAGAATTTGAGCAGTACCCTTCCAGCCGAGCCAGCGCCCCTCGGGAGAATAGGATCTCGGCTCGCACTCAGTCAGCCCTTCGGGACGACATTGCTCAGCCCCTCTGCAAGGAGGTGGTAGCTCCCGTGCCGGATCCCCCTACAGACCCAGGCTTCGTGTCCAGGTACTTCCTGGTGCCCAGGCGGACGGGGAGTTGGTGCCCTATCCTAGATCTCCACGACCTGAATCAATATCTCAGGTCTTGCACCTTTTGGACGGTAACTCTGAACCAGATCATACCATCTCTGGAGCAAAACATGTGGTTCTGTTCACTGGATCTACAGGACGCGTTCTTTCACGTCCCAGTCCGTCTGTCCCATAAGCGGCTGCTCCACTTCAGGGTCGAAGGGACCCTGTACGAGTTCCAAGCCATGCCGTTCGGCCTGTCATCGACCCCTCTGGTCTTCACCAAGTGCATTGCAGTGGTGGCAGCCCATCTTCAGCGTTGAGGAGTTCAGATATACCCCTGTCTCAACGACTGGATCCTGGCGGGTTCCTCCCTTCAGGAGGTGGAGAGGTCCAGGGATCTGGCCCTCCGAACCTGCTCCCAACTCGGCCTCCTTATTAATGAGGCCAAGTCGAAACTCGTACCGTCTCAGGTGGTTGGTTTTATCGGGGCAGAGCTCGACTCTTGTCAAGCCAGAGCTCGGCTCCCGGCGGACAAGGCGGAGGTTCTCTCGTCCTTTGCCCAATCATTTCTGATTGGGCACTTGCGCCCTGCCCGGGACTTTCTGCGCCTTCTGGGCTACATGGCGGCTTGCAGCCCGGTGGTCCGTTGGTCCAGGTGGCACATGCACCCCCTCCAATGGGAGCTGGCCGCCCAGTGGACTTGGCGATATGGCCACTTCGACCAGCTGATCACTGTAACCCAGAATATGTGGGACGCTCTCCAGTGGTGGATCGTCCCAGACCGATTGCAGGAAGGAATCCAGTTTGTCCACCCCTAGATGACAGTCGTCCTGATGACCGATGCCTCTCTCATGGGCTGGGGAGCCCACAAGGAGACAACAGGGCCCATGGGTTCTGGACCCCCGAGGAGTCCCGATGCCACATCAACCTGTTGCAGCTCAGAGCAGTGAGACTGGCCCTGTCGGCTTTCGCTCCTCAGCTCTGGGGTCAAGTGGTTCAAGTCCAGACAGACAGTACCATGACCATGTACTACCTCAACAAAAGGGCCGCATGCACTCCCGTCTGCTATGCAAGGAGGTGCTCCGAATCTGGACCCTCATCAGCGGGTTGGAGGCGGATCTCCTTGCCATCCATGTGGCAGAAGTCTCTAACCAACTGGCGGATGCTCTCAGCCGCTTAGGCCAGACATCCCACAAGTGGTCTCCCCATCCAGAGGTAGCTTACAGTCTGTTCTCCCATTGGGGCAAACCGTTGGTGGACCTGTTTGCCTCCAAGGAGAACACCAAGCTGAGACTGTACCATGCCCTCCCCCCTCAGCAGGGCTCGCTGCAGGGGGATGCCTTCTGAGGCCGTGGACCCCAGGCCTCCTCTGTGCCTTCCCTCCATTTCCCTTGATCCACAAGGTGCTACTCAAGGTGAGAAGGGACAAGGCGAAGGTGATTCTGGTAGCCCCAGATTGGCCCCGCCAGTTCTGGTATCCAGATCTCCTCAGCCTCAGCGCCCTAGGCCGGCTTTGTACATGCCCGGACCTGATATCATTGAACCAGGGGAAGGTATTCCATCTGGACCTTCAATCCCTGCACCTCACAGCCTGGTACCTGAGCAGCTAGAGTTCCAGGCTCTGGGTCTTTCCGAGGATGTCTACACTGTGGTGGAGGCATCTCGTAAGGAATCGACCAGGAAATGTTATGCCTTCAAATGGAAAAGGTTTTCCATTTGGTGTCATGGTAAGAGTCTGGACACCTTATCCTGTTCTGTGGCTAACATTTTAGACTACCTTTGGTATCTCTCCAAAAGGGGTCTATGGTTATCGACTCTTCGGGTGCACCTGGCAGCCATCTCTGCTTACCAGGCGCGGGCCGGTCAGCCGACATTGGCAGAGGAGACAGTGGTCGGGCGCTTTTTCAAAGGCCTGGATCACATATCCCCTCCGGTGCATGAACCTCCACCTCCGTGGAATCTCCTGCTGGTTTTGGCAAAGCTCATGGGCAAGCCATTCGAACCCATGCACAAGTGTGAGCTCTCACACTTGTCGAAGATGGCCTTCCTGGTGGCTATCATGTCAGCCAGAAGGACAGTGGACTCCCCTTATCTGGTCTTTCACAGGGACAAAGTTGTCCTGCACCTCCACCCGAAATTCTATCCGAAAGTGGTGTCAGAGTTTCACCTTAACCAGGTGTTGACTCTGCCGGTATACTACCCTAACTACACCTCAGACACCGAGTACAGGCTCCATATTCTGGACCTCAGACATGCTCTCTCCTATTATATGGAGAGGACGGTGAAAATTTGGGGAGAGGTTCGCCAGCTGTTTGTCACCTATGCTGAAGCCACTTCTGGCAGACCTGCTGCGAAGCGGACCATTGCTAGATGGATTACATCATGCATAGGTCTGTGCTATAAATTGGTGGGCAAGGAGCCTCCCAGAGGGCTAAGAGCTCATTCTGCCCGCCATACTGCTGCATCAGTGGCTGCTTCCAGGGACATCCCTATCCAGGAGATCTGTCAGGCTGCTACCTGGAAATCAGCAAACACCTTCCTTACCCACTACCACATCGACCTTGTTCATCCACACGCACCCATCCAACCTCCCCGGCTTTAGGCACGCCACCTTGCTTCCAGCGGGCTAAGATCTGGCGTCATGGGGTGGAGCCGAGGTTTTTACCACCCGGGTGGGTGGGAGGAGCCAGCTTGAAGAATTTCCGGCCAGATTTAAAGGGGAAAGGGACATGCCAGAGAGTGTGGATGAACAACATATACCGCTCCTAGAACTACTGTTACAGGTGAGTAACCTGTTCTTCTGGGGCGTGCCTTAGGATACTTCACCCTCCAGACAATGTACAAGGGAATGATCACTTACAGAGTTAGGGAGTACACACCTGAGCAGATAAATCTGTCAGGACGAGGTGTAAGTATCCAGTCTAATAAGGTGGAGGACAAGCCAGTACTCGCACTTCTAGTAGGCTCAGAGATAAGGTGATGTAGCTACAGCTTATTTAGGGAGTGTTCTGTCTATTGCATGAACCGAAAGCCAGTCGATACTGAAGTCATCAATTAAGAGAGACACATTCTTTTGCACAAGTGAACCAACAGAGTTCATTGGAGGGGAGGGCATGCTGGGTTCCAACTGGGAGGTTGTAGGCACAGAAGGTGTGCAGTTTTTTTTCATGTTACCTACAGTAGGAGGAGGGTTACTTGGCAAGATTCTAAGTGGGGGAAGAGTTTGGGGATATACCACCCGGGTGGTGGCAAGAGCTTAGCTTAAAGATGTCTGGCCAATAACACTGCTTCAGTAGAACTGCCAGAGTGTGGATGTGAACCATATGCCTCTCTTAGAACTACAGTTACAGGTGAGTAACCTGTTCTTTCTTTGCCCTAAAAGATATTCTAATGCAGTGTGGCAGGTGCGGCATAGAAACAGACAATAACGGCAGAAAAAGACTAGCAGTCCATCCAGTCTGCACAAGTTCCCTATAATCCCTGGAACCTACTGCTCCTCCAGGGCATTAACCTTCCATGTCCTCTCCCATTCTCGTCCTTAGTCCTGTCACCCCAGGCAACCACTATTCCCTTCATTCAGTCCCAGCCTTGCTTGTATCCTCTGACTGTTTTCGCATCCACCACCTTGGCCAATAGACTGTTCCAAGGTTCCACCACCCTTTCCATAAAGCAGGTCCCTCCTGAACCTCTCTTCTGTTAATTTTCACTGGTGTCCAGTTGACTATGAATTGGCACGCAGGCTCAGTAGTTCCCTGCAGTTCACTTTGGCACAGCATGAACTGTATAAAAATACTTCCGTTTTTCTTTTTTCTGTGGCTCATAAAATACCCGTTGTGTGGGAGTATGCTGGTTTACTGAAAGCCTATAGACCATTGCTGTGCCCTGTTGCTATCCCATTTTTGATAATCAAATTGATCCTGCGATATTGCTGTGCTTATAATGGGAGGATCATTATGTTCTACTAGGAGACATTTACAATCCAAGATGTGAGGCTTCAGCGCTGACTTGGGAATGAGTAGACTAGTCTGGGAAACCATGGCTAATAATAGGCTTCCTGCCATGTCTTAAGTTATTTCTTACACTAGAAGACTATTTTCAGCCACAGAAGCCATCAGCCAACATATTGTTTGTATGAAATGTCATCAGCCAGATTCAGGGAGATATTGGGTAGCAGTGTTCTTCAGATAGTGCTAGGGTGACAGGGAAGGGGCTGAGCTGTGGGAATGTGGTGAACCAAAGTCTGAGAATTGGGGCTGTTCATATATCTGTCCCAGGCTTAAGAGTTGTAAAGGTCAGGTATGAGTGTTTTTCCAACACAGACAGTGGATTCTGACTTGGGAGAGAGAACAGACCTGTTCTTCTAAGGTGTTGTGTTTTGATGTATATCGTGGTTTTTTTTTTTTTTTGTGTCTCGTGCATCAATAGGTACAGCTAATCTATTTTATTGGCTATTCCATTGATTCATCTCTGGGAGCTCAAGGTAAAAGCAATAATAAATCTGATGCAGAGCAGGGGTGAGGTGTACCTGGAGTGACTAGATGGCTCCCTGTGTCCGACAGCCTGGCCGTGTTTGGTGTGTAGCAAGATCCTGTGGTGGAATGAGAAGGGCACAGCTCGAATGAGTCGGAACCAGGCTGGTGACAGTATTGATAAAGTAAGCAAGCCCAGACAGTTGACCACCAGGGGGTCTTGGGTGGTTTTGTGATACTGAGATAATGTTGAGCACCTATTTGCTGTGTTTGTCTGCATTCATGTACCTCACTACCAGTATTTTTCTCCCTGTTTTCTAAAACACTTGGATATGCAGCATATCACATTAGTTATGTAAAATCAAGGTCTTCCTGGACATAAAGTCTCCACCACTCATTCACACTAATGGGAGTTCGCTGGAGGCGCTAGGACCCAGCGAGAGCAAACTTTTTCCAGAGGGCCGGCGCCTGAGATGGAGCAGCGAGGAAGGCACCACGAGCCCCAGCTCATGTGGTAATGACCATCTCGGCATTGTCCTCCAGCTGCCTCAGTTCCTTTTTCCCGCTGTCGAAAAGGCCGCTAAGACGACGTCGCTCGCCGTCCGGGAGTTAAACTTCACTAGCAGCAATAGTTAGTTTATTGTTTTGTTATTAGAAGGAGCCGCCACACCCAGAAATGCCGTGCTGTGGTCAAATAAAGAGTACATAAAAAAGCAATGGAAGACCCGCACCTTTGCTAAAGGCTACAACGTATGCCACCCAAGAGTAAAAAAACTCTATTTCAGAGTGAAACTCACCAGCTCAGGCTTCTTGCATCCAAATTTCCTTTATTAAAGAAGATCACCAGAGCCATACAGTCCACAGTTTGAAATATACACACACACCGCTCCCTACGGCTTAACTTTTACTTCTGATCACCTGACGCGTTTCGTCCAATCAGAGCGTTTATTGTTTTGTAGAATTATTTCAAATCGGTACCAATTATATATTTTAATTGTACAACAGAAGTCTTCAGCTCTCCATTGACGGAGTCAACCATGAGCAGGTCAGGTGATGGTAGGGAGGCTTCGTATGAAAGCTGTTCAATCAGCCGGGCCGGGTCCGGTCCACCGCCCTCCCTGGAGGAGGGGTCTGACAACGGACAGTCCAGTGCTCAGGGGGATGGTCGGTCCCCCCGAAAGCATAAAAGGAAACGGTCCCATTCTCGGCGCCATTCTGCCTCGAGTTCTTCTTCGAGACATAGGTGGAAGAAGAAATGGTATCACTCGAGGTCACCCTCTGGTATGTCTGCATGTAGATGGTCCGTTATTAGAGCCAGCCACCGGACTCCACCTCTATTGGAGTCACCGGTTTCTGTCTCTGGTAGCTGACCTCTTCGACACCGGATCCCTTCCCCACCTATTGGAGGAGCTTCCAATGAGCAGTTTCACCAGTGGGCTGCTCTTATGGAGCAGTGGGCTCGGAGGTTGGTCCAGTTGCCCGGGCCAGTCAGTCTGACGCCGGGGCCTTCTGGACATTCAGTTTTGGAGGGACGAGTAGGGCAGTTGGGCCTTCCTAATCATGTGGCACCTTCTTCGGTGCCGATGAGTCCGCACTCAGGTGTTTATCCCCCTCACATGGCTGCGGCACAGGGGTCCACACTGATGCCTCTGTCTCCTGCCATTTTTACCTCAAATCGCTGTGGGCTCTCTCGGCGCAGTCTGTGCTGCTGCGGGCTCTGTCAGTGCCATGCACGGCATCAGCGCCGTGCGCAGCACCAGGGGCTCTGTTGGCGCCGTCTGTGGTGCCATGGGCTCTGTTGGCGCCGTCTGTGGCCCCGCTTCGGCTAGCGCCTTCCTACTTGTTCTCAGCGCCATTTTCCTCTACACTGCCTGGGACTGGTGCGGCGCCAGACAGTCTTTAGGGCTTCTTGACTCCGATTCTTTCTTCCTCTGTTCTTCCTTCTGATTTTCACTCCTTTCCTATATATACAGTCCCCCCTGGACTGTCAGGAGATGATTTTGAGCTTGACCCAGATCTTCGCCTAGGTGATGATGTTGATGACACAGCCCTGAGAGCAGGGATCAATCCTTCTGTAGAGCCTGTGGTTGAAGACCTTTCCTTTAAGTCTCTGCTCAAAAATTTAAATTCTACTCTTTCTCTCCAGACTACAGAAATTGATCCTGGGAGGCTTTTGTGACTCCAGTATCTTCATGTCCCGGAAATCCCTTTGGATTTAACCCCTCCGATACATCCCTCTTTTGAGACACACTCTCAGATGGTGTGGAAGAATCCGGCTCTCATTCCTTCCGTGGCCAAGTCCATAGATGGGAAGAATGCACCTCCCAAGGATCGCCCCACTTTGGCCGCATAAGCCTTTGCTGATGCCATTGTAGTCTTGGCAGAGAACGATAAGGCTGTCCTTCCTCGAGGTTCCACAACCCAACCAATGAATAAAGAATCTCGCAAGACATACACCTTAGGTAAGAGAGTCTTTGCTGCCTCAACCCTGGGTATGCGCATTGCCAGTTAGCAGGGCTGTTTTTCTCAGTATGAGTATGTACCCCCCGCTCCCACCACTGTGATCTCTACAGTACCCTCGCCTTCTCCTCCCTCGAAAATCGACACCTACTGCACTGCTGCAAGTTTGTTTCAAAATTCTGGCTTGGCACTCTCCTCTCTTACCTCTCCTCCTTGCTGTTGTCGGCTCCCACTCCACCTCACTTCCCTCCAATCCCTTGACACCAGACTACTAAATATTCCCAGTCGTAAGACCTCAGCTGGAACAGCCTTCTCGTACTATTTCCCGAAACTCTGGAATGCGCTCCCCCCTCAAATTCATTACTCTTCCTCTACCTATTCCCTATCAGCTGCACTGGCCAACTACCTTGCGGTAAACTGTGCCTGCACCCCTTAATAAATGGCACCCCCCCCCATCAATTCCCATGCCTGCCAGCGGCACACCCTACACTGGAAGCTGGCTTATATATCTAAAGGCACTTCTCGCCTTATCGCACTTCTGCCCCTCTCTGTCCTGCCTAGACTGTATTTTACAGCACCAATCTGTGCTCCATGTGGGTATGTTGTATGTCTGAACTTACTGTATAGACTGGTATATGCTTTTTACTGAATGTCTAGCCAATGCTGTAAACAAGTAATTCCAAGCTACTCAGTACATCTGTTTAATGTATCTCTATTGCGTTACGTATCTCTGTACATCAATTTAATGTATCTCTATTGTGATAACCTGCGTGTTATCCTCCCTGTGTACCCCTTCCCCCAGGTCGCACCAGGAGACGAGCATTGTTTTGCTCAGTGTGCCTTTCCTGGTGAAACCATTTCAATAAATAAAATAAATACTTTGGCATTCCCTCAAAGAAATGGTAGAAGCTCTGCCCGAATCGGAAGTTAGCTCAGAGCTACTCCAGACCATAACTAGGGGTATCAAATCCAATAACCAACAGGTTAAAGCTGCAGTGGACGGCTACGATACAGCCTCCCGGGCATCAGCAGCTGGCATCTGTACCCACCGCCACTCTTGGCTATGTACTTCGGGCTTCACGAATGACGCCCAGCATCCAGGTCATGGCTTTACCTTTTGACGGTATGAATCTGTTCGGGCCTCAGGTGGAGCAAGCTGTGGAGGCCAAGCAGAAGACTAGGTCTGCCATTAAGACGGCTAGACCTGCATCTGCCCCTTCCCGAGGGGGTGCGAACAAGCATCAGTTTCACAATCGTTGGTCCTTTTGGGGCAGTGGAGGTTTTAACAAAGAACACAACCCTCAGCCACAAAAGAAAGCGCAGCAAAAGGCACAAGGGCCCAAAGCGCCCAGTGCCACCTTCTGAGTTTCTGGCCCAGGTCCCACCTCAACTGTCCAAGGGGGACTCCTCCTCAGTGGTGGGAGGACGTCTGACTCAGTTCTGCAATCAGTGGAAGTCTATAACATCAGACAAATTGGTCCTCCAGATAATCCACGAGGGGGTACTCTCTCAATCTTTTGGAAACCCCTCCGGATCATCCTCCCAAACGACAGCCCAGGCTGTCGGCAGTACAGTCAGACCTTCTTGCTTCCAAGGTTCAAGGCCTTCTGAACAACAGGGCAGTAGAAATAGTTCCGCTGGATCAACGAAACACAGGTTTCTACTCCCATTATTTTCTGGTCCTGAAGAAACACCGGCGGCATGCACCCCCATTCTGGATCTCAGTAAGTTAAACAAGTTCCTTCACAAGGAGAAGTTCAAGATGATATCACTAGGTACCCTGCTACCTTTGCTTCATCGACACGATTGGCTAGCCTCTGTGGACATGCAGGATGCCTATCAACACATTCTTGTACACCCAAAGCACCACACATACCTAAAGTTCGTGGCATTGGGTCAGCACTATCAGTTCGGAGTCCTGCCCTTTGGGCTGTCCTCGGCGCCTCGAGTTTTTACAAAGTGTTGTGAAGTTCTCGTGGTGCACCTCTGGAAAATCGGAATACAAGTGTTCCCGTATCTGGATGACTGGTTCCTAGCAAGTCCCTCCAGACAAGAGACTCTGGAGGCCGTGACCACGGCCTCAGACTTCCTCACGTCCATGGGAGTCCTGCTGAATCTCAACAAGTCGCAGTTGCAGCCCACCCAGAAGCTCCTCTTCATAGGAACTCTTCTGGACACCTCCTGTGCAAAGGCTTTTCTTCCAGAGGACAGAAGGAGCAATATCTTACAGATGGCCTGATACATCAGAGAACACAGCTCGGTTCGAGATATCTCGATGCAACGGATGCTGGGCCTCATGGCATCCTCGGTGTTCACTGTACTCTTAGCTTGTCTCCACATGAGAACCTCTCAGAGGATGCTCAGTACTCAGTGGTCCCCAACCACTCACTCTCAGTCCTTTCTCATCAAGGTGACGGAACCTCTGAAGAGATCACTCGCCTGGTGGTTGCAGGAGGACAGTCTTCTGGAAGGCTATCCCTTTGGCCCTCTGGATCATCAGATCTCCATTACCACGGATGCATCCCTGATGGGTTGGGGAGCCCACTGCCAGGATCTCCACACCCAAGGTACGTGGACTCATGACGAGTCCCAATTTCACATAAACGTCCTGGAAATGAGAGCCATGCTCTATGCAGTCAGAGCCTTGAAGGACATACTCTGTCACAAGAACATTCTCCTTCAAACGGACAACAAAGCAGTGATGTACTACATCAACAAACAAGGTGGCGCACACTGTTACCCATTATGAAGGGAAGCAATGAGAGTGTGGGAGTGGTGCCTGGAATACAAGGCTCTGATTCAGGTGGTTTACCTGCCAGGAGTACAAAACGAGCTGGCAGACCATCTCAGCAGAACAGAAACGGATCCTCACGAGTGGTCTCTCGACTTAACCGTCGTTCACTCACTCTTCAAACAGTGGGGAATTCTAGACCTGGACCTTTTTGTGTCCCCATTCAACGCAAAACTGCCTCTCTTCTGCTCCAGAAATCCAGGACCTGATGTTTTCTGTCAAAATGCGTTCAAGCTGCGTTGGACAAGACGCTTTCTATACGCCTTTCCTCCTCTTCCCCTAATTCAGAGGGTACTTCTCAAATTGGAGTCTCAAGGGGGCAGAATGATTCTCATTGCCCCCTTCTGGCCTCGGCAGATATGGTTTCCACTATTCAACAGTCTTATCGGACCCCCAAAAAAAGACGCTTCTCCTTCAGACGAATCTTCTGACCCAGGATCCTGTGGTCCATCCCAACCTGAGGTCGCTTCACCTTTACGCTTGGCTCCTGAACAGATAGAGTTGAATAGGTTCAATGTTTCTCGTAGAGTTTGATATTCTTTTGGCTGCGCGTAAGCCGGCCACTAGAAAAACCTACACAGCCAAATGGAAGCGTTTCTCTATCTGGTGCACAAAATCCTCTTAGAACCCTTTTTTCTGCCCACCGAATAAAGTCTTCGAGTAACTTTTAGACCTCTCAAATACAGGTCTGCAGTACTTCACAGTCAGAATTCATCTTTGTGCCATTTCGGCATATCACGAGCCGGTACTTTCCATGTCACTGGCTCAGTTACCTGTAGTTAAGAGGTTTCTTAAGGGTATTCTGCATACTAGGCCTCCTTTCAGACGTCCAGTCGCAGCCTGGGGCATTAACCTTGTGCTAGACATGCTCACTCGTAAACCTTTCAAGCCTCTAGCTACTTGCGACTTGAAGTTCCTTACGTGGAAAACAGCCTTCCTGGTGGCCATTACTTCAGCCTGTAGAGTTTCTGAAATACATGCACTGATCACAGACCCCCCGTACACTGTATTTCACAAGCACAAAGTAGTTCTTAGGACTCATCCTAAGTTTCTCCCTAAGGTTGTCTCAGAATTCCATCTAAACTAACCTTTAGTCCTTCCTACCCACTTTGCAAACTTCCAGAATGAAGGGGAGCGTACACTTCATTCACTGGATGTTAAGAGAGCGCTGCGTTTCTGTCTAGATAGAACAAAAGAAATTTGCAAGGCTCAACAACTGTTTGTTTCCTTCAGCGAGACCTGGCTGGGTCAACCTGTCGCTATCAGATGCATTTCAGCGTGGCTGGTGGCATGCTTTCGCCACTACTATTCTATGGCACAGGTCAAGCTGGAAGGTAGAGTGTACGCTCACTCTACTAGAGCAGTAGCGACATGTGTGGCGGAAATCCGTAACGTGCCCATTGCAGATATTTGCAATGCGGCCATCTGGAGCTCCGTGCATACTTTCGCTAAGCACTGTGCCTTGGATGTCCATGCCAGACAACATCTGTCGTTTGGCAGGACTATTCTTAATGGACTTCTGTCCTAAGCTTGTGAGCTCTTTATCTAATGCTGCCCATCTCGGGGATTATTTAGCTCAGTACTTTCCCATTAGTGTGAATGAGTGGTGGAGGCTTTATGTCCAGGAAGATATGGAAATTACATACCTACTGTAATTTTTGATCTTCTTGGACAAAGTCTTCTCCACTCATTCATACGCCCACCCACCATCCCCCGAGCTCAATTCCCTGTTTATGGTCTTCACTCCCTCAATGGCTGGGCTGTGAAGACTTTATTGTTGACTCTTCTTACATGGGTCATTCGGACTATCTTATGTCTGATTTTTAGGCTAGTCCTTCTAGTTTAATTACGCTGCGCCTCCTCGGAAAAAAGGCAACTGAGGCGGTAGGAGGGTTGACTCTGAGATAGTCATTACCACACGAGCCGGGACTCGAGGTGCCGCTTCCTCATGGCTCCATCTCGGGCACCGGCCCTCTTGAAAAAGTTTGCTCCCACTGGGTCCTAGCACCACCAGCGAACTCCCATTAGTGTGAATGAGTGGTGGAGACTTCGTCCAAGAAGATCAAGAATTACGATACGTACGTAATTTCCATTTCTAGTCTAAAATAATACACAGTTCAGTGTCTTTGTGTTTGGGTAGTAACTTGCTGATGAGTCTGAGTATGAGGCATGCTTACTGTACATTTCTGACCACCCAAAAAGGAACACAGTGACCAAGATTGAAAGGCTGGTGGCCAAATGGCATGCACTTGATACCGAGGTGTTTTATCCCACCCCTTTATTGTAATTCTGCTGGACGTCCACACGTGCAGCGTAAAATACTGGGATTGATGGATTTTTCTAGGCGAAATAGTTGGATATTTGGGTTTTCTTAGCTTCTAAGAATCATTGTTAACTGCTTATTATCACTGCCATGAATCACCGTGTGATAAAGATGTCATACTTTTCTGCGTGAGAAATTTTAGTAATTGCCCCTTGATTACGTTATATTCTTGAAGTCATTGAAATATATTACTGGTAGAAACGATAAGGGCACATCATCCTGGTGGGAGGCACTGTAGATGAATTGATTAGAAAGTGTTTCAGCCACCACAAACCTCCATAAAGTACAAATAACACACTGCATGCTTTCTCTAATTTGTTGATACTGTGAACTCTTCTCATGTATGTCTCTCTCTCTGCTCTTCACAGGGATGCAGTTGGTGGAGCTCTGATGCCTGCTAGCATGATTGCTCCAGTGGAGTGCCCAACATCATCTCCTGTCCCTTTAGATGCATCTCCAGTGGTGAGTCCCATCAGTGGAGAAGAGTCTGTGCTAGCTATGAACATGGAAGAAAGGTTGAGTCCCAACCCTTGGCAAGACAGGAGAGGCGAGGTAAGAGAAAGAAGATAACAGATTGAATGCTTAGCATGGAAGTAGTCATAGCTATTAAAGTAATTTTGCCCTTTAGTCCCAGATTGCCATGACCAGGACCTGAATTCTGGAGTTGTTGTGTCTTAATGTAAGACAAATGGACATCGGCTAACTCCCCTCACTTTTCCCCTACCAGCTTTATTAGCTTATGTCAGATTTTTTTAAAACATATTGCTGATCTTCTATGGGTCATGGACTTTGATGGCAGATAAGGACTGCTTGGCCCACCTAGTCTGGCCATTTCCCTACCTATTAGATATGCTGCAGATTCTAGTTAACCAACAGCCTGCTTCCTCCTACCCCCCAACTATAATTGCCTTATATCTATCCCATGCATTCTTGAATTCCCCTACTCTTTTTGACCTCACAGCCTCCTCAGGAAGACGGTTGCATGTGTCCACCACCCTCTCCATGAAAAAATACTTCCTCATGTTGTCCCTGAGCCATCCTCCCTCTATATTCAAATTGTGCCCCCTTGTTTTTACACATCTCTTTTTCTGAAAGATGCTCCCCTCTTGCACTTTCTTTATTTCTGTCATGTCTCCCCCCTCTCCTCGAGGGTATACATATTAACCTTTTTTAGTCTCTCTTCATATGGCTTCTGTTGCAGACCCTGTACCGTATTAGTTGCCCTCCTCTGGACCGCCTCCATCCTGTCCATGTCCTTTCAGAGATGGGGCCTCCAGAACTGCACACAGTACTCCAGATGGGGTCTCACCAACTATCTGTGCAGAGGGATAACAACTTCCTGTTTTCTACTGGTGATGCCTCTGTCACAAACGCACTCAGCAGGTCAGGCCCTCTGCTGCCACAGTGCCAACCTCCAAGTGCAGTGATGTGAACAGGTAACAGACAGGGTAACCCTCCTGTCTGCTTGTGGGTCCGAATCACCTTTGGTCTCAAGTTCTGGGGGGGATTCAAACTGTGAACCTTATGCTAGCGTACCCAAATGTATAGGCTCAGGTAAAATTCTCTTCGGGGGATGCAATATATCTTTTGCCTAAGGGCACTTAACCTGATATCCAAAATGAACTCGTAAAACTCTATAAAATACCTTAGGTATATTCTTACCTTTTCCCAGTTTAGGAACTCCATCAAGCTCTTGAACAGTTTTGTTAGTCTTAACCCTCTATACGTCACATGCAAAAGAAAGAACTTGGAAGACCCATGCAGTATCTTTCAAATGAAAGGTTTACTTAAAAATGGATAAAAATATGTTAAATGTAAACACAGAACAATATATCAAAGAGCATACAATCACATAAAGAAAAAAACAAGGAAAACTACAAACTCCTACCAACATACAGTTAGATCTTTTCTATGTAATGTATTGCCTCTGTACAGTGCTTATTAGATCAGATATCTTGTTTCTTAAGAGCCCAAAAAGATATCTCTCAAAGATCAGACAAAAGTCCTAGTTAAACTGTCTCTCTCTCACGCACCCCTTCTATGATGTCATCTAGCTCCACCTTTTAGAATATAAAAAAATATACAATGATCTTCCTGTCAGGAGATATTTTAAATACTGTGACTTCAGCAAAAACTAACTTCCCAAATGATGACAGTCTTAATTAACATCCCCTCTTTGATCTCGAGCAGTTCCTATTCCCAGGGCACATCAAAGGATTTTATGACTTTTAGCACCATGGTGGCATAAAGTACAGTTACGTAGGAACTTATAGTAACAGTAGATCTTAGAGAGAGGTTCTTTCAGTAGGTCATCACATATAGGACTGGTGCCACCTGTCGTCCGGTCGCACAGCAGACTTTTCTAGCAATACCTGACGGGGGACTGCCCACCCAACGTCACATGACCGACGTCAGCGTGACTGTATATAGTGGGCGGTCCCCATGCCTGCCCTCCAGTTCTCCAGCAGGAGTGAACAGGATTTAGAGTCTCTGTAAAAACAGAAATGAGGGCAAGGAGGGAGGGAAAATATGACCTACTGAAGGAACCTCTCTCGAAGATCTGTTACGGTAAGTTCCTACTTAACTGTACTATCTTACTTCGAGAGGGTTCCTTCAGTAGGTCATCACATATAGGACAGAGTCCCAAGCAGTCCCTCCAAGGAGAGACTGAGAGAAACTAGGGAGGAGGAAAATAACTCCAATGGAAAAAAATGAGATCCAGAATGGACCCAGTCTAGGACAGAAGGCCCTGTAGGACGGCTAGACCAAAACCAGCCCTCTGCCTAGAAGCAATGTCCAGACTATAATGCTTGGTAAAGGTGTGGACAGAACTCCAAGTAGCAGCTGCACAATTGTCGGCCGCTGAAACATTCTGTAAGAAGGCTGCGGAGGCAGCCATGCCTCTAGTAGAATGATCTCTGATAGAACCCGGCAGAGGCTTCTCGTACTTCTGGTAGCAGAATCTAATGCAGTTGCCTAACCACTTGGACAGGCCCTGCTTAGAAACCAGCTTTACCTTCGATCTCGGGGCAAAGGAGACAAACAACTGGTCGCAAGAGCGGAACTCTTTGGTCCGGTGGGTGTAACACTGGAGAATCCGATGGACGTCCATCGTATGAAGGAGTGCCTCACCTCTGTTAGAGGGGGACAGATAATACACCGGAAGCTCTACTGATTGATTCAGTGTGGCTTCTGACACCACCTTGGGAAGAAACTTCGGATTTATTCTGAGGACCGCCCGGTCCCTATGGAAAATCAGATAGGGCTCCTTGCAGACTAGAATGGGCAGTTCCGAAATCCTTCGGGCTTATGTGATCGCCACAAGAAAAAGCACCTTCCAGGACAGGAAGTGTGATCACAGCTGGCTCGAAAGGAGGAAGGGTGAGCTTTTCCAGGACGAGGTTCAGGTCCCAAGGCGGAGTAGGGCTGCAGATTGGGGGGGGGGGTTCAGATGGAGAATCCCTTTCAGAAAGGTTTTTGAGACCTCCAACTGAGCCACAGGTTTACCATCCTCTAGTTCATGGTATGCTGAGATAGCCGAAATATGGACCTTCAAAGAGGAGTAGGACAGACCGGAGTCAGATAAGTGGAGGAGGTATACCATGGCTTGTAGGGCCGAGCAAGAGAAGGGGTTCCGACCCTTAGCAGTCACCCAAATGGAAAACCGTTTCCACTTCATGGCATAAGTGGAACGGGTAGAGGGCTTTCTAGCCTCAATGAGGACTTGAGCAACCCTGGAGGAAACCCCAAAATGGGAGATTGCTATGTCTGCAGGAGCCCCGCATGGAGATGCAGGGTCCTGAGCCCCGGGTGCAACAGTCGACCTTGATCCTGAGTCAGGAGGCCGTGAGTCACTGGAAGTGGAACCGGTGGATCTTACTTCGAGACACAACTCTTGCAGCAGGTTACACCATTAGGACTGAAGCCGGCAGGCGTCAGGACCCCACGGAAAAATTCTAGCTAGCTATCTTCAGTGGGGACCGCCCCCGACGTCGGTCCCGCCTCCGTCAGGCGTGGTACAAAAGGGGGCGGTCCCGCCAGATTCCCCAGTTCTTTCCCGCCGTCGACTTGCATGTCTCGACCCTTCAGTTCCAGTCTAGCGCGCGACGCGTGGTTCAGAGCTTTCCTCCGGGAAATTCTTTTTTCTTCAAGCAAGATTGTTGCTGATGTCCTCTCCGACCTCCGGTCATCCCTCCAAGTGTGCTTGCGGGAAACAGATCCCCTTCAAGGACCCCCACACGGCCTGTGTTAGGTGCCTGGGCCCAGACCACGATACCCGGGCCTGTTCGTTTTGCCAGGGCTTCAACAGCCGAACCAGGATCCGACGTCAGAAGGCCCTCCAGGCTTTTTTGTTGGAGGAAAAACTGAAGACCATGTCCTCCAAGGGGGAATCGTCGTCCAAATCCCACAAGCACGCGGAGAAAAGAAGGGAGAAGGCCCCTTCCAGGTCCCCGTCCAGGGCTTCGGAGTCCCGCAGCTCCGGTTCTCGGTCCGACCGCTCTCCTTCCAGGGCCAGCTCTCAGCCTCCCCCGGCTGTGGTAAGAAAGCCTCCTTCTTCTCAGGCCAAGTCCGCCAGGCCATCGTCGTCTTCCTCTTCCAGGGCCTTGGCGAAGTCCGGGGAGCGCCACCACCATCATCATAAGTCGGGTTCCCGCCCTTCGGCTCCCGACGTCCGGTGAATCTTCTGTGCCTCCTCGTAAAACTTTGGAGCTCACACCGTTGAAGAGACCTGTGGACCCGACGCCCGGCCCGGCCGTGCGTCGGCCGTCACCGTCATTCCTCCTGGCCGTCGTCGGCCAAACCATCCCAGCGGGATACTGGTTGGGGACCGCGTCCGTTCCGCTCTGAGAAGAGGGCTCCCCGCCTCCAGCGGCGTTGGTCAGGAGACATTGACTGAGGAGGACTTAACGCAGCCCGAGGACCAGACGGGCGACCCCGGCCTCGCTGAAACTCCCAGGGCCCCCTTGCCTTTACCCGAGGCCCCTGTGGAGCCTACGCCAGGACCCGACGACCGCCCACCGGCGCCTGGGCCGTCGGGACTTTCTATAGCGGAAGTGAAGGATCTCTTCACTTACTGGTGGGACACCATTAAAAGGGACATGGCCCCCACCGCTCCTCCTCCTCCTCCCCCTCCTCCTCGGTACGGCCCCCCTTCGCCTTCGGGATCGGCAGGCCGCTTGCCTCCCCCCCCGGGAGCCTGGATCCTCTCCCAGGGGTAGATCAGAAAAACGGAGACCTCCGTCGAAATCCTCTTCTGGATCACCCAGCCGTAAGAGATCCAGGAGACACTGACATTGGCCGACGACGGAGGACACGGGATCAGTCTACTCTTCCTCTAGATCCCCATCTCCTCTCTCCATCCCTTCTCCGGACCCACGTGAGACACCGAGATCTCCTCCGATGACCCTTCGCTCATGGATATTATTCGACATATCCAGGAGAACATGGGATGGGATGCAGAAGAATCTAGACCCGAAGGTTACGCCTTGCCAAATATCTTGGCAGAAGGACCCCAAGCCTGTGGTGGTACCACCTTGGTGGACACTTGTGGGCGTCACCAAGGCAGCGTGGAAGCTCCAATTCGCCCGGCGGTGCAAGAAAAGCTGGATCGCCTGTACAAGGCTCCTAAGGACGACCAGTACTCTGACATACAGCCTCAGGCCGAGACTCTGGTCATCACAGCCTCACATGACCGGGTCACAGAGGCCGCAACATTTGAGCACCCCTGCCACCGGACCCAGAGTCCAAACAGTTGGACGACTGGGCAGGTGCACGAGCTCTCGCTACCTGCGCCATCAGATCCTTGAACTACTTGACCCACATGGTTCAATTCCAGAACGCTTTGTGGGAACAGGGTCTGGAGGCGGCTGAAAAGCTGCCCGAAGGTGAGCAGAAGGAGGAGATTTTCCAGCTCCTCCGTACGGGTTCAGACGTGGGGACCCAAGTGCTTGAGCCGCGTACTACTCCGCGGACTCATCGGCCCGAGCAGCAGCTTCTGGCGTATGCCTCCGGAGACACTCCTGGTTACGTGTCTCCGGCTTTACCCCGGATGTCCAGAAAAACATTATGGATGCTCCATTCGAGGGAGAAGTTTTATTTGGTATTCCTTCCGAGAAGATCATTACCAAACTTCAAGAGGCCGGGAAGGCGGTGAGGTCGGTTCAAGCCATGTGCCGACCCAAGCTTTAATTTTTCATAGGGACCAACGCCGTTTTGGTAAGCGGGACACAGAGGCAGCAGTCCCGGCCGCCACATCAGAGGCTCCGGTCTCGTGAGAACCCAGGAAAACAGCCGCTGGCCGAGATCAGCGCTCCCCTAGGCCGACCCAGCCAGCGGGCCCATCTGCCGCCACAGCCTGACTCCTTTCCAGCCCCCCCTCAGGATCAACGGAAATCATGGTTGAGATCGCATTACGAACTTCCTGCCGGGATGGCAGCCATTACCACCAACAGGTGGGTTCTGCAGTTGGTCCAGTCTAGGCCACTTTATAGAATTACGCAGAAAAGCCACCCTCGAGGCCTCTTTGCTCTCGGTATCCGGTCAGCACAAAAATTTGATCTGGCAAGAGGTTCTCAGCTCTAAGAAAAGGAGAGCGAAGAATACGTCCCCGGAGAACCAGAGGACTAGGATATTCCCACTTCTTCCTGGTTCCCAAGAAATCAGGGGACCTCCGTCCGATTCTGGACCTCAGCGACCTCAATGTATCGGTCGCCTACAAAAGATTCCGCATGGTGACTCTTCCGGGCCTTATTCCCATGCTGAAACAAGACGCCTTTTTAGCGTCTCTAGACATGCAGGACGCATACCTGCATATCCCCATAGCTCACGCGCACCAGAGGTTCCTGCGCTTCGAGTTTCTCGACCACCACTTTCAGTTCCGAGCTCTTCCATTCGGACTGTCATCCACACCAAGGGTCTTTACCAAGTGCATGGCAGTCGTGGCAGCATCTCTGAGGAGACAGGGCCACTGTGTTCCGTACCTCGACGACTGGCTTCTCATGGCCACCTCCAGAGGCGCTGTTACTCAAGTGGTCCAGAGACCCAGGACTTGTTCCAATCTCTGGGCATTCTCATAAATTAAAGAAGTCTCTCCTGGTACTGTATAGAAACTGCAGTTTATAGGGGCAGTCCTGGACACTGTTCAGGAAGAGCTTTTCTTCCGGACGACAGGCGGAGCGCATCAGATCCCTCCTCAAAAGGATTTGTCGTGAACAAGATAGGCACCTGCCAGGTCGGTCCTTGGCTACTCGGACACATGTGCGGCCATTCCTACTGTCCCTTTCGCAAGGCTCCACATGCGGGTAACCCAGTGGATGCTCAAGGTGCAATGGGACCAAAGGCAAGACCACTTGCAGCATCCGGTCAGGATCACAAACTCAGTGATCCGAGACTGGCAGTGGTGGCTAGTCCCCGGGTCGCTCTCCAAGGGCGTCCCGTTTGTAGCGCCGTCCCCGGAGGTAACCCTCACCATGGACGCCTCAGGTCTTGGGTGGGGGGCACACCTGGACGGGGTAAAGTCCCAGGGTACGTGGACCCCGTTGGAAGCTCATCTCCATATCAGTGTCCTAGAGATGAGGGTGGTTCTCTATGCCCTGCAGGCCTTTCAGTCAGTAATCCCACCGTGTACTCTCCTGCTTCAGACAGACAACACAGCGGTGATGTATTACCTCAACAAACAAGGAGGCGCACACTCTTATCCCTTTGCAGGGAGGCCATGAGGGTGTGGGATTGGGTAATCGGACACGGCGCAAATCTGATCACTGTGCATGTTCCCGGGGTGGACAACACAATTGCAGACGGCCTGAGTCGATCCCAGGCCAGAGTCCACGAGTGGGAACTTCTTCAAGTGGTAGCAGAGGATCTGTTTCTTCATTGGGGAATTCCAGAACTAGACTTGTTCGCATCCCCATCCAACGCAAAACTGCCCAATTTTTGCTCGCTAGATCCAGGGCCTGGTGTTTTCTGGAGAGATCGCTGCTATCCTCTCCTGGGCTTAACAGATTCCTCGCTTTCCCTCCCTTCCCGTGATCCAGAGAGTTCTTCTCAAACTACGTAGGAGCACGCACTCATGATCTTGGTGGCCCGTTCTGGCCCAGACAGATCTGGTTCCCTTTGTTGGTGCAACTATCTTGGGAACCCCGCTCCGTTGCAGCTCAAGCTCCCACCTCCTGTCTCAGGAGAAAGGTTCATTAGTCCATCCGGACCTCACGCTCTGAACCTGCATGCTTGGCTCCTAGAGACATAGCCATCTTACGCACGGGGTCTTGCAAGAGGTTGCAGAGGTTCTTTCTGCAGCCAGAAAGCCGGCAGCACGCATCACGGCGTCGCCATGAAATGGCGCCATTTTGTTTATGGTCACGATAGCATGATCTTTCCCCTTTAGGTTGTCCTGTGGGAGTAGTGTTGGATTACCTCCTCTCCCTTTTCATTCAGGCGTAGCCTACTCCTATAAGGTGCACCTCTGTGCCATTTCTGCTATCACCTCCCGGTGGGAGACCATCGTACAGTAGCTCAATTGGATGCCTCGTGGAATTTCTTAGGGAGTGTTACACCTTAGGCCTCCCATTGGGGACCCTGTGCCTCCATGGGATCTGCTCTTTGTCCTGAACAGCTCCACGCTCCTCTCCTTTGAACCTGCACCAGAGATTAAAGCTCACGTTTTCTGTCGTGGAAAACGTTATTTTTAGTTGCTGTTACTTCAGCGAGAAGAATTTCTGAGCTTCACGCCTTATGTGAAAAGAGCCTTATTGGTTTTCCACCAGGACAGAGTATCCCTGAGGACTGAATCCTGAGTTTTACCTAAGGTGGTCTCTTCACTCTCTCTAAACCAGGATATTGACCTTCCGGTCTACTTCCGAGTTATTCAAATAGAGGAGAGGCTTTGCTCCACACCCTGGATGTTCACACGGCCTGAGGTATTACCTCAACAGAACTAAGCCTCTCGTAGTTCTGAACAGCTTTGTTTCCTTCTCTGAGAGAATGATGGGCCAATCAGTATCCAAACAGTCTCTGTCTCACTGGCTTGTCAGTGTTTCCTACTGTTATGATATAAAACAAAAGCCCTCCCAGGCTCGGTCCGGGGTCATTCTACTAGGGGTGTGTACATCCTTCACAGCACTCAAAGCGTCTCCACCTCTGCTATTTGTACTGCAGCCACTTGGAGCTCTGCTATACCTTTATCAGGCATTATAGCCTGGACGCATCTACCTCTAGGCGAAGGCTTAGTTTTGGCCTTACGGGTGCTACAAGGGTCTCCTGTCCTAGGTTCAGGACCTGGAATGTACTTCCTATTTTCTCCTCCTCCCGATTTTCTGGCAGTGTTACTGCTTGGGAATCAGTCCTAATGGTGTAACCTGCTGCAAGAGCTGTGTCTCAGTAAGATAGTACAGTTCCTGAAAAACCACAGTAACAGTAGATCTTCGAGAACAGCTCTTGCAGCAGGTACCTTCCGCCCACCTCCCCCCTTGAGGAGGCATGGCCCAGTCTTCCTGAGCAGGATTTATATCTTTCCTGTCTTCTGGCAGAGATCTCGGTCTCCATTCCGATGTCAGCCTGCGGCAGGAGAGTCTCGGCGGGAACTAGAATCTGGGCGGGACGCCCTTGCCACCCGCGCCCTGGCGTGGGCGGGACCGGCGTCGGGCCGTCCCCGCTGAAGATAGCTAGCTAGAATTTTTCCGTGGGGTCCTGACACCTGCCGGCTTCAGTCCTAATGGTGTAACCTGCTGCAAGAGCTGTTCTCGAAGATCTACTGTTACGGTAAGTTCTTACGTAACTGTACTTTCCCTGGAAAGCTGGTGCAGCAGCGGGAACCAGATTTGTCTTGGCCAGAGAGGAGCGATGAGAATCATCCTTGCCTTCTCCGCTTGAAGCTTGTGCAGAACCTTCTGCAGAATGGGAAATGGAGGGAATGCGTACACAAATTTCCCTGTCCAAGATAGAGACAGTGCATTGTTCCAGAAAGCACCGCCCTGCAACGAGCTAGCAAAACCTGGGAAGCTTTGCGTTGGATTCGGAGACGAAGTGGTCTATATCCAGACACTCCCAATGTTGGGAGGTGGATTCCGCCACTTCCTGAAGCAGTTCCCACTCGTGAACTAGGGTCCGAGATCTGCTGAGACTGTCCGCCAGGATGTTTAAAACGCCCAGGACGTGCACGGCCACGAGGACCAGATGGTGCTGGACTGCCCAGTTCCACACCCGCATCGTCTCCCTGCACAGGGGGTACGATCGGGTTCCTCCTTGTTTGTTGATATACCAAACTACCGACACGTTGTCCATTTGGATTAGCAGTGATCCCTTTGGAAGCAGGGCCCGAAATGCCTGTAAGGTGCACGGGACCGCCCTCAACTCCAGAACATTGATGTGCAAAGGAGACTCCACGCCAGACCACAAACCCTGGGCTTGGTGCTCCCCACCCCATAGTTGAGGCATCTTTGTTGAGGGTAGCTAGTGGTGTAGGTCTCCGAAAGGGAAGTCCCACAGAAAGATTGCGAGACTCTCTCCACCACTGCAGTTCTTTCTGAACCACAGAGGAGACCAGAACCGGATGGTCCAGGTCGTCCAGGAGCTGATCCAACTGTACTTGCAGTGACCACTGAGTGACCCTCATGTGAAGTCTTGCTAGGGGGAACGTTGTGATGGCAGCTGCCATCAGGCCCAGAAGGCGTAGGATCTCCTGAGCTGAGATGGTTCTGCGAGAAGCCACTTTGGAGGCTTGGCAGATAAGGGTCTCCACCCTGTCTGGAGGCAGGAAGGCTCTGCACTGGACCGTATGCAGGACTGCTCCAATGAATTGAAGTCTCTGGGCAGGGATAAGGAATGACTTGGGAACATTGACTATGATCCCTAGTCTGTTGAAAAGGTCCAGGGTAAAAGTAAGAGCCTTAAACAGAGAATCCGTGGATGGAGCCAAAATCAACCAATTGTCCTGGTAAGGGAAAACCACAATACCCCTGCGGTGTAAGAACGCCGCGACACCGCCAGGCACTTGATAAAAACCCGTGGTGCTGAGGACAGACCAAAAGGGAGCGCTCGGAACTGGAAGTGTTCCCCTTGGAAGCGAAAATGCAGGAACTGGCGGTGGCTGGGGAAGATGGAGACATGCAAGTAGGCATCCTGCATATCCAGGGCACAGAGTCAATGGTTCTCCATGAGGAGAGGAAGGAGGCTATGAACTGTCAGCATCCGGAATTTTTTGTACTCGACAAACTGGTTTAGCTTGACTTAAGTCGAGTATGGGTCTGAAGTCCACTGTCTTTTTTTGGAACCAGGAAATAATGAGAGTAAAATCCCTTTCTAGGAGCGTGGATATGTTGTTCATCCACACTGTCTGGCATTGTTCCTTCCCCTTTAAATCTTGCCGGAAGTCTTCAAGCTGGCTCCTCCCACCCACCCGGGTGGTAAATACCTCGGCTCCGCCCCATGACACCAGATCTTCCTTTCCACTGGAAGATACAGGTTCCCTCGTGCTTTTCTGCAGCGATTGAGGCCCTGGATTCAATTCGACGGTTTTCACCGCATCTTCTCGCTTTGAAACTCGTAAGAGTTTATGACTCGGATTCGGACATGGATGACAAGTCGTACCCCGGGTTTCGCCGGTGTCCTTGAGGACAGAAAATGTCACGCACCGACCCCCACCTCTCGTGTGTTTACTGTCTCGGTACTGTTCATGATACCTCGCAATGTACCATTTGCGCTTCCTTCCATCCGACTGTTTTGGAGGATCGTCAGGCGCGCCTGAAGCTGGGGAGACCGGAGCTTCGCAATCCACCGGACAAAAATCTAAGGAGGCCAGGTGGGCGGTTTCCAGCCGCGGATCTGCCGAGCAGCTCGAGCAAATGGCTGCCTCGAGGAGAAGCCGCCAAGCTTCGCCAGCCGAGGCTTCTTCATGCCCGCTCAACTTGGGCTCCACTTTTCAGGATCAACTCGGGATTTGTGCCAGTCTCTCCCTACCAAGGGTAGGCGCCTCGAGCTCGCACTCCTCCCGTTCTAGGAAAAGGATCCAAAAGCCGCCTTCTTAGTCGAGAAAGGCGCTCTAGGATCGGGGCGGTCGAGGTCTCGACTACGATCCGAGATCGCCTCCTCGACTGCCGGTTTTCAGACCTTCCGTCTGGCCACGCACAGAAGTAGGAGACGGCTGAAGCCGACAGATTCTCTCACCCTATCGAACCGTTGTCACCGACACCTGTCGATGATTCCTTGGAGAGAACGCCTATTCTCTCTTTCCCGACGAGGAGACCCATCCCGCGGGCCTCCCGATCGAGGACAGGAACTGGATCTCGTTTTTCTGAGTCGGTTTCTCCTGATCAACAAAGCAGACGTGATCTATCCTCGGAGTAAGTCCTCTTCAGTCGGTCACCCAAGAAAGGACACAAACACTCCCGGAAGAGGCGCCGCCACCGTTCCTCATCCTCCTTGGACGAGGAGAGGCTTCAACGGAAGATCCGTCGATGCTGTGAGGATCTTATGTGGCAGCAACTCCTGCTAGCAGGCCAGAAGCTGGCTCCCTCAGCGGTCCCGGCTATCACTTGGCCTCAACCTCTTCGGCCTACTCCGACACCGATTCCTTCGGCACCGGTCCCTTTGGGGGCTCCAGTGCACCCTCCGGCGCGGCCGGTTACAGGCTCTCCACCAATATTGGTGGAACCTCCACCAAAGCTGCCCCTTGGAGGGGTCCCCTCCAAGGAGGACCGACAGTATCCGGGTCTTCCTCACAGACTGTCGATTACAGTCACCCCTGATCGCCCTAGGCGTGTCGAGGGAGATTTAGGTGGACAGTCTTTGTATCTGGACTCCTCCGATTCAGATAGTACAGGCCTTCATTCTCACGATGAGCTATCGGTGTCAGGCATGGAAGAAGGGCCTTCTCCTTCCAGGGCATCCTCCGGCTCATTTCTGAGTCCACGGGATGCCCCTGCAGCCTATTCAGAAGAAGGCAGAATATCCCTTACGGATATTCTTAGAGAGGGATACCCTCACAGAGGCCTTTCCAGTTGCCGAGCCACTAGTTGGCCAGCCCTGGAACTCTGGCAGCGCCCTGCCCACTCTGCCCAGCTCCGTCTGTCGCATGTAGCACGCAAGCACGCCGTGCCCACAGGTCCTTGGCGGGCTTACTGAGCACCCTCGGCGGAAAGCCTTGTGACTGCCTCTAGTGTTCAGGCGGACGGGCAGCTCGGCAGATACTGACCGCCCTCCGGACAAGGAGTCCAAACTTATGGACCACTCGGCCCGGAAGGTCTATGCAGCATCTTCCTTGGGCCTTTGTCAGGCAAGCTCAGCAGTGATTATGACACACTTCTCTCACGCCCTTTTGGGGTCACTGGACGAAGTTCTTCCTCACCTCCCAGCTGACATGCAGACCACGGTCAGGCAGGTCAGGGACCAGGGCAGGGCTGTTGCTAAACAGCTCCAGACTGCACTGGACATGGGTGATTCCTGTGCCCGTTCACTAGCTGCAGCGGTGTCCACCCGCCGCAGGGCTCGGCTGAGGTTATCCTCCTTTCCCGTGGATACTCAGCACAAGCTAGCTGATGTGCCCTTCCTTGGCACCGACCTCTTCGGGCCAGGAGTGGCAGGTCATCTGCAGCGCATCGAACAGTCTAATGCCACCTTAGATGCCACCTCTGCTAAAGGTTCTTCAAGTAAGAACAGCAGAAGCGCAGGAAGAAGCCCTTTCAACATTCTTCCCCTGCGGTCAGACAACCACCCTTCCACTGGGGTCAGCAACAGCAGCAGGCTCAGGCTTGGCGCTTAGGCCTAAGCAAGGTCCCCAGCACCTCCAGAAAGGAGGCCAGGCGCTGGTCCAGTGCCTCCTCCTCCTCCTCTAAGCCTGCCCAGTGGACGGGCCGAGGTGGTTCCCTGTACCCGTCACACCAGCTCTGGGTCCTCCCGTGGGGGGCCGGCTCCGCCATTTCCTTTCCGCCTGGTCCAGTATCACTTCGGACAGGTGGGTTCTAGAAGTGGTCGGGCAGGGTCTGCCCCTAGAATTAGGAGCAGTTCCCTCCCAGCCGAGCCCGTACCCCACGAGAGGAGAGGATCTCAGTCGCCCAGTCTGCCCTTCGGGACGACACTGCGCTACTCCTCCTCAAAGAGGCGGTGGCCCGAGTGCCGGATCCTCCTTCAGACCCAGGCTATGTCTCCAGGTATTTCCTGGTGCCCAAACAGACGGGGGTTGGCGCAACATTCTAGATCTGCACGACCTGAATCGGTATCTCAGGTCTCGCACCTTTCGGATGGTAACTCTGAACCAGATCATACCATCTCTGGAGCAAAACATGTGGTTCTGTACACTGGATCTTCAGGATGCTTTTTTCCACGTCCCTATCCGTCCGTCCCATCAGCGGTTCCTCCGCTTCAGGGTCGAAGGACCCTGTAACGAGTTCAAACCATGCCATTTGGCCTGTCCTCGACCCCCAGGGTCTTCACCAAATGCACGCAGTGGTGGCAGCCCATCTACGGTGTCAGGGGTTAAGTATTTACCCTACCTAGACGACTGGCTCCTGGTGGGTTCCTCCTTCAGGAGGTGTAGAGTCCAGGGACCTGACCCTCCCGAACCTGCTCACACTTGGGCCTTCTGATCCAACGAGGCCAAATCGAACTCATACCTTCTCAGGTGATGAGCTTCATCGGGGCAGAGCTCGACTCTCGTCAAGCCAGAGCTCGGCTCCCGGCGGACAGGGCGGAGGTTCTCTCCTCCTTTGCCCAATCATTTCTGGTTGGGCACTTGCGCCTGCCCGGGACTTTCTCGCCTCCTGGGTTACAAGGTGGCGTGCACTTCAGTGGTCTGCTGGGCCAGACTGCACATGCGCCCCCTTCAGTGGGAACTGGCCGCCCAGTGGTCTCAGCATCAGGGTCTTTTCGACCAGCTGATCACAGTCACCCAGAGGATGTGGGACGCTCTCCAATGGTGGACTGTCCCGAGTCATCTGCAGGAAGGAATCCCGTTTGTCTGCCCGAGCAGCGGTAGTCCGCCACGACGTCGCCTCTCATGGGCTGGGGAGCCCACATGGGGGACTACAGGGCCCCGACCTCTGGACCCTAGAGGATACCCGATGCCACATCAACATGCTGGAGCTCAGGCAGTCAGACTGGCTCTGTCAGCTTTTGCTCCTCAGCTCCGGGGTCAAGTGGTTTCAAGTCCAGACGGACCTTACTGCGACCATGTACCACCTCAACAAACAGGCGGCACGCACCGTCTGCTATGCAAGGAGGCTCCGGATCTGACCTTCATCAGCCGGCTGGGAGCGGATCTCCTCAGCCATCCATGTGGCAGGAGTCACGAACCAACTGGCGGATGCTCTCAGCAGCTAGGGCCAGACATCCCACGAGTGGTCTCCATCCAGAGGTAGCTTCACGACCTGTTCTCTCGTTGGGGCAAACCTGGTGGACCTGTTTGCCTCCAGGGAGAACACCAAGCTGAAGCTGTACCATGCCGCCCCTCCAGCGGGGTTCGCTGCAGGGGGATGCCTTCTCAAGGCTGTGGACCCCAGGCCTCTTTTACGCCTTTCCCCCATTTCCCTTGATCCACAAGGTGTTACTCAAGGTGAGGAGGGACAAGGCCAGGGTGATCCTGGTAGCCCCAGATTGGCCACGCCAGTTCTGGTATCCAGATCTCCTCAGCCTCGGCTGCAGGGCCCCGGAGCGGCTGTGTACACGCACGGACCTGATATCAATGAACATGGGGAAGGTCTTTCATCCAGACCTTCAATCCCTGCACCTCACAGCCTGGTTCCTGAGCGGCTAGAGTTCCAGGCTTTGGGTCTTTCTGAAGATGTCTACACCGTGGTTGAGGCATCTCGAAAAGAATCGACCAGGAAATGTTATGCCTTCAAATGGAAGAGATTTTCCATTTGGCGTCAGGGCAAAAGCCTGGACCCCTTATCTTGCTCTGTGGCTAACATTCTGGACTACCTTTGGTCCCTCTCCAAAGGGGGTCTTCGGTCATCGACCCTTAAGGTGCACCTAGCAGCCATATCGGCTTAGCGGGTGCGGGTTGGTCAGACGACATTGGCTCAGGAAAAGGTGATCGGGCGTTTTTTCAAAGGCCTGGATCACATATCCCCTCCGGTGCGTGAACCTCCACCTCCGTGGGATCTTTTGCTGGTTTTGGCAAAGCTCATGGGCAAGCCATTCAACCCATGCACAAGTCTGCGCTCGCGACTTGTCGTGGAAGGACGGCCTCTTGGTGGCTATCACGTCAGCCAGAAGGATGGGGAGCCCAGGCGCTTTCAGTGGACTCCCCATCTGGTCTTCACAGGGACAAAGTTGTCCTGCGCCCCCACCTGAAATTCCTTCCGAGATGGTGTCAGAGTTTCACCTCAACCAGGTGTTGACTCTGCCAGTATACTACCTAACTACACCTCGGATGCCGAGTACAGGCTCCATACTCTGGACCTCAGGCGTGCTCTCTCCTGCTATAAGGAGAGGACGGGGGAATTCGGGGAGAGGTTCGCCAGCTGTTTGTCACCTACGCTGAAGCTGCTTCTGGCAGACCTGCAGCCAAGCGGACTATTGCGAGATGGATTACACCATGCATAGGTCTGTGCTATGAATTGGCGGGTAAGGAGCCTCCCAAAGGGATAAGGGCTCATTCTACCTGCCATACTGCTGCTTCGGTGGCTGCTTCCAGGGACATCCCCATCCAGGAAATCTGTCGGGCCGCTACCTGGAAGTCAGCAAACACCTTTATTACCCATTACCACATCGACCTAGAGTCGCGCCGGGATGCGGGTTTTGGGGCCTCTGTTCTCCAATCTCTGTTCCCTAAGTAGGGGGTGTGCGCCTTGCCTCCCTCCTCCCGGAGAACTGCTTGGAGTCTGCCAGACAGTGTGGATGAACAACATATCCACGCTCCTAGAAGAACAGGTTACTCACCTGTAACAGTAGTTCTAGGAGTGGTATATGTTGTTCATCCACACGCACCCACCCTACCTCCCCGGCTTTAGGCGCACAACCTGGCTTCCAGCGGGCTAGATCTGGTGTCATGGGGTGGAGCCGAGGTATTTACCACCCGGGTGGGTGGGAGGAGCCAGCTTGAAGACTTCCGGCAAGATTTAAAGGGGAAGGAACAATGCCAGACAGTGTGGATGAACAACATATACCACTCCTAGAACTACTGTTTACAGGTGAGTAACCTGTTCTTCCCCTTTGCCTGAAGGGGACCCGCTCGATTGCTTCCTTGAGCAAGAACGAGTTTCCCTCCTCGTGAACTATGAGGGCCTGGTCCCGAGAATAAGAGGACTTCCGGTGAAGAGTTTCCGGAGGGATTTCCAGAAATTCTATAATGTGTTCTATGGACACTAGTTGCAGGACCCATTCGTCAGAGGTAATCGCTCTCCACTCCTGCATGTGGAGGGCGAACCTCCCACTTGCTACCCGTTGTGAGACTGAGGAGGCAGTGGGGCTGGGGAGTCAAGAAGTGGTGGTACATTCAGGGGGAGGGTCTCCTGAACATCTCTGGTTTTTGGAGGCAGGAGGGGTGGCTGTATCTGTGGCCTTATGCTTCCCTTGGCGGCGCGCCTGAGCATTCTTCCTCTGCCTCCAGGTTCTTTTCCGAAAGGGCTGCTGCTGTTGTTGTTGAGAGCCTGATTGGTACATCAACCTCACGGACCTAAGGGCAAGTCCTTTGTCCTGTAAGTCTGTGATGATATCTTTGGTGTTCCCACCAAAATGTACCAAGCCCCTAAAAGAGGTGTCCTGAATTGCTGACTGGACTTCATTGGCGAGTCCAGAAAGATGAAGCCAAGAATGCCGTCTAAGGGCAACGGCCGTTGCCTAAGTGCGAGCCACCGAGTCGACTGAGTCATGGGTGGCGCGCAAGGCATGCCTACAAGAAACTTTGGAGAGGTGGAGATCCTTGGCAAGTTCCTCCTTCAAAGGTGAGGGGTCCATGGACTGGACCCGAGCTTCTTGCCTGGCCAAGGTAGCCTTCTGGTGGGACACCATGTGGGCCACGTAATTGAGGGACCGAAGAGCGCACGTGGCCGACCAGTAAATCTTCTTTCCAAACTGGTCCATCTGCCTCGACTCTTTGTCAGGAGGAGAGGTGCTCATGTGCTTTGGTGTAGAGGAGCGATCATGAGCCACAGAGATGACCACAGAGTCAGCCTTGGGATGATCCTTGAGAAACCGGGCATCCTTTGGCATCCGGTAAAGCCTGTCTGCCCATTTGGGGTTAGCCGGGAGGGTGTGAGGCATCTGCCAGATGGTAGTGGTGAGGTCTTGATGAGGTGCCATCCAGGGAGAAATAGAGACCGGAGACAGAGATTCTAGGTCGAGATGCTCCACCAGTCTCTGTCTCATGGGGTCCTGTTCCTACGACTCCAAGTCAAAATACTCCTTCAGGGACCTCAACAGATCTGAAAAGGCAGTGTCGTCTGGTGGGGACTGTGGAGACTCCTTGCCTTTCATATCCTCTTTGTCCTCCGGAATCTCCTCAGAAGAATCATCCACCCCCCTCTGAACTATCGTCGTCCGCCTCCTCGACAGGATGACGTCTGGTATCCGGGAGGGAAACGTCCTGCCGAGTCTTCCCCGAGATGTGTACAATGGTAATGGAAGAGCTGCTCAGGGAAGGAGACCTGGCAGACTAGTCTCCAGGTCCGAGACCAACTCCAGCCATGCCCCCTGCCACCAAGACTGGATTAAAGCCTTGAAATGCGAGGTGACTGGAGGAGGAGGTGGGGTGGAAGAGTAGGCTGAGGCTGAGGGAGAGGAGGAGGAGGAGCAGGAACTGGTGTGGGATAATAACCCTGGAATCCCTGAAAATTTTAAATAGGGATTGGATCCAGGGTAGAACTGCCCAAAATTGCTCCATTCCAGAGCGGGGCCCCCCGGGTAATAGCCCCCAGGATACCCTTGCAGGTATTGCGGGACAATTTGGGGTCTGTATAAATCCCTATCGTCAGATCTGGTGTCGGGGGGGTACCCACGTCGGACCCGCCATTGTGTAAATGAGCAAAGGGTCCGGCGTCTGGATAGCCGACGTCAGGGGAACTGACGTCGGAACCCGGCACCACCCGATCTGGCACTGGAAGGGGGTCCAGCGTCAAAGGGGCCGGCGTCAGAACTGGATGAAGGGACCCTGGCAGCGGAGCCTGATCCGGCATCGGGGCCAGCGGCAGAGGCAGGACAACCGGTCCCGGCTGCAGAATTGTCGTTGGGACAACTGGCATCGGAGGCACCGGGAGCCCACCCGAAGGTAGAGGAGGGGCCTCTATAGTACGGCCAGATGGCCGGAGAGGAGCCTCCTTCTCCTTGACCCTGAGAGGAGAGAGCTGAGCAGACCCCGAGGCGTCAACAGTGTCGAGGGGTTCTCCGTTGTCATCGCAGGAGGTACCCGCCAGTGAATTGGGGGGTACAGGTGAGAAAGGAGGAGGAGGAGAGGGCTTCTCCTCTGGTCCCGCTTGGACGCCAGGTGAGCGCGTCAGGCCCGGACGGGAAACCATACCGCGCGTCGTCAGGGACAGCCAACTTATCGGGTGGCTGGGGAGGAGCCCCGGCGGCTTATCAGCCGGGCGGGTGATACCCACAGCCTGGGTAGCCATCTTACCGGCCGCCCATGGTCCCGAAACCCCACGGACTGATTAGCCAAAGCTGTGCGGTCGCCGGAGGCAGCAGAGCGGCCGACTGACCCTCGGTAAATTTACCAGACTTACCATCCTTGCTGGGCGGCGGCTGGGCCTTGCTCGTCGAGGGCCTGTGCAAAATTACTGAGGAAATTAGCGAGGGAAAATCCAACGCAAGACACTTTCTCAATTATCGCTATATGGAAGTCTGCTATGCGGCTGACACAAGGCGACGGCAGAAAGAACTGGAAGGCGGGTGTGGGGACCGCCCACTATATACGGTCATGCTGACGTCGGTCACGTGATGTCGGGTGGGCAGTCCCCCATCAGGTATTGCTAGAAATGTCTGCCATGGGGCCCAACGCCAGGTGGTGCCAGTTCTATATGTGATGACCTGCTGAAGGAACCCTCTAGAAGTAAGATCATGTTTTTTCCTCTAAGACATCATAAAAGTTTACAAGCACTAAGTCCTGGTAGCTCGGTCAGTTCTAATTAAGTCTCTCTGATCCTTTAATTACCTCCTGGTTTCTGTAGCTTCTCTGACTGGAGGGGGGGGGACCCATCAGCACAGGCTTTATTTTTATATGACAAATAGCACAGAACAATCATAACCAGCTGGCCAGGCGTCACATTTCCCTGTGCATCCCAGTATCCCCCCAGCGTCCTTACTGCCTTCTCACGTTGCTTGCCTACCTTGAGGTCGTTTGATATGACTACCCCCCACGTCACATTCCATTTTTGTTGTTGTTAGTAACCCCCCAACCCCGTGTACTCTTCCCCTGGGTTTTTGTTTCTCAGGTGGATTACTTTGCACTTCAGTGCATTGAATCCAAGCTGCCATACTTTTGATCATCCCTCCAACCTTGCCAAGGCCTTCTCATCCTTTCCACCCCCCTTGTGTATCAACCCTGTTGCAGATCTTTGTGTCATCTGCAAAGAGGCATACTTTTCCTTCCAGCCTCTCCACAATGTCTCTTGTAAAAACATTTAAGAGGACCAGTCCCAGTACTGAACCCAGCGGTACACCGCTAGTAACCCCCTTTCTTCAGAGGGTACTCTGTTTACTATTACCCTCTGCGTCATGTTGTCCAGCCAATTTTTTACCAAGGCTACCACCCTGAAACTCACTCCGGGGCTGGCTAATTTGTTTATTAATCTTTTGTGTGGGACTGTGTCGAATGCCTTGCTAAAGTCTAGGTAGGCCATATCCATATCTATGTAGAGGTGCTAGGACCCCATAAGACTAGAACTTTCAGGATCAGTGATGCAGACATACGTCACTGACACACAACATTGTGCATAGGTTGCTGCATATAAGTGTGGCTGTCCCTTAACACCTCAGTTATGCCGTGGGGTGTGCACTTTGGAAAAGGATTTTGTCGCATTGAATCATAGCTTCTAGGGGTGTGGATATGGTGTACTAGCCACACTTCTGGCAGAATTCTTTTCCACTTTAAGACTTGCCGGAATATCTTCAAGCTGGCTCCTCCCACCCACCCAGGTCGTATCCTCCTCGGCATTACTCTGTGATGTCAGATCTTCCTTTCCACTGGAAGAGATAGGTTCCCTCCATAGCACTCTGCATTCATGTAGGCACTATCTTTATTTTCAAAAACATACATTTAATGTTCAGGTTGCTTTGCAGTTTCGCTGTGTTTGGCATCATGGACTCGACAACTTCGAAGTCGGCACTTGGTTTTAATCTTTGTCTGTGTGGACAGAAAATGTCATACACCGACACTCACACCACATGTGTGTACTGCCTGGGCCAGGGACATGACTTCCAGGCTTGCAACCTGTGCCGCACTTTGCATCCCTCCACCCTGGAGGACTGGCACATGTGACTTATGCTGAGTTGTCCAGATGAGCAGGATCCTCCCATTCAGTCCAAGGATGCCCACTGGGCGGTCTTTGCAGCTGCAGTGTCCGCTGAACAGTTGGCGGCTTTTGAGGAAGCCACCGCTCAGGTGGCCGCGGGCTTTTCTACAGTGTCTGTGCTTGTCCCTCTGGGCTTTGGCTCCCCTTTTACTGGGGTGTTCTGGGACTTAGGCCAGTCTTTTCCTACCGTCAGGGAGGGCCATTTGCGTGGGTCAGAATCCAAGAAGGACTCCAAGGTGAAAGCCAAAAAGTCCTGTCGTGGGATCGCGAACGCTTTTGGGCCTCGTATTCCCACATTCCTGCTTCTTCGACCTTCCTTGATGAATTGGCTTCGGACAATGCTTCAGTCCAGGCCACTGGCTCCACAGTGTCGCCGTCAGGCCTGTCGGCCGAGACACGGGCCAACCAGCCAGTTGAGAATTTTCTTGACCCAGTCGACCCGTTGTCACAGGACAAGGGAGATAGCTTCCTCTCCAGGACTCCTGTCCCAGAGTGGGTCAGATCAGCCCCCTGCTATGGTCCCTGACCCTTGGGATACCAAGCTTGCAGGGGACCTCAGGCATTCCTACTTGCGGTTTCTTCCTCTTCACACCATCGGTCACGCAGTGATGGGGACCCATAGCTCGAGGTCAGTAACCTCACCGAGTCGGCGAGGTCACACAGACTCAGGAAAGTGGCGCTGCTGCTATTTCTCCTCTTTGGGAGGATCGTGTCCACCACAAGTTGCAACGGCATTATGAGGAGCTTATGTGGCATCAGCTCCTTTTGGGTGCTTGGCACAAGCTGGTGCCAGCTCCTTCCCTGGCACTCCCTTCGCTGTCGCTGCCTCAGCCTGAACCAGTTCCAGCTTAGCCGATTCTGGCCTCTCTGCCCATTCGTGTTGCTCCCCCGCCAGTTCAGCCGGAAGATAGTCCCCTCCCCCCCATCCAAGGACATCCGTACTACTCCTGGGCTTCCTTGGCTATCGGTCATGGTCACTCGGGCCGATGAACCCTACGGGGGGGGGGGTCGGCTAGTCTTCGATGAATCCTCGGAACCAGAGTGTTCCTTCATGCACTCCAAGCTGGTCGGGTGAGGATTTAGGATTTATCAACAGACGATGGTCCTTCCTTCGGTGCCATGCTCCACCTGATTTCAGAGGCTATGGGGATCCAACTGGAGCCCATCCAAAAATGGGCTAAGTATCCTCCGACTGAAATCCTTGACTGGGATGACTCACCTAGGGTTGCCTTCCTGGTAGCCGAAGCCATTTTTGGGCCTGTATTGGAGCTCTGGCAATGCCCAGCCTCCTGCCCTAATCAGTCAGCTCGTATGTCCTGCAAGAATGCGGTCCCTATGGGTTCCCTCTCTGGTTTCATCAAACACTCCTCGGCTGAGGGTTTAGTGGCTGACTCAGTGTTCCACTGGAAGGGCAGTGTCGGGGGTGTTGACAATCCCTCCGACAAGGAATCCAAGAAATTGGATCATGCAGCCAAGGAAGTTTATGCGGCCTCTTCTCTTGGCCTCAGGTAGGCTAGTTTGGCCTTGATGATGGCCCACTTCATCCGTGCCTTGTTGGGCAGTGTCATCAAGGCACAGGTCAGGAAGCGTAGGAAAACCAGGAGCAGTTATTCACAAGTAGCATTTTATTATCAATAACAGTAAAATAAAAACTAAAGATTGTTCAGTATAACTGTTTACAAAGGCAGTACAAACAGAGAAAACAGTCTTTCGTCTGAGGGTATCTCTAATTCCAAGTTTCAGTCTCTCCCTAGCAAAGATTGCTGCTCTTTTTATAACACGACTTTGCCTGACAGTTAACTTCTTCATCCTGAGCTCGTTAAGGAGGCATCCTGTTTCTCATAAAATGTATTAGAAGTTTGTCAGTTTTCTTGCAGGTGCAACAAAATAGAACTTGGTGTCCCAGAACTGGCCTCCTGTTGACAGCTCTGTGTGACAGGGTTGAATAAGGCCCTGCCCCATTTGTTATGCAGAAAGAGTTTAAACACAAGTGTCTGTTCTATCCTCTCCTTTTCTGTCTCTGCTCTGTCTGGTTGTGCATCCAAATTTTCGTGTGAGACCTAGGAACTGATCACTCAGATGGTTTCGCAATTCTTTGCCTCTCGCTGTCTCTGTGCCTTCCCTTGCTGTTCTGTCTTTTCTTCCCCCTTGCATATCTGCAGGTATAAAAATATATGTGAATCTTTATGTGGAAATGTCACAGATACTGGGATCCTTTGTTTAAAACTGTATATAGTTATACTGTCGAAATGATTGCAAAAAGCTGTTTGGAACTCAAGTGGTAAACCTGAGAAGCTGGTTTGCAAACTCTCTGAGATGCTGTAAACAAAAGGCCAGTTCTGGGTCATTATGTTCTTTTTGCTGCACCTGCAAGAGCATTGGAAACTTACAAGAACATTGTGTGAGAAGCATGCTGTTTTCTTAACAAGCTTCCCAAGCACAGACTTATAAAAAGAGCAGCAATGTTTTGCATGGGAGAGAGAGACTGAGATTTGAAACTGAGAAGAAACACTCAGGAGTCTCTGTTTGAACTGCCTTTCTTAATAGTTATACTGAATACATTTTATATTTTATTTTGCTGGTATTAATAATAAAACGCTATTTGCGAATTTTGAAACTGCTCCTGGTTTTCCCGTGCTTCTTGACATGTGCCTTGACGACACTCTGCAAAAGAGTTTGCAAACAAGCCTGAGAGGAACTCAGACTGCATCTCAGGTTAACACCTTGAATTCCAAATTGCTTTTTACAATCATTTCAACAGTATATCTCTCTCTCTATATATATATATATATATATATATATATATATATTTAAAACTTGGGGTTCCCAGTTTCACATAAAGATTCACACCTGTTTTTAGATCTGCAAGGGCGAAGAAAAGACAGAAACGGCAAATGAAGGCAGAGAGACAGCAAGAGGCGGAGAATCGCGAGACCGTCAGAGTGATCAGTTCCCAGGTCTCATGAGAACATTTGGTTGCACAACCAAACTGACAAGGGACAGAAAAGGAGAGGATAGAACAGATCCTTGTGTTTAACTGTTTCTGCATAACAAATGGGACAGGGCCTTATTCAACCCTGTCACACACCCCCTCTTTAAGAGGGAACCTGTTTTTAAAAAACAGGTTTCCGTAACTTTTTATTAATTCTCTTCTAACATTAGCTTATAACCTTTACAGATCTTCCTGGACTTAAAGTCTTCATCATTTATTCATACTGCAGGGTTCAAGCCGGAGATGCTAGGACCCTGCAGGAGCCAAAAATCTTCAGGAGGGCTGGCGCCAATGTAGGACCGCACATGCATGGCACCGTGAGGTTGGCTCATGACTGTGTAGGCTACCTTAGAGTTGACCCTCCAACTGCCTCAGTTCCTTTTTTCCTCACCGTGGAGTGTGCTTCAGTGATGATGCTCACCCGCCTGGAGTCGAATCTTCACGTCTGTGTGACAGCAGCGTTCAGATTTACTTGTTTATTAAAAAAAAACAAAAATAAGAAAGAAAATGAGAATTTTTTTAAATTTTTTCCTCAGTTCTACTGTTCAAGGGAGTCGACCATGGATGGTGATGGTGACAGTAGAAGGCCGCTGGGCTGTTTCCAGTCAACCACCCCCTCCAGAGGGGTAGGGGCCCAAACATGGGTAGTGTGGTGTTCAGGAGGGAGGACCATCTTCCCGTAAACACAAAAAGAAGAGGGCCTGTTCCTGGTCCGGGTTGGGGACCCAGCACTGCTTGGCCTCGAGCTCTTCCTCTTCCCGTCGGAAGGGGATGAAAAGGTACCATTTGAGGTCACCCTCTGGTACATCTGCCAAGAGGTCTTCGGTAGTCGGGAGTGGTAGGCTGTCCCTGGTTCCCCAATGGCCTTGTCTCTCGGTCACTCAGACTTTAGAAACCAGAGCCCGTCTCTGTTTTCTTGTGGGGTTTCTGCTGGTCAGTTTCACCAGTGGGCCGCTTTTATGGAGTTGTGGGTACAGCGTCTGTCTTGTTTGCTCCTCATAGTGGATCCGGTTCCAGGGCTCCTGGGCCTAGGGGCTTCTGAGCCATGGTCGGACCTTTGAGGAAGGTTGAGCATCCATGCCGGCAACAGATTTTCTTCCCTTGCCGGTACCTGCTCTGCTGACACCAGTTCCACATGCCCCCCCAAATTCTGTTTTCTCGCAGGGGCCAGCACAGGTACCCTCTTTCTCCCCTTCCTTTTCTTCTAGGTTTGCAATGGATCTTCAGGCGGCACCATCTATATCGGTGTCGACTTCGGTGACTCATTCGGCACCAGCTTTGGTGTCGTGTCTGGCTTTGGCATCGGGGCCCACAGTGCTGGATCTGGTGCTGGTTCTGGTGTTTCTTTGTTTATCCTTTGCCCATGCTAGGCAATGGCCTATTAAGGGCAGCTCCCACTCCATCTGGAGGTGAGTTGGAGCAGGATGAGTCTCATCCCGACCTTATAATTTTGAAGAGGGTGACAAAGACTCGTTCTGCAGTTTGGATGGTAAGCCCTCGGTTCCAGCTGAAAACCCAGTAGAGGACCTTTCCTTTCACTCTCTACTCAGGAATTTGAGGGGGAACCCTGGCTCTGCAGATGTCTTCTGTTCACCCAGGTAGGCTCTTGCGCCTGGAGTGGCTTAATGTTCCTAACATTTCAGTGAACCTTACACCACCAGTCCCTCCCCACTCTTCGAGACTTTGTCTGAGGCATTGTGGGCAAGGCCAGCTCTTATTCCTTCTGTCTGCAAATCCATAGACAAGAAATATTTCCCTCCCAGGGAGAGACCCATTTTAGCCTCACAGCCATCGTGGATGCACTGGTTGTGCTCGACGATAATGACAAAGTTGTTCTTCAATATGAAATATCAGCACATCCTGTCAATAAAGAGTCTCATAAGATAGATACCTTGGGGAAAGGGCATTCACAGCCGCAAGCCTGGACATGTGTATTGCTAGCTATCAAGGGCACTTCTCACAATACAAATATGCATTTTGGACTTCCCTTACAGTGCCTTCAGAAAGTATTCACCCCCTCCCCCTTGGATTTTGTCACATTTTGTTGTGTTACTACCAGAATTTTTAATGCATTGAAATTATTTTTTCCCCCTTGATTCACACAGCATACTCAACAATTTAAAGGGGCAAAAATATTTGTATTGTGTAACAAAAAGTTATGAAACCTTAAAAACTGAAATATCTTGTTTACTTAAGTATTCACCCCCCTGAGTCAATACTTTGTAGAAGCGACTTTGGCAGCATTTACAGCTTTGAGTCTTCTTGGGTATGTCTGTATCAGCTTTGCACATCTGGATTTGGGGATTTTCGCCCATTCTTCCTTGCAGATTTGCTCAAGCTCTGTCAAGCTGGATGGGGAGCGTCGGTGAACCGCAATCTTTAGTCTTTCCACAGATTCTCAATGGGATTCAAGTCTGGGCTTTGGCTGGGCCACTCAAGGACATTCACCTTCTTGTTCTGAAGCCACTCCAGTGTTGCTTTGGCTGTATGCTTGGGGTCGTTGACCTGTTGGAACGTAAATCTTCACCTCAGTCCAAGGTCTGTTGCAGACTGATGCAGGTTCTCCTCAAGGATGTGCTTGTATTTGGCTCCATTCATTGTTCCCTCTTTCCTGACAGTGCCCCAGTCCCTGCCGCTGAAAAGCATCCCCATAACATGAAGCTGCCACCACCATGCTTCATGGTAGGGATGGTGTTACATGGGTGATGAGTTGTGTTCTGTTTGCACCAGGCATAGCGCTTTGCATTCAGGCCAAAGAGTTCAATTTTTGTTTCATCAGACCAGAGAATCTTTTGCCACATGGTCTCAGAGTCTGCCACATGCCTTCTTGCAAACTCCAGGCATGCTATTAATGTGGCCTTTTCTCAGGAGTGGCTTCTGTCTAGCCACTCTCCCATAGAGGCTACATCTGTGAAGTGCTGCAGAGATTGTTGTCCTCTGGACAGGTTCTCCCATCTCAGCCATGGAACTCTGTAGGTCTGTCAGGGTGGTCATTGGGTTCTTGATCACTTCCCTGACCAAGGTCCTTCTTGCCTGGTTGCTCAGTTTGGGAGGATGGCCTGCTCTAGGAAGAGTCTGGGTGGTTCCGTAATCTTTCCATTTCCTAATGATGGACTTGACTGTGCTCCTGGGAACTTTCAACACCCTAGAAATGTTTTTATACCCCTCCCCAGATCTGTGCCTCCTCACAATTCTATCACGGAGTTCTACGGACAGCTCCTTGGTCTTCATGGTACAGTTTCTACTCTGACATGCACTGTCAATAGTGGGACCTTATACAGACAGGTGTATTTCCTCTGAAATCATGTCAACCATTTGAAGTGACCACAGGTGGACTCCATTCAAGTTTTAGAGTGATCTCACAAGGAAATTGATGCACCGAGCTCAATTTGGATGTCATAGCAAAGGGGTGAATACTTATCAAATCAAGACATTTCAGGTTTTTATTTTAAATATGTACAAAAATTCCAGAAGTTTCATTCCACTTTGACATTATAGAGTAATTTGTGTAGATACGTGACAAAAAAATCCCATATAAATGTATTTTAATTTGAGTTTGCAACATCACAAAATGTGACAAAATCCAAGGGGGGCAAATACTTTCTGAAGGCACTGTAAGTCCATAATGGAAGGTCTCCGGGAGTCTGACCCCAAAATGGAGATTCTGCAGACTGTTACCCGGAGATAGAGTGTAATAGCATCAGCTTAAGGATTCTATGGATGCTTATGACACAGCTTCTAGAGTGGTCACTGCTGGAATCTGTATCAGAAGACGTTCCTGGCTTCAGACATCAGGGTGAATGTCCCCTTTTTATTTTTATAGGTGTGATTATTTCTTCTTGGGGCCCCCCCAGTCGGCTCTCTCGTATCTTCGCATCCTACCCTCCGGCCGCCATCTGACCCACACTGGCATCCTGCTGAGATATCACCTTACTGCCCTATGGCTTACCCCCCGTGGTGTGGTGGAATAGGGCGATCAACTCCCCTACCAAGACCGGATCCACATGGTGATCGCCTCAGGAGACGTTGCAGGTGCTCACAGATGGCCATCAAGCCACTGCAACTAGGGCAGCCATTTTCCACTTTTTAAACAACATGAAGTCTTGCTATATTATGACATATGCAGTGAGTCCCAACCTTCGAACTGCTCCGGAGGTGAAAGAGTTAACTTTCCATGCCAGGCATGGAACCTTGAGCGCGAGCTCGGTTGAAAACTCTGTCTGTTGTTGCTCAAACTCAAACTGTCAGATTCTTTACTCGGCCTCACTGAACAGTCGCTCCGGAGATTTCTCCTTCTGCTCGGTTCGTTTGTCAGTTAAAAAGTCTTATTTTTTCAGTTTCTTGACTGAAATTAAACCGCAATCGGTCGGTTCAAGCTCTGTCTGTGGTACTGTAAGTAATAGATAGGCTTACATTTATTTTTCTTCTGTGTGGAACTTGTAAACGTCTTTTTCGGTTCGGTTTGAACCGATCAGGTTGTTTTAAAAAACATTTTCTAGTCCTTTAGAGTGCGGTTCCCGGTTCTTATCGGTTCTAAAAAAAAACGGATTTCATTACGGTTTTTTCCACGACCCGTGACATGGTTGGGAACCGATAAGAGAGTCTTGCTTCGGGGATTGCCACTAACGGGCAAGTTTGGTTAGGCTGGCACTATGTCTGAGAAACCCAAAAGAAAAACCAGGCCCACTGGGTTTCAGCACTGTGGTCTCTGTGGGGAAGCCTTTGCTATGGCTGACCCACACACCACCTGTGTATATTGTCTGGGGTTTGACCACCTCAATGCAGACTGCCAGATTTGTAAGAATTTTCCTGCTGCCACCGTGGAAAAGAGAGTTGGTAGGCTCAGGGAAAGGGAGGCCAAAAAGTCCGCTGACCGGATGGCCAGCCGGTTCGGATCAACGATACTTCCTCGGGCAAGCGAAGAGCCAGCTCTGAGGCGGTTCCAACTAAAAGGACTAGAAAGTCAGCTAGTGTGGAGCCAAAGTTTTTTCTCCAACCGCTGAGGAAATAGCTAAAGCAATTCAAATTGTCCAGTCTCTTTCCCCAGTTCCGTCTGAACCGACACCATCAGGGAAGCGCTTGGTTCTGCCGGTTCCACCGGTTCAACATTATGATTTTGAGGATTTTTATGAACCGGAGGAAGGGGAGGAGGAGTACGAGGAGAGTGAATGTGATTTTGAAGGTCTGGATGTGCCCATTGAACCGGACATCTCTCCAGACAGACTGTCAGGGCCCCCAGGCTATCTGAGTCCCCTTCTCATTTTATGTTCTATAAGAAAATCGCTGAAACTCTCCAACTCCCTGTTGAGGAAGCTGTTGATGACCAAGAAGAGCCTGATTATGTAGAAATGATGGATATTCCAGAGTCTAGGAAACTGTCTATTCCCTTGCACAAATCCTTTAGGAAACAGACAGTAAAAATTCTAAAAACTCCTCACTCTATCCTTCCTGTTGATAAAAGGATGGACAGGAGGTATACATTATCAGGCTCTGATACGGAGTTCCTCTCTCAACAATGCAGCCATGTGGGGGTAGTGCAGGCTGCAGCCTGTGACAAGGCAAATATTCCTCTAGCCTCTCACCCTCCTGAAAAGGATTCCAGGAGGATGGATGCCATGGCAAAGAAACAGTACATGGCAGCATCTTTAGGACTCAGACAGGCAAATTATATGGCTTATGCTGCTAGGTACCAGAAATCCAGATGGGATACTATGCTGGCCCTAGCAAAACAGGCCCCTGACCAGCTTGCCAGGGAGCTGGAGCAGGTGGCTGCGGGATGGTATTGAGGCATCCAAGGTGCAATTTCATGCTGCAGTAGACTCTAATGATGTATCATCAAGAGTCATGGCTACATCTGTGGCTCTTCGCAGAATGGCCTGGCTCAGATGTACTACCCTGTCACAGGATACCCAGTCTAAGGCTATGGATTTTCCTGTTGTGGGCAATTCTCTGTTTGGGGAGCAGACAGAGAATTATATGAAGAAAATGGATGAATATAGGACCACCTATAGGAGTGCACAGGCCAAAGAAAGGTAAGCCACTCCTCAAAGGCAGCATGTCAGGGGCAGGGACAGGCCTTTTCATAGGCCTTTTTTACCAAGCCCAGGCCTCCTCTTCTGCTTATGCCCAGAGGGGGTTCTTTAGAGGAAGAGGCAGACGGGGTACAAGTAAGCCTGCTTCTACCCCTCAGCCCAAAGCCCCTGCCAAGCAAGCTCCCTGATGGGGTGGCCAGGGCCGATTCTCCACTATCGGTAGGGGGCAGGCTGGCTTAATTTTTCCAGGACTGGAAGTCTCTAACATCAGACAAGTGGGTCCTGGAAGTAGTAAGCCAGGGACTGGTTCTCAGCTTCAAAAAATTTCCGAAGATGAGAGCCAGGTCCTTTCCACCTGCATATCCATCAGAGGCACTTGCCCTAGAAACAGAAGTTTCTACCCTCCTGGCTCTCAGAGCTGTGGAAAGGGTTCCACCCCTACACCAGGGCAAAGGGTTGTACTCCAGGTACTTCCTTACCCCAAAAAAAAGACAGGAGAATGGCGGCCCATCCTGGATCTCAGATATCTAAACAAGCACCTTTTAAAACCAAAATTCAAAATGGTGACTCTGGGAATTATTTTACCCTCTCTAAGGCCAGGGGACTGGCTAGCCTCCCTGGACCTCAAGGATGCCTACTTCCATGTTCTTATCAGAAGCTCCCATTGAAAGTACCTCAGATTTGAACTGCCCTCAGGCCATTACCAGTTCAGAGCAATGCCCTTTGGCCTCACCTCGGCCCCGAGGGTATTCACAGAATGCTTGGCAGTAGCAGTTGCCCTCTTAAGAAGGCAAAAGATTGCCATCTTTCCTTATCTGGACGACTGGCTCATAGTAGGCCAGTCTCCAGACCAGGTCAAACTTCACCTTCAGGTGACTCAGCAACTGCTCACATCTCTAGGTTTCCTCCTCAATCTTCCAAAGTCAGTTCTAGAGCCTGTCCAGCTTCTCACCTTCATAGGCGCAGAACTGAACACAAAAGAGGCCAGAGCCTTCCTTCCTCTGGAAAGAGCAAGGACCCTGGTCTCTCTGGCCTCCTCTTTCACCCTGCAGGTCTCTCTACTGCAGGGAATTCTAGCTCCTGGGGCACATGGCTGCTTCTACAGCAGTAGTGCAGGAGCAAGATTTCAGATGAGGGACGTCCAGTTCCATTTGAGAGCCTTTTGGTCTCAAAGGAGAGCCCTTTAACCAAATTGATCCCAGTGACTCGAACCCTGATCCAGGCCCTTCAGTGGTGGCAGGACCAGAGCAATCTGAGACAGGGGTGCCCTTCACCCCCCAGTCTCACTCCTTAATCCTTACTACAGATGCATCCCTCTTGGGGTGGGGAGCTCACATGGGCGACCTCACTACCCAGGGATTGTGGTCCCCACAGGAATCTCTGCTCACATCAATCTGTTGGAACTCAGAGCAGTTTTCTAGCACTTCAAGTTTTTCCACATCTGTTCAGAACAAGGTTGTTCAGGTCAGAATAGACAACACCACTACAATGTGGTACATCAACAAGCAAGGGGGCACTCTGTCTATGGCCTTGTGCACCGAAGCAATGAAGTTGTGGTCTCTGGCTTATTCCCTGAACGCCTCCCTTACGGCAGTTCACCTCCCGGGCAAGGACAATGTCCTGGCAGATGCTCTCAGCAGGATTTCCCAGGGCCATCACAAATGGGCACTGGATCCCCTAGTACTAGAGGTAGTATCTGCCAGATGGGGCACCCTGCAGATAGATCTTTTTGCAGCCCCAGACAATCACCAACTTCCCCTTTTTTGCTTCAGGCCCCCAGTGTTGGGCTCAGTCCCTCTGGATGCCTTCCTTCTCAGTTGGGAAGGGAAGTTTCTCTATGCTTTTCCCCCCTTCCCTCTTCTGTTCAAGGTGCTAGTCAAAATCAGATCTCAACCCTGCAAGATGATCCTGATTGCTCCAGATTGGGCCAGACAGCCCTGGTACCCACTCCTCATGTCCTTAGCAGTCCACCTTCCCCTGTGTCTTCCCACGAATCACAACCTGTTAACCTGTGCCCAGGGAAGAGTTTGGTATCCGAATCTCAAGGCCTGGCTCTTGAAGAGTTAGAGTTTGCTGACCTACACCTCTCCCAAGGTGTATTGAATATCTTGAAGGCCTCTAGGAAGCCTTCCACCAGGGCTACTTATAATTCCAAATGGAAGAGATTTTCCATATGGTGCTCTGGCAAGCATATTCCCCCAGAATCTGCTGACTTGCCCACAATCCTGGATTATTTGGTGCATTTGAATTCTTTGGGGCTGAGACCAGCTACCCTAAAAGTGCACCTGGCAGCCGTGTCTGTTTTCTTATCAGCAGGTAAACCTTCTTCTTTTCAGTTCACCCTGTATTCTCCAAGTTTTCAAGGGGTTGCTTCACACAACCCTCCATTCAGGGACCCTGCCCTGCTTGGGATCTTAATATTTGCATTGCCCAGCTTATGCAACCCCTTTTGAGCCTCTGTCTTCAGCAGAGCTTAAGTACTTGACTTGGAAAACTGTGTTTTTGGTAGCCATCACTTCTGCCAGGCGCATAAGCGAATTGCAAGCATTGTCAGTGGAGCCTGATTTTATCTTCTTTCACAGAGATAAGGTGGTCCTCGGGACTAACGGAAAGTTTTTGCCTAAGGTGGTTTCAGACTTCCACCTTAATCAGTCCATGTCCTTTCCTGTGTACTTCACTGACCATTCCTCCTCTGGCGAGAGGAGATTGCACAGTTTAGATGTCAAAAGAGCCCTTAGTTACTACATAGAACGTACCAAGGGTCACAGGTTTGACTCCCTCCCCCCCCCGGTCAGGCGGCGGCTGCGTCCCTGCCCCCTGTTGTGCGGCTCTGTGCCATCAAGCCCCAGCCTCCGCAAGGGGTCAGGCGAGCACTGGCTGCTGGAATCTCCCCTTCCTGGAGATGGAGAGCAGTCCATTGGATGCTCAATACATCTCCTCCATGGCGACCCGTGCTTGTTCCCGAACGTGGGTCGCCAACGTCGCGCGAGATGTGGCATCCAGTGCCTCAATCCTCAGCAGTGGTGACAGCATTCCTGCGGCACCGAGGGGTCCGGGTGTACCCTTACCTGGATGACTGGCTGATTACATCCCCCTCCAGGTTGGAGGTGGAGCGGTCCAGGTATCTAGCCCTTCAGGTCTGCTCTTGGATTGGCCTCCTCATCAACGAGGCCAAATCGGAACTCGAACCATCGCAGGTGATTCAGTTCATCGGGGCAGAGCTCGACTGTCTTCGAGCCAGAGCATGGCTCCTGGCGGACAGGGCTGAGGTCCTTTCCTCCTTTGCCCAGTCATTTCTGTTTGGGCAATTGTGCCCTGCCTGGGACTTCCTGCACCTTCTGGACCTCGTGGCGGCCTGCACCAGCGTGGTCCGTTGGGCCCGCTGGCATATGCGCCCCCTGCAGTGGGGGCTGGCCAGCCAGTGGTCACAGCTCTCCGGTCATTTGGACCAGCCGGTGACAGTGACCCAGAAGATGTGGGATGGCCTGCAGCGGTGGCTCATCCCGGCTCATCTGCAGGAGGGTGGCCCATTTGTCCGGCCCGAGCTGACAGTCACTCTAACGACCGACACCTCTCTGATGGGCTGGGGTGCCCATCTGGGGGACCTCCAGGCCCACGGCCTCTGGTCCTCTCAGGAGTCTCAATGCCACATCAGCCTGCTGGAGCTTCGAGCAGTTTAACTAGCCCTCACCGCCTTCGCTCCGTTTGTACAGGGTCAGGTGGTCCAGGTCCAGATGGACAACACCACGACCATATACTATCTCAACCATCAGGGCTGGACACACTCCTTGCCTCTGTGCAAGGAAGCTCTCCACATTTGTTCTCTCGTGATCAGCCTGGAGGCGGATCTCCTAGCCATCCATGTGGTAGGAGCCTCCAACAGTCTGGCCGATGCCCTTAGCTGGATAGGTGCTGCGTCTCACGAGTGGTCTCTCCTGCCGGAGGTAGTGCAAGACCCGTTCTCCCATTGGGGCACTCCTCAGGTGGACCTGTTCGCCTCCAGGGAGAATGCGAAGCTGAGGCTGTTTCACGCCCTCCCCCCTCAACAGGGCTTGCTGCAGGGGGATGCCTTCTCAAGGCCATGGACCCCGGGCCTCTTTTACGCCTTCCCTCAATTTCCCTTGACCACAAGGTGCTTCTCAAGGCAAAGAGGGACAAGGCGCAGGTGATTCTGGTAGCCTCAGAATGGCCTCACCAGTTCTGGTATCCAGATCTCCTCAGTCGACAAGGGGAAGGTTCTCCATCCGGACCTTCAATCCCTGCACCTGTTGGCCTGGTTCCTGAGCGACTAGATTTCCAGGCCTTGGGTCTTTCCGACGAGGTCCTCAACATTGTTGAGGAGTCCCGTAAGGAGTCGACCAGAAAATGCTATGCCTTCAAATGGAAGAGATTCTCCATTTGGTGTCAGGACAAGGGGTTGGACCCCTCTTCCTGTCCATTGTCTAGTATTTTGGACTACCTGTGGTCCCTTTCTCAGCTAGGACTTGATCGGCGACCGCAAGGTGCACCTGCCAGCCATCTCTGCTTACGGGTGCAGGCGGCGAAGCGCAGTTGGTGAGGCAGGAAGGTGGTGGGGCGCTTTTTCAAAGGCCTAGACCACATATCCCCTCCAGTGCGAGAACCTCCACTTCCATGGGATCTACCGCTGGTATTGGCTAAGCTCATGGGCAAGCCATTCGAACCGATGCACAGGTGTGACGTCTCTCACCTGTTGTGGAAGACCGCCTTCTTGGTGGCTATTATGTCAGCCAGAAGGATGGGAGAGCTTCAGGCGCTTTCCATCGAGCCTCTCTACCTGGTCTTCCACAGGGACAAGGTTGTCCTTCGCCCCCACCCGAAGTTCCTTCCGAAGGTGGTGTCGGAGTTTCGCCTTAACCAGGTGTTGACTCTGCCGTAGTGTTCAATGCCAATCACACCTCGGAGGCCAAATATAGGCTCCATTCCTTGAACCCTAGAAGGGTGCTCGCTTATTATAAGGAGCTGATGGCTGAAGTTCGGGGAGAGGTTCGCCAGCTGTTTGTCACCTACGCTGAAGCTGCACCTGGCAGACCTGCAGCCAAGCGGACGATAAGCAGGTGGGTCACCTCCTGCATAGATCTCTGCTATAGGTTGGCGGGCATGGAGCCTCCCTAAGGGATACAAGCTCATTCTACCCGCCATACCGCTGCTTCTAGGGATGTCCCTATCCAGGAAATCTGCAGGGCTGCTACCTGGAAGTCAGCACACACCTTATTTCCCATTACCACACTGACCTAGAGTCACGCCGGGATGCTGGTTTTGGGGCCTCGGTTCTCCAGTCCTTATTTCCCAAGTAGGGGGGAGTCTTGCCTCCCTCCTTCCGGAAAACTGCTAGGAGTCTGCCACAAAGTGTGGATTGAACAACATATCCATGTCCCTAGAAATACAGGTTACTCACCTGTAACGAGTTCTAGGAGTGGTATATGTTCATCCACACGACCCACCCGACCTTCCTGACTTCGTGCAACCTGGCTTCCAGCGGGCTAGATCTGGCGTCATGGGGCAGAGCCGAGGATTTTACCACCCGGGTGGGTGGGAGGAGTCAGCTTGAAAACCTTCCCGCAAGATTTAAAGTGGCAAGGAACCTGCCACAAAGTGTGGATGAACAACATATACCACTCCTAGAACTCCTGTTACAGGTGAGTAACCTGCATTTCCTTCCCATCTATACTCTGACTCAAGACTGCACCTAGGCCTACCTCTGATGCATCTGTTTGTTAGAAAAGTTGTTTCTCAAAGTCTGGGCTTCTTAAAACAGGGGCTGAACATAATGCAACCTTTATGGCCTGAAAAGCTGCCTCATACACACTGGAGTCCATTTCACATTATTTGGGAACTGCTTCTTCATGAGTTCAGTGAGGGGAATAGTTAGCTGGGAAAAGTTGGGAACAAATCTCCGATAATAACCAGCCAGCCTTAAAAATGACCTGACATGTTGTTTGTTTTAGGGACAGGACTGCTAGCTACAGCTTTTAACTTAGAAATCTCTGGCTTTACTGATCCATTTCCCAAAACATAGCTCAAATAGCTGGTTTCCTGCATGCCCAATGCAAATTTGGTAGGATTAATTGTTAGACGTGCCTTTTTGATAGATTGGATAACTGCTCGTAGGTGTTCCAGGTGGCTTTTCCAGTCTGAACTATACACCACAACATCATCCAACAAGCTTTTGATAGAGCTGAGCATTGGTTCACACCATGAAGGCTAGTCCTGAATCTAAAAAAGACCAAAGCTATGCTCTTCTCACATCGCCAAAGCCAAGCCAGTGGTGCCCCTCTCATGATACTGCCTAGCACACTAAACCCCATTGAGCAGGTTTCCTCCTACAAGTATCTGGGCATTAGCTTTGATTCGGCACTCTTCTTCCATTCCCATATCAATGCCCTTTCTGCTGCCACCAGTGTCAGGATTGGACTGTTATACCGCCATAGGGACTGCCTACCACAAGAGGCCCTTAGATTGGCAATTGCCTCCTCTGTCCTGTCGCTTATCGACTGTGGGCTGCCCATCTATGCTGCAGCAGACAACACTGCGCTTGCAAGAATCCAGCTCTCTATAAAAAAAATGGCCTGCAGGCTAATGCTGGGAGTCCCTAGGCGCACCCATACATGCCGCTGTACTCCACCACCAACTTGCTCAAACTTGAAGAAAGACTCTGCTTCCAAACCTGCCTTCTTGTAAAGAAAAAGACCCTGCTAGGGCTCCCCCCCTCGGGTTCGACACCTCCCTGCAGCGTGCCTTCCCCTCAGTCTCCACCTGCAGCACTGTCAAAACCTCCCTTATTGTCCCCAGGGTAAGGACCTCTATGGCCCAGAAATCCTTTTGCTATCGGGCTCCCTCCTGGTTCAGTTCCCTCCCGGCCAGTATAGCTGACTCCACTAAGCTTGGTCCTTTCAAGGTCTCCCTCAGAAGCCATCTGACAAGCACTTGCTGCTGCAACTACACATAATCACCCACCTGCTCCTTACCTTCACCCCTAGGCTGGGTCTGCCCTGTCTACTTTTGCTGTATATACCTGGGGTCTCATGCAACATCTGCTGACTAATGTTATAAAATATCTCTGGTTGCTACCTGACGTGGTACTCGTGTACCTATATTATGACTACTGTGGTCTACCTATTACCAAGCGTGTACCACCAGTGAATGCCTGTAACACTGGTTGCTTTTTTAATCTAAGCGTTAGGTACTGTACTATTTTGTTTGCTGTGATGTATTGCTCTCTTGACGCAGTGCCTTTGTAAATGAGTCTATGACTCAAAGGTCTGTAAACTGATGATCTAATAAATAAATAAATCCAGGTACGTAGCACAGTAACCAGTGTCGGGATAAAATTACATCCATATTACTGCTGGAATGTAGCTGGTGTGCCTTGTAAACCAAACGGCATGGTGGTGAACTAATAGAATCCAATATGAGTGGCAAATGCAGTTCTAGGATCGTAGAAATGTTGTTCATCCACACGCTTTGGCATGTCCCGTTCCACTTTAAATCTGCTGGAAGTCTTCAAGCTGGCTCCTCCCACACACACGGGTGGTATATACCTCTGCTCCGCCCCATGACACCAGATCTTCCTTTTTGCTGGAAGATTCAGGTTGTCTCCCTCATGCTCACACATTTTGTAGGCCCTGGCTCTAAAACTTTAGGTTATTCTGAAAATCCGTCTTATTCGCATTAGCGTTCATGAATTTGTATCTTCGATTATGAAGGGCAGGTCTTCCCCCAGATTTTGTCGGTGCCTTTGTGGCCAGAAGATGTCACGCACCGATCCCCACACCACGTGCATATATTGTCTCGGTGTCAACCATGATGCCTCGAAATGCGATTTGTGTCTCGCTTTCCATCCTAACGACCTCGACGACCGTTTCGCACACCTGAAGTTGGAGAGGCCATTGAAACATAACCCTCTTTTGAAATCCAAGGAGGTTCAGTGGGCGGTTTCCGCCGCGGCTGCGGGATCCGCCGAGCAATTGGAATGAATGCAATCATTCAAAGAGGAAGCAGCTCGGGTTGCAGAAACTTCTCAAAGCTTCTTCGTTCTGCTCAACCTGGGCTCCACCTTCTCGGGTTGCTTCTGAGAGTTGTGTCAGTCTCTGTCAACCAAGGGAGAGGGTCCTGCGGGCACGCACTCCTCTCAATTCCATAAAAGGGAGAAGGATCTGGGATGTCTTCGTCTCAACGTAGATGCTCTTGGGAGCAGGAGAGATGTCTGTACCAGGAACCAGCAGTCTCGACTTCGGTCGAGATTGCTTTTTTCGGCCGCTGGCATTTTGGCTTTTCTGTCCGGTCAGTCGACCGAACTGTTGATCGATGATGTAGAAATAGTCATCAACCCGATTGATTCATTATCGCCGACTCTGGTCGACAATTCCCTCGATCGAATTCCTATTCTGAATTTCCCCGACGAGGAGACCCAACCTGTTGGGACTCCCATTGAGGAAGTGGTCCCCAACCCCGGGAAATCAGTGGTCCTGCCGGTGTCTCCTGAGCGACAGAATCGGCCTGTCCAATCTCGATCGAGGTCTCGGACCCCCTTGACTGAAAGGCCAAGGAAGAGCCATAAATGCTCTAAAAAGAGGCGATGCCATCAGTCGTCTTCATCCTCCTCGCACGAGGAGAGGCTACGGCGGAAACTCCAGCGCTACAAGGACCTCGTGGCAGCAGCTGATTTTGACCAGGCACAAGTCGAATCCGGCTTCCACCCCGGCCATTACTTGGCTTTCGCTTCCTAGGCCGAAGCCGACTCCTTCGGAGCCGATCAATTCGGTTTCCCTGCCCGCGGAGCCGGTAAAACCCCCAGCTTGGCCTAAAACGGTCTCTCCACTGATCGTGGTGGAACCACTGCCCAAGCAGTCTGTGGGAGGGGCTCCTTCCAAGGAAGATAGGCCAGACACCAGGCTTCCCCGGCATTTGTCGGTCACGGTCACCCCGGACCGCCCTCGGCTGGTTGAAGGTGACCTGAGCAGTTGACCGTTGTATCCGGATTCCTTGGATTCGGACATCACCAGTCTGCATTTTCATCCCAGGGATGATGAATCAACCATTGGCTTTGAGACAGAGGAAGGTCCCTCATCTTTTCAGGGCATTCTTTGCCTCATCTCTGAGTCCACAGGGATGCCCCTGGAGCCAATCCAGAAAAAGGCAGAGTACCCTCTCACGGACATCCTCAAGAGAGGGGATACGCCGAAGGATGCCTTTCCTGTGGCCGAGACCATTGTTGGCCCAGCCTTAGAACTCTGGCAGCACCCTGCCTCTTGTCCAGCTCCGTCTGCCCCCATGGCCTGCAAGTATGCGGTGCCCATGGGATCCCTTGCAGGGTTCACAGAGCATCATTCGGCCGAGAGCCTGGTGACCGCCTCTGTGTTCGGGCGTACTGGCAGTTCTGCCAGTACCAACTGACTTCCTGATAAAGAGTTCAAGCTTTTGGACCATTCAGCCAGGAAGGTCTTTGCATCTTCTTCCCTGGGCCTTTGTCAGGCAAGTTCGGCTGTCATCATGGCACACTTATCCCACACCCTTCTTGGGTCCTTGGATGAAGTCCTCCCGCATCTCCCAGCAGACATGCAGACCACGGTCAAGCAGGTTCGGGATCAGAGCCAGGCTTTAGCCAGGCAGCAGCTGCAGACAACCCTGGATATTGGGGATTCTTGTGCCCATTCGATGGCAGCTGCAGGTGCCTCTCGTCGCAGGGCTTATCTGAGGCTCTCCTCCTTCCCGACGGATACTCAGCACAAACTAGCTGACGTGCCCTTCCTTGGGACTGACCTGTTCGGCCCAGGAGAGGCTGGTCACCTTCAGCACATTGAGCAGTCCAATGCCACCTTGGACGCTACTTCTGCCAAGAGTTCTTCGAGCAAGAACCAGCAGAAGAAAAAGAAGCCTTTTCGGCATTCTTCCCCTGTGGCTCAGCAGTCCTCTCTTCAAGGTGGACAGCAGCAACAGCAGCAGGCTCAAGCTCGGTGCCCCCGGCCCAAGCCCGGGCCCCCCAGGCCCGTAAAGGAGGCCAAGGTTCTAGTCCTGGATCCTCCTCCTCCAAGCCTGCTCAGTGACGGGGCAGGGGCTACCAACCCCTCTCCCGTCACCCCAGCTCTGGGTCCTCCCGTGGGGGGCTGACTCCACCATTTCCTTTCCGCCTGGTCCACTGTCACCTTGGACAGGTGGGTTCTCGAAGTGGTCGGTCAGGGACTGCCTCTGGAATTTGAGCAGTACCCTCCAAGTGGAGCCAGCACCCCTCGGGAGGAAAGAGTATCCGCTCAGACTAAGTCGGCTCTCTGATATGACCTCACTCAGCTCCTCCTCAAGGAGGCTGTAGCTCCAGTGGCGGATCCTCCAGCAGACCCAGGCTTTGTCTCCAGGTACTTCCTGGTGCCCAAGCGGATGGGGGGCTGGCGCCCCATTCTAGATCTGCATGACCTGAATCAATATCTCAGGTCTCGCACCTTTCGGATGGTCACCCTGTCCCAGATCATACCGTCCTTGGAGCGAAACACAGTTCTGTTCATGTTCCAGTCCTTCCGTCCCATCAGCGGTTCCTCCACTTCAGGGTCGAAGGGACCCTGTACGAGTTCCGAGCCATGCCGTTCGGCCTGTTATCGGCCCCATGGGTCTTCACCAAATGCATTGCAGTGGTGGCGGCCCATCGGGGAGGGGGGTTAGGATTTATCCTTACCTCGACGATTGGCTTCTAGCAGACTCCACCCAACAGGAGGTGGAGAGTTCTAGGGACCTGGCCCTCCAGACCTGCTCCCATCTCAGCCTCCTGATCAACGAGGCCAAGTCGGAACTTGTACCTTCTCAGGTGATGGGCTTCATCGGTGCAGAGCTCGACTCTTGTCAAACCAGAGCTCGGCTTCCATCGAACAGGGTGGAGGTTCTCTCAACCTTTGCCCGATCATTTCTGGTTGGGCAATTGCACTCTGCCTGGGACTTTCTGCGCCACATGGCAGCGTGCACCTCAGTGGTCCGTTGGGCCCGGTTGCACATGCGCCCCCTCCAGTGAGAGCTGGCCACCCAGTGGACTCCATGCCATGGTCATTTCGACCAGCTAATCACTGTAACCCAGAAGATGTGGGACGCTTTCTACTGGTGGACCACCCCAGACCGGTTGCAGGAAGGGATCCCGTTTGTCCGCCCGAGCCGGCGGTCATCTTTATGACCGATACCTCTCTCATGGGCTGAGGAGCCCACATGGGGGACAAAAGGGCCCATGGGCTTTGAACCCCCGAGGAGTCCTGATGCCACATCAACCTGTTGGAGCTCAGAGCAGTCAGACTGGCATTATCACGCTCCTCAGCTCCGGGGTCAAGTGGATCAAGTTCAGACGGACAATACCATGATCATGTACTATCTCAACAAACAGGGCAACATGCACTCCCATTTGCTGTGCAAGGAGGCGCTCTGTATTTGGACCCTCGTGAGACGGTTGGAGGCGGATCTCCTAGCCATCCGTGTGGCAGGAGCCTTGAACCATCTGGCAGATGCTCTCAGCCGCCTAGGCCAGACATTCCATGAGAGGTCTCTTCATCCAGAGGTAGCTTACAGTCTGTTCTTCCTTTGGGGCAAACCGATGGTGGATCTTTTTCCCTCCAGGGAAAACACCAAGCTGTGGTTGTTCTATGCCTGCCCTCCTCAGCAGGGCTCGCTGCAGGGGGATGTCTTTTCAAGGTCATGGACCCCAAGCCTCCTCTACGCCTTCCCTCCATTTTCCTTGATCCACAAGGTGCTTCTCAAGGTGAAGAGGGACAAGGCGAAGGTGATTCTGGTAGCCTCAAATTGGCCTCTCCAGTTCTGGTATCCAGATCTCCTCAGCCTCAGCTGCAGGTCCCCGGAGTGGCTTTGTACACACCCAGAACTGATATCACTCGAGCAGGGGAAGGTATTCCATCTGGACCTTCAATCCCTGCACCTCACAGCCTGGTACCTGAGCGGCTAGAGTTCCATGCTTTGGGTCTTTCCGAAGGTGTCTACATTGTGGTGGAGGCATCTAGAAAGGATTTGACCAGGAAGTGTTATGTCTTCAGATGGAAGCAGTTTTCCATTTGGTGTCAGGACAAGGGCCTAGACCCTCTGTCCTGTCCCGTGGCTAACATTGTCGACTACCTTTAGTCTCTCTCCAAAGGGGGTCTACGGTCATTGACCCTTAGGGTGCACCTGGCAGCCATCTCTGCTTAACGGGCGCGGGCTGGTCAGCCGACGGCATAGGAGACAGTGGTCTGGCACTTTTTCAAAGGCCTGGATCACATATCCCCTCCGGTGCGTGAACCTCCACCTCCATGGGGTCTACTGCTGGTACTGGCAATGCTCATGGGCAAGCCACCCGAACCCATGCACAAGTGTGAGTTGTCACACTTGTGGACAACTGCCTTCTTGGTGGCTATCACGTCAGCCAAAAGGACAGGGGAGCTCCAGGCGCTTTCGGTGGACTCCACTTATCTGGTCTTCCACAGGGACAAAGTTGTCCTGCGCCCCGACCCGAAATTCCTTCTGAAGGTGGTGTCAGAGTTTCACCTTAACCAGGTCTTGACTCTGCTGGTATACTACCCTAATTACACCTCGGAGGCCTAGTACAGGCTCCATACCTTGGACCGGAGGTGTGCTGTCTCCTGTTACAAGGAGAGGACGAAGGAAATTTGGGGAGAGGTTCGCCAGCTGTTCGTCACCTACGCTAAAGCCGCTTCTGGCAGACCTGCAGCTAAGCGGACTGTTGCAAGATGGATTACATCATGCATAGGTCTGTGCTATGAGTTGGCGGGCAAGGAGCCTCCCAGAGGGAGAAGAGCTCATTCTACCCGCCATACTGTTGCATCGGTGGCTGCTTCCAGGGACATCCCTATCCAGGAAATCTGTTGGGCTGCTACCTGGAAGTCAGAAAACACCTTCATCACCCACTACCACATCGACCTCAAGTCACGCCGGGATGCTGGTTTTGGGGCCTCAGTTCTCCAGTCTCTGTTCCCTAAGTAGGGGGGGTGTGCGTCTTGCCTCCCTTCTCCCGGAGAACTGATAGGAGTCTGCCAGTAAGTGTGGATGAACAACATAAACACGATCCTAGAAGAACAGGTTACTCACCTGTAACAGTAGTTCTAGGAGTGGTATATGTTGCTCATCCACACAGACCCACCTGACCTCCCCGGCTGCAGACGCACAACACCTGGCTTCCAGCGGGCTGGATCTGGCGTCATGGGGCGGAGCTGAGGTATATACCACCCGGGTGGGTGGGAGGAGCCAGCTTGAAGACTTCCGGTGATCTTTAAAGGGGAAAGGGACATGCCAATAAGTGTGGATGAACAACATACACCACTCATAGAACTACTGTTACAGGTGAGTAATCTGTTCTTCTTGCTAAATAAAAGGAACCCCCTTGTGAAATAGACACAGAGAAAACGGCAGAACTGAAATGTTTTACCAACAGCTTACCTTTTCAGCCACCGGTTTTAGAAGCTGCTGTAAGGTGTTAAGGGTATTATTATTGTATGTGTGCACAGAAGAATCATTGGCCATATGAACTAAATACATGTTTGCTTTCTCTTTGAAGAAATAAAGTGAGTTCCTACCTGAGTGCTGGGAGTTTGGAAAAAATCAGCAGCCCCATGATGAGGCTGTTATATAAGAAATGACAGCTGTCACTCAATTTGAGTTGGGGGAGGAGCTATACAAATTACATGCACTTAGTAGTTATTTGTTTATATCTTGTCCTGTACTGCGAAAAGGAGGACGAAGAGTGGTTATAATGAACTACAGTATTAATATCTGAGTGAATGGTCCAGCTGATCCTCCAATCTGTATATATTAGGGCAGGAATGATGGTAATTCAGATTAGGGATGGATCAGCTGATCTGATGACACTCTAGGGAAGAGTATACAAGCTGCCCTAGTGCTCACAAATGATAGATCAGCCTTGGAGTGAGAAGGGAGTGGTTGTCTCATAGCACAGAAGATTGTAGTAAGTTGTGTTTAAAGAAATTGATGTACTCTGTGGCAGAACTGCTGAGATAGAGTAGTTCTGGAGCTCAAGAAGAGCTATTTTTTTTATTTGTTTCTTAAAATTTATTGTCTGAAGTTTAAGACTCATTTTTGTTTATGGTTGTTTATTTTTGTATCTATCTTTTACAAAAAAATAAGTCCTTTGGACTAATAAACAACCCACCAAGAAAAGGTGTGTTGACCATAAATTGAGGTCTTGTGTCACTCATTTACCCCACCCACACAACCCGGTCACACATTCCTCCTGAGAACGCAAAGTCAGGTTACTCACGGTTGTACATAAAAAGGCAGCTTCAGATGTCTTGAATCAAATCCGGGGATTGCCCCTCAGATCCATTCTACAGTCACTCACTACTCATCTCACCGGGGATGAGGAAATCAGGAACTCCTGCTAGACGGTTTCCACAACTTCTACAAGGCAGGTAGATGGTTCTCAGCACTAGGGTGAGAAAAAGTAGACTCTCCTCAGAGCCCGCACTGCAGCTCTTCACTCCTCCACTGCTTACACTGGCTGTTGCTGGATGACACCAACTGAAAATTCTAAAACTCCCCACTCACAGCTCGCTACAGTGGCTTATGCTGCTGCGTGAGTTCTACATGACATCACCTCTCTCCTCTCAGCTGATATCAAGTAAACGGAGAGGGAGCAGGTGAAAATCTATTTAACTAGTTATTCACCAGCTGCCTTCCCTACCTAGCACTGACACTGATGGGATTCTAGTAAACCCAGGGGACCGGGGAGTTACACATACATTAGGGTACCCGGTGCCAGGGTTCTCTTCAGGGCTTCAGCCTATCAGCCCCCTCCCCCTCAGTCTCAGGTGGATTTCCGGGCCATCCTCCAGTCTTGGTGGTCGAAGACCAAGTCACAGCTCATCTCAGAGCTGGACAGCCGGCACCCTGTTAGAGCTTCCACCCTGGTTTACCCGGATCAGGCTCCCAGGCCCACCCCTCCACTGGACCCACGCCAGTCTTTGTCAGGCCTCACGAAAAGTCCTTTGTCTGGGTCGATGATGAACAGTATCCCTCCTAGGTCTTAGAAGGTTTCTCGTCCCGATGTCGGGTCCTCGCAGTTCTCTGATTCGGACTCCGAGTCCAGGTCCTCCTCCTCTGTTTCAGGTTTTGAGACTCTTCCCCCAAGGAGTCCAAGCCCAAGGAGACACCCAAATCGCCTCCAGAGGACCCTTCGTTCGAAGACCTCCTGAAAATGATGGCACAGGTCTATGAGTGGAAGACTGACGCACAGGATCCCAAGCACCAGAGACTAGCTGAGCACGTGGAGATACAGGAGAACTGCACCTGTCCTTAAGCCCCCATGGTTATGGTTAGAGCCTTATGAAGATTTTTCTTCTACCATTTGGATGATGCCTTCCTCCATCCCAACAGTGGCAAAAAAGGCCAACAGGACATACAGAACACCAGAGAATAAGGATCATCTCAGTGTCCACCCAAAGCCAGACTCCGTGATCATTACGGCAGCTCATGAGCACCTCCACTCCTGACAAGGAGTCAAGGCAGCTGTACCAATTTGGGAGGACATTCTGTTCTTCCTCCACACTGGCCATGCATGCCCTAAATTATGTGGCGCACATTCTAGTATACCAGAAGTCTCTGTTTCATCAACTGGAGCCTGTCATTGAATCCATGCCGGACTCTGATTACAAGACCATCCTGGCGGATACTACCAGGTCTGCTAAGGTTGCCTGTTGCCACTCACTAAAGGCGACGAGTGATGTGGTGGACTCCTCAGCCAGGGGCACCACTACGGTGGTTTGCCTCAGGAGATATTCTTGGCTAAGGGTGTCAGGCTTTGCACCTGATGTCCAGGCAGCCATTCAGGATGCTCCCTTACAGCGTTCTGTCCTCTTCAGGGGCGATGCCCATGACATGATCACCAGACTTCAGGACAAGGGCAAGGCCTTGCGATCGGTCCATACTATGTACCACCCCAGATTTAAGGCCAAGCATCCATTTCGTTGCCAGACCAAGCGAGACAAAACAGCCAGATGTCAGACCAAATGTCTGGCACCTTCAGCCGCAGCCATCCCTCCAGCCAAAGCTCACAGAAACTTAGAGGTGGCTCTTCCCAACCCTGAATCTGCCTCTTGACTCACGGCCCACCCACCCCCCGCTTCCGTTGGGGGAGCCAGTGGGCGGAATGCTCGCCAGTCACTTATGGAGGTGGGACGCAGTCACCACAGATTCGAGGGTCCTTCAGCTGGTGACTCAAGGTCACCCAGTGGAACTCCTAGAGAGACCCCCAAACAAGCCTCCAGGCGTATCATCTCACTGTCCAAAGGTGCACATCCCCCTCATAAGGGAGGAAATCGAGGCTCTTCTGCAAAAGAAAGCCATAGAGCCCATTCCAGCAAACCCAAACCAGGTAGGAAAGAGGTACTACTCCCACTTCTTCCTGGTTCCAAAGAAGACGGGAGATCTGCATCCAATTCTGGACCTCGGCACTCTAAACCTGTACATAGAGTACAAACGGTTCTGGTTGCTGACTCTCCCATGTCTGCTACACTTCCTGCACAAGGGACAGTGGCTCTGTGCCCTGGACATGCAGGATGGCTACCTGCATATCCTGTTTTTTCTGGCCCATTGCTGCTACCTCAGGTTCTTCTTTAAGGGGGAGCATTATCAGTTCAAGGCTCTCCTCTTTGGCTTGTGCTCGGCATCTCAGCTTTTTACTAAGTGCCTTGCTGTAGTAGCAGCGGCCCTGAGACGCCAGGGCCACTATGTGTTCCCTTACCTCAACGACTGGCTTCTGTCAGCTCCGTCGAGGGAGCGGCTGGAATTTTCTCTCTCCGCTACCCAGGACCTCTTTGCACAAGTGGGGATTACGGTCGGCTACCCCAAGTCCCAACTTGCCCCCTCCCAGCGTCTCCAGTTTATTGAAGCGGTGCTGGATACGGCCCAGGGTATGGCTTTCCTCCCTCGGGACAGGGTGGAAACCTTACAGAAGCAGGCTTGCCTGATAGCCTCCAGCAGGTGGGTTTCGACCAGGTCGGTTCTCTGGCTCCTTGGCCTTATGTGGCAGCAGCCATCCCCACTGTTCCTCTGGCCAGGCTCCACATGTGTATTTCACAGTGAACTCTTGGGGTGCAGTGGAATTAGAGGTCAGACGACCTGGACCACATGGTCATGGTCTCCAATTAGATGCAATGGGATCTCCGGTGGTGGCAGGATCTCGGCAACCTTGCCAAAGGGGTCCCTTTCTAGTACCCTCCTCCCATCCAGACCCTGACTACAGATGCTTCAGGGATGGGCAGGGATGCTCATCTGGAGACCCACAGGGCTCGAGGGCTGTGATCTCAGTTGGAACTCTCCTTACACATAAACGTGTTGGAGATTGAGGGCAGTGCATGTTATTGAGGGCAGTGGTTTATGCTCTTCAGGCCTTCCAGCACTTACTCTGCCAGGGCCCACTGTTAGTCCGGTCGGACAATATGTGTGTAGTCTGGTACTTCTGGAAGCAAGGGGGCACTCGCTTGTATCCCCTTTGAAGGGAGACAATGTGGGTGTGGAATTGGGCAGTTCTGTATCAAATACACCTCACAGCGGTCCACTTTCTTGGCATGCAAATCGTCCTAGCGGACAGTCTCAACCGCACCAAAGTAAGCGCCTGTAACAGGGTGCTCCTGTTATGAATGAGTAGTCCTGCAGTAAAAATGTGTAAACCCCCCCCCCCCCCAATATATTCTTTTTCTACTTTTCGTTCATCTTTTCTTCCTCCTTTCTATGCTATATTTCATGTCAGGGTGGCCAACCTGGCATATCTTTATTAACTTTACTGTCCTTTAAATCCTACATTATTGCACATTAATAGTATCTCCTTTTATTCATAAAGGAGCCTTCTGGTTTAATGAAAAGAAATGCTTGCATTCATAAAGTGCCCCAGGTTGTTTATGTAGCGTTTCAGCGCTGGAATTCTGGTGCTTCTGGGAATAAAGTGAAGCTCTATGTGCTACTGTAGCTGGTGCCTCTTTCGGATGCACAGAAATACTGTGCTGCAAGCCCGAGGTCGGGCAAAGTAAATAAAAAGAAAACCACTTGATGCGGTATTGATGAAAATGTGAGCTTAAAAGAAATGCTGCCTTCTGCAGCAGTTGAAACAGCAGCGCCGCCTCGTACACCGGAGCTGGAGCACGCCCTGATGTGCTCTGAGGCACAGCCGCTGCTTAACTGAAAGTTGACTCAAAGCAGGATGCTTCAGTAAAAAGTAAAAGTGCCGCCCAGGGAGGCGAAAGTGGCAGATTCAAAGTCCTTAAAAGGAAGTGCTGCAAATATTTGTTGTTTAGACAGCCGAGAAAGCGAGTGACTGGGAACTGTCAAAACCAAGGCCAAAATTAAATGTTTAAGCTGACGGCTGACATTTCAGCCATCTGGTTTTTAAAGACAAATAGCAGTAAATAGAAAAAGACTGCTAACAAGGATTGCAGAGGCTGTCTAGGCATAAAGCCTGCAACTTAAAATAAATAAATCCTTTTTCTTTGTTAAAATAAATAACCTGTGCTCCAGTATCAGGTCTCCTGGCCTGGCAGGGGGAGGCAAATAGGGAGCGCGCCCGTCATTTGTCACGTCCCTGTCCAGGTTGGGTATTCCTGTATATAAAACATATGAAAATGCACAAATAAATGTTTTTTTTCTTTACCTGAATTCCTGCCATTATGGGGAGATTCCTACTATAGGACTGAAAGCCCCTGAAGTGACTACTTTTGTAAAAGCTAGGAGAGATGAGGTCACAGCAAGTGGAAAGAGCTAATCTCCTAATGAGGTGTTAACCCACTTAAGGTTTTAGGTGGTCTTAAATGGATATTCTTAGTAAGTATTCCATTCCAAGTAAGAATAATAAATAAAAGTTTGTTTTTCCTATTGTACAAGAATGATCCAAGATAGCCTTAGATATGACCACAGAGAGGTCTATTTTATGTTAAGTGGGAGATCCCCTGATTGTGATGTCAGCCAAAGGATTACTATAAAACCTTCCACTAGGGAGCTAAATTAGGTTGAGTGGGTCGGTATCTTCTGACCACAGAGAGTGAAGGAGCTAGTGTGAGAGCTTACACACTGTATGGTTGGAACTTGTGTAGTGGATATTGAATATACAGAAGAAAGACAGGAGTTTTATGAAGAATTATTTCCTGATGTGTTGAAATGATGTGATGGACTAACACCCACAATTTTCTTTCTGTAAATACAATTTTTTTTGTTTTGGTTTTGCAAATAAAATAATAAACACAATGTTTGCGTTTTTTATGCACTAAAATTACTGTCTGGCATCTGTCATTTATCCCACGCCTTTTACACTGGTGATAGAAGTGGGATAGACCTGGTACGTCAAGACTGTCCAGGAGGCGCCACCAGGGGGGTATTGTTCTGATATACCCTGATAGAAGGGGGCCAGACAGACCTCGGTGCATATCACCTGATACGATCTGAGAAAACTGGGATTAAATTGTTACCCAGATTAGGTACAGGAGCCAGACCCAAAATGAAGAAACCAAAAGATGAGCATATTGAAGAGGGAGAAGACACACAGAAGCCAAAAATGAGACAGATGACCCCAGCCCCAGATGATTCAAGTGAGTTGCTGAAGTGGCTCTGTCTGAGGCAGCATGAGATGGAACGACAACAAGAGGAGGACAGACGACAGAGTGATGAGGATTGATGCATCCAGGCAGAAGAAAGAAGACGGCAGGACATGAAATGGAATGATACCCTGAAAGCCATACAGGACACGAATCAAGGTCAGGCGGATAGAACTGGGCCCAGAGACATAAAACTAACTAAATTGTGATGACATAGAAGTGTACCTTACTACCTTCGAGGGGATAGCCCAAACCTGTGTATGGCCTCGTGATCAGTGGGTAATACGATTGGTACCCTGTTTATCTGGTAGAGCCCAGTTAGAATATAGTCAACTGAGTGGGACTAATGCTAATAACTATGACAGAGTAAAAGAAGAGATCTTAAGACGGTATAATATCAGTACTGAGACTTATCATCAGCGTTTTCGCTCTCAGAAAATGGCCCACTATGACACCCCCAGAGAAACATACGCTCGTCTCAGAGATTATTGTGGTAAATGGCTACAATTGACTAAGACTATCGATCAGATTATGGAGTTAATAATCTTTGAAGAGTTCATTCAGGTTTTACCATTGGATGTACATTTATGGGTTAAGGAACACAAGCCAGAGACAGTGGAGGAAACCATTAAACTGGCGGAGGACTACTTGGCAGCTCATCCAGCCAGACCGAGGGGACAACAAGGTAACTCGGGACCATTTACAGCTCCAGTAAGAACTTTTTTCCCCAATAATCAAAGGCATTCAACTTATGGTAGACGAGATAGAGGGGGATGGGTCCCATATGCAGACATTATTTGCCATGGATGTCTTGGGAAGGGACACATAGTCAGAAACTGCCCTAATAAAATAAATGATTCAGCACATTTGGCCCTGGCGAACTTTGGATATGTTACTTCTGTGGGAGTGGGAGACCAACAGACTTTGGGATTGTTAGACTCTAGAAGTAGACAGACCCTGATGAGAGCCGATCTGGCCCCTAAAATAGACTTAAACCAGAATGATACAACTGTTCGCTGTATACATTGGGATGTCCATCAGTATCACACTGCAAAGTTGGCATTGACTGTTAACAACCAAATCCACACCTTGTTAATTGGATTAGTACCCAGTCAACCTGTACCTGTTACTATTGGCCAGGATTTCCCTTGTTTTGATGCCTTAATGAAGACTCATCCATCAGTGGTGGAACCTGTTAATGTAGTTACCAGTGCCCAGGCAAAATTACAGATGGAACCTGTCTTTTCTTTTGAAGAGGATCATTTTGAAGGACAAGGAAAGACGAGAAAATCAAAACGAGTTAAAATGAAGGAAAAGAAAGCTTGGCAGAATTCACATCCAGAAAAGAATGCGGAATTAGCACCAGGGTTGTTAGGTGACATCAGACTGGAACAGTTGGCAGATGAGACTTTTAAGACCTCTATTTGCACAAATAAATCAAGAAGAAAAGAATGGACATTTTCATTTTTTATTGAAGCATAACATGCTGTATAGAATAACTGTTTATCCTGTTACAAACTGTGAGACAGAGCAGTTAATGGTACCTAAACAGTATAGAGAACAGGTAATACGATTGGCCCATGATATTCCCATGGCTGGCCATGAGGGGAGGGATAGAACATTACAGCGGATACTATCCAGGTTTTGTTGCCCGGGGATTCAGCAAGAGGTAGCAGCATATTGTAGAGCTTGTGCCAAATGCCAACTGGTGGCTCAAGGAAGGAAGGAAGATCAAGTACCCCTGCAACCCATCCCTTATGTAACAACTCCTCTTGAGAGAGTAGCTATGGATGTGGTGGGGCCCTTAACAAAGCGTTCAAAGGGAAATCAGTTCATACCGGTTTTGTGTGACTACCCCACCTGGTACCCTGAAGCCATACCAATGAGAACAGTTACTGCCCCTAGAATAGCTGATAAATTAGCTAAAATTTTCAGTCGAATGGGAATACCACAAGTGATTCTATCCGACAGAGGCAGTAACTTTACATCTGTGATGCTGCAAGAATTGTACCGTCTGTTTGGTGTATACTGTCTGGCATCTGTCATTTATCCCACACCTTCTACAGCGCCCATGAATGAGAACTCAAGCAAGCGGTGGTCAAAAACATATTCGACCTTTGGGGTCGTCCAGACCTGGATCTGTTTGCCTCCCCATTCAACGTAAAACTACCCAAATTTTGCTCACTCGCTCTCAGGCATGGTGCTTTCTGGTGAGACGCACTATCTTTTTGCTGGACAGGGAGGTTTTTGTACGTCTTCCCTCCCTTTCCAGTTCTGCAGAGGGTGCTGCTCAAGCTGCAAGCAGAGGGGGCTCACATGATTCTGATCGCCCTGTATTGGCCTCGCCGGATAAGGTTTCTGCTTCTTCAGCAGCTTGCGGTGGAGCTTCCGGTTCCCCTGCCCCTCTGCCATGATCTCCTGACTGAGGAGAGGGGCTTGCTGGTCCATCCAGGGCTGAAGTCCCTCCACCTTCACGTGTGGAACCTTCTGACATAGTTGCCTCATGCTATGGAGTCTCCTCCAGAGTGGCTCAAGTCCTTGGAGAGGCTAGAAAACCTTCTACGAGGACAACTTAAGCTATGAAGTTGAAAGCGTTTCTCCATTTGAGCCACTTCAAAGGGTTGGGACCCTTTCTTGTGTCCTGTTCCTCAGGTCATGGAGTATTTGCTGCATCTCTCTGACCTGGGCTTGAGCTACTCTTCACTGAAGGTTCACCTGTCTGCTATCTCTGCCTGCCACACCTTGTTGGACGGCAAAGCTGTGGCTCAGTTGGAGGTCTCCAAAACTTTCCTGAAAGGGATCCTTCCCTTGAAACCCCTGGTGCACAATCCTGCACCTCCTTGGGATCTGAATTTTATTTTAGAGAAATTTACCCTGCCTCCTTTTGAACCAGCTGGTAGTTGTGATATGCACTATTTGTCTTGGAAAGCGCTCTTTTTAGTTGCAGTTTCTTCTGCTTGAGGGATTTCCGAGCTTCAGGCCCTGATGTGTAAGAAACCTTATTTGATTTTCCACAGAGATGGGCCGTCCTGCGTACCAATCCTCAGTTTTTACCAAAAGTGGTTTCTGAGTTCACATTGAATTAGGCTATCCAACTGCCAGTGTTATTACCCTGAGTATTCCAATCGGGGCGGGGGGGGTAATTCTGCATACTTTGGATGTTCACAGAATTTTGCATTACTACACTAACTGAACAAAGTCTGTCTGGAAATCGGATCGACTTTTTGTTTCTTTTGCATCCAAGAGAAGAGAGTGCAGCAGTTTCCAAACAGTGTTTATTCAAGTGGTTGGCAAACTGCATTGTGTTCTTTTACCAGAAGTATGGTAAGATCCTTCCCAGGGCAGTTAAAGGGGCATTCTACCAGAAGCATGACTGCTTCTACTGCTTGTTTCAGGAATGTTTCCACTGCTGACATCGTGCGGTGGCCACTTGGTGTTTCGGCCATACTTTCACCAAATATTACTGTCTAGACATTACCTCTAGGCGCAAGGCTGACTTTGGACTAGCTGTCCTCCAAGGCTTTCTGTCCTAATATTTCTGCTTCTGTGCAGACCTTTCCTGCTGCCCATGTTTCAGTTCCTTCTGATTCACACTGCTTGGGACTCCATCCTCAAGGTTATTACCTACTGTAAGAGTCCTCTCGAAGTAAGATGATGCAGTTACGTAAGAACTTACCATAACAGTAGATCTTCGGAAGAGGTTCTTGCAGTAGGTAACCTTTTTCCCTCCCTCCTTCCCCCAACTTCTGCTGCTCTTCCTTTGAGCTTATTTTGGCTCCAGGAGTCTCTTTTCCATTCACCTGTTGCTCCTTTTCAGAGGTCTCTGGTGGGATAACTGAAAGGCGGGCGTGGGGACCAATCGCTATATAGTGTCACGCTAACGGTCATGTGCGTCGGGTGGGCTGTCCCACGTTAGACACTGCTGGCTAAAGTTTCTGTGTGGTCCTGACACCAGGGGGCGCAGTCCTCAAGATTATTACCTACTGCAAGAGCCTCTCTCGAAGATCTACTGTTATGGTAAGTTCTTACGTAACTGTACTGTTTTTTTTTTATATATTTTTTATTTATAAGTTTTTTAAAATAATACATAGCATTATGATATGCAGTACAATGCAATACATCTTCAGGTAAAACAACATTAAAAGGATATACAGATACGAAATCCATTGTAATAGATGGTACAAGATCAGGGGGAATTCCTGTTCGGAAGCTGCTTCTAACACAGATATTTTCCAATTGGCTATAAGCTATCAAAGCTAGTTGTGACAATTGTATTTTATCTACAACACATATGAAAAAAACATCTCCTGGGCTATAATGCCCATAATTTTTTTAAGACTCTAAAATGGTGTAACTCCTGATAACCTCCCATAAACACTCCCCAAGCATCATTCTTTCAAAATGAAATTATACAAAAGGATAATTATAACATTTCCCAAACAGTTTCCACATAAATATATAATCCCGGAAAGCCTCATCTAAGTCTCTCGCCAATTCAGAGAGGGAACGAACAGAAAAGAGGTGATTAAAAAGAAAAACGAGTTCCGGAGACTTTTAATAGGTCCCAATGTCTCTGAACTGTAACTCAAATTATTAAGTCTCTTGTCCTAAGAAAGCCATCGGTTAAATTAAGTAAGCCCCCTTTCTCTTAGGAAGGTTAAAGCAGAGTACCTCATTGCCCATATTAAAAACAAAGTAAGTAATCGTTTGACATTTTAGCAATAAGTAAAGCTTACTCGTTTAAGTCCTGTTCAGGTGTCGTCTCCTTCTGAATCAGATGCTGGGTCGCCCTCGTGAACTGCTCTTTCGATCTCCAGCTTATCAGCCATTTTCATGGCTTCTTTAGGATCCATGTAAATGTAGGATTTACTTCCCACAGTAACATGAAGTCTGGCCGGCATTAGCATGTTGTTGGGGACATCTGGTGCTCACAGGCGCCTCCTGACCTTATCAAATCCCTTCCTCCTAGTGCGAGTCGAGTAGGACGGGTCAGGAAAAAACAAGACTTTAGAGCCCTCCACATAAATATTATGTTTCGCCCGCACTGCTTGTAAAATGCGATCCCGTACCATTACTGAAGCAGTAATAAGCATGACAGTTCTGGCCCCATCAGGAGATTGCGGTCAGCGAATATTCACCCTGTGAGTTCTTACAGTCTGGTCTTGCAGTTCCAGCCCAAAATTCTCTTGCAGCCAATTCAGCAGGTAGAGAGACAGATCGTCCTTTTCTGCTCCTTCAGGAGCCCAATAATTCTTACATTAGCTGCTCATGTGAGATTCTCTAAATGCTCCAATCTTGCTCGCTGAAGGGTCTGCTCTTTCACACAGGTGGCTGCCGTGGCCTGGGCTCGGGATGAAGATCTCTCTGCTTCTCGTGCAGTATCAGCCAGGCTGTCTAGTTTTTGTTCTGCCTGTACAAGGCAGGTGTTATAGCTGTCCATTTTGTCATCAATACATTGGACAGCTTTGGTTAAACTGAACATCACTGTTTGCAGTCTCGAACGTTGCCGAGCCAGGCTCCCCAACCTCAGCTTCAGCAGTTGGGAGATTTACAAGTGTGGGTGGTGGCCTGGAAGCCCCGCCACGTGGAGCGAAGAAATTAGCTTTTTGCTCGGTGTTCTTCCTTCCCATCACGACAAGTTTAATATCTCCAGAAACAGCAGAATATCCCAAGATTAGGATATTAACTTGGAATACAGAGTCAATTCACAAAATTGCTAAATCCAAGAAAGTAGATACTGAACAGGGAACACTCTGGAAGTACGTCTTTTCAGGCAGATAGCTAGTCGCGCCCCACAACTGTACTGTTTTGCTCCCTCTTTGATTGGTAAATCTGAGAAAGTCATTTCCAGTAATCATAGGCACAGGTAACTTGGGTACTACCCTCACTTTCATTTGATGTGACACTCCATTAATATTCAGAGTTACTTGGGTAGTGGGATAGTATTGAGTGTCCTCATAGATGCAGATGACACCAGTACCTGGTCCTTTTGCACAGTGTTTTCCCAGCACTTCAACATGCACTAGTGTCTGTCTGCTTCCCAAATCAGCAAGCCCCATCACAGACTTATCTCTCACATTGGTACCTGTTAAATACTTGCCGCAATTTGCTAAGGCCAAATCTACTCCAGTATTACCCCCCTTATTTTTATGGCAGTTTCTTGCAATATGGCCTGGCTTATTGCAGTTGTAGCAAGTAAAGTCTTTGAGTGCAGATTTGTTACCCCCCACCAGAGTTCTTATCTGACCTGGAGTTAAATTGGGGGAAAAAGAGGGTCTTACTGGTCCTTGGCTGTTACTTCTAGGATTGTGAATATGTTGTTCATCCACACTGTTTGGCATGTCCCTTTCCCCTTTAAATCTTGCCGGACGTCTTCAAGCTGGCTCCTCCCACCCACCCAGGTGGTATATACCTCGGCTCCACCCCATGACGCCAGGTCTTCCTTTCCGCTTGAAGATACAGGTTGCCTCCCTCGTGCTCTCGCATTTCGTAGGCCCTGGCTTTCAAAACTTCGGTTATACCGAAATTAAAACTCATCCGAGTTAGTAATCGCGCTTTTGCGTTATCGATCACGGAAGAGAAATCTTCTCCAGTATTTCGACGGTGTCCTTGTGGCCAGAAGATGTCACGCACCAATCCCCATCTCACGTGCGTCTACTGCCTAGGTGTTGGGCATGATCACACCTCGTCCTGCAGCTATTGCTTGGCCTTCCATCCCAACGTTCTGGATGAATACCTGGCACGTTTAAAGTTGGGGAGACGGGAGAAAGAATCCTCGGTGAAGTCCAAGGGAGGCTAGGTGGCGGTTTCATGATCGCGAGTTCCGCCAAGCAGCTGGAATGCATGAAGGCGTTTGAAAGAAACCACCCACGCTTCGGACAGTCAAAGCTTTTTTGTTCCACTCAACCTGGGCTCCACCTTTCCAGGTTCCTTCAAGGAGTTGTGCCAGTCTCTCTCCCCACCCGGGGAGAGGCACCCGCGGACTCGCACTCCTCTCAATCTTGCAAGCGAGCTAAGGAGCCGAATTCATGTTCATCTTGGCGAATGCGCTTTTGGGACTGAGAGAGGTCTCAGTCCCAGGAGCATGCGGTCTCAACCTCGGTCGAGATAGCTTCCTCGGCCGCAGGCTTCACGGATCTTCCGTCTGGCCAGACAACCGAGGAGGTGGCCGATGAGGTCGAGATCATTCTCGATCCAGTCGACCCGCTGTCGCCATGGCCGACTATTCTTTGGAGAGGACTCTGGTCCTTGTGTTCCCCGATGAGGAGACCCAGCCTGCTGGTGTCCTCATCGAAGTCCCGGTTCTGGACCCTAGGGTTTCACTGATCCTCCGATGTCTCCCGAGCAACCGAGTCGGCCTGCCCGATCTCCATCGAGGTCTAGAAAAAAGAGGCAACATCACAGGTCGTCCTCATCCTCCTCGGATGAGGAAAGGCTCCGATGAAAACTCCGTCGGCTCTGTGAGGAACTTATGTGGCAACAGCTGATTTTGTCCGGGCCTAAAGTGGCTCTATTGCCTCCCCCTGGCCATTACTTGGCTTTTGCCTCCTATGCTGAAGCCGACGCCCTCGGAATCGAAATCTTTGGTTCCCCGCCCATGGCTTCGGCCAATCCTCCGTTCGGCCTATACCGGTCTCTCCACCGATAATGGTGGAACCGCTGCCTAAGCAGCCTGTGGGAGGGGCTCTTTCCAAAGATGACTGACCAGATTCCAGGATTCCCCAACATCTGTCGGTCACGGTCACCCTGGACCGCCCTTGGCAGGTCGAGGGTGATTTGGGCGGCAGGCCGCTGTACCCCGACTCTTTGGACTCTGATGTCACCGGGTTCCACTCTCATCCTGGGGATGATGAGTCGTCCATTGGCACAGGGATAGAGGAAGGTCCTTCCTCCTTCCAAGGGATTCTTCATCTTATCTCTGATTCCATAGGAATGCCCCTGGAACCCATCCAGAAAAAGGGGGAGTACCCTCTCACGGACATCCTCAAGAGAGGGGATACCCCAACGGAGGCCTTTCCTGTGGCCGAGGCCATTGTTGGTCCGGCACTTGAACTATGGCAGTGTCCTGCCTCGTCCAGCACTGTCTGCCCGCGTGGCCCGCAGATGTGCGGTACCCATGGGGTCCCTTGCGTGATTCACAGAGCTCCCTTCAGCCGAGAGCCTGGTGACCGCCTCTATGTTCAGGCATACTGGCAGTTCTGCCGACACTGATGACCCCGATAAAGAGTCCAAGCTTTTGGACCATTCGGCGTGGAAAGTCTGTGCAGCTTCCTCCTTGGGCCTTCGTCGGGCAAGTTTGGTCGTCATCATGGCACACTTCTCTCATGCCCTTCTCGGGTCATTAGATGAAGTCCTCCCACATCTCCCTGCGGACGTGCAGACCACGGTTAAGCAGGTCCGAGACCAGGGCCGTGCTGTTGCCAAATAGCATCTCCAGACGGCCCTGGACATTGGGGATTCTTGTGCCCGTTCGATGGCCACCACAGTTGCCTCTTGCTGCAGGGCTTGGCTTAGGCTCTCCATCTTTCCGGCAGATACTCAGCACAAGTTAGCTGATGTGCCTTTCCTTGGGACCGACTTGTTCGGCCCAGGAGTGGCTGGTCACCTACAGCGCATAGAGCAGTCCAGTGCCACCTTGGACGCCACTTCTGCCAAGAGTTCTTTGGGCAAGAACCAGCAGAAGAAAAAGAAGCCTTTTCGGCACTCTTCCCCTGCGGTTCAACAGTCCTCCTACCAGGAAGGACAGCAGCAGCATCAGCAGCAGGCTGAAGCATGGTGCCCTCGGCCCAAGCCTGGACCCCAACAGGCCCGCAAAGGAGGCCGAGGCTCAGGTCCTGGAGCCTCCTCCTCCAAGCCTGCCCAGTGATGCAGTGGGGGTTGCCACCCCTATTCTTGTCATGCCAGCTCTGGGTCTTCCCGTGGGGGGTCGGCTCTGCCACTTCCTTTCTGCCTGGTCCGCTATCACTACAGACAGGTGGGTTCTGGAAGTGGTCTGTCAGGGACTGCCTCTAGAATTTGAGCAGTACCCTCCCAGCCGAGCCCGCGCCCCTCGGGAAGAACGGATTTCTGCATGCACCCAGTCGGCTCTTCAAGATGACATCGCTCATCTCCTCCTCAAGGAGGCAGTAGCTCTCGTGGCAGATCCGTCTGCAGACCCAGGGTTTGTCTCCATGTACTTCCTGGTGCCCAAGCAGACCGGGGGCTGGCGCCCCATTCTAGATCTGCACGACCAGAATCAATATCTCAGGTCACACACCTTTCAGATGGTCGCTCTGTCCCAGATCATACCATCCTTGGAGCGAAACGTGGTTCTGTTCACTGGAATTGCAGGACACATTCTTTCATGTCCCAATCCATCCATCCTATCAGTGGTTCCTCCGCTTCAGGGTCGAAGGGACCCTGTACGAGTTCCGAGCCATGCCATTCGGCCTGTCGTCGGCCCCATGGGTCTTCACCAAATGCATTGTCGTGGTGGCGGCCTATCTCTGGTGTCGGGGGCAAATTTACCCTACCTCGACGATTGGCTCCTGGCAGGTTCCACCCAACAGGAGGTGGAGAGGTCCAGGGATCTGGCCCTCCAGACCTGCTCCCAGCTCAGCCACCTGATCAACGAGGCCAAGTTGGAACTCGTGCCCTCTCAGGTGATGGGCTTCATCGGGCCAGAGCTCGACTCTTGTCAAGCCAGAGCTCGGCTCCCTGTGGACAGGGTGGAGATGGTCTCCTCCTTAGCCCAATCATTTCAAATTGGGTACTTGCGCCCTGCCAGAGACTTTCTGTGCCTTCTGGGTTACATGGCGACTTGCACCTCAGGGGTCCGTTGGGTCCGGTTGCACATGCGCCCCCTCCAGTGGGAGCTGGCTGCCCAGTGGACTCAGTGCCGCGGTCATTTCGACCTGCTGATCACTGTAACCCAGAAGATGTGGGACACTCTCCAATGGTGGACCGCCCCAGACCGGTTGCAGGAAGGGATCCTGTTTGTCCACCTCGAGCTGATGGTCGTTCTCATGACCGATGCCTCTCTTATGGGCTGGGGAGTCCACATGCGGGACAAAAGGGCCCATGGGCTATGGACCCCCGAGGAGTCCCGATGCCTCATCAACCTGTTGGAGCTCAAAGCAGTCAGACTGGCACTGTCAGCTTTCACTCCTCAGCTCTAGGGTCAAGTGGTTCAAGTCCAGACGGACAATACCATCACCATGTACTACCGCAACAAACAGAGCGGCACGCACTTCTGTCTGCTATGCAAGGAGGTGCTCCGCATCTGGACCCTCGTAGGCCGGTTGGAGGCGGATCTCCTAGCCATCCATGTGGCAGGAGCCTCAAATCAGCTGGCGGATGCTCTCGGCTGCTTAGGCCAGACATCCCACGAGTGGTGTCTTCATCTAGAGGTAGCTTACAGCCTTTTCTCCCATTGGGGCAAACCGATGGTGGACCTATTGCCGTCCAGGGAAAACACCAAGCTCAGGCTGTTTCATGCCCGCCCCTCTCAGCAGGGCTCGCTGCAGGGGAATGCCTTCTCGAGGCCGTGGACCCCAGACCTCCTCTACACCTTCCCTCCATTTCCCTTAATCCACAAGGTGTTACTCAAGGTGAGGAGGGACAAGGTGAAGGTGATTCTGGTAGCCCCAGACTGGCCGCTCCAGTTCTGTTATCCAGATCTGCTCAGCCTCAGCTGCAGGCCCCCGGAGTAGCTTTGTACACGCCTGGACCTGATCTGTCTGAACCAGGGGAAGGTCTTCCATCCGGACTTTCAATCCCTGCACCTCACAGCCTGGTACCTAAGCGGCTAGAGTTCCAGGCTTTGGGTCTTTCTGAAGATGTCTACACCGTGGTGGAGGCATCTAGAAAGGAATCGACCAGGAAATGTTATGCCTTCAAATGGAAAAGGTTTTCCATTTGGTGTCAGGGTAAGGGTATGGACCTCTTATCCTGTTCTGTGGCTAACATTTTCGACTACCTTTGGTCTCTCTCCAAAGGGGGTCTGTGGTCATCGACTCTTAGGGTACACCTGGCAGCCATTTCTGCTTACTGGGCACGGGCCGGTCAGCCGACATTGGCACAGGAGACATTGGTCGGGCGCTTTTTCAAAGGCCTGGATCACATATCCCCTTCGGTGCGTGAACCTCCACCTCCATGGGATCTACTGCTGGTATTGGCAAAGCTCATGGGCAAGCCATTAAAACCAGTTCACAAGTCTGGGTTGTCACACTTGTCGTGGAAGACAGCGTTCCTAGTGGCTGTCACATCTGCTAGAAGACAGGGGCGCTCCAGGCGCTTACGGTGGACTCCCCTTATCTGGTCTTCCTTAGGGACAAAGTTGTCCTTCGCCCTCACCCGAAATTCTTTCCGAAGGTGGTGTCATAGTTTCACCTTAACCAGGTGTTGACTCTGCCGCTATACTACCCTAATTACACCTCGGACGCCGAGTACAGGCTCCATACTTTGGATCTGAGATGAGCTCTCTCCTATTATGAGGAGAGGACGGTGGAAATTCGTGAAGAGGTTCGCCAGCTGTTTGTCACCTACGCTGAAGCCGCCTCTGGCAGACCTGCAGCAAAGTGGACTATTGCAAGATGGATTACATCATGCATAGGTCTGTGCTACGAGTTGGGCAAGGAGCCTTCCAGAGGGATTAGAGCTCACTCTGCACGCCATACTGCTGCTTCCAGGGACATCCCTATCCAGGAAATCTGTCGGGCTGCTACCTGGAAGTCAGCAAACACCTTCATTACCCACTACCACATCGACCTTGAGTCACGCCGGGATGCTGGTTTTGAGGCCTCGGTTCTCCAATCTCTGTTCCCTAAGTAGGGTGTGTGTGCCTTGCCTCCCTCCTCCCGGAGAACTGCTAGGAGTCTGCCAAACAGTGTGGATGAACAACATATCCACGATCCTAGAAAAACAGGTTACTCACCTGTAACAGTAGTTCTAGGAATGGTATATATTGTTCATCCACATGGACTCACCCGACCTCCCTTGCTGCGGAAGCACACAACCTGGATTCCAGCGGCCCAAGATCTGGCGTCATGGGGCGGAGCCGTGGTATATACCACCCGGGTTGGTGGGAGGTGCCAGCTTGAAGATTTCCGGCAAGATTTAGAGAGGAAAGGGACATGCCAAATAGTGTGGATGAACAACATATAACACTCCTAGAACTACTGTTACAGGTGAGTAACATGTTTTTCTCTGCTACATGGTCTGTCTGGCCATCTGATAGTCCTCAGCCAAAGAAGCGGCCTTTCCACACTTTTTGGTTGTGTTCTTTTACCCTTTTACAGCTGTGAACAGGATGTTGATAAATTGATCCATTACAAATATGTCGATGATCCGTAGGCGTGTTTTGCCCTCTGGTTGGAGCCAGTCAATGAGGAGTTCTCTGAGTCGCATGAAGGCTTCTCTGGGATTGTTGACCGAGTGGTACTTCAAGGACTAGAATCTTTGCCTATAGGTCTCTCCTGAGATATCGTATCTTTTCAGGATTTCTCTTTTCACAACGTCATAGTTTTCTGACTGTGTAGTGTCCATATTGCTGTAGACAGGCAGGTTGGGCTTTACCTGTCAAGTAAGGTACCAGTCTGATTGCCCATTGCTACTTTGGCCTCTGGCAGGCTGCAGCAACCCTTTTGAAAGTTGTCAGGTTTGCTTCGATATCATCCGAGGGACACAACTTTGTAAGTTTAATGTCTTTCAAGGTATTTGTGGTTTGTTGCTCTGCTGGACCTGTGCCTGATGCTTTGATAGCTTGCAAGGTGTCCAGCCATCGCTGCCCATATCACTGCATCTCTTCTCTGCTACCCCTGTTGCTACATCTCTTCTTGTTTCTGCTGCTCCTGTTGCTGCATCTCTTCTGTTCTCTGCTTCTCAGTCTCTTTTTGTTGTATAGCCCACCATTTGAAAAAGGAAGACAGGCTTTCAGGTTCTGTCCCTGCCTGTTTTTCTTCCATCACTGGTTCTGGCAGTACAGTCTCAGTTTGGACTTTTGTTTCTGCTTCTAGTTTGGCTGCCATTCTTCTGGTAATAACTCCTGGGCTTGCTGCTGTAGGATCCATACCTTTCTTCTATGCCGCCCTGGTACCAGGTCTAATACCCATGCACAGAACTCCAGGTTTAGGTTTTGCACTGTGTAAAATCCCACTTCTGAGAGCATCTGTCATCGAGTCACAAGTCTGAAAGCATAGCAAAACTAGGAGAGTTATAAAATTTGCGAGTAGCATTTTATTATTATCAGTAACAGTAAAATAAAGAAATAAAATTGTTCAGGATAGCTATTTACAAAGGCAGTATGAACAAAGAAAACAAGTCCTTCATTTGAGGGTATCACTAATTTTACATTTCTGTCTGTAACAAACATTGCTACTCTTTTTATAAGAAGCCTTTGCCTGGCAATTAATTTCTGCATCCTGAGCTTATTAAGAGACATCCTGTTTATACAAAAATGTATCAGAATTTTATGAATTTCTTTCCTTGCAGGTGCAACGAAAGAGAACATGGTGTCCCAGAACTTACCTCCTGTTGACAGCTCTGCAGAAGTTTGTGGAGGTCAAACTGCATCTCAGAGTAACCCCCTGAGTTTCAAATAGCTTGTTGCAATCATTGCAACAATGAACTATATACATTTTCAAACCAAAGGATCCCACTTTCACACAAAGACTTACATATATTTTTATAACCACAGATTAGAAAAGGGGGAAGAAAGATAGAAAGAGCAAGAAACAGCAAGTGAAGGCAGGTAGATAGCTGGGGGGCTCAGAAGACCATCAGAATGATCAGTTCTTAGGTATCACAAGAAAATTTGATTGCACAGTCAGACAGACTAGAGACAAAAGGAGAGGGTAGAACAGGTCCTTGCATTATTAACTGTTTCTGCATAACAAATGAGACAGGGTCTTATTCAACCCTGTTACAGGAAGAAACGTAATTTCAGGTGGCGGGGAAGGAAATGTAAGCAAGGGGTTCAGTGCCCCCAAAAAAAACAAGCCCAACATGTTACTGTTTGGGGCTAACTGAGCCCATAGATCCATGAAACCTGAAAAAAAATAAGAGTCATGTTGCATGGCTTTGGGTAGCAGAGGTCCGTGGTCAGCAGCAGCGTCCCCTACAACCCCTTATTACCAGTTGTAACAAGGCAGCTTAAAGCAAACCCACTTTAAGCTTTAAAGGCAATAAGGGTTAAAGTCCACACATCTTACTTACAGAAGAAAAGGCGGTCTGTGAAGCTGAGAAGAGATGGAGGCAAGTTTAAGTCTAACTTCCCATCTCTAATTAGCCAGTATGTGGGTACCTTCTAATGACTCATCTCCCTCAAAAGTTGTTGGTATCTATATGGACTTTGTAGAAGGCCGAATAGCAGAAATGGTGGCTACTATGCCTAACGGGCGCTGCAAAAAGACAGAAAAAAGCACAGTACCAGTTTAGAGCATGATTGGAAAATATTCCATACTGTAATTCAGGATCTTCCTTTGTCCAGTCTTCACCATTCATTACTGCTTGGTTGTGCTGGGCCTTTCCCGCCGCAAATTTTTTTTTTTTCTTTAGTCGGCACCAACGGCGGCGCCCCCGACAGCAGTGCACTGTGTCATGCGCTAGGGGCGGCCGTTAGGTGCCGCAGACGACTCCTCCATCTTAGTTCTGTTTCTCCCGCCGTCGAGGCTGCACCTGCTACCGCGTATGTGAGATTGTTGAACCTGCGTCATAGGCCTTCCTGCGACTCCTTCTCCAGTTCCTTCTGTCGCCGTTGAAGCATTTTCAGTCCGGTAAGACCATTCCTTATTTCTACAGTGCCGGGAGCCTTTTTCTGTGTTTTATATTGTTTTCGCATCATGTCTGGTTTGGGAGCAAAATGTAAGTCGGCGGGCCTAGCCCCTATGCATCGCTGCTCCTGTGGCGGAATTTTCCGTTACAGACCCGTCATGATGTTTCCATGGCTGCCTGGAACCCAACCATGATATGGATTAGATGCGGCGCCTGTTTCTCACGATGGACCATCACGCCGTCCTAGAGTCCGCATGTTCAAGATCGGCCAAGGCTCCGCCAACTTTGAGCAAAAAGCTCGCCCAGGGCTTCCCAGGTAAGATCTCTAGACCCTTCCTCCGGGCCCCTCCCAGGCCTATATGGTCTGGAGAGGAGGAGGAGGCCTCCTCATCTCCTAGTCTTGCCGAGGAGGAGGCCTCTTTCGCGGTGTCGGAGGAGCGCCATGGTCCCTCCTGGGGCCACGGTGGAGTCACTGCCTCGGCATTCACCTCTTCGGAGGTGCAGGCTCCCCCACTGTCGAGGCCCAGGTCTGCTGGGACCGGCATCGGTGGACCCTCGACGCCACCTTCCGGTGCCGCTCTGGATCCCGGCGCCATTCGCGATCTTCCTGGACATAAGTCTCCACCACTCATTCACACTAGTGGGATTAGCGCCGGAGGCACTAGGACCCATCGGGAGCAAACTTTTTGCTGGTGGGTCGGCGCGAGAGATGGCGCCGTGAGGCATGGCGCCACGAGCAGCGGCTCGAGCGGCAATGACCATCTCGGCGACGACCCTCCAACCGCCTCAGTTCCTTTTTTCCCGCCGTCGAGTGCGCTTCAGTGACGACGTCGCTCGCCTGTCGGGAGTCAAACTTCAAACTAGCGCATAGTTTTCAGTTTATTTTTTTGTAACATTATCTCGATAGTAGTATCGCTTAATTTTATTCTATTTTCGTTAAATTTTTCTAATATTTTAAATTTAACTTACTTGAAGAAGTCTCGGCCTACTGAGCGAGAGTCGACCATGAGCAGGTCAGGTGATGGTAGGAGACTTCAGTATGAAAGCTGTTCAGTCAGCGGGCTGGGTCGGTCAGCCTCCTTCTCCTCAGCGGGGTTCCGACAGCGGTCAGTCCGATGCCGGGGGATGGGCGGTCCCCGTCGGCATAAAAATAAGCAGTCGCATTCGGCACCGTTCGGCCTCGAAACTCTTCTTGGCCCACGGTCAAAGAAGGCATCACTCGAGGTAGCCCTCTGGTATAGTCTGCCGTCGACGGTCGGTTATCGTAGCTAGTTGCCGTTCTCCTTCTTCGAGTCGCCAACTACTGGTGACCGTCGTCCTCGACATCGGGCCCTCCCGCCTGTAGGTAGGGCTCCAGATGAGCAGTTTCATCAGTGGGCGCTCTTATGGGCGATGGGCTGGAGGTTGGTTCTCCTGCCTGGCCGGTTGCCACGCAGGCCCCGGGCTCCTCCAGCGATCGGGTAGAGGCGGTTGGACCTTCCTAGTCGTCGGCGCCTTCTTGGTGCCGGTGACTCCAGCGGCAGTGTTCCCCCCTCATGGCTGCGCGCAGGGGCCACCGATGCCCTTATCTCCTGGTTTTCCTTCTCTAGCTTTCCAGGTTCCTGGGCGTTTCCGGTGCCTTCCAGCGGGGTCTGTTGGCTTGTCGGTGCACGTTTTCGGTGCCGCTCGGCCTGTGACGCCCGTCCATGCGCCCGCGTGGTCAGCGGCCTGCCTGCTGGCGCCCGTTGGGTCTGGCCGGCGCGCCGCGTCGAGTGGCGCCCGTGCGATGCAGCGTGCCTCTTTGGCGCAGTGCCGTTTTCAACCCGTTTGCCTTCTCGGGCGCGGGCCTCGGGGACTCTCCTTGTTCTCTCTTTCCTCCTCTCCTAATTTTCCTCCTTTCCTGTCCAATCAGTCCTTTCTGGACCATCAGGAGATGATGTTGAGCCTGACCCAGACCCGGTTGGGTGATGAAGTGGAGAGAACAGGATCTTTCTTTGCTACAGAGCCTGTGGTTGAGGACCTGTCCTTTAAGTCTCTGTTGAAGAACCTGAGATCCACTCTTTCTCTCCAGACTACAGACATCGATCCTGGGAAGATATTAAGAACTCCAGTACCTTCATGCCCGGAATCCCTACAGTTTGACTCCTCCGATCCAGCCTTCCTTGAGGCAGCTGTCTCAAATGGTATGGAATAATCCTGCTCTTATTCCCTCAGTGGCTAAATCCATTGATAAGAAGTATTCAGCTCCCAAGGATGCGTCCCATTTTGGCATCCCAAGCGCTGCGGATCTATTGTAGTCCTGGCAGAGAATGATAAGTCGTTCTTCCTCAAACTACTACAGCTCGACCTATTAACAAAAGTCTCGTAAGATTGATACATTAGGTAAGAGTCTTTGCTGCCTCCACTCTAAGTATGCGTGTTGCCAGTTATCAAGGCTATTTTTCTCAGTATGAGTATATCCTGTGGCACTCTTTGAAAAGAATGGTTGAAGCTCTTCGGATTCGGACTCCAAGTCAGAGCTTCTTCTGGCCGTTACTAGGGTATTAGGTCAATAACCAGCAGGTCAAAGCTTGCTATGGGCGCTTCGACATTGCTTCTCGCTCAGCAGCGCGGGTATTTGTACTGGCGCCATTCCTGGCTGCGTGCTTCTGGCTTCAACGAATGATGCTCAGCAGCAGGTAATGGCGCTGCCTTTGATAGCTCCTTTCTTTTCGGCCCTTAGGTGGAACAAGCCTTAGAGGCCACTCAGAAGACTAGGTCGGCCATTAAGTTGGCCAGACCTCCGCCTGCTCCCTCTGGGGGCATGTGAACAGGCGTCAGTTTCATGGTCGTCAGTCCTTTCGAGGCAGAGGCAGAAGCTTCCATAAAGCCAACCTGCCCAACCTCAAAAAAGCGCAGCAAGCGCGGGGCCTAAGCCCCAAGCGGCTACTATATGATGCTGGCCCAGGTTCCATCCACATTGCCGGTGGAACTTTCTCCTCCAGTGGGAGTCGTTTGATGTACTTCTACAACCAGTGGAAGTCCATAACCGGACAAATGGGTCCTTCGGATAATTGCGAGGGTTATTCTCTCAGTTTTGGAAACCCCGAATTGTCCTCCCAGGCGACAACCCAGGTTGTCGGCCTCTCAATCAGACCTCCACCGCCGAGATCCAATGCCTTCTAAGCAACAGGGCAATAGAACTGGTGCCCCGCATCTCGCGAGCACAGGGTTCTCCCATTACTTCCTGGTTCAAAGAAGTCTGGAGAATCGCCCCATTCTAGACCTCAGAAAGTTAAACAAATTTCTCCCAGGGAGAAATTCAAAATAAACTAGGTACCCTGTTACCCTTGCTGCATCAGCCACGACTGGCTGGCCTCCCTGGATATGCAGGGCAGCTTACCAGCATATCCCCATCCACCCGACCCACACCGCAGTTCCTCAGGTTTGTAGCTCTGGGTCAGCATTATCAGTTCAGAGTCCTGCCTTTTGGGCTATCCTCGGCGCCTGGCAGTCTTTACAAAGTGTTGTTGCAGTTCTCATGGCGCATCAAGAAAGATCCGGACTCCAGTGTTTCCCTACCTAGAGCGATTGGCTTCTAGCAAGCCCTTCAGCCAAGGGACTTTGGAAGCCGTGCAAAGCGACTTCTCGTCTTCTTCGATCCATGGGAATTCTGCTGAATTTGAAAAAATCACAACTGCAGCCCTCCCAGAGGCTCCTTTTCATAGGGGCGCTTCTAGACACCTCTTCCATGAAGGCTTTCCTTCAGAGACAGAAGACTCGACATCCTTCGGATAGCCCGTTACGATCGGGGAGAACCAATCGGTTACAGCTCTCGACGCAATGCATGTTGGGTCTCATGGCGTCCTCGGTGTTCACTGTACCCTGGCCGGTTGCACATGAGAACCACCCAATGGATGCTCTCCACTCCAGTGGTCTCCGACCTCTCACCCCCAGTCTTATCCCATCAAGGTGGCGAGCCCTTGAAGGTCTCTCACCTGGTGGACTCAAGAAAGCAATCTCCTGGAAGGTTCCCTTTGCTCCCCGGATCATCAGATCTCCATCACCACAGACGCATCGCTAATGGGATGGGGAGCTCACTGTCGCTCCTCCACACTCCAAGGTGTATGGACTCAGTTGAAACTCTTCTCCGCATAAATGTCCTGGAGATGAGAGCGGTCCTCGCGATCCGAGCTCTGAAGGATATCCTTTGTCACAAGAACATTCTCCTTCAAGCGGACAACAAAGCTGTGATGTATTACATCAACAAGCAAGGCAGTGCTCATTCTTACCCCTTTGCAGGGAAGCAATGAGGTGTGGGAGTGGTGCTTGAGCACAAGTCTCTGATTCAGGCGGTTTATCTGCCAGGTATACAAAGCGATCTAGCAGATCACCTCAGCAGAGCGGAGGCAGACCCTCACAGTGGTCTCTCGATCCAGCCATAGCTCGGTCACTATTCGAAGAGTGGGGACTCCAGACCTGGACCTTTTGCATCCCCACTCAGCAAAACTGCCTCTCTTCTGCTCCAGAAATCCAGGGCCTGGCATTTTCTGTCAGGATGCGTTCAGGCTGCGGTGGACAAAACGTTTTCTTTACGCCTTTCCACCGATCCCTCTAATCCAGAGAGTTCTCCTCAAGTTCGGGTCTCAGGGGACCAAAATGATTCTCATTGCTCCCTCCTGGCCTCGGCAACTATGGTTTCCTCTGCTCAACAGTATGTTGGCAGCCTCTCCGAGACCACTTCCCTTGCAAATCAACCTTTTGACTCAGGGTTCGTTGATCCATCCCAACCTGAAATCACTTCACCTTCATTCTTGGCTCCTGAAGTGGTAGAAGTGAATCGATTCAACGTCTCTCGTAGAGTCTCGGACATCCTTCTGGCTGCGCGGAAGCCAGCCACCAAACGTACGCTTCCAAATGGAAGCGCTTTTCTCTCTGGTGTGCAAAGTCCTCTTGGAATCCCTTTTCCTGTCCTCCTGACAAGGTTCTGGAGTATCTTTTGGACCTATCAAACTCAGGTCTCCAGTACTCCACAGTTAAAGTTCACCTTAGTGCCATCTCAGCGTTCCATGAGCCGGTTTCTTCCTTGACTCTGGCTCAGCTTCCTATGGTGAAGAGATTTCTTAAGGGGATTCTTCATACCAGACCCCCTGTTAGGCGTCCAGTTGCAACCTGGGACATTAACCTGGTGCTGGACATGCTCACTCGGAAGCCTTTTGAGCCCTTAGCTACCTGTGAGCTAAAATTTCTTACCTGGAAGACTGCCTTCCTGGTGGCCATTACCTCAGCCACGGGGTCTCGAGATTCATGCCTTGGTGGCCGGACCCTCCGTATACTGTATTCCATAAAGACAAGGTAGTTCTCCATACTCATCTAAATTTCTTCCCAAGGTTGTGTCAAATTCCATCTAAACCAACCTCTGGTACTTCCCTCTTACTTAGCTAATTTCCAAAATGAAGAGCACGATCTCTTCATTCCTTGGATGTTAAGAGCCTTGCAGTTCTATTTAGATAGAACCAAGAATTTCATGAAGACTCAGCAACTATTTGTTTCTTTAAGCGACACCGGCTGGGTCAACCCGTCGCTATTAGATGCATCTCATCATGGTTAGTAGCATGCCTTCGACATTGCTACTCCATGGCTCAGATTAAATTGGAGGGTAGAGTGTCGCTCACTCTGCTAGGGCGGTCGCGGCATCTTTAGCGGAGATTCGCAATGTTCCAATTGCAGATATCTGCAACGCCGCCACCTGGAGCTCAGTGCATACCTTCGTTAAGCATTATGCACTGGATGTTCATGCCAGGCGACATTCCGCATTCGGCAGAACTATCCTTAATGGTCTTCTATCTTAGACGCGTGAGCTCTGGCTCTCCTGCTGCCCTTTTGGGGGATTATCAGCTTGGTACTCTCCCACTAGTGTGAATGAGTGGTGGAGACTTATGTCCAGGAAGATATGAAAATTACGTACCTACCGTAATTCTTGATCTTCTTGAGCCAGTCACCACTCATTCCTACCTACTCTCCATCCCGAGCTCACGCTGTGTTGGTCTTCACTCCCTCAAATCTTTAGGCGTGAGGACTTCTTTGCTGACCCTTCTTACACGGGTCGTACGGACTATCTTATGTCCGTTTTTTAAGGTTAGATTTACTCTTTACGTTAGTTGCGCTGCACCTCCTTGGTAAAAAAGGTACTGAGGCGGTTGGAGGGTCGTCGCCGAAATGGTCATTGCCGCTCGAGCCGCTCCTCGCTGCGCCATCTCTCGCGCCGACCCTCCAGCAAAAAGTTTGCTCCCGATGGGTCCTAGTGCCTCCGGCGCTAATCCCACTAGTGTGAATGAGTGGTGGAGACTCGTCCAAGAAGATCAAGAATTACGGTAGGTACGTAATTTTCATGTGCTGTTGATCTTTGTGGCGCTATGTTGGCTCTCGGCGATGCCCGTGGTGCCGTGGGCCTGGTCGACTCTTCTAGCGGTGCTGAGTCAGGTCCCAGCGCCAAGGGCGGTGCCACGAGTCTGACCGGCGCCGTTGGGGAGTCAGGACCGGGTTTGGGCATTGTGGGTGGGCCGAGATTGTCCGGTGACACCGATGCCGTTCGCGGTGATGTTTCTCTGGAGACCCCTGGGGTGGCCAGTATTGAGGTCCAGGTGGTCTCTTCCTCCTCGGAGGAGGATGATTCGGACGTGGCCCATCCTGGCACCCTGACTCTTCGGGGTCAGGGTCTTCAGTGAGACGAGGTGCTAGGCGGCCCAGCGCGCCTCTTCCTCTGTCTCCTCTGCTGTCCTCTCCTGAGGCCTTCCAGGCAGGTGTGGTCTCTCGGTCCCTGGAGGGATAGCATGGGCGGGGGGAAGGGCTCATCCTCCTGAGCGGATTGCGGTAGCTGCCGATCCCAGTGCTGCTGCACCTGCTCTGAGTGGATTGTCGCTGGGGTCGAGGAGGAGGGCGTTCTCAGAGTCCGGGGGGTAGAAAGGCCGGGTTGAGGCGCCTCGGTCTTCACTTGCCACCCCTCGGGGTGCGGGTAGGAGCCGTAGCGCTGGGCCCCATCTTTCCCTCTCGGGCTCCAGGGACCCCTCTGGTGGCGTTGCTGTGGGCTGCCCTTCTGGACTCACACAGCCCCAGGTTCGTCACAGGGGAGGATCCCCTAATAGGCTCTTCCAGGCTCCGCATCCCCAGGGTTCCGTTCTGTGACCTGGTTTGTTGTCCGGGATCCCGCCAGTTCGGGCTCCGTTTTCCAGATTTCGGAACCTCAGCAGAGGACAGTTGCATCGTCGTAGGTGTCCCTCTTCCGTTCCTCTGCAGCCACCCCCTTCTCTCCCAGGCCATGTTGGTCCTATGGGCCCAATATCCTGGGAGACGTTCAGAGGCTCTGCGGCGGCCTTCCCATCATACGTTAGATATATGCATGAGCAGGTGTTTCGCCTATCCCCACCGCCGCAGGAGTCCTCTGGACATTTGAGCTCCCCATCATCCTCGTCTCCCTCCTCGGAGAGAGAGGAATCCCCTGCTCATCTCTCCTCCGATGCTGATTTCACTGAATATCAGCGATTCCTTTTGAGGATGGTGAGGGATCTTCGTATCTCCTTTGTTAAGTGAGACAATACCGAACGGGAGGCGCATGAATTCCTCATTGAATTCAGTGCCCAGCATTTGGTGGTACTGTCCTGGCCTATTCCTTTCCAGGAAGCATCCATCCGTTCCTGGCAGTCGCAAGCCGTCCCTGTCCAGCCCCGGCAGACTGCAGGAGAAGGTATTGTGCCCCATCGGAGTCTCTAGGTTCTCTTCCCAACCCGCCTTCAGGATTGGCATTCCTAGAAACTCCCTCCGGGTGCCGCCGTCTGACGCACGACCGCCCACCGGATTCAGATTCCTTACAGTTTGACTGGTGGGGGAGCAGGGTGTTTTCTTCTCATGCGATGCTGTGCATTACATCACATCAGGCTCACCATGCTGCCTAGAGTAGGCATTTGTGGTCGATGCTTTCCCAAATCTTAGTATCAATGCCTGATACAGAACAAACCAGACAAGCTATTGCCCTCTCTGCTATAGGCCTGGAACTGGCAAGACACCAAGCAAGGGCATCTTATGATGCCAATGAGGTGGCTTCCAGGGACAGCGATCTGTATTAGATGGACGGCATGGCTTCGTCTATCAAGGTTGTCACCCCTGGCCCGGCGTAGAGTGATTCGCTCTGCTTTCCAGGGGACCCGTCTCTTTTCCTCCAGAGCTAGGAGACTTCTGCAGGCTCCTCTCTCTCTCTCTCTCTCTCTCTCTCTCTGTCCTCAGGGGACACCTCCTAGCTGTCCTCCACCATAGGCTTCTCACTTGATTAGCCCAGGGTCTTCCCCTCCTGTTTCCCACCAACAGGAGGCTGGGGGGTCTTGCTCCCTCAGGGTTTCTTTATCTCCCCCCCGGGGGAGGCGGAGCTTAGTACTCACCCAAGCAGTAATGAATGGTGAAGATTGACAGGGGAAGATAGCAAAGTGCATTATCTACCGTAATTCTTGATCTTCTTGTATCTTCACCATTCATATTGACTCCACCACCTTCCCTCAGTGGCCTCCTACTCAAGTCTCCCCTCCCTCCTCGTTCCTTTCCTTTCCTTTCCTTTCCTTTGGCCTTTACCCCCCAAAAAAAAACAACCTATCCTGGTTTCCGTTCTTCTTGAGCGGATCCTTTTCCTCAAGGTAAAGGGGAATGAGTAGGTCTTTTTCTCCTATCCCGTCCCTCTTGACTCGGCCTCAAAATTAAGGTTCCCCCTGGCAGGCATTATTTAATTATCAGCTTCTTCTGGTTGGTGCTTCTGCACTTCTTAACCTTGAACTGCTGCCTTTGCCTTGCCTCCAAGGAGTCCGACTGAGTTCCCACTCTATCCTTCATACAAAGCTGCCTTTTGTAGGGCCTAACCCCTACCTACACACTTCGGTGTTAGCACTTAACAAGGTGCTAAGGCCCCCATAGTTGGGCACTCTCCTTCCGGAACAGATTTCTGTCTGGGCAGTCTGTGAGCTCTCAGCTAGTGTGTAGGGGGTTGGGATGATGAGAGGATAGAGAATCTGCCCTTTGTGTCCGATCTATACAAGCAGTTCACTTGAACCTTTTCTCACTCCTATTAGGAGGGATTCTTGCTCCCTTGCTTTTGGTTCTGAGCTTATAACCCTCTCAACCAATATATCTATGGGCAGTCTTCTCCCCTCTCAGCATCCCTTCTTTTTCTTCTCTTTCTTCTTCTTTTTCTTCTTCCTTTTCTCGTTATCTGTTCCTCCCTTAGAGCCGCCCCATTGGGAGGCCCTGCGGTCCCTTAGGGTAGGTATTCTCCCTCTTCTATCTGTCCTCTACCAGCTTATTCCTTCTTCAGTTTATATCCTTTCCTTTTTCTGTCCCTTGGCTCTCTTTCAAGCTCTCCCTTTTTCCTTTACCCTTCATTTAGCCTCTCCGACTACCAGAACTGAGATGGAGTCATCGTCTCGCGGCACCTAGCAGCCGCCATCGCATGATGCAGCGTTCTCTGCGCCGTACGCCGGAGTCGACCAAAAAAATCTCGAGCGGGTGCCCACCTCTGCACTACCCAAGCAGGTAATGAATGGTGAAGATACAAGAGAAGATCAAGAATTACGGTAGGTACGTAATTTTCATTTCTTGCCTTGCCTTCAGGGAGTCCGACTGAGTTCCCGCTCTGTCCTTTTACACAAAGCTGCCTTCTGCAGGACTTACTCCCTCCCCACACACATCTGTGTTAGCACTTAAGGTGCTAAGGGGCTTATTCCCCTTCCTAGTTGGGCGCTGTCTTTCTGGAACAGAATTTCTGCCTGGGCAGTCTGTGAGCTCTCAGCTAGAGTGTAGGAGGTTGGGATGACAGGAGGTTAGAAAATCTGCCCTTTGTGTCCAATCTGTACAAGCGGTTCAGTTGAACCTTCTCTCAATCCTATCAGGAGGGATTCTTGCTCCCTTGTTTTTGGTTCCAAGCTTATAAGCCTCTCAACCAATGTATCTATGGGCAGTGTTCTCCCCTCTCAACATCCCTCGTTTTCTTCGCTTTCTTCTTCTTCTTTTTCTCTTTATCTGTTCTTCCCTTGGAGCCGTCCCAGAAGGTAGACCCTGCGGTCCCTTAGGGTAGGCATTCTCTCTCTTTCTTTCTGTCCTCTACCGGCTTATTCCTTTTTCAGTTTATATCCTTTCTTTTTTTTGTCCCTCGGCTCTCTTGCCTCGCTCTCCCTTTTCCCCTTTTTTCGCCTCCGGCACCAGAACTGAGAAGAAGAGGAGGTCTGCAGCACCTAACGGCCGCCCCTGCATGTCAGAGTAAGCAAGTTGATGTCTTAGGCGGCACCGCTGGTGCCAACTCCAAAAAAAAAAAAAAATCTTCCTGTGGCGGTGCGCCCGCACAACCTAAGCAGTAATGAATGGTGAAGATACAAGAGAAGATCAAGAATTATGGTAGGTACGTAATTTTCATTTTTTGAAGGTAAGGCCCTGCATTTCTTATGTCAACTGCAGACATTGTTCTGTACAGAGATCGCTCCGGGTGAAGATGCGAGGGTATGGTGCCAGCTTTGAGGCTGGCTGCTCTGTTCAGTCTTCCCACCCACTGCCATGTTGTGAAACACGTGATGCATGAGACTCTCCATGTCTGGGTATCTTATACCCATTTTTGTCAGGGTGGGAGCTGCATCTCTTGAGAGAGTCAAAAGGCCGAGAACCAGATTCAGTAAAAATATGTAATTTAGCTGGGTATGAATTGGATTGTTTTTGGCCCGCTTGATTACCTTTCGGATTGCTCTGCATTTTTCATTCAGCAAGTCTGAAAAATCTTGGTCAAAATAAATGTGTTGGCCATCTACTTGTAAGTCCTTAAGTCTTCAAGGCTGTCTGGAGAATCAGTTTGGATTTAGGGTATTCCAGCATTCGAACAATAATAGAGCACTCTCTGGCCTTCTGGTCTGTTGGTTTCAGCAGTAATTGTGCATGTTCTGTCAATAGGGGTCCGTTGTCTGGAATATGTAGCACCAACCTTAGGATGTGCCCTTTAAAGTCCTCCATTATTGAGAATGAGTTTTGCATATCTTTGGGCACAGCATGGATCCTGAAGTTGTTCGATGTGCCCAGTTCTTCTGGTCATCAATGCAAGACTGTTTAACAAATAGAGAATGGCCTGGTCATGGATGCCAACCGTCTCTGTCAGCTCACCCATCATTGAGTCTGCTGTTGTTGTGCGGTCATCAATTCTTTCAGGATCTGATTTTAGATCCACCACTGAAGTTTCAATTTAGTGGATCTCCGTCATGATGCCATCTAACTTTGAAAGTACTGCGTTGTGGTCTGCTTCACTGTCTGTACTGTCCCGGTCATCTGTACTCTGCGTCAGGGATCCAGGCCTACTGGAGGCAGCCTGGCCAGCTCCTTCATCCTCTGCCAGCAATGCTCTTAATTCAGCTACCTGAGAGAGCTACTGCTTCTCTTGACTAGTCACCATCCTCCAAAGGCTGTGTTAGGTAATATTGGCAGTATCAAGGACAAATGTATCTAGTTTATTAAGTTTTATTGCCCGCAGCTTGGGGAGCTCTGAAATTATGCAGCCATCAATCCCATTACATCACTGCAACGTTCCCATTCCTTATTTTCTGTACATTACTTAACTGTTGTGGAACAATTATAACTTTGAACAAAAGTGAGTAGGGAGGAGTAGAAGCATCCACTCGAACACTCTCCTCCCATGGAGGGTGGAGTTCAGATGTTGCTCAAGTAGACACACCTTGGAGAACTGTACAGTATGCCATCAACTCTGCGTGTGACCAGACAGCATCAGACAACTCCCTCAAAGGCAGTAGCAAGCAAGTGGCTTGCCAGTCAAGGTGGAGTGGTTGGCCAAATATGGAAAAATCTCTACCCACTTGATGTAGGACATCCTCTGCAGAAGAATGCAAAAGGAACGGCAGTCTTCTCCAACCCCCCGGCCCACATGCTGTCAACTGCTCTTGCTTCTTTTTGTATGTGTGGCCCCTGCAGTGCACAATGGCAGAAACCTACTTTGGGGGTCATACTGAGGGTGTAGGCTGACATGACTTCAAGAGAGTCTGGATAGGCAGGATAGCAGCTGAGTCACGAAGACACAGGATGGGAAGCTGGGTCCGGTAACAAGACCGAGCAACTGCTGGCGAGTAGGGGGACAGAAAGAGTGAATAAAAATTAAAAAGTAATTTATTTTCTTTGATTAGGTTGTTTCTTCAGAAGATGCTGTCACGCCAACCTCTGCTGTAACACCCTCTGCCTCTGCTGCTTCCTCTCGACCTTTCATTCCAGTAACTGATGACCCTGGAGCTGCCAGTATTATCGCTGAAACGATGACCAAAACCAAAGAGGTAATGAACTAGTTACTTTCTACTTGAATAGATGTAATATACTTTGGGGGTGATATGGAAGACCGCTGGTGATTTGTGGAATCCCGTACAGTACTAAAACTGCACAATTATAGAAGTGGTGATTCCTGATTTCAGTTTGGTTTTTTGTCCCTCATGTGTTTCATGCTCCGACGTCCCCATGGCATCCCCCCAGCCTTTTCTGCAATGCTCTGTACCTCAGGATCAGTGGAGGAGTTCTCACGCCTGCAGTTGCTGCAGAACGCAGCAGCCAAGTTACTGGTAGGCCTTCTGAGGTCCTGTCAGGTGACTGTGGTTCTGCCTGAGCTGCACTGGCTGCTGGTTAGGTGGAGAATCATCTTCAAGGTGGGCTTGCTCACCTATAAGGCCCAACATGGACCGGGCCCTGGCTACCTGAATGACCTCCTGACTCCTGCCCGTCAGGTGCGCTTGCTTCACTCCTCTACCGAGAGCCTTCTAGTGGTTCCCAGAGCCCACATCAAGTCCTCTGGTGATAGTTCACTGGAGGTGGTAGACCCGGTATTGTGGAACTCATTACCAAGTCTCTTAAGGGAGGTTCCATCGGTGGAGGTTTTCAAGCGGGGCCTGAAAGCCCATCTTTTTATTAAAGCATTCAAAGAATGTTTATAACTCAGAACTAGTAAACTGCTGCACTATTTGATTTTAATTTAGGATTTATTTAAATAGTTTTTATTATTATTGTTCATTTTACGCTCATGTATCAATGTACTGTATGTTGTTTTATTCCTACCTACCTGTACAGTGCCCAGAGCCTCTGGGATGGGGCACTAAAGAAATATAGTTTACTTACTACTACTTTTCAATAACCTTTTCATGGACTTACCATTTAACCACTACTTGCCCAGGACCACACTTGGTGATGGGTGGCCTGTCACGTAGATCGTGCACTACCTGCGAGGGTACTGGATTGGGTGGGGGCATTTTCCTCTGTAGGCAATTGGCATATGGTGACCTGCACACACACTTGCATCAGTGCACTTGCGCGTCAACTTTCACTGAGAGCCAAGCCTCTTCTGCAGCTCTCGCTGACCCTGCCACCTGGCCTTCACTAGGTACTAGTCATGTAGTGAGAAATAGGATTCCTGCACCCCAGAAGTTGAGAGCTGTCCATCATGTCTCTACTCACTCACAACAGGCATAGGGTGGTGACCGCTACTTGTGGAGTAGTATGGCTCAGATTGGTAGAAAAAAGTATCTTTAATTACTGTATCTTCTCTAGTTGATAATAGGATTGGGCTTAATTGCTACAGAATGGTTTCCCTGGAAGGAAAACGTACAAAGGCTGCTAGTGTAGGCTGTTACAAGTCACCTTGGGAATCCCGGAATTGGTATTTGTAGCATAAACCATGGTTTGTACAACAAAGATACTCCTGTGTAGTCTTTGTAGAGTCAGTCTTGCAGCCTTACAACAGGAGGTGTTTCATGAGAGGTCTGCACAATGGAAGTAAATGGGGGTTGTCAGGTATACCAGAAGAAAACATCTAAAGTTTTTCATTTAATTTAAATTCCAAATAGGATGTAGAAAGCCAGAATAAGTCATCAGGCCTGGAGCCGCAGTATTTGGATGAATTTACAAGCCTGTTGGTACCAGATGACACTCGAGTCATGGTTGACTTACTGAAGCTGGCTGTCTCTAACCGTGCTGGTGAGAAAGGAAAGGAAGTCCTCTCAGCTGTGCTGTCTGGCATGGGCACTGCCTACCCACAGGTCAGTTCTGTGCTACACTGTGTAAGTGACACTCTGGTACAGATGACTTTTGTAGATGGAACATTATTTAAATCTTGGAACTGTACTTTCTGCCACGGTATCGGATGGGGATGGTGCAATACAAAAGCATAAAATAAGTTCTGTTATACAATGGCAAGAAAATTTCCTGGACTCTGATTGGTCAGTGTATGCCTGAGGCAGTGATGTTATTACACAATAACATCATTGTATCGGAGGCAGTATAGCACAGTGGTTTAAGATTCTGAGCTGCAAATCTGAAGACCTGGGTTTGAATCCTACAGCTCCCACTTGCATACTGTGTGACCCTGAGCAAGTCACTTAACTTCCCCGTGCTCCCAGGTTGCACCTGTAAACACGCTTTCAGCTTAGTGTGTCTCACCTGCTTAAACAATTTGTGTGGGGGAGTATTGATTTCTTGGAGCTGATACTTCCTTTTTTCTCTTCAAAGATAGATAGCCACACTAAAAATCTACTAAAACCTTTTTAAATTTTTTAATTTTATTTTGTATAACATCGAACCATTGTATAATTGCAATAAGGCACTCCAAGGTGTGTGTTATTGTGTAATAACGTCACTCCTGGGGTGTTGGAAACACTTAGCTTCGCCTCGTGCTTCAACCCACCCCAGGAGTGATGTAATTACACGATAACACACACCTTGTTGTGCCTTATTTCTTAAGCATCTCTGAACCACATATTTGGAACATTAGCAAATGCATTTCAGTTGCTCATACACATTTTAAAACGTTTATTTTGGTTGCAAGATGGAAGCTGGCCAGCACAGCAGTTCAGCATTAGTATGTTTGACCATATGCTATAACAAAAACAAATATAGAATATGGGCATCAATACACAACTAACACGTGTTTCCATACCAGGGTTGAGCTGATAAAATGGATCTCTCAGCTTCACTCTCCAGGTCCCTATGATGTCCTCTAAACCCCTCAATGGAAATACATCCTTGTGTATGCTTTTCCGTACACAGTTCTATATTTTGTGAATCCTACAGCGTGTGTGTTTTATCTTGAACATCTTGAAACAAAGAGGAGGAGCAAAACATCTTAAGATGTCTATTTTTTTGTAACTGTCTTTAGGTTGCTGACATGTTGCTAGAGCTGTGTGTTACAGAACTGGAGGATGTGGCTACGGACTCACAGAGTGGACGTCTCTCTTCACAGCCAGTGGTGGTGGAGAGTAGTCACCCCTACACAGATGACACTTCCACCAGTGGCACTGTGAAAATACCAGGTACTGAATAGGGAAAATGTAGTACTGAATGGGGAAAATGCAGCGTAACAGCAGTGGGATCACAGGGTAGTTCAGAACATGGCAAACACTGGGTAGATGTGCACTCTGCAGTACAGAACTGGGTGCTGGCACAAGGCTTAACCAAGCCCACAGTGGCACAAAGCATAGAAAGATAGTGCTGCAGTCGCACCAGATGCCAGTCACACACCTGACACTGCACAGCAGTGACACAACAAAACCACAGTGGATGAGCCCCCTGATGAAGCTCTAACAACCAAAGCACAGGTCTAATAACCGAAGCACCAGGGCTAGTGGTCCCACACTGTCTTACACTGGGATGTATGTTTGTCACCACTTTGCAGCACTGAGTAAATCTGCACCTACAGTACTATAAAGCAATCCATTGTGGTTGTGTCACTGTTGTGCAGTGCTAGGTGTGTGACTATTATCTGAACTTAATGCGGTACTGCCTGTCTACACTTAGTTCAGACACATGGTATTGTAGGCCCCCACTGCCTCTGCAGTTAATTCTCTTCATGCTTATAGCGCTCTAATGGCATCCTCCGCTTAAAAATAATTGGAAATACAAACTTAATGCTTCGTTCTTTGTCATTGCTGAGGTTTATGTATGGCAAAATTCTCCTAATTGCAAAAAAAAAAAAATAATATTGAAATGTACCACTGCACATTATTTTGTCACTGCTGTCTCTGTTTTGAACTCTCAAGGAAAGCATTCTGTGAGATACGACAAAATGTCATTTTAATCTCAGCACAGTTTTCCTCTTGCTAAAAACAGACAAATTAAATCCATTGGTACATAAAAATATATGTCACGAGATGTATATGTTATTACATTTGTGAAAGAAAAACTTTAATACGGGCTATGGTAGAAATAATTAGAGACTAAGGAATAGAATGACGTCATCTAAATATTGTGGGCCTTAGAGGTGAGAAAACGAGCACCAGAGAAACCAGCCTTATTGGCACATCCCAGTAGTAAGTCTGTGGAATGTTGTTTTACTTAAAGATGCAGGCTGCCAGTAAAAATAAAATTTCCTTATTTTAAATCTCCATTGCTCTTTAAAACAACAAAAGGTCTGTTTACACTACATAGTTGGAACACCTGGCTGTGTATCATTTTTTAATAACATCCATCATTAGCCGGGCCAGTGGCGTGGAGGGCTGAGGCATCATGCCTTCCCTCCTGCCACACCGCCTTTCCGTGTTCATGATGCAGTGGGTCGCTGAGCGGCGGTCGGCCGGGGAGGGAGAGGATCGAGCATCTGGAGGGCAGCTGTCCTCTCCCAGGAGGGGTGGGGACAGAGTCCACTGCTTGACTGGCCCTTAGCGGTGGCTGGGGGCCGGCGCAGAGGTCCCATACAAGGGGGCTGAGCTTAGATGCCCAGCATGCCACATACGGAAGCGTGCGTGGCTCGGCCATTGGCATCATTGCACACCTTGGCTCCGCTCTTGTGGTGGGACAAAAACTGGAGGAGAAAAAGACGACCGGCAGGATGAAGCCGTCTCCTCGTCGGACTGGTCCAGCTGGCCAGCATGTCATCCGGTGTCGGGGAGGGAAGGGGCGGTCAGTGGGGGACTGGAAGGCTGTCGGGGGGGGGGGAGGAGAAGTGTCCAAGGGACTGCTCTCTGGGGGGGGGCATTACAGTGCTTGGTGCACACCTGGCCCTTAGCAGTGAACTTGGGGAGGGATCACCAGAGCTTGTCACAGTCTGGGTGGAGGTACGGGCAGATGTCAATGTCTACTTGTACGTGTGTGGGGAGGCATCATGGCGTCATTGCATGCTGCATCCCTCCAGGAGGAACCTAACTGCAAGAAAAGAAAACATGCCTCAGGACCTCCTGGCTTGGCCACTGGTTCCGAGCATAGCTGTCATGGGGATACCCTGTGTATTACTGTCTCCCACGGACGGTTCCTCCACAAGGGGATAAACGCGTGGGGTTGACATCCTGTGATGAAGTGTGTTCCTGTGTCAGGGGTGAGGCGGGAGTGAAGCAGTTGTGGGGAAGCATAAACAAATAAAAAAAAAAAATCATTGTACCTTTCATCTAAAAATTTAGAGGTGACTTAGAAAAAGAGATAAAGGGGGAGCTGTTTTTTCATTAAGGAGTTGGTCACGAATCTGCTCTACTGTCACATTAATCCTTTACTCCTCACCATTGTCTAAGCCCATGTTTCCTGTGAATGGACTTTTGCACCACCACTGGGACAATTTTCTGTTATGAGAGGTTGATACTGGAGCATCCCAAGTAACAAGTGCTATCCATATCCTTTCTTGGGGTTAGGAGAGAGTGTATATAGCTGATATGTTGAGACATTTTGTGGACTATTTTGTTGCCCCACCTCATTCCTAGGGAGGTTCACTCCAGTACCAGAAGGACTAGGCATGTAAAGATGTGGCTTTCTGATTCAGACCCTGGTCATTGGTTCTAGCACATGCATTCAGAACTTTGAGACACAGATGGTCAATTCATTGATGTCCTTCACCTACCACTCAGCCGTACCTGGCACAGTTTCTGCATCCTGGGCCTTCAGTGTTCTGCAGTTTTGTAGTACTGAGTGCCCACCAAGCATTATGTTTAGCATTAACATTTCTTGTGCATTATAAACTGAGAACCAGATGGTTCAAGTTCCAGTCCCACCAAGGCACTACCATGTGATCCTGATCAGGCCACTTACCTTCTTGGGCTTCACTCCTTTCAGTTGTGAAATAGGTAGAAACAGGACACTCAGTAAACATGATGTATCTAAGCTGGAGGCAAATCAGTTGTAAAAATAATTGTAAAAAAAAAAATAAAGATCTTAGCAATAGAATTGCATTTTTGCAATGTGTTATTCATGGATGTACACTAAAATGTTAGATGTAGCCTTTCTTAATCATTGCATGGTTTGTGTTTTTTACTTTTCCCCAAAAAAATCAAATACTGAACTTTCTGTAACTGTTGTTGTTTAGGTGCGGAGGGACTTAGAGTAGAATTCGACCGCCAGTGTTCTACGGAACGGCGCCATGACCCACTGACCATAATGGATGGCGCCAATAGAATAGTGTCTGTTCGATCAGGTAAAAGGGCCAAACATTCATTAATATTTGTTTTCCTTGTTGAAAGAAATTAACTGTTCTGTGGACAGTTGCCATGATGGATTTGTATTTTACAGTGGCTATATTTATAAATATTGTAGACTTCAGTGTGGCAGGCAGATGTTTAAACCCAAATTAAATTGTAATGGAGTACAGTAGCAGTACAACATTTAGATGTTAAATAAGCTTACTGAAAACAGTTTTATAATTGAAGGTATATTTATAGGAAACATAAAAAAAAAAATCACTGTCCCCACCACCACCACCAGAGAAAGTGCTTCTAACCCCAGGAAATCTTACTGTTTTCTGACATGCTGCATGGTTCCACCATACTACTGCCCCGGAGCTGAAAACGTTGTTAAAACCTATGCAAATGATAGCATGCTAGGCTCAAGCTCAGTTTTCAAACCACTGTCTGTGGTAAACAACCTATCGACCGTCAGATTCTTCACTCCGCTTGACTAGTCAGACACCTCAGAGAATCCTTTGCATTTTTATTCATGATAGTTTTATTTTGTTAAGTTTTTACCATTTAAAAGTTATTTGTTTTTTAACCGTGGTCTCTGGTTAACAGGTAGACTAATTTAGATTAGCAAATATTTGGTAAGTTCTCAGGTTCTGTCCGGTTTCACCAATTGTGAACCAAGATCTTTCTTTTCTTCCTTTTGATTTTTAAACATATTTTGTTTTTCTGTGGGAAAGCTACTGGGCTAAACCTTGGTTCATTCTTTGGTCATTAAACTGACCAATTTAAAAAAAAAAAAAGAAGCTTTGTCTAAAAGGAGTTCAGCAAATTTTCTATTGGCTATGTCTCAGACTCCTAAGAAAAGAACTGATCCAACTGGTTTCCAGCACTGTACTGAGTGCAGGGAAACTTTTGCTAAGGCTGATCCACATCTTATGTGTGTGTTCTGTCTTAGGTTTGACCACTTAAAGACAGATTGTGAGATATGTAAAAATTTTCCTCAGTCGACGATGGATAGGCGTATGAACCGACTGAAGGAAAAGATATCCGAAACAACCACTGACTCGGTTACGGACAAATTGCCTGCCTCAAAAGTTACTGATGAACCGGACGAAACACCATCTGACCAGGGTTTGCAGGGAAAAAAACATACCACTGAACAGGCCACTGAACCGGCAACTGCGGGTAAGAAAAAGAGGAAGGAGAAACATGGGCCAAAAGAACTGCAACCGTTGAACCCAATGGTTCCAACCACAGAGAGGATAGCTAATGTAATCCGGATTATTCAGTCCCTTCAGTCTATTGCCGGTTCGGTTCCACGGTCCTTGGTTCAGAATCCTACGGTTCTGCCCCCAGGTTCTTCCTCGGTTTCTGGTCCCCACAATTTTGAAGCTGAGGGCTTTGGGAACGATGAGGATGATGATTATGATGAGGATGAGGACCTAGGGGAGTCTATGAAACCAGATGTTTCCCCTGATCCCCAGCATCCTTACTCCCCTGATAAGGGGTCCAAGGACTTCACTGTCCTCCTTGCTTTTATGCAGTAGATTGCTCAAACCTTGCACCTCCCCACTCAAGAAGCAACCGAGGAGGAGGCTGACTATGTAGAGATGATGGATGTGGCTCCAGCTAGGAAGCTTTTATTCCCCATCCATAAATCTCTCAAAAACCATGTGCTCAAAATTTTAGGGACACCAACTTCCATTCCTCCAGTGGACAGGAAGCTGGATAAAAAGTATTGGGTAGCCAAACTTGGTGCAGAATTCCTGTTTGGGCACCCTAGCCATGAAGGGGGCGGTACAGGCTGCTGCCTTTTTTTTTTTTTTTTTTTGCCTTGTATTTATGCACCATACTGCCTCCTCTCTCCACTCTCTGACAGCCTCTTCTGCATGATCCTGTCTCATCGTGGTCTGCCCCTAGAGTACACTGTTCCACTGACCTAGATGCCCGGATAACCCCTGGGTAGGGTGAGGAGGGACTCTCCCCATTCTTACCCCCTCAGAGCCATGCATACTGTGACATGGACCTGGTACCGCGGAGTCTGCCCCAACGAGCTGAAGACGTGCAGTGAGGAGTCGTTGCCCATGGGACACCGAGATGATTTTCCCTTTTTCGTCCCCAGACGTCGACGGCACTGAGACGTGCCTCCTGCTCTTCCCCTCTGCCGACATTTTCCCAATGCCTTACTGCTTCCCCCAACTACGCATCTTCCACCCAGGCTCCCCAGATGGTGGTATTGTGGCGGGAGCATGCGTGAACCCCAAGGCAGGGAGGCAGCAGCTGGGCGCTCCATCCTTCTCCTCCCGGTGGCCCGTGCTCGTTCCCGAACACAGGTCGACGAGGCTGCTGCCTTTGATAAGGCTGGTATATCCCTGGCATCCCATCCTCCTGATAGATTCCAGGAAGATGGACTCAGTGGCCAGAAAGATTTATCTGGGTTCTTCTCTGGCCATTAAGACAGGCCACTTACATGGCTTATGTAGCCCGTGTTTCAAAAGAGCTTGGGGAGCACAGTAGCAGAGATTCCCAAGTCATGTCCAGCACCAATGGCATCTGACCTAGCAGAAGCTCCCAGATGGGGCATTGAGGCATCCAAATTCCAATTCAGAATGACTGTGTAAGCCAATGATACTGCAGCCAGTTTCATGGCTACCTCTGTATCCCTGAGGAGATTTGCATGGCTTAGGACTACCAGTCTCTCTCAGGACACAAAAATGAAATCTCTGGATTTCCCGTGTGACACTTCATCCCTCTTTGGCCAACAGTCCGAGGCTTGTATGAAGAAGATGGATGAATATATGGTGGCTTATAGATACATAGACAATGTCTGCAGATAAGGGCCTATGGCCCACCCAGTCTGCCCATTTGAGCTTGTAAGTTCACTTTATGTTTTCCTAGAAGTCTGTTGCCCTTTACCTCCACAATTTCCTTATGTCTATCCCATGCATTCTTAAATCCCATGATTGTTTCAGCCCCCACTATTTCCTCTGGCAGGGTGTTCCACTTGCCCACCACCTGTTCTGTGAAGAAATTCTTTCTCATATTAACTCAGACTCGCCCTCCCTCCAGCTTCATCCCATGCCCTCTAGTCCTAGAACATCTTTTTCGCTGAAAAATAGTATATTCCTGCACCCTGTTCCTCCCCTGTAAGATACTTGTATGTCTCTATCATATACCCTCTCTCCCTCTTCTCCTCCATGGAGTACATATTCAAGTGCTTCAGTCTGTCCTCATAGGACTTGTGATGCAATCCATGTACCTTCTTTGTTGCCTTCCTCTGAACCTTCTCTACCCTGTCTATGTCCTTCCATAGGTAAGGTCTCCAGAACTGTACACTGTACTCCAGGTGGGGCCTCACTAGAGTCTTGTATAGTGGAATTATGACCTCCCTTTTCCTGCAGGTGATGCCCTGCCTATGCGTCCCAGCATCCTGCTTATTTTACCTGCTGCCTTGTCGCACTGTTTCCCTACCTTGAGGTCATCAGAGATGATAACCCCCAATATCCCTTTCTTGCTTGGTGCATGCTATATCCCTCACCCCCCAACTAATATGTTGTTCCAGGGTTTTTGTGCCCCATATGCATTATCTTGCACTTCTTTGCATTGAATTTCAACTGCCAGATGCCATTCTTCAAGTTTCTGCAGGTCCCTCCTCAGCCTGTGACACTAAGCTCATCCTCTACACGGATGATGCCATGCTTCTGAGCAGCAACACCTCTTTGGGTGCCCTCCAATCTGAACTTCAGAACTCCTTCACTAAACTCGAAGCCTGGTTCAGTAGACACAGATTGCTTCTAAATTACAAGAAGACTAAGGCCATGGTTATATCCAGCCCCCCATCACAAACAAAGGCTCCACCTCCTCGTCGTCTCCAGCACATGCAGTGAGCCACTTGAACAAGTGTACATGTTCAAGTACCTGGGTATCACCATTGATGACTCCCTCACGTTCTTGTACCACAGCGACTCTCTCATTAAGGCAGTAAATACCAAGATAGGGATGCTCTACAGGCATAAGAAATCCCTCACCCCAGAGGCACTTGGCCTTGCGGTCTCTAGTTCCATCCTATCTGCTATAGACTACAGGCTGGTGGTGTACGGGGCTGCCTCTGACACAGCGCTCAAGAGGGTCCATACTGCACTCAATAAGGCATGCCGCCTAACATTGGACATTGATCACTGCATTCGTACCTGTTCGCTGTATGAACACACTAATTGACTTAACTTAAGGAACAGGATCAAGTTCCAAACTTGCCTCCAGGGAAAGAAGACGCTACTGGGACAGAACCCTCCCTGTATAGAGAATCTGTTCAGAGCTTCCCTCTCATTGCATATCACCAGGGGTCAGACACAAGGGATAATGTCCATCCGCTTTTGCCACACCTCACTAGGGCAACGTGCCTTCTCCTATCCAGCACCCCTATGGATGAATGAACTACTGCTGCATCTCCTGGCTTCCAACAGCCTGACTTGATTCAAAACTGGTTTTAGCAGCACCTGTTAACAACTTCAAAATGTAGTTGCCCCTAATGCCGCCGCCCCTCTGCCTGCTGGCCTACCCTAATGTTTGCATCAGACAGGCCACGTTGAACATCCCCACCACCACCCTTCAATTCCAAGACTGGGTCTCTACATGCCAGCAATTCCTATTTCTGCACTGCAGGCAAAACCCTCCCTGATCATGCCTGGATATATTCTGCTCAATTCATGTTTCCACTTTACAGAACTGCCCTGCTCGGCCCAACCCACTCTAACCCCCTTCGTAATCCAACCCTTTCTTGACAAGGCCCCATGAGGATGCTTCCCCCCCCCAAGACCCCCATTCTCTCTCTCTCTCTCTGTCTCTCTCGGTCACAGTATCAAATCACTGCAAATTTTATGGCACTGCTTGTACTTGACTTGTGTTATTTATTAGGGGTACCACCGAGGGCCATCATTAAGCCAGTGTGCAGTATCCAATTTGTAATCGCTCCTATCTTTGTGTGATTCTCATGCACCTACTGTTTCATGTTACTAACCATATTACTGTATTGTATGATGTACTAGTTGTCTACTCTGATGTGGAACCTTTGTAAAAGAGCTCACACTCAAAGGTCTTTCCAAACTACTAAATAAATGAAAATTAAAATTTTGTGTACACCCTCTCGTGTGTCCACTCTGTTACAGAGCTTTGTGCCATCGGCGAACAGGGAAATTCTGCTTTCTAGGTCCTGCGCAACGTCACTGATGAAAACGTTGAATAGGACCGGTCACAGCAATGATCTCTGTGGTACCCCATTGGTCACTCTTTCCTCTGTGGAGCAATAGCCATTTACCACCACCCTCTTTGTCCTGCCATCCAGCCAGTTACCTACTCATGGCACTCCTGTCCTGCCCACTCCCATATTCCCCAGTTTGTTTAATAGCCTTGCATGTGGCACAGTGTCAAAGGCCTTGCTGAAGTCCAGATAGGCCACGTCCACTGCCCTCCCCTGTCCCGCCTCCTTTGTCACCCGGTCGAAAAGTTCAACGAGGTTGGTCTGACATGACCTCCCCCTGGTGAAACCGATGCTGCCTTTGGTCCTGTAGTCCATTGGCAACCAGATGTTCCGCTAGCCTCTCCTTCAGTAGTGTTTCAATGATCTTCCCCACTACTGAGGTGAGACTGACTGGTCTGTAGTTCCCCGCTTCCTCTTTGTTCCCGCTTTTGTATGAGGGGACTACATCTGCTGTCCTCTAGTCTTTGGGTATCTTCCCTGTAGAAGTGCAGCTGCCAAGGAAAAAGTAGCTACCTTGCAGAAATAGCAGAACAGCGGAGGGAGAGCAAGGTCTCACTACAGGCCTTTCTTGCAAACCCTAGCCGTTCCAGACTATCAACCCCAGAGAGGCTATTTCAGGGGCAGGGTAGAAGGGGTACTGGTAGGACTGGACCCAGTCCTCAACCGACCCCACAAGTGAAGCAGACCCCCTAAAGAGTCTGTCAGGGTCACCTCTCCTCTCCCAGTAGTGGGCAGGCTCGCCCACTACTTCCAGATATGGCAGTCTATAACTACAGACTAGTGGGTCCTGGAGGTAGTGGGCCAAGGCCTTACCCTCAGCTTCAAGTCTTTGTCCAAGCTGAGGAGAACAGCCTTCAGTCCTCCCTCTCCATCAGAAGCCCAACTAGAGGAGGAGGAGGAGGTAAGAAAGCTGTTGCAGGACAAGGCAGTAGAACCTGTACCCCTGCCTCAAAGGGGAAAGGGATTCTACTCGGGGTCCTTCCTCACAGTAAAAAAAAAAAACAGGGGAGTGGTGACCCATTCTGGATCTCCGACAACTAAACAAATACCTGACAAAACCAAAATTCAAGATGGTCACACTGTCAGCCATCCTACCCACACTCAGATAAAGGGACTGGCTGGCCTCAATAGATCTGAAAGATGCCTATTTCCATATTCCCATCAGACCATCACACCGAAAATTCCTCAGGTTCAGGCTCACATCAGGCCGCTACCAGTTCAGAAGAATGCCTTTCGGCCTTTCCTCTGCACCAAGAGTGTTTACGAAGTGCCTGGCATTGGAAGTGGCACACCTCAGAATGCAGTGTGTTACAATCTTCCCCTGTCTGGACAACTGGCTGGTAGTGGGCCAGTCTCCTCAGCAGGTTTCAGACTCCCTAACATTGGTTCAAAGGATCCTACAGTCACTAGGGCTCCTCCGAAACCCCCAAAGTCAGTGTTGACCCCAGTCCAACTACTGGACTTCATAGGGGTAGAGCTAGCCTTTCTTCCCCAAGGAAGGGTGGAAACATTAATTCAGCTGGCCAACTCTTTCCAATTGTCCAGTCCCAGGCCAGCAAGGCACTTCCTCCAGCCGTTAGGCCACATGGTGGCCACAACAGCAACAGTTTCAGGAGCCAGGTTCCAAATGAGGGACATTCAGTTCCACCTCAGGTCTTATTGGTCACAAAAAAGGGACCATTTGTCCAAACTGGTACCAGTCACCAAATCTCTACTCTTAGTGCTTCAGTGGTGGCAGGAAAGAGAAATCGTAAGGCAAGGTGTACCTTTCCTGCAACAGCTTCCCTCAGTGGTATTGACCACAGATGCCTCCCTCCCTCCCTCCTAGGGTGGGGAGCACACATAGGAGACCAGACAGCTCACGAGACTTGGATCAGGAAGGAGAGCCTCCTTCATATAAACCTGCTGGAGCTCAGGGCAGTGCGACTGGGGATCCAGTCTTTTGCCACGGTACTCAAAAGCAAGGTCGTGCAAGTCAGGATAGACAACACAACCACTGTGTACTATATAAACAAGCAAGGGGGCACCAGGTCCTCCCCCCCTATGCACAGAAGCCATGCTGATATGGAAGTTGGCTTATTCTCTGAACCTCTGTCTAACAGCCCTGTATCTGCCAGGGAAGGACAGTGTCCTAGCAGATGCCCTGAGCAGAATTAATCCGAACTACCAAGAATGGACGCTGAACAAACAGGTTCTCTAAACAGTGTTCAGATGGTGGGGCACCCCAGAGGTGGACCTGTTTGCCGCCCCAGACAATCACCAACTACCACAGTTCTGTTGCAGGCCTCCTGCAGTGGGAACAGTGCCAATGGATGCTTTGCTGATGGACCGGATGGAGAAGTTTCTGTATGCATTCTCCCTTCCCCCTTCCCTTTACTCAGAGTGCTAAGCAAACTCAGGACATAGCCAGCAACCATGATCCTCATAGCCCCAGACTGGGCCAGACAGCCATGATACTCCCTGCTTCTGCTCCTGTCAGTGAGCAGACCGATATTCCTACCCAGGACGCACAATCTCCTAACATCCTCACAAGGCAGAATCCTTTACCCCAACCTGCAGTCCATCAGACTCAAGGCCTGGCTCTTGAAGACATAGAATATGCTGACCTTAGGTTGTCAGAGAGGGTTCTTCAGGTGCTCAGAGGCTCCAGAAGACCACCTACAAAACAAACCTACTCTTCAACATGGAAGAGATTTTCACTCTGGTGCCAGCAGTAGGAGGTAGTCAGTACTCAAGCCAGCATATCAGTAGTACTGGACTACCTGGCGCACCTTCATTCTCTTGGCCTCAAGCCCTCTTCCTTAAAGGTTCAACTAACAGCAGCCTCAGCTGGTAAGAAATCTTTCCTGGCTTCAAATCAGATCAGGTGTTCAAAACATTTTTCTAGGATCGTGGATATGTTGTTCATCCACACTGTTTGGCATGTTCCTTTCCCCTTAAATCTTGCCGGAAGTCTTCAAGCTGGCTCCTCCCACCCACCCGGGTGGTATAAACCTCGGCTCCGCCCCACGATGCCGGATCTTCCTTTCCGCTGTAAGATACAGGTTCCCTCGTGCTTCACAGCAATTCATAGGCCCTGGATTTAAAACGTCGTTTTTTTAACGCAATTTACCTTAAAACTCATTCGAGTTGTCGATTCTGATAGTCGCGATCGGACATGGAGGATAAATCTGCTCCCGGATTTCGCCGGTGCTCCTGCGGCCAGAAGATGTCGCACACCGATCCCCACCTAGCATGCGTCTACTGCCTTGGTGTCGGACATAACACCTCCACCTGCATGTTCTGCCTGGTCTTCCATCCCAACATCCTGGACGACTACTTGGCGTGCCTAAAATTGGGGAGACCGGAAAAAAGGAACCCGCCAGTGAAATCGAAGGAGGTGAGGTGGGCGGTTTCCACAGCTGCGGGATCTGCTGAACAGTTGGAGCAAATGAAGGTTTTCGAGGAGGAAGCGGCTCAAGCTTTGGCCACTCAGAGCTTTTTTTGTTCCACTGAACCTCGGTTCCACCTTTTCAAGCTCTTTCAAGGAGTTGTGCCAGTCTCTCCCCACCAGGGGTGAGGTGCCCTCGGAAGAGGGAGAAGGACTCTAAGTCTTCGTCTAAACGGAGACGTTCTTGGGACCGAGAAAGGTCCGAGTCCCAGGAACACATGGTCTCGACCTCGGTCCAGATCGCATCCTCGGCCGCCGGCTTCACAGATCTTTTGTCCGGCCAAGAGATCGAGGAAGTGGCCAACGAGGTTGAGATATCTCTCAACCTGATCAACCCTATTTTGCTGACTCCGGTCGATGATTCTTTAGAATTACTCCGGTCCTTGTTTTTCCCGATGAAGGGACCCAGCCCGCTGGTGTCACCATCAAGGAAATGGTTCTGGACCCTCGGTTTTCACCGACCCCATTCACCAAGTCTGCCAGCCCGATCTCGATCGAGGTCCAGAAACCCCTCAGTCGAACGACCGAAAGAGTCACAAGCACTGTAAAAAGAGCCATCGCCGAAGATTCTCATCCTCCTCGGACGAGGAGAGGCTTCCACTGAAACTCCCTTGACGCTATGAGGATCTTGTGTGGCAACAGCTGATTTTGACTGGGCAGAAGCCGGCTCTGCCGTCCACCCCAGCCATCACTTGGCTACTGCCTCCTGGGCCGACACTGACCCCTCCAGAACCGAAGCCTTTGGTTCCCCCACCCATGGGGCCATCCCGTATCCCGGCTCGGCCCATCTCGGTCTCTCCACCAATTCTGGTGGAACCACCGCCTAAATAGCCTCAGGGAGGGGCTCCCTTATAAGAGGACCATACAGACACCGGGCTTCCCTGACGTCTGTCCATCACGGTTACCCCCTGAACACCCCAGGTGGATCGAAGGGGTCGTAGGCAGGAGACCGTTGTACCACGACTCCTTGGACTCAGATGTCACAGGACTGCACTCCCATCCTGGGGATGAGGAGTCCTTCATGGAAGGTTTAGAGGAGGGTCCTTCCTCCTTTCAAGGCATTCTCTGCCTGATCTCCTAATCCACCGGAATGCCCCTGGAGTCTATCCAGGAAAAGGTGTAGTACCCTTTTATGGACATCCTAAAAAGGGGGATACCCCGATGGAAGACTTTCCAGTGGCCAAAGCCATCACTGGCCTGGCCCTTGAGCTCTCGCAGCATCCAGCTTCCTGCCCAGCACCATCTGCCCGCATGGCCTGCAAGTATGCGGTGCCCATGGGGTCCCTCCTGGGATTCATAGAACATCCTTCGGCCGAGAGCCTGGTGACCACTTCTGTTTTCAGATTTACTGGTAGCTCGGCCAATACAGACAGAGCCCTGGACAAGGAGTCCAAAAATATGGACCACTCTGCCCGCAAGGTCTATGCAGTCTCTTCCTTAGGCCTTCATCAGGCCAGTTCAGCTGTCATTATGGCACACTTCTCTCATGCCCACCTCGGGTCATTAGACAAAGTCCTCCCTCATCTCCCGGCGGACATGCAGACCACAGTCAAGCAAGTCCGTGATCAGGGCCGTGCTGTTGCAAAGCAGCAGCTCCAGACGGCCCTAGACATCGGGGATTCTTGTGCCTGCTCATTAGCAGCTGCAGTGGCCACTCGCCGCAGGGCCTGGCTGAGGCTATCCTCCTTCCCGGCGGATACCCAGCACAAGTTAGCTGACGTTCCTTTCCTTGGTACCGACTTGTTTGGTCCAGGAGTGGCCGGTCACCTTCAGCATATCGAGCAGTCCAGTGCCACCTAGGATGCTATCTCTGCAAAAGGTTCTTTGGGCAAGAACCAGCAGAAAAGAAAGAGGAAGCCATTTCGGCATTCTTCCCCTGCGGTCAGGCAGCCCTCCTGTCAAGGAGGCCAACAGCAACAAGAGCAGCAGCAGGCTCAAGCTTGGCGCCCATGGCCCAAGCAGGGTCTTCAACAGCCCTGTAAAGGAGACGGAGGCACAGGTCCAGGTTCCTCGTCCTCCTCTAGCCTGCTTAGTGACGGGTTGGGGGTCACCACCCCTACACCCGTCATGCCAGCTCTGGGTCCTCCCGTGGGGGGCCGACTCCACCACTTTCATTCTGCCTGGTCCGATATCACTTCGGACAGGTGGGTTCTCAAAGTGGTTAGTCAGGGAATGCCTCTAGAGTTCGAGCAGTACCCTCCAAGCTGAGCCGCGCCCCTCGGGAGGATGGGATCTCAGCTTGCACTCAGTCGGCTCTTCAAGATGACATAGCTCAGCTCCTCCGCAAGGAGGTGGTAGCTCCAGTGCTGGATCCTCCTACAGACCCAGGCTTCATGTCCAGGTACTTCCTGGTGCCCAAGCGGACGGGGGGTTGGCGCCTCATCCTAGATCTCCACGACCTGAATCAATATCTCAGGTCTCGCACCTTCCGGATGGTAACTCTGAACCAGATCATACCATTCCTGGAGTGAAACATGTGGTTCTGTTCACAGGATCTACAGGATGCGTTCTTTAACGTCCCAATCCGTCCATCCCATCAGTGGTTCCTCCGCTTCAGGGTCGAAGGGACCCTGTACGAGTTCCAAGTCTGCCGTTCGGCCTGTCATCGGCCCCTCGGGTCTTCACCAAGTGCATTGCAGTGGTGGCAGCCCATCTTCGGCGTCAAGGAGTACGTATCTCTTCTTACCTCAACGACTGGCTCTTGGCAAGATCCTCCCTTCAGGAGGTGGAGAGGTACGGAGATCTGGCTCTTCAGACCTGCTCCCAACTCGGCCTCCTGATCAACAAGGCCAAGTCAGAACTCATGCCTGGTCAGGTGATGGGCTTCATTGGGGCAGAGCTCGACTCTTGTCAAGCCAGAGCTTGGCTCCTGGCAGACAGGGCAAAGGTTTTCTCTCCTCCTTAGCCCGATCATGTCTGGTTGGGCACTTGCTTCCTGCCCGGGACTTTCTGGGCTTTCTGGGTTGCATGGCGGCGTGCACCTCAGTGGTCTGTTGGGCCGGGTGGTACTTGCGCCCCCTTCAATGGGAGCTGGCCACCCAGTGGACTCAGCACCACGGTCATTTCGACCAGCTGATCACTGTAACCCAGAAGATGTGGAATGCGCTCCAATTGTGGACCGTCCCAGAACTGTTGCAGAAAGGGATTCCATTTGTCCACCCTGAGCCGACAGTCGTCCTTACGACCGATGCCTTTCTCATGGACTGGGGAGCCCACATGGGGGGACAACAGGGCCCATGGGTTCTGGACCCCCCGGGCCCCGAGGAGTCCCGATGCCACATCAACCTGTTGAAGCTCAGAGCAGTCAGACTGGCACTGTCAGCTTTCGCTCCTCAGCTCTGGGGTCAAGTGGTTCAAGTCCAGACGGACAATACCACGACCATGTACTACCTCAACAAACAGGGCGGCATGCACTCATATCTTCTGTGCAAGGAGGTTCTCCGCATCTGGACCCTCGTAAGTCGGCTGGAGGCGGATCTCCTAGCCATTCATGTGGCAGTAGTCTCGAACCAGCTGGCGGATGCTCTCAGCTGCATAGGCCAGATATCCCAGGAGTGGTCTCTCCATCCAGAGGTAGCTTACAGTCTGTACTCCCGCTGGGGCAAACTGTTGTTGGACCTGTTTGCCTCCAGGGAAAACAACAAGCTGAAGCTGTACCATGCTTGCCCCCCACAGCAGGGCTCGCTTCAGGGGGATGCCTTCTCGAGACCGTGGACCCCAGGCCTCCTGTATGCCTTCCCTCCATTTCCCTTGATCCACAAGGTGCTACTCAAAGTGAGGAGGGACAAGGCGAAGGTGATCCTGGTAGCCCCAGATTGGCCGTGCCAGTTCTGGTATCCAGATCTCCTCAGCCTGAGCTGCAGGCCCCCGGAGCGGCTTTTTACACGCCCGGACCTGGTATTACTGAACCAGGCAAAGGTATTCCATCCAGACCTTCAGTCCCAGCACCTCACAGCCTGGTACCTGAGCAGCTAGAGTTTCAGGCTCTGGGTCTTTCTGAGGATGTCTACACTGTGGTGTAGGCATCTCGTAAGGAATCGACCAGGAAATGTTATGCCTTCAAATGGAAGAGATTTTCCATTTGGTGTCAGCTTAAGAGTCTGGACCCCTTATCCTGTTCTGTGGATAACATTCTCGACTACCTTTGGTCTCTCTCCAAAGGGGGTCTGCGGTCATCGACCCTTAGGGTGCACCTGGCAGCCATTTCTGCTTACCGGGCGCAGGCTGATCAGCTGACATTGGCGCAGGAGACAGTGGTTGGGCGCTTCTTCAAAGGCCTGGATCACATATCCCCTCCGGTGCGTTAACCTCCACCTCCGTGGGATCTCTTGCTGGTTTTTGCGAAGCTCATGGGCAAGCCATTCGAACCTATACACAAGTGTGCACTCTCACACTTGTCATGGAAGACAGCCTTCCTGGTGGCTATCACGTCAGCCAGAAGGACAGGGGAGCTCCTGGTGCTGTCTGTGGACTCCCCTTATCTGGTCTTTCACAGGGACAAAGTTGTCCTGCGCCCACCTGAAATTCCTTCCAAAGGTGGTATCAGAGTTTCACCTTAACCAGGTCTTGACTCTGCTGGTATACTACGCTAACTACACCTCGGACGCTAAGTACAGGCTCCATACCTTGGACCTGAGATGTGCCCCCTCCTATTATAAGGAGCGAACGGCAAAAATTCGTGGAGAGGTTCACTAGCTGTTTGTCACCTACGCTGAAGCTGCTTCTGGCAGACCTGCAGCCAAACGGACCATTACAGGATGGATTACATCATGCATAGGTCTGTGCTATGAGTTGGCAGGCAGGGAGCCTCCCAGAGGGATAGGAGCTCATTCTACCTGCCATACTGCTGCATCGGTGGCTGTTTCCAGGGACATCCCTATCCAGGAAATCTGTTGGGCTGCTACCTGGAAGTCAGCAAACACCTTCATTACCCACTACCACACTGACCTTGAGTCACGCCAGGATGCTAGTTTTGGGGCCTCGGTTCTCCAGTCCTTATTTCCCAAGTAGGGGGTGTGCGCCTTGCCTCCCTCCTCCTGTAGAACTGCTTGGAGTCTGCCAAACAGTGTGGGTGAACAACATATCCACGCTTCTAGTGTTGTTCATCCACACGCACCCACCCGACCTCCCCGGCTTTAGGCGCACAACCTGGCTCCCAGCGGGCTAAGATCTGGAGTCATGGGGTGGAGCCGAGTTTTATAGCACCTGGGTGGGTGGGAGGAGCCAGCTTCAAGCCTTCTGGCAAGATTTAAGGGGAAAGGGACATGCCAAATAGTGTGGATGAACAACATATACCACTCCTAGAACTACTGTTATAGGCGAGTAACCTGTTCTTTAAAGGACTTTTGCATTTGCACCCTCTACACAGGGAGAGCCCACTCCTGCATGGGATCTGAACATCTGTATTGGACAGCTGATGTAACCACCCTCTGAACTCATGTCTTCAGAAGAGCTTAAGTACGTCACATGGAAAACTGTTCTTAATAGTCATCACCTCAGCCAGAAGGATCAGTAAGTTAGTTACAGGCTCTGTGTAAAGAACTGAATTGCATCTTTTTTCACAGAGGCAAAGTAGTCCTGAGGACAAACAGAAAGTTTATACCAAAAGTGTTGTCCGATTTTCATCTAAATCAGTCTTATCACCTTGCCAGTCTTTTTCATTGACCATTCCAGTTCAGGGGAATGTAGGTTACACAGTTTGGATATCAAGAGAGCTATCAGCTACTACCTTGGACACACTAAGGGTCATAGACCGGAAAGGACTCAGTTGTTCCTGACCTATGGAGAGGTAGGAAAAGGAAAACCTGCCTCGTTTGCGGCACTGATGGTGCTGACAGCACCGTGGGAGGCTCTATGGTGCCGTCCTTGTCTGTTTCTCGCCTCGGCGCCATTTGCGGCACCATGGTTGAGCATGATACTGTGTCCAGCTCTGGTGCCGCTTGCAGCGCCGAGCAGTGACACGGCACCGTGGGGGTTTCCGACCTCTGTGCCAAGAGTGTGGTTGGGGCCGTCGCTGGCGCCATCTCTGGCTTTGGTGCAGTGGGTCAGGACGGTGCCGTGACAGGTCCTGGCCCCGATACTGCTGCTGTCCTTGGCACCATGCCTTTTTCACGCACTGCTCGCTGTGCACTTGCGGGCTTCTGCGCTGACTCTGGTGCAGTTCCTCGTTCTGGTGCCCCATTCAGTCGGGATGACAGCGGGCGTCCACGTACCATCTGGCACAGGACTTCAGTCTCCACCTCCTCGGAGATGGAATCGGACTCTGAGTCAGATAGGCAGTCTGACTCTTTGGAGTTGGCTGCTCACGTGGACACCTCGGTAGTGTCCTCGTCAGGCTGGAGCCAGCCCCCCTCTGAGGAGCAGACAGTGGCTCCCAGGCCCAGGGTCAGAGGTTCTGACCAGCAGACAGTGGTGTAGGCCACCATTGCCCTGCAGCCTGGCCTCGGAGGTTTTTCTGACCCTCTCAGTGGTGGTACCCCTTCAGGTGGTGTGCCTGGATCACCCAACTTTGGGGCCGATCGGAGCACCCACAGAAGTGGAAGGTGCTGCTCCTTGGATAGTCTCTTTGGGGACTGACCTGGGCTGCCAGCTGCCTAGGCTGGCTTTTTCGAGAAGAAGGGCTCTTTCGGACTCTGAAGGGTTGAGGGGTAGGGGTTCGACATGGCAACTCTTTTCTGGGACCCACCCAGGTTCTGGAAGGAGTTGTAGTGCGGATCTCCACCCTTCCTTTTCAGTTTCCTCGAGAAGGCCCTGTTCTCTGGAGGTAGGGGACCGTCCTTTTGGACTCTTACGGCCCCGGTCACCTCACGGGGGATTTTTCAGGGCGCAGCCTAGGCAGTTCCAGTATGGTTGACCAGCTGTCGGCTGTTGAGTTTTCTGGAGCTCCCTCTTCCGTTGGGGCTCCAGGTGCGCTCTCTGGCCCAGGCAGACACAACCAACTCCTGTTGTTGGGTCTGTCCCCTCTCCTCTGCCACCTTCTCCTGCTCTCCCAGGTATTTTTGGTCCTAGCGGCCCCCCTCTCCTGGGAGCAGTTCAGAGCTGTGGCTGCTCAATTTCCCTCTTACGTCAGGGCCATGGACAGACAGGTTTTTCAACCTCCCCCTGAGCAGCCATCTTCTGAATTCTTGAGGTCCTCCAACTCTTTATCCCCCCTCTTCTGGAGGAGAAGAACCTTCTGTCCATATCTCCCCAGCTGCTGATCTCGCAGTGTGTCAGCGATTCCTCATGAGGATGTTGGAGGACCTGCATATCACCCCACCCACACAGCACAATCCACAACACTCAACGCGCACCTTTTTAGGCGATTTCAGTGCGGACACCCTTGTGGTACCCTCTGGCCTGCTCCTTTTTGGGAGCGTCATTGCTCTCTTTTCAGTCCCAGGCCTGGGATCTCCACCAGAGTGTGCCCCGGTCTCAGGTTCTATGCCTCTTCCTCAGTCAGGACTGGCGCGGCTGGACACTCCTGATGGGCTTCGGGCTCCTCACCGTGACTGGCCCCCAGATCAAAATTCTGTGGATTTTGACTTCTGGGAGAGGAGGACTTTCTACTCGGCACGGTTGCTGCTCTCTATTTCAGCACATCAGGCCCACTATGCTACCTATGACAGGTTCCTGTGGTTCAGGTTAGGTCAGCTCCTAGCCGCAATACCTGACACAGAGGTAACCAAACAAGCCATTGCACTCTCTGCACGTGGCCTGGAGCTAGCAAGGCACCAAACAAGGGCATCTTATGACGCCAATGAGGTAGCTTCCAGAGTCGTAGGGACAGCGATCTGCACTAGGCGGATGGCATGGCTGCGTCTTTCCCAGTTGTCACCCTTGGCCCAGCGTAGTGTGATTTCCTCACCTTACCAGAGAACCCATCTTTTCTCCCCTAGGGTGAGGCATCATCTGTCAGGGAAAGTTCCTGCTTCTTCCGAGGAGTCCCCATCTCACTCTCCCCACTACCAGACCTCTCCAGACCCATGAAAGTTCTCTGTCTTGGTGTGCCACCCACTGAGAGCTAAGGGACTTAGTCCTTTAGGGTTAGGGCCCCCTACGGCGGGGCTCGGCACTCACCCAAAGGTGATGAATGGTGAACATTGACACAGATAAAATATGAAAATTACGTACCTACCATAATTCTGATCTTTCTGTGTATCTTCACCATTCATCACAATCCCACCCTCCCTCCTCCTGGGGCCTCCGTCTCTGGGTCCCCCTCCCTCTCTTTCACCCCCCTCCTTTCTGTTGGTCGGGAGTGGGGTGACCTTGGGCTCATAGGGGGATGTTTTTCTCTAGGGGGAGTGTGGCCAGGATGGAGGGCACTCCTTCCTCAGCACCTCGACTCCACCCCCGTGGGTTGGGGGTTGCCGTCTTTTCTGCTCTCTATCCCCTTCTCCCCATCAGCTTTACTTTAATTCCCTTTGATTTCCTTGTCCTTTAGACACAACCTCAATTTAATGTGAGAAACTAGTTTTCTTAGGCAAAACATTTGATTTGGGGGGGGCAGGGTATTCCCTGTTTCCTGTCGTTTCTTCCAGAATAGCCGATTCTGCTTATGTTGGGGTTATTGCCAGTGATTCTGTGCCTTGAATTCTGGAAGTTTAGCCTTCTGGCTACTCCTTCGCAGTTCCTATACAAGCTGGAGACAGGTCAAGGTTCCAGGGTATGTTCCCTCCACCCCCAAATATCCTTACTTCTAAATTCACTAATTCTCCCACCCTCCTCCTTTTCTACTTTCAGAGCTTGGGGTCCCTTCCAGTCCCCTTAGTTTTCCAGCTTTATTCTGTCCTCTCAATCGTTTATTTCTCCTTTTAGTCTATATATTCTTTCCTTCATCTGTCCCTTGGACTCCCTTGTCCCTCCCTCCCAACCTTTCCTTACTCTACGGCCAACCCGTGAGTGCCTCGCAGTGCGTCGGCCTCGAGGGCGGGGACGATGGTGTGTCAACTCCGCCCATCCAAAAAAAAAAAGTTCCTGCGGGGTCGTGACCTCCGTCCACTATATCAATTGTGATGAATGGTGAAGATGCACAGAAAGATCAGAATTATGGTAGGTACGTCATTTTCATTTTTTGTCTTACAGATGGTGCCTCGAGTTCTCTTGAAAAGACACTGTGTGAATGAGAGATACTGGGCAGGATTCTCAAAGCTTTCAGAAGGTGCAAAACCTTCCCTAAGTCCCCAAAACTTCCTCAGCTACGGAAAAAAGGGGAGTTTGCTCCAAGTGATACTCGCAAAACCCTCCGCAGCTGCGGGAAAAACCACTATGGACTGTGGAAAAAAGTGCAGCTGCGAAAGTCCCTCAGGACAAAAGGGTGTGAGATAAGTAAGGCACAGCTCCTGAAAGGCTATTCACAGCCAGTTTTTTTTTTTCACAGCTGAGGAAAGAATGTTACACACAGTGGAATGAGGTGTAACTCTCCCTCAGCACACTTCAGTAGTGCCCCAGCAATTGGAATCAATTAAGGTGGAGGTGAACCACAGGTAATAGCATCTCAGACAATATAGCAGTGGCTGATGTTACAGCACAGAAAGCACACATTGCCATGATATGGCAACAGACAACAACCACTAGACCCAGTGCAGCCCATGACAGAGCCCCACAAGCAGTAGAGCTTGACCAGCCAGCAGTGAGTGCTACCCCTGCAGGCAACAGGAACACCCCAGGGAGGGACGACCAGCAGGGACAGTCAGCCACTGTGGTGCCAAGGTATTGCTGGTACCTGTGGTGCTGCTGTGGTCCCAGTTGGGGACTGGTTGCTGGTCTCTGTGTGTGCTGTCAGCTTCATATTATGGCAGCAGTGTTAAAGTCTGCTGCTTCAGCTACATAGATTTACTATTGCTGTGCCTCCTTGGTCATTTCCACAGCTGCAGATTCGCAGCACTTGTAGGATTCCCGCAGCTGCTGCAATTCCACAGCTGCAGGTCTTTTGCGGAATCCCCTCAACTGCGGGATTTTCTTTAAGAATATCACGCAACTGCGTTTCCGCAGTGCTGCAAGCTTTTTTCCCGCAGCTACGGCATTTTTGCTGTTCTTTGAGAATCCTGCCCACTGTCTATCATACTGAATGCCATTTGATTTAAAAAAAAAAAAAAAAATTCTGACTGAAGCTTGTACTCAAAATGTTCTTTTTATGTTAGTATCAGCTTTTAAATGTATGTTAAATGTACATTGAGGTGTTCTCTGAAAAGACGCCGTGCAAATTATAGATTTACAATATACGGTGACCCCATAGTATAAAACACAGAAGTTTGCCATCTTATAAACGTCCTGTGCTTAAGCCATCACTGAACAGTTATAAGATATGACATCAGCATTGAACGTTTCTAAGCCTATATTCATTTGTTCACTACTTATGTTATGACTTACTCCCAGATAAACATTCTCTATTGTAATAAATAAAATGTACCATCACCCAGACCCTACAAAAAAGGGGTATAATGCTATCTTGGGCATCAGGAGACAAATATCAACCTCTTGACTTTTAGTCTTATGGTTTATAAGTGTCTATAGTACCTGCTAAAAGTTTTACCCCTTATTATATATGGTTGGGTGTACTTTATTCCTTATATTAAATTTACTGTCAGTTTGGTTTTGAACTTGTAAATTGACCCTTCCAAGGCGGCCATTGTGTATGAAGTTTAAACAATGCAGTGTTCAGACTTCAAAAAGCGTTATTGGTGGTGGGCCCAGTGGTGTGGAGGGCTGAGGCAGCAGTGCCTTGGGGCGCCTGGGGTCGGCTGGGGTGGGAGAGGATCGAGCGTCCGGAGGACAGCTCTCCTCGCCTCTCCCAGGGAATGGTGTGGACACGGACCGGTACTTGCCTGATGCCTAGTGGTGGCTGGAGGCCGACAAGCCAGGTCCCATAACGTAGGGGTGGAGGTGGAGCAGTCGCCTGGCGTGTGGATGCGCATGTGGTGCGTCCTTGGCAGCCTTGCACACTCATGCTGCAAAAAGAAAATCGGAAAATGGTCCCACAGTGCAGAATGACGATGGTTCCCCCCTGCAAGCTACCCGAGAGGACACCTCCCAAGCTTGGATCCAAGTTGGTGGGTTGATTCGCTCCCCACCCCCTTCCACGAAGGGTAAGTCATTGGGAAGGGGGTCCTGATCTTCGGGGATGGCGAGGCGGGGGGGGGGGGATGTCAGAGGTGGCCGGCGGGACCAGGGGAGAAAAAGACTAGCTAAAAGTGTTATTGGAAGAATTAAATGTATGCACATATGAAAGTTGCCCTCCGAAAAAGGCCATCCTGGTCTATCTAGGCTGCTCAAGATTGCAGCTGGCTCCCTATTCAGCAGCTGCCCCACTCCTCTCCCCTTCCCTTCCCTCCCTTTACCCTGTCCCACCCCTTCTTGAAGCATTCCACTGTGTTACATGCCACCACCTCAGCTGGTAGTGCATTCCACATTGCCACCACCCTCTCTGTAAAGAAATGCCTCCTCGCCTCCCTCCTGAATCTATCCCTTTCCAGTCTCATGTCATGGCCCCTAGTGTTTCTCCCCACCCTCCTCTTGAATAGGCCCTTTGTGTCTGTTTTGATTATCCTCTTTATGTATTTGAAGGTCTCAATCATGTCCCCCTGTCCCTCCTCTCCTCAAGTGTGTACATGTTTAACTCTTAGTCTGATCTCATATTGCTGTTCCCCAAGCCCTGAATCATCTTCGTTGCCCTACACTGCACCCCCTCCAGCAGCCTAATGTCCTTTTGTAGATACGGGCGCCAATACTGCACGCAGTATTCCAGGTGGGGTCTAACCAACAATCTGTACAACAGTAGAATAAGTCACTCATTCCTTTCTGACTAAATTTCATTTGTAAACAATGTAAACAAAAACACCACTTATAGAAGCAAATTGATTTGAAGACTTCTAGTTTTAGAAAAATGCTCTAAAATAAACATTTAAAAAACAAAGTGTAAGACTTTACAGTGCCTTTGATTTGTTGTATTATGTTTTTACCTGAACAGTATCTGTACACAGTACAGTACAGTTTCTGGATGTTTGTGAAAACGGGCATTCTAGGGACGTGGATATGTTGGTCAATCTACACTGTCTGGCAGGTTCCTTGCCACTTTAAATCTTGCTGGAAGGTCTTCAAGCTGGCTCCTCCCACCCACCCGGGTGGCAAAACCCTCAGCTCTGCCCCATGATGCCAAATCTTCTTACCGCTTGGAAGCTCAGGTTCCCTCCTTAGCGCTCTGTGTTTTAGGCCTGGATCCACACCCTTCGGATTTCCCGAAACTAATTTAAAAATTTACAAGACTGAGGTCTTCGTCTTCCCTCGTGGCTGCAATGGACAAATCGACTCCCGGCTTCCGTCGGTGCCCTTGTGGCCAGAAGATGTCCCGGATCGATCCGCACTCCACATGCGTCTACTGCCTGGGGCTTGGCCATGATTCGCAGGCCTGCAAATTGTGCAGGTCTTTCTCGGCTTCGGTCTTGGAGGACTGCGCTACCAGACTACTTATTGGTGCCCCAAAAAATGGTACCCGCCAGTCAAGTCTAAGGAGGCCCGTTGGGCGGAGTCGGCGGCGGCGGGCTCCGCGGAGCAGTTGGAGCAGATGATTGCCCTCAAGGAGGAGGCGGCCCTGGCCGCCACTTCTTCCTCCTCGGCTGCAGCATTTATCCCGCTCTCCTTGGGCTCCTCCTACACTGCTTCTTTTAAGGAGCTTTGTCAATCCCTCTCCACTAAGGGAGAAGGGCCATCGGGACATTCCAGTCAGTCCAGAAGAAGGACTCTAAGGTAAGTCCCCACGCGGTAAGCGTTCGTGGGAGTGGGAGAGACCCCTTCACTAACTAGACCGTTGACTCGGCTTTGGTCAAGGTTGTGGCTCGCGACCGCTTCTTCCGCGGTATCCCGTCATGTCAGCCTTGACCGAGAGACATCGTCGGCCTTGATGAGATTTTACTCAACCGATCGTGCGGTTTGTCGACTGGAGAAGCCAACAGCCCTTCTTCACCGGATACCGAGGACTTGCCTGTGCCTCCTGTGCCGAAGTCCCCGGTTAAGGTCCCTGCACTGAAGGAGAGGCGGGTTTCAACCCATTCCCTCTCTGGCCCTCCCTCGGAATCCCCGAAGGTCTCGTTCCTCTTCCAGGTCCATCCGGTCCCACCGACGTCGGTCTCGGCACCATGGAATGAGGCGTCGCCGCTCGTCCTCTTCGGAGGATAGGCTCCGGTGCAAGCTGCTTCCGCGCTATGAGGACTTGATGTGGCAGCAACTTTTACTGACTGGTAACAAGCCGACTCCGTTACCTTCTCTGGCCATTAAGTGGCTGCCACCGGAGCGGCCGAAACAACCCCTCATGGTAATCGAGGAGCTGCCCCCGGCACCGGTTGTTCGGCCAAAACCGGCTGCTCCACCCATTGTGGTGGAACCTCCGCCTCCACAACTGAAGACTGGGGCCCCAACCAAGGATTCTCTGTCGGGTCAGGGCTTGCCCCATAGGTTGTCGGTCACCCTCACTCCCAATCGACCTTGGCAGGTGGAGGGTGGCTCAGGTGCTCGGCAGCTGTTTGCGGACTCCTCGGAGTCTGACGACGACTCCTCCCTGTTCTCCAGGCCGATTGACCTGGAGTCGGCAGGGGGCCAGTCAGTGGACGAGAGTCCATATTCGTTTTTGGGTATGCTTCGACTCATCTCAGTCTACTGGGATGCAGCTCGAACCCGTTCAAAAACAGGCCAAGTATCCCCTTACAGAGATACTGGACCGGGGGAATTCCCCTACGGAGGCCTTTCCGGTGGCCGAAGCCATTGCTGGCCCGGCCCTGGAGTTGTGGCAGCGGCCAGCATCTTTTCCCATGCCTACAGCCAGGATGGCTTGAAAGTACGCGGTCCCCACCGGTTCACTGTCCGGTTTCTCGGAGCACCCCTCTGCGGAGGGGTCAGTGACCGATAGCGTTTTCCAACGTTCCAGGAATGCTCATGACGTGGACAAACCGCCCGATAAGGAATCCAGAAAGTTGGATTACTCTGGGCAGAAGGTTTACGCGGCTTCCTCCCTAGGCCTTTGTCAGGCTAAATCGGCTGTTCTTATGGCACATTTCTCACACGCCCTTGTGGGCTCCCTGGATGAGGTGATTCCTCATCTCCCAGCTGACCTTCAGATGACGGTCAAGCAGGTGCGGGATCAGGGAAGGGCGATTGCTAAACAGCAGCTCCAAACTTCTTTGGACATTGGTGACTCTTGTGCCCGTTCTATAGCGGCCGCAGTGGCCATGCGCTGCGGAGCTTAGCTGCGGATCTTCCTGGACATAAGTCTCCACCACTCATTCACACTATTGGGATCTGCGCCGGAGGCACTAGGACCCATCGGGAGCAAACTTTTTGCTGGAGGGTCGGCGCCAGAGATGGCGCTGCGAGGAACGACGGCGCGAGCCCTAGCTCGTGTGGTAACGACTATCTCGGCGTCGACCCTCCAACCGCCTCAGTTCCTTTTTTCCCGCCGAGTGCACTTCAGTGACGACGTCGCTCGCCCGTCGGGAGTCAAACTTCAAACTAGCAGCATAGTTTTCAGTTTTTATTGTTTTGTAATATTATCTCGATACAGTATCGCTTAAGTTTATTCTTATTTTTAAAATAAATACAATAAAGAAGTCTCAGCCTACCTTGTGAGTCGACCATAAACAGGTCAGGTGCGTAGGGAGACTTCGTATGAAGCTGTTCAGTCAGTCGGGCTGGGTCCGGTCTGCCGCCTTCTCCGGAGGGAGGGTCTGGCAACGGTCAGTCCAATGCCCGGGGGGATGGGCGGTCCCCCCGGAAGCATAAAAATAAACAGTCGCACTCTCGGCACCGTTCGGCCTCAAGCTCTTCTTCGGCCCACAGGTCTAAAAAGAGAAGGCATCACTCGAGGTCGCCCTCTGATATGTCTGTGCGTAGACGCTCGGTTATCGGGGCTAGTTGCCGGTCTCCTCCTCCTTCGGAGTCACCAACCTCTGCTTCTGGTAGCCGACGGCTTCGACATCGGAGCCCTACCCCGCCTGCAGATAGGTCTTCAGATGAGCAGTTTCATCAGTGGGCCACTCTTATGGAGCAATGGGCTCGGGAGGTTGGTTCGCTACCTGGCTCCGATCGCTTGTGGGCCTTCGGGCTCTCTGGGCGACGGTAGAGGTGGTTGTACCTTCCTGGTCAGTGACAACTTCTTCCGGTGCTGTCGACTCCCGCTTAGGTGTCCCCATGGCTGCGGCGCGGGGGCCACCGATGCCCTTCTCTCTCACTCTTCTTCCTTCAGAACCTGTTTCCGGTCTGGGAGTGTTTTGGCGCCCTCGGCATCGTGTAGCCTCTCAGCGCCATCCTCGGCGTCGATGCTGTGCTCGGCGCTGTCTTCGCGCTTCGGCGCCCTCACAGTTTCGGCGCCCCGTTTTCGGCCGCCAGCGTGACCTCGGCGGCGTACGTTCTCAATGCAGTCGCCTCCTCGGCGCCCGGCTCTCGAGGACTCCTCTTTCACTTGTTTCCTTCTTCCTCCTCTTCTGAATTTCATTCCTTTCCTGTCCATACAGTCCCTCCTAGACTGTCAGGAGATGACGTTGAGCCTGACCCAGACCTTCAGTTGGGTGATGAAGTGGACGAAGCAGGATCTATTACTGCTACAGAGCCTGTGGTTGAGGACCTATCCTTTAAGTCTCTGTTGAAAAATCTGAGTTCCACACTTCCTCTCCAGACTACAGACATCGATCCTGGGAAATTGTTGAGACTCCAGTATCTTCATGCCTCGGAGATTCCTACGGATTTGACTCCTCCGATTCAGCCTTCCTTCGAGACGCTGTCTCAAATGGTATGGAATAATCCTGCTCTTACCCCTTCGGTGGCTAAATCCATTGATAGGAAATATTCAGCCCCCAAGGATTGTCCCATTTTGGCATCTCAAGCCTTTGCGGATCCTATTGTAGTCCTGGCAGAGAATGATAGTCGTTCTTCGTCAAGCTACTACAGCTTGACCTATTAACAAAGAATCTCGTAAGATAGACACCTTAGGTAAGAGAGTCTTTGCTGCTTCTACCCTAAGTATGCGTATTGCCAGTTACCAAGGCTATTTTTCTCCAGTATGAGTATATCCTGTGGCATTCTATTAAACAGATGGTTGAAGCCCTTCCGGAGTCGGATTCAAAGCCAGAGCTTCTTCAAACCATTACCAGAGGTATTGAATCTAATAACCAGCAGGTTAAAGCAGCCATGGATGCTTTTGACACTGCTTCCCGTTCAGCGGCTGCTGGTATTTGCACCCGACGTCATTCCTGGCTGCGCACTTCGGGCTTTACGAATGACACGCAGCAACAGGTGATGGCATTGCCCTTTGTCGGTGCATATCTTCTTGGTCCTCAGTAAGAGCTAGCTCTAGAAGCTACACAAAAGACTAGGTCAGCCATTAAGTTGGCTCGACCCCCTCCTGCCCCCTCTCGAGGGCATGCCAGTAAACAACAGTTTCATAATATCCAGTCCTTTCGAGGCAGAGGAAGTTTCCATAAAGAACCAACCTGCCCAACCTCAAAGAAGGCACAACAGAAAGCGCAAGAGCCAAAGCGCCCAGCCATCACCTTAAAGTGCCGCCCAAGTTCCATCTCAGCTGCCCGGGTGGACTTTTCCTCTCGGTGGGAAGTGCGTCTGATGCACTTCTACAACCAGTGGAAGTCCGCAACCTCAGACAAATGGGTCCTCGGATATGAGCGGGTATTCACTCAGTCTTGTGGAGACCCCTCCGGATCGTCCCCAAGCGGCAGCTCAGGCTGTCAACCCTTCAGTCAGACCTTCTCGCCGCCGAGTTCAGGGCCTTCTGAACAACAGGGCGAGAAGTGGTGCCACTGCCAACGAAACAGGGGTTCTACTCCCATTACTTTCTGGTTCCAAAAAGTCCCGTGGAATGTGCCCCATTCTAGATCTCAAAAGCTAAACAATTTCTCCCAAGAGAAATTCAAAATGTTCTCTGGGAACCCTGTTACCTCTGCTCCACCAACATGACTGGTTAGCCTCCTAGATATACAGGACGGCTTACCAGCAATTCCTGTTCACCGAGGCATCACAAATTCCTGAGCTTTGTGGCTCTGGGACAGCACTATCAGTTCAGAGTCCTGCCCTTTGGGCTATCCTCGGCGCCGCAAGTTTTTACAAAATGTTGTGCAGTTCTGCATAGCGCACCTCAGAACGATCCGAGATTAAGGTGTTTCCTTATCTGGATGATTGGCTTCTGGCAAGCCCTTCCAGGCAAGGGACTCTGGGCCCTGGAAGCTGACCTCGCACTTCCCACGTCCATAGGGTTCTGCTCAACCTCAAGAAATCACAACTGCAGCCCTCCCAGAGCTCTTTTTATAGGGACCCTTCTGGACACCTCCTGTGCGCAGGCTTTTCTTCCAGAAAACAGGAGAAACGATATCCTTCAGATGGCCCGTCACATCGGGGAAAACAGCTCAGTCACAGCTCTCTCGATGCAGCGGATGCTAGGCCTCATGGCATCCTCAGTGTTCACTGTACCCCTAGCACGTCTGCACATGAGAACCACCCAGTGGATGCTCAGTACTCAGTGGTCCCCAACCACTCACCGTAGTCCTGTCTCATCAAGGTGACAGAACCTTTAAGGAGGTCACTCACCTGCTGGTCTCAAGAGAGCAATCTCCTGGAGGGGTATCCCTTTGCTCCTCTGGACCATCAGATCTCCATTACCACAGACACATCCCAACTGGGGTGGGGAGCTCACTGTCAGGCTCTCCATACTCAAGGTGCGTGGACTCAAGTCGAGTCCCAGCTCCACATAAACGTCCTAGAAGGAGAGCTGTCCTTTATGCGGTCCGAGCTTTGAAGGACATTCTGTGTCACAAGAACATTCTCCTTCAAGCGGACAACAAAGCATGATGTATTACATCAACAAGCAGGGTGCTCACTCTTACCCCTTATGCAGAGAAGCAGTGAGGGTATGGGAATGGTGCTTGGAGCAGGGGCTCTAATTCAAGCTACCTGCCAGGTGTTCAGAATGAACTGGCAGACCGTCTCAACAGAACAGAGACAGACCCTCACGGTGGTCTCTGACTCAACCATAGTTGAGTCACTATTGAAAAGTGGGAACTCCAGACCTGGACCTTTTGCATCCCCACTCAGCGCAAAACTACCTCTCTTCTGCTCCAGAAATCCAGGGCCTGGCATTTTCTGTCAGGATGCGTTCAGGCTGCGGTGGACAAAGCGTTTTTCTTTCCACCTTTCCGCCTCTTCCTCTAATTCAGAGGTACTCCTCAAGTTTGAATCCCAGGGGACAAAATGATTCTCATTGCTCCTTTGGCCTCGACAGCTGTGGTTTCCACTGCTCAACAATATGTTGGCAGTTCCTCAGAGACCACTTCCCTACAGATGAACTCTTGACTCAGGGACGGTGGTCCATCCCAATCTGAGATCACTTCACCTTCATGCTTGGCTCTTGAAGGGTCCAAGTAAACCGGTTCAATGTCTCTCGAAGGGTTTCAGATATTCTTCTGGCTGCACGGAAGCCAGCCACTCGGAAAACTTACACAGCCAAGTGGAAGCGTTTTTCGCTCTGGTGTGCAAAGTCCTCTTTGAATCCCTTTTCCTGTCCACCAGATAAGGTTTTGGAGTACCTTTTGGACCTCTCAAATTCGGGTCTGCAGTACTCTACAGTCAAAGTTCATCTTAGTGCCATTTCAGCATATCATGAGCCCGTTACTTCCTTAACTCTGGCTCAGTTACCTATGGTTAAGTGATTTCTTAAGAGGATTCTGCATACCAGACCTCCTACAAGACGTCAGTGCAGCCTGGGACATTAATCTTGTGCTAGACATGCTCTCGGAAACCTTTCGAACCTCTGGCTACCTGTGAGCTAAAATTTCTCACTTGGAAGACTGCCTTCCTAGTGGCCATTACCTCAGCCACATGGGTCTCTGAGATACATGCCCTGGTCACAGACCCTCCATACTGTGTTCCATAAGGACAAAGTAGTTCTTCATTACTCATCCTAAATTTCTTCCTAAGGTTGTGTCAAATTTCATCTAAACCAGCCTTTGGTCCTTCCCTCTTATTTTGCGGACTTCCAAAATGAAGGGGAACGTTCTCTTCATTCTTTGGATGTTAAGAGGGCCTTGCATTTCTATCTAGACAGAACCAAGGATTTTCGCAAAGCTCAGCAACTGTTCGTTTCCTTCAGTGAGACCCGGCTGGGTCAACCTGTTGCTGTCAGATGTATCTCATCATGGCTAGTGGCGTGCCTTCGTCACTGCTATTCCATGGCGCAGGTTAAGTTGGAGGGTAGAGTTTACACTCACTCTACCAGAGCCGTCGCGGCATCCCTAGCGGAAATCCGCAACGTGCCCAGTGCAGACATCTGCAATGCGGCCACCTGGAGCTCAGTGCATACTTTCGTTAAACATTATGCACTAGATGTCCATGCCAGACGACATTCTTCCTTCGGCAGAGCCATCCTCATTGGACTTCTGTCCTAGAAACGTGAGCTCTTGGTCTTTCCTGCCGCCCTCTCGGGGGATTATTAGCTCGGTACTCTCCCAATAGTGTGAATGAGTGGTGGAGACTTATCCAGGAAGATATGAAAATTACATACCTACCGTAATTCTTGATCTTCTTGGATGAGTCTCACCACTCATTCCATCCCACCCTCCATCCCCTGAGCTCACCTTTCTTGTTGGTCTTCACTCCCTCAAATCTTTAGGCCGTGAAGACTTCTTATTGAACCCATCTTACACGTGGTGCCGGACTATCTTATGTCTGGTTTTAGGTTGAGCTACCCTTCTAGGTTAGTTACGCACCTCCTTGGTAAAAAGGTACTGAGGCGGTTGGAGGGTCGGCCTTGAGATAGTCGTTACCGCACGAGCTAGGGCTCATGGCGCCGCGTTCCTCGTGGCGCCATCTCTGGCGCCGACCTCCAGCAAAAAGTTTGCTCCCGATGGGTCCTAGTGCCTCCGGCGCAGATCCCAGTAGTGTGAATGAGTGGTGGAGACTCGTCCAAGAAGATCAAGAATTACGGTAGGTACATAATTTTCATATCTCCACCTTCATAGCGGACACCCAACACAAGCTGGCAGACGTTCCCTTCCTGGGCACCGACTTGTTCGGGCCCGGAGCGGAAGGCCATCTCCAGAGGATCGAGAAGCCCAATACCACCTTGGACTCGGTTGCGTCTGCCCAAAAGGACAAAGGCCGCCTGCAGCAGCGTAAGCCCTTTTGCCCTTCCACTCCTGCGGCATGTCCGGCCCAGCAACATCAGCATCAGGGCCAGCAGGCTCACACTTTGTGCCCTAAGGCCAAGTCTGCCGCTTCCTCTTGTAGGAAGCCTGGAGGCAAGGGTCCAGGAGGTCCTTCAGCTGGCCCTTCCTCCAAGCCTGCCCAGTGACGGGTTGAGGGGTGTTGCCCCCAATCTCGTCACTCCTCCCCGGGTTCCCCATGAGGGGACGGCTCTGCCACTTCTTTTCCACCTGGTCCACTATCACCACAGACCGCTGGGTGTTAGAAGTGGTCGACAGGGAGTCTGCCTCTGGAGTCGAGCAGTTCCTCCCCTTCAGAGCCGTTGCCCCGAGAGGCTACGGATCCAGTAACCGCTCTGTCGGCAAATCGAGCAACATTGCCTTGCTCCTCCAGAAGGAGGTGATCAGCGAGTTGGTGGACCCTCCTCCAGACCCAGGGTTTGTGTCCAGGTACTTTCTGGTCCCAAAACGGACGGGGGGGCTGGCGCCCCATTCTCGACCTGAACAAGTTCCTAAGGCCTCGCACCTTCAGGATGGTCCCTCTGGCTCAGATCATTCCATCCTTTGAACCAGGCATGTGGTTCTGTTCTCTGGACCTTCAGGGTGCATGCTTTCACGTCCCAATCCATCCGTCTCATCATTTATTCCTCCACTTCAGAACAGAGGGATCTCTTTACGAGTTCCAGGCCATGCCCTTCGGCCTTTCTCCAGCTCCCAGGGTCTTCACCAAATGCATGGCAGTGGTGACAGCATTCCTCCGGTGCCGAGGGGTCCGAGTGTACCCTTACCTGGACGACTGGCTGATTGCAGCCCCCTCCAGGTTGGAGGTGGAATGGTCCAAGGATCTGGCCCTCCAGGTCTGCTCTCAGATTGGCCTCCTCATCAACGAGGCCAAATCAGAACTCGTGTCATCGCAGGCGAATCAGTTAATTGGGGCAGAGCTCGACTGTCTTCGAGCCAAAGCCCAGCTCCTGGTGGACAGGGCTGAGGTCCTTTCCTCCTTAGCCCAATCCTTTCTGGTTGGGCAATTGCGCCCTGCCTGGGACTTCCTGTGCCTCCTGGGCCTCATGGCGGCTTGCACCAACATGGTCCGTTGGGCCCGCTGGCATATGCGTCCCCTCCAGTGGGGGCTGGACAGCCAGTGGTCATAGCGCTCCGGTCCTCTGGACCAGCTGGTGGCAGCGACCCAGGAGATGTGGGACGGCCTGCAGTGGTGGCTCGTCCCAGCTCATCTGCAGGAGGGTATCAAGTTCGTCTGTCGCGAGCCAACAGTCACTCTAATGACCGATGCCTCTCTGATGAGTTGGGGTGCCCATCTGGGGGAGCTTAGAGCCCACGACCTCTGGTCCCCTCAGGAGTCTCGATGCCACATCAACCTGCTGGAGCTTCAAGCGTTTCAACTAGCCCTCACCGCCTTTGTTCCGTTTGTACAGGGTCAGGTGGTTCAGGTCCAGATGGACAACACCACGACCATGTACTACCTCAACTGTCATAGCGGGACGCACTTCTTGCCTCTGTGCAAGGAAGCTCTCCGCATCTGGTCTCTTGTGATTAGCCTGGAGGAGGATCTTGTAGCCATCCATGTGGCAGGAGCCTCCAATAGTTTGGCCGATGCCTTCAGCCGGATAGGTGCTGCATCTCACGAGTGGTCTCTCCTGCCGGAGATGGTACAAGACGTGTTCTTCCATTGGGGCTACCCACAGGTGGACCTGTTCGCCTCCAGGGAGAATGTGAAGCTGAGGCTGTTTCACGCCCACCCCCCTCAGCAGGGCTCGCTGCAGGGGGATGCCTTCTCCAGGCCGTGGACCCCGGGCCTCTTTCGGATTTCCCGAAACTAATTTTAAAATTTACAAGACTGAGGTCTTTGTTTTCCCTCACGGCTGCGATGGACGGCTTCCGTCGGTGCCCTTGTGGGCAGAACATGTCCCGGATCGATCTGCACTCCACGTGAGTCTACTTCCTGGGGCTTGGCCACGATTCGCAGGCCTGCGAATTGTGCAGGTCTTTCTCAGCTTTGGTCTTGAAGGACTGCGCTGCCAGACTACTTATTGGGCGCCCCGAAAAACGGTACCCGCCAGTCAAGTCTAAGGAGGCCCGTTGGGCGGAGTCGGCGGTGGCGGGCTCCGCGGAGCAGTTGGAGCAGATGATCGCCTTCACCTTCCCTCCATTTCCCTTGATCCACAAGGTGCTTCTCAAGGCAAAGAGGGAGAAGGCGCAGGTGATTCTGATAGCCCCAGACTGGCCCCACCAGTTCTGGTACCCAGATCTCCTCAACCTCGGCTCCAGCTCCCGAGGCAGCTTCCATCCCACCCGGACCTGATCTCAGTCGACAAGGGGAAGGTTCTCCATCCAAACCTTCAATCCCTGCACCTGATGGCCTGGTTCCTGAGTGGCTAGAGTTCCAGGCCTTGGGTCCTTCCGACGAGGTCCTCAACATTGTTGAGGCGTCCCATAAAGAGTCGACCTGAAAATGCTATACCTTGAGATGAAAGAGATTCTCCATTTGGTGTCAGGACAAGGGGTTGGACCCTTCTTCCTGTTCCTTGGCTAGCATTCTGGACTACCTGTGGTCCCTTTCTCAGCTAGGGCTTCGGTCGACAACCCTTAAGGTGCACCTGGCAGCCATCTCTGCTTACTGGGCATGGGCTGGCAAGCAGTCGGTGGCACAGGAGAATGTGGTCGGGTGCTTTTTCCAAGGCCTTGATCACATATCCCCTCCAGTGCGAGAACCTCCACCTCCGTGGGATCTACTGCTGGTATTGGCTAAGCTCATGGGCAAGCCATTCGAACCGATGCACAGGTGTGACATCTCTCACCTGTCGTGGAAGACTGCCTTCTTGGTGGCTATCACGTCAGCCAGAAGGATGGGAGAGCTCCAGGCACTTTCCATTGAGTATCCTTATCTGTTCCTCCACAGGGACAAGGTTGTCCTTCACCCCCACCCGAAAGTCCTTCCGAAGGTGGTGTTGGAGATTCACCTTAACCAGGTGTTGACTCTGCCGGTGTTCTACCCCAGTCACACCTAGGAGGCTGAATATAGGCTCCATACTTTGGACCCTAGAAGAGCGCTCACTTATAAGAAGCAAACAGCTGAAGTTCGGGGAGAGGTTCGCCAGCTGTTTGTCACCAACGCTGAAGCCACACCTGGCAGACTTGCAGCCAAGCGGACGATAAGCAGGTCGGTCACATCCTGCATAGATCTCTGCTATAGGTTGGCGGGCATGGAGCCTCCTTAAGGGATAAGAGCTCATTCTACCCGCCATACCGCTGCTTCGGTGGCTGCTTCTAAGGACGTCCCTATCCAAAAAATGTGCAGGGCTGTTACCTGGAAGTCAACACACACACCTTTATTTCCCATTGCCACATCGACCTAGAGACACACTGGGATGCTGGTTTTGGGACCTCGGTTCTCCAGTCCTTATTCCCTAAGTAGGGGGTGCGTGCCTTGCCTCCCTCCTGCCGGAGAACTGCTAGCAGTCTGCCAGACAGTGTGGATGGAACAACATATCCACGTCCCTAGAAATACAGGTTCTAGGGACATGGATATGTTGTTCATCCACACTGTCTGGCAGGTTCCTTGCCACTTTAAATCTTGCCAGAGGGTCTTCAAGCTGGCTTCTCCCACCCAACCGGGTGGTAAAACTCTTAGCTGCGCACTTCTGGCGTAGATCTTCCTTACCGCTTGGAAGCTCAGGTTCCCTCCTTAGCAGCTCTGTGTATAGACTGGATTCCTAACTCTTGGTTCACCGAAAATAATTTTAAATTCTCAGACTTCAGTCAAATTCTTCCTCTCGGCTGCGATGGACAAATCAACTCCGGTTTCGGCGGTGTCAGCGGGCAGAAGATGTCCAGGACGGATCTGCACTCCACGTGCGTCTACTGCCTCGGCCTTGACCACGACCCGCAGGCCTGCAGGTTGTGTAGCTCTTTCTCGGCCATCGTCCTTGAAGACCGCGCTGTCAGGTTACAACTTGGGCACCCCAACAAACGTTATCCGCCGGTGAAGTCCTAGGAGGCCCCACGGTGTCCTCGGCGGCTAGCTCGGCTGAGCAACTCGAGCAGATGATCGCCCTCGAGGAGGAGGCGGCCCAGGCTGCATCCTCATCTTCCTCGGTCGCGGCATTTATCCCGCTCTCTCTGGGATCCTCCTACACAGCTTCTTTTAAGGAGCTTTGCCAATCCCTCTCCACGAAGGGAGAGGAGCCATCTCGGTCGAAAAAGGACTTGAAGGGTAAGTCCCACCGTCCGCGTTCTTGGGAGCGGGAGAGGTCCCCTTCCTCGGACAGTCGACACTCAACTTCGGTCGAGGTTGTGGCTAAGGCTGCTGGCTTTACGGTGTCCCCGGAAGGTCAGCCGGTCGAGACACCCATTGACACAGTCGAGATTTTTCTTGACCCGTCGGACAGGCTGTCAATTGGTGAAGCTGACAACCCTTCATCACCGGTTCCCCCAGTGGAAACAGAGGACTTATCTGCGCCTCCTGTGCTGGAGTCCCCGGTCAAGGTTCGAGCAGAGGAGGAGCAGGTGTCCCCTGCTCCCTCCCAGACCCACCTCGGAAACACCAGGATCTAAGTCTCGGACCTCATCTTGGTCCAGCATCCACCACGCCCGGCGGTCTCGGGACTCAACACCGAGGTAAGCGGTGTCGCCGCTCGTTCTAGTCTTCCTCCTCGGAAGAGGAGAGGCTTCGGCGCAAATTGCATCAACGCTACGAGGACTTAATGTGGCAGCAGCTCCTTTTGTCCAGGAACAAGTCGATGCCATCGCCTTCCCTGGCCATTAAGTGGCTGTCACCTGAAAGGCCGAAACCAGCTGCCCCACCGATTGTGTTGGAACCTCCGCCTCCACAACCGAAATCGGGGGCTCCGACCAAGGACTCTCGGTCGGGTCAGGGTCTGCCCCACCGGCTGTCGGTCACCCTCACTCCCGACAGTCCTCGGCAGGTGGAGGGTGGCTCAGGCCCCAGGCAGCTCTTCGCAGACTCCTCGGAGTCTGACGACGACTTCTCCCTGTTTTCCAGGCCCCTTGACCTGGAGTCCTCCGGGGGGGGGGGGGCAGTCAATGGACGAGAGCCCATCATCGTTCATGGGTCTGCCTCGGCTCATCTCGGAGTCCACCAGGATGCAGCTCGAGCCCGTATCCAAGCGGGCCAAGTATCCCCTCACGGAGATACTGGACCGCGGGGATTCTCCCACAGAGGTCTTTCCGGTGGCTGAAGCCTTTGTTGGCCCAGCCATGGAGGTTTGGCAGCGGCCAGCTTCCTGTCCTGCGCCTTTGGCCAGGAAGTATGCGGTCCCTACCAGCTCTTTGTCCGGTTTTTCGGAACACCCCTCTGCAGAGGGGTTGGTCACCGATAGCGTTTCCAGCGCCCGGGAATGCTAGGGGATGAATAAGCCCCCGACAAAAAGTAGAAAAAAGCTGGACTGTGCGGGCGCAAGGTGTGCCTTTCGTCCTCCTCGGTCTCAAATCAAGCCAGCTTGGCCGTACTGATGGCGCACTTCTCCCGCCCTCATGGGCTCCCTGGATGAGGTGATCCTTCATCTCCCGGCTGACCTGCAGACTACGGTCAAGCAGGTGCGGGATCTGGGAAGGGCAGTGGCGAAACAGCAGCTTCAAATGGCTCTAGACATCGGAGACCCCTGTGCCCGATCAGTAGCAGCTGCAGTGGCCATGCGCCGCAGAGCCTGGCTGAGGATATGCACCTTTACCGCGGCTACCCAGCACAAATTGGCAGATGTCCCCTTCTTGGGGACTGACCTGTTCGGCCCTGGAGTGGAAGGCCACCTCCAGAGAATCAAAAAGTTCAATGCTACCCTGGACTCTGTCACCTCCGCTGAGAAGGACAAGGGCCGTCGTCAGCAACATAAGTCCTTTCGACCTTCTGCCCCTTCGGCACGTCTGGCCCAGCAACACCAGCATCAGGGCCAGCAGGCTCGCGCTCGGCACCCCAAAGCCAAGCCTGTGGCTTCCTCCAACAGGAAGCAGGGAGGAAAAGGCCCAGGAGGTCCCTCCGCCAGTCCCTCCTCCAAGCCTCCCATTGACGGGTTGAGGGGTGTCGCCCCCAGCCTCGTCGCTCCCCCCGGGTTCCCCCCATGGGGGAACGGCTCCGCCACTTCCTTTCTGCCTGGTCCGCTATCACCACAGACCGCTGGGTGTTGGAGGTGGTAGGAAAGGGTCTGCCTCTGGAGTTCGAGCAGGCCCTGCCCTTCCGAGCCGTCGCCCCACGGGGGACTACTGGGTCCTCAGCCTCTCTTTTGGCTTGTCGAGCCGACATTGCCCTGCTCCTCGAAAAGGAGGTGATCAGGAAGGTGGCGGATCCTCCACCAAGCCCGGGGTTTGTGTCCCGGTATTTCCTGGTCCTGAAACGAACGGGGGCTGGCACCCCATTCTAGACCTGCACGACCTGAACAGGTTCCTAAGGTCTCGAACCTTCAGGATGGTAACTCTGGCTCAGATCATTCCATCCTTGGAATGAGGTGTGTGGTTCTGTTCTCTGGACCTCCAGGACGTGTTCTTTCACGTCCCAATCCGTCCGTCCCACCAGAGATTCCTCCGCTTCAGGGCAGAGGGGTTCCTCTACAAGTTCCGGGCCATGCCCTTCAGCCTCTCTCTAGCTCCCAGGGTCTTCACCGAATGCATGGCAGGGGTGACAGCATTTCTGCGGTGCTGAAGGGTCCGGGTGTACTCCTACCTGGACGACTGGCTGATTGTGGCCTCCTCCAGAATGGAGGTGGAGCGGTCCAGGCATATGGCCCTCCAGGTTTGCTCTCAAGTTGGCCTCCTTATCAACGCTGCCAAGTTGGAACTCGTGCCAAAGCAGGTGATACAATTCATCGGGGCAGAGCTCGACTCACCACAAGCCAGAGCAGACTCCCGGCAGACAGGGCCGAGGTTCTTTCCTCCTTTGCCCAATCATTTCAGGTTGGGCAACTCGCTCCTGCCCAGGACTTCATGCGCCTCCTGGGCCTCATGGCGGCCTGCACCAGCGTGGTCCGTTGGGCCCACTGGCACATGTGTCCCCTACAATGGCGACTGGCCAGCCAATGGTCACAGCGCTCCGATCCTTTGGATCAGCTAATGACAGTGACCCAGGAGATGTGGAACGCTCTCCAGTGGTGGACCGTTCCAGCTCATCTGCAGGAGGGCATCCCGTTTGTCCGCCCCGAGCCGACAGTCTCTCTATCAACCGATGCCTCTCTGATGGATTGGGGTGCCCATCTGGGGGAGCGCAGAGCGCACGGCCTCTGGTCCCCTCGGGAGTCCCAATGCCACATCAACCTGCTAGAGCTTCGAGCGGTTCGTCTAGCCCTCATCACCTTCGCTCCGTTTGTACAGGGTCAAATGGTCCAGGTCCAGACGGACAATACCACGGCCATGTACTACCTAAACTGCCAGGGCGGGACGCGCTCCATGCCTCTGTGCAGGGAAGCTCTCCACATTTGGTCCCTTGTGCACAGCCTGGAGGCGGATCTCCTAGCCATCCATGTGGCAGGAGCCTCCAACATTCTGGCCGATGCCCTGAGCCGGATAGGGGCTATGTCCCACGAGTGGTTTCTCCTGCCAGAGGTAGTACAAGATCTGTTCTCCCACTGGGCCATGCCTCAGGTGGACCTGTTTGCCTCCAGGGAGAATGCGAAGCTGAGACTGTGTCATTCCTGCCCCACCCTCAGCAGGGCTCGCTGCAGGGGGATGCCTTCTCGAGACCGTGGACCCCGGGCCTCTTCTACGCCTTTCCCCCATTTCCCTTGATCCACAAAGTGCTCCTCAAGGCGAAGAGGGACAAGGCGCAGTTGATTCTGGTAGCCCCAGACTGGCCCCACCAGTTCTGGTGTCCAGATCTCCTCAGTCTCAGCTCCAGGCTCCCGAGGCGGCTTCCAGCCAGCCCGGACCTGATCTCAGTCAATCAGGGGAAGGTGTTCCATCTGGAGCTTCAATCCCTGCACCTGACGGCCTGGATCTTATCTGTGTCAATCTTCACCATTCATCACAGATGGGTACTGGCCGGAGATCAGACCGCAGGAGCCCTTTTTTTTTATAAGGATAGGCGGGGCCGACGCAGCATCGGCGCTGCCCTCGAGGCCGACGTCCAGGAGAATTTCTATTGTTTTTCTTCAGATTTCGTCTGATGTCCTCTCCAGTCTCCGTGGAGGGCCGTTCCTCGAAGTGTGCCTGTGGCAAACAAATTCCTTTTAAGGACCCTCACTCGGCTTGTGTCCGCTACCTAGGCCCGGACCACGACACCCAGGCCTGCTCCTTCCGCCAGGGCTTCAACAGCTGCACGAGGATCCGCCGCCAGAAGGCCCTCCAAGCTTTCCTCCTTGAGGAGAAAATCAAGGCTATGGACCGTGAACCTCCCTCCAGAGGGGACTCTTCAGGGAAGTCCCACCGGCACCATCAAAAGCACCGGGAGAAGGGAGAGGCCTAGATCCCCCTCCAGGGCCTCGGACTCCCGCAGCTCCGGCTCCAGGTCTGACCGCTCTCCATCAAGGGCCCACTCTCAGCCTCCCCCGGTTCTGGTCAGATCGGTAAGTGGCTCCTCTTCTCTGCAGCCTGTAAAGACCTCCAGGCCTGCCTCTTCCACTCCGGCTAAGGCCTCGTCCAGGTCTGGGGAGCGCCACAAGTCATCCTCCTGGCATCCGGCCTCCGATGTCAGATCTGTCTCCCAACCGCTGCCTCCCCAGCATAAAACCAAGGAGCTGACCTCTGTCAAGCGGACGTCGGATCCGACGTCGGCCCACCCGACTCCGGTCAAGGCCCACAGGCACTCCAAGGAACTGATGACTGTCCGTCAACCGTTGCCGGTTAGGCAGTCTCCCCCGAGGACATCGCGTGCTAGAATCAACCGAGAGGCCGATGCTTGCTAAGTCGACAGCGGGAAAAGAACTGGGGATTCTGGCGGAACCGCCTCCTTATGTACTATGCCCGATGTCGGGGGTTGGACCGACGTCGGAGGCGGACCCCGCTGAAGACTGCTAGCTAGAAAATTTCCGTGGGGTTCTGGCGCCTGACGGCTTCAGTCCTAATGGTGTAACTTGCTGCAAGAGCTGTATCTCGAAGGAGACCAGGAAGAAGGGTCCAGGCCCTTGCCCTGACACCAAATGAGGAATCTTCCATTTAAAGGCATAGCATTTTCTGGGCAACTCCTTACGGGATGCCTCAACAACGTTGAGGACTTCGTCGGAAAGACCCAAGGCCTGGAACTCTAGCCATTCAGGAAATAGAAATTACGTACCTACCGTAATTATGATCTTTCTGTGTATCTTCACCATTCATCACAGATGGGTACTGGCCGGAGATCAGGACCCCGCGGGAGCCTTTTTTTTTTTTTTTAAAGGATAGGCGGGACCGGCGCAGCATCAGCGCTCCCCCCTCGAGGCCCGACGTACTAGCGGGCACTGAGGATTAGCCGTTGCTGTGCCACTCCACCTGCCTACCAGTTCTGAGTCGCACGGAGAGTAAGAGGAAGGGATGGAGGGTGGGACAAGAGAGTCCAAGGGACAGAAAAAGGAAGAGAAAACTGAACTAAAAGGAGAAATAACGACAGAGGACAGCATAGAGGAAGTAAAAACTAAGGGGATTGGGTAGGGGCCCCAATCTCTGGAAAAGGAAGGAAGGGAGGGGGGAAAGAGAATTTAGGAGAGAGTGAGAGGTAACAAGGATCCAGGACCCTTGTCCGTCACCAGACTGTATAGGAACTACAAAGGAGTGGCAAAGCTCACTTGCCAGAATTCAAGGCACAGAATAACTGGCAATACACCAAGAGCAGAGTCGGCTATTCTGGAGAAGGACAGGGTACAGGGACTCAGTACTCTCTCTGTAAAGATATTTGGTGAAAAAAAGGTTTTTTTTTTAATTTTTTTTTAATTAGCTGGAAAACAGAAGGAGGGCAACCACCAGTTCTCACCCCGTAGGGGTGAGGATAAGTAGTAGAGAGGAAGTGCCACTGGACTGTACCCCTTGGGAAGAAAATTACCCTCCTGTGTGTCCCAACTTTACCCCGCTCAAAAAGAGGGGTAGGCACAGAGGAGGAGGATCAGAGACTGAGCCCCAGGGGATGGAGGCGGGATTGTAGATGAATGGTGAAGATACACAGAAAGATGAATTACGGTAGAGTACGTAATTTCTGTATATTATCTGTGTCAATCTTCACCATTCATCAATGAAATGAGTACCAAGCCCCTCAAGAGGCTGATTAATGCACCTAAGGACAGTGTCCCTAGCCCTCAGTGGGTGACACACTAAGGGGACCTTCTGGGCCTGAGGAGGCCCGAGGTGGAGGCGAGGCGGGGTCCCCGGAGAATTTGCCCGACAAGCGTTGTCTCGCCCTATGGGAAAAGATAGGTTCCCTGGTGGAGCAACTCACCCACGCCGGGCCAAGGGTGACAACCAGGAAAGGCGAAGCCACGCCGATCTCCTGGTGCAGATCGCTGTCCCTACTACCCTGGTGGCTACCTCACTGGCGTTGTAAGATGCCCTTGCTTGGTGCCTTGCTAGCTCCAGGCCACGTGCAGAGAGTGCAATGGCTTGCCTGGTTTGCTCCGAGTCAGGCAAAGCAGCTAGGATCTGACCCAGTGCTGACCACAAGAACCTGTTGTAGGCTGCATAGTGGGCCTGATGAGTGGAGATGGAGAGAAGCAACCGTGCCGAGTAGAAAGTCCTCCTCCCCCAGAAATCAAAATCCGAAGAGTCCTGATCTGGGGGCCGGTCACGGTGAAGGGCGCAAAGCCCTTCAGGAGTGTCCAGGTGCGTCAATCCGGACTGTGGATGAGGCATAGAACCTGGAGACTCTGGGGGCGCAATACCTCTGGCTGAGGTCCCTAGGGCAGGATCTCGGAGAAGGGCCTCTGCCAGAAGCGCATGGATGGCTCGAAGGGAGCATGGCCAAGCGGCACCACAAAGGTGGCAGCATCGAATCGCCTAGAAAGGCGTGCGCGCATGCTCAGGATTGCTCATGAGAGGGAGAAAGGTGAAGGTCCTCCAGCATCCTCACGAGAGCTGATACTCTGAGAGATCAGCGGCAGGAGAGATATGGACAGGCGGTTCCTCTCCCTGAAGAGGGGATGAGGAGCTGGAGGTCACCATCGCTCTGAGGTGGCTGCTGGGGGAGGTTGAAAACCTGGCTGTCCATAGCCCTAACGTAGGCAGGGAACCGAGCAGCCACTGCTCTGAACTGTTCCCAGGTGAGGAGGACCGCTGGGACCAATAATACCTGGGAGCGCTGGAGAAGGTGGCAGAGGGAGGGGCAGAGCCGAGAGAGGAAGTCGGCTGACCTCTACCAGGGCTAGAGAGCGGACCAAGGACCTCTGGAGGGTGTCCTGGAAGACTCCGCAGCCGACAGCTGTACAACCACGTTGGTACTGCCTAGGCTGTGCCCAGAAGAATCCCCAAGTGAGGCGACCGGGCCGTATAGGGTCCAGAAGGGCGGTCCCCTGCCTCCAAAGAATGGGACCCCCTCAAGGAACCCGAAGGAAGGAGGAAGTCCGCGCTCGGCCGTCCAAGGCCGGGTGGGTCCCCAGAGAAAGTCATGCCAACCCCACCCCTAGGCCTCGGAGTCCGGAGTCCTCGAAAGAGCCAGCCTAGGAAGCTAGCAGCTCTGGGCTGCCCCGAAGGAGACCCAGGGGCAACACCCTCCCCTCCTGTGGGCTTCCAATAGGCCCCAAAGTTGGGCGATCGAGACACACCACCGGAGGGGTACCACCGCCGAGGGTCAAGGAACCCCAAAGGCCAGGTTGCATGGCAATGGTGGCATGCCACAGCCTGCTGGTCAGTACCACTGACCTAACACCGGGGGAACCAGGCGCACCTCAGAGAGGTGACTGAGACCCGTTGTGGAGACCACCGGCTCGTCCTCCTCTGCAGGCAGGGGCGCTGGCAGGGGACGGCAGCCGCCACCGCAGAAAGAGCCACCACCGCCTACCGGCGTCGGTTGGGAGGCGTTGTCGGAGGAGGAGGAGTCTACGCAGCCCGAAGACCAGGCGGGCGACCCCGGACCCGTCGAGCTCCCACGGGAACCCTCTCCGGAACCAGAGACCCCCGGGGACCCGACGCCTGGTCCCGATGACAGACCACCAGCGCCCGGCCCGTCGTCAGGTCTAAATCTGGCAGAAGTAAAGGAACTCTTCACCTTCTGGTGGGACACCATCAAGAAGGATGTGGTCACCACGCAACCTCCTCCTGCGCTCGCTCCCCCATCGACCCCTGCACCCCCTCCTCCACTTAGGGGTTCAGCAGGACGGGCGTCACCCCCTAAGGAGCCAGCATCACCTCCTAGGGGCAGATCTTTGGAGAAAAGATGGCCTCTGTCAAGATCCACTTCTGGGTCACCTAGCCCCAAGAGACCCAGGAGACGTCGGTACTCCCCATCCACGGAGGATTCCAGATCTGACATCTCCGAGTGCTCCAGATCTCAGTCTCCAATCAGCGTCCCCTCTCTGGATCCACGCGACCTTCCCAGGTCCCCTCCGAGATAATGATGCATATTCAGGAGAACATGGGGTGGGATGCTGAAGAGCTGGACCCCGGAAGACTACGCCTTGCCCGCTGTGTTCGGCAAAAAGATCCCAAGCCTGTGGTAGTGCCACCCTTGGTGGATACCTTCGTGGACGTCACCAAGGCTGCGTGGAAGAGTCCACACTCGACCCCGACAATACCAAAGAAGGCTGACCATTTGTACAAGGCCCCGAGGGAGGACCAGTACCTGGCGAACCATCCTCTGGCTGACTCCCTGGTCATTACAGCCTCAGATGACTGGTCTCAAAAACCGCAGCATTTGAGCACACAGCCACCGGACCTGGAGTCCAAGCAGTTGGATGTGCTGGGCAGGCGCAGGTACCCGGCCGCGACTTGCGCCATTAGGTCATTGAATTACCTCACCAACATGGTTCAATTTCAGAATGCCTTGTGGGAGCAGGGACAGGATCTGGCTGAAAAATTGCCAGATGGTGGCCAAAAGGAGGAGCTGCTGCAGCTCCTCTGTATGAGTTCGGACGTGGGGACCCAGGTTCTTGGAGCCGCTTACGACTCTGCGGCCAGAGTTGCAGCCTCAGGCGTGTGTCTCCGGAGACACTCACGGCTCTGTGTCTCCGGGTTTACCCCGGACGTCCAGAAGAACATCATGGATGCCCCGTATCGTGGCGAAGTTCTCTTTGGTGAAGCCTCGGAAAAGGTCATCACCAAATTGCAGGAAGCCAGGAAGGCGATCAGATCTGTTCATGCCATGTACAGGTCTCGGATCATTTCCTTTCGCAGGAACCAGAGTCGCTTTCGCAGCCGGACTCAAAGGCCACAACCTCGTTCTGGCCAGCAACAGAGGGGCTCCTTCACTCGGAAAGCCCAGGCCAAGACATCCTCAGGCAGAGGCCAACAAGCCACAAAGTCGGCCCAGCCTGCAGGACCTAGTGCTGCCACAGCATGACTCCTTCCCGGCCCCCGGCCCTCCTCAGGATCAATGGGAAATGAAGGTCGGGGGTCACATTGCGGACCACCTGCCAGGGTGGTGGTCGATCACCACCGACAGGTGGGTGCTACAGTTGGTCGAAAAAGGCCATTATATAGAATTTGTAGACAACCCACCCAGATGGCCTCCTTTGCTTTCCCGCTACCCGGGTCAGCACGCCCTGCTCATACAGCAGGAGGTGCTCACGCTCCTAGAGAAGGAAGCTGTAGAGCACGTTGCAGGGAACCAGAGAGGAGCAGGATATTATTCACACTTCTTCCTGGTTCCAAAGAAAACAGGGGACCTCCGTCCAATTTTGGACCTCAGCGACCTCAATCTGTCGGTCGCCTACAAGCGCTTCCGCATGGTGACCCTTCAGGGATTAATCCCCATGCTGAAGGACGACGCTTTCTTGGTGTCCCTGGACATGCAGGACGCTTACCTGCACATTCCTTTCGCTCAGGCGCACAGGAGGTTCCTGCGCTTCAAGTTTCTCTGCTGCCACTATCAGTTCCGGGCACTCTCCTTCGGACTGTCATCAGCACCTCAGGTTTTTACCAAGTGCATGGCAGTGGTGGCAGCGTCTCTGAGGAGACAGGGCCACTATGTGTTCCCGTACCTGGACGATTGTCTTCTCACGGCCCCTTCCAAGGAGGCATTACGGATAGCCATCCAAGGTACCCAGACCCTTTTTCAATCTCTGGGCATCCTTATCAACTACTACAAATCTCTCCTGGTACCGTCCCAGAAACTGCAGTTCATAGGGGCAGTTCTGGACACCGTCAAGGGGAAAGCTTTACTCCCCGAAGACAGAGTGGAACGAACGCATTCGATCCCTCATAAGGGACCTGTCAGCGAAGAAGACTGTCTCAGCCAGACTCGTCCTTCGCCTGCTCGGACCCATGGCTGCGGCCATTCCTACAGTCCCAATGGCAAGACTCCACATGCGGGTAACCCAGTGGATGTTGAGAGTGCAGTGGGACCAAAGGCAAGACTATCTGCAGCATCCGGTCCGGATCACGAAGGCCGTGATTCGGGACTGGCAATGGTGGCTAGATCCGGGGACCCTCTCCGTGGGGGTTCCCTTCACAGCGCCGCCCCGACAGTCACTCTCTCCACAGACGCCTCAGGGCTGGGGTGGGGAGCGCACTTGAACGGAGTGAGGTCTCAGGGAACATGGACAGCCCAGGAATCTCATCTCCACATCAACATATTGGAGATGAGGGCGGTCCTTTATGCCCTGCAAGCCTTCCAGGCGGACATTCCACTGAGTACCCTTCTGTTGCAAACAGACAATACTGCGGTGATGTATTACCTCAACAAACAAGGAGGCACACACTCCTACCCCCTTTGCAGGGAGGCCATGAGGGTTTGGGAATGGGTAACACGACACGGCGCTAACCTCATTGTAGTTCACGTCCCCGGGGTGGACAATACCGTCACAGACAGCCTGAGTCATTCCCAGGCCAGAGTCCACGAGTGGGAACTTCTACAGGAGTTGGCAGAGGATCTGTTCCACAGATGGGGCACTCCAGAATTAGATCTATTCGCCTCCCCATCCAACGCAAAAGTGCCCAATTTTTGCTCGCTAGATCCAGGGCCTGGTGTTTTCTGGCGAGACGCGTTGTCCCTCTCCTGGGCGGGCAGATTCCTCTATGCCTTCCCTCCTTTCCCGTTGATCCAGAGATTTTCTAAAACTTCGCAGGGAGCATGCGACGCTTATCTTGGTAGCGCCTTTCTGGCCCAGACAAATCTGGTTCCCGCTGCTACATCAGTTATCCCGGGAACCTCCGCTTCCTTTGCCAATCAGCTCCCATCTGTTGTCTCAGGAGGAAGGTTCACTAGTCCACCGGGACTTGCGTTCATTGAACCTACATGCTTGGCTCCTAGAGACATAGCCATGATGCGACACAGGGTCTCGCAGGAAGTGGCGGAAGTACTTTCCGCTGCTAGAAAGCCGGCAACACACGCGACATACGCCATGAAGTGGTGCAGGTTTTGCTTATGGGCTCAAACGCGTGGTTTCTCGCCCTTAGACTGTCCCGAGAAGCTGGTCTTGGAATACCTGCTTTCGCTTTTTCAATCCGGACTAGCCCACTCCTCGATTAAGGTCCACTTGTGTGCAGTTTTGGCTTATCATGCCCCCATCGGCCATAGTATGGTGGCTCAATAGGACACTACTCGTGCCTTTTTAAGGGGGGTTCTCCACCTTAGGCCACCTATCAGGGACCTGGTTCCTCCCTGGGACCTGCCCTTTGTCCTGGAGCAGCTTACACTGCCACCTTTTGAGCCAGCCGCAGATTGCAGGCTCGTTTTCTGTCATGGAAGCGTTGTTTTAGATTACCGGTGCCGTGAGAAGACTCTCCGAATTACATGTGCTCATGTGTAAAGAGCCCTATTTAGTTTTTCACCAGGATAGGGTGTCCCTGAGGACAGATCCTAAGATCTTATTTCGAGAGGGCTCTTGCAGTAGGTAATTACATATAGGACTGACGCCGGCCGGCGGCAGGACCCCATGGAAAAATTTCTAGCTAGCAGTCCCTGGCGAGGGACCGCCCCCATGTCAGGTGACCGGCGTCATGCGACGTCTGTATAAAGGGGCGGTCCCGGACGCCCGCCTTCCAGTTCTTTCCCGCCGTTAGCTCATGCAGCGCCTCGCGGTAAAGTTCGTGCTTAACCAGCCCTGTTCTTTCGTTGGTTTTACCGAGGTTTTCAGTATTTTTTTCTTCTCATCGTCAGGTCACTGTCTGTGTATGTCGTCCCCTACACCTTCCAAAAACAAGTGCGATTTGTGCGGCGCCCAGCTGCCACACAAGGACGGCCATTCCCTCTGCCTTTTTTGCTTAGGCCCCGACCACCCAGTCGACAGGTGCCTGCATTGCCTGCACTTCAACGCGGCTACCCGCAGACGACGCCAACAGTCCCTGGAAGCCCATCTTCTAAAGAAAAAGATGTCTTCGATGGAAAAAGAATCGAAGAAGCTCAGGCAGGCGTCGACTTCTTCAGAAGGGCATCGTAAAAAGCGGGACAGAGAAAGGCACCGGGAGAAGGCCTCCTCGCCTGCGACTCCGGCCGGAGTCATGGCCCAGGTAATATCCCTTCCGGGGGACCATCCGACGGCATCCTCCAAGGTTTTGGAGGAGGCGTCGGCCCACCCGTCGGGCTCGGGCCTTGCGGGCGCCTCCGGGCAAAGGCCTCCGCCCCAGTTCCCCGCAGGCATGCGGCCTGCTGGTGCGGGAACTCCCATAAGTCGGGACGTCGGCTCCTCCGATGTCTGCGGGAGAAAGGTTAAGAGCGCCCATCCCCTCGGGCAGCGCATGACCTCGTCCCCTTGGACGGCACGCTTCCCTCCTCGGCCCGCCTCTGACGAGGACCCCGTGAAGCGGACGCCCGGCTCCTCCAGGAACCAACCCCTAAGCCGCCGTCGGCCCCCCGGCGTGCGGCGGATCTCAGCCAGACCCTCAACCCCCCCGCCATTACCCAGTTTACATGAAGCAACCCGGCACCGTCCTGGGATCCTGAGTCACCCAGCCTGACCCGAGGACTTTTCCCTCCGTCCCAGGCGTCTGGGGGATATTCCACCATGAACCCTCCTCTAGGGAACCGGATCTGACACGGCCCCGGATGCGGTCCCGCCCGGCGCCCGGTTCCGGCGCCAGCGAGGATATTCCCCCTCGTCGGGCCCAGACCCCCGGGCCTCTCAATGTTGATCCGCCCGTGGGGCCACCGTCCGGGCCGTCTGCTCCAGCAGCTCCTCCGGCTCCCGGGTACCCGCTGTTTTATCCAACGCCGTCATACCCGGGTCCGCAGTATCCAGCGCCGCAGTACCTGATGCCTCAATACTCGGCACCGGTTTTCCCGCATCCGGGTTTCGGTTACAATCCGTATACTTATCCCCCTCCTCCTCCACCTCCACCACCCCCTCGGCCACCGGTGGATCTGCAGGAGACTCTGGCTTCCTGGTGGGCTGAGGCCAAGGCTCAGCTCACCAAGGAAGTAGAGAGCCGCCTCACAGCAACAGTGCCGCCCCCGTACGCCCGAGACTGCACACTCCCTCACCGACTACGGACTCCAGAGCCCTTCCCTCTGGATCCCGAGAGGGGCAGGTCACTCATCCAGGGATCCCCCCTAAGGAACCCGTTCCTCCCCCTAGACGTGTCAGGGAGTCTTATTCTGCTTCTGATTCTTCTTCTTCTTCGCTCTCAGATTCCTCCGACGGATGCTCAGAGAGAGACGACGAGCCTAGCTCTCCGTCCAAGCCCCGGCCGAGGACCCCTCCGAAGTCTCCTCCGGAGGACCCTTCCTTCACGGAGTTGCTCAGAAAGATCCAGGAAGTACATCAGTGGTGCTCATTGGAACCAGATCCTCAGCGGGTCAAACTCGCCGAACATCTTGACCTGCCCCTGACAGCTCCTACTTTGAGTGCCACCCTGGATCGAGCCTCCGCCCCTTGTTTCCACTATTTGGAAACAACCGTCTGCTTTAGCCCCACTTCCCAGGAAGTCTAACAGGCTATACCAGGCTCCGGAGGGTGTAGACTTTTTGGATTCTCACCCTCGTGCAGACTCAGTTGTGATTAGCGCCGCTCACGGCCGGTCAGCACATCCCAAACATCTAAGCTCATCTCCTCCGGATAAGGAATCTCGCCTCCTGGACCAGTATGGAAGAAAAATATACGCCTCTTCCACACTGGGAATTCGGGCCCTGAATTATGTCGCTCATATGGGGGATTACCAGAAGGCCATCCTTACCCAGGTGGAATCAAAGATTGACTCCTTACCTGACTCCCAAGTCAAGCAGGAGTTAGCTGACCTAGTCCGTTCTGCTCGTTTGGCCAGTTGTCACATCCTGCGGACGACATACGATGCAGTGGACACTGCCAGGCTCGCGTTAGCGTAAGTCTTGGCGTCATGCCTAGCTCACGTATCAGGTTTGGTCCCGGGTGCAGTCAGCAATCCAGGAAGCACCTTTCAGGGGTTCAGTGCTTTTCGGTGGTGATGTCAAGGACATCATCACCGACTTGCAGGAGAAGGGGACGGCTTTAAAATCCGTGGATTCCATGTACCGTCCCCATCCCCCTCAGTGCCGTCCTTTTCGCAGACGCAGTCGGCCACAAGCGAAACCCCAAGGAAGGCGGGCCACTAAACATCGGGCCCCTGCAGCTGCCAGGCCCCCACCGCCCAAAAAAGCAGCGGCTGCCCCAGCTGCGGTGCTGCCCCACGCCACCTGACTCCTCCCCTCTCCCACCGCCTCCGGACACACCGGAGGAACCAGTAGGAGAGGTTCTCCCTCCACCTTCCGGGTTGGGAGAGGATAACAACGGATTCATGGGTGCTTCAGATTATAGCAGAGGGGCACTCCATAGAGTTTCTACAGAAACCACCCCGCCACCCCCCTCTGAAGTCGTCCTATGCAAGGGACCATCTTCGTTTGGTCCGGGAAGAAATCTCTGCCCTTCTCACGAAGCAGGCCATAGAACCTGTTCCCCCTCACCTTCAAGGGACGGGTTACTATTCTCATTTCTTCCTGGTCCCAAAGAAGACGGGAGATCTCAGACCCATTTTCGATCTCAGCTCTTTGAACCTTTACGTGGAATACAAGAGATTCAGGATGCTCTCCCTACAAACCCTTCTGCCTCTTCTTCGGCCGGGTCAATGGCTTTGTGCGCTGGATATGCAGGGCGTATCTGCACATCCCCATTAATCCCTGCTTCATAGTACCTCGGTTTGCTTTCCAGGGGACCATTACCAGTTCGAGCACTCCTGTTTGGTCTTTCCTCAGCACCCCGAGTTTTTACCAAATGCCTGGCTGTGGTAGCGGCCCACCTGCGTACTATGGGAGTTCAGGTGTTCCCCTACCTGGACGACTGGCTCCTGGTGGCCTCATCCAGGGAGGAGCTCCTGCATTTTCTCTCCCTCACCCAGCAGGTTTTCACTTGCCTGGGTATTACCATCAGCCATTCCAAGTCTAATCTGGATACCTCCCAGAGACTACAGTTTATCGGGGCCATCCTTGATACTACGGTGAGCAAGGCCTTCCTGCCTCCGGACAGGGCGACCTCTCTTCAGTCACAGATTTCCCTGGTATCAGAACGCAGGAAGGTTCCGGCGAGGTCTGTCCTACGTCTTTTGGGGCTTATGGCGGCCGCCATCCTGACAGTTCCCCGCGCTCGTCTCCACATGAGGATCTCTCAGTGGACTCTTCGCTCACAGTGGGATCAACTTGTACACGACCTAGATCATGTAGTTCTGATCTCCTCGCCGATGGCACAAGACTTGCAATGGTGGATGGTTCGAGAGAACCTGTTTCGGGGGGGTCCCCTTCTGTCATCCTCCCCCCTTCCGGACTCTAACCACAGACACATCAGGCGAAGGTTGGGGAGCCCATCTGGGTCCTCACCGAACCCAGGGTTTATGGTCCAGATTGGAGCTAGCTCTCCACATCAGTGTGCTCGAGCTTCGAACAGTACTATATGCTCTCCAAGCCCTTCACCATTACATTCTTCCCGGTCACCTAGCTGTCCAGACAGACAACATGTGCATGGTGTGGTACATCAACAAGCAGGGAGGGACTCGATCCTACCCTCTATGCAGGGAAGCAATGAGGGTTTGGGACTGGGCGACACTTCACAACCTTCACCTCACTGCAATTCATGTTCCAGGAGTCGACAATACCCTGGCAGACAAGCTAAAGCCACTCCTCTGCCCTACCACACAAGTGGGAGTTGGACCAAAAGGTGCTAGACGACATCTTCCGGCTTTGGGGGACTCCACAGGTAGACCTGTTCGCCTCTTCCCAAAACGCAAAACTTCCCACTTTTTGCTCGCTCACTTCAGAGCGAGGCGCTTTCTGGAGTGACGCTCTATCTCTAAACTGGAAGGAGAGATTCGTCTATGCTTTTCCCCCAATTCCTCTGGTCCCTCGTGTATTGCAGAAACTAACAGAAGGTGCGAGAATGATTCTGATCGCTCCTTTCTGGCCCAGGCAAATCTGGTTCTCTCTTCTACAACAATACTCAGTGGTTCCTCCTCTTCCTCTTCCTTTATCTCGAGGATTGCTGACCCAGGATCAGGGGGACCCTGGTCCATCTTGGCCTCAAGTCCCTACAACTTCATGCATGGCTCCTGCAGACCTAGCCCAATCTCGCTTTGGTGTCTCTCCAAAAGTGGCCGAGATTCTGGTGGAGGCTAGAAAACCCTCCACTAGGTCCACTTATGCCATGGAATGGAAGAGATTTTCTATTTGGGCCGCCTCTAGGAACGTGGAGCCTTTCTCCTGTTCAGTGGCCGTTCTGCTTAAACATTTACGTCATCTCTTCAACCTGGGTCTCAGTCATTCCTCCTTGAAAGTCCACATGGCCGCTATTTCAGCATATCATGTTCCTTTCGCTGATAAAGCCTTTACCCAATTAGAGGTGTCCAAGACATTTTCTTAGAGGGTCCTTCATCTGAGGCCCCCCCGTCGGACTCCTGCTCCCCCTTGGGACTTGAACCTTGTTCGAAACTTACCCTTCCTCCTTGAATCTGCGGCCTCCGCCAGATCTGAAATTTCTTTAGTGGAAGGCGGCTCTTCTTGGTGGCCATTACCTCCGCTCGAAGAATTTCGAGCTCCAGGCCCTCTATGTGTAAAATCCCCTATTTGATTTTTCACAGAATCAGTGGCTCTCGCACGAACCCTAAGTTTCGGCTTCAAAGTAGTAGAGTTCACCTTAAATCAGTCTATAGAGTTACCTGCCTTTTTCACACAGTACTGCAACCAAGGAGAATATTTACTCCATACCATGGATGTTCACGGATTCTGAGATACTACACTAATAGGACAAAGGCTCTCAGAAAAACTGACCAGTTGTTCGTCTCTTTTGCTCACAAAAGGGAAGGCAATGCTGTTTCCAAGCAATGCCTGTCGAAGTGGTTGGCACATTGCATCACTTTCTGTTATGACAAGTACAACAAGACCCTTCCGGGTCAAGTCAGAGGTCACTCCACTCGTGCAGTAGCGCCTCTGCGGCTTGTTTCAAGAATGTGTCTGCAGCAGACATCTGTGCTGCCACCACCTGGACTTCCGTCCATACCTTTACGAAACATTACAGTTTGGACGTGACTCTCGCCGTGAGGCAGGCTTGGGCTAGTTGTTTTGCAGGGCCTCCTGTCTTGAGGCCTGCAAGGCTATCTCGCTACTCAGGAGTAGTTTCCTCGTCCCGGTGCCTTTATTTGTTCCAGACTGCTTGATTCAGTCCATATGTGATTACCTACTGCAAGAGCCCTCTCGTAAGATAGTACAGTTAAGTAGGCTTACCATAACAGTAGATCTTCGAGAGGCTCTTGCAGTAGCTACTATCCGCCCTCCATCCCCTAGGCTTTTTCAGCTCCTTTTCCATTAAGGAAATATCTCTCTCTCTTCCGGGCCTGTGGCGGGAAGAACTGGAAAGCGGACATCCGGACCGCCTTTATACCGACGTCGCATGATGCCGGTCACCTGCCGTGGAGGCGGTCCCTCGCCAGGGACTGCTAGCTAGAAATTTTTCCATGGGGTGCTGCCGCTGGCTGGTGTCAGTCCTATATGTAATTACCTACTGCAAGAGCCTCTCTCGAAGATCTACTGTTATGGTAAGTTCTTACGTAACTGTACTTTTCTGCCTAGGGTGGTTTCAGCCCTTACCCTTAATCAGGATATTGACCTACCAGTGTACTTTCCTAAGTACACCAATCGAGGAGAAGCACTGCTTCACACCCTGGATGTTCACAGGTGCCTCAGATATTATCTGACCAGAACCAGACAGTACCGGAAAGCGAATCAGCTGTTTGTATCCTTTGCTGAGAGGATGAAAGGGGCCCCTGTTTCGAAGCAGACCCTTTCACGTTGGCTCATCCAGTGTATCTTTTTCTGTTATGACAAGCGCAGCAAGCCCTTGCCAGGCGTGGTTAAGGGTCATTCTACCAGAGGAGTGGCTACCTCCTTTGCAGCGCTGAAGAACGTTTCCACTTCAGCTATCTGTGCTGCAGCTACTTGGAACCGGTAGCATACCTTTGTTGGGCTATTACAGCCTGGGCATCGCTTCTAGGCGAAGACGAGTTTTCGGCTAAGCAAGTCCTTCAGGGACTTCTGTCCTAGGCTCGGACAGTCGTAATCTCTGTCTTTCCTCCTCCTGGTGGCGTAAGATTGTCGCCATAGCTTGGGAATCAGTCCTAATGGTGTAACCTGCTGCTAGAGCTGTATCTCGAAGAAGATAATACAGTTATGTAAGAACTTACTGTAACAGTAGATCTTCGAGAACAACTGTTGGAGCAGGTACCTTCCTGCCCACCGTTCCCCCTTGGAGGAGGTAGGTTATAACCTAACATCCATCTTCTGGGATAGAACGATTTATTTTTTAGTTTTGGCCATCTGATGGCGAAGTCTCTGGTGGGAGAACTGGGGATTCTGGCGGGACCGACTCCTTATGTACTACGCCTGACGTCGGGGGCGGGACCGACGTCGGAGGTGGTCCCCGCTGAAGTCTGCTAGCTAGAAAATTTCCGTGGGGTCCTGGCGCCTGACGGCTTCAGTCCTAATGGTGTAACCTGCTGCAAGAACTGTTCTCAAAGATCTACTGTTACGGTAAGTTCTTACGTAACTGTACTTAACTTAGCAAGCATTCTGGACTACCTGTGGTCCCTTTCTATGCAAGGGCTTGGACAAACCCTTAAGGTTTCCTAGCAGCCATCTCTGCTTACCGGAAGGGCCGGAAGCAGTCGGCGCAGGAGAAGGTGGTCGGGCGCTTTTTCAAAGGCCTTGATCACATATCCCCTCCAGTGCAAGAACCTCCACCTCCGTGGGATCTACTGCTGGTACTGTCTGTGCTCATGGGCAAGCCATTCAAACCGATGCACAGGTGTGACATCTCTCACCTGTCGTGGAAGACCACCTTCTTGGTGGCTATCACGTCAGCCAGAAGGATGAGAGAGCTCCAGGTGCTTTCCATCGAGTCTCCTTATGTGGTCTTCCACAGGGACAAGGTTGTCCTGCGCCCCCACCCGAAATTTTTTCCGAAGGTGGTGTCGGAGTTTCACCTTAACCATGTGTTGACTGTGCCGGTGTTCTACCCCAATCACACCTCAGAGGCTGAATATAGGCTCCATACTTTGGACCCTAGAAGAGCGCTCGCTTATTACAAGGAGCGAACGGCTGAAGTTCGGGGAGAGGTTCGCCAGCTGTTTGTCACCTACGCTGTAGCTGCACCTGGCAGACTTGCAGCCATGCGGATGATAGGCAGGTGGGTCACCTCCTGCATAGATCTCTGCTATAGGTTGGCAGGCATGGAACCTCCCAGAGGGATAAGAGCTCATTCTACTCGCCCGCCATACCACTGCATCTGTGGCTGCTTCCGGGGACGCCCCTATCCAGGAAATCTGCAGGGCTACTACCTGGAAATCAGCACACACCTTCATTACCCACTACCATAACAACCTTGAGTCATGCCGGGCTGCTGGTTTTGGTGCCTCGGTTCTCCAGTCATTATTCCCTAAGTAGGGGGTGTGCACCTTGCCTCCCTCCTCCCAGGGAACTGCTAGGAGTCTGGCAGACAATGTGGATGAACGACATATCCATGTCCCTAGAAATACAGGTTACTCACCTGTAACAGGAGTTCTAGGAATGGTGTATGTTGTTCATCCACCACATTCCTGAGCTTGCCCGGCCCCGTGTACGACCTGGCTTCCTGCGGGCTAGATCTGGCATCATGGGGCGGAGCCGAGTTTTACCACCGGGTGGGTGGGAGGAGCCAGCTTGAAGACCTTCCGGCAAGACTTAAAGCGGCAAGGAACCTGCCAGACAGTGTGGATGAACAACATATACCATTCCTAGAACTCCTGTTACAGGTGAATAACCTGTATTTTCCTCACGTCCATGGGAGTCCTGCTAAACTTAGAGAAGTCACAGCTACAGCCCTTCCTGAAGCTTACTGTTCCTCTGGCTCAGCTTCACATTTGAACTACCCAGTGGATGCTCAGCGCTCAGTGGTCGCCACACACACACACCTTTAGTCCTTTTGCATCCGGGTGATGGAACCATTGAAATAGTCACTCACTTGATGGTCTCAGGAAGACAACCTTTGGGTAGGCTATCCCTTCGCCCCTCCAGATCCCCAGATCTTCATCACCACGGATGCATCCTTGTTGGGATGGGGAACTCATTGTGAGGGTCTCCACACACAAGGTCGTTGGAGTCTGAACGAATCTCAGCTTCACATAAATGTTCTGGAAATGAGAGCCGTACTTAATGCTGTTCGGACTCTGAAAGACATACTTTGTCACAAGATTATTCTCCTTCAAACGGACAACAAAGCAGTGATGTTGTACATTAACAAGCAGGGTGGAACACACTCTCTTATCTCTTGTGCAGGGAAGCGATGAGAGTGTGGGAATGGTGCCTGAAGCACGAAGCCCTGATCCAAGCGATTTACCTGCCGGGTGTTCAGAACAACTTGGTAGACCGTCTCAGCAGAACGGAGGCAGATCCTCACAAGTGGTCCCTCGACACAGTCATCGTATAATCACTCTTCGACAAATGGGAAACTCCAGACCTGGACCTTTTTGCGTCCCCACTCAACGCAAAACTGCCTCTCTTCTGCCCCAGAAATCCAGGACCTGGTATTTTTTGTCAGGATGCATTCAGACTGTGGTGAACAAGACGCTTTCTGTATGCATTTCCGCTTCTTCCCTTAGTTCAGAGGGTGCTGCTGAAACTAGTGGCACGGGGGGGAAGAATGATTCTCATCTCCCCGTTCTGGCCTCATCAGATCTGGTTTCCACTAATCAACAGATTGTCAGAAACGTCACCGAAACTGCTACCACTTCAGACAAACCTGCTGACCCAGGGTCCAGTAGTCCATCCCAAAGTGAAGTCTCTTCACCTCCATGCCTGGCTTTTGAGGAGATAGAGGTGAACAGGTTAATGTATCCTGCAGGGTTTCTGATATCCTCTTGGTGGCATGCTAGCCGGCTACTCGGCAGACCTACATGGCTAAATGGAGGCGTTTCTCTATCTGATCTGCAAAATCCTCTTGGAACCCCTTTTCCTGCCCACTTAGCAAGGTGCTGGAGTATTTTCTAGACCTGTCGAACACAAGTCTCCAGTACTTCACCATCAAGGTTCACCTTTGGATGATTTCAGCTTACCATGAGCCCATACACTCCATGTCCCTGGCTCAACTTCCTTTAGTCAAGAGATTTCTTAAGGGCATTCTACATACCAGGCCACCAGTCAGACGACCGGTAGCAGCCTGAGACATTAACCTTGTCATAAACATGCTCACCCGTAAACCTTTGGAGCACTTGGCTACGTGTGACCTTAAATTTCTGACTTGGAAGACTGCCTTTCTTGTGCCCATCACTTCCGCCCACAGAGTGTCAGAAATGCACGCTTTGGTCACGGACCCTCCATATACGGCATTTGACAAAGACAAGGTGATTCTCAGAACCCACCCTGAATTTCTCCCCAGGGTTGTCTCAGAATTTCACCCGAATCAGCCATTGGTCCTTTCTACTTATTTCGCGAACTTCCAGAATGAGGGAGAGCGTACCCTGCATTCTCTGGATGTGAAGAGAGCCGTACAGTTCTACTTGGACAGGACAAAGGAAATCCACAAGTCTAAGCAACTGTTCGTCTCCTTTAGCGCGGCCCGGCTAGGCCTACTTGTAGCCATCCGGTGTATTTCTGCATGGATAGTAGCTTGCCTCCGCCACTGCTACCCCATGGCACAGGTCATGCTAGAAGGCAGAGATACTCCAAATCTAGCTGTTTGAGGCATGCCACCTGAAGGGCATCAAGAATGGCCCTGCTTTTGGATGTGGCTGCCGCAAAGGTGCTCCTGTTAACATCTGGCATGTTAAGGTCCCCCATCAACAGTATCTCCCCTTTCTCTACCATCCTAAGTATGCCTTCTATTTGTCCATTCCCTCCCCCTGACATGGGGGTCTATATATAACCCCTGTGCGGATTGTGGTGCCATTTCCAGTCTCTAAGGTGACCCACAGTGCCTCCTCTCCTCCCTGTTTACTCTTTTGTTCAGCTGCTTTTATCCCTTCCCTTACATAGAGAGCTACTCCCCCCCTTCTGCCCTCCCTGTTTCTCCTGTAGGTTGTGTACCCTGGTATGTTAACATCCCAGTCATGGTTCTCTGTGTACCATGTTTCTGTGACTGCTGCAATATCCAGGCATCCCTCTTCCATCAAGGCCACCAGTTCAGGGAGCTTGGTGCCCAGACTACGGGCATTGGTAATCATTATCCTCCATTTCTTGATGGCCTTAACCCTTTTTGTCCCTTCCCTGTCCTTATTGCATTTGTCATTTTCTCCATTTACCCCAGCGCTTCTCCCTATCGACATCTCTATGTTGGTGTCTGCCTCACTTAGTACCCTGATATTTTGGGGGGGGGCTAGGATTTCCCTGCTCCTTTCCAGTGCCTTCTCCCTTGGCTAGTTTAAATGCTTGTCAATGAAGTATTTAAACCTATCAGCTAGGATCCTGGTTCCCCTCCTGGACAGATGCAGACAATCATGTCAGTATAGGCCTGCATCCCTCCAGGTGGACCCCCAGTCCCCAATGAAGCCAAATCCCTGAGCTCTGCACCAGTTTTTCAACCACTGATTGAATCCCATGGTGTGGTGCACCCTAGCCTCACCCGTGCCATAGACAAGCAGCACCTCCGAGAAGGTTACCGTGTGTGCTATTTGTCTAAGGCCCCTCCCCATCTCCACAAATGCTTCTTGCACTGCTCTGATCCCTTTCTTAGCTGGGTCATTTGTTCCTAGGTGGGCAATGACATCCAGGTCCCTCCCCTGTGCAGCTACTCCTGTGATCCAGAGGATTTGCGCCCTGTCCCTCAAAGCCATGGTGCCAGGCAGGCACATTACCTCCCTCTCCCCTTCCTCCCCCAGTTCTACCTTCCTAACAATGGAGTCCCCACCAGGAGTTGTTTTCTTTCCTGTGGGGTCCCATGCCACCCTCCTGTGGGTGTCCTTTGTGGAGGTTCCAGCATCCTCCTTGGTCTCTACTGTGGGTGCCTCCATAGAGGAACCACCACTTTTGCAAACGGCATAGAAGTATGGAGAGGTGCAACTGGAGGATCGCCTCTATTCCACCACCCTCACCCTCCCTGAGCCCACTGTGGTCCAACCACTCCTCTTTTGGCAACGTGTGAGGCAGCGGCAGTTACCCTGGTGGTCCCTGGGTGGGAGGAGGTCCCACAAATCCTGGCCAACTCAGCCTGGGATGAGCAACCTCCTCCCTCAGCCCAGAGAGGTGTCTGCAGATGGGACAACACTGCATCCTCCAGAACATCTCCCGGAAGACTGCTGCTTCACAGCCACTGCACTGCACTACTCCAATCATGTCTTTTTTCTGGCCCCCTAACTGTTATTTGGAATACTTACTCTTTCCTCTGTTTATTTATTTCTTTTTTTTTCTTCTGTCCCTACTTACTTACTGCCTCTGCCCCCTTTTAGCTCCAGATCTTCCTGTTCTGAGACAAGAAGTTCCTATATTTCTCAGTAGTCTCCTTACTTGCTCAGAGTCAGACCTCCAGCAGCTAGGGGATGAAGGCTACTCTTGCCCTTCTAGGATGGTGAGTCTTTGGTGGCCCTGTGATCACTCACTTCCTGCTCCCAAACAGCTCCTTTATAGTACTTCATTTTGGTGTGGGGATCCACATTTTATTTTATTTTCTGCTTTTCTTTAGAAATGACTTTAGCTCTATTTTATCATTAAGACCAAGATATTTCATAGCACCTAGTCTATAGATCCACAGCTACTCTTTTTCATTTAATATTGCTTCCAGATCTCCCCCTGTCACTTTCTCAGGGACAACTTCCAGTCCACAGTGACTCTGCGGTTGCCACTATTTTTGTACATTTTTTATGTGGAGAGCTACGGCATACTCAATATTGCCATTTCTTATGGCCAGAATGTTTTTCGTTCATCCAATACCTTAATTTTCTCTTTGTTCTTCCCACATAAAATCTGCTGCAGGTACATGTCAATTTGTACACAACTGTTTTTTTATTGCAATTTATGCTGTCCCTTATTCTCTCTCTCTCATACTAGTCTTGGGATTGAGAAAATCTTCAGTTGTTAGCATAAAATTGCAAGTGCTACAAAAGTCACATGGCATAGAGCCCACTTTTGGTTGTGTTACTGATTCCGAGTTTTGGCTGCTAACTACAAACCAGAAAGTCCTTCAGATTCCTACCCCTTCAATAAGAAATTCTAAGAGGTTTCTCAAAGAGGGGTTTTAAAGGGGTAAGTCCCCCTCAGTATTAATAAATTGTTCTTGATAATATTTACCAGCTCCCTACTGCCCACCCCACCATAAGTATAGTAGTTACAGAGGTTAGCATACCCTAAGGTCTTCTGGTCTATTTTTTTGTCTGTAACAAACTCTCACATGGTGTAGCATCCACTGTCATTTTTGCATTTTGGATGTCCCATTCTGGGTATTTTCTTTCCCTCAGCCTTTCTGCTAATTCACCTGCCCTGGTTTGGTACAGCTGATCATTACCACAATTTCTTTTCATCCTCAAGAACTCTCACTTTGGAAGGTTTCTGACAGTATGCCCTGAATGGCAACTTGTTTGCCAGTAACAGACTGTTTCTGTCAGTTGGCTTTTTATAAAGGTCAGTAAGCAAAGATCCATCTCGTTGTTTTTTAATGGTCAAATCAAGAAAATGTATCTCTTTCTGGTCAACACCAATCTTAAACCTTAAATTTGAGTTAGATTTTTCCAAAAAGGCAACACAATCATTCAGCTCCTCCCTGGTTCCCTTCCATATTAACCTTGCCTTTGAAAAACTTTATGTGTGAGTTCACTTTATTTTAATGCTACTGGTGCAGAGGTGAGTGCTCTCCACTAATTACAAAGTCAGTATAAGTTTCTGCTGTAGCACCACCCTTCCTGTGATCCCCACTACTGCCTGGTCTTACAGGGGTGTCAACAAAGATACACACCATCCATTGGTGGAGGAACAAGGGGAGTGCATGGAATTACAGGGCTGCCAGGCAGGGGGCTAGTAAATGGGGTACACACAAAGAAAGGTCATGTTGGGGGGGCCACAGGGCTGTACACATAGATACCCACCAGCCAAGCATGGCAGGCTGTAGTACAGGCAGTCCATGCCGGGGTAATGACTGCCTGGGCTAGGTCATAGGGGCAGCTGACAGTGTCAGAGAGGTACAGTGAGGGAGGGGGTAACATCTTGATGAGGGGTGGCCATGTACAACCTATGTGTGTCCCCTACCACCTCCAGAGGCACGGACAGTGTGTCTGCACTGTACCCAGCATGGTTGGGGAGACCTCATCCACAGTATGGGGATGAGCATGAGGACAGTGTTACCCATAACTGGCCGTGGCCCTGTGCAGTAGTGCCCTTGAGGAGAGGCAGGTTGCGACCTGGTGGGCACAGTGTCCTTGGTGACCTGGGAGTCCCAGGTGTGTTCGGTGTTCTCATCCAGGCATTGTGTGGTGTGGATATATGCAATGGTGTCCTTTGGGGAGGTGGCACTACTCCTACTGGATAAGCTAGGGCTATGGCCAGCCCTCACAGTGCCTACCACCATGGCTGCAGCCTATAGCACAGTGGCACACAGGTGATCCATGCAGGTGGTCATGCCAATGGCCAGAACTTGGCATAGGTCACATAGGGCTGCCATGAGCTGCATGGCACACCCACCTGCACCTCAGCATGCTGCATGTCCTCCTGCAGCATGTGACAGAGGCATGTCAGATCCTGTTGTGCAACACTCTGTGCCTCCACGGTAGACCGCAGCAGCTGCCAGTTGGCCACATCCTGCTGTTGTCGGGGACTGTCCATGGGACAAGATCAGGCTGCACAGGCTGTACAGCGCTAGGTGCTGCAGTCACTGTGGGTGCCATGGGCTAGCTGTGGCCACTCTGGTGGGATAGACCTGGGGCAGCAGGGCTGTGGCCATGCCTGAGGACACATCATGGGGAAGAGCAGCAGTGGCTGGCCCTGTGGTATGAGCTGGGAGTGGTAGGGCGATGGCTGTGCCATGATTGGGTTCCTGGGGTCCGCTGTGCCAAGGGTTGTGGTGGGCTGCACCTCTGGGCCCCACTGATATGGGGGCTGGCAGTGGAGGACAACCTCTTCTGGTCTGGGTCAGGCCCCATCTGTTCCCAACTCTCCTTGTAGGTCTCGTCGTCATCTTCTTCTGCACCTTCTTCACTGCTGTCTACCGGCTGGTGCAGACAAGTGGGTGGCAGGGGCAGCTGCTGCCTAGATGATCCTGGGGCATCCTGCACCATGTCTGATCTGACGTACTATGCTTTTGGGAGAGGAGATGAGAGTTATATAGCACTGTACTGTACAGAGCGGTATGCATGCATGGCATGCGGTGACACTTCACCCAAGCTGTGTGTGCGGTGCACCGCCTATACCTCCCCAGGTGCCTACACACCACTACACCAGTGAGCACACACACTCAATCACCAAGGTGCACACAACCCAGCACCAGTGAGCACACGTCCCCGCACCAGTGGGCATGCACCTCCACACGTGCGTACTGACACCAAGCTTAGTGAGTACACACCCCACCACCAGTGAACACTCACCCAGCACCAGTGGGCACACACCCCACCACCAGGGAACATACACTCAGCACCAGTGGGCACACTCCCCAGCAGCAGTGAGCACACACCATATCCCCAAGGCGCATATATCTCAGGACCTGGAAGCACACATCCCAGCACCAGTGAGCACACACCTCCACACTTGTGGATAGACACCCAGCACTAGTGAGTACACACCCCACCACCAGTGAACACTCACCCAGTACCAGTAGGCACACACCCCACCACGAGGGAACACACACTCAGCACCAGTGGACACAGTCCCCAGCACCAGTGAGCACACACCCCATCTCCGGGGAGCACATATCCCAGAACTGGTGAACACATGGGCAACACAGCATGGGGCACAGTCATGGATCTGCACACAGATAGCTACACAGTGGGTGACATGAAAGAGCAATGCCATTACACCCCAATGTGTCACCCAGCAGTGGTGTATGCATGCGCCCATGCTGATACAGTGGTGTGAAAAAGTATTTGCCCCTTCCTGATTTTCTCTATTATTACATATTTGTCGCACTGGATGTTTTCAGGTCTTTAGACAAAATATAATATTAGATAAAGGGAACCTGGTGAACAAATAACACTTTTTTTTTACTTATTTCATTTTTTAATGAAAAAGTTAACCAACACCAACTCGCACTGTGTGAAAATAATTGCCCCTAGTTAAATCAACCCAATTAAAGGGATAATTAGAGTCAGCTGATTGAACACAGCCAGGCTTGATTACAGCCAGCCCTGCTCAATATAAACCTCACTTATTTTGGCCCTTACCATCAGAGTCACGTTGCCAGCACAAAGATTCAACAAGCACATTATGCCATGATCAAAGGAAGTTCCTGAAAAGATCAGAAAAAATTTGTTGCCCTCTATCAGTCTGGAAAGGGTTACAAAGCAATTTCTAAGGCTCTGGGACTCCATCGAACCACAGTGAGAGCCATAATCTCCAAATGGAGAACACTTGGAACAGTAGTGAACCTTCCAGGAGTGGGCGGCCTGCAAAATTACTCCAAGGGCGCAGTGTAAAATCATCCAAGAAGTCTCAAAGGATCCTAAAACAACATCCAAAGAACTGCAGGCTTCTCTTGCCTCAGCTAAGGTCAGTGTTCATGATGCCACAATCAGAAAGAGACTGGGCAAAAATGGGCTTCATGTGAGAGTAGCAAGGCGGAAACCACTGCTAACCAAGAAGAACATAAATGCTCGTCTCTCATTTGCCAAGAAGTACCTGGATGATCCACAAGCCTTTTGGGAAAATGTTCTATGGACAGATGAGTCCAAAGTGGAACTTTTGGACAACATGGATCCCATAATGTCTCGCGTAAAGCAAACACAGCATTCCACAGTAAGAACACCATACCAACAGCCAAACATGGTGGTGGTAGTGTGATGAAGTGAGGATGCTTGCTGCCTAAGGACCTGGATGACTTGCCATAATTAAAGGAACCATGAATTCTGCTCTGTACCAGAAAATTCTTAAGGAGAATGTCCAGTCATCCTTCCGTCAGCTGAAGCTGAAGCGTAGTTGGGTCATGCAGCAAGACAATGATCCAAAACACAAAAGCAAGTCCACATCAGAATGGCTAAAAGAAGTAAAATTAAAGTTTTGGGTGGCTAGTCAAAGTCCAGACTTAAACCCAATAGAGATGCTGTGGCAGGACCTGAAACGAGCAGTTCATGCTGAAAACCTACCAAATGTTACTGAATTAAAGCAGTTCTGTGAGGAAGAGTGGGTTAAAATTCCTCCACAGCGATGTGAAAGACTGATATTGAATTATAGGAAGTGTTTGGTTGCAGTCACTGCAGCTAAATGTGGCATAACCAGTTATTAAGTGTAAGGGGGCAATTACTTTTTCACACAGTGCCAGTTGGTGTTGGTTAACTTTTTTTCATTAAATAAGTGAAATTAAAAAAAAAAAACAAGTGTTATTTGTTCACTCAGGTTCCCTTTATCTAATATTACATTTTCTCTAAAGACCTGAAAACATCCAGTGTGACAAATATGCAATAATAGAGAAAATCAAGAAGGGGGCAAATACTTTTTCACGCCACTGTATATACTCATAAATACACACATAGCCAAAAGGACATCACACTGGCAGTCACCCACATGGCTGGCAGGTCCCACTTGGCTCTTGTAGCTGCCATCCGACACTCCTGTCACCTCCACAGGCTACAGGGTGGATATTACGGCCTCCTCTGTGGGATCCAGTGTGTGTGCAGCCACCAATGCCTGTGGGCCCGCCTGTGGCGTGCAGCTCTTTGCACTGTGTTACCATGACCCGCTTCATCTGCCTCCTCATGTCTCTAAAATGTTTTCTTACTGAATCCATGAGCCTGTTGCAACTTCTGATGGCACTGGCGTTATTGGCTGTTGCCTCCCAGGCCTGCTGTTCCTGGGCATTCATGCTCTTGCTCTGGGACAAGATCTCCCTGGCCTTGTAGGCCTGTGCCATCACTTCTAACTCCTCCGTGATGAAGCGGCAGGCCCAAATTTCTTTGGTGTCCTCCATGGTACCTGCTGTACAGGGGAGTGCAAGACAAGTAACCAGGAAGTACACACAGCGACATATAGCTGAAAGGGACAGTGGTGTAGCCCCTGATCACGTAAGTGCCCCAGCAATGCCTGTCTTACCATAGCTCTTGCTCCCCTCTACCAGACTGCCCCATGTGCAGCCACAGCCATTGTGACAGTCATAGACAGGAAGGGGTGGAGATGGGCAGGGGCCCATAAGACCCAGGGCCACCATCACCTACACATGTATGTGAGAGGGTGGCTTCGCTGACAGTGTGCACCATGGACTATGACGAGGGGTGCCTCCTCCCAGACATGGCAGCAGCACCACCACCACTAGATGTGGACACCATCAGACACCACTGCCATATGTCCAGGGTACCACTGTACACAGCATACACTTGGCAGGAGTCACAGGAACGCTGCTCAAGCACCTCCCTGACACGTGTATGAGTGGCCCACCACCACTATCATCCTGTCCCACTGAGTACCACAGGCAACTACCGCCACCTACAATTGACACATACACCACCTAGAAATCTGGATGTGATAGGACCCCCTAACCAAAGCATTTCCAATGTTGCAGGCCCCTCAGAGCTTCCTGAACAGCACAGGGCAATTGAGACATGTACATGGAAAGTGTTTTCAGGGAACTGTACTGGTTACACAGGACAAATGACTACACGGTCCTCCATATTGCATAATGGAAGGTACCAGAACACTGAGGAACCCACCCTGGAGACACATGAACATGCCACATGAATCTGGGAGCCATGCTGTAGCCACTGCATACACACAGTCCCATGCTCACCCATTCCTTTCTGTGCCATTCCACAGGACATCTACCTCTGTTCACCTGCAGTTCAGCTGTGGAATCTAGACTGGTGCACCGTGCTCCGTTATATACTCCAGACACAATCAGGCATGCTGATGTATGCATACCTGCTGGTAATGACATTCAAATGTAGTTGTTTGCCCATGGATTGCAAAATTACTTCATTTGCATACCCTGTCTGAATACTGCAGTTTTGCCTTCTGCGCAAACCCAGTCTGTGCTTGTGCACATGCCTGTCTTTGAGCATCGTGGAACCATGGCACAGGCATGATGTGTTGGTGCCTATGATGTCATTAGTCTGTCCATCGAGTGAGTGGCAGACCGGTGTGCAAGCGTGGTGTACAATGCTCTTCCAGCACAGTGCATGGCACAGCATGCACATCACGGCCACCCATGCCAGCCATGTGCCGCTGAGACAGCTCCCAGCCCAGACATGTGTGTTGCACAAAGCACAATGTGCTGTAGTGCTGCATGAACTAACAATATGCTGCCCATACCCAGGCAGGCCAGAAACAGGAAGCAGCATGGTAATATTGATAAGCCAGGTAGTTAGGGCTACCACCTTTAAGAAGCCAAAGTGGGACATTTCTTACTGAAACATGATTTTTGCAGGACAGTACATAACCTTGACCAATGCAACAGACTTGTTTTCTCTATATAATCAAATTAAGGCTAAGCATTATAGTTTCTTATATTAATGTACGCTGAAAATAGAAAATAGAGTTAAAAATCTACGTTTTAGAGCCTTAGGTCTTCTTCAGGAAAATATCTAAAGAGAAAAAAACAAGGTTGTTTTTTTCTTTTTCTCTTTATATACTGCAAGAAGACCTAAAATAATTTTAACTCTATTTTCATTTTCACGTGCATTTATATAACCATTTTGTTTTGCTTTTAGAACACATGCTGACGCAGCGCCTTGTCATAGTTTCTTAGTTGCTTCTATTGTTTCTTATCATTTACGGTATTTTAGTTAAGGTATTGTAGTTTTCTGCAACATTCAGTGGAAAGTTAGAAAATATTTTTTCTACTATAAAATCAGGACATGTAGTGTTTTTCATGTTTATTTGCAGGACACAGCTGTCCAAATCAGGACCATCCTGTGCAAATCAGGATAGGTGGTAACCCTACAGGTAGTGGGAACAGCATGGTGGATTCGACACCTGGACCATAGGTGGTCATAAATTTGACGACAGATAAGGACCACTTGGCCCACCCAGTCTGCCCATTTCCTACCTACTGGATAAGCTGCAGATCCTAGTTAACCAGCAGCCTACTTCTTCCTACCCCAAGAATTGCCTTATGACTGTCCCATGCATGCTTGAATTCCACCACTGATTTTGACTCCATAACCTCCTCCAGAAGGCCGTTCCATGCATCCACAACCTCTCTGTGAAAAAAATACTTCCTTAAATTACCTCTGAGCCGCCCCCCCTCTATCTTCAAATTGTGCCCTCTTGTTCTTGCACACCTCTTTTTGAAAGATGCTACCCTCTTGGACTTTGTTGATTCCTTTGAGGTACTTGAACGTTTCTATCATGTCCCCCCTCTCCCTCCTTTCCTCGAGGCTATACATATTAAGCTCCTTTCATCTCTCTTCATATAACTTCTGGTGCAGACCCTGCACCATTTTAGTTGCCCTCCTCTGAACAGCTTCCATCCTGTCTATGTCTTTGCGGAGATTGGGTCTCCAGAACTGCACACAGTACTCAGATGGGGTCTCACCAGCTGTCTGTACAGAGGATAATAACTTCCTGTTTTCTACTGGTGATGCCTCTCCTATGCATCCCAGTATCCCCAACCCTCCTTGCTGCCCTCCTCACATTGCTTGCCCACCTTTAGGTCATCTGATATGACTACCCCCAGGTCCCTTTCCATTTTTGTTGTCAGTATCTCACCCCCATTGTGTACTCTTCCCTGGGTTTTGTTTCCCAGGTGCATTACCTTGCACTTAGCATTGAATCTAAGCTGCCATACATTTGACCATTCCTCTAACTGCCAAGTCCCTTCTCATCCTTTCCACCCCACCCTGTGCACCAACTCTGTTGCAGATCTTTGTGTCATCTGCAAAGAGACATACTTTCCTTCCAGTCCTTCTGCAATGTCACTTATAAAGACATTGAAGAGGACCGTCCTAATACTGAACCTCACGGTACCCCACTATGTACCTCCTTTCTTCCAGAGTGGACTCCATTTACTATTACTCTCTGTGTCCTATTCTCCAGCCAATTCTTTACCCAGGCTGTCATCTTGGGACCCACTCCCAGGCTAGCTAACTTGTATACTAATCTTTTGTGTGGGACTGTGTCAAATGCCTTGCTAAAGTCTAGGTAGGCCATGTCCACAGCCCCTCCCTGATCTACTACTTTGGTCACCCAGTCAAAGAAATCTATCAGATTCATCTGGCATGACCTTCCCGCTGTGGATCCAGGCTGCCTAGGGTCCTGTGCCCCTCTGGCCTCTAGATACTCGACAATTCTTTCCTTCAGAAGTGATTCCATCATTTTCCCTATCACTGAGGTTAAACTAACAGGTCTGTAGTTTCCCGCTTCTGCCTTGCTCCCACTTTTGTGAAGGGGAATCACATCTGCCCTCCTCGGGTACTATCCCCTTCTCCCATGATTTGTTAAAAAGGGTAGTCAGTGGTGTCACTAGTTCTACCCTTAGTTCTTTAAGAATTCTGGGATGAATCCCATCAGGCCCCATTGCTTTGTCCACCTTCAGTTTTAAGAGTTTTTTCAGAACCCTTTCTTCTGTAAATGGGCTGGTATCAACTTCTATATCCAGAGTGTTTCTACTGTTTGTTTTATGTACCTCCCCCTCTTCATTTGTAAATACTGAGCAAAAATATTTGTTTAGTATCTCTGCCTTTCACAGTCTCCTCTGCCCACCCTCCCTCCCTTTATTAAGCCTCACTATCCCTCCCTTGGTCTTCCTTCACTCCTGATGTACCTATAAAAGGTTTTATCCCTTCTTAACTGAGTTGGCTATCTTTTCCTCTGTTTGGGCCTTTGCTGTTCTGACTGCCTTCCCAGCCTCCTTTTGCTTAACTGATACAGTTCTCTGTCCTGCTCCTTCTGTGATTCCTTGTACTTCCTGAATGCTTTCTTTTCTCTTGAACCTTCACTGCCACTTCCTTTGAGAACCATAGTGGTTTCTTACATCGTTTTGTTTTGTTTAATTGCTTCACACAAGGCTCGTTACCTCTGTGATGGCAGTTTTATTATTCCCATTGTTTTCCACCCACCCTCCTGCCCATTTGCTAGTGCATTCCTTAGGCACTCACCCATTTTGGCAAAGTCAGCCCTCCTAAAGTCCAGTACTTTTGTCTTTGTATGGCTTGACTCTATTGCTGTGTTTATTGTGAACCATACTGTTCGATGGTGCGCTAGTTCCCAGATGGCTACCCACTTCTACATCTGTGATCCTCTCCATCTCCATTTGAGAGAATCAAGTCTAATATTGCTCCCTCTGAGTGGGCTCCAGTACTAGTTGTCTAAGGCATGCCCCCTGTAGGGCACCTAGAATAACTCCACTCTTCGAAGTGGCAGCTGCAACTGCACTCCAGTTAACATCTGGCATATTCAGATCACCCATCAGCAATATCTCCCCTTTTTCTGCCATTCTAAATATACTTTCTATCATTTCCTTGTCCATTTCCTCCCCCTGAGAAGGGGGTCTGTATACAACCCCTGTGCGGATTGTGGTGCCATTGCCTGTCTCCAAATTTACATACAATGCTTCTTCTCCTCCCTGTTTACCTTTTGTTCTGTTGCTTTTATTCCTTCCCTTATGTAAAGAGTTAGTTCTCCTCCTCTTTTACCCTCCCTGTCCCTCCTGTAGATAGTGTATCCTGGTATGTTTACGTCCCAGTCATGGTTTTGTGTGTACCATGTTTCTGTGATTGCCACAATATCCAGATGTTCCTCCTCCATCAAGGCCACTAATTCAGGAAGCTTGTTACCCAGACTATGGGCATTGGTACTCATTGCTCTCCATTTTTTGATGGCTTTACCTTCTGTTGCAGCATCTCCCACTGACCGTTCTACCTCGGTCTTTTTCTCATTAGTACCCTGTTTTGTAGGGAGGCTGGGATTTTCCTGCTGCTTGTCAGTGCCTCCCCTTTGACTAGTTTAAAAGCTTGCCAATGAAGCATTTTCAAACCGATTGCTCAAAAGACTTGTTCCCTTCCTGGACAGATGCAGACCATCCTGCCAGTATAGGCTGGTGTCCTCAGGTGGAACCCCAGTCAATGAAGCCAAACCCTGTGCTCCACACCATTTTTCAACCATTCATTAAACTGCATGGTGCTAATTACCTCGCCTCCCCATGCCTTTGACAGGCAGCACCTCTGAGAAGGATACTGTGTGCTACTTGTCTAGACCCTCCCCAACTCTGCAATGTCCTCCTGCACTGCTCTAATCTCATGATGAGCCAAGTCATTTGTCCCTAGGTGGACAATTACATCCAGCTCAGACTCCCTTGCAGCTGTTCTGTGATCCTGAGGATGCACTTCCTGTCCCTCAAGCCATGGTACCAGGCAGGCACCTTACTTCAGTTTTCCCAGCTCCCCAGTTCTATACCCTAATAATTGGAGTCCCCACCAGGAGCTACTTCCTTTCCTGTGGTGTCCTCTGCCTCCTTCCTGTGGGCCTCCCTTGTGACAGTTGTCATCAGTCTTCTCTGCAGGTGCATCCATAGGGGAGCTATGCTCCCCCAGAATGGTGTATGGATTGTGGAGTGGAACAATTGACTGGGTGTGCCTCTGTTCCACCATCCTCACCCTCCCTGAGCCCACTGTGGTCCAATTGCTGTGCTTTCTTCGCAACCTCTGAGGTAGTGGTGGTGGCGCTAGTGCTCCCTGGATGGGGGAGGTTCCGTTCCTACTGTCCAGTGTGGCCTGGGGGAAGGTTTCCTTACTACTGTCCAGTGCGGCCTGAAGAACTTCCTCCCTCAGGGCAGATAGTTGTCTGCAAATAGGGCAGCATCTCAGCCTCCAGAAAGACTCCCGGAAGACTGCTGCCCCACAGCCGTTACATTGCACTACTCCCCACATGTTTATCTACTTTTTTTTTGTTTGTATTTGTGTGTGTGTGTGTGCGTGTATGATTGGTTATATAGAAATATATATATTATACAATGTGTATGCTTATATTGTCAGTGCAGTGTGCTAGAGAGGATATGACAATGATATGCACCTTGCACTCTTGAGGAAATGATGTCAGAACCTCAGGTATAAAGGAACTATTTCCAGGGGTGGGTGGGGTGAGGGTGGGAAGGGGTTGGGCATAAACTGTGCCCTCACAAAACAATCAGCTAAAAGCTCTCACCCACCGCTGCTATGAGTGCCTTCCTGTCAGCAAGATACCCTACACAACAATTTGACAGAGAAAGTACCCTGCTAATCAAACAGAGAAAAATCCAGACATCCAAGTCAGACACAGGTAAACCTCTCCAGACCCAAAACAGCCTGGTGGTTTATTAGCCACAAAGGAAAATCAAATTTGCAGTTATTTCAGCCCATCTGAAGATGCTGACAAGATAAGCAGTTTTGAAAACCCCCTTCCTGAATTAAAAACTAAAATAATTAAACACAAAGCAATACCACTGTAAAAGTGAGGAAAACTTCTCTCAGATGTAAGCAAGAGAGAGAGATTAGTTACAGATATCTAGTCCAATATAGTATATCCCACGCAGCTTCTCAGTTGTTTCAAAGCACACCCAGTACACAACTTGGAAGAAGATGGACTTCTGGTCCATAACAGAATTAGCCTATCTGATTGACCTGGTGGTGGCCAGAGAGGACCAGCTGATTGGGGAGGTGGCAGGGGCAGACAGGCCACACACAGAGGTGTGGACGTCTGTAAGTTGGTGCCTCATGAGAAGGACGGGGGTCACCCATGCCAAGGACCAATACAGGCATCATTACAATGACCTCCAGAGGAAGGAGGCATGCTGCCTGTGAGAACTATTAGTGATGGCGGACAGTGGCATAGTGCCCAGGCCAGTTGAGTACAGATGGTTGTATGTATTGTGTGTACTTGCCTCTGTGCAGGCCTGTGTCATGGTAGTCTGCGATGGGACTTGTACCCCTGAGCACTGGACACATCATTCATGGGCTCTCATTGTTCTGCTGTGTGCTATGGGACATGCTGCACTGCACGGTCTTCCAGTATGTATGCAGGCATCTGGGCCACTGCCCCACAGGACATCCTTGTGTGCTGTACCGGCAGGACCGCCATGGTTGCCTGGGCAGCGTTGTTGTGGGACACCACAGTGACATGGCGGCAGTGTCAAGGTACATGACAGGGCCCATGTATAGTGTTATGGCATGTTATGCAGGGACTGTTTGCTGGGTATGGTGCCCTAGACATGTCATTGCCTGTTGCCAGGTACAACCCCAGAGGAAGTCACATGTGTCCTACATGTAGTTGTGCACATAGGCAGCCCCATCAGGATGTGGATGTGGCCACCGTCTGTGTTGTGCACATTGTCCATACTATGCTGCCTAGCCATTGGTATGCATCTGACAGGTACAGCTTGGGGTGCTACATACTGCACAGGGGTTCTGGACATGTACTGGTCACTGTGAGGGCTCACACCTACTGTATCCTGAACCCCAGTCATTGTGCCAGTATGTCTTGCCTGCCCTTGCCATCTGTAAGCTGGTGCACCATGCATACCCATGCATACTATGCCTGGAAAGGGTCTGGGGCTGTCACGTTTGGTCCTTTTGTACAGAGGCTGGGAGGCTGGCAGGATGTGGGTACTACATGGGCTGGTGTTCGCCATGCAGGACCCTACCTGTCACAGAGGAAGGTATCATACCTTCTATATCTGAGTCATAGCATGCATGTGTGTGGTGCCACAGGTGGTCCTACGGGTACGTTGTAGACCTGCTGAGCCTGTCTGTCTCCTTCATGCATATGCGGTGGCTAGGATACGGTACAGGCATATGAGTGTGTATACTGTGCAGTGTGCACTAAATGGTGAACTGTGTTCCACTTCAGGATACTGATCACACCTCCCTTTTCCTCCTTTATAGACGTCAGTGAACAGCCTGTCCCAGACAGAGGTGAAACACATCAGGACCAGCTGGGCCAGAGAGAGGAACATACCAGGTCACCAGGCCATGATGGAGCCTAAAGCAGCAGCTTACAGGAGGAGCATCCATGAAAGTACCCTGTGTTGTGTGTCATACCTGGGATTGCATGTCCCACATGTACAGGTGCCGAACAGGGTGGTGCTGCTGTGGCCATGGCTTTACCCACTTTCACAGGAGTTGCGGCCTGGGGCTATCTGTTGTTGCAATCTTGGTTATATATGACTCTGGAGGAGTGTGCCTTGATATCGCAGCATGTGCTGTTCATAGTGATACTTACATAGCACCATCTGTGTGGCATGCAGGGTGTCAGCGGAACTGGGGACAGGGAAGGCCTTGGTTTTTAGATGGGGTGGGTAGGGGTCATGGCCTGCTGGATTTTGGCACAGTGGACAGATGATACCAATATAAATTAAGGCCCTGACCTGGGGGAACAAGTGCAGGGTGACATCAGTGGGTGGAGGGAGTTACACCAGTATTCTACACCTGTCTGAGGCAGCAATTTGGATGTTGCTGACCCCAAGCAAGGATGGTGATATTCACCCCTTACATCCATGGCCTGCCATTATTAGACTCTTCCGCTATCTATGTCTACACTATTCTGCATGTCTCTGTGACCAGCAAAGGATGTCCCTGTGGGGCCCACCATGCAGGACTCATGTCTTTGTGAGCACCAACTCTGGGGTTGTAGTGAGGGACACTCACCCTGCACATGGGGCATTGGCTCACCAGTCCCACTGTGGTATGTCATGATCTGTGCAGTCTACTGCTGTACACCTACGTGCTGCTGGCATGGTGCCCTGTGTCTGTCTACCATGCTGTGGCATGCCCACCACAGTGTGGTGGTGAGCCCCCTGTGCCACCAGATGGGTGCCACTGGGGGCTGGTGATAGTGCTCGCAGCCCCGGTTGTGACCCCATCACTGTTGGTCAGGTCTGTACTGCCATATGCTCAGGACTATGTATGCATGGCTGTCAGCAGCTGGCTGGCATTGGCCACTGTGGTGGCAGTACCACCATATCCAGCCGTGGCCATCATATAGTCATCGTGGTAGTACACCTGCGCTAGTGCCATATCTGGTGCTATATTGCACTGCGTGTCATGCCTCTGCAGCTCAACAGAGTCCTGTATATGTGGCATGGGGTCGGCAGATGGTAGGGCCATCAGTGGGCAGTGCATGTAGGGTACCATATGTGTTTAACATTGTTATGTAGCTGCGGTGTTGAGTAACTGACACAATGATGACTAGGGTGATGATTACTCCACTGTACACAGGCAGGGTCAGCAATACAGTCAGACATGACAAGGTTGTGCAGGATCAATGACCTACACAAGCTCTGCACTGGGGGACACCCTCTACTTAGGGTGGAACCAGCATGTGCTCGAACAGTGAGTGCCTCCAGGACACACTGCATCATATAGCAGTGTTGTGGTGACTGGAGTACAGTGTGTTGGGTGCCCACCCATGTACACCATTGCTGCACTCAGGTGTACCAAGCCTGCTGCACACAGTGCTGCATGACAGTCCCAGACATATACAGCTGTGTTGTGTGCACCGTGTGTGCTGAGCTCTACCCCTCTGCCATCTGGAGGCTCCTGGATGTCTGGGTCTTGCATGCCAGTGTTGGCCTGTGAGCTGAATGCCTGGTTAGTGGCTGTAGGGTGTGAGTAAGTCCTTGCCACCGGGCCATGATACTGCCTATTGGACTCCAGCATGGCACTGCAGTTGCATGTGCTGTGTTTATACCTCTGGCATGCCTGCCAATGTCATATGTCCATTCCATGGTTTGGGCATGCTCTGGTATAGCATGGCATAGAAACATAGACTTTGATGGCAGATAAGGACTGCTTGGCCCACACAGTCTGCCCATTTCCCTACCTATTAGAAAAGCTGCAGATTCTAGTTAATCAACAGCCGACTTCTTCCTACCCACCACTATAATTGCGTTATGTTTGTCCCATGCATTCTTGAATTCCCCCACTGTTTTTGACCCCATGACCTCCTCAGGAAGGTGGTTCCATGAATCCATCACCCTCTCCATGAAAAAATACTTCTTCACGTTGCCCTTGAGCCACCCCACCCCCCCATCCTCAAATTGTGTCCTTTTGTTCTTGCACATCTCTTTTTCTGAAAGGTGCTACCCTCTTGGACTTTGTTGATTCCCTTGAGGTACTTGAAAGTTTCTATCATGTCCCCCCCTCCCTCCTTTCCTCAAGGGTATACATATTAAGCTCTTTTAGTCTCTCTTTGTATGGCTTCTGTTGCAGACCCTGCACCATTTTAATTGCCCTCCTCTGGACTGCCTCCATCCTGTCTATGTCCTTGCGGAGATGGGGTCTCCAGAACTGCATGCAGTACTCAGATGGGGTCTCACCAACTGTCTGTACAGAGGGATAACAACTTCTGTTTCTACTGGTGATGCCTCTCCTATGCATCCCAGTATCCCCCAGCCCTCCTTACAGCCTTCCACATTGCTTGCCTATCTTAATGTCATCTGATATAACTACTACCTGGTCCCTTTCCATTTTTGTTGTTAGTACCCCCATTGTGTGCTCTTCCCTGGGTTTCTGTTTCCCAGGTGCATTACTTTGCACTTCTTTGCACTGAATCTAAGCTGCCATACTTTTGACCATTCCTCCAACCTTGTCACCCCCTTGTGTATCAACCCTGTTGCAGATCTTTGTGTTGTCTGTAAAGAGGCATACTTTCCCTTCCAGACCCTCTGCAATGTTCCTATAACGACATTAAAGAGGACCAATCCCAGTACTGAACTCTGCGGTACCCCACTAGTAACCACTCTTTCTTCAGAGTGTACTTCATTTACTATTACCCTCTGCATCCTGTTGTCCAGCCAATTTGTTACCCAGGCTACCACCCTGGGACCCAGTCCCAGGCTGGCTAACTTCTTTATTAATCTTTTGTGTGGGACTGTGTCACATGCATTGCTAAATTCTAGGTAGGCCATATCCATAGCCCATCCCTGGTCTACTACTTTGGTCAGCCAGTCAAATAAATCTATTAAATTCTTCTGACATGACCTTCCCACTGTGAATCCATACTGCCTTGGGTCCTGTGCCCTGGTGGTCTCTAGATACTCAACAATTCTTTCTTTCAGAAGTGATTCCATCATTTTCCCTACCACTAAGGTCAAACTAACGAGCATAGCCATTGCATGTGCAATCCTCCACTGTATAGGTCCACGACACTGTCTCTGGTATACTATAACTGGTCCATTGTAGATGCCTGAATCCCCTCATCCATGTGTGGCATGGTGGCCCATGTATAAGCTTGTATACCTTGTGAATACATTAGAGCCACACCTGCCTTTCCCATCCTGTATGCACAGCTAGCTAAGTTCACTGTCATTCTGACCATATGTGCCTGAAGCCTGCCTGCTGTCAGAGGCGAAGGGAAGGCTACAGAGATAGGATGACCTGCTGCACAGGCTGATCTGCCTGAAGCGGGTTCTGATCTGATAGGTGGTGGAAAACATCCAGGCCATCTGGAACCTGGCTGACCAGCAGCAGCACCACCACCAACACCACCACCACCACCACACCACAGGCAGCAAAGGGACCAGTGATGTGGGCCATGCATCAACAGGGGAACAGGTGTCTCTATGGGCTTTCTCTCCCCAATTATGGTCTGTTGCCCCAATTTTGTTTTCCCCATCCCTGCTGTACATATTGTTGCAGTTTTCTGTTTGGCTTCACACGGTCTATTGCCTATTGATTATATTAGTTTATTTTTTATACATATGCAGCTGTGTCTTGTGTCTGTCATTGATGCCCTGCTCCCCTACCCACAGCCACCCCCAGTGTGAAGCTCTGTACCCAGTATTCTGGTTAGGGCTGTGCCACTGCTTGCCCTTGTGTTCAGCCCTATTCTCAGTGCTATATTCAGGGCTGTGCTGCTATAGTCTGCTCAGTAACGCGCCATTTGTGGTGCACAATCCATCCCATATTCATGGGTTTAGTGCCAGCGCAATGCCTCTGAATATGGCAGGCTAAGGGTCCAGCACAAACACAGACACAGGGCGAATATTGCTCTTGCACACACTTCTGAATATCTGGGCCCTGATGTCCCACCTCAAGTGGGACATTAGAAAAGTTCTTGGATATTACTGTTATTATATCAAATGTTATATATCAAGGGAGGCAGCAGAGCGTAGTGGTTAAGGCACTGAGTTGCAAACCTGGAGACATGGGTTTGAATCCCATCAGCCCCCACTTCCATACTGTGTGACCCTAAGCAAGTCACTTAACTTCTTTGAGCTCCCAGGTCACACCTGGAAACAAGCTCCGGCTTAGTGTGCCTTTGTCCCCTTTCCCTTTCCTTTTACTTTGTCTACTGCTCTCCTTTTGTTACACAACAAACTGTAATCCCAGAACTCCTATACTGTGCATATTCTGAAATGCCAGTTAGTTTCCTTTGCACCTGATGAAAGGATCATGGAAGTCCTGAAAGCATATATAAGAATTCTTCTGTTAGTCTCCTAAAAAGGTGTTACCCAAAGAACATATATTGGACTGTTCTCAGACTAAACTGTACTGCAAACTTTTCATTCATTTATAGATAAATGTCTATGGACACAAGTGTCTTCCTTCACTGAAAAGATCCAGGAAATCCTCAAAGCATGTACAAAAATTCTTCTGTTAGGCTTCTAAAAGGTATTACCCAAATATTGTGTACCAGATTGCTCTGAGGCTGAAACTGTAACACAAACCTGTCATTCATTTATTCACTAATTACCTGAGCCCTATGGACTGAAGTGCCCTCTTTCACAGGTGACCGTAGTCTAAACTAAGGACTTTATAAAACATTTGACAGTAACGTTTGCATACAAAGTAATTTCTCACAAACAACTCAATAAAGCAGATAAAAGATGTGCACTGGTTGTTATTCTGCAAGTAAGGAAGAAGAGCAGAAACAAATTATTGAAATCCCAGTTCTTTTGTTAACGCTGTTGGCAATTTGTTCCAAACTCTAGCTATATGGTAGAAGGCAGAGCCCTGGCCAACATTAGTTCAACATAAAGGTATGTTCACATTTATAAAAACTGCTCAGCATTTTTTTCTATAAAGATTAACCAGTTATTCTTTCCCATGCTAATCAGTTGTTTTTTACGCCATTCACAGGCACACTGTGTGTTGACACTAAGTGTGAGACACTGATGTGCTGTTCTGTGGCTTCTCACAGATCCGCTGATAGAAACTGTGGCTCTTACAAACCCTTTTTACACATTACAATGAATAGCAGTCTGCAGCCTGTTTTGAATGCTTAAACTGGGAGAGGAAAAAAATCATTACCAGCAATTATATAAAACAAAGAATGAGGTGGGGCAGTGGTTATTCGAATTTAATACGCACCCTCAGTGTGTGATGCTTATACAAACCCTTCCTTGAGCTTTGCTCTTGGGGTTTATGTAGCCACATAGGTAACCATTTAACTTCTCGTAATCGCTCTGCCCGACTCTCACCATCCCAACACCGGTTGCCTGAAACACGGAGTGCCCAACATCGGGATTTGCCTACGGCGGAGTTGGAATCTTAAAGTGGGGGGGGGGTGCAGAAGGGCACAGCTCCTTGAAACATAAATGAAACTCTGCCACGGGGAAAATCCTGATGTCGGGCACCCGTGTTTCGGGCACCCAGCGTCGGGATAGAGAGAGTCGGCCAGAGCGATTACAGGAATTCCTAGTAGACCCCCTCCGTACACCCTGGGTGTGTATTAAACTCTTGCAACACACACCACTCCATGTATTATTCTTTATTTATTTGATCTAGTAGTCATTGAGGTAGCAGCACCACTATGATTATTCACAGAGAACCTCAGTATAGAGGAACATTGCCATACATTATTTTCCAAGCCCAACAGCCTATTCAGAACTAGAATCTTTGCTTCAAATTAGCCAGTCTGCATGCTCATAAAGAGAGCAGATCGATAAGTCAAGGCAGACTGCAGGTAAACCTGCATGCTCTATATGTGAGCCTCATGTCTGTCCTGTACATAGTTGATTTACAAGATCCAAAATAAATGCTCAACCCCATGTTCTACTACGGAATTAAAAGCTCATTGTTACCAGTTTCTAGGCTGCCAAAGTAAAAGCTGACCTATTGTGACACAATGTTCCAAATCTTTGGTTAGCTACCGTAACAAAACTGTCAACATGCTGTACAAGCTGTAACTCATGTTACTCTGCTTTGTAGGAACTAGCACAGTAACAGCAAATCAAAGAGTATCATTAACAGGCTTTTGGTGCATTAATGGGGAGTGCGGGGCAGTGTGGGGCACGCCTTTAGAATACTTACTGTAGTAACAAACAATCAAGGGCTGTGCCTCTTCTGTGATATGAAGTATGACCTCACAACAATTGGCTCCCTGCCACACTAGGTCCGTGATCCCTGAATTATAACTACAGCACTGCCACTGTAACTGTTGCAACAGCTGGCTTGTAATTATGTAAGTGAGCAGCTCAGAGTTGAAGCAATGTAGGAAAGGAAATGTTGCAGGCGAACAGGGTACTCATGCTGGTGCATAATTGAATGCAGTTTCTGAGTCAGCCTGGTGAGAGAAAATAATGCCTGTCCTGCATGGGTGCCAAGAATGGCACCAAACAAACTCAAGATGGGGTGACCCAGCCATACGAACATACGAACATATGAAATTTGCCAGCAGATAAAGGCCTAGAGGTCTATCAAGTCTGCTCGAATGTGCAGCTAGCACCCCTTATTCTGCAGCTGCCCCTCCCTTCCACCCTTCCCCTTCATTAACCCTCCCCCTTGTCCTGTCCCATCCTCCTTTGAAGCAGTCCACTGTTCTACTGCATACCACTTCAGCAGGTAACGCATTCCACCCAGCCACCACCCTCTCTGTAAAAAAGTGTCTCCTCATCTCCCTCCTGAACCTTCCTCGCTCCAGTCTCATATCATGGCTCCTGGTGCCCCTCCCTCCCTTACTTAGAACAGCCCCTCTGTACCCGTCTTGTTTATTCCTTTCATGTATTTAAAGGTTTCAATCATGTCACCCTGTCTCTCCTCTCCTCCAGTGAGTACATGTTCAACTCCTTCAACCTCCTCTAGTATGATAAGTCCCCAGCCCCTTGATCATTTTGTCGCTCTGTGCTGCACCTCCAGTAACTTAATGTCCCTCTTCAGATACGGACACCAGTACTGCACGCAGTACTCCGGGTGTGGTCTAACTAATGACCTATACCGTGGCAGAATCACCTCCTCCTCCCTCCTCGAGGATATACCCCTTGCAATACAACCCAGCATTTTGTTGGTCTTTGCAGCTGCCTTCCTACATTGTGCCGAGTTGTTCATTGACCCTGTAATGAGCACACCCAGATCCTTCTCCTCCTCTGTCTTGGCTAGCTGCACTCCCCCTAGCTGGTAACTCCTCCTTGGGTTCTTCATCCCAAAATGCAGCACCTTGCACTTTTTGGCATTAAAGCCCAGTTGCCAGGTGTCTGACCAGGTTTCAAGCTTTGCCAGATCATCCTGCAACCCCTGCCATCCCCCTAGGTCATCCACCATCTTGCCTACCTTGGTATCATCAGCAAACAGACTGATCTTGCTCTTGATGTCCCACGATATGTCTGCAATGAATATCCCAAACAACATTGGTCCCAACACTGAGCCCTGTGGAACACCGCTCATCACTGCCCTTGGGTGTGAGAGCTCCTCACCCACCACCACCCTCTGTTGCCTTCCCTGCAGCCAGTTTCCTACCCATCTCACCAGCTTTGCACCCACCCCTGTGCCTACTAGCTTCCTTCCCAGCCTTCCATGTGGCACTGAGTCAAATGCCTTACTGAAGTCCAGATACAGGACATCCACTGCATGGACCCTGTCCAGTTGCCTAGTTACCCAGTCATAGAACTCCACCAGGTTGGTTTGGCAGGATCTGCCATGTATGAAGCCATGCTGTCTGCTGTCCTGTAGTCCTTTGGCCTCTAGGAGGCCACCAGCCTCTCCTTCAGGATAGTCTCCATTAGCTTACTCACGATGGATGTGAGGCTCACTGGTCTGTAGTTTCCCGTTCATCCTTGGGGCCACTCTTGTGGAGGGGGCACCACATGACCATCCTCCAGTCTAGGGTACACACGATGTGGTGAGGTATTAAATACAAGTCTGCCAAGGTCCTGCAAGGACCTCTGCCAGCTCCTTCAGTACCCTGGGTGGATGCCATCTGGGCCTGGCGCCTTGTCCACCCTCAGTGCCCTCTCAGACTCTGCTCTCCATGATTTCCCCATCTGTCACCACTTCCCCCCCTGCTTCTGCCATTTCTCCCACCTTGGGTGTCACCCCCCTCTTCTCTTTAGTAAATACTGAGCAGAAGTACTAATTTAGTGCTTCCGCCTTATCGCACCCTGCTTCCACCCAACCCCCCTCCTTCCCAATCCTTACTATGTGGTCCTTACAGCTCCTTTTCTCCCTGATGTACTTAAAGAAGTCCTTCTCCCCCTTCTTAATGCCTTGTGCCAGCCTGAGTTCCATAGATGCTTTGGCTCCCCTTACTGCCCTTGTCACCTCCTTCGATTCTGTCAAGTACTCCTCCCTGTCCTCCCCCCTCCCTGTTTTCTTGTATTTCCTAAAGGCAGCTCTTTCCTCCTTACCTTTTCCATGACCTCCTTGCTCAACCAGATCGGTTTCTTAGCCCTAGCCTTCTTGCTCTGGGCTTTACAGCAGGTTTAGTTGCCTCCACTATCCCCAGCTTTATGAGCTCCCACCTCTGTTAGTGTCCATACTAGATTGAATTCTGGCCAGGTACCCTTTTACCACTTCCCCATCCTCCCAAAGTTGGCCCTCCTGAAGTCCAGCACTATTGTGCCAGATTCCTCCTTCCTTGCCCATATCCAATGTGAGCCATACTGAGCGGTGGTCACTCCCTGACAGCGGTTCCTCCACTGTAAGTTCTCTCACAAAGTCCTCATTTTCCAGCACAAGGTCAAGGGTATTTCCTAACCTGGTTGGTTCACTGAACATTTGCAGCAGGAAGCTGTCCTGGAAGACATCCAGCAGTACCTGCTCCCTTCTGTTCCTGGTTGTTGGTGTGCTCCAGTCCACTCCTGGCATGCCGTGTGCCACCAACAGGTTGGGTTTGTGAGTGATTCCAGCTGTGGGCAAGGCACATCACAGGGGCAAAACTCTAAACTCCCAGGATGGGCACAGGCTACCTTGCATTTATATACACCCTGCTGGCCAGTTATGGGACTGTACTGGCATTGACTGTGGAGGTAGCCACTTACCCACCCTCCCAGCTGGGTACAGAGTACAATTATGATGATCCCCCCCCAAACTTGGGTGGGGGGCAGGGGGAACAAAGAATGAGAAAAAAGGCAGGAACGAAATAATAACTTACTGGCAGTGTTTCTGAAACAAAACTCTCAGTCCTGGCAGTTGAAAAGGCCCTCTAGCCACATGGCCACCAGTAAGTGCTAGAACAAGTCATTGTTTTGTGCCCATGTTAAAATGACACCCAAAGTGCATCACTGGGTTGGAATGGTGCAGCCCACCCAATAAGTGACAGAAGAGCAAGATGGGGTAGAGTCCAAGGATTCAGCTATTTTTTTCTTGGTGGAGGTCAAAATCTTCCAATAGGAGGCCCAGTAGCACAGTGGTAATGCAACTGCTTGCTACACTAGTAACCGGGGTTCCGGAATGGACTTGGGTCGCCAGGGACATGAATGGGGGAGAGAGGACTGAGCATCCCAGGGACAGCTCTCTTTTTTTATACTCTATTGATTATATAACAAAAATACAGTTACATTCACTAGCTTTGATATCTCTGTACAGAAGAGTTAAAACCATGAGGGTGCCACTTCTCTTAATACACTCAAATCGTCTGCCAAAGCTAAAAGATACATCATTAGGGGGATACAGGACATATAATAGAACTCATGCAGTGAATATCTAATCGAAATAGGCTGTGAATTGAGCCCATGAGCATCATGGTATATTTAGCAATGTCCATATTCTGACAGTTCAGAAAATCCTGCCCCTAAGGGGGAAAGTCCACCAGGCATTTTCTTATTTTATGCACTAAATGCGCACTCCAAAGGATAAATATAGCCCCTCATAAAATGGAAAAAACATGCAGAGCTTAACCAACTACAGTGCATTATTAAGTAGCTATACAAACTTTGGGCACAGGAGCTGATCTAAAACAAAACTGCAGTATCAGTGCAAATACATGTATTTATAAACATAATACTGGTCTATAAACAGTCTTCAAGTACTGCACAACCAACATTGCAGAGGTGAAACAACAGCCCTTCCATTAAATTCTGGGTCGTGCCTGAAAATAGGCAGGACTGTTGCCTAGTGCACTTACCCGGTTACCAAAAGCTAATAAGTAAATAAATAAATAAATAAAACTTAACATCAAACTCGAGAGGTGGTGTAATGCATTTTCTAACCCCAGGATATTTTTTGAAGCATTCTAACAATAACAACCATGTGAAAAAAAGCTTACATGGGTGTCAGTACAACCCCCTCAAAAAGGAAATAGTCTCCTAACACAGTCAGCTTGAAGCTAGAAGTTCATATGCCGTCTTCATCCGAGGAAGAGTCTTCTCTAAATGTTTCATGAGGACGAGCTGCCACATTCTTTTTCCTCTGTGTACAATCCGCAGTCTGGCCGGAAAGACGATTCCATGAGGAATGCTTGCTTCCTGTAACAGTGCTTGGGACCCATCAAATTGCTTGCACTTTTGCCTTGTAGCATATCAACCATTCGGATCACTTGGCCATTTTGCAGAAGTGTTTTCTTGCATCATACCATCACCAAGCAGACAGTCTTTTGAACAGACCCTATCCATTATGATCACCACCATCCTCGGTGCCTCCGGGTTATCATGAAGGCCTTTAGGTGCTTGTGCTCCCAGGTTGCTCCTAAAAAGCTTTCAGCTTAGTGCGCTAAACCTGGTTAAACAACTAAATAAATAAAAAAAATAAATAGGTGTAACCCAGTATGCCTTTTGAAATCTCTGCACCGTGGATGTGACCTCTCCTCCAAGTTGCTGCACCAACCACTCTTGCAGGTAAAGCAGCAGATGGTAGCCTTCACAGCCTTCCATCAGCCCCAGCAGTCTCAAGTTATGAGCCTGGGCTTGATTTTCTAAAATATTCAGTCAGGATTTCAGATATGAGTTTTCCTTGATTACTGTGATAACGGCTCCCATAGCTACATCAGCTCATTTAGTTGCTTCTGCCGATGCTACCTTAACCAATTCCACCATGGTTTCAATTGAGGGTACTCTATTTGTGAGGCTGTCAAACTTTTCTGACAAACCAGCCACAGATGTGATCAATCGATTAATTTTGGAGCCAAGCATTTGTAAGGTTTCTTCTGCTCCATTATTGGTAGGCTCTGAACTGTAGCCCTGTGCTGACCGTGTGGTGGGAGCTCCAGAAACAGTTTAAGGTTTTGCTCTGTGTCCAGGAGACATGTTCTTCAGCAGATTTCCAATTTTTTTTTTATTTTATTCTTTCCGGGTTTTACCCCGTTTTCTCCTCTGTTCTCTAGGGCCCCAGTACATGGGCATCATGCATGCATGGAGGCGCATGATGCACGCCATGATGCCGCTCAGCCCCTTCCACCCTCCTGTGGCTGCTGCCAGAGCTCCCTCAGGTCTGCACCACCATCTGTCCTCCACCAGGAGGCAGCTAGTGGCCAGGGAGCCTCCAGTCCCTCCCAGGAGGAGAGAGCCTTGCAGCAGCTTGATCTCACTCCTTGCCCTCCCTGCCAGCTGACCCCAACAACCCGGCTCATTCCCAAACCTGGGTTGCTGGCACAGTATGAGGTGTGGTGTCCAGTGCCTCAACCCTCAGATCCATAGGGCCGGCTGGATTTCCATTTTGTTCAGCAGCTGTTCTAGCACAAGAGTTTTAAAGTTTGTCTAGTTACTCTGCCATTTTCTGACTTTTAAAATGTACATAAAGAATAATTATGCAGACTCAATGTCTATGTGGCCATCTTGCTCAAGCCAGCCCCCAGGACAGCTTTCCTTCATCTGTGGAGGGGTGATGCAGCAGCTCTGCTGCTTGACTGACACCCAGCAGAGGCTGGACGTTGGCACAGTTTGGAGCTCCAAAGTGAAAGGAGCTCCCACCAGACGTGAACGTGCCTTGTGCATGCAAGTGTACATGTATCACTGCACACCAGGACTCCTGAGGGAGAAAACAGGGGAAAACCAACCTCCTTGAGCTGGATGATACCAGCCCTTGTAGACCCGACACCACTGACCAGGTACCCCAGCTGCTGAATACAACTTCCCTGGGGTCAGAGCCTGCCCTGGAGACCCCATCACAAGAGGTAAGTCATGAGGGAAATGGCTGGTGGGGTAAGTCCTGGGGATAGGTGGCGCTCAGGCTTGGGGGGGGGGGATCAGGCTGAACATGGGCCGAGTGGGGTAGTAAGCAGCATAAATACCTTGGCAGAAACTAAAAAAATGTCAATGGGTCCAAATCTATGAAGAAAAATACATTCATTTAAAAAAGTAATTATAGCGTATTGTTAGGGTTTCAAAGCCACAAATGCAGGGAAATGTGGCAAGTTTTTTTCAGTACTAATTCCCACCCCACCAGCCATTAGTCTAGTAACCCACCGCCAAACTACTGATCTGTGGCCATGCCCAGGGGTCTGCTGCTTCAAACTACAGGTCCAAAGCCATGCCCTACATGTCCAGTACTTCACAGAGGGCCCACCGCCTCAATTATAAATTTATTTCATAAGATCAGTCATAACTTCTTCATGCATGCTGTTCTTATGCAAAACAGGAGATCACTCATAAAATTCTTTGCACAGGGCCCTGTGCATAGTACAAGCACAGTCATAACTTACTTCATGCGGGACCCTACAAGCATGAAATCACTCAAAACTTTCTTCTTGCAGGGCCATGTGCTCTGCCTGAAGCATGAGACTAGTGATAACTTTCTTCACCCAGGCCTCAGACCTATAGCTTGAAGCTGTAGACCACTGGGGCATGGTCCTAGACTTATAGCTTGGCCATGGGTCACGAGGCAAAGGACTGGGGGAAGGGTGGGTGTTACAGTCGAAAAAACCCTAACGCCACATTTCCCTGGTTTTGTGGGTTTGGAATGCAAACAATGCATTAACGTATTTTTTTTATATTAACTTCCTTACTTTTTTAGAACACTGACTAATAAGCAGCAGGGAATTCCCAGCCACCCCCTACAAAACAGGATACTAAATGAGGGAAAGCCCAAGGTACAAAGGTCAGTAGGGAGCAGAACAGGGGTGAATGGAGAAAGCAAAGTCAGTGAGGACAGAGATAGTGGTACAAGTGGTAAAGCAATCAAAAAATGGAGAGCAATGAGTACTAATGCTCGTAGTCTGGGTAACAAGCTCCCTGAATTAGTGGCCTTGATGGAGGAGGAACATCTGGATATCGTGGCAGTCACAGAAACATGGTACACACAGAACCATGACTGGGATGCAAACATACCAGGATACACTGTCTACAGGAGAGACAGGGAGGGTAAAAGAGGAGGAGGGGTAGCTCTCTACATTAGGGAAGGAATCAAAGCTACAGAACAAAAGGGTAAACAGGGAGGAGAGGAAGCACTATGGGTCAATTTGGAGACAGGCAATGGCACCATAATCCGCACAGGGGTTGCATACAGACTCCCATCTCAGGGGGAGGACATGGACAAGAAAATGATGAAGTATCCTTAGATTGGCAGAAAAGGGAGATATTGCTGATGGGGAACTGAATATGCCAGATGTTAATTGGAGTACATCTGTAGCAGTCACTTCTAAGTGGGGTCATTCTAGATGCCCACCAGGGGCATGCCTCAGACAACTAGTATTGGAACCCACTCGAGAGGGAGCAGTCTTAGACCTGGTACTCTCAAATGGACATGGAGAGAGGATCACAGATTTAGAAGTGGGTAGCCATCTGGGAACTAGTGACCGTCAAACAGTATGGTTCACAATAAACACAGCAGTAGAGTCAAGCCACACAAAGGCAAAAGTACTGGACTTCAAGAGGGCTGACTTTGCCAAAATGAATGAGTGCCTAAGGAATGCACTAGCAAATGGGCAGGAAGGAGAGGTGGAAGAACAATGGGGAATAATCAAAACTGCCATCACAGAGGCAACAAGCCTTTGTGTGAAGCAAATAAACAAAACAAAATGATGTAAGAAACCACTATGGTTCTCAAAGGAGGTGGCAGGAAAGGCTAGGGAGAAAAAGAAAGCATTCAGGAAGTACAAGGAATCACAGAAGGAGCAGGACAGAGAATTGTATCAGTTAAAGCAAAAGGAAGCTGGGAAGGCAGTCAGAACAGCAAAGGCTCAAACCGAGGAAAATATAGCCAACGCAGTTAAGAAGGGGGATACAACTTTTTATAGGTACATCAGGGAGCGAAGGAAGACCAAGGGAGGGATAGTGAGGCTTAATAAAGGGAAGGGGGGTGGGCAGAGGGTGACTGTGAAAAGGCAGAGATACTAAACAAATATTTTTGCTCAGTATTCACAAATGAAGATGGGGAGGTACCTAAACCAAACAATAGAAACACTCTACTCTTTAACAAATCATGGGAGGATGGGGTGGTACCTCAGGACTGGAGGACGGCAGATGTGATTCCACTTCACAAAAGTGGGAGCAGGGCAGAAGCAGGCAACTACAGACCTGTTAGTTTAACCTCTGTGATAGGGAAAATGATGGAATCACTTCTGAAGGAAAGAATTGTCGAGTACCTAGAGGGCAGAGAATCACAGGACCCAAGGCAGCATGGATTCACAGCAGGAAGGTCATGTCAGATGAATCTAATTAATTTATTTGACTGTGTGACCTAAGTAGTAGATCAGGGAGGGGTTGTGGACATGGCCTACCTAGCCTTTAGCAAGGCATTTGACACAGTCCCACACAAAAGATTAATATACAAGTTAGCCAGCCTGGGAGTGGGTACCAAGATTGTAGCCTGGGTAAAGAATTGGCTGGAGTACAGGACACAGAGGGTAATAGTAAATGGAGTCCACTCTGAAGAAAGGGGGGTTACTAGTGGGGTACCGCAGGGTTCAGTACTAGTACTGGTCCTCTTCAATGTCTTTATAAGCAACATTGCAGAGGGACTAGAAGGAAAAGTATGTCTCTTTGCAGACAACATAAAGATCTGCAAGAGAGTTGATACACAAGGTGGGGTAGAAAGGATGAGAAGGGACTTGGCAAGGTTGGAGGAATGGTCAAATGTATGGTAGCTTAGATTTAATACTAAGAAGTGCAAGGTAATGCACCTGGGAAACAAAAACCCAGGGGAAGAGTACACAACGGGAGGTAAGATACTAACAACTACAAAAATGGAAAGGGACCTGGGGGTAATCATATCAGATGACCTAAAGCAGGGCAAGCAATGTGAGAGGGCAGTAAGGAGGGCTGGGGGGATACTGGGATGCATAGGGAGAGGCATCACCAGTAGAAAACAGGAAGTTGTTATCCCTTTGTACAGACAGCTGGTGAGATCCCATCTGGAGTACTGCGTGCAGTTCTGGAGACCCAATCTCCACAAAGACATAAACAGGATAGAGGCAGTCCAGAAGGGGGCAACTAAAATGGTGCAGGGTCTGCACCAGAAGACATATGAAGAGAGAGAATTAAGGAGCTTAATATGTATAGCCTCGAGGAAAGGAGGGAGGGGGGGACATGATAGAAACTTTCAAGTACCTCAAGGAATCAACAAAGTCCAAGGGGTAGCATCTTTCAGAAAAAGAGGTGTGCAAGAACAAGGCACAATTTATAGATGGGGGCAGCTCAGAGGTAATGTAAGGAAGTATTTTTCACAGAGAGGGTTGTGGATGGCATGGAACAGCCTTCGGAGGAGGCTGTGGAGTCAAAACAGTGGTGGAATTCAAGCATGCATGGGACTGTCATAAGGCAATTCTAGGGGGTGGGAGTAGGAAGAAGTAGGCTGTTGATTAACTAGGATCTGAAACTTATCCATTAGGTAGGGAAATGGGCAGACTGGGTGGGCCAAATGGTCCTTATCTGCCATCAAATTCTATGTTTCTATGTTTCTATGACTTCTAACTTGCTTTGGGCCCTGTATAAAGTTCACATGAGTCCTGTGATACTGACTTTAATTGCAGTACAAAATGCATGCAATTAGCTTTTCAGTCACATTATCAACTGTTTTTCATGTTTCTCAGCTTTAACTATTTTGTTCATGTAGGACTTAGTAGATTGTTTGGGATGTTTTGTTGCTTCAAGCATTTTGCTCTTACTGGACTTAGAAATTGTTTTGTCATGATTTATATGCTTTTTTGGTGCATGTTGGACTTAGACAATTGTTTGCAATGATTTTTCTGCTTTAAACATTTTCTTCCGGGAGGGAGGGGTATGGCCAGCGAAGATTGCAGGCACTTGATTGTTAGCTCCCTCTATCACAGCAGCCATCTACCATTTATCTTGGTAATCCTGCAACCTCTGAACATCCTGCCTGCAGATGATTGTAGAGGATGATATGAGCAACCCAAAACCATAGAAACAAATTCTGGTCAGATCCACCACGGCTGCATAATGTTAATGGAAGGAATAGGCTAAGCTTACAAAAGAACCCCAGTGCAAATGCCACTGATGTATGTGTTATCCTGGATGATACTGGCCAGACAGACACATTTTAAAGAAAACACAATTGCACACACCCCAATAATGCAAAGCATCAAGGGAAATATATGCAAATCCCCATAATTGTACAGAAGGTGGCAGTACATGAAAAAGTAATGGCTGGCACATGTTCAGCCTTGGAATTATTTACAGTTTCTTTTTTTTTTTTTTTTAGAGAAACAGGCTTTTGTCCATGAGGTGATGTAAGTTATATTTAAGCAATGTGTTGATGTCAGGAAGTCAGGTGTAATGATGATGGACTGTTAGAGAAAATGTGATACTAACTTTCAGAGCGGGTCGCTTTTGATAAGGGCAAGGTAGTTATGCTTGTGATAATGGAATATTAAGAGAAGTATGAGGTCTATGCAGAAGTGGAGTGCAAATATGTACAGTTTCATAAGTATGTGCTCAGAGTGCAGGCAAATGTGATAAGCAGGTTTGTTTTAGAAATAGGTAAAAATGGCGTATACGCAATTAATAGAAAAACAGATAATTACATAGACATATATATATATATAGAGAGAGAGAGAGAGAGAGACACACACACACACACACACACACACACACACACAGGCAGAATAGGAATGGCAGTGAAGTATTGAGTGGCGCCAACCCCACCCCACCCACAGACATGGACAGGCATGGGGTGTGCCTTTAGGTCATTGCCTAACGTTCATGCCATTTCTCACACCCTACCCTGCAGACACAGACAAGAGTCGAGGTGTGCCTTGAGGTTTTCAGATTTACACTCACCCCATTCCATAGGAAATATGCTGAAATGGGTACAGTATAAGAGAATGGCATGAACTTTGGGGCTGAAGAGTCAAAGGCACACCTCAATACCTGTCACTGGCTGCAGGGTGGGATGAGGTGGATAGCATGAGCATTACTGTTGAAAATCCCAAGTCACACCCCGATGCCTGTCAGTCCCTACGGTGCAGGGTGTTATGCTCAGAAATCCTAATGCCCTTGGTGTTTCTTGGTATTTTCACTCCAAGTTTTCAGCATGGGCTTTTTGTGACCCCACTGCATGAACAGTGACACTATCAGTTCATTAGCCAAAAAGAGATTTTGCACAGCGACTGTGACATTTGGCACCACAGGTGCAAAAACATATTTTGAACAGGATGTAAAAAATTACAGGTGTACATTTCTTGCTTCAATAACTGCTCAGTGCATCTGTTGCATGACCTGCTTATTGATATTTTATATCTGCTATGCAATGTACTGCTGCTATGGCTGTATGGCTGAGAGGGACCTGGGGGTGGTGATGGATGTCAAGATGAACAACTTGGAGACTTGTAGGAGGGCAGCAGCCAAGGCCAACACAATGCTGGGATGCATCGCTAGGGGGATCACTCCAGAATGAGGGAAGTGATTCTCTCTCTGTATAATGGCTTGGTGAGGCCACAGCTCAAGTACTGCATGCAGTTTTGGAGGCCACACTTAAAGATGGACATTGAACTCCTGGAGAGGGTCCAGAGGAAGGCAACCAAAATGATCTGGGGCTTGGGGGAAAGGACCAATGGGGAGAGGCTCAAAGAGCTAAATATGTACACATTGGAAGAGAGAAGGGACAGGGGGACATGATAGAGGTCTTCAAGTACATGAAGGGGTAAATAGAGGAGGCACAGTCACAGTACTCCGAAGGTAGGGAGGGATAACTAGAGGGAATGGGTGGAAGCTGGAGGGGGGAGACTCAGGGGAGAAAGGAGGAGGAGGTGCTACTTCACTGGGAGGGTGGTGGAACCATGGGATGTGTTGCCTGGGAGGCTGGTAGAGGCAGAGACTGTGGAGGGGTTCAAGAGAGGGTGGGACAGGTACAGGGGAAAGGTTCTGAAAGCAAAGTTCAATGAAGTGGGAATACCCTGGACTGGGAAGGGAGAAGCCCAAGAGGGTGGGGGGGGCAGCAAGGTCAGCTCCCAGTGTGGGGACTGACCAAACAAGCAGACACGAAAGCCCACTAGGCCTATTCTGCTAGCATTTTTGTATATTAGTATATTGGTATGCTTACTACACCAACATCACAAACCATAAAACAGATGACAGCCATAACTAGGAGGCAGTATAGCACAGTGGTTTAAGGCTCTTAACTGCAAATCTGGAGATCTGGGTTTGAATCCCACAGCCCCACTTGCATACTGGGTGACCCTGAGCAAGTCACTTAACTTCCATGTACTCCCAGGTTGCCCTGTAAAACAAGCTTTCAGCTTAGTGTGCCACTCCTTATTAAACAATTGAAAGAAAAACACAATATATTATTTTTTTTGTTTTATTTTGCTACTACAAGCTTTGACTAATACATCCATCTTTATTTATAGCTTATGCGTCTGTGACCTAGGCAAAACTACACTTAAAATCTCACACATCAATAAATAAAATATCAGAATAGCATTTATTTTAGTAATATCTCCTTCCTTTTCAGGTGCCCATGACACTATGTATATATATTTAAATATTTTAACTTCAAAGCACTAAATCTATTCAAATGCAAAACACACAAGACTTTATTCTCTTCACACAATAGTGTTAAACTTTAGATCCCAGAATGGCCAAGAAACAATTTAGACTTCACTCTTGCATGCCACTGTCATGCCCACTTCTCATGCAAACAACAATCAATTACAGAAACCCTTTCATTTCTATGCTAGGCACTCTTACATCAGAGAGACATAAATCTTACAGATCTACTAAAAAACAAATTTATCAAGACTGGATTTCTGAATCAAAACCTGTCGTTTACAGTACCTATGTAAATAATAGTTTACTGGCTACAAATGATGCTACAGACATGACATTAACAAAATTTCTGTTTTACATGGAAAACATCTATAAAATGAACTTGTCATACAGGATTTGTGACCTTCTGTCTGCATGTATCTGACAAGGAAAAGGCACCTACTTAATCCTTTTTTTTCTATTTTATTTTTATGCCCAACTTGCCCGTACTGTAAGAGCCAAATATTGATATGCTTAGAGTTAAAAAAAAAAAATCATGATGTCTATGTGAGTGCATGTTTGGGGGGGTATGCCTAGATGCAGTTTCAGGCACTCCTTAATTACTTCCCTAGGCAGCTCTGATAGTCAATTGTTGCAACATGACAGATCCACCTCATGCCACTCCCACATGAATCAAAAAGGTGGGGGTGGATCTTTAGGAGCTTATGTATGTGTGTTTGGGGGGGGGAGATATGCCTAGATGCAGTTTCAGGCACTCCTTAATTACTTCCCCAGGCAGCTCTGATAGTCAGTTGTTCCAACATGATAGAGCCACCTCATGCCCCTCCCACAAGATTGAAAGCATAGTGCATGCAACAGACCTTAGGAACATCACATTATTTAATGTCAGCTCTGATCTGTTCAGTCTTACTTTTTCTTGGCTCAGTTTATAATATCAGAGAAAAGAAAGTAGGGGAAAAACACCCAGCCTTTTGCTTCTACAAGTAGTTTGTTAATTGCAGCTGGTATATTTTAACATGTGCAAGGCAACTTCACCACAACTTCCTAACACAGACAAATGGCATCAGTGCTCACTGATGTGTTAACATCCTGTTTCTAGTGTTCCTGATAAAATAAAAAATACAGTTGATATTTTTTTAATGTCAGTTCTGATCAGAATGGCTTTTAAAATAACAAATTGTTTTCTTGTTCAATGTTTTCTTCTCTCCTTTTACTGATAGTACAAAAAGAGCCATAGCTATTTCTTCCAACAATATAGGAAAGAAAACCTTATGATATATGTCACTGTTTTGCAAAATGTATACCTTACACTTTTTTCTTATTTGCAAGACAGCATATATTTATCCTAACAAATCTGTCATACTGCCACATTCAAAACACTATCCCCTACCTACTTGCCACATATAAACTCAATTATATAAAAAAAAATTCTAGGCACTTAACCATTATTCATTCCCCAGTCCCATTTACAACACTGCTACACTTATATAAAATACATACTTTTCAAACTTAAAAGAAAATATACACTTTATCATCAAAAGCCTGTTTTTACCAAGTACTGTGCCCGTGATTAAAATAATTTGAACCCCCTCCCCCCAAAAATGTGCCCTCACATGAAACTGCATGTTTAACTGTAAAGACAATTAAAAATGTATTTTTAAATGCATTACTAACACCAATGCTTTCAAAGTTTTGAAACTAATAAAAGACAAACTATATATATATATATATATATATATATATATATATATATATATTAGAGGCAAAAACTCCATTTAATGCATTAATTCTGAGTTGTTCCACAGTGACAAAAGTGAGGAAATTAGGTGTTAGGATAAGCCCCCTTGGACCCCCAGCCCACACCAACCAGCAGACGTGCGCATTAGTTGCCGCCCTAAATCTCACCCATCAGATGTGTGAAGAAGCAGAGGTATAGGAGAATGGGGTGAAAGTTGGGACCAACAACTCCAATGCGCACCCAGATGCAATTGAGGAGTGGCGAGAAATCAAGGGGTTCATCTCAACACCAATTTCTTTCTCTTAACAACTATAATGCATTAAATGGAGTTTTAGCTCTAATTTCTTCTTTGAGAATGATAATGAGAAATAGTGAATGTAATGCGGCTGCGGGAGCACGGGGCCCCGCCACGTGATGTCTTGTCACATAGTAACATTGTGCCCGCAAACGCAAATGGTAATGAGCATGGTGACGCAAAGCGACACAGAAGGAGGAACAGTACTGTTGACAGAAATGTTAAAAACAACGCAAAAGCAAGGGCAAATGAAAATGTAAAGGGTAACGCACATGGTGGTGTAGACGGGAACAGTAAGTGAAATGGGTATGGAACTGCAAGCGGAAGCAGTAACAATAACAGTAATATAAGCACACAGGCTGGTTTTCCCCAAAAGCTGCATAGAGAAAGACAGTGAGTACAAAGAATGTATGCATAATAATGGGTCGCGGAGCAGAAAATGAGGAGTTGGAATACTAAATTGCTTATATCTCAGGAACCGTATGACGTAGAAAAGAAATTTTAAAGTCATATGATTTATGACTTTCCTGGCTAGTTTTGTAGAGGGAAGAATTTTTCTGACGAAAAGTCCATATCTCACACCTTTTCTCGAGATACAGGCCCTGAAAGGTGTGGTGAACGCCGTAATGTTATCTTATGGGAAAAAAGAGAAGTTTGGAGTGCCATAATTTTGGCTCCTCGTAATATTTTTCACCAAACCACTGAAAGACACATCGTGGGATGTTGGCTTTCTTCCCTCAAATTTCCAGCTCACAAGACCAAACTGTTATTTTGCAGCAGGGGCGAAAGTTCCTAATGCAGAAAGCAGACTGCAGTAATGTTATCCTATGGGAAAAAGTGTCAAATTTGGAGTGCCGTAACTTTGCCACCCTGTAATATTTTTTCACCGAAACACTGAAAGGCACATCTGTGAGATGTTGGCTGCATTCCCTTCAAATTTCAGCCCAAAAGACCCAACCGTTCTTTTGCAGCAGGTTGCCAAAGAATTGCTGTCAGTTTCCCACAGCCTGGAAAAGTACTGTCGAACTTTGTGAAAGCTTTCGCAAATTCATTCGACAGTGTCGCAAGTGCGAAAGTACTTTTTCCAGAAATTTGAAAAACATATTTCTGGGGTGTTTTACCCCAAAATAAAGACATGCCTAGCATCCTCAGGGTCCGACTAGGTGAATACAAAAAGAATTAGGTTGCTAGAGGGTCCCATATTTAAATGGCGAGCATTTTTCTGATCACCAACTGAAAACAAAATGGTGGATTTGCGACAGTAAAAGGGCCATTTGCGAAAGTAAAAACTGCATTTGCAACATTATCAAACTTTTTAACTTTTCCCATTGACTTATAATGGGAACTTGTTTTTTGAATAACTTTTGAACCATTTAATATTTTTTCATGAAATCTTCAAAAGGCACACTGGGGACCCTGGCCACATATTTTCTGAAGATTTTGGACTGTTTGCGCAAATCATGCGACCTGTAGAGACGACCGTAGAATTCCAAAAAAGCGCAAACGCGAGCGCAGATCACACTTAATTAACTCCACAGCCTTATATGCGACCAGTACAAAGCTTGGCAGATCCAAAGGCATATAGGTCTTGATTGTGTATTCCAAATTTCAGGCAAATCTGTCAAACGGTTGCAAAGTTATTAAGGTGCAAAATTTTGGGTTTAACATGTAAATGGCTCCTCAACCCTAACTGTGGTAATAATATATGTATATGTACTGTGTGTGTGTGTGTATATATATATGTCTTCTTTAGAGTATACCTAAGTTGTACATGCTGTATATTTACTCCATTGTATTTTCTACTGTTGCTTAACTGTACATTCAATTGTATTTCTGTATGTATTTCTACTGTATTTTTCCTACTCCCCCCCGACCCCCAGGGCACATCTGGAATTGAGTGGTACCCTGCTCAGTATGCCTGCCTGGTAAAACTCTTAAATAAATGTATATATATTGAATATGGTAAACAAATATTGTTAATCCCAAAAGCTGAACTTTATGTTTTTAGTATATAAATGTTTAAGAAAAACCTGTGGCTCTTTCAACTTGAATCAGAACACTGTGTCTATTGTTTTCCTTGGGAGCTGTAGTTTCAGGCACTCCTTAATTACTCTTTCCTTCTGAGGCCCCAGGTGGCTCTGATAATCATTTGTTCCAAGGGGTTTTAAGTCAATTTGAAGACATTAAGTATCTTCTGTTCTCCTAGTCCTTAATAAAATGCAAGGGCTCCACAACTCAATCACTCCACAGACTTGTTCTGTTGCTTGGTCCAGGTCCCAAACTAGTGTGTCTTGTTCCAACATGATAGATCCACCTCATGCCCCCCCCCACATGAATCACAAAAAGGTGGGGTGGATCTTTAGGAGCTTACAGTATGTGTGTGTGTGTTTGGGGGGGTATGCCTAGATGCAGTTTCAGGCACTCCTTAATTACTTCCCCAGGCAGCTCTGATAGTCGATTGTTGCAACATGACAGATCCACCTCATGCCCCTCCCACATGAACCAAAAAAAAAAAATGGGGGGATGGATCTTTAGGTGCTTCTCAGGTGGAGGTGGGAGTGGATCTTACCCCCCCAAAAAAAACGAATGCTGCCTCCCACTACTCAGGTTCCAGTTCTTGTACCGCCCATTTAAGAAAGAAAATAGTACCCTGCAACCATTGACTAACATGAAAGCATATTTATTTGAAGGCAGAAAACATTTCTTGGAGGAGGGTAAGGTGGAGGAGACTATTTACATCTTCAGTCAGTTCCACGGACAGAAAACATGACATCACTCCTTCGTACATGCAACGCTCCCGCAGGCTGCACCCTACTGCAGCCATAAAAACAAACCCAGCTCAATTGCTCTGGGACAGGAGGAGTGCCAAACTCTACACAGAAGCCTGAGATGAGAACTTGAGCGAGCTATGGCGAAATGGCCGCACTCTTCCGCTATGCCGACAAACCCGCCTGAAAAGAAAGCACATTGATGGCATCAATTAACGGGCTCCACACTGAAATGTGGGCTACTTTCAGCAATATATCCATGCAGATCACCCACCTGTAAAGTGTTCTCGAAGGGCTAAAGGAGACCACATCAGACCACAGCTCCCATCTTACCGAGCTGGAAGATGGAGTCAGTACTGCAGAGGACCGTTCCTCGGACTGGCAGAGAGGACTCGCGCAACTCCTAAAGGATGTCAAATACCTGAAGGCAAAGGTTAATGATCAAGAGAACCACACCCATAGAAATAACATGCGGGTAGTGGGGCTGCTGGAGTGTAAAGAGGGCAACAATCCTAATGGCTACCCATCATTTAGAGTTGAACTCCATGAGCAGTTCCTATGCAGTTGAGAGAGCTCACAGAACCCCAGGGAGAAAGCCAAAGCCTGAGGAGAGACTTAGACACTATTTTGTCAAATTTCTTTGCTTACAAAACTGGGAGGCAGTTTTCCGAGTGGCATGCAGCAAGGGCCCTATACAGCTTGAGAGACACAAAGTGAGCTTTTTCCCCTGACTATAGCCAACAACTTCAGAAAGAGTGCCAGATGTTTGCGGACCTCAAAGCCAGTCTATACCATAGAGGCTGGCAGTTTATTCATCAGTGTCTGAATACACTGAAATCCAGACGTATAGCTTCTCCCAAGAGTTTACCAATCTGTGCGGGAAGCAGAAGAATATACCAACAGGGAGGAAGTGGCGACTGTGGGCAGATCTAGCCAGCGCACTATGGACCCAGCCACCTGAAAAGGTAGGTATTCTCTATGTTTTTCACCCCTGGGACTGACTGTAATCCCTGTGATCCCCAGATAGGGCCCTCCTGGACCCTGCTCTACGCCATGACTCCTGCTGTCTCCCACGAGGCTGTACCTTGAAGTTCCATCAGCCCTTCTACTGGGGTTTCTCACTATTTAACTTAAACCTAACCAGAATGTGGAACTCCTGTGGGGGAGACGTGGAGCCAGGGAGCAGGGGGGGATACCGATTTGAGGCCACAGCAATGGTTTACGTCTTCACCACTGTAGCCAGAAGAAACTCCAGCAGCCCCTGAATTGAACACTGTCTTCCTTGTAAGGTGAAAAGACTGGACTTAGGCATGTCAAACCACGCTCTGTTTGCTACTGTTAACTGCGATGAGCACTGAGCCCAGTTAATAATTCTGGTTGTGATAAAACTCCTTTTAGAAATTTGCTGGGAGCTTCCCACAGCCCAAAGGAAATTACTGCAAATTTTTATGGTTGCAGCCCTTAAATGTCTCACATCATGTTGGTTGAAAGCAGAGCCCATACAGAATGGTAAAACAGGGTCCAGAGTATCAGTGACCTGGAGCGCATAACAGTGAGGCTACATCTCAGGAAGAGAAATTTAGGGACCTATGGGACCCCTGGTTCCAGATGTTCAGCTAGCAAGGCTCAAGGAGACTGCAAATAAAGGGACTCCAGGTGCTTATCCAAAATATGTTGCAATACTTTAAAGTAAACAAAAAGAACCAAGACTTTAACCTCCCCCCCTCCGTCCACCTGGCACCATATTTTTCGGAATTACGGGTGTCACATTTACTGTTTGTACCGCTGGTGGTGCGGGGAGATGGAGTGATGGCCCTCCTAAAGGGAACACCTCCAAGATTTATTTACAATAATTTTTTTTTCAACTTTGTATTTATTGCAGATTTATCATAAGCAATAACTTATAATACTATCATGTAAGGCATCACAATCATTGCATCTCATATACATTTAATGTAACAAGTTTAGTATAGCCTATACATTCTGGATTAAGAAAATTGGGGGTAATCTCTATTGTATGAACCAGAAAAATAAAGATTTTCAAAATAATCTGCACCCCTCAAAGACTTTTGGCGGTCAGACACAAAATTGGAAAGTTAAAAAAAGTAACACAACACAGAGTGTTGATATGACCCCAAATCCAAAGCTCAAGTCCTTATAATGGAAGCACAGAATAGCTTTACCCAAATGTCCCATGTTATTACTTAGAAAACGATATAAAAATATCAAAGCCACTCTTTAACTTTAAGAAATAGATTGCCCTATAAACACAGGTAGTAACATTCTTGATCTGAGTATCCAAATTGCTAAACTTGCAGCAAGCTTCACAAGGAAACAAATAAAGAAAGTTATGGTACTTCTAACAGTTCCATTCAAGTCTTCTCTTCTGATTCTTCTTGTTGTCTAGCCTGTCTAACATCGAACTCTTTAGCAATGGATTCGGCTTTTCCCCACTTCCTGAAGCTCTGTAAACTGAAAAGTCTGTCCTCCGTAGTGAATACAGAGCCGAGCTAGCTAAGCAAAGTGTGTCACCGAGGGATCTAAGACAGGCTCGGACAGCATCAAATCATTTTCTACGGGTTCTTGCTGCATAGGAGAGATGAGGAAATAGGTGTAGCTTGGCCCCGTTGTAGTTAAGATGGTCCATGGATCTCGTGGCCTGTAGGACTATATCTTAGGTCCCTGCGCTGGCTGTCACAATCAGGATTATACGGGGAACTTCATCCTGAGACCCTGCAACTCTTGGAGAGATTTGGTAGGCTTTCTGTATCTGACTGGAAATTAGATCCAAATTAAGGCGCAGGAAGCCAGGACAGCAAAAATTCCAGCAGATTGTCCTCATCTCTCCCCTCCAGGAGCCCAATCTTCCAAATGTGAGAAGCTTGACTCGCGTTCTCCAATGCCGCCAATCGGTAACGTAACTGAGAATTCTCCTGCACCAATTTAGAGGTTGTTGTTAAAGCTTGTGTAGCGACTTTCTCTGCGGAGGCAGCTGTATTTGAGACTACCTCTAATTTGGCATCTTGCTCTGTGAAACATTGCAGAATTGACTCCATTTTCAGATCGATTGCCTGCATAGATGTTTGCAAGACTTTCCAGGAGGTTCAGGCCCATCTAAAGGTGGCGTGGAGGTGGAAGCAGCCTGCACATCCACCGCAGAAAGATTTTGTTGCTGCTCCACCAGCCTTCTGTGTTCGATCCATTGTCCAATTTTGGTACCTAAATGCTCAGAACGGAGGCCACTGTCCGATTCAGCAATTGTTTCAGGGATAAGAGTAGCTTTAGGGCAAATTTTTTTATTTTTAATCAGTGGTAACACTGAGCTGAGCTACAGTGCATCTTGTCTATAGGTGTGCTCCACAATAATAAAGGAATATATAACTATAACCAATATTTTTTCTTTTCCAGGCATTGTACATACGATTAACTATGGAACTTTATGTTGGAGTTTGAAATGTTAAACGTTTTTATTAATTGTAGTTATCACAGTAAGTCTGGTTCCAAGTGGACTCTGAGAACCTGAATAGGAAAAGTATTCAAGTGAGAGACACATTCTTAAGTTTGTTAAAGTTGTCTAAGAGATACACAATTAACTAAGCTGTTAAACATCCTAACTTGTAAGTGAAACACTAATTGTGTACAGAATGTTGTAGAAACTGCACTTCTTTACATATGGAATCTATGTCCTATTCCAATCTTCTGACTTAAGATGAGTTAAAAAAAAAAAATTTGCTGGGACTGCTGGGATACTGTGGGAAGGGAATAAACTAAGTGATTTTGTGTGTCTTAACTACCTTCTTTCCTAACAGGTCTAGCGTGGTGGGGGTGGGTGGGAGGGTAAGGGACTGTTGTAACCCACCCGTCAAAATACTGACATGGCAACTCCAGAGAATGACATGGCAACTGCAGAGAAGTAGCAGACTCACAGTCTCCGGGCGGGTGGGGTGGTTCTGACCACATGGCTGCTTATTTGTGGGTCACATGGTCTGCTGTGGGTGCTGAACATACTGGAAAACAAAAGGAGTGATTGTGCCTTGGCAATCCCCCTTCCCCCTGGTTTGTCACTCTGTCACCGCCATCCCATAATAAGGGATCTTGCACCTTGAGGAGCACCCGAACCACCAAATTTGCAACCTCAGGGCCCGCAGCTTTGCACAGATCTCTGAGAGTATATACAAGAACTGGTGGGGGGAGACTGTGCCACAGTGCTCCATGTAGAGGCTTACATTACTGATGCCCCACATCGCAAAGTAGGTGAATATGTGAGCACCTCAAGTCGCATGACCACAGTCTTGAGCAGTCATGCAGAGAAGGTCACAATATTTATTGGAATAGGTGCTCCTCTGCTTGGGGCATGGATCAATGACCACCATGTAGCCTAATGCCACCATGGGGATACAGGCTGGATGTAGGCATGCTGAAATGTGCTATACTATAACCACTGGCTGTGTGTATCACTGTGTCCAGTCACCAGTTCTGTGTGAGACAAACATCCTTTTATAGCTTTGCTGGGATTGTTGGGGTACTGTGGGAGGGGAAATAATGTGTTTTCTATGTGTCATTACCAACCTTTCTCCCAGATGGTCTTCTGTAGGGAGGTGGTAGAGGTGGCAAGGAATGGGATTGTAGCAGTTCATCTCATCAAAATACTATAGTACCAGCATGGTGACTCCAGGTGGGGCAGACTCATAATTCCTGAGAGGGGGGTGGGGAGGTAGGGAGTGAGCAACTCCAATCGCATGGCTACTCATCCATGGCACATAGGGTCCACTCAGGGGCTGGACACACCACAAGAGTGATGGCTCCTTGGTGACACCCTGGTTATTCACCCTGTTCCATCATCCCAAAATGTGGGACCTGGCACCGGGGGGGGGTACTTCTGTACCAATAAATTTAGCAGCCTCAGGGCCCCAGCATCAAGCAGATCTCTGGGTCCATATATGGGAATTGGAGGGGTGGGGGGGGAATTGTGCCACAGAGCTCCACATGGCAGCTCATATCATAGGTGCCTCGCACTGCTGAACAGGTGCACAAGTGTGCAGTTTAAATTGCACATTTGCACTCTTGCATAGTCATGCAGAGAAGGTCACATCACTTCATTACTGGTGTGGCTCCACCACTCGGTATGTGGCTCATTGACCATCTTCCATTCTACTGTTACCATGGGAAAAAAGAATGCCAGATCCAGACCCAGACCCCATCTCTACCTTGTCTGCTGTCTGGTGTGGAAAGGGAACTAGCAAAGCCCTTAAAACAGTTCCCAATATGCTGACAAGTGCTGAAAAGAAAGCAGGTATACCCTGTTCTATGGTCTGGCTGCATTTGCTTTGGTCTCCTGGCAGGCAGCTGGCTGGGGAGGGATAAGGAAAGGGGAGAAGGGGCAAACATAAAGTTTTCAAATCGGAAGGGGTGCATGAGTCGCTTGAACCGGGTGTGTTGGGAAGGGAATCAGTATGATGTGATTTAGAGAGCCATGTGGCTGCTCAAACTCACCACATACTGCACTGTCAAGCAGGTGAAGCTATGAACAGTGTACACCCATGCAGATGTCAACCCACACATTTCCACAAAGTCTCACTTTAGTGTAATGTGGAGCTATACTCACCATCCACTGGCACATACCACTCACTGACTGCTTATTTCTGGTTAGGAGATGGTGGGCACTCCACTCCTCCTTGGGGTGAACACACATGGAGTGGAGCTCACAACCTGGGGAGGGGCACCCCAACCAACTACTGGAGGGGCTTCCTATGCTGGTCCTGATCCAAGACCTCTGAGACAATCAAGGAAAATGATAAATATTAACCCCACTGTGAATAATCTTAGGGGTTGTTCTATCTAAGAGGCATGCTAAGGCAAGATGTCATAAATGAATCAAGTTATTTGCAGCAGGATTGTTCTGGACCTTCCTGCTATGGCAGAGGGCTCTGTGGCTGCTGTGGAACATCACCAACACTAATCCACCACCAAGTCTGTAAGGGAGTTACACACCTCATTTGGAAAGGCTCTGTGGGAAGGACAGTATGGGAAGACACAGAGGGGATGAATGAGGAGTGGCTTTTACTTCTATTTTCATGTTTTGGGTACTCTTAAGTTGCATCTGAGGGGTTCTAGGGTTCCATATGGCATATTTCATTTGTTTTGTGTATATCATGCATATTTAATGGTAGATGTGATTAGCTACAAAGATGGAGGTATAGCCCACTTTTGCTTGTATATACCCAAACATGTACTTTTAACAATGGTGGATAACCTTAAACTCCTGACGTGGAACAGAAATGGTCTTAAGACCCATATTAAGTGGATTCAGGTCTTTGATTATATTAAAAGCAGAAACCGGAGATGGTTCTCCTTCAGCAGACTCACATGTCTAAGATGGAGTTCTCACATTAAAAAAAAAACTGGGGTCGGTGCAGCAGTTGGATTTCCGCTTGCGGCGCCAGTGACCGGGTTCAGGCGGACCCGGTGTTGAGGGCCAGCCGGAGAGGGCTCGAGCATCAGATGACTGCTTGCCTTCTCTCAGGGGAAGGACGGGGAAGTGACCCAGTGCTTGCTGACCCCTGGTGGAGGCTGGCAGCTTGGCAATGCACGGGGTCCCGCTAACTAATGGGACATGGTGAACGTCAGTGTACGCCTGATGTTAGTGGCACACTACGCCCCTGGGGAGTAAATTGGAAAAAGAGCCCTGTGGCCGATGATGTTCACCAGCTCCCACTGCTGCAAGACCTTGAACAGTGCACGGACCATCCCAGCAGCACCCGGGCCAAGAATTGCACTGGCTGCCCCACTGGTGCCTTCCCCCTCAGAGGAGAGGGACCCACCGGTGGCAGGTTACATCAGATTACCGGGGAGGGGCTGCAATATGGGGTGATGGGTGGCTCCATTGAGGCAGTGTGGCAACGAGGGGCATAGGAAGGCCTGAAGGAGGGCCAGGCCGCAGCTGGGGGAGCAAAAAAAAAAATGTGGGGAGGGGAGTGGTAGGCCTCTCTATTCAACTCAGAAAGCCAGAGGTATGACAGTGTGGAACCACCCAGGATCCCAGTTTAAGTTTGTTAAGGCCAGCAATGATCTGGGGGGCAGGGGGAGGAGTGATATACCCTGGCACACAAAAGCAATGCGATGGAGTGCAACCTGCTGGTGGGCTCCATTTATGCACCTAATATTGACTCCTCAGACTTTTTTCAAAAACTCTTTGTGGAAATGTTGAACTGGCAGGGCAGATGGATCCTGGGGAGACATGAACAGTGTCTAGGATGGGGTGATGGATCACTCCACCCACACCTCGCTAACTCATGATAAAAGCACCAAAGCCTTAAAAATACTAGCTGCTGATCACAGCTTGGTAGATGTGTGGTGGCACAGGGCTCCAGCAGGACAGAGTACACATTTACTCTCAAACATATGCCTCATATGCTAGAATAGATGTGCTCCTGTCTCTACACATCTTCTGGTGCATGGAAGGATGGTGTGACATGGGCATGACTCTATACTTATATCAGACCATGCCTACAACACGGCCTCTATGGAGTGTGGGGAGCCTTCAGTTCAAGTCCTAGCAACTGGACCCTACACTGCTGAAGCATGGGATACAGAACTTACATGAGGGTCAAGATCAAAGAAGTTCTGGAGTTTAATCGCTGGGTGACACCTCTCGTTCCACAGGTGGGAAGCTCTAAAGGCCTTCATTAGAGGCTGCACATCATATGTGAGTCACACCTAGTGGCTGGCTCAGTCCCAGCTCCAGACTCTTAACAGAAAATGTGGCAGTATGCAAATGAGCCCACATGACCAACCATACTCCTCAGGGCTACCAAATACTGCAGGGAGTAAGGATGCAGCTCAGTGCCTTTACCAGGAAGCAGCTAAGTGACAGTTGCTGCTAGTGCGGCAGGATAGTATTTCGATGAGGACAGGAGTGGCAAATGGTTGGCCTGGAAACTAAAAGCTAAATCAGAGGCCACTCACATCAGTACCATCACTCTAGTGGATGGAACAGACCCATTCATGTGCAAACAAGAAATAGGTTCACTAATCAATGAGAACATTTGCCCATAAATCTGTATCACTAAAACAGGAAATTTTTTTGGGGGACAGGTAACTGGTTTCTCATTTTTTTGATAGTACTGAGTGGAGATGTTGAATCAAATCCTGGAACTAAAATTAATAGGATTAAAATAGCACATGAAAATGTGAGAAGTTTGGCATGTAAAATAGATGCTTTCAGGATCTGGGTGGATAAAGAAAAAACAGACGACATGGGATTATCTGAAACATGCCTACAGAGGAACTGAAAATAGTAAAATTCAAGTGAAAGGATATCGATCACAGAGAATGGACAGGGGTAGTAGGAGGAGGTGGGAAAATGTTATGTATTAAGGACAGCTTGGGATAATTTAAAACATTTTTTCCAAAAATTTGGAAGGAATGGACTGCTTAATATTTGAAATATTAAAAACTAAATTAATAGTAGGACTCATTTATGCTTCACCTAGAACAAAGTTTAAATATTTTGATCTATTGGTTAATAAATTAGCTGACATAGTAAGAGATACAAATATGGTATTGACAGGTAATTTCAATGCAAATTAGAGGACAGAGATTGGGGGAGAGTGTGGAAGTTTTGGGGTTAAAGCAGGTGATACAAGACCTGACCAGGTGCACAAAGAATACAGTACAAGGTTCTGTTTTGGATTTGTTTGTTTCACGAGATCTGGAAATAAAACATGTAAGCATTAATCCACGACAGAGGAGGGCTCTACTAGGGGATCAATGCCTGGTTGGGGGGGTGCACGAGGCTGCAGGCTGAGTGCTTCAACTCCCTGTGAGCATTAATCAGTAGTAGAAGCCCGACTCTGGAGTGGATTATCTTGTAACATGGGCAATATGGAAATTACTTCTGTACCATTATTACCTGTTATATATTTTAAATACACATAGATCCATTGTTTCACAACACATGAGTTGGAATAACAAATATACACTACTTTTGATTTTGTCACAACCATATTTATTCACACAGTGGTGTTTTTTTGTTTACACATTAACATGTTTCTCATGGAAAGGAAACACAATGATGAGTGTAATCTTTTGTTTCTTTTTAATAACTTCATGTAGAAAACATTGTTATTTAACTTGGATATCTGGTTTCCTCGATCTCTGTTACATATGTTGAGATGGATTCCTATCTCATTTGCATATTTTGTTGATGTGGGTGATCCATTATTTACAGTGTTCTACTACTGTCACCTCGCTGCTGTTGTTTTAATGATCATAAAATTTTTTCAGTACTACACTACAGAGAACATGTAAGCCTTAAATACAGATTCTATTAAATAGTATGGACATTTGACTTATCTGCATGGTGCTGGATGGAAATATTGGATGACTTCTGAATCCCTGTTGAGTTTGCTGTGCATGCGATGCTCGACACAGAAGGTAGGCTCCTTTCCCCATATTGTTCATCGACCCAACGAGTAATACCGCTCACTCCACATATGGAAAATGTAGAGGTGAAATTATCCATTTCGTGTTTCTGTTTTACTTATACTATCCACGTAGATACAAAAATGGCCATCGGGTGGGTGGGTGAGGAGACACATATTTATTTATGGGAGCGGAAAGTGCATTTTGTTAGTGGTTTCAATGTTGTACTACAGTACTGGGGAGTATTCTATGCGACTTTATGGTTTGGTGGATGTCACAGGAGTAGCAGTAATGGGCATTACTGCGGGATTAATACCTGCTTGATTTTTATCACCTGGTGGATTTCAACATATCGGGATGCTGCTATTTGGCTGTCATTTATTACCATGTTACAAGTAGGAGTAATGCCTTTGAATATGGGAGATCATTGTCCAATAAAATGTTTGAAAAATTGAAACAATCATATTAAAACTAAGATTGAGACATACTGGGTATCAGACTTAGTTGATAATAAAAATGTACCATGGATTTCAGATAAGATAAAAACTCACATTAGAATTAAAGATAGATTATGGAAAAAAAAAAGCTTAAATAACAAGCAGATTGGAACACTTTCAAAAAATGGCGTAACAGGTGCACAGAGGAAATAAGGATAGCAAAAAAAGCAATATCATAAAAAAAGAATAGACTCAGCAAGAAATCTGAAGAAATTTTGGAATTGTGTTAAGAACTTGCAAAAACCAATAAATACAAGGACCCCAATACATTTGATAAATGATAATTTATTAGTAGAAGAACAAAACAAAGTAGTAGAAATATTAAATCTATATTTTACTGACTTACCAGATTTGACAATACAGACCCCTACTACTAAAACAGATATCTCATTACAAGAAGTTATACAAGAAGAAGAGTTAAGGAAAAGGGAAATACACAGAAGACATCCTAAACTGTGTTTTAGGTTTAAAAAGCTGACAATCAAATAAGTAGAAAAATAGTTAAAAAACCTAGAAATGAATAAGATGGGGAGGGGTTGTACAGAGTGGAACGAGATTCCTGAAAATGGGGCAGATATTCTGGCCACTCCTAATATATTTGTTCAGCTGGAGCATGTGTAGCTCTGGCTTCCCAGAAGTTTGGAAGGTGAGTAAAATAGTCCCCATTTTAAAGGGGGAGCTACCTTGCCTACAAACTATAGACCAATTGTTTTATTATCAAGCCTATCTAAGGTTATGGAGAGACTGGTGCATGGACAACTCTGCCAGTATTTAGAGCAAAATGGATTGATGTCTGATGGTCAGCATGGTTGTTCAGGCAGGAGGTCCACGGACACCACCTGATTGATTTCAATAACTGGTAACAACTTCCTGAATTTGAGCAGGTGGTGTTCATGGACCTCAGTAAGGCCTTTGACCTGGGTGACCACAGGATATTGATACAAAGACTATACAGGATGGGGTCACATGGAGCCTTTACAGTGGTTCAAATCTTATTTATCAGAGAGAAAGCAATGTGTGATAAATGGATCTTATGTATCAAATGAGAGAAGTAAACCCATTTTGGGCCCTTTGCTCTTCAATGTATACGTGAATGATCTGACCAAATATATGGTTAACAGTGAGGTCCAACTGTATGTGGATGACACTGTACTGGTGGGGTCCACTAACATTCATACCTCACTGAAGCAAAAATTTCAGGAGGATTTGATTTTGATGGAATCTTGGTCTAATAAAACATCTTTTAATAAACAGAAAAAAACCCTCAATGCATCTACTTTCTATCTGGGAGAAAGAAAAATCAAAATGAAGAACTGGATATTAAATTTAGTAATGGGTCTGCAGTACATAATATAAAGCACTATAAATATGTAGGGGTCCTGAATGACGATAGAATGATTTATAAAGAACATGTAAATCAAACAGTAAAAAAATGGAATCAGAAACTGGGTGCATTGAGAAGAGTATCTAACAGTCTGACAAGGGGGAAACTTGGTTAAAAATAGTGAAGCAATTATTCAATCTAGTTTTAGAATATGGATCTCTGATCTATAGGAATTCTACAAAATCAGTATTATGTAAAATAGATCAAGTGACTATAAATTTGCGAGATTTGTAACTAAAACTGCATACGGGATCAATCACTGTAAGTGTATCAGGCGCTGGACTGGCTAAGGCCAGAGGGAGAAAAAAAAGATTATACTTATGGATTTCTTGGTGCCATAAATTTATTAACTTAAAGGAGTCACATCCATTATGACATTTAATGAAATATGAAATATTGGGTGATAACAGATATAATTTGAGAGCTAATGATTCTAAATTGCCAGTATGTATGATATATAATAGTTTTGGAGATGTAACATTACAAGTAACTACTGCTAAGGCCTGGAATGCATTACCAAATGATATAAAAACTATAAAAAACTCTTCACAAATTTCAGAAAGATATTAGAAAATTTCTAAGCTGTAAATGTGAATGTTATTCATGATCCCTATGCTCATGTCTAAATATGAATTTAGGAGTCTAAATGATGAAACCAAGTGCTAATGAAATATTGTATTTTATAACAAATGCATACATATGTTTTGTCCTAATGTGTAACAGTGTGTTTATGTGTTGAAACTTAAGTGTCAATGTACTTTTGTATTTTATAACAATTACACAGTAAGTTGTTGAAAATAGTGTTTTACCTTAACAAACGGCATCCTCTATAAAAAATAAACATTTTATCATCATCATCATCATCATTTAAAATAGGAGATTACTTCTGGAGGTACTGCCAGACCCTATATGCCTCTGAGAGGTCCCCAGCATGCCCCAAATGGGGCAGTTTGACAAGCTGTCCCCCTTGCCCCTTGTGCGTCACGAGGTGACCTCCTCCAATGATTATCCATTGGAGCAGTCTGAGATAAAGATAGTGGTCTGGCAGTTCCAGGGTGTGGAAGACCCCAAAGCCCAGATGGCCTTCCAATCAATTTTTATTAAATATCCCTCCTTCATCTGGAAGAACCACTTTGGAATATGCTCCAGGAGAGCACAGAAACTGAAGTATTGCCCCCCTCCACACAGCCACAGTGATGATACTGCCCAAGCTTGGTAATGACCTGAAGCTAATTACCAATGCTACTAATCCTGCTACCGTAAGATCTGTACCACAGATTACCACACTTCTAGGTGAACCCCTGGACTTCATAAGCAAATTTAAATGCCTAGGAGTCTGGACTGACCACCAACTTTCCTTCCTCAATCACATCGAGGAACTGATAAAAAAGCTCAAGCAGAGGCTTGGCCTCTTTTACAGGATCAAACACCTACTTACCTAGGATGCTAAGAAGAGACTGGTCCAAACCACTTTCCTTTCAATTCTGGATTATACTGACTTCCTCTACTGCCAAGGCCCTGCTTCTGTGCTAGCCAAACTTGATACACTCTACCATAGAGCCATAAGATTTATCTCTGGTGCTCCGTATTCCACTCATCACTGCGCCCTTTACTCTGAAGTAGAATGGTCATCCCTCAATTATAGAAGACAAAGAAATGCTGCTCTCTAGACATACTGAGCAATCACAAAGAAGCTGCCTCAATACATATCTGATTGTCTTCCTCAAAGTATGGTAGGTAAGTATACTCTGAGAAGTTCCTCCTACATCTCCCTAATTATACCCAAAGTCAAATTGCATTTTGGCAGGTCATCAATAAGACATGCACTTCCCCAACTCTGGAACAAACTGCAAAAAACCTTGAAGCTGACCCACCCTATCAATTTGTCCACCTTCAAAGTGCTATATGCATGCTCTGTCAAGGAGTCCTGTAATTGCTTCCCCTGATTTTTGACATATGTCTTCAGCCAACAGAGGCTCTTCACTCTGGTGTCCCCCGGCACCTTCAAACACTTTTTATCCCCTTCTTTCCTCCTCCTGTCTCTCCTGTGAGTTGCTCCATGCTTAACCTGTTTATTAACTTTCTCCTTATATGCTTATTACAAGGCTTTTTTTCCCACATGACTACCTGCAAGCTCCTTGTATATACTGAAATAGTTATCTGCCATTTTTTTATTTGTTTGTATATTGTTACAATTCCCAATTGTATCCTGTTTCTTTTGTATATATTTGATTTGTGTAACCTTATTCTGTGTATTGATCATGTGTACTGCCCAGGTCCACCTTGAAAATGGGTTTTCTCAAAGGTGTTTCACCTGGTAAAATAAAGATTTTGATTGATTGATTGATTGATTGATTGAAGCTATACCCTTCATACCACCCAGTTTCACTTTTGACAGCAGACTCCAAAATCATGGCCATGGCCAAGGTAATGGGGACTCAGCTGGAGACAGCCCTCCAATTAATAATTTACACAGACCAGTCAGGGTTTGTCAAGGGTTGACAAGGCAAAAATAACCTTAGATGCACCCTGAATGTACTGTGACAGTGGACAGTGGGACAAAAAGTTAAATGGAAGCAGACCTGGCATCATTGCCCTCGATGCTGAAAAGGCATTCAACTGTGTGGAGTGGGGGTTCCTGCATCACATCCTGGAAAGATTTGGGCTGGTGGCCTACATCAGGGGCTGGGTCAAATGTTATAAAACACCCCTCAGCCCAAATAATAACCAACAGGCAGCTAAGTCTTTGCCCTACGAGGGGCATGCGAGGGTGACCATTATCACCTATGATATATGTACTCACACTGGAGCCCCTGACCTCTGCATTTCAGGCTGCACAGGATACATAAGGGCTGATGCATCACCACAAATTAGCCTTATTCATGGATGGCCTCTTACTGTATGTCAAAAACCCATCTCAGGCCATCCCCAGGACAGCTGGGATCCTGAAAAAATATGGGCACCTAGCAAGCCACAAAATTAATTGGGGAGAGTTAGCTGATGCTTCTTGGAGGAGGTTAGTCACCCATGACAAGCTGTAAGACACACAGCTGCAGAAAGTGGCTGCACTCAGATACCTGGGGATAATCATACCCAGTAAAGACATATATGACATAAACCTCCCTCTCTTAAGAGAAATTAAAACCACCTTGGAAAGATTGGCCTCACTTCCTCTATCCATTCTAGGGTGAATTAATAGTGTAATGGGGGGTGTGTGGCTTGGTAGCAGGCTGGAGGATATGCTCCTTTTAGAGCTCCCAAGGGACTGAGCCTATTTTAGATTAAAACCTACTTTACCATAACTTCTTGATGCCATTCTTTCTTTTTTTTGGCTTGTATTTCTCTCCCTGTGGCTCCGATCGGTTGGGACATCCCGACCGACCTCCCGCCCTCACATCTGACATCAGGCCACCTCCTCAATTCCCCCACAGATTACCCCCTGTGGCGGTGTGGTGAGGAGCTCCCCCGTAGCTGAATTCACCGAGATGGATCCAGATGAGGAGGTGCCATTTGGGTTGGGCTGCGGAGGTCGGAAGCTCATGCTGCCCGACTGGAGCCACTTTTTCTGCTTTTCAGTCCCCTGGAGTGAGGCATGCAATGACTCCAATGGAGGGAGCGCACACACATCCTCATGCTCTCCCTCCAGGCGTCAGCCCCAACTCCACCTCTTTCCTACAATGTCAGTGCACTGCCCCCCAACCACCGCTAGGGGCCAGACAAGAACTGACCACTGTCTTTCCCCCCCTCCCCGGAGAAGGAGAGCAGTCCCTCGGATGCTCAATCCTCCTCCCCCGTCAACCCCTGGTGGCCCATACTTGTTCCCCAACACTGGTTGCAGATGTGGTGCGAGGTAAGGCGACCAGCACCTCAACCCTCAGCGCCACCAGGCTGGATTTCTTTGATGCCATTTTGCAAATTACAGCAGCTTTTAAATTACAGAAACTGAGGATGGGAAAACAACAGAACACAGCCCCACCAGTTGACTTTTTTAAGCCAAAGACGGCTCAGACACGAGGTGGTGGGCCACAGCAGCAAGATGACACCTCAAGCTGTAGTGGAACTAGTTTTGACGAGGTATCTCTCAGCACTGAGTTCAACCCTCGTCAAGTTAGTCAAGACCATACAGGACATGGATAAAATTATTGGATGCTTTGACACCCCTGGTAAGCACTTTGGAAACCTGGGTACATGGAATTGAACAACGTCTGCAGCGGGCTGACACCGCGTCTCTCAAGTCTATGGATGCCACTGTGAAGCTGGTGAAGGAAAATTATTTTCTTAAACGGACTGGAAAATGCAGACAATCAGACCAGAAAGTGAAATCTTAGACTTATTGGTGTTCCAGAACAGGCGGAAGGGTAAGATCTTCTCTCTTTTATACAAACGATGCTCCTGCAAATCCTTGAACTGTCAGAGGAGGATTCAACCCTAGCCTTTGAAAAAGCATATTGCATTACACCTCGCAGGGCGGGTGCAGTGGGGCCATTGACCCTGCTTGTGGTGTGCACTGGAGTGGGAGTGCAAGATAGGATCCAGGACACAACAAAGCAAAAATGACATCAACGTTTTGAAGATGCTGAGCTCTTTTTATTTCCCGACCTCTTCTATTCTACTAGACAGCGCAGAAAGGCCTTCAATAGGGTACGTGCCTCTGTGTGGCCTCAAGATCCTGCAACAGCTTCTCATCTCAGCTAAAGGAAAGGTGGTGTGAATGGCCATATATCTTTTCAATGATCATGCAAAGTCTGGCAAATTGCTTACGCAGATTGAGGCTGAGATGGCTGGGATGGAGGGGACCTCATTTGAAGATGGAGAGCTGGATGGAACGTGACTCTTTTTTGGGACTTTGTGAGTATGGACAAAGAATTCACAGTTAATGTGGCCCATTAATCATCAAATTTTAACTTTCTACTCACTCTTGTTGTTTTACATTACACGGGGAGACCTAAATGACTCTGCCACACCTCTGCTCCGTCTGCATGTTTGATAGCCTAATTGCGGCAACAATCTTGAAACATTTTCATGTGCATATGTTGTATTTTTACTTACTTCTTTCTGCTTTAATGTTTATGGATTGATATGGCTTCAGTTATGTCAGTTGCACGAGAAGTAGTAGCTGCGTGGTGGAGTAATGGCGTTGTCTGATCCCTTCGCACCTTCTAGAGATGGTCCATGTGGCCAGTATTGCTATGATTAATCTTAGCTCCTTTTTGTATCAAATGTTATACATTTTTGTTTACATTTTCATTAAGGAGATTAAGTGGAGTTACACCCCTACTACTGTTTTATAAGGGGTCTGTAATCATTTCAGACTGTGATCGACTGGCTAAAGTGCTCCTATACTGCTTCTTTTTTTTTAACTTTCTTTATCCCTCCTGGTCTCTGGCAAACCGAGGCATCTCTTGGGTGGAACTGCTCTACCTCAAGCCCACCACCTGCTTGAAACCCATCCCCAACTGAGGAATTGGGTACTGAGTCTCCCTCCTGCCAGGCCCTACAGGAGGCGGGGGACCACGGACAGTTAAGTCGAGGTCGGGGCAGGCACTGAGCATGTGGGCTCAGCCACTGAGGTTCCACCATTGCCGCCCCGGCACCAGGGTTTTCCACTTTTCTGATTCCCCAGCACGGGGACGCACAAAGCTGTCCAGCATGTGACATGTGCAATCCTACCCATGTCTGTAGGATGGCTGCCTGACATCGACCCCCTTCTCAAGGTCCCTGACTGCAGTGCACCCAGTCTTAACTGGGCACCACTAGCGTTGCAGGACGTGGACTCCCCCTCCCTCCCAGAGGAGGAAAGCAGTCCATTGGACACTCAATCCTCTCCTCCCCGACAGACCCCTGGCTCCCTGGGCTCAGTCCCGAACCCGGATCACCGGTGCACCATGAAGTAAGACTGATGTCTTAGCCCTCAGTGCCACCGGGCTGGCTCTCCTATATTGCTTCTTACTTTACATGCTTGCTGTGTTTGTAATGCCTAATAGTAATATTTCCAGCAGGTTTGTTTAATCTAGGTAAATGTTAATGTGATCTACTGATGTTTTATCTACAGGTTCACAATTGGGGATACAGTTCTACATCAGTCTTAATCTTTGTCTTTCTATGAGGATATAGTAGGCTTGCAGCCAGAATGGTAACATTGGAATCGCTGATGTCTTTTTACATTATTATACATTATCCCGATAAAGCTCTGTGCTGTTATAAGCCATTGAATGTATTTTGATTTATCAATACCTTTTGCTGATACTTCCCTCATGTGGCATCTTAAGGAGGGTGTCTAGTTTAATCCTTGTTAAGAGAATGTTTCTTTAGTCTAACATGCCTGTATCCCTCTATGTATCTTTTAATGCAAGCTTTGCTCTAAAACATATAAATAAAAAAGTTTAAAGATATATGCATCCTCCCCAAAATTCTTTATCTTTTTCATGGGCTGCCTACACGACTCCCTGGGAAGGCATTTTTTCTAAGCTAATGCCTGCATAGGCAACTTCATCTGGAGGAACAAACCAGCCAGAGTTCGGGCTTCGGTGCTGCAGTGCCCAGGGAGCATGGGGGCGTTCCCTTCCATATATGTATAATTACTATTTGGCGGCCTAATTGGCTGACCTGGAGTATGGGGGTGGGGAACAGGCTGGCTTGGCAGGAGATGGTGGAGTGGCAGGAGGAACACCCAGTGCTGGAGGGAGCGTTAATGACTGGAATCTCGGATATCACATTGATCCCGTTAATATTCCTTTTTTGGATCTTACTTTAAAATTTAGTGCTAATGGTAACATTATTACTGAAAACTATCGTAAACCTACTTCAGGTAATACTTTGTTGAGATCTGACAGCTCTCATCCCAAACACCTTTTAAAAGGAATCTCTGTAGGTCAGTTTTTAAGAATTCATCAAAATTGCTCAGAGAAACGAAGGGGTTATGATCCCTCTTTTCTTGAGGAATCAAGAAGTAAAGCTTGGGGAAAATTCAGAAAAGAACTGTTGTCAACAAAGACCCCTAGTTCAGATTTTGATAATTGGATTAATTTTATTACATAATTGAATTCTATAACCCCCAAAGTACCAGGTCTTTTAAAAAAATGCTTTGCATACTGTATATTGGGGACTGATACAGATTTGGTTAGAACTGTGTGTGTGTGTTTTGTGGGGGTCTCTTAGAGTTGTTTACCATAAAGGTAAGATCATTAGAAACTTGGTAGTACACAGACATCTGGGGTAATCTGATGTCCAAAACCATATGGGGTTACCAGTATTACCCTAGGGTTCTCTTCTTTGTGGTCCATGTAACATATGTGGATATATGAATCAAGAAAAATATTTCACTAGCCCCGAAAATGACCAAAAAGTATCAAATTAGACAATTGAAATCTTGTGGAACTCCTTTTGTTATTTATGCCCTGTGGTGTGACTGTCCCTCTCTTTACATTGGTCGTACTATTAGACCAATAAAGTAGAGGATACAGAACATGTTAGATCTGTAAAGAATCCAAATAGTGAAATTCCAGTAGGTGTCCATTGGCGGCAGTGCCATAACTCTGATGTCAGTAGTTTTCACTTTCTTGAACTTCATCAGAGATCATTTAGAGGGGGATCAGAGTCAAAAAATTGTTAATACAAAGCAGAGTCATTTAGGAATTAGTGGCCCTTAATCTGCAGGGCCTTAATGATGATTGTGATATGGGCCCTTTTCTTTGAGGCAAAGGGAGTTTTTTTTAATCTTTTTATTATTTTTCTATAAAAAACATAAACAATGAATCACAAGTGGAGGGAGTTTTTTAATGTGCAGTATGTAGCTGGCCCAGTAGCACTGAGGGTTGAGGTGCTAGATGCCACACCTTGCACCACACCGGTAACTCGGGTTTGGGAGTGAGCTCGGGCCACCGGGGGTTGGCAGGGGCAGGGGAGGATTGGGCATCTGGAGGAATGCTCTCCTCTCCTGGGGGCAGGTGGGTGCGTTTGCCGCAGTATCAGTGGCTCCCAGTGGTGGCTGGGGGCAGCACGACTAGCGGCAGCTTTCCAGAGGACGGGGGTGATGGCAGATACCTTACGCGCGGGTGCAGGAGTGCGTCCATTATGTGCAGGGTGTCCTTGCATGTTCACACTCCCCAAAGGGGAAACGGAACACAGGAAAAGCCCTGGTACCCGGATAGGTGAAGGGGGGGCCAAGGATGCCTACCACGCCCACAGTCAGGTCCTGCCTGGCCGGTCGCTGTGTCTCTCCTTCTCTCCTGGCTGCCCTTCTAGATTGTTGATAGAGTGCTGGAGGAGTTAATGGCAGTCCCACCCCAGGGGCTTCAGACCCTGGGGGAGGCAGTCAGTGGAGCTGGAGGAGAGCTCCCAGGAGCAGCGAAGCCGGTGCAGGAGGATCTCAGATGGGGCGGGAAACAGGCACCCCCAACCCCACTAGAGAAAGGTCTATGGGGCCAGTGAGGAGGTAAAACGAGTTTAAACAAATAAATAAATAAATAAAAATGTGCAGTATGTATTTTTATTGTGATCTTTGTTATTATTATTTTGTTCAGATCTTTTGAGATCCTGCCATGAATTTTGATCTTCTTGGCTCCATTTTGCATTTACTGTTTAATTTGTATTAAACGTTTCCTTATTACTCACCATCTTTCATATATGGAATTTACTACTTTGTGGATATATATTCTGTTTCCGAAATTTAATTTTTGCAAACTATTTCTCTGCTCATTTTTTTTTAATTACATTATTGTCATATTTGTATTCACTAACATTTGTTTCAGTTTTTGTCTGGGGCAGGTGTCTGATTTATGGGACAGTTGGGGTGCATTTGGGCTATGTTAACGTTTCTTGAATTGTGCATGGTCACTTTAAATTAGGCATATATATTGTATGATGTGTAGCCCATCTGGTCACTGCCCCCAAGAACTCAGGAAGTGTTTGAAGTGCTGAGGTCAGCTGTTTGACTTGTCCATTCTCATTGTGGTCCATAATAAATCCTCACTTACAGCAGTTTACTGTGTGGAGTTTACTCACTGAGCGCTTTTTGCCTTCTAGTCTGGTGAGTGTTCTTTTTTTTTACAAAAGCTGCTCCTCACTTTCCTGTTGTGCTGGTTTTTGGTTTGTTTCTTGTCAATGTTGGAGGGGACCGTGAGCTCAAAAATGTTGGCCTCAACAACTTGGGAGGGTCCAAAACCCCTTCACCCAGACCATGGTGCAGGCCTGGATAACTGTACATAAAATAATCAGCCACAAAATGGGTTTGTTACCTCGAGTGGGGTTACCACAGGCCTTCAGAGACATGACTGGCTATGAGGTTTTTACATATTGAGGCCTGATGGCATGGTCCATGCAGGGCCTGGCACCCGTGGACCAACTACGTGAGGGCGAAACCCTCAAATCCTTCATGCAGCTGAGAAAAGACTTTGGCCTGGACCTGTCAAACTTTTTTTGTCTAAAAATATGTAACATGCTCACCAGAGCCACGAGAGGCACACCAACAGCTCCGCACTAGGATGAACTCGCACAGGCATACTATTACAGCAAAGAAGACTGAAAAACCAGTGGGGCACCACTTCTCCCAGCCTGACCACTCAATCTCAGATATATCAGTAATGGTCTTAAAAGGAAATCTCAAAAACACACAACACAGATGAGCTTTTGAGATTAAACTTATTTTACATCTCAATATGGTAGCAGATGGGATGAACGTTGATCTTGGTTTTATGGGACACTACAGAAACTAACATCCACAGACCTCTTCTTCTTCAGGCTGGCATATTATAGGACTTCAGCATGTGTGGGATGTGGAGTGCGTGTGTGTATGTATGTGTGTGTGTTATGTATTTGGGGTATGTGATATAATAGGTGTGGGGCTTGCTGTCACATTGAGGTAGGCCTCTATTTAGATAAATGGAGTTATAATGTGTTACTATTCTTACTTCACACACATAATGTATATTAATTCCTCCTTACTTTTTATCTTTGCCTGGGGGTGGGATTGATTCCATTGCACCATATTCAGATTACCTAGCCTGCTACTGTACATACAGGAGTGTTATCATATACTGTCACATATAAAAAATCTTTTTAACTCTGTACATATTGGGGTGCGTGATCTCATTTGCATGGGGGTCCTGGACAGATCTTTTTACATTAGGCTAATATTGTAGTAATTTGTGGATATGTAGGTATGTTAGACTTCTGGTCTTACACACATACTTTATATTTACTTCTAGTTACCTTATCCTGGGGAGGGTGGCAGGTTTATTTCATGGTAGTTCTATCCAGAATCCTTGGAAATGTTACTATGCAGATAGTAGTACGGTTAAATAGTGTTGCATTTTTGCTCTGTAGGTATTAGGAGACATGAGCCCTTTTACTTAGGGTTTCATGACAAGTTGAAATCCTTTGAGGGAACAATTGCAGTGACTGAAGTGAATAAGGGTTCACTAGGAGAGTGTGTGTGTGTGTGTGTGTGTGTGTGTGTGTGTGTCTGTGGGAGGGAGAGAGAGAAGAGAAAAAGGGGGAGAGAGACAGAGAGAAAGACATCTCCTTAAAGTTATAGATTCCCACCCACATTATGGTGATGTGGGGTGGGTTAGGTGTATTGTTTGTATGAAGCGGAGGAGAGAAATTACATTTTATCTCTTTTCAGATTCCTTAGACACTTGTGGTACATCAAGTTATTATATTCTCAGTGTATATTGACATCAGTACATATCAGGCTACATGGTCTTAATTCCTTGAGGTTCCTCGACCAGAATTTTTGTTTGACACTAATATTGTCAATTTATATTTAAATTATCATTTATATAGTCCTGTCACTACAGTAGAGGTTTTTGAAATTTATTCAGCCTTATATCTAGCTTGAGAGTACAGCTGGGTGACAGGTACAGCTAGGTTTTACACATCACACAGTGTGCACTGATGTTTTTAAGACAACTTTACTGGTACATTCTTGTCTATAATGCAGACATTGAAACTTCATGAGCCCTATAACAATCTTAGTTTGTCTTTAATCTGGGTGGGGGTTGCCTTTCAGTAATCACATCCTTATACAAACTGTGACACTCATAGCTTGATTTAGGAGTCATCTGCTTCAGTAGTGTTATCTTATGTCAATTAAATTTATACGAAGTAGGATTCTTTGCATGTGTGTTCCACCAAGCACCTTTGACCCAGGTTCCCTCCTGGCTGAAGGCAGTATGATACTGTTAAACTTCTCTGACATCATCTTCTGTATTTTTTAAATGAGTATTTTAAACCAATGGGGATTTTTTTTCTGTTTTTTTCTGCATTATCTAGCTGTTATAAGTGTATTTTCTAAACAACTGCCATGAGCTTCTGAAGAAGGACTGGTTGGTCCAAAAGCTAGAGCACTTTGTTCTTGTTGTTACATCTATGTTGGTCCATTAAAAGGTATCAAATCATTTGCTTCTGGATCAAGGCCAAGAAAGGGGAGGTAACCTAGAGTTTTAGCCTACAGAACAAGTCATCTATAAATCACAACCAGGATCCAGGCCATTATCCTCTCACTAGAGGCTCTTACAAGGGAGTAAACTAGACCCCTTGACCCATCTCAAAAGCAAGTGGGCAGAGGATCTATGTCAGGATATGTTAGAAGAAGCCTGGCAGTGAGCCTTCCACCATACCATGTTTGGGGCAAAAAACAAGCTTCACCAAATTCAATACAACTTCATGTCTTGGGCCTATTACACTCTGAGCAGATGCCACAAAATAAGAGTTGAGGTGGACCCCATGTGTCCAAAATGTGGGGTGGAAGATGGAACCTTCCTCCAAATGGCCCTGACATGTCCCCAGCTCAAAGGATTCTGGTGGTATGTCGATAGAATTATGGAACAAGCAAACTGGTCTACCACAACCTTTTGCCCCTCAGGAGTTACTCTTAGGGGTTGAATCCTCCATATCATTTTCCAAAAACTACTCATTTGGGGAATGGCCCTCATCATGGCAAAGAAAACAATAACCTAGATGAGTCCTTCACAGCTTACAGTAGTTCAATGGGTGAAGAACCTGTTAAGACTGTCTGCCTTAAAATAGAAAAGGCTCAAGTTGATGCAAATGGCCAGGGGGAGGGTCTTTGAGACCATGTGGCAGCCAACACTAAGAGTACTGGAAGACGGGAGGTTCCCTGGGTAAGTCAACCTGACAAAGAGGTGGGAAGATCCCGATTACGCCTACTTACTGGCTAGGGACCTGACAACGGTGAGCTACCTAGCCATCTGGGAGGACCCTCTTATGCAGTTGTACTACTATGACCTTGCATCCCAATTGGGTTGCAGCTTCAGGCTGGGTCATCTCAGTGTTGGTTAAAAATACCATAGCTATCTGCCTGTAATGTGAGATGAATTTGACTGTAATTTCATTTTGTAATGCTATATGTGGTGTACTTATATAGTGATGTTTTGTGTAACAGCAATGAGTTTGCCATGTTAAAAGTTCAACAAAAATATTTTACCCAAAAAAAATTTTCTTCAGGCTGGATTTAGAAAACATTTTGCAAAGATTTTCCCATTTGGCTATATGTTAGCAAATGTGCAGGCTACATTTACGTCCACATGCGGGTTTATTAAAGTTCGTCTTGGCGATTTTGAAGAGAATCATTAAACTGTTTTATTCTAATTAAAACACTTAGGCCAGGATAGTCAAAGATCCTGGATTTGGTCTGCTAAATGTTTTGTCCAGGAGCCAATTAGAGTCTGTAGCAAAATACAGGTACATTGTAACATGCTAAAACACACACTGTGAAGGCATGTTCAATATACTACCACCAGCCAGGCACTATGCGCCTGCATCCATAAACCCTAGCCTCCTACTGGGCACAAAGGTATGTGGCCATTAGAGTGCTATGGGGCTTTCAGGAGCAGTCTGGATATTTGCTCCTCTGAAGCAATCTGCCATATTTGTAACTTTATTTGCAAATGATCCATCTTGCTCAAAATAAGGCAATTGTTTTTAAATAATTATAAACACACCATGAGAGAAGAGTTCCAGCACCCTCCTCTGCCCTCACTGCAGTACTCAAGTGATGTCCCTCGCTACTCATACTGCCTCAGGTCATCATCCCTCCTGAGTCACTGTGACACTCTCTACCTTGATGTGGCACACAGGGACTTGTTAATTTGTATATAGTTATTTAGTTATTTGAGAACCTGGTAGGTACACTGATATGAGGGACCATTTTCAAGTACTACCAGGGTCATCTAGATGGCACATACAGTACAGTCGAAGCAACATACAAATCGAGGTAGCACATACAGTACAGTCCAAACACAAAACATAACAATTTGTACAGGTAGAAACAAACAGCCATACAGTGAATGCAATAAGCAATAAAATAATAGTTGGGCCCCCAGACTGAAACACAGGCCAGCGGTGCAAGTATACAAACAGATAGTGAGGCTGACTTCGGCTAATAAACAGTAGTGCAGCTCAAATACAAATAGACAATGAATCCACTAATAGATAATTGCTTCAAACATGACGAGTGGTCACAGCCAGGTATAGGCTATTACCCCATCCCAGTTCAGGATGGGCACTTGCAAACTGTGGTGTTTAAAGGGGTATTTTAAAAATGTGTTTTGCAGAGTGGGTAAGTGCCCAGTGAGTGAAGTGAAGCTGGTAAACCATTCCAAAGCCATCTCAGTTGCTGTCCAGGGATGTTCAAGGAGATGTTGAGAGGATGACTTAAGTTTCCATATGCCAGTTCTAATACTGAGGAGGCTCTATAGGGGGAGTTCACCCTATCCCAAAGGGACTTAAGAGTACCCATAAGGCAGTCACAGTGGGCCTGTGGGGACAGCAAACTAAGCATCATGTCTAGGGAGCAATGGTTGGTGTTGTACGGGGCCAGCAAGACAAACCTGCAGATGTTGCTATAGGTAGTGTTGAGTCTAGTGAGGTTGCAATTTGAAGTCTGGGTAAAACAGGTGAACAGTAATCCAGGAGGGTAGAAGTGTGCCTTGAGCAATATCCAGCCGTGTTCTGGCATCACGAGATTCTTTAGCTGAAAGCAGACTTCCAGTTTCTGGTTCACATACCTGACAACTTGTCTGATGTGATCTGTGAAGATTAGGGAAGGATGAAGGGTGACCCCAAGGTATTTGAGTGCAGTTACCTGTTCAAAGTGGGACCTCTCCAGAACATGTATGCTAAGCGGGTAGGAGTATTTTGCCCTACTGAACATCTAGCAAACCTTGGTTTAGACCCCAAAAGCACTGCCTTCATTTTTTGAGTGTTAACAAGTAGTTTGTTGATGTGCAACCACTTGTGGGTAATGCAAACTCCCAGGTGAGGGAAAGGAATAGTTCCTTTGAGTTCTGGTCACTCTGGTAAACAAAAAGCTCATCCTCAAGTATTAGCATGTGGCAGCTCATACCATCCTTGAAAAGGTGGTTTACAAGGAAGGAGAACAGGAGAAGCCCCAGTACGGATCCTTGGGGAACTCCACTAGACACCCCAGGGTGCTGGAAGTAGTTCTCGCCGGTACAGACCACTTGAGATCTCCCAGTGAGGTAGTTTCTAAACCAGGCCATGGCTGCTGTTGAGTGTAGCTTCTCAAGGAGGATGCCATGATCAACTAAGTCAAAGGCTTTAGACAGATCCACAAAGAAGGGCACCAATAAGCTTGTCTTCATCCAAGCTCCTGAAGACATGGTCAGTGAAATAGGCCAGTGCAATGGTGGTGCTGTGGCCCTTTCTAAAGCCATGCTGGTGGCAGTGGGGAGCAGACTGTACTTTGATCGTGGTCAGAGATTTACTGGAAGACAATTTTCTACAGAATTTTGCTTAAGTGGTAAAGGATGGACACTGGCTGCTAATTTCCCAGGAGCTTAGGGTCACCTGATTTGGATATAGGCACAACTCTAGCTGATTTCCATATTGAAGGGATAGATGAGGAGGTAAGTGACAGATTATATAGGGTGGCTAGGGACATGGCAAAGAGATCAGTTTTGCTGTTGAAACTAAGAGCCAGCCAAAGTGTAAAATATAACAAAAACATCAAATTATGTAAATTAAAAATGTTTTTCAAAAAGGAAAATAGTCTTTTAAAATGCCAAATATTGCATTTAAAACACCAAAAAACCCAGCACTTATGGATCCCAGGCAGTCCCAAGCTATTAGGTATATTAATCCCACCTCTGACACTGTAAATTTACAGCCACCGTGCTGCTTCATCTACTAACAATTATTTCAGGCAAAGGGCCTATATATATTTTTAACAGTCATCATTGTCCAGTGCACTCCCCCCAACTGGTCAAAAGAGCCTGCAATTTTTAAAGTTAGGACCTATTTTTAACAATCACCAGTATTTTTAACAATTGTCAGTGTCTGGCGCACTCCCAACTGCTTTAAAGAGCCTGCAATTTTTTAAAGAGTATACGGGTCGCGAGGGTCTGGGACTGACACCCTCCCCTGGAAACCCCCTCATGGTCGTGAGGGTTCTGCTGTGCTTGACCCAGGATACGGACCCCCAAGCCAGAAGCGGGTCGTGAGGGTGTGGGACTGACACCCTCCCCCTGGAAACCCCCTCGTGGTCATGAGGGCTCTGCTGTGCTCTCCCCAGGATATGGATCCCCTCCAAAGCCAGAAGTGGGTTGCGGGTGTGGGACTGACCCTCCCCTGGAAACCCCCTCATGGTCGTGAGAACTCTGCTGTGCTCTCCCCAGGATCTGGACCCCCCGCAGCCAGAAGTGGGTGGAGGTGTGGGACTGACACCCTCCCCCTGAAAACCCCCTCGTGGTCGTGAGGGCTCTGCTGTGCTCTCCCCAGGATACGGACCCCCCCCCCGAAGCCAGAAGGTACGACGATCGATCACTGGACAGGGCTCCTTTTGTTTGAAATCTTGGTGCCTTTTCACAAGCTGGACTCTCCGGCTTGCACATCGCACTGCTCTGTTGTGATTCTGATCTGTTTTAGCTGGCTTTGTCTACTTACCGTTTTTTACTGTTTCTCCCCTGAAATTACCTCTGTATTGTTTGATTTGCAATATGCTTAAGAGTGACCCTATTTCTTAATTGTTTGCACTGCACAGGCTGCCCTTTTAGTTCGTTCTTTATCTACCCAGGCTACAGGATTTAAGCTGTTGCTCTGTAAAAAATCACAAATAAGTAGGGACATTGTTATCTTTAAAAGGCCTAGTATTTCTGCTTGTTGCTCTCGGCGAGTTTACAAAGGGCTACAGCCTCTGCCACACATACTGAGAGCCTGGTCCCTGTAAAATATATTCGGCTGTAGGCTCCTAAACTCAAGTACCTAACTTTTTATTCTGGCGTCTGTTACAAAAGGGCTACAGCCTGCACACCAAGTCACTTGAGTACCAGCTCCCTGCAAGCTGCATCGACGGGGGCTTTTCAGCCTAAGGCACCGTAACTGCAGGATCTTAGCTTACTTGTTGAGCTGCGGGACTTTAGCAGAGATTAACAATTCAATTACCGGGTAGCCTCTCTAGTAATTTGAACTGGGAAGCCTCTTGAATTTGAACCGGGAAGCCTATTTAAAATACACAGCACTATATAGACTGCTATTACAATTTCAGATAAAGGCATACCTGCTTAGCAGCTCCACCCCTGCTGCAGATTATAAATTAATCCTTTGGCTGTTCCTCTCTCCACAGCGGGTCGCGAGGGTGTGGGACTGACACCCTCCCCCTGGAAACCTCCTCGTGGTCGTGAGGGCTCTGCTGTGCTTTCCCCAGGATACGGACCCCCCCCCCCCGAAGCCAGAAGGTACAACAATTGATCGCTGGACAGGGCTCCTTTTAAATCTTGGCGCCTTTTCACAAGCTGGACTCTCCGGCTTGCACATCGCACTGCTCTGTTGTGATTCTGTCCCCGCCGGCGGCACTCAAACGTATAGGCAGCTGCAAGGTCAGGTGACTCTGCCAAAACCTATCAGCCCACTTTCAGGTTTGCAGGTTATCAATTCCCACCAGCAGAGGCCACTACTACCAATTTCAGCTTCTTAAATCCACCACTTACTTAAACATGATCCTGTACCTTCTAGTAGTGCTTACCACTGCCATACCTCTCACCTCTCTACCTCCATCAATCAAGCCCATAAACAACCCAGACCTCCACCTTAATATCTCACCCCCCCCCCAAGGAGAGGCTTTTTTACACATCCACCCGTTCATGGTTCATATGTCCCTCAGTCATGCCCTTCTCTTTCCCCGTGAGCCTATCTGCCCTAAGAAATCTAGGGACAGTTGCCCCTCCCCAGTCCCCACTTTTCTACCGCTCCAGACCTAAGCCAAGAAATACATGGCGTAATGCTATAAGATATCTCACCTTGCTGCTTCTCTTGGCAGGCGATATCAAAACAAACCCGGGCCCATCGTCCGACCCCAACCTCGTAACTCTTCCAAAGGGACTAAGCCTGCTCCATCTGAACATCCGCAGCTTACTAAATAAAATCCTGGAGCTGCAAGTCACTACCCAAACCCTCCAACTGGACATCTGCATCATATCCGAGACATGGCTCAAACCTCACCATGCGGATGCAGAAATAGCCATCCCTGGGTATACTGCAATTAGGCAGGACCGCCAAGGAACTAAGAAAGGTGGAGGCTTAGCCATGTATATATCAAATAGGTTGCACTACACCCCTGTCCAAATCACAGGTCTGCCTCCCCAGACAGAAACTAAACTGATTAAACTTCTACTGCCACACACCTCCCCAGTATATGTGGCGGGATTTGTGTGCCCGGCTACCTGGGAATTCCATCATCAAACATCTAGCTTCCTGAAGCTACGGCTGCCTCAGGTGAACTATACATACTCAGTGACCTAAACCATAACTGGCTAGCACCTGACTGCTCAAAACTATGTAGCAGTGTCAAATCCCTAAACCTCTCCCAACTAATAGAACAACCCACACGACTGAACCCTACAACACGCAACCATTCCCTTCTGGACTGGGCTCTCACTACACACCCACACAGAATAATTAAGGCTGGCATCCTACCTGATTCCTTGAGCGATCACCATATGGTCTACATGACCAGGAAAGTTCATAGACCTATAAACCACCACCCACCAAGGATAATCCTTACGAGAGCATATAAATCCCTCTGTCTCCACTCCCTTTAAAAGACCTACTTTTCTGACTGGTCCTTTATTAAGTTGGCACCACTATTGACCACGCTTTGATATGTTCAGAAAGCAGCTCCTTGCCTTATGGGACTATCACGCCCCTAAGAAAAAAAAGAGTCAGAGACTCTCATCTCCCTTGGATCTCTGCTGACATTATCAGCAGATGTCTGGCTAGAGACCAGGCCTGGAAAACACACAGGCTATTAGACACTCCTGCATCTCTACAGCATTACCATACCCTCCGAAATAACTGCACTAAAGCCATAAGACAGGCAAAAAACAACTATTTCCGAGAGGCTCTCACCGCTAATCTAAGTCACCCCTCCAAATTCTGGAAAACTGTGAAAACCCTGTTCTCTTCCCCTGCCCAGCCACCCACCCCTACCCTAAACTTACAGGGTATCAATATATCAGCCCCCAGCGAAGTTGCCTCAGCTTTCAACTCCTTCTTTTCCACTAACGCAAAATCTCTTCTAGACAGCCAACAACTCCACACACCTACATACAACCCTCTCACAATACCCCCGCCGACCCCTCACGTGTCTTCTTTCTCTTTTCGACCTATCTCCTCAGCTGAAGCTCTAGCCGCCCTACGCTCCCTAGACCCAAACAAAGGCAAGTGCTCTCTGGGACTGGATGCAAAACTCCTCTTCTTATCAGCCTCTGCAATAGCCACCCCCCTAGCCGATCTCTTGAACCGCTCTTTTTCCACGGCAAAAATTCCAGCTGCCTGGAAGGAAGCAGTAATCATCCCACTACCAAAAGGAGGTGATCCATCTGAGCCTGGCAACTACCGCCCGATCTCTCTCCTTCCAGTTCTGGCCAAGCTTCAAGAACACCTAGCCCTCTCCCAAATCTCACACTTCCTCGACTCCACCTCTTTCTTCACCCCATTTCAGTTGGGCTTTCGTAAAACACACTCCACCATTACAGCACTGCTAAGGCTCACAAACGATATTTCCTCAGGAATGGACAAGGGCTACATCACCTCCGCTATTTTCATAGACTTGGCCAAAGCCTTTGATACTGTATCCCACTCAAAACTTCTCATAAAATTGCAACACGCAGGCCTATCTCATCTCGCCACCAGCTGGTTTCAAGCCTACCTAACAAGGCAGGAAGCAGGCAGTAAAAATTGGCCCTCATGTCTCCACCTCACTCCCAGTCAACATGGGGGTCCCCCAGGGTTCGGTCCTGGGCCCCCTTCTTTTCTCCATATTCTTAAATGATCTACCTCAAGTCTGTTCCAACTTAGCCACACAAATGTACGCTGACGATACCGTACTGCACACCTCCGGCCTCTCCATCAAGGACACATGCATTTCTCTTCAACGGGATTTTGATGCTGTTCAAGCTTGGCTTAGGTCCAACCAACTTGTCCTTAATGCAAAGAAAACCGTCTCCATAACTTTCGGCACCCATCCTAAACTGTCCCGACTAGAAGCCCCCCCCCCCGTCTTCCACACTTTGGATGGTTCCATCCTAGAATTCTGCACCTCTTTCAGGTACCTGGGGGTTTGGCTAGATCAACACCTTGATTTCTCGCCCACATTGACTCACTACAGAAAAACTTCACCCTAAATTAGGCGCACTTTACCTGCAATAAGGCAACCTTCCAACCTCAGTCAAGAAGAACTAGTCCTCAAAATGATCCTCCCATCTTTGACTATGGCGGCGTGGTCTACAGTGCAACCCCCATCCACCTTGGCCATCCTGGACCCCCTCTTTCATTCTTTCTGCCATTTTGTCCTTGACTGCCCACCTTCCACCCATCACTGCGACTTGTACAGCGCCCTTGCTTTCACATCGTTGGAGTCTCGGTGTAACTGCATTGCACCAATCTCATTGCCAAATACTGGACAAATGACCTCCCCATATCTCAGCTGCGTACTAGCAACTCAGCCCCCAGCATACCCCTCAGAGGATCGGATTCAAAACAACTCCAAGTCCCTTTCATGCACTTCAAAGGGCCAATTGGCCTTCAAACATCAGTTACCCAAACTATGGAATGATTTACCTGCAGACATTCAGGCTCTCCACCTCCCACTGGTTCAAACCACTTCTAATTGCCCACTTCTCAGATGTATGTAGTTGCACCCACAGCCTAGTCCTATCACCAGGGGCATCCAAATGGCTCATAAATAATAACAAAAGCAACAAGCTAGTTTTCCTACTGTGCCAATATATTTTCTGCTTTACTGTTTCACCCTGGCGAGTCTATGCTAACCATGCCACAACTAACTATGCACTCTGCAGCTGATTTATTACCACTGTTATTGAGTTGTCTACTGAGACTGCTGTCTATTCATTGTTGTACTGTGTATTCTTTACTTATCTCAACCTATGTAACCCCAAGTCGCATCTGGAAACAAGCGGTCCCGCTCAGTATGCTATCTGGTAAATCTCTCAAATAAATAAATAATTATTCACCTTCTTGTCACTCTATGATATTCAAAGGGATTCTTACTTTTGTTGTTTATTTATTGAAAAGTTTCACCAGGAAAGGCCCACTGAACAATTACAATCTACTGCCTCACGGAGCGTTCTGGGGAGGATACAGGAATACAAATCCAACAACATAACATTTGTCATTTTTTTTTAACAGGCAAGACATGAATCAAAAACCTCACAGCATGGATATTCATGTGACAGACAAAGATATAAAACCAGAACTATGCGAGATCAAACACAAAAATACAGGAATAAGTGCATACAGTCAATTTACCCAGCACAGGGGTAAAATACATAGATTTTTCAAATGCCAGCTGATATTTGAAATTAGCCCATCCACCAACGACAAGGTGAAACTCATAGATGGGTAACTGCTCTAACATTCTAAATTATAACTCGCTCATCTGAGCTGGAGTCCTCACTGCTTCTCTGTGTGTGTGTGTGTGTGTGTGTGACTCTCTCAGTGTCACCATGTTCATGTCTGCTAAGAGGCATTCATAAATACCCTGTAGGAGCTTAACAAGGGTGAATGGAAACCTAGCCACTCCAGCATGGCGTGCAGGAACAGTCTGTTTTGCCCCAGCCCAGCAATGAGGTAAGACCTCATCCATATTATAGGCAAGGGTGGATATAAGTATTTATATTCTACATTAAGTATGGAAACAGGCTAAGAGCCACAGATGGGGATTTTGTTGACTTTCAAAATCACGGAGACTGCCATGTAGGACTAGGTCAGGGTGAGGTGCCAAGGGACATAACTTTGTTTGCTGCCATAGAAGTGGGGGAGGACTTTTTCATGGACTTATAGAATTCAGCTCCATATCCATCTGGGCCAGGTGTAGTCAGTGTTTTATAGCATCTTCCAGATCCTCAGCTGAGATCAGAATTAACAACTGTGCCCCCTGTTCCTCACTAAGGTCAGGGACAGTCAAACTGCCAGGAAGGCATTTATGGCCTCTGTGGATACATTCTGCTCCAGAGTAGAGAGGGACTGGTAATAGGTGCAGAAGACTCGAGCAATGTTGCACAGCTTTGTTAGGCGATTCCCAGCTGTAGGGTGGTTTAGAGCTAGTATCGCTGCAGTATGGCATTGCTTTCATTATGCATAGCTGGTATGCCAGCAGGCATGAGGCCATGGCTCCTACTTCATAGTATCTCTAGCAGAAGAAAGATACGGCAATTTCAGTTTGGTGGTGGCTGAGGGTGTCTAAATCAGCTTTTACTTGTTTAAGTTGTGGCATGACCGAGGTATCAATCTGTTAGTGAGCCATCTGCAGGAAGCGCGGTGTCTCATCCAGTTGTTGCTCCTGGCATAATTTAGTCTGGGTGGACGTATATTATGCGATGTTGCTACGTGAAGTGCTTTTATGTGTCCCATCACATTGAGTGTGACACTTCTGTGGTGTTACTGTCATGACATATCTCCTCCACCTTGCCTTGCAGAAATCCATGAAGGCCTGTCCCTTCAGGTTGTGTGAATTAAGGTGCCACACTGAGTGTTGAGCCTCTCTAGGCTGAGATTCCAGCAGCTAACTTCTGGGGCATGTTTCCATTGGTGATGTCCCCAATCCTGCAATCAACTAGGATAGAGAACTTTTCAACTTGAGTGCAACAGTGGTCAACTCCGGAATATGTTCCATGAACTGAGGAATAATGGGTATAGTTTCATGTTTGTGGGTGTAGGAAACACCATGTGTCCATCCACCCCCACCTTCTGGGTGAATGGTTTAAAGAATTTATGTGCTGCTGGTTGCTTCAGTGGTAAGGAGTTAGAGCAATCTCAGCTAGGGGTTGGGATAAACTGAAGTGTCCAGTGAGCAGCAGCAGGCCATGGTCAAAAAACTGTAGAGGAGCAACTTCCGGTGGCACCATGGAGCAGTGAACAACGCGGATCTGGGCTCTCCCCCTGTGATCTACAAAAATAACAATAAAAATAAAATCAGTATTCTGCAATTAAGACCGGACACCTCCTAACTGCTCTATCTAACTAATACCTCAATCTATGAAGTTCCGAGGGGCCGATCAGAACCGTTTCTGGATCTTCACCTCCCAATACAATCAGGGAGACAGCGATCTTGCAGACAACGAGGACGGGAGAGAGAGAGATGGCGGCCTCAGAGGAAACTAATCATACCAGCCATGGTAAAAAACCCTCCCAGCAAGACCCCCTTCAAGTCGATTCTACTGGCCATCAAAATTTGCACAGAAGTGAAGCAGACCCTACTCGACCTCCGGACAGACCTCGGAGTTCTACAAGGCTGATTGGATGAGGATGATAAACAGATCTCCTCCAACACAGAATATTTGTAAGCCCTCAAGACCTCCGTTAAAGAGCTGGCCCTAATACAGCTGCAAATGACCCAAAGGCAAGAAGATGCGGAGAATAGGTCAAGTAGGAAAAACCTGCGTTCTACAGTATTCCGGAGGGAGAGGAAGGTTCAGATATTCAGGCCTTCCTCAACCACTCCTCAGTCTATGCTTGACCTTGGCCCTGATTTTCCGATAGATATCTAACAGGCTCATCGAGCTCTAGGCCCCAGGCCTCCACCAATGCCCAAGAATCAGTTATAGCTCAGTTTCTAAACTACTCTGTCAAAGAAACTCTAATTCAAAAGCATGGACCAGAAAACAATACTCTATGAGAACAAGAAAGTATTAGTAGATAATGAATACGTGCCTTTTACTAGCATGTAGGCGTGAGTATACTCCTCTTTTCCCTGCCTTCAAGCTAGTAAGTTGAAATTCAAAACTCCCTACCCCGTTAAGATGGCAGTGTTCTTTCTCTCTGGCTCCAGATCTTATTCATCAGCAGAAGAAGCGAAGAATGACTTAATATCCAGAGGCCTTTTTAAAGACCACGAGGCTAGGGGCCCAGCAAGAGGAAACCAGACTGCCGAGAAGGCTCTTAAAGCAGTACCAACCTAGAAGAAGGACAGTCATTGAAGAGATCATTAACTCCATCCAACAATTTCGGAAGGCTGCTGCTGACTGATCTACCACTGAGGCTAAACTAAGCAATCTATGAACCCTTTGATACCGAAAGGTAAGAGTTTTATGTGGGGCTTGGGTCTCTGAGGGCAAGTTCGAGGATATAGGGTGCAGGACTATACACCAATAGCCACATTTGGAACCCAAGCCAGTCTATATTAATAAAGGGGATGAATAAGAACACATCGGTCACCAGCAGCTTGAAATACTCTAGCAAGCATCCCCAGTAATTCAATTAAGAGCTTCCCAATGGTGGACTAACATCAGGCAGAAAACCTCTCCCAAATTTTTGCCTCTCTTCTCTTCTTTCATTTTATAGGGTTCCACGGTCTGAGCTATGGTGGTCCCTGTCCCCGCTCCATGACCCCTTGCCTCCATGTTGGCCTCCTCCGGACTGCTCGGAGGAGACAGCACATATCTCTCTAGAAAGAGGGACCCAGTGGGAGGACTTAGAGACATCTTTGTTACGAGGTCCCTGCACCTAATGGTGGCACCTCAGAGGTACACCGTAGACAGCTAACACTTAGGCATAGGTTATACTAATATTTAGGGCTAAGAGCATGTACCATTATAACAGTAGATTTTAGGATATGAATGCATATTGTTGTAATACACTTTGCTTGCTAATAAACATATATTTTGCCATGTATTTTCTGTGTATTTCTTACTTGTCAGATGCCAAGACACCTGTGTCCTTGAAGTAATTATAATATGAAGAGGCATTGCCATCTTTTGGTGATTTGTACCACTACACTGGGTTATGTAAGACTCTGTATAAGAACTCTTTTGTTCTCAAACTGATGACTTTACAGAATTGTATAATATTGTCTTGGACCGTGGAGCCACCTCTAATTTAGCCAATAGGGCTCATCTCTGTAACTAGAAATGTTTCTATCTTTTGGTAACCATAGTAATTATTATAGGTATATAATGTAATGCACAAGCTTTACACTCGGAGACCAGAGACCCCAAGAGACAACAGAAACCTAGGGTGTGAGGGCAACTAGCACTGGCTCCGGTTTGTATTGGTAAGAACTGCTTAGGGCAACTGTGATTTATCTCTTTGGTAGTAATAAACTTGTTTATTACTCTAATGCAACGTGTCTGTGATTACTTGCATTCCCAATATCTCAAGAATCTGAAAGTGAGGTTTAGACCTCTCAACAAATTAGCGACCGTGTGCAGGTGATATTTGGTGTTTATGCGTTTCACTTGTTGCTTAAACTTTTCCCTTTCCCACGGGACAGTAGGTGTACATTCCTGTATCACCTCTCCCGTTTCAAAACCAGTTTGTAGTCACTTGCAAAGTCTGGCTGACTTTTGGTGTGGTCGCCATCTCGACCCACTCCATAGCAGTTTTAATTGCAAGCCTGCAACTAATACAGTAGCCTGGCTGTGTTTAAAGTACTCGTGTTGTGGATCGATACACAGCACGCTGTCTTTTTCACAGTTTGAATTTTCGTTCCCTCCCACACAATGGCCACAGTATCAGATATCTGCGCAGAACTGAGACTCGATATCTCGAACTTCCTTGCCTCCCATGGAGGATGGGCTGACTTTGCGCGGGACGCAAGTCAATCTGATAGCCCTACACTGGGGATTTCAACCCAGTATACCGAGACAAGACAATCAACCAATAAGCGTCACGTTAAAGGGTTGATGATCGCGGCTCTCTATGCTGCTTTGGAAGCCTCCGAAGCGAGGTATTGAACCCTTGATCTGCAGATTTCGTCTCTTGAGCAACAGATGGGTTTGCAGGAAACAGAATGCATTAGAGTGCAGCAGAACTTGGAGTCTGAACTCCAAACTCTGCGGAATGAAAAGGATTCACTATTGCATCATTCAGTCCAGGCTGGTGAACAGGAAATATGTATGTTGAAGCAGGGGTGTAAAAGTTTGAGACAGGATAAGAGTCAGGCTGTGCAAATTAATGATTTGCTGAGTGCTGTGAATGCTCAGTTGAGTGATGAAATGGGTGAGCTGCAGGACGAGATTAACCAGGTGCGTAATGATTTAGAAATAGCTTACAGGGACAATCACGAATTGAGTGCCGCATACAGAGTTTTGCAAAAGCAAGATCAGGTTGATATGGATGTTGCAAGTGTGAATCACGATGAATGTAGAAATAAGATGGCGACACTGCGCCATCAGAGAGGGGTTCTGGCTGGACATGTTAAGGCAATGGGAGGTGTAGCCCCTGCCTTTCATTCATCATCAGAAGGGGAGTTATCTGATGATGACGTTCCACAATACTACAACCAGTCACGCCCCTACTATGGTCCAGACTCCCGACCCAGCCATCCACAGCATGGCGGTCCTACCTAACTCCCCATGTCACACATTACACATCGTGATGCTCATCATGGGAAATGCCAACATGGCGGCGCCCATGATAGGGGGAGCAGGCCCAAGCCTGGTCCCGACAGCACCTCTGGTAGCCGTTATTAATGTGGAAGACAGGCAAGAGATAGAAACCATGATTGAAACTGTGATAGGCAATATTCCTCTTCCTGAGAGGAGTATGAGGGCTATTAAAACCCAGATTAGGCAGCTCTTTCAAGAGGCTGGCACTCAGGAAGGTATTGTCCGCACTGTGGCTGAAGCTGCAGCTCGCGCAGCCTTGGATGGTGCTCGAGACAATCTACCTTTGCCTGATTGACCCACTAATCCCCTACAAATGGCCTACTCTGTTCAGCAAATTGCTGACAGCATCGGTCGGATGAATCCGTCCGACAACCTCAGCTGTCACTTGTAAAAGGTACATTCTGAATGCGAGATGCTTAGCCTCGCTGAAGAATATCAGGTGCAAATACTACGCCAGACCATCGATCCTGGTTTATGGGCCAAACTCCCTGAAGCTGTTCACCAGGATGGGAACGCTACCTTTGATGTGGTTGCAGCTGAGCTCATTTCTGCTCACAGTCTAGGTGTAGGAGGAGTGATGCTTGCATATTCTGTGAAGCAGAATGCAAAAGAAAGTCCTGCGACTTACCACCAGAGACTCTGGATGGCCTACCGAGCAGGAAAGCACCTGGCACAAGAAGCTGCGGATGTAGATCTTATTAAATATTAGACCCTGTTCCTTAGGAATATGATTCTAGCAGTAAGAGAAAAGGTGCGCCAACCACTTACCCAAATACAGACAGGTTTGCCTATATTCTTGGAAAACCGAGAGGGTATATCAACTGTATATCCGTGATTTGGGCTCGGTTCCAAGAAAGGTAACTGCCGTGGAACCCGTTTGGAGAACCACGACACTACACAGTGGAAGGCAGGCTCAGCCAACAGGCCCAACATCAGCCAGCCCTCCAGCTGATAATCAACACCCCAACAGGCCCATCAACAACAACCACATCAACAACAGCAATGGGGTGGGAATCGGAATTGGCATAAGAACAGGAAGCATAAGGGTTGAGGTAAACCACAACAGAGAACAGGTCCTTCACATAGGAGATAGCTGAAGAACACCGAAATTTCGAGAGCTCCGGGACAATGCACTCTGTGGTGGATGCTGTCCCCGACAAGCCCATCGCGGTACAACTGGCAGCCCTGGCCTCAACCGCCATGGAGACACCGGAGGTACAGGCCCTCAGGCCCATACAGGTCTGAACCCAGAAGCTCCTCCCTATATAGTGTCAGTACAGCATGGCGAAGTCATTCACATGAGCCAGGCCCAACCTCTGCATGCTTCCGGCAATACGGATTGACAATTACAGGCCCCAGTCCGTATTGTAAACAAGTTAGTCTTGGATACAAACGGAAGGCCCTGCACCGAGGCCGAGGTCGGCTGCTGCCTACTAGTAGTTTTGCTAGATACAGGTGCAGCTGTATCTGTGCTACATGACGAACACCCGGACACATCCTCTTGGTCCACCGGACGGAGGACCAACATGTCAGCAGTCGACGGTACTAGGCTACCTGCATACCGGTCTCTACCTTTACCAGTAGAGCTAGGCCACTTAAAGGCCTCACATACTTTCCAACTAATGGTACTGCATGATCATCCTAGTATTATAGGGATCGACTTCCTTGCGCCACATGGCTGTGTGGTGGACCTAGCTAACATGCTACTGATACATATTCAGGGTCAATATCATACCATCTTGATTCCTGATTCACACGTTGTGGCAATGATATCTGCCAATGACAAAGAGTATGACGTCATAGATTTGTTCAAGAATCATGAACTTTTTCCAAAACTCCTACCTATCTTGCAATGACATTTGGAAGCGTTTGCAGTTAGCAAGCATGACTGTGGTAGAATGCACACTGTCATTGAAGTGCCAGGCCCAGCACATGAGAGGCAAAGGCAATATCCTTTCCCAGCTGAGGCCTTGCCTTCCCTTAGAGAAATAATCAAGTCACTCCTCAAGCAAGGAGTAATCAGAACTAGGTTTCCACTGCCAACTTCCCAGTATGGCCGTGAAGAAACCCACAGGCACCTGGAGACTTGCTATTGACTACAGGAAACTGAATCAGGTTACCCCAGTTGTTCCCCAACTGTGGCATCAGCACCAGATGTGCTATGACATTTAACCCTGACCTGAAATGGTTCAGTGCCCTGGACATTTCAGTGGTTTTGGTCATTGCCATTGGCCCTAAGAAGTCAATATAGTTTGTCTTCACCTTTGAAGGAAGGCAGTACACATGGACTTGCTTGCCACAAGGATTCCATAACAGTCCATCCCTCTTCCATCTCCACATGATGGATGCCCGCGAGAGTTTCTCTACCCCCCAATGTCTCTTACAGTATGTGGATGACCTGTTGCTAGCAACAGCCACACAGGAACAACATTTGGATCTCATGGACAAACTATTGACTCTCATTCAGAAAGCAGGCTTGAAATGTAACCCAGCAAAAGCACAATTGTGTCAGAAAGAAGTACTCTTTCTGGGTCTGAAAATAACTGACCAAGGTCGAAGCCCTACCTGGAAGAAGGTACAGGGATTACAAGACTTGCCGTTACCTACCAGTGTGGCAACTCTTCGAAGGTTTCTAGGTATGGTAAACTATTCTAGAGATTTCATTTGTGATTTTGCTCAGAAAGCTGCTCCTCTGTATGAATTACTCAAAAGGATGTACCATGGACTTGGGGCCTATTCACACCCAGGCTGTGACGTCACTGAAGCAGGCCTTGGCCTCCACCCCAGCACTGGTGAATCCCAATCCCAGCACTACCATTTCATCTGGAGTGTGCCTCTGACATTGCTATGTCAGCAGTGCTGGCCCTGAAGGTGCATGGTACCTTGAGACCCATTGCATATGCCTCACAGCTCTTGACCCCAGTGGAACAGAAGTATGACCTTTGTGAAAGGAACCTTCTGGCCACCTACTGGGCTGTCAAGCACTTCCTGTATATCATTGGGTACTCACCACTGATTATTAACACTAACCATACACCATACTCAGACAGAGTGAAGTATGGGTCAGTCTCTAACACCAGGCTGATGCACTGGTCACTTCTTCTCCAGGACAGAGATATACAGGTACAACCGACTAAAGTTCCATCTATGCTAGCTCATGGCCTCCTTTTCCAGGGAGAACCCCATGACTGTACGCTACAGTCACCTGATCTTCCCTGATCCAGGTCCTTTCCTCCCTGCCATGCCGCGGGTACTTGTAAGTACTTCTTTGTGCGTATCTTCACTGATGGTTCAGCATCCTACTATCAGGGAGAACAAATTGCAGGGATGGGTATTTTGGTGATTTACCCTTATGGAAACACTGTCAGGATATCTAAGCGCTGTAGTGTAGCTTCATCCCAGTATGCCGAGATGGCAGCGGTGGCCTGTGCCCTCGAGTTCATCCAACATGGAATCGAGGATACCATCATCTTTACAGACTCTAACTGGGTTTGTTGTTCCCTTACAGAATTTCTTTCTTTCTGGCAGAAGAACTCCTTCCTCTCTTCTGACGGCAGTCCAGTGAAGTACAAAGAATTGGTAATATACATGCATTCACTGGCACAGAAATTTGCACACAAACTCTGTGTACACAAGGTTAAAGCCCACACTCTCCATGACCCCTATCATGCCTTCAATGACACAGCAGACACCCTTGCTAAGGAAGGGGCCCGAGGGGGGGGACATCTGGATGATGGACCATCCAGAGGCTAATGCAGCTCTACACATTGCAGCACTTAAGAAGAAACCTGAACCCTTTTCCCCCTTGGACCTCTCCACAGCCCAGCAGCTTGATACTGAACTCAAAGAGGTGTTCAGATTCCTTGATAAAGGCACTGAAGAGAAACTTCCCACACATAACCCCTATCGAAGGCATGAAGGTAAGTTGCGCTTGTCACCAGAAGACAAGCTCATTTGATTTCAACCAGATGACTCTACCACCAAGTTGTGGGTAGTCCCCAGACACCTAAGATCTGAATTCTTGCACCAAGTGCATGACGCTCCTACTGGTGGACACCAGGGAGCAGAGAATACCCTTCAACGACTCAAGACCACCGACTGGTGGCCTGGTATCACCAAAGACGTTAAACAATACATAGACAACTGTGTTGTTTGTGCACAAAACAATCCCATCCCTACCAAACAAAATGCCAAACTTTTACCACAAAGACATTCTGGCCCTTGGCATGCCATTCAAATTGATTTCATTGGCCCTCTGACCAACACCAGCAGAAATAATAAGTATGCACTTGTGGTAACTGACCTCTTCTCTAAGTGGGTAGAAGCTTTCCCCACTAAGACATGTACAGCGAAGACTACTGCCAAAATCCTGGTGGAACAGATTTTCTCCAGGTGGGGTCTACCTCTTAAGGTAGATTCTGATAAAGGAACCAGTTTTACAGGTGAGTTGATGAAAATCCCTTGAACTCCTAGGAGTTCAGCAGAAGTTCCACATGCCTACCACCCTCAATCTTCAGGTCAAGTAGAAAGAGCCAACAGGCGGATTAAGCAAATGCTTCCAAATTCATTGAGGATAATCCCAAAACCTGGGATTCCCTATTGCTTTACTCCTTATGGCAATTAGGGCACACCCTCAGCCACCACTCAGCTCACACCCTTTGAGGTGATGACTGGTGAACAAATAAGATTACCTGAACACCTGTTGTTTGACCTACACCCCCACTGCAGACCACGTGTCAGTGGACCAGTTTGTGGAAAAACTCGAAAAAGACCTCATACACACACACTTGTTATGCTGCAAACTGCATGGGCAGGCCCAGCAACAATCAAAATACAGTTTGACAAACACGCACAAAAGTGGACTGGCAAGTTGGAGATCAGGTAATGGTACTTGATTTGCACATCCCACCACTCCTTCTCAATAAGTGGGAATGCCCATACCCTACTGTCAACAAGCTCAGTCGGCAGTCTATCAAGTTAGACTCCTCCACAACAACAAATTGACTGACAAAGGGTTACATGCAAAGCAGTTGAAACTCTATAAAGGAGCTTAAATTACTTTTCCTCACCCCATTGGGTGGAATTGTACTAACATACTAATCATTGATCTTCCTTTTCAGATACACTGACAAGATGGCTATCTTGTTCCATTATTTCCTCCTCTCAGGAGTGATCCCCTGCATCCAAGGCACGGTACCGGACCTCCTACGACACCTCGATCCTCCAGCATCTCCTCCAGAGGGAGTATCCATCAATATACCAGATAGTATGATCACTGTCCAGGAAGGTTCCGATGCTTACCTCACTGCCTCGGTTGTTGCTCCTGACAAATCTACCCTTCAAATTGAGTGGCAAACCACATCACAAGGACAAATTCTCCCTGTGGCCAAACTCTCCAAAGGAACTTTCCAAGGTTGGCCCAATGCTAAATTATCCCCAAATGGTTCACTGTCCTTGTTACAAACTGCATTATGACATTCTAGTTTGTACAATATAACTGCCTTAATAGATCCTTCTTACTGTAATTCTTTGTCCAAAGATTCTGCTCGCAGATTTTGTGCTATACACCACATGACTTCTGCAGCCATGTACCTCTCTGTCTTACCACCCACTGATAAGCAGCTTTTGTAATGTCCAAAGCATACCCCTGGTCCCCGTAGTGGTCTTACAGCCACTGCCCTCCCAGGTTCTTTGATTACTAACTTACAGTTTATGCATATACCTGTTTTGTTTAATCTTACTTACTGGAATATGAAAGAGTTTGGTATGTGTCACAATACTAATACATCAGCATTTTATAGTATATTATTGTGATAGTTTAGCTGCATTTCAGATTTGTATGCAGATCCTATTGCTGGGGTCCATTCTACTGAACATAGAGGCAACTTCAGAGGAAGCCCTCTCCTGATAATCTAAATCATAAATGTAGCGAATGTGAAGTTGACAGTTCTGATGTCACAGGTGCAACAGGTACTGTCGTAGGTCTTTTTGGTATTGCTATGTCTATCTGGAATAAAGCAGACATTGCTGCTATCAAAAGTCATTCTGCCAAGTTCTCCACTGGCTTGGTCAATAACAATTTACCTCCATTATTGCATGGTGTGGATGGCCTTAGTCAGGAAGAAAGATACACTGTAAACAACATGTACGACATTGCTAAGGCATTCACTGATTCTAAAGACAAGATCAACGCACTCATACAACAGAACAATAAAGAAGCAGATAAACAATACATTGCTAGGAGATACTCTGCTCTGCTTATGGCTCCTACATTATCACTACCATCAATAACCTCTTCCGTGATCTAGAATCTGGAAGAATTCCTGACATTATACATGATAGACGCATTTCCAAATGATACTGTCCAAGGTATAAAACCACTAGCTGTGTTTCCATGTGTATACAACAGACTTTAGCAATTCCTCTCTCCACAGCTAGGAATTTGGGGTTTGTGACCAGACACCCTAATACTGGTCCTTGTTTCACTGCTAAGAAATGTTCCATAACAGACACTATGTTTGTTTCTTTCACTGTCTCCTTACTACGCTTTGATCCTACTACAGCCTTGTTCGACAAGCTTGCACTGGTACATTCCATTGGGCATTTGGACAAAGACAGCTACAGGGAATGCCTGGATCTACCACCTCTACTGGTCTACCATTCTTTCCTGGATGCCTGGGTGGCTCCGCACACGGACTGCTGTGCGAAAAAGCAATATATTTACCTATGCCGATGTGATGTGTTTGATGTTATACAGCCTGTTTGTGGCTACTCTCCAGACAGCATTGATTGGACTTTCACAATGGATGATGACATCACTGCAAATGGCACCAACTCTTTCAACTCAACTTTGGCTCCAAATAAGCTCTACCAATCCTATCGTGAGGAGGTTAATCGCCTGTCAATACGGATTTCGAAGACGACCTACACCTGCCCTGTCCAGTTGCAAAAGTGGAGACTGCCTACTGTGTGCTCACAGTATAATTCCGATGGTGAATATTGTGTAGTTACGAACTATAAAACCTACACCTATGGTTCTGTTACTTGTGCTATTGATTACCCCAATTTCTGTTTTGTCCCCCACCAGAAGACTGTCATTGGACATACTGTTATAACCCCCGTCCCCCTTCTGGATGCAGACATTATTGATGGTAACCCAGATTATCTACTCACACTATCAGAATACTTGCCATACTTTAATGTACACATAGACCCACTCACACTTACACTAAAATCACTTTTAGACAGGAAAGACATACACCTTATCCACATCAGCAATAATGACCAAAGCCAATGAAGCTGTTCTTGCCTTGATTAATGATGGAGATATGAATAATGCACAAACTAATACCTAGTTAGAGATTACTTTTAAAGGTTTTGTTATTATACAAGCATTTTTAATTTTCATTTTGATTATTATGCTTTTCTGCCTACGGTGCACACTACGCCAACACCGTGAGCAGCTCGAGTTCCTTTACAAGGCTCGTGCATCAGGATTGTAAATGACCACTGCTCCTGTCCTTTCCCTACACAATTGCCTGTGTTGCCCTTGGAGGTAACAAGGGGGGGAATGTTACACGAGGTCCCTGCACCCTAATTGGTACCCTCAGAGGTACACAGTAGACAGCTAACACTTAGGTATAGGTTATACTAATATTTAGGGCTAAGGGCATCTACCATATAAGAGTAGATGTCAGCATATGAATGCATATTGTTGTAATACACTTTGCTTGCTAATACAAATATATTTTGCCATGTATTTTCTGTGTATTTCTTACTTGTCAGATGCCAAGACACCTGTGTCCTTGAAGTAATTATAATATGTAAGACAGCATTGCCATCTTTGGTGATTTGTACCACTACTCTGAGTTATGTAAGACTCTGTATAAGAACTCTTTTGTTCTCAAACTGACTTTACAGAATTGTATAATGTTATCTTGGACCGTGGAGCCACCTCTAATTTATGTCTGACTCATCTCTGTAACTAGAAATGTTTCTGTCTTTTGGTAACCATAGTAATTATCATAGGTATATAATGTAATGCACAAGCTTTATACCTCGGAGACCTGAGACCCCAAGAGACAGCAAAGAAACCTCAAGGTGTAGGAAACGCTTAGCTGGCTCCCGGTTTGTTTTGGTAAGAACTGCTTAGGGCAACTGTGATTTATCCCTTTGGTAGTAATAAACTTGTTTATTACTCTAATGCAACGTGTCTGTGATTACTTGCATTCCCAATATCGTCAAGAATCTGAAAGTGAGGTTTAGACCTCGCAACATCTTGAATAACTGCTTGAACCCTTCGAAGTTAGACATTTTCAATTACCCTGAACTCCACTGTAGATCCATGGTTCACATCAACAGAAGACTGTCCGAAGTAGGATAACTTCACAAGACGAAAATGGCCTAATGGACTGAAGCTGGGGGGGTCCTTCCTACTCCCCTCCTATCTCCTTGGCAACATAGTAGGAGAATCTTCTGACTTAAAATAGAGTTACTAATTAACTTCACTGCACCTTCCTTTCCTTCTTTTTTCCCCTCCCCCCTTTTTACTTCTCCCTTTTTAACTCCTCCACCCTCTTTTCCTTCCCTCCCAGCTGCCCAGGGCCACCCTCTCCCCTTTTCCTGATAAAAGTACTAACCTATTAATAAACAAGGTAGTAATTTTATTTACAGCTTTAGATCTAAAATTCCTTTTGTCAATTAAGAAAGTTCTAATTTAATACAACTATCAGGGGTGGGGTGGTTGGGTGGGAAGGGTTGGGAATTATTGTACCTATATTCACCTACATAGAAATTACCCCACTATCTAAATCCTGCAGACCCAGGGAACAAGCTAAACTTCTCAGTTGCTTGTCCCCAATACCAATGAGGTGGCATACATTGTGGAATCTACTTAGGTAACACTCTGGATCAGATCGAAGATAAGAAAAAATGAACTCGGTTTGCATGTACCAGAGCCCAAATAGAGATCCTACAGTGCCATCTACCTACTGAAATGGGGCATCAAGCTACCTTAGCAGGGTAAACACCTGTAAAGTAAAACACAGGAATATCACTTCCCAGGGAAACCCTTCCCTTTTGTACACCTAAGTTCAAACTAAGGGAAAGTTAATTTTATTAAATCCCTAAACTTCTCAGACATAGCCAATACATCCCCTTCCCTCTTCCACTTCATCCCTCCCTCTGAGCCTCCCTGGGTCCCTTATGGCAAATGTTTTGGTGTTGCCAGAAGGGGGAGAGCTCATTTTTGAGTCCCCCATAGGATGTCACCATACCCAATTCTTTTCACCATTTTGGCAAAGTTTCTCTTTCTGAGGAACAACTCAGTTCCCCAGAGGGCACTTCTAGCCAAGACTGTGGCTTTTGCCCTCTGTTTCAGGGACACTGTAACCCTGGAGTACTCCCCTGAAACCCCTCAGAGGTGGTTGAATAATCCTACCTCTAAACTGTAAGTCAACCTGTATACAGTTTTTCATAATATATGTTCTTTTCTACAGCTAGCTTTGAGCTGTCTTGTTAATAGTTTTCACCCTAGCTCCCCAGGTTGTAGAGGAGCTTACTGGGGTGAGGAGGTTTCTCTCTCCCAGGTTTCAGCTTCACTTGTGGAGCCTTTTGGGATAATATAGTTATCTACTAGCACTGGTCACCCAGTTAATTTTAGTAAAATTGTCATAAAACACCCTGCAGTATGTATAATCTATTACTGTTGGTTCAGCGTAAATATAACAAAAAAACACACACACAAGGTTTTGAAAAATGTTTTATTACAGTATGACCCTGTTCTACCTTACTTACCTGTATCTCTATATGATGGCGGTTAACCCGGTTAAGATATTTTCTATGAATATTAATGGGCTACATAGCCCAATTAAAAAACCACTTCATGCAATATTTAAATAAGCAGGCTGCAGACCTCTTCTTCCTACAGGAAACACACTTATCAGACTCAGAACACCAGAAATTAAAGTGGGGACCCCGCTATGCAATATATGCATCTTCTCACTCTATTGCCCAGAGATGTGGGACAGCTATTTTAGTGCCCTTCACCACTCCTTTGGAGGTGTGTAATGTTATTGCTGATACTCAGGGGAGGTATGTAATATTAATAGGCACATTGTACTCACAGGAAGTTACCCTAGTGAACACCTACCTACTTCCCCAATCTTCTCTCGGAGTGATCCGAGCTTTTCTCCAGAAACTCCTGACTGTTCATCAGGGTATTTTAATAATGGGGGGAGACTTTAATGTTGCCTTCTCACCTCAACATGATACCTCCATACCACAGACTTAGAGATCTTCCACTGCCCTTGAATACCTCAGAAACACACTTTCTCACCTGGGCATAGAAGACACATGGAGGAAATTTTTCCCTTCAGACCCCGGATTTTCCTATTGCTCAGCCCATTTTCAAACTTATTCCCACATAGACTACTTCTTTATTTCATGTGAGCATTTCTCCTTAATCCAAGATTTAACCCTGGGACCTCCAATTGTATCTGATCACCACCCATTGACATTGAAAATATATCTGGGTAAACCCCCAAAATTAAAACTATGGCAATTCAATCGCTGCTCTACTGAGGGACACTGAATACATAGAATATATCACAATTAGAATCCCACAGTTCCTTAATGATAATAGTGGAGAGGAAACCTTTGACTTTATAGTGTGGGACACCTTAAAAGCTACCATAAGAAGTGAAACGATATCTTTCTCATCCCATAAAAAGTGGAAGCTAGAGGCTCGATATAAGTATTATACTGAACAACTACAATCTTACCAATTACTCTACAGGGAAGGCGACAAAGTAATACAACAAAGAATTAGGGAAGTTAAAAAAGAAATTCAGAATATAATGGACTCCAAGATACTTCAAACTCTGATCTATTTAAAACAGGCCAACTATGAAGGGGTGTTAGGGCTACTCGCCTCCTTGTGCGTAAATTAAGAAATAGGAAACGAACTGCAACTATCCTAAAAATTAAGCATGCAGTAACAAAACAAATAGCTCATTCAGACGAACATATCAGATTGTCCTTCAAGAGTTCTATCAAGCTTTATACTCACCCCCTGATGACTCTTCAGACTCGGAAATTAGATCAGAGTTTCTAACCAAATTATCTTTCCCAAAACTATCAGATACACAATGAGTGGCTTTGGAATCCCCCATAAGACCGGACAAAATTCTTACCCACATAAATGCCCTTAAACTTTCTAAACGCCCAGGCCCTGATGGCTTTATGGCAGAGTGGTATAGAAAATTTGCTGGCCTTCTTCTCCCTACACTCCTGTCTTCCTATTGGGCAGTGGTGGAGGGGGAACTCCCTCCTTCCCGGCACTATGCAGTTATCACCCCATTCCTAAACCTAATAAGGACATAACAGACCCTGCTTCGTACTGACCTATTTCCTTTCTCAATGTTGACTACAAGATCCATGTGGCTATTTGGGCTTCTAGACTTGAGACTCTTCTCCCTCACTTATCCACCCTGACCAATCTGGATTCAATAAACACTGCAGCACTACCGACAACATCAGGCATACAATGCTACTCTTAGAACATATACAATCCAGACAAATCCCATTGACTCTTCTCAGTTTTGATGCCGAAAAAGCATTTGACAGGGTTTCATGGAATTTCCTCTGGGATACACTTAAACTTTTCTCGTTCCCTTACCAGTTCATTCTTTGGCTTAAAAACCTATATTCTCAATCTAAGGCCTATATTTATCTAAATGGAGCTATGTCCTCCCCTATGCACCATCAACAGGAAACTTGACAGGGGTGCCCACTTTCTCCTTACCTCTTTGCCCTTTACATGGAGCCCTTAGCTATGACCATAAGACAGGACCTCGGATAGAGGGTGTCCCTATGCAAAAAAGTCTATAAGATATCTTATTTATGACGACGTCTTGTTAACTGTTTTATCCCCTGACTCTTCAATACCAACAGTTTGGGAGATCCTTAGATATTATGAAAAGATAGCGAATTTCAAATTAAACATTGCTAAAACAGAGGCTATGCTGTTATATTACAAACCAACACAGAATTTAAAAAACTAATTTCCTTTAAAATGGAGATGCACCAAATTCAAATATTTAGGTATTCATATCCCTTTAAATTTAGAACATCTCAAACTAATTAACTATGAACTGATCTCTCTTCTTATTTAAGAAGACTCATTTAGATGGGGCAACCTAAAACTAACTTTCTCTCAATGTATAGAAACCATACGAATGAATATACTTCCCAGACTGTTATACCTATTCCAAATTGTTCCAGTCTTCCCAGCACCCTTTTATTTTAAATCCTGAAATAGACTACTCTATTCCTTTATCTGGGATGGTCGGAGACTGTGAGTCCACCTCTCCTTATTGTCCCTCCCTACGGAGCAGGGTGGAGTAAACCTCCCTGACCTGAAAATATACGTAATGGCAGCCTTTCTAAAAATACTTTTTCTTTGGCTCTCTCCAACTAATGTGTCAGCCTGGAAAGAAATAGAATTTCTTATAAATGACCTTCATGATGTCAAGAAAATTGCCTTCTCCTCTTTTGGTCTGGCTGCTCCGCTCCGAGACCTCTCTAAATTTACGACTCAAGTTCTAAAGATATGGAATAAAATTAAACATAAAAAATCCTTCAAACAAATAATCTTCTTTTTCTCATTAATATTAAGAGATGAGAATTTCCACCTGCTCCTTCTCGATACTTGCTTTGAGTCCTGGCGGAAAGTAGGGCTTAGCTACTATTATCAAATGGTTAACAATTCTGGCATCCTACCCTTTATGGACTTGCAACAAAAATATGCCCTTTCTGATTGGGATATGTATCAGTATGTCAAGGTGAGAAACTATGTTTTAAGACAAAAAGATTTTCCCACTTGTCATTCTTCTCCCTTACCTACTTTTTGGACCCTTCTTAGGGACACCCTTGATGGTGGACCTTGGAGGAACCTTATAGGTCACCTATACAGAATAATACAAGATAACCTGGAAGACTCATCACATTCCATACTCAAGGCCTGGAAAAAGGATTTAGAACTAGAAATCCCTTTTCCACTTTGTAAAGAAACAATGTTGAAAGCAATTAAAATTACCTCTTCGGGACTGTGGATGGAGTTCGCGTGGAAATCCTGTTCCAGATATTTTCGCTCTCCAGCAACCTTAGCTAAATATCTTCCAGCCTCATATGGAAATTGCTGGAGGAACTGTAACTGCAAACTTGCAAACTTGAGATATGTCTTTTGGCACTGCCCAAGATTGATCTCCTTTTGGTGTACCTTACAGGTGGAGCTGGGGAACTGTCTAGGTGAGACAATAGAGCTGAGAGCAGAGATGGTTCTCTTGTCCATCTCCCATCCCCCCCCACTGTCCAAGGTGGACTAATACCTTATTTCCCCTTTTCCTATTAGCAGCAAAAAAAAACATCACCTGTAAGTGGATGACTACTTTGATCCCAACAGTATCAGATTGGCACCAAATAGCGAATGAAATATACAGACTTGAAAGCCTAACAGCTAAATTTCACAATAAACACAATAATCTTTTAAGGAAATGGCAGCGTTGGATTTTTTACTTTTCTCTACTTGATCTAGACTTCATCCCCTAGTGTGGTTTATTGCTTGGGGAACCTCCGGTTCTGGAGGGCGGGGGGATTAACTCTTTGGCCCTTCACCTCCCTAGCTGTCATCAAGGGTTGGTGGTGGAGAACCCCTCTCAAACTATTTAGAAACAAATTTTGATTATTCTGAGGTCCAGCAGCCTGCTTTAGGGAACCCAGGGTTGAAATACAGCCCACCTGGGCTATCAAAGAAGAAATGGCATATGATTAACTTTATTTTACTCTGAAAATCATAAACCTGACATTATGCAATATTTTTATTGATCTGTATAGATGTATTATGATTTGGTAAAACTGTAATGTATGTCTAATGTCTCTGCTAATAAAAACAAAATAAAAAAAAAAGAATACTGTCCAGGAGCCTTTTGACAGTGTTGGTGTTAGTCCCTGGGGTGGGAGGAAGAGGTTTGTCATTGTGACCTCAACATTGTTGAGGAATCCTTTCACAATGACTACTGTAGGTGGCCATCCTGGTCCTCGCATGTGTGGAAGCCTGAAAGGTAGTGTAGTGTGGGATAAGAATTGCAACTCCCTGTCTCCCACCCCTGCAGAATGAGGAGGAGGAGTAAACCACCAAAAATCCAAATCTGGAGAACTTTCTGTGTTCAGCAGGGGGAAAGATGGGACTCCTGCACGTAAAGAAGGTCCGACTTTGTTCACTTAAGGTGAGACATCATCTGAGCTCGCTTTATGGGGTTGGTGAGCCCATTAACATTAAGCGAGAACAACTGCAAGCTTTGTATGCTCATTTTGGATATTAAGGGCCCTGTGTGGCTGGCCTCCCTTGACCCCCCTGCCCCATCCCACAACCCTCCCCACCACACCACATACCTTACATTTGACAAGCCAATGCTGACATCTTGCAATAGACTATATATCAACATGAAAACTACAATCCTAAAAACAGGGGTTAGGCTGCTGTTCTAGCCAGAACTACGGGGGAGGGAATTTAAAACCAAACTTGTAGCTGACTGCCAAATGGGCACAGCCACCTGAACTTTGTAAACTGCAGGCTTCCAAGCATAGATCCAATCAATGGAACCCAGGGAGGCATCCAGATGTGTCTAACATCTAGGTTGGGGGGTACGGGAGGGCTGTCAAGTCTCTGCTGCTCCAGGGATACATATATTAGGAGTACCAGAATAGCCTGAGAGGGGTTGTGGTTAGCATCGGATGAATCTAGGTTAATCTGTAGGATGCAGAATGGATGGGAACCATGTCACATTGTGCAGCTGTTAAAAATGGCTTGGAATGGTTGTGCTGCTAATCCTGGTTTCAGAAGAGGGGGTGGGAAATACAGAGTCCTACAGACTTTGAGAGGGGACAGAGGCACGCTTACACACAACACCAAAAGTCATATGAGGAAAGACTAGAGGACATACTAACATGCCAGCAGAACAAGCCTAACGGTCTTTCGTGTCTACTCGCTTGGTCAGTCCCACCCTGGGTGCTGACCTTGTCTCTCACCTTCTCTGGCTTCTCCTTCCCAGTTCCAGATATTCTTGCTGCATTGGGTTTTGCTTCCAGAACCCTTCCCCTGTACCTGTCCCACCCCTCTTGAACCCCTCCACCGTCTCTGCCTCCACCAGCCCCCTAGGCAGCGCATTCCAAGGCTCCACCACCCTCTCAGTGAAGTAGCACCTCCCTCCTTTCTCCCCTGAATCTTCCCCCCTCCAGCTTCCACCCATGCCCTCTAGTGGCCCCTTTCTCCTTCCTTCGAAGCACCCTGACTGTTCCTCCCCTATTTACCCTCTTCATGTACCTGAAGACCTCTATCATGTCCCCCCGGTCCCTTCTCTCTTCCAATGTGTACATATTTAGCTCTTGAGCCTCTCCTCATAGGTCCTGTCCCCAAGCCCCAAATCATTTTGGTTGCCTCTCTGGACCCTCTCCAGGGTTTAATGTCCCTCTTTAAGTGTGGCATTCAAAACTATGCAGCAGTACTCAAGGTGTGCCTCACCAAGCAGTTATACAGGGGAGTATCACTTCCCTCCTTCTGGAGTGATCCCCTAGCGATGCATCCCAGCATCCTGTTGGCCTTGGCTGCTGCCTCCTACAAGTCTCTGAGTTGTTCATCTTGACATCCACCACCACCCCCAGGTCCCTCTCAGCTATCGAGACTTGTAGCATTTCCCCCCAGGGTGTACACTTGGGCCGGGTTTCTGGCCCCCAGGTGGAGTACCTTGCATTTCCCTGCATTGAACCTCAGCTTCCACTTTCTAGACCATCTTTCCAGAGCCTTCAGGTCCCCCTGTAGGGCCACCCTCCCCTCCTCCCCATCCACCATCGACCCCAGTTTTGAGTCATCTGCAAAGAGACTCATCTCACTCCTGATTTCTGTCCTTATGTCAGAGATGTAGGTGTTGAACAGGAGGTGCCCAAGGACTGATCCCTGTGGGACCCCACTAATGACCCTCCTTGGGGATGAGACTATCCCACCAACTACGACCCTCTGGGTCCTGGTCCTGGAGCCAATTGCCTTACCATCTGATCATCTGGTTCCCCACCCCCATTTCTCCCAGCTTATCCAACAGGCCACGTGAGGAACAGAGTCAAATGCCTTGCTGAAGTCTAGAAAGAGGATGTCCACTGGTCTACCCAGGTCCAAGGCACTCATCACCCAGTCATAGAACTCCGCAAGGTTTGTCTGACATGATTTCCCCGGGATGAATCCATGCTGTCTATCGTCCGGGCACCCTGACTTTTCCAGGTCCCCCCTAGCCTCTCCTTGACAATGCCCTCCATCACCTTGCCCACCACTGATGTCAGGCTGACAGGCCTGTAGTTCCCTGCCACCTCCCTTGATCCCCCTTGTGGATAGGCACTATATGCGCCACCTTCCAGTCCTGGGGCACCCACCCTGTCCTCAGAGAGATGGTGAAAAGCTCCGCCAGGGGTTTCGCCTGGACATCCGCCAGTTCCTTCAGCACTCTGGGATGTAATTTATCCAGCCCCAGTGCTTTCTCCATCTTAAGGGACCTGAGGGCTTCCCTCACTCTCTCTGCTGTGATTTCCACTTCCACTACCTCTTCTCCCTGCTAAGCCCTCCCCTCCGCCAGTGATGCCTCCTCCTCCCCAGACCCACTGATCGGTAGGGTCCCCGCTCCTCAGTATCTCGTCTCCTCCCATGTATGATGCAGCACCCCATTTTCCTTGGTGAAACTGAGGTGAAGTACTCATTAAGTACCTCAGCCTGCTCTCCAGTCTTGTGCCCATCTCTCCCATTTTAATCCTGCTAATCTGCCCCTTCACCTTCGTTTTCCCCAATGTATCTAAAGAACCCTTGTTCCCTCACCTAATTTCCCTGGCCAGGTTCTGCTCCTTCCTTGCCTTAGCCCCCTCACCACCCTAGTGGCCCTTCTAGCCATCAGCTCATACTCCCCTCGATACCTCAGTATATATTCCCTGGAGGAGAGGAGAGAGACTGGAGATGTGATAGAGACATTCAAGTACCTCAGGGGTATAAAAAAGGTACAGGAGGGTAGCATCTTTAGAAAAGAAGGTGTACAAGAACAAGGGGGCATGATATGAGGCTAGATGGGGTAGGCTCAGGACAATGTGAGGAAGTACTTTTTCACAGAAAGCATAGTAGATGCTTGGAACAGCCTCCCTGCAGAGGTGGTGGGGGCAAAAGTGGTAGTGGAATTCAAGAATGCACAGGATAGACATAAGAATACTCTCACAATAGGGAAGAGAGGGTAAGTCGCAAATCAACTAGGGTCTGCAGTATTGCATTAGATAGGGAAAAGGGACAGACTAGGTGGGCCATACGGTCCTTATCTGCTGTAACCTTCTATGTCTCTATGTCATAGGTGGTGCTGCAGAGGATTAACCCCACTGTGAGAGTTCACATTCTGGGACAGTGTTATGAGGGACTACCCAGAGATATTCAGAGTGGCACCAGACTTTACCTCCGGGGTAATTGAAGAAACACTGAAGGGTATAACAGGTGGGGGCCTTATGGGGGGCGGCATCAGGAGACATGTGACAGTGACCAGCCAGACCAGTTATTAGTAAGGAGTTATGCTTTCCACAGACTGCTGCCTCTGGTTCCCCTCCCCAACCCCATCACAACCAAACAATTCCTGTAAATGGTAAACAAGTCAACATTTTTCAGACTAAACTACCGCCAAACCATTGTTTGGTACTTAGCAGCCCACAGAGTATAGCCATAGTTCCAAGACCACAGTAAAGGAATCTCATTCCCTGACTGTTCTAGCATGAGCCTAGTGGGATGCTGAGATTAAAGGCATTAGTTCGAGAGATGGAATCCACCCCCAAGTCAGAAGTATAGCAGGGCTTAAGCTACACAGGTATTCCCGAGGAAAGAATCAGTTATAAACTCCAGCTTCAAGAGGAGCAGGGTAAGCCCTTTTAGGTCCAGGCTATTGGGTGCTAGTGTCCTCAAGTGATGGGGGTTCAATCCTGTAACTGCTTGTGGGTGTCAGGCATGCTCCAGCTCACAGTGATAATGCTAAGCACACCTGACCCCCTAGGGCAGGCCCGAGCCACCCCATCCAGCCCACCCACTGGGAACCCACCCACAACACCCCCCACCTCCCCTTGGTCTGCATTTGGGTTGTAGCATGGGAGTCACAACTGCGCCTGTCTCCATTTTATTCTTCTCCCAGATTCCTGGCTGCCACATTGTTTGGGGCAGCACTTCACCCCAAGCCTTCCTGCTCCGAGTGCCTTGATATGTTTTGGTGCTGTTATCTCTATGCCACTGATTGTCCCCATAGGGCAGAGTAATAAGTAACCTGTGGGAGGGGCCAGTCGCCCACTCCCACAGGGGCGCGTGATGACGACACACATGGATGCTCCACATGGTGGCGATGGTGGTAAGCACCAGCACACCCAGTCATCAGACAACAGGAGAGCAGACGGCACCAAGGAGGTGTGCAGGGCACTCATGCTCTTAGGGTGAATCCTGTGCTGTGGGCTTTCCCAGGCCACACAAACTGAACAGCAGAAGATCACCAAGCAGGGTGGTATATTCCAAAAACACTACCAGCCCCATGAGGGATCAGGAGCAACCAACTACACCTCATGTACGCTACCAAGGTGGGGACACAGTTACTTGTTCTAATGGGGATGCAGACCAGGACTTATGGGAGGAAAGCACAACAGAGCCTCAGTGGCAGGGGAGAACACAAGGGAACCTAGGGGCATGGGAGACAAGGTCCTCAGGCCATACCGTTTGGGGAAGAAGTCCTGAAAACAATTCAGGCATTTTCAGGGCTGGCTTCTGTGGGAGGAAGTCAGGATCTGTCTGTTCTTAAGGTTCACCACTATTTTCTGCAAGGTTCCATACAAAATAAGAATGTGAAAAAAAAAGTGTACAAATTCTTGCTTTGTATGAACCTCATCTTGTTTCATATGTCCTTATTCCTGTTTTGTGAGGCCATACGAAACAAGAAAATCACCTTACAAAACAAGATGTTTGAAATATTTTAAAAACACATTTCTGGGTCCTTTTTACAAAAAACTAACTGCAGAATCAACCTAATGGGGTCCCATTCAGCAAGATGCATATGTTGGTGTCTCTGCAGGATATGATTTTATGGGTTTTCAAAATAACTTTTTTAATGCAAACAAGATGGCTGCCATATGCAGGAAGAATTTTTTCTCACAAAACAGGATTACCCTCCTCAAGAAACAAAATCTTGTTTTATTTGGCCAAATTCTTGTTTCACATGAAACAGCTATCCAAAGACAGTACCAAGCATGCTCAGAATCGAAATTTCAAATCCTTACAACTCTGGAAAGGGTTAATATTTTTCACCAAACTAATTAAAGGCACCATTCTGAGGTAAGCCCTTTCTACCCTGAAAATTTCAGGCCATAATTCCAAACCATCTGTGTGCTAGGCAATGACAAAACAAATACAAAAATACAGCAAACCCCACACCACCCCCAATTTTTTCACTATGCAGATCTTGGAATCTGCACATCCGACCAGAACAGAACTTGACACATCAAGAGACCTTGCCCTGAGACCGTGCATGCAAAAATTCATGGAAATCCACTGAAAGGGCAAAGCTATTAAAGTGCAAATTTAAGGGTTTGACATTAAACAGTCTACTCAACCCTAAATATAGTGGTGCTACCGTGTCACTATAATAGATGGATGCCCCTATAATTAGGGTTGAGTAGCCTGTTTAATGTTAAACCTCAACTTTTGCAGTTTAGTAACTTTGCAGACAATCAATGGATTTGCACAAAATTTGGTATGCACTGTCCTGTGGGGTAGATCTCTTGACATGGCATGTTTCGTTCTGGTTGGATGTGCAGATTCTGCTATCCGAGTAATGCAAAAACCTTAAAAGTCACCACTTTTTGCAGCTTTTTCTTCATTGCCTTGTGCCTTGATGGTGTGGAATTTTGGTGTGAATGTTTTATGGTAGAGACAACATGGGTAACAGAACTGCCATGCTTTGTTTGGTGAAAAAATATTAATCTGTTGCAAAGGTATTCAGTTTTTAAGTTCCCATTATGTCCCATGAGAAGATCACTCTCCAGGATAGAAGTAAAAAGTTCGACAAAGGATTTGGATTCATGAAAAAGGATCCTTTTGTGGGAAGGGCCAATCCTTTTTCGCAAGAAAAAATCCTTTTTCGTGAGCCGCCATCTTGTTTCTCTTTCTTCACACAACAGACTGTCAGAACTCTGCACAGCAATGTCTTCTACAGACATCCAAACATGTACCTTGCTCATCGAGAGCTGATGAGCTTCATTTGTGTATTTTTATAGCTCACATGGCCTCCGAATGTTTTTTACAGCTATTTAAATCTTTTCATCATCATTAAGTTCCTTTTTCGCGATTCCTTTTCCATCATTGCAAACAGGAAATCAGCTGGAGAAAAGGATTTAAAGGAGATAGGAAACAGATTTACATGGTTTCTATATATATAATAAAGGTCTGTTTCTCAAGTACTATGTTTCTGTATCTTGCTTAACATTCATAAAACTGTGTATTTTGTTACATTTATTAGACACCTGATAATTAGTACTTTATGTGTATACAGTGGAGCAGCTTTTTCAGTGTGACTCTGCCACAAGCTCAGCCTCCCGGTTTATGCTGCTGACTGTCAACATTGCATTTTACTTGCTATCAGTTACTAGGTATGATTTTATTACAGTTTTAATCAGAAAACTAATCTTTTTTTGCATGTTAAGATCACCAGTTTTTTATAATGAATTCAGCCGATAGCTTTTTTCCACTGACTGTGGCATTTTTCAGATGGCGAGGACAGTACAGTACTTCGTACATTTTATTGCCACTGTTTGAAGTCATAAGGAGTTCATAAAGTTATGAGCATATCATTAGTCAGATTTATGAGCATGACTGTTGTGACAGATAATTAGTTTCCTTGAGCACAGTACACCCATGCCAGGTACTGTGACAGATACAGTACATTTTAGTTAGATTCTGTGAGTACAGCATAAATGCTGTAACAGATTTTCTTTATTAGTTAGACTCTATGAGCTCAGAGCATATCCCCATAAGCACACTGAGACAGAGATTGCATTAGCTCAGTGTAAACACAGAGACAGGTAGCTTTTATATTTTAAACTTTATATGCTTGCATTAATACTTCAAGCCATAAAGCTTAGACACACACACACACACAGGCGCTACATTAGTTCATTGAACACATATTACATTAAAATAGACACATAACTTTTAAGGCTTTAGATGTTTAAATACTGTACATATTTCTAGGCACATCATTTTCATCACATAAGGGTTAAACACAAATGAGAGAAAAAATATCTCTCAAATTACAAAGGCCTTCAAGGTGGTGGTGGAAGAAATATGTATTGTTTATGCCTCAAATGTCCTATAACTCAGATTGTATCATACGGTTCCATTGATAAGGCTGTCTTGTTTAGGAATAGTCCAGATATTGTGTCTCCTTCTCTCATTCCTGTACCAGATAGAAGGACACTGCACCTATGAGGTCATTTTTGACCCTCAGGAAAAACATGTATTTCTAACTTATGCAATATCTAAGGAACTTATGGGACAGTCTGTTTGTCCAAAACCATGTATAAGAGAGGCTAATTATTATTAAGGTTGTCCGCACAGTCCAATAGCCAACCATGGCATCACATCAGCCTTCCCTCTGTGTGTGTGACCCTGTTATTATTATGTGAGTATGATTTTTTTGTATTTGTTATAGCAGTAGCCAAAGATAGGCAGGATGTGCAACAATATAATTAGAATGTATTGGTATCCTGTGTTTGATGAATGTCACATTTATGATGGTTCAGGATTGAAAATGTCATACTGGAAAATCTGTGCCTTTCTAACTGAAACCCTGTATAATAAATTAGATTTTTGTTACACTTTTTACAAACTTGAGTAAGACTTTCATTGAACTATATCAGTCATTCTAAAGTAACAGTAACATAATAAATTATCTTTATCTAACAGGTACAGCTAGTTTTTAATTTGTTTTTCCCCCATTGAATTAATAATACAGTAGTACATGAACAGATATCTAGTACAGCTGTTCAGTAATGATTGCCACAATAGCATTACCTGGTGTCAGTCAAATGTATAAAGCATGTTTCCTAACAGCATTTCTACTGAAACGGCCTAATGTTATCAGTAGTACTGCGATGTCTAATGAAACCAGCTTGATAGGGTGGATAAGAGAGGAGAGGAATGTCTCAAGCCGGGAGGTCAAGATAGCCATGTAGATCTTACAGTCGACATTGAGAATGGAGATAGGGCAATATGAAGATGGGTCTGATGTGTCTTTATTAGGATTGGGGAGAGGAGTAATGACTGCATAATGCCACGAAGGCGGTGGGGCCTCCCCCTCTGCCACCACCCTATAAGAAGACAAAAGTGTAGGAAGAAGACCAGAGAATGTTTTGTACCACTCTGCCATACAGCCATCCGGGCCTGGACATTTGAAAGGCTTGAGAGCTGTAATGTGAGTCAGAACCTCATCTGGACTAATAGGAGATTCAATAGTTACACCTTGGGTATCCGATAACTTTGGGAGTGTTAGTTTAGTTAGGAACTCTGATCAGATTTCAGAATCTGAAGATGTAGGTGGGGGTGTGTATAAAGCTCAACAGTATTCAAGCAAGGATGATCTGATATGTTCATCAGAATGAGAGATTTGTTTTGTTACTGGGTGTCTAATTTTCAAAATGGCTGCTGCACATTTCCTATTTCTTTAATTTTGAGACGGGAGGCCGGGTCACCTAACCTTCAATTAGCCTGTTTAAGATATGTCAGAGTCTGAAGCATCCTAGAGTCCATTATGTTTTTTATATCTTGTTTAATGTCCCTAATTTTTTGTTGCAGTGTTCTATCTCCTTCCCTATATAACATTTGGTAAGATTGTAGTTGTTCTGTGTAGTACTTGTATAACGTTTCTGACTTCCTATTTTTGTGTGATGAGAAAGCACTGGTCTCTCCCCTTATAGCTGCCTTCAACGCATCCTATAGTATTGGGTCCGAAGTTTCTCCTCCACCATTGTCCCTAAGAAATTGTGCAATTCTGGTGGTGATGTGTTCTATATATTCAGGGATCTTTCTGTAGGGCTGGGTTGAATCGCACACTTTAATTTTGGAGGTTTGCCCTAAGTTTGTTTTCAAAATGGTGGGTGGTGATCAGTAAGTATCTTTGGAGTATAGTCAGGTCCTATATAAGAGAGAATTGTTCACACGAGATAAAAAAATAGTCCAGGTGAGAATAAGTTTGAAAGTGAGGGGATTGATAAGAGAATCCGGGGTTTGAAGGGAAGAGTCTCCTCCACGTGTGGGAGTGGGAGCAGGGCAGAGGCAGGAAACTACAGACCTGTTAGTTTGACCTCAGTGGTAGGGAAAATGATGGAATCACTTCTGAAGGAAAGAACTGTTGAGTACCTGGAGGCCAAAGGGGCACAGGACCCAAGGCTGAATGGATTCACAGAGGGAAGGTCATGTCAGACGAACCTAATAGATTTCTTTGACTGGGTGACCAAAGTAGTAGATCAGGAAGGGGCTGTAGACATGGCCTACCTAGACTTTGGTAAGGCATTTGACACAGTCCCACACAAAAGATTACTATATAAGTTAGCCAGCCTTGGAGTAGGTCCCAAGATGGTAGCCTGGGTAAAAAATTGGCTGGAGAACAGGACACAGAGGGTAATAGTAAACGGAGTCCACTCTGAAGAAAGGGAAGTTATTAGTGGGGTACCACAGGGTTCAGTATTAGGACCGGTCCTCTTCAATGCCTTTATAAGTGACATTGCAGAGGGACTGGAAGGAAAAGTATGTCTCTTTGCAGATGATACAAAGATCTGCAACAGGGTTGATACACAAGGTGGGGTGGAAAGAAGATGAGAAGGGACTTGTCAAGGTTGGAGGAATGGTCAAATGTATGGCAGCTTAGATTCAATGCTAAGAAGTGCAAAGTAATGCACCTGGGAAATAAAATCCCAGGGGAAGAGTACACAGTGGGGGTGAGATACTGGCAACAACAAAAATGGAAAGGGACCTATGGGTAGTTATATCAGATGACCTAAAGGTGGGCAAGCAATGTAAGAGGCAGTAAGGAAGGTTTTGGGATATTGGGATGCACAGGGAGAAGCATCACAGTAGAAAACAGGAAGTTGTTATCCCTCTGTATAGACAGCCGGTGAGACCCCCATCTGGAGTACTGCATGCAGTTTGGAGACCCATCTCCATAAGGACATAGATAGGATGGAGGCAGTCCAGAGAAGAGCAACTAAAATGGCGAGGTCGTACATCAGAAGACATATGAAAGAGACTTGAGGAGCTTAATATGTATACCCTTGAGGAAAGGAGGAAAGGGGGACCTGAGAGAAACTTTCAAGTGCCTCAAAGGGAATCAACAAAGTCAAGAGGGTGGCATCTTTTCAAGAAAAAAAGGTGCTGCAAGCACAGCAGGGCTGAGTTGAAGATATGAGGGACGACTCAGAGGTAATGTGAGGGAAGTATTTTTCACAGAGAGGGTTGTGGATGCATGGAACGGCCTTCTGAGGAGGTTGTGGAGTCAAACGTGGGGAATTCAAGAATGCATGGGACAGACATAAGACAATTCTAGGGGTGGGGGTAGGAGAAAGTAGGCTGTTGGTTACTTGGATCTGCAGCTTATCCATTAGGTAGGGAAATGGGCAGACTGGGTGGGCCAAGCGGTCCTTATCCACCATCAAATTCTATGTTTCTATGTGTATACCCAGGTGAGAAAGTGAAGATTTAAAGTACTTTAAATCTGTAGAGGCCCGAGGCGAAGATGTGTCTTGCTGAGGTAAAAGTGCTGAAATAAAGTCTCCTCCCATAATTAAGATGCCCTGGTGGGCAGTTAGGACCTTCTGAAGGAAAGCCTGAATCACTCCCAGTGATGATTGGGGGGTAGATGGGTGTTTACCAGGGTTACTTCCTGGGAGTATAATATCCCAGTTAAAATAACAAATCTCCCCTGGGTATCAACAGTAACCTCACGAACTTCAAGGGGCGTGGAGGCAGGCACTAAAATTGCTACTCCATGGCTACGAGTGCTAGGATGGCAGGTTGTATACTTCATAGCGATTTTCCCATTTTAATTTCTGGTGTTCAGAGTCAGGTAAGTGGGTTTCCTGTAGGAAGAAGAGGTCCACCACCTGCTTATTTAAGTATTGCATAGGTGAGATCTTTTAATGGGGCTATGAAGTCCATTACATTCATTGAATCTTAACTGGGTTAACCACCATTTTCCACTTTTACAGAGAAATGCAACAATGCTGTTGGTATTAGACAATAAAGCATTGTTAAAGCATTGGTGTGTCTGCCTCCTTTTTTAACTTTTTGTACTAGAACAAAACACATTGTGTGGGCCTCAGAATGGGACTGTATGTTTAATTTAGTATTTGATCTAAGCCCTCACTATAAAAGATTGCCTCGTCCCAAAAAGTCCCGCTAAGGAGATTAAAACCTTGGGATGGGAACAACAAATTCCTAATCCAACAGGCTCCTCTATAATCCAAGGAGTCAAGGAAGGAATGATTTACAAGAAATTTAAATTGTAACTGCATAAAGAAATATATACAACAAATAACTATATACACAATGGCTTCCAGCTTGGAGGTGGGAGATTCGACCACCTCCAATGGGTTCAAGGAAGATCCCATATAGGAGTGTCCTTGAAAGAGAGGGTAGAACCACATGCATGGTTCTAGAGTCCTCTGGGATACTGGAATGTTCCCGTATGTAGGGAACATTGTCAGCAAGATGACTAAAGTTAAATGTAGTGGCGTTATTTGGGTGGTTTAAAAAAAAAGGGAGGGGAGAACTCCCCCTTGCTTCCAGACCCAATACAGTCGTATCCAAAAAACAGAAGACTCAGGGGTAGAGGGTAGGGGGAGGGATATAAGGGCAATAGGTGCTATTTGCCATGTCATAAGAGAGACCGCAAGGGACCTCATGGGGTCTAGAGGGGAAATGAATAAACAATTGTTCCCTTGTTGCCAGGGTGGGCCCCATTGGTTTATATAGTAAAGAAGAATAGAGAGCCTAATAAGCTCTGTGCACAATCTATGCTAATTTTCCTACTTTAAACTTAGTCCCCACCTTATCCCTCTATTATGATTGTGGATCATATTATTGGTACTTTTACTTATATTTAAACTAATCAAACCTTAAAATAAGTATTGTAACTATGATAGAACACCTAATGAAAGACAGGGGAAAAGAATGAGAGAAAGAAAGTAAGAGGGGAAGAGGGAAGAAGAGAAAGGAAGAGAAAAAAAAGGGGGGGGACCCAATCCAAAGTGTCAGCTTTGTTTTGGTATTGCTAGATTTTTATTTCAGAAGAGCTCTTCTGGATGTTGTCTGCAGGGTAGGTTAGAAGCGGAGGGAGTCCTGGAAGTAAATGGGGAAAGAATGCCCCCTTCTCTGGTCCAGAGCCGAACAACCCCAGAGAACCCCCGACCCCATACACCCCCTCACAGCCAGATAGACCGATCCTGCCATCGCTGGGAGGGAAGAGAGGACCAAAGGGCCCCAGGACAGCTCAACAGTAGAAACCAGGTCTGGAGGCACTCCCACCCATTCACATCTCCTGAACCCCCTCCACAATTCCCCACCCCTCCCAGTTGTTCATTTGTCTGCAACTCGGTGGAGCTTATAGTAGCTATGCTTCTAGTTCCCATCTTCCATTGATGGCAAACGAGGGGCACAAAGATGGCAGTCAAAGTCTCAAGCCTTAGTGGAGAGCACAAAGTAGTTGCAAAGCGGGCAATGCCCAGCTGAGTCTGCAAGTGGAATGCCCCACAGCATAAAGGTCAGGGCGGGGGATGCACCAAAGCCAGAGGTGATAGAGGAGAGTGCAAGGCCCAAGTCACAGAGCTCATCATTCGCCTGACTAGAATAAAATAGAGAGGGGGCCTCTCAGCCAGACCGCCCAGTCCGCCATCAAGAAACCCCACCAGCAACTAACATTTTTGAAACTCCAAGTGTGGCCGTTGGGTCCAGTGCCCCCCACACCCCCCCCAAATAAACCCCTGAAAAATAGCTATTGCAAACCTGTACCCCACGTTCAGAAATTCAACCAAGGGAAGTCAGTGGTGATCATTCGGCAGTAACCCCTCGCCGGAATTGCTGGATTGACTGTAATATCTCCTGTAGTGTTTGGTCTGACTCTTGTGTTGGAGTCCCTTTAAGTGGCCTCTCTAGTGCATGATTCCTTCTCTCTGTCTCTCAGGCTTCATGGTCCTTCAACAGGCCCCTTGAAATCAGGTCTTTTTTTACTTCATTGGCTGAAGAATAGGACTAGGGGCAATCAGCGTAGAAGGCAACCATCCTGGCAGGGTAGGGTGTTTTGAATTTCATCTTGTTTGTTCTTAGTCAAGGAAAAAGGGGGGAGTACTCTCATCTAAGGTGCTGAGTTGTAGGAGCATAAATGGTTGTTGAGGAAAATTCTTTTATTTTCATATAGAACTGTTTTCTGTGCTCAGGCTTTCTGGAGTAGTATCTTTTTAATTGCGTAGTTTAAAAACATGCTATGATTGATCATGGGTGTATTCTGGAGGGGCCTTAGTGTGGTGGGCCTCTCAGTATCTATCAGAAATTCTGGGCCCTAAATCAAGAGTGGTGGAGGTGATCTAAGAAGACCGAGAGATATCATTGCCTTCCACTCCCTCAGGCATATTATAGAATCGGTAAAATTTTCCTAGATGGTTCTCCACATCCTCTTGTTTCTGAGCAGCTTTAAGTTGCAGGATTGACAGCTCTTTTACTGAGGTCTCGAGAGTGTCAAGTCGTTCCGTATTTGTAGTTACAGTATTTGTACATTGGCCTCATCCAGGTGACCTCCGCAGGTCTTGTAGATCTGTTTGGAGATCAAGGCAGGGTCTGTTTGCCAGAGAAGGTGGAAAAGACATGAAAAATTCTACCCAAGTGTGTTACTGAGTCCCTTGGGTTTGAAAGAGAGACCAGCAGGTCATCTGCATATAGGGTTACCAGTACCACCTGTCCTGATTTTTGCAGGATAGTCCTGATTTGGGCAGATGTGTCCTACAAAAAACATGAAACATACTACATGCCCTGACCTTATAGTAGGAAACATATTTTCTAATTTTCCTCTAAGTATTTCAGAAAAGTGTAATATCTTAACTAAAATACCTTAAAATAATAAGAAACCATAGAAACAACTAAAACATACAACAGCTGGTCTTAATTCTGATTATTGAGGAAAACAAGTTTGTTGCATTGGTCTAGGTTACATACTGTCCCATGAAAACCATAATTCAAAAGAAATGTCCCACTTTGAAACTGTAAAGGTAGTAACCTTATCTGCATAAGCAAACACTTTATTGTTGATTTTGCCTGTTCTGATTCCTTTGATCTCGTGGCATTCAGGGATTTTCCTAATTAATGGTTCAATGGCCAAAATAAAAAGGTACGAGGAGAGAGGACAGCTTTGTCTGGAGCCTTTATACAAATGGAAGGAGTTTGAGATAAACCCATTAGAAATTACTCTAGCAGAAGGTTTTTTGTAAAGGATTTCTAACCAACAAATAAGGGTATCTCCCAGGTGGAATTTCTTAAACACTTATTTATTTATTTATTTTGCTTTTGGTAACCAGGTAAGTGCACTAGGCATAAGAATGCCTATTTTCAGGAACGACCCGGGAGAAAACAGTTTACATACATACAAGATACATGTGACGCAGCATATGAAAGCAGCACAATTCAGAGGAAGTAACAATACTTGGGGATTGGAGAGACAATCGCTTTGACAAAATGATAATGAAAGTTACAGTACTAAGCATATTATAATACAGATTGGAATAGGTAACACAGGAAAAACAAATCAAAAGGAGACAGGCAGTGCAAAACAGTACAATAAGTGCCCAAAACTGAGTGGCCAATGAGCAGGGGAGGGGAAGGGAGAGTGGTAGGGAGAGAAAGAGAGGGAGGTGGTAAGAGAGTGGGCATGATAGGGTCTAAGAGAGGCGGGGAAGAGGTATCAAGGAAGTGGATTATCTAGAGATGAAAGAACAAGGTAGGGAGAAAGTGAAGGTTCAAGGTGGGTTAAAGCAAGTGCAGGGGTTAGCGGTATGCAGATGTTCACGGTGAAGTTTCTTAAAACTAGCATGGGTGGTCGCTTGACGGGTAGAAGTGGGTATAGAGTTCCAGTATTTAGGAGCTGTGCAAGAAGACGCCCCATGTTTGATCTGCATCTTGGAATGTGAAGAAGGGCTTTGTCATTCGATGTCGTAGCTCATAGGTGAGAAGTTGTGATTCCAGAGGCAAGGAATAGAGGAGGCCTGTTCTGGCAACACAGTCAATTAATGAGCCAAGGACTGGAGATGATAGGCGGAGGGGCAAAGCCATTTTAGGTCCATGTAGAGCTGGCAATGATGTTTGTAATGCGGTGATGCAGAGGCATAGCGGCAGATGCTATTGTAAGTGGGGGTCCCATTTATGGAGGGAGGACTTTGATGCAGATAGGTAGATTGCAGAGCCATATGCTAGGGCTGGGAGAAGGAAGCCTTGTACCACAGCTAGTCTGGTTAAGAGGGTGAGGGCATAGCTAGTACAATAGGCACTTCCTATCTTAGCATTTACAGACTTACAGATAGTGGTAATGTGGAGGTCAAAGTCAAGAGATTCATCAAGAGTAACACCAAGATATTTAAAGGATTTGGCAGTAGTCAGTGGGGAGCCGTCCGCACATGAGATAGTAAGGGGATTGTGATTCGATTTGAGTCTAGCAGGTGAGCCAAAGAGCATGGCGTATGACTTGCTAGAGTTGAGAACTAGTTTGTTGTCAGTGAGCCAGGACTGAATATTCGCGAAGTCCAAGGCAATAGGGTGGTTTAGGGCAGCAGCAGTTCTAGCACTGTGGTAGATAACTAAGTCATCAGCGTACAGCAGAGACGAGTAGTTCGGTGCAGTTAATGGGATGTCATCAATGAATATAGTGAAAAGCAAAGGGCCAAGTATGGAGCCCTGGGGTACTCCAATGTGGATCGGTGAAAGATCCGATATGGCTGAGTTGAAAACTACAGCCTGTTTTCTGTCCGACAGGTAGCTTTCGAACCAGGCAATGGTATCCAAGGAGAAACCAAAGGAGTGTAGTTTTGAAAGAAGTGTGTGGTTGACCAGGTCAAAAGCCTTAGTTAGGTTGATGAAAACCGCACCTGTCAAGAGGTCCAAGTCCATGGAGGTATAGATGTCACTTGTTAGTTTGAGTAGGGTGGTGGAGGTGCTGTGACCTTTTTGCGGAAGCCATGCTGTGAGCTAGAAAGGAGGTTATATTTCTGGAGGTATTCTATTGATTGGGTGGTAACTAGTTTTTCAAGGATTTTGCTTAGTACAGAGAGTATAGCAATGGGACGGTAGTTCTTGATTTCATTAGGATCACCTTTTTTAGGAATTGGGGTGACTTTAGCTATTTTCCAGATATTTGGAATTGTACCACAGCATACAGACAGGTTGAAGGTTTTGGTTAGAGGAGAGGCGATGAAAGGGGCAGCAGCTTTCAGGAGCCTGGGCTCAAGACCATCCGACCCTGGGCTGGTATTATCAGGAATGGAGAGTAGCAGTTTTAGCACTTCTCCTCTTGTAATGCTCCGAAACCTGAAGGGGGGGTGCAAGAGTGGAGGTTTGGTATCGCTAGGGGGTGGAGCAGTGTGTCCAGAAGGGAAAGAGGTCAGGTAGTTTGTTAGATCTGAGAAATGGCGATTGAAGGAGTTGGCTATAGTTACAGGGTTGTAGCAATATATGTAGTTTAACAGCATGTGACATGTGGAGCCTGAATTAGAAACCCAGGAGAGTTTTATGGTGGACCAAATTTCTTAGAATCCCGGAGGGTTTTGTTATCAGGTCCCTGCAGAAAGAGCTTTAGCTAAGCGGATGTTTCTTTTACAAGCTGCTTCTCAGAGAACGGTAGTGGCTATAGTCGGTTTGAGTCCCTGTAGATTTAAAACACTGCCAGGCTTTGTCCCTGGCCCTTATCTGGGTTAGTAGGTCTTTAGTAAGCCACTTTGTCTGGGTTCACGAAAGCGAAAGAGTGATTAGTGGGGCATGGGTGTCTTGGAGCGGACAGAATTTGGCAAGGAAGCTGTCAAGGGCCGCCTGGGGATTAGTTGAGGTGTATATGGAAGCCCAATCAATCATTGAGAGGTCATATGTAAACTGTATTGAATTGAAGTTGGCTAGATTGCAGAATGTAGTGAGCTTTGAGGCGGAGATGGTCTACTAGTAGGCGCCAGATGCAGTAGATTGGGGAGTGATCGCTGATTACATCCGGAAGGGTACCAGCACTGATTATGCTGTCAGGGCAGTTTGTAAGGACCCAGTCAATAAGAGTGCTTGTCCGAGGGGGAGCCATAACCCTAGTTGGGTCAGAGATCAGCTGGTGGAGGTTGAGGCCTTGTACCAAGGTGTGAGTGGACTGATTTGCTAGCCCAGTTAAGGTTTAAGTCTCCCAGTATGAGGACCTTGTTATGGTCAATGGTGCTGTCTACTAGTGAGAGGAGTTCTTCTAGACCCTTACTCCCTCCAACAGGAGGGTTATAGGCACAGATTATGTGTAATTTCTTTGAGCCTAGTTGTAATGTTGCATGGAGCGCTTCACAGTGAGATAGGGTAGGTAGAACGTTTTGGACTAGCAGCAGGTGTTGTTTATAGAAGATGGCAACACCACCTCCACGTTTTGATGAGGGTCTGTCTTGTCTGATGAGATTATAGTTAGGCAGTGCACAGAGGGGATCAGCAGTGGAGGGTTTTAGCCAAATCTCCGACAGGCAGAGGATATCAGGTGGTTTTGTGCAACCATGCCTCTAATTCAGCTAGATTGTGAAGGAACTCCTAATATTCATGTGTGCAATCGGAGTCCCTTGGTGTCTTGCCATGTTGTATTATTTGGTAGCAGATTAATTACGGTCCTGGGTTTAGCTCAATGTCCCCTGCTAACAGTAAGGCTAGGAGTAGGAGGTGCCATAACTTACGATGGGTGAAAGGGGTGGGCAGGGTAATGTTAATCACCGAGGATTTATGAAGAGAGTAGGCTAGGTGGTATATGAGATTATGTGGAATGAGAAGTGGGAAGGTGTCTCAGGGATATTGAAATGACATTTGCACCAAGGAGAGCTTAGGGTCGATGGTTTGGGTGCAGCCATGTGGTTTCCTTGGGAGGTAGTATAGGATTTGGACCGATAAGAGGTTAAGAAAAATTGACACTAAAAAGAATGGCACATGGCTTAATGGCCATATTGAGATTTATAGAGTATCATTAGAAGTGGATGTTTGGAAAGAAGGTCTCAAGGAGAGGTACTAAGGATTAATGTAGCTTACAAGGTTAGATTTAGAGCTATAGTTGAAAATGGTATAAATTTCAGGCGCCCTCTAGCTATAAGAAAATATAACCTGCTAATGGCAAACTGAGTAGACAGTTAATTCTGGGCGTGTTCGGGGCGTGGCTTCCTATCTCACTCTATATAGCTAGAGCCGCCAAAGTGGGTGTGGAGCAGTCAAGCGATCAGGGGGAAAGCACTGTGTATTTGGAGTGCAGTGGTTCGGTTCTGTACTCGTATGTGGCGAGATTAAAAAAATAATGATCAACTCTCCCTACTGGGTTACAGGCATTAGAGACTGCATGTCTGTGGGAGCAAATTATCAAATTTAAAAGGAAGTCTCCATCTCAGCTGAACCAGCGCTATAGAGCTGCTGCAAAAACAATCAAGTCTCCCTCCCGATTTGCAGCCGTTCCTTGAAAGAGATAGTTCCATTCTAAGGAATCAAAGGCTTTGCAGAAATCAAAGGCTAGTACTGCAGCTGAATTATGTATTGTTTTCCTTTCCAAATTACATTTAGAAGCCTCACGATATTGTCTGCTGCACTCCTGCCTTGTACAAAACCTACTTGCTGTTCTCCTAACAATTTAGCAAGATGAGACTTCAGTCTAACAGCTAGAATCTGGACAAGAATCTTATAGTCTGCATTAAGCAGGGAAATAGGCCTGTAACTCTCACATGGCAAGGAATCCTTCCCATTCTTTAGAATTAAAGTAATGTAGGCATGATACATATATTTGGGTAAGGATTGCGAGGAAGATGATGGAATAAAAGCTTTAAAAAGGTCATCTTTAGCTTCAGTGCTTAGAACTTTATAGAACTCTCCTGGTAGACCATCTGGACCAGGTGTCTTGTTTGGACGTAGACCCTTGATAATGTTATCAAATTCTGCTCAGGAGACAGGAGAATTCAGGACTTGTCTATCTTTTCCACCAAGGCTTGGAAGGTTAACTGAATCTAGAACTTTCTGTGAGTTTCCCATATCCTTTTTACCTGAATTTGAGTACAAGTCCTTAAAGAAAGATTCAAGTTCAGAGTTTATTTTAGAATTTGAAACCTCAGTGGCTCCCAGACCTGGTATCAAGTTCTGACCAGACCTCTTTTTTTAACCGATGGGCCTAGAGCTTCCCTGCCCTTTCACCAGCTTCCCAAAAAGTCTGTTTAGTTCTATACAGAGAATAATCTGCCTTAGCGGAATATATTTTATTGATTTTGTATTTTAAATTTGTAATGTTATTAAACAAACTCTCTTCCTTTTTGCAGTTTTGTTTGGGTGTGCCGACGCAAGGTTGACTCCTCCACCGTGAACACCAGCACAGCGACAGATTTTGCCTGTCTGGGTGAGTTGCTGTGCTGGTGCAGAAAGACAGCAGCAGTGCAGCTCCAGTGTTACGCCCTCCCCAGTCCAACTCTGACTGGGAGTTAGACATTAGAGACCGGTACAGAGCCCCCAATGAAACACATTGACATCCCCAAAGGTACAATGCCGATGCTCAGCAATATGTCTGTCGCTGTGGGGGATGTTGGAGTGAGTGTGTCGCAGCGCTAGCAAACCTTAAGAGATGAAAACTCAATAATCCTCCCTCTCAGGAAGGCTTTAAGGAGTCCCAAAGGCAGTTAGGTGAAACTCCACATTATCTTTTATACTAAAATAGTCTTCCACTTCATGGTCTAACCAGGGTTTAAATTAGGATCCTGCAGGAGAGACATTAAGCCTCCATCTAATACAATTACTCTTAGAGCTTTCAAAGTGAATCACGGCCTGCACTAATGCATGGTCAGGAAAGGATATCCCCTTAATACCCGACGACACAAGGTTTGGGGTCAGGTGATTGGAAACAAAAATCATGTCAATCTGCTATAAGAAGCATGTCTCGCAGAATAGAAAGAATAATCTCTTACAGTGGGATTTAACAGGCGCCAGGTATCTACTAAATTTAGCTGAATCATAAGCTTTCTGATAGCAAGCTGAGCTGTGAAAGTCTTAAGGGGACAGGAAGAAAAGCTTCTGTCAATCAAACTATCTGAGACTTCATTAAAGTCTCCTCCCAAAATGAAATTTTGGTGGTTACCCATGCTTAGACGAACATTAAGGTCCCTGAAGAAAACAGCCTGTCCAGAACTGACAGGTAGAAGAATTTCAGCCTCATCATACTGTTACTTCAAATATGTAAATGTAACATCCAGGGTATTTTCCCCCAGCACGGGGTCAATATGGCGTGGAAAACAACAGCGCAGTAAACAACCGCACAGGCATGATAGCAAAAACGGAGGTAGCACTCAATAAAACAGCGAGCACTACCATTTGCAAAAAAATAAAAAATAAAAAAATGACATGTTTGAGGGGGGGGCTCAGCCCTCCACACACCCCATTATGGGGGCTATGCCCCTGAACCCCCATCTTTACTTAACTAACTCCGGGGCTATACCAAGAAAGGAGGACACTTAGAGTGAGGAAAACAAACAAGAAAAAAAATAAAAAACCTGCACCAGGAATCAAGCCCCAGTCCATCACAGATCCACTGCCGTGGCTCTACCCACTGAGTCATGGCAGCTGCTTGGCCAGCATACGATAGCCAGAGCTTTTAACCTCTCCCCAACAGCAAAATAGCTACAAGGATAGTGGTACTTTACCTCGCTATACTGCCCCTGTAGCTATTATTGCTTTAGCTGTTGTAACTACATGGTTTATTCATGGTTATTCCTTGACATATTGACCTAGTACCTCTTTCCCCTGGTTCCTGCATTCACAATTTGCTTAAAATTTCACCCTGACATAAAGAACAGTTATATACTAACCGTAACAGTAGATCTTTGAGAGAAACTCTTTCATCAAGCCACACAGTACTAAAAGCCGCCAAGCACCAGGACCACACAGAAACTTCTGCAAGCAGTCCACTAGGGGCTGCCCATGTAAATATTGGCAAACCCTTCCCTCCTGAGTTTCCCACCGGAGATCATGCTCGGAGGACCTCCCTGTAAGGAACCAGGAGAGAATCTGGGGCTCTACTGACCAGGTGAGGCAGAGAGCATCAGACAGACTGTTATGGAGAAGGAGACAGCACTCAACAGAGTCTCAGAATCCAATAGAGGGAAGAAGAGTGGGACAGCATGACCTGATGGAAGAGAACTTTTGAAGATCTACTGTTATGGTAAGTACATAACTGTTCTATCTTCTTTGAAGATATCTCTCTCATATCTCTTTCATCAGAATACACCTATGGAATGAGTACCAAGCAGTACTGACCATAAACAGTGGTTACAGCAGTACACAGAAGTGGTGATCATGCAAACCATTCTAACTAGAGACCCATATCCATTGCGCCCCTGCTGTCTAAGGCTCTCGAGCGTACTGTTTTGGACCAATTAGTTGATTATCTAAATAAATATAACCTCCAGTGCCCCCAATAACATGCACGACAGCTGAAGCCTTATTTACATAGAAACATAGAAACATAGAATGTGACGGCAGATAAGAACCGCTTGGCCCACCTAGTCTGCCCATTTTCCTACGTAACAGATAAGCTGCAGATCCTAATTAACCAACAGCTTACTTCCTCCTACCCCCCACTAGGACTGCCTTATGTCTGTCCCATGCATTCTTGAATTCCCCCACTGTTCTTGACTCCACGACCTCCTCAGGGAGGCTGTTCCATGCATCCACAACCCTCTCTGTGAAAAAATACTTCCTCACATTACCTCTGAGCCGTCCCCCCTCTATCTTCAAATTGTGCCCCCTTGTTCTTGCACATCTCTTTTTCTGAAAGATGCCACCCTCTTGGACTTTGTTGATTCCCTTGAGGTACTTGAAAGTTTCTATCATGTCCCTGTCTCCTCCTTTCCTCAAGGGTACATATTAAGCTCCTTTAGTCTTTCTTAGTATGTCTTCTGGTGCAGACCCTGCACCATTTAGTGCCCTCCTGACAGCCTCCACTCTGTCTATGTCTTTGCGGAGATGGGGTCTCCAGAACTGCACACAGTACTCCAGATGGGGTCTCACTGACTGTCTGTACAGAGGGATAACAACTTCCTGTTTTCTACTATTGATACCTCTGCCTATGCATCCCAGTATCCCCCTAGCCTTCCTTACTGCCTTCTCACATTGCTTGCCCACCTTAAGGTCATCTGATATAATTACCCCCAGGTCCCTTTCCATTTTTACTGTTGTCAGTATCTCACCCCCCATTGTGTACTCTTGCCCTGGGTTTTTGTTTCCCAGGTGCATTACCTTGCACTGCTTTGCATTGAATCTGAGCTGCCATACATTTGACCATTCTCCAACCTTGCCAAGTCCCTTCTCATCCTTTCCACTCCATCTGGTGTATCAACCCTGTTGCAGATCTTTGTGTCATCTGCAAAGAGACATACTTTCCTTCCAGTTCCTCTGCAATGTCACTTATAAAGACATTAAAAGGACCGGTCCCAGTATTGAACCCTCGATGCCCCGCTAGTAACCCTCCTTTCTTCACTGTGGACTCCATTTACTACTACCCTTTCGCCCTGTTGTCTACACAATTTTTATCCAGGCTACCTTGGGACCCACTCAAGGCTGGCTAACTTGTGTATTAATCTTTTGTGGGACTGTATCAAATGCCTTGCTAAAATCTAGGTGTCATGTTTACAGCCCCTCCTGGTCTACTACTTTGGTCACCCAGTCAAAGAAATCTATTAGATTCATCTGATACAACCTTCCCATCGTGAATCCATGCTGCCTTGGGTCCTGTGCCCCACTGGCCTCTAGGTACTCAACAATTCTTTCCTTCAGAAGTGATTCCATCATTTTACCTACCACTGAGGTCAAACTAACTGGTCTGTAGTTTCCTACTCTGTCCTGCTCCCACTTTTATGAAGAGGAATCACATCCACCCTCCTCCAGTCCTCAGGTACCACCCCATCCTCCCATGATTTGTTAAAGAGAGTAGTCAGCAGTGTCATTAGTTCTACCCTTAGTTCTTTTAGAATTCTTGGGTGAATCCCATCAGGCCCCATTGCTTTGTCCACCTTCAATTTTATTAGTTCTTTCAGAACCTTTTCTTCTGTAAATGGACTGGTATTGACCCCCGTCTTCAGAGTATTTCTCTTGTTTGGTTTAGGTACCTCCCCCTCCTCTTCCTTTGTGAATACTGAGCAGAAATATTCGTTCAGTATCCCTGCTTTTCATTGTCACCCTCTACTCACATTCCTCCTTTGGTCTTTCTTGCTGCCTAATGTGCCTATAAAGGTCTTATCCCCTTCTTAACAGAGTTGGCTATCCTTTTCTCGGTTTGGGCCTTTGCTATTCTGACTGCCTTCCCAGCCTCTTTCTGCTTTAACTGATAAAGTTCTCTGTCCTTCTCCTTCTGTGTTTCCTTATATTTCCTGAATGCTATCCTTTTCTCCTTAACCTTCCCTGCCACCTCTTTTGAGAACCATAGCGTTTTTTTCTTCATTGTGTTTTGTTGATTTGCTTTACACAAAGGCTTGTTGCCTCTGTGATGGCTGTTTTGATTACTCCTCATTGTTCCTCCACCCCTCCTTCTTGCCTATTTGCTAGTGCTTTTCTGAGGCATTCTCTCATTTTCCCAAAGTCAGCCCTCCTAAAGTCCAATACTCTTGCTTTTGTGTGGCTTGATTGTATGGCTGTGTTTATCATGAACCACACTGTTTGGTGGTCGCTTGTTCCCAGATGGCTACCCACTTCTAAATCTGAGATTCTTTCTCCGTCCCCATTTGAGAGTACCAGGTCTAAGATTGCTCCCTCCCGAGTGGGTTCCAGTACTAGCTGTCTGAGGCATGCCCCCTGTAGGGCATCAAGAATGACCTTGCTCTTGGATGTGCCTGCAGCAAAGGTGTGCCAGTTAACAGCTAGCATATTCAGGTCCCCATCAACAATATCTCCCCTTTTTCTGCCATTCTAAGGAAGCCTTCTATCATTTCCTTGTCCATTACCTCCCCCTGAGATGGGGGTCTGTATACAACCCCCATGCGGATTGTGGTGCCATTTCCTGTCTCCAGGATGACCCAGAGTGTCTCATCTGCTCCCTGTTTACTCTTTAGTTCTGTTGCTTTGATCCCTTCCTTTACATAAAGAGCTACTCCTCCTCCTCTTTTACCCTTCCTGTCCCTCCTGTAGATTGTGTATCCTGGTATGTTGACATCCCAGTCATGGTTCTCTGTATCATGTTTCTGTGACTGCCACAATATCCAGGCAACCCTCTTCCATCAAGGCCACTAGTTCAGCGAGCTTGTTACACAGACTCACGGGCATTGATACTCATCACCTCCACTTTTGATGGCCTTACCCCTTTTAGCCCCATTCCTGTCCTTACTGCCTTTGCCTTTTTACATTTACTTCTGTCCTGCTCCTAATGACTTCTCTACCTTGGTGTTTACCTCACTAATTACTGTTGTTTGTGGGGAGGCTGGGATTTCCTGCTCTCTTTCAGTGCCTCCCCCTTGGCTAGTTTAAATGCTTGCCAATGAAGCATTTAAACCTCTCACCTAGGATCCTGGTTCCCCCCCTGGACAGATGAAGACCATCGCACCAGTATAGGTCTGCATACCTCCAGGTGGCTCCCCAGTCCCCAATGAAGCCAAAACCCTGAGCTCCACACCAGTTTTTCAACCATTCATTGAATTCCTTGGTGAGGAGTACCCTAGCATCACCTTTGCCATAGACAGGCAGCACCTTCGAGAAGGTTACTGTATGCACTACTTGTCTAAAGCCCCTTCCCAACTCTACAAACTCCTCTTGCACTGCTCTGATCCCATTCCTAGCCAGGTCATCTGTCCCTAGGTGGACAATGACATCCAGCTCCCTCCCTCAGCTGCTCCCATGATCCTGAGGATTCATTTCCTGTCCCTCAAGCCATGGCGCCAGGCAGGCACCTTACCCCTCCCTCTCCCCTTCTCCCCATTTCTACCCCCTAATGACTGAGTCCCCACCAGGAGTTGTTTCCTTCCCGTGGGATCTCCTGCCACCCTCCTGTGGGTCTCCTTGTGAAGGTTCCCAGCATCCTCCTTGGTCTCCACTGCAGGTGCCTCCATGAGGAACCACTATCCACCAGAAGAGCTAATGAATTGTGGAGTAGTACAGCTGGAGGGATGCGACTCTGTTCCACCACCTCTCCCTCCCTGAGCCCACCCTGGTCCATCCTCTCCTCTTTCTTGGCAACCTCTGAGGTAGTAGCATTGGCCCTGGTGGTCCCTCGGTGGGGGAGGAGGTTTCATGAATCCTAGCCAGGTCAGCCTGGAGACAGGCAACCTCCTCCCTCAGACCAGAGAGGTGCCTGCAAATAGGGCAGCATCGCAGCCTCCAGAATGTCTCCCGGAACACTGCCGCCCCACAGCCATTGCACTGCTCCACTCCTATCATGTCTTATTTTGTGTCCCCTCTCCTGTTTCTCATTATGCTTACTCTCTCCTCTCCTTACAACTCTCACCCTTCCTGTTCTGGGACAGTAATTTCCTATATTCTTCAGTAGCCTCCTCCTTCCTTGCTCAGTGTCAGACCACCAGCAGCTGGGGGGGGAGTGAGCTACTTTTTTCCTTTAGGGCTGACAAAACCAATGTTTCTCTATGATCCTTCCCTTCCTACTGCCAAACTGTTCCTGTTGACAGTCAAATCCAGTGGCTATAAAAGTAGAACTGGCTTAAGGTGGATGGGTGCAGGGGTGGGATGGAGGGCAATTAGTAAGAAAAAAGGCTAGCAACAGGAAGTTGTAATTTGAGTCACCTGCTTTTATAGTGTCTAAGCCACACCCCAAATTAAGCTCTCTCTCCTCCTACTGGTTTAGCAAATTAAACTGATACAGAACCCTTCCCAGCACAGAACACACACTGACTTTCTTTCTTTTTTTGTTTTAAACCCTAAATAAGACCCCTTCTACTTCTAATAAAGTATCTGTTTGGTTAATCTCAACAGACACTGACTCCTGCTAAGATATAAGTGTTAAATTAATAAGAAAATGAGGCTTCTTTAAGTTAGCTGCTTTCTGCTCTACAAGCAAGGCTAGCAACAGGAAGCTGTAATTTGAGTCGCCTGCTTTTACAGTGTCTAAGCCACACCCCCAATTAAGCTCTCTCTCCTCCTACTGGTTTAGCAAAGTAAACTGATACAGAACCCTTTCCAGCACAGAACACACACTGACTTTCTTTCTTTTTTTTTTTTTAAACCCTAAATAAGACCCCTTCTACTTCTAATAAAGTATCTGTTTGGTTAATCTCAACAGACACTGACTCCTGCTAAGATATAAGTGTTAAATTAATAAGAAAATGTAGCTTCTTTTAGTTAGCTGCTTTCTGCTCTACAAGCAAGGCTAGCAACAGGCAGTAAACAGCTCAGTCCTCTCTGTCATTGATTATGGACTAATTGTTTATAGCACAGCTACTGACACTGCTCTGAAAAGGGACAGAACAGTCTTAAACATGACTGCAGGCTAGTCCTAGGCACTAGGAAACTAACACACAAATGTGACCTGTATGCCCAGACTAAATAGCTTAACCTCCAGGAGGTAAAGTATCAGTCTGTCTTTGGTAAAAAAACCTGCTAGGTCTAACCCACCGGCCACTCAGAAGTTCCTCGAACCTGCATTAAACCCACACCAGACAGGAAGAAAGGTAAGAAATGCCCTACACATTCCCTTTCATGATACAGCGCTAGTCCAACGGTCCTTCACATACAAGGCCCGTCTTTGGCTCAATGAACTTCCCTCTGCAATAGCAAATGTGCCAAAACTTGGAGCATTTAAAAAACAACTGCTATAATACTTGTCTACCCTAGGTGTTTGTGAGTGCATGAGCTAACTCCCATCCCTCTTCTCTCCCTGTGTCATGCTGCCCTCTACTTCCCTAGCTTGCCACCTCGCCCCTTTCTCCAATCTTCCCCCCTCACTACTCCTCACTGGTTCACTTCACTCCCCCACCTACCTCCACCCCAAATGCATCCCCCTTTCTCTCTAGCCCTCCTGACAATCTGCTTCCACACTATTTTCCTCCCCCTCTTCTCCACTTCACCCCCCACATACCCAACTCCCTCTCATCATATAGCATAGCGAGGGGGTTTTCATCCAGGCGAAGATAGGTGATCTTGCCCCTCTACAGGTCACTGGTAAGGCTGCACTTAGAGTACTGTGTGCAGTTTTTGAGGCCATACCTAAAGCATGATATCAGGCTACTGGAGGAAGTGTAGAGGAGGGAAACAAAGATGATATGTGGAATGGATGGGACAGACTATGACAGCAGGCTGAGAGATCTGAATATGTACACCCTGAAGGATAGAAGGGACAGGGGGGACATGCTAGAGACATTCAAGTATCTGAGGGGAATCAATAAGGATGGGGCAGATGGGGTCTTTAAGTTAAGGAGGGGGAGGATCACCAGGGGGCATGCACTAAGAATAGAGGGGGAAGATTTAGGAAGGAAATGAGGAGACACTATTTCACAGAGAGGGTGGTAGCAAAATGGAATGCCCTACCAGAATGGGTGGTATCATGTAAATCTGTGAACAGTTTCAAAATGGCATAGGACAGGGAACAGGGGAGAGTGAGGGAGGGGGAGGTGGGGGTGGCAGTGGGATGAAAAATGGGAGGGGGTGGGGCAGCTGCAAACTAGTGGTGCTAGCTGCACACTCGAGCAGACTTGGATAGACCAGGTGGTCTGTTTCTGCTGGCACATTCCTATGTTCGTATATGTCCCTTCCTCCTCACCACCTCTTGCCAAAGCTAACTCTGGCTGTGCTCCTCTCCTCTCACCTAGTTGGCACACACCTGTATATGACAGCTAACAAAACCTTTCACTTTTGTAAAATTAATTGTTATATATTTTTTGTATTCCATGTTGTTTATCAACCTTACTCTTTATGCTTACTGATTATTTTTGTGTTGCACCTGTATGTAATTGTTTCCTGATGCGGAACCTTTGTAAATGAGCTCCAAGCTGAAAGGTTGTAATTCCAAGACAATAAATAAATAAATTAATAAAGAAAGAAAGAAATAAAACAGTCAGGGTGGCAGGAGCCTACAGGCTTAAGAGAGTAGGCCTTGGAGCACAACTAGGTCACAGGCAGCCCTTTTTCGAGCGGTAATGTCCAGACAGTAGTGTTTAGTGAAGCTGTGGACAGTACTTCACATGACAGCTGCAGAGATTTCTGCAGCAGTCACATTCTTGAAACATGCAACAGATGTGGCCATACCTGTAGTGGAATAACCACAAACAACCCCAGGAAGTTCCTCATCGTACTTCTATAACAAAAAGTAATACAGTTTGCTTACCATTTGGACAGGCACTGTTCAGAAACTGGAGCGCTCTCTTTCCCAGGGGCAAATGAAACAAAAAGCTGGGAGGAATTCCTGCAGTCCTTCATGCAGTACACTGCATACAGTACCTGAGTGTTCTATGTACATCTAGAGTATGGACAAATGCTTCCCCTGGATTGGCATTCTCAGGAAATGTACTGGCAGGTGGATGGTTTGATTTATAGTAAACTCAGACACCACCTTTGGAAAAATTTAGGATTGTACGCAAAGACGCCCTGTCTTAGTGGAAAATCAAATAAGGAGGCTCACACGTTAGAGCCTGTCGCTCTGAAATCCTTCGAGTAGAAGTAATGGCAACCAAAAATGACGCTTTGCAAGAAAGATAGTGTAAGCTACAAGTTGCAGCTGGCTCAAAAGGAGCCAAAGTAAACTTTTCCAAAACAAAATTCAGGTTCCAAGCTGAGACTGGGTTGAGGATGGGAGGCTTCAAGTGCAGAATGCCTCTCAAGAACGTAAAGGCCACTTCAAGCTGTACGACCCTCAGCAGGCACATGGAAAGCTGAAATAGCAGCCAAGTGCATATTGATAGAAGAATACTGTAGGCCTGCATCTGACAAGGACAGCAGGCAATCTAGAAACTGATTTACTTGACAGGTAAATGGATCTAAGTGATGAGAAGCGGTCCACAAAGCAAACCGCTTCTACTTCATAGAATAAGTGGCCCTGGTGGAAGGTTTTCTGGCAGCCACCAAGACCTCCACCACCTATTAGAAAACCCCAGATCTAGCAATGGTTATGTTTTTTAGGAACTATGCTTGGAGGTAAAGCAACCTGAGGTCCAGATGGACCAGGGTTCTCCATTTCTGTGACGGTAGGCCCTGGCATAAGGGCAGGGTACTGGTGGTTCCACTGCCAGTTGCTGCAGTAAGGTGAACTAGATATGTCAAAGCCATAGGGAGGCAATAAGGATTAGAGTTGCCTGCTCCATCTGCAGTTTTAGCAGTACCCTCTGAATGAGAGGGATGAGAGGGAATGCGAAAGGAAGCTCCACTTCCATGAGAGGGACAACGCATCTCACCAGAGAACTCCAGGCCCTGCAACGAATCAGCAGAAAAGCGCAGTTTTGTGTTGTGTGGCGATGCAAAAGGTCCAACTCTGACGACCCTATCTGCTCTAACAGATCTTCCACCACTAAGGCCAGCAGTTCCCATTCATGCATTCTGGACTGTGCCCTGCTAAGCCTGTCTGCTAAGATGTTTTGAGTGCCTGGAACATGTACTGCTGACAGTTGTAGACCTTGTTACAGAGCCCAATACCAGACTCTTACTGCTTCCTTGCACAGGGGATAAGAATGAGTTCCCCCTTGCTTGCTGATATAATGTATCACACTGCTGATGTCCATCTGTACTAACAGAGGACCCAGGGACAGGTAAGTCTGGAAGGCCTGTAGGCCATACAGGACAGCTCGCATTTCTAGAACATTTATGTGCAGAATGCTCTCCACTGTGGTCCATGTACCCTGCATCTGATGGGGCCCAAATGTGTCCCTCCCAGCATCTGAAGTTAAAACCTGGTGAGGGAAGGGATCAGGAATGGAACCCCTTTAGCAGGTTGCTGGGTTCCATCCACCAGTTGAGCATCTTGTGTACAGGGAGGTTCACCTGTAAGTTGGTCCCACTGAACTCTTAGTGTCCACTAAAGTATCCTCAGGTGTAGTCTGGCCAGAGTGTTGTGACAATGGTCGTTGCCATCAGGCCCAGTAGAAGCAGGAATGCTCTGGCTGTGACATAACAGCAGTCTTGGACCATCTGAGCCTGTGCAGTCAGATGTTCTGTCCAGAAGCAGGAAGGCTGAGCCTTAGACTGTGTCCAAAACTGCCCCTATATATACTGTAGACACTGGCAATGCATCAAGACAGACTTTGGTACATTGTTAGTAAACCCTAGGGCATCAAACAGCTGTCTCGTTTAAGCTAGGGTGTGCAGGAGTTGCTCCTTGGAGTGAGCTTTCAGTAGCCAGTCATCCTGATAGGGAAACACACAGAGGCTTTCCCTGCAAAGGGCTGCTGCTACTACTGCCAAGCATTTGGTAAAGACCCGTGGTACAGATGACAAGCCACAGGGCAATACTCTGAACTGGTAGTGTTCTTGAACAGGAACCAAATATTCCTATGAGATTTGTGAATTTTGATATGAAGGTAGGCATCCTTCATGTCAAGGGAACAGATCTTATCCCTACTGCAGTAGTGGGAGTAAGCCCTGTAGGTGACCATTCCAAACTTTTTGTACGCTGTAAAAAAGTTCAGGTGCCTGAGATCCAGAATAGGCTTCACTCAATCCATTTTTGGAACTAGGAAATACCAAGAGTAGAACCCCGTGCTTCTCTGTTCCACAGGTTCAAGTTCTATTGCCCTGTTCTTAAGCAAAGTGTGGCTTTCCTCCAGAACCAAAAGAATGTGATCTGGAGGATAATATGTAGGCACTGGTGGATAGTCTGGAGGTAGTTCTAGAAGTTCCATAGCATGACCTTGTGCTACTATTTCCAGGACCCAGGCATTTGAGGTCACCTCCTTCCACTGATCTAAGTGGAGGGAGAGATGATCCCCAACAACCACCCCTGGAGGCAATGGTGTTTGCGGGGTATAAAGGGAATCAGGCAGAGCCAGTTGCAGCAGCTCCTGCCACACTGCCACCTCTAGGGGCTTCTGAGTGGGCACCTGGGGTGGTTCCTGGAATAAGCAGGGCTCCTGCTCCCTTGCCCTTACCTTGTTGTCCAGTAGTGGTACAGTGTCTAGTACTGGCTGGACAAAAAGGCACCCTCCATCTACTCTTTGGTTGGATAAGATAGAAGGAGTGTACTGATTTCAAGATACTGCCTGAGGCCTGAAGATTAGAGAGCATATCCTGAACATCTGCGCCAAACAGCTTGTATCCTCTAAAGGGGGCATTGAGAATGGACTGCTGTATGTTATTCACAAAACCGGCCACCCTGAGCCAGAAGTACCTCCTGAGGCATATTTCTGAGGCAGCTGCTCTGGCTGAAGCATCAGATATGTCATAGGCCGTACATAGCAAGTGTTTTCCTACATCGGCCCCAGCTGTTAGAGCTTTGAGACGCTCCTATTTAGGTGCACCATCTGGTAGAGACTGAGCAGATACCCACCTCTGTTTATCTTTTGCACTTGGGACACTGGGTGCAGTTGATATGCTTAACTGGTGCCTGGCTGAGATCCAAGACTGGATGTTATCAAGCTGGTTGAGACTTAACCTGGATAAAATTGAAGAACTGGTGATGGCACCAGGTCATGCAAGGGGAGAGGCAGCTACCAAGAGGGAGACGGGACTTTGACTCGGCCTTTCAGGGCTTTTGGCTCCAACGAAGGTGAAAAATCCATGAGGGGCTGACATTTGAGGCTCAGGTATCAGTAGTAGTCCAGAATGGCTTTTACCATTTGCAGAACGTGAGCTGGATTACAGCCCTTCTCTCACCTCTCTCCACCCTCCAGTGACCTGGCCACACAGTGCCCATATTTGTGACACTGCAGCTTGATTACTGCAATGCTCTTTACTTGGGGGTCAATGGAGGTACACTGCAATGCCTGCAGCTGATGTAGAACGCAGCTGCTAGGTTGCTGACCAGTCTTCTGAGAATGTCATGTCTTCCTGGCACAGCATGATCTGCATTAACTGCCAGTCAAGAGACTTATCTCCTTTAAGGTTGGCTTGCTAACTTAAAAGTTCAAAAGGGCCAGGCCCAGGTTACCTGACAGATCTCTTGCACGCACCCTTACATATTCTCATGCCCTCTTCTCTCCACTAAGGAAGGCCTCCTTGTAGTTCCCAGGGCAAGGCTAAAAACCTTGGGGGACGGGGCCTTTCAGGTGGTGGGCACGGTCCCATGGAACTCTCTCCCAAGGACCCTAAGGGAAGCCCCCACTGTGGAGGCCTTTTAGCGTGGTCTGAGAATCCATATGTTTACCCAGGCATGTCAGGAGTAACTTATCCCTTTCTGTCATCAACCCACTCTGCAAATATTTATCTATTTATTTATGAAGTTATTAATGTTTCATACTAGTTTACTGTAGTTTTCTCATGGAGTTTTTACATATTATTTATTGTTTTATGAATTTATTATAATGGTTCTACTGTACTCTGCTTGTAATAGTGCCCTAAGCCTCTGAGGAAGGGTGCCAGTTAAAAATAAAGACTACTACTACTACTGCTACTGTCTTGTCCTCAGAAGATTTACCACTTAGGGTCATCCTCTGATGTCTGTAAGCCATTTTTTACCCAAGCATTTATTTCTCTCCCTAGCCCAAGTTCACTCACCTTCTTAGTTAGTCTGCTGTGTGGTACCAAGTTGAAATCTTTGCTAAACTCCAGGTGTGGTATGCCCCCCACCTGACCCTTTTCAGCCATTACCATCACTACATTAAAAAAGTATAGTAAGTTAGTCTGACACGACTGGGCTCTGTTGAACTCATGCTGGTTCCCATCCATTAAGCCCTTTTCCTTTAAGAATGTGACCACCCCTTCTTTAATAATTGTCCCTAAATCTCTTCCCTGTGGATATCAGGCTCACTGGCCTGTAGTTTCCCAGATTTTCCCTACTGCCCCCTTTGTGTAAGGGAACCACATTTGCCACCTGCCAATCTTCAAGCAAGTCACCTGTTACTACTGATTCTCCATGGAGAACTAATAGTGCCTCTGCTGGCACCTGCCTTGTTTCCTTCAGTACCCAAGGGTGACTCTCATCTGGCCCTAGTGATTTATTTTTTTAACTCAGCTTTACTGAGAGGCATGGCGTATACATGCACATGTTTACAGATACAGGTTTGAGAACGCAGAGTATATACTATACCATGTTATTTGAAATAGCAACACTTCAGGCATCTCACTTCCGAACAATCAATACCATAAATGTGAGCTAGGTTTTATTGTCTGGCTACATTTGCTGTTCAGTGCCAACAAAACAGTGGAAAATATTGGATGATAGAAGTCAACTTTAGGGCCAACCTGCACTGGAACAAATTAACCTCATTCCTGCCTTTATATGCAACCATATTCATGTCAGGGAGCCTTGGGGAGTATCAAAGGCTGGAGGGCAGTCAGGATCTACCCTCCTGATAGTCTCTGTGATGTAGAGCTACCATCTCTCCCACAGGGCCACATATTTGTCAAGGGTTAAACAGAGCATGGCTGTTATTCTCTCCATTTATACAGCTCCCACCTATTTTACCAGGCTTCTACCAAGGGCATAGTGCCTGTGTAACCCCAGGTGGCGCTATCCCAGAGCTACTACCCCTGCCTGAAAGTGCTAACAGGTTAAGGGGCCTCAGTCAATGGCGGGTGCCTCACCCAGAGGTCGGGGTTAAGACAGTCTGGTATGACTGGGTCACAGCCCTCTGGGACACTGCAACCCCCCTTTCTTCCCACTAGTGGCCCACACAATTTAGCAGCAGTACCTTCACAGTATACACTTACCCCCGGACTTGGTGCGATCAGCTTGACTCTGGGGACCCCCTGTAAAGTAAGATGCAGTAATACAATAGTCACTGTACAGTATTTCAACACCAACACGCAGTTCAAGCAGTGTAACTTTGCTAAACAACCAAATCTGATTTATTTAGGGGATAGTAACAAGGACAGGGGAAAATCAGGTTGATTGATTCAGTCACACTAATGTTCAGAGCACTGTGCCGAAATCCCTACAAGTCACTGTCGCTGGGTACCCAGAATGGAGGGGGGGCTGGCCAGGATCAGTGCAGCTGGTTGGGGCCCTGAGGATGAAAATACTTGCACAATACCCAATTTGTAATCCGGGGCCGGTAAGCTCAGTTCGTGTATCAAAGAAGAAAAATCAGTTGAAACCCTTGCAATTCAATTACTCAACTGGCAGGGAGCTACCCTGATTTTTACTCACGACCTTTACTGGACACCTTCCACACAGCGAGCAACACGGGCCTGTGAGCAGGACACACTCCACACATTTACAGTATATGGAAAAAGAAGGTTACCATACCAGGCAGCTGCTTTCATATCCCGATCGCACTTATTGCTAACCTAGGAATTCGCAGTGCAGCTTCACTCTCCTGACAGACCGAGCGCGATGAAGCAGATTCTCCAGTCCTCTACAGGGTATGCCTGGTTGCTGGCCACATAGCCTCTCCTGTTCCTTACACACAGTGGATTCAGTCCGAATCACCACGGCAAACGAGCCACCCAACTTCTGGCCTCCACACGCGCTTCCCACGCGAAACTCGGCAGCGCAGAAGCCCAGAGCTCCTTCCTCAGTCACGGCCACAATGGCTCTGCCTTCGGCTACTGGGGCAGGGAATTACCACTGGTGCCATCCAACCCAATTGGAAGGCTTCAGATGCCAATCGCCACAACTTCCCCTATTTGGTGCGAGGCGCCACAGTCCATTTCACTTCCCAGAATTACTGGCCATATCCCCATTGGCAGTTGGCTCCCGAGAGAGTCCTAATCCTGGCTGGTTGCTCAATACTCCATTTTAAGTGCCCCTTCCTCCTGATTGGATCCATTTACAGTTCTGATCCAAAATGGAGGGGCAAAGCACACAAAGTCCAGCTGCAAGAAAGGCAGGTTAAACAACTTACATTCCCACTAACACTCTAAAGGGTATGGGGCAAACAGTTACATTTCTGGAAAGTGCTCACTCTGCCCTTTAGCGACGGCAGAAATGGAGCGATTTGTCAGCGGCTCGAGCAGGACTCAAGCAGGAGAACACACAGTCCCCCCATGCAAACTAATTATGTCTGCAAGCAGACAGCTCTTAAAGAGACAGTACTAGAGGCTCTAAAAGCACTCACTGATAAACGGCTTAAACACTGAACACAATTCAGGCTAGGAGCACTCAGCCAGCTCCTGGAAGACCTCTGGGAACCCCCATTTGCAGGGGGGTTACACCTGCAACTAGAAAGATATTATCCCCTTTAAGGCTACCATGTAAAATGCCCGAAATAGGCACTGTTGACAGTGGTTACCCAGTCAGGGGATGGGAACTCCCAGCACTAGGTGAAGAAAGCAGAAAGGGTCTGGGACCCCCATAGTAACTGCAAAACTACATGTAATTGCCTCCGATGATTTATTGTTTCTTAAATCCTCCGGTCCCTTTAGTACCTATTCCCTTGTACTCCTCCCCATCTCAATCTGTCTCCTGCATTACCCATGAATAGTCTGTTGTCTGGGCTTGGGCCTGCCTCCTCGATTGTGAACACTGAACAAAAGTATTCAGTTAGTATACCTGCATTCCCGCCACTGTCCCCTGTATTTGCCCCATTCTTCCTTATCCTTTTTACATTTCTCTCGTCTTTTTCCTTTCACTAACGTATCTAAAGAAGGATTTATTGTTCTCCTTGACCTTTTCTGCTAGCCTTATTTCTGCCTTTGCCTCTGTCTATAAATGACGCAGGGCCTCCACCTGGGGTAGCAATAAAAAACGCACCTGGCTTCTAACACTCAGGACTGTTACTCCCCAGGAATTAATATGACCCTGGCCCACACTATCCTTCTCTGAATCAAATGACACTATAAAACACAATAATGGGGTGGGGGTGCTGTGGAGCATCAACATGGCAGTAGCTATTTGAGCCAACTCTAGCTACAGTAAATTTAAAAGTTTAAAAAACAGGTTTACCTTTTGATTGCTGGAGATACAACCACTGCAAAACCCTGGCGGAAACAGTCAAGAAAGCAATGGGACCTAAAAGGATGAAAACACGGTGCTCACAGCCTTGATGTGTTCATTTCTCCATGAGCTCCTTGATGGGAGCGGGGACGACCCCAACTAGCGGCCTTTTAACACCGGAGCTCCCCTCAGCACAAATGATGGCACTCCTTACTGAAATCCAGGATAATACTGAGGAAACAAATAAATGACTGGCAGCTATGGAGGCTAAATTTAAGGAAAATGATACGAAGTGAAAAGAACAGTCACTGGTGATCGAGGAACTTAAAGCAACCAATGCACGTCAGGGTGAATGCAATGCCTCCTTTGTGAAGGACTTAAATTTCCTGAGAGGGAAAATTGAGGGCTCGAGACACACACAGCATCAGGCAAATGTGCGTGGTGGGCTTCCCACCGTAGCTGGCGGGATGCTCTGAACTACAACAGAACATTACTAAATTGATCTTCAAAGACTTGTAACTTTTATCTCCAGACTCGGGTGTTGATTCAAAAGTTTTTGTGATCAGGCTATACTCACGGTGATGTGACTCAGAGGCCTCTCACTGTGATCGCCACATTGTCATCTCTGGAGGTTAGGATTCTCTTATGCTTCGCTCGACCCGTGGTGACGTGTCTGGGAGGATAGTCGTCTGGCCTTCTTTCCGTCTTGTCAGCCCAGATGCAGAACTGAAAAAAGGATCTACAAAAGATAAAAAAGGAACTCTTGGTAAATGGCATTCAAGCTCAACTAACGTTTCCAGCAAGGCTGCAAGTTTGCTACGAATCAAAAACTCACATTTTTGTAGACCCTATACAGGCAGCAAATTTCACGGAGAAGTTGATGGCCAAATTGCATCCAGTAGAGGAGGCAACCTCAGACGATGAGGCAGGATGAACTGTTCCTTTTCCTAATACCTGCACATTAAATGCTTAACTGTATGTGTGTTGTTTAATGCGGTGGTTTGGTTTCTCTCCGGGAGATGGAGAGCACTGTTGACATCATATTTTTTCTATTTCAAAATAACTGGTAAGTTACTAAATAGTTATAAGTTGTATAAGGATCTGTTTTAGGTTTGAATAGATAAATCTAATCAGGCTGTGTTTATACCCTGGGTTAGCCATGTGCCGCTTCTTTTAATAGCTCTATCTAACGATGGTAAATATGGCCTAGGGGACATGGTTTTAAATAGCTAGTGTAGTCATACACTGCTCAGTTCTGCAAACTTTCATTGTAATGCTATTAGACTTCCTGATAGCCTGCAGGGAGGCTTTGCATACCCAGATCTGGGGGCTTCACAATATTGCTTAATTGAGCCCAGAACATCTTTGTCTCATTTTTTCCATGCGTTCCTGGCTTATCAGCTCCTCCAATATTACATAAATCTACTAGGGGTTGGATAAACTGGTGTTTTACCATATAAAATAGTTATTGATTACAGTGAGAGTGTTATAGACCTACAATTTAATCTGGTCAAATTTATTCCTGTATGAACTGAAATGCAGTCTTCTTTGCCTTATGAGAATATTTACTATGTGTACAAATGCTTAACATCCTCTGTAAAAGACATGTCCATGAGGTTTGGAGGTCTGCGTACCTCTTATCTTGTATTCTTATGTTTTTACAGTACCTGCTGTAAGCTCATAAAATCTATAAATAAAACGTAAAAAAAAAAACACAATAATACTCCCAAAAAGTAAATATAATACAAAACTAATTTATAGCCCCTCCAATTTGGGGCTTACCTTAAAGTGTCTCCTGGGTTCCAGTAATGCCCACTGTCAGGCAGCTGTCCTTAATAGATGGTAAATTCATGGTGTTTGTTAATCCTGTTAATTTCTGTGAGAGTGCCATGATGTGCCTCCAGGTCTGTCCCTTTAAAGTAAGTGTGGAAGGTAAATTGTGTTTTAAATGTCAGTCATGCAGTACTGTAGTGAGTCATTAGGTGTGCATGAAAAGAAACAGCATGTCAAAATGACTTACCAGTGCAGAGTTATGGCAAATTCATGTGAGGATCACCCTGCAGACAGCAGCATTGTTTACATTCTGAAAGCAATCCCATGATGCAAAGCACAGGCACTGTGATGTCATATGAGTAGTCAGCCCAACTGCTATAAAGCAAAGAGAACAGCAGAGGGACTGGGAAAATCGTAAAGGACCACAGAAAACCAGCACCGCAGACCAGTTCCGTATTGAACAGTAGTCTGAAGTCGTGGACACAGAAATGGGAATGGCATCCTGACTGACAGAGAAAGATTAGCAGCCATGGACCTGAGAAACACAGCCCCCTCCCAAAAAAAAAAACAGTGTAGTAGCTCAGAGGACATCATTGTGTGAGAGATTAATCTGCAACAAGAAGACCATGAGGTCCCAGAAAAGAAACCCCCACACCTCAACAGGGTGGAAGCAGAGGTGCACCACAGGCAGAGAAGAGCACTGCAGAGTAGGGACAAGTCCTGAGGTGTGACACCCAGCAGTCACACGCAGCCCACACTGAACAGCACACACCAGTGGTGGTTTACTGACAAGTAGCCAAACCTGCCACACACAACGTACTGTGTGGACCAAAGTGGCAACAGCAGACAGTGCCACATGGCAACTGTATGACCACACAACTGGCCTACAGATGAAAAAGAGTCCCCCCCCCAAGCCCTGACAGAAGGTGTATCCCAGCCAGTTACAGAAACGGTGCAGCAGTAGTGACTCTGCATCTGTGCACCAGAAGGGAGTGTGTGAGGAGAGCTGGACACAACACACAAAGCTAGGCCCTGGAGAGAACAGCGACAGTGATGCCACAGAGATACCACCATTGGAGTAACAAGCAATAGCATACAGTACAGAAACAGCTACAGAAAGAGAGCAGTAGTGCAGGTACAATATACCAGCACCACCCACCGGATTGTGACTGTGAGCTACATCTGTATGGAAGCAGTGCCACTGTTGCCCGACGGAAGTGGTCAGATACCAGAGGTGACCGTATGGTGCAGCAGTAACGCTGATGTATACAGCACAGTGACAGGTGACAGGTGACTGGCAAGAGGCAAACACAGTGGAAAACTGCAATGCAGAATAGTATGCCACACATTGAGTGCAGTGTCCAGGCAGTGACAGACAACACCATCATCGACGGAGGACCAGCTGGGCACATTGAACACTGTAAAATAGGTGGAGTGAGACAACATGGTGAATTACTGTGTGGTGGCAGGATGCACCAACAAGCCCACTGCACAAGTCTCCCTATTTGACTTCCCCAACAGAGACAAATCACCCACATGATTCAGGAAGTGGGTACAGTTTGTAAAGCTAGACAGGGAGTGGGATTGACAACATGCCATGGCTCCAACCATATGCTCAGACCACTTCACAAATGACTCATACACAAACCCTATGCAGTTCAAAATGGCCTATGCAAAATGTCTATGACTGCTCAAAGATGCCATCCCAACAGTGCAACCTGAACTTCAGAAAAGCCCACCACCACCACCACCCCAGAATAGGAGTAAACAGGCACATGATGTAATGGTGACAATAGAAACTGAACTCAAAAGGAGAAGTCAGGCCCTGAACAAGCTAACATTCAGCCGGGTAAGACACGGTGTCCCTGTCCCACACTATGTGATGTTATGTGAGTGTGTTCCACTATGAATGCTATGCGCATGTATGAGAACACCGGTTGCATATGTGCAGAAACATGTCAGGGCTCAGAAAGGAACATCTATGGCACAGATAGCCCACTGCCATGGTACACAGCAGCAGCTGTCACACAACCCGCGACACCAGCGTCATTGATGAAGAAAATGTACATGAGGACCGCAGACTGGCCCCCCAGCAGGAAACCACATGTCAGATGAATGCTAGGACAAAGAACGACACCAATGACGGAAGCCCCACACGAACACGTGGACATGGGTAACACCACTGCCAAACAGCAGCCAAAGGCACACACACACACAGAGTACACATTGTCACACAGTGCAACAACCCCATGGCAGCAACCTAATGCACAGGTACTGGGGAAGCACGTGTAGGAACACAACACACCGACATGTACATGCAAGGAAATGTATGTGTGAACCGTATGCAACAACCACATACCACTGGCAGGTACACACACATGGCAGCATGCAGCAACATAGACATGCACACAGGTGGAATATGGCACAGCCACCATGTGACCCCCTGCAAGGGTAACAACAGTACCACACACAATCGTGTTGGTAATGGTGCCCGTATACACTATGGAACATGGTACCAGTCGCATGCAGTGCCCACAGGGAGTGTGGGGTCCACATAGACGCAGGCCAGGACCATGTGATATGCCACATATGCAGAGGCCGCAAATGGTGGGAAAGGGAGTGGAGCACAGGAAAAACACACCCATGGTGGCACAGTCTGTCTGTGACAGGGGCATCACCATATCTAGCAAATGTGACATTGAACAGTATGAGGGTCTGCAGACAGGATGTTGAACAAAACCCATCCGCGAACACCGCCGCATACAGGCACCACAAGGGGGGTGGGGAACCACGTGTCTAGCAACGATCATACACAGCAGCACAGTGCCACAAGTGGACCAAGTGAGGGACAGCAACACAGTGTGATAAACAGACAAGGCAGGAAGTGCAAAACACCAGAAAGGTTGTGTGCAATGGGATGTACACAGATGATGGTTCTCATCGAGGCACAGGTCAGGAAGCATAGGGAAAACCAGGAGCAGCTGTAAAATTCCACAAAACTGTTTATTTGAAGTTGCAGTAACATAAAAAAAATAAACTTGTTCAGAATAACTGTGTACAAAGGAATAAAATAAAATCTTTCTTTAGTCTCTGTGTCCCTTATTCTTCTAAACTTCAAAAAGTCATTTCAACCCCCACTCTAAACAAACATCCTGTCCTTGTATGTTTCAGGCAGGATGAACAGAATGTACTAGCTGAGGCCCCCCTTCCCTAGCTTTTGCAAAAGGCTGTCAACATTTACACTCAAGTAACCCCTAGAGTTTATGCAGTCATCTCAAAATATAAATATATACATTTCAACAGTAATACTATATATTTTCCAAACACAAGGAATCCCAATATCAGTTTCATTCCATACATTGATTTGCACATAATTTTATATCAGCTGATATAGATATGCAGAGGAGGAAAAACAGACAGCAAGAGAAACCTGAGACAGAGACAGTGAGAGGCAAATAATTGTGAGACTGTTCGGGTTGATCAAGTCTGAAGTCTCACAGGAAAATTTGGTTGCACAACCAGACAGAGAAGAGAGAAAATTAAAGAATACAGATCCTTGCATTTAAATATTTTCCAAAACAAATGGGACAGGGTCCACAATGGTTTGCATTGTATATCCTAATGCAATGTTGAGGTAAGGATACAAAGGTACCAGTGGCCCTGCATATCCCAAAGGATGTACCCAGTCAGCAGTCGAGGGGTGGCACAACCCACATAACACCCACATACTGTAGCATACCAGCTATAACACACAATGTCCACACAGAGTGGACAGAAACACTAAATGCAGCAACACAACACAACCAGGAAATACATGTTGTGTGTGCAATGAACAGCACCGTCAATATACCATGACAGTCCCATGCAGTGTTGACGTCTGTAACAACTGTGGCACAACACACATGCTGCTAGCCTGCACTGTGCAAGCAATGTCCTACCACCATGCACACGCATCTGGTTCACAGCACCCACAAGACCCATGCCACAGTATGGCTTACAGTCACCTGACATTGGACACGTGCAGTATACTGTCCATCATGGGGGCAACACAAACCCGTAATGACAGAAAACAGCATCCCCTGATGTGAACCAGACACCATGGTGTATGTGTCAAGGCGAGCAAACAACTGTGGGGCAACAAGGGGGAGCCAAGGATGCACCACTGAGCCCACACCTGCAACATCCAACACACAGGCATTGACAAAAACGACGTGTATCATATAATCGGGGCAGCACCCCCCTGCTGACACCACACACACGACACGCAGGAACACAACATGCACAATATCACCAAGGTCACACAATGCTGGTCCCAGTGGACAGCACGTCAGCTGCTGCACACCTGCGGCAGTGTGCTGTTGTAGGGTTGCACATGAGACACTGGCACAGTAAAAATGAATGAAACTGCCAAGCAGCCTGTAGTGTGGTAGTGTGAACATGGGCAAGTTGTTATTCATACTGGATGGATGGTTTCACTGACAATTGCATAATTACTGCCCCGTACCACTGTTGTGCTGTTACCTACTGTACATGGCCACGCACCTGCACATGCACAAGGGTGGTTTGGATCATGTCATAGACATATGACAGTATTAGGGCACACTGCATCAGGTGTGTTGTTGTTGTGGGCCTTGTGTGGATGCTCACTGTGGCCACGGATTGCTGTGGTCCTGTTCGCTTCACCTGAGGCATTGTATGCCTGCTGTGGTCATGTCTGCTGGTCCTGGCAAGATTCATTGCTCTCCAGTTCCATTTGCCTGCCCCAGGGACACCATGTTGCAGTGTGTGGATTTTCACCTGTGTGTCAGGTGTTGTTCCCTGTATGGGGTGATTCCCTGGGGACATTGTGTGGGGCACTGTACCGGCATGTGCTGTGTGTGTTCCTACAGGGGACAACTGCACCGGTGTCAGTGAAGCACTTCTGCAGCTGGTCTTGCCGGTCTGTGTGACATGGGTCACTGCAGGTTTTGCGACTATTTGTGGCTGGACAACACACAGGGTGTGTTGTGCTTCTGACGTGCACAACCCATGTCCGCTCTGCATGGTGGATGCTCGGTCATCACCACTGCCCTCCCACACTGTCCTCTGTTGTTGCACTTCTCACATTCAAGGGTGTCTGACCTCGCAAGCATGGTGTCCATTCCTGCTCCAGTCATGTACAGGGCAAGACATTTTCATGTGTTCTGCCCTATACACTCCTCTGTGGTGGTTGCAGCGCAGGACATGGTGACACACTCACACATGTGTTGTGTACTGTGTGTGTCCTCAGCTTAGTGTGTGTCCATCCCTGGGATGTGCAGGGGGTGGATGCACAGTGCGATACTGTCCTGTGGACAGGTACAACGTTTCTGCCTGTATTTATGTATTTCTCTCTGTCTCTCTCTCTCTGCCTTCCTCCATCTCTCTCTCTCTCTCTCTCTCTTCCCCCAAACCTTTTTGGCATGTCCAGAACTGTGCAACTGCCACACATGGGTGGCCACATGATGTCCCCTTTGATGTGGGGACAGAGTGACCTTGCTTTATGGTGTGCTGCGGGACATGTTGGTACATCATTCGTGTGCACGTTGTTGACATCTCCCTTTTCCCATCATGTTAGTATGTCGTGTCACATTTTTGGTGTTCTGCTCTACTTTGCCCTCCATGCATCCACAGAGGGTTACACCTTGCAGCATTTCTGTGAGGTTCTGGGTTGCCTATGTGTTGCCAGGTGTGACCATTATGCCAGGGTTTTTTGGCAGTGTGTGGGGGCCGTTCATATTGTCCTGCCCAGAAGTCCCCTTCCATAACCCTTTTCGTATGATTGTCCAGGCTGTGTGTAGGTGTGGCTGTGCGGGATGGCCGCTAGTCCACATTAGGTCAATTCACTGACAGTCTGGCATTGCTTGTACATCACTTTGTCATACACTGTGTCTGGGGGGTGCTACATGTCTGCTTATTGTCTGCCCTCTTGCTGTACATGACAGTGTGACACAAGATACACTGTGTGGCATCCTGATCCCATGTGTTGACTGCTGTTTCTCTGTCAGTCTCCAACACTTGCAGTACTGTGCATTCTGCGTTATTGGGCAATGGGTGGTATCTCAGTCTGATGTGTTTTAAACAGTGTAGCATTCAATATCCCTATGTCATTCTGTGCCTATCACTCGCGGCAGTGTTGCCTGGTATCCTATAATCTGTCCCTCTCTCTCTCCCCCTGTCTCTCTCTCTCAGGAGTACTCAGTGTTGGGAATGGGTGTTCTTTGGTATACAGTCTTTCCGAGGGGGGGTGTCCACACAGGGTTCACCTGGGGATGTGCATGGGGACATGGACACATCCTATCTGTGTGGCCTGGAAGCACTAGGACATTACAGTGGCTTCAATTTGTGCCTACATGCTCGCCATTTCACTGGACTGTGGGAGTGCAGTATTGCACGATCATTCATGACAGATATGTAATTGCATATGCATGCACAGCATGCATGTTATGCTGCTATCCACCAGATTGCCATTGTACCCTGCAGGTTCTTTGGCCATTTCCATTGTTTGTGGGATGCCCTATTGTGTCTTGCCACGATGATGTTAGTTTGGGCACTGTGCTGTCTGCAGCTACCGGGGGTATAGGGCAGGTTCATTTTCCAGTCCAATGGCCACACATGTTGTTTGGAGTGTGTCCTTGTCAGTTGGGTTACAGGTTTGTCTGCAGGGTGACATTGTGTCTGCACAGTGGCAGGTGCTACAGTTCACCAGGGATGGGCTACTGCATCTTACTATGACGGTGCTATGCATGTTTACCAGCTTTCTGCAGCATGGTTCTGTCAGCACTTAACTGTGCATCTCAGGATCCACTGTTTGGGACCTGCACCATTGTGGTTTGGAACCCCTCTCCATTCTCCAGGGTCATGGTGAGCATGTCTGACAGTGCTGGGGTTTCTGTGCTCTGTACTGGCTCTGTGCTGTTCTACCCATACATCCTTCTACATACAGTGTGGGTGGTACAGTTCCTGTGTTGACTTCCTTTGTGCTCTGTTCCCCTTCTTGTGGTGTGTTAGGTTGGCTTCCTGTGGTGTTAGTGGACCACTGTCGCATTCCTGGCTGCTGTGGCTGCCCATGCTGTGTGTTTGTGGTGGGGGGATGGATTGTGCTTCGTATGCAGGGATGTGCAGGTGTGTCTGGTACCTGCATTCTGCTGTGCAGTTGTGGGCTGACTGGCTGCCAATGATATTGTACATCCCAGTTGCACAGTTGTATTGACATGCTGTCTCCTTGTTCTGCAATTTTGTGCTGTGCTGTGGCGGGGGTTGCCTGATTGTCACTGTATGTCTCTCACGTTTGCCCTGTGTTGTGTTCACGTCTTTGGCATGCTCTCAGACATACACGCAGATGTTGTTCTCAGCTCTGCACTTTGTGGCTTTTCCTTACTCTGCTACATGTTCCCCCACTGTTAGTTTGTATGTTCCACTGCCCCTAATTCACATGGTTGCTGGTTTCACTTGTCACATGTCTACAATGCTGCACTTGTGTTTACATCTGAAACTGTGATTGCTTTTCCTCTGTTAGGCTACATACATGCATTCATTGTGGCAGTTTTTATGGACGTTGCTGTGGGCACTTACCATTGATTATGTGCCAGACATTTTTCTCCCCCATATGCCTCAGGATCCTCCACTGCACTGCCTTCACTGTTGTCTGACTCAGAGGTGGCAGATGCATCTGTCTCATAGGGGTCATCCCTGTGTAACCCCTAGATGGCGCTATCCCAGGGGCTACTACCCCTGCCTGATTTGCCACTAACAGGTTGAGGGGCCTGGATCCGATGGTGGGTGCCTCCACCCAGAGGTCAGGGTTTGCAATAGTTAAACTAACTTGGTCACAGCCCTCTGGGACACTGCAACCCCCCTTTCTTCCCACTAGTGGCCCACACAGTATATCAGAATTACCTTCACAGTATACACTTACCCCCAGGACTGGTTCAGGCACTGGGACCCCCTGTAAAAATAAGAAGATACAGTGCAACAATCACAGTACAATACTTTAACGTAGACAAATACCTCAGGCAGTATAACTTTGCTGAAACAAGCAGCTCTGATTTATTTAGGGGGATATAACAAGGACAGGAGGAAATCAGGTTAATTAGCTTATCACTTTACTCATCTACCTATGGCTCTGTGCACAGGCCTATCCCTACCAGTTACTGTCCCTGGGTACCCAAGCCTAGTGGCTAGTCCAAACTGTGGCAGCTGGTGGGGCCCTTTCACACAGAGAAAAGAAAAATTAGTTAAACAGTCAGCAGTACAGTAATTCCATTTGGATTCAATGTGGCAATTCAACAGGGAGCGACCCTGAATTAGTACTCACGACCTTCAAACAAGATAGGGTCCTTCAGTGTCAGCAGGGCTACTCTTGAGCTCCACGAGACTCCTCACACATTTATATGACAAACTGCAACAGGCAAAAGTCCTTTAATGGCAGCAGGATTCACTTGAGCTACACAAGCCTCCTCACACATTTATATGGTAAACAGTAACAGGCAAAAGTCCTTTAATGGCAGCAGGATTCACTTGAGCTACACAAGCCTCCTCACACATTTATATGGTAAACAGTAACAGGCAAAAGTCCTTTAATGGCAGCAGGATTCACTTGAGCTACACAAGCCTCCTCACACATTTATATGGTAAACAGTAACAGGCAAAAGTCCTTTAATGGCAGCAGGATTCACTTGAGCTACACAAGCCTCCTCACACATTTATATGGTAAAAAGAAAGTACTATACCAGGCAGGCTGCTTCTCTATCCCAATCAGCAATTACTGCACAATACCGGGAGAAACACAGCAGATTCAGTTCCTGACAGACTGAGCGCATTCAGCAATTCTCTCCAGTCTTCTACAGGGTGAGCCTGGTTTCTACTCTTCAGATATCCTTTGATTCTCTTCACAGGATGGATTCAGTCCACAAGCAGTTACACAAGCTGCAGACTGGAACTCGGGCCTTACACACGCTTCCCGACTAAAACTGCACACCAAAAAAGCACAGGGCTCCTTCCCTCTTCACCGCCAGAGCTCAACTGAAACTCCAGCAGACAAAATCGGGCACTTCCTTTGAGTTCCTCCCAGTTCTTGGCTGGATTGGCTGTCACTCACAATAGACTGCCCCTGTTGGTCCAAAAAGGTGCCGAAGTCCAAACTACATCTCCCAGAGTCACTGCCCATACAATCCTCTTGTGGCTGGCTCAGATTACAAGTCCAAGTTCTGATTCGTCCAAGGCACCATTTTAGAGCTACCTTAACCCACACTGATTGGTCCAGTTCAGCAGTTCAAAACTAGAATGGGGAACTAGGCAAACAGAGTTCTGACTGCAAAGAAAGCAGGTTAGACAAACTGTATTTTCATTATTACTCTAAATGATTTCTGGCAAACAGTTACATCTTTCAGATAGGTTCCTTTTGCACTCCTAGTGACTGCAAAATGGAGTGAATGGCAGCAGCTCGAGCAGTACTCAAGCAGAGAAACACACAGTCCCCCATACAAACTAATTATGTCTGCAAGCAGACAGCTCTTAAAGAGACAGTACCAGAGGCTCTAAAAACACTCACAGATAAATGGCTTAAACGCCAAACACCATTCAGGCTCGGAGCATTCAAGCAAGCTCCTGGAAGTCTTTTGGGAACCCCCATTTGCAGGGGGGTTACACCTGTATGGATCGAGTATTGAGATTCCTGCCTCCAGCTCACTGACATTGCCGCCTGTGTCACTGGACGAGGTGTAGTCATCACAATCTTCACCTCCATTCCCTCTGGCTCCACTTCCAGTTGCCGTACTTTCAGATGGTCATCCCTGGTATGACATCATGCTTCAGTTCTCGCAAGACTTTAAGTGATCTGCTGCCTGCAGCTTCCACCGGCTTGCACGTCCTGTTTTTTGCTGGTTGTTTTCACATTTTCTTCTTCTCACAGTTAGCATTTGGATGGCTGGTGCAGTGTTTCAGCGTTTTTATGCCGTTTGGCTTTTAGTGCTGCAAACTTGCTGGTAGGTTCCACACTTACAGTACTTTAAGACATTATCCAGTGTGTATACAGTAAATAGTCTGGGCTGGGTTTGAGTGCTTCAAAGCTTGCAACCAGCCAGACACCGCTTTCATTTGCTCCACTCTGCTGTCAATAGTAAAGCAGAAGGAGCTCTAACTAGTACTGTGATTATTTACTGCTAACTTACTGTTATATTTAGATTAGAGTACTTTGTTTAGCCTGCCTTCTTGCAGCTAAACCGATTTGAATGGGAGCCACCATGTTTGGTCCAGGACTTCCAGTAAATGGACCAATAGGACTCAGGGGACTTCTAAGGGTCCTTAGCTCCAGTGCTTCGTGGAAGGAAAACTAGTTTTGTATTTTTTTCAGGTTGTCACCCAAACTGAACTGAAGGGGCATCCAAACTGTAACTGACATCCCCCAGCCAATCAGAACTCAGTAAACCCTGGGAAAGCCCAGAACTGTTAGAGGACAGTAAGCAGTTGATTAATGAAAGCTGTCATGTAGTTCCCACTCAGGAGAGCTTACCTCCGGGTTTAGATTTTAACAGCTTTCAATACTTTTATTGAAGGAGAAAAGGCCGCTGCATTTTTCAGCAAATGGAGTTGCCTCTGCCTCTCCACACTTCCAGGTTCTGGAGTTTTGAAAATTAAAATACCGCAAGTGGGGCAGAAAAGTGCCACCTCTGCTGTTAAAATCTAAACGGAAGTAAGCTGTCCGTGGGTGGAGCCCGCATTTGGACAGCTTTCGCTGAAGCTTGAAGGTAAGCAGCTCAAGCTATCAAGGAGCTGCTCCAGAAGAGAGCCTAGAAGAATCAGTGGGAGAGGCCTGACTTACCTTCCTGCTGTAGTTCTCCTGTTTGGGACTGCCTGATTCCAGTAATCGGAATAATTTAAAGGAACTTTTACTTGCAGCAGAAAGCTCCAAGATATTTGAAAGTGCAGTTTGAGATTTTGGACCAAGAGAAGCTCCTGTGAAGCAATCGGCCCTAGAGTGTGAGAAACTGCTTTATTGGATTCAGAGGTTTGCTCAGTGAATCAACTACAATTGCAAACCAGCCTGACACTACTCAGCACTCCGTGTTAATGAAGATGTCCAGAACAAGTCTCCTTCACGTCAAAAACTTTTATTTTAGCAAAAAGCTACTGTATATAGAGCCGTTGTAGCCCAGGAAGGCCACCACTAACCGACATTTCGCACTCGTAAGAGCGCTTTTATATACAGTTGTTTTTGCTAAAATAAAAGTTTTTGAAGTGAAGGAGACTTGTTCTGGGCATCTTCATTAACACGGACGGCTGAGTCCTTTCATTGCTGCATTCATAGTACAGGATTTTCGAGCACCAACCAGGTGGAGCGAGCTTTGTTTTTTTACAGCCTGAAACTAAACTGAGAGGCAGAGACTTAAATGCTGTTTTCCATAAATGTGCTGAATGTTTATTGTGGATCAAGGCCTACTACCCAGGGACTCCTGATTGCCAGAAAGGAGTTCACATTTACCAGTGCTCAAACTGTCTACCAGTTGGAAAGGTCACCAGCAAGTAAACTGAACTTTGCCAAAAGTGTTGATCCAGCCTTGGGCCTTTGCTCAAACTGGCTCACACCATCTGTTCTTCTGCCAGCCTCAGCATCATCGGTGAGAGACCAGTTTTGGGGATCCAGCCCCTGCGCAGAAAGCCATCGCAGGTTGCGGCCACCTTCAGGGAAAGGTAGTGAAGTGGAGGTAACTCATGTTGGCCCAGTTTCTCCACGTGCAGCAGCTTCCAGCACCGGGTCTTCATTTTGCCAGGTCATCGTCCGCAATCGACTGGTACAGTGAGTAAATTCAGGGTAGCTCCTGCAACTGGCAACTTGTGTTTTTATGGTATCATCTTAATTGTTTACTGCTTAACTTTATTTCATTAGACTGTGACAAACCATTTGTGGATACAAATAATTTGCCACACCTTTCCTAAATTTAACAATCATTTTCCTTAAGGGCCCCAACGACAGCTGCAACCCTGGGAAACGTTTCTGGCCAGCCAGCATAAAATCTGGGTACACAGTAGCTACAGGACTGACTGTCAAAGGGACTAAACTAATGTTGTTTACTAATCTGGTTTGCCAAATAATAATTTGCCTAAATTGACTCCCCCTCCTTGCTCACGTTCCCCTAAATAAAACTGTTTTGTTGTTTCACATTTAAAACTGGCTTATGAGCATATTATTACTGTGTTTAATGTGACATACTTAAAATTGGTTGTGTTAAAAAGTGCATGCTGTATTGATAAACAGTCTTTCCAGGGGGGTTGCAGTGCAGGCACCGAGACCAGAAATCCTGCTGGTAAGTGGGACAATTGTGTGCATAATATTAATGGTAATTGCTGACCGTGTGTTAACTGCTGTTAAAGGTACAAGGCCACTAGGAGGGATTGTAGTGGTTATTGCTTCCCAGAGGGCTATAACAGGTTAGGCAGATACCCCCACTATTGTTACTCTGGGTGGAGGCACTCTAATATTCGAGCCTGGGACCCTCAACCTGTTGTTAAGAAGATAGGCAGGGTAGTAACCCTAGAGACTGCGCCACCTAGGGTTACAGCTTGAGGCACCACTGGGATCAGCACCTCTTTGTGTAAAAATACAAAATGTCAGTTAATACTTACATTAGCTCCCCTAGTGGCCAAAACAAGAACAATTGCAACTAGAAATTTAATGGGTACCACTGAAGAAATTGGCTGTGCATCAGTTAGCTACCTGGCGTACAAGACATGAAACTGACCCCAGAAAGCTTTGTTATTGCTAGCTATACACCTGGGCACCAGTAAAGACACTATAGAGGAAGCATTTTCAAAATTGAATGTCTGGGGAAGGTTGTAGTGGTAAGCTGACAAGCTGACTTGACTGCCCAAATTTTAATGGCTTTAGTGGAATGTCCTTATTTAACTAGGCAAGAACCTAGGATATGCAATTCAACCCAGATAAATTCATGGTACTCCATTTGGGTAATAATAACCTTTGCGCTGCATACAACTTAGGTTGGGTAGAACTAAGAGCTGTTATGGAGGAAAGGGACCTGGGGTCATAATTTAATCTAATTTATCCTTTAAATCTAATAATTCCACAGCAGATGCTAAAAACATTGAAAACTCTGGGCTGTGTCAGGAAAATTTTTATTAGTAGGCACAAGGATGTTATTCTGGGACCTCTTCTTTTCTCACTTTTTATCAATAACATAGATGAGGTTTTTCTTTCATGCTCATCTATTCTCTATGCAGATGATCTTGTACTCTAGTCAAGCTCTGATAAGGTCGCCAGCATAAATGCATCCCTTTCTACAGATTTCACAAATGTCCAAAATTGGCTTTCTGCACATAAGCTTGTACTTAATGCTAAGAAAACCCAAGCAACGTTACTTGGATCTGCCCCTAAACTTAGGACATGTCAAACGCCCCTATTGGTGCAAGACTGCAGTGGCACACAAATAGAATGCATTACATCTTTCAAGTACCTGGGAATTCTTCTGGACCAATCCCTGGACTTCAGCCTGCATATACAATCTGCCTGCAAGGCAGTGAATGCTAAACTGGGGATTGCTTTCAAGTCCAGTTTCATGCTGACTCCCTCTGCTAAACTTGCTATTGCCAGAGGCATATTACTCCCTGCCCCCACCTATGGCATGCCGACCTTTGCTGCCACACACAAAACCATCCTTCATGAGTAGGATGTCACTTATAATAATATCTGTTGATATGCCTCCTCGTCACCACGGCTTAAGCACCACTGCCAACTGTACAGGGACCTGGGCTGGTTACCCCTCAGCTTGCTGTCAATACTCTCTTGGCTCCCTGATTGACTCTAAACTCAGAAACCAGACCTCTTCAGCACTCGCAACATTGCTGGTACCTCAAACCTCCTCCTATAGACTGCGATCGGTACATAAATCCCTGCTGAATGTACCTATATGTAAAACATCAAAAGGCTCTGTTGCCTTCAATCACTCTGCTCCTAAGCTTTGGAACTCTCTCTCCCAAGCACTTCGAATATCTGGATCCCATGACAGCTTCAAAAAGGAGCTGCGCTTACATCTATCCCTTGCTGATCTCTGCATTTGTTTTAATCCTCCCTAATCCACTCACCCGCCAGATGCTGCCTGGCCTAACTTTAACCTCCCTACCTTATAGCACTTCTTATCCTTACTAACTCCTTGAGAACTAATCTACCCAAACCCCACACACACACACACACCTGAGTCTTGTTTCAGAGGCCGTGATAATGCATCCTGCCCAGTCAGGAATTTGCCCTTGCCTTGTTTCGCTGCCTATTTGAATCTTCATTGTTGTGACTAATTTGAACAATATTTCTTTGCTATGTTGTGGTATCTCTTCCTAGACTGTGCAGGTTTTCTATGTGAATTTCATTGATTGTTATTGTCCTGGCTGCATGTATCCATTACTACTAACTGTTTTGACCTATGCTATTGTAATTTCATTGTACTCCTGCTATGTACCTGTCTTTGATTGTTGTACTCTCCCGGGTCGTGCTTGAAAATAGTCATTTCATGGCTAGTGCACCTACCCGGTTAACAAAAACTAAATAAATAAATAAATAAATTCTGCCTCTATACAGATCTTAGGTGAGACCCTATTTGGATTACTGTTCTCAGTTTTGGTCACCCAATCAGAAGTGTGACATTCACCATATGGAAAGGGTTCAGAGGAGATTTACTAAAACCATTCATGGTCTCAATGATTTAGATTGTAAAACAAGACTGGAACAACTGAGATTACACAGTTTTGAAAGGAGACATGTAAGGGGAGACCTTATTCTGATGTATAATTTAAGCAAAAATGAAGAGCTACTTACAGAAATGGGCTTTGAATTTAAAGAGATGACATATAACACTAGAAATCATAATAAACAACTCTGCAGAAAACCTTTCAAGACTATCAAAAGAGGTTCTTACTTTATTTATTTATTTTTGGTAACCAGGTAGGTCCACTGGGACCATTACAGTCCCTTTTTCTGGGGCAACCTGGAATTAATTAAGCAATAAGGCATGACCAAGGGTTATGTTAATGGTCTGTTAATCACCTTCTAGGGGTGTACTGTGGCACGAGGTGTAGCCGAGTGCCACATGCCCCTAGAGGGTGATTAACTGACCATTAACATAATCCCTGGGAGTGCCTTATTGCTATTATAATAAAAAATGTTTTTAAACAGTGTTAAACCTTGTTCAGCATATGGTTAAGCTCTACATGTATGTTAATAAAAGATTAACATAAGGCTGTTAGAATGTTTGCAGCCAATCAGAAAGCTCCATTTCTCAGACCCTTTTTATAATTACAAATAATACAACATTTTACAAAGTCACATAAGGTAATTGTTCACATTACAACATACAATAATATTTGACATCTGTTAATTCTAGACAATTGTGGATTACCCAGCAGTGGGGCAATCTATAGATGCAGATAATCATAGATGACTGCAATTGTGACTGAAAGAGGACATCATTCAATACAAGGTAAAACATTCACAGTAGATTAGCTGACACAATGAGGATTATTCTGTGGTATCACTGGTAACAATTGCATTAGTTCAGCTACAGCAAGTGAGCCTTGAGCCCCCTCTTAAATCCCCCCAAGAAAGTTGCATTCCTGGAGATTTCCTGAGTGTGTGTTCCAGAGGCACGGAATGTAGGCAGAGAATTACCATAGTCCTTGGGAAGATCTTACTTTAGGAACTTGAAGGAGCTGATGGTTGAAGGGTCTGAGGGTCCTACTGTTGTGTTTAACAGTTATCATATCAGCCAGGCTTGGGGGAAGGGAGGCATTTTCAAGCTTGAGTTTGAAGGCTAGACACAGGGATGGGTATTTTAGTGTGCCTTCTAATGAGGGCCGGGACAAGATATGAAGCACCTGACAGTGATGCTCCTGGGACAGGGCACCTGCTGAGAATCAGCTTATCCTATGGTACAAGGTTCTAAGCTTCTGCATCTCTGCACCTTTAACAGAGTACAGAACTTGGGAACCATACGGCAAGGTAGGTAGTAGGGTACCAGTTTCTACCTTTAGCCGAGTCCTGTGTGAGGAAAGGGCTCAGGTGATACAGTAGACCTAACTTCTGGTTCAACGATTTGGTCAGCTGGTTAATATGTACCTTGAAAGTGTGATCTTTGAGCCGGCCCAGTGGCGCTGAGGGTTGAGGCACTGAACACCACACCTCATGCCACACCGGCGACCCAGGGTCCGGATCGACCTTGGGTTGCCAGGGGTCGGCAGGGGAGGGAGAGGATCGAGCATGCAATGGACTGCTCTCCTCTCCCAGGAGGGGAGGGTTGTCATCCTACTCCTTGGCTGCCCCCTAGTGGAGGCCGGAGGGCAGCACCAGAGGTCGAGAGACACAGAAGCACGGAGACATGATGTGCGCGTGCCTTCACACACGCATGTTAACACCATGAGGGGGAAGGGGATGTACGGGGAGAAAATAGAAAAAGTACGGAGAAAGGCAATATGGAAAAAAAAGTGAAATCTTGATCTAGAGTAATAATAATAATAAATAATAATTTTATTTATATAGCACCTTTCAGTATGTCGAGGCGCTGAACATTTTAAAATCATAAAGTCACATTCCAGATACAAATCATCAAAACATGTATAAAAATATACCATAATAACATAATAAATTATAATAAAATTCCAATTATACTAAAATTAGCTTAGTTATCCAAGAAGGCCATTTTCCATAAATGTGATTTCAAATCTTTCTTAAATATCTCCATGGAGGTGCACTCGTAACCAGCATGGTAGAGAATTCCAAAAGTGGGTGCAGCGTGAGAAAATGCTCTGCTGCCTGAAGATTTTAGACTCACTCTTGGAATCTCCAACAACCCCATGTCACGAAGTGGAGCACCGCCAGGGCAATAAGGCACCAGAAGGTCTTTCAGATAGGACGGACCCTGATCGTGAAGGGGCTTTAAAAGTCAATAAAATGACTTTAAAGGTGATCCGCCACCATTATAGGAAGCCAGTGCAGTTCAGCAGCACGGGGTAATATGACAGGACCTACTTGTCCCAGTCCGAAACCGGGCTGCAGCGTTCTGCCTCCAACTATAGGCGGCGGATTTCTACCCCAGAAAGCCCACAGTAAAGGCGTTGCAGCAGTCTAGCGCCAGACACAAAGGCGGGATGAACGCTATAAAGAGTCAGACGGAACAAGGTGCCTAACCCTGGCAATATTCCTAAGATGGTAAAAGGAAGTCTTGACAACGGCCAACACTTGAAATTGAAGAGTCAGCCTGTCGTCTAGAACAACCCCAAGGCTACGCACCCGTTCGAGGTTGGAAGTGACACGCCAAGAAAATTAGGCGCGCGCCAACATGCGACCTTCAATCTGACCACCCGTCCACCGCCAGAACTCTCTGTCTTCTCCGAGTTCAACTTTAGCCAGCTAGAATCCATCCAATCTTGATTTCCCCAGACAATTGTTAAACACCGAGAGAGTTCCATCCTGGTCGAGTGCAAAAGAAAGGTATAGCTGGGTATCATCTGCATAGCAGTGAAACCTCAACGCATACCGTCTTATAATGTCTCCGAGGGGCAGCATATACACTGCAAATAATGTGGGTGACAGCACAGAACCCTGAGGCACTCCACACAACAAAGAGATTGGGCCAGAGGAAAAAATTCCCGACACAACTGTTTGTGATCTCCCAGTGAGGAATGAAGAGAACCATTGAAGAACGGTTCCCGACATTCCACAAATTTGCCTCAGGCGTGCTAACAACACCATGTGATCCATAGTGTCAAAGGCTGATGAGCGATCAAAGAGAACCAGAATGGAACGCCTCTTCTGATCCCTCGCCCTCAGAAGATCATTAAGCACCCAAACCAGCGCAGTCTCGGTGCTATGTCTTTTACGGAAACCAGATTGGAAAGATTCGTAGATACTATGGATGGTTAAATGGTCGTCCAATTGGGCAGCCACAACCTTCTCAATAACCTTCCCAATAAAGGGAAGGTTAGAGATAGGTCTGTAGTTTGAGAAACAGTCTGGGTCCAAGGAAGCTTTCTTCAAGAGGGGTGTCACCACCGCCTCTTTCAGGGAGCTAGGAAACTCACCTGACTCCAAGAAGCACCAGACTATTTGCACCAGAACTGGACCAATGATATCAGAGCAACCCAAAATTAGGGAAGTCGGTCCAGGGTCCAAACCACAGCTTGTGGGACGCACACTATGGATGATCCTCATAATATCCACGAACTCAGGTCGACAAAAGGAACTCCAAGAGAATTGAGGCACTGTGATCTCGCACTGTCCTACAACATCACCCTTAGAGGTTGCCGGACACAAGTCCGCCCTAATGTCAGCCACTTTAGTTGCAAAGTAACGAGCGAGCTCCTTGCACTCTACTTGCAAAAAGGCTTTTCGAACTTGCAGACAGGCTGGGTTGCACAGTCTGTCTACAGTTCGAAACAGCTGAGCCGGTCGATTCTGAGCAACTGCAATCTCCCTGGACAAGAATTCTGCCTTCTTATGGGTGATTGCAGATTGACAGATAGAATAATGTTCTATCAATCTAAAGCGGTCGGCTTCAAGGGCGGACTTGCACCAACAATGCTCTAACCTTCGCCCCTGTCTCCGCATCTCCCTCAGAGTCCCATCAAACCAAGGGGACCTGGGGTGAAGGGATAAGGGGCGCTCACAAACAGGAGCAATAAGATCCAGGGCAGCCGTGATGGCCTCATTGTAGGCCGACACCAGTGCCTCTGGATTACCGCTCACCAACGCAGGGGATGATAGGTCAAGGACTGCCGCTAGGCCTTGTGAAGTAACATTCCGTAATGGGTGGTACCTGACCATCTCCACAGGGGAAGGCCTTCTAAGGGGGGGTGCAAAAATTGAACCTCACGGTGCAGTGGTCAGACCAGGCGACTGGTTCCACGCCCACGTTGAATGCATCAATCCCTAGAAGGAAGACTAAGTCCAAAGAGTGTCCAGATTTATGCGTAGCAGTGGAAACTACCTGTGTAAGGCCCAAAGAAGACATTAATTGGAGGATGTAATTACTAAATTGTGAGAGTTCATCATCGACCCAGGCGTTGAAGTCACCCAGAACCATCAATTTGGGTGACTCAAACGACATGTCGACGAGGAAGTCTGCTACTTCCTGTAAGAAACGTTTCCCATCTCCGGGTGGACGGTAGATGAGAACGATTCGAACACCTACACCTGCTACGACTGTACACTCAAAGGACTCAGCCTCACCTGCTACTACATTCGTGAGGCCCAATTCAGTCTTAAAACAGACTGCGACCTCCCCTCCCCTGCGGTCTAATCTTAGGCGGTGTATCACTGAGTACCCGGCCGGAGTCATGGCCTCCACTATAGGGCCTGAATTTTCATCCAGCCAGGTGTCGGTGATGCAAGTCAGGTCGGCTGAGCCAACCTGGAGTTTCCAGACGTCGGGTCCAGTGCCACAGGAAAAACGTCCCCCACGCTCGAGCTGGCAGAGGAGTGTGAGAAAGAGAGGAGGTTTCAGCAAGCAATGGGACATTCTCAGCTCTTTACAGGAAATTAAGGAGAGCTTGCGGAGAGTACAGAACCCAACCAAAAAAATGATAGCTGATGACCAGAACACCTGAGCGAGACTGTGGACTAAGCTAAGTCTTACAATGGTTATGTTTTATATGTTCTGCAGCCACAGATACCCTTAGGATTGACTGCTCCCTACTCCTGAATAATTCCTGTATCGTTTATTAAAGAAGAGACTGTTTTTTTTATACCCTCACTTACATGTTTCAGACACAGAAGCCCTTGGTTACACAGTGCGCACAAGCTGCGTTTGGATAGAGACACTATCTGGACTGCTCTGCAAATCTTTTCAATGTTAATATGATCCACATAAACCCTGTTTTAACGCTGTTTTCCCCCAAGTACCCTTATTGCCCATTCCCCGTGTTTTTTTTTTTTTTCTCTCTCAGCGCAGGATTGGAGTTGAAGCATTTGGGCCTTGCTGAGGGGGCGAGTGGTCTATTCCTGTTTGGGTGGCGCACTTACACCTCGGCCCCAAACAAGAGGGGCCGGGAGGCCTGTCTAAGAATTTTTGGCCACTTTTCCTCCCTGGGGACTTTTAGTTCCCTGCTCCGGAGGGTTGAGACTATCACCCTCCCTTTTGGAAGTACAGTTGTAAATAGATTGCTTAGTTGGTTAATTGTTACAAGTCTGAAAGTTCTTCTTCTAGACATGTTTGTTGTATCTACTTTAATGGTTAATCCTTTTTGCAATAGTTTATTAAGGACATCATGGGTGGCTGTGAAAAGAGGGTCTGGGGAGAGAAAGAGAAGGGATGAATATTTCACCCCACAGGTATCAGGAAAGAGTATAATTTTATTTGGCAGAATCCAACCCAGTTCTCTGCGGGCAGACTTAAATATTAATCTCAGGACACATGGGTAACCCTCCTACGATTTTAATATGCTCCCATAATGTTAATGGGCTTAACAATCCCATTAAAAGATATAGAGTAATCTGTTCCCTTAAAAAATTGAATCCAGCTTTTATACTACTGCAGGAAACCCATCTAAGTAAGAGAGAACAACAAAAGCTTTCGAAATTTGGATTTACTACTATAGTAGCGTCAGCTTTCCGGAAGGGCAAGAGAAGGGGGGGTTGCAGTTTTGGTACCCAAAATGTTTCATTCCAACTAACGAATACATATGTAGACCCGGAGGGCAGGCTGGCAGTTACAGTGGGACAGCTGGAGGGCCAGGATATCACCCTTGCCTCCTTGTATGTTCCTCCCGGCTCCGGGAGCGAAATAAGAAAATCATTGCTCCAAAAGGTCATGGAGGTACATAGGGGAATGCTGGTGTTGGGAGGAGATCACAATCAAACTGTATCCCCCTTGGATACCACAAATACGAGAATTTTTAAAAAGAATCCTGCTCAAAGGGCAACTCAGGTTTTCCTCTCAGAGGCCCAGTGGGTGGATGTGTGAAGACACCTACATCCCAATAAAAGGGAGTACACGCATTTTTCCTCTCCCCACAGGATATACACTCGTATAGATTATATACATGTCCCTGGAGAACATTTATATAAAATACAAGATTGTGTACAATCCCCATCGGTTCTCTCTGGCCATTCCTGCGTCATAATGAAAATGTGTTGGGGGAAGTTAATACTTTATGGAAATTTAATAATTTCCTTTCAAACAGGGAAGATTTCAGGGATATGATCCAGAGGAGAATCAAACAGATCCTTTCTGAGAATAATAGTCAGGGAGTTACCAAGAGTACCCTATGGGATATTCTGAAAGCCGTTTTGGGGGGGATATAATAAAATTTGCGTCTTATCATAAAAGGCAGCAGCAGAAGCACTTAGATAAACTCCAGCATCAGTACTGTGTACTTCAGGCCCAACATGCAGCAGGAGACGCAGGGATTCTTCCTTTCCTCCAGGCTACTAAGGAGCAAATACAGATAATTCTTGACATTCGCACAGAACAAGCTCTGCAGCTTATTAGACAAAGATACTATGAAGAGGGTCCTAGAGCCACTCGTTTACTTGCACATAGGCTCAGGCAGCATAGGACACGCTCTAACATAACCCAAATCAGAGACCCAGTTACAAACAACATGGTTTCTCTTCCCAAACAAATAGAGCAAGCGTTTCAAACCTTTTACAGTTCTCTTTACCACTCTGAGAAAGCAATGTATTCCCAGGGGACTGAGGCCTTTTTGCAAGAGCTTGACCTTCCAACATTAACAGGTGAGCAAAAACAGGCCTTATTAAAACCAATTTCTGTGGAGGAAGTGAATCAAGTACTCAAGGCCTTAAAAACAGGTAAAAGTCCAGGTCCTGACGGTTACTCAAGTGAATTTTATAAAACATTTGGGCAAGACCTAACCTCGACCCTTCTGAGGACATATAGGGAGGTTCAGCAAGGTAAAGCAACCCCAGATTCATGGAGGTATGCTTACATAGCTAGTATTCCAAAACCTGGTAAAGACATAACGTCCTGCTCCTCAAATAGACCAATTTCAGTGCTTAATATAGATTATAAAATATTTGCATCTATTCTTGCAGACAGATTCAAAAAATTTCTACCCCAACTGGTGCATCTGGATCAGACAGGCTTTGTTCCTGACCGGCAAACGCAGGACAACATTAAAAGAACTCTGCATCTGATTCATGGGGTTGGGAGGAAACGAACACCTTTTCTGCTCCTCTCGTTGGATGCGGAGAAGGCGCTCGACAGGGTCGAATGGCCCTTTTTGTGGGCAGTATTGAGAAAGTAGGTATACCTGAACAGGTCATCGATCAATAAAATTAATGTACTCTGACCCCAAAGCCTACATCAGGGTAAATGGTTCCTTCTCCCCCCCATTTCGTTACCTCGTGGGACCGGCAGGATGTCCTCTATCACCCTTCCTTTTTGCCATATACCTGGAACCCTTGGCTCAGGCACTGAGGAAAGAAAAAGGCCTGATGGGAGTAGAAGAGGACACAGAAATTCATAAACTAGCATTATATGCTGCTGATTTATTAATATATATGACAGATCCTGAGAATTCTCTCCCCTGTCTCTGGGAACTATTGACCAGATTTGGAAATATAGCCGGGTATAAAATTAATCCCTCCAAGACAGAGGTAATGGCCTTGAATTATGTCCGCTCTACGCAGTTGAAAACTAAGTTTTCTTTCCGTTGGGACTTAAAGTATTAAATACTTAGGGTACAAATAGGAGATCTCATACAGACCTCTTCTCCTAAACTATGTCCCTTTTCTGGATATGCTGTCTGCTGACTTAGAGCGGTGGAGAATGCTGCCTTATCTTTGCATCATAGAACTGAAATAATCAGAATGATAGTGCTGCCCGCTTTTATATTTAGCTCAGACCCTTCCCATAGTACTGCCAGAGACCTTCTACAGAACCTTGCAAAGAAAAGTAAGTCCATTTATTTGGGCATACCAGAGACCCAGGATAAGGTTATCCATAATGCAGTTACCCAGGAGGCGGGGGGTTGTCACTACCAAATTTTAGACAGTACTACATAGCTGCTCAGCTCAGAGTACCTCTTCACTGGTTGGATGAAAAGTATGTGGCTAGGTGGAAATCTATAGAGAACCAAGAGGAGGAACTTAAAAATATGTACTGGACTTTGTTATCCTTCCCCCCAGCTATAAAACCTAACAAGATGGATAACCCATATACTCATTCTACATTAAAATATTGTCATGGTGTGCTGATGCATGGTGGGATTTCTGACTGGAGATCAGCATTATGTTCCTTACCATATATGGGCTCCTTCATCCCGGCTAAGCTAGATCTGGGGTTTCGACAGTGGCAGAGGAGGGGCCTCCACTTGGTGTACCACTTTATGCCTAGGGAATGTTTTTATCTTTAACAGAATTAAACATGAAGTATGGGATTCCCTATGCAGACGGGTTTAGATATTTTCAGGTGAGGGATTACCTTCAGAAACCTGGATTGGTCAAATGGGGATATTCCCCACTCCCCGATCTTTTACAGATCCTTATTAAAGCTATAGACAAACAACCAGTCCCCTCCCATTTAATCTCTACTCTTTATAGAGCCCTAGTCTCGTTAAAAGCTGACTCGACGGCAAAAATCAGACTAACCTGGCAGAAAGACCTAGGAATCAAGATCTCCCTCTTGCAATGGGAAAACTATTTACAGATAATGGGGAAGGGTTTGAATTCAGGGCATTGGAAGGAGTTTGCGTGGAAACTCACTGTAAGATACTTTCGAGCTCCAGCTATTAGTCAGAAATACAACCCCACCATGGGGGCCTGTTGGAGGCAGTGCAGACATACCCCAGCCACGCTGGACCATATATTTTGGGCATGCAGTTCACTGCATACCTTCTTTGTCAAGTCTAGGAGGCCTTGCAGCAAATAATCTCTTCAGATATAGTGGTGGACCCCCTCTTCTTCCTTTTTGGAGAACACCCTCAGTCATGTAAAGATACCCCAACGAGGGACTTTTTGAATTTGGCTACCCTTGCAGCTAAGAAAGCCATAACCAAAAATTGGCTCTCCCCACTGCCTCCAATGATGGACCAATGGTCCTTAATAATGATTCAGCTGTATAGAATGGAGAAATTAACAGCCATACTTAATAAATCACAAGCTAAATTTGAGATTAGATGGAGAAGATGGGTGATGTATATCACACCCCAACATAAAGATTTTGTTCCCTGACTCTCTAATGGTATTAACTCAAGACCCTATTCACAGTGTTTCCAAATGAAATCAATGAATATGGACTATTGCATGTACTTTGTTAATTTTATTTATTTTTGTTCTATATGCTCTTAAAGATCTGTATTTTCTTTTTAATTTTTGTATCCTATGAATAACAATAAAGATGGAAAGTTTAAAAAAAGAAAACATAGATTTTAAACAATAAAAGAGTTATGGACTCCCCAGATTAGCGGTAAGGAAGATCTGGCATCATGGGGAGAAATCGAGGGTTTTACCACCCTGGTGGGTGGGAGGAGCCAGCTTGAAGACCTTCCGGCAAGATTTAAAGCGGCAAGGAACCTGCCAGACAGTGTGGACTGAACACATCCACGTCCCTAGAATGAGGATTTCCTCCTCTTCCTCTATATCATCTGGCAGGATGAGCTCAGGATGGTACTCCTCCATGAAGTCGACCTCTTCGTTCAGGTCTGGCGTTGGAGTGGTCATCAGTGGTCCATGGGAAGCCTCCCGAGGATGACGAACAGGTGCTGAGGAAGTCGGCAGCGGTGCCAGCGACGATGGCCTACTGAAGGCAGAGAACTGTTGAAGGAGTACATTAGTGAACTTGACAAGTACTTCGTTCAGATCCATAGTCGTCATTGAGAGAGAGAGGGTTCAACGGTACAGAAGTTGATGGCCCACCATGTTGAGAGCCCGATGAGCCTGTAGCCCTCAGAGAGGAATGGGGCAGGCCTCGACAGGGTATCCATCAACGACGGGGACTGACAACCCGGAGGTCGACGGCCGGGCACCCTGGGAATCGGGTGGTGAAGCTGTCAGTATGGTTCTGGAAAGAACAGAGACCTGGACAGCTGGTCTCTTTATCGGGGTAGCTTCCATCAACGAAGAGCCCCCCCCCCAAAGGACAGGCCAATGGGGAATGGGATGGCTGCTTAGGAGAACGGTTGCAATCCCAGTCTTTCTTGTGACTTTTGTCTGCGGGCTTGTCTTGGGCCTTGGACGCCTGGGAGTTCGTAGATCCGGTGGGCAACTGAGCATCCGGAGCCTCGGGAGGACCCCTGCCCGGAGTTGGCTACCTGCTGTTCCATCAGGAATTTTTTTTAAGAGCCTTCTTGCATCGCCCAAGGGTTGTCTGGTTAAACTTTCGGCAGGGCTTACAGTTGGAGACATCGTAGTTAGGCCCAATACAGCAGACACAATTAAGTGTCTGCCTGAGAGGCAATCTTCTTCCCAAAGCAGCAGCACCGAAAAGAGAAGACAGACCAACTCTCGACGAAAAAGAAACATCTCCAAAAAGATTTTAGCAAACCATTGAAGAAAAAAATTGTAAGTAAGCCAAAAAGTGTAAAACACTGACAGCTCTTGCAAGTCGATGGCGGGAAAGAACTTGGAGGAGTGGGGCCACCAATGACTATAAGGGGCTGGTGAAGTCAAGGGAGTGGGTCACCAGTCAGCCTGCTGAAAATCTTCCATGGATTCCCCATCTCACAGCAAAGGTTCCTACAGTGTAACTGAGATACCACTGAAGATGTCTTTCTCACTGACCAAGTCCACTTAAGCTTTCAGACCAAGCAGAACTGCATGCATTTCCAGCATACTGATGTGAAGATGTGTTTCTGATGAGCACCAGACATCCTGTGTCTCAAGACCCTGGCAGTGAGCTCCCTTCCCAAGCAGGAAGGCATCTGTGATAAGAGTCACCTCTGGCTATGAAGGGGAAGCCGTGGAAAGGGTTGACTGCCACATCAGGGACCTCACAACAGGTCTTGTCACCTGAATGGGATAGTTTCAAGTGTGTAATGCCTGTGACCACTGAGTAATAAGAATCCACTGATTTGTCCTCGTGTAGCCTTGTTAAAGGCACTGAGGAGGCTATTAGGTCCAGCATGTGTTGCATGAAGTGGGCTGGCAGGAACAGTCTTGCGTTCCATGATACAGCATGCCACATGTAAGACTGCCCATAGTCCGCTGTCTGAGAGGAAGACCTGAGCCCGTGTCATGTCCAGAACAACTCCTATGAAACACAGACATTGATAGCACATAAGGACCTCCAGGCCCATCTATTCTACCTGATTGATACTGCCATAAGTCTCTAAGAGTAGCAATTCCTAGAAGGGCTACAGCTGAGACTTTGAAGGGTTCAGCAGGACTCCCATGAATGCTAGTGGTAGTAGTGGTAAAACTTATTCATGTAACATGAAAAGGAGACTCAATTGAGCCAAACTCATTTCTAATGAGGTCCTTATTACAATTAAGGAAACAGAAAGTTACAAAGAATTCAGACAATCATGGAGAAAAAAAAACCCTTATGATACGACAAATATAAATATTTTGCTCTAAAAGAACCCGAGGGTTCACACTATAAGTATTTACATGTCATACACATATACAGTTTTGACCACAGAAAATCATTTGTTCAGCACTGCAAGTAAGTCAATTAATTTATCATAATAAGAGCAAACAAGACTGAATTTAGCTCATCTTATTTCAAGGTGTCAACTGAAATCTAGATTTTGACAACATAACAGTTTTCTCTATTACTCGGTCCTGGACTTTATTTTTCTCATGCAGATTTTACCCTGTAGAGGTCTTAGAAAAAATGGAAGATTATTCCAGTGAATGGGGCCCATACTATAAAAATGTGACCTTCCGAGGGGTGTGGGGTGTGGGTGTGTGAGCCCAAGCTGGGTAGTCTATTACTTCAGCTCCTCAGCTATACAATTTTCAACCTGTCATGTCTTTTCTTGGCGGTCCCCATCTTCGCCACCCACCTCCCTGCATCCGATGGGTCTGCACTGTCCTGAATAATCCTTAGTTTAGCCAGGAATGGGACAGTGTGCAGTATTTTAAGCTCTCTATCCAATTCCTGGCTAAACTAAGGATTAATCAGGACAGTAAAACTTACATCTTTATAGACCCATCGGATGCAGCGAAGATGGAGACTGCCAAGAAAGACCTGAAAGGCTCTGCAAATGAGGATTTCTGTTTTTCTCCTGTTGGCTTTTCATTAAACAGATATTTTACGCACCATGCCTTGGATACTTATAATCGTATAACTTTCTCTTTAGGGTTCCTAATTACTTAAATACTCTAAATATTCCAATGGTTTAAGTTAAATGGTTGCAACAGAGACTGTGTCAGTAGGGTAAGTGCACCAGTTTTAATGATTTAATGTTGCATAATGTTTACTAGCTCCTGACACAATAATGTTATTGAGGTTTTAGGAGTGGTAGGAGGAAAAAGAACCACTGAACTTCCATAAATATAAACGTATCACATGTGGAGATATGCATGGCACCAATAGCCTTTGGGGTGCTAGATACTCAGTTTTCACATGGTTAGATTCGTATTTAGGGAGCAATGGTCATGTGCTCATGGGCTGTGACTTACACAGCACTGAGAAATATTGTTGGAATATAATTAATCATCTTGTTAGCCTTCCCAATATGGGGTCAAGCAAGGGATACCCCCTTTCCTGTATAAAATGCAGATTTCTTTTTTTGTGTCTGTACATCCTACGTTGTTCCTTGCACGGGGCATTTGTATGCAATTTATTTTAACAATGAATAAAATACAAATTAAAAAAATGTGAGCTTCCCACTCCTAGGTTTTTTTCTGCAGTTGGAACTCTGTTGCATTTGCTAATCTGAGGCTAGACTTAATCCTTCTCTGCTAGGAATTCAGAGGCAGTGGTCACTGTATGTTCTGTCTCCTGTCTGGATAGTCATCCAGACACAGGAATAATTGGATTACAAGCTTTCTGAGGTGCGCTGCAAGTACTGCAAAGCAGTTTGTAAAGACTCTCAATGCCGAGGAAAGACCAGTGGGTAGAACTCTGAACTGGTAGTGTTGCTTTTATGCACCAGTATGTGCTGGTATGTGTCCTACATATCCAGTGATGTTAGCCTATCCTGATGTTTCAGGTAAGGAAGCAAGGATCTCAAAGAAATCATTTTAAATTTTTTTAATGGAGTATGTATGGGCTAAAGTGCTCTGTATCCTACTGCTGTTAATTCTCTACACAAGAGTGACTGTGTTAATGACAATGTCGGTATCTCATCAGCTTGCATCATGGGAATTACAAGCTCCTTAGCCGGACCGGTCTAGCTAGTTAATTGTATAGCCCTCACCCTCCTGATTACTGTACATTGACAATTACAAGCTCCTCAGACGACTTGTATAGCTACCCAATTGTGTAGGCTCCATCCTCATTATTGTATGTACTGTTCATACCCTGTGTTTCCTTTTTCCCTCTTTGTATTATTGTATATTGCTTGCTTATTGATCTGTATTGTACTCCGATGAGAAGGCTTTGTAAATGAGTCTGACTCAAAGGTTGTAAATCCGATTTATTCAATAAATAAATAAATAAAATACAATAATCCACGTATAAGTTTTGGTACCAGTTCCATTTCAACTCTGGCCTAATTTCCACTACCCTGTTTCTCAGAAGGATGTGAGCTAATAAGGGGGAGTTGTTTTCTGGGAGGATTGTCCAGAAAACAGGGAAAAGAGGTGTGCATCGTATTAACCCTGGTGCTACCCTGAAAATATCTGCTCCGATACAACCACCTGAAAGGAAGCACTCAATCACACAGAGGTAGATGTTGAAGTCTAGTTTACTGACAGTAATACAGGTTGTAAACAACTAAGAACACATACAATGCACAGCTACTGAGTACAGAGTGACCTGGACTGAACCCCAGCGCCTCAAGGTCTGGACAACCACTTCATCATCTGAAGTTGTTTATGACATGTATTACTGTAAGTAAAATACTTCTCCATGACTGAGTGCTTCTTGTGAGGATTGACCAGAGGGGTTTCCAACAATTTCAGGGAGAGCACTCTTCTTTGATGATCCTTAGAAGCTGCTTGTCCATCACAACGGATTCCCAATGATAGTAAAACTGGGCGAGGTGCCCCCCTATTGGGGAGGTGTGGTCCGCCTTATGCAGCTAAAGTGAAACTGGGGCTGGAACTTCAGATGGTGGCACGAGTGCTTTTGGCACCTGTGCCTTTGGCTGCAATTTTTTCTGCAGCTGGGGAAGCTGGAATTTATTGTTTTGGGCTCACTTGCCCCTACCACAAAAGGACTGCTTGTTGTGAAAAGAGCTGTGTCCTCTAAATCCTTCTGGCTTATACAGAGCCAGATTGGAAGTCTTAAGAGTCGTTCTCATTTCATTACACTAAGAGACTGCTCCACCTGCTGTCCAAAAGAGCCATCAAAGGGCACATTTATTATCTGCTTCTGGATGTCCAGGGTGAAGCCATCAAGCCTGCAGTTCGCAGCCAGGAGTGCTGCTTAATGTAAATTATCTGCAGCCGAAGAGCGAGCTGCTGCATCAAAGACATCTACAGAGCTTTAAGATGGTGGCTGTTAAATTCAATGCCTTGTTTTTTTTATGTAGATTTCATTCACATCCTAACCAGTGCAGGCTTGCCATCTTGACTCAACCCCCCAGCTACATCACCTGGCATCCCAAGAGCTTACCTTTCAATCCCAGTCTTCCCCCACGGTGTACACACATGGCAGGATTAGCAGCTCCCCTGCTCACCATCAGAGGATCCAGTTCTGGAAGAGGGCCCTGTAGCCAGTGCAGAGCCTGCGAGGGGTTGGTATGCCATCTGCTCTGCCTCTCACTGTGTTTTTCTCCTCCATTTTTCACCCCTGGAGATGCAGATGTGCAATGTCGTCAAATGACCCCACACATGCTCCTGTGCACAGGATGTTGCCGACTGTCACTCTTCCATTCCCTAATGTGCGCTCTGTTGTTTCCTTGTCACTAACCACTCACAGCCCTCCATCTCCAGAGGAGGAGAGCAGTCTTCTGAATACTCCAACCTCCTATTCCCGGCTAACCCTCCAAGACTCCGAGTTCGCTCCTGAACCCAGTTCATTGGCTCCTCAAGCCAAAGCACTACCGCTGCACCAGCAAGTTGCTGCAATACCTTGTTTGACAGCAACCAGCATCTCTTGTTTTGCCTCTGTGTCTAGAAGGGCCTTTGCAAGAGACTTAAGCATAAGAGGGCATACTCGTATTTAGATAAGTGCTTGAAGAAGTGACTCTGGCAGCTAGCTATCCTCATGCCAAGGGTAGCTGATGCATAGACCTGTTTTGTCCACGGTTTCTATCCCGCACGTCTCCTTGTTAGTGGGGTGCATGGTGACCTCCTTGGGCACTATGGTTTTGTCATTCTCAGCCAGAAAAACAATGGCATCCACTACTGGCTGAGTGAAACACAGGAGCTTAGATTTAAGCAGTACTCATTTCTTGTTGGACTGAATGGGACAGCTACCACAATAGCAGGCCTCCTCCAAGCTGACTCAGTGTGCGTCTCCAGGGCTGGCTAGATGGGAGGAACTAAAGGGACTGGGATATTAGGCACCTTCAGAAGCTCCAGTTGGAGGTGCCCAGCCTGGTCTATGGCTGTTGGCTCAAAATTCAGTGTAGAGTGCATATTTCTGAGCATAGACTGAAAGGCGAGATCCTCCTGAGGTACAGTGACAGGAATCAATTCTGGATCATAGTACAAGTCATCTTCATCACCATCTGAGATGATGAGGTCAGGCTCCAACTTGTCTCCCTCTACTACCACCCCACCCAGAGGGTAGTAAAGGTGGGGAGGTGTCAAACGGGCAACAGTGCATGCCACAGCCTCAGCAACACCGGTGACACAGGACCCCACTGCGGCCTCAGGAACAGCACCATCGGTGGTACAGAGGAAAGCCCTGGGACCGTCCTCTAAGGGAACAATCCCAGCACAGAAGACCCATATGGCACTGTCAGCAGCACCGGCGCAAGCACTAGAGCAGGCCCCAAAGATCCATACCCCAACACCAAATGCAGCACTGTAAAAGATGTTGACAACCCTGCCAGCCCCAAAGGAACCGGCGTTAGTAACATGGCTGCTCCCATCCTCAGAGGGGTCGGAGAAGACATAAGCTGGGCAGGCGTCGGTGGTACCAACAGAGGCCCCAATCAGGAGGTCAGAGTCAGTCGCGCACTTCAGTCAAGTAGCATCAGAGGTAGTGCTGGCTCAATTGACCCAGAGAGGTCAGGAGCCATCACCAAAAAGAGTGCCACTTCACTTATACACTGCACCCACTACAATTCCCTTTATTGGACAGAGAGGGGCTCTGGGAAAGAGACCTTGGTGTCATCAGTGATGAAGGTGAGGTACTCAGTCACACAGAAATGTAGTGTGTCACACCAGCAGAGCGACCAGAGGACAACCCTGACTGGTGCCATTTCTTCCCCTTATGCTTTTTTGAGTGAAGAGGTCAAGCATCAAAGGTGCAAAGACCCTGACTCAGAACGTGTACAGGATCTGGGATGTTTCTTTTTGTCACTCCGAGAGCACTGTCTATCCTCCCGAGCACCACACTGCCCGCTGCCGGAGCACCCAACCAGACACAGGTGGTGGCAAGACACAGCCCTGTTGCTGGAACAACTTGTCTTTTCAAGCTCCCGACCTTCTTCCATGGTTGAGCAATAGCATGAGGTAGGGCAGAGAAAAAAAAAACACACAGATTTATGTGTGCATGACTAAGCTTATACAAAAATAATGAACTCTAGTGTATTTTAAACTTAAAACAAAGAACTGAATGCTGTCATTGTATAGATGGTGAAGTTCTAGCATCGACATGAGGAGTGGTGACACTGCTGCTATGCATTCAACGGCAGGAAAAAAGGAACTGAGGCGGTTAGGGACTGGCACCGCTATACACCAGCAGGCGCAGTCAGTGACACATGCAAGGGGACTACTCGTGCTGCAAGACTTCCAGAAAAGTACTGGCTCCTGTGTGGGTCCTAGTGCCTCTGGCACAGACCCACTGGTGGAAAATCTATAGTGAAGACTGATTCTTGGAATATCAATGCTACATCCCAGTTTGGGCTGCCACACATGCTTACTACATCCCCAGCATATCATGAGATAGCACTGCAAAGGCTTCAGGGCACCGGGAGGATGAAAGCATCAGGGTCAAGACACGGTTACCATTTACATTTTTCAGGTAAAATGTACCAAGCCTTATCCTGAATTTAAAACTGGCTTATAGTCTAGGTCACATCAGGGCTATAACACAGTTCCCTAAACTGTGATTCACAACTGAATCGTGTTACACTGCTTTAAAAGATTGAAGTCCTTTTTTATTTCTTTCTTCCCTTTCTCACATAGGTGTTTATTCTCCTTGTGGCCAGGACAGGCTGGGCTCCCTTCTGCTCTGCTCCATCAACCTCCACAGTCCTGAACCTCCCTAGGACTTCCTGGGTACCGGATTACCCCCACAAATTCCCCCTACCCATGGCGAGATCAGGAGGAGAGGGCCACCCCCCCCCATGCACAAATCCAGCTTTCTGGCTCCTGGGTCCTAGCAAGGCAGCGGGTGGGGGGATCAGCGGGAAGGCATCATATACGCCTGTCCTGCCACCTATTTTCCTTTACTTTTCTCCCTTTCCCATGCTGGGGTGAGTTCATCAACATGTGTGTGTGGAGGCATGTGCACAATGTGGATTCCTCTCTGTACTTCTGCAGCTCCGTGCTGCACTACCACCCAGGCCTCCATCTGGTGGCAGTCATTCCAGTGGAGCACGCCTCCCGGAGAGGAGAGCAGTCATTCAGATGCTTAATCACTGCCCCCCACCCCTGCCAATACCCAGCAATCTGTGCTTGTTTCTGAATGCGAGTCACCGGTGTGGAGCAAGGTGTGGCGTCCACCTTCTCAACCCTCAGCGCCATCAGGCCGGCAAAGGTTTAAGTACCTTAAAACGTTTTAGGCAATGTTGTCTGTACATGGCCTGCAAAAGAGACTCCAGTATCTACTGGAAAAACCCTGCCAGAGACAACAAGACTGTCTGGGGAAACCAGACTACTGCTTTGAGCTTCAGACTCAAAGCAGTAGTCTCAGCACTGAGGGCAGGGACAAGCAGGGTGCCACAGGGACTGGTGCTGGGGCCGGTGTTGTTCGGGTTATTCACAGCCAATATCTCACATGGGATCCGAAGTAAGGTCAGTCTGTCTGCAGACGATACCAAAATGGGGGCAGTGGTTGATGACACTGAGGGATGGAAAGGGCTACAGGACAACCTAACTAAAGTGCAGGAATGGTCAGAAACATGGCAGCTGGGGTTCAATGCCAAGAAGTGCAAAGTAATGCACTTCGGAGCAAAGAACTACGGGAGGGACTATCTGCTGGGAGGAGTACAGCTGGGTAGCACCGTAGAGGAAAAGGACCTAGGGGTACTTATAATAGGAAACATGAACAACTCTGCACAGTGTAGGAAGGTGGCAGCGAAGGCCAACAAGATGCTGGGGTGCACAGTGAGGGGAATCTCCTCCACAAGTAGGGAGGTAGTCCTTCCCTGTACAGGTCACCAGTCAGGCCACACCTGGAGTACTGCATGCATTTCTGGTGCCCCTACCTGAAGAAGGATGTCAGGTTGTTGGAGGGGGTGCAGCGTAGAGCGACAAAGATGATCCAGGGATTGGAGGGCAAGCCCTATGAGGGAAGGCTGAGCGAGCAAGATATGTATTCCTTGGAGGAGAGGAGGGATAAGGGGGACATGATTGAGACCTTTAAGTACCTGAAAGGGATAAACAAGACTCAAACAGAGGGGATCCTCCAATTAAGAAGAGACACGAGAGGGCACAGTCTCAGACTGCGGGGGTGGGGAATTCAGGAGAGAGGTAAGGAGACAGTTCTTCACGGAAAGGGCGGTGGCTAAGTGGAACACTACCACAAGAGGTGGTGGCCTGTAAGACGGTGGGCAGTTTCAAGAGGGGATGGGACAGGGTGAGGGTAAATCTAAGGAGGGAAGGAGTTGGGGGCAGCTACGAGATGAGGGGCTAGCTGCACAATCGAGCAGACTCGACAGACCGTGAGGCCTATTTCTGCTGGCATTTTCGTATGTTCGTAGGCACCATCGGTAAGTAGTGATCTGAAGTAGTTGGGGTCAAAAACTGGTTCACATGAAGAGAGACTGTAGTCACCAAAATAATCAAACTCAAAAAGAAAGCTGATCCTAAACTGTCAAGCTCTACAATGTTGAAAATGCAAACACGTGGGAATACTGAAAAAGAGGTTTACAAAATGTACAAGGCTCAAATGAAGTGAGTGCACTCTCTCAATCATTACTTTCAAATCATATGAGCATATGTACGGTAATTCTCGACTATTAACACAAAAGACAAAAATGTTTTTCACATCTCATGAAGGAGAAATGAAGTTCCTCTAAAAGTGAAAAACCTTGTAGGGATTCAGTTTCCACTAGTACAATCCGCCCACCTGTATAAATGTAAAGTCTTTGCTAAGATCTGCACAATAAGAACTAGAGCTAGTTAAGCCGGCCCATCAGCACAGCGGTTGGATTTCCGTTTGCGACGCCAGCAAGCTAAGTTCGGGAATGGACCCGGGTCGCTGGAGGGCCGGCCGTGGGAAGAAGGATGGAGCATCCAGTGGACTGCTCTCCTTCTTCGGGGGGGGTTCCGTCCTGCACTCGACGGACCCCTGGTGGAGGCTGGGGTACCACAAGCTACCGGAGTGCAGCAGTTCCAAGGGGGGTGGACGCTGGACGTCACTGCACGCCCCGCCCCAGTGATACAGGAAAACACTCCCGCAAGTCTGCCACCAGTGAAGCCTGCCTTCGCTTCACTCAGCCTCCTGACCGACTCCCCAGACAGTCACATTAATCGCTGCAGCTGGCCAGCCGTGACCCCACTCTCCAAGGGTAAGTCAGGGGCTCGGGCACGGCAGGAAAAGGTGGAAGTATGAAGGTGCCATGACCAGGCGGATATCAGTGGCAGACAAGTGGGGGACAAAAAAGATAAAATTGAAAAAAAGAATTAAAGCTAGTTGGCAGACACATTTATAGTCACATCACTATGAGACTAATATTTTGCCACTTACTAAAATGCTAGGCAAATCTGCACAGCTAGGGAGCAAATTAACATGACTTCCAGAGACAGAGATGCAGTTGATGAGTATTACCTTTTACAACTCCCACGCTCCTGTGGGTAACAGATCCCCATTTATATTTTGGGGTAGTGACTGAAGCCTTCACACGCACTTTGTCACCAATCTTGATGTGGGAAGGGGAACTCTGTGGTGGAAAACCTGAAGATTTCAAGAAAAATGCATTATGTATTCTGCTGTGCTCATGCCTGCCTACTGTATATCACTGGTTATCTTTAGCAATTCTGTAGGGTTAGAGGACATAACTAGTTTGCTCACCAACAAGTTCAACATGGATGTATCTGACCCAGTAGGTTCCGCCTTTGTGTTGCCAGTCACACTGGACGTTTAGGTCATGTAGTCCATCACGGTCCAGTTTAATCACTTTGCCAACATCCCCTTCACAAACCTCTTCATAGGTTCTGCAGCACTTGACCATCATGCCCACCTACGTTAATAATGTCAGATCATGTCAAGGACACTGGGAAGCCATGAAAGTACATGCTATATCAACATAATTCAATTAATGGTCTCCTACCTGAATGTTATCTCTTACATAGATTGCATAGTCATCATTACTTAAGAAATCAGCACGCTTCTTGTAGGTCTGACTCTCGGTCACTACAGCAGTGCAAGGCTACAAAACAAGCAGATGTTTCTTAAATTAGTTTATAAAAAACAAACAAAAAAAAAACTCCAAGCAAACAATGTCAAAGATGTTTCACACAGACAAAATAGTTCCCATAGCGTTCAGTAAACAAGAATGTTTTTCATGTAACATTTAGGACAAACTTCTTCATGTATTATAAAGAGTAGAGCCCCCCCCTCCCTTACTGGAGCTTAAAAAGCCCCAAGTGCACCCCGCATGATTATTCTCCTAAATTCAAACACGCAATCACTGCTCCATACCCTGAAATTAGTTTTTACTTACTAGTAATCGTAGTTCCTCTACTAATTTTCAGTTCATATCCACACTTAGGCAGTCTTCCATTAAGTATGCTCAGTCACCGCAACAGCCTTCAGGCTTGACTGCTCCTACCACTTAACCATGCAAGTAATTCAGCTCGGACGCCTCTGCACTCAGAGCTGCACACTGGAACAGGAATCTGAAGCAAGCTTTACCAGGGAAAGTCAGGTGGTTGATGTGGATGATAATCTTAGTGTCCAAACTCAGACAAATTTATAAGACATTCTTTTGTGCTCTTGTGTTCTCGGGGATGTGGATCCCCCAATTATGAGGAAGTATAGCCATGAGTTTAGAGCACCAAGATGTTAACCTGTACATCCATCAGACCTGGGTTTGAATCCCATTACCACCACTTGCATACCGTGTGACTCTCCAACCTGTTACACAGAGCGATGCAAGAGGTGATCCATCAGTCAATCATCTGCTTAGCTGCTGGTCTGCCTCGGGGTGGCTTCAGGCATGTGACAAACAGCTGGAGAGCCTCAACACAAAAATTCACTGTATGCTCCAGACAGAACAGCAGAGCCCTGCAAATATCTAGCATCTGGGGCTTTTGCTTGGCCACCAAAGCAGGAGGTTTCCGAAAGGAAGTAGGTAAAATGAGTGCCAGATTTAGGTGAAACTCAGAGATTCACGGGGCATCCCATCATAGCAGGTATCAGCTCCCTTACAGAGCCTTTATCTCAATATGTGGATGAACACATTAGGGACTTGGTAAGTGAGCTTCCCTCTTATCTGAAGCACCACAGATATCTTAAAGGTCCTCGGGGACATCCAACTGGAGTCAGCATGGATCCTAGTTTTAATGAATGTCATGTCCCTTTACACTAACATACAACATGAAGGTGGGCTTTAAGTAATTTAGTTCTTGTTGGACTCTGGAACTATGTTTATTGAATAACACAAGGAACTTATTAAATTGTCTGAATCTGGCTGCAAGTCACTCCTTTTCAAAGGCAAATTTTACTTACAATCAGACACAACCACAGGTGCAACATTTACCCACAATTATGCAAATGTGTGCAAGGAAAATGGGAAAGGGACATTATCCGAAACACGGAGACCAGTCCCTTCTGTGACAAGACTGATCTCTTGTGCAGATATATTGATTTGTTGTTGGTCTGGAGTGGGATAGGGCAGAACTGGACCAGTTGGTCTCCTTCCTAGAATAGTCAAACTCAAGCTTCAAATTCTCCAATAAATATAATTTAAAAAAAACAACAATAATTTTAGGAGTTGGAGATTAAGAGAGACATGGACGACGGTCACTACACATATTTCTTCAAGAAGAAGACTGACTGTAATACACTCTTACTTGCCACTACTCACCATCAATATTACACTAGCAATAACATATTCTGAAAACCCAGACCATCTGCCTATGGGGACTGCATATTTAAGATCCATGCTGCATGGTGGGGCCTAGCAGCAGGCTAGGTGCTTCCAGATACTGAACCCCAAGACCAGAATGGCAGGGATAATTGGGAAGACCACCCCTGCTGAGGAGTCTTGTTCAAGAATATCCAGCAGCAGCTAGGTCTTCTTCTTCTGGATCACCTCAAATATAACATCCATGGCCATGGACATCCACTGTTTACATAACTGGACCATGACAACTTTCAGTTGATGCTCTCATTTCAGGAACAGCCACTCAAAAAAAGAAAGAAAAATGAAAAAGCACTAGAGAGAATTATACTTTGCAAAAGTCAAACTGGCACATGTACTGTTCAAGAAGGAACATGCATGCTATGATATTTCATCAGGAGTCAGAGAAATATCAGAGCAGCAAAAAGTGCTAGGGCATTGAGTATATCAGTTGTAGACATCAAGCACCAACACAAAACACACCGCTTGAACTCCGGCTTCTTCCATTCCATGGTAAATTTCGCCAACAGAGCAGGGAAATGACGGTGAAGCTAACAGAAAAACGCTGGAGTGCAGACTGAACTGACTGTAGTTAGAAATCTTGTACCCTCAGTATTTTCCCAACTTACCAACAAAAAGTACAGTTATGTAGGAACATACTGTAACAGTAGATCTTCGAGAGAGGTTCCTTCAGTAAGTCATTACATACAGGACTGGCCCCACCTGGCGTCGGACCACACAGAAGACTTTTCTAGCAATCCCTGACTGGGGACCGCCCACCTGACGTCACATGACTGATGTCAGCGTGACCGTATATAATGGGCGGTCCCCATGCCTGCCCTCCATTTCTCCCGCTGGAGCCAGGAAGAATCCTGACAGCAGGAGCAAACAGGATTTGGAGTCCCTGTGTAAGAAATAAAATGAGGGGAAGGAGGGAGGGAAAAATATGACCTACTGAAGGAACCCCTCTCGAAGATCTACTGTTACGGTAAGTTCCTACGTAACTGTACTATCTTACTTCGAGAGGGTTCCTTCAGTAGGTCATTACATATAGGACAGAATCCCAAGCAGTCCTTCCAAAGACAGACCGAGAGAAACAAGGGAAGAGGAGAAAATAACTCCAGTGGAAACTGGGAACCAGAATGGACCCAGCCTAAGACAGCAGGCCCTGCAACACAGCTAGGCCGAAGCCAGCCCTCCGCCTAGAAGCAATGTCCAGACTGTAGTGCTTAGTAAAAGTGTGGACAGAACTCCAAGTAGCTGCGGTGCAGATATCAGTCGCAGAGTCTTTCCGCAGAAGCAGCCATGCCCCTAGTACAGTGACCTCTGATGGGACCCGGCAGAGGTTTTTCATACTTTTGGTAACAATACAGTTGCCTAACCATTTGGAAACATACTGCTTCGAAACCGCTTTGCCCTTTGACCTGGGGGCCAAAGAAACAAAAAGCTGATCGCAGCTACGGAAATCCTTGGTGCGGTGTGTGCAGCACCGAAGGATCCGATGGATGTCCATGGTGTGCAGGAGTACCTCACTTCTTTTCAAGGGATGGAAAGTAAACTGGATGCTCTACTGATTGGTTCAGTGCGACTTCTGACACAACCTTGGGTAAAAACTTAGGATTTGTCCTGAGGACCGCCCGGTCCTTGTAGAAAATAAGATAAGGCTCTTTACAAACAAAAGCATGAAGCTCCGAAATCCTTTGAGCTGACATAATGGCAACTAAAAATAATGTCTTCCTGGAAAGGAAGCGCAAGTCACAGCTTATGGCCTGTTCAAACTGGGGAAGACTGAGCTTCTCCAACATAAAGTTCAAATCCCAAGGTGGAGTTGGGCTGCGGATGGGGGGGTTTCAGATGAGGATTCCTTTCAGAAACGTTTTTGAGACATCCAACTGAGCCACGGGTTTACCATCCACCAGCTCGTGGTACGCTGAAATTGCCGAAAGGTGTACCTTCAAGGAAGAATATGAGAGACCTGAGTCTGACAGATGGAGGTATTCTATGACTTGTGGGGCAGAACAAGAAAAGGGGTTCCACTTTTTGGAGGTCGCCCAGATGGAAAAACGTTTCCACTTCATGACATAAGTGGAACGAGTGGATGGTTTTCTAGCCTCTAAAAGAACCTGAGCGACTCAAGAGTAGACCCGGGAAGCAAGAAGTCGCTATGTCTGCAGGAGCCACGTGCGAATATACAGGGTCCTGAGCCCCAGATGAACAAGGTAACCTTGATCCTGAGTCAAGAGGTCGTGGGTCACTGGAAGTGGAACCGATGGTTCCCTCAAAAGCTGTTGTAGCAGTGGGAACCAAATTTGTCTCAGCCAGAGTGGGGCGATGAGAATCATCCTCACCTTCTCTGCCTGAAGCTTGAGAAGGACCCTCTGGAGAATGGCAAACTGAGGGAAGACGTAGAAAAATGTCCCTGTCCAGGGGCGAGAGAGAGAGAGTGCTTCGTGCCAGAAAGCACCATGCCCTGGAAAAAGCGAGCAAAAACTGGGAAGTTTTGCATTGTATTGGAAGGCATAAAAAGGTCGATTTCTGGACGCCCCATCTTAGGAAGAGAGATTCTGCCACTTCCTGATTTAATTCCCATTCGTGAGTTAGGGTCCGAGACCTACTGAGACTGTCCACCAGGATATTCTGAACGCCTGGAACAGGCACTGCCACTAGGGCCAGATCGTGCTGAACCGTCCAGCTCCACACTCACATCACCTCCCTGCACAGGGGATATGAGCGAGTTCCTCCTTGTTTGTTGAGGTACCAAACTACTGACATATTGTCCGTTTGGACCAGCAATGATCCCTTGGGAAGGAGGGTCTGGAAGGCCTATAAGGCGTACAAGACCACCCTCATCTCCAGAACGTTGATGTGTAATGATGCCTCCAAGCTGGACCACAGTCCTTGAGCTTGGTGCTCCCCTAGATGTGCTCCCCATCCCATGTTCGACGCATCTGCAGTTACGGATGCCAGAGGAGCCGGGCTCCTGAAAGGAAGACCCAATGAAAGGTTGCAGGGGTCCCTCCACCACAGCAATTCTTTCTGAACTGCTGACGACACCAGGACCGGATGGTCCAGGAGTTGATCCCACTGAGTAACTCATGTGGAGCCTCGCCAGAGGAAGAGTAGTAATGGAGGCTGCCATCAGGCCAAGGCAGAGGATCTCCCGGGTTGGGATGGTCCTGGACGAAGCCACCCACGAAGCCTGACATATGAGAGTCTCCACCCTGTCTGGAGGAAGGAAGGCTCTGCATTGGACCGTATCCAAAACCGCCCCAATGAACTGTAGCCTATGGGATGGTGTCATGGATGACTTGGGAATACTGACAGTAATCCCCAGTCTGCCAAAGAGGTCCAGGGCAAAGGAGAGAAGATCCAGTAAAGAGTCCCTGGATGGGGCTGAAATTAGCCAATCATCCAGGTAAGGGAGAACCGCAATACCCTGGCAGCGTAAAGAGGACGCCACCACCGCTAAGCACTTGGTAAACACCTGAGGTGCCGAGGACAGACAAAAAGGGAGTACCCGAAACTGGAAGTGCTCCCCTTGGAATTGGAACTGCAGGAAATGGCAGTGGCTGGGGAAGATTGGGATGTGCAGGTAAGCATCCTGCATGTCCAGAGTGCACCACCAATGATTCTCCAGAAGTAGTGGAAGACGACTCTGGAGCGTCAGCATCCTGAACTTTTTGTACTCGACAAAGCGATTGAGGCTGCTCAAGTCGAGAATGGGTCTGAAGTCTCCCATCTTTTTTGGAACCAGGAAAAAATGGGAGTAGAACCCCCTTCCCCTCTGCCGGAGGGGAACATGCTCTATTGCTTCCTTGAGCAAGAGGCTTTGAACTTCTTCTCGGATGAGAAGAGCCTGATTCCCTGGAGTAAGAAGATCTGTTTGGCGGAGATTCTGGAGGGACTTCCAGAAACTCTAGGGTGTGTCCGACTGACACCAACTGCAGGACCCATGCATCGGAAGTTTTTGCCTTCCATTCCTGCGCAATGCGGGTGAACCTCCCCCACCTGCTCCTCGTCGTGAGACGGAGGAGTCAGTATGGACAGGGTGTTGGGAAGTAGCAGAATGTTCAGAGGGAGGACCTCCTGAACATCTCTGGTTCTTGGAGGCCGGAGGAGTGGCTGAACCCATGGCCTTGCGTCTGCCCTGGCGCCGAGCCGGGGCCTGCTTTCTCTGCCCCCAGGTCCTTTTCCGAAAGGACTGTTGCTGCTGTTGAGTGCCCGATCGGTACATGGATCTTACTGATCTTAGGGCAAGACCTCTGTCCTGGAGATCGTAATAATGTCTTTGGTGTCTCCACCAAAAAGCAGCGAGCCCCGGAAGGGGGCATCCTGAATCGCAGATTGAACCTCGTTTGCGATGCCAGAGATGCAGAGCCAGAAATGCCGCCTTAAGGCGATGGCAGCTGCCGAGGCGTGAGCCACTGAAATCGACAGAGTCGTATGTGTCTCGCAAAGCATGCCTACAGGAGAACTGAGAGAGGCAAATATCCTTGGCAAACTCCTCCTTGAATCTTGAGGGTTCCATAGACAGGACTGGGGCCTCTAACCTGGCTAAGGTAGCCTTTTGGTGTGACACCATGTGGGCCACACAGTTGAGAGATCTAAGCGCACATGTGGCCGAAGCATAAACTTTTCTGCCAAACTGGTCTAACTGCCTCAACTCTTTGTCTGGAGGAGAGGTGCTCATGTGCTTGGGTGCAGCGGAGCAGTCATGAGCAGCTGAAATGATAGAGTCCACCTTAGGATGCGTCTTAAGAAAAGGAGCTTCCTTCAGCACCCGGTAGATCCTGTCCGCCCTCTTGGGGACAGCTGGGAGAGAATGAGGCATCTTCCAGACCGTAGAGGTGAGGTCCTGGTAAGGTCTGATCCATGGAGGAATGGGGACCGGAGACAGAGACTCAAAGTCCAGGTGTTAGGCTAGTCTCTGTCTCATGAGGTCCTGATCCTCTGACTCCCAGTCAAAGAAATATTTCATGGACCTCAGAAGATCCGAGAAGGCAGGTCCTTCGGGGGGGAACCTTGCCTTTCGGACCCTCTGGTTCCTCCAAGGAATCCTCCGACGACTCGTCATCCTCATCATCGTCTGCCCCTCGTCAGGAAGATTACAAATGTCGGAAGGGTGATGCACTGGACTGTGCCCGAGACATGTACCGGTGGATGGAGACGAGCTCCTCGGGACGCAGGCCTTGGCGAACGTGGAAGTGGGAGTCTTGTCTCCAGGTCTGTCACCAACTCCGAGTGCACCCCCTGCCACCAAGACCGAATTAAGGTCTTAAAGTCCGGCATAGCCAGAGGAGGTGGAGGAGGAGGTTATGGCAGAGGAGGAATTACCGGTTGGGGTGGGTAATGATAACCCTGAAAGTGGTGGTAGGGGTTGTAACCAGGGTAGTACTGTCCAAAGAAAGTCCACTCAGGAGGAGGACCTGCCGGGCAATGATCCCCAGGATACCCGAAGGGGTAATGAGGGACAGTCTGGGGTCTAGTATAAATCCCTGTCATCAGATCTGTCGGAGGGGGTACCCACATAGGACCCGCTGTAGTGTAAAACGTCGGGGGGTCCGGCGTCAGGATAGCCAACATCAGGGGGACCGACGTCGGGAGTGGCACCACCCAATCCAGCGCTGGAAGGATCTGGCATCGGAGGGTCTGGCCTCGGTGCCAGACAAAGGAGGCCTGACGGCAGGACCAGGTCTCGTGCCGGAGCCGAAGGCTGGGGCAGACCACAGGGCCCTGGCTGAGGAAGAGTCATTGGAGTATCTGGCATCGGGATTGGAATCGCCGGATCGGGGCCGGATCAAGCTGCCCGTCTGCCCGAAGGATCGGAGCTCCCTCCTGGAGCCGAAAGTCGCGGTGGTGCGTTTAGAGGCCCACTGCTCCCCCACTGGCTAGCAAGCTGCCCGTCCGCCCGAAGGATCGGAGCTCCCTCCTGGAGCCGAAAGTCGCGGTGGTGCATTTAGAGGCCCACTGCTCCCCCACTGGCCAGCAAGCTGCCAGTCCGCCCGAAGGATCGGAGCTCCCTCCTGGAGCCGAAAGTCGCGGTGGTGCGTTTAGAGGCCCACTGCTCCCCCACTGGCTAGCAAGCTGCCCGTCCGCCCGAAGGATCGGAGCTCCCTCCTGGAGCCGAAAGTAGCGGTGGTGTGTTTAGAGGTAATTTAAACAACCTCTATCCAGCACCTGTGAAGGGGGGTTTCTATATGCATTTTAATTGTATTCTCTGTTTCCTTCCGTCGGTGATACTGGCTGCCTGTATTTCTGTAAGGGGAACGTTGGATGGAGCCAGCATTCTGCACTGTATTAGCATTCCAAGCTAGGATTGCAGCTTTTTGGGGGGGGTAGTCGCTAAATGTGTGCCCTTCCTGCCTAGCTACATTCCAAAACAGTCTCTGTTGCAGTGCTTACTTTATTTTTACCTAGTAAGAAGCCACAGTATCTATCCTGACCACAGAGGCCCTGTCAGTTTCCACACCTGATGCTGTACTAATTTCAGCCTAGATCTCCTGCTATTTGGCTTTACGCCTTTTCTCAAGTGGCCACTAGGAGTCGCTATTAAGCACCCTTTTTGGTCCCAAACCTACCCTGTGTCCTGGCCCCAGAATGTGGAGCACAGCTCTTACCTAGGTCCCGTGTCCAACTGCCCTGAGTTGGTCTTGAACCTGGTACCCTGGCCACCAGAGTCCATGTCACTACCACTATTCCAAAGTGGCATCCACACTTGCTGAATGACGAAAACAACTTCAACCTACCACCCAGCTGCAACCACAAGCAATATGTTAGCCCTCTTATTACAATGCCTCCCTTTCTTCCTCACCCTGGCACCATTGTCTCTCCAACCTAATACCCCCCCTGGCACAATGGCACCTGATCCTTCTATTTTTCTGGAGCTAGCCCTGCCATACCCTACTCTCATCATCTGCCCCAGTCATCAACACCCTCCCCCCAGTCCTCTCCCTATTACCACCTCCCCAGGCGCCCATTTGAGACTTATCCACCTCACTTTCACAGCCTGGAAAACCCTGCCCACCCAGTGTGCCCTAAAGCACCCCACCACATACATATCGAAAGCTCACCTCTCCTGTCCCCTGGCCAGGGCTGTGGTTATACTATTACTTCTGACAGGCAACATTCATCCTAACCCTGGCCCAGCTCCTCAAACCCTCCTATAGGGTCAGTCACCCGGCTCTGCATTGTGTCTATGAATATACGACTGATGAAAAAATTAGACTCCCTCCAATGTTGGATCACCTCACATAGGCCTGATGTCATCAGCTGGTGGTGGAAACCTGGCTATCAAAATCCACGCCAGACTGCGCTTATCACTATTCCTGGGTACTCCCTCCACAGGGAGGATCGTGTAGGCAGAAGGGGGGTTGTGCGATATACACCAGGATTCTCTCACTGGACTGACACCTCCTGCCCTCTGTTCTCGCCCATGGAGCGCAGGCCCTATCTCACTGCTGCTTACATTCCCCCTAAAAACCAACTGTGGCACTGGCTTCGGCTAACTGACAATCTTTCAACCCTACCTCACACAGCTGACCAAGTCCTTGTAGGTGACCTGAATGTTAACTGGCTCAGCTCATCCATCAACTCCACCCGTGACTCTTCGCAGCCATTGACATGTCCCAACTGGTCTCCCAACCCACCAGAATTAACACAAAGAAAGGTACCAGCACACTGCTAGATGTGGTCATCACAAACCGCCCTCTACAAATCCATGATACCCAGGTCCTTCCAGACTCATTAGTGACCACTCTCCTATCATTTTCCACTGGGCCACCCACTCCCAAACCCACTGCTCATCCCACTCTTCATGGGCACCTCAGACCAGGTGGGCTTAAAGGCTCTAAACTACATCTTGCCCAAATTAACTGGTCTCCCATACACCAGGCCTCTGATGTTGAACAACGCCTTACCTTCTTCACCCAAACCTTCAACAAAGCCTGTGACGTTTCGCTCCCATGACAGCAGTCCGGACCAAAGTCCGCAATGCCCTTGGATTACCCCGTCTCCTGCTGCAACCAATAAAACACAGGGATAACCTGTGGCACCTGGCCAATGAAACAGGCCATGCTGCGGACAGACAGGCCTACAATGCCGCTAGAAACAAATTCACATGGGCCATCAGGAAAGCAAAAGCCGATCACTATCAGGCGGCGCTTACCTCCTCCTGGGGGAACGGCAGTAAGTTTTGGGACAACATTAAGCAACTAAATGGGAGCTCGCGCTGTCCTCCCCCCTCCCAGATCACCATCGAAGGCACTGTCTCCACTGACCCTGCCCACATAGCCAACTTCCTCAACTCATCATTTACAGACCTCAGCTCGGTCCTCCCCAGAGACTTCTTTGACCCTCCTTCAACCCTACCCGCCCCTGACTTCCAATATCCTAGCTTCCACTTACGCAGGGTGACCCCCCAGGAAGCTAGGCCACACCTGCTTCAAGCTCTTAAGAGCAATTATATTGGCAGTGACTCCCTGGACCCCAGTATCCTCCGCCAGGTCCTGGATCAGGTCCTTGCCCCCCTAACTACCCTGCTCAACAAGTCCCTCTGCCTGGGTCAATTCCCCTCTGGCTGGAAAACAGCCTCAGTCTTGCCCATACACAAAGGAGGTGACAGGTCCTCAGCTGGGAACCACCGCCTATCTCCATCCTTCCACCCTCTCCAAAGCCCTTGAAAAACTGGTGGCAACCCAAATCACAGATTATCTGACCAAATACAACATCCTCTGCCATGAACAGCATGGATTCCTGCAGGTCACAGCACCAGCACTGCCCTTATTGAGTTCTCAAATTTTCTGCATTCCTCCCTTGACTCAGGCTCACTAGCAGGGACAGTGTTTATTGACCTCTCAAAGGCATTGACACTGTCTCCCCACCCTACTGTTGGATGCCCTCATCGCGGCTTGCACCGCCCAGTCTCCTGGTGCTCCAGCTACCTGTCGGACCGCTCTCAGCGTGTTAGAATTAATGGGACCCTCTCCAATACATGTCCCATCCGATCCGGAGTCCCCCAGGGATCCATTCTAGGCCCACTTCTCTTCTCTCTATACCTCAATACCATGCCCAGTGCTTGCACAGGAAAAATCCTGCTGTACGCAGATGATGCCATTATCTTCGCCACCCAACGAAACCCCATCTCTCTTCAAGATACCTTGCAACTAGCTTTCAATGATGCTGAAGCCTGGTTCAAAAAGCACAGACTTGTAGTTAATCTAAAAAAAAAAACAAATCCATGCTCTTTGCACACCCCCAAAACAAACTCAGTAATTTCCCTCCATTATCCTCCTGGCTCTAATCTTCCTCTAAAAGCAAGTCCGCCTGTACAAGTACCTTGGGGTCTCCTTTGACTCTGCACTTACTTTTCCACGACCACATGATACTCTAGCCTCCACTGCAAATACACGGCTAGGTATCCTTTATCGCTACAAGCACTGCCTCCCCCGAGGCCCTCCGACTAGCAGTCACCTCCTCAATCCTGTCCCTTGTGGATTATGGCCTGCCTGTCTATGGTGCCGCGGATATGACTGCCCTCAATAAACTTCGACACACCTTGAACAAGGCCTGTAGGTTAATCACGGGAGCCACCAGATTAACCCATACCTGCCAGCTATATGACTTCGCAAAGCTGCTCAACCTGGATGAACGGCTCAGATATCAAACTTGCCTCCTAACGAAAAAAACACTCCTTGGTCTATCCCCTCCCGGTCTGACAGCCTCTATTCACCTAGCTCAACCCTTAGTCCAAACTCGTAGCTCCTCCAGGGCCACCCTGTCCATCCCAAGAACCAGGACCACACATGGTCAACGGTCCTTCTACTACAGAGCCCCTACCTGGTACAATATTCTCCCCAGTTCCATCACCGATATCCGTTCAATCTCCAGTTTTAAAACCGCACTTAGAAGTCAGCTATTTAACATGTGTAGCTGTGTTGTCCTCGTCCGAGGGTTCAAGTTCATTGTACCCGACAAAACTCTCTGAGTAGCTTCTCAATCAACAACTGACAAAACTCCTAGAGTGGCATGCCCCCCCCAACTATCACCTGCCCTGTCCCAAAGCCACCTGTTCTTACTAACCTAGCAGTCCCAGCTCAAGACTAATTTGTCTGCTCAACCAAAGCTTGCTTTCCTCTCAATCTTATCCGAATAACTGTTATACCTGTCAATACCTAACCTGTTACACTGTTATTGTAAACAAAGTCATTTACAGTATATATCTGCCATACTGTTGCCTGCTATGATGTAAAAAAAAAAAAAAAGTTGTTACCTACAATGATGTAATGAAATGTTGTGCTTTGTATTGTCCTCTTTGTGACGAGAGGTACTCTTTTGGAAATGAGCCGCTGGCTCAAAAGGTTGTAAACTGATGTATGTATGTATAAATAAATAAATAAATAAATAAATAAATAGTCTTGGCTCTAAGTGATCCCCCTTGGAAGAGGAGGAGGAGGCCTCTGCTGGAAGGCCAGACGGCCAAGAGAAACCTACATACCCGCGACCCCATCAGGATGCACGGCACAGACCCTGAAGAATCCACTACATCGAGGGGTTCTGCGCTGCTTCGCCTAAGGTACCCGCCTGAGAAGGGGAAGGTAAGGGCGAAGGAAGAGGGGGCAGAGGGGCGTTCTCCCCGATTCTGCTGGGCGTCGGGTGAGGTGCCATTAGGCCTCGACAAGAGAAACACGCCTGAGTGGCCATCGGAGATGGGCATCTTATCAGATGGAGCCAGGTGGGCGGGGGAGGAGCCCCCGACCGACTTATCAGCTGGTGCTGGGCAAGTCCCCGAAGACTGGGGAGCCGTCTTACCAGTGGCTGTGCGGTCCCCGGAGGAACCGGGGGCTGACTTAGCGGCCGTAGCGGTGCGGCCATCGGAGGAGCAGACGGTCAACTGACCCGAAGATGATTTTTCAGGCTTACCGTCCAAATTCTTCTTAGCCGGCGGCTGAGAGGCGGCCTTGCTCGTTGAGGGCAGCAAAGCCTCAGGTTGGTCAGTGAAGTGCTCCGGCTCTCGAGATTTCTCCTTGTGGTGTTTCTTGGAGGAAGAAGATTTCTCGGAAGAGGACACACTAATGCAGTCCATTTGCTTCTCTAATGAAGCTAGGCGGACTTTTAGAAGGTGGGCCTCCAAAACCTGCTGTCTCCGCTTTTTGGTGGCCTGATTAAATATTTGGTACTCTGAGCAGGATGAGACAGCATGGTCTGGGCCCAGACAAATCACGCACTTCAAATGGCCATCCTCATGAGGGATCTGCGTGCCACAGGATGAGCACTTCTTCTTGGGTGAAGACATTAAGTAAATGTAGAACTGTAAAGAAACGATTTAGCGAAGGAAAAAATAATCCGACGCAGGAACTAACAAGACGATCGCTGTATGAAGTCTGCAAGGCGATTGACATGAGGCGACGGTGGGAAAGAACTGTAGGGCGGGCCTGGGGACCGCCCATTATATACGGCCATGCTGACATTGGTCACGTGACGTCGGGTGGGTGGTCCCCCATCAGGGATTGCTAGAAATATCTGCAGTGCAGCCAGACGCCAGGTGGCGCTAGTCCTATATGTAAATGACCTACCGAAGAAACCCTCTCGAAGTAAGGTCTGGAAGTACAGTGAGGAATTACATTAGGCAGTGAGATACAACTATCCTTGTAGCTCCATTTTTGTGATCCAAGGAAGGGGGGTGACCAGCAGGGTGTCCAGTGATCAGTGCTCAGACTAGTTCTCTCTAATGTCTTTATAAGTAACACTACATAGAAGCTGCAAGGTAAGGTCTGCCTCTCTGCATATGACACCAAAATCTGCAACAGGGTGAACACTCTGGGGGGAGTGGAAAGGATAAGCAGAGACCTGAGAAAAGTTGAGGAACGGTCAATAGTATGGCAGCTGGGTTTCAATGTGAGGAAGTACAAAATAATGCACTTGGGGCACAGAAACCCAGGGGAAGAGTACAAAATGGGTGGAGAGGTAATGATGACCACCAAGCAGGAAAGAGACCTGGGGTAATCGTATTTGATAACCTAAGGGTGGTCAGCAGCTGGGAGGGCTAATGAGATGCTGGGGTGCATAGGGAGAGATCACCTGCAAAAAAGAGTGAGGTGGTGTTGCTTCTGTACAGATCTTTGGTAAGACCACACCTAGAGTACAGTGTCCAGTTCTGGACACCACATCTCTGGAAGGACTTTAGACTGGAGGCAGTCCAGAGGAGGGCAATTAAAGGTGCAGGGCCTGCATCAGAACCCTACAAGGAGACACTAAAGTATCTAAATAGGTCAACCCTGAAAGCAAGGAGGAAGAAGGGTGGATATGATAAAATACCTTTAAATATCTCACAAAGTAAATAAGGTACAGGAGAAGTATTTTTCAGGAAAAAAGTTGCTCAAGAGCAAGGGGACATGCTATAAAGCTGGAGGGTGTAGATTTAGGAGAGATCTGAGGAAGTACCGGAATGGAAAAAAAAAATGGTGTTCAAGAATGCATATAATAGGCACAAGGGAATCTTAGAAGGAAGAAGGGAAGAATGGGCTGGGGATTAGGTCTGCAGTGATACTGCAGGTAGGGAAAAAAATGGGCCTGAGGGCTCACTCTACAAGAGGTACAGCTGCTTCCCTGGCTGCTGCCAGGGATATCCCTCTCTTAGAAATTTGTCAAGCAGCCACCTGGAAAAACAGTCCATACCTTTACCAAGCATTACTCTCTGGATATCCAGGCTAGGAGTGATGCTCAGTTTGGCACAGCAGTACTTCAGAGCCTATTCCCAAAGTAGATTCTCTCCCTCCTCCATGGAGGTACTGCTTGGTAGTCTGCACTTGTCAGAATACAGCAAGACTTCAAGTTGTTTGAAAAAAAAATTACTCACCTTAGTAATTATGTTTCTTCTATTGGAGTCTTGCTGTATTCTGACCTCCCTCCCTGCCTCCCCTCTTAGAACCTGGTTCTGGGAAGTGGGTGGGCAGGTGCAGTGTTGCACCTCAGGGGTGCTCCTTTTTACACCCTCATCTTTTGTTTGGGTGTTTATTTTATTCTATTCCTGTTTGGTTTTTGAGTTTTGGGTTTCCTGACTTGAGTCTTCCTTTGGTAATCCAAAACTTTTTGTTGCCAGTTGGCTATTAAAATGTTTTTACAATTTCCACATAGAATAGCTATTAGAGGTTTGCTCATAAGAATCTGATGGTTAGATTTCAAAGGGAAACGGACAGAGACATCAACCGAGCTCGAGCTCAGCATTCTATGCTCTGCATAGTAAGTTTAACCCTTTGTTCTCCGGGGCAGTTTAAAGGCTGGGGCTAACTACACTTGGTCAGAATACAGCAAGACTTCAAGTTGTTTTAAACAGGTTACTCACCTGTAACAGTAATCCTAGGAGTGGTATATAATGTTAATCCACATTTTCTGGCAGCACCTTTCCCTTTAAGACTTCGCCAGAACATCTTCAAGTCAACTCCTTCCACCCAGCCGGGTGGTAGCTCCCTCGGCTCCACCCCATGATGCCAGATCTTGCCTGCTGGAAGCAGGTGGGAGGTCAGGTGGTCCGTATGGATGGACATCATATACCACTCCTAGAAAGTATAGTTTCGTACTTACCGTAACGGTAGCTCTTCCAGAGGATCTCTTGCATCAGGTACTACTCTTGGGTGTCTGCCAGAGGGTGCTCCTGTCAATGGTAGCTTTCACTAGCAGTGTTGACTGGGGGCCGCCCACAATGACCTCATCACGTCTGCCACTATAAATACATAGACAGCCCCTAGCATCCTCAGTTCCCCACCAGCGATCAGCTCACGGAGTAAGACTCTGAGGGGAATGGAGGAGAACTATGGTACCCATGTATTTTAGTTTTGACAAAGCCTGATTGCTCTCTCTCCAAGGAGGAGACGTACCTACTGCAAGAGATCCTCATGAAGATCTACCATTACGTTAAGTACAAAAGTACAGTTTCATACTTACCGTAATGGTAGATTTTTGAGAGGCTCTCTTGTAGCAAGTCATACACTTGGGATGATTCCCAAGCGGTCAAACAGATTGAGTGGTCAGGAGAGGAGTCCCTGCAGGATAGCATGGCCAAAGGAGGTGCGGTGCCTGGAGACCAACTGTAGACTATAGTTTCGCATAAATGCATGGACGATAGACCAGATGGCGGTATCACAAATATCGGTGATGGAGACGTCCCTGAAACAGGCAGCAGAGGTAGAAAGAGTCTGGGTCAAGTGGGCATGCACTCTGCTGGGATGAGGTGAATTGTAGTTATGGTTACAATAATTGATACTATGAGCTAACCAATTGGATAAGGTTTGCTTCGTGACAGGGTGTCCTTCCTGCCAGAAGTGAGAGGTAAAGTACAGTTCCATACTTACCGTAATGGTAGATCTTTGAGAGGATTTCTTGTAGCATGTTATACTCTTGGGTTTTGTCAGAGGTGCTTCTGTGCAGGGTAGCATTAGGGATAAAATAAGTGGGTTCACATCGCAGTTGCGACCAGAATTGGGAAATGGAGTCAACTGCCAGCTTGATTAGCAATGATTGCTAATCATATAGTTGGCCGCCCCCATATATATATATTTTTTTTAATTTTCCTGGTGTCTAGTGGCATCCCCACCCTCCGACTGCCAGCCCTTGAGGTGTCTAGTGTCTCCACCAATCACAGTCATCCACATAATGCCTTTTTCTATTCCTGGTGTCTAGTGCCCCCCATCTGATTGCTGTCCCTGTTACTTTGTCATTCCCTGGTGTCTGGTGGCACTCCCCGACCATCGATCGCTGTCTGTTACTCGCTGGTGTCTAGTGAAATGGCTTCCCCCCGCCATCTGATCGCTGTCCTCATTTTGTCCCAATGATTTTTTTTAAACCTGCAAAATAAAAAAATGGTCCACTGCCGATCACTCCATCACTCCCCCACAACCAACCACTGTGCACCCACCTCCCCACACACCGCAGTACATGCCCACAGACAGTCACTCACCTGAACAGGTCCCAGGTTTGAGATCCGCTCTCATGATCGAAGACACATCTTGCTGCTGGGACCAGCAACTGCAATCTGAGAAACTAAGGTAAATGCGGTCCTATGTATTTCAATGGGGGTTTCAACTCTGGTGCATAACTCAGTCGTTTTTTTTTTTACATACTGACCTCAAATTTTCAATATGGCATTTTGGGGACCCCACCTCATGAACAATATAACTGTCACTATGCAACTCCCGCCTGAAAGGTGATTTCCTTGATAAACGGCAAATTCACCTTTAGGGCAGGATTTTATATAATGACACTACTTATAGGTAGCTGGTCCATTCCACTGGGGTGTCAAATAGGCAAGGCATACTGATGAGTCCTGGTAGGATGAAACACATGCCTATGTCTTCTGTTAGCACCCTTTGCAAACTGTGTGAGAGGCCTTTGACATCATGCAATTCTGCTTAAAGTTGGACCAGCATAACATTCTGTGGTGACTTGCATATGCAGCCCATGATGCTTTGCACTGTGGGGGCATGTGTGATTTTGTATTTTCTTGAAACTTGGCTTCCCAGCCAAATGCCCTTTGGGGTAACCCTTGCCTCAGTGTTTGCGCACAGAGGTTCTTTGTCTTTTAACAAGTAATAATTATACGTTTTAAAGTAAAAATATCCATTTTAGAAAACTGCTAATCAAAATCTGCTGATTGCTAATCATTTTTCATCTTTTTTTTAATTTCTTTTTATGAAATGGATGTGATCACAATTCCGTTAGTCAAATATATAGGCTTTCAACATAAAAGTTTTTTACAACTGTTATATGTGATTAATACATTTTAAATCTAAGCCAATGTTTCTGACTAAAATGACAATTTTATAATCTGTGTATTATTTTATCAAGTCAGCCTTCCACCCCCTATTATATCCTGGCCTATATGGTTTTTCCCATAATAACAGCTTATATTACCCGAGTGAAGGTTGCCGCCTGTGTTTTGTATCAAGTTTAACTTCCCACCAATCTTTACATGACTACTTCACAATGGTATCTCAAGGTATAAATTCAGGATTATATCTTGAAATATACATTACCCATGGCCTCCAGCATATCTCATGTCTTGTTTTTGTTATGTAATGTAGCTGTAAGGGATTCCATGTAGTAGATACTAGAAACCACCCTTCTCCAGTCTTTGTACTGGTAGGGACAACTGGTGACATCCAACTTCTTGTTATTGCATTTTGGCTGCCAAAATATAAATTGCTAAGGTTCGTGCCAGGATGGGGTGGGAGGAAAGATGGTTAATAAAACCACCTCTACAGTTAGCTCTATCTGTTCACCCAGGCATTCAGTTACCTCTTGTATTCTACACCAAAGGGTGTCAATAGTAGGCACATCCAAAAGATATGACCAAGGTCGGCACATGGACACATACAATTTCTCCAGCACCTCCCAAATGAGGAGGGAAGGTACTTGGAGAGAATGGCTGGAGAACGGAAGAATCGAGCTCGACACCTCCAGGCGAATTCACACTATATGGTAGAATGAGTTATCCTGTAGGCCAATGGGGAAGCTTGTAACTAATCCTGGTCTGAAAGTTCTATTTCAAGATCCCTGCACCAGCTTTTTAAAATTGAAAGAGATGAGTCTCCCATCCCTTCTCTGAGAAAACGGTACAGGTGTCCCACATGTGTCCTGATAAGGTGTCTTCCAGGTATTTCCAGAACATGGGGATAGGGTCTGGTAATTTAAGCACCCTGTTCCTCAGTCTCAAAAGGAAATTTTTGACCTGTCTATCTGTAGATGTCATTATCTAATAAACCACAGGTTAATTTAAGTGTTTCAAATGGAATTATTCCTTCCGGGAAAGGAACTGTTTAAAATATTGGAGTCCCTCACTCTTCTCCACCTTGCAAAAGTATGATCCATTACAGCGGGAAAAACTTATCCTCAGAAATTAGTGTATGGAAGAAAAAAAGGTCACTAAAGCCCTGGTGTTTTTCAATCGATACCATTGTTTTAAAATCTGAGCAGAAAAAGGTGTAAAGTCTAGTAGGTGAGGGCCGCCCATCGAGGTCATGGTTATTTTTGTTAGATCGTACAAATTGTTTAAAGTAAATTCTAGGTCCTTCCAAGGGGCCTCATAAGTCGCAACCAGCCATAAGGTTAATATTTAAAAAGCAGCCAGGGCATAACATTTCAAATTTGGAAGATTAGCTCCACCCTGGGAGAGAGGAGTTGTAACAAAGACATCCTGATCCGAGGTATTTGGCCATGCCAGATAAAATTTGAAATAATTTTGTCCTACAATTTAAAAGTACAAGGGAGGGAAAAGTAGGGATGTTCTGAAATAGGTATAGTAATTTTGGCAATATGATCATTCGGATGGACTCTATTCTCTGGAAGAAGCTCAAAGGCAACCTGGACCGGCCAGACAGGTCTGACTGTATTCGGATAGAAAGGGGTCCATAATTCAGTAATTCCAGGTTTTCCAAGTTTCTTGGAATAATGATGCCCAAGTATTTGAACTTTGTTTGGTGCCATTTTATAGGGTATTTAGTTTTAAGAACTTGAGTTGGGGTAAAATATAGTGAGAGGTGGTCTGTTTTAGCTACGTTTAGCTGAAAACCCGATACTTCTGTAAAGGTCTCCAAGGTTTCCCATAGGGCCGGAAGGGAAGTCTCCAGGGTGAGGGCCGTCACTAGGATAACATCCGCGAAGAGGGCCACCTTGTGTTCCCTCTGGTCTACTGGAACTCGCTCCGATTGTTTCTCCAGATGGCCTCTGCCAGAGGTTCAATGTATAGGGCAAATAATAGTGGGGATAATGGACATCCCTGTCTCGTGCCTCTTTGTATGGTTATTGCCTGGGACAAAGATCCATTTATTCGAATATAGGCTTTATTGGGCATATAGGTGTTTCTCAGGTTGGTAAGAAGAGTGTCTGGGAAGGAAAGTTTAGAAAGTGTTGCCCATAGGAATTCCGATCCCACCTTATCGAATGCTTTATCAGCATCCAAACTTATTACCATGGAGGGGAATTTTCTAGCATGGCTACATTCTGTAAGAAATAGGGTATGGCGCAAATTATCAAAAGTACTTCTCTGCTTAATAAAGCAGAATTGATCATGATTTATTAACTGGAGAAGCATTGGCTCTAATCTTTTGGCCCATGTAGCCATATATATTTTATAGTCTACGTTCTGAATCGAGATTGGGCGATATGAGGATGGGTGGGTGGGATCTTTGTCTGGTTTGAGCATGGGGTGAGAATAGCATAACTCCATGAGGGAGGAGGAGCTTCACCTTCTGTCACTGCCCTACATGCCGGTAGAAAACTGGGGAGCAACTGAGGGATAAAGGTTTTATACCACTCTGGGCTAAAGCCATCTGCACCAAGGAATTTCCAGGGTTTAATATGTTTAACCTCTTGGAGAATTTCTTCAGGTCTGATGGGGCATGTCAGATGATAAATTTGAGATTCTGACAGTCTAGGTAAAGGGAGTTTATTCAGAATATCTGATATCCGGGTAGTTTGTTCTTGGGATTGTTGAGTGGTTGCATATAAGGTCTTATAAAATTGAACAAATACTTGCTTAATTTGTTCCTCCTTATAAGTGGCATTGCCAGTTATGGTAGATTTTATTTTAAAATTGTAGATGCCCTTTTATTGGCTCTCAGCTTTTGTGCCAGTAGTCTTGCTCCTAGGCCCCCAATAGTTATATTGTCGTAAGTAGTTTATATTCTAGAGGGTCCTATAATCCAATATTTTTTGTGTTTCTTGTTTTAAACCCCTGATCCTCCTCTGGAGGGCTGTATCTCCTTCTCTACATGGAAGCTGATATGAAGCCAATTGGTCCTCTAGAAAATTAAGCTTTGTTTGTTGTTGTTTTTTTTCCCCAAGAAGCATATTCCAAAATTTCTCCTCAGGACAGCTTTCAGTGTATCCCACTGAATTGGTTGGGAGACTTCAGAGGTTAAGTTATCCTAAATTACCTGTGGGATACATATTCTCATGGAGTCCAGGAATTCCGAATCTTTGAGAAGGGACACATTAAATCTCCAGAACCTGAATTTTTTTTGTTTACCCAAGTCTACTTTAAGAATCAATGGGTTATGACCTCATAATATCCTGGGTTCAAATAAAATATCCTACACTAGGGTAAGATGTTCCCCAGTTACAAAAAAGTAATCCAGCCTAGAGTACGTTATATGGCGTCCGAAGAATAAGGTATAACCTGGGACTGAGGGGAACAATCTACACCAGACATCCTTTATATCCAAAAATGTCATTTCCTTTTAAATGTTTACCAGCTTTAGACAGCCTATTAGGTTCAGAGTTAGATGTGTGGGTTAAAGGAAATACTGAAATCCCCCCCCTATAATCAAGATGCCTCTAAGCCTCTCCACCACCTTATGTAAAAAGTCTGTGCCACTGGGAGAGATGTTTGTGGAGGGAGATAAGTATTTACCAGGGTTACTGTTTGAGAATAAAGTTTACCTGTTATAATCACATATCTACCCTGTGGATCCTGATAAGAGTCTAATATTTCCAGTGGGGTTGTGGAGGATCAAAATTACTGTGCCCTGCTTATGGCCAATTGGATGAGAAGATGCCACTACTTTATATCCTCCTCTGTAATTTTGAATGATCTAGTGAAGAAAGAAGGGACTCCTATAAAAAATATATGACTACTTTCTGTTTTCCCAAGTTATTCATTATCTTGTATCGTTTAACAGGGAATGCAAACCATTCACATTTTGGGAAAAAATTTTACTGGAACATTAACCATTGGCCTTATAGGGAAGATTATCATAGTCAGGCTGGTACTTTGTCCAGTCCGCTCAGGGCTTAAATACCTGAAGTCTGCACTTTTAGAAGTGTCCCTTCCCGGCCCTGGTGATCCTTTAAGACCAGGTTCAGCACTTCCAAAGCAAGGTGGGACCTCCTTCTTAAGAGCCATTCGGACTATGGACCTACCAGCTAGTATTGGGGTGTTAAGTTTCCACTTGGAAGTTGTGTCATCATCCTTTTTAACAATTATTAGAACCATTAAACCCAACCAGCTAAATAACTTTCATAACTTTTGAACAAAAACCTGACTCCTAATGGAGTAACTTTTATACATGAGATCTTCCATTTGTAGGGGAGAGAAGGTAATCTCTATCCCTGGTCCCAGGGCCTAGAGTCTCTTTGCCCTAGGGAGGTGGGGCACCACCCACCAATTGATAAGTATAGGTCCACCTGAGAGGGAAAACACTCTCTAGAAACAGTCGCTACCTACCCGCAGAAACTGCTACTATGTTGGTTGAAACAGAAGTATTAATATGTATGGATATAATATTTCACTCCTAATTTTCCTAGGGGGAAATAGCCTCCACCCCACCCAATCAGTATGGTATTTAATGAGTTTAATATCGACCCCTAAGGGAGTACTTGTACTGTGGAAGAAATATAAACCCACAGACCTTCCAATATACGCCTGTTCTCCCCTCCTGTGGCCTCTATCTTCAACTCATAGTTCTCCCCTTATTAGGATGATAGCCAAGTGAGGAAATGGGCAATGTGTAGCCCTTTGGCTTAAGTGGGGAAGGCTGAAGGCAGCGTGATCATCTTTTGCCGGCATTCACCGCTGCTGACAGAACACTGTATGGAAATCAGTTACCGCTCCCCGCCCAGAAAACCACTGACCCATCTATTCCCCTAGTTAGGGGACCACGATAATGTCACTGAGTATGTGTAGCTACTCTACCCTCACCATGACGACACTTTTATAGCCCTTTCTGCTTCAGGCCAAAATCTTCCCTGCTAACCTGGGTATGTAACTTGGGAGGAGACAGATGAGGGGGTATCACCAAACTCTTCCTATTATTTCAGAAATATCTTCTGTCCTCTGACAACCCACGAGTACCTAAGTTTTAGATCCATTAATCCCCTACTGATCGCACATATAATGTCCCCAGTCCATTATGTATTCTCTCAGTGCTCTCTCGTTTCCATGCATCACGAGAGAAAGGCCTATAATGGCTGTTTCTGGAAGTTGCCTTCACAAAGACCCAGACCTGACTTGAACCGTAATCCATGAGCCCACCACAAATGGAAATTACGAACCTACCGCAATTCTTGATGATCTTGGACAAAGTCTCCACCACTCATTCACTCTGATGGGATCGGCACCAGAGATGGAGCTGCAGCCTCGGCTCGTGGGGAATGACTATCTCAAGGCCAAACCTCAAACCACCTCAGTACCTTTTTTCCCCACCACGAGGAGTGCAGCGAACTAACCTAGGAGGACAGCCTAACAAAAACGGACAGAAGATAGTCCAGAAAACCCATATAAGAAGGGTCAACAAAGAAGTCGCCACTGCCTAAAGATTAAAGGAGTGAAGACCAACAACAGAAGTGAGCTCTAGGATGAGGAATGAGCTGAATGAAGACCCTCATCCAAGAAGATCAAGAATTACGGTAGGTATGTAATTTTCATATCTTCCTGGACATAAAGTCTCCACCACTCATTCACACTGATGGGAGAGTACCGACCTAATAATCCCCCGAGAGGGCTGCAGGAGAGACCAAGAGCTCACAAATTTAGGACAGAAGTCCACTAAGGATGGTTCTGCCGAACAAAATATGTCGCCTGGCATGGACATCCGGGGCATAATGCTTTACGAAAGTATTCACTGAGCTCCAGGTAGCCGCATTGCAAATATCTGCAATGGGCACACTGTGGATTTCTGCTAGGGATGCCGCGAACGCTCTAGTAGAATAAGCGTACACTCTGCCCTCCAGCTTAACCTGCACCATGGAATAACAGTGATGAGGGCATGTTACCAGCCATGTTGAAATGCATCTGATAGAGACAGGTTCACCCAGCCGGGTCTCGCTGAAGGAAACAAACAGTTGTTGAGCTTTGCGAATTTCTTTTGTTCTATCTAAGAAGAAACGCAGAGCTCTTTTGATGTCCAAAGAATGAAGTGTACGCTCTCCTTCATTTTGGAAGTTCGCAAAGTAAGTAGGAAGGACCAAAGGTTGGTTTAGATGGAATTCTGAAACAACCTTAGGAAGAAACTTAGGATGGGTCCTAAGAACTACTTTGTCTCTATGAAACACAGCATACGGAGGGTCTGTGACCAAGGCATGCATCTCAGAGATCCTGCAGGCCGAGGTAATGGCCATCAGGAAGGCCGTTTTCCAAGTGAGAAATTTCAGCTCACAGGTGGCTAGAGGCTCGAAAGGCTTTTGAGTGAGCAAGTCTAGTACAAGATTAATGTCCCAGGCTGCGACTGGACGTCTGATAGGAGGTCTGGTATGCAGAATTCCTTTAAGAAACCTCTTAACCACAGGTAACTGAGCCAGTGATAAGGAAAGTACTGGCTCATGATAAGATGAAATGGCCCAAAGGTGAACTTTGACTGTAGATTATTGCAGACCTGAATTTGAGAAGTCTAAAAGGTACTCTAGAACTTTATTGGGTCGGCAGGAAAAAGGAATCAAAGAGAATTTTGCACACCAGAGAAAGAAACGCTTCCATTTGGCTGTGTAAGTTTTTCTAGTGGCTGGCTTACGCGCAGCCAGAAGAATATCTGAAACTCTGCGAGAGACACTGAACCTGTTCACCTCTATCTCTTCAGGAGCCAAGCGTGAAGGTGAAGCGATCTCAGACTGGGGTGGACCACAGGCCCCTGAGTCAGAAGATTCGTCTGAAGGGGAAGTGCTTTCAGAGGGGTTTTCGACATACTGTTGAGTAACGGAAACTATATTTGTGAGGCCAGAAGGACAATGAGGATCATTTTGTCCTCCTGGGACTCGAACTTGAGAAGTACTCTCTGAATTAGAGGAAGAGGCGGAAAGGCGTATAGAAAGCATTTTGTCCACTTTAGCCTGAACGCATATTGACAGAAAATGCCAGGCCCTGGATTTCTGGAGCAGAGGAGAGGCAGTTTTGTGTTGAGTGAGGATGCAAAAAGGTCCAGGTCTGGAGTTCCCCACTCTGCGAATAGTAACAACTACGGTTGAGTTGAGAGGCCATTTGTGAGGATCTGTCTCTGTTCTGCTGAGACGGTCTGCCAGTTCGTTCTGCACTCCCGGCAGGTAGACCGCTTGAATTAGAGCCTTGTGCTCCAAGCACCATTCCCACACTTTCATCGCTTCCCTGCATAAAGGGTAAGAGTGAGCACCGCCCTGCTTGTTGATGTAATGCATCACTGCTTTGTTGTCCGTTTGAAGGAGAATGTTCTTGTGACAGAGAATGTCCTTCAAAGCCCGGACTGCATAAAGGACGGTTCTCATTTGTAAGACATTTATGTGAAGTTGGACTTGTCCTGAGTCCACGTACCTTGGGTGTGGAGATTCTGACAGTGAGCTCCCCACCCCATCAGGACGATCCGTGGTAATAGAAATCTGATCCAGGGGAGCAAAGTACCCTTCAGAAGGTTGTCCTCTTGTGACCACCAGGTGAGGACCTCTTCAGAGGTTCTGTCACCTTGATGAGAAAGGACTGAGGGTGAGTGGTTGGGGACCACTCAGTACTGAACATCCACTGAGAGCTCCTCATGTGGAGGCATGCTAGCGGTACAGTGAACACCGTGGATGCCATGAGACCCAGCATCCGTTGCATCAAGATAGCTCGAACCAAGCTGTTCTCTCTGATGTATCGGGCCATCTGTAGGATACCGCTCCTTCTGTCCTCTGGTAGAAAAAGCTTTCGGACAGGAGGTGTCCAGAAGAGTTCCTATAAAAAGGAGCTTCTGGGAGGGCTGCAACTGCGATTTCTTGAGATTTAGCAGGACTCCCATAGACATGAGGAAAGTCTAAGGCCATGGCTACGGCGTCGAGAGTTCCTTGCCTGGAAGGGCTTGCTAGCAGCCAGTCGTCCAGATATGGGAACACTTGTATTCCGATCTTTCTCTGAGGTGCACTGCGAGAATTACACAACACTTTGTAAAAACTCACGGTGCCGAGGATAGCCCAAAGGGCAGGACTCTGAACTGATAATGCTGGCCCAAAGCCACAAACCTTATGTATTTGTGATCCCTTGGGTGAATAGGAATATGTTGGTAAGCATCCTGCTTGTCCAGGGAGGCTAACCAGTCGTGTTGATGAAGCAAAGGTAACGGGGTTACTAGCAATATCATTTTGAATTTCTCTTTGGGAAGAAATCTGTTCAATTTTCTGAGGTCTAAAATGGGGTACATGCCCCGGTTTCTTTGGAACTAGATAGTAGTGGGAGTAGAACCCCTGTTCCGCTGATCCAGCGGAACTACTCTACTGCCCTGTTGTTCAGAAGGCCTTTATCTTGGAGGCAAGAAGTTCTGACTGAAGAACTGACAGTTTGGCTGCCGTTTGGGGGGACAATCTGGAGGGTTCTCTGGACAATTGAGGGAATATCCCTCACGGATTATCCGGAGGACCCATTTGTCCGATGTTATGGACTTCCACTGGTTGTAGAATTGAGTCAGACGACCTCCCACCGCTAAGGAGGAGTTCCCCTCGGGCAGCTGAGGTGGGACTTGGGCCAGAAACTCAGAAGGCGGCACTGGGCGCTTTGTGCTTTCTGTTGCATTTTCTTTTGAGGCTGAGGGGCTTGTTTTTTATTAAAACCTCCTCTGCCTTTGCCTTGAAAGGACTGACGGTTGTGGAATTGGTGCTTATTAACCCCCCACCCCCAGAGAAGGGGCAGGAGCAGGTTGAGCTAATTTAATGGCTGATCTGGTCTTTTTCATGGCCTCTAGACTTTCTTCTATTTGAGGACCAAAGCGATACACACCGAAGGGCAATGCCATGACCTGTTGCTGGGCATCATTCGTGAAGCCTGAAGTGCGCAGCCAGGAATGACGGCGAGTACAAATGCCCACCACCGCCACTCGGGAGGCAGTATCAAAGCGCTTATAGCCGCTTTAACCTGTTGGTTGTTGGACTCGACACCCTGGTTATGATTTGAAGAAGCTGAATCAGCGTCCGATTCCAGTAGAGCTTCAACCATTTGTTTAAGTGAATGCCAAAGAATATACTCATATTGAGAGAAATAGCCCCGTAGCTGGCAATACGATACCCAGGGTGGATGCAGCAAAGAATCTCTACCTAAAGTATCTATCTCATGAGATTCTTTGTTTATAGGTCGAGCCGTAGTAGTCTGAGGAAGGACGACCTTCTCATTCTCTGCCAAGACTACAATAGGGTCCGCAAAGGTTTGGGAGGCGAAAATGGGTCGATCCTTGGGAGCAGCATACTTTCTATCTATGGACACAGAAAGAATGAGAGCAGGATTATTCCACACCATTTGAGAAAGCATCTCAAAGGAGGGCTGTACTGGGGAGTTAAATCCATAGGGATGTCCGAACATGAAGGTACTGAGTCTTAAAAGCTTCCCAGGATCGATATCCATAGTCTGGAGAGAATGAGTGAATTCAAATTTTCCAGCAGAGACTTAAATGACAGGTCCTCGACCACAGGCTCTGCAGCAGGATTAGATCCTGCTCCTTCCACATCATCATTCATCACCCAGCCTGGGTCAGGCTCAAATAATCTCCTGACAGCCCAGGAGAGACTGTATGGACAGGAAAGGAGTGAAAGCAGAAGGAAAATAGGAGGGAAAGGGTTCAGAGTTGAGGAGCCCTGGAGACTGGAAGACGCCACACCAAGTCTTGGCGCCGAGGAAGAGCACGGCACCGCCTGGCCCAGCACAGTGCATGGTGCCGACAGAGCCCCCAGCGCCAGTAAGCCGCATGGCACCGAGGACGGCGCCGACAACCTCAATGGCGCAGACGACGGCACCAACAGATCCAGCGATGCCGAGGATGATGCCGAGCAACCCACTGACGCCAACAGCGCCAAAACCAACGCAGGGCCCCGAAAACCAAGATTTGAGGCAAAAGAAGGAAAAGCAGCAGGAGAAAGAGGCATCGGTGTGGCCCCCTGCGCCGCAGCCATGTGGGGGAAACACCTGAGCGTGGAGTTGACGGCACCGAAGGCACCGCGCGACTAGGAAGGCCCAGCCGCCCTAACCGATCACCCAAAGGGTCAGAGGGCCCCCGAGTGACTGGGCCAGGCAGCTGGACCAGCCTCCGAGTCCATTGCTCCATCAGAGCGCCCATTGATGAAACTGCTCATCTGAAGCCCTACCAGAAGGCGGGAAGGGCCCGGCGTCGAAGAGGTTGGAGACTGGAGACAGAAACCGCGACCTGGAGGAGACCAGCAACTGACCCCAATGACCGACCGCCGACGAAAGCAGACATATCAGAAGGCGATCCGAGTGATGCCTTCTTCTTAACCAACGGGTCAAAGAAGGAGCTTAGGCCGAACGGTGCCGAGAGCGACCGCTTTTTTAGCCGGGGACTGCCCCCGGGCACTGGACTGTCCATTGTCAGACCCTCCCTCCGGAGAGGGCGGCGGACCAGACCCATCCTGGCTGACTGAACAACTTTCATACGAAGTCTCTCTACCGTCACCTGACCCACTCATGGTAGACTCTGTCAATGTAGGCTGAGATTTCTTTCTTATAATAAATTATAGTAAGCGGTACTTTATTTCAAGAAATACTACAAAAATAAAAAGCTGAAAACTATGCTGCTAGTTTGAAGTTTAACTCCTGGCGGGCGAGCAACGTCTTCACTGTAGCGCACTCGATGGCGGGGGAAAAAAGGAACCGAGGCGGTTGAAGAGTTGACGCTGACAGAGATTGCCGCATGAGCCAAGGCTCGTGGTGCCGATCCTCCTGCAAAAAAAATTGCTCCTGCTGGGTCCTAGCACCTCCGGTGTAGATCCCATCAGTGTGAATGAGTGGTGGAGACTTTATGTCCAGGAAGATTACTGCGTTTTGGTAGCTCTGGATCAGAGGTGGTATCACTACGATAGGTTCTTCTGGAAAAATCCAGATAGTCAGCCATGTCGTGTCTCTGTTTGTCATGCTCAGTCGTGACGAAACCCAGAGATTTTTGGATTTGCGCCACCAATTCAAGGAAAGAAGGATCATCTGGAGGAGAGGCTGCAGATTGCAGAGTAGCATCTTCATATGCAGATGAAATGGTAGATGCAGTAGAGGGGTGGATGAGAATACCATAGTCTGAATATGGAATTGCGTACTTACCGTGATTATTGATCTTCTTGGACAGTCTCCATCACTTATTCACACTAGTGGGATAGCGCCCGAGGCCAGGGACACCAAGCGGGAGCCAAAATTTTCTGAAGGGCCGGGCGCCGAGGTAGGACCACGCACGCCCGCTGCACCGGGAGATTGACTCCGCCATTGTGTAGGCTATCTCAAGGCCGACCCTCCAACCACCTCAGTACCTTTGACCAAGGAGGTGCAGCGAACTAATGAGGATAATTCATTCTGAGTTTCTGGGCCTGAGAGGGCCTAGATGGCCTTTGTAAAAAGGTCAAAGAATAATGTCTTCACAGTCCAACCACAGGCCATGAAGACCAGGAAAGAAAAATGAGTGAACACAGGGATGAGGGTGGGAGCGTAGAATGAGTGATGAGAATGTCCAAGAAGATCCAACACCACGGAGGCACGCACTTCCATATCTTCCTGGACTAAGTCTCCATCACTCATTCACACCAGTGGGAGAGTACCGTTAAAATCAACAACCCTGAGTAGGGTGGTAGGAGATAGGGTTCACTCAGAAAGGACAGCCAAGGACTGTCCTATTAATAAAAAGAGCTGTCTTGTAAGAGCATCTATAACATAGTGCCTACAAGATAAACGCTCGAGTTGTAATTCGTCACCTTGCCAACGACTACAATGGGCAAAAAAAGGAAAATGAAAGTCTGCCAGGCAGCCACAACTACTCTAGGAGAGCTACAAGAACCTGGCCTCACGATTTGATCTAGGACAAAAATTAATAGTGTCAAAGACATGCACTGATCTAATGTAAAGGACCTCAGGAACTGCAAGAGCCGGAGGTAAAGTGTACAGGTTCAGGGTAGTATGACTGTATGTGAATATTTGCGAAGCTACCTTAGAAAGACCTACTTGACCAATGGTCAAGAAAGAAGCATGTCATCTGTTAGTTGAAGCAAACATGGAAGTAGGAATCTAAGTTCCGACTCTGCTGAAGAGTCACTTCTGTTGCTGCAAGGCTCTGACTGCTTAAGAAAGCCTGATTAAAAAGGGCTAACAGACTGGTTAGCCCTAGGTTTTGGAAATATCTCGGAATAAGAGAAATTCTCTAGAGAAAAGAGGTGAGCTATACCACTGCTGGATAGGACTGCCCCTAGGGGTAGAAGAACAGGTACTCTTAACTGAGGTTTAGAGATGACCGCCTCAGGGTTGAGGCGGAACCTGATCAGATCCAAGCCTGGTATCGGGAAATTCCAACTAGGCCCTGTGCTGTGATAATTCTGACCCCCCCCTTTTTTTTTTTCCATTAGCCCGAGCCTGACAAGGTTGCTGGCTGCTATTTGGCAAGGATTGCCTGATACAGAAATGACAAGGATGTCATCCCTCTGAGGAGCAGGAGGAGCCTGAGGATCCATAACTGAACCCCTGACCGGACTAATAATAGCCAGACAGATGTTGTTTACTTGTGGCGAAGCAGCCACCAGAGGGGGGCAGCATCAAAAAAATGGGCTGTATACCCCTATCAAAGGAGCAGAACAGTCTGTGCAGCTCCCGACCACTGAATTAAAACGTTCCAAAGAGTGTAATTGTCTTGACCACTGAAAAAGTCTAGACACAGAGGTATATAGTCCACAGATCCAGTCTAAACACTATGGTGGACCCCATAAATGAGGAACTACTAAAAGAGCTTGCATCACAGACACTGATGATAGAGAGGGCGTGTCTTTCAGTATATAAAATGAGTCATCCGCTGTATTACTGACCAGAAGGACAGGGAGAGACTCATCTAGATGCCTTTCTACCACAGAAGGACCCCAAAAACAGGTCTCTGTTAGAGCCACTCAGAGACTCCGCCACCAGGAGGGGTGTCGAGGAGCTTGGCACCACGTAGGGGGCTGAGAAAGTGCTGAGCGGAATGAGAGATTCCGTTGACAGAACAGAACAGAAGAGTCCCATCAGTGGAAAACCGCTGGATGAGGAGATCCGATGCAGACCGCCACCCACTAAAATGTGTGGAAATAATCCGCAGAATAGGAATTCATTCCATGGAGACATCCCAACAAAAGTACTGCGGAAGAGAGGTCTGCAAACAGAGATCTTTCCCTAGTTCTGTCAGACAGCACCAACTGGCACCCCTGCGGCACTAGCGTCACTCGTGGTACAGGAGGGCACCAAGCAGTACCCATGCCAACCTGAGAGGCACCAGAGGGCACCCACGGGGAACCCGCAGGGTATCCTCGGTAGCAAGGGCACCCCCGACGCCCATGGTGCCCATGGCATCATGGCACCCAAGAAACCCATGGGCACTCATGGCACCCATGCCACCCACGGGTGCCCGCACCATCCACGGTGCCACCTCCGGGTGCATGGCGTCACCTGCGTCACCCGCGGGTGCCCGGCGCCGCCCGCGCACCCACGGGCACCCGGCGCCGCCCGCAGCACCCGCTGCGGCCCGCAGGCATCAGTGGCATCATGAGACACCCACAGCACCGCTAGTGGCGCCAGCAAGAAGCACCCACGGTGCCAAGCACGGCGCCGAGCACAGCGTGAGCCACAGCATCGAGTGCAGCGCCGACTGCAGCATCGAGTACGGTGCCGAGCACGGCGCCGAGCCGCAGCACCCAGTACAGCGCCGACCACGGCGCCGACCCAAACACCAGTGGCGCCGCCCATGGCACCAATGCCAGAGGCACGGCACTGAACCTGCGGTGACACCAAGGTGTCGGGCACAGCGCCAGGAAAAACACCGTGGAAAGCCAATGGAAAAGATGGAGAAAGGTGGTGCACGTGCCGGCCCCAGCATGGAAAAGTAAGAGGGGGGTAGGCACAAGGGGTTGACACAATGGCGAAGGCACCAAGAGGGCACCGCGCTCATTCAGATCCAACTGACCCGGCTCCGGTCCAACGGCCCCGAGGCCCAGAGGCCCCAAACCAGGAACACAATCAGGAAGGAGTCAAACCCCTGCCCACAGGAGCGCCAGAGGTGAAACTGCTCACCGGAACTCCAACGAGGGCAGAGATGGAGTCCGGAGTCGGTATGCAGCCGCTAGGAGCGGGCCAAGGGGAACCTAAGAAAGTCGGTCTCAGGCCTATCGCTCTACCAATGAACAACTGGCAGACATAATTAACAGGCAACCTCGAAGGCACCTACAATTTTCCCCAAACGAAGAAGAAGAGCTCGAGGCTAAGCGGAGCCGGATCCCGGCACCGCCAGATTCATGCCGTGGACTGCCCTCGGGCCGAAGCACAGGACTGTCCGTAGTCAGACCCTCTCTACATTGCAGGGGTGGCAGACCGGGCACAGCCCTCTGCCATAACAACTTTCAACGAAGTCTTCCTACTCGACACCGCTACCTGGCCAAAGGACGCATCCTGTGATGGCAGGAAAGAATTTCTTCATAATCTCTTATTCGTAAAATAAAAATTACTACTAAATAGTTAAATTAAAATGTTTAAATTAAACACTAAAAGCAATGTCATGATAGACGCAAAACTTTGACCTCAGAAGACTGGTCGCCATTACATCCAAGCGCACTCGACGGCGGAGAAAAGGAACTGAGGCAGTTGGAGGGTCGACGCTGAGATAGCCTACACAGGCGCCGAAGTACTTCACGGTGCCGCTGCAGTGGTCCTACCTCGGCGACGCCCTCAGAAAATTTTTGGCTCCGCTGGTCCTAGCGCCTCTGGTGCTATCCCACTAGTGTGAATGAGTGATGGAGACTTAGTCCAGGAAGATCAATGAATTCCTTCAATTCCTCCTCATAGTCTGGGTAGAAGTCCTCCTCAATGGATCGGATGGAGGAACCAGGAGGGGTCACTCTAACCTGGTGAAGCCTCTTAGTTTGGGGAGAGGTAATGGAGTGAGAATCCTGAGCTTTGCCCCTAGGAGGCGAATGCATATTTTGCATTACCTGTAGTACTGTCTGTACTACTGTTGCAACATTGATGGAGGAAGAAGAAGATGATGTGCAAGAGGGGTTCTTCTTTTGAGAAGTCAGTGGTAAAAGTGAGGGTGTAGGCCTAGAGTGAGCAAATGGCCAAGAACTGGGAGCATAGTGATCAGGACCTTTATGCAAGTCAGCCATACCCCTGTAGATAGCTACCTGGGAAGGAGGCGGGACTTTTGGTAGCACAGTTAAGGAAAAACCCTGTTCCTTCATGACATATCCAGCAGTAGTCATCTGAAAAAGGGAGGAAAGAGCGTGTCTAAATCCAGTGGTCATCGACAAAGAGATGTTACCCAATGAAGGACGGGTTATTGTCGACGCGGGAGCCAAAGGGTGCAGTGGATGACACCATGGACACCAGTGACAAAGCATCAGATAACATCGTCGACAGGATCCATACTAAATCCAGTCACCAAAAGACCGATGTATCACAATCCCGACTTCACAATTTACCGACATTCAATATCCCGGCACATGACTGCTTTAATCATAGCATTTTAAGTACATAAAGGAAAGCTTTTACTTGTGACTTGCCATACTGTGACAAACAGCAGGGCCCCTGCATCACGATCAGAGCCGACCTCCTCCGCGGCACCGCAAACTGTGCCAGAGAAAGAGATGGCCATGACCATGGTGACAAGGCCGGAGTCGATGCCAGACATGGCGCTGTTCCCCCCCCATGATGCCGCAAACTGCGGAGACTGGCGCCGACAGCTCTCCCAGCGCTGCAAACAGCCAAGCAAAAGAACAGCACCACCCACTGTGCAGTCGCTCGCCATGGTGCCGCAAACAGCACCAGAGTTGGACACGGCGCCGTCCCCAGTCTTGGAACCGTGAACGTGCAGAGACCAGAAACAGTCACAGAAGGCACTGCAGAACTTCCCACGGCATCGGCCACCGGGCGCCGCAAATGGCACCGCAGCAGAAAGGAAGTGCAAAAGAAGAAGGAAACCACTTTGGTTCTCAAATACAGTAGTAGAAAAGGTCAGAGCCAAAAAGGCTGGGCTTCAGGAAATATAAGGGAACACAGCGGATGAAGATAGGGAGGCATACCAAAACGCTGGAAGCAGGTAGCAGTAAGGCAGGCAAAGTCCCAAACTGAGGAAACACTAGCACGAACAGTAAAGAAGGTGACAAGACTTCTATAGATACATTACTGAAAGGAGAAAGTCCAGAGGGGGTATTGCTAAGCTTAATGGAGAAAAGGGAGCATGTGAGGAGGAGGACCTGTAAAGGCATCTATCCTAAATAGATACTTTTGCTCAGTATTTACTGAAGAGAAGGTAGGCAGGGCCCACAGCTCAGCATCATGGACACAGGGGAGGGAGGTGAGCACTACTCCCTTCACAAAAAAGAAAGGGTCCTACAAGAGCTTACTAAGCTCAGGGTGGCTAAGGCAATGGGACCTGATGGCATACATCCCAGGGTACTTAAGGAGCTAAAGGAGGAACTAGCAGAGCCATTAGCAGAATTGTTTAGTGAGTCTCTGAGCACAGGAGAGGTCCCAGAAGACTGGAGAAGGGTTTCATGTGATCCCGCCTCCACAAGAGTGGTAGCAGGAGGAGGCGGGAACTACAGACCGGTCAGTCTTACCTCAGTAGTGGGCAAGATTATGGAGGCACCCCTTAAGGAAAGGATAGTGCAACACCTGGAATCCATAGGCACAGGATCCAAGACAGCATGGGTTTACAAAAGGAAGGTCCTGCCAAACTAATCTCATAGATTTCTTTGACTGGATAACCAGAGTGGTGGACCAAGTGGGAGCAGTTGATGTCGCCTACCTTGACTTCAGCAAAGCTTTTGACACTGTTCCACATGGAAGATTGATAAATAAGCTGGTAGGCCGGGTGGGGCTGAAGTTGGTCAACTGGGTGGCAAACTGGTTGACGGGCAGAAAACAGAGAGTGGTGGTAAATGGTATACAGTCAGAAGAGATGCAAGTCACAAGTGGGTACCTCAGGGATCAGTCCTGGGGCCAGTCCTCTTCAACATCTTCATTAGTGACATTGCAGATGGACTAGAGGGTAAGGCTTGTCTGTTTGCAGATGACACCAAGATCTGCAACAAAGTAGATGATCCAGATGGGTGGGCAGAATGAAAAAGAGATCTGGATAAACTAGCAGAATGGTCAGAAGAGTGGCAACTGGATTTAATGCAAAGAAGTGCAAAATCATGCACATAGGGAAGAGAAACCCTGAAGCCACCTATAGGCTGGGAGGGAGTTGCTAGCAGTCACAAAGGAAGAAAGAGACTTGGGCATCATCATCACTGATGACCTAAAATCATCCAAGCAGACCTCTAAAGCAGTAGGTAAGGCTAGGGGTTTTAGGTGTATTAGTAGGGTATCACAAGTCGTAAGAGGGAGGCAGCAATCCCTCTGTACAAGACACTGGTTAGGCCCCATCTGGAGTACTCGCGGCATTGGAGGCCACACCTTCACAAGGACATTAACCAAATTGAGGCAGTCCAGAGAAGGGCAACCAAAATGGTGCAGGAACTGCATCAGAAGACATATGAGGACAGATTAACGGAGCTCAATATGTATACCCTTGAGCAAAGGAGGGAGAGAGGTGATATGATCGAGGCATTCAAACACCTTAAGGGCATAAACAAGGTGAAAGAGTCTGACATGTTTAAATATAAGAAAATAGCAGGACAAGAGGACACAGCATGAGATTAGAGGAGGCCGATTAAGGAGGAATGTGAGGAAATTCTTTCACAGAAAGGTGGTGGATGCATGGAATGGCTTACCACAAGAAGTGGTGGCTATGAATACAGTGCAGGGCTTCAAACAGGCATGGATAGGCATAAGGAGCAATACAAATGACTATGAATAGATAGGCCACTGACAGAGCAAAGGCCGATGGCACATTTATAAGGTAGAAAAAGAAATGGGCAGACTGGATGGGCCTTGCGGTCCTTATCTGCCGTCAACTTCTATGTTTCTATGTAAACAGTGCTGAGCAGTGGACCGGCAGCGTCAGATACCACGGCCCAAAACTGCACCAACGTACAGCGCCGGCCTGGGCCCATGGGCCCCAGGACACAACACGGGGGGGGGGCCTTCATCCCTGACAGGGTGATTCTCAGAGCGGCTTCCGCCACTCCCCAGGGGAACGGACTGGTTTTCCGCACTGTGGAAGGGACCGCTGCGGCAGGCCAGAAGAGGCAGGAGCCCCGAGCCCCTCCTCCACATAGAACCAGGAGAGGACCCAGAAGAAAGGCCGAGACTGCGGCTTGACCTGATGAGTGTGCATCCGCCCGAAAGTCGGTGGGGCCTGGCCAACCTTTCCCTCGCGCGCTGCTCAAGAACCTCAAGGCCCATGGAAAAGCAGGCATCGCATGAATCCACGTCGTGAAGTGGCCAAGACACGTCACGGCAATGATCATGCTGGTCAGTAACGGAATACTAATGACCGCCACGGGCACCGGCGCATGGGAGGCCGCCCGCTTTTAGATGACTTTTGTCCCCCCGCACTCAGACATGACCGATTGTACAGTCGGGCCAAAAATACTGGCGCCCTTGCAGTTTTTTTTCTAATAATGCACCATTCCTTCCAGAAAACTGTTAAAATTAAAAAATATTTTGGTATCCACATATGTATTTCTTTGGTTTGCAGTGGAATAGAACACAAAAAGCAGAAAAATTTACTAAGTCTTAGCTTATTCCACACAGAAATCCTTAAATGACCCAGACAAAATTATTGGCACCTTTTAGAAGTAGTTAGAAATAATTAGATTTCAAGCAGGTGATTCTCCTTCACTTTGGAATTGAACTCACCTGTGGTGAGTTGCAGGTGCCTGCAATATAAAAATCACTCATTCAACCAGTTTGAATAGAGAAAAGGACTCACTCTCCTGTTTTGTGTCACTGTGTGTACTGCAATGAGCACGGAGAAAAGAAAGACAGCCAGAGAATTGTCTGAGGAGGTCAGACAGAAGATTGTAGTCAAGCATGGACAATCTCAAGGCTACAAATCAATCTCCAGAGACCTTGATATTCCTGTTTCCACCGTACTTAATGTTATCAGGATGTTTAAGGCCCATGGCACTGTAGCCAACCTCCCTGGACGTGGCCGCAAGAGAAAACTTGATCGAAGATTGCAGCGCAGGATTGTTCGAATGGTGGAGAAAGCACCTTGATCAACTGCCAAACAGATTCAAGCTGACCTCAGACAACAAGGCACGACAGTTTCAACCGCACCATCCGCCGCCAACTCAATGAAAGGGGTTATATGGTAGGAGGCCCAGGAGGACCCCACTGCTGAGAGAGAGACATAAGAAAGCCCGGATGGGGTTTGCCAAAACACACCTGAACAAGCCAAAATCCTTCTGGGAGAATGTCCTGTGGACAGATGAGACCAAATTAGAGCTTTGTGGTAAAGCACATCATCTCTATGTTTACAGAAACAAAATGAAGCCTTCAAAGAAAAGAACACCTTCCCCACAGTCAAACATGGAGGAGGTTCAGTGATGTTTTGGGGTTGCTGCGTTCTGGCACTGGGTGCCTTGAACGTGCATGGCATCATGAAATCTGGAGATTACCAGGCCATTTTGGAGCGCAATGTTAAACCCAGTGTCAGAAAGCTGGGTCTCCGTCAAGGTCATGGGGTCTTCCAGCAGGACAATGACCCCAAACACACTTCAAAAAGCACCCAGTAATGGTTCAAGACAAGACGCTGGACTGTTCTGAAGTGGCCAGCAATGAGTCCAGATCTAAATCCCATTGAAAACCTGTGAGAGATCTGAAAACAGCAGTTGGGAGAAAGCACCTTCAAATCTGGGAGAACTGGAGCAGTTTGCACAAGAAGAGGCCAAACTGCCAGTAGAGAGGTGCAGGAAGCTCATCCATGGCTATAGGAAGCAGTTGATTGCAATTATTTTGACCAAAGGCTGTGCTACCAAATATTAAGTCTACGGTGTGAATAATTTTGTCAATGCCATTTGTTTTCATTTTCTGATTTAAAAGGATATATTAAATTCTGAATCAAAAACAAAGGTTCTGTAATATTAACAGAGAAATAAAGAATTGTGGAGACCAAATACTGTACTGTTGTTAATTTCAACTTATGTTTAGAGGAAATTGTAAGTTATTTGAAAAAGTGCAAGGGCGCTAATATTTTTGGCTACGACTGTAAAATAAAGTAAAAACAGACTCGACGTCGCTGTAACAATAAAAGGAACGGTCTTACCAGTCAGCGGCGTTGAGTAGATGGCGAAACGGAACAGACTAAGATTTGTTTTCGACAGGAAGGCTGAACGAAACACTAGGCTGAGTTGTGATGAAGATCTTCAAGCTGAGCTCCACACGAGGTGCAACCTCCATGGCAGGAGACGAAGAACTGGCGGGAGGGCAGGGTCGACACCTAAGGGTCAACTCGTGAGCGCCACGCAGTGCATCGGCCTTGAGGGCGGCGCTGTTGGTGTGTCAGCTCCACCCATCAAAAAAAAAAAAAAAAAAAAAGAGCTCCCGCGAGGGCGTGACCTCCGCCACTACCCACATGTGATGAACGGTGAAAACTGACACAGACAAGATCAGGCTTTTAGTGAATGCCACAAAGTAACGTGCCATTCTCTTTGGATCTGCCCCATTTAAAGATTATCCAAACACCGTTGTCACTAGTCTGCATTAGTGGTACATCCTTGATCCCTGTCCCATCCTTTAACTACTTGGGTGTTACGGTTGACCTCTCCCTTGATTTCTCCCTCCATGTGGCATTCACCAGTAAGGCTGTCAATGCCCAACTTGGGCTTGCTTATAGAGCCATCCGAAACCTCTCTCCCAGTGCTTGTTTCGCTATTGCTCATGTAATACTGCTCCTCAAGCTGTCCCACAGTCTGCCCTTCTTTGCTGGAGCCTCTAACTCTACACTGCACAAATGGGACATGGCATATAACAATATCTGTCATTATGCACTTACAAGTAATCGTCTAACCCACCACTGTTTGCTTTACTCCAGATCTGGATGGCTTTATCTGCCAGTTTTCTCTCCCCTGGAGGTATAATTTCATTTCATTTTTCATTTTTATTTAAAACAAGAGCCTATGAGCAATAAATGCCCATTTTCATAGGCTATATTACATCATCTCCTTCATAAACAGGTTCTTCTATAACTAGCCTCCCTCCTAGTACCTATCATAACTACTTACCCACTCCAGTCCTCTGACCAAAACTCATTAGTCTTAGCAATTACCAAGACCAAGTTAGACGAGACTGCATTTTCAGTCTCTGCCCACAAACTCTGGAACACCATACTAGCTAGCATCAGGCGGTTCCGCTACTAGCCCCTTCAGAAATCTGTATCGCTCCCACCTACTACAAATGACTGCACCTGTTCCTAGCCTTGTATCTGACAAACTCTCTGCCAACTATGTGTGTACTAATGCTTTTGCACTTCTTAATTTATTTTCTATGCCTGTTTATACCTTGCTGTATTATTGGTTGTAACTTTATTCTAAAATCGGTACTGTCCTACGCTGTATTACTCATTTGTTGTTTTCTCCCAGATCGTACCAGTAAATAGGAAAATGTTTGTCTAGTGCACCCTACCTGGTAATAAAATTTGAATAAATCAAGAAAATGGGGGCTTTCCTCCCAAGCCTGCACTGCTCAGCAGACAGCACAGAGCTGGAACAGCTATTCTTTGACACTTGCAGTTTTCAGGATTGGGAGGGCTGTAGCTGCTGCCACTTATTCATTCCCTGGTGGCACAGAATGAGCACTGTTTTGCAAATGTTAGGCTGGGGTGGATATGTCGATCATCCTCAAGTACAGATTCTCTGGCCTGGTGCATCCAAGGCTGGTGTGTTGAACCCCGAAGGAACTATTCAGTTGTTAGTATAATACTCCCATCTGAGGGCAGGTAATGCAATCCACAGAAGGCTCTTTTGGGGCAAGTGATGTTACCTGCAGCAGTCCCATTCGGGCCAATGACTCAACCCTTAGTATTTTCTTTTTCAACAAGCAATATATAAGCCACAGTGTTCACACTAACCATAGCATAGGCAGACTCTGCTTCATCTATGTCTTCAATAATCTCATCATCAGAGTACTCATCCGACACAGTTTCGGCATCTGAGAGGTCTGTGATCTGAACATCTGGGTGATCCAGCAGCCAGCCAACCAGTGCTTCAACACCTGGGGAAAGAGAGCCACATTTATTCATCAATGAACTAGATGATTTCTAACCCTCACCCCAAACAACAGCCCAGTAGTGCTATCTTAAGAACAACTTCTGTGAAACAATCTGACAGAATGGCTCTGTTGTTGTGCACTGATTCTATTATTCATATTTCACTCAAATGTTAAGGGACATGATTTCCTGCAGCTAGCTCCTCACTATTCAATAAACATGATTTAAAAGACAACTCTAACCTTCACAACCCATAAGGGCGGTCTACACAAAATATTTATTTACTATTTATTCCCTTTAACGGAACTTAGCATTTTGTGGGCCTTGTTGGTTGCTGCAGAGTACTGTTTGGGCATTTTCAAAGAGATGTCTATAACACACTGCGCTACCACACCAATTACCTGGGTTCGGAACAAACCTGGGATCTTTGCAGTTGGGCAGTCAATGGCCAGGAAGCACAGGAAGCAACAACACTTCCTGGCTGGTGGAGGGCAGTGCTGCATTCCACTGTTGCAGTGACCTCTGTGGTGGAACAAGGATGTCAGTCTCCTCCACAGGACACTGTGAACGTTGCATCATCACAGCACCAGTGGGAGGGCAGGGAGCAAATAGAACCAAAAACCAACCAATCCCGCCGTCAGTATGATAATCAGTGGCACTCTTGGGTCCCAAGATGCGAGTGAAGCTGCACCACAAAGTTGGGGCTGGCAGGTTGACTATGTGCCTCAAGAGAAGCAGGTGGGGTAAAAATTATATTCAGGAAAAAAAAAAAAAACTTTACGGTCATCTCTGCATTTTGTACAGAAGAATAACTGCTTAGTTAAATTTACTGATGGGCCCATGTTATTTAAGTGATAATAAATGACAAGGTAGATTTCATGTGAGCAATAACACAAGACAGGGTGTGCAGCTATGGTGTTACAACTACATACCTCACCAAAGTGCGTCTCCACCAACCCAAGTACCTTTATTACAGAATAACCGCACACTCTGGAGTGTGTCATGCTTATATAATGGTAATAAAATGTCTTTGAGCTGTTAGGAGTTTTAACTTATTTGTGTGGTGATACCATACTAAATGAATGGTTATGTGACTGGATTTCGCCAATCATAATGCAGGATTTCTGTTGCCTACGTTGTATCTCAGCTATCTCTCCGATAGAATGCAGTTAGTCAAGATAGGACCCATCCTGTCCCCCCGTCTCCCTATCCGCTCCGGTGTCCCCCAGGGCTCCATACTTGGCCCCCTCTTCAGCCTATACTCAACTCCTCCCATCATCATGCACCGGAAATATGCTCCTATACGCAGATGATGCGGTCCTGTTCGCCTCTGACCCTACCCGCCTCAAACTTCACCAAACCCTCCAACACTCTTTCTGTGAGATTGAAGACTGGCTCACCGCCCAGAGTCTTACCATTAACTACAGTAAGACCAAAGTCATGATATTTGCCCACCCCCAGAACCCACTCAAGAACCTCTGCCCCCAATTTATCACTACCAACCAGACCCCGCTAGAACTAGTTAGCCAGTTTAAATACCTAGGGATCACTTTAGACCCTGCACTAAGCTTTCATCAACATATCCTACACCTCTCAACAGCCCTTAGCTCTAGGTTGGGTGTACTATACCGTTCAAACACTGTCTCACACCTGAAGCCTTAAAACTTACCATAAACTCCTCAATCCTCTCCCTACTAGACTATGGCATCCCTAATCTATAGTGCTGCTCCATCCTCTACCCTAGACAGACTTCGTCCTCGTGCTTAACAAAGCCTGCCGCCTCTTCCTTGGATGTGATCATCTTACCCACTCCTGCACCCTATACAGCAGCACAAACTGGCTAAACCTTGATAATCGAATTAGGTACCACACCTGCCTTATGACCAAAAAGGAAAATTACGCATCACCGTAATTCTTGATCTTCTTGGACGAGTCTCCACCACTCATTCACACTAGTGGGATTAGCGCTGGAGGCACTAAGACCCATCGGAGCAAACTTTTGCTGGAGGTCAGCGCGAGAGGCAGTAGCAGCAGACATACGGCGCCCATGAGCAGCGGCTTTCGGCGGTAATGACCATCTCTCACGACCTCCAACCGCCTCAGTACCTTTTTACCAAGGAGGTGCAGCGCAACTAACGTAAAGAGTAAACCACATTAAAAACGGACATAAGATAGTCCGTATGACCCGTGTAAGAAGGGTCAGCAAAAGAAGTCCTCACGGCCCTAAAGATTTGAGGTGAAGACCAATACAGCGGTGAGCTCGGGGATGGAGGTGAGGTAGGATTGAGTGGTGAGACTCGTCCAAGAAGATCAAGAATTACGGTGGTACGTAATTTTCCTATCTTCCTGGACATAAGTCTCCACCACTCATTCACACTAGTGGGAGAGTACTAAGCTGATAATCCCCTAAAAAGGGCGGCAGGAGAGCCAGAGCTCACGCTACCTAAGATAGAAGCCCATTAGGATAGTTCTGCCGAATGCGGAATGTCGCCTAGCATGGTGCATCCAGTGCATAGTGTGAGAGGTATGCACTGAGCTCCAGGTGGCGGTAGATTGCATATCTATCTGCAATTGGAACATTGCGAATTCCGCTAGGGATGTCAGACGCTTCTAGTAGAGTGAGCGTACACTCTACCTTCTAATTTAACTTGAGCCATGGAATAGCAATGACGAAGGCATGCCACTAACCATGAAGAGATGCATCTAATAGCGACAGGTTCACCCAGCGAGTGTCGCTGAAAGAAGCGAACAGTTGCTGAGTCTTATAACATCCTTGGTTCTATCTAAATAGAACCGCAAGGCTCTCTAACATCCAAGGAATGAAGAGCCTGCTCCCTTCATTTTGGAAATTAGCGAGATGGAAGTACCAGAGGTTGGTTTAGATGGAATTCTGACACAACCTTGGGAAGAAATTTAGGATGAGTGCGGAGAACTCGTTGTCTTTATGGAATACAGTATACGGAGGGTCCGTAACCAGAACATGTATCTCAGAGACCCTGCGGGCTGAAGTAATGGCCACCAGGAAGGCAGTCTTCCAGGTAAGAAATTTTAGCTCACAGGTAGCTAAGGGTTCGAAGGCTTCCGAGTGAGCATGTCCAGCACCAGGTTAATGTCCCAGGCTGCAACTGGACGCTTAACAGGGGTCTGGTATGGAGAATCCCTTAAGAAATCTCTTCACTATAGGTAACTGGAGCCAGAGTTAAGGAAGAAACCGCTCATGGAACACTGAGATGGCACTAAGGTGAACTTTAACTGTGGAGTACTGAAGACCTAAGTTTGACAGGTCCAAAAGATACTCCAGAACCTTGCCAGGAGGACAGGAAAGGAATTCCAAGAGATTTTGCACACCAGAAAAACGTTTCCATTTGAGGCGTACGTTTTGGTGGCTGGCTTCGAGCAGCCAGAAGGATGTCTGAGACTCTAGAGAGGCGTTGAACCGATTCACTTCTATCTCTTCAGGAGCCAAGCATGAAGGTGAAGTGATTTCAGGTTGGGATGGACCAACGAACCCTGAGTCAAAAGACTGATTTGCAAAGGAAGTGGTCTCGAGAGGCTGCCAACATACTGTTGAGTAGAGAAACCATAGTTGCGAGGCCAGGAAGGAGCAATGAGAATCATCTTGGTCCCTGAGACTCGAACTTGAGGAGTACTCTCTGGATTAGAGGAAGCGGTGGAAAGGCGTAAAGGTTTTGTCCACCGCAGCCTGAACGCATCCTGACAGAAAATGCCAGGCCCTGGATTTCTGGAGCAGAAGAGGCGCAGTTTTATGCTGAGTGGGGATGCAAAGGTCCAGGTCTGGAGTCCCCACTCTTTGAACAGGGACCGAGCTATGGCTGGATCGAGAGACCACTCGTGAGGGTCTGCCTCGTTCTGCTGAGGTGAGTCTGCTGGGTCGCTTTTGTATACCTGGCAGATAAACCGCTTGAATCGAGACTTGTGCTCCAAGCACCACTCCCACACCCTCATTGCTTCCCGCAAAGGGGTAAGAATGAGCACCGCCTTGCTTGTTGATGTAATACATCACTGCTTTGTTGTCCGTTTGAAGGAGAATGTTCTTGTGACAAAGGACATCCTTCAGAGCTCGGATTGCATAGAGGACCGCTCTCATCTCCAGGACATTTATGTGGAGATGAGTTTCGAACTGAGTCCATACACCTTGAGTGTGGAGGGAGAGACAGTGAGCTCCCCATCCCATTAGCGATGCGTCTGTGGTGATGGAGATCTGATGATCCGGGGGAGCAAAGGGGAATCCTTCCAGGAGATTGCTCTCTTGAGACCACCAGGTGAGAGACCTTCAAGGGCTCCGTCACCTTGATGGGATAAGACTGGGGGTGAGAGGTCGGGGACCACTGAGTGGAGAGCATCCATTGGGTGGTTCTCATGTGCAGTCGGGCCAGAGGGACAGTGAAGACCGAGGACGCCATGAGACCCAACATGCGTTGCATCGAGAGAGCTGTAACCGATTGGTTCTCCCTGATGTAACGGGCCATTCGAAGGATGTCGGTCTTCTGTCCTCTGGAAGGAAGCGTCACTGAAGAGGTGTCTAGAAGCGTCCCTATGAAAAGGAGCCTCTGGGAGGGTTGCAGTTGAGATTTTTTCAAATTCAGCAGAACTCCCATGGGCGTGAGAAGGCGAAGTCGTTTGCCGTGACTTCAAAGTCCCTTAGACGGAAGGGCTTGCTAGAAGCCAATCGTCCAGGTAGGGAAACACTGAGTCCGACTTTCCTGAGATGCGCCAAGAACTGCACAACACTTTGTAAAAACTCACAGCGCCGAGGATAGCCCAAGGGCAGGACTCTGAACTGATAATGTTGACCCAAAGCTACAAACCTGAGGAACTCTATGTGGGTCGGTGGACGGGGATATGCTGGTAAGCATCCTGCATATCCAGAGAGGCCAGCCAGTCGTGCTGATGCAGCAAGGGTAACAGGGTACCTAGGGAAATCATCTTGAATTTCTCCCTGGGGAGGAATTTGTTTAACTTTCTGAGGTCTAGAATGGGGCGCATCCCCCCAGATTTCTTTGGAACCAGAAAGTAATGGGAGTAGAACCCTGTGTTTCGCAGATGTGGGGGCACCAGTTCTATTGCCCTGTTGTTCAGAAGGCCCTGGATCTCCGCGGTGAGGAGGTCTGACTGAGAGGCCGACAACCTGGGTTGTCGTCTGGGAGGACAGTGGGGGTTTCAAGAATGTGAGAATAACCCTCACTAATTATCCAAGGACCATTTGTCCGGTTGTGATCACTGTTGTAGAAGCACATCAGATGACCTCCCACTGAGGAGAAAGCTCCACCTCGGGCAGAGTGGATGGAACTTGGGCCAACGACTCATAAGGTAGCGCTGGGAGCTTTAGGCCCCTGCGCTTTCTGCTGCGTCTTCTTTTGAGGTTGGGCAGGTTGGCTTTTATGGAAGCTTCCCCTGCCTCTGCCTCGAAAGGACTGACGACTATGAAACTGACGTCTGTTCACATGCCCCCGAGAGGGGGCAGGCGGAGGTCTGGCCAACTTAATGGCTGATCTAGTCTTCTGAGTGGCCTCTAAGGCTTGCTCCACCTGAGGGCCAAAAAGAAAGGAGCCATCAAAAGGCAGCGCCATCACCTGCTGCTGAGCATCATTCGTGAAGCCAGAAGTCACAGCGCCAGGAATGGCGCCGAGTACAAATCCCGGCTGCTGAGCGAGAAGCAGTGTCGAGAAGCGTCCATGGCGGCTTTGACCTGTTGGTTGATTGACTCAATACCTCTAATAACGGTCAGAAGAAGCTCTGACTTGGAATCCGAATCTGGAAGAGCTTCAACCATTCTTTCTTAGAGTGCCACAGGATATACTCATACTGAGAAAAATAGCCTTGATAACTGGCAATACGTATACTTAGAGTGGAGGCAGCAAAGACTCTCTTACCTAATGTATCAATCTTACGAGACTCTTTGTTAATAGGTCGAGCTGTAGTAGTTTGAGGAAGAACGACCTTGTCATTCTCTGCCAGGACTACAATAGGATCCGTAAAGGCTTGGGATGCCAAAATGGGACGATCCTTGGGAGCTGAATACTTTTATCAATGGATTTAGCCACTGAGGGAATAAGAGCAGGATTATTCCATACCATTTGAGACAGCGTCTCGAAGGAAGGCTGGATCGGAGGAGTCAAATCATGAGGGATCTCCAAGCATGAAGATACTGGAGTCTTAATATCTTCCCAGGATCGATGTCTGTAGTCTGAGAGAAAGAGTGGATCCCAGGTTCTTCAACAGAGACTTAAAGGACAGGTCCTCGACCACAGGCTCTGTAGCAAAGAAAGATCCTGTTTCCTCCACTTCATCACCCAACCGAAGGTCTGGGTCAGGCTCAACATCATCTCCTGATGGTCCAGAAAGGACTGTTTGGACAGGAAAGGAGTGAAAATTAGAGAGGAGGAAATAGCAGAGAAAACAAGGAGAGTCCCCAAGGGCTGCAGGCCGAGATGGCAAAACGGGCTGAAGATTGCACTGGAGAGTGACGGGCGCCAAGAGGCACGCTGCCCGCAGCGCTTCGGGCGGGCGCTGCTGACGACATTTCCATCAAGGCTGGGCGCTGGCCGACGACGACGCCAGCACGGGCGCCGCGAACGGCTACCGGACGCTTCGATGGCGCCAGCTAACGGCGCCGCTTATCCAACGGCACTGGTCGGGCGGCGCCGAGAGACTCGCGCAGACCCAGTGGCACTCGAAACGTACGCGAAGGTGTTGTCAGACCTGCCGGCGCCGAAAGCCCCAGGAACCTGGAAAGCTAGAGAAGGGAAAAACCAGGAGATAAGGGCATCGGTGAGGCCCCTCGCCGCAGCCATGTGAGGGGGAAACACTAAGCACGGAGTCGCTGGCACCAAGAAGGCGCCACGCGACTAGGAAGGTCCAACCGCCTCTACCTGATCGCCGGAGGGGCCCGAGGGCCCGGGGCAACCGAGCCAGGCAGAAGAACCAACCTCCGAGCCCATTGCTCCATAAGAGCGCCCACTGATGAAACTGCTCATCTGGAGTCCTACCTATAGGCGGGAGGGACTCATGTCGAGGACGACGATACACGGGAAGTTGGCGATTCAAGAAGGAGACCGCAACCAGTAACGATAACCGAAAGGCCGACAAGAGACATACCAGAGGGTTGATCTTCGAAAGGATGCCTTCTTTTGACCTGTGGGGTCAAGAAGAGCTTGAGGCCCAACGGTGCGAATGCGACCGCTTATTTTATGCCGGCGGGACCGCCATCTCCCGGCATCGGACTGACCGTTGTCGGAACCCCGGCTGAGGTGAAGGAGGCTGACCAGATCCAGCCCGGCTGACTGAACAGTTTTCTCATTTAAGTCTCCCTACCGTCACCTGACCTGCTCATGGTCGACTCGTCCAAGTAGGCCGAGACTTTCAAGTAAAATTTAATATTAGAAAAATTTACGAAAATAGAATAAAATTAAGCGATACTACTTATCGAGATAAAGTTACAAAAACAAACTGAAAACTATGCGCTAGTTTGAAGTTTGACTCTGACCTGAAATGACGGCGTCGTCACTGAAAGCGCACTCGGCAGCGGGGAAAAAAGAACTGAGGCCGGTTGGAGGAGTCGTCGCGAGATGGTCATTACCGCGCTCGAGCCGCTGCTCCGGGCGCCAGAATCTCGCGCCGCCTCGCTCGCCACCCTCCAGCAAAAGTTTGCTCCCGATGGGTCTTAGTGCCTCCGGCGCTAATCCCACTAGTGTGAATGAGTGGTGGAGACTTATGTCCAGGAAGATAGGCCTTACTTGGTCTTACCCCTCCTACCCTTAACCAAATCATCCGCCCAATACCTCCTGGCAAAACAACTCGTAGCTCGAACAAACGGCTGCTATGGGTTCCCCATGCCCGACCTCCCAATTCCAGCGTACTTTCAGCTACAGAGCCCCCACCTGGTCAAATGCCCTCCCTAGTCACATAACAAACGAATCAAGGCTTGCTCCCTATAAATCCAAGCTGAGGACTCACCTTCAGGCCCCTAACCAATGTGACTGCCCTTAACTCCAGAATGTCCTATCCTCCTTCCTAAAAAAAAGAAAAACCTCTCTATCTCCCCTACCAACTAACCCCCATGAATCATCTATATGACTATCAGCCTTTACAGAGCCCTCTGTATCTTCTGGCTGTGATATTGGAATACAAAGCAAAACTACTGTCAGTCAATGTATGTAACTACCTGTAACTCTTAATATGCTGTAATGTTTTTCTGTATCCTGTATCGTCAAGTCCACTCCATGTGCCTGTATGTATGACGTGGAACCTTTGTAAACGAGTCCCTGACTCAAAGGTCTTTCTGAATATTACAATAAATAAATAAATAACATGGAATCGGAAGGATTTTGTTTGTTTAGCTATTTTTCCTTTATAAAGTTTAAGATGAAACATACATACTGTACATCAAATGGCAAAACCATTTAAAGTCAGTTCCCAATATGCACTAATTCAGTAAGACACAAACTGCAGTAATAAATTATGTATTTTACCATATTATTATGTGCTAGTTACCTCAGAAAAAACAGGTTACTCACCTGTAACAGTAGTTCTAGGAGTGGTATATGATGTTCATCCACACTCTCTGGCAGTGTCCTTTTTCCTTTAAAGCTTGCTGGAAAGTCTTCAAGCTGGCTCATCCCACCCACCCAGGTGGCAACCCTCAGCACTGCTTCATGATAGTAGATCTTACCCCTGAAAGCAACACCAGTGTGCCACGGCCAGGGAGGTCAGGTGGGACAATGCGGATGTACGCTATATACCACTCCTAGAAGTACTGTTACAGGTGAGTAACCTGTTTCTCTACGGATGTGGATATGATGAACTAGCCACATTTTGGGCAGACTCTAGCAGTTCTCCAGGAGAAGGGGCAAATTGCACACCCCTTACTTATGGAACAGAGATTGAGAACTGAGGCCCAAATCAGCACCCCAGCGTGACAAGATTGATGTGGTAGTGGGAGATGGTGTGTGCAGACTTCCAGGTAGCAGTCCTGAAGATTTCCTGGATAGGGACATCCCTGGAAGCAGCTACCAATGCAGCAGTATGACTGGTGCAATGAGCCCGTAGAACCACCGGAGGCCCCCTACCTGCCAACCTATAGCAGAGGTCAATACAGAATACAATCCACCTGCCAACAGTCCATTTAGCTGCCAGTCTGCCAGGTATTGCTTTAGCATAGGTGACAAACAGCTGGCGAATCTCTCCTTGAACTCCAGCCGTGCACTCCTTGTAGTAGGCTAGTACTAGTCACAGGCCCAACGTATGGAGCCTATGCTCGGCCTCTGAGGTGTGGCTGGTGAAACACACTGGGAGATTACCTCGTTAAGGTGAAAATCAGACACAACCTTTGGGAGGAACTTTGAGCTGGGGCAAGGGACAACCTTATCCCTGTGGAAGACCAGGTAAGGAGACTCCACTGAGAGCGCCTAGAGTTCAGTGAACCTTCTGGCTGATGCGATAGCCACCAAAATGGCAGTCTTCTACAAACAGGACATCTCACACCTGTGCACTGGTTCGAATGACTTGCCCATGAGCTTTGCCAATACTAGCAACAAGTCCCAAGTTGTTGGTGGTGGTGGTAAAACACCGGAGGGGAAATGTGGTCAGGCCTTTGAAAAGCGCCAGACGACCTTCTCCTGTGCCAATGACTGCATACCAGTCCAATGCCAGTAAACAGAGATGGCAGCCAGGTATACCTTAAAGATCGGCAACCAGAGGTCCGACTGATACAGGGACCAGAGGTAGTCAAGAATGCTAGCCACCGAAGAAGATAAGGGGTCAAGGCCCTTGCCCTGGCACCAAATGGAGAACCTCTTCCATTTGAAGGCATAGCATTTTCGGGTCGACTCCTTCAGAGAAGCCTCGACCACAGTGAGGATGTTGTCAAAGAGACCCAAAGCCTGGAACGCTAGCCACTCAGGAAATGGAAATTATGTACCTACCATAATTATTGATCTTCTTGGACAGAGTCTCCACCACTCATTCACACTGATGGGATCTACGCCGGAGGTGCTAGGGCCCAGCGGGAGCAAACTTTTTGCAGAAGGGCTGGCGCCAGAGGTGGAGCCGCGAGGAGCGGCACCATGAGCCTCGGCTCGTGTGGCAAATGACTATCTCGGCATCGATCCTCCGCCTCAGCCTCGCGCCTTTTTTCCGAGGAGGTGCAGCATAACTAACCTAGAAGGTTAGCCTAACAAAACAGGACATAAGGTAGTCCGGACGACCCGTATAAGAAGGGTCAACAAAGAAGTCTTCACAGCCTAAAGATTGAGGGAGTGAAGACCAACAACAGAGGTGAGCTCGGGGGATGGTGGGTGGGCGTGTGAATGAGTGGTGGAGACTCCATCCAAGAAGATCAATAATTACAGAAGGTACGTAATTTCCCTATCTTCCTGGACATAAAGTCTCCACCACTCATTCACACTGATGGGAGAGTACCAAGCTAATAATCCTCGAGAGGGCGGCAGGAGAACAAAGAGCTCACAATTCAGGACAGCAGTCCATTAAGGATAGTCCTGCCAAATGACAGATGTCGCCTGGCATGGACATCCAAGGTATAGTGCTTGACGAAAGTATGCACTGAGCTCCAGGTAGCGTAATGCAAATATCTGCAATGGGCATGATGCGGATTTCCGCTAGGGATACTCGACTGCTCTAGTAGAGTGAGCAGACACTGCCCTCCAGCTTAACCTGCACCATGGAAGAGCAGTGGCTAAGGCATGCCACAAGCCATGCCGAAATGTATCTGATGGCACAGGCTGACCCAACTTGGTCTCGCTGAAGGAAACAAACAGTTGCTGAGCTTTGCGAATTTCTTTTGTTCTATCCAAATAGAAACGCAGAGCTCTTTTGACATATAAAGAATGAAGAGTATGCTCTCCTTCATTTTGGAAGTTTGCAAAGTAGGTAAGTAGGACCAAAGGTTGGTTTAGATGGAATTCTGAAACAACCTTAGGGAGAAACTTAGGATGGGCCCTAACAACTACTTTGTCCTTATGAAACACAGTATACGGAGGGTCTGTGACCAAGGCATGTATTTCAAAACCCTGGAGGCCGAGGTAATGGCCACCAGGAAGACCATTTTTCAAGTGAGAAATTTCAGCTCACAGGAAGCTAGAGGCTTGAAAGGTTTTCGAGTGAGCATGTCTAGCACAAGGTTAATGTCCCAGGCTGCGACTGGACGTCTGACAGGAGGTCTGGTATGCAGAATACCCTTAAGAAACCTCTTAACTACTGGTAACTGGGCCAGTGATAAGGAAAGTACTGGCTCATGATAAGCTGAAATGGCACAAAGGTGAACTTTGACTGTAGAGTATTGTAGACCTGAATTGAGAGGTCTAAAAGGTACTCTAGAACTTTATCCGTGGACAGGAAAAAGTTCAGAGGATTTTGCACACCAGAGAGAAAACACTTCCATTTGGCTGTGTAAGTTTTTCTAGTGGCTGGCTTTGTGCAGCCAAAAAGAATATCTGAAACTCTGAGAGACACTGAACCTGTTCACTTCTATCTCTTCAGGAGCCAAGCATGAAGGTGAAGCCACCTCAGATTGGGATGGACCACAGGCCCCTGGGTCAGAAGGTTCATCTGAAGGGAAGCGCTTTCAGAGGGGCTTCTGACATACTGTTGAGTAACTGACCATATCGTCGAGGCCAGAAGGGAGCAATGAGGATCATTTTGTCCTCCTGGGACTCGAATTTGAGAAGTACCCTTGAATTAGTGGAAGAGGAGGAAACGCGTATAGAAAGCGCTTTGTCCACTGCAGCCTGAACATATTCTGACAGAAAATGCCAGGCCATGGATTTCTGGAGCAGAAGAGAGGCAGTTTTGTGTTGAGTGGGGATGCAAAAAGGTCCAGGTCTGGAGTTCCCCACTCTGCGAATAATGACTGAACTACGGTTGAGTCGAGAGACCATTTGTGAGGATCTGTCTTTGCTCTGCTTAGATGGTCGACCAGTTCTTTCTGCACTCCCGGCAGGTAGACCGCCTGAATTAGAGCTCTGTGCTCTAGGCACCATTCCCACACTCTCATCACTTCCCTGCATAAAGGGGTAAGAGTGAGCACCGCCCTACTTGTTGATGTAATACATCACTGCTTTGTTGTCCGTTTGAAGGAGAATGTTCTTGTGACAAAGAATGTCCTTCAAAAGCTTGGACTGCATGAAGGACAGCTCTCATTTCTAGGACATTTATGTGAAGCTGGGACTCGTCCTGAGTCCACATACCTTGGGTGTGGAGATTCTGACAGTGAGCTCCCCACCCCATCAGGGACGATCCGTGGTAATGGAAATCTGGTGATTCAGGGAAGCAAAGGGATACCCTTCCAGAAGATTGTCCTCTTCATGACAACCAGGTAAGTGACCTCTTCAGAGGTTCTGTCACCTTGATGAGAAAGAACTGAGGGTGAGTGATTGGGGACCACTGAGTACTGTACATCCATTGAGAGGTTCTCATGTGGAGGCGTGCTAGGGGTACAGTGAACACAGAGGATGCCATGAGACCCAGCGTCTCACGATTGAGATAGCTCGAACTGAACTGTTCTCTCTAATGTATTGGACCATCTGTAGGATATCGCTTCTTCTGTCCCCTGGTAGAAAAGCTTTTGCATAGGAGGTGTCCAGAAGAGTTCCTATAAAAGGAGCTTCTGGGAGGGCTGCAACCACGATTTCTTGAGATTTAGCACGACCTCATGGATGTGAGAAGGTCTGAGGCCGTATTACGGCGCCGAGAGTTCTTTGCCTGGAAGGACTTGCTAGAAGCCAGTCATCCAGATATGGTAACACTTGTATTCCGAGCTTTCTGAGATGCACTGTGAGAACTGCACAATGCTTTGTAAAAAGTCGTGGCGCTGAGGATAGCCCAAAGGACAGGATTCTGAACTGATAACGCTAGCCCAGAGCTACAAACCGTATGTATTTGTGATGCTTTGGGTGTATAGGAATATACTGGTAAGTGTCCTGCATGTCCAGGGAAACCAGCCAATCATGCTGATGAAGCAAGGGTAACAGGGTCCTGAGTGATATCATCTTGAACTTTTCCTTGAAAAGAAACTTGTTTAATTTCCTGAAATCCAGAATGGGGCGCATGCCACCGGTCTTCTTCGGGACCAGAAGTAATGGGAGTAGAAACCGCGCTTTGTTGATCCAGTGGAACAATTCTCACTGCCCTGTTGTTCAGAAGGCCTTGTATCTTGGAGGCAAGAAGGTCTGACTGTATTGTTGACAGCCTGGGCTGTCGTTTGGGAGGACGATCCGGAGGGGGTTCTGAAAGGTTGAGGGAGTACACCTCGCAGATTATCCGGAGGAACCATTTGTCTTGATGTTATGGACTTCCACTGGTTGTAGAACTGAGTCAGACGTCCTACTGCTGAGAAGGAGTCCCCCTCGGGCAGCTGGGGTGGGACCAGGGCCAGAAACTCAGAAGGTGGCACTGGGCGCTTTGGGCCCTTGTGCCTTCTGTTGTGTTTTCTTTTGAGACTGAGGGGCTTGGTTTTTGTTGAAACCTCCTCTGCCCTTGCCCGCAAAGGACTGACTGTTGTGAAACTGATGTTTTTAACACTCTCCCCCCCCCCCCAAGAAGGAGTGGGAGCGGGTCGAGCCGTCTTAATGGCCAACCTAGTCTTCTGTGTGGCCTCCAGAGCTTGCTCTACTTGAGGTCCTAACAGATACATACCATCAAAGGGTAATGCCATGACCTGCTGTTGGGTATCATTCATGAAGCCCAAAGTGACGACGGGTACAAATGTGCACTGCCGCCGCTTGGGAAGCAGTATTGAAAGCGTCCATAGCTGCTTTAACCTGCTGGTTGTTGGACTCGATACCCCTCGTTATAGTCTGAAGTAGCTCTGAACTAGTGTCCGACTTGGGCAGAGTTTCTACCATCTGTTTGAGTGAATGCCAAAGAACATACTCATATTGAGAAAAGTAGCCCTGGTAGCTGGCAATACGCATACCCAGGGTGGAGGCAGCAAAGACTCTCCTACCGAAGGTGTCTATCTTACGAGATTCTTTGTTTACAGGCCGGGCTGTAGATGCCTGAGGAAGAAAGGGCTTTATAACTCTCTTCCAAGACTACACTGGTCTGCAAATGCCTGGGAGGCCAGAAAGGGTCGATCCTTGGGAGCAGCATACTTCCTATCTATGGATTTAGCCACAGAAGGAATGAGAGCGGGATTATTCCATACCATCTGAGAGAGAGCCTCAAAGAATTGTTGTACTGGGGGAGTTAAATCCATAGGGATCTCCAGGACATGTAGGTATTGGAGTCTCAAGAGCGTCCCAGGATCGATATCTGTAGTCTGGAGAGAGAGAGTAGAATGTAAATTTTTTGGCAGAGACTTAAATGACAGGTCTTCAACCTCAGGCTCTGAAGCAGGATTAATCCCTGCTCCTTCATCATCACCACCCAGTTGAAGATCTGGGTCAGGCTCAATATCATCTCCTGACAGTCAAGGAGGGACTGTATGGACAGGAAAGGAGTGAAAATCAGAAGGAAATAGGAAGGAAAAGGGTTCAGAGTCGAGAAGCCCTCAAGGCTGGAAGACGTCATACTAAGCCTTGGCGCCGAAGAGTACTGCACCGCTTGACATAGCACAGTGCGTGGCGCAGACAGGACCCCCAGCGCTGAGGATGGCGCCAAAAAGCCACACGGCACCGACAATACTAACGGTGCCAAGGATGGCGCAGACAGACACATCGGCGCAGAGGACGGCACCGAGCAACCCACTGACGTCAACGGTGCTGAAACCAACCCAGGAAAAAAAGGATTTGAGGAGAAAGAAGGAAGGAGACCAGGAGATAGAGGCATCGGTGTGACCCCCTGCGCCGCAGCCATGTGAGGGGGTAAAACACCTGAACGCGGAGTCGATGGCACTGAAGAAGGTGCCGCGCGACGAGGGGGCCAAACCACCCTACCCGATCCCCCAAAAGGCCCAAAGGCCCCGGAGTGACCGGGCCAGGCAACTGGACCAACCTCTGAGCCCATCGCTCCATAAGAGCAGACCACTGATGAAACTGCTCATCTGAAGCCCTACCAGAAGGCAAGGAAGGGCTCTGATACTGAAGAGGTCAGTGACCAGAAACAGAAACCAGCGACTCCGAAGGAGGAGACTGGCAACTGACCCCAATGACTGACCGTTGATGTGCAGACATACCAGAGGGCGACCTCGAGTGATGCCTTCTCTTTCTTGACCTGTGGGCCGAAGAAGAGCTTGAGGCTGAACAGTGCCGAGAATGCGAACATTTTCTTTTATGCTTTCAGGGGATTGCCTATCCCACCGGACAGGATGGCGTGATTGACCCAGCCCAGCTGACTGAACAGCTTTCATACTAAGTCTCCCTACCGACACCTGACCCGCTCATGGTCGACTACGTCAATGTAGGCTGAGACGACTTCTTGAATAAGAAAAATTTTATATAATCGGTACTTTTTCGAGATATACTACAAAACAAACTGAAAACTATTGCTGCTAGTTTGAAGTTTAACTCCCGACGGGTGAGCGACGTAGTCACTGAAGCGCACTCAATGGCAGGGAAAAAAGGAACTGAGGCGGTTGGAGGGTTGACGCCGAGACTGATCGTGCACGACAGCCGAGGGCTCGCGACGCTGGCCCTCGGCTCCATCTCTGGCACTCGCCCTCTTGCAAAAAGTTTGCTCCCGCTGGGTCCTAGCGCCTCCGACATAGATCCCATCAGTGCGAATGAGTGGTGGAGACTTGATGTCCAGGAAGATTAGGCATCTGTTAAGTCCAGTGATGCCAGCTAGTCTCCCTTTTGGAGCACTGGCAAAATCACAGCTAAAGTTACCATTTTTAATTTTTGTTTTTTTAGATGCTTGTTTAAAGCTCCGAGAATGAAAACAGGCCGCCACTCCCCACTTTTCTTTGTGGTTAGGAAGTATCTGGAATAAAAACCCCTTCCCCTCAGAGACTTAGGAACTGGCTCTACTGCTTTCAGCTATAGCAGATATTGAACCTCTGACTCTAGCAGTGTTTTTTCTGCTAATGAGGGAGAGCTGAATACTCTGATTTTTTGAGAAGGAGGGGATTTGAATTCCACTACCTCCAGAACCCATTTGCCTGTGGTGATGTTCAGTCAGGCATGGAGGAAGTGAGACAGTCTGCCTCCTACAGGTAGGGAGGAAGCGGCCTGTGGCTCAGGGGGTCTGTTTTGATGGTGGCTGAGGCTGAGCTTGGGACCCTCGCCTCGAGCCCCTTCTTCCCCTGCCCCTGGAGTATCCCTGCTGTGGATACTGCTGGTACTGGGGTAAGGCCACTGGCTGGAAGAAGAGCCTGGTATAAAAGGACCTGCCCCAGCCTCCCCTTCCATAAGGCCTGGTAGATGGTGAAGCTCTCTCCTTGGCAGAGTTGCTTCTGTAAGTGGCCTTATACTCATCCACCTTCTTCAAGTATGCCACAGTGGACTCCCCAAGCGGAATTTTCCTCTAGAGGAAAATCCAAGGCCTAGACTGGGTATCTTGAGTAAGGTTAGGCCCATAGCCATGCAAACCTCCTCTGTGCCACCATATTCGCCATCCATCTGGCTGCAGTGTCACTGGTGTCAGCAGCCATTTGAATTGGTACTGGCTGTCTCTAACCCAAACTTGGCAGTTTCAGTCAGGTCATCTGACAAGGGCGAGGGAGTTTCTGGGACACAGTCAGGACTGACTGCTACAGTGACTTTTGATACTGGGCAGCATATGCCTGAAGGTAACCTGACGATAGCCAGAGAGGCTGACAGGTACCCTTTTGGCCATGCTGTCAATCTTTCTGGAGTCCTTGTCCTGAGGATGTGAGACAGAGGGACCCTGGCTTTCTCGCAAGCAGCTTGCTGAATAACCCCTGGATGGTCTGGATGGGAGAAAAGAAAGTCTGCTCCCTTCCTCTCCAATTGATATTTTCTGTCCATCCTCCTGTCTATGGGAGGAGTAGAATTCGGTGTTTGGAGAATCTTTAAGGCATCCTTCTTAAAGAATTTGTAAACCGTAGGAAAAGAGCCTTTGTGGTGTCAGCCCCATCATCTCTAAGTACTCTACCTCCTTTTCATCCTCAACTTGTTCAGTAGTGGCAATGCTAGTGCATCTGCCATCTTCCTTATAAAAGTAAAGTGGGATGGAAAATCTTCAGTCACCCTTGGAGGTGAATCAAAGTCCTGTTCAGGGACACTTCTGGTTCGACTGGTCCTTCATCACTGTACTCATCATCATCATCGTCGTCAAACGGCTCCCCTCTGTCTTGAGGGGGTAGATGCACATTGCTGCCAGCCTGGGGACCCTGGGAAGGGGCAGGAGGCTGCTGAGTAGGAACAATTGCCTGTAAAGATTTAAATATTTTAAAGGCTTGAGCAATTTCTTGGGCCGTTGGTACAGGCATAGCAGGCACAGAAGTCCCTGGTTTAGCAGGCTTTTTACTTTTTTTTTTTTTTTTTTTTATAAGGAACCGGCGAGTCAGCAGGTTCATTTGTTCATTTTGTGCCCTTTTTGCCAGTCTCAGGGGCAGGCACAGCAACAGATGTGGGTTCAGCCACAGAATCTTGGGGTACCGGCTGGTCAGAGCCAGAGGGATCCTTTGCAAACTTTTTCTTGAGCCTTTCAAGATGTTTTTCCAGTGTTTTATCTGGGAATGTTTTACACATTTACATTCCTCTTTAAAGGTCGTCAAAACCAAACATATCACACACAGTGTGTTTATCTGCTTTAGCAAATACTTCCCATACTGGGAACAGTTCTTAAAACTGGGTTCACCGGTTTGCTTTTGGGTTTCTCAGACATGATGTTTAAAAGGAGAAAAACCCATCCGCTAACAACAAGAGCTTTTTTGTGTAAATGATCGGTTCCAGAACCGAGAAGGAACCAGATGGAACCGAACGATGTAGCAGTATGGAACCGGGTCAGCGGTTCTGGTAACCAGCATTATCGGTTATAAAAATAAAATAAAACAAGTTTAAATATATAACTAAGGGGTTCCTTAATCAGAGAACCCGATTTTAACAGAAATTAACCCGGTTCCCCACGGTTATACCAACCGAGAGAACCAGGAAAAATAAAAATTTAACTGTAAACTAGATTAATAATACAAAAAATAGTAGACAGTAAATGAAAACAAAATATACTTATTAGTATCTGAAGTTTTCTTCAAGCAGGAGAAAAGTGGACAAACGAAACTCTGAGCGACCAGACTTTTCAGGCGGAGAGAAACATCTTAAGAGGTTTAGAACACAAGCAGTTAGTAGAGGCAGTGTTTGAAAGATGCCCACGCAAAGTGTTTCATCATTTGCATGTGTTCTCTCTCCAGGCAGTCCAACCTCCAGGCTTACTGCATTAAGTTAGGAATATTCTGAGCATTACTAGGGTTAGAATCTCTGCCTGTAGGTCTCTCCTGAGATATCATACCTTTCAGGCTTTCGCTTTCACCAGGTCATAGTTTTCTGACTGTGCAGTGTCCATATTGCTGTAGGCAAGTTGGGCTTTACCTGTCAAGTAAGGTACCAGTCTGACTGCCCATTGTTGCTTTAGCCACTGGCAGGCTGTAGCAACCCTTTCAAAAGTTGTCACCTATGCTTCAATATTATTGAAGGGACACAACTTTGTAAGTTTAATCTATTTCATGTTGCCTGTGTCCTGTTGCTCATCTGCATCTGTGCCCGATCCTCTGCCTTTGATAGCCTGCAAGGCATCCCAGCCACCGCTGTTCCTGTCACTGCATCTCTTCTCTCCTCTGCTGCTCCAGTTGTTGCATTTCTTCTTTTCTCTGTGCTGCTAAACGTTTAATTTCTTGTTCGCTCTGCTGCATCTCCTCTCTTCTCTGTTTCTCTGTCTCTTTTTGTTGTATAGCCCACCATTTGAAAAAGGCAGTCAGGCTTTCAGGTTCTGTCAATGCCTGTTCTTTTTCTATAACTGGTGCTAGCTGTACAGTCTCAGCTTGGACTTCTGTCTCTAGTTTGGCTGCCATTCTCCTGGTAACCACTCCTGGGCTTACTGCTGAAAAATCCATACCTTACTTCTATGCTTCCTTGGTTCCAGGTCTAGTACCCATGCACAAAACTCCTAGTTTAGAGTATGCACAGTGTAAATTCCACTTAGGCTGACACCATCTGTCATTGGGGCACAGATCAGGAAGCATAGGAAAACCAGGAGCAGTTGTAAAATTCGCAACAGGAGTTTTATTATTAACAGTAAAATAAAAATAATAAAACTGTTCAGAATATCTATTTACAATGGCAGATGAAACATAGAAAACAAACATAGGTTTTTCTTCTTAATTTCCAATCTCAGTCTGTCTCTCTTTTGCAAAACACGGCAGCTCCTTTTTATAAGTCTTTGCAACCCCCCACTCATTAAGAAAACAGCATGCTTCTCACAGTGTTCTTGTAAGTTTCAACAAGTGCAGCAAAAAGTACATTGTGACCCAGAACTGACCTCTTGTTTACAGCTTCTCAGAGAGTTTGCAAACTAGCTTCTCAGGTTAACCCTTGAGTTCAAGAGCTTTTGCAATCATTTCAACAATATAATATATACATTTCAACAGTAAAACTAAATACATGTTTTTGTTGTTGTTTCTGCTTAACCAGAGAGAGAGACAAAGCTGAAAGGTTGTTTACAGGTGCTACCTGGGAGCAACAGGAAGTTACATGACTTGCTCAGGGTCACACAGAATGCAAGTGGGGCTGTGGATTCAAACTCAGGTTTGCAGCTCAGAGCCTTAAACCACTGCGCTATACTGCATCCCAAATTTCTAAACAAAGGGATCCCAGTATCAATTACATTTCCACGTAATGATTCACATATATTTTATAGCAGCAGATATGCAGGGGTAGGGGAGACAGAACAGCAAGTAAAGGCAGCGAGATAGCGAGAGGCAGATAACTGCAAGGCCGCTAGGGTGATCAAGTCCTAGGTCTCATGAGAAAATCTGGTAGCACAACCAGACAGAGAAGAGAGAGAAAAGGGAGAATAGAACAGATCCTTGCATTTAAAAATATTTCTCCAGAACAACTGGGACAGGGCCCTATCCAACCCTGTCACATGGATGTCTGGACAGAGCACCAGAAAGCCGCAGGGGGGACTTGGGTACTTAAACCTTCTTACATGCCAGTAGCAGGGCTCACCAGGAGGGCACAGTATTTTTATTTATCTTTCAGGCCTGGTACTGGGAATGAAAATCAACAGGATGGAGACACTAAAAGCAGAATATTTTTTTTTTCTTATTTACTAATTACACTCTCCTGGCCTCACTGCTATTTTAACTAAAAAAGGCACCCTGTGAAGCACAGTTCAGTGGTTATTACTTTATTTATTTAGAAACTTGGGATTAATTTCTGATCACTTTCTGAGCCCGTTGGACCCTCCGTGGCTTTCTGGTGCTCCAGATGTTTTATATTTGCCCTGAATCCTCCTTCCCTGCTCCCCTTGGGCTCCGACAGGGGAGGAACTGGGGGGACAAAATCATTTCATCAGGGGATGTCTAGAGCTCCAGTAACAAAATCAAGAGAATGGAACCAATCATGGAGAGCCCTTCTGGGGCTCAGTCTCAGTTAGCCAATTGTCGTTTGTGGGTCTCTCCTGAGCAAAATTAATTTTAACCAAAACGTCAGGTAGTTGGGCATTAATTAATTTTTTTATCTGTTTGTGCACAATGCCACAGACAGACCCTGGTCTCTGCTAGGAGGGTACATGATGGTTGTATTTTTTCCCCCTCGGTCTGTCTGGAGCAAAGCGTTTTATTTCTTGCCTGCTTAATGTTATTGCACCTGTGTTTGTGTAAATAAAATACGTATACTTAGGGTGGTTACAAAAAGAAATGATGCACAACTTCTGAAAGCCCCTCTGCGGTCTGGTACGAACACTGGCAGGTGGGGGAAAAAAACTGAATTTTAATGGAAGCATCCCTGGCTCTTCGTGGGCTCCAACCTGCTACAAGGGCTGCCGGTACTGCATATTTTATTAACAGCTGTATTGTGAGCACAACGCCAGATAAATACTTGTGGGTAGGGGCGTTACAAATTCTAGAATGGGGACATGATTGCTTGAATATTTGCCCATTTCAAACACTGAGTGGTCAACATTACTATTTTTTTTTTTCTTTTAACTTTCTATTTGTCCACCTCTGTCACCCCAGAGCTATGCTTCTTCAAGAGACACCTAGGTACCACCCCGTGACTTGCCTTACCTGAATCCCCAGGGGTTCCCCCATGGAGCCGTGGATATACCCCCCAGGTGGGTATGGGATGGGACCCCAATGCCCTGATAACTTTCAATGTCTCGTCAGGTCCCCCGGTGGTCAGGCAGGCAGTCGTAATTAGGGTCAGTACCGGTGCTCCATCTACCCATGCTTCGGCGGTGTGTTTTTCTTCCTTTCTGAGGAAGTGGCCGGTGCCCTGACGTCAAGGCGTTCTCACTGACATCTGCCACTCCCAACACTCTTTTGCATGCTACGCCTCTGGCTTCCGCCAGAGGCCAGCCAAGCACCGAGCAAGTGCCCCCTCCCTCCCGGGAGAGGAGAGCTGTCCATCGGATGCTCAATCCTCTCCCTCCATAGCCGACCCCCGATGGCCCGGGCTCATTCTTGAACCCGGGACACTGGCATGACGTGAGGTGTGGCCTCCAGCACCTCAACCCTCAGCGCCACTGAGCCGGCGGTCAACATTACTATTAAAAAAAAAAAAAAAAGGAATAAGTTCAATAAAGAAGGCAGCTAGAGGGGACATTACTGAATATGTGACCATTAAAGCAAAAGAGCAGGTCCATATTAATTAATTAATTTAGTATTTTTTTCTCTTTTTATTTCAAATTTTCTCCACATGAATACAGAAGAAATGTTATACATTAATTTTAAGAGTTGCATTAGTACTAATTATAGGTTGCTCTGTATAGACAGTTAATCATTAAGTGTAGAGTCAAATAAGAGCCAGTTTGATAACTACTTAGTTAGAACACCAGGAAGGTCCATCTCCATGTTACCCCATCTCAATGTTAAAGTTCCCAACATAAACCAAGGCATCCCTTAGCCTCCCCCAGTGCCAACCATGAATGTTTTATCAGGTAATTAAAGTTAGTAGCATTCCTTCACTTGATTATATTCAAGGGCAGAAACTGGAATCAGCACTGGAACAGTAGTGAATCCAAACTGCCACTTAAGCATGAGAGATGGACCTCTGCCTTGCATCTCTGCATTGAAACTATCTGATTGATATATCTCAAACATTATCTTTCTCCATTCCTGTATTGTTGGAATCAGAGGGGACATCCAACGCGGAGTGACTGCCGTTTTGGCCGCTAAAAAACAAACTGGTAGCAAAGTACCACCCCATGGGGGAGCATGACCCGGGAAGATCCCCAATAAGAACTGTTCTACATCGAGTTCTATAGGTTCCTTAAACAAAGCTGAAAGCTCAGTTTGGAGAGAGAGAGCCAATACGGCATAAGGTAGGGGCACAGCCAAAAAACATGGCCCAGAGTGGCTACCCGGCATCCACAAAGCATCCAACACCTCCCATACTTCTCTGGAAGGTACTTGAGAAGAACCGCTGGGGCCCGGAAAAAAAAAAAAAAAATCAGAAATGACATCTCCACGCAAATTCCCTCCAATGAGGGGACACTATCGACCTCACCTCGATCAATGCAGAGCACGACCACTTTTCTGTGAAGACGTCCAGGCGAGGTCTTTGTTCCACTCAGAGAGTAGATGCAGTGGACTCCAGCAGTTCGTTTCTCGGTCCTCTACAGATTATCCCAATAAAGTGACCCTAAATTGCCCTTCGTTGCCTCGATAAATAGCTTTAATCGATCAGGAAAGGGGAAGGTATACCAGATTGAATAATTCTGTTTTGAAGGATATGATTACAAATTTGGAAATAGCGGAATAATTCTGAATTAAGAGGTACTGGGATTGTAATTTGTCAAAGGAGTAATGCCCGTGGGGAAAGAAATTGGAAAACATGAGAAAGGCCAATCCTCCTCCAAGAGGAAAAGGCATGGTCTATGTAGATTGGGACAAAAGTTTCATCTTGAGATATAAGTTTGCAGTATTCATAAAGTTTGAGAATTGGGCGGATCTTCTCATCCGCTGCCAAATCTTATAGGTTTGAGATGTAAAGCTGTCAGGTCTGAAGCAGAGACGGATCTCTCCTTGAACAGGATAAGATTCTTTTTTTTTTTATTTCAAGGATGTGACAAATAGTTGGAGTACAGTCATTATCACAAAGTCCAGATATGTAGATTATTCTCCATGGGACAATATATTAGAAACAATAAAATAATTGAATCATAACCTGTGTTCATGTTTATCATTCTGCGATAACTGAAATTAATAGCTTAATAGGTAATCTACCCTGGAAGTAAACATTTAAAGTTTGACTTTCTCCAAGAACTCACATGGTTAGGGGTCTACTAGATGTGGAGGCTGTGTTCCAGGATCAACAGAAGACTCTCAATCTCTGAGTATAAAAATGTAGTTGCGATATGGAGAGGCTCAGGGGACAAAGTCTGGGTCTTGTCTGGACAAATGCAGTACCCAGGGTCTCCATTGTACTTCAAACACCTGATATTTATTATGGAGTTTGGCTGTAAGAGATTCCATATAATAGATGACTGAAACCACCCTCCAGCCTCTCAAAGACGGAATAGTTGTAGTTCTCCATCATTTAGTGATGGCTTTTTGCTGCTAAAATATAGATAGTAGGGTACGCTGCCATGATGGATTGTGGGAGGAAATATAGATAGCAGGCTCAATTCGGCTATAAATTGACTCGCCTAAACAGTCAGAAACCTCCTGTTGTAATATACACCAAAATGGAGTTAATTGAGGATATGTCCAGAATATATGACTTGGTCAGCATGTCTGCTTGAACAGTTCCTCCAACATCTGCCATAACTGGATGGTAAATATTTCACCAGGACAGCTGGTGAACGAAAAAATGGCTGCAGCACTTCCAGGCAAACTCTCGCCATTTAGTGGAGTGAGTAACTTTACATGCTAAAGGAGATGCCCGCAACCAATCCTGGTCTGGGATAACTTCAGCCAGATCTCTACACCAAGTGCCCAAAATGGTAAGTGAGGAATCCCCCATCCCTTCTCTCAGGATTTTGTAGATATGCCCCACTTGGTGTCCCCACAAGTGTCAATTTACATGATCTTCTAAGTATAGCCATGCTATGGGGATAGGATCAGGTAATTTTGTTATCACCTCTCTGCCGCAGAATGTAATTTGTAACCTGGGTGTATCTATAGATGTCAGTATCCGTTAGGCCATAGAATAAGATTCTCTTGATGTCGAAGAGATCATTTAGGTGAAATTCTATGGTTTCCCATGGAGAGTTGTAAGACTCTGCCAACCACAGTACCAGTATTCTTAAAAAAGCAGCTTGCGCATATAGGACAAAATCAGGGAGATTAAGGCCACCCTGGGACAGTGACAACTTTGAAATCGAAAGCCTAATTCTTGGGTGATTTTTACCCCATAAGAAGCTAGAAATCAATCTGTTCCAGGACTTAAAATAAAATTTCGAGGGGAAAAAAGGAATAGCCTGGAGTAAATATAATATTCTAGGGAGAATATTTGTGCGAATGATCGCTATTCTTTGATGGAACAGAAAAAACCCTGTTGACCTGTTGTTGTTGTTGTTAGAATAGTGAGACAGTCTAGGGAGGTCAAATCTTAGAAAGCCATGTGTGCAAATGCCAGGAGCCTTAGCAACAAGATGGAAGATCTGGAGGCTGTCATGGTACAGTCAGACCTGGACATTGTGGCCATCACTGAAACCTGGTGTAATGATAACCACGACTGGGAGATGGCCATACCTGGCTACAACATATTCAGAAGAGACAGAGCAGGCAGGAAGGGAGGAGGAGTGGCACTGTATGTGAAAAATGACATAAGGCCACAGAGATCCAGGAGGAACAAATGGGGAGAGATACTGTGGGTTAAGCTGGAAAGGAAAATGGGGACAGCCATCGCACAGGTGTGGTCTATAGACCACCAGCCCAGGAGGAAGAAACAGATAGGAGCTGATGCTAGCCATCCAAAGGATGGCAGACAAGGGTGAGGTAGTACTGGTTGGAGACTTCAATATTCCAGACGTGGACTGGAGCATCCCAGCAGCAGCATCAACTAGAGCAGATTTATCCTGACTCCATTCAGGGTGCCGGCCCTCAAGCAACTGGTCGTGGAACCAACTCGGCAGAAGGCAATACTGGACCTTGTGCTCACAAACAGGGACAGTGTGATGGGGGTAACAGTGGGGAGCACCTGGGAAACAGTGACCACCAGTCATTGTGGTTTGAAATCACAGAAAGAGCAGAACCAAACCACACAAAACACGTATCCTGGATTTTAGAGGGGCAGACTTTGGGAAAATGGGAGATACTTGAAAGAGGCATTAAGGGAATGGGACAGGAATCAGGGGTTGAGGAACAGTGGGCAGTATTTAAAATGGGGATTACAAGAACAACAGAATTATGTATTAAACAGGTTAGCAAGAGGAAAAGGAAGAGGAGATATTATGGTTTTCCAAAGAGGTAGCAAAGAAAGTGAAAGCCAAAAGACTGCATTCAGGCAATACAAAAGACACAGGCAGAAGGGATAGGGAGAAGTACCAGGAGAAGCAAAGGGAGGCAGGGAGGTCAGTAAGGAAAGCCAAAGCTCAGACAGAAGAACACATTGCAAAATCAGTGGGTAGAGGGGACAAAACCTTTTACAGGTACATAAGTGAAAAAAGAAAGACAAAGGGAGGGATAGTGAGACTGAAGGGGGAGGATGGGGGCCACGTGGAGGATGAGAACAGTAAAGCTGACATACTGAACAGGTATTTCTGCTCAGTCTTTACTGAGGAAGAGGAGGGTAATGGGTCTGAAGGGAGTACAAGGGGTGAGAATGGTGCAGAAATGGACACAAGTCCCTTTACATGAGAAAGGGTCCTGAAGGAACTGGAAGTAATAAGAGTTGATAAAGCAATGGGGCCAGATGGGGTGCACCCCAGGGTCCTTAAAGAACTAAGAGAGGTGGTGGCTGAACCTCTGGCTATCCTGTTTAGCCGATCACTGGAAACAGGGGAGGTACCCAAAGACTGGAGGACAGCAGATGTAGTCCCTTATACAAAAGTGGGAACAAAGAGGAAGCAGGGAACTACAGACCAGTCAGCCTCACCTCGGTAGTGGGGAAGATCATGGAAGCACTACTGAAGGAGAGATTGGTGGAACATCTGGTTGTCAATGGACTACAGGACCCAAGGCAGCATGGTTTCACCAGGGGGAGGTCATGTCAGACCAAACTCACTGAATTTTTTGACTGGGTGACTAGGGAGGTGGATCAGGGGAGGGCAGTGGACATGGCCTATCTGGACTTCAGCAAGGCCTTTGACACTGTGCCACATAGAAGACTATTACACAAACTGGGGAATATGGGTGTGGGCAGGACAGTAGTGTGGTGGGTAGGTAACTGGCTGGGTGGCAGGACACAGAGGGTGGTGGTAAATGGCTGTCACTCCACAGAGGGAAGAGTGACCAGTGGGGTACCACAGGCATCAGTGCTGGGATCAGTCCTATTCAACATCTTCATCAGTGACATGGTGCAGGACCTAGAAGACAGAATTTCACAGTTCGCTGATGACACAAAGCTCTGTAACAGAGTAAACACACCAGAGGGTGTAGACAGAATGAGAAGTGACCTGCAGAAACTTGAAGAATGGTCAGGGGTTTGGCAGTTGAAATTCAATGCAAAGAAGTGCAAGATAATGCATATGGGGCACAAAAACCCTGACACAATATATCAGTTGGGGGGGTGAGGATATAGTATGCGCCAAGCAGGAAAGGGATCTTGGGGTTATCATCTCTGATGACCTCAAGGTAGGGAAACAGTGTGACAAGGCAGCAGGTAAAGCAAATATTACCAGCAGGAAAAAGGAGGTCATAATTCCGCTATACAAGACACTAGTGAGGCCCCACCTGGAGTACAGTGTACAGTTCTGGAGACCATATCTATGTAAGGACATAGACAGGGTAGAGAAGGTTCAGAGGAGGGCAACAAAGATGGTGCATGGATTGCATCACAAGTCCTATGAAGACAGGTTGAAGAAACTGAACATGTACCCCTGGAGGAGAGGAGGAGAGAGGGATATGATAGAGACATACAAGTATCTTACAGGGAGGAACAGGGTGCAGGAAAACACTATTTTAAGCAAAAAGATGTTCCAGGACTAGAGGGCATGGGATGAAGTTGGAGGAGGACGATTCAGAAGAAACATGAGAAAGAATTTCTTCACAGAACGGGTGGTAGACAAGTGGAACACCCTGCCAGAGGAAGTGGTGGGGGCTGAAACAATCACAGGATTTAAGAATGCATGGGATAGACATAAAGGAATTCTGGAGGTCAGGGGTAAGGTGCAACAGACTTCTAGGAAAACAAACTGAACTTACAAGCTCAAATGGGCAGACTGGGTGGGCCATAGGCCCTTATCTGCCGACATTGTCTATGTATCTATATATCTACGACCATCTATCTAACATACTAAAATGCCAGCAGAATAGGCCTAACAGTCTTTCGTGTCTGCTCATTTGGTCAGCCCCCACCCTGGGAGCTGACCTTGCTGCCCCCCTCGCCTTCTCTGGCTTCTCCCTTCCCAGTTCTGGATATTCTCGCTGCACTGGATTTTGCTTCCAGAACCCTTCCCCTGTACCTGTCCCACCCCTCTTGAACCCCTACACCATCTCTGCCTCCACCAGCCCCCTGGGCAGCGCATTCCATGGCTCCACCACCCTCTCAGTGAAGTAGCACCTCCTCCTTTCTCCCCTGAATCTTCCCCCTCCAGCTTCCACCCATGCCCTCTAGTTGCCCCCTCCTCCTTCCTTCGAAGCACCCTGACTGCTCCTCCCCTATTTACCCCCTTCATGTACCTGAAGACCTCTATCATGTCCCCCCAGTCCCTTCTCTCTTCCAATGTGTACATATTTAGCTCTTGAGCCTCTCCCCATAGGTCCTGTCCCCAAGCCCTAAATCATTTTGGTTGCCCTCCTCTGGACCCTCTCCAGGAGTTTAATGTCCCTCTTTAAGTGTGGCCTCCAAACCTGCACACTGATACTCGAGGTGTGGCCTCACCAAGCAGTTATACAGAGGAAGTATCACTTCTCTCCTCTGGAGGTGATCCCCTAGCGATGCATCCCAGCATCCTGATGGCCTTAGCTGCTGCCTCCTACAAGTCTCAAGTTGTTCATCTTGACATCCACCACCACCCCAGGTCCCTCTCAGCCATCGAGACTTGTAGCATCCCCGGTGTACACTTGGCCCGGGTTTCTAGCCCCAGGTGCAGTACCTTGCATTTTCCTGCATTGAACCTCAGCTTCCACTTTCTAGACCATTTTTCCAGAGCCTCCAGGTCCCCCATCTAAATCTGATTGAATCTGCAAAGTGAGGGGTTCGTAATTAATAGTCTCCAAAACTCCTAGGTCTAGTGGTACCTGAAGACCTAAATATTTTATTTTAGTAGACAACCACCTAAATGGAAATGCCTTCTTCAGTTGCTGGGTAGGTACAAAGTTAAATGTAAGGATTTCGGTTTGGGCTACATTTAATTTGAACCCAGATACTTTCAAAAAGGGACAAAATTCTCCATGTGACTGGAATAGACACTGAGAGGGTCACCAAAGTCAACAACACATCATCGGCAAACATGCTTATTTTATACTCTTGTTGGCCAATCAGTATCCCCTCGACCAGGGGAGTGTTACGTAGAATGGACGCAAGGGTTCAAGGAATAAAGTGAAAGGTAAGGGACAAGGAACAGCCCTGTCGGTTCCCCTGCTAAGGCAAGTGGGGAGACAATGAGCCACTGGTGCGGACATAGGCTCATGGGGATTTATACAAATTAACTAAACATGTTACGGGGGTGGGGGGGGACTGAAAGACTCTCAGAGTGTCCCAGAGAAAAGGGCATTAAATACGGTCAAAGGCCTTTACAGCGTCAAGACTAACGAAGGCCGATGGAATCTGTCTGGTGCGAACATATTCCTGTAGAACCAGAGCTCAACGAATGTTATCAGAAGTGTTTCCATTTTTCAAGCCTGATTGATCTGGATGTATGATTTGAGGGATAATAAGTTCTAGTCGAGAGGCCAAAATGGCCATGTAGATCTTATAGACAACATTAAGAATTGAAATAGGGCAATAATTATTTGGTTTGAGAATAGGGGCAATTGCAGCAAAATCCCAGGATGGGGGAGGCAGGCCACCCCCGGAAATTTCATTGAATAAAGAATATAGTTTAGGGGTTACCTCAAGACATTTCTTGTACCATTCTGAGGTGTAGCCATCTGGCCCCGGGCAACGTCCAGGATTACGATTTTTGATAGTCTCTTCTACCTCTAAAGTCGAAATAGGAGATTTCAATGTTTTAATTTGAAGGGGAGACAGAGCTGGGAGACTCGCTTGTTTGAGAAACTGTTTGGAATTATTTTGGCAGTGGGACAGACCTGGGGAGTATAGTTTTGCATAGCAGTCAGAAAAGGTCTGTTGGACATGACTATCCAAGTGGTGTATTTTCCCTGTAGATAGATTCTTAAGTTTTAAAATAGTAGTAGAACTTTTCCGAGCTCTTAGTTTACGTGACAATTTCTTAAAACTCCAGGGACCCCCCTCGTGCACTGACTAAGATAATATAAGGATTGCTGAACCTTATTATCTAAAATCCATTGTAAAGCAGCCTTTGTATCCCTAATTTGTTTCTCGAGAGAAGCGTCTCCCTCACAATATAACATCTGTAAGTCTAGTAGTTGACTTGATAACCTTTGGTATTCAGCTTCTCTTTCTCTACATTTTTTTTTCGAGTGTGCTACTATTTCCCCACGGATAGTCACCTTCATCGCATCCCACTGCATCACCTCCGGTATTTCTGGGTCAGCATTCTCGAGGAAGAAGAGGGGAAGTCTGGATGAAATACTCTCTTGCAATTCCCTGTCCACTAATATGGATGGGTTCAGTCTCCAGAGGGATTTCCTCTTCTCTCTTCCCGTATCTAGCTTTAGAATCGGAGAGTGGTGATCCGATAATAGCTTTGGACCAATGTTACTATCCTGAACCAAGGATAGGTGTTCGCATGTAGTCAAAAAAATAGTCTAATCTGGAGTAAGATTTAAATCTTGGGGAATAATAAGTAAAGCCAGGGGTAGAGGGAAATATATGTCTCCACACGTCTATGAGTCCAAAATGTTCAATGGCATTTTTGAATTGTTTTGTAGTGGTAGAATTCCTTTTTTTAGCGTGTTAGAACAGTCCATGTGGGGAGACGAGGCTAAATTCAAATCTCAGCCCATGATCAACTGACCCTGAAGGAGATCAAGTAAGGCAGATATAAAGCCCCTAAATGTGGCGAATTTTGTTTGCGGGGGAAAATATACACTGGCCAGTGTAACCTGCTTGCCATATAATAATCCTCTGATAATTACAAAGAGACCCTGGGCATCAATATGTGTTTGTTGCATCTCCGTGGTTTTGTTCTGAGGAATTAAAATTGCCGCCCCTCTCCTCCTTCTTCTAGGATGTGATGAGGCCACAACCCGGCATCTCTTTCCCCAGTTTACTTTAAGATGTTCAGATTCTGAGAGGTGGGTCTCCTGGAGAAAAAGAAGGTCCGAGGGAATTTTTTCACGAGGAATTGCATTAGACGTGCTCTTTTAACTGGGTCATGAAGACCACTGATATTATGTGATATAATTTTAACTGGGTTTACTGACATCATTTTTGGTTTTTAGGGTGCTAACATCTCAATTCTCTCCCGGATGGGTATAGAAGAAACCAACGGACCAAGCTCCCTCATGCGGCCAAACCAGACCACCCAGGAAAAGCCTTCACCTGACTACAGATTTGCAAACAATTCAATAAAACATGCTTTAAGAAAGTACAGTAGGTAATTACATATAGGACTGATGCCGGCAGGCATCAGGAACCCACGGAAACATTTCTAGCTAGCAGTCTCTGGCGGGGGACCGGCCCCATGTCAGGTGACCAACGTCAGTACAAAGGGGTGGTCCCCCATGCCCGCCTTCCAGTTCTTTCCCGCCAAAGGCTAAAAGGTGAGACAAGAGAGAGAGAAGCGGAGATTTACCATCCTGGAAAAGGAGCTGAAAAAGCTTAGGAGGATGGAGGGCGGGAAGGTATTACCTGCTGCAAGAGCCTCTCTTGAAGATCTACTTTTACGGTAAGTTCTTACGTAACTGTACTATTTTACTTCGAGAGGGCTCTTGCAGAATGTAATTACATATAGGACTGAGTCCCAAGCAGTCTGGAACAAGAAGCAGCAAACGGAAGGAGGAAAACTACTCAGGAGTAGACCTTCTGGCTGTGAAGGCCTTAGGAAAGGAGACCTTGCAGAACAGCCAACCCAAAGCCTGCTCTACGGTGAGAGGCAATGTCCAAACTGAAATGTTTCGTAAAGGTATGTACAGAAGTCCAAGTAGTGGCCGCACAAATGTCAGCCGCTAACACATTCCTGAAACAAGCCGCAGAGGCAGCGACCCCTCTGGTGGAGTTGCCTCTGACTTGACCCGGCAGGGTCTTGTTGTACTTGTCATAATACAAAGTGATGCAATGAGCCAACCATTTAGACAAGCATTGCTTGGAAACAGCAGTGCCTTCTCTTTTATGAGCAAAAGAGATGAACAGTTGATCAGTCTTTCTGAGATCCTTCGTCCTTTTGGTGTAGTATCTCAGAATTCGGTGAACATCCAGAGTATGCAGGAGGTACTCCTCTTGATTGAAGTGCTGTGTTAAGAAAGCAGGTAGCTCAATGGATTGATTCAGCGTAGATTCCGCTACCATCTTGGGGAGAAACTTAGGGTTGGTACGCAGAGTCACACGTTCCTTGTGAAAAATCAAATTCGAGATTTTGCACAAGAGGACCTGGAGCTCGGAAATCCTTCGAGTGGAAGTAATGGCCATGAGGAAGAGAGTCTTCCACGAGAGGAACTTCAGGTCTGCAGAGGCTGCCGGTTCAAAAGGAGGCAGAGTAAGCTTCTCAAGAATAAAATTTAGATCTCAGGGAGGGGCAGGAACCCGGACAGGGGGTCTCAAGTGGAGGACCCCTCTAAGGAAGGTCTTAGAGACCTCCAGCTGAGCAAACGTCCTGTCAGCAAAAGGGGACATGAGGTCTAAAATGCGCCATGTGAACGCCTTCAGATGAATGACTAAGACCCAGATCAAGAGGTGTGCAAGTAATCCAGAAGCGCCAAACAGAGAAAGGCTCGAAATCTTTGGAGGCGGCCCAGATACTAGAACCATTTCCATTTCATGGCATCGTAAATTTAGTGGAGGGCTTCCTGGCCTCCACCAGAATCTCAGCGACTCGGGGGGGGCCCCCCCCCCCGAATCGGGCTTGAGCTACGTCTGCAGGAGCCACGTGTGCAACTGAAGGGACTTGAGGCCTGGATGGACCAGGGTCCCTGATCCTGGGTCAGAAATTTGCGACAGAGGAAGAGGAGGTTCCACTGAGTACTGTTGCAGAAGAGAGAACCAAACTTGCCTGGGCCAGAAAGGAGCAATCAGAATAATTCGAGCTCCCTCTGAACTGAGTTTCTGTAAGACCCTTGGAATCAAGGGGATCAGGGGGAAAGCATAGACAAATCTGCCCTTCCAGTCTAGAGACAGAGAGTCTCTCCAAAAAATGGCATGCCCTGGAGCAAGCGAGCAGAAGTCGGGAAGTTTTGCGTTGTGAGGGGATGCGAACAGGTCTCCTGTGGTGTTCCCCAATGTAGGAAGATATCTTCTGCTACCCCCGATCCAGTTCCCACTCATGAGCAGGCGATCGACTGAGCTGGTCTGCCAACATGTTCTCGACCCCTGGGACGTGAATTGCCGTGAGGTGAAGGTTGTGCTGCATTGCCCAATCCCAAACTCACACTGCCTCCCTGCAAAGAGGGTAAGAACAAGTTCCTCCTGGTTTGTTGATGTACCAGACCACACACACGCTGTCCGTCTGGACAGCCAGGTGTCCAGGAAGCAGATGCAGAGCCTGAAGAGCGTACAGCACAGCCCGCAGCTCGAGCACATTGATGTGGAGAGATTTCTCGAGCTTGGACCAGGAGCCTTGGATCCTGTGAGGCCCGAGGTGGGCTCCCAACCTCGGCTGAGGCGCTCTGTAGTCAGCGCCTGGGAGAAAGACAGAAGGAACTCCCGCAAAGGTTCTCTTGAACCATCCACCATTGCAAGCCTGAGCCATAAAAGTGGAGACCAGAACAAGTTGATCTAGGTCATCCACCAGCTGATCCCACTGAGACCGAAGCGTCCACTGAGAAATTCTCATGTGGAGCCAAGTGCGAGGGGCTGTCAGAATTGCAGTCACCATGAGCCCGAGGAGGTGAAGGACTGACCTTGCGCTGGCCCATTTGTGGCTGGACAACAGGCTGACCTGAGCCTGGAGTGAGGCCACCCTGTCCAGTGGCAGGAAAGCCATGCCGGAGGTCGTGTCCAGGATCGCCCGATAAACTGGAGCCTCTGGGATGGGATCAAGTGGGACTTGGTCTGGTTGACAGTAATATCCAGGCAGGCAAAAACACAGGGTAAGGGAAAGGAAGCGCAGGAGTTCCTCCTGGACAGGCAACAGGAGACAATCGTCCAGGTACGGGAAAACCTGCACCCCTGGCACGCACAGGTAGGCCGCTCTCACCGAAGACATTTGGTAACACTCATGGCCGAGGAGAGACCAAATGGGAGGGCCTTGAACTGGTAGTGGTCCCCCTGGAATGCAAAATGCAGGTATTTGCGGTGGGAAGGGCAAATAAGGATATGTAGGTAAGCAACCTGCATATCCAGAGCGCACAGCCACTGTCCCAGCCAAAGGAGGGGCAGGAGACCCCTGCAGAGAGAGCATCCTGAACCTTTTGTACTCCACGAACAAGTTCAGGGAGCTGAGGTGGAGAATCAGCCTCACGTCTCCTGACTTCTTCGGGACCAGGAAGAAATGGGAACAGTACCGCGAACCCCGAAGAGGGAGGGGACAGGCTCTAGCGCCTTCTTCAAGAGAAGAGCGGAAATTTCTTCCCGGACCAGAAGAAGATGATGTTCTTGGGAGTACGACGACCTGGGGGTGGTTTTCCAGATCAGCTGGAGCACCCAAGTGTCTGAAGTGATCCTCTCCAAACCCGGAAGATGGAGGGAGAACCTCCCTCCCATCAGTTCCTCCGGAAATCCCAGAGGCTGTGGGAGAGGAAAGGAGTCAGGTGGTGTGAGGCAGCGCCACGGCTGAAGCTCTGCTTGACAGCCGGAGGGACCAGATGTTTACTGGCCCGCTTTCCCTGAGGTTTCGCCTTTTGCAGATTATGTCTGCGAAAGGGACGACGCTGTGTCTGAGGAGGTTTGTACATGGAGTCAACGGACTTCAGTGCAGTACCCATCTCCTGCAAATCGGTGATGATGTCCTTGACATCGCCACCGAAACGCTGAAGGGCGCATCCTGGATAGAAGACTGCACGCCTCCGGGACCAGTCCTGACACAAGGAGCCAGGCATGACGCCGCAAACCCACGGCAAAAGCCGAACTCCTACCAGCAGTGTCCACTGCATCGTATGTGGCACGAAGAATGTGCCGACTGGCTGAACGTGCAGAGCGGACTAGACCAGCCACTTCCTGCTTCGTCTGAGAGTCAGGAAGGGAGTCCAACTTAGATTCCACCTCACTAAGAATCGCCTTCTGATAATCCCTCATATGACCAACATAATTCAGAGCCCTGATACCCAGAGTGGAAGAAGCATAGACCTTCTTTCCATACTGGTCCAGAAGGCGAGATTCCTTGTCAGGTGGCGACGAGCTCAAGTGCTTTGGGTTAGCCGTCCGACCGTGAGCGGCGCTAATCACGATCGAATCAGCTCGAGGGTGAGAATTAAGGGAGTCAACACCCTCGGGAGCCTGATAAAGCCTATCCGACTTCCTAGGAAGAGGGGCTATGGCAGACGGTTGCTTCCAAATAGTGGAGACAAGGTCAGCTTGAGGCTCAATCCAGGGTGGCACCAGGGTCAGAGCAGATTCAGGTGTGCAGCGAGTTTCTTACGCTGTGGATATGGTGCCAAGGAATGCCACTGATGAACCTCCTGGATTTTACGCGGCAAGTCTGTGAAAGAGTTATCCTCCGGAGGAGTCCTCGGCCTGGGTTTATCCGGAGAGGCGGGCTGTCATCCGGGTTGGAACAACCAGCCGAGTCATCAAGGTTTCGAGGGAGGAGAAGAGGAACTCCTCCTCTCAGTGCGGGAGAAGCGGACCCATAGGAAGCCTCGGGGCGTATCCTGCCCTGCAACCGGAGGGCTCGCCTCTGGCATCCGGAGGTGGGGAGGGAGTTCCTCGCGGTTGACCAACCGCACCATTGCCGAAGACGGCTCTTTCACTCCTGGTGAGCGGAGCCTGGCCCAGTCCACCAGGAGGCCAGAGTCAACTTCAAATCCACCGCAGCCGAGGGGCAGTGGAGGAGGAGGGGGTACAGATATTGGGCATATCCGTACTGTGCGTATCCATACCCCGACGGCAGGAAACCCGGTGTCGGGTAGTGAGGCACCATGTACTGCGGCGTCGGATAGGCCGGCGTCGGGTACTGGGGCAACGGATACGGGGGACCCGAGTATGACGGTGTCAGAAAGGATGGAGTCAGATACCCAGGGACCGGGGGGGGGTCTGCTGGGGCAGCGGCCCGGGAGGGTGCCCAGCAGGTGGGCCTGGGACAGGTGGGCGGCAGGCCCAGTGTGGGGCAGCATCCAGGAGAGGAAGAGGGATGTTGCCCGGTGATGGGAGGACCAGCGTCTGCGTCAGAGGAACCAACGTCAGGTCGTCCAGCCCAGCAGGAGGGAGACCTGACAGGAGCGTGCTAAGATCCCTGGCATCGCCTGGAGAAGGAGGGGAAAAATCTCCAGGGTCAGGCTGAGGAGATGCAGGGACCTTGGAGGGCAGTGAAGGCTGCAGGGAGCCGGGGATGGCAGACAGAGACTTATGGTCCGGCATCGGCTCTGACGCCGTTTGAGCATCAGAAGGTCCAACGTTCAACTTACCGGCGGAGTCCGGACATCGGAGGAGCAGCCATCTGACTTAGTGGAACCATCACACGAGGCAGGCCTCGATGGGGGTGCGGTCTGGTCAGGCGGAATAGGAGCCGTGCGCTGCCCCGAAGGGTCAAGCGACTTAGCGGCCTTCTCCGGGCGGGCGTCAGAGGAGCTGAAGTCCAGCTTACCACAGTCACTCGCACCAGTAGGCCGCGCAGCGGCGGTCTTGCTGGAAGTGGAGGCCTCTTCAGCCGGAGGCACCTTAAGAGCCCGAGCCAGAAGGGGTGGGCCGATGCCAACTTGGAAGCCTCCAAGACGGGTTGTTAGCTATCCCCTGGGGAGGGGCGTTATCTTAACACGGGCTAATTCCAGCCGGGTCGAGTGGTCGAGGAAGAGGAGTCCCAGTCCCGGTGCTTCTCCTTATCTTTCCTTTTGCGGTGGCCCTCGGGGGAAGTTGAGGCCTGATAAAGCTTTTTCAGCTCCTTCTCCATGGAGGTCATCTTCTTTTTAAGGATGTGGGCCTCAACGAACTGCTGCCTCCGTCTGCGGGTGGCGGTGCTGAATTTCAGAAATGATGGCACTTTTCCATGGGGTGATTCGGGCCCAGACAGAAGAGGCACTGGGAGCGACCGCCCTTGTGCGGGAGTTGGGAGCCGCACGAGTCACACTTATTCTTGTGCTCGGAGGGTGTAGGGGATGACATACACCACCAAAAAAGTTGACTAAATTCGAACAAATCAAAGAAAAACCGATGGCAGAACTACCAACGACAGACTGACGAGCACTGAACTTAACCGAGAGGCACTTCCACAAGCTAACAGCGGGGAAAAACTGGAAGCTGGTGTGGGGACCGCCCCCTTATACTGACGTCACATGACGTTGGTCACCTGATGTGGGGGCGGTCCCCCGCCAGAGACTGCTAGCTAGAAATTTTTCCATGGGGTCCTGACGACTGCCGGCATCAGTCCTATATGTAATTACCTACTGCAAGAGCCCTCTCGAAGTAAGATCAACATTTCTCTGTACGTGTGATTTTTTTTTTACCCCCCTCCCCCTACTTATAAGTTTTATATCTACTGAACTCACATTAATAACCTTTTCTTGTGCTAATCCCAAAGTAAACTTTTGACCAAGAACCAGGTCATTGGGCATTTTTTGCACTTGTATAGTAAGAACAGAAAGGCAAATATTAAACAATATAAATCAAAACCTTTAGAAATAAAACTTTTACAAACTGTTTTAACCAAAATAGAATTATTTACAATCTGACTCCCAGTTGGGAGGTGCTCATGTAGAACTTCCCCTGAAACACCCTGTCCTGGGTTCCAGAAGGGACAAGAGAGGAAATGTGAGGTTCTTAAGCCAAACCCTGAAATATATTCCCAGGAACAGCAACAGAGCCCCGAAAGGAGTGAAAAGAATATCACTCTGGGGTGGGACCATTGGCACCAAGACTAATATAAGACCCAGTCTCCCCGGAAGCAAACTGCCTTGTAGTTAAACCAGGAGGCCACCATAATAAAGTGTGGGGGGGAAGGGCTCGAAGAGTAATATGCAACATTTAGTCCTGGTATTTGTATCCCTAGGAAGGCCCCGAGTATTTATAAAGAAATAGCCCTCCTGCATCAGTAGGGAGCCATCCATTTAGGGATATAAAAACTAAATATCTGAAAGTAGGGCCCATTCTTAAGATAATCCCAGTATAGTACTGGGAAGAGCCCATCTCCCCCCTTCAAGCCAGTTATACTAATCCCAGCCCAGGGAATCGTATTCAAGCAGACTGGGGGAGACCCCAACATCTCCCCTACTTCTGAATCAAACCTAAGATTCTATTAATTCTGGCAGATCTCTTTCTGGTTACATCAGGACCCACTAAAAATACAAGTGGTGCAGACCAATCAGGGACCCAACGAGGGCATATCCAGATGGGGACCCGGATTCAAGGCCCCTCGTCCCTGCGGGCAGAAATACACTTTCTCCTCCCAAATAACCATGGCAGGGTAAAAACAATGGGACGTCCGGAGGAGCAAAACCCCCGCCCAGGGGGTATGAAAGGGTCAACAGACCCTATTAGTAAAAGATTCCCTGGGTAAGAAGTGGACTCCATCTCATAAGGCAATCACTAGTCTAGGATGCGACGCCAGGTCTAGCCCTGCAGAGGTAAATATATTGGCTGATCAAGTCACATGTAGCCTAGACTATATAGGAGGGATAGCCCCCTCCCCACCCCTCCCTCGACACACCCTGAAATCAAAATCTGTCCACATTCAGTATAGGGAGGAAATAAACTGACAAAGTTTCAGGGTCGTTCAAGAAGGCAGTCTTCAAGTCTTTAAGCGAAACACTCGAGCTTGGGAAATAAAATTTCCGATGACTGCCAAAATCCGGCTTTCAAACTTCAATCCTCTTAGCAGATGTTCCTAGGCCATAGAACACCCATCCAAGTCCCGAGAAGAGCTTGGTTAAGGCTGTCCCAGGGCAAGGGAAGGGGAGTGGGATACCACTGAAGGAACAAATCAACAGCGAGGGCACAAATGAAACGAGGCCATAGTCTTCAAATAGTGATGCTCCCTAGTTTGGGAAATTCCCCACCATCAGCGAGCACACAATGGTCCAAATGGCAACCCAGTGCCAAATTTATGTTACAAAAATTTATTTTGTTGCCTGGACCCGTAGAAAATACACCCCTCTCATTGCCCACTGGCATCCCTTTCAGATCCCCCCCCCCCCCCAGCTCCATGAGACAAGCAACCACACCAAGCTCAATACAAGAAGGGTAAATAGTACTTCAGAATGGTTCAGGGAGGGATTGCAGGATTGCGGTACTGCTGAAGGCACTTCAGAATTTCTGCAATAGGTGTATTTTTTGCCTGAGGCAGGTTGGCGTGTTCTGAACGATTACCCTGTTTCTGGCACGATCTAATCACTTCAGTGGCCTTTTCCGTGATGATTCCTCTGAGCAGCAAGTTGGACGTGGCCTCTGTAGCAGATAAGTATTTTGCTGACCTGATGATAGTGTTACCACCAATTTGGCAGGGTAGGGGGTTCGAAATCAAATCTTTTGTGATTGGAGGATGGGAAATAGTGGTCTGTATTCCTGGCGTTGCCTCTGAGTGCACGGTGCATAATCGCTGTCAAAAAGAAGCCTCTGCTGGCCCCACATCACCTTCCCCTTCTGCCAGGCCTCATTTAGGAGAGATTCTTTGATCTGAAAACTTAAGACATGCACAACAAAAGAATGGGGTCTGGCCTCGGGATGAGAGGGTTTTGGACCCAGTGTACGATGGGCCCTTTCGACATCTAACTGAAAATCTGGGTCCAGCTCTAGAGATAAGCAGAGAAAATAATCCACGAAGGCCTTAGGGTGGTTTCCCTCTTCACCCTCTGGAAGCCCCAAAAATGTGAATGTTTTTTTCTTCTACCCCTATCCTAAGCGCCTTCTTGCCTGATGGAAAGGGCTAGTTGTTCAGCGGCAAGAGATTTTACTGTTTCTTCAAGATCATCAAGTCTGGAGGCATTCATCGAGATCTGGTGGTCTGCCTCTGTAGCTCTACTCTGAAGATTATTTAATTTGTTTCTAATATCCTTTAGCGATTCACAGACCTCACCACGGAAGTCCGTGATAGTTTGTAAGATGGTCTCAGAGTTTGGTTCTAGGGGTTTCTTAGGACCCTTTGGCTTGGTAGAGGACGATTTTTTTTTTTTTTCGGAGCCTGGAGTGAACCTTGATTGGGTTTCACCATCAACAGACACAGGATCCTCTGTTTCTGTAGACTTGGCAATGGGCTGGAATCAATTTTGATGTTGTCTGACCATTATTTGATAGATAGAGCACAGTGATTGAGTAGGTGTGGGACAAAGTCCCAAATTTTTAAGTTTAGACCTTGTTTGTGCTCTTTTTAGTAAATTTCAGGCAAGAGCCTCGTGAAGCATGTCTTCACCTAAGTAGAACTGGAAGTCTATTTGTTTAGAATTCTGCTTACTGCTATGGACACAAGTTAGAGAAAAGTGCTGTAAGCCCAGACTTGGCTCTCCGGGCCTCGGGACCGCTAGTGCAGTGCACTGATCAATCCACGATGACATTGTGGGTGAACTCTTTAAACAAACAGCCAAAAATGTTAAGAAAAAATAATGCCCTCCTATAGCGAGCCCAGCTACAGATATGGAAGGCTAATTCAAAATACCTGGGCCCCTCCTCAGCTTTCCAGGTACTTATTATTGAGTAGTCTCTGGACACATTACCACTTTTAAAACTGCACCTCTACAATAAAATGTAGCACAATGGGTTGCTGCAGTCTTAGGGCAATGGGCACAAGTTATAGCTTACAGTACAGGGGCAGACCTAAATTTCATCCTGGCTGCTTAGGGCTGCAGGAAGGGGCAGAGAATGAATGACACAGGGGTACAGAGAGGCGGGGAGATTGCATGAATACATGGGGAGTTCCATGGTCTGTTGTGACTTCTGCAGTCTGTCACTGAAAATTCTGCGATCGGGCACGAATTCTGCAGGTGGTTGCAAATTCTGTGGTCGTCTGAGTCCGCAGAATCGCAGAAAACAGGGGGCCATGTTTATAAGGGACCGTGGTGTACTGTCGTGCCTCAGATGTGTTCTGAGGCACAAGATGAAGGCAAGTATAGCAGATGCAACCACCCAAGAAATGCTGATACCCCATGATGTAAAACACACCTGAGTGTATTACTGCTATTAACAAATGGCCACACATGCTGGGGTACAGGTGATCCTGATAATTAAATCTTCTGACCCACAATTATAATACTGAGGTCTAGTCTCCTATCCATTTTATGCAAATGGATAATTCTGGTTTGCTAGATTTGTTTAAAAAAAAAAAACACGTTTCTACTCTTAAAATACTAAATGATTTTATCAGATGAAACCAAGACCAACATGGTGTATGTAACTGGGGTTCACATCCCTGATCTGATTTAAAAACAAAAAGGCCTGTATTAACTCTGTATATATAGACCATCTTCCCTAAACCCAAGCTCTTCAGGAACCACATACCTGGCAAACTGGAAGCACTCCCAGACGTTCCCGACAGTGATTTCAGTGCAAACTCAATGCTCTTCCTTGGAAATCCCATTTCCATCAGCTGGGCTACAACTGGTAGAGGTGGAATGGGAGAGGGCTTCTGCTTCTTTGACTTAGTAGGTCGAACGTACTGAACTGTAACAGGTGTTGTGGCCTCACTAGAGCTGCTGTCATCAAATACAGGACTTGAAGGGTGAGTGGACTCTACTGCCAGATATTGGCACACCGCCAGGGCTGCAGCCTAAATGTATACACAAATAATTCAAAATGCATTCAGTTTGTAAGACCAACACCCAGTCTTCTTAATGCAAAATACAATATTGATAGTGTGTCATAGAAACATAGAAGTTGACAGCAGATAAGGACTGCAAGGCCCATCCAGTCTGCCTATTTTTTCCACCTTATGAATACGCCATAGGGCTTTACTCTGTCAATGGCCAGTCTATTCATACTCATCTGTATTGTTCCCTTATGCCTGTCCCATGCCTGTTTGAAGCCCTGCATTGTATTCATATCCACCACTTCCAGAGGTAGGCCGTTCCATGCAACCACCACCCTTTCTGTGAAAAAGAACTTCCTCAAATACCCCTTAATCGGCCTCCCTCTAATCTCACGCTGTATCCTCTTGTCCTGCTACTTTTCTTAAACTGAAAAATGTTTGACTTTCACCTTGTTAATGCCCTTAAGATGTTTGAATGTTTCGATGATATCACCTCTCTCCCTCCTTTGCTCTAGGGTATACATATTGAGCTCCGTTAATCTGTCCTCATATGTTTTCTGATGCAGTACTTGCACCATTTTTGTTGCCCTTCTCTGGACTGACTCCTTTTTGTTAATGTCCTTGTGCAAGTGCGACCTCCAGTACTGCACGCAGTACTCCAGATGGGGCCTTACTAGTGTCTTGTAAAGAGGGATTATTACCTCCCTCTTACGATTCATTCGATTGTCACTGCAGCACTGCATGACAGAGCACTTCTATCTTCGTCAATAGGTTCTGCCACTCTGAAAACTGGATCAGAGTTCAACTCCTGCCTGAGAAACACTGTATAGAGATGTGAGTGAGAGTGGTGGACGCATGGAACCGCCTTCCTGGAGAGGTTGTGGGGTCTAAAACAGTGGGGGAATTCAAACATGCATGGGACAGATATAAGGCAATTATAGTGGGGGGTTGCAGGAAGTAGGCTGTTGGTTAACTAGAATCTGCAGCTTATCCAATAGGTAGGGAAATGGGCAGACTGGGTGGGCCAAGTGGTCCTTATCTGCCGTCAAAGTCTATGTTTCTATGTAGAGTCTGCATGTGTGTGTGTATGTTTACATGCTCAGTTCAAGTGCTGGAAAATAACTTGCTAATGCAGTTATGTTTGTGAATAAATATTTCTTTATTGTTTAAAAAAATATCTGCCCACTGCAGCCCTGCTGCTGATGTTTCAAGGTGCCTCTGACATCTTCCTTGGAATGAACAAGGCACTCAGCAGCATATTGCCGGGGGTGGGGGTGGGTGGGGGGGTGGTGGTGGTGTGTAAATCCTATAGCCAGGGCAAGTAAATTTCCTAAAGGGCAAGTACAAAGAGCTAATTTCACTGCAGTGAATAGGGCAACTGAAAATTCAGCTACAGTCATGGCTGAGCAAGTCCTAAAGGTTTTGATTTGAACACCCCTACATATGGCATGCTAACAGTGAAGTTCTACCCCAAGCCAACTGCAAAATACATCTTCACTGGAGTTCCTCTATTTGTCTCATGTAAAAGGACATCTGTTTTACATGCCCTCTCGAATATATAAGAAGAGAAACATGGGAGCCATGCTTGAATTAAGAAATACATAAAATGGCGGGGTACATGAGGACGTGCCAATGGATTCTATGGACTGCATGGTGAGGGAAGGCTGAAGGCAGGAAGTACTTGGAAAACTAATAGTTTCACGCTTGCCTCATTTCTCTGTGGAAACACTAGCCAATGCTGTTTAAACAGAGAGTCTATTAATTCTGTGGACAGAGTCACACTCCCAAAAAATCTGAATGACATTCCATCTCAGTATCCACAATTAATTTTATTTCAAGACAGGCCTCTTGCACCATTTCACTTTAATCACGCACGGTGCTGGGTGCTCGATTCTTGGATGCACAACACGAAGTATCATTTCACTGATGTGAGTGCTTGTTCTTTTCAGGCATATCTCTCTGTTAGTCTGGCTCCCAGTGTCAGCTCCACAAGAAGTGTGTGACATCACATCGCTCACCTGAGAGCAGTGTGATATCACACAGTGCATGTGGAGCAGACACTGGGAGCCAGACTAACGGAGAGATATGCCCGAAAAGAACAAGCACTCACACCAGTGAAATTATAATTCATGTTCTGTATCCAAGAATCAAGCACCCAACACCATGCATGATTAAGCCTAGATTAAGGCAAAATGTTGCAAGAGGCCTGTCATGGAATAAAAGAACTGTGGATACTGGGATGAAGTCTCATTTGAATTTTTTTTGGAGTGGAGACAGGATGTGCCACTGAATGGCAGGAACTATGACATGTACTGACAATGTCAGACGATGGCCAGCACTGTCAGTGCAAATTAAGGCAGTTTATTAAATATTATTTCTGAAAAGGATAGAAATATGTACACCAAAAAAAAAAAAAAGTCTTCATACTTACCGTCATTTCCTTCTCTGTTAGCTCCAACGTTGTCAATGGGATGTCTATACATATGTGTAATGATTACCCTCACTGAGGTATTGGCACAGCCCAAAGCTGTGAATCAGCATAGAACCATGGGCACAAGAACATTCTGAGATACTCATCAGCTCAATCACCTGTGTCAATGCAGAACAGGCATGTGTCTATATAACAAATCTCCACACCAAGATCACTGAACTCTCTTTGTGCCCAACACCAAGCAAGGCGACATGCAAGTAATTTATGACAGTATAGAAAGATAAATGGATGACCTACCCCATTTTGGAGATCTGGCCAAGTGTGTCCCGCTGACCAATTCCTCCGTCATGCTCCTTAAGTGTCAGGCCACGTAGGCTGGCCCGGTGGTGCTGGTCGCCACACCTCACGTCACGCCAGCAACCCATGTTTGAGAACAAGCGTGGGTCGGCAGAGAAGGAGCTGGATTGAACATCCAATGGACCGCTCTCCATCTCCGGGGAGGGAAGTGTCCTGCGGTTGGTGCATGTCTGACCCCTGGTGAAGCTGGGGCTTGGCACAACGCTGCTGACACTACATGGGGGCGGGAGCATGGCAGATGTCTGGTGGGGACACGTGTGGAAGCATTTGTCTGTCACCGGCGTCACTGTACACTGCCTCCCACAGGGGAGAAAATGGAAAAAGACCTTGGTGGCTGGTCGTGGTGGCTGTCCCCTGGTGCTCCGTTCCCGGAGGTAACACCCTGAGCCATATCCTGGATGGGTGGGAGAGTAGGGGGCTCCCTGTTGTTCCACCATGGGGGCTACAAGGGTGAGGGCCTGAAGGGAATGGAGGCTAGGGACAGCAGCCGGACGAAAGGCCGACCAGAGCCAGGGAAAGAAAGAAATAGCAAAAAAAAAAAATGTCAGGCCACAGATCCCTGATCGTGTTTGGCATGCTGCTAATGACACTTGTAGCAGGAAAAGGATAAAACAGTAATAACATGGAATAATACTGAATAGACAGAATAAGTGAAGCACTAACCGGTAATGGTGCAGCACCGAACAATACTCCAACTGCATAACCTGTGGGAGGAAGAAAGAGCTAAAGATCGGGCACGGTTTGCAGTAATAGTGTAGGTAGGGAGAAACAGACAGACTGGATGGGCAAAGTGGTCGTCCTCTGCCATCAAATTCTGTTTCTGTGTTCACCTGTTAGCCTGCAAGCATGGTAAATCCAATAAAATATTGAAATATATCCATTGCCAGCAGAAAATTCTGGATAACCAGCGATAATGACATATAACAAAATCTCTGCTAAAATCCAAAGCCCTTAGCTATATTGGGCAATATTCTTCAAGAGGAGCCAAGATTTCGTGGGAGAGGACACACAGACAATGCTGGAGTTAGCAAAAAAGGAAATCATGGTACGCAAGAAGAAATTTCTCTACTCTGTACCGCTTTCACATTGTCAATAGGGAGTTTATACATACAGGTTCTAAAAAGCAGTACCTATTCCTACTCAGAGTGCGGGAGAATATTGTCCCATATGTAACTCATGCAGGCGAAATACTAAATTCATCTGCTAACCAATGCCTGCAAAATTCTGCAACAAAGGCTGAATTAATGGAACTCCGAACATCCAAACCATAGTGCTCAGTAAACTTGTTAATAGGGAACCACATTACTACCTTGCACAGCTCCAGTACAGATGCCTCCTCTCTTTCAGCCCAGTACATAGCAAGGACACTGGTATAGTGGGCCCTGATGAGAACAGGGGCATCTTTCCTCTCAACCACCTATGGGTTGTCGATGCAAGCCCCCATCCACCTGCCTAAGGTGACCTTAGAAGCCTTCTGGCTCTTCCTTGCTGCTTCAAATGGAAAAAAAAAAAAACACTCTCCGAATGTCTAAACTTCTTGGTTTGTTTCAGATAAGACTTAACTGCACTGTGCAAATCCAGCTTTCTCTTTCAGATTTACTGGCTTGTGGCAGAAGTAAGACAAACAGACTTCCCGATTTATATGGAAGGCTGTATGTCACAAAAGTGTGAACCGTCCTCAACACCATCCTCTCCTTAGGCATTATAAGGGAAAGCTCTTTTTGGGGACAGTGCATGAAGTTCTCCAATCTTTCTGGCTGAACAGAGCACAAGTAAGAAGGAACAGGTTACTCACCTGTAACAGTAGTTCTAGGAGTGGTATATGTTGTGCATCAACACTCTCTGGCATGTCCCTTTCCCCTTTAAATCTTGCCAGAAGTCTTCAAGCTGGCTCCTCCCACCCACCCAGGTGGTAAATACCTTGGCTCCGTCCCATGACGCCAGATCTTAGCCCGCTGGAAGCAAAGTTGTGTGCCTAAAGCCGGGGAGGTCGGGTGGGTGCGTGTCTATGAACAACATATACCACTGCTAGTACTACTGTTACAGGTGAGTAACCTGTTCTTCTAGGAGCGTGGATATGTTGTTCGTCCACATTCTCTGGCAGACTCCAAGCAGTTCTCTGGGAGGAGGGAGGCAAGGTGCACACCCCCTACTTGGGAAATAGAGATTTCCCAAAACCGAGGCCCCAAAACCGGCATCCCGGCGTGACTCAAGGTCGATGTGGTAGTGGGTAATAAAGGTGTTTGCTGACTTCCAGGTAGTAGCCCAACAGATTTCCTGGATAGGGGTGTACAAAGCCGCTTCAGGGGCCTGCAGCTGAGGAGATCTGGGTACCAGAACTGGCGCGGCCAATCTGGGGCTACCAGGATCACCTTCGCCTTGTCCCTCCTCACACTGAGTAACACCTTGTGGATCAAGGAAATGGAGGGAAGGCATAGAGAAGGTCTGGGGCACACGGCTCGAGAAGGCATCCCTGCAGTGAGCCCTGCTGATGGGGGCAGGCATGATACAGCCTTAGCTTGGTGTTTTCCTGGAGGCAAATGGGTCCACCATCAGTTGCCGCAACAGGAGAACAAGTTGTAAGCTACCTCTGGATGGAGTGACCACTGTGGGATGTCTGGCCTATGCGGCTGAGAGCATCCGCCAGCTGGTTCGAGGCTCCTGCCACATGGATGGCTAGGAGATCCTCTTCAACCAACTTATGAGGGTACAGATGCGAGTGCCTCTAGCAAGCAGACGGAGTGCGTGTCGCCTCTTTGTTGAGGTAGTACATGGTCGTGGTATTGTCAGTCTGACTTGAACTACTTGACCCGGAGCTGAGGAGCGAAAGCCGACAACGCCAGTCTGACTGCTCTGAGCTCCAACAGGTTGATGTGGCATCGGACCCTCGGGGTCCAGAACCCGTGGACTCTGCTGTCCCCATGTGGCCCCCAGCCCATGAGAGAGGCATCAGTCGTGAAGAACGACCGCTGGCTCAGGGCGGACAAACGGGATCCCTTCCTGCAACCGCTCTGGGACGCTCCACCACTGGAGGCGTCCTACCATCTTCTGGGTCACAGTGAACAGCTGGTCGAAATGACCATGGTGCTGAGTCCACTGAGCGGCCAGCTCCCATTGGAGGGGGCACATGTGCCATCTGGCACCAAAGGACCACTGAGGTGCACGCCGCCATGTAACCCAGAAGGCGCAGGAAGTTACGGGCAAGGCACAAGTGCCAACCAAAAATGATTGGGCAAAGGAGGAAAGAACCTCCGCCCTGTCTGCCGGGAGCCAAGCTCTCGAAGATCCCTTCGCAGAGGTAGCATCCAAGGTGGCACTGGACTGCTCTATGTGCTGGAGATGACCAGCCACTCCTTGACCGAAGAGGTCAGTGCCTAGGAAGGGCACGTCAGCTAACTTGTGCTGGGTATGCGCCAGGAAGGAGGACAGCCTCAGCCAAACCCTGCGGAGAGTGGCCACTGCAGCTGCTAAAGAGCGGGCACAGGAATCTCCAATGTCCAGGCCCATCTGGAGCTGCTGTTTTGCAACAGCACAGCCCTGATCACGGACCTGCTTCACTGCGGTCTGCATGTCTGCCGGGAGATGAGGGAGGACTTCTTCCAATGACCCTAGTAGGACATAAGAGAAGTGTGCCATGATAACAGCCGAGCTGGCCTGACAAAGGCCTAAGGAGAAGGCCGCATAGACCTTACGGGTAGAATGGTCCATATTCTTGGACTCCTTGTCCGGGGGTCGGTCAGTGTTGGCTGAGCTACCAGTACGTCTGAACACAGAAGCAGTCACAACGCTTTCAGCCGAAGGATGTTCCGTGAACCTAGCCAGGGACCCCACGGGCACCGTATACTTGCGGGCCATATGGGCAGACGGACCTGGGCAGGAAGAAGGACGCTGCCAAAACTCAAGGGCCGGGCCAACGATGGCTTCGGCCACTGGAAAGGCCTCCATTGGGATATCCCCCCTTTTGAGGATATCCATAAGGGGGTACTCCGTCTTTTTCCTGGATGGACTCCAGGGGCATTCCGGTGGATTCCAAGATCAGGCGGAGGATGCCCTGAAAGGAGGAAGGGCCTTCCTCCAATCCCGCCAAGGATGGCTCATAGAAACATAGAATTTGACGGCAGATAAGGACCGCTTGGCCCACCCAGTCTGCCCATTTCCCTACCTACTGGATAAGCTGCAGATCCTAGTTAACCAGCAGTCTACTTCTTCCTACCCCCAACCCCCAGAATTGCCTTATGACTATCCCATGCATGCTTGAATTCCACCACTGATTTTGACTCCACAACCTCCTCGGAAGGCCATTCCATGCATCCACAACCCTCTCGTGAAAAATACTTCCTTAAATTACCTCTGAGCCGCCCCTCTATTCTTCAAATTGTGCCCTCTTGTTCTTGCACACCTCTTTTTTGAAAGATGCTACCCTCTTGGACTTTGTTGATTCCTTGAGGTACTGAAAGTTTCTATCATGTCCCCTCTCCCTCCTTTCCTCGAGGCTATACATATTAAGCTCCTTAAGTCTCTCTTCATATGTCCTCCGGTGCAGACCCTGCACCATTTTAGTTGCCCTCCTCTGGACAGCTTCCATCCTGTCTATGTCTTTGCGGAGGTGGGTCTCCAGAACTGCACACAGTACTCAGATGGGGTCTCACCAGCTGTCTGTACAGAGGGATAACAACTTCCTGTTTTCTACTGGTGATGCCTCTCCCTATGCATCCCAGTATCCCCAGCCCTCCTTGCTGCTTCTCACATTGCTTGCCCACCTTTAGGTCATCTGATATGACTACCCCAGGTCCTTTCCATTTTGTTGTTGTTAGTATCTCACCCCCATTGTGTACTCTTCCCCTGGGTTTTTGTTTCCCAGGTGCATTACCTTGCACTTCTTAGCACTGAATCTAAGCTGCCATACATTTGACCATTCTTCTAACCTTGCCAAGTCCCTTCTCATCCTTTCCACCCCACCCTGTGCATCAACTCTGTTGCAGATCTTAGTGTCATCTGCAAAGAGACATACTTTTCCTTCCAGTCCTTCTGCAATGTCGCTTATAAAGACATTGAAGAGAACTGGTCCTAATACTGAACCCTGCGGTACCCCGCTAGTAACCCTCCTTTCTTCTGAGTGGACTCCATTTACTATTACTCTCTGTGTCCTATTCTCCAGCCAATTCTTTACCCAGGCTGTCATCTTGGGACCCACTCCCAGGCTGGCTAACTTATATATTAATCTTTTGTGTGGGACTGTGTCAAATGCCTTGCTAAAGTCTAGGTAGGCCATGTCCACAGCCCTCCTGATCTACTACTTTGGTCACCCAGTCAAAGAAATCTATCAGATTAGTCTGGCATGACCTTCCCATGTGAATCCATGCTGCCTAGGGTCCTGTGCCCTTCTGGCCTCTAGATACTCGACAATTCTTTCCTTTAGAAGTGATTCCATCATTTTCCCTATCACTGAGGTTAAACTAACAGGTCTATAGTTTCCTGCTTCTGCCTTGCTCCCACTTTTGTGAAGGGGAATCACGTCTGCCCTCCTCCAGTCCTCGGGTACCACCCCATCCTCCCATGATTTGTTAAAGAGGGTGGTCAGTGGTGTCACTAGTTCTACCCTTAGTTCTTTTAGAATTCTGGGATGAATCCCATCAGGCCCCATTGCTTTGTCCACCTTCAGTTTTAAGAGTTCTTTCAGAACCCTTTCTTCTGTAAATGGGCTGGTATCAACTTCTGTATCCAGAGTGTTACTACTGTTTGTTTTATGTACCTCCCCCTCTTCCTTTGTAAATACTGAGCAAAAATATTTGTTTAGTATCTCTGCCTTTTCACATTCTCCCTCTGCCCACCCTCCCTCCCCTTTATTAAGCCTCACTATCCCTCCCTTGGTCTTCCTTGCTCCCTGATGTACCTATAAAAGGTTTTATTCCTCTCTTAACTGAGTTGGCTATCTTTTCCTCAGTTTGGGCCTTTGCTGTTCTGACTGCCTTCCCAGCCTCCTTTGCTTTAACTGATACAGTTCTCTGTCCTGCTCCTGCTGCGATTCCTTGTACTTCCTGAATGCTTTCTTTTCTCTTGAACCTTCACTGCCACTTCCTTTGAGAACCATAGTGGTTTCTTACATCGTCTTGTTTTTTATTTGCTTCACACAAGGCTCGTTACCTCTGTGATGGCAGTTTTATTATTCCCATTGTTCTTCCCCCTCCTTCCTGCCCATTTGCTAGTGCATTCCTTAGGCACTCACCCATTTTGGCAAAGTCAGCCCTCCTAAAGTCCAGTACTTCTGTCTTTGTATGGCTTGACTCTATTGCTGTGTTTATTGTGAACCATACTGTTCGATGGTCGCTAGTTCCCAGATGGCTACCCACTTCTACATCTGTGATCCTCTCCATCTCCATTTGAGAGTATCAAGTCTAATATGCTCCCTCTCGAGTGGGCTCCAGTACTAGTTGTCTAAGGCATGCCCCTGTAGGGCATCTAGAATAACTGCACTCTTCGAGTGGCAGCTGCAACTGCACCCAGTTAACATCTGGCATATTCAGATCACCCATCAGCAATATCTCCCCTTTTCTGCCATTCTAAGTATACTTTCTATCATTTCCTTGTCCATTTCCTCCCCGAGAAGGGTCTGTATACAACCTGTGCGGATTGTGGTGCCATTGCCTGTCTCCAAATTTACCCACAGTGCTTCTTCTCCTCCCTGTTTACCCTTTTGTTCTGTTGCTTTTATTCCTTCCTTATGTAAAGAACTACTCCTCCCCTCTTTACCCTCCCTGTCCCTCCTGTAGATAGTGTATCCTGGTATGTTTACGTCCCAGTCATGGTTTTTGTGTACCATGTTTCTGTGACTGCCACGATATCCAGATGTTCCTCCTCCATCAAGGCCACTAATTCAGGAAGCTTGTTACCTAGACTACGGGCATTGGTACTCATTGCTCTCCATTTTTTGATGGCCTTACCTTCTGTTGCAGCATCCCCCACTGACCGTTCTACCTTGGTCTTTTTCTCATTTAGTACCCTGTTTTGTAGGGAGAGGCTGGGATTTTTCTGCTGCTTGTCAGTGCCTCCCCCATTGACTAGTTTAAAAGCTTGCCAATGAAGCATTTAAACCGATTGCTCAAAAGACTTGTTCCCTTCCTGGACAGATGTAGACCATCCTGCCAGTATAGGCTGGTGTCCCTCCAGGTGGAACCCCAGTCCCCAATGAAGCCAAACCCCTGTGCTCCGCACCATTTTTTCAACCATTCATTAAACTGCATGGTGCCAATTACCCTCGCCTCCCCCATGCCTTTGACAGGCAGCACCTCTGAGAAGGATACTGTGTGTGCTACTTGTCTTAGGCCCCTCCCCAACTCTGCAATGTCCTCCTGCACTGCTCTAACCTCATGATGAGCCAAGTCATTTGTCCCTAGGTGGACAATTACGTCCAGCTCAGAATCCCTTGCAGCTGTTGTGATCCTGAGGATGCGCTTCCTGTCCCTCCAAGCCATGGCACCAGGCAGGCACCTTACTTCAGATTTCCCAGCTCCTCCCAGTTCTATCCCCCTAATAATCGAGTCCCCCACCAGGAGCTGCTTCCTTTCCTTGTGGTGTCCTCTGCCTCCTTCCTGTGGGCCTCCCTTGTGACAGTTGTCCTCAGCCTCCTTAGTCTCCTCTGCGGGTGTATCTATAGGGGAGCCGTGCTCCCCCAGAATGGCGTATGGATTGTGGTGTGTAACATCTGACTGGGTTTGCCTCTGTTTCACCATCCTCATCCTCCCTGAGCCCACTGTGGTCCAACTGCTGTGCTTTCTTTGCAACCTCTGAGGTAGTGGTGGTGGTTCTGGTGCGTTGTGACCACTGGCTGGTCAGTCCCCACTGAAGGGGGCGCATGTGCCAGCGTGCCCAACAGACCACGCTGGTACAGGCCGCCATGAGACCCAGGAGGCGCAGGAAGTCCCGGGCAGGGCGCGATTGCCCAACCAGAAATGATTGGGCAAAGGAGGTAAGAACCTCGGCCCTGTCCGCCGGGAGCCGTGCTCTGGCTCGAAGAGAGTCGAGCTCTGCCCCGATGAACAGGATCACCTGCTTCGGCTTGAGTTCTGACTTGGCCTCGTTGATGAGAAGGCCGACTAGAGAGCAAACCTGGAGGGCCAGATCTCTGGACCGCTCCACCTCCTGTCTGGAGGGGGCTGCTATCAGCCAATCGTCCAGGTAAGGGTACACCCGGACCCCTCGGCGCCGCAGGAATGCTGTCACCACTGCCATGCATTTGGTGAAGACCCTGGGAGCTGGAGATAAGCCGAAGGGCATGGCTCGGAACTCGAAGAGGGATCCCTCCGCTCGAAAGCGAAGGAATCTCCGATGTGACGGACGGATAGGGACGTGAAAGAACGCGTCCTGTAGGTCCAGAGAGCAGAACCACACGCCGTGTTCCAGAGATGGTATTATCTGTGCCAGAGTGACCATTCTGAAGGTTCGAGACCTTAGGAACTTGTTCAGGTCGTGTAGGTCGAGAATGGGGCGCCAGCCCCGTCCATTCGGAACCAGGAAATGCAGACATGAACCCCAGGTCTGAGGGGGTCCTCCACCTCCCCTTATCACCTCCTTTGGAGGAGGAGAGCAATGTCGGCTCGAGCGGCCGCCAGTGAGGCTGCGGACCCCGAGGCCCCGAGGTGCGAGACGGCTCTGAAGGGCGGGGCCTGCTCGAATTCTAGAGGCAGGCCTTTTCCCACCACCTCCAGTACCCACCTGTCCGTGGTAACAGCGGACCAGGTGGAAAGGAAGTGTTGGAGCCGTACCCCCCATGGGGGGAACCAGGGGTTAGGTGACGGGGATGGGGGCGACACCCCTCAGCCCGTCACTGGGCAAGCTTGGAGGAGGGACCGGCTGAGGAGCCTCCTGGGCCTTTTCCTCCCTGCTTCCTGTTGGAGGAAGCCGACGGCTTGGGTTTGGGATGCCAAGGTCGAGCCTGCTGGCCCTGACATTGCTGGGACGCGGCATGTGGCGCAGAAGGACAAAGGCTTAGGCTGTGGCTTGTGCCTTGTTCTTCTGAGCGGAAGGGACCGAGTCCAAGGTAGCATTGGACTTCGATCCTCTGCAGGTGACCTTCCACCCCAGGGCGAAGAGGTCAGTCCCAAAAAGGAACATCCGCCAACTTGCTGGGTATCCGGTAAGGTGGATATCCTCAGCCAAGCCCGGCAGCGCGCATGGCCACTGCGGCCGCCACCGACCTGGCACATGAGTCCCGATGTCTAAAGCAGTCTGGAGCTGCTGTTTGGCCACTCCCTGCCCTGGTCCGCACCTGCCTGACCGCAGTCTGCAGATCCGCGGGAAGATGAGCGACCTCATCCAGGAGCCAACAGGGCATGAGAAAAATGTGCCATGAGGGCGGCCGAACTGGCCTGACGAAGGCCGAGAGAGGACGCAGCATAGACTTTTCGCCCGGCATAATCCAATTTCTTGGATTCCTTGTCGGGAGGTTTGTCCACATCCCTGGCGTTCCCGGCACGCCGGAAAACGCTGTCGGTAACCAACCCTCCGCAGAGGGGTGTTCCGAAAAACCGGACAGGGAACCGGTAGGGACCGCATACTTCCTGGCCATTCTGGCCGAAGGCGCAGGGCAGGAAGCAGGGCGCTGCCAAAGCTCCAAGGCCGGACCCACTATGGCCTCGGCCACCGGAAAGGCCTCCGTAGGAGAATCCCCTAGGTCCAGAATCTCCGTGAGGGGATACCTGGCCCGTTTAGAAATGGGTTCGAGCTTCATCCCGGTGGACTCCGAGATGAGCCGAAGCAATCCAAGAAGGACGAAGGGCTATCGTCCACTGACTGTCCTCCCGAGGACTCCAAGTCCATGCGCTTGGAGAAAAGGGAGGAATCATCCTCGGACCTGGAAGAGTCCTCAAAGAGCTGCCTCGAGCCTGAGCCACCCTCCACCTGCCGAGGTTTATCGGGAGTGAGGGTGACAGACAGCCTACGGGGCAAACCCATAGCCGACCGAGAATTTTTGGTCGGAGCCCCAACTAACGGCTGTGGAGGCGGAGGTTCCACCAGAATCGGTGGGCAGCTGGAATTGGCCGAACAACCGGCCTGGGAACAGGCTCCTCGGCTACAACGAGGGGTTGTTTTGGCCGCTCCGGTGACAGCCACTTAATGGCCGGGGAAGACGACTGGGTCGGCTTATTCCCGGTCAAAATGAGCTGTTGCCACATGAGCTCCTCATACCTCCGACGCAACTTGCGCCGAAGCCTCCCCTCGTCCGAGGAAGAGCGGCGGATCGGCTGGACCAGCGAGGATGTCGAGACCGAGACCGAGTCTCCGACTAGGCCGGAAGCAGGAGAAGTGTTGAAATGGCACTCACCGGCTCGGACGATCTCACCAGGCCCGGAACCGGAGGCACAGTCGAGCCGACGGGATCCTCAACTCCACCGGGGAACCGGGGAGAGGGGATTCTCAGCTTCTCCAGCTGACAACCCGTCAAACGGATCGAGAAAAATCTCGACCGCGTCGATGGAAGTCTCGGTCAACTGGCCTGACAGGGACACCGTGAGACCAGTGGCCGAAGCTGAGGGGTCGACCGAAGTCGACTGTTGACAAGAAGGGGAGGGGGATCTTTCCCGCTCCCAAGAGCGTCGACAGTGAGACTTACTCTTGCTCTTTTTGGACCTGAAAAAGGGTCCAGAAGAAGTTGGACCCTCAGCTTTTGTCGAGAGGGTCAGACAAAGCTCCTTGAAAGAAGCCGAGTACGAGGCACCGAGAGAGAGTGGGACAAATGCTGCAGCCGAGGTAGAAGCGGCCCGCGCCGCCTCCTCTTCGAGGGCGATCATCTGCTCGAGCTGATCCGCCGAGACCGCGCCGCGGACACCGTAACTGGACCTCTTTAGATTTCACGGTTGAATTCTCTTCTCGGGCGCCCCAGTTGTATCGGGCAGCACGGTCTTCAAGGACGTGGGCCAAAAAGGACGAGCACAAGTCGCAGGCCTGCGGGTCGTGCTCAAGGCCCAAGCAGTAGACGCACGTGGAGTGCGGATCCGCATTTAGACATCTTCTGCCCGCAAGGGCACCTCCGAAACTGGGAGTCGATTTGTCCATCGCAGCCACGAGGAAAGAAGACCAAGTCTTTTAGCAAAACTTTTGATTTCAACTTTGAAGAATTAGGAACCAGTTCATACGCAGAGCATTAAGGAGGGAACCTGAGCTTCCAAGCCGTAAGGAAGATCTAGCGACATGGAGAGTCGAGTTTTACCACCGGGTGGGTGGGAGGAGCCAGCTGAAGACCTTCCGGCAAGATTTAAAGTGGCAAGGAGCCTGCCAATAAGTGTGGATGAACAACATATCCATGTCCCTAGAACCACTACCTTCTTGGCCACTCAGGTGGCTATCATGCGGAAGCTTCCTCTCGACTTCGTTATCTTTTTGATCTACCATGGGAAGCAGTGGTACAGGAAGGCACAATTAAGAGCTGGGAGAATCTCATGTCTGAGGCAGAACATCCACCACCTCTCCTTGAGGGTGCTGGAACCAGCTGAAGAAACTTGGCACCTGAGCCTTTTCCTTTGGCGTGAAGAGGATCGATCTGAGGGTGACCAGACAGTCTTCACAGAAGCCTAACACATATGATATCCAAGTCTATTTCCCTCGATGAACTGTCCCTCAACTTAGCTTCAAAACTGGCCTGCAAATCTGAATGGGCAGAATGACCTTCTGTCCACAAAAGCACCATGGTTGCTTCTGTGAGCAAGGCCCAATCAATTGTGCCTCCTTGACTGTTTATGTATGCTAATGCATCGGTGCTGTCCAACCTTACCTTCACAGCCCTGGACTGCAGCTGATTTAGGAGACTGGGGTCAGGGTGCTGACCAGCAGGCGAGTGGTGCAGGCCACCATGGCTCCGCAGCCTAGTCTTGGTGGGTTCACTGACTCCTCAGTAGTGGTACCCCCACACTGTGGTGTGCCTAGATCGCCCAACTTTGGGGCCGATCAGAGCACCTACAGGAGGGGAGTACTGTGCCCTGGATAGCTCCGTCGGTGCTGCCCAGTGATGCCAGCTACCTAGGCTGGCCCTCTCTAGGAGGAGGGCTCTTCGGGACTCCGAGGATCGAGGGGCGTGGGGTCAGCACGGTGGCCTTTTTGGGGTCCACCCAGGCTCTGGGAGAAGCCGTGGTGCGGATCTTCGCTTTCCTTCCTGTCTCTTTGAGAAGCCCCATTCTTTTGAGATAGGGGACTGTCCTTCTGGTTCTCTGGCCCAGTCGCCTCGAAGAGATTCTTCTGGGCACAACCAAGGCAGTACCGAAATGGTTGTTCAGCTGTGGGGTCTTACGGGGCACCTTCTTCCGTGGGTGCTCCCGGTCCGCTCCTTAGCCCAGGCGGAGGTCAGCCAACATCTCTTCTTGGCTCTGTCCCCATCCCTCTGCCACATTCTCCTGCGCTCCCAGGCATCCTTGGTCCTAGCGGGCCTCTCTCCTGGGAGCAGTTCAGAGCGGTGGCTGCTCGGTTCCCTGTTTATGTTAGGGCGATGGACAGCCTGGTTTTTCAACCTCCCCCTGTGCAGCCACCCACTGAACAGCCGGTGCCCTCCAGCTCCTCATCCCCCTCTTCTGGGGGAGAGGAACCTTCTGTCCACATCTCTCCAGCTGCTGATCTTGCTGAGTATCCGCGCTTCCTCGTGAGGATGTTGGAGGACTTGCACCTCACTCCTACCACTATCAGCAATCCTGAACACTCGGCATGCCTTTCTAGAGTGATTTTGGCAGAGGCCACCCTTGTGGTGCCACCTTGGCCCTGCGTCGTTGCATTCCTGGCAGAGGCCCTTCTCGGAGTTCCTGCCCCAAGGGATCTCAAGCCAGAGGTATGTGCACCCTGGAGTCTCCAGGTTCCATGCCTCTTCCACAGTCTGGATTGACCCAGTTGGATACTTCTGATGGGCTTCGCCTTTACCGTGACCAGCCCTCAGATCAAGACTCCTCAGATTTTGACTTCTGGGGTAGGAGGACTTTCTGCTCGGCACAGTTATTGCTTCCCATTTCTACACATCAGGCCACTATGCAGCCTATGACAGGTTCTTATGGTTCAGGGTGGGTCAGCTCCTAGCCTCATTGCCTGATACAGACAAACCAGACAAGCCATTGCACTCTCTGCGCATGGCCTGGAGCTAGCAAGGCATAGCGAGGCATCCTGTGATGCCAGCGAGGTAGCTACCAGGAGTCGTGGGACAGCGATCTGCACTAGGGCGGGTGGCATGGCTGTGTCTTTCCCGGTTGTCACCCTTGGCCCGAGTAGGGTGATTAATTCCACACCAGAGAACTTATCTCTTCTCCCATAGAGTGAGATGGCGCTTGGGGCAACTTCCTCCGGGACCCCGTCTCACTCTCCCCACTCGGGCCTCTCCAGGCCCTGAAGGTTCTCCTCTTGGTGTGTCACCCACTGGGAGGCTAAGGGACTTTGTCCCTTAGGGTGTAAAAGAAACCCCTTGAGGGGCTCACTTCTCACCCAACAGTGATGAATGGGGAAGACTGACACAGATAAGATATGAAAATTACGTACCTACCGTAATTATGATTCTGTGTATCTTCACCATTCATCACGATCCCACCCTCCATCCCCCTGGGGCTTCAGTCTCTGGGTCCCCCTCCTTCTCTGTGCCCATCCTCTCCCTCTCCTTTCTTAGGAGCGGGGGCACACAGGGGGAATAATGTTCCGGGGAGAGTGGACAGCGGGGGGGGGCACTCCTTCTCCAGTGCTTTGGCTCCACCCCTGTAGGAGTGGGAGTTGACAGTTGCCCTCCTTTCTCTCCTCCTCCCTGTTCCCGTCCAACCTGTTTCTCCTTGTTTATATAAAAAAAAAAAAAAAAAATTCCCCTTTTGTCACCAATAATCTTTCCTTGAGAGGGTGTTAATTCTCTGTACGCTGTCCTTCTTCCAGAATAGCTGATTCTGCTTATCTGGAGTGTTTGCCAGCAATTCTGTGCCTTGAATTCTGGCAGAAAGCCTTGGGCTACTCCTTGCAGTTCCTATACAATCTGGAGACGGACCAGGGTCTGAGATGTATTAACCTTCTCCCCTCTCTTCCTAAATTCTTTACCCACCCTACCTCCCTCTTCATTGTCCAGAGATTGGGGCCCCTCCCAATCCCTTTAGTTTCCGACTCTCTCCCTTTCTGTCATTATTTCTCCTTTTGGTTCATATATCTTTTCCTTTTTTTGTCCTTTGGACTTCCTTGTCCCACCCTCCACTCCCTTCCTCTTACCTCTTCGGCGACTCAGAACTGGCAGGCAGGCGGAGTCGACGCAGCCTAACGGCCAACCCGCGAGCGCCACGAAGTGCGTCGGCCTCGAGGGCAGCAGATACCCAACAGTGATGAATGGTGAAGATACACAGAAAGATCATAATTATGGTAGGTACGTAATTTTCATTTCCTGGTGGCTATGATGTCTGCTCAACGCATATCTGAATTGCAGGCTCTGGTTGCTGATCCTCCTTGTGACAGGGTGGAATAGGACTTTATCCCAGGTGTTATAGAAAGTGTTTAAATGCAAGGATCTGTGTTATATTCCTTTTCCATCTCTTCTCTGTCTCTGTTGCGCAACTCAATTTTCCTGTGAGACTTCAAATTTCATCACCCCGACAATCTCGCAGTTCTTTGCCTCTCACTGTCCCTCAGTTTTCCCTTGCTGTCTGTTTTTCCCTCTTGCATATCTGCTAATATAAAAATATGTACAAATCCTTATACTTGGTTTTATACTGGGTTGTGGATGGGAGAAGGCACAATTGCCCATAATAACCATCCATTAGTGGGTCCAAATACACCCCCTATCCAAAATATATTTGTCCAGTTAAACATATTCAGATTGTTACATTCCAGTATGTTACTTGGCAGTTTATTCCATAGTCTACATGTCCTTTGAGTGAAAAAATTAAATCTCCCATTTTTGATTGAAGTATCAATTTTTAATTGCTGTTTGAGTCTTTAATCCACTTGTTTTTTTCTGTGGTATAATATCTAACTCCTGCATTAATTCCTTATCGTTTGTAATGTTATACATCAACAGTAAATCTCCCTGCAATCTCCTGGTTTCCAGACTAAATAATTTTGATTTCTGTAGCCTAACTTTATAATTTAACTTCTTCCAACCAGGTACCATTTTGATTAATCTACGTTGGATCCTTTCCAACCTATTTACCTCCCCCCCCTGTAATGAGGGCTCCGCAATTGGGACCCATAATCCAAAAATGGTATTATATATGTCTTACAGAGTGATAATACCAGTAATACTGACCGACTTGAAAATGATCTTTTTATATTCCTTATCATATAATTAACTTTTCTAATAATACTTGAACAATGTTCCATAAAATTCAGATGACTATCAGTAATGATTCCACAGTCCTTTTCTGTGACGACTTTCTTGATTTTTTTTCCCCATTCAACAAGTAATCCTGTTTTTTATTAGATTTGCCCATATGTAGAACAAAACATTTATCCACACTAAAGTGCATTTCATTAACTCTTGCCCACTCCTCCATCTTTTTCAGATCATGTGCTAGTTGATCCGCACCCTTGGCTGTGTCAACTGTTGTATGGAAATGTAACTGATAATGGGATCACTTTTGCTTAACAAATATACAGTGTTACTGTTGAAATAATATATAATTATATTTTGAGATGATTGCAGAAAGCTATTGTAAACTCTAGAGGTTACTTGAGTGCAAATGTTTGAGCCTTTTTCAAAAGCTGTGCAAAGGGGGCCCCAAGAAGCAGTGTGTTCTAGCAGGTCCTCCCAGTCCCCTTGCAGGGTTCCTCGCATCTTGAGGTTGACTATAGTGTCCTCTTTAATTTTCCTTTTCCCTCTTACAGGGAGGTTATTGTGGTGACCTCCAAGCTTATGTAAAACAACAGGCTGTGTTTAACATTGTTGGATTTAGTATGCAATTGCACTGTGTCATAAAATACCTTGATGTATATAGTTATGTGTATGATGCCTGTAAATGTTGAAATGCCATGGCACTAGGTGTTTCTGATAAAGGTAAAAAGTACTAGGTGACTGTATTATAGAAATTAAGTTGGTTGTGTTGTTAAATGCTTGTAAATTGGTACCATGCATTCCTGCTGTAAACTGAGCCAATCTGAAATGTCATGGTGATATGCATATATCCCATGATACTTTGCATTATGGAAGTATGTGATGTGTTTCATTGAAACTTGGCTCATTGTCAATGCCCTTTGGAGTAACCCTTATTCCAGTGCTTCTGCACTGAGGTTCTTTGTCCGTAGCTTGTTTTGTTTTGTTTTTTCTTTTGAGCCCCCACCACCATCACCCAAGCAAACAAGGCAACCATAGGGATGAAGGATTTTCACTGAAAAGTTTAGATCAGTGGGTGCTAAGTGCAGAGGAAGGACATCCATAGTCTGTTGCTGCAAACTAATGTATTGAAGAAGGATATGCCATTGCTGAAGGTTATCTTCTATATTTTGAATAAACATCACACACAGATTGTGTGTTGATACTGAAGTTCGGTGTCTGGTCCATCTGTTATCCCACAACCCCTCCATACACACGGAAAACTTTAGCTAGCAATGTCTGGCGAGGGACCGCTGACAGACATCAGCATGACACTATATAAGGGGCCGTCCCCATGTCTGCCCTCCAGTTCTTTCCCGCCATCGACCTGCATACGCCGGCCCTTGCAGAGAACACTGCTACAGCTGACCGCCATTTTGGATGAGTATTTCCATCCTTTATTTAATTTCCTTCCTTTCAAAAAAAGTAATAATTTTTGTGTATGTCTTCTCCATCTTCCGAATTGCATAAGAATAAGAGCGATTCATGTGGCTCTCGGCTTCCGCACAAAGACTGCCATTCCTCTGTCTGTTCTGCCTGGGATCCAACCATAAGACTGAGGACTGTGCGGCCTGCCAGCGTTTCAAGCAGGTCACATGAAAACTGCATCAACAGGCACTAGAAACCCATATTTTGAAGCTGAAGATGGCTTCCATAGAGAAGGAGTTGCAGATGCTGTGGAGTTCGTCTTCCTCACTGGGGAGGGGTCCTTCGGACTCCCGTAAGAAGGAGGAGGACAAGGAGAAGCACCGGGACCAGGATGGGTCTCCTTCCCACCTGTAGCCTCCTCCGGGGACCACGGACGTCGAACAGCCTTCCTGCAGCAAAGGAAGTGCTCCTCCAACCAAGCCTGCTCCCACTACCATGAAGCAGCCCTTCGGCCCCCCCCCAAACCAGTCACGGTTCATGCAGGCACCTCAGGTTCTTCCGAGGCTTCTGCACTCTTAGGCCTATTAAAGCACACGGGTGTAAGTCCAGTGGCACGGCTGGTAAGTCGGTCGTTGGCTCCGCTGACAAACGCACAGCCTTGGCTGATGAGTCAGACGCCGGCTCCTCTGGCGAACGCCCAGCCATGGTGCTTCTATCTGGCCCCGATAACAGGCCTGACGTTGATCCTCCAGGTCAGTGCCCGCTGTGGCCTGTGCCGCAGGCTTCCCCTGAGGGTTCTCCTTCTCGGGAACCTCCCTCTCCATCTACAGTAGAACCTCTGGCTTTACCTCATCATTCAGAGCTGGAGGGGGAGGAGTGTCCACCTGTCTCCACTCCCAAGGTGCCGACACCGGACCACACTATGCCGGATGTTCCCAGTAACCTGCCGGCACTTTCACCTGAGGATTCCCCGTCTGGGCCCCTTGCTCCTCCCCAGAAGCCAGTAGAACCATTCACGCCGGTTGGCCCACCACCAGACCTGACATTTCCAGGCCCTCCTGACATTCCATTGGGCCTCTGCCAGGTCCATCAGCGCCGCCGTCGGGGACCTCCTCCAGGTCCCTCAGTGCATTCATCGGGGCCTCCTCCTTCAGATCCTCTGACGCCAGGTTACCCGGTTCCAAATTACCCCCGGATACTGACACCAAGGCCTCAGATGCTGGGTTACTCATCTCTGGGCTACCCGCCCTTGTATCAGCCACCTCCGTCTCCTCCTACCCAGCCTCAGGCTGATTTAAGAGCTATCATTCATTCTTGATGGCATGAGGCCAAGACTCTGTTCAAGATTTAGCTGGACTGGCGCCAGCCAGCTGCCACCTTGATGCCAGCTTGCCCAGTTCCTACACCCGGTCTTTCCCCAGTGGAGTCTCATCCTTCCACAGTTGGGTCTGATGTCGGGCCGTGTTTCCAGTCCCTGACTGGAGCTGAAACTCCTGTGCCTCAGAAGGAGCTTCCCTCCAAGGGCTCTGTCTCTGGACAGGAGCCCTTCGTGGGACTCTGAGTCTGACTTGTCCTCGGGCTATGAAACTACTCTGCCAATGAACCTGTGCCAGAGGAATCCCTAAGTCTCTGCCTGAGGACCCGTCCTTTATGGAAATCCTTGGGAAAATCCAGGAGGTGCAAGGTTGGAAGACTGAGGATCATGATCCTAAGCGTAAGAGGCTTGCTGAGCACCTGGACATGCCAGAGGTGTCGCCACTTTTGATCCCTCCCTGGACTGGCTGTCATGAAGACTTGGCCTACATTTTTTGGCAGCAGCAGTCATCGGTGACAGCTGTCTCTAAAAAGGCTGACAGATTATATCATGCTCCTGAGGGTAAGGACCAGCTTAGCGTCCATCCTAAAGGGGATTTGGTGGTCATTAACGCAGCTCATGACCAAACAGCTAAGCCAAAACATATGAGTACCTCTCCTCTGGACAAGGAGTCCAGGTAACTCTGCCAGTTTGGATGGAAATTCTATTTGTTCTCTACCTTGGCTCTTCAAGCTTTAAACTGTGTGGCCCACCTGGTTGCCTTCCAGAAGTCCATTGTGGACCAGTTCAAAGCAGACTTTGACTCCTTGCCTGATTCGGAGGTGAAGTCTAAGATCGTTCAGACAGACCGGATTGCAGAGATTTCATGCCGCCATGCCCTCAGGGCTACATATGATGCTGCGGATGCTTAGGCTAGGAGTACAGCGACTGCTGTCTTCCTGCACAGATACTCCTGGTTAAAGGTGTTGGGTCTAGCCGGCACACCAGTGCAGCAGAAGCGCTACCACTCGTGATGCCAGTGATCCAGGTTCGGGAAAGAGCCAGGGGTGCTGGAGGGCCAGCCGGGAGGAAAAGCTTGAGCACCCGATGAGCAGCTTGCTTCCCGAGGGAGGGAAGGGTGTCAAAGGCTCGGTGCTGTCCTGACCTCTGGTGGAGGCTGGAGGTACAGCAGCCCAGTCCACATGTAGGGGGGAGCATGGTGGGACATACGCGCCTTGACGTCATGACACAACCATGTCTCTGGGGGCAACATGGAAAAAATGGAGCTGGCTTGAGCTTCACCAACGCGAAGAGGTGCCCTTCACCACTCGACCCGTGAGGCCACAGTGGAGGCCCGACGAGACAAGAAGGACTTGGTGGTTCCCTCCACCCCAACCCCGCCTGGGCGGGGAAGCCAAGGCTATGTGGAGGTGCCTGACCGGTGCATCACAGAGTCTAGAAGGTTGGGGGAAGCCCGGATGGATCCAGGGGACAAAAAGAGAAAGTAGAAAAAAAAAAATGGTTTCAGGTCTTGCTAAGGATGTTCAGGCTGACATTCAGTACGCCCCTTTCAGGGTTCTATCCTTTTGGGGTGATGTAAAGATATCATCACCAGTCTACAAGATAGTGGCAAAACATTGCGTCAGTGCACACTATGTACCGCTCTGGTCATAAACCCAAACATAATTGTTCATTTGCCAATAGTGGCATCAGGGTAAGCAGCAGCCTACCAGACATCAGAACAAACATCTGGCTACTTCAGCAGCAGCCACACACACGCCCCCAACCCCCGGCCAAGGCTCAGTGAACCTCCAGAGGTGCTGCCCCAAAACCTGCTGCAGCCGGGACCCTGCCCCTGCAGCCAGCTCAGGGAGAACCAGTAGGGGGCCAATTAGCCAACCACCTGTCGGGCTGGCAGGCAGGTCACATCAGATTCTTGGGTCTTTTAGCTCATCGCTCAAGGTCACACTATAGAATTTCTTGCAAGACCTCCAGAAAATCCTCCAGGTCACTCTTGCTACCCAAGAGATCACATTCCTCTCATAAGAACAGAGATCCAGGCTCTTCTGGAAAAGTCAGCAAAGAGCCAGTTCCTTTGAATCAGGTGAGCAAAGAGATATTACTCCCACTTCTTCTTGGTGCCCAAAAGACTGGACATCTTCTGCCCATTCTGGATCTGAGCATGCTCAATCTGTACGTCAAGTACAAAAAGATTCCGCATGCTGACTGTGCCAGGTTTCTTGCCGCTGCTCCATCAGGGACACTGGCTTTGTGTGCACTGGACATGCAGGATGCCTACCTGCATATCCCAGTCTTCCTTCCCATCGCCGCTTTCTCAGATTTGTCTTCATGGGAGCATTTCCAATTCATGGCTCTCCCTTTGGCCTTACCTCTGCACCCAGGGTTTTTACCAAGTGCCTAGTGGTGGTGGCTGCGACTTTATGCCACCAGAGCATCTTTGTTTTCCCATGCCTCAGCGACTGGCTCCTAACAACCCCATCGCAGGACAGCCTACTGGACTGTTTGTCCAAGACCCTGGCTTTGTTTCCCAGCTGGGTATTTCAATGAATTACCAAAATCTCACCTTACCCGGTCCCAGCACGTGACAGGTTGAATGATGCCATGCCCCATTTGTTATGCAGAAAGAGTTTAAACACAAGGGTCTGTTCTGTCCTCTCCTTTCCCTCTCTTCTCTATCTGGTTGCACAACCAAGTTTTCTTGAGACCTAGAAACTGATCACTCCAACGGTTTCACAATTCTCCACCTCTCACTGCCTTCACTTGCTGTTCAGTCTTTTTTTTCCTCCCTTGCATATCTGTAGTTATAAAAATACGTGTGAATCTCTGTGTAAAACTATATGTGAACTGGGATCCCTTTGTTTAAAATGGTATATATTTATACTGTTGAAATGATTGCAAAATGCTATTTGGAACCTGAGATGCAGTTTTCAAACTCTGCATAGCTGTGAACAAGAGGTCAGTTCTATTTATTTATTTATTTGTTTGTTTAAGAATCAGTTTACAACCTTTGAGCCAGAGGCTCGTTTCCAAAGGTACTTCGTCACATAAAGACATACATTGCGTTTCGGTTACATAGGAAAGATTTGCAAAAAATCAATAGGCATTCACCAGAGGTGCCCACGTCACATAGTGGTCAGACAAATACATTGGGTACTGGGTACATGTAATTGATAACAGGTATTACACAAGTCGGTATCAAGTGAGCATTCTGGTAGATAAACATTGAAAACAGCTGGCACTGGCCAGGTTAAACCTAGGCATGGTGTACAGGGAAGTGGTGGAGGGGATGGTTGGTGGAGAGCTGCCCGGGGCATTGTCAAGAGAAGAGGTGGAGGCTATGTTCAGAGACAGGAGCAGTTACGAGTGCTGAAGATGTGGTTCAAGTGCAGTTTTGAATGTGGAGATGGTGATGGCATTGGTGATGGTGGCAGGGAGAGAGTTAAACCAGGTTGGGGCTCTATAGCTGAAGGACCTCTGGCCACGGCTGGTTCTCGCTCTGGGGACCTTTAGAGTGGTCTTGTAGGAAGACCGTGTTGCAATGGTGGGAGGGCTCTGGTGGATGGATGCCGTTACCCCAGGGGGGGAGAGCCCGAGTAGGGTTTTTTTGGTGAGGAGACAGGTCTGGTATCGGAGCCGTTCATCCAGGGTAAGCAGGTTAGCATCGACATATAGCTGACAGGTGTGTGTGAGCCTGGGGGCACCAGTAATCAATCTGCACGCTTTATTCAGGGTTAGGTGAATTTTGTTCTGGGTTACTATGTTCTTTTTGCTGCACCTGCAAAAACATTGGAAACTGACAAGAACATTCTGTGAGAAAGCACTGTCTCTTAACGAGCTCTCTGTAAAGACTTGTTGTAAAAGAGCAGTGATGTGCTGTACAAGAGAGAGAGAGACTGAGATTTGAAACTGAGAAGAAACACTGGCAGGACTGTTTTCAGTACTGCCTTTGTAAATAGTTATACTGGAACAAATTTTTATTTTGCTGTTATTGAGAAAAATAAAATGTTATTTATGTAGTTTTGAAACTGCTCCTGTTTTTCCTTTACTTCCTGACCTGTGCCTCGATGACACAGTGCCTTCAATTTATTGGGAGTGGTGCTGGACACAGCTTTGGGTCGAGCCTTCCTCCTGTTGGACAGGGCAGAAACTCAACAACAGCAGGCCAGGCAAGTGGACTCCAGCTGTTTGGACCGCGGCCCGCATGGTTTTACGCCTTCTAGGCCTTATGGCAATGCCCATTCCTACTGTTTCCCTAGCCAGGCTCCAGATGCGTGTCTTGCAGTAGAGACTTCGGGCCCAGAGGGATCAGAGATCAGACAATCTGGATCACAGAGTCCTAATATCCAGCTCTATGCAACAGGATCTCTTATGGTGGCAGGATTTGAACAACCTCTGCCGGGGGGTTCCCTTTCAGTGCCCCCCTCCGATCCAGACTCTGACTATGGGTGCTTCTGGTCAGGGCTGGGGTACTTAGCTGGGGGACTGCAGAACCCAGGGATCCTGGTCTCCACAGGAACTATCCCTGCACATCAGTGTGCAAGAGATGTAGGCAGCACTGTATGCCCTTCAGACTTTTAAGCCCTTTCTCCTCCCAGGCTCACTTCTTGTCCAGATGGACAATATGTGCATGGTGTGGTACCTGAACAAACAGGGAGGAACGCATTCCTACCTCCTCTGCAGGGAAGCGATGCGCGTACGAGAATGGGCAGTTCAGCATGACCTCCAGCTGACAGCAGTGCATGTCCCAGGAGCTTAGAACATCTTGGCGGACACTGTCAGCTGCACTCAGGCACAGGCACACGAGTGGGAATTGAGTCAGTCAGTAGCCAAAGACATCTTCGAACTCTGTGGTCGCCCAGATCTCGATCTGTTAGCTTCCCCATACAACGCAAAATAACACAGTTTCTGCTTGCTTGTTCTAGGGCGTGTTTTCTGGTGAGACGACTGTCTCTCTGCTGGACAGGAGGTTTTTGTCGCCTTCCCTCCTACCGCTCATTCTGAGGGTGCTCCTCAAGTTGCAGGAGGAGGGGCTTGCATGATGCTGATTGCCCTTACTGGCCTCGACAAATCTGGTTTCCTGCTTCAACAGTTATTGGTGGAACCACTGGTCCCTCTTCCATTATGTCAGATGCTTCTCACCCAGGAGCAGGGCAGACTGGTCCATCCGGGTCTCAAGTCCCTTCAACTTCACGCATGGTACCTTCTGACATAGCTGCGTCATGCTTCGGAGTATCTGCCAGAGTTGCCAGAGTCCTCATTGAGGCTGGGAAGCCATCCACAAGAACTACATATGCGATGAAATTGAAAAAGTTTTCATCTGGGCAGCCTCCGAGGGTTGGGACCCTTTTTCCTGCCCAGCTCCACAGGTCATGGTGTACCTGTTGCATCTTTCAGACCTTGGGCTCAGCTATTCTTTACTGAAGGTCCACCTGTCTGCCATTTCTGCGTACCATGCTCTGGTGGATGGCAGAACCTTGGCTCAGCTGGAGGTTTCCAAAACCATCCTGAAGGAATCTTCCACTTGAAATCCCTGGTTGAACCCTGTTCTACGTGGATTTGAACTTCATACTAGAGAAACTTCACTTTGCCTCCTTTGAACTATCCACAAGTTGCGAACTACGCTGTCTGTCTTGGAAAGCGCTGTTTTAGTTGATATTATTTCTGCTTGAAGGATTTCTGTGCTTCAGGCCTTGATGTAAGGAGCCTTATTTGATTTTCATAGAGACCGGGTGGCTCTGCTTACAAATCTTTAGTTCTTACGAAGATAGTTTCTGAGTTTACCTTAAATCAGGCCATACGCTTGCCAGTATATTACCCTGAGCATTCTAATCAGGGGGAGGCACTTCTACACACATTGGATGCGTACAGAATTTTACGTTATTACACAAATCAGACAAAATCTGTCCGTAAGACAGATCAGCTCTTTGTTTCCTTTGCACCCAAAAGGGAGTGCGCCGCAGTTTCCAAACAGTGTCTGTCCAAATGGTTAGCAAACTGCATTCTGTTTTGTTATCAGAAGTATAACAAACCCTTGCTGGGGGAGGTTAAACTGCATTCAGCCAGAGGCATGGCTGCATCTACTGCTTTTTTCAGAAATGTCTCTGCCACAGAGATTTGCACGGCAGCTACTTGGAGCTCTGTCCACACCTTCACTAAGCAGTACAGTCTGGACATTGCTTCTAGGCACAGGGCTGACTTTGGACTAGCTGTCCTTCAGGGCCTCCTTTCTTAAAGTCCCTGCCTACTGCACTTTTCCTTCCTCCCATGTTTCAGTCCTTCTCTGATTCACACTGCTTGGGACTCAGTCCTCAAGGTTATTGCCTACTGCAAGAACCCTCTTGAAGCAAGATAGTAGAGTTATGTAAGAACTTATCGTAAAAGTAGATCTTCTAGAGAGGCTCTTCAGTAGGTAACCTCTTTCCCCTCTCTCCTTCCCCAAGTTTCTGTTGCTTTTTCTTCCTAGCCTATCTTTGGCTTTAGGAACCCACTCCTTCTCCTGTTGGACCTAATTAGGTCTCCGACAGGAGAACTGGAGGGTGGGCTTGGGGACCACCTTTTATATAGCATCACGCTGACGTCTGTCACCTGACATCGGGGGTCAGTCCCCCGCCAGACATTGTTAGCTAAAGTTTTCTGTGTGGTCCTAGCATCTGACCGCTCAGTCCTTAAGGTTATTACCTACTGCAAGAGCCTCTCTCAAACATCTACTGTTATGGTAAGTTCTTACGTAACTGTACTTTGCTATGGTAGCTTCATCTCAGGTCCCTACATCCAATAGATTATATCATCTCCAAAACCAAGATAACTTAAATGGGGAGCATGGAGGTATCTCACTCCCAGAAAGGTTGGTTATTGGTTATTCCATGATCAGATTTACAGATAGCCACATCTGTAGAATAGCCAGAGAAAACACAACTGTGTCTTGTCTTTGTCGTTGAGGTACAGGTCAGGAAGCATAGGAAAAACAAGAAGCAGTTGTAGAATTCGCAAAAAGTGTTTATTAGTACAGTATGCGCCAGATTAAACGGACACGCTTGTAACGGGCGTCTGCTTCTAATGGATGAATCCTGATTGCCAAATGCCATTTCCTGTATGGCTCAATGCTAAAATATCCTGATTAAGCGGACCTGTGATTCCGCATTTAGCGGCTACCTAGTGTTAGTTTTAGAGTCAAGCTGATGGGAGTGCTACATTTGAGTCGATTGAAAGCTGGTCCCTACTTTACTTTTGCTGTACAAAATTGACAGCGTGTAATGAAACATATCGCAGCAGTCCAGGACACAGTATGACCCCAGCACCTCCCTATGTCAGCCATACCCCTCACCCGAATGAACACTCACCTCAATGTGTCACTTGCCTACAGCTCCTGGTCTGTCTGTCATGAGATGCTGCACTGAGTTTCTTGCTGTAAGTCTCTCCCCCCCCCAACACAGACGGCAGTATGCAGTACCATGCAGAGAGAGTCAGTCTGCTAGGGAGATGCTGCTCCCGATGTCCTTCGGGAGAAAAAAACAGGATCTGGGACAATTCATACTAAAGGAACTGTAACTCACTGTATGTAGCTTTTGCTGTTCATTATCTGTATCCAAAGTTCCCCGATAACAGTTTCATTGATGTAACGGATGCCGCCTGTAACGGACAAAATACCACGTCAAACTAGTCCGTTACAAGCGACGCATACTGTACTAGCAGTAACATTAAAAAAAAAAAAATTTTCAGAATAACTATTTACAAAGGCAGAATAAACAGAGAAGTTCCATATGAGTTTTCCTTTAATCTCTTTGTGTGTCTCTCTCTTGCAAGAAACTGCAGCTCTGTCTTATAAGTCTTTGCAACCCCCCAGCAAGCATCCTGTTTTTTTCTAAAATGTTCTTGTAAATTCAGGCAGATGCAGAAAGAACACAATGTCCCAAAACTGAGGCCCCTTCTCCACAGCTTCTGAAAAAGGGCTTAAAAATTGCTCTCAGATTAACCCCTTGAGTTCCCAATAGCTTTTTGCAGTCATCTCAAACTATAATTATATACATTTCAACAGTAATGCTATATCATTTCTTTTTATCTTACTTCTATTTATTTCACCCCTTGCGGAGTGGACCCCTAGTGATCTCCGGCCGCTGGCACCCGCAACCCCGGGCCAGGTCTGGCGCGCGGATTTATTCCCTCCATACACACAGGGCCAGCCTTTCATCGCTCCGCACACCAGTAAAGGCGCCTCTCGTGACCGGGGGCACAAGGCGCAGCCATCAGCCGCCGAGATCGCCATGCTATTTTCTGCATTACTTTTCCCCTGGGGAGCCGGACGTGCAATGGCATCAGAGCATGTCCCTGCTTTGATGCCCTGCCACCTCCCCCCTTGCTATGCATGCGAGTTGTAGTGCGGCTGGCCTCCGGCAGTCGCTGCTGCAGTGCAATCGTTGCCCTACCCTCCCCAGAGGAAGGAGAGCGGTTGTGGGATGCTCAATCCTTCCTCTCCCTGCCACCCTGGCCGTCTGAGTCTATTCCCAAACCCGGGTTGCCGGCGGTGGTGAGGTGTGTGGCGCCCAGCCCACATCTATCTCTGCAATATTACTATTTCCTAAGGCACACCCCAAACATCTAACTATCCACAGAATCAACTGGTATAATAGCAATGGTTTAACATTACCAAATAACTGGGAAGTTTTCAGTAAAAAAAAAATCTATTCTTTCCAGATGGCCTACACCTTAACAAAGCGGCAAGATTATTACCCGAAATTTAGAAGATACCTCAGTACTGTGAGTTTAAACTAACAACTGAGGAAGAACCCTATCATGTGCACCATAAAGAAAAAATATTTCCTCCTAAAGAAGCTAAAAGCAGCATACCCAATTTACTCTATGAAATAACTGTCCTATCATTTAATGCCAGGAGCATGAACAATAAACTAGACGAGTTACATGCATTTATCATAACTAATCCATGCGATATTTCTGTCTGCGAGACTTGGTGGACAGAGAAGACATCAGATTTCAGAGGGGGGCTCAATAGGATGGATATACCCTATATAGTCGTAATAGCAAAAACCAGAAAGTAGTTGTAAAATGTTTATTTTTTACACAGGAACATCTTTTTCACATCATAAGGTCTGAGACCCATTTTCAAGACGGTCCTGGCTAAGTAAGTTTATCTAAAAGACACTAAATACAAAAGCATACAAATACCAAATATCATATTCTAGGGACATGGATATGTTGTTCATCCACACTCATTGGCAGTATCCTTGCCGCTTTAAATCTTGCCGGAAGGTCTTCAAGTTGCTCCTCCCACCCACCCGGTGTATAACCTCGGCCCGCCCCATGACGCCAGATCTTCCCTACCGCTTGGAAGCTCAGGTTCCTCCTTAACGCCTCGCGCTTGTGACTGGTCCCTATTTCTCCGCTTATGGATTTAAAAATAATATTTTGCAAAGACTTGTCTCGATCCTCACGGCCGCGGCGGATAAATCGACCCGATTGGAGATGCCCATGCGGCAGAAGATGTCTCGGACGGATCCACACTCCACGCGTGTCTACTGCTAGGCCTTGAGCACGACCCGCAGGCTTGCGACCAGCTCTTCTTTCTCGGCTCACGCCCCGAAGAAGACCCGTATGCCCGATTGCAACTGGGCTGCCCCGTAGAAGCGCTTTCCTCCGTGAAGTCTAAGGAGGCCTGCTGGTGTGTCTGGGGCGGCGGCTCTGGCGATCAGCTCGAGCGGATGGTCGCCTCAAGAGGAGGCGCGGTCAGATCTTCCTCGCCGTGCATTTATCCCGGCCTCTGGGTTCTTCCACACGGCTTCCTTTAAGGAGCTTTGTCTGTCCTCTCCACTAAAGGAGAAGGCCTGCGCCTGCTGGACCTTTTCTCGGTCCAAAAGAGGGACAAGGGTAAGTCCCTCCGCTCGACGCCTGGGAGCGGAAGGTCCTCCCCGGGCCGCCGACCGTCAAGCTCGTCGATCGCCAAGCTTCGCCATCAGTCTCACGGGTGTCCCTCACAGGTCAGTTGACCGAGACTTGACTGATGAAGTCTAGATTTTTCGACTCCATTGGACGGGCTGTCGCCTTTAGCAGCCGAGATTCTCTCCCGGTTCCCCGGGAGGAGTTGAGGATCCGTGGCTCGCCTGTGCCTCCGGTTCCGGAGCCTCGGATGGACCTTCCGAGCCGAAGGGAGTGTCGGGTTCCGCCGACACCTCCCTGCACCGACCCCGAAATTCCGGGACTCTCGGTCTGTCTCGGGACCTCGCGGTCCAGCCGCTCCCCACCGCCATAAGGCGGTCTCGGTCTCGGTATCAGCGTAAGCGGGCGGCCGGGCTGCCCTCGCCCTCCCTCCTCGGATGAGGGAGGCTTCGGGCGAAATTACGCCGAGACGGCAGACCTATGTTGCAACAGCTCCTCCTGGCCGGGAATAAGCCGACTCCGGCGCCTTCCCCGGCCATTAAGTGGCTGTCACCGGAACGGCCGACACAACCCCTCGACTTGCCCGAGGAGCCTATACCCAGGCCGGTTGTTCGGCCAAAACCAGCTGCTCCACCGATTGCGGTGGAACCTCCGCCTCCACAGCCACCAATTGGGGCTCCGACCAAGGATTCTCGGTCGGCTAAGGGTTTACCCCATCGGCTGTCAGTTACCCTCACCCCCGACCGACCGGCAGGTGAGGGTGGCTCAGGCCAGAGGAGTTCTTCGAGGACCCTTCCCGAGTCCGAAGATGATTCTCCTTCTTCTCAGCGACTGGACTTGGAGTCTTCAGGAGGTCAGCCAATGGACGATAGCCCGTCGTCCTTCCTAGGACTGCTTCGCTCATCTCGGAGTCTACCGGATGGAGCTCGAACCCGCTTCCAAACGGGCCAGGTATCCTCACGGAGATTCTGGACCGAGGATCTCCGACGAGGCCTTTCCGGTGGCCGAGGCCATAGTGGGTCCAGCACTGGAACTTTGGCAGCGCCTGCTTCCTGCCCTGCGCCCGGCCAGGATGGCCAGGAAGTATGCGGTCCCTACGGTTCCTTGTCCGTTTTTGGAACACCCTCTGCTGAGGGGTTGGTTACCGACAGCGTTTTCCGCGCACCGGCAACGCCAGGATGTGGACAAACCTCCTGACAAGAGTCCAAGAAATTGGACTATGTCGGGCGAAAGTCTACGCTCCTCTCTCTCGGCTCGGCCAGGCCAGTTCGGCCGCCCTCATGGCACATTTTCTCATGTTCTGTTGGGCTCCCTGGATGAGGTCATCCTCATCTTCCGCCGATCTGCAGACTACGGTTACAGGTGCGGGACCAGGGCAGGGCAGTGGCCAAACAGCAGCTCCAGACTGCTTTGGATGTAGGGACTCATGTGCCAGATCGGTGGCGGCCGCAGTGGCTATGCGTCATGGCTTATTGAGATATCCACCTTACTGGATACCCAGCACGTTGGCGGATGTTCCCTTTTGGGACTGACCTCTTCGGCCCTGGGGTGGAAGGTCACCTGCAGAGGATCGAGAAGTCCAATGCCACCTTGACTCGTCTCTTCCGCTCAGAAGGACAAAGGCTCGAAACCACAGCCTAAGCCCTTCGTCCTTCTGTGCCCCTGGCGCCGCCTGCCCAGTGTTAACGTTAGGGCCAGCAGGCTCGGCCTCTGGTATCCCAAACCCAAGCTACTTCGGCTCTCTAACAGGAGCAGGGAGAGAAGGCCCTGGAGGTCCCTCGGCCGGTCCCTCCTCCAAGCCTGCCCAGTGACGGGCTGAGGGGTGTCGCCCCATCCCGCCACCTACTCCTGTCCCCTGTGGGACGGCTCCGCACTTTGCTCCGCCTGGTCCGCTGTTACCACGGACAGGTGGGTCTTGAGGTGGTGGGAAGAGGCCTGCCTCTGGAATCGAGCAGGCACCACCCTTCAGAGCCGCCGCCTCGGGGGCCTCGGGATCCCCAGCTCACTGGCGGCTCGTCGAAATGACATCACTCTCCTCCTCCAGAAGGAGGTGGTAAGAGAGGTGGTGGACCCTCCTTCAGACCCAGGGTTTGTGTCCAGGTACTTCCTGGTTCCGAAGCGGACGGGGGCTGGGCGCCCCATTCTCGACCTACACGACCTAAACAAGTTCTAAGGTCTGAACCTTCAGGATGGTCACTCTGGCTCAGATAATACCATCCTTGGAGCAGCGTGTGGTTCTGCTCTGGACTTGCAGGAGCGTTTTCCGCCCCTATCCGGTCTGCCTCACCAGAGATTCCTTCGCTCGAAAGGAAGGATCTCTTCGAGTTCCAAGCCATGCCTCGGCTTGTCTCCAGCTCCCAGGGTCTTCACCAAATGCATGGCAGTGGTGACAGCATTTCTGCGGCGCCGAGGGGTCCGGGTGTACCCTTACCTGGACGACTGGCTGATAGCAGCTCCCTCCAGGAAGGAGGCGGAGTGGTCCAGAGATCTGGCCCTCCAGGTCTGCTCTCAACTGGGCCTCCTTATCAACGAGGCCAAGTCGGAACCCGAGCCAAGCAGGTGATTTTATTCATCGGGCGCAGCTCGACTCTCTTCGAGCCAGAGCGCTGCTCCGCGCGACAGGGCCGAGGTTCTTTCCTCCTTTGCCCGATCATTTCTGGTTGGGCATTGCGCCTGCCCGGGACTTCCTGCGCCCTGGGTCTCATGGCGGCCTGTACCAGCGCGTGGTCCGCTGGGGCCTGGCTGGAACATGCGCCCTTCAGTGGGGACTGGCCAGCCAGTGGTCACAACGCCGCGATCCCTTGACCAGCTTGTGTCGGTGACACAGGGATGTGGAATGCTCTCCAGTGGTGGACCGCTCCAGATCAATTGCAGGAGGGCATCCTGCTCGTCCCGCCCGAGCCGACGGTCTCTGTCGACCGATGCCTCTGATGGGTTGGGGTGCCCATCTGGGGAACACCGGGCTCATGGCCTCTGGTCCCACCGGAGTCCCGATGCCACATCAACCTGCTGGAGCTCCGAGCGGTCCGCCTAGCTCTCACCGCCTTTGCTCCGTTCCTCCGGGGTCAAGTGGTCCGAGTCCAGACGGACAATACCACGACCATGTACTATCTAAACCGCCAGGGCGGGACGCGCTCCATGCTTCTATGCAAGGAAGCTCTCCGATTTTGGTCACTCGTGCGCAGCCTGGAGGCGGATCTCCTAGCCATTCACGTGGCAGGAGCCTCCAACACCCTGGCCGATGCCCTGAGCCGGATAGGGGCTGCATCCCACGAGTGGTCTCTCCTGCCGGAGGTAGTACAGCATCTGTTCTCCCTTTGGGGCACACCTCAGGTGGACCTGTTTGCCTCCACGGAGAACGCGAAGCTGAGTCTGTTCCATGCCCGCCCCCCTCAGCAGGGCTCGCTGCAGGGGGATGCCTTCTCGAGGCAATGGACCCCGGGCCTCTTTTACGCCTTTCCCCCATTTCCCTTGATCCACAAGGTGCTTCTCAAGGCGAGGAGGGACAAGGCGCAGGTGATTCTGATAGCCCCAGACTGGCCTCGCCAGTTCTGGTACCCAGATCTCCTCAGTCTCAGCTCCAGGACTCCGCGGCAGCTTCCAGCTCGCCCGGACCTGCTCTCAGTCAATCAGGGGAAGGTGTTCCATCCGGACCTTCAATCCCTGCACCTGACGGCCTGGTTCCTGAGCGGCTAGAGTTCCAGGCTTTAGGTCTTTCGGCGAGGTCCTCAATGTAGTTAAGGCGTCCGTATGAAGTCGACCAGAAAATGCTATGCCTTCAAATGGAAAAGGTTTTCCATTTGGTGTCAGGGCAAGGGCTTGGACCCTTCCTCCTGTTCCTTGGCAAGCATCTTGGACTATTTATGGTCCCTTCTAGTCAAGGGCTTAGGTCGACGACCTAAGGGTGCACCTGGCAGCCATCTCTGCTTACCGGGCGCGGCCGGAAGCAGTCGGTGGCAGGAGAAGGTGGTCTGCGCTTTTCAAAGGCCTTGATACATTTCCTCCAGTTCGGGAACCCCACCTCGTGGGATCTACTGCTGGTACTGGCAAAGCTCATGGGCAAGCCATTCAACCTATGCACAGGTGTGCTCTCTCTCACCTGTCGTGGAAGACCGCCTTCTTGGTGGCTATCACGTCAGCCAGAAGGATGGGAGAGCTCCAGGCGCTTTCCATCGAGTCTCCTTACCTGGTCTTCCACAGGGACAAGGTTGTCCTGTCCCACCGAAATTCCTTCCGAAGGTGGTGTCGGAGTTTCACCTTAACCAGGTGTTGACTCTGCGGTGTTCTACCCAATCACACCTCGGAGGCCTGAATATAGGCTCCATACTCTGGATCCTAGAAGGCACGCTTTATATAAGGAGCGACGGCTGAAATTGGGAGAGGTTCCAGCTGTTTGTCACCTACGCTGAAGCCGCATCTGGCAGACCTGCAGCCAAGCGGACGATAAGCAGGTGGGTAACCTCCTGCATAGATCTCTGCTATAAGTTAGCGGGCATGGAGCCTCCCAGAGGGATAAGAGCTCATTCTACCCGCCATACTGCTGCAACGGTGGCTGCTTCCAGGGGACGCCCTATCCAGGAAATCTGCAGGGCTGCTACCTGGAAGTCAGCAAACACCTTCATTACCCACTACCACATCGACCTTGAGTCACGCCGGATGCTGGTTTTGGGGCCTCGGTTCTCAGTGTCTCTTTCCCAAGTAAGTATATGGGGAAATGCGTCTTGCCTCCCTCCTCCCGGAGAACTGCTAGGAGTCTGCCAATGAGTGTGGATGAACAACATATCCATGTCCCTAGAAATACAGGTTACTCACCTGTAACAGGAGTTCTAGGAATGGTATATATTTGTTCATCCTACACTTTCCACCGACCTCGGCTTGACGCACAACCTGAGCTTCCAGCGGGCCAGATCTGGCGTCATGGGGCGGAGCCGAGAGTTATACCACCCGGGTGGGTGGGAGGAGCAAGCTTGAAGACCTTCCGGCAAGATTTAAAGCGGCAAGGATACTGCCAATGAGTGTGGATGAACAACATATACCATTCCTAGAACTCCTGTTACAGGTGAGTAACCTGTATTTTCATACTAACAATGTTGTTCTATGCAGGTATTGCTTCTATCTATTAAAGTGCATATCCAACTGTAGTACATTCATGTGGGGTTTGACACATGAAAAGTGGCGGAATTGCAATGTACATCAAAAATAACATCAGTTCAGTCGAAATCTCCCCACTCTACCATAGAGTCTACGTGGATTGGAATTTGTGGTGGATATTCACAATCCATAATAATTGGAACCATCTATCATCCCCCAGCATCCTGGATGGAGGTCACAGAAAATCTTATTTCTGAAATTGAAGTGGCAGGGTTAGTGGTTTTAGGTGACATCAGTATGCCAGAAATAAACTGGACAGAAAACCATGCAATAAGCACTGCGGGCAAGACATTCCTGGACTGCTGTACTAAAACTAATTTAAAACAGTATATGACTGAACCGACAAGAGGACAAAATATCCTGGACATGGGGTTATGCTCCAATTATCTATGCTAAATTAACTGTGTCACAGGGCCCCGTATAGGAAATATTGACCATAATTCCATTACATTCCTAATTAAATATGACTATAAAGCATTGAATGGCCATACTGACATTTTCCTCTAAAACAGGGCAGACATCAGTAAAATACACCAAACCTAACACAAAATTGACTGAACCCCATTTATTGGAAGGTAAATCTGTGGATGAAATGTGGAATATATAATTAAAAACTCATTCTGGGTACTAGTGAGAAATAATATCCTCAAAATAAAGAAGGAAAGAAAGAATGCCAAATGACCGATGTGGCTTAACACTAAAATAAGAAGTCTCATTAAGAATAAAAAAACAGATGTTACAAAAAAACATATGAAAACTCATTCCAGGGCAGTATTATCTAAACAAAGCATAGAATGCATGCAAAGGCAAAATTAAAATGGCAAAAAAGAGGCAGAGTTAAAGCTGGCACAAAACGCAAAAAATGATAATTATAAAGCCTTTTATGCTTATATAAACTCATAAAAAAAAAAAAAAAAAGGTGGGCCCACTATCACATGAAAACAACATCATAACAATGGACCCCAAAATGGTATCCCTGTTCAATACATATTTTTTGTCAGGTTTACAGGTAAAAGATTAAATACCCGACAAACTCAATAGTGAGAGCCTAAGCAGAGTAGAAATTAAATTAGAAGACCTCAAACTTAGAATCAGCAAACTGAAACCAAATGCTTCATGCAGTCCTGATATGGTTTCTGAGCAGATATTACAAATTATGTCACATTTTCTTCTGCTTCCACTAAAATTCTCTTTGAAGAGTCTATCAACACAGGAAATATTCGCCAACTGGAAGATGGCACACGTAGTGCCAATCCACAAACGAGCAACCAAGTCAAAGTTAGTAACTATGGACCTATCAGCTTAACCAGTGTTGTGTGTAAAATTCTTGAAGGGTTTGTTAAGGATATACTTACTTCCCATATGGAATTAAGTGATCCAGATCAACACGGTTTCAGAAAGGGTAGGAGCTGCACTACCTGTTTGCTCTATTTTTATGAGAACATTAGTGCCGCACTTGATAATGGGATTCCATGTGACATTGTTTAGATTTCAGTAAGGCTTTTGATGTCTTGCCACATTTGGCCATCATTGAAAAACTAAAGTCCCTCAAACTAGATGCAATCCTTATAAACTGGATCACTGAATGTTATCCTGTCGGAAACAAAGGGTACTCATAAACAGATATACATCTAGGGCTGGATATTCAAACTGCGCCATTCATAGGCGCAAGCCCTTGCGCTGCGCGAAACAGTTGCGCAGGGGTGTGTCCAAGGCGATAGTCAAAGGAGTTGCGCTATTGAGCAACTCCTTTGAATATCACTCCCCAGCCACAGCCACTGTGCATGGCGCAGTGGAACTTGCGCCACCGCAAGTTGACAGAGTGGAGCATTCAACTTGCGTGTGGCTAGTACCATTGGCGCCATCGCAAAATCCCCATATTCAAAAGGTGACATGCAAATGAGGCTATAATTCATGCAAAGGCGGGGGCCATTTGCATCTGATTAGGCCCCATTTGCATGCCATTAGCATACGGTTGCTCGATCCGAGGACTTGCGCCTGCGGCGCCCTGCCGAGCAGCAACCGTCGAGGACTGGCGCCCTGCAGCCTAATCGCGGGCAAAACAGTGTAGAATCCCCCACCCGTCCGATCGCGGGCATGGTTTAATTCCTCCCCCAACAGCCCAATCGCGGGCAGCAATGTGGCTCTCACCCCCGAGCGTATCCTGGTGGTCCAGTGGACGAAAAGCCCGATCGCGGGCAGTAGTGTAGAATCCCCCTCTCCCGAATTCAGCCCTGGTGGTCTAGTGGCACATCCCTATCGCGGGATATAAATGCTGCACAAATCTCCCCCAACATTGCCCTGGTGGCTGGTGTCCCCCTCCCCACCCACCCACAAGCCCCCCACCCGCTCTGCCCCCCCACAGCCGGCGGTGTGCAGCAGCATCCCTCCGCCTGCCGCCCGGCTGACGACAACCCGGTGGGGCTGCCGCCATGGTGCAGAGAAGAGCCAATGGGCGTGCAGCCCATACCGTACATGACAGTCCAGTTTTGTGAATGATAAAACTGGATTGTCATGTCTGTTATGGGCTACACACCATTAACTCTTTCTCGCACATCGGGCATGCAGCCCTACCGGGCTGTCAGTTCGGCGGGCGGCGGGCGGCAGGCAGGAGGGATGCTGCCGGCTGTGGGGGCGTGAGCGGGTGGTGGTCTTCGTGGGTGAGTGGGAGGGGGGACACTAGCCACCAGGGCAATGTTGGGGGATTTGTGCAGCATTTACATCCCGCGATCGATGTGCCACCAGACCACCAGGGCTGAATTCGGAGGGGGTTTCTACACTACTGCCCGCGATCTAGCTTTTCGTCCACTGGACCACCAGGGATGATTTCGGGAGGGAGGGGTTTACACAACTACTCCTGCGATCGGGCTTTTCAACCACTGGACCACCAGGGATACGTCGGGGGCCACATTGCTGCCCGTGATCGGGCTGGTGGGGGGGGGATTAAACTGTGCCTGCGATCGGGCCAGTGGGGATTTATAGTCGGCTGCCCGTGATCGGGCTGCGGGGGTACAGGGACTGGGTTGGGGGCCAGCCACAGGTGGCAGCTGCTGTGTTGCACCCTGCAATGCAGCAGCTCACCTGTGGGTGGCCCTCAACTTAAGCCTTTTTTTTTTGGCTCAAAGTTGTGCAGGCGCAGGTTGGGGGTTGTGCCTGCACAACTCTGCTACACCCTGCTGAATTCGGGCTGTGCAGTTTATGCATGGTTCCTCCCCTCCAGTTCAGCATGCATTCATTTGCATTGCGCTGTTGCTCAACATGTTTTCTGTGTGAACTGCCTCCTGCTGAATATGGCAGAATGGAGCAAGTTCGGACTTCGCGGGCGCAACCCTATTAGCAGCATGGCGCAACCCTTTGAATATCTGGCCCCTAGTGTCAGAGAAGTAACAAGCGGGTCCCCAAGGATCTGTGCTGGGGCCTGTCTTATTTCAGATATTTATCTCCGACCTAACAACAAATCTGAACTGTTGGGCGACTGAATATGCTGACGATACTAAAATAGGCGGACCTTGTAGTGACTCTACTGAATCAGGCTACCTCCAGCAAGACTTGGACTCTGTTTCTGCATGGATTCAAAAATGACAGATGAAATTTAACTCTGATAAGTGCAGAGTGATGCACATAGCAAGGGATAACCAAATGATGAGTTGTACCTTATGTGGCATTCCTTGCACTAAGTCCACCACTGAAAAAGGTTTGGGCATTTTGGTATCCAACACTTTGAACACCAATGAACAAACTAACGCTGCTATTAAAAATGTAACAATATAATTTAGTCCATAAAAGAAACATAGTAACAAGAGATAAAAGGTCTTGACCCCTTACACCTATGTTCTCCCCCCAATTTGAATGTGCTTCTCAGATATGGTTCCCTTTTAGAAAGATAGAGAAAAACTGAAAGAGTTCAGAGAAGGTGCATTAAATGTACCACTGGACTAAAGAATATGGAATACCAGGAAAGGCTGTTACAGCTTTATTTAATGTTTCTTGAAACTAGAATGCGCTCCGATTTGCTGTTCATGTATCATGTTTGCAAGACCCATTTCTGTTCACGAACTGGGTATTTCTTTCAAACGTGGTAATAAAGAAACTAGGGGTCATCCTCTCCAGATAAGGAGTAACAGATTTAGGCATAATCACCGGAAACATTTCTACACCACTAGGGTTGTGAATCCCTGGAATCCATTACCTGAAAACATTATTCTAAGTTAAAGCAAAACTGAATTCAAACACAGACTGAACAGGTACGTCGCATCTGGTGCTATACTAACATACTTTTGGGAATAGGCGCTTCAGAGCTCAATTGGCCTCTCTCTCCCCCACACAGTCCTCAGTATGAGAATAGCTTTTGCCCAACTAGGGGTCCTTATCTTGCTCTTTGTCCTGATCTTGATTATGTTCATTTTGTTGTCCATGTGTTTCATTCTCAATATTTTATTTTTATTAGCTTTGTCTGCTGTTTTCTGTTCTTTGGGCTCATTCTTCTGATTGATTTATTAGGACTTTGATTTTGTTATTTGCAGACTCTGCTGCATGTTTAGATGATATTTCCTGGTTCTTGTTACTCTCAAGGTTCCTCCACTTTTGTGTTACCTTTACTGTTTTTTGGTTTTGAATTAGGAGAGTGGCTTTAAAGGTCTGTTATTCTTTAGAGCTTACTTGCTTTGTTGGATCCATATTTTGAGGTCTTATCTGAGTGGGATGTTATGTCTGGTTTTTCCCTATACGATTTCAGTTTTACCACGATGTTCTGATCCTCCTCCCCAGGGATGTCCAGGACCTTACCCGCTAGTGAGTATTCTATGTCTTTTTGCTTGCTGCAGATTAAATTTTTTCTTAAATGGATTGGAGATGCAATAGGAGAAATTGGTGCAGTGATTTTCAGTTGTAGAGAGGATAGGAAAAAATCAATTTTTGATTTATTTGTTTTGTCAAATGTTGCTCTTTCTCTGTATGATTTTCTTTCTGCTTCTATTTCGATGGTTTTAAAGATTTTCCTCTTCTAGGCTTTGGATTAAGCCTTTTAGGACTTGGCTCCGGTGATTTTTGATTTTTTTTCCTGTTCGTTTTCTTGGCTTCGTGTAAACGGAAAGGCAATCAGTCTCAGACCATATTGTTTGATATCTTTAAGCAGCTATTTATATCTGCAGGTAGCATTGTTTTGGCCATCATTCTCCTGGTTCCCCTCATAAGTGGCAGTTTAACGTGGCATCTCAGTGAACTTCTGAGAAATCGAATACTGGCTTAGTGACCCCAGCTAGCATGATAATATTCTTTTTTGCTTTTTGTTTTTCTCTAAAGGTCAGATGGGCATATGACTAGCTATTAGACAGTGGAGACTGTCACAACCCCACTCAGCAGGTCAGGCCCTCTGCTCCCACAGTACCAACCTCCGAGCTCAGTATTGTGAACAGGGTAACCCTCCTGTCTGTTTTGTGGGTCCGAATCACCTTTGGTCTCAAGTTCTGGAAGGATTCAAACTGTGAACCTCTTGCTAGTGTACCGAACTGTACAGGGTCAGATAATTCTGCTTTTTGAGGAATGCCAGATATCTTTCACCTACGGGCACCTAACCAGGTATACAAAATAAACCCTTAAAAACTCTATGAAATACCTTCGATAAAATTCTTACCTTTTGCCAGTTTGGTATACCATTAAGCTTATGAACAGTGTTGTCAAACTTTTAACCATCCATACATCACAGGCAAAAAGGAAGGACTTGGAAGACACAGGCAGTCTCTTTAAAATAAGAGGTTTTACTTAAAATGAATAAAATATGTAAAATGTAACCACAGAACAATACATCACAAAACATACAATCACTTAAAAGAACAAGGTAAAATACAAACATAAACTCCAACCACAATACACTTAGACTTGCCTATCTAATGTATACCTTCTTACAGTGCTTTAGTTAGCTGTTGTTTCAAGAGAGTCCAAACAGGAATGTCTCTAAGTGAAAATATAGATTCTAGGGACATGGATATGTTGTTCATCCACACTGTCTGGCAGGTTCCTTGCCGCTTTAAATCTTGCCGGAAGGTCTTCAAGCTGGCTCCTCCCACCCACCCGGGTGGTAAAACTCTCGGCTCCACCCCATGACGCCAGATCTTCCTTACCGCTTGGAAGCTCAGGTTCCCTCCTTAACGCTCTGCGTATAAGACTGGTTCCTAATTCTTCGAATTTTCGAAATTAAAAGTTTTTTGCTAAAAAGACTTCGGTCTTCTCTCCCTCGCAGCTGCGATGGACAAATCGACTCCCGGTTTCCGGAGATGCCCTTGCGGGCAGAAGATGTCTCGGACGGATCCGCACTCCACGTACATCTACTGCTTAGGCCTTGAGCATGACCCGCAGGCCTGCGACCTGTGCTCCTCCTTTTCGGCCTACGTCCTCGAAGACCGTGCTGCCCGTTTACAACTGGGGCGTCCAGCGATTTCCTCGGTAAAGTCAAAAGGCCCGGTTGGCGGTGTCATGGCCAGCGGTGGATCAGCTCGAGCAGATGATCGCCCTCGAAGGCGGTAGCGGGCCGCTTCTGCCTTGGCTGCGGCATTTGTTCCGCTCTCTCGCGGTGCCTCTTATTCAGCTTCTTTTAAGGAGCTTTGTCTGACTCTCTCTACTAAAGGTGAGGGACCAACTTCTTCTGGACCGTTTTCTCGGTCCAAAAAGAGAGACAAGGGTAAGTCTCACCGTCGACGCTCTTGGGAGCGGGAAAGATCCCCCTTCCCGAGTTGTCGGCCGTCGACTTCTTGGCTTCGGCCACTGGTCTCACGGTGTCCCCGTCAGGCCAGTTGACCGAGACTCCCGTTGACGCGGTCGAGATTTTTCTCAACCCGTTGGACGGGTTGTCGGCAGGAGAAGTCGAGAATCCCCTCTTCCCGGTTCCCCCGGTGGGAGTTGAGGACACCGTTGGCTCGTCTGTGCCTCCGGTTCCAGAGCCGGTTGAATCTTCGAACGAAGTGCGGTTCCACGACACCTCCCGCACGGGTCTCGGCAAGCAAGGGTTCTCGATCTTGGACTTCTTATTGGTCCAGCGATCCGCCGTCATAAGCGGTCTCGTCTCCGCAGACTGCGGCAAGCGGGCGCCGTCTCTCTTCCTCCTCCTCGGACGAGGAAGGCTTCGGCGCAAGGCCGAAGATATGAGGAACTCATGTGGCAACAGCTCCTTCTGACTGGGAATAAGCCCGACACCGTCATCTTCCCGGCCTTTAAGTGGCTGTCACCGGGCGGCGGTCAACCCTTGTTTTATCCGAGGCCTGTACCCAGGCGGTTGTTCGACAAAACCAGCTACCCCACCTATTCAGTGGAACCTCCACAGCCGTTAGTTGGGGCTCCAACCAAAAATTCTCGGTCGGCTCAGGGACTGCCCCATAGGCTGTCTGTCACCCTCACTCCCGATCGACCTCGGCAGGTGGAGGGTGGCTCAGGCCCAAGGCAGCTCTTTGAGGACTCTTCCGAGTCCGAAGATGATTCCTCCCTTTTCTCCAAGCGAATGGACTTGGAGTCCTCAGGAGGACAGTCGGTGGTGGGCGATAGGCCTGCGTCCTTCCTGGGATTGCTTCGGCTCATCTCGGAGTCCACGGGATGAAGCTCGAACCCGTTCTAGCGGGCCAGGTATCCCCTCCGTAGATTCTGGACGAGGGATTCCCCTCGGAGGCCTTTCGGTGGCGAGGCCATAGTGAGCCCGACCTTGGGCTCTGCTAGCGCCCTGCTTCCTGCCCTCGCCTTGGCCAGGATGGCCAGGAAGTATCGCGGTCCCTACCAGTTCCCTGTCGGTTTTCAGAACACCCCTCGGCCGAGGGTTGAGTTACCGACAGCGTTTTCCGGCGTGCAGGGCGCTAGGGATGTGGACAAACCTCCCGACAAGGAGTCCAAGAAATTGGACTATGCCGGGCGAAAAGTCTATGCCGGCCCTCCTCGGCCTCGCCAGGCCAGTTCGGCCGCCCTCATGGCACATTTCTCTCATGCCCTGTTGGGCTCCCTGGATGAGGTCATCCTCATCTTCTCAGCGGATCTGAAGACCACGGTCAGGCAGGTGCGGGACCAGAGGCAGGGCAGTGGCCAAACAGCAGCTCCAGACTGCTTTAGACATTGGGGACTCGTGCCAGGTCTGTGGCGGCCGCGGTGGCTATCGTCGTCCGGGCTTGGCTGAGGATATCCACCTTTGCCGGATACCCAGCACAAGTTGGCAGATGTTCCTTTTGGGGACCGACCTCTTCGGCCCTGGGGTGGAAGGTCACCTGCAGGCGATCGAGAAGTCAATGCTACCTTGGACTCGGTCTCATCCACTCAGAAGGACAAGGCATGAAACCACAGCCTAAGCCCTTTAGGTCGCTTCTGTGCCCACGGTGCGTCCGGCCCAGCAACGTCAGGGCCAGCAGGCTCGGGCTTGGCATCCCAAACCCAATCCGGGCTTCCTCCAACAGGAAGCAGGGAGGTAAAGGCCAGGAGGTCCCTTGGCGGTCCCTCCTCCAAGCCTGCCCAGTGACGGGCTGAGGGGTGTCGCCCCCAACCCCGTCACCTCACCCCAGGTTCCCCGTGGGGACGGCTCCGGCACTTCCTTTCCGCCTGGTCCGTTATTACCACGGACAGGTGGGTGCTGGAGGTGGTGGGAAAAGGCCTGCCTCTAGAATTCGAGCAGGCCCCGCCCTTCAGAGCCGTCGCACCTCGGGGGGCCTCGGGGTCCACAGCCTCACTGTCGGCTCGTTGGGCCGACATCGCTCTCCTCCTCCAAAAGGAGGTGATCAGGGAGGTGGCGGACCCTCCCTCAGACCCGGGGTTTGTGTCCAGGTACTTCCTGGTTCCGAAACGGACGGGGGGCTGGCGCCCCATTCTAGACCTACACGACCTGAACAAGTTCCTAAGGTCTCGAACCTTCAGGATGGTCACTCTGGCTCAGATAATACCATCCCTGGAACACAGCATGTGGTTCTGCTCTCTGGACCTGCAGGACGCATTCTTTCACGTCCCTATCCGTCGGTCACATCGGTGATTCCTTCGCTTTCGAGCGGAGGGATCCCTTTTCGAGTTCCAAGCCATGCCCTTCAGCCTGTCTCCAGCTCCCAGGGTCTTCACCAAATGCATAGCAGTGGTGACAGCTTTCCTGCGGTGCCGAGGGGTCCGGGTGTACCCTTACCTGGACGATTGGCTGATAGCAGCCCCCTCCAGACAGGAGGTGGAGCGGTCCAGAGATCTGGCCCTCCAGGTTTGCTCTCAAATTGGCCTTCTTATCAACGAGGCCAAGTTGGAACTCGAGCCGAAGAAGGTGATTCTGTTTATCGGGGCAGAGCTTGACTCTCTTGAGCAGAAACACGGCTCCGGCGGACAGGGCCGAGGTTCTTGCCTCCTTTGCCCAATCATTTCTGGTTGGGCAATCGGCATCTGCCGGGACTTCCTGCATCTCCTGGGTCTCATGGTGGCCTGTACCAGTGTGGTCCGTTGGGCACGCTGGCATCGCCCCCTTCAGTGGGGACTGGCCAGCCAGTGGTCCTGCGCTGCGATCCATTGGACCAGCTAGTGGCGATGACCAGGAGATGTGGAATGCTCTCCGGTGGTGGACCGTTCCATCTCATCTGCAGGAGGGCATCCCGTTTGTCCGCCCCGACCGGCGGTCTCTCATCGACCGGTGCCTCTCTGATGGGTTGGGGTGCCCATCTGGGGAACACCGGCGCCGACGCCTCTGGTCCTGGGAGTCCCGATGCCACATCAGCCTGCTGGAGCTCCGGCGGTCCGCCTAGCTCTCACCGCCTTTGCTCCCGTTTCTCCGGGGTCAAGTGGTCCGAGTCAGGCGGACAATACCACGACCATGTATTACCTAAACCCCGAGGGCGGGACGCCGTTCCATGCTTCTATGCAAGGAAGCTCTCCGCATTTGGTCACTCGCGCAGCTTGGAGGCGGATCTCCTAGCCATTCATGTGGCAGGAGCCTCCAACACCCTGGCCGATGCCCTGAGCTGGATAGGGGCTGCATCTCACAGTGGTCTCTCCTGCGGAGGTAGTACAAGATCTGTTCTCCCATTGGGGCACACCTCAGGTGGACCTGTTTGCCTCCAGGGAGAGCAGCGAGCTGAGCTGTTCCATGCCCGCCCCCTCAGCAGGGCTCGCTGCAGGGATGCTTCTGAGGCGTGGACCCCGGCCTCTTCTACGCCTTCCCCATTTCCCTTGATTCACAAGGTGCTTCTCAAAGCAAGGAGGGACAAGGCGAGGTGATTCTGATAGCCCCAGACTGGCCCGCCAGTTCTGGTACCCAGATCTCCTCAGCCTCAGCTCCAGGTTTCGAGGCAGCTTCCAGCTCGCCCGGACCTGCTCTCAGTCAATCAGGGAAGGTGTTCCATCCGGACCTTCAATCCCTGCACCTGACGGCCTGGTTCCTGCGGCTAGGGTTCCAGGCCTTGGGTCTTTCCGACGAGGTCCTCAATGTTGTTGAGGCATCCCGTAGAGTCGACCAGGAAATGCTATGCCTTCAAATGGAAGAGATTTTCCATTTGGTGTCAGAACAGGTTTGGACCCTTCCTCCTGTCCTTTGGCAAGCATCTTGGACTGTTTATGGTCCCTTCTCATCAAGGGCTTAGGTCGGCGACCCTAAGGGTGCACCTGGCAGCCATCTCTGCTTCAGGCCGGGCGGGCGGGGAGCAGTCGGTGGTGCAGGAGAAGGTGGTCTGGCGCTTTTCAAAGGCCTTGATCACATTTCCTCGGTGCGAGAACCTCCACCTCCGTGGGATTTACTGCTGGTACTGGCAAAGCTCATGGGCAAGCCATTGAACCAGTGCACAGGTGTGAACTCTCTCACCTGTCGTGAAGACCGCCTTCTTGGTGGCTATCCGTCAGCCAGAAGGATGGGAGAACTCCAGGCACTCTGCATCGAGTCTCCTTACCTGGTCTTCCACAGGGGCAATTGTCCTGCGCCCCACCGAAATTCCTTCGAAGGTGGTGTCGGAGTTTCACCTTAACCAGGTGTTGACTCTGCGGTGTTCTACCCCAATCACACCTCGGAGGCCGAATACAGGCTCCATACTTTGGACCCTAGAAGGGCACTCGCTTATTATAAGGAGCGCACGGCTGAAATTCGGGGAGAGGTTCGCCAGCTGTTTGTCACCTACGCTGAAGCCGCACCTTGCCGACCTGCAGCCAAGCGGACGATAAGCAGGTGGGTCACCTCCTGCATAGATCTCTGCTACAAGCTGGCGGGCATGGAGCCTCCCAGAGGGATAAGAGCTCATTCTACCTGCCATACTGCTGCATCGGTGGCTGCTTCCAGGGACGTCCCTATCCAGGAAATCTGCAGGGCTGCTACCTGGAAGTCAGCACACACCTTCATTACCCATTACCACATCGACCTTGAGTCACGCCGGGATGCTGGTTTTGGGACTTCGGTTCTCCAGTCTTTATTCCCTAAGTAGGGGGTGTGCGCCTTGCCTCCCTCCTCCCGGAGAACTGCTAGGAGTCTGCCAGACAGTGTGGATGAACAACATATCCATGTCCCTAGAAGTACAGGTTACTCACCTATAACAGGGGTTCTAGGAATGGTATATGTTGTTCATCCTAACCATAACCTCCCAGCTTGCACGTCACAACCTGAGCTTCCAGTGGGCCAGATCTGGCGTCATGGGCGGGCCGAGTTTACCACCGGTGGGTGGGAGGAGCCAGCTTGAAGACCTTCCGGCAAGATTTAAAGCAGCAAGGAACCTGCCAGACAGTGTGGATGAACAACATATACCATTCCTAGAACTCCTGTTACAGGTGAGTAACCTGTATTTACAGTTAAACTGTCTCTAAACCTGCCCCTTCCATGATGTCACCAGCTCCTCCCTGTAAAATATAAAAATTAATACACACAGGATGTTCCATCACTCGGGGTATGTTAAATAAGGTGACATCAGCAAAAACTTGTTTCCCCATATGACCCTTTGATCTTGAGTCTTTCCTTTGACCTAGTGTGTTTTCCTGCTTTTTTCAAAGACATCACAGAACTTTTTACAGCTCTGCAGTTTTCTCACCTAGCTGCAACATAGTTTTTTCAGCACCAGTTGAAATTAACTGCTCTTCCTGAGGATGTCATAAAATGGATATTTTAGTTCCTGGCTTCAAGCAACACAGATCCTAAACAATAGTCTCTTACACTCTGTTACTCTGCAGCGTCTCAGTTGTGATATTAGAAAGAATATATCACTGATCTAGTGAGGCTCTGGAGTACAAAAGGGGTAGTTATTATATATTCTTTTCCCCTCCAAAACTGAAAACACAGAATATGCCGGTAGATAGAAGTTGATCCCAATACTTTTACGAGCAATAGGAGATCTGAGTGAATGCTGACCCTCCACTACTTTCAAAGCATAGACTCCAGAATGCCTGCCAGTATCAAGAGCCCAAAGTTTCATAGTTGCAGTACATAACTACAGCTCACAGCCCACAGTTATCTTCTGCAAGTTTGTAATGTCTCAGGTGTGCCACCACATATGATGTGACGTTAATCTGGTGGGTTTCTGAAGTACAAAAGAAATGGTAACAGACTAATAACAGATTAATAGTTGTTACATCTTTTCACCTCCAAGCTGAAAGCATACAGTGTAGTTTGTATATAGTGAGATCCAGTACAATTTAAATATTTTTTCTTTCTTACTGAGCCTCGATTTGTATAAGGTATTCCTTTGCTTTCAAAGATTTTATCAGGTCATTAAACGCCATTAAACATCAGGTGATCCAGGTATTTTTGCAGTCCATGAGAGATTCGGGTTAATGCAGAGCTTCCACAGTTTTCAAAGTGCAGCTCTCAGGATGCTGGCTGGTATTAACAGCTCTAAGTTTGAGTTTGTTTACAATTGCAGTTACCCAGCTTAAGAGTTTTCCTACTTTCATTCACCATCCTGCACAGTATGGGACACGAAAAGGCTTATTCATGAATGCTTTTAATTATTTGCCATTTAGTTTTAGGAGTGTTTGATCTCCACTTCGGAACTGCGGGAGTTTGACCGGAAACACGTCACTCCTCCTCACTACCCAGCATCTCCCTTGTCACCTGCAGGGTATGTCCCTGTTAGTTGCTATATGCAACATGTGCCCTTGGCACTGTTCAGTCTGACTTCACTGAGTAGCTGCTCTGTGTGTGAAGGGTTGGAATACACTTTGCTTAAATCAGTATACTAGCTTCACACGGGGTACATCCCTGTGGTTTCAGGGAGAAGCGGGGCATGTTCTTCTACTCATGTCAGAACTTCTCTCTGTGCTTTGGACCTTTGCCCACTCCGTGTGGGTCATGCTAGAGGAAATAGCCACGTCTTGCCTCCCTAGGACTGTTCAGTCCCGCAGCTCCTAATCTCCTACTTTTTCCCCTTCTGTCATAGTGAAAAGAGGGTTATGGGTTTAGCCTCAGTATGCTCATTTTCTATCTGGTAGCATGAGGTTTATTCGTTTTGGGAGTCAGATGTCATTTTACAATTTTTGGCACAATTGCCATCTTATTTGTAAGGGTCCCAGTTTGGACCTCCCCTTTTGCAACATTTGCCAGGGCTGTCTGCTCAGGTCTGCTGGCCTATCCTTTTTCCTATCACAGTGCATACTTGTCTAACTAGTGATAAGAGGCTGTGGCTCTTTTTAGACCTAACTACCCTTGTGCTACCTGGTAGACCCAACCCTTAGACTCTTTGGTTGTTAATTTTATTTGCTATATTATTTTCCTGTCCCTTTGGGCTAGAAAGTATCTAGTCCTCTCTTTTATTTCTCACCACTTGTTTCTTTGTTTGGCAAACAGACCTCGGGTGCATGAAGGAGCCAGTGGCGGTTATTGGCTGGTGCACGTGACACACGTGAGGCGCTTAGAGGCGCCACCAGTAGCCGACGTTGGCTCCCTCCCTGCAAAAACTTTGTTCACATGGAGTCCTAATGCCTCCAGCCCCAGACCCATCAGTGTGACTCGGTGGGGAAGATCCATTCTGGAAGAGCAACAGTCATGGTAAGTACGTCATTTTCATTTCTAGGGACATGGATATGTTGTTCATCCACACTCATTGGCAGTATCCTTGCCGCTTTAAATCTTGCCGGAAGTCTTCAAGCTTGCTCCTCCACCCACCGGGTGGTATAACTCGACTCCGCCCCATGACGCCAGATCTTCCTTACCGCTGAGGCTCAGGTTTCCCTCATGCGCTCGTTTGTGACTGAGTTCCTATTTCTCCGCTTACGGATTTAAAAATAATATTTTGCAAAAGACTTTGAGTCTTCGATCCCCGCGCCGCGGCGGATAAATCGACTCCCGGATTTCTCGAGATGCCCATGCGGGCAGAAGATGTCTCGTCGATCCACACTCCACGTGTCTACTGCTTAGGCCTTGAGCACACCCGCAGGCTTGCTATGACCTGTGCTCATCTTTCTCGGCCTACGTCCTCGAAGAACCGTGCTGCCCGATTGCAGCACAAGGCACGTCGAGGAAAGCGTTTCCCTCGGTGAAGTCCAAGGAGGCCCGGTTAAGCGGTGTCCGGCGGCGGGTTTCGGCGGGATCAGCTCGAGCGGATGGTCGCCTCGGCGAGGAGGCGGCGCTGGCCGCATCTTCCTCGGCCGCTGCATTTATCCGCTCTCTCTGGGTTCTTCACACGGCTTCCTTTAAGGAGCTTTGTCTGTCCCTCTCCACTAAAGGAAGGGCCTGCGTCTGCTGGACCTTTCTCGGTCAAAGAAGGACAAGGGTAAGTCCTCCGTCGGCCGCTCTTGGGAAGCGGGAAAGGTCCCTCCCCGGGCCGTCGACCGTCGGCTTCCGGTCGACCGGCTCGGCCCGCCACTGGCCTCACGGTGTCCCGTCGGGTCAGTTGACCGAGACTCCACTGATGAAGTCGAGATTTTCTCGACCCATTAGACGAGCTATGTGCCTTTAGCGAGCCGAGTATCCCCTCTCCCGGTTCCCCGGAAGGTTGAGATCCGATGGAGGCTCGCCCTGTGCCTCGGTTCCGGGCCCTCGGATGGACCTTCCGGCCGAAGGGAGTGTCGGTTCCGGCCGACACCTCCTGCACCGACCGGAAATTCCGGGACTCGGTCTCGGTCTGGACCTCTTCGGCGGTCCAGCCCGTTCCCGTCATAAGGCGGTCGGTCACCGGCACGCCCGGTAAAGCGGCGTCGCCCGCTCGTCCTCGTCCTCCTCCTCGGATGAGGAGGCTTGACGTAAGTCGTCGGTCGGTTACTGTATTCCTGACAGCTCCTCCTGGCCGGGAATAAGCGACTCCGGCGCCTTCCCGGCCATTAAGTGACTGTCACGAGCAGCCGACACAACCCCTCGACTTGCCGAGGGCCTATACCCAGGCGGTTGGGGCCAAAACCAGCTGCTCCACCGATTGCGGTGGAACCTCCGCCTCCACAGCCACCAATTGGGGCTCCGACCAAGGATTCTCGGTCGGCTAGGGTTTACCCCATCGGCTGTCCAGTTACCCTCACCCGACCGACCTCGGCTGGTGAAAGGTGGTTCAGGCCAGAGGCAGCTCTTCGAGGACTCTTTGAGAGTCCGAAGATGATTCCTCCTTCTTCTCAAGCGACTGGACTTGGGTCTTCGGGAGGAATCAGCCAATGGGCGATAGCCGTCGTCCTTCCTAGGATTCACTTGACTCATCGGAGTCTACGGGATGGAGCTGGAACCCGTTCCAACAGGCCAGGTATCCCCTCACGAGATTCTGGACGAGGATTCTCGACGGAGGCCTTTCCGGTGGCCGAGGCCATAGTGGGTCGACACGGGACAGCGGCCCTGCTTCCTGCCCTCGCCTTGATAGGATGGCCAGGAAGTATGCGGATCTACGGTTCCTTGTCCGGTTTTTGGAACGCACCCCTCTGCTGAGGGGTTGGTTACCGACAGCGTTTTCGCGGCGCCCTGGCATGGGGTATGGACAAACCTCCTGACCAAGGGGTCAAGAAATTGGACTATGTCGGGCGAAGGAAGTCTCGCTCGTCCTCTCGACGCCGTCAGGCCAGTTCGGCCGTCCTCATGGCACATTTTTCTCATGCCCTGTTGGGCTCCACGGATGAGGTCATCCCTCATCTTCCGTACGATCTGCAGACTACGGTTAAGCAGGTGCGGGACCAGAACAGGGCAGTGGCCAAACAGCAGCTCCAGACTGCTTTGGATGTAGGGGACTCATGTGCCAGATCGGTGGTGACCGCCGGTGGCTATGCGTAGGAGATCGGCTGGAGATATCCACCTTTGCCGGATACCCAGCACAGGTTAGCGGATGTTCCCTTTTGGGGACTGACCTCTTCGACCCTGGGGTGGAAGGTCACCTGCAGAGGATCGAGAAGTCCAATGCCACCTTGGACCCGGTCTCTTCCACCAGAAGGACAAAGCGCAAACCACAGCCTAAGCCTCCTACGTCCTTCAGTGCCCCAGCGCCTGCCCAGCAATCGCCAGGGGCCAGCAGGCCTCGGCTCATCCCAAACCCAAGCCGGGCTTCTTCGAACAGGAGGCAGGGGAGGAAGGGGCTGGGGTCCCTCGGCGGTCCTCCTCCAAAGCCTGCCCAGTGACGGGCTGAGGGGTTAGCCAGCCCCCATCTCCCCGTCATCTTACCTAGGTCCCCCCATTGGGAGCGGCCCGACACTTCCGTTCTCGCCTGGTCCGTGTTACCACGGACAGGTGGGTCTTGAAGGTGGTGGGAAGAGGCCTGCCTCTGGAATTCGAGGCACCACCCTTCAGGCAGATGCGCCCCTCGAGAGCCGGGATCCCCAGCCTCACTGGCGGCTCGTCGAGCCGACACATCGCTCTCCTCCTCCAGAAAGTGGTAAGAGAGGTGGTGGACCCTCTTTCAGACCCAGGTTGTGTCCAGGTACTTCCTGGTTCCGAAGCGGACGGGGGCTGGCTCCATTCTCGACCTACGACCTAAAACAAGTTCCCTGGGTCTCGAACCTTCAGGATGGTCACTCTGGCTCAGATAATACCATCCTTGGAGCGCGGCGTGTGGTTCTGCCTCTCTGACTTGCAGGGACGCTGCTTTTTTCACGTCCCTATCCGTCTGTCTTCACCAGAGATTCCTTCGCCTGAAGGAAGGACCGAGTTCCAAGCCATGCCTTCGACTTGTCTCCAGCTCCCAGGGTCTTCACCAAATGCATGGCAGTGGTGACAGCATTCTCTTGGCGCCCAGGGTCCGGTGTACCCTTACCTGGACGACTGGCTGATAGCAGCTCCCTCCAGGAAGGAGGCGGGTGGTCCAGAGATCTGGCCTCAGGTCTGCTCCTCAGCTGGGCTCTTATCACATGAGGCCAGAGTCAGACCTCGAGGCCGAAGCAGGTGATTTTATTCATCGAGGCGCAGCGTCTCTTCGAGCCAGGCCTTGACTCCCGGCGGACAGGGCAGGGGTTCTTTCCTCCTTGCCCGATCATTTCGGAGTTGGGCAATCTAAGCCTGCCCGGGACTTCCTGCGCCTCCTGGGTCTCATGATGCCTGTACCAGCGTGGTCCCGCTGGGCCCATGGAACATGCGCCCTTCAGTGGGGACTGGCCAGCCAGTGGTCACAACGCTGCGATCCCTTGGACCAGCGTTAGTCGGTGACACAGGGGATGTGGGCAACGCTCCAGTGGTGGACCATTCCAGATCATTTGCAGGAGGGCATCCCGTTCGTCGCCCTGAGCCGACGGTCTCTCTGTCGACCGATGCCTCTCTCTGATGGGTTGGGGTGCCCATCTGGGGAACACCGGGCTCATGGCCTCTGGTCCCCTTGAGAGTCCCGATGCCACATCAACCTGCTGGAGCTCGGCGGTCCCGCCTAGCTCTCACCGCCTTTGCTCCGTTCCTCCGGGGTCAAGTGGGTCGAGTCCAGGACGGACAATACCACGTACCATGTACTATCTAAACCGCCAGGCGGACGCGCTCCATGCTTCTGTGCAAGGAAGCTCCCGCATTTGGTCACCGGTGGCGCAGCCTGGAGGCGGATCTCCCAGCCATTCACGTGGCAGGGAGCCTCCAACCCGGTCGATGCCCTGAGCCGGATAGGGGCTGCATCCCAGTGGTCTCTCCTGACCGGAGGTAGTACAGCATCTTCTCCCTTTGGGGCACTCAGGTGGACCTGTTTGCCTCCATGGAGAACGCAGGCTGAGTCCTGTTTCATGCCCGCCTCACTGCAGGGCTCGCTGCAGGGGATGCCTCTCTCGAGGCAATGGACCCTGGAGCCCTTTACGCCTTTCCTCCCCATTTCCTCATCCACAAGGTGCTTCTCAAGGCGAGGAGGGACAAGGCGCAGGTGATTCTGATAGCCCCAGACTGGCCTCGCCAGTTCTGGTACCCAGATCTCCTCAGTCTCAGCTCCAGGACTCCAGGCAGTTCCAGCTCGCTCGGACCTGCTCTCAGTCAATCAGGGAAGGTGTTCCATCCGGACCTTCAATCCCTGCACCTGACGGCCTGGTTCCTGAGCGGCTAGAGTTCCAGGCTTTGGGTCTTTCCGACGGAGGTCCTCAATGTAGTTGAGGCGCTCCGTAAGGAGTCGACTCAGAAAATGCTATGCCTTCAAATGGAAAAGGTTTTCCATTTGTGTCAGGGCAAGGCTTGACCCTTCCTCCTGTTCCTTGGCAAGCATCTTGGACTATTTATGGTCCCTTTCTAGTCAAGGGCTTAGGTCGACTGACCCTAAGGGTGCACCTGGCAGCCATCTCTGCTTACGGGCGGCGGGCGAGAGCAGTCGGTGGCGCAGGAGAAGGTGGTCTGGCGCTTTCAAAGGCCATGATCACATTTCTCCAGTCCGGGAACCCCCACCTCCGTGGGATCTACTGCTGGTACTGGCAAAGCTCATGGGCAAGCCTATTCGAACCTATGCACAGGTGTCTCTCTCTCACCTGTCGTGGAAGAACGCCTTCTGGTGGCTATCACGTCAGCCAGAAGGATGGGAGAGCTCCAGGCGCTTCCATCGAGTCTCCTACCTGGTCTTCCACAGGGACAAGGTTGTCCTGCGCCCACCAAATTCCTTCCGAAGGTGGTGCGGAGTTTCACCTTAACCAGGTGTTGACTCTGCCGGTGTTCTACCCCAATCACACTCGGAGGCGAATATAGGCTCCATACTCTGGACCCTGAAGGGCGCTCGCTTATTATAAGGGCGACTGGCTGAGAATTCGAGAGAGGTTAAGCCAGCTGTTTGTCACCTACGCTGAAATCACATCTGGCAGACCTGCAGCCAAGCGGATCATAAGCAGGTGGGTAACCTCCTGCACAGATCTCTGCTATAAGTTGGCGGGCATGGAGCCCCAGAGGAAGAGCTCATTCTACCCGCCATACTGCTGCAACGGTGGCTGCTTCAGGGACGTCCCTATCCAGGAAATCTGCAGGGCTGCTACCTGAAGTCAGCAAACACCTTCATTACCCACTACCACATCGACCTTGAGTCACGCCGGGATGCTGGTTTGGGGCCTCGGTTCTCAGTCTCTCTTCCCAAGTAAGTATATTAGGGGTATGCGTCTTGCCTCCCTCCTCCCGGAGAACTGCTAGGAGTCTGCCAATGGTGTGGATGAACAACATATCCATGTCCTAAAATACAGGTTACTCACCTGTAACAGGAGTTCTAGGAATGGTATATTTGTTCATCCACACGACCACCCGACCTCTCAAGCTCGGGACAAAGACAACCTGAGCTTCCAGCGGCCAGATCTGCGCCATGGGGCGGAGCCGAGTTATACCACCCGGTGGGTGGGAGGAGCAAGCTTGAAGACCTTCCGGCAAGATTTAAAGCGGCAAGGATACTGCCAATGAGTGTGGATGAACAACATATACCATTCCTAGAACTCCTGTTACAGGTGAGTAACCTGTATTTCTTTCATGTGACTGAAACTGCGGATTGAGTACTTCGGACAGAAATTCCATTGAAAAATGTTAATGCTCCATTTTTACCACTTAAAGCACAGAATAGCTGCTGTATAACAAAGGAAAAGTTTCTTAGTGCATTGCTTATGTGAACTGCAGCCATATTCTCAATTGCAAGGCTGGTGCCAGCTGTTTGCTGCAACCACATGGTACTCCCCTGCTAGTTTGAGACTCTTGTTGAGCTAGGTTCAAGAGGGTCATGGCCCCCACTGCGACCTTGTGTAAAGGGGGTGGGGTCTACATTTAAAGAGGGGTGACCTCTGCATTGTTGGTCACATTGTCTTGAGACACCCTCCCAGCCTATAGAATGCCTACAGACAGGCAGCAACAGAGTTCACAGTGCTGCAGCTGGAAAGACAGATGACGGAGGGGACTAGCTAAGTGTTGGTGGTGGGATGGACATGCTGCAGAAGTACTGCTGTATTGCTGGACTGTTTGGTTTAGTTTATTGTTCTAGGAATTACTACCTTTGAGCCAGAGGCTCTTTTACAAAGGTTCCACGTCAAGTAGGTACAGTACAAAAGGTTACATAGATAACACAACAATTTGTGTTGTGTCAAGAGCAAGAAAACATATACAAATACATATCAAATCACTTGTGCAAAAGGCCATGAGATATCAATAATCACATTATTATTACAAGAAAGAGGTCATGCCAGATTAGGAGAAACAAATAGGGAAAAAGTCCAGAACAGAGAGGTTAAGTGAAAGCTGTCTGGGGTTGCCTGACTGGGGCTAGGAAGGAGGAATCACTGGATGCCAAGGATGTTTTTTTTTTCCTGGAAGAAAGGGGCCACTGGACTGCCAGGAAGTCATAACAGAGCCAGTGAGCTGCTGGAACTCCTGGCTCACTCAGGGCCCAAAATTAAAGTTGGGTACAATGGTGGAGATTTCCTAGCAAGATGCCCACTCTGTTGTAGATAGATTGTGCTCACAAAGCTACTTTTCTGAGATCAGTTTCCTTTCCCACCTGATCTGATCCTGGATCATTTTTTCCAGAGATATGTCTAGCCACGAGCTTGCAGAGCAGCTGCCAGCATTTCCTGAAGGTTAGGGCACAGTACTCTGAACCAGATCATCTGATTTTGAATCATGATACCCCACAGCTTCACCCAAGAGGTGATCCATGGCAGAAAGGTATATAGGATATTAAATCTACACTAAACAAAGTGAAGTGCAAGAAAAAATATCTCCTTGTTCTCTGAAACTAAGCCCAAAGCTGCTGTTATGGGTACAATCTAGACAGAGCTGGCTGCTCATTCCTCACTGACTTTGCAGTATGCAATAGTGACATGCATCTGGCACTTTGTTGTACTGTGATTTCTGTGTTGTTGGCCAGTATGTTATTTGCAGATCCTGTGCTCCCAGTAACATTTGTCAACACGACTGGCATTATGATACTGCCATGAAGTGATTGAGTTAGTGTATGGGGCAACAAGGTGGCAGTGTATAAGGGTGCCAGGGTTAATTGTAACTGAGAATGGGGCCAGAGGGGTTTCTGATTTGCACGGACTGTAAGTGCCACTTCAAGTTCGAGAAGTTATGCAAGCTAAAGACATGAGTTGTTTTATTTGATTTATTCACTCCTGTGTTCAGGGGCAAGGGCGATTACTTCAGGCTGGGTCACGGCACCGATGTTCATGTCGAAAGCCCCAAGTTGTTGAAGGTCTCGAGGAAAAAGATTGTCCATGTGGCTGTAGGTGCATTGCACTGTCTTGCTGTCACAGACACAGGCCAGGTAAGTGCTAGAGTCATTACTTTTACTTGTTGTAATCTGGCTATTCTGTGTCTGATGCTGTTTAACTGTCAGACTCTCACAGCTGTACTATTAAACCTCCTGGTCCAAAAAATCAAACATAAAGGTTAGAAAAATACAACAGAGCCCATCCCAGGTTTCAGATAGCGCAACAGAGGCTGCATTTTCGGACTGTGGGTGGAGTGTGCAACTTAGCCTTGCCGCTAAAGGTGTCTTCTAAAGTGCAGGTGAGGCATAGACCTCATGAATTACTACTCAATGTTTTCACATCACCATGCCCCCAATCATTAGGTCCAGACTTGGCAGTTGATGGTGAGATCAGAGGTGAGAGGATCTTTACAGGGGTAAAACAAAGTTTGCACATCAGCATTACATAGCCTGCCTGTCTCTTGGATCTGTGTGAAAGAATTGGCCCTTGGGGTTGGGGGAGGTCACATCGCAAGGGTGTTCTGTGGACTGGGTACCAGAGTAGGCATGGAGGTACTGGGATGGGAGCTGGAGCTTACAGCAGAGCTAGGCAGCCATCCTGAATGGATAAACAAAAATACTAAAACAAGAAACGAGGGACATATTGCTCAAATCAGGAATAGTAAGGCAATCAAATAGTTAATTGAGGAACCTATTCAAATAACTGATTTACAAAATATAATAGTTTCTGAAGAAAAACATACATTGTTACATAGTAATTAAGGTAATATGGAACACTTGATCCATCAAGTCCACCTCCTGTCTCTTATGCAAGGACCAACAGATACGCTGTGCAAAAAGTACTGATCTTTAGGGATTGAAGAACTTGCTAACTACCATGGGTACCCTGTGAATTGTCTTCGTGGGAATTTCCATAGAGCCATAATACCAGGGTTTTAAATAATTGATTAGCAGTTTTTTTCTTGGGATGATACTAACTATACAGAAAGTATTCATATAGATTTTCTAGAAGTGCTGTGTTTGTTAAACACAGTGAGGCAAGAGCTATGCATTTACACAAAGTTTTAGCACTTTAATGAGCAAAACGCTAATCAATTTTTAGAGTTAAATAAAACCCTGAATACATTAGACTGTAAGTCTCCAACATCAGGACATCATGGGAGTCTTTTGTAAAATGGGGCTGCCCACATCGACATGACTATAGTCGTCTTATGGCATCATCTATATAACATAGGCAGCATACACCACTTCATTTTTTTTTCCTCCTGCCAGCGAGAGAGTGAACATTGAACAATTGGAAGTTATCTTTCTGTTGTTGATTTGTGCTGAGAGAATTTGTTTTTCTCTGGAAAAAAATGAACAAAGCTACTGTAATGCCTGCCAAGTTGCTGAATCTGCCAACACTGTCAGACAATGTAAGCTGCAGAGTGTAGGGTTTTCCAGTTGTCGACAGGTGCCAGGGCTAGCAGGAATTGAGCCACTCATTGTCAGTAACTTGGCACTCTCTCACCCTCCCCAAAAGAATGTCACTAATCCAGATCTCCCCTCTCCACAAGGGATAGTAGGTCTAAGGATTCGTCGGGTGCACCAGCAAATGGTGAGTTCAACTGCTACAAGGCCAGAACTCATCTTTCTAAAGGCCAGCATTCAGTTTCAGAGGTACCCAGCCTCCCACTTGCATTTCGGGGACTGCATCAACAAGTGCTGTCACTTCGATGTTGGCGACAGTGTCTCCATCCGTTGTTGCATCCTAAAGGAACACCATGATTTATTTAAGGTCTTACCTTTGGGATATTATTGGCTGTGTGTGTTACCCAAATTGTTTGTTGCGATGGCTGCAGATGGTACTGCACAGGGAGAAGCTTTGTCTTTCCATACCAGGATGACCGTCTCCTGAAGGGAGCATCAGCAGTCAGGGTGGAACATACATTGCACCGCACCATACAACTGCTGGATGGTCTTGGGATGCTGGTCAAAGTTACAGAATCTGTTTCTGATTCCTTCTCAAAGGCACCAGTACATAGGAGTGGTCCCAGTACATAGGGTGGTCCTGGACAAAGTCCTAGTGCAGGCCTTCTTCCCAGTGACGGGCCTCATCCTTGTGGTGCACAGCAACTAGATTTTCAGCCCAAGTTATGCTCCACCTCCTGTGTCTCATGGCGGCCTCCATACTCACTGTTCCTGTGGCTTACCTGCATATGAGGGTTCCTTAAAGTTTGCTGCAGGCTCAGTGATCTCAGGACACGCAGACAGTAGACCACCTAATTACCTTTTGCCAATCCCTACAGGATGCCCTGCTGTGGTAGCAGAACAGGGATCCCCTGCTTGTGGGTTCTCCTTTTCTGTTGCCTGAGCCACAGGTGATCCTCAACACCAGTGCATCCAACCTGGGATGAGAGCGCCCACTTATGTCCTCAACAGACCCGGGTCCTGGTCTCTGCTCATACAAAGTCTTCACATAAATGTGCTGCAAATGTCAACTTTATTGTACGAATTCTAGGCCATGGCGACTCCTGTTCAAGAGACGTCTCTTCTGGTACAGCCGGACAATCACAGTGTGGTGCATTACCTGAACAAGCAAAGGGTTGCACATTCCTACCCTCTGTGCTAGGAGATGATGAGGTTATGGGACTGGATGATAGTCTGTCAGGTTTCGCTCATTGCTGTCTGCGTTGCACTGAATATCCTGACAGACAGCCTCAGCTGGTATGTAGTTCAGTCCCAAAAGAGTGGGAACTCAGTTAAGCCACAGTTGGACCTTTTTGTATTCCCACTCAACACAGAACTTTCCCTCTTTCAAACCCCAGGAATCCCTCACTATGCTTGACTAAGAAGAAGCCCGCCAGGTCTTGCTGCCCTGGAGCACCTGGAATCTATGTAAACAGTAAAATAGGAACGCTATTCAAATTCTGTCCTCGCTGTGGCACTGCACTCTGCTGCTCAATGGCCTGAGCAAGCAAGTCTCCCCGAGAGCATGCTCCTTTTTCGTTACGGCTTTTCTGTGTTTTTTTCCGGAAACTCAAGTAATTACTTTAGTTTTCATTTTCCTGTGCACTGCTGTCTTTATTTTGTTTAACCTGTGAGTTTTGCAGGTTTGTTTTTCTTTTTTCAGTTCCTTGCAGTCCCAGGAACCAGAGGACTTCTGTTACTTTTACATTAGTTGTTTGCTTTAACCACATTAAAAAAAAAAAATCTTTCTTTTTACACTCTGCTTATTTATTTTGAGGTCCAAAGAAGGTGTGCTCAGCAGTAAAGAACCCGGTGCTGAGAAAGGGGTTGCAAGCCCCAATATGTACCAAAAATCCAGCCAGATCCAAGCACTCCCTGGCAATGAAGTGATTCAGCTCCTCAAAGATCATGAACACATGAGCTGCTGTATAAATGGTGATTTCCAGAACTGAAGCAAAAACAAAGTGTGTAGCTACTCAGCCACACCACCCCTGTGCTTCGACCGTAGGTCTCCCTGAGGGGATACTGTGGTAGTGGCTTGGCAATCCCCGCTATATATAAAATCAATTCAACGTCTTGCTGCCACCTAGTGAAAATCCTTAGTAATAACATATAGATATTCACTCTGTTTAACATATCAGTGGCTGTAAGGGTATTTGAACCTGAAAACATTCATTTAAAAATTGTAACTTGAAAATATATGTAATGCCGTCTCTGTGGCACTGAGCAAAGGGGTTAAGCTCGGCATGCTGGCGACCGGGTTCCACCCTGAGCTCTGGTACCAGGAGGCGGAGGCCAGAAGGGAGAGGGTTCAGGCGTCCATTGTGGGGGTCAGGCTTTGGCACCCATGAGCGGAATGACGATGTGCTAGGGGGGCGTGGTGCCTCGACATGCCCACCTACACAGCGCTCTCCCCGTGCCATGCTCACGCAAGGCCGAGAACTGCTGTGGGGACTGAAAATGGAAAAGGAGCTCCCTGCCCAGACGGATGACGAATGCCAACCCTACCGCCATGAGCCACAGAAACAGCCGGACCAACTCCACAGCACCCAGAATCGGGAGTTCGCCAGCAGGCACTACCCTCTCAGAAGAGAGGACCTGCCCACGAAGGGATACGTTGGGTTACCTGGAGTAGGCTGCAGTAGGGGTTGGTGGTTGTCAGTAGGGGTCAGGTGGAGGCACCAGGGACCTAGGTAGTCCGAAGGAGTGGCCAGATGGAGGTGCCAAGTTGGTGAACCATAAACAGAAAATTAAAAAAATATATATATATATATATATATATATATATATATATATATTTATATACATATACATACATATATATATATATATAGTGTGTAATAATAAACAAAAGTAATAGCAGTGGATTTATGTAATATTCTAGCATAAACAGTTAATTTAACTAGCTATTGTGCCTTACACATTTGTAATTCCTGACTTATATCAATCAAATCATAATTAATTTGTCAGTTTTATAGCTGCTATTTAAATTTGACCATAAGATTAGATGTCTTTCATGAATGATAAGGCTGAAAGGTGTATTGAGGAAGAATACATGGTACAAAAATCTGTTCATGTGATCACCCATTTGGTTTTCCTGGTTTGAGTTTCCAGGGGATCCACAAAAGCCAAAATTTCATTGTCCACATGGCAAGGATTGCCTAAAATAGAGAAGAAAAAGAGAAGAGAAAACAAGTTTAATGGGCCGTGCAACTGATTTTCAGATATTACTTCTTCAGAAATGGTTTGAGGCCCCATTCTGAATTAAGGCCTCTGGGGTGAAAACATCCTAAATGAAAGATCCAGAAGCTGTCTCCCCGTAAAAGTTTGTTTGCTCAGTCCCCACCTCTTGGGTTCCTGGTCACATTTTCAAGTGCCATACATTTAGTGCTATTAGGATTGCTCACATGTGATTCCATGTAGTGTTTCACCAGGAGTTTATTAAATATTTCAGATCTGATGTTGTAAACATGTACCTGGATTCTCTGTTTTAAGGGTCTAACAGTTTTACACGCACAGAAAAGTTGGCACGGGCACCAAATGGCGTAGACTACATAACTGCTATTACAGTTGAGATAGCTTTTGACCTCCACAGTCCTTTTATAGTTTTCTAAAGCAAACTGTTCCCCTGAAAGATTAGGTTACAAACATTGCACCTTCCACATTTAAACATCCCTTTTGCGGGTGGGGGTAAACATTGTCTGAAAGGTGCCTCCGGTGTAATAGAGGTACGTTTACTATGTACCAGTTTATCCTTCAGATTTTCTGCTCAAGAAAATATTACCCTTGGACTGTTTTTGATTTCCTGTGCTAGATTAGAGTCATTTAGGAGTATTGGCCAGTACTTCCTCAAGGAGGGTCATTAGTGGGGTCCCACAGGGATCAGTCCTTGGGCCCCTCCTGTTCAACGCCTACGTCTCTGACATAAGGATAGGTATCAGGAGTGAGATGAGTCTCTTTGGATGGCTCAAAACTGGGGGCGGTGGTGGATGGGGAGGAGGGGAGGGTGGCCCTACAGGGGGACCTGGAGGCTCTGGAAAGATGGTCTAGAAAGTGGAAGCTGAGGTTCAATGCAGGGAAATGCAAGGTACTGCACCTGGGGGCCAGAAACCCGGGCCAAGTGTACACCCTGGGGGGATGCTACAAGTCTCGATGGCTGAGAGGGACCTGGGGTGGTGGTAGATGTCAAGATGAACAACTCGGAGACTTGTAGGAGGGCAGCAGCCAAGGCCAACAGGATGCTGGGATGCATCGCTAGGGGAATCACCTCCAGAAGGAGTAAAGTGATACTCCCTCTGTATAACTGCTTGGTGAGGCCACACCTCGAGTACTGTGTGCAGTTTTGGAGGCCACACTTAGAGGGACATTAAACTCCTGGAGAGGGTCCAGAGGAAGGCAACCAAAATGATTTGGGGCTTGGGGGACAGGACCTATGGGGAGAGGCTCGAAGAGCTAAATATTTACACATTGGAAGAGAGAAGGGACCGGGGGGGACATGATAGAGGTCTTCAGATACATGAAGGGGGTAAATGGAGGAGCAGTCAGGGTGCTTCGAAGGAAGGAGGAGGGGGCAACTAGAGGGCATGGGTGGAAGCTGGAGGGGGGAAGATTCAGGGGAGAAAGGAGGAGGTGCTACTTTACTGAGAGGGTGGTGGAGCCGTGGAATGTGCTGCCCAGGGGGCTGGTGGAGGCAGAGACGGTGGAGGGGTTCAAGATGGGGTGGGACAGGTACAGGGGAAGGGTTCTGGAAGCAAAATCCAGTGCAGCGAGAATATCCGGAGCTGGTAAGGGAGAAGCCAGAGAAGGGTGAGGGCTGACCAAACGAGCAGACACGAAAGACCGTTAGGCCTATTCTGCTGGCATTTTAGTATGTACTTTTTAACAGTGTTGCCTGTTTGACCAGCAATCTGTTGTATTTCATTATAAAACAAACCTCCGCTTCTCTAGTTTTGTTTTTTGGTTAAGTAGGTTTGTTCTATCTGTACTTGCAGCCTTCTCCATTGCTATATTCAGAACTGTAGATCTTCCACGAGGGTAATCTCATTTGGGACCTCGCCAGAGGGCACTCTTGTGCATGGTAACTTTCTTCTAGCAGTCTTTGTCTAGGGGCCACCCACACATGACATCATCATCCTGCACTTATATAAGTGTGGGCGGCTCCAGGCATCCTCAGTTCATTTTCTCGCCGTCTTCAGCTTTTATGCAGCAGCTTAGCACTTGTGAAGCACTCATCAATGAGAACTTGAGCTGGGAATGGGTTTTTTCTCCATTCCCGATCTTCATTGACGTATGTCCAAAGAATCTACAAGCAAGTCGTCACTTTTTCGGTCATGTCATTGCGGTAGGAAACTCTTCCACTACGACAGCCATACCGTTTGTGTTAGGTGGCTGGGTCCCACGCACAACACTGTCTCCTGCAGACATTGCCAGGAATTCAACCAGGCAACATGACGACGACTGCGGGAAATAGAATCTCACCTGATGGAGCAGAAATTGGCTGTCTTAGAAAAAGGGGCCTATCCCAAGGAGACCTTGACTACAGCTTCACACAAGAAGCACAAGAGGAATAAAGAAAAATCATCCTTATTCTCTTTGGGCAGACATTCATCGACTGCCACCATTACTGGTGCTCCATCATTGACAATGCCCTCCAGAACTGCTACCTCGTCGATGGGAGTTTATACTCTCTCGTCGATTGCACTTTCTGGCAGCATTTCAACAATTTCTACAGAACCTTTTGCCAGTTCTGGTGACTCCTCGTCGACGGTTGTTCGCTTGCCATAGACAACTGCTTTTAAGCATTCTACTACCTCTCCTATCACTGCCTTGTCGACAGCAGGGTCAGGCATTCACAGGGAAGAATACAGGATTTTCCATGGCCATAGCCCCTCCTCCATCACAGCCACTCTCTCACAGTGGCCAACCAGACTGGGACCGAGACCCTGGTATTTATCACCCAGGAACCCAGACCTGTTTATACATCATGCCCAGTTACCTCTACTATTCCTCTGGTTTCCCAGAGGCAACCTGCTCCGCCCTCCACTACTACTTCAGTGGATGTAGCTGCCATGGTACAAACGGTCTTGGAAGTAATGAGAGGGTCTCAACCATCCACCCCGAGTGAGACAGGTTGCCCTTCTCGTTCTCACACTCCTCCACCCAAACGTTTTCAGGGTGTTAGGGATTCTTCTCCTGCTTGGTCCCCACCAGTCCTATGAGGAGGAATATTTTTCAGAGGAGGCAGAATTTCCTGAAGGTTTTCCAGGAGATCTTGAGGATTTTGAGCCCCGGGACCTGGACTCCCATCCTCCATCTCTACTTTCTCCTCTTTACATGAGGATGCTTCCCGTCAGGCGGCTGCCTCTCCTCCTGATGACCCATCTTTCCATGAGTGATAGTCCAAATGCAAAAGATCATGGGTTTTCAACTATGGAGCATTACAAAGAAAGGATATGGCAGACTACCTTGAACTCCCCGAGGAGCCTGGTGTAGTGGTACCCCCACTTATACAAACTTATCAAAATGCTGTCCTAGGCACTTGGAATCATCCCTCAGCAGTTCCAGCGATTTCCTAGAAAGGTGGATTGCCTTTATCAGGCTCCTCTCAACCATCCTTTCCTTTCTGCTACCCCTGAAGCTGATTCAGTTGTAATCACTGCAGCTCATGATCGCACCAGACATCCAAAGCATATGAGCTCCTTACCTCCCATTAAGGAATCCCGCCTTATTGATTACCTCGGGAAGGAGGTATTCCAGGCGAGTACCATGAACTTCAGAATCTTGAACTATATGGAACACATGGTTAAATACCAACGTACTCTCTGGTCCTCTGCTATTGAACTAGTCAGTAAACTCTCTCCTTCCCAGGAGAAGGACCAGTTATTGGCAACAATTTCAGCAGGCAACTCCATCTCTCGACATATCCTTTTGCAGTATGATGTGGTGGATACCTCTGCCCAAATCTCGGCCACACGTGTTACCCTTAGACGGCATGCCTGATTACGCATGTCAGGTTTCACACCAGACGTGCAGCACAAAGTGGTAAATGCTTCCTTTAATGGGTCCAAACTTTTTGGTCCTGGCACTCGCACACTCCTGGATGATCTCCAGGCTTCAGGACGAACTTTACATACGGTGCATGGCATATATCATTCCACACAGCCATCATACCAGTACCACTCACAAGCCTCTTTTGAGTCGAAAAGAGGTGGCAAACCCAGAGATACCCATAGAGGTGGCTTCCGTGGGCATTCCTAGCCAACTTCCAGAACCACCACTCCTACCTGTAAGGGTTTCCTCCCACCCTCGGGGCTGGTCAGCCCAGTGACCAGTTAGGGCATAGCCCGGGCTTCCTCAACCAGGCCTCGGAAGCCATGGGCAGCCACTTTGCCCTCCATTTAGAGGTCTGGCAAGCGATATCAGACGAGTGGCTGCTTCAGATCCTCCGGATGGGGCATACGATGGAACTCACCTCCTTGACTCACCCTCACCCTCCCCACTGTTGTCTCTTACCCACCCTACCATATCCCCATCCTTCAAGAGGAGTGCCAGGCTCCTCTTCACAAGAACGCAGTCTATCCTGTTCCTCCTTTGGACTATCATCAGGGATTCTACTCCCATTTTTTTCTGTTACCCAAACACACTGGGGATCTCAGACCTATACTAGACCTCGGACACCTGAACCTACATATACAATACAAGAGGTCCCGAATGGTCACTTTAACATCCATCATGCCAGTGTTAAAACAGGGGGATTGGCTATGCGCATTAGACATGAGACACCTACCTGCATATCCCCATCCACCCTGCCCACCACCGGTTCCTTCGTTTCTACCTGCAAAGCAAGGTTTCTAGGGACATGGATATGTTGTTCATCCACACTGTCTGGCAGGTTCCTTGCCGCTTTAAATCTTGCCGGACGGTCTTCAAGCTGGCTCCTCCCACCCACCCGGGTGGTAAAACTCTCTGCTCCGCCCCATGACACCAGATCTTCCTTACCGCTTGGAAGCTCAGGTTCCCTCCTTAACGCTCTGCGTGTAGACTGGATCCTAATTCTTCAGTTCACCCGTAACTTATTCTCAAATTTTCAAGACTTTGGTCAAATTACTCCCTCGCAGCTGCGATGGATAAATCGACTCCTGGATTTCGGCGGTGCCCATGTGGGCAGAAAATGTCCAGGATGGATCCGCACCATCGCAGGCATCTACTGCCTCGGCCTAGACCATGACCCGCAGGCTCATGCAGTTATGCCGCTCGCTTACGTGCCAATGTCCTGAAGACCGCTGCCTGGTTACAGCTTACACCCCGAGAAGCGCAACCTGTCTTGAAGGAGGCCCTGGCGTGTTACTGCTGCAGCTGGCTCTTGTTGAGCAACTCTAGAGCAGATGATTGCCTCGAGGAGGAGGCACAGGCCGCATCATTCTCTTCCTCGGTCATGGCATTCATCCTGCCTCTCTGGGTACCTCATATTCAGCTTCTTTTATGAGCTTTTGCCACCCTTTCCACGAAGGAGAGGTCATTGGGACATTCTTCTCGGTCCAAAAAGAAGGACCTCTGAAAGGTAAGTCCCATCGCTGGCGCTCATGGGAGCGGGAGAGGTCCCCTTCCCCGGACAGTCGACACTCAACTTCGGTCAAGGTTGCGGCTAAGGCCGCTGGTTCACGGTGTCACCGTCAGGTCAGCCGGCCGAGACATCCGTCGACGCGGTCAAGATTTTTCTTGACCCGTCTGATGGGCTGTTGACTGGTGAAGCTGACAACCCTTCTTCACCGGTTCCCCCGGTGGAGACCGAGGACCTGCCTGCCTCAGTGCCGGAGTCTCCGGTCAAGGCTTCCGAGCCAAGAGAGCGTGGTGTCCTGCCTTCCCAGACCCCGTCTCTAAAACACAGAGGATCTCGGTCTCGGACATCGTTTGGTCCAGCCGATCCGTGCCGACATCGGGCGGTCCGGCATCAAGTAAGCGGTGCCACCGCTCAGTTCGCCTCTCCCTCCTCGAAGAGGAGAGCTCGCAAATTGCGCCGACGCTCACGAGGACCCTAATGTGGCAGCAGTTACTTTCTGTCCGGGAACAAGCCGACGCCATCGCTTTCCCGCCATCAAGTGGGTTGTCACCCAGCGTCCGAAACAACCCCTCACTGTAGTCGACGTGCCCAAGCCTGGGCCAGTTGTTAGACCGAAACCAGCTGCCCCACAGATTGTGGTGGAACCTCCACCTCCACAACCAAACTCGGGGGCACCGACCAAAGATTCTCAGTCGGGTCAGGGCCTGCCCCACAGGTTGTTGGTCACCCTCACTCCTGACCGTCCTCGGCAGGTGGAGGGTGGCTCAGACCCCAGGCAGCTCTTCGCGGACTCCTCTGAGTCCGACGACGACTCTTCCCTGTTCTCCAGGCCCATTGACCTGAGTCCTCCGGGCTAGCCGATGGACGAAGCCCATCGCCCTTCATGGGGTCTGCTTGCACATCTCGAGTCTACCGGGATGCAGCTCTGAGTCTCAGATCCAGGCCAAGTATCTCTAACGGAGATACTGGATCGAGGATTCACCCACTGAGGCCTTTCCGGTGGCTGAAGGCATTGTTGGCTCCACCCTTGGAGCTCTGGCAGCGCTTGCTTCCTGTCCTGCGCCTTCGGCCAGGAAGTATGCGTCCCCACCGGCTCTTGTCCGTTTTGAACACCCTCCGCCGAGGGGTTGGTCACCGAGCATGCTTTCTTGCGCTCGGGAACGCTTAGGGATGTGGATAAGCCCTTGACAAGGAGTCCAATGTGCTGGACTCATGTTGGCGCAGTGCACGCCATGCCCTCCCTGGCCTCCGCCCAGGCCAACTCGGCCGTGTTGATGGCACACTTCCTCCCACACCCTCATGGGCCCCTGGATGAGTGATCCTCATCTCTCGCCGACCTGCAGACCACGGTTAGGCAGGTTCGACCAGGAAAGGGCAGTGGCAAAAGAGCAGCTCCAAACGGCTCTGGACAATGGAGACTCCTGTGCTAGATCAGTTGCGGCCACAGTGGCCATGCGCGCGAGCATGGCTGGAGGATATCCACCTTCACGGCGGATACCCAGCATAAACTGGCGGATGTCCCCTTCCTGGGGACCAACCTCTTGGCCCTGAAGTGGAAGGTCACCTCAGCGGATCGAAAAGTCCAATGCCACTCTGACTCTGTCACCTCTGCCCTGAAGGACAAGGGCCACGACAACAACATAAGTCCTTTTCGCCTCTTCTGCACCTGCAGTGCACGCCCGGCCCAACAGCACCAACACCAGGGCCAGCAGGCTCGCTTGGCACCCCAGCTGCCTGCTGGCTTCCCTAATAGGAAGCAGGGAGGAAAAGGCCCAGGAGGCCCTCGGTCGGTCCCTCCTCCAAGCCTGCCCAGTGACGGGTTGAGGGGTGTCACCCCAGCTCGTCTACTGCCCCCTGGTCCCCCTGGGGATGGCTCCGCCTTTGTCCGCTATCACCACGACCACTGGGTGTTGGAGGTGGTAGGAAAGGGCCTGCCCCTGAGTTCGAGCAGGCCCGCCTCTTCCAAGCCATTGCACACTGGGGCGCCACGGGTCTGTAGCCTCTCATTTGGCCGAGCCGACATCACCCTGCTCTTCAAAAGAGGTGATCAGGAAGGTGTGGATCCTCCTCCAGACCTGGGGTGTGTCCAGGTACTTCCTGGTCCCAAACGGACGGGGGCTGGCGCCCATTCTCAACCTGCACGACCTGAACAGGTTCCTAAGGTCTCGGACCTCAAGATGGTCACCTGGCTCAGATAATCCCATCCTTGGAACGAGTATGGTTCTGTTCTCTGGACCTCCAGGACGATTCTTCACGCCCCAATCAGTCTGTCCCACTAGAGATTCCTCCGCCTCAGGGCAGAGGGATCCTCTCATGAGTTCTGGCCATGCCCTTCGGCCTTTCCCTAGCTCCCAGGGTCTCACCAATGAATGGCAATGGTGACAGCATTCCCAAGCGCTCAAGGGTTCGTGTACCCTTACCTGGACGACTGGCTGATTGCAGCTCCTCCAGAATGGAGGTGGAGCGGTCCAGAGATCTGGCCCTCCAGGTTTGCTTTCAGGCTGGTCTCCCTATCAATGAGGCCAAGTCGGAACTCGTGCCAAAGCAGGTGATCCCATCCATCGGGCAGAGCTCGACTTCTTCGAGCCAGAGCACGGCCCCGCGGACAGGGCCGAGGTTCTTCCTCCTTTGCCCAGTCATTTCAGGTTGGGCAATTGCGCCCTGCCTGGGACTTCCTAGGCCCTGGGCCTCATGGCTGCCTGCACCCAGCGGGGTCCGCTGGGGCCTGCTAGTTCATGCGTCTTCAATGGTCACAGCACTGATCCGCTGGACTCAGCTAGTGACAGTGACCTCAGGGATGTGGAACACCTCCAGTGGTGGACTGTTCCAGCACATCTGCAGGAGGGCATCCTGCTTGTCCGCCTCGAGCCGACGGTCTCTCTATCGACCGATGCCTCTCTGATGGGTTGGGGTGCCCATCTGGGGGAGCACAGAGCGCACGGCCTCTGGTCCCCTCGGGAGTCCCGATGCCACATCAACCTGCTGGAGCTTCGAACGGTTCATCTAGCCCTCACCGCCTTCGCTCCGTTTTCACGGGGTCAAGTGGTTCAGGTCCAGACGGACAATACCACGACCATGTACTACCTAAACCACCAGGGTGGGACACGCTCCATGCCTCTCTGCAGGGAAGTTCTCCTCATTTGGTCACTCTTGCGCAGCCTGGAGGCGGATCTCCTTGCCATCCATGTGGCAGGAGCCTTCAACACCCTGGCCAATGCCCTAAGCCGGATAGGGGCTGCGTCCCACGAGTGGTCTCTCCTGCTGGAGGTAGTGCAAGATCTGTTCTCCCACTGGGGCACGCCTCAGGTTGACCTGTTTGCCTCCAGGGAGAATGTGAAGCTGATACTGTTTCATGCCTGCCCCCCTCAGCAGGGCTCACTGCCGTGGATCCCGGGCCTCTTCTACGCCTTTCCCCCATTTCCCTTGATCCACAAGGTGCTTCTCAAGGTGAGCAGGGACAAGGCGCAGGTGATTCTGTTAGCCCCAGACTGGCCCCGCCAATTCTGGTATCCAGATCTCCTCAGTCTCAGCTCCAGGCTCCCGAGGGCTTCCAGCCCGCCCGGACCTGATCTCAGTCAATCAGGGAAGGTATTCCATCCGGACCTTCAATCCCTGCACCTGACGGCCTGGTTCCTGAGTGGCTAGAGTTCCAGGCCTTGGGTCTTTTCCGACGAGGTCCTCAGGCCGTTGAGGCATCCTGTAAGGAGTCTACCAGAAAATGCTACGCCTTCAAATGGAAGAGATTCTCCATTTGGTGTCAGGGCAAGGGCCTGGACCCTTCCTCCTGTTCCTTGGCAAGCATTCTGGACTACCTCTAGGTCCCTTTCTCAGCAAGGGCTCGGTCGACAACCCTTATGGTGCACCTGGCAGCCATCTCGCTTGCAGGCGCGGGCCGAAGCAGTCGATGGCATGAGAGAAGTGGTCGGGCGCTTTTTCAAAGGCCTTGATCACATATCCCTCCGGTGCAAGAACCTCCACCTCCGTGGGATCTACTGCTGGTATGGCTAAGCTCATGGGCGTTTTTCGAACGATGCACAGGTGTGATATCTTCTCACCTGTCGTGGAAGACCGCTTCTTGGTGGCTAATCACGCCAGCCAGAAGGATGGGAGAGCTCCAGGTGCTTTCCATCGAGTCTCCTTATCTGGTCTTCCACAGGGACAAGGTGTCCTGCGCCTCCCACCGAAATTCCTTCCGAAGGTGGTGTCGGAGTTTCACCTTAACAAGGTGTTGACTCTGCCGTGTTCTACCCCAGTCACACCTCGAGGCCAAATATAGGCTCCATACTTTGACCTTAGAAGAGCGCTCGCTTATTATAAGGAGCGGATGGCTGAAGTTCGGGGAGAGGTTCACCAGCTGTTTGTCACCTACGCTGAAGCCGCACCTGGCAGACCTGCTGCCAAGCGGACGATAGGCAGGTTTGTCACCTCCTGCATAGATCTCTGCTATAGGTTGGCGGGCATGGAGCCTCCCAGAGGGATAAGAGCTCATTCTATCTGCCATACCACTGCATTGGTGGCTGCTTCCAGGGATGTCCCTATCCAGGAAATCTGCAGGGCTGCTACCTGGAAGTCAGCATGCACCTTCATCACCCACTACCACATCGACCTTGAGTCACGCCGGGATGCTGGTTTTGGGGCCTCGGTTTTCCAGTCTTTATTCCCTAAGTAGGGGGTGTGCGCCTTGCCTCCCTCCTCCCTGAGAACTGCTAGGAGTCTGCCAGACAGTGTGGATGAACAACATATCCATGTCCCTAGAAATACAGGTTACTCACCTGTAACAGGAGTTCTAGGAATGGTATATGTTGTTCATCCACATGACCCACCGACCTCCCGGCTCGTCAGCACAACCCGGCTTCCAGTGGCCATCTGGCGCCATATGATGAGCGGTGAGTTTTACCACCGGGTGGGTGGGAGGAGCCAGCTTGAAGACCTTCCGCAAGATTTAAAGCGGCAAGGAACCTGCCAGTAAGTGGATGAACAACATATACCATTCCTAGAACTCCTGTTAAAGGTGAGTAACCTGTATTTTCTTACCACAAGAGAGAATGGAAAGCCTTCTAAACCTGGCAGATGCCTTCATCCTGTGTCAGCCCAGGTCAGTAGGGTATTTCCTGCAGCCCCTGGGTCAGACTCATATGGCCTTCACCACAGCCATGGTACCAGACACCGGATTTCAAATGAGTGATGACCAGTATCACTTAAGGGCCCTTTGGTCCCAAAAGGGACATCCCCTGTCACAGCTGGTGCCTGTAACAAAAACTCTGTTACAAGCCCTGGATTGCTGGAAAGAGAGGAACAACCTCAGGGAGGGACTGTCCTTTCAGCAGCAGATGCCTCTTTTCTAGACTGGGGAGCTCACCTTGGCAAATGAACGGTAAGCAGAACATGGTTTCCATGGGAATCCAGGGAGCATATAAACCTCTTGGAGTTGAGGGCAGTTTTTCTTGTCCTTCAGGCCTTCGCTTCTCAAGTAAAAGGTCAGTAAGTCCGAATCAGGACAGACAATATTTCCATCATGTAGTACATCAAGAGGCATGAGATCATCAAAGCTGTGCACAGAAACTGTGACGATCTGGAATCTGGCTTATTCCTTGGAAGTGCAGCTTCGACAGTTTACCTTCCAGGGAAGGACAGTGTCCTGGCAGAGTCCTCAGCACGATCGGTCAAGGGTATTTGAATGGTCTCTGAACAAGTAGATGCTGGTCACAACCTTTAGAGGATTGGGAACACCAAAATTAGACCTGTTCACTTCCTAAGAAAACTACCAGCTCCCTCTTATGTCGCAGGCCTCCAGCGGTGGGTCCTGTCCTTAGGGAGGTTCTGACCCTGGTCGGAGAGGTTCCTTTATTCCTTTCCTCCATTCCCTCTACTGTTAAGAGTTCTGAAATTGAGGAGCCAGCCTGCAGCCATGATACTAGTGGCCTCAGACTGTGCTAGACAACCCTGGTACTCCCTGCTCCTGACCTTTTCCACCAAACAGCCCATCCGTCTGCCACAGAGACACAACCTACTGACCCTGTCTCGGCATAGTAACCTTTCCGAACCTCAGGTCACTGCACCTCAAAGCGTGGTTTTTGTAGAGTTGGAGTAAGCTGATTTTCATTTTTTGGAGGAGGTTGTTAGAGTACTCAGGATTTCCAGGAAGCCTGCTACCAGAAAGAAAAATGCTTCCAAATGGAAAAGGTTTTTCCCAGTGGTGCTTTCCTAAGCAGTTCAGTCCTTTACAGGTGGATCTGCCTATACTGCTGAACTATTTGGTCCATTTCCAGGCCTGAGTTCTCAGTTCCTCAACCCTTAGAGTATGCCCAGCAGCTATTTCTGCCTACATTTTGTCAGGTAATGAGAAAATGGTGGCTTCACACCCCATTTTCAAGAAGTTGTTCTAGGATCTACTGCACCTGTGTACTTGTTAGGGAACCGGTCCCTCCATGGGATTTGAACCTGCATAAAGTCAAGTTCATGAAGTCTTTCTCTGAGCCCATGGCTATTGCTGACTTGAAGTATGTCACCTGGAAGGCAGTCTTCCTGGTGGCTGTAACCTGTGTTAGGGGTTGTGCAAGCTGCACGCTGTCTGCACAGACCCAAATTATGCAGTCTTTCACAGGGACAAGGAAGTTCTTAGGAATATCAGGAATTTCCTTCCCAAAATAGTGTCAGAGTTCATATAAAACACACCATAATTCTCCCAGTCTCTTTCGTAGAAAAGTCCAGCTCTCGCAAACAAGGGCTCAACTTGGAGGCAGTATAGTGCAGTGGCCTAAGGCTCTGAGCTGCTAATCTGGTGACATCCAACAGACCAGACCTGGGTTTGAATCCCACAGCTTCCACTTGCATACTGTGCGACCCTGAGCAAGTCACTTAACCTCCTTGTGCTCCCAGGTCGCTCCTGTAAAAAAGCTTTCAGCTTAGTGTGCTATACCTGGTTAAACAACTAAATAATAATAAAAAAAAATAACTGGATGCTAAGAGAGCAATCCATTATTATCTGAACCGTACTAAGGACCTCGGGTCCCTGCCACTCACAGCCATTATTCACATGTGAAATAGGAAGGGCAGGCCAGCCTCAGAGAGCCATCCCCACTGGATATTCACCTGCATCCAATTCTGTTACAATAAATCTGGCAAGCAACCATCTCAAGGCCTCAGTGTACACTCCACTTGGGGCACTGCTGCCTCTGTGGCAGCTGCAGGGGATATTCCCTTGTTAGAAATTTGTAAAGCAGCTACCTGGAAAACTGTTAATATCTTTACAAAACACAATTGTCTGCAAGTGCGGTCCAGAAGAGATGCCAAGTTTGTCATTGCTGCTTTGCAGAACCTTTGTTTTCCTAAATTGGTTCTGTACCCAGCCTCCCAAGGTACTGCTTTGTAGTCTGCATTAGTTAAGCATAGTGAGGGATACCTGGGGTTTGAAGAAAAAATTACTGATCTTACTTTGAGTAAGGCTCTTGCAGCAGGCCAATATCGGTAGGACCGAGGCTCCAGGACCACATGGAAACATTCTAGCTAGCAGTTTACTACAGTGGGACCGCCCCACTGCCGATGTCACCCTCTGACGTCTGCCTATCCTATAAAGGTGGGGGGTGCCTCACACCCTCCTCAGTTCTTTCCTGCTGTAGACCCACGTACTTCAGACCCTGCAGCTACAGTTGACCACCAGTTCTCGCACTAGCTGCCCTTTTTTTATATTCCTTTTCTTTTTAGTACAAACATTGATTTTTTTGGTGTTTCCATCATCAGATTTGGTCCCCCTTGCTATAACAGCTGGCATGGAACCTCCAGTGCCCTTTCCCCTAGGCACCGGCTTGCCCTCCAAGAACCAGGGCACCTCTAGTCCATCCAGATCTAAAGTCTCTGCATCTCCATGCGTGACTCCTGTGGACCTAGCTATCGCCCACTTGAGGGTCTCCTCTAGGGTCGCAGATGTCCTGGTGGCTGCTAGAAAGCCCTCCACCTAGGCCACTTACACCATGAAATGGAAGCGTTTCACCCTTTGGGCTGCTTCACACCAACTGGACCCCTTCACCTGCATGGTGATAATCAGGTGTTGGAGTACCTTCCCTCCCTCTCTGACTCGGTCTTGGGGTATGCCTAACAAAAGATGCATCTTTCTGCCATCTCTGCGTACCATGCACCTTTTGAGGGCAGGGCTGTTTGGTCATGTTAACATTTAAATGAAGTGTTAGCTATTATCCGAGACTGAACATTGGCAAGGCACAAGGACATCTGAGTTAGGTTATCTTGTGTTGGTAACTGGAACATAGATCTGGGTGTCTTCAGTATAGTTTTGATAGTACGTATGCCAGTGGATGGTAATCATCTAATATATTATGGGTCTGTGGAGATTCCCTCAAAGAAAATAGGCTAATTACTTGCTTGTAACAGCAGATCTTCGAGAGGCTTTCCATAGAGCATACCTTTTCCTACACACTGTCCCACTGATAGGGCGGACCACCTTCTCTGTGAACTTCTTAGCCTGGCACTGCATAGTTTGTCTTTTGTAGTGGTGTTGCATTGGCTGTGTGGTGGGCAGTATTTACATCATTCCCTCTGCCTCTCTGTACAGTTGGTGGATATTTAGAACTCATTTCACTGACAGGTTAAATCTTCCCACAAGGTCCTGACGCCAGCAGTTTGTAGTCCAATGTATTATGGCTCTATGGAGATCCTCTCGAAGATGTGCTGTTACTGGTGAGTAGCAAATGTGCCTCTTGTCAAGCAGAAACTTGCCCAGGCTTACATTGAAGGCCTGTACTGACTTCCTGTCTGCTGCCTCTACAACTAACGCTAGACTAAACTTCACTGTTTTACATCGTTTGTGCTGCTAAGCCTGTACTCATCAGTGAGATAGGTAGATAGCAGGAGGGACAAAGGAAATTTTAATGCATAGCCTAGTCGACACAGGTTAGAAAATGGTAACAAAAATAGTTTTAAACCTTATTTGTGATAATTAGTTTTCTCTCCATACGTTCATTAATCCGTTTTTTCATGTATTTAATTGCATACAGCACTCTGTGCTTTATAAATTAATGATAACTTACCTTACCCCTCCTCCTCTTTCAAGAGGCTTAAATGCCTAGTTTAATAGAAAATAACATTAAGTATGGATTCATATAGGGCACATTATTGTGTTTTTAATGTATAGTAATTCGCTGTCTAAGCCGTATTAATCACTAAAGGGTTGTTTACACACACACACAGGGTTTTAGTTCTATTACAACTCATGTGTCCCTCCGATGGCTCGCAACCTTGCAAGTGCACACATGTTTCACTGCAAATGGTGTTGGGGAGCACTGATACAGTGACGGAAGCCTCCTGCAGTGTCAAAGCTCCCCACCACTGCAGCATCTCACAAGAGCTGAAATGGATCAGCTTGCAGTGCTACCAGACATATCTTCACTTCTCCCCAGGCAGCAGATCAGCAACACTGTACCCTTACTGCAGTACAGAATACTAAATGTAAAGCCTTAACTTTGGGGAATCCAGTGTACTGTACTGAAAAGCATAAGAACAGAATTTCATTTGGGTTAATGTATTGTTTATTACCATGTTTTGGCAGGTTTTTGCTTGGGGGGATAATGACCATGGACAGCAAGGAAATGGAAGCACCACTGTCAACAGGAAGCCCACCTTAGTGCAAGGTCTAGAAGGACAGAAAATCACTCGTGTTGCTTGTGGGTCTTCACACAGTGTTGCATGGACTACAGTTGACATAGCAACACCATCGGTGCATGAACCTGTCCTGTTTCAGACTGCTAGGGATTCACTGGGAGCATCATATTTGGGTAATGGTTTGCATACTAAATTCATTTTGCATCAGTTAGAGATTTGTATTGGTGCCCAAGCACTAGAAAGATCTGTTACTTTGTAAATAACACATTTTTTTCTGTTGTGTAAGATTCTAGCTGAAGACAAATATATCAGTTTCAAACAGTGTGTGCTCCTTTAGTCCTACAAACTATAAGGAAACCAATTATAATCAAATGTTGGATGCACATTTATTTTTCTAATCCTACAAAACAGTTGAGAAAACTATGAACATCATATATTTGACTTGGTTCAGCTCAGACGACAAATATAACTATTTTTTTTTTTTTGGTACCTATTTTGAACCACTAGATCGTCTAAGAATCAGTCTTCTCCATAGAGCCTCACTCTTTGGTCTTGGGGCCAGAAAAGCTAGGATCCCGTGGGAGTAAATCTTTTCAGCCAGTGTGCTGGCAACATCCTATAGCCATTGCCAACACCCTAACTGCCTCAGATCTGTTTTTACCACCATCCAGTGTGTACCTTGGGAGCAAACTTCACCCTTGTGCATCTTCCCAGACTCAGTCCTCTACACTGTTGTTCAGTATGTTCATCAGCGACATTAGTGAGGGAATCCAGGGCAGGCTGTGTCTCTTTGAAGATGACAGTAAGCTCTGTGGGAGGGTGGATAACAAGGAGGGAATATAGGAAATGCAGAGTAACTTAACAAAAGCTAGAGGGGTAGTCTGTGGTTTGGCAGTTGAAATGTAATGCCATAAAGTGCAAGGTAATGCACCTAGGGAACCAGAACCCCCGGACAGAGTACTAGATGGGTGGAGTGAGACTTAATACTATGGCTGCGCAACATGACCTTGGCGTTATCATCAGTGACTCCCTCAGACAGTCGAGTCAGTTCAATAAGGCATATAGCAAAACGAGTAGGATGCTAGGATGTATTGTGAGGGGTGTTGATAGCAGAAGGGGCGATATAATACTTGCCTTACATAGATCTTTGGTGAGGCCACACCAGGAGTACTGTGCCCAGATCTTTCTGGACATAAAGTCTCCACCACTCATTTACACTGATGAGACTACACCAGAGGCACAAGGACCCAGCAGTCACCTTCACTTAACAGCAGTAAAGGTAGCCCATAAAATAGGACATACTTACAGTACTAATAAAAATGGAGTTTCTAATTTTCAGCACTAAATCAGTCTGTGTTGTGTACTTTTGTTGCATCATCCATGAACAACGGTGATGCCAATTCTGATACATTAGGATTAAAAAAAGATCTGTAATGTACTACAGCATAACTCTGTTTTATCCAACCCCCTGTAATCTGAACCTCCCTATCTAATGTATGTCCTGTTTGTCACCCACACTCACAATCACTAAATGCCCACTGCTGTAACACCCTGCTGTGACTGCTTTAGGGATGCGAGTAGCTCTGGTTAACACTGATCACTCTTGATTAGCAAGTCTGTAACCAGGACAATAAATTCAATTAAAACCCATTCTGCTTGCACTCCTCTCTCTTTTATTGTGAAATGATATATAAAAGAAAGAGGGTTGTAGTGACTTTGTCCCAAAACCTGCATGTTGTTGAGTGGCTTGAGAATGGAGAACAGTCTGTAGTGCTTGCTGGCAAGTGGGGAGATCAACAGTAAGTGATATCAAACTTGTTAAGGAGAAGCTTTGTGAGTTTGCACACTCTGTTTACTACAGTTTATTATTTTATTGTTTGCTGTATGCTTCTTATAAAAGGATTCCTTTTAAAACCAGTGGTGTTGCCATGCTTCTTTATCACCAATGTTACCACTAATGTTACCATCATAGCATGTACTCTCATTTATCTGACCACCTGTGGCAGGGGGAACTCCCTGTCACGGTAATGGACCATCTTTTCTCATTTACTGAAACTTCTGTTGCAACAGTTCTCATTTCTCCTTTTGTTCTATCTCTGTTTTTTCTAGTCTAAAAGGCTGGCCACCTTGGCGCCCCCCCCCCCCTTTTCTCTTAGCTATCACCCACTTTTATTTCCTTTTTAAAGGTCCAGCTATTGGGAGGTTAAGAAAGTGACCCCTGCAACATTTTGATAAAAGGAGCCCATAGAAACATAGACTTTGATGGCAGATGAGGACCGCTGGCCCAGCTAGTCTGCCCATTTCCCTACCTACAGGATAAGCTGCAGATCCTAGTAAAACAACAGCCTATTTCTTCCTACCCCCAAAAAAATGGCCTTATCTCTGTCCCATGTATTCTTGAATTCTCCCACAGTTTTAGACCCACTGTCTCCTCAGAAAGGCTGTTCCATGCATCCACCACCCTCTCTGTGAAAAAATACTTCCTCACATTGCCCCTGAACTGCCCCCTCTATCCTTAAATTGTGTCCCCTTGTTCTTGCACATCTCTTTTTCTGAAAGATGCTACCCTCTTGGACTTTGTTGATTCCACTGAGGTACTTAAAGTTTCTATCATGTCTCCCCCCCACCTTTCCTCAAGGGTATACATGTTAAGCTCCTTTAGTCTCTCCTCGTATGGCTTCTCTTGCAGACCCTGCACCATTTTAGTTGCCCTTCTCTGGACTGCCTCTATCCTGTCTATGTCCTTGCGGAGATGGGGTCTCCAGAACTGGACTCAGGATGCCAGATGGGGTCTCACCAACTGTCTGTACAGAGGGCTAACAACTTCCTGTTTTCTGCTGGTAATGCCTCTCCCTATACATTCCAGTATCCCCCCAGCCCTCCCCACTGCCTTCTCATATTGCTTGCTAAACTCAAGGTCATCTGATATGATTACCTTCAGGTCCCTTTCCATTTTTGTAGTTGTTACTACCTCCCCACCCATTGTGTAATCTTCCCCTGGGTTTTTGTTTCCCAGGTGCATTATTTTGCACTTCTTTGCATTGAATCCAAGCTGCCATACTTCTGACCATTCCTCCAACCTTGCCAAGTCCCTTCTCATCCTTTCCACACCTCCTTGTGTATCAACCCTGTTGCAGATCTTTGTGTCATTTGCAAAGAGGCATACTTTTCCTTCCAGTCCCTCTGCAATGTCACTTATAAAGACATTATAAGGACTGGACCCAGTACTGAACCCTGCGGTACCCCACTAGTAACCACTCTTTCTTCAGAGTGGACTCCATTTACAATTACCTTCTGTGTTCTGTTGTCCAGTTAATGTTTTACCCAGGCTTCCACCCTGGGACCCACTCCCAGGCTGGTTATTTTGACTATTAATCTTTTGCGTGGGACTGTGTCAAATGCCTTGCTAAAGTCTAGGTAGGCCATGTCCACAGCCCCTCCCTGGTCTACTACTTTGGTCACCCAGTCAAAGAAATCAATTAGATTCATCTGACATGACCTTCCCACTGTGAACCCATGCTGCCTTGGGTCCTGTGCCCTACTAGCCTCTAGGTACTCAACAATTCTTTCCTTCAGAAGTGATTCCATCACTTTCCCTACCACAGAGGTCAACCTGACAGGTCTGTAGTTTCCTACCTCTGTCTTGGTTCCACTTTTGTGAAGGGGAATCACATACGTCTTCCTCCAGTCCTCAGGTACCACACCATCCTCCCATGATTTGTTAAAAAGTGTTGTCAGTGGTTTCACTGGTTCTCTCCTGAATTCTTTTAGAATTTTGGGGGTGAATTCCATCAGGCCCCATTGCTTTGTCCACCTTCAGTTTTAGGAGTTCTTTCAGAACCCTTTCTTTTGTGAAAGGACTGGGATTGACCCCATGTGGGGATTATAAGGAAAAATACTGGTACCAGTAGTGAAGTGCTCTGAGCAACAGTACACTCAGGACAGGAATGTATAAACTGTTAAAAGGAAAAAGGTCCAGCTCCCCATATGACTCGCAGGGGAAACGCCGGACCTCGCCCAGCAACTAACGCATCAAAATCTGGCCAATGGAAAATCATGTACCAAAATGCCCACAGTCTGGGAAACAAAATCTCAGACCTGCAGGCAACAATGACAGAGGCTAATCTGGACACAGTAGCCATTAGCGATACATGGTTCACCAGTAACCACACTTGGGAGACTTCAGTACCGGATATGTACTATTCAGAAGAGACCAAGGTGCAAAAGGGGATAGCCCTTTATGTCAATGAAAATATCAAAGCTACAGAAATTCAGAATACACACAGGGAGCCAGAAGAACTGTGGGTCACCCTGAAACAGGAAATGGGACAGCCATATGAGCTGGGGTTGGGGTTGTCTACAGGCCTCCAGACCAGGGAGAACACATAGACACATTACTGTTAGAAGATATACAGAACATGACAGCTAAAGGGGAGGTTCTGATAATGGGAGACTTCAACATGGCAGATACAGATTGGTCAATACAAGCAGGAACATATGCCAGAACTAGACACATAGCAGATTCCCTGCTGGGGGAGGGCCTCAAACAACTGGTACAACAACCCACAACAGACAGGGCTATCCTAGATCTAGTAATGACTAACACGGAAAGGATCACAGAACTCCAGGTAGAAGGTCACCTGAGGGCCAGTGACCATCACATGGTATGGTACAGTTTCAATCAATCAATATCTTTATTTATCCAGGCGGGCACCATTGAGCAAGCTCATTTACAAGGTGGACCTGCAGTCCTACAGTAATAATACAGAAAGACAAGTTACAATAGTACAAACAGTAAAAATAGCTGCTATTATAGTAAAAATGCACATCTACAGGTAATATACAACTACAAGGAGTCATGGATAATGAACTTGTGCTGGATCCAAGCCCAAAAACTGTGCATTTTGTAGTGGGAAATGTTAGGGAGAGGGTAGGCATACCAGATGGAAGATAGCAAGGGCATAATGTAGGGAGAGGTGGTGAATAGGGGCACAAGCAAAGAGGACCCAATTGTTAGAGCAGAGTGAGGGATTGGGAGGGCAGAGGACCATATGAAAGGCGACTAAGTGATTTTTGCCCCAAAACGCAGCGACATATGGAGGAGAAAAGCTGCCATTGTACTAAGTGCAAGAGGAGGAATATAGTAGCAGGGGCATAACTGGGAGGGTCCTGGAGGTTGGGACAGAGGGAGGTGTTGGATGGATGAGGGACCGAATATTTTTTGGGGCGAAAAATGATAATTATCCCCAAGTGCGGTAGCATGTGCTAGAATCAGGCTGCAGCTGTTCAGAACATCAAAGAATAAGATATGGGAGTTCGGCAGTAAATCCACTAGAACTAAATAATCCCATTCCAAGGCAAAAATATGAGACTTCAGAGGAACTGACTTTGATAAGATGGCCAACAGAGTTAAGCTAGCCCTGGCAAGAAGAAATACAGATGAAGGGGTAGAGGCAAAGTGGACAAGCATGAAGGATGCAATACTTAAAGCAACATCCCATTGTGTTACAGAGAAAAGCAAGAGCAAAAGAAGGAGGAAACCACATTGGTTCTCAAAAACAGTAGCAGAAAAGGTCAGAGCCAGAAGACTGGCCTTCAGGAAATATAAGGGAATGCAGCAGGACAAAGATAGGGAGACATATCAAACTTCGCTAAGGGAAGCAGGGAAGGCAGTAAGGCAGGCAAAGGCCCAAACAGAGGAAACACTAGCACGAACAGTAAAAGAAGGGGACAAGACTTTCTATAGATACATTAATGAAAGGAGAAAGTCCAAAGGGGGCATTACTAAGATCAAAGGGGATAAGGGGGAATGTGTGGTGGAGGACCAAGGAAAAGCATATATCCTAAATAGATACTTCTGCTCGGTATTTACTGAGGAGAAGGTAGGGCAGGGCCCACAGCCCAGCATCATGGACACAGGAGGGAGGTGTGCACAAGTCCTTTCACAAAAGAAAGGGTCCTACAAGAGCTCGCTAAGCTCAGGGTGGACAAGGCAATGGGACCGGATGGCATACATCCCAGGGTACTAAAGGAGCTAAGGGTGGAATTAGCAGAGCCATTATCAAAACTATTTAGTGAATCTCTGAGCACATGAGAGGTCCCAGAAGACTGGGGAAGGGCTCATGTGCTCCCGCTCCACAAGAGTGGTAGCAGGGAGGAGGCAGAGAACTGCAGACCAGTCAGTCTTACCTCAGTAGCGGGCAAGATTATGGAGGCATTCCTTAAGGAAAGGATAGTACAACATCTGGAATCCATAGGAGCACAGGATCCAAGACAGCATGGGTTTACAACAGGAAGGTCCTGTCAAACTAAGCTCATAGATTTCTTTGACTGGGTTACCAGAGTGGTGGACCAAGGGGGTGCAGTTGATGTCGCCTACCTTGACTTCAGCAAAGCTTTTGATACTGTTCCACATAGAAGATTGATTAATAAGATGGGTAGGCTTGGGATGAGTCAGAGGTTGGTCAACTGGGTCGCAAACTGGTTGGCGGTCAGAAAACAGAGAGTGGTGGTAAACGATGTACAGTCAGGAGAGATGCAAGTCACAAGTGGGGTACCTAAGGGCTCAGTCCTGGGGCCAGTCCTCTTCAGTATCTTCATCAGTGACATTGCAGATGGACTGGAGGGTAAGGTTTGTCTGTTTGCAGATGACACCAAGATCTGCAACAGAGTAGATGATCCAGATGGGGTGGGCAGAATGAGAAGATATCTGGATAAACTGGCAAAATGGTCGGAAGAGTGGCAACTGGGTTTAATGCAAGAAGTGCAAGATCATGCACATAGGAAGAGAAACCCTGAAGCCACCTATAGATTGGGAGGAGTTGCTGGCAATCACAAGGGAAGAAAGAGACTTGGGCATCATCATCACAGATAACTGAAATCATCCAAACAGACCACTACAACAGTACGTAAGGCTAGGGGGATGTTGGGGTGTATTAGTGGGGGTATCACAGGTCATAAGAGGGAGGTAATAATCCCTCTTTACAAGACACTGGTTAGGCCCCGTCTAGAGTACTGCATGCAGTACTGGAGACTGCACCTTCACAAGGACATTAACAAAATGGAGGCAGTCCAGAGAAGGGCAACCAAAATGGTGCAGGGACTGCATCAGAAAACTTAATAGGATAGATTAACAGAGCTTAATATGTATATCCTAGAGCAAAGGAGGGATGGAGGTGATATGGTCGAGACATTCAAACACCTTAAGGGCATTGACAAGGTGAAAGAGTCTAACATGTTTCAATATAAGAAAAACAGCAGGACAAGAGGACACAGCATGATATTAGAGAGAGGCCGATTAAGGGGTAATGTGAGAAAGTTCTTTTTCACAGAAAGGGTGGTGGATGCATGGAATAGCCTACCTCAGGAAGTGGTGGATATGAATACAGTGCAGGGCTTCAGACAGGCATGGGATAGGCATAAGGGAAAAATATAAATGAGTATGAATAGACAGGCCATTGACAGAGTAAAGGCCTATGGCACATTCATAAGGTAGAAAAAGAAATGGGCAGACTGGATGGGCCTTGTGGTCCTTATCTGCCGTCAACTTCTATGTTTCTATGTTATTTGCCAGAGCAAATAGCTGCGACATTTGGTTAATGGAACACCCCACTTTTTATGTTTCTGTATCCCTTTAGTTTGGGGGATGTGTGGCAGGGGGAACTCCCTGTCACGGTAATGGATCATCTTTTCTCAATAACTGAAACTTCTGTTGCAAAAGTTCTCTCATTTCTTCTTTTATTCTATCTCTGTATTTTCTAGTCTAAAATCCTGGCCACCTTTAGGTGCGGCCTCACCCTTTTCTCTTAGCTATCACCCACTTTTATTTCCTCTTTTAAAGCTCCAGCTGTTGGGAGGTTAAGAAAGTGACCCCTGCAACATTTTGATAAAAGGAGCCCATGTGGGGATTATAAGAAAAATAACTGGTACTAGTAATGAAATGCCCAGAGTAACAGTACACTCAGGACAGGAATATATAAACTGTTATTTGGCAGAGCAAATGGCTCAGACATTTCGCTAATGGAGCATCCCACTTTTTATGTTTCTGTATCCCTTTAGTTTCCCTGCTGCCCCATCGTATTATGTATAAAACTACTAAGATATTAAACTGAGTCCTGGCTGAGGAGAGATGCAGCCATTTGGGTCCTGGTTAAGTATAGTCGCTTTCGGTGCATATTAACCTAAAACAAAACTAAGAGGACTGGTTTGATATAAGAATAACAAAAGCTTGTGTCTGTTTCTTTAAGATGTTAGCTGCCCCCTTCTAAGATATATGTTGCAGCAGACAGCATGTTTCTGCAGGAGAGTTTGGGAGTACAGAGTGTTCTGATCTCAGGTCTGACCTTTCCCAATGTTGTAAACAAACCTGCAGGTGCCATCTGAACTGTTCTCTGTAGAGCAACAGTGGCCCCTAGTGGCTAATTTTATGTTATGTCTGATGTCAGTCACAGGAGAGTTGACATTTTCTAAGTTCTAGAAAGCCTATAAAAGCTCTAACTCAGTTCTGAAATGAGTTTTAGACTGATACTGCGAGAGATAGGGTCAGTTCCTGCTGGCTGGTGTAGGTAGAGGACTGAGAGGAGTCCCATTATACTGCTGAGTGGAAGCTGTGAGAGGTTTGCCACATCCTAAGAACTTTATCTGTGTTCAATTTCTGTTTATTATTTTTTATGAAGTCTCTTTTGCATCTGCCTTGAAGAAATGTTTATGAAGCAATAAACATTACACTAGACAAAGTGTGTTAACCTTGTAAGAACTGTGTTGTGTCAATCTGTTATCCCACACCCCCCATTTATTTGAACTGATGGGATGTCCTCCAGTCAGTTAAAAAAAAATGGGGTGCTAGTGTACTATGATATTTTCCCCAAAGTTGGAGGTCCATAGAAAAATCAGCTGCGTATATTGAATAGAGCTAATATTTGGTTCCCCCCACTGTTGTGCCAAGAGTCTCCAGAACTTTACTATGTATGGAGATGTTAAAAAAAGATATTCATCTGTTTCTGTCTCTGGGACAGTAGCCTTCTATGTTTGTGAGATTCTCAGACATCCAGGCATTCATGGCAGCTTAACCAAGCTATATCCCACACATAAACTGGGATTTTAGGATCTTGTAAGGCTTTTATTACCTCTAACTCCCTTGCCTTCCCTTTGGGTACAATTGTATTCCAGTGGTGTGTAAAAAGTCATGGGCAGGACTGATTGGTAACAGTGTGGTCTACTATCTTCCATTATCAAATGCATCAGTATTTTGCATACCTTCAGTTTCTGGCACAAGAGTTTTATGTATATGGGAGTCTCCCCCAAGCAGTTTTGAATCAGGATCTTGGTATAACTTATAGTTCAAAATGTTCTAAAAAATACCCATACCCATTGTGTCACTCATGGGTGCTGCATTTTCACTATGTTCAGTATCAGTACCTCAGATTCAAATAAAGAAATAAAATCCAAAACATTCTGAATGATTTACCATTCATAAATCTCCCATCAGAAACAAAGAGGTATGTAAAATTCTGTTTACCTGATTTAATCTACTTCCCTATAAAAGCTGAAGAAACAGACTATAAATTCTAGTTTCCAGTGACACTGGCGGTGAAAAACCTGCACTCGCATACAAAAGTAGCGGTAACAAAAATGTTTTAACTAACATTACTCTTTTTCACTTTGGTAGGGACATATTCTTCCATCTTTTAACTTTAATGTCTCCCTCCAGCAATTTAGTATTCTGGTTTCTTAGTCCCACATTTCTCGGTCCTACTGAATTCCAAAAATGGTTATCTCACTCTCCCCTCTAGGGATACTTCCAATCTCAGACAGGATCACTATACCTGTCCGAGTCCCTAATGTTATAAAATAGCTTTTTCTACAATTTATCTGAGCTCCAACAACTAAAGTAAACTGCTGAACTACTGCAATTTCTGCAGACCCTGAAGTTGTGTCTGCTGAAAATCACATACTGTATTTGGTGTAAGCCTTTACTTTAAGGGGAGGTCCTTCAGGATACAGTAATATACCCCTCATCTGTGGGAAAGACTGTAGCTTCCTAAGTAAAACATCTAAACAAAAAAACATATAAAATCACTCAGTGGGCAGCTGTGTCGTACTCCCCTCTTTACCCACACCAGCTGCCTCCTGTGTCCATTAACAAATGGCCACATCTGGGCCATGGTGTAAAATATTCTTACCCATTTTATTAAAATGTCAGGGATTCCAAAGTATTCTAATACTGAGAATAAATAATTATCTGGTAGTTGATCAAGTGCTTTTTGCTGATCAATAGAAAATAAACTAAAAAAGTATCTGGCTCATATTTGAGCATTCAGAAACTTCTCAAAGAACTATTAAATTGTCTATGGTACTTCTCCCAAGGACTGCACATGAATGAGCAAGGGGAAATTAGGTGTCCCACTATTCCTGTGAGTCTACTTCATAACATTTTTATCAGGATTTTCAAATCCACATTCAATAGGCTAATATGTTTCTAGTTTCTCAGCTCTCTCCTATCTCCTTTTTTTTATTTAAAAAAAACAGCAATGATTGTCCCAGAGAGTCTAGCATGGAAGCGCAGACTAAAATGTCATTATACACTGTAACCAACTCAGGTGCCAACACTGTTTTTCCTTTTTATAAAGTTCTGCCATTAGCCCATCCCAGCTATGGGCTCTTGTATTTTTCAGCACACCAATGACTGTTAACACCTATTGGAGCTGTTCATGCCACTTTCTTTATAGGTTCCAACCCCAAATCTGCTGTTTTCTTACAAAATCCTCAATTTGTGTGGATGCAATTACCAGAGTGCCAAATGATTGTTGTAAATGTTGGAAGACAACCTTTTGTAAAAACTGAGTATTGGAGTCACATATCCGATTCATGTCTTGTAAGCTGGAGAACACTCTATCCTCCACTCTTTTCTTGCAACTACTGAACATACCTAAACTGGTTTTACTTGCCTGAGTTCCAGATTTCTTCTTTGTAAAAAGAGATTGTGCCCTGTCGTATTGGGCTGCACTGATCAGTTTCGATAGCATTGAAGTCTCTTCAGAGAGACCTAAGATCCCGCTGTTCCATTTCAAAGTTAATTTAGTCAGTTGTGTTCTCAAGTCCAAGTAGGAGAGATATTGCTTCCGTGAGGCCCTTTTCCACTGGTCCCCCCAAAAAGTTTTTAAAATCCAATTTTGTGTCTTCCCACCATTTATTTATTTATTGATTAGAATTTTGTTGACCGGGTATGCCCACTGAGACATGACAGTCCCTTTTCAGGGGCAACCTGGAATTAGTCACATACATTAAAAGAGAGAGAGAGAAAAATTCACAGCATTTACAGAGCAGAAAATAAATAAAAGAGAAGTAACTATACATACAATGTGCTTCAGAAATTAGTTACAGTCATGAGCATCATGAAATGTACATTCTGAGGCAAGTATCAGAAACGCAGCTTGTATCAACACATGGTGCATAGGTAGGCAATTTAGAGAGTGTTCACAGTCCATCAGGAGGATGGTGAGCATTCAGGTCCAGCCTGGAGAGATTGTGCGAGGTTACTGAAAACAAAACTTTTGTTGGCGAGATTGTGCGAGGTTATTGAAAAAAAAAAAACTTTTGAGGTTGATTTCGATCCAGTCAGATCACCCCACACTTCCCATGTATCTGTGTCCTCTGATATTCCAATGTTTAATCTCCAGTGGGGAACACTCTGACATGAATGTGCAAGACACCATAAGGTGGTTTGTGGTTTCTATCAGAATCACAGCTGCTGACTTCAAGGTCAGAGTACTAGAAGAAAACAAATATAGTCTGTGTGGGTGGAGAGACTATCCTTATGAAACATATGACCTCCCTCTTCTGTTTGCAGGGACCGATATGCATCTACCAGATTAGCCGTCTGTATAATTTTTTTCAGAAGCGTGACAACACAGTATTGCTTGCTGGTTTTCCCCATTTTATCTTACAAAGATAAACTTCAATAAAGACCCCCACACAACATAACCATTCTACTAGTATGGCAGTATGGTTGGATAGATTTAAAACAATCTATCCTTATTGCCTTTGTTTGAGGGGCATATGTTGAAAAAAGACAGACAACCTTTTCCCAAGTAAAACCCAACATTAACGCTTCTTCCCAGTAGTACAGTACCTCAGTTAGCTGAGATATAGTAAATTCTGTCCCCCTAAATAAAACACCCACTCACAAACAGAGTTCTTTGCCCAGGGACCAGAAAGAAAAGCATCAGTACCAAGATCTCTGGGCATGTGTAATATCCTGTAGGGATCTTAACCTAGTGTCTTATAAACAAATATAAGCATTTGTTTCATGAAAAATTGACAAGGTACCAATCTTCCTATTGAGGCTGTTAATGTGGTTTATATTACAGTACATGAAGCCACCGTTAAGGGGCCCAAAATGTGTGTACTGCAGGAAAGTTGCAAAGAAAGAAATACCCAGGAACCTATCATCATGTCTTAGTACTTTTAAGATGGGTGCTGGATCTAGTTCTCTTCCTAGTATCTACTGATTCAGGCAAGGAACTATTAGTATCAGATGGACATTCTTTCATGGAGGATATCGCTGATGAGGCCTCAGAATCCTCTTCATCACTTCCTGTGTCACCCCATTGTGGAGTTATTTTCAAAAGCTCGTACCTGAGATGGAGCAAGTGTAATCTTATATATTTGTCCCAGTTTTGGTCTGATGGTCAGTGCATCCATTTCAGGAGTTACAGGACCAATATGGCCTAGACAGGTGTGATTTCTATAGATCTCTCCACGTCCATTACATTGAGTCCCACCCTCCTGTGGAGAGAGACCCTGTGCAAGCCCCTCCTCTAGTGCTTACCCTGATGATACATGTAAGAGTCCCAAACTCTGCACACTTAATTTCTATTCTATAAAGGCCAATACAAGCCACACAACCCCATATCACTTTCATACATAGCAGTGAAATGTGGCGAGGAAATTGGGCTAGCCATAGACCACACAAGGTGGGAGAGAGGCTACTTCGATGAAGGCAGAATTACTTCATCCCATATCTGGTGGAAGCATCTGCTTAGGTATTTCAGAACCCTGGTCATCATGACTAAGTATGGCAAGCAAAATACTGCTGCCTGTTGGAAGTGCTGTGGAGGACTGCAGGGGACCCACACTCGTATTATGTGGTTATGCATGGTAGCAAGACCATTTATGGGGGAGCTGGAAACTGTGATAGTGGAAATCCTGCATACCAGTGTAACACCCTCCCTGGAAGTAAAACTCTTGCACCAGTATCCTAGAGCTTTGAAAGACAGGAGAGAGAAATACCTTTTCTGTATCTTGCTCCAAAAAAAATATGTACCTCACAAGTGGCATGCAAATCAAGGGCTGGATTTAGACAAATGGCAGGATATGGCAAATTCCATATATATGTATCATATGGAAAAACTTACATTTGACCTTAATGAGCAGTCTGACATCTTCACATCTTGGTGGAACTCTTGGGTGTTGTATGTCATGCAACATGGCCTGAACTTTATCCCATGAGCATTTGGGTTACAGGGGGGAGGAGGATGGGTGGAGGTGGGAGACAGGTGGAGAGAATGGGTGGAGTGTGATGGCATGGGACAAAGGAGCAGAAAGTGAGTGAATGGATGCCCCCATGCCCTTCCTACATGCTGTCACTTGCACCTAGATTATTGTGCTATATTTTTTCTGTAATATGTATTTGGTGACTTGGATATGTAACTTTGTTTTAACAACACTACATTTACAAAAATAAAAAGGTTTCTGCTTGTTTTGTATAGCATTGGGAGATGCATCTTGTTTGGAAACTTTTTTTTGGTTGCACCATATGGTGAGATCTGGGTTGAGTCACTTTCTTAGTACTCTGTTTCAGAAGTTCCTTGGGGGGGGCATAATTTCCATAGGTACCTTCAAGGTGTCCACTGGGTCGGTCATCCCTGAAGAGGGACCAGCTGTGTCTTTCTTTCTGGGTTCACTGTGCACAGCAGGCAGGCTTGTGTAGGCAGGCATGGATGGGGGAAGGGAGGGTCTACAGTGAAGCCCACCAGGATGAAACCCAACTCTGCAGAATTCTGCAGTAGAGTTACTGCAGGAAGCAATGAAATTGCAATGGGAGTTAATCCCTTTTGTCTTGCAGGGAAATTGTGACATTGCACTTCATTTGGTGGCCTTCACTGTACTTCTACAGGAATGGTATGGGCAGGTCATTAACCTGGGGTTAATCAGGTTGTCTTTACCGTGGTGAACTTTCTACTGGAAAGTGCGTATTACTCAAGGAAGTAGACACCTGAGGTAAAGTTATCTGGCATGTCACCTTCCTCTTTTCATAGGCCAATTTGTATTGCCTGCTTCAGGATCTTGTCCTTATTTAAGTTATTCTCCCTATTGTGGGCAGCGTGGCGCATTGATTTTAAGAATGGTCTGTTCCTTCACAAAAATTTCATCGATAAGTGTTGGGGCAATATAAACCAATAAGGCCGTATTCCATACAGTCTCCACTCATTACTTTATCACATGCATTATTTAAAGGAAGGTGTGATACACACTTTGTGGCAAGTTTCTGTCCAGGATAAAAACAAAGCTCTGTCTTTCCCTACATAGAAGTTGCTTAGCAAATGTACCCATCCTGTATCTGAGTGTTTCAACCTAATTTTAACCTTTCATCCACCAGCCCAAGTTTTCTCAGAGTCAATAAAATGTATTAAGTTGTCCAACACCTCATAATACTTTTTCAACCAGTAAATAACATCATTCATGTTAACTCTTTCATTTTTTATGTTGGCTTGCATGCATGCGCAAGCAACATTTTGCGGTAGTAGCACTGTACTAACACTTTCAAAGGTGTGTCAGTGTTGTGGCAAATGCAGGGGATGCTTTAGCTGGTGTGTCCCTCAGCCGCCAACCAGTGAGCATGCTGCCGATGACAGCAGTTTCAGAGAGTGCCACTAACTTGAAAGAAATCTGCCGCTGCAATCAGAAACAGGCTCGTCATTGCAGCGGCAGATCTGACACAGCTCCATTACATGCCATTCCTGGTGAAACATTCAATAAACATGGCAGCAGCTCTCACCGGCTGTCTCTCACAATCCCTAGAAAGCAGACTTCGGGGGTGCCCAATCCCCCTGTCTGCGTGCCCCCTTCCCAATTCAATTTGTTTACCAATGGGAGTGACCAATCCCTGTTGGCATAATGCCCCCAGTTTTATTTGTCTGCCGACAGGAGTGCCCAGTCCCCAGGCATCAGCCCCTCCCCAACACAGACACGCTTTATTTGCCGACGGGTGCCCAATCCCCATCGGCTCCAGTCCCTCCGAAAAAACCTCAGGTGGCACACTGTGAGCCCACCCCAGTGTGCCCAAATGTCTTGGTGTCACCTGTAAAACAAAAGCCTTCCCCAAAGTTTTTTTGTTTTTCCTGCAAAACAAGAAAACAGTCCTCGTTGTTCATGGTATCCCCTCTCCAACCCGCACCCACCCTCTGTGCACCTCACCTCCTCACACACCCTCTCACCTCCATACTTACCTTCGGAGGTTGGCATGGTGATCTTTGGCAAAGTGGAAACACATCTGCACTCTTCAAAGCCAACCACGAACTGAAGAAATACCGGTAAGCTGTATAATGGCATAAATGAGGGGTTTTCAACTTAGGCGGATATCTCTGCCATTTTTTTGACTTTTGGCTCCAAATTTTCAACATGGGTTTTTTGGGACCTCACCTCATGAAATCAGTCACTGCCATTTCGTTATTCAGTCCCGAAAGGTGATTTCTCAGTCACTGTGTGGCATCACCTTTTGGGACCGATTAACAAAATGACAGTGCCACTGCTCACAAGATGGGCTCCCAAAAAGCCTATGTTGCCAATTTGGTGAAAAAATTGTAAACAATGACTGTGTTAAGACTGTGCGTTGCGCAGTTTCGACACACTCTTGTAACTTTGAGAATTTTTAATATTTTCATTCCAGATTTTCAACATTGCCATTTTTTCACACCTCCTTATGAACAGTACAGCTGTCATTTTTCATATCCTGCCCAAAATGTGTTTTTTCACATGTGTTGCACAATTGTGCGATCGCTGTGGGAAATCAATGTTCTGGACAGATTAAGAAAATCAGTGACACTGTTCATGAGTGGAGGTCCCCAAATGCCTATGTGAAAAATCTGGTGAAATAATTCCCAAAAAATGATTGTCACGAGAGTGCGTTGTGCAGTTCCACTCACGTTTGTAACTTCGAGAAATTTTAATATTTTCACTCCAGATTTTCAGCATTGCCAGTTTTGCACACCTCCTTATGAACAGTACAGCTGTCATTTTTCACATCCTGCCAGAAATATGTTTTTTGCACCTGTGCGAAATCAACTTTTGGGACAGAGTAACAAAATCACAGTGCCACTGTTCATGAGGAGAGGTCCCAAAATGCCCATGTTGTGGTAAAACAAATCCCAAAAATGGGCCAGCCCGGTGGTGCTGAGGGTTGAGGTGCTGGACGCCACACCTCGCGCTGCACCTGCGACCCGGGTTCGGGAGTGAGCCCGGGGGTCAGCAGGGGAAGGTGTTGGATCGAGCATCCAGAGGACTGCTGTCCTCTCCCGGGGAGGGATTCAGGGGGTTTCCCAGCGCACTAGTGGCCCCCGGTGGAGACCGGGAGTACTACATGCGTGGGACAAAAAATTAGCGGACGAGCAAGGCAGGCGTCTACAAGGGTAGCCTGCATGCTGACGCCATTGCACGCCATGCTCATGGGGGAAAAGGAAAAGTCATGCCTCCTAAACCGTCGGTGAGATGACAGTGGCCCCAAGGGAATCACCCACATCCCAAATGCCAGCCAGACGCCCTTGGATCTCACTCCATGGCCAACCCATCGACAACAGGTAAGGCACTCCATACTTAGGGAGTCATCCACCGGAGGGAGGGCGGACTCTGCCTCGGAGATGGTACCAGGGGATGAGCCTGCCTGTGGTCGTTTGGAGGAGGAGACCCTGGGAGTTGCGGAGGGTTCAGGCTGGGAGTATGGTGAATTCCGAGTGGGTACTCCTGAAGGATGCCTGGGGATGTAGGTGTACAAAGAAAGTAAAAAAAAACTCTAAATGACCAGAGATTACGGGCGCAGATTATGCAGTATCTACGCATCGTAGTTTGCAAATTTTCATATTTTCTCCATATTTCAACATTGCCATTTTTACACCTCCTCATGAACAGTACAGCTGTCATTTTTTGCATCCTGCTCGAAATGTGTTTCTGCACCTGTGACTCCCAATGGCACAGTTGCTGTGCGAAATCACCTTTCAGGATTGAGTAATGAAATGATAGTGCCTCAGTTCATGAGGTGTGTCCCAAAAAGCCACTGTTGAAAATTTGGAGTGAAAATACCAAAAAACACCCGGGGCATTAAGGTTTACAACCATACACCCACCCTGTAGAGACTAACAGGCATTGGGGATGTAACTTGGGTTTGTCTGCCATAATGTTCGAAGAATTCTACCCCCAACCTATAGCCACTGACAGGCATTGAGATGTGCCTTGGGTTCTGTTACCCTAACGTTCACCCCATTCTCCTATATTACACCCATCTCAGCTTGTTTCCTTATGGAATGGGGTAAGCATAAATGCGGAAGACCCCAATGCACACCCCAAACCTGTCACTCTCTGCAGGGTGGGGTGATCTTGAATGGCATCAGCATTATGGTTGACCCAAAGCCACACTCTCAACACCTTTCAGTCTCTGTGGTGGGGGGGGGATGCTGGCGTTACTTCAGTACTTCACTGCCATTCCTATTTTGCAGTTCTGACTCCTGCACTACCACTGCCAATGCCGCAAGCCAACATTGAGCATTGACAAATGCTTGTTAGTAACATTGTAGCACTTTTCAGAGCGGGTTTCATTAAAGAAGTTACCACAAAAGGCAACCACAATGGGGTGGCTTTTAAGAATTGGTGTTTTTGCCAAAAATGGTCCAGTAAGGCTGACTTAAAGGAAATGTCATAAACTGTGTCACCCACAGAATGAATCAGGGCATAGATCTGTGATGCATAAAAAGACCTGGAGTCCTTGAGCATAGCCAATGCCACATGGACATGATCAGGTGCATCATCCCGACCTCACCTATAATTCAGTCTGACCATGTTGCACCTCTGCGCTGGTTCATCTTGTGTTTCAAACAGATCTACCATCTAGGGGTGGGTGTCTGGACGTAGGTCTTCTGTCCTGTTAACAGGGTAGTGTGTGATTCTGAGCATTATTAGGGGAAGTCTCTGGTAATGGGGGACCTGGCTCTTTCTCCCAAAACTCTCCATTAGAAGGTGGAATAGATTCCATTTGCCCCTGTACTCTGTGTGGAAGACCTGTGAAGCCAACATTCTCCATGGACCTTTCCCATTTCTCATGCCAGCTGCCCCCAAACTCCTGCTTATTAGACACACTTTTGGTACCTGTATCTTGTTCCTTGTGCAGCAACTCCTCCACTGCCCCCCTCCCAAAAAAAAAAGTTTCTTTGTGACTGGAACCACATAACTGGGTAACAGCATTTTTTGATAACTTTAGGAACTTCTTGTAACCAATTGTCATATAATTGGATCAGATTACCCCATGCCCACTGTTGCCATTGAGCATATCTATTCTGTACAATGGCTCTTAAATTTGCATGCATAAATAAAGTGAGAAACAAACAACAACACTGGACTGAGTGTTCAAGCCACCTTTTTCCACCTGGAGATATGTAACCTCCCTCTTCACCAGATTCAGTCAGCTGCCCCATAATAACTGAAAAAATACACTGTAGCAAACTGATCTCTCCCAGACTCAGCCTGTGACTGTTACTAGCTTTCTCAAATCCTTCAGATGCCTACAAGGGTACCTCAGTAGTTTCCATCACTCAGCATAAAAAGTCCCTTGGAGTTATCTGGGTCCAAATCCCACCAAAGCCACTATCCACACAGTACAGCACTCTTTACTAAGAGGCTGATGACCCAACCCTCTCTGTGACAGCTGAGAACACCTCACTTAGAAACGAAATATGGTAAGTTTAGCTTTCTCTTCAGAGGTGTAACAGTTTATCAGTATAACCCAGTTATCTGTACCTTAAGGACTCAGCCACATAAGCATGAAGTATATACAAATAATATTTACTACTTCAAGATATTTACACATATAATACAGGATACCACACTAAAACTATGGTGAGCAGTAATTCAACAGCGACAAAATGATAATGTTTTGTACAGTAGAAGATGCACAGAAAAAAACTGTCTCACTCTTCTCTCTCTGTTAAGCTAAGTAGATTGGCTTACCACACAGGACAACTCAGTGAATCAGGACAGACTTGAACCTTAGATGGTAACTGCTTGGAGCCCCAACCTGACAACCCAGTCTCTCACAAAACTCTGGCTTAACTTGGTTCCCAGTGACCAGTTTCCACCTGCTGTTGGCACACATGTCCCATAACATCACTTCCAGGTCACTTATATGTGTCTCCAGGTAATGGTCTTCTGGGAAACTGATCTGAGCTGGGCTTCAGGAGTTTGTTTTTTCCAAAGGACACCTCCTTTGTCCTATGTCCTGTCTCACACAGCAGGACTGACTGCTCCAGTTATTATCCGGAGTCTTTTCCCATTAACTAGCCAGGGGATCATGTAGTTACAGGACAGAGAGATTGTAATCACTCTCTACAAGCAGCTGGCTACATCTAACAATTGCCTTAGTCTCATTTTCCCCTCACAGAACCAGTCAACTGATCCATACAGCTATAATAAAATAAGAAAACTGAAAACAGTACAGTAGAAAATTACATAGCAAGTTGTTAACCCACCCCTGTGAAATGAAAAATCTGTCTTTTAGCATGTTTGTTTTTTTCATGTGAGCTGGCTGGCTTCCACTGCTATGCCCTCAATTCATGGTTTGTGTGAACCCACATTAGTTTCTCATAGCACTTCTTCTTGAAAAGGGGCTGTAACTAATGTCCATGCAACCCATCCGCATTGCCATGCTGTGAGCCATTGCAGAGCCTAATGTTCATATTATAGGACTGCAGCACCAGGCTCCACCTCAACAATTTGGGTGTGAAGTCATGTAAGGTGGTTGTGATCAGTGGCTGGGGTGAACTCCCTCCCATACAAATAAGGTTGTAGCTTCTGCAATGCCCTGATAATACCTAGACAATCCATCTTGATTGTGGTGTAGGCCTTCTCTCCGAGCAGCAGTTTCCTGCTCAGTCACACCACTAGATGTTCCTTTCCCAAATGCATAACCTAACTCAAACATGCACTTAGCTCATGATCAGATGCATCTACATGCACAGTAAACCTTAGAAAATAGTCCAGGCTGGTGCACACAGGTGCCCAACACAGTGCCTCCTTCAGCTGGTGGAATGCAATATTGCAGGTGTCTGTCCACCAACCCCTATCCGGCATTTTCTTCTTGGTGAGATTGGACAGGGGTTTGGCCATGGTGCTGAAATTTAGCACAAAATTAACTGTATTAGCCTGCCATCCCAAGGAAGGTCCATGCTTTTCTGTTGGTCATGGGCATGGCCCATCCCTGGTTGGTCTCAGTTTTCACTGGCTCAGGTCAGATGTACCCACTCCCCACACTTCCCAAGGTATGACACTACTGCCATTCCTATTTGGCACTTCCCTACCTTGACTGTCAACCCAACAGCCTGCAGTTGGTGGAACACCTCAGTCACATGTAGTAGTTTATGAAGTTGGCTAACTTCGTTTCACAGATTGATTTGCAAATTCACCACAATTTGTGAAGTTAATCTGCAAAGTTCCAGTTCACAGGATAGTACTAACTTTGCGAATGGCAAATTTGGTAGCTTTGAATGCAAAGTTAGACCCAAAGGTGAAGTTTGCAATGTACCATGGGATTAGAGGTCACATTATACTGAAATGAGCTGTATGCTATGTGTGTTCAGTGCAGTCTTGTGAAGAGTGAGCAGGAGAGAAGTCTGTCCCTGCTTGTCTGAGCAATACACTTTTAAAAGTACTCTGAGAATGGAGTATTTTGAACCAAATCGCACAAAAAAAAATATAGAGTGCCCTGTGCAGATAGATTACCATTGTTTGTGTGTGGTTTTGCAGATTTGATTGAAAATAGTTGTTTTGTTTAGTGAAGCAGTGCTGTGTGTGTGTGGGGGGGGGGAGATGTTCAGCTAGCAAGCAAGACAGTTATGTCAGCACTAGTCTGATTTATTTTCCTTAGACTTTCTTAATTATTTTTGTCTGTGGTCTGTGATTTGTAATTTTATTTCTGTAGTAAGTTTTGTGTGGTTAAGTAAATTATTTGTCAGTCTATTTCTATATGTATTGTAGTTATTTTGTTTAGTTCTTGAAGTGACAATATTACTTTCAGTAACTTGTTTTGAACTACTTGTGTATGTCTTGTTAATCCCTATCGTGTTTAAAAAAAAAAATTATTATTGTTGGTTTTACTGTGCTACTGCTAGCTCAGTAAACTGTTCTGTTCAGATTTACATCACACTGCTAATCCCTCTGGTGTGATGTCTGCTGCTGCTGGTATTTAGTTTTTCTACAATGTTTATTTGTTTTCCTTGCAATATTACAAATTTAAATATATACAAGCATTTGTCAATGCCGAATGGTTGCTTGCTGGCATTGGCATTGGCATTGGTAGTGTAGGAGTTACAGAGCTGCATAATAGGAATGGCAGTGAAGTATTGAACTGAAGCCAACCCCATCACCACCCTGCAGATAGTGACAGGCATTGAGGTGTGCCTTTGGGTCATCAGACATAACGGCCACGCCATTTCACCACACCCTACCGTGCAGACACCGACAAATGTCACGGTGTGTCGTGGGGTCTTTGGCTCCTTATGCTAATCTTCATTCCATCAGGAAATATTGTGAGATGGGTGTGGTATAGGAGAATGGGGTGAACTTTGGGGCCGAAGAGTCCAAGGCACACCTCAATGCCTCTCAGTGGCTGCAGCGTGTGGGTGGGGGTGGAATGGTATGAGCATTACAGGTGACAGTCCCAAGTCACAGCCCTGATGCCTGTCATTCTCTACAGGGTGGGGTGTTATGGTCGGAAACCCTAACGCCTCAGGCATTCATTGGTATTTTCACGCCAAATTTTCAACATGGGTTTTTTGTGACCCCCCACCTCATGAACAGTGGCAATATCAGTTTGTTAGCCGAAAGCTGCTTTTGCACAGCGACTACAGCATTTGTCACCACAGATGCAAAAACACTTTCTGAACAGGATGTGAAAAATGACAGCTGTACTGTTCATGGGGAGGTGTAAAAAATGGCAATGTTGAAAATCTGCAGTGAAAATATTAAAAAAACTGATGAAGTCACGTGCGTGCATAGAAACTGTGCAACGTGCACCCGTAATGTAATTAGTTTGGGAATTGTTTATAGCAGATTGTTAACACAGGCATTTTGGGACCTCCGGTCATGAACAGTGTCACTGTGATTTTCTTTATCTGTCCCGAACAATGATTTCCTACAGCGACCACGCATTTCTGTGCTGAAACTGTGAAAACATATTTCAGCCATGTTGTGAAAAATGACAGCTGTACTGTTCATAAGGAAGTGTGGAAAAATGCCACTGGTTAAAATCTGGACTGAAAATATTACAAATTCATGAACTTACGAGGGTGCATGGAATCTGCGCAGTGCTCACTCGTAACAGTCATTTTTAGGAATTTTTTCACCAAATTTTTAACATAGCCATTTTAACACTTCTGCTCATGAACAATGTGACTGATTTTCTTAATGTGTCCCATACACTGAGTTCGCACACCCACTGCACCATTGTGCGCTACATGCGCAGAAACACATTTTGGGTGAGATGTGAGAAATGACAGCTGTACTGCTCATAAGAAAGTGTGGTAAAATGGCAATGCTGAAAATCTGGAGTGAAAATATTGAAAATTCGCCAACTTACGAGCGTGCGGAGGAACAGCACAACGCATGCTCGTAAAATAGTCATTTTTCGGGATTTATACACCAAATTTTTAACATAGCCATTTTAACACCTCTGCTCATGAACAGTGTTACTGTGATTTTCTTAATATGTCCTAAACATTGATTTCGCACACTCAATGCGCAATTGTGCGCTACATGCGCGCTGAAACACATTTTGGGTGAGATGTGAAAAATGATAGCTGTACTACTCATTAGGAAGTGTGGTCAAATGGCAATGTTGAAAATCTGGAGTGAAAATATTGAAAATTCACGAACCTACGAGCATGCGTAGGAACAGCGCAATGCACGCTCGTAAAACGGTCATTTTTAGGAATATTTTCACCAAATTTTCAACATAGGCTTTTTGAGAGCCCACCTTATGAACACTGGCATTGTCATTTTAATTGATCCCGAAAGGTGATTTCACACAGTGACCGCGAAATCACCCTTCGGGCCCGATTATTGCCATGACAGTGACAGAATTCATGAGGAGGGTTCCCAAAAACCCCATATTGAAAATTTGGTGCCAAAATTCCAAACAATGCCTGAGATGTGCAGCAAAGTTGAAAAAACCCAATTCATTACATTATACAGCTTACCGGCATTTCCTCAGTTCGCAGTCGGCTTTGAAGAGTGCAGAGCGTGTTCTAGTCCTACCCGAATCGTCGCCGAGCTCGGAGGTGGGCATGGGGTGAGGTGGGGGTGGGGGGAGGCAGAAATCACAGTGGGTGGGCTGTGGGAGAGGGGTGAAGACAGCAGCGAGGAAGGTTTTTTTTTCTTCAGGTTTTTTTAATTTGGACTCATGGGACATTTGCCATGCTGGGGTGGGCTCCCAGCGTGGCAGCTGGAAAACTGTTGGGGGCAGTGGAGCGGTGGGGGATTGGGCACCCCGTCGGCCATAGGACCTGTTGCCACGCTGGGGTGGGCTCCCAGCCTGGCACCCGATAGTCTGGGGGAACAGTAATGCAGACGGGATTGGGCACCCCGTCGGCCATACAGACTGCGGGGAGAGACAGTAGAGCTGACGGGATTGGGCACCTCCGCCAGCCATACAGTGTGTGCGTGGGGAGGTAGGGAGTGCATGAGCACAGAATGTGCATGCGTGCGTGTGTGTGAGGAGAGGAGCACTGCTCACTCAGCGGTGCTCTCCTTCAACTGTACTGGCACTGTATTTTGGATTGTCACAAGGCGGTGTTCTTGCACATGTGCAAGCAAAACATAAAAAATGACTGGAAGGAGATGCTTGAGTAAAGGTAGTGGTGCCGGCGAGGCAGCCAAGTAGTGTATAGGTTCTGTGGGGCAAAAGATTGTTGCACCTAAAAAGTTACTTTTGCAGCAGCTTCATCCATGATCTCTGGGGCCAGTAGTAGTAGTAGCAGAGGAGTACTTGGTGGAATTGGCAGTGGTATTAGTGTTGCCAAATTATTCTCTGCCACATCTGTGGCATCCATGCTGGTGTGTACTAGGGGACACGGCGACAAGAAGATCAGTCCAAGAGGCAGCAAAATCATTGGCTCAGGAACAGTGATCAAGGAGCAGGTTGCTGGTGTCCCCGCGACTGCTGGTGATGGCGGCACAGAGTCTGTTCTGGATGATAGGTTCCCATTCCCAAATAAGAGTGTTGAGCTTGACCATGAGTCAGAGTCTGAGGAGGGAGATCTGACCTCTGTGCAGTCAGAAAAGACTAAATTTAAAAATGTTTCACCGATGATGATTAGAAGAAAATAGAGTGTAGAGAAAGTGACGATGAGGAGAACGGAGTTCAAGAGGAGGAGGAGAACTGTAAGCCTCAGTGGGGATGATGATTTGGACTCCCTATGGGGACCACCTATAGGAACCTGAAAAGGAAAAAATGCAAGCGTGATGCTACTGAACCTGCGGTGCTTTGTACACCATGATTATGTTACAGAATTACCAACTAGGGAGTGCAATGACATACTAAAATTGTAGCCACATGAATATTTGTTATGTTGGTGCTTTTATGTGTGTGTTACACAAATCTCCTTCTCCAGACCTCTGGGTAAGATTTTATGCTTTCCTGTCCAAACAGCTATTTCAGCCTGATGCCTAGCTGACTAGTTAGTCCCCAAGATACACAACATGTCCATACCTATGGCTGTGGGTGTGTAGCCATTGTATCCCCCTTAGATAGCTGCCAAGTCTGGGCTTAATATATACATAGATGGAAAGTTATATCATGTCTCTTTTACCAAAGAAATGGTTTTGCCTGCTGGGGGCTGCTATAAGTTAACAGATGACTACTTTATACTGATGTATGGAATGCAGTTGTATGTCTGTATGTTTTGCACATAAATTAATAAACTTTAAGTGATAAAAAAAACTCCAAAGCACTCTTTTCTTTTGAGCAACATCCATGAATCCCCTTCAGTTAGATCCTATCCACCAGCAATGCCGCCACGCTGAGTCCAGCTGTTTGTAGCCCAGCACCCAGAAAGGTCCAGCTTACACTACATAGCATGCTTGAGGGCCATGCCAAATACCTACCCAATTATGCTATTGCACGGGAATGGAATGCAGCAACTATTGAAATGCTGGCTGTCTGCTGCCATTAGGATCTCTGAACATTTGTGCAACATTTCAAAAGGTGATGAAACTAATGCTTTAGCTGTTCGTCATGAAGTTTGGACAGGGACATACCTTCAAATCCAGAGCCACTGAATCAGTGACATTGTGCAAAAGAAGTGGGGATTTAGATAGTAAACTACTCATGAGGGAAAGCTTTTGGCAGTATGAACTATGGGTGGACAAACCACTAGGTTTGAATGAAATGTTATTTCTGCAGCCATTTTTAAAATAAGCCAGTGAGGTGGAACTTAGATGTTTATAATGTATGTTATATATATGTATTTATTTTGCTTGCTTGTGGATGATAATATGCTTGTCTCATTCATGGTAGAGCCTTTGTGCACCTCTTAATATCACTGTGTTACTTTAACATTGTTATTCTTATATACAGATTGCTTTTTTTTTTCAGTTTATCATCTTTTGCCTTACCTCCTCGGCTGGGGAGTCCTATGGTTCCCCCTGCACCCAGTTCAACCCCAGCGGCTCCTGCACCAGCCACTGGCCTGAGCTGCCACCCCTTCACTCTCTCACCCTCCTGGCTGCATCATGCTCCCCTACAGTGCGGAAGACCACATTGGGAGTCAGGACCGGAGGGAGCTGCGTAGGAGCACTCGGTGCAGCACTGCGGGGGTAGACCTTCACTCGTGCCGGAGGATTTGGGCTGATTTTTCCTCCCTTTGAGCCACAGTTGGCACAGGCATGCAGGACATCAATGATGGTGCAATGCACGCTTCCATGTATCACACATCAGGCATCTGCCTGCTCTGATCCCTCTACTAGACCGCGTCATTGCACCAGCCCCTAGCCACCGCCAGGAGCCAGCATGAACACAAATATCCATCCCCACCCTCCCCAGAGGAGGAGAGCAGTCCCTGGGACACTCGATCCTTCCTCCCCCGGCTGACCCACTGACACCCAGGGTCGCTTCCGAACCCGAGTCATCGGCGTGGTGCAAGGTGTAGCGTCCAGCTCCTCAACCCTCGGTGCCACTGGGCTGGCCAGATTGCTTTTTAATATGTAAATTAGTTATATGAAATGTGATATAAAAGGGGTGGTTTTAAAGACCTAGATCATGCCTTGATAAAGCACATGTCAGTGCGAAATATAGGTTTGTTTGGTAGGGTGAATGCTTCTTTTATCTTTTTAAATAAGTGTATTTTTATTCAATTTCAGTGTGAAGGTATTTTGGATTAGCGCTGTTACCCATCTTTTGGTTTTGGAATTTTGATGCTTATGTGGCTCCAGCATGTGGCTCTATTTGCTGCCTTTTGCTAAAATCTCTTTTATCTCTCTGTCTGCAGCATGTCTTACTCCTTCTGGGACTCTAAACTTTATGGATATTACTCTGCATCCCTGTATGCAGTGGGGAATCCTAAGCATTGGGTGCCATTGCCATTTCTGGCAGTGCAATCACTGGCTGTGCTGCAGACTCTGCATTACTGGGAATTCCACTTAGCACAGTGGTATCAGCAGCACATACATCCCGGTCTGGGCTAACCAAATTCCTGCTTGCTGTCTGACTTTGCTACAGCTTGTTCGGGTCGCACTGTGGGTCAAGGATCCAGTTTCTTTCTTTGTCCTTTTTCCAGCTGGCTCCAATCAGGGTATGTTCCACTGATCATGGACTGTCTAGTGCAGGTTTCTTTTGGAGCTGAAAAGTTGAAATCAGCTTTCGGCACGCTGTCAGAGGAGCGCTTTGATGTCTGCCCACAGCTGATTGTCGACACTGGGACCTGATGTGTCTTGTACTTGTAGTCATATTTCTCCCTGCTGGAGCAGTGGACTCTGGTTTATCAGCAACAGACTGTGAACTTAACTTTCGTTATGGCAACACGATTTTCCATTTGGAGTACCTTTGTTCATTGTTGCCCATCAGTTTGAGTAAATGTTGTTTTCTCCCACTCATTTCTGCCTCCAGTTGTCTTTTTGCAGCCATTATGTCCTCTGGTTCAGTCACTCCAATAGGAGTTTGGAACTCAACATCCATGTCACCCACCGGAGTTTCATGTCTGTAGTATTTACTGTCACCACACTGTCCTCCTGAGGGAAATAGGCTAGGGGAGGATGAAATCCCAGCCTCTTGCAAAACATCATCTTCCTCCTCCACTTGGGAATCCACCATCTTGGTGAATGGGCTGACAGCGTCCCCTGCCAGAAGTAGAGAATTTCCCAGGTGTCCTAGCCAAATTTCCCCCATTTACTGAAATTACCGCCAACAGCTTACCCTGATTCAGTATGTCAGTTTACATCTGTGTCCCCTTCCCCCCAGAGCAAGGCTGAAATAGACTCAATTGCCTAGGCCTCATTTTCCAGTCAACAAAAACTAACAAAAAAAAAACGCTGTCTTTGAGCACTCTCCATAGGAATCATGTGGGATAAAGTACACATTTTTATATTCGAGCATGCCTTCTGTTTAATATCAAAGCCACCGCTTAACTAATAAGAGCGTTGTTATTTGTGATGGCTTTGATATCAAAGAAATAGCACTCTAAAATATGAAACAATGCACTTAAAAATATATCTCTATTGATTATTATGGAGAGTGCTGGAGTGCTCTCCAAACTGTTTCATTGCGCGTCGACACGTGTGGGCAAGGCATCTGACTAAGAAAGTGGAAGGGATCAGACTGCCTGCTCCATGGAGTCAAATACAATCCCTTCCTAATGTGCCATCCCAAAAAATACATTTGACTAGTCTGATTATTGCAGTGGAAGGTAAGATTGCTTGTGCCTTTCTAGGCAGGGTTTTAAATAAGCTGAAAAAACTGATTAGCAGTTTGAAACGTGAAACTGCTAATCAGTTGTGAAAATGCATAACACTTGGCACAGACTGATTAGCAAAATGTTTAAAAATGATGTAGTTTTATTAATGTTGTGTACAGTGTCATAGACTCTCTCAAACAATGGTTAGTGGTCTACTGCTAAGCATTTCTGAAAATGATTAGCATTACCCCCTGTTTTGCTTAGCATTTTGCTATGCTATACCAACTATTTTAAACCCTGTTAGATATTGCTTGAAACTGAACACAACTGGTGCTCTTCTTTTTTCCATCATGTGTTTGTGCTGCATTCCACCTTAGCAGCACCTCTCTGGCGACTCCCCCCAGCCCCTTCATTAACCTGCCTGACACATTATTTCACCTCTTGAACCACCATGGGTGGGTGCTTCGGGAGGTGGTGCCCAGCCTGCAGGGTGTTGCTGTCATCTGTTGCCATGGGACTTCTTCCCCTATTTATTTCCCCTTTACCTGGGCCTTGAGGCATGCTGTGGTGCTCATACCATGTGTGAAGATGCAGTAATGCTACAGCACCTACTCCCGGCCAGCTAGGTAGGCAACCGCTGCAGCACTACCTAGTCTCCACTAGGTGGCGGCCAGGCAGCAGCAGGCTGTGTCTCCCCACCCCGGAAGAGTACAGCTGTCCCTGGATGCTTAATCCTCCTTCCTGTGGCTGGCCCCCGAGCAACCCTGGTCTGTTTCTTAACCCAGGTCACCAGCATGGTGGCAGGGGAGGCACCCAGTGCATCAGACCTCTCCACCAGTGAACCGGCATAGGACTGGCGCGCTTCAACTCTGATGATGGTCATCTGAATTTAGCTGTTTCCTCATTTTAAAACTTTTTAATCTGTTTTCAAGTTGTGGACTGTGCCAAATCTAAGATTAATTTTAAGCGGATTTAAAAAATGGAACTTGTTAATAGTGATTTAAAACTGCTGTATTGCTGTGATGTTACAGGTAACGGGACACTGATTGGAGCATCTGCCAATGTGGTCTGCGCAGGTATTGCAGAGCAGCATGGTTATGGTTTCTCTTTCATGGAATTTTTCAGGTAGGAATGAATTGGAATGTAAATACGTATTTGGTGTTTAATTTTGTTGAAGCATTACTGAATCAGATAATGGCACTGAAAGATGTATGAACTTCTGTAGGTTACACTTATCAGCCAGAATCAAAAGGGGACCTTCTGTTGTAGGGGATTTGGGTAGCATGTGAAAAAAAACATATAAAACTATTTAATTTTTATTGACCAGGTAAGCACACTAGGCAACCATGCCCATTTTCAAGTATGGTCTGGGAGGTTACAATAAGAATAGTACAATCACATGAATACTGTACATAAGATGATAACAGGAGCATAGTCGGATACCAAACAAGTAACATTGAGGTACATAATACAAAACTGTACAGCCAAGAAAAGCAAAAAATATAGTAGCACTCATCAGTTTAGAAACAAAGTGAAATGTTTGATAAACACAGATTAATATAATTTAGTGTTATAAATATGTAGACAAATCTTACAAAAGCTGTACATGCAAACCATAACAAAAAGTTCTAATATTGTACAGTAAGATATATTTTGTATGACAGGCTCCACAGAGGCAAACAGGCTCTATCATTAACATAGTTGAAAATCTTGAGCAGGACAAGGATTTTGTGTTTTCATTCTGAAGAACAAAACTCTCCTTGTTTTACATAATATTTGCTCAATAAAACAGAAGTCTGATCAGCTATCGATCTACTTAAGCAAGGCTTTATGAATGGCAAGTCTTGCAGTTCTAACCTGCTGTGCATTTATGAGCAGGTAACAAAACCAACGGATGAAGGCAATCTGGTGGATGTGGTCTCCTTGGATTTTAGTAAAGCCTTTGACCTTTTTCTACACAGGGCATGAGTGCAAAATTTAACAGATTATGGGAAGTTTACTAAAATGCGCCATGTCTTGGGTGGCAACAGGACACAGAGGGTCTATATAAATGGCTTTCTATTGGAAGAAGGTATGGTGGCCATGGAGTTCCCCAGGGATCTGTGCTAGGCCAATACTGTTTCAAACATACATGTATACCAATGGTACAAATGATGATCTTACTTCGAAGGGCTCTTGCAGCAGGTAACACCTTTAGGACTTAAGCCAGCAGGCAACAGGAACCCATGGAAAACTTCTAGCTAGCAGTATACAGCAGGGCACCACCCCGGTCCCCCAGCCCATTCCCAGTTCTTTTCCCTTCATTGACCATGCAAGTTGTATCTCCGTGGATGCCTTGAGCTAGTCAACCACCATCATTCTTCGCACTTTACCCATGCTCTATTATTTTCTTTAAAATTATTTGCCTTCACAGGTTCCTTTGCATGTCTTCTTTTCCATCCTCCTCAGTCGATCAGTGGTGATCAAAGTGTGTGTACAGCATGCAGATCCCCCACAAGGATGGCCATTCAGCTTGCCTGTTCTGCCTAGGCCTGGACCACAACATAGAGGCCTGCCAGGCTGCCAGCATTGTCAAGATTTCAGTCAGCACACTCTGCTCCATCACCAGAAGACCCTGGAAGCCTTCTTGCTTTCTTAAAGCTAACCGAGATGGAGAAGAAGCTTCACCGAAAGAGTTCATCTTCTTCCCTGGCTTCTGGGGCCTCTGCCTCCTCTTCTTTCCATAAGGAGAGAAAATTGAGCGATAAACATAAGCACCAGGAGAAGCATAAGGAGATACCCAATCAGCTTCCTGCTCAAGATCCCCGACTACGTCGGCGACCACTTCCAAGTCCTCCCACCACAGGGGGTTGGCTCCTTACACCATGGCAGCCCTTTCTCCCTCCGGGCTCCAGATCGCCTAACCTCTCTCTCTCTCTTCTTACTGTAGTGGGAGAGGGTACTTCAGGATGCGGGACTTTGTCCCTCACCTCTTAGCTTCTCAAGCTTAGGCCCCTGGTCCCTATGGGTTTTAAGCTGAGTGGCTCAGTCGGTGGATCTTCAAGTGGCAGGTCATTGCCCATCGCTCTTCCGACCAGGGTGTCTGCCGAGTCCTTCCCAATGTCAGGGGCCGACTCTACCAGGTGACACCCAGAACTGATGCCCTTATCCTCTGGGAAAGAGGGGCCTTTGTCCCACTTGGGGTCAGCTCCCCAGTTCTGGCGACTTCTCCTAGGCGACTGCTGGCCAGTTCGCCAGTCTGGCACCCGCCTATGCCAGTACCTTCAACATTGGCTTCTCTGACATTCCCTCAGGTGATCCAGTTGTCACCTAACCCTCCTAAGTCACCAGCCAAGCCTGACGCCCACCCTTAGCCAACACTCGAGGGCCTGACACCCGATGGCTAGACGGGTTCAGACCGTCCAATGCCAGATGGGTCTGTCCCTCAGGGACCAACACCAGGTGACCAAGATTGGCCTACTCTGACTCCTGAGTTACCTCATCCTGATGACCAGATACCAGGGCCCTCTAGGCCTAACCCCCGGCACCAGACACACTAGCCCTGCCGATCAGTCCTCAACAGGCTCTGAATGAGCTTTTTGCAGCCTGGTTGGCCTATTTTAAAGACAAAGAGGCTTCTAAGGAACTTTCCAAGCCTATGCCTCAGGGACCACCTCCTGACAAGCCTCCAGTTCACCCTTTTACCCCTCCACCCAGAGGGACCACTCCAACACTGGACAGTGGAGTTACCCCTACCAAAAGGGCGGCTGTGCAAGTATCCCTGTTTGCCTTCATCCTCCCTGGACTTAGGGGATTCAGATGATTATTCTTCCTCCTCTTCAGGCCGCAGTGACTCCGACCTTTCATCGGAGCCTGAGGACATTAAGCATACCCCTCCTTCCCCGCCTGATGATCCAACATTTATGGATGTAATGCGGCACATCCAGTGGTTGAATGGCTGGGACACAGATGAGCTGGATCCAGAGTGGCATCTGTTAAATAGTACTTTTTGGCACAGATATAAACAAATATCAAATAAAAGTAAGAATATGATCAAAAAACCAAAAAGGAACCTTGAAGAAAAACTTGCAATTTATGTTAAAGACAACAAAAAATCATTTTATAACTATATTGGTTCCTTAAGAAATAATAATCCTTCTATAGGACCCCTACAGTCATCAAACCAGGTAATATCCAGTGAAACAGAAATTGCAAACAGACTGAACAATTATTTCATAAACACTTTTAAACCAAATAAATTAGAATCTAGAGTTGAACAAATTAAAAAAAATTCTTTCTCCCCCATAATTGAGAGTGAGGTATTAGATGCTATTGATAACTTAAAAAACAGTGGCACTCCTGGACCAGATGGTATTCCACCATTATTTATTATTAATTTAAAGAAACAATTGGTTGGACCATTAACATTAATATTTAACTTATCAATGAATCCAGGGCTTACGGCTACAACATGGAACAAAGCTATAGTTATACCTATCCATAAAGGTGGAATCAAAAGTCTAGAACAAAACTACAGGCCAATTAGTTTAACGGATGTTATATGTAAACTGCTTGAAAGAATACTAAAGAATAGAATTTCTAGTTATTTAGATGAAAATAATATCATTGATGTCTATCAGCATGGCTTTGTCAAGAACAGATCATGTCAAACCAATCTTCTGTATTTCCTAGAACCAGTTAGCAATGCTTTGGATAAAGGATTATCGGTAGATATAATATTCTTAGATTTTTCCAAGGCATTTGACTCAGTGTCACACCAAATACTAATATCTGAACTAAAAAAATTAAAGATTAATCTGAAAATAATTAGATGGATACATGTTTGGTTGGCAAACAGATCTCAGCAGGTAAAAGTCAAGGGCTATCTATCAAATTGGGGCCCAGTTATTAGTGGTGTTCCTCAGGCTCGGTATTGGGCCCAACCCTTTTTAATATTCTTATTTCATCTATGTGTGCATTAAACAACTCTTGTTGGTTGGTCAAATTTGCTGATGACTGCGAAATAGGCAGCATTATAAATGACCAAAATTCTGCTGTTGAAATGCAAAATAATTTAAATCACTTGGTTAATTGGTCTACGAAAAAAGGTCTACTATTCAATGAAACCAAGTGTAAGGTAATGCATTTCGGTAAACACAATCCATGTTACACATATACTATTAATAATACTGATTTACAAATAACCCTGCAAGAAAAAGACTTGAGTCACTCTTACAACGACTTTACATATAATACACGATACAATAACAGCTGTTAAAAAGTAATAAAATATTAAACTGTATATTAAGAAATATTAAAAGTAGAGATGAAAAGTTCTGTTACCATTATATACTGGTCTTGTTAGACCACATTTAGAATATTGTTGCTCTGTAACGGCTCCATACTTAATTAAAAATTAAAAATTAATTGAAAACATTCAAAGAAAAACAACTGAGAAAATAAATACTATTCAAAATTTAGATTATGAAACTAGACTAAAAAAACAGGTCTTTATTCAAAGGATTATAGGAGACTTCGGGGTGACCTATGCTTAACATGTAAAGCATTTCAGAATGAAATAATATTCAAAACTATAGGATTAGAAAAGAAAAAGACTGTTAAAAATACTAGATCTCATACACTAAAACTCAAAGGTACAAATAATAACACAATTAAAAGAAACAATTGGTACACTCAAAGGATTGTAAATTCATGGAACAAACTTCCATCCAATGTGGTACTTAGTAAATCAATTGCTTCATTTAAAATTAGTTTAAATAACCATATTGGTGATTTAAAATATAGTTTCCACCCATAATGAGGTGGCGTGTTCATAAAAGGTAGAAATACCTACTGAACTTGTACAAATCTATGAACTTCCTTTTTCTGGAGGAAGTACACCCAACCTATGGGCAACCTGGAAGCACCCCTTTTCGATGCCTGCCATCTCTAGAAAGTCAGACTGACTGTATTGTGCTCCCAGAGAGGATCCCTTTTATGGTGCATACCCAGAGGCAGACTGCATTGTAATTAGTGATGCCCATGGTTGCTCTAGGTGCCCCAGGCATTTGAGTTCACAGCCTCCAGATAAAGACTCCAAGCAATTTGACCAGCTGGCTATAAAGGTTTATTCCTCTGCCACAGGTGCGGTGCTATATGGTCTCAAAATTTCCTTGCCCACATGATTCAATACCAGAACGACCTGTGGAACAAGCTGGTGGAGGTGGCTCAAGCCATACCCGACTGCCTAGGTAGGGAATAGTTGAAGACCATCTTAAAATCAGGCTCGGACATAGGCAACCACGTCCTTTGAGCCTCTTACGATATGGTGGACTCCATGAGCAGAGCCGTGGCCTCTGCAATCTATTTGTCATTATTCATGGTTGAGGCTGTCCGGTTTTGTGACGGACATGCAATCTAAAATCATGGATGCTTCTTTTAGGGGCCCGGTTCTGTTCGGTGAGGGCTCACAAAACATTATTACTTGCCTGCAAGAATCAGGAAAGGCTATCAGATCTGTACATACCATGTACAAATCTCATCCCAAACAACCTCCTAAGCAGTCCTTCTGGAGGAATGCCAGACAACAACCGAGAGGACAGCAGCAGAGAGCATGATTTAAGCGCAAGGCTTTCACCCTTGCTTCTGGAGGTTCCACCCCTCAGGCTTCTAGAACCTCTCAGGCCACGCTGCCCCTCCACAGCTCCTCAGCCTGACTTGTTGCCTGACCCCACTCCCCCGGCCGAAGCCTTAGGGGAGGTGGTGGGGGAGGGGGTCAATTCTACTTGTACATAGACAGCTGGCATCAGATCACCTCAGACTAGAGGGTCCTGCAACTGATAGAAAAGGGGCATACTCTGAAGTTCACAAGATACCCCCAGACAACCCAGCGGTTCCCTCCCATCACAAAAGCAGTCCCTCCAGCACAAAAGGGGGAAAGGGTTTTATTCCCTCTTCTTCCTGGTGCCAGAGAAAACCGGGGACCTGCGTCCTGTTCTCGAGCTCTGCCACCTGAACCAGTACATAGAGTACAAAAGGTTCAGGATGGTCCCTTTGCTAGGTCTTCTTCCTCTTCTCCATTGAGAAATTGGTTATGCTCCCTCTTCTTCCTGGTGCCAGAGAAAACCGGGGACCTGCGTCCTGTTCTCAAGCTCTGCCACCTGAACCAGTACATAGAGTACAAAAGGTTCAGGATGGTCCCTTTGCTAGGTCTTCCTCCTCTTATCCATCGAGAAATTGGTTATGCTCCCTGGGCATGCAGGATGCATACCTCCAGATTCTGATTTTCCAACCCTACAGGCGGTTCCTTTGCCTCCACTTTCAGGGATGTCAGTGCCAATTTTTGGCTCTGCTTTTCGGCCTATGCTCAGCCTCCAGGTTTTTCACCAAATGCGTCCCAACAATAGCTGCAGCTCTAAGGAGACAGGGCCATTACGTCTTCCCTTACCTGGATGACTGACTGACTGTTCGCACCTGGAACCAGCTGCTCCACACCATGCAGGCCACCTCCTCCTTGTTTCAGGACCTAGGAGTTACCATAAACCTTCCCAAGTTCTCTCCTTGGCCAAAACAGCAGCTGCAATACATAGGGGCAATCCTAGATACAGTTCAAGGGAAAACCTTTCTTCCTCAAGACAGAGCAGAACACCTTCAGATGCACGCTCAGCAGATCTCCTCCTCTTGCCAAGTCCCAGCTGGGTCTGTCTTAAGACTCTTGGGACACATGGTGGCTGCCATTGCCGCAGTCCCCCTGGCCAGGCTGTACATGACAGTGATCCAGTGGAACCTGAGATTCAATGGGATTAGCATTCAGACAACGTGGAGCAGCATGTCCTGGTGTGGAACCCTTTACGACAGGCATTAGCATGGTGGTTGAATTCCTCCAACCTTTCCAAAGGGGTTTTCCTGTGGAAGGACTCTCCCAGTCAGATCCTAACTACAGACGCATTGGGCCAAGGCTGGGTATCCCACTTAGGAGGCTGTCAGACACAGGGGACCTTGTCCCAGCATGAGCTCCATCTCCACATCAACATCCTGGAGATGCGTACAATCCTATAGGCCCTTCAGGCCTTCCAGACAGTCTTGCTGTATGGACCCTGTTAATCCAGGCAGACAACATGTCAGTGGTCTTTTACATAAACAGTCAAGGAAGGGGACTTACTCTTATCCTCTCTGCAGGGAGGCCATAAAGTCTGGTCATGGGCAGTGGACCATCACCTGGACTTGACAGCAGTCCATGTTCCCAGCATGCAAAACACCCTGGCCAAGAATCTAAGCCAATTTTGGTCCAGGCCCCATGAGTGGGACCTTCATCTCTTAGTGGCCGAAGAACTCTTCAACAGATGGGGACATCCAGAATTGGATATCTTTGCCTTCCCATCCAACGCAAAACTGCACAGTTTTTGCTTGTTAGATCCAGGGCCTGGTGTTTTCTGGCAAGATGCATTGTCCCTCTCCTGGACGGGAGGTTCTTTTATGTGTTCCCTTCTTTCCCTCTGCTTCAGCAAGTTCTTTTCAAGCTGCAGTTGGAAGGAGCAGAGATGATTCTGGTGGCACCCTTCTGGCTGTGCCAGATTTGGTTTCCACTTCTCCAGCAACTTGCAGTGAAACCTCCAGTTTCCCTGCCCCTACACTCAGACTTGCTCTCCCAGGATCAGTGAACTCTGGTCCATCCAGATCTCAGATTTCTGCATCTCCATGCATGGCTCCTGCCGACCTAGCTGTAACCAGATTTGGTGTATCCCCCAGGGTAGTGGATGTCCTGGTGGCTGCTAGGAAACTTTCCACTTGGGACACTTGCGCTATGAAATGGAAGTGGTTCTGCATCTGGGCCACTGCTTCGCATTTGGACCCCTTCACCTGCCCAGTGAATTCGGTTCTGGAGTATATTCTGTCCCTGATGGACATAGCAATGAGCTACTTCTCACCAAAGGTGCACTTGTCTGCCATATCAGCCTACCATACACCTATTGAGGGCAAAACCCTTGCACAGACGGATCTTCCCCATACATTCTTATGGGGCGTTCTGCCTTTGAAGTCTCCCACCGGGGACCCTGTCCTGCCATAGAATCATTTGTTTGTTTTAGAAAAGCTTACCTTGCCTCCCTTTGAACCTGCTGCAAGTTGTGAACTGCGCTTTCTGTCGTAGAAGGTATTATTTTTAGTTGCCATTACTTCTGCTTGACAGATTTCCAAGCTTCAAGCCTTGATGTGTGAAGTCTTATTTACTCTAAAATGTGCAGAACAAAAAATAAAGGTGGTCTGAAAGCACCTGATTTTTTATTTATATTTTCTAGCCACTAGAATGACCCAGTTAGCAAAATGGACTCTTGCAGAGTAGCCTCAAAATTACATGCCTGATTGGGTAGACATAGAAAGGGAGGTTGTGGGTGAACAGGGCATAAGTCTAAGCTCCCTATTATACTCAAAGCCCCTCAAATCATGTAATAAAATAATAATCAACTTACTCAAACAAATTAGGCACATCTGTAGTCTGTGGAAACTAAATATGAAACAATCTAGGTCACAGCCTGTATGGGGAAACCCTAATTTTTCTCACAACTCTGCGCTTCTTAATAGAACAGAAGGGGGTTTGTCCTGTAAGAGACATTCTGAAGAAGACTCCTTCCTTGTCTTCAACAAGCTGGTAGACAAATATAGTATCCCTTTAATTGATAATACCCTATATGAAGAGGTCAAGTGTGTAATCCAGCAGAAGGTTGACTGGTCCACACCTCCTAATGAGAATACTAGGAGCCTGATTGGCTGCTTCGGGATGAAGCCATCTGTGTCCTTTCTCTATAGGTTATTGGTGGATTTGGTTAGGGGTGAGGCCTATGATTCGATCTGGTGGTGGTATCAAACATTCAAAATAGACACATAAGAATGGAATTGGGAAAAAAATATGGGCATTGCCTTTTCAAGTTTTTAGCTCAGTGTACCTTAGACTGATACAGTTTAAATCTGTACATAATTTGTACTACACACCACATCAAATATTTAAATTGAGGCTATCCATGCCTCCCACTTGTCATAAGTGTAAAACTGGGCTGGCACTTTGCTACACATGTTCTGGGATTGCCCGCTGGTACAATCCCTGTAGAAGGAAGTAGAAAACTCATTTAAAGATTTCCCATTTAATTTTAGGTCACATTCTAGCTCCCACATATATTTTAGGCCATTTCAAAGAAACCACACGCTGGTCTTATGAACAGCGATATACTCTGACGCTAATAGGTGTGTCAATCAGACATGTCCTTTTGAAATATTGGCTAGAAGATACAATACCATCCTTACAAGAATGGAAAAATAACCTATTAGAGATTCTTAAGACTGAAAAATTGGCAATGATGCTCAGGGGCCAGACAGCCAAGTTTAGTAAAAAATAGATATCCTGTATAGGACATTGTTTCTGTCTCTGCCCCCCCCCCGGACCCAGAAAAGGTGTGGTGTCCTCTGGTCTATCCCTGTCATCTCACACTCTTTCTTATTTTCTCTGCTACTCTGTAATTTCTGTTTATAGGTTTTTCTTCAACAGAGTAAAATTCGAAACTGTTACACATGAAAACTCCTATTCAATTGTTACAGTATTTGATAAAAGTAAAAGGTTGGGCTAATTCTATTATGATTACAAAATGTCTGTTTCATTATTTAACAAGTTTTTAAAATAAGTATAAGTTAGTGGGTATAGGTAGTGGGTACCATTACCTCAATAACCGGGATGTGTGCTGATTATAATAACCTGGTTAATAGATATTATTATTTGTTTAAAGTACATGAATGGTTAATTATTTTAGTATTTTAAGTAACTCAGCATCTTTGAGAAAAGTGATACTGTGTTCCTTTATTGGTGTTGTTAATGTATGGTTTATATGTATTGTTTGAAACTTTTAAACTCAGTAAAAATATATTGACAAAAAAAGAGCCTTATTTGGTGTTCCACAAGGAGAGGGTTTCCTTGAGGACTAATCCTAAGTTTCTTCCCAAGGTGGTGTTAGAGTTTACATTGAATCAAGACATCCACCTTCCTGTCTACTACCCAGAGTACTCAAACTGAGGGGAGGCACTTCTTCATACTCTGGATGTTCATAGGGTGCTTTGTTATTACTTGGAGTGCACCTGGGCTATTAGAAAGTCTGACCAGTTGTTTTTGTCTTTCACCCCCGGAATGGAAGGGGCTCCTGTTTCTAAGCAAAGTTTATCCAAATGGTTGGTTAAGTGCATTGTTTTCTGCTGCAAGTATGATAAACCCTTACTGGGCTCAGTAAAAGGTCACTCTGCCAGGGGCATGGCTGCTTCCTTTGCCTCCTTGAGGAATGTGTCAGCTGCTGACATTTGTGCAGCTGCTACTTGGAATTCTGTCTGCACTTTTGTCAAGCAGTACAGTTTGCACATCGCATCTAGATACAGAGCAGGCTTCAGACTGGCAGTCCTGCAGGGCGTCCTCTCCTAATCCTTTTTGGGAGCCTTCTACCTCCACCCAGCTGACCGGGATCTCTCTGAATTGCTTGAGACTCAGTCCTTAAGGTGTTACCTGCTGCAAGAGCCCCCTCAAAGTAAGATACTACAGTTACGTAAGAATTTAGTATAACAGTAGATCTTTGAGAGGAGATCTTGCAGCACGTACTATTTTTCCCACTCACATTCCCTCTGGTAGCTGCTTCTCCATCACAGGTACCTTTGATTTTCCTCATCTAGAGGTGCCTCCTCGGTTCTCCAGTTTTACTTACTTTTTCTTGAGTCTCCAGCAGTAGAACTGGGGATGGGCTGCGGGGCCGATCCTTTTATACCACACATGACATCGGGGGTGGGCTGATGTCAGGGGGAGGTCCCCTGCTGTATACTGCTAGCTAGAAGTTTTCTGTGGGGTCCTGGCACCTGCCAGCTTCAGTCCTAAAGGTAATACCTGCTGCAAGAGCTCCTCTCGAAGATCTACTATAATGGTAAGTTCATACGTAACTGCACTTTATAGAAAGTTAAATTGAAAAATATGATGATGTGATGACACCAAGCTTGGGGGGACAGTTAAGACCATAGACAAAGCCAAGGTGATCCAAAGGGGGATCAATCCAGTATTGGATTATGGGCAGAAAAATGGGGCATGAAATTTAACATAAACAAATATGCAGTGATACAAAGGTTAGATACTATCTAGTGGAGGAAGCTCAAAACCACTGAAACAGAAAAAAGGTCTCGGTATTATAGTATACTTAAAACACAATAGGCAGTGTAGTGAGGCTGTGGCTAATGCCAGTAGGGTACTGGAGTGTATAAGGAGGGGAATACATAGCGGAAGTCAAAATACCCGAACCACTGTACAGTATGGAGCATATGCAATGTTGCACTTGTACTATGGAATGCAGTTTTGGTCGCCATATACTCAAACAGATGTTGATAGATTGAAAAAGGTACAGAGCAGGGTACTAAGATGATAGTATGAATGCAAGAGCTACCATAAGACGTATGATTAAAATAACAAATTTTCATGTCACTACAAATGAGGCGTATTAGATGGGATATGTTTCCCCTGTTTTAAATTGTTACTAACAAGCAACTTGTGGCAAAACTGAATTAAAACTTGGCAGTGCAGCCCACTACCTCTAAATAAAAAAAAAACCAGAATTGAGAAGTATTTTTTACACAAAGAGTGGTAGGTCTCCGGAAACATTACTTTCCTACGTTGATTAAGTAAAGATAAAGAAAGGTATAAGGCTAACTCGGATAAGGTATTTTTGGAAAAGGATAATCTGGAATATTACCACTGAATAGTAGACAACAATCTTTGCAGATGACGCAAAGATCTGTGCAAGGGTAGGCGTGTAAGAAGGGAGAAGGGACGATCTGGGCAGGTAGAATAGCTGGTCCAAGAATTGGCAGCTGAACTTTAATGTTAAAAAATGTAAAGTAATGCACTAATGCATGATGGGGAAAGGAACTCAAGGGTGCAATACAAAATGGGAGGGGTGATGCCTGATAGTACTCCAAAAGAAAAGGATTTACAGGCGGTGATATCAGAGACCCTAAAAATGTCTGCACACTGCAGCAGCACAGTGAGCAATGCAGAAGAGTATGCTGGGATGCATTTGAAGGGGGATAAGCAGTAGAAAGCAGGAAGTGATCCTCCCTCTGTACAGGCCACTGGTGTTGCCACATCTGGAATACTGTGCAAGGTGCTGGAGCCCATACCAGAGGAAAGACTGCAACAAGTTGAGGCAGTACAGTGTAGGGCAACTAAGGTGGTACATGGCCTTGGTGATTGGACATACAAGGAGAGGTTGCAGGACTTAAATGTACACCCTGAAGAAAGTGATGGAAAAGAGTGACATGATCGAATAATACAGGTACCTACATGGGATAAATGGAGTCAATGCCAAGTAAAAATTTCCCTGAGTTCAGACACAGAGACCAGAGGGAATTCAATAAAGCTGGTAGGGGTAGATTAAAAAAGGATATCCGAAAGCCCTTCTTCATGGAAAAGATGGTGGATAAGCTATCTACAAGATCTCCTTGTCCCCTACTGGCCGCCCCAGGCTTTGGAGTTCCCAGGGTTAGGTTGCGGCATTTGGGGTACCAGGCATTCTCGGTGGCCTTGTCTACCCTGTGAAACTCATTACCTGGTTACCTGAGGGAGGCTCCCTTGGTAGAAGCCTTTAAAAAGGGTCTGAAGACATATCTGTCCCAGCAGGCTTTATTGACTGATTAATATATACCTTGTTTTAAAAATGGGATAGATAAACTGTTAACTCTCAGCCAACTAATTTATTTATTTGTATGGTTTTTAGAAGTTGTACTGATCTGTATTGCACAGTGCCCCGAGTTCTTGGAAAAGGGTGCTTTAGAAATAAAGTATCTATCTATCTATCTATCTATCTATCTATCTATCTATCTATCTATCTATCTATCTATCTATCAATGGAATGAGCTACCAGAAGTGGCACAGGCCAAGCCAGTTAGTAGCTTTGAGCAAGGTGGAAGAGGCAGTCGGTTTAGTTAGAAAAGAGGTGGGAGGCAGTAAAAAAGGGGGGAATTGCCACTAAGGCAAGGCAGAATAGTTAAGTAGGGTGAGCAGACTGGGCGGGTCAAGAGAGTTTTTCCTGCTGCCAATGTCTATGTATCTATGTATATGTTACCAGTGAATGGTGGGGGAGCAGTTAAAATGGGCACCTCAGCCCCCTACTGCTCTATGAAACCTTGGTTACTCTATTTATAATTAGAACTTGGCTGTACTATCAATTTCCATAAACACAATTGCACCTGAGGTGGCTACAGAACCAACCTTTTGAAGATGGCAGATTATTTTTGTAAGGTATCATAAAATATAATGATTACATTGTTTCAACCGAAGTGCCCATTCAAAGCAGAGTTTGCTAGATTATCTATTTGGGATTGATTCTGAAAGAAAGCTTCTGGCATATACCGGGCACTGAATGTGCTCAAAAACTCTGAAGCAGAGACGATTAAGAATCTCTTATGTGTTGTATATTTGAAGTATGAACACCAGAAATGATAGATCTGTAAAAGAAAGGAAGAGGGTAGCACAGTGTTCTGTTCAAGGCCCCTAGGAATCCCCTAGAAAGGGGTCACAATATGAAACTGGGGGTTGGAAGGCTGAGAGGAAACGTGAAGAAGTACTTTTACGGAGGATGCTTGGAACAGCCTCCCAGAGGAGGTGGTGGCTAGAATAGTCACAGGATTTAAGAATGCATGGGATAGACACAAGGGAATCTTAGAAGCAAGAGACGGGTGTAAGCCGGAGTCCAAGTAGGGTCTCCGGTGGCACTATAGGTAAGGCATTTATGGCTGACTATGTGGGCCAAGTGGTCCTTATCTGCCAACAACTTCTATGTTACCGTGTTTCTATGTTTCAGTAGCTGTATCGTTCCGAGCACTGAGATGTAAAACTCCTTGCTCAAAGTCACATATTTATATTGCCAAGAACTGCTTTTACTGTCTTATAAACTGCACCCCCTGCTTAACACTGCTGCATACTGTGCCTTGGCTCAGGCATTTATCTCCTCTTGATTCTAATGCAGTGAGCTCTATAAGGGCCCACCTTGTAGTTTTAAACCATCTGCAGCTAGTCCAGAACTCTGTAATGAGGCTTGTGACCTCTGTTAGGAGATCAGATTACATTATCTGTTGCTCGGAGTCTTGGTCTGGCTGCTAGTCAGATGACACACTGACTACAAGGTTTCTTTAATAACTTGTGCGGCGGGTCCCTGATATCTCGGTGACCTTCTGACTACTATGTGTGAGAGGCCTTTCGGCACCATGCAATTCTGCTTAAAGTTGGACCAGCATAACATTCTGTGGTGATTTGCATATGCAGCCCATGATGCTTTGCATTGTGGGGGCATGTGTGATTTTGTATTTTCTTGAAACTTGGCTTCCCAGCCAAATGCCCTTTGGGGTAATCCTTGCCTCAGTGTTTCGCTTAAGAGGTTCTTTGTCTTTAAATAGTTTTTTATTTTAATGGGTTCACCACAATATATCCAAGCACACTGCCTCTAGGGGTAGCTAGTCCATTCCACTGGGGTGTCAAACAGGCAGAGGCATACTGATGAGTCCTGGTGAGAATGGCACCATTGCTCTATGTCTTCTGTTAGCACCCTTTGCAAACTGTGTGAGAGGCCTTTGGCACCATGCAGTTCTGCTTAAAGTTGACCAGCATAACATTCTGTGGTGATTTGCATATGTAGCCCATGATGCTTTGCATTGTGGGGCATGTGTGATTTTGTATTTTCTTGAAACTTGGCTTCCCAGCCAAATGCCCTTTGGGGTAACCCTTGCCTCAGTGTTTGCGCATAGAGGTTCTTTGTCTTCTGACTACTATGCCCCATCGAGATCTTTGAGGTCCACAGGACAGAGGCTTTTGTGGGTGCTGCACTTGCATTTGAAATCTGCTGGGAACTGGCTATGGTGATGGTAGTTGCTGCCCCGTGGAACTTATTCCTGGGGAAAGTTCATTCCACTGATTTCCGGGCCACCTTTAAACATGTTGTGAAAATTCATTTGATGTCACAAGCCTTTGACCTGTTGAACTGATGGTGCTGTACTGTATTTAAATTTTGTAGGATATCTGTGTAATAGATTTTCTGAATTATTTCTATTTCTGTTTATTTTTCAATGTGTCAGTTGTTGTTTTATGTCTTTTTCTGTTGTGAAGGCAGTCCAAGCTTTGGAGGAGCGCCTTATAAATATAACTCTACTACTACACAGTGAGCATTTGGCTTGAGTGAGATTTGAACCTGCCACCTTCCGGTTCCCAAGCCAATGCTCTAACCACTACATCACAGTGCCTGTCATGATCCTGAGTATGAAGTGACACACTGCCTCTGAGAACAACACACAGATTGGTACTTTGAATGCATATAGTGGCACTTCATCATAGTGCTGTTCTTTTTTGGGGGGAGGGGAGCTGGTAAGCGGCTCTGGCTCCTCCTTCAGGGAGCTCATTTCTCTGGCCCACATCCCTGCACCGATCTCCCCAAGAACCTCCCCCCACAGGTCCCCCATGACAGGGCCAGGGGCAAGGAGCGTCAACTTTCTCCCTTCCCCCAGATAGCCAGCATCCAGATTCTGGGGTTCAGCGCAGGTGTAGCTGGGGCCATCAAGGAGCCTGCTAGCTCCATTTTTGCTGTTTCTTCCTGACCCCCTTCCCCTCAGACCTCATGCGCTGGCTGCATGTCTCCCAACCCGTATCACTGTCCAGCTGCCGCTAGAGGGCAATCAGTGGGTGAGATGGCAGTCCCTCCATCCCAGAGAGAGGAGAGCAGTCCTCCGGACGCTTGATCCTCTTTTGCCCCTGCCAAACCCCAGCGGCCCAGGCTCATTCCCAAACCTGGGTCACCGGTGTGGCACAAAGTGTGGCAACCAGCGCCTAAAGCTCCAGTGCCACTGGGCTGGCTCATCATAGTGCTGTTCTAAACATAAGTATTGATTTATTTATGATAGTACTACTTCCCTGATGCTAAAATGCCCATCAAAAGTGAGCATAATGACTAGTCCGTAGTACTTTGCAATCTATTGCAAACTGCATTTCAGAGGGAAATCTGCCAGATTCTCAGTGTAGGCAATAGTTTATCACAAATAAGGGGTATTGAAACAAAGGGTTGATTAGTGTGTTGGTTCAGTGGAACCTTCTTCAGTGGCACTCATGTCTGTTATGATTGAGGAATACTGCAGAGATATCACACTACTCTACTAGGCAAAGGGTGGTCACAAGTACTGTAGACATACAGTACCATACATGACCTGGAGATGATGGTGTTTGGGCTTCTTGCATGTCACTCAGCTGACACAGGAAGTAAAGTTCTAAATCTGTAACATAATGCCATTTTGTTTTACATCACAAATTAAAATGTTTGTACATGAACTGACTGGAGTTGCCTTAAATAAATCAGCACTTGCTGCCCAAGGGCCCTCCTGAAATAAACATATCATCTTACTTCGAGAGGGCTCTTGCAGTAGGTAATTACATATAGGACTGACGTCGGCAGGCGGCAGGACCCCACGGAAAAATTTCTAGCTAGCAGTCCCTGGCGGGGACCGCCTTCACGATCAGGTGACCCGGCGTCAGACAATGTCAGTATAAAGGGGCGGTCCCAGACGCCCGCCTTCCAGTTCTTTCCCGCTGTCAGCTCGTGCAGCACCTCATGGTGAAGTTCATAATGCTCAGTCCTGTTGCTTCGTTGATTTTTCCAAAAAGTATCAGTATTTTGTATTTTCTTCGTCAGGTGAACGTCGGTATATGTCGTCCCCTTCAAAAAATTAGTGCGACTCGTGCAGCGCCCAACTGCCTCACAAAGACGGTCACTCCCTCTGCCTTTTCTGTTTAGGCCCCGACCACGTGGTCGACAAGTGTCTGCACTGCCTACATTTCAACGCGGCCACCCGCAGACGACGCCAGCAGTCTCTAGAAGCTCATCTCCTCAAAAAGATGATGTCCGCAATGGAGAAGGAGTTGAAGAAACTTCGGCAGGCGTTAACCTCCCCTGAAGGACACAAGAAGCGGGACAAGGAAAGGCACTGGGAGAAGGCCTCCTCCTCCCGACTCCGGCGGAGCCATGGCCATAAGCGTCCCTCCGGGAGATCGCCCGATGGCAGCCTCCAAGGCTTTGGGAGGCATTGGCCCGCCTCGTCAGGTTGGCGTGCTGAGCCATGGGTGCCTCCCACGCAAAGAAGGCTTCAGCCCCCAGTACCACCCCAGGCTTGCGGCCTACTGGTGCGGGCACCTCCATAAGCGGACGTGGCTCATCCGATGTCGCCCGGGGAGAAAGCAGCTAAAGGCGCCCGACCCTGGGCGGCAAGACAGTAGCGTTCTCGACCGGGTTTCTTCCCATCTCGGCCCACCTCCGACAAGGGACCCCGAAGTCAGACACCAGCTCCTCTGGCGTCCACTGGGACTTGGCCCATAAGTCGCACGTCGGCTCCTCCGATGTCCGCCGGGCCTCGGAGCCTATGGCAGACCCTGCTCCGTCTGTCATCCCAGGTTCCCCGCAGCCTTCGCTGCCATCCGGGGAGCTCGAATCCACCCCCCTGCCTGACCCAGGGGACTTTTTCCCTCCGTCCCCGGCAAGGCTCGGGATGCTGGTCGTCCGTCTGATCCCCTTCCTCAGAGCGGATCTGACGCGGCCTCGGACGCCGGCTCCGACACCGTCCCCGGGCGCCGCCCTGACACCGCCCCGCCAACGCCGGGTTCTGACGCCGCCCTCTGACACTGGTGGGGATATACCTCTCCCATCGGGCCTCCACCCCACAGGCCTATCACGGTCAATCTGCCCATGGAGTTCCCTACTGGGCCGTCCGCTCCGCCAGCTCCTCTGGTACCTGGGTATCCGCCGTCTTATCCGACGCCGGTTTACCCGGGTCCTCAGTATCCTTCACCACAGTACCCGGCACCGACTCCACTGACGCCACAGTACCCGACGCCGCAATACCCAGCTCCGGTATTCCCGCAGCCGGGTTACGGATACTCCCCTTACGGATTTCATCAATACAACTATCCTCCTTCTCCTCCTCCACCGCCCCTAGGCGCCGGTGGATCTCCAGGAGACTCTGGCCTCCTGGTGGGCTGAGGCCAAGGCTCAGCTCACCAAGGAAGTCGAAAGCCGTCTTACGGCGACGGTGCCACCCCCGGCTCCCGTACGCCCCAGACGGCACCTCTCTCCGCCTCCGGATTCCCAGGCTCTGCCCTTGGGATCCAGAGAGGGGCAGGACACGCGTCCAGGGATCCCCCCTAAGGAACCCGTTCCTCCCCCTAGACGAGCTAGGGAGTCCTACTCTGCTTCAAATTCCTCTTCTTCTTCTCTCTCTCGGACTCCTCGGATTCCTCCGATGGTGGTTCCGAGAAAGACGACGAGCCTCACTCTCTGTCCAAGCCCCGGGCAAGAACTTCTCCGAAATCTCCTCCGGAGGATCCTTCCTTCACGGAGTTGCTCAGGAAGATCCAGGAAGTCCATCAGTGGCATTCCTTAGAACCAGATCCTCAGCGGGTTAAACTCGCCGAACATCTGGACTTGCCACTTACGGCCCCTGCTCTAGTGCCACCCTGGATCAAGCCTCATGCCCACCTTGTTTCCACCATTTGGAAACAACCGTCGGCTTTAGCCCCACTTCCTCAGAAGTCCAACAGGCTATACCAGGCTCCGGAGGGTGTAGACTTTTTAGACTCTCACCCCCATGCAGACTCGGTTGTGATTAGCGCCGCTCACGGCCGGTCAGCACACCCGAAACATTTGAGCTTGTCTCCCCGGATAAGGAATCTCGCCTTCTGGATCAGTGTGAAAGGAAGATCTATGCTTCTTCCACACTGGGGATCAGGGCCCTAAATTATGTAGCGCATATGAAGGCTGTCCTTACCCAGTCGGAATCCAAGATTGACTCCTTGCCTGACTCCCAAGTCAAGCAGGAGTTAGCTGACCTGGTCCATTCTGCGCATTTGGCCAGTCGTCACATTCTGAGGACAACCTACGATGCAGTGGACACCGCAGGACAGAGCTCTGCGTTCGCCGTAAGTCTTCGGCGTCACGCATGGCTCCGTGTGTCAGGTCTGGTCCCGGAGGTGCAGTCAGCAATCCAAGAAGCACATTTCAGGGGTTCTGTGCTTTTCGATGGTGATGTCAAGGACATCATCACTGACTTGCAGGAGAAGGGGACGGCTCTCAAATCTGTTGATTCAATGTACCGTACCCATCCCCTGCAGCGCTGTTCCTTTCACAGACGCAGCCGGCCTCAAGCGAAACCTCAGGGAAGGCGGGCCACAAAACGTCGGGCCCCCACAGCTGCCAGGCCCCCGCCGCCCAAAAAAGCAGCGGGTGCCCCAGCTGCGGCGCTGCCTCACACCACCTGACTCCTTCCCTCTCCCACCACCTCCGGATGCCCCGGAGGAACCGGTAGGAGGGAGATTCTCCCTCCACCTTCCGGGTTGGGAGAGGATAACATCGGATTCATGGGTGCTTCAGATCATAGCAGAGAGGCACTCCATAGAGTTTCTGCAGAAACCTCCACGTCACCCCCCTCTGAACTCCTCTTACTCAAGGGACCATCTTCCTTTGGTCAAGGAAGAAATTTCTGCTCTCCTCGCAAAGCAGTCCATAGAGCCCGTCCCCCCTCACGTTCACGGGATGGGTTACTATTCCCATTTCTTCCTTGTACTAAAGAAGACGGGAGATCTCAGACCCATTCTCGATCTCAGCTCCTGAACCTATATGTAGAATACAAGAGGTTCAGGATGCTCTCCTTCAAACCTTCTTGCCCCTGCTTCGGCCGGGCCAATGGCTTTAATGCACTGGATATGTGGATCGTACCTACACATCCCCATTCGCCCTCGCATGAAAGTACCTCAGGTTTTGTATTCCAGGGGGACCACTACCAATTCCGGGCACTCCCTTTTGGTCTTTCCTTGGCTCCCCGAGTCTTTAGCAAATGCCTGGCGGTGGTAGCTGCCCACCTGCGTACTTTGGGAGTTCAGGTTTTTCCCTACCTGGATGACTGGCTTCTGGCGGCCCCATCCAGGGAGGAACTCCTTCATTTTCTATCACTCACCCAGCGGGTTTTTACTGGCCTGTGTATCACCATCAACTATTCCAAGTCTCACCTGGATCCTTCCCAGAGACTCCAGTTCATCGGGGCAATCCTCGATACGACAATGTGCAGGGCCTTCCTGCCTCCGGACAGGGGGCCTCCCTCCAGTCCCAGATTTCTCTTCTATCGGAACACAGGAGGGTTCTGGTGAGGTTGGTGCTCCGTCTCCTGGGGCTTATGGCGGCCGCCATACCGACGGTTCCTCGCGCGCCTCCACATGAGGATCTCTCAGTGGACTCTCAGTGGGATCAACTTGTAGATGACATAGATCATCTGGTACTGATCTCCTCGCCAATGATAAGAGACTTGCAATGGTGGATGGTTCGAGATAACCTTTTCCAGGGTCCCCTTTTTATCCTCCCCCCACTCAGACTCTGACCACGGACGCATCAGGCGAAGGTTGGGGAGCCCATCTGGGCCCTCACCGAACCCAGGGCTTATGGTCAAAATTGGAGTTAGCTCTCCACATCAATGTGCTCGAGCTTCTAGCAGTGCTGTATGCTCTCCAGGCCCTTCACCAATACATCCTTCCCAGTCACCTAGCCATCCAAACAGACAACATGTGCGTGGTGTGGTACGTCAACAAGCAGGGAGGGACTCAGTCCTACCTGCTATGCAGGGAAGCGATGAGGGTTTGGGAATGGGCAACTCTTCACAACCTTCACCTCACGGCGATCCATGTTCCGGGAGTCGACAATGTCCTGGCAGACAAGCTAAGTCGTTCTTCGGCTCTGCCACACGAGTGGGAACTGGACCAAAAAGTTCTAAAAAGCGTCTTCCAGACTTGGGGGACTGCACAGATAGACCTGTTCACCTCCTCCCAAAACACAAAGCTTCCAATTTTTTGCTCGCTCACTCCAGAGCGAGGCACTTTCTGGAGCGACGCTCTGTCTCTAAACTGGAAGGACAGATTCGTCTATGCTTTTCCCCCAATTCCTCTGGTCCCTCGTGTGCTGCAGAACTGGCTATTGGAAGGAGCGAGAATGATTCTGATCGCTCCTTTCTGGCCCAGGCAAATTTGGTTCTCTCTTCTACAACAATACTCAGAGGTTCCTCCTCTTCCTCTGCCTTTATCTCGAGGATTGCTGACCCAGGATCAGGGGACCCTGGTCCATCCAGGACTCAAGTCTCTTCAACTTCATGCATGGCTCCTGCAGACCTAGCCCAATCTCGCTTTGGCGTCTCTCCTAAGGTGGCCGAGATTCTGATGGAGGCTAGAAAACCCTCCACTAGGTCCACCTACGCCATGAAATGGAAAAGATTTTCCATCTGGACTGCCTCCAGGAACGTGGAGCCTTTCTCCTGTCCTGTGACCGTTCTGCTTGATTATCTGCGTCATCTTTTTGACCTGGGTCTCAGTCACTCCTCTTTGAAAGTCCACATGGCGGCTATTTCAGCCTACCATGTCCCTTTTGCTGATAAGGTTTTTGCCCAACTGGAGGTATCCAAGACTTTTCTCAGAGGGGTCCTTCATCTTAGACCCCCTGTTCGGACTCCAGCTCCCCCCTGGGACTTGAACTTTGTTATCGAGAAACTTACCCTTCCTCCCTTTGAGCCTGCGGCTTCCGCAGACTTGAAGTTCTTATCATGGAAGACACTCTTCTTGGTGGCCATTACTTCTGCTCGCAGAATTTCCGAGCTCCCGGCCCTTATGTGCAAAATCCCTTATCTGATTTTTCACAAAGAAAGAGTAGCTCTTCGAACGAATCCTAAGTTTCTCCCAAAAGTGGTAGCAGAGTCTACCTTAAATCAATCTATTGAACTACCTGCCTTTTTCACGCAGTATTCCAACCAAGGAGAATACGTGCTCCATACCATGGATGTCCGCAGGATTCTGAGATACTACACCGATAGGACGAAGGATCTCAGAAAGACTGATCAGTTGTTCGTCTCTTTTGCTCACAAAGGGAAGGCAATGCTGTCTCCAGCAATGCCTATCAAAGTGGTTGGCTCATTGCATCACTTTCTGTTATGACAAGTACAACAAGACCCTACCGGGTCAAGTCAGAGGCCACTCTACTCGAGGAGTAGCAGCCTCTGCGGCTTGTTTCAAGACTGTATCTGCGGCAGACATCTGTGCTGCCGCCACTTGGACTTCTGTTCATACGTTTACTAAACATTACAGTTTGGACATTGCCTCTCGCCGCAGAGCAGGCTTCTGGTTAGCTGTCTTGCAGGGCCTCCTTTCTTGAGGTCTGCAAGCTTTCTTACTACTTCTTGGAGTAGTTCCTCCTCCTCCCGGTGCCTTTTCATTTGTTCCAGACTGCTTGGGATTCTGTTCTATAGGTAATTACCTAGTGCAAGAGTCCTCTCGAAGTAAGATAGTACAGTTACGTAAGAACTTACCATAACAGTAGATCTTCGAGAGAGGCTCTTGCAGTAGGTAATACCTTCCCGCCCTCCATCCCCCTAGGTTTTTTCAGCTCCTTTCCATTGAGCAACATCTGCTTTCTCTCTTGCCTGGGCCTTCCGACCTGTGGTGGGAAAGAACTGGAAGGCGGGCGTCTGGGACCGCCCCTTTATACCGACATCATCTGACGCCAGTCACCTGATGTGGGGGAGGTCCCTGCCAGGGACTGCTAGCTAGAAATTTTTCCATGGGGTCCTGCCGCCTGCTGACATCAGTCCTATATGTAATTACCTACTGCAAGAGCCTCTCTTGAAGATCTACTGTTACAGTAAGTACTTACGTAACTGTACTTTCTTTGGTGGTATCTCAGTCATCAGGTTACACTGTAGAAACCTTTGCCATCGGTGAAGATGAATCCACATGGAAGATTTTCAGCAATACAAAAGTGGCCGCCCACGCCGTTGACGTCAGCTGACATCACCAACCCTGTGTAGGTGTAGGCGGCCCTGCTCCCTCCTTAGTTCTTTCCTGCCATTCACTCGCTTGCATGAGTCTCCAAAGAAGCTTTGTGCAGTGTTTGCATCTTTTTTAGCCTACAGCCTTTTTTCTCCATACCTTGCCTAAATCTCTTTTTTAAGAGATTTTTCTTTTTGTTTATGTCGAGAGTTAATCTCTACTCTTCCCTTTTCCATCGCAGCTGCTGTGGAAAGAAGATTTCCTCTACAGATGAACACTCAATTTTTGTCTGCTGTCTTGGCCCTAACCACGATGTCACCGACTGTGAGCTCTGCCAGAAGTTTAACCAAACAACCTTTAGGCGACGCAAGAAGGCTCTTAAAAAAGTTATGGAACAGCAGGTAGCCAGCTCCAGGCAGGGGTCCTCCGGGGCCCTGGCCTCCCAGTCACCAGCTGACTCTGTGAGCTCCCAGGCCTACAAGGCCCAAGACAAGTCCTCTGGTAAAAGTTAAAAAAAAGACTGGGATCGTGACCGCTCCCCCTGGCAGCAATCCTGCTCCACCGTTGGCCTGATCCTCATTGATTGCAGCTGCTCTGATGAAGAGGCCAGCTGTCCAGGACTCTGTGACTACCAGACAGACCCATACAGATAGCACCTCCGCTCAACACACCGAGCACCTGGCTGTTGACCTCTGGGTCGTAGGCCTCTCCGTCATTGACAACGGACACGTCCATGACCATCCCATCAAGGCCTGCCCCTTCTCCCTCTAGGGCTACAGGCTCGTCAGGTTCCCAGGACACAGTCAGAGGGTAGTCGACACCTTTGCCGTTGAAACCCCTTCCCATCAAAGTCCACTATTGACCTGAACGAAGTACTGGTCAAGTTCACGAATGTGTTCATTCAGCAACTGGGTGCCTTGAATAGGCCCACTTCACTGACGTCATTGATGGCAGCTTCATCATTTTTCTTTGACCCCGGGAGACCCCCTGTGGGCCACCACTGACAAATCCAATGCCAGTCCCAGAGGTAGAGGAGGTTGAGGTAGAAGAGGAGTATCATCCTGATCTCATTCTCTCTGATGATGTAGAGAATTAAGAGAAAGAGATACTGATCTCAGACATGTCCACTGCCTCCCCAGTTAGTGAGGACTCTGTGAAACATACTCCAAGGTCCCCTCCTGAGGATGCCACATTCTTTAATGCGATGAAGCAGTTGTCTTCCACTATGGGCTTCCAGATTTAAGAAGAGTATATCACCAGGAAAGATCTGGAGATCCCTAAATCTCCCCCTAAGATCATTCCTTCAGTGCCTCCAGCATTGAAGAATGCAACCACAGCAGCCTGGCACAGGCCTGACATGGTGCCAGCCATGTCACGATGGGTGGGCAAACTTTATAATGCCCCTTGGGGTCTTCCTTGCTTTGCTGCCCAAGCTGAAACTGATTCAATGGTCATCAAGGCAGTTCTTGATGGTTTGCCTGTTGCGCTTTGACAGGGCTAGCGCCGACATCCCCTACAGCGACAGCTACAATGCCGACTGTTGGCATTGTAGCCAAGGTGATGTTAGCTCTGCCCCCCCCCCACAACCCCAAGTCTCTAGGATTCTAAGTCGGAGTTGGACCGGGGGGGCAAACACCCAGCGAGGCTGTCCCGATCGCCGCAGAGATCATTACAGCGACAAGCGGATTTTGCCCGATTCCTGGCGCTGTGATGGTCTTCGCCATCGGGGAGTCGCTGCGGTGATGGTGTACCGTTCTTGACGGCTCTAAGGAGCCTAAACACCTTAATTCCCTTCCCCCAGACAAGGAATCTTGCAGGACTGACCTCTTGGAAAAAAGGACCTCTGCCTCCTCCATCTTAGGTCTGAGGATTGCAAATGTTCTGTCACATATGGTTAAATACCAAAATGCCAGTTGGAGAAAGGGAAAAACTGCTGCTCAGGTCCTCCCTGATGACTCTCAAAAGCAGGAATTGCTTTAGTGTTTGCAGGCTGCTGAGGATGTTAGCAAACATCTCCTCAGCGTACTGTATGACATGGCTGATACAGTTGCCAGAGCAACTTCCACTAGCATATGTCTTCATAGGCACTCCTGGCTTAGAGTTTCTAGATTTGCAGATAATGTGCAGAACAAGATGCTTAATGCACCTTTCAGTGGCACCAAGCTGTTCAGACCTGATGTTCAGGACCTCATAAATGATCTGAAGGCCTCGGGCATGGCCAATAAATCAGTCCATTCCCTTTACCACACTCAACCACAGGGCAGAGGGTGGACAGCTTTTTGTAGACAGACCAATAGGCCCAGATTGACTCCCCGTACCCGTGGAAAGCATAGAGCCCAGGCTCTGTTGCCCACCACCCCAATGCTGCAGTGACGGCCTAGCGACCAAGAAATGACAGACCAGCCTCCACGGCTGGCTCTGCCTCAGCTTGACTCCTTGACAGATTCCCCCGGTTCAGACCCAGGATGCAGTGGTAGGAGGTTGGTTCTCCCTCCATCTGAATCAGTGAGAACCATAACTTCAGACACATGGATTCTGCAGATCATAGAAGAAGGTCACACCCTGGAGCATATGCAGCAGCAGCCTCTAGATACCCCTCCTCCACCCTCCAACTATGCCCGACTAACTTGTCTGTTTTCCGGGAGGAAGTGCAGCCTCTTCTGCACAAGCAGTCCATTGAACCAGTGCCCAGGTGCCAGAAAAAATAGGGGGTTTATCCCAGGTTTTTCCTGGTTCCCAAAAAGACTGAAGATCTGAGGCCCATCTTAGATCTAAAGGAACTCGATCTCTTTGTCCAGTAAAAAAAAGTTCCAGATGGTAACTTTGCCAGGCCTAATACCTCTTCTGAAGATCAGGGACTGGCTTTATTCGCTGGACATTCAGGATGCTTACCTGTACATCTCGGTCTTTCCTCCTTACTGGAGGTTTCTTCATTTTGCCTTTCAGGGCCAGCATTATCCGTTCAAAGTGCTGCCCTTTGGCTTATCCTCTGTGCTGCAAGTCTTTACCAAGTGCTTGGTAACGGTCGTAGCAGCTCTCAGAAGAGAGGGACTGTATGTCTTCCCTTATTTAGACAATTGGCTTCTCAAGACTCCATCCAGGGAGCAGCTTTTGCTGACTCTGGAGTGTACTCTCCAGCTCTTCCACTCCCTGGGTATTACTGTCAATCTGCCCAAGTCAGTTCTAGTACCATCCCAAAGGCTGCAGTATAAAGGGGTGGTTCTGCATTCCGAGCAGGGGAAGGCCTTCCTGCCCCAAAACAGGGTAGAGTGCTTCATGGCCCAAGCTCGGGAAGTTGCTCAGAGTCTGTACATTCCTGCTAGGGTGTACCTCAGATTGTTGGGCCTGTGGCAGCAGCTATTCCCACCATTCTGCTGGCCAGGTTTCATATGCACATCCTTAAGTGGACCCTCAGGGTTTAATAAGAGCAGCACACAAATGAGTTGGACCAACCAGTCCTGGTCTTCTGTCCAGTACGCAAGGTACTGCAGTGGTGGATGGACCCCTTGAATCTACTTGAAATTGTTCCCTTCCAGATTTCTTCACCGCATCAGATCCTAACTATGCATGCTGCAGGTCTGGGCTGGGGAGCACACCTGGGCCCCTTCCAAACCCAGAGTTCTTGGTCTCAGTGGGAAACTTCCCTTCATATCAATGTCCTGGAGATGAGAGCAGTGCTCTACGCCATGCAGGCTTTTCAAGAGCATCTCACTCCAGGCCAACTGCTGGTGCAGTTGGACAATTTGAGTGTAGTCTACTACATCAACAAGCAGGGTGGGATTGTTCATATCCCCTTTTTAAGGAGGCCATGAGAATGTGATATTGTGCACTGGAGCACAGTCTGACTGTGACCGCAATTCATGTGCTAGGCATCCTAAACGCCCTGGTGGACAGTCTCAGCAGGACTCAGTCCAGCATGCACGAATGGGAGCTCCTCTCATCCATCACACAAGATCTGTTCAACAAATGGGGTTGTTCATGTTTGGACCTTTTTGCGTACCCACTCAATGCAAAACTGCCAAATTTCTGCTCGCTAGATCCAGGGCCTAGAGTTTTCTGGCAAAAACTTACCATAATAGTAGATTTTTGAGGGATATCTCTTGCAGCAGGTATGTTCCCTCCATCGGTCCCCCTCCTTCTCTAGGACAACAACTTTGTTCCACTTAGCACATGGAAAGGGACACCTATAGTAACTTGGATCCCCACGGTCCTCGCTTAGCAAGCTGAATCTGGCGGGGAACTGAGGATACCAGGGCCAGCCCATTCTTATATAGGAAGCAGGATGATAATGTCATCGGTGGATGGCCCCTGGTGAAAGCTACTAGAAGAGCCGCCGTGCACCACAGCAACCTCTGGCGACTACCCAAGTGTATTACCTGCTGCAAGAGACATCCCTCAAACATCTACTGTTATGGTAAGTTTTTACGTAACTGTACTTTCTAGGAGTGGTATATGTTGTTCATCCACACTGACCCACCCGACCTCCCTGGCTTTGACACACAACCACTGCTTCCAGCAGGCAAGATCTGGTGTCAAGGGGTGAAGCCAAGGCATATACCACCCGAGTGGGTGGAAGGAGCCAGGTTTTAGACCATCCGGCAAGATTTAAAGGGAAAGGGACATTCCAACAAGTGTGGATGAACAACATATACCACTCCTAGAACTGCTGTTACAGGTGAGTAACCTGTGTATACTTACCGTTAACTGGTGATCTTCCAAATATCTTCACCATTGATGACCACATCCACCCACCCACCATCCCATACTTTAGCAGAAACAGGGCCTCAGGCATCTCACTCTGGTTTGCTGGCTGTCGCTCTGTAGTGCCCTAGGTCTCGCTCCATTTGCTTTTGTACCAGTAGGGCAACTTATTGTTTAAAAAAGAAAATGGTTTGGGACTCATTATTGGGTTCACAGTCGACAGAAAAATAAAAGCAAAAAAACAAGACAATCTTTGACCATGGTCCTCATCAGTGCCCCAAACCAACCCCCTCCCCCCCCCAGAAAAAACAAAAGAGGAGGTAGCTCCTTCCTTCCTTGTTGTTTCCTTTTCCCTGTTGGGGTTTATCCCCTCTCTTGGATACATCTCTGTTAGTTGCCAAATACAGCCTGTGTCTTCTCATGCAATTCAAGCCCCTTACACAGGGTACATCGCTGTTGTTGCAGGAGACGCAGGTCATTTTTCTTCACTTATGGTTTTCTTTCAGCTATTCAGGTTTGTGCTGCCTTGGTTGGTGTGTATGTTTTTTCTTCTTATGCCAGCTTGGCTGTTAGCCCAATCGGCTCAGGGTTCACTGAGGAGATGGGTGCATTAAGACTTCCGTGGGTGGTCCAGCCCTGCAACTCCACATGCACGAAAGTTCCTTACCCCTCTTCCCTGAGGGTGTAAAGAGGGCATAATCTAACTTATGTACAGTTGGCTCACCCTCTGGTGTCATGATGTTTCCTATTAGGAGTCATTTGTTTCTACTATTGGGCACATTTGTGCTATCTCAGTTGCAAGGGGGTCCCAACTTTTTTGTATACACCTCTTGACTTGACTGCCAGAACCAAATGTTTGCAGGGCTGCTTCCTTAGTGCCACTACCCCTCTGCTATCTGGCTAGTTGTGTTGAGGCTCTGGCGTCATGCCCAACTACCTCTCTGCACCACTTAGTGTGCCCTTTTCTATTTGTCTGTAAGCTGATAGTCAGGTTTCACTGTGTTGTTTCTTTATTTTTTTATATATTTTCCTTGTTCCTTTGAGCTAGGGAATCTCTTGAGCCCTGTCTTTGCAGTTCCCCACTTTGTTTCTGTCTCATGGTGAACAGAACTGAGGTTGGTGAGGGACCCAGCAATGGTTATTGGCTAGCACACAGCACCATGTTTGGGGGGGGGGGGTGCAGAGGCTCTGTGCCGAGTAGCCACTGCCAGCCTCCTGGCCAAAACTTTTCTCCCATGGGGTCAGAGTGCCTCTGTCCCAGACCCACATAACTTTCACTTCTATCCTTTACTGTCATGTCTCATTCCTCATTCTGTAACTGTTCCTTTCCTTTTTCAGCATCAACCAACTTTTGCTGCACACCCTTATCTGTAGAAATAATAATGTGTGATTTAACTGTACCAAGTCTAAAATGTTTGGGGGCCAGACCCCAACAACAATATACAAGTTAGTTTGATTTAAATAACAGGAAAAAGTTATTCTGATAGCAAATGACAGGTAAAATAGTGTATTCAACAGAGAATAATACATGGGTTGGTACAGTCAGAATTTTACATATAACCAAGGTGTAGAATGCTACGTACACCCTGTGAGCAAAAGCACAAGAGGTTTATAAAAGCATCCTGCACCGAGGTTGTGTATAAAATTCTGGTTTACATTCATCCACCCATGTCTAATAAACTGCTTAAAATACCTTCAACTGTACTATGTGAACTACAGCTCTGAAACTGCAAACTGTTCAACTGCAAAACTATGGTACTACACTGCTGTAGCAAAAGCTGTGTTGTGAGGGGGATATTGAGAGGGATTTTGTTCTAGTTAACCGATGGCAGTTGTGTGACTAGTACTCATGCCACTCACCGTGTGAGCTTGACTGACAGGGAACAATTGCAACTGCCTGGTTGTAACGTATAATTACAACCAGGTGGTTGTAATGTATTTTTACAAACCAGTTACCTGAGCATTAAAAATGCTCACTAGTAATTGCTATTTGTATAAATAAGGGTAGTAGTGCAGTGGATTTTGGGTGATGCTGGAACAGAACAGGAACAGTTACTGCACAAGACATGAAACAATGAACAGAAATCATAAATGTAATGCCAGAGGGTTGCATTAGACTGCAGCCATCTGGACTCTTGATTGATTGTGAAGATAACTGCTGTCTGTTTGTCTATTTGTTCAGATTATTGATTTCCAATATGCTTAACGCTATCACTGTATCAACTGCATTCTGCTCAGGCAACAAAGGTTGATGCTGTAATAGTAATGTAAATTACTGGCTGATCCTTCTGAGGCAAGGTAATTTCACTTTCATGTCTCAGTTTTACAAAGGGAACTCGTTTTTACCTTCACAGAAAACAAATGTGTGTCGACTCTGGGAAGACTCTAGTTCCATCAGATATGAAGTAGAAGAAAGAAAAACCTGAAACCAGCTCTGCTGACCCATGGCAGTGCTCAAACTTACTGGGCACAATACATTGTGCTAACATAATAAATTCCCTATAAAAGATGGCATTTCCAATTGATATGAATGTTACTTAATCATTCCAGTGATAATAAAAAGCTTAGGATGGTCTAACATTATAAATAATTTCTTCTAGGGATGTGGATATGTTGTTCTTATCCACACTTGTTGGCATGTCCCTTTCCCCTTTAAATCTTGCTGGAAGCTCCTCTCACCCACCCCAGTGGTATAACCCTCGGCTCCACCCCATGATGCCAGATCTTCCTTTCCACTGGAAGATATAGGTTGCCTCACATGTGGTAGGCCCTGGCTCAAAAAACTTCATACCCGCTGAAGATTACGCTCCTTCGGGTTAGCGATTGTAGTAGCTGCTTCTCGATAATGGAAGATAATTCTTCCCCCGGTTTTCACTGGTGACCGTGCAGACAGAAAATGCGCACAAATCCACACTCCATGTTCATTTACTGCTTGGGTGTCGGCCATGACACCCAGGCTTGTGAGTTTTGCCTCGCGTTTCAATTGAACGTCCCTGATGATCGTCTTGCACGCTTGAAGCTGGGTGGGCCCAAAAAACAGAATCCACTGGTGAAATCCAAAGAGGCTCGGTTGGTGGTTTCTGTGGCTGCGGGGTCCGCCGAGCAATTGGAACAGATTCAGACCTTTGAGAAAGAGGCAGCACGTGCCGAGGAGCATTTCTCTTGGCTGATATTCGTTCCGCTCAACCTGGGCTCCACTTTCTCGGGCTCTTTTTAGGAGATGTGATTTTTTCTCCTCTCTAAGGGCTTGCATTCCTCCTGGTCCCGTAAAAAGGACAGGGAACTGAGAGAGTCTTCGTCTCGGCAAAGACGTTCTTGGGATCAAGAGTGATCTCAGTCCCAGGAATCTCCTCCCTCGACCTTGGTCGAGATTGCAGCTTCTCAGCCCCGCCGTTGGGCCAGCCAGCCGAAGTCTTGATCAAAGATGTAGTTGAGTTAACTCTCGACTCTGTTGATTGGTTGTCAGCTGAGGAGGTTGACAACTCTTGTAACAAGGCTCTGGTCTTGTTTATCCCCAGTGAGGAGACCCAGCTTGCTGGGAATCCTATCGAGGAGCAAGTCCCAGACCCTGGAAAATCACCAGTTCCACCGGTGTCTCCCAAGTGACCCAGTTGGCCAGTCCGATTGAGGTCAAGATTTCGGACTCCCTTGACCAACAGGCTGAGGAAGGCGCATAAGCGCGCCAGAAAGAGGCAATGTCACTGCTCATCTTCGTCCTCCTCGGATGAGGGGAGGCTTTGGCGGAAACTCCGTCGACGCTACAGAGATTTGATGTGGCAACAGCTCATTCTGTTCAGGTAGAAGCCTTTCTCAGTTTTTTCCCCAGCCATTACGTGGCTGTCGCCTCCTAGGCCGAAGCTGACTCCCTTGGCACAGATAAAATTGGTTCCTCCACCCGCGGAGCCGGTAAAACCTGCCCCGGTTTGGTCAAAACTGGTCTCTCCATCGATAGTGGTGAAGCCGCCATCAAAACAGCCCTTGGGAGGGGCTCTTACGAAGGATTCCCGAATGGTTCCGGGTCTTCCTCGTAGGATATCGGTCACCCTTATGCCTGATTGTCCCAGGCATGTTCAGGGGGATCTTGGTGGTCAACCGATTTATCCGGATACCTCAGATTCTGATGACAGTAACCTTCACTCTCACCCGCTGGATGATGAGTCGGTTGGTAGTCTGTTGACAGAGGAGGGCCCTTCATCTTTTCATGGGATTCTCCGCCTCATCTCCGAATCCACGGGGTTGCCCCTGGAACTTGTCCAGAAATGGGTGGAGTACTCTCTTACTGATATTCTCAAAAGAGAGGATACTGTTATGGAAGCGTTTCCTGGGGCCAAAGCCATTGTTGGCCCAGCCTTGGAGCTTTGGCAGCATCCTGCCTCCTGCCTAGTGCCGTCTGCCCGGATGGCCCATAAGTATGCAGTGCCCATCGGGTCCCTCTCGGAGTTCACGGAACATCCCTCGGCTGAGGGGTTAGTGACCACCTCTGTTTTCAGGCATACAGGCAGCTCTGTTGACACTGATAGACCTCCAGACAAGGAGTCCAAAAAACTGGATCACTCTGCCAGGAAAGTCTATGCAACCTCTTCTCTAGGCCTCTGTCAGGCAAGCTTGACCATCATCATGGTGCACTTCTCCCATGCCCTTCTGTGGTCCTTGGATGAAGTGCTCCCACACCTCCCCATGGACCTCCAGACTATGGTCAAGCAGGTCCAGGACCAGGGACGTGTCGTTGCCAAGCAGCAACTTCAGACAGCTTTGGATCTTCGGGACTCTTGCGCCTGTTCAGTGGCAGCCGTGGTTGCCTCAGACCACAGGGCTTGGCTGAGGCTTTCCACCTTGATGGCAGATACCCAGCACAAACTCACTGATGTTCCTTTCCTGGGCACCGATCTCTTCAGCCCAGGTGTGGATGGTCACCCTCAGTGAATCGAGCAGTCCAGTGCCACCTTGAACTTGGCCACTTCTGCTCAAAGCATTCCTGGTGTCAAGAAGCAGCAGAAAAAGGAAAAGCCTTTTTGACTCCCTGCTCCTGTGACCCAGCAGCCCTTCTTTCATGGTGGGCAGCTACAGCAGGCACAGGCTTGGCAGCCTCGGCCCAAGTCCGGGCCTCCACTGGCCCCCAGACAAGGAGGTCGAGGTTCAAGCTCTGGACCCTCTTCCTCCAAGCCTGCCCAGTGACGGGATAGAGGTTGCCACCCCTAGCCCAATCAGGGGCCAGCTTTGCCACTTTCTTTCCACCTGGTCTGCTGTTACCACGGACAGGTGAGTCTTAGAAGTGGTCGGCCAGGGTCTGCCTCTGGAATTCGAGCAGTACCTTCCCAGCCGAGCCCGCACCCCGAGTGAGGAGAGAGAATCAGCACACGCTTGTTGGCTCTGAGAGATGACATAGCCCAGCACCTCTTCAAGGAGGCAGTGGTTCGAGTGTCAAATTCTCCAGTCAACCCAGGGTTCGTTTTCAGGTACTTCCTGGTCCTGAAGTGGATGGGGGCTGGTGCTCCATTCTAGACCTGCATGACCTGAATCAGTATCTCAGGCCGCACACCTTCAGGATGGTAACTCTGTCCCAGATCATACCATCCCTGGAGCAAAACATGTGGTTCTGCTCACTGGATCTCCAGGATGCATTCTTTCACATCCCAATCCATCCATCCCACCAGTGGTTCCTCCGCTTCAGGGCAGAGGGAATCCTATACGAGTTCTGAGCCATGCCATTTGGCCTGTTATGGGCCCAACGGGTCTTCACCAAATGCACGTCAGTGGTGGCAGCCCATCTCAGGGTCGAGGGGTCAGAGTGTACCCTTACCTCGACAACTGGCTCTTTGCAAGTTCTACCCAGCAAGAGGTGGAGAGGTCCAGGCACCTGGCCCTCCAGACCTGCTCTCAACTTGGCCTTCTGATCAACGAGGTCAAGTCGGAGCTCGTGCCTTCTCAGGTGATGTGCTTCATCGGGGCAGAGCTCGACTCTTGCCGAGCCAGAGCACGGCTCCCGGCAGACAGGGCAGAGGTTCTCGCCTCCTCCTTTGCCCAATCATTTCTGGTTGGGCCCTTGCACCCTGCCCGGGACTTTCTGCACCTTCTGGGTTACATGGTGGCCTGCACCACCATGGTCCGATGGGCCCAGTGGCATATGCACCCCCTTCAGTGGGAGCTGGCTGCCCAGTGGACAAAGCGCCTAGGTCATTCTGACCAGCTGATAACTGTGACCCAGAAGATATGGGACGCTCTCCAGTGGTGGACCGTCCTAGACCTATTGCAGGAAGAGATCCCGTTTGTCCACCCTGAGCCGACACTTGTCCTCATGACCGATGCCTCTCTCACAGGCTGAGGACCCCACATGGAGAACAACAGGGACCCCCGGAGGAATCCCAATACTATATCAACCTGTTGGAGCTCAGAGCGGTCAGACTGACATTGTCAGCATTCACTCAGCAGCTTCGGGGTCAAGTAGAAGTGGTTCAAGTCCAGATGGACAATACCATGACCATGTACTACCTCAACAAGGGAGGGCGGCACGCACTCCCAGCTGCTGTGCAGGGAAGCGCTCTGCATCTGGACACTCTTGAGCCGACTGGAGGTGGATCTCCTAGCCATCCATGTGGCAGGAGCCTCAAATCAACTGGCGGATGCTCTCAGCCACATAGGCGAGACATCTCACGAGTGGTCTCTCCATCCAGAGGTAGCTCACAGCGTGTTCTCCCACTGAGGCAAACTGATTGTGGACCTGTTTGCCTCCAGGGAAAACACCAAGCTGAGGCTGTTTCACACACGCCCTCCTCAGTGGGGATCACTGCAGGAGGATGCCTTCTCGAGGCCATGGACCCCAGGCCTCTTCTACGCCTTCCCTCCATTTCATTAGATCCACAGGGTGCTTCTCAAGGTGAGGAGGGATAAGGTGCAGGTGATCCTGGTAGCCCAAGACTGGCCTCACCAGTTCTGGTATCCAGATCTCCTCAGCTTCAGCAACAGGCTCCCGAGGCATCTTCCAGCATGCCCAGACCTGATATCAGTCAATCAGGGGAAGGTATTCTATCCAGACCTTCAATCCCTGCACCTGACAGCCTGGTACCTGAGTGGCGTTGGGTCTCTCTGAGGATGTACTCACAGTAGTGGAAGCATCCAGAAAGGAGTCAACCAGAAAGTGCTATGCCTTCAAATGGAAAAGGTTTTCTATTTAGTGCCAGGGCAAAGGCCTGGACCCTCTGTCCTGTCCTGTGGTGAGCATTTTAGACTACCTTTGGTCTCTGTCCAAAGGGGGTCTTTGATCTTCAACCCTTAAGGTGCACCTGACAGCCATCTCTGCTTACGGGCGCTGGCTGGTCAGCAGACAGTGACACAGGAGAAGGTGGTCTGGTGCTTTTTCAAAGGCCTCATTCACATATCCCCTCCGGTACATGAACCTCCACCTCCATGGGATTTACTGCTGGTTTTGGCAAAGCTCATGGGCAAGCCATTCGAACCAATGCACAAGTGTGAGATGTCACACTTGTCGAAGACGGCCTTCCTCGTGGCTATCATGTCCGCCAGAAGGACTGGGGAGCTCCAGGCGCTCTCGGTGGAGTTTCCTTATCTGGTCTTCCACAGAGACAAGGTTGTCCTGCACCCCCACTCGAAATTCCTCCCGAAGGTGGTGTTAGAGTTTCATCTTAATCAGGTGCTGACTCTGCTTGTGTTCTACCTGAACTATGCCTCAGATGCTGAGTGCAGGCTCCATGCTCTGGATCTGAGACGTGCTTTTTTCTATTTATTTATTTATTTCTAAGAATCAGTTTACAACCTTTGAGCCAGAGGCTCGTTTCCAAAGGTACTTCGTCACATAAAGACATACATTGTGTTTTTGGTTACATAGCATAGATTTGCAAAACAATAGGCGTTCAACAGAGGCGCCACGTCACACTGTGGTCAGACAAATACAATTAGGTTACAGGGTACATGTAATTGATAACAGGTGTTACACAAGTTGGTATCAAGTGAGCAATCTAGTTGGTAAACACCTAAACAGCTGGCACTGGCCAGGTTAAACATAGGCACGGTGTACAGGGAAGTGGTGGTGGGGATGGCTAGGTGGAGAGCTGCCCGGGGGGCGTTGTCAAGAGAAGCAGAGGTGGAGGCTATGTTCAGAGACAGGAGCAGTTACGAGTGCTGATGATGTGGTTCCGAAAGGTGGTTTTGAACTTGGAGATGGTGGTGGCATTGGTGATGGGGGCAGGGAGAGAGTTAAACCAGGTTGGGGCTCTATAGCAGAAGGACCTCTGGCAATGGCTGGTTCTTGATCTGGGGACCTTTAGAGTGGTCTTGTAGGAAGACAGTGTTGCAATAGTGGGAGGGCTCTGGTGGATGGATGCCGTTACCCCAGGGGGGGAGAGCCCGAGTAGGGTTTTTTTTGTGAGGAGACAGGTTTGGTATCGGAGCCGTTCATCCAGGGTAAGCAGGTTAGCCTCAACATACAGCTGACAGGTGTGTGTGAGCCTGGGGGCACCAGTAATCAATCTGCAGGCTTTATTCAGGGTTAAGTGAATTTTGTTGAGTGCAGTGGTGTTGGCAGCACCATATACTGGTAGACCATAGTCTACAAGGGACAGAACGGATGATGTAACAGCGAGCCGGAGAGCATTTGGGGGAAGGCAGGTTCTATGGCGGAAGAGGATGCCAAGCCGTGTGTTAGTGGCGGATGTTAGGGCGTCGATGTGGTTGTGAAATGTGAGGGCTGAGTCAAAGGTAACCCCAAGGTATTTGTAGGAGCAGACTTGTTCCAGTGGCTGATTGGTACTTGGAAGGATATAGAGTGGGTGGTTGCTAGCTTTGTTTTGGGGGTGGGAAAAGAGCATAGCTTTGGTTTTATTAAGATTGATGATGAGTCTGCGCTCCTTAAACCAAGCCTCGGCACTGTTGAAAGACTGCTGTAGGGAGATGGGATTGAGGTGGCTGGCAAAAAGGACAGCGTCGTCTGCATACAGTAGAATTTTGCCAGGCATGCACTGGGCAGGGTGTTCAGATAGTCGAGAAGAGAAGGGGGCCCAGGATGGAGCCTTAGGGGACCCCGAGAGAATGGGACGGGTATCGGAGAGTGTGCTATTAATTTTACACACTGAGATCGAGTGTCAAGATAGCTAGCGTACCATGCTAGAGGGCCAGCAGAGAGACCAGTGTGGCAGAGTGCATTCAGCAGAAGTGGATGGGAGACGGTGTCGAAAGCCTTTGAGAGGTCGATGAACACTGCACCAGCTAGGGAGCTGGTATCCAAGGAGGAGTGTAGAAAGTTGGAGAATTCAATAAGGGCAGTGCTGGTACTGTGACCAGCACGGAAGCCATGTTGCTCTGGGCATAAAATGTTATGCTTAGCCAGATAATCAGTGATTTGAATGGCCACCACTTTCTCCAGGGCTTTGGGGGAGGATGGAGATTGGCCGGTAGTTGTTGGCCAATGACCTGTCGCCCCCTTTATGAATAGGTGTGATAATGGCTGTTTTCCAAGCTGTGGGAAATTGTCCCAGGCAGAGTGACTGGTTAATTAGGCTGGTGAGTGGGGAATTCTACTATAAGGAGAGGACGGCGGAAATTTGGGAAGAAGTTCACCAGCTGTTTGTCACCTACACTGAAGCCGCAGCTGGTAGGCCTGCAGCAAAGTGGATGAGTGGCAGATGGATTATATCATGCATTGATCTCTGCTATAGGTTGGTGGGCAAGAAGCCTCCCAGAGGAATAAGGGCTCATTCTCCTGCCACACCGCTGCGTCAGTGGCTGCTTCCAGGGACATCCCTAACCAGGAAATCTGCAGGACTGCTACCTGGAAGGCAGCAAACACCTTCATCACCCATTACCACATCATTCTTGAGTCACGCTGGGATGCTGGTTTTGGGGCCTCAGTTCTCCAGTCTCTGTTTCCTAAGTAGGGGGTGTGCGCCTTCCCTCCCTCCTCCCGAAGAACTGCTAGGAGTCTGCCAACAAGTGTGGATAAGAACAATATATCCACATCCCTAGAAAAACAGGTTACTCACCTGTAACAGCAGTTCTAGGAGTGGTATATGTTGTTTATCCACACTGACCCACCCGACTTCCCTGGCTGTGATGCACAACCTGGCTTCCAGCTGGCTACGATCTGGCGTCATGTGGCAGAGCCGAGGGTTATACCACCCGGGTGGATGGGAGGAGCCAGATTGAAGACCTTCCGGCAAGACTTAAAGGGGAAAGGGACATGCCAACAAGTGTGGATGAACAACATATACCACTCCTAGAACTACTGTTACAGGTGAGTAACCTGTTCTTTTGTTCTGCCACTGAAGCGCATCGGAGATACTGCAGCATGTGAAGACCCATACTTTGAAGATTGTGTCACATGCTGCGGCCACTGAAGTCCTAATGTTTCAAAGTTCTACAAACTATCACATATTATTTTCATTCAAATACAGTATTCTGCAAAACCAGTGATAAACTAACAAAATGGTATGGTGAGAAGTAATAGATTTGCTGACAAAAATCATTACCAGAATTAAACTGATAGCAATTTTTTGTGGGGTTTTTTCATTAAAAATATGAACCTTAAGCCGGCCCGGTGCGGCTGAGGTGCTGGACGCCTACCTTGCACTCGCCGGTGACCTGGGTTTGGGAATGACCTCGGATTGTCAGGGTGCGGCACGAGAGGCGGGATTGAGCAAGCCAGTGGGCTGCTCTCCTTTCTTGAGGTGTGGTGGGTTGTCATCCCCCACAAGGTGGCGGTTTAGTGGGGTACTGTAGGCAAAGGGTACAGCAGTATGAGTGGACGGATGGGGCTCAGTTGGCTTTTGGTGTGCATGCGTGCCTCCACACGCACATACGGCTGTGTGCCGGGGGCCTCGGGAGGGGACAAGCGGGAGAAAACCCTACTGAAAACACATCATAAAAATCTCTATTGAGATATATATATATATATATATATATAAAGGGCGCGGTTGCGCCCCTATAGTTAGGGTTGAGTAGGCACTTTAATGTTAAACCTCAGATTTCGCTTGTTAATAACTTTGTATCTGTTCAACAGATGTGCACAACATTTGGAATGCACAGTCTGGTATGATAGATCTCTTGATTTACCAAGTTGTGTTTTGGTCTAACATACGGTTTCTGTGCAGTGAAAGCCAAATAATGCACTTTTCGCAGTTTTGACGCAGTTTTGCATGTGGAGCTGCGACCACACCATGTAGTCTTTGATATGAAACTTGGAACATAGAAAGAGGTTGGGTCAAGGAACAATCCAGCATTGGTTTGGTAAAAAATATTAATCCATTCCAAAGTAATTACATTTTTATTTTTGAGTTCTGAGCATGCTCAGTTTACTCAAAATTTCTATGTATATTTTATAAAGATAAATGGTCTCACAGTCAAAGATTTTGTTAACTTGCAAAAGAAAAATCCTAGTCCATCAGAAAATTATTTGTTCGTGAGCCACCATCTTGTTTTTAGTTTTCCAGTCCAAATAAATTTCGTAGCTTTCTCCACAGGTTACTTTTGGGCCATGTGAAGCATGGGTTTTGTTCAGGGTGACCCCCTCTACAAAGCCATGCCTTTGGTTTGCTTCATTTCTGTAAAACAATAGGTTTTTAAAAATTAAAAATTCTTCTTTCGTGACTCGCTAACGATCTTGTATCACGAGCCTGCAAAATCCTGGTCCGCAAGACAATCCTAGTCCGCGAGCTTTATTCATGGTGGGACGATCAGATAGCCGAATTTTATGACCAGTTGTCCTGGGGATGACCAGATGGCCCTGGTGACGCACCAGATGGCCCAGATTGGCATGACCAGATGTCCGCCAGATTAGGATTTTGTTAGATCGCTGGACTAGGATTTATCTCGTATTGAGGATTTTGTCTCACAACTGAAAAATGTTTAAATTTGTAAAACTTTAGAATTGCATAGCTGATTACCAGTTTGGTCTTTTTACTTGAAATTTACAGGGTGTTGAGGGGATGCCCTACAGGTGTGAATTATGCTGCTTAGGTGTTGGGGAATGAAGTGGTTGCATAGATATGCCATGACGAAGTTGACGTTTTCCCCATAGGATTACATTGCAGTGTCTGTCATGCCTTTCGGCGCCATTATCTCGAAAACGAAGCAAGATACAGAGTTTTTGCTGCTGGTGGCATACATCATCATTAGGTGATGCATGGCGCTAGAACAAGATTTTAAACCATAGAGTAAGCCTGCAGTGGAATTTTTTTTTTCATAGGTTGCATGGTTAATGAGATATTGTCATATTTGTGTTACAAGGGTTCCTTGCCATAGAGGGGTGCTATATAGCTATGTGTAAGTGGGGCCTGCGCTCCCACAGATCCTTTACTGTAGTATGTAAACCTGCTTACACATGGAATGGGGTGAGAATTGGTCTTGGTGACTCCTTAGCAATACCCTGGCGCCTGTAAGTCTTTGGAGGATGGGTGTGTGGGTTGTGGGGAGGTTAGGTGCTCAACCCTAACGCTTTCATTTCCTCACTTTTGTCGCTTTAACCCTAACTGATGCATTTAATGCAGTTTTTGCCATGATATATATATATATATATATATATATATATATATATATAAACCTTAAAGGTGATAGGAATCAGTTTTTTTACACTCGGATCTGCTTCGTTTAGTTCATTTAGTGTATGTCCAGTATTCTGAAATGTTTTGACCTTTTTCTTAAATTAATAATCTTTGTTTTTGTTGCCCTTTGTAACTACTCAGAATCCTTTTCTCCCAAGTACTGTCATTGTATGCTGCCTGAACATTCTGTGATATCAGTAACACCATTCCAGGTCATTCAGATGAACAGCATGAAATGGTGTTACTGATGTCATTGAATGGCTTAGAAATATTAAAAGAAAGAACAGGAGCTGGTGAGGAGAGTGAAATTCTGTGTAGATCTGAGGGCACCCCAAAGCTAGATTATCTATAAAAGTTGGTCAGAGCATAGCAGAATACATAACTGGCATGTCAAGGAAATGGAGGGCAGTTAACTATGTAAAATAATTTCTTATCCCCTTTAGACTCGTGCAAACAATACAAGTCACAGTCTTATCCATTCCTGTTTGAAAATACCTTCTCCCAATCAAAGTTGGACACCTTCCTCATTAACTTCTCAAGTCAAAGCATGGAAAGCATAAACATGGGTTGCTAAGCATATGTTGTAGCTACATTCTTTGTTATCCTGAACTCTGCCAGAGTAATATAATGTTGCCCACTGGAAACCTTCTAGTTAAAGACAACAAACTGTGTTTCAGTGAAACCATTCTAAGGCCATAAATTGTCCAATTAACATTTTGATTCATCTCCAGAATTGTTTCTCGTGCAGAGTTGTCTCATGCATCTATCACTACTGGTGTGTTTACACTACCGGATCTGCACCCTTGTCAGCAGTACAAATGAGCTGCACTGGTGCAAATTCAGCTGTGTAAACAGCTGCCGGACCATTGTAAGCTGCTCCATTACAGCATAGAGCATTCCCTGTTTTGGTGGGAATGTGTACCAGTGCAGGCAGGCGTCTTTTGCAAGCGTGTAAACACGCTGTATTGCCTGCACTGGTACAACCCTGCAACACGCTGCACCACTCCCACAAGTCTAAAGCCCTAAAATGTAAAATTAACATTTTTATTTATCCTGACTGCTACTCTACACAATTGTTTTTAGTGCAAAGTTGTCTCATACATCTATTGCCACTGGTCTGTTTACACTACTGGATCTGCATTGTTGTCAACAGTACAGATGAGTTGCACTGGTGCAAATCCAGCTGTGTAAACAATTGCTACATCATTGTAAGCTGCTCCGCTGTGGTACAGAGTATTCACTGTTTTGGTGGGAATGCATACCGGTGTGTACCAGTGCAAGTGTTTTTTTTTTTTTTTGCAAGCATGTAAACACTGCCTGCACTGATGCACACCACGTCACTCCCACTCATTAACCCTTCTGTCTATCAGTGCTGGAAGTGCACCCAAACCACAGGAAGGATATTAGGAATGCTGTACAGCTGCAGTAGCTTAAACACAAGGAGGCAGAGGTGCCATTAGAGCAGTGGGAGTCGATTCAGATGGCAGCACAGGTAGGTTGTGCATAAACACGCTCTCAATTGATTAAGGAAGTGGAACTGAATCGAAAATCCAGAAACTAGTGCTGCAGCTGGGGACAGTCAAAAAGATGTTCCCCATAGACACAAAAGGTAATAGGCTAGCAGTGGCTAGGAGCTGAAGGTGTATGTATTGTGAAAACAGTGGCTCATACACATGGCTTGTCAGCATTTTAAACATCACAAATGTAGGTGCTTTAGTACTTCCTTTGATGATGATTTGCACATATTTATTTATTTAGATTTTCCAGGAATCAATCTTCACCATTCATTCACACTAATGGTTCTAAGACAGAGGCGCTAGTACCCAATGGGAGGAAAGTCTTTTGCAGGTTAGGGAGGGGACTGATGTCAGTGCCGGCACTACCCACTAGGCCAACGTACTGACATCGGCCAGATTAGCCAGCCAGTAACTGACACCACCCTGTCTCCTCAGTGCTGTATTGCCTGCCATTGAATGTGCATTGTGAGAGCAGCCTGAGTCGATTTTTAAATGTGCCGTCACAGTTATCTTCTCAGTTCAACATTGCCTTTAGTGTTTTCAATCCTGAACATCTTCTTATAGTTAAAAGGAGAGTTTTTTTTTGTTCTTTGGTACCGAGTTCTTCGACAGTTTGGTGCTGAAGTCTTTTTCTTCTCGTCCTGTTATTTTGACTGTTGGTATGCTGCATTTGAAGGACAGAAGAAAAAGAAAGGCAGCTCCCCCATGTGTCAGTGCTCCTGTAGGAGATATCTCGCTGCATCGGACTGGCATTCAGACTGCTGGACTGTCTACGAACACAGGTGTACTGCAGTCAGTCACAAAAAAAAACAACAAAAAAACATAGTGGTTGGCTGATGAATGACTCAACTTTATTTCCACATAGTGGTAGCATCAAGAAGAAACTCCAGCGCTTCAGGTCTTAACAAGACCCTTCCTCAGGGGGAGTCCACCAGTACCACTTTGCCTGACCATGCTCAGTTCAGGCCTGTTGCCCTGTCACTACTGTTCTCTGAGTCCAGCTCCTTCTCTCCTACTTTCTGCTCTGAGGAAGATGATTTTTTCCATTCACATATCTGTGGATACTGAGTACTCTGTGTACCAGCAGTTCCTTATGGAGATGTTGAGGGAGATGAACGTGGGGTCTTTTTTTGTTCACAGTACTGCTGCCCTGGTGCTGAGATTCCTTGGGGATTTCAGCAGTGACTCATTTGTCATCCCTTCTTGTCCTCAGGCTTTTGAGGAGGCAACCAGGAACATCTGGCTCCATCCTTTCCCCCTTCTCCAGGCCCTGTGGACATCCAGAACAGATACTGCATTCTTGCAGGGTCTTCAGGAGCTGTACCTCACCCTATGTCAGGGATTTTGGTACTGCAAACTCCCACTGGGCCTAAATGCTGTGTTCATGACTGCCCTCCTGAGGCTGACTGTGTGGAGATGGATGCTTGGGGGAAGGAGTTTTTTTCAGCAGCACATACTAAGATGTGCATTGCTGCATAGAGGGCAGCTTACAACAAGTGCCTGTGGGTGACGCTAGGCTAGGTCCTAGTTCAGTGTCAGATTGTGAGACAACCAAGCAAGTCATTCGCCTTTATGCCCAGGGCTCCAGTGAGGTAGCTTCCAGGTTGGTAGGAAGCAGTCTGTATTCAGCGGACAACACGGCTTGGCTTCTTAATACGAATGATGTAACTTTATTGTACTGTATTGCCAATTATTGTATTGCTGTATAAAGACATTTAAAGATGTGATGGTTTTTAAACTTTTATGTATGATGCTGTTGTAATGCATATTTTTAAGTAAATTTGATTGATTGATTGAGCAGGGCTTGGCCTTTCCCAGTTGGCATCTCTGGCTCTGCATCCTCGCATGTCCACAGCACTCGCTTCTTCTCCTGCAAGGTCAAGCGTGAGTTGTCAGGGTGCCCTCCAGCTGCCAGGCCACATGAGCCTCCACCTTCCCCTGACCAGTCCCCAGTCATGCCAGACCCATGAAGAATACCTTCCCTCCAGTGGTTCTCCCGAACAGAGGGCTGAGGGATATTTTCCATCAAGGTGAGCCAACTGTTCTCTATTTTTTGACGAAAGCTTGGTACTCTGACTCATTAGTGTGAATGAATGGTGAAGATTGATTCCTGAAAGATATGAAAATTGCTGACTCACTGTAATTGTTGATCTTCCAAAATATCTTCATTCATTCACATGACCGCCCACCATCCTCTGCTCAGGTAAGCTCCAGGGCCTGTGGGCATCTCACCCTGTTGTGCCTCTGCACTCTGGCATACATCTTGCCACTCTCTTTCAGAGTTATTTCTTTCCCCGCTTGAGGGCAAAGTTTTTGTTTAAAGACAAAATTGGAATCTGTGTCCTCATGCCTTCTTCCCAGCAAAAATAAAACAGACAAAAAAAGAAAATCCTTTGGTGTGTTTTCTTCCCTTAAGCACTCTTCCTCTCCCTATTAGTGGATATTGCTTAGGGTGTATTCTGTTGCTGCCATTGCAGCTGGCTCCACCTTATGCATACCCCAAACTTCTGTTATGTAGCGGCACCTGGCACTTGGGACAACGTGCAGCTTTAACCATCCTGTATTGCAGGGAGAGGCATATGCAGTAGGGTTTTCTGTGCAATACTTCTCAGCCGGTTGAGCTGTGTTCTTATTCCACACTTAGCTGCTGGAATTCACGTTCTTCCAGATTTTCATGTTTGCATGTTCTTCACCTCCTTTTCTTCACTGCTTTTGGAGTGGTAAGAAGATAGTTTTGCTCCTGGGCTCTGTATGACTTCACCTGGCATCTACTCCTCCATAGTACTTTCTGTGTTTGTTTACCTACATAGAAACATAGACTTTGATGGTAGATAAGGACTGCTTGGCCCATCTAGTCTGCCCATTTCCCTACCTACAGGATAGGCGCGGATCCTAGTTAACCAACAGCCTATTTCTTCCTACCCCCGAAGAATCGCCTTATGTCTGTCCCATGCATTCTTGAATTCTCCCACAGTTTTAGACCCCACAACCTCCTCAGGAAGGCTGTTCCATGCATCCACTACCTCTCTGTGAAATAATACTTGCTCACATTGCCCTAGTCGCCCCCTCTATCTTTAAATTGTGTCCCTTGTTCTTGCACGTCTCTTTTCTGAAAGATGCTGCCCTCTTGGACTTTGTTGATTCGCTGAGGTACTTAAAGTTTCTATCATGTCCCCCTCTCCCTCCTTTCCTCAAGGCTATACATGAGCTCCTTTAGTCTCTCCTCATACAGCTTCTCTTGCAGACCCTGCACCATTTTAGTTGCCCTCCTCTGGACTGCCTCTATCCTGTCTATGTCCTTGTGGAGATGGGGCCTCAGAACTGGACACAGTACTCCAGATGGGGTCTCTCCAACTGTCTGTACAGAGGGATAACAACTTCCTATTTTCTGCTGCTGATGCCTCTCCCTATGCATCCCAGTATACCCCAGCCCTCTTTACTGCCTTCTCACATTGCTTGCTAACCTTAAGGTCCTCTGATATGATTACCCCAGGTCCCTTTCCTTTTTTTTTGTTGTTACTACCTCCTCCCCATTGTGTATTCTTCCCCTGGATTCTTGTTTCCCAGGTGCATTATTTTGCACTTACATACTAACATACTAACATACTATTTGCCAGCAGATTAGGCCTTATGGTCTATCAAGTCTGCTCGAACCTAGATCCTTAGTTGGGTGCCGAGACCCTCCCATCCCTTGTGCTCCAGAAACCCCTATCATCCATCCCCACCCCGCCCGGGACAGGCCATCATCTGATACATCCACTTTCTGTGTCTGTCCCACCCTCTCTTAAAGCTCTCCACTGTGGATCTCTGAACCAGCTCACCAGGCAGAGCATTCAAGGGTCCACCACCCTCTCAGTGAAAAACCTCCTCCTCTTTTCCCCTCACCCTTCCACCTTCCAACTTCAAACCATGCCTCTGGTGATGCCTCCTGCTTTAGTCTAAAGATCCTCCATGTTTACCTATTTATTCTCTTGAGGTACTTGAAGACCTCAATCATGTCCCCTGCTCTCCTCTCCTCCAATGAAAACAGGCAGAGCTCCCTCAAGTCTGTCCTCGTAAGTCAAATCCCCAGCCCTCGTGATCATCTTTGTTGCCCTCCTCTGTACCCTCTCCAGGAGCTGTATGTCCCTCTTCAAGTGTGGTTCCAGTACTGTACACAGTACTCAAGGTGTGGTCTAACCAGTCCATTGTAGCAGCAGAATCACTTCCTTGCTCCTAGAGGTGATCCCCTCATGCGATGCATCCCAACATCCTGTTTGCCTTGCTAGCTGCTCTCCTGCACTGCTCAGTGTTATTCATACATGTATCCACCATGACCCTAGGTCTTTTTCCCTGTTGAGGCTTCCAGCACCTCCCTCCCAGGGTGTACCTGTGTTTAGGTTCCCGACCAAGATGCAACACCTTGCACTTGGTGATATTGAAATTTAATTTCCATGTGTGAGCCCAGCTTTCCAGGGTGTCCAGGTCCCTTGCAGGCCAACCTCCCTCTTCTCCTCAACTACTGCTCCCATCTTGGAGTCATCCGTAAGAGACTCATTTCACACCCTATACCATCCCTGATGTCTGATATGTATGCATTAAACAGGATTGGACCCAGGACCGAGCCCTGTGGTACCCCACTACCAACCTCTGTAGGGTTCGAGAGCTCCCCACAGACCACTACTCTGAGTGCGTCCAGCTATCCAGTTTTCAATCCATCTGACCATCAAAGGGCCTACTCCTAACCCCATCAGTTTCTCCACCAGACCATTGTGGGGGACAGAGTCAAACGCCTTGCTGAAGTCCAAGAATAATACATCCACAGGCTTACCTCTGTCCAGTTCTGATGTTACCCATTCATAGAACTCCACAAGGTTGGTTTGACATGATCTACCTGGCACAAACCCATGCTGCCGACTATCCAGACCTCCCACCTCCTCCAAGTAAACCCCAATCGTTCCTTTAGTATACTCTCCATTAATTTTCCCCGCATGAAACCACTGAGGTTAAACTGATGGGTCTATAGTTTCCTGGTACTCTTCGACCCCCCTTTATGGATTGGTACACATGTACCTCGCCAATCCCTAGGTACCCTCCTGTCTCAAGTGACCTGTTGAAAGCTCCGCCAGAGTGCAGCCAGTATGTCCGCCAATTCCTATAGTACTCGGATGAATGCCATCCGCCCAGGAGATTTGTCTTTCTTTAGGGCCTTGAGGGCAAACCACACCCTTTTGGTGGGATGGCATCATCGTCCCTCCACCTTACTGGTCTTTTATCCTTATCCAGATGTGACACCCCTAGGGTACCTTCCCTCCCTTTGCTCCATTTCTGTTGCTCCCTGATCCCACTCCTGCCGCTCTATCCCCTTTGTGCCTTGCTTGTAGATATCCCATCCCCTCCCTAGTGAACACAGAGGCAAAGTACTTGCTAATACCTCTGCCTGGTCCTCGCCTCTTCCACCCACCCTCCTTCTGATCTCAATCTGCTGAGATGGCCCTTAGTTTTCTCCGCTCCCCAATGTACCGGAAGAACCCTTTCCTCCATGTATCCCCTTGCCAGCCGTTGCCTTTACTGGACTTAGCCCTCACCATACGGGTGACTTTTTCTAGATGCAAGCTGGTACATTTCTTATCCCTATCCCCTCTTGTTGTTTTATATTTTTGTAAGCCGCCTTCTTTTCTCTGACTGCTACCTGGACCTCACTGGACCACCAGCATGGTTTATGTGACCTTGCTCCTTACGTTTCAACTTAGCGCGAGATTCTGACTGCCTCATGAAGTCCCCGCTTTATGACCTCCCATCTCCTTTCCACACTTGTTGTTGAGGTAATCCCTTAGTGATCCTTGAGAATATTTCCCATGCCCATAAAGTCTGCCCCTGAAGTCCACTGCCAGTGTCCTAGATCTCACCCCCCTCCCCCATGCTTATTTGAAACCAGACAGTATTGTGGTCACTCCCAGTCAGGGGGTCCTGTACAACCATGTCCCTTACCAGATCCCCATCTGCCAGAACCACATCCAGGACATGCCCCTCCCTTGTGGGCTCCATCACATGCTGTGTTAAGAACACATCCTGGAAGCCATCCAGCAGCCTTTGCTCCTTGGCCACCTTAGAGGACATGGTTCCCCAGTTTGTACCTGGCATATTAAGGTCCCCCATCAACACCACTCCTTCCCCTTTTGGACCACACTGGGCAATGATGTTGTCCAGCAAACCATCCTCTAGAACATCACTCATCCGGGGCCTATATGCTACTCCCAGCTTGACCTTATCTCCTGCTGGGGATCGTAGGTGACCCATAAGGCCTCCACGTTTCCCTCTGCCTCTTCTACCATAGCAATTTCTATGTCATCTCTAATGAACATAGCCACTCCACCCCCTCTGCCCTCCTTTCTATCCTTCCTAAGCATAGTGTACCCCGTACATTTAGGTCCCAGTCATGGTTTTGTTGGCCACGTTCGTGACTGCCGCCACATCCACCCTCGAACAGCATGGCCTGGAACTCTGGCAACTTGTTTCCCAAGCTCCTGGCATTTACTAACAGTAACCCCCACCCTTATCCCTGATCCTTTTTGTGAACCCCACCCAGATTCCTTTATACTTCCATCCTCCCCTGCTCCTCCTGAAACCTCCACCTCCAGTCTGTTTCCCCCTCCCCTTGGGCTTGAAGGCTACTCCACTCATCTGGAGGGAGGGCTTGGTCAGCCCCTCCTTTATCCCTTCCCCTTACAAGTTTAAACCCCACCTTTCTTGTATGTAGTCAGCCATCCCCTGTTTAAGGACTTCCTTCCCTAATGGGGCGAGATGAAACCTGTCCTTGGCATATAGTCCCTTATCCTCCCAAACTCCATTCCAGTTCCCTAACACCTCAACCCATTCTCTTCACCCACTTCCTGAGCCATTCATTAACCTCTGTGAGCTTCATTTTTTTCTCCACTGAGGCCTTTGGTACTGGCAATATCTCCGAAAAGGAAATGTTGCATCCATTATCCCGACAGACTCTGGCAAGTTCTTGGAACCTAGCTTGGATTTCCATAATGCTATTTCCTCTAGATCATTAGTTCCCAAATGCACCAGGAAATCGGTTTCCTCCACAATCCCTAACTATTTCATACACCATGAACTTTGCTCTGTGCACTGTCAGCCCAGAGATACTCACTACCTTCACCTGGCTATGCATCCATCCCTGTCCCTCCCAATGGATACCCTTAATCATCGAGTCTCCCAGTAACAGAACCTTAACACCGCCATCATCCTTATGGTTACCTCCACTATGCCCTCTCAGCCCCCCTCCCCACTTTATTCATGATCGCAATTTCATGGGAGTCTTCCTGCCTTATTAGAGACCCCTTGTCACCCTCCTTTCTGCCTCCCTTGCTATTTTGCCCACTTAACTCAAACTCCTCTGAATAGGTGTCCCTTTAACCTCTCTTATCTGAACCATTTATCCTGGCCCTGATGGTTTCCCTTCCCGCACCCTCATCCCCCTTGTATTAGTACCCCTGTCTCCAGAGGCTCTGTGGGTCCCCTTTAGCTAGGGGCCCCATCCTTGGTACTGACCTTCCTGCTGAAGGGGGCCTCCCACCTCCTTGTCTCCCAGTTCCTCTCCAATCATGCTCTCCTCCCTCATGTCTGGAATATGTTGCATCTCCCCATTTGCTTAACATATATGTTCCCTTCTCCCTCTGGGACTATGTCTATCCTTTCCATAGCTGTTCTGTGATGCCCTATGGGTATCTGACTCCCTCCCCGGCCTCTGTATAAGTTTCCTCATTTCCACCAACCTTCCTCCCCTCTAGGATGCTTAGTATCTCAAATTTATTGTGACACTCTATGTCAGCCTCCATCAAGTAACCCGAGTTTCCCTGACTGCATCTCTAAACTGACCCTCTTCTTCCTCTTGCACTGTTCACCTTAGGAGCTCCTTCCCACAGTCTGCTGTTTTAGGCTTCCACAACAGCCCCTCCTGACTCTTTCCCTCCAGTCTCCTTGAATTCAGAATTTTACCCTATCGCTTTCCCTTAGCATCAGCTTCCCTATCTAAGGGTCCTCTGTCCTAATATCCCCCTTCTGCTTGCTGTAGCATAATGTCCTGTAATTTCAGGCGTTGCCCCAGCCTCCCTCAGCCCCACCCTTCTGCTGCCCATATCCACACCCCTTATCCTTGGACACCCCCAGCTCCCACAGCTTACTCCTTAACCAATATACCTCACTCCTGATACAAAGATAGCTGTCTACAGAGTGGGCAGCCTCCCTCTCCAGGCCCAATTTAGAATTATTGCCATCCCACAGCCTGTGCAGTACTACAGCCCTTCGAGTGCCTGCCATGGTGGAATATGGCCACCCTGATTATCCCCCTCTGTTTATAATAGCACACCCCCTTTTCTCAGTCCCTTTCCCCTGGAGTACAGTTTCTCTCTATACTGACTGTAGTTATTTACAAACCCAATTTCAACCCCACCAACAAAGTTCCCAAGTCTCACAAACACATACAGTCCAGTATGTGTTCAGTCCCACTAACAGTGTGTGTAAGCAGACTCCAGGTACCGTATGATGTCACAGGCCCACCAACTCCTGTTGCTTCAAATTTCAGTCCCAAACAGAAATACTCAGCCCTTCAATCCCAACCCCCAGTGGCTTTTCAGTATTTAAGAAAGCCTACAAAACAGGGTGGGTGGGAGGGCTCTTACCAAACACCAGGCAAACAACTCATTTAAATTACCTTCTAATTTTCCCTGCCAAACATCCATCCCCAAACCTATAATATCACAGCCCAAGTATCAGTTCAAATTCAAGGTAATAATTTTTAACACATAGAACTAATTTCACTAACAAACTATTCAAATATTTCAGTTTAAAACAAAATATAACTCCTGCCTCTTTGCTACCAACCTGTTGCTTAAGCTCCCAAGTGAACAATGAATTGAATCCTAGCTGCCATACTTCTGATCATTCCTCCAACCTTGCCAAGTCCCTCTCATCCTTTCCACACTCCTTGTGTATAAACCCTGTTGCAGATCTTTGTGTCATCTGCAAAGAGGCATCTTTTCCTTCCAGTCCCTCTGCAATGTCACTTATGAAGACATTAAAAGGACTGGACCCAATACTGAACCTCAGTGCACCCCACTAATAACCCCTCTTTCTTCAGAGTGGACTCATTTACAATTACCTTCTGTGTCCTGTTGTCCAGCCAGTGTTTTACCCAGGCTACCACCCTGGGACCCACTCTCAGACTGGTTAATTTGACTATTAATCTTTGTGTGGGACTGTGTCAAATGCCTTGCTAAAGTCTCAGGTAGGCCATGTCCACAGCCCCTCCCTGGTCTTCTACTTGGTCACCCAGTCAAAGAAATCTATTAGATACGCCTGACATGACCTTCCTGCTGTGAATCCATGCTGCCTTGGGTCCTAGCCCCACTGGCCTCTAGGTACTCAACTATTCTTTCCTGCAGAAGTGACTCCATCACTTTCCCTACCACAAAGGTCAGACTGACAGGTCTGTAGTTTCCTGCCTCTGTCTTGGTCCCACTTTTGTGAAGGGGAATCGATCTGCCTTCCTCCAGTCCTTGGGTACCACACCATCCTCCCATGATTTATTAAAAAGAGTAGCCAGTGGTTTCACTAGTTCCTCCCTTCATTCTTTTAGAATTCTGGGGTGAATTCCATCAGGCCCCATTGCTTTGTCCACCTTCAGTTTTAGGAGTTCTTGCAGAACCCTTTCTTCTGTGAAAGGACTGGGATCGACCCCCCTTTCAAGAGTGCTTCTGTTAATTGGATTAGCTACTTCCCCTCCTCTTTTGAATACTGAGCAGAAATATTCATTCAATATCCCTGCTTTTCACTGTCCCCCTACCCACCCACCGCTCATTCTATTCGGCCTCACTATCCCTCCTTGTCTTTCTACACTTGCTGATGTACCTATAAAAGGTTTTATTCCCTTCTTAACTGAGTTGGCTATTTTTTCCTCAGTTTGGGCCTTTGCTATTCTGACTTCCCTCCCTGCTTCCTTCTGCCTTAACTGGTACAGCTCTCTGTCCTGCTTCTTCTGTGTTTCCTTATACTTTCGGAATGCTATCTTTTTCTTCCTGTCTTTCACAGCCACCTCTTTTGAGAACCACAGTGGCTTTTTCTTTCATTTTGATTTGTTTATTTGCTTCACACAAAGGCTTATTGCCTCTGTGATGGCAGTTTTGATGATTCCCCATTTTTGCTCCACACCTCCTTCTAGCCTGTTTGCTAGTGCTTTTCTGAGGCACTCTCCATCTTATCAAAGTCAGCCCTCCTGAAGTCCAGTACCTTCACTTTTGTATGGCTTGACTCTGTAGCCGAGTTTAATGTGAACCACACTGTTTGATGGTCACTTATTCCCAGATGGCATCCCGCTTCTAGATCTAAGATCCTCTCACTGCCCCCATTTGAGAGTACGAGGTCTAAGATTGCTCCCTCACGAGTGGGTTCCGAAACTAGCTGTCTGAGGCCTGCCACCTGTAGGGCATCAAGAATGGCCCTGCTCTTGGATGTGGCTGCAGCAAATGTGCTCCAGTTAACATCTGGCATATTCAGGCCTCCCATCAACAGTATCTCCCCTTTCTCTGCCATTCTAAGAATGTCTTCTATCATATCCTTGTCCATTCCCTCCCCCTGACATGGGGGTCTGTACACAACCCCTGTGCGGATTGTGGTGCCCTTTCCAGTCTCCAAGGTGACCCACAGTGCCTTCTCGCCTCCCTGTTTACTCTTTTGTTCAGTTGCTTTTATCCCTTCCTTTACATAGAGAGCTACTTCTCCCCCTCTTCTCCCCTGCCTGTCTCTCCTGTAGGTTACGTACCCTGGTATGTTAACATCCCAGTCATGGTTCTCTGTGTACCATGTTTCTGTGACTGCTACGATATCCAGGCATCCCTCTTCCATCAAGGCCACCAGCTCAGGGAGCTTGTTGCCCAGACTATGGGCATTGGTACTCATTACCTTCCATTTCCTGATGACATTACTCCTTTTTGCCCCATCCCTGTCCTTCTTGCCTTTGTCACTTTCTCCATTTACTCCTGCCCTTCTCCCTATCGACACCTCTATGTTGGTGTTTACCGCACTTACTACTGTGATTTTTGGGGAGGCTAGGATTTCCCTGCTTCTTTCCAGTGCCTCCCCCCTTGGCTAGTTTAAATGCTTGCCAATGAAGCATTTAAATCTATCACCTAGGATCCTGGTTCCCTCCTGGACAGATGCAGCTCATCATGCCAGTATAGGCTTGCATCACTCAGGTGGACCCCAGTCCCCAATGAAGCCAAATCCCTGAGCTCCACACCAGTTTTCAACCACTGGTTGAATCCCATGGTCCGGAACACCCTAGCCCTCCTACGCCATAGATGGGCAGCACTTCCGAGAAAGATACTGCATGCTACTTGCCTAAGGCCCTCCCCAATTCCACAAACTCTTCCTGCACTCTCTAATCCCTTTCTTAGTCGGTCATTTGTCACTAGGTGGACAATGACATCCAGCTCCCTCCCTGTGCAGCTGCTCGGCAATCCTGAGGATTTGCTCCTGTCCCTCCAAGCCATGGCGCCAGGCAGGCACCTTACCTCCTCTCCCTTCCTCCCCAGATCTACCTTCCTAACAATGGAGTCCCTACCAGGAGTTGTTTCCTCCCCTGCCACCCTCCTGTGGGTCTCCTTTGTGGAGGTTCCCAGCATCCTCCTTGGTCTCCACTGCGGGTGCCTCCATAGAGGAACCACTCTTTGCCAGAATGGCATAGGAATTGTGGAGAGGTACAACTGGAGGGATGCACCTCTGTTCCACCACCCTCACCCTCCTTGAGCCCACTGTGGTCCAACCGCTCCTCTTTCTTGGCAACCTCTGAAGCAATGGCAGTGGCACTGGTGGTCCCTGGATGGAAGAGGAGGTCCCACAAATCCTGGCCAACTCAGCCTGGAGATGAGCAACCTCTTCCCTCAGCCCAGAGAGGTGCCTGCAGATGGGACAACACCGCATCCTCCAGAACGTCTCCCAGAAGACTGCTGCTCCACAGCAACTGCACTGCACCACTCCCATCATGTCTTATTTCTGGCCCCTTAACTGTTTGCAATCCTTACTCTTTCCTCTGTTTTTTTTCTCTCTCTCTCTCCTTACTTTCTTCCTGTGTGCCCTTTAAGTTCCTGATTGTCCTGTTCTGAGACAAGAATATCCTTTATTTCTCAGTAGACCACTTACTTGCTCAGAGGCAGACCTCCATCAACTAGAGGGGGCCGGAGAGCTACTCTTGCCCTTCTAGTATGGTGGGTCTTTGGTGGCTCTGTGATCACTCACTTCGTGCTCCCAATCAGGAAGTTCCTGTTGTCAGTCAAATTCTGTGCCTTTAAAAGTAGAACTAGCTTGGGGAAGGAAGTAGGGCAATATAGTCCCAGCAGAGAAGTCCAGTCACACAGCAGTCCTTTCTCCTGGTGCCTTCTGACAAGCTACTATCAAAATCTTTCTAAGGCATTCTTTAAATGTAGCTTCCTTCTAGCTAAGCCACTCCCCCTACTTACTAGATCTTTCTACAAGTAATTTAAACCTCACAGCTATTAAGTCCTTTCAATCACCTGATATTTACACCTAGATAACTGTTCAGATAACCATTCAGTTCAGTTAACTCAAACACACACTTTTTTTTTTGTTTTGTTAGTTTTTTTTACCCTAAATTAAAGTTCCAAGTACAATAGTTCTACTTCTTTAGTCCCAGCAGAGAAGTCCAGTCACACAGCAGTCCTTTCTCCTGGTGTCTTCTGCCAAGCTACCTACCAATTTCTTTGTCCACTTGGGAATGCAGAGACCTTTAACTTAGATGGTATTTACCGCCTTGACTACACAAAGGTCCCCAGACTTCTGTGTACCAGCCAGAGCTACATGCCAGGGCTACTGTCTTTTTCTTCTCCACCTCCCTGTCCAGACAGCTGAATTAGTTCATGACTCTAATACTCACTACCCTTAGGCCCAACCCATAGCTCTACTAAGTTGGTAGTCAGGGTTTATTATGTTTATTGTTTTTATATCCTATATATTTTTCCAATCCCTTTGAGCTAGGAATCTATAGCCCTCACTCTCTTTTTTTCTTTCCCACTTGTTTCCTTTCCCCTGGCAAACAGAGCCAGCTGGCTCACGTGCACGTACATTAGTGCGTTGACCTTGTGGGTGGCACCAGCACCAACATCGGTCCCTCCCTAAGCAGCAAAAGACTTTGATCCCACAGGGTTCTTGCATCTCCAGTTTAAACCCATCAGTGTGAATGAATGGTGAAGATATTCTGGAAGATTAAGAATTATGGTGAGTGCATAATTTCAGTACTGAAGGCCCTTAATATGTATACACTAGAGGAATGTGGGGGATATGATAGAAACTTCAGATACCTCTCAGGTATAAATAAGGTTCAAGAGAGAAGTATTTTTAGAAAAAATATGCTCAAGGACAAGGGTCATGCTATGAAGCTGGAGGGGGAGACTGGGTGAGATGTGAGGAAGTACTTCTTCATGGAAAGGGTGGTGGATGCTCAACAGCCTCCCATGGAGGTGGTGGGGAGAAGCTATAATGGGTTCAAGAAAGCGTGGAATAGGCATAAGGGAACCTTAGTGATGAGACAAGGGGGAGGGGGAAGCCAGAGATCAAGTAGGGTCTGCAGTGACACAGTAGGTAGGGGAATACAGACAGACTAAGTGGGCTAGCAGTCCTATCTGCTGTCAAAGTCTGTGTTTCTTTGTTTCATTTGTTGGTGACCAGATATGGGCAGTAGATACTAAATGGTCAATTTTCTGACATGATATGGGAGGTATAATACAGTAAAGGAGTGAATGAGTTCCGTATAAATAAGCAAGTGGAGAAGTGGCAAGTGTCACAATGATTGCAAAGTTACAAAACACTAAAACATAGATCGGTAGTTACATACAGAGTTAAATACGTACTGCACAAGTAAGACAACAATAAAATACTGGATATACCTGTACTGTATAGCTTTAGGTCCAGAGAACAATTTAAATATGACAAAAACACTAGGTCATAGGTATGTTTTGGCACAGAGGAGGAGTTGTCTAGTGATAAATATTTCCTAAGTTCAGTCTTAAAGGAAAGCTGTCATTAACGTGAGCCCCCACTCCTGAAAAACTTACTCTCTGGTTAAGCTTTTTACAGTAAGAGTGGCATTTTTCTCGCACTGCAACTTATTGTATCTTAATTTGCAAAAGTCTGAAACCCGGAAGTAAGGTGGATGCAGGGGAGGCTCCATTTGCTGACAAGGCATGGTAGCACTGCTCGCTTCTATCACGAAAGTATTTGTGGTTGGAAGCCGAGCGGCAAGGTGTCGCGATCTTTCAACAAATTGGGCCTCCCCTGCATTCACCATAACTTCCAGGGTTTCAGACTTTTGCAAATTAAAATACAATAAGTTGCAGTGCAAGAAAAACATTGCTCTTACTGTAAAAAAGCTTTACTGGAGGGTAAGCTTTTCGGAGGCAGGGGCTCACGGTAATGACAGCTTTCCTTTAACAGGTAATGGGTGAGGGGTGCAATGAATAAGTGGGAATAAGTTATAAAAGCTTAGATGCAAAAAAAAAATAAAAAAAGAGCTAGTTCCCCTATTTTTGTATGGCACCTTAAGTCTAACAACACAGTCTGATCTAAGAACCTAATGAGTTTGGCTTAGGAGGGGATCTCATGGCGCAGAAGAAGATTAATAAGACTTTGAGGGTTAACATACACAGAGTGGCAGGGAAGAGTCAGCCTAGTCCTGAGTAAAGTAAACAATGATATGTTAGACGCATAGTAGTTGGAGCAAAATAGATGATGTTATTACACATTACATTCCACCTTTTCAAGTTGAATTTGGTTGTGCTAAAGTACTGTAGGCTAAGGCTCCATAGTTTGTTTTGGCCAATAGGACGGTATGCTATCATCACCACACAAGCTTTGGGGGGCACAATTATGTCTGATTCTGTATGCAAGGTCCAACCTGAATTTAATGATTTATAGACCATATTTACATGAAGTGTGAAATCAAGAGTGGGATTAAACGTAACACCTAGATATTCTGTTTGATGGAATCTACCAACTCGACCAGAGAGACATCATGGTAATGTAATTTGTACTTTATTGAGGCCACCACAGAGTTTCGGGATAAACCCAAACAACATGGCCAGGCTTGCTAGTTTTGAAAGCAGTAGTATTTGTTAGTCAAAAAATTATATCTTTTTCAATCAAAATGTATTTCTGACAGCCTTTGAGTCATCCTTGTTGTATTTTTAATTTTATCAGATACTTTTGAAACAGCTTTTTTAGCTAATTTTGTAATTAATGGCTCAAATAATTAAATATGGCTGCGACTAGTAACATTTTAAAATTCTGTTCCATTGAGATTACCTGTTGAATATACATACTAGATTGATAATGTGGATATATTACAACAGTGCTACTGCGTCTCTGGTGGTAAACAACACAGCTCTGTACCAAGATATATACACTTTCCATGGCAGGCATGCATGGGAGTGGGATCTTTTAAAAACTAGAAAGTCCTGGGCTTGATTTTCAGAGCCTGATTAGCGATGCAAGGTGAGCTGAACCCCCACTTGTGGAAAAGCCAGGTGCACCAGGGACCTTACACTGGAATTTGATAGAAGACAGGTCCCTGTGCCAAAGTCTTACAGTTTGGCTGATTTTATTGAAGTTTTTTATATTCACACTTGAAAGCTAGGGCGACAGTTTTGTGGCCTTCGCCACTTTCTCAGGCCCGTTAACTGTGTTGATTATAAATAAAAATAGATAAAAACACAATTTCAACAATTAATTCATTTTTTTTAAACAACCACCAGTGACTTTATCTATCCCACCCTATTACCCGTAATTATCCACTTTTACACAGCATTACAAAGTGCTTCAGTATATAAAATGCATTATAAATATTCTAGTCAACTATAACCCTCCATATTCATTTCTACATAACATCTCAAAGTATCTTAACATATAAAATACATCCATAATATTCTCATATTAGCTCTACCTGCCCATTAAACCAGCACTGTAGACCCCTCTATATTTATTAAAAACATCTACCTATTCCATTTCTTCATGCAATCAATCCTTTAGTCTCTATCACTTTATACATAGCCCTCTTAATGTTTTTTAGTCTTAAATTCCATTATTTGATTCCACATTAGATGGCAATTACATTCCTTTTTTAATACACCCATATGGCCCCACTCGTTAATTTATCTCCTAAATTACTTACTTCATACACATTTCAGCACTATTCTTTCCATCATCTGCTTTATTCCATAAAATACTCAGGTTCTATAGAAAATATAATATACATAACATTTCTCAGTTTACCGCTGCTGCCTCAGGTTCATAAATAATTATTTTTAAATTGTTGCTTGGACCCCTGAGAAATGGAGGGTGCTGTCAGCCCCAGGCCCGTGGAACTAGCCTATGTTGTGGTAGCCTCTTGTAGCAGAGCACTCAGTCCCCATACGGCAATGCTGGATGTTTATAGTGTCAAGGGCATGCCAAGGAGATGGACCTGTGGCACAGTGGATTTGTGGCAATGTGTTGATGTTGACAGCATAAGGCACACAGGGTGCCACAGTATCATACGTACTCCAGTAGCTGTGTCGTGCTGTGAGCCATGGTAGCTATTATCCATTCAGGCAGTAGTATGGCAGCCTTGTCCATGGCAGTGTCCACAGTAGAGTGTGCTGATGCACTATAGGCAGGTTGCCGGATACAGTTCCAGCCCATCTCTATATGCGTGTGTAACTCTGCGTATGTATGTATGTATGTACAGTACAGTCAGCTTTATAGTTGTTACTGATGTTATTATAGCCAGAGTCCTCCATCATCATTGTCAATATCCTGACCACTGCTGTCATGTCCCACAGTGGGGATCAGTGTATTGGTAGCTCTATATAGTACTGAGATGAGTATGGTAATTATTGTACTGCAGTTAACATACATTAGAGTGTTACAGGTGCTCAGTAGTGTACTTAGATATGTTACTAACTCAGGAAAAGGACAACTGGCTATCATTGTGTTGGACTACAAAATATATCTCCTATGCTGGTAGTCTACACGCAGCCCTACGTTACATATTATGCTATGAGGACTACCATTTAAAGTCCCTAATATATACTGCACTTCATCATGACAACAGCCTGCTGCTGTTGTGTACAATAGCCCTCACTGACATACTGGACAGGATGTGCAGGACAGCTGGCTGTAGCACCAGCTGCCAACACTCCAGCATGTCTACTCCAGAACACCCATCAGCCTCTCCTGGGGAACACATTGGAGGGTGAGGCAGATTGGCACTGATGCCTGTGTAGGAACCCAGCTACTGAGGTACTCCTAGGTGGCCACACTGTAACTGGGCATGTGCCACAGCAGTGAGATGGCTCCGGTGGGCACTTTGTCTGTCTGGAGCAGCCAGAGTGTTCCATTGGCTAGTGGCCAACCACTGCAACAGCAGAACATGGCCTCCCATTCAGAACTGCCGCACAGTGTGGCACATGGGTTCTTAGACCAGCTCTGGCTAGTCTAACCAGCAGTGGTCCCAGTGGCCATGAGGGGGCTTAGAGAATTCCAAAGTCAAGAATACTGCATCGCTCTTGCAGCGCAAGCCCCTTTTCGCCATGGCAGTCATGTGTCTGCCACAAGCACAGCACAAGCCCAGCTGGCGCTGGCAGCCCCTGTCAAGCACAGCCACTGTTGAAAAATCAGGAGTAATGCAAAGTGCGGCACAGTGAGCTCCTTGTGTTAATGTCTCTTTAACACGAGCACCTTGCATCATTCTTGTCTCTTTGAAAATCTAGCCTCCGTATCATAGTTCAGGAATAAAAGACAACAACTAGAAACAATGGTATGCTGATGTTTTTGCCAGAAAAACATAATTGCTGAAGAAAAAAAAGCTGCATGGTGCCTAACAATTGCTGCAGCTTTAAAGCCAATTATTTTTTATAAGCTAAGTTTGAAGTGCATTGAAATCCTAATGTATGCATCTGACGAGATTATTGATACAATTTGAACTATAGATGAGGCCATTGAATAATTGAAGTAGAAGACCCACTCACCACCAAATGAAGTTTTTTTATTGGTGGTTTTAGTAATGCACAGAAAGATAAATAGCACAAACAAATAAACCAGCGTTTCATGAGTACACCTCAGTTTCTTAGAGTGCCATGTTTATTTAGACTAAAATAATTAACTTGTATTTAACCTGATTACACACATTTATAAACATTAAAAAGGAGATCTTCACAGTGAATTACAGATCAATATTGGTATTTACAAAAACATTATATAGTGAAAGTTAACCTTTTCATTTTTAGTTTTTATCTTTTTGTTAAATTGTTACTCTTCCCCAATAGTAAATTAAATACTCAGATATACCTTTTGTACATTGTCCTCTCACGCACAAAACAAAGATATTTTTTTGTAACCAGATTTTTGATTCTGTAATAAAAAAAGATTTTAGGAAATAAAAAAAAAATTCTAATCAAATCACCACATTATACATTAACTTTTCAGAAGTGGTACGCTTTCAGAATTCTTTAAGTACAATGGCATTTAAGTCATTCAAATAATAATTGTGTTACATATTGTCTAAATAAATATCTTTACATTTTAGAATCTAAATAGAGCAGCTTATTAGCAAAATGTTCTTTTTAACAAATTAATAGCTAACTAGCTTGTACAATACTGAGATTCATAAAATGAACTGTCAGGAGATTTGGCACTCAGCTTACTGTGATACCTTGTGACAAGTATAGCAACTGATCGGCAACATTTTCTTGTTATCAAAATGACAGTGCTTACTAGCTTGTACTGTAGTGTGATCTATAAAATAATCTTTCAGATTTGTCACCATCATACTGCTGATCAAGACTACTCTTATATGATTTAAGGCACATTTAGACTGACCTGAATGGTGTGCTTCATCCGCACCTCCATCGGCACTGCCGCCACCGGGAGTTTACACAGCAGTAGTGTACACCATTGCAGCCAATGCAAAGAATCTGACCACAAACTCCAGTGCAGGGCTGGTGTGGTAACAACAGGTGGCCAGCCTAACAGTAGAAACCAAAGAAAAGAACAAAACCACACTGAAGGAAAATCTCCAGCAAGGGGCCCCCCTGATGAAGAGTGAGATACTGGATGCGCTGGGGCAGCAGTGGTCAGCAGCTTGTTTTGCAGCCTCACTTTTGGATTTATTGTTATTTTGCTAATAAAGCCAATTTTGTAAGACTATTGCCAGAAGTGGTGGAGATTCTCCTTGGGTGAAGTTTTGTTTTGTACACTGTTACAGCAGCAGTTTGCCATACTTCCTTTTGCCTTGGAGGGGAGTGTGGGGAGCTTTGGAAATCAACAGGGAGCACTTGTATCAACGATCGCCTGCATTACTACAAACAGTGCTAACCATTTACATGGGTGGACGAAGTGGCCACACCACTGCACATCGCCAGGAAAAGAGGGATTGCTCTGAGTCTTAATGGATGCATTTAGTGTGATGCATGTTGCATTTACATGTTCAGAGCAGCAATGATGGAACTTCTCTGTACCACTCAGAATAGTGCAGACAAGGTCATGTAAATAGCCCTTTAGTCTTCTGTTGGCTCTCAGTGGCTCCTGAAAGCAGAAATTTATCTCCTGTAACCTTGTGTCTGCATGGTGTAGAAAACCAACAGAAATTAAAGCACAAAAAAGAAATTCAAGGTGTGAAATGGTATTTACTCACCTGGTAAAGGTGATTATACCTGCCACCTTTATAGTGCTCAGAGAGTAACAACATCTGGGTATCTTTCATCCATTCCATTGGATGATGCACGATCATAAATCTTTTTGAGTGCCAGAGGCCAATCCCCCTAGCTCCAGCCAGAAATTCCAGTATGACACTTCCCTAGCAGAGAGAAGGAAAGAAACAACACAAACAACCCCCAAGACAGGCAGAAAAACTACAACACGAGATAACAAGAAATAATAGTGAAAAAACAGTTATGTTTACTCAGCAAGTAGCAGTGAATAAAATACACATGTACCTAAGACACACTCAGGTGGTGAAACATGACCATTCAGACATATAATAGTGTCAGGAACTACATATAAAAATAGAAATATAAATCACCAGAAGAAACAGCCAGCTCGCTAGAATATAGCAGTCGCGGCCCGTGAGAGAAAAAACAAATCACAGAAACAAGGATCCCCAGACCCTAAGGTCCCAAGCTATATCCTGGACTGCTTCAACCTGACCACTCCCAGCTCCTATGCCCTAAGAAGCAACAATATCATCCTGCTCAAATTGCCCAAAGTCAACACCAAAATAGGGAGGGCAGCAACCAGCTACTCTCTAGCCATAGCATGGAACACCCTACAAAATCCCTAAAACTGTCCATTATCATTCCATTTACATCCTTCAAGCAGCACTGTACAGCCTTCTTCACAGAGAAATGCAGTTGCTACCGCTAGAGATAGAATAGTCATCCCACAAAACCTTATTCCAATCACATATGGCATATTCCTTCCAGCCAGATACACGCCAGTATATGGCACCCAATATCCCTTCACCATCCTTGTACTCATTATGTGGTGACTGTCATAGCCCTCATTGTGATATATGTGTATTGTACATATTGTAGATGTTAGTTTAACTTTCTCTTGCCAAGCTTTAACATGTGAATTCTCTGTATATTATTGTGTTATAAATAACATTTTCTTGTTTCTGTATGTATAACTGTCTCATAAGTATGTGATGTAATTGCTGTGCACCAACTCGAACCTTGACCTTATCAGGTCCATCTTGTAAATGAGCCTTGCTCAATGATGATCGCCTGCATAAATAAAGATTTGATTTGATTTGATTTGATAAGGAGACTGGCGCAGACTTCCAAATGCTGCAGGCCTGGTTCGTCCATCCAGGGTGGAACTCTGAGCACTATATAGGTGGCAGGTATAATCACCTTTACTGGGTGAGTGAATGCCATTATCCCCTACCACCTTTCTAATGCTCAGAGAGTAACAACATCTGGGTTATTTGTAGCACTACCTAGGAGAAAATCCATGGGTGGAACAACACAAGCCACATTATGACTGACAACCTGCAGCAGCCTGAAGCACTGCTTTGCCAAACTCAGTTCTGGCCACAGACTCCACGTCCAGCTGGTGGCGATGGACAAACATTTGAACAGAGGACCAAGTAGCGCAGCAAAGATATTCTGCACAGAAGCACCACCTCTCTCATCCAAGAAGTTGCAAGGGCTTGGGTGGAATGCATTTAAATGCCCTGAGTGGGTTCTTTACTCACCCCTTGTGTAGCCATACAGTGGCCCTCCTGATCAGCCGGCAATAGCGTCCTTTGAGGCCGCCTGACCCTTCTTTTTACCAGAACAGAACACAAACAGCCAATCAGATCTACAGAAATGATCATATTCAGATAAACCCTAAGCAGGGAAACCATGTTCAGTGGATGAGGAGCCCCTTCCAGACTCCCTTCCTCCTCCAGCATGGTTGGTAAATGAATCGCCTGCCTCAGATGAAATGAGGACGACACCTTCAGTGCAAACGAAGGGACAGGAACCAGGGACACCCTGTTGTTATGGAAAGTCAGATGACAGTTCCCTGCAATAAAGTGCTTGCAGCTGCCTTACCTGTCTAGCAGAACACATGGCGGTCAGGAACACTGTTTTAATGGTTGTCCAATAGGGAGAGGCAGGAACAAATGGGGGTCTGTGTAGGCCTTCTAAAACCCAATTGAGGTACCACAGTGGATACGTGGGTCGGACCCATGGAGATGCAATCCACACGGCTTGCAGGAGGCAAAGCACATGTGGATGGGAACCCACGAGTCCTACCTTAGGTAGGGAACCCCTTATAGCAGAAATAGTAAACATCTGCACCCATAACGATGAGTAGGCTCATCCGTTTTCAGCCCCATCATTAAGAAACTGTCGAATTTGGGGAAGACCCGCCACCGAAGGAGACAAGCCTTTTGCTAGGCACCATTTACAAAATATCTGCCAATGACACTGATATGTTTGATTAGTGGAGTGTCTTCTAGAGTTCAACAAACGTTCACCACCAGGGGGCGATAACCTTTTTTTTTTTAAGAAAACTTCTTTTATTACCTTTTCCAGCAATAACAAATATATTCAGTTAATATCTCAGGAAATCGTATATTCACCAGCAATATTTGATTTTCAATACTGCAAGAAAGAAAAGATTTTCTATCGAAATTACTGCAAAAAAATAATAAATAAAAAATAAAACTATGATGGCACTCAATAAAACACGTAATAAGAATTTCTGACATATTCCATTTCGTCTAAAGGGGTAGGGTCTATGTGTGGGTTTGGAGCTGTGCTAGCCAAATGTGCAAATATACAATAGTATCTCAGTATCCCTGGGCCTGTGTGGTCAAAACAGATGTTCCCTTCAGGTCTTCTATTAGTTCCATGAAGGGCAACCAAATTCCCTTGAATTGTTCTGATTGCAATCTAAGATTGGCTGTTATTTTCTCCATTTGATAAGTCTGTTTTATTAGTACAATCCAATCTGCTATTGTTGGGGGTTCTGCTAGCAACCATTTTTTTGTGATCGCTTTTCCTGTGGCTGCCAGAAGAATACCCTGGTAGGATTTTTGTCTGTTACTACTTTTCCTTCTAGGTGGAATTCCTAGTATAGGGTTTGGGAAGTCAGGATCCTCTGTCATATGAGTTAGCTGTCTAAATTTGTAGGCCAGTTCTTCCCAATATGGCCGAATAAGGGGGCACTCCCAAAATATCTGATAAGGTGTACCTCTCTCTGCACAACCATGCCAACATTTATCTGAGCCCTGTGGTGAATAGTGTTTTGTGTGGGTAGGGGTGAGAAAGTAGTGGGATAGTAATTTCCAGCGGTATTCTTTCCAATTATTCAATGCTGATGTATGAAGAACCCTGTACCAGGCCAAGTTCCACTCCTTAGGTCAGAGGGGACGGCCTATTTCCCTTTCCCAGGCCAATTGGTATTGTGGTGGGGCCTTCACATGTAACTGTGTATAGGCTTGAGTAAGTCTATTGATATATTTATTCTGAATTAGGCCTTGTGCTGCTTGGTAGATTATGTGGGCTATGAGGTGTGGTTCTTGTGCCTCTTGAAGGTGGGATCCTTGTCTCAGGAATGAGGTGACCTGAAGATAATGGAAAAAATCATTCTTTCTCAGGCTAAATTCTGTTGTCATTTCTGCAAACAATTTGATAACCCCCTGATGGACAAACTGAACAAAATCTTTTAATCCTCTGAATCTCTACCTGTGAAAACTGTGGTCTAACTTGGGGGGTTTAAATGTCATGCAATAGATCATTTGAGTTTGGGAGGTTAGAAAGCCTTCTATTTGTAGGTCTTTATTGACCTGTTTCCATATAATATGTAAGTGCTTGGTCCAAGGATTGGATGGGTTTAATCAGAGAGGTCTGCAAGTGCTGTTTCAAAGCCTTCCAATGGGTGAGGACCCAGTCCAGTTTAAGTTCCTGTGCAGCCCAGATACTCTCTGAGTTCTGTTTGAGTAATAAATCCATGGGGTAATTTGGGCCATTTGGTAATAAAGTTTCAAATTAGGCAGGCCCAGACCTCTGTTCAGCTTCAGTCTCTGAAGATCTGCCCAACATTTTCTGGGCCCCTCCTCCTCCCCATGCACACACACACAAATTGATGGAGAGCCTTGTTTAAATGCAGCCAATCTGACCCAGTCATCTTAGGGGGAAGGACCTGGACTTGAAATAGAAAACTGGGCAAAATGTTCATTCTTTTGGTATCAGTTCTACCCATGAGGGATAGGGAAAGTATTTCCCATCTTTTAAGATCAGTTAGTACATTTTTCAGCAAGGTCCCATAATTTAAATGGTATATCTTACTTAATTGGTTCTGGCTATGTACCCCTAGGTATCTGATTGCAGTAGTGTCCCACTTGAATGGTATTAGGCTTGCCAATTTGGGTGTCTTAATGCCCCCAATCATGATCACTTCTGTCTTCCCTTCATTTATTTTGAATCTTGAGACCTGACTATATTGTCATAAGATCTGATATAAATGTGGGACTGTATTAATGGGGTTACTTAGGTACAACATGGTATCATCCGCATACAAAGAGATTTATGTATTGTTTATTTATTGGGAACTCAGAAATACAAACCTTTGAGCTAAGAGCTCGTTTACAAAGGATCCTCGTCAACACATGAGATACATTTTGTTGCAACAGCAGAATTACAGCAGACAAATTGACACTGGGGTTGTACTACTAACAGAATTTACATAGGAAGGGGTAGCAAATACATTTATGGTTTACACAGGTCAAGACATGAATGAAGCAGCTGGTAGCATTGTCAATTTCCAAGTGGAGGTACGCAATGTGCAGCCATCTGAGAAAAGTTAAAAGAGGGACTTTGGTCACAAATTACTGGCATCAGTAAATTCAGAATATGGATCAACATAGTTCCAATCACCCTCATGCCAAAACTGAGATCCCTAAATTACTTTGTTTAAAAGTTGCAAATCATTTTACAACCCTAAATTCTCTGCCTGTTCAGAAAAGCCAGTTTCAGTGAAGAGGTGCTGATGATGTCAACTCCTGAACTCATAGTCTAGCCCTCCCTGTCAGCAAGCTTACAGAACCTTCTTCTTCAAAGTTTACAAACTATGTGCAAATGTTTTTCTCCAGTAAAACAGGCAGCAGCATTCAGTAAACATTGCTTTAAAACCTATGTGCATTTCAGGTTTTGTAACAAAGTTGACAAATTCATATGTTTGTTTTTGGTGCTTTTTTGTTGTGGTCCTTTTCTCCTGGGTTGCTGGATGCTAAGTCACAGCACACTAATGTGAGATTTGCAGACTGGATATCTCTGATGTGGTCAAAAGCTGTGATCATTCAGACCTATCATTCAATTGAGGTGATTTCTCAGGATGGCACTTTAAATCAATTATTCCATCACCCTGTAAATGGGGGTGGGGGAGGCAGTGCTGTTTTGAAACTTTATTACGAGTTTCTATGCAGTAGCCAGCTCAATGCTTAATCACTCAATTAATCAATATTTTATTCATTATCAAAGTATGAATGAATGGGATACTCGGTTGAGCAGAGCTCATTTTCTGTTTTCTCATTGACAGGCTGTTACTCGAGCTATATTCAGGCTCATCTGCATTGTACTTCACATTATAGTGATTGTCTCACCAGGGGTAACACTTCCACCCCTGTAGGAATTAACACATGTAAGGCCCTTATTAAAACATATTGTAAAGCAGAAAATGACAAACAGCAATGCAGTTACCAACACTGCAATACTTGTAGCAATACAACTTCCAAACAGGCACTGCAGAGTAGCACTTCACACGATATCAGCAGCCTGGAGGCATGCTGACTCAGCATCCTGCAACTCTGTAGAAATGAACCACACCAAACAGGCATTAAAATACAAATTTGTCAACTTTGTTACAAAACCTGAAACACATAGATTCTATAGCACTGTTTTTAGAATGCTGCTGCCTGTTTTACTTGTAAACACCATTGCAGGATGATATTTTAACTTTGATAAACAGATCCTGTAAGCTTGCTGACAGGGAGGGCTAGACTGTGAGTTCAGGATATGACATCATCAGCACCTGTTCACTGAAACTGGCTTTTTTGAACAGGTAGTGAAATCAGGGTTACAAAATAGCCCATAACTTTAAAATGAAGTGACACAGAAACCTAATGTTTGGTATGAGATTTATTGGGGGTATGCTTATTCTTATTCTGCAATGTAGTATTTTTGACCAGAGCCCCTCTTTAAGTGTAGAGAGACAAGCTGGGGTTTGACAAGTGCAGGTAGGTGGGGGAGGGGGGGAGAAGAGGTCAGGAAAATGGGCTAGAGGTAGTGTGGATGTACTGGATAGAGGTCAGGTGGAGGGGAGGAGTAGGGGGCCAAAGGAAGTGGACAGGGGACCGGGTAAGAGGTAGTGTGGGTGAACTGGACGGAGGAGAGGGGAGGTGGGGGAGGAGGTAGTGAAGTGGTACAGGACAAAGGACAAATGGGGGAGTTGGTAGGGAGGGCAAGGGGGAAGGGTAGGTGCAACCTAGCCAGAGCAAGTGGGCAGTTGGTGGTGGGCTGGATGCTGCGATTATGTTTGACACAGGCAGCAGACTGGAGGAGAGATGGACTTACGAGTTCAGATTTGAAGTGCCCTCGAAGGCTGGTGATTGTGTTTGGAAGCTTATTTAGCCAGGTGGGGAGCCTTACATGAGGCATGTCTCCCTGGGCTGATTTCCTGAAGGGAACAGCTAGTAAGGCATGCCTGGAGACGCTTCTTGAGGCATGCTCACCAGGGGAGGTCTGAATAATGCCTGCAGGAAACAGGTGCCAGTCCCTAGTAAGCAGGTCTGGAGCTTTATTCTATGCGGAGGGAGCCACTTTGTCCTTATGTAAAGCTTGCAGGTGTGAGTGATGCAATCTGCATCCAGAACAGATCTGCATGCTTTATTGAGGGTAAGGTGGATTTTGTGTAGGCTAGTGCCCATGGCAGCACCATAAGCCACATTTCCATAGTCCAGGATTGTGCCATTGACTGCCTGGAGCCTGGCTTCAGGGGTGAGGCAGAAGCGAGTCTGCAGAATGTCCCTAACTTCCTGTTTGCAACATTAGTGATATTACTTAAGTGTTCATTGAAAGAGAGAGCTCATCGTTATGACCCCAGGTGCGGAAAAAGTTAACCTGTTCGAGGGTGAAGTCGCATTGAGTGCTATTTTAACTGGTGTAGTTGATTTCCTCTTGTGATGACTGGTAAAGAGCATTGTCTTAGTCTTTTTACTATTGAGTACTAGGAGGCTGGTGTTAAACCATTCCTGTAGCAGGTCAAAGCTGCACTGTAGGTTCCTGGTCAGCGTGTCTTGGCAGGAGCCTCTAAGGAATAGCACTGTGTCATCTGCGTAGAGCAGGACTTTGGCAGAGGGGCATGCAGCTGGGAGGTTATTTATAAAGAGGCTAAACAGGAGGGGCCCCAGTATGGACCCTTGTGGGACCCCGACCATGACTTTCCTGGCCTCTGAGATGGTACCATTAATCTTTACCTTCTGTGAGCGCTCAGACAGGTAGCTAGAGAACCACCCAACCATGTCTGAGGACAGCCCAATGCAGGTTAACCTATGGAGCAGCAGCTTGTGATCCACAAGGTCAAATGCCTTGGATAGGTCAATATAGATTGCTCCAACTAGTTGTCCCTGGTCTAGTGCCTTGTGGACATAGCCTGTGAATTCAGTGAGGGCTGTGTTGGTACTGTGCCACTTGCGGAACCCATGTTGTAGCACTGAGGAGGTTGTATTTGTGTAGGTGGGCAGAGAGCTGGTCTGCAATGATTTTTTCCAGCACTTTGGAGAGAGGAGACAGGATGGAGATGGGCCTGTAACTGGATACAAGCGAACAATCCCCTCCTTTTAGAATTGGAGTTACCAGGGCAGTTTTCCAGGTAGATGAGGCTGACATCCGAAGTGACATATTAAAAAGTTAAGTGAGAGGTACGACCACTTCAGGGAGGGCGATTGAGATAAGTTTCATATCAATCCCATCCCCACCCATCTTTGTTTTACCCAGCACTTCAAAGTATTTAGCAGCCTCCTTGGTGGTCACCTGCCAAAAGTAGAATTTTGGGCTGGTGCTAGGAAGGGGAAGGGGCAGGTATTCACAGCTCAGTGTTTTGTCATTGTGAGCAGTTGTCTTAGGTGGTATGACTGCACTGTGGTCAGTAAATGCCTCATTGAAAAAATTGGCTATGGTAACTTCGTCAACTATGACTTTGTCACTGTGGTGGAGCATGGTTGGTGGGGACCTGTAACAAGTCCCTACAAGGTCCTTGATTGTAGCCCAGAATTTTTTGCCATCTTTCAGGCACTGGAACTGCTGATTTCTGTGGTGGGAGGCCTTGGCTTGCCGTGTTGCCCATGTGCACCTATTTTTAGCAGCTTTGTAATTTTGGATGTTCCCTACTGTCCCTGATACCCTTGCTCGGTGCCATAGTAGATCACGTTCCTGCTTCAAACCAAGGACGTGTGTGTGTGTATGTGTGGGGGGCGGGTGATCCAGTCCATGCACCTCCCTTTTACCATTTTCTTACAAAAGGGGGCATACTTGTCTACAGCCGAGTTAAACTGATCGAGGAAGAGCTGGAGGGCTGTGTAAACAGAGGGACAGGTATCCAGGATGCTTCAGTCTGTGTTGGCCAGGTGTTTCTTGAAGGCGGCCATAGAGCAATTTCTGATGACTCTGTTCCTCACCAGCCTTGGGGGTAGTTTTGGCAGCTTGGAGGTCCATTCACATAGGGTCACATAGGGTAGGGGAGTGGTCACTCAGCACATCTGGGAGCACCTGGACATTGGTAATTCTCTTAGGGTAGGAGGTCAGTACCCAGTCAATCAGTGTACTTGTTCCCATTCTGTAGTTGGTTCTTGTGTAACTCTGGACCACCTGTGTTAGGTATAGTCCAGTAATCAGGTCCCTGTGTGAGGAACTGGAGCTGGCTAGCCAGTTAGAATTGAAGTCACCTAGCACAATAGTTTCCTTATTGTGACTTGCCTCGGTATAGAGGTTGGCGAAATCATTTAACCCCGGTTGCTGGCATCCAGGTGAAATGTATACCGACATGACAATCAGCTCTTTCTTCCCCTTGCCTATGAGGATTTTTACTGCAAGGCATTCATAGAGATGCGGTTCTCCTCTCCCTCTACCCTAATTCCCTCTGAGTCAGGATGCAACCTAATATACATTGCTAAGGGCTTAATACTTAAAGCAAAAAGAATAGGGGCTAAGGGGCAGCCCTGTCTTGTTCCAGATTAATAAGGAGGGGTTCTGAAATTGTTCTGCTAACCTTCATCCTAGCTGTGGGTTTCAGGTATAAGATTGCAGCCAAAGAATAAATTGATCACTGAAACCAAAATCCCACCAAGCGATCAAATGCCTTGTCGGTGTCAATAGTAATGGCTGTCAGTTTCTTTTTGCTTGGGGCCTTAATGAATTATATTAAGATGTCGTCGATGCTATCTATTATTTGATGGGTAGGCATGAACCCTGTTTGATCCAGGTGTATGAGGTCTAATATAAATTTCTTAATTCTGTTTACTAAAATTTTGGCCAATATTTTAGAATCTGCATTAAGCAGGGATATGGGGCAGTATGATTCACATTTATCCTGTGGCATCTCCAGTTGGGGATGACAGTTATAAAGGCTGATTGCCAGAAATCTGGCAGGTCTCCCTCCTCACGGCAGGAGTTAAAAACCTGGGTCGGCACAGGAGGAAGCTGGTCACTGAATAGAAACATAGAATTTGACGACAGATAAGGACCGCTTGGCCCACCTAGTCTGCTCATTTCCCTACCTAACGGATAAGCTGCAGATCCTAGTTAACCAACAGCCTACTTCTTCCTACTCCCCACTTGAATTGCCTTATTTCTGTCCCATGCATTCTTGAATTCCCCCACTATTTTTGACTCTACAACCTCCTCAGGAAGGCTGTTCCATGTATCCACAACCCTCTCTGTGAAGAAATACTTCCTCACATTACTTATGAGCTGTCCCCCCTCTATCTTCAAATTGTGCCCCCTTGTTTTTGCACATCTGTTTTTCTGAAAGATGCTACCCTCTTGGACTTTGTTGATTCCCTTGAGGCATTTGAAAGTTTCTATCATGTCCCCCTTCTCCCTCCTTTCCTCAAGGCTGTACAACTTTAGTTCCTTTAGTCTTTCTTCATATGTCTTCTGATGCAGACCCTGCATCATTTTGGTTGCCCTCCTCTGGACAGCCTCCACCCTGTCTATGTCTTTGCGGAGATGGGGTCTCCAGAACTGTACACAGTACTCCAGATGTGATCTTACCAACTTGTCTGTACAGAGGGCCAACAACTTCCCGTTTTCTACTGGTGATGTCTCTCCTTATGCATCCCAGTATCCCCCCAGCCCTCCTTATTGCCTTCGCACATTGCTGGCCCACCTTTAGGTCGTCTGATATGACTACCCCCAGGTCCCTTTCCATTTTTGTTGTTGTCAGTATCTCACCCCCCACTGTATACATGTTCCTTGGGTTTTTAACAGGTGCATTACTTTGCACTTCTTTGCATTGAATCTAAGCTGCCATACATTTGACCATTTCTCCAACCTCGCCAAGTCCCTTTTTATTCTTTCCACCCCAACTTGTGTATAAACCCTGTTGCAGACCTTTGTGTGATCTGCAAAGAGACATACTTTCCTTTCCAGTCCCTCCACAATGTCACTTATAAAGACATTAAAAAGGACCAGCCCCAATACTAAACCCTGTGGTACCCCACTAGTAACCCTCCTTTCTTCACTGTGGACTCCATTTACTATTACCAGCTGTGTCCTGTTGTCCAACCAGTATTTTTATCCAGCGACCACCCTGGGATCCACTCCCAGGCTGGCTAATTTGTTTATTAATCTTTTGTGCGGGACTGTGTCAAATGCCTTGCTAAAGTCTAAGAAGGCCATGTCCATAGCCCCTCCCTGGTCTACTGCTTTGGTCACCTAGTCAAAGAAATCAATTAGATTTGTCTGACATGACCTTCCCGCTGTGAATCCATGCTGCCTTGGGTCCTGTGCCCAACTGGCTTTTAGGTACTCAACAATTCTTTCCTTTAGAAGTGATTCCATCATTTTCCCCATCACCGAGATCAAACTGACAGGTCTGTAGTTTCCTGCCTCTGTCTTGCTCCCACTTTTGTGAAGGAGAATCATAGCCACCTTCCTCCAGTCCTCAGGTACCACACCATCCTCCCATGATTTATTACACTGTGGAACTCTTGCTGGAGCAGACCTTCTATGGCTGTAGTGGAGGGACCGGAGGTGTAAATGACTGTCATCTGTATACATATGGATATGAGAGTTGCCATAAGCTGTGGGGAGGGTTAACGAAGATGAAGAGAAGAATGGGCTCCAGGATGGAGCCTGGTGGGACCCCAGCCTGGATGGGAAGTAGAGGTGACAGGGCACCGCCAACCTGTACTGACTGCAGGCTGCCAGAAAGCTAAGAATGGAACCAGTCTATTTTAAGAGATGAGAGGCCTATGAGGATGTTACACCCTTCTCCTGGTCTCTGAAGTGGATCACTCCACTTAAAGTACACAAGTGACTAGATCGCTCCACGCAAGACAACTGGACTGCTCCACTTACACGTTACCTGACAATAACTGTATGAAGAAAAAGAAATCCTAAGGTTCTGAGTGCTGGTTGGCTAAAATTGTATATGTGATATACTCTCCTTTCCCTGAGCAAGTCACTTAACTTCCTTGTGCTCACAGGTTGCACCTGGAAACAAGCTTCAGCTTAGTGTGCCTTTCCTGGTTAAACAATTTCCCCTTTCCCTTTCCCAGGTCCATCTCGAAAATGAGCTTGCTTAATGGTGTTCACCTTGCTAAATAAAGATTTTGATTAACACGGCCCTGGGGAGAGGCCACAACAGACAAAGTTACTTAACAGTCATAAATCACACAAGGGTCTGCAAAATAAATGTGGTCTAAATTCTGAGTAACGACCCAAGTCAGATGAAAGTTACTGCTACAGGTCTAAGATGAGCCCCAGAGAGGATCACAACAGAACAGAGACTGGGAGCCAGCATGGGGCAGATGGGAAGGAATTCCAAAATCTGTTTTCAGCATTCTATACCCAAAGTGTGATTTCAAGTGGAGAGGCTGAAGGAGGAGGTTGTGCGGCACTGCGCTGTCTGTCTTGAGGAGGAAGCCAGAGAAGCAGGAGAGCTTTGAGAGTTTTGTTTCAATAAAAGGTATGACACCGTCATGTTGAATGCTAGCTCCTTTCCAGAAAAACTTGTATGCCCTACGCCAGGTTCTCTCCTAGTATTCCTTTTATTCTGTCTTCACAAGGGACCAACATAAAAAAGAGAGTAGATGGTGAGGGAGACGGCAATCAAGCACAAGACTCAGAAGTCCTTCCCTTCCTTAAGCATTTGAACTGGGATTATGGTACTGCGAGCCGGCATAGGACAGAACAGTCATTCAGGATGACCGTAAGGAACACTGAAGGAGAGCCCCCGAAAAAACAAGATTAGTGCTTCAACCTACAACCTTGGAACTCTGATTTATTGCTATCTACTGCTATTTTATTACTTTTATTATTTTTATCATTACTACTTTTGTTACCTTACGTTTATAAGATTTATGTAAAGCATGTAGAGTAAAGCAATCAGAAAAATTGATGGAGCTTGTGAGAGAACTAAAGGGAATTAATACATATCAGAGGAACTTAATATAAGTGCTCTGCTTTCTACTGTAAGTAACTTGAGTTTAGATTAGAGATAAATTGGACGCAATTCATATGTGGATATGCAGTATGTGTTGGTGATATACTGTGAATATTGTGAACACTGTAGCGCTGTGGCATATTTTTATGTACAGTCGATTCCACTTATGTGCAATTCGGATGTGTACACATTCCGGTTGTGTGCACTCACTACTCTGGTCCCAATTCAGTTTGTATCAGATTAGTGATAAAAAAAAAATCGTTTCTGTGCACTTACTATTTCGGTTGTGTGCAAATTCTGAGAGCATTTAGTTGTTAGTAGCAGCATTTGTACGCCGTGTTAATTGCAAATGAGCATGCTTCTGTTAAACGCTTGGGTGCCCCGAGCTTTCTACCTGTACAGTCATGTGTTAATCACCTTACTGATCTCTCTCTCTCTCTCAGGTGTGATTAGTGTTTGGGGGTTGGAAGCTCACAGCTCACAGAGCTCACTTCAGATTAACAGCCCCCAAATGACTGCCACTTATATTGAGGATTTTGTTGCGGTCGACAATGAAAAACCATCTATTGGTGAGCTCACGGAGACGGACATTTATACCGCTGTGATCGGTTTAGGTGCGGGAGCAGATGACGACAAGGACGAGGCCCAGGTACTGTTGCCTTCAACGGTGAAGTCAAACCTCAGTTGGTTTAACTCATTCAAAAAAGGGCTGGAAACACTAACTAAATGAACTGCCTGGGCAGCCTGCATAACGAGTTGTTTATAGCTGTTTCTGATGTTTATAATGCAAATGCTGCTGTGTACGAATACTTTTGTCAGCACCACAGTTAGTGAATTTAGCAGTACAGCATGGTAACATAATGAATTAAATAGAACATTTGTTACCATTTTGTCAAATATTTACTATGCTGCAATAATTTTAGCATTTTACTTGAAGTAAAGCATTTCTAAAGAGTTCTAAAGTGCATTATAAAGTGTTTGCATGACTTGACACAATTTGACACCACCGTGTATCAGACCCGTTTGAAATAGCAGAATTCGGTTTAGTGCATTTTAGGTTGTGTGCACAACTTTGGCAGGTCCCGACCTTGTGCACTAAGCGGAATTGACTGTACTTTACTTATTCAGCTAGGTCGCAACCTGGTTAAAAGTGCATATGCTTTTATGGTGGCTCTTGAGTTGCTTGGAGCGTTTTATGTGATTTGCCATTCATATAGCTGTTTTCATTATCATCATTGCTATTATCGTTACAGGTACGGGCTTTTAGATAATCATCCATACATTTATATTCAAACATTTAAATAGTAGTAAGCCCAAATTGAACTGCATAATATTATTTTATCTAATTACAGCCTATTTATGATTGCCCCGACAGTTCCTTTCTCTATTAAGACCGCCGCTTATGTTAACTAACTCAGCCCCTTAGCATCTATTGGATTTTATTAAGATCCAATTAACGAGGCATGTGGATCTGTTTAGAGATGATCAGATTCATTGATTGATTGATGGAAGTTGATGGAGACTAAGATTGAGGTTAAGATTAAATCTGCAGTGCACGAGGGATATAATTAAGTAATTGATTTCGAGTACAGTTTATCCAGCCCAACTGCTGAAGATGAGAAACACCTGTGTAACATACTACCCTTCTCGATGTTTAGTTGTAGAGAAGAGGGGCACCGGTGCGGATGGAGGCACTACAACTTACAATGTCCATGTTTCCCCAAGTCCTACTCTCCACTGTCAGAAACTTTAGTGGATATATGTTATCTCAAGCTGGGAGGGTGGATAAGCAGCTACACTTACAATGGATGTGAACAGACTCCATGGAAATAGTGTGAAACCGTGGTGCACATAGCAGACCAACATTCCTGCTGTCTCAGGCATGCTAGTAAATGCACACAAATGTTTCAGTGAACTGTTCAGATGCTTTGGTTAAAGAGAGTCCCTCAGCAGCAAAATCACAGGCACAGCTACTGTAAGCAAGTCATCTTCAGCCACTTATTTAAACACTGTTTGCAGCAGGGACTATTAATATAACTTTATGGTCAACCAGCAGGAGCTTCCTAGTGCCACAAAGCTCACATTACCCCTTGTCCACCCCAACAGAAAGCCTCTCCTTCATGACGTGCTCTAATCCTGCCATCTAAGGAGGCAAAAAAAAAAAAACCAAAGCTGCTAGCTGGCCAGTCACCACACTGGTAGCATTACCTCTCGGGACACTAATGACCCACATCTGGGAATGAGCACAGGCCACGGGGGGGGGGGCAGATTAAGCATCCCAAGGACTGATCTCCTTCCTCAGCAGGGGTGGAATGATACTGCTCCCACTGCAGGACCGCTACCTGGTGAAGATGAGGTGAGAGATAAGCTGGGCAGCACAAGCGAGGGGAAGAGGTAGCCGCCAAATGCCTGGCATGCATGTGAACATGTCATTGAACACCAGCATCCCAGAACACATATCACTGCACACTGGCACCCCAGAATGCATGCATGTACACATCACTGCCCACCAGCAATCACTCAATCTTTATTTAACCAGGCAGTTACATAATTGAGCAATCTCATTTTCAGGATGGTCCTGGACACACAGGACAAGAATTACTAACAGTATAAACAGTTCAAAGTACAACAGGCATGAATACAAATTAATGTAGGCTACACGATCATTATAAACTGTACTAAACATATAAGGCCGTGCAAGATATAACATTTATGCCTCGGCATGCATGTGTGCACATTACTACCTAGCAGTACCCGCACACATGCACGCACAAGTCAATGCATATGCGCTCACATCAATGCACACCAGCACACGCACACCCACACACATACAGCATTCATTCACCCACATCATTGTGCACTAGCACCAACAAATGAATGCGTGCACATGTCACTGCACATCAGCACCTGGCACTTATGGCTACCACATGATTGCACACCGGCATCCTAGCACACATGTTCACACACACATCACTGCACACTGGCACTTAGACACGTGTGCACATGTCATTGCACACCATCACCATCCACAGAGGTTGAAATTCTCACCGGCACGCTAGCCAAATGCTGGTAGATTTTGTATTGGGCTAGTAAGATTTTAATTTAACTAGCCCTGCGGGCTTGTACTGGAAAAGGCAACACTTCAGTATGTACATCAATTGGGCCAGTGGAAATGTCTGTGGGGCCAGTCACTAGCCCTGCTGGCTAGTGGTTGCAAAACTTAATTCTGACTCTTTCCATGGCACACATACACACACCTATCACTGTAAACCACTTCTCTGCACACTGGCACACATGCGTGCACACATCATTGCACACCGGCACACATGCATGCACACGTCATTGAACACTGGCACTGTGGCAAGCATGTGTGCACACATTGTTGCACACCAGCACACTTGCATGCACACATCACTGCACACCAGCACACATCCGTGCACGTGTCACTGCAGACCCACACTCTAGCACACGTGTGCACACACCACTGCACAGCAGGACCCCGGGGAGAAAACTGGAGAAAAGAGGAAAACCCCAGCACAAACTGCAGGCTCTTGCACAACGCACACAGCAAGCCGCCAATATACATTCCTGGGTAAGTGCAGAATAACCAGTAGATGCATGAGAGGACAGTGACAGTGTTGGAGAATGCGTCGGGCAGAATAAAGGAGTGAGAGAAGCTCTATGGGGAAAAAAAGAAACAAAGCTGCATCTCCGAGATGGCATGACAGAAGTCTTTCTCTGGCAATCAACCCGCACAGAGGTCATCTGGTAATCAACCCACACAGAGGTCATCTAGCACTCATCCCACACAGAGGTTACCCGACACTCATCCCACACAGGAGGTTACCCGACACTCATCCCACACAGGAGGTTATCCGACACTCATCCCACACAGAGGTTATCTGGCAGGCCTTCCTCTGGCACCAATGTGTCTCGGAGGTGGCACAGCAGAAGTCTTACTCTTACGATAAACCTACACAGAGGTTATCTGACAGGTCTACCTCCAGTACCAATCTCTCTCTGAGATGGCATGGCAGAAGTCTTACTCTGATGATAAACCTACACAGAGGGGGTGCTGTGGAGCACGCCTTCTGACAAGTCGTTTTCAGGAAGACCTCAGACCTAAACTGAGATAAAAACTGTTAAAATAAAAAAATTAAGTTGGAAAGAGGTAATTTCAGGAACTGCATGGTCTTTCAAATTTTGAGCTGCACAGTTCAGTACCAGTTTCAACTATAGAGACATCTGAATAAAACCCAAACGAGATACTCAAAAACAGTGGTGGCTCTACACCAGGGCCCACCAGGGCACGTGCCCTGGTAAAAAAAATACTGTGCCCCAGCTGGTGCCCCATATGGTGCAGAGCTTCCCCCATAGTAACAATATATCAGTGCCCTGGCTGCCATCGGTTGTGCCCCAGCTGTGCCCTGGTAACCATTTATGGCTAGAGCCGTTACTGCTCAAAAACCCATACGCAGGAAGCATTACCACTGACAAACACGGCGGCAGCAAACTCCGGAGCAGGGACTGAACCACCATGGAAGGCCTTACAGCTATCCATGAAGGCCATCGATTTGAAGGTGGAATCCATCCTGTCCTGATTCGCAGAATAAGAGGCAAAAATTGAGGTGGCTGTCAAAATGGCTATGACTGTAGAATCTGCAGCAATAAAAGCATTATCCACAACAACTAAAACTCTACAAGAAAATGCCCATATGCAGTATCGATTGGAGGTAGTGGAGAATGCGCAGAAGGCAGTGAATGCGTGTGGTGGGTTTGCCAGAGTACCGTGAGGGAGAATCTCCTGGGCTTTTTCAAAGAATGGCTACCAGCAGCACTACATTTGGAGATATCCTGAGTAGCTGATTGCTTTCTGAAAGCTTACTATATCTCGCCCCGATCTGCTGCAAAATCCGCTAGTTTACCTAGGACTGCTCTGATGGTTACTACCAGTCCAGCTATCAGAGACCATATTTTACAGGCAGCAAGGGAGGCAGATTCATTCAGCTATCAAGGCAGCACGGTGCATTTATTCCCCGATCTATCATATGCCACCAGGTCCAGGAGGAAGAACTTCGATGGAGTAAGGGCAAAGATGAGAAGTCTGGGGATAGCCCATTCACTTTTAATGCCTGCTCATCTGAGGATCCAATATGGTAGCAAAACGTTCCAGTACACAGATCCAGATGAAGCTGGGAAGAAGGCAGATGCCATTTCCGAAGAGTTCGAGCGATCGAGAGTTCATGAATCGTCGGATTCGGATGAAGCCACACGAACTATGTATTGTTCTGCATGAATTATTTTGCATTTTGTTGTCCAAATATCACTTTCAATAAATACTGCTTACTGCTTTCCACGCTGAATATTTGAAAGTGTACCAGCTGTAAGTATTAAACTTAGCTATAGATTCAGATGGGTTCCTAAATATAAGACGTTTTATTATAATAAATGGACAACGAGCACCAGCTGATTGATTGTTAAAAGAAAAAGCTTTGACAGGGTTAAGTCAGGCTAAGTTACTACTAGCATGGTTACATACTGGACAGCCATGTGTGGGGGAACTGTTGTAGTGTTCATCATGCTTGCGTTGCTGCAATTTTCACCAAAAAGTACTATCATTGCTGTTAATTATATACTCTCTTGGAAGGGGAAGCTTTACTTTCTGAACATGTGTACTATGTTGGAATAACATTTTGAGTTTGGGGGTCATAACAACACGGGGTGTTGTGTAAAAATCTTTTTTGAAAGTACATTTTCCTAATGGTTAGGCCACCCGTAGTCCTGAAGGGTGCAGCATTTCTTGGACTTTACTTTGGGCATTTTATATTGAAATACCCCCACATCTGAAAACCAGACTGTCTAGATTTTGCAATAATGCTATATTGGATGTATTGTTGGAATGTATATATGATATCTGGCATGAGTACATCATATGGAGTTGTTTTTATTATTTTATTTATTTTTGTATTTATTCAGTCATGGATTACAATACCTTTGAGCAGTAGACCACTCTTTTATAAAGGTTCCACATCATAAGGGTAGGAATACTGTATATACATTGTAGCTTAGGAGTATCTAGCTAGGTGGATTAAACATAAACAAAAATACATTGTGAATTGGTAACAGAGCGATTTTAACACAGTGATTTACACAAGCAGTAGATGCAGCCAAGCTGGCATTGTCAGGTAGGGGGATAGAAAACAGTCATCCCGTAGGAGGGTATTTGGGGAAGGTTACTAGTAAAGGGAGATGGGGAGGAAAGCGCAGATTGTTGTAGGGCAGGGGGAACTGGAGGTAGGGAGAAGAGGTAGTAGGAGTGAAGAAGGGTTTAACCTGGTGTTATAAAAACAAAATGGAATTAAAAAAAAAAAACACACAGAGGTTATCCGACAGGTCTACCTCCAGTAGCAATGTGTCTCAGGGAGACTGCTCCAAACTCCACTGACATGCAAGGGGATTTATGAAATTATGGGTTTCACTGTCCTGCCACTGAGATTTGCTTTGTTTTCTGAAAGCCAAGGGTTTACATAAAACAGAACCTGACACAAAATGAGCTGCAGGGAGGTGAAACGTGCCCCACCACCATACCTGTGGGAACTCGGGAAATGCTACACTAAGGCAGACTTCAATATCAGTGGAACAGAAGTTGCGTACATCAAACTCACACGTTTTACGAAGGCCTCATCCTGATGTGGAGGGATAAATGTGTGTTATCCCATGGCAATGTATTCTGACTGTTGTTCCTGCCACATCAGCTTGGGATGAAAACCAGTAAAATGACTGGTGTTCTGTGGGCTCCCTGAGACTGTGGGCATTAACAATGGGGTAAGTGCATTGGTTTCTAGACCAGTAGTATGGCAATCATAGGGTATATGTTGTCAGTCGATACTCGATGCTTGTATATATTTATTAGTGCATGGTTCCAAGAGAGACATGGTATTATTCCTCAAATTAGTAGAACCTAGAAACTCCCAAGTGATGCAGCCAAACTCAGAAATGTATTGACAAGTGGGAGAAAGCACTCCCTTGTCGCAAAACATGCAGATGTTTTTGAGGACAAAAAAAACAGCATCTTTTAGCAAGTTGATTTTACTCAAATACAGTGACATCAGCAATATCTTATCAGAGAGTGGTAACAAGCTACAGTGTGTGATAACATCTTTTCTACTACCCACGTGGGCTCACACACAAGCCCATATAAGATGGTATCACACTGCAGCAAGGTGGCACGCAGTGATAGCAGGTTTGTGAGGCAACAAAGCAACCCCCCCAAAAAAAGATGAAACCCTACTTATGAGCTTGCCTCACTCATGCACGCGCACACAGTCTGAAGAGAACTAATGTAGCAGGTTTTCCCTTCAGACTGAGATCCCTCCTCTGTGATTTCGCTACTCTCTCCTACAGGTGCTCCTGACATTGGGCTTGGACTTTTCTCTGCTGCCTCCACCCTACACTGTCACTTGTATAGCCCCCTCTCCCCCAGTTTTCAGCCACTACAAGACTGCAGTTTATTGTACTGCATAACTCCTGCTCAGAACAATGTTGGTAACTGCTCATTCTATTAACTTGCGTTTATATTCCTATATTATTTTTGTACACTGTGTGTTGTGTGTTGTTCTGTTCTCTCTTCTCCCCCTTCCCCACGGACGCACCTGGAAATGAGCTGATACCAGCTCAGTATGTCTTTCCTGGTAACACTTCTGAAATATAATTATACTGAACCAATAAAATACTCTCGTTTGCTAGAGATGACATATTTTCTTAGGCTAACAAATAGTTTTGTCATAGCAACTCTGGGGATCCCTCAAATATCTCCGTCAGATAAGATGTGCAATCAAAACTAAAGAAACTCCTTTTACAGAATATAGATGAAACTACGATGCATCTCTACAGAAACTAATTTCTGCTTTGACCGTACAAGTTACCCAATGAAGAGACATTAGCGGTCAAAAAAGTAACTATAGCAAAACAATTCATTAGCCTAATAAAGATATTAATCCCCACTTGACAAATAACTGGTTGGTTCTGTGTTTACTACTCGCTAAACTGCTACTCTCCAAACACTCTTGAAGCACTTTAGACCTCTGTATCAAGCATCAACTAAATGGTTTTGAAAGTATTCACTAAGACAATAAAGGTATCATCTCTTCCAAATAAAAAAATATCGCCTGGTTCAGTGGCGATGAGGGCTGAGGCAGCTTGCACCTTATCTTTTCCCACACCAATGACCCCAGGTTTGGAAGCGAGCTCAGGCTGCCGGGGGTCAGTGGGGGGGGTAAAGACCAAGCATCCACAGGACAGCTGTCCTCTCCCAGAGTGAGGTGGCTTGCCTTCTCGACCCTCGGAGGCCTGGGAGAAGTGCTGGCAGTGAGAGAAACAGACAAGGAAGGGGTAGCAGCACTGTAGATGTGTGTGCCTCCACATGCACACTTACACACGCCACAGCAAGACTAAAGGAGAAAAGCGAAAAAATGCTGGTGTGGGCTACATAAAGTCCTGCACGCATTTCTGCGACCCGCCCCGTTGACCAGCCACCTGCCCAAGTCTGGATGTGTATCAATGGGTGGGGAGAAGCCCTCCCTCCTGGCACCTCTTGGGGAGAGGGGATCTGTGGGGATTACCAGGTGGGTTGGTCCATCATGACAAGTGCAGGCAAGTGGAGCTGGAGATAGGGTTGAAAGCCTGCCCATGCCGAGAGGAGAAAAACTTGGGCTACACGTTAATTTGTCACGAGCTCAATCCTGCAACAATGTGCTCCGTCATGTCAGCTCTAGCGTCAATCAGTCCCCCAGACGATTTGTCCCCAGACAATTCAAATCCCACACAAATAATATAAAAAAAAAAAAAACTCCAGGTGGGTGCAATTCACCCACCACATGAGACAATGCGCGCAAGTGTAACAGAAGGGTAATGCTTACTGTCATTTTATTTGCAGTACAGTAGGACATCTAGTGGGAGCAAACTGTCCAGGGACCAATTGTCTTAGGAACTGACTGACGCCAGAGCCAACGTGATGGAGCACATTGTTCGACGAAAGAGCCGGGACGAATTGACATGTCCCTAAACACTTATATGGTAAATAAACATTTTATCAGTTCTCTTTTTTCTTTGTGTGTAACACAGCACCATGCAATGGTCTTTTATGCAAATAAATTATTCAACTGGTTCAGAAACAGATCTTAGAGGCATCACATTATGTAGACCGACACCCACACAGGCGCAGCAATGCACCGTGCTTCCAAGTTGGAGAGAGTGGTTTTGGGGTAAGTGTAGTGTAGTGCACAGCCTCCAACAGTTGACATCAACAATGACTTCCTTCTCCAAAAATACATGAGGAGACCAGCTTCCTTCGTATAGGCCACAAAGACATACTGCCCCACTGCCGTATACACCTCCCCCCTCCTGTCACAAACACCGTCGATCCAACACTCAGAGTGCTTCCTTCTGCCTAATATTCAGATGTATTTTTGCACTGCTAGAGCTTTTTTTTTTTTTTTTTTAAATCCACTTGACAAGACTGTGCACTGAAAATGTCGGTAGCCATAGAGAGATTTTTGTACATTCAGACGGACAAAACATGGCATTTGATACCTTATGCTTAACCAACAAAGAGCTGTCAGTCCACAAGCTTTCTGGCTTTACAGTGCCCTTCTTCAAATGATGGGTGAAGAAACAAAAAGCATTTCTTGTATCGCTGGGTAGGGAGTGATGCATGTCAGCTGAATGACTGACTATATTCCTACTGCACTCAGATTTTTGTACAGTAACGTTGCCTTGTGTTCCTTTTACCCGGCCTCACTTGGACTGCTTGGTCTACTTTTGAAATCCTGTAAAATGTATCGGGGGAACAATTCATAAGCTGTGATACAAAAGAAAGACTGTATTGTACTATATTGTGAGTGCAGGGCATAACAGACCCTTCATGGAATGGGGCCAACAGTAGTGGGCTGCTCCTCTGATCTGAGTCCGCACCATATACACACACACACACACATAAAATAATTCAGGGACCAAAAAAAACCTTCCTGAGACATGGTCAGCAGATCAACACAAGATGTTTCCATCAAAATTGTACTCCTCCACGTAACTACCAATCAGTCAGTGGCTCAGTGGGATGTCTGCTCATCTCTGGGGCTGGAAGATCAGAAGGTCATGGGTTCTAGTCCACACTGGAAAACCCAACACTAACACTGCAGTGCAGCACATGGGATGCTGCACTGTCTGATGTTCCATCCTTCAAATGACCGAGGTCTGCTCTGCTCATCCCTAGTGGATGCCCAGGTAGAAGTCAAAGGGCCATTCACGTGGCATGTTCAGCACTGTTGCAGTGGTACAGAACTGTTACAGTTTTGCAACTGTAGTCATGTGAATGCAAGCCACACTGCAGTTTCTGCATGCGTTGCATTCACCACGATCCTTCTTTGTTTGGGATCGCATAGTGTTATAGGCATTTCAAGTATCCATCTGAACAGCCTGCACCACTCACAATGGTGCCAGGTGTTTTCTCATGGTGCACTTGAGTAGTGTTCCCAGCACCCCTCCTTTCCCTACCAGAACACCATTCACAATGCAGGAAGATATCCTGCAACACCTCAAAGCCCTGCTGTCTGAAGACTCATCAACAGCGTTTTACAAACTGTGGTGGAACTGATTGGGACAAGGCGATAGAAATTCATGCCATGTGAATGAGGCAGAAGATCTAATGGCACTTACTGAGATATGGATTTTCCCATATCCTGCCAATATTACTGATCAATCAAACAGGTCCCTACACACGCTACAGGTCACACCAGGAAAGAGCTATTACAGCTCAGTGGGTCTTTACAGCTCAAACTTATAACGAAGAAGTAAATAAAATGGGTTCCAGGTAACACTCCACAGGGACACATCTGGAAACATGCTGTCACAGCTCAGTGTCTTTCCAGGTCAGTAATTACGAATAAGTAAAACATGGAAAATAACAGTCTTGTGTTTGATCATTTAGAGAAAATAATTACTAATTGGCCTAGTAAAACTGATCTTTGGGTGTGAAATGTCATGATCTGCACTTCTCCAAAGGCCCCCAAACACAAAGGTGTGCCCTCACAGTCTGTGTGTTTTAATTTTGTCCTGTCAGATAGCATGAACCAGGATGTGGGAGTTTTGTTGGGTAGGGACAATCTCTAAAACAGGCTAGGTTCTGACTGATGTATGAGCTAAGCTGGTGGTTTACTAGAGGAGTCATGAACTTTAGAGATCATACTGCAAATTGAGGGATTGTTGAAAGAAATCATTCCCAGGATCAAACATTTCTGTTATTGATAAGTAAGCAGAGCAATAAATGGCAAGATTTACTGATGGGAATATATTCATTCGTTCTCCGTGAAAACAGAGCTATATCAAGGCAGAATTTCAATATAGTAATATGAGGAATTTAAAAAAAGTATGATTTTAATTGTACCATTGATTGCATTGTAGATTTCTTAAATTTAGGAGTGCGATTAAATATAAAGCATACACACTGAATTGCACTGTTAATCTTTTATATTTAAGAGTAAGACTTTATTCTATGTGGGATTCTAAATGGGGATGGGAGACAAAGCAAAGGAAATGGACCTATTCACATCTTAAGGGTCAGCCTGGCTGGGGTCTCCTGAAGCTATCAGCTGCACTTAACACCTGATCAGGGAAGGGAGAGTCATGTCACACTTTAACCCCTGCCTTGCTCAGGTTACTCAGTGGTTGAGTCCTTTAAAAAAAAGCAGCTCAGGCAGAAAAAACAAGATATATAGTAAATATACTGTATGCTGGTGATTGCTAGGGCCCCCCTGGCAGTCAGGGGCCCTAGGCCTGTGCCTATGCCTTAATCTGGCCGTGACCCCAACAGCTGGAAGTTGAGGCACACTAGTCTGTACAGCTTGGCCCTTATAGAATCCAAGAGCGGCAGTATGTCAGCCACCTTTTCCTCTGTAGTGTAAACTCTGCACGAGTGTGTCGATCCGGGTGCCCAGGTGCGTGAGCACCTGCATGAGGTGTGTCTGACTCTTACCCCAGTTTATTACCCAGCCGTGGTCTTGGAGGCATTGGGCTACAGTCTCTGTGTACTTCTGTGCCTGATCTGGGTGCCTGACCCGGATGAGCCAATCATCCAGATATGGGATAACATGTATCCCCTTCCTTTGAAGATCTGCTGCTAATACCACGAGCATCTTCGTAAAGACTCTCTGTGCCAGTACTAATCTGAATGGGAGGCATGTGTACTGGAAGTGCTCCCCATGTATCTGGAAGTGGAGGAAACACTGGTGATGGGGCTAGATGGGAATGTGTAGGTATGCATCCTTGAGGTCTGTTGAGGCCGGGAAATCTGGCTGAATTCCGGCTGAATGGGAGCCAGGTCGACTGTAAGGTCTCCATCCTGAACCCCTTGTAGAGCACAAACTCGATGAGGAATTTGAAGTCGAGGATGGGTTGAACCGCCCCCCATTTTCTTTAAGACCATAAAGAATGTAGAGTACACCCCTGTGCTCCTCTCCTGAAGGGGAACTGAAACAATCGCCCAGTTTCCGATGAAGTCGGCGATAGCCTGTTAAATTGCTTCCACCTTCTTGGGGTGCAGGGGAAATCATCAGTCTGTCTGGAATTGTCTCTTGAGTGAATTCTGTGGCATAGCCCTGGGACACTTGTTCCGTGACCCACCTGTCCATAGTAGTGTGGGCCCAGCGGTTGGCAAACAGTTGTAATCAACCTCTCACTGGAGGACTGGCTGCCGGAGCTCCCCTGGCTTCATTGGTTCAGCAGCATTGCTAGACTTGTTGCCCCTGAAGCCCCTTTGCTTGCCAATGTTTTCCTTAGATTTGACCTGAGTGTTTCAGGATTGGAAATGGGATCTAGCAACCCCACCTCTCTGGGAGTGGGTTGCAGATGCTATTGCCTGGTTCAGCTTCTTTGAATTTATGCGAAAGGGCCAGCCGACGGGAGAAAAGGTCCTTCTTTTTGCCATCTGCTTTGTACTCACTCAATCCTTGAGGAATGGAGTTAGGGCTTCCCTAAACAGATGGCCTCCTTTGCGGAGAGCTTCATCAGAGTCCCCTTTGACTCGGTATCCACCTGTCAGAGCTTGAGCCATAATGCCAGTCTGGCTCTGTTGATCAAACGTCTGGCGCGTGTGAGGAAGCATCCGCCATATGCCGGGTGGCCTGCACAGCACAGTCTGCCTGTTCCCCAGCAGGTAATCCTCCGGGAGTCCATCTGGGATGATCTCCACCCAGCACAGGAGGGCTCTTGTGGCATGCCACATTGCCGTATCTGCAGACATGGCCATCCCTGTCACTTCATGAATCAATTTAAGCGATTCCTCTACCTTCTTGTCCAAAGGGTCTTTTAGCATTGCTGTGCTCTCAACCTGTATGACCATATGTCTGGCGAGTGCTGACACTGGGGTGTCCACCTTGGGGGCCATGTGCCAGACTGTCCTATAGGACTCAAGGAGGAGGTAGAACTTTTTCATAGCCCGCTTTTCTGGGATTCGGGATGGCTCCAACACCTCCTGCTCTTTGTTCAGGATCACATCGAAGGCTGCGCAGGTGGTGAACCAATGCTGCACCAGTCTGGCTTGAGACAAGAGGAGGTGGTCCATAGAAGTGTGTGGATCATCTGGCTCTGCTGGGACCTGCAGGGCATCCCATATTAGTTGTACCGGCTCCACCACATCCTCCTGCGGACACAGCTTTTCTGGTTTCTGGCTAGGATCCTGTTCCACCACTTTTTCCTCTGAGAAACTGGTGGTGTCCTCTGCCTGCACTTCTTCTTTGGTGGTTGCAGGGCATGCGCCATCCTGGCACATCTCTTTGGCGCTGCCTGTTGCTCACTTCCTGGTTGCTGGACCTGTAGCCTCCCCAGCCAATGGAGCAAGAGGTCCGCTTGTGCCTGCGTTCAGTGTAATCAGGGTTGTAGGGGCCAATGACTCCATGAGGCCATCACTATGTCCAGGCTGGAGTGCTGAAGTGTGCCTGGCTCAGAACTGTACATACTGTGCACAGGGCTTCTCCACATGTGAATCGCTGAGCTTCACCTCACATTCCAGGCAGGCATGCATGGCAGTGAAGAACTGTGAGCTGCTCAATCTGTGGGATGCAGACAAAAATACTGCGTCAGGAACATGATGTATGTCAGCAGCATTGTGTGCAGCAGCAAGCATTATGCGATGAATGAGTAATGTGCCTTTAAATGTCCTGGAGTAACTCACACAAGATGTCCGTCGGGATGGTCCGGATGCCATCTTAGCCCTGTGTGCTAACTGTTGCTGCCACTCGCAATATGGCAGGCCCTATAACCTCTACCAAGATAGTTGCCATTCTCGCGAGAGTTCAGGAGGTGTCCTCAAAATCTTGTGAGACTTAGCACCTTGTGGCAATTTTACTTTTTATTTTATGCCTTGCGTGCCTTATTTTTTTACCTCAGTTAGAATGTGTCCCCTGTGTCTGGGCCTTTGCCCCTATTGATGGCCTGAATCGGAGTGCAGCCAATCCTTGGAGCTGTGAAGCCTCATATGAGCCACCATTTGCTCCTGGAGACTCATGGGCTGCTGGGGAAACATGGTGCCCTATAGGAATGTGCAGGGAAGTCCATATCTGGTGGAGTGGTCCCGTGGTGGTGCAAACTGTTGTGCGCCAAGAACAAAGAATGTCTGCTACTCCATCTTTCCCCGACAGGATAATCTCTCTGTCAGGAATGTGGGACTGGACCCCTCATGTGCCAGACTGTCCTCCAACCTGATTGCAGACACCGAGGTTGTAAAGACACAATACGGGCTATGCAAGATGAGGTCCCTGTCCCCAGCCACCCATCTTTGGGGGCCCAGACAGGCACTGCCTCACATCCTGACTTGATCCTCGATACAGGTTTAACCACCAAACTTTTGTTGGGGACGCTACTCGAGGGACCCAAACCTGGACAGAAAGGCGAGACAGACACTACCGGAGGGTCTGGCTCCCCTAATTCCTGCCCACTCGGTGTGCTGTGTGCTTCAGAAACTAAGTGAGAGGCAGCAATAATAAGCTGGAGCAATTTTCTGTAAAAAAAAAAAACTAACCAGGGGAACTCCCTGGAGTTATCAGGCACTGCAGTTCCAGCCCAGAGCACCATAAAGCTGTCTCTTGGAGATGTTTGGCTTTCCTGGCTCCACTGTCTCCCCCCTTTTTTTTACATTTAGACAGTAAATAAAGAGAAAGAACCTAGATGTGCACGCACAACCTGTTGACATGTCTAAATAGATAGGGTTTAAGAAGGCAAATATAAATAAATAGGTACCTTGAAGTGCAGGGAGTGAATTTAGATTGTGACCTGCATCCAGTGATGCACAAAGTTAACTGGAGTTTCTGTCTGGAGCTAGGGGATTGGCCTCTGGCACCCAAAAGATTTATGATCATGCATCATCCAATGGAAGGATGGAGGATAACCAGATGTTGCTGTCTGAGCATTAGAAAGATGGCAGGGGATAAATATATTTATTAAATAGCCTGAGGAGTTAAAACATGTAGAGCTATATTACGGCTCACAAGACAAACCTGCAGTCTAGGAGCTCGCTGCTCCTTCTTCTGCAAGGGTGAGTAACAATGCCAAGTAAGCAGTTTAAATAGCTACGCATTTAACATAACTCATTCAAATGTATCTGACAGCCACAATGACTGATTAATTAATAAAATACACGTTTTCACATACCATAGGGCATTTAGCAAGTAGCTGCTCATACTATTAATTTAATTCATAAAATTAGGACCACATTTCAATGTCTAACTGATATATATCTAAGACCCTAATGTCTCATGAACATTTTGAACTACCATTAGATAGTATTACTTCAGTTTAAAGAGCGCTACCTAGAATTTTGCCAAAATGCTTAATGCCTCCCATGTAAAATAATAATAATCAGATTGTGTCTAAGTGCTGTTAATATGAAAAATATTTTAAGTATTACTAAACCCATTACCCAAATACATAAATGCCAGCTACATACCAATACTGTATAAAAAGCTGTCCTTAAAGAGATGCTGATGCTTCAAGGAAAACTTTGAAAAACATATTTAGGTGGACTTCAGCTTGCATTCAGTATACATTCTATAGATTTCTCCACCCCATTATTTCTTACTGAGTAGATTTGCATGAATACATGATATTTATTCCTCAGAGTTCATCTGCCTCTATAACCTACTTCCTACTTAAAATCATAATGCTCTGTTGTGACATCACAAAATCTGTTGTCATGGGAGTGACTGTGATATCACAAGCAGTGCATTATGACCTCAGGTAGGGAGAAAGCAACAGTAATAGATGAACTCTTCAGGAACACAAATCCTGTTTTCATGCATATGACCTCAATATTAAGTGATGGTGAGGGGAAATACAGAACTAATGTGAAACATAATCTGAACTGGGTCTAAATATTATGTTTTGTTAAAGTTCTCCTGAAGGCATCAGCTGCTCTTTAACTGCAGTTCTACAGTTGGCCTGATGGTGCTAAGGGTTGAGGCACTGGACGCCACACCTCGTGCCACGCCGGTGACCCATGTTCGTGAATGAGCACGGGCCTCCAGGGGTTGGCAGGGCAGGGAGAGGATTGAGCGTCTGGAGGACAGCTCTCCTCTCCTTGGGAGGGAGGACTGGCACTCCCACCGAATGACTGCCCCCAAGTGGAGGCTGGAGGGTAGTCCGGGTCTGAGGGGCCAGAAGAAGGGAGGGTCCTGCGGGATGTCTGTGGGTGCGCGCATGCCTCCATGTATGTGTGTGTCCCACATGTGTGCCCCAGTGATGGGAAAGGGAGAAAAATGGAGGAAAAACACCTCCAACTGTGGATGAAGACTGACCCCTCGTGGGCTTCGCACCCGGCGACTGGGAAGGGGTAAGTCCTGGTGATACCGAGGTGATGGGGCTGGGGATGTTGGTCAGAAGGGGGCAGCTGGGGGCTAACAAGGAGCATAAATTACATATAAAAAAAAAACAGTTCAGAGGTTATGGACATACAAAATATATTAATTACTATATAATAATTAAGCATAGATACATTTCAGAGCACAAACATTAACTAATTTTTAGAACAATGAAATATAAATCATCTTTTTTTATGCACCTTTTGGATGAATGAATGGGGTCTAGGGATTATTGTTATTAACTTGTATGCAAGAAGTGTTTTTTGTACTAAATATTAGAGCTTTTTTGACTTTGCGAACATATGTGTATTTAGAAGATTGATAATTTTTTTTTTATATTGAGTGTATTTCTGTTTTGTTCTCTGCTTTTGATGTAAATGTTGATTGTTAAATCGTATACAACTTCAGCCACCCCTTTCGGGGAGGTTTGGGCTACAATGGGTTTAAATAAACTAAACTAAACTACACTACTACATGCACAATAAGAACAATACAAAATCATGATAGTTTTTTTTTTTGCGTTTTTATAGTCCATTCTTCACATTACTTATATGAAGTCTGGGTTCCATAGTCCTTGATTCACATAGCTGCCAGGATTCAAGGCAGGCGAGCTGATACTCTGATGGCATAGAGACTACAGTAAACATGGGGAGGGAAAAACAGGCATGAGAAACTACAGTTCACAGAATGAAGATAGGAAGGTAGCACCCTAACAGGGGATCATATTTCACCGCTACGCTGATCCATCTGTAACAGGGTAATAGTATAGGACTAACTCTTGCAGGAATACACAAAGGTCTAGAATGCGATTTAGACCTTTTAGTTTTTTTGTTCATGGATCAGAAATCCAGCATGCCTCTTTTGCAATGAGATGACCACTCTGTTGCCACCGCAGGCGAGGGAACATGTTTAATCCCACAAACAATTAAATCCTGGGGTTCCTGTTGTGGTAGGTCTTGTGTGTAGCCAGTGCGAAATTTGGTCTTGCACTTTTACTGTCTCTTAAGTGTTCCAAAATTTTAACTCTCAACAGTTTACTGTTCTGCCAATGTATAGCCTACTGCATGGGCAGACCAGGTATGGACAACAAAATCAGTACAATAGCATATAAACTGCCTGATTTTCACATTTTAACAACCTGTGAATCTTTAAAATCTTAGTATTTTATCAGATTTACGTATCAAGCACTAACCACAAACAAAGAAACCACGAGGCTGTGGTGGTAGCCAATTTTCAGTGCAGAGATTTGTTTCACCATTAGGTGGCACTACAACCATTTAAATTTAAAGTGATACACAAATCTGGGAAAGAGAATGTCATTGCTGATTTCCTGTCAAGATATGGATCAGGAATTGAGAATTCCGAAAGTTGAAAAAATGTGAGTTGAAACAGATTCTGTCGATGAGGCACAGGTCAGGAAACTTGGGAAAACCAGGAGCAGTTGTAAAATGTGCAATGAACATTTTATTATTATTAATAACAATAAATAAAAAAATGTGTTTAGTATAACTATTTACAAAGGCAGTACAGAGAAAACAGTCCTCCTTCTGAATGTTTCTTCTCAGTTTGAAATCTCAGTCTGTCTCTCTCCCTTGCAAAACATTGCTGCTCTTTTTATAACAAGTCTTTGCAGGGAGGTTGTTAAGGAGACCGTGTTTTTCACAGAATGTTCCCAGCAGTTTCCAATGTTCTTCCAGGTGAAGCAAAAAGAATATAATGACCCAGAACTGACCTCTTGTTGAAAGCTCTCTAAAGTTTGCACACCAGCATCTCATTTTAACCCCTTGAGTTCCAGATATTTTTTTGCAATCATTTCAACAGTAAAACTATATACAGTTTTAAACAAAGGGATTCCAGTATCAGTGACATTTCCACATAAAGATATATAGGCATAGAGATAGTGAGACATTAGGTGACTGTGGACTAAACAGTATGTCAGATTTGTTGATCTTGTAAAGGAGAATCTTGGAGGCTTCTCAAAAAACCCTGGTACCATGCAGTGCTGTAAAATACCCCAGTTCTCCTTTATTATTTTATTTATTTATTTTCTTTTGTTAACCGGGTAAGTCACACTAGACAGCCAAGTGCCTATTTTCAGGTGTGACCGGGGAAAGTTATAAGCTTGGATAAACAGGTACAGTGACAAATTGGTATTATATACAAAGAGCATTACATGTCATATAGAGAAATAAATGTAAAAAGGCAACCAGTAAAAAGACACCCGCCCGGGGAGGGTTACAGACGACCCAGGATAGTTAAGAGATAGAGCATACACATACAGTGAGTGAGTCAGATTTACATACAGTGGTATTGCAGGCATTAACAATTATAGCATTACATTTAGCCAATTTCTTGACTAGTGAACAGGAGAGTAAGTGCAATGGACCTGGAGTGCGCAGAGACCCCCCCCCCCATGTGAGTATAGTTCAAGGGGCTACGGGGCGCAAGGACAGGTGGAGGAGCCCTTCAGAATGCTCCTGACTTGTGGTGTAAAGGTACTAAACTCAAAAGCAAAAGTAGTTGGTTGTTCATCTTGTTTAGCCAGATGATCTTCGGTGGTATCTCAGTCATCGGGTCACACTGCAGGAACTTCACCATTGGTGAAGCAGGATCCACATGGAAGATTTTCCAACAGTACAACTGGGGCTGCCCCTGCCAACGTCACCTGTTGATGTGATGAAACCTATAAATGCATGAACGGCCCTGATCCCTCCTTAGTTCATTCCTGCCGTCGACTCCTCTTGCATGGGTCTCCACGAAAGCTCCGTCCGCAGTTCGCGCCATTTTTGCCTACGCATTTTCTTTCACTTTTGGAATCACTTTTTTAACAAGAGATTTCTTTTACCTCATTTATGTAGAGAGTTACTCCTTCCACATCTCTCTTCCATTGCTACCTCCACGGAAAGAAGATTGCTTCTAAAGACGACCACAACCTCTGTATCTACTGTCTTGGGCCTGACCACGACTTCTCTGACTGTGAGCTCTGGCAAAACTTCAACCTTACAACCCTCAGGTGATGCAAAATGGGTTTGAAGAAATTCCTCATGGAACATCAGGTAGCCAGTTCTGGGCAGGGGTCCTCTGGGGTCCCTCCTTCCCAGTCGCCGTTGGGTTTGTTGAGCTCCCATGCCTCAAAGACCCGAGACAAGTCCTTGGTGAAAAGTCACAAAAAAAATACTGCGACCAGGGTCCACGCTCCCCGGTGGCACTTGTGATACTCAACGACTTCCTCTTCCTCCAGAGGCACTCCATCGGCTATGACTGTATTGATGCTCTCTGGTGTCCAAGCCTCTACTTCTACCAAAACCCTACTGACAGTGCCTCCTCCTGCTTCCCAGGGAGGTTGGCCATCGACCCTTGGGTTGTTGGCCCCCCCCAGTCATTGACCTTCGGGTCTTCAACTTCAGCCCCTTTGTCAATGCCTGACACTTCCCCAGGCCCTCAGATGCCGGAGTGCTCGGGCTCTCTAGACCTGATGGATGGTGTGTTGTGGCCTGTACTGATGAGTCCTCTGCCATGGACGCATCCCTTGCTGGCCACAACCCTCAGTATTATTTTGGCCATGATAACCACGGCCCTGGTGCACCAGTTACATTCACACAGGCCAGGGTCCCCAGTGCCATTGACTGCTTCGTCATTGACACCAGTGCAGCCTTATCAGCCTGTGCCCTGAATGGTGCCATCAGACCCTCACTCGTCAGACCCTGAGTTGGAATGGGTCATTGTTGAAGAGGAGTACCACCCTGACCTCATCCTGAAGAAGAGGAAGAGGAACTTCTTTCCTCAGAAAGGTCTACTGTTTTTTCTGTGAGCAAAGACTTTGTTAAGCATACTCCCAGGTCCCCCAGAAGATCCTGCCTTTTTCAATATTGTGAAGCAGCTGTTACAGATATGGGCTTCCACACTGAGAAGAGAGAATGCCACCAGGAAAGACCTGGTGGATTTCTTGAGATCCCAGAATCTCCTCCTAAGTTTATTCTGTGACAGGGTTGAATAAGGCCCTGCCCCATTTGTTATGCAGAAAGAGTTTAAGCACAAGGATCTGTTCGATACTCTCCTTTTCTGTCTCTCTCCTCTGGTTACGCAACCACATTTTCTTATGAGACCTAGGAACTGATCATTCTGATGGTTTGGCAATTCTCCACCTCTCGCTATCTCTATGCCTTCCCTTGCTGTTTCTGTCTTCTCTTCCCCCTTACATATCTGCAGGTATAAAAATATATGTGAATCTTTATGTGGAAATGTCACTGATACTGGGATCCCTTTGTTTAAAACTGTATATAGTTTTATTGTTGAAATGATTGCAAAAAGCTATTTGGAACTCAAGGGGTTAAACTGAGATGCTGGTGTGCAAACGTTATAGAGCTGTCAACAAGAGTTCAGTTCTGGGTCATTATGTTCTTTTTGCTGCTCCTGCAAGAACATTGGAAACTGCCGAGAACATTCTGTGAAAAAACAGTGTCTCCTTATTGAGCTCCCTGCAAAGACTTGTTATAAAAAGATCAGCAATGTTTTGCAAGGGAGAGAGAGAGACTGAGATTTCAAACTGAGAAGAAACACTCAGAAGGATGACTGTTTTCTCTGTACTGCCTTCGTAAATAGTTACACTGAACACATTTTTTTTATTTTACTGTTATTAATAATACTAAAATGCTCATTGCAAATTTTACAACTGCTCCCGGTTTTCCTATGTTTCCTGACCTATGCTTTGATGACAGAATCTGTTTAAACTCTGATTTTTTCAACCTTCGGAATTCCTCAGTTCCTGATCCATATCTTGACAGAAAATCAGCATTGACATTCTCTTTCCCAGATTTGTGTATCACTTTAAATTTAAATGGCTGTAAAGCAGGTACCACCGTGTCATTCTAGAATTTTTTTCTCTCTTTTATGCCCCCTCTTTTCTCTGCATCTCTCCCTTCTTGGGAGACACCACAGGCCCTGCACGTCTCCTCTCACCCACCAAACACTGGTGCAGACCATCCCCCCACGGAGCCTTGGCTATACCCCCCAGGCAGGTAGTGGATGGGGCCCCCAGTCCTCCTGATGTGTCTGTAGTTTTGTCGGGGATGCTGTCACCTTGGTGCCGGTAGGGGCATTGGAGATCGGGGCCAGGGGCTTCTACTGGGAGAGGTGTGGGGTGTTTCCTGGTTTTTCTGGTCCCCCATCCCTCAGGACGTCAGTTCGCTGGGGAGAGCCAAGGGGCGGAGCACATCATGACGTGCATACGCTCTGGCTCCATGCTGATGTCCTTCCTCCCTTCCTACTGCCGTTCCACTGCACATCCACCTATGGTTACCCAGGTGGCAGTATAGTGGCGGGACAAGCAGCCCAACCCTCCCCAGAGAAGGAGGGCAACCTCTGCGTGCTCGATCTTTCTCACCCCGGCTGACCCTACAGCTGCCCGAGTCGTTCCCAAACCCGGGTCACTGGTGCCGCGAGCAGTAGCCCTACTGCTGTGCCGGTGAGCCGATGATTCTGGAATTTTTATCCTTCATTTGGTTAAGCCAACAGAGAGGATTGTGATCTGTTACAAGTACATTTGCGCTGCTGCCATGTGGAGCACCATCCATACTTTCACCAAGCACTGCAGTCTGGACATTGCTTTGAGCAGGCTTTAGCTGGGCTGTTCTTTAGGGCCCTCTGTCCTAGGCCTCAGTCTGCCTACCTCCCAGATTGTTCTACTGCACTTGTAAGTGCTTGGGACTCATTCTTACGGAGTGACCTGATGACTGAGATACTCCCGAAGAAGATAGAACAGCTACGTAAGAACTTACCATAACAGTAGATCTTCAAGGGGATCCCAGTCATCAGGTCAGCCTTCCCTCCCACCATCCCCCAGTTTGGGGTCCTTGTCTCAGACTGGTTATCTTGGGTATTCAGCATTTTATTTAGGCCTGGGCACCTCTCTCTCTCTCTCTCTCTCTCTCTCTCCTTGGTACCCCATGGCATGCGTTTGCTCCCTTAGTCTATGGGGGAAAGAACTGAGGAGGAGTGGGTCCGCTCATGCCTTTATAGGGTTGATGACATCGGCAGGTGATGGCTGTGTGGGTGGCCCTAGTTGTACTGCTGGAAAATCTTCTGTGTGGATCGTGCTTCACCGACGGCGAAGTTCCTACAATGTGACCTGATGATTGAGATCCCCTCAAGGATCTACTGTTACAGTAAGTTCTTATGTAACTGTTCTTTTTGGAACCAGCAAAGGAGTCATATCGAGCTTTAATGCCTTCTCTAGCAGTTCATTTAAACATTTTTCATATCTAAGAAGCTGATACTTTCAACATTGGTCTGCATGGCAAATTGAGATATTTAATTTGCTGTCATTAATCCATTCCAAAAACCTGTCTACAGAAGCCTCATTTCCTCTCTAGATGATTAATATATCAGTCATGTACATGTACCAGTGCACGATGTGATAAAAAAAATCATTAATCAGTGGATCAAAAATAAACAAATACTCCCACCACCGAAGATACAAATTGGCATACAAGGAGGCCATTGTCACCCCCACTGCAGTAGGGAGGCAGTATAGTGCAGTGGTTTAAGGCTCTGAGCTGCAAATCTGGAGACCTGGGTTTCAATCCCACAGCCCCCACTTGCATACTGTGTGACCCTGAGCAAGTCGCTTAACTTCCCTGTGCTCCCAGGTTGCACCGGTAAACAAGCTTTCAGCTTAGTGTGCCACTCCTGGTTAAACAATTGAAAAAATAAAAAGTACCACAGCTTTGTAAATAATATTCACCACTGAAAGTAAAATATGTGTGTTTGTGTGTATATATATATATATATATATCAATTTTTTAGTATTGAAAAGCATACAAAAGCATACAAAAAAAATCCGATAATACTGTTGGTCTAAGGTGATAATACTAACCGTGAAGAGTGTTAATAATATTGTTCAGAGCCTGTAATACTATTGTTTGAGCTCTGAATGATAGTATTATCACAGGACCACTGGAGCTCGAGCTTACCAAATGGCTCATGCAGAGAGGGAGCGAAGCCACTGCAACCATTGTATACTGTAAAAGCCGACTCGCCACTTGCCAAAAACCAACAAACTCTAACCTGCAGCCAACGGTGGATCTCCTTCTCACTCTGGTTCCAGAAAGAATCTTTTCTGTAGTTATCAAGTGCCCTAAAAACTAAGCCACAAAAAAAACTAGCACCTCCTCAACCACTCACTTAGACAAGCCCCCATGTTCCCAAGATAATTATTCATAAAACACAGGAAGCATCACTAGAAATGCACGCTGTGTACTTTAAAAGCATTTTGACATTCTGGCATCCATAGCAATTTATGGCAACCTGTTTCACTTAGAGACCTGCATACACACTTCACCACCTTGGGAGCGTTGTCCCACATTTCAGGGAAACAGTAGAAACTCCTCAGATCCATATATTACAAAAAAATAATATAGGGGACTGTGATTGCTTGACTAAAATACCGTCTCGAGGTTCAGGGGACATGGGAACCTCTTGAGCTTTGCTCTCGAGGTTCCCAGGACCTCTCAATGGTATTATAGCCTTGTAATACACAGTCCCCTATCTATTATTCTATTTATTATTCAAAGTAAAATCGACTGCAAATAAAATAAACTCAGGTGGTAGTGCACTGATACTGGTACGTTTGTCTAGAAAAAAAATGACAACACTCGCAGTCCTTTGTCATGAGGTACTGACATGTATAATGAGGCCACATCAGTTGTAGCCCATCTAAAATCTGGCTTACAGTCCGCATTTCTTAACTTGTATAGTAGATCCTGCGAGTCTCCTGTATAGAATCTCAAACTTTGCACCAATGGCTGTAGAAAGCAATCCATGCATTATGATTATTTTTTGTTAGGGATCCTAGATCCCTTTTCCATATTCTTGTGGACTTTACGGACGGATGTAATCAAAAGTGGGCATAACAGGCTGAGTGATACTTTACTCTGCTTCACTATCTGTTATATGCTGTAACTCTTGTGCTTGCTCTATGAAATCAATCATCATACTGCAAATCCGCTCTGCTTTTAAATGATTTAGTCTTTTGTTGGCTGTCAGTGGCTCCTGAAAGCAGAAATTTGTCCTTGTAACCTGGTATCTGCATACTTTAAGCTAAGCCTCCTTACTCTAAAGCTATCATGTATTAGACAGTGTGACTTGCCAGGTGAAGCAACTTCATCCCTCCACAGCTCACCAGGCACTGGGCTGTATTTTCTGTGGCTTTGTAATCACAACCATGTAAGCAAGGATAGTAGGCTCTGAAATTACTGTAAAACCAACCACAGAAAAATGAGAATGTCTGCCTCTGCATATTACAGAGTGTATGTGAACAAGTGTCTGTGCAAGATGGAGCCCAGACTGCTGGTGGACTGTTGAATCCATGAGATATGCTTTGTCAAAAGCAGTAAAAGAAAAGTATATGGGCTGAAAGTAGCTCTTAGAATGGATATGAGAAAGTAAGTGGCATTTGAAAACAAGTATTATAAGTGTCAGAACTGGCAGTTTGAAAATTGTGACAGCGACTCTGAACATGCTCACCTGTGTGGCATGTTGAAGTGAATATTCTGGGGATGAGGCATGGTTTAGGAAGCAGGGTCATACTCTGTAGAACATCCCTATAGTCCAGGGTGGGTAGCAGGAAGTGGAATGTGAAATAAAAGCCCTTACAGTGACTTTGTTATTCATCTAAAGTTTTTTGGCAAACATATTATTCTAACCCCAGGAATCCCTCACTTAAGCAATAAGGTATGATGTTAATGTTCTAGTTAATCACCCTCTTGGTGTGTAATGTGGCATGAAGTGCAGTGTGCCCCAAGGGGTGATTATTAAGAGCAGTAACATAACCCCTCGGAGTACCTTATTGCTATTATTAAAATAGGGTCTAATCAAAGAATCTGTATGTTTCTGTTTTATAAAACTTTTTTTAATTTATTGACTGTACAATAAAACAGTCTTTCTGCAGTAGTCCTGAGCTCGATCTGAGTCATGGTGTCAATGCATGAGAAGAGTAAGTGTTAGAGCTGTCACGCCCATGTTGCCCTGGTGACTGTCTAGAACATTATATGAATATTGTATAGCAATCTTTATTGAGTCAGGCAATGATCTCATTATCCTGCTGTCATAAATCAGGTACAGGCTAATAACATGCGTACAACTTTGTTTATATAGCCTACCGGTGGTACCCTAACTTATGTGGTCTTAGGTTATTATAAGTCCATCATTACTTCTGATTTTATGTTTTGTACGCGTATTTTGTTCTGTATATACCTTTCTGTATATACTATGTTATGTAGCTATGTAATCCTAGTTGGAAGTATGTCTCTTGTAACTTGAAATGCTTATGGGACCTCATTAAAATGAATCTTTGGTTCAGTTGAGCTTATCCCTGCTCTGTCCATCCTCTTGCAAAACAGCAATGCCGGCTCAAGCCCCAACATGGCTGTGAATTTGAAAGCCCCATCCACCCGCTTTACAAACCAACAACACCAGCTCTGTTGTTAAGCTGCACCATTGCTGTGAATTTAAAAGCCCTGCTATCCTCCTCGTGAAACAGTCTGCTGATGGTGTTGAATGCCTTTTTAATTAAAATCCAAAAATATATTCATAATAGTATGTATGTATTCAGCTCTCCACTGCACTGCCACGTAACTTCCTATGGATGAAGCCAAACAGAGAGCATACTGTATGTTTAACGTGATCAATGAGTGAGAGGGTGACAACAGTAGCGTAATGGGAAAGGATTTTTCAAGAACTGTTGAGCTGGGGTGGTAAGACTCTCTCTCACACACACACACACACACACACACACACACACACATCACAGTAACTTTAAATTTATTCTTTTCAAAAACTGTGTTAATGCAACATTTAGGGTTCAGACTAAAGCGGCACAAGTAGGGAAATGTGGCTTTAGGGTTTCCAACCCAAAACCACATTACAACCCCTAAAGCAAATAAGGAGCAGAGTCTTCCTAGGGGTTGTCAGCCCTAAAGCTCACCCCATTAGGTGTGTACAGTATGTTTCTGGAGTGTATAGAATGAAGAAGTAGAAGAATCAGCATTTATATAGTGCTTTTCTACACAGTGTATCCAAGTGCTTTACAAGCAATGCTAAACTGGTAGTGAAGTGACTGAATGTGTAGTGGCAGCCATATAGCACATCAACACCCACACACAAGCCTGGACAATTGCATTAACTGGTTTATGGGAAGGAATGTTAGCAGGACATTGGAAATGTCCCTACTCTTTATGAAGAGTGCCCTGGGTTCTTTTACTTCCACCTGACACCCACCAGGACAGCATCAGGATGGGTAGAAGGGACTCTGTTTAATGCCTCATCCGAAGGATGGCATACTCCACAGTACAGCACCCCTTATACTGCACTCGGATGCTAGTGTTTTAGGTGTAAGTCCAATTTCTGTGTGGGGCGAGAACCCATGGCCGTCTGGTCAGAGGCGGATGTGCTACCAGCTGAGCCACAGAATGGGGTGAGCTTTAGTGTTGACAACCCCTAAGAAGACTCCACTCCTGATTTGCTTTAGGGGTGGTGTTGAGGTTTTAGGATTGGAATCCCTAAAGCCACATTTTCCTACTTTAGTCTGAACCCTAAATGTTGCATTAACACATTTTTTTGCAAAGAATTTCCTTACTTTTTGAGATAGTACAATGGTATCCTTATTTTCCTGTTGGAGGGCCCTGCACTCCCATGCATCCGTACTTTTTGAGATAGTGTAATCATATCCTTATTTGTCAGAAAGAGTGCAGGGCCGAGAGGGCCTTGTATTTCCATCTCTCCATAGATGCATATATATATGTTTATGGGTCCTATGTTTCCATTTATTGGACGACAGCAACTAAATTGTCAGCATCGCCTTCCTATTACCCCACCTCATCAACCCGGTAGTAAAAATGGGCAAATCCCCACCAAAACATCATTCGCACCACTGCAGTGTAATTCTGTGGCATGGGCATGAAAAAACATTTTGGGCAAGATTTGAAAAATGACAGCTGAAGAAAGTTACGAGCAAGTGTAGCGAAATGTCTAGAATATCTAGAGGAGCATGGTCTCCAGGATGTGAGGCAGCATAGGTTCATGGAGAGGAGATCGTGTCAAACAAATCTTACTGACTTCTTTGACTGTGTCACTAAGACAGTAGACAGGGGCCAAGCGGTAGACATCCTCTATCTTGATTTCCAGCAAGGTCTTTGACTCTATGCCCCACAAAGGTTGATCAGGAAGTTGGTGGATCTCGGAGTTGGGAAAAGATGGCCAGATGGGTGGAAAACTGGCTAAGGGACAGAACCCAGAGGGTGGTTGTGGGGGGAGAGTTATGGCACCAGAGAGGTAACCAGTGGGGTCCTGCAGGGCTCTGTGCTGGGGCCGGTAATGTTCAATGTCTTCATCAATGACATTGGGGATGGCATTAGGGGCAAAATGTGCTTATTTGCATATTACACCAAGCCCTGTGGGAGAGTAAACAGCTGAAGGGATACAGGACCTACAGGAAGATCTAGAAAAGCTGGGGAGGTGGTCCAGGATCTGGCAGCTTGATGTCAATGCCAAGAACGCAGTTATGCATATTGGAGCCAAGAATCCTGGGACAGAGTACTACCTGGGCGAGTCCGAGTATCTGCATCAGAGGAGGAGAAGGACCTGGAGTGATGATCACTAGTGACCTGAAGCACTCCATGCAGTGCAAGAAAAGCAGCAAAGGCAAACAAGATGCTGGTACGCATATCTAGGGGATTAGTAGTAGGAGAGGAGGTTATAATGCCCTTGTGCAGGTCACTGGTAAGGCTGCATCTAGAGTATGGAGTTCAGTAGTGGTGCCCACACCTCAAAGGACATTAACCTGCTGTAGAAGGTCCAGAGGAGGGCTACAAAGATGATAGCGGGTCAGCAGGGTAAGGTATACGAGGAGAGGTTGAAAACACTGAACTTGTACTCCCTGGAAGATGGGGGGGGCATGATTGGGACTTTCAAGTACTTGAAAGGGATAAATAAGGTCGATAAGGAGAATCTCTTTAAGCTGAGTGGCAAGCATAACATGGGGGCACAGTCTTAAGCCGGAGAGTAGGAGGTTTAGGAGGGAGGTCAGGAAGCACTTCTTCACAAGAGGGTGGTGGACACTTGTAATGCACTGCTGGAAGAGGTCATCCAAGACAGTGAGCAGCTTTAAGAGAGGCTGTGATAGACATGGGGAAGGTAAGGATCATGGGTAGGGAGGAGTGGGGAGGGAGGGCAGGGACATTAGCTCAAGCTGTGGATCCTGCAATACGAGCAGACTTGATAGACCTAATGGCCTTCTTCTGCTGGCTTCTTCATATGTTCATATGTAATGTTAACAGATACACACAACTTTGCCATTTTAGCATATTTTGATCCCAAATTTTAACATGCCCTTTTTATGACCTCACCTCATGAGCAAGTACAGTGAAAATGTTGAAATCCTGCCGAAGGTGATTTTACCAACTGACTGCAAAATCGCATTTCGAGCAGTATTTGCAAAATACACCAACATTGTATAAGAGGTGGGGTATCAAAAAGGAAATATTGAAAATGTGGTGTCAAAATCTTGAAAAATGACAACGTTAGGCACCGAAGTTGAAAACCCCATTAAAATACATTGATTCCCAGTACGAAAAAATATATTTTTTCTTGAGTTGTCATACAAAACAAGAATCTTGTTTATTTATAATCTTTAAAAAAAAAATAAAACATTTTTAGGGCATTTCTGCAACAGTTAAATGTAGAATCCAGCTAAGTGGGTCCCGCTAAGCAAGCTATACAAGTTGATTGCTGTCAGGAATGCCATTTTGTGGGTATTCAAATATGATTTTTATGGAAAAGGGAAAACAAGATGGCAGCAAATGAAAAAAGATTGACACCATTTGAAAAAAGATTTTTTTTTCATTTCATACAGCTATTTTTCATTGCTTACTGAGCATGCTCAGAACTGAGTATTCAACATTTCAAAATTAAATAAGTTTGTAATGGATTAATATTTTTTCACCAAACAAGCAAAAGGCACATCCTTGGACCAGCCCCTTTCTACCCAGAAAATGTCAGGCCAAAATTCAAAACCATCTGGGCGCTAGCCAAGTTGACAGAAAACCCATTCAAACCAATGGGGAAAAAAATTCTGAAAAATTAACTTTTTATACTATCTGTATCTCTGAATCCACACATCCGACTGGAACAAAACTTGATAAGTCAAAAGCTCTGCTTCATGAAACCATACGTACACATTTGAGCAACTCCATTGAATAGTTGTAAAGTTATTAAAGTGCTTAATTTGGGGTTTAACATTGAAGTGCCCATACAGTCCTAAATAGAGGGTGTGACTGGGCCCCTGTAATAATAGGTTTAGTGACAGCTTTAATGGTGGTTCTCAGTTCAAAATTTGTAATGCTAAAAATTGTAGGACCTGAAAGATCAATATTCGGGTAATTAGGCTGTACAAGCATATTAATTAAATATTAATGTAGGGCTCTCAGAATGCTGATAACCAATCAGACTGCATAATTTCTGAGCCCCTTTTAATAATTATGGTTTAATTCTATGCATCAGTCTCCAAAGAGACAGATGCCTTGGAGAGAGCCCTATGCTAATAGTAGAACTTCGAATTTAGAATAGGAGTTTGAAAAACTCTTTAGCCAGTTTCCAGTCTGGCAGTTGTCAGATTTGTTTCTCCACCTAAAGAGAAAGTTCGACCCGAATATTCGTCCCAGTACAACTGAGTCTCTGGTTGTTTTTATTATTTAAAATGGTATTAGTCAGTAAAATTAAATGCTTCTTGGTATTTTTCTACTACTCTGAATTAGGGTATTTTTGTTTAAGACACAGGCATCTCCAGCTGCTGTTTTGATTCCCGGGAACCGGAGACCATGTTTGACTACCTTCTTTACTTTTTTAATTATTTTAGCTATTTTTGCACTTAACGTTATGTTTTGACTAAGCACTTCATTTTTGTTGAGCTGAGTTGCTCAGAAATGGATGTGCTTCTACTTCTCTGTTTGTCTTTTTTTGCCATAAACGTTTTTATTGATTTTCAAGGATAACATAGAAATAAAGTACCAAACACAGCTTTAGATGAAACAATCTTGGCTTTCTGTTTCAATCTTGCCCTTTCACCTAATCGTTTCCTGTACAGGAGGTCATGATTTGATCTCCGACACAGTTTTCTCAAGGTAAGAGACTTTTTTTGCTTCTGGGCTCTTACTTTTAACTTTATAGCTGTTTTTGGAATCATTTTCATTTATTACTAGGATCTCTCTAAACTGGAGTAACAGAGTCCTAGTATATTCCAGAGCTGATAAATGATTGTTTATCAAAGTAATTTTCAGTTCTTGGCAAAGGCAGACTGCTGCACCAGTGGGTTCAATAGCAGGGACAAAAAGCGTAAGGGTGACAAGAAAAAGCTAAAGGTGCTCAGCCATCTGAAAGGCATGGTAGAGATGGATCATGTATTAGGGTGTCCGAAGGGGACCCTTGGATCCACTGATGGCAAAATATAAATAAAAGTTCCTCTAAGCAGGCAGTGGAAATAGTCCCTGCCAAAAGTAATTTAAAGAAAAAAAATGTCACCCTTCTCCTCCTGAACAGAGAAAGGAACAGGCAGAGGATAAAGAAAAAGTGCCCTTTTCAGTGGCGTATTAAAAATGTGGCAATATTTCCAAGCCATACAGACTATGGGAAATTTTGATAATATTAATGCCACCCCAAGCTTAGGAGCCAGCCTGTCTTTGGAGGTGGAGGAAGAAAAATACTATGTACAAGAGGAGGAAGGTGATCCCATGGAATCATAGGGTTCACCTGAGCAAGATGTTGGCTCACCTCCAGGGCATAATGTTGCGTGTACACCCGAGGTTCCTTGTGGCATCCTGAGGAACTCGTAAAAACCCAAAGGACAAATAAATGCGGTCTTCTCCCTATCTTCTGGAGTCATTGGGATCTGATGATATCCACTTTGCAAATCAAGAACTGAAATCCACTTGCTCCCATTCAGGCAGTCCAGCGCATCCTGGATGCATGGCATGGTGTACTGGTCTGATACAGTTCTTTTATTGAGTGATCTGTAATCCACACACATCCTCACTGAGCCATTTTTCTTTTGTACCACTACAATTGGGGATGCGTATGGGCTCCATGACTCTTGAATTATTCCAGCAGCTAGCATTTGTTGCAAATGGCGCCTCACATCATCTGTGTCAGCTGGGCCAGTCTTTAAGATCTTTCTTTAAAGGGTCGGTAATCATGAAGACGAATGTGGTGTTCAGCACCAGTAACACATCAACATCACACTCTTTAAGGAAAACACCTTGGTTCTCTGAGCCAGTTTTGACTGATTCAGACCTTCAACCCTCTGAAATGGACGAATCTCTGAAATCAAACAAGTCTGCAGATACTTCACATTCTTCCCAATCTGGCACTTGTAGCAGGGCAGCAGGGCAGCATGGCAGTGTCGGTACAGTACACTTTGGCCAGGGTGCATCCTCTGTACACCTTGATATCTCGGTCAGTAGCATTCTGATTTGGACCACCACTCTAAGAGCATAAGTATGAGCATGAACAGGGAGTACAGTAGGCTTGCCCAGTAATCCTTCAGGTAGTTTACCAGCCTCAGGAGTATCCAGCACAAGTATCTGATTGATCCATCATTTTCAATCGAACTTCTCCACTGATGCTGCATTCAGCATTTAGGGTATGATAGCAATCGGATCTTTCTTCCATATGTTACCCACAGACTGCGTCTTTGTCATCTTCCACGGGATGCAGTTGCAACTCATAAGCTTTCTTCACCATAGCATGGATGCGCAGGGCTCTATCAGTCCTTTTCTGCTGTCTTTCTTGACATAACTGGGCTAGGCAGCCAAACATGAGGGCATCAGTGCCAGTTAATACTGGAATACCATCATAAGGATCAGAGGGAGGACACACAAAAGCTAGAGTCTCTACAGGATCTCCCACACCGGCAGCAGAAAGGGGAAAAGACAACCAGGCTTTGAGGTAACCGAGATATGGATATGATTTATATGCCAGTTCCCAGACATGAAGGCCATTGAAAGGTTGTAGTGGGTAGTTCGACAAATGCTGATCATACCAGTCTTTGAAAATCATGATTACTTGAGACCCACCATATAGTACTGCTCTAGCAGGCATTCCTTCTGTATGCATGGTAGTTGCCATGGAGGGGCTTACCAACTCTGACCAGTCCAGTGAGGTATTTGTGGGAGCTTCAGCAAATTACTTATCAACAAACAAGTTGCAACGGTACTGGGTTGGGGCCCCACGGGTGTTTTCCTGCTTCTGGTGTTTTTCCTCAAGCAATCTATCTCTCACTCGGGCTGGGTCCTCTAGGGATCGGCACTCCCTCTTAAGTCGACCATCCTTCCCACACTTGTAACAGGACACATCTTCTCTGGTTTGCTTTGGCTTTGATGTTGCATCAGCTAGGGGGTTGTGCAGGACACATACTTGAAATGTGGGCAGGAGCACTGACAGCAGAGGTTTCTTGTTTGGTCTCTCTCCCTCCTTGCCAAGCCTGAGGCTGCACACTCGCCCTATCATTTCCTTTACCAGGGCAGTTATTTCATTTATTCGGTCTTTAAACCTCCTTCCACAGGGGCACTGGACGTGCATTCCTACTTCCTTGGCAGATGGATTCTGATGGGTATCTTGGCCTTTACTCAAGGTGGCCTTAGTGGTAGAACCAGTTTTCAGTTCTAAATTTCTTTAGCATCTCTTGGAATCCAGGACCATTGTCGGCAGGTCCTCTCTCAGGGATAGGAGTTGCAGTTGCTACAGCGGCACATGGGTCTCAGGGGTCTTCTTCTTCCTCAGCTTGTACTTCCTTCACCAACACATAGAGGATGGAGGATTAGCTCTTGGTCATGCAGTCACAATCTAAGCAATATCAACTGGAGTACTGAGTAGACTTGAGTATCTGATCCAGTCTCACTTGGTTTAGCTAACTGGAGGGCACCCCTCCCCCCCCGAAGATTTTCTGTAACAATTTCTCTAGTCTGGTAAAGTAAGCAGATAAGGATTCTCTCTTCCTTTGCCTGATAGCTTTAAATGTCCACATCAAGTCTTCAGCAGTGTCAGTACTCCCAAATATGTACTCCAAGGTGGTCAATTGCTCTTGCGTGCTGGCATCTGGATTAATGGCCCTCAATGAACGAATAACATCTAGGGCAGGTCCTTGGAAGCTTTCCCCCAGCATTTTCTTTTATCAGCCTCAGAGCATTACCAGGCCTGCACCCAGGTAGTAGCCAAGTCCATCCAGGTCTCCAGGTCATCCTCCACATTAGGTGTGGGAAGGGTGCCAGAAAACATTTGCAGCTTGCGGTAAGAGTCATGACTAATTGAGGGCACAGGCACAAGTATCAGTACTAGTGCAGGCACAGGGGTTGGCACAGGTGTAGGCCCCGAGGGAGGTATACCCCCATGAGTCTCAAACCATTTTTTCAAGTCCTCAAGGGTTTGACCTTCAGCCTATAACAGTTTATCAAGTTTGTCTTTTAGTCCTTCAGATTTAGGGGACCCCTCTGGTGTAGCCGTCACACTATACACAGTAACTACTTTCCAGCCCACTGGGGACTCATCAGGGACAATGGCACAGGGCATTCTTTCACTGCCCACTGGGTTACTGCATTCCACAAGGGCCATTAGTGTCCATGCAATCAAATCTACCAGTCAGCCTTTTACAACAGCTCAACCGAGGCATTTGACTTTGGCAAGGGCTCTCTCAGTAGTACTTTTATCTGTGCCCAAGGGTATATCTCAGAGCAACAAAGCTTTTTGGGGGTCATCCTCTTCTGCCTCACACCCACAAAGCAGATGGTGCATAGCCATTTTATTAACAGGGATTTCAAAACTAGGGCTAGTGACCATCTCCATTTTAGTTGCCACCTCTGTGTGGGGTCCAACTGGAATTTTGTTATTTGGCCACTGTAGGTGGGGGTGGGGGTGATAATCCCAGTGGTGCCTTCAAAGATGTAACTCAGGCGCCACCTCCCAGTGGCTACTGCCCCTGCCTGCTGCCCTGAATGCAGGTTAAGGAACTGGGTTCTGATTTAACTAGCACAAGGAGATAAGTACTAACAGTAGAACTATTTGTGTGGTGCCTCCACCCAGAGTGACTTTTAAGTGGGTTAGATGTTAGCTAGCACAACCCTCTGAGAAGTTGTACCTACCACAGCCTCACCCAGTGGTCCCACACATGGAGAAGCATAAACCTCTTTACTTAACATTAAGTGATGCGATTAATGGTGAGTGCTAATAATATGCTCACAGTAACCACACTTACAAAAGGGTACTGGAGTCTGACATACACCCTGTGCACCTGCAATAAAAGGTTTTCAACAACAACACTGTACCTTTCAGTTACTTTACTTGCATTAACCCAGCACTCAGTAATAATATGCTCAGGGGCCAAGACAACATTCAAACAAATAACTGTTGCAGTCTGTTTCAAGACTGAATTGGGCCCTAAGTGTACTGGTTGAGGAGGCTGGGTCATTCGAATGCACTGTAGTAGCAGGTGTGGCTGTAGGATACCTCTCCTCTACTGTCCGCCCGGAGATGAGAAGCGATTACTACAGGAAGTAGCGGACTTTGTCATCGAGATGGAGTTTAGATCACCCAGGCTGATGTTCCTGGGTGACTTCAACGCCTGGGTCGATGACGAACACTTGCAGTTTGGACAGCACTTCCTTCAGTTGAGGACATCACTGGGCCTTTATTTATTTATTTATTTATTTCATGTGCAGATTAACACCTTTGAGCCAATAGGCTCTTTTACAAAGGTTCCATGTTAGGTATACAAACAGACAAACAATTTCCAAGGTTACATTTCATAAGAGGAAGAGACAAGAATACAGTGGTAGTTTGATGGACATTGCTGTAGCTAATATCTGATGACAGAATACTGACAGGCTGTACATGTAGGCAAGTAGTCTTAGCATTTCCTAAGTTGTACAGGTACAAGTAGTGCATTTGGTAAGTGGTTTAACATATATTGTTACATCTTAAAAGAAGGCCTCAAGTAGTCAAGCCTGAAGTTAGGGCGGAGTGGCCTGTGGGGGCTTTGTCATATGTTGCAAAAGGGGTCGGGGTGGAGCGGGGGACTGGGGGCAGCCACATAGAGGCTTTGTCAAGGAGGTGCTGGAGTGCAGGAGAAGTGTGGGGTGGGGGTGGGATGAAGGGTACATCATGGCCCTCCTCGACTAGTGGTTGCAGCCACACAGTTGTCTTCTGCCAAAGCAGTTAACAGGTCTCTTTTAAGGGCCTATTTTATGTGTTCAGTGGTAGAGGGGAGTTTTGTTAAGCCATGTGGGGCACGCGATAGGAGTGACCACTGAGCAAAGCTTTTTCTTTGAATGGGACATGGAGTACCTTTGCCATTCCCTGTGACCTTGTCGAGGAGTGTCGCTGGAACAGTGCGGCAGTAGAGTCGGGCGTGGAGACGAGGGTAGGGCTTTTTTCCCATTATGCAAGCCTGATACCTTTCCTGAGGTGGAGCTGGAGCCACCTGTAGAAGAATAAAGGGTGCAAGTATGGGTACGCTGATTAGCACCGAGGACCAGGTGACAAGCCCTGTTGACTAGTTGTTTAACTCTATTTAAGGCTGAGTTGGTGGCAGCACTGTAAATGACTAGTGCATAGTCGATGATGGACAGGATAGAGCTTTGAGTAACTAGTTTAAGAGCCTCATGTGTCATGGCTTGCCTATGCCTATATAGGATGCCTAGCTTACTATTGCCAGTCTTGACTCTCGTGGTCAATATGGTGCACAAAGGAGAGTGTGTCATCAATATGTACTCCGAGTATTTGAAGGTGTGGACTTGCTCGATGCTGTCCCCTTTCTGGCAAAATATAGTCAGGGGTTCAACATTCCTTTTGGAATGTGGCATGGTTAGGTGCATTGTTTTAGTTTTACACAGCCTTACACAGATTACCTCTGCTACTCACAAACATGGTCACTCCCTTGACTTAGTTTTCCTCCTGGGGGTCGAGGCCTCCGATTTGGTGGTGGAACCTATCGGATGGTCCAATCACTACACCGTGGGGTTCAGTTTTTGTGCCCCCCTCCGTAGGCTTGTCCCTGCGGAGATGGTCAGATACCGCCTTTTACGGGATGTTAGCCGTGAAGCCCTAACGGTAGTACTTGACCTTCGGAGTTTCCTGTGGCAAGCGGGAATCCAGAGACTTTGGTATTGGCCTATAATAAGGCCGTGGCCACAGCCTTGGATTCTATTGCACCTGTCCGTGTTCGTCCTCTCTCTCTTCACCCTCGGTCCCCTTGGTTTGATGGGACCTTGAGGGAGCTGAGATGACAAGGACAAAGGTTAGAGTGCTGCTGGTGGAAATCTGCCCTAGTGGCCGAGCATCTTAGATTGTTAGAACATTATCAAGTCTACCAATGAACAATCTCCCATAAGAAGGCAGAGTTCCTATCCGGGAAGATTGCTGCCACTCAGAACCGACTGGCTCAGCTCTTTCAAACAGTGGACAGGCTGTGCAACGCAGCTTGTCTACAGTCTCGAAGACCCTTTTCGCAGTTGGAGTGCGAAGAGCTCGCTTAGTTCTTTGCGGATAAGGTGGCCACCATCAGGGTGGAGATCTAATCATCATGCTGTATGGGTTATGCTGTTGATTGGTGCTTGGTCACTGTCCCTCACTTTTCTTGGAGTACCTTTGACCGACCAGAGTACGCGGATGACATGTGGATTGTCCAGGGTATGCACCCTACATGCTGTAGTCTGGATCCGGGCCCAACTTCCCTGATTATGGGTTGTTGTGACATCATTGGCCTGATCCTGGTACAGATAGTCTGGTGCTTCCTTGATTCAGGTGAGTTTCCCAGCTCCCTGAAGGAGGTGGTGGTGACACCCCTTCTGAAGAAAGCTTCACTGGACCCAGACTTTCTTGCTAACTACAGACCGATCTCTGACCTCCCCTTTGTGGGGAATGTTATTGAGAAAGTAGTGGCTGTACAACTGGAGAACCACTTGACCATCTATAACGTCTACAAACCTCTCCAATCTGGTTTTCAAAAGAGGCACAGTACTGAGACTGCACTGGTTCAGGTGCTCAATGATCTTCTGATGGCAAGAGATCAGAAAAAACGTTCCATTCTGGTGATCCTTGATCTATCCTCAGTGTTTGACACTGTGGACCATGGGGTGCTGCTTGAGTGCCTGAGGTTCATCTGTGGGCTGACTAGTTCAGTCCTCAGGTGTTTTAAATCTTTCCTCACTGGCAGAACTCAGAGAGTGGTGTCAGGGATTTTTTCCTCCGACCCACTCTCTGTCATGTGGGGTCTCTCTGGGCTCTGTGCTGTCCCCCATATTGTTCTTGGTGTACATGCTGCCCCTCAGGGACATTGTAAAATGGTATGGGCTGAGGTTTCACTGCTATGCTGATGATACTCAGCTCTACCTGTCTTTCACACCTGACCAGGATAGTGCACTCTTGGTGTTTAATAACTGCCTCACTGAAATCCAAGATTGGATGAATTCCAGCTGGCTAAAGTTGAACTCGGAAATACTGAGGTGATGGTTGTGGATTCTGATCGCAGATAGGGAGTCGAGGCTGATCTCCCCATGGGATTTTCAAGGATGTTCCCAGCTCCTTTCCTCTGAACAGGTATCGACCTAAGGGTGATGCTTGACAATGGGCTGACTCTGCGAGCTCAGGTGTCGGCAATCGTGAAGTCATCATTTTACCATCTGAGGATCATTGCTAGGATCAAGCACCTTCTTCTGTCCAGTGACCTTCCTACATTAATCCACGCCTTTGTGACTTTGCACCTTGATTACTGCAACTGCCTTTACTTAGGGCTTCCGGGGTTGATATCCACCGCTTGCAGCTGGTGCAGAATGCTGCAGCCGTTATTGACAGGGACTCCCCAGTCATGTCACATCACATCACACTGGTGCTGTGCGAACTGCACTGGCTGCCAGTTCAGTGGTGGATCACCTTCAGAGTTGGATTGCTGACATATAAAGCCCTTCACGGACTTGGCCCAGACTACCTGAAAGAGCTTCTGTCTCTTTACTGCCCCAAGTGACAGCTCCGCTTGGCTGACGAAGAGTTGCTAGAGATTCCAAGGGTATCGTTAAAATCCTCAGGGGCCTGTGCATTTATGCACATGGCCCACCAATTCTACTACCCCATCAACTTCAGGAGGTGTGTGACCTGCGGGGCTTTAAACAGGCACTTAAAATTTACTTCTGGGGCCAAGCCTTTACTAGTTAGGTATGTTTAATGACATATTTTATTGATTATCTTTCATACTGTTGTTTTATGTTATTGTTTTATCCATCTTTTGTAAAGCACTTTGGTAATTTTGAAAGGCTCAATCAAATAAAGATATTAACTGATTTATTTGGGGATTTGAACACAGGGGACAGGTGTGAATCAGGCTTTACTTTAAAGTTCTGTATTAGGTTTTAATAAATACATAAAACATTTAACCTTCTGGACAGTCCAAATACTACTGCTAGGTTCCCAGAGTCTAATTAGGTGCAGGCCTAAAACATTGCCATGCGTTGGTAAGTGTTGCAGCTTGTTGGGGCCTTTAAAACAAATAAATGAAAATTCTTTTCCTTTGGGTGTTGTAACATTCACAAGCACTTTAAAACCCAAGACAATTGTAATCCTCAAGCCTGATGGCCTGCAAAGACAGTTTGAAACCCCAACAAGAACCTGGCAAGCAAATCAGATGGTAAAACACTTTCATTTTGTGTTACAGGGTTAAACCCTGTTGTACTCACTGAACCAGGACCTTGGGATCTGGGTTGATTTCCAGGCTGTCCCCCCTTGAGGCAGGATTTGGCTTTCTGGCGTGTGGCTGCAGGACTTTGTACTTTCTGGCAAGGACCAGGATACAGGGACCAGGGCTTGCACAACTCACCCCCATGTCACGGCATATCTCCCAAGGGTGGCCACAATCCATGATGATCTTCTCTGCAGGAGCTGACTCCTCAAACTGGTCTCTCAGCAGCTTTGGTGGAATAGGCAGCGAGAGTCTCTCAGGAAAATTGTTTGGCATCACAAGTTTAACTTCTGGTTCAGTCTCAGATAGGCCGTGCAGCTAACCCGCTTGCAATATGCAGTTCTTGGGGTGTAAGCTGGCAAAGCAGAAATTCAGGTCTCCCTCTTTAGCAAGCAGGCTGGAGACAATGTCAGTGGCCCCAGGCTTCAGTTCTAGGCTACAAGCTCTGATGCAAACAGGTCCCTCACTGGTACACAGCTTAAGGGTCTTTTTTCTTTTTAATCAAGTTGTTTGGTCCTTGTCACCTCCTCCTGCCAACTGGTGATGGGGACACATAGGTGTTATACAAGTTTTTCCCTGCGCCAGCCACCCTCACCACCCTCTGGAAGGAAGCTGCCCATCGGCATGCTCGATCCTGCTCCATCATCCTCCTGACACCCCAATGACCGTGGTGGTTCCCAAACCTGGGTCGCCTGCATAGCACGAAGTGTGGCATCCAGCACCTCAACCTTCAGCACCACCGGGCCCAGCTTACAGCTTAACGGTCTTTCAGGCACTCTGACCCCCTTTTCAGTCTGGAAATTTAGCTCTGGAGAAATCATTTCTTTTCTCCCTTTTGGGGAGTTGCAGTTTGCCTGCAGACTTGGCAGTCCCAATGATTCAGGCAGGAGTTCAGGCCGAGGAGAGGTTTAGCTGGCCTCTCCCCCCCCCCCAAATTCCCCAGTCTCTGAACAGAGCCTCCTTACCCTTTTGAAGCTCTCTCAGACTGACTCTGGTTCAACTGTCCCTCTTTCTGAAGGAAAACAAACTCTGGGTCTGGATTGGCAGCTGAAGCTGTCAAACTCAGTCCAAGTCTTTTAACTCCTTTGGTCCTGTAGCCGCCATATGGCGTTGAAACCATCCATTGCTGAACCCGACCCAGAATGGCCACTGGGAGAGAATGAGTTGGTTAAAAATTGGGCTCCAAGAATTGTCCCTGCTTTTTCCCAAAAATCTTTGGCACAGTCCCAAGAGTCTCTGCACACAGTTATTAATTTTGATTGGCTGAAAAGCTGCATTTATATGCAGTTCATAGGTTCATAGGATTTGTACAAGTTTGGTAGGTATTGCTACCTTTTATGAACTCGCCACCAAATCAAAGGAGGAATTTGAACTTAGAATCTCCCATATAAATATCTAATTTAGATTTAAAAGATGCCGTGGAAGTGCTCAATACCACATTAGCAGGAAGTTTATTCACGTTTATCACCCTTTAGTATACCAATTATTCCTTTTATATAGTATTATTTTGGGTACTTTCTGATTTTAACGAATGAGATCTAGTATTCACAACTGATGATTTTTTTATAATCCTATTGTTTCAAATATTGCATCACTTTGTATAGCTTTATATGTCAAGCATAGATCACCCGTAGTCTTCCCAAGGAATCCATCAATATCCCCAACAATAAAGTTCTGGTGCAACCAGAATATTTGCTTTGATTTACAAAAACCTCACTGTTCAATTACCACTTTTGTGCCTTTTAAGCGCTGCCATTATTTTACATTTATTTTCTTTCCCCAGCCTGTCGATGCCATCAAAATACAGTCCCCCTAGGTGGCAAGCAAACTTCCTTGTTAATAAACATGGGCTCCTGTTTAATATTCATGAGCCCTGTGTGCTCACCATTAGCTATCTTTATTTAAAATATTAAGAAGGCTCACTGGCATCTCCCTCAGGTCTCCGGTCCCCACTTAAGTGACTTTTGGGACTGGGACCCCAGAAAACACCCAATTTTAGTGCCGCAGAGGTAAGAAACAAATGCACGTGCTGTGCATGTGCGGACTGCTGGCTGGCACTCCTGTGCAGCCAGACAAGTGGCGGCTCCGCAAACTTGCTCCTCCGGCCCCTTTGTGTGCAAATAATAAATACAGTGGCTTCTTGGAGTGCCTGGGCACACTGTGGAACTTAGGCCAGGCAGTGAAGATTTGGGGGGACAACGAGGGACACCAGAAGGTCAAACAGGAGGCATTTAAGGTAGCCCCATGGGGGTTACATCCGTACTATTTTTCTCCCAGGTGGCAGCTTGTCTTTGAGGGATATACCCTGTTCACAGGCTATACCCTGATAAGGCTGAACCCAACTGTTGTTCAGTGGCTCGGGGTTTTCTCCCATTTTGTTTCCCCCATGTCTCTTAGTGGAGGCAGTGCCTCTGTCAGCCTCATACAGCCACAGTCTCCTCTATGGCAGCAGCAAGCTCCTGGCCCAGCTGCAGGGGTCTCTGTGTTGGTGGAACCCACTGGCAACTTTCCCCAAGTGAGATGCTCTGCCAAGCAGCAGCTGTTTCATTCATGGCCTGCCTCGATACGACTTCCTGGGTTCGCTTCAGAACCTGGGTCATCAGCATGGCAGCACAATTCTCTGGTTCTGAGCCATGGGGGTAGCCTCAAAGCCTAATATTTAGGGTTAATGAACCTAACAAAATGGTGACATTCCTTTCTCTAGTTTTAAAGCTAGAGGAGTTTAAAATTCTGCAGTTTACATAACTATGAAATGTAATTTTAAAGTTTCCAAAACTTTGGAAGCTTATAACTCAGTTACATTTAAAGACAGATATTTTATTTTTGCCCACCCCCAATCCTCCATTTGGAGGTCTACCCTGCCTGCCGTCCCCATACCAGGCTTACCTCCCCAGGGTGGGGCCGCTGGGTGGGTTACCCCCACCTACGGACACTGTAGGCAAGCCCCAGCTTACCCCCCCAGGTTGGGACTATGGGAGCAGGACCCCCCCCAGCAGATGTCGGAAGTAGCGGAGACAGCTGCAGAGCAATTCATTATGCTCAGGGGCTAGCTTTTTGCAAAGGTTGGATCCCCGGGGGGGCGGGGACATGCAATGATGTCCAGCATCCACCCCCAGTTAATGGCACTACCACAAGGGAACCCCGCCCCACTAGAGATCTGTAAAGCACGGACACTCTTCCCCTTGAAAGAGGAGAGCAGTCCTTAGAATGCTCAGTCCTTCTCCTCTGGATGGCCCTCAACTCCCAAGTCCATCATCGAGACCGGGATGTTGGTACATAGCGGACACCCTGCAGCTGTGTCAGTGGGTAATTCCCAATGCTGCAGAAACACAAACATTTTCAGCACCTCTTCCACAGAAAGAATTCTGCTGGAACTGAAGTAAAAAAAATACTAACAACAAACGCTGTAGCTGCCTCTCAGAAAGGTAGGGTCTATTCTCAAGGTACTGTATCTCACCCACATGAAAATGGAAGTGGTGACCCATTTTAGATCTGGAGTATCTAAGCAAGCATATGAAGAAAGAAATTCAAGATAGTCACATTGACAACAGTGATACCATCTCTGCAGTCAGGACACTGGCTGGGATCCCTGTATCTGAAGGATGCCTGTTTTCATGTCCCAGTCAGGGCATCACACAGAAAATATCTCAGGTTCATGCTAGGGAACTGCAAGTGCCAGTTAACAGCTCCAGCCTATGGTCTCACCTCAGCACCAAGGGTATTCACAAAGAGCTTGGCAGTGGTGGCACCACACCTGAGAAGACAAAGTGTGATAGATTTCACTGACCTGAACAACTGACTAGTCTCAAGGAAAACAGAATAGGAGACAGGCTGCTCTCTACAGACTATAAAATGCATCCTGGAGTCTCCAGGATTCCTGATAAACTTGTAGAACTCCCAACTGAAACTTGTTCAAGTACTGGGCTTCACAGGAGCTGAGCTAAATATCTTATAACAGAAAGTTTTCCTCCTGTAAGTCAGAGTTTCTGCTCTGATAGCAGCAGCATAGTCTTTCATGACAGGTCAGCCATGACCTGCAAGAGACTTCCTGGAATTACTAGGACTCAGGGCTGCATCCACAGCTGTGGCCTCAGAGATCACATTCCAAATGAGAAGTATCCAGTACCACTTAACCGACAACTGATCTCAAAGGTGGGATCCTCTCTCAAAGCTTGTGAGAGTGACAAAAGCACTGGTAAAGTCATTAGAGTGGTTGAAGGAAGAAAGTTAACTCAGAGAAGGCATTCCCTTCCTTCAAGAATCACCAGCAAGTTCCCTAACAACAGATGCCTCACTCCTGGGGTGCCCACCTACAGGACCTTACAGTAAGTGACACATGGAGCCACAGGGGTCTCTGGAACACATCAACCTCCTCTGCACTCAGGGCAATGCTGCTAGCACTGATTTTCTCTCCCAGCTACAAGCGTCAGTCTGTCCAAATCAGAACAGACAACACTACAACAATGTATTACATAAACAAGCAAGGAGGATAGAGCCTTAAAACTGTGTAATGAAGCATTGAGGATATGGGAGCTGGCTTACGCTTTAGAAGCAGACATTCATGTGGTGCACTTGTCAGCCAAAGACAATGTCCTGGCAGATTCTTTAATCTGCAACAAAGGTCCTAATAGCTCCAGATTGGGACAGACAGACGTGGTATTTAATTCTGTTGACCCTGTCTGGCAAACTTCCTATCAGCCTACCACTGAGTCACAATCTACTGGCCATGTCCCAGGACAAGATAACATCCCCAAACCTCAGAACACTTCAGCTCAGAAGGTGCACTTGGTAGCAGTTGCAGCCTACATATCAGCAGGCAAAGAAAGTCATTGGCCTCTCAACCCATTTTCAAAAGTTGGCCTCGGTCACTTCTAACCACCAGGAGGGGACCCAATCCCACCATGGGATCTCAATATATGCCTTGCTCAACTAATGAAAGTTCCATTTGAGCTTATGGACACTGCTGACTTAAAGTATGTCACTTGGAAAATCATATTCCTGATTGCCATGACCTCTGTTAGGAAAGTGAGTGAGCTACAAGCTCTCCGAACAGAGCCAAATTATGTAATCTTCCACAGAGATAAGGTAGTACTTAAAACTAATAAGAAGTTGCTACAGTACCTTAGGCTCTGTCTGAATATCATATGAATCAGTCATTAATACCTCTGTGCTTTACCTAGAACACTTTTGTCTAGCTGAACAAAATAATTGCACAGCCTTGACTTGAAATGAGTTATGAGCATCTGTATGAGTTGGACAAAAGATGTCAGATTCAAGAACACTCAGCTTTTTACCTATGGTGAGGTTTGCGAAGGTAAACCAGCTTCCAAGAAATCTACCACTCGCTGGGTAGTCTCCTGCATTCAGTTCTGCTATGAAAAAGCAGTGAAAATGCCACCTAGAGTCTTACAGGGGCACTCCACAAGGGGCATCTCTGTCTCTGTGCCATCATCAAGGGGCATCCCTTTATTACACATTTGCAAAGCAGCTACTGTACCTGGAAAACAGTGCACACCTTCACAAGGCACTGTTGTCGGGACAGGACATACAGTGCAGAAGGGATGCTAAGTTTGGAACTGCTGTGTTGCAGAACATTTTTCCACAATAGATTCTGGATTCAGCCTCATGAGTGAAACCATAACTGAGTGACTCCTGCAGGTAAAAGGAAAAAATACTCACCATAGTAATGTTGTTTCTTCTCAGGGATCCCTCACTATGGTTTCAGTCTCCCAACCTGCCTCCCTTCCAGAACATAAAAATATGTTCTCTCAGTAACCCATTAGTTTTACTTAGGTTGCTTGAGCATTACTATTGCAGTTTTCTCTACAATTATAAGGTATGTTTTCTACATTTTACATTTACCTGTCTGCTGTAATTCAATTGGTGTTTTTGTTTTCAAAAGTTGAAATTGTATTAAATTTGTGGTAACCTTTAGCTAAATTTAGTAGCCACCATTCCACTGTGGCAATAGAAACAAACATGACAGCTACCAGGTTGGAAGGTGGCTGCATAGTTTTTCACTCTCTTTTCTGGATTCTAAGTTATGTTGTTAGAATAGGGTCTTTCTCCAGGGCATCTGTCTCTATGGAGAATGATGCATAGAGGGAAACCATAGTGAGGGATCCCAGAAGAAAAACATTACTGCGGTATTTTTCTCTAGGTGTAATAAGGTGCAGTACTTGTTTCAGTATATTGTTCTTGTGTTGCTCTGAATACACAAGAAACTACTTATTTTTAAAAAAGTTGCCTGTATTGAGTTTTCCAATAAAATAGAGGCTTAACATACCTGGCACGAAAGTGCAAAAACATAAACTGGTTTCATCAAAGTAACTACTTTAGAATTGATGACTTGCCCATACTTTACCTCACTGGGACAGGATATTGAATGATATTGCAACACCTTACATTTGATCAAGAACAAGCTTAGATACTGTCAATGAAAGCAGAGTTTAATGCAAGGAGATGGAAAAAAAAGTTAATCCTTTACTTAAAGTACCTCAGCCTTAGTTGGTAGGTCTGCTAAACCACTGTTGTGTACTGGGATTGTATTAGGACATGTGTACAACTCAGTGTTACAACAATTGCCACAAGGGTGTAACATTCAAGTTCGTTTGTAAATTGTAAATAATTGCACAGCAGTATAAACCTCAGAAACTGGAAGAAGAAATCTTTGTTTTCCTGAATGGAAAACCACTGGCATCTTCTGAAGTGCCACTGTCCCACATGTAATTCTTAAATGACGAGAACACATAGTTAATGTAGTCTTGTAAATCAAAAGTTTGGAGATACATATTTTTAAACCCCAGGAATCCCTCACTTATGTTTAACAACAGCAAATATTCCCCTGGAAAGTGTAGCCCCAGAGATTTAGAATGTTATGCAAATGATGTAACTTTGGAATGAAATTCAAACTCTACTGTGTGGTCACCTCAATCCTGCCCTCTAATATCAGATTTATTTCTCTACCTGAGAGAGAAGTCACCCAAAGTCATCTGTACACTTCTGGCCAATCTATGGTTTATTGTTTTAGTTTCTAGTAGTGTTTAAGTATTTTAGTGTACTTGCCTATACTCTGTGTTAGAGTATTTATTTATCATGTTGAGTATATTTTGGTTATTTCTCAAGTTCGATTGGTTCCAGGAACCAGAGAAGGTCATTCCTTGGTGTGGTTCCTGTTTTGAAGGAACTGATATATAACATTATAAAATATGAAGTTGGTTTTGTATAACTACTTTGTGGTTTTACTCACATTTTGCTTGGTTCCACATTTCTGGGAACAGAGATGATTTTTTGTCGCTTTTTTCATTAATAAACCTCTTTTGAGGTAACTTTAAAATCTGTTTTTTTACATTTGAGAAACCGAACCACAACTCTTACTTAAAAGACATTTTTGTAACATTGTTTGGGATTATTATTGAAATGTCTTCATTAGACAGGACCTTTGCTTTCAGCTCCTGGCAAGTGCAGACTGCCACAAGCTTTGTTTAAGGTGCCTGGCTCCAGGCTACTATTTTTAGGGCTGCAGTGGGTTGTAGCACCCTTGTGGTCGACACCCGATGGCGAGCTACAGAAAATGACCATTACGGCGACATTCCACGATATTCGTCCTTTTCTGTGTTTCGCCTCTTCCTCAATGTTCGCCCTTCCCGGACCAACTTTGACCTGGAGTTGGAATCCTAGCCTCAGCCCCGCTCATGGGGGGTGTGGGGGGCACAGCCCCCCCCACAGAAAACAGCATTACAAGAGGTGGCACAATACCTGCATCGGCATTCTTGCCGAAGAGATATCTTGGTGCTTCCGCAGTGGGTGGAGCCCTGCAGACGTCTTGCTTTGAGAAAAGGACTCCTACATTCCTTGCAAATGCACAACATGTTGTAGTGACAAAAAAAGTCACCTCCGCATCTGTGGAACACTCCGCGCTCACACTATTTTTTTCCCTTTTCGGCGGTCCATAACTGCTGAAATACATAACCCCCCACCAGACCCTCCCTCTCAGCATCTTCTCCCAGAAACATAATAGTGACACTGGGGTGCCCAATCCCTTAGTGTCTCGGTTACAACTCCTCTCACTGCCATGTTCCCCTCGTCCACTACTGCGCATGCGTGCTAATTTATTTATTTTAAGTTTTACTTTCCTCCCCAACCCTCCCTTCCTCTCTGCACCGCCACCCACTCCCCAGAAATGTAACAGTGGCACTGGGGTGCTCAATCCCCAGTGTCTTGATCACAACTCCTCTCACTGCCATGTCCCCTTGTCCACTGTTGCACAAGCGCGGTTATTTTTCTTTCCTCTCAACCCAGCCCTCCTTCTCTGCACCCACCACCTCCCTCCCCCAGAAACGTAACAGTGGCACTGGGGGTTTAATCCCCAGTGCAGGAATCCTCCTCTTTTCTTTATCCCGTCAAAAAAAAAAAAAAAAAATTGATGTCTTTGCAGCCATTGGACTCCCCCCACCCAACCCTCCTCAGCACCCACCACCCACCCCGCCCCCTTACTTACCCAGTCCTCTGGACATAGACATGTCTTCACTCTTCTAAGCCAGACTGCGAACTGAACAAACAGGTATGCAATTCAATGTACTTCAGTGGTGTTTTGAACTTACTGGCATAAGTGATTATTGCTCCTGATAGTCCTCCTTCTAATCACTTGCAGGGGTCTGTGCAGTGGATGGAATTTGAAATATTGTTTTATATGTTATATTGTACCATACTCATTTCTGTACACTGAATTGGGAGCCCTGGTAACCCTTAAGGGAACCAGGAAGAGATATTGTAGTTCTGGAAGCAGTACTTGAGAACTACAGGTCTAATAAGAGCAAGTTATATTTTATTTTGTAGTACTTTTGGGCCGAGTGAGGCTTGTCTCACTTCGGAGAAGTGAAAACTGACTATAAGTAGCTATTTTTAACATAGTTTTATTCATACACTGAACTACTCTCATGAAGGACTTCCTGTGTGCACAGGTATATAGCACTCCTGCTGCAGCACACAGTGGTTAAGTGATTATTGCTCCAGATTAACCTCCTTCTAATCACTTGCAGGGGTCTATGCAGTGGATGGAACTTGAAATATTGTTTTATATGTTATATTGTGCTATTCTCATTTCTGTACACTGAATTGGGAGCCCTGGTAACCCTTAGCAACCGGAACCAGGAAGAGAAATATTGTAGTTCTCGGTAGCAGTACTTGAGAACTACAGATCTAATAAGAGAGAGTTATATTTTATTTTTTAGTACTTTTGGGCCAGAGTGAGCTTGTCTCACTTTGGGGAATTAAAAACAGCTATAAGTAGCTATTTTTAACATAGTTTTAGTCATACACTGAATGCGACATCTTGCGAAGGACTTCCGGTGCACACAGGTATGTAGCACACCTTGCTGTGAGTGGGGCATGCGTCACATGCGCGGAGACGCAGGTGGACAGTAACCAGGAAAACGGCAATGGTATGTAGCTGAACATAAGGTACCAACAGTTGTTTTTCCAAGGTAGTGAACTGTGGTGGACATAATTATGTCTCAGGCCAAAAACAAATGCAGTAAAGCAAAGAAATTAGTCTGCACTCAATGCAATATGTATACTGACGAGATAGCTCATCCAGATTTCATTTATGATAAATGTCTCCTAATTAGTACACTACAAGAGAAATCGAGCAACTCCAACAAAGACTAGAAGTACACAAAGAGATAAAATTATTAGAAACCTTTGTCGATGAGGCAGAATAATATTATCCTTAGCAGTAGCGATATAACCGGGGACACACAAGCTGCCAGTGATAGTAAGGACTTAGGTATAAAATACTCACGATGTCAGTTTATGGGAAAAAGTCCCATTTACTAAAATGTTACATGAGAAACACAAACAAGATGAATCACCCTTACATTTGCATAACGCTTTGCAAGTCTGGCTCAAGACTAGTCCCAGATAGTAGAGGATTCCAAATCTATACCCATAGAACCATAAACAAAACTGAATCATACACTGCATACCTTAACTATGTCTGACCCAGTAATTCAAATACCCAAACAAAACTGGCACATAGTTGTGATAGGGGATTCTATTATAAGGGGTGTGGATACTGTGGTACGTTACGGCTGAAAAGAGCACACTACTGTGAGTACTCTCCCAGGGGCAGGGGTAAACAACATCATCAACTTACTGGATGGGCTACTAGAGAACACCATTAGCCCCCTTGTCCTACTACATGTGGGTACCGATGACCTACACACACGTAAATTAAGTGACATCCAAACAGATTTTACAGAATTAATTAAATGGATCAAGGACAAAAATGGTGAAATCATTGTGTCAGGTGTATTACCTACTAGGGGAAGAAAGTACTTTAAAAATGAGTTGATAAACCTTTTGAATGATTGGTTGTGACAGTTGGGTTTGAAAGAAAATATGGTTCATGGATACTCGGTCACTTTCAGCAAAGAAGTGTGTTTCAAAACAGATGAGTTACGCTTAAATCAAGTGGGAACTAGGATTTTGAGTAGAAAAATAAATGAGGTTTTGAAATTTCATTTAAACTGGAAGGGGGGGGGGGTTCTAGCAGCTGCTACTAACAACCATGCTAGCCCAAGATCCCCAAACTTAGACATATACAACTGGAAGGGAGTAGTAATTAATGTCAGGAACTTAGAGAATAAATTTGATGAATTTAAACTTATGTTGGATGAACAGATGATACATCTAGCTCGGGTAACTGAAACATGGTGGGATGCTAAGGATTCATGGGACAAGGCCATACCAGGGTATAACCTGTTCTCGAAATCTAGAGAATACAGGAAGGGTAGTGGGATAGCTATCTATATCCAGGAAACAATAAAATATGAAGAAATCTAGGAGGATACTAGTAACCTAGAGTTATTATGGGTTAAGCTACTTCCACAGGTTGGGGCTAAAATTAAGTTGGGCCTGGTATATAGACCACCTTCAACTTCTACAGATAATGATATTATATTAATAAATCATATCAGAAATCTCGATCTACCAGATAAAATTTTACTATTAGGAGACTTCAATTTGCCACATATTGATTGGAAGTATATGCAAGGAACAAATAACATGGAAAAAGCCTTTTTAGAAGTATTTGAACACATAGGGTTGGATCAAAGGGCCTTAGAACCTACCAGAGGTGGTAATGTCCTCGATATTATATTAACTAACATGGGTAACACAGTACACAACATTAGGGTTAGTACACCTCTGGGCAATAGCGACCATCAATCCATGATCTTTAATATCCAAGGGCAACATAATATTCGGGTGACAGGAGCCACTAAAAAAATAAATTTTAGTAAGGCTGATTTTAAGACTATTAGAAATAATCTAGGTAAATGTGGTTGGTCAAAAGAATTTATGGACCTTTCAGTGAATCAAATGTGGGATCTCCTGCTATTAAAGCTAAAGGAACAGATAAATGACAATATTCCTATTACTAATAAATACAATGGGAAAAAAACAAAATCTGGTTGGTTAAATTCCACCTTTAAAAAAATTAATCAAGAAAAAAATAAAATGTACAAATGGCTTAAAAGATTTAATCAGTGGGTCAGCTCAGTCTATAGGGACTTAGAGAAATAAAATCTAAAATAAAAAAAGCAAAAACACAGCACGAAATATGGCTGACTAGTAAGGTTAATGACAACAAAAAAACCTTCTTCTCGTACATTAACAGTTTAAAAGGAAGATCTGGTACTATAGGTCCCTTTCAAAATGAGTTGGGGTTAGTGGCGAATAACAAAGAAATAGCCGATGGACAAAATAAGTATTTTGTACAGTATTCAGCCCAAAACATAATCATGCACAGAAGGTTATGGAGACATCTCACCCTGTACAGTTACGCATAGACCCTAACGAAGTGTATGATAGACTTCTAAAATTAGACATTTCCAAATCCCCTGGGCCTGATGAAGTGCACCCCAGAGTATTAAAGGAGTTATTTGACATTCTGTATCTACCCTGACCAAAATATTTCAGACCTCACTAGACCTGGGGAAAATACCACAGGGTTGGAAAGTGGCATGGTGGTCCCTCTTTTAAAAGCAGGGACCAAGAACAAAGCCAGAAAATTTAGACCTATTAAGCAACTTCTCTTATGGGAAAATTCTCAAAGCATTAATAAAAGAGCACATACAGACATTTATCATGGACAGTGGGTTGACAGACCCAACTCAACACGGATTTACTAAATCCAGATCTTGTCTGATCAATTTATTAACCTATTAGGAAAGTAAGTATAGAGTTGGATAGGGAAATCCAGTGGATTTAATCTTCTTGGATTTTGCCAAAACTTTTGACAAACTGCCCCATCAGGAGTTGATTGATACACTTGAATTAAAATTACCAGTTAACATGATAAATTGGATTTCAGAATGGTTAAGTGAAAGAAAACAAAGAGTAGCAGTCAACAGGATTTATTCTGACTGGGCACCAGTTACTAGTGGAGTACCACAGGGTCGGTGCTCAGCCCTGTCTGTTTAACTTTATATTTCCTCCCTAAGACTGAATATACCCAGTGTTTGGCTATTTAAAATTTGCCAATGACTGTAGGATAGGGACCATGGTTAATAACTCAAAAACACAAATGCACTGCAATAAGCCCTTGATAGCATATGGACCTGGACCAATCATAGTAAATTAGCCTTGAACATCAGTAAATGCAAAGTTATGCACCTAGGAACATCTAACAGGCATAAGTATACATTAGGAACTGAAACTCTGGTGGTAATGGATCGAGAAAAGATCTTGGGATTAATGTCAGCCCAGACTAAAAATTTAGTTTACACTGTGACAGTCAAATCAAAAAGCTAACCAGAATTTAAATTGCATTCTTAAACATATTTCTAGTCATAATAAAGAGGTAATATTGCCACTGTATGGGGCCTTGGTGAGATCACACTTAGAATATTGTGTCCAAGTATGGTCACCAATTAACAAAGAAGATATTCTAAGAATGGAGAGTGTTCAATGCAAAGCCACTAGGGCGATCTCTGGGTTACAAGAACTGGCATATGATCAGAGACTTAAATCACTAAATTTCTTCTCACTTCAATATAGGCGACACAGAGGAGATATGTGCATGTTATTCAAAGTAATAGGTGATACTACACTGATGAAAGATCTGGGATTTGAGCTAAGGAGGGTAGATTCAGTGATAGAATGCACTAAACAGCTGTTCAGGCCTAGATGGAACCTTCTCATGAAAATATTGGTTCAAGCCAAAGAGGTTACCTCATGGAATCGGCTCCCATAAGAGTTTCTGGAGAGTCAAACATGGATTTGTTTAAAATAAGATTGGATAGGGTTTGTGGGGACCAGGTTAAATGTGGTTTAACGTAAGCTTCAGATGGCAAGCACCATGGACGTAAGTCTATTTCAGCTTGATACTACCTATGAAACTTGGCCATTTTTTCAGTTTTTTGGCCCAAAGTTTCTACATTCCTTTCTTGGGACCCCACCTCATGAACAATTGAGCTGTCATAAGGCAAATCTGTCCCAGAAAGTGATTTTGTGATCCCTGCGTGAAATCACCTTTTGGGCAGGACTTGAAAATTTTCTCTGCCCTTGTTCGTGAGGTGGGGTCATAAGAAGGCTATGTTGAAAATTGGTGTAAAAATATATATAAAAAAGTTATGAGCTTTCGTTGAATTTTGCAAACACAGGCTCATAACTTTGGTAATTTTCAATATTTTTACCCCAAAATATACAACACAGTCATATCATTATAGCACCACATGAATGTGACAGCTGTCATTTTTCTTATCCTGGCCAAAATGGTTTTTATATCCTGAAAGGTGATTTTGCAGACCCTGAGCAAAATCACATTTTGAGCAGGAGCTCAAAATTTTCTCTGCCCTTGTTCATGAGGTGGTATCATAAGAAGGCTATGTTGAAAATTTGGTGTAAAAATAAATAACAAAGTTATGAGCCTATGTTGAAGTTTGTGAGCATAAGCTCGTAACATTAGTAGTTTTCAATATTTTGACCTCCTAATTACAACGTAGCCATTTCTTTCACAGCACCTCATCAGTGTGATAACTGTCATTTTCAACTCTGACCCAAAATGTGTTTTTGCATCCCGAAAGTTGATTTTGCAGTACCTGCATGAAATCACCTTTCAGGCAGGAACTGAACATTTGCTCTGCCCTTCTTCATGAGGCGGGGTCATAAGGCGATGTTGAAAATTTGGTGTACAAATATTATAAACAACAAATTTATGAGTCTGTTACATTTCCTAACGCAGGCTTGTAACTTTGATAATTTTCAATATTTTCACCCCAAATTCCTCCTGAGCAGCCCTATCAGCTCTGGTCAGTGTTGCTTGAATTATGATCTCTGTAAAGTTTGCCCTAAAACACAAAAGAAGGCTAAGACACCTAGAAGACTTTATGGCGTTTCAGTCTGCCTCCTCATCCACAAAACACTCGACGACGGTCCAGCGCCTCAGAGTAAGCAGCAGTCCTTGTGATAGGGGACAGAAAGAGAGATAACGCTGCTAAGTGTGGTACAGAACTCAGGGTGTCCAAAATGGGAACCCTCAATCCGTGAAAATAAAAAGCTTCTGAGCAGACACTTGAAATGGTGCCTGCCAAGAAAAACAAAAAGAAAGATGTGACTCTATCCTCCTTCGGAAAGGAAGGAGCTGCCAGTTGCCTTGAAAGAAATGCCCTCATTAGAGGACATGACAATGGCATGGCAATTTTTCAGTGTTTTCAAGCTATTAGAATTTCTTATATTTTCCTGCACTAGCTCCTCGGACTCTGGTTCCATTCTGAATGCTTGTGGAGGAGGATGTTAAAATTTACTATGAAGAGGAGGAAGGAGAACCCATAGAACCAGATGGTTCTCCGAGCAAATTTAGCTCTCCTCCTGGGCCTTCGAGACAACTTTATACTGTTTTTGTAAGGCATATGGTAAATACCTCAACATTTCACCCCATGAAACTGAGGAGGATGAAGAAGAAGAATTTATGGATATGATGGGATTCGCCCCCAAAAGGAGGTTGCTGCTCCCCATTTTCATGTCCCTCAAAAAATAGCACCAAGTAAGTAATGTCAGCACCCACTCCAGCTGCTGGCATCGATAAGAAAATTGCTAAAAATATCAGGTGAATAAGCAGGGTGCTGATTACCCAGGAACTGGGAGAGTCAGTGGCCTTCTCAGAGGTGCTCCTAGTACCTTACGCTAGCACAGCGAGGAAGGTAAGGATTGGGGAGTTCAACACCTGGCTGAAGGAATGGTGGTGTTCCATGGGATATGGGTTGGTAGGGGGCTGGGACAGACTCTGGGACAACAATGAACTTTATGCAGGGGATAGACTACATTTGAGCAGGGAGGGGAAGGAGGCATTGAAGCAGAGGGTAGGGGAATACATAGCTACAAAGGTGGATTTAAGCTATGTAGGGAGGGTGGCGAGTGGACAGATGGTAGGCATGGATCCCAGAGAGGGGAGCCAAACAAGCTTACCCTCAGGCTAGCAGGGAGTTACTTGGAGCAGTGGCTCGGGGCAATTAAGAAGGGGTATCCCAGAGAGGGGAGGGGGCAGGGTCAGATTGGAGGGTGGCCTTACTGAATGCGAGAAGCATTGGTAATAAATCAGCAGAATTACAGGCTCTCTTGGCAATAGGGAGGGTGGACATTTCAGCCATCATGGAAACGTGGGCCACTCAGTACCAGGAGTGGGATTTGATAGTCCCAGGTTATAGGATATTCAGGAAGGACAGGGCTAAGGGAAAAGGGGTGTGTGTGGCAATATATGTATTGGAGGGGATAAGATGCATAAGTGAGGAGAGTGAGGCAGGCAGAACAGAAGCCCTATGGATGAAGTTCCCAAGACTTAGGAAGTAGGACATTGAGGATGCGGGTGGTGTACAGGCTGCCAGCCCAAGGGGATGAACTGGATAGGGCATTAGCTGAGCAAGTGAAGTGTCTGTGGGAAAGGAAACACTGTTGTGGTGAGACTTCAGCCTTCCGGAAGTCGGCGAGCAGAAGCACCCATACCGTCAAGTGCAAAGGAGCAGGACATATTAGAGGCATTCCAGGACAGCTTCCTGGGACTATCTAATCCTACTCCTGGTACTGAATGGCCCATGTTTCCATGATGGCCGCAATGTCCACCCTCCCTATTGCCAAGAGAGCCTGTAATTCTGCTGATTTATTACCAATGCTTCTCGCATTCAGTAAGGCCATCCTCCATGGTCAGACATATTGCAACTTAGATTCAGTGCAAAGTAATGCACCTGGGAAACAAAAACCCAGGAGAAGAGTACACAATAGCAGGGGAGGTACTAACAACAGCAAAAATGGAAAGGGATCTAGAGGTAGTCATATCAGATGACCTAAAGGTGGGTAAGTAATGTGAAAAGTCGGTAAGGAGAGCCAGGGGAATACTGGGTGCATAGAAAGGAGCATCACAAGTAGAAAAAGGGAAGTGGTTATCCCTCTATACAGACAGTTGGTGAGACCCCATCTGGAGTACTGTGTGCAGTTTTGGAGACCTCATCTACGCAAGAACATAGACAGGATGGAAGCAGTCCAGAGGAGGGCAACTAAAATGGTGCAGGGTCTGCAGCAGAAACCATATGAAGAGAGACTGAGAGAGCTTAACATGTATACGCTTGATGAAAGGAGGGACGGGGGGACATGATAGAAATGTTCAAGTACCTCAAGGGAATCAACAAAGTCCAGGAGGGTAGCATCTTTCAGAAAAAGAGATGGGTAAGAACAAGGGGGCACAATTTAAAGATAGAGGGGACGGCTCAGGGGTAATGTGAGGAAATTGTTTTCACGGAGAGAGTGGTGGATACATGGAACAGCCTTTCTGAGGAGGTCGTTGGGTCTAAAACAGTGGAAATTCAAACATGAATGGGACAGGCAAAGGCAATTATAGTGGCAGGTTGCAGGAAGTAGGCTGTTGGTTAACTAGAATCTGCAGCTTATCCAGTAGGTAGGGAAATGGGCAGACTGGGTGGGCCAAATGGTCCTTATCTGCCGTCAAAGTCTATGTTTCTATGGTGCAGTTTGTATGGGAGCCAACTAGGTTGGATAGGACTCTAGACCTAGTTCTGTCAAAAGGGGAGGCTGTAAGGGATCTGGAGGTGGAGGACCCTCTGGCTGGGAGTGGACACCACACAGTATGGTTCACACTCAATATGGGCAGAGAATCAGGAGGTACAAGTGCCAGGGTGATTGAATTCAAGAGGGCGGACTTTAAAAGGATGGGAGGTATTGTGGGCAGTTGCAAGGTGAAGGGCTAGCTGCACAAATCAAGCAGACTCGATAGACCGTGAGGCCTGTATCTGCTGGCATTCTTGTATGTTTGTATGTACCCCATTCTCCCCTTTATCATTAGGAGATGATCCAGACTACCACCTGTGATAAGGCTCAGCCTCCTGAGAACGATTCCAGAAAACAGGATAGTACAGGCAATAAAGCATACAAGTCAGTTTCCCCGCTCTTCAGGCAGGCAGCTTACTTGGCCTACACAGCTCAGTATCCAAAGACATTTTGAAACACTGCACTGGCACTGAGTGAAAAAGCTGCTGCCAACTTAACTCAGAACATAGCTGACACAGCTAGATCAGCCATAGATGCTAAAAAATACCAGTTCCACATGGCAGTGGACATAAATGATACTGCCTCTAAGATTTGCACCAGTCTGTATATGACCCAGGTCTTCTCACTTGAGACCCCCATGGTTTGATGGGACTCTTAAGGAGATGAAGACCAGAGGTCGGAAGCTGGAGCATTGTTGGTGGAGGGACCTGGTCCATGGAGGACAGACTGACCTTGAGAAATCATTATAATGACTATCAAGGGGTAATCAACCATAAGAAGGCAGAGTTCCTGTCCAGGGAGATTGCTGCTGGGAAGAACAGACCAGCTCAGCTCTTTTGAACTGTGGATAGACTGATTCATCCAGTCTGTCTACAGCTGAAAAGAGCATTTTCAACTGCATTGTGCAAAGAGTTTGTGCTGTTCTTCTCAGACAGGGTGCCCTCCATTCAGACAGGGATCTCCCCAGTGGGACGTGATCTGTCCCATAGTGGTCAGCCTGGCAGGTACAGAGACACTCCTGTTGTCTGGGGTGAGTTTCAGCTGGTGGAGGTGGCTGAGGTTGTTGATTTTGAAGATGTGGCACACTTGTTAAGGCCTGGACCTAGCACAGCCAGTCTTCTAGTGGGAGAGGCCAAGGCCATTGGTCCAGTGTTCACCAAGATCATCCTGTGCTAGCTCTCAAAGGGGTGCTTTCCCGATGCCTTGAAGGAGGCATTGGTAAAGCCTCTTCTGAAGAAACCATTGCTCAATCTTGATGTTTTGGCAAATTATAAACCTATCTCCAGTGTCCCATGTTTAGGGACGGTTGTTGAGAAAATGGTGGCTTTGCAGCTCAAAGTGCATCTTTCGACCTTTGACATCTATGAGTCACTCCAGTCTGGTTTCAAAGTCAGGTGTAACATGGAGGAGTCACTAGTACAGGTGCAAAATGACCTCAAGTTGAGGGAATGGTCAATTCTCGTTTTCCTCGATCTGTCTTCAACATTTGACACCGTGGACCACATTGTGCTTTTGGATTGCCTTAGAGTGTATGGTGGACTCACCAGGACAGTCATCAAATGGTTTGAGTCCTATCTCTGTGGCAGGAGGCAATAAGTGGTGATGGGCAATTTTTCTTAATCCTCAAAGCTCCTGTCATGTGGAGTTCCTCAAGATTCGATCCTTTCACCAATGCTGTTTGTGGTGTACATGCTGCCCCTTGGGGAGCTCATTAGACAGTGCAGTCTGGGTTTCCACTGCTATGCAGACGACACCCAGTTGTACATGTCGTTTGCCTCCCGAACTAAGGGTGCCATTGAAGTGCTAAATAAGTGCCTGGCTGAGATTCAGGACTGGATGTCCTCTAACTGACTGAGGCTGAACCCAGACAAGACGGAGGTGCTGGTGGTTGATCCTGATCACTGGCATGATGGGAATGCCTCTGGAGTTGTTACAGGCTTGATTCTGGGATCCACTCCGCTGTTGGCATCGCCAAAGTGAAAATCTGGGTCACCCTCAACGATAGGTTGACACTTGAGGCTCAGTTGTCATCTGTTGTCAGAAGTGGTTTCTACCACTTGAGGAATGTCACCTGAATTAAATCTCTGATTTTGCCAGAAGACTTGCCATCACTAGTACATGCCTTTGTAACTTCCAGGCTGGACTACTGTACATGCTCTATACTTCAGGGTCAATGGAGGGATCCTCAACAGACTGCGGCTAGTGCAGAACATGGTGGCAAGATTGCTGACGGGCTTTCCTAGCTCTTGTCATGTGACCTCGGTCCCATGGGATCTGCTGGCTGCCTATCAGGTGGAGGATCATCTTCAAGGTGACGTTGCTCACCTACAAGGCCCTATATGGCCAGGGCCCTGGTTACCTATCTGACCTCCTTACACCAGCCATCCCTGTATGTTCCCGCTGGTCCTCCATCAAGGGCGTCCTGGTGGTTCTGAGGGACTGGCTGAGAATCTCAGGAGATCGCTCTTTTGAGGTGGCCGGCCCAGCCCTCCGGAACTCGCTTCCAAAATCTTTGAAGGAGGCCCCATTGATGGAGGCATTTAAAAAGGGTCTGAAGACTTATCTTTTTAATAAAGCATTTTTATACAATTTTAAAAATGTTATACTTAAGTTATTAATTTTATGTTGGTATTAATTTATTGAAATTGTATTGTTGTTTCATGCCGCAACCCTGCTCTTATATGTGATGGCACCCAGAGCCTCCAGGATTGGGTGCCAAATACAAATAAACACTTTCTTACCAGTGGGCCAAGGTTTGTCCTTGCAATTCAGAAAGTTTTCAAAGCTGCAGAACCCAAAAGGGTTTCTGCCTCACACACCAACAGAAAAACTCTCGGGGATGGAGGTAAAGAAATTACTGCCGGCAAATGCAGTGGAAAAAGTACCTCCCACACAGCGGGGCAAATGACTCTTCTCCAGATACTTCTTGACCCACAAGGAAAATGTGGAATGTGACCCATTTCAGACCACAGATATCTGAACAAACGCATAAAGAAATAAAAATTCAGAGTGGTAACATAGGGCTTGGTAATACCATCTTTGCAAGCAAGAGACTGGCTTGGGTCACTGGATCTGAACAGCACATATTTTCATCCAACAATCAGGCCCACTCACAGAAAGTACCTCAGGTTCAGGCTAGGAAATTGCCAATACCACTTGACAGCCCTTTCCATCAGTCTCACCCTCAGCTTCTAGACTGTTTACAAAGTGCCTAGCTATGGTGGCAGCACATTTGAAAGGCAAGGGTGGTGTTTTTCCTACCTGGATGACTGGCTGGTCTCAGGAAAAACACCACAGGAAGTAAAGTCATCAATTCTGTAAACACAGAACACAGTGGAGGACTTGGGCTTCCTCATAAACCTTCAAAAGTTATAAACAGATCCAGTTCAAGTTCTTGACTTTATTGGTACAGAATGAGATAACCTGCAAGGGGAAGGCATTCCTCCCTCAAGCGAGGGTAGCAAATCTGATTTCGACTACAGAATAATTCAAAACAGGTCAGCCAAGACCTGCAAGGGATTTTCTGTGGTTACTGGGATACATGGCCTCTTCCAGTGCTGTGGTACAAAGGGCCAAGTTCCAAATGAGAGATATTCAGTGTCTCCTAGGGAACCATTGGTCTCAGAGGTGGAGCTCTCTGTCCAAACTGGTGCCTATAACCAAAACATTACTAAGGGTGCTGTAGTGGTAGAAGGAGAAAGGCAACCTCAGAGGGGGAATTTCCTTCCTCCCACAGTCCCTCACAATCATACTTCCAACAGATGCCTCCCTCTTAGGTTGGGGCACCCTCCTGGAAGACCTTACTGTAAGTGGCACCTGGAGCACTCGGGAGCAAATACATTTCCTGGAACTTAAGGCAGTGTACCTGGCATTGCAGGCTTTTTTTTCTCTAGGTAAAAGGTTAGTCTGTACAAATAAGAACAGACAACATCACAACAGTGTATTACATAAATAAGCAAGGAGGAACAAGATCTTCAGAGTTGTGTACAGAAATAGCGAAGATCTGGAACTAGCTACTCCTAGAGGTTCAACTCTCCAGATACGTACCAGGCAAAGACAATGGGCTGGCATACTCCCTGAGCAGGAACAGCCAGGGGAATAATGAATGAACCCTTAACCAGCAGGTGCTGGCAACAGTGTTCAGATGGTGGGGTACACCAGATGCAGAGTTTGCTTCCTGGGAGAACACCCAGCTCCCACACTTCTGTTGCAGACCCCCAGCAGTGGGTTCAGTCCCAGCTGGTCAGGGAAGTTTCTATATGCCTTCCCTCCATTCCCACTTTTACTGATAGTACAGATTAAACTGAGATGGGAGTCAGCAGCAGTGATTTTCACAACTCCAGACTGGGCCATAGACTTGGTACTCAATGCTCCTCTCCGTCTCCAACAGGCCTCCTATTACTGCCTCCAAGATGCAGTCTGTTGAAACTGTCTCAGTGCAGTTTACAGATCTGAGAATCCTGTGCCTCAGAGCTTGGTTCTTGGGGACCTAGAGTTCTCTGAGTTAAATCGTTCTGAAGAAGTAATGTCAGTGCTAAGGGTTTTGAGAAAACCAGCAACAAGGAAAACTTATGCTTCAGAATGGAAAGAGATTTTCCATCTGGTGTAGCTCTACACAGAATAATCCTATCCAGGCAGGTCTGTCTGCAGTCCTGGACTACCTAGTCCACCTCCAATCTTTGGGTCTAAGGCCCTCAGCCCTGAAGGTACATTTGGCAGCAGGTTCAGCTTATGCATAAACGGTCAAAGACTGGTCAGTGACTTCACAAACTATTTCTTCAAAACACTTTTCAGGGGCCTCACTCACATGTACCCTCCAGTGACCCCCCATGTAACTTGAATGTATGCATTGCTCAGCTGTTAGAGGATCCTTTTGAGCCCATGTCCACTGCTGCATTGAAATATTTCACCTGGAATACAGTATTGCTGGAGGCAATGACATCTGCAAGATGGGTGAGTGAGCTGCACACCCTCTACACAGATCCTAACTACATAATCCTCCATAGGGACAAGATAGTCCTAAGGACAAATAGTAATTTCCTCCCAAAAGTGGTGTTTGAATTCCATCTGAATCAGCCAGTTGCCTTTCCTGTTTTCTTTACAGAAAAATCCAGCTCTGGGGAGCAAAAGCTCCACTGTCTGAATGTGAAAAGGGCACCGAGTTATTACCCGGACTGCACAAAGTATGTCCGGTCCACTAGCACCCAACCATTTGTCACTTATGGTGAAGTAGGGAAAGGCAAGCCAGCAGCCAGGAGAACCATTTCTCACTGGATAGTCTCCTGCATACCATTCTGTTATGATAAACTATTAAACTAACAACCAGAGGCCTCAGGGCACAATCTGCTGGAGGCACCTCTGCCTCTGTGGCAGCTTCAAAGGGTATCAGTGAGCTCTAGGTGCTTTCTGTGGAGTTTCCTTATTTGGTTTTCCACAGGGACAAGGTTGTCCTCAGCCCAAACCCTAAGTTTGTCCCGAAGGTCATTTCGGAGTTGCACCTTAACCAGATGATCGGTCTTCCAATGTAAGTCACCAACCACACTCTGAGTCTGAGCACAGGCTTTATACTCTGGACCTGAGGCGGCGCCTTGCTTATTATAAGGAGCACATGGCTGGAGTTTGGGGACATGTTCCCCAGCTCTTTGTCACCTACACTGAAGCTGCACCTGGCAGACCAGCAGCTAAGTGGACTGTTGGCAGGTGGCTTGTATCCTCCTTCGATCTCTGCTATAGGTTGGCTGGTAGGGAGCCTCCCGTAGGGCTTCAGGCTCATTCCACCAGAAATACCGCTGCCTTGGTGTCTGCTTCCAGGGATATCCCTTTCCAGGAGATCTCCAGAGCTGCTACCTGGAAGTCAGCTCAAAGGACCAATTTTGGCACCAGACCAGGTGAAGTGCAAAAAGGCTTTATTTAAACAATAGATCAGTGCGCCATTCCAGCTCGGTCCATAACAGACACCTCAACTGATTTCGCCGTAGCAAAGCGTCATCAGAAGGATCCGAGTTAGCACACACCTTCATCTCCCAATACCACATCGACCTTGAGTCACACCGAGATGCTGGTTTGGGGCCTTGGTTCTCAATTCCTTTTCCCTAGTAGGGGTGTGTGCCTGCCTCCTTATCCAGGAGAACTGCTAGAGTCTGCCAAAAGTGCAGATATGTACACCATATCCACGTCCCTAGAAAAACAAGTTACTCACCTGTACTGTAGATCTTCCACAAGGGTAATTTCTTGCAGCAGGTAATACACTTAGGTCCTTGTCAGAGGGCTCTTTTGACGGCAACTTTCTTCTGTTTTATTTATTTATTTAAAGTTTTACCAGGAAGAACATACTGAGAAGAAGCTTGTTTCCAGATGCGTCCTAGGGGGAAGGGGAACAAGGATGGGAGTACAGAATTATAGTGAATACAGCATTTTCAGAGGATTGAGAATACACACAATACATATGCACAACAGCACAATAAATACAGTATGTGTAAACAAAATAAGCGAAAACACAATTACAAAATACAGGAAGTTTACAATAATGCAGATGCATATTTTACACAACTTAATAATAGAGCAGTCTTCTAGCAGTCTTTGTCTAGGGGCCACCCACACATGACATCATCATCCTGCATCTATATAAGTGTGGGCGGCCCCAGGTATCCTCAGTTTATTTTCCTGCCATCTTCAGCTTGCACGCAGCAGCTTAGCACTTGTGAAGCAGTCATTGATGAGAACTTGAGCTAGGAACGGGTTTTTCTCCATTCCCAATCTTCATCGACAAATGTAGAAAGAATCAACAAGCAAGTCATCACTTTTTAGGACCTGTCGTTGTGGTAGAAAATCTACCACTCGACAACCATACCGTTGTGTCAGGTTTCCGGGTCCCACACACACGACCTGCTCCTGCAGACAGGAATTCAACCAGGCAACATGTCGGCTTGATGACTGAAGAAATTGAATCTCATCTAATGGAGCAGAAATTGTCTCTCTTTTAGAGAAAGGGCCCATCTCAAAGAGACCTCAACTACAGCTTCACACAAGAAGCATAGGCAGGATAAGGAAAAATCATCCTCATCCTCATCGGGCAGACACTTGTCGACAGCCAACAATGCTGGTGCTTCACTGTCGACGATGAACTCCAGAACTGCTACCTCATCAATAGGAGTTTATGCTCTCTAGTCGATGGGCTTCCAGCACCCTCTCAGCAGTTTCTACTGTCGATGGGGAGTCACCAGAACTGACATAAGGTTCTGTAGAAACTGCTGAGAGAGCACCAAAAAGCGCCGTTGACAAGAGAGTATAAGCTCCCATCGACTCTACTACCTTCCCCTTCACTGCTCTGTTAATGACAGGTCAGATTTTCATGAGGAGAACTACAGGATTTTCCATGGCCACGGCCCTTCCTCCTTCACAGCCACTCTCTCACAGGGGCCAAACAGATAGGGACTGAGACCCTGGTATTTCTCACCCGGGGGCCAGACCTGTTTATACATTTATTTATTTAGTTTTTGTTGACCGGGTAAGTGTACTAGACAAATTCTACATATTTTCAGGCACGACCCGGGGGAGAGGGATACAGATGAATGCCAACTGATCTTGAACCTCATTAAGCTGTTGGTAGTATTTTTTGTGAATGGGGGAAATTGGGCTAGGGCACCGGGAAATTCCCCTACTCGTCAGTAGGAGGAACCCTTCTCTGTCCTTTGCAGGATGGCTAGTCCAGGGATGCAGCCGGAGGGTATGGATGTAGAGGAGTCAGGGGAGTGGGGCTTCTTTTCCTTTACTCGACACACAAGAGGCCGTAGAGCTGGTAATTAGTGCTGCTGATTTCTCTGATGGGAGTATTGCCGACAACGAAGGATTGGATTTATCGAAGGATCATGATGTGGCCATTCCTGAAGTGGCTGGTGGAGTGAGCAGTGCGAAAGAATCCCCCTTGATGAATGGGGATGTACTACCTGTATCTGTGACTGATGCCCAGGAAGTTGTCTCTGCGTTCGATGCCGAGGACACTCTGTTTGCTATTGTTTCTGATAAGTTACCTCAGCAGCCTTCAGCCTCTGCTGCGGGCACTCCTGTATTATCCTCAGAGAGTCGGAAGGTACGGCCGATACATTCGGAGTCTTCAGCCCCAGATAACATGCCATGGACTCTGAGTGTAGTGAAAAGTGCAGTTGGCAGTACAAACAGTTGTGAAGTCATGTACCCAGAGCTACGTTGCACTGACATTAAAAACCCAGTTCACTTGGGAGTACCAGGCAGGCCCAGGCCATGTGACCATTTCTCCAGGCCCTAGTACATTGGGGCAGCATGGGCCTTCTGCTGTTGAGCGGCTGGTGATCTCCTTCCCCCAAATCAACGCATCATGGGCTGGAGCAAAGGTTTTTTGGCTCCCCCCAAGCCTCGGAACATGGCTATTGGTTCAGAAAAGTGGTCGCCTGTGCATGCTCTTGAGGATGCGGGCTGGCAGGGAGGCGAATGGGCGGTGGATGCCTGACCCCGGGACACTACAGTTCAAAGATATCATGTGGAATTTCCAGAGGTGCTAACCTGACAGTAGCAAAATTACCTACTTTCTGAGAGCTCAACGGACCCAGGGTAACTTAGCTAATGCTGTGTAACCCCCTGCAAATGGGGGGTTCCCAAAAGACTTCAGGAGCTTGCTTGAATGCTCCAAGCCTGAATAGTGTTTGGCATTTAAGCCATTTATCAGTGAGTGTTTTAGAGCCTCTGGTACTGTCTCTTTAAGAGCTGTCTGCTTGCAGACATAATTAGTTGTATGGGGGACTGTGTGCTTCTCTGAGTACCACTCGAGCTGCTGCCAATTCACTTCATTTTTGCAGTCACTAGGAGTGCAAGGAACCTATCTGAAAGATGTAACTGTTTGCCAGAAATTATTTAGAGTAATAATGAAATTACAGTTTGTCTAACCTGCTTTCTTTGCAGTCAGAACTGTGCTGCTAGTTCCCCATTCTAGTTTTGAACTGCTGAACTGGACCAATCAGTGTGGGTAGCTAGCTCTAAAATGATGCCTTGGACGAATCAGAACTTGGACTCATAATCTGAGCCAGCCACAAGAGGATTGTATGGGCAGTGACTCTGGGAGATGTAGTTTAGACTTAGTGCCTTTTGGACCAACAGCAGCAGTCTATTGTGAGTGACAGCCAATCCAGTCAAGAACTGGGAGGAACTCAAAGGAAGTGCCAGTTTTGTCGGTTGGAGCTTCAGTTGAGCTTTGGCAGTGAAGAAGGAAGGAGCCCTGTGCTTTTTCAGTGTGCAGTTTTAGTCAAAAACGTGTGTAAGGCCCAGAGTTCAGGTCACCAGCTTGTGTAACAATGATGAGGACTGAATCCGTCCTGTGAAAAGAATCAAAAGGATCTCTGAAGAGTAGAAACCAGGCTCACCCTGTAGAAGACTGGAAGAATTGCTGAAAAGGGTGCACTTTCGGTCTGTCAGGAACTGAATCTGCTATGTGTTCTCCGGTATTGTGCAGTAATTACGATCGGGATACAGATGCAGCCTGCCTGGTATAGTACTTTCTTTTATATGGATGTGTGAAGAGGTTTGTGTACCTCAAGTGAGCCCTGCTGACATTGAAGGACCCTATCTTATTTGAGGTCGTGAGTACTAATTCAGGGTTGCTCCCTGTTAATTGCCACATTAAATCCAAATGGAATTACTGTACTGCTGACTGTTTAATTCTCCTTTTCTCTGTGTGAAAAGGGCCCTACCAGCTTCTGCAGTTTGGACTAGCCACTGGGCTTGGGTGCACCCAGGGACAGTAACTGATAGGGATAGGCCTGTGCACAGAGCCATAGATAGATTATTAGAGTGATAAGCTAATTAACCTGATTTCCCCTGTCCTTGTTATATCCCCAAATAAATCAGAGCTGCTTGTTTCAGCAAAGTTATACTGCTGAGGTATTTGTCTATGTTAAAGTACTGTACTGTGATTGTTGCACTGTATCTCATTTCACAGGAGGTCCCAGTGCCGGAACCAGACCTGGGGGTAAGTGTATACTGTGAAGGTAATTCTGATATATTGTGTGGGCCACTAGTGGGAAGAAAGGGGGGTTGCAGTGTCCCAGAGGGCTGTGACCAAGTTAGTTTAACTATTGCAAACCCTGACCTCTGGGTGGAGGCACCCGCCATTGGATCCAGGCCCCTCTACCTGTTAGTGGCAAATCAGGCAGGGTAGTAGCCCTGGGATAGCGCCATCTAGGGGTTACATCTTGGAGGCTCACCTTGGGATTATGTGTCCTCTAGTGGCCATATTCTGAACCATGTTAAGAGAAAAATGGAGTACCCGACAGAAGTGGCTGTGCAGGCTGGTGGAGTGGTGTACTGGGGAGGAGATCGGCCCCCAAAACCTGTCTTATCCTGGACATCCCCTGGGTATCATCGGACACTGTGGGGGAGTACTTTCCGAGGTGGAAGGTTTACAAAACCCACTGTGGTGGTGAATTGACATGCTAATCTGCTCACCACACTTTCCACAGCCCTAATGAGGTTTAAGGATCCCATAGATAGCTCCAAGTGCCACAGACCATTACCCCAGAGGGCCCTCACTGCTTGGAGAGTGATAACTAAGGACAGTAAAGACCGGGGGAATCAGCCCCACCACTATCTGAAACTTTTGAGGAGAAATTTGCTGAATGGTTGCTGGGAGAGGGAAAACTGTGGAGGACTTGAAGAAACTATTCTTGCCACCTGGGGTGTTCCTCCCCAACACCTCTCCTGCTCCAGTGCCCGTGTGGTGTCTGAACCCATGCAGACTCCCTGTTTCTGCCTGCCATTAGTCACGACTCTTACGAAGGTTGAAGATCTTCTCTGGCACCCTCCCACCCCCAAGGGGAGGATGACTGGGAGACCTGGATGAACTATGTTGCTGAGTGCTAGAATGGCAATGCTCGGAAGGTGAAAAGCGAAAGAGGTTAGTTGAGTCTCCGAGGTCCTGCCCTGGCCACCATCCGTGCTAACCGGGCCAGTAACCCTGAAGCGACTGCACAGGCCTATCCTTGAGGCCTTGGAGAATGTGTATGGGAGCCTAGATTCTGATGAGGACCTATGGTGGAGAGTAAGAGATGCACAACAGTACCAAGGGGAGTTGTTGTCTGTGTATGTATCTCTGCTGGAAAATTGTTGCAAGAATGCCTCAGAAAAGGTAGTTGCCAGCGATTGAACTGGACCGAACCAGGCTGGACAGGATCCTTAAGTCTGCCCCTTCTCAGAACTGCTGTTGCTTCAGTTACGCCTGGCAGATCGACTGGAATCCCACCCTCCTGTCGATGAGTTAATGAGAGAAATTAGAGGTTGAGAAAGAGCGACCTCGGGAGGGACCTGCACCAATAGCTGCTTGACTCGACCGGTGACTGAGGGTGACCCATCAAGTGAAGTTCAGGGCAGAGGTTGGCAGTCAATGAGTGCTCTGACAAGGAAAGATATGTGTCACAATGGGGCTAACTGTTGAGAGAGATCCGGAATTCAAAACAGTCCTTTATGAAGGCCACGCCTGCAAGTACGGGGCCTGACCTATATCCGACTGCATCTGCGTGGGGGTGGGGGTACCCACCCATGTATCTCCGCTGATAACAGTCTCAACTCGATTGCTTGACCATGGAAGTGGAGAACTGTCGAGATGTCTCCAAATGCTTATCACGCGCAGACAGAGATGGCACCAAGGTTTCAGTTAGTAATACCTGCCCTGGCTCCCAGTGTGGCGCCCGGCCAGCTCAAACTCCAGAAAGTATGTTTTGCTATAATTGTGGAAAGATGGGCACATGAAAAGGAATGCCAGTCCCCAAAGACACTGACAAAGTTGCATATAGGCTACAAGGAGAGCTTCGGAGAAGAAATCAGTGGTTAAGAGGTGCGCGACATGATCCCAGTGAGGGCGCAAAAATGCTAATTCCACGTCCTTTTGTGGCAAGGTCAGTTGCCCAGGCCCCCACTACCGCCTCTCCAGACTGGTCCAGAATAGTGGGCCTTCCATGGAGACCACTGTAAAGGTGGAACGGAGTGTCTACAAGAGCTATATTAGACAGTGGTTCCCAAGTGACAATTATAATCAAGATTGGTATCAGAAGCATTTGTCAGACGCATCCTTACAACCATTAGAAGTGACTGCATGTAGGGGTTAAGTGAGAAGGCCTACCCTTCGGGTATATCGAATTTGGCTGTCTTCCCACCTCCGTAAGCTGGAGTGGCCGGACAAAGTAGAGACCCTAGCCTTAGTGTGTCCCCCACTGGACTGTATGATGGTGTCCCTTGTTGATTGGAACAAATGCTCATATTTACCGAAGGCTGGCACAGTTGTGTTATGAAAACAGGGTCAAAGACTAGTAGAGCTTAAGAGTTCGGCTTTAATTAAGAAGGCTCATGAGGCACAGAGAGATGCTGAAAAACAGAACCAGAGGAACCCGGTCGGAATTGTATGGAAGAAGGATCCTGAGTCTCTGATCCTGGCGCCAAATGCCCAGTGTACCTACAGGAGAGGTCCGTATCAGAAAGGATGTTAAGAATAAAATATTAATGTTGGATGCAAGGCGATGGAAAATTGCCAGAGGGACTGCTGGTCAAGCTAAGTATTTTGTCCGCTAGAGCCCATGCTTATGCCAGAAGGGTAATGGTCCAGTTCATAATGTGTCCTGAAAGAGACATTCGAGTAAACAGAGGTTGCATCCTGGCTAATGTGCATTGTGCAGACACTGCAAGTGCTACCCAGCAGCAAGAGTTCAAGGAAGGAATGACAGAGTAACGCCTGACTTGTTTGATTTCGCATCCCCCGCTGCCAGCGAATGGAAAGTGAAGATCAGTGAGAAGCTTGCCCAGAGAGACCAGGTGTTTTCTTTAAAGGAATGGGATGTAGGATGCGTGCAAGGAGCTGAGCACAATATCCGGCTGCATGACTGAAAGACCATTTCGTGAGAGGTCTCGCCTGGCACCTGCTGACATAGATGATGTGAGACGGCATCTGCAAGAGATGTTAGCTGCTGGTGTAATACAAGAATCCAGAAGCCCTTATGCTTCCCATTGTGGTAGTGAGGAAAAAGAATGGAACAGTAAGGATGTGTGTGGATTATCGCACCTTAAACCGGGTGGACTATCCCTGATCAGTACACAATGCCCCCATTCAGGATGCTTTGGACTGCCCAAACGGGAGCAAGTGGTTCTCTGTGCTGGATCTCCGCAGGGTACTATCAGATCCCGATGGCCCAGAGGACCGTGAAAAGACAGCCTTTATCTGTCCGCTTGGCTTCTATGAATTCGCTGAGGATGCCTCAAGGGATTTTCAGGTGCCCCAGCCACTTTTCAACGATTGATGGAGCGCAGTGGGGACATGAACTTACTAGAGTGCCTGTATACCTAGATGATGTTATTGTGTTTGGCAGCTCACTGGAGGAACATGAGAGCAGATTATTTAAGGTATTGGACCGACTGGAGGACTTTGTGCCTTAAACTGTCCATTGATAAGTGTCAATTTTTTTCAAACATCAGTAAAGTATGTGGGACACATAGTATCCACCGAGGAATAGAGACCGACCCAAGTAAAGTTGAGGCTCTTGACCACCTGGCCACAGCCCAAAAATCTAAAAGAACTGCAAAGATTCCTGGGATTCTGTGGTTATTATCGGCGCTTCATCAAGGACTATTCAAGAGTGATCCGCCCTTTACTTAACCTTACTCAAGGTATCCCAACCCACAAAAAATACCAAAAGTCAGCATCCCTCAAGACTGAAAGAGTGTATTTTCATCCAGTGAAGTATTTGGGGCCCGCTGGACTCTGATTGTGAGACTGCTTTTCATGAGATCATATATCAACTTACCCATGCTCCAGTGCTGGCCTTATGCCGATCCAAGAAACCGTTCCTGCACCCTGCATGCTGATGCCTAGCTTACAAGGGTTGGGGGGCTGTGTTGTACCAAGAACACGAGAATGGCCTGAGACCAGTGGCCTTTGCCAGTAGAACCTGACCCCATCCGAAAAGAACTATCCTGTACATAAGTTGAGAGTTCCTAGCTTTGAAGTGGGCTATTGTTGACCAATCTCCATGAGTACTTGTATGGGGCTAAAATACTAGTAAAACTGACAACAATCCTTTGACCTATGTGCAGACCTCAGCTAAGTTGGATGCCACTGGCCATAGGTGGCTTTCGCATTATCTACATATGACTATGCTCTCGAATACCGAGCAGGTCTGAACCACATAGATGCTGATGCTCTCTCCGAGGCCTGTTCCCCAGAATGATTGGGTCCGATTGGCAGAACCTGACATTCGGGCACTCTACTGAAGTTTGACAGGGAGGAACAAATGTCCACGGACGCAGTGGACTGCATGGTGGATTGCTTGGGAGCCTCTGAGAATTGCATACCTGCTGCTTATTGCCACTTTTCTGCAATAGACATTGGTGCACTGCCTCAGCTGGACAATGACAGTATTCATGGCTCTAATCCCGCGATCCCATGATCAAAGCAGCTTTAGAAGCCCTCTATGCAGGAAAAGATGTGTCCAAATTACGCTCCACTGATTTGAGAACTGCACTGTTATACAAGAAGGTCCAGTTGAAACTGATCAATAAACTGTTATACAGAGAAACAGTAGACAGAGGGGACAAGTAGACAAACAACAACTAGTGCTGCCCACTGCCTTCGAGACTCAGTACTGAGGTCCTTGCACAACCACATGGGGCACCTTGGTATAGACAGAACACTTGACTTGGTGAGATCCAGATTCTATTGGCCTAAGATGGGGGCTGATGTGGGCAACACATTCGAACTTGTAGTCGCTGCTTACAGAGGAAAGCTTTGCCCCAGAGGGCTGCTCCCTTGTTAACATCACCACCAGTGCACCCATGGAGCTGGTCTGTATTGATTTTCTAGTTTGGAGTCAGATCAAAGAAATATCAGTAATGTGCTGGTGGTCACTGACCATTTCACGAGATATGCCCAAGCTTTCCCCACCAAAGACCAGAAAGCATCCACTGTGGCCAAAGTACTTGTAGAAAACTTTTGTTCACTATGGGGCTCCACAAAGAATCCATTCTGATCAAGGAGAGACTTTGAGAGTCGCCTGATCAAAGAGATGCTTTCTCTGTGGGGAGTGCGAAAGTCCAGAACCACTCCTTACCACCCCCAGGGGACCCACAGCCTGAGCGTTTCAACGCTGACTTTGCTAGATATGCTAGGCACCTCTGCACCCAAAGGACAAGCCCAGATGGAGCCAACAAATTAGCACCCTGGTACATGCTTATAACTGCACCAAAGTGATGCCACTGGATTCTCCCCTACCGCCTGATGTTTGGAAGAGAAGCTCCGACTACCAGTAGATGTGTGTTTTGGGGTCCTCCTGATGGGGTTCAGGCTGACAACTATTTACAGTATGTGCAAAAGTTAAAGGCCCAGCTAACTCATGCGCACTCAACTGGCTCAAACCATGGCTGCCAAAAGAAATCTGGCCAACAAAGAAAGGTATGATAAAAGGTGAAAGCACAGGAACTCCAGGAGGGAGATCGGTATTGCTAAGAAATCTGGGATTGCATGGCAAGCACAAGATTGCTGACAGATGGCACCATCTCCCTCACATTGTAGTGGGCAAACTAGATGATCTGCCAGTGTACAAAGTAAGGCCTGAGAATAATTCAAAAGATGTAAAACAATGCATAGAAATCATTTACTGCCCATTGGACAAATCTTAATTGAGTCTGAGCCCCTAGAAGATGCCCCTCTGGACCAGTGACTAGAGCTGCTGCTAAGAAAAGATCAAGAAAGTCTGCACCTACAGAAGCAAAGTTAAAGTGTTCCCTCCACAAGTCCCAGTTGAGCATGACTGTCAGTCCATATCGGAAGAAAGTGAGAGTGACTTTGAATACTATCCTTCTTCCGAACTGAGTCAATTGTTTGTGGCAATCCCTAGTCAATACTGGAGACAAAGCTGGGCCTTCTGGACTGTTTAAGCCCCCAGCTTCATCCCTGGAGCCAATGCTCCCAGAAAGTGAAGTGCAAGCATCAGATCAGATGAAATGGAATCATTGTGCATGGTTGAACTGTTTGAGCTTTCAGGGAGGAAAATGATAGATTGGGGCAGACTGGTGATACAACCGAACAAGAAGAGTATTTTGAGTGCCCTGACAGTCCACTGCCAGTGTCCGAAAGCTCTCCATCGAGCCAAGTGTTGTGGACTCAGAAACTGTAACTCCTGGAGCTGAAAGTGCCCCAAGTTCTAGCCTCTCTACCCCATGGAGACTCCCTGACAAGTGTGGACAATGCTGAAAATGAGGCTCAGAGTGCAGAGACTGTAACAGTTCCCCTAGAAAGACTGGTCGAGCTGTAAAGCCTGTGGTGCACCTCAGTTATGATTCCCTTGGGAGGCCTGTGGTTGCCTCTCAATGTTGTCCATAAAGGAGTGTATGTCCCCGAGCTCATTGCCCAAACTGAGCGTCAGTGCTAACTCCAAGTTACTTGTGTTGCCCTCTAAGTATGGTGCCCTTGCCCCGTCCAGCCCCAAGGTAACTGATAGGAAGGGCCCCTTCTTCAGGTTTCATGGTACAAGAGGTAATAACTTGAGTTATGGTACAATGTGTATGTAATACTGTGTAAGAGTGACGTACTGCAATGTTTCAGAAATGTGTTCTTGGTAAAATGATATATTGACTGATGATTACATGTGCGAGCCTAATGCAAATGTATATGGTTGCAGTTGAAACTTATGGGGGTACTTGCTTGACGCGGACGTCAAGCTTTCCCCAGGCCAGGAAGGGTGTAACCCCCCTGCAAATGGGGGTTCCCAAAAGACTTCCAGGAGCTTGCTTGAATGCTCCAAGCCTGAATGGTGTTTGGCATTTAAGCCATTTATCAGTGAGTGTTTTAGAGCCCTGGTACTGTCTCTTTAAGAGCTGTCTGCTTGCAGACATAATTATTTGTATGGGGACTGTGTGCTTTCTCTGAGTACCACTCGAGCTGCTGCCAATTCACTTCATTTTGCAGTCACTAGGAGTGCAAAGGGAACCTATCTGAAAGATGTAACTGTTTGCCAGAAATTATTTAGAGTAATAATGAAATTACAGTTTGTCTAACCTGCTTTTTTAGTCAGAACTGTGTCTGCTAGTTCCCATTCTAGTTTTGAACTGCTGAACTGGACCAATCAGTGTGGGGTAAGCTAGCTCTAAAATGATGCCTTGGACGAATCAGAACTTGGACTCATAATCTGAGCCAGCCACAAGAGGATTGTATGGGCAGTGACTCTGGGAGATGTAGTTTAGACTTCAGTGCCTTTTGGACCAACAGCAGCAGTCTATTGTGAGTGACAGCCAATCCAGTCAAGAACTGGGAGGAACTCAAAGGAAGTGCCCAGTTTTGTCGGTTGGAGCTTCAGTTGAGCTTTGGCAGTGAAGAAGGAAGGAGCCCTGTGCTTTTTCAGTGTGCAGTTTTAGCCAAAACGTGTAAGGCCCAGAGTTCCGGTCTGCAGCTTGTGTAACAGCTTGTTAGGACTGAACTGGCCCTGTGAAAAGAATCAAAGGATCTCTGAAGAGTAGAAACCAGGCTCACCCTGTAGAAGACTGGAAGAATTGCTGAAAATTGCACTCGGTCTGTCAGGAACTGAATCTGCTGTGTGTTCTCCCGGTATTGTGCAGTAATTGCGATCGGATACAGATGCAGCCTGCCTGGTATAGTACTTTCTTTTATATGGATGTGTGAAGAGGTTTGTGTACCTCAAGTGAGCCCTGCTGACATTGAAGGACCCTATCTTATTTGGAGGTCGTGAGTACTAATTCAGGGTTGCTCCTCTGTTGAATTGCCACATTAAATCCAAATGGAATTACTGTACTGCTGACTGTTTAATTCTCCTTTTCTCTGTGAAAGGGCCCCTACCAGCTGCCACGGTTTGGACTAGCCACTAGGGCTTGGGTACCCAGGGACAGTAACTGATAGGGATAGGCCTGTGCACAGAGCCATAGGTAGATTATTAGAGTGATAAGCTAATTAACCTGATTTCCCCCTGTCCTTGTTATATCCCCCTAAATAAATCAGAGCTGCTTGTTTCAGCAAAGTTATACTGCCTGAGGTATTTGTCTATGTTAAAGTACTGTACTGTGATTGTTGCACTGTATCTCATTTCACAGGAGGTCCCAGTGCCGGAACCAGACCTGGGGGTAAGTGTATACTGTGAAGGTAATTCTGATATATTGTGTGGGCCACTAGTGGGAAGAAAGGGGGGTTGCAGTGTCCCAGAGGGCTGTGACCAAGTTAGTTTAACTATTGCAAACCCTGACCTCTGGGTGGAGGCACCCGCCATTGGATCCAGGCCCCTCAACCTGTTAGTGGCAAATCAGGCAGGGGTAGTAGCCCCTGGGATAGCGCCATCTAGGGGTTACATCGTGCACAGTAATGTTTGTCCTGTTTCTGATGCATATAATGTTTTAGTTGATTTTGTTTCTCAGGAGGTAGAGCAGGCTGCAGGGGAGCACTCGGTGGGTGAGCCTCTTAGATTAGGCCCCTCCGAACAAGAGTTAGAAAATCCATCTGTCCCTGATAATTTAGCCCCCATGTTTAAACTGTCAGACCTGTTTCAAAACAAAGGGGAACCTGCTCCCCATCGTAATGCCGTTCAGCTTTTATACAAAGGTGGATTGGAGTCCCTCTCTGATCGGCTACATGTCACCAGGGTTCTCTTTAATGGTGCAATGACATTTTTTTCATCCAAAATCTTTGCCCTTATTCATATAGGTAACTCTAACTTTGATGTTATTTTTAAAAATGTCTCAGGGTTAGACCGGTTTTGGGCGCAATATACTTTACAGAAAAACAACCCAGTCTGGATTCCTTTCCATGTTGTACCTCTGATGAAGCCTTTAGTGAAGAACATCATGGTTATGTTTAAGAACGAAGGCTTTAATGTGGCAAATATTCTGTTTTGGCTTCGTCAGAGGTGTGAAATCTTAGGTAGGCCCATCCCTACATTGGACAGTGAACATATTTGGGATGGGGGTTGGAGGATACAGATGAAATTATACACTACTAATACAGGCCCCGTGCATCTCCCCAGTTCCTTCTTTTTAGGCAGGGATAGAGGTTCCCTATTCTATGTTGAGCAGCCCCGTTCTTGTTATAAATGTGGTGCCCTGTACCTATATATAGTCCTGCATGTGACTCATTCATTGTAGTCATTGCCTGGACTTTGGGCATGCGGCTACTACATGCTTAAATCTGTTCAAATACAATCTCTGCAAAAACAGGGCATGCCTATAGGCGCTGCCCCTGGGCATCCCATAATAGGGAGGACTCCATCCCATGAAGGCCTCATTAACTCCGCACAACCCTTCAGGCAAAATGGGTAGCTGAGCAAAACTCTAGGGACTCTATGATACAGCACACTCACCCAGAGATACAAGACAGACAGGAAGACCAGACCTTGCCTTCCATGGATACCACCCCAGTGGGGACTCCTGAGGTTGACCCAGCTCCAGATATTAGGCCAGAGGAAGGGGAAGCTGCCCTGATAGCTACAGATAATGGCACTGATATGCCCCTCCCACCTTCTGAAAAAGATACTCTCTTTAATGTTGTGGCCCAGAAAAAATTACCTAGGACAGGGAAAGCACCTTCCAAACAGCCATCTAGGGAGGGTTCTAGGCCTTCAGCATCTTCATGGAAGAAATGGAACAAATTTGCCGCCCTCACTGTGGAAACCACAGATGGGGATTCAGGGGATGAGGGCACTAATACTTCTTCTCATGCCTCCACAGTTGATACTGAAGAGGGGGGCAGAGAGGACTCAATTGCAAAGAGAACACACCACAAAAGACTGTCAAAAGCCTCCTTGCCTGACTGCATATAATGATCTTTCCTGGGGTTTTGCTTTCCATACTTATCCCTCCTTTAAATGCATGGTCTATCACTTTTAACGCTTAATGTGAGCAGCATTAAGAGCATGTGGAAGCATTCAGCAGTTATGTTCACCTTATCAGAAAATAAACACGATATAGTGGGTATCCAAGATACTAGATAAAAACTCATTTTGACCTGCAACAGACATCAAAGTCATGGACCTTAGACCCTTCATTCTGTTCTGTGGGAATGGATCTTGTGACTGGGTGGGCGTACTTCTAGCAAACCCTCTTTTTAGGGTGTCCCGACTAGTGGCTATCCATCTGGGTAGGGCCCTGTTGTTAGATATTTCATATCTGTCTTAGTGCTTTCATATTATTGTCACTTATGCACCGCAAGCCAAAGCACAAAGGGTAGTCTTATTCAGGGAAATTCAGCCATACTTACATACTTCCCGACTTATTATTTGGATGGGGGATTTTAGCTGTGGTTTACCTCAGACTGACAGGGGACTTCACACGTCTAAGTTATATTGTGATTCTACTGAGCTAAAACAGATTATTACTACTGCGGGTTTGGTGGATGCCTACCGGCAACACCACCCTTCAGGTGGTTACACATATTTTAGGGGCTCACTTAAAACATGAACAGATTAATTTTTATATCTGCAATGTTGCATATTCAGGAGATCAAGACAAGAGGATACAAATTCTCTGATCACAATTCTGTTAGCATGAGGTTCACTTGGGAGGGTTCCCCACATTGTAAGAAGGGCTCCTGTAGGTTTTGTGTCATAAGGGCGATTGTGGAAAGGCAGTTGTCCTTATGGTGAGTGTATATCGCCGAAGTGCACCCGGTGACAGGAACAGCAGTGCAAGGACTCAGGTATGTCCTTTATGCAGTGGGCTGTACCCCCTGCACCCCCCTAATTTTAGATTCTCATCTCCAGGGGGTGCATGTCGGGAGGGGGGTGCATCAGTGAGCAAAAAAAAAAATCCCCATCTCGGGCCAGGCACAACAATATATGCCTGCGCCTGGATCCAAACCCTGTATTTCCACCATGCCATGGCTAACCATGGCACCACCCCTCACAAACCTACCCACCCTTTGCTCATTGCACTTGCCCCCCAACATGTATACACATAATGACATCCCGTCACATTTCGAGAACTCCTCACATCAGTCACCGCAAGTGGGTCACCATTTTGGTAGGTGCCCACTTGCAGGTAGCTGAACTCACAGGATACCCTCCTGGAGATTGAATGAGTCTTTATTTACAGATCCAGTGGAGGCGGAGGAGGGAGTGGTCCGCTAGGCTATCTGTGGAGGAATGCTACGATAATATTCTGGACTGGTGGGACGATACTAAAAACACATGCCATGCCCTTTTTCAGAATCAAGCACATTCTGTGGCCAACACAGAGTATCAAAAATACCTTGCTGTCAGGCATCAGTTGCAGCATTTGATTTCACAGGCTGAGGTTTCCAACTTGGACTGTTTTTTTTTTTTTTTTTCCATTTGTTAACTGGGTAAATGACACTGGACCAAAGGCCCTTTTTCAGGACCAACCCAGAACATCAATACAAAAACAGTTACAAAATAGACAATACACAATATTTTAACAAACATTAGATATTACAAATACATTGATACTTCAACAAAAGAAATTCTATCAATTTTTTCTTAAAACCATCAGTTGATGTTGCCTGTCGAATAATCAAAGGGAGTACATTCCAATGAAGGGGGCAGCAACAGAAAAGGCACGGGAAGCAATTTTCAATTTAGATAATTCAATAACTGATGTGATACCATCAGATGAACGCAGACTAGAGGGAACACTTCTCAAATTAATTAAACTATTAAGTGGAAATTGGGACCCTAAATGACACTTTGAAAATCATACAACAAAACAAATATTCTCTTGCAAGGGAAGACAACCAACCTAACCTAGAATACAAAAAGCAATTATGTAATCGAGGAGATTCTAATAAATCAAATCGACAAATATTATTATAAGCCACCTCAACAATTGCAATTCCTACTACCCAACCCCAAATAAATATGAGAAACATAATCATAAAGTGGTAATAACGAACCTACAGCTATGGCTTTTCAAACCTCATAAGAAAAATAATCCTTATATTTATATAACAGACCTAACCTTTGATTTATTGTATGGATAACTGAACAAACTTGAGGGGAAAAAGTCAAACTAAGATCCAGCAAAACACCAAAATATTTAAAAAGAAAAACCTGTTCGATAACCTGTCCGTTTTGATCAAACAAACTTAATGTTGGATTTGTACTTAGCGTTCCCTTGGTTGCAAAAACCATAGATTTCATCTTAACTGAATTCAAAACTAATGAATTACTCAAAAACCATGTACAAACCCTGCCAAAATCATCACTTAATACAGTGGATATTTCCTCAAATGATTTCCTGACAGTAAATTATCAGATCATCTGCATACAAAATTGTTTTACATTTTAAACTAACAGTGGGAAGTTTATTTGCAAAAACAGAAAGCAACAAGGGGCCCAATATGGACACCTGAGGGATACCACAGTCAATCAAGGATACCTTTGAAGAATGAGAACCAACATTAACAAATTGTAGGCGGTTTGTCAAATAATCTCTTAACCAAGCCACTGCAGTTCCAGAAAAACCCAAATCCCCAATTTCTGATAAATTAAATCATGTTCTAACAAATCAAAGGCTTTTGTCAGGTCCACAAACACCACCTCAGTCATATGGCCTTTGTCAAAGCCCCTTAGGGCAGCGTTTGAGAACCCTCCAAGGCAGTACCAGTACTATAATTTTTTCGGAAGCCATGCTGATGTGGTAAAAGCAACCCATTTGAAGTGAGGTAGTCATGTAGCTGACTAACCACCACTCTCTCTAGCATCTTACTCAGGGGATTTAAAATTGAAATTGGTCTGAAATCATCAAGTGAGGCTGCTTGTGCTTTTTTGGGAATAGGCACTACTCTCGCCAGCTTCCAATCTGATGGAAATTGACAGTACTGTAAAGAAAAATTAAAAAGAAAACAGAGTGGTTTAACAATAAATGGAATTGCTAAACGGAAAAATCTACCGCCCAACCCTCCCCCACAATTACTGTATTTATTTGGGAAACTATTAACAACTGCAACATGTCTTGCTCAGTTAGCTTCCTAAAATTAAAAAAAGGCCTACCAATCAATTTAGGGTCCCTCTGAACTTCCTCATTACCCATCTGATTACCAGCCCCTCTGAATTTAGATAAATATGAAAATTTCTGAATAAGTAAATTAGCTATATCTACAGGATTAGTAACATTAACATTATCTACTAATAAACTACCAATATTTGATTCAGACTTTGGAGAAAGCAAAACATTTATATTCTCACAAAAATGTTTAGTATTTGCCCAATTAGTCTGAATTTTATTTAGAAAAACTCTTTTAGTTTTATTACAAGTTCCAAACTTTATTTCTAATACAACAGTACTGATTTAACAAATGTAAAGATGGGTTCCTCTTATATACTTTCCACAAAACATTAACTTTTTAATCAAGGCCTTAATAGTGGGTAGACCATTGATTAGAAGCACCTCTGTATCTCAGTTTCCTTTCTGGAAACCGTTCTTGAATTGGGAGAAGTTGATTGCAAAAATAATCCAATGCAAGATCAATATCCGGAATGCAATCTAAAAAAGTCCAGGCAATCTGGGACAGAAGATGGTACAAGTTGTCAAAATTAACATTTTTAAACGAACGAGACTGTACTAAACGTGGAGGAACCTTTTTATGACAAAAATGTATTACTGCAAAGGTGGCCATGTGATCACTAACCGCATCAGGTAACACACCAGATGCGGATATGTGATCCCTACCATTTGTTACTATCCAAGCCAAAACTGAATGATTTAATGTATGAGAATTTAGTCATGTTGGGTCAATAATACAGTATGCTGATATAAACCATAAGAGGCCAACATAGATTTTAAATTCCAATTCAGATTCATGTCCCCTACTAAAATAAAATCATGTTGCTGAAAATGAGAGACAAATCCAAAAATTCCTTCAACCCAGACTGGCCACAACTTGGTGGATTGTATAAACATCCAACATTAAGGTATTTAACACCACCCAACAATTCGAAGTAATAGCCATTCAGTTTCAAAGGAACCTTCAGAACCTGAATTAACAACAACTGTATGAAAAGTATCCCTATAATAAATAGCTGCCCCACCTCCCTCCTTCTTTCCTTTCTGCTCTCAAAATATGATACCCAGTAACAGCACAAAAGTTATCCGGTATTGCAGGTTTACGCCATGTTTCTGTCACGGCTAACAAATGCAGCTGATAGATGGATACAATATATTCCAATTCAGGTAACTTAGGAAGAAGACTCCTGGTGTTCATATGCAAAATCCTAAACCCATGGGAATTTACACAAACATAAGCTGAGCCATGACCAGAAACATCCCCAGGGATACTACCATTTTCCGGTCCTGGATTTCTCTCCACATCCCCAGCTAGCAACAACAAAGCTAGCTTTATTCCCTGTAAGCATTCCTTAACTAAAATATAACTATAACCATATATGCCATGAACCACAACACACCCACAGGCACGTATGGTCTGCATTTGATTATGCAACATCTGCCCAAATTCCATAACTTCACGGTCTTGCACTAACCAACAGGACATTGTGAAATCTTTGGGGCCATAACTATAGGCCTCCTCTTGTTTACCAGTTAATAGCTTTACCCCATCACAAATACACAACCCCCCATTAATAATACACCCCATGCTATTACCAAGTACTTAAACTCCATATTCTGAGATTACAACATGTGCCAACAGAGTAATGCCCTTGTATCCACTGTACTCCGACTCCCACTGACTCCCTTTACAAGAGTACTTTTCTGCACTTCCCCACCACAAGCCGCTGCTTAGACACCACCGCGTCTATGCAGAGCTGGATTTTCAAGCTTTCTCCACAGCCAATCAGGCTGCCACCACCAATCGGGAGGGAGAGGGTGTGGCAAGGGGTTCAGGAATGAAGTCTGCAAGTACGCACAGGTGGACCAAGGTACCTGAGCTCAGAGTAAAACACTGAGCAGTGAGCACTTATGGCAGGATTTAAACAGCTGCACAGGGCAAAACGGCAACTTAACTAATTAGCCCCTCAGTTCAGAACAGTGAAGTAGCACACATTAAGGAACACTTCATTTAAAACTTAGCCAGTTCCTGGACAAATTAAAAAGTTTCAGCAGTAACTTGCACACTATGTAGCTCGGAGTCAATTTGCCATATAACATCAATGATCGTAAGCAGCAGCAGAGCTCAGTGCTCACAGTCAGCAAAGCATCGTCTTAAAGTACAGTCACTCTGCACAAATTCAAACACAGTTCCACTTTAGATGTATACTCAGCTGTGACCAGCAGTTTTCCCTCTGACCATATAACGTCAGGGTGTTCAGCCCTTGCATAAGGCTCCAACAGCAATTTGTGCACACTATAGTGCACAGATTGCTACACTTAAATCCCAGGTGGCAGCCCTCCAGTACAATAGGGAAAAGTCCCTGTCACAGGTGCTCCGTTTTGGTACCCAACTAAAAAAAGGGTCCTTAGATCCTTTCAGAGAGTGCAAATCTAGGGTGCAGCACAGATTTATAGAATCTTTCAGGGATACTTCGGGACGTAGGTGACTGATCCAGGTCACTTGTTAAAAGTGGTAGAACATCATCTGGTTTGTCAGTTTGGTACCCGACACCAGACCAAGCAGTCCGGCACTCTACGGGATGAATGGTCCTTACCACAGGTCTCTCCTGTGGATGCCCAGCACCTTATACAACCGATAACTGTAGCTGATGTGGAAATTGCCATTAATGGTTTGAAGTCCGGTACAGCTCCTGGCATGTACAGTTTTGGTGCAGAGCTTTATAAACTTTTTCGGGACAAATTAACCCCAGCCCTGGCAACTTTATTTGATTTCATATTAGATACTTCAGTATCCTACCTTCATGAATGAAGCTATTTTAGTAGTAGTATATAAAAAAGGTCCTAAGGAAAATATTGCAAATTGGAGACCATTAAGTCTCCTGAATACTGATTTAAAAATCCTTTGTAAAATTCTGTTAGCAAGATTATCTATAGCTGCTGACTACTTATTTTCCCCTGTTCAAACTTGTGCTGCTGCAGGGAGGAAACAACAAGAGAATCTTATTGTGCTAAGGGAGTTTTTCTATAGGGGGAACAAGGGGATTTATGAGGGTATGTGTCTGGGTTGGACCAGGAGAAAGCTTTTGACAGGCTGGCACATGACTACCTTTTTTCAGTTTTAAGGGCTTGCGGGATACCAGATACATTTGTCTCTTGGATTCAGGTTATGTATCAAGAGGCTGTCATACTTCTGTGTGTTAATGGGTGAACTGGGGTTCCCATACCAGTTTGTAGGGGGGTCAGGCAGGGCTATCCTTTGAGCCCCTTATTGTATGCCTTCGGCATTGACATTTTGATTTGTCAGTTGTTGCAGGCAGTGTCTATTCGGGGTCTTACACCTGTGCTGGATTTCCCACAGGTTGATGTCCTTGCTTATGCTGATGATTTGGTGCTGACCTTAGCACCAGTTGCCTGTTAAGACTCTCTGACTGACGTGTTTCAAACTTTCTTCACTTTGGGGGAGTCACGTGATGCCTTGGAGCTAGCTGCTGCACTTGCTACCTGCTCCCACCTCTCCTGCTAATTACTGGTGATTCCTGTGGTCTTTTCATTGAGTCTGCCACTTTAGACTCCTGCAGTAGCTCGTACACCTTTTGGTCATTGATTAGTCCATTTGTGAGATTTCTCTCCGCTGGAAAGGACGCTCGAAATGAAGCAGGTCTTGCCGCCCCATACACCTCCACTATCTCGAAAAAAGTAACAAGAAGGTCAAACCTCAAGGGGCTTCCTCCAGCCATGCTGCAACTACCACTGCACCAGCCCACCCTCATGGAAGAAACATTTTTGGCTAAATTGCAGCCACTCAGAGAGCTTATGCGGTCATTTTCAGAGGAGATGAAATCCCTGCGGGCTGATTTAAACTCAGCCACGAGGAGGGTGGGGAATGTGGAAGCTTGAGTCTCCTCCATGGAGGTTTGGAAGGACAGAACAGAGCCTGAAATAATCCTGTTATGCCAGAAGCTGTCAAGGGTGGTAGGAAAACTGGAGGGCCTAGAAGGGAGAAGTAGGCACAATACTTTAATCATTTTTGGCCTACCTGAGGATGCAGAGGCTTCTTCCTAGTGTTGTTCACCAGAAACTGTTAGAACAAATAGCAGGTCCCTCCCCAATCACTCCTGCTATGTATGTAGTGGAGCAGGTGCATCGTCTCTGTGGGCAAAGCACTGAACAGGAGCTCCCCTTGCCCATTTATCATTAAACTTCTCAGCTTTTTAGATAAGCAACATATATTGCAAAAGTGTAAAGAGTTAAGAGATATCATGGGAGGGTCAGCGCCTACGTCTGTCTCAAGATGTATCTGCTACTGTGTGGCAGAAGAGGATGTCCTTTCACCCCATTGTAGTGAAGCTGCTTGCTGCCTCCATTAAGTTCAGGTTGCTGTATCCGGCTAAGCTACAGATCTACTGTAAGGATTCATGGCACTCCTTTGAAAATCCAGAGCAGGCTACTATGGATCTGAAGAGATTACTTCCTGACTTGTTTAGTGTACCATGAGCCATGTTTCAGTGCTTTGGGTGAGCTGGCGATGTTTGACATACGGGAACAGTGTTTTCATGCAAGAAGTGATTTCAAGTAGTGTTCTTTGTCTACGTCCTATCGCAAGTATGGACTTCACCAAGCTTTCTTTGTATGATTTTCTCCAGTCGGGCTAAGGCAATGGCCCGCCGTAGACCTTGTCTTTTTGCAGCAACTACGGGTAACTGTGGGCCAGGAGGTGCGAGTCCCTCATCTTAAAGTGACCATTAGGCCTGGCAGATAACGTTTTTGTTTGTTATATAACCCTGCAGTATATATATACACCCCCCTGTCAGTTTGTTACTTAGCCAGGGCATTGACACTGTTTGAACTTGTGGGACTAATGCTCGATTAAGTTTTGTATTTTCGGGATTTCACACTGTAGGAACTCATAGAAGCCTAAGAATTTAGACTTGTGGGAGGGAGGAGCGGGATATGCAGAGAAGTGTAGCAGATGGGGCTGGCACGAGCTAAGAATATGGGAGTGATGTCTCCCCTAGAGTTTCATTTTGATATTGGGACGCTGTCTTGTTCTTATGGGGGAGTTTTGCTTTGGGGAGGGGGAGCCTGGGAGTGTGGGATTCGTTTGTCTTGGGGATTTTGGGGGGAGCTGGTTGGGAGGGGGGACAACAGTGGAGCTACCAGTTTATTGTAGTGGTGGGTAGGTTTTATCTTCAGGTACAGTGTTCAGGATGAGATCTGTATATGGCTAATATGTTAAATGTTGCCTCCTGGAATGTCAAAGGGGCCAGGTCACCTGCTAAAAGGCATCAAATAATCAATCACTTGCAGCATCTCCAATGTCAAGTCATTTTTCTCCAGGAGACCCATCTTCTTTCCACCGAGGGCAACCTGTTTCGTAGACATTTCGTGGGACAGGTCTACACAGAGGGCTGCACCACGGCTAGTAAAGGAGTGGCCATTGTAATATCCAGGTAGGTATCTTTCCAAAGTCAGCAGACTTTTATTGACCCCCAAGGCAGATATATCTTCATAAAGGGGACTTTAAACCACACGGAAATAGTCCTAGGGAGTATATACGGACCTAATTTGGCAGCTCCCTCTTTTTTCATGGAATTGACAAACCAAATCTCTCAGCTCTCCTCGATCCTCTAATAATAGGGGACTTGAATGTTGTCCTGTCCCCAGATCTAGACAGGTCGGGAGAGGGAGGTTGTCTCCTGCTCTCTGGAGCAACTTTCACTATGCAACATGATCCAAACTCTGGGGTTTTGTGACCCATGGTGGATCCTGCACCGCAGGACAAAGTTTATACTTACTATTCCACCGCTCATGGCTCCTACTCCAGGCTGGACCTCTATCCTTATAAGCCGTTCCCTCTTCCAGGTGTAAGTGAGGGGAGAGGGGCCCAGGGTCCTTTCTGTCCATTCTCTGGTCTGGATTTCCTTATTCCTTAATGCCAATTTGGAGAGGGATCCTGTCTGGAAGCTTAATAACCAGCTGTTTAATGATAAATTCCTGGTCGAGTGGGTCAAAGATTTGATCTCTATATGACCAGCATATCACAGGTTCTGTAGGTAAAGCTGACTTGGAGTGGGCTGCCTGCAAATGTTTTATTAGAGGAGAGCTTATCAGGTTAGCCTCTAGCGCAAGCAAGTTCACACCTTGCTGCCTGCCAACCTCATCCACCAGATTACTGCTATTGAGAATGGCCTCTCCCACAGATGTCAGAAGACACCCTATAAAGTTTGTCAGTACTAAGGGATAAATATCTGACTTATTAAGGGAAAAGCTGAATATGCAGTTTTATAGACTAAGGCAAAATACATAGATCGGGAAACAAAGCAGGTAGGCTGCTGGTTCTCCGCTTGCAGCAGGTGGAGGCCTCCAGGCTGATTACTGCCATCAAATCCAAAGATGGCTCCTCCGAACCCAGCCTAGGGAAGTTGTTCAGGAGTTGGTCCTATTTTATGCTGACCTGTATGGTCCTAGAACTCTGCACTGCTCCAAACCAACCTTTCCACTTACCTTAACCAGTCTGCACTTCCGTGTTTATTGCCTGAGCAACAAGACATTTTAGCCGGCCCATTTTGGAGTCCAATCCAGCATGCTATTTTGAACTTGGCTCCGACAAGTCACCAGGCCCAGATGGATTTACACCTAACTTCTATAGGATATTTGTAGATCAGTTCACGCCCCTTTTGTTCCGATTTTTTGCCTATATCCATGAGCACGGAATTTCTGATCCCAACCTCCTTGAAGCCCTTATTGTGATATTGCTTAAACCTGATAAATCCCCAGAGTCCATCTCTAATTATAGGCCTATTTCACTGATTAACTACGACATTAAAATTCTCGCTAAAATCCTAACTACCAAGTTAATCCAAGTGTGGGAAGGCCTACTCTCGTGAGAAGGTGGTATTTGTTCCTATGATCCTCAATGGACAATTTCAGGAAAATGTCTATATCTTCTCTGCATCCAGAGGGTCTGCCATTCCTATGGCATTGGTCTCTTGGATGCAGAGAAGGCATTTGATAGAGTGGACTGGAACTTTTGTTCATAACCTGAGGTTTTGGATTCTACATCCTTTATAAAGTGGATACAGGTATTGTACTCTGCACCCTCAGCGAGAATTTCTTGTAATGGAGTGCTCTCTAATCCAATTCCACTTGTGTCTGGTACCAGACAATTGTCCCTTTCCTCTATTCTTTTTAATCTTTACTTAGAACCCCTTCTTCATAGACTCAGTACTTCCCCTGAAGTCACCGGTATACCGGGTGGGCCAGAAACTTTCTTGATGTTAGTTTATGCAGAAGATATTATGCTTCACATGACCCATCTGTCTGTCTACCTCCCTCCCAGCTGCCCTTCGAATTATTGATGACTTCGGTCCTTTTCTAATTACAAGCTTAATCTTAGTAAGACAGAAGTCATGCCCCTTACAATGTCTGTTAGTATACAGGACCTGGTATCATTAGGGGTGGCCTGGTTCCCTCAGTCAATTAAATATCTCAGGCTCCAGTTAGCTAGAGACGACTCCATTATGCATAAACTTAATTTCGAGAATTTGATACAGCGTATCCAACAGGACCTCCATTGATGGCAAGCTCTCCCTCTGACCCTATGGGGCCATATCTCTGTCATCAAAATGAATGTGCTGCCCCGGTTATTTTCCCCCTTCATATGCTGCACTTCTGGCTTCCACTGAAATGGTTTCAGAGGCCCATGTAATTACTCAGTTTATTTGGCAAAATAAAGCTCCAAGGAGGGTATATAGAAAGCTGGCTGCACCAAAGCATTTGGGGGTATTAAATGTCCTCACTTTTTGCTTTTACTACTTTGCTAGTCACCTAAGTAAACTACTTCAGTGGTTTCTTCCTCGCCCCTGGACCCTCCTTCTGATATAGGCCTCCTTAGCTTGATTTGAAAATTTGGCTATTGCTTCAAAATGGTTTATCCTTGCTATCTGTACCATATACTCCCTGTAGCAGATTACTGCCTAAAGTGAAGGAGTCGTGATGGGCATCTCTACGGTATACTCCCAGTTTTGGGCACTAATTAAATCTCCCATTTCCGTGATATTTCCCAACCCATCCTTCACAACTTGAATTTTAACATTGGAGGCAGACCCTTAAAGCAGACTGGCTCCCCAACTGACCTCCATCAGTGTTCAAGACCTGCTGGAGGCAGGGGTACTATTTTCCTCTGCAAGTATCTTAACTTTGCTTATGTGTGGGAGTAAGCACATTTTCAAAGTTTTTCAGCTAAGACATGTTTTAATCCAGTGGTTTGGTCAGGGCAGGTGGACCACCGATTTCTCAGGAGTTTTCTCTTCAGCTCTCCCTCTGGTATCCCAGAAACATGCAGTATCCTCCTTGTATGCCTTATTATTCTCCAGTTTTGCCCTGGAAATAAACGTTTCTTCCCCTTATTGGGACCAGTTGTTTTCTGTTTCCCCTCAACGCTGGCAATCTATATGGGTAGGTACTTACCGTTATGTTACCCAGGATAGGGAAAGGCTTACCCAGTTTAATATTTTGAACCACCTGTATTACACCCCAAAAAGCTGGCTCATATGGGGCGTGTTGCACCCTTCCGACTGCACTAGATGTGGTCAAGATGTGGACTCCTCCTGCATATTCTCTGGGATTGTCCAAAGTGGCCCCTTTGTGGAAATTAATTGAGGCCTGTGCAGACCCTCTTTGGGCCTACAGGGCTATTCCAACTAGAGATTTGTGGTCTCGGGATGTGGGTCTTTTTCTTGTTTTAGAGCCATTATTACATGGCTTTAATTTCCTCTCTCCTGAAGAAGGTGGTCCTCCGGCACTGGCTGGATCAGTCCTCGATTTCTTATGTTAAGTGGTTGCAAGAACTGCTTCATAACCTTCGTGTAGAGCATTTAATTGCTCATCTTTGCCATAGACCTCATAGTTTTGATAAAAAATAGGGCAAGTTGTATACATTGTATATGGTGGGGGCTCTATCTGATTGGTTTACATGGAATGGTGATGTGTCCAGTTATTTTCCTGTGACCTGGAATAATCCACATCTGAAACTGAAGTCCATCTTTTATTTTAAAGCTTACTGCTGGGGTTGAAGCTCAACTGGGTGGTGGTGGGGTGGTTACATTGTTGGGGGGAAGGCATTCTGGCTTTGTTCATGTATTATGTATCTGGTCAGTATGGTTGTAATCTTTATCTTCAATAAGGTTTAATAAATTAAAAAAAAAAGCTGTGTCCTCTATATCTGGGGCTACCATTAATATTACTAAGAGTAGAGGGGTGGTTTAGGTAGCACTCCTATTCCTGATTCTGGTGTCTTTCTGGAATTTCAATCATCGTGAGAACCCATGAACATCATGGGATTGGAATTTGGACCTGGGGATCTAGCCATATTGAATTGGACCACTGGATTGGCATGTGCGGATAGATTAGTGGCGGGTTGAAAAGCGAGCAGCTTCCAAGAAAAAGAGGGTGATCATGATTAAGTCCTTTCATCCCTATACTACTGTATATGGGTCAGTATATCCACCTCCTTGAAATTGCTTACCAGGTTGTACAGTGTGTTCTTTCAGGCCTCTGGGGCTGTAGGCTTAATCCAATTAAAAGAGAGCTTACATATAAAATAATTCCGAGGGAGGGGTGAGCATGGTTCATCCAATTGCCTTTTCTTTAGTCTATTTGGAAGTTGTAATTTAGGCAATGCACTCACGTCCAGGGATAAGGTCTGGAAACCTTCATGCAGTGGTTACAGCCTCATCTTCAATCCTGGACACACGGCCGTTCTAGACAGTTGAAAGTGGGGACACGCTTCCAGCATATGGAGTGGACTGCCTCAAGAATTCTATAACGTGGAATTAACTCCCTTCAGTATCAGACCTGGGATCAGAAAACTATATATAAGCACATAATCTCCATAGAGGGTCAGGGGAGTTAATTTCCACAGTGTCCTGCCTCACAGAAATTGATAGTACTTTGTCAATTAGCTAACCCCAGGCTCCCTTCCTTTGCCTGGGATATGGTATGGTTAGGGAATTATGGTAGGCTGAGCGTTAAGGAAAATAATAAGCATAAACAGGTGTCAGAAAGATATTGTCCTAGGGACAGTTGCACTCAAGTTATTGAGACAGTCACATCCCTTTCTAGAATGCCCGTATGTGACCCTTTGGTGAGCATATCTTGCTACAGAATGGGCTGAACCCCGTTTCACTCACCTTACCTATGCAGAAGTAATGTATGGCCCTGCACTGGGTTCTTGGGGTAACTACCATCAGGATACCATTTATGTAATATTTGCTGTCGTAAGATATTTCCTGTGGCAGGCTCATTGTATGTGGGTACTGCAGCAGAGGGTTTTGACTAACATGGAGATTTTGCATAATGTTAAAAAATCTTTAAACCAGATTCTAAAACTGGATATGGAGCATTTTTCAAATGAAGAGGTCAAACATTTATGGGTTAATTGTGATATATGGCTGCATGAGCATATGTAATTTTATGAGACCTAATGCACTTATTATTGTTTGTTTTCTTTGGTGATGGGTGGGTTTCTTGAGAATAGTAGTGAAATGATATTAGCATGATTATGAGGGTGTTATTTTCCTTTAAGGTTTTGGTCTGATGTTTGCTTGTTCATGTTTGCTGTATTTTGCTTTGTGATGATGTCCATCTTTCAATAAAATTCCCTACTCTTCGAGAAGTGCCATGAGATCTTTAACATCTGCCTGAACTACCACCAGAACCTCGGTTTAACGCCTCATCAAAGACAGCACCCGGAGTGCAGCACCCCACTCATGCTGCACTACAGTGTCAGTATTGGGATTTAACCCAAGTGCCTGGTGTGGGAATAGAACCCACAGCCTTTTGATTTCCCAGCCTCAGAGGCGAATGTGCAACCTGCTGAGCCACTGACACTCCTACATCATGCCCAATTACCTCCACTATTCCTCTGGTTTCCCAGAGGCAGCCTGCTCTGCCTCCACTACTGCTTCAGTGGACGTGGCAGCTGTGGTGCAAACAGTCTTGGAAGTAATGAGGGGATCTCAACCTTCCAATCCGAGAGAGATGGGTCACCCTTCCCGTTCTCCCACTTCTCCACCTAAACACTTTCAAGGTGATAGAGATCCTTCTCCTGCTTGGTGTCCCCCAGTCCTATGAGGAAGAATATTTCTCAGAAGAGACAGACTTTCCTGAAGATTTTCCGGGAGATCTTGAGGATTTTGAACCCCGGACCTGACTCATCCTGTCTCTACTCTCTCCTCTTACATGATTATGCTTCCCGTCAGGCAGCTGCCTCTCCTCCTGATGACCAATCTTTCCATGAGATGATGGTCCAAATTCAAAAAATCATGGGGTTTTCAACTATGAAGCATGATAAAGAAAGGACATGACCGACTACCTTGAACTCCCTGAGAAACTTGTTGTAGTGGTACCTCCACTTATATAAACTTATCAAAATGTGGAGCTGGCTGCTTGGAATCATCCCTCAGCTGTTCTGGCAATTCCCAGAAAGGCGGCTCGCTTTTATCTGGCTCCTCTCGACCATCCTTTCCTTTCTGCTACCCCTGAAGCTGATTCAGTAGTAATTACAGCTGCTCATGACTGAACCAAGCGTCAAAGCACATGAGCTCCTTACCCCTGTTAAGGAATCCCACCGTATTGATTACCTCAGGAAGAAGGTATTCCTGGCAGGTACCATGAACTCTCAGAATCTTAAACTATATGGGACACATGGTTAAATACCAATGTACCCTCTGGTCCTCTGCTATAGAACTACTCAGTAAACTCCCTTCTTCTCAGGAGAAGGACCAGTTATTGGCAACAGTTTCAACTGGCAACTCCATCTCTCGACATCTGCTCCATTCGGGGTACAATGTGGTGGATGTCTCTGCCTGTATATCAGCCACAGGTGTTGCCCTCAGACGACATGCTTGGTTACACACATCAGGTTTTACACCAGACTTGCAGCACAAAGTGGTAAATGCTCCCTTTAATGGGTCCAAACTCTTTGGCCCTGGCACCCAGATGCTCCTGGATGATCTCCAGGCTTCAGGTCAGACTTTACATATAGTACATGGCATGTATCATTCCATCGTACCAGTACCGCTCACAATCCTGCTTTTAATCAAAGAGAGGCAACAAACACAGAGGTACCTATAAAAGTGGATTCCATGGTTGTTCTTAACCAACATCCAGGACCACCACTCCTACCTCCAAGGGCTCCCACTCCCACCCCTCGGGAGAGGCCGTTCAGCCTACTTCCCAGTGACCAGTTAGGGCTTTGTCCAGGCTTCCTCGGCCAGGCCTCGGATGCCATGGGTGGTTGCTTTGCCCTCCATTTAGAGGCCTAGCAAACGGTAACATCAGACGAGTGGGTGCTTCAGATCATCCGGATAGGGCATACGTTGGCGCTCACCTCCTTGCCTCTCCCTGAACCTCCTCACTCTGTCTCCTACCCACCTGACCATATCCCCATCCTTTAAGAGGAACTTCAGGCACATCTTCACAAGAATGCCATATGTCTTGTTCCTCCTTTGGACTGCCATCAGGGATTCTACTTCTATTTTTTTCTGATACCCAGATGCATCAGGGATCTCAGAACAATACTAGACCTCAGACAAGTGAACCTACATATACATTATAAGAGGTTTCAAATGGTCACTTTAACATCCATCATGCCAATGTTAAAACAAGGGGATTGGCTATGTGCATTAGACATGAAAGATGCCTACCTGCATATCCACATACACCCCGCTCACCACCGGTTCCTTCATTTTTACCTGCTAGGACTTCACTACCAATTTTGGGCCCTCCCGTTCAGCCTGTCATCCACCCCAAGGGTCTTTACCAAGTGCCTAGCGGTGGTGGCAGTGGCCCTTCGATGGGACAGACACTTTGTCTTCCCTTACTTAGATGATTGGCTCATAAAAGCAGACTCCAAAACGTCCCTGCTTCTGTCCCTTCAGGTAACCCTCACCCTGTTCCAGTCCCTGGGAATTACGGTCAGCTGGCCCAAGTCCAACCCAACTCCTAACCAACAGCTCCAGTACATCAGAGCAGTTCTTGACACCACCTCTGCCAGGGCTTACCTCCCTGCCAACAGGCAAGACAGACTTCTGTCTCTGGCCTCCCAGATACAAAATCAGCAATTTATCACAGCCAGATGCCTGTTATGCCTTTTGGGACATATGGCCACAACCATCTCTGTGGTGGTATTTGCCTGTCTAAACATGGGACCAATCCAGTGGACTCTTTCAAGTCAGTGGAGGCAAAAAACTGGGGATTTCAAAGACAGAATCTGAGTCACTCCCGGTTTACACTCGGCCCTCGACTGGTGGACCCATTGTGTCAACCTATCTCAGGGCATGCCCTTCCAGTCCCCTCCTCCCCAGCAGATGTTGACCGTGGATGCTTCCTCCGATAGCTGGGAGGCACACCTGGGTCCTTACAAGACGCAAGGCAGGTGGCCCCTGTACTCCATCCCTCCTCATATTAATCTACTGGAAATGATAGCAGTCCACCTCATCCTTCAGGCTTTTCGACCTCACCTCGCTCCGGGGCCTCTTCTGATCCAATCAGACAATACCTAGGTGGTGTATTACCTGAACAAACAAGGAGGTAACAAATCCTGCACCCTCTGCAGGGATGCAATGGCAGTTTCAAAGAAGCCATACTTCAACATCTAACGTTGACTGCCGTCCATCTACCCGGATGCCATACCTCTACACATGAGTGGACACTTCATGAAGTTCTTCAGATGATCTTATAGTTATGGGGGACCCCGCACCTCAAGATTTTTGCCTCGCCCAACAATCACCATCTCCCCAGATACTACTTCATTATCCCGAACAGAAAGGGACTGTCTGTTGATGCTCTGTCCCAACTGTGGACAGAACTCCTCTTATATGTTTCCCCCAAATCCCACTCCTATAACGGACTCTGCTGAAATTACAACTCGAACCTGCCACCATAATTCTTATAGTCCCTCTGTGGCCTCGGTAGGTGTGGTTCCCCTACTTCAACAGTTATAAGTGATGGACCCAATCCTGCTACTCATCAGGCCAGACTTGTTGACACAGGATCGGGGAACCCTCCTTCACCCCAGCCTGACGTCATTACACCTTCACGCCTAGCTTCTGAGGACACTTTCATAGCCCGCCTTCAAGTCCCCTCACCAGTGGCAAACATTCCTTTGGCCTCCCATAAACCATCTACCAGGGAAACCTATAATGCCATATGGAAACGCTTCTCCCTATGGGCCGCTTCCCAGTCTTTGGACCCTTACTCATGTCCATTGACTAAGGTGTTGGACTACTTGGCTTCACTCGCCTCGATGGGCTTGAGCTACTGCTCTATTAAAGTCCATCTGGCCTCTATCTTGGCCTTCCATGAACCTTTAGAAGGGAGACCTCTTTATCAACACCACCTTGTCAAGATGTTTCTAAGAGGTATGTTACACCTCAAACCTCCTATTAGACGTCCCGCACCTCCATGGGATTTAAATTTCCTGTTGGAAAAACTGAACCTCAAGCCCTTCAAGTCTATGGCTACTTGCGACCTCCGCTTCCTAGCCTGAAAGACCTTATTCTTAGTAGCTGTCACTTCAGCTCGACGTATTCTGAACTTTATGCCCTAATGTGTAGGGAACCTTACTTAATCTTCCATAAAGACAGAGTGTCTCTCCATACCAATCCCTCCTTTTAACCCAAGGTGGTCTCAGAACACACATTAAATCAGTCTATAGATCTGCTAGTCTACTTTCATGAGCATTCTAATTCAGGAGAATACCCCCTACACACTTTAGATGTTCATCGCATTTTGAGATATTATATAAATCGTACTAAATCTTTTCAGGAAGACTCCTCAGCTTTTTGTCACCTTTTCCCCGACCAGGGAAGACTTCCCCGTCAGTAAGCAGACCCTCTCCAACTGGTTGGCACATTGTATAACCTTTTGTTATAAGAAATATAACAAACCATTACTAGGACCTGTTCAAGCCCACTCTAGCCAAGCCATGGCCACTACCGCAGCCTGCTTCAAAGGGGTATCTATCACTGACATCGGCAATGTAGCCACATCGTCCGCAATACATACTGTACCTTCATGAAGCACTACAATTTAGATGTTGCTTCTTGCTGTAGGATGGCCTTTGGCTGCACTGTCCTACAAGGCCTTCTGTCATAACATTTTCCACCCTTCCTGGGTTTACTGCTTGGGAGTCATCACAAGTGTATTATCTGGTACAAGAGATTACCCTCATGGACGATAGATAGTACAGTTGCATACTCACCGTAATGGTAGATCTTCAGGAGCTATCTCTTGCAGCAGGTATGATCCCTCCCTCCATCCCCCTCCTTCTCTAGGAGAACAACTTCTGATCCCAATATATATACATGAGGGGGCACCTAAGGTACTGCAGCTCTCCATCGGTCCTCGCTTAGCAAGCTGAATCCGGCAGGGAACTGAGGATGCCTGGGGCCACCCACATTTATATAGGTGCAGGATGATGATGTCATTTGTGGGTGGCCCCTAGACAAAGACTAGTAGAAGAAAGCTGCCATGCAGAAGAGTGCCCTCTGGCAAGGACCCAAGTGTATTACCTGCTGCAAGAGATAACTCTCGAAGATCTACTGTAATGGTGAGTACGCAACCGTACCTTCTAAGAGTGGTATATGGTGTACATCCAAACTACCTACCTGGCCACCCCTGGCAAGTGGCACACCTGATCTTGCTTCCAATGTGTAAGTTCTGACATCACGAGGCGGTGCAGAGGAGGATACCACCTGGGTGGGTGGGAGAAGCCAGCTTGAAGACCTTCCGGCCCAGTCTTAAAGGGAAAGAACTCTGCCAGAAGTGTGGATGTACACTGTATACCACTCCTAGAACTACAGTTATAGGTGAGTAACTTGATTTTACTCTTCCTTCTAAAGGAAATGATGGAATTGATGGTTTTGATTCTTGATTTTTAAAATTAATTCATTATATTTCAATTCCTCTGTGTAAAGTGTTTAACCTTTCTTAAGTATGCAGGATTTTCCTATTGTTTGCAAATCTACACAGGTGATTCCTGTTCCAAAGTGTGGCACTTTTTTTAAACTTAGATCATTTTCATCCCATTTCCATTTTGAGTCTTTTAGGTTGATTTGTTCCACCCAACTGAACTTATATTTGACTAAACATCGTCCTCTTTCCCCTAAATAGCATATGTTCCATAAAGTTCATGCTGCCAGTATTGCTGTGGCCAGATCTAGAACCACATCCTACAGTATGTAATATGGACATGGGCTGCTTTACACGTACTGTATTCATGGAACTGAACAAAGCATTTGATCTGGTTAACCATGACCTTCTCTCTTACTGCCAAAAAATTGTCAAAATGGGCTTATCTGCTAATTTTGTTTCTTGATTTTGTATTTGTCAGTTCATGTGCAGCAAGTGGGGATGGGTTCTGTTTTGTCAGTCATTATCAGTGGTAAGAGGGGTGCCACATGGTTCAGTTTTAGGACCTTTAGTAGTAGTCGCAGTAGTCTTTATTTATATACGACACCCTTCCTCGGAGTCTTAGGGCACAATTTTAATAATATAAAGCAGCAATAATTAAAACCCACCAACCAGCTTTACATAACGCATCTAAATTATTTAAAACAACAAAACATTTCAATAAGTAAATACCTAAACGATGAAATGTTCTTATTATAATGATCATATCAGGGAAATTAAACCCCAAATGCCTGCTCGAATAGGAATGTTTTCAGACCCCACTTAAAGGGCTCCACTGAGGGGGCCTCCCTCAAAGTCCTGGGTTAGGAATTCCACAGGACCAGGCCTACCGCTTCAAAAGCCCAGTCCCCAGAAGACTTCAACCTTGCCCTAGGAACTACCAGAAGGCCCTCCTCAGTGCAGCAGAGAGAGTGCACAGGTACAGTGAGAGACGATGCATGAGCTCTGCCAGGTAGCCAGGGCCCAGCCATGTGGGACCTTATCAGTTGCCAGTCCAACTTTAAAGGAGATATATCACTTGACTGGCAGCCAGTGCAGGTCACACAGCACTGGGAACACATGACATGAATGCAAGAGGCCAGTTAGTTGCAGAGCAGCTGCGTTGTGCAGCAGCTGCAGATGTTGTAACATACCCGAATTGACCCCAAGTTATTGAGTGTTGCAGTAGTGAAGCTTCAAAGTTACAAACACATTTACCGCTGTGGCCAGATCGCCAGGTGGGATAAAGGATTTAATATGACTGAGGTTCTGTAGATAGTAAAAGCCATTCCAGACTACTACCAATACCTGAGCCTTAAGTGTCAGCCCCTGATTCAGAATGACTCCCAGATGTTTCACCTTTGTGGTAGCCAAGAGCCCAGAGGGGCCAAGTCAAATGCTGGTCTTCCTCTTGGTAGCTGCCACTCCCCCTATGCGAACCAGCTCAATTACTAGAATTCAGTTTTCTTTGAGTTCAGTCTCAATCAGCTCAATGACATCTTGTTCTTGATCTTGGCCAGATACTGCAGCCTGTGTTCCAGGTGCAAAGGACATGTAGAGCTAGGTATCATCAGCATAGCAATGAAACCCAAGCCCATACTGCCGAAAGATCCTATGCAGGGGCAGCATATACACTGCGAACAACATGAGCAACAGAACTGAACCCTGGGGTACTCCACAGGACAGAGCCATTACCCTGAATCCTATCCCTGAGATAAGACACAAACCAGCAGAAGACTTTGCCGGCAAGTCCTATATACTCCCTAAGCCAATTCAAAAGCAGCCCATGACCTACCATGTCAAATGCTGGTGAGAAGTTGAGGAGGATGAGAATTGACTAGTTTTCCTGAGGATATCTCTTTCATCAGGCCATACCTATGGAACTATATCTGCCAGGCACTAGGACCACAAGGAAACTTTTTGCAAGCAGTCCACTTAGGGGCCACCCATGGTGATGTCCCACGTTGACACTTCCCATATAAACATGGGTGGCCCCTTCCCTCCTCAGTTCTTTTCCTGCAATCGACCTTTCTTGCAGGATCCTGTACAGAAACACTGCCATTACAGTCAGCCGCTTTCAGATATATATTTCTGTCCCTAGTTAGTAATCACTTTTAAAAAGTGAATTCTGACATTGTATATGTCAACAAAAGAGTCGTCTAAGCTCTTCAGATACTATGAATGCGGTGAGAAGATATATTTGGGCAACTTGCACAAGATATTCATGTGTTGTCTTGGCAGGGCCAATAGCGTGAAGGTCTGCCAGCTTTTCAGTACCTTCAATATTGCTACCTGGCAATGTTGAAAGAACACCTTAGAGACCCACCTACTGAAACAGCAGATGGGTCTCTAAGGTGTTCCTTCGGCATTGCCAGGTAATGCCAAAAGAACGCCTTAGAGACCTACCTACTGAAACGGCAGGTAGCCAGAATGCAGAAAGAGCTCTGCCATGTCACCAGCCCGCTCCATAGGCTCTCACTCCTCAAAGTCCTGGGAGGAGACTTCAGGACATCATAAACACAAGTACCGGAAGAGGGAACGCAGTAGGGAAGAGACCTCCGCTTTTTTTTTTACGGTCACTGCCTCACTCTAGCATGATCACCTTTGCGCCATTAACAGCAATGCCTACAGCCACCCAGATCATTGACCCACCCAGGTCAGGGCAGGCTGCAAGAACCACCAGGGCTAGCACGGCTGGTGTGTTGTCATCGATGTCTGGGATGGTGCCTCCCCCATTGACATCATCTGGCATTCCTGTTGACCACACGGACACCAACATCCAGGCGGTAGTTTCATCCTTCATGGACATATTTAAATGCCTGCTACTTCCTTCTCCTCCTGTAACAGGAGACACGTCAATGGGGCATGTTTGACAAACATCGGCACCGATCCTTGCCAGGCCGGCATGCCAACTCCCATTTTGGACGTCAGTGGTTTCACCCATTTCCTCCTTGCATACGAAGAAGCCAGCAGAAGAAGGCCATTTGGTCCATCAAGTCTGCTTTCGTGATTGCAGGGTCCACAGCTTAAGCTAATGTCCCTGCCTCCCTCCCCACTCCTCCCATCCTCCCTACCCCTGAACCTTACCTTCCTTGTGGCCTGCTGAATGCATTGATGAGGGTCAGGAGTACATTCCTGACTTTATTATGTAGGAGGCAGAAGAGGAGGAAGAGTATGTGGAAAGCTCCTATGAGAGATCAAGTTCCACTATATCTACAGGGAGTGAGGACTCAGTAGTGTACACACCAAGGTCCCCTCCTGAAGATCCATCATTCATCTCCATGATGCAGCAACTCCAGCCAGCCATAGGGTTGGACTCAGAGGAACAGGATATTACCAAGAGGAACTTGGTGTAGTGCCTGATTTCCCCACCCATAATTATTCTTCCTCTCCTACCCACCTTGGAGGATGCTGCCCTTGGTGCCTGATAGGTCCAGCATGATACCTGCTATACCCAGGAAGGCAGACAAGATGCATCAGGCCTCCTCAGGCAAGCCTTTTTTTGCAGGCCAACCTGAGAATGATTCGGTGGTCATAAATGCTGTCCGTGACAGATCTAAGGTACCAAAACATCTTAGTTCCCTTCCTCCTAACAAGGAGTCTAGGAGGCTAGTATGTCTTGGGCAAGAGAACTGTTGCTTCTGCTACTTTGGGCCTGAGAACTGCAAATTATCAGGCTCATGTGAATAAATAACAAAATACCCTCTGGAAGAAGGCTGGAGCAGCTGCCCAGGCCCTCCCAGAGTGCACCCTAAGCAGGAGCAGATGTAGGTAAACATGTCCTACCTATGATATTTCTGATTCTTCTGCCAGGGCAGCAGCTTCTGGAGTATGCTTCAGGAGGCATTCCTGGGTTAAGGGTGGTGGGCTTTCCAAATGATCTTCAACAGTCCATGCTCAATGCCCACTTTAGAGGATATAAATTATTCAGTACAGATGTACAAGATATCCTGTCCAGTCTGCAGGCCTTGGACAGAACCCTGAAATTGGTGCTTTTCCTCTATCACACTCAACCAAGGAGCAGACAGAGGGTGCCATTTTGTCTGGCCAGTAACAGACATTGTTCTTTTGCCAGACAACACGGTAAGGGTAGAGGAGCAATACCTTTGCCTACCCCAAGAGCCACCTCAGGTGCCCACTGAAACCCCCCTAGATGTGGGGGTGCGGCTGCAGCCACATCATCCAGCTCTGCAGGACTCCTTCTACAACCCCCCAGCCACCGTTGCCTCCACTGGTGGTTGTTAGATGTCACCTCTCCCTCCACTTGGACCAGTGGAAGATGGTAGCATCAGATGGTTGGGTCTTCCAGATAATAGAACAAGGTCGTGCTCTGTAGCTTCGGGAATTACCTCCAGACCATCCACCAGTGTCCTCCCCTACCCTCCAGAACACATCCTATTGCTTCTAGATCAGATCCTAAACCTGCTTCAGAAAAGGACCATAGTACCTGTTCCTTGGGAACAAAGGAACACAGGGTTCTAGTCTCAGTACTTCCTAGTCCCAAAGTGGACAGGAGATCTGAGACCCATCCTTGATGTCAGAGACCTGAACCTTTTTCATTGAGTACAGGAAGTTCAAAATGGTATGCCTACTCCCACTACAGCAAATAGGGGTCTGGATTTTTTCCCCTGATAAGCAGGATGCCTAGTTGCATATCAAGATTTGCTTCCCTCACATGAAATATCTCTGGTTTCTGTTTCAGGGGGAACACTACCGGTTTAGAGAAATGCCCTTTGGCATATCATCTGCGCCACAGGTCTTTTACCAAATGCTTAGCAGCGGTGCTAGCAGCCCTTCACAGGGAAGGCCTACATATCTTCCCCTCCCTAAACAACTGACTTTTCAAAGCTCACTCCAAAGAGTAGCTTTTTCACATCTTAGCACGCACCAGGCACTTGTCTGATATGTTTATTTAAAAAGTTTCACCAGGAAAGACATACTGAGCTGATAGCTTGTTTCCAGCTGCACCTGGGGGGAAGGGGGAAAGGATAATGAACAACAATCATAACGAGTAGTAAATGGCAGGAAAAAGACCTAAATAACAACATTAAGCTATGACTAAGTAAGCAATATAATACAATATTAGTGCACTATTACAAGGATAAGGAGGAGATTGCAACTCAGAGGGGAACAAAGGAGGTACAAATAAAGTGCAAAGTGCTAAAGAAGGAAGAGGCAGAGAAAGCTAATCATAGGGTTCGAGAGGAACAGTGGTGGTGGGGGTCTAGAGAAGATCGGGAGGAGATGGTGCTAGCAATGATGGCAGGTAGAGTAGAGGAACAGGGACAGCAATCAGGTGTAGTTGCAGGTGTGGGCTGTGAAGTTGAGGAGTAGAGAGAACGGTGAGCAGTGAGAAGAGGTGGAGCAGATGTTTTGGGGGAGAGAATTCCTAAGTCTGGAGAGACGGTAAGAGAAAGTAGCCTGGCCAGCTGATGATTTTCTTGAAGGGGAGCAAGGGAGCGATAGCCAAGGTTATGAAGGGTGTAAAAGGAGGGTGAGGAGATGGAGAGGAGAGAGGTAAAGTAGGAGGGAGCCTAGCCAGTATTTAAAGATAAAGGAGGTACAGTGAGTGAGGCGTTCAATGTTCTAGGGATTATTGTTAATGGGCCAAAGTCAGTCTTGACCTCTTGCCAGCATCTGTAGTGTTCCAGGGTTCTAAATTGCCCTGGCAGAGTGACTAACCCAGTCACAGTCCAGGATGCCAAGTGGGAACTGATGACATCTGTCACAGAATATCTGGTCAACAGGTGGGGGTCATCCAGAGTTGGACCTTTTTGTGTCCCCACACAATGCACTGCTGCCATGGTTCTGCTTGCTGTCTCCAGGGCCTGGAGTTTTCTGGTGAGATGTGTTGTCCTTTCCTTGGAAGGGGAGGTTCCTGTATGCTTTTCCTCCCATCCTTCAAATTCAGGGTGCGCTAATCAAGCTCAAAATGGAGGGCACAACTGTGATACTCCATGCCCCCCTATGGCCTCGTCAAACTTGGTTTCCCTTACTGCAGCATTTGGCAGTGAAACCACCAGTACCTCTGCCATTATGCCCGTGCCTACTGTCACAGGAAGAGGGAACCATGGTCCATCCAGACCTCAAGTTATTCCACCTCCATGCATGGCTCCTGAAGATATAGCCATTGCTCGGTTTGGGTGTTGCACAAGGTGGCTGATGTCTTGGTGACTGCCAGAAAACCTTCCAACAGGGCAACTGAAGTGGAAGCGATTTGCTTTGTGGGTTGCTTCTCAGCAAGTGGATCCTATCACTTGTCTGGTAAATCATGTTCAGGAGTATTTGCTGTCCTTGTCAGATGCAGGCCTGCAATACTCTTCTATCAAAGTACACTTGTCTGCCATCTCAGCTTTCCATATGCCTGTTGATGGTTGTGTGGTTGCTCAGCTGAAGGTAGCCCATATGTTTTTTAAAGGCATTCTACACTTGAAGCCTCTTATCTGCAATCCAGTCCTGACTTGGTACCTGAATTTTGTGCTGGAAAAGCTTACTTTGGCTCCTTTTGAGCCAGCCATGACTTGTGGCCTACGCTTCCTTTCTTGAAAAGCATTATTTATAGTTGCTATTACTTCTGCTCAAAGAATTTCAAAGCTTCAGGCTCTAATGTGTGAGCCACCTTTTTTTTGATTTTTCACAAAGACTGGGAGGGTGTCTTTATGTACCAGTCTTGTGTTTCCACCAAAGGTGGTGTCCGAGTTTACTTTGATTCAAACCATCCACCTGCCAGTTTATTTTCCTGAGCATGCCAATCCAGGTGAAGCATTGCTCCATACTTTAGATGTACATAGAATACTCGGGTACTATATACACCCTACGAAGGATTACAGGAAGTCACCACGGCTTTTTTTTTTTCATTCTCCCCTGGGAAAGAGGGAGCTCCTGTTTCTGAACAGTGCCTGTCCAAATGGCTGGCTTAACTGTATAACGTTCTGTTACAGGAAGTATGGTGGTAAGGAACTTCCTGGGGTTATGCATGGCCATTCAGCTAGAGGCATGGCCACTTTTGTTGCCTGTTTCAAGAATGTGTCTGCTGCAGAGATATGCGCAGCTGCCACCTGGAGTACTGTCCACACCTTCACTAAACACTACAGTCTGGACATCACCTTCTGAAAAAGAGCAGGCTTTGGTGGAGCTGTATTTCAAGGCCTCCTTTCTTAGGCTTGTGGGCTTCAGACCCCCAGACTGTTTTATTGTCAGAACTGCTTGGTATTCATTTTGCAGGTGTGGCCTGATAAGAGAGAGAACCTCAAAGATAGAACAGTTACGTACTTACCGTAACAACAGATCTTCGAGAGAGTCTCTTTCATCAGGCCATGCCGTCCCACACTCCAGCCTCCTGAGGACTTGGAGCTGTATAACTCCTGCCTCTTTCTCCAGGAAAATTTACCTGCTGCTTCCTGTCTCACCTGGTAGGCAGAGCCATAGGTTCTCTCCTGATTCCCTTGAGGGAGGTCCTCTTAGCATGACCTCCAGTGGGGAACTGAGGAGGGAATTGGTTGCCCATGTTTATGTGGGAAGTGCCAATGTAGGACATCATTATGGGTGGCCCTTAGTGGAGTGCTTACAAAAAGTTTCCGTGTGGTCTTACTACCTGCTGGCTATAGTTCCATGGGTGTGGCCTGATGAAAGAGATTCTCTTGAAGATCTGCTGTTATGGTATATGTACGTAACTGTTCTTTCTCCTCTGTCACTCACCCTGAGCAGGTCATTGTGCACCCTGACTAGTGCAGTCTCTGTGCTATGCCTGGACCCGAACCCACACTGGAGAGGCTCATAGATGTCCTACGCAGTGAGGTGTGCCTCAAGCTCAAGCGCAACAACCTTCTCAATAACCTTTCCCAAAAAGGGGAGGTTAGAGGCAGGTCAGTAATTCGCCAGGATGTCTGGGTCCAAAGATGGGTTCTTCAGAAGAGGTTTTACCAATGTACTTTTCAGCATCACTGGTAATACCTCCTCTGACAAGGAGCACCACACAATGTCAGCAAACACCAAGCCCAGATGCCCAACACAGTTCACAAGTAGTCATGTTGAGCCTGGATCCAGATTACAAAATGTTGACCGCAACTCAGAGATTACCTCACATACCTCTTCCATCGTCACTGGTCATTTATTAGTCTCCCTTTTTGTAACATCCCTTGCTATTGTTCATCTTGGATGCGACTCCCTTCTTTACGTGAATGATATTTTTTTTTGTGAGCTATCTGTATCAGATTTCAGATTTTTTTGAATCAAGATTGTAGTACATAGGTGTTTGCTTCTTCCTGACTCACCTGGTTCTAAATTAAAAAAAATTAAAAATACATATTGAAACTTTATTTTTTTTACATTTGAGACTCACCTTGCCATTACCTATGGCTCTTTTCTCCCCTTGTTTGACAATGTTTCTCCCATTTTTATTAATGTCACCTAAGGATCAAGTGGTATCCCATGAATATAGCAAGTGAAAAAGAGTGAGTACAAAATAGCGAGTCAGTAACAGCGAATGCAAGTTGAGCGACACTGTTTTAACAGCATATGGTTATGTTAGCGAGGTAGACAGTAGTATAGTTTAGCAATGTAGTCCAGCCACTGTGGAGTAGAGACTGTGCTGCCAGTGTGGCCTACAGGTTAGAGTCACCACCTGTGTGTGCAGCTGCTACGTGCGGCAGACCCAGGTTTGATACTTTTGGGTGCTGTAGTGCTTATTTGTGTTCCCTTCCAACTTTGTCCCCCTTCCCAACTTCAGCCCCTCCCAGACATAGAAATTTTACCCCTTTCTGACTGTGTCCCCCTCCTCGAGTTCAGGCCCCCTGAGTTAGAATAGTAAATTTACCCCTTCCAACTTTGTCCCCCTCCTCAAGTTCAGCCCCCAGACTTGGAATATTTTATCTGCCCCCTCTCAAGTCCCCCCCTGTAGTGTGCTGCCCATTATTGCACCATTTGTGTTTTTCTGCCGCTTGATGTGGTGTTCACTATTTATGCTGGTCAGTGTTTTTCCGATCATGGTTTTTGTCATCACTGAGTTTGAGTTGCTCATTTGGTCTATTTGATTCACTATTTCCACATGCAACAGGATCAAGCTTATCTTAATGTTGCTTGCAGTATTATATGACACTTTATTCTAATGCCCTGGCCCAAATGCACCACTATCTGCTTTAGTCTGTATTAGGTTGGATGTCACCTTTATCTTGGTATTACTATTTTTTATCTGAGTTTTTCAGACTGTAAGTCATTTTGAAAATTCCTCTTCATGATTTGCTACATATAAAATCTTATTCTTGAAATCTGCAATCAGCAGGTACAGTACATTGTTCCTTGTTACAAATCATAGTGAAACCCAGTTGGGTTTAAGAGTTTTTTTCTAATGCAGCCCCTTGTTTTGGGAATGAACTTTCTGAATCTTTTAGAAATTATGAATCTCTTCCCATTTTGAAATCACATTTCATTAGTGGCTGTTGAAAAAAATCTAGTACGTGTTTAACTTATATTATTTGTTGTAATTTATTTTATTTTGTGTGTGCCATACTCTGGCCCAAGTTGAGTATGAAAATAGTCATTGGTCCAGTACTACTTCCTGGTAAACAAATATTAAATAAAAATAAATATTACTCTAGATGTAGCCTATTGGGTGGTGATCATTTACTGTATTGGAGAAGAGACTTGCCAGTTGTAACCCTCATAGCCTTGCTGACTGTACTGCAGGGACAGGATGCGTAGATGCTAATTCGATGAAGCTGAGATCACTCCTTATGTATGGCATTGAACCCCTTCCCTTTTATCTTTAATGGGGAAGGGCCATTCTAATTGTGAAATACTCCTGTATGTAAATTTCATCATCAGATATTTTGATTTTTAGCTAGAACTCACTTAAAGCAAGTATGTCCACCTTGTACTGCTGCACCGAGACATCAAGCTCAGCCATTTTGGCCAGCAGACTACAAATATTCATATACACAATATTTAATTCCTATTGATTAGCCTACTGGTGGTCAAGGTAGTGTGTATCTTTATTAGGGGGCTAATCAGGCCCCAGGCTGTGTTCAGTGTTGCTTGGATTCAGTTGAAGAAATAGGGTGAAAGACTTGTTTTGAGAAATTCATGATATTCTTTGCGGTTGTATGAATGTCCTGCCCTTGGGGGAGGCATACTGTAGTGTCTCTCAGGGGAGAACAGGTGGGGAGTTTACAGCTATTGTCAGTATTTACTAGTATGTTAGACGTACAGTAGTGAAATACAAAGAACCTTTGTGCGTAAGTACTGAGGCAAGGATTACCCCAAAGGGCATTGGCCGGGGAACCAAGTTTCAAAGAAATACAAAATCACACATACCCCCATAATGTAAATCACCAAAGAATATTATGCTGGTTCAACTTTAAGCAGAAATGCATGGTGCCGAAAGGCCTCTCACACAGTCTGCAAAGGGTGCCAACAGAAGACACATACACGTGTTTCATCCTACCAGGACTCATCAGTGTGCCTTATCTGTATGACACCCCAGTGGAATGAACCAGCTACCCTAAGTTGTTCTATCTGGGTTATGTTGTGGTGAGCCCAATAAAACAAAAAGCAAGCTAAAAGACAAAGAACCTTAGTGCACAAGTACTGAGGCAAGGGTTACCCCAAAGGGCATTGGCCGGGGAGCCAAGTTTCAAAGAAATACAAAATCACATATACCCCCATAATGCAAAGCATCATGGACTGTATATGCAAATCACCACAGAATATTGTGCTGGTTCAACTTTAAGCAGAAATGCATGGTGCCAAAAGGCCTCTCACACAGTCACAGTGAAATAGTTACTTAATACCAGGGACATGGGATCTGTATCACTAATACAGTCCTGTATAGGAATGTGGTCACCTTGGTGAAACGGGCCCTGCAAGATGAGTCTGAACAGAACAAGTAGCAGACCTATGGTGGTAAGGCATGGGCTTAGGCAGCTCTTGTACATTGGTAAGTTTGCACAGTAGGTAGGTAGCTACACAACTAGCATGTACCTCTCGTATCACACTATAGGGTGTTCTCCCAGATTAGGCTTAGTCTAATAATAGTGGTCATGGGAGGGCTGGAACTTGTCCCATTACAGGTACTATTCCCATTAAACTAACAGTGCTCTAGGGTGGGCAGGTGCTATTAATGTTACACACTGTATTTTAGTACATGATATGTACAGATGAAGTCCCAGAGTCCTTGTAATAACACTGGATTGAATTAGTTAGCTATAATAAAATAAGCACACAAACCAGGCACCAGATAAGGGGAATGACACCACACATGATGATATCATCTGACAGTAGGTGTAGGATGCAGCTGTACAGCAACAAGGTAGGGTGGACTAGAAGTAGTATGGGGGGAATGGTGTGAAGTTCAGCTTTAGGAAATGCAGTAAAAGGAGTTCTGTGAGTCCCAGAAGGTGAGTTAGAAACATAAAATTTGTCAGCAGAAAAGGACCGGGTGGCCCGCCCAGTCTGTCCAGATTGTCCCTGCCTAGTCTGTGTATGCAGATCCTAACTGGTTTCTAGTGATCCTTCCCTCCCTTCTATCTATTTCTCAGCATTCCCCGATGTCTGTCTTATGAATGCTTCAAGCCCTCTACTGTTTTGACCTCCACCACTGAAAGTCTGTTCTGGGCATCTACCACTCTTTCAGTTAAGTAGTACTTCCCTGCATCCCTCGTTACCCCCCCCCCCCCAAGATTCACTTCGTGATCTCTGGTTTTGGTGCTCTTCCTCATCTGAAAGAAACAGATGAAGTTAATCTAAGTGAAAGTCTTGCACTGGTAAAAAAAGAGAACTTGGTGGACTTCGGTTCTAGGCCATGGTTTGGGGGGTGGGTGGCAGGAAGAGGCAGCAGTGTCTTGGTGGAGGAAGGTTAGTAGGTCGGTGGGAGAAAGAGTTCCACGGGTCAGTGTCTTGTTGGAAGGATGAAAATGATGTTGCAGCAGGGTGACAGGGCAGCAGATCAAGAAAGGGTAGAGTAGCAGAGAAGCAGCAGATCAGTACTAGGACCAGGCATCCCTGCGTGTCTCAGTTAGTGAGTAATTAGTAGATAGGGGGCTACCTTGCTTCCCAAACCAAATCAAGAGAAGGGGGGCCAGGCACTCATTCTCCCCTCAGCAACACAAAACCCCCAGCGATGATGACTCCCACCAGGTATAGTTTGGTGAGGCAAAGGTGATATATTATGTTTCTTTCTTGGATGGAGGGAACTTGTTCCCTACTGCAGGGGGTATTCTGTTTTTAAGCTAGAGGCTATAGTTTTGATATACCCAGCCATGACTCATTTGTTAACCCTGTTATCCCTCGCACATTCTTCAACAAGAAAAATTCTTCAGAGTGCTGATCCAGTAAGTGCTCACGCAGCTTTTGCTGCTGCAAAACTGAAACTGCACTCTAATGCTATTTTGTATTAACATCCAGCCTCAGTGCAGCAGTGGCAGTAGCAGCAGAAGGATGAGTTGTGATTTGAAGATGACCCTGAAGATTTTAATAGGCACGGGATGGTATCTGGAATGTGTACTGAAGCAACACATTGTAGTGAGATTGATAAACACTGCCATTTTGTCAGGCAACAGTGGGCAGGAAATTTATTAGGTCAGGAAAAAAGAATTGCACAAAAACAGTCACTAACCTCTACAGGAAGAAATGAGAGCAGTAGTTCCAGATCATGTAGAGCAAACTAAGGTGATGCAGTCTAGGCTACTACTAAGAAGGGTCAACGAACTGAACACATCTTAATGAAATAAAGAAACCCTAATTCCCACCAGGTTGCCTGCTTGCCATGAATCAGCTTGTCAAGCCGTACATCCCTGAATCTATCAGTCCTCTTTCAGGTCTCATGAAATATCCATTTAAGGAGTCTGTAGGTTGGGAATTCAGTAGACTGGCGCAGCAGAGCACTTAAGACAGCACATTGGCCCTTGACTGAGAGTACTGCTGCTGCATGTTGTTAACCAGCCACTGCATTTTATAAGTTTACCTTACTCATTGTTAAAACATTTGTGGTATCAGTTACTCCAAAATATGCAATTTTTATAACCCAGCACTTTAAAGAGAGTGAATTTCCTGTTCGTCAGCAAACGTCCTACTCCCTGCTGACCATTGCAGATGTTGAAAGTCATGGATGGGAATGTGCTTGTCCCAGGCCACTCTCCTGGTAAAACACAGGACTACTTCTATAGTAAATGCATCTTTTACATTCAAAGATTGTACTGGCAATTATTATTACAGAGCATTCAGTTTCAAGCAGGATGCAGAGCTTGCTGCAAGAGAAGTCATGATCAATGTAAGGTAATTTAATGTGATTTGTGAATCGATCAAGGGACAGTATGGTCTCTGTTACAGATTAATACATTTTTTGCCACACTGAACATAAAACATTCCCCCTATCCTATCAAAAACGTCTCTGTGGTCAGAATCAATATCTATTAACGTCCTCACAGTACTGACAATGAAAATCATTTTCAACAGTAATGAATTACAAATACGTTTATCATCTGTGACAGGTACATGTCTTTTTTATTGTGTTTACCATTATACTCCTATATGGATTCATTTTTATTTTCCAGTTACATCAAGACTGGTTTTAATACTAATCTTGAATTTCACAACCACAGAAGTTTGTTGAATTAATTTTGTTTGCGGCTATAAAAATTAAGTTGTGTCGCAAATGATGACTGACGTTTCAGCTGTTTATTTTGAAAGGAAAATAAGTGTTCATGTTCAAGAGTTGTATTTGTTTGACTATCTGGCCATCACAATAAAAACACATTTCAAAATACCGTGCTGTTTCATAAATGAGGTAGTTACCACACATAATAAATAATAGGTTGTGTCTAGAAATGAGCCTCAGCTCAGTGCACCTTTCCTAGGGCCAGATGTTTAAAACTTAGCCCCGAGGCTAAATTAGCACTGCTCGGTGTGCTAAATTAGCCTTGATCCATTAGCAAACTATATTCAGAGGAATATAGCATGCAAAGGAAGCAGTGCAAACAGGGCTGGGAGTGCAGTGCTAAAATAGCCCAGCTCTGAATATAGCAACAGGGAAGTGCAACATGCAACAGCAGCTCAGTGGACACAGAGCTGGAGTAGGGCAGAGCTGAAGCTGGTAGACAACGTGTGTGACAGCAATGAAGTGTTACACAACAACTGCAAACATCAGTGCAGGCCACACACTGCAGAACTGTGCTATACCGATGAGAGGTTTGCCCGGGGCTAACGTAATTGTACAGCGATAACACATTAGCCCAGTGCAAACAGGTTAGCCCAGGGCAAAAGTTTGCTATATTCAAAGATCCTATGCAAATGAGCCTACTTAGGTAATCTGTGGGCAAACAGTCACATTTGCATCTCATTATGTGCTGCGTTGCATACTGTCCCATGTAGTATGCGCGACACTATTGCATGGAGCTCACAGTAACCCCCTGTTAGTCAGACTGGAAATTCAGACTGGATGCTGCAGGAAATGGGTGTTTGCAGGCATAACCAGTGCACACCACTCACTCATGCAGCACTGCAATGGGGTACACAGACGTGCTGACTGAGGGTCAGTGAGGAACAGTGACTCTCATGATGAGGTACACAGCATCAAACATGGAGATACAATGCCAGAACACAGTGGAACCCTAGCCTCCACTTGTACAAGGGTACGTTGTCCTGTAGTAGTATAGAATACTGCTAATTGCAGCTGTATAGTATGATTGTACAGCACATCATCTGTGTGTGCAGCACCTTGTCCATGAGGGACAGGGCAATTTAGAGGTGTAAAATAAGGATGTCCCTCATAATGAGGGACACTTGGGAGGTATGCTCCCATGCTGTACATAGTCCACTAATTCCCTGGTAGTCCAGTGCCCCCCCCACATACCTCTCAACTGTCCCTGATTCTCAGGGAGGTCCCTGATCCTACCTCAAAACCCCCCTCAGTTCCTATTAAAATACGTGTTAATATGACTGATCTGTGGGAAATCTTAGCACAACAGAATACCAGACAGTAATGTTACAGCTTTGTTCTTCTTCAGTCAATACATCTTACTTACACTGATGCCTTCATTCTAAACAGCTTTCGGAAAGCACATTGCCAATTTGTATGATGTGTCCCTGATTTTGGCTCTTCATCTCTGATCCTTTTACAGCTTGTCCCTGAGTTTTGAAGCAAGTGGTTGAGAGATATTTCCCTCCGCTCCCCTATCACGACCCCCAACCCCGTAGCATTAGGAAATATATAATTTCCTAGTAGTCTAGTAGCCCCCTACCCCATCACAATCCCTGACCCCGTAGCTGTGTAATTTACTCATTTCCCTGGTAGTCTAGTGGCCCCCACCCTCCCATCACAATCCCCGACCCCCATAGCTGTGTAATTTACTCATTTCCCTGGTAGTCCGGTGCCCCCCAGCCATGCCCAAATGGAGTCGGTGACTGGCTCAACCCACCGCCCACCTCCGCAGCCAGCCGCCGACTGAATGTTGAAGGAGCATACCATAGTGAGTAAGGAATGAGTGCTTGCCACTATCCTGACTTTCTGTCTCTCACCGCTGGGCCTGAATCCTGGTCCCCAAAATGTAGACAGGGTGAGACACTGGTACTCATTATATTGTGTGACTAAGCATCAACCATAAAGATGCAAGCTCACAGCACAGTGGAATGCAGTGTTGTTATTTGTGCAAAGTATAATTAAGCAATATGCCACTCAAGAGTGTGAGTAATGCCAGGATTTATCCTCGCCTGGGGTGTTGTTCAGTCACGAGACGCAGCTGAGTGACCAGCAACACACCAGAAGTGTGTAAATCCTGGCATCACCCACACCCTTGAGTGGGATATTACGATTATACAGTTAGGAATTTTTACAATACAATTAGGAAAGTTTGGTTTGTGGTGTACTGTTTATGTAGTTTGATTTATTTGTATCATATATAGATTTATTGATTTCATTGTTGTAAGCAAAGAAATAGTCCTTGAGAGAATAAGGGCTTTAGCTGGAAGGCCTGTCATGAGTGCAGGAGCAGCGTTGAGGGTGTTTCTGGTAGGCGGGGCCAGTGACGCTGTAGGACGGGCACTGACTGACAGTGGTAGCGGCGGGTGCCTGTTCGCCGACCGCGACTATTTGTTGAGGTAGATTTTCATCCGAATCATTAACTGTTTTTGTAGCCGGAAACGGGTTTGGAATGTTAGAAAAGATCTTGTAAAGTTCCTATTCGTTATTAACGTCGAAAGAGCAGTGCATCGTAATAGTTTTAAATTTACTGTGGTTAGCGCGGGAAGAAAAGATGGTGGCCAGTGCTTTTGCTATTTGACGTCAGAGTGGGGGTGGGGCTGGCGCTTTTTCCTGTTGGGTACTAGCAGGATTTACATGTGGTAAATCCTGCCAGATAACCAATCAGGTGCCAGCATTTTTTGCCTATTGTATAATTTTGATTTTTGTATCTTTGAATATTATGCATTCCTTTTGTAAGTCTGAATTTACAACACCTTCTCTACGGGGGTAACACCTTTACCAAGTGAGACAGATATGGGTTAAAAATAAGAGACAGTTATGTATGGGGGACACTTCTGTACAGGGGCTATATAAAAAAATGTTGGGGCTCTCAAAGTTTTTTCCACAACCCCCCAGTTTAAGACATAGACAGGATGGAGGCAGTCCAGAGGAGGGCAACCAAAATGGTGCAGGGTCTGCACCAGAAGACATATCAAGAGAGACTTAAGGATCTTAATATGTATAGCCTTGAGGAGAGGAGGGATATGATTGAAACTTTCAAATACCTCAAGGGAATCAACGAAGTCCAAGAGGATAGCATCTTTCAGAAAAAGAGGTGTGCAAGAACAAGGGGGCACAATCTGAAGCTAGACGGGGGACGGCTCAGAGGAAATGTGAGGAAGTATTTTTTCATGGAGAAGGTTGTGGATGCATGGCACAGCCTTCCTGAGGAGGTTGTGGAGTCAAAAACAGTGGTGGAATTCAAGAATGCATGGGACAGACATAAGGCAATATTCGGGGGTGGAGGTTGGAAGAAGTAGGCTGTTGGTTAGCTAGGATCTGCAACTTATCCATTAGGTAGGGAAATGGGCAGACTGGGTGGGACACGCGATCCTTGTCTGCCGTCAAATTCTATGTTTCCTACAGGAAGTCAAGGACCCTCAAAACAAAAATCCTACTGAGAGCCCTGTATGGACACAGTCTTTTCTCTTTTTATGGTGTTTAAGAACATGCCCCTCAATACAGCTAAATTGACTGTTTCAGACCTGAAAGCTGTTAAAGCTAACTTTTCCTTTCCTTTCCTTTCCTTAGGAGGCAGTATAGCACAGTGGGTTGAGGCTCTTAGCTGCAGATCTGGAGACCTGGGTTTGAATCCCTTAGCCGCCTAGGTGCGTACTGTGTCATCCTGAGCAAGTCACTTAACTTCCTTGTGCTCCCAGTTCACATCTGGAAACAAGCTTTGACTTAGTGTGCTACTCCTAGTTAAACATGTTTCATTTTCTTTCCTTTCAGTAAGAGTCTAACTCTGTTAATCTTAGTGAGTGCTAACCATGGTGAAATGTTTCGTTTCCTGATTTCTAAATCTTTTTGATACTCAATATCTTTAAAGTTCATTATAAGGCTAATTAAATATTCATGAGCCTAGTGAGGCTCCGGATTGGCTACTGGATTGGTCATTAACATCTTGGAAATGACCAATCTAGCTGCAGTCTGACACTGTGTGGCACACACAGCTAAAACCTAAATAAAACCAGCAAAAACGAAAATTGTTACAGCAATTAGACGTATAATCAAAATAACTGAGAAGCCTGTCATTTCCTTGCATTAATGACCAGCTGGAGGGAGGTGGCTCATGGCTGCGTCTCAGGCCACCCGTCCCCCCAGCCAGTTGTTAACTCCCCAGAAATGACTGGCTTCTAGGTCCTTATTGCTTAATTATAATAATTGATTTCAAGATGATATCAGAACTCCAGTTTAAAGACATCACCAGTCAGATTTGGCCAAGTCGAGTTTGACTTTATTGTCAGGTGTAGTACGGTACAATATTTTAAGTGCAAGTAATATTTTAAATACAAGATACATCTACAAAAGTGCATTAATGTACACTATTACAAACTCTCTTTAATATACAATATCACATAAATTCACTTTGATTTGTTTAAACAAATACAAATAAGCATTACCACATTCTTACCCCAGGGGGTCCTTTAGTATGCTTCACTATGGCAGTATGCCAACTGGGTCCAGCTGCCCTGGAAGTGGAGTTAATGGTAATGAGTTTTAAGAATTAGCCAATCGGGAAAGAGTAAGAGGTTGTGCTGTCTGTAGCAGAGCTGGAGGGTAGAGTTATTTCTCTGCTGAGTGAGCAACACTACCCCGGAGCTTTTCTCTTCACACTATGCTTGAAGAAAGTTTATTTCTTTAAAGTTGTTATTTCTTTTAATTTTCAGTCAATCAATCAAATCTTTATTTATCCAGGCAAACACTGTTGAGCAAGCTCATTTACAAGGTGGACCTGCATCACACAAGGTCAAGGACAAAGCAATTAAGTACAGTCAGTGCAGATCTATGTACACAATATTAGGTAAAAGGTTATATACATAGTGGCCGGGATATTCAAAGGGGTTGCGCATGGTGCAACAGTGTTGCGCCTTGCACAACCCACTGATGCGCCCTGGCACGATATTCAAAAGGGGATGTTGTGCTGTCTTTAGTATTTTTAACAAGGTACTTTTACAGTTCTATTGCTTTTTTTTGCAATTCTCATCAGTTTTGGAGACCCGTGAACTTTGCTTTACTTAGCGGTTCCCTTTACGGTCCCCGCTCCTTTCCTGAGGTAAAAACTTTGGCATTTTTGTGGTAAAAGGTGCACTTTTATCTTAAAACATTTGAAACAGTTAGCGGTTCCCACTGTTCATCAGGAACCACATTTTTTCTATAAAAGCTTTATTTTTCCTCTCTGTGGGAACTGTTTATTTACAGTTCCATTCCACAAGGCAACTGACCAATTCTCTTCCTTTTGGGAACAACAATTTTAAAGGTTTTCTGAAAAAAGTAGCATGTCAGAAATGCCTAAAAAGAGGACTGGACCACCAAGATTTAAAAATCATCTAAACTATGTAAATTGTGATAAGATACTGGCCAAGGCGGACGGCCATAACCTTTGTCTAGGTCCAGACCATAACTACGAGCTTTGCTCTAAATTTGTTTAGAAGCAGTTAAAAAGAGGACAGAAAGATTAGAAATAATGGCTTCTGCCTCCCCTCCACCAAAAATACTGAAGAGGGGTCTTCTTCGCAGCATAAGCATAAAGATAGGTCCTCTGAGGACCCCCAGAGAGTAAGTCTGATAAAAAATAATAACAAGGACCAAGCCATGAAAAGAGAAAATGACTAGGTCCCTGATTCAGTGCCTGCAAAAAAGAAACAAAAAGAAAAACATATCACTGCCCCTCCTGCCGAAAGGCAAAGGGAGATGCTAGTGACACAAAAAGATGCACCCTCTTATGAAGAAATGGCTATGGGTTGGCAAATATATCAGACTTTGCAGACTATGGGCAACCTATTTAATGCCCCATCTGGCCCAATACGCCTCACCCTTCTGACCCTGGGCTTACCTAGGGCTTTTATTATAATGAGGGTGATAATGATGAACCAGAGGGTGAGCCAATAGAAACAGATGTATCCCTGACCAAGAGTTTTGCAACTTCTGAAATGGCCAGGAGGGTTTTTATTCTTATTTTACCTTTGTGCAACATGTGGTGGACACCCTGGACCTTACTATCAGGAAACCACTGATCAAGAAGACGAGGTAGACTTTTTGAAAATGATGAGTCTCCCTCCTACTAGGAAGCTGCTCTTTCCTATTCATAAATTCTTTCGCAGGGCAACCTTTAAACTACTCTAGAATCCTACACCCATACCTGAAGTAGATAAGAAAATTGAAAAAAGTACCAGTTAGAGAAATCTAATGCTGAATTCCTCTATATGCACCCATACCATGAGGGAGTGGTACAGGCTGCAGCGTATGACAAAACCAAAGTGCCTTTTTCCTCTCAACCTCCTGAAAAAGAGTCTAGAAAACTGGACTCTATGGGCAAGAAATCTTATACCACAGCCTCCTTGCTGCTTCTCCTCTCTACCTACATGGCTTATGCAGCTCAGTATCAAAAGGCCCTCTTGAACTCTTTACTAGCCATAAGTCAACAGGCCCCAGATAGAATGGCCCAAGACTCAGCAGAAACTGTTAAGACCACCCTAGAGGCTACTAAATACCAATTTCACATGGCTGTGGACACTAATGACACTGCCTTCAGGGCTATGGCCTGCATTTTGCTTGGTGGAGGACCACTAATCTCTCCCAGGACACTCTGACCAAAACTGTGAATTTTCCCGTGAGAACAGTTCTCTCTTTGGGGACAAAACAGAAGCTTACATGAAATAGGTGGAAGAATATAAAGCCACCTATCAGAGAAATGCCGCTAAGGAGAAAGCCTCTACTCCCCAGAGATCTCAGAACAAGGGAAACAGAGGCAGGGGTTATTCCCCAAGGCCTTTCTTCCCTATGCTTGTGCCCTTGGATTACTCCCAAATGAGAGGCTGCTTCACAGGAAGAGGAGGGGTCAGTGAAGAGCAGATTCCTCTCCTCCGAGGACTCAATCCAAACAAAACTCCTGACTGCAGCATCCAGGTCGCCTCCCCTCTCCCAGTAGGGGGCAGGCTGAACCACCACCTCCACCTATGGCACCTCATAACCACAGACAAATGGGTACTAGAGGTGGTGGATCAAGGGTTTGCCCAATGGTTCCAAGTTTCTACCCTCTCTGTGAGGGCCCCAAACTTTTCAAACCTCTAACCCCAACAGAAAAACTGTTGTTTGAGCTAGAGGTAAAAGCACGTCTGGCTGGAAACGCAATGTAAAGAGTCCCCTTCCCCCAGTGGGGAAAAGGCCTCCATTCCAGATGTTTTCTAAAAGAAAAATGGGAAGTGGCAACCCATTCTAGAACCTAAGATACCTGAACAGGTACTTACTAAAACCCAAATTCAAAATGGTCACCCTGACTCTTGTGATCCATTCCTTGCAACAGGGAGACTGGATAGCCTCCCTAGACCTCAAGGACGCCTCTTTTCACATTCCTATAAGGCTGTACCACAGAAAGTTTCTTAGATTCAGGCTGCCATCAGGCCATTGCTAGTTTGCAGCCCTGCCACTCAGACTCGCATCAGCTCCCAGGGTCTACACAAAGTGCCTGGCAGTTGTGGCGGCTTACTTAAGAAGGCAGCAAGTGTCAGTCTTTCCATGCCTAGAAGACTGGCTGATAATGGACAAGTCACCAGAGGAAAGCTCTCAGCCTCACAAGAAAAACCCTGGAGTTCCTGGGCTTCATCATCAACAAGGAAAAGTCCCATTTCAAACCAGTTCAAGTGATGGACTTTATTGAAGCAGAACTGAACACCCTGCAAGGGAAGACTCTGCTTCCTGGGGACAGGGTTAAAAATTTCCTGAACCTGGCAAACTCCTTTGCCCTGGGCCAGCCGAGGCCTGCCAGACATTTTCTCAGACTCCTGGGTCATATGGCCTCCATGACAGCCGTCGTCCCAGGAGCCAGATTCCAGCTGAGGGACATTCAGTATCACCTGAGGGCCCACTGGTCCCAGAAAAGAGACTCCCTCTCGAAGTTGCTTCCATTCTCAAGAACCTTACTTCAGGTCCTAGACTGGGGGAAGGAAAGGGAAAACCTCAGGGAAGGGGTTTCCTTCCAACAAAGACAGCCCTCCAGGGTTCATACCACGGATGCCTCCCTGTTAGGCTGGGGAGCTCATCTGCAGGATTAGTCTATGAGTTAGACTTGGAACCCCCGGGAGTCCAATTACCACACCAACCTTCTCAAACTCAGAGCCATGTTTCTGCCATAAAGACCTTCTCCCCTCAGCTAAAAGGCCACTGTGTTCAGGTGAGAACAAACAATGAGAATTTGGTCTTCGGCCTACTCCTTGAACATGCACCTGTTGGCCATCCACCTCCCGGGCAAGTACAATGTAGTGGCAGATGCCCTAAGTCGCATCAGTCAGGGCCACCATGAGTGGACCCTAAACAAACAAGTGCTGAGCACAGTATTCAGGAGGTGGGGTACCCAAGAGGTAGATCTCTTTGCCTGTAACCTCAACCATCAACTCCAATTTATGTTGCAGACCCCCAGCTCTGGATACTCTGACAGTAGATTCTCTAACTCTGGATTGGACAGGGAAGTTTATGCCTTCCCTTCTTTCTCACTAATTCACAGAGTTCTACTAAAGCTCAGGGATCAGCCAGCCACCATGATTCTGGTAGCCCCAGACTGGGCAAGGCAACCCTGGTAGTCTCTACTCTTTGCCCTTTCAGCCAGAAAACCCATTCGTCTACCGCCGAACCACAATCTCCTGGCTCAGCCTCCGGTGGAGGTAGCATACCTCAGCGCTCAGTATCTTCACCTCAAGGCCTGGCTCTTGAGGAGTTAGAGTGCCCCGACGCTTAGTATTCTGAGCAAGTCTTGAAAATCCTTCGAATGGCCAAGAAACCCAGCACTAAAAAGACCTATGCTTCTAAGTGGAAGAGGTTCTCACTGTGGTGTAGACGTAAACAGATGGACCCTCTCAGGGCCACTCCGCCCATCCTTTTGGACTACCTGGTACATTTATAGGCAGCAGGCCACAAGGCCTCATCCCTCAAAGTCCATTTGGCAGCCATTTCAGCTTATCTTTCAGCTGGGAAAGAAAAATCTGTAATTTCCCATTCCATCTTTAAAATGTTTTTCAAAGGCCTGCTGCACCTTCAACCCCCACTTAGGGAACCTGTCCCTCCCTGGAACATGAACCTCTGCATATCCACACTCGTGGAGCCTCCCTTCGAGCCTATGGCTACTGCTCACCTGAAGTATATCACCTGCAAAACAGTCTTCCTAGTCGCCATCACATCAGATAGAAGGATTTCTGAGCTACAGGCCCTTTGTACCAAACCTAACTACATCATTGCCCACAGGGACAAGGTAGCCCTTAGAACAAATAGGAAATTCCTACCTAAGGTGGTCTCTGAATTTCATCTGAATCAGTTCATCACACTCCCTTTCTTTTTCACAGAAAAATCCACACCTGGTGAATGCTAGCTCCATAGTTTGGATGTCAAGAGAGCCCTGACCTACTATCTGGAGTATACCAAGCAGTTCAGAGATTCTCAGACCCAACTCTTCCTCACCTATGGCGAGATTGGCAGGAGAAGACCAGCCACCAAGAGGACTGTTTCCCCGCTGGATAGTCTCTTGCATTCAGTTCTGTTACAGTAAGACTTGCAAACAGCCCCTTAGGGCCCATTCCACTAGGGGAACTGCTGCCACAGTGGCAGCTGCAAGGGACATCCCCTTGCTTGACGTCTGCAAGGCAGCTACCTGGAAGACTGTACACACCTTCACAAAGTAATAAAGTCTGGATGTACAGTCCAGATCAGATGCCAAATTTGGCATAACAGTTCTGCAGAGCCTCTTTCCTAAGCAGGTTCTGTACCCACCTCCCAATTGCACTGCTCTATAGTCTGCCATAGTCAAGCATACTAAAGGACCCCTGGGGTGAGAAGAAATAATCACTCACCATAGCAATATTGTTTCTTCCAAGGTGTCCTTTAGTATGCTTGACCTCCCACCCATCCTCCACTACATAACCTGGCTGAAGATGGCCCTGCATCCCTTCTCCAAATTTCTGTTTTCTCTGTTAATAAGTGCAAAGTTTTGTACAGTTGTTTGTTTCTATTTTTGGATATTGTTCTCTGGTTTTTCAATATGTTTTCCGGTTGTGATAGTATATATTTGGGGTCTTGTTTTGCCCCTTACAGCTTCGAAATAACTCTGACTGCCTTCTAGCTCTGCTACAGACTGCACAACGTTTTACTCTTTCCTGATTGACTAATTCTTAAAACTCATTAGCATCAACTCCACCTCCGGTGCAGCTGGACCCAGCTAGCATACTGCCATAGTCAAACATACTAAAGGACACCTTGGAAGAAACAATATTACTACCTCAAGTCATTTTTTCATCTATGCTCATAATTTAATTCCTGTTCACTACATATAGTTAAGTTAGCACAGGAAGGGGGTGACCTCAAGGAGTAGACTGCAACCAGGTCAAATAATCTTATAATTACTTTTACACTTCATACCTGTTTTTCGTTTTAGATACCCGATCAACAGGGAACTGCCGTATGTCTTTTTTCTAATATGTGGCTTTACCCAAGGGCCCGTACTAAGAAGGCTATACATTGAACTGTTTTCTTCATCAACAAACTATTAAGTTTGTGTCCTGGTTTCTGGATTTCCAAAAACAAGTCATAAGACAGCTTTTGACTCCTAATATCCAACCAATCTGTTTTGTTCTAATAAGTTTTTAACTTTAATCAGTGAGTGCCAGAAAACTCCTTATATCCATTTTCATATCCTTTGTTAATCATATTTGTGGTAGTCTACAGTCTTCCTGGACTAAAAGTCTCCACCACTCATTCACACTAGTGGGAGTACGTTAGAGGTACTAGGACCCCACTGGAGCTAAAAATCTTCAGGTGGGCTGGTGCCGGTATGGAGCCGCGCATGCGTGGAGCCACGAGACTAGCTTGTGCTGTTTAGGCTATCTCGGTGTCAACCCTCCAGCCGCCTCAGTTCCTTTTCTCCTGCTGTCGAGTGTCCTGCCAATGGAAGAAGAATCGATACCGCTTGAGATCGCCCTCTGGTATGTCTGCGCAGGAGTCTTCGGTAGTGGAGAGCGGTAGGCCTGAACTGACTCTGGTGGGTTCCTCTGTGGCTCTGCTCTTAACGGCCGCAATCCTCAACACTGGATCCCATCTCTGTTCTCACTGGGATCCCAGTGAGCAGTTTCACCTCTGGGCTGCTCTTTTAGAGCAGGGGTATAGTGTCTGCCCAGTTGTCCTGGCCAGTGGACCCAGTTCCAAGGGCCTTGGAGCAACAGGACCATGGCTGGGTCGGTCGCACTGGGATATGTGCAGTGCCCTCTCTGGTGCCAACGTCATTGACGTCAACTCCTTGTGCCTACCCCCCTCTCCTTTTCCCTGCAGGGGCCAGCACAGGTACTGCCTCCTGACAAAACTGATAGAAGCAAAGCAACAAGGCTGCTGGGTAATGGTGCCACATTGTTGTAGTCCTTCCTTGAGCTGCTGTAAATTAAACTTGGATTTATATTTGCCACTACAGTTGCAGTGCTGTTATTCATTTCACCTGTGGAGTGCATGGCGACATTCATTTGTCTAACTGTTCCGCTTTTCTTCTACCTCTTTTTCTTCAGCTCTGGACCCAACAGCGGTTCTGGCACAGCGCATGGTGTTGGCACCGTGTATGGTGCTGGTGCCATGTGTGGGTCCGACGCCGTGTCTGGCGCTGTGTGTGGTGCTGATGCCACGGATGGTGCTGAACTCTTCGCTGCTCCAGGTGGTGGCGTCTTCTGTGTTCCTGGCCTAGACCTGACTTTTTGAGGTTATTCTGGAGAAGAAGTGGATTTGGATGAGTCTCTCCCTATTCTGCTGTGTCGAAGACACAGTGGATGGCTCATTTTATGGGCTGGAATGCAAGCCTTCTGTATCAGTGTGATTGAAGATCTTCTTTCCAGTTTTTACCTCAGGGATATGGGGTCCACCATAATATTTCAGCCTTCATCTGTGGACCAAAGCAGACTTCTACATCTTGAGTTCTTACATTCCTCAGTACGAGTACACCCTGTGGAGCATGCTCAGTGCAACCGTTGAGAACCTCCAGTTACCAAACGCTCCATTGCTAGGGGCATATAGCTCAGTAATCAGCTGAAAGCTTTTACGGACATCAACGACTCTGCATCTAGAGCAGCTGCTGCTGGCAGCAGGTAGTTAATGTCTCCTTGACAGTGTTTATCTGTTTGGTCCTCAGGTTGAGCTCTGAAGACCACTCAGAACAATAGGGCTGCCATTTAAGCAACAGGCAGCACCTGCTGCCTCTCAGAGGAATGAGAACCGTCGACGTTCTTGTAACAGGCAGTGCTTACTAGGTAGAGGTCTGGGTGTCTTTATCAGGAACTAACCCCTCAGCCATGAAGAGAATGCAGTTTAGGGCACAAGTCCTGAAATTGCTCCATACCAACCTCTGTGGATCCAGTCCAGGTCCCACCTCAGCTGTCTGAGGGGGATGCCTCCCAGCGGTAGGAGGGGAGTCTAATTCGGTTGTACAAGCAATAGCTCATTACAGTGGGCATATGAGTCATCAGGATTGTCCGAGAGGGATACTATCCCAAATTTTGCAGATTTCCGCAGACCTTCCATCCAGATGGCAGCCCAGTCTCTCTCCCCCAAGTCACACACACTTTTATTTGTGGGATGCAGAGCCTTGGGGAACTGGGCAGTAGAAGTTGTTCCACAGCAGAACTGAGCAAAGCTTCCTATTTATATTGCTTCTGGTTCCAAGATAACAAGCAGCATGTACCCATTTGATGACCTTGGAAGATTAAACAAGTACCTGTTCAGGGAGTAGTTCACTAAAACCTTGGTGTTCAGTTCTTCACTTCCTGAACATTTGGCTCCTAGTTAGCCAATCCGGGCAAGAGACACAGGAAGCAGTCACCATAGCTTCTCAGTTCTCTCCGAGGGGTTTTCTGATCCAAGGAAGATGCCAGTTTCATCTGCCCAGCATCTCCCCTTCTTAGGAGCTCTCCTGGATACCTCCAGGGTGTCAGTTTTTCATTCCAGAGGACAGGAGAAACAACATCCTCAGATGGCTCGATGCATCTCAGAAAACAGCTCTATTTGGGCCCTTTTTGGTTGAGCGGATGCTGGGGTGCAGGGCGTCCTTAACAGCAAGCAGAAATCTCCAGCCACGCATCCGCAATCTTCTGTACAAGATGACAGAGCCTCAAACAAAATCTCACATGGGGAGGGGGGGCTCACTGTCAAGACCTTCACAGTCAGGTGTGGAGCCAGGAGAAACCTCATCTTGTCATAAAATTCTTAGAGATGAGAGCTATCTTATAAGCAGAGTCCTGAAGAATGCCCTCTGCCTCAAAGTGATCCTACTTCGGATGGACGTCAGAGCTGTAATGTATTACATCAGCAAGTAGCGTGAGGCATTCTCCTACCCACTCTGCAGGAAGGCTGTGAGGTTGTGAGAGTGGTACTTCGAGCATGATGCATTAGTTCAGATTTCATGCAGTGGTTGGATTTCTGCTTGCGACGATGGCAACCAGGTTCGGGAACGGATCCAGGTCGTCAGAGTGACGGCCAGGGGAGAAGGATTGAGTGTCCATAGACAGCTCTCCTTCTCCAGGGAGGAAGGGGATCTGTATGCTTGGCGCAGTGGCGACACCCGGTGGAGGCTGGGTTTACCAGAACGAACCAACGCCTAATCAATAATCCCAGGGGCCGGGTGGATGCTGGACATCATTGCACGTCCCACCCCTCTTACATGGGAAAGTAAAATGGGTGGGTTCTCCGTCTACATAGAAAGCCCCTCCCACCAGGGCTTCAATTAGCTACTGTCACCGACTCTCCTACAAGATACTGGTTCCACGGTGCTGGAATAAGGGGAACCAGTGTCAGGCCTCGCCTCGGGCAAGCCAGGGGTGACTGGAGAGTACCGCAGTCACGGTATGGTGTGGAGTCCCGACGGTAGTGACCAGGGCACAGCCTGATGGAGCACCTGCTGGAAAAAAGAACAGCAAATACAATAAAAAAAAAAAAAAAAGATTTTGTGCACTCACCTTCCATGAGTGGGGCAGTTCGGACCTGGTCATTTTTTGCGTCCCCTCTCAACTCAAAACTGCCCCTATCTTGCTTCATAAATCCAGATGATTTCCATCGTCCCAGACTAGCCTTGGCAGATATGATCTGCATCAATTTACAGTCTGTCAGAAGTTCCTCCCAAGGTGACTCCCTCTACAAGCGGACCCTCTCACACAGGGACTTAGTCCTTCCTAACCTGCGTTCCCCTCATCTCCTTACCAGGCTCCAGAGGAAATGGAAGTGCGCAACTTTTCAGGTTTCCCAGACCATCGCAGGTATCTTTTAAGTCATGCATAGGCCTTCCACCAGGAGGGCTTACTCGGCTAAGTGGAAACCCTTCTCTTTCTGGAGTGCAAGTCCCATCCAGACCCTTCAGTTGCACACCAAATAAGGTGTTGGGGTGCCTCTTGGACCTGTCGAACACTGGTCTGCAATACTCGGCAGTGAAGGTACACCTCTGCGTGGTTTGTCTATCTATCTTGAGCCAGTAGACAACATGTCACTGACTCTATTACCGTTAGTCAATTTTTGCTTCTCTGGAGGTTGAGTGTTCTGAAATTCTTCATCGACAAACCGAAGAGATACACATCCGAGCAACTACTGTATTTTTCAACATGCCTCAGCTGGGTCAGCCTGTTGCCATGAGATATTTTCTGTTTGGTTAGTAGCATGTCTTCGGCACCACTAATCCATAACTCAGGTCAAGTTGACCAGGTTCACTGTGTTTGCGGCTTTCCTGGCGGAGATTCATAATATACCTGTTGCAGACATCTGCAAGGCAATGAGTTGGAGCTCAGTGCACACCTTTGTAAAGCACTATTTTCTGGATGTCCATGCAAGACAGTTCACTTTCCTCAGCAGGACAGTCCTTATGGACTTCTGTCCTGAATGAGCTCTGTCTCCAACCGCCCTACTCGAGGGTTTTTTGATTTTTAGCTTGGTACTCTCCCACTAGTGTGAATGAGTGGTGGAGACTTTTAGTCCAGGAAGATATGGAAATTACATACTTTTTGTAAATCTTGATGATCTTGGATGAATTCTTCACCACTTATTCACATGCCCACCCACCATCCCCCGAGCTCACTCATTCTGCTTTGGTCTTCACTTCCTTGTTGTTCGGGCTGTGAAGATGTTGTCAAATTGACCCTTCTTACATGGGTCATCCAGGCCTTCATATGCCGGAAGTTAGGGTTAGGTTTTCTTTCATTAGTTTACACTGTACTCCTTGGTCAAAAAGGTACTGAGGCGGTTGGAGGTCAGCGCCCGAGATAACCTATATACAACATAGAAGCTAGTCTTGCGGTGCCCTTCTATCTGATCCCATTCTGGCCCAGCCCTCCTGAAGATTTCTGCCCCGCGGGTCCTAGCACAACCAGCGTATTCCCACTAGTGTAAATGAGTGATAGAGGCTTCGTCCAAGAAGATCAAGAATTACGGTAAGTACGTAATTCCATTTCCTGCATTTTTGAGACCTTTAGCCAATAGTTAACCATTTAAATCTTCCCTCATTATATGAATATTAAAGAGATCAAGACCTTCCAAGAATCAATCTTTACCATCCAGTCACACTGACAGGTCTTAGCTGGAGGCACTGGGACCCCATGGGAGCAAAGTATTTTTCAGTCTAGGAAGGGACCGACTTATGTGTTGGTGCTGCCCACAAGGCACACATAGTGATATTGTACATGTGGGTTCACCAGTAACTGACACCAGCCCCCTCCCTTCCTCTGTTCTGTTTTTCATACCATCAGTTGTGCACCATGGGAGCAGCTACATTTGAAACTTTTTGAGTCACAACTGTTCCTCAGTTCTCGCCGTTTTGCTTGATCGCCACACCTCCAGCACCTTTGGCTGGTACGTATTGCCTCTTTTCATAAGTTCAGCACCAACCCCTTTTCTACTGTTTTTCAGTTGCTTTTGTCCATTGGCTTGCCTGATTCTAAGGAGCAACAGAAGTGTAAGAAGGACGTGAGCAGCCCCCTATGCGTCAGTGGTCTTGCAGGAGTCCAACTACTGTCCAGGACCGACTTAACGAATTTCAGACCTGCCTTGGTGCTGACAACAACATGGATAGGAGTGACACCTGCTTCTCTGTGTACTACTGCACCCTTGAGAAGCCTTCATGGAAATGGGGTTGGAAGACCCCCACTTTTGGAGGCAGACATCACACTAGGGATGCCAAGGTAAGGTCCCTGGGCTCTTCCTCTGAGCCTTTTCCCAGTACCTCTGGTACTGATGAAGTCCATGGCACTGTCTGCACTCACTGTGCTGAGATATCTGAGGTTCTGGGGAAGTCTGATGGACAGCAGACTCCTCCAGGAGGTCAGCCAGCACCCCCTCAATCCGCCAGTCCTTGAGCAGCAGACGCCACAGTGGTGAAACTGAAGCTACACGCTTGGTTTACACTGGTGTGCACCTTGGTGTTGCAGCCTGGTGCTGCCCCAGCTACTAAGGTACTAAGGTCAGCACTGGTGAGCCATGGCACTGGCTATAAGACTGACCCCCACCCCCCTTCTGGCACTGCCTGTATTGCCAGAAAACGGTGAATTCTTGGAGTAAAACCTGTCTGTGAGCCCGAGGTGGTGATTGTCTCCTTCCATGAGCACCCTAGCTGCCTGGGGGAGGATGATGACATCGACCTTGGACCTGGGGATGGAGTTGGTGATACGGGAGGCCATCTTAGGCCTGGTTCTGAGCCCAGTGCCAGGCCTGGTGTCTCCCCTAAGGTCGCGCTTCAAACTGGCACTGAAGATGGTGCTGGGACACCTTCTGGTGTTATTTATGCTGCCAATTCAGGTCCCGATGCCATTGCTGGTGCCACGTCTGATTCTGGGGCCACTCATGGTCCTAGATGCAGGAGCAACTCTGGGGGTGCCCCTAGTCTGGAAGTTAGGCCTGGTCCAGGAGGTTAGCATCAGTCATGGTGGGGGCTGGAGCGGGCATTGTGCCTGCTGCTAACCCGAGGTCCAGTGTTAGTGGTAGCTCTGGTAGGGTTCTTGTGCTATGACCCGCTGCTCCCAGGAACCAGCTGGCCCTGTCACTGGTATGGACCGGGCTGCCCTGTGCCCCAGTCACACCCCCCAACCAGGGGTTCCCCACAAGGGCACCATCTGGACTGGTCCTTTGAGATTGGCTGGTTCCACTTGGGTGAGTTTGCCAGGCCCTCCCTCCGTGCGATGTCCCCTGAGCACCTTCCCTGTCTTGTTAGGTTTTAAGGGTCCTCTGGGAGCTTTGATTTGCCAGCAGTTCAGAACAATGTCTGGTTTGCTTCACCAATAGCATTTTATAACAGACCAGGCCGAGCTCAGACCTGAGGCCCCAACACCACCTTTTGTCTGAATCCAGCTCCTTTTCCCTGACTTCCTCCTCTGAGGAAGAAGATTTTCAGTCCACATTTCTTCAGATGCACAGTAGTCTATGTACCAATGGTCCTTGATAAAGATGTTGCAGGAGCTGAATGTGGGGTCATTCATGGGTCATAATACTGCCCTCTGGAAGATAAGTTTTGGTCACCAAAGGATAAATAAATAACCTAACCACAATTTGATTCTTCCTGTGATTCTCCAAGTGTGGTGTTTGTTTCAAAGCTTACAACAAGTGCCTGTGGATGAAGTTTGGTCAGCTTTTAGCTTCCATGCCAGATTGCAATTTAATCAAGCAGGCCATTCACCTTTCTACCAGGTGTAAGGTCTGTTAGTCCTGCATTCTGAGGATGATGATATGAGGCAGTGTTCGTGCATGAACGTTGCCTCATATCGTGATCCTTGGAGTGCAGGACTAACGATCTTCAATTTGTATTTGGTCTGGCTGCCCTCTCCTGGCACGCCGGTATTTCCAGAGTCGCGCTACATCCACATTGTTTTTGTGAATATTTGCCTTTCTACCCAGGGCCTGAGCTGACCAAGGCACCAGCTAGGGCATCATATGCAACCAACAAGGCAGCATCCAGGCTTGTAGAAACAGCAGTCGATGCTCGTGGAAGGCATGGCTTTACCTCTTCTGGTTAGCACCCTGGCCCAACGTAGGGTGCTTAACTTGCACTGCCAGGGAACTCACTTCTCTCCCACAGGATCAGGCATGAGTTGTCGTGGTGCCCTGCTGCTCCCAGGCCACGGGAGCTTCTGCCTGCCCCTAACCAGTCTTAGGTCCTGCTGGACCTGTGGGACGTCTCTGCCCTCCAGTGGTTATCCCCTGCCAGAGGGCTGAGGGATAATTTCTCCTTCAGGATGAGCCAACTCCACCCCTTTTTAGGGAAAGGTTGGTACTCTTACGCATCATTGTAGCTGGATGATAAAGATTGATTCTTGGAAGATATAAAAATGATGTACTCACCATAATTCTTGATCTTTCAGAATAGCCGCATCATTCAGTCTCACATCCTCCCACTGGCCCCTGCTCAAGTAAGAGCCAGGGCCTCTGGGCAGCACACCCTGTTATGTTAGCATTCTTGCTTTTCTTGATACACACTCGGAGCTCCTCCTTTCCCTTGAGGTTCAGCTCTCCTTCTCTGGTACCTTTTGGGATAGGCTATTGCTTTTTGCCTTTGGCAGTTCTTGTATGGAAATTCCTTTTTTTTTTTTAATACAAGTGCACTCCTTCTGCTCTCTTCCTAGCTAAAACAAAGAAGAAAAAAAATTTTTTCTAGGATGTTTTCTTCCCCTTTTTTTTTGCTTGAACTGTGCCTCTCCCCATGGGGATCTCTTTGACACACATCCCTGGGCTGCTTGCAACCTGTTATGCTTTCTATGCTCTGAGCCTATGCCATGTGATAGACTCCAGCCATCGCACAAGGTGCAGCCTCAAACTTTCCTAGCTCAGGCAAAAGCAGATGCAGTGTGTGTGTGTGTGTGTGTATGTGTGTAGGGGGGTATTCTGTTCTCTTGACCTGTGGGTTGGGTGTTTTTTTCCACACCCTTATCTTGGGCTTCATTTTCTTTTTCAGTGCTGTTCTGCACTGCTCGGAGTGGCAAGAAGCCTTTCTGTCTTGTGCTGTGTTTTTATCTATTGCTATTGCCTTGCTCCTAGTCTCTCAATTCCTGTTCTCTGGTGAGTACAATGATGTAGATTAGTTGACATCTTGCTAACTACACTGAGGTCCTCTGGGCTTATTGCACCAGTCAGAGCTCCATGCCAGGACTGTTGCCCCTCCTCCACCTTTCTGTCCAGGTGGCTTAGATAGGCTCTGGCTCTTACACCCACTACCCCGTGCCACTTTAGTCCCAACCCTTACTTGTACTAAGTTGGTAGTCAGGTTTCATTATGTTTATTATTTTATATCCTTTAGAATTTTCCTATCCCTTTGGGCTAGGACTCTATAGCCCTCTCTCACTTTTTTTCTCCTGGCAAACAAAACTGAGGAAAGGAGGGGGCCAACATCAGTTACTGGCCAACCAATGTGCACAATGTCACGATGACTGCCTTATGGGTGGTGCCGGCACCAATGTCAGTCCCCTCCTAGGCTGAAAAAGACTTTGCTTCCACAGGGTCCTAGCATCTCTGGCTAGGACCCTTCAGTGTGACTGAATGGTGGAGATATTCTGAAAGAAAAGGTAGAGAAGGTTCAGAGGAGGGCAACAAAGATGGTGTATGGATTGCATCACAAGTCCTATGAAGACAGGTTGAAGGAACTGAACATGTACTCCCTGGAGGAGAGGAGGGAGAGAGGGGATATGATAGAGACATACAAGTATCTTACAGGCAGGAACAGGGTGCAGGAAAACACTATTTTTAAGCGAAAAAGATGTTCCAGGACTAGAGGGCATGGGATGAAGTTGGAGGGAGGACGATTCAGAGGAAACATGAGAAGAATTTCTTCACAGAACGGGTGGTGGACAAGTGGAACACCCTGCCAGAGGAAGTGGTGGGGCTGAAACAATCACGGGATTTAAGAATGCATGGGATAGACATAAAGGAATTCTGGAGGTCAGGGGTAAGGTGCAACAGACTTCTAGGAAAACAAACTGAACTTACAAGCTCAAATGGGCAGACTGGGTGGGCCATAGGCCCTTATCTGCCGACACTGTCTATGTATCTATGTAAAATCAAGAATTACAGTGAGTACAGAATTTTCGTTTTTGTAGGTAACAAATAGTCTGGAATATATCTTGGCAGTACTAGTAATGCCTGCCAAAACTTATTAAATACTGTTTGCAATTTTTGACTATAATATGTACCCCACATTTTGACTCCATATGAAATAATTGCTTGTGTTTTGACTTGGTTAGGACTTTTAAATCCACCTTGGTGTTGTCTTCATCAAATCAATGGTTGAATCTCAGGACACTAGTACATGATTTGTTAGCTTGTATTGTGTTTAGTTGATTTGCCTGTGTATGTATTGCAGTAAAAGTTATTCCTAAATACTGAAATTCTGAGACCACTGGTAATTTTATTGTAGAACCATGAGTAGGATTTTGCCTGAGATTTCCTGTGAAGTTAATCATTAAATTCTGTATGCTGTTAGTTTTATGTTCAATGCACCAAGAGTCCAATTTATTTAATTTTCTTTGGGCTAAGTTCTTACTAAGCACTTAGAATCACATTGTCTGCATATAATTAGGCCCCAATTTGCTGACTTATACCCTTAGGAGACTGTACTCTGTTAGTGTTGGTCTTCACTGATACTAGATCATTAATGTAAAGTTTAAAGAGAAACTGGGCCAGCAGGCAACCTTTTCTTACCCAATGCTTTGTAGTTTTTTTGCATGAGTTTCTCATTTGAATTATATCTAATTTCTGTCAAAGTATATTGGCAGTGAGATCAATATTTTTAGAAGCTTACTGTATGGTTGATTCTATGATAACACACTTTATGCCCAAAAATGAAAAACAGAAACCTAGAAACATAGAAGTTGATGAAGAAAAGCACCTCAAGGCCCATCCAGTCTGCCCATAGAATGAAAAACAGGTGTTTGTTGTACAGGTCTAGTGCCAATGTTATTATTTTCAGAAAGGTAACCGAATGATAAACTAGAGATGTGTCTCAAGTGGGGCACTGCCCTGTGAGCCATCTGCCAGTTGAGCTATCCAGTGGGCACATTTTATCAAATTCTTAGGATGAATACTTTTATTTCAAGACAAGGTATGGGCTAAAAACAAGTTTGCATAATGATGGTTCTGAATATCTACGTTCTTTCCATGATTTTCCACTATAACTGTGTGCACTGAACATGCACAGCGTCCTTGCAAAACACTTGGTTAGAACTCTTATAACCCTCACCTTATTCTTGACTCCCTGCCCCTCCAGGTAATTCTCGCTTCTTAAAGAAGTAGTTCCACTTGTCAGAATACTATGTCTTTGTAGACCGTTTTGTGTGTGCTTTACTGTGAAATTGGTGCACTTTAATACAGTACCTGTAACTGTTTTGTATGTATTGTTGGTTGGGACTCGAGATGCTTTTAACATTTCAGCATGTTATCAGGGTTCAAAAGTTTTTCCTTGATGTGCACCTGACTCTATATGGTAGACAAGTACATCCAATGTGTACTTCCTGCCACCAGAAGATGTCCATAAGAAATGGGTTTGCCATTTGTCTGTCTTGTCAGGGTCCAGAGCATTGTGTTGTCACCTGTGATATATACCAGGCTGTGCAGCCAGAATCCCTGGATTGTCATTTGACCCAGCTCTTAGAAGGGCAGGACTCTGCCTTGAAGTCCCATTATAAGGGTTCTATCCCTTATGCCAGGAGCAGAATAAGGTGGCTAGCAGCTCAAGAGCCACAAAGAGAGGTGGAAGAATTTTCAGCTGGACTCCAGGGCTGGGAGATAACAAGAGAGCCCTCGTCTGGGTGGGGGGTTACACTGGAATCAGGGCTCCTTTGAGTTTAAGAGTAGCTGAGTAAATCTATCCAAGTGGTATCACAACCTTCATAGTTTAGCTAAGCACCACAAGTGATGTAACTGTCAGGTTTGGTCCGAACACCCCTCAAAGGGCAGGAGCAAACATTTCTGTGGAGGACTGATTCACCAGGGCAAGATCTTGGATCTTGAAAAATCTCAGCTTTTTAAGGTGTCACCACACTTGCACTGATGTTTGTGAACCTATCTCACCCTAAAATCAGATAGTGGTCTCCAAGGGATTGTCCCTGTGGGTCAACTACTTTGTACCTCAAGACCTCTCCACCCCTAAAGGACTAGGAGGCTGTCAGTTCCTCGAGGTTTGAAGAAAGGCTTGCTTGCTAACTTGGGTTCAATCCATTCAAGCTTTGAGAAAGACAATCCATTTATCCCTTTTGATCCCCTTATCAAACTGGGCAAGTGGAATCTGGACATGAAATTGGGTGTGTCGGACTCCGCTGATCCTGTAACATTATGAGCATTCTCTTTTTTTTTATTTTATTTTCAGAGTGCAAATTTTAGTGCTCATGAAAGGTGCTGGATTGACAGTACTGGAACTTGAAGTCCTCTTCTTATCCATATGGCAGTTCATGTACAGGTGATCACAGTGCAAACTTTCCCACACTGCCCCACCAATATGCCTCAACACATCCGTGGAGGGACCACCACATAGGTGAAAGCGTAGTTCAGTCTCAGTGCCCATTCAGTCTTTGGCCTCTCATGTGAGACTGACAACAAAGGTCCCAATTTGTGCCAGCTGTGTTGGTGGTTTTGTGCTGTGAACACCTGCCCACTATGAACTGGACGGAGACCACCACAACTCATTTCACACAGGCCATTGAACGGTCCTCTGGTGATATAATGGCTTTTGGCCATTACCAACCTGTGCTGGATTTAAATCAGTGACCTTGAGTTAAAGGCTGTAACTAACTACCAGTCCACTGAACCATCCATTTTCCCCAGTTAGTGGGCATTCTCATGTGCCTCATTGCTCTTTGAAATGTGGTGTAAATTAGGGATGGAGGTACTAAAATACCTGATCTGTAAGAGCACCCATAGGTACCTTTTAAAGTACCTGAAAAATACCTGGATGAAAATTGAGTAGTCGGATCAAGTAGTCACTACCCAAACCGCTCTACTACCCGATTACTGGAACCTAAATTAAATTTTTTTTTTTAATCAATTTCCCAGGTGGTCTAGTGGACCACTTCTCTCCTATCCCCAGTATGCTGTTATGAATAAAAAATAATTGAAGACCTTCCGGCAAGATTTAGCGGCAAGGAACCTGCCAGACAGTGTGGATGAACAACATATGCCATTCCTAGAACTCCTATTACAGGTGAGTAACCTGTATTTCTGGAAGACAGAAGGAGCGATATCTTACAGATAGCCCAATTCATCAGAGAACACAGCTCGGTACGAGCTCTCTTGATGCAACGGATGCTGGGCCTCATGGCATCCTCGGTGTTCACTGTACCTTTGGCTCATACTCACATGAGAACCTCTCGGTGGATGTTCAGTACTCAGTGGTCCCCAAGCACTCACTCTCAGTTTTTCTCATCAAGATGATGGAACCTCTGAAGAGGTCACTCACCTGGTGGTTTCAGGAGGACAACCTTCTGGAAGGATATCCCTTCACCCCTCTGGATCATTAGATCTCCATTCCTACGGATGCATCCCTGATGGGTTGGGGAGCTCACTGCTGAGATCTCCACACCCAGGGTACGTGGACTCAGGACGAGTCTCAACTTCACATAAACGTCCTGGAAATGAGAGCTGCCCTTTATGCAGTCCGAGCTTTGAAGGACATACTCTGTCACAAGAACGTTCTCCTTCAAATGAACAAGGCAGTGATGTACTACATCAACAAACAGTGCAGTGCACACTCATACCCATTATGCAGGGAAGCAATGAGAGTGTGGGAATGATGCCTGGAGCACAAGGCTCTGATTCAGGTGGTTTACCTGCCAGGAGTACAAAATTAGCTGACAGACCATCTCAGCAGAACGGAGACAAATCCTCACGAGTGGTCTCTCAACTTAACTGTCATTCAGTCACTTTTCAAAGAGTGGGGAACTCCAGATCTGGACCTTTTTGCATCCCCACCCAACTCAAAACTGCCTCTCTTCTGCTCCAGAAATCCAGGACTTGGCATTTTTTGTCAGGATACATTCAGTCTGCAGTGGACAAAACGCTTACTATACGCATTTCCTCCTCTTCCCCTAATTCAGAGGGTACTGCTCAAACTGGAGACTCGGGGGGCAGAATGATTTTCATTGCCCTGTTCTGGCCTCGTCAGATCTGGTTTCCTCTAATCAACAGACTATTGGAAACCTCCCCGAAACCGCTTCCCCTTCAGACGAACCTTCTGACTCATGGCCCTGTGGTCCATCCCAGCCTGAGGTCGCTTCACCTTCACGCTTGGCTCCTGAGGAGATAGAGGTGAATAGGTTTAATGTTTCTCGTAGAGTTTGATATTCCTTTGGCTGCGTGCAAGCTGTCCACCCAAAAAAAACTACACAGCTAAATGGAAATGTTTTTCTATCTGGTGTGCAAATCCTCTTTCCTCCGCACCGAATAAAGTCTTGGAGTATCTCTTAAACCTCTCAAACACAGGTCTGCAATAGTCCCCAGTTAAAGTTCATCTTTGTGCCATTTCGGCATATCATGAGCCGGTACTTTCCATGTCGCTGGCTCAGCTGCCCGTAGTTAAGAGGTTTCTTAAAGGGATTCTGCATAGTAGACCTTCTATTAGATGTCCAGTTGCAGCCTGGGATATTAATCTTGTGCTAGACATGCTCACTCGTAAATCTTTCGAGCCTCTAGCTACTTTTTTTTTTTTCAAACTCTCTTTTTCACCCCCCATCGCTGAACTCTCTCCGGCGACTTCTCTGGTGCATTCTCTACCTCCTTGCGTTGCCTTCCATACCTGTCACCGCTCCTCTCCAGCGCCAGGCATCCCCCGGGTCTGCCCTCTGGGGAAGGGTCGCCCCAGCCCAGGGCGCTTTATCTTATAGTATTGAGCCACCGGGCTGGAGAGGGAGGGAGAAGCGGAGGGTACTCGGGCCAGACTCAGGAGTGCGGAGAATGTGAGGCATATATCAGCGGTGGAGGGGTTTCTCGTGATTACGTTCCCTGTGGAGCCCAACAGCGAGGCAACACCCACCGTGGCCACCCTCCTGGCTTATGCTCACTGGCGCTGGTCGGCTACTGCCCGGCCTCCGCCAGAGGTCGCTCATTGAGCGATAGCTACCGCAACCTCCCGAGAGAAGAGAGCAGTCCTCTGGGCGCTCAATCTGTTTCCTCCTGCTGTCCCTGGGCTCGTTCCCGAACCCAGGTCACTGGCATGGCACAAGGTGTGGCGTTCAACACCTCAACCCTCAGCGCCACCGGGCTGGCCTGAGCTTCTAGCTACTTGTGAGCTGAAATTCCTTAGTTGGAAAACGACCTTCCTGGTGGCCATTACTTCTGCTCGTAGAGTTTCTGAAATACACGCCTTGGTCACAGACCCCCCCCCGTATACTGTATTTCACAAGGACAAAGTAGTTCTTAGGACTCTCCTAAGTTCCTGCCTAATGCTCTCTCAGAATTTCATCTGAATCAAGCTTTAGTCCTTCCTACCTTCTTTGCAAACTTCCAAAATGAAGGAGCGCATACCCTTCATTCCCTGGATGTAAAAAGAGCATTGCGGTTCTATCTCAATATAACGAAGGAAATTCACAAGGCTCAACAACTGTTCATTTCCTTTAGCATAACCCAGCTAGGTCAACCTGTTGCTATCAGATGCATTTCAGTGTGGCTGGTGTCATGCCTTGGCCACTGCTATTCTATGGCACAGGTCAAGCTGGAAGCCAGATTGTATGTTCACTCTACCAGAGCAGTCATGGCATCTCTGGTGGAAATCCATAATGTCCCCATTGCAGATATTTGCAATGCGGCTACCTGGAGCTCTGTGCATACGTTTGTTAAGCACTATGCCTGGGTGTCCATGCCATATGACATCAGTCATTTGGCAGGACAATTCTTATCGGACTTGTGCCTAAGAAAGTGAGCTCCTTTCTCTCCTGTCACCCGTCTCGGGGGATTATTTAGCTCGGTACTCTCCCATCACTGTGAATGAGTGGTGGAGACTTTATGTCCAGGAAGATGTAGAAATTACGTACCTACCATAATTCAAGATGATCTTGGACAAAGTCTCCACCACTCATTCACACGCCCACCCACCATCCCCCGAGCTTACTTTTCTCTTTCTGGTCTTCACTCCCTCAGTGGCTGGGCTGTGAAGACTTTGTTTTTGACCCTTCTTACATGGGTCATTCGGACTATCTTATGTCCAGTTTTAAGGTTGGTCCTCTCTAGGTTAGTTACACTGCACCTCCTCGGAAAAAAAGGTACTGCGGCGGTTGGACGGTTGACGCCCCGATAGTCTATACCACACGCGCCTGGCTCACAGTGCCGCTTCCTCACGGCTCCATCTCGGTGCTGGCCCTCCTGAAAAGTTTGCTCCCGCTGGGTCCTAGTGCCTCCAGTGTACTCCCATCAGTGTGAATGAATGGTGGAGACTTCATCCAAGAAGATCAAGAATAATGGTAGGTACGTAATTTCCGTTTCTTGAATTTGTATGCCCCTAATGAAGACTCATACCATAAATCCTTTTTGGTGAAAATACTGGGCGAAACAGTAGGGGACACCCAGAGTCTGGTGGTTGTGGGAGGTGACTTCAGCGTGGTCCTGGACCCTATCAGGGTCAAGTTCCAGGGATCCCACCAAATCGGACAAGGCTCTTAGTAGGCTATGCACTGAACTGGCTTTGGTCCATGGATGGAAATTCCTCAGTCCAAGAGGGAGAGACTACATATTTCTCCTCGCAACACAATATGTACTCTTGTATCGATCTTTTCCTAATATCAGCGAACTGGCTATCAAAATTTACCGAAGCTTGGTTTGGGAATATTACATTTTCGGACCATGCCCCCATTCAGATACAGATAAATACCGCACCGGTCCCCACAGAGACCCTATGGCGGCTTAATGTCAGCCTTTTAACCCATAATGAATTTAAAGATTTAATAAAAGACACCATTAAGAGGTTCCTAGATACAAATCCCAAAGAGGGACATGGCTGGGATCAGATGGGATGCATTAAAAAGTGTAGTGATAGGGGAGATCGTTAGACACTCATCCTGCATCAAAAAAGGAAGGTATACAAAAGAGTTGATCTTGAACCAAATCACCCTAAACAAAGAAGTGAAAAAGAAATTAGATTTGGAAAAGAATAAACTTAACACACTAATAGATACACATGGTATTCACAACAGAAATATTTTGAACACGGTAACAGGTCGCCTTTTGGCCTGGCAACTACGGAAAGAGGCCGCCAGCTGTGTAGTCCTCAGGTTAAAAAGGCCTACAGGATCTTCTTCCACTACCTCACCGAAGGAAATTTCCCAGATTTTTGCCTCATATTATGGGGCCTTATGTAGACCCGAAAGAGGTCCTGATCATGTTGGAAAAGTGGCAGATTACCTGAATAAACTAAAAATTCCCACCCTTTCTGATGATCAGAGGAACAAATTAAATGCCCCTATAATAATACTGCAAATTTAGGCTAAAATCAAGAAGCTAAAAACCGGTAAGTCGCCCAGGACAGATGGTTTTACATCGGAGTTCTATAAAACATTTACTGCTGAAATAATTTGCCCACTTCATGAAACCCTAAATTAAATACTTTTAGAAGAAGCAAGAGTACCTCCCTCCTGAAATTTAGCTCAAATTTCGTTGTTATTAAAACCACAAAAAGATCCCGAGGATTGCAGGTCATACCGGCCCATTTCATTACTGTCTGTGGACCTAAAAATCTTTACTAAAATATTAGCTGTCCACCTGCAAGAGTGTATTGGCCCCCTAGTGCACACTGACCAGACTGGCTTTATTTCAGGCAGACTGTTACAAGACAATATACGCCACTTTCTAAACATTATCTTAGTCCAGCGTAACACCATATCCTTCCAAATAGCAATAAGTATGGATGCTGAAAAGGCATTTGATAGGGTGGATTGGGGATTTATGTCCTCCACCCTACAAGCATTTGGGTTGGGGTCTCATTTTATTTCAGCAGTCCATCTCCCTCTATAGTTCTCCTACTGCCAAGGTAAAGGTGAACGGGTTCTTATCGGATACTATTGCATTGGCCCGAGGTACTAGGCAGGGATGCCCACTCGCCACTGCTTTTTGCCCTCATGTTGGAACCATTGGCAATTGATATCAGGGCAAACCCACAAATAAAGGGTGTGTGTCCGGGACGGGAAGAACAGAAAATAGCCTTGTATGCGGATGACTCCCTATTTTTCTTGGAGGACCCCTCAACCTCCCTACCTAACCTGCAACAGACTCTAATACATTTGGGACCCTTGCAGGTTATAAAATAAATTTAAAGAAATCTGAAGCAATGATATTAAGTGGCTCCCCATCACCCGAGTTCAAACAATCCTTTCCATTTGCTTGGGCCAAGAAGAACTCGTTTAAATACCTTGGAATAGAGATTTCCGCAGCCCTATCCCTACTATTTAATAACAATTATAACAAACTTTACCAATCATTACAGGCGGATTTGGCCAGATAGAATTTATTACCACATTCTCTCTATGGTCGAGTGCAAACTATCAAGATGAATGTTCTACCCAGACTTTTATTTCTATTCTAATGTCTCCCTGTCACAATGCCTAACAATTTTTGGAACAACCTATACAAACAAACCAGGTGCTTTCTCTGGTCGGGTACTAAACCTAGAATAAAGGAGAAAATATTCCAGTCCCCCAGGTCTACAGGAGGTTTAGCACTTCCAAATGTTAAATTATATTACTTAGCAGCACAAGGAGCATACCTGTGCACATGGGCAAAATGGAGAGCCAGCTCGGGCTGGTATTGGTTGGAAGAGGCAGATGTACAACACTGTGCACTATGGGCTCTGTCGACAAACACAGTTCCCTCACACATATGGCATCAGACTTCGAATCCATGGGTTAAACATACCATTCGGATTCTGCTGAGACTTAGAAAACTCGCGCATACCCCAAATATGGTAGGGCCACTAATCAGGCACGAGAGCTCGTTTGAGACTATCAGCCAAGACCCTGGCTATAAGCTGTGGGCACAGCATAACTGACAACCTTTCTAAAGTGTACTGATGAACATGGTTGTCTCCCATTTGATAAATTACGAGACATATACAAGCTTAGGAAAGAAGACCATTACAGATATTTACAGGTCCGACACTTTATAATGTCCACAGACGTGTACCAGAATATTCAACGAGACAGAACTGCTTTTGAGTCCTTCTTTTACTTTGCTGTCTCTCTCAAAGCCCATTTTAGGTACCTTTCTGAGCTCTACACCATCCTAATAACTCTGGAAAGTCCTTCTTTAGACCAGGTAAGATTAAAGTGGGAACAAGAAATTGAACATTCAATAGACCAAGATCAGTGGGGAAATAGATTAAAATTTGTTTGGCAGGTGACTTTCTCCCCCACCTGGCGGGGGTTTAACTGGAAGATACTAACCAGGTTCTTCCACACACCAACAATAACAAAACATTTTAAGACAACACATATGGATCTATGTTGGAGAAGGTGCCAGGACATAGGCTCCCACTTTCATATATTTTGGGCCTATCCCAAACTATTAAAATTCTGGGGGGAAGGCCACTCGGAAATCCAAAATTTAAGTCTCATAATCCCACTTACATGCCCAGATCTCATCTTGGGCTTCCCAACACTATTACAGTGTTGCCCATAGGTGAGACATCTAGGCCAGATACTCAGGATAGCAACACTGAAATGTATCACAGCTCGATGGCTTACCCCGGTGGTACCCATTCTGGAGGAATGGAGGAATTATGGTCTCAGAATTAGTGAGACAAGAGAGAATGACCAGCCAGTTAAGGCTTGCATATGAAAAATTTGTGGAAATATGGCAACCTTGGCACCAAGCACAATCACTTTAGGGTCAAGGAAGAGAAATAAGTACCGCGGGGGTTGGGCACTGGGAAGATAGGGAAATAATGCTCCTTTTTGGCTTATTAGTTGATAGTTAACTTAATACTAGTTATGTTATTTAGGTTTTATTTTGCTGTTTACATATGAATATTTTTTTATATAGAAAATAATTGTTGATAGAAATGAATATTTTAAGAAACATCTGAACGCTGATCATAAGGTATGATAAACATCTAGTGCACATATGGTTTAAGAATAGTGATGTTCATGGACACCATAAATGTAAAAAAAAAAAAAAATGTCTGTGATACAGAGGATATCAACACAGCTGCCAGTAAGAATGTTGACTATGAAGGAAGTTCATATTACCTCTTGACTTTTTATGTTTGCTTGCACGCATGTGCAAGAAACATAGTGCCATCATCCAAGTTTTTGTAGGTGTAGCACCCTGTATTCCATTTCAGTCAGTGTGTTCGCAGGCGCGGCCACAGTTCACCAATGAATGCTGCAGCTGTCTGACAGCAGTCGAAAATGCAGTGTCCTACAGTTGAAATGGAAAGCTCCGCTTCAGTGAGCAGTGATAAGATAGTGTTGATTAGCATATTGCTGGCAATCCTGTTTGTATACATCTCTGCTTTCTCTTCCTTTCTTTTTCTTTATTGGTGCCCAATCCCCCGTTGACTAACCCCCCCAAAAAAAAGAAACAGACTTCCAGTTGCCACGTTGGGAGCCCCAGCGTGGCGCGTCTGTATGGATGATGAGGGTGCCCAATCCCCGTCGGCTCCGCTCTCCCCAAAAAATCTTCCAGCTGCCACGCTGGGAGCCCATTACAGCATAGCACAAGTCTTGCATCGTCCTCCTAAAAGAAAAGAAACACCTGAAAAGAAAAAAACGGTCCCTCGTTGATTGTCTTGCCCCCCAACCCGCGCCCATCCTCTGCGCATCCACCTCCCCACACCCCACCTCACCCCATATTTACCTCCGGAGGCCGGCGCAACGATCTTCAGTGGACCGGAAACATGTCTGCACTCTTCAAAGCCGACCGCGAACTGAAGAAATGCCGGTAAACTGTATAATGGAATAAATAGGGTTTTTTCAACTTTGATGCATATCTCAGGCATTATTTGGAATTTTGGCACCAAATTTTCAACATGGGGTTTTTGGGACCCCTCCTCATGAACTCTGGCACTGTTATGGCGTTACTCTGCCTCAAAAGGTGATTTTGCGGTCACTGCGTGGATCCACCTTTCGGGACCGATTTACGAAATGACAATGTCACAGTTGGTGAGGTAGGCCCCCAAAAACCCTATTTTGAAAATTTGGTGTACATACCAAAAATGACTGATGTACAGCGATGCATTCCACAGTTCCTACGCACGCTCATAAGATTGCAAATTTTTAATATTTTCACTCCAGATTTTCTACATTGCCATTTTACCACACCTCCTTATGAGTAGTACAGCTGTCATTTTTCACATATCACCCAAAATGTGTTTCTGCGCTTGTAGCGCACAGTGGCACAGTCGGTGTGCGAAATCAATGTTTGGGACAGATTAAGAAAATCACAGTGACACTGTTCATGAGCAGAGGTCTTAAAATGGCTGTGTTAAAAATTTGGTGACAAAAGTCCATAAAATGACAGTGTTACGAGCGAGTATTTCACAGTTTCCACGCACCCTCGGAAGTTCATGAATTTGTAATATTTTCAGTCCAGATTTTCACCACTGGCATTTTTCCACACTTCCTTATGAACAGTACAGCTGTCATTTTTCACACCATGGCCGAAATGTGTTTTCACACTTCCAGCGCAGAAATGCGTGGTCGCTGTGGGAAATCACTGTTCAGGACAGATTAAGAAAATCACAGTGACACTATTCATGAGCGGAGGTCCCAAAATGCCTGTGTTCACAATCTGCTGTAAAAAAAAATCCCCAAACTAATTACATTATGGGTGTGCGTTGCACAGTTTCTACGCACGCTCGTGACTTCAGTTTTTTTTAATATTTTCACTGCAGATTTTCAACATTGCCATTTTTTACACCTCCCCATGAACGGTACAGCTGTCATTTTTCACATCCTGTTCGTAATGTGTTTTCGCACCTGTGGTGCCAATTGGCATAGTCGCTGTGCAAAAGCAGCTTTCAGCTAACAAACTGATATTGCTACTGTTCATGAGGTGGGGGTCACAAAAAAAAATGTCAAAAATTTGGAGTGAAAATACCAATGAACGCCTGAGGCATTAGGGTTTCTGACCATAATGCCCCACCCTGTAGAGAATAACAGGCATCAGGGGTGTGACTTGGGATTGTTGCCTGTAATGCTCATTCCATTCCACTCCCACCCACACCCTGCAGCCAGTGAGAGGCATTGAGGTGTGCCTTTGACTCTTAGGCCCCAAAGTTCACCCCATTCTCCTATACAACACCCATCTCACCGTATTTCCTGATAGAATGGGGTGAACTTAAGGGCCAAAGACCCCAGGGCACACCGTGACACTTGTCGGTGTCTGCAGGGTAGGGTATGGTGAAATGGTGTGGCTGTTATGCCTGACGACCCAAAGGCACACCCCAGTGCCTGTCAGTATCTGCAGGGTGGTGGTGGTGGTGGGGTTGGCTTCAGTTCAATACTTCACTGCCATTCCTATTATGCAGCTCTGTAACTCCTACACTACCAATGTCAGCAAGCAAACATTCGGCTTTGACAAATGCTTGTTATTCTTTTCTTAAATATGTCCACATAATGTTACATTGGATTGGATAGGTATACAGTGTAGATAAACTGCTTATTGATTGGTACTATGTACATGTTTCTGAATAAATAAAATATGAAGTTAAAAAAAAAATGGGGATGCCCACTCCTACCCCTTGTGCAGAAAAGCCATGAGGGTATGGTGCCTCGTATACAGCACAGTGATTCAGGCAGTCGTATCTGCCAGGAATTCAGAACAATCTGGCAGATCACCTCAGCAGAACAGAGGTGGATTCTCATGAGTGGTGTCTTGCACAAGACGTCGTGCAATTGCTCTTTGATGAGTGGTGCAGTCCAGATGTGGACTTTTTGCATCCTCACTCAATGCAAAACTGCCTCTATTGTGCTCCAGAAATCCTGAACCTGGTGTTTTGTGTCAGGATGCACTCAGACTGCGATGGACAGGATGCTTTCTGTACACTTCCTCCGCTACCCCTAGTTCAGAGGGTGCTGTTCAGATTGGGTGGGGGGCAAAATTATTCTAATTGCACCATACTGGCCTTGACAGATCTGGTTTCATTAATCAACATATTGTTGGAGGGCCCTCCAAGGCAACTGCCTCTGCGAACGGACCTCCTGACACAGGGATCCCTGGTTCATCCCAGTCTGCACTCTCTTCATCTCTATGCCTGGCTCCCGAGGAGATAGAAGTGGGCAGGTTCAAAGTTTCCCAGAGAATCTCACAGATTCTTTTGGCAGTGTGTAAGCCCTCTGCCAGGAAGACTTGCACCGCCAAATAGAAACATGGAATTTGATGGCAGATAAGGACCACTTGGCCCACCCAGTCTGTCCATTTCCCTACCTAATGGATAAGCTGCAGATCCTAGTTAACCAGCAGCCTACTTCTTTCTACCCCACCCCTAGAATTGCGTTATGACTGTCCCATGCATGCTTGAATTCAACCACTGTTTTTGACTCCACAACCTCCGAAGGCCGCTCCATGCATCCACAATACCTCTGTGAAAAATACTCTCCTTACATTACCTCTGAGCTCTCCACTCTATCTTCAAATTGTGCCCTTGTTCTTGCACACCTCTTTTTTTGAAAGATGCTACCCTCTTGGACTTTGTTGATTCCCTTGAGGTACTTGAAAGTTTCTATTATGTCCCCCCTCTTCCTCCTTTCCTCGAGGCTATACATATTAAGCTCCTCTAGTCTCTCTTCATATGTCTTCCAGTGCAGACCCTGCACCATTTTAGTTGCTCTCCTCTGGACAGCTTCCATCCTGTCTATGTCCTTGCGGAGATTGGGTCTCCAGAACTGCACTCAGTACTCCAGATGGGGTCTCACCAGCTGTCTGTACAGAGGGATAACAACTTCTGTTTTCTACTGGTGATGCCTCTCCCTATGCATCCCAGTATCCCCCAGCCTTTGTTACTGCCCTCTCTTATTGCTTGCCCACCTTTAAGTCATCTGATATGACTACACCCAGATCCCTTTCCATTTTTTTTGTTGTTAGTATCTCACCCACCATTGTGTACTCTTCCCCTGGGTTTTTGTTTCTCAGGTGCATTACCTTGCACTTCTTAGCATTGAATCTAAGCTGCCATACAATGGAAGCATTTCTCGCATGATGTGCTAAGATCCTTTCTTTTTTTTTTTTTTTTTTTTGAATATTTGTAGTTCCACGGCTTGGGGAGGAGGTTGTGCCTTTGGTTCCTTCCCCACCTTCTAGCCAGCTAGGCTGGCTGCTGCCACAGTCTGGGGCAGAGCTCTGAGCACCCTGGCACTACCCTTCCTTAGTTGCTTCACCACGGGTATGTACCTCACCACCGAGGAGACTAGGAGGGAGCTGACTTGCATGGGACCACGGCGGCACCAATGAGTAGCCTTCATGCTGCAAGGGAATTTTTCCTTTGGAGTGGTTCCCCTGCTGGAGGGGGCCTGCAATGATGCCAGTGGATGAGTGCGCACACTTCCTTGCGCGCTCTTCCTGGCGTCTGCCTCCTCCTGCCCCTTACTTCTGCTGCGTAGGTGGTGTTGCCCCCCCAGCTTCCACCCTAACCCTCCCTCCCCAGAGAAGGAGAGCAGTCCTCCAGACACTCGATCCTTCCCCAACCCATGGCGCCCCGTGCTCGTTCCCGAACACGGGTTTGCAGCGTAACGCGAGGTGTGGCTTCCAGCGCCTCAAACCTCGGCGCCACCGGGCCGGCCTGCTAAGATCCCTCTTGATCCATTCCAATGCCCGCTAAATAAAGAGTTAGAGTACCTGTTAGACCTTTCAGATGCAGGACTGCAATATTCAACGGTCAAGGTACACCTTTGAGCGCTTTCTGTTTATCACGAGCCAGTCCAGAATATGTGTCTGGCTCAGCTGCCTTTATTCAAAAAGATTCCTGAAAGGCATTCTGCACACAAGACCTCCGGTTAGGAATCCAGCTGCCACCTGGGATAGTAATCTCCTGCTGGATATGCTCACTCATAAACCTTTTGAGCTTCTAGCCACATGTGAGTTGAAGTTTCTGACCTGGAAGACTGCCTTTCTGGTGGCCATCACTTCTACTTGCAGGGTCTCTGAGATGCATGCTGTAGTCACAGACCCTCCGTACACCATCTTTCACAAAGACAAGGTGGTTCTCCGTACTCACCCCAAGTTCCTACCCAAGGTGGTTTCAGAGTTCCACCTTAACCAGCCCTTGGTTCTACCTATTTACCTCGCTAACTTCCAAAATGAAGGGGAATGAACCCTTCATTCCCTGGATGTTAAGAGAGCCCTACGATTCTACATAGATAGGACTGATAACATCCATGGAGCGAAGCAACACTCTTTGTCTTTCAGTATGACCCGGTTGGGTCAGCTGGTATCCATCAGATGCATTTCTGCTTGGAGAGTGGCATACGTTCACCACTGCTGTTCTGTGGAGCAGGTCAAGTTGGAAGGTAAGGTACGCCAACTAGAGTGGTTGCTGTGTCCCTGGCAGCGATGCACTTGATTCCCATTACTGAGATTTGCAAAGCGGCTACTTGGAGCTCATAAACACCTTTGCGAAGCGCTGTGCTCTGGATATCCATGCCAGACAGCATGCTTCCTTTTGCAAGGCAGTCCTTAATGAAATTCTGTCCTGAGTGAGCTCCGTCTCCTGCCGCCCTGCTCGGGGGATTGGTTTAGCTTGGTACTCTAACCCAGAAGTATGAATAAACGGTGAAGACTTTAAGTCCAGGAAGATATGTAATTACGTGCCTACCATAATTCTTGATCTTCTTGGACAAGTCTTCACTGTTTATTCATAAGCCCACCCACCATCCCGTGGGCTCACTCATACTGTTCCTGGTCTTCACTCCCTCATTGGTTGGGCTGTGAAGACATTGTTCTAGGATCGTGGATATGTTGCTCATCCACACTTATTAGCATGTTCCTTTCCATCTTGCCAGAAGTCTTCAAGCTGGCTTCTCCCACCCACCCTGCTGGTATGTACCTCTGCTCCGCTCAGTGACGCCAGATCTTCCTTTCCGATGGAAAATGCAGGTTGCCTCCCTTGTGCTCACGGATTTCATAGGCCCTGGCTTTCAAAACCTCGGTTTTACTAAAATTAAAACTCGTTCGAGTTAGCGATCGCACTTTTATGGTCTCGATCATGGAAGAGAAATCTTCTTCAGGATTTCACCAGTATCCTTGCAGCCAGAAGATGTCGCACACCGATCCCCATCTCACGTGTGTCTACTGCCCAGGTATCGGCCATGACACCTCATCCTGCAGTTATTGCTTGGCCGTCCATCCCAGTGTCCTGGACGACCGCCTGGCACGTTTGAAGTTGGGGATACTGTAGAAAAGGAGTACTCTGGTGAAGTCCAAGGAGGCTAGGTGGGTGGTTTCCGCGGCCACGGGTTCCGCTGAGCAGCTTGAATGCATGAAGGCATTCAAAGAAGAAGCCGACCGTGCTTCGGTGAATCGAAGCTTTTTCGTTCCACTCAACCTGGGCTCCACCTTCTCAGGTTCCTTTTAGGAGTTGTGCCAGTCTCTCCCACCCGGGGTGAGGCGCCCGTGGGCTCGCACTACTCCCACTCTCGCAAGAGAGACAAGGAACCTAGCTTGTCTTCCTCGGCGAAGGCGCTCTTGGGACCGAGAGAGGTCTTAGTCCCTGAAGCATGCGGTCTCGACCTCATTCGAGATTGCTTCTTCTGCTGCAGGCTTCATGGACCTTCCATCTGGCCAGACAACTGAGGAAGTGGCCGATGAGGTCGAGATTGTTCTCGATCGAATCAGCTCTGTGTCGCCAGCCGAGGCTGAAGACTCCTTGCAGAGGACTCAGGTGCTTGTGTTCCCCGATGATGAGACCCTGCCCACTGATGTCTCCATCAAGGACCCAGTTCCGGACCCTCGGGTTTCACTGATCCCTCTGGTGTCTCCTGAGCGACTGAGTCGGCCTGCCTGATCTTGGTCTAGGTCTAGAACACCCTTGGCTGAACGGCCAAGGAAGAACCACAAGCGCTCCAAAAAGAGGTGACGCCACAGGTCGTCCTTGGATGAGGAGAGGCTCTGACGGAAACTCCGTAGGTGCTACGAGGACCTTATGTGGCAACAGCTGATTTTGTCCAGGCAGAAGCTGGCTCCACTGCCTACCTCGGCCATTACTTGGCTTTCGCCTCTTAGTCCGAAGCCGACACCCTTGGAACTGAAACCTTTGGTTCCCCTGCCCGTAGGGCCAGCCCGTCTTCCGGTTCGGCCTATTTCGGTCTCTCCACCGATAGTGGTGGAGCTGTTGCCTAAGCAGCCTGTGGGAAGGGCTCCTTCCAAAGAGGACCGAACAGATACCAGATTTCCCTGTCTGTTGGTCACGGTCACCCCAGACCGCCCTCAGCTGGTCGAGGGTGATTTGGGCGGCAGGCCGCTGTACACTGACTCTTCGGACTTGGATGTCACCGGGCTCCACTCTCATCCTGGGGGGTGATGAGTCGTTCGTTGACACAGGGATGGAGGAAGGTCCTTCCTCCTTCCAAGTGATCCTCCGTCTCATCTCTGATTCTACAGGGATGCCCCTGTAACCCATCCAGAAAAACCCTCTCACTGACATCCTGAAGAGAGAGGATACCCTGATGGAAGCCTTTTCTGTGGCCGAGCCATTGTTGGTCTGGCACTCGAACTGTGGCAGCGCCCTCTCTCATGTCCAGCACCATCTGCCTGCATGGCCCGCGAGTACGCGGTGCCCATGGGGTCCCTTGCAGGGTTCACAGAGCACCCTTCGGCCGAGAGCCTGGTGACCACCCCTGTGTTCAGGCATACTGGCAGTTCTGCCGACACTGACCGACACCCTCCCGAAAGGAGTCCAAGCTTTTGGACCATTTGGCGCGGAAAGTCTGTGCGGCTTCTTCCTTGGACCTTCGTCAAGCCTGTTCAGACATCATCATGGCACACTTCTCTCATGCCCTTCTCGGGTCATTAGATGAAGTCCCCCCACATCTCCCTGCGGACATACAGACCGTGGTTAATCAGGTATGGGATCAGGGCCGTTCTGTTGCCAAACAGCAGCTCCAGATGGCCTTGGACATTGGGGATTCTTGTGCCCGTTCGATGACCACCACGCAGGGCTTGGCTGAGTCTCTCCTCCTTCCCAGCGGATACTTAGCATAAGTTAGCTGATGTGCCTTTCCTTGGGACAGACTTGTTCGTCCCAGTAGTGGCCGGTCACTTACAGTGCGTAGAGCAGTCCATTGCCACCTTGGACGCCACTTCTGCCAAGAGTTTTTTGGGCAAGAACCAGCAGAATAAAAAAAGAAGCCCTTTCAGCACTCTTCCCCTGCAGTTCAGCAGTCCTCCTTCCTGGGAGGACAGCAGCATCAGCAGCAGGCTCAAGCTTGGCACCCTCGGCCCAAGCCTGGACTCCAACAGGCCCGCAAAGGAGGCCGAGGCTGAGGTCCTGGAGCCGCCTCCTCTTCCAAGCCTGCCCAATGACGGGGTAGGGATTGCCACCCCTATCTCTGTCACGCCAGCTCTGGGTCTTCCCGTGGGGGCCGGCTCTGCCATTTCCTTTCCGCCTGGTCCGCTATCATTTCAGACAGGTGGGTTCTCAAAGTGGTCAGTCAGGGACTGCCTCTGGAATTCGAGCAGTAACCTCCCAGCCGAGCCTGCACCCCGTGGGAAGAACAGATTCTAGGGACATGGATATGTTGTTCATCCACACTTATTGGCAGGTTCCTTGCCGCTTTAAATCTTGCCGGAAGGTCTTCAAGCTAGCTCCTCCCACCCACCCGGGTGGTAAAACTCTCGGCTCCGCCCCATGACGCCAGATCTTCCTTACCGCTTGAAAGCTCAGATTCCCTCCTTAACGCTCTGCGATTAAGTTTGGGCCTAAAATCTTTATAACTTTCTCGGTCTTCTTCCTTCGCGGCTGCGATGGACCGATCGACTCCGGTTTCGGAGATGTCCCTGTGGGCAGAAGATGTCTCGGACGGACCCGCTCCACGTGCGTTTATTGCCTTGGCCAGGAGCACGACCACGCCCAGGCTTGCGACCTGTGTTCCTCCTTCTCGGTCTCGTCCTCGAGGACCCTGCCGCTACTTCTGGGGCGTCCGAAGAAGATTCCTCGGTCAAATCAAAAGAGGCCCGACTGGCGGTTCGCGGCTGCGGGATCCGCCGAACAACTAGAGAGGTTGGTCGCCTTGAAGAGCAGGCGGCTCAGGCATGACTTCCTCTTCTCTGCGGCCTTTGTCCCTCTATCGCTCGGGTCCTCATATTCAGCTTCCTTTAAGGAGCTTTGCTTGACCCCTCTCAACTAAGTGAGAGGTCCTACTTCTTCGAGTCCGTTTCATCGGTCGAAGAAGTCTAAGAGCAAGTCTCATCGTCGACGCTCTTGGGAGCGGGAAAGATCCCCCTTCCCTCGTCGACAATCGACTTCGGTCGAATTCTCGGCTTCGGCCACTGGCTTCACGGTGCCCCCGTCAGGCCAGGTGATCGGCTCTTCGAGACAACATTGCTCAGCTTCTCCTCAGGGAGGTAGTATCTCTCGTGGCAGATCCGTCTGCAGACACAGGCTTTGTCTCGAGGTAGTTTCTGGTGCTCAAGTGAACGGGGGGGCTGGCGCCCCATTCTAGAGCTCCACGACCTGAATCAGTTTCTCAGGTCACGCACCTTCGGATGGTCACTCTGTCCCAGATCATACCATCGCTGGAGCGAAACATTTGGTTCTGTTCACTAGCTCTGCAGGATGTATTCTTTCACATCCCAGTCAGTCCGTCCCATCAGTGATTCAACCACTTCAGGGTCGAAGGGACCCTGTATGAGTTCCAAGCCATGCTGTTTGGCCTGTCATCGGTCCCATGGGTCTTCAGCAAATGCATTGCAGTGGTGGCAGCCCACATCTGGTGTCGGGTGGTCAGAATTTACCCCTACCTCAACGATTGGCTCCTGGCAGGTTCCACCCTACAGGAGGAGGAGAGGTCCAGGGATCTGGCCCTCTAGACCTGCTCCCAACTCAGCCTCCTGATCAACGAGGCCAAATCGGAACTCGTGCCTTCTGAGGTGATGGGCTTCATCGGGGCAGAGCTTGACTCTTGTCAAGCCAGAACTCAGGTCCCGGCGGACATGGGGGAGGTTCTCGCCTCCTTTGCCCAATCATTTCTGGTTGGGCAATTGCGCCCGGCCCGGTACTTTCTGTGCCTTCTGATTACATGGCAGCATGCACCTCGGTGATCCGTTGGGCCTGGTTACAAATGCGCCCCATCCAATGGGAGCTGGCCGCCCAGTGGACTCATCGATACAGTCATTTCGATCAGCTGATCACTGAAACCCAGAAGAAGTGGGATGCTTTCTGATGGTGGACCGCTCCAGACCAGTTGCAGGAAGGTATCCCGTTTGTTTGCCCTGAGCCGATGGTCATCCTTATGACCAGTGCCTCTCTCATGGGTTGGGGAGCCCACATTGGGGACAACAGGGTCCATGGGTTCTGGTCCTCCAAGGAATCCTGATACCACATCAGCCTGTTCGAGATCAGAGCAGTCAGACTGGCACTGTCAGCTTTCACTCCTCGGCTCTGGGGTCAAGTTGTTCAAGTCCAGACGGACAATACCACAACTATGTACCCCATCAGCAGACAGGGCGACACACACTCCTGTCTGCTATAAAAGGAGGCACTCCGCATCTGGACCCTCATAGGCCGGTTGGAGGCGGATCTCCTAGCCATCCATGTGGGAGGAGCCTTGAACCAGCTGGCAGATGCTCTCAGCCGCTTAGGCCAGACATCCCACGAGTGGTCTCTCCATCCAGAGGTAGCTTACAGCCTGTTCTCCCATTGGAGCAAACCGGTGGTGGACCTGTGTGCCTCCAGGGAAAACACCAAGCTGAGGCTGTTTCATGCCCGCCCCCTCAACAGGGCTCACTGCAGGGGGATGCCTTCTCTAGGCCGTGGACCCCAGGCCTCCTCTGTGCCTTCCCTCCATTTCCCTTGATCCACAAGGTGTTACTCAAGGTGAGGAGGAACAAAGCGAAGGTGATTCTGGTATCCAGATCTCTTCAGCCTCAGCTGCAGGCCCCCGGAACGGCTTTGTACACGCCCAGACCTGATATCTCTGAACCAGGGGAAGGTCTTCCATCCAGACCTTCAATCCCTGCACCCCACAGTCTGGTACCTGAGCGGCTAGAGTTCCAGGCTTTGGGTCTTTCCAAAGATGTCTACACCGTGATGGAGGCATCTAGAAAGGAATCGACCAGGAAATGTTATGCCTTCAAATGGAAAAGATTTTCCATTTGGTGTCAGGGTAAGGGCCTGGACCCATTATCCTGTTCTGTGGCTAACATTCTTGACTACCTTTTGGTCTCTCTCTAAAGGGGGTCTATGGTCATCGACACTTAGGGTGCACCTGGCAGACATTTCTGCTTGAAGGTCACGGGCCAGTCAGCTGACGTTGGTGCAGGAGACAGTGGTCGGGCGTTTTTTCAAAGGCCTAGATTACATATCCCCTCCGGTGCATGAACCTCCAACTATATGGGATCTACTACTGGTATTGGCAAAGCTCATGGGCAAGCCATTCGAACCAATGCAGAAGTGTGAGCTGTCACACTTGTGGAAGACGGCCTTCCTGATGGCTGTCATGTCTGCCAGAAGGACAGGGGAGCTCCAGGCGCTTTCGGTGGACTCCCCTTGTCTGGACTTCCACAGGGACAAAGTTGTCCTGCGCCCCAACCCGAAATTCCTTCCGAAGGCGGTGTCAGAGTTTCACCTTAACTAGGTATTGACTCTGTTGGTGTACTACCCTAATTACACCTCTGAGGCAGATTGCAGGCTCCATACTATGGACGTGAGACATGCCCTCTTCTATTATATGGAGAGGATGACGGAAATTCATGGAGAGGTTCGTCAGCTGTTTATCACGTACGCTGAAGCCGCTTCTGGCAGACTTGCAGCCAAATGGACCATAGCAAGATGGATTACATCATGCATACGTCTGTGCTATGAGTTGGCGGGCAGGGAGCCTCCCATAGAGATAAAAGCTCATTCTACTCACCATACTGCTGCGTCGGTGACTGCTTCCAGGGACATCCCTATTCAGGAAATCTGTCGGGCTGCTACCTGGCGGCAAACACCTTCACTACCCACTACCACATTGACTTTGAGTCATGCCGCGATGCTGGTTTTGGGACCTCAGTTCTCTAATCTCTGTTCCCTAAGTAGGGGGTGTGCACCTTGCCTCCCTCCTCCCAGAGACGTGATAGGAGTCTGCCAATAAGTGTGGATGAACAACTTATCCACGATCCTAGAAAAACAGGTTACTCACCTGTAACAGTAGTTCTAGGAGTGGTATATGTTGTTCATCCACACGGAACTCCCCAGCTGCGGACGCACACAATCTGGCTTCCAGCGGGCTAAGATCTGGTGTCATGAGGAGGAGCCGAGGCTTGCCTCCACTGCCTCCCATATAAGGGACTCCTTTGCTGCCCTGGATATGTCCCAGTTAGTCACCCAGCTCACCAGATTCAACCACTCTACTGGTACCAGCACTCTCCTAGATGTTGTCATATCTAACCGCCCCTACCAAATCGGGGGTGTCACTGTCGTCCGAAGAGACTCTTTGTGATCACTCCCCAGTCCTCTTTCTCTGGTCATCTGCCACTCTGAAGCCAGTGTCCCAGGCCAATTTACGCCACCGTTTACGCCTGGCAGACTCAGAAATTAAAACAATACCTAGCTCAGCTAGACTGGTCCCCTATCCAGTGCGTCCCTGACAGTGACTCAGCACTTGACAAATGCCTTCTGTAAGGCATGTGATCTTTTCACCCCCTCACTAGGATCCGCTCCAGAAAATGCAGTGCCTCGTGGATCACCCCATCCCTCCTCCAGAGACTCAAAAACAGAGATAATCTCTGGGACATTGCTGTAGAATCTGAAAAGGTGTCTGATAGACAGGCCTACAACGCAGAATGCAATTAGTGCACGTGGGCCATTAGGTAGGCCAAGGCAGAGCAGTACCAGACCACCCTCACTTCCACTTGGGGTTCAGCCTGGACCTTCTGGGATAATATGAAAGAGCTAAATGGGAAGTCCCGCTCCCCCCCACCATCCCAGCTCCCCATCAATGGCTCCTCCACCACAGATCCACTCCTTATAGCAGATTACTTTGACACTGCCTTCTCTGACCTAAGCTTGGTCTTCCCCAGCAGCTTCTTTGACCCAATCCTCCACCTCTCTCCCTCCGGTCCTGCATCACCCACCATTCTACCTGCGCACCCTGTCCCCCCAAGAAGCCAGGCCGCACCTGCTAAAAGCCTTAGGCAGCAATAACCCCAGCAGTGACCCCCTCGATTCCAGGATCCTCTGTATTGTCTTGGACAAATTCCTAGTCCCCCTGACTGACCTTTTAAACCAGTTTCTATGTCTGGGTCAGTTCCCAAGTGCTTGGAAAACTGCTGAAATCACACCCATACATAAGCGTGGGGACTGGTCCACCCCCAACAATTACTGGCCGATTTCCATTCTCCCCCAACTCTCTAAAGCCCTTGTAAAAGTGGTGTTGATCTAGCTCTCTGAATATCTAACCAGGTACGACATTATGTGCCCAGAGCAGCACGGTTTCCGCCCAGGACACAGTACAGCCATGGATTTCCTGGAATTCTCCCAGCACCTGCATGCTGCTTTCAACTCTGGCAGCCTTGCAGGAGCAGTGTTCATTGACCTCTCCAGGGCCTCTGACATGGTCTGTCATCCCCTTCTACTCGACTCTCCACTAACTTGGCTTCTCTGGTGGTCCCATTTCCTGGTTCTCTAGCGGTCTCTCTGCTAGATCCCAGTGTGTCAAGATCAGCGGCTCCCTCTCCAGAACTCTTCCCGTTTGCTCCGGGGTCCCTCAGGGCTCCATCCTGGGTCCAATACTTTTTAGTCTCTACCTCAACACCCTCCCCAGCTCATGTACTGGTAAAATGCTCCTCTGTGCCGACGATGCAGTCCTCGTTGCTTCACATCCCAATCCCACCTCCCTCCAGTTATCCCTCCAACAAGCTTACAACGAAGCTGAAAGGTGATTCAGCGACCGCAGACTGGTCATTAACCTAAAGAAAACCAAATCAATGCCCTTCTCCCACCACCAAAATACAGCTAAAAATACCCCCCTCTTGATTATCCCCAGCAATCTGCACCCGCTCGAACAAGTGACCACATACAAGTACCTAGGCATCACGTTCGATACTGTCCTCTCCTTCCACACCCACATTAATGCCCTGTCAGCTGCCATTAACTCTCGGATTGGCCTGCTATACCGGTACAGGGACTGCCTGCCTCAGGCTGGCCATCCTCCTCCGTCTTGTCCCTCGTGGACTATGGCTTGCCCATCTACGCCGCAGCTCACAACACTACCTTCTCCAAAATCCAACTCCCCATCAGTAAGGCCTGTAGGCTCCTAACCAGTGCCCCCAGGTGAACTCACACCTGCCTTCTGTATACTACCACCAATCTGCTCAACTTTGAGGAGCGACTGCTCTACCAGACCTGCCTTCTCGCTAAGAAATCACTGCTAGGACTCCCCTCCCACCCCGGAGGTCTCCACCTCCCTACAGCAGCCATCATCGTCCGTCACCACCCATAGCTCTGTTAAGGCCACTTTCAAGGTGCCCAGAACCAAGACCTCTCTTGCCCAGAGATCCTTCCTCTACCAAGCCCTCACCTGGTTCAACTCCCTCCCTAGCTGCATCTCCAACTTGCCAAAGATTGGCTCCTTCAGAACAGCCCTTCGGAACCATATCTTTAATACCCGCTGTTGTAGGTGCAACTAACCCCCTGTTGTAACCTGTGATACCTGTCCGCCTTGCCCCCCTGGCTCAACAACGTCCACTGGACAGCCTCTCCCTCCCACAGACCCACTACTTCCCTACTAGGTCCAAACAGGGATGTAACCCACTGTCTTCTCTGAGGACCTACTATATCCATGATTGTAACTCACAATTTTGTAACATTATGTTACCTAAGTAACATACAAACTACTGCATTATGTAACCTAAGTGTATTTATGTTAAATGTTCCTTTTACTGCACCTGTAATGTTATCCTCTGTTTTAATCTGCCCTGTAATAACTGTCTTGATGTCTGCCCCACTGCGACAAGGTGCCTTTGTAAATGAGTCTCCGACTCAAAGGTTGTAAACCCGATTTGTAATGAATAAATAAAAAAATAAATAAATATACCACTCGGGTGGGTGGGAGGAGCCAACTTGAAGACTTCCGGCAAGATTTACAGGGGAAAGGAATATGCCAATAAGTGTGGATGAACAACACATACCACTCCTAGAACTACTGTTACAGGTGAGTAACCTATTTTTGGTTGACCCTTATTATGTGGGTCAAAAATGGCTATCTTATGCCCATGCCCATGTTAGATTATGTGTTTCCTTGTTATATTACTCTGCGCCTCCTCGGTTAAAATGGTACTAAGGAAGTTGGAGGGTCGACACTGAGGTAGTCTACACAGGCACAAGCTAATCTCATGGTGCCATGCATTCATGGTCCCACCACAGTGCAAGCCCTCCTGAAAATTTTTGGCTTCTGCCGGGTCCTAGCACCTCTGGCTAGAACCAGAAAGTATGAATAAACAGTAAAGACTTGTTCAAGAAGATCAAGAATTACGGTAGGTACATAATTGTCATTTCTCTCATTCCCATTTCAATCAGACAGTAGTTTTAAATTGTTATTGCTACTTATATTCAGTAGCAATGTTTTTTAAAGTTTAATAAATACAGTAGACTGCTTAACTAAAAGTTGGACTCCTCCATAAAGCCACACTCTTTTGTCTCAGAACCGGTGGCACCAGAATCCCTACAGGAACCTTTATACTTTTGAGTTGGGTATGGCACCATGCATACATCAGTATATAAATAGCATAGTTGGTCATATGCACTTCAGTTCCTTTTTCCTCTATCATTGGCAGCACATTGGACATCACAGGAACCAGGGTTTTTTTTTTTTTGGTCTACAACCTCTCAGCATGTAGGGCTTTCCCTCCACAGTAGGGCTGATGGCAGAGACCTTAGTTCTGTGGCACCATAATAGCTTCATTTTTAAGAATCTCTCAGGCCTTAAAAAGACCAGTTTGTATAGCTGATACCCAGTCCATGTGTGTCTGGATTATTTACATCTAGTAAATGGTATGCAAGAGCACAAAATTCCCGGTGGCCTGCCAAGCAAGACTGACTAGGTCTAACATAGCATCAAGAAACCCTTCACGAGATAGAAATCAGTTTTCTTCCCATGGTTCTAGGTCCAGGCTCTGTGGCTATGGCTCTAGTGGAGGTGACGTAGGCTCTCCAGGGCCTTAGACTAAACCTTGGCATTAGTCAGTGGCTGGCGGGAATTCCTTTGGATTTAAATCAGGTGGAAGGCACAGCGAACACACATAAAAGGTCCAAGAATGCAAGTGATCCATTTCCAGCTCAGGAGCAAAGTCTAGTACCAGTTACTCAGATCCGTGTTCCACTAAGCTTAGTTCTGGTTTTGAAGGAAATCATCAGAGATCCATTTCAAGGATGAGAATGAGCAAAGCCCTAGCTGTTTATATAGTTCTACATAGTCTAAATCATCATGTCTCAGGGTCGCGTTAACGCACTAGTGACGTCCTCATCGGAGAAATTTTATCTTTTGACGCACTGATTAGGATTCAGTGCATCTTGATTGATAGCACTCCCTAGCTTTTAATCGCAGCTGGAAGGGAAAAAACTATTTATTTTGCTTGCCTGTGAGCTGCAATACAAAAAGCCACCACACAAAGTGCACAGCTAGCACTTAACCCTTTTAATTACACTGCCTGAGCTCAGGATCGCGAGTCAGCTCTCATCATTACAATACAGGGGTTGAAAGAGGCAGCATGTTAAGGGTGCTTCCAAAAGCTCCTTGTGTGTCTGCAGTGTCAGGAGGGGCAAAACGGCACATTGTGCTGAAATCGGATGCGGAGAGTCGCAAGCAGAAAAGGAAAGGGGCGCGACATATTTAAATATGTTTCCAGAAAGCTGAAATTCCCAGGGCTGAAACTGCATGCAGACTAGTCAGTGAGCACAAAATGGAAGGGGCGTGATATATGCAAACGATGTTGCTGGATAGCTGAAACTGGATAGGGACAGACGAGTCAGCCAGCTGAAAACTGAAGGGGAGTGAAGTATGCAAAACGTGCTGGAGAACTGAAATTCCTTTGCAAAGCCAGAAGAAAGAAATGATTAGAGCGAATGCATGTGAAAAGAGGTAGGGACTGGGAAAGTATGTAAACAGATGGAACACAAGACGGGATAGAGAATGGGGGAAGTAGTCAAATAGTGATGAGCTGCAATTTGGAAATGTCATGGGAGGAAGCCAGTTCAAATATGAACAGTCTAAGCTAAGTAGCATACGGGGGGCGGGGGGGAGCTAGCACTGGCTTCAATGGACCTGTACCCTACCAGGCTCTTGTGTCCTTAACCACAGTTTCAGTTTTGCTGGTATAGGTACAGAGTGTGCTGTGTGTACACTTTGTGTAATAGCCTGAGAATATAATGTACTTTTACAGTCTGAGAAATAAATCATAATGTGGCAGGTTACAGGTATTGTGTAAGTGTTTACCACTGCCAAATATCCTTGCATACAGCAGGGAAGGATATATTATACACACACACACACCTAACCCTATAAAATGCACAGAAGCGTTGGTACAGTAGAGGAAACAGATAAGCTGGTAGACACACCCTCCCCATGGCAGCCAGGTTATTGTGAAAAATAGAATTATGATAAACAGCACAACTGTGTCAGAGAGCTTAAAAAAAGTTATATATTTTCTTTTTATCCTGAAAGCCCAGCCTGGATTCAACATCTTGTTTCTTGTGTGGTCCTGCTTCTTTCAATTCCTGCAGCTTGGTGGACGGAGCACTGAGAAGTTAAATGGAGGCAGGTTTGAGGCAGTATAACACAGTGGTTTAAGGCTCTGAGCTACAAATCTGGAGCCCTGGGTTTGAATCCGTAGCTCCACTTGCATATTGTGTGATCCTGAGCAAGTCCCTTCACTGTGCTCCCAGGTCACACCTGTAAACAAGCTTTCAGCTTAGTCTGTCTCTCCTGGTTAAACAATTGGAAATTGCTTGCCCAAACTTAAAGTCACACAGTCTGTATTTGGCTTCAGTGGGGTTTGAGCCTGTGGTCTCCAAATTCCCAGACCAGTGTTAGCATTATAACCCACAGACTTAACCTTAAGATACCCACAAGTCTCCTAACAGACCTCACTGCCTCAATGCATACATTTTGTAAGGGAAGAAGGTGATTCTGCCAACACAGATCACTGGTCAGACCCCACCTGGAGTACTGCATTCAGTTTTGGCATCCTTATCTAAAGAGGAACATTAGATTTCTAGAAGGGGTGCAGTGCCAAACAACATATGATCCTGGGTCTGCGGGAGTTACCATATGAGGTTAGACTGAGGAAGTTGAACATGTATTCCCTGGAGGAGAGAAGGGGCAGGGGGATATGACTGAGAACTTTTAAGTACATGAGAGGAATAAACAGGACAGGCACAAAGGGACTGTTCAAGGGGAGAATGGGGGAGACAATCGTCATGATTTGAGATTGGACAGTGGAAGGTTTAGGAGGGAAATCTGGGGGCATTTCATTATAGAAAGGTGGTAACAGAATGGAACTCACTACCAGCAGAGGTGGTGGCCTATAAAACAGTGGGATGCTTCAAGAGGGGCTGGGATAGGGAAAAGGGAGGGTCATGGGAGAGGCAGCTGCAGAGTAAGGGTGCTAGCTGCAAACCAACTGGACTGACGGACCAAGTGGCCTTTTATGCTGGCAGTTTCGTATGTATGTTCGTATTTAAAAGTCAGCTCCTAGTTTTGCCAAAGTAGCTCCTGGTTGGCTAGAAAGTGCCGATACCCAGGAGCTATTCCAGGCACCTGGCCATTAAATCCTTATTTCGACCTCTGCAATACCTCCTCTCCCCGATGTGCCTTCTGTTGGATGGTAAATGCTTTGGTGTACGCGGTGGTGTCCAGTGATGCTGCACCTGCTAAGTCTGTTTTGGGAGTCTGGCAGGAGGAGTACCGAAGAAGAGAGCGACTGTCAGCCCACTAATTTTCTGAGTGCACACGGGTAAAGAGAACAGACAGACTAAATGGGTGCTTTTTGGGTTGGGTTCTGCTGGTGTGTGTTTTGGGGGGGTCCTCATTTACTCAGGACCGCAGCAAGGCTCATGATGGATCGGATGGCCAATGCAGAGAGCAGAGGTTGAGCAGCGTGAAGGAGGGTTCCGCAGGCTGTGCTGAGTCAGACATAGAAAGGTGTTCTACTTGCCCAATGCTGTAACTACAGAAAAAATTCCAGGCTAGCTTATTTAAATGGCGAGTCGTCAATGGCGCTGCTAGTGCCGCACCTTCAGTGTAATGTAAAGAGAACAGCAAAAACACACCAGCGCCTGATGTATTACACAACATAGATGGGTTCATTAACCCTTCTGTGTTTTGTACTGCATCAGGGGCTGATTTTTTTTGCTGTTCTCTTGACAGTTCACTGAAGGTGCGGCATTAACAGCGCTGCTGACGACTTGCCATGTAAAATCAGCCAGCCCAGATTTTTTTCTTGTTTCATGGCCAGCAGAGCAGCTTTTACTCGTGTCTGACTTGCACATCAGCTGCCTGCATCCTCCGATCTTCACGCTGCTTGCTGTGCTGACCCAACTAGGAGGACTTAAGTTGAACTTGCCGTAACAGATTAACGGAACTTGGGCTAAAGCGTTTTCTCTTACTGAGGCGAGTGAGTGTAATGAGACCTACCTGGAGGTGGCAATGCTGGAGTTGGGGGATGAGTGATGCACTATGCAGGCTCTAGTCGTGGCATTAATTACACAGCAGCATGTAATAATTTAGCCATATTCAGTGAAGTGCTATGACTCGGATATGAAAGGCAGGGGTTCCAGTAAGTGTCTGCCCAACATGCATGCTCATGAACAGAAAGTCTGCATCATGTGGTGCCTCTTTCAGTCTTCCATACGCACACGTGGTACACAGATCGTGTTAACTACGACTATGCATTAACACGCAGTTACTTTAAGCTACTCAGCCACTGGAGAAGGATCTCCTTTAGCAGTGCAGGGCAGTTGAACTATTTGGCGTTAAAAACATTAAAACTTTCTCCTCCTGAGAAGAACTCATTCTAAATATTATTTCTTCTGTCTGAGTTTTTTTGATAAAAAGAATTACTCTGGACAACAGCTTTTTGAGACAGATCGAAGGCTAACAGCATGACTGTAGTGTAGGAGAGTCTGAGGGAATAGGGGCCTCAGTGAAACGGATCAGAAACCAGATTTTTATTTTCATTTTTTTTATACACATTATTTCTGACTTTGGATGTAACTTGCTGACAAAAAAAAAACAAAGGAGGCAGAGAAAAGTGACTCTTAAAAAAACAGCTTGCTTTTTGGCAAAGCACTCAGGATTTGAAGAAGACAGTCTGTATAACTCAAACTTTAGTCTTGGGGGCTGGATGTTGAATTTCTGAGTAACCGTTGCATTTCTCTGATTGATTAGTCAGCACAATCTGGCTAAAGTGGTACACTGTCTCTCTCTACTGACTTTAATATTCTTTCTAGATTTTTTTTGTCTTTGGTAACTGGGTAAGGCCCACTAGGCACATGTGCCTGTCTTCAGGGGCAACCTGGGAGCACTGGGTGGTTAAGTGACTTGCTTAGAGTCGAAGAGTATATAAGTGGAGGTTGTAAGAATCAAGCCAAATTAACAAAAGCCATTTATTTTGGTGTTCACGAAAATTAATAATTTCAGTGCATTGACCCTCAACTTTTGGCTTCTGACCCCCTACTTTGAAAGCAGGGGGTCAGACTGACCCCCTGATTTCCAACCCTAACGCAAGGCCTGATGTCTCCACTCCAGGGAACTAGAGGGCTTCTCAGACTTGTAGGAGCTGAGAAAGAACTAGAAAAAAGAACCCTTTCATGGAAAACAGCGTGTGCTAATCTGCCACTGTAGTGCTGGTTGCTATGGTTAAATTTGTATCATGAATCATTTTGATTTTCTGGATTGGGGAATCGGAATAATTACATTTGGCTTTTCTTGTTATTAACCAGGCCCCAAAGATCTCCTGTCCGATCGTTGTATACTGTCTTGCCCATCCATGGATTTGGTTACATGTCTGCTGGATTTCCGTTTGAACTTTGCTTCCAATAGAGGCATTGTGCCCCGCCTTGCAGCCTCTCTTGCAGCTTGTGCTCAGCTAAGTGCCCTTGGTAAGTAGTTTTTTAGCGGTCTGCTCAGTTTTAGTTAATTGCGAAATACTGTAGGAGATACTGTTGACATTACAGTTTATCTATTTTCTACACCTTGTGGTGCTTCCAGCTGCTGGTCACAGAATGTGGGCACTGCAAAGGCTGCGCAAGCTTCTAACAACTGAGTTTGGACAGTCAATCAACATCAATAGGCTACTGGGAGATGGAGATGGAGAAACACGTTCCATGGTAAGAGCACCTCATTTTGTTGGGTTTGTTGCTGTGTGAAGATGTATTTCTAGGAATGTGGGTTCAGTTCACTTTCAAACTCTGGCAATTCTGCTGGACACAACTGAGGCATTGGAAGTCAAGCTAAGCTCCTGCTACCATCAGGGTGATGTATCCAAGGCTGCGTCCTGTGGCATCAGATCTTTCTTTCTGCTGAATGGGACAGGTCTCCTCCCTCACAGCTCTGCATGCGCAGTAGAATTTAGAGTTTTTCAAGCACTTTATTTGGTGAACTTTGACTAATCCAGTAGTTTTTTGGTTTAAAAGTTTCTCCTGCATCTTCTGGTTTAGCTCTCTCAGCCAGTCGTGATGGAAAAGCAGAAACCGGGTTTAAAATTCTGCTGTCTGTATAGGCAGAGGACATCAGCAGTGAATCCGTATGACACCTGCATCTACTGCCTTGATGAACAGCATGACGTCAACAACTGCTCAATGCCATGCCAGGCTACCGGCATCCATCACAGAAAATAAGGCCAGGCTCCTCTTAGGTAGGCTGAAGGATTGCGAAATGGCTTTGGTGGCTGTCTGATTGGCTGCTCAGCTAGTGGTCCTCAAAGAGGAGGTGGCTTGGGCTGAGACCTCATCAGTCTTGGTGCTGTTCCTGACTGGATCTTGCACTGAAAGATTATTCACAGAGGAATTAAAGGAGTTGTGTATGGCCCTCCAGACCTTCGGGGAGAGCCCTTCCTACTGCAGTGAGAAGCAAAGAAGCATCGCTGTCACAGGATGTGGTGTGGAGAGCAGTCTCACTCTTCGACTCCTCCGACTGCACCACCTTGGTCGCAGTTCCCACAGTGGTCTTGATAAACCTTCAGCCTTGACTCCCATGTCGACCAGCTGGTCGAGATTTTTCTCAAACCGGTTGACTGGTTCTTGGAGGAGATGGATAAGGAGTCATCGATCTACAAACCCCAGTGATCCCTGTTCTCACACAGGAGGACGACAAGGACTGGTTGGTACCCCTGGCCAGGTTCCCTCGGAAGCTGTCTCACTGGCATTCTGGCCTCCTAGACCATTAATATGTCACATTGCCCAAGCACATTGTCTGTTCAGAACCCCTGTAAGACACACGTCAACACTGGGTCGAGGCCAAGCTTGTGCGCTCAATCTTGATGAACTGGTAGGTGGTGTTATGCGACCTCCTCATCTTCAGGTAAGGAGAGGCATTGAAAGATTATGCATTAGCGCTATGCGGAGCTTCTTTGGCAGCAACGGACCATTTTAGTGAGGGGCATGAGACTGCTCTCCTGCTCTCATATGGCCACACCCCATAGGTCTACCAGCATAAAGCAGACTAAGGTGTCTGCTTCTCCTCTACTTCATGTGGAGCCCCCTCCACTGCAGCTACAATTTGGGGTTCCTGCCAGGCAGTTTGCCAGTGGACATCACCCAGGAAGAAGGATCTTATCTGAGTCAGTCTTCACTATTCATCACTGTTGGGTATCTACCTGAGGTCAGGACCCTACGGGAGTTTTTTTGTTTTTTTTTTAAAGGTAGGTGGAACCAATGTCGAGGCCGACGCACTGCGTGGCACTCACGGGTTGGCCGTTAGGTTGCGTCGACTCCTCCTGTCTGTCATTTCTTCGTCTCCTGCCGTAGAGGTCACCTCGTGGGAAGCTGTGAAGAGTCCTAGGCCTGCTCCGCAGTTGTTTTTCTGAAAAATTTTACCTTCGGTTGAAGTCCGTCGGTTCTCCTGCCAGTTCTGTTTCTGCCAGCACTCGACGTCGCCCAGTAAGATCTTTCCTAATTTTTATATTTCCGTGATGTTGAGTCTATTTTTGGTGTTTTTTTCTCCGTAGGTCACGTCTCGGTCGGAGGGCAAGAAATCTACTAAGACGGGTTGGCCCCCCATGCAACGGTGCCCTTGTGGCCGGAAGTATTCCGTCATCAACCAGCATGACCGGTGTGTCGTGTCTTGGCCCGCTTCACGACATGGACAGCCTGGTCATCGAACAACATGAAGTGGGGCGGGCTCGCCGACTTTCGGGTCAGTGCGCTTTTCGTCAGCCAAGCCACACTCTCTTGGCCTTTCCTCGGTCCCTCCCCGGTTCTATACGGACGAGGAGGAGGGAGCCTCGGCTACTAGTAGCCTAGCCATTGCGAGGCTTCTTCTGCAGAGCAGGAGGCCCGTTCTGTTCCTCGAGAGCAGGCGGGCCTATCTGGCAATTGCCCTTTTTCGGTGAAGGCTCCCGGTGTTGGACCTGAGGTTGGCAAGGCCCGGGTCTACGCCGGCCTCGACGCCGTCAGATGGTGCCATTGTGAACGGCGCCGAGGGCCCTGACAGAGCAGTCATCGGCGCAGACTTGTCGTGTGGCACCGACACTGCTAGCGGCGCCATGGGAGCTGCTATGGCGCGGTCTTTTTCAATGTCTCGCCTCGGTGCCGAGGTTGAGCACGGCGCCGTGTCCTCGGGGCTTGGTGCCATGGGGCTTTCAGACTCGCAGTTCGTGGTGTCGTGGAGCTGGGTGGCACCATCCTCAGCGCCGAGTCCGCCGATGGTGCTGCTCGTGGAGCCAGGCAGCACCTTCCTCGGCGCCTATGGTGCCATCAGGGCCGTCGTTGGCGCTGTCTTTGTCCTCCGTGGGACCCGGATGGCGCCATGACTGGCTCTGATGGGCCTCATGATTGGGCTGGCAGTATAGCCTAGAGGTTAGAGGAATGAGGTGTGAACGAGCTTGATACATCCAGCAGAACAGACATGAGTTTGATTCTCACAGCCTCCACTTGCATACTGTGTGACTCTGAGCAAGTCACTTAACTGCCCAGTGCTCCCAAGTCGCCCCTGAAAACAGGCACTTGTGCCTAGTGGGCTTTACCCAGTTACCAAAGACTAAAATAAAATAAATAAATGACTGGTCCCAGGTCTGGAGCTCTTGTTCAGGCTGGGGCCGTGCCCCCTGAGGATTCCGTTCGCGGAGCTGTGGGGGGCACTGGCACTGGCTCGGGCACAGCTCTGGTTTCTGGGCCTGTTGGCAAGGATGGCAGTGGGCGCCCTCCTTATGGTTTGGCACAGGGCTCTGCCTCTGCCTCCTCGGAGGTGGAGTTGAGCTCTGAGTCAGACTTACAGTCTGACCCTTCGGGGTTGGTTGTTAAGGTGAGCAGCCCAGTAGTCTCCTCGACAAGCTGGAGTCAGCCCCTTTCTGAGGTGGGGTCGGTGGCTACCGAGACTGAGGTCAGGGGTGCTGACCAGCAGGCAGTGGGGCAGGCCACCATAGCTCTGCAGCCTGGTCTTGGTGGTTTCACTGATCCCTCAGTAGTGGTACTCCCCACCTGTGGTGTGCCTAGATCGCCCAACTTTGGGGACGATCAGAGCACCTACGGAGGGGAGGTTACTGTGCCCTGGATAGCCCCTTCGGGAGCTACCCAAAGATGCCAGCTACCTAGGCTGGCCCTCTCGCGGAGGAAGGCTCTTTCAGACTCCGAGGGGTCGAGGGGCGTGGGGTTGGCATGTCTGCCTTTTTCGGGGGTCCACCCGGGCTCTGGGAGAAGCCGTAGTGCAGATCCCCGCTCTTCCTCCTTGGTCTCTTTGAGAGAGTCCCATTCTTTTGATGTAGGGGACCATCCTTCTGGACCTATACGGCCCTGGTCGCCTCACAGGGGAGATTCTCCCAGGCGCAGCCAAGGCAGTACCGAAATGGTTGTTCAGCTGTCGGCTGTGGGGTCTTCCGGGGCACCTTCTTCCGTGGGTGCCCACGGTCCGCTCCTTAGCCCAGGCGGAGGTCAGCCGGCATCTCTTCTTTGTTCTGTCCCCATCCCTCTGCCACATTCTCCTGTGCTCCCAGGCATCCTTGATCCTAGCGGCCTCTCTCCTGAGAGAAGTCCAGAGCGGTGGCTGCTCAGTTCCCTGCTTACGTTAGGGCAATGGACAGCCAGGTTTTTCAACCTCCCCCCGTGCAGCCACCCACTGAACAGCCGGTGCCCTCCAGCTCCTCATCCCCCTCTTCTGGGGGAGAGGAAACTTCTGTCCACATCTCTCCAGCTGCTGATCTCACTGAGTATCAGCGATTCCTCATGAGGATGTTGAAGGACTTGCACCTTACTCCTTCCACTATCAGCAATCCTGTGCACTCAGCACACGCCTTTCTATGCGATTTTGGCGAGGCCACCCTTGTGGTGCCGCCGCCCTGGCCTGCTCCCTTTTGGAAGGCGTCGTTGCGTTCTGGCAGAGACCCTTCTCCGGAGTTCCTGCCCCAAGGGATCTCAGCCAGAGGTATTGCGCACCCCTGGAGTCTCCAGGTTCCATGCCTCATCCGCAGTCCATATTGACGCAGTTGGATACTCTTCGCGCCCTTCACCGTGACTGGCCCACAGATCAAGACTCCTCAAATTTTGACTTCTGGGGTAGGAGGACTTTCTACTCGGCTTGGTTACTTCTTCCTATTTCTGCACATCAGGCCCACTATGCAGCCTATGACAGGTTCTTGTGGTCCAGGCTGGGTCAGCTCCTAGCCTCATTGCCTGATACAGAGCAAACCAGACAAGCCATTGCACTCTCTGCGCTGCGCATGGCCTGGAGCTAGCAAGGCACCAAGCGAGGGCATCCTATGATGCCAGCAAGGTAGCTACCAGGGTCGTAGGGACAACGGTCTGCACTAGGCGGACGGCATGGCTGCGTCTTTTCCGGTTGTTACCCTTGGCCCGGCGTAGGGTGATTAACTCTGCTCACCAGGGAACCTATCTCTTCTGCCGTAGAGTGAGACGGCGCTTGTCAGGGCAACTTCCTTCCCCCTCCGGGGGGACTCCTTTTCACTCTCCCCACTCTCGGGCCTCTCCAGGCCCTGAAGGTTCCCCCTCTTAGTGTGTCACCCACTGAGAGCTAAGGGATTTTATCCCTTAGGGTGTAAAAGAAAACCCCTTTCGGGGGGGGGGCTCGGTACTCACCCAACAGTGATGAATGGTGAAGATTGACAAAGATAAGATATGAAAGTTACATACCTACCGTAATTATGATTCTTCTGTGTATCTCCACCATTCATCATGATCCCACCCTCCGTCCCCATGGGGCCTCAGTCTCTGGGTCCCCCTTCCTCTCTGTGCCCATCCTTCCCCCTCTCCTTTTTTTAGGAGTGGGGTAAAACAGGGGCACACAGGGGGATAATGTTCCTGGGAGAGTGGGCAGCAGGGGGTGCACTTCTTCTCCAGTGCCTTGGCTCCACCCCTGTGGGGTGGGAGTTGACAGTTGCCCTCCTTTCTTTCCTCCACCCTGTTTCCGTCCAACCTATTTCTCCTCGTTTGAAAATAATTTTTCTTCAGAGGGTGTTAATTACCTGTATCCTGTGTCTTCTTCTAGAATAGTCGACTCTGCTTATCTGGAATGTTTGCCAGTTATTCCGTGCCTTGAATTCTGGTAGAAAGCCTTTGCTACTCCTTGCAGTTCCTATACAGTCTGGAGACGGAGCAGGGTGTGGGATGTGTTAACCTTCTTCCCTCTCTGCCTAAATTCTTTATCCACCCTTCCTCCCTCCCTCTTCCTTTTCCAGAGATTGGGGCCCCTTCCAATCCCTTTAGTTTCCAACTGTTCTCCCTTCCTGTCCTCTCAGTCGTTATTTCTCCTTTTGGTTCCTACATCTTTTCCTTTTCCTGTTCCTTGGACTTCCTTGTCCCACCCTCCACTCTCTTCCTCTTACCTCGCCGACAACTCAGAACTGGCAGGCTGGAGGAGTCGATGCAGCCTAACGACCAACCGTGAGCGCCACGCTGAGGGCGGCGCCCATGGTGCTTCGGCTCCACCTACCTTTAAAAAAAAACGAGCGGGGTCCTGACCTCAGACAGATACCCAACAGTGATAAATGGTGAAGATACACAGAAAGATCATAATTACGGTAGGTACGTAATTTTCATTTCTTGGTGGTCCAGGGTGGGCTTTGAGGACTCATTGGACCTTGAGACCAGTCCTTGATGGCTTCAACCAGGACTCAGCTGTTCCATCATTCTTTGTAGATGGTCTGTCTACCACTTTGGGGTTGACCTGCTGTGGAACATTACTCCAACTTATGTCAGACTCCATTCATGCGCCTTTGGAAACAGTGCAGAAAAGGGCTAACTGCTTGATCTAATCTGTGTCGATCTTCACCATTCATCACAGTTGGGTATGTGGCTGGAGATCATGACCCCGCGTGAGCTCTTTTTTTTTTTTTCTTGGGCGGAGCTGACTCATCAACGGCGTCGCCCCTCTAGGTCGATGTACAAAATGGTGCTCGCGGGTTGGCCGTTAGTTGCTGTCAGCACCGCCCCTTGCCAGTTCTTCATCTCCCGCCGTAGAGGTTGGACCTCGTGTATTGCTCCTGAGGAAAAACTGCGTCACAGCTGCGGCCTAGTTCACGATCGGCCTATAAGGTAGAAAAAATACCATCTGTTCTGTTTCGTCACCTACTCGACGCCGCTGACTGGTAAAACCATTCTTTCTACTTATTTTCAATGATGTTGGGTCTGTTTTTGCTTGTTTTATCGGTAGATCATGTCTGGTACGGAGGGGTCAAGAAATTGTCGAAGACGGGGCAGACTCCTATGCATCTGTTCTCTTGTGGCCACCGTTACTCCATTTCCGACTAGCATAATCGATGTCTCACCTGTCTTGGCCCGCTTCACGACATGGATTCGTGTGAAGCCTGCTTCTCCATGGACCGTCAAGTTGTCGAACTTCAGGGGTGGAAAGTGGGGCGAGCACCACCGACTTTTGGGGGACAGGCCCGAACTCGTAAGGCCAAGACACGGTCTCTTGACTGTTCCTCCAGGTCCCCTCCCAGTTCTGTACGGACCGTGGAGGAGGGGGCTTCCACCTAAATGAGCCTTGTCACAGCGGGGGCCCCTTCCGCAGTGCAGGAGCCCAGTCCATTCCTTTCAGTCACCCCTTTGGGGGCCAAGTCACCCCCGGTGTCGTGTCCTGGGACCCATGGGCCTGGGCCGGCACTGGCCTCGACACTGTCCACTGGTGCCATTTCGGGTGTTGGCGTCGCTTGAGGCACTGAGGGTCCAGATGGTGCTGTTGTCAGCACCAGGCCGTCTCTCTGTACCATATCTGCAGAGGGCGCTGTTTGTGGCACCGATAGTGGGAGCAACGCCATGGGAGTTGTGGCTGTTTCTGGTCATGGTGCCGAGACTGGAGACAGCACAGTTTCCAACTCTGGTGCTATGGCAGGTGACCAGTTTCTGATCTCTCTGCTGTTCGCAGGGCCATGGGGGGATCAGTGCAGTCTCTGTCTCTGGAGCCGTGGGAGGGGACAGGACCATGTCCAGTGCTGATTCTGGATTGGGTGCCGTGGTTGTGCCGTCTCTGCCTTGGGCGTCATTCATGACGCCGAGCAGGGAGTTGGCGTAGACCATGGTGCCACAGCCCAGATTGGCTCTTCTCTCAGTCCAGGAATGGGCAGGGGTTGGCGAGTGGTCTGGTACCGGACTTTGGTCTCCACCTCTTCGGAGGAGGATTCCAGGTCTGATTTAGACTGGCTTCCAGACTCCTCGGAGTCTGCTGACCCCTCTGGGGTCACTGCAACAGCCCTCACTCAGCCTCCCCCTGGGGAGCGGACAGTGGTTCCTTATTCTGGGGTCAGTGGCTCTGACCTGCAGGCAGTGGTCCAGGTGGCCATTGCTGTGCAACCTGGAGTCGGGTGATCATCTTCCCCTTCAGTTGGGGTACCCCTTTCTGTGGTGTGCCTGGACAGAGCAACTTTAGGGCTGACCAGAGCACCCGCGGAAGGGGAAGGTGCTGCACCCTGGGTGGTCTCCTTGGGGGATACCCAGAGTTGCCAGCTGCCTGGGCTGGTGTTTTCGAGGAGGAGAGCTCTTTCGGAGTCTGAGGGATCGAGGAGCCTGAGTTCGGAGCGGCAGCCTCTCTCTGGGACCCACCCGGGTTCGGGGAGGAGCCACAGTGTGGACCCTCGTTCCCCCCCCCTTCGAGAGGGTCCTCCTCTTTGGAGGCCATGGACCGTCCTTTGGGACTCTCACGGTCCCAGTTGCCTCACAAAGGGGACTCTTTACGGCATGGTCTAGGCAGTTCCAGTGTGGTTGACTGGCTGTTGGGCTTCCTGGAGCTCCATCTCTTATGGGAGCATCCAGTAGTATGTCTTGCCTGGGCAGGGGATGTTCCTCTTCTTCTGTGGATCTGGCCCCCATTCCTCTGTCGCCATCTCCTTCTCTCCCTGGTATTTCCAGCCCTAGGGAGCCTCTGACCTGGGAGCAGTTCAAGGGTGCGACTGCTTACTTTCCCACTTATGTTAGGACGATGGACGAGCAGGTGTTCCACCCTCCCCCTGAGCAGCCACCCCCTGGGTCTCAGAGATCTTCCGCTTCCTCATCCCCCTCTTTGGAGGGAAAGGACCCATCTATCCACATCTCCCCTGCCGCTGATCTTGCTGCGTATCAGCACTTCCTCGTGAGGATGATGGAAGATCTTCGCATCACCACTGTCTCTCAAGACAGTCCTGAGCATGTGCCATGCACCTTTCTAGGTGATTTCAGTGCAGCCACCCTGGTGGTGCCTGCCTGGCCTACTCCCTTCCGGGAGGTATCACTGCACTTCTGGCAATGTCCCTTCTCCAGTGTCCCAACTCCTAGGAAACTGAACCTGAGTTATTGTGCTACCCCGGAGTCTCCAGGTCGCATGCCTCACCCTCTGTCATGGTTGACACAACTGGACACTCCTGATGGGCTTCGCGCCCTTCACCATTATCGGCCCCCAGATCAAGACTTTTTGGATTTTGACTTCTGGGGCAGGAGGACCTTCTACTCGGTACAGATTTTACTGTTCATTGCTGCACATCAGGTCCACTATGCTTCCTATGACAGGTTCTTGTGGTCCAGGCTAGGTCAGCTCCTAGTCTCTTTGCCTGATACAGAGGTAATCAAACAAGCCATCAAACTCTCTGCTCAGGGCCTGGAACTAGCAAGGCACCAAGTGTGTGCATCCTATAATGCCAACGAGGTACTGTAGCTTCCAGAATCGTAGGGACCGCGATCTGCATTAGGCAGATGGCATGGCTGCGTCTTTCCCAGTTGTCACCCTTGGCCCAGCGTAGGGTGATTTCTTCTGCTTACTGGAGGACCCATCTTTTCTCCAACAGAGTGAGGCGGCAGTTGTCAGGGCAACTTCCTTCCCACTCCGGGGTTCCTGTCTCACTCTCCCCAGTCTCAGGCCTCACCAGGCCCGTGAAGGTTCTCCTTCCCGATGTCTCTCCCACTGGGAGCTAAGGGGCTTAGTCTCTTAGGGTCTCGGACCCCCCTTCGGGGGGGGCTCAGTACTCACCCAACCGTGATAAATGGTGAAGACTTACACAGATAAGATATGAAAATTACATACCTACCATAATTCTGATCTTTCTGTGATCTATCATTCATCACATCCACCATCCCCTGGGGCCTCAGTCTCTGGGTCCCCCTCCCTCTGTGCCTTCTTCCTTCTCCTCCTTCCTGGCCAGGAGTGGGGAACCCTTAACACGGTGGGGGTTCTTGCAGCCTTGCGGCTGGGAGGGAGGGGGGTCTGTTCCTCATCGCCTTATGGCGTTCACCCCTTCTTAGGGTGGGATATTAGTGGCTGCCCCTCTCTCCTCCCCTTAACCTTGTCGCCAGGATTAATCCTTTATTATTATTTTAGAGGAGGTTCTCCACCCCCCCTTATTTTTTGTTGGGTAGGGAAGAGGACATACTGTACCTTGGCTACTGGTCCCCCTCCTCTCCTTAATCCACGACTCTAGGAAGTCGTTCCTGCCGGAGTATCTCTTAGTCGAATTGTGCCTTGAATCTTGCCAGGCTTCTAGCTACTCCTGAGCAGTAATTCCCTCTAAAAGGTGGGGATCAGACCACGAGCCCTGGTTGTGTCCTCACCACTCCCACTTAATTCTTCCTTCCCTTTCTTTCTCTTCCCTATTTCCTCTTCTCCAGAGATTGGGGCCCCTCCCAATCCCCTTAGCGTCTTTCTCTCTCTCCTTTGTCTGTCATCTTGGTCATTTATTCCTCCTTTTGTTTTCTTATATCTTTTCCTTTGTCTTTTGGACTTCCTTGTCCCACCCTCCCAACCCTATTTCTTACTCTCCGAATACTCAGAACTTTAGGAAGGGATAGGGTGAATTATTTACAGGTCAGCCCCTAGCCTGTTATAAGTGTGGTGATGTAGGTCATCTGTGTAATGTTTGCAACCAGCAGAAATGTGGCCTTTGTGGGTACTTGGGACACATTGGCGCACACTGCAGAAGACATCTGAGATGTAATCTATGTGATGAACAAGGCCATACCTTTCGCAATTGTTCATGGGCTTCCCATAATAATGCTGATCCCACTATTCGGGCAGAGCAGGATTTCTTTGTTTCTAATGGACAAAAGGAAAAGCAGAGGATGCATGATCTGCTTCACCAGTCACATGGTCCGCTCTGACCCCTCAGAGAGTAGATGGGCCACGATCAGAGGACCCTGTGGATGCTGCTGATAGTACACATTCAAATATGGAACTTTCACAGTTGGATGCCATAGACTCTGAGGAGGCTGTAGCGCAGGTGAATTCCAGTACCACCCCTTCTCCTCAGGATCCCCTCACTTCACTGCCCCCACGTGGAGATACTGATCTAGTTGACTTGATGGTGGATTCTGATCAACCTCCTGGAACTGATGCTGATCAGGCTAACATGCCTCTTCCGGTTCTGCTACAGGATACTCGTTTCCAAAGGGTGACTCGATCTAAATCAGCTAAAGCTGTGTTGGAAGTGCAACAGGCTTCTGTGGACACTTTCTCAGTTCCTATTCATAATCCTTATGCCATGTTATTTGACCAAGATGGGGAAGAGGATGTTATAAATTCTGATATTTCCTCAGTGGCCTCCTCACATACAGAAACTGTACCAGATATGAACATACGAAATTTGCCAGCGGATAAAGGCCTAGAGGTCTATCAAGTATGCTTGAATGTGCAGCTAGCACCCCTTATTCTGCAGCCGCCCCTCCCTTCCCCTTCATTGACCCTCCCCCTTGTCCTGTCCCATCCCCTTTTGAAGAAGTCCACTGTTCTACTGGAACACACTTCTGCAGGTAACGCATTCCACCCAGCCACCACCTGCTCTGTAAAAAAAAGTGTTTCCTCATCTCCCTCCTGAACCTTCCTCCCTTCAGTCTCATATCATGGCCCCTGGTGTCCCTCCCCTCCCTTACTTTGAACAGATCCTCTATACCTGTCTTGTTTATTCCTTTCATGTACTTAAAGGTTTCAATCACGTCCCCCCTGTCCCTCCTCTCCTCCAGTGAGTACATGTTCGACTCCCTCATCCTCCTCTCGTATGACAAGTCCCCCAGCCCCTTGATCATCTTTGTCGCCCTGCGCTGCACCCCCTTCAGTAACTTAATGTCCCTCTTCAGATACGGGCGCCAGTTCTGCAGCAGTACTCCAGGTGTGGTCTAACTAATGACCTATACAGTGGCAGAATCACCTCCTCCTCCTCAAGGATATACCCCCTTGCAATACAACCCAGTATTTTGTTGGCCTTTGCAGCTGCCTCTCCCTACGCTGGCCGAGTTGTTCATTGACCCTGTAATGAGCACCCCAGATCCTTTCCTTTCTCTGTCTGGGCTAGCTGCACTCCCCCAGCTGGTAACTCCTCCTTGGGTTCTTCATCACAAAATACAGCACTTTGCACTTTTTGGCATTAAAGCCCAGTTGCCAGGTGTCTGACCAGATTTCAGGCTTTGCCAGATCATCCTGCAACCCCTGCCATCTCCCTAGGACATCCACCACTGCTCCTACCTTGGTATCATCAGCAAACAAACTGATCTTGCTCTTGATGTCTAATGATATGTCTGCAATGAATATCCCAAACAACACTGGTCCCAACACCGAGCCCTGTGGAACACCGCTCGTCACTACCTTTGGGTGTGAGAGCTCCCCACCCAGCACCACCCTCTGTTGCCTTCCCTTAAGCCAGTTCCCTACCCATCTCACCAGCTTTGCACCTGCCCCTGTGCCTACTAACTTACTTCCCAGCCTTCCATGCGGCACCGAGTCGAATGCCTTACTGAAGTCCAGATACAGAACATCCACTGCATGGCCCTTATCCAGTTGCCTAGTTACCCATTCATAGAACTCCACCAGGTTGGTTTGGCAGGATCTGCCCCGTATGAAGCCATGCTGTCTGCTGTCCTGTAGCTCTTTGGCCTCTAGGAGGGCCACCAGCCTTTCCTTCAGGATAGTCTCCATTAGCTACCCCACGATGGATGTGAGGCTCACTGATCTGTAGTTTCCCAGTTCATCCTTGGGGCCACTCTTGTGGAGGGGCACCACATGAGCCATCCTCCAGTCCTGAGGTACACACCCTGAATGTAGTGAGGCATTAAACAGGTCTGCCAAAGGTCCTGCAAGGACCTCTGCCAGCTCCTTCAGTACCCTGGGGTGGATGCCATCTGGGCCTGGCGCCTTATCCACCCCTCAGTGCTGTCAAATCCTCCCAGACTCTACCCTCCATGATTTCCCCATCTGTCACCCCCCCCGTTCTGCCATTTCTCCCCCTTGGGTGTCACCCACCTCTTCTCTTTAGTAAATACTCAGCAGAAGTACTCATTTAGTGCTTTTGCCTTATCGCACCCTGCTTCCACCCAACCCCCCTCCTTCCTAATCCTTACTATGTGGTCCTTACAGCTCCTTTTCTCCCTGATGTACCTAAATTCTGCTTAAAGTTGAACCAGCATAACATTCTGTGGTGATTTGCATATGCAGCCCATGATGCTTTGCATGGTGGGGGGGGGCATGTGTGATTTTGTATTTTCTTGAAACTTGGCTTCCCAGCCAAATGCCCTTTGGGGTAACCCTTGCCTCAGTGTTTGCGCACAGAGGTTCTTTGTCTTTTAAATAGTTTTTTATTTTAACGGGTTCACCACAACATAACCAAGACACACTGCCTTAGGGTAGCTGGTTCATTCCACTGGGTCGTCAAACAGACGAGGCATACTGATGAGTCCTGGTAGGACAAAACACGTGTCTATGTCATCTGTTAGCACCCTTTGCAAACTGTGTGAGAGGCCTTTCGGCACCATGCAATTCTGCTTAAAGTTGAACCAGCATTACATTCTGTGGTGTTTTGCATATGCAGCCCATGATGCTTTGCATTGTGGGGGCATGTGTGATTTTGTATTTTCTTTAAAGAAGTCCTTCTCCCCTATCTTAATGCCTTGTGCCAGCCTGAGTTAAGTAGATGGCTTGGCTCCCCTTACTGCCCTTGTCACCTCCTTCGATTCCATCAGACACTCCTGCCTGTCCTTCCCTCTCCCTGTTTTCTTGTACTTCCTAAAGGCAGCTCTTTTCCTCCTTACCTTTTCCATGACCTCCTTGCTCAACCAGCTCGGTTTCTTAGCTCTAGCCTTCTTGCTCTGGGCCTTGCAGCAGGTTTTGGTTGCTTCTACTATCCCCAGCTTTATGAGCTCCCACCTCTGGTTAGTGTCCATACTAGATTGAATTCTGGCCAGGTACCCTTTTACCACTTCCCTCATCCTCCCAAAGTCTGCCCTCATGAAGTCCAGCACTCTTGTGCCAGATTCCACTCCTTCCTTGCCCGTATCTAATGTGAGCCATACTGAGTGGTGGTCACTCCTTGACAGCGGTTCCTCCACTGTAAGTTCTCTCACAAAGTCCCCTTTTGCCAGCACAAGGTCAAGGGTATTCCCTAACCTGGTTGGTTCACTGACCATTTGCAGCAGGAAGCCATCCTGGAAGGCATCCAGCAGTACCTGCTCCCTTCTGTTATTGATTGTTGGGGTACTCCGGTCCACTCCTGGCATGTTGGAAGTCCCCCACAATCACCACACTACCCTTCTCGCAGGTCCGCCTGATCTGTCCTGCTAGTTCCCTCTCTGATTCCTTCGTCTGAGATGACGGCCTGTACACCACTCCCATTCTAAGAACCCCATTCTTGGAATCCTGGGTTTGCATCCAAATTGACTCCATACTACCATCCTCCCCTTCCTCCCTTACACACTTCAGTCCTTCCTTCACATATAGTGCCCACACCCCCTCGTTTCCCAATCACCTTGTCCCCTCTGAAATAACCTGTACCCTGGTACAGACAGGCCCCAATCATTGTATTGGGTGGCCCATGTTTCTGTGATGGCTGCAATGTCCACCTCTCCCTCTGCCGTGAGCACCTGTAACTCTGCAGTTTTCCTCCCAAGGCTCCTAGCATTAAGGGTAACCACCTTCCACCCTCCACCCCCCATCTTGCTCTCCTTTACTAGCATCACCAATAGTACTTGCCATTTGTCCTTTGTCACTGTTATGGGGGGTAAGATCATATGGTTTCCCAACCTGTGGTCTCTGCATGTCTCTTGCCCAATTGCCACCCCTCGCTCCTAGTTTAAATTCCCCTACTTCCTCTATGTACTCCTCTAGCCTCTGTTTCAACACTTTCTTTCCCTCCTCACTCAAGTGTAGTCTGTCCTTGGGATAGAGACTACTGTCCTCCCAGGTCTCTCCCCACCCCCTCAACAGCCCATACCCTTTAGCACAACACGAGGTTCTAGGGACATGGATATGTTATTCAATCAGTACTCACTGGCAGGTTCCTTGCTGCTTTAAATCTTGCCGGAAGGTTTTCAAGCTGGCTTCTCCCACCCACCCGGGTGGTAAAACTCTCGGCTCTGCCCCATGACGCCAGATCTTCTTTACTGCTTGGAAGCTCAGGATCTTCTTGGACATAAGTCTCCACCACTCATTCACACTAATGGGATCAGCGCCGGAGGCACTAGGACCCATCGGGAGCAAACTTTTTTGCTGGAAGTTGGCGCCTGAGATGGTGCCATGAGGAGCGGCACCTCGAGCCTCGGCTGGTGCGGTAATGAATATCTCGGCGTCGACCTTCCAGCCGCCTCAGTTCCTTTTTTCCCGCCATCGAGTGCACTTCAGTGACAATGTCACTCGCCCTCCGGGAGTCAAACTTCAAACTAGCAGCATAGTTTTCAGTTTTATTGTTTTATAGTAATATGTAGAATAAGTATCGCTTAAGTTTATTCTCATTTACAAAGAAGTCTCAGCCTACTTTGACGGAGTCGACCAAGAGCGGGTCAGGTGACGGTAGGGAGACTTCGTATGAAAACTGTTCAGTCAGCCATGCTGGATCCGGTCCAGCCACCTTCTCCGGAGAGGTGTCCGACAACAGTCAGTCAATGCCCGAGGGGGGCGGTCCCTAAAGCATAAAAATAAATGGTCGCATTCTCGGCACGTTTGGCCTCAAGCTCTTCCTCGGCCCATAGGTCAAAAAGAAGAGGCATCACTCGAGGTCACCCTCTGATATGTCTGCGAGTAGATGGTCAGTTATTGAAGCTAGTTGCCGGTCTCCTCCTTCGGAGCCAGCTTCTGTTTCTGGTAGCTGACGTCTTCGACATCGGAGACCTACCCCGCCTTCTGGTAGGTCTTCAGATTAGCAGTTTCATCACTGGGCTGCTCTTATGGAGCAGTGAGCTCGGAGGTTGGTCCAGCTGCCTGGCCCGGTCACTCAGGGGCCTTCAGGTTTCTTGGGAGACCAGGTAGGGCGGTTGAGCCTCCCTGGTCATTCGGCACCGTGTTCGGTGCCGTCGACTCCGTGCTGTGTCCCTCCCATATGGCTGCGGAGCAGGGGGCCACACCAATGCCTCTATCTCCTGCTGTTCTTCCTCCCTTCTCCTCAAATCCTGTTTTTCAGAGTCTTGGGGTTTTTCGACGCCCTGGCATCGATGGCCCTCGGCACCGGGGCGTCTGTCGGCTGTTGTTCTAGCCTATGCGCCAGGCCGCGCGCTTGTGGCTTCTCGGCGCCGTCCTCGGTGCCATGACGCCTCGTCAGCGCTCATGCATCTCATGTGCAGGAGTCCTTAGGGTGTCGCCCATGTCTCAGGACTCCTCCTTAACCCTTTTCCTTCCTCATTTCATCTGATTTTCCTCCTTTCCTGTCCATACAGTCCCTCCTGGACTGTCAGGAGATGACATTGAGCCTGACCCAGACCTTAGGCTGGGTGATGAAGTGGAAGAAACAGGGTCTATTCCTGCGGCAGAGCCTGTGGTCGAGGACCTGTCTTTTAAGTCTTTTTTGAAAAACTTGATTTCCACCCTTTCTCTCCAAACTACAGACATAGATCCTGGGAAATTGCTAAGACTCCAATATCTCCATGTCCCGGTGAGCCCTACGGATTTGACTCCTCCGGTACAGCCATCCTTTGAAACGCTGTCTCAAATAGTATGGAGTAATCCTGCTCTCATTCCTTCGGTAGCTAAATCCATAGCTAGGAAATACTCAGCCCCCAAGGATCGACCCATTTTGGCATCCCAGGCCTTTGCGGATCCTATTGTAGTTTTGGCAGAGAATGATAAGGTCGTCCTTTCCCAAGCTACTACAGCTCGACCTAGTAACAAAGAATCTCGTAAGATAGACACTTTAGGTAACAGAGTCTTTGCTGCTTCCACTCTGGGTATGCGTATTGCTAGCTACCAGGGTTATTTCTCTCAATATGAGTATATTCTTTGGCATTCGCTCAAACAGATGGTTGAAGCTCTTCCGGAATCGGATACAAAGCCAGAGCTTCTTCAAACCATTATCTGGGGTATCGAATCCAACAACCAGCAGGTTAAAGCAGCTATGGATGCTTTTGATACTGTTTCCAGAGCGGTGGCGGCCGGCATCTGTACCTGCCGTCATTCCTGGCTGCGCACTTCAGGTTTTACGAATGACGCACAGCATCAGGTAATGGCGTTGCCTTTTGATGGTGTGTATCTCTTCGGCCGTCAAGTAGAACAGGCTGTAGAAGCTACACAAAAAACTAGGTCAGCCATTAAGTTGGCTTGCCCTCCTCCTGTCCCCTGTCGAGGGGGTGTTAATAAACGCCAGTTCCATAACCGTCAGTTCTTTTGAGGCAGTTTTCATAAAAACCAAGCCCCCCAGCCTCAAAAGAAAACACAACAGAAGGCGCAAGGACCCAAAGCGCCTAGCGCCACATTCTGAGTTGTTGGCCCAAGTCACACCTCAGTTGCCCGAGGTGGACTCTTCCTCAGCAGTGGCAGGTCATCTGACACACTTCTACAATCAATGGAAGTCCATAACCTCAGACAAATGGGTCCTCCAGATAATCCGCGAGGGATATTCACTCAATCTTGTGGAGACCCCTCCGGATCATCCCCCCCAAACGACAGCCCAGGCTGTCAACACTTCAGTCAGACCTTCTCGCCTCCGAGATCCAGGGCCTTCTGCACAACAGGACAGTAGAAGTAGTTCCGCTGCACCAAGGGAACACAGGGTTCTACTCCCATTACTTTCTGGTTCCAAAGAAAACCAGGGGCATGCGCCCCATTTTGGACCTCAGAAAACTAAACAAATTTCGGCCCAAGGAGAAATTCAAAATGATTTCACTAGGAACCTTGTTACCTTTGCTTCATCAGCACGACTGGCTAGCCTCCCTAGGCATGCAGGATGCTTACCAGCACATTTCTATTCATCCGAAGCATCACAGATTCCTAAGGTTTGTGGCTCTGGGACAGCATTATCAGTTCAGAGTCCTGCCCTTTGGACTATCTTCGGCGCTGCAAGTTTTTACAAAGTGTTGTGCATTTCTCGCAGCGCATCTCAGAAAGATCGGAATTCAAGTGTTCCCTTATCGGGACGACTGGCTTCTGGCAAGTCCTTCCAGGCAGGGAACTCTGGATGCCGTAGCCACGGCTTCAACCTTTCTTACGTCCATGGGAATCCTGCTAAACCTCAAAAAATCGCAGCTGCAGCCCTCCCAGAGACTCCTCTTTATAGGAACTCTTTTGGACACCTCCTGAGCGAAGGCTTTTCTTACAGAGGACAGAAGGAGCGATATCCTTCAGATGGCCCGTCACATCGGAGAGAGCAACTCGGTTCCAGCTCTCTTGATGCAACGGATGCTAGGTCTCATGGCATCCTCAGTGTTCACCGTACCCCTAGCACGCCTTCATATGAGAACTTCTCAGTGGATGCTTAGTACTCAGTGGTCCCCAACCACTCACCTGCAGTCCTTTCTCATCAAGGTGACAGAACCTCTAAAGCTAGGTTTCTCAAATGGTGAGGCCAGCCTCCCAGGGGAGGCCCCAACCTGTTCTAAGGGAGGCTCAAGCAAGCCTTAACATGTATTATATTTAAATGTCAAGTTTTGGATGTTTTTTTGTGAAAGGATGCAGCAAACTGAAAGCGAATAATGGCATGCGAATTTATGTACAAAATGGTTACCAGGAAAGACATGCTCAACAATCACTTGTTTCCTGGTATGACATGGGGGGAAGCTATATGGAGGAAATATAATTCTTGGAAACTGTGCAAAACAAAATGCAAAATAATGCAAATGAATAGGTACAAAGTAACAACTGACCCAGTATACTGGCTGCAGAAAAGCACAAATACAAAGGCTAAGCAGAGAGATACTAGGAGCAAGGCCAGGAGGGGGCAAAATGCTCCCCGAGAAGGTGTTTAAGAGCAGGGTAAAACTGACAAAGAAAACAGTCTGACTCATGGAGGTGTTGTAACGAGGGGTAAATAGGGTCCAAAAGTCAGATGTGTGGAGCAAGTAGGCTGACCTGGGGAGGGAGGTTATAAAAATGGAGAATAACAAGTTCAGTAAAATGAGAATAAACTCAACGACTCAAATGCACTTCATTGGATTCTTCCTGTAATGTGCAAAGTATGATAGTTGTTCTAACTATGGGGAGGCCCAAATTTATTTCTGTAGTAGGGGAAGGCTCAATATCTTTTCCAAGGCTTGGGGGAGGCTCACTAAGGCAAAGTGTGAGCACTCCTGCTCTAAAGAGGTCACTCACCTGGGGGTCGCAAGAGAACAATCTCCTAAAAGGGTATCCCTTTGCTCCTCTGGATCATCAGATTTCCATTACCACAGACGCGTCCCTGATGGGGTTGGGGGCTCACTATCAGGATCTCCGCACTCAAGGTTATGTGGACTCTGGTTGAGTCCCAGCTTCACATAAACATCTTGGAAATGAGAGCCGTCCTTTATGCGGTCCGGGCGTTGAAGGACATTCTCTGTCACAAGAGCATTCTCCTTCAGACAGACAACAAAGCGGTGATGTATTACATCAACAAACAGGGCGGCGCTCACTCTTACCCCTTATGCAGAGAAGCAATGAGAGTGTGGGAATGGTGCTTACAGCACAAGTCTCTAATTCAGCGGTCCACCTGCCAGGAGTACAGAACGAACTGGCGGACCGCCTCAGCAGAACAGAGACAGATCCTCACGAATGGTCTCTCGACTCAGCTGTAGTTCAGTCAATATTCGCAGAGTGGGGAACTCCAGACCTGGAGCTTTTTGCATCCCCACTCCACACAAAATTGCCTCTCTTCTGCTCCAGAAATCCAGGGCCTGGCATTTTCTGTCAGGATGCGTTCAGGCTGCAGTGGACAAAACGTTTTCTATGCGCCTTTCCGCCTCTTCCGCTAATTCAGAGGGTACTTCTCAAGTTCGAATCCTGGGGGAACAAAATGATCCTCATTGCTTCCTTCTGGCCTCGACAAATGTGGTTTCCACTACTCAACAGTATGTCGGCAGCTCCGCCGAAACCACTCCCTCTTCAGACGAACCTCTTGACTTAAGGGCTGGTTGTTCATCCCAACTTGAGGTTGCTTCACCTTCACGCTTGGCTGCTGAAGAGATAGAAGTGAATAGATTCAGCATCTCTCGCAGGGTTTCAGATATTCTTTTGGCTGCGCGAAAGCCAACCACTAGAAAAACTTACACAGCCAAATGGAAGCGTTTTTCGCTCTGGTCTGCAAAATCCTCTTTAAATCCCTTTTCCTGCCCACCAGATAAAATTTTGGAGTACCTCTTAGACCTCTCAAATTCAGGTCTGCAGTACTGTACAGTCAAAGTTCACCTTTGTGCCATTTCAGCTTATCATGAGCGATACTTTCCTTGTCACTGGCTCAGTTACCTGTGGTTAAGAGGTTTCTTAAGGGAATTCTGCATACCAGACCTCCTGTAAGACGTCCAGTCGCAGCCTGGGACATTAATCTTGTACCAGACATGCTCACTTGGAAACTTTTCGAACCTCTGGCTACCTGTGAGCTAAAATTTCTGACCGGGTAAACGGCCTTCCTAGTGGCCATTACCTCAGCCTGCAGGGTCTCTGAGATACATGCCTTGGTCACAGACCCTCCGTATACTGTGTTCCATAAAGACAAAGTAGTCCTTAGAACCCATCCTAAATTTCTTCCTAAGGTTGTTTTGCAATTTCATCTAAACCAACCTTTGGTCCTACCCTCTTACTTTGCGGACTTCCAAAATGAAGGAGAACGTTCTCTTCCTTCCTTGGACATCAAGAGATCTTTGCGTTTCTATCTAGATGGAACAAAAGACTTTCATAAAGCTCAACAACTGTTTGTTTCCTTCAGCGAGACCCGGCTGGGTCAACCTGTCGCTATCAGATGTATCTCAGCAGGCTAGTGGCATGCCTTCGCCACTGTTATTCCATGGCGCAGGTTAAGCTGGAGGGCAGAGTGTACGCTCACTCTACTAGGGCAGTAGCGGCATCTCTGGCAGAAATCCATAACGTTCCCATTGCAGATATTTGCAGTGCGGCTACATGGAGCTCAGTGCATACTTTCGTTAAACACTATGCCGTGGATGTTCATGCCAGACGACATCTGTCCTTTGGCAGAACCATCCTTAATGGACTTCTGTCCTAAATCTGTGAGCTCTTGGTCTCTCCTGCCGCCCTCTCTGGGGTTATTAGCTCAGTACTCTCCATTGAGTGTGAATGAGTGGTGGAGACTTGTGTCCAGGAAGATATGGAAATTACGTACCTACGTGAATTCTTGATCTTCTTGAGAGTCTCCACCACTCATCTGCCTCCCTCCATCCCGAGCTCACCTCTGTTGTTGGTCTTCACTGCCTCAAATCTTTAGGCTGTGAAGACTTCTTTGTAGACCCTTCTTATACGGGTCTTCCGGACTATCTTATGTCCAGTTTTTGTTTAGGCTGTCCTTCTAGGTTAGTTAGGCTGCACCTCCTTGGACAAAAAGGTACTGAGGTGTTTGGAAGGCCGACGCCGAGATATTCATTACCACACGAGCTGAGGCTCGCAGTGCTGCTCCTCACGGCACCATCTCAGGCACCGACCTTCCAGCAAAAAAGTTTGCTCCCGATGGGTCCTAGTGCCTTCGGCGCTGATCCCATTAGTGTGAATGAGCGGTGGAGACTCGTCCAAGAAGATCAGGAATTACGGTAGGTACGTAATTTCCATTTCCCTCCTTTGCGCTCTATGTTTTATGCCTGAATCCAAACTCTTCGGTTAACCTGAAACTAATTTTAACATTTACAAGACTTCGGTCTTTATCTTCCCTAGCGGCTGTGATGGACAAATCGACTCCCAGATTTTGTCGGTGCCGCTGTGGGCAGAATATATCCTGGACCGATCCGCACTCCACGTGCATTTATTGCCTTAGACTCTGCCATGATTCACAAGCTTGTGAGTTGTGCAAATCCGTTTCGGCTCCGGTTTTGGAGGACCGCACTGCCCATCTGCTGTTAGGGCGACCCAAGAAACATTATCCTGTAGTCAAGTCGAAGGAGGCCCGTTGGGCGGTGTCCGCGGCTGCGGGGTCGGCTGAACAGCTGGAGCAGATGATCACCTTCGAGGAGGAGGCAGCCCAGGCCGCATCATCCTCATCCTCGGTCGCGGCATTTATCCCATTCTCCTTGGGCTCCTCCTACACAGCTTCTTTCAAGGAGCTTTGCCAATCCCTCTCCGCCAAGGGAGACGGGCCTTCGGGACATTGCTCTCGGTCCAAAAAGAAGGGCTCTAAAGGTAAGTCCCACCGTCGTCGTTCATGGGAGCAGGAGAGGTCCCGCCCCAGATGGTCAGCACTCTGCTTGGTCGAGGTTGCGGCTAAGCGTAGCTTCCTGATGTCCCGTCAGGTCAGTTGGCAGACACCGTTGATGCAGTCGAGATTTTTCTCGACCCGTCGGACGGGCTGTCGACTGGAGAAGCTGACAACCCTTCTTCACTGGTTCCCCTGTTGGAAACTTAGGACTTTCCTGTGCCTCCTCTGCCGGAGTCCCCCGTTAAGGTCTCTGAACCGAGGGAGGAGAGGGTTTCCCCCGGCCCCTCTCAGATCCACCCTCTGAAACACTGAAGGTCTCGGTCTTGGACCTCTTTCCGGTCCAGCCGATCCCGCCGACATCGGCGGTCTCGGTCTTGGCACCATGGAAAGCGGCCGGCTGCCCATCCTCCTCTTCGAGGATAGGCCCGCCAAATTGCATCGGGCGCCAAGGGATCTAGTGTGGCAGCAGCTCCTTTGAATGGAAATAAGCCGACTCCGCCACCTTCCCTGGTCATTAAGTGGCTGTCACGAATGACCGAAACAACCCCTTGTATTGGTCCAGGAGCTGAAGCCCGGCACGTTGTTAACGCCGGAACGAGCTGCCACCCATTGTGGTGGACCCTCCGCCTCCACAACCGAAGACTGGGGCCCCGACCAAGGATTCTCGGTCAGGTCAGGGTTTGCCCCATAGGTTGTCGGTCACCCTCACTCCCAGTCAGCCTCGGCAGGTGGAGGGTGGCTCAGGCACTCGGCAGCTGTTCGCAGACTCCTCAGAGTCTGATGACGACGAATCCTTGTTCTCCAGGCCGCTTGACTTGGAGTCCACTGAGGTCAGTCTGTGGATGAGAGCCCATCCTCGTTTCTTGGAATGCTTCGGTTCATCTCAGAGTCTTCTGGGATGAAGCTCAAACCCGTTTCCAAAAGTATTCCCTCATGGAGATACCGGACCGAGGGGATTCCCCCACGGAGGCCTTCCCAGTGGCCGAAGCCATTGTTGGCCCGACCCTGGAGCTATGGCAGCAGCCAGCTTCTTGTCCAGCACCTTCGGCCAGGATGGCTCGAAAGTATGCTGTTCCCACTGGTTCACTCTCCGGTTTATTGGAGCACCCCTCTGCAGAGGGGCTAGTGACTGACAGCATTTTCTGGCGTTTCAGGAACGATCGGGATGTGGACAAGCCACCCGATAAGGAGTCCAAGAAACTGGACTACTCCGGGCAGAAAGTCTGTGCTGCTTCCTCGCTAGGCCTTCATCAAGCCAGCTCGGCCGTTCTGATGGCACACTTTTCACACGCCCTTTTGGGCTCCCTGGATGAGGTGATTCCTTATCTCCTGGCTGACCTTCAGATGACGGTCAAGCAGGTGCAGGATCAGGGAAGGGCAGTGGCCAGACAGCAGCTCCAGACTTCCCTGGACATCGCTGACTCATGTGCCCGATCAGTAGTGGCCACAGTGGCCATGCGCCGCCGAGCTTGGCTGCGGATCTCTACCTGTACAGCAGATACCCAGCACAAGCTGGCAGACGGGGTGGAGGGTCATCTGCAAAGGATCAAGAAGTCCAGTGCTACCTTGGACTCAGTTATGTCTGCCCAGAAGGACAAAGACCACCAGCAGCAGCGTAAGCCCTTTCGGCCTTCAGCCGCTGCGGCACGTCTGGCCCAGCAACACCAGCATCAGGGCCAGCAGGCTCGCACTTGGCACCCCAAAGCCAAGCCTGCTGCTTCCTCCAACAGAAAGCCGGGAGGGAAAGGTCCAGGAGGCTCCTCGGCCGGTCCTTCCTCCAAGCCTCCCCAGTGACGGGTTGAGGGGTGTCACTCCTCCCCGGGTTCTCACGAGTGGTATCTCCTGCCGGAGGTAGTACAAGATCTATTCTCCCACTGGGGCACTTCTCAGGTGGAATTGTTGGCCTCCAGGGAGAATGCGAAGCTGAGACTGTTTCATGCCCGCCCCCCTCAGCAGGGCTCACTGCAGGGGGATGCCTTCTCGAGGCCGTGGACCCCGTGCCTCTTCTACGCCTTTCCCCCATTTCCCTTGATCCACAAGGTGCTTCTCAAGGCGCAGGTGATTCTGGTAGCGCCAGTTCTGGTATCCAGATCTCCTCAGCCTCAGCTCCTGGCTCCGGGGCGGCTTCCAGCCTGCCCGGACCTGATCTCAGTCAGCAGGAGGAAGGTATTCCGCCCGGACCTTCAATCCCTGCACCTGACGGCCTGGTTCCTGAGTGGCTAGAGTTCCAGGCCTTGGGTCTTTCCGACGAGGTCCTCAGCGTTGTTGAGGCATCCTGTAAGGAGACAACCAGAAAATGCTATGCCTTCAAATGGAAGAGATTCTCCATTTGGTGTCAGGATAAGGGGTTGGACCCTTCCTCCTGTTCATTGGCCAGCATTCTGGACTACCTGTGGTCCCTTTCTCAGCTAGGGCTTCGGTCGACGACTTGGCAACCATCTGTGCTTATCGGGCGTGGGCCGGCAAGCAGTCGGTGGCACAGGAAAAGGTGGTCGGGCACTTTTTCAAAGGCCTCGATCACATATCCCCTTCGGTGCGAGAACCTCCACCTCTGTGGGATCTACTGCTGGTACTGGCTAAGCTCTTGGGCAAGCCATTCGAACCGATGCACATGTGTGATATTTCTCATCTGTCGTGGAAGACCGCCTTCTTGGTGGCTATCACGTCAGCCAGAAGGATGGGAGAGCTCCAGGTGCTTTCCATCGAGTCTCCTTATCTGGTCTTCCACAAGGACAAGGTTGTGCTGCGCCCCCAACAGAAATGCCTTCCGAAGGTGGTGTCGTTGTTTCTCCTTAACCAGGTGTTGACTCTGCCGGTGTTCTACCCCAATCACACCTCTGAGGCCGAATATAGGCTCCATACTTTGGGCCCTAGAAGAGCGCTGTCTTATTACAAGGAGCAGACGGCTGAAGTTTAGGGAGAGGTTGGCCAGCTGTTTGTCACCTACGCTGAAGCCACACCTGGCAGACCTGCAGCCAAGCGGACGATAGGCAGTTGGGTCACCTCCTGCATAGATCTCTGCTATAGATTGGCGGGCATGGAGCCTCCCAGAGGGATAAGAGCTCATTCTATCCGCCATACCGCTGCTTCGGTGGCTGCTTTCAGGGACGTCCCTGTCCATGAAATCTGCAGGGCTGCTACCTGGAAGTCAGCGCACACCTTCATTACCCACTACCACATCGACCTTGAGTCACGCCGGGATGCTGGTTTTGGGACCTCGGTTCTCCAGTCCTTATTTCCCAAGTAGGGGGTGCGTGCCTTGCCTCCCTCCTCCCAGAGAACTGCTAGGAGTCTGCCAGTAAGTGTGGATTGAACAACATATCAATGTCCCTAGAAATACAGGTTACTCACCTGTAACAGGAGTTATAGGAATGGTATATGTTGTTCATCTACACAGTCCACCCTACCTCCCCATTAAGCTCAACCTCGCTTCCAGCGGGCTAGATTTGGCATCATGGGGTGGAGCCGTGAGTTTTATCACCCGGGTGGGTGGGAGGATCCTGCTTGAAGACGTTCCGGCAAGATTTAAAGTGGCAAGGAACCTGCCAGACAGTGTGGATGAACAGCATATACCATTCCTAGAACTCCTGTTACAGGTGAGTAACCTGTATTTCTTGTTAGTGGAAGAGATTCTTGCTCTGCTGTCAGGGGAAGGAACTGGAGCCCCTTATCTGCCCAGTCGCAACCGTTCTCTACTTCCTCTGGTCCCTGTCACAGTCATGACTGTGAGCCATGACCTGGAAGGTGCACCTATCAGCCATCTCTGCATTCTGGGCATGAGTTGATATGCTAGTGGTGCCCCAGGAGAATGTGAGCAGGTGCTTTTTCAAAGGCCTGGATCACCTGCCTCCTCCAGTGCGTGACTCACCCCCTCTGTGGACCTACTGCTGGTACTGGCACTACTCATTGGCAAGCCATTCGAGCCGATGCACATGTGTGAGATGTCATACTTGTCACGACCGCCTTCTTCGGTGACTATAACGTCATCCAGAAGGGTCAGTGAGTTCCAGGTGCTCTTGTTGGAGCTCCCTATTTGGTCTTCCATAAAAACAAGATGGTCCTTCACCCCTATGCATGAAGGTCTTGTCAGAGTTTAACCTTATCTAGGTGATTAACCTTCTGGTGTATTTCACCTGTCTTGACCTCAGATACCAGTCATAGGCTCCATACACTGAACCTGCAGAGGGCGCTATCCTATTACAAGGAGCACACAGCTGGAGTTTGTGGAGAGGCTCGCCAGCTGTTTGTCACGTATGCTGAATCCACTTCTGGCAGACCGGTAGCTAAGCAAACAATTTCCAGGTGGATGACATCCTTCATCTTCCTCTGCTATAGGTAGGGAGTCACCCAAGGGACTTAAGGCTCTTTCCATCAGACATACCGCTGCCTCAGTGGCTGCTTCCAGGGATATTCTCATTGAGGATATATGCAGGGCTGCAACCTGGAGTAAAGTGCACACATTCATCTCCCATTAGAACATCAACATCATTAGTCATCGGGGTGCTGCTTTTGGGACCTCATTCCTCCTCTCTCTCTGTTCGCCAAATAGGGGTGCTGGTCTTGCCCCCTCCAACTATGAATAAGCGCTCATTATATATTTCCATGCGATTATGCTTTTGTTATTTAGTATATGTAATCCATAATTTGCACTTGTGGGGTGTAAGCTCAAATCACCCCAGTACCATCTAACCACCACTTTCTTTTTTTTTCTGTGAAAGTCCAGCTCTGATTGGCTGGCCTCCAGAGTGATTGAGTACTTAAGGGGTGTTCCCACACCAGGTACCTGCCTTGACGAACTTCCAACTGAGTGAAGTGCCAGGGCAGCTGGTCTGTCAGATATGGTGGGTAATTTGCTTACATTGTCCTTTATGCTATGCCTATACCAGTGTGGTCCAAATAAAGTGCACCAGTAAAAATTATTTTGAGACTGCAAATTTGATTGCAGAGAGACGCTGTGTTTTGGAGCAGAGTGCTGCTAATTTCTGGTCCTTTGTAATTTTGTTGGGCGTACAACTCCCAGCAGCACCCATATCCTATTTTGGAGAGCTTGTGCAAAGTTTGTCTCTCCGTACCCTCCACCTGAGGAGGGTGCTTTGTTATTATTACAAGGAGTGCACAGCTGGAGTGCAGGGTGAGTCTCACCAGCTGTTTGTGACATATGCTGAAGCCAGTCTTGGCAGACTAGGGAGTCGCCCAGTAGGCTTAAGGCTTATTCCACCAGTCATACTTTTGCCTTGGTGGCTGCTTCCAGGATATCCCCATTGTGGGGATATGCAGGGCTGCAACCTGGATTGAAGCACACACCTTCATTTCCCATTACAGCATAAACATCATGAGTCTTGGGGATGCTGCATTTGGGTCCTCAGTTCTTCAGTCTCTGTTTGCCAGGTGGGGTGTGCGTCATGCCCCTTCCTTCAGTAGGACAGCTAGGAGTCTTCCAGAATGTGGGTAGTTACATACTGAATCCATGTTACTCACCTGTAACCATATTACTAGTGGTATTCAGTTCACATTCACACAACCCATCTGACCTCCCCTAGCAGGTGGCACCTGGACCCCTGCTTCCAGTATTCAGATCTGATGTTATTGGGTGGAGCTGAAGGGGATATACTATGTGAGTGGTAGGAGGAGCTTCGCATGAAGGCTTCCAATGACTTTTCAGTCTCCTGCAGAATTGCCAGAGTGTGGATGTGAACTGAATACCTCTAATAGAGCACGTGGGTACTGGTGAGTAACCTGTATGTTTGAGCTGTCCTTCATCTTCATTTTAGTTATCTCTGGGCTCCCTAGCTATAAGGGAGACATTGTGGGGCTAGTCTCCTTCTTTGGTCTCAGCTTGTCATATAACTCTTATATTGAGGGTAACCTACTTTAATGGAGTCCCTCTCATGTAGTTACCCTGCATGTTTCATTTTCCCCTGGAGGGAACAAGCTAATGGATGCACTTCTTCAGTAATTCAATTCAAAAAAAGTATACTTTTCTTTACTCACTGACACTTGGGGATGTGCAAGGTATACGCTCCCCCACCGAGACAGCTCCTGGTTCTATTCAGCTTCACCTGGCCAGATCCAGTAGCAACTATCCCTGAAATGTGTTACTGCATTTATAAAATAGCAACAAAAATAATAAAAAGGCACAAAGCTAAATACATCTTTGAATAAATAAATCCGTATAATTGTTAAATCGGTTCTCACACCCAACAGCTAGTTTTTTCCCCATCGGAGAGGTCAAATTGGTTTGCAGGTAAGTCACTCATGTTGTTAGTTGAACCTTTTTTGGTTTTTCCCAGCTGTCAGTTACTGAGAATTCAGAAACAGTGTAGTTCCAAAACTTGCAAGGCACTTTGCAGACTCGTATGGTTATTGGCCAGTTACCGCAGAGGTGTGGACAACTTTGACCAGTCAGATCATTGGATTAATTTGCCAGTTTCACAACCCGTTTTTATTTTAATTAATGTGTTTTATTTTTCAGAGTTTTACAGGTAGTGCCTTAGCTGCATTGGTCAAAGGACTTCCAGAGGCTTTGCAGCGACAGTTTGATTATGAAGATCCTATAGTGAGAGGTGGCAAGCAACTTCTTCACAGCCCTTTCTTTAAGGTAATGAGGACATGTAAAGCCAGGTTTTTGGAATCTGTATACTGTATGCTCTGTGCATGTTTATATGCAAAGTGTGCTGTCGTAACTGTAAATGACTACTGAATGTCTGTTTTCCACAGGCTGCTACGTAATGAACCTATGCTGTGTTTATTGCAGGTGCTGGTAGCCCTTGAGTGCGACTTAGAGTTGGACACCCTGCCTTGCTGTGCAGAGACGCACAAGTGGGCCTGGTTTAGAAGATACTGCATGGCATCTAGAGTAGCTGTAGCTCTCGATAAGAGAACACCACTTCCTCGCTTATTCTTGGATGAGGTAATAATAGGACTCCCTTTTAAACATGAAAGTAATAGATTATTTTATACTGTCCATTTAAAACACTTGGAGTGAACATTTAGTTAGTTTTTGTTGACCAGGTAAGTGCTAGACGATAAAATGCCCAGGAGATTGCAGAGTAATGGGGAAAATACAAAACAGATGGATTTAACAACAAATACAATGAAATAATTAAAGTAGAATATGAGAGAATAAAGCCATACAAAGATCTACAAATCAGCTGCCATGAAGAACAGTAATAATAGTACAAGCATATCTGATACAGACAAATAACAACCAGGGATAAGGCATAAAAGCAAAATGACCCGACAATAAGGAGAGATAAATTACCAATAAATAGAATCAGGAGCAGTAATAAGTGACATGACCAGCAAAAATCAGTGAGAATAGTATATCATGTTGATATTGGCAGAACAGCCAATAGCCATGGATTGGCATTAGAGTGAAAATGAACAAACAAAAAAAGAAGAAATAATATCTGTTAGAGGATCCAGGGGCTGGAACAGATGTCAAATGTAGCATTAGGAATAATTCGGGAGCAGGAGCATAGGGGTGAAATGGGCAAATGTCTGTTCACTCATTTTGGGGGATCACTTGGGTATGGCCAGGAGGGCCTGATCTTTAGAGTGCAGGGGGCAGGCTGTGTCAGCAGGAGTGAACATGGGAATCATTGAGGCAAGTTTGAAGGACCTGAGGATGTTATCAATCAAGCAACATGGGGTGTAGAGGCGCCGGGGGGGGGCAGTTTAGACTGGAATAGAGTGAGCAGTGGTGTGTAAGTCAAGGAGCCGATAGGGCAAATGTACACACATAGTTATAGGAGGCATTCCAGTTGTGGAAGCAGCTCGCACTAGCCTGATAAAAGGAGATAAGCCCATAGCAGAGTCTGGGAAGTAGGACTCCCTGGGCAAAAGTGACCCTGGCTGCATGAGTCTGGGCATATCAGACCCCATAGGTGAGCCTAAGTTTGGCATTTACAGACTTACAGATGTTTGATGTGTGCTGCGAGACGTCCAAGGCAGGGTCGAGTGCGACGCTTAGTTATTTGAAGTGGTTGGTCACAGAGACGGGGAGCCATCGAGACAGTGGATGTCTAGGCCAGTTGCGCATACTAGAGAGGCAGTTTGCAGGGAAGTCCAAGTATGGTGTCTGTAAAAGGATGCTAGGAGAGGAGAAATATCCAGATTGCTTGTTTTTTTGTGCATCTTTCCAAACCACACATACATTCTCAAGCCTCATATTATAGAAATAATAGTTCTAGGGACGTGGATATGTTGTTCAATCCACACTGTCTGGCAGGTTCCTTGCCACTTTAATTCGTGCCGGAAGGTCTTCAAGCTGGCTCCTCCCACCCACCCAGGTGGTAAAACCCTCAGCTCCGCCCCATGACACCAGATCTTCCTTATCGCTTGGACACTCAGGTTCCCTCCTTAGCGCTCTGCATTTTAGGCCTGGATCCAAACTCTTCAGGTTTTCTGAAAATTATTTGAAAGTTTTCTAGACCACGGTCTTCATCTTCCCTTGTGGCTGCGATGGACAAATTCATTCCCGGCTTCCATTGGTGCCCTTGCGGGCAGAAGATGTCCTGGACCAATCCTCACTCCACATGCGTTTACTGCCTGGGCGTTGCCCACAATCCACAGGCCTGCGATCTGTGCAAGTCCTTCTCGGCTTCAGTCTTAGAGGACCACGCTGCCAGACTACAACTTGGGCGTTCCCAGAAACGGTACCTGCCGGTGAAGTCAAAGGAGGCCCGTTGGGTGGTGTCCACGGCTGTGTGCTCCACAGAGTAGCTGGAGCAGTTGATCGCCCTCGAGGAGGAAGCAGCCCAGGCCGCTTCATCTTCCTCATCGGCTGCAGCGTTTATTCTGCTCTCCTTGGGCTCCTCCTACACTGCTTCTTTTAAGGAGCTTTGCCAGTCCCTCTCCACCAAGGGAGAAGGGCCATTGGGACATTCCAGTATGTCGAAGAAAAAAGAACCAAACGGTAAGTACCACCGTCGACGTTTGTGGGAGTGATCCCCTTCACCGGACCGTCGGCTCTCAACTTCAGTTGAGGTTGCGGCTAAGGCCGCTGGCTTCACGGTGTCCCCGTCAGGTCAGCCGGCCGAGACATCTGTTGACGCAGTCAAGATTTTTTTCGACCCGTTGGACAGTTTGTCGAATGGAGAAGCTGAAAACCCTTCTTCACCGGTTCCCCTGGTGGTAACCAAGGACTTGACCGTGCCTCCTGTGCTGAAGTCCCTGGTAAAGGACCCAGAACCAGGGGATGAGCAGATTTCCCCTACCCCCTGTTTGACTCACCTTTGTGACCCCAAAGGTCTCTGTCTCTGTTCTCTTACAGGTCGAGTAGGTCCCGCCGACATCGACGGTCTCGGTCTCAGCACCATGGAAAGTGGCGTTGCCACTCATCCTCTTAGGAGGATAGGCTCCGACGTAAGTTAAGCCGGCGCTACGAGGACATGAGGTGGCAGCAACTTTTCTTGACCGGCAACAAGCAGATTCCGTCGCCTTCTCCGGCAATTAAGTGGCTGTCACTGGAGCGACCAAAGCAACCCCTCGCGGTTATCGAGGAGCCGACCCCGGCGCCGGTTGTTCGGCCGAAACCGGCTGCTCTGCCCATTGTGGTGGAACCACCGCCTCCTCAACCGAAGACTGGGACCCCGACCAAGGATTCTCGGTCGGGTCAGGGCTTGCCCCACAGGTTGTCAGTCACCCTCACTCCCGATCGACCTTGGTAGGTGGAGGGTGGCTCAGGCGTTCGGCAGCTGTTTGCAGATTCCTCGGAGTCTGACAATGACTCCTCCCTGTATTCCAGGCCCATTGACCTGGAATCTGCAGGGGGTCAGTCGGTGGACGAGAGCCCATCCTCATTCTTGGGTATACTTCGACTCATCTCTGAGTCCGATGGGATGCAGTTCGAACCCATTCAGAAACGGGCCAGGTATCCCCTCACGGAGATACTGGACCGAGGAGATTCTCCTACAGAGGCCTTCCCTGTGGTCGAAGCCATTGTTGGCCCGGCCCTAGAGTTGTGGCAGAGGCCTGCATCTTGTCCCGCGCCTTCGGCCAGGATGGCTCACAAGTACGCAGTCCCCACTGGTTCACTCTCCAGTTTCTCGGAGCACCCCTCTGCAGAGGGGCTGGTGACCGACAGTGTTTTCCAGCGTTCCGGGAATGCTAGGGATGTGGACAAACTGCCCGATAAAGAATCCAAAAAGCTTGATTACTCGGGGTGGAAGGTTTATGCTGCTTCCTCCCTAGGCCTTCGACAGGCTAACTCAGCTGTACTGATGGCACATTTCTCACACACTCTTATGGGTTCCCTGGATGAGGTGATTCCTCATCTCCTGGCTGACCTTCAGATGACGGTCAAGCAGGTGCGGATCAGGGAAGGGTGGTGGCTAAACAACAGCTCCAAACTTCTTTGGACATCGGTGATTCTTGTGCTCCGTCAGTAGCAGCCGCAGTAGCTATGCGCAGCAGAGCTTAGCTGCGGATCTCCACCTTTATGTCGGACACCCAGCACAGGCTGGCAAACGTTCCCTTCCAGGGCACCAACTTGTTTGGGCCAGGGGTTGAAGGCCATCTCCAGAGGATCGAGAAGTCCAGTGCCACCTTGGACTCTGTCACGTCTGCCTAGAAGGACAAAGGCCACCAGCAACAGTGTAAGCCCTTTCGTCCTTCTGCTCCTGCGGCATGTCCGGCCGAGCAACACCAGCAACAGTTCCAGCAGGCTCACACTTGGTGCACTAAGGCCAAGTTTGCCGCTTCCTCCAGTAGGAAGCCTGGAGGGAAGGGTCCAGGAGGTCCCTTGGCCGGCCCTTTCTCCAAGCCTGCCCAGTGACTGGTTGAGGGGTGTCACTCCCAGCCTCGTCACTCCTCCCCCGGTTCCCCCCGTGGGGGGTGGCTCCGCCACTTCCTTTCCACCTGGTCCGCTATCACCACGGACCACTGGGTGCTAGAAGTGGTCGGCAGGGGTCTGCCTCTGGAGTTCGAGCAGTTCCCTCCCTATCGAGCCATCGCCCCACGGGGGCAACAGGGTCCACAGCCTCTCTGTCGGCTCATTGAGCCGACATTGCCCTGCTGCTCCAGAAGGAGGTGATCAGCAAGGTGGCAGACCCTCCTTCAGACCCAGGGTTTGTGTCTAGGTACTTCCTGGTCCCAAAACGGATGGGGGGGCTGGCGCCCCATTCTCGACCTGCACGACCTGAACAAGTTCCTAAGGCAGAGCACCTTCAGGATGGTCACTCTGGCTCAGATCATTCCATCCTTGGAACCAGGCATGTAGTTCTGTTCTCTGGACCTTCAGGACGCATTCTTTCACATCCCAATCCGTCCGTCTCATCAGCGATTCCTCTGCTTCAGAGCAGAGGGATCTCTTTACCAATTCCAGGCCATGCCCTTCAGCCTCTCTCCAGCTCCCAGGGTCTTCACCAAATATATGGCAGTGGTGATAGCATTCTTGCGGCGCCGAGGGGTCCGGGTGTACCCTTATGTGGATGATTGGCTGATCGCAGCCCCCTTCAGGTTGGAGGTGGAGTGGTCCAGGGATCTGGCCCTCCAGGTCTGCTCTCAGATTAGCCTTCTCATCAACGAGGCCAAATCAGAACCGATGCCATCGCAGGTGATTCAGTTCATCGGGGCAGAGCTTGACTCTCTGTGAGCCAGAGCTTGGCTCCCAGCGGACAGGGCCGAGGTCCTTTCCTTCTTTGCCCAGTCATTTCAGGTTGGGCAATTGCGCCCTGCCCGGGACTTCCTGCACCTTCTGGGCCTCATTGCAACCTGAACCAGCATGGTCCATTGGGCCTGCTGGCATATGCGCCCCCTGCTGTGGGGGCTGGCCAGCCAGTGGTCACAGCACTCCGGTCCTCTGGACCAGCTGGTGATAGTGACCCAGGAGATAATGGGATGGCCTGCAGTGGTGGCTCGTCCCAGCTCATTTGCAGGAGGGTACCCCGTTTGTCCACCCTGAGCCGACGGTCACACTAACGACTGACGCCTCTCTGATGGGTTGGGGTGCCCATCTGGGGGTCTCTGGGTCCATGGCCTCTGGATGCCTCCGGAGTCTCGATGCCACATCAACCTGCTAGAGCTTCGAGCAGTTCGACTAGCCCTCACCGCCTTCACTCTGTTTGTACGGGGTCAGGTGGTTCAGGTCCAGATGGACACCACCACGACTATGTACTACCTCAACCGTCAGGGTGGGACGCACTCCTTGCCTCTGTGCAAGGAAGCTGTCCGCATCTGGTCTCTCGTGATCAGCCTGGAGGCGGATCTTCTAGCCATCCATGTGGCAGGAGCCTCCAACAGTCTGGCCGATGACCTCAGCCAGATAGGCGCTGCATCTCACGAGTGGTCACTCCTGCTGGAGGTAGTGCAATAACTGTTCTCCCATTGGGGTACCCCTCAGATGGACTTGTTCGCCTACAGGGAGAATGTGAAGCTGAGGCTGTTTCACGCCCACCCCCCTCAGCAGGGCTCACTGCAGGGGGATGCCTTCTCAAGGCCGTGAACCCCAGGCCTCTTCTACGCCTTCCCTCTCATTTCCCTTGATCCACAAGGTGCTTCTGAAGGTGAAGAGGGACAAGGCACAGGTGATTCTGGTAGCCCAAGGTTGGCCTCGCCTGTTCTGGTACCTAGATCTCCTCAGCCTCAGCTCCAGGCTCCTGAGGCAGCTTCCAGCCTGCCCGGACCTGATCTCAGTTGACAAGGGGAATGTTCTCCATCCGGACCTTCAGTCCCTGCACCTGACGGCCTGGTTCCTGAGCGACTAGAGTTCCAGGCCTTGGGTCTTTCCGATGAGGTCCTCAATGTCATTGAGGCGTGTGCCGTAAGGAGTCGACCAGAAAATGCTACGCCTTCAGATGGAAGAGATTCTCCATTTGGTGTCAGGACAAGGGGTTGGACCCCTCTTCCTGTCCCTTGGCTAGTATTTTGGACTACCTGTGGTCCCTTTCTCAGCTAGGGCTTCGGTCAACGACCCTCAAGGTGTACCTGGCAGCCGTCTCTCCTTACTGGGCACAGGCCGGCAAGCAGTTGGTGGTGCAGGAGAAGGTGATCGGTCGCTTTTTCAAAGGCCTTTATCACATATCCCCTCCGGTGCGAGAACCTCCACCTCCGTGGGATCTACTGCTGGTATTGGCTAAGCTCATGGTCAAGCCATTCGAACCAATGCACAGGTGCGATGTCTCCCACCTGTCGTGGAAGACCGCCTTCGTGGTGGCTATAGCGTCAGCCAGAAGGATGGGAGAGCTCCAGGTGCTTTCCATTGAGTTTCCTTATCTGGTCTTCCACAGGGACAAGGTTGTCCTTCACCCCCAACCGAAATTCCTTCCGAAGGTGGTGTCGGAGTTTCACCTTAACCAGGTGTTGACTCTGCCGGTGTTCTACCCCAATCACACCTCGGAGGCCGAATATAGGCTCCATGCTTTGGACCCTAGAAGAGCACTCGCTTATTATAAGGCGCGAACGGCTGAAGTTCGGGGAGATGTTCAGCAGCTGTTTGTCACCTACGCTGAAGCTGCACCTGGCAGACCTGCAGCCAAGCGGACGATAAGGAAGAGGGTCACCTCCTGCATAGATCTTATCTGTGTCAGTCTTCACCATTCATCACCTATGGGTATATGGCTGGAGGTCATGACCCTGGGAGCTCTTTTTTTTTTTTTTTGTAGGCAGAGCCGCGCTCTTCAGCATCTCTAAGAAGCTGCGCGTAGCTAACTTTTCATGGGTTGGCCGTTAGACACTGTCGACTCCGCCTGCCTGCCAGTTCATCTCCCGCCGTCTAGGTCATCTCGTGGGATGCTATAGAGAACTTCAAGGCCTAACGCCTACGTAGTAAAAGTTTTCGACTGTGTCGATCATTCCTTCCGTGCCGCAGTCAGTCGGCTTCTTCCCTGCCAGTTCTAGCTGCCTTACTTGATGTCGCTTGGTAAGACCTTTCCAATTATTTTATTCTTGGCGACGTCGAGTCTGTTTTGGTGTTTTTTTCTTTGTAGGTTATGTCTCGGTCGGAGAATAAGAAGACTTCGAAGATGGGACGGCCCCCTCATGCGGCAGGGCCCTTGCGGCCGTAAATTTTCCATCACCAGACCAGCACGACTGTTGCCTTACGTGTCTTGGCCCGCATCATGACATAGACTCGTGCGACACCTGTTTCTCCATGAACCGCCGGTTTATTGAACAGTGCGCGTGGAAAGTGGGGCGAGCTCCGCCGACTTTCAGGGGTCAGGCATGCACTCGTCGGGCCAAGCCACGTACTCTTGGCCTTTCCTCCGGGTCCCCTCCCAGTTCTATATGGACCGAGGAGGAGGGAGCCTCTGCTTCTAGTAGCCTGGCCATCGCCAAGGCTCCTTCCGCGGTGCAGGAGGCCCAGTTCGCTCCTTCTGGGGTCGGGCAGGAGGCGCCACCATGGCAAACACCCCTTCGGGGGTGATGTCAGACCTGCGGTTCGCAAGGCCCGGGTTGGCGCCATCCTCGATGCTGTCGCTTGGCGCTGTTTCGGGCCTCAGCACCGTGGACCCTGAGTGAGCCGTCGTTGGCGCCGGTTTGTCTCTCAGTGCTGTGGCTATACTGCTAGCGGTGCTGTGGGAGGCTCTACGGTGCCATCCTTTTCCTCTTCATGCCTCGCGCCAAGGTTGAGCACGGTGCCGTGTCTGCCTCTGGGCACGGCACCATGGGGGCTTCAGAATCTGCTGTCGGCGCCATCGGCAGTGCCCGTCCCTGCCTCGGCACCATTCACGGTGCTGTTGGACCAGACGGCGCTGTGGGGGTTTCCAACCTCAGCATCGATGGTGCCGCCCCTGTCCTCGGGCACCGTGGAGTCGGGCGGTGACACCAAAAGCACTGTCGGAGTCGTAGTCAGCGCCGTCTCTGCTCTCAGCGCCGTTCGCAGGACCGTGGAGCCGGACGGCGCCATGACAGGTTCCGACTCCAAGGCTGCTGCCCGGGCTGGAGCTGTGTCCTCCTCGGATACCAGTCGTGGTGCTGCAGGGGGCACTGGCACTGGCTCTGGCACAGTCTCCATTTGTGGCACCCCGTTTGGCAAAGATGGCAACAGGCGCCCTCCTACGGTCTGGCACAGGGCCTCGGCCTCTACCTCTTTGGAGGCGGAGTCAGACTCTGAGTCAGGCAAGCAGTCTTGAGTCCTTGGAGTTGGCTGCTGTGGTGGGCAGCCCTTTAGTGTCTTCAACAAACCGGAGTCAGCCCCCTGCTGTGACTGGGCTCAGGGGTGCTGACCAGCAGGCAGTGGTGCAGACCACTACTGCTCTGCAGCCTGGTCTCGGTGGGTTCACTGACCCCTCAGCAGTAGTGCCCCCTCATGTGGTGTGCCTGGGTCGCCCAACTTTGGGGCCGATCAGGGCACCTTCGGTAGGGGAAGGTACTGTGCCTTGGTTAGCTCCTTCGGATGCTGACCAGGGCTGTCAGCTGCCTAGGCTGGCCCTCTCAAAGAGGGGGGCTCTCTCTGATTCCAAGGGGTCGAGGGGCATGGGGTCTGCGAGGCAACCTTTTCTGGAGCCCACCTGGGCTCTGGGAGAAGCCGCAGTGCGGATCTCCGCTCTTCCCCCTCGCTGTCTTTGAGGGAGCCCCATTCTTTTGAGGTAGGGGACCGTCCTTCTGGACCTATACGGCCCCGGTCGCCTTACAAGGAGGATTTTTCTGGGCGCTGCCAAGGCAGTACCGAAAGGGTTGTTTAGCTGTCGGCTGTGGAGTCTTCTGGGGCACCTTCTTCTTCGGGTGCTCCTGGTCCGCTCCTTAGCCCAGGTGGAGGTCAGCCGACTTCTTTTCTCGGCTCTGTCCCCATCCCTCTGCCACGTTCTCCTGCATTCCCAGGCATCCTTGGTCCCAGCGGGCCTCTCTCTTGGGATCAGTTCAGGGCAGTGGCTGCTCGGTTCCCTGCTTATGTCAGGGCAATGGACAGACAGGTTTTTCAACCTCCCCTTGAGCAGCCACCCTCTGAGCAGTTGGCGTCCTCCAACTCTTCATCCCCTTCTTCTGGGGTAGAGGAGCCTTCTGTCCACATCTCTCCAGCCGCTGATCTCGCAGAGTATCAGCGTTTCCTCGTAAGGATGTTGGCGGACTTGCACCTCACCCTTGCCACTTTAAGCAATCCAGAGCACTTGGCGCACACCTTTCTAGGCTATTTCAGCTAGGACACCCTTGTGGTGCACCCCAGGGTCTTCTCCCTTTCAGGAGGTGTCATTGCGTTCCTGGCATAGGCCCTTCTCCGGAGTTCCTGCCCCTGGGGATCTCTTCCAGCAGTATTGCGCCCCCTCGGAGTCTCCAGGTTCCATGCCTCATCCGCAGTCAGGACTTCACGCCCTTCACTGTGACCGGCCCCCAGATCAAGACTCCTTGGATTTTGACTTCTGGTGTAGTAGGGCTTTCTACTCGGCACGGTTGTTGCTTTCTATTTCTGCACATCAGGCCCACTATGCAGCCTATAACAGGCTCTTGTGGTGCAGGCTAGGTCAGCTCCTAGCCTCATTTCCTGACACGGAACAAAGCAGACAAGCCATTGAACTCTCTGTGCGTGGCCTGGAGCTTGCAAGGCACCAAGCGAGGGCATCCTGTGATGCCAATGAGGTAGCTACCAGGGTCGTAGGGATAGCAATCTGCACTAGACGGACAGCATGGCTGCATCTTTCCCGGTTGTCACACTTGGCCCGGTGTAGGGTGATTAACTCTGCTCACCAGAGAATCTATCTCTTCTCCCATAGAGCGAGATGGCGTTTGTCGGGGCAACTTCCTTCCCCCTCCGTGGGGTCCCTGTCTCACTCTCGGGCCTCTCCAGGCCCTGAAGGTTCTCCCTCTTAGTGTGTCACCCACTGAGAGCTAAGGGACTCTCTGTCCCTTAGGGTCAAAAGAAAAAAAAAGAAATCCCCTTTTGGGGAGCTCGACACTCACCCTTATGTGATGAATGGTGAAGATTGACCCAGATAAGATATGAAAATTATGCACATACCGTAATTATGAGCTTTCTGTGTATCTTCACCATTCATCACAATCCCGCCCTCCATCCCCCTTGGGACTCAGTCTCTGGGTCCCCCTTCCTCTCTATGCCCAGCTTCGCCTCCCTCATTTCTTGTCAGGAGTGGGGTAGACAGGGGCACATAGGGGGATAATGTTTTGGGGAGAGTGGTCAGCATGGGGGGCACGCCCTTCTCCAGTGCGTTAGCTCCACCCCAGTGGGGTGGGAGTTGGCAGTTCCCTCCATTCTCTCCTCCTCGTTCCCATCCATCTTATTCTCCTTGTCCTTGGACATATCCTTTACTAACAAAAAAAAAAATATATATACCTTTTCCGTTTTCACCAAAATCTTTCCTTGAGAGGGTGACAATTCTCTGTGTCCTGTCCTCCTCCAGAATAGCTGATTCTGCTTATTTGGAGTTTTGCCACTGATTCTGTGCCTTGAATTCTGGCAAGAAGCCTTTCGCTACTCCTTGCAGTTCCTATACAGTCTGGAGACGGACCGAGGTCCGGGGTGTGGTTTAACCTTTCTCCCCCTCATCCTTATCCTAATTCCTAAAATCCTTATCCCACTCTTCCTCCCTCTTCTATTTCCAGAGATTGGGGCTCCTCCCAATCCCTTTACTTTCCGACTTCTTCTTCTTCTGTCCTCTAAGCCATTATTTCTCCTTTAGTTTATACATATTTTCCTTTTTCTGTCCCTTGGACTTCCTTGTCCCACCCTCCACTCCGTTCCTCTTAGCTCTCCGGCGACTCAGAACTGGCAGGCAGGAGGAGTCGACAGCGCCTAACGGCCAACCCACGAGCGCCACGCAATGCATCAGCCTCGAGGGCGGTGCCGATGGTGCGTCAGATCGCCTGCCAAAAAAAAAAAAAAACAGCTCCCGTGGGGTCATGACTCCAGCCATATATCCATAGGTGATGAATGGTGAAGATACACAGAAAGATCATAATTACGGTAGGTACGTAATTTTCGTATCTCTGCTGTAGATTAGCGGGCATGGAGCCTCCCAAAGGGATGAGAGCTCATTCTACCCGCCATACCACTGCTTCCGTGGCTGCTTCCAGGGACGTCCTTATCCAGGAAATCTGCAGGGCTGCTACCTGTAATTCAGCACACACCTTTATTTCCCATTATCACATTGATCTAGAGTCACGCTGGAATGCTGGTTTTGGGACCTCTGTTCTCCAGTCCGTATTCCCAGACAACTGCTAGGAGTCTGCCAGACAGTGTGGATTGAACAACATATCCACGTCCCTAGAAATACAGGTTACTCACCTGTAACAGGAGTTCTAGGAGTGGTATATGTTGATCTTACTTCGCGAAACAGCTCTTGCAGCAGGTTACACCATTAGGACTGAAGCCGGCAGATGGCAGGACCCCATGGAAATTTTCTAGCTAGCAGTATTCAGCGGGTACCACCTCCGACGTCGGTCCCGCCCCCAACATCAGGCATAGTACATAAGGAGGCGGTCCCCCAGAATCCCCAGTTCTTTTCCCGCCGTCGACTCGCCAGCATCGGCTTCTCGGTCTCTACCTAGCGCATGGCGACTTAGAACTTCTCCAGTAGTTTCTACAAAACTAATGTCCTCTCCAACTTCTCCTTCTGAGGGACACCTTTCCAAGTGTGCCTGAGGACCACAGATCCCTTTCAAGGATCCTCATTCTTTCTGTGTGTGGTGTTTAGGCCCGGACCACGACACCAAGGCCTGCTCCTTCTGCCAAGGGTTCAACAGCCGCACCAGGATCCACCGTCAGAAGGCACTTCAGGCATACCTGTTGGAAGAGAAACTTAGCAGGATGGACAAAGAACCTTCTTCCAGGGGTGATTCTTCTTCCAAGACCAATAAACACCGGGAAAAACACCAGGAGAAAGCAAGGTCCAGATCCCCAAACTGGGCCTCGGACTCGCATAGCTCAGGCTCCACCCGATCTGACCACTCTCCCTCCAGGGCTCGTTCTCAGCCCCCTCCGGTCAAAGTCAAGGCTTCTGGCGGTTCTTCGACTTTGCTCCAGCCTGTTAAGACTCCGAGGCCCTCGGCTTTCTCCACTCCCTCTCGGGCCTCTTCCAAGTCTTCCGAACGACACAAGTCTTCCTCCTCTGCCCAACGTCGGGACCCCGATGCCAGATCAGTCTCCCAGCCTCTCGGGTTCGGATCCACCACCTAGGAAGACGAAAGACCTGACGTCCCTAAAGCGGACGACGGACCAGACGTTGGCCAAGCACCCGAAGTCGGCCAGGCGTTCGCCAGAGCAGAGTACATCGGCCAAGCAGCAGGCGCCGTCCTGGCTAGCATGGGACCCGAAGTCGTCCAATAGCGACCGACATTTCGGCCTTTACGCTCACCAGAGTCGAACCGCCCCAGTCACCGGTGGACACGGTCGCAGGGAACTCCATGGAGGAGGACACCACATTGCATGAAGACCAGACAGGCGACACAGAGGATGCCGGGCTTCTGAGGGAACCTTCACCCACCCCAAAGACACCCGCGGACCCGACGCTCGACCCCGGCAACAGACCACCGGCGCCAAGCCCGTCGTCAGGCGTGAACATACAAGGAGTAAAGGATCTCTTTACTTTCTAGTGGGACACCATCCGAAAAGATGTGGTCCCTGTCAAACAACCTCCTCCTACCCCTTCACCTCCTTCGCCCCCTCCTCCACCACAGGGTCCAGCTGGACGACCACCAACCCCTAAGGAGCAGACTCCACTTCCTAGGGGTAGATCCAAGGATAGGAGAAGGCCTCCCTCAAGATCTCCATTAGGGTCTCCCAGCCCCAAGCGACCCAGATGTCATCGGTACACTCCGTCAAGGGAGGACTCCAGATCTTATACCTCGTAATTCTCCAGATCTCCTCCTCCTCTCAGCATGTCATCACCTGACCCACATGACCTACCCAGGTCTCCTCCGGATGATCCCTCCTTCTCTGAGATCATGAGCCACATCCAGGACAACATGGGATGGGATGCTGAAGACCTCGATCCCGAGAGACAGCGCCTTGCCCGTTATCTTCGGCAGAAAGATCCAAAGCCTGTGGTAGTTCCATCCTTGGTGGACACCTTCACAGACGTCACCAAGGCTGCATGGAAGCGTCCGCACTCCACCCCTACTGTGCCGAAGAAAGCTGACCGCCTGTACTAGGCCCCGAAAGACGACCAGTATTTGGCTCAACAACCTCTGGCTGACTCCCTGGTCATTACGGCCTCGCATGACTGGTCCCAAAGCCCGCAGCACATGAGCACACAGCCACCGGACCAGGAATACAAACAGCTGGATGACCTGGGGAGGCATATGTATGCGGCTGCTACATGCTCCATCAGGTCCCTGAACTGCCTACCTCACATGATACAGTTTCAGACTGCCCTGTGGGATCAGGGCCAAGACCTGGTCGACAAATTACCGGAGGGCGATCAGAAGGTGGAGCTCCTAACCTCTCCGCCCAGGGTCTGATGTGGGAACCCAAGTGTTACGAGCCGCATACAATTCTGCGGACTCATCTGCCACAGCTGCAGCTTCAAACAACATGAAGTCTTGCTGTATTCTGACAGTAGCAGTGAGTCCCAACCTTCGAACTGCCCCGGAGATGAAAGAGTTAACTTTCCATGCCAGGCATGGAACGCTGAGCTCGAGCTCGGTTGAGACTCTGTCTGTTGTTCTTCAAACTCAAACCGTCAGATTCTTTACTCCGCCTCACTGAACAGTCGCTCCGGAGCTTTCTCCTTCTGCTCGGTTCATTTTGTCGGTTAAAGTACCGCTTTTCTTGGTTTTCGACCGAATTTAAACCGCAACCTGTCGGTTCAGTCTCTGTCTGTGGCATTTGTGAGTACTAGATAGGTTTTACATTAATTCTATTCTGTGTGGAACTTGTAAATGGTTTATCGGTTCGGTTTGAACTGATCAAGTTGTTTAAAAAATCTTAATCTGTGATTTAGAGTGTGGTTACCGGTTCTTATCGGTTCTAAAAAAAACAGATTTTATTACATTTTTTTCCACGACCCGTGACACGGTCAGGAACCGATAAGAGGGTCTTGCCTGGCGGATTGCCATTAAAAGGGTAGGTTTGGTTAGGACTGGCACAATGTCTGAGAAACCCAAAAGAAAAACCGGGCCCACTGGGTTTCAACACTGTAGTGTGTGTGGGGAAGTCTTTGCCAAGGCTGACCCCCACACCACCTATGTTTATTGTCTGGGGTTTGACCACCTCAGTGCAGACTGCTAGATTTGTAAAAATTTTCCTTCAGCTACCCTAGAAAGAAGAGCGGTGAGCTCAGGAAAGGAGGCCAAAATGTCCGCTGAACGGATGGCCATCCGGTTCGGTTCAACCGAACAGAAGGATTCCCTCTGACCAGGGCGAGACTTCTCGGGCAAGAGATCCAACTCTGAGAGTCTGTTCCAGCAAAGAGACTAGAAAATCAGCTGGTGTGGAGCCAAACTTTCCTCTCCAACCGCTGAAGAAATAGCCAAAGCGATCAAAATTGTCCAGTCGCTTTCCCCGGTTCCGACCGAACCGGCACCATTAAGGAGGCGCTCGGTTCGGTCGGTTCCACCGGTTCAAGATTATGATTTAGAGGAGTATTATGAACCGGAGGAGGAAGAGGAGTATGAGGAAAGTGAATGTGGATTTGAAAGTCTGGATGTGCCCATTGACCCGGACATCTCCCCAGACAGACCTTCAGGAGTGTCTCCTCCTAGGCTTTCTGAGTCCCCTTCCCATTTCATGTTTTATAAAAAAGTGGCTGAAACCCTCCAGCTTCCTATGGAAGAAGCTGTGGATGACCAAGAGGAGCCTGACTTTGTGGAAATGATGGTTATCCCAGAGTCTAGGAGGCTGTCTATTCCTTTGCATAAATCTTTTGGGAAACAGGCATTTAAAATGTTAGACTCCTAACACTATACCTCCTGTGGATAAGAGAATGGACAAGAGGTATGCATTGTCAGGCTCTGATACGGAGTTCCTTACATAACAATGCAGCCATGTTGGGGTAGTGCAGGCTGCAGCCTGTGACAAGGCAAATATTCCCTTGGCTTCACGCCCCCCAGACAAGGACTCCGGGAGGATTGATGCCATGGCAAAGAAGCAGTACATGGCAGCATCCTTGGGACTCAGACAGGCTAATTATATGGCCTAAGTTGCTAGATTTCAGAAATCCAGATGGGACACTGTCATGGCTTTAGCAAAACAGGTCCCTGGCCAGCTTGCCAAGGAGCTGGAGCAGGTGGCTGCTGATGGTATTGAGGCATCCAAGGTGTAATTCCATGCTGCAGTGGACTCAAATAACATGTCATCAAGAGTCATGGCTACATCTGTGGCATTTCGCAGAATGGCTTGGCTCAGATGTACTAGCCTGTCACAGGATACCCAGACTAAGGTCATGGATTTTCCTGTTGTTGGTAATTCTTTGTTTGGGGAGCAAACAGAGAATTACATGAAGAAATTGGACGAGTATAGGACCACCTACAGGAGTACCCAGGCCAAGGAAAGGCAGGCCACTCCTCAGAGGCAGCTTCCCAGGGGCAGGGGCAGGCCTTTTCACAGGCCTTTCTACCAAGCCCAGGCCTCCTCTTCTGCATATGCTCAGAGGGGATTCTTTAGAGGGAAAGGCAGAAGGGGTACCAGCAGACCTGCCTCCACCCCTCAGTCAAAACCCCCTGCCAAGCAGGCACCCTGATGGGTTTGCCAAGGCTGATTCTCCACCACCTGTAGGGGGCAGGCTGGCTTACTTTGTCCAGGACTGGAAGTCTATAACATCAGACAAGTGGGTCCTGGAAGTAGTAAGCCAGGGACTGATTCTCAGCTTCAAAAGATTTCCAATGCTGAGAACCAGATCCTTTCCACCTGCAAACCCCTCGGAGGCGCTTGCCCTAGAGGCAGAGTTCTCTTCCCTCCTAGCTGTCAGAGCTGTGGAAAGGGTTCCACCCCTACACCAGGGCAAAGGGTTGTACTCCAGGTACTTCCTTACTCCAAAAAAGACAGGAGAATGGCGGCCCATCCTGGATCTCAGATACTTAAACAAGCACCTGTTAAAACCAAAATTCAAAATGGTGACTCTGGGAATAATTTTACCCTCTCTAAGGCCAGGGGACTGGCTAGTATCCCTGGACCTCAAGTATGCCTGCTTCCATATTCTCATCAGAAGCTCCCATTGAAAGTACCTCAGGTTCGAGCTGCCCTCAGGCCATTACCAGTTCAGAGCAATGCCCTTCGGACTAACCTCTGCTCCAAGGGTGTTCACAAAATGCCTGGCAGTAGTAGTTGCTTCTCTAAGAAGGCAAAGGATTGCCATCTTCCCTTACCTGGATGATTGGCTTATAGTAGGCCAGTCCCCAGACCAAGTCAAGTCACACTTACAAATAACTCAGCAACTGCTCACTTCATTAGATTTCCTCCTGAACCTTTCAAAGTCAGTTCTAGAGCCTGTCCAGCTCCTCACCTTCATAGGCACAGAGCTAGACACAGAAAAGGCCAGAGCTTTCCTTCCCCTGGACATGGCAAGGACCCTTATCTCTTTGGCCTCCTCATTCACCCTGCAGGTATCTCAACCAGCAAGGCATTTTCTACAGCTCCTGGGGCACATGGCTGCTTCCACAGCAGTGGCGCAGGGAGCAAGATTTCAGATGAGAGACATTCAGTTCCTTTTGAGAGCCTTCTGGTCTCAAAGGAAGGATCCTCTAACCAAATTGATACCAGTGACTCGAACCCTGATCCAGGCCCTACAGTGGTGGCAGGATCAGAGCAATCTGAGACAAGGGGTTCCCTTTGTCTCTCAGTCCCACTCCTTAATCCTTACTACAGATGCCTCCCTCTTGGGGTGGAGGGCTCATTTGGGCGACCTGACTACCCAGGGGTTGTGGTCCCCTCAGGAGTGTCTGCTCCACATCAATCTGTTGGAGCTCAGAGCAGTGTTTCTAGCACTTCAATTTTTTTCCAAGTCTGTTCAGAACAAAGTTATTCAGATCAGAACAGACAATACGACCACAATGTGGTACATCAACAAGCAAGGAGACACTCGGTCTACGGCCTTGTGCACAGAAGCAATGAAGTTGTGGTCCCTGGCTTACTCCCTGAACACCTCCCTCACAGCAGTACACCTCCCAGGCAAGGACAATGTCCTGGCAGATGCTCTCAGCAGGATATCTCAGGGCCGTCACGAATGGTCACTGGATCCCTTGGTCTTGGAGGTGATATTCTCCAGATGGGGCACCCCACAGATAGATCTTTTTGCAGCCCCAGACAATCTGCTTCCCTCTTTTTGTTGCAGGCCCCAGTGTTGGGCTCAGTCCCCTGGATGCCTTAGTTCTCAGTTGGGAAGGGAAGTTCCTGTATGCCTTTCCCCTTCCCTCTCCTGTTCGAAGTGCTAGTCAAAATCAGATCTCAACCCTGCAAGATGATCCTGATTGCTCCAGACTGGGCCAGACAGCCTTGGTATCCACTCCTTCTGTCCTTAGCAGTCCATCTTCCCCTGTGTCTTCCCAGGAATCACAACCTGTTAACCTGTGCTCAGGGGAGGGTTTGGTACCCGAATCTTAAATCTCTCGATCTCAAGGCCTGGCTCTTGAAGAGTTAGAGTTTGCTGATTTACACCTCTCCCAAGGCGTAATGGACATTCTGAAGGCTTCAGAAACCTTCCACTAGGCTACTTATAATTCCAAGTGGAAAAGATTTTCCATATGGTGCTCTGGAAAGCATACTTCCCCAGTGTCTGCTGATCTGCCCACAGTCCTTGATTATATGGTCCATTTAAATAGCTTAGGGCTCAGACCAGCTACACTGAAGGTGCATCTGGCAGCTGTCTCTGCTTTTATCTCAGCAGGTAAGCCCTCGTCTCTTTCGGCTCACCCTGTATTCTCCAAGTTTTTCAAGGGATTGCTTCACACCAACCCTCCTTTCAGAGACCCTGCTCCTGCTTGGGACCTTAATGTTTGCATTGCTCAGCTTATGCAACCCTCTTTTGAGCCTTTGTCTTCAGCAGAGCTTAAGTACTTGACTTGAAAAACTGTGTTTCTGGTAGCCATCACCTCTGCCAGACGCATAAGTGACAAGCTTTGTCAGTGGAGCCTGATTTTATCTCCTTTCATAGAGATAAGGTGGTCCTCAGGACTAACAGGAAATTTTTGCCTAAGGTGGTTTCAGATTTCCACCTTAATCAATCTATGTCTCTTCCTGTGTACTTCACTGACCATTCCTCCTCTGGTGAGAGGAGGCTCCACAGTTTAGATGTGAAAAGAGCCCTTAGCTACTACATAGAGCATACCAAGGGTCACAGGTTTGACTCCCTTCAACTGTTCCTCACTTATGGTGAGGTTGGTAAAGGGAAACCTGCCACTAAACAATCCATTGCCAGGTGGATTGTCTCTTGTATCCAATTTTGTTATGGAAAACTGGGTACGGTTCCACCCTCAGGCCTGAGGGCTCACTCCACCAGAGGTACAGCTGCTTCCCTGGCTGCTGCCAGGGATATTCCAATCTTAGAGATATGTCAAGCAGCTACTTGGAAAACAGTTCACACTTTTACCAAGCATTACTCCTTGGATATTCAGGCTAGGAGTGATGCTCGGTTTGGCACAGCTGTGCTTCAGAGCCTATTTCCTAAGTAGGTTCTGTCCCTCCTCCATGGAGGTACTGTTTGTAGTCTGCTACTGTCAGAATACAGCAAGACTTCATGTTGTTTGAAGAAATAATTACTCACCTTAGTAATGTTGTTTCTTCTAATGGAGGGGTCTTGCTATATTCTGGCCTCCCCCCCGCCTTCCCCTCTCAGAACCTCTGTTTTGGGATGTGGGTGGGCAGTGGCAGTGTTGGCACTCAGTAGATGCCCACCTTGTTGTTTCACCTCCTTTTCTTGGGTGATTTGGTGTTGTGTTTTTCATTTTTTGGGTCTCCTGACTTGAGTCTTTGTTTTGGGACCAAAAAATGTGTTTTTTATGTTTAGTAGCCAGTTGGCTAGTGTAGGTTTACAGCTTCCACACAGGGCCTTAGTGAGTTTGCTCGTAAAATCTGACGGTTTGAGTTTAAACAGCAACAGACAGAGTCTCAACCAAGCTCGAGCTCAGCGTTCCATGCCTGGCATGGAAAGTTAACTCTTTCATCTCTGGGGCAGTTCGAAGGTTGGGACTCACTGCTACTGTCAGAATACAGCAAGACTCCATTAGAAGAAACAACATTACTAAGGTGAGTAATTTTTTCTTCAGGCATGTCTCCGGAGACACTCTTGGCTCCGTGTCTCCGGCTTTACCCTGGACGTACAGAAAAACATTCTTGACGTCCCCTTCAACGGTGAAGTACTTTTTGGTGAACCCTCGGAGAAGGTTATCACCAAGCTGCAGGACGCTGGGAAGGCAGTCAGGTCTGTACAAGCCATGTACAGATTAAGGCCTGGTTCCTTTCGTAGGAACCAGAGCCATTTTCGCAGCCGGCAACAACGGCAGCAGCCACATTCCGGCCAGCGACAAAGGGGCACATTTCAACGTAAAGCCCAGGCTAAGTCGTCCCCAGGCAGAGGACAACGTTACACAAAACTGGCCCAGCCTGCAGGGACCAGTGCTGCCACAGCATGACTCCTTCTTGGCCCCTCCCCTGGATCAACGGGCACAAAAGGTCGGGGGTCGCATCGCTCACCACTTTTCAGGGTGGCAGTCGATTACCGCCGACTGGTGGGTTCTCCAATTGTTCAAGAAAAGCCACTTCATAGAATTTCTCTACCACCTACCGTCAAGACCTCCCCTGCTTTCCCATTATTCGGGTCAGCATGCCCTGCTCATACAGCAGGAGGTGCTCGCGCTTCTTGGAAAAGAGGCTATAGGGCACGTACCACGGAACCAGAGAGGTGCAGGTTATTATTCTCGCTTCTTTCTGGTTCCCAAGAAGACAGGGGACCTCCATCCAATACTGGATCTCAGCGACCTCAATGCTTGATTCCTGTACAAGCGCTTCCACATGGTGACCCTCCAGGTCTGATACCCATGCTCAAGCAGGCGCCTTTCTAGCATCCTTGGACATGCAGGATGCTTACCTGCATATACCCATCGCTCAAGCGCACAGGAAGTTTTTGCGCTTCGAGTTTCAGGGTCACCATTATCAGTTCCGAGCTCTCCCTTTCGGACTGTCATCGGCACCTCGGGTATTCACGAAGTGAATGGTGGTCGTATCGGCAATTCTGAGGAGATGAGGCCACTACGTGTTCCCCTACCTGGACAACTGGCTTCTCATGGCACCCTGTCAGGAGGCCCTGTTGTCCACCATTCATTGTACTCAATCTCTGTTCGAGAAGTTGGGCATTATTATCAGTTGAGAAGTCACGCCTGGTTCCGTCACAGATTCTGCAGTTCATAGGCGCAGTTCTGGACACCGTCCAGGGGTAAGCTTTTCTACCCCAGGACCGAGCAGAGCACATCAGATCCCTCATCAGGGGCACCATGGCGAGGAAGACCGTCCCTGCCAGACTGGTCCTTTGCCAGCTCTGACACATAGCTGCGGCCATTGCAACAGTCCCGCTAGCCCGTCTTCACATGCGGGTGACCCAATGGATGTTACGGGTCCAAAGGGATCAAAAGCAAGACCATCCGCAGCTCCCAATCTGGATCACATAGGCTGTAATTCGGGATTGGCAATGGTGGCTAGTTTCGAAGAATCTATCGGTGGGGGTCCCCTTCATCACGCCGTCTCTGATTGTGACGCTCTCCACAGACTTCTCAGGGCTTGGATGGGGAGCACAACTCGATGGTTTCAGGGCCTGTGGACAGCCCAAGAGACTCATCTCCACATAAATATTCTGGAAATGAGAGCAGTTCTTTACGCCCTGCAGGCTTTCCAGTCGGAGATTCCACCGGGTGCTCTTCTGTTACAGACAGACAATTCCACGGTAATGTATTTCCTCTACAAACAAGGAGGCACCCATTCCTACTCGCTTTGCAGGGAGGCCATGAGGGTGTGGGATTGAGTTTTACAACACGGCGTAAACCTCATTGCTGTTCATGTACCAGGGATGGACAACGTCATCGCAGACAGCCTGAGTCGCTCTCAGGCCAGAGTCCATGAGTGGGAACTACTCCAGGAGGTAGTAGAGGATCTGTTTCGCAGATGGGGTACACCAGAGTTGGACCTTTTCGCGTCCCCATCTAACACAAAACTGCCCAATTTTTGCTTGCTAGATCCAGGGCCTGGTGTTTTCTGACGAGACGCATTGTCCCTCTCCTGGGCGAGCAAATTCCTCTATGCTCCCCCCCCCCCTTCTGTTGATCCAGAGGGTCCTTCTGAAACTTCGCAGGGAGCAAGCGACACTGATACTTATCGTGCCGTTTTGGCCCTGGCATATCTGGTTCCCTCTACTACATCAGCTGTCCTGGGAACCTCCAGTGCCTCTGCCAATCAGCTCTCACTTGCTGTTTCAGGAGGCGGGCTCCTGGTTCATCCGGACCTTCATTCGCTAATGCTGCACGCTTGTCTCCTAGAGACATAGCCATTATGCGATAGGGGTCTCGCAAGAGGTAGCAGATGTTCTTGCGGCTGCTAAGAAACAGGCCACCCATGCTACTTACGCCATGAAATGGCGCAGATTATGTCTATGGGCTCAAGCGCGCAGGTTTTCACCTATGGATTGTCCAGAATGGTTGGTCTTGGACTACCTCCTGTCTCTCTTTCAGACATGCTTGGCCTACTCCTCGATAAAAGTACACCTCTGTGCCATCTCAGCCTATCACACTCCTATAGGCCAACGTCCCATATCTCAGTTGGACACAGCACGAGCCTTCCTGAGAGGTGTTCTCCACCTTAGACCTCCAATTAAGGATCCGGTTCTGCCATGGGATTTACCCTTTGTCCTGGAACAGCTTACTCTGCCACCTTTTGAACCAGCCGCAGATTGCGAGCTACGTCTCCTTACATGGAAGACGTTGTTTTTAGTTGCCGTTACTTTGGCCAGAAGAATTTCTGAACTTCACTCACTGATGTGCAAAGAACCTTATTTGGTTTTTCACTAAGACGGGTATCCCTACAGACTAATCCGAAGTTTCTTCCTAAGGTGGTCTCAGCTCTCACCCTTAATCAGGACATCGATCTACCAGTGTACTTCCCCAAGTATTCTAATCGAGGAGAGGCCCTGTTGCACAATTTAGATGTGCATAGGTGTCTTCGATACTACCTGACCAGAACCAAACACCACCAAAAATCGGACCAGCTTTTTGTCTCCTTTGCCCACAGGATGATGGGAGCTCCCGTTTCCAAACAGTTGCTGTCCAGGTGGCTCATTCAATGTATCACGTTCTGTTACCAGAAGCGCAACAAACTCTTACGGGGCATAGTTAAGGGTCATTCCATAAGGTGGGTGGCTACCTCCTTTGTGGCCCTAAAGAACGTATCCACCTCGGCCATCTGCGCAGCAGCTACTTGGAGCACTGTGCACACCTTCATCAGGCATTACAGCCTGGATGTTGCATCGAGGCGAAGAGCAGGTTTTGTTATAGCAGTCCTTAAAGGATTTCTGTCCTAGGCTTAGGTTCTATTAAGGATTTCTACCTTCCGTCCTCCCAATGGTGTGCGATTTCCAGTATTGCTTGGGAATCGGTCCTAATGGTGTAACTTGCTGCAAGAGCTGTTTCTCGAGGTAAGATAGTATAGTTACGTAAGAACTTACCGTAACAGTAGATCTTCTAGAACAGCTCTTGCAGCAGATACTTTCTCTCCATCCCCGCTGGAGGTAGATTCTGGTTTCAACATCCTTCTCCTAGGATCAGGTGTTCTCGACACCACTCTGATTGCCATTTGATGGCGGATCCTCAGTCTCCTCTTCTGAGGTCATCCAGCAGCTGGGAGTCTCCGGTGGGAGAACTAGGGATTCTGGGGGAACGCCTCCTTATGTACTATGCCTGACGTTGGGGGCGGGATCGACATCGGAGGTGGTCCCTGCTGAATACTGCTAGCTAGAAAATTTCCATGGGGTCCTGGCACCTGCTGGCTTCAGTCCTAATGGTGTAAACTGCTGCAAGAGCTGTTTTCGAAGATCTGCTGTTATGGGAAGTTCTTACGTAACTGTACTTTCACCCACACGACCCACTCGCCCTCCCCGGCTTCGACACGCAACCTGGCTTCCAGCGGGCTAGATCTGGCGTCATGGGGCGGAGCCGAGGGTTTTACCACCCGGGTGGTTGGGAGGAGCCAGCTTGAAGACCTCCCGGCAAGAATTAAAGCGGCAAGGAACCTGCCAGGCAGTGTGGATGAACAACATATACCACTCCTAGAATTCCTGTTACAGGTGAGTAACCTGCATATTTTTTAAATAGATTGCGTTATACAACTGCGGTGAGTGGTTAGAGACTAAGTTACATACACTGTTAAAAGACAGATCTTACTTCGAGATACAGCTCTTGTAGCAGGTTGCACCATTAGGACTGAAGCCGGCAGGCGCCAGGACCCCATGGAAATTTTCTAGCTAGCAGTCTTCAGCGGGGACCGCCTCTGACATCGGTCCCGCCCCCGACATCGGGCGTAGTACATAAGGAGGCGGTCCCCCCATAATCCCCAGTTCTTTTCCCGCCATCGACTCGCCAGTATCAGCCTCTTGGTCTCCTTTACTAGCACGTGACGACCACAAGAGTTACAATGATTTTTGTCTATTTTTCGAATTGTGAACAACTGATGTCCTCTCCAACCACTTCTTTAGAGGGTCACCATACGAAGTGCACCTGTGTCAAACATCCCCTTCAAGGATCCTCATTCGGCCTGTGTATGCTGCCTAGGCCCGGACCACGATACCAAGGCCTGCTCCTGCTGCCAGGGCTTCAACAGTCTCACCAGGATCCGCCGCCAGAAGGCACTTCAAGCGTTTCTCCTGGAAGAGAAACTTAAAACCATGGACAAGGAACCTTCCTTCTGGGAAAAGCCTTCAAGCAAAACCCACAAGCACCGGGAAAAGGAAAGATCCAGGTCTCCTGCGAGGGCCTCGGACTCTCGAAGCTCCGGCTCAAAATCGGACCGCTCTCCCTCCAGGCCTCGGTCGCAGCCTCCCCCGGTCCAGGTCAGATCATCCAGTGGCTCCTCTTCTCTTCAGCCTCTGAAGACTTCCAGGCCGTCGGCCTCTTCTGCTCCTTCCAAGGCCTCGTCGAAGTCCAGGGAGCACCATAAATCTTCCTCCCGTCGCCGGGACACTGACGTCAGGTCAGTTTCCCAGCCTCCCAAAGGTTCGGATCTGGTTCCCTGTAAAACCAAGGACCTGAGGCCCCTTAAACGGACATCGGACCGGACGTCGGCCCACCCAACGTCGGCCAAACATCACCGGCATTCCCAGGAGCCGACGACACCTAGACACCCGTCGACGGCCTGGCGTTTGCCTCCAAAGATGGCCAGGGGACCGACGTCAGCTACCTCAGAGAAGAGGACCGCACCACCGTCACCGGCAGGCCGCGGTCAGAAGAATCCTCCGAGGAGGACACCACACAGCCCGAGGACCAGGTGGGCGACACCGGGCGTCTGGCTCCCACGGAACCTTCCGGTGGTGGGCCCCGGGGACCTTGACCGAGCAGGCCCACGGAGCCAGGCCCGGTCGAGTATGAATCTGGCAGAGGTAAAAGGAGCTTTTACCTTCTGGTGGGACACCATCAAAAAGATGTGGTCACCACACGTCCACTCTACTCCACCCACTCCTTGACCGCCTACACCCCCTCCTCCACCTAGGGGGCCTGTAGGACGACCTCCAACCCCCAAGGGGCTGACGCCACCTCCTAGGGGCAGATCTTCAGAAAGGAGAAGGCCTCCCTCCAAATCCCCCTCAGGGTCACTCAGCCCCAAGAGACCCAGACGTCGCCGGTACACTCCGGTTGAGGATTCCAGGTCTGACACTTCAAAGAGTTCCAGATCACCTTCTCCTCTCAACATTCCCTCTCCTGACCCACATGACCTACCCAGGTTTCCTCCGGATGATCCCTTCTTCGCAGAGATCATGAGGCATATCCAGGAGAACATGGGGTGGGATGCTGAGGCGCTTGACCCCAGGAGACAACGCCTTGCCCGCTGCCTTCGGCAAAAAGACCCGAAGCTTGTGGTAGTGCTGCCTTTGGTGGATACCTTCACGGACGTCACCAGGGCTGCCTGGAAACATCCGCATTCCACTCCCGTGGTGCCGAAGAAGGCTGACCACCTATACAAAGCCCCTAGGGAGGACCAGTATCTGGCGACCCATCCTCTGGCTGATTCCCTGGTCATCACTGCTTCGCATGACCGGTCTCGGCGACCTCAGCATTTGAGCACCCAGCCACCAGACCAGGAATTCAAGCAATTGGATGTTCTGGGAAGGCACACATACGCAACCGCGACTTGCGCCATCAGGTCACTGAACTACCTGACCCATATGGTTTAGTTCCAGAACGCACTGTGGGAACAGGGTCAGGACCTGGTCGAGAAGATGCCCCATGGCTGATCACAAGGAGGAGCTCTTGAACCTCCTCCACACGGGTTCAGATGTGGGGACCCAAGTGCTCAGAGCCACATATGATTCTGCGGACTCTTCAGCCAGAGCTGCAGCCTCCGGCGTGTGTCTCTGGAGACACTCTTGGCTCTGTGTCTCCGGCTTTACCCCTGATGTCCAGAAGAACGTCCTAGATGTCCCTTATAATGGCGAGGTCCTATTTGGTGAAGCCTCTGAGAGAGTAATCACCAAACTCCAGGATGCAGGGAGGGCAGTCTGGTCTGTACAAGCTATGTACAGGTCTCGGCCCAGTTCCTTTCGTAGGAACCAGAGCCGTTTTCGTGACAGGCTACAAAGGCAACAGCAACGTTCCGGTCAGTAGCAGAGGGGCACTTTCACATGCAAGACCCAGGCCAAGTCATCCCCAGGCAGAGGCCAACGATTTTCAAAGTCGGCCGAGCCTGCCGGATCAAACGCTGCCACAGCATGACTCCTTCCCGGCCCCCGCCCCTCCCCAGGATCAACGGGAAAAGAAAGTCGGGGGTCGCATCACATCGCATGCCACTTCCCAGGGTGGCAGTCTGTCACCACTGACGGGTTCTGCAGCTGTTCAAAAAAGGCCATTATATAGAATTTGTAGGCAGCCCACCAACATGACCTACCCTGCTCTCCCGTTATTCAGGTCAGCATGCCCTGCTCATATAGCAGGAAGTGCTCGCGCTACTGGAAAAGGAAGCCTTAGAGCATGTCCCAGAGAACCAGAGAGGACTAGGGTACTATTCTCACTTCTTCCTGGTTCCAAAGAAAACAGGGACCTCCGTCCAATACTGGATCTCAGCGACCTCAACCTTTCAGTCACTTACAAGGGCTTCCGCATGGTGACCCCTCCGGTCCTAATTCCCATGCTGAAGCAGGATGCCTTTCTGGCGTCTTTGAACATGCAGGATGCCTACCTGCACATTCCTATTGCTCAAGCGCACCAGAGGTTCCTGTGCTTCGAGTTTCAGAGCCGCCATTATCAGTTCTGAGCTCTTCCCTTCGGGCTGTTATCGGCACCTCGCGTATTCATGAAGTGCATGGCGGTCGTGGCTGCATCTCTGAGGAGACAGGGCCACTACGTGTTCCCATACCTGGCCGACTGGCTTCTCATGGTGCCCTCCAGGGAGGCCTTGATGACGGCTATTCATTGCACCCAGTCTCTTTTTCAATCACTGGGTATTCTCATCAACTATGAGAAGTGTCACCTGGTTCCGTCTCAGAAACTGCAGTTTATAGGAGCAGTTCTGGACACCGTCGGAGGGAAAGCTTTCCTTCCCTCAGACAAAGCGGAATACATCAGATCCCTCGTCAGGGAGTTGTCAGCAGAGAAGACCGTCCCAGTCAGACTGGTATTTTGCCTGCTCGGACACATGGCTGCGGCCATTGCGACAGTTCCACTAGCCTGTCTCCACATGTGGATAACCCAGTGGATGCCACGGGTCCAAAGGGACCAAAAGCAAAACCATCTGCAGCATCCAGTCCAGATCACAAAAGCTGTAATTTGAGATTGGCAATGGTGGCTACATCCAAGGAACCTCTCTGTGGGGGTTCCCTTCACAGCGCCGTCCCCGACTGTGACACTCTCTACAGACGCCTCAGGGCTCGGGTGGGGAGCACACCTAGACAGTGTTCGGTCTCAGGGCCTATGGACAGCCCAGGAATCTCATCTCCACATCAGCATTTTGGAAATGAGGGTTGTCCTTTACGCTCTGCAGGCTTTCCAGTCAGAGATTCCACTGGGTACACTTCTGTTAGAAACAGACAATTCCACAGTGATGTATTACCTCAACAAACAGGGAGGCACTCACTCCTACCCACTTTTGCAGGGAGGCCATGAGAGTGTGGGAGTGGGTATTGCAACACGGCGCAAACCTAATTGCAGTACATGTCCCAGGAGTGGACAACACCATCGCAGACAGTCTGAGCCGATCTCAGGCCAGAGTCCACGAATGGGAACTTCTGCAGGAGATGGCAGAGAATCTGTTTCACAGATGGGTTACTCCAGAATTAGACCTTTTCACGTCCCCATCCAACGCAGAACTGCCCAATTTTTGCTTGCTAGATCCAGGGCCTGGTGTTTTCTGGCGAGACGTGTTGTCCCTCTCCGGGCGGGCAGATTCTTCTGCTTTTCCTCCTTTCCCGTTGATCCAGAGAGATCTCTTAAAGCTTCGCAGGGAGCAAGCAACGCTCATTCTGATCGCACCTTTCTGGCTCAGACAAATTTGGTTCCCTCTTTTACACCAGCTATCCCGGGAACCTCCAGTTCCTTTGCCAATCAGCTCCCATCTATTGTCTCAGGAGTCAGGTTCATTGGTCCTTCCGGACCTATGCTCATTGAACCTGCACACTTGGCTCCTAGAGACATAGCCATGATGCAATACGGGGTGTCTCAAGAAGTGGCAGACGTACTCTCTACCGTCAGAAAACCGGCTACCCACGCAACTTACACCATGAAATGGCGTAGATTCTGTTTGTGGGCTCAAGCGCGTGGCTGTCCGCCATTAGACTGTCCAGAAAAGCTGGTTCTGGACTACCTGCTTTCCCTCTTCCACTCTGGACTGGCTTACTCCTCGATTAAAGTGCACCTTTGTGCCATTTCTGCTTATCATGCCCCCGTAGGTCATCGGACGGTGGCCCAGCTGGACACTACTTGTGCCTTCTTAAGGGGCGTCCTCCACCTTAGGCCCCCGATTAAGGATCCAGTCCCTCCATGGGATTTACTCTTCGTCCTGGAGCAGCTCTCGCTGCCACCCTTTGAACCAGCTGCGGATTGCGAGCTACATTTTCTCTCTTGGAAAACGTTATTTTTAGTTGCTGTTACTTCTGCCAGAAGAATTTTGGAATTGCATGCTCTTATGTGCAAATAGCCTTATTTGGTTTTCCACCAGGACAGGGTATCCCTAAGGGCAAACCCAAGATTTTTGCCTAAGGTGGTCTCAGCTCTCACCCTTAATCAGGATATCGATCTACCAGTGTATTTTGCAAGGTACTCTAATCGAGAAGAAGCCCTTCTGCACACCCTAGACGTGCACAGGTGCCTCAGATACTGCCTGACCAGAACTAAACCGCTCCGAAAGTCGGACCAACTTTTCGTCTCCTTTGCTCACAGGATGAAAGGAGCTCCTGTCTCCAGTCACTTTCCAGGTGGCTTATCCAGTGTATTACTTTCTGTTATGACAAGCGCAATAAACCCTTCAAACAACATGAAGTCTTGCTGTATTCTAACAAATTGTAGTGATGTCCAACCTTTGAACTGCCCTGAAGATGAAAGAGTTAACTTTCCATGCCAGGCATGGAACGCTGAGCTCGAGCTCGGTTGAGACTCTGTCTGTTGCTGTTTGAACTCAAACCGTCAGATTCTTTACTCCTCCTCACTGAACAGTCGCTCCGGAGATTTTCTCCTTTGCTCGGTTCAATTTGTCGGTTAAAGTACCGTTTTTCTCAGTTTTAGACCGAATTTAAACTGTAACCTATCAGTTCAGTCTCTGTCTGTAGGTTTCGTGAGTACTAGATAGGCTTATTTTTTGTTATTATTCTATGTGGAACTTGTAAACGTGGTATCGGTTCGGTTTGAACCGATCAGGTTGTTTTAAAAAAAACTTTATTCTGCTTTTAGAGTGTGGTGACCGGTTCTTAGCGGTTCTAAAAAAAACTGATTTTATTACATTTTTTTCCATGACCCGTAACACATTCAGGAACCGATAAGGGTGTCTTGCCTGGCAGATTGCCGAAAAAAGGGTACATTTTTGTTAGGACTGGCCATGTCTGAGAAACCCAAAAGAAAAACCGGGCCCACTGGGTTTCAACACTGTAGTGTGTGTGGGGAAGTCTTTGCTAAGGTTGATACCCACACCACCTGTGTTTAGTGTCTGGGGTTTGACCACCTTGATTCAGACTGCCTGATTTGTAAAAATGTTCCTGCAGCTACCCTGGAAAAAAGAGTTGGTAGGCTCAGGGAAAGGGAGGTCAAGAGTCCGCTGACCGGATGGCCAGCCCGGTTCGGTTCCAACCGAACCAGAAGGAGTGCCCTCTGACCAGGGTGAAACTTCTTCGGGCAAAAGGAGAACCGACTCCGAGGAGTCGGTTCCAGTTAAAAGAACAAGAAGGGATAAATCAACCAGTGCGGATCCACAAGTTCTTTCTCCAACTGCTGATGAAACAGCCAAAGCGATAAAGATTGTTCAGTCGCTATCCCCGGTTCCGACCGAACCGGCACCATTAGGAAGGTGCTCGGATCGGTTGGATCCCCTGGTTCCGGATTATAATTTAGAGGAATTTTATGAACCGGAGGAGGAGGAGGAAGGAGAGTATGAGGAAAGTGAGTGTGATTACGAAAGTCTGGATGTGCCCATTGACCCGGACATCTCCCCAGACAGACCTTCAAGAGTGTCTCCTCCTAGGCTTTCTGAGTCCCCTTCCCATTTTATGTTTTACAAAAAAGTGGCTGAAACTCTTCAGCTTCCTATTTAAGAAGCTGTGGATGACCAAGAGGAGCCTGACTATGTTGAAAAGATGGATATCCCAGAGTCCAGGAGGCTGTCTATTCCCCTTCATAAGTCCTTCGGGAAACTGACAATAAACATTTTAAAGACTCCTAATTCTATACCTCCTGTGGATAAGAGAATAGACAAGAGGTATACTCTCTCAGGCTCAGATACGGAGTTCCTTACCCAGCAATGCAACCATGTTGGGGTAGTGCAGGCTGCAGCCTGTGATAAGGCAAATATACCCTTGGCTTCACACCCCCCAGAGAAGGACTCCAGGAGGATTGATGCCATGGCAAAGAAACAGTACATGGCAGCATCCTTGGGACTCAGGCAGGCTAATTATATGGCCTATACAGCTAGATATCAGAAATCTAGATGGGACACTGTAATGGCTTTAGCTAAACAGGTCCCTGGCCAGCTTGCCAAGGAGCTGGAGCAGGTGGCTGCGGATGGTATTGAGGTATCCAAGGTGCAGTTCCATGATGCAGAAGACTCCAATGATGTTTTATCTAGAGTCATGGCTACATCTGTGGCCCTTCGTAGGATGGCTTGGCTCAGATGTACTAGCCTGTCTCAGGATACCCAGACTAAGGCCATGGATTTTCCTGTTGTGGGTAATTCTCTGTTTGGGGAGCAAACAGAGAACTACATGAAGAAAATGGATGAGTACAGGACCACCTACAGGAGTGCTCAGGCCAAGGAAAAGCAAGCCACTCCTCAGAGGCAGCATCCCAGGGGCAGAGGCAGGCCTTTTCATAGGCCTTTCTACCAAGCCCAGGCCTCCTCTTCTGCTTATGCTCATAGGGGGTTCTTTAGAGGGACAGGCAGAAGGGGTACAAGCAGGCCTGCTTCCACCCCTCAGCCTAAAGCCCCTGCCAAACAGGCACCCTGATGGATTTGCCAGGGCGATTCTCCACCACCTGTGGGGCAGGCTGGCTTACTTTGTCCAGGACTGGAAGTCTATAACATCAGACAAATGGGTCCTGGAAGTAGTAAGCCAGGGACTGGTTCTCAGCTTCAAAAATTTCCAAAGATGAGAACCAGATCCTTTCTACCTGCAAATCCTTCAGAGGCACTTGCCCTAGAGGCAGAGGTCTCTTCCCTCTTGGCTCTCAGAGCCACAGAGAGGTCCCACCCTACACAAAGGGAAAGGATTGTACTCCAGGTACTTCCTAACCCAAAAAGACAGGAGAATGGTGGCCCATCCTGGATCTCAGATATTTGAACAAGCACCTTTTAAAGCCAAAGTTCAAAATGGTGACTCTGGGAATAATTTTACCCTCTCTAAGGCCAGGGGACTGGCTAGTCTCCCTGGACCTCAAGGATGCCTATTTCCATATTCTCATCAGAAGCTCCCATCGAAAGTACCTCAGGTTCGAGCTGCCCTCAGACCACTACCAATTCAGAGCAATGTCCTTCAGCCTAACTTCTACTCCAAGGGTGTTCACAAAATGCATGGCAGTAGTAGTTGCCTTCCTAAGGAGAAAAAGGATCTCCATATTTCCATACCTGAACGACTGGCTCATAGTAGGCCAGTCACCAGACCAAGTCAAGTTACACCTATAGATAACTCATCAACTGCTCACTTGTCTAGGTTTCCTGCTGAATCTTTCAAAGTCAGTTCTAGAGCCTGTGCAGCTCCTCACCTTCATAGGGGCAGAGTTGGATACAGTAAAAGCAAGAGCCTTCCTTCCCCTGGACAGGGCAAGGACACTTATTTCACTGGCCTCTTCATTCATCCCCCAGGTGTCTCGGCCAGCAAGGCACTTTCTGCAACTCTAGGACACATGGCTGCCTCTACAGCATTGGTGCAGGGAGCAAGATTTCAAATGAGGGATATTCAGTTCCACTTGAGAGCCTTTTGGTCTCAGAATAGGGACCCTCTGACCAAACTAATTCCAGTGACTCAAACCCTAATCCAGGCATTACAGTGGTGGCTGGATAGGACAATCTTAAGATAGGGAGTTCCTTTTGTCACTCAGTCTCATTCTCTAATCCTTACTACAGATGCCTCCCTCTTGGGGTGGGGAGCACACTTGGGACCCCTGACCACCCAAGGGTTGTGGTCTCCTCAGGAATCTCTGCTTCGCAACAATCTATTAGAACTCAGAGCAGTGTTTCTAGCACTTCAAGCTTTTCCAAGTCTGTTCCAGAACAAAGTAGTTCAGATCAGGACAGACAATACCACCACAATGTGGTATATCAGCAAGCAAGGGGCACTCGGTCTCTGGCCTTGTGCACAGAGGCAATGAAATTATGGTCTCTGGCCTATTCCCTGAACACCTCTCTTACAGCAATACACCTCCCAGGCAAGGACAATGCCCTGGCAGATGCTCTCAGCAGGATATCTCAGGGCCATCACGAATGGTCCCTGGATCCCCTGGTTTTGAAGGTGATCTTCTCCAGATGGGGCACCCCACAGATAGATCTTTTTGCAGCCCCGGACAATCACCAACTTCCTCTCTTCTGCTGCAGGCCCCCAGTGTTGGGCTCAGTCCCCCTGGATGCCCTAGTTCTCAATTGGGAAGGGAAGTTCCTGTATGCTTTTCCCCCTTCCCTCTCCTGTTCAAGGTGTTAGTCAAAATCAGGTGTCAACCCTGCAAGGTGATTCTGATTGCTCCAGACTGGGCCAGGCAGCCCTGGTACCCTCTCTTGTTGTCCTTAGCAGTCCACCTTCCCCTATCTCCTCCCAGGAATTACAACCTATTAACATGTGCTCAGGGGAGGGTTTGGTATCCGAATCTCAAGGGCTGGCTCTTCAAGAGTTAGAGTTTGCTGATTTGCACCTCTCTCAAGGTGTTATGCATATTCTAAAGGCTTCTCGGAAGCCTTCCACCAGAAACACTTACAACTCCCAAGTGGAAAAGATTTTCTATATGGTGCTCTGGGAAACATATTTCCCCAGAGTCTGCTAGCCTGTCTACGGTCCTGGACTGTATGGTTCATCTTAATAGCTTGGGGCTCAGACCAGCTACACTAAGAGTACATCTGGCAGCTGTCTCTGCCTTCCTTTCAGCAGGCAAGCTTTCTTCCCTTTCAGCCCACCCTGTATTCTATAAATTTTTCAAGGGATTGCTTCATACCAATCCTCCATTCAGGGACCCTGCCCCTGTTTGGGACCTTAATGTTTGCATTGCCCAGCTTATGCAACCCCCCTTTTGAGCCTTTGTCCTCAGCAGAGCTTAAGTACTTGACTTGGAAAACTGTTTTCTTGGTGGCCATCACTTTTGCCAGGCACATAAGCGAGTTACAAGCCCTGTCAGTGGAGCCTGATTTTATCTCTTTCCATAGAGATAAGGTGGTCCTCAGGACTAATAGGATGTTTTTGCCTAAGGTGGTTTCAGACTTCCACCTTAACCAGTCTATGTCTCTCCCTGTTTTCTTCACTGACCATTCCTCCTCTGGGGAGAGGAGGCTGCACAGTTTGGATGTGAAAAGGGCCCTTAGCTACTACATAGAGTGTACCAAGGGTCACAGGTTTGACTCCCTCCAACTATTCCTCACATGTGGTGTAGTTGGTATGGGAAAACCTGCCACTAAGAGATCTATTGCCAGGTGGATTGTCTCTTGCATTCAATTTTGTTATGAAAAACTAGGTAGGACTCCACCCTCAGGCCTGAGGGCTCACTCTACCAGAGGTACAGCTGCTTCCCTGGCTGCTGCCAGGGATATTCCTATTTTAGAGATTTGTCAAGCTGCCACCTGGAAAACAGTACACACTTTTACCAAGCATTACTCTCTGGATATCCAGGCTAGGAGTGATGCTCGGTTTGGCACAGCAGTGCTTCAGAGGCTATTTCCTAGGTAAGTTCTGTCCCTCCTCCATGGAGGTACTGCTTGGTAGTCTGCAATTTGTCAGAATACAGCAAGACTTCATGTTGTTTGAAGAAAAAATTACTCACCTTAGTAATGTTTCTTCTAATGGAGTCTTACTGTATTCTGACCCTCCGCCTCCCCTCTCAGACACTTGTTTTTTGGGATGTGGGTGGGCAGTAGCAGTGTTGGCACTCGAGAGGTGCCCCACCTCTTATTTCTCACCCCTTTAGTTTGGGTGGGTGGGTGTTGTTTGTTTCATTTTTTGGGTTTCCTGACTTGAGTCTTTATTTTGGGACCAAAAAATCTTTTTATTATATTTAGTAGCCAGTTGGCTAGTGTAAGTTTACAGTTTCCACACCGGACACCCAGTGAGTATAGCTCATAAAGATCTGACGGTTTGAGTTCAAACAGCAACAGACAGAGTCTCAACCAAGCTCGAGCTCAGCGTTCCATGCCTGGCATGGAAAGTTAACTCTTTCATCTCCGGGGTAGTTCAAAGGTTGGACATCACTGCAATTTTGTCAGAATACAGCAAGACTCCATTAGAAGAAACAACATTACTAAGGTGAGTAATTTTTTTCTTACTGGGCGCGGTCAAGGGTAATTCCACAAGAGGGGTGGTTACTTCCTTTGTGGCGTTAAAACGTCTCCACCTCAGCTATTTGCGCTGCAGCTACTTGGAGCTCTCTGCATACCTTTATCAGGCATTACAGTCTGGTCAGTGCATCGAGGCGAAGAGCAGGGTTCGGTCTAGCTGTCCTTCAGGGACTTCTGTCCTAGGCTCGAGTATCTTGAGGTCTCTACATTTCCTCTTCCTGATGGTGCATGATTGCCATTACTGCTTGGAAATCAGTCCTAATGATGTAACCTGCTGCAAGAGCTGTATCTTGAAGTAAGATAGTACAGTTACGTAAGAATTTACCGTAACAGTAGATCTTCGAGAGGAGCTCTTGCATTAGGTACCTTCCCTCCCACCATCCCCGCTGGAGGTAGGTCAGAGTCAAGCACCCATCTTGTTAGATGGGACTTTCCTGTTTTTGTTTTGCCATCTGGTGGTGGATCCTCTGTCTCCTCTTCTGATGTCATCTAGCGGCCGGGAGTCTCTGGCGGGAGAACTGAGGATTATGGGGGGACCACCTCCTTATGTACTACGCCTGACATCGGGGGTTGGACCGACGTCGGAGGCGGTCCCCGCTGAATACTGCTAGCTAGAAAATTTCCGTGGTGTCTTGGCACCTGCCGGCTTCAGTCCAAATGGTGTAACCTGCTGCAAGAGCCGTTCTCAAAGATCTACTGTTACGGTAAGTTCTTACGTAACTGTACTTTTTTTTAGCAATGGCATTCATGAGCAACCCTGCTATATAGGGTACACTGCCTATGTTTCTTGATGGTAGCTATGCAGAGGGTCTGAGTAAGCTTTGTGGTGCTTTGGAGCTTCTCGGACTTCAGGAACCTATTTGGTTACCAGTAATTAAACAGCTACTGTATGCAAACAGTTGATGTGCAGAGCGGTTGTTTTACCTAGGATTGTTTGTTTGCCACAGGTGGCCAAAAAAATCCGGGAGCTGATGGCAGACAATGAAAGCATGAATTATCTTCATGAGAATCATGACGTATTCAGGAGAGAGCAGGATGAGCAGCTTGTCCAGTGGATGAATCGGTAAGAATTTTTTTCCTGAAATTCTTTTCATTTTTAACTTTTTAATTAGTTTGCTCTGAGGATGAAAATCAGTGTACCATGCTTTACAAAAAAAAACAAGCTTTGTTCAGTTTGTACTTTCTTATCAGAAATTGTATTTTGGAGCTAAAGTAGGAGACCAGTGATTAACAGTGGCATCTTAAAGAGCAGCTCTCTGCTATAATAGAAAGCTTAAAATCATTAGATTTATACCAGTTTTGTTTTAACATTAGTGGGGTTTTTTTGTCTGTTTGTCTTAGGGGAAGAAAGCATTGCAAGGGTCACTCAAATTGTAATAGCCATTGAAACAATCTTTCAAACTAAGGTATTCGGCGTTCCTGTAAGTGTTAGGAGCCTTAACATATGAATATCTCAATTATCTAACATTAAATCAAGGCAGCAGCTGTTTCACTGGCTCATTAAACAGAAAATGACGCCACTGAGGGGTAAGCTATAGTTAACATAGCTTGCCCCTCGGTGACATCACCTTCTGTTTCATGATACCATGAAGTAACTGCTCCATTGATTTAATTTACATATGATTTAGATATTTGAATCTCCAGACCCCTGACACTTACAGGTAAGCCCAGTACCTTGTTTGAAAGAGCATTTAATAGACAATTCGAAGGACAGCTGCAATGATTGTACATCCCCTTTGTAGATAGATAGATAAATAAATAATGCAGCCCTGAAGCAGTCAAGAGACCAAGTCTTTAATGTAGCTGACTCTCCCCTGCTTGACCTCACAGTTGCCATTTGTGACTTCATTCTGTTGTCATGGTGAGTACTATGATGTCATAAACAAAAACACTGTGAGGTTAACTGGGGAGAAGCTAATGTTTCTGCCATTTGGGCAACCCTGGTTTAGGGGTGAAGTCAGGCTCCCCACTGTTGGGCAACCCACAGACAGAGGCCAGCCAGCGTTAGCTGTTCTGGCTGGGGAAGGAGGCAACACCACTGCTACTCCCATAGCACCCCTTGTTGCAGACCAAGAATGTAGGGCACATCGCATATGTTCCCCATTTCCTCCACAGGCATGCAGATGCATGGTTGTGCCATGGCACCTGTGGTAGGAGGGAGGGGAGAATATGGGGGAAACACTGGTGACTACACAGATGACAACCCCCATGGCACTCTCTGGCTGTATGCCATCCTTGCTGCATTGAATGTGGTCATGGTCAGGACTGGGTGATTGCCGGTGGATGACCTGAGAAGCAGCAGCCACAAGTGGGGAGAAAAACAGCTTGATTAAAAAAAAAAAACAGAAAGACATGCAATATATCTTTCTGACTTATCCGTCGCTGTCACTGGGCTATTCATTTACTGCTGGGTAATATGTGCCCACTTCTAGGGACCAACACACTCCACCACTGTGACATCATCATGGAATCCTTAGCGCCACCCCATTCCTTGTCTGTGGCGTAGAATGTTCAGTCTTAACTGTGTTGGCTGTAGGGCAAGCGGCATTAAAGGAGCCCTCCTATAGGAAGACTTTCTTCAGAACTTTTTTCCTCTACTATAGTAAATCACAGCAGAGAATTCTGTTCATTTTCACAGACGGAATTGCTGAATTTAAACCATGCTGCCTGTTTGCTTAATTGAACCCAGCTTTACCCCCAAATTCTTGTCAGTGGCTGGGTGTTGCTATTCTGCCTGAATTCTTCTCAGAATTCTTCAGGGGTGTAAGATAAGTGATCATGATTTTGCTATTATGGTCGTCATTTAGCCTGGTGTCTAGGTGAGCCTTGTTTTACAAATTTTGTATTTAGAACAGTTTTCCTCCTCCCTCCCTCTGCATTGTCTGCTGTTTTTTCCTCAGTGTAAGCTTGCTCAGGTTGGTTTCCCTCCTAGTCCTGAGAGTTTTTAGTTACCATCCGAGTTAGTTTTATAGTTTTGAGGTTAAAATTGATTTTTTTTTTTGACTACTATTGCTTTCCAGTCGCTGACTTTTTATTTTGTCTTTTTTTTTCCAATTTGCATCATTTTGGTAGCTTTGGATGCAAGGGCAGAGGAATTGATGCAAGGGCCGAAAAACGTTGTGCAAGGATGTAGAAATTGATACAAGTGAGCAAAATTGACACAAGTGCACCATACTTTTGGTGCAGGCACCCAGAGGCACACAAGTTTGCCAGGAATTTAATGCAAGTGATCAAAAGCGGTGAAGCAGATCCTCCTTTGATAGTTTTAGTAAAAACAAAATGTAGAAGGTCGTTCTGTAAGCCTTTTTCAGCAAATAAATGAAAAGCATGTCATAAGATCTTTAGACAGTCTCCATAGGAGATGTTCTGTCCATTCTAGCAAGACCAATGCTAATTTTGTTTTGGCACTTGGTCCCAAATTGCTGGGTGGCCTAGGTGAAGATGCATCTGTTTTCACATTTGGCAGTGATACTAGAATTACATAAGTCCCTAGTTCTCTACAAACTCTTCTACGAGGAAGATGAAGCAGCAAGGACACAGAAGAGTACTCCTTTTCTTAACACCCGATTCACACCAGACCTATCCCTTGGAGGGGGGGAAGGGTGTTAGGACGGGCATGTCCAGATGTATCTGAACATCCGTCATAGAACTTGGATGGAAAGGATGCTTTTTCGGATTTGAATGCATCCGGAGATCTGTCCAGTCAAGGCACCATCCCTCAGCCTGATAGCATGAGAGGCTTCCAAGGCAACATAAATCTGTCTATCAGGATTCAGAAGACCCTCAGGATTCTGGAGAGGATCAAGAGGAAGGCAAACTGGCAGAGGAGAATCACCTTCCTTGATCCCAACTCTATTTGACCTAAAGCATGTTTCTTTTCTGGTCAAGGAGACCTGTAGGAGTCTGCTGCTACCGGAGATGCAGTTGACAGCAGTACTGAATGTTGATCCCTCCTTGTCTTGTACAGAAAGCACTTTCAAGTGCTTCCCTGAATTAGAACATTTTGCACAGATACAGCAGTTAAATATGAATGGAAGAATGTGGACAAGAAAAATCAGTTTTCCAAGGCAGGGAAAATTGCTATCCATGTCTTGATACGTTGGTACAAAAAATGTGATGCTTCTTTGGTAACAGATGCAGCCATCTCTTATGTGGTAAGTCGTATAATTATTCCAGTAAAAGGCATGGCAATGCACTTAGACTGTGATGGTACACATCTGGGAGCAGTTTGCAAAATGGTATGCTCTGCATCACATTTTATTAGCATGAGCACTCTTGTGAATGGTCAACTGCAGTAGCAGATAAGGTCCTGGAGGATTCTCCAGAGACCTGTTTTCTTTATTTCATATTGCAGCATCCTTTTAGGGGACTCAGTAGTGGGTCTGCTTTGTGCTGCAGCGAGAGATTGTGCTGTAGCTGTGGCAGCCCTCAGATTGGCTTGGCTACACATTACTCTGCAGATCGTGCCTCCACGTATATTTGCTTAGTGGGAGCATTGTTCCGCCTGCAGTTAGAAAACATCTTCAAGGAGATTTAAAGATGGGTTAGGTTCCCTTGCCAAGTTCCAAAACTTGGCAAGCTTCCAATACTGGTTTCAGAGGTTGGAGGTTTTGGATGCAGCCACAACACTCGTGTAAATTCTTGTTTGTTTCAAGGATACAAATACTGGAAAGGCAGAGCTGCTTTTTCAAACTTAGTCGCTGCAGAATAGCAGAATTTTCTTCCATAAAGGATTCGGAACAGCCATCCGTGGAGGCAGCTACTCTGCATGAGAATGTGCATCCCATCTTCATCCACAATCTCTAAGAGGATTGCTGTAGAGGTTTTATGACTGATGGGTCTAGACCACTTCAGATGCGTGGGTACTAGACAAATTTTGAATGGCTGTGCATTGTTGGCTTTACCCTCAATAGCGTGCTGTTTCCAGTCCCTGGTCTTCTCAAATCCCAGAAAATGCCAAGCAGTTGACACCTGGCAACTAGCCAGTACCAGTACTGTCGCTATTGGATTGGGAGGTTTTACTTTCTCCTCCTTTTCTGGTGCAAGTGCATCGAGTAGGCCACATAGTCCCAGATGGGGCGTGGGTGCAGTGGATCCCCAAGCCACCAACATCCCCTTTGATGGCCACCTCAAGTGCAACAGTCTGTGCTGACAACGTGGCTGAGTCCCTCGGATCCCCAGGCTAGCTGCCTCAGCAGCAGTTACACCAGTGGATGGAGAATATGTCAAAAGCTGGTTTAGGCAGTCTAACCCGGTGTTGTTTTCAGCACCCTCTGAGCTCCATCCTCTACTGGTATTTCAGGCTCTTCTCACCCAACATGTGTCTTGGACGATAAATATTCTTTCCCTGCCTTCCCTGCCATTGAAGATGCTCTGATTCAGCAATTTGGAGGAAGATGCAGGAGTTGATGGAATGGCCCTATCTAGTAGGTGCAGACCCCTGGGCTATGCCACTGGGCTTCTTGACGTTGCCCAGTCAGGACATAGTCATTATCCCTCCCTAGCATACTGTTCTGAGAGTCCACCATGGTGGTCTGGAGACCTCCCTATGCCACTCTCCCCTGCCTTCAAGTGGGTCTCCTGATTTGACACCTGGTTCCACGTGGATCTGTGGAGATTTCAGTTACCCAGTGGTAGGGCTTATGTCTCTCCTGATGCTGTTGGTGAGTAGACCCATACCTACAGCTAGGCCATACCCCCATCATTAGATTCAAGACTGATGGACGCTTTGGGGAGTAAAAATGTTTATAGTCAGTTTGTCACTGACCAAAATTTCACATCAGACACACTTGGCAGTATAGCAGCCTCACCTGTGGTCTCAGATGCGTACATAGCTTTCTTAGATGTCTGTGAGAGACAGAATTTGGGCCAGCCTTGACAAAGCTGCTAAGGGTCTGTAGGCAACTTGGCACTAGATGAGGGCATCTTGTGATGCTTCCAAGGTGGCCTCTCTCTGCAGCATTTGCAGTCTTTCTCAGATGGATGTCATGTTATGCCTGTCCCAAGTAGGTCCAATCACACACCATAAAGCTCTTAATGCTCCTTTCCGTCAGAAGTCCATTTTTCACAGCAGGTGGTAGAGGAGCTGTGAGAGCCAGCTACTCCTTTCATCCCATGAGACCAGTCACATTCACCCATTCTGCCCATTGGTGAAAACAACTTGGACAACTCTTTTCCTTGGTTTTCCCCTGCTGAGGACTGAGAGCCTTGGGCCTCTCAGACTGAGTCTGCAATTCCCTCTCAAGAGAAGCTTGCTACGTAATCAAAAAAGTGGGCTGTATGGAGAAGAGTAATTCTTGGATGATAAGAAGGTTACTTACCATAACTTTAGATCTTCAAGAATATCCATACAGTCACACTGACCCACCTGCTGTCCCCCCACCTCTTCTATGGGTGATCCAGACGTAGGGTTACTGTCCCAGTCTAGCCAAGGCTCTCAGCAGGTTGGACATCCTGGGTGGTGTTAGCATTCCAGCACCTTGTCCTGTATTATCCTCTATCTGGTGCTGGGTCTAAGCATCTCCTTCCCATTCTGTTTTCATTGCTCTTCCCCCTTCTCTCTGGGTATGTAAAAATTCTTACAATAAAAATAGAATAATAGATAGCTTAGTGTGGATTACAAGGCAGTAATCCCATCAAGAAGTTCTGGGGACATAGGGAACCTCGAGAGTGAAGCTCGAGAGGTTCCCATGTCCCCAGAACCTCGAGATGAGGATTACTGCCTTGTGATCCACACCAAGATATTTATTTTTTTTAATACATGGATCCGAGGTGGATTGTCTCACCTCCATTTTGTGGATCCAGTCAGGGGTCCGTGTGCTGACAGGGTTGCTAGGAGCATCAGAATATGGCAGCGTGGCCCCGTCCCCCTTTTCTTCGCTGTCTGCAGTGATCTCCGTGATCCATTGCCACTGTAGAGGATGCATGGGAGACTGAGAGATGCATAGTGGAAAATGGGACAGAGTAGTAGGTACATAAAAAATACAGCTTCTACGATGACCGTTTCTCTCGCTAAGCGGGAGTGGCAGCCGCCATGTTTTGGGAGTCGTTCTGCCCACCCACACACATAAAGTGTCCAATTGGAAGGCACGCTTGCAAGACGTTAGAAGACAGACTTGCACCTGCGCAGTTCAGCTTTGGTGATAATCCTATCGTTTAGGTCCCCAACGATAGTATTACGGCACCTAAACGATACTATTATCACTCTGGAAAGGTGGTATTATCACTCCAGGAGTGATAGTATTATCGGGAATTTTTTGAATGCTTTTCAATAGTATTATTTTAAGAATCCATATATTAAAAACTTATATAACATACTGAAAGAGGAACAGGTAGAGATAATTTTCTTCTCCCTCTTTTCTTTCTCCTTTGGCTTTGCACAGGAAAAAGCAATCTGTACTGCTGGAGGGATGGATCCCCTTTCTTCCCTTCTCTGTTGGGTTAAATCCCCTATATTTTTTCAAAGGTTTTTTCCCTAGCCATTCTGGTCACAGACTGGTACTGGCCTACTGTTATATGTCTTACCAAGTTCGTCCTAATGCCTTTCATGGAATCTGCTCTTAGTCTTAAACATTTGGGGTTATTTTCTCCACTTATCCTATACAGGTGATGCTGTCACAGGACTTCTGTTACTTTAGAAATCATTTTCCATTTTCTCTGGCCTCATCCTGGAGGAGTGGGTTTTTTTTTTTTCCTATTTTCTTTTCTAGGTAGTTGCAGCCTGTAGCTTTCTGGGTAGCTGTTTTTTCACATTACTGTATTGCTCAGTTTAGTTACATCATCTTCAGTATTCTCAGTTTGTATTCAGTCCAGCTGCTCAAAGTTGCAGACATGCAGCTGTGTCTGTGCAGCTATATTTTGAGAAGATTCACTTTGTCCGCATAACATTTCGTCATTTGGCTCTTTGTATGTCGTGAGATACGTGTAACTGGGACAGCCATCCATTGTGTTTGTGTGCCTACCAGAGCATCAGCTGTCGAGCTCGACTACATTTTGTTTCATACGAACATACCAGCAGAAGCGGGCCTTACGATCTGTCAGGTCTGCTCAATTGTGCAGCTAGCCTCTCAACTTGCAGCGGCCCCACCCTCCCCACCCCTCTTCATCACCCCCACCCTGTCCCAACCCTCTTAAAGCCGCCCACCGCCTACAGGATACCACCTCCTCAGGCAGAGCATTCCACCTGTCCACCCCCCGTTCAGTGAAAAAATGTGTCTTGATTTACCTCTTGAATCTTCCCGCCTCCAATCTCAGCTGATTCCCTCTCGTATCTCTCCCTCTTCTAAGCTGGAAAATCCCTTCTGTATTAGCCTTATTTATCCCCTTAATATATTTAAAGGTTTCAATCATATCCGCCCCCCCATCTCTCCTCTCGTCCATGGAGTATATGTTCAGCTTGCCCAATGTATCCCTGTAGGACTTTCCCGTCAATCCCTGGATCATCTTGGTCACCCAGCATTGCACCCCTTCCAACGATTTGATGTCCTTCAGGAATGGGCACCAGTACTGCACACAGTACTCCAGTTGCAGCCTGACCAGAGATCTGTACGAGGGAGGGATCACTTCCCTATTTCTGGGGGAGATTCCCCTCGCTATACACCCCAGCATTCTGTTGGCTTTTGCTGCCGCCTTCCAGCACTGAGCTGAGTTGTTCATGCTGCCCAGTATAAACACCCCCAGATCCTTTTCCTCCTCAGTGCTTTCCAGTTGTACCCCTCCCAGTTGATAGCTCCTCTCCTGGTTCCTAGCTTCAAAATGCAGTACCTTGCACTTCTTGGTGTTGAACCCCAGCTGCCATGTTTCCGACCACTCCTGTAGTTTGATCAGGTCCTCCTGCAGCCCCTTCCACCCTTTGATGTCATCTACCACAGCTCCCATCATCATATCATCAGCGAATAGACTGATCCTACTCCATATCCCGTGTGAGATGTCAGCTATGTATATCCCAAACAGTACTGTTCCCTGTACCAATCCATGCAGCACCCTGCTTGCCACCCCTGTTGGTGATGAGGGTTCCCCACACCACCCTCTGCTGCCTTCCATTCAGCCAGTTGATGATCCATCTGGTCATCTTCATTCCCACTCCTATGTATTCCAGCTCCCCCCAGCCTCCCATGTGGCATGGAATCAAAGGCCTTGCTGAAGTCCAAATACAGGACATCCACTGCATGGCCCCTGTCCAGCTCCCTGGTCACCCAGTCGTAATACTCAATTAGATTTGTCTGGCAGAATCTGCCCGAGACAAACTCGTGTTGTTGGCTGTCCTGGAGACCATTGTCCTCCAAACTTGTTTCAGTGGGCCAGAGCCTTTGTAGGGTATTTTATGTCCTGCAGACAAGGTACCAGCTTTTCTCTCAAGTTATCAAGCCTACGATAACATGCTTGGCCTCTGTATCAATTATAAGTATGTGGCACTTGATTTTGGTAGTTTTACCAGCTCATGCATGTATGGCAAAATGCTTGCAGCATTCGCATTACAGGTTGTATGGTCTCATGCTGTCTAGGGTGTCCTCATGGGAACTAACCATCTAGTGAGTGACATGGACGAGTGCCATATGGGTGTTGGATAGTCACATTGTAGATTTTTTACTTTTTTTTTTCGTTCTCTCCTGGACTACACAAGGGAAAGTCTCAGGCTATGGGTGATTTCCTCTCTCTAAATATGGAAGTCCACCCCTCCCCATGGGGGGCAGTGTTCTATGGAGAGGGAAGCTTTTCCCCTTCTTCTCTTGTAGTGGTGTCAGGTTTTATGGGTTTTTTTTTTTTTTGCTTTTCTTTTTTTATGGTGCTTTTCCACTCTTCTTGCTAACAGGACTAAGGCAGTTAGGACGTCAACAACAGTTGTTGACTCCAGTGCATGGTAACAGACATGTGCTGGTGCTGAATCTGATTCAGTCATTAAGTGCCTTGACAAAAAAGTTTGCTCCTGTAGGGTCCTAAAACCTCTGTCCCGAAGACTAAAGAGTGTGGTTTTATGGAAAAAGCTAATCTTCCTGGACTTAGTCTTCACCATTTATTCATACTTCTGGGTTACAAGCTGGAGGCGCTGGGACCCTGTGGGAGTTCAAAATCTTCAGGAGGGCTGCACCAAGGTAGGACCACGCATGCGCAGCGCTGAAAGTCTGGCTCACACCTGTGTAGGCTATCTCGGCATTGACCCTCCAATTGCCTCAGTTCCTTTTTTCCCGCTGTCAAGTGCGCGTCAGTGATGACGCTTGCCCACCAAGAGTCAAATCTTCACATCTGTATGACTACAGTCTAGTTGTTCAGTTTTTAGTTTGATTTATTGTTTTCCAAAAAAAAAAAAAGTATATTGTTATTTTTCTCTCAGCCCTGCTGATCGAAGGAGTCGACTATGGATGGAGACAGTGACGGTAGGGACTCTCCGTTGGAAGGCTGCTCTGGCAGCAGGGCTGTATCTAGTCCACTGCCCTCTCTGGAGGGGTTCAGACCATGGGCAGTCCATTGTTCAGGAGGGGGACCGTCCTCCCATAAACTCAAAAAGAAGCGGACCTGTTTCCAGTCCAGTTCGGGAACCGAGCACCGCGCTGCCTTGAGTTCTTCCACTTTCTGTCTGATGAGGTAGAAGCTGTACCACTCGAGGTCACCCTCTGGTACCTCTGTTAAGAGATCTTTGGTGGTCAGGAGCAGTAGGCCATCTCTGGTGATGTCCAGTTCTCTGGCAGCTTTAGCTCACGATCGCTTTGATTCTTGACACCGGAGCCATTCTCTCTCCTCTTGTTGGGTTTCCATTGAGCAGTTTCACCACTGGGCTGCTGTTATAGAGCTGTGGGTACAGTGTCTGTCACGTTTGCCCCTTCTGGCAGATCTGGTTCCAGGGCCCTCAGGCATAGGAATTTTGTAGCCCCGGTTGGGTCCTTTGGGATAGGTTGAACGTTCGGTGCCGGTAACGGATTTTCCTCCCTTGCTGGTGCCTGCGCTGCCGTCACCGGTTCCACGTGCCCCCTCCCCACTCTGTTTTTTTACAGGGGCTGCCAGCACAGATACCATCCCCCTTCCCTTCTTTTTCTTCTAGGTCTGATGTGGATATTCGGGCAGTGCCATCCCGCACTGATTCCCCATGAGCTGGCTTCAGGTTGGGCACCAGGGCTTGTTGTGCCATGTCCAGCGCCGTGTCCTGCGGCACCACTTTCAACATCGGGGTCCGCGGTGCTTGGTCCAGCATCTGGATTGTCAGTGCCGATCCCAGTGTTTCCTGTTTATCCTTTGCCCAGACCAGGCAGCGGCTTGTTAGGGGCAGCTCCCGCTCCCTCTGAAGGGGACACAGAGTAGGATGAGTCTGATCCCAACCTTATAATTTCCGAATAAGGTGATGGAAGACTCATTCTACAGTTTGAATGGTAAGCCCTCGCTTCCAGCTGAAATTCCAGTAGAGGATCTGTTGTTCCACACAAGAATATGAGGACAGCTCTGGCTCTACAGCCGTCGTCTGTGGACCCAGGTAGGCTTTTATGCCTGGAGTGGCTTCATGTTCTAAATATCTCAGTGAACCTTACACCTCCTGTTCTTCCACCTTTCGAGACTTTGTCTGAAGCTGAATGGGCGAGGCCGGCTCTTATTCCTTCCACCAGCAAGTCTATAGGTATGAAGTATGTCCCTCCCAAGGAGAGACTCATTTTACCCCTGCAGCCCATCGCAGATGCGATGGTTGTTTTCACTGAAAGTGACAAAGCTGTTCTTCCTCATGAAGTGTCAGTGCATCCGATTAGCAAGCGATCTTGCAAGAGAGATACCATGGGGAAAAAGAACATTCGTAGCTGCAACTCTGGGCATGTGCATTGCTGGCTATCAAGGGCATTTCTCCCAATACAAATATGTCCTTTGGACTTCCTTTAAGTCCCTACTGGAAAGCCTCCCAGAGTCTAACTCTAAAAAAGAGATTTTACAGATTGTTACCAGGGGTATAGAATATAATAGCCATCAGGTAAAAGCTTCCATGGATGCATATGATACAGCTTCCAGGGCGGCCGCTGCTGGAATCTGTATTAGAAGACATTCCTGGCTTAGGCCATCAGGGTTTTCCTCTGATGCGTAGCAGCAGGTAATGAATGCCACCTTCGATGGCACGTGTCTGTTTGACCAACAGATAGAACAAACCCTAGAAGACGCTCACAAAACCAGGACTGCCATTAAAATAGCCAGGTTGGCTTCTTCTGTCCCTCAGAGAGGCAGCAACCATCAGTTTTTTCGTAACAGGCAGCCCTTTCAAGGAGAAGGCCAAGGAGCCCCAAACGGGCAACAGCCTCCTCAGCCACAAAAGAAAACGCAGCAGAAGGCACAAGGTCCAAAAGCGCCCAGTGCCACCCTCTGAAAGTCTGGACCCGGTCTCACCTCAGCTGCCCGAGGTGGGCTTTTCCACAGCAGTGGGTGGTCATCTGACTCAGTTTTACAACCAATGGGAGTCTATCACCACAAACAAGTGGGTCCTCAGGATTGTTAGAGAAGGATACTCACTCAACTTTGCAGAGATTCTCCAAGACCTTCCATCCAAGTGGCAACACAGTCTGTCAACCGTCCAGTCAAACCTTCTCACTTCAGAAATATATGGCCTTCTTAAGAACAGCAGTGGAAGCAGTTCCCTGGGCAAAGCGGAACTCAGGTTTCTACTCCCATTACCTTCTGTTTCCAAAGAAGACAGCCAGAATGCGCCACATTCTCAACCTCAGAAAGCTAAACAGGTTCTTGTTCTGGGAGAAGTTCAAGATAATCTCCTTAGGGACGCTTCTACCACTTCTCCGACAGCATGACTGGCAGGCATTCCTGGACATGTAAGACGCCTACCAGCACATTCTAGTACACCCAAATCACAAGTACCTTCACTTTGTGGCCTTGGGTCAGCATTACCGGTTCAGAGTCCTGCCCTTTGGGCTCTCCTCAGCACCTCAAGTCTTTACCAAGTGTTTTTTGCATTCCTGGCTGCACACTACAGGAAGCTCGGCATTCAAGTGTTTCCCTACCTAGACGATTGGCTTTTGGCCAGCCTGTCTGGGCACGAGATGCAGAAAGCGGTGTCCACATCTTCTCAGTTCCTCCCCTTCATGGGGGTCCTGCTGAACCCTGAGAAGTCACAACTTCAAGCCTCCCAGCAGCTCCTCTTTATAGGAACCCTCTTAGACACTACAAAGGCAAGGGCCTTTTTTCCAAAGGACAGGAGGAATGACATTCTCCTGATGGCTCTCTTTGTCAGGGAGAACAATCTGGTACAAACTCGCTCCATGCAGCGGATGCTAGGCCTCATGGCCTCGTCCACTTTCACAGTGCCTCTAGCTCGATTGCACATGAGGATCACCCAGTGGATGCTCAGCACACAGCAGTCCCCAGTGACACATCCGCAGCTTACCCCATCAAAGTTATGGAACCGCTGCCGAGATCACTTGCATGGCGGATACAGGAGGACAACCTGCTCCAGGGTCTGCCTTTCGCCCCACCAGAATCCCAACATCACCACAGATGCATCTCTGTTTGGCTGGGGAAACTCAGTGTCTGGATCTCCACACTCGAGTGTGGACTCAGGAGGCGTCTCATCTCCATATCAACACTCTAGAGATGAAAGCAGACCTGTACACCATCCGACCCTAGAAGAAGTTGTCAGGTAAAAAGTAATTGTTCTTCATATGGACAACAAAGCCATGATGTACTACATCAACAAGCAAGGCAGAGCGAACTCCTCCCCTCTATGCAGAGAAGCAGTGAAGGTATGGGAGTGTGGTGTCTTAAACACAGTGCTCTGATTCAGGCAGTCTGTCTGCCAGGGACTCGGAGTGATCTGGGGGACCACCTGAGCAGGACAGAAGCAGATCCTCACGGGTGGTTGCTTGCACCAGACATCGTGCAGTCGCTGTTCGACAAATTGGGCAGTCCAGACCTGGACCTTTTAACATCCCCACTCAGCACAGACCTGCTTCTATTCTGCTTCAGAAATCCAGAACCTGGCATTTTCTGTCTGGATGCGTTCAGGCTGCAGTGGAAAAGATGTTCTCTGTACACATTTCCCCCTCTCCTGTTAATTCAGAGGTTGCTGCTCAGATTGGAGGTGCACGGGGCAAAATGATTCTAATTGCACCATACTGGTGTAACCCCCCCTGCAAATGGGGGTTCCCAAAAGACTTCCAGGAGCTTGCTTGAATGCTCCAAGCCTGAATGGTGTTTGGCATTTAAGCCATTTATCAGTGAGTGTTTTTAGAGCCTCTGGTACTGTCTCTTTAAGAGCTGTCTGCTTGCAGACATAATTAGTTTGTATGGGGGGACTGTGTGCTTCTCTGAGTACCACTCGAGCTGCTGCCAATTCACTTCATTTTTGCAGTCACTAGGAGTGCAAAGGGAACCTATCTGAAAGATGTAACTGTTTGCCAGATATTATTTAGAGTAATAATGAAATTACAGTTTGTCTAACCTGCTTTCTTTGCAGTCAGAACTGTGTCTGCTAGTTCCCCATTCTAGTTTTGAACTGCTGAACTGGACCAATCAGTGTGGGGTAAGCTAGCTCTAAAATGGTGCCTTGGACGAATCAGAACTTGGACTCATAATCTGAGCCAGCCACAAGAGGATTGTATGGGCAGTGACTCTGGAGATGTAGTTTAGACTTCAGTGCCTTTTGGACCAACAGCAGCAGTCTATTGTGGTGACAGCCAATCCAGTCAAGAACTGGGAGGAACTCAAAGGAAGTGCCGGTTTTGTCGGTTGGAGTTTCAGTTGAGCTTTGGCAGTGAAGAAGGAAGGAGCCCTGTGCTTTTCAGTGTGCAGTTTTAGTCAAAAACATGTAAGGCCCAGAGTTCCGGTCTGCAGCTTGTGTAACAGCTTGTTAGGACTGAATCCGTCCTGTAGAGAATCAAAGGATATCTGAAGAGTAGAAACCAGGCTCACCCTGTAGAAGACTGGAGGAATTGCTGAAAATTGCACTCGGTCTGTCAGGAACTGAATCTGCTGTGTGTTCTCCCGGTATTGTGCAGTAATTGCGATCGGGATACAGATGCAGCCTGCCTGGTATAGTGCTTTCTTTATATAAATGTGTGAAGAGGTTTGTGTACCTCAAGTGAGCCCTGCTGACATTGAAGGACCCTATCTTATTTGGAGGTCGTGAGTACTAATTCAGGTTAGCTCCTGTTGAATTGCCACATTAAATCCAAATGGAATTACTGTACTTCTGACTGTTTAATTCTCCTTTTCTCTGTGTGAAAGGGCCCCTACCAGCTGCCACGGTTTGGACTAGCCACTAGGGCTTGGGTACCCAGGGACAGTAACTGATAGGGATAGGCCTGTGCACAGAGCCATAAATAGATTATTAGAGTGATAAGCTAATTAACCTGATTTCCCCTGTCCTTGTTATATCCCCTAAATAAATCAGAGCTGCTTGTTTCAGCAAAGTTATACTGCCTGAGGTATTTGTCTATGTTAAAGTACTGTACTGTGATTGTTGCACTGTATCTCATTTCACAGGAGGTCCCAGTGCCGGAACCAGACCTGGGGGTAAGTGTATACTGTGAAGGTAATTCTGATATATTGTGTGGGCCACTAGTGGGAAGAAAGGGGGGTTGCAGTGTCCCAGAGGGCTGTGACCAAGTTAGTTTAACTATTGCAAACCCTGACCTCTGGGTGGGAGGCACCCGCCATTGGATCCAGGCCCCTCAACCTGTTAGTGGCAAATCAGGCAGGGGTAGTAGCCCCTGGGATAGCGCCATCTAGGGGTTATACTGGCCTCGACAGAGATCTAGTATCCTTTGATCAACAAGTTGTCAGAGGCCCCTCCGAGGCAACTGCCTCTGTGAACAGACCTCCTGACACAGGGACCCCTGGTCCATCCTAACCTGCACTCCCTTCATCTCCATGCCTGGTTCCTGAGGAGACAGAAGTGAGCAGGTTTAAAGTTTCTCAGAGAATCTTGCAGATCCTCTTGGCAACTTGTAAGCCTTCCACCAAGAAGACTTACACAGCTAAATGGAAAGCGTTTATCAGAATGGTGTGCTAAGATCTACTCAGATCTGTTTTGGTGACCTCCAGATAAAGTGTTGGAGTACTTACTAGACATTTCAGATGCTAGACTGCAATACTCATCAGTAAAGGTGCACCTCTGTGCACTTTCTGCCTATTACGAGTCAGTCCAGAACATGTCCCTGGCTCAGTTACCGCTGTTCAAGAGATTCCTCAAAGGCATTCTTTACACGAGGCCCCCACTTAGGAAGTCGGTTGCCCCCTGAGATATTAATCTCGTGCTAGACATGCTCACTCGTAAACCATTTGAGCCTCTAGCCACATGTGAGTTGAAATTTCTGATCTAGAAGACCGCCTTTCTGGTGGCCATTACTTCTGCTCGCAGGGTCTCTGAAATACATGGCTTGATCACAGACCCTCTGTATACTGTCTTTCATAAAGACAAGGTGGTCCTCTGTACTCATCCTAAGTTCCTACTCAGAGTGGGTTCAGATTTCCAACTCCACCAGCCTTTGGTTCTTCCCACTTGTTTCTCTAACTTCCAAAATGAAGGGCATTAAAAGGGCTCTACAGTTCTTCGTCAATCGAACTGGGGATATCTGTCAGGTCAAGCAACTCTTTGTCCTTCAGCGTGGCCCAGCTGGGTCAGCCATTGTCCATCAAATGCATCTCTGCTTGGATAGTGGCATGTCTTCGCCATTGCTTCTGTATGGCGCAGGTCAGGGTGGAGGGCCAAGTGCATGCCCACTCTACCAGAGCTGTCACTGTATCCTCGGCGGAGATCCGCTTTGTTTCCATTGATGACGTTTGCAAAGCAGCTTCTTGGAGCTCAGTGCACACTTTCATGAAGCACTACACTCTGGATGTCCATGCCAGATAGCATGCTTCCTTTGGCAAGACAATCCTTAATAGACTTCTGTCCTGAGTCAGCTCTGTTTCGTACCACTCTGCTCGGGGGATTTGGTTTTAGCTTGGTACTCTAACCCAGAAGTATGAATAAATGGTGAAGACTTGTCCAACAAGATCAAGAATTATGGTGAGTACATAATTTTCATTTTTTGAAACTCTAGTTATGGTAAGTAACTTTTCTATTTTGTTTTGTTAGTCACTTAAGCAATTAAAGTCTCTCTTTTTTTTTTTATTAGGCGACCAGATGACTGGACTCTATCTGCTGGTGGAAGTGGTACCATTTATGGTTGGGGTCACAACCACCGGGGTCAACTGGGTGGAATTGAAGGGGCCAAAGTCAAAGTGCCAACTCCATGTGAGGCACTAGCAGCACTGAGGCCAGTTCAGTTAATTGGTGGAGAACAGACCCTTTTTGCTGTTACTGCTGATGGAAAGGTATGTAAAATGTAGATTTACTTAAACTGTGTGATTATGAGATTGGGAAAGACACTTACTAGAACACTGCTATTGAACAGACGTAAAATTCTGCAGTGCACAGTAACTGAATCTACAGTAGAAGTTACAGTAAATCCCATTAGTGGGGAAAATACAAGTGCAAGTAATATAATGCAGTCATATTTTATTTGCAAATAATTGCTGGTGAGCCCATTTATTGACTGGACTAACACCACTTTCTATTGGCGTAATAACCAGCTGGTTATTACAGCGTGGGTGTCGGCCAGTCATAGTGAAAGTGTAAGCTACTACCGTTCTCCTTCACAGAAACAAAATGCCACAGAAAAGGAAAACAGACATTTTCTAGGGGCGTTGATATAGTTCACTGTCCCCACTCTGGCGGTTCCACTAAAACAGTCTGATTGGCCAGACATCTTTAAGCTGAGCTCCTCCCACCACCTGGGAGGGATATCCCCCAACTCTGCCCCATGATGTCAGAGCTTGCTTTTTGTTTGAAGAACAGGTCACCTCCTTCACTGCTGTCACTTAAGATCTAGTGTGCCATAGGCTAACTTTGTTTTTAAAGTTTTTCGACTTTCTTTCCCCAGTTCCTTTGACGCCACTCATAGATCATTAATGGAAGCTGGGGTTCAAGTTCTGCATTCAGTGCTGACAGAAGATGTCAGTCACTGACCCACATGAATGTATTGCCTAGGCGGGCAGCACGACGTGGCCGAGTGCAGCCTTTGTCTCAGCATGCTTCCTAAGCCCCTCAAGAACAGGAGGCTGTGGCTCTTGGTGGCTCTACCTTTGGAATGAGATCCAAAGGACTGCCCTAAGGGCCACAAAAAGGCCTCAGCTGTGGCTGCGTCTGCACGGCAGATCTTCCTGGAGTAAAAGTCTCCACCTCTGATTTACACTAATGGGATATGCCGGAGGTGCTAGGACCTCACAGGAGCCAAAAATCTTTAGGAGGGCCAGCTCTGGGATAGGACCACGCATGCGTGGCGCCACGGGACTAGTTTGCACCATAGAGGCTATCTCTGCATTGACCCTCCAGCCACCTCAGTTCTTTTTTTCCTGCTGTCGAGTGCACTTCGGTGACGAGGTCGCTCTCCTGCAAGGAGTCAAGTCTTCGTCTATACTACAGCAGCTGTATCTGTTCAGTATTCTATTAACTTACTACTTTTAGTGTTCTTTCTTTATTTAAAAAAAAAAAAAAAGAGGAAGAAATTCTTAGCCTGCCATCAACAAAGTTAACTTTAGACAGTAGCGGTGACGGTAGGGAGACATCATTTGAAAGCTGTGATTGCAGTGGGGCTTTGTCCGGTCCACCACCCTTTGCAGAGGGTGGGTCCGACCATGGGCAATCCGGTGCTTGGGGGCAGGAGGGGAGGACAGTCTGCCCAAAGCACAAAAGTAGCGGTCCTGTTCCCGATCTCGGTCAGGGACCCTGCTCCACTCAACCTCGAGCTCTTCTTCCTCCTGTCGGTGGAAGAAGAAACGGTACCACTTGAGGTTGCCCTCTGGTACATCTGCTTGGGGATTGTCAGTGATGGAGAGCTGTAGGCCTGACCCGACTCCGGTGGGGTCCTCTATGGTACCGTTCTTAAGGGCCGCAATCTTTGACACCAGATCCTGTCTCTGTCCTTGATGGGACTCCAATGAGCAGTTTCATCTCTGGGCCTCTATTTTAGAGCAGTGGGTATGGCGTCTGCCCAGTGGACCCAGTTCAGAGTGTGACAGGGTTGAATATAGCCCTGTCCTAGTTATGGAGAATGAGTTTAAATGCAGGGATCTGTTCTGTTTGCTCCTTTTCTGTTTCTTCTCTGGTAGCACAACCAGATTTTCTCGTGAGACCTAGGACTTGATCACCCAGACGGTCTTGCAGTTCTCTGCCTCTCACTATCTCTCTACCCTCACTTGCTGTTCTGTCTTTTCTTCTCCTTGCATATCTGCTGGTATAAAAATACATGTGAATTATTTTGTGGAAATGTAATTGATACTGGGATCCATTTGTTTAAAATTGCATGTAGTTTTAATGTTGAAATGAGTGCAAAAAGTTATTTGGAACTCAAGGGGTTAACCTGAAATGCAGTTTTTAAGCCTCTTGCAGAGATGTAAATAAGAGGTTAGTTCTGGGTCACAATGTTCTTTTTGCTGCACCTGCTGAAACTGACAAGAACACTGTGTGAGAAGCAGAGTGTTCTCTTAATGAGCTCCTGCAAAGACTTGTTATAAAAAGAGCTACAATGTTTTGCAAGAGAGAGACAGAGACAGACTGAGGTTTGAAACTAAGAAGAAAAAGAACTCTGCTTTCTGTGTTTGTACTGCCATTGTAAATAGTTATTCTGAACAATTGTATTTTTTTTATTTTACAGTTATTAATAATAAAACGCTTGTGAGTTTTAGAACTGATCCTGGTCATCCTATGTTTCCTGGCCTGTGCCTTGATGACACCGGGGCCTCAGAACCACTGGGATGAGGCCTGGTCAGTCAGACCAGGATATGTGCACAGTGCCCTCTCTAGTGCCAGCGCCATCGACGCCATCTCCATGTGCCTATCCCCCTCACCTTTTTCCCTGCAGGGGCTGGCATGGGTACCGCTGCCCCTCCCCTTTTTTTTCAGAGCTAGGGCCAGCAGCGGTGCTTCGACACCGTATATGGTGTCCATGCCGCAGGTAGTGCCCGCGTCACGGATGGCGCTGAATTCCTCTACGCCGATCTGGGTGGCAGTGTCTTCTGTGATCCTGGCCTAGACCTGCCTTTCGGAGATTCTTCTGGGGTTGAAGTGGATCTTGATGAGTCTCACCCTGTCCTGCTTTGTCGAAAATGCAGCAGATGACTCATTTTATGGGCTGGAATGCAAGCCTTCTGTTATCAGCAGAGCCTGTGTTGGAAGATCTCTTTCCAGTCTTTCCTCAGGGATATGGGGTCTGTCATTGAGGCACAGGTCAGGAAGCACAGGAAAACCAGGAGCAGTTGTAGAATTTGCAAAAAGTATTTATTTGTACTAGCAGTAACATAAAAAAAATAAACTTGTTCCACATAACTATTTACAAAGTCAGAATAGAGAAGATCCATCTGAGTTTTCCTTCAATCTCTGTGTGTCCCTTGCAAGCAATTGCAGCTCTGTCTTATAAGTATCTGCAACCCCTCTTTCTAACAAGCATCCTGTTTTTTTCTAAAATGTTCTTGTATGTTTCCCAGAACTGAGGCCCCTTTTCTACAGCTTCTGCAAAAGGCTTAAAAATTGCATTTCAGGTTAACCCCTTGAGTTTCCAATAGCTTTTTGCAATGATCGTACACTATAATTATATACATTTCAACAGTAACACTGTATGATTTCTAAACAAAGGGATCCCAATATTAGTTACATTTCCACATAATGATTTGCATATATTTTTATACTAGCTGATATGCAAGGGAGGAAAAGAAAGAGTAGCAAGGGAAGACTGAGAGACAGTGAGAAGCAAAGAATTGCGAGACTGTCAGGGTGATCAAATCCTAGGTTTCACAAGCAAATTTGATTGCGCAACAAGGCAGTCAAGACAGGAAAGGAAAGAACAGAACAGGTCCCTGCATTCAGACTCTCCATAACAACTGGGACAGGTTCCTATTCTACCCTGTCACAGGGTCCACCATAGTATTTCAGACTTCATCTGTGGACCAAAGCAGACTTCTACGTCTTGAGTTCCTACATTCCTTAGTACAAGTACACCCTGTGGAACACACTCAAATCAGTGGAGAGCCTCCCAGAATCTGACACTCCATTACTAGGGGCACATAGTCCAGTGATCAGCTGAAAGCTTTTATGGACACCTATGACACTGCTGCTAGGGCAGCTGCCTCTGGCATTTGTAGAAGGCGACTCTCCTGGCCCAGAATATCACATTTCTCACCCGATGCTCAGCAGGTGATTGTCTCCTTGACTGTGCTTATCAGTTCGACCCTCAGGTTGAGCTCTGGAGACCGGTCAGAACATCAGGGCTGCCATTTAAACAGCCAGGCTGACTCCTGCTGCCCCTCAGAGGGATAGGAACCATTGACATTTTCGTAACAGGCAGTCCTTTCAAGGTAGAGGCAGAGGAGCCTTTATCAGGAACCAACTCCTTAGCCACGAAGAAAACGCAGCAGAGGGCATGGGCCAAAATCGCCCTGTACCAGCCTCTGTGGAGCTGGCCCAGGTTCCACCTCAGCTGTCTGAGGTGGACACCTCTCTGTGGTGGTGGTGGGGCATCTGACTTTGTTTTAAAATCAGTGGAAGTCCATTCCAGCGGACATATAAGTCATCAGGATTTTCTGAGAGGGTTATTCTGCCAGTTTTGCAGAGATTTCCCAGACCTTCCACCCAGACGGCAGCTCAGTCTGTCCATCTCTTAGACCTTCTTACTTCCGAGATAGGCCTCTGCAGGAACAGGGCAGTAGAAGATGTTCCACAGCAGAACAGAACACAGGTTCCTATTTCCATTGCTTCTGGTTCCAAGATAACAGGCGGCATGTGCCCAATTCTCAGCCTTGGAAGGTTGAACAAGAACCTGTTCAGGGACGAGTTCACTAAAAGCCTGGCATTCAGGTCTTCACTACCTGGATGATTGGCTCCTAGCCAGACCATCCGGGCAGGAGACACAGGAAGCTGTCGCCATAGCTTCTCAGCTGCTCACTTCTTTGGGGGTCTGATTTGGGGAAGGCGCAAGATTCAGATGGCTCATTACATCACAGAAAACTACTCTGTTCAGTCCCTTTCGATGCAGTGGATGCTGGGACTCATGGCATCATCCGCAGCAAGCAGTGGTCTCTGACCACGCACCTGCAATCCTCTACATAAAGTGACAGAGCCTCAGACAAAATCACTCGCATGGTAGACACAGTTGGGCAAGCTTCTGCAAGATCTGCCCCTTACCATCTGAAATGTCAGATCACCATCACCATGGTCGCACTCCTGATCAGTTGGGGAGCTCAGTATCGAGACCTACACACTCAGATGTGGAGCCAGGAGGAGCCTCATCTTCTCATAAATACCTTAAAGATGGGAGCTGTCTTGTACGCTATCCAAGTCCTGAAGGATGCCCTGTGCCACAAAGTTATCCTCCTTTGGCCGGACGACAAAGCTGTGATGCATTACATCAACAAGCATGTTGGAGTGCTCCCCTACCCTCTGTGCAGGAAGGCCATGAGGATGAGAGAGTGGTGCCTCGAGCATGATGCATCAGTTCAGACGTCATGCAGTTGCTATTCTATGAGTGGGGCAGTCCGGATCTGGTCCTTTTTGCATCCCCTCTCAATGTAAAACTGCCTCTATCCTGCTTCAGAAATTCAGAACCTGGTGTCAGGATGCATTCAGACTGCAGTGGACAAGACTCTTCCTGTACACTTTCCTCCTCTTCCCTTAGTTCAGAGGGTGCTGCTCAAGTTGGAGCCACGGGGGGGGGGGTAGGATGATTCTCATCGACCCATGCTGGCCTCTCCAGGTATGATTTCCATTGATCAACAGACTGTCAGAAGTTCCCCCGAGGCAACTCTTTCTACGAGCAGACCTTCTAAAATGGGGACCTTTGGTCCATCCCAACCTGTGTTCCCTTCATCTCCATACTGAGCTCCTGAGGAGACAGAAGTGGGCAGGTTTTAGGTATCCCAGACAATTGCAGAAATCTTATTAGCTGCGCATAGACCTTCCACCAGGAAGTCTTTTGTGGTTAAGTGGAACCGTGTCTCCATCTGGTGTGCAAAGTCCCGTCTGTGCCCTTTCAGTTGCCCACCAAGTAAGGTGTTGGAGTGCCTCTTGGACCTGTCGAACGCAGGTCTGCAATACTCGGCAGTGAAGGTACACCTCTGCGTGTTTTTGGCCTATCTTGAGCCAATAGAGAACAAGTCACTGGCTCAGCTACTGTTCATCAAGAGATTCCTAAAAGGTATCCTATACACTAAACCCCTGATCAGTAGACCAGTGGTCTTATGGGATATTAACTTGGTTCTAGATTTCTCACCCGTAAACCCTTTTAGCCGCTAGCTACCGGTAGATTGAAATTTATGACCTGTAAGACAGCCTTCTTAGTGGCTGTCACTTTCACTCGCGGGGTCCCCAAAATCCATGCTTCAGTCTCAAACCCCCTTACACTGTCTTTCACGAGGTCAGGGTGGTACTCCATATTTACCCTAAATTCCTACCCAGAGTGGTTTTGGACTTTCACCTCAACCAGCCTTTTCTTCTCCCTATTTACTTCGCTGACTTCCAGAATGAAGGAGAGTACTCCCTTCATTCTCTGGATGTTAAGAGAGTTCTGTGATTCTACATATCATGGCTGGATCAGCCTGTTGCCATTAGATGTATTTCTACATGGTTAGTAGCATGTCCTCAGCGCTACTAGTACATGGCGTAGGTCAAGTTGGAAGGCCGGGTTCACACCCACTCTACCAGAGCAGTCGCGGCTTCCCTGGCAGAGATTCGTAATGTACCCATTGCAGACATCTACAAGGCAGCAACTTGGAGCTCTGTGCATACAGTACCTTTGTGAAGCACTACGTTCTGAATGTCCATGCCAGACAGCTCACTTTCTTCAGTAGGACAGTCCTTATGGACTTCTGTCCTGAGTGAGCTCTATCTCTTACCGCCCTACTTTGGGGAAGGGGGGGGATTGATTTTTAGCTCAGTACTCTTCCATTAGTGTGAATGAGTGGTGGAGACTTTTAGTCCAGGAAGATATGGAAATTACGTGTAATTCTCGATCTTCTTGGATGAAGTCTCCACCACTCATTCACATGCCCAACCACCATCCTCTGAGCTCACTCATTGTGTTTTTGGTCTACACTTCCTTGTTGTTTGGACTGTGATGACATTGTTGAATTGACCCTTCTTACATGGGTCATCTGGGCCATCTTATGCCCAGACGCTGGGGTGAAGTTTTCTTAAGTTAGTTTACATTGCACCTTCTCACTCAAAAAGGTTCTGAGGCAGTTGGAGGGTCAACGCCAAGATAGCCTATATGGCACGTGCTAGTCTTGTGGCACCACGCATGCACGATCCTGTCCTGGTGCCAGCCCTCCTGAAGATTTTTGACTTCCGTGGGGTCCTAGTGCCTCCAGTGTACTCCCATTAGTGTGAATGAGGGCAGAGACTTCGTCCAAGAAGGTCAAGAATTACGGTAAATATGTAATTTCCATTTTTTGGCTCTTGAGCTGGAAAGTGGTGGCCACCTTGGTGGGCACCTCCTCTGTCTCGGTGCTGTTCCCAGCTGGGGCCAGTGTCCGAGGGTCATTCACCAGAGGCTTCTGGGACATCCTTATGGCCCTCCAGACCGTGGGGGAGAGCCCTGCCCATTGTGGTTCCAAACACAAGCACTGCCGGCACCAGTTGTGGGACTGGGAGAGATTTGAGGCCCTCCCAGTCCATTGACTCCCCCGACTGGTCAGTGTGGGTCAAGTGCCCTTTGTTTGAGGGGCAGGTCGAAGGATCTTTGGTTCCCTATTGAGCCAGTCAACTTCGACTCTGATCAAGCAGGCCATGAAGATTTTCCTTGAGCCTGTCGACCAGCTGTCAGACAAGGTCAAGGATTTGACCCTCACAGATCCCGGTGCTCCCAGTCCTGACTCAGGAGGACATGGCTCAGTCGGTGTCCCCATCTGGTCCTTGGCGGGTGCATGCTCCAGCAGTGGGCAAGCCTTCTACACCCATGCTGCTTAATGTGACAGGTATGCGGTATACCACAACCAGCCAGAAGGCTTCCTTCGCCATTGATCCTCTGGTCAGCGGTCCAGGTCTCAGTTGAGGCATCTGTCTCAATCCCACTCAACCAGGAGTCGCCGCCACTGCTGCTCTTTGACTTCCTCATCCTTGGGTGAAGAGAGGCATTGTCGCAAGCTGCACTGGTTCTACAAGGAGCTTCCCTGGCAATAGTGGGTCTTTGCGGGGAAGGGTAGGGCTCAACCTCCTGGACATCCAGTCGGCTTGCATCTTAGCAGTCTTGCCCTCACCAGTTCACACCACACAGGTGTCTTCCACAACTGCCACTTCACCCCTTCCGGTGGAGCCGCTGCCACCGCAGCTAACAGTGGATGCTCCGACCAATGAGGCCCGTTTGGCCACTCGCTTGCCAGGCTGGCTGTCTATGCAGATCACCCAGGCCAAGGGTACCCGATTGGTCCATAACAATATATGGTGGAGTCCTTGGACGAATCAGATCACAAGTCCATGGCCTATTAAGGGACTTCCCTCCTCCACTGAGAATCGGTTGAGGAGCTGTCCAGCGAGCATGGCCTTGTGTCCTTCGTTGTGCTTCCCTGCTTAATAGCGGAGTCCATGTCAGTCCTGCTAGGGCCAGAAAAGGGCTAAGTACCTCATTACGGACATTTTGGTAGTGATGAGTCCCTTGGGTTGCCTTTTCCGTGACTGAAGCCATTTTTGGACTGGTCCTGGTGCTTTGGCAGTGTCTAGCATTCTGCCAGGCACCATCTACCTGCATGGTCTGCAGGTATGCACTTCCTATTGGGTCCTTGTCTGGGTTCTCGCACCACCCCTCCGCAGAGAGGTTGATGACGGATTCAGTGTTCTGCAAGTCTGGACACCAGGGAGACATAGACAAGCCTCTGGACAAGGAGTTCCGTAAGATTGACCATGTCGCAAAAAGAGATGTACATTGCAGCATACTTGGGTCTTGTCAGGTTTGATATTGGCCAGTTTCAGTCACTCCCTGATGGGAGTTTTGATGCAATCCTCCTGGCTGATCAGCAGTCGGCGGTGTCACTCATCCGAGACCAAAGTCAACCACTAGCTCCAGGAAGCCTTGGACATGGGCGATTCATGTACCCATGCCATGGTGGCAGCCATCTCCATGTATCACAGGGCCTGGCTGCGTCTGTCCATGTTCACAGCAGACACCCAGCACAAACTGGCCGATGTCTCTTTCTTGGGCACCAGCCTATTTGGCCTTGAGGTGAAAATAGATCTCACCTGTATTGAGAAGTCCAGTGCCACCCTGGATTCTGTGGCATCATCCCAGAAGGACTAAAGGAAGAAGCATAAGGAGCAGGCTTCCCAGTACTGGTCCTTGCAGCCACAGCTTACATGGCAGCAGCCCCAGCAGGGGCAGTTCCAGGCCTGGCACTCCAAGTCTAGGGAACTGGATCCTAAAGGGTGGGGGCAGGGGTGGTAGTGCCCCTCTGTCTGCAGTTGCTGATGTCCCCACAAAACTTGCCCACTGACGGGTTGGCTGGTGGTATCCCTCCACCTGTTCTATCCCTGTCTGCACTCCCTGTAGGAGGCTGACTACATCACTTCTTACCACATTAGCCCGAGGGTAGGTGGGTGCTGGATGTAGGTAGAGGGTTGCCTCTGGACTTCAAGGCTCTCCAGTCTTACTGTTTCCACATGCCCCAGAAGTCCAGAGTGTCACAGAACATGCTGTCCGCCCTTCAGGAGGACACTGCTCAACTCTTTGCAAAAGGGACCATAGCCCATGTCCCAGATGCCCTGGCCAGTCAGTGTTGTGTGTCCAGGTGTTTCCTGGTCTCGAAATGGAGTGGGGGTGGGGATGACAACTCATACTGGATCTGCACAATTTGAACCAGTTAATGCGGAAACACAAAATCTTCCAAGAATCAAACTTCACGATTTGTTCCCACTAATGGGTCTGTGCTGGAGACACTAGGACCCTGTAGGAGCAAAGTCTTTTTGTGCAGCCTAGGGGCCAGCATCGGTGCCAGCAATGCCTACGAGGCACATGGAGTGACATGGCTGTCATGGACTGGCCAGTAACTGATGCTGGCCCCATACCTTTCTCTGTTCTGTTTTTCCCGCTGTAGAGTGCACAGCATTGGAACACTTCAGCTTGTCATTCTGTGTCACACTGTTTCCTCAATTCATTGCCATCCATTCAACGCCATACCTTGACACAGTATTTATCGGTGTCTGCTTTATTTTCTTTGTCTTACATGATGCTGAACTTTTTCTTTCCTCCTTTTTTATTATTTTTCATATGGCGCTACGCCTGGTTCCAAGGAGCCTAGGAAGAAGTCTTCTAAGAAGAAGAAGAGTAAGTGCGGCCCTCCTATGCATTGGTGCTCCTGCGAGGTTCACATAGCTGTCCGGACCGGCACAACTCGTGTTGGATCTGCCTTGGTGCCAACCATGATATGGACAGGTGCAATGCTTGTTTCTTCATGGACTACCGCACCCTCAAGATCCACACACTTCAGTGGGATCACAAGCCCTCCACTTTTGGAGGCAGGCGTTATACCAGGGACACCAAGGTAAGATCCCTTGGCTCTTCCCCTGAGCCTTTTCCCAGTACTACAGTATATGCACTGAGGAAGACCAGATCTCCTCTATCACTCACCCCACCTGAATGATGGTAAGCCTGGGGGAGAGATCTGGTGGACAGTCTTTCTCCCCCAGGGGACTGGCTGAGCACCCCTTCCAGTCCATTGGCCCTTTGGGGCATGAGACACCACCGGTGGGGAGGTTGAAGCTATATGCTGCGCCTACACCAATGGGCACCTTGGCATTGCACCTGGTGCTTCAAACAACATGAAGTCTTGCTGTATTCTGACAATAGCAGTGAGTCCCAACCTTCGAACTGCCCCGGAGATGAGAGTTAACTTTCCATGCCAGGCATGGAACGCTGAGCTCAAGCTCAGTTGAGACTCTGTCTGTTGCTGTTTGAACTCAAACCGTCAGATTCTTTACTCTGCCTCACTGAACAGTCGCTCTGGAGATTTCTCCTTCTGCTCGGTTCAATTTGTCGGTTAAAGTACCGTTTTTCTCGGTTTTGAACCGAATTTAAACCGCAACCTGTCTGTTCAGTCTCTGTCTGTGGTATTCGTGAGTACTAGATAGGTTTATATTGTTTCTATTCTGCGTGGAACTTGTAAACGGTTCATCGATTCGGTTTGAACCTATCAAGTTGCTAAAAAATCTTTATTTGAAATTTTAGAGTGTGGTTACCGGTTCTTATCGGTTCTAAAAAACAGATTTTATTACGTTTTTTTCCATGACCCTGACACGGTCAAGGAACGATAAGAGGGTCTTCTGGCGGATTGCCATTAAAAGGGTAAGTTTGGTTAGGACTGGCACAATGTCTGAGAAACCCAAAAGAAAAACCGGGTCCACTGGGTTTCAACACTGCAGTGTGTGTAAGGAAGTCTTTGCCAAGGCTGATCCCCACACCACCTGTGTTTATTGTCTGGGGTTTGACCACTTCAATGCAGACTGCCAGATTTGTAAAAATTTCTCTTCGGCTACCCTAGAAAAACGAGTTGGTAGGCTCAGGGAAAGGGAGGCCAGAAAGTCAGCTGAACCGGATGGCCAGCCCGGTTCAGTTCAAACCGAACCAGAAGAAGTGCCCTCTGACCAGGGTGAGACTTCTTCGGGCAAAAGGAGATCCGATTCCGAGGAGTTGGTTCCAGCTAAGAGAACAAGAAAGGAAAAATCAGCTGGTGTGGATCCAAAACTTTCTTCTCCAACCGCTGAAGAAATAGCCAAAGCGATTAAAATTGTCCAGTCGCTTTCCCCGGTTCCGACCGAACCGGCACCATCAGGTAAGCGTACGGTTCGGCCGGTTCCACCGGTACAAGAGTATGATTTAGAGGAATATTATGAACCGGAGGAGAGGAAGAGGAGTATGAGGAGAGTGACTGTGGATTTGAAAGTCTGGATGTGCCCATTGACCCGGACATCTCCCCAGACAGACCTTCAGGAGTGTCTCCTCCTAGGCTTTCTAAGTCCCCTTCTCATTTTATGTTTTATTAAAAGTGGCTGAAACCCTCCAGCTCCCTATGGAGGAAGCTGTGGATGATCAAGAGGAGCCTGACTATGTGGAAATGATGGATATCCCAGAGTCTAGGAGACTGTCTATTCCTTTGCATAAATCTTTGGGAAACAGACAGTTAAAATTCTAAAACTCCTCACTATACCTCCTGTGGATAAGAGAATGGACAAGAGGTACACATTGTCAGGCTCTGATACGAAGTTCCTTACACAATAATGCAGCCATGTTGGGGTAGTGCAGGCTGCAGCCTGTGACAAGGCAAATATTCCCTTGGCTTCACACCCCCCTGACAAGGACTCCAGGAGGATTGATGCCATGGCAAAGAAACAGTACATGGCAGCATCCTTGGGACTCAGACAGGCAAATTATATGGCTTATGTTGCTAGATATCAGAAATCCAGATGGGATACTGTTATGGCTCTAGCAAACAGGTCCCTGGCCAGCTTGCCAAGGAGCTGGAGCAGGTGGCTGCTGATGGTATTGAGGCATCCAAGGTGCAATTCCATGCTGCAGTGGACTCTAATGATGTGTCATCAAGAGTTATGGCTACATCTGTGGCACTAGCAGAATGGCTTGGCTCAGATATACTAGCCTGTCACAGGATACCCAGACTAAGGCCATGGATTTTCCTGTTGTGGGTAATTCTCTGTTTGGGGAGCAGACAGAGAATTACATGAAGAAAATGGATGAGTATAGGACCACCTATAGGAGTGCACAGGCCAAGGAAAGGCGGGCCACTCGTCAAAGGCAGCTTTCCAGGGGCAGGGGCAGGCCTTTTCATAGGCCTTTTTACCAAGCCCAGGCCTCCTCTTCTGCTTATACCCAGAGGGGGTTCTTTAGAGGGAGAGGCAGATGGGGTACAAGCAGGCCTGCTTCCACCCCTCCGCCCAAAGCCCCTGCCAAGCAGGCACCCTGATGGGGTTGCCAGGCCCGATTCTCAGCTACCTGTAGGGGGCAGGCTGGCTTACTTTGTCCAGGACTGGAAGTCTCTGACATCAGACAAGTGGATCCTGGAAGTAGTAAGCCAGGGACTGGTTCTCAGCTTCAAAAAATTTCCAAAGATGAGAACCAGATGCTTTCCACCTGCAAATCCACCAGAGGCACTTGCCCTAGAGGCAGAGGTCTCTTCCTTCCTGGCTGTCAGAGCTGTGGAAAGGGTTCCACCCCTACACCAGGGCAAAGGATTGTACTCCAGGTACTTCCTTACCCCAAAAAAGACAGGAGAATGGCGGCCCATCCTGGATCTCAGATATTTAAACAAGCACCTTTTAAAACCAAAATTCAAAATGGTGACTCTGGGAATTATTCTACCCTCTCTAAGGCCAGGGGACTGGCTAGCATCCCTGGACCTCAAGGATGCCTACTTCCATATTCTCATCAGAAGCTCCCATCGAAAGTACCTCAGGTTTGAGCTACCCGCAGGCCATTACCAGTTCAGAGCAATGCCCTTTGGCCTCACCTCTGCTCCAAGGATATTCACAAAATGCCTGGCAGTGGCAGTTGCTTCCCTAAGAATGCAAAAAATTGCCGTCTTCCCTTACCTGGACGACTGGCTCATAGTAGGCCAGTTTCCAGACCAAGTCAAGGTTACATCTACAGATAACTCAGCAACTGCTCACCTCTCTAGGTTTCCTTCTGAATCTTTCAAAGTCAGTTCTAGAGCCTGTCCAGCTCCTCACCTTCATAGGCGCAGAGCTGAACACAGAGAAAGCCAGAGCCTTCCTTCCTTTGGACAGGGCAAGGACCCTGGTCTCTCTGGCCTCCTCATTCACCCTGCAGGTCTCTAGACCAGCAAGGCATTTTCTACAGCTCCTGGGGCACATGGCTGCTTCTACAGCAGTAGTGCAGGGAGCAAGATTTCAGATGAGGGACATCCAGTTCCTTTTGAGAGCCTTTTGGTCTCAAAGGAAAGACCCTCTAACCAAATTGATCCAGTAACTCGTACCCTGATCCAGGCCCTACAGTGGTGGCAGGATCAGAGCAATCTGAGACAAGGGGTTCCCTTTGTCACTCAGTCTCACTCCTTAATCCTTACTACAGATGCATTCCTCTTGGGGTGGGGAGCTCACATGGGCGACCTCACTACCCAGGGATTGTGGTCCCCTCAGGAATCTTTGCTCCACATCAATCTGTTGGAACTCAGAGCAGTTTTTCTAGCACTTCAAGCTTTTTCCAAATCTGTTCAGAACAAAGTTGTACAGGTCAGAACAGACACCACCACCACAATGTGGTACATCAACAAACAAGGAGGCACTCGGTCTATGGCCTTGTGCACCGAAGCAATGAAGTTGTGGTCTCTGGCTTACTCCCTGAACACCTCCCTCACGGCAGTTCACCTCCCAGGCATTACTCCCTGGATATCCAGGCTAGGAGCGATGCTCGGTTTGGCACAGCTGTGCTTCAGAGCCTATTTCCTAAGTAGGTTCTGTTCCTCCTCCATGGAGGTACTGCTTGGTAGTCTGCTATTGTCAGAATACAGCAAGACTTCATGTTGTTTGAAGAAAAAAGTACTCACCTTAGTAATGTTGTTTCTTCTAATGGAGTCTTGCTGTATTCTGACCTCCCCGCCTTCCCCTCTCAGAACCTTTGTTTTTTGGGATGTGGGTGGGCAGTGGCAGTGTTGGCACTCAGGAGGCGCCCCTCCTTTTTTGTTATCACCCTTTCTTTGGGTGAGTGGGTGTTGTGTTATTTCATTTTTGGGTCTCCTGACTTGAGTCTTTGTTTTGGGACCAAAAATGTGTTGTTATGCTAGTATAGGTTTACAGCTTCCACACAGGACCTCGGTGAATGTAGCTCGAAAAGATCTGACGGTTTGAGTTCAAACCGCAACAGACAGATTCTCAACCGAGCTCAAGCTCAGCATTCCATGCCTGGCATGGAAAGTTAACTCTTTCATCTCCGGGCAGTTCAAAGGTTGGGACTCACTGCTATTGTCAGAATACAGCAAGACTCCATTAGAAGAAACAACATTACTAAGGTGAGTAATTTTTCTTCCTCAGCTTCTGGTATTCAGGCCGTTACTGGTGAGCACAGCAGTGGCAACTGCAAGGCTGGTCCCCCTCGCTGCACCATTTGTTCTGCCAGCAGAGGGAAGGCCTCCCTAGCTGGTCTTTCTCAACAGCTTGACATCCTCTGGATATCTTTCCCCAAGCAGTCTGATGATCTGGGGGAGAATGTCAGGGGGGCCTCTGGCTTGCTGTGGAATCTGACATTGACAGGGGCATTCCTGGGCCTGGTTCTGGGTCTAGGTCGGGAACTCCTGGGGTTGTGGTGCTTGTGGGCTGCACTAGGGTCAGTACCCCTATCAATACCGTTCGCACTACTAGTTCAGGTCTTGGTGCTGTTCCCGATGCCGCTACTAACCCTGATGCTGTTCACAGTGCCAGGGAGGAAATCGGTGCCATTCGTGGCGCCATTTCCAGCACTTATACCCTTAAGGACTCTGTCCTGCGGTCTGGGCCTAGCCCAAGGGTCTGGCCCAGTTCTGGTTAGGGGAGAACTTTTAGAGGTCAAGTCAGCGGCTCGCTCCTTGTCCAGAGTAGGTGGCAACCCTGGCAGGAGTTGCAGTGCTGACTTAGCCCTTTCCTTCTCTCTGGAACCATCTGGCCCTGTCATTGATGGTGTCTGCTTTATTTTCTTTGTCTTACATGATGCTGAACTTTTTCTTTCCTACTTTTTGCCCCATGAGAACTGCACAGCTCCGGTTACCCCATCTGGTCCCCCTCCCCCTCAGCACCATCCCGATTGGTCCACAGCCATTGGCCATTTGCTGACGGGCAAGTTTGCCGAGCCGTCCCCTAGGGAGAGGTCTCTTGATCATTAAGACAGCCCTGGCAGAGGACCCAGCCTAGTCCTGCATGACCCTCCTATTCCTACCACTAGTCAGAGTACCAAACTTACCACCCAAGAAGGGCAGTACTGGCTCACCCTGTGGGCAGTGTTGGTTCCTTCAGCCCTCTTTGGGGGTAACCACAGAAAAGCAGGGACTCCTCATGGGTCTGGCAGGGCTCAAGATCAATCAGGGGCAGGCAAACGGACGCTCCCATGGCCTGGGAGCAGGAAGGCACCCCAGCAGCTCACACCTGGCCCTGTGGGAGACCCCAACCCCTCCTACTCATCTCCTGGGCCCCTGTTCTGAGAACTGTTCAGGATGATGGCTGGTGCTTTTTCCTCAGTACCACCGTACAGACCAGGCCATTCCCATCCTGAGGTCCCTGCGACTCCACCTCCTGATTCCAGCTCCTCATCTTCTCCCACTTCCTCCTCTGAGAAAGAGGGCACCTCTTTTCATCTTCCCTACGATGCTGAGAACACTCAGTACCAGAAGTTCCTTGGAGAGAAGATGTAGGAAGGTCGGTCTGCACCATTTCTCTGGTCAGGATCCTGCTAATCTGGTACTGTCATTTCTTGAGGAATAAGTCGGAGACTCAACAGTCATCCCTCCATAGTCTCTGTTTTTCACGGAGGCCTCTGTTGATGTCTGCCTCCATCCCTCTGCACCTTCTCCAGCCCCAAGGGATGTCCAGCACAAGTATTATGCTTCCGTGGGTTCTCTAGGTGTCATACCACGTCCTTCTTCTTGGATTCTGCTCCTGGACATCCCCTCTGGGCATAGGCACCCAGTGCATGCCCGGCTCCCTTACTCTGACTATGCAGAATTTGGTTTCTTGGGTAGATTCTGCTAATAGCTTGGCAGAAGACACCAGGAGAAAGGACTGCTGTGTGACTGAACTTCTCTGCTGGGACTAAAGTAGAAGAATTTTGTACTTGGACCTTTAATTTAGGGTAAAAAAAAACTAACATACAAAAAAAAAAGTGTGTGTTTGGTTTAACTGAACTGAATGGGTATCTGAAGAGTTATCTAGGTGTAAATCTCAGGTGACTGAAAGGACTTAACTGCTGTGAGGTTTAAATTACTTGTAGAAAGATCTGGTAAGTAGGGGAAGTGGCTTAGCTAGAAGGAAGCTACATTTAAAGACTGCCTTAGAAAGATTCTGCTAATAGCTTGGCAGAAGACACCAGGAGAAAGGACTGCTGTGTGACTGAACTTCTCTACTTTGACTATATTGCCCTCCTTCCCCCCACCCAAAGCTAGTTCTATTTTTATAGGCACAGGATTTGACTGACAACAGGAACTTCCTGTTTAGGGGCAGGAAGTGAGTGATCACAGAACCACCAAGGACCCACCATCGTAGAAGGGCAAGAGGAGCTCTCCGGCCCCCTCTAGCTGCTGGAGGTCTGCCTCTGAGCAAGTAAGTGGTCTACTGAGAAATATAGGATATTCTTGTCTCAGAACAGGACAATCAGGAGCTTAAATGGCACACAGGCAGAAAGTAAGGAGAGAGAGAAAAAAACAGAGGAAAGAGTAAGGATTGCAAACAGTTAAGGGGCCAGAAATAAGACATGATTGGAGTGGTGCAGTGCAGTGGCTGTGGAGCAGCAGTCTTCGGGAGATGTTCTGGAGGATGCGGTGTTGTCCCATCTGCAGGCACCTCTCTGGGCTGAGGGAGGAGGTTGCTCATCTCCAGGCTGAGTTGGCCAGGATTTGTGGGACCTCCTCTTCCATCCAGGGACCACCAGTGCCCTGCCGTTGCCTCAGAGGTTGCCAAGAAGAGGGCGGTTGGACCACAGTGGGCTCAGGGAGGTGAGGGTGGTGGAACAAGGCGCATCCCTCCAGTTGTACCTCTCCACAATTCCTATGCCATTCTGGCAAAGTGTGGTTCCTCTATGGAGGCACCCACAGTGGAGACCAAGGAGGATGCTGGGAACCTCCACAAAGGAGACCCACAGGAGGGTGGCAGGGGACTCTGCAGGGGAAGGAAACAACTCCTGGTGGGGGACTCCATTGTTAGGAAGGTAGAACTGGGGGAGGAAGGGGAGAGGGAGGTAAGGTGCCTGCCTTGTGCCATGGCTTGGAGGGACAGGGAGCGAATCCTCAGGATTGCCAGAGCAGCTGCACAGGGGAAGGAGCTGGATGTCATTGTCCACCTAGGGACAAATGACCTGGCTAAGAAAAGGATTAGAGAAGTGCAGGAAGAGTTTGTGGAATTGTGGAGGGCCTTGGTCAAGTGGCACTGCGGTAACCTTCTCAGAGTGCTACCCATCTATGGCATGGAGAGGCTAGGGTGTTCCGCACCATGGGATTCAATCAGTGGTTGAAAACTGTGTGGAGCTCAGGATTTGGCTTCATTGGGGACTGGGGTCCACCTGGAGTGATGCAAGCCTATACTGGCATGATGGGCTGCATCTGTCCAGGAGGGAACCAGGATCCTAGGTGATAGGTTTAAATGCTTCATTGGCAAGCTTTTAAACTAGCCAAGGGGAGGCACTGAAAGGAGCAGGAAAATCCTAGCCCCCAAATAATCACAGTAGTAAGTGCAGCAAACACCAACATAGAGGTGTCGATAGGAGAAGGGCAGGGTAAATGGAGAAAGTGACAAAGGCAAGAAGGACAGGGATGGGGCAAAAGGGAGTAAGACCATCAGGAAATGGAGGTAATGAGTACCAATGCCCGTAGTATGGGCAACAAGCTCCTGAGCTGGTGGCCTAATGGAAGAGGATGCCTGGATATCGTGAGCAGTCACAGAAACATGGTACACAGAGAACCATGACTGGATGTTAACATACCAGGGTACATAACCTGCAGGAGAGACAGGCAGGGGAGAAGAGGGGGAGGAGTAGCTCTCTATGTAAAGGAAGGGATAAAAGCAATTGAACAAAAGAGTAAACAGGGAGCAGAGGAGGCACTGTGGGTCACCTTGGAGACTGGAAAGGGCACCACAATCCGCACAGGGGTTGTGTACAGACCCCCATGTCAGGGGGAAGGAATGGACAAGGATATGATAGAAGGCATTCTTAGAATGGCAGAGAAAGGGGAGATACTGTTGATGGGAGACCTGAATATGCCAGATGTTAACTGGAGCACATTTGCTGCAGCCACATCCAAGAGCAGGGCCATTCTTGATGCCCTACAGGTGGCAGGCATTAGACAGCTAGTTTGAACCCACTCGTGAGGGAGCAATCTTAGACCTCGTACTCTCAAATGGAGGCAGTGAGGATCTCAGATCTAGAAGTGGGTTGCCATCTGGGACAAGCGACCATCAAACATTGTGGTTCACGTTAAACTCAGCTACAGAGTCAAGCCATACAAAAGTGAGGGTACTGGACTTTAGGAGGGGTGACTTTGGCAAGATGGGAGAGTGCCTCAGAAAAGCAGTAGCAAACAGGCTAGAAGGAGGTGTTGAGCAACAATGGGGAATTATCAAAACTGCCATCACAGAGGCAACAAGCCTTTGTGTGAAGTAAATAAACAAATCAAAACGAAAGAAAAAGCCACTATGGTTCTCAAAAGAGGTGGCCGTGAAAGTCGGGAAGAAAAGGATAGCATTCCGGAAGTATAAGGAAACACAGAAGGAGCAGGACAGACAGCTGTACCAGTTAAGGCAGAAGGAAGCTGGGAGGGAAGTCAGAATAGCAAAGGCCCAAACTGAGGAAAAGATAGCCAACTCAGTTAAGAAGGGGGATAAAACCTTTTATAGGTACATCAGCGAGCGTAGAAAGACAAAGGGAGGGATAGTGAGGCTGAATAGAATGAACGGTGGGTGGGCAGAGGGGGACAGTGAAAAAGCAGGAATACTGAACGAATATTTCTGCTCAGTATTCACAAAAGAGGAGGGGGAAGTGCCTAATCCAATTAACAGAAGCACTCTTGATAGGGGGGTCGATCCCAGTCCTTTCACAGAAGAAAGGGTTCTGCAAGAACTCCTAAAACTGAAGGTGGACAAAGCAATGGGTCCTGATGGAATTCACCCCAGAATTCTAAAAGAATTATGGGAGGAACTAGTGAAACCACTGGCTACTCTTTTTAATAAATCATGGGAGGATGGTGTGGTACCCGAGGACTGGAGGAAGGCGGATGTGATTCCCCTTCACAAAAGTGGGACCAAGACAGAGGCAGGAAACTACAGACCTGTCAGTCTGACCTCTGTGGTAGGGAAAGTGATGGAGTCACTTCTGAAGGAAAGAATAGTTGAGTACCTAGAGGCCAGTGGAGCACAGGACCCAAGGCAGCATGGGTTCACAGCGGAAGGTCATGTCAGACAAATCTATAGATTTCTTTGACTGGGTGACCAAAGTAGTAGACCAGGAGGGGCTGTGGACATGGCCTACCTAGACTTTAGCAAGGCATTTGACACAGTCCCACACAAAGATTAATAGTCAAATTAACCAGCCTGGGAGTGGGTCCCAGGGTGGTAGCCTGGGTAAAACATTGGCTGGACAACAGGACACAGAAGGTATTTGTAAATGGAGTCCACTCTGAAGAAAGGGGGTTACTAGTGGGGTACCACAGGGTTCAGTATTGGGTCCAGTCCTTTTTAATGTCTTTATCAGTGACATTGCAGAGGGACTGGAAGGAAAAGTATGCCTTTTTGCAGATGACACAAAGATCTGCAACAGGGTTGATACACAAGGAGGCATGGAAAGGATGAAAAGGGATTTGGCAAGGTTGGAGGAATGGTCAGAAGTATGGCAGCTATGATTCAATGCAAAGAAGTGCAAAATAATGCACCTGGGAAACAAGAACCCAGGGGAAGAATACACAATGGGTGGGAGGTAGTAACAGCAACAAAAAAGGAAAGGGACCTGGGGGTAATCATATCAGATGACCTTAAGGTTAGCAAGCAATGAGAAGGCTGGGGTATACTGGGATGTATAGGAGAGGCATCATCAGCAGAAAACAGGAAGTTGTTATTCCTCTGTACAGACAGTTGGTGAGACCCCATCTGGAGTACTGTGTCCAGTTCTGGAGACCCCATCTCTGCAAGGACATAGACAGGATAGAGGCAGTCCAGAGGAGGGCAACTAAAATGGTGCAGGGTCTGCAAGAGAAGCCGTATGAGGAGAGACTAAAGGAGCTTAATATGTATACCCTTGAGGAAAGAATGGAGAGGGGGGACATGATAGAAACTTTTAAGTACCTCAGTGGAATCAACAAAGCTCAAGAGGGTAGCATCTTTCAGAAAAAGAGATGTGCAAGAACAAGGGGACACAATTTAAAGATAGAAGGAGGGCGGTTCAGGGGCAATGTGAGGAAGTATTATTTCACAGAGAGGGTAGTGGATACATGGAACAGCCTTCCTGAGGAAGTTGGGGTCTAAAACTGAGGAGAATTCAAAATGCAAGGGACAGACATAAGGCAATTCTTGGGGGGCAGGAAGAAATAGGCTGTTGGTTAACTAGGATCTGCGGCCAATCCTGTAGGTAGGGAAATGGGCAGACTAGATGGGCCTAGCGGTCCTTATCTGCCGTCAAAGTCTATGTTTCTAGATGTTTTGGGGTTTTTGGTGGCATGCACCATGCTGTCCACCTCGGCTCATCAGGCACCCTATGGCAGGCACTTGTGGATGACTTTAGGTCAGCTCCTAGCATCACTGCCAGAGTGCAAGGCAAGCAGGCAGGCTATTTGCCTTTCTTCCCAGGGCCCAGAGCTGCCTAGGCACCAAGCAAGGGCATCTTATGCCAGCTAGGTAGCTTTCAGGCTAGTAAGAACAGCAGTCTGCATCTGGCAGATGTCATGGCTTTTTCTTTCCAGGTTGGCAGCTCTGGCCCGGCTAAGGGTGTTCAGCTTCCACTTCAAGAGGACTCGCTTCTCCCACAGGGTCATGCATGAGCTGTCTGGGTGCCTTCCTGCTCCTGGGCCATGGGAGCCTCCATCTGCCTGCCTCTGATTAATCTCGAGACCCGCCGGACCCATGAGGAGTCCCTGCTTTTCTGTGGAACAACCATTACCCTCAGGGTGAGCGAGCACTGCCCATCTTCCCTTGTCAGTCTTCACCATTCATTATTGCTTGGGTTTAAGCTGGGGGCGCGCACCCACCACGGGAGTTTTTTGGAGAGGAGTCGGCGCCGCCCCCGAGAGTGACGCACTATGTGGTGTGTGACAGGTGGCCGTTAGGCGCCTCCTCCATCCCAGTCCTGTTTCTCTCGCCGTCAAGACTGCACCTGCTCTGCGGAGTCGGAATTGTTTTCTGTGCCACTAGGCCGTATTGTCGAGTTAGATGTCTTCGCTTTCTCCTGCATCCTGGTTTGTTCTCGACGTCGTCTGGTAAGATCGTTTCATTTATTATTTTTTTGACGACACTGGGAGCTTTTCTGTTTTAAAAAAGTTTATTTTGCATCATGTCTGGTTCGGGAGTTAAATGTAAGTCGAAAGTGGGCCATGCTCCTATGCGTTGGTGCTCCTGTGGCCAGCATTTTTCTGTTACGGCTGTCATGATGTTTGTCTTCGGTGCCTGGGACCTAATTATGATATGGATAGATGCGATGCCTGTTTCTCGATGGAATGCTGTGTTCTCGAAGTCCACACGTTCAAAATCGGCAAGGCCCTGACGATTTTTGTAGGATGGCGTCATTCTCGGGCTTCCCAGGCCAGGTCTCTAGACCCTCATCCGGGTCCCCTCCCAGGCCTATACGGTCTGGTGAGGAGGACTCTCCTCATCTTCTAGCCTTGCAGAGGAGGAGGCCTCTTTTGCGGTGTCGGGGGAACACCGTTGTCCCTCCTAGGGCCACGGTGGGGACACTATCTCGGCTGTCGCCTCTTCCGAGGTGCAGGCTCCCCCAGTGTCTTGGCCCACGGTTGCTGGGTCTGGCATTGGTGGACCCTTGATACTGCCTTCCGGCACCATCTCAGATCCCAGCACCGTTTGTGGTGCCGGTGATTGGGATGGCGCCATGCTTTGGTTTGATTCTCGGCACGCTTCAGCCTTGCCGTGGGCCGGTCTACTCTGTGGCGACACCGTTGTGTCCCTGTGCTGCGGGCGGTGCCATGGGTTCGCTGGAGCCATGGTTGGGGCCGGGTTCTGGAGTTGTTGTTGGTGCAATGGGAACGGACGGCACCGCGGGTGACACTCGCATAGTTTGCGGCGCTGTTTCTTAGGGGACTCTTGGGGTGGCCAGCATCGAGGTCCTTCTGGTCGACTCTTCCTCGGAAGTGGACGATTCAGACGTGGACCCGTCCTGGCTCCCTGACTGTTTGGGATCAGAGTCTCCTGTGGAGCGCGGTGTCAGGCGGCAGGAGACCTCAGGATCAACAAGCTCTCTCACTGGCGTCGAGGAGGAGGGCATCTTCTGAGTCTGAGGGGTTGAAGGGACAGGGAGAGGAGCATCGAGTTCTGCCTGCTACCCCTTGGGGTGTAGGGAGGCGCCGTAGCGCCGAGCCCCACCTGTCCCTCTTAGACTCGAGGGACCTCTCCAGTGGCATTGCTGTGGGTTGTCCTTCTGGATCCATGCAACCCCAGGTGTGTCACAGGGGAGATTCCCCTTCTAGGCTCTTCCAGAGTTCGCATCCCCAGGGTTCCGTTCTGTGACCTGGTTTGATATCTGGGACCCCGCCAACTCGGGCTCCGTTCCCCAGATTTCAGAGCCTTAGCAGAGGACAGTTGCCTCCTCGTAGGTGCCCCTCTCTCATTCCTCTGCAGCCACCCCCCTCTCTTCCAGGCCATGTCGGTCCTATGGGCCCATTATCCTGGGAGATGTTCAGAAGTACTGCGGTGGCCTTCCCGTCATATGTTAGATACATGCATGAGCGGGTATTTCGTCTGTCCCCACCGCTGCAGTAGTCCTCTGAACACTTGAGTTCCTCAACCTCCTCGACACCCTCGTCGGAGGGAGAGGAACCCTTTGCTCACCTCTCGTCCGATGCTGATTTCACTGAATATCAGCACTTCCTATCGAGGATGGTTAGGGATCTTCGTAACTCACTTGTCAGAAGAGATAATACCGAGTGGGAGACGCGTGAATTCCTTGGTGAATTCAGTGCTCTGCATTTGATGGTGCTGTCCTGGCCTGTCCCTTTCTAGGAGGTGTCTAGCCGCACCTGGCAGTCTCCAGCCACCCCTTTCCCAGCCCCGGTAGACTACAGGAGGAGGTATTGTGCCCCAGCTGAGTCTCTAGGTACTCTTCCCAGCCCACCCTCAGGGATTGCGGTTCCTAGAGACTCACTCCGGCGTCACCACCTGGTGCACAACCATCCGCTGGACTCAGATTCCTTACAGTTTGACCGGTGGGGGCGAAGAGTGTTCTCTTCTTCTCGTGCGATGTTGTGCATTGCACCTCATCAGGCTCACCATGCTGTCTACAACAGGCATCTATGGTCAGTGCTATCTCAGCTTCTAGCATCTATGCCTGATACAGGGCAGTCTAGACAAGCCATTGCCCTCTCCTCTATAGGCCTGGAACTGGCAAGGCATCAAGCAAGGGCATCCTATGACGCTAGTGAGGTGGCTTCCAGGCTTGCGGGGGACAGCGATCTGCATTAGGCGGACGGCATGACTTCGCCTATCAAGGTTATCACCCCTGGCCCCGCATGGGGTGGTTCGCTCTGCCTTCCGAGGGACCCGCCTTTATTCCACCAGGGCTAGGAGGTTTCTGCAGGGGCTTCCTCCATTTCCATGGGACACCTCCTAGCTCTCTTCAGCCTTAGGCTTCCTGTCTTGTAAGGCCAGGGTCTCTTCCTTCTGTTTTTCAGCAACAGGGGGCTGAGGGTTTTGTTCCCTCAGAGTTTTCCTAGTCCCCCTTCTGGAGGGCTTGGTACTCACACAAGCAGTAATGAATGGTGAAGATTGACAAGGGAAGATATGAAAATTACGTACCTACCATAATTCTTGATCTTCTCTTGTATCTTCACCATTCATTACTGATACCCGCCCACCTTCCCCTCACGGGCCTCCTTCTTCGGCGTCTCCTCCTCCCTGCTCGTTCCTCCTCCCTCCTTTCTTGGCCTTAAAGCCTAAATATTAAAAAAAAAAAAAGAGAGATAGAGAACATTTTTTTAGCTTTTTGTTCTTCTCTCTGAATGGATCAACTTCTCTGAGAAGGAGAGGGGAATGAGTAGGATTTATTTCTGTCCTGAGGGAACTCTTTCTGATTGCCCCGCGGGTGACCTCTTGGCTCCTTCTTAAGCCATGTTGTTCATTTCACAATTAAAGAAGCCGTTCCTTAGATGGTTCTGTTCCTTTTTCAAGGTCCACTCTGGCATGTCTGAATCTCCTATTTGCATTAGCCTCTGCTAAGTTAAACGCTGTCCTGGCACTCCAGTTGCTTGAACTGGTAATCTTCTTTACCTTGCCTTCAGGGAGTCAGACTGAGTTCCCACTCTATTCTTTCCACAAAGGGGTGCCCTCTGTAGGGCTTCAAATACAACCCCTCTCTTCACACACAACTGTGTTAGCACGTAACAGGGTGCTAGTGGGCTTCCTTACCCTTCCTGGTTGAGCACTCTCCTTCAGAACAGATTTCTGCCTTGGCAGTGTGTGAGCTCTCGGCTGGAGTGTAAGGGGTTGGGGATGGCGGGAGGTGCAGAGAGTCTGCCTTCGGTGTACTAAGCTGTGCAAAAGGTTCAGTTGAACCTTCTTCATCAGTTTTTGCTAAATGGGATCCTTGCTCTCTCTCCTTGATTCCGAGCTTATGAGCCTACAAGTCAAATTTTCACAGCCTGGTAGAACTTCTCCCCCCTCCCAACGCCTCTCCCTCTCTTCTTCTTCCTTCTCCTCTCTCTTTCCCCCATCTTTTCCTCCCTCAGAGCCACCCCAGGAGTGAGGCCTGTGGTCCCATAGGGTAGGTTCTCCTCTTTCCTGTCCTCTACCGGCTTATTCCTTTTTAAGTTTATATCCTTTCATTTATCTGTCCCTTGGCTCTCTTGCCTCGCTCTCCTTTTTTCTCATTATTATTTCGCCTCTTAGGCTAACAGAACTGGGATGGAGGAGGAGTCTGCGGTGCCGTTGGCGCCAACTCCTCTCAAAAAAAAAAAACAACTCTCATGGCAGGTGCGCACCTCTGGCTTATACCCAAGAAGTAATGAATGGTAAAGATACAAGAGAAGATCAAGAATTATGGTAGGTACGTAATTTTCATTTCTTGGGGATTAAGTTTGGTACTCTGTCCATTGGTAGTAATAAAGGGTGAAGATTGCTTGCTGGAGGCTATGAAAAGTATGTACTTACCATAATTCTTGATCTTCCAGGATATCTTTACCATTTATTACCATGCTTTCCCAACATCCCCCACTAATATGGGAGCCAGGTCCTCTGGGCAGCTCACCCTATCTCTTTTCTTCTTTCTCTTTCCCATCGTCTTGCCACTCCTTTGCAGGTCCCCCCCCCCCCGGTGGCCTTCTCTGCTTGACAGACAACTACACCCCTTTTCCTTTTGGAAAAAAGGTGGGATAAGAGAGAAATACCCCATATGGGAGTTGCTGTTTCTCATGTAGCTATATTATAGGGGTGTGTTAGTGCCCCTGTAGTTAGGGTTGAGTAGGCTTTTTAATGTTAAACCCCAGTTTTTACACCCTAATAACTTTGGCATCATTTGACTAAATAGCCCAAAATTTGGCATGCAGTCAGGCTATCAGAGTCTTAACACATGAAAAGTTCCATGACTGCATCTTGTTCGGTTTTCAAGATAGGGAGTGCCAAAAAACAGAAAAAAAGTTATGTTTGGTTTCCCTGTACTTAACATTTCCTAAACAGCTGTTTATCTCTTTCAGCCCTAATTGAAAGGGGAAACCTGTTACACTCAAGGGCATTTCTAACAGGGTTGAAAATTGCCTTTGCCATTGTTATGATATGGCCCAGGTTAAACTAGAAGGAAGGGTACATGCCCACTCCACCAGAGCAGTCGCCACTTCTCTGGCAGAGATCCCCTCTGTATCAGTTCAAGAAATTTGCAGTGCCGGAATTTGGAGCACAGTGCACATCTTTACCAAACGCAGTGCCGTTGATGGCCATGCCAGGCAGAATGCTACTTTTGGCAGGAAAATTCTGAATGGATTACTATCCTGAGTGAGTACTGAGCTCCGATCTCACTAGTCCCAGGGGAGTTTTTTCTGAGCTTGGTACTCTGACCCACAAGTGGGAAATGATGGTGAAGATTGATTCTTGGAAGATATGTAAATTAATGAACATACTGTAATTGTTGATCTTGCAGAATATCTTTACCACTGATCCCCACCCCCCCCCCACCACCACCACCACTCCCTCTCCAGTACTTTTGTGTTATGGTCTTCACCACTTTGTACTTACTTTGGGCTGTGAAAACACACTGTTACTCGGTTTGGTGGCCCTTCCTATATGGGCCACCAGAGCTGTCTTATGCTCTTGGTTTAAGTGCACATGTTACTCATTAGGTTCATGGTGCTCACTGGCTCTGTAAAAAAGTTACTGAGGCAGTTAGGGGCTGGTGCCGCTTTATGCCAGTGGGTGTGTGCAGTAACACACTTGTGGCATCTTGCATCATCAGTTCCCAACAGAAAAGTTCCAAGTGCCACTGGCGCAGACCTCAAATGGTAAATAATGGCGGAGATGAGGCAGTATAGCGCAGTGGTTTAAGGCTCTGAGCTGCAAGTCTGGAGACCTGGGTTTGAATCCAACAGCCCCCACTTGTATACTGTGTGACCCTGAGCAAGTCACTTAACTTCCCTGTGCTCCCAGGTTGCAACTGTAAACAAGCTTTCAGCTTAGTGCGTCTCACCTGGTTAAACAATTGGGAAAAAAGATATTCTGGAAATCAACAATTACAGTAAGTACATAATTTTCATACCTTCCAGAATATCTTGTCTATAGGTTACCACACGTGCCCATCATCCTGCTGACTAATTCTAGCATTATTCTTTTAGTCTTCTTCCCTTTGTACTTGATTTGGGCTGTGATGACACTGTGTTACTGGGTTTGGATTGCCTTCTTTCACAGGCCACCTAGGCTATTTTATGCCCTTAGGTTAAGTGCCTAGGTTACTCTTTAGGTTCATGCTGCTCACCTTCTCAGTAAAAAACGTAAGAGAGGTGGTTGGGGGTTGGTGCTGCTGTATACCAGTGGGCAAGTGTGACGACATGCACACAGGGCCGACTGGTACTGCCAGTCCCCAGAAAGGTTCTGGCTCCTGCAGGGTTCTAGTGCCTCTAGATCAGACCCCCTTAATGGTAATATATAGAGAAGATATTCAGGAAGATCAACAGTTACAGTAAGTATGGAAATTTATATTTTTGTCCATCAAAATGGTCAATAAAATATGAAGAACTAGAGATGGAAATTGCTGATTAACTTAGTTTGTTTTCAACTTTTTTGTGTTTAGCTCTATGCAACTGGATATGGTGCAGGAGGGAGACTAGGAATTGGAGGAACTGAGTCTGTTGCTACACCCACATTACTGGAATCCATTCAACATGTATTTATCAAGAAAGTGGCAGTGAATTCTGGGGGGAAGCACTGCTTAGCTTTATCTTCTGAAGGAGAAGTCTATTCATGGGGAGAAGCGGAAGATGGTAAACTGGGGCATGGCAACAGGAGGTAAGCAAGGAAGATAATGATAACATTAACCTTTTAAGTTGGTTTCTGACTGCTGTTCAGGTGGCATGCAATTACTCATATAAATACACCTTTCCTTAAGCCTGTTTTGAAAGCATAGACTGATATTTAAAGCAGTAAGTACATTTACATGACCCTCAGATCAGATTTTCTTAGACTAAATGCTTGGGACCAGTCGAGTATTGTAACTCCAAGATGCATAGTAAACATTATTATAATAAATTGGGCTGATCATTACCAGAGCTATTTCTTACTAATAGGTTATGCTGCGTTATAAAATGAGTGGGAGAAATCTTGTGTCCTAATTTGTTGGTACCTATGTCTTGGATCTGTCCATTGCTCAGGCAAAAAAGTTCTATCATTTAGAAGACAACACACTAACAGTATCCATGCCTTTTCAACATTTCTTTATTGCCATTGCAAACATGGCTGCCACCTTTACTCACTAAAAAAATCACCTAGATCCTAAAAATAAAACGGCCTCAAAATAACTAGCAACTATCTATGCACCCTTCCGCCCAGGTTAAACTGGCAGCAGAATCAGAATGAGAGGAGAGCATATAGTAGAGGGGGGCAGGGGAGGAGGATTTCAAAGGAGGAGATGCTAAGGTAAAGGCCTAAGGGAGGTTATATTAGGGAGAGATCAAAGAGACCACATGAGAGCTAGGAGCTAGGGGGGTACTGTGCACATGGGAGGGGACAAGAGAAGGAGGGGGAGAGAGGCAAGGCAGGCGGAAAGAGAGTCACAGAGTCATGGTGGAGGGTGGTGTCCCTCTTTGCTACAAGTCTGTGGAACAAAAAAGTAGGCCTACAGGCACTGATGGTGGAGAAAAAAGAGACATAGTGGCAGACACCGAGACTTAGACTACTACAAACCATGATAGGGACTAGTCTGTTCCAGGACACATGATATATAGAAAGGACAGGGTAAGAGGGAAGGGGAGACATAGTGATCTATGTGAGGGGGTGCATTACTGCTACAAGGGAGAAACCAGTGAAAGGAGAGTGGAGGTGTTGTGGGTGCAACTCCCCACTGCAAAAAGAAGAAAGATGAGGCTACAGATGGTATATAGACCACCTAATCAGGATTAGGAAAGTGACAAGGAGCTGGATACCATGATCCAAAAGGCTGCGAGTAAGGGTGAGCTTGTGATAGTGGGAGATTTCAGTCTGCCAACTCTGGATTGGAGGTGTCCCATCCACAGTCTGTGCCTTGAGCCAGGTAACCCTAGATGTGATCCAGAGCAAGTTTTTTTCCAGGGGTCACCAAGCTCACAAGAGAGGGGGCTATCCTAGATCTGATACTAACGAATGAGGAACGTGTCCAAGACAACAAGGTGGAGGAGCCCTTTCGGGGGCAGCAATCTCATAACAGCCTGGTTCAGAATGGACATGGGTAAAGAACCTGTAAATACTAGGATGAAGATCCTAGACTTTAGGATGGCAAACTTCAAGAAGATGGTGGTACTAAGAGGTCCATAACAAAAGGAAGGGTTGCCTCGGATCAAATGGGTGCATGGACCAAAAGTACAATATCAAAGAAACAGCAAAGGCTCGCACTCCAAAGTAACTAGTCACAAAAATCTCCGTCACAACTTGACTGGAAAAATGCAAAAAACTTTTATTCACATTTACACTCACATATAAAAAGCTAGGAGATATCAAAGTGTACCACATCCAGAAAAACCTGACAGCGTTTCGTGCCCTGATACAGAACTTTGTCAAGGGATCACCTAACTGGCTTCAGGGATGGTATGGGAGTGGAACAGAAATTGTCTGTAATAAAGGTAGACATAGCAGCTGCCAGTAAAGAGAGCGTCAGATAGGAGGGAAAAAAACTCCAAAGCCAAGAAACTAAGTTGGTTTAGTAGGAACCTGACCCAGGTAGTTAGGGAGAATGGGGCCGTGTACCGGAAATGCTGGACGACCCAAAGAGACGAAGATAAGGAGGAATACTTGGGGGAAAGCTAAGGTGGCAGGTGGTTTGTCAGACTAGGTAAGGCCAGGAAAAAGTTACAGCTAGTGGTGGGGACTAAAATATGGGAAAAAGCTTCTTCCAGTACATCAGTGAGACAAGGGACAAAAAGGATGGAATAGCGAAACTTAAAAAGGGGAAGGGTGGGTGGAAAATAACACAGAGAAGGCAGAAGTATTGAACTAGTTCTTCTGCTCTGTCTTTAAGAAAGAGAAAGATGGCCCGGTGCTGCTAGGAATGGGAAAAAAAGGGGAGAGAAGGCAAGGGTTGAGATGGTAGAGGAAGGAAGGGACGAAGTGAAAGTTAGGAACCCAGAGGAAAAGGTGAAAAGAGGGCTTATGGCTCTCAAAATTGACAAGTCCCCAGGTCTGGATGGTTTCATCTGAGGATATTGAGAGTTAGCAGAGGATTTGGCAGGTCCGATGGCAAATCTGTTCAACTGCTCGCTAGATACAGGAGTGGTGCGACTCTACAAAAGTGGGCCCAGAGACATCCAGCGTAACTACAGTCCAGTAAGTCTGACCTCAATTGTTGGGGAAACTTATGGAGACCATCCTAAAGGAAAAACTGGAAGTATTTCTGGAAGCAAATGGGCTACAAGCATTGTGGCAGCACAGATTCATTGTGGAAAGATACTGTCAAATGAATGTGATCAACTTCTTTGACTGGGTAACAAGAACAGCAGACAAAGAAACATAAAAATTGACAGCAGATAAGGACCGCTAGTCCCACCCAGTCTAACCATTTTCCCTACCTGATGCAAAAACCACAGACCTTAATTGATCTCCAGCTTTATTCTCTTTCCTATCGCTAGAGTTCCCCTGTGCCTATCCCATACTTTTTTGAATTCCCCAACCAAGATAGCCCCCACCACCTCCGCTGCAAGGCTGTTCCATGCATCCACCACCCTTTCTATGAAGAAATACTTCCTCATGTCACCCCTTAGTCTACCTCCTTTCAGCCTCGTGTCATGTCCCCTTGTTCTAGAACATCTCTTTTTCTGAAAGATGCTACCCTCCTGTACCTTATTTATGCCTTTGAGATATTTGAAGATCTCTATCATATCCCTCCTGTATCTCCTCTCCTCCAGGGTATACATATTGAGGTCCTCCAGTCTCTCCTCATATGACTTTTGGTACAGACCCTGCACCATTTCTGTTGCCCTTTTCTGAACTGCCTCTACCCTGTCTATGTCCTTACGGAGGTGCGGCCTCCAGAACTGGACACAGTACTTCAGATGGTGTCTCACCAATGATTTGTACAGTGGCATCACCACCTCCTTTTTTCTGCTGGTAATACCGCTCCATATGCACCCCAGTACTCCACTGGCTCTCCCCATAGCTTTGGCACATTGTTTTGCTACCTTTAGGTCATCTGATACGATAACCCCACATCCCTTTCCTGTTTGGTGGCTGTCAGTACCTTCTCCCCCAGCCCCATCATGTAAGCCTTCCCTGGGTTCCTGTGCCCCAAATGCACGATTTTGCACATCTTTGCATTGAATCTTAGCTGCCACACTCTTGACCATTCCTCTAGTTTGCTTAGGTCCCTCCTTATTTTTTCCACCCCTTCTGGAGTGTCTACCCTGTTGCAGATCTTAGTGTCATCAGCAAAGAGGCATACGTTTCCTTCCAGACCCTTCACAATGTCACTTTCTTTTAGCTTTCTGTTTATTGTTTTCAGATAAAAACAATGCATAGTACTTCCTCGTGCAAGAGCTCAGAAACACTATAGAATAGGAAAAATTCACTGTACATAAATTTTCACTATATTCACTGAAGTGCTCAGAAGCGTGAAAATAAAATTATGCCAATTGGCACTTTTTCTATTAAAGTGAATGGAAGTCTTTTAGTTTAGAGTGAAAATAAATGTACACAGATATGGCCACTTTGTGACTAGTGCCAAATATAATTGATGCATTATTTTCCTGTTCTACAGCAAGTCAGACAATCCAGCAGGGATATACATGGAGAACACAAAAAAGCGTCTCTTACTATAGGAATGGGGGGGGGGGTGGAGAAATATAATTTATCAGTTCCAATAAGTGACCAAAAAATGCCTGCCACTTCAGTGGCAACGGTTAAATCCTGCTAAAAAAAAAAAAAACAACATTGGAAGGTACCTGCACCCATATAAAAGTGCTATTAACCTGTCTTCATATGAAAGTATATTAAAGAAAAAGTAAATCCCTCTCCAGCTCCACATCCAGTCTCATAAATTAGGACAAACAGAGTTATCATTAAGCAGTTTATCCCTCCAGGGTGTGGGTATACTGGAGGATTTACCACGGCTGGTGTGGTTTGGTCACGAGGCTGCTTGGAAGCACCCCTGTACTACTACTTCTGCGGTCCCCCAAAAAGCTGATAGCCTATATCAGGCCCCAATAGAAGACCCTTATCTGGGAGAACAACCAGTGGCAGATTCAGTGGTCATCACTGCAGCACATGACAGGTCCCAAAGGCCAAAGCACTTGAACACTCAGCCTCTGGACCGAGAATCAAAACAGCTTGACTCCTTGGGAAGGAAAATGTATGCGTCGGATACATGTTCCATCCGCTCACTAAAATTTTTAACCCACATGGTCCAGTTCCAGAATTCCCTGTGGGAACAAGGATTGAACTTGGTCAAAAACCTACCACACGGAGACCAAAAAGAAGAGCTAATCAAACTCTTGCTGACAGGTTCTGATGTTGGCACACAGGTACTCAGAGCAGCCTACAGTTCTGCGGATTATGATGCCAGACGTGAGGCAACAGGTGTCTGTCTCAGAAGACACTCGTGGCTGAGGGCCCATGCTTCACACCAAATGTCCAGATGGCCATTCTAGATGTCCCTTTCAAGGGCTCAGTCCTTTTGGGAGAGGATTCCAAAAGGATTATAACAAAGATACAAGGTGTCAGTAAGGCGGCCCATTCTGTGCAAGCAATGTACAAACTGAAACAGAAACCATTTCAGAGACAGCAGCACTGTTTTCGTGGGAAACGGGCAGCAGTCTAGGTTTGGACAGCAGCAGAGAGGTGGCTTAACTGCAAAGGCCACTCTGGAGCAACAGGAGGCGCAGGAGCGAGGAATGCCAAAACCGCTCAAGCAAACCTCCCCTCCTGCTCCACAGCCTGACTTGTTGTGGAGCCCTCCTCTCCCTCCGCCCAGGTGGAAGAGGTGGTCAGGGATCGCTTCTTAAACACCTAGAAGGATGGCAGCAAATTACCTCCGACCAATGGGTTCTTCCGCTGATACAAAGAGACCACTCTTTTGAGTTTGTAGCCACTGTCCAGGCCACCCTTCCTCTCTCAGTATTCCAGACAACACGCCACACTGATACAAGAAGAGATCCAGGTCCTTCTAATGAAAGAGGCCATAGAGCGGGTCCCATGGGTTCAAAGAGGGAAAGGGTACTATTCCCACTTTTTCCTAGTACCCAAAAAGACAGGGGACTTACGCCCCATCCTGAACCTCAGCGATCTCAACACATTTGTGGCACACAAACACTTCAGGATGGTCACCTAGCCAGGACTGATCCCAGTGCTATGCCAGAATGCATGGCTCATATTACTGGACATGCAAGATGCCTATCTCCACATTCCAATCGCAAAACACCACAGGAGGTTCCTGTGATTTGAATTCCGGGGACAACACTTCCAGTTTCGGGCACTACCTTTCAGTCTGTCATCGGCACCAAGGGGTTTTCACCAAATGCCTGGCAGTACTAGCCGTGGCCCTCAGGAGGATGGGCCAATACGTTTTCCTTATCTGACGACTGGCTCCTCACTGCCTTGTCCAGGATGGGATTAAATCAGGCACTACAAGACACCTTTTCGATATTCGGCGCTCTAGGTGTCACTGTCAACTTGCCAAAGTTGCTCCTCATGCCATGCCAAAGGCTGTAGTTTATTGACGCGGTATTGGACACAACCAAAGGAAGGGCCTTCTTACCAGATGACAGGACAGAATGCCTAAGAGGTCTAACCCAACGTATCCTGGAGTAGAAACAGATCTCAGCATGGACCATGTTGTGACTTCCAGGCTGCATGGCAGCTGCAATGGCCACAGTTCCCTTGTCATGTCTACACGTGAGAACCATTCGGTGGACACTCAAAGTCCAACGGGACCAATGCCAGGATGACCTTGATCAGCTAGTCTCAGCCCCCACTTCTATTCAGAGTCCTGAAATGGTGGCAAGTTCCGGAACACCTCGCTGTAGGAGTCACCTTCCTGTCAGCCACTCCTTCACAGATCCTGACTACAGATGCATCAGAATCGGGTTGGGGTGCCCATCCAGGCGACAAAAGGACACAGGGACTATGGTCTGGAACAGAAGGATCCCTTCACATAAATGTGCTAGAGATTATGGCGGTCCTTTACACCCTGCAGGCTCTGCAGACAGACCTACTCCCAGGACATCTACTGATTCAAACAGACAACATGTCAGCAGTGTTCTACATCAACAAGCAAGGAGGCACCCTTTCATACCAACTCTGTCAAAAGGCAGTGAGAATATGGTACTGGGCAATAGAACACAATATCACCCTATCTGCAGTTCATGTTCTGGGGTTACAGAATATGCTAGCAGATCTGCTTAACCAATCAAGATCCCGAGCACACAGATGGGAGCTTCTGCAACAAGTGGCGGAAACTCTGTTTGCAAAATGGGGAACACCAGAACTAGATCTCTTCACCTCACGATACAATGCAAAACTGCCCAATTTCTGCTCGCTAGATACAGGGCCTGGTGTTTTCTGGTGAGACACATTGCCCTTCTCTTGGACAGGCAGATTTCTTTATGCCCCCCCCCCCCCACCTTCCTGCTGATTCAGAGAGTTCTAATCAAGTTGCAGGAGGAAGGAGCAGACATGATTCTGATGGCCCCATACCGGCCTAGACAAATGTGGTTTCCCCTACTCCAACACCTAGCAAGTGATTCCCCCTTTTCCTCTCAGCTCACACTTACTGTCGTAAGACAACAGATCTCTGGTTCACCCAAACTTGTGATCCCTACAGCTGCACACCTGGCTCCTGAAGACTTAGCAATATCTCACCATGGAGCCTCAGACAGAGTGACTGACGTCCTCGTGGCAGCGAGAAAACCCTCTACTAGAGCCAAATATGCCAAGAAATGGCACAGGTTTTGCCTCTGGTCCTCTGCTCGAGACCTGGACCCCTTAACCTACTTAGTAAACTCGGTACTAGAGTACTTTCTTTCCTTATCGGATGTGGGGCTGATTTACTCCTCAGTAAAGGTACATCTTTCTGCATTATCTGCATACCATATGCATTTTGGGGACAAATCCTTAGCCTAACTGAACCTCTCACCACCTTTCTGTGTGGCATCCTCCATTTGAAACCTCCCATTAGGGATCCAGTCTCTCCCTGGGACTTTCTCTTCGTTTTGGAACACCTCACACGACCTCCTTTTGAACCAGCCGCAGTTTGCGAGCTACGCTTTCTCTCTTGGAAGGTGTTATTTTTAGTTGCAGTCACTTCTGCCAGAAAAATGTCACAGCTCCAGGCACTTATGTGCAAAGAGCCATATTTAATTTTTCATAAGGACAGAATGTCCTTAAGAACCAGTCCTAAGTTTTTACCTAAGGTAGTATCAGAGCTTACTCTCAACCAAGAGATTCCCCTTCAAACATGAAGTCTTGCTGTAGTCTGACTATATGCAGTTAGCCCCAGCACTTGAACTGCTCCGGAGAGGAAAAGGTTAACTCTGTGCCAAGGCATAGAACGTTGAGCTTGAGCTCAGTTTTCAAACCTCTGTCCCTGGTACACCTCAGTGTAACCGTCAGATTCTTTACTCCACCTAACTGTGAAGTCGCTCCGGAGATGATCTCCTTCGCTTCAGTTCAAGTAAAAATCTGTCGGTTTTTCAACCGTTTTCTTATTTTTTTGGTATTCAGATCTCTCTCTCTCTCTCTCTCTCTCTATGGTACAGTAAGTGTATTTAGTGGGTAGTTAGAGTTTTGTTGGTAGAAACTGTTTTTTGTTCGGTTTCTTCACGGTTGGTCCAGTTGGGAACTGAAGCAAATTCTGTATTGGATTTTCTTTGTATTTTTTTCTACCTTTTGTATTGTGGTTTCCGGCACCTATCGAATCCTAAAAAAACACAACATTTTCTTTGTTTTTGTTTTTTCTACCGACCTGTGACAGGGTTGGAACTGATAAGTTTGTAGTTGCCTGGCTTAACCGCTGGTAAGGGTAACTTATTATTTTATAGGCATGTCTGAGAAACCCAAAAAGAAAACTGGTCCCACTGGGTTTCAGCACTGCACCGAGTGTGGGGAGGCCTGTGCTAAGGCTGATCCCCACCTCGTCTGTGTTTGTTGTCTGGGGTTTGACCACCTCAAAGAAGACTGCCAGATTTGCAGAAACTTTCCCAAAGCCACTTTAGATAAACGTTTAAGTAGGCTGAAGGAAAGGGAGGCCGAGAAGTCCGCTGACCGGGATGGCCAGCCCGGTTCGGTTTCAGCCGAACCTGAGGGGGTGCCCACTGACCTGGGTGATGCCTCCTCAGGCAAAAGGAAAGCCGATTCTGCGGAATCAATTCCATCAAAGAGAAAGTGCAAGTAAGCCGGTTCGGATCCCAGTCCCCATGTTCCGACCGCTGAAGAAATAGCTAAAGCCATTACTATTGTACAGTTGCTTTGCCCAGTTCCGACCGAACCGACACCAACTCAAAGACGATTGGTCCGGTCGGAAGCTTCTGTTTCTGAATATGATCCTGAAGCATTTTATGAGGGCGATTGGGAAGGAGAAGAAGATTTTGAAGAGGAGGAGGATTATGAAGGCCTAGCTGAGCCAGTAGAGCCTGATGTCTCCCCAGACAGGCCTTCTAATGTGTCTCCTCCCAGACTTTCAGAGTCCCCCTCTCATTTCTTGTTCTACAAGAAAGTGGCTGATACTCTTCAGCTTCCAGTGGAAGAGGCTGAACAGGATCAGGAGGAACCTGACTATGTTGAGATGATGGATATCCCAGAGTCCAAAAGGGCGTCTATCCCTCTACATAAATCCCTGGGGAAAGGGACACAAAAAATTCTTCAGTTTCCAACATCCATACCTCCTGTGGATAAAAAGATGGACAGGAGGTATACCTTGTCAGGTCTTGGACAGAATTCCTTACAATTCACTGCAGCCATGTTGGGGTGGTGCAAGCTACAGCCTGTGACAAGGCTAACATTTCCCTGACATCTCACCCCCCAGATAAGGATTCCAGGAAAGTGGATGCCATGGCAAAGAAGAAAAAATTACTCACCTTAGTAATGTTGTTTCTTCTAATGGAGTCTTGCTATATTATGACATATGCAGTGAGTCCCAACCTTCGAACTGCTCCGGAGGTGAAAGAGTTAACTTTCCATGCCAGGCATGGAACTTTGAGCACGAGCTCGGTTGAAAACTCTGTCTGTTGTTCTTCAAACTCAAACTGTCAGATCTTTATGAGCAAAACTCACTAAGGTTCTGTGTGGAAGCTGTAAACCTACACTAGCCAACCGGCTACTAAATATAAGAACACATTTTTTGGTCCCAAAACAAAGACTCAATCAGGAGACCCAGAAAATGAAAATCACAACACCAAGTCACCCCAGAAAAGGGAAGGGTGAAAAAACAAGGTGGGCATCTACTAAGTGCCAACACTGCACTGCCCACCCACATCCCAAAAACAGAGGTTCTGAGAGGGGCAGGCAGGGGAGGTCATAATATAGCAAGACTCCATTAGAAGAAACAACATTACTAAGGTGAGTAATTTTTTCTTCAAACAGCATGAAGTCTTGCTATATTATGACATATGCAGACTACACAGCAGTACCTCCATGCAGGAGGGACAGAACCTACTTAGGGAATAGGCTCTAAAGCACAGCTGTGCCAAACCGAGTATCAATCCTAGCCTGGATGTCCAGGGAGTAATGCTTGGTAAAAGTGTGAACTGTTTTCCAGGTAGCTGCTTGACATATCTCTAGGATAGGGATGTCCCTGGCAGCAGCCAGAGACGCAGCTGTACCTCTGGTAGAGTTAGCCCTCAGGCCTGAGGGAGGAACCTTACCCAGTTTTTCATAGCAAAATTTGATACAAGAGACAATCCACCTGGCAATGGATCTTTTAGTGGCAGGTTTCCCTTTACCAACCTCACCATAAGTGAGGAACAGTTGGAAGGAGTCAAACCTGTGACCCTTGGTACGTTCTATGTAGTAACTAAGGGCTCTTTTGACATCTAAACTGTGCAGTCTCCTCTTGCCAGAGGAGGAATGGTCAGTGAAGTACACAGGAAGAGACATAGATTGATTAAGGTGGAAGTCTGAAACCACCTTAGGCAAGAACTTTCTGTTAGTCCTGAAGACCACCTTATCTCTATGAAAGGAGATAAAATCAGGCTCCACTGACAATGCTTGTAATTCATTTATGCGCCTGGCAGAAGTGATGGCTACCAAAAACACAGTTTTCCAAGTCAAGTACTTAAGCTCTGCTGAAGACAAGGGCTCGAAAGGGGGCAATGCAAATATTAAGATCCCAGGCAGGGGCAGGGTCCCTGAATGGAGGGTTGGTGTGAAGCAACCCCTTGAAAAACTTGGAGAATACAGGATGAGCTGAAAGAGAAGAGGGTTTACCTGCTGATAAGAAAGCAGACACGGCTGCCAGGTGCACTTTTAGGGTAGCTGGTCTCAGCCCCAAAGTATTCAAATGCACCATATAATCCAGGACTGTGGGTAAGTCAGCAGATTCTGGGGAAATATGCTTGCCAGAACACCATATGGAAAATCTCTTCCATTTGGAATTATAAGTAGCCCTGGTGGAAGGCTTCCTAGAAGCCTTCAGGATATCCAATACACCTTGGGAGAGGTGTAGGTCAGCAAACTCTAACTCTTCAAGAGCCAGGCCTTGAGATTGAGAGATTTGAGGTTCGGGTACCAAACTCTCCCCTGAGCACAGGTTAACAGGTTGTGATTCCTGGGAAGACACAGGGAAGGTGGACTGCTAAGGACATGAGGTGGGTACCAGGGCTGTCTGGCCCAATCTGGAGCAATCAGGATCATCTTGCAGGGTTGAGATCTGATTTTTGGATCAGCACCTTGAACAGAAGAGGGAAGGGGAAGCATAGAGAAACTTCCCTTCCCAACTGAGAAGGAAGGCATCCAGAGGGACTGAGCCCAACACTGGGGGCCTGCAGCAAAAAAGGGGAAGTTGGTGATTGTCTGGGGCTGCAAAAAGATCTATCTGTGGGGTACCCCATCTGGCAAATACTACCTCCAGTACTAGGGGATCCAGTGACCATTCGTGATGGCCCTGGGAAATCCTGCTGAGAGCATCTGCCAGGACATTGTCCTTGCCTGGGAGGTGAACTGCCGTAAGGGAGGTGTTCAGGGAATAAGCCAGAGACCACAACTTCATTGCTTCGGTGCACAAGGCCATAGACCGAGTGCCTCCTTGCTTGTTGATGTACCACATTGTAGTGGTGTTGTCTGTTCTGACCTGTACAACTTTGTTCTGAACAGATGTGGAAAACACTTGAAGTGCTAGAAAAACTGCTCTGAGTTCCAGCAGATTGATGTGGAGCAGAGATTCCTGAGGGGACCACAATCCCTGGGTAGTGAGGTCGCCCATGTGAGCTCCCCACCCCAAGAGGGAGGCATCTGTAGTAAGGATTAAGGAGTGAGACTGAGGGGGTGAAGGGGACCCCCTGTCTCAGATTGCTCTGGTCCTGCCTCCACTGAAGGGCTTGGATCAGGGTTCGAGTCACTGGGATCAATTTGGTTAGAGGGTCTCTCCTTTGAGACCAAAAGGCTCTCAAATGGAACTGGATGTCCCTCATCTGAAATCTTGCTCCCTGCACTACTGCTGTAGAAGCAGCCATGTGCCCCAGGAACTGCAGAAAATGCCTTGCTGGTCGAGAGACCTGCAGGGTGAAAGAGGAGGCTAGAGAGAGACCAGGGTCCTTGCTCTTTCCAGAGGAAGGAAGGCTCTGGCCTCTTTTGTGTTCAGTTCTGCACCTATGAAGGTGAGAAGCTGGACAGGCTCTAGAACTGACTTTGGAAGATTGAGAAGGAAACCTAGAGGTGTGAGCAGTTGCTGAGTTACCTGAAGGTGTAGTTTGACTTGGTCTGGAGACTGGCCTACTATGAGCCAGTCATCCAGGTAAGGAAAGATGGCAATCTTTTGCCTTCTTAAGTGGGCAACTGGTACTGCCAGGCATTTTGTGAATACCCTCGGGGCCGAGGTGAGGCCGAAGGGCATTGCTCTCAACTGGTAATGGCCTGAGGACAGTTCGAATCTGAGGTACTTTCGATGGGAGCTTCTGATAAGAACATGGAAGTAGGCATCCTTGAGGTCCAGGGACGCTAGCCAGTGCCCTGGCCTTAGAGAGGGTAAAATAATTCCCAGAGTCACCATTTTGAATTTTGGTTTTACAAGGTGCTTGTTTAGGTATCTGAGATCCAGGATGGGCCGTCATTCTCCTGTCTTTTTTGGGGTAAGGAAGTACAACCCTTTGCCCTGGTGTAGGGGTGGAACCCTTTCCACAGCTCTGAGAGCCAGGAGGGTAGAAACTTCTGTTTCTAGGGCAGGTGCTCTGATGGATTTGCAGGTGGAAAGGACCTGGTTCTCATCTTTGGAAATTTTTTGAAGCTGAGAACCAGTCCCTGGCTTACTACTTCCAGGACCCACTTGTCTGATGTTAAAGACTTCAGTCCTGGACAAAGAAGCCAGCCTGCCCCTACAGGTAGTGGAGAATCGGCCCTGGCCACCCCATCAGGGTGCCTGCTTGGCAGGGACTTTAGGCTGAGGGGTGGAAGCAGGTCTGCTTGTACCCCGTCTGCCTCTCCCTCTAAAGAACCCCCTCTGGGCATAAGCTGAAGAGGAGGCCTGGGCTTGGTAGAAAGGCCTATGAAAGGGTCTGCCCCTGCCCCTGGAAGGCTGCCTGTGCACTCCTATAGGTGGTCCTATACTCATCCATTTTCTTTCTGTAATTCTCTGTCTGATCCCCAAACAGAGAATTACCCACAACAGGAAAATCCATGGCCTTAGTCTGCGTATCTCATGACAGGCTAGTACATCTGAGCCAAGCTTCATCCTGCAAAGAGCCACAGATGTAGCATGACTCTTGATGACACATCATTAGAGTCCACTGCAGCATGAAAGTGCACCTAGATGCCTCAATACCATCAGCAGCCACCTGCTCCAGCTCCCGGCAAGCTGGCCAGGGACCTGCTTTGCTAGAGCCATAACGGTGTACCATCTGGTTTCTGGTATCTAGCAACATAAGCCATATAATTTGCCTGTCTGAGTCCCAAGGATGCTGCCATGTACTGTTTCTTTGCCATGGCATCAATCCTTCTGGAGTCCTTGTGGGGGTGAAGCCAAGGGAATATTTGCCTTGTCACAGACTGCAGCCTGCACTACCTCAACACGGCTGCATTGTTGTGTAAGGAACTCCGTATTAGAGCCTGCCAATGTGTACCTCTTGTCCATTCTTTTATCCACAGGAGGTATAGTGTGAGAAGTTTTAGAATTTTTACTGTCTTGTTTCCCAAAAGATTTATGCAAAAGAATAGACAATCTCATAGACTCTGGGATATCCATCATTTCTACATAGTCAGGCTCCTCTTGATCATCCACAGCTTCCTCCATAGGGAGCCGGAGGGTTTCAGCCACTTTTCTATAAAACATAAAATAAGAGGGGGACTCAGAAAGCCTAGGGGGAGACACTCCTGAAGGTCTGTCTGGGGAGATGTCCGGTTCAGTGGGCACATCCAGACTTTCAAATCCACATTCACTCTCCTCTTCCCCCTCCTCCGGTTCATAAAATTCCTCTAAATCATATTCTTGAACGATTGAACCGACCGAACCATACCCTTTACCTGATGGTGCCGGTTCGGTCGGAACCAGGGAAAGCGACTGGACAATTTTAATCGCTTTGGCTATTTCTTCAGTGGTTGGAGATGGAAATTTTGGCTCCACACCTGCTGATTTTCTAGTCCTTTTTGCTGGAACCGACTCCTCCGAGTCGGCTCTCCTTTTGCCCGAGGAAATCTCGCCCTGGTCAGAGGGCACTCCCTCCGGTTCAGTTACAACTGAACCGGGCTGGCCATCCGGGTCAGCGGACTTCTTGGCCTCTCTTTCCCTGAGCCTACCAGCTCTCTTATCCAGGGTAGCTGCAGGAAAATTTTTGCAAATCTGGCAGTCTGCATTGAGGTGGTCAAACCCCAGACAATAAACACAGGTGGTGTGGGGGTCAGCCTTGGCAAAGGCTTCCCACAACACTGCAGTGTTGAAACCCAGTGGTCCGGTTTTTCTTTTGGGTTTCTCAGACATAGTGCCAACCTAACCAGAACTTGCCGTTTATGGCAATCTGCCAAGCAAGACTCTCTTATCGGTTCCCAACCGTGTCACGGTCGTGGAAAAATGTAATGAAATCAGTTTTTTTTTTTTTAGAACCATAAGAACCGGGAACCGCACTTCTAAAAGACAGATTAATGTATTTATAACAACCTGATCGGTTCAAACCGAACCAATAATACCGTTTACAAGTTCCACACAGAAAGTAAATGTAAAACCTATCTAGTACTTACAATACCACAGACAGAGCTTGAACCGACCGGTTGCGGTTTAAATTCGGTTAAAAAAACGAAAAATTAATACTTTAACCGACAAAATGAACTGAGCAGAAGGAGAAATCTCCGGATCGACTGTTCAGTGAGGCGGAGTAAAGAATCTGACAGTTTGAGTTTGAAGAACAACAGACAGAGTTTTCAACCGAGCTCGTGCTCAAAGTTCCATGCCTGGCATGGAAAGTTAACTCTTTCACCTCCGGAGCAGTTCGGAGGTTGGGACTCACTGCATATGTCATAATATAGCAAGCCTTCATGTTGTTTGAAACAGTACTTGGTATCCTCTTTGGGGCTCAGGCAAGCTACTTACATGGCACATACAGCTAGATACCAGAAATCTATGTAGGATACGGTTTTATAGCTGGCTAAGAATGCCCCTCCCCAACTGGCCTAGGAGCTGGAGCAGGTGGCTGTGGATGGTATTGAGGCATCAGAGGTCCAGTTTCATGCTGCTGTTGACTCAAGTGATGCACATTCCTGGGTTATGGCTACATCTGTCTCCCTGAGAAGATTTGCTTGGCTCAGGTGTACCAGTCTATCGCAGGATACCCAGACCAAGGCCGTGGATTTTCCTGTCACAGATAATTTTCTGTTTGGGGAGCAAACAGAGGCTTACATGAAAATGATGGACGAATACAGGACCACCTACAGGAGTGCTGCAGCCAAGGAAAAGCAGATCACTCCTCAGAAGCAGCAATCTAGGGCTGGCAGGGGCAGGCCTTTTCATAGGCCTTTTTACCAAGCCCAGGCCGCCTCCTCCTCCTCTTTCCAGCAGAGGAGGTTCTTTAGGGGAAGAGGCAGAAGTGGGATGGCCAGGTCTCCATCCTCCACTCAGTCTGAGCTCCCTGCCAGACAGACACCCTGAGGTGTCAGTCAGGGTCGCCTCCTCAGTTCCAGTAGGGGGCTGGCTGGCTCACTATTTCCAGGCCTGGAAGTCTATTACTTCAGACAAATGGGTCCTGGAAGTAGTGAGCCAGGGGCTTGCTCTCGGTTTCAGAAGGTTCCCAAAAATGATAGTGAAGTCTTTCAGTCTTCCCTCTCCCTTGGAGACAAAGGCCTTAGAGGCAGAAGTCTCCTCTCTACTACTTCTGCAAGCAGTAGATAGGGTACCTCTTTTTCAAAGGGGAAAATGACTGTATTCCAGATACTTCCTTACCCCAAAAAAGACAGGAGAGTGGCGGCCCGTCCTAGATCTAAGATACCTAAACAAACGTATACTAAAGCCAAAGTTCAAAATGGTGACTCTGGGAATAATTCTTCCCTCTCTGAGACCAGGAGACTGGCTAGCCTCCCTGGATCTCAAGGATGCCTATTTCCACATACCTATCAGACATTCCCATAGAAAGTACCCCAGGTTTGAGTTACCCTCGGGTCACTACCAGTTCAGAGCAATGCCTTTCGGCCTAACATCTGCTCCAAGGGTGTTCACCTAATGTCTGGCAGTAGTGGTGGCCTTTCTCAGGAGACAAGGCATCTTACTGTTCCCTTACCTGGACGACTGGCTCATAGTGGGTCAGTCCTCAGACCAAGTCAAGTCAGCTCTAAAGGTCACTGAAAATCTTCTTGACTCCTTAGGATTCATCCTAAATCTAGACAAGTCTGTTCTGGAACCAGCCCAGCTTCTCACATTTATAGGGGTGGAACTGGACACTGCCCAGGCAAAGGCCTTTCGTCCTCTTTCAAGGGCACAGTCCCTCATCACCCTGGCTTCCTCTTTTCGTCCACTAGTGTCTCAACCAGCCAGGCACTTCTTACAGTTGCTAGGCCACATGGCAGCTTCCACTGCAGTAGTGCAAGGGACAAGATTTAAAATGAGAGAGATTCATTTTCATCTAAAATCTTTTTGGTCTCAGAAAAAAAAACCTCTCTCCAAGTTGGTTCCAGTGTCTCAAACTCTGGTTCAGGCTCTCCAGAGGTGGCTGGAGGAGGACAATCTAAGGCAAGGTGTCCCTTTCCTCCGTCTGGTTCTTACAGTGATTCTCACCACGGATGCTTCCCTACTGGGATGGGGAGCCCATCTGGACTAGCTCACTGCTCAGGGAACATAGTCTCATCAGGAGTCCATCCTGCACATAAATCTTCTCGAACTTTCTAGCACTTCAGACATTCTCGAACACAATTCAGGGGAAAGTGGTGCAGATCAGGACAGACACCACCACAACCATGTGGTACATCAACAAGCGGGGTGGGGGCACTCGGTCCTCGGCCTTGTGCACCGAAACCATGAAAATATGGTCACTAGCTTATTCCCTTCAGGTTTCCCTGATAGCTGTGCATCTCCCAGGGAAGGACAATGTATGGGAGATTCTCTCAGCAGGATTTCTCACGGTCACCACGAATGGGCCCTGAATCCCCTAATTCTTCAAGTCATTTTCAAGAGGTGGGGCACTCCAGAGATAGACCTGTTTGCAGCCCCGGACAATCACCAGCTTCCTCTGTTCTGCTACAGACCCAGTCTTTTGGGGTCTGTTCCTCAAAATGCTGTCCTGTTGGTTTGGACAAGCAGGTTTCTGTATGCTTTTCCTCTGATAGTCAGAGTTCTGGTCAAGATCAGATCTCAGCCTTGCACAGTGATCCTAGTGGCTCCAGGCTGGGCCAGGCAGCCCCTACTATTGTCAGTGTCAGTGACAATTCTACTGTGTCTTTTCAGACAGTACAATCTCCTCACCTCCTCGCAGGGGAGGATACTGTGTCCCAACCTTCAGACTTAAAGCTTGGCTCTTGAGGAGCTAGAATATGCAAGCCTGCATCTTTCCCAATCAGTCTTGGATATTCTTAAGGTTAGTAGAAAACCTTCCACTGGGGGGACGCTGTGAAACCTGAGCTAAGCAGCAGCAGTGTTTTTTGAGCTCTCGATAAAACATCTTTATTTTATTAAAATACTGCATTTTGGCATTAAGTAATGCTTAATCTTCCTGGACATAAGTCTCCACCACTCATTCACACTATTGGGATCTGCGCCGGAGGCACTAGAACCCATCGGGAGCAAACTTTTTGCTAGGGAGTCGACACCAGAGATGGCGCCGTGAGGAGCAGGCGCTACATGCTAATTCGTGCGGCAGTGACTATCTGGTGTCGCTCCCCCAACCGCCTCAGTTCTTTTTTTCCCGCCGCCGAGTGCGCTTCAGTGATGAGCCGGTCACACCTTGTCGGGAGTCAAACTTCAACTAGCATAGTTTTCAGTTTTTATTATTTTGTAGTATTATCTCGATACAGTATCGCCTAAGTTATTCTTATTTTTAAATAAAAGCGTTAAAGAAGTCTCAGCCTACACTGCCAGGTCGACCATGAAGCAGGTCAGGTTACGGTGGGAGACTTATGAAAGCTTTCAGTTATTCGGGCTGGGTCGGTCCACCGCCTTCTCCGGAGGGGGTCTGCGACAGTCAGTCAGTGCCGGGGATGGGCGGTCCCAGCGAGCATAAAGCCAAACGGGTGCATTCTCTGCACCGATTCGCCTCGAACTCTTCTTCGCCCGCAGGTCTAAAAGAGAAGGCATCACTCGAGGTCGCCCTCTGATATGTCTGTGCGAGACATTCGGTTATCAGGGCTAGTTGCCGGGTCTCCTCCTTGAATCGCCAACAGCGGCTTCTGGTAGCCGGCGTCTTAGACGTCAGTCCTACCCGCCCCTGAGTAGGTCTTCAGATGAGCAGTTTCATCAGTGGGCGCTCTTATGGAGCAGTGGGCTGGAGGTTGGTTCGACTACCTGGCCCGGTCGTTCGTGGGCCTTGGGGCTCTCTGGGCGACCAGGTAGGGCAGTTGGACTTCCTGGTACAGCGGTACCTTCTTCGGTGCCGTCGACCGCGGCTTAGGTGTCTCCACATGGCTTCGCGCAGGGGGCCACACCGATGCCCTTATCTCCTGCTCTTTTTCCTTCAAAACCTGTTTTCGGTCTCTGGGGCGCCTTTGGCCACATTCCACAGCCTCATGGCGCCGTCCTCGGCGTTCAGCAGCGGCTTGGCAGCCGCCCGCGCGGCTTCTCGCGCCTGTGATGCGCAGCACCGCATGGTTCCTCAGTGTCGCTTCGGCGCCAGCGCCTCCTTGGCGCCTGGGGCCTCGGAGACTTTCCTTTGTTTCTTTTTCCTCCTTCCCTTCTGGCTTTCATCCCTTTCCTGTCCATACAGTCCCTCCTGGACTGTCAGGAGATGATGTTGAGCCTGACCCAGACCTTCGGCTGGGCGATGAGGTGGACGAAGCAGGATCTTTTACTGCTGCAGAGCCTGTGGTCGAGGACCTATCATTTAAGTCTCTGCTGAAGAATATGATTTCCACACTTTCTCTCCAGACTACAGACATCGATCCTGGGAAATTGCTAAGACTCCAATACCTTCATGCCTCGGAGATCCCTACGGATTTGACTCCTCCGATTCAGCCTTCCTTCGAGACGCTGTCTCAAATGGTATGGAATAATCCTGCTCTCTCTTCATCGGTGGCTAAATCCATTGATAGAAAATATTCAGCCCCCAAGGATCGGCCCCATTTTGGCATCCCAAGCGCTGCAGGATCCTATTGTAGTCCTGGCAGAGAATGATAAAGTAGTCCTTCCTCAAACCACTACAGCTCAACATATTAACAAGGAATCACGTAAGATAGACACCTTAGGTAGAGAGTCTTTGCTGCTTCTACTCTAAGTATGCGTATTGCCAGTTACCAGGGCTATTTTTCTCAGTACGAGTATATCCTGTGGCACACTCTCAAGCAAATGGTTGAAGCTCTTCCAGAGTTGGATTCAAAACCAGAGCTTCTCCAAACCATTACCAGGGGTATTGAATCTAACAACCAAGAAAGCGCAAGGGGCCAAAGCACCTAGCGCTACTTTATGAATTGCTGGCCCAAGTCCCACCTCAACTGCCCGAGGTGGACTTTTCCTCTCCGGTGGGAGGTCGGCTGATGCACTTCTACAGCCAATGGAAGTCCATAACCTCAGAAAAATGGGTCCTTCGGATAATCCGCGAGGGGTACTCACTCAATTTTGTGGAAACTCCTCCGGATTGTCCTCCCAAACAACAGTCAGGCTGTCTGCCCTTCAGTCAGACCTTCTCACCGCCAAGATTCAGGGCCTTCTAAACAACAGGCAGTAGAACCTGTGCACGCATCAACAAAACACGGGTTCTACTCTCATTACTTTCTGGTTCCAAAGAAGTCTGGGGAATGCGCCCATTCTAGATCTCAGAAAGCTAAACAAATTTCTCCCCAAGGAGAAATTCAAAATGATTTCTCTAGGAACCCTGTTACCCTTGCTTCATTAGCACGACTGGTTAGCTTCCCTAGACATGCAGGATGCTTACCAGCACATTCCCATTCACCCGAGACATCACAAATTCCTGAGGTTTGTGGCTCTGGGACAACATTATCAGTTCAGAGTCCTGCCTTTTGGGGCTATCCTCGGCGCCATGATTTTACAAAGTGTTGTGCAGTTCTACGTAGCACCTCAGAAAACTCAGAATACAGGTGTTTCCCTTATCTAGGCAATTGGCCTTCTGGCAAGTCCTTCCAGGCAAGGACTCTGGATGCGTGAGAGCGGCCTCTCACCTCCTTACGTCCATGGGAGTCCTGCTGAACCTGAAGAAATCACAGCTGCAGCCCTCCCAGAGGCTCCTTTTCATAGAGACCCTTCTGGACACATCCTGTGCGAAAGCTTTTCTCCCAGAGGACAGAAGGAATGATATCCTTCAGATGGCCCGTTACATCAGAGAGAACAGGTCAGTTACAGTGCTCTCGATGCAACGGATGCTGGACCTCATGGCATCCTCAGTGTTCACTGTACCTCTGGCCCGCCTGCACATGAGAACCACCCAGTGGATGCTTCAGTACTCAGTGGTCTCCAACCACTCACCTGCAGTCCTATCTCATCAAGGTGACAGAACCCCTATGGAGGTCTCTCACCTGGTGGTCCCAAGAGGACAATCTCCTGCAAGGATCCCTTTGCCCCTCTGGACCATCAGATCTCCATTACCACAGACGCCTCACATGGGGTGGGAGCTCACTGTCAGGCTCTCCACACTCCAGGTGTGTGGACTCAACTCGAGTCCCAGCTTCACATAAATGTCCTAGAAATGAGAGCCATCCTTTATGCGGTCCGAGCTTTGAAGGACATTCTCTGTCAAAGAATATTCTCCTCCAAGCGGATAACAAAGCAGTGATGTATTACATCAACAAGCAGGGCGGTGCTCATTTCTCACCTTATGCAGAAGTGATAAGGGTCTGGGAATGGTGCTTGGAGCACAAGGCTCTAATTCAAGCAATCTACCTGCCAGGTGTACAGAGCGACAGGCAGACCGTCTCAGCAGAACAGAGACAGATCCTCACAGTGGTTCTCGACTCAACCATAGTTGAGTCACTATTCAAGAGTGGGGAACTCGGACCTGGACCTTTTGTGTCCCCACTCAACGAAAACTGCCTCTCTTCTGCTCCAGAAATCCAGGGCCTGGCATTTTTTGTCAGGATGCGTTCAGGCTGCGGTGGACAAACGCTTTGTTTACGCCTTTACGCCTCTTCCTCTAATTCAGAGAGTACTCTTCAAGTTCGAGTCTCAGGGAGACAAGATGATTCTCATTGCTCCCTTTTGGCCTCGACAACTGTGGTTTCCACTTCTCAACAGTATGTTGGCAGTTCCTCCGAGACCACTTCCCCTGCAGATGAACCTTTTAAGTCGGGGACCGGTGGTCCATCCCAATCTGAGATCATTTCACCTTCACGCTTGGCTCCTGAAGAGGTAGAAGTAAATCGGTTCAATGTCTCTCGAAGAGTTTCGGATATCCTTCTAGCTGCGCGGAAGCCAGCCACTCAGAAAACTTACACGGCTAAGTGGAAGAGTTTTTCCCTCTGGTGTGCAAAGTTCTCTTTGAACCCCTTTTCCTGCCCTCCGGATAAAGTTTTAGAGTACCTTTTGGACCTCTCAAATTCAGGTCTCCAGTACTCTACAGTTAAGGTTCACCTTAGTGCCATTTCAGCGTATCATGAGCCGGTTTTTTCTCTCACTGGCTCAGTTACCTATGGTTAAGAGATTTCTTAAGGGCATTCTGCACACCAGACCCCCTTCAAGACGTCCGGTTGCAGCCTGGGACATTAATCTTGTGCTAGACATGCTCACCCGGAAACCCTTTGAGCCTCTAGCTACCTGTGAACTAAAGTTTCTCACCTGGAAGACTGCCTTCCTAGTGGCCATTACCTCAGCCTGTAGGGTCTCTGAGATACATACCCTGGTCACAGACATTCCGTATACTGTGTTCCATAAGGACAAAGTAGTCCTTCATACTCATCCTAAATTCCTTACTAAGGTTGTGTCAGAATTTCATCTTAACCAAACCTTGGTCCTTCTCTCTTATTTTGCGGACTTCTTAAAATGAAGAGATACTCTCTTCATTCTCTGGATGTTAAGAGGGCCTTCGTTTCATAGATAGAACCAAGGATTTTCCGTAAAGCCCAACAACTATTCGTTTCTCTTCAAGTGAGGCCCGGCTGGGTCAACCTGTAGCTATTAGATGTATCTCTCAACATGGCTAGTGGGCGTGCCTTAGTCACTGCTATTCCATCGGCGCGAGTTAAGTTGGAGGGTAGAGTTTACTCCCACTCTACCAGAGCGGTGGCAGCATCCCTAGCGGAAATCCATAACCTGCCCATTGCAGACATCTGCTAATGCAGCCACCTGAGCTCAGTGCATACTGTTAAGCATTATGCACTCGATGTCCATGCCAGACGACATTCTTCCTTTGGCAGAGCCATCCTTAATGGACTTCTGTCTTAAGAAACGTGAGCTCTTGGTTTCTCCTGCCGCCCTCTCGGGGGATTATTAGCTCAGTACTCTCCCAATAGTGTGAATGAGTGGTGGAGACTTATGTCCAGGAAGATATGAAAATTACGTACCTACAATAATTCTTGATCTTCTTGGACGAGTCTCCACCACTCATTCACACGCCCACCCTCCGTCCCCCGAGCTCACCTCTCTTGTTGGTCTTCACTCCCTCAAATCTTTAGGCCTTGAAGACTTCTTTGTTGACCCTTCTTATACGGGGTCGTCCGGACTATCTTATGTCCGGTTTTTAGGATAAGCTACCCTTCTAGGTTAGTTCGCTGCACCTCCTTGGTAAAAGGTACTGAGGGCGGTTGGGGAGTCGGCGAGATAGTCAGTGCCTGTGAGCTGAGGCTCAGGCCTGTCCCCTCAGCAGCGCCATCTCTGGCGTTGACTCCTCAGCAAGAAGTTTGCTCCCGATGGGTCCTAGTGCCTCCGGCGCAGATCCCAATAGTGTGAATGAGTGGTGGAGACTCGTCCAAGAAGATCAAGAATTACGGTAGGTACGTAATTTTCATTTTTGGTGCCACCGACAATTAGAGCATCCTCGAAATAGGTAATCCCGAAAAGGAAAAATCGCAAAGTGGAGCATACAGAAGTAAAGGACTAGGTGGGGCCTCACGATCTCACTCAGTACAGCAGGCTGAAGTAGACATCGAATCCCAAGAAACCATTGCTTCTTTGGGACTCAAGCTTCAGAGCTTAATTGCATCGGTCTCCACTCTAAATCAAAAAGTGGATGATTTCACTCGAGTTCTGGTTGTTGAAAATGCGGTGGATGGCCTGCAAAGGGACTTTCGTGATGTTCAAAGGCAAACAGACACGAACACTACTACTAATGCCCTGATGGTGAAAGAGAACCACCACATGCATGCACGATTAGAGGCCTTGGAAAACCAAATTAGCTCAGGAAATATCCAAATTCTAGGTCTCCCAGAAGGTAGTGAGGGGGATCATCCTCTTATGTATATTCAAGAATGGCTGACTGAAAAATTAGTACCAGAAGGAGACGATGTCTCATGGGACATTCAAAAAGTTTGCAGAATCAACCCCAGAGACGATAGCAGAACACGGAGGAACCTTACACTTATGGTTGTCACTTGAGTGGGGTTATGATCATATCATTAGATCGCTTGAGCGAACCCTATTATGCAAGAGAAAACCACATCTACTGCTTCCCAGATATTAGCTGTTCCACCCGTCAGAGGCGAAAGCGTTTTGATGGCATACGACGGACTTTGAGAGATGCTGGGATCATACATACCATGATATTTACAGCAAGGTTCCGGATCATGTATCAGGGGAAGGTCTTTCTATTTTTGGATCCTGTCGAAGCAGAGAAATGGGCTACATGGATGGCTGCGGGGTCTAGGAGCCACAGTGAAGTTGCTGATAGCGACGACTCAGATGGGGACACTTGAGTGGGAGGCTGTCTTAAAAGATCGCAAGTACACCTTTTCTGGTTGATCAGCTAAGTGACTTTGAATTTTGAACGTTCTCTACTGCCTATCTGTTGATTTATGGGCATTGCCTAAAGACTGGGAGTTTTAAGCCTACCTTATCGTTCCTTTACTGCTGAGGTTCATAATATTAACCTTACAATTTATTCCTGTTATTTTGTGCTCCGGGTACACTGTAAGGGGGTGACCTATTTGGGGCTCAATATCATACGGAGGAAGTATGTTCAGTTATTTAGATGGCTCTGTCAGGGAAAGGTTTAATTTTTGTATCTAAATGTTTAAAGTGTAGTAAATGGTGAATTCTGCTGCATAAAATTCTATGGTTTAGTATTACTATCACATTTAGGTGATCACATGGCACCCTGAGTCCCTTAAGGGAATTGTTTCCTTCAATTAGGCTGGACAATGATGGACAATCCTGTAATTTTAAGAGAGCCATGTCGCTCATGGGCTCACCTACACAGCACACTTGGGACTTTTGTTTAGTGTACCCCCAATTGATGTAACTCTATATAGTGGATGCATAACTATGTATATCCTGTATTTCAGGGATTATTTCTGTATTCCCAATGGTATCAAATTTATGAATGGTCTGTTCACTATTGCGGTATATATTGTAATGATATATGATAAAGTTTAAAAAAAAAAAAACTTCCACTAGAAAAATTAATTCCAAATGGAAGAGATTTGGTTTCTGGTGTTCTCAGAGGCATATTCAGCTGACATTGCCACTGCTTTGGACTATTTGGTGCATCTTAACGGTTTAGGCCTCAGGCCTACCACTCTCAAAGTGCATTTGGCAGCCATCTCTGCCTTCCTTGCAGCTGGGAAGGGCTCTTTCTTAGCCTCCCATCCAGTTTTCATTAAATTTTTCAGAGGTCTGGTTCATATCAATCCTCCGTTTAGGGACCCTACTCCTGTTTGGGATCTGAATATCTGTATTGCACAGCTTATGCAGCCCCCCCCCACCGAACCATTATCTTTAGCTCTCAGCTGTGCTAAAATTCTTGACTTGGAAAACTGTGTTCCTGGTAGCCAGGAGAATTAGTGAATTACAGGCTTTGTCAGTGGAACCTGATTTCATTTCATTTCACAGGGATAAGGTGGTCCTTGAATGAAAAGAAAGTTCCTCCCCAAGGTGGTATCAGACTTTCATTTGAACCAGTCTGTCATTTCCTGTATTTTTCACTAACCATTCTTCCTCTGGGGGGAGAAGACTACACAGTCTTGATGTAAAGAGGGCTCTTAGTTGTTATATAGAACACACTAAGGCCCATAGAAATTACTGTTCACAGTTGTTTCTCACTTATTGAGAAGTGGGAAAAGGTAAACCTGCCACTAAGAGAACTATTGCCAGGTGGATTGTCTCCTGTATCCAGTTCTACTATTCAGAGTTGGGGAAAGAGCCACCCTCAGGCCTGAGGGCTCACTCCACCAGAGGTACAGCTGCTTCAGTCACAGCAACTAGAGACATACCCCTAGTGGAAATCTGTAAAGTAGCCACCTGGAAACTGTTTACACATTTACCAAGCATTATTTTCTTGACATCCAGTCAAGAAGTGATGCTAGGTTTGGCACAGCAGTGCTGCAGAGCCTCTTCCCAAAATAGGATCTTCCTGGACATAAAGTCTCTACCACTCATTCACACTAATGGGAACTACGACGGAGGCACTAGGACCCAGCGGGAGCAAACTTTTTTGGAGGAGGGTTGATGCCAGAGATGGAGCCGTGAGGAGCGGCACCGCGAGCCTCAGCTTGTGCAGCAGTGACTATATCGGTGTCGACCCTCCAACCACCTCAGTTCCTTTTTTCCCGCCATCGAATGCGCGTCAGTTATGACGTCACTCGCCCGCCGGAAGTCAAACTTCAAACTAGCAGCATAGTTTTCAGTTTCTTATTTTGTAGTATTTTTCGAATAAAGTACCGCTTACGATAATTTATTCTTTTCAAGAAAGAAGTCTCAGCCTACATTGACTGAGTCGACCATGAGCAGGTCAGGTGACAGTAGGGAGACTTAGTATGAAAATTGTTAAGTCAGCGGGCTGGGTCCGTCTGCCACCTTCTCGGAAGAGGTCTGACAACAAACGGTCCAATGCCAAGGGATGGACAGTCCCCGAGCTTATAAATGCTTAGTCGCACTCTCGGCACCCGTTCGGCCTCGAGCTCTTCTTCGACCTGTAGGTCAAAAGAAGGCATCACTCAAGGTCATCCTCTGATATGTCTGCGCGTCAACGGTCGGTCATTGGGGTCAGTTGCCGGTCTCCTCGATCAGAGTCGCCGGTTCCTGGTTCTGGTCACCGACCTCTTAGACATTGGAGCCCTTCCCCGCTTTCTGGTAGGGCTTCCGATGAGCAGTTTCATCAGTGGGCCTCTCTGATGGACCAGTGGGCTCAGAGGCTGGTCCAGCTGCCTGGCCCTGCCACTCCAAGGCCCTCGGGCTCTTCGGGGGATTGGGCAGGGTGGTTGGGCCTCCCTAGTCGTGCGGCGCCTTCTTTGGTGCCATCGACTCAGCGCTCAGGTGTTTTCTCCCCTCACATGGCTGCAGTGCATTGGGCCACGCTGATGCCTCTATCTCCTGGTATTCTTCCTTCTTTTCCCTCAAATCCTAATTTTTGGGGCCCTGGGTTTGTTTCAGTGCCGTCGGTGTCGTGGGTCACTTGGTGCGTTTCCAGCACCGGAGCACCTCCCAGTGCCATCCTCATCTCATTCGCCTGTCGGCACGTGCAGCTCTTGGCGACGATTGAGTTTCTCTGCGCCTGTGGCCTTTGGTACCATCTTCAGCACTGTGGCTTTTCAGCGCCGTGTTCTTCTTCGGCGCCATCTGCTTTCAGCGCCGTGCGGTCCTTCGGGGCCATGTTCTTTGGTGCCAAGGCCTGGCTTTTCTTCTGCCAATCTTCAGGGTTTCTCCTCTCCAAATCCTTTTCCTTCCTCTTTTCCTGCTGATTTTCACTCCTTTCCTGTTCATGCAGTCCCTCCTGGACTGTCAGGAGATGATATTGAGCCTGACCCAGATCTTAGACTGCGTGATGATGTGGAAGGAGCAGGACCTAATCCTGTTGCAGAGCCTGTGGTCGAGGACCTGTCTTTTAAGTCTCTGCTGAAAAATTTGAATTCCACTCTTTCTTTCTTTCCAGACTATGGACATCGATCCTGGGAAGCTTTTAAGACTCCAGTATCTTCATGTTCCAGACATCCCTATGGATTTAACTCCCCCAGTACAACCCTCCTTTGAGATGCTTTCTCAAATGGTATGGAATAATCCTGCTCTCATTTCTTCTGTGGCTAAGTCCATAGATAGGAAGTATGCTGCTCCCAAGGATCGACATATTTTGGTCTCCCAAGCCTTTGCAGATCCTATTGTAGTCTTGGCAGAGAATAATAAGGTCGTCCTCCCTCAGACTACTACAGCTCGACCTATAAACAAAGAACTTGTAAGATAGATACTTTAGGTTAAGAGAGTATTTGCTGCACCCACCCTGGGTATGCGTATCGCCAGCTATCAGGGCTGTTTCTCTCAATATGAGTATATTCTTTGGCATTCGCTCAGACAAATGGTTGAAGCTCTACCGGAGTCGGACACTAATTCAGAGCTTCTTCAAGTCATAACCAGGGGTATAGAGTCCAACAACCAGCAGGTTAAAGCAGCTATGGATGCCTTCGATACTGCCTCCCCAAGCGGCAGCGGCAGGCATTTGTACCCGCCATCATTCCTGGCTGCACACTTCCGGCTTCACGAATGATGCCCAGCAACAGGTCATGGCATTGCCCTTTGATGGTGTGCATCTGTTTGGCCCTCAGGTAGAACAGGCTGTAGAGGCCACACAAAAGACTAGGTCAGCCATTAAATTGGCTTGACCTTCTGCAGCACCCTCTCGGGGGCGGGGGGGGTGTTAACAAACACCAGTTTCATAACCGTCAGTCCTTTCAAGGCAAAGGCAGGGAGGTTTAATAAAAATCAAGCCCTAGGCGGCCCGCGCGCGCAGCGGTTGATTTCCGCTTGCGGCGCGGCGACCTGGGTTCGGAGACGGACTCTGGTCGCTGGAAGAGGCCGGCTGGGAAGAGGGATAGGAGCCCTAGGGACTGCTCTCCTTCTCCAGGGGGAGGGAGGGTAGTGTCGGAGCACCAGTGACCCCTGGCAGAGGCGAGTCACACAGCTACCGGCACAAGCTTGCTTAGGAGGCGGGCGGACGTCTGGCGTCATTGCGACCCGCCTCCCGAAACGGAAAATGGGCGGTTGCCAGCCTCCCTCAATGAACCCGCCACGGCTTCAATTAGCTCCCCAGGCCAGCCTCACGACCTATTCCGGCGTCTGCGGCGCGTCACCCCGCATGCCGCGGCCCGCCCGTGGGGATAAGCCACAGAGGTATCGGAGGCCCGAGGCCGATTTGGGGAGGGAAGCCGTGGCTCAGATCGGCCGAAAGTACCGAAGCAAGGCAGCTGTGTAAGGCGCATAAAGAGAAAAATTAAAAAAAAAAATAAATAAAAATCAAGCCCTCAGCCTCAAAAGACTCAGCAGAGGCGCAAGGACCAGCGCCCAGTGCACGCATTCTGAGTTTCTGGCCCAAGTCCCACCTCAGCTGCCCGAGGGGGACTCCTTAGCAGTGGGAGGCCGTCTGACTTAATTCTACAACCGGCGGAAGTCCATAACTTTGGACAAATGGGTCCTCCAGATAATCCGCAAAGGATATTCCCTCAATTTTTCAGAGAACCCTCTGGATTGTCCCCCCAAACGGCAGCCAAAACTGTCGATACATCAGTCAGAACTTCTCACCTCTGAGATACAAGGCCTTCTGAACAACAGGGCAGTAGAAGTAGTTCCGACGGATCAACGGAACACAGGGTTCTACTCCCATTACGTTCTAGTTCCAAAGAAAAACCGGGGGCATCCTCCCCATTTTGGACCTCAGAAAATTAAACAAATTTCTTCCCAAAGAGAAATTCAAAATGATATCGCTAGGAACCCTGTTACCTTTACTTCATCAACACGACTGGTTAGCCTCCCTGGACATGCAGGATGCTTTCCAACATATTCCTATTCACCCAAGGCATCACAAATACCTATGGTTCGTGGCCTTGGGCCAGCATTATCAGTTCAGAGTCCTGCCCTTTGGGCTATCCTCGGCGCCGTGAGTTTTTACAAAGTGCTGTGCAATCCTCTCAGAGCATCTCAGAAAAATCGGAATACAAGTGTTCCCATATCTGGATGACTGGCTTCTAGCAAGCCCTTCCAGGCAAGGAACTCTCGACGCCATTACCACGGCCTCAGACTTTCTCACGTCCATGGGAGTCCTGCTAAATCTCAAGAAATCACAGCTTCAGCCCTCCCAGAGGCTCCTGTTCATAGGAACTCTTATGGACACCTCCTGTGCAAAAGCTTTTCTACCAGAGGACAGAAGGGGCGCTATCTTACAGATGGCCCGATACATCAGAGAGAATAGCTCGGTTCATGCTATCTCGATGCAACGGATGCTAGGTCTCATGGCATCCTCAGTGTTCACTGTACCCCTAGTACGTCTTCACATGAGAACCTCTCAATGGATGCTCAGTACTCAGTGGTCCCCAACGACTCACCCTCAGTCCTTTCTCATCAAGGTGACAGAACCTCCGAAGAAGTCACTCACCTGGTGGTCGCAAGAGGACAATCTTCTGGAGGGGTATCCCTTTGCTCCACTGGATCATCAGATTTCCATTACCACGGACGCGTCCCTGATGGGGAGGGGAGCTCACTGTCAGACTCTCCGCATTGAAGGTACGTGGACTCAGGACGAGTCCCAACTTCACATAAATGTCTTAGAATTGAGAGCCATCCTTTAAGCAGTCTGGGCTTTGAAGGACATTCTCTGTCACAAGAACATTCTCCTTCAAACGGACAACAAAGCTGTGATGTATTACATCAACAAGTAGGGCGGTGCTCACTCTTAACCCTTTTGCAGGGAAGCGATGAGGGTGTGGGAATGGTGCTTGGAGCACAAGCCTCTAGTTCAAGCAGTCTACCTGCCGGGAGTACAGAACGAACTGGCAGACTGTCTCAGCAGAACAGAGACAGATCCTCACGAATGGTCTCTCGACTATCTGTAGTTCAGTCACTATTCACAGAGTGGGGAACTCCAGACCTAGACCTTTTTGCATCCACAATCAACACAAAACTGCCTGTCTTCTGCTCCCGAAATCCAGGGCCTGGCATTTTCTGTCAGGATGCGTTCAGGCTGCAGTGGACAAAACGCTTTCTTATACGCCTTTCCGCCTCTTCCTCTAATTCAGAGGGTTCTTCTCAAGTTCGAGTCCCAGGGGGACAAAATGATCCTCATTGCTCCTTTCTGGCCTCGACAAATATGGCTTCTGTTCCTCAACAGTATGTCGGAAACCTCTCCGGAAGCGCTTCCCCTTCAGATGAACCTTCTGACTCAGGGACCTGTGGTCCATCCCAACCTGAGATCGCTTCACCTTCATGCTTGGCTCCTGAAGAGAAAGACGTGAACAGGTTCAATGTCTTTAGCAGATATTCTTCTGGCTGCACGTAAGCCAGCCACTAGGAAAACGTACACAGCCAAATGGAAGCCTTTTTCGCTCTGGTGTACAAAATTGTCTTTGAATCCTTTTTCCTGCCCACCAAATAAAGTTCTGGAGTACCTTTTAGACCTCTCAAATTCAGGTCTACAATACTCTACAGTCAGGGTTCACCTTTGTGCCATTTCAGTTTATCATGAACCAATGCGTTCCTTGTCTCTGTCCCAGTTACCTGTGGTTAAGAGGTTTCTTAAGGGAATTCTGCATACCAGACCTCCTATCAGACGTCCAGTCGCAGCCTGGGACATTAATCTTGTGCTAGACATGCTCACCCGAAAACCTTTCGAGCCCCTAGCTACCTGTGCGTTGAAATTTCTCACTTGGAAAACAGCCTTCCTGGTGGCCATTACCTCGGCCCGCAGGGTCTCTAAAATGCATGCCTTGGTCACAGAAGCTCTGTATACTGTGTTTCATAAAGACAAAGTAGTTCTTAGGACCCATCCTAAGTTTCTCCCTAAGGTTGTTTCAGAATTCCATCTAAACCAACCTTTGGTCCTTCCTACTTACTTTGCAAACTTCCAAAATGAAGGGGAGCATTCTCTTCATTCCTTGGACGTCAAAAGAGCTTTGCGTTTCTATTTAGATAGAACAAAAGAATTTCACAAAGCTCAACAACTGTTTGTTTCCTTAAGCGAGACTCGGCTGGGTCAGCCTGTTGCTATCAGATGCATTTCAGCGTGGCTAGTGGTATGCCTTCACCACTGTTTTTCCATGGAGCAGGTTAAGCTGGAAGGCAGAGTGTATGCTCACTCTACTAGAGCAGTCGCGCATCCCTGGCGGAAGTCCGCAACGTGCCCATTGCAGATATCATTATTCTGCTATCTGGGGACGTCAAACTAAATCCAGGTCCACCTACCTGTTTATTTTCCCCAAATGAGTTATCTGGCATGTCCAAGAAAGTATTATTAATTGCCCATATCAGTATCAGAAGTCTTACCTGTCACCATGCGGAACTCGAGGCCTGGGTGAAACTCTACAATCCTGATGTACTCCGTCTCAGAGAAACTTGGCTAAAACCTGGAATACCTGATGAAGTATGCTCCTTGCCTAACTACTTCCTGTTCCAGCGGGATAGATCCTCATCCAAGCGTGGAGGTGGAGTTGCCCTATTCTTCAAAAACCACCTCAACATCTCTATTGTCCCGGCATCTGCCTCTCCCGCAGTGTGCGAATTCATACAGGCAACTATTGTATTGGGGGAAAAGAAGCTTCATATTATCTGTGCCTATAATCCCCACTGCTGGGGGAATAGTAGGTCTTCAAGAACTCCTTGACATCACCTCCCAGACTGTAAATCATAATGAGGCTGTCATCCTAGGTGATCTTAACCTCAGTTGGTTAGGGTCAGCTCAAATATCCTTGCAATCACTCACGCTTAGTTATAATTTTCACCAGTTGAGCTCTGAAGCAACTAGAGCCACGTCATCCCATCAAACAGGTACGCTCCTAGACTGGGTGATGGTTAACCGTATAGAACATGTGTCAAAAGCAGGAATCCTTGCAGATGCACTAACAGACCACTCACCCACTTTTTGTATCCTATCTATGGTTGCGCCTCCATCTCCTCCATCAAGACTAATCACGTTTACAAATCTAGCTCATATTGACCAGGATGCATTTCTTTATGATGTCTCCAATATCGACTGGGCAGGTATCTATCAAACAAAGGATGTGGAGGTTGCTCTACAGATATTCATAAATGAATTTCTTACCATTCAATATAAACATGCCCCAAGACTACTAGGAGGTCAGAGGAAAATAGATGAGGTGGCTGCATAAAGACCTCCTTGCTAATCTCGCCAGAGGACAAGCTTTGGATTCGCTACAAACAAACTGGCCTACAGTCAGATCTTATTGTCTATCGTGAACTAAGGAACAGATGTAAGAGACAAGTTAGAGTTGCTAAAGCAAATACTGCAAGGACCTTCTACAAAGCTCAGCCTGCGACCCGAGGAAATTTTGGGCCCATGTCAAAACATTTCTCGGTACCTCGCAGTCGGTCACTCCTGATGAAATTATCATAAATGGGGCACATTGTAATGACCCTAGGACCATCTCAAACAGTTTTAACAATCTTTTCTCTGATCTTTCTTACTATACCTTGGCTTTACAACCTAGTGGATCGCACTCCAATCGTCCTACCACACTACCATCAGACAACCATACTTCCCTATCGTATGATGCTCCTCCAGCGCCACCATTCTATTTCAAGGCTATATCAAGAGCGGAAGTTCTGAAATTACTGAGATCCATAGCTGCCAATACCAGCTCTGGTTCTGACTCACTGGAACCTCGTCTTCTTAAGCTGGCTGCTCCACTCATTGCCTCTCCGATTGCCAGAATCTACACTTTATCCCTTATCCATAGCACTGTGCCAGACCTATGGAAATCTGCAAGAGTTACGCCTGTTTTTAAAAAAGGTGACCCAAAGGAGATGGCCAATTACAGACCTATAGCAATTCTCTCTGTCCTTAACAAGATCCTAGAAAATAGTTGCATCACAGACCATTGACTACCTTACACGCTACAATCTCCTCTCAGACACTCAGCATGGTTTCAGAAAGGTCATAGCACCACCAGGCTCTTCTTCAACTAACTACTGATATTCTGTCCAACATGGACTCTGGAAAACTCACAGGTGCCATCTTCATTGACCTCACTAAGACTTTCGACCTTGTTGACCATCCCCTGCTTCTCTCCACTCTCCATAAATTCCATTTCTCTACACCTGTTGTGGACTGGTTCTGTAGCTACCTGTCAAACAGGTCGTAAGCTGTCAAATTTAAGTCCTCCCTGTCCAACACGTCTACTGTCAACCTCGGGGTCCCCCAGAGCTCTATCCTTGGGCCCCTTCTGTTCTCAATTTTTATCAACAATGCAGCTGAGGCCCTGGAATCCTGCTCAGCTATTCTCTACGCTGATGACTTGATCATCTACACTAGTTCTTCTAGTATTGCCTACATAAACACATCACTTACTTCAGACTTCAATAAGGTCTTAGACTGGCTACTAGACCGTAAGCTTGTACTAAATGAAAAGAAAATCGAAAGCCATGCTCCTAGGTTCTACACACGAAGATTAAGACCTGTTATAGTTTGCTGGAGGTTCTTCACCCAGGAGGATTTCCACTTGAAATATTACTTCCTTCAAGTACCTTGGGATCCTCCTGGACCAGTCCCTGGATTTTAATCTTCACATTCAGTCCTCGTACAAAGCTGTAAACTCGTAACTAGGAGTAGCTTACTAAACGAGCTACATGCTTACACCCTCGGCCAAATTAGCAATTGCCCGAGGTATTCTACTTATGGTGCCTCTATTCTTACCTCTGCCATAAAACCTCCCTACTAAAATGGGACGTAACTTATAACAATATATGCCGATTTGCCTCTTCGTCGCCTCGACTCAAACATCACTGCCTTCTTTATAAGGATCTGAATTGGCTCTCACCCTCTGCCAGTAGACAATACTACCTTGGATCACTAATGGACTCGATCATCCGGGAAAAAAACCCATCCCAGCTGGCGGCGTTGCTGGTTCCTCAACCATCCTCCCATGGCCTGCGATTAGCTGACAAATCCTTGCTCTGTGTTCCGAGATGTCGGACGACTAAAGGCACAGAGGCCTTCCAATTTTCTGCTCCCAGGCTATGGAATGCTCTTCCACTCAACCTCAGGCTGTCTCAGTCTCACTTTGGATTTAAAAGTGAATATCGTCATCTATCCTTAGCTGATGCTTGTACATGCTTTGACCCAACCTGAAGCTCCTGAGACTTACCGGTAATGTCACCCCTGCTCTAATCCAGCTCCAAGACTGTCTCCTCTTCTCCTCCCGATATTTTTCCTTCTCTGTGTAAATAACTTCTTGACGACTAGCTCTCTTCCTTCTTGAACCTTGTTGCTGACCATCCACTGTTGTTTTGCCAATTACCACCCCTGACCTTCCTTCTGTCAGTCTTTCTTGTTATGTTTGAACATTCCTCACATTTCTCTCAATATAACCTTACTATCTTATTAGCCCTTTCACTCCACAGGTCAGGTCCATGGTTTCTGCACTTATTATATATCTTACTGCCATTATCTGTATAATGCTTGCCATTATTTGTTGTTGTTTCTACCCATTGTATTTTTGTAGCACTGCTGTACTATTCCTCTATTTGTATTATTGTACCCATGTTGCTGTTGTTCAGCTGTTCTCCTTTTGTTGTACTCTCCCGGGTCGTGCCTGAAAATAGTCATTTTATGGCTAGTGCACCTACCCAGTTAACAAAAACTAAATAAATAAATAAAATATTTGCAATGCGGCTACCTGGAGCTCAGTACATACTTTCATCAAACACTGTGCCCTGGATGTCCATGCTTGATGACATATTTCATTTGGCAGAACCATCCTTAATGGACTTCTGTCCTAAATTTGTGAGCTCTTAGTCTCTCCTGCTGCCCTCTCGGGGGGTTATTAGCTCGGTACTCTCCCATTAGTGTGAATGAGTGGTGGAGACTTTATGTCCAGGAAGATATAGAGTGCAGTACCTACCATAATTCTTGATCTTCTTGGGCCAGAGTCTCACCACTCGTGTCCCTACCTCCCCTACCATCCCAGAGCTCACCTCTGTTGTTGGTCTTCACTCCCTCAGTCTTTAGGCTGTGAAGACTTCTTTCTTGACCCTTCTTATACGGGTCTTCCGGACTATCTTACGTCCGTTTTTTTGGTTAGGCTATCCTTCTAGGTTAGTTAGGCTGCACCTCCTCGGGGGGGGGAAAAAAGGTACTGAAGTGGTTGGAGGGTTGACGCCGAGATAGTCATTGCTGCACGAGCTGAGGCTCGCGGCGCCTCTCCTCGCGGCTCCATCTCTGGTGCCGACTCTCCTGCAAAAAAGTTTGCTCCCGCTGGGTCCTAGCACCTCCGGCATAGTTCCCATTAGTGTGAATGAGTGGTGAGACTTCATCCAAGAAGATCAAAAATTATGGTTGGTACGTAATTTCCATTTCTGTAACTCCCTCCTCCAAGGGGGTACTGCTTGGTAGGCTGCATATAGTCAGAATACAACAAGACTCCATGTTGTTTGAAGAAAAAATTACTCACCATAGTATTGTTTCTTCTAATGGAGTCTTGCTGTATTCTGACCTCCCTTCCTGCCTCCCCTCCTGGAACCTAGTTGTTTTGGGGGTGGGCTGGCAGGCGCAATGCTGCACCCCAGAGGTGTGCCTGGATTACCTCTTATTAGGATGAGGTTTTTGTTATTACTTTAAATACACATTAGGTTTTACTACCGACTTGGATTCTTTTTGGGGTTCTCGATGCGAGTCTTTTGGACCCTAAAAATCTGTTTATTGCCTTTTGGCACAAAATGTTAAAAACAATTTCTATTTAGTAGTTAGTTAGCATAATGCTCGTAAGAATCTGATAGTTACACTGAGGAGTACCAGGGACAGAGGTTAGAAAACCAAGCTCGAGCTGAATGTTCTATGCCTTGGCATAGAGTTAACCCTTTCCTCTCTGGAGCAGTTTGAGTGCTGGGGCTAACTGCATATAGTCAGAATACAGCAAGACTCCATTAGAAGAAACAATATCACTATGGTAAGTAATTTTTTCTTCCTGTTCATTACCTGGAGTATTCCAATAAAGGAGAGGCTCTCCTGCACACCTTGGATGTGCACATGATACTCCGATACTATCTGACCAGAACCAGGTCGCATCGAAAGTCAGACCAGTTATTTGTTTCATTTGCCCACAGAATGTTAGGGACACCGGTGTCAAAACAGACACTTTCAAAATGGTTGGTGAACTGTACTGTTTTCTTTTATCAGAAACAGAATAAACCCTTACCGGGCCCGGTAAAGGAACGTTGCACCAGAAGGATGGCAGCCTCATTTGCCTCCCTGAGGAACGTTTCGGCTTCAGTCATCTGTACAGCAGCTACATGGAGTACTGTGCACACATTCATCAGACACTACAGTCTGGACATTGCCTCCAGATGCAGAGTTGGCTTTGGCCTTGCAGTCCTGCAAGGGCTTCTTTCATGAGGGATCCCCTTTTACCTTTCTCCTGTCCTCCCGTTTATAGGGGCTACCGCACACTGCTTGGAACTCAGTCCTAATGGTGTAACCTTCTGCAAGAGCTGTATCTTGAATTAAGATAGTACAGTTACGTAAGAACTTACCTTAACAGTAGATCTTATCTGTGTCAGTCTTCACCATTCATCACCTTTGGGTACTTGGCCGGGGGTCATGACCCCGCAGGGGCCTTTTTTGGCTGGGCGGAGTTGACGCACCATCGGCGCTGCCCTCGTGGCCGACGCACTGTGTGGTGCTCACAGGTTGGCCATTAGGTGTCGTCTACTCCGCCCTCCCACCAGTTCTTCGTTTCCCGCCATCGAGGTCACCTCATGGGATGCTTTTCAGAAGAATACTGTGAGGCCTACCTCTTCTACGCAGTTCAAATTTATCACCTTTCTCGACTCCGTCGGCCCCCTTTCTCCTGCCAGTTCTGTTAGCCTAGTCAATGTCGCCTGGTAAGACTGTTCCATTATTTTATTTTGCAACGTCGAGTCTAGTTTGGTGTTTCTTTCTCATAGGTCATGTCTAGGTTGGAGGGTAAGTAGACTTCCAAGACGGGACGGCCCCCCATGCGACAGTGCCCTTGCGGCCATAAGTACTCCGTCACTGACCAGCACAACCATTGCCTCGCGTGTCTTGGCCTGCTTCACGACATGAATTCGTGTGATGCCTGTTTCTCCATGGACCGCCGGGTCATCTAGCAGCGCGTGTGGAAAGTGGAGCGAGCGCCGCCAACTTTCGGGGGTCGGGCGCACACTCATCAGGCCAAGCCGTGTTCTCTCGGTCTTTCCTCTGGGTTCCATCCCAGTTCTGTATAGACCAAGGAGGAGGGGGCCTCTGCCTCTTGTAGCCTAGCCGTGGCAGAGGCCCCTTCCGAAGTGCAGAGACCCGGTCTGTCCCCCCCGAGGAGATGTGGGATGCACCACCTTGGCAATCGCCCCTTCAGAGGTGAAGGCTCCCCCAGTGTCGTACTCACGGCTCGGAAAGCCTGGGTCAGTGTCAGCCTCGACACCGTCTGTCGGCGCCATCTTGGGCCTCAGCGCCATGGGCCACTGTTCGTAGCGGTTATGGTGCTGTCAGCACCGTGGGAGGCTCTATGGAGCCGTCCCAGACTGTTTCTCGCCGGGCACCTAGGCACAGCACCATGTCCAGTTCTGGAGCCGTTCAGCGGCTCAAGCGAAATCCGCAGTGCCGTGGGGCTTGAGCTCAGCGCCAAGAGCGCTGTCAGGGCCTTGTTGGCACTGTCTGGGTCGTGGTGCCATGGGGCAGGTCGGCACTGTGGGCATCTCAGGCCTCGCGCTGTTGCTGGTTTCGACGCCGCTTCTGGTGCTGTGACAGGCTTCGAGGCTGCTGCCCTTGTTGGAGCCATGTCCTCTTCTGGTGACGTTCGCGATGTGGAGGGGGGCACAGACTCCGACTCTGGTGCATTCTCTAGTTCTGGTGCCCTGTTCAGTGGGGATGGCAGCAGGTGTCCATGCACTGTTTGGCACAGGACTTTGATCTCCACCTCTCTGGAAAAGGAGTCGGATTCTGAGTCAGACAGGCAGTCTGGCTCCCTGGAGTTGGCTGCTGGTATGGACACCCTGGTAGTGTCCTCGACAGGCTGGAGTCAGCCCCCCTCTGAGGAGCGGACAGTGACTACCGGGGCCAGGGTCAGGGGTTCTGATCAGCAGGCGGTGGTGCAGGCCACCATTGCCCTGCAACCTGGCCTCTGAGGGTTCTCTAACCCCTCAGTGGTGGTACACCCTTTAGGTGGTGTTCCTGGATCCCCCAACTTTGGGGCCGATCGGAGCACCCACGGGAGGGGAGGTTGCTGCTCCCTGGATAGCCCCTACGGGTGCTAACCAGGGCTGTCAGCTGCCTAGGCTGGCTCTCTCTAGGAGGAGGGCACTCTCGAATTCCGAGGGGTCGAGGGGCATGGGGTCTGTTCGGTGACCTTTTTCCGGAATCCACCCGGGCTCTGGGAGAAGCCGTAGTGCAGATCTCTGCCCTTCCCTTTCGGTTTCCTCAAGAGGGCCTCATTCCTTGGAGGTAGGGAACCGTCCTTCTGGACCTACATGGCCCCAGTCGCCTCACAGGGGGGATTCTTTAGGGTGCAATCTAGGCAGTTCTAGTTTGGTCGATCAGCTGTTGACTGTAAAGTTTTCTGGAGCTCCTTCCTTTTCTAGGGTTCCTGGTGCATTCCCTTGCCCAGTCGGAGGTCAGCCGATCCCTGTTGTCAGCTCTATCCCTATTCCTCTACCACATTCTCCTGCACTCCCAGGCATTATTGGTCCTAGCGGGCCTCTCTCCTGGGAGTAGTTCAGAGCTCAGGCTGCTCAGTTTCCCTCTTACATTAGGGCTATGGACCGACAGGTTTTTCAACCTCCCCCTAAGCTGGCAGCTTCTGAACCTTCGAGGTCCTCTGACTCTTCATCCCCCTCTTCTGGGGGAGAGGAGCCGTCTGTCCACATCTCTCCAGCTGCTGATCTCACTGAGTATCAGAGATTCCTCGTGAGGATGTTATAGGACCTGCACATCACTCCTCCCACTCAACACAATCCAGAGTACACGGCGCACACCTTTCTAGGTGATTTCAGTGAGGACACCCTCATTGTGCCCCCCTGGCCTGTTCCCTTTCAGGAGGCATTGTTGTGTTCCTGGCAGAGACCCTTTTCCGGAGTTCCTGCCCCTAGGGATCTCTGCCAGTGGTATTGTGTCCTCCCGGAGTCTCCAGGTTCCGTACCTCATCCTCAGTCAGGATTGACGCAACTGGACACTCCTGATGGGCTTTGTACACCTCACCGTGACCGGCACCCAGATCAGGACTCATAGGATTTTGACTTCTGGGGGAAGGGGACGTTCTGCTCGGCACGGTTGCTGCTCTCTTTTGCAGCACATCAGGCTCACTATGCAGCCTGTGACAGGTTCTTGTGGTCCAGGCTGAGTCAGCTTCTAGCCTCCATTCCTGACACGGAGCAAACCAGACAAGCCATTGCACTCTCTGCACATGGCCTGGAGCTAGCAAGGCACCAAGCAAGGGCATCGTATTATGCTAGTGAGGTAGCTACCAGGGTCGTAGGGACAGCGATCTGTACTAGGCGGATGGCATGGCTGCATCTTTCCCAGTTGTCACCCTTGGCCTGGCGTAGGGTGATTAAGTTCGCTCACCAGAGAACCTGTCTCTTCTCCCATAGAGTGAGGCAGCGTCTGTCAGGACAACTTCCTACTCCCTCCGGGGGGTCCCTGTCTCACTCTCGGGCCTCTCCAGACCCGTGAAGGTTCTCCCTCTTAGTGTGTCACCCACTGAGAGCTAAAGGATTCAGCCGCTTAAGGTTATAAACCCCCTTTTGGGGGCTCGGCACTTATCCAAAGGTGATGAATGCTGAAGATTGAGACAGATTAGATATGGAAATTACATACCTACTGTAATTCTGATCTTTCTGTGTATCTTCACCATTCATTACAATCCCACCCTCCATCCCCCTGGGGCCTCAGTCTCTGGGTCCTCCTCCCTCTCTGTGCTCCCTCTCTTGCCCCCCCCCCTTTCTGTTAGTCAGGAGTGGGGTGAACTGGGGCACATGGGGGATAATTTTCTTAGGGGAAAACTGGTCACGATTGGGGGCACTCCTTCTTCAGTGCTTTGGCACCACCCCTGTGGGGTGGGGGTTGGCAGTTGCCCTCTTTTCTTTCCTTCTCCCCATCCATTCTTGATTCCCTTGTCCTGTGGACATAACCTCAGTTAATTTAGGAAACTGGGTTTCTTGCACCAAAATCTCCTTTTGAGAGGGGGTGGTATCCTGGTATCATGTCCTTTCTTCCAGAATAACCGAATCTTATCTGTGTCAGTCTTCACCATTCATCACAGATGGGTATCTGGCCGGAGGTCAGGACCCCGCGGGAGCTTTTTTTTTTTTTTTTAAAGGTAGGCGGAGCCGATACACCATCGGCGCCACCCTCGAGGCCGATGCACTGCGTGGCGCTCGCGGGTTGGCCGTTAGGTTGTGTCGACTCCACCTGCCTGCCAGTTCTTCGTCTCCCGCTGTCGAGGTCGCCTCGTGGGAATCTTGAAGAGATTGTAGGCCTGATTTCATCCTATTCCTTCGGCGTTAAGTCCGTCTGTTTCCTGCCGGTTCTATTTTCTGCCTCTATTCGACATCGCCCGGTAAGATCTTTCCTTATTTTTTGAATTTTGTGACGTTGAGTCTGTTTTGGTGTTTTATTCCATAGGTCATGTCTCGGTTGGAGGGCAAGAAGTCTTCGAAGACGGGTCAGCCCCCCATGCAACGGTGCCCATGCGGCCGAAAATTCTCTGTCACCGACCAGCACGACCGGTGTCTTGCGTGTCTTGGCCCGCTTCATGACATGGATTCGTGCGACACCTGCTTCTCCATGGACTGCCAGGTCCTCGAACAGCGCTGAAAGTGGGGCAAACTCCGCCGACTTTCGGGGTAGGGTTTGCACTCGTCGGGCCAAGCCGCGCTCTCTCGACCTTTCCTCCAGGTCCCCTCCCGGTTCTGTATGGACCGAGGAGGAGGGAGTCTCGGCTTCTTGTAGCCTAGCCATTGCCGAGGCTCCTTCCGTGGCGCAGGAGGCCCCACGGGTGGGAGGCGTCGCCATGGCAATCGCCCCTTCGGGGGTGAAGGCTCCCCTGTTGTCGTTCCTGCAGCTCAGGAAGACCCGGGTTGGCGCGTTCGGGCTGTGGGCCCCTGGGCGGGACCGTAAATCTGCGCCGACTTGTCACTCGGCGCCGTGGGCTCGGTCGACGGTGATCACGGCGCCGACACGGTTCGCAGCACCGTGAGACCCACTCCAACGTCGTCCTTCACCATGTCTCGCCTTGGCGCCGTGTCCTCGAGGCTCGGCGCTGTGGGGCCTTTGGTTCCATCTGTCGGTGCCATCCGCGGCGCCGCAGAGCTGTGTTCGGCGCTGGGTCCGCCGTCGGGGAACCGGGCGGTGTCGGCGCCGAGCGTGCCACTGAGGCTGTCGTCGGCGCCATCCCTGTCCTTGGTACCGCTCCCAGTGCCGGTGGACCGGATGGTACCATGACTGGTCCTGGCATTGGACCTCTGGCTCGGGCTGGGGCCGTGCTTCCCTCGGATCCCGCTCGTGGGGTTGCGGGGGGTACTGGCACCGACTCGGGCACAGCGGTGGCATCCGGGCCTGGTGGTAGGGATAGTTCTGCCCGGCCTCCTACGGTTTGGCTCAGAGCCTCGGACTCTACTTCTTCGGAGACAGAGTCGAGCTCTGAGTCAGACGTGCAGTCCCACCCCTCGAGGTTGGCTGCGGATGTGGGCAGCATGGTGGTCTCATCGACGAGTCGGAGCCAGCCCCTTCTGAGGAGAGGTCAGTGGCTCCCGAGACTAGGGTCAGTGGTGCTGACCAGCAGGAAGTGGTGCGTGCCGCTATAGCTCTGCAGCCTGGTCTTGGGGGTTTCACTGATCCCTCAGTCATGGTACCCCCTCCGGTGGTGTGCCTTGATCGCCCGACTTTGGAGCCTATCGAGGCACCTGCAGGGGGGGAGGGTGCTGCTCCCTTGGTATCCCCTTCGGGGGCTGCCCAGAGATGCCAGCTACCTAGGCTGGCCCTCTCGAGGAGGAGGACTCTTTCGGACTCAGAGGGGTCGAGGGGTGTGGGATCGTCGCGTCGGCCTTTTTCTGGGATCCATCTGGGCCCTGGGAGGAGCCTTAGTTCAGATTTCCACTCTTAACCTCGGTTTCTTTGAGGGAGTCCCATTCTTTTGAGGTAGGGGACCATCTTTTTGGACCTCTACGGCCCCGGTCGCCTTACTGGGAGGATTCTTTCGGGCGCAGCCAAGGCAGTACCAATGTGGTTGTGCAGCTGTCGGCTGTGGGGTCTTCCGGAGCATCTTCTTCCATGGGTGCCTATGGTCCGCTCCCTAGCCCAGGCGGAGGTCAGCTGACATCTCTTCTTGGCTCTGCCCCCATCCCTTTGCCACACTGTCCTGCACTCCCAGGCATCCTCGGTCCTAGCGGCCCTCTCACCTGGGAGCAGTTCAGAGCGGTGGCTGCCCGGTTCCCTGCTTACGTTAGGGCAATGGACAGCCAGGTTTTTCAACCTCCCCCCGTGCAGCCACCCACTGAGCAGATGGTGACCTCCAGCTCCTCATGCCCATCTTCAGGGGGAGAGGAACCTTCTATCCACATCTCTCCGGCTGCTGATCTCTCGGAGTATCAGCGATTCCTCGTGAGGATGTTGGAGGATATGCACCTTTCACCTTCCACTATCAGCAATCCTGAACATGCGGCGCACGCCTTTCTAGGCGATTTTTGGTGAGGCCACCGTCGTGGTGCCGCCCTGGCCGGCTCCCTTTCGGGAGGCGTCGTTGCATTTCTGGCAGAGGTCCTTTTCCGGAGTTCCTGCCTCAAGGGATCTCAGCCAGAGGTATTGCGCAGCCCGGGAGTCTCCAGGTTCCATGCCTCATCCACAGTCTGGTTTGACGCACCTGGATACTCCTGATGGGCTTCACGCCCTTCACCGTGACCGGCCCCCAGATCAAGATTCCTCGGATTTTGATTTCTGGGGGAGGAGGACCTTCTACTCGGCATGGTTACTCCTCTCTGTTTCTGCACATCAGGCCCACTATGCAGCCTACAACAGGTTCTTGTGGTCCAGGCTAGGTCAGCTCCTAGCCTCGTTGCTGACTCGGGCAAACCAGACAAACCATCAGCGCCTCTGCCGCGTGGCCTGGGGCCTAGCAAGGCACCAAGCGGGAAGCATCTTATGACGCCAACGAGGTGAGCTACCAGGGTTGTAGGGACAGCGATCTGCACTAGGCGATCGGCATGGCTATGTCTTTCCCGGTTGTCACCCTTGGCCCGGCGTAGGGTGATTAACTCCGCCCACCAGGGAACCTACCTTTTCTCCCGTAGAGTGAGACTGCGCTTGTCGGGGCAACTTCCTTCCCCCTCCGGGTGGACTCCGTCTCGCTCTTCCCACTCTCAGGCCTCTCCAGGCCCTGAAGGTTCCCCCCCTTAGTGTGTCACCCACTGAGGGCTAAGGGACTCTGTGCCTTAGGGTGTAAAGAAACAACCCCCTTCGGGGGGGCTTGGTACTTACCCATCTGTGATGAATGGTGAAGATTGACACAGATAAGATATGAAAATTACGTACCTACCATAATTCTGATCTTTCTGTGTATCTTCACCATTCATCACAACCCCAACCACCATCCCCCTGGGGCCTCAGTCTCTGGGTCCCCCTCCCTCTCTGTGACTCCCCTTTCCTCCTTAAGAGTGGGGTAAAGTAGGGACACACAAGGAGTATTTTCCAAGGAGAGTGGACAGCTTGAGCGGCACTCCTTCTCTACTACTTTGTCTCCACCCTGTGGAGGTGGGTTAGTAGTTGCCCTCCTTCTCCCTCCTGGTTTCCATCCAACTATTTCTCCTTAAAAAAAAAACAAAAAACCTTTTCACCAAACATCTTTTCTTGAGAGAGTACTGAATCCCTGTACCCTGTCCTTCTTCCAGAATAGCCGACTCTGCTTTCTGGAGTATTTGCCAGTCATTCCGTGCCTTGAATTCTGGCAGACAGCTTTGCTACTCTTTGCAGTTTCTATACAATCGGGAGAAGGACAAGGGTCTCGGATCTCTTAATACCTCTCCCTCTCTCCTAAATTCTTTACCCACCCTACCCTTCTTCCGCTTCCAGAGATTGGGGCCCCTTCCAATCCCCGTAGTCTAACCTCTTCTTTGCTTTCCTCTCAGTCGTTATTTCTCCTTTTAGTTCAGACATCTTTTCCTTTTTCTGTCCCTTGGACTCTCTTGTCCCACCCTCCATCCCTTCCTCTTACCTCTCCAGCGACTCAGAACTGGCAGGCAGGTGGAGTCGACACAGCCTAACGGCCAACCCGCGAGCGCCACGCAGTACGTCGGCCTCGAGGGTGGCGCCGATGGTGTGTTGGCTCTGCCTACCTTAAAAAAAAAAATAAAAATAAGCTCCCACGGGGTCCTGACCTCTGGCCAGATACCCATCTGTGATGAATGGTGAAGATACACAGAAAGATCAGAATTACGGTAGGTACGTAATTTTCATTTCTGCTTGTAGGAGTTTTTGCCAGTGATTCTGTGCCTTCAGTTCTGGCAGTTAGCCTCTTGGCTACTCCTTTGCAGTTCCTATACAACCTGGAGACAGGTCAAGGTTGCAGAGTATGTTTCTCTTGTCTTCCCCCCTCTCACGCTTATCCTTACTTCTAAAAATCCTTAACCCTCCCTCCCTCCTCCTTTCTACTTCCAGAGATTGGGGCCCCTACCCAATCCCCCTTAGTCTTTGAACTTCTGTCCTCTGTCATTTAGTTCTCCTTTCAGTTTTTATATCTTTTCCTTTGTCTGTCGCTTGGACTTCCTTGTCCCACCATCCCAGCCTTTCTTCTAACCTCTACGGCGACTCAGAACTGGCGGGAGGGCGGAGTCAACAACATCTAACGGCCAACCTGTGAGCGCTATGCAGTGCGTTGGCTCTTCCCAGCCAAAAAAAAAAGGCTCCCGCAGGGTCATGACTAAGTACCCAAAGGTGATGAATGGTGAAGATACACAGAAAGATCAGAATTATAGTAGGTACGTAATTTCCATTTACCTACCGTAACAGTAGGTCTTTGAGAAGGAATCTCCTCCATTGAGTCAGAGCTCTCCCCGCTGCCTCCACCACTTGTCAGGTGGTGAGTGACTATACTGCTTGCTCTCACGTGCTGTTTCTTCTCTGATGCCCCGTATGGTTTCCGTATTCAGGTTTGCATATCGTCTGTGTGCCTAGTGTAGTCCTGATAGCTTCGGTCCCTGCTGGTCCGATGAACCGCAAGGAGCTGAGGCATACTTGGGACGCCCACATTATATATGTGCCATTGAGGCACATCAGTCTGGGCAGCCCCAGCCTGCAAAAAGTTCCAGGTGGTCCTGATGCCGACTGCTTACAATTCCATGATGTGCCTCAATGATGGAGAGACTCTTGAAGATCTACTATTGTTTATGTATTTAGTTTTTGTTTTCCGGGTAAGTGCACTAGACAAATCATGCCTATTTTCAGGCACGACCCGGGGGAGGGGGATACAGATGAATGCCAACTGACCTTGAACCAGATTAAGCTGTTGGTGGTATTCTTAGTGAATGAGGGAAATTTGGCCAGGACACAGTCGAAATTCCCCTGCTCTTGTCGATAAGTGCCATGGGATCTTAAACATCAACCTGAACTACCACCAATCCAGGCAGATGGGACCTCGGTTTAATGTCTCATCCGAAAGACGGCACCTCAGAAGTGCAGCACCCCTCTCATGCTGCACTACAGTGGTAGGTAACTGTTCTTTTTGTGGCCACCATCAGCACAGAATCTGTCATTCTGGCCAGAACTGGACACAAAATCAAGTTAAACTGTTGGAAAAATGGTTAACCATTGTAAACCCTGCAGATAGATCAACTTCGCAGATAAGTTGAGCCCGTACCCCACCCACCTTCTTGGGTGTCTATTTTTAGCATCAAAAGCTAGACTTATGCGCGAGTATATACAGTACCATACTGACCAACTTTGCCTTGCATTGACTGACTCCTTGTCATGTGACTGTTGGGTATTACTTCCCACTGTTACCCTTCTGATTACATAATGTCACCTAGTGCTGAAACACTGATGTATCACATACTGCTCACTTTAGGCTAACACCACTCACCACTTACATGCGAACTGTGGATGCCTTTTCCAGATCCTTTATTGTATTTCCTAACTCGAGTTTTAGTAAATATAGTAATACTGTCTTTATTTTACAAGCTGTCCATTGCTGCTAGTCTTTTCTGCTCTAGCAGTCAGCATTTCATTACACCATTTTAAAAAAACCATGATGCCTGTCCACATAAAACACATTTGGTTTTTGCAAGAGAGTTGTAGTTTGATTTTAGGCTTTTAGAAATTTGGATAATGGTATAGTTTCACATACAGAATTACAGAAGGAATACTATGCACAGAAAGACTGTGTTTCCATCAAGGGGTGCTGATGTAATCAAACCCCAAGGCACAAACTCATGCCTCATCTATGCATTATTTTCCATCTATTACTTTTTTTTGTAATAGTGTATTTATTATTTATTTGGATTTTGCTAACCGAGTAGGCTCATTGAATCTGAAAGTAAATTCCTCAAGAGAGACCCGGAATTATAGTTAATAGGTTCACAGTTATGATTACAAGTCCATGAGCTACTTGAGCCACGTAAGGACTCGCCACTGATTAGTGCAAAAACTCCCAGTTTTTATTATCCATGAACTGGTCCAGCAGACTCTTAAAGGACAACAAATTTTCAGCAGTAACTACCTCAATAGGAAGCACATTCCACATCCCCACAACTCTTTGATTGAACCACCTGCCCCTTTTTATGGTTTTATAATATTCTCCTTACAGTTGGAAAAGGTGGGCCCTTGTGGCCCTGTCCAGAGTAGCTTTCCTACACAGCCCTGCAGATTCCCATAGAAACTCATCCATTAATGATATAAAAACAAAACACAAATTCCCTCTAGTTTTACAGTAGGCAATAGAATAAACTCCCATTCCTGAAGTCTAGTATGATATGGTTTATTCTTTAGCTTAAACGCACGCTTTGTTAATCTTCTCTGGACCCTCTCCAACTGTCTACTACTACTAACACTTTGGGGTGAACAAAACAGGACACCATACTCCAAAATGGGTCTAACAAGGGACCTATACAGGGGGATCAACACCTCCTCTTTCCTGCTCTTAATGTTTCGGATAATATTCCCTATGGTTTTCTGGGCCCTTTTAGCAGCATCATTATTGTGTAGATCAAAAGTCAGTGTGTTGGCCCGGTGGCGCTGAGGGTTGAGGCACTAGACGCCACACCTCGCACCACGCCGGTGACCCCGGTTTGGGAACGGACTCAGGTTGCCGGGGATCGGAGGGGAGGAGGAGGATCAAGCATCCCAACGGATGCTCTTCTCCTCCAGGGGTGGGATCCTGGGGTGACGCGAGCACCTGACGCTCCGGGGCCGGTGGAAGCACAGGCACCAGGGCACAGGCGGCTCTACAAGAGCCGGGGAGGGGAGTACGTCTGGGCACCTGACAACAGTGTGCGTCAGCACGCCATCTGTCTGGACGTCAGTCCTGCGTGCCGATGTCTTCGGGGTAGAGGGACAACAAAGGAAGGAAAAAACGGAAAAAACACCCTCTCAGTCCTGGATGATGACTGGTCCCCCGGGATCTGCTACCCACGGGCAAGACTCCAATATGCAGGCACTCTGACGGTGGAGAACGAGTGAAGGTAGGAGTTGGCCGGGCACTCTAGGGGCAGAAACCATGGATGGGATCCACAAGGGGATTGACCAAGTCCGAAGGAGTAGGGTGAGAGGACAGTAAGGCAGGATAAAAAAGATAGTTAAAAAAAAAAGTCAGTGTGTTACTGATAATTTCTAAGTCCTTTTCACTGTCCATCTGAGCTATAATTCTGTCATTGACCATATACCGTGCTGTAGCATTGTTATGACCAAAATGTATACTTTGCACTTATTTTCATTAAATTTATGTTCACAAGCCCAAATCTCCAAATTCTTTAGTTGTGTCCGGAAGTTCTTAATAGATGCCTCCTCATTCACAATAGATCCAATCTTTGTGTCGTCCGCATATTTGCAGAGCCACGCCTGAATTAGTATATAATTCCTAAAAAATCAGTAGAAAAATGTCCACGTATAATTGGATTATATTTTATTGGTAGTATCACAGCTTTAGCCACTTGTATTGTTATAATCTCAATAGCTTTGCCATTTGTTTTATTGGAACCTACATAAAATTGCCTATAATGTAAGAAGCTCATCATCAACTATGAGTTGCTCTCGGGAACCCTCTTGAAACTAGACTTATGGCCTAAATGTGAATACAATGGCATTCAGAAATTCTACATAAAATGTGTAGTACATTCATTTGTATAAAAGTGTATTAATGGGGGGAACATCCCAGTGGCCCAGCAGTGTGTTGATAATCCATATTTAGAAGCCGGCCCAGGAAGATGCATTGGGAGGCAGGCAGGGGCTGCTCAGCAGGGCATCTCGGCTGGAGAAGGTAGGCAGCATGTTCTACTACCGCAGGAACCTCTGTGGCTGAGCCTGGGAGCTTGCTCCTGTCCCAGGGCAAGCCTTGGCTATGCAGGGCCGATAATGGCAGCACCCCCCGCTAGGGGAGGAGAGTGGGGGAAATGGAGGAAAAAAAAAACAGGTAGCTGTCTAAATGATACCCGAGTGTGGCCTGAGCGTGGGACATCCCCCGGAATGCACTACGAGCTAGGGAAAGAAAATGCTGACCTGAGGAAAACTTGTTTCCAGTGTGTCACGGGGAAAAGGGTACAATAAATAAAGTGAGTTGGTAACTCATGACCCACAGTCATTTGTTTTACATGTTGCGTGTGCCATAATCCTTTATTTTATAGGCTTCATTTGTCACAGACGAGCATTCTGCAGCCGGGGCTTTTTAAGAAGCAATTAGAGAGCAACATTCAAAATACTATTGACATCTTGATAGCCTTGCCCTGAAGCCACCTGCTAAACTTTTTATTTATTTATGTATTTATTTAAATTTAATAACTGGGTGGGCCCACTGAGATAAATGTCTCTGTTTCAGGGGTGACCCAGAGTTAATTACATACAGTAATTGCACATACATACGAAAGTGAATCTGAGATTTCACTGATCCAGTATACATCCATGGTACAGAAGTTGTCATTTGTTAAACCTTCACTCAAATAGCTGATTTAAGGGTTATAAATTTTAAAATAATGATGTATAAATTGACCATACCATGACTTGATTCAAAGTACCAAATATATTACTCCTTGTGAGGAAGCTCAACAGTAACTGTAGATACAGAACTTAACATGCTGTGACAGATCTGGTTTTGGTAACCTCATTTTTTCCCATATTCTGTTTCAAATATTTATGCTTTTTGTTTTATTCCACATCTAGTCCTTGTGATCGCCCACGTGTTATTGAATCTCTGCGTGGAATAGAGGTGGTGGACATTGCTGCTGGTGGAGCACACAGCGCTTGTATAACTGCAGCAGGAGAGCTCTATACTTGGGGCAAGGGCAGATATGGACGCCTGGGGCATGGAGACAGCGAAGATCAACTCAAGCCAAAGCTGGTAAGGGCCACTTATCAAATAATCTTGTAACACATTGCAATAACTATTTAAGACTAGGCTACAGAATTTATTCTGCAATGCATAGGAAAATACATAATTTTATATTAGAGCCTCTTTTTCACCTAATCACAGAACTGTTTACATTAGGGTTAGTGTTAGGTTTCAGGTTCAGTTTCAAGGCATATATCATCTAGCAATTAATCACAGAAGAGAGCTGCCTTCCAAGGCATTCTACAAAGTAAAACATAACATATTTTAAAGGTGACCAGCAAGTTAAATACTGCAGCCCACTCACGACCCGCACACCTTTCTAAACTCCGGCAGGAGTCCGAAGCTGCTATCAGTGACATTTTTGGAATAATTTGTACATTTTAAAACACTACTGAAACGTTTTGGTGAATACAGAAGTGCCACCCAGGTTCCGATCGAGCTAGCGCAAGTTTACATTAGTATTCCACCCATTTAGTGACGTTGCAAACACCACTGCTCTCAATGGAGCAGCAGTGGAGGGGGGATTAATATTCTTATTTTATTGCTTTCACGGGGGTCTTGATGCCTAAATTACAGCAACACCGGAACGGGCCTTCCAACTGTTCCTTGATCCTGGTTCCCTGCTTGTCTAAACAGATAATACCTGTGTAGTATACTTACATCAACAGACAGGGGAGTACGAAATCACGAGCTCTGTGCCACAAAGCCATGCAACTGTGGTCTCAGGCTGTAGCTCTCCAACTTCATCTAGTGGCAGTCCATGTTCTCAGAGTCCAGAACGTCATTGCAGATCACCTCGGGCATCACTCCCAGGGCTACGAGTGGACCTTGCTGAGGGGAGTTCTCCACAACATATTCTTTCAGTGGTGCATACCGGACATCGATTTATTCACCTCTCCGGACAATCACAGGCTTCCCCACTACTACTCAATTATTCCAGACTCACGAGGCAACTCCCTGGATGCCCTGTCCCTCTCCTGGCACGGGCACTTTTTATATGCCTTTCCCACCTGTTGTTCTTCTCCAGCATATATTACTCAAGCTCCAGCTGGAGCCGGCTTCCTTTATTCTTATCACCCCCTTTTTGCCCAGCTGATCTGGTTCCCCTCCTCCAGCAACTGTCAGTCATGGATCCCCTGCCTCTCCAACCGAATCTCCCCGTGCAGAACCGGGGAACCCTTCTTCATCCCAATCTTCAGTCCCTTCATCTTCATGCCTGGATCCTGAGGACGTATTCATAACTCTGCAACAAGTCTCTGCCTCTGTGGCCGCCATTCTGCTGGCCTCTAGAAGGCATTCACCAGAAAGACTTATGCTGCCAGATGGTGACGTTTTGCCATCTGGGCAGCTAGAAAGGGCTTCGATCCCTACTCCTGCCCTCTACCTACGATCTTGGAGTGCCTTTCCACCTACTCCACTCAGGGATTAAGCTACTGTTCCGTCAGAGTTCATGTAGCTGCAATCTCGGCTTTTCACGAACCCACTGGTGACTGGCAGGTCACCCAGATGGACCTTGCCAAGAAGTTTCTCAATGGCATTCTCCATCTCAAGCCCCACTTCTGGAAACCCATTTTGCCCTGAGACCTCAACTTTCTGTTGTAAAAATTGACCCTTAGACCATTTGAACTGGCAGCTACCTGTGACATGCACTTCCTGGCCTGGCAGGCCCTTTTCCTGGTGACTGTCACATTTCGCGACTTCAAGCACTCACGTGCCATGAGCCGTTCCTGGTCTTTCAGAAAGACAGAGTCTGTCTCCACACCAGTCCCACGTTCCTTCCAAAGGTGGTTTCGGACTTCATGCTCAACCAATCCATTAACGTACTTGTCCTCTACCCGGATGATTCTAACCCGGGAGAATCTCATCTCCACACTCTGGATGTCCACTGCATTCTCTGTTGTTACGTCACTCGTACCAAGCCTTCTCGTAAATCCAAGCAACTCTTTGTTGATTTCACTCCTCGCGGGGAAGGTCACCCTGTCACAAAGTAAACCTTAACTAACTGGCTAGCCCATTGTATCACCTATTGCTACAGTAAATACCACAAGCCCATTCCCGGGGCTGTGCACGCCCACTCCACCAGGGCCCTTTCTACCTCTGCTGCCTGTTTCAGGGGTGTCTCTATCATCGATATCTGTGACGCTACCACGTAGTCTACTGTCCATACATTTACCAAACATAATACTCTTGATTGTGCCTCCAGGTGCCGCACAACCTTTGGCTGTGCCATTCTGCAGGGCCTCCTGTCTCGACCACCCTTTTCTGTTTAACTGTTTGGGAATCATCCCAAGTGTATGACCTGCTGCAAGAGATTCCCTCGAAGAAGATAGTACAGTTTCATACTTACCATAATGGTTGATCTTAGAGAGGATCTCTTGCAGCAGATTACGTTCCCACCCACCTTCCCCCTCATTCTCTGGGAGAGCTGTCTTCTACTTCAGTTCTTCATCCTATTGGGCGATGCCTTCGGCCTTCTCAGTTTCCCTCAGTGTCTTGCTCCGTGAGCTGGTCGTCGGCCGGGAACTAAGGCCACTAGGGACCACTGACAAGGGTCAACCTTAAAATTTTTTTGCACTAGCTAGCAGGACAAGATGATTACAAATTGCACTAGCCCACAATTATAATGGTAAATTTTGATCACTTATACAGGAAAAAATGCAAGCCAAGAAATACTCCAGTTATTACGCATTTATCCTACTCCCTCTTTGCTTCCTGCCCTAGCAGGAAAAAAAAAGCTGCAGTGCCATCACACACAGTGTGCCCCCCCCCCCCTTTGTATTGTATCATGGCCCCTCTCTTCCTCTTTCCACCCCTGCCTCACAGAACCAGAGGATACCACAACAGCAAGTGTTCAATCATGCAACCATAGCTCTGCACACACGATAGCTGACATCACCATGCACCTTACCACACTCTCGTCCCACGCACAGTACAATGAACAGAGTCAGGCAGAGGAGGACACTCTCAGACCCCAGTCTGTGATCAGCTGGAGGCCTGCACTTCTGGAAGTTTTCATACATTGTCAGGTGAGCCGAGGGCACATCTAGGACTTCTTTGAAGAGGGTGGTGCGCAAACCTAAGGGACTTTGGAAATAGAAAACTTTGACATTTTTATTTTTGAAATATTGATCTTCACATACTCTGCCCCAACATTAAGATTTTTTTAATATTCTTTCATCGGCCCAGTGGAACCGGTACTCAGGTATGATACTATAATACCTGTATTTTAGAGTATCTAGGTAACCCCAGAAAGCTTATTTTAATCTTTCAGAGTATACATTGTATTAAGGTTTATTTATGTACCCTACATTCTCCAAAGCATTGTCTTTAGGATGAAAGGACAAGCTGGGTGGGATAGGGGTGGGACTACATAGATGACACTGGCTGGCATGGTCTATTTAGAAGAGCTGGGGACCCCTACACCTGCCAGTAATGCAGCGATGGATCTGTGGATAGTCATTTCAGAGTTTGGTCTGCAGTGGTGTCCAAAAAGTACAGAGCTAAGAGATTTGGAGGGGAGAGGGAGCAGCTGTGGGAAGGCTGGGATAAAACCCACAACCTGCAAGGCAGACTCTGTATACCTCTTAGCATTTTGTCACTGAAATGTTGGCTACAGACACTCAAAATGTGGGGAAATGAGGGACACTGGTCTTAATAATGTGGGACAAATTGTTAGACAAGCTAGTGACTTTACAGCACTCTGTCCTTGATCACGGCCCAGACACTAGTTTAAAGTCCTAACAGTGGAGTGATAATGATTCACATTGTCTTTTGTGGGATCCCCTCTTGAACTGCCAGATAACTGCAGCTCTTAATGACATGTCAATCACACCAGGCCATTTGGATCACATAGAGATTAGCATGAGGATTGAAGCCTGCTAAAGTGGGGACTTTTTAATTTAACAGCTATAGAAAACCTGCACTAGTCAAGATGGACAAGTGGAGAGTTAGATGCACTAGCCCTGGTTAATTTGCACTAGGTCTTGGGCTAGTAAAACAGTGTTAAAATCAGCCCCAGCTGACATATTTATACATATGCATGACATGATGTCACTGTGGACGGCCCCCATTCATCACTGCTGGTGAAAGCTACCGTCAACGAGTGCGCCCTCTGCCGGACACCCAAGTGTATGATCTGCTGCAAGAGATCCTCTTGAAGATCTACCGTTACGGTAAGTACGAAACTGTACTTTCCCCACAGTTCCTTTAATTCCTTTAAGGAACTTGAAGGTCTCTATCATATCTCCCCTCTTCCTTCTGGTCTCCAGTGCATACATATTTAGTGCCTTGAGGTGCTCCTCATAGGATCTGCCCTGTTGGCCCTGAATAAATTTTCATTCATTCATCATTCATTTTTTCACTTTGTTCTTTGGTCCTCTTTCCCCACCAGCTTCTGATGACCTGGGTGAAGGTAAGAGGTGACGGTGGCTAGGAGGTCCCCGTATTTGGAAGGGGAAGGCACACTGGCCAGGAGCATAAACATTTGCAAACACTTAACAAAATGAGACCTACAACCATATAACAAATACAGCTGTGATACTAAATGAATGGACTCTGGCTGTCCTATTTGCAGTAGCTAAAGACAGAAATGACCAGATACATTATTTGCCTTTGACACACATGCTGATGTGGCACATGAGGACTGTTATGGTGCAGGCCTGTGGAGTAAGGCCCCTATAGGGTCTTACTGCCATCAGAACAAGAAGAGAATGAGCCTTGGCAGAGCTGTTTGAGAAAGATAATGTGTTTCAGCAGTTAGGAGATGAAAAACAGTTTCTGTAACGCTCTGTCATATTTCACTAACACATTTTTGCTCCAGTATTATATATATGCTATATCACCAATGACATTGAAAAAGCCAGCTTTCTGAATGTGTTCCACTTTTAAATTAAAAGCAAAAACATGAACAAATAATCTGCATCCAATGTGTGTATTAAATGTGGTGCATTTTCTGTCGTAGGACTGAGGAATAACATTGATTTGGGCTGCTTTTGAAAGTATGTGTCCTTTGCAGTAAACTTTGATCAGCTGGTTGTGCTTGCTTTTTAGGTGGAAGCCCTGCAGGGTTACCATGTGATTGATGTAGCATGTGGCAGCGGAGATGCACAGACACTCTGTTTGAGCGATGATGATACTGTGTGGTCCTGGGGTGACGGAGATTATGGAAAACTCGGGAGAGGAGGCAGCGATGGCTGCAAGGTCCCAATGAAGGTACTAGTGCTTTAAAAATGCATTAAAGTGTCCTTATTTTATGACTGCTAGATCCTTTGCATTAAAATACTAAGACAAGGGCAGGCCCGGTGGCGCTGAGGTTTGAGGTGCTGGACTTTAAACCTTGCAGCACGCCAGCAACCTGGGTTCGGGAACGAGCCCGGGCCATCGGAGGTCAGCGGGGGAAGGAGAGGACTGAGCTTCTGCAGGACAGCTCTCCTCTCCCGGGAGGGAAGGGGGTACATGCTCGGCACCTGACTGGCCTCTGGTGGAAGCTGGAGGCATAGCAAGTGCATAAGCGTGAAAGAGAGGGTTGGGAGTGTGGGACATCGGCAGACGCACCTTGACGTTGGGGCACGCACCACTCCTATAAAAAATTGGGGAAAACACCCCGCAGCGCTCCCGGTAGATGGAGCACCAGGCCCCGATCCCCAGTGCCCCTGCCTGACCTGGTACCAGCATCCCGACAAGAGCAAGAAGGACTTCGGGGGTGCCCATACTCCGTACCCACCTGGGGACACAGCCACGGCTACATGGGGGATGGACTGCACCAGGCTCCACGTAAGAGGGCGGGGGACTATAAGGCCATAGGTGTCTCCCGAAGAGTGGGATCGCTGTGGGCAGAGGGAGTATAAAGAATAAGTAAAAAATAAATAAATACTAAGACAACCCAGCTCACATTTGTGTTTTTTCTGCTTAGTAATCTTTTTCAAACTTTAAATTCAGGTAACAATATGTGCCAGAGTTTAATAATTTGTTTAATCCTTACAGGCATTTTAAGTTCTGAGTTGATATTAGAAGTGAATTTTGAGCCTTGACTGTGTAAATAAATACAGAAATATATATATGTGTATTTATCTATTGATTCATATAGTTTTTGTTTACTGGGTAAACCACGCTGGGCCAAGGGCCTATTTTCAGGTGTGACCCAGACAGACAATGCAGTGCAAACATATAGATAATTCAGCAGGCTGAAATAAAATTGCATGTATATTTACAAAATATACAGATTGTTTAAAAAAACTTAAATGAGGCTAAGTCAAAAGCACTGGCATCTAGGTTGTGTGTGTGTGTGTATATATATAGATATATATGTATATATGTGTGTGTGTATATATATATATTCTTTGAAAAAAACGTTAGTTGCACTTGTTAGAGTTCAAGTCAACGCCACAAAGGTAGGGAAATGTGGCCTCAGGGAAGACCATACCACTGATTTGCCAAGACTCTGGAGACTCAAAACCATAATGTCTCTGCCTCTGTCTCTCTAGTTGAATTTATGTGCCAGCGTTTAATAATTTGTTTAATCCTGACAGTCATTTTAAGTTCTGAGTTGATATTAGAAGTGAATTTTGAGCCTTGACTGTGTAAATCCTTCTCCTGCTCTCTGGCCTGCACATTTCACTTTGTCTCTCCCCCAACCCACAAACAGTCTGCTGTGCTCTCAGTCCCTGCCCACTTCTTTTGTTCTCATGTAAAATGCCTCCTCTTTCAGCCTTTAAAAAGCCTGTTTTTCTACTTTATTTCAGGGATCCAGTGAGCCTTTACTAGGCCAGGGACCCCTCAATTTCTTGACCCTAAACAGTGGTTCAGAAATCCTCCGTGAGCTACAGCTCAACTGATACTTTTTTTTTTCCATTAGCAGATTATATCTTCTAGCCACTAGAGGGCTATATCTCTGGTGGTAGTGACATTTTCTGTATCTACTCCACTATTAGCAGGTTATATGCAGCTGCCACTAGGGGCTTCTGTCCTATTTGGCACATCACACACTCTGTTCCCCAGATTTCATCATCACAACGTTCCTCCCCCAGTGGACTCTCCTTTTCCTCTCTCTCTCTCTCCCGCCTTAAAAATTAGATAAGCCTGCCATCCACTCTCACCCCTAACCATTTGCTTCTAGCTACAATCTCCCTACAGGGGTTAAACACATACTCTCTCCCACCATCTGTAAACACACCAAGGGAATTCTTTCCCTGCTGTAGCCCACAGTATGTTCCTCTTTAGAACCCTCTGTCTATTTCTATCAGTTCTGATACTGGCCCCCTCTACAGGACAGGACCACACAAAATGCTTTTCCCAATATGAATATGACCACATCAAGGACGCATTGCAGAACATCAGGAGGACATTAATTCTCCACCTCCAGACTGTAGTGCCACAATATCACCACCTGGATAACACTAAAACCACAAATACGCAGCTGTCAGTAACGTGCCACATCATACCCCCCACTACATGGGTCTATATGAGCAGTGGACAGGCTGGCTATCCCTTCCCTCCACCTGGTAGTGATGTACCCCTAACCTGCCCATGTACCATGCCAAAAAAAATCACATTGCATTACGCAGTCGCAGGCCCTAACATATCTAAAATGTCAGGGTATAAGGATCACATGGCTGCTCCTATTGATTTCAGGAAATATCCATCCCAACCCAGGCCCGATGACATACACTGCAACAGTTCATAAGAAACAGAATGGTCTAACAATAGCATCAATAAATATCTGCAGCCTGCTAACGAAAATGGACACCCTCCAAGTCTGTGTCCAGCAGCACCAGCCCAACATTGTTGCGATAGTAGTGACCTGGCTATAACCTAGGGTGTCAGACTCTGCTATACAACTCACTCGATATGCTGCATTCAGACTATATAGACTCGGTAAAAGAGGAGGTGGTAGTATTATATATGGTAAAGACTACATTCAGGGCCAGATGCTTAACCCATATGACACCAGATGTGGGGCTCAAGTAATGGCCATAAAAGTAATACTTGGCAAGAACAGGAAAACATAGAAACATAGAATTTGACGGCAGATAAGGACCGCTTGGCCCACCCAGTCTGCCCATTTCCCTACCTACTGGATAAGCTGCAGATCCTAGTTAACCAGCAGCCTACTTCTTCCTACCCCCACCCCCTAGAATGGCCTTATGACTGTCCCATGCATGCTTGAATTCCACCACTGATTTTGACTCCACAACCTCCTCCGGAAGGCCGTTCCATGCATCCACAACCCTCTCTGAAAAAAATACTTCCTTAAATTACCTCTGAGCCGCCCCCCGTCTTCAAATTGTGCCCTCTTGTTCTTGCACACCTCTTCTTTTTTTGAAAGATGCTACCCTCTTGGACTTTGTTGATTCCCTTGAGGTACTTGAACATTTCTATCATGTCCCCCCTCTCCCTCCTTTCCTCGAGGCTATACATATTAAGCTCCTTTCGTCTCTCTTCATATGTCTTCCGGTGCAGACCCTGCACCATTTTAGTTGCCCTCCTCTGGACAGCTTCCATCCTGTCTGTCTTTGCGGAGATTGGGTCTCCAGAAAGGCAATTTATATCGTAGTGCAGCACTTTAACCACTAGGCCACACAGCCTGCACTGTACACTACCCTAACAGTAGTCTTGGCCTATATCCCTCCCAAGGAACAAGCAAACGGTTTCAATTCTGTCATCAACTACCTCTCTGAAGGGGGAACGAACACAGAGCTGATAATAGTTGGAGACTTTAATATCAACTGGTCCTCTGCTGAAGCTGTACACTACTAGGACTCATTAGCCGCTCTCAACCTTGTGCAATTGGTAGACCCCTCCTCTCGGTATAACAGCAGAACAGGCACGGGGTCAATAATTGACTGGGTGATCACAAATCGGCAAGAAAGAATATCCTCCATCACGGTTCTCCCCGACTCCCTCAGTGACCACTCCCCGGTAATCTATAAAGGTCGAATAAGGCCCCAAAGGCACCAGCCAGGACTGTTACTGCTAGACTTCTGAAGAAAGGCAAGTTGGGAGCTCTAAGAGCACACCTCAGCCTCCAAGATTGGAGCTCTATTGACCACAAAACAGACGTCAACACTGCCCTAGAATGCTTTATAAGCAAATTCAGTGAAGTGTGCAATGTCTACGCTCCTACACCAAAAGAAGGATCCGTGACTATGACAGCCCCTGGATCATGCTATAGCTACTAGCCCTCATGAAAAATAGAGACGACTTGTGGTACAAAGCAAGGAACTCCAATACCCATACAGACTACCAGAACTATAGAGCTGCACGGAATAAATGCACCTGGGCTATTCGCGAGGCCAAAAACACTCACTTTAAAAATGAGCTGACAAACTCATGGGGTGACAGTAGACGGTGCTGGGAGAACATAAAGTTCCTAATCGGTAAACCTAATAAAACTCCCCCCACTTTCCTGAACATTGAGGGCCAACCTATGGAGGATCACAGTCACATAGCAGATGTCTTCAACAAAGCTTTTACTGACCTCAGTGGAGTGTTGCCCCCTAGCTTCCTTCAACACCAATCAGATACTTGCACCGAATGAAATCCAGGGACCCAATCAAACTCCCATCCGCCTTTCTACTTCAGAGCTATCACCTTTATGGAAGCAAAAAAGTACATCCTAAAAGCACTAGGTAATTCCAGAACTAGTCTGATCAACTTGACCTAAAACTAGTTTTTTCCCCAATTGTTTAACCAGGTGAGACACGCTAAGCTGAAAGCTTTTTTATAGGTGCCACCTGGGAGCACATGGAAGTTAAGTGACTTGCTCAGGGTCACACAGTATATGCAAGTGGGGGCTATGGGATTCAAACCCAGAACTCCAGATTTGCAGCCCAGAGCCTTAAGCCACTGCGCTATGCTGCCGCCCAGTTAGGCTCACCCTGGGCATAACTCTCAAACCCCTCACCAAAATCTTAAATCTCTCCTTGGCATCAGGCAAATTCCCACAGAACTGGGAGGTGGCAGTGGTAACCTTTGTTTACAATAGTGGTGACAGAGCCAATTCTACAAATTACCGCCCAATATCTATCCTTCCTCCACTCTCCAAGGCCCTGGAGCAAATCGTAGCTGACCAACTGACGTAATATCTAGACAAGCATTATTTACTACGTCAGCAACAACATGGATTTCGGAAGCGACACAGTACCACAACCACTCTAGTGGAGTTTACCAGCTTTATCCATAATTTGCTAGACAGAGGGCTCTTGGTGGGGGCAACATATATTGATCTCACCAAGGCCTTCGACACAGTCAATCACAATCTGCTCCTGGATCAGCTCTCTAATACCAGCCTCTCCCCTGCAGCAGTAGCATGGTTCAGAAGCTGTGTCTCTGGGAGGGTCCAAAAAGTGAAAATCCTGGACACCTTCTCCGACAACCTTAGTGTTAACACAGGGGGTTCCTCAAGGCTCTATCCTTGGCCCTCTACTGTTCAGCCTGTTTTTAAACAACCTCCCTCAATCGGTAAACCACCAGCTGCTACTATATGCAGATGATACGGTCCTATATTCATGTAATTCTGACCCCTACGTACTAGAAAAGCAAATGCAGGCTAATCTCACCGCTGGTGAGCTCTGGTTCCTTCAATCAAAACTGCTCCTCAATTACAAAAAAAAAAAAAAAAAGACTGTTATTCGCATCATCACATGACAAACACTGCACCCACCAACTTTGCATTTGTAACAATCGGAACACTTCCCTGGAGATGATTCAAACATTCTCTGGTTTAACCAACACAATAGACGCAGTCGCAAAGTCGTCAAATGCAAAACAAGGATTATTGTACAGACGCCGAAAAGGCCTGACTTTTGAGGCACTAAAAACTGCTGTAAGTAGCTCAGTCTTCTCAGTGATAAACTATGGTCTAGCAGTATATGGGGCTGCCTCCCAAACCGCTTTGAAATGTATGAAAACAACACTAAACAAAGCGTGTCATTTAATCCTAGGTGTACTCCCGTCTCACTCACACTTGCAAGTTGTACACTCAAATGAACTGGCTCAACCTTGACAGCCACCTCCAGTATCATGTAGGCCTGCTCGCCAAGAAATCTATGCTAGGACTTACCACCCCAGGCCTGTAAAGCCTTTTTAGCCGACCTAATTCCATCAGATGCACTAGGGGTACAAACGACTCGGCCCTCTGCGTCCCTTTCCACAGAACCACACAAGCCCAATGGTCCTACAAATACTGTGCGCACACTTTGGCTTAATGCGCTTGACCTAGACATCATGAAAGAGGACAAAATAGGCCTCTTTAAAGATGAACTAAGACTACCCTTACCAAGGCCTTTACAGTCCTGGATGCAGCCCAGACCCTCAGTCGACGACTTCTCGACCTTCATCAACGACCCATCCCTCCAGCTTAGGACTCTGTTCTTCATTGAAGACATCCACATTTCAGCATTCGTCGAAGTCTCTTTTTCTGCCCCTACTACATGGCCCTCTGGTATGGGTTAGGGATTTGTCTTGACAGATTTACCATCTTTTTTTTTTTTTTTAATATTAACATTTTTTATTAGGCACGAGGACATTTATACCTTATACAATACATTTTATATGGATATATTCATTCAGTTGATTTAATTATACATTGGACTTAAAAAAAAAAAAAAAAAAAACAACTCTCGCCCTGCATCAAGACTAATTAATCACATGAACTAGACAAGTCTCGTTTTAACATTTCTCCAGTATTGATTTGATTAGCTTCAGGGAACAAAGTCTGAATAAGTGCTTAACTGATACATAATCCATTTTCTCCATTTTGTATTAAATACCTCCACCCTATCCCGTATTCTGGCCGCCATCCTCTCCATCCTATATATCTCTCTTGTCAAGTTTAGGCACTCTTCCCTTAGTTGGCAGCCTATTCGTTCCCCATAGTCTGGTTATTACCTATCTTCCTGGACATAAGTCTCCACCACTCATTCACACTAGTGGGATTGGCGCCGGAGGCACTAAGACCCATCGGGAGCAAACTTTTTGCTGGAGGGTCGGCGCGAGAGACGGCGCCGCGAGACACTGGCGCGCGACAGCGGCTCGGCGGTAATCAACCATCTCGGCGACGACCTCCAACCGCCTCCGTTCCTTTTTCCTGCCGTCGAGTGCGCTTCAGTGACGCGTCACTCGCCTTTCAGAGTCAAACTTCAAACTAGCGCATAGTTTTCAGTTTGTTTTGAAATATTATCACGATAGTAGTATCGAACTTAGTTTTATTCTATTTTTAAGTAAAATTTTCTAATATTTAAATTTAACTTGCATGAAGAAGTCTCGGCCTACTGGGCCAGTCGACCATGAGCAGGTCAGGTGGCTGGTAGGGAGACTTGTGTAAAGCTGTTCAGTCAGCGGGCTGGGTCGGTCAGCCTCCTTCTCCTCAGCGGGGTTCCACTACGGTCAGTCCGATGCCGGGGGATGGGCGGTCCCCGCCCTGCATAAAATAAGCGGTCGCATTCTCGGCAGCCGTTCGACCCTCGAGCTCTTCTTGGCCCACAGGTCAAAAGAGAAGGCATCACTTCGAGGTAAGCCCTCTGGTATGTCTAGCGTCGTGATTCGGTTATGTCGTTACTAGTTGCGGTCTCCTTCCTCGGAGTTACCAGCTTCCGATAATGCAATGCGTCCCGCCGACGCCGGGCCCCTCCCGCCTATAGGTGGGGCTCCAGATGAGCAGTTTCATCAGTGGGCATCTTATGGGCGATGGGCTCGGAGGTTGGTTCTTCTGCCTGGCTTCGGTTACGCGGGCCCTCGGGCTCCTCCGGCGATCAGGTAGAGGCGGTTGGACCTTCCTAGTCGCTGGCGCCTTCTTGGTGCTAGCGACTCCGTGCGTAAGTGTTTCCCCCTCCACATGGCTGCGGCAAGGCCTCACCGATGCTTACATCTCCTGGTATTTTTCCTTCTCTTGTTTTCCAGGTTCCCGGGGCTTTTCGGCGCCTTCTGGGGTCTGTAGCCGTGTCGGCGCGCCCGTTTTGAAACGCCCGGGCTTCCCTGGCGCCCGTTGGCCCGGCGCCCAGCGTCGGCGCCCGTTGGTGGCCCTTAGCGTTATCAGCGCCCGCCCGGTGGTTACCGTTGGATCGGCGGCGCCCGTTCGCGGCGTCGTCGCGATGCCGTTATGGCGTGCCGATCAGCGGCGCCCGTTCATCGTCCGATAAAGCGCCCGTTGGCAGCGCCCGTCTTGGCGATCACCGGCGCCCGCCCGGCGTTCGCGGGGCAGCGTGCCTCTTGGCGCCGTCGCCTCCCGCCGGTACCGTCTTCAGCCCGTTTGCCGTCCTGGCACCGGCAGCATAGGGGACTCTCCCTTGTTTTTCTGCCCATTTCCTCCTCTCAATGATTCCACTCCTTTCCTGTCCAAACAGTCCTTTCTGGACCATCAGGAGATGATGTTGAGCCTGACCCAGACCTTGGTTGGGTGATGAAGTGGAGAAACAGGATCTTTCTTTGCTACAGAGCCTGTGGTCGAGACCTGTCCTTTAAATCTCTGTTGAAGAACCTGGGATCCACTCTTTCTCTCCAGACTACAGACATCGATCCTGGGAAGATATTAAGACTCCAGTATCTTCATGCTGGAGATCCCTCACAGGTTGACTCCTCGATTCAGCCTTCCTTGAGCGCTGTCTCAAATGGTATGGAATAACCCTGCTCTTATTCCCTCAGTGGCTAAATCCATTGATAAGAGTGTTCAGCTCCCAAGGATCGTCCCATTTGGCATCCCAAACCTCTCCGGATCCTATTGTAGTCCTGGCGAGAGAATGACAAAGTGTTCTTCCTCAAACTACACAGCTCGACCTATTAACAAAGAGTCTCGTAGATTGATACATTAGGTAAGAGAGTCTTTGCTGCCTCCACTCTAAGTATGCGTGTTGCCAGTTATCAGGCTATTTTTCTCCAGTATGAGTATATCCTGTGGCACTCTATGAAAAGAATGGTTGAAGCTCTTCCAGATTGGTTCAAGTCAGAGCTTCTTCTGACCCGTTATTAGAGTATTGGTCCAATAACCAACAGAGTCAAAGCAGCCATGGATGCTTTCGACACTGCTTCTCGCTCAGCAGCCGCTGAGGTTGTACTCGTGCGCCATTCCTGGCTGCGTGCATTACGGCTTCACAGATGATGCTCAGCAGCAGGTGATGGCGCTGCCTTTTGATGGCTCCTTTCTTTTTGGCCCTCAGGTGGAGCAAGCCTTAGAGGCCCACTCAAGAAGACTAGATCGCCATTAAGTTGGCCAGACCTCCGCCTGCCCCTCTAGGGGCATGTGAACAAGCGTCAGTTTCATAGTCGTCAGTCCTCTGAGGCAGAGGCAGGGAAGCTTCGCATAAAAGCAACCTGCCCAACCTCAAAGAAGGCGCAGCAAGCGCGGGGACCTAAAGCTCCCAAGCGCTACCTTATGAGTCGTTGGCCCAAGTTCCATCCACTCTGCCGAGTGGAACTTTCTCCTCCAGTGGGAAGTGGGTCTGATGTACTTCTACAACCAGTGGGGAGTCCATAACCTCAGACAAATGGGTTCTTAGGATAATTGAGGGTTACTCTCAATTTCTTGGAACCCCCAGTGTCCTCCCATCACGACAACCCAGGTTGTCGACCTCTCAGTCAGATCTCCTCACCGGCGGAGATCCAGGGCCTTCGAACAACAGGGCAATAGAACTGGTGCCCAGCATCTACGAAACACAGGGTTCTACTCCCATTACTTTCTGGTTCCAAAGAAATCTGGGGATGCGCCCCATTCTGAGACCTCAGAAAGTTAAACAAATTTCCTCCCCAGGGAGGAAATTCAAGATGATTTCCCTAGGTACCCTGTTACCCTTGCTGCATCAACGACTGGCTGGCCTCCCTGGATATGCAGGATGCTTACCAGCATATCCCGTCCACCCGACCCACCAAAATTCCTCAGGTTTGTAGCTTTGGGTCAGCATTATCAGTTCAAGTCCTGCCCTTTGGGCTATCCCACCAGCGCTTACGAGTTTTTACAAAGTGTTGTGCAGTTCTGGCGGCATCTCAGAAGAGTCGGACTCAGTGTTTCCCTACCTGGAGTGATTGGCTTCTAGCAAGCCCTTCCGGCCAAGGGACTTTGGAAGCCGTGCAAGCGACTTCTCGTCTTCTCACGTCCATGGGAGTTCTGCTGAATTTGAAAAATCTCAACTGCAACCCTCCAGGGGCTCCTTTTCATAGGGGCGCTTCTAGACACCTCTTCAGCGAGGCTTTCCTTCCAGAGGACAGAAGACTCGACATCGCCGTCGTATGGCCCGTTACATGGGAGAACCAATGCGGTTACAGCTCTCTGGAATTACAGCGCATGTTGGGTCTCATGGTCCCTCGGTCTTCACTGTCCCTCTGGCCCGACTGCACCATGAGAAACCACCCAGTGGATGCTCTCCACTCAGTGGTCCCCGACCTCTCACCCCAGTCTTATCCCATCAAGGTGGCGGGCCCCTTGAAGGTCTCTCACCTGGTGGTCTCAAAGACAATCTCCTGGAAGGATTCCCCTTTGCTCCCCGGATCATCAGATCTCATCACCACAGATGCACAAGCTAATGGGATGGGAGCTCACTGTCTCTCCCTCCACACTCAGGTGTATGGACTCAGTTGAAACTCATCTCCACATAAATGTCCTGGAGATGAGAGCGGTCCCTATGCAATCCGAGCTCTGAAGGATGTCCTTTGTCACAAGAACATTCTCCTTCAAGCGGACAACAAAGCAGTGATGTATTACATCAACAAGCAAGGCGGTGCTCATTCTTATCCCTTTGCAGGGAAGCAATGAGGGTGTGGGAGTGGTGCTTGGAGCACAAGTCTCTGATTCAGCGGTTTATCTGCCAGGTATACAAAGCGACCCTAGCAGATCACCTCAGCAGAGCAGGAGCAGACCCTCACAGTGGTCTCTCGATCAACCAGTAGCTTCGGTCCTGTTCAAAGGTGGGGACTCCAGACCTGGACCTTTTGCATCCCCACTCAGCATAAAACTGCCTCTCTTCTGCTCCAGAAATCCAGGGCCTGGCATTTTCTGTCAGGATGCGGTTCAGGACTGCGGTGGACAAAAGCGCTTTCTTTCGCCTTTCCACCACTTCCTCTAATCCAGAGTACTCCTCAGATTCGAGTCTCAGGGACCAAGATGATTCTCATTGCTCCTTCCTGGCCTCGGCAACTATAGTTTCCTCTACTCAACAGTATGTTGGCAGCCTCTCCGAGACCACTTCCTTTGCAAATCAGTCTTCTGACTCAGGAGTTCGTTGGTCCATCCCAACCTAAATCACTTCACCTTCATGCTTGGCTCCTGAAGAGATAGAAGTAGAATCGGTTCAACGTCTCTCGTAGAGTCTCAGACACATCCTTCTGGCTACTTTCGGAAGCCAACCACCCAGCATTAAGCTTCCCAAATGGAAGCGTTTTTATACTCTGGTGTGTGCAAATCCTCTTGGAATCACTTTTCCTGTCCTCCTGGCAAGGTTCTGGAGTATCTTTTGGACCTATCAAGCTTGGGTCTTCAATACTCACAGTTAAAGTTCACCATAGTGCCATCTCAGCGTTCCATAGGCGGTTTCTTCCTTAACTCTGGCTCAGTTACCTATGGTGAAGAGATTTCTTAAGGAGATTCTCCATACCAGACCCCTGTTAAGCGTCCAGTTGCAGCCTGGGACATTAACCTGGTGCTGGACATGCTCACTCGGAAGCCTTCAGAACCCTTAGCTACCTGTGAGCTAAAATTTCTTACCTGGAAGACTGCCTTCCTGGTGGCCCATTACCTCAGCCACAGGGTCTCTGAGATACATGCACTGGTTCAGGACCCCTCCGTGTACTGCTTATTCCATAAGGACAAGGTAGTTCTCGCAACTCATCCTAAATTTCTTCCCAAGGTTGTGTCAGAATTCCATCTGAACCAACCTCTGGTACTCTACCAGCTTCGCTAATTTCCAAAATGAAGGAGCAGGCTCTTCATTCCTTGGATGTTAAGAGAACTAACTAGGTTCTATTTAGATAGAACCAAGGATGTTCATAGAACTCAGCAACTGTTAGTTTCTTTCAGCGACACTTGACTGGGTCAACCTGTAAGCTATTAGATGTATCTCTTCATGGTTGAGTGGCATGCCTTAAGTCATTGCTATTCCATGGCTCAAGTTAAATTAGAAGGTAGAGTGTGCAGCTCACTCTACTAGAGGCGGTCCGACATCCCTAATGAAATTCGCAATGTTCCAATTGCAGATATATACTAACGCCACTACCTGGAGCTCAGTGCATACTTGCTAAGCTCTATGCACTGGATATTCCATGCCAGGCATTCCGCGTTCGGCAGAACTATCTTAATGAAGCTTCTATCTTAGGCCGTTGAGCTCTGGCTTTCCTACCGCCCTTTTGGGGATTATCAGCTTGGTACTCTCCACTAGTGTGAATAGTGGTGGGAGACTTATGTCCAGGAGATAGGAAAGAGTGCATTGCCCTGCCGTGGTCTTGATCTTCTTGGGCCGAGTCTCCACTCGTCCTATCTCCCTCAATCCCGAGCTCACCGCTGTATTGGCTCTTCACTCCCTCAAATCTTTAGGCCGTGAGGACTTTCTGCTGACCCTTCTTACACGGGTCATACGGACTATCTTATGTCCGTTTTTAATGTCCAAGGTTTACCCTTTTTTTAGTTAGTGCATGCACCTCCTTGGTAAAGGTACTGAGGCGGTTGGAGGGTGCATTCGCCCGAGATGGTCATTACCGCCGAGCGCTGCTCAGTGGGCGCCAGGTCTCGCGGGCGCCGCTCTCTCGCGCCGACCCTCCAGCAAAAGTTTGCTTCCGATGGGTCTTAGTGCCTCCGGCGCCAATCCCACTAGTGTGAATGAGTGGTGGAGACTCGTCCAAGAAGATCAAGAATTACGGTAGGTACGTAATTTTCCTTTTTTGCTGCCAATATTAGCAGTGTAGTTTGCAGGTATACATTCTCTTTACTTTTAGACCAAATGGGGTAGTAGCTGTTAGTATATGCCCAGAGGTAAAAAGACCTGGGTTTTCATATATTGCCACCAGCTCCTTCACTACCTCACTCCAATAAGGACCCAGCATGCTGGAATTCCAAAATGAGTCTGGGCTGCATGTACTGCTCCATATCCCCTCCAGCACTTCCTTCAGGATTGCCTGTAAAACTAGCTACCACAGCAGGAGTGCGGAAAAATCTGTATCGTAATTTCCATGCAAACTCTTTCCAATATGGGGATCCCGAGGCCTTAAGCATTAGTCGGGAGGCCATCTTCCAGTTAGTAACGGTAGGTCAGTCCCCAATTCCAAGGACCAACGGGCTCTAATTGTCTCAGTAGAGTCTTCTGGTTTCTCTCCCAAAGCAAGGTAGGCCAGACTGATATCGTGGTCTACAGTGATACCTTGTCTCTGTGATAGAAGAAATTTTATTATTAGTGGAGGGTTTTCAGCCACTGCTGCCAGTGCTTCCTCCATTGGCCGCAAATAAGATTTTAGCTGCAAATACTTACGAAAGAAGCCCTGGGGTATTTTATACTGAGCCTGGAGCTGGACAAATGAATAAAGGCCCTGTGGGTCTAATAATTGAAAAATATGTTTGATATTATATTTATACCACGGGGTTAAGGATCTATCCAAAGAATTGGGTGGAAAGGCACTGTTCACCGAAAGGGATCTCAGAAATGTGCCTCCATGGACAATAATCTTTTATTGAATACAGTCAGCCACTGCTTAAACACCTCTGCAGTATAGTGTGGGAATTTAGAGAGATATGCAACCAGGAGGATGTCCAGAGAGACAATCCGTCAGGTCTTCTGTGCCATTCCAAGTCATCTGAAACTGCATCCAGGAGAGTAAGATCTTTAATTTAGAAGCTCGGGCATAATTCAGGAGATTCGGTAAATTTAACCCACCTCTGTCTTTCGATAACTGTAATAGAGAGTACCGAATCCTGGGAGGTTTCCCTTGCCATATAAAGCGAGAGATCAACCTATTCCAAGCTTGAAAATAAGTCTGTGTTGGAAATAATGGGAGTGTCTGCAGGTAGAACAAAATCCAGGGAAATATGTTTTGTTTAATAGTTTCTATTTGAGCTAGGAAACTCAAAGGTATCTGTGACCATTGTGTGAGATCCTCAGTTATGATTTGGGTTAGGGGTTTAAAATTTGCAATATCTGTATGTATCTGATTTTTAGTAAGATGGATCCCAAGGTGCCGCATCGATTGTTTATACCACTTCAGGGGAAATGCACGTTTTAAAGCAGGGGAAGGGATGTAGTTACGCAGTAGTTCCTCTGTTTTTTGTTGTTTAATTTTATACCCTGAGATTTTACCGTACATCTCCAGTTGTTCCCAGACCCTTGAGATTGATATATCCGGGGAGGACAAAGTGAGAAGGATGTCGTCCACTAATAGTGAAGTTTTATGGTTTGCGCCTCCCATAGGTATGCCCTCAATCTCTGTGTGAGCTCTAATGGCTTGAGCTAATGGCTTGAGATACAGAGCAAATAACAGGGGTGAGAGAGGGCATCCCTGACGAGTTCCCCTCTGTAGAGAAATAGGGTCAGAGATAGAGCCATCTAATTTTAGGTAAGCCCGTGAGTGTTTATACATATTTTGCAGTTGTTGTATGATCTCTAGGGGAAAGCCAAAACTAGACAAGGTAGCCCACAGAAATGGCCAGGCCACCCTGTCAAATGCTTTTTTGGCGTCCAATCCAATGAGTGCCAGCAATTAAATGTGTTGCTGCGTACTCTTTAAGTAGATGTATTCGTCGCACTGCATTGTGAACCTGTCATCCCTTAATAAAGCCCACCTGATCATGATTGATCAACAAAGCATTGATGTTTTCAAGTCTCTGTGCTAGCACAGACATATAACTTTTGTAATCAAAATTTAACATTGAAATTGGCCTGTATGATGAGGGTAGGGTAGGGTTTTTGTTTTGTGTACTGTAAGTATTGCAGATATCACTGCATATTGCCAAGAGGGGGAGGAATACCTCCTTCCTGTATCTCATGGATAGCCTGAAGTAATAGTGGTAGTATTTCTTCTTTATGAGTTTTATAGAACTCCAACAGATATCCATCTGGTCTTGGAGCTCTCTGACTCTTAGCTCTCTGCAACACTCTCTCTATCTCAATCGAGGTAGCAGGGGCTCTCAAAATATCTAACTGGGAGGCAGTCAATTTGGGAAGCTTTAAGTTGTTAAGGTATGCCTCTATCTGTTGACTGTGGTCTTCAGACTCTGCCCTATATAAATCCTGATAATATTCAGCCATGACTCATCTAATGATCTTAGGGTGATGTTCGAGCTTCCCCAAAGTAGGGTCTTGCATGGCCATAACACAGGCTCTAGCCTTATGCATTCTAAGTTTACAGGCCAGATTCCTGGCTCCTTTAGGGCCCCCCTCATGTGCTGCGAGTCTGAGATAAAAGAGCTGTTGCTCTACTTTCTGATCTAGGTATTTTTGAATTTTTTGTTTTATTGTTAGTAGTTGTACCTTTACAGTTCCATCCCCCTGGGCATATAAAGACTGCAGTGCTTGCAGCTCCCCCTGGAGCTTAATAAGCTGTGTCCCTCTCTCTTTATTTTTCCCCGATGAGTAAGCAATAATATCCCCACCCAACACTGTCTTAAGGGTATCCCACTGAATTGCTGCCGAAACATCAGAGTCACCATTCTCCCCCAGGATCTGTGGGATCCTGTCTTTAACCATTTGATTAAACTCCGGAGCTCTCAAGTGCATCAAGCTGAAGTGCCAGAAGTTCGTTTTATGACAGATTTACCGTCTTTACCGCCGCCGCTACAACCAGTTTCTTACCGGGGTTCAACAGTTCAGGCGTCTGTTGTGGCTTCCCGGGCTTCGGGCTCTGCACTCTATCTGCAGCCCCAGCCCAGATCCTCCTTGATTCCCCGCATGGAATCCATGGGAACTCCTCCTCCTCCTCCTCGGCCTCGTTGACAACACCTGCCATCGACATCGCGTCAGTGGTAAAAACTGTGTTGGAGGTTATGCAAGCAATGCAACCACCTCCACCACCCTCCTCTCCCTCACCCCCTACTCGGAAGCAGGCTAGCCCACCTCCGTCCTTTCCACCCCTGGAAGAGGAGGATCTGATATACTTTGAGGAGGAAGAAGAGGAGGAGGATCCAGTTGATAATGGGGTGCACACCCTTTTCAGTGCCTTTACACTGTCTTCAGCGGTGGAGGATTCCAAGCTTTATACTCCCTGCTGTCCTCCTGATGACCCCAGTTTCCTGGGCATTATGACACAGTTATAGCAGGTCATGGGGTTCACCACCACTGACCAGAATCAGCAATGCTGCAACTTGGCTGATTGTTTGAATTTGCCAGAGGACCCTGCCTCTTTGGTTACTTCCCCCATCCAGGTCTATCAGAATGCATTTTTTGTGGCTTGGCACCGCCCTTCCACCATCTGTCTGTCTCTCCCCCCCCCCCAACGTTTCTAGGAAGACCGATTGCCTTTTTCAGCCCCAGCTGACTACCCCTTTTTTGCCACGGCTCCACAGGCTGATTCTGTGATCATAAATGTTGCCTTTGACTGGACCAAGCGTCCTAAACACTTGAGCTCTCTGCCTCCTGACAGAGAATCCTGGAGATTGGACGTGATGGGGAAAAGGATCTATGCCTTACCCACCCTAGTCATGCGTATACTGAACTATATGGGGCATATGCTCAAGTACCAGAAAACCCTTTGGAGTGCTGCCTCAGAAGCAGCATTGAGACTGCCCCAGTCCACAGACACTGACCCAATTGTTGGCTACCCTTAAGACGGGTACTACTATCTCGGCACCTTCTCCGTGCTAGCTATGAGGCCATGGACGCCTCTGCCCATGCCACGGCGTCGGGTATTGTCCTTCCCCGCCATGCATGGCTACAGGTTTCTGGCTTTACACCGGGTGTGCAACAGTCGATCTTTTTTTTTTTTTTTCCTAAGTCTATTATGCTCCTCCTTACCCCATCGAACTCTGTGGCGTCCTCCTGGAATCCCCCTCTCTACCTCCCGTCGTGACTTGTACCTACTCGCACCCCTCAGCCCGACACATCCCTTGGGTCTGATCCCTCTGAGGAAGGGCCGCCCCCACCCAGGGCACTCTTTCTGCAGTATTGAGATCTGGGCCGGGGGCGCAAAGCGGAGAGGCAAGCCTTACCTGGGAGTGTGTGGACTATGATTGGAGGTGCCTCGCCTGGTTGATGGGAGGAGGTTTGCATAAGTTCCTCCCCCTGGCACAGCGTGCAGCTGGTGTCTGCGTGGGTCCGCCTGCTGACAACCTGCCATTGCCAGCCCTCTCTACGTGCCCCCACTATTGAGCGTGCCCTCCAACCTCCGCCAGGTGCCGCTACCAAGCGTGGGTCCTCCCTGGATCTCGCCCCAGGAGAAGAGAGCAGTCCTTCGGATGCTCAATCTTCTCCTCCCCTGCCGACCCCCAGCAGCCCTGGCTCACTCCCGAACCCAAGTTGCTGGCATGAGGTGTGGCGTCCAGTACCTCAACCCTCAGCGTCAGCAGGCCGGCCCCAACAGTCCATCTTAAATGCTCCCTTTAATGGGCACAAACTTTTTGGTACAGAAACCGAAGGCATCCTTAATGATTTACAGGCCTTGAGCCGCACTCTCCGTATAGTACACACAATGTACTCAACCGCCTGTGTCACAGTGGCGGCCATTTCAGTCCTTTCCATTTTGGCGTAGCACTTGCCAGAAAGACTCGGTCCATCAGCCCAACAGAAAACACCCAACCCCACCTCTTGGCGGTTCTTCAGCCTCTGCCTCAAGGGGTGCCTGGGCATCCCTCCTGCAGCCGTTGCCTTTTGACCTGTCAAACAGCCTGCTGTACAGGCCTCGGAGGCAGTGGGTGGCTGCTTCTCTCTACATTTCGAGGCCTGGAAACAGATTACATCCGACGAATGGGTACTGCAGATTATTCATACTGGCCATGCTCTGGAGCTCACAGCCACTCTCCCCACACACACACATCTGCCTCGGCTCTTGTCATACCCACCAGAACACATACCGACTCTGCTGGAGGAACTCCATTCTTTAATTCAGAAGCAGGCAGTTCAACCTGTTCCTCCACACGACCTAGGCAAGGGCTTTTACTCCTGTTTATTTCTGGTGCCCAAGCGCACGGGTGATCTCCGCCCTGTCCTGGATCTGAGAGACCTCAACTGGTTCATCCAGTACAAAAGATTTTGAATGGTCACTTTACAAACAGTCCTGCCTCTCTTAAACCATAGGGACTGGCTCTGTGCTCTAGACATGAAAGATGCATACCTTCACATCTGGATACATGCAACCCATCAACAGTATCTCCAGTTTCACCTACTGGGCTACCATTACCAATTCCACGTCTCTACCCTTCAGGCAGGCCTCCACCCTAAGGCTCTTCACGAAGTGCCTGGCGGTTGTAGCTGCAGCCCTTCGTCACCATGGACACTATACATTCCTGTACTTGGACGACTGGCTCATAAAAGCCTCCTCTTGGAAAGGCTTTCTCCACTCCCTCACCTGCATGGTGGAGATCTTCCAGGACCTCGGCACCACAATTAATGTTGCCAAGTCCCACATGGAAACATCTCAATGTCTCCAAAACATCAGCGCAATCTTAGATATGGCACAAGGCAGAGCCTTTCTGCTGGAGGACAGTAGTCAGAAGCTGGTCGCTCATCTCCCTTGCACGGCAGTACCTTGCAGCTCAGCAGATTACCGCCCACCAATTCATGCACCTCCTCGGTCACATGGCAATGGCCATTTCCACCGTGCTGTACGCCCACTTACATGTGCACCTGGTCCAGTGGGCCCTTCACCGCCAGTGGCACCAAAAGACAGGGGGACTTCGACAACTCCATTCGAGTAAGCCCCTTCCTCAAGCAGGCCTTCACCTGGTGGGTGGCTCCGACACACCTCCAAGTTGACTTGCCCTTTCCATTGACCCCCCCCGCCCAAACGCTTTATGACAGATGCCTCCACCCTGTGTTGTGGCATACACCTCAGTCCTCACCAAATGCAGGGCTGTTGGGGTCTGGAGGCTGCATCCCTCTACATCAGCCTTCTGGAGATGAGGTCTGGCTGGCTGGCTCTTCAGACCTTGCAGGCATTCCTTACCCCTGGACCCCTTCTAATCCATCAGACAATACTTGCGTGATATTCTGCATCAACAAGCAAGGGGACACAAAGTCACAAGTTCTGTGCCAGTAAGCCTGGAAAGCTTGGATTCAGGCTCTGGCTCTCCACCTATATCTGGTGGCAGTACGTGCTCCCAGAGCCCAAAACATCGTTGCGGATCACCCGAGTCATCACGCTCAGGGTCACAAATGGACGTTGGTGATGGACACCCTCCTCGACGTATTCTGGCTGTGGGGCACACCCGTACATCGATCTCTTTGCCTCTCTGGACAATCACAGACTACCTCAATATTGTTCGATCATTCCTGACTCACTTGGCAACTCCCTGGACACCCTGTCCCTCTCCTGGCATGGGCACTTCTTATATGCTTTTCCACCCACCCCCCTCATACAGCGAGTACTACTCAAACTACAGCTGGAACTGGCCTCCATCATTCTTATCGTCCCATTTTGGCTGCGACAGATATGGTTGCTCCTCCTCCAATAACTGTCTGTCACAGATCCCTTTCCTCTCTGACCCAGTCTGCGCTCACAGAACCCGTCTTCACCTCAATCTCGGGGCCCATCATCTCCATGCTTGGCTCCTGAGGACTTCTTTCTAGCCCAGCACAACGTCTCTGCCTCTGTGGCCGTGATTCTGCTTGCCTCCAGAAGTGTCTACCAAAAAGACATATGCTGCCAAATGGAAACATTTTGCCATGTGGACTGCTGGCAGGGGCTTGGACCCTTGCTCTTGCCCGTTGACTACCATTTTGGACTACCTTTCCACCCTCTCCAGTCTTGATTTTAAGCTATTCTTCCATCAAAGTTCATTTAGCCACTATGTTGACCTTCCATGAACCCATCGGGAATCTGCAGATAGGCCACATGGACCTGGCCCAGATGTTTCTCAAGGGTATTCTGCAACCTTAACTCCGAATTCAGAATCCAGTTCCACCCTGGGACCTCAATTGTACATACTAACATGCCAGCATAGTAGGCCTAAAGGTCTATCGAGTCTGCTCAAAAATCAGCACCCGGTCAAGTCACCGTTGCTGCCCCCCCCCGACCCCATCCCCCACCAGAGTTTCACCTCTATTTCTGTATACCTCAGCTTTACCTTTCCTTATACCTGTCCCAGCTCCTCTTGAGTCACTCCACTGTATCAACAGCCACCAGTCCAATTTTATCTTGGAAAAACTAACCTTTCACTGTTTGAACTGGCTACTACCTGTGACATGCACTTTCTGGCCTGGAAGGCCCTGTTCCTGGTAGCTATCGCTTTGGCCAGGCACATCTCTGAACTTCAGGCCCTCATGCACCATGAGCCTTACCTTGTCTTTCATAAAGACAGCATCGCTCCGCACAAATCCCAAATTCCTTCTGAAAGTGGTTTCGAACTTCACTCTCAACTAACCCATTAAGTTGCCTGCCCTCTACCCGGCTCATGAGAACCTGGGTGAATCCCTTTTCCAAACTGGATGACGATTGCATCTTGCATTATTACCTCGCTCACACTGAGTCCTCTTGCACATCACAGCAACTACTTGTTGCATTTGCTCTTGGTAGGGAGGTACACCTTGTCATAAAGCAGACCTTATCCAACTGGTCAGCCCACTGTATCTCCTACTGCTACAATAAATACAGCAAAGCTGTCCCCGGTGTTATGCACGCACTCTCCACCAGGGCTATCTCTACTTCTGCTGCCTGCTTCAGGGGCATCTCAGTCACCGATATCTGTGACGCTGCCACTTGGTCTACCTTCCATATATTTACTAGACACTATAGTCTCTACTTGGCTTCCCGGTACCGTGCTTCCTTTGGCCGCGCTGTCCTCCAGGTCCTCCTGTCTTAACCTCATTTTCAACTTGACTGCTTGGGAATCACCCCAAGTGTATAACCTGTTACTGGAGATTCCCTCGAAGAAGATAGTACAGTTTCGTACTTACCATAATGGTAGATCTTTGAGAGCATCTCTTGCAGCAGGTCACATTCCCTCCCTCCTTCCCCCTCCTTATCTGGGACAGCCATCTTCTGCTTCTCCACTTATCGTCCTACTGGGCTGTATCTCAGGCTTCCTCAGTTCCCCTCGGTGATCTTCCTGGACATAAGTCTCCACCACTCATTCACACTATTGGGATCTGTGCCGGAGGCACTAGGACCCATCGGGAGCAAACTTTTTTGCTGGAGGGTCGGCGCCGGAGATGGCACCGCGAGCCACAGCTCGCGCTGTAATGACTGTCTCGGCGTCGAACCTCCAACCGCCTCAGTTCCTTTTTTCCCCCGCTGTCGAGTGCGCTTCAGTGATGACGTCGGTCGCCTGCCGGGAGTCAAACTTCAACTAGCAGCATAGTTTTCAGTTTGTTATTTTGTAATATTATCTCGATAACAGTATCACTTCGTCTTATTTTAAAAAATAAAGAAGTCTCAGCCTACTTTGCGGAGTCGACCATGGCTTAGGTCAGGTATTGTGAGAGACTTCGTGTAAAGCTATTCAGTCAGTCGGGCTGGGTCCGGTCCGCGCTTCTCGGAGGGGTCTGACAACGGTCAGTCAATGCCCGGGGATGGGCAGTCCCATAGAAGCATAAAAACAAGCGGTCGCATTATGTCGGCACCGTTCGGCCTCTCAAGCTCTTCTTGGCCCACAGGTCTAAAAGAGAAGGCATCACTTGAGGTGCCCTCTGATATGTCTGCGTGTAGACGCTCGGTTATTGGGGCTAGTTGCGGTCTCCTCCTTCGAGTACGCCAACCTCTGCTTCTGGTAGTCAGCGGTTGACCATCGAGTCCTACCCCGCCTGCAGGTAGGTCTTCAGGTGAGCAGTTTCATCAGTGGGCCGCTCTTATGGAGCAGTGGGCTTGGAGGTTAGTTCAGCTACCTGGCTCGGTCACTCGTGGGCTTTCGGGCTCATTGAGAGACTAGGTAGGGCGGTTGGACTCTCCTGGTCGCGCAGCACCTTCTTCAGTGCCGTCGACTCCGTGCTTAGGTGTTTCCCCCCTCACATGGCTGTGGCGCAGGGGGCAACACCGATGCCTTTATCTCCTGCTCTTCTTCCTTCAAAACCTGTTTATCGGAGTCTGGGGGTGTTTTCGACACCATCCTCGGCGCCGGAGGTGCGCTCGGCGCCGTCCTTGGCGCCGTGCAGGTTCTCGGTGCTGTGCGGTTCTCTGCGCCGTTTTGGCGCCGGCGTGGTTCCCTCTGTGACTTGCATTTTACCCGATTGCGCGTGCTCCCTCAGCGCGTCCGCCGATTGCCGTCGCCTCCCTCGGCGCGCGGGGCTCTCGGGCTCCTCTGCTTTCAGGACTCCTCTTTTCACTCATTTCCTTCTTCCTCTCTTCTGATTTTCATTCCTTTCCTGTTCATACAGTCCCTCCTGGACTGTCAGGAGATGACCAGACCTTGAGTTGGGTGATGAAATGGACAAGCAGGATCTATCTCTGCTTGCAGAGCCTGTGGTCGAGGACCTGTCTTTTAAGTCTCTGCTGAAGAATCTGAGTTCCATCTTTCTCTCCAGACTACAGACCTCGATCCTGGGAAATTGTTAAGACTCAATACCTTCATGTTCGAGGATCCCTACAGATTTGACTCCTCGGTTCAGCCTTCCTTGAGCGCTGTCTCAAATGGTATGGAATAATCCTGCTCTCACCCCTTGGTGGCTAAATCCATAGATAGGAAATATTCAGCCCCAAGGATCGTCCCATTTTGGCATCTCAAGCCTTTGCGGATCCTATTGTAGTCCTGGCAGAGAATGATAAGGTCGTTCTTCCTCAAACTACTACAGCTCGACCTATAAACAAGAATCTCGTAAGATAGACACCTTAGGTAAGAGAGTCTTTGCTGCTTCTACCCTAAGTATGCGTATTGCCAGCTACCAGGGCTATTTCTCACAGTATGAATATATCCTGTGGAACTCTTATCAAGCAGATGGTTGAAGCTCTTCCGGAGTCGGGTGCAAAGCCGGAGCTTCTTCAAACCATTACCAGAGGTATCGAGTCTAACAACCAGCAGGTTAAAGCAGCCATGGATGCTTTCGACACTGCTTCCCGTTCAGCGGCTGCTGGTATTTGCACCTGACGTCATTCCTGGCTGCGCACTTCGGGTTTCACGAATGACGTGCAGCAGCAGGTAATGGTGTTGCCCTTTGATGGTGCGTATCTTTTTGGTCCTCAGGTAGAGCAAGCTCTAGAAGCTACTCAAAGACTAGGTCAGCCATTAGTTGGCTCGACCCCTCCTGCCCCCTCTCGAGGGCATGTCAATAAGCGTCAGTCCTTTCGAGGCAGAGGAGGTTTCCATAAAAATCAACCTGCCCAACCTCAAAAGAAGACACAGCAGAAAGCGCAAGGGCCCAAAGCGCCCAGCGCTACCTTATGAATGTCTGGCCCAAGTCCCATCTCAGCTGCCCGAGGTGGACTTTTCCTGTCCGGTGGGAGGTCGTCTGATGCACTTCTACAACCAGTGGAAGTCCATAACCTCAGACAAATGGGTCCTTCGGATAATTCGTGAGGGGTATTCACTCAATCTGGTGGAGACCCCCGATCGTCCCCCCCAAACGGCAGCCCAGGCTGTCGACCCTTCAGTCAGACCTTCTCGCCGCCGAGATTCAGGGCCTTCTGAACAACAGGGTAGTAGAAGTGGCGCCGTTGCATCAACGGAACACGGGTTTCTACTCCCATTACTTTCTGGTTCCAAAGAAGTCCACGGTATGCTCCCCATTCTGGATCTCAGAAAGCTAAACAAATTTCTCCCCAAGGAGAAATTCAAAATGATTTCTCTGGGAACCCTGTTACCTCTGCTTCATCAACACGACTGGCTAGCCTCCCTAGACATGCAGGATGCTTACCAGCACATTCCTATTCACCCGAGGCATCACAAATTCCTGAGGTTTGTGGCTCTGGGACAGCATTATCAGTTCAGAGTCCTGCCCTTTGGGCTATCCTCGGCGCCGCGGGTTTTACAAAGTGTTGTGCAGTTCTCAGCGCACCTCAGAAAGGTTGGGATACAGGTGTTCCCTTATCTGGACGATTGGCTTCTAGCAAGCCCTTCCAGGCAAGGGACCCTGGACACCGTAGAGACAGCTTCTCACCTCCTTATGTCCATGGGAGTTCTGCTGAACCTCAAGAAATGCAACTGCAGCCCTCCCAGAGCTCCTCTTTATAGGGACTCTTCTGGACACCTCCTGTGCGAAGGCTTTTCTTCCAGAAGACGGAAGGAACGATATCCTTCAAATGGCCGTCACATCGGGGAGAACACCTCAGTTACTGCTCTCTCGATGCAACGGATGCTAGGCCTCATGGTTACCTCAGTGTTCACTGTTCCCCTAGCACGTCTGCACATGAGAACCACTCAATGGATGCTAGTACTCAGTGGTCCCCAACCACTCACCCGCAGTCCTATCTCATCAAGGTGACAGAACCTTTAAAGAGGTCACTCACCTGGTGGTCTCAAGAGAGCAATCTCCTGGAGGGGTATCCCTTTGCTTCTCTGGACCATCAGATCTCCATTACCACAGACGCATCCCTAATGGGGTGGGGAGCTCACTGTCAGGCTCTCCACACTCAAGGTGCGTGGACTCAAGTCGAGTCCCAGCTCCACATAAATGTCCTAGAAATGAGAGCCGTTCTTTATGCGGTCCAAGCTTTGAAGGACATTCTGTGTCACAAGAACATTCTCCTTCAAACGGACAACAAAGCAGTGATGTATTACATCAACAAGCAGGGCGGTGCTCATTCTTGCCCCTTATGCAGGGAAGCAATGAGGGAATGGGAATGGTGCTTGGAGCACGAGGCTCTAATTCAAGCGGTCTACCTGCCAGGTATTCAGAACGAACTGGCAGACCATCTCAGCAGAACAGAGACAGACCCTCATGAGTGGTCTATCGACTCAACCATAGTTCAGTCACTATTCGAAGAGTGGGGAACTCCAGACCTGGACCTTTTTGCATCCCCACTCAACGCAAAACTGCCTCTCTTCTGCTCCAGAAATCCAGGGCCTGGCATTTTCTGTCAGGATGCGTTCAGGCTGCGATGGACAAAACACTTTCTTTACGCCTTTCCACCTCTTCCTCTAATTCAGAGGGTACTCCTCAAGTTCGAATCCCAGGGGGACAAAATGATCCTCATTGCTCCCTTCTGGCCTAGACAGCTGTGGTTTCCACTACTCAACAATATGTTGGCAGTTCCTCCGAGACCACTTCCCCTACAGATGAACCTTTTGACTCGGGGGCCTGTGGTCCACCCCAACCTGAGATCGCCACCTTCACGCTTGGTTCCTGAAGAGGTAGAAGTAAACTGGTTCAATGTGTCTCAAGAGTTTCAGATATTCTTCTGGCTGCAGGAAACCAGCCACTAGGAAAACTTACACAGCCAAATGGGCGTTTTGCTCTGGTGTGCAAAGTCCTCTTTGAATCCTTTTTCCTGCCCACCAGATAAAGTTATGAGTACCTCTTAGACCTCTCAAATTCAGGCCTACAGTACTCTACAGTCAAAGTTCACCTTTGTGCCATTTCACTTATCATGAGCCAGTACTTTCCTTGTCACTGGCTCAGTTACCTTGGTTAAGAGGTTTCTAAAGGAATTCTGCATACCAGACCTCCTACAAGACGTCCAGTTGCAGCCTGGGACATCAATCTTGTGCTAGATATGCTCACTCGGAAACCTTTTGAACCTCTGGCTACCTGTGAGCTAAAATTTCTCACTTGGAAGACTGCCTTCCTAGTGGCCATTACCTCAGCCCATAGGGTCTCTTGAGATACATGCCCTGGTCACAGACTCTCCGTATACTGTGTTCCATAGGGACAAAGTAGTTCTTCGTACTCATCCTAAATTTCTTCCTAAGGTTGTGTCAGAATTTCATCTAAACCAACCTTTGGTCCTTCCCTCTTACATCGAACTTCCAAAATGAAGGAAGCGTTCTCTTCATTCTTTGGGCGTTAACAGGGCCTTGCGTTTCTATCTGGCTAGAACCAAGGACTTTCGCAAAGCCCAGCAACTGTTTGTTTCCTTCAGCGAGACCCGGCTGGGTCAACCTGTCGCTATGAGATGCATCTCAGCATGGCTAGTGGCATGCCTTTGCCACTGCTATTCCATTGCACAGGTTAAGCTGGAAGGCAGGGTTTACGCTCACTCTACTAGAGCGGTCGCGGCATCCCTAGCGGAAATTCACAACGTGCCCATTGCAGATATTTGCAACGCAGCCACCTGGAGCTCAGTGCATACTTTTGTTGAACATTATGCACTAGATGTCCATGCCAGATGACATTCTTCCTTTGGCAGAGCCATCCTTAATGGACTTCTGTCTTAGAAACGTGAGCTCTTGGTCTCTCCTGCCGCCCTCTCGGGGGATTATTAGCTAGGTACTCTCCCAATAGTGTGAATGAGTGGTGGAGACTTATGTCCAGGAAGATATGAAAATTACGTGCCTACCGTAATTCTTGATCTTCTTGGGCAGTCTCCTCCACTCATTCACACGCCCACCCTCAAATCCTCCGAGCTCACCTCTGTTGTTGGTCTTCACTCCCTCAGATCTTTAGGCTGTGAAGACTTCTTTGTTGACCCTTCTTATACGGGTCGTCTGGACTATCTTAACGTCCGGTTTTTAGGTTAAGGCTACCCTTCTAGGTTAGTTACGCTGCACCTCCTTGGTAAAAAAGGTACTGAGGTGGTTGGAGGGTCGACACCGAGATAGTCATTACAGCGCGAGCTGTGGCTCGAGGTGCCGTGCCTCGCGATGGCGCCGACCCTCCAGCAAAAAAGTTTGCACCCGATGGGTCCTAGTGCCTCCGGTGCAGATCCCAATAGTGTGAATGAGTGGTGGAGACTCGTCCAAGAAGATCAAGAATTACGGTAGGTACGTAATTTTCATTTCTGTTTTGTGAGCTGATCACCGGCCAGGAACTGAGACCGCCAGGGTCCGCCCGTGTATTTATACATATGCATGGACTGACATCATCGTGGGTGACCCCCAGTCAGCATTGTTACTGAAAACTACCATGACAATAGCGTCCTCTGGTGGACACGCAAGTGTATGACCTGTTGCAAGAGATCCTCTCAAAGAGGTACCTCTACGGTAAGTACGAAACTGTACTTTTCTCACAGTCTGCTTCAGTATGCTACTATATAATTTTAGTTTCTTTTTTAAATGTGTGGATTGCCCTGATCCCACCAAAGGATGCCATGGTGGTGGGAATGGCTACTATGGAGGTGAACACAGCATAGGGGAGAGCAAAGGAAAATTGGCAGACGGGGCCTCAGATGACAGCCACCTCACCTTATAAAGTGGGTCCGGAGATTTCTGCGTCCTGACTGGCTGAGAGGTACCTCTGGCTGTGTCCTTATTTATTTAGTTTTGTTAACCGGGTAGGTACACTAGACAGCATAGCTGCCTATTTTCAGGTACAACTCAGGAGATTACAACAAAGGGTATGTAGACAATAGTAGATACAAGAAAACATCATGGGAACAAGTAGAAGTCAGATATAGTACACGTACACAACATTTTCAGCAATGACGGTACATTTACAGGAATCTATATGTAGTAACTAAACAGAAATACAAGTGCAAATAACTAACAGTCATAAGTCATACAACTAGTGAGTAAGTGCTAGAAGAGAGGAAATAGCAAGATTTCCAGGCAGGTTTGAGAGTAGTAGAGGTTGGAGCCGAGAAGTAACTAGGAGGAACCAGCACAGGAGTAGGTGGCTAGAGAACAGGAGCAGGGTTCAGAGCTTAGAAGAGCCATATGAAGCTCCTGTTTGAAGCTGTGTGGAGAAGGGGAGATTTTACTTCGAGAGGGTTCCTTCAGTAGATCATCATAAATAGGACTGACGTCACCTGACGTCATGCCGCACAGCAGACTTTTCTAGCAACCCCTGAGGGGGGGACCGCTCACCCGATGTCACGTGACTGACATCAGCGTGACAGTATATAGTGCCCACCAGTTCTTTCCCGCCGTCGCCTCATGCCAGTCGCTCCGCAGACTTCCATCAGTGAAAGTCGGAAAGTTGTTTTTGCGTGGCTTTCTAAACTCGCTATTTTCTTCAAAAAATTTGTTTCATGTCTTCTCCTAAGAAGAAGTGCTCCAAGTGTGGCACACAGATCCCGCACAAAGACGGTCATTCCAAGTGTGTCATCTGCCTAGGCCCAGACCATCCAGTCTCCTCTTTCCCCGACTGTCAGTCCTTCAATCAGGCAACCAAAAAGCGGAGACAGCAGGCTTTGGAGGCCCATCTTGTCGAGGTCCGTTTACTTTCTCTTGAGAAGAAGATGGACAAGCTTAGGGACTCGTCCAAAAAATCTTCCCCTAAGAAGCATAAGGAGAAGGCTAGGGAGCGAGCTCGCTCCGCGGACGACGTCAGTCCCTCTACCAGCAAGGCCCAGCAACCGTCAAAGCACCCAAGAGGTAAAAGAAACTTCAGGCGGGTAAGTTGGTCGCTGGCTCCTCTGGCGACTTCAGCACCCGGCAGCACATCAGGTCGACTCCCGGCTGGGGCAGTCGCCTGGGAGTCCCACCCGACCGCCTGATCACGATCCTGTACTAGTCGGCCGTCCCCTAGCGACTGCGGGTTGTTCTCCCGTTAGGCCTAACGGTGCCTTACCCGACATCCGGCAGGACCGAAGGGAGACAGTCCCACTCCCTCCTGTTCTTCCCTCATCCGTGTCCTTGCATTCACCCACGGCCACTTCCGGCGAGGGTGATGGTGACGCTGATGAACCCGCCGATCTCGGGGGTTCTTCCCCTCACTCCCCTAGCGGGGACCAGGGTCAGAAGGCTCCTCCTCGGCCAGATGGCCTTTCTCTGGAGGCCCTTCCTCAACCTGGGGACAGGCTGCCGGCGCCACCAGTCCCTACTCCGGGACCGGTGGTCAGGCCTGTTCAGCCGGCCCCGACTTTTACGTCTGAGCCCCTTCGTCCACTGCTGATGCCAGCTCCTTCGACACCGGATACCCTTCCGGTGCCGGATCGGGTGGTGCCAGTGCTGACGTCGGTCCCTCTAACGTGGACTGTCCCGACGCCGGATCCTAACCTGATTTACACAACAGCAGGTTCAACGTGAGTTCCCACGATGTCAGGGCTGACGACGGGGTTTTATAACCATCCCCTTACTGTCCCCCATTACCTCCACGGGTATCCTGGGGATTCTTACCCAGAGGCTCCCACTCCTGGATGGAGTCCAATGGGACAGTTTTATCAAGGTTATCCCTATACCCATTATATGGGTCCGCATGGGTATTATCCCCTTCCAGTCGCTGTTCCCCCTCCACCTCCTCCTCCTCCTCCACCACCCTCCCTGCCTCAACCAGCTTCCCCCCCACACCCTGGCTATGCCGGATTTCAAGTCTTTCTTACAGTCTTGGTTGCAGGGGGCCAAATCGGAGTTGGTTTTGGACCTGGAAGCGAAGCTCCCACAACCGCAGCTTCCTAGGTTCCCTTCCCCGAGCAGTTCCATTCCGACTGTCCATCTCTCAGGGAAGTCTCGACTGGACGTCCCCCTTCCTCGTTTCGAACGATGTCCAGTTCAGGAGGCTGACAATGAGAGTTCTGATGGTAGGGAGGACTCTTCGGAGGAGGAAATTGTGGAGGAACCCGAGCCGAGAGGCAAGACTTCACCGAAATCGCCACATGAGGATTCTTCCTTCTCGGATCTCATGAGGGCCCTGAGAGATTATTTCAATTGGGAGTCTGAGGAACAGGACCCGATGAGACAGAGACTCACAGAGCACCTCAACTTAGAATCTCTGTCTCCTATCCCAGTTCCTCCGTGGATGGCCCTCACCACCACCATCTGGCAGATGCCTCACTCTATCCCGGCTGTCCCCTAATGGACGGACAGGCTCTATCGGGTGCCTAAGGATGCTCCTTTTTTGAAGACTCATCCGAAGGCAGACTCCGTAGTCGTTTCAGTGGCTCATGATCGCTCTGCTACTCCCAAACACTTGAGCACTACTCCTCCAGACGAGGAGCCAAGGCAGATAGACCAGTTCGGCAAGAAAATCTACTCTTCTGCCACGTGCGCGCTTTGCTTCCTCAGTTACGTGGCCCACATGGTGTCCCACCAAAAAGTGACTATTGCCAGGTTGGAGTGGAAGGTCCAGTCTATGGATCCTTCACCTTTCAAGGAGGAACTCGCCAAGGATCTCCGCCTCTCCAAGATCTCTTGTAGGCATGCTTTATGGGCCACCTACGATTCCGTCGACTCCATGGCCCGTACCTCGGTGACAGCCGTTGCCCTGAGACGGCACTCTTGGCTTCGCCTCTCGGGTCTCGCTAGCGAGGTCCAGTCGGTCATTCAGTACTCCCCGTTCCGGGGCTCTGTCCTTTTCGGAGGTGACACTAAGGACATCATCACAGAGCTACAGGACAAAGGGGTTGCCCTTAGGTCTGTTCGGTCTATGTACCGATCGGGTGCTCATCAACAACAGCAGCAGCAGCCCTTTCGGAAGAGGACCTGGAGGCAGAGGAAAACCGCTCAGGCGTGTCGCTAGGGTGCGGCAGGCCACGGGCACTGCTACTCCCTCCTGCCTCCAGAATTGCGGCGTTCAGGGTCCTTCCCCTGAACGCCCCACCACTTGACTCCTCAGCCCCACTGCCTCCTCAGCCTCATGGCGAGAAGCAGGTGGGGGGAGGTTCGCTCTCCATGTGCAGGAGTGGTGGGCGATTACCGCCGACGAGTGGGTCCTGCAACTAGTGGCCCTAGGTCACACCATAGAATTTCTGCAACTCCCTCCAGGAAATCCTCCATTGAAGTCCTCATACTCTTGGGATCAGGCTATCCTCATTCAAGAGGAAGTAAATTCGCTCTTGCTAAAACAAGCAATCGAGTGAGTCCCCTCAGGGCAAACAGGAAAAGGATTCTACTCCCATATTTTCCTGGTTCCAAGAAAGACCAGGGACTTCCGACCCATTCTAGATCTCAGTCAGCTGAACCGCTATGTCGAGTACAAGAAGTTTTGCATGCTGACACTCCAGAGCCTTCTTCCGCTCCTTGCAGATAATCATTGGCTCTGTGCCCTGGCTATGCAGGAGGCCTTCATACATATCCCTATTTTCCCCGGCCACCGTCAGTTCCTGCGTTTCCTTTTCCGGGGGGAGCACTTCCAGTTCCACGTGTTCCCCTTTGGGCTGTCTTCGGCACCTCAGGTTTTTACCAAGTGGTTGCAGTGTTTCTATGCCGAAGGGGGATTGCGGCGTTTCCTCACCTGGACAATTGGCTATTAGCGGCTCCGTCCAGGGATTCTTTGATGGAGGCTCTGTCTTTTACCTTGGACCTGTTCAGTCGACTCGGGATCACTGTCAACATGCCCAAGTCATCCCTTATCCCGAAACTGCAGTTTATTGGGGCCGTCCTTGACACGGTCTAGTGGAGAGCTTTCCTCCCTCCGGACAGAGTGGAGACTCTGGTCCATCAGGCCTCCAAGGTGGCTTCTTGCAGGACTATCCCAGCCCAGGAGGTCCTTCGTCTGTTAGGCCTCATGGCAGCTTCCATTTTTTACCGTTTCCCTAGCCAGGCTCCACATGAGGATCACTCGGTGTTCCCTGAGGGTGCAGTGGGACCAGATTCTGGATGATCTGGACCATCCGGTCCTCATCTCTTCAGCGGTCCAGAAGGATCTTCTATGGTGTTTGAATCCACACAATCTATCCTTGGGACTTCCATTTCGAAGCCCAGCACCTGTCACCACTCTCACCACGGATGCCTCGAACATGGGGTGGGGTGCTCATCTGGGGGAACATCAAGCCCAGGGACTTTGGTCCGGCTTGGAGCGTTCTCTTCACATCAGTGTTCTGGAGCTCAGGGTGGTCCTGTATGCCTTACAGGCCTTTCAACCCCTACTGCTGATCCAAACTGATAATTTGTTGGTGGTTTGGTACATCAACAAACAAGGAGGAACCCGGTCGTACCCTCTTTGCAGGGAGTCGACCAGGGTGTGGAACTGGGCGGTCCAGCACCACTTGTCCCTAGTGGCTGTGCACGTACCTGGAGTTCTAAATGTCCTGGCGAACAGTCTCAGCAGGTTGTGGACCCCTGCCCATGAGTGGGAACTTCATCAGGAAGTGGCGGAATCCATCTTCCAAAATGGGGAGCAGCCGGAACTCTACCTGTTCGCCTCTCAATTCAATGTAAAGCTTCCCAGGTTTTGCTCGCTTGTTCCAGAGCCAGGTGCTTTCTGGAGTGACTCATTGTCTCTATCCTGTACAGGGAAATTTTTGTACACGTTCCCTCCAGTTCCCGTTCTGCAGAGGGTTCTCCTCAAACTACAGGCGGAGAAAGCCAAGATGATTCTCATCGCTCCTCTTTGGCCGAGACAGATTTGGTTCCCGCTGCTTTGTCAGCTATCCAGGGAACCACCGGTTCCACTTGCATTGACGCACGACCTGCTTACTCAGGATCAAGGCCGCCTGTTTCATCCGGGGCTTAGGACCCTACATCTGCGTGCATGGCTCCTGCAGACGTAGCCATTTTTCACTTTGGGGTTTCTTTGCTTGTGGCTCAGGTCCTTGTTGAAGCCAGAAAACCTTCCACCCGTTCCACTTATGCCTTGAAGTGAAAGCAGTTTTCCATTTGGGCAACCGCGAAGGGCTGAAACCCCTTTTCTTGCTCGGCCCCATAAGTCATGGAATACCTCCTTCACCTATCAGACTCGGGTCTAGCCTATTCCTCCCTGAAAGTGCACCTCTTGGCTATCTCAGCGTACCACGAGCTGGTGGATGGTAAACCCGTGGCTCAGCTGGATATTTCAAAAACCTTCTTGAAAGGGATTCTGCATCTGAAACCCCCCATCCGCAGACCAGCTCCACCTTGCGACTTGAACTTCGTCCTGGAAAAGTTCACCTTGCCTCCTTTCGAGCCAGTCATGAGCTGACACCTACACTTCCTATCTTGGAAGGCATTGTTTCTGGTGGCTATCACATCAGCTTGAAGAATTTCGGAGCTTCATGCTCTGGTTTGCAAGGAGCCTTATCTGATTTTTCACCAGGACCAGGCGGTCCTCAGAACCCATCCGAGGTTCCTTCCAAAGGTGGTATTGGAAGCTACTCTGAACCAATCAGTAGAGCTTCCAGTATATTATCTGGGCCCCGCTAACAGGGGTGAGGCACACCTTCATACGATGGATGTCCATCGAATTCTCTGGTGTTATACCCATCGAACTAAAGAATTTCGCTCTTGCGATCAATTGTTTGTCTCCTTCGCGCAAAGAACAAGAGGCAAACTGGTTTCTCAGCAGGGCCTTTCCAAATGGCTTGGCAACTGCATCAGATTCTGTTATAAGTATGATAAGCCTCTGCCGGGTTCTATCAGAGGTAATTCTACTAGGGGCATGGCCGCTTCTGCAGCCTTCCTTCGGAACGTTTCTGCAGCGGACATTTGTGCTGCCGCTACTTGGAGTTCTGTCCATACCTTTACCAAACACTATAGTTTGGACATTGCTTCTAGGTGGAGGGCTGGTTTTGGCCTAGCCGTACTGCAGGGTCTGCTGTCCTAGACTGGGCCCTTTCGGACTTCAGTTTTTTCCGTTGGACTTGTTTTGCCTCCTCCCTAGTTTCTCTCGGTCTCTCCTCGGCGTGACTGCTTGGGACTCTGTCCTATTTGTGATGACCTACTGAAGGAACCCTCTCGAAGTAAGATAGTACAGTTACGTAGGAACTTACAGTAATAGTAGATCTTCGAGAGAGGTTCCTTCAGTAGGTCATATTTTCCCTCCCTCCTTCCCCTCTTTTATGTTTTTCAGGACCTCCAAATCCTGTTCGCTCCTGGTGTCAGGCCTCTTCTGGGCTCCAGCGGGAGAACTGGAGGGCGGGCTTGGGGACCGCCCACTATATACCATCACGCTGACGTTGGTCACGTGACATCGGGTGGGCGGTCCCCCGTTAGGGATTGCTAGAAAAGTCTGCCGTGCGGCCTGACGTAAGTTCTATTTGTGATGACCTACTGAAGGGACCTCTCTCGAAGATCTATTGTTATGGTAAGTTCCTACATAATTGTACTTTTCTTAGACTCAGTGGAAGGGAGTTCCATAGTTTAGGGGCCCAGCTAGAGAAAGTATTCTCCCCCATTTTGGTTTTACATCTCTGTTGGACAAGAAGGGATTTGTCAGCTGATCTCAGTGGGTAGGCAGAGGTCGCAGGTTTGAGCAGTAGAGCCAATTTGTCAGGTATCTGAGAAGAGATTATATTCTTTATAAAACAGTAGGAAGTAAATTGACGGAAGGCTGAGGGAGTAAACCATCCCAGGCTGGAGTATAGTGTGTATCGTTGAGTAAGTTTGGGTAAAGACAGAGCAAAACGGCAAATGCTGTTGTAGCAGACATGCCACTTTCCAAGGAGCCCTCCAGTAGTTGCCGGAAAGGCTATTAACCCATACGCCAGTTTGGGTCTCAGGATCCCCTGTGCAGTGGCCATCCTCGCCATGGATGTTAGGCTATGTCTCACCTTATATGCCAGCCCAAGTTGAATATTGACTGATTTAATGATGAGGCTAGCTGCAGGTCAAAATCCAAGGCGGGATCAAGGGTTACTCCTAGGTATTTGAAAGAGGTAACTGTGTTAAGGGGAGAGCCATCAAGTGCTCTGATAATTAACGGTTGAGTGCAGGACCGAATTTCTGAACCTGAACCGAAGAGCATAGTTACCATTTTATTTTTATTTAAGACAAGCTTGTTTTGCAGTAGCCAGCTCTGAAAGGTATTGAAGTTACTATTGAGATTCAGGTTGATATCTGAGAGGTTTCAGGAGGATGAGTAAAGAACAAGATCATCAGCATATAGCAGACCTGAGCAAGCACCAGTGAGCTTTGGGATGTCGTTTATGAAGACTGTAAACAGGAGAGGACCAAGAATCAAACCCTGGGGCACTCCGATCCAAGTAAGAGCAAGAGGGGACTTAGCATCTCCGATCTGGACAAATTGTTGACGCTTCGAAAGATAATTTTGGAACCAGGCAGTGACAGAGGTAGAGAAACCTAGGGATGACAACTTTGATAGGAGCAGCAGGTGGTCAACTAAATCAAACGCTTTTGTAAGATCAACAAATGTAGCCCCAATGAGAGAGCCTTTGTCTATAGCAAGTCTGACATCATTTGCAAACTGTATGGGAGCAGTGGATGTACTGTGCCCATGTCGGAAACCACGTTGGTCAGGGGTGAGGAATTTGAATGACTAGAGGTAACCCAAGACCTGGGTAGAAACAATTTTCTCCAGTATTTTAGAGAGGGTGGAGAGGACGACAGTAGGGCAGTAGTTATCCAGGTTAGTGGTGTCCCCCTTTTTGTAGACCGGTACAACTCAAGCAATCTTCCAGGGGGAAGGGACATGTCCTCTAAGAAGAGACAGGTTGAAAAGTCTAGTCACTGGAGAGGCTATACACTGTGCAACAGTTCTTAGGAATTTTGGTAAGAGCCCATCTGCCCCTGCCGATCCAGCAGGAGAGATGGACTTAAGTAAGCGTAAGATTTCACTCTCAGAGACTGGGCGATGGGTGAAAGATGGGTTGGAAGGTTTAAGGTTATCTTGCGGAGTGCGGGTAAAGGCCCAGGAGGTGCAGTATAGGAGGAGAGGTCAGTGAATCTGGAAATAAGAGCCTTGGTGATAGTGAGCTGGTTATTGCAATTACAATCATCCACGACCATGTCAGAGATGGTATTGCACTTGTTTTTATCATGATGGTGTTAACATGACTCCAAAAACCATGAGTCACTGACAGGTACTAAGGAGCTGACGATAGTAATTGCCCTTAGCAGATCTGATGGAAACCTTACATAGGTTTCGGAGTCTTTGTACTCCGCCCAATTCGATGGGGACTGGGTTAGCTTAGCTTCGTTCCAGGCTTTATCCCTCTTTTTGAGAGAGGACAGGAGTGAAGAATTTAACCAGCAGGTAGCAGATCCCTGGCTACGGCGTCTTTTTACTGGGATATATTTGTTTTTAAGGTTCAAAAACATGGTAAGGGGGGATTGAGCAGCACATTCTGTATTACAAGTATTATATAGAGGTGCCCAGTCCATGTTCTGTAGCTTCAAGATTAGGGCTCTCTTATCCATTTTTGAAAAATCCTTGAAAAGAATTTCTCTGGGGGGTGGTTTAGGGGCCCTAGCCTTTCAAACACAGTAAACTGGGGAGTGGTCACTGATTGAGTCTGGTAAAACTCCAACAGCACTGATCCTCTCAGGACTGTTGGAGACGACCCAGTTTAGAAGAGACTGGAGACTGCTGTTACTAGCCTGTCTGGTCGGGAGAGTGACCAGTTGAGACGGGTGTAACCTGCTGAGTTCCGCAGCATAGAGAGTAGAGTTTTTCCCTACCCAATCCAGGTTTAGGTCCCCCATAACAATGAGCTCTTGTCTGCCCTTTAGCAAGGTAAAATGGTCAATTACCTTAGTCAGGCCTGTTAGTCCATTTTTAGGAGGGTTATAGATTCACACTGCATTTAGCTTCATAGTGAGACCTAAGGTAATAACTATATGAATAGTTTCACATAGACAAGTAGTGTTGACTGGGAGGACCATAATGTCAAGGTCCTGTCTGGTATAAAACAAAACACAAACACCCTTTTTAACATTTGGACAATCACATCTGTAAAGTTTATGTCCACTGATCCTACATAATGAGTCTGGTATATGGGGTTTTAACCAAGTCTCGGTTAGACCTAAGACTTCAGGGGAGTTGTGAGCAATCCAGGCTTCCAGCTGCGCAAAATTAACTAACAGGCTTCTATTATGTATATGTGCAAGCATAATCCCCTTTTCTATGAACCAGTAAGATGGGTTCTTGGGAGCGAAGCCATCAGGAGGGCCCGGGTTAGGTTCAATATCACTGTAGAGAGAGAGAGATGACATGGGGTACCCAAGTCTCAGTGAGAGGGGTTTGGAGTTTGTCCTCCAGTGGCATATAAAAGGAATGGCTTAGGTAGTCAGCTATACTAGCAAATGGGATAAGCGTTAGGAGCCAGGTTTCAGGGATAGAGGTATTACCCCTGATTAGGTTTGAGAAACAATAGCTCCAGTCTTCTGCTTTATTTAGTAGCCAGAGTCAGTAGATGGCTGGCAAAGAAGATCTACTGAGAGCTGGAGGGCTAGTAGAAGGGAAAATGCTCCTTAAAAGCTGCAGTGAAGTGAGATCACCCCCATAGTGTACACTGGTAAGGAAAAGAAGGGAATGTAGAACTAGGGAAAAAGAGAAAGCAGCGACTTCAGGACTGGAGATGGGACTGAAGCAAATGTGCAGTTGACTGCGAGAGTAAGACGGTAACTAAATCCAAGGATGAAACTGTCCAGTAGGCAGAGATATAGAGCTGCTACTAGAAACCTTATTAAGGCTTTTGCTAAGTGTGGAGATATTTACCAGCTTCCTTGGGCAATCGAACAATGAAATTCACAAGCTAGCTGCCTTGAGATCCTCACACCAGAAGAAATGGTCCAGTCACTGAGGGGGAAAAAAGAATATCCGCCCCCAAGGAACACACATTTAATAAGACGTGGGGGAAGGAGAAAATTTGACTTCAATGTCTCTTACAGAAAAACAGGCAAGGAGCATACAGTTAAATCAGAAACAGTGCCATAAACTCCGAGATTGCAGTGCACACAGAAATGCCATACACACCAAGGAGCTGCAGTGCAAGGCACAAATTCAGTTTACAGTTCTGCTGGACTGAGGCATATTTAAGTCAATCTGCACAGGGGGTTTTGTGGTCTCCTCTAGTCTGCAATAGTGCATAGGTAAGTTGAGGTAGAAAATTCAGTCACAGCTTGGAAGGCAGGGAGCCACTTAGAAAAGGTGCCAGAATTCAAAGGTAGGCTGCCTGAGGACTTGAAATTGAACCTGCTGGCTACAGTACCTTGCTGGTTTCGAGGTGGGCTGGTGAGGTCCAAGGAGCCTTGGGGAGTACCGCGTTGACCCCATCAGGGGCGACAATGAGCCTTGTTGGCTTTGAGGTGGGCTGGTGAGGTCCAAGGAGCCGTGGGGAGTACCGCGGTGACCCCAGCAGGGGCCACTAGGAGCTTTGCTGGCTTTGAGGTGGGCTGGTGAGGTCCAAGGAGCCGTGGGGAACGCCGCGGTGACCCCCGTAGGGGCAACAAGGAGCCTTGCTAGCTTCAAGGTGGGCTGGTGAGGTCCAAGGAGCCTTGGGGAGTGCCACGATGACCCCAACAGGGGCAATTAGGAGCCTAGGGAGAGAAGAGGGGTAGAAGATTATATTTAGTCTGAGGGCATACTGCTCCAGCCCGGTACCTCTTCAGCCAGGCAGGATGGAGAATAACACAGATCGCTGTACTAACCTCTGTCTATTAGTGGCTGAGCTGGAACCCCCACCCACACTGTTCCCTGCATTAACATACTCAGTTAAGTATAGTAAACCACTGTATAACAAAATTTGTGACATCTTCTGCCATCTGTCACAGGGTGCCCCTGTGATGAGTCAGGCCCTAATATTCTTCCAAGTAACCCCCAAAGAGATAACATGCTTAGGCATAAAGTACCAGATGCTGAATAGTGAAGGCATTTATGTGAAATGTAGATACATATAATATATACACATGGATATTTTAGTAGAAGAGAAACTATTGTTTGGTTCAGGCAGGAGTTCTGCAGTTTTGAAACCCCAAGGACATAGAAAACCTTAAGAAAAGATTTTCATTTGCAGCTTGGTTCATGCCTCTGATGAGCCAAAGAAAAGAGTTGTACTTTTCAAATTAATAGTTGCAGAGAAGGAGAGAACCTGAATAAAATAAAAAACTAAAGATGACCTTTGTTGTTAACCCCTCTGAAACAGAGCTCTCTGTATTGAGCATTTAAATAAACTAAAACTCAGTGTTTTATTTAAAGTGTGGAAGTATGCTAACTAAATGAATAAAGCTGCACTAACAAAACACATGTAGGAAATGAGACCAGGAGTCCCTAAATATTGCATGGTGTGCTTGTGACAAAAGTAAATTTAAAGTGAGCAATATATCGTTTGTCTTACCTGTTGAGCACATGGGTGTTCTATAGGGCTGGCAGCCACAGTCTGTCTGCTTTATAGAGTTGCAGTGAGTGAGGTCACTATTAAGGAGGGGCTTAGCCTATTGAATCTAATTAACTCTTGAACATTGTTTTAGGACATCAAAGTAAGGTTGTGGGATTATTTAGAACAAATACTATTATACACTTATATACCTGATGTTTAGGAATGAAAATGTAAAGTAAAAAAGAACCTGTAGTATGTTATTTTGATTTTCAAAAGGAGGTGGATCATCTGATTATGATGTCACTCCTCAGAAATGTATAAAGATTACCACTAGGGAGTTAAGAGGAGGATGTCAGTTGGAGCTGACTGCCAGAGGTGCTAGGCCTCTGAAGTATATACATTTGCAAGGAGATAGCCTGGTGGTACTGCTGAGCAGAGCAGTGGTTCATCCTGAGTATAGCTCATCTGTTCAATATTTCGTTGAGACTTTGAAAATGACTGAACTAACTTTATTTTCCTGATTTCTGTGAATCCTGAAGTCAGCGTTTCCTGACAGAAATAAAATGATAAGTGCCTTTCCAGCACTTTTTATGCACTAAGTTTGTGGGTCTGCATGATTTGTTATCCTGACTATCCCAACCCCGCTACAATTGGTGTCAGAAGTGGGATACCGGCTGAATGTCCATGGTATAGTGGGGGAGTTCAGTCCGGGGTGCCAGACTTGGCATCTGCAGGATAATAGCAGACAAGTGCATGGTGCCAGATATTGGAGTGTCTGAGGGAGCTAGTGACCTGGGAGAAGCTCCACCGAAGATGGATGGAGATCGGATGGAAGAGTTGATGAGGCTGGTACACTGGCTTAGTGGTGAATGGCTGGAGGCAAACCAGTGCCGAAAAGAGGCTGACCAGTGCAGGAGTGAGGCAGAGTACCACTGCAGGGTACTAATGGAGGAGGCCAGACTGCGAGATGCTAAACAAGATGTGGTGAAAGCGATGGAGGACCAGGACTTGAGCGGTACTGGAAGAGGTGGACCCTCTGTTGGATTTATCATGGCATGCTGGGGATTTGTTGCTTCCAGAGTTACCAATATTTCCGGGCTGTTACTGGGTGGAAGATGATGAAGTCAGTGAGACCCCAGGTAAGACTATATCGGGACATTGTAAACTGGGGCAGAAGTCTACAAGCAAGACTGAAGAAGCCATTGAGGTTGAAGGGACACTGTCTTGTTCTAATACCCATGAAATGTTTAATAGCATGTATAATACTGACTGGGGTAAATTGCAGGCTGAGGATCCAGAGGTAGCCATGCTAAAGCAAAATGTTATAGAGAAAGAAGGTAGCCATGTTAATGGTGATGTGGGGTCGAAGCCAGGGTGGTGGTATGAACAGAAGGAGGGTGTCCTTTACCACATGCGTCCCAACCCCCGCACTAAAAGTATAGATGCACAAGTTGTGGTACCTGTGGCCTATAGGCAACATGTAATAGAAGCTGCACACTTCAGTCCCTGTGGGCACCTGAGCCATGGTGGGGTGTTGGCTAGACTCACTCCATTCTATTGGCCAGGTATGTATAAGCAAGTAGCAGTTTATCTAAAGAATTGCCATGAGTGCAACCAGACAGAGGTTCTTGCTACTGCTGGGAATAGAAGGTATCAGGTTAGCAGAAATACTAACACAGGTACTGTAAAGAAAAGGTACCAAAGGGAAGGGACCACCATGAAGTGGCACTCTTGGAGGCGAGGGAGATTCCCACGTAGGTCACTCGAAGGGAGGTGGTAGACTGGTACATTACTGATTGAGATTTTAGACCTATGTTGAGTAGTACAGAGTAGTACATAATCCCAAAGGTTGTCTGTAGGAGAATAGGCTGGGTATTTCACAGATATACCTGTTGAGGACTGTACTTGCCTGGGAATAGATTTTGGGAATTCCAGGTAATGGTGGAAGACTAAAATACTGCAATATATAGTATGTTTAATGGTTAAGGTAACGGTCACTACTGTGTGTATACCCTGAAGCAAAAATGGCCTAAATCCATCCCCTTCCAGGGAAAGGAGGTGGAGCTATGCTGCCTGATTAGTATGGACCATTTCTTCTATAAATCTTTTAGAAACTTCTGTCGTGACAGTCTTGCTATCCTGTTCTTATTTATTTTCATTTTTTTAGTTTGATAGGCTGGCCACCTACAGACAATTTCTTCCTATCTGTTGATATTTTCTTGTACTGCTGATCTGTTTTTCCTTCTCAATGGTCCAAGAGTATTAAGGTTAACAGCATTATAAAGGTTAACCTTAGTGATAATAGCGGAATGTGCACACATTGGAACGTGTGCTGGGTATCCTGTCAGAAAAGGCTGAGAGTTATTACCTAGACAATACTGGTTGCCAGTGTTATAGGCATATATATTTTATTTTAGTCACATAACTTAGTAATATGTTACCCCAGGGAAAAGTTATGTATAGCATGTTGTATCACAACTGCTTGGAATGATAGCTAATGTTATATTTAACAGGCATATGGGACCCTGGGGTGCAGCTCTAAGGTGAGGGCGGGCCAGAGCTCCACTTTCCCTATATTGGAAAAGGTATGGATGTTCGGACAACCAGTAAAATGGTTGCCCTCTTAGGTGGGGAGGAATGTCACAGGGTGCCCCTGTGATGAGTCAGGCCCTAATATTCTTCCAAGTAACTTCAAAGAGATAACATGCTTAGGCATAAAGTACCAGATGCTGAATAGTGAAGGCATTTATGTGAAATGTAGATACATATAATATATACACATGGATATTTTAGTAGAAGAGAGAAACTATTGTTGTATGCTAGCTTCTAAATGAATAAAGAAGCTGCACTAACAAAACACATGTAGGAAATGAGACCAGGGAGTTCCTAAATATTGCATGGTGTGCCCTTTGACAAAGAAGTAAATTTAAAGTGAGCAATATATTCGTTTGTCTTACCTGTTGAGCTGCATGGGTGTTCTATAGGGCTGGCAGCCCACAGTCTGTCTGCTTTTATAGAAGTTGCAGTGAGTGAGGTCACTATTAAGGAGGGCTTAGCCTTATTGAATCTAATTAACTCTTGAACATTGTTTTAGGACATCAAAGTAAGGTTGTGGGATTATTTAGAACAAATACTGTTATACACTTATATACCTGATGTTTAGGAATGAAAATGTAAAGTAAAAAAAGAACCTGTAGTATGTTATTTTGATTTTTCAAAAGGAGGTGGATCATCTGATTATGATGTCACTCCTCAAAATGTATAAAAGATTACCACTAGGGAGTTAAGAGGGAGGATGTCAGTTGGAGCTGACTGCCAGAGGTGCTGGGCCTCTGAAGTATATACATTTGCAAGGAGATAGCCTGGTGGTACTGCTGAGCAGAGCAGTGGTTCATCCTGAGTATAGCTCATCTGTTCAATATTTCGTTGAGACTTTGAAAATGACTGAACTAACTTTATTTTCCTGATTTCTGTGAATCCTGAAGTCAGCGTTTCCTGACAGAAATAAAATGATAAGTGCCTTTCCAGCACTTTTTATGCCACTAAGTTTGTGGGTCTGCACATGATTGTTATCCTGACTATCCAACCCCGCTACACCATCCAGCTCAGGAAAGAAAAGCATGAAATCTAAATTAAACAATCCACTGAGCCGCCTTTCACGTGTGTTCCGAGAAATGGCTTTCAAACGAAAAAGCCAACACCTTCGATTACCAGCTCTGGCAAGCAATGAATAAACAATATTGAAAAAAATGCCCTAAATCAGTTGTTTAAATTATTATGTAGGCCTGAGTGAACTGCTAGAATCCACTCAATTCAGTGCGCGGAGAAAAACGTTTACTTCGGTGGCTGTGCTCACCTGCACACTGTTGGTGCTGTAGCTCCGCTCCCCGCTGTGCTCCTTCGCTCCCCCTCCATGCAGCTCTTCTCTGTTCCCTGCTGCATTCCTCAGCCCTCCACCCCTCCCCAACCGTGACCAAACAGCCTAACTGGTAGCCCCCGTCCTTGACTGTTCTTTCTAATTCTAGTGACTGTCATAGTATTACCTCGTCTATTACATCTGGTGGCAGCACTAGAAAGCGCCAAAGGGAAAATTACAGTGTTTATAACCCTGATGATCGTTGGTACGAGGCACAAAGTAAATGGGCATATAAAAAAAAGTTGCAAGGCCTCTCAATTTTTCCTGATTACAAGTAACAGATTTCAATTATTAAAATGAGTTTGATGCCCCCAATGGGGTGTCACTTTCCTTGGAAGCTACCTCTACTGATTTAATTGACTCGGCCCATTCCAGTAACTCCACTGAAGCACTAATTAGTCTCCCTGGTCCCCTTGGTTTCTGTCCTCCACCCTCTAATGTCCCACTTGTTCCATTAGAGGCCTTGCCCACTGGCCTAATTCAGGAAACAGTGCCATCTCCAGTCTCCATGGAAACCTTTCCTACCCCTAGAGTTGCTCAGTGCAGGTGTTTGTAATAGGTGACTCCATGGTTAAACACCTGGACAGGGCCATATGTGATCCAGATGAGGCTAATCGTACATGCTGCAGTTTTCGGGCCACCAAGATTGCAAATCTCTCAAATATGGTACATAATATATTAGCAAAAGGTGGCTCTAATCCATTGGTGGTTCTACATTTAGGCATGAATGATTTCCTGTCTTCAACCCTAGTGGACATTAAGCAGGACTTTGTAGCCCTTTCCAATATATTGGTTGACATTAGATGTGCGATACCCTTCTCTGAAATTTTACCTGTCCCTAGAGCCTCCATTGAATTCAATAAAACAATACACAAATTTAATAACTGGTTTCGTATGAGATGTCTAAAGCAGAATCAAGTATGCCTTACACACTGGGAAGAGTTTATTGATAGATTTGACTTATTTTGTAGGGACGGTCTTCACTTAACAAGGGTAACCAACTATTAGGAGAACATGTCCAGAAACACATTAATCAACATTTAAACTACTTGATCTAGGGGAGAGTGTAGCCTCTCCTCTAAAGAGGCCCTTGGGTAAAGATAATAAACATGCTAAGCTAAATAATTTGAAATGTTTCTATTTCAATGCTAGAAGCCTAAACAATAAATTGGATGAGCTTAAGGTCATTCTTATTACTGAACAGATTGATGCTGTGTAAATTACAGAAACTTGGGAGGATGAGAAATCTAGTTGGGACTTCTCTTTGCCTGGGTTTACCTTGTACAGATTTACCAGACAAAACAAGAAGGGTGGCGGGGTTGCTGTTTTTCTAAGAGATGCATTACAGGTAGTCGATATTTCTAATAAGGTTAAAAGTCCTATTTGTCCCTCTGAATCTGTATGGATCAAACTAATGTTAAATAATAAACAGCACATTATCTTGGGTGTTTATCAATCTTACTTCGAGTGGGAGCTCTTGCAGCAGGATATAACAATCAGGACTATGCCGCAGGCACTAGGACCCTCCGGAAACATTTTCAGCCAGCAGTATACAGCAGGGACCGCACCCAGCGTCGGCCCTGGTACAAAAGGGGCGGACCCAGCTCCACCTCAGTTTTTTTTCCCCCGCCGCATCCCGCACGTGAAGAGAAAGGTTTCGTTCCAGCTTGCCAGGAACAGCTAAACTACTACCGAAAACCCGCTTTTTGCTACCGTTTTTCTACGTTTTTTTCAAGTTGCCATCATCAGGCTGTTTTCTGACGGTTTTTGCAGTTCATCAACGGATGTCTTCACCGTCGTCGGCCTCGCCAGAACCCCATCAGAATAAGTGCGATTGTGGGAGACAGATCCCTGCCAAGGACGGGCACAAAAGTTGTGTCTTCTGCCTTGGACCAGACCGTGATGCTGTGGCCTGCTATACCTGCCAGGCGTTTACCAGCCAGACCCGGATCCGATGTCTGAAGGCTTTTCTTCTGGAGAAGAAGATAGATCTGCACCTCTCTGAGGGGAAGCACAAAAGAAAATCCAAGCGCCAGGGAAAGACTGCGAGTCTGTCCTGCACCGGCCAGTCCCGGTCTCTGTGCAGCCCTCTCCCAAGAAGGCCCACCTTCCCCAGGCTCAGGAGAGGGTCCCAAGTCTCGCAGGCCAAGGCCGGCCCTTCGAGGAGAAGCCGGCTGAAGCCGAAGGTAACCCCACTAAGGGTTACCACCCAGGCCCTGGAGGCGAAAGCTGCGGCCCCACCACCAAGGCACCACGCCCTGCTAAAGGAGCTGCTCTGAGCCCAAGGACTCTGCAGCCCCCCGTTGTCGGTACCACCACCAACGCCAGTTGAAGGGTGAAGGGTGAAGATCGGCCATGGAGGAGCTGGCGTCCCCATCTCCAAGTCCTCCTCCCCCCTGGGCCCCTAGGAGGGCTCTCCTTCACGGCCGACCTCCTGGATATTCCCTTTCCGGGCCGAGTGGCCAAGCTTTTTTCGAAGGATGAGCTGCAGCAGTTGTTCTCCTTTTGGTGGTGGCAGGTCCAGAAGCGGCCCCCCCCCCGTCCCAGACACCGGTACTGGACCCAGCGGGCAAACCACAGCCAGGAGGTGAGCCTCCCCCGAGGAAGTCCTCAGAGCGACCGCCTACACCTCCTTCTAGGGCTCATTCCCGAGCCTGGTCTGGAGACCACCGACGACACTCGAAGGACTCTGGAGACCGTCATCAGTCCAGGTCTCGTACACGCAGCCCCAATAGATGAGAGCGCTCCCGATGTCAGTCTTCTGACTGACATCGGTCTTTGCTCTGTCACCGGTCTCGGGACTGGAGTCGGTCTTCAGACCGACATTGGTCCTCCAGTTACCAACGACAGAGGGAGTCTGGTCATAAAGAGAGTTCAGACTATTCCAGAACATATAGTCGATCTCCGTCTTCTTCGTCTTCATCATCTTCCTCTCTCAGTTTAGAGTGGTCCCCGGGAGAGAAAGAACAGCCTCGATCACCTTCCGAAGATCCAACCTTCATGGACGTCATGAGGCATATCCAGGCCTCCAATGAGTGGGAAACGGAAGACCTGGATCTGGAACGGCGGAGATTGACAAAATACCTGAGGCAGAAGGAGCCAAAACCACTAGTGGTCCCTCCTTTAGTGGACACCTTCCAGGACCTCACTCGGACTACCTGGAGACATCCAGCTTCCATCCCGGCTGTTCCCAAGAAGTCGGATAGGCTGTATAAGGCCCCAAGGGCAGAAGCTTTTCTAACAGAGAACCCTCAGGCGGACTCTTCGGTGATCACGGCTGCCCATGACAAATCCAGGCAGGCAAAGCACCTTAGCTCGCAGCCTTCCGATCCAGAGTCTCGGTACTTGGACCAGGTGGGCAAGAAAGTTTAATCTTCCCTTGTCAATCTTCACCATTCATTACTTCCTGGGTGTTAGCCGGAGGCGCGCACCCGCCACGGGAGCCTTTTTTTTTTTTTAAGTTTGCCTAACGGCACCACCCTCGAGAGTGACGTCATGCGCGAGGGGCGGCCATTAGTAGCGACCGACTCCTCCTCCAACTCAGTTCTGTTTCTCCGCCGCCGAGGCAGCACCTGTCCACGCCAGAGCGCCAGTAGTTGTAGAAGTTTCCGACCCGCTTTTCCTGACACTCATCACCGATACGGTAAGACTGTTCTTTTTCTTTCTTTCGGCCGGGTGTATTTCCTACTGTGTTTTAGTCTCGTTGGTTTGGCGTTATGTCCGGTTCTGAGCTAAGCGTTCAAGCGGGCAGCGCCCGTATCGTCGGGTGCTCCTGTGGCTGGCATTTCTCCGTCTCGGACCCGGCATGGCGTTGCCTTCGTTGCCTGGGACCCAACCATGATATGGATTCGTGCGGCGCCTGTTTCTCCGATGGACCCGTCGGCGTCCTCTCGAATCATGCGTTCAAGCTCGGCAAGGCCCGCCGACTTTTCGAGGCCAGCGTCGCTCATGGGAATCTCGGCGAGATCTTTAGGCCCTTCCCGGGTCCCCTCCGGGCCTCTCTGATCCGAGGAGGAGGGGGTTTCCTCATCCTATCTTGCGAGAGGAGGCCCCTTCCACGGTGGTGGGGGCTGTCTAGCCCCTCCGGGGCACGGCGCTGCTTACCGCCTCGGCAGTCACCTCTTCGAGGTGCAGGCTCCCCGTGTCGAGGCCCTTGGCTTTGGGCCGGCAGGTGGACCCTAAACACCGCCTCGCAGCGCCGTTTGGATCCTGGCACCATTGCGGGTGCGGTGATCAAGCGGCACCGTTCAGCGCGCCGCTCAGATCCGGCACCATTGGCACGGTGATGAGCGGCGCCCGCTTTGGATCCTGGCACCATTAGCGGCGCCGGTGATTGGAAGCGGCGCCGTTGGCAGTGCCGCTTTTGGCTTCCGGCGCCCGTTCTGGCGGTGCACCGGTGGACATAGCGGCACCATCGACGGTGCCCGCTCCGCCTCCAGCGCTGCCCGGTGACGCCGTTCGCACTCCCCTTCCCCGGGCGGTGCGGGCCTGCGGAGCGGCTCGGGGTGTCAAGTTAGGCCTTCCTGCTGCGGCGTGGGGCGGCGGCGTCGCCCGCGGGTACCCGGGGCCGTTCGCGGCCCGTGGCCTCGGGGACCCCTGGGGTGGCCAGCATCGCGGTCCTGCTGGTCTCGTCCTCCTCGGGCCCCGATGACTCAGATATGGACCCATCCTGGCACCCCCATTCTTCGGGATCTGGGTCCTCGGTGGCTAGGAGTACCAGGCGCGCTGGTGGGCCTCTCTCCTCCCCCACCGCCGTCTCCTGGGGTTCCTCGGCTGGGGTGGCCGAGGGAGTCAGGGGGGCAGGCGTGGGGGTGACGGAGGAGGCTCCCTCTCTGGAGGCTCGGTGGCGGCTACCCCTGGGGTGCTGTTGCCTCCTCTGAGACAGGGGCGTTGCAGTGGGAGGAGGGCCCTTTGCGAGTCCCGAGGGTTGAGGGCAGGCGGCCTGCTGCCCGGTCTTCTTTAGCCACCTCAGGGGTGTGGCCAGGAGCCGTGGTCAGAGCCCGTCCCACCCCCAGGGGTTCTAGGGTGTCCTCGGGCGGCGTTTGTCGCGGACTGCCCTTCTGGATCCATGCAGTCCGGGCGTCGTCGCAGGAGTTTCTCCCCAGGGCTCTTCAGGCTCCGCTTCCCAGAGTTCCGTTCTGCGGCCTGGTTTGATATCAGGGATCCCTCCTACTGGGGCTCCTTTCCCAGTTCCAGAGCCCTACATGAAAACAGTTGCCTCCTCGGAGTTGCCCTCCCCATCTCTCTGCCTTCACCACTCCCGCTCCCGGGCCATGTCGGTCCTACGGGTCCGTTATCCTGGGAGCAGTTCAGAGGTTCTGCAGCGGCCTTCCCCTCATATGTTAGATACATGCATGAGCAGGTCTTTCGACTCTCCCCACCGCCGCAGGAATCCTCTGAGCATTCCAGCTCCCCATCATCTCGTCTCCCTCCTCTGAGGGAGAGGAACCTAACTCATCTGTCCTCGATGCTGATTTCACAGAATATCAGCGTTTCCTCTCGAGGATGGTGAGGGATCTCTGGATTTCCTATGTTCGGAGACAATACCGAGCAGGAGATGCGTGAATTCCTTGGTGAATTCAGTGCCAGCATCTGGTGGTACCTTCCTGGCCTATCCCTTCCAGGGCGATCTATCCGGTCCTGGCAGTTCCCTGCGGCTTCTTCCCAGCCCAGGCGGACTGCCAGCGTGGGTATTGTACCCCTCTGAGTCTCTAGATTCCCTTCCAACCCGTCCTCAGGTTTGGTATACCTGGATACTCCTTCCTGGTGCCCGTTGCCTACGACCGACCTACAGATTCGGACTCTCTCCAGTTCGACCGTTGGGAAGCGAAGAGTGTTCTCTTCTTCTCGTGCGAGTGCATGTGACCCCTTGCATCACATCAGGCTCCTGCACCGCCTATAACCAGCATTTGGTGGTCGATGATGTCCCAGCTGCTGGCATCTATGCCTGAGCGGAGCAAACCAGACAAGCCGTTGCCCTCTCTCGCGGTAGGCCTGGAGCTGGCAAGACACCAAGCAAGGGCATCTTACGCGCGCCATTGAGGTGGCTTCCAGGCTTCGAGGGACAGCGATCTGCCATCAAGCGGATGGCATGGCCGTCTTTCAGGTTGTCACCCTGGCCCGGCATAGGGTGATTAGCTCCGCCTCCGGGGGACCAGTCTTTTCTCTTCAGAGCTAGGAGACTTTACAGGGGCTCCCTCCGTCTCCTCGTCTTGGAGGCACCTCCTAGCTCTTCTCCCATAGGCTTTCTCGAATAAGCAGGGGTCTTCTCCTTCTGTTTCTCACCAGCAGAAGGCTGGGGTCTTGTTCCCTCAGGGTATTACCTCTTCCCCTCCAGGGAAGAGGAGCTTAAATACTCACCCAGGAAGTAATGAATGTGAAGATTGTAGGAAGATATGAAAATGTGCGTGCCTACCGTAATTCCTGATCTTCTCTAGTATCTTCACCATTCATTACTACCCATCCCACCATCCCTCAGTGGCCTCTTCCTGTGGCTTCTCCACCTCCGTCTCCTTCCTCTCTCTGCAAAAAAAAAAAAATTAAATTTTCTTAAAAACTAGGAAAAATTGCTTGGTTGTCAAAAAAAAAAATCCTTCTTTTGGGGAGGGTTCTAATTTTTCAGAAAAATTAATTACTCCTAAGATTAGGTGGGCCATCTCGTGGATTGCATTGGCGATCAGACACACAACTATCTCTTGCCGTTATCCTGACTACGATATCTCTGGGGTTTTGGCCTGGTTCAGGCTATTCAGTTGATCCTGCAATCCGTGTTCCAGATATTGCCTGGAATCAACCCCCATTCTTGCCTGCAGAGCAGAGGAATGGGCACATCCTGTTCCTTTTTTTTTTTTTTTTTTTTAAAGGGAAAAATGCTGAGAACTCTTTTCGACTGCTATAGGCACCTTGGTTTTGGGGTCATGCAACCAACCTCAATTTCTTCTGTAAAAAAAAAAAAAAAACAAGCAGGGAAATGAAGGTAATCTCCTTCTAGCTAGTTTACATATTGGTTTCTCCTTTTAAGTGTCACCTGGACAATTTTACAGAAGAGCTATGTGACCATATCCAATCCCGGCCAGCCTAAGCCTTGGCCAGTCCGTCTGAGTCCCATTTCTATGCTTAAAAGGCCTGAAGGCTTACATTTCCTTTTCTAAGTCCCAGCAGCACTCTCCTGCTGCCTGGGGTTCCTTCCTCCTCGGGTGTCCTCGAATTCTAGGCCTGTCGTGGCCAGGAACCGAGGGGTATCAATAACAATGGCATGTTGAGGATAAGGGACTATGCCCTCCAGAGTCTGTCTAGCGGGTTTGGTGAACCTTCTCTTCAGCTCTATCTCGAGGATTCTTGCTTCCCTCTTAGTCGAGCCTTCAGCTCTAAGCTAACTATACTCGTTGGGCATTCTGGTCCCTTCAACATCCATCTCTCTTCTCTTTCTTCCTCTTCTTCTATTTTCTCATCTCCTTACTTTATCTCTCCTCCTAGAGTCGCCCAGGTAAGGCCCTGCAGTCCTAGGCTGAGGGATACTTTATCTCTCTGTCCTTCCTCCATCGGCTTATTCCTTTTCAGTTCATTCTTCCTTGCTTTGCTATCCTCACGGCTATCTTGCCTCGCTATCTATATTCTCTGCTCTCACTTTTTGCCTCTCCGGCTCCACAGAACTGAGTTGGAGGAGGTGAGTCCTACTGTAGCCGCCCCTCGCGCATGGCGCGCCCAGCGTCACTCTAGAAGCGGTGCAGATCAAACAAACTTTAAAAAAAAAAAAAAAAAAGCTCCCGTGGCGGTGCGTGCCTCCGGCTAACACCAGTAAGTAATGAATGGTGAAGATACAAGAGAAGATCAGGAATTGCGGTAGGTACGTAATTTTCATTTCTGCCTCCACCTGTTCCATCTGGTCCCTTAACTTCCTGACACGTGGTGCAGTACCAGAATGCTCTGTGAGACGGGACAAGAGCTATTGAAGGCCATGCCAGATTCCGATCAGAAGACGGAACTTCTGGATATCATGAAATCGGGCTCAGACATAGGCTCCCATGCCCTGAGAGCCTCGTAAGACACTGCAAATATGGTAACCAGGGCAGCTGCTTCCGGGGTGTGCCTCTGGCGCCCTCCTGGTTGAGAGTTTCGGGCTTTCACTAGGATCTGCAGTCTGGTATCAAGGATTTACCGTTCCAAGGTACCGTGTTATTTGGGCAAGAGACGGAAGCTTTAATTTCTCGTCTTCAAGAGTCGGGCAAGTCTATCTGGTCAGTCCATCAAATGTACCACGGCGACCAGTGATGGCAATGTAAACGGCCATTTCTGAAGCCCTCAGGTGGCCAGGGTCACGCTAGTAGTAATCAGCAGGGTCAGAGGCGGCTTTATGGGAGGAACGTAACCAGCAGCCTGAAGCTCTCCTACCGCGGGCCCCAAGTCCTCCAGGCCTCTCCGCCTATGCCCGGCTCAGCCCAATCACTCCCTTCTGCCCCCCCCCTTCCAGAGGAAGACTCAGGGGAGATGGCCGGGGGCCGCTTCTCCCTTCATCTCGAAGGGTGGCAGTCGATCACTGCGGACCAATGGGTCCTGGATATCATCAGGAGAGGACATACGCTGGAGTTCACATAGTTTCCTCCAAATACTCCGCCAAAGTACTCCCGTTATCCTCCTTCTCACTTCCCACTAATAGAAGGAGAGATTCAGACCCTCTTGCAGAAAAGGGCAATAGAGGTAGTCCCCTTGCATCAGTGGGGAAAGGGGTTTTACTCTCACTTCTTCCTGGTCCCAAAAAAGAGACAGGATCTTCATCCCATTCTGGACCTCAGCTCTCTCAATCTCTTTATAGAGTACAAAATGTTCAGGATGGTGACCCTCCCAGGTCTACTTCCTCTGCTGCACCAAGGAGACTGGCTATGCTTCCTAGACATGCAAGATGCATATATGCGTATCGGGGTCTTCCCTCCCCACAGGAAGTTTGAGGTTCCACTTCCATGGGGAGCACTACCAATTCTGAGTTCTTCCGTTCAGCCTCTCTTCCGCTCCGCGAGTCTTTACAAAATGCTTGGCAGTGGTGGCTGTGGCTCTAAGGCGCATGGGGCACTACATTTTCCCATACCTAGATGATTGGCTACTTACAGCCCCGTCAAGGTCATGCCTACTTCATGCCCTCGGAGACACCTATACTCTATTCTGAGAGCTGGGTATCACCCTGAACCTCCGGAAATCGTCCCCAGAGCCCAGTCAAAACTAGTCTTCATTGGAGCGGTCCTGGATTCTATCCGGGCATAACTCCTTCCCCCAGACAGGCGATCATCAGCAAGAGATTGCTGAGAGGATCAATAACTTCTCAAGTTCAAGCACGGAACTTCCTCAGGTTACTGGGGCACATGGTGGCGGCCATTCCAGTCACTCCCCTGGCCCGCCTCCACATGCGAGTCCCACAGTGGATGCTCAGGGTACAGTGGGACAAAGGCTACGACGATCTAGACTTCATGGTCAGGATCACCGAGCCAGTCATTAGAACTTTACTTTGGTGGATGGATCCCCAGAACTTGGAGAAAAGGGTCAAGTTTCATCCAGAGCCACCAGGTGAGACTCTTACGACAGATGCATCGGATCTGGGATGGGGAGTGCACCTGGGTGCTCATCAAACGCAAGTGGTTTGGACACCCGAGGAGCGATCCTTTCACATCAGTGTACTGGAGATGCGAGCGGTTCTCTATGCCTTACAGGCTTTTCAAGAGGACCTGGCGCCAGGCTCTGTTCTGGTTCAGACAGACAATATAGTGGTTGTCTTCTACATCAACAAGCAAGGGGGTACTCATTCGTATCCCCTTTGCAGGGAGGCGATGAGAGTCGGGCACTGGGTGCTGGAGCGGCACATTCTACTGTCCGCAGTGCACGTCCAGGCGTCCTGAACGATCTGGCAGACAGCTAAGCAGGTCTCGATCCAGAGCACACAAGTGAGCTGCTGCAGTCCGTGGCAAATCAGCTCTTTGACAAGTGGGGCCATCCAGAGCTGGACCTTTTACGTCACCACACAATGCCAACTGCCAATGTTCTGCTGCCGTGAGAGCACATGCCTGGAGTTTTCTGGCCAGACGTGTTATCCCTTTGCTGGGCAGGAGGTTTCTCTATGCTTCCCGCCCTTCCCTCTCATTCAGAGAGTCCTACTAAAGTTACATGCAAAAGGGGCCCGAATGATTCTCATAGCCCCCAGATGGCCTCGGCAGATTTGGTTCCCACTACTGCAGCGGTTATCCACGGAGCCTCCAACTCAGCTGCCCATATGCTCGCAGTTGCTGTCCCAGGAACAGGGGTCGCTGGTCCATCTGGACCTTCGTTCCTTACACCTACATGCTTGACTCCTTCAGACGTAGCTCAACACAGATACAGGGTTTCCCCGGAAGTGGCGGCAGTCCTAGTTTCGGCGAGGAAGCCCTCCACCCATTCCGCCTATGCTATGAAATGGAAGCGGTTTTGTTTATGGGCCTCATCACAGCATTTGGACCCCGTCCCGTGTCCAGTGAACTCAGCGTTGCAGTACCTCCTCTCCTTGTACCAACATGGCCTGAGTTACTTCTCTATCAAGGTGCATATGTGGGCTGTCTCCGCCTGTCATGCTCTCATTGGAGATAAGGAGTTGGCACAATTGGATGTCGCCCGCACCTTTTTGAGAGGAATTTTGCATATGAGACCTCCCATTCGGGACCCTATCCCACCCTGGGATCTCTTTTTGTGTTGGAGAAGCTCACCCTCCCTCCCTTTGAGCCAGCAGCGGATTGTGAGCTGCGTTATCTTTCTTAGAAGGTATGTTTTTTGGTTGCTATTACCTCAGCTCGAAGAGTTTCCGAGCTTCAGGCTCTGATGTGAAAGAGCCATATTTGATTTTCCACAGGGAAAGGGTTTCCCTTAGAACAAATCCTAAGTTTCTTCCGCAAGTGGTCTTGGAGTTGACCCTCAATCAGTCGGTTGACCTTCCAGTCTATTTTCCTTCTCCATCTAATAGAGGGGAGGCTCTCCTCCACACATTGGATGTCCGCAGGACTTTGAGGTATTACCTCAAAGGGACGACTATGCACCGTCAGTCAGAGCAATTCTTTGTGGCCTTTGCGCCACAATGCTTGGGCAAACCAGTGACCAAGCAGATGATTTTGAAGTGGCTCATCCACTGTGTATCCTTCTGCTGTGAAAAACACAATAAGCCCCTGCCGGGCCCGGTCAGGGGTCACTCCACCAGGGGAGTGTCTGCTTCTTTTGCCGCCCTGTGAAATGTCTCTATCAGGGACATATGTGCGGCCGCTACTTGGAACTCAGTGCATACCTTTGTCAAGCATTACAGCTTGGATATCATCTCCAGATGCCGAGCCGGTTTCGGTCTGGCTGTTTTGCAGGGACTTTTGTCCTAGGCCTCTGGAGTCAGCATATTCCACCTCCCAGGGTCATCTACCTCTTTGGCGAATGACTGCTTGGTATTCAGTCTTTTTTGTTATAGCCTGCTGCAAGAGCTCCCACTCGAAGTAAGATAGTACAGTTACATAAGAACTTACTGTAACAGTAGATCTTACTTCGAGAGGGCTCTTACAGTAGGTAATACTATAGGACTGACACCGGCCAGGCAGGACCCCATGGAAAAACTTCTAGCTAGCAGTCCCTGGGCGGGACCTCCCCGATCAGGTGACCAGCGTCACTCTGACACGTCGGTATAAAGGCGGTCCCGGACCCGCCTTCCAGTTCTTTCCCGCCGTCAGCTCGTGCAGCGCCTCGCGGTTAAGTTCTTATCACTCAGTCCTGTTACTTCGTCGTTTTTCGAACAAATTTTCAGTATAGAATTTTATTCTTCTTTCGTCAGGTGAACGTTGGTTTATGTCGTCCCCTTCAAAGAATAAGTGCGACTCGTGCGGCGCCCAACTGCCTCACAAAGACGGTCACTCCCTCTGCCTTTTCTGCTTAGGCCCCAACCACGTGGTCGACAAGTGTCCGCACTGCCTTCGTTTTAACGTGGCCACCCACAGACGACGCCAGCAGTCCCTCGAAGCCCATCTCCTCAAAAAGAAGATGTCCGCGATGGAGAAGGAGTTGAAGAAACTTCGGCAGGTGTCGACCTCCCCTGAAGGGCATAAGAAGCGGGACAAGAAGGCACCGGAGAAGGCCTCCTCCTCTGCAACTCCGGCCGGAGTCGCGGGCAAGGTAACATTCCCTCCGGGGGATGGCCCGACGGCAGCCTCCAAGGCTTTGGAGGAGGCGTCGGCCCGCCCGTCGGGTTCCCGTTCGAGCCCGCTGGTGTCTCCGGGCAAAAGGAGACTCTAGCCCCCAGTACCGCCGCAGGCCTGCGGCCTACTGGTGTGGGCACCTCCCTTAAGCCGGACGTCGGCTCCTCTGACGTCCGCCGGGAGAAGGCCGCTAAGACGCTCGACCCTTCGGGGCGGCGCACGGCAGTGTCCTCCTCGGACCGAGCCTCCTCCCATTCTCGGCCCGCCTCCGACGAGGGACCCCCAAAGTTGGACGCCGGCTCCTCTGGCATCCACCGGGATTCGGCCCACAAGCCACACGTCAGCTCCTCCGATGTGCACAGACCTCGGAGCCTCTGACGAAGACCCTGCCACGTCTGTCGTACCAGAACCCCGCAGCCTTCACTGCCGTCAGGGCCCCAGTTCCCCTGCCCGACCTCTGGGATTTTTCCCCTCCGTCCCCGGACGAGGCTCGGGACCCTGGGCTACCATCCGATCCTCTTCCTGAAGAGCCGGATCTGACGCCGGCTCCCCTGATGCCGGCCCCGGCTCCTCTGACGCCCGGCCTGGCGCCGGCTCCTCTCACCACCGGCCCGCCGACGCCGGTTCTGAAACCGGCCCCTCCGGCGCCCGTGAAGGATATTCCTCTTCCGACGGGCCTCACCCCACAGGCCTATCCCGACTGATCCACCGCATGGAGTACCCGGCTGGGCCGTCTGCTCTCCAGTGCCTTGGCATCCGCCGTCATATCAGGCGCCGTTTTCCCAGGTCCGCGGTATCCTGCGCAGTGTGCGACTCCTTCGATCTTCCGCAGTACCCGGCTTGGCCGCAGTACCCGGCTCGAGTATACCTGCAGCTGGGTTACGGATACTCCCCTCTGATTTCCTCCGTGACACTATCCTCCTCCTCCTCCACCGCCCCTAGGCCCGGTGGATCTTCAGAGTCTCTTGCCTCCTGGTGGGCTGAGCCAAGGCTCAGCTCACCAAGGAAGTCGAGGCCGTCTTCGGCAATGGTGCCACCCGGCTCCCATCGCCCAGGCACCTCCCTCTCCTCCTCAGTTCCTGGGCTTTACCCTCGGGATCCAGAGAGCTGGCAGGACACGCGTTCTGGGATTCCCCCCCAAGGAACCCGTTCCTCCCCGTAGTCGAGTTAGGGAGTCTTACTCTGCTTCAGATTCTTCCTCTTCTCGGACTCCTCGGAGGCTTCCGATGGATGTTCCGAGAAAGATGACGAGCCACGCTCTCCATCCAAGCCCCGGCCAATGACTCCTCCGAAGTCTTCTCTGGAGGATCCTTCCTTCACGGAGTTGCTCAGGAAGATCCAGGAGGTCCATCAGTGGCACTCCTTAGAGCCAGATCCTCAACGGGTTAAACTCGACGAACATCTGGACTTACCCCTTACGGCTCCTACCCTAGTGCCACCCTGGATTGAGCCTCATGCCCACCTTGTTTCCACGATTTGGAAGCAACAAACGGCTTTAGCCCTACTTCCCAGGAAGTCGAACAGGCTATACCAGGCTCCGGAGGTGTAGACTTTTTGAGCTCTCACCCTGTCCAGACTCGGTTGTGATTAGCGCCGCTCCGCGGTCCGGTCAGCACCAAAACTGCACAGGCTCGTCGTCTCCCCGGATAAGGAATCTCACCTTCTGGATCAGTATGGAAGGAAGATCTACGCTTCTTCCACACTGGGGATTAGGGCCCTGAACTGTGTAGCACATATGGGGGATTACCAGAAGGCCATCCTTACCCAGGCGGAATCTATGATCGACTCTTTGCCTGACTCCCAAGTCAAGCAGGAGTTGGCCGACCTGGTCCGTTCGGCCAGTCGTCATATTTTGAGGACGACCTACGATGCAGTGGACACTGCAGGACGGAGTTCTGCCTTTGCCGTCAGTCTTGGGCGTCATGCATGGCTCCATGTGTCAGGTCTGGTCCTGGAGGTGCAGTCAGCGATCCAAGAAGCACCTTTCAGGGGTTCTGTGCTTTTCAGTGGCGATGTCAAGGACATCATTACTGATTTGCAGGAAAAGGGGACGGCCCTTACATCTGTTGATTCAATGTACCATCCCCATCCCCCACAGGCACGTCCCTTCCATGAGCCTTGGCCGGCCTCAAGCCGAAACCTCAGGGAGGCCCGGGCCACTAACGTCAGGCCCCACAGCTGCCAGGCCCTACCGCCCAAAAAAGCAGCACGTGCCCCAGCTGCAGCGCTGCCTCATACCACCTGACTCCTTCCTCTCCCACCGCCTCCGGCAGCCCCGGAGGAACCGGTAGGAGGGAGGTTCTCCCTCCACCTTCCGGGTTGGGAGAAGATAACATCGGATTCATGGGTGCTTCAGATCATAGCAGAGGGGCACTCCATAGAGTTTCTACAGAAACCTCCGCGTCACCCCCTCTGAACTCCGCTTACTCAAGGGACCATCTTCCTTTGGTCAGGGAAGAAATCTCGGTGCTCCTTGCGAAACAGGCTATAGAACCCGTCCCCCCCTCACCTCTACGGGACAGGTTACTATTCCCACTTCTTCCTTGTACCAAAGAAGACAGGAGATCTCAGACCTATTCTCGACCTCAGCTCTCTGAACCTGTATGTGGAATACAAGAGGTTCAGGATGCTTTCCCTTCAATCCCTTTTGCCCCTGCTTCGGCCAGGCCAATGGCTTTGTGCACTAGATATGCAGGATGCGTACCTGCACATCCCCATTCACCCCTCGCACCGAAAGTACCTCAGGTTTGCGTTCCAGGGGGTCCACTACCAATTCCGGGTGGCTCCCATTTGGTCTTTCTTCGGCCCCCTGAGTCTTTACCAAATGCCTGGCGGTGGTAGCGGCCCACCTGCGTTCTTTGGGAGCTCAGGTTTTTCCCTACCTGGATGACTGACTCCTGGCGGCCTCGTCCAGGGAGGAACTCCTCCATTTTCTCTCCCTCACCCAGCAGGTTTTTACTGGCCTGGGTATTACAATCAACCATTCCAAGTCTCACCTGGAGCCTTCACAGAGGCTCCAGTTCATCGGGCAATTCTCGACACATCACTGTGCAAGGCCTTTCTGTCTCCGGACAGGGGCCTCCTCCAGTCACAGATTTCCCTCCTGATCGGAACGTAGGAAGGTCCAGGCGCAGTGCCGTCTACTGGGGCTTATGGCGGCCGCCATCCCGACAGTTCCGCGTGCGCCCCTCCACATGAGAATCTCTCAGTGGACTCTCCGATCTCAGTGGGATCAACGGGTAGATGATCTAGATCATCTAGTTCTGATCTCCTCGCCAACGGTAAGAGAATTGCAATGGTGGATGGTTTGAGAGAACCTATTCTGGGCGGTCCCCTTTTTTCATCCTCCCCCCGATCAGACTCTGACCACAGATGCTTCAGGCGAAGGTTGGGGAGCCCATCTGGGTCCTCACCGAACCGAGGGCCTATGGTCAAAGATGGAGATAGCTCTCCATATCAACGTGCTCGAGCTTCGGGCAGTGCTGTATGCTCTCCAAGCCCTTCACCAATTCATCCTTCCCGGTCACCTAGCTGTCCAAACGGACAACATGTGCGTGGTGTGGTACATCATCAAGCAGGCAGGGACTCGGTCCTACCCGCTGTGCAGGGAAGCGATAAGGGTTTGGGATTGGGCAACGCTTCACAGCCTTCACCTCACGGCGATCCATGTTCTGGGAGTCGACAATGTCCTAGTAGACAAAGTCGCTCGTCTGCTCTACCACACGAGTGGGAATTGGACGAAAAAGTTCTAAAAAGCATCTTCCAGATTTGGGGGACTCCTCAGATAGACCTGTTCGCTTCCTCCCAAAACGCAAAGCTTACAATCTTTTGCTTGCTCGTTCCAGAGCGAGACGCTTTCTGGAATGACGCTCTGTCTCTAAGCTGGAAGGACAGATTCGGCTATGCTTTTCCCCCAATTCCTCTGGTCCCTCGTAGGTTACAGAAGCTGGCTTAGAAGGAGCGGAGAATGATTCTGATCGCCTCCTTCTGGCCCAGGCAAATTGGGGTCTCTCTTCTACAACAATACTCAGAGGTTCCTCCTCCTCTTCCTTTATGTCCAGGATTGCTGACCCAGGATCAGGGGACCCTGGTCCATCCGGGACTCAAGTCCTTCAACTTCATGCATGGCTCCTGCAGACCTAGCTCAATCTCGTTTGGCGTTTCTCTAAGGTGGCGAGATTCTGGTGGAGGCTAGAAAACCCTCCACTAGGTCCACCTCGCCAATGAAATGGAAGAGATTTTCTATCTGGGCTGCGACATGAGCGATGGAACCCTTTCCTGCCCTGTGACCATTCTGCTTGAGTACATGCGTCATCTTTTTGACCTGGGTCTCAGTCACTCCTCTTTGAAAGTCCATATGGCGGCTATTTCAGCCTACCATGTCCCTTTCACTGACAAGACATTTGCCCAGCTGGAGGTATCCAGAACTTTCCTCAGAGAGGTCCTTCATCTCAGGCCCCCTGTCCGGATTCCAGCTTCCCCCATGGGACTTGAACTTTGTCCTCGAGAAACTTACCCTTCCTCCTTTTGAGCCTGCGGCTTCCAGAACTTGAAGTTTTTATCGTGGAAGACGCTCTTCTTGGTGGCCATTACTTCTGCTCGCAGAATTTCCGAGCTCCAGGCCCTGATGTGTAAAATCCCTTATCTGATTTTTCACAAAGAACGAGTAGCTCTTCACACGAATCCTAAGTTGGTAGTGGAATCTACCTTGAATCAGTCTATTGAATTACCTGCCTTCTTCACGCAGTATTCCAATCAAGGAGAATACCTGCTCCATACCATGGATGTTCACAGGATCTGAGATACTACACGATGATGGGTGAAGGATCTCAGAAAGAACTGATCAGTTGTTTGTCTCTTTTGCTCACAAAAGAAAGCAATGATGTCTCTAAGCAATGCCTATCAAAATGGCTGGCCCATTGCATCACTTTTGTTATGACAAGTACAACAAGACCCTACGGGTCAAGTCAGATCCTCCACTCGTGGAGTAGCAGCCTCTGCGACTTGTTTCAAACGTGTCGGCAGACATCTGTGCTGCCGCCACTTGGACTTCAGTCCATACGTTTACTAAACATTATGGTTTGGACATTGCCTCTCGCCGTAGAGCAGGCTTCGGGTTAGCTGTCTTGCAAGGCCTCCTTTCTTGAGACCTGCTAGAATTATTGGCTACTTTTGGAGTAGTTCCTCCTCCCGGTGCCTTTCATTTGTTCCAGACTGCTTGGGATTCTGTCCTATATGTAATTACCTACCAAAGAGCCCTCTAGAAGTAAGATAGTACAGTTATGTAAGAACTTACCGTAACAGTAGATCTTGAGAGAGGCTCTTACAATAATAACTATCCTCCCTCCATCCCCTAGGCTTTTTCAGCTCCTTTTCCATTGAAATGTCTGCTTCTCTCTCGTCCGGGCTTTCTCGGGCCTGTGGCGGGAAAGAACTGGAAAGCGGGCATCCGGGACCGCCCCTTTATACCGGCGTCACATGGCGCTCACCCACTACATGGTGGTCCCCACTTAGACTGCTAGCTAGAAATTTTTCCATAGGTCCTGCCGCTCAAGGCCAGTCCCATATGTAATTACCTTACTGTAAGAGCCTCTCAAGATCTACTGTTACGGGTAAGTTCTTACGTAACTGTACTATCTTCGAGAGGAGCTCTTGCAGCAGGTGTTAGTTTCCCACCCGCCTTCCTCCTCGAGGTGTGCAGATCTATCTTCATTTACATCTCCTTTATGTGCTTCGTCTCCTTCTCTTGGCAGGCCTTGGCGGGAGAACTGAGGTGGAGCTGGGTCCGCCCCCTTTTGTACCAGGGCCGACGTCAGGGCGGGGCCGATGCCGGGGCAGTCCCTGCTGTATACTGCTGGCTGAAAATGTTTCCAGAGGCTCTTAGTGCCTACGGCATAGTCTTTATTGTTATAGCCTGCTGCAAGAGCTCCTTTTGAAGATCTGCTGTTACGGTAAGTTCTTACATAACTGTACTTTCTCCGAGTACATCTACTGAACTCCTGGATATAATTATCAATGAAATTGAATCAGCTTGTTCCCTAGGGGATATCATCCTAACAGGGAACTTTTAATCAGGGTGATGTTGTCTGGTCAGAGTTGAAGGCTGCTTCCAACTCAGGAAAAAAACTGATCAACCTGTGTCTACAATGTAACCTTATGCAGGGTGTGAAACAACCTACTAGGGGTAAAAACATCCTTGACCATGTATCTGCTTCTATTGGCAGTAGTGATCACTGTTCTATTAGCTTCAACTTGGAACACTTGATTTCTTTGGTGTCTTATAAATCCATAATTTACATGTACGATAAAGCTGATATTCCTAATATTAAAGCAGGTTTAGATAGGGTGGTCTGGGTGTCTACTTTCAACACTCTGGGTATTGAGGAGTATTTTTATATGCTGTACAGCAAAATGATTGACTTGAAAGATAGTCACATCCCTACCAGGGTAAAAAATGTGTCTAGTCATACAAAATCAAAATGGCTGAATAAAATGATATCCAAACTTATAAATAAAAAAGGTAAATGTTATTCTGCTTACCTAAAATCTCCAACTCCAACAAACTGGGATCTATTTTTACAAATTCAAAAGAAGTGTAAAAACAACATACGAAGAGCAAAAAAATCTTGGGAGCTAAGATTAGCTTCTAACGCACATACGGACAATAGTAAATCCATCCTTCTATGCGTATATAAACTCCCTAAAAAAATCTACATGTCAAGTAGGCCCACTTCAGGAAAATAGAACTTACTTAGTACATGATCCTTTGGATATGGCTAATTTATTTAACACTAATTTTTGAAAAATATTTCAAAAAAAACAAGCTAATACCGTTAAGGATTCTATAGACTGCTACATTACTATTCCTGTTTCCAGTGTTTACACAAAACTGTCCATGCTTAAAGGTGAAAACCAGGAAGGGAACAAGTCTTTTAAGCAATCGGTTTAAATGCTTCATTGGCAAGCTTTTAAACTAGTCAAAGGGGGAGGCACTGACAAGCAGCAGGAAAATCCCAGCCTCTCCCTACAAAACAGGGTACTAAATGAGAAAAAGACTGAGGTAGAACAGTCAGTGGGGGATGCTGCAACAGAAGGTAAAGCCATCAAAAAATGGAGAGCAATGAGTACTAATGCCCAGTCTGGGTAACAAACTTCCTGAATTAGTGGCCTTGATGGAGGAGGAACATCTGGATATCGTGGCAGTCACAGAAACATGGTACACACAAAACCATGACTGGGACATAAACATGGATACACTATCTACAGGAGGGACAGGGAGGGTAAAGAGGAGGAGTAGTTCTTTACATAAGGAAGGAATAAAAGCAACAGAACAAAGGGTAAACAGGGAGGAGAAGAAGCACTGTGGGTAAATTTGGAGACAGGCAATGGCACCCAATCACGCACAGGGGTTGCTCTGAACCCCTTCTCCAGGGGAGGAAATGGACAGGAAATGATAGAAAGTATACTTAGAATGGCAGAAAAAGGGAGATATTGCTGATGGGTGATCTGAATATGCCAGATGTTAACTGGAGTGCAGTTGCAGCTGCCACTTGAAGAGTGCAGTTATTCTAGATGCCCTACAGGGGCATGCCTTAGACAACTAGTACTGGAGCCCACTCGAGAGGAGCAATATTAGACTTGATTCTCTCAAATGGAGATGGAGAGAGGATTACAGATGTGAAGTGGGTAGCCATCTGGGAACTAGCGACCATCGAACAGTATGGTTCACAATAAACACAGCAATAGAGTCAAGCCATACAAAGACAAAAGTACTGGACTTTAGGAGGGCTGACTTTGCGAAATGGGTGAGTGCCTAAGGAATGCACTAGCAAATGGGCAGGAAGGAGGGTGGAAGAACAATGGGGAATAATAAAACTGCCATCACAGAGGTAACGAGCCTTTGTGTGAAGCAAATAAACAAAACAAGACGATGTAAGAAACCACTATGGTTCTCAAAGGAAGTGGCAGTGAAGGTTCAAGAGAAAAGAAAGCATTCAGGAAGTACAAGGAATCGCAGAAGGAGCAGGACAGAGAACTGTATCAGTTAAAGCAAAGGAGGCTGGGAAGGCAGTCAGAACAGCAAAGGCCCAAACCGAGGAAAAGATAGCCAACTCTGTTAAGAAGGGGATAAAACCTTTATAGGTACATCAGGGAGCGAAGGAAGACCAAGGGAGGGATAGTGAGGCTTAGTAAAGGGAGGGAGGGTGGGCAGAGGAGACTGTGAAAAGGCAGAGATACTAAACAAATATTTTTGCTCAGTATTCACAAAGGAAGAGGGGAAGTACATAAAACAAACAGTAGTAACACGCTGGATACGAAGTTGATACGCGCCCATTTACAGAAGAAAGGGTTCTGAAAGAACTCTTAAAACTGAAGGTGGACAAAGCAATGGGGCCTGATGGGATTCATCCCAGAATTCTAAAAGAACTAAGGGTAGAACTAGTGACACCACTGACTACCCTTTTAACAAATCATGGGAGGATGAGGTGGTACCCGAGGACTGGAGGAGGCAGATGTGATTCCCTTCACAAAAGTGGGAGCAAGGCAGAAGCAGGAAACTATAGACCTGTTAGTTTAACCTCAGTGATAGGGAAAATGATGGAATCACTTCTAAAGGAAAGAATTGTCGGTATCTAGAGGCCAGAGGGGCACAGGAACGGCAGCATGGATTCACAGCAGGAAGGTCATGCCAGGCAGATCTGATAGATTTCTTTGACTGGGTGACCATAGTAGTAGATCAGGGAGGGGCTGTGGACATGGCCTACCTAGACTTTAGCAAGGCATTTGACACAGTCCCACACAAAGATTACTATACAAGTTAGCCAGCCTGGGAGTGGGTCCCAAGATGACAGCCTGGGTAAAGAATTTGCTGGAGAATAAGACACAGAGAGTAATAGTAAATGGAGTCCACTCAGAAGAAAGGAGGGTTACTAGTGGGGTACCGCAAGGTTCAGTATTAGGACCGGTCCTCTTCAATGTCTTTGTAAGCGACATTGCAGAAGGACTGGAAGGAAAAATATGTCTCTTTGCAGATGCCACTAAGATCTGCAACAGAGTTGATGCACAGGGTGGGGTGGAAAGGATGAGAAGGGACTTGGCAAGGTTAGAGGAATGGTCAAATGTATGGCCGCTTAGATTCAGTGCTAAGAAGTGCAAGGTAATGCACCTGGGAAACAAAAACCCAGGGGAAGAGTACACAATGGGGGGCGAGATACTAACAACAACAAAAATGGAGAGAGACCATATCATCATATCAGGGTCATCATATCAGATGACATAAAGATGGGCAAGCAATGTGAGAGGGCAGCAAGGAGGGCTGGGGGGATACTGGGATGCATAGGGAGAGGCATCACCAGTAGAAAACAGGAAGTTATTATCCCTCTATACAGACAGCTGGTGAGACCCCATCTGGAGTACTGTGTGCAGTTCTGGAGACCCAATCTCCGCAAAGACATAGACAGGATGGAAGCTGTCCAGAGGAGGGAACTAAAATGGTGCAAGGTCTGCACCGGAAGACATATGAAGAGACTTAAGGAGCTTAATATGTATAGCCTCGAGGAAAGGAGCGAGAGGGGGGACATGATAGAAACTTTCAAGTACCTCAAGGGAATCAACAAAGTCCAAGAGGGTAGCATCTTTCAAAAAAAGAGGTGTGCAAGAACAAGAGGGCACAATTTGAAGATAGAGGGGGGGCGGCTCAGAGGTAATTTAAGGAAGTATTTTTTCACAGAGAGGGTTGTGGATGCATGGAACGGCCTTCCGGAGGAGGTTGTGGAGTCAAAATGAGTGGTGGAATTCAAGCATGCATGGGATAGTCATAAGGCAGTTCTGGGGGGTTGGGGTAGGAAGAAGTAGGCTGCTGGTTAACTAGGATCTGCAGCTTATCCAGTAGGTAGGGAAATGGGCAGACTGGGTGGGCCAAGCGGTCCTTATCTGCCGTCAAATTCTATGTTTCTGTGTTAACCAGTGTTTCACCAGATATGTCTGGTCATCTTCTGTAGTTACTGGCTGATAGCCTGTCTTTGCCACTCAAGTTATTATATGAACATTGTATAAACTACAACTTTGTTCCTAATATTTGGAAAACTGCATATGTAGTACCAATTCATAAGAAAGGCCCAAGGAATAATTGGGAAAATTACAGACCCATCAGCTTAACCTCCCCTATGTGTAAGATACTGGAAAGTCTGATTAAGGACCTTATTCCCCCCATCCTATCCAAATCTGATAATGAACAACATGGCTTCAAAAAGGGTCGTTGTAGTTTGACCAATTTATTGTGTTTTTATGAGGATGTCAGTTTACAACTTGACAATTGACTTATGACATGATCTATTTTGACTTTAGTAAGGCTTTTGATTCCCCCCCCCCCTGCCAACTGGGCATTGTTGCACAAACTCTATTCTTATAACATTAACCCCAGTGTCATTAAATGGATAGCCAACTGGCTGACAGAACGCAGCAAGCACTGATTAATGGACTGTGTTCTAATATTGAGTCTGTTACCAGCGGGGTACCACAGGGGTCTGTCCTGTGACCCTGCCTTTTCCAGCTATTTATTGCTGATATTAGAAGTTATTGCTGTTCTAACACTATTAAATACGCAGATGACATTAAAATCGGCGGACTAAGCTCCAACTCAGATCAAATAAATGCCCTCCAGAATGACTTGAACCTAGTGCCCACATGGATTACCACATGGGGCATGAAAGTGAACCATAATAAATGCAGGATTATGCATTTCGGAGAAAACAATCCTTAGCATGTTTACACACTAGACAATATAACATTAACCAGCACTGACATAGAGAAAGACTTGGGGGTCCTGGTATCTGAGGATTTCCTCCCTAACTCTCAGATAAATTAGGTAATCTTTAGGGCGAATCGGATTATTTGGTCCATAAAGAGGAACATCAGGTCTAGGGACAGTAAAGTCCTTATGCCCCTTTATAGAGCTTACATACACCATCACTTAGATTTTTCCTCTCAGCTGTGGTGCCCTTATAAAGAAGTAGGATATTATATTACTGGAAAGGGTACAAAGAGGATATACTAAACTAGTGAGAGGGTTGAGAAATATCTTGTATGAAACCAGACTTTGCTCCTTGAATCTGATGCCCCTTTCCACCAGACGTTTAAGAGGGGATCTTCTTTTGTTGTACGACGACATGAATGATCCTTATTTATTGACTAGCCTAGGGTTTAGGTTTAGAGATGACATTTATAATCTTAGAGGTCACCCCCCCTCCTGTTACAATCAAGGAAATTTAATTGTTTGCCTCATAAATATTTTTATACATTACGTGTTACCAAGCCCTGGAACGTATAGCCGCTGGAGGTCATTTGTAGTAGTTCCAAGGCAATGTTTAAATCCCTGTTGGATAATTTAATCCTTTCAGGTTTTTGCCGTTGTTGTTATTAGTAAATAGGAGCAACTGTGGGTCTCTTGGCTCTCTGGCTCCTTCTGGTTCTTAGCATAAAACTTAGCTGATATGCCTGTAACTCCACCAAATGCCAAATAAAATGAAAATCCCCATACCTGCAACGGCAGCTCAGAGCCGAACATACGATTGAGCCCAGGAAACATCTCTGTATGGGGGGTCACTAAGGGACATGTTCGCTTAAAAGCAAAGCCTCACTATAACTAAAATAAACTACATTTTAATAAAAAAAAAAGTTTGTATGTTGGGGGAAGAGACAGACTTGGGAGGAGACTGACACAAACGCCCTTTAGTGGCTGGATGTTACATATGCTTTGCAACTCTGCACTGCATATGGACTATTTTTCTCTGTTTTGTATCTTTAACACCTTTTAGTATGCTTTTTTCTTCCACTGGAGGGCTTTATGGGGGGTGGGGAGACCCATTTTATAAGTGGAATAAGACACTCCGAGGTGTGATTTATGGGATGGTGACGAGCACTTCTCAGGTGTTAAAGGCACTCTGCGCAGGCGCCTTGTGCCTCATTATGCACCTGAGACATGCTCTTAGCCCATAAACCACACCTTGTTGTGTCATATTTATTTATTTTGAAATCTTGGATAGCACCAGTGAGCAGATGCTCGTTAATTGGTTCCACGTCAGTTAACAAGTATAGAGTGGTATATAAACATTTAAATACAGAGTGGTTCGGTAGCAAATATACAAACACATCTTACAGTACAACAATACAGATAAAGTTCATGGTTACACTATACTGAGGCATTGTACGTGTCAAGAAGAGACAAAAATCAGTAGAGTAGACAGAGGGAGGAGAAGGGGGAGAAGATGGAGAGGTAATGGTAAGAGGAAGGGGTGGGTGGGGGTAGCAGGAGTAGGGGTAGGGAAGAAAGATGGGTGGCATGGCAGCGCCATGGGAGAGGACGGTGGGTCAGTGAAGTGCAAGGTTGGGGCTACCCAGTGGAACAGTGACAGGGTTAAGAAGTGCTAGAAGGTAAGTGTAGACTATGGCAATGGGATTACTAACTTGAGGCGGGATATAGTGGGGGCAGGCACAGGTACCCATGGTGAGAAGGTGTTGGCGCAGTTTGTGTTTAAAAGAGCCAATCGTTGCTGCAGCACAGATGTCCTGAGGTAGCGCATTTGTCCAGAGGGGGGGCCCGGTATGAGAAACCTCACTGAGCCAAGGTAATGCAGCACCTTGGCACATGGAATACCTGAGATGCAGTGCTTCTGGTTTGCTTTGTGCTCCTGGAAGGGGTCAGTAGGTTCCATACTCCTGGTGGTAGAAGGTTTAAGGAGGCTTTTTTGGCAAGGGGGCAGGTTTGATATCTGATTCTTCCACTGAGCTGTAGCCAGCCAGCTGTGGTATAGAGATCTCAGGCGTGCATGAGTCTAGCAGCACCTGTTAGGAGACGACAGGCTTTATTCATTGAGGTTGAGATGCAGTGGAGGGCTGTGTCTGTTGCAGATCCGTAGATCACCAGCCCATAATTGATGAGTGAGACGATTGAGCTGTTGATGGCAGAGCTCAGGGCTTCGGATGTGAGACAGTACCTGTGCTGATACAGGATACCGATTCAGGTATTGATGGCCCTTGCAGTAATGTCGATTTGCTCAGCATATGATAGGGTGGAATCGATAGTGATGCCTAGGTATTTGAAGTGCTGAACAAGTTCGAGAGTGGCACCCCCAACATTCATAATTGCAAGTGGGAAGGCTCTGTGTTTGCTTTGTGGGGTGGAGAACATCATGGTCTTAGTCGTTTTATAATTCAAGACCAGTCTATGGTCCTTAAACCACTGCTCTGCGGATGCAAAGCCACTTTGTAGATCCATCTCCAGATGTTTAGGGTATTGACTGCTGGTGAATAAAACCACTTCATCTGCGTAAAGGAGCATTTGGCATGAGCTAGAGGTTGGGGGGTTATTTAAGAATAAGCTGAACAGCAGTGGTCCTAATATGGATCCTTGCGGTACACCACATCTGAGAGGTCTGCTGTCAGAGATCACATCCCCGATCCTAACTTGCTGATAGCGGTTGCTCAGGTAGCTAGTGAACCAGCCCAAAGTTTCAGAGGAGAGCCCAATGCCAGCCAGTTGTTTGAGGAGGAGCCCATGATGCACCGTATCAGATGCCTTTTATAGGTCAGTGAATGTGGCTCCTACCAGGAGGCCTTGGTCTAATGCGTGGTGGATGTATCCCATAAATTCTAGTAAAGCCGTGATGGTGCTGTGGCCACCCCCTGAACCCGTGCTGTTCAGGACACAGTAGTTGATGGTGGTTGAGGTACTCCACAAGTTGATCAGCCACAATCCTCTCTAGGGCCCTGGAGAGAGGGGGAAGTATCGAGATTGGTCTATAATTATTGTGCAGAATCCGATCACCACTTTTGTGCACCTGGGTAACTGTCGCAGATTTCCAGCATTGAGGGAATTGTGAGTGACAGAACGAGAGGTTTATATTTTGCGTCAGTGGGTTAAGAACAACCCCAAGGCCAGGCTAACAAATTTTAGATCTAGGGAGTCCTCACTGCATCTTGACTTTCCTCGTACCTTTTCTAGGTATTTTCTGGCATTGGCGACTACTTTGAAGTGAAATAGTGAAGTTATTCCTTCCACATAACTCTCTGACACTTGGGAATGGGATACACCCCAACTACTTTCGGAGTCTGGGACTCTGTTTCTCCATGGTGGCAGATGGGGAGCCCCCATGATCAGATAGATTACATTTTTATGGCAGGGGCGCCGGGGTCTGAACAATGGATTCCAGTGGACAGTGGAGCATAGACAGGCCTGAAAAGTGCAGTACTTGGGGACATGGGTGCATAAAGAAGAATATTTGGTTTTATTTCTTTAAAATTTGGTAACCGGAAAGCACGCTGAGCGGTGCTCGTTTCAAGGTTTGACCCAGGGATTTTGGGGGGTTACAGAAGACAACAAAGGGTTACAATAAAATTCAGATAAAGAGAAAATAATATAATATACAAATTTATCGTTTCAGTAAACTTGGACTATAAATACAAAATATACATGAGTGGACAAAAGAAATACTGGAGATAGAGAGGAGGATGGGAGTATTGTTTTGGGAACTGGGTCTGAGGACAGCAGCAAGGTGTAACGGGATGGTCTGAGGAGACCTTTAAGTGCAGGAAAGGAAGGGGTGAGGCGGGGCTGGAGGGGATCAGAGTATTGGGGAGTATTAACATATTTTGCAACTTCCTAAGAAGTCAGTTTAAATACATTTTTAAGTCTTTTCTTTACAAAATGGCTTCAAGTTTCAAAATAACGAGATTTTTTCCTGCTTTATCAATAAAGTGAAGAGTGATTTCAAGGTCAGTAACATACACTACTGTCTGCATAAATGATATTGTACCTTTTCTTCTGTGGATGTTCTGAAGCTTATTTTAATATGTTCTGCTGAACAAGCATTTTATTGGAACAATATGGAGTTGTCTGAGTTACACTGGAAGAATTACCGTTTACTACTTTTAATCTGTCTTGCCAGATTGATTCCTTAACAGGCCTTGGTGTGACGAAAGTGGAATGTGGCTCACAGTTCTCTGTTGCTCTTACAAAGTCTGGATCTGTCTATACATGGTAATTACTTTTTTTTTGTCCTCTTTTGACTTCAATAAAGTTTGCACATATTCCGCAGATATGAGTAGTTAGTGTCTCTAGCTTAGAACCTTTCCATACAGTTTATATTACTGTCGTCAAATATTTATTTTCCCTGTGACTCCCTCTGATTTTCCAAGAATCAGTCTTCAACGTTGATTTCCGCTTATGGGTCTGGGACTAGGACCCTGGAGTAATGTTTTTGTCAGGGGCCGACCACGGCTACTGGATATGGCACCTGCACAACCCCCAAGTAGTGTCATGTGCCAGCCAATAACCATTACCGGCTCTCTAACCTCAGTTCTGTTTTTCCCGCCGTCGAGTGCACACTATTGACGTGCAGACCCTCAGTTTGCCTTGTTGCTGCTTATTTTTCTACTGCATCACTATAATTCTTTTGCCATATCCTTGAAAACCATGCATTAAGGTGGGGTCGCCCAGCCAGGTCTCTAGGCCTTTCCTCTGGGCGTCTTCCCATCACCTGTGGTTCTGAGGAAGGACAGAGTTCTCTTCCGACCTCACCGAGCTGAGACATCAAAGACTCTGGTGGACGGGTCTAGTGGACAGTCGACACCTTCTGGGCTGTCAACTACAAACCCTCCACAGTCTGCCTGCCCTGATCAGCGGATGTCCCTGGTGGTGAGGCCACAGCTATATTCTCAGTGTACACTGGTGGGAACCTCAATGTCTTCATGTGCTGGTGCTGTTTTTGTGGACCTGACCAAGGCCTTTGACCTGGTCAACCACCCCCTACTAAACAGCACCCTCCACCAACTAGGCTGCTAGCCAGAGACTTTACTGTGGTTGAGGCCGGCCCAGTGGTGCTGAGGGTTGAGGCACTGGATGCCATACCGCGTGCCAAGCTGGCGACCTGGGTTCGGACGTGAGCCCGGGCCGCCAGGGGTTGGCAGAGGAGGGACAGGATGGGCGTCTGGAGGACTGCTCTCCTATCCTGGAGAGGATCAGGGACTCGCAGCTCATGGCGGCCCCTGAGTGACCAGGGGCGCTATTAGAGCAGTGTAGTAAGGGGATGGAGTGTGACAGACGTCGGCACACTGTGCCTAGATGTCATTGCACACCGGCACTCCGCAAGGAGGAAAAATTGAAAATGGGGCTCCGGTCGGGCAGCATGAGCTTCCGACCCCCGCTGTCCGACCCGAATGGCACCTCCTCATCTGGATCCTGCTCCGGTGGGTTGAGCTGGGAAGCTCCTCACCACCCCACCACAGGGGGTAATCCGTGAGTGTAATGACGAGGTCAGTCTGATGTCTGGTGTCAGGGCTGGGGGTCGGTTAGGATGTCCACGCCGACTGGAGCCCGGGGGAGAAAATATCTGTTTGGGGGGGGATTCTTTTTCTGGGAAATCTCAGTCAGTGTCCATTGGCCCTGCCATCTCCCCTGCCCTTCCTGTCACTACAGGTGTCCCTCAGGGCTCCATACTGGGTCTGCTATTGTTCTCCCTCTTTATAAACTCTCTCCTCTCTGATTGCCTCACCTGTGAATCCCTGCTGTACACCGATGATCTTGTCCTCCTTTACGTGACAAGTCTTTAGCTAACATATCCTCTGTCTTGTCCCAAAACTATGATTTGGCATACAATTGGTTCTGGGCACATCGGCTCCTGGTCAACAAAAAAAACTAAAGTGATGCTACTCAGCTTCAAACCAGTCATAGCCAGCATCGCCAAGTCCGGCTTCTCCCTCTCGGTGCTGATACCCAAAGGCCCTGAGCTACAGAATGTTCTCAATTTCAAGTACTTGGGAGTAACCCTCCACCCCTGTCTCTCTTGTATACGGAGCACGTCAACTCCATTGTACATTGGGTGAACCAAAAACTCTGGGCTGCATACCGGCCAAAACAGTTCCTGACCAGAGAAGCCCTCCTTTTTTTCTTCTGGCTAAACCAGACCATCCTTTTTTGGTTGGTATGAAGTTCTTCCCTTATGCCAGCTTGGCCATTAGCCCACTACACAAAGGGGTGTTTGGGGAGATGAACACATCTCGACTCCTTTGCCTGTTCGGCCTTACAGCTCCACATGCACCTGAGTGTCTCTCCTTTTTTTCCCCTGATGGGGGAAGGCACATATTTTGACTAGCTAGTCAGTCAGACCTCTGTCAGGTAGCACAGGGTTTGGTGTTCCAGGACTTTATGCATTCCTATTTTGCTACATTGTGCTATCTCAGTTGCACGGGGGTCCTAATTGTGGGCATCATCTTTTGATTTTTTTCTGCCAGACTGCTTCAGTGCTGCTGCCTTTAGAATCACTACCCAGCTCCTGTCTGGTTAGTGGTGTGAGACTTTGGTTCCATACCCAACTAGCCTTATAGTCCATCTAGTGTGTCCCTTTATATCTTTATTCAAAGGTTAGTAGTCCGGTTTTATTTTCTTTACATTTCCTTTATCTTTTCCCTGTTTCTTTAGGCTAGGAAAATTCTTAGCCTTGCCTTATTTTTTCTCCACTTTGTTTCTTTCCTGGTGAACAGAACTGAGGATAGTGAGGAAGCCTGCAATGATTATTGGCTGGCACTCAGCACCACAAAGGGGGCGGAGGTGCAGGTGCTATGCCCAGTAGTCGTGGCTGGCCCCCTGAAAAAGCCTTGCTCCCTCAGGGTTCTAGAGTCTCCAGCCCAAACCCATAAGTAGTAATCATTGGTGAAGATAGTCTGGAAGATCAGCAGTTATGGTAAGTAAATAACTGTCATTTGTCTCCCCAACTTTGCCCTGTCGTGGTTGTCCCTCAGGTGGCAAGTATTGCCTAGAAGCACCAGGGTTCAGCTTGTGCAACTGCTGACAAAAACTATTTCTTATTCATGGATTGAGGTTGGTGAATGAATGTCACAATCTATGAATTTGTTGGAGTGCTTGTTCTTTTCTGGGAACTGTGTAGCCCTGCCTTTTTGCTGCTGCTTGTCCCAGTTGGCATCTGACTTCTGACCTTGGCTAGCATCTCCACTTGTAATTTGTTCAACCTCAGTCATGTAACCCATTGGGTCTCCAGCAACCCTTACACGTGCTCTGTATAAACCAGGTTTTTTGCTTCATTGTTGCTTTCAAAGTGCATTTTGCTGGTCTAAATATTAAAAAAAAAAGCCTCTGCTGATAATACTCCTCCTTCCATGCAAACACGGCAGGTGCTTAAGCTGCAGTACAAGTAGCTGCCTTCCCCCAGAGAGGGAGAATGCCCTTTGGGATTGTCAAGCCCCCCCTCCTCCCCGGCTGTCCCTCCAGCAACTCTGGCTCTTTGCCTACCGTTGGTCACCAGCAGTAGCTTTACCACTGTGCCAGTGGGACAGCTTTTAATACCTTTAACTAAATTATATTATCAGTACACTTAAAAGCCATGTTCTTTACTTTATTACATCAAGTCGATGGCAAGAGTTAGTTTTCCAGTGGCAATTTAATATTTCTGTTGTGATTGGAGGGGGTAACGAATTAAAAATGAACAATAAATTTGCCTTTTGAGCAAGATCACTGTGAAAAGAGTTCCTTGTGTTATCTATGTGCAGGGGAAAAGGAGATTACCATCGGCTGGGCCATGGATCTGATGACCATGTAAGACGGCCACGGCAGGTCCAGGGGCTGCAGGGAAAGAAAGTCATTGCTATCGCAACAGGATCTTTGCACTGTGTGTGCTGTACAGAAGATGGTAACAATGGTTTTGTTTTTTGTCTTTGGCCCATTAGCTAGTGTGTGTAGATTCTTTACTTATGTATGAGATATAAAATGCTATAAAATAGATAAAGAAATCCTAGTGGTTTGATTGGCTAAGAGCACCATGTGATTGTCCGGTTTTCATGGCATAACCAGACACTTCAGATTGTACAGCTAATTTTTCACAAAATGTATTTTTTTTTTAAACTATTAAGAGAAGTCACACACTTCAGGGTATCCTGTTATGATTGATATAGGGACACATCCAGTGGTTGAAAACACTCGGTGCCGTTAAATGTCCATATAGCTCAGCACAACCGAACACCCTGGCATGGGGGTGTTATTCTGTACTTAGTGGCATTTTCATTCTTCAAAACAGGTAGAGTTACCTACTGTATGCTTGATCTTAAATCAATCTTCACCATCCATTACTAAATGGGTCCTACCGAAGGTCAGGACCCTGCTCGGGAAGTAAAAGAGCACTGCCTCTTTAAATTTTTTCTGAGCTGGAGGAACCGACATCAGGACAGCACCACCCACGAGACCAGTGTTCTATGTGGCGCTTGCAGCTTGGCCAGTAACCGATGCAGACTCCTCTCAGTCCTCAGTTCTTGTTTTACCACCATTGTGGAAGGATCCTGCGAGGGAAGACTGCCTTCAAGCAAGTTTCTGCGTCACACTTGAAGTCCGCTAGGTCTACATCTTTGATCCAGCATTGTGAGTACCGGTACCATTTTGGTTCTGGAGTTTTATTCTCTTTCTGTATGTTATCGTGGTGCTGAGTGTTTTCTTGTTTAAATTCCCTTCTTTTGTTGTTTTTTTGTGCAACGGTATGTCGGGGTCAGGGTTTAGATCCAAGTCAAAACACGCGGGAGTTGACCCTAGGCATTGTTGCTCCTTTGCAACTCCATGACCGTTACGGTCCCCCATGACCATTGCTTCTCCTGTCTGGGTCCCAGCCACGCAATGGACGAGTGCAGTGCCTGTTTTCCCATGGACTACTGTACGCTCATTATCCACATGGTGCAGTTGGGGAGAATCCCCCCAACTTTCAAAGGGCATCTGTGCACTCGAGACACCAAGACAAGGTCTCTTGGTTCCACCCCTAGGCCCCGGCTGTATACAGGCCAGCGGGGCCGGAACCATTCTGCTCCTGCTGGTACAAGTGGTCCCAGCTAAGGGTTGGTGGGGCAGCCACCCTCCTCCATTAGGGAAGGCTGGTCACCCCTCACGGTCCGGGGAGACATGGATGACCCCTGGTGTGGAGCCTGAGCTTTAAGCGAGCTCTGCTCCAGTGGTCCCCTCGGTGCCACAGTCAGTCGCCGCCCCTGATCCCAGCGGGTCAGTGCCGACTGCACACCCGGGCTCCCCTCTAGCTCCGCTGGCAGTGCAAGGGGACCGAGAATTCGGGGGGCTTGCCCATTTGGTGATCTCCCTGATCTCATTTTCCACCTCAGGAAATGAGGATTGGAATGATCCCGATTGGGTGCCTGGCTCCGAGGAGCCCTTGGATTCTACCTGGTCCTCTCTGGGGCTTTCAGAAGATACTAGGCCGGAGCCATCTTCGGATGGTGCCACTAGCAGCATTGTTGCTCCAGATCCTTCCGGTACCAACTCTGGTGCTGGGGACTCTTGTCAGGGTCCATGTTCCTGGACTTACTCTTTACCATTCATTCATACATACTGTTGGGACTATGCCGGAGGCACTAGGACCCAGAGAGAGCCAAAAATCTTCAGGAGGGCTGGCGCCGAGATAGGACTGCGCATGCGTGGCACCACGAGACTGGCTCACGCCTGTATAGGCTGTCTCAGCATCGACCCTCTAACTGCCTCAGTTTCTTTTTTCCCCGCTGTCAAATGCACTTCAGTGACGACTTCGCTCGCCCACCGGGAGTCAAATCTTCACATCTATACAACAGCAGCTATAGTCGTTCAGTATTTGATTAGTATTAGTAGTTTATAGTGTTACTATTCATTATTGAAAAAAAAATTGTGGAAGAAATATTCTCTCAGCCTGCTCGCAATGGAGTCAACCGTGGACTGTATCAGTGACGGTAGGGAGACTTCACTTGAAAGCTGTTCTGGCAGTGAGGCTGTGTCTGGTCCACCGCACTCTACGGGGGAGGGGAGGAACTGTCCTCCTGTAAGCACAAAAAGAAGCGGGCACTGTCTTAGTTGGGCCCAGCGCTGCTCGGCCTCGAGCTCTTCTCCTTCCCGTTGGAAGAAGAAGAGATGGTACCACTTGTGGTCACCCTCTGGTAGGTCTGCCAGGGAGTCCTTGGTAGCAGAGAGTGATAGACGCATCCTGACCCCTCTGGGGTCTCTGGTGGTCTCAGTTCTTAGTGGCCAAGCCTCTCGATACCAGAGCCCTTCTCTGTCCTCTTGTGGGGTTTCTGGTGGGCAGTTTCACCACTGGGTCGTTCTTATGGAGCAGTGGGTCTCAGGTGTCCTTACAACAGACCCGGTTCTAGGGCCTTCAGGTCTTGGTGTTGCTGGACTGCAGTCGGGGTCCTTGAGACAGGGAGTGTGGTTGGTGCTGGCGACAGAATTTCTTCCCTCACTGGTACCAGCACTTCCCAACGCCAGTTCCACTTGCCTCTCCCCCTCATTTTTCTTCCCCACAGGGTCTGACACAGGTACTTCATTCGTCCTCTCTCTCTAGATCTTTCAGTTCATTTCATCAGGACCTCTTGCGGCGGGGTGGTCCTTGGTGGCGCAGGCAGTGCCGGGTTCTTTGGTGCCACGTGCGACACTGGGTTCTTTGATGACGTGTGCGGTGCAGGGTCCCTTGGCGCCGCAGGCAGCACCAGGTCCCTCTGTGTCGCACATGGCACCGGGGTCTTTTATGCCAGTAGCGGTCCCGGTATAGCCTATTTACTCCTTGCCTAGGTCGGGCTTCGGTCTGGCAGGCCTCACTCCAAATTTCTCTGGGATAGAGGTGAAACTTGATGAGTCTGATCCTGATTTGATTTTGTCTGATGACAGTCAGGATGACTTGTTATTAGGCTCGGATGGGAAACCCTCTGGTCCAGTGGAGACCCCCGTCGAGGACCTTTCCTTCCAGTACCTCCTCAAGAACATTAATTCAACATTGGCTCTGCAGACTTCATCTGTGGACCAAAGTAGGCTTTAACACCTCAAGTTCCTTCATATTCCTAATGTTCCTGTGAGCCTTACACCTCCTATACCTCCCTCCTTTGAGATTGTGTTTCAGGCAGTGTGGGAGAGGCCGGTTCAGATTCCTTCTGTGGCCAAATCCATAAATAGAAAATATGCCTCCCCTAAGGAGAGACCCTTCTTGGCTTCACAACCTATCGCAGATGCCTTGGTTGTGCTGGCAGAAAACAACAAAGCTGTTCTTCCTTAGGAAACTTCAGCACATCCTAACAATAAGGAGTCTTGTAAAATTGACACTTTGGGGAAAACAGGCTTTTGCTGCCACAACCTTGGATATGCATATTGGCAGTTATTAGGGGTATTTCTCCCAGTATGGATATATTCTGTGGAATTCACTTAAGTCTATGGTCAAGACCCTCCCGGAGTCTGACACTACCATGGAGTTTCTGCAGACCATCACCAGAAGAATTGAGTCTATTAGTCACCAGCTGAAGGCTTCTATGGGCACCCATGACACTGCAGTCAGGGTGGCCGCTGCTGGAATCTGCATCAGGCGACACTCCTGGCTTAGAACATCGTGGTTTTCACCTGATGCTCAGCACCAGATCATCAATGTCCCCTTTTGATGATTCTTATCTGTTTGTCCGCCAAGTTGAACAAGCACTAGATGCCGCTCAGAAAACCAGGACTGCCATTAAAACAGCCAGGCTGGCTCCTTCTGCCCCACAGAGGGGTGGGAACCGTTAGCAGTTCCATAACAGGCAGCCCTTTGGAGATGGAGGCCGAGAAGCCTTTAACAGAAATCAGATTCCTCAGCCACAAAAGAAAACGCAGCAAAAGGCACAGGGGCCTTAAAGCGCCCAGTGCAACCCTCTGAAAGTCCGACCCCAGTCCCACCTCAACTGCCCGAGGGGGATGCTTCAGAGGCAGTGGGAGGTCATCTGACTCAGTTTTACATCCAGTGGAAGTCTGTCACCTCGGACAGGTGGGTCCTCAGTATTGTTCGGGAGGGTTAGTCTCTCAATTTTGCAGAACTCACCCCCGGATCTTCCGCCCAAGCGGCAGCACAGCTTATCTACCGCTCAGTCAGACCTTCTCACTTCCAAAATACAGGGCCTTCTTAGGAACATGGCAGTAGAAGTTGTTCCTTGTGGCAGAAAGGAACACAGGGTTCTACTCCCACTACTTTCTGGCCCCAAAAAAAGACTGGCAGCATGCGCCCTATTCTTTACCTCAGAAAGTTAAACAAGTACTTGTTTAGGGAAAAGTTCAAAATGATCTCCCTAGAAACTCTTCTACCACTACTCTATCAGTATGACTGGCTGGTATCCCTGTATATGCCGGATGCCTACCAGCACGTTCCAGTATACCCGAGTCACCACAAGTATCTCCGCTTTGTGGCCTTGGGTCAACACTATCGGTTCAGTGTCCCCGCCCTTTGGGCTCTCCTCAGCACCTAGAGTCTTTACAAAGTGTTTCACAGTTCTTGCTGCGCACCTCAGAAAACTCGGCATTCAGGTCTTCCTTTACTGAATGATTGGCTCGTAGGAAGCCCATCCAGACAGGAGACACAGGAAGCAGTCACCACGGCTTCTCAGTTCCTCACCTTAATGGGAGTTCAACCAAATCTAAAAAAAATCCTAGCTTCAACCCTCCCAGCAGCTCCTCTTCATAGGAGCCCTCCTAGATACTTCCAGGGCAAGGGCTTCAAACAACAAGAAGTCCTAATGTATTCTGACATATGCAGTAAGACCTTCATGTTCTGCTGCCCCAGAGAGGAAAGTGTTAAAGCCTACATTCTAAGTAGGCACGCGCTCAGTTTCAGCTCACTGTCCCCTAGTACATTCTATTCAACCATCAGATTCTTTACTCTGCCATACTGTGAAGACGCTTCTGAGATTTCTCCTCAGCATCTCATCGGTTTAGTGGTGTATCGCTGCGGTTACCTTACCGATTTAAAATTTTTACTAGCGTTTCAGTTTCTCATTACTGTTCCTGCAGTATAGTATACATTTTGTTGGTTTATTGACACAATACTTTAGCAGTTGCAGTCCAGCCATTGGGGTATTGAGTTATTTTCTCCTTCTCTCTCTGCTTTTTCTCTCAGTAAAAGTTGTTTAGCTTTGGTTAATAAAAAAATCAGTTTGTCCGTTTTTTTCCAGACTGTTAATACCGGTCTATTAACCAGAGCTATTTTTGGATTCTTATCTGGCCTAACCGCCACTTGCATAAGCTTAAGATGGAGTCACAGAAACCCAAAAAGAAAACCGGACCTACTGGGTTTCAATAATGTGTGGAGTGTGGGGAGACTTTTGCCAAGGCCGATCCCCATACAACTTGTGTTTTCTGCCTAGGGTTGGAACACCTAGAGGCATACCTCTCAACCTTTTGTCCCCCAAATGTGGAACATTGCATCTCAAAATGTGGAACAAATGAGCAAAATGTGGAACACTTAATCAAACCATTACCTAGGAGGCTCAGAACACTGTTAAAATGTTTGCATTTATGTTCAGAAAGTCTGTTATTAATTGAATAATACATTTTTACATCATTTACTATAGATTTTTGCTTTAAAATGTTAATACTGAATGTGGAACAAGTCCTCACAATGTGGAACAGGGAGCTTTTGTGAAGTAAAATGAGGAACGTTCCTCATAATGTGGTACAGTTAAGAGGTGTGCCTAGAGGCAGACTGTGACACTTGTGAGAATTTCCCTCAGTTGACGCTTGACAGGCGCCTTAACCGACTGAACAACAAATTGGCCAAGAAATCCACTAGCACGGATGGCTGAACCGGTTCAGGTTCAAAAGAACCAGAAAGGATGCCTTCTGACCAAGGTGTGATACCTCTTCTTCAGAATGAACCGTGGATACAGCCTTTGAACCGGCTACTGCAAAAAAGAAAAAGAAAGAAAAGCACTCCAAACTGGCTCCTACACCCTGAGTGGTTGCGGTTCTGACCGCAGAGGAGATTGCTAATGCGATATGCATTATTTAATCCCTTCAGTCTGGTCCAGCTGAACCGGTGGTACGTCCGGTTACTCCTCAGCTAGTTCAAATCCCCTTGAATCCCTCTGAATGCGACTATCCTTGGGATCAGGAGGCTGAACAGGATGATGAGGAAGAGGAGGACTATTATGGCCCTATTGAACCGGAGGTTTCTCCAGAACATGGGGGGCATTTCTTAACCCAGATAGTTGGAGGATGCCCTCACTCATTTCTCTTTTATGAAAAAGGTGGTTGAAACCCTCCAGTTACTGGTTCAGGAATCCTCAGAGGAGGAGGAGGAGGAAGAACTGGATTATGTCGGAATGATGGATGTCACTGCCACTAAAAGGCTGGTGATACCCATCCACAAGTCTCTTAAGAGACAGATACTGAAAATCCTGGGTACCCTTACTTCTGTTCCTCCTGTGGGTAAGAGGAGAGAGAGAAGTATCCAGTGGCCAGAAATGGCACAGAATTTCTGTCTGAGACCCTGGTCATGAAGGGGTAGTTCAGGCTGCTGCCTGTGAAAAGGCAAACATCCCATTAGCTTCCTATCCTCCTGAGAAAGACTCCAAGGGGATTGACTCTGTGGCAAAGAAGTTGTACCTGGGCTTCTCCCTTATTGCCAGACAGGCCTCTTATGTGGCAAGGTACCAAAATAAATTGTGGGAAGCTGTATCTTCTCTGGCAGCTAAAATTCCTGCTGAGTTGGCTGCAGATTTGGAAGAAATGGCTAGAAATGGAATTGAGGCTGCTAAGCAGCAATTCCATATGGCAGTGGATGCCAGTGATTCGGTATCCAGGGATCTTCCTGGACATAAAGTCTCCACCACTCATTCACGCTAATGGGGAGTACGCAGGAGGTGCTAGGACCCCGCGGGAGCCAAACTTTTTCAGGAGGGCGGCGCGCGAGATGGAGCTGCGAGGAAGTGGCACCGCAAGCCAGGCTTCAAGGCGCTATAGACTATCTCAAGGCCAACCTCTGATAGCCTCAGTTCTTTTTTCCCGCCGCTGAGTGCGCCTTCAGTGACGCTGTTCTCACCTGTCGAGTCAAACTTCAAACTAACAGCTTAGTTTTCAGTTTTATTATTTTGTATATTATCTCGAACAGTACCGATTACATTTTAATAACATTTCTTACTTGTACAAGAAGAAGTCTTCAGCTCTCCATTGACTGAGTTGACCATGAGTGGGACAGGTGATGGTAGGGAGACTTCACATGAAAGCTGTTCAGTCAGCCGGTTTGGGTCTGGTCCGCCACCCTCTCCGTGGGGTGGGGTGGGTGGACTTTCCCCCTAAAAGCATAAAAAGAAATGGTCCCATTCACGGCACCGTTCGTCCTCGAACTCTCCTTCGGCCCACTGGTCAAAGAAGAAACAGCATCACTCGAGGTCATCCTCTGGTACATCTGCACGTAGATGGTCGGTTATCGGGGCCGGAGGCCGGTCTCCACCTCTTTCAGAATCTCCGGATCTTCCTGGACATAAAGTCTACACCACTCATTCACACTAATGGGATCTGTGCCGGAGGCACTAGGACCCAGCGGGAGCAAACTTTTTTGCTAGAGGGTCGGCACCAGAGATGGAGCCGTGAGGAGCGGCACCGCGAGCCCCGGCTCGTGCGGTAATGACTATCTCGGCGACGACCCTCCAACCGCCTCAGTACCTTTTTTTCCGAGGAGGTGCAGCGTAACTAACCTAGAAGGATAGCCTAACCAAAAACAGGACATAAGATAGTCCGGACGACCCATTTAAGAAGGGTCAACAAGGAAGTCCTCACAGCCTAAAGATTGAGGGAGTGAAGACCAACAACAGAGGTGAGCTCGGGGGATGGTGGGTGGGCGTGTGAATGAGTGGTGGAGACTCGTCCAAGATCAAGAATTACAGTAGGTACGTCATTTCCATATCTTCCGGACATAAAGTCTCCACCACTCATTCACACTAATGGGAGAGTACCGAGCTAATAATCCCCCAAGAGGGCGGCAGGAGAGACCAAGAGCTCACAGTTTTAGGACAGGAGTCCATTAAGGGTGGTTCTGCCAAAAGAAAGATGTCGTCTGGTATGGACATCCAGGGCATAGTGTTTGACAAAAGTATGCACTGAGCTCCAGGTGCATTGCAAATATCCATAATGGTACTTCAGGCTTTACGAATGACGTCGCCCAACAAAAAGTCATGGCCTTACCCTTCAGCAGTATGCATCTGTTTGGACCTCAAGTGGAGCAAGCACTAGAGACTACTCAGAAGACTAGGTCTGCCATTAAGACAGCTAGACCCCCACAGCTCCCTCTTTGGGAGGTAGGAATAGGCATCAGTTTCATAACCGTCAGTCCTTTCGTGGCAAAAGCAGAGGAGGTTTTAACAGAAACCAAACCCCTCTGCCACAAAAGAAAATGCAGCAGAAAGCACAGGGCCCAAAAGTGCCCAGTGCTACCCTCTGAGTTTCCAGCCCAGGTCCCACCTCAGTTGTCCAAGGGGAACTCTTCCTCAGCAGTAGGAGGTCGTCTGACTCTGTTCTGTGACCAGTGGAAGTCTATAACATCAGACAAATGGGTCCTCAGGATAATCCATGAGGGGTACTCTCTCAACCTGTTGGAAACCCCTCTGGATCATCCTCCCAAGCGACAGCCCAGGCCGTCAGCTGTACAGTCAGACCTTCTTGCTTCCGAGGTGCAAGGTCTTCTGAACAACAGGGCAGTAGAAGTAGTTCCGCTGGACCAGCAAAACACAGGTTCTACTCCCAGTACTTTCTGGTTCCAAAAAAACTGGTGGCATGCACCCTATTCTCGATCTCAGAAAGTTAAACAAATTCCTCTACAAAGAAAAGTTCAAGATGATATCACTCGGTACTCTGCTACCTTTGATTCGTCAATACGATTGGCTAGCCTCCCTGCACATGCAGGACGCCTACCAACACATTCTCATACACCCAAAACATCACAGATACCTAAGGTTCGTGGCATTGGGTCAACACTATCAATTCAGAGTCCTGCCCTTTGGGCTATCCTCAGCGGCTCAAGCTTTTACAAAGTGCTGTGCAGTTCTTGCCACGCATCTAAGAAAAATTGGAATTCAGGTATTCCCATATCTGGACGACTGGCTTCTAGCAAGCCCCTCCAGACAAGAGACTCTGAAGACTGTGGCCTCGGCCTCCGACTTCCTTACGTCCATAGGAGTCCTGCTGAACCTAAAAAAGTCACAATTGCGCCCTCCCAGAAGCTCCTCTTCATAGTAACCCTTCTGGACAATTCCAGTGCGAAAACATTCCTTCTGGAGGACAGGAGGAGTGCTATCCTACAGATGGCCTGCTTCATCAGAGAACACAGCTCAAGTTTGAGCTCTCTTGATGCAGTGGATGCTGGGTCTCATGACATCGTTGGTGTTTATGGTGCCTTTGGCTCATCTTCACATGAGAACCACTCAGTGGATGCTCAGTACTCATGGGTCGCCAACCACTCATCCTCAGTCCTTTCACATCAAGGTGACCAAACCACTGAAGCGGTCCCTCATCTGGTGGTCTCAGGAGGACAACCTTCTGAAAGGGTATCCCTTCACCACTCTGGATCCTCAGATCTCCATTACCATGGATGCATCCCTGATGGTGTGGGGAGCTCACTGCCAGGATCTCCACACCCAGGGCACGTGGACCCAGGATGAGTCTCAACTCCACATAAATGTTCTGGAAATGAGGGCCATCCTTTATGCAGTCTGAGCTTTGAAGGACATACTCTGTTGCAAGAACATTCTCCTTCAAACAAACATGAAGGCGGTACTGTAGTACATCAACAAACAGGGCGATGCACACTCTTACCCATTACGCTGGGAAGCTATGAGTGTGTGGGAATGGTGCCTGGAGCACAGTGCTCTGATTCAGGCAGTTTACCTGCCAGGAGTACAAACCGAATTGGCAGACTGTCTCAGCAGGACGGAGGCAGATCCTCATGAGTGGTCTCTCAATTTATCCATCATTCAGTCACTCTTCGAAGAGTGGGGAACTTCGGACCTGGACCTTTTTGCATCCCCACTCAACGCAACACTGCCTTTCTTCTGCTCCAGAAATCCAGGACCTGGTATTTTTTGTCAGGATGCTTTCAGGCTGTAGTGGACAAAATGCTTTCTTTATGCATTTCCTCCTCTTCCCCTAGTTCAGAGAGTACTGCTCAGACTGGAGGCACAGGGTGGCAGAATAATTCTCATTGCCCCATTCTGGCCCCATTAGATCAGGTTTCTCTGATCAACAGACTATCAGAAACCTCTCCGAAACTGCTTCCCCTTCAGGTGAACCTTCTGACCCAGGGCTCTGTAGGTCATCCCAACCTAGATAGATAAAAAAAGCTTTTGTTTTTTGACAGGTAGATAACTTTTAGGACCGGCAGGCCCTGTTTATCAAACTTGTCCTGTTTTAGATCATGGTTTCACAAGTACAAATCAGCATGTAATAAATATTACAGGAACAAATTTAAAGCAGCACACACTTAATGTTTCCAAACAATGTGTACAAAAGGCATAAAAAACACAATGTGGCACAAAATCATCAGTAAAAATTCTTATCCTAAAAACTGGATATTACCATTAAATAGACAAGACAGTATATATAAAGTATAATATAAAACCATTTATGCATAAATAATATAAACCTGAGGTCTCTTCACCTCCACGCTTGGCTCGTGAGGAGATAGAGGTGAACAGGTTTAATGTTTCTCATAGAGATTCAGATGTTCTTTTAGCTGCGCGCAAGTCAGCTACCAGAAAAACCTACACAACTAAGTGGAAGCGTTTCTCTAACTGGTTTGCAAAATCCTCTTGGAATCCTTTTTCCTGCCCACTGAATAAAGTCCTGGAGTATCTCTTTGACCTTTTAAACACAGGTCTGCAGTACTCTACAGTCAAAGTTCATCTTTGCGCCATTTCCGCATATCATGAGTCTGTACTTTTCATGTCTCTGGCTCCGTTACTGGTAGTTAAGAGGTTTCTTAAGGGGAATTCTGCATACCAGACCTCCCATTAGATGTCCAGTTGCAGCCTGGGACATTAACCTTCTGTTAGACATGCTCATTCGTAAACCTTTCGAGCCTCTAGCTACTTGCAAGTTGAAATTCCTTACTTGGAAGACGGCCTTTCTGGTGGCCATTACTTCCACTTGTAGCGTATCAGAAATGCACACTTTGGTCACAGGACCCCCCCAATATACTGTATTTCACAAGGACAAAGTAGTTCTTAGGACCCATCCTAAGTTCTTCCCTAAGGTCAGCTCAGAATTTCATCTGAATCAACCTTTAGTCCTTCTTACCTACTTTGCTAATTTCCAGAATGAGGGAAAGCATACCCTTCATTCTCTGGATGTAAAAAAAGCTTTGCGTTTCTATCTGGACAGAACGAAAGAAATTCACAAGGCTCAACAACTGTTTGTCTCCTTTAGCACGACCTGGCTGGGTCAGCCTGTTGCTGTCAGGTGCATTTAAGCATGGTTGGTGGCATGCCCTCGCCACTGCTACTCCGTGGCGCAGGTCAAGCTGGAAGGCAGAGTGTACGCTCACTCTACCAGAGCAGTCTCAGCATCTCTGGTAGAAATTCATAATGTCCCCATTGCAGACTTTTGCAGTGCAGCCACCTGGAGCTCTGTGCACACTTTTGTTAAGCACTATGCCTTAGGCGTCCATGCCAGACAGCATCAGTCCTTTGGCAGGACGATTCTTAATAGACTTCTGTCCCAAAAGTGAGCTCTTCTCTCTGCTGCCGCCCATCTCGGGGGATTATTTTAGCATGGTACTCTCCCATTAGTGTGAATGAGTGGTGGAGACTTTATGTCCAGGAAGATATGGAAATTGCGTACCTACCGTAATTCTTGATCTTCTTGGATTAAGTCTCCACCACTCATTCACACGCCCGCCTGCCATCCCCCAAGCTCACTTCTCTGTTTATGGTCTTCATTCCTTCAATCGTTGGGCTGTGAAGACTTGGTTCTTTGACCCTTCTTACATGGGTCATTCGGACTATCTTTTGTCAGATTTTTAGCGTAGTCCTCTCTATATTGGTTATGCTGCACTACCGGGGGGGGGGTACTGAGGCGGTTGGCGGGTCGACACCAAGATAGTCTATACTGCACGAGCCTGGCTCACTTCCTCGCAGCTCCATCTCGGCACTGGCCCTCCTGAAAAAGTTTGGCTCTCACTGGGTCCTCGCACCTCCGGCGTGCTCCCCATTAGTGTGAATGAGTGGTGGAGACTTCGTCCAAGAAGATCAAGAATTACAGTAGGTACGTAATTTCCATTTTTGGCCACCTTTATATTACTGAGAAGGTTTTCATGGCTGAGAACCATGAACCTGTCACAGGACACCCAGACAAAGGCCTTGGATTTTCCTCTGGTCCAGAATTCCCTCTTTGCAGAACAGACTGAGGCCTACATGAGGAAAATGGACGAATATCGGACTTCTATAGGAGTGCTGCAACCAAAGTAAAGGCTGCCACACCTCAAAAACAGCAAGGGAGGCAGGGCAGGCCTTACCAGAGGCCTTTCTACCAGGTCCAGGCTTTCCCCGTCTACCAGCAACAGCGTGGATACTTTAGGGGAAGGGTCAGGAGAGGTGCCACTTTTTCCAGCTCAGCAGACTTCCTGAAGAGTCTTGGGTCACCTCCCCAGTTCCAGTAGGGGGCAGGCTTGCCCACTACCTCCAGAATTGGCAGTCTATAACATTAGACAAATGGGTTCTGGAAGTGGTGGGCAAAGGCCTTACTTTAAATTTTAAACAATTCCCCAGATTGATAGCAAGGCTGTTCAAACCTGCCTGTCCAGCAAAAATCTCCCTACTGGAAGCAGACTTTACAACCCTCCTTCAGGACAGGGCAGTGGAACCTGTCCCTCTGGCCCAAAGAGGAAAAGGTTTGTATTCAAGATACTTTCTGACCTTGAAGAAAATTGGGGGATATGGCGACCCATTCTGGATTTAAGATTCCTGAACAAACACCTAACAAAGCCAAAATTCAAGACGGTCACCCTGGCTATGATATTGCCCACTCTCGGTAAGGAGACTGGTTAGCATCCATAGACTTCAAGGATGCTTATTTCCACTTTCCTATCAGACAGTCTCACAGAAAATACCTAAGGTTCAGACTGCCATCAGGTCACTATCAATTCAGATCCCTTCCATTTGGTCTGACTTCAGCACCCTGAGTATTTACAGAATGCCTGGCAGTGGTGGTGGCACACCTAAGACATTTAGGAATTTCAAGTACTCAGACTACTCTTTGTTCATTGGGCTTCTTAATAAATACAAAAAAGTCAGTTCTGAAGCCAGTCTAGCTTCTCAGTTCATAGGAGCAGAACTGGACACAGTTTTGGGAAGAGCCAGACTTCCACCAGACAGGGTGGACAGCATAGTTCAGTTAGTGGACTCTTTCAAACTCCACTCCCCAAAGCCAGCCAGGTACTTTCTGCAGCTGCTGGGATACATGGCAACTTCAACAGCAGTGGTACCAGGGGCAAGGTTTCAGATGAGACATTCAGTTCCATCTGAATTCTTTTTGGGCCCAGAGAAGAGATTCCTTGCCCAAATTGATTCCAGTAACTTCCACATTTCTTCAGGCTCTGTAGTGGTGGCAGGACATGGACAACCTCAGGGTGGGTGTCCCATTCCTTCAGGAAAATCCCACAGTGGTGCTCACCACAAATGCATCCCTCTTGGGGTGGGGTGCACAGCTTGGGGAGCATACAGCTCAGGGCACATGGTCCTCCCAGGAGTCTCTTCTGCATATAAATTTGTTGGACCTCAGAGCAGTCTTGCTGGCTCTCCAGTCCTTTTCCTCCATGATTCAGAGGAAGGTGTTGCAGATCAGGACAGACAACGCCACAATCATGTTTTACATCAATAAACAGGGTGGCACAAGGTCCACTCTGTTGTGTACCGAAGCTATGAAGATCTGGAATCTGGCTTACTCCCTGGAGGCAAGTCTGTCAGCAGTGGACCTTCCCGGGAATGGCAGTGTTCTGGCAGACTCTGTCAACAGGATCAACCAGAACCACCATGAGTGGTCACTGAATCACCTAGTTCTCAGGGACATTTTCAAGTTGTGGGGCACTCCAGAGATAGATCTCTTTGCAGCCACAGACAATCACCGGTTGCCTCAGTATTACTGCAGGCCTCCAGTCCTGGGCACAGTCCCAGCGGATGCACTTATTCTGGACTGGTCAGGGAAATTCTTGTATGCCTTCCCTCCATTTCCCTTGCTCCTCAAAGTACTGACCAAACTCAGGGCCCAGTCAGCACTGATGATCCTGATAGCCCCAGACTGGCCAGGCAGCCTTGGTACTCGATATTGGTAACTCTGGCAACGACCAGCCCAATTTGCCTCACCAGGAGGTACAGCCTGCTGACCTCTTCCCAGGGGAGGATCTTGTACCCCAACTTGGGGGTCTTTTAGACTGAAGGCTTGGCTCCTGCAGAGTTAGAATATGCTGGTTTGCAACTCTCCGACTCTGTTCTGGATATCCTAAAGGTTTCCAGAAAACCAAACACTAGGAAAATAATACTCTTCCAAATGGAAGAGGTTCACCTTATGATGCACTCGGTCAGGTGTGGAACCACAAGAGGTAGTTATTCCACTCTTATTGGATCATTTTGCTCATTTCCAATCTCTAGGCCTTAAGCCCTCTACTTTGAGGGTGTACTTGGCAGCAGTTTCTGCTTAGTTGTCAGCAAGTAAACCTTCTTCTTTGGCTTCTGACCCTATATTTAAGCAATTTTTTAAGGGGCTACTACATTTATACCCCCTTCATAGGGAACCTGCCCCTTCATGGGATATAAATATATGCATAGCACAGTTAATGCAACCCCCTTCGAACCTATGTTCTCAGTAGAGTTAAAGTTTGTGACACGGAAAACTGTGTTACTAGTAGCCATCACTTCAGCAAGACGTATCGGTGAACTACAGGCCTTATCTGTGGAACCTAACTATATTTCCTTTCATAATGATAAAGTGGTTCTCAGAACAAATAGAAGGTTCCTCCCCTGAAGTGGTCTCAGAGTTTCACCTTAAGCAGTCTATAAACTTGCCTGTCTTTTTCACTGATCACTCTAGTTCAGGAGAACAAAGACTGCATAGCCTAGATGTAAAGAGGGCTATGAGCTATTATCTGGATCTGACCAGAGGCCATAGGAGTGACAGTAGCCAGTTGTTCTTACCTATGGAGAAGTGGGCAGGGGTAAGCCTGCCACTAAAAGGACCATTGCAAGATGGATAGTGTCATGCACTCAGTTTTGCTGTCAGAAACTAGGGAAGGATTCCCCTGTACGCCTTAGGGCTCACTCCACCAGGGGCACAGCTGCTTCTATACCAGCTGCAAGAGACATTCCCTTGCCAGAAATCTGTAAAGCAGCTACCTGGAAAACTGTACACAGATTTGGCAAGCATTGCAGCCTGGATGTACAGGCAAGAAGTGATGCCAGGTTTGGAACAGCAGTACTGTAGAGCCTTTTCCCTAAATAGGTTCTGTGCCTTCTTCCAAGGGAACTGCTTGGTAGTCTACATATGTCTGAATACATTAGGACTTCTTGTTATTTGAAGAAAAAATTACTTACCATAGTAATGTTGTTTCTTCTAAAGGAGTCCTAATGTATTCTGACCTCCCACCCTGCCTCCCCTGCCAGAACCTAGCGTCTCTGCACTCCAGCTAATACACTTGTTATGTTACTTGGAAGTTTGTTTTTTTTCCTCTAAATGGGCATCTGTGACTTGAGTCTTTAGCCCACATCGGGGTGGTAAGTTTTTAGGTAAAGTTTTTACTTAAATGCTGTAGCATTTGCTATGGTTTTTCAAATCTTTTATAGCTTTATGGGGTTACTTGTAAGAATCTGATGGTTGAATAGAATGTACCAGGGGACAGTGATTTGAAACCAAGCGTGTGCCTACTTAGAATGTAAGCTTTAACTCTTTCCTTTCCGGGGCAGCAGAACATGAAGGTCTTACCGCATATGTCAGAATACATTAGTACTCCTTTAGAAGAAACAACATTACTGTGGTAAGTAATTTTTTATGTTTGCTTGCACGCATGTGCAAGAAACATAGTGCCATCATCCGAGTTTTCTTTTTTTTTAACTTTACGTTTTATTATTTTAAAATACAAACATATAGTTTCTAAACAAGCATGGAAATACCATTTACTTTTCCCATGAGGGCGCCACTCCTCTTAACAATCAGATGTAGATTTTCCTAATGCTCCAAGATACATCCTTTGGGGGTTTAACAAGAGTCATTAATCAAAGAAAATATCCAGTTTGCTGTTTATAAGTCCATGAGCTACGTGGTACAAAAGTCCAAAGGAAATAATGATAGAATCCACCAATTTCCTCCCCCACCAGTGAGGAGGATTAGGACCACGTTTCTTCAATGATATAGACACCTAGATGTGTCTAAACTCGACTGAACATTTTACTTTCCCATAGAGCCCCAAATGAAATTAGGCGCCGCAGTTCAAACCCAGATCCCATAGATCAATAAAATCAGCATACAATCATCGAACCATATGTAATCCCTTTAACTAACATCATTTAGAAACATTTGTATTGGCTAAGATATGAAACAAAACTGTATGGGAGAGATCAGCATGGCTATTTTACATTTAACCCATTAAAATTTAAAACACTAAATACTCACTCAGTATATTATCAGTATATTCACTCAGTAATTTAAAATACTAAATGCTAAATAAGCAATCAGTATATCAGGGTTATAAACTTATGTAAAGTATCTTGTATCCAGTTAGAGTCAGACACTGGAACCGAAGTCTCCCGAATAGCCTGCTCCCCATACTAAAAGATAAAAAGGACAAAACGAGAGAACATATAGTTACAAATAATTCTTTCTCCTTTTCAAGACCACAGTGTTTAACACGCCTCTTCAAGTAACTTCTTCTTCTTCCGACGACACATCTTCTTGGTCCCTCTCCTGAAGCTTAGGCGTAGTGTGACCACATATCCATTTCAAGGCCTCGTTAAAATCATTGAAGAGAAACACTCTGCTCTGGTGAACAATTCTCAAGCGGGCAGGAAATATTAAGCCGTGGGTGAGATATCAGGAAACATCCGGATCTGTTCTCCATCACAAAGCAGTAATCTCTTGTTCCTTGGCATAGCCAGAAAGAAATCCCTCGATCCGATCCTATCCATCACTGCAGCCACCGCTCTTGGGGCATCTGGATTGTCTGCACTGCCTCGTGGGTTCACTCGGTAAGCCTTCTGTATTCTTTGGGCTCTATCTGAAACTTCTTCCTCTAGTTGTTGTACTAGCCATTCTTGAAGGAAGAAAAGTAGATGGTCTCCCTCGCATTCTTCCGGTAGCCCTAAAATACGAATATGAGCCGATCTTGCCTGATTTTCAAGCGTTTCGAGGCGAGATTTGAGATGATTATTTTCTTTTATTATAGATGCCACTGCTCCCATCGCTGAATCGGCCCTCTTGGAGGCTTCAACCGAAACTCCTTGTACTGCTTCCAATGTAGTTTCAATGCCGACTACGCGGTTGGTTAGGGCATCAGACTTATCTGAAAGCCCCGCCACTGAGGCAATAATTCTGTCCAACTTCTGATCGATTGTCTGAAGAGATTCTTCAGTCTATGTTGCCCTTGTCTCAGTCGCAGGGGCTAAGTGGAACCTTGTGGTGGATACACAAATAGGGTTTTTGGATCTTATACCCTCTCCAGTCACTCTATCTTTACGAGGATTGCCCATTATATACAACACCAATTCCGAAACACGTATTGCTGATTTTATTTCTATACTAGTACTTAGAACTGCAGAAATCCAACTTTATTTCCTCATTGGGTTAAAGGAGCTCTAAAGGAAAGCAGCCATCTTGCTCGGGCTCAACAGCGCCCCCACCACCACCACCACCACCACCACCACCACCATCATCTGAGTTTTCGGAGGTGTGGTACCCATCTTCAATTCAGTCAGTGTGTTTGCAGGTGTGTCCACCATTCGCCAGTGAATGCTGCAGCTGTCTGTGACAGCAGTTGAAAATCAGTGCCATACAGTTGAAAGGAGAGCTATGCTTCAGTGAGCAGCGTCACGATGTCAGCGTGCTCATCGCAGCCTCCCGTACACCGCGCCGCATGTCATGGTCATGCACCCCACACACACACACACTGTATAGCCGATGGGGTGCCCAATTCCCCGTCAGCTGTGCTGCTCCCCACCAACAGAGTTCCAGGTGCCACGTTGGGAGCCCACCACAGCATGGCAGCAGTCTGTGTGGCTGACGGGGTACCCAATCCCCCGTCGGCTCCACTGTCTCCCCCCCTGCCAAGAGACTATCGGGTGCCACGCTGAGAGCCCACCCCAGCGTGGCAACAGTTCCTGTGGCTGACGGGGGTGCCCAATCCCGTCTGCTCCGCCCCAAACAGCATTCCAGCTGCCCGCTGGGACCCACCCAGCGTGGCACAAGTCCCGCATCGTCTAAGTAAAAAAAAAAAAAACCTTCCCTAGCTGACTGTTTCTGACCCCCTCCCCCACCCATGCCCACCCTCTGTGCATCCACCTCCCCACACCCCCACCTCACCCCATAGCCTCCGGAGTCCGGCGGAACAATCTTCGGTGGACCGGAAACACGTCTGCACTCTTCAAAGCCAACCGCGAACTGAGGAAATGCCGGTTAGCTGTATAATGTAATAAATAGGGTTTTTTCAACTTTAGTGCATATCTCGGGCATTTTGGGGAATTTTTTCACCAAATTTTCAACATGGGGTTTTTGGGATTCCACCTCATGAATTCTGTCACTGTCATGGCGTTAATCGGCCCTGAAAGGTGATTTTGCAGTCACGCTTCGGAACCACCCTTCTGAATTGATTTACGAAGCGACAGTGTAACGGTTCATGGTAGGCTAAAACCCTATGTTAATTAGTGAAAAAATTCCAAAAACTGTTTTCTGACATGTGTTTGCGCTGTTTCTACACACGTTAGTAAGTTGCACAATTTTCAATATTTTCACTCCAGATTTTCAACATTGCCATTTTACCGCACCTCCTTATGAGCAGTACACCTGTCATTTTTCACATCTCGCCCAAAACATGTTTCCGCCCACGTAGCGCATAATGGCGCAGTCGGTGTGTGAAATCAATGTTCGGGACAGATTAAGAAAATCACAGTGACACTGTTCATGAGCAGAGGTGCTAAAATGGTTATGTTAAAAATTTGGTGAAAAAGTCCATAAAATGACTGTGTTACGAGCAACCATTGCGCAGTTTCCATGCACCCTCGTAACTTCATGGATTTCTAATATTTGCAGTCCAGGTTTTCACCACTGGCATTTTTCCACACTTCCTTATGAACAGTACAGTTGTCATTTTTCACACCATGGCCGAAACGTGTTTTCGCACTTCCAGCGCAGAAATGCGTGGTTGCTGTGGGAAATCATTGTTCGGGACAGATTAAGAAAATCACAGTGACACTGTTCATGAGCGGAGGTTCCAAAATCCCTGTGTTGACAATCTGCTGTAAAAAAAATCCCCAAACTAATTGCATTACGGGTGTGCGTTGCACATTTTCTACGCACGCTCGTGACTTCACCAGTTTTTTAATATTTTCACTGCAGAATTTCAACATTGCCATTTTTTGTACCTCCCCATGAACAGTACAACTGTCATTTTTCACATCCTGTTCGAAATGTGTTTTCGCACCTGTGGTGCCAAATGGCGTAGTCGCTGTGCGAAATCATCTTTCAGCTAACTAACTGATATTATTTGCCACTGTTCATAAGGTGGGGGTCACAATAAACCCATGTTGAAAATTTGGAGTGAAAATGCCAACGAACGCCTGAGGCGTTAGGGTTTCCAACCATAATGCCCCAGCCTGTAGAGACTGACAGGCATCAGGGGTGTGACTTGGGATTCTTGCCTGTAATGCTCATACCATTTCACACCCTGCAGCCAGTGAGAGGCATCGAGGTGTGCCTTGGACTCTTCAGCCACAAAGTTCACCCCATTCTCCTATACAGGACCCATCTCACTGTATTTCCTGATGGAATGGGGTGAGCATAAGGCCAAAGACCCCAAGACACACCGTGACACTTGTCAGTGTCTGCAGGGTAGGGTGTAGTGAAATGGCGTGGCCGTTATGCCTGACGACCCAAAGGCACACCCCAATGCCTGTCAGTCTCTGCAGGGTAATGGTGGGGTTGGCTTCAGTTCAGTACTTCACTACCATTCCTATTATGCAGCTCTCTAACTCCTACACTACCAATGCCAATGCCAGCAAGCAAACATTCGGCATTGACAAATGCTTGTTCTTTCCTCCCAGGGGACAGGAGGAATGACATTCTCCAGATGGCTTGCTACATCAGGGATAATGCCTCAGTCCGAGCTCTGTCAATGCAGCAGATGTTGGACCTCATGGCATCGTCCTTGTTCAGTGTACCTCTGGCCTGTCTGCACATGAGGACCACACAGTGGATACTTAGCATACAGTGGGCGCCAACCACACATCTGCAGTCCTACCATATATAAGTGGCAGAGCCTCTGATGAGATCACTTGCATGGTCGATTCAGGAAGACAAGCTTCTTCAGGGCCTACTGTTTGCCCCACCCGAGTCTCAGATCACCACGGATGCATCTCTGATCAATTGGGGAGCTCACTGCCAAGACCTTCACACTTAGAGTGTGGAGTCAGGAGGAGTCTCATCTACACACAAATGTTCTAGAGATGAGAGCTGTCCTGCACTCTGTTTGAGCACTGAAGGATGTTCTCTGTCACAAAGTAATTCTCCTTCAGATGGACAAGGCTGTGGTGTTCTACATCAACAAGCAGTGTGGAGCACACTCCTACCCCCTGTGCAGGGGGGCCATGAGGGTGTGGGAGTGGTGCCTGGAGCACGATGCTCTGGTTTAGGCAGTCTGCCTGACGGGAACTCAGAATGATCTGGTGGAGCGCCTCAGCAGGACAGAGGTAGATCCACACAAATGGTTGCTCACACCAGACATCGTGCAGTCGCTGTTTAACGAGTGCGGTACTCCAGACCTGGATCTTTTTGCATCCCTACTCAATGCAAAACTGCCCCTGTTCTGCTCCAGAAATCCAGAACCTGGTGTTTTCTGTCAGGATACATTCAGACTGTGGTGGCCAAAATGGTTTCTGTGCACATTTCCTCCTCTTCCGTTAGTTCAGAGGGTGCTGCTCAGATCGGAGGCTCAAGGGGGCAAGATGATTCTAATTGCCCCATACTGGCCTCGACAGATATAGTTTCCATCGATCAACAGGTTGTTGGATGTCTCCCGAGGCAGCTTACGGCGTGAACAGACCTCCAGCCACAGGGATCCCGGTCCACCCCAACCTCCGATCCCTTCATCTTCATGCCCGGCTCCCGAGGAGATAGAAGTGGGTAGGGTCAAAGTTTCTTCAGAGATCCTCTTGGCGGCATGTAAGCCCTCCACCAGGAAGACTTACAAGGCGAAATGGAAGCACTTCTTGATGTGGTGCGCCAAGTCCTATCTGGACCCCCTTCCATTGCCCACCAAATAAGGTGTTGGAGTACCTCTTAAATCTGTCAAATACAGGAGTGCAGTATTCAACAGTAAAGGTACACCTCTGCGCAATTCCTGCCTATCCTGAGCTAGTGCAGAACATGACGCTGGCTCAGATTTTCACAGTGTTAATCATCACCATTCATCACTGGTGGGGTGATTGGCCAGAGACAAGCACCTCACGGGAGTTTTTAAAAAAAAATTTTCTAGAAGGCAGGAGCAAGCGCCATCAGCACTGCCCACAAGGCCGACATACTGCGTGGCGCTCACGGGTTGGCCAGAATCGGCCATTGGCTCCTCCTCCACCTCAGTTCTGCTTCTCCTACCATAGAGACAGTATCTCGCCTACCGGGTAAGATCTTTCCTTTTTTTTTTTTTTTTTAGCAGTGTCGAGTCTTCCGTTTTTGAAGTTGTTACCGTTGCATCATGCCAGGTCCGCGGGACAAGAAACGTTTGTCTAAAACAGGCCGACCTCCTATGTGTCTGTGTCCCTGTGGCTGGCAAATTTCCATTACGGACTTGCATGGTGTTTGCCTCTCCTGCCTTGGTCCCCAGCATGACATGGACACCTGCAGCGCCTGCTTTGTCCATGGACTGCCACGTTCTGGGGCACCACACGTTGAAGGTCAGCAGGGCTCCACCGACTTTCGAGGGGCATTGTCGCTCTTGTCAGTCCAAGCGTAGGGCCCTCGGCCCTTCCTCCGGGTCCCTTCCCAGACCTACACAGTCCGGTGAAGAGGATGTCTCTACCATGGCGCCAGAGGTCTGGTCTTGCTCCACTTGGGGCCGGGATGGGAGCACACCCTGGAAGTCACCTCTTCAGAGGTGCAGGCTCCACTATTGTCGGGACCCATGGCTGCTGGGCTGGTGATCGGGGCAGGGCTGGCGAGCAGCGCAGTCAGTGGGAGAGCCCCTGGGGCTGCCGGTCCAGAGCTGTTCTGGATCCCCCCCCCTGCAGAGCCAGATGATCCAGAGGCTGACCTGGACTAGTGGCCTGACTCCTCGGAGTCTGAGGGTTCTCTGTGGCCTAGCACTCTGACGCCTCCCTAAGTGCCCCCCCACCTGCGGCGGTGACTACGGCGGCACAGACCCATGGGCGATGGTGGTGGCCGGTCGGCTGCCCCATTGCTCTGGTGCGGTGGTTCAGGCTGTGGGGAAGGGTCGGCTTCTGTCCCTGGTGCTGCCCCTCTCTCAGGGGCCAGAGACGATCCCTCCTCCTCTGAGGCTCTCCTGGCGAGGTTTGCAGGTTAGGTACTGGCACAAGGGTCAGAGGAAGGGGTCTTCCTCTGAGTCAGCAGCGTTGAGGGGACAGGGCGAGGGGCTGCAGCACTCATCTGTGGCCTTCCGGGGCTTGGGGAGGTGCCACAGTGCTAAGCTCAAGTTCTCTCCTTCGTCTCCTTCAAGGGAGTCCTCGTTGGGTGGTGCTGGGGACTGCCTTTCTGGATCCATGTGGCCCCAGTCCCCTCATAAGGAAGCTTCCCCTTCAGAGCAAAGTCCTGACAGTTTTTCTTTACTCCACAGGATGGTGACTCTGTAGACCTACGGATTCCCTTTTCTTCCGGGATCACATGATAGGTCTTCTAGCCCTAGCAGAGGTGCATCGCATATGGTGGCCAGTTTCCCCCTAAGCCTTTACGCCCAGCTCCTCTTCTCCCAGGCTATGTTGGTCCTTCAGGGCCTTTGGCCTGGGAACATTTCAGATCCTGGGCTGCGGACTTCCCTCAGTACGCTGGGGCCATGGACGAACAGGTCTTTCGACCATTCCCCCCTCCACAGTCGGAATCTGACTCTGCAGATTCCTCAGCCTCTTCGTCTTCTTACCCTGAAGCTGATCAGGCCCAGTAGCAGCGCTTCCTGGCATGGCTGGTCAGGGACCTGCATATCTCTTATTTGGCCCATCGCAATACCGAACTTTCGATGCAAGCCTTTTTTGGGCCAGTTCGGGGCACACCATTTGGTGGTCCCCTACTGGCTGAGCCCTTTACAGGAGGCATCGTGCAGTGCCTGGCAGCTTCCATCTGCCACAGTTTCAGCCCCCGTGGACTGTCCGCATCAGTATTCGCATCCCAGGGGTCTCCAGGCTCTCTACCTCATCCCACTTCGGGATTGACGCACCTGGACACCCCTACCAGGCATAGACGTCCGGTCCACGACCATCCCCTTAATCCTGACTCTGTGGAGTTCGATCATCTGGGGCGGAGAGTGTTCTCCTCTGTGCAGTGGATACTTTCCATTGCTTCACATCAGACACACCACGCTGCCTACAATGGGCATCTGTGAACGATGCTGGGCCAAGCACTGGTATTGCTGCCCGATTCGGAGGCTACCCGGCAGGCCATAGCCCTCTCTGCTATAGGTCTGGAGTTGGCAAGGCATCGGTCAAGGGCATCTTACGACGCCAGTGAAGTCGCTCCATGACTTGCAGGGTCAGCGATCTGCAGTAGGTGGACGGCGTGGCCTTGCCTTTCACGGTTGTCACCCTTGTCCCAGCATAGGGTAATGGCCTCCTCCTTCTGGGAGACCCGTCTTTTCTCCGACAGGGCGAGACAGGAACTGCAAAGGCGCCTTCCTTCCCCTAGGGGATGGGGGGCCCCGCCGCACTCTGACTAGTCCCAGGCCCAGCTGACCGGTGGAGGGTCCTCTCCCCCCGTGTCTCCCACAGGGGGCTGAGGGATGTTATTCTCTCAGGGAACTGCTGGTCCCCCTTCAGGGGGGGCTCAGTACTCACCCACCAGTGATGAATGATGAAGATTGACACAGGGAAGATATGAAAGTTACGTACCTACTGCAATTCTTGATTTTTCTGTGTATCTTCACCTTTCATCACTGAATCCCACCCACCTTCCCCTCACAAGACCCTGAGTCCCTGGGCTATGCCCCTCCCTGCTCGCCCTCCTGCTTAAGGATCTGGTTAGGTTCCCCCTTTCCTCCTTAGAGCCTCTTTTTTCTAGGAGGAGGAGGATGGCGAGTAGGGCTTTCCTTCTAGCCCAGTTGGGGGGGACTTCTGGTGGGCCCCTCCCCCTTGTCCTGGGCTTGATCTCTGGGGTCAGCCCACCCTTCGGGGTACGCCAACTCTTTGGGTCCCCTGGGATGAGGGGGCTGGGGCTGATGGGAACTCCCCTCCCTCCTATTATTATTTCCCTTCCTCTTCCAGTCTCCTTTCCATTTGTGAGGAAGACGTTAATGGGTGGGATCTCCTGCCCCCCAAACCCTGTGGGTTCTTGCTGGAAAATGGTTGGGGGGAGATTCTCACCGATGGGTCGTTTCCACCCTCAGGGGTTAGGGGCTGGAGGAAGGGACCTTCTCCAACTTCCTACAGGATTCAGTAAAGACGAGTTTCTTCCTCGGAAACTGCCACTGTGGTGGGCTGTTTGCCTCCCTGGAGGCACTGCTGGTTGCAAGTTCTGAGTGTTCTGTGTGGATGTTGGTCCCTCCTCTCCTTCCCTCTCCCCGTTTTTTCTCTCTCTCTCTCTCCTTTCCCTTTCCTACCCTTACTAGCCATCCAGGGACTGGGGCCTTTCAGCCCATTCCTTCCCAGATGATCCTCCTCTACTTTGGTCGACCTATTCCTTTTTTGGTTTATATCCGTTCCTTTTACTGTCTTTTGTGCTGTTGCCCCGCCCTCATTTTCTCTATCCTCTTTTCCCTCTGTCTCTACTGTGTGCAGAACTGAGGTGGAAGAGGAGCCAATGGCCATTTCTGGCCAACCTGCAAGCGCCACACAGTACGTCAGCCTCGTGGACCACACTGGCTCCTTCCTACTAGGAGAAAAAAAGGCTCCCTCGGGGTGCTTGTCACCAGCCAGTCACCCCACCAGTTATGAATGGTGAAGATGCACAGGAATATCAAGAATTACGATAGGTATGTAATTTTCATTTGTTGATAGTCAGGAGGTTCCTCAGTGGAATCCTGCACACTAGGCCCCCAGTCAGGAAATCAGCTGCGTGGAATATTAATCTCATGCTAGACGTGCTCACTTGTAAACCTTTTGAGCCGCTAGCCACCAGTGATTTGAAGTTTCTGACCTGGAAGACCGCCTTTCTGGTGACCATCACTTCCGCTCGCAGGGTCTCTGAAATACATGACTTGGTCACAGACCTTCCATATACTGTCTTTCACAAGGAGAAGGTGGTACTTCATACTCACCCTAATTTCCTGCCCAAGGTGGTTTTGGAATTTCACCTCAATCAGCCTTTGGTTCTCCCCACTTATTTTGCTAACTTTCAGAATAAAGGGGAACGCACCCTTCACTCGTTGGCTGTCAAGGGGGCTGTACAATTTCACATTGATAGAATGGGAGATTTGTAAAACCAAGCAACACTTTCTATCGTTCAGCATGGCCCAGCTGGGCCAGACTGTGGCTATTCAATGCATTTCTGCTTGGATAGTGGCATGCCTTTGCCATTCCTACTCAATGGCGCAAGTCAAGTTGGAAGGCTGGGTCTAAGCCCACTCTATCAGAGCAGTTACGGCATCCCTGATGGAGATTCATAACATGCCCATTGCAGATATTTGCAAAGCAGCTACATGAAGCTCGGTGCATATGTTTGTGAAGCACTATGCTCTGGATGTCCATGCCAGACAGCACACTTCCTTTGGCAGGACAATCCTTAATGGACTTCTGTCCTGAGTGAGCGCTGTCTCCTTTCGCCCTGCTTGGGGGATTGTTTTTTAGCTTGGTACTCACCCAGAAGTATGAATGAATGGTGAAGACTTTAAGTCCAGGAAAATGTGGTAATTACATGCCTACCGTAATTCTTGATCCTCTTGGACAAGTCTTCACCATTTATTCATACATCCACCCACCATCCCCCGAGCTCACTCATCCTGTTTCTGGTCTTCACTCCCTCATTGTTTGGGCTGTGAAGACTTTGTTCCGTGACCCTTCTTATATGGGTCAACCGTGCTGTCTCATGCCTGGATTAGGTTAGGTGTTAAAGTTTAGTTTATACAATGCACCTGCTCAGTCAAAAGTCTAGGCATTTGGAGGGACTTTCACAGATAGCCTACACAGGCACGAATCGGGCTTGTCAGTGTTTACATGCCTCTGCATTGTCACAACAGTATGAGTGAATGGTGAAGACTTGTCCAAGAAGACCAAAATTACAGTAGGTACTTAATTTCCATTTCCGGGGCTCCTCGGTTCAGGTGGAGTATTGCCCCGGCCAGCGCCATTTCAGGGGGCGGCGCCGCAGTCTGCTCCATCTCCAGTGCCAACTTGGGGGCTGGTGCCGTCTCTAGGGCTGGATCCCGGCCTATCATGGTCTGGATCCCGGCTGATGAGGAGGATGTTCAGGAGGGCTCCACAACCCTCCCACCCCGCAGGGTCTGGGCTTCCCCTCCTCAGGTTGGTCAGTCTGGATTCTTTAACCAGGCTTCTTCTGAGGGGCAGATCCCTCTCTTTGAAGTTGGGGGTTGGCAGGACCCGGTCTGAGCAGCGACCCCATCGGGGAGCCCCTCAGGATCCTGGAAGGAGTTGTATTGTAAGCCCATTCTTGCCATCGTTCATTTTGGGGAGGGGTCCTGCAGTTAGTTGGGACAGGGGCCTTCCAGTGGACTCTGCACGGCTCCAGTCTCCATGGGAGTTTCCGTCAAGAACGCTTCCTAGTCCACTTGCTTGCGGTTGGGCACTGTGGTGGGGCAGGATACAGTGCCTTCAGAAAGTGTTCACCCCCCTTGGATTTTGTCACATTTTGTTATGTTACTACCAGAATTTTAAATACATTGAAATGATTTTCCCCCTTGATTCACACAGCATACTCAACAATTTAAAGGGCCAAAAATATTGTTATTGTGTAACAAAAATTTATGGAACATTAAAAACTGAAATATCTTGTTTACTTAAGTATTCACCCCGAGTCAATACTTTGTAGAAAGCGCCTTTGGCAGCAGTTACAGCTTTGAGTCTTCTTGGTATGTCTGTATCAGCTTTGCACATCTGGATTTGGGGATTTTCGCCCATTCTTCCTTGCAGATTTGCTCAAGCTCTGTCAAGTTGGATGGGGAGGCGTCGGTGAACTGCAATCTTTGTCTTTCCACAGATTCTCAATGGGATTCAAGTCTGGACTTTGGCTTGGCCACTCAAGGACATTCACCTTCTTGTTCTGAAGGCACTCCAGTGTTGCTTTGGCTGTATGCTTGGGGTCGTTGTCCTGTTGGAACGTAAATCTTCGCCCCAGTCCAAGGTCTATTGCAGACTGATGCAGGTTCTCCTCAAGGATGTGCCTGTATTTGGCTCCATTCATTGTTCCCTGTATCCTGACAAGTGCCCCAGTCCCTGCCGCTGAAAAGCATCCCCATAACATGATGCTGCCACCACCATGCTTCATGGTAGGGGATGGTGTTACACGGTTGATGAGCTGTGTTCTGTTTGCACCAGGCATAGCGCTTTGCATTCAGGCCAGAGTGTTCAATTTTTGTTTCATCAGACCAGAGATTCTTTTGCCACATGGTCTCAGAGTCTGCCACGTGCCTTCTTGCAAACGCCAGGCATGCTATTATGTGGCCTTTTCTCAGGAGTGGCTTCCGTCTAGCCACTCTCCCATAGAGGCTACATTTGTGAAGTGCTGCAGAGATTGTTGTCTTCTGGGCAGGTTCTCCCCATCTCAGCCATGGAACTCAGTAATTCTGTCAGGGTGGTCATTGGGTTCTTGGTCACTTCCCTGACCAATCTCCTTCTTGCCCGGTTGCTCAGTTTGGGAGGACGGCCTGCTCTAGGAAGAGTGTGGGTGGTTCCGTAATCTTTCCATTTCCTAATCTTGGACTTGACTGTGATCCTGGGAACTTTCAGCACCCTAGAAATGTTTTTATACCGCTCCCCAGATCTGTGCCTTTTCACAGTTCTATCGTGGAGTTCTACGGACAGCTCCTTGGTCTTCATGGTAGAGTTTCTGCTCTGACATGCACTGTCAACAGTGGGACCTTATATAGACAGGTGTATTTCCTCTGAAATCATGTCAACCATTTGAACTGACCACAGGTGGACTCCATTCAAGTTTTAGAGTGATCTCACAAGGAAATTGGATGCACCTGTGCTCAATTTGGAGTGTCATAGCAAAGGGGGTGAATACTTATCAAATCAAGACATTTCAGGTTTTTATTATAAATTACATGTACAGAAAATTCCAGAAGTTTCATTCCACTTTGACATTATAGAGTAATTTGTGTAGATACGTGACAAAAAAATCCCAAATAAATGTATTTTAATTTGAGTTTGCAACATCACTAAATGTGACAAAATCCAAGGGGGGTGAATACTTTCTGAAGGCACTGTAGGCATCCCCCACCTTTGGCAGGGGTCCCCTGTGCGGACATTACATCCTACCAGCGCTTCCTGGCAGAGATGATGGAGGAGCTTCATATTTCCCACTTTGCCTGACAATAATCCAGGACATATGCGACACTGTCGCTGTCATTCCTGGGGGATTACAGTGCTGACAACTTAGTCATACCTCCCTGGCCACGGCCATTCGCGGAGGCCTCGCACACCATCTGACTCTGTTCCACCACCCCATCTCCTGCCCCAAGGGACTGCATGCACAGGTGGTGCACTGCAGTGGGGTCTCCAGGTGCATGCCCCACCCTGCTTTGGGAGTGGAGCGCCTGGCCATTGTCACCCTCATCACGACCACCACTGCACACTGACTCTGCTAAGTTTGACCAATGGGGGAGAAAGGTGTTCTCATCAGCACGCCTTCTGCTGTGCATTGCTGCTCATCAGGCTCACCAGGTGGTCTATGCTAGGCACATCTGGACACTGCTGGGCCAGCTCCTTGCTGTGATGCCTGATGGTGAGAAAACCCGGCAAGCCATTTGCCTCACTTCTAGGGACATGGATATGTTGTTCATCCACACTATCTGGCAGGTTCCTTGCCGCTTTAAATCTTGCCAGAAGGTCTTCAAGCTGGCTCCTGCCACCCACCCAGGTGGTAAAACTCTCGGCTCCGCCCCATGACGCCAGATCTTCCTTACCACTTGGAAGCTCAGGTTCCCTCCTTAGCGCTGTGCGTGTTTCGACTGGTTCCTGATTCTTCAGTTCATCCAATGTGGTGGCTTCCAGACTGATGGGAACTTCAGTCTGCATTAGGCAGACTGCATCAAGGTTGTCACCCTTGGCCCGGCGTAGGGTGCTGTCCTCACTATTCTGGGGGGCCCAGTTCTTTTTTTCAAAGGGCACGGCATGAATTGCAGGGGTGCCTTCCATTTCCCGGGTCTCGGGAGCATCTGCCAGCCCATACCCATCCTCAAGCCTCGCCAGGCCCGTAAAAGGGCCCTCTTCGCCTGTAGTAATCCCCCCACGGGGGGGCTGGGGGAAAAATCTTTTTCCCTCAGGGTTTGCCATCTTGGCAGTCTGACCCATTTAGCAATGAATGGTGAAGATTAATTTGGTTAAGATATGAAAATTACGTACTTACCGTAATTGTTGATCTTCCCAAATACCTTCACCATTCATGACACCGACCCTCCCTCCCTGTAACCAAGCGCTTGGATAGCTGTTCCCTCCCCTTTTTCATCTTCCCCCTACTCTTGAATTAAAAGCTAGAATCAAGGGGATTGCTCTCAGGGGCAAACCCTGCTCCTTATGCCTCCGGCATCCTGCCATTTTCTGGACAGGCCCTTTTTGGGAAAGCTGTCCTCTTTTTCTTTGGTTGAAGTTTTCCTTGGAATCCTCTCTCGGACCTCTTCTAATCACCTGCAAGGGTCAAAGTTGGCTTTGGCCTGTTTTCCGGTTGGGCTAGGGGCTAGTAATTTCTCCCCTATCCCTGTTAGTTTATGCTGAAATAGCAATTTCAATAGGCTTCCCAACTAAGCCAATGAACAAGCCAGTAGGGCCCCTGGGATTTTTCCCAGCCTTGGCCCTGCTGGCTGATTGCTCCATCCCTTTGACCCTGGATTCCACAACCTCAGCAGGAGTCCACTTCCTCCCCCCCCCAACCTAATGCATTCTAACATTACATTTGCTCTCTTCACTGAAGCAGCACATTCCCTGCCTGGATCCAACTTACTGTCAACAGTTACCCCAAGATCCTTGACGTTCATCAAGGACATTTCCTCCATAGGGACACACCTTTGGAACTATAAACTATCGGCATCAGGATCACTCAGAAAATGTTGCTAGCTGGGGGGGTCATCCACGATGACATGCAGCGTCGGTGCCTATATAATTGTGGATGGTCCCATTACCCCTCAGTTCTTTCTCCTGCCATCAACCACTCATCAGACCTGCAGAAAAAACACCACCATTGTATTCTTCAACTTTATTTTCAAAACTTTTACTTGTTGATATCCTTGTCCTGTGTCCTTTTATGCTGCCTTAAAAAGAACTCTTATTTAGGTTTTGTACCTGTGGTTACAACATTTACAAGGACGACACTCACACTGTTAGTGTTTGCCGTTTGGGCCTGTCCCACAACGTCAGGGCCTGTATGATCTGCCAAGGATTCACCAAACCTCCAAGAGACACTGAAAGAACCTTTGTCTCTATTAAGGCCATGGAAGCTGCCACCAAGACCACAGGCTCCAAGCCAGCTTCTCCCTCTCGCTCAACCACCTCCATGAAGAATACTCCCCTAGTTTTCGGTCACGCTGTCGCCAACATGGTTGTTGAGGACCAAAGAAAAGCCATCAAAGTCCTCACTCATAAAGACATGCTTCACTGGTGAGGTTTAGGTCTGTACTGAATGAGGATAAGTCCTCCTCATCTGCTATGGCAGTGACAACTGAAGCACCCCCCCCCCCCAAATCTTTGATGAGAGAATAAGGCCGGGGTCTGTGTACTCCACAGCCTTATCTACTACGGATGGGACGAAGCCTGCATTGTTGAAATCTACCCCTTCCACATTGGTAGTCCCGGGCCCTTTACAGGGTGTCATCTACTCCCAGGTAGTGTTGGCATTATTCTCTGAACTGTTTTGCCGACTGGTACTGTCTCTCCAACCGATGATAGTAGCTGTCCCGTCAACCGGGCCTGCTCCATCGGGACTGTTGTTGACAGGATCCAAAAGCAGTCCTGTTATTTCTCCTTCACAGCCACCACCTCTGTCTTTTACTCTTATTGTCATTCCAGATGATAGTGAGGAGTAGAATCCTGATCTTCTTAACATGGAGGATAATTTGGGGGATGAAGAAAGGGAATTTGATCCCTTTGGGGGAGTTAACTACCAATTTTACCCTCTCCTCATGCAATGAGGACTCCATGGTTTACATTTTCAGGTCTCTTCCTGAAGATGTGGTTTTGCTAAGACAAGACCAGCACGTAATGAGATTTAAAGCAAAGGAGGACTACACTAAAAGAAATCTGATTGAGTTTTTGGAGGTTCCTACTGCTTTCTCCATTGTAATTCCTCTTGTATATCCTGCTTTAGAGGATACTACATTCGGTGCTTGGCACAGGCCTAATACCTTGCCTGCAGTGCTACCTGTCTTAGCTGAAGGGAGGATAGGATACTCCCCACCAGGACCTTCAACTCTTGGTTGAAGGAATGGTGCAGAGAGGAGGGGTTTGGCTTCACTGGGGAATGGAGACCATCCTGGAGGGATATGGATTTATACAGAGGTGATGGCCTGCATCTGTTTGGAAGGGGAACTGCAGTTCTCAGTGGATGGTTTAAATGTTACTTTGAACATTTAAACTATCTGAAGAGGGTGGCAGAAAGACAAAGGAAAGCATAAACTGCACCCCACCACCACAGAATGAAGCACTAGGAAGGGAGGACCCAAGGAGAGAAAATTCCCCCAGTGAGCAGGTTAAAGGAAGCAGCAGAGCAGTGGAGGACTATGCGGATCGGAACAAAAAAAAGATGGTAAAATTAGCTGGGGCACAATGGGGGAAGCAGGGGTTGCAGGCAGAGTTGGAGCAAGGTATAGAGGTCCATGTGTGCAAAAGCAAGGAATCTTGGAAATAAAATTCCTGACCTAGTGGCAGACCTGGATCTTTTGGCCATGACTTGGATATGACCATACCAAGCTACACTCAGTTCAGGAAGGGTGGAGAGGTTGTGCTGTATGTAAGAGAGGGTATCAGAGTGACGGAAATGCAGGGGAACCTGGGGGAAGGAGGGTCTGGGGTGATGTGGGTCACTCTGGAGACAGGAGCCAGAGCTACGATTTGCACTGGGGTGATATACAGACCTCCAGCACATTGGGAAAAACTATGTAAGGCACTGGGGGAAACCATCAGCACAATGGCAGAAAAAGGGAGGTACTGCTGGTGGGGGACTTCAGTCTGCTGGATGTAGATTGGAGCCTTCCAGCTGGGGCCTCAGCTAGAAGCAGGGACATCCGGATCTCTGCAGGGAGCATTTGTCAGGCAACTAGTCAGAGAGCCCATTCATGCCAGAGCAATATTGGACCTGGTGCTTACAAACAGGAGCAGTATTGTAGACGTCAGGGTGGGATATCACCTGAGGACCAGTAATCACCATACAGTGTAGTTTAACATAAGGACAGTAGCAGAGACAAACCACACAACGACAAGGGTTCTGAACTTCAGGGGAGGCAGATTAAAAAAAGAGGAGTGGGTGACTGCCTCAGAGATGACCTAGCAGGTAAGATGGCTTGGGTGGGGCGTGGGAACAGTGGTCCAAATTAAGGATGGCATAGTGAAGGCAGCAAACATCTTTGTGAAAGAAGTGAGCAAAAATAGGAAGAGGCCACTGTGGTCCTCTAGGAAAGTGGCTGAGAAGATAGAGGATAAAGGGTGGCATTCAGGAGGTACAGGGAGAGACAGAGAGAAAAGGATAAGGAGATGTACCTGACAAAGCAGAGAGAGGTGGGGAAGGCAGCGAGGGGCACGTAGCACAAACTGAGGAACAGATGACCAGTGGGGTAACTAAAGGGGGCAAGACCTTTTTTTAGATACATAAGCAAATAGAGGAAGAGAAGGGGAGGATTGAGAGATTTAAGAAGAGCAGAGGGAGATTGTGCAGAGGAGGATCAGGAAAAAACTGATATCTTGAATGGATACTTTTGTGCGGTCTTCACAGTGGAGGGAGAGGGTGACAGACCACACAAAAGTAGCAGGAACACTGGGCAGATGTATGTGGATACAAGTTCCTTTACAGAGAAGAGAGTCTTGATAGGACTTGTGACTCTGAAAGTGAATAAGGCTATGTGACTGGACGTGGTACATCCAAAGGATGCTGAGGGAGTTCAGGGAGGTAACTGGCTGCACCTCTGACAGCCCTATTCAACTCACTGAAAAATGGAAATTATGTACCTACCGTAATTCTTGATCTTCTTGGACGAAGTCTCCACCACTCATCCACACTGATGGAATCTACGCCAGAGGCGCTAGGACCCAGCGGGAGCAGACGAATTGCAAGAGAGCCGGCGCCAGAGCTGGAGTCGCAAGGAGCGGCGCCGCGAGCCTTGGCTTGTGCGTCAATGTCTGTCTCGGCATCGACCCTCCAACCTCCTCAGTACCTTTTTTTCCGAGGAGGTGCAGCGTAACTAGCCTAGAAGGATAACCTAACAAAAAAAACGGACATAAGATCGTCCAAGTGACCAGTATAAGAAGGGTCAACAAAGAAGTCTTCACAGCCTAAGATTGAGGGAGTGAAGACCAACAACAGAGGTGAGCTCGGGATGGTGGGTGGGTGTGTGAATGAGTGGTGGAGACTTTGTCCAAGAAGATCAAGAATTACGGTAGGTACGTAATTTCCATATCTTCCTGGACATAAAGTCTCCAACACTCATTCACATTGATGGGAGAGTACCGAGCTAATAATTCCCCCGAGAGGGCGGCAGGAGAGTCCAAGAGCTCACAAATTTAGGTCAGAAGTCCATTGAGGATAGTCCTGCCAAACCAAAGATGTCGCCTGGCATGGACATCCAGGGCATAGTGTTTGACAAAAGAATGCACTGAGCTCCAGGTAGCCGCATTGCAGATGTCTGCAATCAGCAGGTTGCAGATGTCCGCCAGGGATGCCGCGACTGCTCTAGTAGAGTGAGCGTACACTCTGCTGTCCAGCTTGACCTGTGCCATGGAATAGCGTGGTGAAGGCATGCCACCAGCCATGCCGAAATGCATCTGATAGCAACAGGTTGACCCAGCCGGGTCTTACTGAAGGAAACAAACAGATCTTCCCTCGTCAGTCTTCACCATTCATTACTGCTTGGGTGTCAGCGGAGGTTTTATTTTGAGTCGGTATAGCCCACAGAGTGTTCATAGCAGCGTGATGTGCGAGTGGCCGTTAGGTGCCGCAGACTCCTCCTCCATCTCAGTTCTGTTTCTCCCGCCGCCGTGGTTGCACCTCCTACGCTGCGAAGTTTTCGCTCCACCAGAGGCCTACTTTTGCGACTCCTCTGTCTGAGTAGTTCTTTCCCGATGCTGTTGATTTTGGTAAGATTGTTCCTTTCTTTTTCACGGCGCCGGGAGCTTTTGCTGTATTTTATATTGTTTTTGCATCCTGTCTGGTTCGGGAGCAAAGCGTAAATCGAAAGCGGGCCACGCCCCTATGCGTCGGTGCTCCTGTGGCCGGCATTTTTCCATTACGGACCAGTGTGATGTTTGCCTTCACTGCCTGGGACCCAACCATGATATGGATTCATGTGACACCTGTTTCCCGATGGACCGTCGCTGCCCTAGAAGTTCATGATTCAAGATCGTGCAAGGCCCGGCGACTTCTAGGGATGGCGTCGCACCAAGGTTTCCCAGGTAAGATCTTTAGACCCTTCCTCCGGGTCCCCTCCTAGGCCTATAAGGTCTGCAGAGGAGGAGGCCTCCTCATCTTCTGGTCTTGCCAAGGAGGAGGCCTCTTTCGCGGTGTCAGGGGAACGCTGCGGTCCCACCCAGGACTGCAGTGGAGACACCGCCTCGGCAGTCACTTCTACGGAGGTGCAGGCTCCCCCAGTGTCGAGGCCCAGATCTGTTGGGCCCGGCACCAGTGGACCCTCGACGCCACCTTCCGGGCGCCTTTCCGGATCCCATGCCTTTCTCAGTGCTGGCCCATGTTGGCTCTTCAGCGGTGCGTGGCCCGTTGATTCTTCTAGTGGTGCCATGTCGGGTCCCGGTGCCAAGGGCGGTGTCGGGGGTCTGACTGGCGCTATTGGTAAGTCAGGGCTGGGTTCTGGTGTATCTGGTGCACCAAAACCATCCAGCCCTGTAGGTGGCACCTGCGTCGTTCGCGGCACCGTTTCTCTGGAGACCCCTGGGGTGGCCAGTATTGAGGTACAGCTGGTCCCTTCCTCGGAGGAGGAGGGTGATTCGGACATGGACCCATCCTGGTGCCCTGACCCTTTGGAGTCGGGGTCTCCAGTGAGACGAGGTGCTAGACTGCCCATCGCGCCTATTCCTCAGTCTCCTCTGCTGTCCTCTCCTGAGGCCTCCCAGGCTGGGGGTGGCCTGGGTTACCTGGAGGGGCTCATCCTCCTGAGGGGGTTGCCATAGCTGCCGATCCCGGTGCTGCTTCATCTGCTCAGGGTGGGTTGTTGCTGGAGTCGAGGAGGAGGGCATTCTCAGAGTCTGGGGGGTTGAGAGACCGAGATGACGTGCCTCGGTCTTCACCTGCCACCCCTCGGGGTGCGGGTAGGAGCCGTAGCATGGGCCCCGTCTTTCCCTCTCTGGTTCCAGGGACCCCTCTGGTGGCGTTGCTGTGGGCTGCCCTTCTGGACCCATGCAGCCTCAGGTTCATCACAGGGGAGGATCCCCTACTATGCTTTTCCAGGCTTCACATCCTAAGGGTTCCGTTCGGCAACTTGGTTTGCTGTCCGGGACCCCGCCAGCTTGGGCTCCGTTTCCCGGATTTCAGAGTCTCAGCAGAGGACAGTTGCCTCATTGTAGGTGCCCCTCTCCCATTCCTCTGCAGCCACCCCACCCCCCTTCTCGGGCCATGTCGGTCCTATGGGCCTGTTATCCTGGAAGACATTCAGAGCCACTGCGGTGGCCTTCCCCTCGTATGTTAGATGTATGCATGACCAGGTGTTTCGCCTATCCCCACCGCCGCTGGAGTCTTATGTAGATTCAAGCTCCCCATCATCCTCTTCTCCCTCCTCAGAGGGAGAGGAGCCCCCTGCTCATCTCTCTTCCGACACTGATTTCACTGAATATCAGCGATTGCTTTCAAGGATGGTGAGGGATCTTCGTATCTCCTTTGTTAGACGAGACAATACTGAACGGGAGACACGTGAGTTCCTCAGTGAATTCAGTGCCCAGCATTTGGTGGTGCCTTCCTGGCCTATTACCTTCCAGGAGGCATCTATCCGTTCCTGGCAGTCGCCAGCCGTCCCTGTTCCAGCCCCAGCAGACTGCAGGAGAAGGTATTGTGCCCCATTGGAGTCTCTAGGTTCTCTTCCCAACTTGCCTTCGGGATTGGCATTCCTAGAAACTCCCTCCGGTGCCGCCGCCTGGCACGACGACCCACACGCTTCAGATCTGCCCTACAATTTGACTGGTGGGGAGAAGGTGTCTCTTCTTCTCATGCGATGCTGTGCATTGCGTCACATCAGGCGCAATATGCTGCCTACAACAGGCATTTATGGTCGATGCTATCCCAGCTTCTAGCATCAATGCCTGATTCGGAGCAATCTAGGCAGGCCATTATCCTCTCTGCTATAGGCCTGGAGCTGGCAAGACATCAAGCAAGGGCATCTTATGATGCCAATGAGGTGGCTTCCAGGGACAGCGATCTGTATTAGACAGATGGCGTGGCTTCGTCTATCAAGGTTGTCACCCCTGGCCCGGCGTAGGGTGATACGCTATGCCTTCCGAGGGACCCGTCTGTTCTCCTCCAGGGCTAGGAGGCTTTTGCAGGGGTTTTCTCTGTCCCCCCCATCTTCGGGGGACACCTCCTAGTTCCTCCCATCCTTAGGCTCTTCTTCAATCAGCCATGGGTCTCTCCCTTCTGTTTGTCACTGACAGAGGGCTGAGGGTCTTGTTCCTTCAGGGATGCTCTGTTTCTCCCTTCCCCCCCTCAGGGGTAGGGGGCTTTGTACTCACCCAAGCAGTAATGAATGGTGAAGATTGACAAGGGAAGATAGGAAAATTACGTACCTACCGTAATTCTTGTATCTTCATCATTCATTACTGATACCCACCCACCTTCCCCTCAAGGGCCTCCTTCTTTAGTGTTTCCCCCTCCCTGCTCGTTCCCCCCTCCCTCTTTTTCTTCTGGTCTTTGCCAAAAAAAAATAGACTTTCCGCTCCTCTGACTGAACCTTTTTCTTTTTTTTTTTTTTCCTGAGGGTAAGGGGAAAGACTAATTTATTTTCCTGATGGAACTCTTTCTGATCCCCCTGAGGGGGCCCTTTGTTTTTTCTCAAGCCATACTGTTCACTTCACAGTTTTGAGAGACTGTTCCCTTTGGTTCAGTACCTTCTTCTAGGGCCCTTCGGGCAGGCTCAGACCTCCTTGTATGAGTTTCAACTATTCTTGCAACTGTTCCGGCATTTCGCCCTGATCTGGAATCTTTGCTTGCCTTAGGGAGTCCGATTGAGTTCCTGCTCTATTCCACATAAAAACTGTACCCTATAATGGGTTCTGCCCAACTCTCTCCCACTTACACATTCTGGTGTTAGCACTTAACAAGGTGCGAGTGGGTTTTCTTTCCCCTCCTGTCGGAGCGCTCTCCTGTCAGAATAATTTTTCTGGCTTTGCAGTCTGTGAACTCTCCTCTAGGATTTGGGGGTTAGGGATGACGAGAGGTGTACAGAATCTTGGTACCCTTGGTGTCTAATCTGTTCAACTGGTTTGGCCGAAACACTTTTACTTTCAAACTCCCTATATGGGATCCTTGCTCCCTTGTTTTGGTTCCGAGCTTATAAACCTCCAAACCAATCCCCCTTGGCAGGACCGCTACCCTCTCACTATTCCCTTTTTTTGCCTTCCTTTCTCTCCTCCTTCCTAGTTCCCTCCTTCCTCTTCCTCCTTTGGAGCCGCCCCAGGAGCGAGGCCCTGTGGCCCTTAGGGTAGGCATCCTCTTCTCTTCCTCTGTCCTCTACCGGCTTATCCTTTTTTGGTTTTTATCCTTTCCTTTTTTCTGTCCCTCGGCTCTCTTGCCTCACTCCCTTTTTTCTTACCCTTTTATTCGCCTCTCCGACTAACAGAACTGAGATGGAGGAGGAGTCTGCGGCACTCTAACTGCCGCCCCTATTACTCACACCTTAAGGCCACTCGGGGCACGCGTTGGTGCCAACTCAAAAAAAAAAAAATCCCAAGGTGGGTGTGCAACTCCGGCTGACACCCAAGCGGTAATGAATGGTGAAGATACAAGAGAAGAACAAGAATTACGGTAGGTATGTAATTTTCCTTTGTTGAGCTTTGTGAATTTCTTTTGTACTATCCAAACAGAAATGCAGAGCTCTTTTGACATCTAAAGAATGAAGGGTACGCTGTCCTTCATTTTAGAAGTTTGCAAAGTAAGTAGGTAGGACCAAAGTTTGGTTTAGATGGAATTCTGAAACAACCTTAGGGAGAAACTTAGGATGGGTCCTAAGAACTACTTTGTCCTTATGAAACACAATATACGGAGGGTCTGTGACCAAGGCATGTATTTCAGAGACCCTGCAGGCCGAGGTAATGGCCACCATGAAGGCCATTTTCCAAGTAAGAAATTTCAGCTCACAGGAAGCTAGATGCTCAAAAGGTTTTCGAGTGAGCATGTCTAGCACAAGGTTAATGTCCCAGGCTGCAACTGGACGTCTGATAGGAGGTCTGGTATGCAGAATACCCTTAAGAAACCTCTTAACTACTGGTCTGGAGTGCAGAATCCTCTTGGAATCCTTTTTCCTGCCCACCAAATAAAGTTCTAGAGTACCTTTTAAACCTCTCAAATTCAGGTCTATAATACTCTACAGTCAAAGTTCACCTTTGTGCCATTTCAGCTTATCATGAGCCAGTACTTTCCTCATCACTGGCCCAGTCAGTGCCACTCAACCTCAAGTTCTTCTCTTTCTATCAGAAAGGGAACAAACTATATCTCTTTGAGGTTGCCCTCTGTGAGGTCTGCCACAAGATCCTCTGTCTCTAAGAGCCAAGGGCCCTCACTGATGCCGTTGGCATCACAGAGGACCTCTGGCACTAGGAGGTTGAGGCTTTTGACCCAGGGCCCCCTCTGTCTGGAAGTGAGGACTCCAGTGGGCAGTTCCACCACTGGGCATCTCTTATGGAGCAGTGGGTGCAGTGTCTGGTTCATTTCCCTCTGCGAGTGGAGCTGGTCCCTGGTCCTTTGGGACCGGTAGAACTGGAGCCGCAGGCAGGGCCCACGCCATTGCCAGTGACTGCTTTGTTGACTCCTGTCCCACTGGCCGCACCTCGCTTCAATGTCAGTGTGATGGGACCAGCTGCAGTACCATTGCCAGTCACTTTGGTGCCAGCTAGGTCATTGGTGCAGAGGTAAGTGGCAGCATTGTTGCTGGGTATAGGCCTTTTGGTGCTGGAGATCTCCCTGGTACCCAATTCAGTTTCGGCCATGGCACTGCTTCTAGCATTGGCCCCTCTTCCTTTGTGGCCAGGGTCGTCAAGCCTACGTACCACCCCTCTCTACGACCCTCCGGGGAGAATGTGGAGGTGAGTGAGTCTGACCTCAGGTCTCATCATTTCTGAGGGTGGCGATGATGTCTCTTTCTTTAGCGTGGACTCTTCGGACCAAGGCCTTTTGTCTGTTCCACAGGAGGATCTTACTTTCCAGCTTTGCTCAGATGTATACATTCTGCATTTGATTTTGAGCCATCAATCATTGCCCCAGATAAACATCTTCATCTGCAGTGGTTTAATTATTCTACCATGCTGGATCTGATGGTCTCCTCAGTGTTCACAGTGTCCTGGCATGGCTGCACATGAGAATGACTCTTTGGATGCTTAGTACACAGTGGTTACAAGCATCTCATCTTCAGACCTACCCCATTCAGGTGACCAAAGCCCTGGTTTGGTCACTCACCTGGTGGTCAGTGGAAGACTGTCTCGTCCAGGGCTTTCCCCTTCTCTCAGTTGGAATCTCAGGTGACGATCTCCATGATGGATGCCCCCTGTTGGGGTGCGGGGCCCACTGTCAAGGCCTCCAAATACAATGTGTCTGGGATGTGTCAGAGACTCATCTCCACATCATTGTGTTGGAGATACAAGCTGTTTTGTATGGCGTGAGCCCTAGTCAATCTTGTCCACGACAAAACAGTCTTCCTCCAAACAGACAAGTCTGTGATGTATTACATCAGCAAACAAGGATGAGCACACTCTCGCATTCACTGCAGGGAGGTGATGAGAGTGTGGGAATGGTGCCTGGGGATCCTGCTCCAAGCCATTTACCTGCCAGGAGTCCAGAATACTCTGGCAGAGGCACTGAGCTGAAAAGACACTGATCGTTATGAGTGATCACTAGCTCCTGACGTCGTGAGATTGCTGTTCGGCAAGTGGGGCACCCCAGATGTGTACCTTTTTGCTTCCCCACTCAATGCTAAACTCCCTTGATTCTGTTCCAGAAATCCAGGGCATTTGGTTTTCTGTCAGGATGCATTCAGACTGCAGTGGCAGAATCTGTTTTTGTATGCATTCCCACCGGTCCCTCTAGTGCAAGGAGTGTTGCTCAGACTGAAAGTGCATAGGGTAGAATGATACTAATTGCTCCCCTTTTGACTCAACAGATCTGATTTTATCTGTTGAACAGACTTTCAATCTGCAAACTGAGGATTCTACCATTCAGGACAGACGTGCAGACACAGGGTCACCTGTTTCATCCCAACTTGGCACTCCCTTCGTCTTCAGGCCTGGCTCCTGAAGAGATGGAAGTGAACAGGTACAAGGTATCTCAGAGGATCTCTGAAATACCTCTGACTGCGCATTAACCTTCCTCTAGGAAGACATACACAGCCAATTGGAAAAGATTTTCCATCTGGTGCTTCAAAACTCACATGGGTTCCTTTGGTACCCACCTGACAAAGACCTGGAGTACCTTCTAGACTTTTCTGGTGCTGGCCTACAGTATTATGTAGTAAAGGTCCATCTTTGTGCTATATCTGCATACCACGAGTCCATCAGCACCCTTTTCCTGGCAGAGCTGCCACAGTTCAAGAGGTTCCTCAAGGGCATTCTGCAAACAAGGCCTGCTATTAGAAAGCATTAGCTGGCCAGCCCAGTGGCGCTGAGGGTTGACGCGTTGGACGCCACACCTCGCGCCACGCCGGCGACCTGGGTTCGAGAACGTCTCAGGCCACAATTGAGGGCTGGCGGGAAAAGGAAGGATTGAGCGCCCCACGACAGCCTCCTCCCTTCGGGTGGTGAGGGATGTGCGCCACATCAGTGGACACCAGCAGACGCTGGGTGTTCAGCAGACCGTGGGCATTAACATTGGGGGGAGAGCCGTCGGACGTCTGCACGTTAGTGCACTGACATCACTGCATGTCTGGCTCTTCATTGGGGCAGAAACAAGAAAACTCAAAGGTGTCTCCTCCTCCTCTGTGAAGCTCTCCCCGAGCTTCAGTTAGCCTCGGTAGCCAGATCCCCCAACCAGATATTGGTTCCGCAGGCTGGATAGGGGACCAGTTCCGCGGCCCCGCCCTCAAGGGGGAAAGCCGGGGGTGACCGGGAGATCACGGCAGAGACAGATGGTGGAGGCACAGGGGCCATGACTAGAGCAGATACTTGGAGGAGAACCCTACAAAAAAAAAAAAAAAAAGGAAGCAAGTAGCTGCATGGGATAGCAGCCTTGCATTATTTATGCTCACTCACAAGCCCTTTGAGGCCCTTGTGACATGTGAATTGAAGTTTTTAACTTGGAAAGCAGCATTTCTTGTGCCTATTACCTCTGCTTGCAGAGTGTCTGAAATGCACGCCTTGGTCACAGATCCTCCATATGCTGTCATCTGCAAGGACAAGATAGATCTCCGTACTCACCCCACGTTTTTACCGCAAGTTGTATTAGAGTTCCATCTTAGCCATCCCCTTGTCCTGCTTGCCTACTTTGTCAACTTCCAGAATGAGGGAGAAAGGACTCTCCACTCACTGAATGTTAAGAGGGTCCTTAGGTTTTATTTAGACAGAATCAAGAAATTAAAAATAATCTTGGGCAGCCTTTTTTTTTTTTCTTTACTATGCTTTTTTGCTGCCGCCAGACCTCAGCCCTCGCCGACCCCCGGACCCCATCATCACCCCAGTGGGACTTACCCAACCAGCAATACCCACTGGATTGCCCCTAGGGCAGGGCCACCTCACCAGCATGACCCATGACGATGGGAGAAGGGTGCCGGCAGGGTCACCAACCGGCATTGCCTCCCTGGCTTGCTCCCCTAGGGTGGGGCACTGAGTCAGCTAGATACAGCAGACAATGGAATTGGTCGGGAGTGCCAGGGGCTGAGGATCAGAGCCGGGAGAGCGGGCAGGGCGTCATAAAGGTGGCTACTAATTTTGGTTTCCCCCCTACAAGGAGGAGGCATGCATGCAATGACCCCAGCATCTGCACACCTCCTACACGGTGTCTTGGTGCTGGTTGCTGAGAGACCCCAGCCTCGCTGGGTCTGACCTGTGTCGGACTACACAACCCTCCTCCCGGAGAAGGAGAGCCATCCATGGGATGCACAGTCCTTCCTCTACCGCCGGCCCTCCGACTTCCCGGGTCCGTTCCGAACCTGGGACGTTGGTGTCACAGACAGACACCTTGCCATTGTGCTGGCAGGCCGTCCATCCAGGCAGCTCTTTGTCTCCTTTGATCCTAATTAAAAGGGACAGCCTGTTACAATGAAGTTCATTTTTACCTGGATTGAGATTGACTGCTATGTCATGCCTCAGGTTAGACTGGAGGGCCAGGTATATACCCATTCCATCAGAGCAGTTGCCACATCCATATCTTTTGGTATTACTTGTGCTGCTTACAGGCACTTGTACATGTTGAGGGGGTAATACATGTAATGCTACCACCACTTAAAATGTATGAGTGCCTGTAATAAGTTTAGGTAACACAAAAAGGCAGCCGCCACCCCCGATAACAATGTAATGCTGTCTATAGCCCTGCAGTCCCTACCTTACTTAGCATCATTAAAATGTGGTTTTTTGGGCAGTGCTGTGGCAGACGCTCGGCAGCTGGCTTCAGAATAGCGAGTGAGATTGCGGTTATCGTAAGTAAAATAATTTACTGATCCTTTGCAGGAAAAATGTCAGTGTTGGGCTAATTTAGGTCCTGAAGCAGGCAGCTCCTTGTCACGAGTTTCCTGCCCCTGAGGTGTCGGCTCTAAATGCCTTACTGTGTTATTTGTTGTATGGGGGCTTATTTACTCATCTGTAGTTAACCTGAGATCTGAAGTGCTAGAAGATAAGGCTGTTTCCTTGATGTATTGCCTAGCTGGACCTGGAGTGGTGTAATCATATCATTGGGTGGTAATTTAGCTGCTTGGAGAAGGGGGTTGGATGGTATTTTGGATAGTTTTTTTGTTGAAGTGGTCTGAGCCAAGGTTGTTTGTACTAGCCTTCTTACAGATTCATAGATATTTGTCGGCAGAAAAGGCCCATCTTGGCCCATCAGTCTGCCCATTCCCCTCACAGAGATCCGCCCCCAGCCAACACCTTGTGTTTGTCCCATGCCCTTTTAGAATCTCTCCACTGTTCACCCCCACCACCTCCTCTGCAGACTGTTCCAGGGCTCCACCACCCTCTTTGTGAAGTAATGTCCCTACGTTTCCCTTAAACCTACCCCCCACTCCAGTCCATGCCCCTCGTTTTAGCGCCTACCTTCCCTTTGAATAAGCTCCCCTCACTTTGTAATCCCCTTCACGTGCCAGAACATTTCTGTCATGTCCCCCTTTCCCTTCGGGTTCCCATTGGGTACAAATCCCGTACTCCAGATTCGCCTCACCATAGACTTGCAGAGCAGCATCAGCACCTCCCATCTTCTGCTAGTTATCTCTTTCCCTATGCACGCCAGCATTCTGTTCATTTTGCTCACCACCTTTCTGCATTGGGTTCCTACATAAAGGTTGTCTGTGATTCCTTGATCTTTCTCCTGTTTGGTTGCTTTCATTCTCCCCGTGTGTAATTTGCTTGTGGATTATTCCACCCCATGTGCATCACCATGCATTTTTTAGCATTGAATTTCAGCTACCATGTTTCTGACCACCCTCCAGCAACCTTAGATCCTTCCTCATAACCTTCACTCTCTCTCTGGTGTCCACCCTATTACAGATCTTCGTATCATCTGCAAAATGCAGACCTTCCCCTGCAGCCCCTCTACTATGTCGCTAATGTATATGTTAAACAGGATGGGCCCCAGCTCCGACCGCTGAGGTACCCCGCTTATCACCCCTACCTGCCTGGAATGCACCCCATTTGCCACCACCCTCTGGCTTCTACCCTTCAGCCAGTTCTCCACCCACCTTGTTATTTTTGGCCCCACCACCCCCAAACTTTCCAGTTTGTTAACCAGTCTTCTCTCATTTTAATTTTTTAAGGCACTTCACAAGATTGGAACACAGTTGGCAATCAAATGAAAGAAAGCTGTTTTAACATAGTAAGATAATAGGTAAAGGTCAGAAGGGACTCTAGGTTCATCAGGTCCCCCTTACCCTACGTTACAGAAGTAGAGGTGAAAAAAGTCAAGTGAATAATTGGTTAAACATCATCACTACTTCACATTTAAGCCTTGGGTATGGTGCTTGTCTGTTGGTTGTTTTTATCTAGGACTCTCATATTGTATCTCTTATTGGTTCTTCTTTATGCTTCTTTGCTCAGGGGAAGTTTATACCTGGGGTGATAATGATGAAGGACAGCTTGGAGACGGAACAACGAATGCTATCCAGAGGCCTCGGCTAGTGGCAGCACTGCAGGGTAAAAAGATTAACAGAGTGGCTTGTGGCTCAGCACATACTCTGGCCTGGTCCACTAGTAAACCTGCAAATGCTGGCAAGCTACCTGCTCAGGTAAGTGCAGAAGTAGTTGCTGTGCACTGTATGTATTTTGCTGGATCTTAAAAGAAGTCAAACTCTTCCATAGAGCCCCACCATTGGTTTCTGTGTGGTACTAGGACCCTGCGGCAACCAGAATATCTTCCAAGAATCAGTCTTTTCCATAGAGTCCCACTTATGGGCTTGAGCTGAAAGGCACTAGGACCTGCAGGAGCCAGAACATTTTGGGGGCTTGCAGCACGAGTATACCCCTGTGAGTAGGTCACCTGCATGTGCCTGCTGGTACACAGCAGCACCCACCCACAAGCTCTTTTTTTCCCTCTCCGCTGTTGAAGCGCAGCATTCCTCACTTTCATTGTCCGGGCCAGAACATCTCAAGCTTATTCAACTAGTAGTTTTCTGTGTAGTTTGTCTTGTTCATTGTTTATGCACTTACACTTCAGAGTATATTGTTTTCGTGTCAGTTCAGTTAAAAAAACAAAACAAAGGGGTTCTCGCAGCCCTACAGAACCTTTTGACAGCAGTCAATGGCACGGCAGGTAGGAAGATCAAAGGGGCTAGCTTTTTCGGCAGTGAGGTTGTGTCTGACCACCATTCCTCTCTGGGCTGGTGTTCCAGCTCTAGATAATCGTGCACCTGAGAAGAGGGACAGTCCTCCCAGAATCACAAAATAAAATCCCAACACAGCTCATGCTCGGTGTCTGGTTCCTTGTTCAGTTTTGCCTCTACTTCTTCTCACAGAAAACACAGAAAAGGCACTTATCAAGTTCAAACTCGCTCCACTCTTCACCAAGGCATTGAATGCCTGCAGGCCCATTATCTCCACCTCCATCCCTGTCGACGACACTGGATTTTTGGTGGCAAGCAATCCCAGTGTCTCCACACCCCCCCCCCTTCCAGCCTCCCCTTGTTCCACGGGGAGCTCTTGGGTGAACATTATGATTGTTGGGCTTTAATGGAGTGGTGGTTTCAGCACATAAGTGTGATGGTATCGTTGCTGGTTCTGGCTCCTTTGCCATCTGGCCCTATGTTGATGCCATTACCATTGATGGTACCGACTCCGGCTTAGGTGCCAAGGTCTATGTGGTGATGGTCCTGACTCCGTGGGGATCAGTCTTGGTGCCATTGCTGCGGTCATGATGCCTCTGGCTCCAGCTCTACATTGGTGCCGAGGCTGGACCCACTGTCTCTGCCACCTACGGTGCTGCCATCTGTGCCCTGGTACTGTATACGGTGCCAAGACTGGCTCCATCAATGTCATCCCTAGCCTCACCTGTGATGCCAGTTATCCTGGTACCATTGTTTGTGCCTCCATCTCTGGATTTGAATGACAACTAGCATAATCCCGATTTAATCATGTATGATGATTCTGGTGATGAAGATCTCCTGGAGCCTGAAGGGCCAGAACTTGCCCCTTTTCAGGTTACCCAGGAGGATCTCTCCTTTCAAGTACTGCTTAAAAACTTGAGTACTTTTCAGTTTGAGACAATGACCATTAATGAAGCTAGGCATCTCCAGTGGGAATTTTTGAATGTGCCTAACATGCCAGTGTCCCTGGTCCCGCTAATTCACCCTGCTCTGAAGACCTTTACAGAGGCGTCCTGGAGCAGGCAGGTTTTTGTTACAGCTATCACTAGGCAGTCAGATGAGTATTTTGCTCCCAGGACAAAACCGATGTAGTTTACTTGGCCTGAAGCGGATTCTGTTAGTATGACTGAAGTTGCCATGCTGTAGCCTTAAAGAAAGTCACTGCACAGCCCACTAGTGGAGTTCAGCAAGACTGACATTCTGAGGAAACCAGTATTTTACTTAAGCCACTTCGGGCCTGAGGATAGCAAATTACCTAGCCACATTTCGAAGTAAGAGTACAAGTTACAATTCAAATTTAAAGTCTATGAATTTAGATAATTTCTCAGTCAACGAGCCCTTACTTGACTTAATTAGGCATCCTTGGGGAGTTGTGCTGTTTTTATACACCTTCAGAAGGACGTAGAAGATGGATTAGCTGGGTGAGAGACTGAAAAAAAAAATCTTAGGTAGGAGCAGTATAGCTTGGAGATTAGAGCACTGAGCTATGAACCAGGAGACCAGGCAGACCTGAGTTTGAGTCCCACAACTGCACATGTACCCTGCGTTACCTTTACCATGGTGCCAGTGGTGCAGTAGGTTGCACCACCCTCTGGAGCCAGATGTTTGTAGGTTCAGGCCCTCACATCAGGAACATATAAAACCAGTATTGTAGTGCAGTAGCCTCACGCAAAAGTTTTGCATGACATTCCCTATGGGGGGGTGACTGAAGAATTAGCATGTATGCCCTGAAAGAGAGAAAGGTAAGGGGTGACATTATAAAGACCTACAAGTACCTCATAGGGGTGAACTGGGTGCAAGAGGGAAGTCTCTTTCAAATGAGGAGCACCAGCTCCAGGAGGCGTGTCATGAAGTGGGAAGGGGACGCTTAAGAGAGAGGTCAGGTGAAGAAATATTTCTTCACTGAAGGGTGATAGATGCCTGGAACAGACTGCCAGCGGAAGTGGTGGAAGCAAAAGCAGTGGGGGGTTTCAAATATGCATGGGTTAGACATAAAGGTATATTAAAAAACAGGCAGGGAGGATGGAAGGAGGGTTGCCAGAGGCCAGGTAGCATCTGCAAAGTCATATTAGGCAGAGAACATCTGGGTAGGCCAAACTGCCCTTTCTGCCAACAGATTTCAGTGTTTCTCTGTTTCTTTCACCATTATTAATTCAACCATTCCAAAATCCTGTTTCCAAAAATTTACCTACCTGCATTGAATTTATTTAGTGAGATTACATTCTAAGTGATTGTAGAATTTTTTATCAGTAAGTTGTCTCATAGCAACAAGACAGTATTACTCACTTTGTCTGATATTTTAATTATGTCTGACCAGGACTGGAATTTTTTTTTTTTTTTTTTTGATTTCTTTTACTCTCAACCTTTGGCCCCCCTACACTCAGCTTCCTCGGGAGTCGCCAAGGCATCTGTCCCCCTCTTACCTCGCTGTGATCCCCCATCAAGTCATGGCTATTCCAACAACACCCAAATCTTTGTCATTTCATCGGGCAACCAAGGAGGTAGTGGTGCAGGGATCTGTGCCGGCGCTCTGTCTCCCCAGAGTGTAGGAGGCTGCATTTTCCTTGTTCTGTGGAGCGTGACTCACGCCTTGACATCAAGGCGGGAACGCTGACGGACATCACACCCTTCCCCTCTCTGTGTGGCTGATGCATGCTGTACCCCTGACTATCACCAGAGGCCAGACCAGCACCGAGCCTTATCCCCACTCCCTCCCCGGAGAAAGTGAGCGGTTCATGAACACTCAAGCCTCCTCCACCCATCCCCCGTTCTTCCAGCTCCTAAGCTCGTTCCTGAACCCGGGTTGCCAGCATCGCGAGCAGTAGCGCTACCAATTACACTCTGTTTTTGATGAGAGATAGTACTGTGAAAATCCGGGCCATTCCAGCAAAACCAAAAACCACAGCAGAAAGCAGTGCAGCAGCTGGCCAGGTGACGCTGAGGGTTGAGGCCCTGGACACCACACCTTGCACTACGCCAGCAACCCGGGTTCAGGAGTGAGCCTGGGTCAGCCGTGGAGTGGAGGGAGCAGGATTGAGCAGTTGCAGGGCAGCTCTTCTCTTCCCAGGGAGGGACCGTGTCATCCCTGCAGTATAACTGCCCCCAGGTGGAGGCCTGAGGGTAATGCAGGCGAGTGGATGGCATGCGCATGCCTCCACATGTGTACGCGTGGCTTTGGCATGGGTGGGAGTAAACGAAGTGATGGGGACGCCTACTGGCATTGGATGCGACCCCCCCCACTGGGGGGGGCATGAGCCCTACCCACCAGCTCCCTAGAGGGGCCAAACAAATGTAGAGTGAAAAAAAAAGCAGTGCAGTAGGCTCAAGCCCTGAGCACAGCACTGTCTCATGGGTTTATTTTTTTGTTATTGTTCACCAGGTAAGTGCATTAGGCATAAAGATGCTTATTTTAGGCACAGCCTGGGGCTGCCAGCACTTTAACCACCCCAACTGCCAGAGTTGCATGATTCAGTATGGGGGGCTCTGACTTCCCCATTCCCAGAAAGACAGGAGGCACATGACTGTAACCCCCAGGTGGCGCTATCCCAAGGGCTACTACCCCTGCCTGCTGGACTACCAACAGGTTGAGGGGCCTAGGTTCTAGGGCGGGTGCCTCCACCCAGAGGTTAGAGTTTGTAATGGTTGGTTGAGTTTGGTCACAGCCCTCTGGGACACTGATACCCCCTTCTAATCCCTCTAATGATCCACACAACACATAAAAATTACAGTACCAATACCCCACATGTACACACGGTTCAACCATAAGGTACCACTTACCCTTGAGACCGATTCTGAAGTTCATCTCGGAAAAACCCCAGTAAAATAAGGTTGATCAACATACACAAACTAATGCAATGCCTGCTATATAGGTACTGACACTTCAGACAGTTTAAAGTCAATAACATCAAATCTGGTTTATTTAAGGGGAGTGGAACACAGGTGGGGGAGATCAAGCTGATTGGCAGAATTAAATCACAGTACTGTGCACTCATACAGGGTCTTAAAAGTCACACTCTGGGTACCCAGGTTGGAGGGGCTAGCCAGTTCTGTTGCCTGGGGTTGGCCGGCAGGTGCAGATGGATAGGGCCCTGTAGGAAAAAAGATATGCACAACACCCAATTGTGATCCGAAGCTAGATGGCTCTGTCCTTGAGGAAATTAAATAAAGAAAATCAGATGAAACACTGGTGATTGATATCAGGTCGCAGGGGAATGCCCTGATTTGTTCTCTCACTACCCCAAGCTGAGAACCTGATGCAGATGGCTGTTCTGGATTGCCAGACAAACAAGGCAGAGAGATGAGATTCTACAGGCCAGGCCCAGTTGCTTTGACTAGTGGATGGATTTAGTCCGATTAAACTCATTTCAGCTTTCAGCTTACACCACACGGTGACAAGAGAACCGGAATAGCTATTTTTCACAAGCATTCAACACATTTATATGTAACGGAAATTACTATACCAGGCAGCTGCTCATAGGTCCCGATCGCACTTACTGCAAACACCCAGGAGTTCACACAGCAGCTTCATTTCCTGACAGACCGAGCGCGATTCAGCAATTTCTCCAGTCTTCTACAGGTTGAGCCTGGTTTCCACTTTTAGCCTTCCTTCCTTCCTTTCAGACAACTCGGATTCAGTCTGATTCAAGCCTGCAACAGCCACCGACCAAAACTATACAACGCAGAAGCACAAAGCTCCTTCTCTCCTCACTGTCACAACGGATCTGATCTCTCAGTTGCAGGGCAGAACATTCTCTTCGGGCGCCACCCGGTCTGGCTGGTGGACTCAGCTGTCAATCACTTCAAAGCTCTCTTAGTTGGTGCAAAAAAGTGCCAAGATCCAGAACGTCACTTCCCAGAATTACTATCTGTACCCCCCATTGTAAGTCTGCTCCCAGGAGAGTCCAAATTCTTGTTGGTCCAAACAGCCTCCATTTTAAAGCTCCCCTTTATTCCATTGGCCCAGCACAGCAGTTTAGTTCCAAAATGGAGTGGCCACACACACACACAGTCCCAGCTGTAACAAAAGCAGGTTAGACAAACTACAATATTACTAATGCCTTAAATGTCTGCAGGGAAACAGTTGTGTCTTTCAGAGGGGCTCCCTTTGCGCTTTCACCGACCGCAAAATGAAACAATTGCCCTGCAGTTCAGGCGGGATTCGAGCAGGGGAAACACCAGCACTCCGAGGAAAGCATCAATTATGTCTGCAAGCAGATAGTTCTTAAAGAGATAGTAGGTGGAGGCTCTACCAGCACTTACAGTGCCATTCTAGCTGCTTAAATGCTGAACGCCAGCAGGCAGGGTAACACTTAGTCAAGCTCCTAGGGGCTTTCTAGGAACCCCCATTAGTGGGGGGGGTTGCACCCTTCCTGGCCTGAAAAGAACTTGGCGTCCGCGTCAAGTGGATACCCTTATAACATTTTAAAACAACCACTAACATATTTATATCAGTAACAGATTTGCATCCTTTAAATCACATCACATATTAACTCTTGGTCATATGCAGTTATTCTGTATTTCACAGCTTACTACAGGGTATCATTTTACATATACAATAACATTTCGGCATCAGGTCACCACCTCCTGCATATGAAACTTGAAAAGAGTGGGCCCTTCCCTATCAGCTACCTTGGGGCTGGATGGGGCAGGGGCACCATACTCAGAGGGCAAGACCAGTAATCTGGAATTATCTCCCAGGCTTAATTTGGGCAATGAACTCGGGGTCACATACACTCCCTTGTGGGCCACATTAAGAGGCAGCTCCACAGGTCGCCCAAGGGAATCGTAGCTTAAACGTACCACAGGCCTCCCAGCTCGACCAGTCCTTCTAGGAGGAACTGTGACAGTCTCTGTGTTTTGATCCCCACCTTCAATAATGTCTGCATTTGATAGGGGAACTTCCAGTGGTGTAGAGGGTCTAGAACTTGGGGCACTTTCAGCTCCAGGAGTGGCAAGCTCATAGTCCACAATACTTAGTTCACAGGAAGAGTTTTGTGACACTGCCAGTGAATCATCCGGGCACTCAAAATACCCCTCTTGTTCTGGTATATCACCAGTCTGTTCCAGTTCAACAGTTCCCTTCTCAGGCAGCTCATACAATTCCACCATGCACAGTGATTCTAGGTCATCCGACTCAATACTGGGCACTTCACTTTCAGGGAGTAGTGGCTTCATGGACAAAGCCAGGGGCTTAAACAGTCCAGAAGGCCCAGCTTCATCTCCAGAATTTATTAGGGGATTGCCCCGAAACAGTTGACTCAGTTCATGAGAAGGGTAGTATTCAAGGCCGCACTCATTCTCTTCTGACATGGACCGACAGTCCTGTTCAACTTAGAAACATAGAAACAGAATTTGACGGCAGATAAGGACCGCTTGGCCCACCCAGTCTGCCCATTTCCCTACCTAATGGATAAGCTGCAGATCCTAGTTAACCAGCAGCCTGCTTCTTACTACCCCCAACCCCTAGAATTGCCTTATGACTGTCCCATGTATGCTTGAATTCAACCACTGTTTTTGACTCCACAACCTCCTCCAGAAGGCTGTTCCATGCATCCACAACCCTCTCTGTGAAAAAATACTTCCTTACATTATCTCTGAGCCTCCCCATCTTCAAATTGTGCCCCCTTGTTCTTGCACACCTCTTTTTTTGAAAGATGCTACCCTCTTGGACTTTGTTGATTCCCTTGAGGTACTAGAAAGTTTCTGTCATGTCCCCCTCTCCCTCCTTTCCTCGAGGCTATACATATTAAGCTGCTTTAGTCTCTCTTCATATGTCTTCCGGTGCAGACCCTGCACCATTTTAGTAGCCCTCCTCTAGACAGCTTCCATCTTGTCTATATCCTTGCGGAGATTTGGTCTCCAGAACAGCACACAGTACTCCAGATGGGGTCTCACCAACTGTCCGTACAGAGGGATAACAACTTCCTGTTTTCTACTGGTGATGCCTCTCCCTATGCATCCCAGTATCCCCCTAGCCCTCCTTACTGCCCTCTCACATTGCTTGCCCACCTTTAAGTCATCTGACATGACTACCCCCAGGTCCCGTTCCATTTTTGTTACTGTTAGTATCTCACCCCCCATTGTGTACTCTTCCCCTGGGTTTTGTTTTCCAGGTGCATTACCTTGCACTTCTTAGCATTGAATCTAAGCTGCCATACATTTGACCATTCCTCTAACTTTGCCAAGTCCCTTCTCATCCTTTCCACCCCACCTTGTGCATCAACTCTGTTGCAAATCTTTGTGTCATCTGCAAAGAGACATACTTTTCCTTCCAGTCCCTCTGCAGTGTCGCTTATAAAGCTCGATGCTGTAATTGCCACTAGTCAAAGCCGTACTCAATACTTATGACAAAGCTTACTACTAAGCTGCTAAGGACAACCTAACTCTGGTATTGTTTGCATCAATCCTACCTGTACCAGCTTGTTTGTATCTATGTCTTAAGTTACTGTTATACTGTGTTGTACTGTTATACTGTGTATTTTCGTTTGTCTTACTGTGACAAGGTACCTTTGTAAATGAGCCTATGGCTCAAAGGTTTTCCAAACTGCTGTTTAAATAAATAAATAAATAAAGACATTGAAGAGGACCGGTCCCAATACTGAACCCTGTGGTACCCCACTAGTAGCCTCCCTTTCTTCAGAGTGGACTCCATTTACTATTACCCTCTGTGTCCTATTCTCCAGCCAGTTCTTTACCCAGGCTATCATCTTGGGACCCACTCCCAGGCTGGCTAACTTGTATATTAATCTTTTGTGTGGGACTGAGTCAAATGCCTTGCTAAAGTCTAGGTAGGCCATATCCACTGCCCCTCCCTGATCTACTACTTTGGTCACCCAGTCAAAGAAATCTATTAGATTCGTCTGGCATGACCTTCCTGCTGTGAATCCATGATGCCTTGGGTCCCGTGCCCCTCCGGCCTCTAGGTACTCGACAGTTCTTTCCTTCAGAAGTGATTCCATCATTTTCCCTATCACTGAGGTTAAACTAACAGGTCTGTAGTTTCCTACTTCTGCTCTGCTCCCACTTTTGTGAAGTGGAATCACATCTGCCCTCCTCCAGTCCTCAGGTACCGCCCCATCCTCCCATGATTTGTTAAAGAGGGTAGTCAGTGGTGTCACTAGTTCTACCCTTAGTTCTTTTAGAATTCTGGGATGAATCCCATCAGGCCCCATTGCTTTGTCCACCTTCAGTTTTAAGAGTTCTTTCAGACCCCTTTCTTCTGTAAATGGGCTGGTATCAACTTCTGTATCCAGTGTGTTTCTGTTGTTTGTTTTGAGTACCTCCCCTCTTTATTTGTAAATACGAGCAAAAATATTTTAGTATCTCTGCCTTTTCACCGTCACCCTCTGCCCACCCCCTTTATTAAGCCTCACTATTCCTCCCTTAGTCTTCGCCCCCCTGATGTACCTATAAAAGGTTTTATCCCCTTCTTAACTGAGTTGGCTATCTTTTCCTCCGGTTCTGGCCTTTGCTGTTCTGACTGCCTTCTCAGCTTCTTTGCCTTAACTGATATAATTCTCTGTCCTGCTCCTTCTGTGATTCCTTGTACTTTCTGAATGCTTTCTTTTCTCTTGAACCTTCCTGCCACCTCCTTTGAGAACCATAGTGGTTTCTTACATCGTTTTGTTTTGTTTATTTGCTTCACACGAAGGCTTGTTACCTCTGTGATGGCAGTTTTTATTATTTCCCATTGTTCTTCCACCCCTCCTTCCTGCCCATTTGCTAGTGCACTCCTTAGACACTCACCCATTTTGGCAAAGTCAGCCCTCCTGAAGTCCAGTACTTTTGCCTTTGTATGGCTTGACTCTATTGCTGTGTTTATTGTGAACCATACTGCTCGATGGTCGCTAGTTCCCAGATGGCTACCCACTTCTACATCCGTGATCCTCTCTCCATCTCCATTTGAGAGAACCAGGTCTAAGATTGCTCCCTCTGGAGTGGGTTCCAATACTAGTTGTCTAAGGCATGCCCCTGTAGGCATGTAGAATAACCCACTCTTAGAGTGGCTGCTGCAACTGCACTCGTTAACATCTGGCATATTCAGATCACCTCAGCAATATCTCCCTTTATCTGCCATTCTAAGTATACTTTCTATCATTTCCTTGTCCATTTCCTCCCCTGAGAGAGTCTGTATATAACCCCTGTGCGGATTGTGGTGCCATTGCCTGCCTTCAAATTGACCCACAGTGCTTCTTCTCCTCCCTGTTTACCCTTTTGTTCTGTTGCTTTGATTCCTTCCCTTATGTAGAGAGTTCTCCTCCTCCTCCTCTTTTACCCTCCCTGTCCCTCCTGTAGATAGTGTATCCTGGTATGGTTACGTCCCAGTCATGGTTCTGTGTGTACCATGTTTCTGTGACTGCCACGATATCCAGATGTTCCTCCTCCATCAAGGCCACTAATTCAGGAAGCTTGTTACCCAGACTACGGGCAGTGGTACTCATTGCTCTCCCATTTTTTTATGGCTTTACCTTCTGTAGCAGCATCCCCCACTGACCTTTCTACTTTGGTCTTTTTCTCATTTAGTACCCTGTTTTGTAGGGGGAGGCTGGGATTTTCCTGCTGCTTATCAGTGCCTCCTCTTGACTAGTTTAAAAGCTTAGATGAAGCATTTAAACCAACTGCCCAAAGACTTGTTCCTTTCCTGGACAGATGCAGACCATCCTGCCAGTATGGGTGGTGTTCCTCAGGTGGAACCCTAGTCCCCAATGAAGCCAAACCCTGTGCTCCACACCATTTTTTCAACCATTTGTTAAACTGCATGGTGCAAAGTACCTCGCCTCACCACGCCAGTAATGGCAGCACCTCTGGAGAAGGATACTGTGTGTACTACTTGTCTTAGGCCCCTCTCCAGCTCTACAAAGTCCTTCTGCACTGCTCTAATCTCATGATGAGCCAAGTCATTTGTCCCTAGGTGGACAATGACGTCCAGCTCAGACTCCTGTGCAACTGTTCTCGTGATCCTAAGGATGCGCTTCCTGACCCTCCAAGCCAAGGCACCAGGCAGGCACCTTGCTGGGGTTATTGGTGGGGAACACTGAAACTCAACATTGGCAGGTGCAGACTTTCTTTGTTTTCGCTTTGCAGCAGCTCTAGTCACTGGTCCACAGGGAGCATTTTCTGGAGGCTTAGCCTCAATCAAGATTTGGCCAATGGGCAGTAAATTGTTTCTATGCATGGTTTTCACTTCTTTCGAATTATTTTCAGGTCTCACTTTGTATACAGGCAGATCATCTAGTTTGCCTACCACAATGTGGGGGAGATAATGCCACCTATCAGCAATCTTATGTTTGCCATGCAGTCCCAGATTTTGTAGCAACACTCAATCCCCCTCCTGGAGTTCCAGTGCTTTCACTTTTTTGTCATACCTTTCCTTGTTGGCCAGATTTCTTTTGGCAGCCATGGTTTGAGCCAATTGATACACATGATTTAATTGGGCCTTTAACTTCTGCACATACTGTAAATGGTTATCAGCTTGAACCCCATCAGGAAATACTCCAAAACAAACATCTACTGGTAGTCGGGCTTCTCTTCCAAACATCAGGCGATAGGGGGAGAACCCAGTGGCATCACTTTTGGTGCAGTTGTAGGCATGTACCAGGGTGCTAATTTGTTGACTCCATCTAGGCTTGTCCTTTGGGTGGAGGGTGCCTAGCATATCTAGCAAAGTGCGGTTGAAACGTTTAGGCTGTGTGTCCCCTTGGGGGTGGCAAGGGGTGGTTCTGGACTTTCACACTCCTCACAGAGAAAGCATCTCTTTGATCAGACGACTCTCAAAGTCCCTCCCTTGATCAGAATTAATTCTTTGTGGTGCCCCATAGTGAACAAAGAAGTTTTCTATAAGCACTTTGCCCACAGTGGAGGCCTTCTGGTTCCTGGTGGGGAAAGCTTGGGCATATCTCGTAAAATGGTCAGTAACCACCAGCACATTACTAATATTTCTTTGATCTGGCTCCAAACTCAGAAAGTAAATAAAACCAGCTCCATTGGGGTGCTGGTGGTGATGTTAACAAGGAGGGCAGCCCTCTGGGGTAAGGCTTTCCTCTGTAAACAGCGACTACAAGTTCGAATGTATTGCTCAACATCAGCCCCATCTTAGGCCAATAGAATCTGGATCTCACCAAGTCAAGTGTTCTGTCTATGCCACGGTGCCCCATGTGGTTGTGTAGGGACCTCAGTACCAAGTCTCTGAAGGCAGTGGGCAAAACTAACTGTTGTTTGTCTATTTGTCCCCCTCTGTCTATTGTTTCTCTGTACAACAGTCGATTAATCAGTTTCAACTTAGGACCTTCCTTGTATAACAATGCAGTTCTTAAATCAGTGGAGCGTAACTTGGACACATCTTTCCCTACATAGAGGGCTTCTAAAGCTGGTTGGTCATAGGATCTCGGGATTGAGCCCGCTGAAGACTGTCATTGTCTAGCTGAGGCAATGCACCAATGTCTAATGCAGAAAAGTGGCAATAAGCAGCAGGTATGCAATTCTCAGAGAGCCCCAAACAATCCACCAGACAGTTCACTGGGCCTGGGACCACTGCCTCCTCTTGGTCAAACCTCTGGCAGAGTGCTCCAATATCAGGTTCTGACAGTCAGACCCAGTCATTTCAAGGAGCAGGCCTGCGATAGAGAGCATCAGCATCTATGTGGTTCAGGCCTGCTCTGTATTCGACAGCATAGTCGTATGTAGATAATGCAGAGAGCCACCTGTGGCCAGTAGCATCCAACTTAGCTGAAGTCTGCACATAGGTCAAAGGATTATTGTCAGTTTTTACTAGTATCTTAGCCCCATACAAATATTCGTGGAATTGGTCCACAATGGCCCACTTCAGAGCTAGGAATTCTAACTTGTGTACTGGATAGTTCTTTTCAGAAGGCGTCAGGCTTCTGCTGGCAAAAGCCATGGGTCTCAGACCATTCTCATGTTCCTGGTACAACACAGCCCAACCCTTGCAAGCTAGCATCAGTGTGCAGGACCTAAGATTTTGTTGGATCTGCATAGGCCAATACAAGAGCGTGGGTAAGTTGATATATAATCTCATGAAAAGCAGTCTCACAATCAGGTGTCCAGTGGGCCCCAAATACTTAATTTGGGTGGAAATACACTCTCTGTCTCATGGGAAGTTGACTTTTTGTATTTTTTGTGGGTTGGAGGGTACCCTTGAGTGAGACTGAGTAAAGGGTGGATCACTCTTGAATAGTCCTTGATGAAACGCTAGTAGTAACCACAAAAACCCAGAAATCTTTGCAGTTCTTTCAGATTATGGGGCTGGGGCAAGGTAGTCAGGGCCTCAACTTTACTCGGGACTGTCTGTATCCCTTCGGTGGAAACTATGTGTCCCACATACTTTACAGATGTTTGGAAGAATTTACATTTATCGATGGACGGCTTCAGGCTAAAGTCTTCCAGTCGGTCCAGCACCTTGAATAATCAGCTCTCATGTTCCTCCAGTGAGCTACCAAACACAATAACATAATCTAGGTATACCAGGCACTCTAATAAGTTCATGTCTCCCACTGCACGCTCCATCAGTCGTTGAAAGTTGGCTGGGACACCTGAAATCCCTTGAGGCATCCTCATGAACTCATAGAAACCAAGTTGGCAGATAAAGGCTGTCTTCTCATGGTCTTCTGAGGCCATCGGGATCTGGTAGTACCCACTGTGGAGATCCAGCACGGAGAACCACTGGCTACCATTCAGGCAGTCTAAAGCATCCTGGATGCGGGGCATTGTATACTGACCAGGGATAGTCAGCCGGTTCAAGGTGCGATAATCTACGCACACATCGTCTATGTCAGCAGGTGCCAGGCATCAAGACCTCTCACGGAATGGCCTATCATCATGCAGCCAGATATGGTGCTCAGCCCCCTGTACGCAGCCTACGTCCCACTCCTTCAAAGAGAACACCCGGTCCCTCTGGGCAAGCTTCTCACTGATTCTCACTTTCCATTCAGCTGGCACCGGGGAGTCACCAAAATCAAACAAGTCAGGCATTAATCTATCACTTTTTCCCAAACTCTTGTTACTGGGTAGCACAGCGAGTATCCTTTTAATGCACATTAGCCGGGGTGCCTCTGTTTTCGAATCTAAGCTGTCGAACCGTTGAACTTGAACCATTACTCTTCTGGCAGCATGGGCTGTAGCAGGCAGAATACTTTGCTTTACCAACAGCCCCTCGGGCAATTTTCCATCTCCTGATGCATCCAGCATTAATATTTTATTCTTGACATCCTTTTTTTACGAACCTCTTCTTGTAGGATACATTGGGCATTTGGTGCCAAAATCAGAGACTCAGGATCCTTTTTCCAGACAACCCCAACTGGTTCCTCAGGGTCCACTCTTTCAGCATCTTTCTGTGCCTCATAGGCCTTCTTGATCAAGGCCAGAATTCTTAGAGCTCTACCAGTCCAGGACTCTTGTTTTTCACAACACAACTGTGCCAGCCGTCCAAACATATGTGCATTTGTTCCAGTCAGCAACGGAACCCCATCATACAGTCCAGTAGGGGGACATACTAAGGCCAGGGTCTCCACTTGTTCTGCCCCTCCGGCCACAGAGGTGGGAAAAGACAACTAAATTCAAATATAGCCAGAGTAGGGGTAGGCCTTTTCACTCAAGCCCCAAACATGTAATCCTTCCAATGGTTGCAGGGGTACATTAGACAAGTGCTTCTGATACCAGTCCTGGAACATAATTGTCACTTGGGAGCCACTGTCTAACACAGCTCATGTGGGTACTCCATTCACTTTCACAGTAGTCTCCACGGAGGGACCCACCACTTCGGACTATTTGGGGGGGCATTGATTGGGATGTCGATCAGGCATTGGCCCTGGTGGCAAAACTTTCCCGGGTGGCTCCCCCTGGTGACCGGGCATAGGTTTTGCGATGCCAGGCCACTAACCTGTTGGTAACTTTTCTCAAGTTCTCTGGCAGGTGACAAGCAGACTGAAAGTGTCCATCCTCTCGACAGTGGTAGCAGAACTTAATGTCTCTGTTGTCCTTGGAGGGAGGGGGATCTCTTATCTGTTTGGGCATCTCTGGGGCCCTGCAAGGCTCCTCTTGAACTGGGGGTTTATACCGTTGGGCCTCTGGATCTCCACTTCTATTGGGGGTGAGCGAGCCCTTGCAGCTCCCTCACCATCTCTCTAAGTCCTTATTTCTGCTCTCAGGTTGCCCTCAATCCGGGTCTCAGGAAGCGACTGCACTCCCTCCACTTTTAGGCTCAGGGAAGCCTGATACAGATCTGGTTCCCTGTAGGTCTCAGTCAATTCCTTAATTAAACCTCTCCAACTGCTGAGCCTCATCTGGCTCACTCTTTTCAGGGTCTGCAAGGGTTCACAGCCCCAGCATAGGGTTCCAGCCCTCTTCATCAGTTTCAATCTCACGGACTCTCTCATCAAGTGGCAGTACTCAGGAGGCTGGCCTTCTGTCTTGCAATTGAGTTTCAGCAGTATTATGCTCGAAAATCTTGCTGACTTCAGTATGTGGTCTGATCTGACCTGGTTTAATGCTTGGCAGGCACGCTTCTTTCGTGGGCCTTCTGCAAAGCCCTTTCTATCCTGGTAACAGAAGTAGACAATGTCTCATTTCCTCCACTGTTTGGCTGACTTGAACTTCCATAATAGATCATTCCGGTTTCTGTGCTGCCAAATACCCCCTCTAAGGCGGAAAGACATTCTGCTGCAGTGGCCTCCGGACTAGTGGCCCGTAGTAATCGAATGGCTTCCAGTGCAGGACCCCTCAAACTTTCCATCAACCGCTTCCTCTTTTCCCCCTCGGAATACTGCCACTCTTGTACCAAAGGGGTAGCATAGTCCATCCAGGTCTCCAAATCATCTTCCCCCGAAGGCACTGGAACAGTACCAGAGAAAAGTCTTAACCTCCAATATGAATCCAGTTGAATGGGGGGAATTACCATGGGGGGGTGGCCAGTATGGAACTCTTGGGGGACCCAGGAGATGTACCTGGGGAAGGCGGGGGGGGGTGCGGTCCCCTGAGATGTCTAATACCTTTACCAGTTCCTGAGCAGTTCTCCCTTCTGAGGCTAACAGTTTGAGCAGTTTTTCTTTAAAGCTGTTGGTACTAGGGGACCCACCCGGGGTGGCCAGACCACTACGTACGTGAATAACCCTCTATCCCTTCTGGGCACCTTCTGGCAGAATCACAGGGGGCACCTTTTCAGGGTCTATCGGGATACTGCATGAAAGTAGCACTTGTAGGGTTTGTTCAAGCAAGTCAGCATATCGCCCTTTTACTTCCGTTTTGCCAATACACTTAACATGTTCTACAGTAGATACAGTGTCAGCACTTTTAATCCCCAAGGGGCCAGCCAGCAATAAAACAGCGTTTTGGGAGTCCATTTCCTCAGTTTCGCACTACCCCATCAATTTGTGCACCATCAACTTAAGGGGGTCAAGTTTTAACTTTACTCCCCTCATTTTTTCCTTTAAGTTAAACATAATGGGGTAATTCCTTCATGTGGCCACTAGAGGACGCTAATCCCAGCAGTGCCTCCAAGATGTAACCCCCAGGTGGTGCTATCCCAAGGGCTACTACCCCTGCCTGCTGGACTACCAACAGGTTGAGGGGCCTAGGTTCTTGGGCGGGTGCCTCCACCCAGAGGTTAGGGTTTGTAATGGTTGGTTGAGTTTGGTCACAGCCCTCTGGGACACTGAGACCCCCTTCTAATCCCTCTAATGATCCACACAATGCGTAGAAATTACAGTACCAATACCCCACATGTACACACGGTTCAACCATGAAGTACCACTTACCCTCAAGACCGATTCTGAAGTTCGTCTCGGAGGACCCCCAGTAAAATAAGGTTGATCAACATATACAAACTAGTGCAATGCCTGTTATATAGGTACTGACACTTCAGACAGTTTAAAGTCAATAACATCAAATCTGGTTTATTTAAGGGGAGTGGAACACAGGTGGAGGAGATCAAGCTGATTGGCAGAATTAAATCACAGTACTGTGCACTCATACTGGGTCTTAAAAGTCACACTCCGGGTACCCAGGTTGGAGGGGCTAGCCAGGTCCGTTGGCCGGCAGGTGCAGCTGGATAGGGCCCTGTAGGAAAAAAGATATGCACAACACCGAATTGTAATCCAGAGCCGGATGGCTCAGTCCTTGAGGAAAAGTAAAGAAAATCAGATGAAACACTGGTGATTGATAACAGGTCACAGGGGAATGCTCTGATTTGTACTCACACTACCCCAAGCTAAGAACCTGATGCAGATGGCTGTTCTGGATTGCCAGACAAACAAGGCAGAGAGAGATGAGATTCTACAGGCCAGGCCCAACTGCTTTGACTAGTGGACAGATTTAGTCCGATTACAGTCAGTTCAGCTTTCGGCTTACACCACACGGTGACAAGAGAACTGGAATAGCTATTCTCCACAAGCATTCAACACATTTATATGTAAAGGAAATTACTATACCAGGCAGCTGCTCATAGGTCCAGATCGCACTTACTGCAAACACCCAGGAGTTCACACAGCAGCTTCAATTCTTGACAGACCGAGCGCGATTCAGCAATTTCTCCAGTCTTCTACAGGGTGAGCCTGGTTTCCACTTTTAGCTTTCCTTCCTTTCAGACAACTCGGATTAAGTCCAATTCAAGCTTGCAACGACCACCGACTGACTGCAGGGCGTCTCACGCGAAACTATACAACGCAGAAGCACAGAGCTCCTTCTGTCCTCACGGTCACAACGGATCTGATCTCTCAGTTGCAGGGCAGAACATTCATTCTCTTCGGGAGCCACCCGGTCCAGTTGGTGGATTCAGCTGTCAGTCACTCCAAAGCTCTCTCAGTTGGTGCAAAAAAAGCGCCATGGTCCAGAACTTCACTTCCCAGAATTACTAGCTATACCCCCCATTGTAAGACGGCTCCCAGGAGAGTCCGAATTCTGGTTGGTCCAAACAGGCTCCATTTTAAAGCTCCCCTTTATTCCATTGACCCAGCACAGCAGTTTAGTTCCAAAATGGAGGGGCCGCACACACAGAGTCCCAGCTGTAACAAAAGCAGGTTAGACAAACTACAATATTACTGATGCCTTAAATGTTTGCAGGGAAACAGGTATATCTTTCAGAGGGTCTCCCTTTGCCCTTTCAGCGACTGCAAAATGAAGCGATTGCCCTGCAGTTCAGGCGGTATTCGAGCAGGGAAACACCAGCATTCCTAGGAAAGCATCAATTATGTCTGCAAGCAGACAGCTCTTAAAGAGACAGTAGGTGGAGACTCTACCAGCACTCACAGTGCCATTCTAGCAGCTTAAACGCCGAACATCAGCAGGCAGGGTAACACTTAGTCAAGCTCCTAGGGACTTTCCAGGAACCCACATTAGTAGGGGGGTTACACAACCAATTTGAGACCACAGACTACTGAAAGGCTGCATGAAACTTCTAAGTTCATAATGGTCATGCCTTAGACAACTAGTATTGGAGCCCACTCGAGAGGGAGCAATCTTAGACCTGGTTCTCTCAAATGGAGATGGAGAGGATCACAGATGTAGAAGTGGGTAGCCATCTGGGAACTAGCGACCATCGAACAGTATGGTTCACAATAAACACAGCAATAGAGTCAAGCCATACAAAGGCAAAAGTACTGGACTTCAGGAGCTGACTTTGCCAAAATAGGTGAGTGCCTAAGAATGCACTAGCAAATGGGCAGGAAGGAGGGTGGAAGAACAATGGGAATAATAAAACTGCCATCACAGAGGTAACAAGCCTTGTGTGAAGCAAATTAACAAAACGAACGATGTAAGAAACCACTATGGTTCTCAAAGGAAGTGGCAGTGAAGGTTCAAGAGAAAAGAAAGCATTCAGGAAGTACAAGGAATCACAGAAGGAGCAGGACAGGGAACTGTATCAGTTAAAGCAAAAGGAAGCTGGAAAGGCAGTCAGAACAGCAAAAGCCCAAACCGAGGAAAAGATAGCCAACTCAGTTAAGAAGGGGGATGAAACCTTTTATAGGTACATCAGGGAGTGAAGGAAGACCAAGGGAGGGTTACTGAGGCTTAATAAAGAGGAGGGAGGGTGGGCAGAAGGTGACTGTGAAAAGGCAGAGATACTAAACAAATATTTTTGTTCAGTTTTTACAAAGGAAGTGGGAGAGGTACTTAAAACAAACAGTAGAAGCACTCTGGATACAGAAGTTGATACCAACCCATTTACAGAAGAAAGGGTTCTGAAAGAACTCTTAAAACTGAAGGTGGACAAAGCAATGGGGCCTGATGGATTCATCCCAGAATTCTAAAGAACTAAGGTAGAACTAGTGACACCACTGACTACCCTCTTTAACAAATCATGGGAGGATGGGGTGGTACCCGAGGACTGGAGAAGGGCAGATGTGATTCCCCTTCACAAAAGTGGGAGCAAGGCAGAAGCAGAAAACTACAGACCTGTTAGTTTAACCTCAGTGGTAGGGAAAATGATGGAATCACTTCTGAAGGAAAGAATTGTTGAGTATCTAGAGGCCAGAGGGGCTCAGGACCCAAGGCAGCATGGATTCACAGTGGGAAGGTCATGCCAGACAAATCTGATAGATTTCTTTGACTGGGTGACCAAAGTAGTAGATCGGGGAGGGGCTGTGGACATGGCCTACCTAGACTTTAGCAAGGCATTTGACACAGTCCCACACAAAAGATTAATATACAAGTTAGCCAGCCTGGGAGTGGGTCCCAAGATGACAGCCTGGGTAAAGAATTGGCTGGAGAATAGGACACAGAGGGTAATAGTAAATGGAGTCCACTCTGAAGAAAGGGGGGTTACTAGTGGGGTACTGCAGGGTTCAGTATTAGGACCGGTCCTCTTCAATGTCTTTATAAGCGACATTGCAGAGGGACTGGAAGGAAAAGTATGTCTCTTTGCAGATGACACAAAGATCTGCAACAGAGTCGATGCACAAGGTGGGGTGGAAAGGATGAGAAGGGACTTGGCAAGGTTAGAGGAATGGTCAAATGTATGGCAGCTTAGATTCAATGCTAAGAAGTGCAAGGTAATGCACCTGGGAAACAAAAACCCAGGGAAAGAGTACACAATGGGGGGTGAGATACTAACAACAACAAAAATGGAAAGGGACCTGGGGGTAGTCATATCAGATGACCTAAAGGTGGGCAAGCAATGTGAGAGGGCAGCAAGGAGGGCTGGGGGATACTGGGATGCATAGGGAGAGGCATCACCAGTAGAAAACAGGAAGTTATTATCCCTCTGTACAGACAGTTGGTGAGACCCCATCTGGAGTACTGCGTGCAGTTCTGGAGACCCAATCTCCGCAAGGACATAGACAGGATGGAGGCTGTCCAGAGGAGGGCAACTAAAATGGTGCAGGGTCTGCACCGGAAGACATATGAAGAGAGACTTAAGGAGCTGAATATGTATAGCCTCGAGAAAGGAGGGAGAGGGGGACAAGATAGAAACTTTCAAGTATCTCAAGGGAATCAACAAAGTCCAAGAGGGTAGCATCTTTCAAAAAAAGAGGTGTGCAAGAACAAGGGGGCACAATTTGAAGATAGAAGGGGCGGCTCAGAGGTAATTTAAGGAAGTATTTTTTCACAGAGAGGGTTGTGGATGCATGGAACAGCCTTCCGGAGGAGGTTGTGGAGTCAAAAACAGTGGTGGAATTCAAGCATGCATGGGACAGTCATAAGGCAATTCTAGGGGTTGGGGGTAGGAAGAAGTAGGCTGCTGGTTAACTAGGATCTGCAGCTTATCCAATAGGTAGGGAAATGGGCAGACTGGGTGGGCCAGGCGGTCCTTATCTGCCGTCAAAATCTATGTTTCTATGGTGTCCCTGAGCTCTTTGCTTCTAGATATGAAGGAGCAGATCAACCCCTTCCTGTCAGGCCGTGCCACCAATATGTGCCTCAGGTTTTGCATGGGGCCTGACCTTTTCAGTTTTGAGTCCTGCCTCCTGGGTTAGCACTGGTTCCATGTGTCTTTACCAGGTGTTCTCAGTTCTGTTGGTGCACTTCAGAAAGTTGATGGCACAAGTGTTTTCCCTGCCTGGACGATTGACTCATAATGGCTGCAATCCTTGGAACTGCAGTAGTGGTTTGGCTATTGGAACAATGTATTTGTAGCTAAATACAGAAGTGATTAGCAAATCACTTTTTGAATAGTGACAACTTACATACTGCTACATTACTGTGTAGGAGCTACAAACCACGTTTTGAAGGTTTCAGGCCCTTGCAAAAGGGGTCTGGGTCAATAGTCCACCTACAGATGGATAACAAGTACATTTTTTCTCTTTTTAAGCTATTTACCTCACAAGAGAGGGGTTATTCTAGCCATTGACTGAGGTAATTCAGTGAAGGCCCTACACAATTGGTCCCTGGTGTTAAAGTCTCTCTTTGGGAATAGGAAACTCTAATGATTCACACCCTATTCCATCATGCATAACCCAGTGCAGTCGCTTTATAAGTTGTGAAGTCACTAACCTGGTGCCTTTTGGCAAGATGTGCTTCAGCGATGATTAGTTTGCTTCTTGCATCTTCAGGCTTGGCACGTGGGACCATTATGGTCAGCAGAATTGGGTTGTTCAGCACGGTTCCCCACTTCACATCGACAGTCACAAAGCCTTTATTGATGAAGTCTGTGTTTACTAAATGGGATTTTCTGTCTGTGGCAAGGCTTTATCTCAGATTCCTTGCCCTTGTGAATAAGTTTTTGAGTAACTTCTGTGTTTTTCAGACAGGATTGTATTCCTTTTCAGTGAAGGTGCATCTGGTGCCTGTCCCATTTCATCATGAGGTGGTCAGTGGGACCCCCTTGGCGCAGCTGGTAATGTTCAGTAGATTCTTCAGAGGAGGGAGCCTTCAGAGACCTGGAATTTCACCCCAGTCATGGGAAACTATAATGCCCACCTTCTGAGCTGGCAGCACAGTTGTGTGGAGCACTGCCATGCTAGAGTCTGTTGCTCCAGTTCACACAATCCTGATGCTGTGCTAGAGTCTTTTGCTCCAGTTCACAAAATCCTGATGCTGTGCTAGAGTCTGTTGCTCCAGTTCACAAAATCCTGATGCTATGCTAGAGTCTGTTGCGCGAGTTCACAAAATCCTGATGCTGTGCTAGTCTGTTGCTCCAGTTCACAAAGTCCTGATGCTGTGCTAGTCTGTTGCTCCAGTTCACAAAATCCTGATGCTCTGCCCACTAATTACTGGATCTCTGTGTACCTTAACAACAAAGTAATGCACCATACACATATTACATTTCTGTCAAAGTTGAGGGCACCATCATTCTCACACAGTTCTTAAGGTCATGGATGCTCTTACCTCAGGGTGGAAAACAAATACATGTCCTGTTATATTCTCCAGATGTCAGACATTTTCTCAGCCCATACATCATCTGGGCCTAGTACACAAGTAATCGTCCCAGTCATGTGTGGTGGTTCAACCTATTTACGGGTGAAACCAGCCTTCATATAGGATATGTCCAGTGGGATTGTTTTCTGTATCCACTGCTGCCTCTCAATAGCGGGAAAGCAGCTGTAGCTCTAGGTACATCCCACTAGTACAGTATCACAGTCAGTGGTTGTCTTGGGGCAGTGTTCCTTGCATGAACTCTATAGACTGCTGTCTGTAGTAGTGCTCATACACTTGCTTATATACTTGATAAGCACTATATCCTAGATATGCTTCCCAAGAGGCCTGTAGGTTTGGAGGTTGACAGCACTTAAGGAGGTGTATAAACCTGAACTCCTAGGACCGGACTGCTGATTACTCATAGAGTGGAGCTGTATGGAGGAGTCTGACTCTTAAGAGGATACAAAAGGGACTTGCCAATAATTTTAGATCTTCTTCAAGGATATCTCCTCCATTAGACCACAGCTCTGGAACAGTAAGCTGTCATCATCAGGACCAGTCAGAGACTTTTGCTAGCCCCATCATTTGGCGGCACTATCACTGCTGCAGTCGTCAGAGACCAAGGACAGAGATAAGAATAAGTTGTAGTCAAAGTCCTCCTCTTCCAGCCATCACCACAATCATAACGATAAAGTGCATGTTTTGCCGGTGAGATTGAGGTCTCTATTGAAGGAGGAGGGTAAGTCTTTGTCACCATCTGTTCTGGCAGTGACAGCTACAGCCCCCTTCCCCTCACAATTGATGAGACAGCAAAGTCAGTGTCTGGCTCTGGTGCTACTGTACCTACTATGGACTGCCCCATTGTTGATTTCTGCCTTTTCGACATTGGTTGTCCCAGGGTTTTTACGGAGTGCCATCAACTCCCAGGTTATGCTGGTGTCATTCTCTGAACTATTGTGATGCCTATTACCATAATTTTCACTAACAATAACAGATATCTCGTCAACTGGGCCTTCCCTGTCGGCAACACCATCATCTATGGAATCCAGAAGCCTGTATTTCATTCCTCAGTTGCCACCTCCATCAACAGCTCCGTCGATCACTTCTGTCATCGTTCCAGACACTGAAGAGGAAGCTTCTTAATATGGAGGAGGACTTGGAGGATGATGACAGGGACAGTGATCCCTATAAGTGGGGTTTACCATCCAGTTCTACCCTCTCCTCATGCAGTGTAATATACCCCTGATCTCCTCTTGAGGATCCCTGTTTTCAGGCTATGGCTCTGACAAATCCAGGATGTCCTGGGATTTGAAGCTGAAGAAGGAAAGGGGAAATTGTTTAACAAGGAAAGGCACAGTAAGCAAGAGCTTGTTTCCAGGTGCAGACTGGGAGCACAAGGAAGTTAAATGACTTGCTAAGGGTCACACAGTATGCAGGTGGGAGCTGAAGAGATTCAAATCCAGATCTTATCTGTGTCAGTCTTCACCAATCATCACTATTTGGTATAAGCCAGAGGATTAGGACTCCTCAGAAGCATTTTTTTTTGTTTTGGTAAGAGGAGGAGCCGACGCAGAGACGGTGCTGCCCTTGAGGCCGATGTATTACGTGGCGCTTGCTCCTCTGAAAGTCAGCGGTACTCATCCAACTTTAAACACGCGCAATTCCAAAACCTGGCGGTCCGTGGAAAAACAGGCATCAGAACGAACCATGTCGTGGTTGTGTCTGGGCAGGTCAAGCACTGGTCATGCTGGTCCATGACTGAGAAAAGTTGGCCGCAGGGACACTGCCGCATAGGAGGCCGACCTACCTTAGAAGTTTTCTTTTTGTCCCCCGAATGAGACATGACAAAGGTACTTGGCGTCATCGAAAATAAAAGGAAGGATCTTACCGGGAGATGACACCAAGAACGGAGACAAGCAGAACTTGAGCTTTAGCCGATGGACTAAACCGCTGATGCAGTTTCACTTTGAAGCTTCCACACGAGGTCCTCTCTTTTCGGCAGGAGAAGCAGAACTGGGGCTAAACAGGTGTCGATCGCCACATAATACGTCGACTTCGCGGGCAGTGCTGTCTCTGCATTGGCTCCTCCTCTTGCAAAACAAATAGATAAAAAATGCTCCCGTGAGGTCCTAATTCTCCGGCTTATACCCAATAGTGATGAATGGTGAAGATGCACAGAAAGATAAAGAATTACAGTAGGTACGTAATTTTCATTTTTCCAGGTTTACAGCTTAGCGCCCTTAACCACTATGCTATACTGCCTCCAGAGAGGCCTGATCAATTGTAAGAGTAAGACTCCACTAAGAATTTTTTTTTTTTAATATATATTTTATTTTTCACCCCTTGGAACTGGCAGGCAGCTCTAGCCCCTCTCAGAGGGCTCATCTTCAGAGCCCAGCTGTTTCCCCAGCAATTCCCCTATGGATCCCCCCTCCCCCCAGAGCACAATCCAAATACTAGGCCAAGCTGGAACCAGGGACGCTGCCAGTCCATCATGGAGCCTGCCAGTTCCATTTTTTCAGTTTTCTCCCCCTTGCGACGAGAGTGCGAATGTGTGGAGGCACGCGCATGCCACCTACTTGAGCTCCTGTGCCTCCTTGACTCCGGTGCTGCCCTTTGGCCTCCACTAGGGGGCAGCCAAGGAGTGGGATGACAACTCTTCCTTCCCCAGGAGAGGAGAGCAGTCCATCGGATGCTCGATCCTCTCCCTCCCCTGCCGACCACTGGCAACCTGAGGTCGCCAGTGTGGCGCAAGGTGTGGATCCAGCGCCTCAACACCACCAGGCTGGCCTCATTAAGAAAAATGTTGTGGTGTTTTTGGAAGTTCCCACTGCACCCTCCATTGTGATTCTTCCTTTGTATCCTGCCATAGAGTATGTTAACTTTGCTGCTTGGCATAGGCCTAATACCTTGCCTGCAGTACCTTGCTCTGTCTGTTGAGCCTTATTATGCTTCCCAGTCTGAAGTAGATTCTTTGGTTATCATGGCCGCACATGACCTCTATAGTGCCCCTAGACATATGAGCACTTTGCCTCCTGACAAAGAAGCCAGGAGACTGAATGTTATGGGCAGAAGAACTTATGCCTCTGCATCCTTAGTGCTAAGAATCACAAGCTACCAGGCATACATGATTATCAGAATGGCCTCTGGAAATCTGCTGTATCTGCCATTCAGGCTGTGTCTGATGGTTCTGCCAAGACTAACTTGCTTAAAGCCACCTCAGCTGGTGTGAATATTGGAAAACACCTGTTACACTTTGCATGTGATGCTTCTGCCAGGGATGCTACCTTCAGAGATATTCCTCATTTACAGTAGCTGGATTTGTTACTGATGTACAGTAGCCTCTCTGACCCCCTCAACCCCACCAGGGGGTTTGGAAAGGGCTCGTTTCACAGACCTGCTTCCCATGGTGTCCGTGGCTCCCATCAGCAGCCCTATTCACAAAACTGTGGTGGTGGTCTGCTTCTGGGTCCCCTCCTCGCCATGGCAATGCAAAGGCACCCAAAGGTATGGGTCATGGTGGCGCCACCATCACCCCCGGTACCTTCTGGCTCTCCACTTCCTCTCTCTCCACTGTTGTCGTCAAGGGTGCAGGTGGGGGCACGACTCTCCCGTCATCTGTAATTGTTCCAAAATCCATACTCAATCCTTGTTAGCGACACCAAAATAATTGATGCCATGCTGGACACAGCGAAGGACTGTGTCTTCCTCCCCTGCAGACAGGGCAGAGGCTGTTGTTGCCCAGGCCCAGCTGATACACAGGCATTATTACTTGTTCGTTCAGACAATGCTATGTCTACTGGGACTGATGGCTGCTGCCATCATTACAATTCTCTTTGCACATCCCCATACGCACATACTGCATTGGACTCTTTTGGTAAGTGGGATCAGCTGACAGATGAGCTGTAAGAAATGGTTCTTGGCATGTCCCCTCTCTGTCATGCTCTAGCATTGTGGGTGAACCGCCAGAACCTGTTACAGAGCGTTCTTCTCCCCAGCTCCTGTGCAGATCCTCACAGTGGATTTCTTTGGGTCTGGCTGGGATGCCCATCTCAGTTTCTGTCAGACCCAGGGGACCTAGAGAAGTCTGGAGTCAGCCCTCCATATCAATATACATGAGATGAGAGATGTTCTGCTTGGTCTCCAGACTTTCCAGGAACACCTCAGCCCTGGCCATTGCTGATACAGACGGACAATGTCTGTGTCATGCACTACATAAACAAGGAGGCACTCACTCTTATCCTGTATTAGGAATTTTTTCCTCTGCTCCCTTTGCTCTGCACTGTGGGGTGCAGCAGGATTCTATGCTTTCCCCCATGTTGTTCATGTTGTATGTGCTGCCATTGGGAGACATTATAAGGCGTTATGGGCTGAGTTTTCACTGCTATGCAGATGATACTCAGCTCTCTATGTCCTTTGTACCTGAACAAAATGATGTAATATCAGTCTCTAACAACTGCCTTGCTGAGATTCAGGACTGGATGAGTGCTAACTGGCTGAGACTGAATCCTGACAAGACTGAGGTACTGGTGGTGGACCCTGGTCACCGTGTAGAGAAGTTGACTCCTGGGTCTTCCTCTGGCCTTGTGTTAGGGGGTAACCAGTTGAGACCTTCTGAACAGGTGTGAAATCTGGGCGTAGTACTTGACAGCGAGCTGACGCTTAAAATACAGGTATCAGCTGCTGTTAAGTCCTCTTTTGTACCATCTGAGGAACGTAGCCTGGATAAAACACCTTGTTCCGCACGATGACCTTCCTTTGTTGGTTCGTGCCTTTGTATCTTCGCGTCTTGACTACTGCAATGCTCTATATCTAGGGTTGCCGGGGGTGGATCTCCGTCACCTGCAGCTGGTGCAGAACGCTGCAGCTGGGCTACCAAGAACTTGCCATATCACACCTGTGCTGCGCGAACTGCACTGGCCGCCAGTGCGATGGAAGATCACCTTCAAGGTCGTGTTGCTGACCTATAAGAATCTACACTGACAGGGACCGGGCTACTTGCTAGATCTCCTTCGGCCCTACTGCCCTCTGTGCCCACCCCGTTCCACCAATGAGGGATTGCTAGAGATTCCCAGGGTTCGTCTTCAGTCATCTGGGGCCAGAGCTTTTTCCTTTGTGAACCCAACCCTGTGGAATTCTCTACCTCGTCGGATTAGAGAGTGCCTGTCTGAGTCCTTTAAAACCGCACTGAAGAGTTATTTATTTGAATTAGCTTTTTGAATATAACATCTAGCTGTCCTGCTGCCTTTTAAATGTTTTATATTTGTATTTATTATTATGTGTTGTTATATTTGTTTTGTACTTGCGCTTTGGTACTTTGAAAAGCGCATTATAAATAAATATTGATTTTATTTGATTTTGTGCAGGGAAGTGATGAGAGACTGTGTTACTGGGTGATGTCTCATGGCCTTTAGATCTTACTTCGAGGAAGGCTCTTGCAGCAGGCCACACCTGTTGGACTAAGACGTCAAGCACTAGGACCACACAGAAAACTTCTAGCTAGCAGTCTACTACGGGTGACTGTCCCTGACGTCGGCATAGCCTATATAGGAGGACAGTCTCCCCAACACCTCAGTTCTTTTCCTGCAGTCGACCTGCACGCGTTGGACCTCAGTGGATGCTGCAGCTACAGTTGACCACCATTTCCCATGTGTACTTCGCTTTCTTATTTTTGTGTTTTCCTTAGTGCAAAACATTGAATTTTCTTTAACTTTATTTATAAGCTTTACTATTATACAATACTGCCAAATATTGCATAGGTAAGCACTTACATATATAAAATGCTCTTCGATTAAACAGAGAATACATCATTTTTACAGGTAGTAAGTTGTTATATTCCAAACACTGTTATAAAATGGGCTTTTAAAATCCAAGCTTCTGATTGGCTAGTACATCATCTGAGCCATGACCTTATCAGATGATATACTAGCCAACCAGCACTACTGTCCACATCAAAGACACCGCACAACAACAAATCAGTGATCTTTCTGATCAGTAAACAAAAACTTCACTGACAGAGCTTACTGAAGAGGACGGGGGAAGAACTCGTCATGGAAGTAGACACTATCAGACTTCAACTCACCACAACCTGTCAAAGAAACTACTGTAAAACAAAAATCCTGACTATGTGCAAACCGTTACAGCAGAAATACTACGTGCAAGTTATTTTTTTCCTAAAATAACAGATTAGCGCGTGTAAAGAAACCACCGAAATCTTATCGTCGGCAGGTCAGCACAAAGTACCTCAGGTTTCCTGAAGAAATGTCAGAATATGCCAGTAGTAACTTCCACTTAAATCTGAATGAAATACTCACCAACCTGGCACCAAATGAAAACAGCAGCACTCCTGTCACTGTAGCACCTGACAGCCCTGTCATCCAGCCATCTACCTCAAGCAGTGTCACAGCGCTTCAGCCAGGTACTAGCACAGCAGTTCCTCCTATCCTGGAAAGCTTCATAGATGCCACTGAAGTAGCACAAATCAGTCAAGGCACAGTGCCACAGCAGACCAACAGTCAGCCTGTAAAAAGAAAAAGCAAAATAACACAACAGAATTCTCCGATCTGACACCAGAACAACTCCAGCAGCTAGAAAGACAAAAAGATGAGCAAAATACAAAAAAACAACTCAATGTAAAGCCTAGAGAGGATAGCACCATCAGAACTGTATAATCTTAAGAAAGTTCTATGCCGAAATTCAGCAGGCAGATGGCACACAATACAGCCTTGCAAGCTTAATAGCTTTACGTGCAGGTCTCAATCTCATATAAATAACCCTCCAATCAGCAGAAACATAAACCTGCATAGCCACCCAGTCTTTAACCCAGCAAATAACATATTTTCTGCTGTACTAAAAAAATATAGGCGTGAGGGCAAAGACAGAGCAGACCACCACCCTGCCGTTGGTGAACAGGACTTAGCGACTCTGAAAACCTCTGCAGCTCTCTCCCCCAATACCCCCCATGACTTACTATTGAAAGTTTGGCTAGATATACAACTCTGCATAGCTTGTAGAAGCAGAGAGGGACTCTGGCAATTAAAACTGGAACATTTTCAAATCAAACTAAACAAACAAGGAGCCAAATACATAACTCTGAGCTTCAACAAATTTACCAATAATCACAAGAAAAATGATTCTTCCAAACAGCAATACTGTGGCTATATACAGCTTGCCAGAAAACCCTCTGTGCCCCATAGAATCATTCAAGAAGTACTTGTCAAAACTTCCTCCAAATCCCCCAGCTTTTTACTGTCGTCCTTGAAAACTCCCAGAAACCCTCCTTCCAAATGCAGAAACATGGTACGCCCGCGAGCCTTTAGGCATAAACTACCTATCAAACCTTATGCCTAAAATCAGTAAAGAAGCTGGTCTAACTCACAGATATATAAACCATGCGGTTCGAGCCACAGCTGTACAACTTCTTTCAAGTGCTGGCCTACAAGCACGAGAAATAATGTCGGTGACCAGCATAAGGCCTAGTCAAGCCAGCGATCATATTGGGCAGCCACTCCTGAAGACCGCCAGCGCTGGAGTCACATATTAATGTCCAAAACCAAAGTACAGCACAAGACAGAAAATACCTCTCAACATGTTCAAAATACTGAAACTACACTCGTAGATCACAAAAACATCCAGCCATCCTGCAGCTTCTCCATGCATGCTGAAAACAGAAATACCATCACTTCCTCCTTCGAAATGAAGCAATCAGAATCAGGAACCCTCCAACCGAGCAGCATCATCCAAGAGTTTAAAGCGATAACAAAAAACTCTGCCTTTACCATTCAACACTGCGTTATGCAAAATGTTAAATTCATTAATTTGTCCAAATAAAAGCAATATTACACAAACATCCTATACATTTACAGTTACAAAAATCTTCACTTAAAGTTACCAAACTGTTTAACAGCACCTGTCTTTCTACATAAACGTTTACTTTAAAATTTAAGTGCTGTAAAACAAGGTTCAACAGTTTGTTTCATACTATTTTAAAAGTATTAACTGCTCAGTTAGAGTATCAAAAACAGTTATATGGGACTGTTTTTTCTCTAAACTGAAAAAGCCTGTTAATTTATCAACTTTATTCACAATTCAATAAAAAAAAAAAAGTTAAACTATGAAAATACCTCCTCACTTTCATTTAGCCCATTTTATAAGTGCAGTAACACACTCCGAGGTGTGGGTTACGTGCTGATAAGAGCACGCCTAGGTGCATAAGGCACTAGTACACATCTAGGCGTGCTCTTATCAGCACGTAACCCACACCTTGTCATGTGTTATTGATTGCTTACTACACATGGGGGGATTCCATTACAGTGTGTATAAGTATATTCCCTAAAACTAAAACTAAACATATTAAAAGCCAATCGCTGCCATGAGCGGGAGAAACAAATCAGTAAATAGTATATAAGATTGTGTACCCTAAACAGAGCAAACGGGTTTATTCCCCCATAAACAATATCTAGTCAAAACCTATTCAAACAACATGAAGTCTTGCTATATTATAGACATTAGCAGTTTGTTCCAGCTCTAGAACTGCCCCGGAGTGAAATGGTCAAAACCATTCCAAAATAGAATTTTGGCACGAGAGCAGCTCTATCTGTGTCATTTCAAACTTGAACTGTCAGATTCTTTACTCCGCCTCAGTGAACAGTCGCTCCGGAGATTTCTCCTTCTGCTCGGTTCATTTCTCGGTTTAAAAGTGTTTTCTCGGTTGGATTTAACCGAGAATAGTTTTATTTTAACCGCAAAAAACGTTGAGTTCAAGCTCTATCTGTGGTAACGTAAGTAAATGAAGGTTTTGTCTGTGTGGAACTTGTAAGTTATCGGTTCGGTTTGAACCGATCAGTGGAGTTTAAAACTCATTTAAAACTAAAGTTACTATTTTAGAGTACGGTTCCGGTTCTTATCGGTTCTAAAAAAGCAGTTTATTACGTTTTTCCAATACCAGTGACAGGTTAGGAACCGATAAGAGGTGTCTTGCCTAGCACTGCCGTTAAAGGGCAAGTTTTTGGTTAGGCAGGCTTTATGTCTGAGAAACCCAAAAGAAAAACGAGGCCCATTGGGTTTCAACACTGTGATGTTTGTGGGGAAGTCTTTGCCAAGGCTGACCCACACACCACATGTGTTTATTGTCTGGGGTTTGACCACCTCCAGTCAGACTGCCAGGTATGTAAGAATTTCCTGCAGCCACCCTGGAAAAAGATTGGGCAGGCTCAGGGAACAAGAGGCCAAAAGTCCGCTGACCGGATGGCCAGCCTGGTTCGGTGCCAACCGAACAGAGGGAATGCCCTCTGACCAGGGCCAGACTTCCTCGGGCAAAGAAAAGCTGGTTCTGAGGAACCAATTCCAGTAAAGAAAACAAGAAAATCAGCAGGTCTGGAGTCCAAAATTCCTTCTCCAACTGCTGCAGAGATAACAAAAGCCATACAAATTGTCCAGTCACTGTCTCAGGGTCCGTCCGAACCACCACTATCTGGTAAAGGTCGGTTCGACCGGTCCCAGTGGTTCAGGATTATGATATTGAGGAATTTTATGAACCAGAGGAGGGGGAGGAGGATTATGAACAGTATGAATGTGGCTGGGAAGGTCTGGGTGTGCCCATTGAACCGGACGTCTCCCCAGACAGACCTTTAGAATCTACCCCTATGCTGTCTGAGTCCCCATCTCATTTTATGTTTTATAAAAAAGTTGCTGAAACCCTCCAGCTTCCTTTAGAAGAGGCTGTGGATGAGCAAGAGGAGCCTGATTTTGTAGAAATGATGGATATTCCAGAGTCTAGGAGATTGTCTATTCCTTTACATAAGTCTTTTAGGAAACAAACAATTAAAATTTTAAAAGCTCCTAATTCAAACACCATGAAGTCTTGCTATATTATGACATATAGCAGTTAGCCACAGCACTTGAACTGCCCCGGAGAGGAAGGAGTTAACTCCAGGCTGACTGGAGTTCCAAGCGCGAGCGCCTTGCTGAAAGCTCTATCTGGCTAGTTTCAAATTGAAACTGTCAGATTCTTTACTCGCTTCACTGAACAGTCGCTCCGGAGATCTCTCCTTCAGCTCGGTTCATTTCTCGGTTCAAGCAGTGTTTTCGGTTCATTTGAACGGCAAAGTAATTATTTTACGCATTTCGGTTCAAAGCTCTATCTGGTAAACCGTAAGTACAAGATTTTAAAGTCTGTGTGGAAATTCATTATCGATTCGGTTTTGAACCGATCGGTTTGCAAAATACTAATTTTAAACAATAATTTGGGCTTTTAGAGTGCGGTTCCGGTTCTTATTGGTTCTAAAAACCTAACTTTTAAATTGGGTTTTCAAATACCAGTGACACGGTTAGGAACCGATAAGGGTGTCTTGCCTGGCACTGCCATAAAAAGGGAGAATTTTTGGATAGGCTGGCATTATGTCTGAGAAACCCAAAAGAAAACCGGGCCCACTGGGTTTCAACACTGTGATGTTTGTGGGAAGCCTTTGCCAAGGCTGACCCACACACACTGTGTTTATTGTCTGAGGCTGACCACCTCCTGTCAGACTGCCAGGTGTGTAAAATTTCCCTGCAGCCACCCTGGAGAAAAGATTGGGCGGCTCAGGGAACGAGAGGCCAAAAAGTCCGCTGACCCGGATGGCCAGCCCGGTCCAGCACCCACTGGACCAGAGGGAGTGCCCTCTGACCAGGGCGAGACTTCCTCGGGCAAAAGGAAGGCTGGTTCTGAGGAACCGGTCCCAGTAAAAAAATCTAAGAAATCAGCAGGTCTGGAGTGCAAGATTGCCTCTCCAACTGCTGCAGAGATAGCTAAAGCCATACAGATTGTCCAGTCACTGTCTCAGGGACCGGCCGAACCACCAACAGCTGGCAAAAGGTTGGTTCGTTCGGTTCCAGTGGTTCAAGAGTATGATGTTGAGGAATTTTATGAACCACAGGAGGGAGGAGATTTTGATCATTATGTATGTGGCTGGGAGGGTCTGGGCGTGCCCATTGAACGGACATTTCTCCAGACAGACCATTAGAATCTCCCCCTATGCTGTCTGAGTCCCCTTCTCATTTTATGTTTTACAAAAAGGTTGCAGAAACCCTCCAGCTTCCCTTGGAAGAGGCTGTGGATGAGCAAGAGGAGCCTGATTATGTTGAGATGATGGATATCCCAGAGTCTAGGAGGTTGTCTATTCCTTTGCATAAGTCATTTAGGAAGCAAACAACAAAAATTTTAAAAAATCCTCATTCTGTCCCTCCTGTAGATAAAAAAATGGACAGAAGGTATACTTTATCAGGCCCTGATACAGACTTCCTCACTGAGCAGTGTAGTCATGTAGGTGTGGTACAAGCTGCAGCCTGTGACAAGGCTAATATTCCCCTGGCCTCACATCCTCCTGATAAGGATTCCAGGAAGATTGATGCCATGGCGAAAAAACAATATATGGCAGCTTCTTTGGGACTCAGGCAGGCAAATTATATGAAACATGTGGCTAGAATATCAGAAATCTAGATGGGATACAGTGTTGCAGTTAGCCAAGCAGGCCCATGGCCAGCTGGCTAGTGATGGAACAGGTGGCTGCTGATGGCATTGAAGCCTCTAAAGTTCAATTTCATACTGCTGTAGATGTTAATGATGTTTCCTCTAGGGTCATGGCCACTTCTGTAGCTTTCCGTAGGTTGGCATGGCTCAGGTGCACTAATCTGTCACAGGATACTCAGTCAAAGGCTATGGATTTTCCTGTGGTGGGAAATTCTCTGTTTGGAGAGCAAGCGGAAAATTATATGAAAAGATGGATGAATACAGAACTACCTACAAAAGTGCCCAGGCCAAGGGAGGCATGCCACTCCACAGAGGCACACTCCCAGAGGTAGGGGCAGGCCTTTCCACAGGCCTTTTATCAATCCCAAGCCTCCTCTGCTTTTGCACAGAGGTTTTTTCAGAGGCAGAGGTAGGCAGGCGGAGGTAAACCGTCCCCACCCCTCAGCCTAAGGCTACTGCCAAGCAGGCACCCTGATGGGATGCCCAGGGCCGATTCTCCTGTACCAGTTGAGGCAGGTTGGCTTATTTCAGCCAGAACTGGGTGTCCCTAACCCGGACAAATGGGTTCTTGGGTAGTAAGCCAGGGTCTGGTTCTCAGCTTCAAACAGTTTTCCAAAGATGAGAACCAGACATTTTCCACCTGCAAGCCCTTTAGAGGCCCTTGCTTTGGAAGCAGAGATCTCTTCCCTCCTAGACTGCAAAGCAGTGGAAAGGGTTCCTCCTTGTCCATCAGGGCAAGGGCTGTACTCAGATACTTTCTTACCCCCCCAAAAAAGACAGGAGAATGGCGGCCCATTCTAGACTTAAGGTACCTGAACAAGCATCTTTTGAAACCAAAGTTCAAAATGTTAACTCTGGCAATGATTTTGCCCTCCCTCAGGCCAGGGGACTGGCTAGCCTCCCTGGACCTCAAGGATGCCTATTTTCATGTCCTGATCAGGTCTTCTCACGAAAGTACCTCAGGTTCGAACTGCCCTCAGGCCACTACCAGTTCAGAGCAATGCCCTTCGGTCTTACCTCTGCTCAAGGGTATTCACAAAATGTCTAGCTGTGGTAGTGGCTCATTTAAGAAGGCAAGGGTTGCTGTGTTTCCCTACCTGGACGACTGGCTCATTGTGGGTCAGTCCCCAGATCAGGTAAAATCCCACTTGCAAGTCACCCAGCAGCTTCTCACTTCCCTGGGATTCCTGCTGAATTTACCAAAGTCAGTTCTAGAACCAGTTCAGGTACTAACTTTCATAGGTGCGGAATTGGACACAAAGTTGGCCAGGGCATTTCTCCCCTCGGAAAGGTAGAGAAGCTGATTGCCCTGGCATCCTCTTTCACCCTGCGGGTCTCTCGACCAGCAAGGCACTTTCTGCAACTTCTAGGGCACATGGCTGCCTCCACAGCTGTAGTGCAAGGAGCAAGATTCCAGATGAGAGACATTCAGTTTCATTTGAGGGCCTATTGGTCCCAAAGGAGGGACCCCCTTACCAAATTGGTCCCAGTGACTCCAAACTCTGATTCTAGCTCTTCAGTGGTGGCAGGATCAGAGCAATCTAAGACTAGGGGTCCCCTTCATTCCCATTCTCATTCCTCACCCTCACCACGGATGCCTCCTTGCTGGGGTGGGAGGCGCACATGGGCGACCTTTCCACTCAGGGAGTGTGGTCCCCCAGGAATCTCTGCTCCACATCAACTCTGTTGGAACTCAGAGCTGTCTTTTTAGCTCTTCAGGTTTTCTCAGCATCTGTCCAGAACAAAGTAGTTCAGGTCAGGACAGACAACACCACAACAATGTGGTACATCAACAAGCAAGGGGCACTCGGTCATCAGCCTTGTGCACGAAGCAATGAAGTTGTGGTCTCTGGCTTACTCCTGAACACCTCCTGATAGCAGTTCACCTTCCAGGGAAGGACAATGTCCTAGCGGATGCCCTCAGCAGGATTTCTCAGGGTCCATCACGAATGGTCTCTGAATCCCTAGTGCTGGGGTCAGTTTTTGCCAGATGGGGCACCCTCAGATAGATCTTTTGCAGCCCCAGACAACCACCAACTTCCTCTGTTCTGTTGCAGGCCTCCAGTGATGGGCTCAGTCCCCTGGGCCCTTTCTGTTGGATTGGAAGGGAAGTTCCTGTATGCCTTTCCCCTTCCCCTTCTTTTCAGGGTGTTAGTAAAATCAGATCCCAGCCCTGCAAAGTGATTCTGATTGCACCAGACTGGGCCAGACAACCCTGGTACCCACTGCTTCTGTCCCTGACAGTCCACCCTCCCTGGGCCTTCCCAGGGTCCACAACCTGCTGACCTGTGCACAGGGAGAGTGTGGTATCGGACCTCAATCCCTCCACCTCAAGGCTTGGCTCTTGAGGGTTAGAATTGCTGAATTACACCTTTCTCAAGTGTCCTTGATATTTTAAAGGCCTCTAGGAAGCCTTCCACTAGGGCCACTTATAATTCCAAATGGAAGAGGTTCTCCATCTGGTGTTCTGGGAAGCAAATTGTCCCAGAATCTGCTGATTTGCCCATTTTGCTGGACTACTTGGTCCATCTTAAATTCCTTAGGCCTCAGGCCAGCTACCTTAAAGGTTCATCTGGCAGCTGTCTCTGCTTTTATATCAGCAGGAAAGCCTGCCTCCCTTTCTTCTCACCCTGTGTTTTCCAAGTTTTTTAAGGGGTTACTTCACACTAACCCTCCTTTTCGGGACCAGCCCCTGCCTGGGACCTTAATGTTTGCATTGCTCAGTTAATGCAACCCCCTTTGAGCCTCTGTCTTCAGCAGACCTTAAGTTCTAACTTGGAAAACTGTTTCCTAGTGGCTATCACTTCTGCCAGGCGCATAAGTGAGTTACAAGCCCTGTCAGTGGAAAAGATTTTATTTCTTTTCACAGAGATAAGGTAGTCCTCAGGACTAACAGAAAGTTTTACCTAAAGTGGTTTCAGATTTCCATCTAACCAATCCATCTCCTTCAGTATTTTTCACTGAGCATTCTTCCTCGGGTGAGAGGAGATTGCAAGTTGGACATTAAAAGAGCTTTAAGCTACTATTTGGAGAACCAAGGGTCACAGGTTGAATCCTCAACTCTTCCTTACCTATGGCGAGGTTGGCAAGAAACCTGCCACTAAGAGGACAATTGCCAGGTGGATTGTCTCTTGTATCCAATTTTGCTACCAAAACTAGGTAGAGAACCCCCTCAGGACTGAGGGCCCACTCCACCAGGGTACAGCTGCATCTCTAGCGGCTGCTAGAGATATTCCATTCTGGAAATCTGTCAAGCTGCTACCTGGAAAACAGTTCACACCTTTACCAAGCATTACTCCCTGGATGTCCAGTCCAGGAGAGATGCTCGGTTTAGCACACCTGTGCTTCAGAGCCTATTTCCTAAGTAGGTTCTGGCCCTCCTCCATGGAGGTACTGCTGTGTAATCTGCATATAGTCATAATATAGCAAGACTTCATGGTGTTTGAAGAAAAAATTACTCACCTTAGTAATTGCTTTTCTTCTCATGGAGTCTTGCTATTATGACCACCCAACCTGCCCTCTCAGAACTTCTACTTGGGTAGGGGTTGGCAAATTAGTGCAAGCACTGTGTCATGCCATTATAGTCTTTTTCCTTTTCCTTTTCTTTAGGATTAGGAAACTAGGTATTTCTGTTTTTAGTGTAGGTTTGGCCCCCCTCCTGGACTTGGTCTTTGGGGAGGGGGGCCTAATAGTGCTTGTAGGGGTGATGTTGTTGTTGTTGTATTGTTATTTCTACTAGTAGGTAGCCATTTGGCTAGTGTAGAGTTTTTCCACACAGACTTTTGCTTAGTGTTGGCTCCGTAAAGATCTGACAGTTTCAATTTGAAACTAGCCAGATAGAGCTTTCAGCAAAGCGCTCGCTTGGAACCCAGTCAGCCTGGAGTTAACTCCTTCCTCTCCGGGCAGTTCAAGTGCTGTGGCTAACTGCTAATTGTCATAATATAGCAAGACTCCATGAGAAGAAAAGCAATTACTAAGGTGAGTAATTTTTCTTCTGTGCCTCCTGTAGATAAAAAGATAGACAGAAGGTATACATTGTCAGGCCCTGATACAGAATTCCTTTCTCAGCAATGCAAAGTCATGTTGGGTAGTTCAGGCTGCTGCCTGTGATAAAAACTAATATTCCCTTGACTCCACATCCTCCTGACAAGGATTCCAGGAAGATTGATGCCATGGCAAAAACAGTATATGGCAGCTTCCTCTGGGACTCAGGCAAGCAAGTTATATGGCTTATGTAGCTCAGGTATCAGAAATCTAGATGGGATACTGTTATGCAATGGCCTAGCAGGCCCATGGCCAGCTGGCTAGTGAACTAGAACAGGTGGCTGCTGATGGCATTGAAGCCTCTAAGGTTCCGTTTTCATGCTGCTGTGGATGTTAATGATGTTTCCTCTAGGGTCATGGCCACATCTGTAGCTTTTAGTAGGATGGCCTGGCTCAGGTGTACTAGTTTGTCTCGGGATACCCAGACTAAGGCTATGGATTTTCCTGTGGTGAAAATTCTCTGTTTGAAGCAGACAGAGAATTACATGAAGAATGGATGAATAGGACTACTTACAAGAGTGCCCAGGCTAAGGGCGGCAAGCCATCCTCAAAGGCATGCCCCCCAGAATAAGGATAGAGCCACAGGCCTTCTCTGCCAGACTCGGCCTCCTCTGCCTATGCTCAGAGGGGCTTCTTCAGAGGCAGGGCAGGCGGGGGTGGGCAGACCTGCTCCCACCCCCAGCCTAAAGCTCCTGACGAAACAGGCACCCTGATGGGGTGCCAGGAGCGATGCTCACTGTTGCCAGTGGGGGCAGGCTACAGCTTACTTCAGTCAGAATTGGGAAACTTCTAACCTCAGACACAGTGGGTTTGGAAAGTAGTAAGCCAGGTCTGGTTCTCAGCTTAAAAGTTTCCAAGTTGAAAGCAAGACTTTTCTACCTGCAAGTGTTGAGACCCTTGCTCTGGAAACAGAGTCTCACATCCTGTGCGCAGCTCTCAGAGCAGTGAGAAAGGGTCCTCTGCATCAGGGCAGGGTCCTATTCAGATACTTTCTTACCCCAAAAGACAGGAGAATGGCGGCCCATTTAGATCTCAGATATCTGAACAAGCATCACTGAAACCAAAGTTCAAAATGGTAACTCTGGCAATGATTTCACCTTCCCTAAGGCCAGGGGACTAGCTAGCCTCCCTTGGACCTCAAGGATGCCTATTTCCATGTCCTAATCAGAAGATCCCATGAAAGTAACCTCAGATTGAGACTGCCCTCAGGTCACCACCAGTTCAGAGCAATACCCTTCGACTACCTCTGCTCCAAGGTATTCAGAGTGTCTAGCAGTGGCAGTGGCCCACTTAAGGAAGCAGAGTTTTTGTTTTCCCTATCAGGCAGCTGACATTGTAGGCCAGTCCCAGGACAGTAAATCTCACCTGCAGGTCACCAGCAGCTTCTCACCTCCCTGGGTTTTCTGCTAAACCTGCAAGTTGGTTCTGGAACCAGTCCAGGTACTCACCTATCTTCCTGGACATAAGTCTCACCACTCATTCACTAGTGGGATGGCGCCCGGGCTTCGGACCCATCGGGGAGCAAAACTTTTGCTGGAGAGATTAGTAGCGAGAGATGGCGGCTACGAGGCATGGGCGCCATGAGCAATGACTCCAAGCGGCAATGACCATCTCGGCGGCGACTCTCCAGCGCATCAGTTTCCACCACGAGTCTGCGCTTCAGTGACGTCGCTCGCCTGTACCCAGTCAAACTAAGCGCATAGTTTTCAGTTTATTTTTTGTAACATGTATCGATGTATATATTATTTATTCTATTTTATAACCGAAATTTAACTTACTTGAAGTCTCGGCCTACTGGGGAGTGACCATGAGCAGGTCAGGTGATGGGAGACTTGTGTAACTGTTCAGTCACAGGGCTAGGTCAGTCAGCCTCCTTCTCCTCAACGGGGGTTCCGACAGCGGTCGTCCGATGCCGGGGGATGGCGGTCCCCGTCGGCATAAAATAAGCGAGTCGCATTCTCGACACCCGTTAAACGACTCTTCTTGCCACAGGTCAAAAGAAAACATACTAAAGGCAGCCCTCTGGTATGTCTAAGCGTCGACGGTCGGTTATAGTAGCTGAATTGCGTTCTCCTTCTTGGCGAATCGCCAACTGCTGGTGACGATAAATCGCAAACGAGCCCCTCCGCCTAGGTAGGGCTCTAGATGAGCAGTTTCATCAGTGGGCGCTCTTATGGGCGATGGGCTCGAGTTGGTTCTCCTGCCTGGCTCGGTTGCCCGACCCCGGGCTCCTCCAGCGTCAGGTGAGGCGGTTGGACCTTCTAATCTGACGCCTTCTTCAGTGCCCAGTGATCCAACAAGTGTCCCCCACAGCTGCGGCGCGAGGCCACACCGTGCCATGTCTCCTGTTTTTCTCTAGCTTTCCAGGTTCCTGGGGCATTTCAGCGCTTCCATGGTCTGTTGGCTTATGGGGAATTGCGTTTTTGGGGTGCAGCTCTTGTGCGGCGCCGCGTAGTCCCAGCGCTGTTGGGTCTAACCGGTGCGTTGGCACCGCCGCTGCGATGCCGTGTGCACTCTTGATGGCCGTGCCCCTCGCAGTACCCGTTTCAACCAGTTTGCCTTCTCGGTCGCCGGGGACCTCGGGGACTCTCCTTGTTTCTCTGCTATTCCTCCTCTCCTAATTTTCACTCCTTTCCTGTCCAAACAGTCCTTTCTGGACCATCAGGAGATGATGTTGAGCCTGACCCAGACCTTGGTTGGGTGAAGTGGAGAAACAGGATCTTTCTTTGCTACAGAGCCTGTGGTCGAGGACCTGTCCTTTAAGTCTCTGTTGAAGAACCTGAGATCCACTCTTTCTCTCCAGACTACAGACATCGATCCTGGGAAGATATTAAGACTCCAGTACCTTCATGCTTCGGAGATCCCTACAGATTTGACTCCTCCGATCCAGCCTTCCTTCGAGACGCTGTCTCAAATGGTATGGAATAATCCTGCTCTTATTCCCTCAGTGGCTAAATCCATTGATAAGAAGTATTCAGCTCCCAAGGATCGTCCCATTTTGGCATCCCAAGCCCTTGCGGATCCTATTGTAGTCCTGGCAGAGAATGACAAAGGTCGTTCTTCCTCAAACTACTACAGCTCGACCTATTAACAAAGAGTCTCGTAAGATTGATACATTAGGTAAGAGAGTCTTTGCTGCCTCCACTCTAAGTATGCGTATTGCCAGTTATCAAGGCTATTTTTCTCAGTATGAGTATATCCTGTGGCACTCTTTGAAAAGAATGGTTGAAGCTCTTCCGGATTCGGACTCCAAGTCAGAGCTTCTTCTGACCGTTACTAGGGGTATTGAGTCCAATAACCAACAGGTCAAAGCCGCTATGGACGCTTTCGACACTGCTTCTCGCTCAGCAGCCGCAGGTATTTGTACTCGGCGCCATTCCTGGCTGCGTACTTCTGGCTTCACGAATGATGCTCAGCAGCAGGTAATGGCGCTGCCCTTTGATGGCTCCTTTCTTTTCGGCCCTCAGGTGGAACAAGCCTTAGAGGCCACTCAGAAGACTAGGTCGGCCATTAAGTTGGCCAGACCTCCGCCTGCTCCCTCTCGGGGGCATGTGAACAGACGTCAGTTTCATAGTCGTCAGTCCTTTCGAGGCAGAGGCAGGGGAAGCTTCCATAAAAGCCAACCTGCCCAACCTCAAAAGAAAGCGCAGCAGAAAGCGAAGGGGCCTAAAGCCCCCAGCGCCACCTTATGAATTGCTGGCCCAAGTTCCATCCACATCTGCCCGAGGTGGAACTTCTCCTCCGTGGAGGTCTCATGTACTTCTACAACCAGTGGAAGTCCATAACCTCGGACAAATGGGTCCTTCGGATAATTCTGAGGTTATTCTCTCAATTTTTGAAACCCCCGAATTGTCCTCCCAGGCGACAACCCAGGTTGTCGGCCTCTCAGTCAGACCTCCTCACCCGAGATCCAGGGCCTTCTAAGCAACAGGGCAATAGAACTGGTGCCCCGCATTCATGGAAGCACAGGGTTCTACTCCCATTACTTCCTGGTTCCAAAGAAATCTGGGGAATGCGCCCATTCTAGACCTCAGAAAGTTAAACAAATTTCTCCCCAGGAGAAATTCAAAATGATTTCCCTAGGTACCCTGTTACCCTTGCTGCATCAGCACGACTGGCTGGCCTCCTGGATATGCAGGATGCCATCAGCATATCCATCCACCCGACCCACATCAAGTTCCTCAGGTTTGTAGCTTTGGGTCAGCATTATCAGTTCAGAGTCCTGCCCTTTGGGCTATCCTCGGCGCCTCGAGTTTTTACAAAGTGTTGTGCAGTTCTCGCGGCGCATCTCAGGAAAGTCGGACTCCGAGTGTTTCCCTACCTGGACGATTGGCTTCTAGCAAGCCCTTCCAGCCAAGGGACTTTGGAAGCCGTGCAAACGACTTCTCGTCTTCTCACGTCCATGGGAATTCTGCTGAATTTGAAAAAATCACAACTGCAGCCCTCCCAGAGGCTCCTTTTCATAGGGACGCTTCTAGACACCTCTTCCGCGAAGGCTTTCCTTCCAGAGGACAGAAGACTCGACATCCTTCGGATGGCCCGTTACATCGGGGAGAACCAATCGGTTACAGCTCTCTCGATGCAACGCATGTTGGGTCTCATGGCGTCCTCGGTGTTCACTGTACCCCTGGCCCGGTTGCACATGAGAACCACCCAATGGATGCTCTCCACTCAGTGGTCTCCGACCTCTCACCCCCAGTCTTATCCCATCAAGGTGACGGGCCCTTGAGGTCTCTCACCTGGTGGTCTCAAGAAACAATCTCCTGGAAGGTTCCCCTTTGCTCCCCGGATCATCAGATCTCCATCACCACAGAGCATCGCTAATGGGATGGGAGCTCACTGTCTCTCCTCCACACTCAAGGTGTATGGACTCAGTTGAAACTCATCTCACATAAATGTCCTGGAGATGAGGCGGTCCTCCTGCAATCCGAGCTCTGAAGGATATCCTTTGTCACAAGAACATTCTCCTTCAAGCGGACAACAAAGCTGTGATGTATTACATCAACAAGCAAGGCGGTGCTCATTCTTACCCCTTTGCAGGAAGCAATGAGGGTGTGGGAGTGGTGCTTGGAGCACAAGTCTCTGATTCAAGCGGTTTATCTGCCAGGTATACAAAGCGATCTAGCAGATCACCTCAGCAGAGCAGGCAGACCCTCACAGGTGGTCTCTCGATCCAGCCGTGGCTCGGTCCTGTTCAAAGAGTGGGGACTCCAGACCTGGACCTTTTGCATCCCCACTCAACATAAAACTGCCTCTCTTCTGCTCCAGAAATCCAGGGCCTGGCATTTTCTGTCAGGATGCGTTCAGGCTGCGGTGGACAAAGCGCTTTCTTTACGCCTTTCCACGACTTCCTCTAATCCAGAAGTTCTCCTCAAGTTCGAGTCTCAGGGGACCAAATGATTCTCATTGCTCCTCTGGCCTCGGCAACTATAGTTTCCTCTGCTCAACAGTATGTTGGCAGCCTCTCGAGACCACTTCCCTTGCAAATCAGTCTTTTGACTCAGGGTTCGTTGGTCCATCCCAACCTGAAATCACTTCACCTTCATGCTTGGCTCCTGAAGAGGTAGAAGTGAATCGATTCAACGTCTCTCGTAGAGTCTCGGACATCCTTCTGGCTGTGCGGAAGCCAGCCACCCGAAAAACGTACGCTTCCAAATGGAAACGCTTTTCTCTCTGGTGTGCAAAGTCCTCTTGGAATCCCTTTTCCTGTCCTCCTGACAAGGTTCTGGAGTATCTTTTGGACCTATCAAACTCAGGTCTCCAGTACTCCACAGTTAAAGTTCACCTTAGTGCCATCTCAGCGTTCCATGAGCCGGTTTCTTCCTTGACTCTGGCTCAGTTACCTATAGTGAAGAGATTTCTTAAAGGATTCTTCATACCAGACCCCTGTTAGGCATCCAGTTGCAAGCCTGGGACATTAACCTGGTGCTGGACATGCTCACTCCAGAGCCTTTCGAGCCCTAGCTACCTGTGAGCTAAAATTTCTTACCTGGAAGACTGCCTTCCTGGTGGCCATTACCTCAGCCCACAGGGTCTCGGAGATTCATGCCTTGGTGACGGACCTCCGTATACTGTATTCCATAAGGACAAGGTAGTTCTCGTACTCATCCTAAATTTCTTCCCAAGGTTGTGTCAGAATTCCATCTAAACCAACCTCTGGTACTTCCCTCTTACTTAGCTAATTTCCAAAATGAGGGAGCGATCTCTTCATTCCTTGGATGTTAAGAGAGCCTTGCGGTTCTATTTAGATAGAACCAAGAATTTTGCAAGACTCAGCAACTGTTTGTTTCTTTCAGCGACACCGGCTGGGTCAACCCGTCGCTATTAGATGCATCTCATCATGGTTAGTGGCATGCCTCGACATTGCTACTCCATGGCTCAAGTTAAATTGGAGGGTAGAGTGTACGCCACTCTACTAGGCGGTCGCGCATCTTTAGCGGAGATTCAGCAATGTTCCAATCATGGATATCTGCAACGCCGCCTACCTGGAGCTCAGTGCATACCTTCGTTAAGCATTATGCACTGGATGTTCATGCCAGGCGACATTCTCGGCCTGCAGAACTATCCTTAATGGCTTCTATCTTAGGCGCGTGAGCTCTGGCTCTCCTGCCGCCCTTTTGGGGATTATCAGCTTGGTACTCTCCCACTAGTGTGAATGAGTGGTGGAGACTTATGTCCAGGAAGATATGAAAATTACGTACCTACCGTAATTCTTGATCTTCTTGGACGAGTCTCCACCACTCATTCACACGCCCACCCTCCATCCCCCGAGCTCACCGCTGTGTTGGTCTTCACTCCCTCAAATCTTTAGGCCGTGAGGACTTCTTTGCTGACCCTTCTACACGGGTCGTATGGACTATCTTATGTCCGTTTTTAAGGTTAGATTTACTCTTTACATTAGTTCTGTGCACCTCCTTGGTAAAAAAAGTACTGAGGCGGTTGGAGGTGCGTCGCCGAGATGGTCATTGCTGACCTCGAAGGCCACCAAGGCGCCATGCCTCATGGGCGCCATCTCTCGCTACCAATTCCCTCCAGCAAAAGTTTGTTCCCGATGGGTCCTAGTGCCTCCGGCGCTAGTCCCACTAGTGTGAATGAGTGGTGGAGACTCGTCCAAGAAGATCAAGAATTACGGTAGGTACGTAATTTTCATTTATAGGGGCAGAATTGGACACAAAGCTAGCCAGAGCCTTTCTTCCCCCAGAAAGGGTAAGGAATTTAGTGGCTCTGGCCTCTTCCTTCACTCTGCAGGTCTCTCAACCAGCAAGACACTTTCTGCAGCTCCTGGGGCACATGGCTGCATCCACAGCTGTTGTGCAGGGAGCCAGATTTCAGATGAGAGACATTCAGTTTCACTTGAGAACCTTTGGTCTCAGAGAAGAGACCCCTTTCCAAGTTGGTCCCAGTGATCGAACCTTGATCCTAGCTCTCCAGTGGTGGCAGGATCAGAGCAATTTAAGAGCTGGGGTCCCTTCATTTCCTTCTCACGACTTGACTCTCACTACAGATGCTTCCCTTCTGGGTTGGGAGCCCACATGGGCGACCTTTCCACTCAGGGAGTTTGGTCCCCCAGGAATCTCTGCTCCACATCAATTTGCTGGAACTCAGAGCTGTCTTTTAGCTCTTCAGCTTTTCTGCATCTGTCCACGATAAGGTGATACAAGTCAAAACAGACAACACCACAACAATGTGGTACATCAACAAACAGGGGGGCACTCGGTCTTGGCCTTGTGCACCGAGGCAATGAAGTTGTGGTCTCTGGCCTATTCCCTGAACACTTCCTCATAGCAGTTAATCTTCAGGGAAGGGACAATGTCTAGCGGATGCCCTCAGCAGGATTTCCCAGGGCCATCCACGAATGGTCCCTGGATCCTCAAGTGCTGAGGATAGTTTTTGCCAGGTGGGGCATCCCTCAGATAGATCTTTTTGCAGCCCCAGACAATCACAAACTTCCTCTGTTCTGTTGCAGGCCTCCAGTGCTGGGCTCAGTTCCCCTGGATGCCCTTCTTCTGGATTGGGAGGGGAAGTTCCTCTATGCTTTCCCCCCCCTTTCCTCTCCTATTCAAAGTACTAGTCAAAATCAGATCTCAGCCTTGCAGGGTGATTCTGATTGCCCCGGATTGGGCCAGGCAGCCCTGGTACCCACTCCTTCTGTCTCTGACAGTCCATCTTCCCCTGTGCCTCCCCAGGAATCACAATGTGTTGACTTGTGCCCAGGGAAGAGTTTGGTATCCGGACCTCAAATATCCCTCAACCTCAAGGCCTGGCTCTTGAGGAGTTAGAGTTTGCTGATTTACACCTCTCTCAGGGTGTTCTTGAGATCCCAAAGGCTTCCAGAAAGCTCTCCACTAGGGCTACTTATAGTTCTAAATGGAAAAGGTTTTCCATTTGTGTGCTGGGAAAAATATTTCCCAGAATCTGCTGAATTGCCCATTTTGTTAGATTACATGGTTTATCTTAATTCCTTGGGTCTCAGACCAGCTACCCTGAGAGTTCATTTGGCAGCTGTGTCTGCTTTTGTGTCAGCAGGAAAGTCATCCCCTTTCCTCTCATCCTGTGTTTTCCAAGTTTTAAGGGATTACTCATACTAATCCTCCCTTTTCGGGAACCGCCCTGCTTGGGACCTTAATGTTTGCATTGCCCAGTTAATGCAACCCCTTGAACCTCTGTCTTCTGCAGAGCTTAAGTACCTAACTTGAAAACTGTTTTTCATCGGCTATCACTTCTGCCAGACGATAAGTGAATTGGTAGCCTTGTCAGTGTGGAGACTGACTTTATTTCTTTCCACAGGGATAAGGTAGTCCTTAGGACTAATAGGAAGTTTTTGCCTAAGGTGGCTTCAGATTTCCATCTTAATCAATCTATCTCCCTTCCAGTATTTTCACTGATCACCCTCTTCGGGTGAGAGAAGGTTGCACAGCCTGGATGTTAAGAGAGCTCTTAGTTATTATATAGAGCTGCACTAAAGGTCACAGGTCCGAATCCCTCCAACTTTCCTTACCATGGTGAAGTTGGGAAAGGCAACCTGCCACCAAGAGATCAATAGCCAGGTGGATTGTCTCTTGTATCCAATTTTGTTATCAGAAACTGGGCAGAGATCCCTCTGGCTTGAGGGCTCATTCACCAGGGTACAGCGTGCCTCTAGCTGCTGCCAGAGATATCCCTTTATTAGAGATTTGCCAGGCTGCTACTTGAAAACGGTCACACTTTTACTAAGCATTACTCCTGGATGTCCAGGCTAGGAGAGATGCTCGGTTTGGCACAGCTGTTCTTCAGAACCTATTCCTAAGTAGGTTCTGGCCTCCTCCATGGAGGTATTGCTGTGTATTTCTGTTAATGTTTATAATATAGCAAGATTCATGTTGTTTGAAGAAAAATTACTCACCTTAGTAATGTTGTTTCTTCTAATGGAGTCTTGCTATATATAGACCTCCCAACCTGCCCCTCTCAGAACCTCTACTTGGTGGGTGCGGGCAACTTAGTGTGGGCACTACTTATGTCCTGTTAGCATTTTGTCCCCTTGGGACTTTGGGGTGTGTATGTATGCGGTGTGTGTTTTATTATACTTATGTTCCATTTTCATATTGTTAGAATGGTGTTAGTATTTCTGGTCCCTGACTTGAGTCTTGGGTGTTGGGACCATCAATGGTTGTTATTATTTAGGTAGCCATTTGGCTAGTGTAGGTTACAGCTTCCACACAGACCTTAGTGAGTTTGGCTCATAAAGATCTGACAGTTCAAGTTTGAAATGACACAGATAGAGCTGCTCTCGTGCCAAAATTCTATTTTGGAATGGTTTTGACCATTTCACTCTGGGGCAGTTCTAGAGCTGGAACAAACTGCTAATGTCTATAATATAGCAAGACTCCATTAGAAGAAACAACATTACTAAGGTGAGTAATTTTTTCTTTTAGGCAATCTTAGAAAAGTTCCCATCGACTGCAGACTGGTTGATTTCTGAAAAGATATATAGATGCTGTAGCTATCGTTACTGCCACCAGTAAATCAAAAATACCTCCTCCCTCCAAGCTTGGACCCATCGTAACGTGGCTGTGTAGCATTAAAGATCACAATTGTTAAAACAACCAGACAGGTGAACATTTAGTAATTAAACAGTAATACGGGCGTAAGAACGTCAGGCTGTAGTAAGATATATTATTTTAACTCTATATCACAACTGGTGATTTTACAGTTAGGAGCACTGAAATTGGGATAAATCGGTACCAGCACTAAGTCCCGCCTTTCTTCTGCTCCCTGGTAAAAAAAAGTCTGTTTGGCATGAGGGTGAAGAAGGGAGTTGAGGAGGGAGGTAAGTCTTGTGCATACAGATGGCCTTATGCCACATGGCAATGTCATTTTGATAGCGAAGTAGCGGACTTGGGACTTAGGCTCTTAAAGTACTGCCCAAATAGAAGAAAACTAATAGACAAATACCCAAATTCCCAGTCACAAGTCACGGACTGACGATTCCCTTAACAAACCAGGACAGTGAGTGTGCTTGTACCTCCAATGACAGATCATTAAACGATACCCTGAGGATCATTTTATTCAATCTCCTCTTTTTCCCCTTCGATGTCCGAGGTCCGCTGCTGGAATTCTTTTTCAATCATCTCAATTACTTTAGCAGCATCCTTGGGGTCTGAATTGATACTTTTTCTCCATATGCAATTTTTAAACTCACTGCCATAAGCAATGTATGGTGGACTCCCAACTGTCGCAGCCATGTACAAATTCCATCAAACCCCTTCCTTCTTTGTCTTGTTTCAAAACCGAGGTCAGGGAAGAGGTGAATTTTACTCCTTTGCCATTCGAAGGAACCTTTTTGTTTAGCTTTCAGCAAAAGACTGTCTCGCTCCAATACAGAGCTCAGAACTGCCAGTACTGTTCGGGATTGTAGTGCATTGGACTGAGAACGAGAGCGATAACCCCTTGGAGTAATTTGGTAGCACTTAATTATAGTAGGGGATACGGGGACTTGATAATGCTCACAGATCCATGTTTGAATGAAAATTGTTAGATTGTCCCCTTCAGTCCCCTCAGGTATCCCCAGAATACGGACATGTATCTCCCTGATGACATGCTACAGATTTTCCAACCTTCTCCTTAACAGTCCCGTTTCCCTCGTTAGCCCCGTTGCACCATTAAGGGCTTTATCGGCATTCTGTGTAGCTTTCAGAGTGTCTTCAGTAAGCATTCCAAGTTTGCTGTCCATAGCTTTCATCTGTGTTTGGAATTCTGCCATCCGTTTATCTATGGTTTGAATAGCTTTCAGCAAAGCGGCATTGGTAGGTTGACTGATATCCCCTTCGGTGTCATGCAGCTGTGTAGCCTTGCTTTTGCCCAGCTGCTGCTCCTTCGGCCAGGCTCCTTCTCCTCCTGCTGCCTTATTAGATCTTATCATAGTTGTTTCACCTTTTCAGCTTACGGACAAGTTTGGTATAATTATGCTCCGATCTGCGTCCTCTTACTGTTGGTATCAGTATTTTTGAAATGCCAGCATGTTAGAAATGTTTATTCCTTGATTTAATTACAGTTAACTGCAGAGCTTCCAAAAAGTGCTGGTTGTAGCTCGGCTGCTAGCGAGGCATCCCCCAAAAAGAATCGAATTTTCTGTGTTTCTTCAAGTCCCCCATCGAATTTTCTGTGTTTCTTTGAATCTTCCTGACCTAAGTCTCCACCACTCATTCACACTAGTGGGATTAGGGCGAGGCACTAGGACCCATCGAGCAAACTTTTTGCTGAGGGTCACATGAGAGATGGCGCCATGAGACACGCATACCAACAGCTGCGGCTCGAGCGAACGACCTTCTCGGGCGCCGACCCTCCAACCCGCCTTCAGTTCCTTTTTCCCCTACTGTCGAGTGCGCCTTTCAGTATACGACGCCGCTTGCCTGTTGGGAGTCAACTTCAAACTACGCTTAGTTTTCAGTTTGTTTTGTAACATTATCACGAAGTAGTATCGCTACTCTTATTCTGTTTCAAAATTTTTTCTAATATCTTAAATTTAATCTTACTTGAAGAAGTCTCGCCTACTTGACGGAGTCAACCATGAGCAGGTCAGGTGACGGTAGGAGACTTCGTATGAAAGCTGTTCAGTCAGCCGGGCTGGGTCCGTCAACCTCCTCTCAAGAAATCAGCGGGGTTCCGGCTAACGGTCAGTCCGGATGTCCGGGGATGGGCGGTCCCTCGTCAGGTACATAAAAATAAACGGTCGCTTTCACGCACCGCTCGCCTCGGCTTTCTTCGCCCACAGGTCAAAAAGAGAAGGCATCTCTCGAGGTCGCCTCTGGTATGTCTGCGCGTCCGACGGTCGGTTATCTTTGCTAGTTTCCGTCTCCTTCTTCGGAGTCGCCAACTTGACGGCTGCCTCGACATCGGAGCCCTCCCGCCTATAGGTAGGGCTCCAGATGAGCAGTTTCATCAGTGGCCGCCTATGGAGCGATGGGCTCGAGGTTGGTTCTTCTGCCTGGCTCGGTTGCCTCGAGCCTCGGCCCTCCGGCGATCAGGTAGGGCGGTTGGACCTTCCCAGTCGCCGGGGCCTTCTTCGGTGCCTCGTGTTCTGCTTAGGTGTTTCCCCACATGGTTGCGGGCGCAGGGGCCACACCGATGCCCTTATCTCCTGGTTTTGTCTCCTCCTCTTGCTTTCCAGGTTCCTGGGCTTTTCCGGCTGCTTTTCATGGAGTCTGTTGCTTGTCGGCGCCATTTTTGGTGCCGTGGGTCTTGATGGAGCCGCTCCGCTGCGGCTGTTGATCTGGGCGGGGCGCCTCGGCGGCGGCTTAGTCGGGCGGGCGCTGTGCGGCGCTTGCTGGCTTCGGGCGGCGCTGTGCGGCGTCCGGCTGGGGGGCGGCTGCTGTGGCGCTGGCTGGCTTGGTGGCGCTGGCTGGCTCGTGGCGCTGCTGCGCACTGGCCGGGCTTCGGTGAGCTGCATATAGGCGCCTGCTAGGCGCCGCTTGGGGGTTTATGTGCTGCCTATGGGCCACAGGCCTCTTGGCGCCTGTGGTGCCTCCTTGGTGCTGCCTTCGCCCGCTTTGCTGCCTCGGCGCTGGGGTCCTCGGTGACTCTCCTTGTTTTTCTGATATTTCCTCCTTCCAATTTTCATTCCTTTCCTGTCCAAACAGTCCTTTCTGGACCATCAGGAGATGATGTTGAGCCTGACCCAGACCTTCGTTGGGTGATGAAGTGAGGAAACAGGATCTTTCTTTACAGAGCCTGTGGTCGAGGACCTGTCCTTTAAGTCTCTGTTGAAGAACCTGAGATCCACTCTTCTCTCCAGACTACAGACATCGATCCTGGAAGATATTAAGACTCCAGTACCCTTCATGCATGCTCGAGATCCCTACGGATTTGACTCCTCCGATCCAGCCTTCCTTCGAGACGCTGTCTCAAATGGTATGGAATAATCCTGCTCTTAATCATTCAGTGGCTAAATCCATTGATAAGAAGTATTCAGCTCCCAAGGATCGTCCTATTTTTGGCATCCCAAGTATTTATGGATCCTATTGTAGTCCTGGCAGAGAATGACAAGGTCGTTCTTCCTCAACTACTTCAGCTCTCGACTTATTAACAAAGAGTCTCGAAGATTGATACATTAGGTAAGAGAGTCTTTGCTGCCTCCACTTTAAGTATGCGTATTGCCAGTTATCAAGGCTATTTTTCTCACTATGAGTATATCCTGTGGCACCTCTATGAAAGAATGGTTGAAGCTCTTCCAGATTCGGACTCCAAGTCAGAGCTTCTATTGACCGCTATTAGAGGTATTGAATCCAATAACCAACAAGTCAAAGCCGCCATGGACGCTTCGACACTGCTTCCTCGCTCAGCTGCTGTAGGATTTGCACCCACGCCATTCTCAGGCGCTCTCTCGGCTTCACGAAGGATGCTCAGCAGCAGGTAATGGCGCTGCCTTGATGGCACCTATCTTTTCGGCCCTCAGGTGGAGCAAGCCTTAGAAGCCTCCTAAAGACTAGATCGGCCATTAAATGGCTAGAACCTCCTACCGCCCCTCTCGCAAGGCATACGAACAGACGCTGCTTCTTAGTCGTCAGTCCTTTCGAGGCAGAAGCGAGGAAGCTTCCATAAAAGCCAACCTGCCCAACCTCAGAAGAAGACGCAGCAGAGTCAGGGGCCTAAAGCCCCCAGCGCCACCTTATGAGTTGTTGGCCCAAGTTCCATCCACACCTGCCCGAGATGGAACTTTTCTCCTCGTGGGAGGTCGCCTGATGTACTTCTATAACGCAGTGGAAGTCCATAACTTCAGACAATGGGTCCTTCGGATAATTCGCGAGGGTTACTTCTCAATTCCTCCAAATTGTCTCTCCCAGACGACAACCCAGGTCACCGGCTTCTCAGTCAGACCCCTCACCACCGAGACCGAGGGCCTTCTGAACAACAGGGCAATAGAACTGGTGCCCTCGCGATTTATGAACACAGGGTTCTACTCCCATTTTTTCTGGTTCCAAAGAAAACTGGGGATGCGCCCATTCTAGACCTCAGAAAGCTGAACAAATTCCTCCCCAGGAGAAATTCAAAATGATTTCCTATGTACCCTGTTACCCTTGCTGCATCAGGACGACTGGCTGGCCTCTGGATATGCAGGATGCGACTCAGCATATCCTCGTCCACCCGACCCACCGCAAGTTCCTCAGGTTTGTAGCTTTGGGTCAGCATTATCAGTTCAGAGTCCTGCCTTTTGCTATCCTCGGCCGCAGTTTTACAAAGTGTTGTGCAGTTCTCACAAGCATCTCAGGAAAGGCGGACTTCGAAGTCTTTCCCTTACCTGGACGATTGGCTTCTAGCAAGCCCGCCCAGCCAAGGGACTTTGAAGCCGCAAACATTTCGCTCTTCTCACGCCCATGGGAGCTCTGCTGAATCTGAAAAAAAATCCCAACTGCAGCCCTCCCAGAGGCTCCTTTTCTTAGGGACGCTTTAGTCACCTCTTCCGTCAAGGCTTTCCTTCCAGAGGACAGAAGACTGACATCCTTCGATGGCCCGTTACATCGGGAGAACCAATCGGTTACAGCTCTCTCGATGCAACACATGTTGGTCTCATGGCGCCCTCGGTGTTCTCTGTACCCTGGTCGGTTGCACATGAGAACCACCCAATGGATGCTCTCCACTCAGTGGTCTCCGACTTCACCCCCAGTTCATCCCCATCAAGTTGACGAACTCCTTCGTCTGTCTCACCTGGTGTCTCAGAGAGAATTCTCAAAGGGTTCCCTTGCTCTTCCGACCATCAGATCTCCATCACCACAGACGATCGCTAATGGGATGGGGAGCTCACTGTCTCTCCTCCACACTCAAGGTGTATGGACTCCGCTCAATCTCATCTCCACATAAATGTCTTGAGGTGAGAGCGGTCCTCTATGCGATCCAAGCTCTGAAGGATGTCCTTTGTCACAAGAACATTCTCCTTCAAACGGACAGCAAAGCTGTGATGTATTACATCAACAAGCAAGGCGGTGCTCACTCTTATCCCCTTTGCAGGGAAGCAATGAGGGTATGGGAGTGGTGCTTGGAGCACAAGTCCACTTCCCTTGCAAGTCAGTCTCTTGACCCAGGGTTCGTTGGTCCATCCCAACCTGAAATCACTTCACCTTCATGCTTGGCTCCTGAAGAGATAGAAGGAATCGGTTCAACGCCTCCTCAGAGTCTCGAGCATCCTTCTGGCTGCTCGAGCCAGCCACACGGAAAACATACGATCCAAATGGAAGCTTCTCTCTGGTGTGCAAAGTCCTCTTTGAACCCCTTTCCTGTCCTCCTGATAAGGTTCTGGAGTATCTTTGGACCCATCTAACTCAGGTCTTCAGTACTCCACAGTTAAAGTTCACCTTAGTGCCATCTCAGCTGCCCATGAGCTGGTTTCATCCCTGACTCTGGCTCAGTTACCTATGGTGAAGAGATTTCTTAAGGATTCTTCATACCAGACCCCTGTTAAGCTCCAGTTGCAGCCTGGGACATTAACCTGGTGCTGGACATGCTCACTCAGAAGCCTTTCAACCCCTAGCTACCTGTGAGCTAAAATTTCTTACCTGAAGACTGCCTTCCTGGGGCCATTACCTCACCTAGAGTCTCTGAGATACATGCCCTGGTTACAGACCTCCGTGATACTGTCTTCCATAAAGACAAAGTAGTTCTCCGTGACTATCCAAAATTTCTTCCAAGGTTGTGTCAGAATTCCATCTAAACCAACCTCTGGTACTTCCCGCTTACTTGCTAATTTCCAAAATGAAGGGGAACGAGCTCTTCATTCCTTGGATGTTAAGAGAGCCTATGTTCTATTTGGACAGAACCCAGGATGTTCGCAAGACTCAACAACTCTTTGTTTCTTTCAGCGACACCCGGCTGGGTCAACCTGTCGCTATCAGATGCATCTCCTCATGGTTAGTGGCATGCCTTCGACATTGCTACTCCATGGCTCAGGTTAAATTAGAAGGTAGAGTGTACGCTCACTCTACTAGGGCGGTCGCGGCATCCCTGGCGGAAATTCGCAATGTTCCAATTGCAGATATCTGCAACGCCGCCACCTGGAGCTCAGTGCATACCTTCGTTAAGCACTATGCACTGGACGCTCATGCCAGGCGACATTCCGATTCGGCAGAACCATCCTTAATGGGCTTCTACCTTAGACATGTGAGCTCTGGCTCTCCCATGCCTCTTTGGGGATTATCAGCTTGATACCATTAGTGTGAATGAGTGGTGGAGACTTAGGTCCAGGAAGATAGGAAAATTACGCACTCACCGTAATTCTTGATCTTCTTGGACGAGTCTCCACCACCATTCACACGCCCACCTCCATCCCCCGAGAGCTCACCGCTGTGTTGGTCTTCACTGCCTCAAATCTTTAGGCTGTGAGGACTTCTTTACTGACCCTTCTTACACAGGTCGAGACGGACTATCTTATGTCCGTGTTTTTATGTTACAGTTACTTTACGTTAGTTGCGCTGCACCTCCTTGGTAAAAAGGTACTGAGGCGGTTGGAGGGTCGGCGCCGAGAAGGTCGTTACTGGCCGAGCCGCAGCTCGCGGCGCCGTGTCTCGCGGCGCCATCTCTCGAGCCGACCCTCCAGCAAAAAAGTTTGCTCCCGATGGGTCCTAGTGCCTCCGGCCCTAATCCCACTAGTGTGAATGAGTGGTGGAGACTCGTCCAAGAAGATCAAGAATTACGGTAGGTACGTAATTTTCCTGTTTGTCTTCTCCATCAGCCTTGTCTTCCGACTGCTCCACAAAGTCTGCCTGCAGCAAACAGATTCCTGAAAAGCACACTCCAGTGGCTGTTGCCCTGTTTTTTCACCAGGCGGACTGGCTCTGCTCGCTGGACATACAGGATGCCTACCTGCACATCCAGATCTTTCCTGGCCATTGTCGCTTCCTCTGCTTCCACTTTCAGGGAGCCCACATTCAATTGCAGGCCCTGCCTTTTGGCCTTTCCTCAGCCAACCCGGTGTTTGCCAAATGCCTGGCAGTCGCATTGCAGAGGCAGGGCTTCTGTGTGTTCCCTTATCTGGAGAACTGGCTGCTACCAGCCCCATCCAGGGACCAATTGGTTCAGACCCTGGATTACATCTTTTGTTTATCCCAGGCCCTGGGGATCACTATAAACCTGACAAAGTCCTACCGCTTCCCCTTGCCAGCACCTTCAGTACATTGGGGTAGTCCTGGACACCAGCTAGGACAAGGCTTTTTTGCCCAAGGACAGGGTGGAGCGACTGATGGAGCTGGCAGGTCCCTGCCAGGGTTTTCCTGTGTCTTCTGGGGCATATGGCAGCTGTAATTGCCACGGTTCCCCTGACCCACCTGCATATGCGCGTTCCTCCGTGGACCTTGAGGGTCCAGTGGGACCAATGCACCGACGACCTGGATCAGTTGGTCCTGATCTCTGATCCAGTTTGGAGAGTTCTGTCATGGTGGCTGGATCTAGCCAACCTCAGGCATGGGGTCTCCTTTCAGCTTCCGATCCCCCGGCAGATTCACATGACAGGCACCTCCAACCTGGGTTGGGAGGCTCATCTGGCCGATCACCAGATCCAAGGTACTTGGACGGAGGTAGAGGTAGAACAAGGTCTTCATAGCAACATCCTGGAGATGCGGGCAGTCCTTTACGCCCTTCAGGCCTTCCAATCTCATCTTCTTCCCGGTCCACTGCTGCTGCAGATAGACAACATGTGTGTAGTTTGTTACACCGACAAACGAGGGGACCCATTCTTACCCCCTGTGTCGGGAGGCGATGAGAGTATGGTATTGGGCCATCAAGCCACCGACCAAAACATTCTAAGTCTACACTTCGATTACCTCCAGTTATACTATATAACTTGTATACTAAAATAATTACCCTCAAAGTAATAAATAACCTAACCTAACAGGCAATAGAAAATAAGAAAAACAAAAATACAGTATTAGCTACCACACTCATACATCCACACATTCAATCACACACACCCCCCAAACCCCAGCTTTAAAAGCAGATTAAATAAAATAGAAGGGAGTCCAAATTCAGTGTACAGTCATTAAAGCTGGCCCCCACAAAATAGTTCTAGCAGGGAGCTAGGGCCAAACAACAAGTAAAGGCCTCTTAGCTGAGTCACTTGATCGCAGCTCAGTAATATATTATATTTTATTTATTTATTTATTGAAATTGTTTCACCAGGAAAAGCACACTGAGCAAGAACTGCTCGTCTCCTGGTGTGACCTGGGGGGAGGGGTACAGTGGGAAAGAGGACAAGGGTAGTCCAGGTCCTGACATATATACATACAGTTACAATACAGTTGAAAACATTTGACAGGAATAGTTGAGCGTAGATGACAATTTACTCTTACTTATAGTATAGTAGCAATTACATGGGGAAGTCATGTTTTATACCTTGAAAACATAGAATTGGATAATACAGCTGCATATGTTTGACAGGAATAGGTGAGTGTGGATTAATACATATACCCTAATAGTCAAGAGTAACAGTTACAATGAGGAAATCCTGCTAAGTTATTGGGTTGTGGTATATAATGAGATAGGGGTAAGTGCAAGCTAGCTAGCTCAAAAGTTGGGATCAAGTGCAGTAGTTGGGTGTGGTTAGCGAAGTAGCACCACTGGGCCTACTGGGAGAAGAAATATAGGAGTGTCTGGGGTAGAATAGATTGGAAAGTTAGCTGCAGGAGCAGTTTACTGAGCAGTGGTTGGCAAGGGTATAGGATAGTGAGTGGATAGAGGAAGAGTGGCGAATTTCAGTGGGGAAAGAGTTCCAGAGTTGAGGGAAGTGGTGAGAGAAGGCGGCCTGGCCAGCTTGGGTCTGACGTCTGGGACTAACAGGAGCCGGGAGTCTAGGGACCTCGGAGCGTAGGTGGGTTCCAGAGGGGGCGATAATATGGAGGTCGGATACACTGGGAGGGTACCAAACCAGTTCTTCGAGATAAACTTGGCACAGTGTATTAGGCAGCAGATCTTATCTGTGTCAGTCTTCATCATTCATCACAGATGGGTATCTGGCCGGAGGTCAGGACCCCGCGGGAGCTTTTTTTTTTTTTAAAGGTAGGCGGAGCCGGCACACCATCAGCGCCGCCCTCGGGGCCGATGCACTGCGTGGTGCTCGCGGGTTGGCCGTTAGGCTGTGTCGACTCTGCCTGCCAGTTCTTCGTCTCCCGCCGTAGAGGTCACCTCGTGTGGAAGCTACAAAGAATCTGAGGCCTGCTTCGCAGTTTCTCCGTGGTGCATTTCTCGTGCCGAAGTCAGTCTGTTATCCTGCCGGTTCCGTGTTGCTTACTCGATGTCGCCCGGTAAGATCTTTCCATTATTATTCTTTTTGCGACGTCGAGTCTGTTTTTGGTGTTTTTTTCCTCGTAGGTCATGTCTCGGTCGGAGGGCAAGAAATCTTCCAAGATGGGTCAGTCCCCCATGCGGCCGAAATTTCTCCGTCACTGACCAGCACGACCGGTGTCTCTCGTGTCTTGGCCCGCTTCACGACATGGATTTGTGCGACGCCTGCTTCTCCATGGACCGCGGGGTCCTTGAACTAGCAGTGGAAGTGGGCGGCTCCGCTGACTTTTCGAGAGGTTGGAGTGCGCCTTCGTCGGGCCAAGCCACGCTCTCTCGTCCTTTCCTCCGGGTCCCTCCCCGGTTCTATCTGGACCAAGGAGGAGGGAGCCTCAGCTACTTGTAGCCTAGCTGTTGCCGAGGCTTCTTCAGCGGCACAGGAGGCCCGTCCGGCTCCTTCCCAGGAGGCGGGGCGGAGAAGCGCCCGCCATGGCGATCGACCGCCGAAGTAAGGCTCCACGGTGTAGCTCCACAGCTCGGAATGGCTGGGACGGCACCGTCCTCGATGCCATCAGCCGGGCGCCGCCGGAGTCCACAGCACCGTTCATGGTGCCGCGGCCCTAACTGCGGCTGCCGGCACCGACTTTGTCACGCGGGCGCCATGACCTCTGTCGGAGCTGTTCACGGCGCCGCACTGTTAGTGGCGCTGTGAGATCTACTGTGACGCCATCCTTGCCACATCTCACTTCGGGCGCTGAGGTTGAACGCACACTGCGGTCCTCGAGGCTCGCCAGGGGCCTTCTGCCTCTCAGTCACGCGCCCGTGTCCGCCGGGGACGCCCTTCCCACCCTGACCTCGCGCTGTTCACGTTCCCGGATGCCAGGGCGCGCTGATGGTGTTGCCGGGACTGTCAGCTGGTGCTGCCTCCGCCCTCAGCGCCGCACGCGGTGCCATGGGACCGGATGGTGCCGTGACTAGTCCCGGCTCTGGATCTCTGGCTCGGGCTGGGGCCGCGCCTCCCTCGGATTCCGCTCGTGTGTTTGCGGGAGGCACTGGCACCGACTCGGGCACAGCTGTGGTCTCTGGGCCTGGTGGTAAGGATGGCTCTGCCCGCCCTCCCACGGTTTGGCACAGGGCCTCGGACTCTACCTCCTCGGAGACGGAGTCGAGCTCTGAGTCGGACGTGCAGTCTGACCCCTCAGGGTTGGCTGTTGAGGTGGGCAGCATGGTAGTCTCTTCGACCAGTCAGAGTCTGCCCCCTTCTGAGGTGAGGTCGGTGGCTACCGAGACTAGGGTCAGGGGTGCTGACCAGCAGGCAGTGGTGCGGGCCACCATTTGCTCTGCTGCCTGGTCTTGGCGGTTTCACTGTCCCCTCAGTTGTGGTACTCCCTCCGGTGGTGTGCCTTGATTGCCCAACTTTGGGGCCGATCGGAGCACCTGCAGGGGGGGAGGGTACTGCACCCTGGATAGCCCCTTCGGGGGCTGCCCAGAGATGCCATCTACCTAGGCTGGCCCTTTCGAGGAGGAGGGCTCTTTCAGACTCCGAGGGGTCGAGGAGTGTGGGGTTGGTGCATCGGACTATTTCTGGGGTCCACTCGAGCCCTGGGAGAAGCCGTAGTGCGGATCTCCGCTCTTCCTCCTCGGTCTCTTTGAGAGAGTCTCATTCTTTTGAGGCAGGGGACCATCCTTCTGGACCTATACGGCCCTGGTCGCCTCACGGGGGATTCTTCCGGGCACAGCCAAGGCAGTACCGATGTGGTTGTTCAGCTGTCGGCTGTGGGGTCTTCCGGGGAACCTTCTTCCGCGGGTGCCCACGGTCCGGCTCCTTAGCCAGGTGGAGGTCAGCCGACATCTCTTCTTGGCTCTGTCCCCATCCCTCTGCCACACTCTATTGCGCTCCCAGGCATCCTCGGTTCTAGCGGGCCTCTCACCTGGGAGCAGTTCAGAGCGGTGGCTGCTCAGTTCCCTGCTTACGTTAGGGCAATGGACAGCCAGGTTTTTCAACCTCTCCCTGCAGCCACCCACTGAACAGACGGTGACCTCCAGCTCCTCATCCCCCTCTTCAGGGGGAGAGGAACCCTCTGTCCACATTTTTCCGGCTGCTGATCTCTCTGAGTATCAGCGATTCCTTGTGAGGATGTTGGAGGATTTGCACCTTACTCCTTCCACTATTAGCAATCCTGATCACTCGGCGCACGCCTTTCTAGGCGATTTTGGCGAGGCCACCCTTGTGGTGCTGCCCTGGCCCACTACCTTTCGGGAGGCGTCGCTACGTTCCTGGCAGAGGCCCTTCTCCGGAGTTCCTGCCCCAAGGGATCTCAGCCAGAGGTTTTGCGCACCCCCGGAGTCTCCAGGTTCCATGCCTCATCCACAGTCTGGATTGACGCAGTTGGATACTCCTGATGGGCTTTGCGCCCTTCACCGTGACCGGTCCCCAGATCAAGACTCCTTGGATTTTGATTTCTGGGGTAGGAGGACTTTCTACTTGGCACGGTTACTTTTCTCCATCTCTGCACATCAGGCCCACTATGCAGCCTACGACAGGTTCTTGTGGTCCAGGCTAGGTCAGCTCCTAGCCTCATTGCCTGACACGGAGCAAACCAGACAAGCCATTGCACTCTCTGCATGTGGCCTGGAGCTAGCAAGGCACCAAGCGAGGGCATCTTATGATGCCAACGAGGTGGCTACCAGGGTCATAGGGACAGCGATCTGCACTAGGCGGACGGTATGGCTACGTCTTTCCCGGTTGTCACCCTTGGCCCGGGGTAGGGTGATTAACTCCGCCCACCAGGGAACCTACCTTTTCTTCCGCAGAGTGAGACTGCGCTTGTCGGGGGGACTCCGTCTCTCTCCCCCAACTCTCAGGCCTCTCCAGGCCCTGAAGGTTCCCCCCCCTTAGTGTGTCACCCACTGGGGGTTAAGGGACTTTGTCCCTTAGGGTGTAAAAGAAAAACCCCTCCGGGGGGGCTCGGTACTCACCCATCTGTGATGAATGGTGAAGACTGACACAGATAAGATATGAAAATTACGTACCTACCGTAATTATGATCTTTCTGTGTATCTTCACCATTCATCACAACCCCACCCTCCATCCCCCTGGGGCCTCAGTCTCTGGGTCCCCCTCCCTCTCTGTGTCTCCCCCTCTCCTTCTTAGGAGTGGGGTAAAATAGGGACTCACAGGGGAGTATTTTTCCAGGAAGAGTGGATAGCTCGAGCGGCACTCCTTCTCCAGTACCTTGTCTCCACCCCTGTGGGGTGGGAGTTGGTAGTTGCTCTCCTTCTCTCCTCCCCCGTTTCCATCCAATCTATTTCTCCTAAAAAAAAAAAAAAAAAAACTTTTTTCACCAAAAATCTTTCCTTGAGAGGGTGTTGAATCCCTGTATCCTGTCCTTCTTCCAGAATAGCCGACTCTGCTTATCTGGAGTGTTTGCCAGCTATTCCGTGCCTTGAATTCTGGCAGAAAGCTTTGCTACTCCTTGCAGTTCCTATACAATCTGGAGACGGACCAGGGTCCTTGATGTCTCATCCTTCTCCCCTCTCTCCTAAATTCTTTACCCGCCCTACCCCCCCCTTCCTCTTCCAGAGATTAGGTCCCCTCCCAATCCCCTTTAGTTTCTAACCTCTCTTTTCTGTCCTCTCAGTCATTATTTCTCCTTTTAGTTCATACATCTTTCCCTTTTTCTGTCCCTTGGACTCCCTTGTCCCACCCTCCACTCCCTTCCTCTTACCTTTCCGGCGACTCAGAACTGGAAGGCAGGCGGAGTCAACACAGCCTAACGGCCAACCCACAAGCGCCACGCAGTGCGTCGGCCCCGAGGGCGGCGCCGATGGTGTGTGAGTTCAGCCTACCTTTAAAAAAAAAAAAAAAGCTGTGTCCTGACCTCCAGCCAGATACCTATCTGTGATGAATGGAGAAGATACACAGAAAGATCATAATTATGGTAGGTACATAATTTTCATTTCTCAAGGGAGGGGAGAGCAAGGGAGCGGTATAGCTCACAGCGGTGGGTGCGTGGAGGAGCATCGAGAGCGAACCGGCAGAAAGCATTAAAAAGGGTATCCAGTTTGGATAAAATTGACTTGTGGGTGGCGCTGTAAACAATATCACAATAATCGAAGAAGGGGAGTATCCTATTCTGGACAAGCTCACGACGAACCAGATAGGGAAGGCTAGAACAGTTCCGATATAAAGCCCCAAGCTTGGGGCGGAGTTTTGTTAGTATAGAGTTAGCATGGACTGCGAAGGTGAGGTGGCAGTCAAGCCAAACTCCAAGATACCGGAAGGAGGGGACGTCCTCCAGCTCTGACCCATCAAGGGTGTGGAAAAGTGGGAGGGAGGGGAGCTTGGCTAGTCGTTCGGATGTACCAAAAGTCATAGTTCTAGTTTTTTAGCATTTAGAGGAGAGCTGGATGAAGGTATCTAGCAATTTGTAACAGAAGAAGGGACTCTCACCCCCCTGAGCTGTAAGCTAACAATTAAGAGTCCTCCAGATACTTCAGCCCTCTCACGGCAGCAAGTTCAGGAAGAATGCTAATTATCCAGTCCACTTTCCAGCAATACAAACAGACCAGGCAGGCAGTACAGTGAATAATTTTGTCCACACCTGTTAAATAGACACCAAGAGCTCTCCCACCACCCCGGCTCCACTGCCAGTAAAGTCTGTGACCCAGGAACGCTAAAATCACTGTACCTGCTGCCAAAACCGCAATCAAGCCTCTCTCCATAAAGTTCAGGTTGAAACTCCATGAGCCAGCACTCAACCCCAGGGAAACGAGACACGCCGGATCTAATAGCACAGATCACCTGCAGCAGTCTCTGCTGGCACATTTAGGACGCTGGAACCTTTGGCTGCTCCGAGACACTTTCTCCTCCGGCTTCTCCCTGCAACTCTTAGTGTGCCACAGACCGGCCCTCAGCACTCGCCAGTCCACGTGGGCACACCTCTGATCCCCAAGCACAAACAGCCTCCCATTGCTCCTGAGATTGGTCGGCTCCTGCAACACCAAATCGTCAGTCCAGTGTTCTCCCACAGCCCAGTGCCGGCTCCTGGGATCACCAGCTCTAGCAGACAAGCAGTTCAAATCTCAGCAGCTCCCTGCTGACAGGTAAGTTCAGCAGCAGATTGCCCTGTACAGGACCCGCTCCTAACTAAAAAAAACAACAAAACTACACTCCTATTACTGACTCACTTGAGCCCCTATCTAGCGCTTCCCACACTAAACACTAACTAGTTAAACAAAATATTAGTTAATGAAGTAAAAACAAGTTAAAAAAAAAAAAAAGCTCCCTTCTTCTTTGGGTAGCGACAGACAATGACGTGGCCGCCATCTTGTTTCATCCCTCGCAGAACTCCCGCCCCCACCGCAGCACAGCCAAGAAGGGGGGGATGCACGCCCCCCCTCCCCCGAGTACTCTCATCTGGAATGCTCACCAGCTGGAGTGGAATGGCAGGTCAGGATGTCCCAGGTGGGGATTCACAAGGCCCTGGTCTGCTCATTCTTCTCCTGTTTTTTTTCCCTCTAGGTCCCAGAGCTGCGGCAGTATGGAGGACAAATGCACATGGAGGTGCACATGTATTCCGGATCCACGGCTTCCACCCCTCCAGACTTACGTCTTGCCTTCCATACCTAGGCACTACCACCAGGCCTCCACCTGGTGGCAGCCAAGAGCCAGAAAGACCCACCACTCCAGTCCAAGAGAGGAGAGTTGCTAGGTGGCTGCTTGATCTTCTCACAGCTCCCACTTCCCCCGCTGACTCGAGCTCATTCCTGAATTCGGGTCGCCAGCGTGATAAGAGGTAAAGTGCTTACAATATTTTATCTGTCTGCGCCATCGGGCCGGACCAGCTAGAAAACTTTCTACAAGACACCCCTATTTTTTTTTTCCTCCATATATGTTGTATTCCCAGATTCTCCCCAGCAGCCCCCTTCTAACCGCAACCCCCCCCCCAGCTCCGTCACCGGCTCCTCCGGGACTTACCTTCACAAGCATTCTCTGCCACAGGACTGTGGTTGTGGCTGGGCACCATTGCGGAGTCTCTGGAAGGTCAGTCGTCATCCTGCTGCCTGAGGTGGTTTTCCTCCAGTTTTCTCCTTGGGCCCACAGACATGCAATGGGTGCAGTGTCCAAGCTCTGCCTCTGCAGAGGTGGCCCCAGCATCCTGAATGTGGGATCCCTTCTCTACATGATGGCATGCATGTGCTGGCACCCAACCACTGCTGGGTGTCAGGCAAGCAGCTCGCCACACTAACCCCCATCCCCGAGGAAGGAGAGCAGGCTAGGGACGCTCTGTCCTTCCTCTATCCACCGGCCCCTGAGCCACCCAAGTTGTTCCTGACCCCTTGTTGCCGGTGTCGCAGGAGGCAAGGTGCCCAGTGCCTCAGCCCTCCATGCCAGTGGGTCAGCTAGACGCCTGTTCTTTGAAGTAGAAGTGCGTCTGCAAATGATGTGCTTCCCCTTCAGTGAACCCATTTACATGTCCTGTGAATACGGTGCTGGACTATCTTCTGCCCTAATCTGATTCCATTCTCCAGTACTCATCCATTAAGATGCACTTGGCTACTCATTTGACTTTCCATACGCCCTATTAATGGGCATACGGTAGCACAACTAGAGGTGTCCTGTATGTTTTGAAGGGTGTTCAGCACGTATCTCCCCAGTTCATAAACAGGTTCTGCCATGGGACCTCAATTTCATTTTGGAAAAATTGACTTTGGCTCCATTTGAGCCTGCTGTGACCTGTGAGATGAGTGTCATTTCGTGGAAAAAGCTGTTCTAGGAGCGTGGATATGTTGTTCATCCACACTGTCTGGCATTGTCCCTTTCCCCTTTAAATCTTGCCGGAAGTCTTCAAGCTGGCTCTTCCCACCCACCCGGGTGGTAAATACCTCGGCTCTGCCCCATAACGCCAGATCTTCCTTTCTGCTGGAAGATACAGGTTCGCTCGTGCTACCTTGCAGTAACAGAGGCCCTGGAGTCAAATCAACAGTCTTCGCCGCACTTACTCGCCTTAAAACTTGTAAGAGTGTACGATTCAGATCTGAATGCTTTGGATATGGAGGACAAGTTGTCCCCCGGGTTTCGCCGGTGTCCTTGTGGACAAAAAATGTCTCGACCCCCACCTCTCGTCGCATTATCTGCCTTTCGGCGTGCATGATACTTGGTGCACCATCTGTATAGCCTTCCATCCCACCGTTCTGGAGAGACCGTAAGTAGCGCCTTAAGTTAGGGAGACCAGAGCCGCAATCACGGAGAAATCGAGGAGGCCAAGTGGGCAGTTTCATGGGGCTGCGGGATCCGCCGAGCAGCTCGAGCAGATGGCGGCCTTGGAAGAAGAAGCTGCCCAAGCTTTGGCCAACGGAAGCTTCTTCGTGCCACTCAACTTGGGCTCCACCTTCACGGGATCCTTCCGGGAGTTGTGCCAGTCTCTCGCTACTAAGGGTGAGGCGCCCTCGGGCTCGCACTCCTCCCGATCCAAGAAGAAGGATAAGGATCCTAAACCTTCTTCTTCTCCCCGAAGAAGATGCTCCTGCTACCAAGAGCGGTCCGACTCTCAGGAGCAAGGGTTCTCGACCATGGTCAAGATCGCCTCCTCGGCTGCCGGCTTTTCGGACCTTCCGTCAGACCAGGCACCGAAGCCGAGGATATGGCAGAACCGGCCGAGATTTCTCTCGACCCGATCGAGCCATTGTCGCAGACGCCTGTCGACAACTATCTGGAGAGGACTTCTATTCTCTCCTTCCCCGACGAGGAGACCCGTCCTTCGGGCATCCCAATTGAGGGACAGGAGCTAGAACCCTGGTTCTCACCGAATCCGGCTTCTCCCGACCAACAGAGCCGACGCCGTTGGTCTCGATCGAGGAGTAGGACCCTGTCGGTCGAGAAACCAAGAAAGGGCCACAAACACTCCCAGAAGAGGCGCCGCCACCATTCCTCATCCTCCTCTGACGAGGAGAGACTTAGACGGAAGCTCTGTCGATGTTATGAGGACCTCATGTGGCAGCAACTTCTTTTGGCAGGTCAAAAGCCGGCTGCCCTGGCAGTACCGGCCATTACTTGGCCTCAGCCTCTTCGGCCGACACCGACTCCCTCGGTGCCGAGGACTCCGGTTCTCCCTCTGGTGGGTCCGGTGCCCATTTTGGCTCGGCCTGTTAAGGCTCCCCACCAATTTTGGTGGAACCACCACCAAAACAGCCTCAGGAAGGGGTTCTCTCTAAGGAGGACCGACCGACTACGGGCCTGCCCCATAGGTTGTCCATCACGGTCACTCCTGATCACCCTAGGCGCATCGAGGGGGATATAGGTGGGAGACCCTTGTATCTGGACTCCTTGGATTCGGATACTACCGGCCTTTACTCTCATGATGAGCTGTCGGTGTCAGGCATGGAGGAAGGGCCTTCTTCCTTCCAGGGCATCCTTCGACTCATCTCAGAGTCTACAGGTATGCCACTGCAGCCCATTCAGAAGAAAGCAGAATATCCTCTCACGGATATTCTCAAGAGGGGGGATACCCCAACGGAGGCCTTCCCAGTGGCCAAAGCCATAGTTGACCCGGCTCTGGAACTTTGGCAGCGTCCAGCCTCTTGCCCGGCTCCCTCTGCCCGCATGGCCCACAGTATGCGGTGCCCATGGGGTCTTTGGCGGGCTTCACTGAGCATCCCTCAACAGAAAGCCTTGTGACTGCCTCAGTGTTTAGGCGAACGGGCAGCTCTACGGAAACTGACCACCCTCTGGATAAGGAGTCCAAACTGATGGACCACTCGGCCCGGAAGGTCTATGCGGCATCATCCCTAGGCCTTTGACAGGCTAGTTCAGCAGTGATCATGGCACACTTCTCTCACGCCCTTTTGGGGTTGCTTGATGAAGTTCTCCCTCATCTCCCAGCAGACACGCAGACCATGGTCAAGCAGGTCTGGGACCAGGGCCGGGCTGTTGCTAAACAACAGCTCCAGACGGCTCTGGACATTGGTGATTCCTGTGCCCGTTCACTAGCTGCCGCGGTAGCCTCTCGCCACAGGGCTTGGCTGAGGTTATCCTCCTTTCCTGCGGATACTCAGCACAAGCTAGCTGACGTGCCCTTCCTTGGCACCGACCTCTTCGGTCCGGGAATGGCAGGTCATCTACAGCGCATTGAGCAGCCTAATGCCACCTTAGATGCCACCTCTGCTAAAGGTTCTTTGGGCAAGAACCAGCAGAAGCGCAAAAAGAAGTCCTTTCGGCATTCTTCCCCTGCGGTCAGACAGCCCTCCTTCCAGGGAGGTCAGCAACAGCAGCAGGCTCAAGCTTGGCACCCTAGGCCCAAGCAAGGTCCCCAACAGCCCCGCAAAGGAGGCCGAGGTGCTGGTCCAGGTGCCTCCTCCTCCTCCAAGCCTGCACAGTGACGGGTCGGGGGTGGCCTCCCCTGCACCCGTCACGCCAGTTCTGGGTCCTCCCGTGGGGGGCCGGCTGCGCCACTTTCTTTCTGCCTGCAAAGGAGTCCGGTATCACTTGGACAAGTGGGTTCTGGAAGTGGTCGGGCAGGGGCTGCCTCTAGAGTTCGAGCAGTACCCCCCCAGCCGGGCCCATGCCCCATGAGAGGAAAGGATCTCAGTTGGCGCTCAGTCGGCCCTTCGGGACGACATTGCTCAGCTCCTCCTCGAGGCAGTAGCTTCAGTGCCAGATCCTCCATCAGACCCAGGCTTCGTCTCCAGGTACTTCCTGGTGCCCAAGCGGATGGGGGGTTGGCGCCCCATTCTAGATCTCCACAACCTGAATCGGTATCTCAGGTCTCACACCTTCTGGATGGTAACTCTGAACCAGATCATACCATCCCTGGAGCGAAACATATGGTTCTGTACACTGGATCTTCAGGACGCATTCTACCACGTCCCAATCCGTCCGCCCCATCAGCGGTTCCTCCGCTTCAGGGTCGAAGGGACCCTGTACGAGTCCAGAGCCATGCCATTCGGCCTGTCATCGGCCCCAAGGGTCTTCACCAAATGCATCGCAGTGGTGGTAGCCCATCTACCGCGTCAAGGGGTTCACATTTACCCCTATCTAGACGACTGGCTCCTGGCGGGTTCCTCCCTTCAGGAGGTGGAGAGGTCCAGGGACCTGACCCTCCGAACCTGCTCCCACCTGGGCCTCCTAATCAACGAGGCCAAGTCAGAACTCGTGCCTTCTCAGGTGATGGGCTTCATCGGGGCAGAGCTTGACTCCTGTCAAGCCAGAGCTCGGCTCCTGGCAGACAGGGCGGAGGTTCTTTCCTCCTTTGCCCAATCATTTCTGGTTGGGCACTTGCGCCCTGCCCGGGACTTCCTGCGCTTCCTGGGTTACATGGCGGCGTGCTCCTCAGTGGTCCGCTGGGCCAGATTGCACATGCGCCCCCTTCAATGGGAGCTGGCCGCCCAGTGGTCTCAGCGTCAGGGTCTCTTCGACCAGCTGGTCACGGTCACCCAGAGGATGTGGGACGCTCTCCAATGGTGGACTGTCCTGAGTCACTTGCAGGAAGGAATCCCGTTTGCCCGCCCCAAGCCGATGGTCGTCCTTATGACCGACGCCTCTCTCATGGGCTGGGGAGCCCACATGGGGGACAACAGAGCTCATGGGTTCTGGACCCCCGAGGAGTCCCGATGCCACATCAACCTGTTGGAGCTCAGAGCAGTCAGACTGGCCCTGTCAGCTTTCGCTCCTCAGCTCCGGGGTCAAGTGGTTCAAGTCCAGACGGACGATACCACGACCATGTACTACCTCATCAAACAGGGCGGCACGCACTCCCGTCTGCTATGCAAGGAGGCGCTCTGGATCTGGACCTTCGTCAGCCAGCTGGAGGCGGATCTCCTAGCCATCCATGTGGCAGGAGCCTCGAACCAACTGGCGGATGCTCTCAGCCGCATAGGCCAGACATCCCACAAGTGGTCTCTCCATCCAGAGGTAGCTTACGATCTGTTCTCCCAGTGGGGCAAACCGTTGGTGGACCTGTTTGCCTCCAGGGAGAACACCAAGCTGAGGCTCTTCCATGCCCGCCCCCCTCAGCGGGGCTCGCTGCAGGGGGATGCCTTCTCGAGGCCGTGGACCCCAGGCCTCCTCTACGCCTTCCCTCCATTTCCCTTGATCCACAAGGTGTTACTCAAGGTGAGGAGGGACAAGGCGAAGGTGATCCTGGTAGCCCCAGATTGGCCACGCCAGTTCTGGTATCCAGATCTCCTCAGCCTCAGCTGCAGGGCCCCGGAGCGGCTTTGTACACGCCCGGACCTGATATCGTTGAACCAGGGGAAGGTCTTCCACTCGGACCTTCAATCCCTGCACCTCACAGCCTGGTTCCTGAGCGGCTAGAGTTCCAGGCTTTGGGTCTTTCTGAGGATGTCTACACAGTGGTGGAAGCATCTCGAAAAGAATCAACCAGGAAATGTTATGCCTTCAAATGGAAAAGGTTTTCCATTTGGTGTCAGGGAAAGAGCCTGGACCCTTTATCCTGCTCTGTGGCTGACATTCTAGACTACCTTTGGTCCCTCTCCAAAGGGGGTCTTTGGTCATCGACCCTTAGGGTGCACCTGGCAGCCATCTCTGCTTATCGGGCGCGGGCCGGTCAGCCGACATTGGCACAGGAGACAGTGATCGGGCGCTTTCTCAAAGGCTTAGATCACATATCCCCTCCAGTGCGTGAACCTCCACCTCTGTGGGATCTCTTGCTGGTTTTGGCAAAGCTCATGGGCAAGCCATTCGAACCCATGCACAAGTGTGAGCTCTCACACTTGTTGTGGAAGACTGCCTTCCTGGTGGCTGTCACGTCAGCCAGAAGGACAGGGGAGCTCCAGGCGCTTTCGGTGGACTCCCCTTATCTAATCTTTCACAGGGAGAAAGTTGTCCTGCGCCCCCACCCGAAATTCCTTCCGAAGGTGGTGTCAGAGTTTCACCTCAACCAGGTGTTGACTCTGCCGGTATATTACCCTAACTACACCTCGGATGCCGTGTACAGGCTCCATACTCTGGACCTCAGACATGCTCTCTCCTACTATAAGGAGAGGACGGCGGAAATTCATCGAGAGGTTCGCCAGCTGTTTGTCACCTACGCTGAAGCCGCTTCTGGCAGACCTGCAGCCAAGCGGACTATTGCAAGATGGATCACACCATGCATAAGTCTGTGTTATGAATTGGCGGGCAAGGAGCCTCCCAGAGGGATAAGAGCTCATTCTACCTGCCATACTGCTGCTTCGGTGGCTGCTTCCAGGGACATCCCTATCCAGGAAATCTGTCGGGCTGCTACCTGGAAGTCAGCTAACACCTTCATTACCCATTACCACATCGACCTTGAGTCACCACGTGATGCTGGTTTTGGGGCCTCGGTTCTCCAATCTCTGTTTCCTAAGTAGGGGGTGTGCGCCTTGCCTCCCTCCTCCCGGAGAACTGCTAGGAGTCTGCCAGACAGTGTGGATGAACAACATATCCACGCTCCTAGAAAAACAGGTTACTCACCTGTAACAGTAGTTCTAGGAGTGGTATATTTGTTCATCCACACTTACCCACCACCCGACCTCCCGGCCAAAGGCACAACCTGGCTTCCAGCAGGCTAGATCTGGCATCATGGGGCAGAGCCGAGGTATTTACCACCCGGGTGGGTGGGAAGAGCCAGCTTGAAGACTTCCGGCAAGATTTAAAGGGGAAAGGGACAATGCCAGACAGTGTGGATGAACAACACATACCACTCCTAGAACTACTGTTACAGGTGAGTAACCTGTTTTTTTTTTTTTTTTTTTTGGTCGCTATGAATTTCCAAGCTTCAGGCTGTGATACATAAGCCTCCTTATTTGATTTTCCACAAGGACAGGGTGTCTTTGTGGAACAGTCCTCATTTTCTGCACAAAGTGGTGTCTGATTTAAGCAAGGCACAACAAGGAGTGTGTTATGGTAGGATAGCAGCCTGTCTCTGATGGGTTGAAGCACGAGGCGAAGCAGAATGCTTTCACCACTCAGGAAGGGCCGTTATCCCACTTTGATGCACTCCCTGGAGTGCTATATTGTGATTATGAAATGGCTTCACTTAAGTAAATAGTACATACTTTAATAATGTTTTGTATTAGAAAATTCAGATGAAAAAAAGTCAAACATTTTCATCAAATGTAAAAAAAAAAAAAAAAAAAAAAAATGAATTGGACAATGTGATTTTGCCACTTTGCTAGTAGGTGGCACAGCTGCTGTTTCTAAATAGGCTTAGTAAGGGCAATAAGAGGGCAGGCAGCAGCTTCAGGTGCAAGCTTTTTTTTTTTTTAAACCAGGAGAGATGCACTAAACTGAAGCTTGTTTACAGGTGTGACCTGGGAGCACAAAGAAGTTAAGTGACTTGCTCAGGGTCAGACAGTATGCAAGTGGGGGCTGTGGGATTCAAACCCAGGTCTCCAGGTTTGCAGCTCAGAGCCTTAAACCACTGTGCTATTCTACCTTCTGCTTAGCATTAGGATAGAGGCTGCCATGTTTGCTGTCAGCCAGTAGGATCAGGGCTATAATAAACTCTCTGGCGTTGGTGACACAACAGGCTGCATTAGCCAAGTAGGAAGCTGCAGTCAGATTGAACAAAGTGTATGGTAGCTAGGCTTGTTTTAGTGCAGTGCAAGGTAGTCTATTTTAAAACCCCAAAGAAATGTTCAGTATTTCCAATTTTATAGTAAGGGTCCACGGCAAGTGGGCAATGGCGGAGCGGAAGCAAGTTCCAAGTGCTAGGTATAGAGTGGAGATGTAACTTTTGTGCCATTTAAGGTAAATATATTTTTTTTCCCAACAAGTCTGATTTGGGAGGACAGGAGACCATCCAAATTTGCCCCTCTAATCGGGACTTCTAAGGGAAAGAAACTGGTGCTGCCATGTTAGTTGTGGGCATTTTGCAAGACAGATTCATTTGATGACAATTCTGTGTCCAGATTTTGTGGGGGCTACTTTAAGACAGGCTGCTGTGCTGGTATAACAGCCCAGCTGAAAGTGCCTTTCTGCCAGTCAGGATTCAGCATTCTGTTTAGCCATTTTATAATTTACATTGAATTAGATCATACACTTGCAGTTTATCCAGAGCATGCTAACAAAGGTGAGACATTGCTTCATACACTTGATGTACATAGAACACTAAATCTTCCCTTGTCAATCTTCACCATTCATTACTGCTTGGGTTAGGCCGGAGGCGCGCACCCACTACGGGAGGTGTTTTTTTTTTTTTTTTTGGAGTTGGCTCCAGCGCGCCCTCCTCGAGGAACGACGTGCTGCGTCATGCGGGCGAGGGGCGTTAGGTGCCGCAGACTCCTCCTCTATCTCAGTTCTGTTTCTCCCGCCGTCGAGGCTGCACCTGCTGCGGTAGCGTATAGTGTTCTCGGTTTCTTCAAGACTCCTCGTTTTCTCAGAAGGTTTTCACGATTCACTCGACGCCGTACACCGGTAAGACCGTTCCTTTTTTTTTTCTATCTACGGCGCAGAGTACTTTATTGCTTTTTTTCCTTGTTTAGTTCACATCATGTCCGGTTCGGGAGCAAGGCGTAAGTCAAAGGCGGGCCACGCCCCTATGCGTCGGTGCTCCTGTGGTCGGCATTTTTCCGTCTCGGACCGGCATGATGTCTGTCTCCATTGCCTGGGACCCAACCACAACATGGATGCGTGCGACGCTTGTTTCTCCATGGACCGTCGTGTCCTCGAAGTCCGCGCGTTCAAGCTCGGCAAGGCCCGTCGACCTTCGGGGGACGGCGTCGCTCCAGGGACTCCCAGGTAAGATGTCTAGGCCCTTCCCCCGGGTCCCCTCCCGGGCCAATACGGTCCACAGAGGAGGAGGCTTCCTCTTCTTCTCTTGCCGAAGAGGAAGCTTCTCTCGCGGTGTCGGGGGAATGTCGTAGTCCCACCCGGGGCCGCGATGGGGACACCGCCTCGGCAGTCACCTCCTCCGGAGGTGCAGGCTCCCCAGTATCAAGGCCGCCTGCTGGGCCTGGCACGGTGGACCCTCGATGCCGCCCTCCCGGCACCGTTCGGATCGGCACCCGCTTGCAGCACCGGTGATCGAGGCAGGCGCGCTCTGGTCTTCGTGCGCGGGCGGCCGGTTTGTGCTCGGCAGTGCGGGTTAGGTTCGACGCCGTGGGCTAACTGGCGTGGCAGGGGGCCAGGACCGGGCCTGGCTGTCGCAGGTGGGCTGGGGTCGTCCGGCGCCATCCCTAGCACCGGCGCCGTTCCTCCGGGGACCCCTGGGGTTGCCAGCATCGAGGTTCTGCTGGTCTCTTCCTCTTCGGAGGCCGATGATTCGGATGAGGACCCATCCTGGCTCCCTGACTCTTCGGAGTCGGGGTCCCCGGTGGCACGGGGTGCTAGGCGGCACAGCGGACCCCTTCCGCTGTCCCCTCTCCCATCCTCCCCTGAGGGCCCTCGGGCTAGGGGTGGCCCTGGGTCAAGGGGGGTTGATGTGGTGGGGACTGAGGGGGGGCCCCTCCTAGGGAGTCGCTGACAGCTACCCTCCCGGGCGCTATTGCCGCCCTTTGGGGTGGGGAGCAGCTGGAGTCGGGGAGGAGGGCTCTCGGGTCCGAGGGGTCGGGGCAGGGGGCCGGTGTCGCGGTCTCCGCCGGCCACCCCTCGTGGGGTGGCTAGGAGTTGTAGCGCCGAACCCCGCCTTTCCCTCTTGGGCCCTGGGGTTTCCTCCGGTGGCGTTGCTGTGGACTGCCCTTCTGGATCCATGCAGTCCCGGGTTCGTCACAGGGGAAGATCCCCCTGGGCTCTTCCAGGCATCGCATCCCCAGGGTCTCGTCTTGCGGCCTGGTTTGTTGTCCGGGATCCCGCCAGCTCGGGCTCCGTTCCCCGGATTTCAGAGTCCTAGCAGAGGTCAGTTGCCTCTTCGCAGGTGCCCTTCTCCAGTACCTCTGCTTCCACCCCCCGCTCTTCCAGGCCATGTCGGTCCTACGGGTCCATTATCCTGGGAGCAGTTCAGAGGTTCTGCGGCGGCCTTCCCCTCATACGTTAGACATATGCATGAGCGGGTCTTTGACTCTCCCACCGCCGCAGAATCTTCTGGACATTCGAGCTCTCCATCATCCTTGTCTTCCTCCTCTGAGGAGAGGAACCCTTGCTCACCTTTCTTCCGACGCTGATTTCACTGAATATCAGCGATTCCTTTCGAGGATGGTGAGGGATCTTCGAATCTCTTATGTTAGGAGAGACAATACTGAACGGGAGACGCGTGAATTCCTTGGAGAATTCAGTGCCCAACACCTGGTGGTACCTTCCTGGCGTATCCCCTTCCAGGAGGCGTCTATCCGTTCCTGGCAGTCGCCAGCCGCCCTTTCTCAAGCCCCGGCAGACTGTCGTCGAAGGTATTGTGCCCCCTCGGAATTCCTGGGTACCCTTCCCAACCCGTCCTCAGGTTTGGTCTACCTAGAGACTCCTTCCGGGCGTCACCGCCTGGCGCACGACCGTCCGCCGGATTCGGAATCCCTACAATTCAACCGGTGGGAGCGAAGAGTGTTCTCTTCTTTTCGTGCGGTGGCTTGCATTGCATCACATAAGGCTCACCACGCTGCCTACAGTCGGCATCTGTGGTCAATGCTCTCCCAGCTCTTAGCATCAATGCCTGATACGGAGCACACCAGACAGGCTATTGCCCTCTCTGCTATAGGCCTGGAGCTGGCAAGACACCAAGCAAGGGCATCTTATAACACCAGTGAGGTGGCTTCTAGGCTTGCGGGGACAGCGATCTGCATTAGGCGGATGGCATGGCTTCGTCTGTCAAGGTTGTCCCCCTGGCCCGGCGTAGGGTGATTCGCTCCGCTTTCCGGGGGACCTGTCTTTTTTCCTCCAGAGCTAGGAGACTTCTGCAGGGGCTTCCTCTGTCTCCCCGTCCTCGGGGGCACCTCCTAGCTCTTCTCCCACTTAGGCTTCTCTCTGTATTAGCCAGGGTCTTCCCCTTCTGTTTTCTCACCAACAGGAGGCTGGGGGTCTTGTTCCTTCAGGGTTCTACCCCCACTTTTAAGGGGAGGGGCTTGGTACTCACCCAAGCAGTAATGAATGGTGAAGATTGACAAGGGAAGATATGAAAATTACGTACCTACCGTAATTCTTGATCATGCCTTGTATCTTCACCATTCATTACTGATACCCACCCACCTTCCCCTCAGTGGCCTCCTTCTGTGGCGTCTCCCCCTCCCATCTCGTTCCTCTTACTCCCCTTGGCCTTTATGCCAAAAAAAAAAAAACTTTCTGTTTTCTATTCTTAGTGAATGGATCCCCTTTTTTCCTCAAGGTAAAGAGGAACGAGCACGGTTGTATTTCTCTAATTCTGAGGGAACTCTTTCTGACCCCTTAGGGTGTGATTCCTAAATACCTTCTTCAGGTTATGCAGTTTCACAGCCCAAATGGCCATGCTTTGACTGGGCCTCGGCAAAGTCTAGAATCCTCCTGGCAGGTATTATTTGAGCTCTTCTAGATACTGACTGAACTTGTCAGCTCTGAGCATCTGTTTGCCTTGCCTTAGGGAGTCTGATTGAGTTCCACTCTATCTTTCATACAAAACTGCCTTCCAGAAGGCATAGTTTTTCCCATACACTGCTGTGTTAGCACTTAACAAGGTGCTAAGGGACTTAGTCCCCTTCCTGGATGGGCGCTCTACTCGGAACAGGTTCTGCCCGGGCAGTCTCGGAGCCCTCAACTAGGATGAAGGGACTTGGCATGTTGAGAGTTCAGAGAGTCCGCCCTCATTTGGATCTGTTCAGGTGGTTCGGTTGAACCTCCCCTCAGTCCTAGCAACTGGGATTCTTGCTCCATTGTTAGTTTTGAGCCTATAAGCCTCTCAACCAATGCTCGATGGGCACCGTTCTCCCTCTCAACATGCCTCTTTCTCTTTTCTTCTTCTTCTTCTTCTTCTACTTCCCTTTCCTTCTTTCTGTTCCTCCCCTAGAGCCGCCCCAGAAAGGAGGCCCTGCGGTCCCCTTAGGGTAGGAATTCTCTCTCCTCTGTCTATTCTCCATCGGCTTATTCCTTTTTCAGTTTATTTCCTTTCCTTTTTCTATCCCTCGGCTCTCTTGCCTCGCTTTCTTTTTTCTTACCCTTTATTTTCACCTCTCGGGCTACCAGAACTGAGATAGAGGAGGAGTCTGCAGCACCTAACGGCCGCCCCTCGCGCATGATGCAGTACATCGTCCTCGAGGGTGGCGCCATTGGAGCCAACTCCAAAAAAAAAAAAGCTCCCGTAGCGGGTGCGCGCCTCCGGCTTAACCCAAGCAGTAATGAATGGTGAAGATACAAGAGAAGATCAAGAATTACGGTAGGTGCGTAATTTTTCATGTTTCTATCTTGATCGCACTAAGGATTGCTGAAAATCCTCTCAGCTTTTTGTTTCATTCATCCCTGGGAAAGAATGCACCCTGTATCTAACCAGTGCCTGTCCAAATGGCTGGCTAACTGTATTGTGTTCTGTTATAGGAAGTATGGTAAGGAACCTCCTGGTGTTGTGCCTGAGCACTCTATATGCGATATAGCCACTTCTGTAGCTTGCCTTCAGAATGTGTCTGCAGCTGACGTGTACTGCTGCCACATGGATCACGGCATACTTTCACTAAGCACTACAGTCTAGACATCGTCTCTCGTAGATGGGCAGGATTTGGTCTTGCAAGGCCTTCTGTCATGATGCCATATCCTCCTTGGGTACCTTATGTTCTGCTTGGAAATCATTCTAAAGGTGCATCTCCTTGAGTTAGAAGTCCATTATGTTAAAACTGTAAGGCCCCTTTTCCAACCTCTTTTTTTAGTAATTGTGTGCTTACTGTATGTAACGCACTGCCACCTTGTTTTTGTAGTCTGGACATAAAATTCCCTTCAATTTCAGGGCTGAAAAAAAAGTATATTTCTACCCTGCCAACCTGTTCATGTTGCTGTTACTAAACTTTTTACGATGTATATCCTAGTGTATAGCAGAGTTGTATGTACTAACTAATATTACGTACAGATTTTATCTTAATTGTATAACACCTTGTATTTTTTATAGGGGAATATTTACGTAACTTGGATTGTCATTTGACCTGGGTACCCATTGCAAATGAGCTTCGCTCAAAGGGTCTTAACCCAGAAATAAAAAATGAAAAAAAAGGTCCCTTTGCCAGTCACTTCAGTGCCGGACGTGTGATCCACGGCGGTTGTGCTGCCGAATCCAGCGCCAGATTTGGGCTGTTCAGATCTCCTTAGTGCCAGATACAGTTCTCATTCTGGCACCGTGCTTCGCTTCTGCTCATTCTTTGGGGCTGGTGTCTCCAGTGTTGCCGCAGCTGTGTTCTGGATTGACGGGCCTGCAATCCAAGCCTCTCTATTACTTCCTTTCTGAGGAGGATGTAGAGGGGGACGAGTCTAACCCCGACCTCATTTCTGAAGGCAGCAACAATGACATTTTCTTTAGCCTAGACTTCTCAGACCCAGTGTCTGTACCTCAGGAGGATCTGTTTTTTCAGGCTATGCGCTGAAATATGCTCTCCGCATTGAGTTTGGAGCCTACAGCCATTGGCCAGGGTAAACAACTTCAGTGGGAGTTCCTGAATGTTTCCAATATACTAGTCAGTCTAGTTCCCCTGAATCCTCCTGCATTCAAGACCCTGTCTGATGTGGTCTGGAGTATACCTGCTTCGATAACAGCCATCTCCAAGCAGTCTGACAAGAAATGCACTGCCCCTAAGGACAGACCCGTGTATATTACTCAACCTAAAGCTTATGCCATTGTCATCCTCGGTGAGAATGACAAGGCCATTATGCCCAAAGAGGTCACGGTGCACCCCATTAACCAGGAATTGTGCAAAACTGACAATATGAGCAAATGTGTCTATGCTTCAGCTTCCCTAGGAATGAGAATTGCCAGCTGCCACAAGCATTTTTTGAAGTGTATGTATACCTTTTAGAGCATGCGCAGGTCTCTGGTAGACCCTCTGCCAGATCAGAGGTTAAATAGAATATTTTGCTGACTGTCAAACAAGGTATTGAGTCAGTCACTAGCTGAAAGCCTCCGTGGACGCGTTTCATACTGCATCACACATTGCTACTGATGCAGGCATTTGCATCAGGCAGTATTCCTGGCTATGTACTTTTGACTTCTCCCAGGATGCCTAGCAGCAGGTTATGAATGTTCCCTTCTGTGGCACTTACCTGTCTGGACAGCAGGTGGAGCAATCTCTTACGGCATCTAATGAAACTGGGACAACTCTTAAGACTTCAAGGCCAGCTCCTTTTAGCCCTCAGAAGGGCAAAGGATGTGGTTCTTTTCAGAACAAGCATTCCTTTTTGTGGGAAAGGCAATGAAGCCCAAAACAGAAGTCAGCCATTCTAGCCTCAGAAGAAGGTGCAGCTGAAAGTACCTAGAGCCACCATCTGAAGCTCCAGTCCCGGTCCTGTCTCAGCTGCCCAAGGCAGGCCTCTCTTCTCCGGAGTGTGTGTGTGTGGGGGGGGGCTGACCTTGTTTTACTATCTGTGGGAGTCCATCACAGTGAACAAGTGGATCCTCAGGATTATCTGCGAGGGATAATTTCTCGTCTTTACAGAAATCCTTCTGGACTATCCACCCAGAAAGCAGCCCCTCTTATCAGCACATATGTCGGAGCTTCTGACACAGGAGATCACAGGCCTTCTGACCAACAAGACAGTGGAAGCACTGCCAGAGTCTGAACGAAAAACTGGGTTCTAATCTCACTACTGCTTAGTTCCAAAGAAATCAGGGGGCACACGGCCCCTCGGAAACCTGAACAAATTCGTGGATCAAGAAAAATTTAAAATGATCTCTCTGGGCTCTCTGCACCCCTTCCTGAAGCCTCAGGACTGGCTAGCATCCCTGGATATGCAGGATGCATATCGACACATACTGGTGCATCCTAGCCACCAAAAATACTTTCATTTAGTAGTGCTGGGACAACATTACCAGTTCAGAGTCCTGCCCTTTGGGCTTTTCTTGGTGCCACAAGTCCTTACAAAGTGCTTTGCAGAACTCACAATGCACCTGTGAAAGTTAGGACTCCCAAGTCTTTCTGTATCTGAACAACTGTCTAATTTTTTTGTCTGCCCACATAGGAAACAGAACAGGCAGTATCCACTGCTTCCCTGTCAGTTTCTCACCTCAGTGGGGGTCCTGCTGAACCTTGAAGTCTTAGCTCCAACTCTCACAGCAGCTGCTGTTTATAGAAGCTCTTTTGGATATGACCAAGGCCCAGGCCTTTCTTCCTGATAACATACTGCAGGCAATTCTGTAGATGGGATGCTACGTTATGGAGTGCAGGATGGTGCAAGCCCACCCCATGCAGCGCATATTGGGTCTTATGGTCTCTGTGGGCTTAGGTTTAACTGCTATGTGAATGATACCCAGCTGTATATGTCTTTTGCTCCCAGGACGCAAGGTGCTGTTGATGTGCTTAATAAGTGCTTGGCCGAGATGTAGAACTGGATGGCATCAAGCAGACTGAGACTCAACCCCAAGAAAACTGAAGTTTTAGTGATTGAGCCAGGCCATGGGAGGTGAGGTGGCAGCTGGTGCAGGACAAACTGGGCTTCAACTTGGTGACTCTGGGTTGTTAGCTGCCCCTAGGATGAAGAATCTGGGAGTCATACTGGTAGAAGGCCTTACAGTGGAGGCCCAGGTGTCTGCCATAGTCCAGAATGGCTTTTTCCATCTTCGGAATATCCACCAGATTATATCCCTTATCCCACCCCAGGACCTGGCCACACTGAGTCATGCATTTATGACCTCCAGGTTAGACTACTGTAACACTCTATACCATGGGATTAGTGAGGGTACGCTGTGATGTCTGCAGCTGCTGCAGAAAACAGCCACCCGGGTACCCATGCGCCTTCCTAGATTGTGTCATATTTCTCCAGCACTGCGATATCTGCACTGGCTGCCAAGGAAGTGGTGTATCTCATTTGAGTTGGGTTTATTAACCTACAAAGCCCTACATGAACTGGGCCCATTCTGGTTTCTTAACCTACAAATCCCTACACGAACTGAGCCCAGTCTACCTGGCTTAGTTGCTGTACCTGTAATCCCTGTCCGACCGCTCCGATTGACCAGTGAGGGCCTCCTAGTGGTTCCTAGGGTTAGGCTAAAGACATCGGGGGATCTGGCCTTTGAGGTAGTGAGCCCAACACTCTGGAATGCTTTGCTCAGAACCTTGAGGGAGGCTCCCTTGGTTGAGGCTTTTAAGAGGAGCCTTAAAACTTACCTGTTTCAACAAGCATTTGAAGATGTCCCATAATGCCTTGTTCTCAGCACATTTAAGTATCAGTGAGTTTTATCATGTTTTAGATTAAATCCAGGTAGTTATTTATTGTTATTTTATTTGAGTGTGATACGGTTAATTGTTTGTGGTTTTATATGGTGTTTTATTGTAAAAGTTCCCTGGGCCTCCAAGGAAGGGCACCATAAATAAATAAAGACTTCTACTACAGTGTTCACTGTGTCCCGGCACACTTTCACGTGAGGACAACTCAGTGGATGTTCAGTGCACAGTGGTCACAGGTATTACACTATCAGACTTACCCATTCAAGGGACCAAGTCCCTGGTGTGGTCTCTCTTATGGTGTTTAGTGGGGAACAGCCTCCACCAGGGCTTCCCCTTTGCCTAGCTGGAGCCTCAGGTGAGACTCTCCACGGATGCCTCCCTTTGTGGTGGGGGCACACTGTCGGGGCCACCAAACACAAGATGTGTGGGACCCAGCAGAGACTCATCTCCACATCATTGTGTTGGAGATTAAGCTGTTTTTTATGGCCTGACAGCCCTAGCGGACCTTGTCAGCCAAAAATAGCCCTATTCCAGACAGGTAACAAGTTGATCATATACTACAACAAGCAAGGAGGAGCACACTCTTTTCCTGTCTGTAGGAAGGCAATGAAAGTATGGGAATGCTGCCTGGAGCAGGGGATCCTGCTCCAGGCTGTCTACCTGCCGGTAGTTCAGAACACTCTGGCAGAAGAACTCAGTCGAACATAGGCAGATCCTCATGGGTGGTCACTAGCTCCAGACATGAGATTGCTATTCAACTAGTGGGGGTACCCCAGATGTGGACCTTTTTGTGTCCCCACTTAACACAAAACTGCCTCAGTTCTGCTCCAGAAATCCAGAACATGGCACTTTCTGTCGAGATGCATTCAGACTGCAGTAGCAAAATCTGTTTCTGCATGCATCACCATCTATCCTTCTTGTGCAGAGGGTATTGCTCAAACTGGACACACAAGGGGCAAAATGATACTCCTTTTGGCCTTGACCCATTTGGTTTGCTCTGAACAGACTTTCCATCAGCAAACCAAGGATTCTACCACTCAGGATGGACTTGCTGACTCAGGGCCACCTGGTCCATCCCAGCCTGCACTGCCTTCATCTTCAGGCCTGGCTCCTGAAGAGATAGGAGTGAACAGGTACCAAGTATCTCATAAGGTCTCTGAAATACTTTAGGCTGCGTGTTAACCTTCCACTAGGAAGACACACACACTTGGGCAAATGGAAGATATTTTCTGCCTGGTACTCTAAAACCTGCATGGACTTCTTTGGATGCTCATCTGACAAGGTTTTGGAAAACTTGTTAGACCATCTGTATGCTATTTTAGCCTCCCGCGAGCCTTTCCGTACTCTCTGTCTGGCACAGCTATAATTGTTCAAGAGGTTCGTTAAAGGCAGTATGTACACGAGGCTTCCCATCAGGAAGCCGGTAGCTCCCTAGGTATCAGCCTTGTGTTCTGTATGCTCACTCACTAATCTTTTGAGCCCCTTGCTATGTGTGACTTGAAAGTTTTTAACTTGGAAAGCAACATTTATAGTGGCCATCATCTCTGCTCACAGAGTGTCTGAAATCCATGCCCTAGTACCAGATCCTCTGTATATGGTTTTTCATCAGGACAAGGTAGTTTCTCGTGTACACCTCAAGTTTCTTCCGAAAGTGGCGTCAGAGTTCTAGCTTAATGAGCCACTTGTGCTGCCTGCCTACTTTGCCAACTTCTAGAATGAGCTGTCCATTTCTTGGATGTGAAGAGGGTCCTTAGGTTTTATCTGGACAGAACTAGGGACTTCAGGTAGCGCCACGCAGTGAGCAACAACATGGGTCAGAGCACTCCCCTGCTATTTCCCTTAAAAACCTAAATAATAGCCACGACTGCCTCAAAATACAAAAATATTACTTAATCGAGTACCTCCTCGCTATCAGCTACTATGTGACCCAGCAGGGAGCCAACTACAATAGACTTTGGGTTTCTTGCTCACTCACCAACCAGGACCACGGCGACCTCGGACGACGAGGGAGAGATGGTGACCCTTGAAGAAAATAAGCATACTTGACAGAGTAACGAGAATCCCTCTGGCAAACCATCTGCTGACCCGATCCTTCAGGCTATCCAGGATTTCAGATCCGAAGTCAAGCAGACCTTGCTTGATCTGCGCACAGACTTGAGGGACCTGCGGGGCCGCATTGGTGAGGCAGATTAACAGATCTCGTCTAATACCAGAACGCCTCGACGATCTTACTTCGAGAGCGCTCTTGCAGTAGGTAATTACATATAGGACTGACGCCGACAGGACCCAACGGAAAAATTTATAGCTAGCAGTCTCTGGCGAGTGACAGCCCCCACATCAGGTGACTGGTGTCAGGAGACGTCGGTATAAAGGGGCGTTCCCTCACACCCACCTTCCAGTTCTTTCCCGCCGTTAGCTCATGCCAGTGCCTCGCGGAAAAGTTCCTTGCTCGTCAGGCTTCTTCGTCGGTTCTTTTACCGAGTATTTTCGCTTTTTTCTTATACAGCATCAGTTATTCGTCGGTGTATGTCGTCCCCTACACCCTCCGAGCACAAAAACAAGTGCAGCTCGTGCGGCGCCCTACTCCCGCACAAGGACAGCAATTCCCTGTGCCTTTTTTGCTTAGGCCCCGACCATCCAGTAGAGAAGTGCCAGCACTGCCTTAGTTTTAACGCGGCCACCCGGAGAAGGCGGCAGCAGTCCCTGGAAGCCCACATTCTCAAAAAGAAGATGAGCTCCATGGAGAAAGAACTCAAAAAGCTTCGGCAGGCGTCAACTTCCCCTGAAGGCCATCGCAGGAAAAAGTACAAAGAAGAGCACTGGGACAAGGGCTTCTTCCCACCGCGACTTCCTCGGAGTCGCCGCGTTAAAGGTAACATCCCTTCACCGCTTCTCGGCGGCCGCCTTAGCGTTTAAGACGGCGTCCGGGCCCGCCTGCCTGGCTTCAAGGCCAGCCCTTCGGTGCCTCCGATCTTGAGGCCTCTGCCCCGGTAAAGCCGTGGCTTCGGGCCTACTGGTGCGGCGGCTCTTGATAAGCAGGACGCCGGTCCTCCGACGTCCGCGACGGACAAGGTCGGTAAGTCGCCCAACCCTTTGGGGTGGCGCGCGTGGCCCCTGTTCCACCAGACCAGGTTGCCTCTCCTTCGCGGCAGAAGGGTCCGTTAAGTCGGACGCCGGTCCCTCCGGCATCCGCCCGGATCCCACTGATAAGCTGCACATCGGTTCGCCCGACGTCCGCACAGCGGAAGAGCCGACGCCGGACCCTCCCACGTCTGTTGTTCCCGGCTCCCCACAGCCTTCGCTGCCCTCTGGGGACCCTAAGTCTCCTCAGCCTGACCCCAGGGATTTCTCCCCTCCATCCCCGGGCGACGCTGAGGTCCCTGTTCTGCCTCTGTCAGACCGTCCACCTGCTGATCTGACGTCGGCTCCCCGGACGCCAACACCTTGGCCACCGGCCCCGACGCCAGTATTGCCAACTCCGGGCGACATCCCGCTCCCGGATGCCGCCCCGACGCCGGGCCCTCTGCCCTCTGGGCCGTCTGCTCCAGCAGCTCCTCTGGCTTCCGGGTACCCGACCCTGTCATATCCAACGCTGTCATACCCGGGACCGCAGTATTCGACGCCGCAGTACCCGATGCCACATTACCAGACGACGGGCTTCCCGCCATCGGGTTATGGATACTCGCCTTATGGGTATAACCCATACCCTTATCTCCCCCACCGCCTCTCCAGCCACTGGTGGACTTGCAGGAGACTCTGGCCTCCTGGTGGGCTGAGGCCAAGGCTCAGCTCACCAGAGAGGTGGAGAATCGTCTTCCGATGACGGTGCCGGTACCAGTCCCCATACATCCACGACAACAAACTCCCTCACCTCCTCCAGACACCAGGGCTAAACCCTCTGGGTCCAGAGAGGGGCAGGACACGCTTCCCAGAGGGCTTCCCAAAGGGTCCGTTCCTCCCCCTAGATGGGAGAGGGAGTCGTCATCTTCTTTATTTTCCTCCTCTTCCTCCTCGGACGGCTGCTCCGAGAAGGACAGCGAGCCACACTCTCCGTCAAAACCCAGGCCACGGACTCCTCCGAAGTCTCCTCCGGAGGATCCTTCTTTCACGGAGCTGCTATGCAAAATCCAGGCAGTGCATAAGTGGCAATCCTTGGAGCCAGATCCACAGCGGGGGAAACTCGCTGAGCATCTGGATCTGCCTGTGACGGCTCCCACCTTGGTGCCACCCTGGATCAAGCCTCATGCCCACCTTGTTACCACTATTTGGAAACAACCGTCGTCGTTAGCCCCTCTTCCACGGAAGTCGAACAGGATATACCAGGCTCCCGAGGGTGTTGACTATTTAGATTCTCACCCTCAAGCTGACTCGGTCATGATTAGCGCCGATCACGGCCGGACAGCTAATCCAAAACATCTTAGCTTATCGCCACCTGATAAAGAATCTCGCCTTCTGGACCAGTATGGCAAGAAGATTTTCGCTTCTTCCGCGCTGGGGATCAGGGCCCTGAACTATGTCGGTCACATGGGGGATTACCAGAAGGCAGTTCTTACTGAGGTGGAAACCAAAGTGGACTCCCTGCCGGACTCTCAAGTCAAGCAGGAACTCTCTGACCTCGTCCGCTCTGCACATTCAGCCAGTCGACACATGCTTCATGTGACTTACGATGCAGTGAACACTGCTGGACAGAGCTCAGCTTTCGCCGGAGGCTTACGATGTCATGCTTGGCTCCGTGTGTCAGGGTTGGTCCCGGAAGTGCAGTCCGCTATACAGGAAGTGCCCTTCCGGGGGTCGGTGCTCTTCGGGGGTGATGTCAAGGACATCATCACCGATCTGCAGGAGAAGGGGATGGCACTAAAGTCCGTCGACTCTATGTACCATCCCCGTCAATCGCAGCACCATCCCTTTCGTAGATGGAATCGGCCAAAGGCGAAACCTCTGGGAAAGCGGGCCACTAAACGCCAGGCCCCCACAGCTGCCAAGCCCCCTCTGCCCAAAAAAGCAGTAGGTGCTTCAGCTGCAGCGCTGCCCCACACCACCTGACTCCTTCCCTCTCCCACAGCCTCCGGGCTTCCCGGAGGAACTGGTAGGAGGGAAGGAGGTTTTCCCTGCATCTTCCGGGCTGGGAGAGGATAACGTCAGATTCATGGGTGCTCCAGCTAATCGCAGAAGGACACTCAATAGAGTTTCTACAGAAACCACCTCGTCACCCTCCCCAAAGGTCGTCGTACTCTCGGGAACATCTTCTGGTCCAGGAAGAGATTTTTGCACCGTTGCTGAAAGAGGCGATAGAACCTGTCCCCCTTCCCCTACAGGGAATGGGTTACTATTCCCACTTATTCCTGATCCCGAAGAAGACAGGAGATGTAAGGCCTATCCTAGATCTCAGTTCACTGAACCTATTCATGGAGTACAAGAGGTTCAGAAATTCATGGAGTACAAGAGGTTCAGAATGCTCTCACTGCAGAGCCTTCTGCCCCTCATCCGCTCGGGCCAGTGGCTGTGTGCTCTGGATATGCAGGATGCTTACCTGCATATATCCATTCACCCGTCTCACCGCAGATATCTCCATTTTGCTTTCCAAGGGGACCACTACCAGTTCAAGGCACTTCCATTTGGCCTCTCCTCGACTCCCCGAGTATTTACCAAATGCCTTGCGATGGTGGCAGCCTACCTGCTTACCCGGGGAGTGCAGATTTTCCCGTACATGGATGACTGGCTCCTGGCGGCCTCGTCCAGGAAGGAACTCCTGCGCTGCCTCTCCCTTACCCAGCAGGTTTTTGCCTGCCTGGGTATTACCATCAACCATTCCAAGTCTCACTTGATCCCATCCCAGAGACTCCAGTTTATCGGAGCGATACTGGACACGACCCTGGGCAGGGCCTTCCTGCCTCCGGACAGAGCGGCCGCTATTCAGACTCAGGTAAGCCTGTTGTCCGGCCGCAGGCAGGTCACTGCAAGGTCGGTTCTTCGCCTTCCTGGGCTCATAGCGGCTGCTATCCCGACAGTCCCTCGCACTCGACACCACATGAGGGTTTCTCAGTGGACGCTTCGCTCCCAGTGGGATCAGTTGGTGGACGACTTGGATCGGCTGGTCCTGGTCTCCGCTCCCGTGGTTCGAGACTTGCAGTGGTGGATGGTCAGAGAGAACCTGTTTCGGGGGGGGTTCCATTCTTCCTTCCTCCCCCCTCCCAGTCTCTGATCACAGATGCCTTGGGCGAAGGTTGGGGAACCCATCTCTGTCCTCATCGGACCCAGGGCTCTTGGTCCAAGCTCGAACAAACACTTCACATCAATGTGCTTGAGCTTCGGGCAGTAGTTTATGCCCTCCAAGCCCTTCATCTGTATCTCCTTCCAGGCCATCTAGTCTTCCAGACGGACAATATGTGTGTGGTATGGTACATCAACAAACAGGGAGGGACTCGGTCCTACCCTCTTTGCAGGGAAGCAATGAGAGTGTGGGATTGGGCAGCACAACACGACCTTCACCTTATGGCAATTCATGTTCCGGGAGTCAAGAACACCTTGGCAGACAAGCTGAGTCGCTCGTCCGCCCTGGCCCACAAGTGGGAACTGGATCAAGGGGTCCTAGACAATATCTTCCTACGTTGGGGAACACCACAGGTCGACCCGTTTGCTTCCCCTCAAAACGCAAAGCTTCCAGACTTCAGCTCGCTCATTCAAAAGCGAGGCATTTTCTGGAGAGATGCTCTGTCTCTAGATTGGAAGGACAGATTCGTCTATGCCTTTCCCCAATTCCTTTGATCCCACGGGTCTTGCAGAAACTAGGTTCAGAAGGAGCACGAATGATTCTGATCGCTTCCTTTTGGCCCAGGCAAGTTTGGTTCTCTCTTCTGCAACAATTCTCAGAGGAACCACCGCTTCCTCTTCCTTTGTCATGATGTTTGCTGACCCAGGATCAGGGGACCCTGGTCCATCCAGGTCTCAAGTCCCTTCAGCTACATGCATGGCTCCTGCAGACATAGCTCAAGCCTGCTTTGGAGTTTCTACCGGGGTGGCGGAGATTCTGGTGGAGGCTAGGAAACCCTCCACTAGATCTACCTATGCCATGAAGTGGAAAAGGTTCACAATCTGGGCTGCTTGGAAAGACATTGAGCCTTTCTCTTGTCCCATTGGACGTCTGCTGGAGTATCTGCGCCATCTCTTTGACTTGGATCTTAGTCGCTCCTCTCTGAAAGTCCACATGGTGGCCATTTCGGCCTATCATGTTCCCTTTGCAGACAGAACGTTTGCTCAGCTGGAAGTCGCTAAGACTTTCCTCAGAGGGGTTCTCCACCTGAGACCTCCTATCCGAGTCCCCACCCCTCCTTGGGATTTGAATTTTGTTCTTGAGAAATTAACTCTGCCTCCTTTTGAACCAGCAGCTTCCGCAAACTTGAAGTTCCTTTCTTGGAAGACACTTTTTCTCGTGGCCATTACCACTGCTTGGAGGATTTCCGAGCTCCAGGCCCTGATGTGTAAAATTACATACTTGATTTTCCACAAGGAACATGTGGCTCTGTGTACCAATCCTAAGTTTCTCCCCAAGGTGGTAGTGGAATCTACTGTGAACCAGTCCAGAGAGTTACCCGCTTTCTTTACGCAGTACTCCAGTCAAGGACAGTATCTGTTACATACTATGGATGTTCACCAGATTCTGAGATACTACACTAACAGGACGAAGGATCTCAGAAAGACAGATCAACTGTTTGTCTCTTTTGCACCAAAAAAATAAGGCAATACTGTTTCTAAGCAATGCCTATCTAAATGCTTGGCTCATTGCATCAGTTTCTGTTATTTCAAGTACAACAGGACCCTTCTGGGTAAAGTAAGAGGCCACTCCACCAGAGTCGCCACTGCCTCAGTGTCTTGTTTCAAGAATGTGTCAGCGGCAGACATCGGTGCTGCCGCCACTTGGACTTCCGTCCATACCTTTACAGTGCATTACAGTTTAGATATTGCCTCTCGCCATAGAGCAGGCTTCGGGCTGGCTGTCCTGTGAGGCCTCCTTTCTTAAGGCCTTCAGAGCTAGGGGATCTACTCTGAGTAGCTTTCCTCCTCCCGTGTGCTTCTTCTTGTTGCAGACTGCTTGGGACTCAGTCCTATATGTAATTACCTACTGCAAGAGCCCTCTTGAAGTAAGATAGTACAGTTACGTAAGAACTTACCGTAACAGTAGATCTTCAAGAGAGGCTCTTGCAGTAGGTAATACCTTCCTGCCCTCCATCCCCCTAAGCTTTTTCAGCTCCTTTTCCAGTGAAGGAAATCTCCACTTCTCTCTCGTCCGGCCTCTTTTGGCCTTTGGCGGGAAAGAACTGGTAGGTGGGCGTGAGGGGCCGCCCCTTTATACTGATGTCTCCTGACGCCGGTCACCTGACGTGGGGGTGGTCCCTCGCCAGAGACTGCTAGTTAGAAATTTTTCGTGGGGTCCTGCCGCCTGCCGGCGTCAGTCCTATATGTAATTACCTGCAGCAAAAGCCTCTCTTGAAGATCTACTGTTACGGTAAGTTCTTACGTAACTGTACTTTCTCAAGGCTTCGCTAAAGGAACTGGCACTTCTACAATTTAATGCTACCCAGCGGCAGGAGAATGCGGAAAACCACGCATGAAGGAAAAACTTGCATTTCTACAATATACCAGAGGGGGGGAAGAAGATGCAGATGTAGTGGCATTTCTGGACCATTTGCTCCACTCTACACTGGACTTAGGCCCTGATTTCCCGATTGAAATCAAGAGGGCCCACAGTGCGCTTGGTCCAAGACCCCCTGCGGGGGAACACACTAAATTGATTGTAGCATGTTTTTTGAATTTCGCAGTCAAGGAAATGCTCCTACAAAAAGCCTGGACAAAAAAATCCATAATGTATGAGAATTGGAGGATATTCCTCGACAATGACAATACCCCAGCAACTTAGGTGAGAATACTCCCCTCTCTTTCCTTGCCTGCGTTCTGATAAGCTAAAATTTTAAACGCCGTACCTGGCTAAGATGGTTGTCTTTTTTTTTTTTTTTTACTGAGGACCCCCAGACTTGAGTCTCAGCAGAAGAAGACAGAAAAGATTTATTCTCTTGAGGCCTGTTGAAAGAGTATGAACTTAGAGAGGCAAAGAAAGGGAAACAGGCGACTCAGAAATCTCTTAAAGGGCCCACGGTACAAGGAACAGATCAGTCAATTCAAGTGATCCTGCAGTCTGTCCAGCAGTGTTGGCAAGGGGTGGCTGCAGACTGAAAACATCTGTTCTTCCTCAGCTAAAGTCTGGGACTTGAGGTACAGAGCTACAGTAAACTTTTGGGGGGTGAGCTTGGGGGCTGCTGGGCTTAGCGGCCATGTTAGGATCCTTGAGATTTACCATAGGTGCTCCATGGCCTGGGCCTGGTGCCTTCCCTGGTTACCTCAGGCTTATCTTCCTCTCCCCCTCACTCTCCTTACCACATTGGATCTGAAGCCTGATGGGCCCTTTCACTTTGTGCTGTGAGAAGGTTTATCTTGGAGGACCAGGAAACTATCAGCCACTTGACTGAGCCCCCTTGCTTCGTTTGCCTGGATTGTGACACACTGCCTGTTTCAGCTACGTCCCCCACATTGATCCTGTAGGGGGGAGGAATGGGGGATAGGTCCTCCCCTCCTTTTCAGGGGGTTTTCCTGAAGGAATTGAACAATATGGTTGTTTCGTTAGGACTTGGAACATGGAACTGGGTCAGGAGCCTGAGAGATGTGGTTGGGATTTGGGAGATTTGGACTTTGACTCGGTGGCTGGACTGCCCTGAGACCCTCTGGCCCCCCCCCTTGGTTCCCCCTTCTGGCGATGGCGGGATCATCCGACCTGGCTGCCAGGGGAGGGTCCGGGTTTCTTTGTGGTGGTTTGCTGCAGGTTTATGGGTTCTGCTTTCCTTCCGACCTCTCTGGGGCCTCCTTCTCCCACTTAAGCGATCGAGAAGATCTCCATCAAGAAATAAATTGAGGACAAAGCTCAGTTTTAAGACTTTTCTCTCCCCTCCCTTTTTTTCTTCTTCTCTCACTAGTAAATAATTATAGCTACTGTGTTTTCTACAGGGACTCCGAATATTAAACGAGGGAAAAGTAGTACTCTTCTGAATTATTACTATAGCATGGTCGTGGGGGATGGGACTGTGCTTTATATAGGAATTCTACAAGCCATGGTCCGGTTCTAAAAGTGTTACAGACTTACTATTTTCAGCTTTTCTGCACAAGTGTTAATGACCTCCACCTTGTAGTTAGTTTTAGGTTTACCCTCTTCCCTCCTACTTTCCCCCTTGACTCCTTAAGGCCTCCTGTTGAGCCTCCCTCATAGGGGAGTGCCCTCTGCCTTCCCCCCCAAAGATTCTACATTTAGCGCCCTCTTGTAGTTCTCTTAATTCCCCTCCCATTTGGCATTTTGGTACTTTTATGGTCCAGTGGTCTTGGTTCTGGTAACCAAGGGGGAGTGTTCCTTCCTTCCCCTCTGAAAACATCCAAATGATACCACCACATCAACCGTTAGTTATCCTACTGGTAACATTCCTTTTTATTGGAATCCCACCAGTACCACTGAGGGATTTTAGGGCCATGTTGGTGACCCTTTCCCTGTTGTTCAGGGACTCTCCTATTTTAGGATCCCTCCCTGAACTTCTTCAGAGGCAGTTGAACTTTCCCACCTCCATGTTGGAAGTCACCTTATATATAGTTAGATCTCATGGGACCATGTTGTCAAGGCACAGGTCAGGAAGCATAGAGGAAACCCAGGGGCAGTTGTAAAATTCCACAAAACTGTTTATTTGTAGTTGCAGGAACATTAAATAAAATAAACCTGTTCAGAAAAACTATATGCACAGGCAAAAATAAAATATTTCTTGTAAAAATCTTTCTGGGGGGGGGGATTCCCTTGCAACTCCTCTTTGCAGTTTTTATAAGACTTATTCAACCCCCATCCTTTGTAAGCATCCTGTTCTTTGTAAATTTCAGGAGCAGCTTAGAACATTAAGAACTTCCTGAGGTCCCCACAGCCTTTGCAAAAGACTCAGGCATTTGCACTCAAATGACCTCTAGCTTTTTACAGTTATCTCAAATCACAAATATATACATTTCAACAGCAACACTAAACATCTTTCAAACAAAAGGGATCCCAATATCAACTTCACTCCATTCATTGATTCTCATATATTTCATATTAGCAGATACAGGTATGCAAGGGAGGAAAAACGGACAACAAGAGAAAACTGAGAGACGGTGAGAGACACCGAATTGCGAGACTGTTCGGGTTGATCAAGTCCGAAGTCTCACAGGAAAATTTGGTTGCGCAACCAGACAGAAAAGGAAAGAATACAGATCCTTGCATTTCCACACTTTCTTCAAAACAAATGGGACAGGGTCCTATTCTGCCCTGTCACAGACCACCCTTGGGTGGTTCTTAGATTACATCCCAAGAGAGAAACCGAAGTTATATATAGTTGCCATTCTAAGGGTTGAAGTGTTTTTTCTCTACAAGTTGGCCTTAGTTGGGCCTTTTTTTCTGTTCCCTAGGACTAAAGAAAATGAAAAGAGACATAAAAACGCACACTAAGCCTTTTAAGAAAAACGTTATTATTGTATGGTTTGGGCTCTGGTCTCCTCCATGGATTAAGGCGGTAAGTCTTTACAATTTACCCCTGGAGATCCAAATCAAGTTGTTTGAGCAATAAGGATTGGACATATTCCGGCAGATCTTCACCCTGTTGTGCTTCCGGGACCCCCAATAGCTGTAGATTACTGGCCCACTTATTGTTCTCCAGCGTTTCCAACTGGAGTCGCGTAGTTGTGTTTTCGGCCAGGATCCTTGCCACTGCTGCTGCTGATGTATTCACAGAGTCCACTGCTGTTTTAGCATCCGAGGCTACTGCATCCAAATGGGACTCCATCACAGTAAATAGAGTGCCCAGGCCATCCACTTTTCTATCCAGATCTCAGATAGCTTGGAGAACTGCAGTAATGGAGGGTTCTGAGGTTTTGTTCCCCACTGCTGCTAGGCTGCTGCCATGTGGCATCTCCAGGTGGGGTCTCGCATTATTTGGATCTTGCTGTGCCGTCTGGCACGTTTTACCCTTTGTAACTGGCCAAATCGACTTACAGTGCGTTCTGCAGACACCATTTTCCAACTTTTACCAGAAAATTGGAAGTTTTTTCGTATAAAAGTGCCTTTTGCTATTAAAATAGGCAGGAGCTCCTGTAGAGTACGTCTGTTCTGTCTGGCTGCTGGCCACGCCTCAATTTTACCAAATCTTATCTATCCAGATCATTCAGATTTTATTAAATGCTGAAGTACCACAGACAATATTAGACATACTATGCTACTTCTAGACCACGTACACTCTAGGCAGATTCCCTTAGCTCGATTGAGCCTAGATGCTGAAAAGGCTTTTGAAGAGAGTCTCATGGGGATTCCTTTGGGACACTCTAGAGGCTTTTTCTTTCCCTAATTCCTTCCTTTCTTGGCTACAGAGCCTATACTTTCAACCTAGGGCTTACATCCGAATTAATGGGGCCTTTTCCTCCCCTTTCCTATTACATCAAGGTACTCTGCAAGGCTGCCCTTTTTCCCTGTCTCTATTTGCCTTATATATTGAACCCCTAGCAGCAGCCCTGTGTTTTTAGACCCCCCCGTATAGAAGGGATCCCTTTGGGACAAAAAACATATAAGGTATTCCTATTTGCGGACGACGTCCTTCTTACTCTTCTCTCTCCTGAACTTTCTATACCGGCGTCTTGGGAAATTGTCCAGAAATTTGAATGTTTAGCTAATTTTGAATTAAATATAACTAAAACAGAAACATTAATCATTTATTACCAACCCTCAAACATTTTAAAAGGCTCCCTCCCCCTGAGATGGTGATGTACCAAGATCAGATATATCAGAATTCATATCCCAATCAACGTGATACATTTAGAATTAGTGAATTATGAACCTGTATTTTTTCAGATTCAGGAGGACCTGAAAAAATGGGGATGTTTAAAACTTACTTTTTTCCCAGTGTATAGAAACAATACATATGAATATCCTCCCTAGATTATTATATCTCTTCCAGAATGTCCCATCTTCCCAGAAAATTATTATTTTGAGTCTTGGAACAAAGCCATTTCTTCTTTTATCTGGGACGGCCAGAGACCGAGGATAATTTTTCACTATTATGTCTCTCTTTTGATCAGGGGTAAGTCAATCTCCCTAATCTAAGATGTTACACAATAGCCGCCTTTCTCAAAATTCTCATAATGTGGCTCTCATCGACAACCCATAGTGTCTGGAAGGACATTGAATTCCTAATTAATGATCTTTATGATATAGAAAAAGTAGTTTTTGCTACTCCAGCATGACCCCCTACGGTGACTTCACACAATTTATAGCTCAGATTTTAAAGATCTGGCAAACGGTTAAACATGAAAAAGCTTTGAAGCAAATAAATTTCCCCTTTACACTTATATCAGCAGATGAAAACTTTCTCCCAGCTAATCTGGATACCAGTTTTAATTCATGGAGGAGACTGGGTCTTAGTTACTATTATCAGTTTTTCTGTGACTCTGGACCAGTCCACTTCTCTGATTTACAAAATACCTATTTTCATCCTGATGGAGAGATGTTTTATGTCCAGGTGAGAAACTACATCTTAAGGCAGAGGGAGATGGTGGCATGTTCACCTTCCCCTCTTCCAACCCTGTGGAGGCAGTTCAAAGACATTCTGAGGAGTAAATCATGGGACCAACTAATTAGACATATATATAGAATACTAAGAGACTCCCTGTGTGATACCTCACTGTCAATACTAGAAGCCTGGCACAGGGACTTGGAGTTGGAGATCCCCTTTCTCATGGAATGAGGCATCCTCGAAAACTATCAAAATCACCTCTTCTAATATATGGAGGGAATTTGCATGGAAATCTCAATCTCAATATTTTCGCTCTCCGGCGATATTCACAAAGTATCTTCCTGCCTCCTATGGTTCCTGTTGGAGGGGATGTAATTGTAATTTAGCGGACTTAGGACATATTTTCTGGTTTTGTCCTAAATTAACGCCGTTTTTCGTGTATGTTGCAGCTGAAGTTGGTAGAATGCCTTGGAGAGGAGATCAAATTAACAGCAGAGATACCCATCTTATCCATTTACCCCCCCACCCATTGAACTTGGTGGGACAATACCCTGTTCCCGTTGTATAACTTAGCAGCCAAAAAGGCTATAACCCGTAAATGGATGACCAATCAGATACCCACCATTAAAGATTGGCGACAAATAATAATAGAAATCTACAACCAAAAACATCTTCTGCCAAACTTCATAATAAACTCCCTGTTTTTGAAATAAAATGTCATAGATGGGTACTTTATATTTCTTTAAGAGATCCAGATTTTGTCCCATGAACAGATTTGACACCTGGGGAAACATCCTCCCATCGCTACCTGAGACCTTACTTCTCGGAGGGGGGGATAGATGAGACTTTATACTATCCCATAAATTATGGGAGAAGGATCAGCCGCCTGTCTTGGAAAGAATGTAAAATTACTGTTGGATCAGACAGAAAGAAGTTATTCAGTGAAAAGTGTGTGGAATTAATTATAGCAAAATCATTTACTTTTTTTAATAAGAATGCCGTAATACTAATCAGCTATCGATGTAAGATAATGACAAACTTGAACATGTAAAACTATGTCTCTGAATAAAAGGAAAAAAAAAAAAGAACTAGGGACTTCAGACAATACAGACAGCTCTTTGTCTCCTTCAGTCCTAATCGGAAGGGGCAGCTTGTTACAGCCAATTGCATTATTGCCTGGATTATGAACTGCCTGTACCACTACTATGCCGTGACTCAGGTTAAGCTGGAGGGCCAGTTATAAGTCCACTCCACCGGAGCGGTTGCCATGTCCCTGGCAGAGATACGCTCTGTGTCTAGTGGCGATCTTTGCAGAGCTGTGACTTGGAGCAAAATACATACTTTTACAAAGCACTATGCTCTGGATGTCCATGCAAGGCAGCATGCCATTTTCATGGGTCTATCCTGAATGGATTTCTATCCAGAGTGAGCCCTCAGCTCCTACCATCCTAGTCCAGGGAACTTTGTCTGAGCTTGGTACTCACTTGCCTGACCCATTAGTTGGAATCAGTGGTGAAGATTGATTTCTGCAAGATATGAAAATTACATTGTCATCGCAATTTTTGATCCTCTAGGAATATCTTCGCCATTGATTCACATACCCGCCCACCATACCCCAGGTTCATTGCAGTATATTATGTTGGTCTTCACCCCTTTATGTTTGATTTGGGCTGTGAAGACACTGTTCTACTGGTTTGGTGGCCATGTACCACCAGGGCTATCATTATGCACTTTGGTTAAGCACATAGGTCCTTGTTAAGTTATACTGCACCTCCTCGGTAAAAAAGTTACGGAGGCGTTTGAGGGCTGGTGCCGAGGTAAGTATATGTCTGCGTGCTGAGTCTCACGGTGCTGCACATGCTCGCTGCTTACCTTGGTGCCAGTCCTCCGAAAAGTTCTGGCTCCTGTGGGGTCCTAGCGCCTCTGGCTATAGCCCACTATTTTGAATCATTGGTTAAGATATTCCTAGAGAAGATCAAGAATTACAGTGAGTATGTAATTTTCATTTCTTGACTGTCTACTTCATAGAGGTACATTCAACCCACCCACAAACCCCAAGGGCTCATGAGTATCTTAGCTGACTGACATTATCTGTCAGGAGTTTGAGCACTTAGCTATGTTAGCTCGTGTTCCCTCCAGCTGGGTAATGGGGTTAACTGTTTCTTATCATTTCCATCCCTCTTGCTGGGACTCTTATGGTCGACACCTGTCCTCTTTTGTTTTAAAAAAATTAAACTGAGAGGGGAATAGTTTAGCATCATCATAGACAGGATGGAAGCTGTCCAGAGGAGGGCAACTAAAATGGTGCAGGGTCTGCACCGGAAGACATATGAAGAGAGACTTAAGGAGCTTAATATGTATAGCCTTGAGGAAAGGAGGGAGAGGGGGGACATGATAGAAACTTTCAAGTACCTCAAGGGAATCAACAAAGTCCAAGAGGGTAGCATCTTTCAAAAAGAGGTGTGCAAGAACAAGGGGCACAATTTGAAGATAGAAGGGGCGGCTCAGAGGTAATTTAAGGAAGTATTTTTCACAAGAGGGTTGTGGATGCATGGAACAGCCTTCCAGAGGAGGTTGTGGAGGCAAAAACAGTGGTGGAATTCAAGCATGCATGGGACAGTCATAAGGCAATTCTAGGGGTTGGGGGTAGGAAGAAGTAGGCTGCTGGTTAACTAGGATCTGCAGCTTATCCATCAGGTAGGGAAATGGGCAGACTGGGTGGGCCAAGCGGTCCTCATCTGCCGTCAAATTCTATGTTTCTATGTTTCCATTTGTTTGTTACTCCCAGCCGGTTATAGTTTACGGTCATATTTCGTATCCATTTTACTTTTTGGTAGTCTTTTCTTTCTCTGCTCCTTGGTAAAATGGTACTGAGGCTGTTTGGGTCAGTGCTGCTATTCCTGCCATTTGTGTGTGCGGTGCTGTATGTCAGTTCTGTGTTCATAGCATAACAAAGGTTCTGGTTTTGTGGCTCCTAGTGCCTCCGCTGTAAGACTAAAGAGTGTGCCTCTGTGGAGGAGATGATCAAGACGATAGAGTTACTGGTAAGCACCTTAACTTTATCATCATTTTTCTCCAACTAAAGTATTGCTGTATTCTTTCCATATCAGAAGAATCCTCAGCTTCTGCTTCAACTTAACCAAGAACAGACAGTCTTCTCAACTGTTTTCTTCGATCCAAGTTGTAAAGAAATCACAGTTTCTAAACTGTGTCCATCCAAATGGATTGCCAGTTGCATTCACCACTGCTGTTTTCTGGCAAGGAAGCAGTTGGAAGGCTCCCTTGGTGCCCATTCAACTTGATTTGCAGCCACCTAGGTGCCTTCCTCAAGATCGGTCCCTATTGCAGTAGGGCAGCAATCTGGAGTGGTGCTAACTTTTTCACAAAATTAAATATCTGCAAGTTTTGGGTTGGCTGTAGGGTTCGATCTCTTCGTGAGCCCTGTTTGTCTCCATACTCCCCAGTTTGAACTTTGCAGGTGAGCTAGATAGGTAATATAGCTTAAAGGTTAGAGCACTGAGCTACAACCCAGAAGACTGAGCAGACCTGGGTTTGAATCCCACAACTGCCACATAAACTCTGAGTAACTTTTTCAGATTCTGTGTGTTTATTATCTGCAGTAGGGTGGACAGTCGGGAGGGGGTGGGAAGAATGTGTAGAGATCTTTGGAAGCTCAAGGAGTGGTCAAGGGAATGGCAGTAAGGGTTCAGTGCCAAATGCCAAAACCATGCATCTTTCTAGAGCATAGGAACCCATGAGCTGAGTATGGATGCGTGGGAGGTACTAACCATTACTAATCAGGGTAGGAACCTTGGGGTTATAATGTCTGATGACCTCAGAGTGGCAGGGTACAAAGCATGGGTAGGGCCAGTGGAATGCATAGAGAGAGGTAGCCCCAGCAGGAAGAGGGAGGTGGTGTTGCTGCTGGTGAGACTCCACCTGGAGTATTGTGTCCCGTTCTGGATGCCGCACCTTAGAAAGGACATTGTCAGGGTGGAGGCCATCTAGAGAAAGACAGCTACAATGTTGCAGGGGGTGCAGCAAAAACCCTGGGAGCAGAGACAGGGATCTCAAAATGTACACTGTAGAAGAGAGGAGAATGAGAGGGGACATGACAGAAACCTACAGCTACCTAACAGGGTACAGGAGGGAGTCGCTTTCAAGTGAAGTAGAGCACTAGGACCAGAGGCATGCAGTGAAGTTGGTGTTGGGGGGAGGGGTTAAGAGAGATGTGAGGAAGTACTACTTCACTGAAAGAGTGATAGATGCCTGGAATAGACTGCCAACAGAAGTAGTGGAGGCAAAAATAGCAGGGGGCTTCAAGCATGCATGGTATAGAATATTAGTAAATAGGCAGGGAGGAGGAAGGTTCATTGGAGACCAGTTAGGGTCTACAGAGACAGACTAGGCAGGGACCACCTGAGTGGGGGAAGCGCTTCTTTTTTGCCCACAATTTCTGTTTTTGCATTTGAGGATTGATAGTGCTGGTCACAAGACCAGAGTGTGGCTCTGTGGAAGGAGATACTCAAAAAGATCAGGAGTCATTCTTATTTACCGTATTATATATTGAGGGAGCGTACCCGACCAGTTGGAGCGCTCCTTTCCCTGCACGTGAGACACTCTTATTCTGTGAAGAGCATCTCACATGCAGATGCTCTGGAAAAGGGCACATTCTGGGAAGTTTTTTTTTTATTTTTTTTTTTAATATATTATTGATTGCTCTCGATCAATAATATATTATTACGTTCCCTGTCGCCACTCATTGCTGAAAACGAGTGGTTTCATTTGTCTTCAGCTTAAGCCAGAACAGCTCAGCTTCGCTGTTCTCGCTCATCTGAAGGTGCGTGAAACCACTCATTTTCAGCAATGAGTGGCTCCGGGGGACATATTAACACATAACATTGCTTTTTATACTGTTATTCTCTGTTTCTGCAATTAAGAAGAAAAGAAGTGTCTGTCAGAAGCAAAACTCAAAGGTTTATATGGAAATGGATAGGAAAAAGAGGTGAATGGTTTAACATTTTGCTTTTACTGTTGGCGTATGAAAGCAGAAGCTGTGTTTTTTTTATGGGATCAGAACATCTGCACTGTTTAGTTTTTGCTTTTGTACAGAAACCGATTATTTGGGGGGAGGCATTCTGATAGCAGACTTTTGAGCAGTGTTCTATGCATACTATAATGTTTGTTTCTGTCTGTATGTACTTTTACTTGAACCAAAACAAAATGGTTTCCCAATGGTGCATATCTGGCTTTTATCTCAGAAATTAAAGCTTGAACCAAGGAAATGGCAGTGCATCTCTGGTGTGGCCAGGTACTGTGCAGTATATATGTATACAGTATATATGTATACAGTATTAGCCAGATATAAGTCCCTGTAAATCTCTTGATATTTTAGGATATATTGCAAAAAATACCATTATGAATGTAGATATACTGGGGCTCATCTCTGGCTACCACTGTATGAAAGCAGGGACTGAAATTGACACCTATCCTCTAGACAACGCTTGTAGAGTTTGTAGGCTTCCTGCTGTCTTGGAACAGGACAACGTAACATTTCAAAAAATGCACCAGTTATGGCAGTTGAATGCCTGCAGGGCTAATGGATTTCTCTTAGCCATTAGCCTTGCCAGCTAATGACATCAAAACTTAATTGAGCTGTGAAAGTATTCCTAGTAAGACTTTAGCTGTACTGCTTTAACTGTTTTGCATTTGAGCTTTGATTCTTGTTCTCTTCTGTTAGGTTCCTATGGAGTATAACCACCTCCAGGAGATTCCAATAATTGCACTGAGGAACAGACTGTTGTTACTGCATCATATATCTGAGCTCTTCTGCCCCTGTATCCCCATGTTTGACTTGGAGGGACGCCTTGGTGAGACTAGTCAGGGACCATCAGTGGGATTTGATACGCTACGTGGGATACTGATTTCACAGGGCAAGGTATTCTTTGAATGCAGTGGCCACCACTACAGTAACATAAATAACATGGATTAGATTAGCAGTTCATTAACTGAAATCAAAACATTGCTACTGAATGTTAACTATAGATCACTTCTGTTCATATTATTCAAAGTCAGTTTATCAAAATAATATATACTACACACAAACGTTCTTGTCTGACTAGAATGTGTGCTGCGGCCTTTTAAGTAATGTATAATAGAATCCTGCATTGCAGTCTGCAGCTGACCCACTTTCCTTATTGAGTTCATGTGCTCTGCCAAACCGCAATCCTGCTGGTGCTCCGGCACCCCCAAGTGTTGATTTGAACACCTGCAGTGTGTAGCTGGCAGACAGCAAGAAAATCATCTTGCTTGGTCATAGAGCACACTTGAAAAGCTTCCTGTCTGCAATGAAGGTGAATACCTACAAAGCTGTTTTTAAGTCTGTCACCCATGCTTCAACATGGTGCTTTATTTTCTAGGTAGATTATTGCTGTGTATAATGCTGGATGTGTACTAATATTTCATACTGTACATGAATGTGTTGCTTGTATCCTTCTTCTCCATAGAGTTTTATGGTAGGTAGGTGCGTAGGTAAGTAGATAGATAAATAATCTTATTTCAAGTTACATACACTTGCTTTATGGGAAACTAAGAAAAAAAATTAATTTTAAGGGGAGCAAAATAAAGAGGGCAAAAGGCAAATTTAAGATGAGGTCAGGAGTGCCGGCCCAGTGGCGCTGAGGGTTGAGGCGCTGGACGCCACACCGGCGACCCGAGTTCGGGAACAAGCCCAGGCTGCCGGGGGTTGGCAGGGGGAGAGAAAGGACTGAGCATCTGTGGGTCGGGTCTGCTCTCCTCTCCTCTCTCAGGGAGGGAGGAATAGCTGTCTCACTCGTTGATCGCCCTCTGGCAAGGGCTGGGGGGAGATGCGGGTTGGGAAGCCCAGGCTGTCGTACGAGTCAGCGAGGAAGGGGGTAGGGGAAAACCCAGGAAAATGGAGCAGGCAGGCTCCATGATGGCCCCTCCAGTGCCTCTCCTGGAATCTGGGTTGCGTGGTGGGGGGGTAAGCCAGCACTCCTCACCGCCACCGTGTCACAGGAGGGCAACCCATGGGGGATCACCGGGATAGTTGGGGCGGGAAAAGGTGGAACCTGAGACAGAGTCCCTCCAAGGGAGAGATGGGAGCAGCCTGCCAGGTTCCCCAGAGGATAAAATGTATATAGAAAACAAGAAAAAAAAAGATGAGGTCAGGAAAGAGTTTGGCCAAAGAAGTGGGTCAGATTTTGGCAGTTAAAGGTATTACTGTATATTTGGTGGTAGTGCACAGAGGAGAAAAATAAGAGCTGAAGCACAATGTAAGGTCACTGAGAAGGGAGTCGCTTTTGTTCAGGATGGAAGGCTGCACTGGAGGATGGAGGCAAAGTGGCTGAAATCACAGTCAACTGTAGAGGAGGAGAGGTGGATGACTGGGAATGTAAGAAGGCTGTTTCGGAGAGAGCAGGGTTTTCTGATCCAGATACTGTGGTGTCCTGCATGATGAAACACAATTCTGCAGTATTTTGCAGCACTCTGCAGAATGCTTCAGAAGACCTACTGAATAAAGCAATGTAATTTCAATGGTAATTAGTCCCCTTTGTCACTCAGGAAAATGTCACACTGCCAGGATGAAATGAATGCCATGGTTTCATGCCTGACAAAGAGGGACTAATTGCCATTGAAATCCCATTACTATTCAATAGGTCTCTCCCCAACACTCTACAGAGTGCATTAAAATAATGTTTCATCCTGGGGGACGTCACTGATCGGGTATACTCTTACAGGATGTTGTGTGCTAAACGGCAAACCTGAAAATCCATTCATTTGTGAATTGTGACCTAGTGCCGTTAATTCAGAACTGGGAAGATATGATCATGTTTACACTGGTAGTTGAATACACAAGTGGCAACAGTTTTACATGGAAGAGTCTTTAGCCAGTTCGAATTTAGAAAGGAGGTGGTCAGTAATTCTAGTAAGGAGAGCATTGAATAATTGAGAATACAAGGAAGATACAGTTTTAAGATCTAGGAACTTGCCCACCAGCAAAGCAGTAGCACTATTGTTTGAGGGACCAATGAACTGCATTCAGGAACAAGCTGAAGTGTTGAAGAATCAGCAGAGGGTGATCGAGTGTACGTCAAACTACTGTCTTCGGGGGTGTGAGGGTTGTGGCATTCGGCATAAGCCTGGCCCCTAGCACAGCTAGAAGGAAGGGAGTTCCTCCTGGGGGAACCAGAACAAGAGGAAGGTGCCACTTGCTAGGGAGATGATGCTCCACTTAGCCCCCCCCCCCCGCATACACACACGTCCATACCGAGCCCTAGCTCCTGCTCCTTCCCAAGCTTCACCTCTTCAGAGAAGCTGACCAGATCATTTGAGGAGAATGCCATGGCTCTGAAGTCAATCCCATCCTGGGAGGCAAGCCTGGAGTGCACAGCATCTAGGTGTGTTGTGGGTGGCTTGGAGCACCAGGAAGGCGAGTGCAGAGAGTCTCTGGTGGATGGGAGGAGGTACTGGCAGAATGGCTGAAGGAGGTCTTGGTGGATGAAAGTAAGGAGGATAAAGAAAGTTAAAAAAAAAAACAAAAAAACTTGCACACCCCTAAAGGTGCTATTCATTTTTCAAAGCAGCCAGTTGCTACTTGTAATATTCGAAACTTCTTTTTCTGTATTTTAATCAGAATTTCTGCCTGACCGTGGTTAGTATGATAGGTGGAACACTATTTTCCCTGGAGGCTAGTATATCTAGCACAGCTAGCCTATTCCTGGTTATCAAACTTTAAATAAAAAAAAAAATGATATTTAGTTCTGTCCCCCTTCATGCTATACCTCATTAGCATTTTAAACTTCTTTATTGTGATTTTGTGACTTACCAAAAAAAGTCACTCACCTTCTGCGAGGTTGATCACTTATACAGTCATGGGCAAAAATATTGGCGCCCTTGCAGTTTTTTCTAATAGTGCACCATTCCTTCCAGAAAATTGTTGAAATTAAAAAATATTTTGGTATCCACATATGTATTTCTTTGGTTTGCAGTGGAATAAAACACAAAAAGCAGAAAAATTTACTAAGTCTTAGCTTATTCCACACAGAAATCCTTAAATGGCCCGGACAAAATTATTGCCACCTTTTAGAAGTGGTTAAAAATAATTAGATTTCAAGCAGGTGATTCTCCTTCACTTTGGAATTGAACTTGCCTATGGTGAGTTGCAGGTGCCTGCAATATGAAAATCACTCATTCAACCAGTTTGAATAGAGAAAAAGACTCATTCTCTTGTTTTGTGTCACTGTGTACCGTGAATGAGCACGTGAGAAAAGAAAGACAGCCAGAGAACTGTCTGAGGAGGTCAGACAGAAGATTGTAGCCAAGCATGGACAATCTCAAGGCTACAAATCAATCTCCAGAGACCTTGATGTTCCTGTTTCCACTGTACGTAATGTTATCAGGATGTTTAAGGCCCATGGCACTGTAGCCAACCTCCCTGGATGTGGCAGCAAGAGAAAACTCGATCGAAGATTGCAGCACAGGATTGTTTGAATGGTGGAGAAAGCACCTCGATCAACTGCCAAACAGATTCAAGCTGACCTTCAGACACAAGGTACGACAGGTTCAACTCGCACCATCCGTCGCCAACTTAATGAAAGGGGGTTATATGGTCGGAGGCCCAGGAGGACCCCACTGCTGAGAGAGACATAAGAAAGCCCGACTGGGGTTTGCCAAAACACACCTGAACAAGCTAAAATCCTTCTGGGAGAATGTCCTGTGGACAGATGAGACCAAATTAGAGCCTTTTGGTAAAGCACATCATCTCTATGTTTACAGAAAACAAAATGAAGCCTTCAAAGAAAAGAACACCTTCCCTACAGTCAAACATGGAGGAGGTTCAGTGATGTTTTGGGGTTGCTGTGCTGCCTCTGACACAGGGTGCCTTGAACGTGTGCATGGCATCATGAAATCTGGAGACTACCAGGCCATTTTGGAGCGCAATGTTGAACCCAGGGTCAGAAAGCTGGGCCTCCGTCGAAGGTCATGGGTCTTCCAGCAGGACAATGACCCCAAACACACTTCAAAAAGCACCCAGGAATGGTTCAAGACAAGACGCTGGACTGTTCTGAAGTGGCCAGCAATGAGTCCAGATCTAAATCCCATTGAAAACCTGTGGAGAGATCTGAAAACAGCAGTTGGGAGAAGGCACCCTTCAAATCTGGGAGAACTGGAGCAGTTTGCACAAGAAGAGTGGGCCAAACTGCAAGTAGAGAGGTGCAGGAAGCTCATCCATGGCTATAGGAAGTGGTTGATTGCAGTTATTTTGACCAAAGGCTGTGCTACCAAATATTAAGTCTAGGGTGTCAATAATTTTGTCAGTGCCATTTCTTTTCATTTTCTGATTTAAAAGGGTATATTAAATTCTGAATCAAAAACAAAGGTTCTGTAATATTAACAGAGAAATAAAGAATTGTGGAGACCAAATACTGTACTGTTGTTAATTTCAACTTATGTTTAGAGGAATTGAGAGTTATTTGAAAAAGTGCAAGGGTGCCAATATTTTTGGCCACGACTGTATAGCAGGGAAGGACAATAGTGGATGTTTTCATCTGCATGGACGAGATGTCTCACAAAGGGTCCTTGTACAGGGTGTGGTGACACAACTGTTTGCCCGGTGGGGCACACTTCTGGTGGACCTGTTTGCCTTCTAGGAGAACAGAACGCTTGGGCTCTTCTTTGCCCCCCCCAAGATGGGAACACTGACGAGGATGCCTTCTGTATGCCGTTCTTTGATTCACAAAGTTGTATTCATGGCATACAGGCAAGGTGACCCTGATCCAGATTTCCCCTCAGCGGTGCTGGTACCAGAATCGCCTTAGCAGCAGGCCTCAGTTATCTAGTCCTGTACCCTGACCTTCAGTCCCTGCACACCTCGGCCTAATAACTCAGTGGATGGAGTTCCATGCTTCTGACCTTTCTGATACCATTCTCCACGGTAAGTGTACACATTTAATTAGAAGAAGTTCACACTGTGGTGTGTGAGCAGGGGATATCGATCCCCTTGCCTGTCCTGTGACATGGATCCTCAGCAACCTTTGGTCCCTATCTCAGTGAGGGCTACAAGTCATGGCCCTTAAGGTGCACCTGGCAGCCATCTCTGCATAGCGGGTGCAGTCCAGTATGCCGACTGTGGTGCAGGAGAAGGTGGTCTGGTGCTTTTTTTAAAAGACTGGACCACAGGTTGGCCCACTGGCAAGAAGCGCTGAGGCATTACGCCTTACCTTCTGCCACACCGGTGACCCATGTTCGGTGGAGAACCCGGGTTGCTGGGGGTCGGCCGGGGAGGGAGAGGATTGAGCGTCTGGAGGACAGCTTTCCTCTCCCAGGGAGGGTGACTTGGCAATCCCGACAAATGACTGCCCCCAGGTGGAGGCCTGATCGTAGAATGGGTTGGGGATGCCAACGAAGGGAGGTGCGCACACCTCCACATGGCCACGCTAATGTGCATGCCTGAGCAACAGGGGTGGAAGGGAGAAAACCGGAATCTGGGGATGTTGGCAGGTTGCCTGAAGCCTCGGTGACACTCCCGACCCACAGCTCAACTCAGCATCTGGATGTGTGTGCACCGGGGGTAGATTTGCTGGGAGCTAGGGCCGAGATTGGTAGAGAGCACGCGGTTCAGGGTGGATGGAGCTCTCGCGTGGGGAGAGACTAAAGTCCACTTGCCAGCAGCTCCAGGGGAAAAAAGGTCCCCTCCAGTGCGCTTACCACTGTCTTTGTAGGACCTACTCCTGGTGCTTGCGCGGCTGATGGGTAAACCATTTGAGACGACCCACAAGTGTGGAAGACTGCATTTCTGGTCAGTGTCACCTTTTCCAGATGGGTGAGTGAGCTCTAGATGCCCTCAGTGGAGTCTTCATATATTGGTCTTCACAAGGACAAGGTTATCCTTAGCCCCCACACAAAGTTCCTGCCCAAAGTGGTCTCTGAATTTCACTTTAACCAGGTGATGTATATCCTAGACTGCTTTCAGAATGTGTCTCCCAGTCTACTTTCAGAATCCTGCTTTCAAACAACATGAAGTCTTGCTGTATTCTAACATATGCAGTGATGTTCAACCTTTGAACTGCCCCAGAGAGGAAAGAGTTAACTTTCCATGCAAGGCATGGAACGCTGAGCTCGAGCTCAGTTGAGACTCTGTCTGTTGTTGTTTGAACTCAAACCGCCAGATTCTTTACTCCGCCTCACTGAACAGTCGCTCCGGAGATTTCTCCGTTGCTCGGTTCAGTTTAGTCGGCTAAAGTGCTGTTTTTCCTCAGTTTTCGACCGAATTTAATCCGTTTAACCTGTCGGTTCAGTCTCTGTCTGTGGTATCGTACTAGATAGGTTTATTATTGTTTCTTCTGTGTGGAACTTGTAAACATTGGATCAGTTCGGTTTGAACCGATCAGGTTTGTTCAAAAAAGTTTGTTCTACTTTTAGAGTGTGGTAACCGGTCCTTATCGGTTCTAAAAAAACAGATTTCGTTACGTTTTTTTCCACGACCCGTAACATGGTCAGGAACCGATAAGGGTGTCTTGCCTGGTGGATTGCCGAAAAAAAGGGTAAGTTTGGTTAGGACTGGCCATATCTGAGAAACCCAAAAGAAAAAATGGGCCTACTGAGTTTCAACACTGTAGTGTGTGTGGGGAAGCCTTTGCTAAGGCTGACCCCCACACCACCTGTGTTGATTGTCTGGGGTTTGACCACCTCGATTCAGACTGCCAGATTTGCAAAAATTTTCCCTCAGCTACCCTGGAAAAGAGAGTCGGTAGGCTCAGGAAAGGAGGCCAAGAAGTCCGCTGACCGGATGACCAGCCTGGTTCGGTTTCAACGAACCAGAGGAAAACCCTCTGACCAGAAGAAACTTCTTAGGGCAAAAGGAGAACCTTGACTCTGAGGAGTCGGTTCAGTCGCTAAAAGAAGGATAAATCAGCAGTGCTTGAGGATCCACAAGTTCTCTCCAACTGCTGATGAAATAGCCAAAGTGATAAAGATTGTTCATACATTCTTGGTTCTGACCAGACCAGCACCATCGATCAGGGGGCTCGGTTGGTCAGTTCCCAGTTCCAAATTATAATTTAGAGGATTTTTATGAACCGGAGGAGGAAGAAGAGTATGAGGATAGTGATGGTGATTATGAAAGTCTGGATGTGCCTATTGACCGGACATCTCCCAGACAGACCTTCAGGGGTTTCTCCTCCTAGGCTTTCTGAGTCCCCTTCCCATTTTATGTTTTACAAAAAAGTGGCTGAAATTCTTGAGCTTCCTATGGAGGAAGCACTAGAGGATCAGGAGGAGCCTGATTACGTTGAGATGATGGACATCCCAGAGTCCAGGAGACTGTCTGTTCCCCTCCATAAGTCTTTTGGGAAACAGACAATGAAAATTTTAAAGACTCCTAATTCTATACCTCCTGTGGACAAGAGAATGGACAAGAGGTATACTCTCTCAGGCTCAGATACGGAGTTCCTTACCCAGCAATGCAGCCAAGTTGGGGTAGTGCAGGCTGCTGCCTGTGATAAGGCAAATATACCCTTGGCTTCACATCCCCCAGATAAGGACTCCAGGAGGATTGATGCCATGGCAAAGAAACAGTACATGGCAGCATATTTGGGACTCAGGCAGGCTAATTATATGCCTATCTGACTGAGATATCAGAAGTCTAGATGGGACACTGTAATGGCTCTGGCTAAACAGGTCCCTGGCCAGCTTGCCAAGGAGCTGGAGCAGGTGGCTGCAGATGGTATTGAGGCATCCAAGGTGCAATTCCATGCTGCAGTGGACTCCAATGATGTTTCATCTAGAGTCATGGCTACATCTGTGGCCCTTCGTAGGATGGCTTGGCTCAGATGTACTAGCCTGTCTCAGGATACCCAGACTAAGGTCATGGATTTTCCTGTTGTGGGTTATTCTCTGTTTGGGAAGCAAACAGAGAACTACATGAAGAAAATGGATGAGTACAGGACCACCTATAGGAGTGCACAGGCCAAGGAAAGGCAAGCCACTCCCCAGAGGCAGCATTCCAGGGGCAGGCCTTTTCATAGGCCTTTCTACCAAGCCCAGGCCTCCTCTTCCGCCTTTGCCCAGAGAGGGTTCTTCAGAGGGAGAGGCAGAGAGGGTACAAGCAGGCCTGCTACCACCCCTCAGCCTAAAGCCCCTGCCAAATAGGCATCCTGATGGGTTTGCCAGGGCCGATTCTCCACCACCTGTAGGAGGCAGGCTGGCTTACTTTGTCCTGGACTGGATGTCTTTAACATCAGACAAATGGGTCCTGGAAGTAGTGAGCCAGGGACTGGTTCTTAGCTTCAAAAAATTTCCCAAGATGAGAACCAGATCCTTTCCACCTGCAGATCCTTCAGAGGCATTTGCCCTAGAGGCAGAGGGCTCTTCCTTCTTGGCTCTGAGGGCCATAGAAAGGGTTCCACCCCTACACAAGGGGAAAGGTTTGTACTCCAGGTACTTCCTAACCCCAAAAGACAGGAGAATGGCGGCCATCCTGGATCTCAGATATTTAAACAAGCACCTTTTAAAGCCAGAGTTCAAAATGGTGACTCTGGGAATAATTCTACCTCTCTAAGGCCAGGAGACTGGCTAGTTTCCCTGGACCTCAAGGATGCCTATTTCCACATTCTCATCAGAAGCTCCCACCGAAAGTACCTCAAGTTTGAGTTGCCCTCAGGCCACTATCAATTCAGAGCAATGCCCTTTGGCCTAACTTCAGCTCCAAGGGTGTTCACAAAATGCCTGGCAGTAGTGGTTGCTTTTCTAAGGAGACAAAAGATCTCCATCTTTCCATACCTGGACGATTGGCTCATAGTACTGTAGGTCAGTCTCCAGACCAAGTCAAGTCACACCTACAGATAACTCAGCAATTGCTCATTTCTCTAGGATTCCTTCTGAATCTCTCAAAGTCAGTTCTAGAGCTTGTGCAGCTCCTCACCTTCATAGGGGCAGAGCTGGATACATTAAAGGCAAGAGCCTTCCTTCTCCTGGACAGGGCAAGGACCATTGTTTCACTGGCCTCTTCATTCACCCTCCAGGTGTCTTGACCAGCAAGGCATTTTCTGCAGCTCCTGGGCCACATGGCTGCCTCCACAGCAGTGGTCCAAGGAGCAAGATTTCAGATGAGGGACATTCAGTTCCACTTAAGAGCCTTCTGGTCTCAGAGAAAGGAACCTCTGACCAAACTAATCCCAGTGACTCGAACCCTGATCCAGGCTTTGCAATGGTGGCAGGATCAGGACAACCTAAGACAAGGAGTTCCCTTTGTCACTCAATCTCATTCTCTAATCCTTACTACAGATGCCTCCCTCTTGGGATGGGGAGCCCACTTGGGGGACCTGACCACCCAAGGGTTGTGGTCACCTCAAGAATCTCTGCTTCACATCAATCTCTTAGAACTCAGAGCAGTGTTTCTAGCACTTCACGCTTTTTCCAGGTCTGTTCAGAACAAAGTAGTTCAGATCAGGACAGACAATACCACCACAATGTGGTACATCAACAAGCAAGGGGGCACTCTGTCTACGGCCTTGTGCACAGAGGCAATGAAATTATGGTCTCTGGCCTATTCCCTGAACACCTCTCTTGCAGCAATACACCTCCCAGGCAAGGACAATGCCCTGGCAGATGCTCTCAGCAGGATATCTCAGGGCCATCACGAATGGTCCCTGATCCCTGATTTTGAAGGTGATCTTCTCCAGATGGGGCACCCACAGATAGATCTTTTGCAGCCCCGAAATCACCAACTTCCCTTTTTGCTGCAGGCCCCCAGTGTTGGGCTCAGTCCCCCTTGATGCCCTAGTTCTCAGTTGGGAAGGGAAGTTCCTGTATGCTTTTCCCCCCTTCCCTCTCCTGTTCAAGGTACTAGTCAAAATCAGGTCTCAATCCTGCAAAGTGATTCTGATTGGTCCAGACTGGGCTAGACAGCCCTGGTACCCCCTCTTGCTGTCCTTAGCAGTCCACCTTCCCCTGTCTCTTCCCAGGAATTACAACCTGTTAACATGTTCTCAGGGGAGGGTCTGGTATCCGAATCTCAAATCTCTCAATCTCAAGGCCTGGCTCTTGAAGAGTTAGAATTTGCGGATTTGCAACTCTCTCAAGGTGTTCTGGATATTTTAAAGGCTTCTCGAAAGCCTTCCACCAGAAAGACTTACAACTCAAAATGGAAAAGGTTTACTATCTGGTGCTCTGGGAAGCATATTTCTCCAGAGTCTGCTGGGTTGCCTGCAGTCCTTGACTATATGGTTCATCTCAATAGCTTGGGACTCAGACCAGCTACACTTAGAGTGCATCTGGCAGCTATCTCTGCTTTCCTTTCAGCAGGCAAGCACTCCCCTCTTTCAGCTCATCCTGTATTCTGCAAATTCTTCAAGGGATTGCTGCATACCAATCCTCCCTTCAAGGACCCTGCCCCTGCCTGGGACCTTAATGTTTGCATTGCTCAGCTTATGCAACCCCCTTCTGAGCCTTTGTCCTCAGCAGAGATTAAGTACTTGGCTTGGAAAACTGTTTTCTTGGTGGCCATCACTTCTGCCAGACGCATAAGTGAGTTACAGGCCCTGTCAGTGGAGCCTGATTTTATCTCCTTCCATAGAGATAAGGTGGTCCTCAGGACTAATAGGAAGTTTTTGCCTAAGGTGGTTTCAGATTTCCACCTTAACCAGTCTATGTCTCTTCCTGTTTTCTTCACTAACCATTCCTCCTCTGGGGAGAGGAGGCTGCACAGCTTGGATGTGAAAAGGGCCCTTAGCTACTACATAGAGCGCACCAAGGGTCACAGGTTTGACTCCCTCCAATTGTTCCTCACTTATGGTGAGGTTGGTAAAGGAAAACCTGCCACTAAGAGATCTATTGCCAGGTGGATTGTCTCTTGCATTCAATTTTGCTATGAAAAATTAGGTAGGATCCACCCTCAGGCCTGAGGGCTCACTCTACCAGAGGTACAGCTGCTTCCCTGGCTGCTGCCAGGGATATTCCTATTTAGAGATTTGTCAAGCAGCCACCTGGAAAACAGTACATACTTTTACCAAGCATTACTCTCTGGATATCCAGGCTAGGGTGATGCTCGGTCTGGCACAGCAGTGCTTCAGAGCCTATTCCCAAAGTAGGTTCTGTCCTCCTCCATGGAGGTACTGCTTGGTAGTTTATATAAGTCAGGAATACAGCAAGACTTCATGTTGTTTGAAGAAAAATTACTACCTTAGTAATGTTGTCTCTTCTAATGGAGTCTTGCTGTATTCTGTCCTCCCACCCCTCTCAGAACCTGGGTTTTGGGGTGTGGGTAGGCAGCAACAGTGTTGGCACTCTGGAGGTGCCCCCTTTTTCTCACCCCCTTAATTTGGGGGTGTGTGTGTTGTGTTTTGTTTTATTTTTTGGGTTTCCTGACTTGAGTCTTTGCTTTGGGACCAAAAAATTTTTTTGTTATATTTAGTAGCCAGTTGGCTAGCATAGGTTTACAGCTTCCACACAGGACACCCAGTGAGTATAGCTCGTAAAGATCTGGCGGTTTGAGTTCAAACAACAACAGACAGAGTCTCAACCGAGCTCGAGCTCAGCGTTCCATGCCTTGCATGGAAAGTTAACTCTTTCTTCTCCGGGGCAGTTCAAAGGTTGGACATCATTGCATATGTCACAATACAGCAAGACTCCATTAGAAGAAACAACATTACTAAGGTGAGTAATTTTTTCTTATAGTGTGCACTCTATACCTTGGACATGCTCCGGGTGCTTTTTTATTATAAAGAATGTACAGCAGGGGTTCATGGTGGGGCTTGCCAGCTGTTTGTGATCTGTTCTGAAGCCTCTCTGGGCAGACCGGCAGCTAAGCAGACTGTTGGTAGGTGGATCACATCTTGCATTGATTTGTGTTACCTGTTGGCTGGTAGGGAGCCACTAAGGTGCTAAAGGCTTATTCCACCAGAAATACCAGTGCATCTGTGGCTTTCTGCCAGCTACCTCCCAATTGAGGAGATCTGTAGGGCTGCTTCCTGGGCAGTGTGCACACATAAATTTCCCAGTACAGTATCAGTGTGTTCAGCCATCATAATTCTGCGTTTGGGATCTCAGTCCTACAATCCCTTTTCCCCCAAAATATGGATGTGTGCCTTGCCCCCTTCTCCCAGAGGACTGCTAGGAGTGCGCCTATGTATGGATAGTTAACTGAATCTGGGTTGGTAGAAATGAAGGTTACTTACCTGCAACCATAGTTCTGTTATGTGTATTCAGTTCACATCCACGCAGCCACCTCAACCTCCCCTGGTAAGTGGCACATGAATACCTGCTTCCAGTATGCAAAATTCTGACATCAGACGGTGGAACCAGAGGATGACACCACAGGTGGTGGAAAGAGCCAAGCTTGAAGACGGCCGGTGACTCTGAGCTACGCCCAGCTGATCTGCCTAAGAGTGGATGTGGACTGAATACTATTAGCAGAACTCTAGTTACAGGTAAGTAACCCTTATTCTAGGAATGTGGATATGCTGTTCTTATCCACACGTGTTGGCATGTCCCTTTCCCTTTAAATCTTGCCGGAAGGTCTAAAAACTGGCTCCTCCCACCCTCCTGGGTGGTACATGCCTCGGCTCCGCCCCATGACGCCAGATCTTTCTTTCCACTTGGGAGATTCGGGTTCCCTCCTTACTGCTCTGCGTTAAGTAGGCCCTGGCGTTCAATACTCCGGCTAGTTTACCAAAATTAAAACTCATTCGAGTTTCTCCATGACAGTTCATGATCGCGACCGCAATGGAGGACAAGTCCTCGCCCGAGTTCTGCCAGTGTCCTTGTGGACAGAAAATGTCCTGCACCAATCCACATTCCACATGTGTCTACTGCCTGGGCCATGTACATGACCCTCAAGCCTGCGATCTCTGCAGCGCCTTCCATCCTCAGGTTCTGGATGATCACCTTGCACGTTTACAATTTGGATGACTGGAAAAATGGTACCCGCCGGTCAAATCTAAGGATGCCTGTCATGTGGTTTCTGCAGCTGCAGGATCTGCCGACCATCTGGAGCAGATGAAAGCCTTTGAGGAGGAGGCAGCGCGTGCCGCTGAACAACCCTCTTCATTGTCTGTTTTTTTCCGCTCGGGCTAGGCACCTCATTCTTCAGTTCCTTCAAAGAGATGTGCCACTCTCTCCCTATGATGAGAAGAAGAATCTTCATGTCGACACTCTTGGGACAGAGAGAGATCTTGGTCACAGAAGACTTCTATCTTGACTTCAGTCGAAATTGTGGCATTGGCTGCTGGCTTCACTGTACCCCCGTCAGGCCAGCCAGTTCAGATGTGGGATGACAACCAGATTGAAATTGTAATCAGTCCCGTCGACCTGTTGTCGCCTGATGAGGCCAACAGTTCTTATTTAGGACCCTGGTCCTACCGACCGACGAGGAGACCCAGCTTGCTGGTGCCACCCCTACCCAGTGGTCATGGTCCTCAATCTGGAGTGGCCAGCGGTTCTCTAACTCCTTCGAGGAAGCCCATCGGTCCCCCGGACTGTCATCTTCTAGGTCGGACCCCTTGACCGATAGGCCAAGGAAATCCCACAATGGGCACTCAAGAAGAGAGGCGCATACCACCATCTGCCTTCGTGTTCTCATAGAGAGGCTTCGACGCGAAGTTGCATCGCTGTTTCAAGGACCTCATGTGGCAACAGCTTATGCTGACTGGTCCGAAGTCGACCCCAGCTTCTACTCCGGCCATCCCTTGGCTGTCAGCCTCTAGGCCGACTCCTCCAGAGATGGTCAACACCATCCCAACGCCCACAGAACTGGTGAAGACCTTCCTGGCTCGGCCAAAGCTAACCTCTCCACCTGTCTTGGTGGTGGAAACGGCACCTAAGCAGCCGCCCTCGGGCTCCTGCCAAAGAGTCTTGACCTGATCATGGTCTCCTGTACAGGCTGTCAGTCACCCTTACTCCTGACTGTCCGCAGCGGGTCAAGAGTGACTCAAGTGGTCAGCTGCTTTACCTCAACTCGGAATCCGAGGATTCGGACCTGCACTCACATCCCTGTGACGATGATTCAGTGAGTTTGTCAATGGAGGAGGGTCCCACGTCCTTCATGGGCATCGTCCATCTCATCTCCAAATCAACGGGGATACCATTAGAGCCCATCGAGAAACGGGCCGAATACCCCTTGATTGACATCCTCAGGAAAGGGGATTCTCCATCTGAGGCCTTCCCAGTGGCCGAAGTCATAGTTGGTCTGGCCTTAAAACTTTGGCAGCACCCAGCCTCCTGCCCTGCGCCTTCCATTCGTATGGCCTGCAAATACACAGTTCCCATTGGTGCCCCCTTGGAGTTTACACAACATCCCTCAGCCGAGGGATTGGTGACCAAATCTGTGTTCCGGTGCTCAGGCAATATGGGAGACATGGATAGACCTACAGACAAAGAGTCCAAAAAGTTGGACCATGCAGCCAGAAAGGTCTATGCTGCTTCCTCACTTACTGTCTGACAGGCGAGATCAGCTGCTATTATGGCACACCTCTCCCATGCCCTCTTGCGCTCCCTGGATGAGGTACTTCCTCGTCTCCCCGTGGACCTTCAGACCACAGTCATGCAGGTCTGTGATCGGGGTCAGGCGGTTGCTGAACAGCAACTCCAGACTGCCCTGGATATCGGGGATTCTTGTGCCCGATCAGTGGCAGCTGCAGTTGCCATGCTCCACAGGGCTTGGCTGAGGGTCTCAACCTTTATGGCAGACATCCAGAACAAACTGGCAGATGTTCTCTTCTTATGTACCAACTTGTTCGGTCCAGGAGTCGAAGGTCACCTTCAACGTATCGCGAAGTCCAACACCACCTTGGACTCTGCTACTTCCACCCAAAAAGAACCCCAGGTGTCTAAGAAATCGCAGAAGAAGAAGCCCTTTCGACCCTCTGCTCCTGCTGCCAAGCAGCACTAGTATCAGACTAGGCAGTAGCAGCAGGCTCAGTCTTGGCACCCTCGGCCCAAGTCTGGGGCTTTGGGGAACCATAAGCCTGGAGGTAGAGGTTCTGGCAGCCCCGCTTCCGGCTCTTTATCTTCCAAGCCTGTGCAGTGACAGGATGGGGCAGCCACCCTCATACCTGCCACAGCTGCTCTGGGTCCTCCTGTGGGGGGCTGGCTCTGCCACTTCCTTTCTGCCTGGTCCGCTGTTACAACTGACAGATGGGTTCTGGAGGTGATCAGCCAGGGTCTGCCTCTGAAATTCAAGCAGTATCCCCCAAGCTGAGCCCATGCCCCACAGAAGGAAAAGGTATCCGCCCATACTAGGTCGACTCTCGGAGACGACATTGCCCTACTCCTCCGCAAGGAGGTAGTGGTCAGAGTCACGGACCCACTGGTCAACCCAGGGTTTGTTTCCAGGTACTTCCTGGTCCTGAAACGGACAGGAGGCTAGTGCCCCATTCTAGATCTGCACAACCTGAATCAGTTTCTCAGGTCACGCACCTTTCAGATGGTAACTCTGTCCCAAATCATACCATCCCTCAAGCAGAATGTGGTTCTGCTCACTGGATCTGCAGGACACTTTTTTTACATCCCGATCCATCCGTCCCACTGAAGGTTCCTCCACTTCAGGTGGAGGGAGCCCTCTGCGAGTTCCAAGCCATGCTGTTCGGCCTGTCATCAGCCCCCAGGGTCTTCACCAAATGCATAACAGTGGTCGCGGCCCATCTTAGGCGTCGAGGGGTCAGAGTGTACCCCTATCTCAACGATTGGCTAATAGCGGGTCCCTCCAGACTATAGGTGGAGTAGTCTAGTGATCTGGCCCTTCACACCTGCCTCAGCCTAGGCCTCCTGGTCAAAGAGGCCAAGTTGGAACTCGTGCCCTCGCAGGTGATTTGCTTCATCGGGGCAGAACTCGACTCTTGCCCAGCCAGAGCCAGGCTCCCAATGGACAGGGTGGAGGTTCTCTCCTTTGCCCAGTCATTTTTGGTTGGGCAATTGCACCCTGCCCGGGACTTCCTGCGACTTTTGAGTTACATGGCGGCCTGCACCACCATGATCCAGTGGGCCCGATGGCATATGTGCCCCCTTCAATCTCAGCGACACCGTCATTTCGACCAGCTGGTCGCTGTGACCCAAAAGATGTTGGACACCCTCCAGTGGTGGACCATCCAGGAACATCTGCAGGGAGGAATCTTGTTTGTCTGCCCCAAGCCGATGGTTGCCTCATGACAGACGCCTCTCTTACAGGCTGCGGTGCCCACATGGGGAGTCACAGAGTCAATGGGCTCTGGACCCCTGAGTAATCCTGATGCCATACCAGCCTGCTGGAGCTCTGAGCAGTTCAGTTGGCGCTGGCTGTATTTCCTCCATTCCTTCAGGATCAAGTGGTTCAAGTCCAGACGGAAAACATGACCAGGTACTACCTCAACAAACAGGGCGGGATGTACGCCCAGCCTCTGTGCAAGGAAGTGCTCCACATCTGGACCCTTATGAGCCAGCTGGAGGCAGATCTCCTAGCCATCCATGTGGTAGGAGCGTAAAATCAGCTGGTGGACTCCCTCAGCTGTGTGGGGAGATGTCCCACAAGTGGTCTCCATCCAGAGGTAGCTCACAGCCTGTTTTCCCAGTGGGCACCCCTCAAGTGGACCTGTTCGCCTCCAAGGAGAAAACCAAACTGAGGCTGTTTCATGCCCACCCCCCTCAGCAGGGCTCGCTGCATGGAGTTGCCTTCTTGAGGACGTGGACCCCAGGCCACTTCTGTGCCTTCCCTCCACTTCCCTTGGTCCACAAGATGCTCCTCAAGGTCAGGAAGGACAAGGCATGGATGATCCTGGTAGCCCCAGACTGGCCCCGCCAGTTCTGGTATCCAGATCTCCTCAGCACCAGGCTCCTGTGGTGTCTTCCAGCACGCCCAGACCTGATCTCCATCAATCAGGGGAAGGTATTCCATCCGGACCTTCAATCTCTGCACCTGACAGCCTGGTTCCTGAGCGGCTAGAGTTCCAGGCTTTGGGTCTGTCCAACGATGTACTCAGTGTAGTTGAGGCATCTAAGAAGGAGTCAACCAGGAGGTGCTATACCTTCAAATGGAAGAGATTCTCCATTTGGTGTCAGGGCAGGGGCCTGGACCCTTCGTCCTGTCAGGTGTCTAGTATCCTCAACTACCTTTGGTCTCTCTCCAAAGGAGATCTTTGGTCTATGACCCTTAAGGTGTACCTGGCAGCCATCTCCGCTTACTGGGCGTGAGCCGGTCAGCAGACGGTGGCACAGCAAAAAGGTGGTCTGGTGTCTTTAAAGGCCTTAACCACATTTTTTCCTCCGGTGCATGAACCTCCACCTCCGTGGGATGTACTGCTGGTTTTGTCAAAACAGATGGGCATGCCATTCGAACAGATGCACAGATGTGAGATGTCACATCTGTCATGGAAGACCACCTTCTTGGTGGCTATCAAGTCAGCCAGAAGGACTGGGGAACTACAGGCACTCTCTGTTGAGTCTCCTATCTGGTCTTCCACGGGGACAGGGTTGTCCTGCGCCCCCACCTGAAATTCCTTACGAAGGTGGTATCGGAGTTTCACCTTAATCAGATGTTGACTGTGCCGGTGTACTACCCTAATTACACCTCAGAGGCTGAGTACAGGCTCCATACGTTGGACCTGAGACGAGGGGTCTCTTATTATACATAAATTATCCATACAGCTCATCACCCGAGCTCAAAAACTTTCTAATAATTCCCCTGACACATTTAACCTTCACCATAAAGTGCAAGTTTCTAAAGTATCCTCCACTAACAAGCTGGCTACTTAATGAATCATGTATATATCTTGGAGTTGTTGTTTTGTATTCATTTGCTATCCTTTCAAAGTTGTGTATTCTTTGTATGTTATATGTCATACAAATTGTATCTTGACCCCACCAGGTCCATCTTGCAAATGAGCATTGCTCAATGATGTTCGCCTGGATAAATAAAGATTTGATTGATTGATTGATTATATAGGGCGAACAGCTGAAGTTCGGGGGAGAGGTTCGCCAGCTGTATGTCACCTACGCTGAAGCCGCACCTGGCAGACCTGCAGCAAAGCAGATGATTGGCAGGTGGATGACATCTTACATTGATCTCTGCTATAGGTTGGCAGGCAGATAGCCTCCCAGAGGGATAAGAGCTCATTGTACTCACCATACTGCTGCGTTGGTGGCTGCTTCTTGGGACATCACTATCCAGGATATCTGCAGGGCTGCTACCTGGAAGTCAACAAACACCTTCATTACCAATTACCACATCGACCTTGAGTCATGCCAGGATGCTGGTTTTGGGGCCTTAGTCCTCCAATCTCTGTTCCCTAAGTAGGGGGTGTGCACCTTGCCTCCCTCCTCCCGAACTGTTAAGAGTCTGCCAACAAGTGTGGATAAGAACAACATATCCACATCCCTAGAAACACAGGTTACTCACCTGTAACAGTAAATCTTCCATGGAATGGTGTCTTGCAGTAGGTAATTACTTCTGGGAGTTTCCAGCAGAGGGCGCTGTCGCATGGCAGCTCTTCCAGCAGTTTTCACCAGGGACCACCCATACATCATCTTTCTGCTTCCTATATAAGTGTGGGCGGTCCCTGGTATCCTTAGTTCATTTTCCTGCCATCTTCAGCTCGCGCAGCAGCTAGTTCAACTTCTGTGTAGCAGTCATCTATGAGAAATTGGGTTACAAAAAACGAATATCTAAGGATTCAACAAACATAGAAACATAGAATTTGACGGCAGATAAGGACCGCTTGGCCCACCTAGTCTGCCCATTTCCCTACCTAACGGATTAGCTGCAGATCCTAGTTAACAAAGAGCCTACTTCCTCCTACCCCCACTTGAATTGCCTTATGTCTGTTCCATGCATTCTTGAATTCCCCCACTGTTTTTGACTCTACGACCTCCTCAGGAAGGCTGTTCCATGTATCCATAACCCTCTCTGTGAAGAAATGCTTCCTCACATTACCTTGGAGCCATCCCACCTCTATCTACAAATTGTGCCCCCTTGTTTTTGCACATCTCTTTTTCTGAAAGATGCTACCCTCTTGGACTTTGTTGATTCCCTTGAGGTATTTGAAAGTTCTATCATGTCCCCCCTCTCCCTCCTTTCCTCGAGGCTGTACATCTTTAGTTCCTTTAATCTTTCTTCATATGTCTTCTGATGCAGACCCTGCATCATTTTGGTTGCCCTCCTCTGGGCAGCCTCCACCCTGTCTGTCTTTGCGGAGACGAGGTCTCCAGAACTGTACACAGTACTCCAGATGTGGTCTTACCAACTGTCTGTACAGAGGGCCAACAACTTCATGTTTTCTACTGGTGATGCCTCTCCCTGTGCATCCCAGTATCCACCCAGCCCTCCTTATTGCCTTCTCACATTGCTAGCTCACCTTTAGGTCGTCTGATATGACTACCCCCAGGTCCCTTTCCATTTTTGTTGTCGTCAGTATCTCACCCCCCATTGTGTACTCTTCCCCTGGGTTTTGTTTCCCAGGTGCATTACTTTACACTTCTTTGCATTGAATCTAAGCTGCCATACATTTGACCATTCCTCCAACCTTGCCAAAGTCCCTTTTCATCCTTTCCACCCCACCTTGTATATCAGCTCTGTTGCAGATCTTTGTGTCATCTGCAAAGAACATACTTTCCTTCAGTCCTCTGCAATGTCATTTATAAAGACATTAAAAGGACCAGCCCCAGTACTGAACCCTCGTGTACCCCACTAGTAACCCTCCTTTCTAGGGACATGGATATGTTGTTCATCCACACTCATTGGCAGGTATCCTTGCCGCTTTAAATCTTGCGGAAGTCTTCAAGCTTGCTCCTCCCACCCAACTCGGTGGTATAACTCTGCCCGCCTCATGACGCCAGATCTTCCTTACTGCTTGGAAGCTCAGGTTCCTCCTAACGCCATGCCGTCAGACTGGTTCCCATTCTCCGCTTACGATTTAAAAATAAATTTTGCAAAAAGATCAAGCACCCTGGCTGATGCCCTAAGCCAGACAAAGGCTCGCGCCTCATGAGTGGTCTTCCTGCCGGAGGTGGCACAGGATCTTCTCCCTCCCGGTCCGCGCCTCGGGCAGTCCTTTTTCCCTCCAGGAGAATCTGAGGCCGAGACTGTCTCATGCCGCCCCTCAGCGGGTTCGGCTCTAGGGGATGCCTTTGGGGCCCGCGGACCCGGGCCTCTTCTACATCTCTCCCCCATTTCCCTTGACCCACGGGCAAGGTGAGGGAAGGACAAGGCGCAGAGCGATGCTGGTAGCCCCAGACTGGTTTGCCAGTCTGGTATCCAGCTCTCCTCAGTCTCAGCCCCAGGCTCCCGAGGTGGCTTCCAGCGCCTGGTCCTGACCTCTGTTTTCGGAAGGGTATTCCATCCGGACCTTCAATCCCTGCACCCTGATGGCTGGTCCCTGTGCGGCTAGGGGCCAGGCCTTGCAGATCCTCGGCAAGGGTCCTCGATATTTTCGAGGCATCCTGCCAGGAGTCGACCAAACATGCTCACCTTCAAATGGAAGAGTTTTCCATTTGGTGTTGGGATAGGGCCTGGTCCCCTCTCCTGTTCCTCGGCGAGCACTCCGGACCATCTGCGGTCCATTCTTTATTGAACAAGGGCTTCAGTCGACCACCCTTTAGGTGCTTCTGTTGGTCACCCCTGTCTTCCGGGCGCGGGCCGGAAGGCAGTCGGTGGCGCAGAAAAGGTCGTCTGATGCTTTCCTAGGCCTCGATCACACCTCCCCTCTGGGGAGAGTATCCCCATTTCTGTGGGATCTTCGCTGGTATGGGCTTAGCTCACGGGCAAGCCGTTCGAACCTTTGCACAGGTGTGAGTTTCCCCACCTGTTGTGGAAGAACACCTTCTTGGGGCTACCATGCCATCCAGAAGGATGGGAGAGTTCCAGGCGCTCCTTTGAATCTCCCTATCTGGTCTTCCACAGGGACAAGGTTGTCCTGCGCCCCACCCGAAGTTCCTTCCGTAGGCGGTGGCGGAGTCCTTTTCCCTAACCGGGTGTCGTCTCTCGGGGTTCAACCCATTCACGCCAGAGGGGTCCGTATTAGGGATCCATCGGGACCCTATTTAACGCTCACCTACCCAGGGAGCGTAGGGCTGAAATTCGGGAGAGGTTCGCCAGCTGTTTGTCATCTACGCTGAAGCCGCACCTGGCAGACCTGCAGCTAAGCGGACGATGAGCGGGTGGGTCACCTCCTGCATAGGTCTCGCTATAGGTGGGCGGGCATGGAGCCTCCCAGAGGGATAAGTGCTCATTTTACCCGCCCTTCCGCTGCATCGGTGGCTGCTTCCGACAATACTCCGGTCCAGGATATCCGCAGGGCTCCTACCTGGAAGCAGGCATATACCGATTTCCCCTTCCTCATTGACCTTGGGTCACGCTGGGATGTTGGTCGGGGCCTCGGTTCTCCAGTCTTTATACCTAAGTAGGGGTGTGCGCTTGCCCCTCCTCCCGGAGAACTGCTAGGAGTCTGCCAATAAGTGTAGATGAACAACATATCCATATCCCTAGAAATACAGGTTACTCACCTGGAACAGGAGTTCTAGGAATGGTATATGTTGTTCATCCCACATTTCCCTGACCTCCAGCTTGACGCAACCTGGCTTCCAGCTGGCTAGATCTAGCATCATGGGGCAGAGCCAAGAGTTTTACCACCCGGGTGGGTGGGAGGAGCCAGCTTGAAGACCTTACGGCAAGATTTAAAGCAGCAAGGAACCTGCCAATATGTGTGGATGAACAACATGTACCATTCCTAGAACTCCTGTTACAGGTGAGTAACCTGTATTTATTGGCAACAGTGTCCACTAGCTATTCTATCTTCCATCACCTGCTCTGATCGGGATTTGATGCCATAGGTACCTCAGCCCGACTCTCAGCTACTGGAGTCTCTTTGCGTCGCCATGCTTGGCTTCGCGTTTCTGTTTTTTTCTCCTGTTATACAATGTAAAGTAGCTAATGCTCCCTTTAACTGGTCCAAACTGTTTGGGCCAGGTACTCAAACGTTGTTAGACGACCTGCAGGCATCAGGCAGAACCCTTTGTACGGTACATGGGATGTACCATACTCTGCAGCCCACCTATCGTACACAATATTCCTCCTATTCCAAAAGAGGGAAAATATAATGCCTCTAACAGAGGTGGATTTCGAGGCGTGCCCAGGCAGCAAGAGGCAATGCCTCTGCCACACGTAGATCTTCCTGGACATAAGTCTCCACCACTCATTCACACTATTGGGATCTGCTTGGAGGCACTAGGACCCATCGGAGCAAACTTTTGCTGGAGGTCAGCGGCCGAGATGGCGCCGTGAGGCACAGCATCATGAACACAGCTCGCGCTGTAATGACTATCTCGGCGTCGACCCTCCAACTGCCTCAGTTCCTTTTTTCCCGCCGTCGAGTGCGCTTCAGTGACGATGTCGCTCGCCCACCGGGAGTCAAACTTCAACTAGCAGCATAGTTTTCAGTTTGTTATTTTGTAATATTATCTCGGTAACAATATCGCTTAGTCTTATTTTAAAAATAAAGAAGTCTCGGCCTACTTTGACGGAGTCGACCATGAGCAGGTCAGGTGACGGTAGGGAGACTTCGTATGAAAGCTGTTCAGTCAGTCGGGCTCGGTCCGGTCCGCCGCCTTCTCCGAAGGGGGGATCTGACAACGGTCAGTCCAATGCCCGGGGGGATGGGTGGTCCCCGCGGAAGCATAAAAATAAATGGTCGCATTCTCGGCACCCCCGTTCGGCCTCAAGCTCTTCTTCGGCCCACAGGTCTAAAAAGAGAAGGCATCAATCGAGGTCGCCCTCTGATATGTCTGTGCATAGACGTTCGGTTATCGGGGCTAGTTGCCGGTCTCCTCCTTCGGAGTCGCCAACCTCTGCTTCTGGTAGCCAGCGGCTTCGACATCGAAGTCCTACCCCACCTGCAGGTAGGTCTTCAGGTGAGCAGTTTCATCAGTGGGCCGCTCTTATGGAGCAGTGGGCTCGGAGGTTAGTTCAGCTACCTGGCTCGGTCACTCGTGGGCTTTCGGGCTCATTGAGAGACCAGGTAGGGCGGTTGGACTCTCCTGGTCGCGCGGCATCTTCTTCGGTGCCGTCGACTTCGCGCTTAGGTGTCCCCCACATGGCTGCGGCGCAGGGGGCCACACCGATGCCTTTATCTCCTGCTCTTCTTCCTTCAAAACCTGTTTTTTGGAGTCTGGGGTGTTTTTGGCATCCTCGGCGCCGTGCGGCTTCTCGGCGCCATTGTCAGCACTGTGCAGATTCTCAGCGCCATCCTCGGCGCCGTGCGTAAGCTTCTCGGCACCGTTTTGGTGCCGGTCCTGGGTGGCGTTTTCGTTGCCGCGTGCTCCTCGGCGTTGTTCTCAGTGCCGTGCGCCTCCCTCGGCGGGGGCTCTCGGGCTCCCTCTGCTTTTCAGGACTCCTCTTTTCACTCGTTTCCTTCTTCCCGCTCTTCTGATTTTCATTCCTTTCCTGTCCATACAGTCCCTCCTGGACTGTCAGGAGATGACATTGAACCTGACCCAGACCTTCGGTTGGGTGATGAAGTGGACGAAGCAGGATCTATCTCTGCTGCAGAGCCTGTGGTCGAGGACCTGTCTTTTAAGTCTCTGCTGAAGAATCTGAGTTCCACTCTTTCTCTCCAGACTACAGACATCGATCCTGGGAAATTAAGACTCCAATACCTTCATGTTCCGGAGATCCCTACGGATTTGACTCCTCCGGTTCAGCCTTCCTTGAGGCAGCTGTCTCAAATGGTATGGAATAATTCTGCTCTCACCTTCGGTGGCTAAATCCATAGATAGGAAATATTCAGCCCCCAAGGATCGTCCCATTTTGGCATCTCAAGCCTTTGCGGATCCTATTGTAGTCCTGGCAGAGAATGATAAGGTCGTTCTTCCTCAAACTACTACAGCTCAACCTATTAACAAAGAATCTCGTAAGATAGACACCTTAGGTAAAAGAGTCTTTGCTGCTTCTACTCTAAGTATGCGTATTGCCAGCTACCAGGGCTATTTCTTACAGTATGAATATATCCTGTGGCACTCTATCAAGCAGATGGTTGAAGCTCTTCCGGAGTCGGATGCAAAGCCGGAGCTTCTTCAAACCATTACCAGAGGTATCGAATCTAACAACCAGCAGGTTAAAGCAGCCATGGATGCTTCGACACTGCTTCACGTTCAGCGACTGCTGGTATTTGCACCAGCGTCATTCCTGGCGCGCGCGGGTTTCACGAATGATGCGCAGCAGCAGGTAATGGTGTTGCCCTTTGATGGTCGTATCTTTTGGTCCTCAGGTAGAGCAAGCTCTAGAAGCTACACAAAGACTAGGTCAGCCATTAAGTTGGCTCGACCCCTCCTGCCCCTCTCGAGGGCATGTCAGTAAGCGACAGTTTCATAATCATCAGTCCTTTTGAGGCAGAGGGTTTCCATAAAACCAACCTGCCCAACCTCAAAAGAAGGCGCAACAGAAGCGCAAAGGGCCGCACCAGCACTACCTTATGAATGTCTGGCCCAAGTCCCATCTCAGCTGCCCGAGTTGGACTTTTCCTCTCCGGTGGGAGGTCGTCTGATGCACTTCTACAACCAGTGGAAGTCCATAACCTCAGACAAATGGGTCCTTCGGATAATTCGCGAGGGGTATTCACTCAATCTGGTGGAGACCCCTCCGGATTGTCGACCCTTCAGTCAGACCTTCTCGCCGCCGAGATTCAGGGCTTTCTGAACAACAGGGCACTAGAAGTGGTGCCGCTGCATCAACAGAACACGGGTTTCTACTCCCATTACTTTCTGGTTCCAAAGAAGTCCGGGGGTATGCGCCCCATTCTGGATCTCAGAAAGCTAAACAAATTTCTCCCCAAGGAGAAATTCAGAATGATTTCTCTGGGAACCCTTTTACCTCTGCTTCATCAACACGACTGGCTAGCCTCCCTAGACATGCAGGATGCTTACCAGCACATTCCTATTCACCCGAGGCATCACAAATTCCTGAGGTTTGTGGCTCTGGGACAGCATTATCAGTTCAGAGTCCTGCCCTTTGGGCTATCCTCGGCGCCGCAGGTTTTTACAAAGTGTTGTGCAGTTCTCGCAGCGCACCTCAGAAAGGTCGGGATACAGGTGTTCCCTTATCTGGACGATTGGCTTCTAGCAAGCCCTTCCAGGCAAGGGACCCTGGACACCGTAGAGATGGCTTCTCGCCTCCTTACGTCCATGGGAGTTCTGCTGAACCTCAAGAAATCGCAACTGCAGCCCTCCCAGAGGCTCCTCTTTATAGGGACTCTTCTGGACACCTCCTGTGTGAAGGCTTTTCTTCCAGAAGACAGAAGGAACGATATCCTTCAAATGGCCTGTCACATCGGGGAGAACACCTCAGTTACTGCTCTCTCGATGCAACGGATGCTAGGCCTCATGGCTTCCTCAGTGTTCACTGTTCCCCTAGCACGTCTGCACATGAGAAGCACTCAATGGATGCTCAGTACTCAGTGGTCCTCCAACCACTCACTGCGATCCCTATCTCATCAAGGTGACAGAACCTTTAAAGAGTCACTCACCTGGTGGTCTCAAGAGAGCAATCTCCTGGAGGATATCCCTTTGCTCCTCTGGACCATCAGATCTCCATTACCACGGACGCATCCCTAATGGGGTGGGAGCTCACTGTCAGGCTCTCCACACTCAAGTGCGTAGACTCAAATCGAGTCACAGCTCCACATAAGCGTCCTAGAAATGAGAGCCGTCCCTATATGGTCCGGCGTTGAAGGACATTCTGTGTCACAAGAACATTCTCCTTCAAACGGACAACAAAGCAGTGATGTATTACATCAACAAGCAGGGCGGTGCTCATTCTTACCCCTTATGCAGGGAAGCAATGAGGGTATGGGAATGGTGCTTGGAGCACAAGGCTCTAATTCAAGCGGTCTACCTGCCAGGTATTCAGAACGAACTGGCAGACCGTCTCAGCAGAACAGAGACAGACCCTCACAAGTGGTCTCTCGACTCAACCATAGTTCAGTCACTATTCGAAGAGTGGGGAACTCCAGACCTGGACCTTTTTGCATCCCCACTCAATGCAAAACTGCCTCTCTTCTGCTCCAGAAATCCAGGGCCTGGCATTTTCTGTCAGGATGCGTTCAGGCTGCGGTGGACAAAACGCTTTCTTTACGCCTTTCCACCTCTTCCTCTGATTCAGAGGTACTCCTCAAGTTCGAATCCAGGGGACAAAATGATCCTCATTGCTCCCTTCTGGCCTCGACAGCTGTGGTTTCCACTACTCAACAATATGTTGGCAGTTCCTCCGAGACCACTTCCCCTACAGATGAACCTTTTGACTCGGGGGGCCTGTGGTCCACCCCAACCTGAAATCGCTTCACCTTCGGCTCCTGAAGAGGTCGAAGTAAACCGGTTCAATGTGTCTCGAAGAGTTTCAGATATTCTTCTGGCAGCACGGAAACCAGCCACTAGGAAAACTTACACAGCCAAATGGAAGCATTTCTCGCTCTGGTGTGCAAAGTCCTCTTTGAATCCTTTTTTCTGCCCACCAGATAAAGTTATGGAGTACCTCTTAGACCTCTCAAATTCAGGCCTACAGTACTCTACAGTCAAAGTTCACCTTAGCGCCATTTCAGCATATCATGAGCCGTTTTTTTCCTTATCTCTGGCTCAGTTGCCTGTGGTTAAGAGGTTTCTTAAAGGAATTCTGCATACCAGACCTCCTACAAGACGTCCAGTTGCAGCCTGGGACATCAGTCTTGTGCTAGATATGCTCACTCGGAAACCTTTTGAACCTCTGGCTACCTGTGAGCTAAGATTTCTCACCTGGAAGACTGCCTTCCTAGTGGCCATTACCTCAGCCCGTAGGGTCTCTGAGATACATGCCCTGGTCACAGACCCTCCGTATACTGTGTTCCATAGGGACAAAGTAGTTCTTCGTACTCATCCTAAATTTCTTCCTAAGGTTGTGTCAGAATTTCATCTAAACCAACCTTTGGTCCTTCCGTCTTACTTTGCGAACTTCCAAAATGAAGGAGAGCGTTCTCTTCATTCTTTGGACGTTAAGAGGGCCTTACGTTTCTATCTGGATAGAACCAAGGACTTTCGCAAAGCCCAGCAACTGTTCTTTTCCTTCAGCAAGACCCGGCTGGGTCAACCTGTCGCTATCAGATGCATCTCAGCATAACTAGTGGCATGCCTTCGCCACTGCTATTCCATGGCACAGGTTAAGTTGGAGGGCAGCGTTTACGCTCACTCTACTAGAGCGGTCGCAGCATCCCTAGTGGAAATTCGCAACATGCCCATTGCAGATATTTGCAACGCGGCCACCTGGAGCTCAATGCTTACTTTTGTTAAACATTATGCACTAGATGTCCATGCCAGACGACATTCTTCCTTTGGCAGAGCCATCCTTAATGGACTTCTGTCTTTGAAACGTGAGCTCTTGGTCTCTCCTGCCGCCCTCTCGGGGGATTATTAGCTCGGTACTCTCCCAATAGTGTGAATGAGTGGTGGAGACTTATGTCCAGGAAGATATGAAAATTGCACTACCTGTAATTCTTGATCTCTTGAATGATCTCCACCACTCATCCCTCCCTTCCCCCGAGCTCACCTCTGTTGTTGGTCTTCACTCCCTCAAATCTTTAGGCTGTGAAGATTTCTTTGTTGACCCTTCTTATACGGGTCGTCTGGACTATCTTATGTCTGTTTTTTAGGTTAAGGCTACCCTTCTAGGTTAGTTACGCTGCACCTCCTTGGTAGAAAAGGTACTGAGGCGGTTGGAGGGTCGACGCCGAGATGTCATTACAGCGCGAGCTGTGGCTCGCAGTGCCGTGCCTCACGGCGCCATCTCCGGCACCGACCCTCCAGCAAAAAAGTTTGCTCCCGATGGGTCCTAGTGCCTCCAGCGCAGATCTCAATAGTGTGAATGAGTGGTGGAGACTCGTCCAAGAAGATCAAGAATTACGGTAGGTACGTAATTTTCATTTCCCGTGCCCGTCCCTCAGGAGGGGCCAGGCTACCCAGTGACCTATCAGGGCTTTCCCGTCTCCTGCTCAACCAGACCTCAGAGGCTGTAGGGGGTCGCTTTGCCCTCCATATGGAGGCCTGGAAAAGGATCACTTCGGACAAATGGGTACTTCAGATCATCCAAAAGGGACACACTCTGGAATTTCTCTCTGCCCCACCCCCCTCCCACTTTTGGGCAATCCATTATCCTCCAGATCATGTCCCTATCTTAAAAGAAGAATTGAAGACACTTCTAGCCTAACAGGCTGTCTTACCAGTGCCCCTTCCAGAACATCAAACGGGATGTCACTCCCACTTTTTTCTGGTACCCAAACGAACCAGAGATCTCAGACCAATACTAGATACCAATGCTAATACCAATACTAGTTCCACTGGATCAACAAAACACAGGTTTCTACTCCCATTACTTCCTGGTCCTGAAGAATACTGGTGGCATGCGCTGCATTCTGGATCTCAGAAAGTTAAACAAGTTTCTTCACGAGGAAAAGTTCAAGATGATATCACTAGGTACCCTTGTACCTTTGCTTCATCAGCATGTTTGGCTAGCCTCCCTGAACATGCAGGAAGCCTACCAACACATCCCTATACACCCAAAGCAGCACCACAAATACCTAAGGTTTGTGACGTTCGGTCAACAGTATCAGTTCAGAGTCCTGCCCTTTGGGCTATCCTCGGCAGCACAAGTTTTTACAAAGTGTTGTGCAATTCTCATGGCGCATCTCAGGAAAATCAGAATACAAGTGTTTCCATATCTGGACGACTGGCTCCTTGCAAGTCCCTCCAGAAAGGAACTCTGGACGCCGTAGCCACGGCTTCAGACTGCCTCACGTCCATGGGAGTTCTGCTAAATCTCAACAAGTCGCAGTTGCAGCCCTCCCAGAAGCTCCTCTTTATAGGAATTCTTCTGGATACCTCCTCTGCAAAGGCTTTTGTCCCAGAGGACAGAAGGAGCGATATCTTACAGATGACCTGATACATTAGAGAAAACAGTCTGGTTCGAGCTATCTTGAGGCAGTGGATGCTGGGTCTCATGGCATCCTCCATGTTCACTGTACTCTTAGCACGTCTCCACATGAGAACCTCTCAGTGGATGCTCAGTATTCAGTGGTCCCCAACCATTCACCCTCAGTCCTTTCCCATCAAGGTGACAGAACCTCTGAAGAGGTCACTCGCCTGGTGGTCGCTGGAGGACAACCTTCTGGAAGGGCTATCCCTTTGCTCCTCTGGATCATCAGATCTCCATTACCATGGACCCGCCCCTGATGGGGTGGGGAGCTCGTTGCCAGACTCTCCACTCCCAAGGTCCGTGGACTCGGGACGAGTCACAGCTTCACACTATCATCCTGGAAATGAGAGCCATCCTCTATGCAGTCCAAGCCTTGAAGGACCTACTCTGTCACAAGAACATTCTCCTACAAATGGACAACAAAGCAGTGATGTATTACATCGACAAGCACAGTGGCGCACACTCTTACCCATTATGCAGGGAAGCTATGAGAGTGTGGAAATGGTGCCTGGAGCACAAGGCTCTAATCCACGCGGTTTACCTGCCAGGAGTACAAAATGAGCTTGCAGACCATCTCAGCAGAACAGAGACAGATCCTTACAGGTGGTCTCTCAACTTAACTGTCGTTCAGTCACTCTTCAAAGAATGGGGAACTCCAGACCTGGACCTTTTTGTGTCCCCACTCAACGCAAAACTGCCTCTCTTTTGCTCCAGAAATCCAGGACCTGGCGTATTCTGTCAGGATGCGTTCAGACTGCGGAGGAAAAGATGCTTTCTATACGCCTTTCCTCCTCTTCTCCTAATTCAGAGGGTACTTCTCAAACTCGAGTCGGGGGGTGCAGAATGATTCTCATTGCACTATTCTGGCCTCAGCAGATATGGTTTCTGCTACTCAACAGTCTGTTGGAAACCCTCCCCCTTCAGACGAACCTTCTGACCCAGGGTCCCATGGTGATCCCAATTTGAGGTCGCTTCACCTTCACGCTTGGCTCCTGAAGAGAGAAAGGGAGGTGAATAGGTTCAATGTTTCTCGTAGGATTTCAGATATTCTTTTGGCTGCGCGTAAGCCAGCCACAAGAAAAACCTACACAGTCAAATGGAAGTGTTTCTCTATCTGGTGTGCAAAATTGTCTTTGAACCCTTTTTCCTGCCCACCAAATAAAGTATTGGAGTACCTTTTAGAACTCTCAAATTCAGGTCTACAGTACTCCACAGTCAAAGTTCATCTTTGTGCCATTTCAGCATATCATGAGCTGGTACTTTCCATGTCACTGGCTCGGTTACCTGTAGTTAAGCGGTTTCTTAGGGATATTCTGCATACTAGACCCCCCTATCAGATGTCCAGTCGCAGCCTGGGAAATTAACCTTGTGCTAGACTTGCTCACTCGTAAACCTTTCGAGACTCTAGCTACTTGAGACCTGAAATTCCTCACTTGGAAAACGGCCTTCCTGGTGGCCATCAGTTCGGCCCGTAGAGTTTCTGAAATACATGCACTAGTCACAGACCCTCCCCCCCGTACACTCTATTTCACAAGGACAAAGTAGTTCTTAGGACACATACTAAGTTCCTCCGTAAGGTTGTCTCAGAATTCCATCTAAACCAACCTTTAGTCCTGCCTACCTACATTGTGAACTTCCAGAATGAAGAGGGGAGTGTACCCTTCATTATCTGGATGTTAAGAGAGTGCTGTGATTCTGTTTAGAGAGAGCAAAAGAAATTCGTAAAGCTCAACAACTGTTTGTTTCCTTTAGCAAGACCTGGCTTGGTCAGCCTGTCACTATTAGATGCATTTCAGAGTGGCTAGTGGCATGCCTTCACCACTGCTATTCTATAGCACAGGTTAAGCTGGAAGGTAGAGTGTACGCTCACTCTACCAGAGCAGTCACGACATCTCTGGCAGAAATCCGCAACGTGCCCATTGCAGATATGTGCAGTGTGGTTACCTGGAGCTCAGTGCATACTTTTGTTAAGCACTATGCCTTGGATGTCCATGCCAGACGACATATGTCGTTTGGCAGGTCTATTCTTAATGGACTTCTGTCCTAAATATGTGAGCTCTTTATTTCCTGCCACACATATCAGGGGATTATTAGCTCAGTACTCTCCCATTAGTGTGAATGGGTGATGGAAATTTTGTCCAAGAAGATATGGAAATTATGTACCTACAGTAATTCTTGATCTTCTTAGACGAAGACTCCACCACTCATTCACACGTCCACCTACCATCCCCCAAGCTCACTTCTCTGTTTTTGGTCTTCATTCCCTCAATCTCTGGGCTGTGAAGACTTCATTGTTGACCCTTCTTACACGGGTCATTTAGACTATCTTATGTCCGATTTTTAGGTCAGTCCTTCTAGATTAGTTACACTGCACCTCCTTGGAAAAAAAGGTACTAAGGTGGTTGTAGTCTCAACGCCAAGATAGTCTGTACCGCATGAGCCGGAGCTTGCGCTGCCACTCCTCGTGACACCATCTCTGGGGCTGGCCCTCTTGAAAAGTTTGCTCCCGCTGGGTCCTAGCGCCTCCAGCGTAGATCTCATTAGTGTGAATGAGTGGTGGAGACTTCATCCAAGAAGATCAAGAATTACGGTAGGTACGTAATTTCCATTTCTGGCTAGGAGAGTACTCAGGCTGTTGGGCCATATGGCAGCGGCCATTGCCACGGTTCCAATGGCCTGACTTTACATGAGGGTGATCCAGTGGAACCTCAGGGTTCAGCGGGACCAGCGGCCAGACAACCTGGACTAACCGGTTCTGGTATCCTGCCCAGTCAAGCAGTCCCTGACATGGTGGCTAGATGCTTCTAACCTTTCCAGATTGGTTTACTTCTGGAAGGAATCTCCCACCCTGATCCTGACCAGAGATGCATCAGGCCAGGGCTGGGGAGCTCATCTGGGCTCTCGCTGGACTCACAAGAGCTTCATCTCCATATCAACGTTCTGGAGATGAGGGCAGTCCTTTACACCACCAAGCCTCCCAGACAGTCGTCCTGCCTGGCCCCCTGCTGATACAAACCGACAGCATATTGGTGGTGTTTTATATCAGGGGGTGACACACTCTTATCCTCTTTGCAGGGAAGCCTTGTGTGTGTGTGGACTTGGGCAGTGGACCATCAGCTGGAGCTCTCAGCAATTCACATCCCGGGTGTTCACAACACCCTGACCAACAGCCTCAGTCGAACTCTGTCCAGGGCCCATGAGTAGGAGCTGCTTCCCACAGTGGCAGAAGATTTTTTCACCAGATGGGGTCACCCAGAACTCAGTCTGTTTGTCTCTCCACCCAACGTAAAACTGCCTAATTTTTGCTCGCTAGATCCAGGGCCTGGTGTTTTCTGGCAAGACGTGTTGTCCCTCTCCTGGGCGGGAAGGTTTATTTATGCATTCCCTCCCTTTCCCCTTCTGTAATGGGTACTCATCAAGTTGCAGTCGAAGGGTGCAGAAATTATCCTGGCGACCCCATTCTGGCCACGGCAGATGTGGTTGCTACTATTACAGCAACTGGCAGTGGAACCTCCAGTGCACTTACCACTTCTGTCAGACTTGCTCTCCCAGGAGAGAGGGGCTCCCTGGTCCATCCGGACCTCAGATCTCTGTATCTACATGCGTGGCTCCTGCAGACTTAGCTGTCTCTAGATTTGGGGTTTCCCCAAGGGTAGCGAACGTCCTAATGGCAACCCGGAAACCCTCCACTAAGGCGACCTACACTATGAAATGGAAACGGTTCTGTTTGGGCTACCACTAGACGCCTGGATCCATTCACCTGCCCAGTGAACTCGGTACTGGAGTACCTTCTCTCTCTTTCAGATGCAGGACACAGCTACTCTTTGCTAAAAGTGCACTTGTCTGCCATTTCCACATACCATGTGCCTATTGGGGACATGTACATTGCCTAGCTAGACCTTGCCCTGCATTTCTTTGCGGGGCATGCTTCACTTGAAGCCTCCCATTCAGGATCCTATCCTGCCTTGGGATTTTTTGTTTGTTTTAGGAAGGCTCACTCTGCCTCCCTTCAAGCCTGCTGCAAGCTGTGCTTTCTGTCGTGGAATGCATTATTTTAAATTGCCATTGCTTCTGTTCAGAGACTTTCCAAGCTTCAGGCCCTGATGTATAAGGAGCCTCATTTGGTTTTCCACAAGGACATGGCGTCATTGCAAACTAATCCTAAGTTTTTACTGAAGGTGGTCTCGGAATTTACCTTGAATCAGGATATCCATCTACTGGTATACTATCCAGAGTACTCAAAGAGGTGAGGCTTTGCTGCATACTCTGGATTTCCACAGGGTGCTCTGTTACTATTTGGAGTGCACCCGTCTTGTTTATCAGTCTGATTAATTGTTTCCATCACCCCGTATGGCAGGATTTCCAGTTTCTAAACAGTGTTTATCCAAATGGTTGGTTAACTGCATTGCGTTCTATTACAATAAGTATGACAAACCCTTACCAGGCGTGGTAAAAGGTCATTCTACCAGAGGCGTGGCGGCTTCTTTCGCCTCATTGAAAAATGTGTCTGCCGCTGATATATGTGCGGGTGCCACTTGAGAGTTCTGTCTATACTTTTGTGAAGCACTACAGTCTGGACACTGCTTCTCGCCACAGAGCTGGCTTTGGACTTGCTGTCCTACAGGGACTCCGGTCTTAATTTCCTTTGAGGAGACTTCTACCTCCACCCTTCTGCCTAGGATTTCTCCTCTACTGCTTGGGACTCTGTCCTAAAGGTGTTACCTGCTGCAAGAGCAAATCTTGAAGTAAGATAGTACAGTTACCTAAGAACTTAATGTTACATTAGATCTTCGAGAGGAGCTCTTGCAGCAGGTACCATTTTTCCCTCTTTTCCATCTCAGATACCTTTGTTCCTCAGTTCTCCTTTGTTTCTATCTCACTAGCCGGTCTCTGGCAATAGAACTGGGGATGGCTGAGACCGCCTTTTATACCATGTGTGATATCGGGGGCAGGCTGTCGTTGGGGGCGGTCCCCTGCCAGGTACTGCTAGCTATAAAGTTTCCATGGGGTCCTGGTGCCTGCTGGCTTCAGCCCTAATGGTGTTACCTGCTGCAAGAGCTTCTCTCGAAGATTTGCTGTTAATGAAGTTCTTATATAACTACTTTCTAGGAGTGGTATATGGTGCACATCAACACAACCCACCCAGTCTCCCTGGGCAAATGGCACAAGGATCCCTGCTTCTAGTGTGCAAGATCTGACGTCACGAGACAGAGCCAGGGAATATACCACCCAGATGGGTGGGAGGACCTTAGTTTGAAGACATCCAGCAGATTTAAAGGGGTAAGAAAGATTGCCCAAGTGTGGATGTGCACCATATACCACTCCTAGAATTAGGGTTACAGGGGAGGAACCCTCATTTTTAGTTGCTGTAATCGCTGCTCAGATGATTTCTGAGCTTTAGGCTCTCTTATGCGAGCATTCTTGGTTTTTCACAGAGAGAGTCTCTCTCTTTGTGTACGAATCCTAAGTTTCTACCAAAGGTGGTATCAGAATTTACACACTGAACCAAATGATACATTTTCCTGTATATTTTCCAGAGCATGCCAACCAGGGTGAGGCACTGCTCCATAATTTACATGTACATAGAATACTGCGAGATTATATTGATCGCATCAAGGACTGTAGAAAGTCCTCTCAGCATTTTGTTTCATTCACTCTGGGAAAGAGGGAGCTCCTGTGTCAAAATGGCTGGCACATTCTATTGTTATAAGTATGGTAAGGAACTTCCTTGTGCTGTTCATGGTCACTACACAAGGGATATCTCCACTTATGTCACTTATTTCAAAAATGTCCCTGCTGCTAACATATGTGCTGCAGCCACACGGAGCAGTGTTCACACTTTCACTAAATATTACAGTCTGGACATAGTCTCTTGTAAACGTGCTGATTTCGGTCTTCCTGTTCTGCAAGACCTTCTGTTCTGATTATATATCAGACTGTGCCATCCCTCCTGCTGCTTTGTACTCCTTGGGAGTCGTTCCAAAGGTGTGGCGCAATGGAGGGAATATCCTCAGTGAAGATAGTTATGTAAGAACTTATCATAGCAGTAGAACTTCAAGAGAATTTCCAACACCAGGCCATGCCGTACCCTCCCTCCCCCCTGTTCTGTATCCTGAGGGTAATATCAGATGCTGTGCCTAAAGCCTTACTCCAGCCAGCCTGTCTCCAGTCCCATGCCTTTCATTGTTTACGTGGTATTGGTCTTATCTCCTGGTTCCTCACAGTTAGTGGCCCTCTGTAGCTAATCTTCAGAAGGGAACTGAGGAGTGATGGATCTGCCCACGTTATATACATGTCGACACTGCATGACATTGTGTGCGGCCCCCAGCTAGCAAGAAGTTTCCATGTGGTCCTGACACCGGCATATTACAGTTACAAAGGGGTGGGCTAATGGAGGAGATTCTCTCGAAGATCTACTGTTACAGTGAATGGTTATATAACTCTTCTTTTTAATTACTCTAAAATTGAGCATTTATGGTGAAAACTTTTTCAGAGTAATCCATTGCCTGTTGTAGAGTAAATATATTGGATTTTCTTAAAAGAATGAAAACTCCCAACTACTTTAGCTTGTTAGAGACAGGCACAGGGTAACCCTCTAATCCTCCCTATTACAACTTACAAAGGGACGGGGAGGGGATTAACTGTAATAGCATTTCTAAAGCAGGCTGAAATGTGATAAAGTGAGTACGCTGGAATGCTGTTTCTCCATTAACTCAGTTTCTTTTCCCATTGATAATTAGATTAAGCTTCACTTAATAACAGATTAGTTTTTCTTACAGATTTGTGCACGTGTTTAAAAAATAACTTCTCACATTTTACAGCAGTTAAAAAGTACCAGAAATTTCATTAAGGTGCCAAAAAGGCAAGGCTTTTTTTTATTTACTAGGTGTAGTCACTAACAAAACACATCTGTTATAGTAGAAGTGTGTTAAATGCATGCACTGTCTGCTAAGAAAATTTATTTGTGTTTATCAATCTCTGTGTAAGTAATGCTTTGATTTATATTTCAGCAAAATGTTATTCCTTCAGTAGTAATCCCTTTTAATATTCACTTAAGAGGGTTGCACTGATTTCAAGTTCATGATTTTATATTGAAGATGGTTGGCAAATAATGTATCTTATAATAAAGACAGTTGAAGTATTCACTTCTCAGTGTTTGGCTTGAAAAGGGAGGATGTGTTGTCTCACTGGCTTGCTGGCACAACCGTGCACCATTATTGACATCCTTGGAGAGGCAGACTAGAGGAAATTTGGTGCTCTGTATGGACAGTTGCTGTCCAGCCCTGCCCTCCATGGCCACTTCAGGGTTTCCCCTCCCAACTCCTGGTCAGGTCTCAGGTTCCCACAACCCCTCCACACCACCCTGCGACCAGATAATGGAACAAGCCCTTCCAAGGAACTTAAACTGAGGGCTGCCTCCCACTCTGTGACTAGATAAGGGCACAGGACCTCCCAAGGAGCTGAAACAGTGTGTCCCCTGCCATTCTGTGACAAGATAATGGGGTAAGCCCTTCCAAGGAGCTGATATTGGGGGGGAGGGGGGCCTGCCACTCTGCATCCAGATAATGGGACATGCCCTCCTATGGAGCTGCTAGCGGAGGGCCCCCTGTCACTCTGCAAACAGATAATGGGAAACGCCCTCCCAAGGAGCTGAAACAGAGGGCCTTTTTTCACTTTGTGACCAGATAATGGGGACAAGCCCTTCCAAGGAGCTGAAATGGAGAGCCCCACCTCAGGAGGTAATCTGGAGTGGTTTTGTGTAGCTGAGCCCCAGGGTAGCCTTTGGACAATGCTCCAAGGTCATATAGAAGAGCATGAGGATGGATGGATAGAAGGAGGTTCTGATGGGGAGGGGGGATGTGCGTTAAACAGAAAAGTAAAATTGACCACTTCTGGTAACAGCAGCTCCACAGTATGTACTAAGGCTATGATGAAAGTGAAATCCAACTGTTTCGGCACTAACCTTCAGAATAACCTTAAGCTCCCCTCTAAATTCTGGCAAGCTATTCACTCTATTTTTGACACCCCCCCCCCATATCAGCCTACTAAGCCTGTGCTTAAGCCATAGGGCTGTCCCATCTTTGACCTTACTGAGGTATCTTCATCTTCAATCAGTACTTTATCCTCTGTGCTCTCTTCCCCTTACCTCTCTTTCACTGTCCTCTCCCTCTCAGTTCTCTTTCTCACCTTCCCAGCAGCAACACTGTCCCTTAGAGATATATTGGTTCCACCAAAGGTAGCAGCCCTGATGGCCACAACCTTAAACTCCTTCACCTCTTCACCAACCACTGTCACCCTTCTTCTCCAACCCAAACCTCTCCTTTCACCTCAGCAAGGTACCTGCAAGCATTTATAATTCCAATTCTTTTGTGTGTGTGTGTGTGTGTTTTTTTTGGGAGAGACGTCCTACATGTTTTGTACCCTTCTAATATATTTTTATTTGCCTTACTTGTAGTAGAGGTTAGAGGTCTGCCCTATTTATTTACTACTTTTTTTTTTTTTATTTATTTATACTCTAACCTCTGAAGCAGCCCACCTCAGGGTCACTTCCCAGCCCTATCCAGCCTTCCCTGTCACTTACTCCTGCCACGTCTTACAGACTTACCTCTCTTGTGGTGGAGCCATTGGGGGCTGGGTTGGACCCCCACTGGACATCACAGATCTTACTTCGAGAAACAGCTCTTGCAGCAGGTTACACTATCAGGACTAAAGCCGGCAGGCGCCAGGATCCCACGGAAAAATTCTAGCTAACAGTATCCAGCGGGGGACCACCATCGACTTCCCCTCCCCGACGTCAGGCATCACATAAAAGGGGGCTGTTCCCCCAGCATCCCCAGTTCTTTTCCCAGCGTCGACTCACCAGCATCGGCCTCACGGAAGTCTGTTCTACTGTTACAACGCGTGAAATCTTTATTTTAAGTAAAACTTTACTCCATGTCTGCTTCTTCTACTCCTTCTCCTGACGGACGTCCCTCTAAGTGCACCTGCGGCGAGCAGAACCCCTTTGCAGACCATCATTCTGCGTGTGTCAGGTGTCTGGGCCCGGAGCACAACACCCAGGCCTGCTCAATTTGCCAACAGTTTAATAGCAGGACCAGGATCCACCGCCAAAAGGCCTTTCGGGGATTTCTCCTCGAGGAGAAATTAAATAAAAGATGAAGAAAAGACCTTCCTCCAAAGGGGAATCTTCCCATAAATCTGAGAAGCACCGGGACAAGCACTGGGACTCGGTCAGGGCAAAATCCCCAAGCAGGGCCTCAGAGTCCATGACCAGCTCCAGCTCTACCCGGTCTGATAGATCGCCTTCCCGGGCTCGCTCCCAGCCTCACCCGGTAAAGGTAAGGTCTTCAGGGGGCTCTTCCGCCTCCCTACACTCACTCAAGACCTCTCGGGTGTCTGATGCCTCCAAGCCTGTTCTGTCGGACAGGCACAAAAAGTCTTCCTCCAGATCGTGAGGTGCGTATGACCGAAACTGGGACATAGACTTCAGGTCCGTCTCCCAACCTCCTAAAGCACCTGAAAGGAGGACTTCCGAGCTGACGCCCCTTAAACAGACGACGGAGTCCAAGAAGGTGTCCGGCCCAGCACCCGAAAAACGACAGACTACTACACCGATGCCAGTGGACACCAGACGTCAGGGGTCCTCAGGCGAAGAGGCTACCGCGCCACCAGACGGGTGACATGGAGGATGCCGGCTTGCCCAGGGATCCAGATCCAGTGCTTCCCCGGGACCCGTCGCCCGACCCCGACGAAAGCCCACATCAACGCTGAGTCCGTCGTCAGGTATGAACATCCAGGAGGTGAAGGATTTGTTCACCTTTTGGTGTGAAACCATCAGGAAGGACGTGGTTCCTCCTAAGCCTCGGCCTCCTTCACCACCTCCACCTCCTCCTAGGGGCGCCGATGGTGACAGACCCCTGACCCCCAAGGAGCCAACGCTGCCTCCTTGGGGCAGATCGAGAGACAGAAAACGCCCATCACGCTCTCCCTCAGGGTCCCTGAGCCCGAAGCGACCCGGGGCAGATGTCGATCATCGGGAGATGACTCCAGACCGGATACGTCCGACATCTCCAGGTCTCCATCTCCTTTCAGTCCACCATCACCAGACCCACGGGACCTTCCAAGGTTGCCTCCGGATGATCCCTCCTTTTCGGGAATCATGAGGCACATCCAGGACAGTATGGGATGGAAGACAGAAGAACTAGACCCCGAGAGATAACGCCTTGCCCGTTACCTCAGGCAGAAAGACCCGAAGCCTGTGGTGGTCCCACCTTTGGTGGACACCTTTACGGATGTCACCAAGGCAGCTTGGAAGCGTCCGAATTCCACTCCAGCTGTTCGAAGAAGGCTAACCGCCTTTACAGGGCTCCTACTGAGGACCAGTATTTGGCGCAACAACCGCTGGCCAACTCCCTTGTCATTATTGCATCTCATGACAGATCCCAGCAGCCTCAACATTTGAGCACCCAGCCTCCAGACCAGGAATCTAAGCAATTAGATTCCATGGGAAGACACGTGTATGCGGCTGCTACATGCTCTATTAGATCTTTGAACTATCTGACGCACATGGTGCAGTTTCAGAACACCCTCTGGGATCAGGGCCAAGACCTTCTTAAAGATCTACCGGATGGCGAAAAGAAGGAGGAGCTGCTAAACCTCCTTTAAACTGGGTCTCACATGGGGACCCAGGTTCTCAGAGCCGCTTACAACTCAGTGGACTCGGCAGCCAGGAGAGCAGCTACAGGCGTTTGTCTCCGGAGACACTCGTGGCTGAGGGGATCCGAATTTACCCCGGATGTCCAGAAGAATCTCCTGGACGTCCCTTATAATGGAGCTGTCCTCTTTGGTGAGGAGTCCGAGAAGGTCATCACCAAATTGCAGGACGCTGGGAAGGCAGTCAGGACTGTACAAGCCATGTACAGACCAAAGTTCGTAGGAACCAGAATCATTTTCGAAGCCGCCAACAAAGGCAACAGCCACGTTCCGGCCAGCAACCCAGGGGCAACTTTAGCCGTAAGAATCAAGCCAGGTTCCCCTCGGGCCAGGGCTCAAAGCATTCAAAAGCAGCCCAGCCCGCAGGGGCCAACACCACCACAGCATGACTCCTTCCTGGCCCTCGCCCCTCCTCTGGATCAAAGGGTCGAAAAGGTTGGGGGTTGCATCTCTCATCACCTTTCAGGATGGCAGAGGATCACCTCCGACCGGTGGGTGTTGCAGTTGGTCAAACAAGGTCACTCTATAGAGTTCCTCGATCACCCGCCATCCAGACCTCCCCTGCTCTCCCGTTACTCGGGTCAGCAAGCCCTGCTTATTCAGCAGGAGATCTTGGCCCTCCTACACAAGGAGGACATAGAACATGTTCCACTGAACCAGAGAGGAAACGGTTACTATTCCCACTTCTTCCTGGTTCCAAAGAAATCAGGAGATTTGAGCCCGATTTTTGGATCTCAGCGATCTCAACAACTTTGTGCTGTACAAGCATTTCCACATTGTGATCCTGCCGGGTCTCATTCTCATGCTCTAAAGAGAGCACATGGCTGGTGTCGTTGGATATGCAGGACGCTTACCTACATCTCCCAATCGCTAGAGCACACTGCAGATTTTTGCGCATCGAGTTTCTGGGACACCACTACCAGTTACGAGCCCTCCCCTACGGAATGTCTTCGGCACCTCGGGTGTTCATGAAGTGTATGGCAGTCGTGGCAGCAGCTCTTAGGAGAGAGGGCCACTATGCGTTTCCATACCTAGACGACTGGCTCCTCATGGCACCCTCATGGGAGGCCCTGTTGTCTGCAATACAGGATGCCTGTTCCCTCTTCCTATCGTTGGGCATCACCATCAATCAGGATAAGTTGTGCCTTGTTCGGTCTCAGAACTTGCACTTTCTAGGAGCGGTTCGGGACACAATTTAGGGAAGGGCATTCCTTCCCCAAGACAGGGCGGACCGCATCAGATCCCTCATAAGGGAGATAAAGGAAAAGAAGACTGTACCGGCCCACACCATCCTTTGCCTGCTCGGACACATGGCGGCTGCCATTGCAACGGTTCCCCTAGTTCGACTCCGGATGCGAGTTACCCAGTGGATGCTGAGAGCACAATGGGATGAAAAGCAGGATCATCTACAGCATCCAGTCCAGATCATGAACACAGTCATCCGAGACTGGCATTGGTGGCTCGTCCCAGACCACCTCTCAACGGGAGTCCCCTTCACCGCGCCACCTCCTTCAGTGACTCTCTCTCCACGGACGCCTCGAGATCTGGGTGGGGAGCTCACCTCAACGGGGTCAGGACTCAAGGCTCCAGGACGTCTCTGGAGTCCCATCTTCATATAAATATTCTGGAGATGAGAGCCATTCTATATGCCCTGCAGGCATTCCAAACAGAGATTCCGCCGGGTACTCTTCTGGGTCAGACAGACAATACTGCGGTGATGTACTGTCTCAACAAACAAGGAGGCACTCATTCCTACCCCCTTTGCAGGGAGGCTCAAAGGGTTTAGAATTGGGTATTGCAACACGACGCACACATTATTGCAGTACATGTTCCCGGTGTGGACAACACTATCGCTGACAGCCTAAGCCGATCACAGGCCAGGTCCACTTAATGGGAACTGCTTCAGGAAGTCGAAGGACCTGTTCCACAGATGGGGACACCAAAATTAGACCTCTTGTTTCCCATTCAATGCAGAACTGCCCAATTTCTGCTCGCTAGATCCAGGGCCTGGTGTTTTCTGGTGAGACACATTGTCCCTCTCTTGGAGGGGCAGGTTTCTCTACGCTTTCCCGTCCTTTCCTTTGATCCAGAGGGTTCTATTGAAGCTCCGTCAAGAGCAAGCGTGCCTTATTCTAGTAGCACCCTTTTGGCCCAGGCAGATTTTGTTCCTTCTCTTACATCAGCTGGCCCAGGAACCTCCGGTGCCTCTGCCATTTTGCTCTCACCTTCTATCCCAGGAGACAGGCTCCTTGGTCCATCCGGATCTTTGGTCTCTGAGCCTGCATGCCTGATTCCTAAGGATATAGCAGTCCTGAGATACGAGGTCTCTCAGGAAGTTGTGGACATTCTGGTGGCAGCCAGAAAACCCTCTACTCATGCTGCTTACGGTGGCGTAGATTTTGTATTTGGGCTCAGGCTTGAGCGTTGACCCCATTGGAGTGTTCAGTAAGGTCTGTTTTAGACTACCTTCTATCCCTCTATGAGGCAGGACTGGCCTATTCCTCCATTAAGGTCCATCTGTGTGCTATTTCAGCGTACCATTCTCCGATAGATCACAGGTCTCTAGCTCAACTAGAGGCTTCTCGTGCCTTTTTGCGTGGCATCCTGCGCTTGAGACCGCCCATCAGAGACCCAATTCCACCTTGGGATCTTCCTTTTGTTCTAGAGAAGATTACGCTGCCTCCTTTTGAACCAGCCACGGATTACAAGCTGCGTCTCTTCGCTTGGAAGACGCTCCTTTTAGTTGCTGTTACTTCTGCCAGAAGAGTTTCTGAGCTTCATGCACTCATGTGCAAGGATCCTTATTTGGTTTTTCACAAGGACAGGGTGTCCTTAAGAACAAATCCTAAGTTTTTCCCAAGATGGTCTCGGTTGTCACACTCAACCAGGATATTGACCTACCGGTGTATTACCCGAATCACAGTAACGGGGGAAGCCCTGTTGCACACTTTGGATATGCACAGGTGCCTCAGATATTATCTATCCAGAACCAAAGCCCATCGTAAATCATATCAGCTCTTTGTTTACTACGCTCAGAGGATGATCGGTGCTCCTGTTTCTAAACAGTTGCTTTCTAGATGGCTGGTAAAGTGCATCATGTTATATTATCAGAAGCGCAATAAACCCTTACCAGGGCCGGTGAAGGGTCATTCTATTAGGGGGGTGGCTACCTCCTTCGCTGCGCATAAAATTATCTCCACTTCAGCCATCTGTGCAGCAGCGACCTGGAGCACTGTACACACATTCATCAGGCACTACAGTTTGGATATTGCCTCTAGGCGCAGAGCTGGTTTCGGCTTGGCGGTCCATCAGGGACTTTTGTGCTGAAGCTTGGAGCATTCCTCCTGTCCTCCTTCCGATGGCAACTTGGTCCCTTACTGCTTGGGAATCAGTCCTAATGGTGTAATCTGCTGCAAGAGCTGTTTCAAACAACATGAAGACTTGCTGTATTCTGACTATTGCAGTTAGCCCCAGCTTTTAAACTGCCCCGGAGAACAAAGGGTTAACTTTCTATGCAGAGCATAGAATGCTGAGCTCGAGCTCGGTTGAGGTCTCTGTCTGGAGCCCTTTGAAATCCAACCGTCAGATTCTTTACTCCGCCTCACTGAACAGTCGCTCCGGAGATTTCTCCTTCAGCTTGAAAGTCTGGATGTGCCTGTGGAACCGGACATCTCCCCAGACAGACCTTCTGGTGTATCCCTTCCTAGACTTTCTGGGCCCCCTTCCCATTTTCTGTTTTACAGGAAAGTGGCTGAAACCCTCCAGTTTCCTGTGGAGGAGGCAATGGAGGATCAGAAGGAGCCTGATTATGTGGAAATGATGGACATCCCGGAGTCCAGGAGACTGTCTATTCCCCTTCACAAATCCTTTGGGAAACAGACACAAAAAATCCTGAAGTCTCCCTATTCTGTACCTCCTGTTGACAGAAGGATGGACAAGAAGTACACACTATCAGGCTCAGATACAGAGTTTTTATACCAGCAATGCAGCCATGTTGGGGTAGTGCAGGCTGCTGCCTGTGATACGGCAAACATTCCCTTGGCTTCACACCCCCCCAGACAAAGACTCCAGGAAGATTGATGCCATAGCAAAAAAACAGTACATGGCATCTTCCTTTGGACTCAGGTAGGCAAATTATATGGCCTATACAGCCAGGTACCAGAAGTCCAGGTGGGACACTGTACTGGCACTGGCTAAACAAGCCTCCGTCCAGCTTGCCAAGGAGCTGGAGGAGGTGGCTGCAGATGGGATTGAGGCATCAAAAGTACAGTTTCATGCTGCTGTGTACTCCAGTGATGTGTCATCAAGAGTCATGGCTACATCTGTGGCTCTTCTGAGAATGGCTTGGCTCAGATGTACTAGCTTCTCACAGGACACCCTGAAGAAAATGGACGAGTACAGGACCACTTATAGGAGTGCTCAGGCCAAGGAGAGGCAAGCAACTCCTCAAAGGCAGCAATCTAGGGGCAGGGGCAGGCCTTTTCATAGGCCTTTTTACCAAGCACAGGCCTCTTCTCCCTTTTCACAGAGGGGGTTCTTCAGAGGGACTGGCAGAAGGGGGATGAGCAGGGCTGCATCCACTCCTCAGCCTAAGGCCCCTGCCAAGCAGACACCCTGATGGGCCTGCCCCGGGTCTACTCTCCTACTCCAGTAGGGGGCAGGCTGGCTTACTTAGAAACATAGAAGTTGACAGCAGATAAGGACCGCATGGCCCATCCAGTCTGCCCATTTCTTTTTCTACCTTATAAATGTGCCATCGGCCTTTGCTCTATCAGTGGCCTATCTATTCATACTCATTTGTAGTGCTCCCTTATGCCTATCCCATGCCTGTTTGAAGCCCTTCACTGTATTCATAGCCACCACTTCTTGAGGTAGGCCATTCCATGCATCCACCACCCTTTCTGTGAAAAAGAATTTCCTCACATTCCCCCTTAATCGGCCCCCCCTCTAATCTCATGCTGTGTCCTCTTGTCCTGCTATTTTTCTTATATTTAAACATGTTAGATTCTTTCACTTTGTTAATGCCCTTAAGGTGTTTGAATGCCTCGATCATATCACCTCTCTCCCTCCTTTGCTCAAGGGTAAACATATTGAGCTCCGTTAATCTGTCCTCATATGTCTGCTGATGCAGTCCCTGCACCATTTTAGTTGCCCTTCTCTGGACTGCCTCAATTTGGTTAATATCCTTGTGAAGGTGTGGCCTCCAATACTGCATGATACTCAGATGGGGCCTAACCAGTGTCTTGTAAAGAGGATTACCTCCCTCTTACGACTTGTGATACCCTACTAATATACCCTAACACCCCTAGCCTTACCTACTGCTTTAGAGGTCTGCTTGGATGATTTCAGGTCATCAGTGATGATGCCCAAGTCTCTTTCTTCTTTGTGACTGCTAGCAACTCCTCCCAGCCTATAGGTGGTTTCAGGGTTTCTCTTCCCTATGTGCATGATCTTGCACTTCTTTGCATTAAATCCCAGTTTCCACTCTTCTGACCATTTTGCTAGTTTATCCAGATCTCTTTTCATTCTGCCCACCCCATCTGGATCATCTACTCTGTTGCAGATCTTGGTGTCATCTGCAAACAGACAAGCCTTACCCTCTAGTCCATCTGCAAGGTCACTAATGAAGATGTTGAAGAGGACTGGCCCCAGGACTGATCCCTGAGATACCCCACTTGTGACTTGCATCTCTTCCTGACTGTATACCATTTACCACCACTCCCTGTTTTCTGCCTGTCAACCCAGTTTGCCACCCAGTTGACCAACTTCTGACCCACCCTGAGCCTACCCAGCTTATTTATCAATCTTCTATGTGGAACACTGTCAAAGCTTTGCTGAAGTCAAGGTAGGCGACATCAACTGCTCCCCTTGGTCCACCACTCTGGTTACCCAGTCAAAGAAATCTATGAGATTAGTTTGACAGGACCTTCTTTTGTAAACCTATGCTGTCTTGGATCCTGTGCCCTATGGATTCCAGGTGTTGCACTATCCTTTCCTTAAGGTGCCTCTATAATCTTGCCCACTACTGAGGTAAGACTGACTGGTCTGTAGTTCCCTGCCTCCTCCCTGCTACCACTCTTGTGGAGCGGGATCACATGAGCCCTTCTCCAGTCTTCTGGGACCTCTCCTGTGCTCAGAGACTCACTAAACAGTTCTGCTAATGGCTCTGCTAGTTCCACCTTTAGCTCCTTAAGTACCCTGGGATGTATGCCATCAGGTCCCATTGCCTTATCCACCCTGAGCTTAGCAAGCTCTTGTAGGACCCTTTCTTTTGTGAAGGGAGTAGTGCTCACCTCCCTCCCCCCTGTGTCCATGGTGCTGAGCTGTGGGCCCTGCCCTACCTTCTCTTCAGTAAATACTGAGCAAAAGTATCTATTTAGGACAGATGCTTTTATATGGGCCTCCTCCTCACATGCTCCCTTTTCTCCATTAAGCTTAGCAATACCCCATCTGGACTTTCTCCTTTCACTAATGTATCTATAGAAAGTCTTTTCACCTTCTTTTACTGTTCGTGCTAGTGTTTCCTCAGTTTGGGACTTTGCCTGCCTTCCCTGCTTCCCTTAGGGCAGTTTGGTATGCCTCCCTATCTTCATCCCGCTGTGTTCCCTTATATTTCCTGAAGGCCAGCCTTTTGGCTTTGACCTTTTCTGCTACTGTATTTGAGAACCAAAGTGGTTTCCTTCTTCTTTGCACTTCCTTTTCTGTCTAACACAATGGGATGTTGCTTCAAGTATTGCATCCTTAATGCTTGCCCACTTTGCCTGTACCCCTCACCTGTGTTTCTTTTGCCAGGGCTAGCTTAACTCTTTTGGCCATCTTATCAAAGTCAGCTCCTCTGAAGTCCCATATTTTTGCCTTGGAATGGGATGATTTAGATGTAGTAGCCAAATTGAACCATACCATGTGATAGTCACTGGCCCCCAGGTGACCTTCTACTTGGAGATCTGTGATCCCTTCCCTGTTAGTCAGTACCAGATCCAGGATAGCCCTGTCCCTTGTGGGTTGTTGTACCAGTTGTTTGAGGCCCTCCCCCTGCAGGGAATCCACTATATGTCTAGTTCTGGCAGATGTTCCTGTTGGTATTGACCAATCTGTATCCGGCATGTTGAAGTCTCCCATTATCAGAACCTCCTTTAGCTGTCATGTTTTGTATATTTTTATTTTTATTTATTGAAGTAATCAGTTTTACAACCTTTGAGTCAGAGACTCGTTTACAAAATACCTTGTCATGTGGGTGGGGAGACAACAATAAGTGCAGTTATAGACAGAGGTTACATACAGGTGAGATACATACATACGTTGAGTTACCGATCATTATACACAAGTTATTATATACACACAAGTTATTACAGCTGCAGTTGCTACAGTTGCCCAGTCATCGGACTTGGGGGCTGTTTGAGACAGAGTTGTGTTCCACTACAGGCAATTACAGCACCGGCTGTTGATGATATATGTTTGGAGGGCTATTTTGAACCGTCAATCCGGGGATCTTTGATATTCCCTCAGGAAGGTTGTTAAACCAGGTCGGAGCTTTATGATGGAAGGATCTTTGGCAGAGAGGTCCTGGCCCTGGGTACCAGGAAGGTGGCTTTGTAGAGTTACGGTATGCACCGCTTTGACGGTTGGAAGTTGCAGGGATGCGGAGACCCCTGATGGCATAACCCAGATAGTGCTTTTTTGCCAGAAGGCAGGTGTGGTATTTCAATCGTTCTTCAAGAGTGAGTATGTTGGTGGCAGTGTAAAGCAGGCAATGTGAGTTCTGCTGTGTGCGCGGTCAGGAGCCTACAGGCTTGTTAATAGAGGTCTGGACTTTAGTCAGGCGGACAGATCTGCTGCTGCGTAAACTGGAAGGCCGTGAGTCGGCCAAGGACAGCACAGATGAGGTGATGGCCAATTTTAAGGCAGGTTCTGGGAGGCAGTCTTTGCGGCGTAGAGGAGCCCGATCCTGGAGTTCATGGCTGAGGACAGGGTTTTTAGGTGGGCGTGGAAAGTAAAGCCTGCATCAAAAGTGATGCCCAAATACTTATATGTTGTTACCTGTTCAAGTGGGAGAGTGTGCTGGGGTGATGAGGAAGAGTGTCCTTGGCATTGTTTTGCCGATGTCACGAACAGCATTGATTTTGTTTTCAGGTTCAGGACTAGCGATGGTTACTGAACCATTTTTCAACTGGAGGAAGGTGCTTTGCAGCGTGCTTTGGAGTTGGAGGGGTCTGAGTGTGTTGCTAGGATCACCGCATCATCTGCGTAAAGCAGTATTTTGTTGGAGCAGGAGCTTGGGAGGGTGTTTAGGAAGAGACTGAAAAGAGTGGGTCCAAGGATGGAGCCTTGCGGGACCCCTGAGAGTACCGGTAGGCTGGTGGACAAGGTCCTATTTAGCTTAACTCTTTGGGATCTGTTGTGCAGGTAGCTTGAGAACCAATTTAGTAATGTGTCTATGTCCTCCCCCTGGTCTGGGGGCCTGTAGACAACCCCAGTTCTTATGGCTGTCCCATTTCCTGTTTCCAGGGTGACCCACAGTTCTTCTGGCTCCTTATGTGTATTCTGAATTTCTGTAGCTTTGATATTTTCATTGACATACAGGGCCACTCCTCCCCCCCTTCTTGCACCTCGGTCTCTTCTGAACAGTACATAGCCAGGTACTGAAGTCTCCCAAGTGTGGTTACTGGTAAACCACGTCTCACTAATTGCTACTATGTCCAGTTTAGCCTCTGACATTATTGCCTGCAGGTCTGGGATCTTATTTCCCAGGCTGTGAGCATTTGTGTACATGATTTTCCATTGGGCAGATTTCAGTGTGTTAGTTGTTGGGTGAGGTTTGGCATTATCCCCAAAGGCCGTATGGGAGACAAACCTTTTTTCTTACCTGGTGATGCAAATGAACTGCAAACATGCTGAATCCCTCGTTTGACCACTAGCTGAGGGGAGGGGTGTTCTCCCATTCGACGTATGGGGTGCTGCACCCTCCCCATTTACTAGTTTAAATATTCTGCAAAGACGGCCAAACTTCTGCCCCAATGCACTGACTCCTCCTTAGTCAGATGCAGTCCAACAAATTTAAAGAACTTTCACTCCCTTACTTTTTCCAGGACTGGATGTCTGTTACCTCAGACAAGTGGGTCCTGGAAGTAGTAAGCCAGGGACTGGTTCTCAGCTTCAAAAAATTTCCGAAGATGAGAGCCAGATCTTTTCCACCTGCAGGTCTCTCAGAAACCCTTGCCCTAGAGGCAGAGGTTTCATCTCTTCTGGCCTTAGGAGCCATAGAGAGAGTTCCTACCCTGCACAGGGGCAAAGGTCTGTGTTCCAGGTACTTCCTTACCCCCAAAAAAGACAGGGGAGTGGCGACCCATCCTAGACCTAAGATACCTGAACAAACATCTTTTAAAACCAAAGTTCAAGATGGTAACTCTGGGAATAATTCTTCCCTCTCTAAGGCCAGGGGACTGGCTAGCCTCCCTGGACCTCAAAGATGCCTATTTTCACATTCCCATCAGGTGCTCCCACAGAAAGTACCTCAGGTTTGAGTTGCCCTTAGGCCACCATCAGTTCAAAGCAACGCCCTTTGGTCTAACATCAGCCCCAATGGTTTTCACAAAGTGCCTGGCAGTAGTCGTTGCCTTTCTAAGAAGGCAAAAGATTTCCATTTTTCCATATCGGGACGACTGGCTCACAGTGGGCCAGTCCCCGGACCAAGTCAAGTCAGACCTGCAAGTGACCCAGCAAGTGCTCACTTCTCTAGGATTTCTTCTCAACCTTCCCAAGTCAGTTCTTGAGCCAGTGCAGCTCCTTACCTTCATAGGGGCAGAGCTGGATACTGTCAAAGCAAGAGCCTTTCTTCCCCTGGAAAGGGCAAAAGTTCTTGTAGAACTGGCTTCTTCCTTCAGCCTTCAAGTGTCTCGACCAGCAAGGCATTTCCTCCAGCTCTTGGGCCACATGGCAGCTTCTACAGCAGTGGTCCAAGGGGCAGGATTCCAGATGAGGGACATTCAGTTCCATCTGATGGCCTTTTGGTCCCAGAGGAGGGATTCCCTTACCAAACTGATCCCAGTGACTCGGACCCTGATCCAAGCCCTTAAGTGGTGGCAGGATCAGGACAATTTAAGGCAAGGGGTCCCATTTGTCACTCAGTCTCATTCAGTGGTCCTTACTACGGATGCTTCCCTCCTGGGCTGGGGAGCCCATCTGGGGGCCCTCACTGCCCAGGGACTGTGGTCCCCTCAGGAATCCCTTCTCCATATCAATCTCCTAGAACTCAGGGCAGTTTTTCTGGCCCTGCAAGCTTTCTCTCAGTCAGTGCAGAACAAGGTGGTTCAAGTCAGAACAGACAATACCACCACCATGTGGTACATCAACAAGCAGGGAGGCACGCGGTCTACGGCCTTGTGCATAGAAGCCATGAAGTTGTGGTTCCTGGCTTATTCCCTGCAAACCTCTCTGGTAGCAGTCCACCTTCCAGGGAAGGACAGTGTGCTAGCAGATGCACTGAGCAGGATCTCACAGGGCCATCATGAATGGTCCCTGGACCCTCTGGTCTTGAAGGTGATTTTTTCAAGGTGGGGCATTCCAGAGATGGATCTCTTTGCAGCCCCAGACAATCACCAACTTCCTCTCTTTTGTTGCAGCCCCCCAGTCTTGGGCTCAGTCCCTCTGGATACTCTGATTCTGATCTGGGAAGGGAAATTTCTGTATGCCTTCCCTCCCTTTCCTCTACTGTTCAAAGTTTTAGTCAAGATAAGGTCACAACCTTACAAAGTGATTCTATATGCACCAGATTGGGCCAGATAGCCTTGGTACCCCCTGTTGCTGTCCCTGTCTGTTCCCAGGAATTACAACCTGGTAACCTCCTCTCAGGGGAAGATTTAGTACCCCAATCTTCAGTCTCTCAATCTCAAGGCATGGCTCTTGAAGAGTTTGAGTATGCAGATTTGCATCTGTCTCAGGGGGTTCTGGATATCCTCAAAGCCACTAGAAAGACCTATAACTCCAAATGGAAGAGATTCAGCAGTTAGTGTTCTAAGCAGTATATTTCCCCAGACACTGCTGAATTGCCTACAGTTCTGGATTATAATGGCCTAGGCCTCAGACCAGCTACTCTCAAGGTACACTTGTCAGCTGTCTCTGCTTTTCTGTCAGTGGGGAAGTCTTCCTCACTATCATCTCATCCTGTGTTCTGTAAATTTTTCAAGGGATTGCTTCATACCAATCCTCCATTCAGAGACCCTGCACCTGCCTGGGATTTAAATGTTTGCATTTCTCAATTGATGCAACCTCCCTTTGAGCCTATGTCCTCAGTAGAGCTTAAGTAGTTGACTTGGAAAACTGTGTTTTTAGTAGCCATTACCTCTGCCATACGTATCGGTGGACTGCAAGCCCTGTCAGTGGAACTTGATTTTATCTCCTTTCATATGGATAAAGTGGTCCTTAGTCTGATTCAGGTGGAAATCTGAAACCACTTTGGGCAAGAACCTTCTATTGGTTCTATGTCTCTTCCTGTTTTTTTCACTCATCATTCCTCTTCAGGAGAGAGGAGGCTACACAGCTTAGATGTTAAAAGGGCCCTTAGCTACTATATAGAGCGTACCAAGGGTCACAGGTTTGATTCCCTCCAGTTGTTCCTCACTTATGGAGAAGTGAAAAACCGCAAACCTGCCACCAAGAAACTATTGCCAGGTGGATTGTGTCTTGTATACAATTCTGCTATGAGAAACTAGGAAGATTCCACCCTCAGGCCTGAGGGCTCACTCCACCAGAGGGTACAGCTGCTTCCCTGGCTGCTGCCAGGGATATTCCCTCTCTTAGAAATTTATCAAGCAGCCACCTGGAAAACAGTTCATACCTTTACCAAGCATTACTCTCTGGATATCCAGGCTAGGAGTGATGCTTGGTTCGGCACAGCAGTACTTCAGAGCCTATTCCCAAAGTAGGCTCTGTCCCTCCTCCATGGAGGTACTGCTTGGTAGTCTGCAATAGTCAGATTACAGCAGGACTCCATGTTGTTTGAAGAAAAAATTACTCACCTTAGTAATTATGTTTCTTCTAATGGAGTCTTGCTGTATTCTGACCTCCATCCCTGCCTCCCCTCTCAGAACCTGTTTTTGGGAAGTGGGTGGGCAGGTAGAATGTTGCATCTCAGGGGTGCTCCTTTTACACCTTCTTCTTTTTGTTTGGGTGTTTGTTTTATTATTATTATTGTTTGGATTGATTTTTGGTTTTGGATTTCCTACCTTGAGTTTTCCTTTGGGAATCCAAAACTTTTTGTTGTCTGTTGGCTAGTAAAAATTTTACAATTTCCACATAATATAGTTAGTGAGTTTTTGCTCGTAAGAATCTGACAGTTGGATTTCAAAGGGCTCCAGACAGAGACCTCAACCGAGCTCGAGCTCAGCATTCTATGCTCTGCACAGAAAGTTAACCCTTTGTTCTCTGGGGCAGTTTAAAGGCTGGGGCTAACTGCAATAGTCAGAATACAGCAAGACTCCATTAGAAGAAACATAATTACTAAGGTGAGTAATTTTTTTCTTCTCGAAGTAAGATAGTACAGTTACGTAACAGCTTACCGTGACAGTAGATCTTCGAGAACAGCTCTTGCAGCATGTAGTTCCCTCCCACCTTCCCCCCTGGAGGTTGAGTCTTCTGACCTAATTCTTAGGTTTCAGCATTTTTGATGCCTTCTACGAACCTTCCTTTGGAAGCGGATCCTCGGTCTCCCCTTCAGATGTCACACTTGAGCTGGGAGTCTCCGGTGGGAGAACTGGGGATGCTGGGGGAACGCCCCCTTTTTATGTGATGCCTGACATCGGGGAGGGGCCAACTTCAGGGGTGGTCCCCAGCTGGATACTGCTAGATAGAATGTTTCTGTGGGGTCCTGGCGTCTGCCGGCTTCAGTCCTAATGGTGTAACCTGCTGCAAGAGCTGTTCTTGAAGATCTACTGTTATGGTAAGTTCTTACATAACTGTACTTTCTGGGTGACGGTGGGTAGTCCACTTCATGGGTCCTGGAAGAATCCAGTGTCATCGCCATGTGCTTATTCTCTCGTCTGCAGAACGCCAGTTTGTAGGGCTCATTGGCACATACATGTACAAAAAGTATGCTGTGTGTACCAGGAGCTGTCAATATTCTTACCTCCTCTGTTTCAGCTCTGGCTCCTCCACCAGCTGTAGGCATCCATGTGACAGTATTGCAGTGGATGCTGACACCCTTCCTCCATCCCTAGAGGTGAGAGCCTCCTGTGGGACATTCAATCCTCGTACCCCCCGGTTGGCCCTCTGGACTCAAGCTCATTCCTGAACTTGGGTCGCTAGTATCGCAAGCAGCAGGTCAATTTTTCTTTCTGTTTAACACACTGCAGGCTGGCTCTTTTCATGTTTCTACTTTCATTAGTAGCGTATAGAAAGATAGAAGCATAAAATGACAGAAAAAGACCATAAGTTCTAAAAGTCTCTCATAATAACCCCTTAAATATAGTTAAGTTTTGAACCCAGCTGTAGTACCAGCGTTGACCACATTCCTTGATAGATTATTCCACCCATCCATCACCCACTCTGTGAAAAAAATAATCCTAACATCCTGTTTAAAGTCCCCCTTTTCAAGATTGAGAGTGTCCACCTAGCGGATGAACTCTTCCTTAACTGGAACAACTTTGTGGAGTTCCCCTTGTTGTACCCCACTATGTATTTGAATGTTTCTCTCATATCCCCCTCTCACTTCTGTTCTCCAGAGAGCACATACTGAGACTCTCCAAGCTCTCATAGGACAGACCTCGCTACCCCTGGATCATTTTCGTTGCTCTTCTCTGTGTTGTTTCTAACCTTTCTGTCCTTTATTGGGTATGTGATCCTGAATTGTACACTGTACTACAGATGTGGTCAAACCATGGACTTGCACATTGACAATATCTCCTCCCTTCTTCTACTGGTGAAGCCCCTCATTATGCATCCTAACATCCTATTTGCCTTCCCATATGCTTTACTGCATTGGGAAGAGGTTTTTAGAACATTTTCAACCCCAGGTCCCTTTCTCCCTTTGAGTGCTCCACCCTAGCAGATTTCTACTATTGGCGTGTATTATTTTATATTTATCATTGAATTTAAATTGCTAAATACTGAACCACTTCTTCAGCCCCTCAACAGCACCCTTCATGCTAGTAACTCTATTACTAGTATTAAACACTATTTCTGGTGGGTAGAGATGGAGTCTGTGACCTTCGGTAACAGCCAGAAACTGGCCAGGCTCTCATCCCCCCGGCTTTCTGTGTTAGATGGCACCCCTCTGGAGGTGTTCCCTGCCTTCAGGTACCTTGGCATGTGGCTCAACAGCAAGCTTGACTTCTCTGTCCACATAGACGCCATCGACACTAGGCACCCTATACTGAAATAAAGACTGGTTCTCTCTCTCCAGGTCCGCAGGGAACTAGTAAACAAAATAATTCTCCCAGCGTTTGACTGTATGGACATAATCTATTGCACCTCCCCTCTTCCCTCCCTTGTCAGACTGGACACCCTTTGTAACACTTTCTGCCATTTCGCCACCAACTCCCCCCTCCATACCCATCACTGCTCACTCTCCGTCCTCCCTTTGCCATCACGTCCTCAGGCCCACTGTGCTGCCTTCATTGCCAAAGACCGATTTGGGGCCCTTCCACCCTACCTTTCTTCACTGATCTCCTCTGCTCCCTACTCTTTCTGTTCTCTTTGCTCCAGGGATTCTCACACCTCTTTTCCCCACCCTCACTTCTGCTGGCTAAGCTGCTTGTTGTTTGTCTTACCTCCCTTCCCTCTGGAATTTGCTCTCCCCCCCCCCCCACTCACTAAGGCAACTTCAGAACCCTCTTGTTCCTGTCTACCCCTTCTCTAAGCTCTTTATTCTCTCCCCTGACTCTCTCCCACTCGGCCCCCCTCGGTTTCATCTTCTCAGCTCTGACCCAGCCTCAGCATGCACTGTGCATTGTTACTTTCACCCATGGTTCTCCACCTTTTGCAGTGCTTTATAAATGCTGTTTTATGCTATGCTTTTCTCAGTTATTGCTGCCTCTGTATTTTTGATTGTATTTGGTATTTTTTTGTGTTTTGTAATGTAAACCGCATCTGTTTTATAAGTTGTTTCCCTACATTTCCATTCCCCCGGTTCACAGCCTCGGCTCAGCATGCCTTTCCCAGTTAACAACTTTTAAATAAATTCCCTCCTCACTATCCAGACTGCATCATCTGCAAACAGACACTCATTTCCTTGCAGACCCAAGTATCCACTACTTTATGATTGCTTCCAGTAGTTTGCCAACTCTAGATGTCAGGCTCACTGATCCGTAATTTTCCACTGCTCAGAAGGCTGAGTTCAGATATTTGTGAGCCTAAAATCTGATACTGCTGCATGCTAGTTTTCAGGGGTAGAGATCTACTGTATGTAGGGAAACTAGCAGCACTTTTTGTGGCTTTATCCCACCCATACCTATAGCATGATTAAGTAGCATTTTTAAATTCTAGTATGATACAGAAGTATCTGATAGCAGCATTGTATGTCTCTAAGATCTAAGTAATCAATAGAGATATACTATTCATTCCTTAAATAAAAGATTTATTTTTTTCCCATGTTTGATTTGCAGGAGGCAGCTTTTCGCAAAGTGGTACAAGCCACTATGGTGAGAGATCGCCAGCATGGGCCAGTGGTGGAGCTAAACAGAATACAGGTAGAACTATGAAAGATCATTGAAGTACAGTGTGTCTTGCGGTAGATCTAGTCAACATGTAAAGCATTTTTGTTTTATTGAATGCGAAACACATGATTTCCATGCCCTGTGTTAAATGCTTTCCACAGTGCCTTCAGGGCAGTGGAGAGTATCTGGCGATCATCAGGATGTTAGCACGGGTCTTTGGTCATGCATCACATGGGATCAAGTCTATAATAGAGGGAGTTGTATTAGGTATCCTTATTCAGTTATTTTATACTGCTGTGATTCAGTTGTGCTCTAGGGTATGAACCAAAGGAGCATACATTCCTTTTCAAAATATGTTTATTTAGGAATTTTCAACCAGTTTAGCCACATTTAATTGTACTGCTTGAATTTCATGGAAGTCCTGGGGAGGCAGACAAGTGGCAGAAAATGTTTCATAGCTTCTAGAAGACAACAAACAAACATCAGATATACTAATCAAATATTTAAGTAGAAATTAAATGTGTAAAAATGCAGTATATATGTGTGTGTTTGTCTAGATGAGAACCGTTATGGTGTCTTTATTTATCCTAACTGGACAACTTGGCTTTTGCAGCTTATTATTCATTACTTGTAATCTTTTATGACAATTTTAAAAGTGCAATAATGGGCCGGCCTGGTGGCGCTGAGGGTTGAGGCGCTGGACACTACACCGGCAACCTGAGTTCGGGAGCTAGCTCGGGCGCGGGGTTGGCAGGACAGGAAGGCTTGGCGCCTGCAAGCTACTCTCACTGCGGGGAGGGCAGGGATAGCTTGGCACTGCTTGGCTCCGATGGAGATCGAGTGCTGCAGTGTGAGCTACACAGGCGTGGCTGGCGCTGGCAGGGTTGCCATGTGCATGAGGGGGGCGGTCTGCACCAGAACAAGGAAAACACCGGCTCCTTGGGGCAGGTGACGACAACTGCCCCCCATGCCCTCTGCCGGGTTTGCCTCGCCTGGCCTTTCAATTCCTCCACAGAAGGACCTGTCCTGCAACCAGAGACTGCCTTAGAAGAGCGCCCAAGAGGAGTGACGACCCACCGCAGATGGGTTAAACCGGGGTTGCAGGTGGCAGGGAGGGGGAGGAGAGAGGAAGGCACAGGACGAGGGAACCTCAGGCGGGCAGGATGCCTGAGAGAGGCTCCATGGGGCCGTGACCGGAGGAAAGAAAGTTGAGAAGAAAAAAAAAAAGCACAGTGACATCCTCTAAAGTGTCCAGTGATGCAGAAAAATAGACTTGAGTATCTAAAGGCATTATATGACTCGCACATTTAAGGCATTTGTATGTTTTAGTGTTACTAGACACAATTTAAAAGAGTTGGAAAAACATTTGTGGTATGTTAATGTAGCTAGTTCTCGTACATCGCTGCGCAGTTTGTGACAGAAAGGATGGAAGCAGAGGGCAGTGAGAGTTTGGGAGCTTATAAGCAGGATATTTGAAGTGATTTTGGTTAGTGAATGTATGAAGAACTTTAGAATTAATTTTAACTCCAGTATATTTCCCTTTGATTAAAATGCAGTTTAGCCTATTATGGTGTTTTAATCATTCATATTATTGTAGCACTCTCAACCAATTTTAGCCATTTCATCTTGAGCAGCCAACAGGCAGACATAATTTCTCTTCCCCGAAGACGGTTGCACAATGAGTGAACTGTCAAGAAAATTTACGTTATGAGTCTGATCCACTATGAAAAGTGTGCTCTAACTGTGAATTCCTCGGTCTACAAATGTATTTATTTATTTATTTAGTTTTTGTTGACAGGGTAAAATCCTAGCACTGTCAGTATATTACACATCTATTCAAAGAGACCATGTCTTAATTTAGCAGTATCGCTTCTACAAAAGGATATGCTTATATATTGAAAACTAAAGCATTTTGATGTGTTCTTGCTAGGTAAAACGATCTAGAAGTAAAGGTGGTTTAGCAGGACCGGATGGCACAAAATCTGTCTTTGGTCAGATGTGTGCTAAAATGAGCTCGTTCAGTCCCGATAGCCTCCTTTTGCCTCACCGTGTCTGGAAAGTCAAATTTGTTGGTAAGTTGCATAATATGAGACAAAGAACCTAGCTTCTTAATTGAAAATTTTGCTTTGGTAAAATCAGTTGCAGTAAATTTACATTAACACATAATTTGACTGTGGTTAAATTACATACGAGATGAGTTTTGCTTTAATTTCTGGATGAAATTGCAGTCTGTATATTTATGTCACCAGTTTGAGAAACAGAAAGTGATTAAATTTTAAACAATGTACTGCCCCCCCCCTCCCCCCTCCGCAGATACCAGCAACTATAGATAGATAGTACCGTAGCGTGTGGCTGGACCGTCATCTTGATTTCTTGGTTCATATTGATGCCATTCACCAAAAGCTTTGCCCCAAGCTTGGTGCACCGTACAGGAACAAAGCAAGTATACCACTCCCTGTCTGCTGTGAGATTGTTTTAAAGATGATTCTCTCCAGTTTTGAGTATGGTGACATTGTCTATAGTGGAGCACCCAAATTCCCCCCTTGCCAGACTGGTCCCTCTCTTTCACTCTTTGTCTTTTTGCATAGAGATTGTTCTCCTCATACCCACTACTCACTCTACTCTGCCATTTCTCTCCCCTCTCTGGATGCCAGGTGCCTTTCCCATTGTGCTGCCTTTATTTCTAAATTCTGGTTTGGTTCTCTTCCCTCCTACCCTTCATCCCTCTTTTTTTTTTTTTTTTTTTTTGTATCGTATAATGTTTTTTATCAAGTTTCCCTTTTCACACACAAACTACAAATTGCAGCGTTGTAAAAGGTATAAAAGATACAGATACATCAAATACACAGTGCAATAATACACCAGTAGTGGACAGTCTCCAAAAATCTGTATTAGGTTCTCTAGCTGCATATTGAAATGTATGATGCAGATCATTAGTATACATAGTGTACCTCTTACTAGACTAACCAAAGAAGGTCATTGCTTTCACCCCAGTCTAAAAATCTCTCTATGCAAATATAGCCAGACTAGGGGGAGAGAAAGGAAGTTTCAGAATCCCCTGGTAAATCAGGGAGGGTTCCCAGGTTGTGGTGGAATTTTCAAAAAGTCAGACTGAAGGTAGGGTTCCCATTTGGCATAGTATGAACGCATGTTAGATCCTTGCAAGGAAGAGAGACGTTCAAACTGAGAAAGGCGTGCGATAGCCGCATGCCACATAGACCTGCTAAGTATTATGAGCTGTCTCCAATGCATGAGCAGGAGTCGTTTTGCTTCTAGCATGGTGGAGAGGACCCAGTACTTCAGGGGTTTAGGAAGGGCTACCAATTGGCTTGCATCCCCCAAGAGTACTAAGGGGGCAGACAGGGTGACCTTAACCTTTAACACCTTAAGAGAGGTCGTCAGCCACCATAGCCCAGAAGAGAGCAAGTGAAGCGCATGACCAGAGTATATGTTCAATAAGAGAGTTTGGTTGTGCTCATCGCCAGCAGAGGCTGTGGTTGAGCAAACATCTCCTATGCAAAAACTCTGGAGTGCGATACCACAACAACAGTATTTTTTGTTGTATAAAGTGACTGTTAGAGTCCCTGTAGGAGTAATGGATACTTTTACAATATGACAACCATTGCTCTTCCGAGACTGATACCCCCAGTAATTTTTCCCCTGCACCTTACAGTTCTGTGTGGGATTGGGTTGTGAGTCCCTCCAAGTGCTATAGAAATGACCCATAAGGCCTTTCCAGGAATCCAAAACACGATGGTCAGTAAGCCACTGCCATTGATTGCTATCTGTATTTTTGCTTAGGAAGGGGGTTAGGGCACTATGGATCTGCAGATAACACCAAAAATCTTTGTTTGGCAGGGAGTATTTGTTCCTCAGCTGCTCAAATGACAGCAGCTGTTGAGTTCCAGAAACAACTAAATCTTGGACTATCCGAATACTCTGTTGCTTCCAATTCAACCAACAGACTCCCTCCCCCTCGATCTGAATCATCTTGTTGTGCCAGATGAGGGCAAATAGGATTGGCGGATGCCATGTCCTCTTGGGTGTATGAGATTTGGAGAATAAAAATGTCAAAGCTCGGGCTGTATGGGCAGTTATGGGGGGGAGTTGTGGGTCAGTCCTAGGGTGGGGTGTTAGGAGATGGTAAAGTGTATGAGGCCATGCCAAGTCGGTTTCCAAATGAACCCAAGGGGGGGTTGCTGGATTACTCAGCATAAACCATCTGGTGGCCTGGGTCGCCAGACATGCTAGGTGGTAGCCATAGAACCAAGGCACATTGTCAGTGTCAGCGGCTCAGTAGGTAGCATACTCGCCTCTGAGGCCGGGAGATCAGAGCGCTGTGGGTTCAGTTCCCACATCTGGCACTTGGGTTAATATCCCAATACTGACACTGTAGTGCAGCATGAGAGGGGTGCTGCACTTCTGAGGTGCCATCTTTCGGATAAGACGTTAAACCGAGGTCCCATCTGCCTGGATTGGTGGTAGTTCAGGTGAATGTTAAAGATCCCATGGCACTTATCGAAAAGAGTAGGGGAATTTCCCCGGTGTCCTGGCCAAATTTCCCTCATTCACTAAAAATACCACCAACAGCTTAATCTGGTTCAAATTCAGTTGCTTACCATCTGTATCCCGGCCCTGAAAAAGGGACTTCTAGGCCCAGTGGGCTTACCGGGTCAACAAAATTCAACAAACCACAAACAAACATTGAGACCGCCTCTGGCCCAGTGTGCTCTAGTTTTTTGTCTGCTCCACCTTGGTGGTTTGTAATCCCAAATGAAGTTGGATTCTGACTTATCCAGGAACTGGAAGAGTTTTGTGGAGAGGGGAATGGGTAAGTTGGTTAAAAGGAACAGGTTCCGTGGCAAGAGCAGCATGCGCACCGCCGCTACTTTACCTGGGAGAGACAGTTTAAGTCTATGCCATCGTTCCACCTCTATGGCTAGTTGAGTGCACAGGGGAGAGAAGTTAGCCGTTTCCAGGGCTGTCTATTTAAAGGGGATTTGGACCCCTAGGTAGCTAAAGCTTCAGCCCAGGTGATGTTGGTGCCTTGTATACAATCCGTCATACACAGAGAGTTGAGAGGGGTCAGAATGGTCTTTTTCTCATTAACGTGGAGACCTGAGAGTGTGGCATATGCTTCCAAAAGCAGAAGTGTCATGGGTAATGCTTGTCGAGAATTAGTTGGAGTCAAAAGGAGGTCATCTGCATATGCCATGACGACATATGTACGCCCCTTGTTCTCAATGCCTTGTATCCGAGGTTCTGCAATGATAGCCCATATCAGTGGGTCCAAGGCAATAAGAAATAGGGGAGGGGAGAGCGGGCAACCCTGCCTGGTACCTCTATGGAGGGAGAAGGGGGGGGAGATATATCACTATTTGTGAGAATACATGCCATAGGGGAAGTGTAAAGAGTGCATATCCATTGTTTAAAATATGGCCCGAATCGAACACGTTCAGAATTTCGTGTAGAAAGATCCATTCTAAAGAGTCCAAAGCTTTGGCAAAATCTATAGTCAAAGCAGCCGCGGCGGGGGGGGGGGGGTTAGCGGCCAGCCAGTTAAGGCCGAGCAGAAGGCATGTGTTATCTACACACGTTTTTCCCTTGAGGAAGCCAGCTTGTGCAGGGTGAATGATAGTGGGGAGCACTGAGCTCAATCTGGTGGCGAGCACTTTCGCCATAATTTTAGTATCAGCCGACAATAAGGATATTGGCCGGAAGTTTGCACAGTCCAGTGGATCGGACGACTTCTTCGGCAGAAGAGTGATTATAGCATCCCTCATGGTCGGTGGGAGGATATGTTTTTTGTGTGAGTCTTAAAGGGCCAATAGAAGAAGGGGGTAGATGTCTGAGCCAAGCACCTGGTAAAGTTCCACAGACATACCATCCGGGCCAGGTGCTTTCCCTCGTGCCACGTTAGCCAAGGCGAGCTTTAACTCATTGCAGGACACAGGTGCCTCCAATAGGGTCACTTGCTCGGGAGACAGGGAGGGGAGTTGTGCAAGATGACAAAACCCCAATAGCCTCTGGCCCATTTCCGCAGGGTTTACAGAGGAACGGAATTGATACAGGGAATCATAGTAGAGCCGCATTGTTTGGTTCACGTCCTTTGGGGTAGTGACTACTGAACCCGATGCAGTCTGGAGAGAATGTATCCTGGTAGCTGCCTGCTGTTTACACAGGCGGTAGGCCAAGAGTTTCCCAGACCTTTCACCATTGGCCCAGTATTCTTGCTTGGAGGGTAGTAAGTGCCATTCGGCTTTTTGATGCAGTATTACATTAATCTGATATTTAAGGTTAAGTATTTGGCGATATAAATCCTTATTTACAATGGGCTGCAGGTTAGCTTTAAACCTCCGTTCCAAGCTGACTAGTTCAGCCTGCATAGAGGTGAGGTTAGCTTTATGTGTTTTATCCCTTGCTGCGGAAAAAGCGATAATGTGCCCCCTTAGAACCGCTTTAAAGGCATCCCACACTATGTTCGGTGAAACTCCACAATCTGAGTTCAGGGAGAAGTATTTCTTTGTGGTGGAGGCCAACATCCAGCCAAAGTCTGGATCCTCAAAGAGCAGCGGATTACATCACCATCTGACTTTATGGGAGGGTTGCACAGAGGGGAGATATGATAGCCAGATCAGGGAGTGATCTGAGATCACTATTGAGCCTATCCCTGTGTCTGTGACCCCCTCTCCCTGCGACCTCATTCATCAACCAGTAGTCGATGCGACTGTGCGTGTGGTGTGGGGTAGAGAAGAAAGTATAATCCCTGTCAGTGGGATGTTCCTTTTGGCAGGCATCTACTAGGCCCCACTCTTCCTGCAGCTCCACAAGGGATTGTCTCGCTTTAGGGCTGGCATATGGAATGGGTGTTGACTTGTCCAGGAAGATGTCCTGTACCAGGTTAGAATCCCCTCCCAGTATAATGGGAAGGGGGGCCCATCTATTTGGAGTTCTGAAATTGCTTGGCTGACTGCTGGGAAAAAATCTGTGCGGTCATTGTTAGGGGAGTAGATGTTACCCAAAATCAAAGCTCCCTCCGGTGAGAATAGCCACAATACTAACCATCTGCCCTGTGTATCCTTCTTTACACAGTCATGCTTGCATTTTGTAGGGGCAGAACTAGCTGCCACATCACCTACCCAGGATTTCTTTAGCCAGGCATTGTATTTATCTAGGAGGTGTGTTTCTTGAAGTAATGCTACTTCTGCCTTCAGAGACTTTAGATGCTGCAGAACTTTAGTTCTTTTGACTGGGTGGTTGAGCCCTTTAACATTCCAGGACACCCATCTGCAGGTCTTGGATGGGTAAGGGCTCGACACCATTATTCCTCTCAGAGAGTATAAAAAATATGTACTTACTGCGAGATGTGGGGGGGGGGGAGAAGACTTTTAGTAGTATGTAGCGACTTGTCACTGTACCTTACACCAGCTAGCATGGACCAACTCAGGAGCAGAATAGACAGGGGTGGAAGCATTGCCTGAAGAGAACCAGAAAACTTAAATCGTCAAACTTCAAACTGCTGCTACAAAACAGAAAAGAAAAAAAAATCAGATTCACTTAGTTGGCAGAAAAACAAGTATAATGCCAACAACCAACTGAAGGTGTTAATAAACCTCCACCTGTCCACTAAATGGACACCAAATATGTTTCAGCTATGAGAGTGGAGATCACTGCACAAGAGGGTTGTGAAATCACCCTACAGCTGTGCTTGCTTCTGCTCTCAGTACGGGGTGAGGATAAAGAAAGTGTTCACTCAGTCAGAGCTAAAAGAAATAGCCTGTGCCCGGTGACCATCCGTAGTCAGTCGTCCTGAATCCGTGGGGGGAGGGTCAAAACCCACCAGTATGCTTAAGGCAGGCAAAACAGGTGCTAAGTGTAAAGTGGAACATACGGGAGGGAGGTGGAGACATCTGCCATCAGTCACCTTTCGTAGAGCTATCCAATTCATATGACATAATAGGACCATGTTAACTTAGCCCCGCAACACCAGGTTTATGTAGGCTAATTGCAGGTAGCAAGTGGGGGGGGGAGAACGTGTGCCCTTTTATGGATTGGTCAGCGACATACAGCAGGAGTGGCAGGGTACCCTTAAGACCCATTCAGGGGTAATGAGGGTCCGTATCCTGTGTATGAGAGCAGCCCAGGTCGGCGCTTGCATAACCCTCTCCATACATAAAAATGGGAAGCAAAGGACGAAGGCAAACTGTTAAGAAGAAACAAATTAAACAACTTTTATCCAGAATTGAAAGTGATATCAAGTGTTCGGGTAGTCAAGTATTCAGTCCTTTGGCTAGCTCGGGAGAACCACGAGGAGTGTGCCAGGGTCAACGACCTTCGCTGCAGTCTCAGCATATGAAAGAAGGCCAGGCTTTGTCAGATGGGAATCTTCTACCACTTCGAGTAAGGTGGAGTCAGAGAAATCTGCCCAGTCCCCTATGAGCTCAGTTTCCATCTCCGACCTAAGAGAAAGTTCCAAATTCTTGGAATCAAGTGGAGGGGGTCATCCCTTGGTATTTTTGCAGGAGGGACCTTACTAGGCGAGAGTTGCGGGCTACTTCTTGCTCGCTGTCGAGAATTGGAGAAGGCAGCATCTGACCTTTATGGTGTGGACGTCATGCTGGGCTGGCTCGGTTGCTTGCTGTCCCTCCTATGAGGGGGATTGCCAGATGAGTGCACTAGTCCTGTCGCTGTTACACCCCTAGGATTATCTCCACCAGCAGAAAGGTTCCTAGGTGGAGGCGAAGTTGCATGGGGTTCCCAAAGCTTTCTGGGTGTGGTGGTTTGGGAGTACAGACCAGGCCAACACCTAGCCAACCAATGCTCCAGCTCTGCCGGGTGATCTATAACCATCTCGTGCCCTCCTTTGCGGACATAGAGCCTGGTAAGATTTTTAAATCGAAAATGAAAGTCATTTTGCTACAGGAATCGCTTGTTAGGGCCAAAAGCCCTTCTTTTTGCTGCAGTCTCATGTGCAAAGTCTCTTAAAATTTGAACTGATGCTCCTTGCCATTGCAGCTCTCCAATATCCCTAGCAGCCCTCAGGATCCTTTCTTTAGTCGAATAACGGAGCAAATAAGCCACTATAGGGCACAGAGTGTCGGGCTGCTTGGTGTGGCAGGTGGCCACCCTATGGGCCCGTTCGACTTCTATGAGACCTTGCCATCTCTCCCCCCAAGATAAGCGGTATAGTGTGATTTAACAATTTCTACATGGCCTGACCTTCCGCCCCCTCGGGCATACCAATGATCCGCAAATTATTGTGGCGATTCCTAGTTTCATGGTCCTCTGCTCTACTCCAAAGCGCTGCAAGACGCTCTTCATGTTGTAGTTTGTACCAAATTTGTGACTGCTAGTCTTCAGTAGTTTCAGCCTTTTGTTCTAGCACGTTAACCTTATCCTGGAGTTGTGTGACTTCAGTGATTGTGCTGGAAAGCGATAAGCTGAGGCCATCCACCCTAGAGATTAAGGCCTCCAACAGGCGGGTAATATGCTGAAGAGATTCGCCAACAGGCTTAGACATGTCCCCATTCAGAGAAGCTGCAGTTGGAACAGTGGTGGGAGTCGAAGAGCTCATGCTTGTCCGGGGGGGCGAGGTTGTACCCCAAGGAGACACGTCCTTCTGCCAGATATTCAGTCCCCTCAGTGGTGATCTGTAGTGTCTAACACGATGGATCTGGTGGTGCAGTCAGGGCTTTCACGGCTGCTAAAGTTTGAGGAGGACTCGTAGGTACGGCGCTATAAAAACAGAGCAAATACGGCCTGAAATCATTTAAAACATCGCCGCCTGGAGCGCCGGATGTCACCTGTACATTAAGTCCATTTTTTCATCAGGACTCCACGGTATTGCAGCGATCGGGCACGGATAGCCACTATCTGGACAGGAGCTCTCTTTCTAGGCTGCCATCTTCCCAGTGGCCAGACCATGCCCCCACCCTTCATCCCTCTACCATGATTCCTGCTACCCTCTTCACAATAATACTTCTCATTCCCTCTTTATTCCTTCTACAATAACTACTGTTGGTCAATCTGCTTTCTCTTATTGGTTTCCTAAACTCTGGTCCTCTCTCCCCGTCAATTTGTTTTGCTTCTTCTGCTTTCTCCTTAAAATCTCTTCTTCTTCTTTACTTTTTTTCTTCCTCCTGCAAATGTCTGACCCTCTTCCTCTAACTCGTATTTTGTTCCTATTTACTGTTCTGTACATAAGTGTAGTACCCTCGCCAGCAGGTCTCAATGCTACCTTGTGTGCATATCTTTTATTCTGTTGATCATGCTTCTCTTTTATAGTGTTTGCTGCATATGACTTTCCACACCCCCTTTTCCCCAGGACGCATTTGAAAACAAGCTGTTATCAGCTCAATATGTCTTTCCTGGTGAAGCTTCTGAAATAAATAACAGCTAGGCAGACAGACTGACGGACGGACAGACAGATCGATATAGATAATTGCAGTCATTGCAGCCTTAAACATGGTTGAAATCCACACATACACCTAGTAAAAACTGTATTGCCATTTGATTATGATATATAGAGTCTATACACACCATAAATCGACACTGAGCAACTTATAAACTTTAGCACTTAGCTCTGACCTAAAGATTACAATAATCATACTGCACACATAATCATAGCAGTGTAAAATCCTCCTTGTTACCAAATTATTCTTACTATAAAGGTGACCTTCCCTCCCCTGTAGGCAGAAGCCCATTTTCAAAGGGTCAGGAGTCTACCATGCAGATGATAAATAGCACTGTAAAACTTCCTTGTACAAATATATAAACACTAGCATATTAAAAGCATTTTTTGCAAGTCAAAGATAAGATTAGCTCAGTGTGCAGTTCTTCTTTAAAGCATTATAAAGAGTCGCATCTTAAAAAGCAGCTGATGCCCTCGGGGAAATTTTGGAAAACATAATATTTAGACACAGTTTAGTTTGTATTTGATATATCTAATATAGATTTCACCTCTGAATAATTTTTTTTTTTTTTTTTTTATACTTCTGTTTATCTGCCTTCCCAGCCTGCCATCCCTGACCCTTCGGGAGCCCCAAGGCAGACATCCCTCTACCTTCCACCCTGCCCGAGCAGCCCCCAGATCCCCATGGAACTTCAGCTTACTCCCCGAGTGGGGATGGGGAAGAGCCCCTATGCCCCATCAATTATCTTTCGTTGGTCCGGGAGCCGTCAGGCAGGCAAAGGCACATCGAGGGCACGTCTCCGGGGCTCCGTCTTCCCGGCGATGGCAGGCTCTTCTCCTTTCTTCTCCCACCCCTACAGCATGAGACCCGGATGTCAAGGCGTTGAGTGCCAACGTCGTGCTGTATAGTGGCCCTTATTGTTAGGGGCTTGTAATACTCCGAGCCTCCGCTCTGAGTCCTACAAGAGCACGGGCTGTGGCCTCAACCCTCCCCGGAGTAGGCGAGCTGTCATGGGATGCTCAAGCCTATCTCCCCCCAGCCGACCCACCAGTGACCCGAGTCTGCTTCCGAACCCGGGTCGCCAGCATGAAGTGAGGTATGGCGTCCAGTGCCTCAACCCTCAGCGTCACCGGGCCGACCTCTGAATTATTTATTACTAAAGAAATACCCATAGAAACACGATCTTTATTCCTCAGAGTTCATCTGCCTCAGTAGCTTAGTCCCTACTTGAGCACATAATGCTCTGTTGTGACATCACAGTCTGTTGCCATGGGAATTACTGTGATGTCACAAGCAGAGTATTATGACATCAGGGTGGGAAGAAGCAATAGTAGCTGATGAACCCTCAAGGAACAGCTGTCCTGTTTTCATGCATTTGACCCCAGTAATAATTAAGGGGGTATGAAATACAGAGCTTATGAGAAACATAAGCTGCTCTGTGTCCAAATATTGTGCATTTCAAAGTTCTTCTCAAGGCGTCAGTGGCTCTTTAACAATTATTCAGTAGAGTCATTCCAATAGCTAATGAAGCTAATTAAGAGTGAAATCTTCCTGGAATCAGTCTTCACCATTTATTCACACTAGTGGGTCTTAGCGGGTGTTAGAACCCTGCGGGAGCCAGAACTTTTCAGGAGGGCTGATGCCAAGGTAGGCAGTATGTGTGGCTTCGCAAAACTGTCTGGTGCTGCCTGGCTAACCTCGGCACCAGCTCTCAGCCGCCTCAGTTCCTTTTTTCCCCAGTGTCGAGTGTACATCAGTGAACAGGATTCAGAACGTCATGTCTATACAACAAGAACGTTTAATTTTTTCTTAGTTTTAGTGTTTAAAGCTGCAGTTATTTTTATGTCACTTTAGTGATTTTGCTAAAATATTTTTGTCAAGTCTGTCACAGCCCAACTGAGTCAACGGTCAAAGGCCATGGAGGGTGATGGTAGGGAGCCTTCCCAGGCAAGCAGCTCCAGGGCCATGTCCAGGCCACTTTCCCCATGGGGAAGGGTTCTGAGAATGGGCCGTGACAGCGGGCATGCCAGTGCTCAGGAGGATGGACAGTCCTCCAAGAAGCACAAAAAGAAACAAGCCAATTCCTGATCCCGGTCGGGATCTCTGTGCTGCTCAACCTTGATTGCTTCCTCTTCCCGTTGGAAGGGGGAGAAATGGTACCACTCAAGGTCGCCCTCTGTGAAGTGTGCTGCGAGATCCTCTGTCTCCTGGAGCTGGAGTCCCTGGCCGGTGCCATCGGCGTCACTAGTTGCCTCTGATACGAGGGCAAGGTCTCTGGTCCACATCCCCCACTCTGTCCATAAGTGGGGACTCTAGTGGGCAGTTCCACCATTGGGCAGCTTTTATGGAGCAGTGGGTGTGGTGTCTTGCTCATTCATCTCTGCTCGCGGCACCGGTCCCTGGCCCTTCAGGTTCAGTGGAATTGTTGCCCCAGGTGGGGCCGTCAAAACAGGTAGAGCATTTGGCTCCAGCAACAGCCCCCAAGCCCTTGATGGTGACTGCGCCGCAAACTCCTGTCCCACTGGCTGCACCCCCACTCAGCGTCACTGTGGTGGGATCAGCCGTGATGCCACTGCGAGGTCACTTTGGTGCTGGCTGGGTCATCGGCACCGGGTTCAAGCCTTTCACAGCCTGGCCTGCTTGCGCTTGTGCCTCCCTCGATGCCAGAGGCTCCCCCAGTGCTGGATTCCATTCCAATTATGGTGCTGCCCCTGGCATTAGCTTCTCGTTCTTTGGGGACAGTGTTGCTAAGGCCACGTTCTGGTTTAGAAGGCCTGTGATCAAGCTCTTTCTGTAACCCTCCTTCTAAGGAGGATGTGGAGGGAGATGAATCTGACCCCAACTTCATTATTTCTGAGGGAGGCAACGAGGGCTCTTTCTTTAGCCTGGACTTCTCGGACCCAGGTCCTACTTCTGTACCTCAGGAGGATCTGTCTTTCCAGGCTTTGTTCAGAAATATGCTTTCTGTTCTAGATTTTCATCCTACAGCAATTAATCCATGTCTGTTGCCTGCAAGTGGTTAAACATTCATACCCTGCCGATCAGTTTAGTTCCTCCTGTTCTACCCTCATTTGAAACACTGTCTGATGCGGTCTGGAAAAGACTCGCTTCTATTCATCTGTAATATTGTAAATCCTACTTGATCTCCGGCGTATCCTTCCCTACCCTGACAAACAAGGTTCCCTTATGCCTGTCCTATGCGTTCTTGAATCCCACCACTGCTTTTGCCCCCACCACCTCCATGGAAGGCTGTTCTAGGCATCCACCACTCTCTCTGTGAAAAAATACTTCCTTGCATTTCCCCGGAGTCTACTCCCCTCCAGCTTCATAGCATATCCTTGTTCTTGAACATCTTTTTTTCTGAAATATGCTTCCTTCTTCTGCCTTATTTATACCTGTGAGGTATTTGAAAGTTTCTGTTGTATGCCCCTTTCCCTTCTTTCCTCCAGGGTGTACGTATTGAGGTCCTTTAGTCTACTCATATGGTCTCTGGGGTAGTCCCTGCACCATATTTGTTGCCCTCATCTGGACTGCCTCTACTCTATGTCCTTTCAGAGATGTGGTCTCCAGAACTGGACACAGTACTCCAGGTGAGGTCTCAAGAATGATTTGTACAGTGGTATCATCTACTCTCTCTTTCTGTTGGTGATACCCTTCCCTAAGCACCCTAGCATCCCACTGGCTCTCCCCACAGCCTTGTCACACTGTTTGGCCACCTTTAGGTCATCTGATATGATTATCCCCAGGTCTGTTTCCTGTTTGGTGGTTGCCAGTGCAACTCCCCCCATCTTGTACTCCACCCCTGGGTTCTGTGCCATGAGTGCATGATTTTGCACTTCTTATTGAAACTTAGTTGCCACATTCTTGACCACTCCTCAAGCTTTCCAAGATCCCTATTCATTTTTTCCACACACCCCTGGAGTGTCTACCCTATTGCAGATTTTAGTGTCATCTTCAAAAAGGCACACCTCCCTTCTAGTCCCTCTGCAATGTCACTAATAAATACATTTAAAAGGACTGGTCCCAGTACTAATCCTTGTGGCACTCCACTGGTCACCCTCCTTTCCTCGGAGTAAACTCTGTTTACCACCACTCTCTGACGCCTATCTCCCAACCAGTTCCTTACCCAGTTTACCACTTTTGGTCCCAGTCCCAGGCTGCCAAGCTTGTTTACCAGTCTTCTATGTGGAACAGTGTCGAAGGCCTTACTAAAATCTAGGTAGGTCACATCCAATGCTCCACCGTGATCTACTTCACTGGTCACCCAGTCGAAGAAATCTATCAGATTTGTTTAACATGACCTCACCCTGGTGAATCCATGCTGCCTTAGATACTGTAGGTTTGCTGGTACCATTCCTGGCATCAGGTGGTCAGGGATATTTATGATTCAGAACTGCTTACCTTTTCCCTTAGACAGCAGCTGGATAAAGGTACAAGCCACTGGTCACGATGGGTGCATCACACGCTAGCAACAGACCCGCAGTTCATCCCATAGTTACAGGCTAGGGTAGTCTCTGGCAGTGGATACTTTCTTTTGATGGACTGTTATTCAGACAAATGTTCCATCATATCTTGAATCTGGTGAATATACTACTGAGTTTTTATTTTATCTTTACAACATATGTTTGTATACCTCTGTGCTGACATTTTTCCTTGTAATGGGTCACTGTTTTTATTGTGGTACAGTGCAAAACTCAGTAACATTTGCCTATTTAAAAAAAAGACTGCCTTCTGCTCTGCTGCTGTTAGCATCTGCATTAGAATGCATTCCTGGTTGCTTACTGCCTTTTTTTTTCTCAAGATGTCCAGCAGCATGTTATGAATCTTCCCTTTGATGGAAATTACATGTTTGGATAGCAAGTGGAGAAGTCTTTTAAGGCATCTCAGGAAACTAGAATGACCTTAAGACTTCCAGGCCAGCCCCTGATAATCCTCATGGGGGAAAGGACATGATTTGTTTCAGAATAGATATTCCTTTCTTGGAAAAGGAGAGGGGAGTCCAAAACAAATCCCAGCCTCAGAAAAAGGAGTAACCAAATGCTGATATGCCAGAATCATCTAGTGCCACCCTCTGAAGCTCCAGCCTCTGTACCAGACCACTCTTTCCGGGGGTCTGACCCAATTTTACTGTAAGTGGCAGTGTATCCCAATAGACAAGTGGGTCCTCGGGATCATTCAGGAGAGGTACTCTCTCCAGATTTCACAGAAATCCCTACGGAGTGCCAACACAGGAAGCAGCCCCTCATATCAGTTCATATGTCACAGCTTCTGTCATTGGAGATTGCAGGCCTTCTGAGCAACAGGGCAGTGGAAATAGTGCCAGAGTTAGAGCGGAACACAGGCTTCTACTCTCACTACTTCCTAGTACCAAAGAAACTGGGGGACATGCATCCCATTCTGAACCTCAGACATTTGAACAAATTCATGGATTGAGAAAAATTCAGAATGATTTCTCTGGGGTCTCTGCTTCCCTTCCTGAAACCTCAGGATTTGTTAGCCTCCCTGGATATGCAGGATGCATAGCAACATATCTTGGTGCACCCCAGCCCCCACAGATACCTTCGGTTCTTTGTACTTGGGACAGCATTATCAGTCCTGCCATTTCGCCTCTCCTCCGCTCCTCAAGTCTTTATGAAGTGCTTTGCAGTACTCGTGGCACACTTGAGGAGAATGGGACTCCAGGCTTTCCCTGCAAGCAGTAATACCCGACAGGGTGGGCAGTTTTGGGCAATACCGGACTGCCCGTGGGCGTAAATGAGGAGGGCCTTTTAGACCCTGGAAGGTCCGGTATTGCCCATACCGCCCTCCATGGAGGGTATTATTGTGCTTAGAAAATGGGCCCTCTGTATTATATATGATTAAAATAAACACATTTTATGTTTACATGTTAAATATACAACGATGGCCACTCCTCTAGACAGGAAGAAAGCTTTAGCTAGCGGAGTCTTAGCACCTCTCGCGACACAGCTGCTCTCTCTGCCGGTGCCACAGAGGTCTCTGGTGCTGTCTCCAGTGCTGTTCCAGGTGGCGACACTGCTTGCAGTGCTGCATCAGGTGACAGCGTCGGTTTTGGTGCTGCCTCTGAGGTTGGTGCCGCCTCTGAGGCTGGCACTGCTTTTTGGAGTCGGTGCTGCGTCCAGTGCCTCTTCCAGTGCCAGGGCCGCCTCTGCTGATAACTCCATGGTCAGTGCCAAGGCTGATGACTGTGCCTTTTCCACCACTGATGCCATCTTCGGCAACACGTTGCCCATCGGTGCCTGCCCAGAGTCCGCGGGGAAGTCAGAAGCTGACCCAGGTGTCACTTTTTCACGTCCCCTTCTCTTAGAGCAGTGGCTAAGGTAGGGCCTCTCTCGGGGCAGGTCCCAGTTCTCTAGGTCGGGTGGGTGGAGCTCCGTCTTGCACCAGTCTCTGTCCCAGTGGCCTCAGCTACCCTGGGGTGGAGTCTGGGCGCTGGTACAGGCTCCCCCTCTGGCTAGGGGCTGGAGCCCTGCTGTGGGTGGGGACGGGAGCCTCCTTTCTGGGCCTGTACGGCTCCGATCTCCTCACCAGGGGTCCCCCCGGCACTACCTTGTTGGCTTGGAGACAATTGAGCAATAGTCAGTGGCTGGACAGCGCAGCCCCCTCTCTAGGAAAGGGTCCCAGGTTTGTGCCCACAGCCCTGGCAGAGGGGTGCCTGTCTCCCAGGACTATTCTGCTCCACCTCCTTCCTCTCTGCCTCCACCTCCCATTCTCCCAGGTCTTTCCGGTCCCTTGGGGCCCCTCACCTGGGAACAGTATAGGGCGACGGCAGGTGCATTCCTCATTTATTTTAGGACCATAGATGAGATGGTTTTTCCACCTCCTTCCTTGGCATCGTCGCACCCTGTACAGAGTCTTTCCACATAGTCGGCCTCCTCCTCTGAGGAATAGGACCCTCTCTCTCACATTTCCTCAGATGCTGACTTCATGGAGTATCAGCAGTTCCTCACAATGATGTTGGAGGAGCTCCACCTTCCCCAGTTGCTAGAACGCAATCCTGCGCGTGCAACACAGGCATTCCTCTGGGAATGCAGTCAGGAATCTGTGGTGATCCCGGCGTGGCCCTGTCCTTTCATTAAGGAGTCTCACAGCACCTGGCAGCTTCTCGCTTCCTCTTCTCCAGTCCCTCAGGGTCACCAGCACAGGTATTGCACTCCCCCCACCTAGGTCTCCACAAGCTATGCCCATCCCGTGTCTGGAATGGAGTGGCTGGATACCCCATCAGGGCATCTACGCCTTTCAAGAGACCCCCCCCAATCAGAGGCTGACTCTGCAGCATTTGATCGCTGAGGCAGAAGGGTCTTCTCTTCAGCACGACTCTTGCTCTTGATCTCTGCACATCAGGCGCACATGATAGCCTATGAAAGGTGCCTGTGGGCTACGCTGGGTCAGATCCTGGCGGCCATGTCTGATAGCAAGGCAACCAGATGAGCCATCGCCATTTCTGCCCGTGGCTTGGAGCTGGCGAGATACCAAGCAAGGGCATCTTTTATGATGCCAGCGCAGTAGCCTCCTGGCTTGTAGAACTGCAGTCTTTGGCAGACAGCATGGCTTTGCCTATCCCTGTTGTCACCCGTGGCCTGGCATTAAGTGGTTGCCTCGCTGTTCCAGGGGGCCAGATTCTTTTCCCACGGGGTTAGACAAGAGCTATTGAGGCACCCCCCCTTCTCCCGCAAGCCAGGAGCCTTGACCTGATCCTGGCCAGTAGCGGGTCTCGCCAAACATGTGATAGGCTTCCTCCTTTTGTGAGTCCCCCACAAGAGATCGAGGGAAAGTTTACCTTCAGGGAGGTGCCAGCGCCACAGGCGTGATGCTTGGTACTCACTTACCAGGAATGAATGGTGAAGATTGATACAGGTAGGATATGAAAATTATGTACCTACTGTAATCCTTGATTTTCCTGTATATCTTCACCATTCATCACTGCTTCCTGCCCACCATCCCATCTTTGGACTCAGCTTCCTAGCAGTGCCACCTTCCTGTTTGCTTTCACCTAATTGAGGCAAATTGTGAGCATAGTCCCGCTAGCACCTCTGGGTCCACTGGGCCTTCTGTGAAGCAACAGGAGTCCACCTCTGGGGGGTTGGCTAGCAGGAGCTCTTGCCCTCTTTTGCCAGGGGCTCCTCAGAGCCCCATACAACCTGGAGGGGTTGTCCTGGGACAGCATTCTGTACCAGGGTCCCTGGTCCTGGGACCCCTCCTTTTTGTGTGGGACACTTCTTGCGTCCCTTGGATCCTGGGCCGGGTCAGTGGCACTTTGAGGATTCCTACCTTCTTCTTCCTCCTCTGTCTCTGGGGCTACGTGTAGGTCCTTTACGCTCGTATGAGCGTCCAGTGGGCAGGGTCCTTCTGATCCCTTACCTTTTGCAGAAGTAAACCCTATCTCTTCCTCCTGGGGGTAGAACTAGGTGTAGATAGCTCTCCACTAGATCTCAAGAAGGACTCATTGAAAAGGTGACCCCTTCCCTTGGGCTGTATGGACCTTGCCCTGGGGTGGATCATTTTATCCTCACCCCTATGGAGCGGGTCAGGGAGGCAGAGGGGGAGAGAGAGAGGTAGGTAGGGAGAGAGAGAGAGAGAGAGAGAATAGATTGCACCCCTCCCCCACCTTGGGGATTCAGAGATCTGACTTTTCTACACTAGAGGGCATTCTTTGCCCTGCCTTGTAAGCTCTTGTGTCCAATCCTTGGATCCTTTGAGGTTCATAAAAAGATGAGAGCAGTTGAAGTCTATCTCCTTCCCTTGAGCCTCAGGTAGTGGTGGATTCCCTACAGTTTTATCCGTAGGGGGTCTTTCTCCCCTCTCTGCTTGTTTTCTTTTTCTCACCTTCCATCTTTTTCACTCTTCCTCCCTTCTCCTTCTTTATTCACTGTCTCATTCTCTCTCCTTTCTTACCCTTTTTCTCCCTCCCATCCTCTCAACCTTTTCTGGCCTGCCCAGTGGTTGGTGTCCCTTTCTCACGGACTTGGGGCCTATTCCCTCCTCAAGTTAGCTTATACCTCCTTTAAGTTTACATCCTTTACTTTTTCTGTCTCTTGGACTCCCTTGCTCCACCCTCCATCCTTTCTCTGTCTCTGTTTTCCTCTCCGGCAGACAGAACTGAGGTGGTGGAGGGGCTGGAGTCTGTTACTGCCAAACCGCGAGCACCGCATAGTACGTCGGCCTCGAGGGCAGTGTCATCTCCAGCGTTGGCCTCTTCTCCAGATAGGAAGAAAGTTTTAGCCAAAAAAGCTTCTTGCGGGGTCCTAGTGCCTCCACATGGTACCCACCAGTGATGAATGGTGAACATATACAGGAAGATCAAGAATTACAGTAGGTACTTAATTTTCATTTATGTGTACCATCAATGCCCTTGCCTTTCTAACTAGACAGCAGAATGCAGACAGTCTGCAAATGGCATGCTACATAATGGAGCACAAAACAGTACAAGCCCACTCCATGCAACACATGCTAGGCCTGATTGCCTCCTTAGTGTTCACAGTGCCCCTAGCACAGTTGCACATGAGCAATGGGTAGGGTGGTAGGCTGCAACAACTGCGGTGCACCAATCTTTCTAAAAATTGCCTGGAGTGTGGGAGGATGTTTATTGTGCAACCACATAGAAAAACTTAGAAAGGAGATTGAGGGTCTGCAGGAGGAACTAAGACAGGCAAGGCAGATTGGGGGTGGGTTTAGCCCAATACTGGAGGGAGGAAGAAGGGGAGATGAAGGAGGGCGATTTAAGCCAACAGTGGTGAGGAGAGGGTCAGAAGAAGGGAAGCAGAGACAAAGGGGCCCAGGCCAAGAAGAACAATTGCCGGGGAAACCAGGTCAGGAGACAAAAGACAAATGGAAGGAGGAGATAGGGACTTGTGAGGGGAGGCGAAGAAGTGGCAAAAGTCGTGGAGTGGAAAGGAGAGAACAGGTTACTATGAAGAGAGAGGGAGTGGGCATTTGTGAAGGGTCTTCAGAAAATAGTTGTGCACTGCTAGAGAGGAAGAAGGTGGAGGAGGGAACTGATGAAATTAGAGGAGTAATTGATAAATGCCTGGACCAAACTGGAGCGGGGGGAAATTCTGCTGGGAGAATTGCAGTGGGGTAAAAGGGGGAAATAATGTGCAGGAGGCAGAAGAGGAGCTGGAAATGAGAGAGGGAGATGAATGGAAGCAAGCAGGGAGTAAGAAGGGTGGAATCTTAGTGCTGGGGGACTCAATACTAAGAGGAGTTAGGTGGGGTAGCAGGGGGAGGCATAGTCGCATTTGGGTGGAGGCCATGCCAGGAATGACAGCGGAAAGGGTGGGACAGTCTGTTCTGAAATATGCTAGAAGGGGTAGGGACAAGCCTCATTTAATTATACATCTTGGGACAAACGACCTGGCTGACAAGACAGTAGATACAGTCCAGAGGAGGTTTGAGGAACTAGCACAATTATGTGAGGGGGCAGGAAGATCAGTAACTTTTTCAGAGATACTTCCGGTGCCAAAGGCAAGCACAACAAGAAAGCTGAGAATAGAATTTAATGGATGGCTAAGAACCTGGTGTTGTGCTAAAGGGTATGGGCTATTGGGGGCTGGGAGGACAGTAGTCTCTATGCCAAGGACAGACTACACTTGAGTGAGGAGGGAAAGAAAGTGTTGAAACAGAGGATGGAGGAGTACATAGAGGAAGTTGGGAATTTAAACTAGGAGTGGGGTGGCAATTGGGAAGATATGCAGAGACCCAGGTTGGGAAACCATATCAACCCCCCATAACAGTGACAAAGGACAAATGGCAAGTACTATTGGTGATGCTAGGAAAGGGGCAGGATGGGAGGGGAAAAGGTGGAATGTGGTTACCCTTAATGCTAGGAGCCTTGGGAGGAAAACTGCAGAGTTACAGGTGCTCATGGCAGAGGGAGGTGGACATTGCAGCATCACAGAAACATGGGCCACCCAATACAATGACTGGGACCTGTCTGTACCAGGGTACAGGTTATTTCGTAGGGACAGGATGATTGGGAAAGGAGGGGTGGCACTATATGTGAAGAAAGGACTGAAGTGTAAGGGAGGAAGGGAGGAGGGGAGGTCACTTTGGATGCAAATCCAGGATTCCAAGAATAGGATTCTTAGAATGGGAGTGGTGTACAGGCCACCATCTCAGACGGAGGAGTTAGACAGGGAACTAGCGGGACAGATCAGGAGGACCTGCAAGAAGGGTAGTGTGGTGATTGTGGGGGACTTCAACATGCCAGGAGTGGACTGGAGTACCCCAGCAACCAGGAACAGAAGGGAGCAGGTACTGCTGGATGCCTTCCAGGACAGCTTCCTGCTGCAAATGGTCAGTGAACCAACCAGGTTAGGGAATACCCTTGACCTTGTGCTGGCAAATGGGGACTTTGTAAGAGAACTTACAGTGGAGGAACCGCTGTCAGGGAGTGACCACTACTCAGTATGGCTCACATTGGATATGGGCAAGGAAGGAGTGGAATCTGGCACAAGAGTGCTGGACTTCAGGAGGGCCGACTTTGGGAGATTGGGGAAGTGGTAAAAGGGTACCTGGCCAGAATTCAATCTAGTGTGGACACTAACCAGAGGTGGGAGCTCATAAAGCTGGGGATAGTGGAGGCAACCAAAACCTTCTGCAAAGCCCAGAGCAAGAAGGCTAGGGCTAAGAAACCGAGCTGGTTGAGCAAGGAGGTCATGGAAAGGTAAGGAGGAAAAGAGCTGCCTTTAGGAAGTACAAGAAAACAGGGAGGGGGAGGACAGGGAGGAGTACTTGACAGAATCGAAGGAGGTGACAAGGGCAGTAAGGGGAGCCAAAGCATCTACGGAACTCAGGCTGGCAAAAGGCATTAAAGTACATCAGGGAGAAAAGGAGCTGTAAGGACCACATAGTAAGGATTAGGAAGGAGGTGGGGTTGGGTGGAAGCAGGGTGCGATAAGGCAGAAGCACTAAATTAGTACTTCTGCTCAGTATTTACTAAAGAGAAGAGGGGGGTGATACCCAAGGTAGGAGAAATGGCAGAAACGGGGGAAGGGGTGATAGATGGGGAAATCATGGAGGGCAGAGTTCGAGAGGGTTTGAAGGCACTGAGGGTGGACAAGGCACCAGGCCCAGATGGCATCCACCCCAGGGTACTGAAGGAGCTGGCAGAGGTCCTTGCAGGACCTTTGGCAGACCTATTTAATGCCTCACTACATTTGGGGTGTGTACCTCAGGACTAGAGGATGGCTCATGTGGTGCCCCTCCACAAGAGTGGCCCCAAGGATGAACCGGGAAACTACAGACCAGTGAGCCTCACATCCATCGTGGGTAAGCTAATGGAGACTATCCTGAAGGAGAGGCTGATGGCCCTCCTAGAGGCCAAAGGACTACAGGACAGCAGACAGCATGGCTTCATATGTGGCAGATCCTGCCAAACCAACCTGGTGGAGTTCTATGACTGGGTAGCTAGGCAACTGGACAGGGGCCATGCAGTGGATGTCCTGTATCTGGACTTCAGTAAGGCATTCGACTCTGTGCCGCATGGAAGGCTGGGAAGGAAGTTAGTAGGCACAGGGGCGGGTGCAAAGCTGGTGAGATGGGTAGGAAACTGGCTTCAGGGAAGGCAACAGAGGGTGGTGGTGGGTGGGGAGCTTTCACACCCAAGGGCAGTGACGAGCGGTGTTCCACAGGGCTCGGTGTTGGGACCAGTGTTGTTTGGGATATTCATTGCAGACATATCATGGGACATCAACAGGAAGATCAGCCTGTTTGCTGATGATACCAAGGTAGGCGCGGTGGTGGATGACCTAGGGGGATGGCAGGGGTTGCAGGATGATCTGGCAAAGCTTGAAACCTGGTCAGACACCTGGCAACTGGGGTTTAATGCCAAAAGGTGCAAGGTGCTGCATTTTGGGATGAAGAACCCAAGGAGGAGTTACCAGCTGGGGAGTGCAGCTAGCCAGACAGAGGAGGAGAAGGATCTGGGTGTGACATTACAGGGTCAATGAACAACTCGGCACAATGTAGGAAGGCAGCTGCAAAGGCCAACAAATGCTGGGTTGTATTGCAAGGTATATCTCGAGGAGGGAGGTGCTTCTGCCACTGTATAGGTCATTAGTTAGCCACACCTGGGTACTGCGTGCAGTACTGGTGCCCGTATCTGAAGAGGGACATTAAGTTACTGGAGGGTGCAGCGCAGGGTGACAAAGATGATCAAGGGGCTGGGGACTTATCATATGAGAGGAGGTTGAAGGAGTTGAACATGTACTCACTGGAGAGAGTGTCAGGGGATGACATGATTGAAACCTTTAAATACATGAAAGGAATAAACAAGACTGGTACAGAGGGCTGTTCATAGTAAGGGAGGGAGGGCCACCAGGGGCCATGATATGAGACTGGAGGGAGGAAGGTTCAGGAGGAGATGAGGAAACACTTTTTACAGAGAGGGTGGTGGCTGGGTGGAATGCGTTACCTGCAGAAGTGGTATCCAGTAGAACAGTGGACTGCTTCAAAAGGGGATGGGACAGGACAAGGGGGAGGGTTAATGAAGGGGAAGGGTGGAAGGGAGGGGCAGCTGCAGAATAAGGGGTGTTAGCTGCACATTCGAGCAGACTTGATAGACCTCTAGGCCTTTATCTGCTGGCAAATTTCGTATGTTCGTATGAGAAAGCTCAGTAGATGCTCAGTCTGCAGTGGTTGCAATCAATCGTGGACATTCTTAAGGTTAGTAGAAAACCTTCCTTTAGAAAAAAACTTACAATTCCAAATAGAAGAGATTTGGTTTCTAGTATTCTCAGAGGCATATTCAGCCAGATTCAGCGGACATTGCCATTGCTTTGGACTATTTGGTGCATCTTAACAGTTTAGGCCTCAGGCCTACCACTCTCAAAGTGCATTTAGCAGCCATCTCTGCCTTCCTTTCAGCTGGGAAGGGCTCTTCCTTAGCCTCCCATCCAGCTTTCAAGAAAATTTTCAAAGGTCTGGTTCATATCAATCGTTCCTTTAGGGACCCTACTCCTGTTTGGGATCTTCTTAGGATGAGGTTTTTGTTGTTATTACTTTAAATATACATTATTAGGTTTTACTACCTACTTGGATTCTTTTTGGGGTTCTCGATTTGAGTCTTTTAGACCCTAAAAATGTGTTTATTGCCTTTTGACACAAAATATTAAAAACAATTTCCATTTAGTAGTTAGTTAGCATAGTGTTCGTAAACATCTGATGGTTACACTGAGGAGTACCAGGGGCAGAGGTTTCAAAACCAAGCTTGAGTTCAACATTCTATGCCTTGGCGTAGAGTTGACCCTTTCCTCTCCAGAGCAGTTCAAGTGCTGGAGCTAACTGCATATAGTCCGAATACAGCAAGACTCCATTAGAAGAAACAACATTACTATGGTGAGTAATTGTTTCTTCTAGTCACCCCGAAAGATCTGGTTTCCTCTGTTGAGTCCATCAGTAAACAAAGAATTCTTCCACTCAGAATGCACTTACTGACACAGTGTCACACGGGCTGTCCCAGCCTGTGCACCCTTCATCTCTAAGCCTGACTCCTGAAGAAATGGAAATGAACAGGTACAAGGTATCTTAAGGGGTCTTTGAAATACTTTTTTGCTACTCATAAGCATGTCACTAGGAAAACCTGCATAGCCAAATGGAAAAGATTCTCCATCTGGAGCATCAAAACCTGCATGGACCCCTATGGGTGCCGACCTGACAAGGGTCTGGCGTACCTGCTGGACCTTTCTGATGCTGGCCTTCAGTATTCCACAGTCAGGGTCCATCTTTGTGCTATATCTGCATATCACAAGCTCTTTGGTACCCTCAACCTGGCACGACTGCTGCTGTTCAAGAGGTTCCTTACAGGCATCTTACAAGGCCTCCCTTCAGGATGGCGGTAGCCACCTGGGATGTAACCTTGGGTTAGATATGCTCACTCACAAACCCTTCGAGCCTCTTGCGACTTGTGTGCTGAAGTTCTTAACTGGGAAAGCAGCCTTTCTAGTACCTGTCACCTCTGCTTTCAGAATGTCTAAAATCTTTGCCCTGGTCACAGATCCTCCATATACTGTTTTCCACAAGGACAAGGTAGCTGTCCTAATGCACCCTAGGTTCGTACCTAAAGTGGTCTCAGAGTTTCATTTGTATCAACCTATAGTGTTGCTTACGTACTTCGCCATCTCCTAGAACAAAGGAGAGTGCACAGTCCATTACTTGGATGTTAATAGGGTTCTTAGGTTTTATCTGGATAGTCAAGCACTTTGTCTGCTTTGATCCCAAACAGAAGGGAAAACCTGTCACGATCAGGTGCATTTCTGCCTGGATTGTAAGCTGCCTATGCCTGTGCTATGCCGTGGCTCGGGTCAAGCTGGAAGGTCAGGTACTGGTCCCACACTGCTAGAGCAGTTGCCATATCCCTGGCAGAGATTACCTCTGTAGCTATCGGTGATACCTGCAGAACTGTAACTTGGAGCACAGTGCACACTTTAAGCACTGTGCCCTGGATGTCCATGCCAGGCAGCATTCCACCTTTGGCAGGACAGTCCTGAATGGACTTCTGTCCTGAGTGAGCCCTTGGCTCCTACAACTCCAGTGAAGGGGATTTAGCCTAAGTTTGGTACATTTTCTAAGAATATCTTCATCACTGATTCACACACCCACTCCCCATCTCCTGTATATCTTACTGGTCTTCAGCACTTGTTCCCCATTTAAGTTGGGAAGACACTGTTACTGGTTTGTTGACCATTCTTAAATGGGTCACCAGGGTAAACAGGGAGGAGAGGAGGCACTGTGGGTCACCCTGGAGACTGGAAATGGCTCCACAATCCGCAAAGGGGTTGTATACAGACCCCCGTCTCGGGGAGGAAATGGACAAGGAAATGATAGAAGGCATCCTTGGGATGGCAGAGAAAGGGGAGATATTGCTGATGGGGGACCTGAATTTGCTAGATGTGGACTGGAGCACCTTTGCTGAAGCCACATCCAAGAGCAGGGCCATTCTCGATGCGCTACAGGGGGCATGCCTCAGACAGCTAGTTTTGGAACCCACTGAAGAGAAAGCAATCTTAGACCGGGTACTTTCTAAAGGGGACGGAGAGAAGATCTCTGATCTTGAAGTGGGTAGCCATCTGGGAACAAGTGACCACCAAACAGTGTGGTTCACGATAAACTTAGCTATAGAGTAGAGCTACGCAAAAGTGAAGGTACTGGACTTCATGAGGGCTGATTTTGTCAAAATGGGAGAGTGCCTCAGAAAAGCACTAGCAAACAGGCAAGAAGGTGGGGTGGAGCAACAATGGGGAAACATCAAAACTGCCATCACAGAGGCAACAAGCCTTTGTGTGAAGCAAATAAACAAATCAAAACGAAAGAAAAAAACACTATGGTTCTCAAAAGAAGTGGTGAGGAAGGTAAGGGAGAAAAAGATAGCATTCAGGAAGTATAAGGAAACACAGAAGGAGCAGGACAGAGAACTGTGCCAGTTGGGGGTGGGGAACCAGATGATCAGATGGATAGGCAATTGGCTCCAGGACCGGATCCAGAGGGTCGTAGTTGGTGGGATAGTCTCATCCCCAAGGAGGGTCATTAGTGGGGTCCCACAGGGATCAGTCCTTGGGCCCCTTCTGTTCAACGCCTACGTGTCTGACATAAGGACAGGAATCAGGAGTGAGATGAGTCTCTTTGCGGATGACTCGAAACTGGGGGCTGTGGTGGATGGGGAGGAGGGGAGGGTGGCCCTACAGGGGGACCTGGAGGCTCTGGAAAGATGGTCTAGAAAGTGGAAGCTGAGGTTCAATGCAGGGAAATGCAAGGTACTCCACCTGGGGACCAGAAACCCAGGTCAAGTGTACACCCTGGGGAAATGCTACAAGTCTCGATGGCTGAGAGGGACCTGGGGGTGGTGGTGGATGTCAAGATGAACAACTCTGAGACTTGTAGGAGGGCAGCAGCCAAGGCCAACAGGATGCTGGGATGCATTGCTGAGGGATCACCTCCAGAAGAGGAGTGATACTCTCTCTGTATAACTGCTTGGTGAGGCCGCACCTGGAGTACTGCGTGCAGTTTGAGGCCACACTTAAGCGGGACATTAACCTCCTGGAGAGGGTCCAGAGGAGGGCAACCAAAATGATTTGGGGCTTGGGGACAGGACCTATGAGGAGGGCTCGAAGAGCTAAATATGTACACATTGGAAGAGAGGGACGGGGGACATGATAGAGGTCTTTAGGTACATGAAGAGGGTAAATAGGGAGGAACAGTCGGGGTGCTTGAAGGAAGGAGGAAGGGGCCACTAGAGGGCATGGGTGGAAGCTGGAGGGAAGATTCAGGGAGAAAGAGGAGGTGCTACTTCACTGAGAGGGTGGTGGAGCCATGGAATGCACTGCCTAGGGGGCTGGTGGAGGCAGAGACAGTGGAGGGGTTCAAGAGGGGTGGGACAGGTACAGGGGAAGGGTTCTGGAAGCAAAATCCAATGCAGCAAGAATATCCGGAACTGGGAAGGGAGAAGCCAGAGAAGGCGAGGGGGACAACAAGGTCAGCACCCAGGTTGGGGACTGACCAAACGAGCAGACACGAAAGACCATTAGGCCTATTCTGCTGGCATTTTAGTATGTTAGTATGTAGTATGTTAGTTAAAGCAGAAGGAAGCGGGTAAGGCAGTCAGAATAGCAAAGGCCCAAACCAAGGAAAAGATGGCCAACTCGGTTAAGAAGGGGGATACAACCTTTTATAGGTACATTAGGGAGCAAAAAAAGACTAATTCAGGGATACGGAGGCTGAATAAAGAGGAAGGTGGTTGGGCAGAGAGTGACAGTGAAAAAAACAGGGATACTGAACGAATACTTCTGCTCAGTATTCACAATGGAAAAGCAGGGGGAAATGCCTAATCCGGTCAATAGAAGCACTCTGGATAGGGGGGTTGATATTAGTCCTTTCACAGAAGAAGGGGTTGTGAAAGAACTCTTAAAACTGAAGGTGGATAAAGCAATGGGGCCTGATGGGATTCACCCCAGAATTCTAAAAGAACTAAGGGAAGAACTATTAACACCACTGACTACCCTTTTTAATAAATCATGGAAAGATGGTGTGGTACCTGAGGACTGGTGGAGGGCGGATGCGATTCCCCTTCACAAAAGTGGGAGCAAGACAGAGGCAGGAAACTACAGACCTGTCAGTTTGACCTCAGTGGTAGGGAAAATGATGGAATCACTTCTGAAGGAAAGAATTGTTGAGTACCTAAAGGCCAGTGGGGCACAGGACCCAAGGCAGCATGGATTCACAGTGGGAAGATCATGTCAGACAAATCTAATTGATTTCTTTGACTGGGTGACCAAAGCAGTAGACCAGGGAGGGGCTGTGGACATGGCCTACCTAGACTTTAGCAAGGCATTTGACACAGTCCTGCACAAAAGATTAATAAACAAATGATCCAGCCTGGGAGTGGGTCCCAGGGTGGTAGCCTGGGTAAAACACTTGGGGGACAACAGGATACAGAGGGTAATAGTAAATGGAGACCACAGTGAAGAAAAGAGGGTTACTAGTGGGGTACAGCAGGGTTCAGTACTGGGGCCGGTCCTTTTTAATGTATTTATAAGTGACATTGCAGAGGGACTAGAAGGGAAAGTATGTCCCTTTGCAGATGACAGAGATCTGCGACAGGGTTAATACACAAGGTGGGGGTGGAAAGGATGAAAAGGGACTTGGCAAGGTTGGAGGAATGGTCAAATGTATGGCAGCTTAGATTCAATGCAAAGAAGTGCAAAGTAATGCGCATGGGAAACAAAAACCCAGGGGAAGAGTACACAATGGGGGGTGAGATACTGACAAAAACAAAAATGGAAAGGGGCCTGAGGGTAGTCATATCAGACGACCTAAAGATGGGCCAGCAATGTGAGAAGGCAGTAAGGAGGGCTGGGGGGATACTGGGATGCATAGGAAGAGGCATCACCAGTAGAAAACAGGAAGTTGTTGGCCCTCTATACAGACAGTTGGTAAGACCACATCTGGAGTACTGTGTACAGTTCTGAAGACCCCATCTCCGCAAAGACATAGACAGGGTGGAGGCTGTCCAGAGGAGGGCAACAAAAATGATGCAGGGTCTGCATCAGAAGACGTATGAAGAAAGACTAAAGGAGCTAAAGATGTATAGCCTCGAGGAAAGGAGGGAGAGGGGGATATGAAAGAAACTTTCAAATGTTATTTTATTTATTTAGTTTTTGTTAACTGGGTTATCTCAAAGGAATCAACAAAGTCCAAGAGGGTAGCATCTTTCAGAAAAAGAGATGTGCAAAAACAAGGAGACACAATTTGAAGATAGAGGGGGGACGGCTCACAGGTAATATGAGGAAGTATTTCTTTACAGAGAGGGTTGTGGATACACGGAACAGCCTTCCTGAGGAGGTCGTAGATTGTAGAGTCAAAAACAGTGGGGGAATTCAAGAATACATGGGACAGACATAAGGCAGTTCTAGTAGTGGGTAGGAGGAAGCAGGCTGTTGGTTGACTAGGATCTGCAGCTTATCTGTTAGGTAGGGAAATGGGCAGACTAGGTGGGCCAAGCAGTCCTTATCTGCTGTCAAATTCAGATTCTTTGTAGGACTAACTTGTGACCCTAGGTTAAATGCATAAGTGCTTGTTGGGTTACGTTGCACCTCCTCAGTGAAAAAGATACTGGGACGGTGGAGGGCCAGTGCCAAGTAAGCCATGCTGCATGAGCCAGTCTCGTGGTGCCATGCATGTGTGCAGCTTACTTGGTGCCAGCACTCCTTAAAAGTTCTGGGTCCTGTGGAGTCCTTGCACTTCTGGCTAAGACCCACTAGTGTGACTGAATAGTGAAGATATTCATAGAAGATGAAGAACTACGGTGAATATGTAATTTTAATTTCTGATCAAGTGAAGTCGATCTAAATGGAGGTTGGAAAGTTCTGTGAGTTGTATTCTTTGTTGTGCATTTATTTTCAATAAATTGACATTTGAACTGGTGATCCAGTGAAGGAAGACCCAGAATGGCCTTTTCTCCATTAAACATGTATTATACTGCTTGTGTATTGCAAAGGATAACAAATCAGTACTAGTGTATAGTAAACAAGTAAATTATGCGTACCATATCTTAATTTCATTGCAAAATAGCAGGCTTTATTAAAAACATTTTTGACCCATGAGATCATATTATTTACCAATCCATATACCATGGTATATAGAATACACAACATTTTATGCCAGTAACTTTTTAATTCCAGTCAGAAAATTCCATTTAGTTATGTATTTTAAGCAAATTCTACATTAACAGATTTTACCAAATACTCCACATGGTTGGCAGATGTCAGTGTGCTATTGAAAAAGACATCCAGATAACTTAAATTTGGTTCTAGGGCATGAATATAGTACAGTATCCACACACTAGCAGTTCCACAGGAAATGCGGATTCATTGGAACGTCTTTAAGCTAAGCTCCTCCCACCACCACCTGAGTGGTATATGCTCTGGCTCTGCCTCATGACATTAGAACTTCCTTTCTGGTGGAAAAGTTCGGCCTCCTCCTTCACAGCTTTGTGGATTGTAGGGCCTAATGTGTGCCATTGGCGGTTTACTTTATTTCTTGAATGTTACTTTGGTATTTCTACTTTCCTCAGTTCTGCTTTTGTCTCAGTGATGGAAGACGAAACATGAAGAAGCAGAGCCAGCTCCTGGCTTCAAATTTTGCGTCGCGTGCAAAACAGAAGATGTCGTGGATGAACCCACGCATGTCGTGCCTGTACTGCCTGGGGAAGTCGCACAATGTTTCGGGTTGCGACCTGTGCCAAATGATGCTCCCCTCTTCCCTGGAGGAACACATGGCCCAGCTTCTCCTTCACCAGCCAGTCAGTCAGGACCTGAAACTATGGTCAAAAGGCAGCAAGAAGGCTTCCGTTGCATTGGGGTCAGCAACTTCAACTCGTGGCCATGGAAGAAGCAGCAGCCTTTGTTGTGGCGGGCACCTCATTGACCTTGGTGCTACTTCTGGCTGGTGCCAGCACTAGAAAAGAAAGCAAGAAACAAGTAGCACTCTGTTTGAAGAAAAAAATGCTCACTCCATTACAAGAATGTGATGTGAAGTTTATTCATAAAGCCCAAATTGGGACACTGAAGCCAAATGTCAGCATCCAGGCATCCTTCACTGCTGTATTCCAGATGTTTTGGGACGTCCAGGGCCAGGCCTTTAGGGAGAGCCCTACCTGCTGCAGTAAAAAGCACAAGACACACTGCTGCTGGTCTTGAGACCAGGAGAGATCTCATTCTTCCTGCTCCTTTGACTCCCCTGACCGCTCCACACGTGTTGAATACTCGACTCCAGTCAAGTCTTCTTTGGTCGATGGCCAGGTCACAATCTCCCATTGGGCTTGCCAACCTCAACACTGGTTGATCAGCCGGTCAAGATTTTTCTCAACCCCATTGACTTGTTGTCGACTGAGACCAACGAGGAATTGATCTCCAAGACCCTGGCTGGTACCCCATACTGGATCTGCACTATCTCAATTAGTTCATGCAGAATTAATTGTAAGTTAGGGATGGTCACTCTGAAGTAGATCCTACCATCCCTGGAGGAGGGCATGTGGTTCTGTGTCCTGGACCTCCAGGATGTGTTCTTCCACATCCTGAGCCTTCCAACTGGTGTTACTTCCAGTCCTGTGCAGAAGGGGTTTTCTGTCAGTTACAGGACATGTCCTTAGGCCTGTCATCAGCACCCATGGTCTTCACCAAGTGCATGGCAGTGGTGGCAGCCTTCCTGTTATTGGATTCTGTCAGTTCTATAATACTCCATTTAACATTTTGAATTAATATCGCACTTGAAAACTTTCTTAATTACCCAGTCTGAATTCAGGGGGTGACTTAGATAAGTAAAGAAATGTTAAGTGTTTTAACATGTTTTTAATGTGATGTAACAGACTAAAGACCTTCAGACATGCATTTGTGGCTGGCAGTATAGCCTAGGTTAGAGTAACAAGCTGTGAACAAGCTTAGTACATCGAGCAGACCAGACCCGAGTTTGATTCTCACAACCTCCACTTGCATACTGTGTGACTCTGAGCAAGTCAATTAACTGCCCAGTGCTCCCAGGCCGCCCCTGAAAACAGGCACTTGTGCCTAGTGGGCCTCACCCGGTTACCAAAGACTAAAATAAAAAAGTAAATTAAAAAAAAATTAATTTCATTAGCCTTGGAAATGTGTTTTAATGTGAAACAATTGTCAGCTTTTTTCTGCGAGCTGCTGTCTTTACATTTTTTTAGCCATACACTATGTTGAAGCAAATAATAAAAAAGAAATTCTAAACTAATATTAGGTCTGTGGGATTACGTGGTGTGGCTGTTAGCTCAGATTTTTTCCCTAAGTACTGTGTTTTTATCTAGAGCTTGTCCGTTCCATGTGCTGTTAATAATTTCTAATTACCTTGCACATCTGTGGAAGACCTGCTTCATCCCACAGCGTCCTGTGCTGGTTTCATTCCAACCTTCTCCAGATCAGCACAATAAAATGGTGTCTGTGATCTTTGATGCCAGCTGGAAACTGGCCAGGCTCTCGAGACTTCCAGTCTTATCCACACTGGACTGCCCCCTTCTTGAAGCAGTGCAGTCTTTCAAGTATATCCAGTATTGTGCTGCGCTACTACAGGGAAGGCCTAACAGCAAAAGCGCTTGGGGTCTATGGTGTAGTTGGTTCACCAATACATTATAGCATTTTGCATTGGCATTTTTGTTGGAATCTCTCTTTTGCTGGAGTGCTGGTTTTCTGGATTTGTTTGCAGTCTTTCAAGTACAGTACCTTGGCCTGTGACTTGACAACAGACTTTACGTCTCAGCCCGTATCTATGCAATCCATGCAAAATTGTGCCTTAAGCTGGGTTCCTTGTATTCTAATAAAGACTGCTTTACCCCTGCTGGCCCACCAGGAGCTGGTCACCAAATTACTATGCAGATGTGATCTACAGTACCACCCCCCCCCCTTTCCAGTTCCCTAGCTAGACTGGACACCCTCTGTAGCGTCTTTTGTTGCTTTGCTGCAGACTCTCCTCCTTGTATGCACCACTGGCCCCTGTACACCACCCTATCCATCCTCCCCCAACCTTCACATCGCTAGTCACACTGTATCTCCTTCATTTCGAAATACTTTTTTTGGTTCCCTTGCCCCTTACCTCTCCCCACTCCTCTCTACAGCCCCCTTGCTCCATGCTTCTTCCACTCCAGGGACCAGTGAACCTTCTCCACTCCTGATCCCCGCGCTTGTACTGGGCAGTCTGCCTTCTCCTATTAACTTCCAGCACCCTAGAACCTGCTTCCCTCTTCCCCTTCACCATTCCACCTCACCAGGCTCTTTCAGGAACCAGCTGAAATGCCTTCTGCCTACATCTTGCATCTGTTTCCCATAGGATTGTCATCGAGGCACAGGTCAGGAAACAAGAAAACCAGGAGCAGTAATAAAATTCACAAGTAATGTTTCATCATTATCAATAACAGTAAAATAAAAAAAAATAAAATTGTTCAGAATAGCTGTTTACAGTGCAGTGAACACAAAGTCCTTCATCTGAGGGTATCTTTAATTCTACATTTCAATCTCTCTGTCACAAAAGATTGCGCTTTTTGTTATAGAAGTCTTTGCCTGGTAATTATTTTCTGCATCCCAATCGCATTCACAGATATCCTGTTTTTCTCAAAATGTATCAGAACTTTGTCAGTTTCTTTCCTTGCGGGTGCAGCAAAATAAAACCGTGTGTCCCAAAACTAATCTCCTGTTGACAACACTGCAGATGAGTTTGTGGAGGTCAAACTGCATCTCAGAGTTAACCCCTGAGTTCCAAATCGCTTTTTGTAACCATTTCAACTTTTTTATAAGCATTTCAAAAATATAACTATCTATTTGCAAACCGGAGAACCCAGTTTCATACAAAGATTCACATATTGTTTGTTTGTTTGTTTGTTTATTCGCTTAACGGGTAAGCACACTGGAAACAAGTTCCTTTTACAGGTGCGACCCACATATATTGCACACAGATACTACATAATCAAACATACATATACAATGCAGCAAATTGCAGACAAAAATGTCTTTGTTACGTATAAAATTCATAAAAAAAATTCATAAAAACAGTTACAATTAAATTGAGATTAGAAATACATCCTTAATGCATCGGCAAACTTTTGACAGAACACAACCACCTAATATCTTGAGAATTTCATTCCAAATGAATGGAGCAATATAAGCAAAGGATCTTTGTCCACTTTTAGATTTCATAAAAGGAATCTCAGAAACCTACTGTCTGACCTATGTCTAGAATAATGACCATCAATATATGGTCTCAAAACTTTAAAATACTATGTGGAATTCCAGAGTCCATAACTTTATATATGAACTTGGCCACACAGTATTGGAAATTTAATGAAACCGTAACCAGCCCATTTCTTTCAAAATCACACAGTGATGAGATGACTTAGAACAATTTAAAGCAAACTTAGCTATCAAGTGAAGTAAAGTGGATTTCTTTGAAATCACTGTCATGAAAGCAGTGTCAGTAATCATAGCTGCATAGTTCACAATAGGAAGTAAGCAGCAATTAGAAATAACCAGCCTAGACTCAGGAATAAGAAATGAACGGATTCTGTACAAAGAACCTAATCTACAATGTATTCTTGAGGTAACCCTCAAAAAATGAGATTCATAACTTAGATGAGAATCTAGTAATACCCCAAGATATTGAAATGTATCAACATAGTCAAACAGTAATCCATCAAGAGATTTAACTTCCAAAGTACCAACCTCAGATCTCAGTCTAGGTGGGGTACCAAAAACCATCACCTTTGTCTTAAATTTGTTTAAGAGTAATTTACATATAACCACAGATATGCAAGGGGGGAGGAAAGATAGAAACAGCAAGTGAAGGCAGGGAGACAGCGGGAGGGGAATTGAGACCGTCATAGTGATCAGTTCCTAAATCTCGTAAGAAAATTTGATTGTGCAGTCAGACAGACAAGAGACAGAAAAGGAGAGGGTAGAACAGATCCTTGCTTTTAACTGTTTCTGCATAACAACCATGTTACAAGGAGGCCCTTCCTGGTGACACTGGTCGCAGAGGGGTTTGACTTTTCCTGACCCAGCAGATCTCTAGTGCACTGCAAATGCTTGCCTATGGACCTGTTCTATGGTATTTAGTATTATTTTGCACTTGTATAGGTGTAACATACTGTCTCAAAATCAGCACTTTAATCTGCACCAGGTTTTGTGGCTGAGAATTATTGTGTACTGTACTGTCTGCACTTTGTGTACCATGAAATGCATTGTGTTATGTTCGCTGTACCTCCTGTATCCCCTTCCACGTGGTCGCACTGGGAGATGAGACTTGACTCAAATATGCCTTTTCCGGTCACCAGTTTTCAAATGTAGCAATAAATTGTACAAGGATTCTCTCCTGTATAGCATGTAATGTTGGAGGTTTGTATGGGGTCCCACAAGTGCCACTGTCTCCAAACAAATGCATTTGGTTTGAAGCATCCCATTGTTGGCTGATCTTCCTGGACATAGTCTCCACCACTCATTCACAGTAATGGGATCTATGCCAGAGGCGCTAGGACCCAGCGGGAGCAAAATTTTTTTACAGGAAGGTCGGCACCAGAGATGGAGCCATGAGGAGCGGCACCACGAGCCTTGGCTTATGCGGTAATGACTGTCTCAGCATCGACCCTCCAACCGCCTCAGTTCCTTTTATCCCCGCCGTCGAGTGCACTTCAGTGACGATGTCGCTCGCCCGCCTGGAGTCAAACTTCAAACTAGCAGCATAGTTTTCAGTTTATTATTTTGTAGTATTTCTCGAATAAGTACCGCTTACATTAATTATTCTTTTTAAAAAAAGAAGTCTCAGCCTACATTGATGGAGTCGACCAAGAGCGGGTCAGGTGACAGTAGGGAGACTTCATATGAAAGCTGTTCAGTCAGCTGGGCTAGGTCCAGTCCGCTGCCCTCACCAGAGGGTGGGTCTGACAACGGACGGTTCAGTGCCTGAGGGGAAGGGTGGTCCCCCCAGAAGCATAAAAGGAAACTGTCGCATTCTTGGCACCGTTCGGCCTCAAGCTCTTCTTCGGCCCGTAGGTCAAAAAAGAGAAGGCATCACTCAAGGTTGCCCTCTGATATGTCTGCACATTGATGGTTGGTCATTGGGGTCAGTTGCCAGTCTCCTCTTTTGGAGTCGACGGTTTCTGGTTCTGGTCACCGACCTCTTCAACATCGGAGCCCTTCCCCGCCTTCTGGTAGAGCTTCAGATGAGCAGTTTCATCAGTGGGCCGCTCTCATGGAACAATTGACTCAGAGATTGGTCCAGCTGCCCGGCCCAGTCACTCAGGGGTCCTCGGACCCTTTGGGGGAATGGGTAGGGAGGTTGGGCCTCCCTAGTCGCACGGCGACTTCTTTGGTACCATCGACACTCCACGCTCAGGTGTCTCCCCCCCCCCTCACATGGCTGCGCGCGAGGGCCACCTGATGCCTCTATCTCCTGGTATTCTTCCTTCTTTCCTCAAATCCTAATTTTCAGTGCCCTGGGTTGGTTTCGGTGCCGTCGGCATCGGTGGAGTCGCTCGCCATCCTCGACACCGATGTGCTTGTCAGCGGCGTGCAACTTTTCAGCGCCGTTGAGTTTCTTGGCTCCGTCTTCAGCGCCATGCAGTTTTTCGGCGCCGTGTTCTTCTTCAGCTTTGTTGGCGCCAGGTTCTTCGGTGCCGTGGCCTTGCTTTTTGTCGATCAGTCTTCAGGGCTTCTCCTCTCCGACTCCTTTTCCTTCTTCATTTCCTGCTGATTTTCATTCCTTTCCTGTCCATACAGTCCCTCCTGGACTGTCAGGAGATGATACTGAGCCTGATCCAGACCTTAGGCTGGGTGATGATATGGAAGGGATGGGATCTAATCCTGCTGCAGAGCCTGTGGTCGAGGACCTGTCATTTAAGTCTCTGCTGAAAAATTTGAATTCCACTCTTTCTCGCCAGACTACTGATATCGATCCTGGGAAGCTTTTAAGACTCTACTACCTTCATGTTCCAAACATCCCTATGGATTTGACTCCCCCTGTACAGCCCTCCTTTGAGACGCTTTCTGAAATGGTATGGAATAATCCAGCTCTCATTCTTTCTCTGGCTAAGTCCATAGATAAGAAGTATGCTGCTCCCAAGGATTGACCTGTTTTGGCCTCTCAAGCCTTGGAGGATCCTATTGTAGTCTTGGCAGAGAATGATAAGGTCATCCTTTCTCAGACTACTACAGCTCGAACTATAAACAAGTAAGATAGATACTTTAGGTAAGAGAGTCTTTGCTGCATCCACCCTGGGTATGCGTATCGCCAGCTACCAGGGCTATTTCTCTCAGTACAAACATAAGAAATTTGCCAGCAGATAAAGGCCTAGAGGTCTATCAAGTCTGCTCGAATGTGCAGCTAGCTCCCTTATTCTGCAGCTGACCCTCCCCCTTGTCCTGTCCCATCCCCTTTTGAAGCAGTCCACTGTTCTACTGGATACCACTTCTGCAGGTAACGCATTCCACCCAGCCACCACCCTCTCTGTAAAAAAAGTGTCTCCTCATCTCCCTCCTGAACCTTCCTCCTTCCAGTCTCATATCATGGCCCCTGGTGTCCCTACCCTCCCTTACTTTGAACAGCCCCTCTGTACCTGTCTTGTTCATTCCTTTCACGTACTTAAAGGTTTCAGTCATGTCCCCCCGTCGCTCCTCTCCTCCAGTGAGTACATGTTCAGCTCCGTCAGCCTCCTCTCGTATGATAAGTCCCCCTGCCCCTTGATCATCTTTGTCACCCTTCGCTGCACCCCCTCCAGTAACTTAATGTCCCTCTTCAGATACCGGCGCCAGTACTGCACGCAGTACTCCAGGTGCGGTCTAACTAATGACCTATACAGTGACTATATCAGTATGAGTATATTCTTTGGCATTCGCTCAAACAAATGGTTGAAGCTGTACCGGAGTCGGACACTAATTCAGAGCTTCTTCAGACCATAATCAGGGGTATTGAATCCAGCAACCAACAAGTTAAAGCAGCTATGGACGATACTGCCTCCCGAGCGACGGCGGCAGGCATTTGTACCCGTCGTCATTCCTGGCTTCGCACTTTAGGCTTCAAGAATGATGCCCAGCAACAGGTCATGGCATTGCCCTTCAATGGTGTGTATCTCTTCGGTCCTCAAGTAGAACAGGCTCTAGAGGCCACATAAAAGACTAGGTCAGCCATTAAATTGGCTCGACCTGCTCCCGCCCCCCTTCTTGGGGTGGTGGTAACAAATGCCAGTTTCACAACCATCTGTCCTTTTGAGGCAAAGGCAGAGGAGGTTTTAATAAAAATCAAGCCCCTCAGCCTCACAAGAAAACACAACAGAAAGCACAAGGGCCCAAAGCGCCCAATGCTGCCTTCTGAGTTTCGGGCCCAAGTCCCACCTCAGCTGCCCAAGGGGGACTCCTTCTTAGCAGTGGGAGGTCGTCTGACTCAATTCTTCAACCAGTGGAAGTCCATAACATCAGACAAATGGGTCCTCCAGATAATCTGCGAGGGATAGTCCCTCATTTTTTCAGAGAACCCTCTGGATTGTCCCCCCAAACGGCAGCCAAAACTGTCAATACTTAAGTCAGAACTTCTCGCCTCTGAGATACAAGGCCTTCTGAACAACAGGGCAGTAGAAGTAGTTCCACTGGATCAGCAGAACACATGGTTCTACTCCCATTACTTTCTAGTTCCAAAGAAAACAGGGGGCATGCTCCTCATTTTGGACCTCAGAAAATTGAACAAATTTCTTTCCAAAGAGAAATTCAAAATGATATCGCTAGGAACCCTGGTACCTTTGCTTCATCAGCACGACTGGTTAGCCTCCCTGGACATGCAGGATGCTTACCAACATATTCCTATTCACCCAAGGCATCACAAATACCTAAGGCTCGTGGCTTTGGACCAGCACTATCATTTCAGAGTCCTGCCCTTTGGGCTATCCTCAGCGCCGCAAGTTTTTACAAAGTGTTGTGCAATTCTCGCGGCGCACCTCAGAAAAATCGGAATGCAAGTGTTCCCACATCTGGACAACTGGCTTCTAGCAAGCCCTTCCAGGCAAGGAACTCTTGACGCCATAGCCACGGCCTCAGACTTTCTCACGTCCATGGGAGTCCTGCTAAATCTCAAAAAATCGCAGTTGCAGCCCTCCCAGAAGCTCCTTTTCATAGGAACTCTTCTGGACACCTCTTGTGCAAAAGCTTTTCTACCAGAGGACAGAAGTAGCGATATCCTACAGATGGCCTGATACATCAGAGAGAACAGCTCGGTTCGAGCTATCTCGATGCAGCGGATGCTGGGTTTCATGGCATTCTCGGTGGTCACTGTACCCCTAGCATGCCTCCACATGAGAACCTCTCAATGGATGCTCAGTACTCAGTGGTCCCGAACCACTCACCCTCAGTCCTTTCTCATCAAGGTGACAGAACCTCTGAAGAAGTCACTTACCTGGTGGTTGCAAGAGGACAATCTTCTGGAAGGGTATCCCTTTGCTCCCCTGGATCATCAGATTTCCGTGGACACGTCCCTGATGGGGTGGGGAGCTCGTTGTCAGAATCTCCACACTCAAGGTTCGTGGACTCAGGATGAGTCCCAGCTTCACATAAATGTCTTAGAAATGAGAGTCGTCCTTTATGCAGTCCGGGCTTTGAAGGACATTCTCTGTCACAAGAACATTCTCCTTCAAACGGACAACAAAGCAGTGATTATTACATAAACAAGTAGGGTGGTGCACACTCTTACCCTTTATGCAGGGAAGCAATGAGCGTGTGGGAATGGTGCTTGGAGCACAAGGCTCTAATTCAAGTGGTCTACCTGCCAGGAGTGCAGAACGAACTGGCAGACCGTCTCAGCAGAACAGAGACAGATCCTCACGAATGGTCTCTCGACTCAACCGTAGTTCAGTCACTATTCGCAGAGTGGGGAACTCCAGACTTGGACCTTTTTGCATCCCCACTGAACACAAAACTGCATCTCTTCTGCTCCAGAAATCAGGGCCTGGCATTTTCTGTCAGGATGTTCAGGCTCTTGATGGACAAAGCGCTTTCTATCGCCTTTCGCCTCTTCCTCTAATTCAGAGGGTACTTCTCAAGTTCGAGTCCCAGGGGGACAAAATGATCCTCATTGCTCCCTTCTGGCCTCGACAAATATGGTTTCCGTTACTCAACAGTATGTCGAAAACCTCTGCCAAAGCGCTTCCCCTTCAGACGAACCTTCTGACTCGGGCCTTTGGTCCATTTCAATCTGAGATTGCTTCACCTTCGGCCCCTGAAGAGATGGAGGAAACAGGTTCAATGTCTCTCACATAGTTTCAGATATTCTTCTGGCTGCGTGCAAGCCAGCCACTAGAAAAACTTACACAGCCAAATGGAAGCATTTTTCGCTCTGGTGTGCAAAATCCTCTTTGAATCCTTTTTCCTGTCCACCCAATAAAGTTCTAGAGTACCTTTTAAACCTCTCAAATTCAGGTCTGCAATACTCTACAGTCAAGGTTCACCTTTGTGCCATTTCAGCTTATCATGAGCCAGTACTTTCCTTGTCACTGACTCAGTTACCTGTGGTTGAGGTTTCTTAAGGGAATTCTGCATACCAGACCTCCTATCAGACGTCCAGTCGCAGCCTGGGACATTAATCTTGTACTAGACATGCTCACTCGAAAGCCTTTTGAACCTCTAGCTACATGTGAGCTGAAATTTGTCACCTGGAAAACGGCCTTCCTGGTGGCCATTACCTCGGGCCGCAGGGTCTCTGAGATACATGCCTTGGTCACAGACCTTCCGTATGCTGTGTTTCATGAAGACAACGTAGTTCTTGGGACCCATCCTAAATTTCTCCTTAAGGTTGTTTCAGAATTCCATCTAAACCAACCTTTGGTCCTTCCTACTTACTTTGCAAACTTCCAAAATGACGGAGAGTGTTCCCTTCATTCTTTGGATGTCAAAAGAGCTCTGCACTTCTAATTAGATAGAACAAAAGAAATTTGCAAAGCTCAACAACTGTTTCCTTCAGCGAGACCCGGCTGGGTCAATCTGTCGCTATCAGATGCATTTCAGCATGGCTGGTGGCATGCCTTCGCCACTGTTATTCCATGGCGCAGGTTAAGCTGGAGGGCAGAGTGTATGCTCACTCTACTAGAGCGGTCGCGACATCCCTGGCGGAAATCCACAACTTGCCCATTGCAGATATTTGCAATGCAGCTACCTGGAGCTCAGTGCATACTTTCGTAAAGCACTATGCCCTGGATTTCAAAGAAAATGAAGTCTTGCTGTATTCTGACTATTGCAGTTAGCCCCAACCTTTAAACCGCCCTGGAGAACAAAAGTTAACTTTCTATGCAGAGCATAGAATGCTGAGCTCAGGCTCGGTTGAGGTCTCTGTCTGCAGCCCTTTGAAATCCAATAGTCAGATTCTTTACTCCGCCTCACTGAACAGTCGTTCCGGAGATTTCTCCTTCAGCTCGGTTCGAAAAGTCTGTTAAAGTGTTGGTAAAAGTGTCGGTTTTAAGCCAAATTTGTTCCGCTTAGTCAGTTCATCCTCTGTCTGCAGTACCGTGAGTACTAGATAGATTTTACCTGTTTCTGTGTGGAAATTGTAAGCTTGTTTTATTGGTTGAGCTGAACCGATCACTTTTAGTGAATTTCTGTCTTTTACTTTGGAGTGTGGTTACCGGTCCTTATTGGTTCTAAAAAAACAATGTGTTTTGAACGTTTTTTTTCCAACACCCATGACACGGTTAGGGACCGATAAGGGAGTCTTGCCTGGCGGTTGCCATAAAAAGGGTAAGTTTGGTTAGATTGGCCATGTCTGAGAAACCCAAGAAGAAAACCAGGCACACTGGGTTTCAACACTGCAGTGAGTGTGGGGAGGTCTTTGCTAAGGCCGATCCCCACATCACCTGTGTTTACTGTTTGGGGTTTGAATACCTCGATACAGACTGCCAAATTTGCAAATATTTTCCTAACTCTACCCGTGAAAAGAGATTAGGTAGACGGAGGGAAAAGGAGGCTGAGAAGTCCGCTGACCCGGATGGCCAGCCCGGTTCCAACCGAACCAGAAGGATTGTCCTCTGACCAGGGCGATACTTATTTGGGCAAAAGGAGAGCCGGTCCTGAGGGATCTGTTCCTACAAAAAGGAAACGTAAAGAGAAATTGACCGGTTCGGATCCAGGGGTTCATGTTCCAACCACCGAAGAAATAGCCAGAGCGATTCGGATTGTGGAATCGCTTCGCCCGGTTCCGACCGATCCGGCACCATCTGGCAGGGGCTCGGTTCGGTCGGTTCCCCCAGTTCAAGATTATACCCCTGAAGATTTTATGAACCAGAGTTCGAGGATGATGGTGACGATGGTGAAAGTCTGGATGTGCCTGTGGAACTCTGTGCATCTCTCCATACAGACCTTCTGGTGTTTCCCATCCTAGGCTTTCTGAGTCCCCTTCCCACTTTCTGTTTTACAGAAAGGTGGCTGAAACCCTCCAGCTTCCTATGGAGGAGGCCATGGAGGATCAAGAGGAGCCTGATTATGTAGAAATGATGGACATCCCAGAGTCCAGGAGACTGTCTGTACCCCTCCACAAATCCTTTGGGAAGCAGACACTCAAAATCTTAGTCTCCCAATACTGTACCTCCTGTTGACAGAAGGATGGACAAGAGGTACACACTATCAGGCTCAGATACAGAGTTTTTATACCAACAATGCAGCCATGCTGGGGTTGTGCAGGCTGCTGCCTGTGACAAGGTAAATATTCCCTTGGCTTCACACCGGCCCCCAGACAGAGACTCCAGGAAGATTGATGCCATGGCAAAAAAGCAGTACATGGCATCTTCCTTGGGACTCAGGCAGGCGAACTATATCAGGTACCAGAAGTCCAGGTGGAACACTGTACTGGCACTGGCTAAACAGGCCTCCCCCCAGCTAGCCAAGGAGCTGGAGAAGGTGGCTGCTGATGGGATTGAGGCAGCAAAAGTACAGTTTCATGCTGCTGTGGACTCCAATGATGTGTCATCAAGAGTCATGACTACATCTGTGGCTCTTCGGAGAATGGCTTGGCTCAGATGTACTAGCCTCTCACAGGACACCCAGGCTAAGGCCATGGATTTTCCTGTAGTGTGTAATTCTCTGTTTGGGGAGCAGACAGAGAATTACATGAAGAAAATGGACGTGTACGGGACCACTTATAGGAGTGCTCAGCCCAAGGAGAGGCAGGCAGCTCCTCAAAGGCAGCAGTCTAGGGGCAGGGGCAGGCCTTTTCATAGGCCTTTTTACCAAGCACAGGCCTCTTCTCCCTTTTCACAGAGGGGGTTCTTCAGAGGGAGAGGCAGAAGAGGGATGAGCAGGGCTGCATCCACTCCTTAGCCTAAGGCCCCTGCCAAGCAGACATCCTGATGGGCCTGCCCAGGTCTACTCTCCTATTCCAGTAGGGGCAGGCTGGCTTACTTTGTCCAGGACTGGATGTCTGTTACCTCAGACAAGTGGGTCCTGGAAGTAGTAAGCCAGGGACTGGTTCTCAGCTTCAAAAAATTTCCGAAGATGAGAGCCAGATCTTTTCCACCTTCAGGTCTCTCTCAAAGCCTTGCCTTAGAGGCAGAGGTTTCATCTCTTCTGGCCTTAAGAGCCATAGAGAGAGTTCCTACCCTACACTGGGGCAAAGGTCTGTACTCCAGGTACTTCCTTACCCCAGAAAAGACAGGGGAGTGGTGACCCATCCTAGACCTAAGATACCTGAACAAACATCTTTTAAAACCAAAGTTCAAGATGGTAACTCTGGGAATAATGCTTCCCTCTCTAAGGCCAGGGGACTGGCTAGCCTCCCTGGACCTCAAAGATGCCTATTTTCACATTCCCGTCAGGTGCTCACACAGAAAGTACCTCAGGTTCGAGTTGCCCTCAGGCCACTGTCAGTTCAAAGCATTGCCCTTTGGCCTAACATCAGCCCCAAGGGTTTTCACACAGTGCCTGGCAGTAGTAGTCGCCTTTCTAAGAAGACAAAAGATTTCCATTTTTCCATATCTGGACGACTGGCTCATAGTGGGCCAGTCTCCAGACCAAGTCAAGTCAGACCTGCAAGTGACCCAGCAAGTGCTCACTTCTCCAGGATTTCTTCTCAACCTCCCCGGGTCAGTTCTCGAGCCAGTGCAGCTCCTTACCTTTATAGGGGCAGAGCTGGATACTGTCAAAGCAAGAGTCTTTCTTTCCCTGGAAAGGGCAAGAGTTCTTATAGAACTGGCTTCTTCCTTCAACCTTCAGGTGTCTCGACCAGCAAGGCATTTCCTTCAGCTCTTGGGCCACATGGCAGCTTCTACAGCAGTGGTCCAAGGGGCAAGATTTCAGATGAAGGACATTCAGTTCCATCTGAGGGCCTTTTGGTCCCAGAGGAAGGGTTTCCTTACCAAACTGATTCCAGTGACTCAGACCCTGATCCAAGCCCTTCAGTGGTGGCAGGATCAGGACAGTTTAAGGCAAGGGGTCCCATTTGTCACTCAGTCTCATTTAGTGGTCCTTACCACGGATGCTTCCCTTTTGGGCTGGGGAGCCCATCTGGGGGCCCTCACCACCAAGGAACTGTGGTCCCCTCAGGAATCACTTCTCCATATCAGTCTCCTAGAACTCTGGGCAGTTTTTCTGGCCCTGCAAGCTTTCTCTCAGTCAGTGCAGAACAAGGTGGTTCAGGTCAGAACAGACACCACCACCACCATGTGGTACATCAACAAGCAGGGAGGCACTCGGTCTATGGCCTTGTGCATAGAAGCCATGAAGTTGTGGTCCCTGGCTTATTCCCTGCAAACCTCTCTGATAGAAGTCCACCTTCCAGGGAAGGACAATGTGCTAGCAGATGCACTGAGCAGGATCTCACAGGGCCATCACAAATGGTCCCTGGACCCTCTGGTCTTGAAGGTGATTTTTTCAAGGTGGGGCACTCCAGAGATAGATCTCTTTGCAGCCCCAGACAATCACCAACTTCCTCTCTTTTGTTGCAGACCTCCAGTCTTGGGCTCAGTCCCTCTGGATGCTCTGGTTCTGAACTGTGAAGGGAAATTTCTGTATGCCTTCCCTCCCTTTCCTCTACTGTTCAAAGTTTTAGTCAAGATAAGGTCACAACCTTGCAAGGCGATTCTGATTGCTCCAGACTGGGCCAGACAGCCTTGGTACCCCTGTTGCTGTTCCTAGCAGTCCATCTTCCCCTGTCTCTTCCAGGGAATTACAACATGTTAACCTCCTCTCAGGGGAGGATTTGGTACCCCAATCTTCAGTCTCTCAATCTCAAGTCATGGCTCTTGAAGAGTTAGAGTATGCAGATTTGCATCTGTCTCCGGGGGTTCTGGATATTCTCAAAGCCTCTCAAAAGCCAGCCGCTAGAAAAACCTAAAACTCCAAATGGAAGAGATTGAGCATTTGGTGTTCCAAGAAACATATTTCCCCAGACACTGCTGAATTGCCTACAGTTCTGGATTATATGGTCCATTTGAATGGCTTAGGCCTCAGACCAGCTAGTCTCAAGGTGCACTTGTCAGCTGTTTTTGCTTTTCTGTCAGTGGGGAAGTCTTCCTCACTATCATCTCATCCTGTGTTCTGTAAATTTTTTAAGGGATTGCTTCATACCAGTCCTCCCTTTAGAGACCCTGCCCCTGCCTGGGACTTCAGTGTTTGCATTGCTTAACTTATGCAACCTCCCTTTGAACCTACGTCCTCAGCAGAGCTTAAGTACTTGACTTGGAAAACTGTGTTTTTAGTAGCCATTACCTCTGCCAGATGTATCAGTGAATTGCAGGCCCTGTCAGTGAAACCTGATTTTATCTCCTTTCATAGGGATAAAGTGGTCCTTAGAACCAGTAGAAGGTTCTTGCCCATAGTGGTTTCAGATTTCCACTTGAATCAGTTTGTGTCTCTTCCTGTCTTCTTCACTGATCATTGTTCTTCAGGAGAGAGGAGGCTACACAGTTTAGATGTTAAAAGGGCTCTTAGCTACTACATAGAGCGTACCAAGGGTCACAGGTTTGATTCCCTCCAGTTGTTCCTCACTTATGGAGAAGTGGGAAAGGGCAAACCTGCCACCAAGAGAACTATTGCCAGGTGGATTGTGTCTTGTATACAATTCTGCTATGAGAAACTAGGAAAGATTCCACCCTCAGGCCTGAGGGCTCACTCCACCAGAGGTACAGCTGCTTCCCTGGCTGCTGCCAGGGATATTCCTCTCTCAGAAAATTTGTCAAGCAGCCACCTGGAAAACAGTCCATACCTTTACCAAGAATTACTCTCTGGATATCCAGGCTAGGAGTGATGCTCGGTTTGGCACATCAGAGCCTATTCCCAAAGTAAGTTCTGTCCCTCCTCCATGGAGGTACTGCTTGGTAGTCTGCAATAGTCAGAATACAGCAAGACTTCATGTTGTTTGAAGAAAAAATGACTCACCTTAGTAATTATGTTTCTTCTATTGGAGTCTTGCTGTGTTATGACCTCCCTCCCTGCCTCCCCTCTCGGAACCTGTTTTTGGGAAGTGGGTGGGCAGGTGCAGTGTTGCACCTCAGGGGTGCTTCTTTTACACCCTCTTCTTTTTGTTTGGGTGTTTGTTTTATTATTATTATTATTATTTGAATTGGTTTTTGGTTTTGGGTGTCCTGACTTGAGTCTTCCTTTCGAATTCAAAACTCTTGTTGCCAGTTGGCTAGTAAAAATTTTACAGTTTCCGCATAGGATAGTTAGTGAGTTTTTTGATCGTAAGAATCTGACGGTTGGATTTAAAGGGCTGCAGACAGAGACCTCAACTGTGCTCTACATAGAAAGTTAACCCTTTGTTCCCCGGGGCAGTTTAAAGGCTGGGGCTAACTGCAATAGTCAGAATACAGCAATACTCCATTAGAAGAAACGTAATTACTAAGGTGAGTAATTTTTTCATCCTTGCCAGGTGACATATTTCATTTGGCAGAACCATCCTTAATGGACTTCTGTCCTAAATTTGTGAGCTCTTGGTCTCTCCTGCCGCCCTCTTGGGGGATTATTAGCTCGGCACTCTCTCATTAGTGTGAATGAGTGGTGGAGACTTTTTGTCCAGGAAGATATGGAAATTACATACCTACCGTAATTCTTGATGATCTTGGATGAAGTCTCCACCAGTCATCACATGCCCACCCACCATTCCCCAAGCTCACCTCTGTTGTTGGTCTTCAGTCCTTGTATCTTTAGGCTGCGAAGACTTCTTTCTTGACCCTTCTTACACGGGTCTTCCAGAGTATCTTATATCCGTTTTTTTGTTGGGCTATCCTTCTAGGGTAGTTACGCTGCACCTCCTCGGGGTACTGAGGTGGTTAGAGGGTCGAGATGCTCATTACCGCACGAGCCAAGGCTCACGGCGCCGCTCCTCACGGCCCCATCTCTGGCGCCGACCCTCCTGCAAAAAAATTTGCTCCCACTAGTTCCTAGCACCTCAGGCGTAGATCCCATTAGTGTGAATTAGTGGTGGAGACTTCATCCAGGAAGATCAAGAATTACAGTAGGTACGTAATTTCCATTTATTGCTGTTTGTATGATGAAGGTACTGTGCCCAGCTTTTGCTTCCTAGGGAGTTTGACTGCTCGCTGTGAGCATATCTTTACACAGAGCATCGTCTTGGTTGTGGCTTTTGTTGCTGAATTTATTTTACTATTGCCATACTCCATAGCTCTTCCAAGTATGCCAAAAGCTAAATTTGTCTTATTAGCTAGTTATTGCCAAATGCAGGGTCAGGTGTCTTCCCTTTATTGTTTTCGATTGTCAAATGTTTGAAAACATGGCTCAGAAATGTTTTGTCCCTTGCCACCATTTGTTAGACACTGTCTGAGGCCAACAGTTACCCTGATCTTCCCATGATTATTTCATTGTTGTGCATTATACAGCTAGGAACGTTTTAGAAAAAGAGCACCATTATAGTTGTTTGTATTAGAGGAGCTCAGATAGGGTGATTGCCTTAACTACACTGAATTAAGGACGTGTCCTGAAATTCTTCTTGGCAGCACCTACAAATTCAGGGAAAATATGCCAAATACACATAGCAGTGCTTTTATAATCTGATAAATTCAGAACTAGAGACAGAATTTCAAGACTATCCTGGGAAATTCAGGAATGGTCATTACTGCAGCACTCGGGTCACCAGCAGACATAGAAAACATGGTTTGCATCTGCACAGCTCAGTTGTGCCCACTTTCAGAATCATTTTAAGCCATCCAATATTTACAGTATGGGTATTTACATGAAAACTGGAATATCGTCTTTCCCAGTGATATCATAAGCAAAGCATTGACTTCAGCCCCTGAATAAGCTTAAACAGTACTGTAGATGAATCGTAAAGGGGCAAAGATCCTGTTTTCATAGAATTACCCTTTATAGTAGCAGAGAAGGGAATGACCTGAAAATACATTTGTTTTCAGGAATGAAGTACGACTGAGTTATGAGGATGCCTTCTAATTTTCGATTTCTGTTTTTTGCTGGCAACCTGTTCTCTTTTCAAGTCTCAGTTTGATTTGCGTTGTTTCCATTTTTTTTTTGAGTTGTTTGTTGCCCATTTCTTGTCTACTATTTCCTAATTTTTTTGTTGGCAAATTTAAGTTGGATATTGATCTCTCTCCATCCAAGTAATTTATATTAATCAAAAACAATATGGGACTGAGACTTCTGCCCTGTGGAGCACAGAACAACATCCCATAGCCACTGTCACTTTTTTTTTTTTAAATATAATTTTTATGAACTTTTTCATACGAGACAGATTATAACACACAAGTACAAAATTGACATATGCGGTACATTGACACCGATGCAACATGTAGGGGGTTACAAAAAACATTAATGACTGTAATTCAGCTTCCCATTCTTAAATCGTATCATATGTACATTTTGACATTCTCGCAGAATTCGTTCTAAACCAATATCCCTATATGGCTGTTGCTAGCCACCCCTTCCCCAGATGGGGGCAGCACCCCCTTATGAGCTACCAGAAGCCACTCAGGACGAAGTCTGGCTCAATCTGGGCTAAATGCAACACCCATTTTCTCCATTTTAAATTAAAAACGTCCAATGTTTCGTGGAGGCCGGCTGTTAATTTCTCTAATTGGTAAATACCCATAACAATGGCCCTCATCCACTGTCACATTTTGATTTATGCCTGTTGCAAGATGTTCAGTGCTGTGCATTTTATAAATTGGTATCAACCGAATGCCATTTTCTCATTAAGGGGAGTCTGTTGATGATTGCGGGGGAGGCTACAGTGAGTCGATAGCAGAAATGTGTGAAGAACTTCAAAACGGGCTAACTCCACTATTGATTGTAACTCCTAATGGAAGGGATGAATCTGGAGCAAATCGTGACTGCTTCCTGTTGAACCCAACTGCTAAGTCACAACTTCACATGAATATGTTCCGCTTCCTGGGTAAGCTGTGCACCAGTATTTTCCAACCAGCAATAGCTGTACTCTTCTAATCCTTCTTTTTTACTTTTTGTGCAAAAAAATGTTAAGTAAAACATTGCCTTTTGAAGCTGAATTTGTAACCATGCTGCTGGATAATAGATATTCACGCTGTTTCTAATTATCAGTGCAAATATAAGGCTGGCCCATTTGCACAATGCAGGTTTGCTAACAGTCAATAGAGCCTGTGAAATAGTCTGAAATATTAGAGGGGCAGCAGAGTTAGGGGGGAATGGAGCATCTTAGAGGTGTGCTAAATTGCAGTGTTGGTGGCAGGTGTGCGTGAGTGGGTATGCTGAGTGGCTCTGCGCCATGGCACTCGGCTGCATGCACATGCTTTGGAGACCTTGCTGTGTCTATGTCAGTTAAGGAAAACACTCCTCTTTGCATGTGAGATGTTAACCTTGGCACACTCATGCACAGCACCGCAACATCCACTTTTCCTGAAAACTGGGTCTCAATCTGAAGGCCCAGCCATGAGGGGTATGTTCTTAGGGATCTCCAGGGACAGAGTTGTTGGGGCAGAGCAGTAGCCAGAAGAGCCTGGCCATAGCAGCAGAGAAGATGGGAAAAACAGAATAATCAAAAAAATAGTGTAGATGTTCATCCATTAATATTGTTAGACAAAAAAGTTAATTCTGACTACTTCAGCCTTTTGCTTCTGTAGATTATATACATATGTGAACAATATAAACACAGTATATCAGTATTGTAAATAGATGAATATGTAAATACATTGTGTTTTCTGATTACGGCTTACTGCTCCCATGGAATGATCACTATGAACCAGAAAAAGAAGCCTGGTTTTAAATGGTGTGTACTCTGCAGGTTCACCATGTCAATCAGCCACAGCCATGATGCTTATGGCCACTCTCTGGGTGTCACCCATGATATGGAAAATTGCCAGTGGTGCCCAACTGTGTACCTGCAAGTGACACCCATGATATGGAAAATTGCCAGTGGTGCCCATCTGTGTATCTGCAAGTGATCCTGGATTGCTTAGCAACCCTGGAGGACGATGGTGGTACCACATGCCATCAAACATGTGCTGGATCTACCAAGCATTTATCTTCTCCATAGAGTCCCAGTCTTTCATTTTCAAGCAGGAGGCAACAGGACACTGCAGGAACCAGAACGTCTGAGGATTGTGGCACTAACCTAGTAATGATGCATGGAATTGTCCACACAGCTGTTGCATGGATAGCAGTGCTGGCCCTAGCTGACTGTTTCTTTTTTTTCCACCATTGGATCGCAGTGCTCTTGTGTCCTCCTCATGGCCCAGAACACCAGATCTCACTTCAAGGGGGAGCTATTGTGGCAGGTAATACCATTAGGACTAAAGCTGCCAGGCATTAGGATCCCACAGAAACATTTTCTAGCTAGCGGTCTGTGGCGGGGGACCACCCCCAACATCGGCTCTGCCCGACATCAGACATGGTATAAAGGGGACGGTCCCCCGGCACCATCTCAGTTGTTTTCCTGCCGTCGACCCACAAACATCAGATCTACGGACGCCATAGTTGCATTCGACTGCCTTTTTTTCTCATGCACCGCACAGTATGTTTTATCAAAAAACAACCATTTCTTGTACTCTTTTTTTTTCCGTCACACTTTCATGTCTTCATAGTCTCAGTGGCGAAAATCGAAGTGTGCGTGCGGGAAGCAGATTCTGGTGAAAGACGGCCATTCTGCCTGCCTCGTCTGCCTAGGTCCAGACCACTGGCCAGACGATTGCCTGCGCTGCACAGAGTTAAACAACAAGACCAGGATTCGCCAAACCAATGCCTTAAAGGCTTACCTTCTTGAGCAGCAAGTAGCCACCATGCAGAAGGCCCCATAGGGACACAGTTTGTTCTCTTTCACTGGGGGAGTCCCCCCTCCCCCAGGAGAAGAGATCGGGAAGGAAACCACCACCACTGGGAGAAGGAGAGGGCCAGATCAGAGTCCCACCCGAAGTCTCCTCACCAGGCGTCTACCACTTTCACCTCCACCTCTGGTGAGAGGTTGGAATCGGTCCCCCCAGGTACCATAGCTGTTTTGGGGGAACACTCGGAGGAACTCATCCGCCTCCACGCAGGCGAAAGGTAAGGAGTCTTCCTCCACAGGACTGCCGTCCACTCGTATCCCCTTGGCCCACCGACCCCATAAACATGGGTCGACCCATGAAGGACAGGCATTGGCTTCGGACAGATCAGCAGTGCCCACCGCCCATAAGCCTCCTGAGACGTCCGAGAAACACAAGAGAAAGGACAAATCAGAGAAATGCTGGGAGGTCATCAGACCAGACACCTCCCCCACCTGAGCACCAGGCGTCGTCTGCCTCCCAGACGACAGGACATTCTGACTTGGCATCAGACAATGAGGTGCAGCCAGCGGAAGAAAGGCCATCGGCTCCTAAGGGCCTGCTGTCGGCCCCAAAGGATCGGCTGTCTGCCCTGGCGCCGGAGTACCGGACACCCAACATCCTCCATCTAAAGAGCCAGACGTCAGACTCCCAGACACCGACGACCTGACACCGATGTGCCCGTGGACGAAGTGCATGAGGACCGGATGCACCCTCCTTCAGACCAGATGCCCTGGCCCTCCTGCTCTCCAAATCAGATGCCCCCACCGCCAGTCGTTTCACTAGCAGAGGTGGGAGCACTTTTTCAGATGTGGTGGAATACTATCAAGGGGAATCCTTTCCATTGACCTAGGGATCCATCCCCAGTAGCCCACCACCCAGAGACCTCTCTCCTAAGCGGCTTTTACCGCTGAAAGACCAACCGCACGACAAAGAGGGCAGGCAGACGCCCGGGTCAGACGGCCGCAAGAGGCACCCATCATCCAGCGGACGCCCGCCATCGACTTCAGGGGACTCATCTTCCGACTGTTCTTCAGAAGATGAGCTCCCCATTCTGTCTCCAAACCCAAGGGACTCTCCGAGGTCATTCCCAGATGACTCGTCCTTTTTGGACATTATGTGCCATTTTTCAGGCACTTTACCAATGGGACACCGAGGAATTAGATCCAGAAAGGAGCAGACTGGCCAAATTCTTAGGAGCCACTGATCCCAAACCATTGGTCATCTCTCCTTTAGTGGAGCCATTCCAGGATGTGACCAAATCCACCTGGAGACATCTGGCCACTACGACAGCAGTTCTTCATAAGAACGATAGACTGTACAAAACCCCGGAAGAGGAGCCTTTTGTAGGAGAGCACCCAAAAGCAGACTCAATGGTCCTGACAGCTGCGCATGGCAGGGCACAACAACCACGCCACATGAGTGCCTAGCCACCGGACCCAAAATCAAAGAAGCTGGACCAGATGGAGCGCAAGGTGCACTCGTCGACAACTTGCACCGTTAGGTCACTCAACTTCCTGGCCCACATGGTCACCTACCAAAAATCCCTGTGGGCAAAGGCAGTGGACCTGGCCAAAGCACAGCCAGATTCGGAGGGTAAGGTGGAACTCCTTGCTATGATTCAGTCTGGCATGGACATAGATAAGCACATCCTAAGGAGTTCTTTTGACTCCGCGGATACAGCAGCAAGAGCAGCAGCCACTGGCATTTGCATGGGAGGCATGCTTGCCTCAGGGTTTCGAGGGAATGGGCGGTCCCCTCGGAAACATGAAAGTAAACGGTCGCATTCTCGGCACAGTTCGGCCTCGAACTCTTCTTCAGCCCACAGGTCAAAAAAGAGAAGGCATCACTCGAGGTCGCCGTCTGGTATGTCTGTGCGTCGACGGTCGGTCATTGGGGTCAGTTGCAGTCCTCCATGCCTGCCTTCCAGATCTTCCTGGACATAAGTCTCCACCACTCATTCACACTATTGTGATCTGCGCTGGAGGTACTAGGACCCATCGGGAGCAAACTTTTTGCTGGAGGTTCGGCGCCAGAGTTGGCGCCCGCGGGGCAATGCCTTGAGCCCTGGCTCGTGGGTAGCGACTATCTCGGCGCCACCTCCAACCGCCTTTGAAGTTCCTTTTTTCCCCGGCCACTAGTGCACTTCAGTGACGACGCCGCCCTTGTCGGAGTCAAACTTCAAACTAGCAGCATAGTTTTCAGTTTTATTATTTTGTAGTATTATCTCGATACAGTATAGCTTAAATTTATTCTTATTTTTAAAATAAATACAATAAAGAAGTCTCACCCTACCTTGACAGATCGACCATGAACAGGTCAGGTAGCGGTGGGAGACTTCGTGTAAACTGTTCAATCAGTCAGGCTGGGTCCGGTCCGCCGCCTTCTCGTGGGAGGTCTGACAACAGTCAGTCAATGCCCGGGGATGGCGGTCCCGGAAGCTTATAAAATAAGCAGTGCCTCTCGGCACGTTCGGCCTCGAAGCTCTTCTTGACCCGCAGGTCTAAAAGAGAAGGCATCACTCGAGGTTGCCCTCTGATATGTCTGCGCGCAGACGCTCAGTTATCGGGGCTAGTTGCCGGTCTCCTCCTTCGGAGTCGCCAACCTCTGCTCCTGGTAGCCGACGGCTTCGACATCGGAGCCCTACTCCGCCCACAGGTAGGTCTTCATATGAGCAGTTTCATCAGTGGGCCGCTCTTATGGAGCAATGGGCTCGGAGGTTGGTTCGGCTACCTGGCTCGATCGCTTGGGCCGTCGGGCTCTCTGGGCAACCAGGTAGGGCGGTTGGACCTTCCTGGTCGCTCGGCACCCTCTTCGGTGCCGTCGACTCCGCGCTTAGGTGTTTCCCCCCTCACATGGCTGCGGCGCAGGGGGCCACACTGATGCCCTTATCTCCTGCTCTTCTTCCTTCAAAACCTGTTTTTCGGGGTCTGGGAGTGTTTTCGGCGTCGTGTGGCCTCTCGGCGCCGTCCTCCAGCGTCGATGCTGCGCTCGGCGCCGTGTGGCCTCTCGGCGCCGTCTTCTCGGCGCTGTTTTCGGCACTGCGTGGCCTCGCGGCGTCGTTCTCAGTGCCGTGCGCCTCCTCGGCGCTGGCGGCTCTCAGGGACTCCTCTTTTCACTTGTTTCCTTCTTCCTCCTCTTCTGAATTTCATTCCTTTCCTGTCCATACAGTCCCTCCTGGACTGTCAGGAGATGACATTGAGCCTGACCCAGACCTTCGGTTGGGTGATGAAGTGGACGAAGCAGGATCTATTACTGCTACAGAGCTTGTAGTCAAGGACCTATCCTTTAAGTCTCTGTTGAAAAATCTGAGTTCCACACTTTCTCTCCAGACTACAGACATCGATCCTGGGAAATTGTTGAGACTCCAATATCTTCATGCCTCGGAGATCCCTACGGATTTGACTTCTCCGATTCAGCCTTCATTCGAGACACTGTCTCAAATGGTATGGAATAATCCTGCTCTTACCCCTTCGGTGGCTAAATCCATTGATAGGAAATATTCAGCCCCCAAGGATCGTCCTATTTTGGCATCTCAAGCCTTTGCGGATCCTGTTGTAGTCCTGGCAGAGAATGATAAGGTCATTCTTCCTCAAGCTACTACAGCTCGACCTATTAACAAAGAATCTCGTAAGATAGACACCTTAGGCAAGAGAGTCTTTGCTGCTTCTACTCTAAGTATGCGTGTTGCCAGTTACCAGGTTATTTTTCTCAGTATGAGTATATCCTGTGACATTCTATTAAACAGATGGTTGAAGCCCTACCGAGTCGGATTCAAAGCCAGAGCTTCTTCAAACCATTACCAGAGGTATTGAATCTAATAACCAGCAGGTTAAAGCAGCCATGGATGCTTTGACACTGCTTCCGTTCAGCTGGCTGCTGGTATTTGCACCAGCGTCATTCCTGGCTGCACACTTCAGGCTTCTGATAGTTGGCCAGCAGCAAGCAAGTCATTGCTATGCCCTTGATGGCATATCTTTTGGTCCTCAGGTAGAGCAAGCTCTAGAAGCTACACAAAAGACTAGGTCAGCCATTAGTTGGCTTGGCCCCTCCTGCCCCCCTCGAGAGCATGCCAGTAACGACAGTTTCATAATCGCCAGTCCTTTAGAGGCAGAGGAAGTTTCCATAGAACCAACCTGCCCAACCTCAAAAAAGGCGCAACAAGAAATAGAAAGCTGTACCCAGCCCAGCGCCACCTTTTATGAATTGCCGCCCATGTTCCATCTCAGCGTTCGAGGTGGACTTTTCTCCGCGGTGGGAGGTCGTCTGATGCACTTCTACAACCAGTGGAAGTCCATAACCTCAGACAAATGGGTCCTTGGATAATTCGCGAGGTATTCACTCAATCTTGTGGAGACCCTCGGATAATCCTCCCAAGCGACAGCCCAGGCTGTCAACCCTTCAGTCAGACCTCTCCGCTGAGATTCAGGGCCTTCTGAACAACAGGGCAGTAGAAGTGGTGCCACTGCACCAACGAAACACAGGGTTCTACTCCCATTACTTTCTGGTTCCAAAGAAGTCCGGCGTTATGCGCCCCATTCTAGATCTCAGAAAGCTAAACAAATTTCTCCCCAAGGAGAAATTCAGAATGATTTCTCTGGGAACCCTGTTACCTTTGCTCCACCAACACGACTGGTTAGCCTCCCTAGATATGCAGGACGCTTACCAGCACATTCCTGTTCACCCGAGGCATCACAAATTCCTGAGGTTTGTGGCTCTGGGACAGCACTATCAGTTCAGAGTCCTGCCCTTTGGGCTATCCTCGGCGCCGCAAGTTTTTACAAAATGTTGTGCAGTTCTGCATAGCGCACCTCAGAAAGGTCGGAATTCAGGTGTTTCCTTATCTGGACGATTGGCTTCTAGCAAGTCCTTCCAGGCAAGGGACTCTGGACGCCGTGGAGACGGCCTCGCGCTTCCTTACATCCATGGGAGTTCTGCTCAACCTCAAGAAATCGCAACTGCAGCCCTCCCAGAGGCTCCTTTGTATAGGGACTCTTCTGGACACCTCCTGTGCGAAGGCTTTTCTTCCAGAAGACAGGAGGAACAATATCCTTCAGATGGCCCGTCACATCGGGGAAAACAGCTCAGTCACAGCTCTCTCGATGCAACGGATGCTAGGCCTCATGGCATCCTCAGTGTTCACTGTACCCCTAGCACGTCTGCACATGAGAACCACCCAGTGGATGCTCAGTACTCAGTGGTCCCCAACCACTCACCCGCAGTACTATCTCATCAAGGTGACAGAACCTTTAAGGAGGTCACTCACCTGGTGGTCTCAAGAGAGCAATCTCCTGGAGGGGTATCCCTTTGCTCCTGTGGACCATCAGATCTCCATTACCACGGACGCATCCCTAATGGGGTGGGGAGCTCACTGCCAGGCTCTCCACACTCAAGGTGCGTGGACTCAAGTCGAGTCCCAGCTCCACATAAACGTCCTAGAAATGAGAGCCGTCCTTTATGCGGTCCGAGCTTTGAAGGACATTCTGTGTCACAAGAACATTCTCCTTCAAACGGACAACAAAGCAGTGATGTATTACATCAACAAGCAGGGTGGAGCTCACTCTTACCCCTTATGCAGAGAAGCAATGAGGTATGGGAATGGTGCTTGGAGCACGAGGCTCTAATTCAGCGGTGTATCTGCCAGATGTTCAGAACTGGCAGACCGTCTCAGCAGAACAGAGACAGACCCTCACGAGTGGTCTCTGACTCAACCATAGTTCAGTCACTATTGAAGAGTGGGAACTCCAGACCTGGACCTTTTTGCATCCCCACTCAACGCAAAACTGCCTCTCTTCTGCTCCAGAAATCCAGGGCCTGGCATTTTCTGTCAGGATGCGTTCAGGCTGCGGTGGACAAAATGCTTTCTTTACGCCTTTACGCCTCTTCCTCTAATTCAGAGGGTACTCCTCAAGTTCGAATCCAGGGGACAAAATGATTCTCGTTGCTCCCTTTTGGCCTCGGCAGCTGTGGTTTCCACTGCTCAACAATATGTTGGCAGTTCCTCTGAGACCACTTCCCCTGCAGATGAACCTTTTCACTCAGGGACCGGTGGTCCATCCCAACCTGAGATCACTTCACCTTCACGCTTGGCTCCTGAAGAGGTCAAGTAAACCGTTCAATGTCTCGAAGAGTTTCAGATATTCTTCTGGCTGCACGGAAGCCAGCCTCGGAAAACTTACACAGCCAAGTGGAGCGTTTTTAGCTCTGGTGTGCAAAGTCCTCTTTGAATCCTTTTTCCTGTCCACCAGATAAGGTTTTGGAGTACCTTTTGGACCTCTCAAATTCGGGTCTGCAGTACTCTACAGTCAAAGTTCATCTTAGTGCCATTTCAACTTATCATGAGCCTGTTATTTCCTTAACTCTAGCTCAGTTACCTATGGTTAAGAGGTTTCTTAAGGGGATTCTGTATACCAGACCTCCTACAAGACGTCCAGTCGCAGCCTGGGACATTAATCTTGTGCTAGACATGCTCACTCGGAAACCTTTCGAACCTCTGGCTACTTGTGAGCTAAAATTTCTCACTTGGAAGACTGCCTTCCTAGTGGCCATTACCTCAGCCCGCAGGGTCTCTGAGATACATGCCCTGGTTACAGACCCTCCGTATACTGTGTTCCATAAGGACAAAGTAGTTCTTCGTACTCATCCTAATTTCTTCCTAAGGTTGTGTCAGAGTTTCATCTAAACCAACCTTGGTCCTTCCCTCTTATTTGCTGGACTTCCAAAATGAAGGAGCGTTCTCTTCATTCTTTGGATGTTAAGAGGGCCTTGCGTTTCTATCTGGATAGAACCAAGGATTTTATGAGGCTCAGCAACTGTTCGTTTCCTTCAGTGAGACCCGCTGGGTCAACCTGTCACTATCAGATGTATCTCATCATGGCTAGTGGTGCCTTCGTCACTGCTATTCCATGGCGAGGTTAAATTGGAGGGTGAGTTTACGCTCACTCTACCAGAGCGGTCGCGGCATCCCTAGCGGAAATCCGCAACGTGCCCATTGCAGACATCTGCAATGCGGCCACCTGGAGCTCAGTGCATACTTTCGTTAAACATTATGCACTAGATGTCCATGTCAGATGACATTCTTCCTTTGGCAGAGCCATCCTCAATGGACGTCTGTCCTAAAAACATGAGCTCTTGGTCTCTCCTGCCGCCCTCTCGGGGGATCATTAGCTCGGTACTCTCCCAATAGTGTGATGAGTGGTGGAGACTCATGTCCAGGAAGACATGAAAATTACTTACCTACCGTATCTTGGATCTCTTGACGAGTCTCCACCACTCATTCACACGCCCACCCTCCATCCCCGAGCTCACCTTTCTTGTTGGTCTTCACCCCTCAAATCTTTAGGCTGTGAAGACTTCTTTATTGACCCTTCTTACAGGTGCGCCGGACTATCTTATGTCAGTTTTTAGGTTAGGCTACCCTTCTAGGTTAGTTACGCTGCACCTCCTTGGTAAAAAGGTACTGAGGTGGTTGGAGGGTCGACACCGAGATAGTCGTTACCGCACGAGCTAGGGCTCGCGGCGCCGTTCCAGATGGCGCCGACCCTCCAGCAAAAAGTTTGCTCCCGATGGGTCCTAGTGCCTCCGGCACAGATCCCAGTAGTGTGAATGAGTGGTGGAGACTCGTCCAAGAAGATCAAGAATTACGGTAGGTACGTAATTTTCATTTCTTTCCCGCCGTTAGCTCGTGGAACCACCTCGTGGTAAAGTTCACTGCTCATCAGTAGTTCTACCGTAGTTTTTTTCTTGATTTATTCAAATAATTGTCAACTTTTTCGGTGGTCTATGTCATCCCCTACACCCTCAGAGCACAAGAATAAGTGCGACTCATGTGGCGTCCAACTCCCACACAAGGACGGTCACTACCAGTGCCCCTTCTGTCTAGGCCCAGATCACCCCATGGAGAAGTGCCAGCATTGCCTGAAATTCAATGTCGCCACCCACAGACGGAGGCAGCAGTCTCTGGAGGCCCACATCCTTAAAAAGAAGATGACCTCCATGGAGAAGGAGCTGAAAAAGCTTAGTCAGGCCTCAACTTCCCCCTGAGGGCCACCGTAAAAAGAAAGATAAGGAGAAGCACTGGGACCGGGACTCCTCTTCCTCTACAGTGACTTCAGCTGGAGTTGCCGTCTTAAAGGTAACGTCCCCCCGGGGGACCGCTCCACGACACCAAGAGGGCTTGACCCCACCCTCTGGCTCACCAGTGCTCTTCCGCCTGCCTCCTGCTAAGTGACCTCCACCCCAGTAAGACCGCGCGCTGCGGGCTCACTGGTGTGAGTGGCTTCGGCAAAGCCAGGCGTCAGCTCCTCTGACACCCGCCTGGAGAAGACTGCTAAGTCGCTTGACCCTTCGGGGCAGCGCACGGCCCCTGTTCCGTCCGACCAGACCGCTCTCCCATCGTGGCCTGCCTCGGGTGACGTTTCCGCTAAGTCGGATGACGGCTCCTCCGACATCTGCCCGGACTCCGCCGTTAAGTCGAACGTCGGACCTTCCGACGCTCGCACGCCATCAGAGCCAACACCGGACTCTTAAGTCTCTGTTCACCGTCCCTGGCTCCCCACAGCCTTCGCTGCATTCCAAGGCTCCAGCGTCTCCTCAGCTGACCCCGGGGATTTTACCCCCCTTCTCCGGGCGATGCCGGGGATCCTAGCATGCTCCCGTCAGGTCTCCCTCCCACTGGGCCAGACGACCTGATGTTGGTCCCTTGGACGCCGGTTCTCCTGTCGCCGGGTGACATCTCTCTCCCAGATGCCACCCCCAGTCTGGGCCTGCGGCCCACTGGGCCTCCGGTCCCAGGCCCGCCTGCTGGGTGCCCTATCAGGCCGTCTGCCCGGCAGATCCCCCGTCCCTGGGTATCCGACTCCGTCTTTTCCGATGCCGTCGTACCCAGGTCCGCAGTATCCAGCTCCACAGTACCCGGCGCCACAGTACACGGTGCCTCACTAGCCGATGCCGGGTTTCCCGCCGTCGGGGTATGGATACGCGCAGTACGGATATGCCCAGTATCTGTAACCCTCCTTCACCGCCCCCTCAGCCACCGGTGGATCTGAAAGGACTCTGGCCTCCTGGTGGGATGAGGCCAAGGCTCAGCTCACCAGGGAGGTAGAGAGCCGTATTCGGACAACTGTGCCGGTTTCGGTCCCCATACGTCGGAGTCAAGAGACTCCCTCCCCATACCCGGATACCAGAGACCAGCCCTCAAGTTCCCAGGGCAGGGCAGGATATGCTTCCCCAAGGGCTTCCTAAGGGGTCCATTCCCCACATCGGGAAGAGGAGTCTTCTTCCTCTTCAGAAACCTCAGTCGACTCCGATGGTTGTTCCGACCCGGATGACGAGCCCCGCTCTCCGGATAAGCCCAGGCCGAGGACTCCTCCGAAATCTCCTCCGGAGGATCCTTCTTTCATGGAGTTGCTGTGCAACATCCAGGCCGTCCATCAGTGGCATTCCTTGGAGCCAGATCCACAGTGTAAGAAACTCACTGCGCACCTGGATCTGCCCGAGATCGGCTTTTGCTGTGTGGTTGCAGCATCATGCCTGGCTCCGTAGGTCAGGATTGGTCTCGAAGGTGCAGTCTGCTATCCAGGATGCGCCCTTCAGGGGTTCGGTGGCAATGTCAAAGACATCATCACCGATCTGCAGGAGAAGGGGACTGCACTGAAGTCTGTTGACTCCATGTACAAACCCCCTCAGACACAGCGTCGTCCCTTTCGCAGGACGCGAATTGCAAAGGCGAAACCTCAGGGAAAGCGGACAACAAACGCCGGACCCTCTGGCTGCGCCAAGCCCCCACCCAAAAAGCAAAGGGGACTTCAGTGGCAACACTGCCTCACACCACCTAACTCCTTTCTTCTCCCACAGGCTCTGGGCCTTCCAGAGGAACCGGTAAGAGGTACATTCTCCCTCCACCTACTGGGTTGGAAGAGGATCACTTCAGACACTTGGGTGCTCCAGCTGATTGCAGAAGGACACTCAATAGAGTTTCTTTGGAAGCTTCCTCAACCCCCCAGGTCATCTTACTCCCCAGAACGTCTTCTTTTGGTTCAGGAGGAAATAGCCGCTCTTTTCGTGAAGGACGCGATAGAGCCTGTTCCTCCCCATCTTCGGGGGACGGGATACTACCACTTCTTCCAGGTCCCAGAGAAGTCAGGAGATGTGAGACCGATTCTCGATCTCAGTTCCCTGAACTTGTTCATGGAGTACAAAAGGTTCAGGATGCTCTCTTTGCAGGGCCTCCTGCCCCTTCTTCGGCCGGGATAGTGGCTGTGCGTTCTGGATACACAGGATGTTTACCTGCATATCCCTATCCGCCCTTCCCACCGCAGATACCTACGTTTTGCGTTCCAGGGGGACCACTACCAGTTCAAGGCCCTCCCATTTGGTCTCTCCTCGGCACCCCGAGTGTTTACCAAATGTCTTTCGGTGGTAGCGGCCTTCCTGCATATCCAGGGGGTGCAGGTTTTCCCGTACCTGGACAATTGGCTCCTGGCGGCCTCGTCCAGGGAGGAACTCCTGCGCTTCCTTTCCCTTACCATGCAGGTTTTTGCCTGCCTGGGTATTACCGTTAACCAGACCAAGTCCCATTTGATTCTGTCCCAGAGGCTCCAGTTTGTCGGGCGATCCTGGACACGACCTCTGGCATGGCTTTCCTGCCACTGGACAGGGCAGCCACACTCCAGGCTCAGGTCAGCCTGCTGTCCAGCCGCAGGTGGGTCAGCACAAGATCGGTCCTTCACCTCCTCGGGCTCATGGCAGCTGCGATTCCGACAGTCCCTCATGCTCAGCTCCACATGAGAATCTCTCAGTAGACACTTCGGTCTCAGTGGGATCAGCTGGTGGATGACCTTGATCAACTCGTTCTGGTCTCCACTCCTGTGGTTCGGGACCTGCAGTGATGGATGGTTCAAGAGAACCTTTGCTGGGGAGTTCCCTTCTGCCTTTCTCCCCCCCCCCTCCCAGACGCTGACTACGGACGCCTCGGGCGAGGGTTGGGGAGCCCACCTCGGGCCTCGCAGGACCCAGGGCTCCTGCTCCAAGCTCGAGAAATCTCTCCAAATCAGTGTGCTCGAGCTGCGGGCTGTGCTGTATGCTCTTCAGGCTCTGCATTTGCATCTGCTTCCCGGGCATCTGGCTGTCCAGATGGACAATGTGTGTAGTCTGGTACATCAGCAAACAGGGAGGAACTTGTTCTTACCCTCTTTGCAGGGAGGCAATGCGGGTTTGGGATTGGGCAGTGCAGCACAACCTTCACCTCACGGCAATTCACATCCCAGCGGTTGAGAACACGTTGGCAGATCGGCTCAGTCGTTCGTCGGCTCTCACTCATGAATGGGAACTGGATCAGGGGGTAACAGACAATATCTTCCTACGTTGGAGAACACCACCTGTTCACATCCCACCACAACGCAAAACTTCCCAACTTCTGCTAGCTCACTCCAGGGCACGGCATTTTTTGGAGAGACGCTCTGTCTCTAGACTGGAAGGGAAGATTCATCTTTGCTTTCCCTCTGATCCCCTTGATTCCGAGGGTCCTACAGAAACTCAGTTCAGAGGGAGCTTGAATGATTCTGATCGTTCCTTTCTGGCTAAGGCAGGTTTGGTTCTCTCTTCTGCAACAGTATTCAGAGGAACCTCCTCTTTTTCTTCCTCTGTTGCAACTTTTGCTGACCCAGGATCAGGGGACCCTGGTCCATCCAGGCCTCAAGTCCCGTCAGTTGCACGCATGGCTCCTGCAGATGTAGCTCAAGCCAGATTTGGGGTCCCCCCTCCCCCGAGTACCTGAGATTCTGGTGGAGGCCAGGAAACCCTCCACTAGATCTTCTTATGCCATGAAATGGAAACGGTTCACTATCTGGGCCGCGTCCAAAGATCTCGAGTCTTTCTCATGCTCTGTTGGACGGCTTCTAGATTACTTGCGGCTACTCTTCGATCTGGGTCTCAGTCACTCTTCCCTGAAGGTTCACATGGGGGCCATTTCAGCCTACCATGTCCCGTTTGTAGACAGGAAGTTCGCTCAGCTGGAGGTCTCTAATACCTTCCTTAGAGGAGTCCTCCACTTGAGACTCCCTGTCCGGGTTCCTGGCCCTCCTTGGGATCTGAATTTTATTCTCGAGAAGCTTACTCTGCCTCCTTTCGAACCGGCAGTCTCCGCAGCCCTGAAGTTCCTCTCATAGAAGACTGTCTTCCTTGTGGCCATTACTTCCGATCGAAGGATTTCTGAGCTCCAGGCCCTCGTGCAAAATCCCGTATTTGATTTTCCACAAGGAACATGTGGCTGTGCGTACCAACCCTAAGTTTCTCCCCAAGGTGGTAGCGGAATCTACGCTGAATCAATCCATTGAGTTACCTGCTTTCTTTACGCAGCACTCCAATCAAGGGGAGTACCTCCTGCATACTCTGGATGTCCACCAGATTCTGAGATACTACACCAACTGGATGAGGGATCTCAGAAAGACTGATCAACTGTTTGTCTGTTTTGCTCATAAAAGAGAAGGCAGTGCTGTTTCCAAGCAGTGCCTGTCAAAATGGTTGGCTCATTGTATCACTTTCTGTTATGACAAGTACAACAAGACCCTGCCAGGTCAAGTCAGAGGACACTCCACCAGAGGGGTCGCTGCCTCTGCGGCTTGTTTCAAGAACGTATCAGCGGCTGACATTTGTTCCGCTACAACTTGGACTTCTGTCCATACCTTTAAGAAACATTACAGTTTGGAGATTGCCTCTCGCCGTAGAGCAGACTTCGGGTTGGCTGTTCTCCAGGGTCTCCTTTCCGAAGGCCTTCACAGTCAGAGGGTCTACTTCTGAGTAGTTGTCCTCCTCCCGTTTGCTTCTCCTTGTTCCAGACTGCTGCTTGGGACTCCGTAAATATGTAATTACCTACTGCAAGAGCCCTCTCAAAGTAAGATAGTACAGTTATCTAAGAACTTACTGTAACAGTAGATCTTCGAGAGAGGCTCTTGCGCGATAGGCTCCCGCCTCCATCCCTAAGCTTTTTCAGCTCCTTTTTCAGGATGGGAAATATCCGCTTCTCTCTTGTCTCGCCTTTTGGCCTTTGGCAGGAAAGAACTGGAAGGCGGGCGTGAGGGACCGGCCCTTTATACTGACGTCATATGACATCGGTCACCTGACGTGGGTCGGTCCACCACCAGAGACTGCTAGCTAGAAATTTTTCCGTGGGGTCCTGACGTCTGCTGGCATCAGTCCTATATGTAATTACCTACTGTAAGAGCCTCTCTCGAAGATCTACTGTTACAGTAAGTTCTTACGTAACTGTACTTTCCTGATGTAGCCAGAGCCCTCCCCTGCACCATGCTTTAAACCACTCATTGAAGGACCTGGTGCAGAATGCCCTAGCCTTCCCCCAGCTGTGCATGAACCAGCACCCAAATGAAGATCACTGTGCAAACTACCTGCTTCAGGCCCCTCCCCAGCTCACTAAAGCTATCTTGCAGTACTGCTACAGCTTCTCCTGCCAGATCATTCATCCCCAGGTGGACGACAACATTCAGCTCCCTCTGTGCCCCCTCTTCCCTGATGTTTTCCAGGATCTGCCCTCCAGTTCCAAGCACCTGGAATGCAGTGTACTACCTTGTCCCTTCCTTCTCCTGCCCCAACTCAGTCTTCTTTACTGTGGAGTCCCCCACAAGCAAGTGCCTCCTCCTTAACCGGAGCACTCTCCCACCCTCTGTGGGGCCTGCTCCCTTGAGGACCCCCACCTCTTCTCTTACTACTGCTTCAGGTTCCTCCTCTTGGCTTCCCCGTCCTGCCAGAATGGTGAAGGAATTGCACAGCAGTAAGGACTGAGGAGTGCTCCCTCCCCCCCACACACACACTCTCGGAGCCAACCAAGGTCCAGCCGCTCTGCCTTCCTGCTGGCATTCTTTGAGGAAGCATTGGCAAACTAGGTGGCCCCTGGGTGAAGCCGCTGTTTGATTGACTCAGTGTGCATTGTGCCATGCCCAACTTTGCAAGATACCTTGCCATGTTGGGTCAAGATAACACTTTTTACTTTGCTGTTTATCAGCACAGACTTGTTGTATGTTTTACATTTAGATACAGATACATATGTATATAAACATTGAGTGGTTTATGCAAATGCAATAAAACTTGTGTTTCTAAACGTTTAGGAGTGCTGTTGGGTATTGCTATTCGAACTGGCAGTCCTCTAAGCCTTAACTTGGCAGAACCAGTGTGGAAGCAGCTGGCTGGGATGAACTTGACAATTGCTGATCTCAGCGAGGTAAAAATTCTATTCCCTATGAAGCATTCCAGTTTGTGTGTGTATATGCATATTGATTATATGATTTATCCCATGGTGGAAAAGGTGCTGAAACCTAGGGATATTGTTTTTCAGTAGAGTTTGGCCTATGAATCTGCTTCTGTGAAATCTTACAGGTCTTTCTTTTCTATAATTAGTATCTGCTTGATTTTTATGGTTATGATTATTTCGTCATAGTAATGTTTTATGACGACTTTTTGGTTTATATACGGGATTACTTATTGATATATTTTATAGAAACATAGAATTTGACGGCAGATAAGGACCGCTTGGCCCACCCAGTCTGCCCATTTCCCTACCTAATGGATAAGCTGCAGGTCCTAGTTAACCAGCAGCCTACTTCTTTCTACCCCCTCAGATTTGCCTTATGACTGTCCCATGCATGCTTGAATGCAACCACTGTTTTTGACTCCACAACCTCCTCCGGAAGGCCGTTCCATGCATCCACAACCCCCTCTGTGAAAAATTACTTCTTTACATTACCTCTGAGCACCCCCCAATCTTCAAATTGTGCCCCTTGTTCTTGCACACCTCCTTTTTGAAAGATGCTACCCTCTGGGACTTTGTTGATTCCTTGAGGTACTTGAAAGTTTCTATCCGTCCCCCCTTTCCTCGAGGCTATACATATTAAGCTCCTTTAGTCTCTCTCCATATGTCTTCTGGTGCAGACCCTGCACCATTTTAGTTGCCCTCCTCTGGACAGCTTCCGTCTTCTCTGTGTCCTTGCAGAGATGGGGTCTCCAGAACTGCACACAGTACTCCAGATGGGGTCTCACCAGCTGTCTGTACAGAGGGATAACAACTTCCTGTTTTCTACTGGTGATGCCTCTCCCTATGCATCCCAATATCCCCCCGGCCCTCCTTACTGCCCTCTCACATTGCTTGCCCACCTTTAAGTCATCTGATATGACTACCCCCAGGTCCCTTTCCATTTTTGTTGTTGTTAGTATCTCACCCCCTATTGTGTACTCTTCCCCTGGGTTTTTGTTTCCCAGGTGCATTACCTTGTACTTCTTAGCATTGAATCTAAGCTGCCATACATTTGACCATTTCTCTAACCTTGCCAAGTCCCTTCTCATCCTTTCCACCCCACCTTGTGCATCAACTCTGTTGCAGATCTGTGTGTCATCTGCAAAGAGACATACTTTTCCTTCCAGTCCCTCTGCAATGTCGCTTATAAAGACACTGAAGAGGACCGGTCCTAATACTGAACCCTGTGGTACCCCACTAGTAACACCCTTTCTTCAGAGTGGACTCCATTTACTATTACCCTCTGTGTCCTATTCTCCAGCCAATTCTTTACCCAGGCTATCATCTTGGGACCCACTCCCAGGCTGGCTAAGTTGTATATTAATCTTTTGTGTGGGACTGAGTCAAATGCCTTGCTAAAGTCTAGGTAGGCCATGTCCACAGCCCCTCCCTGATCTACTACTTTGGTCACCCAGTCAAAGAAATCTATTAGATTCATCTGGCATGACCTTCCTGCTGTGAATCCATGCTGCCTTGGGTCCTGTGCCCCTCTGGCCTCTAGATACTCGACAGTTCTTTCCTTCAGAAGTGATTCCATCATTTTCCCTATCACTGAGGTTAAACTAACAGATAAAAAATTAACCTTCTGTGAAATGGTGTGTAGTTTTGAGAGGCAGGTTTCTACTGACGTGTGGTATTTTTTTTTAAATGTGATTCACTGTTGTTTTATGAACAACACTGAAATCTCATTGCTTCTTGTTCATGGAAACAGATTTGCTTCTCCTCAGTTTACCCCACAATCTATGCTACAAATTGTGCAGGGTGGGGTAATTTAATTGACCTGTAAACACTGCAGTTTCTAAACTATTCAGTAATGGAATCTGTTTCTCAAAAGTCACTACAGTCTGATATTCCGTGGAGTTCAAAACCCTGATTATGGAAGGGTATTTCCCCCATTTTATATAACCATTTTGTTTGACTGACGTTAGTAGCAAAAATATTGCAGCATGATTTGGTGCCAGCTTTTTAGTACGATGCAGGTGTGTGGAAAAAGGCAGAAAACAACCCTGCCAAATTGCTTGAAAGCAAATTCAGTTGTTCCCAAAGTTGCAGTGCATTAAGTAAGTAATAACCCACAACAGGGTGTGGGTTTATTGAGGCATGAGGCAGCAGGCCAAGTGTCCTCACAGCGCCCCAGGCATGGATCAAATGCCTGTAACCCCACACACCCTGTCGTGGCTTATAGTACTTAAAACATGGGTTATGTTTAAACGAGGGGAAGAACACATAAAGGGCCTTTCCCCCTATTTAAAGAGCAAAAAAGGCACTATATCCTGCCATCTTGCAAAATAGTCCCAAAGAATGCATAACTGAGTTCTGTTATGCACATACAAATGTCACAAACACAGTACTGACAGGATTTGTGACATTTGTTGTGTATAATATACACTGTTACAGTTCAAATGCCCCTTTCTTTGCTAGCTCCCCCCCCCCACGTACACACATATCCAACAGCATTGGTCTATTTCTGTGGGGTTCCACCCCACCCCCCAATTAAGACAGAGACAGGAGAGAGCACAACTTTAGAGGGCTGAACACAGAAGTCAGGGAACAGTAAAGGGACTTTACATTACTTTTACTCCATGTCACTTCCCACTTTAGGCAAGGCAAATTTTATTTGTAGAGTGCCAAATCCCAGAGGCTCTGGGCACTTCACATAAGATAAAACAAAAAAAGTAACACAGGTACATGAGACAGGTAGAATAAATACATAAATAATATAAAATTAAGTCAGCAGCTTTATATAAAACAGCACAGCACTGGTCAGACTACTTCACTCAGGAAGGCCAGGGCGAAAAGATGGGCCTTGAGACCCTTTTGAAAACCTCAACCATTGGGCCTCCCTAAGAGATGAAGGTAGAGCGTTCCACAGGACTGGCCCGGTGACACTAAAGGCCCTGTTGCTGGAAGTTTTCAGCCTAGTCCTGGGAACCTCATGGAGGCCTCTGGTTGAGGAGTGGAGGAAGTGGGGCAAGTTGCAGGGTGTTAGGAGCTCAGTCAGGTAGCCAGTTTAGCAGGTCACTGTCACTCTGTCTGTAAGTCAACACTTTCAAACGAGCCGAAACCAGGGGTTCACTGCTCGCTGCCCCCCCCCTTCCCGCGCATCCCCATGTGGCGGTCTCTCTCTCTCCCCCACTTCAAAACATCAGGGGAACTGGTCTGCCCCAGGCACCAGGAGAACTTTCTGATTCCCTTGTCACCCGCGACTCCACCCAATAATGCAAAGTATCCCATGGCAGGAGAGGTCTGCTCACGTACCACACAGAGACACATGAGAGACTGTGAGAGTGAGATACCTACTCTCTTAAGCAGTGTTGCACTTTGTATGCACCCCAAAGTAAAGGAGAGAGAGAGAGTGAGTGAGCGAACAGGGCATCATCCTGTCACAGCCACACAGAGGGACAGCGGTCATGGAGCTTGGTCAGTGGCCCATCGGAGTGCAGGCCCGCACAGTTCGGTGACTACCCGTACCCACCCGCCGCCCACCGTCACTCACCACTCACACAAACAGGAACACAGATCAGTGCCCAGGTTTTGCTCACTGTCGTTCTCTCTGCTGCGCATCCCTTGCTATCACTGACTAACATTTTGACGTGTCCTGCTCTCGGTGAGCAAAGGATGGGGGACGGATATTGTCGGGGCGTGGGGGAAGTTTCTCTCTCTCTCTCTCTTTCCTGCTCACAAACACTGCTGGGGACTGCTCCGCTCTTCCCCCACCCGAGTCCTGCGTTACATGCTCACTATCTGCTACATACATGCCGCTTTCTGACACTTCTGGATACACTGTCACTGCTACTGCTCGGAACACTGACCGTTATCACCTTCTGTCTCTCACTCATCACCTACACCGAGTCAACAGATGGAAGACGGAGAAAGAAGAGACTACAGGATTTATTCTTGGAAGCAACACCGAAACGCACTGCTGCGATCAGAAATGCGCTATCAGTGTGTCTGGCTGTCACTCTCTCTGGTGGTAGGGAACAGCAGCATATAGAAACTGGCAATGTCCTGCACTCCACATGGGCTGGGGGTACAGCTGGAAGTGCTGCTTCATCACAGCACTTATGTTACAGAACAACAGGGGACTTGAAGACACTGCTATAGCTCTCGCTTGCTTACACAAGATTTTAAATGGCTGCCACTGAGGGTTGCCTTGCTGGGCATATAACGAGTTCGGTCAGGTGTCTGACCAGTGAAACTTCCTGATGAACAAATCCATGTTATAAGAAGTGTTTGGTTAGAAGTAGAATTAACACTGGATCTTATCTGTCAGTCTTCACCATTCACCACTATTGGGTATAAGCCAGAGGATTAGGATCCGCGGGAACAATTTTTATTTTTTTTTGCAGGAGGAAGAGCCGGCGCAGAAGGCAGTTACCTCGCCAGCGAGACATATTACATGGCGCTCATGGGTTATGAGTAACTGCCATGACACCTCCTCAGCCCCAGTTCTGTTTCTCCCGCCATCGAGAGAGGACCTCATGTGGAAGCTTCGAAGTGAGACTGCGTCAGCGGCCTAGTCTGTCGACTCTGGCTCAAGTTCTGCTCGCCTCCATGCTCAGTGTCATCTCCTAGTAAGATCTTTCCTTTTAATTTTGACGATGCCGAGTACCTTTGTTTTGTTTGTTGTGTTTTTGTGCGGTTACGTCTCGTTCAGGGGACAAAAAGAAAACTTCTAAGGCAGGTTGGCCTCCTATGCGGCGGTGTCCCTGCGGCCGACTTTTCTCCATCACAGACCAGCATGACCGGTGCTTGACCTGCCTCGGCCCCAACCACAACATGGATTGTTGCGAGGACGAGTGCTGCCAGCTTTCGGAGGACAGGCTCGCACTCTGGAAGTCAAGGTCAGCTCTTTTTCTTTTCCCTTACCATGCAGGTTTTTGCCTGCCTGGGTATTACCGTCAACCAGACCAAGTCCCGTTTGATCCCGTCCCAGAGGCTCCAGTTTGTCGGGCGATCCTGGCCCTTCCTCCCGGTGCCCTCCCGGTCCTATACGGCCCGCAGAGGAGGGGGGCCCCCGGCCATTCTAGCCTTGCTTCAGTGGGGGCCCCCACCCATTCTAGCCTTGCTTTGGCGGGGGCTTCTTCCACGGTGCAGGAGGCCCCATCTGGTCCCCTTGGCGGCCAGGTGGGAGGCACTGTCTTGAAGGCTCCCCCGGCGTCATGCTCTGGGTCCTGTGGGCACTTTCCAGCATCATCTTCAGCATCGTCTGTCAGTGCCACCCCTGACTCTGGTGCTGCTTGCGGCACTGAGAGTCGGGGTGGCACCAGGCCGGCCTCCGGCGCCGCTTCTGACTCCGGCACATTCACGGTACCAGTAACAGAGGCAGCACTGTGGGCAGCATGGGGCCAGTCTGCAGTACTGTTCACGGTGCTGCCTCTGACTCTGGTGCTGTTCACTGCGTCAGGGATGGGGCGGCACTGCTCGCAGTCCCGGGAGGGATCGAGGAGTCGTCTCTGTTCGGGCCTCCTCCTCGGGAGGATGATTCCGAGGCTGATCTGGATTGGCGGCCTGATTCCTTGGATTCCTCCATTTCCAGCGCCTCAGCCTCCCCCGGGGGCAGATTCTGCTAGTTCCTGGGTCAGTGGAACTGATCAGCCCTCGGATACCCGGGGGGGGGCACCACAGGGCAGCCTGGAGCCAGTGACCTGTCTGCCCCCTCGGGGGACATACCCCCTGCTGTGATTGTAATGGCCTGCCCGACTTCTGGGCGGGCTGGGATGTCCCAGGCAGGAGAGGGCGCTCCACCACTGACTGTCTCCTTGGAGTCGGCTGCGAGATGCTGCTCCCTCAGCTGATGGTGAGGAAGAGGGCTATCTCTGAGTCCAAAGGGTTGAGTGGACTCCGTTCAGCACAACAATCTCCCCTGGGAGCCCGCATGGGCTCAGGGAGGACCCGTAGCATTGGGACAGTCTTCTCCCCCGAGGTCCACCCAGGAGGGACATTTTCTTTGGAGGTCAGGGGCTGCCCTTTTGAGCTCATGCTGCCCCAGTCACCTTGTGGGAGGAGTTCTTCTCTCGGGCTCAGCTCTGGCCATTCCAGCTCAATTGAGTGGCCTTTGTCTGCTGGGACCACCGGGACTCTTCCTCCCACGGAGGTGCTTGGCCTCCGTGCCTCAGCCAACCCCTCCCTCTCTCCCAGGTTCTCTGGTCCTACGGGGCCACTTACCTGGGAACAGTTCAGGGCCACGGCTGCACTGTACCCTGTCTACTTCTAAGCCATCGACAAACAGATGTTCGACCGCTCCCCAGTGCAACCTGACCCTGTCTCTCCAAGCTCGTTGGCTGCCTTGTCTTCCTCTAAGGGAGAGGAGTTCTCCGCCCATCTTTCCCCAGCAGCTGATCTCTCTAGTTATCAGTGTTTCTTGTTGGGGTTGCTTAACAAGCTCCACATTTCCACCTTAGGAGAACACAATCCGGACTGGTCAGCGTGGGCCTTCTTGGGCGAGTACAGTGCGGCTGACCTTTTGGGCCCCTCCTGGCCTGCTACCTTCCGGGAGGTGTCGCAGCAGATCTGGTGACGTCCCTTTGCCCCAGCTCCTGCAACAAGGGACCTTTGCCAGAAGTATTGCGCCCCCCTGGGTTTTCCAGGAACTCTGCCTCACCCTCCTTCGGGTGTGACACTCTTGGACACCCCCTCTGAGCATAGAAGCCCGAGCTGTGACCGACCCCCAGATTCAGACTCAGTTGAGTTTGATTTTTGGGGCAGGAGAATTTTCTCCTCAGCGTGGATCTCACTCTTTGTGGCAGCACATCAGCCCACCATGCTACCTACAACAGGTACTTGTGGTCACTTTTAGGACAGGTTCTAGCCTCCTTGCCTGATTTAGAGGAAATCAGACAAGCCATTGCCCTCCCCGCGCGAGGCCTGGAGTTTGCAAGTTACCAAGCAAGGGCATTGTACAATGTCAAGTGAGGTGGCCTCCAGGATTGTGGAGACAGTGATCTGCATCAGGCGGTCGGCATGGCTTTGTGTCTCCCGGTTGTCACCCCTGGCCCAGTGTAGGATGACTTCCTCCGCCTTCCCGAAAACACATCTTTTCTCCCATAGGGTGAGACGAGAGCTTCAGGGGCACCTTCCTTCTCTGCGAGGAGATCCTCGCCTCACCCAGATCAGTCACAGTCCTGCAGGGGTTCTCTCCTCTGATACCTCCCCCACTGGAGGCTGAGGGACACCCTCCCTTAGGGAGGTGCTGGGCCCCCTTTGGGGGGCTCGATACTCACCTAGTAGTGATGAATGGTGAAGATTGACACTGATAAGATATGAAAATTACGTACCTACTGTAATTCTTGATCTTTCTGTGTATCGTCACCAATCATCGCTAAATCCCGCCCACCTTCCCCTCTGGGGCCTCAGTCTCTGGGCAAGTTCCTCCTCCCTGTTTGTCTTCCATTGGATTGTGGTCTTAGCATCTCTTCCCTCCCCTTCCTTCTCGAATCAAGGGGAGATTCCTCTAGGTAGGCAAGCAGGGAGGGTTGTGCTGCTGGGGATCGCAGGAACTCTCTCCCTCTCCTTCAACCCAGGTAACTCTTGGTGCTCTAACTCCCTGTCTTCCTTGAGGGAGAGCCCGGGGGTGGAGCTCTTCTCTTGATCCCCTCAGTTATTTCCCCTCAAAAAAAAAAATAGTTTCCCCCCCTCCGGTTCCTCCTCTGGAGGTACCCTACTTTCCAAACATTCTATCCCTACCCTAGGGTGTTCTTAGGGCACCTTTTAGCAGTCCTTCTGCTTTAATAGTTTTGTAAGAGAGGAAGACACCTCCAGCCCTAATCCTTGGCCTGCCTCTACCTCTCAGTGGTGCCATTCCTCCAGCCTTGATGCCCGCTAGCTTGCCTTAAATCTGTGGCTTGCCTTCTCAAACAGTCCAGGCCGATAGCATGGGGGGGGCAGTGTCTCCTCCTTTCTTTCTCCCCCCCTTCTCCACCCATTCCTTTTTGCCCAGAGATTGGGGCCCCCAATCCCTAGGTTTTCTTCTTCTTTCCTGTCTTCTCTGCAGCATATTTCTCCTTTTAGTGTTATATCCTTTTCTTTTTCTGTCCCTCTGGCTCCTTTGCCCACCCTCCCAACCCTCCTTACTTTTCTGTCTCTTGCCGGCATGCAGAACTGGGGCTGAGGAGGTGTCGACAACAGTTACTGGCCAACCCACGAGCGCCATATAATATGCTGGCCTCGAGGGTGGCGCCATCTCTTTGTCAGCTCCTCCTTCTGCAAAAAATAAATAAATAAATGCTCCCGCAGGGTCCTAATCCTCCAGTTTATACCCAATAGTGATGAATGAAGATACACAGAAAGATGAAGAATTACGGTAGGTATGTAATTTTCATTTGCCTCTACTGGGGAGACTAATATAATCAACTGGTTTAGCACTGCAAGTAGAAAAATGTAGATTAAAACCACAGGGATCCCTCAGTTATGCTTAACAACTGCATCATTCCCCTACAATAAGCCATCCCGGAGCGTTCACATTTTATGCTAATTAGAGAATTTTAGAATGAACTTCAAACTCTGCTGTGTGGTAAATTTCACCCCTGCATTCTATTGTCAGATTTATTTCTCCACCTGAAGGAAGCAGTTATCCCTGTTTTCTCTTCAACTGCAGAGTCTATTACGGTTTACTATTTTATTAGTTTTCAGTTTTACTCGATACTCTGCGATAGGGTATATTTTAGTAAAATTATTCTGATTCTCCAGTAATCTGCAATAGGGTGTATTTTAGTAAAATTATTCTGATTCTCCAGTTCTGCATCAGTTCCCAGGAACTGGAGGAGATCATTTTACGGTGCAGTTCCTGACTTTAGGGAACTGCCTTCTTTTTTATAAAAAAAAAAAAGGGGGGGGGGTTCTTTTGCTGTTTAAATTATCACTTAGCAGTATTTTGTGTGGCTATTCTTGGTTCCTTTTCTCAGGAACTGAGGCAATAGTTTGACTTTAATTATTTGTTTGAACACCATTAGGTGTTTAAGTATCATGGTTCTTTTTTCAAATGGAACCAAACCGCATTTGTAATTTTTAAATTCCTTTTTTCTAATACAGGTTTATTACAGTGGTAAATTACTGTTTTTCTTGGGAACCGAAACATCTTCCAACAGTCGTTAGTGTTTGGCATGACTGACAGGCCCTTGATAAATAAAGGAAATCCACCGTTAAACCTGAATGTCAATGACCTAAGAATTAGGCTACAGCATTTAGATCCCAATAAGACCGGGGCTGGATGGAGTACATCCCGGGGTACTTAAGGAACTTGCTGATCAAATAGCTGGCCCAACTATGATGTTGCAGACATCCCTAAACAAGGGGCAAGTGGTTGACAGTTGGAGAGAGTCCACTGTCATACCCATCTACAAAAAAAAGGCTGTAAAAAGGAGAGTAAGAATTACAGATATGTAAATTTAACATCTGCTTTAGGGAAGGTTTTAGAAAGAATATTGAAGGAGGCAGTCGAGGACCACATTGGGAGGGAGGATTTACAGGACAGAACACAGTGTGGTTTTACTAAAGGTAGATCTTGTTAAACGAATTTGATGGAGTTCTTCGGTAGGGTTAGTAAGGCACTGGATAACGAGTACCTTGTGGACTTGATCTTTTTAGACTACACTAAGGCCTTTGACAAGGTACCACATTGGGAACTTTTAGAGGTGCTGTAGAACACAGTGATACACACACATATTGTGGCTTGGATAAATTTGTGGCTCACTAATAGGAGACAACAAGTAAATCTGAGGGTGAACAAGTCAGAGTGGGTAAATGTCAAGTGGTGTGCCACAGTAATCTGCACTGGGACCATGTCATTTTAACATCTGTGACTTGTGGGGAGGGAGTCTGGATATCCAGGTTTGCAGATAATACGAAAATTGGCTCAGTGGTACATAATTTGATGGACACCAAAATATTTACTTGGTATTACTTGGTTGAATCAGACAAAGAAGGCATAAGCCCATTTAATTGTCTCCTACAACAGTAGGTTTACTTTTTCAGAGTTTCAGTTAGCGGTAACTCATCCAAGGATATTTTAAATTTTTCAAAATCAGTAGCTTGTACTATGTTAGATGGTAAGGACTTCCATGTTATAATTGTTCTAACAGTGTAAAAGTTTAATCTTTTTACTATATTAGCTCTTGGCTCACATAGCTGTTTTTTATGTGATCTGAGATTGTTATTTATGAGGTTGAACACTATACCACATTGTTCCATTAGAGTTGGGTTCTGTAATATTGTATAAAGTAAAAGCAAATCACCCCCTTTTCTTCTTGTTTCCAGTTTGAATAGTTTTAGTTTGGTTAAATGCTCTTCATATGATACTCTTCTCATACCTTTAATAAATTTGGTTAATTTCCTTTGAGTTTTTTCGATGAGACAAATATCTCTTTTGTGATAGGGATTCTATAGCAGGGACCCATAATCTAAGTGTGGTATAATATAGGTCTTGTATGACTCGAGTAAAGAATCCTTGTTTCTCGTGACAAAGGCTTTTTTTATGGATCTAGTTAACCTATTAGTAGTAAGTGACATTTCACGACATGGTCAAGTGAAGATAGTTGTTTATTAATCCAGATCCCTAGGTCTTTTTCCCTTGTAGAAGATTTTAAAACTGAGCCATTCATTGTATAGTTGTAGCAAGGATTTTTATTTCCAAAATGCATAACAGTGCATTTAGACTCATTAAATTTCACATTATTTGTAATTCCCCACTTGTTAGTTTCTTTTAAGTTGTTACACAGGATTTATAACTGTTCCAGGGAGTTAATCACTCCACCAATCTTTGTATCGTCTGCAGATTTTGGTATAACAGTACTAGATTCCTTGTCCATATCAGTAATAAATAGACCGAACAACACAGGCCCCAGGTCCGACCCCTGGGGAACTCCGCTGCTCACTGGTCCCCCATCAGATGAAATTCTGTTTATTCTGACTGATTGTTTTCGGTCAGTAAGCCAGTTTAATATCCAGTTTACAATGTAATTATTTATACCCATTTTAAGAAGAATTAACAAAAGTAAAACAATCGGCTGCTAAATGTAACTTAGATTTTAATTTAGAGAAGTGTTCTGTAATGTATCTGGGAAAAGCAAATATAAAGGCTCAATATACATTAAATGGATGCATAATAAAAGTGGCAACTAAGGAAAAAGACCTTGAAATAATTATAACTGATGACCTTAAGTGGAAAATAAATTCAGTCAATGGCTAAGAGAGCTGGAGGAGCACTGGGATGCATTAGAAGCCATGTTTAGAGCAGGGATATGAGAGTGGTGGTGACTTTATATGCTTCCTTGGTAAGGCCACATTTGGAGTATTATGCGCAATTTTTGTCACTGAGCACAAAAGCCGATATTAGACTCCTGGAGGTGGTCCTGCATAGTGCCACTAAGATAACAGCAATAAAAAATCGAAGCTGTTGGGAAAGATTTGAATTACTGGGTTTGTACTCTGGAATACCAAAGGTTGCAGGGGGATCTGTGTTTGGCATAAGGTGCTTTCAATGATAATGACTTATGGGATTGTCTGGGACTTGAATGTAAAGGCTGTAGCCATAATACTAGATTGCATATGTTGCATCTCAAGAGAGACACAAACCACACTACAAAAAGAGCGGTATGGTTTAACCAGACAGTGGTGGCCATGTGAAATAGCCTCCTTCTGGAGGTTGAAGGAAGTAAAACTATGAATGAGTTTAGGAGCAAACAGAACCCAGAGACTATAAAAACAATAAATTTTGTTTTCAACTCCTGGCAAAGGCAGACTGCCACAAGTTGTGTTTAAGGTGTCTGGATCTAGATCACTACTTTGTCATTTGTGAACTGTGTAGTAAGTTTTGTCCTAAAATGCAAAAGAAAAGGGCTAAAAAATTAGAAGACATTACAGCTTCTCAGTCTGCCTCCACATCACCGAAAGGCTGTGATGAGGGTCCAGCCCCTCAAGGCAAGCAGCAGTCCCTGCCAAAGGGATCAGATAAGAAAGAAAAGGCTGCTAAAGATGGTTTAGAAGTCAAGGTGACTGAATGGGGGGCGGGGGGGGGTTAACCTTGAATCCAATAAAAATAAAACAGCCTCTGAACAGAGACTGGAGGTGTTGCCTGCAAAGAAAAAAACAAAAAGAAAACATGTCACTGTCCCTTCTCCTGAAGAAGGAAAGGAGCCGCCAGTAGATACAAATGTCATCAGTAGAGGACAAGACTAAGATGTGGCAGTTATTCGAGGCTTTGGGCAATTTCATGAATATGCCTGCCCCCCCCCCTCAACCACCACACACACATAGTTTTTGGTTCCATTCCCAATGCCTGTGGAGGAGGAGAATTGTATTTTGAGGAGGAAGATGATGAAGGAGAACCCATGTAACCAGAAGGTTCTCCACAACAAGAGTTTGGCTCCCCTCCTAGATCCTCAAATAATTATACCTCGCACTATACTTTTCTGAGGCATATGGTAATTACCCTCAGCAACACCTCACAAGAAACTGAAGAAGATTAGGATGAGGTGAAATTTATGGATATGATTCTCGTAACTGCAACTGAGAGGCTGTTATTGCCCTTTCACAAGTCCCTCAAGAAGGCCACCTATAAAATCATGTTGGCACCCACAAATTTAAATAAAAAAGAATACATTAATAGTTTGATTTTGGATTTGGTATGCCCTGAACTTTTTTATTTTGGGTACCTCCTGGTTGTGGCACAGCCATCCCAGTGAAGCCCATTTGAGAAAGAATTCAAGAAAACCGTAAGACTTTGATGTTTCAGATATTCTGTTGTATTGTCAGTTCTAGGGACGTGGATATGTTGTTCATTCCACACTGTCTGGCAGGTTTCTTGCCGCTTTAAATCTTGCCGGAAGGTCTTCAAGCTGGCTCCTCCCACCCACCCGGGTGGTAAAACCCTCAGCTCCGCCCCATGATGCCAGATCTTCCTTACCGCTTGGAAGCTTAGTTTCCCTCCTTAGCGTTCTGTGTTTTAGGCCTGGATCCACACTCTTCGGAATTTCCGAAACGTATTTTAAAATTTACAAGACTTCGGTCTTCGTCTTCCCTCGCGACTGCGATGGACAAATTGACTCCTGGCTTCCGTCGGTGCTCGTGTGGGCAGAAGATTTCCTGGACCAATCCGCACTCCCGCGTCTGTACTCTGGGGCTTGAGTCACGACTACACGAGCTTTGCATTGTCGCAAGCCCTTTTCGACTTTGGTCTTGGAGGACCGCTACCGAGACTTCTTCTTGGGCGACCAAAGCGGTATCCGCTGGTCAAGTCTAAGGAGCCCGCTAAGCGGTGTCCGCAAGTGGCTCCGCTGAGCAGTTGGAGCAGATTATCGCCCTCGAGGAGGAGGTGGCCCAGACCACTTCTTCTTCCTCCTCCTCGGCTGCGGCATTTACCCCACTCTCCTTGGGCTCCTCCTATACGGCTTTGTTTAAGGAGCTTTGCCAGTCCCTCTCCACCGAGGGAGAAGGGCCATCGGGACATTCCAGTCGGTCCAAGAAGAAGGACTCTAAGGGTAAGTCCCACCATCGACCTTTGTAGAGGAGGAGAGAGATCCTTCACCGGACCGTCGACTCTCAACTTCGGTCGAGGTTGCGACTGCGGCCGCTAACTTCACGGTGTCCCCGTCAGGTCAGCCGGCCGAGGCGTCCATCGATGCGGTTGAGATTTTTCTTGATCCATCGGACGGTTTGTCGACTGGAGAAGCAGACAGCCGTACTTCACCAGTTCCCCCTGTGGAAACCAAGGACTTGCCTGTGCCTCCTGTGCTGGAGTCCCAGGTTAAGGTCCCTGTACCGAGGAAGGAACGGGTTTCCCCCATCCCCTCTCTGACCCACCCTCGGAACCCCCGAAGGTCTCGGTCCTCTTCTAGGTCCAGCCGGTCCTGCCGGCGTCTGCAGCCTCGGTCTCAGCACCATGGCGCGTGCCAACGCTCATCCTCATCGTCCTCTTCGGAGGATAGGCTCCGGCGCAAGTTGCGTCGGCGCTACGAGGTGTTAATGTTGCAGCAGCTCTTATTGTCCGGGAATAAGCCGTCTCCGTCGCCTTCTCCAGCCATCAAGTGGCTGTCACCGGAGTGGCCGAAACAACCCCTCGTAGTGGTTGAGGAGCCGACCCCAGCACCGGTTGTTCGGCCGAAGCCAGCTGCCCTGCCCACTGTGGTGGAACCTCCGCCTCCACAACCGAAGACTGGGGCCCCAACCAAGGATTCTCCGTTGGGTCAGGGCTTGCCCTGCAGATTGTCGGTCACCCTTACTCCCGATCGACCTCGGCAGGTGGAGGGTGGTTCAGTCACCCGGCAGCTGTTTGCAGACTCCACGGAGTCTGACAATGACTCCTTCCTGTTCTCCAGGCCGCTTGACCTGGAGTCTGCGGGGGGGCCAGTCAGTGGACGAGAGACCATCCTTGTTTTTAGGCTTCCTCAGCTCATCTCAGAGTCCACCGGGATGCAGCTCGAACCTGTTTCAAAATAGGCCAAGCATTCCCTCACGGAGATACTGGACCGAGGGGATTCCCCTACGGAGGCCTTTCCTGTGGCCGAAGCCATTGTTGTCCTGGCCCTGGAGTTGTGGCAGCGGCCAGCATCTTGTCCCGCGCCTTCAGCCCGGATGGCTTGAAAGTACGTAGTCCCCACCAGCTCACTCTCCGGTTTCTCGGAGCACGTCTCTGCGGAGGGATTAGTGACCGATAGCGTTTTCTGGCGCTCCAGAAACCCTTGGGACGTGGACAAACTGCACGATAAGCAATCCAAAATGCTGGATTATGCACAGTGGAAGGTTTACGCTGCTTCCTCCCTAGGCCTTCGTCAGGCTAGCTCGGCCGTTCTGATGGCACATTTCTCACATGCCCTTATGGGTTCCCTGGATGAGGTGATTCCTCATCTCCCAGCTGACCTTCAGACAACGGTCAAGCAGGTCCGGGATCAGGGAAGGGCAGTGGCAAAACAGCAGCTCCAAACTCCGTTGGACATAGGTGATTCTTGTGCCCGATCAGTAGCGGCCGCAGTGGCCATGCGCCGCAGAGCTTGGCTGCAGATCTCCACCTTCACGGTGGACACCCAGCACAAGCTGGCAGACGTTCCTTTCCTGGGCACCGACTTGTTCGGGACGGGGTTGGAAGGCCATCTCCATTGGATCGAGAAGTCCAGTACCACCTTGGACTCAGTCACGTCTGCCCAGAAGGACAAAGGCCGCCAGCAGCATAAGCCCTTTCGCCCTTCCATCCCTGCGGCACGTCCGGCCCAGCAGGCACGCACTCGGTGCCCTAAGGCCAAGTCTGCCGCTTTCTCCAGTAGGAAGCCTGGAAGCAAGGGTCCAGGAGGTCCCTCAGCGGGCCCTTCCTCCAAGCCTGCCCAGTGATGGGTTGAGGGGTGTCACCCCCAACCTCGTCACTCCTCCCCGGGTTCCCCCGTGGGGGGACGGCTCTGCCACTTCTTTTCCGCCTGGTCCGCTATCACCACGGACCGCTGGGTGCTAGAAGTGGTAGGCAGGGGTCTGCCTCTGGAATTCGAGCAGTTCCCTCCCTATCGAGCCATCACTCCACGGGGCAACGGGTTCCGCATCCTCTCTGTCGGCTCATCGAGCTGACATTGCTCTGCTCCTCCAGAAGGAGGTGATCAGCGAGGTGGCGGGCCCTCCTCCAGACCCAGGGTTTGTGTCCAGGTACTTCCTGGTCCCAAAACGGATGGGGGGGCTGGTGCCCCATTCTCGGTCTGCACGACCTGGCAGCGCACCTTCAGGATGGTCACTCTGGCTCAGATCATTCCATCCTTGGAACTAGGCATGTGGTTTTGTTCTCTGGACCTTCAGGACACATTTTTTCACGTCCCAATCTGTCCGTCTCATCAGCGATTCCTCCGCTTCCGAGCAGAGGGATCTCTTTGAGTTCCGGGCCATGCCCTTCGGCCTCTCTCCAGCTCCCAGGGTCTTCACCAAATGCATGGCAGTGGTGACGGCATTCCTGCAGCGCCGAGGGGTTCGAGTGTACCCTTACCTGGATGACTGGCTGATTGCAGCCCCCTTCAGGTTGGAGATGGAGCGGTCCAGGGATCTGGCCCTCCTGGTCTTCTCTCAGATTGGCCTCATCAGTGAGGCCAAGTCGGAACTCGTGCCATCGCAGGTGATTCAGTTCATCGGGGCATAGCTCGACTCTCTTCGAGACAGAGCCCGGCTTCCGTCGGACAGGGCCACGGTCCTTTCCTCCTTTGCCCAATAATTTCTGGTTGGGCAATTGCATCCTGCCCGGGACTTCCTGTGCCTTCTGGGCCTCATGGCGGCCTGCACCAGCGTGGTCCGTTGGGCCCGCTGGCATGTGCGTCCCCTGCAGTGGGGGCTGGCCCACCAATGGTCACAGCATCCGGTCCTCTGGACCAGCCAGTGACGGTGACCTAGGAGATGTGGGACAGTCTTCAGTGGTGGCTCATTCCAGCCCATGTGCAGGATGGTATCTCGTTTGTCCACCCCGAGCTGACGGTCACTGTGACGACTAACGCCTCTCTGATGGGTTGGGGTGCCCATCTGGGGGAACTCAGGGCCCACGGCCTCTGGTCCCTTCACGAGTCTCAATACTACATCAACCTGCTGGAGCTCCCAGCGGTGCATCTAACCCTCACCGCCTTCGCTCCGTTTGTACAGGGTCAAGTGGTTCAGGTCCAGACAGACAACACCACGACCATGTACTACCTCAACCGACAGGGCGGGACGCACTTCTTGCCTCTGTGCAAGAAGGCTCTCCACACTTGGTCCCTCGTGATCAGCCTGGAGACGGATCTCCTAGCCATCCATGTGGCAGGAGCCTCCAACAGTCTGGCCGATGCCCTCAGCCAGATAGGCGCTGCATCTCACGAGTGGTCTCTCCTGCCGGAGGTAGTACAAGGTCTGTTCTCCCATTGGGGCATCCCTCAGGTGGACCTGTTTGCCTCCAGGGAGAATGCAAAGCTGAGGTTGTTTCATGCCTGCCCCCCTCAGCAGGGCTCACTGCAGGGGGATGCCTTCTCGAGGCCGTGGACCCCGGGCCTCTTCTACACCTTCCCTCCATTTCCCTTGATCTACAAGGTGCTTCTCAAGGCAAAGAGGGACAAGGCGCAGGTGATTCTGGTAGCCCCAGACTGGCTCCACCAGTTCTGGTACCCAGATCTCCTCAGCCTCAGCTCGACCTTCAGTCCCTGCACCTGACGGTCTGGTTCCTGAGTGGCTAGAATTCCAGGCCTTGGGTCTTTCCGACGAGGTCCTCAACGTCGTTGAGGCGTCCTGTAAGGAGTCGACCAGAAAATGCTATGCCTCCAAATGGAAGAGATTCTCCATTTGGTGTCAGTACAAGGGGTTGGACCCTTCTTCCTGTTCCTTGGCTAGCATCCTGGACTATCTGTGGTCCCTTTCTCAGCTAGGGCTTGATCCGGCCTTAAAGGTGCACCCTGGCACCCATCTCTGCTTACGAGGCGCGGGCCGGCAAGCAGTCAGTAGCACAGTAGAAGGTGGTCAGGCGCTTTTTCAAAGTCCTTGATCTCATATCCCCTCCAGTGCGCGAACCTCCACGTCCGTGGGATCTACTTCTGGTATTGGATAAGCTCATGGGCAAGCCATTCGAACCATTGCACAGGTGCGATGTTGCCCACCTGTCGGGGAAGACCACCTTCTTGGTGGCTGTTACGTCACCCAGAAGGATGGGAGAGCTCTAGGCACTTTCCATCGAGTCTCCTTATCTGGTCTTCCACAGGGACAAGGTTGTCCTGCGCCCCCACCCAAAATTCCTTCCGAAGGTGGTGTCGGAGTTTCACCTTAACCAGGTGTTGACTCTGCTGGTGTTCTACCCCAGTCACACCTCGGAGGCCAAATATAGGCTCCATACTCTGGACCCTAGAAGAGCGCTCGCTTATTATAAGGAGCAGACGGCTGAAGTTCAGGGAGAGGTTCGCCAGCTGTTTGTCACCTCCGCTGAAGCCGCACCTGGCAGACCTGCAGCCAAGCAGACGATAAGCAGGTGGGTCACCTCCTGAATAGATCTGTGCTATAGGTTGGCGGGCATGGAGCCTCCCAAAAGCAAAAGAGCTCATTCTACCCGCCATGCCGCTGCTTCGGTGGCTGCTTCTAGGCACGTCCCTATCCAGGAAATGTGCAGGGCTGCTACCTGGAAGTCAGCACACACCTTCATTTCCCATTACCACATTGACCTTGAGTCAAGCCGGGATGCTGGTTTTGGGACCTTGGTTCTCCAGTCCTTATTCCCTAAGTAGGGGGTGCACGCCTTCCCTCCCTCCTCCCGGAGAACTGCTAGGAGTCTGCCAGACAATGTGGATTGAACAACATATCCACCTCCCTAGAAATACAGGTTACTCACCTGTAACAGGAGTTCTAGGAGTGGTATATGTTGTTCATCCACACGACCCATCCGACCTTCCCGGCTTCAACGCACAACCTGGCTTCCAGTGGGCTAGATCTGGCACTGCTAAAGGAGCCGAGGTTTTACCACCTGGGTGGGTGGGTGGAGCCAGCTTGAAGACCTTCTGGCAAGATTTAAAGCAGCAAGGAACCTGCCAGACAGTGTGGATGAACAACAGATACCACTCCTAGAACTCCTGTTACAGGTGAGTAACCTGCATTTACTTCACGAACATAAGATTGCGCTGAATCCAGAATCTTCTTAAAATCTCTCTCTTCTATGGAGCCTACTATCTTCCAGAAATCAGTCTTCACCATTCATTCACACCCCCGCAGGAACAAAGTCTTTTGCATCTTCGAGGGGACCGACGGTGCTGGCACTTGCCCACAACACCATCATATTGGCATTCTTCACTTGAGCCAGTCAGTAACTGACACTGGCCCCCTCTCTTCCACATTTCTGTTTTTCCACAGTGTAGAGTGCGCACCGTGAGAGCAGCTGAAGTCAAAACTGCATCATTAGCATTTCTCTTCAGTTCACCGCCACAAATAGTTTTTTCAATGCTGAACTCCTCAGCACTGTATTTGGTACCGTGTTTTCTTTGCAGTTCCGTTTTTTCTAGGTTGGCATTGATTTTTCTCTCCTTTCCTCATTTTTCTTTTGATTCATCAAGTTGCTGAGTTCGAAGTGGCAAAGGAAGAAAAAAGGCTGCAGCCACCACCCCCCCATGCATCTGTGCTCCTATTGGGGCCATCTCACAGCATTGGACCGGCATCTGAAACGCCACATCTGCCTTGGCCTAATCATGACATGGACCAGTGCGATACTTGCTTTTCCATAAACAAGCACTCCCCCACACACACTTTTGGAGGCAGGCGTCACACCTGTGATGCCAAGGTAAGATCTCTGAGCTTTTCCTCTAGGCCACTTTCCAGTACCTGTGGTACTGAGAAAGATCAGGATCCTCCCCCAGCTCACCTCATCAAGACTTTGGAGGTCTGGTGGGGGTTGTGGTGTACAGTCAGCTCCTTTCGAAGGTTCAGCTGAGCACCCCTCACAAGTCCATCTGTCCTTCTGCGCAGCGGATGCCCCCAGTGGTGATGCCAAAGCTATACGCTTGGTCTACACCAGTGGGCACCGCGGTGTCACATTCTGGTGCTGCATGGCTCCTGGTACCTGTTAACTGGGCAGTGCCAGTCACAAGACAGAGTCCCCTTCTGGTGCCGCTCACTGTGCCAGAAAAGGAGTCAATTCCGGAGCTGGCTCTGACCCTGAGTCTGAGGTGGTGGTCATCTCCTCCCATGAGTGCTCTTGTGGCCTGGGCAGGAGGACACTTGCCTTAAGCTTGTGGATGGAAGTGATGGCACTGACCATGGACCCAGTTCTGAGTGTGATGCCAGTAATGGTGTTGTCCCTGGGCCTGATGCTTTGGATGTTGCCAGGACCAGTTGTGGTGCCGCCTGCAGCACCAGTTCTGCTCCTGGTGATGGCTCCAAATGGTGCAGTTTGTGGTACGGGGTCGGTTCCTGTTGCTATTTGCTGTGCCGGATGCAGGGGTAGTTCAGAGAGTGGCACCAGCTCTAGTGAAGTGCTCAGCTTGAGGGGGCAATACCAGTCCAGGTGAGGGGTTCAGACCTATCACTGGGCCTGCTGCTGACCCTATGACTGGTGCTGGAGGCAGCACCAGCCAGAGTTTTGGCAGTGGCCCCAGTGACCCTTTTCTCCCCAAAACCAGCAACATTGTCACTGGTGAGGACCGGAGCTGCCCTTTGGGACATGTATGGGTCCACTCTCCCCACCTGGGGGCCTCTCCCCAAAGACACCATCTGGGTCACACCACTGATGTTTGTTGGCTCCTCTGACAGATTTGCCAGGTCTTCTCCAAGGTGAGGTTCCCTGAGCACTCCCGCAGCCCTAGCAGAGAGCCAGGAGCCTCTGACTTCTTCATCCCTCCCAAACATGTGCCACCTCTCCCTGACTGCCGAGTATTAGATGTCCATGACCTGGCACCAGAATGGGAGGACAGCTGGTGGCCTCCACTAATATCACCTGCATTCTGACTGGGCTCAGTTCAGGCCCGTGGCACCGGCACCACCGCTTCCCTAGTCTGGCTCCTCCTCTCCTACTTCCTCCTTTGAGGATGAGGACATCTCCTTCCACATGTCCGCAGATGCTGAGTACTCTGCATACTAGCAGTTTCTCACGAAGATGCTGAACAAGCTGAACGGGTTCTTTTGTGGGCCGCAGTCCCGCGTCTTTGTTGCTGAGATTCCTTGGGAATTTCAGTGATGAGTCTTTTGTCACCCCTCCTTGGCCTCAGGCCTTTGAGTAGGCATTCAGGACTCTGAATCTGCCCTTATTCCCTGCTCTGTAGTCCCAAAGGACATCCAGCACAGGTACTGCACTCCTGCAGGGTCTTCTGAAGCTATACCTTACCCCACTTGAGGGATTTTGGTACTGCAGACCCCCACTGATCCTAAACGTCTTTGTTTGACCGCCCTCCTGAGGTTGATTCTGTGGAGATAGATGCCTGAGGAAGGAGGGTTTTTTGCTGTGGCACACACCATTTTGTGCATTGCTCCACACAAGGCCCATCAGGCAGCTTACAACAAGCACCTACGGTGGTCGCAGCTAGGTCGGGTCACAGCTGCGTGCCTGACCATGGGTCAGCCAGGCAAAGCCATTCACCTTTCTGTCATGGGCTTGTAGGTGGTGAGGCATCAATCAAGGGCATCATGCAACACCAGTGAGGTAGTTTCCAGGTTGGTAGGAACAGCAGTCTGCATTTGGCGGATGCCATGGCTTCACCTTTCCTGGTTGGCACCTCTGGCCTGGCATAAGGTGCTCAACTCCCATTTCCAGGAACTCATTCCTTTTCCTGCAGGGTCAGGTGTGAGCTTTCAGGGCACCCTCCTGCTCCCGGGCCACAGGAGCCTCTGCCTCCAACCAGTCTTGGGTCCCGCCGGATCTATAAGGAGTCCCTGCCATCGGGTGGTTCTCCCCTACCAGAGGGCTGAGGGTTTATTTTTCCCTCAGGGTGAGCCAACTCTTTCCCTGTTTTGGGGAAAGCTTGGTACTCTGACCCATAAGTGGGACTGAATGGTGAAGGCTGAGTCTTGGAAGATATGAAAACAATATATTCATCGTAATTCCTGATCTTCCAGAATATCTTCACCATCCAGTCATACCCACTCACCATCCCCCCACTCAGGTAAAAGGGCCTCTGGCAGCTCACCTTGTTTTGATAGGGCTATGCACTTCTTGCCACTCCCCCTGAGCTGCTCCTCTCCCTTGAGGTTTAGCTATCCTCCTCCTTTGGGATGGGCCTTTTTCCTTTTTCCCTTAGGCCTTTTATGGGGAACCTTTTGAAAAAAAAAAAATGGAAGTGGGACTTCTACACTCCGCCTGCCGAAAAAAGTGCCCCCCTCCCCTTTTTCCTCTTAAACACTCTCCCATCCTTCTGGGGATGTCGAGATTCATCCCCTGGCTGTTGGCAACCTGTTCCTTGCCTGTGCTCTGAGCCTCTGCCATGTAGTAGTCTCAAGACCTTGCCTAAGGTGCAGCCTCTATCTCTGACCTAGGGAGACTCACATGAAGTTAGGGTTTTATTTTGTTCTCTCAGCCTGTGGGCTGTTTTTTTTCCTACACCCTTCTTGGGTTTCTTTCCCTTTCAGTGCTTTTCAACACTCAATGGCATGGCAAGAAGACTTCTGTCTTGTGCTTGTATTGCTATAACTATAGTCTCTGATCCTCCCAGGACCACCTTGAAAATGAGTCTTCTCAATGGTGTCTTTTCTGGTAAAATAAAAATTGAATTGATCCTCTAGAACTCATTGAGTTAATCTAAATTCTTGTCCTCTGTGGAGTACAACTACATAGATTCTTTTTTTTTTTTTATTTCATTTTTATTTAAACTGGTAAGATTAGCATAAATGCAATTTTTCACAGTGACCAGTACATAGCTTAAGTCGGCATTCTGACTCGTAACTGCACTGTGATCCTCTGGGCTTCTCACTCCAGCCAGAGCTCTGTGCCACGGATGCCACCATTCTCTCTCCTCCTTACTGTCCAGGTGGCCGAGTTAGGCTCTGGCTGTTACATCCACTATTCCTGTGCCACCTAGGCCCAACCCTTAGTTCTACGTAGTTAGTAGTCGGGTTTTATTATTTTTATGTTTCTATATCCTCTTTCCTTTTGCTATCCCTTTGGACTAGGGGTCTATAGCCCTCTCTCTTTTCTCTTCCACCAGTTTCTCTCCTGGCAGATAGAACTGAGGAAGGGAAGGGGTCGCTGTCATTACTGGTCAACCCAAGAGCGCAACATCACTACATCTGCTGGTGCCAGCACTGACGTTAGCCCCCTCCTAGGCTGCAGAAGACTTTGCTCCCAGTGGGTCCTAGTGCCTCTGGCTTAGACCCTTAAGTGTGGCCGAATGATGAAGATATTCTGGAAGATCACAAATTACAGTGAGTATGTAATTTTCTTTTTTTTTTCCCCCAGCAATAAGGTTTCTCTGGTAAAAATATCAAGATACATATTTTTTCTGTTTTTCGTTTTCCTCCATCCCTTAGTCAAAATACAGGATAATTAAGTTTTTAAAAGCTCCCATGCCTGCTATGAAATAATTATATCTTGGTACAGTGTTGTGCTGTTTACCATTAGAAACATGTGGTAATACCATCCTAACACATCTGCAGTATGAATCTAGCATGTACTGTAAGTTCATCAGGTAACCTCAGCTGAAGAGATTTTAAAAAATGGCATGTAGCAACGATCTTTAAAGGAAATCTACTTGCAACGGTGCTCGAGCCACTAGTAAATGGATTGTGGCGCGAGCACCCGAATCCCCCCTGAAGTGCCAGTATGTATTAAATAATTAAAGCACCTGACTGTTCGAAAAATTGTATTTTCCAGAGGATTGAAGCTGGCATATTGAGGACGGGAGCGATGCCCCCTGGGAGATCGCGCTAGAAAATACTGCGATACGATGATGCGGTTTTGCCTGTACCTCTATATTGCCATATGTACGGAGATTTTAAAATCTCTGTTTTTTTAATATGCCGGGTGTTATTTTTACAAAAGGTGCATATATGCCATGTGGGTGCAGCTCCCATATGGCATATATGCACCTTTTGAAAAAATAACACCTGGCATATTAATAACAGAGATTTTAAAATCTCCATACATATGGGCATAACTGAGGTAGAAGCAAAACCACATCATCGTATCGCAGTATTTTCAAGCGCGATCTCCCAGGGGGCATCGCTCCCGTCCTCAATATGCCAGCTTCATCCTCTAGAAAATAGTTTTTCGAGCAGTCAGGTACTTTAATTATTTAATGCATATTGGCACTTCAGGGGGGATTCAGGTGCTCGAGCCACAATCTGTGCTCGAGCCACAATTTATGCACCAGTGGCTCGAGCACTATTGCAAGTAGATTTCCTTTAACGATATAAGTCATTAATTATAAAATTAACTATACAAGCTGTTTTAACAATATCTGAGAAAACCAAAAATATATTGAGCATGAATCTTAGGCTGTCAGAAATACATTTTGCTAAAAACAACTACACAATCTTTTTTGCTAGCTAAGAAATACTGCTGCTTTAATTTGTCGAACACATTACTGTGTTACTAAAAACATGTAGACACTTTCCTGACACCATTTATGTTCTGGTGTTCCAATGTGTGGCATGGGGATGTCCATAATTGTTGCTGTGCCATCCCTTTTTTTGAAATTGTAGGCATTGCATTGCAATTTCATGGATTCTGCTGGGTGCCACCATTCACGGTAGAACACATTGGGTGTCAGGACTGTATCTGGTTTCCATCCTTTTTAAACCATATGCCTTCTCATTTCCTTTGCAAAGGTTGACAAAGATTTCATCCCTGGGCTCATGTATATCCGTGATAATGAAGCAACTGCTGATGAATTTGAGGCTATGAGCCTTCCCTTCACAGTGCCAAGTGCAAGCGGCCAAGACATTCAGCTAAGCTCCAAGCACACACACATCACTTTGGAGAATCGAGCAGAGTATGTGAGACTAGCAATAAACTACAGGTTTGTAAAGTCCGATATCTTAATTGCTTGACTTGTATAAAGATGCAGAAAACACACTTCTAGACTGTATTAAGAAAAGATGATGCCTTGGAATGTCCGTTTTTTACTTAATATGCTTGAGCCTGCAGTAATAGGGAAAGGCTTTATGGCCTGGATCCAACTTATTTACTCTACTCCTAAGCCCAAGGTCCTGACTAGTAACAGTACATCTGAGGATTTTAACTTACAAAGCAGCACAAAACAGGATTGCTCCTTATCCCAGTTGGTATTTGTTTTAACCATAGAACTCTAGCAAATTTAATTAGAACAGTAATAGCGCAGGTTTTGACTATGGCAAGGGTGTAATCAAGATTAAATTTTTCCCAGATGGTGTCTTGTTATACATCAAAAACCGAATGGAAAAGTTCCAGGTAGAAAGGGAGGTGAGAGGGGGAAGTTGAAAGTCAGAAAGGAATTGGGGAAGGGGCAGTTCCTTCTGTAAATACATTGGGAACATTGCCCATGGGGAGGGAGTTCCACAGGCCAGGCAGCCTTCAAATATCACATGCCTAAACTACGGAACTCCCTCCCCATGGGCATTCAGCATGCTTCCACCACCCAGCAACTCAACTCCCTCCTCAAAGCACATTTCTCCTCCACTTGCACATGCAACTAAATATTCTGATCGTCCTAGGGCAGCGCCTCCTATTGTGATTATATAAGTGATGACCCGAAGTGTTCTGAGGTATGTGTGTATCTTAGTTTACACTGTCTAAATGCCTTGCACTACTACCTGCTGCTGCACTGTAATTTTGCACTGTACACTTTACCTTGTATTTTGTATGCATTCTGTATTTTCTTTTACTTGTATTTTGGACCATGTATTAAATGCTGTCCTTTTACCACAGCTCATTTGTACCCCGGGATGCATCTGGAATAAACCAGTATTCTGCTTAGTATGTCTTCCTAGTAAAACTTTTAAATAAATAAATAAATGTTCATATGTAGCCCAGTTTTGCGACCAGCCCATCAGAGGAGTAATAGTGCTACTGCTCGCGACGCTGGAGACCTGAGTTCGGGAACATGGCTGGGTCATTTGGTGACCAGATGCAGAGAGGAGGATTGAGCATCCCAGAGGATGCTCTCCTCCTCCTTTAGGGAGGGTGGGTTGCCATTCAATCAATCAATTAAAATCTTTATTTTAACCAGGCGGACGTCGTTGAGCAGTGCTCATTTACAAGATGGACCTGGTGCAACATAGAGTGCATAACAATACAAGGTAGTGCAATTGAGTATATATATATATTTAAAAAACAGGTCAGCAAGAAACAATAGAACATACAGGCCTGTAGCAATTCAAGACGGAAGTGAAAAAAGGAGCAGGTACATATATTCAACCTGAGTACAGTAATGAAGGAGAGTGAGAAGTAACAAGAGCAGTAGGAAGTAAGAGTGGAGAGGAGCGGGGGTAGGATGAGATAAATAGGGATGGAGGTGGAGAGAATAGGTAGAATAGGAGAAGGGTATAGACAAGGGGTAGTGGAGGGGACCATGGAGGTGAGTGAGTAGCAAGGGAGGGTATGCAGAGTTAGTCTCCACCAGAGGGTACGAGCAATTCCTACCCTAAAAATGGGAGACTTAGGCTGAGGATAAGGGGAGAAGCAGATCAGGGGGGTTGGGGAAGGAGATAATGGAATGTCTAGGGCTAAGGAAGGCGGGGACAGTACTAGGAGGTCTTAAGGTTTTGAGTACTGCGCAGGCGGGATGAGGTACTATGGAGGACACTGATGCAGATCTTGGAAGGGAGAAGCATGCATACTTCTTTGAAAGAATGGGAACATAGAGACTTAAAGGCAGAGGGGCAGACAGGGACTCACAATTTAAGAGTTGTTTGAATTTTGTTCCATAATGAGGGCAGCACGAAGCCTATGGCTGCTCTGCTGAAGTGAGATTTAGCCATAGGTACCTTGAGCGAGATATATGAGTAACTTTGTAGTGCGTAGTTACCTATCGCGCTTAAAGGAAGACAGTTGGTAATATAATGTGGCAATTTTTTTTAAATAGCTTGAAGGTCCAGAGTGCCGCATTTCTCTTTCTCCTGGACTTAAGGGAGGTCCATCCTACAGCCATATACAGAGAGCAGTGGTGTGTGCTGAAGGGAAGTCCCGTTATAAAGCTCAGAGCTCTGTGATAAAGTGTGTCCAATTTTGTCAAGCAAGAGGTAGGACACTGAGTGTATAGGAAGTCCGCGTAGTCTACCAGCAATAGAAACGTGGATTGGACCAACCATGTCTTAGCATCTCTGTTTAGGAACTGATTAATTCTAAAGAAAATTCCCAGCCTCTGCCTTAGTCTTTTTAGTAGATCCTCAGCATGTTCCGTGAAGGAAAGTCTGTGATCTAGCCCACACTCCCAGTAACTTGAATTTTGTGACTTATTCCAACTTTTCTCCTAACAAGGTGGTGATCTGAGGGACTGAATCGGTAAGTGGAGAGAGAAGCATCACTTTCATTTTTTTGGCGTTAAGGAGGAGCTTTTTATGAATTAGTTGGCTCTGGAGGAGATTGAATTCGGATTGGAGGTCCTCACAGGCAGTTTTTGGCATTGGGCGGCTTACGTAGAGGACAGTATCATCTGCAAACAGATAAACATTGGCCTTATGTATGCAGTTATTGATATTAATGTATATCGCAAACAGTAAGGGACCTAATATAGATCCCTGGGGCACACCTCGCTGGAGAGGTTTAAAGGGTGACAATTCACCTTCGGCTTTGACTTGCTGAAACGTCCTGTTAGATAGTCAGCGAACCAATGCAACGAAGGAGAGTCCATGCCTATAGTTTGCAGGGAGAGGAGGAGCAGGCTATGATCAGCGGTGTCAAAGGCCTTACTTAAATCCAGAAATACAGCACAGACATAATTCTTGATGTCTAACTCCCTCTGCCAATCATTGGTTACTTTGGCAAGGGCGTGATTGTGCTATGGTTAGCTCTGTTGCCAGACTGCACTGAGTTTAGTAGATTCATGGTTTCAAGATAGGACCGCAGCTGAAAATTTACTATTTTCTCCAGTAATTTAGACAATACAGGAAGGAGGGAGATCGGCCTGTAGTTATTAAGATCACAGGAGTCCCCTGATTTAAATGGAAATGACATGGGCAGTCTTCTATATAGGTGGCCCTGAGACAGAGATAGATTAAATAGGTGGGTAATCGGTACGGCAAGTACATGGTGGGCAATCTTTATAAAATAAGGGTCTAAGGAGTCCACACCAGCAGTTTTTCTGGTGTCCAACTGCAAAAGGAGATCTTCCACCTCTTTTAGTGAAGCAGGTTGGAATGAGAATGCCGAGTCGATGACAGGGGTATCAGGGTAAGGGGTACCAATCTGGGTGCGTAGGGAGCAATCTGGGGAAATATCAAATGCTAGGCCTGCGGTGGCAAAATGATTATTGAATGAATCTAAGATCTCCGACCTATCAGTGATGGTTGAATTCCCAGAGTTGATTTTAGACGGATGGGGGTTGCCAGAGGTGTGGCTGGACAGGTCCTTGATAGTTTTCCAAAATTTAGCTGGGCGTTTGGCAGCAGAATCAAGTTCCGAGCGAAAGAAGGCAGCCTTTGATTCTCTGGCCATTTTCGTGCAGTCATTTCGTAATCTCCTAAACTGATTCCAGTCCGAAGGAGTATTGAATCTACAAGCTTTTTTCCAAAGTTTATCCCTTACGAGCAACATAGACTTGAGTTCAGGGGAGAACCAGCTATAGTATTTATTCCTTATGTGGATTTTAGCCAGTGGAGCATATTTGTTGAGATCCTCTGTCAAGATATCATGGAAGATGTCATACGCGGAGGTGACCGTTTTTGCCAGGTAGAAATCCTGCCAACACAAGGATTATTTAAACTCATCGAAGTAAGCAAACATTCTTGCTGCAGTACTTCCACCTGGGCAACCACAGGCGGCAGTGCGGTCAGGGGTGTTAGGATGGGGCAGACGTAGGCTGGGGACTGGCATGGCAACACGCTTAGTGTGCATATGCGCGCCTTGGTTTCCCCAGCATGCCTGCATCTGTGGGAATTTGAACAAATGTGGAAAAAGACAGCACTGCTGAAGATGAAGGAATCCCAAAGATGCACCAAGACTGGACCAGACTCGTACAGCATGCCTTGTGTCAGAGACCGTGCAGTTCAGAAGTATATCCCCTCCACCCCGCCCGGGGGGGTGACTGAGTTGGATAAGACCCTGTCCCAGTTGTTATGTAGAGAGAGTTAAAAGCAAGGATCTGTTTTTCTCCTCTCCTGTTCTGTCACTTGTCTGTCTCTTGACTATCTCATTGCGCAATCACATTTTCCTTGTGGAACCTCAGAACTAGCCATTCCAGAGGTCCCACAATTTGCCCTTTTTATCTCCCTTCCGTCACTTGTGCTGCTCTTCCAAGAATCAGTCTTCACCATTCATTACTGGTGAGTCTGCGCTGGAGGCATTTGAACCTTGCAGGAAAACACTTCTATAAAGCTTTAGAGCTAGGGGACCAATGTCGGGAATTGCGCCACCCACAAGGCAAACGTATAACGTGGCACTCACAGGTCGGCCAGTAACCAATGCTGGCCCCCAGCCTTTTCTTCAGTTCTGTTCCTCCCGCTATCAAGGTAACACTCTTTGGGAGCATTTTGCCATTTGCAGCTGTGTACTTTGGCCTAGTTCTGTTCATTGCCGTTTGCTGTACACCGTAATGCTTTCTTTCAGTTTTTATCCATCCCCGCTTTCCTTTCTGTCCCCTTTTATGGCGCTGAGCCCTGGTTTTGCTGATTTTTTTTTTTTGATTTTTTTTTTTTTTATTCTTTTCCGTAGTCCGTCATATCTGTCTCAGGGACCTTAAAAAACCCAAGAAGAAGTCAAGTAAGAAGACAGTCTCCCCCCATATGTCGGTGCCCCTGTGGGAGAAACATGTCCGTCCAGGACCAGCATGACCTCTGCTGGACCTGCCTTGGAGCGGAACATGATATGAACCACTGCAATGCCTGCTTCTCTATTGACATCCACACTTTAGAGATCTGTGCAGTGAGGCGGGGTCGGTTGCTTCCCACCTTCAGAGGCAGACGTCCCACACAGAACTCCAAGGTAAGGTTTCTGGGCTCTTCCCCTGAGCCCCACCCTCATACTTACATGTATTGAGGAAGACCAGGCCTCTTCTTGTCCTCATTTTGCCAAGACTGAGAACATGGAGGAGGGGTCTGTGGGACAGCCATGCACCCCCAAGGGACCGGTTGCACACACCTCCCAGTCTGGCAACCCCTCTGGGGTCCAGACACCCCCCGGTTGCAGGGTTGGAGCTATATGCTGGCCCTACACCAGAGGGCTGCTTGGGGCCGTGGCCCAGTGCCACCTTGGCTTCTGGCACTGAGGCCAGTGCCAGTGAGCGGAGCGACGCTGCTCACATGGCCAGGTCCGCTCGTGATGCCGCTTGCAGCGCTAGGAGAGAGAAGGTCTATGGTGCCAGTGGGCCAGTAAAGATATTCTGGATCTCGTCCCCTGAGCAGTTGGATGACCCCGACTGGCTTCTGGGCTCTGGTGTTGGAGACCTTTCTTGGCCTAGCCCTGGGCCTTTGATGTTTACGGTGTTGTACCAGCACGCTTCTCTGTCTGGTGCCAGTTGCAGCACCACCTCTCTTCTGTCTCACGCCACTGGGAACAGTCCCAGTACCAGATTCAGCACCAGGAGAGAGGCCAGCACCAGGGTGGGTTCCGGTGCCACCCTCAGTGCCAGGTCTGGTTCCTGCACCATCCCTGTTACCGAATCTGACTCAAGCACCCTTCACGATGCCGGGGGCGGGGGGGAGTTCTGTTGCCGCTTGCGGTGCTGGCTTTTTCTTAGATTAGGTTCTTGCTGCTGTCCTTAGGCCTAGCCCAAGGGGCAGAGCCCATTCTGGTGAGGTGGGGGCTGGTAGGTTGCAGTCGGCACCGCGCTCCGTGCCCAGAGTTGCTGGTGGCTCTGGCAGGAGTCGGAGTGTTGACTCAGGTCCTTTGACCTCCCAGAAATGTCTGGGCCTGCGGTAGGTGGGGACAGAGGCCACCCTGTGGGACATTTACGGCTCCAGTCTCCCCACCTGGGGCCCCCCTTTCCAGGGCACCACCTGGACTGCCCCTCTATGGTTGGGCGTTCAGAGGTGGACAAGTTGTGCAGGCCCTCCCCTCGTGTGAGGTCCCATGTTTACTCTCATAGCCCTGGCAGAGGACCTGGTCTGGTCCACCATAAACCGCCTCTTCCTCCTCTGCCTGCCCCTCCTGCTCTCCCAGGCATTTCACATCCTGCAGGGCCATTGACCTGGAAACAGTTCAGGGCTTTGTCAGATGCCTTCCCAACTTGCCTGAGGGCACTAGATCTGGCTATTTTCCAGACTGAAACCCTGGCACCGCCACCTCATGAATTCAACTCCTCCTCGTCTTCATCTTCCTCCTCTGTGGAAGAGGACTCTTCCTCCATCTATCCTCTGATGTTGAGTACACTCGTTACCAGCAGTTCCTTTCAGAGATGATGAGGGAGCTTTGACTGTCCCATTTCTCTGGCTACAATCCTGCACGTTGGATGCTGTTCTTCCTTGGTGAGTACAGTCATGACTATGTAGTCATATCTCCATGACCCAGGTGTTGAGAGATGTATGGCTCCATCCCTCTGGCCCCTCTCCAGCCCTGAGGGACGTCCAGTGCAGGTATTGTGCACCCCTGGGGTCTCCAGGAGCCATGCCTCACCCTTCTTCTGGGGTCCAGCTGCTGGACACCCCCTCTGGACATAGACGCCTGTCCCCCAGAGTCGGAGTCAGCTGAGCTTGATGCCTAGGGTCGATGAGTCTTTTACATGGAGCGCATCATATTGTGCATTTCTGCACACCAGGCATCCTATGGCAGGCATCCATGGATGACCATGGGACAGCTCCTATCAACCTTGCCGGACTGTGAGCAAACCAGACAAGCCATACACCTTTCTGCACAGGGCCTGGAGCTGGCAAGACACCAAGCAAGGGTGACCTACGATGCCAGTGAGGTAGCCTCCAGATTAGTGGGAACTGCAGTCTGCATTAGGTGGATGGTGTGGCTGCATCTCTCCAGGTTGTCGCCCTTTGCCCGGCTTTGGGTGATTGCCTCACGCTTCCCGGGGGGCCCACTTCTTCTCCCGCAGGGCCAGGCATGAGCTTGCAGGGCACATTCCTGCTCCCAGGCCATGGGAGCCTCCAGCTGCCCCTGACCAGTCTCGGGCCTCACCAGGCCTGTAAGGGGCCCCAGCCTCTCTGCGTTTTTACCCACAGAAGGCTGAGGGAATAACCATTTCCCTCAGGGTTAGCCAACACTGCCCTTGCTGGTAAGCTTGGCACTCAGACCAACCAGTAATGAATGGTGAAGATTGATTCTTGGGAGATACAAAACTTATGTACTCACTATAATTCTTGATCTTCCAGAATATCTTCACCATTCATTACTGCAACCCGCTAACCTTCCGCCAAAATGATCAGGCTTCTGGGCAGTCTTTTTCTTTCTTCTCAGCTTTGCATCCATTGTTAGGCATTCTGCTTTACAAAAAAATGAGGGGGGCACTTAGGGGGTAAAACATTATGGGGGATTTGTTCCTTCCTTTTGACCCCTGTTGTGGCCCTTAAAAAAAAAAACAAGCATTTGTCAGTGCCAAATGTTTGTTTGCTGGCATTGGTAGTGCAGAAGTTAGAGAGATGCATAATAGGAATGGCAGTGAAGTATTGCAGTAACGCCAGCCCCCACCCTGCAGAGACTGACAGGCATTGGGGGGGTGCCTTTGTGTCATCGACCATAACGCTCACGCCATTCCACCCTGCAGACACAGACAGGTGTCACGGTGTGCCATGGGGTCTTCAGCCTTTACGCTCACCCCATTCCATAAGGAAATAAGCTGAGATGGGTGCAGTATAGAAGAATGGAGTGAATGTTTGGGCTGAAGACCACAAGGCACACCTCAGTGCCTGTCACTGGCTGCAGGGTGGGGGTGGAAAGGCATGAGCATTACGACCGATGACCCCAAGTCACACCCCCACGCCTGTCAGTCTATACAAGGTTGGGCATTACGTTTGGAAATCCTAACGCCCCAGGTGTTTGTTGGTATTTTTGCTCCAGATTTAAACATGGGCTTTTTGGGACCCCACCTCATGAACAGTGGCACTATCATTTCTAGGGACATGGATATGTTGTTCATCCACACTCATTGGCAGGTATCCTTGCCGCTTTAAATCTTGCCGGAAGGTCTTCAAGCTTGCTCCTCCCACCCACCCGGGTGGTATAACTCTCGGCTCCGCCCCATGACGCCAGATCTTCCTTACCGCTTGGAAGCTCAGGTTCCCTCCTTAACGCTCTGCGTTTGAGACTGGTTCCTATTTCTCCGTTTGCGGATTTAAAAATAAATTTTGCGAAAAAAAGACTTCAGTCTTCTATCCCTCGCGGTTGCGATGGACAAATCGACTCCCGGATTTCGGAGATGCCCATGCGGGCAGAAGATGTCTCGGACGGATCCACACTCACGTGTGTCTACTGCTTAGGCCTTGAGCACGACCCGCAGGCTTGGGCCTGTGCTCATCTTTCACCGACCTCGTCCCTCGAAGACCGTGCTGCCTGATTGCAACTGGGCCGTCCGAGCGTTCCCTCAGTGAAGTCCAAGGAGGCCGGTTGGCGGTGTCAGCGGCGGGCGGGCCTCGGCGGATCAGCTCAGCGGATGGTCGCTCTCGAAGAGGCGGTAGCGGGCCGTGCTCTTCGCCGCGGCATTTATCCCGCTCTCTCTGGGCTCTTCTTACACGGCTTCTTTTAAGGAGCTTTGTCTGTCCCTCTCCACTAAAGGAGAAGGGCCTCGTTGGCGGACCTTATTCTCGGTCCAAAAGAGGACAAGGTAAGTCCCTCCGTCGGCGCTCTTGGAGGCGGAAAGGTCCTTCTCCCGGGCCGTCGACCGTCGGCCTGATCGACCGCTCGGCCGACCACTGGCCTCCACGGTGTCCCGTCAGGTCAGTTGACCGAGACTCCCACCGATGAAGTCGAGATTTTCTCGACCCATTGACGAGCTGTCGCCTTTAGCAGCCGAATCCCTCTCCCGGTTCCCCGGGAGGAGTTGAGATCCGTGGGCTCGCCTGTGCCTCGGTTCCGAGCCCTCGGATGCACCATCCGAGCGAAGGAGTGCCGGTTCGGCCGACACCTCCCGCACCGACCTCGGAAATTCCGGGACTCTCGGTCTCGGTCTCGGACTTCCAGCGGTCCAGCCGATCCCACCGTCATAGGCGGTCGATGCAAGCACCGCGGTAAGCGGCGTCGCCGCTCGGCCTCGTCCTCCTCCTCGGATGAGGAAGGCTTGGCGTAAAATACGTCGGGAGATGCGAGACCTTGTGTTGCAACAGCTCCTCCTGGCGGGAGTAAGCCGACCCGTCGCCTTCCCGGCCATTAAGTAACTGTCACCGGGCGGCGACACAACCCTCGACTTATCCGAGGCCTATGCAGGCGGTTGTTCGGCCAAAACCAGCTGCTCCACCGATTCCGGTGGAACCTCCGCCTCCACAGCCACCAATTGGGGCTCCGACCAAGGATTCTCGGTCGGCTAAAGGTCTACCCCATCGGCTGTCAGTTACCCTCACTCCCGACCGACCTCGGCAGGTGAAGGGTGGCTCAGGCCAGAGGCAGCTCTTCGAGGGCTCTTCCGAGTCCGAAGATGATTCCTCCTTTTTCTCCAAGCGACTGGACTTGGAGTCTTCAGGAGGTCAGTCAATGGACGATAGCCCGTCGTCCTTCCTAGGACTACTTGGCTCATCTCGGGTCACGGGATGGAGCTCGAACCCGTTCCAAGCGGGCCAGGTATCCTCACGGAGATTCTGGACCGAGGGATTCTCCGGCGGAGGCCTTTCCGGTGGCGAGGCCATAGTGGGTCCGGCACTGGAGCTTTGGCGCCCTGCTTCCTGCCCTGCGCCTTCGGCCAGGATGGCCAGGAAGTATCGGTCTACTGGTTCCTTGTCCGGTTTTGAACACCCTCCGCTGAGGGTTGGTTACCGACAGCGTTTTCCGGGCGCCACGGGCACGCCAGGGATGTGGACAAACCTCCTGACAAGGAGTCCAAGAAATTGGACTATGTCGGCTAAAAGTTCACGCTGCATCTCTCTCGGCCTTCCAGGCCAGTTCGGCCGTCCTCATGGCACATTTTTCTCATGCCCTGTTGGGCTCCTGGATGAGTCATCCTCATCTCCCGCGATCTGCAGACTACGGTTAGCAGGTGCGGGACCAGGGCAGGGCAGTGGCCAAACAGCAGCTCCAGACTGCTTTGGATATAGGGGACTCATGTGCCAGATCGGTGGCGGCCGCAGTGGCTATGTCGGGCGCGGGCTTGGCTGAGGATATCCACCTTTACTGGATACCCAGCACAAGTTGGCGGATGTTCTTTTGGGGACTGACCTCTTCGGCCCTGGGGTGGAAGGTCACCTGCAGAGGATCGAGAAGTCCAATGCTACCTTGGACTCGGTCTCTTCCGCTCAGAAGGACAAAGGCCGCAAACCACAGCCTAAGCCCTTTCGTCCTTCTGTGCCCCCGCCGCGCCCGGCCCAGCAACGTCAGGGCCAGCAGGCTCGGCCTTGGCATCCCAAACCAAGCCGCCGGCTTCCTCTAACAGGAGGCAGGGAGGAAAAGGCCCAGGAGGTCCCTCGGCGGTCCCTCCTCCAAGCCTGCCCAGTGACGGGCTGAGGGGTGTCGCCCCCATTCCCGTCACCTTATCCCTGGGTCCCCCCGTGGGGGGACGGCTCCGGCACTTCCGTTCCGCCTGGTCCGCTGTTTCCACGGACAGGTGGGTCTTGGAGGTGGTGGGAAGAGGCCTGCCTCTGGAATTCGAGCAGGCACCACCCTTCAGAGCCGTCGCCCCTCGGGGCTGCGGGATCCCCAGCCTCACTGGCGGCTCGTCGAGCCGACATCGCTCTCCTCCTCCAGAAGGAGGTGATAAGAGAGGTGGTGGACCCTCCTTCAGACCCAGGGTTTGTGTCCAGGTACTTCCTGGTTCCGAAACGGACGGGGGGCTGGCGCCCCATTCTCGACCTACCGACCTAAACAAGTTCCTAAGGTCTCGAACCTTCAGGATGGTCACTCTGGCTCAGATAATACCATCCTTGGAGCAGCGGCGTGTGGTTCTGCTCTGGACTTGCGGGGCGGCGTTTTCCGTCCCTATCCGTCCGTCTCACCAGAATTCCTTCGCTTCGGCGGAAGGATCCCTCTTCGAGTTCCAAGCCATGCCCTTCGGCTTGTCTCCAGCTCCAGGGTCTTCACCAAATGCATGGCAGTGGTGACAGCATTCCCTTGCGCCCGAGGGTCCGGGTGTACCCTTACCTGGACGACTGGCTGATAGCAGCTCCCTCCAGGAAGAGGCAGAGTGGTCCAGAGATCTGGCCCTCCAGGTCTGCTCTCAACTGGGCCTCCTTATCAACGAGGCCAAGTCAGAACTCGAGCGAAGCAGGTGATTCTTTTCATCGGGCGCAGCTCGACTCTCTTGAGCCAGCATGGCTCCCCGCGGACAGGGCCGAGGTTCTTTCCTCCTTTGCCCGATCATTTCTGGTTGGGCAATTGCGCCTGCCGGGACTTCCTGCGCCTCCTGGGTCTCATGGCGGCCTGCACCAGCGTGGTCCGTTGGGCCCGCTGGAACATCGTCCCCTTCAGTGAGGACTGGCCAGCCAGTGGTCATGACGCTGCGATCCTTTGGACCAGCTTGTAGCCGGTGACACAGGGGATGTGGGCAGCTCTCCAGTGGTGGACCGTTCCAGATCATTTGCAGGAGGGCATCCCGTTCGTCCGCCCGAGACGGCGGTCTCTCTGATCGACCGATGCCTCTGATGGGTTGGGGTGCCCATCTGGGGAACACGGGCTCATGGCCTCTGGTCCCAGAGTCCCGATGCCACATCAACCTGCTGGAGCTCCGGCGGTCCGCTAGCTCTCACCGCCTTTGCTCCGTTCCTCCGGGGTCAAGTGGTCCGAGTCCAGACGGACAATACCACGACCATGTACTATCTAAACCGCCAGGGCGGGGCCGCGCTCCATGCTTCTATGCAAGGCTCTCCGCATTTGGTCATACTGCGCAGCCTGGGGCGGATCTCCTAGCCATTCACGTGGCAGGAGCCTCCAACACCTGGCCGATGCCCTGGGCGGATAGGGGCTGCATCCCACGAGTGGTCTCTCCTGCCGGAGGTAGTACAGCATCTGTTCTCCCATTGGGGCACACCTCAGGTGGACCTGTTTGCCTCAGGAGAGCAGCGAGCTGAGTCTGTTCCATGCCGCCCCCTCAGCAGGGCTCGCTGCAAGGGATGCCTTCTCGAGGCAGTGGACCCCGGGCCTCTTTCGCCTTTCCCCATTTCCCTTGATCCACAAGGTGCTTCTCAAGGCGAGGAGGGACAAGGCGCAGGGTGATTCTGATAGCCCCAGACTGGCCTCGCGTTCTGGTACCCAGATCTCCTCAGTCTCAGCTCCAGGACTCGCGGCAGCTTCCAGCTCGCCGGACCTGCTCTCAGTCAATCAGGGAAGGTGTTCCATCCGGACCTTCAATCCCTGCACCTGCGCCTGGTTCCTGAGGGCTAGAGTTCCAGGCCTTGGGTCTTTCGGCGAGGTCCTCAATGTAGTTGAGGCGTCCCGTAAGTCGACCAGAAAATGCTATGCCTTCAAATGGAAAGGTTTTCCATTTGGTGTCAGGACAAGGGCTTGGACCCTTCCTCCTGTTCCTTGGCAAGCATCTTGGACTATTTATGGTCCCTTTCTAGTCAAGGGCTTAGGTCGTGACCCTAAGGGTGCACCTGGCAGCCATCTCTGCTTGCGGGCGCGGGCGGGAAGCAGCCAGTGTATGAGGAGAAGGTGTGGCTGTTTCCAAAGGCCTGATCACATTTCCTCCAGTGCGGAGAACCCCCACCTCCGGGATCTACTGGTGGCTGGCAAAGCTCATGGGCGTTTCATTCGAACCTATGCACAGGTGTGCTCTCTCTCACCTGTCGTGGAAGACCGCCTTCTTGGTGGCTATCACGTCAGCCAGAAGGATGGGAGGCTCCAGGCGCTTTCCGCCAGTCTCCTTACCTGGTCTTCCACAGGGACAAGATTGTCCTGCGCCCCCACGAAATTCCTTCGAAGGTGGTGCGGAGTTTCACCTTAACCAGGTGTTGACTCTGCGGTGTTCTACCCCAATCACACCTCGGAGGCCGAATATAGGCTCCATACTCTGGACCCTAGAAGGCGCTCGCTTATTATAAGGAGCGCACGGCTGAAGTCGGGAGAGGTTAGCCAGCTGTTTGTCACCTACGCTGAAGCGCATCTGGCAGACCTGCAGCCAAGCGGACGATAAGCAGGTGGGTAACCTCCTGCATAGATCTCTGCTATAAGTTGGCGGGCATGGAGCCTCCCAGAGGATAGAGCTCATTCTACCGCCATACTGCTGCAGGTGGCTGCTTCCAGGGACGTCCCTATCCAGGAAATCTGCAGGGCTGCTACCTGGAAGTCAGCAAACACCTTCATTACCCATTACCACATCGACCTTGAGTCACGCGGGATGCTGGTTTTGGGGCCTCAGTTCTCAGTCTCTCTTTCCCAAGTAAGTATTGGGGTGTCGTCTTGCCTCCCTCCTCCCGGAGAACTGCTAGGAGTCTGCCAATGAGTGTGGATGAACAACATATCCATGTCCTAAATACAGGTTACTCACCTGTAACAGGAGTTCTAGGAATGGTATATGTTGTTCATCCACACGACCCGACCTCCCGGCCGACGCACAACCTGAGCTTCCAGCGGGCCAGATCTGGCGTCATGGGGCGGAGCCGAGAGTTATACCACCCGGGTGGGTGGGAGGAGCAAGCTTGAAGACCTTCCGGCAAGATTTAAAGCGGCAAGGATACCTGCCAATGAGTGTGGATGAACAACATATACCATTCCTAGAACTCCTGTTACAGGTGAGTAACCTGTATTTCACGACTACACCGTTCTGTGCCACAGGTGGGGAAAACACATTTCAGGCTGGATGTGAAAAATGACAGTTGTACTGTTCATGAGGAGGTGTGACAAAAAATGGCAATGTTGAAAATCTGGAGTGAAAATATAAAACTTTGACGAAGTTACAAACTTGCTTAAAAACTGCGCAACGCACTCTCGTACCGCACTCATTTCTTGGAATTTTTTCACCAGATTTGTAACATGGGTTTTTTGGGACCCCACCTCATGAACAGTGGCACTATCATTTCGCGACTACACCATTCTGCGCCACAGGTGGGGAAAACGCATTTCAGGCTGGATGTGAAAAATGACAGTTGTACTGTTCATGAGGAGGTGTGACAAAAAATGGCAATGTTGAAAATCTGGAGTGAAAATATAAAACATGAACGAGTTACAAACTTGCTTAAAAACTGCGCAACGCACGCTCGTACCACAGTCATTTCTTGGAATTTTTTCCCCAGATTTGCAACATGGGTTTTTTGGGACCCCACCTCATGAACAGTGGCACTGTTGTTTCATTACTCGGTCCTGAAAGGTGATTCCAAGAACCCCATGTTGAAAAATTAGGACCACAATTCCTAAAAATGGCTGAGATATCCACCTAAGTTGAAACCCCCCATTGACTCCCATTATACACCGCTTACCCCGATTCCTCAGTTCAGCTTTGAAGAGTGCAGATGTGTCCCGGTCCAGAGAAGATCGTTGCTCCCGACCTCCAGAGGGTAAGTATGGGTGAGGGGGGGTGCGGGGAGGTGTGTGTATGGGGAGGAGGGTGGACTGGGGAGATGACGGTGGACCTTTTTTTTTTTTTAACAGGTAAAAAAAAAAAAGATGCCAGGGAGATGGTTTTCTTTCTTTTACAGGTTTAAAAAAAACATTCAAACAACATTAAGTCTTGCTGTATTCTGACAACTGCAGTTAGGTCCTGCCTTTCAACTGCCCCGGAGAACATAGGGTTAACTTTTCTATGCATGGCATAGAATGTTCATCTCGAGCTCGGTTGAAGCCTCTGTCTGTTGTTATTTGAACTGCAACCATCAGATTCTTTACTCCGCCTCACTGAACAGTCGCTCCGGAGATTTCTCCTGCTGCTCGGTTCAAAGTCGGTTGAAGTGTCGCTTTTCGGTCGGTTTTCTTCCGAAATTGTTGTTTCCGCTAGTCGGTTCAAGTCTCTGTCTGTGGTACCGTGAGTACTAGATAGGTTTTGTTCTGTTTTCTGTGTGGAACCTGTAAACTTGTGGATCGGTTCGGCTGAACTGGTCAGTTTGAGGTAAAATTTGTACTTTACTTTAGAGCGTGGTTACCGGTTCGTATCGGTTCTAAAAAAAACAGGTTTTAGTAGGTTTTTTTTTTTTCAAGACCCGTGACACAGTCAGGAACCGATAGGGGAGTCTTGCCTGGTGGATTGCCGAAAACAGGGTAAGTTTGGTTAGGTTGGCCATGTCTGAGAAACCCAAGAAAAAAAACGGGCCCACTGGGTTTCAACACTGCAGTGTGTGTGGGGAGGTCTTTGCTAAGGCCGATCCCCACACCATCTGTGTTTGTCTGGGGTTTGGCCACCTCGAGTCAGACTGCCAAATTTGCAAAAATTTTACAGTAAGAGATTAGGCAGACTGAGGGAAAGGGAGGCCAAGAAATCTGCTGACCCGGATGGCCAGCCTGGTTCAGTTCCAACCGAACCAGAAGGAGTGCCCTCTGACCAGGGCGATACTGCTTCGGGCAAAAGGAGAGCCGATTCCGAGGAATTGGTTCCGACAAAAAGAAAAGACAAGTTGACCGGTTCGGATCCAGAATTTCATACTCCGACCGCTGATTAAATAGCCAAAGCGATTAGGATTATGGAATCACTTCGATCGGTTCTGACTGAACCGGCACCATTTGGCAGGGGCTCGGTTCGGTTGGTTCCCCCGATTCTGGATTATACCCTGGAAGAATTTTATGAACCGGAGTTTGAGGAGGAGGGAGAGTTTGAAGATGATTATGGTGATGGTGAAAGTCTAGATGTGCCTGTTGACCCGGACATCTCCCCAGACAGACCTTCAGGTGTTTCTCCTCCTAGGCTTTCTGAGTCCCCTTCACACTACATGTTTTACAGAAAGGTGGCTGATACCCTCCAGCTTCCTGTGGAAGAGGCAATAGAGGAACAGGAAGAGCCTGACTATGTAAAGATGATGGACATCCCAGAGTCCAGGAGACTATTCCCCTCCACAAATCTTTTGGGAAACAGACACAAAAAATTCTTAAGTCTCCCAATTCCATACCTTCTGTGGACAGAAGAATGGACAAGAGGTATACTCTTTCAGGTTCAGATACGGAGTTCCTTTTTCAGCAGTGCAGCCACGTTAGGGTTGTACAGGCTGCTTTGGCCTGTGATAAGGCAAACATTCCCTTGGCATCACACCCCCCAGACAAGGACTCCAAGAAGATTGACGCCATGGCAAAGAAGCAGTACATGGCATCATCTTTAGGACTCAGGCAGGCTAATTATATGTCCTATGCAGCCAGGTACCAGAAGTCCAGGTGGGACACTGTACTGGCACTGGCTAAACAGGCTCCTCCTCAGCTTGCCAAAGAGCTGGAGCAGGTGGCTGCAAATCAGATTGAGGCATCGAAAGTTCCGTTTCGTGCTGCTGTCGACTCCAATGATGTATCATCAAGAGTCATGGCTACATCTGTGGCTCTTCAGAGAATGGCTTGGCTCAGATGTACTAGCCTCTCACAGGATACCCAGGCTAAGGCCATGGATTTTCCTGTAGTGGGTAATTCTCTGTTTGGGGAGCAGACAGAGAATTACATGAAGAAAATGGATGAATACAGGACCACTTACAGGAGTGCTCAGGCCAAGGAAAGGCAAGCAACTCCTCAAAGGCAGCAGTTCAGGGGCAGGGGCAGGCCTTTTCACAGGCCTTTTTACCAAGCACAGGCCTCCTCTTCTTCTTTTTCACAGAGGGGGTTCTTTAGAGGGAGAGGCAGAAGGGGGATGAGCAGGCCTGCATCCACCCCTCAGCCTAAAGCCCCTGCCAAGCAGACACCCTGATGGGTCTGCCCAGGTCAATTCTCCTCTACCAGTAGGGGGCAGGCTGGCTTACTTTGTCCAGGACTGGATGTCTGTTACATCAGACAAGTGGGTCCTGGAAGTAGTAAGCCAGGGTCTGGTTCTCAGCTTCAAAAAATTTCCCAAGCTGAGAGCCAGATCTTTTCCACCTGCAAATCTCTCAGAGACCCTTGCCCTAGAGGCAGAGGTTTCTTCTCTTCTAGCTCTCAGAGCTATAGAGAGAGTTCCTACCCTACACTGGGGCAAAGGATTGTACTCCAGGTACTTCCTAACCCCCAAAAAGACAGGAGAGTGGCAACCCATCCTGGACCTAAGATATCTGAACAAACATCTTTTAAAGCCCAAGTTCAAAATGATAACTCTGGGAATTATCCTTCCGTCTCTCAGGCCAGGGGACTGGCTAGCCTCCCTGGACCTCAAAGATCCCTACTTTCACATTCCCATCCGGTGCTCCCACAGAAAATACCTCAGGTTCAAGTTGCCCTCAGGCCACTATCAGTTCAGAGCAATGCCCTTTGGCCTAACATCAGCTCCAAGGGTCTTCACAAAGTGCCTGGCAGTAGTTGTTGCCTTCCTTAGAAGACAAAAGATTTCCATTTTCCCATACTTGGACAACTGGCTTATAGTAGGCCAGTCTTCAGACCAAGTCAAGTCACACCTGCAAGGGACCCAGCAAGTGCTCACTTCTTTAGGATTTCTTCCCAACCTACCAAAGTCAGTTCTCGAACCAGTGCAGCTCCTCACCTTCATAGGGGCAGAGCTGGATACGGTGAAAGCAAGAGCCTTCCTTCCCCTGGAAAGGGCAAGGACCCTCATGGAACTGGCCTCTTCATTCATCCTTCAGGTGTCTCAACCAGCAAGGCATTTCCTTCAGCTACTGGGCCATAAGGCAGCTTCTACAGCAGTGGTCCAGGGCGCAAGATTCCCAAATGAGGGACATTCAGTTCCACTTACGAGCTTTTTGGTCCCAAAGAAAGGATTCCCTTACCAAACTAATTCCAGTGACTCGAACCCTGATCCAAGCCCTGAAATGGTGGCAGGTTCAGGACAATTTGAGGCAAGGAGTTCCATTTGTCACTCAGTCTCATTCACTGGTCCTCACCACAGATACTTCCCTGCTGGGCTGGGGATCCCATTTGGGGGAACTTACCACCCGGGGACTGTGGTCGCCTCAGGAATCTCTGCTTCACATCAATCTCTTGGAGCTCAGAGCAGTGTTTCTGGCACTGCAAGCTTTTTCGAAATCTGTACAGAACAAGGTGGTTCAGGTCAGAACAGACACCACCACCACCATGTGGTACATCAACAAGCAAGGGGGCACTCGGTCTAAGGCCTTGTGCACAGAAGCGATGAAGTTGTGGTCCCTGGCCTATTCCCTGCAAACCTCTCTGATAGCAGTTCACCTCCCAGGGAAGGACAGTGTCCTAGCAGATGCACTGAGCAGAATATCCCAGGGCCATCACGAATAGGCCCTAGATCCTCTGGTGTTGAAAGTGATTTTCTCAAGATGGGACACTCCAGAGATGGATCTTTTTTGCAGCCCCAGACAATCATCATCTTCCTCTTTTTTGTTGCAGACCTCCAGTCTTGGGCTCAGTCCCCCTGGATGCTCTGATCCTGAACTGGGAAAGGAAATTTCTGTATGCTTTTCCCTACTTCCCTCTCCTGTTCAAAGTGCTGGTCAAGATAAGGTCACAACCATGCAAAGTGATTCTGATTGCTCCAGACTGGGCCAGGCAGCCATGGTATCTCTTGTTGCTGTTCCTGGCAGTCCATCTTCCCCTGTCTCTTCCCAGGAATTACAACCTGTTAACATCCTCTCAGGGGAGGATTTGGTACCTGAATCTTCAGTCTCTCAATCTCAAGGCTTGGCTCTTGAAGAGTTAGAGTTTGCAGATCTGCATCTTTCCCAAGGGGTTCTGGATATCCTTAAGGCTTCTCGAAAGCCTTCCACCAGAAAGACTTACAACTACAAATGGAAAAGATTCAGCATTTGGTGTTCTAAGAAGAATATTTCCCCAGACTTTGCTGAATTGCCTACGGTTCTGGATTATATAGTCCATCTTAATGGCCTAGTTCTCAGACCAGCTACTCTCAAGGTACACTTGGCAGCTGTTTCTGCTTTCCTTTCTGTAGGCAAGTCTTCCTCTCTGTCATCCCATCCTGTATTCTGTAAGTTTTTCAAGGGATTGCTTCACACCAATCCCCCCTTTACGGATCCTGCTCCTGCTTGGGATCTTAATGTTTGCATTGCTCAGCTTATGCAACCCCCTTTTGAGCCTTTGTCCTCAGGAGAGCTTAAGTACTTGACTTGGAAAACTGTGTTTCTGGTAGCCATTACTTCTGCCAGACATATCAGTGAATTGCAAGCCTTGTCGGTGGAATCTGATTTCATCTCTTTTCACAGAGATAAAGTGGTCCTTAGAACTAACAGAAAGTTCTTGCCTAAAGTGGTTTCAGATTTCCCCCTCAGTCAGTCTATATCTCTCCCTCTTTTTTTTTTACCAATTATTTTACCAGGTGAGACACACTAAGCTGAAAGCTTGTTTGCAGGTGCAACCTGGGAGCACGAGGAAGTTAAGTGACTTGCTCAGGGTCACACAGTATGCAAGTGGGGGCTGTGGGATTCAAACCCAGGTCTCCAGATTTGCAGCTCAGAGCCTTAAACCACTGTGCCATACTGCCTCCAGGTTTTCTTTACTGATAATTCTTCCTGGGGAGAGAGGAGGCTACACAGTTTGGATGTTAAAAGAGCCCTTAGCTACTACATAGAGCGTACCAAGGGTCACAGGTTTGAATCCCTCCAGTTGTTCCTCACTTATGGAGAAGTGGGGAAGGGCAAACCTGCCACTAAGAGATCTATTGCCAGGTGGATTGCTTCTTGTAGTAAATTCTGCTATGAAAAACTGGGTAGAATTCCACCCTCAGGCCTGAGGGCTCATTCCACAAGAGGTACAGCTGCTTCCCTGGCTACTGCCAGGGATATCCCTCTCTTAGAGATTTGTCAAGCAGCCACCTGGAAAATAGTCCATACTTTTACCAAGCATTACTCTCTGGATATCCAGGCTAGGAGTGATGCTCGGTTTGGCACAGCAGTACTTCAGAGCTTGTTTCCAAAGTAGGTTCTGTCCCTCCTCCATGGAGGTACTGCTTGGTAGTCTGCAATTGTCAGAATACAGCAAGACTTCATGTTGTTTGAAGAAAAAATTACTCACCTTAGTAATTATGTTTCTTCTAGTGGAGTCTTGCTGTATTCTGACCTCCCGCCTCCCTTCTCAGAACCTAGATTTTGGGATGTGGGTGGGCAGGAGCAGTGTTGGCACCCTAGAGGTGCCCCTTTTACACCCTCTTTGTTCTTTGGGTGGGATGTTGTTTCATTTGATTGGTTTTGTTTTGGGTTTCCTGACTTGAGTCTTCCTTTGAGAACCAAAAACATTATATTACTGCCAGTTGGCTAGTTAAAAATTTTACAGTTCCACACAGAACACCTAGTGAGTTTTTTGCTCGTAAAGATCTGAAGGTTGCAGTTCAAATAACAACAGGCAGAGGCTTCAGCCAAGCTCAAGATGAACATTCTATGTCATGCATAGAAAAGTTAACTGTATGTTCTCCAGTGCAGTTGAAAGGCAGGGCCTTACTGCAATTGTCAGAATACAGCAAGACTCCACTAGAAGAAACATAATTACTAAGGTGAGTAATTTTTTCTTTCGGCACATTGGGGTGGGCTCCCAGTGTACCACAATAGTGGGGGGGGGGTGCCGACACACGGATTGGGCACCCTGATGTCTGAGATTAGAGACGGGTTTGGGTAGGGGGGTGCATCCAACACTGGAAGTGTGCATCCCGGTGTATGAAACATTTTGGCGCCCTGGGGTGTGCTCCCAGTGTGACACTTTAACCGAGGAAGGGGGGATACATGCCGACACGGTGATTGGGCACCCCGATGTCTGCTTTCCTTAGCGTGTGTAGCGGGCAGCAGGAGCCGTGGCTCATTACTCGTTTCACCAGGAAAGGCACACAGAACAAACAAGTTGTTGGTGGAGCAAGGGCCAGGGACAGAGTGCTGGGTGGCAGGAGTCGACAAGGTTGCGAGGGGGGGTGCCGCTGCAGTGATGAATCTGTTTGTGATTGCAGTGGCAGATTCATTACAACTCCTTGGCTCTCTTTGAAGCTGCTGTCTTCGACAGCCTTCCCCTTGATTGGTGGCTGAGGGACGTGCCCAGTAAAGCATCTGTCGCATTGGCCACAACACTGACACACCGCTGAAATGTGGTACTGTCACAAGATGTTTCTTGTGCATGCACACAAGCTAACATAAAAAAAACTTCAAAAAAAAAAAGAACCACATAAGGATTCTTATCCCCTGTTCCTTCTGGTCCCTTCCCCTCTTTTTTTTTTTGGGGGGGGGCATCAAATAAAAAAGAAACAGCGAAGAAATCCCTCCCCCCTCCTTTCAGGGAGGAGTCTATAGTTATTTGCTGTTGGGTAAGCTCCATCTTCATTCCTCTTTTTGATGGAAAGGCTTGCAGGAGAGCAGGAGTAGTGATGGACCAGGAGACGCATTTTGGAGTTGTAGCCAAGCTCCTATACCTGGTACAGCTTTCTTTTCTCTTGCCGTAGGCCTCCTGCACTCCCTTCCAGGTAGCCTGCTACATTTCTCCTTCTGTTAATCCCCTCTCTCTGGAGTAATCTTCATTAAGAGAAGGGGACCGTGGTAGGGGAATCATTCAGTTTCTGCGATTCTCTTAATTGTTGTCTATCCTTCTAACAGGAACCCCCTCCTCTCAGTTGTTTTTCCCCTCATCTGGGTTACTTTGTCACCTTTTGAGCTCTTCAGTGTCTTTTTCCTCTACTTGAGAACCTTGGCTAGTTGTGCATTTCACGGACCCTGGCTGTGCTGATTGCCAGGCCTCATGATAGCAGAACTCTCAGTAAATTACATCCTACATTTTGTTTTGGTTATATCGGATCCCTGAGCGTCTGACCCCTCTGCAGTTCACATATCTGCAGAAGGAGAACCCTTGCTGGCAACACAGTTTCAGGGCTCACAGCTCTACCGGCATTTCTGAATTTTTCAGGGACGTGCAACCTTCCCCTTGAATTCACTTCATCCTTTGGCTGGTCCTATGGATTTCATGGACCTTTGACTTCACTTGAAAATCGTTTAGTCCGCGGGAGAGCATAAAGAAATTTCCCTGCAGTTGGGAGTCAGGCAGCTCTTCTGAGGTCCTCTTCTTCTGCTGGGATCTCAGGGTCCCTGCTGCCCTCTCTGTGTCCCTCCCCCGGTCTGGTTGTCCTGGTCATCCTTTAGCCTGCTGCCAAGGCCCTCGCTCCCACCCTCTCCTTTTTGTGGCCTCTGATAGGTTTTATTTTGTTCCTTTTATATTCTGTATCCTTCTTGTGTCCCGTAGGCAACCTTGCCCCAACCCTTCTCTTTTTTTTCTTACCCTTCGTTTCCTCTTCTGGCAAACAGAACTGAAGACGACAGGGGGCCAGCATTGGTTACTGACCAACCCGCGAGCGCCACATCATACATTCATCTTGTGGGTGGCACTGTCCCCAGTGTCATTCCTCTAGCTCTAAAGGTTTAAAGGTGTATGCTCCCGCAGGGTTCTGATGCCTCCACTACAGACCCACCACTAATGAATGGTGAAGATATTCTGGAGGACCAAGAATTAACGGCGAATACGTAAGTTTAATTTTCTGTTCTTTCAGTCTCTCCTTGCTTCTCTGTAGTTAAAAAAAAATATATATGGATCTGTATGTGAAACAGGGATCTCTTGGCTTGCAAATGTATATAATTATACTCTTGAAATGTTTGCAGAAGACTTTTGGGTTTAGCTGTAACACGGGGTAACTTTGAGATGTATTTTGACCTCCACAAGCTTATTTGCAAAATTGTCGATAGGAAATCAGCCCTGGGACTGAATGTCTTAATTGGCTGCACCTGTTAAGAAGTCTGGATGTACTGGTCACAGGAAAGAAATTGACAAAGTTTAGGGATATTGTGTGAAAACCAGATACACAACTTAACAAGGACAGGATGCATAATTTAATTGCCAGGGAAAAACATTTTATACAAAGAGCAATATTTGTGTAGAGGGAGACTGAGATTTAGAGATGCCTTCAGAGGAAAGACTTTATTTTGTTTGAACTGCCTGCCTGTGTAAGGCTGTCCTACATACATTTTAAAATGTGTTTTATTGTTATTCAAAATAATAAAACACTGCTTGCAAATTGTATGACTTCTGGTTTGCCTGTGCTTCCTGACTTATGCCTCGATTACAGTGGGCAAGCCAAATTAGCATGGAGGATGGAGACTGTAGCAGGCAAATCCAGTGGAGCCAGGCACTTTGGGGTCTTCAGAGTGAGTTCAGACAGCAGAGTAAGAGGGTATAAACAGAGAAGGAAAGAAACAAAAACAGCTTCAGAAATACCAATAATAACTGGAAATAGTGGAAAACTTTGAGCTTCAGTCTGGGTACAAAGTTAATTGGGCAAAATAAGAGGTTCTTTCTGTATCACCTCAAAATATCCCGATAATGCAGGACCAAATCACATTCACTATTTAATCAGATTTATTATAATTTCTTGGTGTTAGGTTAACAAATCATCTAGATAACTTAACTGCAGAAAATCTGGATCCTCTCATGGAAGACGTTGTTAGGATTTTAGGAATTTGCAAGATCTAACGCATACCTAATAGGATGAGTACAAATGATAAAGGCGAATGTACTTCTGAGATTTCTTTCATCTGTAGCAGGCATTACCGTTACTAATACCAGAGTACTACCTCAAAGCACTAGATAAGGGGGTCTTGGAGTTTATCTGAAAAAGAGTAAGCCCCTTAAAGAAAACATAAACTTACTGCATCCTGTAACTTAGCTGATTTGAAATTACAGAATTGATGTGTTATCACTTTGCATCTGTTATAGAACCCTTGAAATGGTATATAAACTACCTAGCTGGTTTACTTTGAGTTTAAATTTGTGACTCTTAATAACAAGGAATCTGTCCTGTTTTGGAATTTTAAAAACCTAAGAACTTGCTAAACATAAATTTATAAACCATCTGATACTAGTCTGGATTAAAAATCAGCAACATGAGAAACTTCCAAAGCCAGTTTTTAGGTCAAGTACCACTTCTTAACAATTGATTTTATCCCTTCTTCCAAACATTAACCATCAAGAAATCCTCTGAAAATGAAATATACACAGTAAGCCAAATTTATGTCAGTTCTACAGTGACATCATTGTCAATTACAAGCACAATATGGTATTCACAAGGCTTTATTCTTTGTAGACATCCAACTCGGGGAGATTCTAAAACAGTTCAACTAAAATTCAACTAAAAAAATAAACATGTAATTATATATGTTAATTCTACCGCTGAGACCACTCTTACGGTTGTAAAAGGGGTCTCACATGCATTCTTAGGGTATGAGAACCGTGAACCTAAAGAACATTAAAGAAACCTAATGTTAGATTGTGTGGCTTTGGAAAAAAATTCTTCTTCCAAGCATTTTAAATCATACTTGACTGTTTGGTTTCCTCTTGTGATGGCTGTGGAAGGTTGAATTTGAATCACTAGTGAAACCAAAAATAGCAGACTGTAAAATGTAACAGATTTTAAGAAGTAGTCAGTTTTAACTTTTTATTTTTTAAGTATTTTCTGTTTCCTTTGCTCATTTGAAAGTTTTCTTTGATAGTATTCTGCTGGATGTGTGAAACAGCACTCTGCCTGGCAGCTAACATATCTAGTTCTGTACGTCCCACTACATCAGCTCTATGACCTTGCTAACAGTGCCATCACAGGTGAGTGACCTGACAGCTGCTGAGTGGCGCTCCCTGTGCAGCTGTAATGTTTTCGGTCAGTGAAGTCACAATGTTGATGATATAATGGGAAGGGGGGCAGAGCTTGATATGTCAGCTGCCAGGCAGAGGGTGATCCACACATCACACCTTCAGACATCAGGTAAAAAGTGGACAATATTAAAAAGGTCTACTGAAATATGTGAAGGAAATGTCAAGATGGCTGTATTGGTGGTATACAGCAATCTGCCATAAACTTGTAGTTAAATTTGTGATACCTTGTAAATCATGTAAGTCGTTCAAATTAATGTAAAATATATTTTCTTTTTGTACCTTATATACACCTCTGAAATAATAAAAAACAAATCGATTTTTTTTTCCCTACGTAAGTGTTTGTGCTCCTTGGTCTGGTCAGTGGGCCTTCCTCCTAGCTCCGACACTGGACAATGCTGTCAACCTTTTCTGCCCAAATGTGCAGGGCCTGAGGGTACTGGTGGTCATCTTCCAGTAGTTGGTCTTTGTGTTTGCGCCACTTCCACCTCCCAGAGGAGGAACTGCTCACACCATGCTAGCCTCACGAGTTAAGGGCAGAGGTTGAAGGGGAACCCAAAATGAGCCACTTCCCCATTGCCTGCATGAAAATGTTCTGTTGTGGCAGGGTTTAGTTCCACCTTCTCTCTCACCCCAACTCTCCACTGGCCCAAGACTTCTGCAGCAGGGCGTGGGAGTCGGGTCAGTAACATGAACTGCATCAAGCGCTCCCTCAAGTTAGCACAAGATGCTGCCCCCAGTACCACCTGTCTGGGCTAGGACAGTTGGTTTTAGTATAATGTAGGTTTGGTTTGAGATCTTTAGTTAATTTCATTAAAATATGTCTGCCCTCTCCTAAAACATGTTCCAGTAAAATGCTGCAGTGTATTAATAATGTTACAGTTGTTAATCAGAGCATTATTTACTTTTCATCCCCCTCACATTCATTCATGTAGACTCCATGAATTTGATGAACAAGTTGCTGCAGTTCGAGAGGGGATGGCCCGAGTTGTTCCTGTACCTCTGCTTTCGCTGTTCACTGGATATGAGCTGGAAACAATGGTATGTTGCAGCCTCTGATGGCAGCGAATTCTAAAGTCACTAAAGTGAACTAGTGTGTAATGTATACATTTTTTATTTTTAAATGTATTTTTGGTGTTTTTTTAAGTTCCTGCCTCTGCACAGAGACCTTGCCTTCTGTGTCCCTAAATCATGAAGCTACTCTGCCGACTTATTCTATTGTGGTTTACTCTCATAAGGGGACCTACCAACACAAAGACTAGGCAGCAAGACCTGGGATAATGTTGGTGCTGGCAGTGTCCATGAGGGCTAGTGGATGACATCTAAAGGTCAGACCCTTGGAGGGTTCCTTTTTTCCTGTCTTCCTCCTCCCAGTGATGCCAAGACACACGAGGTCATAAGGGCCTGCATCCCAAAGAGTGTTTCTTCCTGCCTCCCCTACTCCTCACATTGCATGAGAAGGCTTCATGAGCGTGCCCACTGTGGCCATATTTCTATCAGCACTACAAGCCTACTGTATATTACTACAGTACATCATACCTCCTCCCACCTCCCTGAGTCTGGAAGTATAGGCACCAGCAGCATTCTTAACATTCACTTACCTGTGTGGAACTGGTATTTTGAATTGGGCAGAGGTTGCCTGGACACTATCAAATTGTGATGCATCTGCATGGCCTTCAGTGGTGTTTTTCTTTTTAAGGGAAACCTCACAATATAGGTGCAGCTCACGGTAGTACGGCAGTTGTGGTTTGGTTTCCTTCTTGTCCACATCAGCTAGTAGGTAACTACTAACTACTTTAAAGCTTTTGAAAAGTATTGTGCATTTGATCCAGACTTCAGGCAAGTGATGTTAATACTGTAGAGGTGGGCTGCCTTTATTTGTTTGGAAACTGTGCACCTTCCCAGAATCGACCTTCTTCATAGAGTCCCACTCTTGTCTCTGAGCTGGAGGTGCCTGGACACCGTGGGAGCAAATATTTTGGCCACATGGCCAGTGGTGGCTGTTGGCACCACGGCACCTGCATGACGCTACATGGTGATGCGCACCTGCCAATAACTGCTGCTGGACTTCTCCTCTTTATCAATTCTGCTTTTCCTGCCATTGAGAGTGCACCCTGGGAGTGAGTCTCCTGGTGGACAGTAGATGAGAAGAATCCTGCACCCCACACCCTCACCCACGATACATTCAAAGGAGTTGGTGGCTCCCACTGGAATTCAGGTTCAGTTCTGATTTAAAACAAAGGGCCACACCCCCGCCCCTACGATCGATCCTCTAGCGGTGCATCACCAAGTCCCCGGGTGGAACCGCTGAAGCCAAAACGGGGCCAGCATTTCCATCCAACCAGGTTTCGGTGATGCAAGCCAGGTCAGTTGAATTAATAAGATCCCCAATTATGGCGGTCTTGTTTTTAATCGACCTGGCATTGCACAACATCGCCCGAGTTCGATGAGCAGCTGGGGAAGAATAGCCGTTTCATTGTTGCACCTGTGATAAAAAGATCAGCACTGTCAATAGGTATTCAGCATGCTTCTCATCTTGGACTTGGTCAAGACATGGATGCCTATGACACCAGCTTCTCCGTGGATCTTCGCACCTTCCAGATTTTCTCCTTGAAGTTTGGATGAGACGCCTCAGCTTTCAGAGGGAGGCTTTGATCCAAAGGGTCCCAGAAGAGGACTTTGAACTCTTCCGCTGGGTCCTTTCAGCCCTCTTCTGAGTTGTCTGAGGTATGCAACTCCCACCACATCGTGCTGGGGATTGTGTTGAAGACTTTGATGGCAGTGTTGGGTGGACCACTGGCTCCTTCTGGGCAGCCAACAGAGAACCTACCATAATTCATTATCCCTGAGCTACTGACCTCCTCGGTTTCATGGTCAAGGCTTCTAGCCACGTCCACTAATGTGGAGCCATTGGCAACAACTGTTAGTGTTACTCAAACTGTTGGCACTGTTTGTGGTGATGACACAGAGGGTGACATCAGCACCATTGCCAAGTCCTGTGCTGACACCATTTGTGGTGTCAATCCTGAGGTCAGTACTAGCATTGATTTGAATGGTGTTTTCAACCTTGGCATTGCTAGTGGCAGCATGGAAGGGAACAGTGTCGAAGCAAGACACTGACATTGGTCCCTCAGTAGATGCCGAGGAGCAACTCGACATCAAGATTGTCTGATTCCTTGATGTTGATGCCAGTCACAGTGTTGACTCTGTTGGCGACGACAGCCATGGCACTCAGTTCTACCCGGCCTCGGCGTCAATGCTGGATGTAGGCAAGACCACTTAAAGGGGTCTGTTTGGTCTCTGGCATCCTCTACTATTTCCGGAGTTCACCCTCAGGGCCATCTCTCTGCAGCTTCTCTGACATAGGAGTTTGCCAGCAGTAAGAAGTTCTGCTCCTTCCTCCCGTAGCGCAAAGGTGTTGCCAAAACTTAATGACTGTTCCGAACGCCTGGGTTTTACAGCTCAGCAGCCTGTGCCATGCCCCTCAAGGCATCCACTCTTAAAGGCCTCAGGTGTGGGTAGATCAACCGCCCACGTACTTTAGGTTTCTCGGGCCTCTTATGTGAGAGCAGCATCACATGTGGGTCGGTACCATTGAATCTTCCAAGAATCAGTCTTCACCACTGACTCCCATCGGTCTGGGGCAGAGGCACTAGGACCCTGCGGGAGCAAAATTTTTGCCAAGGTCGGCCTGAATATCTTTCAGGAACCAGTCTTCACCATTGATTCACACTGACAGGTCTAGGGCTGGAGAGTTTTTTGCAGGGAGGGAACCAACTTTGACTACTGGTGGCACCCATGCACCTCACATGGTGCTGCACGTACCAGTCAACAGCCATTGCCAGCTCCCTCACACGCTTCACTTCTGTTGTTCCCATTATCAAGTGCTCACCATGGGAGTAACAGCACCTCAGTTCATTGACCGTCGTTGCCGTAATTTAAACTGTGTCACCGCTAATGTTTTTTTTTTTGCAGTGCCGTCTGTCGTCTTTATTATTTTCCATGATGCCAAAGTGCAGAAAAGAAAAGAAGGGGTTGAAGAAGTCGAGGAAATATTAGCAGTATCCAGTCTTGCATCGCTACCCAGTAAGAAACCCATTGCTGCAACAGATCAGCATCAGCGCTGCTGGACCTGCCTTGGCTCCTCTAACAACGTGGATGTGTGCGACTCCTGCTCTCCATGAGCTGCTATACCTTAGAAATCTGTGTGATGAAATGGGGTTTCACGATCCTCACTTTTGGAGGCAGGCCTCACACACGTGAGGCCAATGCATGGTCTCTGGGCCTGTCCCCTGGGCAGCTTCATAGCATCTCTGGTTTTGGGGAACCACAGGGCCCCTCCTCAGCCTCACCTTGCCGAGGTGTCAGAAGCCCTGGAGATTGGTCTGGTGGACAGGCAGCTCCTTCTGGACAGCCAGCATTGCATCCCTCCCCTAGTCTGTCCTGGACAGCAGATGTCCCTAGTTGCGAGGCTGAAGCTGTATACTCTGTCTCCACCAGTTGACTTTTCAATGTTGCAGCCTGTTGGCCCAGCTCCTGATACCGCTTGCAGTGTTGATGAATACAGTGTCGGCCATGTGGTGTCAGGTTGCTGAGGTGGTGGCGGTAGTCTCCCCACTCCTAGAAGTCCTAGTGGCTCGCTGGGGTGGGAACGACACCATTCCTGCAGTGGGTGCGGCCCCTGCCATAATGACAGTCCTGGGCACAGTGTCGCCCCTTGGATCATCCCCAGTTTCAGTTTTGTGACACCGAGCCAGCTCCCAACGTCGCTCATGGCACCAGCAGTGGGTTTGGTTCTGGGGTCGACATCAAACCTGGCATTGCACCTGGCAACCAGTGCTAGCCATGGCACCAGGGAGGAACCCATCTCTAGGCTAGTCATTGGCCATATGCTGCGTAATGGATGACATCCGGGAAGTGGAGTTCTCCCCAGACCCATGTGTCCGCCCCCCCCCCACCTGTGAGAACCAGAGCTGCTCTGAGTGGATTATGGGCACTGCTTTTCTCACCTGGGGACCCCCTCCATGGCCACCAACCTGGTCACTCCTCTTCTGAAGGTTGACCTTGTTCAGACAAGGTCCCCTGACCATCCCTGTGGCCCAGGAGAGTTCCTAGAGCCCCTGGCTTCCGCTTCCCTCTTGGACCTATGCCAATTTTGGCCCTAACTCCCAGGGGTCATCAGCCCTCTGGGGCCACACATAGGGAGGCTGGTGCCTTGCAGCTATACCATAGACATGCGGACCGAGTTGCTTTTCAGCCTGGCCCCCAGCTGCCCACCTCCCTTTGTATCCAGTGCCTCCTGTCCATCAACATCCTCTGAGGGCACGAAATTATCCTTGTATATGTCCTCAGCCTCTGAGTACTCCGTGTACCAGAGGATCTTCCTGGACATAAAGTTTCCACCACTCATTCATACTAATGGAACTACGCCGGCGGCGCTAGGACCCGCTGGGAGCCAAAATCTTTAAGGAGGGCCGGCGCCGGGTAAGACTGATGCGCATGCGCCGGTGTCAAGACTGGCTAACGCTTATATAGACTACCTCAGCCGACCTCCAACTGCCTCAGTTCCTTTTTTCCTGTTGTGGTGTGCGCTCAGTGACGACGACGCCACCCCCAGGAGTAAAATCTTCACGCCTATATGACAGCAACTTAGTCATTCAGTATTTGATTAAGTTTTAGTATATTTATTATTTATTTATTCTTTTAAAAAAAAGTTTTTTCTTTTAGTCAAGAAAGAACAGAGAAATCTTCTTTGGCCGCTTGACTGGAGTGGACCATGAACTGGGCCGGTGATGGTAGGGAGACTTCACAGGAAAGCTGTTTAAGCAGCAGGGCTGGGTCCAGTCTGCTGCCCTCTACGGAGGGGGGTCTGACTACAGTTAGTCCGGTGTTCAGCAGGAAGGGTGGTCCTCACGAAAGCACAAAAAGAAGTGGGTCTGTTCCCGATCTTCGGGAACCCGGCACCGCTCGGCCTAGAGTTCTTCATCCCACCGGTCGAAGAGGAAATGGTACTGCTCGAGGTCGCCCTCTGGTACGTCTGCACGACGATCATCAGTACTGGGGAACAAGAGGCCAACTCCATCAGGGTCGCCTACAACCTCTGTTCCCAGCATCCTCAACTCAGTCGTCCCCCTTGCACCCCCGGGTGGTCCTCCAGTAAGCAGTTTCATCATTGGGCCATTCTTATGGAGCAGTGGGTTCGGCAGTTGTCCTGACTTCCCAAGCCTGTGGGGCCTTCGGACCTGGGGGCTTCGAACCCGCAGGCAGAGTGGTTGGGTCAGCCTAGTTGTGCGTTACCTTCTTCAGTGCTATCGATGCCGTGCTCTTGTGCTTTTCCCCCTCACGTGGCTGCGTCTCAGGGGGAAAACTACAGGTACTTCCTTCTCTTACTCATGTTTTCAGATCTTCATCCTCCGTGCCCCAAGATTTGGATTGGGGTCTCAGACACTTCATGGTGCTGGTTGCGGCACCATGTTTGACTCTAGTCTTGGCGGCACTGCATTCCGGGCCAGCGCCTTTTTTTTTTGGTTTTGTTTTTTGATGCCGGCGCCGGCGTGGGTGCCAGAATTTTTGACACCGATTTGAAGAGCACCTCTTCCTGCTCTCTTTCCTCCCTTTCCTTTATATATTATCCCTCCTGGGCTAGTAGATGATGATATTGAGCCTGATCCTGATCTGTGATTAGGAGACAACTTCGATGAAGATTCATCCTTCAAAGTGGAAAGTAAGCCCTCTACTTCAGCACAGCCTTTGGTCGAGGAACCATCCTTTAAATCTCTACCGAAGAATATGAATTCCACCCACTCTCTCCAGACTTCGGAGGTTGATCCGGGGAAGCTATTGTGCCTTCAATATCTGCATGTCCCCGAAATCCCTGTGGAATTGACACCTCCGGTACAGCCCTCTTTCACAGATAGTGTGGGACAATCCAGTGCTTATTCCTTCTGTGGCCAAGTCCATAGACAGGAAGTACACTCCCCCTAAGGATCAACCAGTCCGGGCTGGTCAAGCCTTTGCAGATGCCATAGTGGTCTTGGCAGAAAATGGCAAAGCAAGGGCCTTCCTTCCAGTGGACAGGAGAAACGATATCTTCCAGATGGCTCATTTCATCAAAGAGAACGACTCTGTTCGAGCTCTCTCGATGCAGCAGATGCCGGATCTCATGGCATCATAAGTGTTCACGGTGCCTCTAGCTCGTCTTCACATGAAAACCACTCAGTGGATGCTCAGTACTCAGTGGTCCCCAACCACACATCCACAGTCCTTTCACATCAAGGTGACGGAACCTCTAAGGCAGTCGCTCACCTGATGGACTCAAAGAGGACAACCTTCTTCAAGGCTTTCCCTTTGCCCCACTGGAGACAAAGATCACCATCACCACATGCATCTCTGATCGGCTGGGGAGCTCACTGTCAGGATCTCCACGACCAGGGTCTGTGGAATCAGGACGAGTCTCAACTACACATAAATGTTCTGGAAATGAGAGCTTTCCTGTAAGCTGTCCGAGCCCTGAAGGACATCCTGAGTCGAAAAGTAATTCTCTTTCAGACAGACAACAAAGCAGTAATGTACTACATCAACAAGCAAGGTGGAGCACACTCTTACCCTCTGTGCAGGGAGGCGATGAGAGTGTGGGAATGGTGCCTGGAACACGAAGCCCTGATCCAGGCAGTCTACCTGCCTGGAGTCCAGAACAATCTAACGGATCACCTCAGCAGAACGGAGGCAGATCCACACAAGTGTTCTCTTGACTCAAAAGTCATGCAGTCGAGCTTTGAAGAGTGGGGTGCACTGGACCTGGACCTTTTTGCATCCTCACTCAACGCAAAACTGCCTCTATTCTGCTCTAGAAATCCAGAACCTGGGGGTTTCTGTTAGAATGCATTCAGTCTGCGGTGGACAAGATGCTTTCTGTACACATTTCCTCCTCTTCCTTTAATTCAAAAGGTGCTGCTCAAGCTGGAGACACGGGGGCAGAATGATCCTCATCATCTCATACTGGCCTCGTTAGATTTGGTTTCTGTTAATCAAGAGATTATCAGAAGTTCCACCTAGAGAACTACCACTTCTGACGGACCTTCTGATCCAGGCCCCAGTGGTCCATACCAGCCTGAGGTCCCTTTGTGTCCACGCCTGGCTCCTGAGGAGATAGAAATGGGTAGATTTGACGTCTCCCATGGAGTCTGACATTCTCCTAGCAGCACGTAAGCAATCCACTAGGAAAACTTACACGGTGAAGTAGAAACGATTCTCCATCTGGTGGGCAAAGTCCTCCCTGGACCCCTTTTCTTGCCCACCAAACAAAGTCTTCAAGTATCTGCTTGACCTATCGAAAACAGGGCTACAATACTCAACGGTGAAAGTACATCTCTGTGCAATTTCGGCTTATCACGCGCCTATCCACAGTACGTCAGTGGCTCAGCTGCCCTTGGTTAAGAGGTTCCTTAAGGGTATTCTCCACACTAGGCCACCAGTCAGGAGACCAGTAGTTGCTTAGGATATCAACCTTATGCTAGACATGCTCACTCGTAAACCTTTCCAGCTTCTAGCAACCTACAAGTTAGACGTTCCTGACCTGGAAGGCTGCCTTCCTTGTAGCCGTTACTTCCGCTCACATAGTGTCCGAAATACATGCCGTGGTCACAGACCCTCCTTATACAGTATTTCACAAGAACAAGGTGGTTCTCAGAACTCACCCTAAATGTCTTCCAAACGTAGTCTTGGAATTCCACCTGAATCAGCCCTTGGTCCTTCCAACCTACTTTGCGAACTTCCAGAATGAAGGGGATTGTACCCTGCATTCTCTGAATGTTAAAAGACTCTTGCGATTCTACAATGACCGACCAAAAGAGATCCGCAAGTCCAAGCAACTCTTTGTCTCGTTCAGCATGGCCCAGCTGGGTCAGCCTGTTGCCATCAGGTGTATTTCGGCGTGGCTGGTAGCTTGTCTCTGCCATTGTTACTCGATGGTGCAGGTCAAGCTGGAAGGCAGGGTGTACGCCCATTCTACCAGAACAGTCGCGGCATCTCTGGCAGAAATACGGAACATGCCCATTGCAGACATCTGCAATGCAGCTACTTGGAGCTCTTTGCACACCTTTGTGAAGCACTACGCCTTGGATGTCCATGCCAGACAGCATCCTTTATTTGACAGGACAATCCTTAAGGGATTTCTTGCCTGAGTGAGCTCCTCTCTCTCCGCTGCCGCCCTTCTCGGGGGATTATTTTAGCTTGGTACTCTCCTGTTAGTGTGAATGAGTGGTGGAGACTTTATGTCCAGGAAGATAAGAAAATTATGTACGTGCCGTAATTCTTGATCTTCTTGGACGAAGTCTCCACCACTCATTCACACGCCCACCCTCCATCCCCCGAGCTCACTTATCTTATTTTTGGTCTTCACTCCCTCGATGGCTGTGCTGTGAAGACTCTATTGTGTTGACCCTTATACGGGTCATTCGGACTATCTTATGTCTGACATGGGTTAGTTTCACTAGCTTAGTTTACACTGCACCTCCTCAGTAAAAAAAGGTACTGAGGTGGTTGGAAGGTCGATGCCAAGGTAGCCTATATGGCGTAAGCCGGTCTCCTGGTGCCACGCATGCGCGATCCTATGATGGCGTCTGCCCTCATGAAGATTTTTGGCTCCCACGGTGACCTAGCACCTCCAGCATAGTCCCAGTAGTGTGAATGAGTGGTGGAGACTTCATCCAAGATCTTCAAGAATTACAGTAGGTATGTAATTTTCATTTCTAGTGGCTCTCATCACTACATGCAAAGTATCTGAAATTCATGCTTTGGTCACCAATCCCCCATATACCATTTTCCATAAATGTAAGTTAGTTCTCCTTACACACCCCAGGTTTCTATCTAAGATGGTATCAGAGTTCGATCTTAATCAAGCTATAATCCTTCCTACCTACTTTGCCAGCTTTTACCATGAGGAAGAAAGGACTCTCCACTTAATGGCCTTTAAGAGAGTCCTTAGGTTTTACCTGGACAGAACTAAGGACTTCAAACAGTCTGAACAGGTCATTGTCTCTTTTGAGCCAAATTGTAAGACACAGCCTGTTACAATCAAATGTATTTCTGCCTTAACTGTAAGTTGCCTGCGCCATTGCTATGCTATCACTGTGGTTAAACTGGAGGGCGAGGCACAAGCCCACCACCACAGCGATTGCCACCTCCATGGCCAGAGATGCACTCTGTCCCTGTTGTAGAAATTTGGGAGTTGCAACTTCGAACACAGTGCATATCTTTACCCAACACTATTCCCTGGATTTCCATGGTAGACTGCAAGCCATCTTTGGCAGGACAATTCTAAATGGATTACTATCCTGAGTGAGCCCTAAGCTCCAGCCTTCCTAGTCTAGAGGACTTTCTCTGACCTTGGTACTCTGACCCACAAGTTGAAATCAGTGGTGAAGATTGATTCTTGGAAGATACGAAACTTACGTATTTACCATAACTGTTGATCTTCCAGAATATCTTTACCATTGATTACCGCACCCACCATCCCCTGGACTCACTTCAGTAGTCTTCTGTTGGTCTTCACCTCTTTCTACTTGGATTGGGCCGTGAACTGGGTTTGGTGGCCCTTCTTATGCCTTGGGTTAAGTGTATAGGTTACTTGTTAGGTTCATGCTAGTCACCTCCTCTAAAAAAAAGGTACTGAAGCAGTTGGGAACTGGTGCGTCTGTATACCAGTGGGCATGTGAGGTGGCGCATACAGGGCTTACTCACATCACCAGCTCCCACCAGAAAATTTCTCATTCCTGCAGTGTCCTAACTCCTCCAGCACACACTCACAAGTGGTAATCAGTGGTGAAGATATTCTGGAAGATAAACAGTTACGGTAACTACTTAACTTTCATTTTTTGTTATTATAACGAACACATTTAAGCCAGTGAATGGGAAAAAATTGTTAGAGATTTGTGCTCCGACACAGAAAAATGCCCAGAAAAATCTGAGGCTCAGTGTATTCATTTTTTCTGACCTTTAGGTGTGGGTATAATGTTGCATTCACTATTTCTAGCATCAAGCAGTTTTTTCCTGTTTATGGAGGTTTCTCAGTTAATCTAACAGCAAGCTAGAAGCTCAGTCTTGTAGATTATTTTTCCTTTTTCTTCTAATTCTTTCTTCATGCACCACAGGGCTGCCTCCCTCAATTTTTGGGGGCAATGCTTTTAGATTCCTTCTAGTGAGCCCCCTAGATACTGTTCCTACTGTAGGCACTCCTGCAGTCACATGCCACAGCAGGCCTCTAAGTGGGCCTTCCTTTTGAAACTGCCAAAATCCAGCAATGTGTGGACCAACATGGAGAAATGCCTACACCTGATTTTTTTTTTTTATCCCCTTGTTCAGACTCTCCCACCTCTGTCTGTGCCAAGTCTTTGAGGGAGCGCAAGGTCATATGGTCACCTACAAAGTCCAGTTCCACTCTTCAGTGCTGCTAATGTACTGCTGCCATATGTGCTTGGCCCTACTCAGAGTCTTGAGCACACCACCACTGCTACTCCTAACACCACTGGGTCAGGCTGTTCTATCCTGTTTTGACCTTTGTCTTGTGAATTAACAGGCCTTGTAGTTGATGTTTTTTCTGCTATGTGATGCTGTTTATGGAAACAGCTCAGACAAAAGCAGAGCACTAAGCAAAGTTTTTGTTTGTTACAGGTGTGCGGAAGCCCAGATATCCCACTTCATCTTCTCAAATCTGTAGCAACATACAAGGGAATTGAGCCCACTGCAGCTTTAATCCAGTGGTTCTGGGAGGTAATGGAGTCATTCTCCAACACTGAGAGATCCCTCTTCCTGAGGTTTGTATGGGGCAGAACCAGGCTTCCTCGAACAATCGCAGATTTCAGAGGGAGGGACTTTGTTGTTCAGGTAATAACACTGCATTTGAACTCTGTGATACTGCTTTTTTAGAGGCATGAAAAAAGCAATCAGAGCCTGTAGAAGCAATTCCAGTAGAAAACAGTAAAGTGCTTTTGTAAAGATTTCAGGTACTGAGGCATCTATAAAGTAACAGAAATATAGAAAAGTACAGGCAGATAAACAAATGGAGATCATCCAGTTTGCTCTGGACCCTGTGACTGGGTTGAATAGGGCCCTGTCCCAGTTATTATGGAGAAAGAGTTTAAATGCAAGGATCTGTTCTATTCTCCCCTTTTCTGTCTCTTCTCTGTCTGGTTGTGCAATCAGATTTTCTCATGAGACGTAGGACTTGATGAACCTAACGGTCTTGCAATTCTCTGCCTTTCGCTATCTCTCTCTACCCTCACTTGCTGTTCTTCTCCCCCCCCCCGCAAATCTGCGGTAGGTATAAAAATATATGCAAATCTTTTTGTGGAAACGTAATTGATACAGGGATCGCTTTGTGTAAAACTGTATATACCCTCCAACAATGGCCTTTCTGCCTGCATACCCCCTTCTCTCTCTCTTACCTGCAGTGCTTATTTCCAAGATTGCCCTTGGCTGGTATGTCGTGCTACCTAACATTTGGCTCATTTTTAATTACTGGAATTTTCTAAGCCTCAGTCTCTTACTTCTTTTTATTGTGTAACTATGTATTATTATGTTGACCTTCGTATGTATGTATACCCCCAATTCCTTCGACGTGGAACCTTTGTAGACGAGCAGTTCCTGCTCAAAGGTATTTGTAATCCTAGATTTCAATAAAATAAAAAAAATATATAGTTCTACTGTTGAAATGATTACAAAGCTGTTTGGAACTCAAGGGGTTAATGTGTTTATAAACGCTCTGAGAAACTAAGCAAGAGGTCAGTTCTGGGTCACAGTGTTCTTTTTGCTGCACTTGTTGAAACTTACAAGAACACTGTGAGAAGCATGCTGTTTTGTTAACGAGCGGGAGTTGCAAAGATATAAAAACAGAGCTGCAGTTTCTTGCAAGAGAGACACAGACTGAGAGAGACTGAGATTAGAAATTGAGAAGAAACCCAAATGGACTTTCTCTGTTTATACTGATTTTGTAAATAGTTATACTGAACAATTTTATTTCATTTTACTTTTATTAATAGTAAATAATTTGTTGCGAATTTTACAACTGCTCCTGGTTTTTCTATGCTTCCTGACCTGTGCCTCGACGACAGATGGTGTCAGCCTAAGTGGGATTTATGCCGTGCATACTCTAAGCCAGGAGTTTTGTTTGTGGGTGCTAGACCTGGTACCACGGAAGCATGGAAGAAAGGTATAGATTCTGCAGCAGCAAGCTCAGGAGTGGCTATCAAGAGAATGACAGCCAAACTAGCAGAGATAGACGTTCAAGCTGAGACTGTACAGCTAGCACCATTTATAGAAAAAGAACAGGCAGTGACAGAACCTGAAAGCCTGACTGCCTTTTTCAAATGGTGGGCGATACAACAAAAAGAGAGGAGATGCAGCAGAAAGAACAAGACATTCAACATTTAGAACCACAGAAAAGAAGAAATGCAACAACTCGAGGAGAAGAGAAGCAGCGACAGGAGCAGCGGTGGCTGAATGCCTTGTAGGCTGTCGAAGGCAGAGGATCTGGCACAGATCCAGATAAGCAACATGACACAGGCAACATGAAAAACTTTAAACTTACAAAGTTGTGTCCCTCCGATGATATCGAAGCATACCTGACAACTTTTGAAAAGGTTGTCGCAACCTGTCAGTGGCCAAAGCAGCAATGGGCAATCAAACTGGTACCTTACCTGACAGGTAAAGCCCAACTTGCCTACAGCAATATGGACACTGCACAGTCAGAAAACTATGACCTGGTGAAAAGCAAAATCTTGAAACGATTCGACATCTCAGGTGAGACCTATAGGCAGAGATTTCGGTCTCTAAAGTACAACTCAGTCGATAATCCTCGAGAAGCCTTCACCTGACTCAGAGAACTCCTGATAAAATGGTTCCAACCAGAGGACAGAACAGTCCCACAGATCGACACATTTGCAATGGAGCAATTCGTCAACATCCTGCCTACAGATGTGCAGCTTTGGGTAAAGGAACACCAACCAGAAAGTCAGGAAGAAGACGTTTTTGAGCCAGGTGAAAAGGTCTTGCTACTGTTATCCACTATAGAAAATAAACTGTTAATAAAGTGGCAAGGGCTTTATAAAGTGCTTAGATGTACTGGCACAGTTAACTATGAGACTGAGACCCCGATAGGAAAAATCCTACTAAGATATACCATGTTAACCTCCTCAAGACATGGCTTGAAAAAACACCAAAAGCTGTTACGCTAGTTTTACCAGAAACTGATAAAGAAGATATTGATGTAGCTTACGATAGACTGGAACAAACTGTAACTGCTGATGCTATAAAGGTGAATGTTTCCTTAACCTCCCAACAAACTGCAGAAATTCATAACTTGCTAAAGACATTTAACAGTACTTTTACCAGAGTGCCAGGCCGAGCTAAAGGTGTTGAGCACATAATAGCGACAAAGAATGCTCACCCTATTAGGCAAAAGACATACAGATTACCAGAGCAGTTAAGAGCAGACGAGGTTAAGGAAATACAAAAAAATGAAAGAATTAGGTATCATAGAAGAGTTGAGAAGTGCGTGGTCATCACCAGTGGTGATTGTGAACAAAAAAGAAGGGGGTGTAAGAATCTGCCTTGATTTTAGGAAACCAATAATCAAGTGTCAGAATTTGACAGTTATCCTATGCCCAGAATAAATGATTTGGTGGACAGACTGGGGAGTGTCAAGTATATCTGTACCCTTGATCTCACCAAGGGCTACTGGCAGATCTCCCTAGCTAAAGAATCCACAGACAAATCTGCATTTGCCACTCCTGTAGGATCCTGTCAGTTCACCACCATGCCGTTTGGTTTACCTGGCGCTCCCGCTACACTCCAGCAGTATATGGATGTAATTTTATCCACTCACACTGGTTATTTTGCTGCATACCTGTGTTGGTCCACGCCTTTGTGACCTCACGCCTTGACTACTGCAATTCCATTTACTTAGGGCTTCCTGGGGTTGATATCCGCTGCTTGCAGCTAGTGCAGAATGCTGCTGCTTGATTATTGACGGGGCATCAAGGAGATTGCATATTACCCTTGTGCTGCGCGATCTGCATTGGCTGCCGATTCAGTGGCGGAGCACCTTTAAGGTAGGTTTATTGATCTGTAAAGCCCTACATGGACTTGGCCCCGACTACTTGAAAGAACTTCTGATTCCTTACACCCCCGTGCGATAGCTCCACTCGTCTGACGAGGGGTTGCTGAAAGATTCGAGGGTTACTAAGGAAATCTTCTGGGGCCCGTGCTTTTATAAGCCTATGACCCCAACCATTTGAATTCTCTGCCCCATCAGCTTCGGGAATGCACGACCATGGGGAGCTTTAAACAGGCAGTAAAACTTTTTTGTGGAGTCAGGCTTTTTCATGAATTGTTAAGATTTGTCATGGTGTTTTAGGAATTATGTTTTAAATACCATAAAATGCCTTGATATTTGAAAGGTGCTTAATAAATAAAGTTGTTATTATTATTATGTCATGGCGTACAGTCCAGACTGGAAAAGCCACCTGGATCACCTACGAGCAGTTATGCAATCGATCAGAAAGGCAGGTCTGACAATAAATCCTACCAAGTGTGCATTGGGCATGCAGGAAACCAGATTTTTGGGCAATGTTTTGGGAAATGGAGAAGTCAAGCCAGAGGTTTCCAAGCTAGAGGTTGTAGCTAACAGCCCTGTTCCCAACACCAAGAAGCATGTCAGGTCATTTTTAGGGCTAGCTGGTTATTACTGGATATGTGTTCCCAGCTTTGCTGAGTTAGCCGCTCCCCTCACTGAACTTACAAAGAAATGGTTCCCAAATAATGTAAAATGGACCCCAGAGTGTGACAAGGATTTTCGAGCCATTAAGGCTATTTTATGTTCAGCCCCTATTTTAAGAAGCCCAGACTTTGAGAAACCATTTTTTTTTTACGAACAGATGCATCAGAGGTAGGCCTAGGTGTAGTCTTGAGTCAGCATATAGATGGGAAAAGGGGAGAGGGCAACATCAATATCAGTGGCAGCGGGTATGGCTGTCCAGTCTGCAGCAGCAAGGTTGCCTAAGAGAGCAGAGGTGTCGAGTATCGAAGAGACCTAGTAGGAAACTGCACGAAAGAGAGAAAATATACTCCACCATTGAAAAGGAATGTCTTGCAGCAAAGTGGGCCATGGAGTCCCTTAAATTTTACTTACTAGGATCTGACTTTGTACTTGTAACAGATCACAATCCCTCTCTGCTGGCTTAGCCAAATGAAGGATAACAATTCTAGAATCATACGGTGGTACCTGGCACTATAGCCATTCAAATTTAAAGTGATGCACAAGTCTGGGAAAGAGAATGTCAATACTGATTTTCTGTCTAGATATGGATCAGAAATTTAGAATTCCAAAGGTTGAAAAAAAAATGTGCGAGTTGAAACTTCTGTGTTTGATATGCTGCATATGCAGTGAACTATAAAGATTATAAGCTACTGTCATGTTAAAGGAGAATTTAAAGAAAGTTTTGGAAACCTGTTTTTGTAAAACAGGTTCCCTCTTAAGGAGGAGGGTATGTGACTGGTTTGAATAGGGTCCTGTCCCAGTTGTTATGGAGAAATAGTTTAAATGCAAGGATCTGTTCTAGTCTCCCCTTTTCTGTCTCTTCTTTGTCTGGTTGTGCAACCAGATTTTCTCATGAGACCTAGGACTTGATCACCTCGATGGTCTTGCCGTTCTCTGACTCTTCCTGTCTCTCTACCTTCACTTGCTGTCCCCCCCCCCCCGCATATCTGCAGGTATAAACATGTATGTGAATCTTTTTGTGGAAATGTAATTGATACTGGGATCCCTTTGTTTAAAATTGTATATAGTTATACTATTGAAATGATTGCAAAGCCAAAACTATATATAATTATACTGTTGAAATGATTACAAAGCTGTTTGGAACTCATGGGGTTGACGTGTTTTGCAAACTCTCTGAGAAACTGTAAGCAAGAGGTCAGTTCTGGGTCACAGTGTTCTTTTTGCTGTTTCGTTAACGAGCGGGGGTTGCAAAGACTTCTAAAAACAGAGCTGCAATTTCTTGCAAGAGAGCACAGAGACTGAGATTAGAAATTGAGAAGAAACCCAGATGGACTGTGTCTGTTTGTACTGCTTTTGTAAATAGTTATACTGAACAATTTTATTTTTTCTGTTTTACTTTTTTTAATAATAAATCACTTGTTGCAAATTTTACAGCTGCTCCTGGTTTTCCTGTGCTACCTGACCTGTGCCTCGACAACAGACCCCTACCTTGAAACTGCTGTATTTTTTAATGGCTACAGCCCCACTTGCATACTATGTAATCCTGAGCAAGTCACTTAACTTCCTTGTAATTCCAGGTATTACTTGGAAAGAAGCTTTGGCTTAGTGTGCCTTTCCTGGTTAAACAATTTCCCCTTTCCATTTCCTTTTAATCCTTCCTCATTTCTTCCCTTTAATAAGTCATCTGAAACCATCCTAGCCTGCTTTGAACCCAGGAGTTCGGCCAGCATCAACGACCACATTAGGCAGGCTATGCCAGGTATCCACCTCTCTCTTTTCTTAAAGAATTTTCTTCACATCCTTTTTTTTTTTTTCCCCAAATGCATTTTGTCTCCACAGGCTCCCTGGTATGCCCCTTTCTGCCAGCCCCCCTCCTCCCCTCCCTGACACCAACCTTTTCTGGGATTTACCCCACATCTTGCACTAGACCACTTAGTAGGTGGGTGCCATGATTGGTAAAACAGGGCCAGTGGGTTGGTGGTGCTATCCAAGTGGGGCTAGCAGGCTGGTGGTGCTATTCTACCTGCCAAGGTTTTTTCCCCACCATTTTCTCCCCCGTTTAGCCAGCTTGCAGTGATGTACACTACTATGTGCAAAGGCCTGAAAGTTTTACCAGGAGAGTACACTGAGCAGAGTACTGCTCCATTCCAGGTGCGTCCTGGGGAAGGAGAAAATACAGTGACAGACGTATAGCACATGAGGAATAAAATTGAAACACAGTAAACGGTGGTATATACAAAACATGGCTAAGCAGAAATAAGTTAATTTTTACATACATTAATTACATAGCAAAGCAGCACTTGAAATAACAAATAGTACGGAGATAAGCCAGGAACAGGATCAGTGTCCCCTTGAACAGTAGCTGGTGCAAGGCTGGAGTGATGACCCGCTTATGGGGAGTTCTAGCCACACACACATGGTGTGGAGAAGAATTCATTTATCAGGTGGGTGAGGTTCTGGGAGGGGGACGTCAGCCGGGTGCTTGCAGGGAGGGAGTTCCACAATTTGGGCATGCGGTGTCTGAAAGCAACTTGCCCTGCTGATGAGGACATTCGTGGAACCGACAAGAGGCGGGTGTCAGCAGGAGGAGTATAGGTAGCGAGTACTGACTTGAGAAATGGAAGCAAGTACTGGGACCAGTGCTTGGCTGTGAGCTTGGCGCAGTGTGCTTACCAGTGGTCATGGAGTGAGGGCAGATTTAGAGACTGATAGAGGTCGCAGTGGTTTGAGGACAACAGACTGTCAGTGGCGAATCTGCAGAAAGTGTGGAAAAGGGGGCCACCTCAGTGCTTGGAGCCTTCTTCCAAAACTTGACCTTCTGTCTGTCTGGATTTCACAAAATTCTCCCGATATCCTCTGTATCCTGCCTCTCTTCCACGATTCTAGACTCTAGCCTGTCCCTTACTGACTTTCATCTTTTCAGGCAGGACAAGGGAAAACTTGGGAGTGTGTTGCCATCTATGCCCGCCAGAGGCTGTCTTGCACTGTGGCCTTCAGACAGGTCTCATCATCTTCTCATGAATTCATCCTTGTCATGTTATCATTCCCCACCTCTGTACCTATCTTCATCGGGGTTTTCTATGCCTCACCAAGAATATCCTCTTCCTCCTTGGTTGATTCCCACTTCACCGTTACCTCTCATTCCTCCACTGGTGAACTCATCCTGCCAGGGGACTTCAGTATCAGTTGGCTCTCTCTGGCCTCCAAGCCGACCACTCACAAGGTTGAGTCCCTAAATCTCACACAGATTATCACCGAACCCACCTAATTCATATTCTCACAACCATTCCTGGATTGGGATCTCTCTCCAACTCCCACCATATTGTCTCAGCAGGCATCTTGCCAGATGCTCTTAGACACACCACTGCATGGCGTTCAAGCGTCCCCCAAATACATCAGGACCAGGTCTGCGATCCTGGAGCACCTCTGCTCTTGAGCAGCACTTGCTGCTGCGGGCTGGACAGCCATACCTACTGCCACTGATATTGATGTTGCCCTCTCCCCGTTTCACTCCAGATTCTCCTCCAGTTGGGATAAGCACACCATTTTCAGAAAATCTAGGTTCAAAACTCACCATCACCCCTGGATTACCCCAGAAATCATTGACCAGTGCAAGTCCATGATCTCACTTGTGCACATTACAGATTACCTCACTTCCTTCCTGAGCTCTTCTTATACAAGACTGTCAGGGACTCCTGTACAAAGGTTGTCCAGGCTGTGAAATCACAATGTTCTTTTTTTCTGTAATGGTATTTATCCTCCTTGTTGGCTGGCCAGGTGGCTGATTCCACCCTGTCCCATCAGCTTTGGCCGTCCCTACTCCCCTCCGGTGACCGGGACCTGTATCCCCTATGGATCCTCTCCCCCCACCCCGCAGCAGGGAAGGCCGTCCTCCCCCACCCAGAGCACAGTCCAGATGGTCCTGCATCCTGGAATTAGTGGGCAGGCCAGCGGCTTAACGAACAGGGCTTCATGGAGCCCGTCCCTCAGGTTTGCCACAGGAATTTCCTCCCCGGCTCATCACACAACGTGCAGTGAGCATGATTTGCGTGTATCACCTCTGCAGAGTTATGCCCCTGGTGCTCTGTTTTGGAGCCTCCTCCCCAGGTGGTGACTCACACGCATTTCCACCCAGATTCCTCCAGGTGGCGGTGAGAACACTGAGCCACGCAGTCCTTCCTCCCTAGGGGCAGAACAGTCAGACGGACGTTCGATCCTCCCTCCCCCCAGATGACCCACCTCCATTCCTGAACAAAGGTCGCCGGCGTGGGGAAAAAGTAAGGCACCTATGGTACCTCAGTCCTCTTCACCACTGGGCCAGCTGAAATCATAATATTCCAAGGCAAACCTTCAGAAAAAACTTAATACCCCTTCAGAGTTCTGGAAGGTAATTTGCACCCCCTTCGATCCTCCCACCCAGTCCACCCGTCAAGGCCTTCTAGTACATAATTCACCAGTGTCTTATCCTTCCCCTCTTGCTGCTCATTTCAGAGAGTTCTTCACCATGTATGCTATCTCTTCCACTCACCCTCCAGCCTCCACCATTCCATCTCACATTCCCTCTCACATCCCCTCCAAGGCTTTCCACCCTTCCCTGTTACTACCCAGGAAACCCTGGCTGCCTTTTACTCCGTTAACCTGCACAAATTCAGCCCTTATGGACTGGACCCTTTGTTACTCCATATTTCTGCTCCTGGCATAGCATCTCCTCTGACTCACCTACTCAGGCTCTCCTTCAGTACTGTCCCTCAGTCCTGGAAGCTGGCCAAAGTTCTTCCTCTCCACTAAGAAGGGGACCCTTCTGCACTGGATAACTTCCGAACATGCGAATTTGCCAGAAGAAACAGGCCATAAGACATAGAAACGTAGACTTTGACAGCAGATAAGGACTGCTTGGCCAACCTGGTCTACCCATTTCCCTACCTTTCGGATAAGCCGCAGATCCTAGTTAACCAACAGCCTGCTTCCTCCTACCCCCCACTAGAATTGCCTTATGTCAGTCCCATGCATTCTTGAATTCCCCCACTGTTTTTGAACCCACTACCTCCTCTGGAAGGCTGTTCCATGCGTCCATCACCCTCTCTGTGAAAAAATACTTCCTCACGTTGCCCCGAGCGTCCCCCTTCTGTCTTGAAATTGTGTCCCCTTGTTCTTGCACATCTTTTTTTCTGAAAGATGCTACCCTCTTGGACTTTGTTGATTCCCTTGAGGTACTTGAATGTTTCTGTCATGCCTCCTCCCCTCGTTTCCTGTAGGGTATACATATTAAGCTCCTTTGGTCTCTCTTCATATGGCTTCTGGTGCAGAACCTGCACCATTCAGTTGCCCTCCTCTGGACTGCCTCCATCCTGTCTATGTGGTTGCGGAGATGGAGTCTCCAGAATTGCATGCAGTACTCCAGATGGAGTCTCATCAACTGTGTCTGTACAGAGGGATAACAACTTCCTGTTTTCTACTGATGATGCTTCTCCCTATGCATCCCAGTATCCCCCAGCCCTCCTTTCTGCCTTTTCACATTGCTTGCCTACCTTTAGGTCATCTGATATGACTAACCCCTGGTCCCGTTCCATTTTTGTTGTTGTTAGTACTCCCCCCCCCCAATTGTATACTCTTTCCCTGGGTTTTTGTTTCCCAGGTGCATTACTTTGCACTTTTGCATTGAATCTAAGGTGCCATACTTTTGACCATTCCTCCAACCTTGCTAAGTCCTTCTCATCCTTTCCACCCCTGTTGTATTAACCCTGCTGCAGATCTTTGTGTCATCTGCAAGAGGCATACTTTTTCTTCCAGCTCCTCCACAGTGTCACCTATAAAAACATTAAAGAGGACCGGTCCCAGTACTAAACCCTGTGGTACCCCACTAGTAACCCCCTTTCCTTGAACTGGACTCCGTTTACTGTTACCCTTTGTATCCTGTTGTCCAGCCAGTTTTTTTTACCCAGGCTGACTAACTTGTTTATTAATCTTTTGTGCTGGACTGTGTAAAATGCCTTGCTAAAGTCTAGGTAGGCCAGATCCACAGCCCCTCCCTGGTCTACTACTTTGGTGACCCAGTCAAAGAAATCTATTAGATTAGTCTGACATGACCTTCCTGCTGTGAATCCGTGCTGCCTTAGGTCTTATACCCCGCTGGCCTCTAGGTACTCAACAGTTCTTTCTTTCAGAAGCAATTCCATAATTTTCCCTACCACTGAGGTCAGACTAACAGTTCTGTAGTTTCCTGCTTCTGCCTTGCTTCCACTTTTGTGGAGGGGAATAACATCCACCTTCCTCCAGTCCTCGGATAACACACCATCCTCCCATGATTTGTTAAAAAGGGTAGTCCGTGGTGTCACTTGTTCTCCCCTTAGTTTTTTTAGAATTCTGGGGTGAATCCCATCAGGCCCCATTGCTTTGTCCACCTTGAGTTGCAGGAGTTCTTTCAGGACCCTTTCTTCTGTGAATGGACTGGTATTATGTGAGCAGAGGATGTCTCACACTGACTCACACGCCACGTGCGTTTAGTGCCTGTGTCACGATCACGATACCCAGGCTTGCGATTTTTGTCGATCATTCCAGCTGAACGTGTTAGATGATTGTCTCACCTGACTGCAGCTCGGCCAACTGAAGAAACTGAACCGGCTGGTCAGATCTAAAGAAGCCCGTTGGATTGTGGCTGCGGGGTCCGCTGAACAACTTGAGCAGATGAAGGCCTTCGAGAAGGAGGCAGCTTGGGATGCTGATCAGTCCTCTTCAGTCTTCGTCCCACTAAAACTGGGCTCTACCTTTATAAGATCCTTCAAGGAGTTGTGCCAGTCTCTTCCCGACCAAAGGGGAGGGCCCATTGGCCTCACACAGTCTTCCGTTCCTGTAAAAAGGAAAAGGATTCTAAGGAGTGGAGAGAGGAGGAGGAGAAGACTCAAAATTGTTCTTGGGATCAAGAGCAGTCTTGTTCCCAGGAATCTCCAGTTTTGACTTCGACTGAAACTGTGGCCTTAGCCACTGGCTTCACAGTGCCCCTGTCAGGCCAGTCGGCTAAGATGTGGGACGATGACCCGGTCGAAATAATCATCGGCCCCGTCGACCCATTGTCGCTAGATGAGGCCGACAAACTTGTTCTGGAATGGGAACCTCTTGGTGGTGCCTGGCCCTGATCTGGAGGAGTCGCAGGTCTCCCTGACTCCTCTTGAGTACCCCCGGTGGTCGGGCCTAGGTCTCGGTCATCTTCTTCCGACAGGTCAAAAAGAACTCACAAACGCCACTATTCATCCTCGTCCTCTGTGGACAAAGAGAGGCTTCGGTGCAAGTTGCATCAATGCTACGAAGATGTCATGTGGCATCAGCTGGTGTTGGCCGGGCTGAAGTTAACCCTGGCTTCCACACCAGCCATCACATGGCTATTGCCCTCTGGGCCAACGCTGACACCTCCAGAGCTGGCAGAAACTGGCCTCTCCACTGATTATGGTAGAGCCGCCACATAAACAGCCTTCCTCAGAGGCTCCTGTCAAGGAGTCTCGGTCCGCTAAGGGCCTCCCACACAGGCTGTCGGTTACTCTTACTCCCGACCATCAGCGGCGGGTTGAAGGGGATGCAGGTGGTCGGTCACTCTATTCGGAGTTCAAGAACTCCTTTCTGCACTCCCGTCCACTCGACAAGCAATTGTTAGGGATATCTCGATGGAGGAGGGTCCCACATCCTTCATAGGTATCCTCCATCTCATCTCCGAATCCATGGGGATGCCTTAGGAGCCTATTTAAAAACAGGCTCGATATGCCCTGACAGACATTCTGGATAAAGGGGATTCTGTGACGGGCCTTCCCAGTGGCCGAAGCCATTGTTTGCTAGCCCTGGAGCTTTGGCAGCACTGCCTCCTGCTATGCGCCATCAGCCTGGATGGCCCGCAAGCATGTGGTCCGCATCGGCTCCCTTTCAGGGTTCACGGAGCACCCCCGGTCGAGGGGTTGGTGACCAACTCTGTGTTTCGGCACTCAGGCAATTCGGGAGATACTGATAGACCTCCGGGCAAAAAGAGTTCAAAAAAACTGGACCACTCTGCCAGGAAAGTCTGTACTGTGTCTTTGCTTGGTCTCTGTCAGGTGAGCTTGGCTGTCATAATGGCACACTTCTCCCATGCCCTCCTGGACTCTCTAGATGAGATGCTTCCTCATCTCCCCTTGGAGCTTCAGACTACGGTCAAGCAGGTCCCAGATCAGGGTCTGGACACTGGGGACTCCTGTGCCTGTTCGGTGTGGTCGCAGTAGCCATGCACCACATGGCCTGGCTGAGGGTCTCAACCTTTATGGCAGACACCCAGCACAAACTGGCGGATGTACCCTTCCAGGGCACTCACTTGTTCAATCCATGGCCTGTTGATCACCTTCAACACATCGAGAAGTCCAGTGCCACCTTGGACGCCGTTGCTTCCGCCCAAGAGGAATCTTAGGGTTCCAAGAAGCAGACGTGCAAGCTGTTTGGCCTTCTGCCCCGCGGCCAAGCAGGCCCAGTACCAATCTGGGCAGCAGCAGCAGGCTCAGTCTTGGCACCCTCGGTCCAAGTTGGGGGCTTTGGCGGCCCATAAGCTCGGAGGGAAGGGTCCCTGCAGCCCCCCAGCCGGATCCTCCTCCAAGCTTGCACAGTGGTGGGATGGAGGTGACCACCCCCATGCCCGTCATGCCCACTCTCGGTCCTCCTGTGGGGGGCCAGCTCCACCACTTCCTTTCCGACTGGTCCGCTGTTAAAATGAACAGGTGGATTTTGGAAGTGGTCAGCCAGGGCCTGCCTCTGGAATTCAAGCAGTACTCATCAAGCCGAGTCCACGCCCTACGGGAGCAGAAGGTATCCGTGGTCACTCGGTTGGCTCTCCGAGACAGCATCGCCCAACTCCTCTGAAAGGAGGCAGTGATCAGTCGTGGATCCCCCTATCAACCCAGGGTTCATTTCCAGGTACTTCCTGGTCCCAAAACGGACAGGGGGCTGGCGCCCCATTCTGGATCGGCACGACCTGAACAAGTTTCTCAGGTCTCGTACCTTCAGGATGGTAACTCTGGCTCGGATCATACCATCTCTCGAGCAGAACATGTGGTTTTGCTTCCTAGATCTGCAGGACGCGTTCTTTCACTTCCCAATTTGTCCGTCACACTGAAGGTTCCTCCACTTCTGAACAGAGGAAACCCTCTATGAGTTCCAGTCCATCCCGTTTGGCCTGTCATCGGCCCCAGGATCTTCACCAAATGCATTGTAGTGGTGGCGGCCCATCTTCGGTATCAAGTGGTCAGGGTGTACCCCTCCCTGGACGATTGGCTTATAGCAGGTCCAACCAGGCAGGAGGTGGAGAGGTCCAGGGACCTGGCCCTCCAGACCTGCATCGACCTTGGCCTCCTGGTCAGCGAGGCCAAGTCGGAACTCATGCCTTCGCAGGTGATATGCTTCATTGAGGTAGAGCTTGACTCTTGCCTAGCCAGAACCAGGCTCCCGGCGGACAGGGAGGAAGTTCTCTCCTCCTTTGCCTGATCATTTCTGGTTGGGCACTTGCGCCCTGCCTGGGACTTCTGGACTACATGGTGGCCTGCACCTCCGTGGTCCCATGGGCCCGGTGGCATATGTGCCCCTTCTATGGGAGCTGGCCAGCCAGTGGACTCAGCGACTAGGTCATTTCGACCAGCTGGTCACTGTGACCCAGAAGATGTGGGACGTTCTCCAGTGGTGGACCACCCTGGAACATCTGTAGGAAGGGATCCCATTTGTCCACCCTGAGCTGACAATCATCTTAACAACCGACTCCTCTCTCACGGTCCGTGGGCTCTGGACCCCCGAGGAATCCCAATGCCACATCAACCTGCTGGAGCTCCTAACAGTCTGGCTGGTGCTGACTGCCTTTGCTACATTCCTTCGGGGTCAGGTTCAGGTCCAGACAGACAACACCACAACCATGTACTATCTCAACAAACAGGGATGCATGCACTCCCGGCCTCTGTGCAGGGAATCTCTCCGCATCTGGACACTCGTAAGCTGACTGGAGATGGATCTCCTAGCCATTCATGTGGCAAGATCCATAGATACATAGACAGTGTTGGCAGATAAGGGCCTATGGCCCACCCAGAGCCTCAAATCAGCTGGTGGACGCCCTCAGTCAAGTGGGCGAGGCGTCTCATGAGTGATCGCTCCATCCAGAGGTAGTACACAGCTTGCTCTCGCAGTGGAGCACCCCTCAGGTGGACCTGTTCGCCTCCAGGGAGAACGCAAAGCTGAGGCTGTTTTGTGCCCGCCCCCCTCAGCAGAGCTCACTGCAGGGGGATGCCTTCTCGAGGCCATGGACCCCAGGCCTCTTTTATGCCTTCCTTCCACTTCCTGTGGTCCACAAGGTGCTCCTCAAGGTCAGGAGGGATAAGGCACAGGTGATGCTAGTGGTTCTGGACTGGCCCCGCCAGTTTTGGTACCCCGATCTCCTCAGCATCAGGCTCCCGAGGCATCTTCCAACACTCACGGACCTGCTGTCTGTGAATCAGGGGAAGGTCCTCCACCCAGATCTTCAGTCCCTGCACCTGACAGCCTGGTTTCTGAGCAGCTAGAGTTCCAGGCTTTGGGTCTCTCCGAAGATGTACTCACTGTAGTTGAGGCATCTAGGAAGGAATCAACCAGGAATTGCTATGCTTTCAAGTGGAAGAAATTCTCCATTTGGTGTCAGGGCAAGGGACTGGACCCTTTGTCCTGTCCAATGGCTAGCATTCTAGACTACCTTGGGTCTGTCTCCAAAGGGGATGTTCGGTCGATGACCCTTAAGGTGCACCTGAGAGCCATCTCTGCTTACTGGGTGTGGGCTGGTCAGCAGATGGCACAGAAGAAGGGGGTCTGGTGCTTTTACAAAGACCTTGATCACATTTTCCCTTCAGTGTGTGAACCACCACCACTGTGGGATCTACTGCTGCTACTGCAAAGCTCATGGGCAAGCCATTCGAACCAGTGCACAGGTGTGAGATGTCACACCTGTCGTGGAAGACCACATTGCTGGTGACTATCACATCAGCCAGAAGGATTGGGGAGCTCCAGGCGCTCTCTGAGTCTCCGTATCTGGTCTTCCACAGGGACAAGTTTGTCCTGTACCCCAACCCGAAGTTCCTTCCAAAGGCTGTGTTGAAGTTCCACCTAAACCAAGTGATTACTCTACCAGTGTTCTACCCCAATGACATCTTGGATGCCGAATACAGGCTCCATACTTTGCTTATTATAAGGAGCGCATTGCTGAAGTTCAGGGAGAGGTTCGCCAGCTGTTGTGCAGCCAAGCGGACAATTGGCAGATGGATTACATCATGCATTGATCTCTGCTATAGGTTGGCGGGTAGGGAGCCTCCCATAGGGCTAAGGGCTCATTCCACCTGCCACACCGCAGCATTGGTTACTGCTTCTAGGGACGTCCCTATCCAGGAAATCTGCAGGGTTGCTACCTGGAAGTCTTCAAACACCTTCATTTCCCACTACCGCATCAACCTAGAGTCACACTGGGATGCTGGTTTTGGGGCCTCAGTTCTCCAAGCTCTTTTTCCTAAGTAGGGGGTGTGCATCTTTCCTCCCTTCTCCTGGAGAAGTGCTAGGAATCTGCCAAAACATGTGGATAAGAACAACATATCCACATCCCTAGAAACTCGGGTTACTCACCTGTAACAGTAGATCTTCCACAGAGTGGTCTCTTGCAGTAGGTAATACACATGGGTCATCGCCAGAGGTCGCTGTGGTGCACGGCATCTCTTCCAGCAGTCTTTTCCAGGGGCTGTCTACACATGATATCAGCTTCCTGTTTCCTGTATAAGTGTGGGCGGTCCGTGGTATCCCACCGTTCATTTTCCAGCCGTTTTCAGCTCACATGCAGCAGCTACAGCAACTTCAGAACAGCAGTTATCGACAAGAATTTGATCAACCAAATAAATGTCCAAAGAATGTGCAAGCAAGATAGCGCTATTTTGTACCTGCCATTGTGGTAGAAAAATCTACCGCTTCGACAACCACACTACTTATGTAAGGTGTCTGGGACCCACACACGACACCAGTTCTCACATTCATTGTCAGGACTTCAACCAAGCAACTTGTTGTCAACGGTTGCTTGAAATCAAACAACATTTAATGGAGCAGAAACTGTCTGTCATGGAGAATCAGGGGGCTCGTCCCAAGAGTCGTTCCCCCCCCCCCAACTGATTCTCATCGACAGCACAAAAAGGAGAAGCCCTCCTCACACTCTGTGCCTAAGCACTCATCGACTGCCACCGTTACAGGTGCCCCACCGTCGATGGCACGTTCTCAGCCTGCCTCTTCATCGATGGGGAGTTATACCCTCTCGTTGATGGCGCTTTCTAGCACATTGATGGCAGTCTACAATGAGCCCTTTATGGGTTTTGTTGATGCTTCGTCTACCGGGGCTCCTCTCCCATCGACGGGACCGTCATTTACACAGTATAGCACTCTTTCCCCAGCGGCTCCATCAACGATGGGCCACATTCCACTGGGAAAAACTGTTGCTTTTGCTATGCTCACTGCCCCTCCACCCTCACATGTGGGTACCTATAGGGGCCAGGCGGATATAGGGATCGGGACCCTGGTCTTTATCACCCGGGGCAAGACCTGGTCAGTCTACGTGTCCAATCCCCTCCATCCTCCCTTTGTTTTCCCAGAAACCCCTCCCTACCCCTACTCCTACTCAAAAAGAACTGGACAGTTCTGCTGTAGTACAGCACATCTTGCATGCCATGTGGCATGCTCAGCCCTCCAATCCAGGAGAGCCAAGCCATCCATCCCATTCACCCACACCTCTGCATAAACGGTTTCACAGTGACAGGGACCCTCTCCTTTATATGGAGGATTACTTGTCAGATGAACCTGACTTCCCAGCAGATTTTACCAGAGATCTAGAGGATGAGGAATTCCAAGTGTTGGATTTCCAGCCCCACACTCCTTTGTTGGACCTCTCCTCATTAGAAGAGAACTTGCCCAGACATTAGGCTGCCTATCCTCCAGATGACCCTTTCCATGAATTGATGGTCCAAATTCAAAAAGTCATGGGATTCTCCACTACCGAACATGACAAACAACGTAAGGATATGGCAGACTGCTTGCAATTACCCAAGGAGTCAGTCTTAGTGGTACCCCCACTAATCTTGACCTACCAAAATGCTATGGTTGCAGCCTGGCACCAACCTTCTTCTGTCACAACTTTTCCCCGTAAGGTGGATTGCATATACCAAGCTCCTCTGGATCACCCCTTTCTCTCCACTATTCCCGAAGCGGATTCAGTGGAATTGCTGCCGCTCATGATCGCACTAATTGACCAAAACATACAAGTTCCTTACCTCCTGATAAAGAATCCTGCAGAATAGATTATCTGAGAAAAAAGGGTTTTCAATCCAGTACCATGAATCTCAGAATCATGAATTACATGGGTCACATGATCAAATACCAGCATAGACACTGGTCATTTGCCATTGAATTAGACAACAAACTCCCTCCTTCACAGGGAAGGGAACAGTTACTTGCTACGATAGTCACTGGCAAGTCCCATCTGCCATCACCTACTCCGGTCGGGCTATGATGCAGTTGACACCTCGGCCCATATGTCAGCAATAGGCATTACCTTGTGCCGCCATGCCTGGCTTCGCGTCTCTGGGTTCACACCTGATGTACAGCAGAGATTAGTTAATGCCCCCTTTAATGGGTCTGAACTATTCAAGCCAGGTACTCGTGTACAGTCCATGGCATGTACCATATTTCACAGCCATCACACCATTCCCAATCCTCTCTTTATACCAAAAGAGGTGGAAAATACAGAGGCTCTAATAAAGGTGGTTTCAGAGGTCGTTCCCAACCCACCAGAGCCAACGCCCCTGCCACCAAAGGCTCCCGCTCATATCCTCCAAGTGGGGTGGGTCAGCCCGCCACCCAGTGACCTACTGGGGCCCTGTCCACATTTCCTCAACCAGGCCTCGGAAGCTGTGGGCGGTCATTTTGCCCTCCATCTGGAGGCCGAGAAAACGATCACATCTGACAAGTGAATACTCCAGATAATTCAAATGGGTCACACTCTGGAATTTCTGTCCAGACTTCCCTTTCAACTGCCCCACTAAGTCCATTATCCACCTGACCATATTCCTGTTCTCCAGGAGGAATTACAGGCTCTTCTAACCAAGAAGGCCATTTACCCAATAACTCCTACAGAACTCCAGAAGGGTTCTACTCTCACTTCTTCCTGGTACCCAAGCGAACTGGAGATCTCAGACCTACACTGGACCTCAGACAACTGAATCTGTACATTCAGTACAAAAGGTTCTGCATGATCACTTTAAACTCTTATCATGCCAATACTAAAACAAGGGGATTGGCTATGTGCCCTGGATATGAAGGATGCCTACCTTCACATCCCTATCCATCCTGCCCACCACAGGTTCCTTCATTTTCACCTGTTGGGTCAACACTACCAATTTCGGGCACTCCCATTTGGCCTCTCCTCGGCCCCACAAGTGTTCACCAAATGCCTAGCGGTAGTAGAAGCAGCCCTATGAAGAGACAGGCACTTTGTCTTCCCATACCTGGACAACTGGCTCATAAAAGCAGAGTCCAAAATGGCCATGCTCTCTTCCCTGGAGGCAACCTTAACCCTGTTCCAAACTCTAGGGATTACAGTCAATTTGCTGAAGTCTAATCTGACCCTTACACAGTCGCTGCATTATATAGGAGCGGTCCTAGACACTGTCTCCGCAAGGGCTTACCTCCTGGCCAACAGACAAGACAAGCTTCTATCTCTGGCACTGCAGATACAAGCACAGAAAGTTGTCGCAGCCAGACACATGCTGTGTCTCCTAGGTCACATGGCCACTACCATCCCTACAGTATCTTTTGCCCATCTTTGGATTAGACCAGTCCAGTGGGTTCTCCAGAACCAGTGGTTTCAAAGAACAGGAAATTTCAAACACAAAATCAGTCACTCCCTCGTTGTGGTCCACCCTGGTCTGGTAGATGCTCTGAGCAAACCTATGTCGAGGCATGCCCTTCCAGTCCCCACCACCTCTGCAAATGTTGACTACGGATGCATCCCTGGAAGGGTGGGATGCACACCTGGGTCCTTACAGGACACAAGGCAAGTGGACCACTTCTGTCCCTCATCCCCACATCAGTCTCCTGGAACTGAGGGCGGTTCGCTTAGCCCTCCAGGCTTTTCAGCCTCACCTGTCTCCGGGACAGTTGCTGATTCAGTCAGACAACACCGCAGTAGCATTGTACCTCAACAAACAAGGAGGTACGAAATCCCGTACTCTATGCAGGGAGACATTTGCAGTTGGGCAGGAAGCCATTCGGCAACACCTCCTCACACTAACAGCTGTCCATCTGCCAGGATGTTACAACCTCCTGGCCGACTTTCTCCGTCGCCAGTTATCCGCACACAAATGGACACTTCATTACAAAGTGCTCCAGAAAATCTTTCATCTGTGGGGAACCCCGCAACTGGATCTGTTTGCCTCCCCAGTCAACCACCGTCTCCCCAGATACTATTCCATTATCCCGAGCAAAAAGGGATGGTCTGTAGATGCCTTGTCCCAAGCATGGACAGGATGCTTCTTATATGCTCCCCCCCCACCAGCCCACTCCTGCAACGGACTCTACTGAAACTACAACTTGAACCTGCCACCATGATTCTCATAGCCCCTCTGCGGCCTCGGCAGGTGTGGTTTCCTCTACTTCAGCAGTTCTCAGTAGAGGAACCAGTTCCGTTGCCAGTCAGGCCAGATCTCTTGACTCAGAATCAAGGGACCCTTGTACATCCCAACATGAAGGCACTACATCTTCATGCTTGGCTCCTGAGGACACTTTCATAGCATGTTTACAAGTGTCCTCTCCTGTTGTAATATCTTGGCTCCTGAGGACACTTTCATAGCACGTTTGCAAGTGTCGTGTCATGTTGCCAATATAATGCTGGCATCATGTAAACCAGCAACCAGGGAAACACATAAAGCTAAATGGAAATGTTTTTCCATATGGGCTGCTTCCGGTTCACTGGATCCCTACTCCTGTCCATTGACGAAAGTCTTGGGTTACCTAGCCTCGATTGGCGAGACAGGATTAAGCTATTCTTCCATCAGAGTCCATTTGGCCTCTATTTTGGCCTTCCATGAACTTCTGGATGGTAGATTACTCTACCAATATCATCTAAAGAGGAATGTTCCATATTATGCCACCTATTAGACCCACGCACTCCTATGCGAGATCTCAATCCTAATAGAGAAATTAACTCTTGAGCCCTTTGAACCGGCAGCCACTTGTGACCTCCATTTTCTTTCATGGAAAACACTATTCCTAGTGGCTGTCACTTCAGCTCAACGTATTTCCGAGCTCCGTTCCCTCGTGTAGAGCACCTTACCTGATGTTTCACAAAAATAGGGTTGCACTTCATACCAACCCTTCCTTCCTACCTAAGGTAGTGTCTGAACACACCTTAAACCAGTCCTTGGAGTTACCGGTATATTATCCTGAACACTCCAATCAAGGTGAACACTTCTTACATACCTTAGATGTCCAAATATATTATAACGATATCACACTAATTAAACTAAAACAATTAGAAAAACCTCTCAACTCTTTGTCACCTTCGCCTCAGGCAGGGAAGGTCTGTCATTCACTAAACGGACTCTCTCCAATTGGCTAGCACATTGCATAACATTTCGTTATTAAAAATACAACAAGCCATTACCTGGACCTGTCCAAGCCCATTCTACCAGAGCTATGGCCACTACTGGCCACATCAGGATAAGGATAAAAAGGCCAGTAAGGTGGAGGGGATGGATGATGCTATCTCCGCCAAAAGGGTGTGGTTAGCCCTCAAGGCCCTAAAGAAAGACAAATCTCCTGGGCCGGATGGTATTCATCCGAGAGTACTATGGGAATTGGCGGACATACTGGCTGCACCCCTGGCGGAGCTCTTCAACAGGTCACTTGAGACAGGGAGGGTACCTAGGGATTGGTGAGAGGCACATGTGGTGCCAATCCATAAAGAGGGTCGGGGAAGTACCAGGTAACTATAGACCCATCAGTTTGACCTCGGTGGTGGGAAAATTAATGGAGAGTATACTAAAGAGCGATTGGGGGTGTACTTGGAGGAGGTGGGAGGTCTGGATAGTCGGCAACATGGGTTTGTGCCAGGTAGATCATGTCAAACCAATCTTGTGGAGTTCTACGAATGGGTAACATCAGAACTGGACAGGGGAAAGCCTGTGGATGTATTATTCCTGACTTCAGCAAGGCGTTTGACTCTGTCCCCCACAATGGTCTGGTGGAGAAACTGATGGGGCTGGGAGTAGGCCCTTTGACGGTCAGATGGATTGAAAACTGGCTAGCTGGACGCACCCAGAGAGTAGTGGTCTGTGGGGAGCTCTCGAACCCTAGAGAGGTTGGTAGTGGGGTACTGCAGGGCTCGGTCCTGGGTCCGATCCTGTTTAATGCATACATATCGGACATCAGGGAGGGTATAGGATGTGAAATGAGTCTCTTCATTGATGACTCCAAGATGGGAGCAGTAGTTGAGGGAGAAGAGAAGAGGTTGGCCTGCAAGGGACCTGGACACCCTGGAAAGCTGGGCTCCACACATGGAAATTAAATTTCAACATCACCAAGTGCAAGGTGTTACATCTTGGGCGGGGAAACCGTAAACACAGGTACACCCTGGGAGGGGAGGCGCTGGAGGCCTCAGTAGGGCAAAAAGACCTAGGGGTTATGGTGGATGCATGTATGAATAACTGTGAGCAGTGCAGGAGAGTGGCTAGCAAGGCAAACAGGATGCCTCGTAAGGGGGATCACCTCTAGGAAGTGATACTGCCACTGTACAATGGACTGGTTAGACCACACCTTGAGTACTGTGTACAGTACTGGAGACCACACTTGAAGAGGGACATACCACACTTGAAGAGGGACATACCGCTCCTGGAGCGGGTACAGAGGAGGGCAACTAAGATGATACGAGGGCTAGGGGATTTGACGTATGAGGACAGACTTGAGGAGCTCTGCCTGTTTTCATTGGAGGAGAGGAGAGAGGGGGGTACATGATTGAGGTCTTCGAAGTACCTCAAGGGAATAAATAGGGTAAACATGGAGGGGATCTTTAGACTAAAAGCAGGGAGGTATCGCCAGAGGGCATGGTTTGAAGTTGGAAGGTGGAAGGGTGAGGGGGGGAAGAGGAGGAAGTTTTTCACTGAGAGGGTGGTGGACCCTTGGAATGCACTGCCTGGCGAGCTGGTTCAGAGATCTACAGTGGAGGGCTTCAAGAGAGGGTGGGGCAGACACAGAAAGTGGATGTATCAGATGATGGCCTGTCCCAAGAGGGTGGTGATGGAGGATAGGGGTTTCTGGAACACAAGGGGGGGGAGGGCCTCGGCACCCAACTAGGGGTCTGAGGTTCGAGCAGACTCGATAGACCATAAGGCCTAATCTGCTGGCAAATAGTATATTAGTATGTTATTACTGCGGCCTGCTTTAAAGGGGCCTCGATCACAGATATCTGCAATGCAGCTGCCTGGTCCACAATTCACACTTTCACAAAGTAGTACAATTTAGATATTGCTTCTCGCCATAGGACGGCCTTTGGCCAAGCTGTCCTACAAAGCCTCCTGTCACAATGACCACCCTTTCTGGATTTACTGCTTGGGATTTATCCCAAGTGTATTACCAACTGCAAGAGACCACTCCATGGAAGATAGTACAGTTATGTAAAGTCTTACTGTAACAGTAGATCTTTGAGGAGTGTCTCTTGCAGTAGGTGCGTTCCCACCCTCCATCCCCCTCCTTCTCTAAGAGAACAAATTCTGGTCCAGTGATGTATTGGTTGGGATACCTACGGTACCTCGACTTCCCCGCGGTTCTCGCTTAGCGAGCTGAATCCGGGGGGAAACTGAGGATACCTGGGACCGCCCACACTTTTATATAGGAAACAGGAAGCTGATATCATGTGTGGGCAGCTCCTGGAAAAGACTGCTAGAAGAGCTGTTGTGTGCCACAGCGACCTCTGGCGATGACCCAAGTGTATTACCTACTGCAAGAGACACTCCTCAAAGATCTACCTTTACGGTAAAACTTTACGTAACTGTACTTTATAGGAGTGGTATGTGTTGTTCATCCGCACAGACCCACCTGACCTCCAGGCTTGACGGAAACCACTGCTTCACAGCGTGCAGAGATATAAGCGTCAAGGGTGGAAGTCAAGGGATGTACCTCCCGGGTGGGTGGGAGGAGCCAGCTTTAAGATTTCCGGCAGGAATTAAAGGGAAAGGCAACTGCCAAGACATATAGATGAACAACATATACCACTCCTAGAACTACTGTTACAGGTTAGTAACCTGTGTTTCAGGATCTTTGCCTTTTCATTGTTACCCACTGCCCACTATCCCTCCCTTGGTCTTTTTTTTGCTCCCTAATGTACCTATAAAAGGTTTTATTCCCCTTCTTAATCAAGTTGGCTGTCTTTTCCTCTGTTTGGGCCTTTGCTATTCTGACTGCCTTCCCTGCTTCCTTCTGCTTTAACTGATACAGTTCCCTGTCCTGCTCCTTCTGTGATTCCTTATACTTCCCCTGAATGCTATCTTTTTCTCCCTAACATTCCCCACCACCTCTTTTGACAGCCATAGTGTTTTTTTCCTTCATTTTATTCATTTGTTTCACACAAAGGCTTGTGCCTCTGTGATGGCAGTTTTGATTTTTTCCAATTGTTCCTCCACCCCTCCTTCCTGCCCATTTGCTAGTGCTATGCACTGTCCCATTTTGCCAAAGTCAGCCCTCCTAAAGTCCAGTACCCTTGCTTTTGTATGGCTTGACTATACCGCTGTGTTTATCGTAAACCACACTTTTTGTTGGTCACTTGCTCCCAGATGGCTATCCACTTCTAAATCTGAGATCCTCTCTTCATCCTCTTTTGAGAGTTCCAGGTCTAAGATTGCTCCCTCCCGAGTGGGTTCCAATGCTAGCTGTCTGAGGCATGTCCCCTGTAGGGCATTGAGAAGGACCCTGCTGTTGGATGTGGCTACAGCAAATGTGCTCCAGTTAACATGTGGCATATTCAGGTCCCCCATTAATAATATCTCGTCTTATTAAGGATGCCTTCTATCATTTCCTTACACCCGTATGGATTGTGATGCCATTTCCTGTCTCCAAGGTGACCCACAGTGCCTCCTCTCCTCACTGTTTACCCTTTAGTTCTGTTGATTTGATCCCTTCCCTTATGTAGAGAGCTACTCCTCCTCCTCCTCTTTTACCTTCTCTGTCTCCCCTCTAGACTGTGTACCATGGTATGTTGACATCCCATTCATGGTTCTCTGTGTACCATGTTTCTGTGACTGCCAGAATATCCAGGCCATCCTTCTTCTATCAAGGCCACTAGTTCAACAAGCTTGTTACCCAGACTACGGGCATTGTTACTCATCACCCTCCATTTTGTGATGGCCTTACCCCGTTTTGTCTCCATCCCTGCCCTTATTGCTTTTTTCTCCATTGACCCCTTTCCTGCTTCCAATCAACTTCTCTGCCTTGGTGTTTACTTCGCTAACTACCCTGTTTTGTGGGGAGGCTGGGAATTCTGTGCTCCTTTTCAGTGCCTTCCCCCCTTGGCTAGCTAGTCTGCTCAAGTGCGCAGCTCATTTAATTCCCTGGAGCTGCCCCCCTCCTCTACTCCTCTTAGAGTCATCCACCTCCCTCCCAACTTTTTCTGTTTTATTTATTTATTTAAACTTTTGTTTACCAGGTAAGTATAATTAGCCAAAGCCATTTTTCATACACGACCCAGGGCAAAGTATAGCCAAAGATGGTGCAATTCAAGTTTGGGTCCTTCTAAAATGGACATATCAAAACACAGCTTGTACTGAACACTTAGAAGAAAGTTGCGTACAATAAAATTTCTTAAGGTGCAGTTCAAAAGTTGCATGACTGACATCTGCATGTGAAAAATTTGGTAGGGAATTCCAGTTACTAGCAGCACACACTGAGTAAGCACACCCACTCATACAGGGGACAACAAAAGAAAACATTTTTGATCTTAAAGTTCTTATCTTTTTGGATTTCAAACGTAGAAAAAAGAGGGAGAATCCATGCTCTGGTGAAGTACCTTATTGGTTAAACAGTTTAAAGCATATTCACAAGTAAATTCGGGTGTGAACCCATCTCAATTGTTCGTATAAAGTGCAGTGGTGAGTTCGATATGGGGATCTTAATACAAACTGACATATTGCATTAAAGGTGGTATTTAAGATAGATAAGTCATCTTTTGATACTTGTGTAAATAAAAGAGTTGCAGCTCATAACTGATGAGAGGACGCATTTACCAAGTTCAGTCCTGGCAAGTAAAGTTAAATTATTTTGGAGTTTAAACAGAAACCCAATTTTATTATTAACCTGGCAACAAATAGATGTTATATTCAATGAAAAAACATAATCCAATAATCTCAAATTTTTAAAACTAGCCACATGTTCAAGTTGGTCTCTAGAATTATTCATAATAACTAAAGGGGAACATTTAGCAATTTTAGGTCTAGACCCAAATACCATACATTTTGTCTTTCTACTATTAAGTGAAAATTTGTTTCAAAAACCAATAATCCAGTATAGGAAAATCAGCACCCAGTGTCCCATTCAACATGTCCACAGGAGGTGAGCTGTGGTAAAGTATAATGTCATCTACATACATCAATACATGCATATTCAGTAACATAGATGGTAAAGAAACAATAAACAATGACAGCCCCAGGATAGAACCCTGGGGAACGCCCTGTTCCATTTGTGCAATGTTTGACATCACACTCCCACAGCTCACCCTCAGCGGGCAATGCGACAGGTAACTGGCAACCCATTCACATGGGGATTCAGCCAATCCAGTGCTCCCCAGTTTCCCAAGCAGCAATTGATGGTTCACCAAGTCAGAGGCTTTTGACAGGTCCACAAACAGTACCAGTAAGCATTCCGTGAGCACTGCCAACTCAGTACCTGTACCATGGTCCTTACGAATACCATGCTGCTCAGGAGACTGGAAAGAATTGGGAGTGGAGATACTCTGACAACTGATCATTGACATTTTTTTCCAACAGTTTCCCCAAGGTAGGCAAAAGGGATATTGGACGATAATTGTCTATAGTATCTCTTTGTTCCCCCTTAAAAATTGGTATTACTACCATTTGTTTCCACTGAGGAGGAAATTGGCCAGTAGTCAACGAAAGATTAAATATTTTTGTCAGGGGAGAACAAATATACTCTACAACTAATTTCAGAAACCTGGGCTCTAAGCCATCTCATCCTGAACCTTTATGTACTGCAATATTTTTTAACATTTTCAGAACTTGACTACATTTAACTGCGCGAAAATAAAAAGGAGGCCATTGTTGATTACTTAATAGTACTTAATGAATTGACATTAGTTAAGTTACCGAAAACAGTTTGATTGAAACTCTGTGTATTCAGACAGATTAATTTATTTAAAAATGTTTCACTAATCAGTAACTTCCGGTCAGTCTCCTCCTCCTCCTTGCCCTAGCTAAGCTGCAAGAGAAGCTTGTCTACACCAGACTCTCAGATTTTCTATCCTCCACTGATTTCCTTTCTCCATTCTAGTCTGGCTTCTGGAACCATCCCCTCCCTGGTATCTGTAACTGACTCCGTCTTCTCAGGGATTGATCAGGGGCATATCACAGCTGCCGTTTTTATCACTATGGCCACGACCTTTGAATCAGTGTCCCACCCACTCCTGGATAAGCTGAGCTATGGTGGCCTATCAGCTGCTGCAGTCCACTGGTTCCATTCTTACCTCTCAGACCATCGCAGTCAGTGCAAGTTGGTAGCACCCTGTTACCTCCACTTCCCATCCAGGCGAGGGTCCCACAGGGCTCCATCCTGGGGGCCCATCAAGTTCTCCATCTTCCTTAACAACCTCCCCTTGGCTTGTGCCAACTCACATATATACATGTATGCAGATGACCATCATTTACACATCCGGTCCTTCCACCACAGTATAGGAGGTCTGCTCCACCATGACTTCTGCAATGTCCTGTGCTGGTTCCAATTAAACCAACTCCAGGTAAACAAAAATAAAACTGTTTCTAGGACCTTTGGCTCCAGCAAAAAATTTGCCAGACTCCAAACTATGCCTATCTTCTCTCCACCTTGGATGGCACCCCTCTAGAAGTGGTTCAGTCCTTCACATACCTTAGTGTATGGCTAGACAGCAAACTAGACTTCTCTGCCCACATCGATGCCATTCATGCCATACTGCTCTCTAAACTTGATATATTTTACTGTAATAAAGATGGTCTCCGCAGGTCCACCGTGAGCTTGTCACCAAAATTGTGCTCCAGGTCTTTTACTGTGCAGATGTGTTCTGTGGTTCTGCTCCCTCAACCTCCTTGGCCACACTGGACACCCTCTGCAGCTCCTTCTGCCGCTTTGTGAACAGCTCCCCTTCTTGTACTCATGATTGCTCACTTTATTCCTCTTTAGCCATTCTCTCTCTACCCTCATGTCGCCAGATCCAATGTGCCTCATTTATATCCAAATACTAGTTTGAGTACCTTCCTTCTTACCACTCCTCTCCCTCATTCCCTCTACTTCCTGCTCCCTCTGCTCTAGGAATCCTCGCACCTTCGCCACTTCTCATCCCTGCTCCTCTGCTGGGCAGTCTGTCTTTTCCTATCATCTCCCATCAATCTGGAACCAGGTACCCTCTTCCCTCCACTTCATTGCCTCCCCCGGCTGCCTCAGACATCAACTGAAACACCCTCCTTTCCCAACCCGCTTCTGTGTTCCGTCTGCTTGACTGTTCCCCCTACAATTGCCTGGAGTGGCCGAGATGCCTTATTTTGTTGTGTCTACCTGGATTTCTCATTTAGCACGTATTTCTGTAATCGGTACGCGTTGATTGCTCTTTATTGTAACTGAAAATTGTGTCTGCTGTGTATTTTATATCATATCTCCCCCGCTGCTTACCTGGAAGCAGTCATGGTTCAGTGTACCTTTCGATCACCAATCTTCAAATAAATGTGCATGGTTGTACTAGCGTCCGGCAGTATCTCCACTGAACTCAACACCTCAACTGAGCACCTAAACCGCCAGGTGGCATTCTAATGGCACCTGTACTGCACCCTGAAGGAGGAGAGCAGGCATGGGACTATCCATCCTTCTTCCCTGGACAGTCCCCAAGTCCACTCCCAAAACCAGGTCACCGATGTAGCAAGGGGTAGCATTACCACTGTACTATTTAGCTAACTCCTCATGTCTTTTTTTTTAATTTACTCCCACCACCACCACCGGTTTAAGGTTATGGCCCCTTCTGGTTGGATTTTTATTCATTGGAAAAATCTGAAATGGTTGACCCTATTGTATCCTTTTAGAAACTTAGAAGTCTCAACTGTATCACCCCCACACACACACACTTCTTGCCTCAGGAGATTGCATGTTAAGGCATTGCAGTCTTTCCGCACACAATTTTCCCAGTTGTCCATGGATCATCTAAGTGCCCCTTCACTGGATGGTCTCCAGTTCACTCCGTCTTTTTTTTTAGGTGCTGACTCCAAAACCGGTACTCAAGGTGAGGCCTAACTAGAGACCTATAAAGTAGTAAAATAGCCTTCGGTCTGTTGCTAATAACGCCCCATCCTGTACACCCCAGCATTCTACTGGCTCTTCCATGTGCCTTGTTGCATTGGTAGGAGGCCTTCACATTGTCACCAAGCCCTTTTTTCCCCTTGATCACTCCACCTTGACACCACTGATTTAGCACTGGATTTTGGATTCCTGTTACCAGTGTGCTTAACCTTGCACTTCTTGGCAGTGACTTTTAATTGCCATATTCTAGATCATTTTTCCAGTCTCTGTACTTTCCCTTTTGTATTCTCAGCACCCTCTGCACAATCCACCCTGCTACAAAATTTTGTGTCATCTGCAGAAAAAGACACAGCACTTTAACCCTTTTAACTATTTTGCTGATGTGTGTGCTGAAGAGGGTGGGGCCCAGAACAAAGTCTTGCAGCACACCACTGGTAACTTCTCCAAAGAACTTACCATATTGAAACATCCTCTGGGTACTTCCCTCCAAGCAGTGCCCTATCCATCTAGTTAGTTTACCTCCTAGCCCCACATCTCTTGCTGTTTTAACCAACCTCTTCTAATGCCTTACTGAAATCCAGATAATAGGATCGAACATGTGATTTATACACTACCACTGTTGTGCTTGTCCTGCTGCGTCTTACCCATGATGTAGCAGAAGCCACACTATTCTGCTACACCCTTCTCCAACAATCTCAGAAAAGCATTGTACTTATCTAAAACAAGCATTTGTCAATGCCGAACGTTGGTTGGTTGTTAAACTTTTTTTTTTTTTTTTTTGCAATTCTGAGCCCAAATTTTGAAGATTTCAGCTCCTGCCTGAAAGCTGATTTCATGCTGCAATTGAAAAATCACCTTTCGGGATGCAAAAAAATTGTTGGCCAGGATCTAAAAAAATGACAGCTGTCACATTCATGAGGTGTTGTGAAGAAATGGCTATGTTGAAAATGTGGAGTCCAAATATTGAAAATTGCCAAACTTACAAGCCTGTGTTCACAGATTTCAGTGCAGGCTCATAACCTTGTTGTTTGTGAATATTTTTGTTCCAAATTGTAAACATGCCCTTATGACCCTACCTAATGAACAAGTGCAAAGAAAAATTTTAACTCCTGCCCAAAAGATGATTTTGCACAGCAGCGGTGAAATCACCTTTCCGGATGCAAAAAAACATTTTGGCCAGGATCTGAAAAATGACAGCTGTCACATTCATGAGGTGCTCTGAAGAAATGGCTGTGTTGAAAATTTGAGGTCATAATATTGAAAATTGCCAAAGTTACAAGCCTTCATTTGCAGATTTCAAGGCAGGCTTATAACTTTGTGATTTATTTTGCTAGCCTGCTCTTGCCCAGTGCACACACAGCCACACTTAAGAATAAAATTTATATGCTATTATTTCTGTGACTATAACAGTTCTTTTTGGCCCCCAATTGTGTCTCTCTCTCTCTCTCTCTCGTCTTCTCTGGATAGTGGCACAAGTCAAAGATTTATATTGCCAGCCTGCTCTTGCCCTGTACACACACAGCCACGCTGTGGCCAATACTAAACTTTATTTGTGATTTCTGTAACTATAACATTTCTCTTTGGCCCCCAATAGTCAGTCTGTGTGTGTGTCTCTCTTTTTCTCCTTTAGATGGTGGCACAAGTCAGACTTATTTGCCTGTCTGCTCTTGTCCTGTGTACATACACAGCCACACTGGGGCCAAGTATAAGCTTTATTTGTGATTTCTGTGACTATAACATTTCTCTTTGGCCCCCAATAGTCTCTGTGTTTCTCTCTGTCTCTCTCTCTCTTTCTCCTCTGGATGGTGGCACAAGTCAGAAATGTATTTTGCCAGCCTGCTCTTGTCCTGTGCACACACACAGACACACTGTGGCAAAGAATAAACTTTATTTGTGTTTTCTGTAACTATAACACTTCTCTTTGGCCCCCAGTAGTCACTCTATCGCTTTTATTAGTTGCTGTAGGAGCGGAAGCGGGTGCATCAGGAACGAGGCCTGAATTTTTGTGTGCTAATTTTTGAAGATCCCTGGGGGCAGGGACCTGCAATGACACCAGCATCTGCCTTGCCCACCTTGCATGAGTCGCCGGCAGCGGTGGTACCCCCAAGCCTCCACCAGAGGTGCACAATGCACTTGACGTCTCTCCCCCAGAAGGAGAGCAGTCCCTGGGACACTCAATCCTCCTGCTCTCGGCAGGCCCACCAACTCTAAAGTCACTCTCCGAACCTGGAATGTAGGTGCAGCAAACAGATCCTTGTATGTTGCCGTGATAACTTTGTAATTTTTTTCACATTTTGACCCTAAATGTTCAACATAGTCTTCTTATCACCTTATCTCATAAACCCCATAAGTGAGAATTTCTTAATCCATGGCAAAACACCTTTCCACTCCACAGATGCAGAAAGTTGTTTTGGGCAGAATATGAGAAATGACAACTGTAGTGTTCATGAGGTGGTGTGAATAAATGGCTATGCTGAAAATTGGGAGTGAAAATATGAGAAATTGACAGCGTTATGCGCATGCATAGGAAAATGTCTACCAGTGCGTGTAACTCTGGCGCTTTTTGTTATTTTTGCTCCAGATTTTCAACATGGCCTTGTTGGGACCTCTCCTCAATGAACAGTGGTACTGCCATTTCGTTACTCAGCCCCAAAAGGTGATTTTGTATAAGGATCACACCATTCCATGCCACAGTTGCACAAACACGTTTCAGGCAGGATGTGAGAAATGACAGCTATACTGTTCATGAGGTGGTGTAAAAAAAAATCTGTATGTTGACAATTTGGAGTGAAAATATTAAAAATTTGCAAAGTTATGTGCCTGCATAGAAACTGCACAATGCACGCTCGTAATTTGGCCATTTTGGGGAATTTTTTCACCAGATTTTCAACATGGAATTTTTGGGACCCCATCTCGTGAACAGTAACACTGTTGTTTCGTTACTCGGTCCTGAAAGGAGGTTCTGACCGCAGAATCACCTTTCGGGGCGAGTAACAAAACGACAGTGCCACTGTTCATGAGGTAGGGTCCCAAAAAGCCCATGTTGAAAAGTTGGTGCAAAAAGACCTAAAAATGGCCGCGAGATGGGGGGAGATTGGAACTTGAATTGGGGGAGATTGGAACTTGATATGGGACAGGAAACTAGACACCACTTCCACGGCTAAGGCCAATGATCGGCAAAAGGTCAAGAAGATTAAACAAGCCCTACACCAGGTGGGACTAGTAGATATCTGGCGAGAGAAATACCCAAGAGGGAGAGATTACACTTGCTACTCCTCTCGTTACAAAGTTTATTCCGGAATTGACACATTTTTTTACCTTTAGAGACGGAGTTGGTGGCTTCCCCTCAATGTGGGTGGGCACAGCCACTCTGTCAGATCATAGTCCCATCTTTTTGGAGGTGGCTCTCTCCTTGCCTAGGAAAATAACTCACTGTAGGCTTAATACTTCTCTGCTTAGGGATAAAGAAACCCTGGATAAAATTAAACAGGTGTTTGCGGATACACTTCAGGAAAATACTACCCCCGGGGTGTCTCCGCAGATTATCTGGGACACATTGAAAGCTGTAGTTAGGGGGCAATTTATACGCATAGCCGCCCAGAAAAAGAAGGAATGCCTTCTCAGGCAACAAAATCTGCTGACAGATATAAGGGAGTTAGAAGCTAGACAAAAAGCGGGCTGGGACAGGCAGAGAGACCTAGAACTTAAAGCGCTGAGAACAGAACATCAGAAGTTGCAAAGGGAGGAGATAGAGAGAAGTCTCTTCTTTCTCAAACAAAAGTACTACGAGGGAGGCCCCACGGGGACTAGATTACTAGCGGCTTGCTTGAGACAATATAAAGACAGGACCACATAACTAAAGTTGTTTCTCCAACCACAGGCCAGATGACCAGTAAGACGAAGGAGATCACAGAGGCTTTTGTCACCTACTTTGCCAAACTGTATACCCCACAGGCGCAGCCACCAGCCCAGGCAATCATGGACTATCTGGGGACAATCCCCCTCCCTAAACTCACAAGGGAAGAAGGCCAGGCGTTAACCAGGCCAATTACACAGGCGGAGATCCTAAATACCATTAAGGGCCTGAAGAGTGGGAAGTGCCCAGGGCCTGATGGCTTTGGGGCCGAATTCTATAAGACTTTTGTTGCAGAAACGGCCCCCATACTGTCAGGCGTCTTCTCGGAGATATGGCGAGAGGCGCGACCAATTCCTCCATCATGGCAATACGCCACAATCTCACTCATACCAAAAGAAAATAAAGACCCCTCTCGTTGTGAATCTTATCAGCCAATCTCTCTCTTGAACTCAGACTATAAAATCTTTACCTCAATTCTCGCTTCGAGATTGAACCCATTCCTCCAAACACTCATTAATCTGGACCAGACGGGGTTTGTCCAGGGCCGTCAGGCCCCAGACAGGGTTAGGTCAGCGATCAGTATAATTGACACCATTCACCGCACGCGCCTTCCCGCATGTCTCATGAGTTTAGACGCGGAGAAGGCCTTTGATAAGGTCTCCTGGTCATTTCTATTTGCGGTCTTGGAAAAGATGGGATTCCCGCAATCCTTTATTAATAGTTTAAAGTCTTTGTACTCTGGTCCACAAGCGTGTGTCAGGGTCAAGGGGGGTCTTTCAGATAGATTTACACTTAACAGGGGCACCCGACAGGGCTGCCCATTGTCCCCATTGTTGTTCGCCCTCTATATAGAGCCACTAGCCGAGGCCATCCGTACCTCCCCTTGAATACAGGGAATTGAGGTGGGGGGGCAGCAGCGGAGGATATCGTTGTATGTAGACGATGTTTTGCTCTGCATGTCCCACCCAGAATTGGTTATTCCTCAGGTGTGGTCAGTATTGTCAGAATTTGGCGAATATTCAGGATATGCCCTCAATAGGACCAAAACGGAGGTGCTTTGTTTCTACTACTCCCCTTCCCATAGACTAAGGAAACTCCTACCGCTTAACTGGCAGGCGGACAAAATGAAATATCTGGGGGCTATCCTGACTAAACATAACTCACAGCTTTTTAAGGCAAACTATGCACCACTCGCCAACCAAGTGCAAAGGGACCTGGACAGATGGTCCTTGCTGAATTTTCACATCTACTCGAGAATCCACTCCATTTCCATGAATATCCTGCCCAAATTTCTATACCTGTTTCAATGCCTCCCGACCTTTATACCTAAAATTCATTTTTTTGACTGGCACAGAATGATCGTGAAGTTTATTTGGAACAATAAAAAATCTAGAATAAATGTTCAGATCCTCCAACTGGCTAAGATAAAAGGGGGCAGATCCTTACCAGACCTTGAAGATTATTACCTCGCCACACAGGTGAAGAGGGCACTACAATGGTCTGTTCCTTCATATGCAGCTAATTGGAAGGAGATGGAGACACTGGAGGAGGAGGAACGGGGCCCAATGTTAGGACCTCGTTCCTTACAGCTGCTACGGACAGAGCTCATCCCCCTCCCTCACTAATGACGGTTAGGGACACTCTGAGAGCCACCCATAGGACCTGGCAGAAGTACAAATTAAGAACCTCCTTATGGCCGTTGCATAGGTTATCATGGGATGTTGATTTTACACCATCCCTCCTTGACCACACCTTTAGGACCTGGGAGAAGGGGGGCTTAATCTTCGTTCGGCAGTTTATGTCGGAAGGAGAGGTAGTGGATTTTGGAACCCTATGCAGAGAATATGGACTGCGTAGTACGGACCATTTCAGATATTTGCAGGCGAGAGATTATATCCTCTCCTGCCGAAAAAGGATATTTCAGGGCAAAAGCGGCTCCCTTCTAGAGAGTCTCCACATAATATTAATATCCATGAAATCATCGGTCTCATTTCCATGCTTTATAAAGCCCTGATGGGATTAAGAAAGGATCCGCTGATTAAAGTCAAAGGGAGGTGGTTGGAGGAGGGGCAGGTGGGCCCACAGGAAATCAACTGGGAGTCAGTATTTAGGCTGGCCTCCAGAACTACTTGTTCACCCTTCTGGCAGGAATTCAGTTGGAAGGTGAGGATACGTTATTTTTTCTCGCCTTTGTCACTGAACAAAAGATCCCCTGATCGGGACCCGGTTTGCTGGAGGCTGTGTGGGGAGACCCAGGCGAACTATCTGCATGTCTGGTGGTCCTGTCCTCGGATTTAGCCCTTCTGGGGAGTGGTGACTCAAGCACTGGCAGAGTTGTTTGACCTGGGCCTTCCCCTGGATTGGACAAATCTCATACTAGGAAGTCCCCCTCAGAACCTGGCTGGAGCAGATGCGTTATATCTTTGGTCCCTCCTCTTGGCGGCAGCCCATAAGTCAATCACTAGGTTGTGGTTGAAAAAAGATCCCCCTAACCTAGTTGATTGGATTGGAGTAGTGCAGGAGGTGGCAGATATGGATGAAATAACCTATAAGATGAATTGTAGGTTACCGGTTTATGTCCGCAGATGGGCGAAATGGGAGATATGGCGGGGATTAGAAGGTGGAGCTCCCCCGGTGAGGCCCTCCAGTGGCGCTGCCCAGGGATCTCTGCCGGTCTAGGGCGAAGCTAAGTGGAAACACCCTCTAAAACAACCTCAGACTGGGGTAGCCGCCGGGGGGATGGCCCAATTAGTTGAGGGGAGAGCCTGACGGGGCTTGTCCCCCTTAAGACCCTGGAGATGTTCTTTATGACACCTGAAATATATGGATCTGGGTCACTTCTTTTCTACTAAATTTACCACTGGTTGTTTCTCTAAATGGTTTGTGTCTTTGTAATTGGAACTGACTCTGTCTGGCTGGTCCATTTTAAATGTACCCAATGAATATCAATAAACTTAAATTTAAAAAAAAAAAAAAATGGCCGCGATATCAAAATAAGTTCAGAATGCCACTGACTGCCATTATGCGGCACTTACCTTGATTCTTCAGTTCGCCGTTCAGTTTTGAAGAGTGCAAACATATCCCGGTCCACAGAATATGCCAGCTGCCGACCTCAGGAGGCAAGTATGGAGTAGGGGGAAGGTGTGGGGTGGTGGGTACGCAGAGGGATGGTGGGATGGGGAGATGACGAGGACGTTCTCTTCTTTACAGGTTTAATTTAAAAAAAAGTGCTGGGGAATGTTTTCTTTTCTTCAGGGATAAAATGTTTTTGGGACACTGAGGTTGGGACCCTAGTGTTTCATAGTAGGTGGTGGGGAGTAACATAACTGGCCCCAGTGTCCCACAGTACAGTGGGATTGTGGACACAGGGATTGGGCACCCGCTGTTGGACACTGTTGGGGGATCGCCAACACGAGGATTGGGCACCCCAATGTCAGACAGTGTTTGGGGGGTCACCGACACAGGGATTGGGCACCTGATGTTGGAAAGTACTGAGGGGATCACCACACGAGTTGGGCACCCTGATGTCAGACACTACGGGGGGAGGGGGATCGCCGACATGGAGATTGGGCACCCTGGGTGGGCTGAAAGGTCATGCAACTCAAAGGGCCGAAACCTCTCTCAGATTACAGTGGCTTCGGTCCTTTGAAGTGCATGACCATTCAGTCCACCCAGCATAAAGTTGCGTCAGGACCACATCTAGTGGTCATTGGGGTAGACTGCCGAGCCCCTGGTTATGTGAACTGCAATGAGCTCGGCAGTGACCCCAATCCCATATTGTCACAATACATTGGTTTGCGTAAGTGCAACCAATCTAAAAATCACAGCAGACAGTTACATTTTTCCACTGCAAGACCTGACTAATCGGGTCCTCACTGCCTCACTTATCTAAATAGCATTCCTTGCCCCTGTTCCAAGTCTGTATGTAACTTAATTTTTTGTCACTTCAAGCAGTTACACTACTGCACTTAGTGTAGACATGACTAACACTTATAGGAAGGGCCCTTATATACTTCCTGGACTCTCAAGACCCTGAAGAACTCACCCTTGCTTTCTTTCCATGTGTACCTATGCAAACACCCCTCCACACTTACATCTGGTTGAACCCTAGTTACACTTTATCACAGGTACTGTAAGGGAACCTTTTAACCAGACAGTATTCTACAAGCTCTTCTTGTGGGGTCTTGTCTGCCTTAGCGCTTTCCTTGTATGTTCAACCTCTGGCCCCAACAGTCTGCTGTCTCCTGAATTGATTATTTACTAAACTCATTAAGTAATCTGATCTCCTTTCCCAACCACCCAAAAAACTCTGTGTATTTTGGCACCCTAAATTCAAAGAAGTTTACATGTTCTGAAAACCTCAGCACAATAGCTCTGGCTTCAAGCAGTCAGTTTCAGCTGAAACTGAATCCTTAGCTGTTTTACACACACTTGGCCCAGTTTTCCCTAACGTTCTTGGGACCGTGGGTGTGGCTAGCAGTCGAGCTAAAAAGCAGCACTGTCCTTCAGCTCTGCACTGATTCTAACTTATTGGACAAAAAACATAGCTGAAAGTGCTCTATTATTGCTCTAAAACACTGGCATTAGTTTGCTGACACTCCAAGGATCGCAGGAATATAAAACTTGGCAAAGTTAAAAAATGGGTCATAACAAAACCAGGATGGGAGGTGAGGGAGCCAGACAGAAAGAACCTCGTGCAGGCCCTGAGAAAGAAAAGGAACCTCCCGACAGCAATTTAAACCAGCCGTCCAACGTTGCTTTGCTGAAAGCAAAAAAAAAAAAAAAAGTTAGTGTGTTTGTCTGAGTTGGCTGAAGTGAATTGTTATCTGTGCAGTTATCTAGCTGTGTGTCTGAGTTGGCTGAAGTGAATTGTTATCTGTGCAATTACTAAGTGTAGAAAGAGCTGTGAAGTAGGGGGAGTGGCTTAGCTAGAAGGACGCTAGATTTAAACACTGCCCTAGATCGCTTCTGCCAAAGAACACCAAGAAGAAGGAGCTGCCATTATAACTATACTTCTCGACTGCGACTATATTGCCCTCCTTCCCTCCCCTCCACCCTAAGCCAGTTCTACTTTTATAGGCACAGGATTAGACTGACAACAGGAACTTCCTGTTTGGGAGCAGGAAGTGAGTGATCACAGAGCCACAAAAGACTCACCATCCTAGAAGGAAAAGAGTAGCTCTCAGTCTACCCCCCCACCCCCCGGCAGCTGGAGGTGTGACTCTGAGCAAGTAAGGAGACTACTTAGAAATATAGGAACTTCTTGTCTCAGAACAGGAAGATCAGGCACTTAAAGGGCACAGAGGCAGTCAGTAAGTAGAGAGAAAAAAAAAAACAAGAGGACATGCAAGTATCTTACAGGGAGGAACAGGGTGCAGGAATACACTATTTTTAAGCGAAAAAGATGTTCCAGGACTAGAAGGCATGGGATGAAGTTGGAGGGAGGACGATTCAGAGGAAACATGAGGAAGAATTTCTTTACAGAACGAGTGGTGGACAAGTGGAATACCCTGCCAGAGGAAGTGGTGGGGGCTGAAACAATCACGGGATTTAAGAATGCATGGGATAGACATAAAGGAATTCTGGAGGTCAGGGGTAAGGGGCAACAGACTTCTAGGAAAACATAAACTGAACTTACAAGCTCAAATGGGCAGACTGGGTGGGCCATAGACCCTTATCTGCCGACACTGTCTATGTATCTATGAAAGAGTAAATATGCCAAACAACAGTTAAGGGGCCAGAAATAAGACATGATGGGAGTGGTGCAGTGCAGTGGCTGTGGAGTAGCAGTCTTCTGGGAGACGTTATGGAGGATGCGGTGTTGTCCCATCTGCAGACACCTCTCTTGGCTGAGGGAGGAGGTTGCTCATCTCCAGGCTGAGTTGGCCAGGATTTGGGGGACCTCCTTTCCCACCCAGGAACTACCAGGGCCACTGCCATTGCCTCAGAAGGTTGCCAAGAAGAGAGGCGGTTGGACCACAGTGGGCTCGGAGGCGGGTGGTGGTGAACAGAGGTGCATCCCTCCAGTTGTACCTCTCCACAATTCATATGCCATTCTGGCAAAGTGTGGTTCTTCTATGGAGGCACCCGCAGTGGAGACCAAGGAGGATGCTGGGAACCTCCACAATGGAGACCCACAGGAGCGTGGCATGGGACCCCACAGGGGAAGGAAACAACTCCTGGTGGGGGACTCCATTGTTAGGAGGGTAGAACTGGGGAAGGAAGGGGAGAGGGAGGTAAGGTGCCTGCCTGGCACCATGGTTTGGAGGGACAGGGAGCGAATCCTTAGGATCACTGGAGCAGCTGCACGGGGGGAGGGAGCTGTATGTCATTGTCCACCTAGGGACAAATGACTTGGCTGAGAAAGGAATCAGAGCAGTGCAGGAAGAGTTTGTGGAGTTGGGGAGGGGCCTTAGACAAGTAGCACGTACAGTAACTTTCTTGGAGGTGCTGCTTGTCTATGGCATAGATGAGGCTAGGGTGCTCCACACCATGGGATTCAATCAGTGGTTGAAAAACTGGTGCAGAGCTCAGGGATTTGGCTTTACTGGGGACTGGGGGTCCACCTGGAGTGATGCAGGCCTATACTGACGTGTTGGTCTGCATCTAGGTGATTGGTTTAAATGCTTCATTGGAAAGCATTTAAACTAGCCAAGGGGGGAGGCACTGGAATGGAGATGGGAAATCCTAGCGCCCCCCCCCCAAAAAAAAATCAGGATAGTAAGTGAGGTAAACACCAAGATTGAGATGTTGATAGGGAGAAGGGCATGGGTAAATGGAGAAAATGACAGAGGCAGTAAGGACAGAGATGGGGCAAAAAGGGGTAAGGCCATCAAGAAATGGAGGGTAATGAGTACCAATGCCCGTAGTGTGGGCAACAAGCTCCCTGAACTTGTGGCCTTGATGGAAGAGGGATGCCTGGATATCGTAGCAGTCACAGAAGCATGGTACACAGAGAACCATGACTGGGATGTTAACATACCAGGGTACACAACCTACAGGAGAGACAGGGAGGAGAGAAGAGGGGAGGAGTAGCTCTCTATGTAAGGGAAGGGATAAAAGCAACGGAACAGAAAAATAAACATGGAGGAGAGGAGGCACTGTGGGTCACCTTAGAGACTGGAAATGGCACCACAATTTGCACAGGGGTTGTATACAGACCCCCATGTCAGGGAGAGGGAATGGACAAGGATATGATAGAAGCATCCTTACGATGGCAGAGAAAGGGGAGATACTGTTGATGGGGGACCTGAATATGTCGGATGTCAACTGGAGCACCTTTGCTGCAGCCACATCCAAAAGCAGGGCCATTCTTGATGCACTTCAGGTGGCATGCCTCAGACAGCTAGTTTTGGAACCTACTCATGAGGGAGCAATCTTAGACCTCGTACTCTCAAATGGGGACAGTGAGAGGATCTCAGATCTAGAAGTGGGTAGCCATTTGGGAACAAGTGACCACCAAACAATGTGGTTCACGATAAACTCAGCTACAGAGTCAAGCCATACAAAAGTGAGGGTGCTGGACTTCAGGAGGGCTGACTTTGGCAAGATGAGAGAGTGCCTTAGAAAAGCACTAGCAAACAGGCTAGAAGGAGGGGTGGAGCAACAATGGGGAAACATCAAAACTCGAAAGAAGTAAGGGTCCAGCACAGCCACCTTGGTATAAAGTAAAAAAACTTTTTTAAGGGAGGAACCAATACCAGTCATAAAACATATAATCATAAGAATGCAGATTGGTAAATAAAGGCCCACTCACCCCATGTATTAAAAGTTGATTTTATTTTATCAAAATATCATATGATATAGTACCAGGTACTAAAGTATAGTACTGTGTAAACGTTTCGGATTAAACCTTCATCAGTACAGTACCATATCTGCAAAATATAACACATATCTCATATTTAATTAAATTTTGGTATGGTTTCTCTGTTATGATATTCAATACATTAGAGACATGCTCACCAATCAAACACCTGGCTATTATAGCTGAAGTATAGCTTCTCGTATATCTTATTTCACCTATAAATTATAGAAAAATACAAGCATTATCATACATAGTCACTGAGTAATTGATTAATGATTTCAATAGCCCGTGATAGTGAATCTTTGGGTTTCACAAATACTTGTGCTTACCCTAGCACGCTAATATTTCTTTTTTTTACTTTAAATGAACCATATGTGAAACTTTTCATATATCCTGTCGCTGCGTTATTCCATTTATCTGTAAAACAACATTAATTTTATATATAAATATTAACTGTCCAAACTTCTCTCATCGGGCAAAGAGAGTAAAATTACATACACGCAAGCATCAAATCAAGTTCTTGTTAATAAACTCACAGTTTAAAGATGTTAGCGTGCACAAAACTCTTGCTTTCTCTATAGCTTCAAAGGTAATGCGCCAACTAGATGCAGCGTTTTAAATACTGCGGGAATCGGGCATTGAGCTTTGCACATCATCATCATGTGAACCTACAGTCTCACGCGATAACCGCATTCACTCTGTGTGCCCCACCTGCTTGGAATAGCAGCACCATATGCTTTTATGGTGTCCCATTAACATTAAACCAAGTAGTGTATGGTAACATTCTAATCAAATATGGTATCTTATTTTACCTGTAAATGCATATTACATACAACCATTATCATTAATAAACAGTGGAAAATGAACAAATTATTAGGATAACCTATTGTGGTGAATCTCTTAACAGCACAGATTCATTCACTCGTCCTAACACATTGATATTTAGTTATCAACTTTTAGATAAATCTTGTATCTGTTAATCCATTTTTATCATTTTTAAACTGTGAGTTTATTAACAAGAACTTGATTTGATGCTTGCGGGTATGTAATTTTACTCTGTTTGCCTGACGAGAGAAGTTTGGACTGTTAATACTTATATATAAAATTAATGTTGTTTTACAGATAAATGGAATAACGCAGCAACAGGATATATGAAAAGTTTCACATATGGTTCATTTAAAGTAAAAAAAAAAAAAAAGAAATATTAGTGTGCTAGGGTAAGCACAAGTATTTGTGAAACCAAAAGATTTACTTTCACGGGCTATTGAAATCATTAATCAATTACTTAATGACTATGTATGATAATGCTTGTATTTTTCTATATATTTATAGGTGAAATAAGATATGTGAGAAGCTATACTTCAGTTATAATAGCCAGGTGTTTGATTGGTGAGCATGTCTCTAATGTATTGAATATCATAACAGAGAAACCATATCAAAAATTAAAAATTAAATTAAATATGAGATATGTGCTATATTTTGCAGATATGGTACTGTACTGATGAAGGTTTAATCCAAAACGTTTACACAGTACTATGCTTTAGTACTTGGTACTATATCATATGATAGTTTATTTACCTATCTGCATTTTTATGGAAACATCAAAACCGCCATCTCAGGGGCAACAAGCCTTTGTGTGAAGCAAATAAACAAAATGAAAGAAAAAGCCACTATGGTTCTCAAAAGAGGTGGTGGGGAAGGTTAGGGAGAAAAAGATAGCATTTAGGAAGTATAAGGAAACACAGAAGGAGCAGGACAGATAACTGTACCAGTTAAGGCAGAAGGAAGCAGGGAAGGAAGTCAGAATAGCAAAGGCCCAAACTGAGCAAAAGATGGCCAACTCGGTTAAGAAGGGAGATAAAACCTTTTATAGGTACATCAAGGAGCGTAGAAAGACAAAGGGAGAGATAGTGAGGCTGAATAGAAAGGATGGTGGGTGGGCAGAGAGTGACAGTGAAAAAGCAGGGATACTGAACAAATACTTCTGCTCAGTATTCACAAAAGAGTAGGAGGGGGAGGTGCCGAATCCAATTATCAGAAGCACTCTGGAAAGGGGAGTCGATCCCAGTCCTTTCACAGAAGAAAGGGTTTTGAAAGAACTCCTGAAACTGAAGGTGGAGAAAGCAATGGGGCCTGATGGAATTCACCCCAGAATTCTAAAAGAATTAAGGGGAGAACTAGTGACATCACTGACTACCCTTTTTAACAAATCATGGGAGGATGGTGTGGTACCTAAGGACTGGAGGAAGATGGATATGATTCCCCTTCACAAAAGTGGGAGCAGGACAGAGGCAGGAAACTACAGACCTGTCCATTTGACCTCAGTGGTAGGGAAAGTGATGGAATGACTTCTGAAGGAAAGAATTGTTGAGTACCTAAAGGAAAGTGGGGCACAGGACCCAAGGCAGCATGGTTTCAGAGTGGGAAGGTCATGTCAGACGAATCTAATTGATTTCTTTGACTGGGTGACCAAAGTAATAGATCAGGGAGGGGCTGTGGACATGGCCTACCTAGACTTTAACAAGGCATTTGACACAGTCTCACACAAAAGGTTAATAATCAAATGAACCAGCCTGGGAGTGGGTCCCAGGGTGGTAGCCTGGGTAAAACATTGGCTGGAAAACAGGACACAGAAGGTAATTGTAAATGGAGTCCACTCTGAAGAAAGAGGGGTTACTAGTGGGGTACCGCAGGGTTCAGTACTGGGTCCAGTCCATTTTAATGTCTTTATAAGTGACATTGCAGAGGGACTGGAAGGAAAAGTATGCCTCTTTGCAGATGATACAAAGATCTGCAACAGTTTTTTTTTTTTTTTTAAATTTAGTTTTTGTTGACCAGGTAAGTGCACTAGACAAATCCTGCCTATTTTCAGGCACGACCCGGGGGAGGAGGATACAGATGAATGCCAACTGACCTTCAACCAGGTTAAGCTGATGTTGATACACAAGGAGGCATGAAAAGGATGAGCTGGGACTTGGCAAGGTTGGAGGAATGGTCAGAAGTATGGCAGCTTGGATTCAGTGCAAAGAAGTGCAAAATAATGCACCCAGGAAACAAAAACCCAGGGGAAGATTACACAATGGGGGGGGAGGTAGTAACAACAACAGAAATGGAAAGGGACCTGGGGGTAATCGTATCAGATGACCTTAAGGTTAGCAAGCAATGTGAGAAGGCAGTAGGGAGGGCTTGGGGGATACTGGGATGCATAGGGAGAGGCAGCACTAGCAGAAAACAGGAAGTTGTTATCCCTCTGTACAGACAGTTGGTGAGACCCCATCTGGAGTACTGCGTCCAGTTCTGGAGACCCCATCTCCGCAAGGACATAGACAGGATGGAGGCAGTCCAGAGGAGGGCAACTAATATGGTGCAGGGTCTGCAAGAGAAGCCATATGAGGAGAGACTAAAGGAGCTTAATATGTATACCCTCGAGGAAAGGAGGGAGAGGGGGGACATGATATAAATTTTAAGTACCTCAGTGGAATCATAAAAAGTCCAAGAGGGTAGCATCTTTCAGAAAAAGAAATGTGCAAAAACAAGGGGACACAATTTGAAGATAGAGGGGGGACGGCTCAGGGGCAATGTGATGAAGTATTTTTTCACAGAGAGGGTGGTGAATGCATAGAACAGCCTTACCGAGGAGGTTGTGGGGTCTAAAACTGTGGGAGAATTCAAGAATACATGGGACAGACATAAGGCAATTCTTGTGGGGGTTAGGAAGAAATAGGGTGTTGGTTAACTAGGATCTGCAGCTTATCCTGTAGGTAGGGGAAATGGGCAGACTAGGTGGACCAAGCGGTCCTTATCTGCCATCAAAGTCTATGTTTCTAAGCAATCGATAAAAAGATGGATGAGTTTACCTTCAGGATTCAAGTTGTCGAAACAAAAATTCAATCAGTAGAAGACTTTGCCCAAGGAGCCAACAAAATGGTGGAAAAGGCGCTCTCAGTAACAACTGGCTTGGTAAAAGAGAGCACTCTGCTTAGGAGACGCTTAGAGATGCTCGAAAATGGGGCGCGGGTGTCCCACATAAAGGATCCTAGGCTTACCAGAGGAATCTGAGTTAGACGCTATGGATAGCTTCATTGAACAATGGTTACCTGAATTTTTGCATCTTGACTCCCCAATATCTGTTCTGAAGGCCTACAGAGTTAATTCCAGAGGGGCCTGACTCCATGTGGATTCTGCCCACCCATCTGCAAGAGCAGTCTAGGTTGCCCTGGGTTCAGTAAAGGAAAGAGACTGTGTCTTAAAAAAGCACACAAGCAGAGTCCCTCTAAATGGTAGGAGGTACCCATCCATGTCTTTCCCGATTTAAGCTATGCCACGAGGCAGTGTCGCAAAGCTTTCAACGGAGTTTGAGCTAAGCTGTGTCAACTCGGAATCCATCATATTCTCCTGATGCTGGCGAGTCTCAAGATTGCCAATGGGGCGAAGACATACCATTTTTCAGACCCAATGGAAGCAAGCAAACTGGTCACGAAGATCGAATTGGATTACACAGCCCGAGAATCGGACTCTGACTCTGGGGAGGAGGAAAATACCTGAAGTTAGTCAGACAGGGCTTAGTAAGCTACTATAATGAAGAACAGCTAAATGGATTTGGACATTGGTAAAATTATTACTATTTCTGTACTGTTAGCCGCCTCTGGTACACAGATGACTTTTCGGGCTTAGATTTAACTGCCTTTATGCTTTTATATAATGTTTCCCCATGTTAATGGTAGTGGTGTATTAAAATCGGGAATTTACTCTGTGTATCTACTGTGATGAAACCGGGCGAGATCATGGAAGTATGTTGAGTTTGCTTGAAGGTTGTTTTCTACTCTCAAAAGTTATACAGTTATATGTTCCAGTGATCTATTAAATAGTTATACTAGACATAGCAATAGGGAATCTAGATAAATGTACAACTTGTTATCAGATTAATGATGTTTTGTTTTAGAATGTGTAGTGACTGGTGTGGAGGGAGGGGGAGGTGCTTAGTACCTATTTGGTTCCTTTTCATCTATGCAGCAGATTGGGGAAGTAACACCTATTAAAAGGGGTGGAAATTTTATTATTAATAAAGTGATTTGCATAAGAATTTCCCCACTTATGACAGCATGTAGCCTTTGTAATGCATATTATTAGGTATTTGACTATACTTGTGCTGGAAACCCTCTCATGACGTACCAGATTAGGAGCGTCAAAGATACTATACTTTGCAGTGTTTGTATTTTTTAATCTGATGGTGCATTATCCTACGGGTTATACTTGTATCTGTTGAATTGTAAAATCAATAAATATAAGGTTAAAAAAAAAAAAGTTCTTGGGACCTGAAATTTAAGGTGAAACACCTGGCCCCTTAAATTAAGTTCCTTTGTACCAGTAAATAAATATACTATATCTTCACTCCTAAGTGCTGTTATCCCTCACACTTCCTAATTGCTGGCCCAATTTTAAGAGTAACTGACACGTTCTGGTCAGGCAACTCATACTAAGGAGTTGCCTGCCAAAGGAGCTAATTTAACCACAAACAGTATTTTTATGCAGTAGTTAAACAAGTGCTTACATTTTGTATGCCCGGCTCATAACTTCTGACTACAAGCCAAGCAGCTGCCAAGCACTGCAACCCAATCCCTAAAAATTGCACTTTGATGACCTGAAGTAAGGGACAGGGCTGCAGGTGCACTACATATAGAATAATGAAATAGGCAGAGGGGGCCCTCTAAACATGCAAGCCATTTCTTTGCTTCCACTTAATACACGTATGGAGCTAATATTTGATATATATTTCAGCCCCATACACGTATAAGTGGAAGCAAAATATGGTTACATGTTGAAAGGGCCACGTGTTTAATTTTCTGTATGTGGTGCACCTGCACCCCGATGCCCTACTTTGCATCATCAAAGTGCACAATGTAACATTTTGGGCTAGATTAGCTCATCGGATAGCAACTCCTTAGTATGAGTTGCCTATCCAAAACTGAAAATCAGGTCATTTGCTCCTTAAAGAAGAACTGTGGCAATACTAAGCTCCCCACCCTCGAAAGGCTTACCACTGATTAAGCTTTTGACACCGAAACCCCCCCTTTTTTTTCCAGCAGGCACTTGCTTTATTTTCATTTCCTAATGGAAGCGAGCGATGCGGTGCCGAACTGTTACAGTAAATGGAGCTGCGCACAGTCCACCATACAACTGTGGGTGGCCAGGACTTGCTCCTGGTGTTCCCAGGCACACCTTTTTCAGGTCGTACAAGTCAAGGCGGACAGTGCTACAACCATATTCTACCTGAGCAGGCCTGGCAGCATGCACTCCCTTCCCTTATGTCGGGAGGCCCTATGCACCTACTCACGCCTGGGTGCAGATGATCTGGTGAACCATGTCACTGGAACGCACAGTCAGCTAGGAGGACAAGATGTTGCACGAGTGGTCTCTGCATCAGAAGGTGGTGAGCCACCTGATCTTACTTCGAGATACAGCTCTTGCAGCAGGTTACACCATTAGGACTGAAGCCGGCAGGCGTCAGGACCACAAGGAAATTTTCTAGCTAGCAGTCTTCAGTGGGGACTGCCTCTGACGTCGGTCCCGGCCCCGTCATCAGGCATAGTACATAAGGAGGCGGTCCCCCCATAATCCTCAGTTCTTTTCCCGCTGTCGACATCGCCAGTATCGGCCTCTCGGTCCTTTTTTCTAGCGTGCCACGACCTGTAGAGCTACGACAATTTCGTCTTTCTTCACGATTTTGGATTCAACTGATGTCCTCTCCAGCTGCTTCTCTGGAGGGTCCTCTCCAGCTGCTTCTCTGGAGGGTCACCAATCGAAGTGTGCCTGCGGCAAACAGATTCCCTTCAAGGATCCACATTCAGCCTGCGTGCGCTGCCTAGGCCTGGAACACGACACTAAGGCCTGCTCCTTCTGCCAGGGCTTCAACAGTTGCACCAGGATGCGCCGCCAGAAGGCCCTTCAAGCATTTCTCTTAGAGGAGAAACTAAAAACCATGGATAAAGAATCTTCTTCCAGGGGGGAGTCGTCTGGTAAAACCCACAAGCACCGGGACAAACTCCAGGAAAAGGAAAGGCCCAGGTCCCCTGCGAGGGCCTCGGACTGCCGAAGCTCCGGCTCGCGATCGGACCACTGTCCTTCCAGGGCTCAATCGCAGCCTCCCCCGGTTCAGGTCAGATCCTCCAGTGGTTCCTCTTCTTTGCAGCCCCTGAAGACTTCCAGGCTGTCGGCCTCTTCCACTCCATCTAAGGCCTCGTCGAAGTCCGGGGAGCGCCATAAATCTTCCTGCCGGCGGGACTCCGCGTAGGTCGGATCCAGTTCCTCGCAAGACCAAGGACCTGACGTCCTTCAAACGGACGTCGGACCCGACGTCGGCCAAGCATCACCGGCACTCCCAGGAGCTGGCGACACCAAAACGCCTTCGAGGGCGTCTGCCAGGGGACCGACGACGGCTACCCCAGAGAGGAGGACCGCACCACCGTCACCGGCAGACGCCAGTCGGAAGGACTCGACGGAGGAGGATACCACACAGCCTGAGGACCAGGCGGGCAACACCGGAGACACCGGGCTCCCACGGGAACCTTCCCCGGAGCGGGAGACCCCTGGGGACCCGATGCCCGACCCCGGCAACAGGCCCGTCGTCGGGCATGAATTTTTATCAGAGGTAAAGCAGCTCTTTACCTTCTGGTGGGACACCCTCAGAAAAGATGTGGTCGCCACACGTCCTTCTCCTACTCCGACTCGGCCCCCTCCTACTCCTTCACCGCCTATGCCCCCTCCTCCTCCCAAGGGGCCCGTAGGACGGTCGCCAACCCCCAAGGAGCAATCACCACCTCCTCGGAGCAGATCCTCAGAAAGGAGAAGTTCTCCCTCCAGATCCACCTCAGGGTCACCCAGCCCCAAGAGACCCAGACAATGCCAGTACACTCCGTCTGGGGAGGATTCTAGATCTGACACCTCAGAGCGCTCCAGATCTCCTTCTCCCATCAGCATTCCCTCTCCGGACCCACACGACCTACCTAGGTCTCCTCCGGATGATCCCTCTTTCGCGGAGATCATTAGGCACATCCAGGAGAATATGGGGTGCGATGCTAAAGAAACTTGACCCGAGAGACAACGCCTTGCCCGCTACCTTCAGCAGAAAGATCTGAAGCCTGTGGTGAGTACGCCCTTGGTGGATACCTTTGCGGGACGTCACCAAGGCGCCTGAAACATCCGCATTCCACTCCAGCAGTGCGAAGAAGGCTGACCGCCTATACAAGGCCCCTAGGGAGGACCAGTATCTAGCAAACCATCCTCTGGCTGACTCCCTGGTCATCACTGCTTCGCATGACTGGTCTCAGAGACCTCAGCATTTGAGCACACAGCCACCGGACCATGAATCCAAGCAATTGGATGTCCTGGGTAGGCGCACGTACGCGGCTGCGATTTGCACCATCAGGTCACTGAATTACCTCACCCACATGGTTCAATTCCAGAACGCACTGTGGGAACAGGGACAGGACCTGGTAGAGAAGATGCCAGATGGCGACCAAAAGGAGGAGCTCTTGAACGTCCTCCACACGGGTTCGGATGTGGGGACCCAGGTGCTCAGAGCCGCATATATGATTCTGCGGACTCTTCAGCCAGAGCTGCAGCCTCAGGCGTGTGTCTCCGGAGACCCTCTTGGCTCCGTGTCTCCGGTTTTACTCCGGACGTCCAGAAGAACATCTTAGACGTCCCGCCTGTGGCGAGGTCCCTATTTGGTGAAGCCTCAGAGAGAGTAATCACCAAACTTCAGGACGCAGGGAAGGCAGTCCGATCTGTACAGGCCATGTACAGGTCTCAGCCCAGTTCCTTTCGAAGGAACCAGAGCCGCTTCCGTGGCTGGCTACAAAGGCAACTGCCACATTCCGGCCAACAGCAGAGGGGCACTTTCACCCGCAAAGCCCAGGCCAAGTCATCCCTAGGCAGAGGCCAACGATTTGCAAAGTCAGCACAGCCTGCCGGATCAAACGCTGCCACAGCATGACTCCTTTCGGCCCCGCCCTCCTCAGGATCAGCGGGAAAGAAGTCGGAGTCGCGCGCACGCCACTTGCCAGGCTGGCAGTCGATCATCACCGACAGGTGGGTTCTGCACCTGGTCAAAAAAGGCCACTATATAGAATTCGTTGGCAGTCCACCCACAAGATCTCCCCTGCTTTCCCGATATTCGGGTCAGCATGCCCTGCTCGTACAGCAGGAGGTGCTCGCACTTCTAGAAAAGGAAGCCTTAGAACATGTTCCAGAGAACCAGAGAGGACTAGGGTACTATTCTCACTTCTTCCTGGTTCCATAGAAAACAGGGGACCTCCGTCCAATACTGGACCTCAGCGACCTCAACCTGTCAGTCGTTTACAAACGCTTCCGCATGGTGACCCTTCCGGGCCTAATTCCTATGCTAAAGCAAGACGCCTTTCTGGCGTCTTTGGACATGCAGGACGCCTATCTGCATATTCAGATTGCTCAAGCGCACCGGAGGTTCCTGCGCTTCGAGTTTCAGAGCTGCCATTATGAGTTCCGAGCTCTTCCCTTCGGACTGTCATCGGCACCTCACGTATTCACGAGGTACATGGCGGTCGTAGCGGTGTCTCTAAGGAGACAATGCCACTACATTGTTCCCATACCTGGATGACTGGCTTCTCATGGCGCCCTCCAGGGAGACACTGATGACGGCCATTCACTGCCCCCTGTCCCTTTTTCAATCACTGGGTATTCTCATCAACTACGAGAAGTCACTCCTGGTGCCGTCCCAGAAACTGCAGTTTATAGGAGCAGTGCTGGACACCGTCAGAGGGAAAGCTTTTCTTCCCTCCGACAGAGCGGAACACATCAGATCCCTCATCAGGGACTTGTCGGTGAAGAAGACTGTCCCGGCCAGATCGGTCCTTCACCTGCTCGGATACATGGCTGCGGCCATTGCAACAGTCCCGCTGGCACGTCTCCACATGCGGGTAACCCAGCGGATGCTAAGGGTGCAATGGGACCAAAGGCAAGACCATGTGCAGCAGCCAGTCCGAATCACGAATGCCATAATTTGGGATTGGCAATGGTGGCTAAATCCGGGGAAACTGTCCGTGGTGGTTCCCTTCATAGCGCCGTCTCCGACTGTGACGCTCTCCACAGATGCCTCAGGGCTCGGGTGGGGAGCACACCTGGACGGTGTCCGGTCTCAGGGCCTGTGGACAGCCCAGGAGTCTCATCTCCACATCAACATTTTGGAAATGAAGGCAGTCCTTTATGCTCTGCAAGCCGTCCAATCGGAGATTCCACCGGGTACACTCCTGTTACAAACAGACAATACCGCGGTGATGTATTACCTCAACAAACAAGGAGGCACTCACTCCTACTCGTTTTGCAGGGAGGCCATGAGAGTGTGGGAGTGGATATTGCAACACTGCGCAAACCTAATTGCAGTACACGTCCCGGGAGTGGACAACACCGTCGCAGACGGTCTGAGCCGCTCTCAGGCCAGAGTCCAAGAGTGTGAACTTCTACAGGAGGTGGCAGAGGATCTGTTTCACAAATGGGGCATTCCAGAGTTAGACCTTTTTGCGTCCCCATCCAACACAAAACTGCCCAATTTTTGCTCGCTAGATCCAGGGCCTGGTGTTTTCTGGCGAGATGCGTTGTCCCTCTCCTGGGCGGGCAGATTCCTCTATGCCTTCCCTCCTTTCCCGTTGATCCAGAGAGTTCTCTTAAAACTTCGCTGGGAGCAAGCGACGCTCACTTTGATCACGCCCTTCTGGCCCAGACAGATTTGGTTCCCTCTTCTGCACCATCTGTCCCGGGAACCTCCAGTTCCTTTGCCAATCAGCTACCATCTATTGTCTCAGGAGGCGGGTTCATTGGTACACCCAGACTTACGTTCATTGAACCTGCACGCTTGGCTCCTAGAGACATAGCCATGATGCGATATGGGGTCTCGCAAGAAGTGGCAGACGTACTCTCTGCCGCCAGAATACCGGCAACCCACGCAACGTACGCCATGAAATGGCGTAGATTCTGTTTGTGGGCTCAAGCGCGCGGCTTTTCGCAGTTAGACTGTCCCGAAAAGCTGGTTCTGGACTACCTACTTTCCCTCTTCCACTCCAGACTGGCTTACTCCTTGATTAAAGTGCACCTTTGTGCAATTTCTGCTTATCATGCCCCAGTAGGCCATCGGAGGGTGGCCCAGCTGGACACTACTCGTGCCTTCTTAAGGGGAGTCCTTCACCTTAGGCCGCCCATCAAAGATCCAATTCCTCCTTGGGACTTACTTTTCGTCCTGGAGCAGCTTACGCTGCCACCTTTTGAACCAGCCGTGGATTGCGAGCTACGTTTTCTCTCTTGGAAAACGTTATTTTTAGTTGCTGTTACTTTGGCTAGAAGGATCTCGGAATTGCATGCTCTTATGTGCAAAGAGCCTTATTTGGCTTTTCATCAGGACAGGGTATCCCTAAGGACAAACCCAGAGTTTTTGCCTAAGGTGGTTTCAGCCCTCACCCTTAACCAGGATATTGATCTACCAGTGTATTTCCCAAGGTACACAAATCGAGGAGAAGCCCTTCTGCACACCCTAGACGTGCATCGGTGCCTCAGATACTATCTGACCAGAACCAAACAGCTCCGAAAGTCGGACCAACTTTTCGTCTCCTTTACTCACAGGATGAAGGGAGCTCCTGTCTCCAAACAGTCACTCTTGAGGTGGCTCATCCAGTGCATCACTTTCTGTTATGACAAGCGCAATAAACCCTTACCGGGCGCGATCAAGGGTCATTCCACAAGAGGGGTGGCTACTTCTTTTGCGGTGTTAAAGAACGTCTCCACCTCAGCTATTTGCGCTGCAGCTACTTGGAGCTCTCTGCATACCTTTATCAGGCATTACAGTCTGGACATTGCATCGAGGCGAAGAGCGGGATTTGGTCTAGCCGTCCTTCAGGGACTTCTGTCTTAGGCTCGAGTAATAGCGAGATCTCTACCTTTCCTCCTCCCAGTGGCGCATGATTGCCACTATTGCTTGGAAATCAGTCCTAATGGTGTAACCTGCTGCAAGAGCTGTATCTCGAAGTAAGATAGTACAGTTACGTAAGAACTTACCGTAACACTAGATCTTCGAGAACAGCTCTTGCAGCAGGTACCTTCCCGCCCACCATCCCCCTTTTTGGAGGTCGGTCATAGTCAAGCACCCATCTTATGGGATGGGACATTCCTATTCAATAGTCTTTGCCATCTGGTGGCGGATCCTTGGTCTCCTCTTTTGATGTCATCCAGCGGCTGGGAGTCTCCAGCGGGAGAACTGAGGATTATGGGGGGACTGCCTCCTTATGTACTATGCCTGATGTCGGGGGTGGGACCGATGTCGGAGGCGGTCCCCGCTGAAGACTACTAGCTAGAAAATTTCCGTGGGGTTCTGATGCCTGCCAGCTTCAGTCCTAATGGTGTAACCTGCTGCAAGAGCTGTTCACGAAGATCTACTGTTACGGTAAGTTCTTACGTAACTGTACTTTCTCCCTGTGGGACACACCTCTGGTAGACCTGTGGACTTCCTGAGAGAACACAAAATTGAGGCTGTTCTGTGCCCTACCTCCACAGTCTGAGACACTGTTGGAGGGATGCTTTCGCAAGGCCCTGGACCTCAGGCATCCTAAATGCCTTTTCTCCCTTTCCCCTGCTCCACAAGGTGGTGATCAAGACTTGGAAGGACAATGCATTGATGATCCTGATACCTCTGGACTGGGCACACCAGTTCTGGTTCCCAGACCTCTGTGATGGGATGGTTGCCTCTTCACTTGGATCACCTGACCAGACACCAGGGAAGGTCCTGCACCAGGACCTTTAGTCCCTGAACCTCACAGTCTGGTTCCTGAGCAGTTAGAGTTTAAGGCTTTGGGTCTTATGGGGAGTGAGCTTCACGTTGTGGAGGCCTCCGGAAGAGATTCAACTCACCAGTGCTATGCCTTCAAATGGACAAGATTTTCTACTTGGTGTCAGGACAAGGAGCTTGATCCCCTTGCCTACCCTGTGGGTAGTATCCTTGAATATCTCTGGTCCCTGTCCCAGTTGGGGCTGCAATTGTCGACCCTAAAGGTGCACCTGGCAGCTATTTCTGCATATCGAACACAGGTTGATATGCCAACTGTAGTGCAGGAGAAGGTTAGGCACTTCTTTAAAGGCCTTGACCAGTTGTCCGCTCCAGTGCATGAACTTCCACTATTTGAGATTTATTGCTCGTACTGACAATGCTCATGGGCAGCCTTTTGAACCTATGCACTGGTGTGAGATGTCACACCTGTCGTGGAAGATGGTCTTCTTGGTTTCTGTCACATCAGGTAGGAGGATTAGTGAGCTCTAGGTGATCTTGATGGAGTCTCCGTATCTAGTTGACCATAGGGACAAGGTAGTCCTTTGCCCCCACCCAAAGTTCCCCCTGAAGGTTGTCTCAAGTTCCACTTTAACCAGGTAATGAACCTCCGCTCTTGCTCTACTTTATGAACCCATCTTCGGAGGCTGACCACGAGCTGAATACTTTGGACCTGAGGCATGCACTCTCCTGTTACGTGGAGTGTATGGCTGGAGTTTAGAGTGAGGTTCACCAGTTCTTTGCGACATACACTGAAGCCAATGGTGGCAGACCAGTAGCTAATCGGACAATTGTCAGGTGGATCCACATCCTGCTTTGACCTCTGCTATAAGTTGACCAGTAGGGAGTCTCCTATAGGGCTCAGGGCTCACTCCACCAGATATACTGCTGCCTCAGTGGCTGCTTCCAGGAACATCCTCTATTCAGGAGATCTGGAAGGCTGCTACCTGGAAGTCAGCACACACCTTCACCTACCATTTCAGCATCAACCTGGATTCTCTTCGGGATACTGTATTTGGGACCTCGGTTCTCCAGTCCATTTGCCAAACAGGGGTGCAGGCCTTGCCCCCTTCTCCCAGAGAACTGCTGGAAGTCTGCCATCATGTAGCTACATGAACCATATCCGCGCCACTAGAAAAATAGGGTATTCACGTGTAACTGTAGATCTTCCACAGGGATAATTTCTTGCAGCAGATAATACACCTGGGTAATTAGCAGAGGGTGCTGTGGTGCACGGCAGCTCTTTTCTGGCAGTGTTTCTCCATGGTCCGCCCACACATGACGACATCATATTGCTTCCTGTATAAGAGTGGAGCGTCCCTGGTATCCCTCAGTTCATTTTCTCCCACCGTCTTCAGCTCGCACGCAGCAGCTAGCGCTCATGTAGCAGTCATCCACGAGAAACTGACCTAGGGAACAGATTTCTCTGTTTCCATTCTTCATTGACGAATGTCAGAAGGATCTTCAGCCAAATCATCATTTCGCTCCTGTCGTTACAGTAGGAAGACCTACCACTACGATGATCACACTGTTTGTATTCGGTGTCTGGGACCCACACACAACACCATTTCCTGCACGCTTTGCTAGGAATTCAACCAGGCAACTCATCAGCGATGCCTGCAGGAGAGTGACACATCTCATGGAGCAGAAAGTCTCTCTCTTGGAAAAGCACAGGGCCCATCCCAAGGACCCTTCTTCTACTGCTTCATGTAAGAAGCATAAACGCGAAAATGACAAATCATCCTCATAATCGCTTCACAAGCCCTCGTCGACGGCAACCATTCCTGGGCACACACCATCAACGATGCTTTCTAGAACTGCTGCTTCGTCAGTGGGAGTTTACTCCCTCTCGTCGACTGCGCTTTCCAGCAGTTTCTACAGAACCCTGTGCTACTTCCATCGGTGCCTCGTCGACGGTGACTCATCTCCTGTTGACGACGGTGGCTCTTAAGCATTCTATTGCTTCCCCATTTACTACCTCGTCGACGATGAGCCAGGCGCTCATGGGGACTGCCACAGATTTTCCTTTTTCAACTGCCCCTCCTCCTTCCCGGTCATTCACTCACATGGGCCAGTCTGATAGGGATTGGGACTCTGGGTTATACCACCCAGGGACCAGGCCTGTTTTTGTCTCATGTCCAATTCCTTCCACTATACCCCTGGATTTCCAGGTACCCCCTACTGCCTCAATGGATGTAGCCATAGTGGTACAACAGGTTCTGGAAGTGATGACGTATTCTCAGCCTCCCACTGAAGGTGCTGTTGGGAGACCTGTGCAGTCTCCCACTCCTCTGCCTAAATGCTTTTTGGGCGATAGGGCTATTTCTTCACCTGTCGCCCCCGCTAATGAGGGAAGACTACTTTTCAGAGGACTTAGATTCCCAGACGTTATCCGGGTGATCTGGAGGATATTGATTTTCACGACTTGGAGTCTCGTCCTCCATCCTCTCTGTCCTCCATTTCTTCCCTGCATGAGGATGTCTCCCACCATGCAGCTGCTTCTTCTCCAGATGACCCATCCTTTCATGAGATGATGGCCAAATACAAAAATTCATGGGGTTATCAACCACGGAACATGATGAACAGAAAAAGGATATGGCAGATTACCTGAGGACCCGGTTGTGGTGGTACCCCCCACTTATACAAATCTACCAAAATGCAGTATTGGCAGCTTGGAACCAACTTTCTGCTGTTCTGGCCTTACCTCGGAAGGCAGATGGCCTTTACCAAGCTCCCCTTGGCCATCCCTTTTTCTCCTCTAACCCTGAAGCAGATTCAGTGGTTATTACTGCAGCTCATTTGTGCAGAAAGCACCTAAAATACATGAGCTCCTTGCCTCCTGATAAGGAATCCTGCCGTTTGGGACTACCTTGGGAAGAAGGTGTTTCAGGCATGTACAATGAATCTCAGAATTCTAAACTATATAGGACACATGGTTAAATACCAACATACCCTCTGGTCCTCTGCTATGGAATTAGTTAATAAGCTCCCTCTATCTCAGGAGAAAGACCAATTATTGGCTATGATTTCCACTGGTAACTCTATCTTTCGGCATCTTCTCCACTCAGGATATGATGCAGTGGATACCTCTGCTCGCGTAGCTGCCCCTGGTGTCACCCTCCGGCGTCACACCGGGTCCATCAGGTTTTACACCAGATATACATCATAAAGTAGTCGGTGCGCCATTTAATGGATCTAAACTCTTTGGCCCTGGTACCCAAACACTGTTGGATGATCTCCAAGCATTGGGCCGGACATTGCTTACTGTGCATGGCATGTACCACACATGACAGCCCTCCTACCAGTACCATTCTCAGACTTTTCAATCGAAAAGATGAGGCAAATACCAAGGAACCTACAGAGGCAGTTCCCGGGATGCTCCCAACCTTCCTCCCGGACTGCCACTCCGACCTCCAAGGGCTGCCGCTCTCGCCCCCATGTTGGGACCAGTCAACCCTCCGCCCAGTGACCCTTTAGGGCATTCCCCTGGCTTCCTTCTCTTTGCCCTTCATCTAGAGGCCTGGCAAGCAATTACATCGGACAAGTGGGTACTTCAAATCATACGGTTGGGGCACACTCTGGAACTCGCATCTGCGCCTCTTCCCCATCCCCACCGCTCTTCCCATTACCCACCTAAGCATCTCCCCATCCTTCAAGCGGAGCTTCAGGCACTGTTAAACAAAGATGCCATTACTTCTGTTCCTCCTTTGGAGTTCTATCAGGGGTTTTACTCCCTCTTCTTCCGGTACCCAAACGCACGGGAGACCTCAGACAACTGAAGTTACACATTCAGTACAGAAGGTTCCGGATGGTCACTCTAACATCCATTTTGCTGATGTTAAGACAAGGGGATTGGCTACGTGCATTAGACATGAAAGACTCATACCTGCATATCCCTATCCACCCACCCACCACCAGTTCCTTCACTTTTATCTGCTAGAACAACATTACCAATACTGGGCACTTCCATTTGGCTTCTTGTCTGCTCCAAGGGTCTTCACCAAGTGCCTGGCCGTGGTGGCAGCGGCCCTGAGAAGGGGCGGACATTTCATCTTCCCATACTTCAACGACTGGCTCATAAAAGCGGACTCTGAAGCTTCTCTGCTTCTGTCCCTCCAGGCCACTCTTACCTTCTTCCAGTCTCTAGGCATTGCCATCAACTGGCCCAAATCCCATCCAACTCCTACCCAGCCACTCCAGTACATAGGAGCAGTTTTGCATACTACCTCCACCAGGGCCTATCTCCCTATCAACAGGCAAGGCAAACTTATTTCTCTGGTTTTCCAGATACGAACCTAGCAGTTCATTACAGCCAGACGTTTCTTATTAAGGTATTAATTCCGATATGTTTAAGTAAATAAATAAATAAAATAAAGGCCTCCTGGGTCATATGGCCACAGCCATCACCACGGTGGCCTTTGCCCATCTCCGTATGAGACAAGTGCAGTGGACTCTTCAGAATCATTGGCATCAAAAATTGGAGGACTTCGATGACCAAATCAAAGTCTCCCCCTTCCTCCGTTCCGCACTGGTCTGGTGAACCCATCGGAAAAATCTGTCTCAAGGCGTACCCTTCCAGACCCCCCCAGCAGATGTTGACAATGGATGCTTCCCTCAACGGCTGGGGAGCTCACCTGGGTCCCTACAGGACAGGTGGCCTTAATTCTACATGCTGCCCCACATAAACTTATTGGAGACGAGAGCGGTTCACCTTGCCCTTCAGGCCTTTCGCCCCCATCTTTTTGTCCAGAACCTCTACTGAGCCAATCAGACAACACCTCTGTGGTGTTCTGCCTGAACAAACAAGGAGGAACCAAGTCACTCTCTCTTTCTGCAGGGAGGCGCTGACGGTTTGGCAGGAAACCATACTTCAACACTTATCATTGATAGCTGTCAATCTACCGGGACGTCACAATACCCTGGCAGACATTCTCAGTCACCAGTCCTCCACGCACAAGTGGACTCTTCATCACGATGTTCTTAAGACGATCTTTCACTTGTGGGGGACCCCGCAACTAGACCTGTTTGCATCCCCCAACAGTCTTCGACTCCCCAATTACTATTCCATTATCCCAAACAGAAGGGGACAGTCTACAGATGCCCTGTCCCAACCGAGGACAGGACTCTTCTTATATCCCCCCCATCCTGATCCTGCAACGGACTCTACAACTCAAACCTGCCACGATGATCCTCTTAGCCACCTTGTGGCCCTGGCAGGTGTGGTTTCTCCTACTTCAACAGCTCTCTGTAGCCAATCTCATTCTGTTGCCAGTCAGACTGGATCTTTTAACTCAAGATGTGGGAACCCTTCTTCACCCCAACCTGAAGTCTCTACACCTTCACGCTTGGCTCCTGAGGATGCTTTCATAGCCCGTCTTCAAGTCTTGTCCCCAGTGGCCAGTATTCTCTTGGCCTTACATAAACCATCTGCTATGGGAACGTATAATTCTAAATGGAAACGCTTTTCCATTTGGGCTGCCTCCCAGTCGGTAAATCCTTTTTCTAGGGACATGGATATGTTGTTCATCCACACTTATTGGCAGGTCCCTTGCCGCTTTAAATCTTGCCGGAAGGTCTTCAAGCTGGCTCCTCCCACCCACCCGGGTGGTAAAACTCTCGGCTCCGCCCCATGACGCCAGATCTTCCTTACTGCTTGGAAGCTCAGGTTCCCTCCTTAGCACTCTGCGTTTTTGACTGGTTCCTGAAAAGTTCGGTCTTCAAATTTATTAAAGTATCCTTGAATCTTCGATCTTTTCTTCTTCGCTGCGGCGATGGCTTTTTCCGGCCCCGGAGACATACAGTTAGTTCCTCCAGGAGGGACTCGCACTCCACGTGCTCTTTTTGCCTGGACCTGGATCATGATCCTCGGACTTGCAACCTTTGTTCTGACCTTTCGGTCAGCTCTCCGGAGGACCGCACGGCCCGTTCGGGGCTCAGACATCCGGTAGTTTTTTCCGCTCCGGAGACTCCATCAGACCGGCGGGTGCCCGCTTCGACTGTTTCTCTGCAGTCTTATCCTGCCGGGGAAGGGACGGGGGGTCCCTTTCCCTCTCCTTCGGTTGCGGAGCTTATCCCGCTCTCCTTGGATTCCCTACACTCAGCTTCGTTCAGGGAGCTTCGTCATTCCGTCTCCTCCAAGGGAGAGGGAACCTGGCCTGTCTCTCGGCCTGTGTCTAAAGGGCCGCGAGTGGGGTCTGTTCGTCGGGAGCGGGAAGTTTTCCCTCCCTCATTGGCCAATGCTCGACTTCGGTCGAGTTCTCGCTTCGGCCTCTGGCCTCACGGTACCCGTCAGGTCAGCCGGCCGAAACCCCTTCGGCGTTGTTGAGTCTCTCAACCCGTCTTTGAGAGGTCTGCTGAGGCCGTCTTCCACACCCGGCAGAAGTCGAGTCTGTCCTCCACTGGGTCGACAGCCCTCGGTCCGTTCTTCCGAGCCGAGGGAGGCGGGTGATCCCGTTTCTTCCCAGGCCCACCTCGGTTACCCCGAGTTTGGGTCTCGGTCTACCTCCGGTTCAGCTGGCCACGCCCGATCTCGGCGCTCTCGGTCGGAGCACCGGGTTAAGTGGCTTGGCCGTTCTTCCTCGTCCCCCTCCTCGGATGAGGAGCGGTTTCGATGCCGTTCGTGTCGGTGTTACGAGGAACTTATGTGGCGACAGCATTTGTCTGGGTTTCAATCGACCCCGATTCATTCTCCAGATAGCAAGCAGTCACCGCTTGGTCGGCAGCCGTTCCAATCGGTCGAGGAGCCTTCTCCAGGACCGGTTGCTCGTTCGACCCTCGCTGCCCCTCCGCCTTCGGTGGAGTCCAGGCCGGACTGTGGCCTGTCCTTCAGGTCACTCGGTTCCCTCACTCCTGCCCGCCCCCGGCAGACGAAGAGTGCCTCGGCCCTGCGGCAGCTTTTTGCAGACCCTTTGGAGCCTGGAGCAGGCTCTACCATGTTTCCTGTTGGGGAGGACCTCGGGTCTTCCCAGGAACATCCAGTAGACGACAGCCCATCGTCTTCTAAGGGTCTACTTCAGCTCATTTCAGAGTTTACTGGAATGCAGCTTAAGCCCGTCTCCGATCGGGCTCCTTACCCCCTTCTGGAGATTCTGGATCGAAGGGGTTCTTCCACGGAGGCCTTCCCAGTGGCTGAGGCGATTGTGGGCCCAGCCTTGGAGCTTTGGCGGTGGCCTACTTCCTGCCCTGCGCCTTCGGCCAGGGTAGCTCGGAGGTATCCTATCCTGGTCGGTTCTCTGCCCAGTTTCTCGGAGCACCCTCGCTGAAGGGTAATTATCACGATGACGTTTTCCAATGTCTTGGAAACGCTGGGGATGTGGACAGACCCTCCAACAAGGAGTCCAGAAGGATGGACTATGTCGGGCGTAAGGTTTACGCTGCATCCTCCCTAGGCCTCCGTCAGGCCAGCTCGGTTGCACTGATGGCACATTTCTTCCACACCCTTTTGGGCTCCCTGGACGAGGTTCTCCCTCATCTCCCAGGTGACCTGCGGACCACGGTTCGACAGGTGCGGGACCAGGGTAGGGCGGTGGCGAAGCAGCAGCTCCAGACGGCTCTGGATCTAGGCGACTCCTGTGCCAGATCGGTGGCGGCCGCAGTGGCCATGCACCGCAGGGCGTGGCTGAGGTTAACATCCTTTTCCTTGGAAACCCAGCACGAGTTGGCGGACATCCCCTTCTTGGGGACTGACCTTTTCGGCCCTGGGTGGAGGATACATCCATGGGCCGAGAGTCGATGCCACTCCGGACTCGGTCTCTCTCGCCCATGGGGTCAAGGGCAGCCGTCAGCCTTTGCGTAAGCCCCTTTGCCCCCTGAGCCCTGGGGCCCCCCTGGCCCAGCATGAGGGCCAGCAGGCATGCGCTGGGCAGCCTGTTGCCAAACCAGCGTCTTCCTCCAAAAGGAAGCGGAGAGGCAGGAAACAGAGGGGCTCCTCGGCTCCCTTCCCCTCTAAGCCTGCTCAGTGACGGGCCAAGGGGCATTGCTTCGGCTCCGTCGTCCCAGCCCGGGTTTCCCGTGGGGGGACGGCTCCCCACCTCGTTCTGGAGGCATTTAGGGTGGATCCTGTCGCAAGTGGTGAGCGGATCCCCTTTGAGCCGTTTCCCCACGGGGAATTTGAGTTCACTGCCCCTGTGTCGGTCGTCCGACATTCCTGGCTCTCTAGTTAGAGATGATCAGGAAGGCCGTGGACCCCCAATTCAACCCTGGGTTCGTGTCCAGGTATTCCTGGTCTCTTACGGACGGGGGCTTGCGCCCATCCTCCCGCACGCCTGGATGGTCTCTCTTCTGCAGACATTCCATCCTCAGAACATGGCGTGTAGCTGTTTCCTGGTCTCCAGGATGTACCTACTCCTCGTTCCGTCCGCTTTTGGGAGTCCACCCCTTCTTGCGGGGAGCTGTTTACGAGTTCCAACACTTCCTTGCTCAGCAGTCTCTGCGGCATGGAAGGGTCCGGATGTCACCCCACCGGAAGGCAGACTGGTCTTCTGTTTGGGAGCCGAGTGAGAACTTCGTATCTTAGCGGGAAGCTTCTTGGGGACCAAGCTCGACTTTGAGTCCGAGCTCAGCTCCGGACGAACAGGGCGAGGTTCTTCCTCCTTTGCCGGCCGGGTTGGCCGGGAAATTACGTCCTGCCAGGACCTCCTGCTCCTCCTGGACCTCAGGGCGGCCTTCCCTTAGTGGGAGGGGCCAGCCAGAGGTCACAACGCTGTGTCCTGTGGACCAGTTCGTGACCTACAGCCCAGGAGTTAGGAGAACACTCCCTTGGACCGTTCTAACTTCGACAGGAGACTATCCTGCTTGTTCGCCCTGAGTTGCCAGTCTTCTCCGACCGATGCTTCTCGGATGGGTGGGGTGCCCATCTTGAGGAATGCAGAGTGCATCACCTCTGGTCCTCTTGTGAGTCCCAACGTCCTTCCTGCTCGCCGGAGACAGACGGTCCAATTAGCCGGCACTGCTCACTCCGCTTGTATGGGGTCTAGTGGTCTAAGTCCAAGTTGGATTATTCCAAGACCATGTGCTACCTACTCCGCCAGGTTCGGTCTATCCCCTTGTCTCGGTGCAAGGAGGTTCTCCGCATTGGGCGGTTGCGCAGTCGAGGCTTCCTAGCCATTTCATGGCAGGAGCCCAATTCCTGGCTGTGGCCCTGAGTCGGGCATAGGCTGCGCCCATGAGTGTCTCGCCACCGGGGTACAGAGATCTTCTCCCTCCTCCGGGAGAATACTAGGCCGAGACTGTTTTTGCCCGCCTCAGCAAGGCTTTGCTGTAGGGATGCATTGGGGCCACGGACCCTGGCCCCTCCTGCCTCTCCCATTTCCTTGACCCACGGGCAAGGCGAGGAGGATTTGGCGAGGTGATGCTGGTAGCCCCAGACTGGATGACCAGTGCTGGTATCCAGCTCTCCTCAGTCTCAGCCACAGGCTCCGAGGCAGTCTCTAGTCCGCCAGTCCTGTCTTTCTTTTTCAGGGGAAGGTTATCCATCTGGACCTTCAATCCCTGCACCTGTTGGCCGTCCCCTGTGCGGCTAGGGGCCAGGCCTAGGGTCTTTCGGCAAGGTCCTCGACCTTCGAGGCGTCCTGCTATGAAGTCGGCCAAGTTGCTTGTCCTTTGGGAGAAGTTTTTTCCTTCTTCCGATGATGGGATAGGGCGGTGCCCTTCCCCGGCCCTGGGCATAGCATTCCGGACCATTTCCGGTCCATCCTTAGACCAGGGCTTCGGTCGACGACCCTCTGGGTGTTTCTGTGGTCACCACTGTCTTCCGGGCATGGGCCGGAGGGTAGCTGGTGGCACGGAGAAGGTGGTCTGGCACTTCTAGGCCTCGACCACGCCTCCCCCTTGGGGAGAGTACCCCCGTTTTCTGGGATCCTTGCTGGTATGGGCTTAGCTCATGAGCAAGCCATCCGAACCTTTTGCACAGGTACGAGTTTCCCCCACCTGTTGTGGAAGAACACCTTCTTGGGGCCACTCCGCCATCCAGAAGGCTGGGAGAGTTCCAGGCGCTCCTTTAACCTCCCTGTCCGGTCTTCCACAGGGACTAGGTTGTCCTGCGCCCCACCCGAAGTTCCTCCGGAGGTGGTGGTGGAGTCTTCCCTTCGGGGGTATTGCCTCTGCTGGGGTTTATCCCCATTCACACCTCGGAGGCTGTATTCAGGTTCCGTGGGAACCATTTTAACGCTTGCCTTGAGAGCGTAGAGCTTAAGTTCGGGAGAGGTTCGCCAGCTGTTCATCACCTTCGCTGAAGCCGCATCTGGCAGATTGCAGCCCAGTGGAAGACAAGTGGGCGGGTCACCCCTGCAAGGTCTCCACTTTAGGCGGGCGGGCATGGAGCCTCCCTGAGGGATAAGCGCTCTTTTTAACCCGTCCTTCCGCTGCATCGGTGGCTGCTTCCAGGGACACTCCGGTCCAGGATATCCGCAGGGCTTCTGCCCGGAAGCAGGCTTCACCGTTCCCCTTCCACATCGACCTTGGGTCGCGCCAGGGTGCTGGTCGGGCCTCGGTTCTCCAGTCTTTCTACCTAAGTAAGAGGTGTGCGCCTTGCCTACCTCCTCCCGGAGAACTGCTAGGAGTCTGCCAATAAGTGTGGATGAACAACATCTCCATGTCCCTAGAAATACAGGTTACCCACCTGTAACAGGAGTTCTAGGAATGGTATATGACATTTCATCCACCCGACCTCCGGCTCTCGACAAAGACAACCTGCTTCCAGCGGCTAGATCTGGCGCCATGGGGCGGAGCCGAGAGTTTTACCACCCAGGTGGGTGGGAGGAGCCAGCTTGAAGACCTTCCGGCAAGATTTAAAGCGGCAAGGGACCTGCCAATAAGTGTGGATGAACAACATATACCATTCCTAGAACTCCTGTTACAGGTGAGTAACCTGTATTTCATGTCCTTTAACCAAGGTGTTAGACTACCTGGCCTCACTTGCCACGTCTGGCCTGAGTTATTCCTCTATCAAAGTTCATTTAGCCTCTATTTTGGCCTTTCATGAGCCTTCCGAAGGTAGACTACTGTATCAACATCATCTTGCCATGATGTTCCTAAGAGTGATGTTACACCTCAAACCTACCATCAGACGGCCTACCCCTCTGTGGGATCTGAATTACCTGTTGGAGAAGCTCACCCTCAACCCTTTCAAACCAGCGGCTACCACCGATCTTCGCTTCTTTTCTTGGAAGCCAGTGTTTCTAGTTGCTCTCACTTCAGATCGACGTATTTCCGAGCTCCACACCCTGATTTGTCAGGAACCTTACTTGATCTTTCATAAGGATAGAGTTGTTCTGCATACCAGTCCCTCCTTTTTGCCCAAGGTGGTATCGGAAAACGTCTTAAATCAGACCATAGAACTGCCAGTCTATTACCCGGAACATTCTAATCCAGGAGAATATCTCCTACACATTTTAGATGTTCATTGTATCCTGAGATACTACACAAATTTTTTTTTAATTTTTTTATTTATTTCAATCCAGGATTACAATGCCTTTGAGCCGAGGCTCTTTTACAAAGGTTCCATGTCAGCGTGTGCAACAGTCATCATTTTTAGTTACAAACATAACGTCACTGACTTACAGACATGTAATAACCAGTACAAAGACTTGAGCTATGAGCAAGACAAGGGAGGGAGGGGTCGATGGGGGAGAAGTGAGGGAGGAGATCGAGGGGAGGTGCAGGGGTAAGGGAAGCAGGGGAAGGGAGTGGGGGCAGGGGCAGGAGTGAAGATACGGGGTGGGCGAGGGTGGGAGACAGCAGCCAGGTGACCTTGTCGAGGAATATGCCAGTAAGGTGTTAGGTGCAAATCATACCAAATCTATCAGAAAAACCTCTCAGCTTTTTGTGACCTTCGCCTCAATGAAAGAAGGTTCCCCAGTTGCTAAACAAACCCTCTCCAGTTGGTTGGCACATTGTATCACGTTCTGTTATTCAAGGTATAACAAACCATTACCATGACCTGTCCAAGCCCATTCCACTAGAGCCATGGTCACTACTGCGGCCTGCTTCAAAGGGGCTTCGATCACTGATATCTGCAATGCAGCCACATGGTCCACGATACGTACATTCACAAAGCATTATAACTTAAATATTGCTTCTCGCCGTAGGACAGCCTTTGGCCGCGCTTTCCTACAAGGCCTTCTAGCATAACCTTTTCCACCCTTCATAGGTTTACTGCTTGGGATTCATCCCATGTATATTACCTGCCGCAAGAGGTTATCCCTGTGGAAGATAGTACAGTTGCGTACATACCATAACAATAGATCTTCTTGGGGTATCTCTACAGCAGGTACGATCCCTCCCTCCCTCCAGCCCCCTCCTTCTCTAAGAGAGCAATTTCTGGATCCTGATGTATATGGGGAGGGATACCTATGGTACCTCGGATACCCTTGGTCCTCGCTTAGTGAGCAGAATCCGATGGGGAACTGAGGATACCAGGAACCTCCCACCCTTATATAGGAAGCAGGATGATGTCATGTGTGGGCGGTCCCTGGAGAAAGACTGCTAGAAAAGAGCTGCCGTGCACCACAGCGCCCTCTGACGATTACCCAGGTGTATTACCTGCTGCATGAGATACCCCTTTAAGATCTACTGTTACGGTAAGTACTCAACTGTACTTTCTAGGAGTGGTACAGTATATGCTTCACATCCACACCACCCACCAGACCTCCCATGGCAAGTGGCACACAGATTCCTGCTTCCAACTTGCGACATCTGATGTCACAGAGCGGAGCCATGGGATATACCACCCGGATGGTAGGAAGAGCTTTGCTTAAAAACATTCCGATGAATCATCTCTGCGGAAGATCTGCCATTGAGTCTATATGAACCATATACCACTCCTAGAGCTACAGTTACAAGTGAGTAACCTAATCTTATCTGTGTCAGTCTTCACCATTCATCAAATATGGGTACTCGGCCAGAGGCTAGGACCCCGCAGGAGTTTTTTTTTTTGTAGGTGGAGCCGACGCGCTCTTGGCACCACCCTCGAGGCTGACGTTCCACGTGGTGCTTGCAGGTTGGCCGTTAGGCGCCGTCAACTCTGCCTGCATACCAGTTCTTTGTCTCCCGACGTCGAGGTGACCTCATGGGAAGCTTCTCTCTGCTGACTCGGCCTACCTTGTAGTTTGTTTAAAAAAAAAAACTGATTTTGACGAAAAGTCCGTCGGTTCCTGCTGGTTCTGCTAGCCACTCAACGATGCTAGCAAGACCTTTCCATTTTTTCTTCTTCCAGCGACTTAGAGTCTTGTTTGTATTTCTTTCCGTAGGTCATGTCTAGGTCGGAGGGCAAGAAGACTTCGAAGACGGGTCGGCTCCCCATGCGGCCGAAAATTTTCCGTTACCGACAAGCACAACCGTTACCTTTCATGTCTTGGCCCGCTTCACAACATGGATTCGTGCGACGCCTGCTTCTCCATGGACCACCAGGTCATTGAACAGCATGTGTGGAAAGTGGGGCGAGCTCCACCGACTTTCGGGGGTCGGGTGCGCACTCATCGGGCCAAGCCATGCTCTCTCAGCCTTTCGTCTGGGTCCCCTCCCAGTTCTATACGGACTGAGGAAGAGGGAGCCTCGGCTTCTAGTAGCCTAGCTGTGGCCGAGGCTCCTCCCGCGGTGCAGGAGGCCCAGTCTGTTCCCTTTTGGGGGGCGGGCAGGAGGCACCGTCATGGCAATCGCCAGTTCGGGGGCGAAGGCTCCCCCGGTGTCGGACCCACAGTTCGCAAGGCCCAGGTGGCACATCCTCGACGCCGTCGGTCGGCACCGTCTGCGGTGCCATAGGCCGTGGCTGCTGTCGGCGTCGTTCGCCGCGCTGATACTGCTGTTGGCATCATGGGAGTTTCTACAGCGCCATCTTTTTCTACTCCTCGCCTCGGCGCCAAGGTTGAGATCTGCGCTGTGTCCAGTTCTGGAGCCATTTGTGGCACTGTGAGGGATTCAGAAGGCGCAGTTGGAGCCGTTGTCGGCGCCGTCTGCCAAGGAGCGGGTCGGTGCCATGGGGGTTTCTGGCGTTGGTGCTGTTGGAGCCGTCTTCGGCGCCGTCTCTACCCTCAGCGTGGGGCGTGATGGCATTGTGGCAGATCTCGACTCTGAGGCTGCTGTTCGGGCCAGAGCCGTCTCTTCTTCGGCCACCATTCGTGGTGCTGGGGAGGGCACTGGCACCGGCTCGGGTGCGGTCTCCATTTCTGGCACCCTGTTTGGAAAGGATGGCAAAAGGCACCCACCTACGGTTTGGCACAGGGCCTCTGCCTCCACTTCTTCGGAGGAGGAGTCGGGCTCTGAGTCTTACGAGCAGTCTGGCTCCCTGGGACTAGCTGCTAGTGTGGGTAGCCTAGTGGTGTCTTCGACAGACCAGAGTCAGCTCCCCTCTGAGGAGCGGCCAGCGACTTCCGAGGCTGGGGTCAGGGGCAATGACCAGCGGGCAGTGGTGCAGGCCACCATTGCACTGCAGCCCGGCCTTGGAGGATTCGCTGACCCCTTAGCGGTGGTACCCCCTCAGGTGGTGTGCCTGGACCACCCAACTTTGGGGCTGACCAGAGCACCTACGAGAGGTGAAGGTACTGTGCCTTGGATAGCTCCTTCGGGTGCTGACCAGGGCTGTCAGCTACCTAGGCTGGCCATCTTGAGGAGGAGGGCACTCTTGGATTCCATGGGGTCGAGAGGCATGGGGTCTGCACGGAGGCCTTTTTTGGGGGCCCATCCAGGCTCTGGAAGAAGCCGCAGTGTGGATCTCCGCTCTTCCCCTTTGAGAGAGCCCCATTCTTTTGAGGTAGGGGACTGTCCTTCTGGACCTATACAGCCCTGGTCGTCTCACAGGGGGGATTCTTCTGGGCGCAGCCAAGGCAGTTCCAAAATGGTTGTTCAGCTGTCGTCTGTGGAGTCTTTCGGAGCACCTTCATCCTCTGGCGCACCTGCTCTGCTCTCTAGCCCAGGTGGAGGTCAGCCGACTTCTCTTCTCGGCTCTGTCAGCATCATCTGCCGCACTCTCCTGCGCTCCCAGGCATCCTTGGTTCTAGCGGGCCTCTCTTCTGGGAGCAGTTTATGGCCGTGGCTGTTCGTTTTTCCGCTTATGTCAGGGGCCATGGACAGGCAGGATTTTCACCCGAGCAGCCACCTTCTGAACAGTTGAGGTCCTCTAACTCCTCATCATCCTCCTCTTCTGGGGGAGAAGAACTTTCTGTCCACATCTCCCCAGCTGCTGATCTCGCAGAGTATCAGCAATTCCTCGTGAGGATGTTAGAGGACCTGCATGTCTCCCCTGCCACTCAGAGCAATCCAGAGCACTCTGCGCACGCATTTTTGGGCAATTTCAGTGAGGATGCCCTTGTGGTGCCCCCTCCCGGCCTGCTCCCTTTAGGGAGGCGTCATTGCGTTCCTGGCAGAGACCCTTCTCAGGAGTCCCCGCCCCTAGGGATCTTTGCCAGCAGTATTGCACCCCCACCCCCAGAGTCTCCAGGTTCCATGCCTCATCCTCAGTCAGGATTGACGCAGCTGGACACTCCCGATGGGCTTCGCGCCCTCCACCGTGACTGGCCCCCAGATCAAGACTCCATGGATTTTGACTTCTGGGGTAGGAGGACTTTCTACTCGGCACGGTTGCTGCTTTCTATTTCTGCACATCATGCTCACTATGCAGCCTGTGATAGGTTCTGGTCCAGGCTGGGTCAGCTCCTAGCCTCTTTGCCTGACATGGAGCAAACCAGACAAGCCATTGCTCTCTCTGCACGTGGCCTGGAGCTAGCAAGGCTCCAAGCAAGGGCATCGTATGACGCCAATGAGTTAGCTACCAGGGTCATAGGGACAGCGATCTGCATTTGGGAGACGTCATGGCTACGTCTTTCCCGGTTGTCACCCTCGGCCCGGCGTAGGGTGATTAACTCTGCACACCAGAGGACCTGTTTTCCTGTAGGATGAGGCAGCGTTTGTTGGGGCAACTTCCTTCCCCCTCCGGGGGGTCCCTGTCTTACTCTCCCCACTTTCTGGCCTCTCCAGGCCCGGAGGTCCCCCCTCTTAGTGTGGCACCCACTGAGAGCTAAGGGACGTTGTCCTTTAGGGTTTTGAAAGCCCCCTTCGGGGGGGCCCGGCACTCACCCATATGTGATGAATGGTGAAGATTGACACAGATAAGATATGAAAATTACGTGCCTATCGTAATTATGATCTTTCTGTGTATCTTCACCATTGATCAGAGCCCCACCCGCCATCCCCCGGGGCCTCGGTCTCTGGATCCCCTCCCCTCTCTGTGACTTTCCTTGCCCCCTCCCTGCCTTTGTTGGGGGGGTGATCTGGAGCACAGTGTGGGATGGTATGACTGGAGGTAGAGTGGTCAGGATGGGGCAGCATTCCCTCTTCGGTGCTCTGCTTCACTCCTTTGAAGTGAGAGAGGGTAGTTGCCCTCCATCCTCACCTCCTTCTTTCTCTTTTGCAAAATTTTAGTTTTTGTGTCCTCTGGATAAGTCTTAATTTATCCCAACTAAAAATTTTCATTGTTACATATGAGAGGGGGCAGAACCTCTGTTCCTGTCCTCTGAAAATAGCCGTTTTCTGCCTTAAAGGAGTTTCTTTGCCAGTGATTCTGTGCCTTGAATTCTGGTAATTAAGCCTCTTGGCTATTCCTTGCAGTTCCTATACAATCTAGAGACAGGATAGAATCCAGCATGTTCTGATTTTCTGTTCCCCCTCTCATGTCAAACATTTATATCTCAAAATTTCCTACCCTTCCCTAACTCCCACCCTTTTCTATTTTCCAGAGATTGGGGCCCCCTTCCCACTCTCCCTAGCTTTCGTTTCTTTCTCTTGCTCTGTCCTCTCAGTCATTTATTTCTCCTTTTGATTTTTATATCTTTTCCTTTTCTGTCCCTTGGACTCTCTTGTCCCACCCTCCCAGCCCTCCTCTTTTCCTCACCTCTCCGGCGACTCAGAACTGGCAGGCAGGCGGAGTCGACAGCACCTAACAGCCAACCCGCAAGTGCCACGTGGAATGTCGGCCTTGAGGGCAGTGCCGAAAGCGCGTCAGCTCCACCTACCAAAAAAAAAAAGCTCCCGTGGGGTCTTAGCCTCCGGCCGAGTACCCATATGTGATGAATGGTGAAGATGCACAGAAAGATCATAATTACGGTGAGTACGTAATTTTCATTTTTTTTTCTAGCTCCAATAGTTCCAAAGTTAGACCTTGCAAAAGATAATTTCTTTAAAATTTGATAACTTTGGAACTGATAGTGCTAGAGACTAATTTTTGTTTCATGAAAGCTTGCAGTCACTACAACAAACATAGATGGATATAAAAAAAATGTTCGTATCAGTATAAAAAAAAAAAACATAAAATGGTTCACGAACTTTTTTAAAGACCTATACTTTTTAACAGCATATTATATCAACATGTATAGACATGGCCGGACTGGTGATGTAGCGGGCTGAGGTGCTGGTGTGCCTTACCTCTTACCACATCGACGACCGATGTCTGGAGCGAGCTTGGGTTGCCGGGGGTTGGCTGGGGAGATTGGATTGAGCATCCAGAGGACAGCTCTCCTCTCTCAGGGAGGGGTGGGATCTGGCTCCCTGACATCAGTGACATCAGGTGAAGGCATGGTGCGCTACAGCCAGGGGCCAAGAGGAGGCATCAGTGGATGTCTGTGAGTCGTGTGCAGGAGCACATGCGTCCACAGGAGACATCATTGCACATCTGAGTCTCCCGGGGGGGCAGGGGGTCTCGAACCAGAACAAGGAAACACCCCAAGGTGGTGGTAGGTGACAATGCACCCTGGCTCCCACACCCACCGTTGGACCCTTCCCACCTGGGTCCTGATCCTCCGCACCAAACCTGGATGATATTTGATGTCTGGAGCATCGGCAGTCATGGTAGGTCGGTGCCAGCATCTGGGGGGGAACGGGACCAGGATGGAGGGGGTTTCAGGCTGGGCGGGAGATGCCCCTAGACAACGTCCGCCAGAATCCACCACCCCGGTGAACAGGAGGGAAAAAGAATTAAAAAAACAAACATGTAATGACAAAGGAGAACTGTATCTTTAGGATCTGTAACTACTAATTGGACTCCAACCTGTCATAAAAAAAAATAAGGTTCTGTGCTTTACGGATCAAATGTCACTGCTTTCAAAATATTATTTTAAGCATTGTATAATATCTTGAAAGATTATTTTTGGAAATGGTCAGAAGATACTAGCAGTTGATCCATCTAAGATTTAACACATCCTTTTCTAGTTTAGTTAATATTGCTAGATCACACTATTTTTCAAACTGTACTTAATATTAAGCATGTTTGTATTTGGCACTGTATGTGAGGCTTCATGCATGTTTATGACATCTGTCAGGCCCATCAGATGTAGACTGAATGTAAGTTCAGGTTTCAAGCATGAATTTTTAGTTGCTCAGTGTAGAGGATTTTCCCCACAGGATAAATTGTGCAGCAGATGATCAGCAATGCACACAAAAGGAGCAAAAACGAAATAGTTTAACAAGTAATGTTTATTTTTGGCAGGTTCTGGATAAATACAACCCTCCTGATCACTTTCTTCCAGAGTCGTACACCTGTTTCTTCTTGCTGAAGTTGCCCAGGTATTCCTGTAAGCAGGTGCTAGAGGAGAAACTGAAGTACGCTATTCATTTCTGCAAGTCCATTGACACAGATGATTATGCCCGGATCGCACTGACTGGAGAACCGGCTGCTGATGACAGCAGTGAGGATTCTGACAATGAAGATGCTGACTCATTTGCCTCTGACTCTACACAGGACTATTTAACAGGGCACTGAAAATAAAAATGCTTCTCAGTGACTGGTATAATAAAAGCAAATGTGACTAAGGACAGATCAGAAAATAAAATGCAGACCACAACTAAAGTGATTACTGTAATTTTCTGAAATTATTTATTACTTACAATATTATTAATGCTATAGGATGTGTAATATTCTAATTAGAATACAATGACACTATACTGATTTATAGGCTTTCTTTGGAAAGTTTTAGTCCTTCCCATAATGCTGCACAATTAGAATACTTATGTTTACTGATGTGTTGTAAATGTTCATGTAAGTCACTGGTGGAGCATCCAAGACAAAGCAGTAAGCCTTCACAGCTTGGGTGCAGTAGATACATATATATATATATTTTTTTTACAGGTATTGTGTTTTGTGCATTTTGGGTTGTATATTTGAAGTAATGCGCAATAACTGAATAATAGCGTAATTCAGTTAACTTTCTTAGCAGTGTTTGTTTAAGAAACATTTTTGACTCTGAAGTGTCAGTATTCCTTATAGAAACACTTCTGTTACAGAAAACAGCCTGATCGTTTTCTTCCTGTGGAATTTTAACCTGTGCATTATGTGTTGCAAATTTACCCTGGTCTATGAACAGTTTTTTCCTTTTTCATAGGAAATGTATATAATTTATTTGTGCCATGTACACACAAGTTGCATCTTCCTGTGAATAAACAATCTGCTACAATGTACGCTTTGATTTTTTATACTGAAATGTTTTAGCAGTTTTTCCTAGAGAGCCCTGCTGTGTGTGTGTGTGTCTGTCTCTCTTGCACTTGGATATAGATCTTCCTAGACTAAAAGTCTTCACCACTCATTCACGCTAATGGGTGCTAGGACCCCACGGGAGCCAAAAATCTTCAGGAGGGCTGGCGCCAGGATAGGACTGCGCATGCACAGTGCCACGTTACTAGGTTGCGCTCCATTCTTAACGGCCGCGATCTTTGACAGCGGGCCCCGTCTCTGTCCTCGATGGGGCTCCAGTGAGCAGTTTCACCTCTGGGCCGCTCTTTTAGAGCAGGGGGTACGACGTCTGCCCAGTTGATTTGGCCAGTGGACCCGGTTCTGGGACCTTCAGGCCTCATAGCCACTGGGCCAAGTTGGGCAGGCAGGATGTGCGCGGTGCGTTCTCTGGTGCCAGCACCATCTACGCCAACCCCGCATGCCTACCCCCTCACCTTTTCCTCTGCAGTGGCTGACATGGCTACCGCTTTCCTTCTTTCCCTTTTTTCTTCAGGTCTAGGGCCAGATGCTGTGTATGGTGCTGGCACCACGTGTGGTGCATGCGCCGTGAATGGTGCCGAACTCGACGCCATTCTGGGTGGCGGCATCTCTCGTATTCTGGCCTGGACCTGCCTTTTGGAGGTTCTTTTGTGGTATAAGGGGATCTGTATGAGTCTCTCCGTGGCCTACTTTGTCGGAGACGCAGCGGTTGACTCATTTTAGGGTCTGGAATGCAAGCCTTCTGTATCAGCAGAGCCTGTGATAGAAGATCTTTTCAGCTTTTCCTCACGGATTTGGGGTCCACCATAACATTTCAAACTTCCTCTGTGGACCGAAGCAGACTTCTATGCCTGGAGTTCCTACAGTCCTCAGTGCAAGTACACCTTGGGGAACACACTAAATTCAATGGTCGAGAGCCTCCCAGACTCCTACCGCTCCATTGCTAGGCACATATAGCCCAATAATCGGCTAAAAGCCTTTATAGACCCCTATGACACTGCCCAAGGGTGGCTGCCATTGGCAGCAGGTGATTAAAATCTCCTTGGCAGTGCTTATTGGTTATTGGTTCGGCCCTTAGATTGAGCTCTGGAGGGCGCTCAGACTCCTGGTTCCCCTCAGAGGGACAGCACCGTTGTCATTCTTGTAACAGGCAGTCCTTTCAAGGTAGAGGCCTGGAAGCCTTTGTCAGGAACCAACTCCTCAACTACAAAACAAAATTGCAGCAGAGGGCACAGGGCCCAAAAGCACCTGGTGCCATCCTCTTGGATATGGCCCAGGTCCCACCTTAGCTGTCTGAGGTAGACGCCTCTCGGCGGCAGTGGGGGACACCTGATTTGGTTTTACAACTAGTGACAGTTTAATCCAGTGGACGTATGGGTCATCAGGATTTTCCGAGAGGGATACTCTCCCAGTTTCATTTGGCTTCAAGTCAGTCCATCTGGGCTAGAGTCTCAGGAAGTAGTTACCACAGCTTCTCAGTCGCTTTCTTCCAGGAGGGGTTTTCTGATTCAGGGAAGGTGCCGGATTCCCCTTCCCAGCAGCTCCTTTTCATAGGAGCACTCCTGGATACCTCCAGGGCAAGGGTTCTTTCTTCTGGTGAACGGAAGAAACAACATCTTCAGATGTCTCATTACTTCATGGAAAGAAACTCATTCCAGGCCCTTTTCGATGCAGCGGATGCTGGAACTTATGCCTACGTCCACAACAAATAGTGGTCTCCGACCACGCATCCACAGTCCTCCGCATAAAGGACTGAACCTCGGACAAAATTACTTACATGGTAGAAGCAGTTGGCCTGGCTTCTGCTAGGTCTATCCTTACCCTCTAAATCCCGGATCACCATCACCACAGTTGCACTCCTGATCGGTTGGGGAGCTCACTGTCAAGACCTCCACACTGGTGTGGAGCCAGGAGGAGGAGCATCATCTTCTCATAAATTTCTTAGAGATGAGAGCTGTTGTATACACTTTCCAAGTCCTGAAGGAGGCCCTCTGACACAACATGATCCCACTTCAGACGGATGACAAAATTGTGATGTTTTCATTAACAAGCAGGGTGGAGCACTCTCCTATCCTCTGTGCAGGCAGGCCTTGGGGAGGTGAGAGTGGTGCCTTGAGCACGTTGCATCAGTTCAGTCGCTGTTTGGGGAGTGGGGCAGTCCAGACCTGGTCCTTGCTGCGTCCCCTCTCAACACAAATCTGCCTCTATTCTGCTTCAGAAATCCAGACCCTGGTGTTTTCTGTCAGGATGTATTCACTGCAGTAGACAAGATGCTCCTGTATGCTTTCCTCCTCTTCCCTTGGATCAGAGAGTGCTGCTCAAGTTGTAGGGAGTAGGATGATTCTCATCATCCCAGACTGGCCTTGGCAAATATAACTTGCGTAAATAAACATGTTCACCTCTGCACGTTTTCAGACTATCTTTAACCAGCAGACATGTCACTGACTCAGTTACCGTTAATCAAGTTTTGCTTCTCCCTACTTACTTTGTTAACTCCAGAATGAAAGAGAGCACTCCCTTTATCTTTCTGAATGTTAAGAGGGTTCTGCGATTGTACATCGACAGAATGAAGAGATAAGCATCCGAGCAACTATTGTATCTTTCAGAATGCCTTGGCTGGGTCAGCCTGTTGCCATGAGATGTATTTCTGCTTGGTTAGTAGCATTTCTTTGACACTACTAATCCATGGCACAGCTCAAGTTGGAAGGCCGAGTTCTCACCACTCTACCAGAGTGGTTGTGGCTTTCCTAGCAGAGATCCGTAATGTACCCGTTGCAGACATCTGCAAGGCGGTGAGTTGGAGCGCAGTGCATAACTTTGTAAAGCACGATGATCTGGATGTCCATGCCTGACAGTTAACTTTCTGTGGCAGGACAGTCCTTATGGACTTCGGTCTTGAGTGAGCTCTGTCTCCTACCACCCTGCTCTGGGTGGGGGTGGGGGTTGATTTTTAGCTCGATACTCTCCCATTAATGTGAATGACTGGTGGAGACTTTTTAGTCCAGGAAGATATGGAAATTACGTATTTACCGTAATTCTTAATCTTCTTGGACAAAGTCTCCACCATTCATTCACACGCCCGCCCACCATCCCCCAAGCTCACTCATTCTGTTTTGGTCTTCACTTCCTTGTTGTTCAGGCATTGCTGAATTGATCCTTCTTACATGGGTGATCCGGGCCTTCACATGCCCGGAAGTTAGGGTTAAGTTTTCTTTCATTAGCTTACGCGGCACCTCCTCGGTCGAAAAGGTACTGAGGTGGTTGGAGGGTCGACACCGAGATAGCCTATATGGCACAAGCTAGTCTCATAGCACCACGCATGTGAGGTCCTATCCTGGCACTGACCGTCCTGAAGATTTTTGGCTCTCGCGGGGTCCTAGCGCCTCTGGCATAGTCCCTTTAGTGTGAATGAACGGTGGAGACTTCGTCCAAGAAGATCAAGAATTACGGTTAAATACCTAATTTCTGTATATGCATACATACTAACATACACACATATTTATCACAAAAAAAACCTGTATTAATGCACCCAGTCAGGGTTCAGCTTAATATCACAGAAGTAGGGAAATGTCACATTAGGGTTTCCAACCCCCTCCCCCCCCGCAAGCAGCAAAAGGACAGTACCACACAAGCAACCACAAACAGCCATCATCAGGTAAGGCAGACAATATACAGTGTTTGCATATGCCACAAATACAGTAGCACTGATGTGCTGCCTTTGTCAACACATACACACTCAGGTCTGACTGCAGATGGAAATCCACAGTACTCAAATCACAACACTACAGTAGTTCTGTTTGCAGGAGCACAGGCCCCTGGAGATACAGATACAAATCCGTGATATCTAGATTACAAGAGTTGTTTTGACTATAGGGGTGCTTGCACTTCTGTAGTCACAGGTAGTCGTGCACACTGTAAGACATGCACACACTTCTGGAGCTGCAGGTGTAAGATATGCACACTAACTTCTGGCTGCAGAAGAGCAGGTCCCACAAAGTCCCTGATTCACAAATTGCAAAACTACTTCTCCCTGCAGAAGTGCAGGCACCTCAGGGCTCTGCACTTCTGCATCTGGAGGTATAAGATATGCACACTAGCTTCAGTCTGCAGACGTATAGGCCCCTGTGTTTTCTGTATTTTCTTTTTTTTTTTTTTTTTTTAACCAAGTGAAAAAACAAGATGGTGGCTGGCACACCCTGAAAACTTAACCTTGTGTCCTGAAAAAACACTAATTTTGTATAAGTAAAATACTCATAGTACAAATTTAGTGTCATATCAGAGGGCTATCCTCAAACCCTACTGAGCATGTTCAGAAAAAAAAATTCAAATCCTTACAACTCTAGAAACAGTTAATATTTTTTTAACTAAAACTTGGAAAGGCACACCCTTAGCACAGGCCCCTTGGAAGTTTTGAAACAAAATTCTGTACTGTCAGGGCTGTAGGTGAGGGGGGTGAGTAATAAAAGCCTAAAAATATTAAGACTTTTCTGTACATGCAACACATCCAAATCTCGGAAACTGGACAAGCACCTGTCTTGAAACTTCCCATGTCTCAAGAACGACCCTCCCAGATGTGTGCCAAATTTGGGGCAATTTCATTGAACACCACCAAAGTTACCAAGGTACAAATTTAGGGGTTTAACATTGCACATTATACTCAACCATAACTATACTGGCGCTACTGCGCCAGTATACTATATTTATGAAATGGGTCAAAGAAATCCTACCCTACCACTGGTGCAAACACATGACTGTGCATTAGTTCCCAAGTTCCCAATGACCGTACACCTGCACCTTTTTCATGTGTCTCTCCCCCCCAATATATTAATGTTGTGAGCATTTTATAAGTGCAGTTAACACTTCAGGGTGTGTGGTCGCTGCTGATGCACGCACTTCTCAGTGGGTGATGGCACTTAGCTTTGCCTCATGCCTCACAATGCAGCTGAAACATGGAGATATCAGAGCATGACTGCGCAATATATTGTGTGTTATCACGTACATATATGATACCAGTGGTGAATAAACTGGGGAAATCATTTTATTTGAGGATATTTATATTCACTTAGAACATGTTATTTCTGCTGAATTGGAAATAGAACAGAGAAAGCCATATACGAGATTAGGGAATATACTGTATAATAGGTTGCAGTGGAATAACACATGTATCTTCACTAGAGAGTGTCGAGACCCATTACTCAAGACTGGCATAGCCACAAGTTAGCTTGTTACCTTGTTTTAAACTAAAAATACCCTTCTCTTACCTTTATCAGTCTTCACCATTCATTTATGTATTTATTTATTTTAGTTTTTGGTAACCGGGTAAGGCCCACTAGGCATAAGTGCCTGATCTTCCTGGACATAAGTCTCCACCACTCATTCACACTATTAGGATCTGCGCCGGAGGCACTAGGACCCATCGGGAGCAAACTTTTTGCTGGAGGGTCGGCGCCAGAGATGGAGCCGTGAGGAACGGCACCACGTGCCTCAGCTCGCACGGTAATGACTATCTCGGCGTCGACCCTCCAACCGCCTCAGTTCCTTTTTTCCCATTGCCGAGTGCGCTTTCAGTGACGATGCTGGCCGCTCATTGGAGTCAAACTTCAAACTAGCAGCATAGTTTTCAGTTTTGTTATTTTGTAGTAATATCTCGATAAGTATCGCTTAAGTTTATTCATATTTTTAAAATAAAAGAAGTCTCAGCCTACTTTGACGGAGTCGACCATGAGCAGGTCAGGTGACGGTAGGGAGACTTCGTATGAAAGCTGTTCAGTCAGTCGCGCTGGGTCCGGTCCGCCGCCTTCTCCGGAAGGGGGGTCTGACAAAGGTCAGTCCAGTGCCCGAGGGGACGGGCGGTCCCCGAGGAAGCATAAAAATAAACGGTCGCATTCTTGGCACCATTTCGGCCTCGAGCTCTTCTTCGGCCCACAGGTCAAAAAAGAGAAGGCATCACTCGAGGTCGCCCTCTGATATGTCTGCGCGTAGACGTTCGGTTATCAGGGCTAGTTGCCGGTCTCCTCCTTCGGAGTCGCCAACGTCTTCGACATCGGAGCCCTACCCCGGCCACAGGTAGGTCTTCAGATGAGCAGTTTCATCAGTGGGCAGCTCTTATGGAGCAATGGGCTCGGAGGTTGGTTCAGTTACCTGGCTCGGTCACTCAGGGGCCTTCGGGCTTCTTGGGAGACCAAGTAGGGTGGTTGAACTTCCCTGGTCGCACGGCACCGTCTTCGGTGCCGTCAACTCCGCGCTTAGGTGTTTCCCCCCCTCACATGGCTACGGCACAGGGGGCCACACCGATGCCTTTATCTCCTGCTCTTCTTCCTTCAAAGCCTGTTTTTCGGAGTCTTGGAGTGTTTTTGGTGCCCTCGGCGTCGACAGTACGCTCGGCGCCGTCTTCGGCGCCAGTGCGTCTGTCAGCGCTGTGCAGCTTCTCTGTGCCGTGCGGCTTCTTGCCATCGTTTTCGGCGCTGTGTGGGTCCTCAGCACTGTTTTCGGTGCCATGTGGGTCCTCTGCGCCGTTTTCGGTGCCACGTGGTCCCTCGGCGTCATTCTCGGTGCCGTGCGCTTCCACGGTGCCGGGGGCTCTCAGGGCGTCTTCCGCTTTTCAGGACTCCTCTTTTCACTCTTTTCCTTCTTCCCTTTCCTCTGACTTTCATTCCTTTCCTGTCCATACAGTCCCTCCTGGACTGTCAGGAGATGACATTGAGCGTGACCCAGACCTTCGGCTGGGTGATGAAGTGGAGGAAGCAGGATCTATTACTACTACAGAGCCTGTGGTCGAGGACCTGTCCTTTAAGTCTCTGCTGAAAAATTTGATTTCCACTCTTTCTCGTCCCATTTTGGCATCTCAAGCCTTTGCGGATCCTATTGTAGTCCTGGCAGAGAATGATAAGGTCGTTCTTCCCCAAACTACTACAGCTCGACCTATTAACAAAGAATCTCGTAAGATAGACACCTTAGGTAAGAGAGTCTTTGCTGCTTCTACCCTAAGTATGCGTATTGCCAGTTACCAAGGCTATTTCTCCCAGTATGAGTATATCCTGTGGCACTCTATCAAGCAGATGGTTGAAGCTGTAGCGGAATCTGATAAAAGCCAGAGCTTCTTCAAACCATTACCAGAGGTATCGAATCTAATAACCAGCAGGTTAAAGCAGCTATGGATGCTTTCAACACTGCTTCCCGTTCGGCGGCTGCTGGTATTTGTACCCGCCGTCACTCCTGGCTGCGCACTTCAGGCTTCACGAATGACGCGCAGCAGCAGATAATGGCGTTGCCCTTTGATGGTGCATATCTTTTGGTCCTCAGGTAGAACAAGCTCTAGAAGCTACGCAAAAGACTAGGTCAGCCATTAAGTTGGCTTGACCTCCTCCTGTCCCCTCTCTAGGGAGTGTCAATAAACGTCAGTTTCATAACCGTCAGTCCTTTCAAGGCAGAGGCAGAGGAGGTTTCCATAAAAATCAACCTGCCCAACCTCAAAAGAAGACACAACAGAAAGCGCAAGGGCCCAAAGTGCCCAGCGCCACCTTATGAGTTGCTGGCTCAAGTCCCATCTCAGCTGCCCGAGGGGGACTTTTCCTCTCCGGTGGGAGGTCGTCTGATGCACTTCTACAACCAATGGAAGTCCATAACCTCAGACAAATGGGTCATTCGGATAATTTGCGAGGGGTATTCACTCAATCTTGTGGAGACCCCTCCGGATCGTCCTCCCAAATGACAGCCCAGGCTGTCAACCCTTCAGTCAGACCTTCTCGCTGCCGAGATTCAGGGCCTTCAGAACAACAGGGCAGTAGAAGTAGTGCCGCTGCATCAACGGAACACAGGGTTCTACTCCCATTACTTTCTGGTTCCAAAGAAGTCTGGGGGCATGCGCCCCATCCTGGATCTCAGAAAGCTAAACAAATTTCTCCCCAAGGAGAAATTCAAAATGATTTCTCTGGGAAGCTTGTTACCTTTGCTTCATCAACACGACTGGCTAGCCTCCCTAGACATGCAGGATGCTTACCAGCACATTTCTATTCACCCGGGGCATCACAAATTCCTGAGGTTTGTGGCTCTGGGACAACAATTTCAGTTCAGAGTCCTGCCCTTTGGGCTATCCTCGGCACCGCAGGTTTTTACAAAGTGTTGTGCAGTTCTTGCAGCGCACCTCAGAAAGGTCGGAATACAGGTGTTCCCTTATCTGGATGATTGGCTTCTGGCAAGCCCTTCCAGGCAGGGAACTCTGGACGCCGTAGAGATGACCTCTCGCTTCCTTACGTCCATGGGAGTTCTGCTGAACCTCAAGAAATCACAGTTGCAGCCCTCCCAGAGGCTTCTATTTATAGGGACTCTTCTGGACACCTCCTGTGCGAAGGCATTTCTTCCAGAAGACAGAAGGAACGACATCCTTCAAATGGCCCGTCACATCGGGGAAAACAACTCAGTCCCAGCTCTCTCGATGCAACGGATGCTAGGCCTCATGACATCCTCAGTGTTCACTGTACCCCTAGCACGTCTGCACAAGAGAACCACTCAGTGGATGCTCAGTACTCAGTGGTCCCCAACCACTCACCCGCAGTCCCATCCCATCCCATCAAAGTGACAGAACCTCTAAAGAGGTCACTCACCTGGTGGTCTCAAGAGAGCAATCTCCTGGAAGGGTATCCCTTTGCTCCTCTGGACCATCAGATCTCCATTACCACAGACGCATCCCTAATGGGGTGGGGAGCTCACTGTCAGGCTCTCCACACTCAAGGTGCATGGACTCAGGTCGCGTCCCAGCTTCACATAAATGTCCTAGAAATGAGAACCGTCCTTCATGCGGTCCGAGCGTTGATGGACATTCTCTGTCACAAGAACATTCTCCTTCAAACGGACAACAAAGCAGTGATGTATTACATCAACAAGCAGGGCGGTGCTCATTCTTACCCCTTATGCAGGGAAGCGATGAAGGTATGGGAATGGTGCTTGAAGCACAAGGCTCTAATTCAAGCGGTCTACCTACGGGAATACAGAACGAACTGGCAGACCGTCTCAGCAGAACAGAGACAGATCCTCACGAATGGTCTCTCGACTCAACCATAGTTCAGTCACTATTCAAAGAGTGGGGAACTCCAGACCTGGACCTTTTTGCATCCCCACTCAACACAAAACTGCCTCTCTTCTGCTCCAGAAATCCAGGGCCTGGCATTTTCTGTCAGGATGCGTTCAGGCTGCGGTGGACAAAACGCTTTCTTTACGCCTTTCCACCTCTTCCTCTAATTCAGAGGGTACTCCTCAAGTTCGAATCCCAGGGAGACAAGATGATACTCATTGCTCCCTTCTGGCCTCGGCAGCTGTGGTTTCCACTACTCAACAATATGCTGGCAGTTCCTCCGAGACCACTTCCCCTGCAGATGAACCTTTTGACTCAGGGGCCGGGGTCCATCCCAACCTGAGATCGCTTCACCTTCATGCTTGGCTCCTGAAGAGGTAGAAGTAAACCGGTTCAATGTCTCTCGAAGGGTTTCAGATATTCTCCTGGCTGTCCGGAAGCCAGCCACTCTGAAAACTTATACAGCTAAGTGGAGCGTTTTTCGCTCTGGTGTGCAAAGTCCTCTTTGAATCCCTTTTCCTGCCCACCAGATAAGGTTCTGGAGTACCTCTTGGACCTCTCAAATTCAGGTCTGCAGTACTCTACAGTCAGAGTTCACCTTAGTGCCATTTCAGCGTATCATGAGCCGGTTTTTCCTTAACACTGGCTCAGTTACCTGTGGTTAAGAGATTTCTTAAAGGAATTCTGCATACCAGACCTCCTACAAGACGTCCAGTTGCAGCCTGGGACATTAATCTTGTGCTAGACATGCTCACTCGGAAACCTTTCGAACCTCTGGCTACCTGTGAGCTAAAATTTCTCACCTGGAAGACTGCCTTCCTAGTGGCCATTACCTCAGCCCACAGGGTCTCTGAGATGCATGCCCTGGTCACAGACCCTCTGTATACTGTGTTCCATAAGGACAAAGTAGTCCTTCGGACTCATTCTAAATTTCTTCCTAAGGTTGTGTCAGAATTTCATCTAAACCAACCTTGGTCCTTCCCTCTTACTTTGGACTTCCAAAATGAAGGAGAACGATCTCTTCATTCTTTGGATGTTAAGAGCTTCTGCTTCTGTCTAGATAGAACCAAGGACTTCTGAAGCCCAGCAACTGTTTGTTTCCTTCAGCGAGACCCGCTGGGTCAACCTGTCGCTATCAGATGTATCTCAGCATGGTTAGTGGCATGCCTTCGCCCACTGCTATTCCATGGCACAGATTAGGTTGGAGGGTAGGGTTTCACTCACTTTCTCCTAGAGTGGTGGCATCCCTAGCGGAAATTGCAACGTGCCCATTGCAGATATTTGCACCGCTGACCACCTGGAGCTCAGTGCATACTGCTAAACATTATGCACTGGATGTCCATGTCAGACGACATTCTTCCTTTGGCACTTTGGCAGAGCCATCCTATGGACTTCTGTCCTGAAAGCGTGAGCTCTTGGTCTCTCCTGCGCCCTCTCGGGGATTATTAGCTCGGTACTCTCACCAAAGCGTGAATGAGTGGTGAGACTTACGTCCAGGAAGATATGAAAATTATGTACCACTATACTCCTTGATCTTCTGGAGTCTCCACCACTCATTCACATGCCCACCGTCCATCCCCGAGCTACCTTCTGTTGTTGGTCTTCACTCCCTCAAATCTTTAGGCTGTGAAGACTTCTTTGTTGACCCTTCTTATACCGGTCGCCCAGACTATCTTATGTCCGGTTTTTAGGTTATCCTTCTAGGTTAGTTATGCTGCACCTCCTTGGTAAAAAAGGTACTGAGGCGGTTGGAGGGTCGACGTCGAGATAGTCATTACTGCGTGAGCTGAGGCTCGTGGTGCCGTTCCTCACGGCTCCATCTCTGGTGCCAACCCTCCAGCAAAAAGTTTGCTCCCGATGGGTCCTAGTGCCTCCGGTGCAGATCCCAGTAGTGTGAATGAGTGGTGGAGACTCGTCCAAGAAGATCAAGAATTACGGTAGGTACGTCATTTTCATTTTTCAGGGGCAACCTGAGAGCACTGGGGGAGGGGGGGTTAAGTGACTTGCTCAGTCACACAGTATGTAAGTGGAGGTTGTGGGAATAGAACCCAGGTCTGCTAGATGTACCAAGCTCATTCGCAACTCATTTCTTCAACCTCTAGGCTATACTGCCAGCACCCATCAAGCAGCCCCCATTCTTCACTGGTGGGTACCAGCCGGAGGGCGCTAGGACCCCATGGGAAGCTTTTTAGCTAAAGCTTTCTTCCTGTCTGGAGGAGGGGCTGAAGTTAGAAATGGAGCCGCCCTCAAGATCAACCTACAGGGCGTGCTTATGGGTTAGCCAATAATGGACTCTCCACCTCAGTTCTGTTTTTGCCACCATGGAGGACAGCACAGCTCCATGAGACAGCGAGAATGCCTCCAAATCTTCCAGAAACTCATCTACTCTGTTCTGCTTGTACAGTAGTTAACTCAATGCCGTTCCATTGCCGATTTACCAGCTCTGTCTTTCCTGTATTTAAAGTGCAGCGGTGAGTCTTTTTCTTTGTTTTGTTATTTTTGTGTGCCGCTGATCATGGGTTCAGGGCAAAAATGTTCAAAGGCAGGGACTACCCCGATGCACTGGTGCCCCTGTGGTAGTCTCTCTTCTGTAACAGACCCGCATGATTGGTGTTTCACTTGCCTAGGGCCAGACCATGATATAGATCGCTACGACACCCTGCTTCTCGATGGATTTTCGCACTTTGGTCAACCGCATGGTGAGGTTGAGACAGGACTCCCCCCCCCAACTTTTTTTTTTTTTAAATATTTTTTTTACCAACTTGCAGCCACTGTTCCTGCTTCCAATCTAGCCACCACTCCACTCCGCTGCTGACCCCGAAGCTCGCATGCCCAGCTGGCAGATGCAGCTACACCTACGAAAGGGGCCCCCCCATGGCCCCCGCGCCCGGCGAGGAAACCAGTACCGGCACATCGTCGGCCGGCGGAGCTGTGGGCATCAAGCTGCTGTAGAACCATGCTGCTGTATTTTCTCCTTCTTCTTTCTCCCGTAGGGAACCCGGATGTGCAATGACGTCACACATACGTGCAGATGCAATGCCGCGGTCCCCAGTTACACCATTGCTTTGGTACTTCCAGGGTCGCGCGGCACAGTGTAAAGTCCCCAGCCACCCAGGACTGAGAGGCTGTCTCCTGATCGCCAATCGCAGTCCTCCTGCCGATCCCGGTACGAACTGAGCTCTGCTCCCAACCCGGGTCGCCATGAGCGGAGGTGTGACATCCCAGCACCTCAACCTTCAGCGCCACCAGGCCAGCTACCTCTAACTTTTGATGGTCTATGTTGCACTAGGGTCATAAAGTAAGGTCCTTGGGCCCTTCCCCCGGGCCTCCCCCTGCTGTTATATGCACCCAGGGTAGAGCAGGCCTCTGCTGCCTCAGATCTCGCTGAGACCGGATGCCTGGACAAGGGATCGAGCAGACAGTTGGTCTCTCCGGGGGACCGGTCGTGCACTCCTCACGGCCTAGTTCCCCTTCGGGGAACCAGGCCAACCTGGTTTTGAGGTCTCTGCTGTACATGGGGCCTACATCAGCGGTTCCCTCAGAGGCTTCGGCTAGCATGACTATTTTTTTTTTCTTTTTTTAAATTCAGGTTTATTAATATCTCTCAGGTACATTCCTTTTTACACAATGAGTTAATATACATTCATATCATTTGATAAAATGGGTTTCTTACCTTATTTTATACAGTATGTCTGTCAGTTCAGTACAATATTAATTACTATATTATTATTATCTATAGCAGGAAGTACTTCTTTATTTTTCAAGCCCTCCCTGTATTCATCAGAGTCTCCTTCAAACATTGGTCGGATCACAGACCGCCTCCCCCCCCCAAAAAAAAACCATCTGCAGTCCCCCAGCCATTCTTAGCATTTCCCTCATCAATAAAGGTTCTCTTCTTCTCTGTTCTTTAGCTGAGTGTCAATCACCCATCTCCTGTTTCCCTGGAGGATCGCCACATCTCCCACCTAGTCCACCTTCTCAGGTATATGGGAGTTCTATTATTAATTTTATAAGTGAGCTCTTCAAGTTCTGCTATGGTGATTACTATTTTTATCCACTCTCGAGTAGTGGGGGGACTGGGAGACAGCCACTTCTTCGTGATGGCCTTGTGTGCTGCTGTTATTAATATAGACCAAAGGTACAAAGAATCCGTACCCTGTTTCTCTGCGGGCGGGAGTTCCAAAATCATTGTGGGCCACTCTAGAGGTCTCTGCACTAAAAATATTTCTATAAGTGCTCTAGTGATATCACCCCAATAGTTCGACAAGGCATCACAGGACCAAAAGATGTGTAGATGGTCCGCTTCCAATGAGCCACACTCCCTCCAACATTGAGTAGAAACAACTGGGTTTCTTTTACTGATTATTTGAGGGGTTAAGAAATAACGGACCTTAACTCACCAAGAGAATTCCTGCCAGTACGGTGATTGAGTCGTTTTTTTAATAAGGGAAAATATACGGTCCCATTCAGGCACCCCTAACCCTTGGGGGGCCTCTTTGCCCCATTTTATTTTTATTTTGGCAAGTGGGTCCCCCTTCACTGTCGATAAAGCCCTATAAAGGAAGGAAATCATCCCTTTCAGGCTTCCAGCCGTTGTTCTTTCCTGTATGGCGCCCAGGAACTGCTGGGCCCTACCTGAATCTGTGTCTTTTTTCTTTAGTGTGAGGATAGAATTTCTGGCCTGCAGGTATCTGAAGTGGTCTGAATTTTGCAAACCATATTTGTTTTTAAGGGAACCAAAGTCTAGAAAAGTCTCTCCCTGCCAGAATTGCGAAAGATATCAGAGGCCCTTCCCATCCCATGTGTGAAACCTATTGTCTAGGCGTCCCGGCTGAAAATCTGGGTCCCACGCCAGCCTCCTCAGTGGCCATACAGAGTTTTTGAGTTTATATTTCTGCCATATTCTGTGGACAGATCTAATTGTGTCCCTAATTGAGGTCAGTTTTGGGTGTGAACCTCTATTTATACTGGGGACCAGCAGTCCGACTTCCAGGGATTGTGACCCCAGTCCCCTCTCCTCCCCACCCTCCATGAGCTTCCATCCCATAGAGGCGTTGGGATTGGACCAGATCATGGCACTTTTTAATTGGGCCGCCAAGAAATAGTCCTCAAGATCCGGAAGGGACTGACCACCTCTTTCTCAGTGGGTTTGGAGGATTCTTAAATTTATTCTGGGTTTCTTGGAGCTCCAGATAAATTTAGTTAGCATTTTGTTCCAGGTTTGAAAGATCGATTTGTGCCATAAAGGGGGATGCATTGAAACAAATATAAAAACCTTGGAAGTACATTCATTCTCAGGGTGTGTATCTTGGAATACATTGGGAAGTTTAACAGGGACCATCTTTCAAAGGCTTTCTGTAAGTTGTTTATTAAGGGAAGGTAGTTTGCGGCAAAAAGTTGGGAGTATTGTTTTGTGATGTATGCCCTTAGGTATTTCATCTTGCAGGCCTTCCAGTTTAGCGGAAAGAGGGTAGACAACTCTACACTAGGTTTGTAGAAGAAGATAAGTACCTCTGTATTGTTTTTATTGAGGGAATAGCCTGCATGTCTGCCAAATTCCGTCAATATTGTCCACACTTTTTTTATGGACCGGTGAGGTTGTGTAAGGCTCAATAGGACATCATCTGCGTACAATGAAATTTTCTTTTGGAGGTCACCCACTATCACACCTGTTACCTCCTCTGCTCTCCTCACTGCCTCTGCCAACGGCTCGATATACAGATCAAATAGTAGCGGGGACGGGACATCCCTGGCGTGTGCCTCTGCCCAGACCAAACCTTTCTGAAATGCCACCATTCACTCTGACATAGGCCTGTGGGTTATAGTAAATCGCTCGGATGAGATTTATAAATGGGGGGGGGGGGCGCCGTTATGTTCTAAAACGGCAAATAGGAAGCTCCAGGAGACTTTATCAAAGGCTTTTTCAGCGTCCAAGCTCATTAGACATGCTGGCACAGCGGATCTCTGAATAGTGTCTATTAAATTTATCACTGATCTAACGCTGTCAGGGGCTTGGTGGCCTGAGATGAAGCCTGTTTGGTCTATATGTATTAATTTAGGCAGTATAAGATTTAGTCTGGAAGCTATTATCGTCGTGAAGATCTTGTAGTCAGTGTTTAATAGGGATATGGGGTGATAAGATTCACAGTATGTTGGATCCTTCCCTTCCTTATGGATGACCGAAATGGTGGCATATTGCCATGAGGGGAGGATAGGTTCATCTCCAGTCCATACAGCTGCAAACACCTCCAGGAGGACAGGGGAAATCTCTGCTTCGAAGGTTTTATAGAATCCTGCACCAAATCCATCTGAACCTGGGCATTTAGCTGTTTTTAAGTTTTTTATTGTGTGTTTCAGTTCTTGTATCGTAATAGGATTGGTAAGGGTCTTTGTAGCAGGTTGGGTAGGGAGGAAGGGGACAGAATCCAGGTATTTCTTTTCTCTTGAGAGGGAGTTATTTCTGAGGTGAATATAATTTAGTATAGTAAGCCACGAAGGCCTTCGTTATTTGTGAGGCCTGGGTGGTTTTCTGGTTATTACTGGGGAGACTATTTTAGCAATAGTATCCTTCGCTATATTTTGCCTGAGTCTATAGGCTAATATTTTAGTCCCCCTAGGACACCCTTCATAGTATTTTTGTTTCAAATAAAATAGGGCTTTCTTTACTTCTAGTTTTTGTATTTTTTGCAATTGTTGCTTGCTTTCCGTTAAGTTTTTCTCTCTTTCAGGGTCCCACTTAATTTTCTGGCTTCTTTCCCATTCTTTAATCTGGGAAGTTAGCTCTTGTTGTTTTTGGGTTAACATCTTTTTCCTATGGGTGGCTATCTGAATCAATTTACCTCTGACTATCGCCTTAAGAGAGTCCCATATTGTCTGGGGAGAGATTCCGACTGTGCTATTTTCTTCTAATGATCTTTTCAGGAATTGTTTAAGCTCTTTAACAGTTTCTTTATCCTGAAGAAGAGAGGTGCTCAGCCTCCAGAGGGTTTTTTTTTTTTTTTTGGGTAGACCCAGATTGATTTCTAAAAAGAGCGGGCTGTGATCCAACAAGACCATGGTTCCCATCCACATTGAGGAGAAGGAAGGGAGGTCCCTTGTAAAAGTAAAGAACATGTCTAGCCTCGAGTATATATGAAACCTCAGGGAGTAACATGTGAACTGTTTACTGGTGGGATATCTTTCCCTCCATATATCCACCATACCCAGTTGTTGGGTCAGTAATTTAAATGCTTTGGCCCTATTAAGTTCCGGTCTGGGTATTTGAGATTTGAGATCTGGTATCCATCTCTCTGTTGAGAATTATGTTCCAATCTCCACCCATTACTTTTATACCCTTCGCTTTTTCTGCAACTAATTATAGCAGAGCTGAATAAGAGGAGACCGGAGATCCAGACGGGACATATACATTAACCAGAGTAATCAACTGTTCTTGTACTGTTCCTGTTACTGTAAGATATCTTGCAGCTGGATCCTCAATCACCTCCTGCACCTGGAAAGGGAACGTGGCTGAAAGAAGGACGGCCACCCCTGTCTTCCTACCCCCCCACAAGGGAGGAATGAAACAGATGGGGGAACGCCGTACACCTCAGTTTCTGAACTTCCACGGGGGTGAGGTGTGTTTCTTGCAAGAAAACTACCTCACATTTTTGCGCATTCAGATATCTTTGCAGTCTTTTCCTCTTAATAGGGCTCAAACATCCATTTATGTTGAAGAAGACTATCTTCGAGTAGTGGTTAATCATTTGTGTATATTTTTATCTTATCTGCTAACCACAGACACACTGTATTTTTAAAAAAAATAATACTGATCATTGTGAGTACCTTGCCATAATTTAAACCAGGTAACTTCATAGCATAACAACTTTTCTATTAACTTCAACATGAATTGCATAAAACAATTAAACCATTGCTTTGGACTCATCCAATATCTAGCCTTAAGCAATATAAGTGAATTAATGCCCGTGGCTACCAGACTTCAGAGCCACGAGTCTTTGCTTTCCCCTATAGGGCTTCCTAGCTGTGATTGAGTGCTGGTCCTCAATGGAGGAGGAAATGTCCTTACTGGACCTGTAAGGGAGCTCGGCAGTGCAATGAGACCTCCCTTTGGCCTTGTCAGAAGGTCTCTGGAGTGGCCATCCTCCTGCAGATCACTTCTCTGGCATAGCACCATACCAGACATTACCCCCCACCCCCACGGATTGCTCCTGTCCTCTCCTGTCCCTCTGGCCCGGTAGGACCAGGGAAGGAGAAGAGGACAAAGAAATGATGGATCGTTCTCAAATTATGCAGTAAAATCTTTTAAGGTCTAGTAAAAGCTGTCATGGCATCTCCAGTTTCTTTGGAGACTCATTAGATTACCCCTGCCCCCATGTTCCCCCGGTCCCCCCCAATCCCCAGCATCCCCCTGGACTCCCCTATTTTAGGTAAATTCTCTGGTCTCTCACACAGAGGGAGTCTCTGCCATCCCTCAGGATCTCCCTGGTTTCTCAGCTAACGATCTGTCTATTCATGGCCAGCACAGGTCCCTGCCTCCCCTTAATCTATCAGTTGTTTTTAGTTCAACTTTAATATGGGTGAGGAGGATGGCCTGAGCAACTTGTATAGGGCCCCTCTCATCCCTGTCTCAAATACCATGATACTCATCCGAGCTCTCCGAGTGTCAGCCAGCACGTTTCTTTCTGGTGGGCCTCAGCCCTCTTCCAATGCAGCACATCTCTCCCCCAGGGGCTAGTGACTTCTCGTACCGACCGACACCAGCAGGTCGCCCTGTCGAGACTGTAGTTGCTCAAATTGATCATCTGGGCCCTTCCCCTTGTTTTTTGGACTCACGGGCCCCCCTTGTATCCAGGGCAGAGGAGAACCCAATGCCTTTCCTGTGACTCTAGGCGTCTGGTCCACTCTGAGTAGCGCTCTCCTGGAACCCTCCAAGCGAGAAGGGTTCACTTCAAATTTTATTTACCATTTTTGTCCTGCGATGGAGTGCAGCTGGGGCTCTCTCTCATTATTTTAAGCCTCCCTCATTTTCTGTCTGTTATGTGAGACCCCCTGCTTCTGCTGAGCTCTCATCTTCCTGGTATTTCCCTCCGTTGTCCCGACTCTGTCAGTCTCCCTCTAGGGAACCCAGCATCCGCAGCTCAGGGTCTCACAATGAGCCACCAGAGCGCCTCTCTGTCAAGCAGGAGGCCTCTCCTCTCCCCCCAGGGCCTGGGCCCGTCCCCATCCGATTATCCATTGAACCGTCCCTCCTCTGCCACCCGGTCACCTCTCTAAGGTGAAGAGCACAGTATTATTGTTTTCTAGTGAGGGCAGAGCGTGCCTGTGCCCAGTCGCTCCCTGGCCTCATCGGGTGAGCAAATGCTACGGAAGGCCCAATGAACCAGCGATACAGCAGCGGTCATGCCTAAATCTCCGCGGCCTGTGAGCTTGCCTTGCTAGTCAGGCTTTCCACACCCCTCTCGTGGCAGGCCCCTTGGGTCCACCCAACCGGTCAGCGTCACGGACAGTCCAGCGGCCCAAGGATACTCCAGTATAAACACCGGATCAATCCGTGAGTCGTCTGGAGGCCCATGGCCCAACCCATCCTGCGAGGCTCCATTTTCATTTACAGCAGCAAGCTCTCTTCTTTCTTTTGCAGGGATCCGGGGCAGCGGGACCGGCATCACCACACATCCTCTCCCCCGCACCAAACGGCTGACAGATCATCCCCCCCCCACCAAGTCAGGCACAATCCCCTTCCCTCTCCTCCCACGAGGCCACCAGGTGAGTTTGTCACTCTTCATCTAATCTAAAACTCTTCTGTTTTCAGGGATCAGATGTAAGCCTTTTATCCATTCTCAGTAACTTTAATATGTTTATCCTAGTTTTGCCTTGCATCATGGCAAAGCAATCAAGGCATAGGACGTGCCTTGGGGAGGTTCAGATCATCTCTCAATTTTCCTCTATTCCTCTGCCCCACCCCAACCCCGCTAGCCACCTAGGGCCTTTCAAGCATCTTTACTATCTATAGTCTATAATTAGTTTGGGACGAGTACTTTCATGTAGAGTGTCAATATGAAGCCCTTCTTTATTGTCCCTTCAAGGTCCAGTTGTACATACTCACAGCAGGAACCAGTACGATCAGCTGCAGTCCGAGACCGGGAGCCGAGGAGTCATCAGGGGGATCCGTAAGGGACACGGGCACAGGAAAGGGCTTAGTGCTATCTTTCAATGACATCAGATCATCTAGGGCTGTATTGTTGCTCCAATTGTGTTTCTTCGGTCAGTAGAGACTCTTCTTCCTCTCCCGATCGATCCGCTGTCTGCAGGTGTCTCGCGGCTTTATCCACATTGGCAGAATCTCCGTATCTTCGGATCATCAGTGCGATGTCAGCACAGAGGGTTGTTTGAGAGTTACGCTGTGTGGAGCCTCTTTTTGCCGTTCCTTTTTGTGCTATAGCCCAAGCTGAAGAGAGGAGGTCTTTCTCTAGCTTTTCTTTTGTCAGTGGAGGCGTGGAGATACCAAGGATCTTGAGGTAGGGAGTTGCAGCAAGTAGGTCCTTAAAGACCTTGTTGAGTGGCAATTTTTGATTTTGGCTGGGTGCAGGATTTGTGCTTTAAGGCCTTTGGTTCTCAGCTGCTTATCGGCCAGAGAGTTTTTCGCTCCTCCTGCACCTCTGAAGTATGGTCGTTGTCAAGTGCTAATCTGTGGCCCTTAAAGGTGAGGTTTTTTTGTTGCCAGGCCCTCCAAAGGATGTCTTCCTTTCTTCTGTATGAGGTCAGTTGCACGATAAACGACCGGGGCCTCGCATCTGGATTTCTGGAACGAGGTACTAGGGATCGATGGGCTCGGTCTATCTCCAAATCCAGCTCCTTCGGGAGTCTGAGCGTATCCCACAAGAGGGCTTGAATGAAGGAGATGTCCGTTTCTTTCTCCTCCAAACCCTCCGGAACACCATAAATGCGGATGTTCTGTCTCATACTCCTCCCTTCAAGGTCATCTAACTGACGGTTAATCTCACGCTCTCTGGCCAGGAGGTAGAGAACCAGGCGGTCCTGTCTGTCTGTTCCATCATCTGTGTGAGCCCCAGCTCCAGCTGCTGTGTTTTATGATCAATTTGGTTTAAATCCGTGCGGAGTTCAGTGAGTGTGTGGTCTATTTTTGCAACCGTACGTGCTGTCTGCTTTATCATTTCTACGATGTCTTCTTGTGGGGGGTCACATTGTGGCGAGGCCTGCTGCGATTCCGATTGCGATCCTCGAGTCTCCGGGAGTGCCTCTATGTCTGCTTGTATCATTTCTCTTAATTTTTGCATAGGGGTGCCTGGAGGCTTTTCTGGTTTGTTTCTCTTTTGTTTGGCTGGAGATGCCATTATTTGAGAGACGATTAAAGAGAATTGTTGTGAGTAGGGTTGAGGAGCTCCTCGTCTAAAGCACCATTTCAGTCGGTGACGTCACCGGAAGTCGACTAGCATGACTTTGACTCCTGGCACCGCCATTACCGCTGGGCTCCCTCCTGACACCGCCTATGGTACTGGGACAGGTAATGTGTCTGCCGTTGCTTCTCTTGGGATCTCTGTGGTCTCCTCCCCAGAATCGGAGGATGGCCAGCATGATCCAGACTAGCAGCCGAGTTCCCTGGAGCTACACACACTCCCCAGACTCAGCAAGAGGTCTTCTTCTTGATCCAGTTCTCAGGCTGGCACCACTCCTCTCTCTGCTGGAGCCGTGGATGTCTCCAGTGCCATTCTGGGTGGTGGTGCCACTTTTGGTGCCACTTCTGAGGGCGGCGCCACTTTGGAGGTTGGTGCTGCGTCTGACACCGCTTCCGATTTTGGGGCCACCTCTGATGGCAGCACCATTGTCAGTGCCACAGCTGATGACTGTGCCTCGGTTGGTGCCGCTTTGGGTGACAGTGCCACCTCTGTTGCTGTTTCCATCGCTGATGCCATCTTCGGTGCCATGTCGGCCATTGGTGCTGACCCAGAATCCAAGGGGGAGTTGGAAACTGACCCGGGTGCCAGTTTTTTGTTTCCCCTTTCCTCAGAGCAGTGGCTGAGGTAGGGCAGGGCCTCTCTCGACGGGCAGGTCCCAATCCTCTGAGTCGGGTGGGGGGAGCTTCGTCTTGAGTCACACTCTGTCCTGATGGCCTCTGCCACGCCAGAACAGAACCTGGGCATTGGTATGGGCTCCCCTCTCTGGCTAGGGGCCAGAGCCCTACTGTGAGTCAGGACAGGAGCCACCCTTCTAAGCCTGTATGACTCAAATCTTCCCACCAGGTGTCTCTCCCCCCCCCCGGCGGTCACCACCCTGTTGGCTCGGAGACGGTTGAGCAACAGTCAGTGACTGGGCAGCGCATCCCCTTCCCTAGGGAAGGGTCCCCTGCTTGCCTCTACAGCCTTAGCAGAGGGGTGTCAGTCTCCCAGGACCATTCTGCTCCACCTCCTTCCTCTCTGCCTCCACCGCCCCTTCTCCCAGGTCTTTCTGGTCCATTGGGGCCCCTCACCTAGGAACAGTATAGAGCAACAGCGAGTGCATTCCCCATTTATTTTAGGGCCATAGATGAGATGTTTTTTCCACCTCCTTTCTTGGCATCGTCGCATCCTGTACAGAGCCCTTCCACATCATCGGCTTCCTCCGCTGAGGTAGAGGACTTTTCCTCTCCGCTTTCGTCTGATGCTGACTATACAGAGTATCAGCAGCTCCTCATGACAGTGTTGGAGGAGCTCCACCTTCCCCCATCGTTAGAACACAATCCTGTGCATGAGACACTGGCATTCCAGGGGGAGGGGGATACAGTCAGGAATCCGTGGTGATCCTTTCATGAAAGAGTCGCACAGCACCTGGCAACTTCCCGCTTCCCTTTTTCCAGCCCCTTGGGACTGCCAACGCAGATATTGCGCCCCCCCCCAGGTTTCTAGGAGCTATGCCCCATCCTGTGTCTGGATTAGAGTTGCTGGATACCCCTTTAGGGCATCTGCACCTTTCAAGACACCGCCCCCAGAGGCTGGCTCCACGGAGTTTCATTGCTGGGGCAGAAGGGTCTTCTCTTCAGCACAGCTGTTGCTCTCGATCTCTGCACATAAGGGGCACATAGTAGCATATGAAAGGTGCCTGTGGGCTATGCTGGGTTAGATCCTGGTGGCCATGCCTGATAGTGAGGCAATCAGGCAAGCCATCACCATTTCTACCCATGGCTTGGAGCAGGCGAGACACCAAGCGAGGGCATCTTATGATGCCAACACTGTAGCCTCCAGGTTTGTAGGAACCGCATTCTGCATTAGGCGGACGGCATGGCTCCACCTATCCCAGTTGTCACCCTTGGCCTGGTGTAGGGTGATTGCCTCACCACTCCAGTGGGTCTGATTCTGCTCCTGCAGGATCAGGTGAGAGCTATCAGGGCACCCTCCTCCTGTGAGCTAGGAGCCTCGACCTGGCCCTGGCTAGTCACAGGTCTGGCCAGACCTGTGATGGCTCCCTCCTTTTTTGAGTCCCCCACAAGAGGTTGAGGGAAAGTTTACCCTCGGAGAGGTGCCAGCTCCACAGACGTGGTGCTTGGTACTCACCCTCCAGTGGTGAATGGTGAAGATTGATACAGGTAAGATATGAAAATTACGTACCTACCATAATTTTTGATCATCCTGTATATCTTCATTCATCACTGCTTCCCACCCACCATCCCTTCTTGGGCCTCAGCTTCCTGGGCAGTGCCTCCTCCCTGCTTGCCTTCCCCTGAATTGAGGCCAGTTGTGGGCATAGTGCTGCTGGCACCTCCCGGTCCATTGATCATTCTCTGAAGGAACAGGGGCCCACCTCTGGGGGATGACAAGCAGGGGCTCTTGCCCTCATTGGCCAGGGGCTCCTCTGAGCTCCGTACGACCTGGAGGGGTCATCCCTGGGGCAGCATTCTGTGCCAGAGTCCCTGGTCCTGGGACATCTCCGTTTTGTGTGGGACACTATTTGCCACTCTAGGGTCCTGGGCCAGGTTGGCGGGGCTCTGAGGATCCCTACCTTCTCCTTCCTCTGTCTCTGGGGTCATACGTGCCTTTGAGATAGCAGGGCCAGCCCTTTAAAACTAATTTCCACGGTCATTAAGGGAGGCTCCTTCTGTTGAGATTTTCAAGCAAGGCCTTAATGCACACCTGTTCAGACAAATATTTGATGTTCACTGATTTTAAGGGTTTTATAGTTTTATTATTTAGAATTTTGTATTATCTGACTCTGATTTTAATTGTTATAAATTGTTTTAATCTGTTGCACCTCTTTGTGAAGCGCCCAGAGCCCTACTTACTTTACTTAATTACATGGTTTCTTTACACTCGTATGCGCATCCAGTGGGTATCCATGGGGCAAGATCCTTCCAATCCCTTACTTCTTGCTGAGGTAAACCCTATCTCCTCCTCCTGAGGGTGGATCTAGGTGCTGCTACCTCTCCACTAGATCTTAAGAAAGGCTGATTTAGAAGGTGACCCCTTCCCTTGGGCCAGAAGGACCATGCCCCAGGGTCGATCATTTTACCCTCACCCCTATGGGGTTGGCCAGGGAAGGAGAGAAACAGAAGCAGGAAGAGAGAGAGAGAGAGAGAGAGAGAACAGATTGCACCCCGGGGATTGAGAGATCTGACTTTTCTACTCCAGTGGGCATTCTTTGCCCCGCTTTGTAAGCTCTTTGTCCAATCCTTGGACCCTTCACAGTTCTAAAAGTGAGGAATGGTTAGAGTGGATCTCCTTCTCTTAAGCCTCAGGCAGTGGTTGAATCCCTGCAGTTGTATCTATAGGGGTCTTTTCCCCTCTGTTTTTTTTTTTCTTTCATCCATCTTTTTCACTCTTCCTCCCTCTCGACTCCTTCTTTACTCACTGTCTCTCTCTCTCTCTCTCTCCTTTCTTACCCTTTCTCTCCCTCCAATCCTTTCAACCCCTTCCAGCCTGTCCAGTGGTTGGGGTCCACCTCCTACAAACTTAGGGCCTATCCACTCTTCTGGTCAGCTTATACCTCTGTAAGTTTACATCCATTTCTTTTTCTGTCCCTTGGGCTCCCTTGTCCCACCCTCCCCCCTTTCTCTGTCTCTACTTTCAAGTACCTGAAGGGAATCAACAAAGTTCAAGACGGGAGCATCTTAGAGAAAAAGATGTGCAAGAACAAGGGGGCACAGTTTGAAGATAGAGGGAGGAGGGCTCAGGGGCAACGTCAGAAAGTACTTTTTTCACAGAGAGGGTGGTGGACACATGGAACCACCTTTCTGAGGAGATCGTGGGGTCAAAAACAGTGGGGGAATTCAAGAATGCATGGTACAGACATAAGGCAATCATAGTGAAGGGTAGGCGGAAGTAGGCTGTTGGTTAACTAGAATCTGCTGCTTATCCAATACATAGAGAATGGGCAGACTAGATGGGCCAAGCGGTCCTTATCTGCTGTCAAAAGTCTCTGTTTCTCTATTTTCCTCTCTGGCAAGCAAAACTGAGGTGGTGGGGGGCATCTATTACTGGCCAACCCACAAGCACCACATAGTACATAGATACATACACAGATACTGTCAGCAGATAAGAGCCTATGGCCCACCCAGTCTGCCCATTTGAGCTTGTAAGATCACTTTAAGTTTGTCTAGAAGTCTGTTGCCCCTTACCCCTGACCTCCAGGATTCCCATGTCTAGCCCATGCATTCTTAAATCCCGTGATTGTTTCAGCCCCCACCACTTCCTCAAGCAGGGTGTTCCACTTGTCCACCACCCTTTCTGTGAAGAAGTTCTTCCTCACATTTCCTCTGAATCACCCTCCCTCCAACTTCATCCCATTTCCTCTAGTCCTGGAACATATTTTTCGCTGGAAAATGGTGTTTCTAGGGACGTAGGTATGTTGTTTTATCCACACTGTCTGGTAGTCACCGGAAAGTCTCATAGCTGGATCCTCCCACCCACCCGGGTTGTATATCCCTCAGCTCCGCTCCTGATGCCAGATCTTCCTTTCCGCTGGAAGAAGTAGGTTATCTCTTTACTGCTCCCGTGCTGAGTAGGCCTTGGCGTTCAGATCTTTGGATTTACTTCCAAGTCTCAAACTTAAACTCATCAGATCTTACTTCGAGACACAGCTCTTGCAGCAGATAACACCATTAGGACTGAAGCCGGCAGGCGTCAGGACCCCACGGAAAACTTCTAGCTAGCTGTCTTCAGCGGGGACCGCTCCCGACGTCGGTTCCGCCTCCGACGTCAGGCGCTGAGTACATAAGAAGCGGTCCCGCCAGATTCCCCAGTTCTTTCCCGCTGCGACTTTCAAAGTCTCGACCCTTCGGTTCCACTCTAACGCGACGCGTGGTAAGTTTTTCCTTTGGAAAATTTGTTTTTCTTGGTCAGTTTATTGTCTGATGTCCTCTCCAACCTCCGTCATTCTTGAAGTGCGCCTGTGAAGCAGATCCCTTTAAGGATCCGCATTCGCCTGGGTCCGGTGCCTAGACCCAGACCCACGACACCGGTCCTGCTCCTTTGCCAAGGTTTCAACAGCAGAACCCGGATCCGTCGCAGAAGGCCCTACAGGCGTTCCTGCTCGAGGAACAACTCAATACCATAGCCTCAAAGGGATTCTTGGAGAAGACCACAAACATTCGAGAGAAGCATAGGGAGAAGGCCCTTCCAGGTCCCCATCTAGGGCCTCTGATTCTCGTAGCTCCGGCTCCAGGTCCGACCGCTCGCCTTCCCGGGCCAGTTCTCAGCCTCCCCCTGCTGCGGTGAGAAAATCTTCGGGCTCCTCTTCTCAGGCCAAGACTTCCAGGCCTCCTTCGTCTTCCAAGGCCCTGGTCAAGTCGGGGGACCGCCACCATCATCATAAGTCTGGTTCTCGCCATTCTGAACCCGTCAGGTCTGCCTCCTTGCCTCCTCCTCCCCAGCGGAAGACCAAGGAGCTCACCTCTCTTAAGAGACCATCGGACCCGACATCGGCCTCTCGCCACAGGTCCCCAGAGCCATCGACCGCCAGACGACCGTCGCCGGCCAAGCCTCCGCACCCCCCGGACACGGTAGGGGCCGATGTCGTGCCTGTCGGATTGAAAGAGGACCCGGCGCCTCCGACGGCGTCGGTCAGAGACTATTACAGAGGAGGTTGCACAGCCGAGGACCAGACGGGCGACCCCGGTCCTGTCGAGCCTCCCAGGGAACCCTCCCCACAACCCGAGGCCCCTGCGGAGCCGACGCCGGAACCCGACGACCGACCACCGGTGCCCGGTCCGTCGTCGGGTCTTTCTATCTCAGAGGTTAAGGAGCTTTTCACTTACTGGTGGGATACCATCAAAAAGGACATGGTCCCCACCCCACCTCCTCTCCCACCTCCTCCTCCTCCTTCTAGACCGGTTACCCCTTCGGTTCCTGCGCCCCCTTCTCCATCCGTGTCTGCAGGCCGGTTATCTCCTCCCCAGGAGCCCTCCAAGGGGGAGACCAGATAAAAGGAGACCTCCGTCCAGATCCTCTTCTGGGTCACCCAGCCCTAAGAGACCCAGAAGACGCCGCCGTTTGCCTTCGATGGAGGACACGGGATCAGAGTTTTCAACAGGATCTAGATCCCCATCTCCCTTCCACATCCCTCTCCGGACCCACGTGAGCTTCCAAGGTCTCCTCCGGATGACCCTTCGTTCTCGGACATCATGAGACACATCCAAGAGAACATGGGATGGGATGCGGAAGAGTTAGACCCCGAAAGGCTACGCCTTGCGAAATATCTTCAGCAGAAGGACCCCAAGCCTGTGGTGGTGCCACCCTTAGTAGACACTTTCGTGGACGTCACCAAGGCAGCGTGGAAGCGTCCACATTCACTCCCGGCGATGCCGAAGAAAGCTGACCGCCTGTACAAGGCTCCAAAGAAGACCAGTACTTGGCTCAGCATCCTCAGGCCGACTCTCTGGTCATAACAGCCTCTCATGACCGGTCCCAGAGACTGCAACATTTGAGCACTCTGCCACCGGACCCAGAGTCCAAACAGCTGGCGCTATGGGTAGGCGCAGGTATGCTTCCGCTACTTGCACCATTAGATCCCTGAATTACTTGACCCACATGGTGCAGTTCTAAAATGCCCTGTGGGAGCAGGGTCTGGATCTGGCTGAGAAGTTGCCAGAAGGTGAGCAGAAGGAGGAGATGTTGCAGCTCCCAGGACCGAGTTCGGACGTGGGGACCCAATGCTATGAGCAGCGTGTGACTCTGGGACTCCTCCTTGACAGCAGCTTCAGGTGTATGCCTCCGGAGGCACTCTTGGCTCCGTGTCTCCGGCTTTACCCCGGACGTCCAGAAAAACATCATGGACGCCTCATTCGAGGGAGAAGTTCTCTTTGGTAAGCCCTTTGAGAAGGTCATCACCAAGCTTAAAGAGGCCGGGAAGGCGGTGAGGTCGGTCCAGGCGATGTACCGACCGAGGCTTAGTTCCTTTCATAGGAACCAAAGCCTTTTTCATGGATGGGCACAGAGACAACAGTCCCACACCGGTCCACAACAGAGGGGCTCCAGTTCCCACAGAGCCCAGGGTAGACAGCCCGTGGGCCGAGGTCAATGCCCAGCTAAACCGGCCCAGCCCGCAGGCCCCTCCGCCGCCACAGCCTGACTCCTTTCCGGCCCCCGCCCCTCAGGGTCAACGGGACATCAAAGGTGGAGTCGATTGCTAATTACCTGCCAGGATGGCAGTCCATAACCACCGACCGGTGGGTTCTTCAGTTGATCGAAAGAGGCCACTTTATAGAATTCGCAGAAAAGCCACCCTCGAGGCCTCCTCTGCTCTCCCGTTACTCAGGTCAGCACAAGCTACTGATCAGACAAGAAATACTTGCCTCCTGCAAAAGGGGGCGACAGAGTATGTCCCAGAGAACCAGAGAGGATACGGATATTACTCCCACTTCTTCCTGGTTCCAAAGAAAACAGGGGACTTCCGTCCGATTCTGGACCTCAGCGACCTCAATATGTCGGTCGCCTACAAAAGATTCCGCATGGTGACTCTTCCGGGTCTTATTCCCATGCTAAAGGGGGATGCATTTTTAGCGTCCCTAGACATGCAGGATGCATACCTGCACATCCCTGTAGCTCAAGCGCACAGGAGGTTCCTGTGCTTCGAGTTTCTCGGCCACCATTTTCAATTCCGAGCACTTCCATTCGGACTGTCATCGAGCCCCAGGGTTTTACCAAATGCATGGCAGTCGTGGCGCGCCTCAAGGAGACAGGGCCATTATGTGTTCCGTACTCGACGATTGGGTTCTCATGGCCTCCAGAGAGGCGTTGTTAATGGCTATCACGGGTACCCAGGATCTGTTTCAGTCTCTGGGCATCTTAATCATTCACGAGAAGTCCTCCTGGTACCGTCGCGAAACTGCAGTTCATAGGCGAGTCCTGGACACCGTTCAGGGAAGAGCGTTTCTTCCAGGCGACAGAGCGGGCGCATCAGATCCCTCATCAGGGATCTTTAATCGAAAGACCGTCCCAGCCAGGTCGGTCCTTGAGCTTGCTCAGACACATGGCTGCGGCCATTTCCGGCCCGTCCCTTCGCAAGGCTCACATGCGGGTAACTCAGTGGATGCTCAGGTGCAATGGGACCAAAGGCAAGACCATATGCAGCATCCAGTCAGAATCACGAGCATGGTGATTCGAGACTGGCAATGGTGGCTAGACCCAGGGACACTCTCTACTGGTGTGCCGTTTATAGCGCCGTCTCCGGAGGTAATCCTCACCACAGACACCTCAGGACTAGGGTGGGGAGCACACCTGGATGGGGTGAAGTCCCAGGGAACGTGGACCCCTCAGGAGGCTCACCTTCATATCAACGTTCTAGAGATGAGGGCGGTCCTTTATGCCCTGCAGGCATTTCAGTCAGAGATCCCGCCAAGTACTATCCTGCTCCAGACAGGCAACACGGCGGTGATGTATTACCTCAACAAACAAGGAGGTGCACACTCTTACCCCCTTTGCAGGGAGGCTATGAGGGTGTGGGATTGGGTAATCCGACACAGCGCGAACCTGATCACAGTACATGTTCCCGGGATGGACAACACAATTGCAGACGGCCTGAGTCATTCCCAGGCCAGAGTCCACGAGTGGGAACTTCTTCAGGAGGTAGCAGAGGATCTGTTTCTTCGATGGGGAACTCCAGAATTGGACTTGTTCGCTTCCCCATCCAACGCAAAACTGCCCAATTTTTGCTCGCTAGATCCAGGGCCTGGTGTTTTCTGGCAAGACGCGTTGTCCCTCTCCTGGGCGGACAGATTCCTCTACACTTTCCCTCCCTTCCCATTGATCCAGAGAGTTCTTCTCAAACTGCGCTGGGAGCATGCAACAATGATCCTGGTGGCTCCTTTCTGGCCCAGACAGATCTGGTTCCCTTTGCTAATACCGCTATCCCGGGAACCCCGCTCCCGTTGCCATTCAGCTCCCATCTCTTGTCTCAGGAGGAGGGTTCACTGGTCCACCCGGACTTACGCTCACTGAACCTGCATGCATGGCTCCTAGAGACATAGCCATTTTGAGACACGGGGTCTCGCAAGAGGTTGCGGAAGTTCTTTCTGCAGCCAGAAAGCCAGCAACGGATGCGACGTACGCCATGAAATGGCGCCGTTTTTGTCTATGGTCGCAAGCACGCGGCCTTTCCCCTTTAGGTTGTCCGGTGAAAGCGGTGTTAGAGTACCTGCTCTCCCTTTTCCGTTCGGGTCTTGCCCACTCCTCTATTAAGGTGCACCTCTGTGCCATTTCAGCTTATCACCTTCCGGTGGGACAGCGCACAGTGGCACAATTAGATGCCTGTCGAGAATTCCGAGAGGGTGTTACATCTTAGGCCACCCATTAAAGACCCAGTGCCTCCATGGGACTTACTCTTTGTCCTGGAGCAACTCACGCTCTCCCCTTTGAACCTGCCGGGAGATTGCGAGCTGCGTTTTCTGTCGTGGAAAACGTTGTTTTTAGTTGCTGTTACGTCAGCGAGAAGAGTTTCCGAGCTTCATGCTCTCATGTGTAAGGAGCCTTATTTGGTTTTTCACCAGGACAGAGTATCCCTGAGGACAAATCCTAAATTCTTGCCTAAGGTGGTCTTCACACTCACTCTCAATCAGGACATTGACCTGCCTGTCTACTTCCCTAATTATTCTAATAGAGGAGAGGCGCTGCTCCACACCCTGGATGTTCACCGCAGCTTAAGGTACTACCTGAGCAGAACTAAGCAGCTTCGTAAGTCGGAGCAACTTTTCGTTTCCTTTACTGAAAGGATGATGGGCCAGCCAGTATCGAAACAGTCCCTTTCTCGCTGGCTTGTCCAGTGCATATCATACTGCTATGATATCAAACAAAAGCCCCTCCCGGGATCAGTCCGGGGCCATTCCACTAGGTGAGTGGCCACCTCCTTTGCAGCACTTCGTAACGTCTCCATCTCTGCCATTTGTGCTGCAGCCACTTGGAGCTCTGTACATACCTTTATCAGGCATTATAGCCTGGACATTGCTTCACGGCGAAGAGCCGGCTTCGGCCTGGCTGTGCTACAGGGTCTCCTGTCCTAGAATCAGGACTTGGAATGAACTTTCTAGTTTCCTCCTCCCAGAGTGTTTGCAAGCACTACTGCTTGGGAATCAGTCCTAATGGGTTACCTGCTGCAGGGCTGTGTCTCGGTAAGATGGTACAGTTCACGTAAGAACTTACCGTAACAGTAGATCTTCGAGAACAGCTCTTGCAGCAGGTACCTTCCCGCCCACCTTCCCCCTTGGAGGAGGCATGGCTTCTCGAGCCTTTTAACAGGGACTTATACCCCTTTGTCTTCTGACGGTGGATCCTCGGTCTCCAATTTTGATGTCATCCTGTGGCCGGAAGTCTCCAGCGGGAGAACTGGGGAATCTGGCGGGACCACCCCTTATGTACTACACCTGACGTCGGAGGCGGGACCGACGTCGGGGGCGGTCCCCGCTGAAGATAGCTAGCTAGAAGTTTTCCGTGGGGTCCTGACGCCTGCGGCGTTCAGTCCTAATGGTGTTACCTGCTGCAAGAGCTGTTCTCAAAGATCTACTGTTACGGTAAGTTCTTACGTAACTGTACTTTTCTTCTGCACAATCTTCGATCGCCACTGCGATACAGGATAGTCCTCGCCCAAGTTCCGCCAGTGCCCCTGCTGGCAGAAGTTGTCTTGCACCAACCCGCACGCCATGTGCGTTCATTGCCTGGGGCAATTCGGGAAACCAAGTCCAACTTCTATCGCTCTGAACTCGACACTGCCTCCAACTGCCCTACCAAATTCTGGTCCACAATAAAAGAACTTTCTGGTAATACCACAGGAAACACTCTCCCCTCAAAAATTATTTCTGACAATGTAACTATCAAAAACAATAAAGAGATACTACAGGCTTTCAACAATCACTTTGCTACTGCAGGGCTAGCTTTTGATAACTCACCTGCACACAACCTACGCTCCCAGCTTACCGCGCAACCTTCAGAATCTAGCCCCTCAGATGCAGTCTTTTCATTCTCTCCTGCCTCACTAAAAGAGGTCGAAGATCTCCTCCAGTTGGACACCAGAAGAAGTGCTGGCGCTGCCACCTTCGATCCATACTACCTAAAGATTGCCTATCATGTCTTGGCCGTACCTATTACGCATCTATTTAGCTTGTCACTTTCTCAAGGGACCCTCCCTAAACTGTGGAAGACTGCACATGTTATTCCGTTGTTTAAATCCGGAGATCCCTGCGATCTAAACAACTACAGGCCCATCTCCCTTCTCCCGGTACTATCAAAACTTCCGGAAAAAATCGCCAATGCCCAGCTGAAATCTTTCATAGATGATACTAACCTGCTAAACCCAATGCAATCTGGTTTCAGAACTGAACATAGTACAATCATGGCCCTGGCCAAGGTGACAAATGACTGGCAGCGCAAGCTAGAGAACAAAAAATTTGTCTGCGCCGTTTTTCTAGACCTAAATAAGGCCTTCGACACTGTCGACCACAGCCTCCTCTTCCTCTCTTCATTAAAAGCTATTGGTCTAGATTCTACCTCCTTGCGTTGGTTCCACAACTACTTTTCTGATAGGCACCAACAGGTCAAGGCCGAAGGTGAACTCTCCCCCTCAAATCTGTTAAAAAGAGGCGTCCCGCAGGGATCCATCCTGGGGCCACTCCTATTTGCCATCTACATCAACAATATAGACTCCGGCATCAATGAGGCGAAAATTCATCTGTTCGCAGATGATACAGTGATCTACCTAAGCCATACAACTCCTGAAACTGCCTGTAGCGACCTGCAAGCTGACTTAATATACTTCAATACCAGCTCCTTAGTAAAAAATTGCTACTTAACGCCAAAAAGACAAAGGTGATGCTATTTTCACCTATTAACCATGCAGCCTACCCTGCTCTACTCCCCATCACCACCCTCCTAGGAGAAACCCTGGAATTTGAGCCGAAATTCAAATACGTGGGGGTCTGGCTAGACTTCAGACTCTCCTTTGCAGACTACCTGGAGGATTTGTTAAAAAAACTGAGGCAGAGACTAGGTCTCTTCTTCAGGTTAAACCGCCTACTAACTACAGAGGCCAAGAGACAGCTAGTTCGGTCTACGTTCCTTTCCCTAATTGATTACGCTGACTTTATATACAGCCAATGTGCTACTTCATACCTCGGTAAATTGAACATACTTTACCACAGAGCCCTGCACTTCATCACTGGTCTCCCCATCTCCACCCATCACTGCTCTTTATATGCGGCCGTAGGTTGGACCTCCCTACACTACAGATGAAATAAAAATGCAGCTCTCTGGACATACAGAGCTATCACTGGCAAACTTCCACAGTACATTGTTGATTGCCTGACTCTCAATATGCCTGGAACCTATGCCCTAAGAAGCTGTTCACTGATTTCTCTGAAAGTGCCCAAAGCCCTAACGCGTTTTGGGAGAGCTGCCATAGGATTCGTTCTACTGTCACTCTGGAATATGCTACAGAAATCACCGAAACTGAGGTCTCCTGTTAGTATTACTGTGTTTAAGTCCTTATACTCAAAATACATTACAGAAGCCTGCAACTGCTTCCAACAATCCTAGCTTACTTACACTCCCCTTCCACATCCTCCCTGCTTTTCCCATCCTCCTCCTTTCTTGTATCAGTGCATAACTTATCCCTGAGCCACCTACTTACCTACCGCCCTAAATCTCACCCACCTATTCCTTGTATACCCACAGCATCTCATTCCTTCGCTCCTAGTATTATCCCAGTTCCAGACACTGGCTGCCCACTTCTCCTGACACATGTCTCCCTCTTGATATACCTGGGTCTTTTTAAACTGACTATATATGACTCTTCGCTTGTAGCATCCACTTCAACTAATCTCTTCGCTGGACTATAATGCCTTTATCTTACAGGAATACTAAACCATGTATGTTGTTGTACCTGGTATACATTTTTACTGACTTGCTACCCTATTGTTATGTATACCCTTACCGACTGTCTTTTACCTGAACCCAAGTGTAGTTTTACTTATCCTGTCTATTGCAGACCTACCTGTACTGTTGTACTCTTGCATCTACTATCTGTCTGTATATAAACGCATTGTTACTTGACTTGTGTAGTGCAGGTCCACCTTGTAAATGAGCTTGCTCAATGGTGTTCGCCTGGATAAATAAAAGAATTTGAATTTGAATCACGATACCCAGGCCTGTGACATGTTGCTCGTTTCAGCTGAAAGTGCTCAACGACTGTCTTGCCCGTTTGCAGCTGGGCCGCCCAGAGAAACGGAAACTGTCAGTCAAATCAAAAGATGCCTGTTGGGTGGTGGCCGCAGGGTCCACCAAGCATTTAGAACAGATGAAGGTTTTCGAGGAGGAGGTAGCTCGGGCTGCCGAGCGGTCCTCTTTGGCATCTGCTTTCGCTCCTCTTAAACTAGGCTCTACCTTTCCAGGCTTCTTCAAGGAGTTGTGCCAGTCTCTCTCGACCCAGGAAGAGGGCCCTTCGGGCTCGCACAGCTCAGGCTCCAAGAAGGAGGAATCAGGAGACAATGGGAAGACTCACCGTCGACGTTCTTGGGACAGAGAGCGGTCTCCTACCGACCGATGAGCCGATTCCGCCCATTGAGCTGGATCCCAAGGCTCCAGTAGACCAGGAGGAGACATGGCACTCTCCAGTTCCCTCCGAGCGACCCTGTCGGTCCCAGTCTCTGTCATCTTTCTCCAGTGGGTTGTGCATGTCCCACAGGCGCCATTCTCAGTATCATAAGAAGCAGTGCCACCACTGTTCTTTCTCGGCTGAGGGGAGGCATGAACGCAAGATCTTACTTCGAGATACAGCTCTTGCAGCAGGTAACACTATTAGGACTGAAGCCGGCAGGCGTCAGGACCCCACGGAATTCTTCTAGCTAGCTATCTTCAGCGGGGACCGCCTCCGACGTCAGGCATAGTACAAAAGGGGGTGGTCCCGCCAGATTCCCCAGTTCTTTCCCGCCGTCGACTTGCATGTCTCGACCCTTCAGCTCGTTTCTTAGCGCGTGATGCACAGTTAAGTTCTTCCTTCGGGAAAAGTTAGTTTTTCCAGCCTGATTGCTGTCTGATGTCCTCTCCAACCTCCGTTGAAGGCCATCCCTCGAAGTGCGCCTGTGGGAAGCAAATCCCGTTTAAGGATCCGCATTTGGCCTGCGTCCGGTGCCTAGGCCCAGACCACGACACCCGGTCCTGCACGTTCTGCCAGGTATTCAACAGCCGGACCCAGATCCGTCGCCAGAAGGCTCTACAGGCGTTTTTGCTTGAAGAGAGGATCAAGGCCATGGACTCCTCCAGGGGAGAATCTGCAGAGAAGGCCGGCAAACACTCAGGAAAGCACAGGGAGAAGGTTTCCTCCAAGTCCCCGTCCAGGGCCTCCGACTCTCGTAGCTCCGGCTCCCGGTCCAACCGTTCGCCCTCCCGGGCCCGTTCTCAGCCTCCCCCCGCTGCGGTGAAGAAACCTTCGGGATCCTCTTCCTCTTCACAGGCCAAGACCTCCAGACCCCCATCTTCGTCCTCCAAAGCCCTGGTTAGGTCTGGGGACCATCATCATCGCCACAAGTCGGGTTTCCATCATTCTGAGCCCGACGTCAGGTCTGCCTCCTTGCCTCCTCCTCCCCCCCAGCGGAAGACCAAGGAGCTTACCTCTCTCAAGAGACCATTGGATCCAACGTTGGCTCGTCCGACATCGGCCTCTCACCACAGGTCCCAGGAGCCATCGACCGCCAGACATCCGTCGCCGGTCAGGCCTTCGCCCCCTCGGTCGTCGGCAGGGGGGCCGACGTCAACACCAGTACATTTCGAGGAAAGGACCCCGACGCCTCCTGCCGATGTCGGTCAGGAGACTATCATGGAGGAGGAGTTGACGCAGCCCGAGGACCAGACGGGCGAACCCGGTCCCGTCACACCTCCCAGGGGACCCTCCCCTCAGCCTGAGGAGCCGACGCCGGAACCCGACGACCGACCACCGGCACCCGGTCTGTCGTCGGGTCTTTGCATTTCTGAGGTCAAGGAGCTCTTCACTTACTGGTGGGATACCATTAAAAAGGATATGGTTCCCGCACCTCCTCCTCTTCCTCCTCCTCCTGCGACTCCTCCGGCTCCTGCGCCCCCCACACCATCTGGGGCTGCAGGCCGAGTACCTCCCCCCCAGGAGCCTATGGATCCTCCAAGGGGGAGACTAGACAAAAGGAGACCTCCATCTAGATCTTCTTCAGGGTCACCCAGCCCCAAGAGACCCAGAAGACACCGCCTTTCGTCTTCGAAGGAGGACACGGGATCGGAATTCTCAGGATCCAGATCCCCCTCTCCGATCCACATCCCCTCTCCGGACCCATGTGAGCTTCCTAGATCTCCTCCGGATGACCCATCATTCTCTGAGATCATGCAACATATCTAAGAGAACATGGGCTGGGATGCGGAAGAATTAGACCCCGAGAGACTACGCCTCACCAGGTATCTTCGGCAGAAAGATCCTAAGCCTGTGGTGGTACCACCCTTGGTGGACACTTTTGTGGACGTCACCAAGGCAGCATGGAAGCGTCCACACTCGCTCCCGGTGATGCCGAAGAAGGCTGACCACCTGTACAAGGCTCCTAAGGAGGACCAGTACTTGGCGCAACATCCTCTGGCCAACTCTCTGGTCATAACAGCCTCTCATGACCAGTCCCAGAGACCGCAAAATTTGAGCACCCTGTCACCGGACCCGGAGTCCAAACAGCTGGATGCTATGGGCAGGCGCACGTATGCTTCTGCTACATGCGCCATCAGATCCCTGAACTACTTGACCCACATGGTGCAGTTCCAAAACGCCTTGTGGGAACAGGGACTGGATCTGGCAGAAAAAATGCCAGAAGGTAAGCAGAAGGAGGAGATGTTGCAGCTCCTCCGCACGGGTTCGGACGTGGGAACCCAGGTGCTGCGAGGCATGTACGATTCAGCGGACTCCTCGGCCAGGCGGCAGCTTCAGGCGTATGCCTCCGGAGACACTCATGGCTCCGTGTCTCGGTTTACCCCAGGCGTCCAGAAGAATATCATGGACGCCTCTTTCGAGGGAGAAGTTCTCTTTGGTGAGCCCTCTAAGAAGGTTCTCACCAAGCTCCAAGAGGCCAGGAAGGCGGTGAGGTCGGTCCAGGCAATGTACCGACCGAGGCTTAGTTCCTTTCGTAGGAACCAAAGCCATTTCCGTGGACGGACGCAGAGACAACAGTCCCGCAGTCCACAGCAGAGGGGCTCCGGTTCCCGCAGAGACCAGGGTAGACAGCCTGCGGGCCGAAGCCAGCGCCCAACTAAGCCGGCCCAGCCCGCGGGTCCCTCAGCCGCCACAGCCTGACTCCTTCCCGGCCCCCGCCCCTCAGGATCAACGGGACATCAAGGTCGGGGGTCGTATTGCGAATTACCTGCCAGGATGGCAGTCTATAACTACCGACAGTTGGGTTCTTCAGTTGGTCGAAAGGGGCCACTTTATAGAATTCACAGACAAGCCACCCTCGAGGTCTCCTCTGCTCTCCCGTTACTCGGGTCAGCACAAACTGCTTATCAGGCAAGAGATACTTGCGCTCCTGCAAAAGGGAGCGGTAGAGTACGTTCCAGAGAACCAGAGAGGGTTCGGATACTGTTCTCACTTCTTTCTGGTTCCGAAGAAAACAGGGATCTCCGTCCAATCCTGGACCTCAAGCGACCTCAATCTGTCTAGCCTACAAGCGATTTCGCATAGTGCCTCTTCAAGGTCTGATTCCCATGCTAAAGAAGGACGCCTTCTTAGCATCCCTAGACATGCAGGACGCATACCTGCATATCCTTGTAGCTCCAGCGCATAGGAGGTTCCTGCGCTTAGAGTTTCTCGGCCACCATTTCCAGTTCCAAGCTCTTCCGTTCGGACTGTCATCGGCCTCCAGGGTCTTTACCAAATGCATGGCAGTTGTGGCAGCGTTTCTAAGGAGACAGGGCCACTACGTGTTCCCGTACCTGGACGATTGGCTTCTCATGGCCGCCTCCAAAGAGGCACTGTTGATGGCTATTCAAAGCACTCAGGAACTGTTTCAGTCATGGGCATCCTCATCAACTCACGAGTCACTCCTCGTGCCGTCCCAGAAATTGCAGTTTATAGGAGCAGTTCTGGACACGTCGGGGAGCCTTTCTCCCCGACGACAGAGCGGAACGCATCAGATCCCTCATCAAGGATCTTTCGAAGAAGAAGCCCATCCCTGCCAGGTCGGTCCTTCGCTTGCTCGGACACATGGCTGCGGCCATTCCAACCGTCCCTTTGGCAAGGCTCCATATGCGGGTGACCCAGTGGATGCTCAAGGTGCAGTGGGACCAAAGGCAAGACCACATGCAGCATCCAGTCAGAATCACGAATGCTGTGATTCGAGACTGGCAGTGGTGGCTAGACCCAGGGACACTCTCTGCGGGTGTCCCATTTATAGCGCCGTCCCCGGAGGTAATCCTCACCACAGACGCCTCAGGGCTGGGGTGGGGTGCACACCTGAACGGGGTGAAGTCCCAGGAACATGGACCCCTCAGGGCTCACCTCCACATCAACGTCCTGGAGATGAGGGCGGTCCTATATGCCCTGCTGGCTTTTCAGTCAGAGATCCCATCGAGTACTCTTCTGCTTCAGATAGACAACACGGCGGTGATGTATTACCTCAACAAACAAGGAGGCGCACACTCTTACCCCCTTGACAGGGAGGCAATGAGAGTGTGGGATTGGGTAATCCGACACGGCGCGAGCCTGATTGCAGTTCACGTTCCCGGCGTGTACAACACAATCGCGGACGGCCTGAGTCGCTCCCAGGCCAGGGTCCCGAATGGGAACTCCTTCAGAGGTAGCGGAGGATCTGTTTCCGATGATGGGAACTCCAGAGTTGGACTTGTTCGCTTCCCCATCCAGCACAAAACTGCCCAATTTTTGCTCGCTAGATCCAGGGCCTGGTGTTTTCTGGCGAGACGCGTTGTCCCTCTCCTGGGCGAACAGATTCCTCTACGCCTTCCCTCCCTTCCCATTGATCCAGAGAGTTCTTCTCAAACTGCGCAGGGAGCATGCAACAATGATCCTGGTTACCCTTTCTGGCCCAGGCAGATATGGTTCCCCTTGCTACATGGCTGTCCGGGAACCTCCGCTCCTGTTGCCTTTCAGCTCCCATCTCTTGTCTCAGGAGAAAGGTTCACTGGTCCATCGGACTTACGTTCACTGAACCTGCATGCATGGCTCCTAGAGACACAGCCATTTCGACACGGGGTCTCACGGGGTGCGGAAGTCCTTTCTGCGGAAAGCCGGAACGAACGTATACGCCATGAAATGGCGCCGCTTTTGTTTGTGGTCGTAAGCACGGACCTTTCCCTCTAGGTTGCCCGTGAAAGGTGTTAGATTACCTGCTCTCCCTTTCCAGTCGGGTCTAGCCTACCTCTATCAAGAAGTGCCTCTGCGCTATTTCTGCTTACCACTTCCGGTGGGACAGGCGCACAGTGGCACAACAGTGTTCTCGAGACTTTGCGAGGGTATTATACCTTAGGCCACCCATTAAGGACCCTGTCCCCCCGTGGGATTTACTCTTTGTCCTGGAACAACTCACGCTTCCCCCCCTTTGAACCTGCCGCAGATTGCGAGCTGCGTTTTCTGTCTTGGAAAACGTTATTTTTAGTTGCTATTATGTCAGCAAGGAGAATTTCTGAGCTTCACGCTCTTATGTGTAAGGAACCCTATTTGATTTTCCACCAGGATAGTGTGTCCCTAAGGACGAATCCTAAGTTTTTGCCTAAGGTGGTCTCCACCCTCACTCTCAATCAGGACATTGACCTGCCTGTCTATTTTCCTAAGTACTCCAATAGAGGAGAAGCTACTTCACACCCTGGATGTTCACCGCTGTCTAGGTACTACCTAAACAAAACAAACAGCCTTAGTCAGAGCAACTCTTTGTTTCCTTTGCTGAGAGGATGATGGGCCAACCAGTATCAAAGCAGTCACTTTCTCGCTGGCTTGTCCAGTGTATATCATACTGCTACAATACCAAACAGAAGCCCCTTCCGGGTACAGTCCGGGGCCATTCCACAAGGGGGGTGGCTACCTCCTTTGCAGCACTGCGTAACGTCTCCACCTCTGCCATTTGTGCTGCAGCTACTTGGAGCTCTGTACACACTTTTATCAGGCATTATAGCCTGGACATTGCCTCACGGCGAAGAGCCGGTTTCGGCCTGGCCGTGCTACAGGGTCTCCTGTCCTAGAGTCAGGACTTGGCATGGATATTTTACAATCTCCTCCTCCCAGTATGCTTACAAGCGTTATTGTTTGGAAATCAGTCCTAATAGTGTTACCTGCTGCAAGAGCTGTATCTCGAGGTAAGATAGTACAGTTACGTAAGAACTTACCGTAAGAGTAGATCTTCGAGAACAGCTCTTGCAGCAGGTACCTTCCCGCCCACCTTCCCCCTTGGAGGAGGCATGGCTTTCAGAGCCTTTGGCAGGGGCTTTTGCCCTTTCGTCTTTTGATGATGGATCCTTGGTCTCCCTTTCTGATGTCATCCTGCGGCCGGAAGTCTCCGGCGGGAGAACTGGGGAATCTGGCGGGACCACCCCCTTTTGTACTACGTCTGACGTCGGAGGCGGGACCGACGTCGGGGGCGGTCCCCGCTGAAGATAGCTAGCTAGAAGAATTCCGTGGGGTCCTGACACCTGCCGGCTTCAGTCCTAATAGTGTTACCTGCTGCAAGAGCTGTTCTCGAAGATCTACTGTTACAGTAAGTTCTTAAGTAACTGTACTTTATGTCGGTGCTATGAGGGCCTCATTTGGCAACAGTTGGCTCTGGTTGGTCAGAAGCCGACACCGGCTCACACCCCGGCTATTATCTGGTTGTCACCATCCCAGCCGTTGCCTAAGTCTCCAGAGTTTCCGGAGCCGGTCGACTCCACCTCTCCGCCCCCAGAGCCGATGAAGACAATTCCAGCTCAGTCTAAACTGGCCTCTCCACCAATCGTGGTGGAGCCGCCACTTCATCAGCCACCATCGGGGGCTCCATCCAAGGAGTCTCAGTCAGCTAAGGGGCTTCCCCATCAGCTGTCGGTCACTCTCATACCTGACAGTCTGTGGCGGGTCAGAGGTGACACGGGTGGTAGGCCACTGTACGGGGACGCTTCGGAGTCGGACGACAACTCCTCGCTCCACTCCCGTCCGGTCGATGCGGAGTTGGTTGGGGATTTCACCACGGAGGAAGGCCCTTCATCCTTCTTGGGCATCCTCCGTCTCATCTCCAAATCTATGGGGATGCAGTTGGAGCCCTTTCAGAGTGGGCGTGCCCCCTTACCGATATCCTGGATCAAGAAGATTCCTGTGGAGGCCTTCCTGTGGCGAGACTGTTGTTAGGTCGGTCCTGAAACTTTGGCAGCAATCTGCTTCCTGCCCCACACCATCTGCCCGTATAGCCTTCAAATATGCGGTGCCCATCTGTTCTCTTTCAGAGTTCAAGGAACACACCTTGGCCGAGGGGTAGTGACCGATTCCATGTTCCGGCATTCAGGTCATAAGGACGTGGATAAACCTTCGGACAATGAGTCCAAGAAGTTGGACTACTCTGTATAATGGTTTACGCTGCCTCCTTGCTCGGTCTCTGCTAGGCAAGCTTGGCTGTCATCATGGTACATTTCTCCCATGCCCTCTTAGGGTCCCTGGATGAGGTGCTTCCTCATCTCCCCTAAGACCTCCAGACCACAGTCAAGCAGGTCCAGGAACAGGGTTGTGCTGTAGCCAAACAACTCCAGACGGCCCTGGATATTGAGGACTCTTGTGCCCGCTCGTTGGCAGCCACCCATCGCCATGCACCGTAGGGCCTGGCTGAGGATCTCTACCTTTACGACAGATACCTAGCATAAGCTGACAGATGTTCCCTTTCTGGGTACCAACTTGTTTGGGCCTGGAGTTGACAGTCACCTCCAGCACATAGAGAAGTCCAGTGCCACCTTGGACTCTGTCCAGTTCGTCCAGAAGGACTCTAAAGGCCTCAAGCAGCAGAAGCGTAAGCCCTTTTGGCCTTCCACCCTTGCAGCCAAACCAGCCCAATACCATTCTGGGCAGCAGGCTCAGTCTTGGCACCTCCGGCCCAAGTCAGTGGCTTCAGTGCCCTGAAGCCCGAAGGCAAAGGTCCCATCGGCTCCTCGGCCAGGTCCTCCTCCGCCAAGCCTGCATAGTGACGGGATGGGGGTTGCCAACCCCATACCCATCACACCTACCCTGGGTCCACCCGTGGGGGGCCAGCTCTGCCACTTTCTTTCCGCCCGGTCCGCTGTTACCATGGACAGGTGGGTTCTGGAGGTGGTCTGTCAGGATCTGCCTCTGGAATTTGACAGTACCCTCCAAGCCGAGCCTGTGCCCCACAGGAGGTCTTGATATCTGCAGACACTTGGTCGGCTCTGTGTGCTGACATAGCCCAACTCCTCCACAAGGAGGTGGTGGTCAGAGTAGCAGATTCTCCTGTGCACCCAGGGTTTGCCTCCAGGTACTTCCTGGTGCCAAAACGGACAGGGGGCTGGTGCCCTGTTCTAGATCTACATGACCTGAACAAGTTTCTAACAGTTCTGCACTTTCAGGATGGTGACTCTGTCCCAGATAATACTGTCTCTCAAGCAGGACACGTGGTTCTGCTCTCTGGATTGTCAGGACGCATTCTTCCACATCCCAATCTGTCTGTCCCATGGAAGGTTCCTCTGCTTCCCAGCAGGAAACCTGTACGAGTTCTAGGCCATGCCATGCAGCCCCCAGGATCTTCACCAAATTCGTAGTGGTGGCAGCACACCTGAGGCGTTGAGGGGTCTGGGTGTACCCCTACCTGGATGACTGGTTGATAGCAGGTCCCTCCAGGCAGGAGGCGGAGCGGTCCAGGGATCTGGCCCTTCGGACCTGCATCGACCTGGGCCTCCTCATCAACCAGGCCAAGCCAGAACACCCACCCACGCAGCTGATCAGTTTCATTGGGGCAGAGCTTGATTCTTGCTGAGCCAGAGTCAGGCTCCCAGCGGACAGAGTGGAGGTTCTCTCCTCCTATGCCCAGTCATTTCTAGTTAGGCACTTGTGCCCTGCCCGGGACTTCCTGAGCCTCTTGGGTTACATGGTGGCCTGCACCACAATGATCCGTTGGGCCCAGTGGCATATCCAGTCAGTGATCCCAGCACAGTGGTCATTTCGACCGGCTAGTCACAGTGACCCAGAGGATGTGGGATGCTGTCCAGTGGTGGACTGTCCTGGAGCATCTGTAAGAAGGGATCCCATTTGTCCACCTGAGCCAATGGTCACCCTAATGACCGATGCCTCTCTCATGGGCTGGGGTGCCCATCTAGAAGAACACAGAGTCCACGGGCTCTGGACCCCCGAAGAGTCCCGATGCCATATCAACTTGCTGGAACTCCGAGCAGTTCGGCTGGCACTGACTGCGTTCGCACCATTTGTTCGGGGTCAAGTAGTTCAAGTCCAGACAGACACCATGACCATGTACTATCTCAGCAAGCTGGGAGGGACGCGTTCCTTGTCTTTGTTCAAGGAAGTGCTCCACACTTGAACCCTAGTGCTCAGCCTGGAGGCGGATTTCCTAGCCATCCATGTAGCAGGAGCCTCCAGTCAGTTGGCGGATGCCCTCAGCCGGTCGGGCGAGGCATCTCACAAGTGGTCCCTCCACTCGGAGGTAGTTTACAGTCTGTTTGTTCTCCCAGTGGGGCATCCCTCAGGTGGACTTGTTTGCCTCCAAGGAGAATGCAAAGCTGAGGCTGTATTGTACCCGCCACTCTTAGCAAGGCTCTCTAGGGGGATGCCTTCTCGAGGCCGTGGACCCCAGGCCTCTTCTATGCCTTACCTCAACTTCCCTTGATCCACAAAGTGCTGCTCAAGGTCAGAAGGGACAAGGCACAGGTGATCCTGGTGGCTCCAGACTAGCCCCGCCAGTTTTGGTACCCAGATCTCCTCAGCAACAGGCTCCTGAGGTGTCTTCCAGCATGCCCAGACCTACTTTCCATCAACCAGGGGAAGGTACTCAATCTGGACTTTCAATCCCTGCACCTGATAGTCTGGTTCCTGAGCGGCTAGAGTTCCAGGCTTTGGGTCTCTCTGAAGGTGTCTTCACAGTTGTGGAGTTCCCTCGAAAGAAGTCAACCAGAAAATGCTATGCCTTCACATGGAAGAGAGTCTCCATTTGGTGTCAGGGTAGGGGGTTGGACCCTTTGACCTGTCCAGTGGCCAGCATTTTGGACTACCTGTGGTCTCTCTCCAAAGGGGGACTTCAGTTGACGACCCTTAAGGTGCACCTGGTAGTCATCTCCGCTTACCTGGCGCAGGTTGGTGGCACAGGAGACAGGGGTCTGGCACTTTTTCAAGGGATTAGATCACATATTCCCTCCGGTGCATGAACCTCCACCTCTGTGGGATCGGTTGCTGGTACTGACAAAGCTAATGGACAAACTATTCGAACCGATGCACAAGTGTGAGATGTCACATTTGTCATGGAAGACCACCTTCTTGGTGGCCATTACGTCAGCCAGAAGGATTGGGGTGCTCCAGGCGCTTTCGATGAAGTCTCCTTATCTGGTCTTCCACAGGGACAAGGTTGTCCTGCGCCCCAACCTGAAGTTCCTCCCGAAGGTTGTGTCGGAGTTTCACCTGAATCAGGTAATGACTCTTCCGATATTCTACCCAAATCACACCTCGGATGCTGAACACAGGCTCCATAATTTGGAACTGAGGCGAGCGCTCACCTACTACAAGAGTGCACAGCTGGAGTTCAGGGAGAGGTTCACCAGCTGTTTGTCACCTACGCTGAAGCTGCACCTGGCAGACCTGCAGCCAAGTGGATGATTGGCAGAAGGATTACATCATGCATTGATCTCTGCTATAGGTTGACGGGTAGGGAGCCTCCCGGAGGGCTAAGGGCTCATTCCACCTGCCATACCGCCGCATCGGTGACCACTTCTAGGGACGGCCCTATCCAGGAAATCTGCAGGGCTACTACCTAGAAGTCAGCACCCACCTTCATTTTCCATTACCTTGTCAACTTTGAGTCACACCGGAATGCTGGTTTTGGGGCCTCAGTTCTCCAGTCTGTGTTCCCCAAGCAGGGTGCGTGTGCGCACCTTGTCTCCCTCCTCCAGGAGGACTGCTAGAAGTCTGCCAGACAGTGTGGATAGAACAATATATCCATGTCCCTAGAAAAACAGGTTACTCACCTGTAACAGTAGATCTTCCATGGGGATAATCTCTTGCAGCAGGTAATACACTTGGGTCATCGCCAGAGGGCTCTGTGGTGCATGGCAGCTCTCTTCCAGCAGTCTTTTTCCAGAGGCTGACCACACATGACATCATCATCCTGCTTCTGTATAAGAGTGGGCGGTCCCTGGTATCCTCAGTTCATTTTCCCGCCGTCTTCAGCGCGCTCGCAGCAGCTAGTGCTTGTGAAGCAGTCATCGACAAGAACTTGAGCTGGGAATGGAGTTTCCCTCCATTTCCAATCTTCATCAACGAATGTCCAAAGAATCTTTATTTTATTTTATTTATTTATGACTTTGATGACCGGGTGAGTGCACTGATCCCAGGGACCATTTTCAGGCACGACCCGGGCCATAACACATGGCGCAAGGTGACAGTGGAGTACAAGGTAACAGTAATACACATGAAACAGGTTTGATACAAGCAACAATAGTAGACACAATATACAGGTTTGATGCATAGGTTCATTTGAGAACAGTGAATACAAGGTTTCAATATTAAACATGAAAAGACTTAGTACAAACAAACAAATCGTAGGCACAGTGTACAATGTGAGACTGCATTGTCCAGTGAGCAAGTAATACACAGAATACTCAGTAAAAAAAAAAATGTATATACAATACGTACAGGCAAGGAAGTCAAATATTACTGTGAAAAATGTAATATAACAGTTGTAGGCAAGAGAGTTGACTAGTGTGGGTAGGTGGGTAACCCCTGGGCTGGGGAGTTGACTAGTGTGGGTTGGTGTGAGACCCCTGGGAGCATCAGCAGGATGAGTTTTCCAGGAACCAGGCTTTAAGGTGGGACTTGAAACTGGAGTGTGTGTCAGTGGAACGGAGTTCAGCCGGTAGTTTGTTCCACTGCAAGGGGGCAGCTGCAGACCAAGCTCTGCTACCCATGTTGGTGGATACCCTAGAAACAGCTAGAGGGGGAGTACCATTTGAGCGGAGGTTGTGGAGGAGTGTTTGGGTTTTCAGAAAGGCAGATCTTACTTCGAGTGGGAGCTCTTGCAGCAGGCTATTACAATAAGGACTACACCGCAGGCACTAGGACCCTCCGGTGAAACTTCTGCTAGCAGTACACAACAGGGACCGCCCCTTACATCGGTCTGGGTACAAGAGGGGGCGGACCCAGCTCCACCCCAGTTCTTTCCCACCGCGTCCCGCAAGTGAAGAAGAAGGAACAGCTTCTGCTTGCAGTTGCAGCTAAAATCTTCAGAATCCTGTCTTCAATCAAGACTTTGGAGCCATTTTTTCGATAGTTTTCGCCTCAAGGTACACCGACGTCAGTCCGCTGCCAGTTGGTTTTTTTCTCCGCTTCTTGGCCGTTTTTCTAGTACTTTTCTCCCGTTACCAACGTCACCCATTGCCCGGCGGTTCCTCGAGTTTGATGGATGTCTTCTCGGGCGTCGGTTTCTCCAGAGCACTTAAACAAGTGTGAGTGTGGGAGGCAGATCCCAGTGAAGGACGGCCATCGGCGGTGTGTTTGTTTGGCTAGGCTCAGACCACGACACCGGCAACTGCTCGGATTGCCAGGCTTTTACCAGTAGGACCCGCATCCTCCGCCTCAAGGCCCTAAAAGCTTACTTGCTGGAGCAGAAAATGGATCTGCACTCCTCGGAGGGAAAGCGAAAAGAAAGAAAGCGCCATAGCAAAGACTGTAAGTCGGTCCCAGCACGGTCGGTCTAAGCTCGCGTCGCAGCCCTCTCAGAAAAGACCCATCCCTCGGGTTCTGAAAGAGCACCGAAGTCTTCTCAGGCTAAGGCCGGCCCTTCGAGAGAGAAACCCGGCCAAGCAGAAAGGTGACCCGTAAGGGTCATCACTAAGCCCTTAGAAGGTGCCTGCTTGGCCCCACCTCTTAAGGCACCAGCGCCGACTGCTAAAAGCGCTTCCGAAGCCAAGGACTCTCCGGTGCCCCAGCGGCACCCTATCGCCGGTACCAGCACGGCGCGGTCGAGAAGGCGAAGGACATGGGAACAGCAGCGGAAGAGCCGGCGTCCCGTCGCCCAAGTCCTCCTCCCCCCTGGGCCCCCAGGAGGGCTCTCCTTCACACCCCAGAGACTTCCTTCCCGAGACGAGCGGCTGAGATCTTCATGAAGGATGAGCTCCAGGATCTCTTTTCCTTCTGGTGGGGGCAGGTCCACAAGCGGTCCTCCCCGTCGGCGGCCCAGACACCGGTACTGGACCCAGCAGAAAAACAGCTGGGAGGTGAGTCTTCCCCGAGGAAGTCGCCGGAGCACCAGCCTACACCTCCCTCCAGGGCTCGTTGCCGTACAGGGTCTGAGGACCACCGATGTCGCTCCAGGGACTCTGGTGACCGATGTTGGTCTAGGTCACACTCCAGGAGCCCTTCTTGCTCGAGGCGAGAATGCTTCCAACGTCGGTCCTCTGCTCCGCTGCCGGTCCACGGACCGGAGTCGATCTTCAGGCCGACGTCGGTCCCCAAATTACTGACGACAGCGAGAGCATGGTCATAGGGAAGGGTCAGACTATTCAAAGTCTGATAGTCGATCCTCCTCACCATGGTCTACCTCATCTTCCTCTCTCAGTTTGAAGCACTCCCCAGGAGAGAAGGACCAGCCTCGCTCGCCTCCGGACGATCCTACCTTTATGGACGTCATGAGGCACATCCAGGCCTCCAACGAGTGGGATACGGAGGACCTGGATCCAGAACACCGGAGACTGGCTAAGTACCTGAGGCAAAAGGAGCCAAAACCTCTGGTCATCCCTCCTTTGGTGGATACATTCCAGGACCTCACCAGAACTACCTGGATGCATCCAGCCTCAGTCCCGGCTGTTCCAAAAAAGTCGGACAGGCTGTATAAGGCCACGAGGGCAGAGCCCTTTCTCGCTGAACACCCTCAGGCCGATTCCTTGGTGATCATGGCTACCCATGACAAGTCCAGGCAGCCAAAGCACCTCAGCTCCCAGCCTCCCGACCCGGAGTCTCTCTACTTGGACCAGGTGGGCAAAAAGGTATATGCTGCTTCCACCTGTTCCATACGTTCCCTCAACTTTCTGGCGCATATGGTGCAGTACCAGAATGCGCTTTGGGAGAGGGGACTAGAGCTGATGAAGACCCTGCCAGACTCTGCCCAGAAGACTTAGATCTTGGCCCTCCTCCAGTCAGGCTCAGACGTAGGCTTCCATGTCCTGAGAGCCTCGTATGATACGGCAGATATGGCAGCCAGGGCAGCCGCTTCGGGGGGTGCCTATGGCGCCATGCCTGGTTGAGAGTCTCCGGCTTTCACCAGGATCTGCAGGCCGGTATCAAGGATCTACCCTTCCAGGGTACCGTGCTGTTCGGGCAGGAGATGGAAGCCTTGATCTCCCATCTCCAGGAGTTGGGTAAGTCAATCTGGTTGGTCCGTCAGATGTACCGCGACGACCAGCGACGACAACACCGTAGACGGCCTTTTCGCAAGTCCTCAAGTGGTCAAGGTCAAGCCCGTAGCAACCAACAGGGGCAGAGAGGAGGCTTTCGCAGGAGATCCGGCAACCAGCAATCTGGTGGACCTCCCGCCCGTGGGCCCAAGTCCTCCCAGTCCTCTCTCCCCACTCCCGGCTCAGCCCAATGACTCTCTTCTACCCCCCCTTCCGCGGGAAGATCCAGGGGAGCTGGTTGGGGGCCGCTTCTCCCTTCATTTCGAAGGGTGGAAGGCAATAACTGCTGACCAATGGGTCTTGGACATCATCAGGAGGGGACACACGCTGGAGTTTGCAGAGTTTCCACCACACACTCCACCAAAGCTCTCCCGTTATCCTCCTCCTCACATCCCACTTATAGAAGGAGAGATCCAGACCCTCTTGCAAAAAAGGGAAATAGAGAGGATCCCCTTGCATCAGCAAGGGCAGGGGTTCTATCCTCACTTTTTTCTGGTCCAAAAAAAAACACAGGACCTTCGTCCCATTCTGGACCTAAGTCCTCTAAACCTCTTCATCGAGTACAAAAGGTTCAGGATGGTGACCCTCCAAGGACTCCTTCCCTTGCTGCATCAGGGGGACTGGCTCTGCTCTCTCGACATGCAAGATGCATACCTACGTATCTGGGTCTACCCTCCCCAACGGAAGTTTCTGAGGTTCCACTTCCAATGGGTGCACTATTAGTTTCGAGTGCTTCCATTCGGCCTCTCTTCCACTCCACGGATCTTCACCAAGTGCCTAGCAGTGGTGGCTGCGGCTCTAAGGCGCATGGGGCACTATGTGTTCCCCTACCTTGATGATTGGCTGCTTACAGCCTCGTCAAGAGTAGGCCTCCTACGAGCCCTCAAAGACACTTATACTCTATTCCGAGGGCTGGGGATCACCCTGAACTTGCGAAAATCATCCCCGCAGCCCAGTCAGACGCTCGCCTTCATCGGAGCGATCCTGGATTCCATCCAGGGCATGGCCTTCCTTCCCCAGGACCAGGGAGATCGTCTGCGAGAGATGGCAGAACGGATCTCCATAACTCCTCGAGTTCCAGCTCGGAACTTCCTCAGTTTACTGGGGCACATGGTGGTGGCCATCCCTGTCACTCCCTTGGCCCGCATCCACATGAGGGTCCCGCAATGGATACTCAAGGTGCAATGGGACCAGAGCTATGGCGATCTAGACTCCCCGGTCAAGATCTCGGAGCCCATCAGGAGAACTCAGCTTTGGTGGATGGACCCCAGGAATTTAGAGAAAGGGGTCAGTTTTCGTCCAGAGCCACCCGGTCACACTCTGACAACAGATGCTTCGGACCTGGGGTGGGGGGCGCACATGGGTGCTCGTCGAACGCAAGGGGTTTGGTCACCCAAGGAGCAGTACCTTCACATCAATGTGCTGGAAATGCGAGCAGTCCTCTATGCCCTACAGGCTTTTCAAGAGGACCTGGTGCCAGGCTCTCTTCTAGTTCAGACAGACAACATGGTGGTCATCTTCTACATCAACAAGCAAGGGAGCACTCATTCGTATCCCCTTTGCAGGGAGGCGATGAGAGTCTGGTACTGGGCGTTGGAGTGGGGCATTCTGCTGTCCGCAGTGCACATTCCAGGCATCCTCAACGATCTGGCCGACAGCCTCAGCAGGTCGCGTTCCACAGCGCACGAGTGGGAGCTGCTACAGTCCATAGCAGACCAGCTGTTCAACAGGTGGGGTCTTCCAGAGCTGGACCTCTTTGCGTCACCACACAATGCCAAACTGCCAACGTTCTGCTCGCAAGAGCATGCACCTGGAGTTTTCTGGCCAGACGCGTTATCCCTTTGCTGGGCAGGAAGGTTTCTCTATGCCTTTCCGCCCTTCCCTCTCATTCAGAGAGTGCTGCTCAAGTTACTGACAGAAGGGGCCCAAATGATTCTAGTGGCCCCCAAATGGCCTCGGCAGATTTGGTTCCCACTATTACAGTGGTTGTCAACAGAACCTCCAATTCCGCTGCCCATATGTTCATAGTTACTGTCCCAGGACCAGGGGTCGCTGGTCCAACCGGACCGTCGGTCCTTACACCTACATGCTTGGCTCCTTCAGACGTAGCTCAACATAGATATGGGGTTTCCCCAGAAGTGGCGGCAGTCCTAGTTTCGGCAAGAAAACCCTCTACCCGCTCCGCCCTCTGCAGCTATGAAGTGGAAGCGTTTGTCTTTGAGAGCATCACAGCGTTTGAATCCCGTCACCTGCCCTGTGAACTCAGCTTTTCAGTATCTCCTCTCCTTTGGAAAAGGGTCTGGTTACTCCTCTATCAAAGGTGCACATGTGGGCAATTTCCGCCTATCATGCTCTCGTGGGAGACAGAGCATTGGCGCAATTGGATGTCGCCCGCAACTTTCTTAGGGGAATTCTGCATATGAGACCTCCCATTCGGGACCCTATCCCACCCTAGGACCTCCTTTTTGTGTTGGATAAACTCACCCTCCCTCCTTTTGAACCAGCAGCGGATTGTGAGCTGTTACCTTTCTTGGAAGGTTTGTTTTTTGGTTGCTGTTACTTCAGCTCGAAGGGTTTCCAAGCTTCAGGCTCTGATGTGTAAAGAGCCCTATTTAGTTTTCCACAGGGAAAGGGTTTCCCTCAGAATGAATCCTAAGTTCCTTCCGAAAGTGGTCTCACAATTGACCCTCAATCAGTTGGTTGACCTTTCTGTTTATTTTCCTTCCCCTTCCAATAGAGGGGAGGTTCTTCTCCACACATTGGATGTCCACAGGACTTTGAGGTATTACCTCAAGAGGACGGCTTAGCACCATCAATTGGAGCAACTTTTTGTGGCCTTTGCACCACATTGCTTGGGTTAACCGGTGTCCAAGCAGACTATCTCAAAATAGATAGTTCGATGCATCTCGTTTTGTTACGAGAAACACAATAAACCCCTACCGGGCCTGGTTAGGGGTCACTCCACCAGAGGAGTGTCAGCATCTTTCGCTGCCCTGCGAAATGTCGCCATAAAGGACATTTGTGCGGCCGCAACCTGGAACTCGGTGCATACTTTCATCAAGCATTACAGCCTGGATATCATCTCCAGACGTCGAGATGGCTTTGGCCTAGCTGTGTTACAAGGGCTTCTGTCCTGAGGCCTCTGGAGTCAGCATATTCCACTTCCCGGGGTCATCTACCTCTTTGGTGTGGGACTGCTTGGGACTCCATTCTTACTGTAATAGCCTGCTGCAAGAGCTCCCACTTGAAGTAAGATAGTACAGTTACGTAAGAATTTACCGTAACAGTAGATCTTCGAGAGGAGCTCTTGCAGCAGGCGCTACTTCCCACCCACCTTACCCCTCGAGGTGTGCAGATCCATTTTCGTTTTCAACTCCATTTCTCTTTTACAGTTGGCTTCGTCTCCTTCTCTTGTCAGGCCTTCTTCCGGGTCTTGGCGGGAAAACTGAGGTGGAGCTGGGTCCGCCCCCTCTTGTACCGCTGGCAGAAGTTTCACCGAAGGGTCCTAGTGCCTGCGGCGTAGCCCTTATTGTAATAGCCTGCTGCAAGAGCTCCTCTCGAAGATCTACTGTTACGGTAAGTTCTTACGTAACTGTACTTTAGGGGGGATTCTGGAGCTGTGCGGATGACATTGTCCACCATGCAGCAGAGGGCTAGGTCAAAGCGACCTTACAGCGGTAGCCATCCAAGGGTATTATAGAGGGTACAGTGGTGGGTGGAGAACGGGGCCAATAAAGCAAAGTGGCAGGCGCTGTTGTAGGCAGCGGAGAGTTTAGCCATAGCAGTAGCTGAGATCCTGGCATAAATAGGGGAGCAGTAGTCAAGAATAGGGAGAAGATTACTCTGGACAGTGGCTAGTCTAGCTTCAGGAGTAAAGTATTGCCTGAATCTATAGGCGGCACCTAACTTTTGATGGAACCTTCTGACAAGGGAATTTGCATGCTCAGTGAAGGTGAGGGAGGGGTCAAGCAGTACTCCTAAGTACTAATCTACAAGCAAATCAGCATTATTCCAGTCATATTGTTGCAGCAGGAAGATCTACTGTTACAACAACCACACCATTTGTGTGAGGTGTCTGTGTCTGTATAAATATTTGTGATTTTCCGGTACTTACTGGTTCCTAAAAAAATCTGCATTTTGTGGGATTATTTTAACCAACCTGAGACACGGTTGGAACTGATACGTTTTTAGTTATCTGGCTTAATGCTGACAAGGGTGACTTTTTCTTATATTCGGCATGTCTGAGAAACCCAAAAAGAAAACTAGTCCCACTGGGTTTCAGCACTGTACTGAGTGTGGGGAGGCCTTTGCTAAGGCTGATCCCCATCTCATATGTGTGTATTGTCTGGGGTTTGACCACCTCAAGGTAGACTGCCAAATTTGTTAAAATGTTCCCCCAGGCCACTCTTGAAAAAACATTTGAATAGGCTGAAGGAAAGGGAGGTTGAGAAGTCCGTTGACCCCGATAGCCAGCCCGGTTCGGTTGCGACCGAACCTGAAGAGGTGCCTGCTGACCTGGGCAATACCACTTTGGGCAAAAGGAGAGCCGACTGCAGAGTCGGTTCCATCAAAGAGAAAAAGAAAATCAGCCGGTTCGGATACAACACCTCATGTTCCGACCACTGAGGAAATAGCGAAAGCGATCTCTGTAGTGCAATCGGTTTGCCCGGTTCCAACCGAACTGACATCGGTTCAAAGGTGATCGGTTCAGTTGGAAGTTTTTGCCTCAGATATTGATCCGGAGGCATACTATGAGGGCTATTGGGAGGAGGAAGAAGATGATGAAGAAGGAGAGTTTGAAGACCTAGATGAGCCAGTAGAGCCTGACATCTCCCCAGACAGGCCTTCCAATGTTCCCCTCCCAGGCTTTCTGAGTCCCCCTCCCACATCTTGTTTTACAAGAAGGTGACTGAGACTCTTCAGCTTCCTATGAAAGAGGTTGATCAGGATCAGGAGGAGCCTGATTATTTATTTTATTTTATTTATTAGATCATCGGTTTACAGACCTTTGAGTCAAAGACTCATTTACAAAGGCACCTCGTCAAGAGAGCAGTACTTCACAGCAAACAAAACAGTACAGTACATAATGTTTAGATTGAAAGAGTCAACCAGTGTTACAGGCATTCACTGGTGGTACACGCTTGGTAATGGGTAGATCACAGTAGTCATAATATAGGTACACAAGTACCACATCAGGTAGCAACCAGAGATATTTTATTACATTAGTCAGCAGATGTTGCCTGAGACCCAAGATATATATAGCAAAAGTAGACAGGGCAGACTCAGCCTAGGGGTGAGGGTAAGGGGCAGGTGGGGGATTATGTGCAGTTGCAGCAACGAGTGCTTGTCGGATGGCTTCTGAGGGAGACCTTGAAAGGACCAAGCTTAGTGGAGTCAGCTATGTTTGCTGGGAGGGAACTGAACCCAGAGGGAGCCCGAGATCCTTACCTTGGGGACAATAAGGGAGGTTTTGACAGTGCTGCGGGTAGAGACTGAGGGGGAGGCATGCTGCAGGGAAGTGGTGACCCCAGGGGGGAGAGCCCTAGCAGGGTCTTTTTTACAAGAAGGCAGGTTTGGAAGCGGAGTCTTTCTTCAAGGTTGAGCAAGTTGGTGGTGGAGTACAGCGGCACGTATGGGTGCACCTAGGGTCTCCCAGCATTTGCCTGCAGACCTTGTTTATAGAGAGATGGATTCTTGCAAGCACAGTGTTGTTGGCTGCAGCATATATGGGCAGCCCATAGTCAATTAGCAACAGGACAGAGGAGGTGATTGCCAATCTAAGGGTCTCTTGTGGTAGGCAGTCCCTATGGTGGTATAACAGTCCAATCCTGACATTAGTGGCAGCAGAAAAGGCATTGATATGGGAATGGAAGAAGAGTGCAGAATCAAAAGTAATGCCCAGATACTTGTAGGAAGAAACCTGCTCAATGGGGTTTAGTGTGCTAGGCAGTATCACGAGAGAGGCATCACTGGCTTTGCTTTGGAGATGCAGGAAGAGCATAGCTTTGGTCTTTTTTTTAGGTTCAGGACTAGCCTTTGTGATGTGAACCAATGCTCAGCTCTATCAAAAGCTTGTTGGAGGGTGGCCTGGAGTGTGCTGGGGTTGGGGTCAAAGGCAAAGAGCACAGCGTCATCCGCGTAGAGGAGGAACTTAATTGGGCAGGCCAAGGGGAAGGAGTTGCGGTAGAGACTGAAGAGGAGAGGGCCTAAAATGGAGCCCTGGGGAACCCCTGAGTGGACAGGTCGTGTGTCAGGGTGCTATTGATTTTTACACACTGAGTTCTGGCAGAGTGGTAGCTGGTGAACCATGCAAGGGGGCCAGGGGAGAAACCAAGGCACCTGAGGGAGTCAAGCAGGAGGGGATTGCAAACCATGTCAAAGGCCTTGGAGAGGTCAATGAACACGGCACCGGCAGGACTTCCTGCATCAAGAGCAGAGTGCAGGAAGTTGGAGAATTCAAGTAGCGTGGTTGTGGTGCTGTGACCTGCATGAAAGCCATGCTGTTCAGGACACAGGATATTGTGCATGGCCAGGTATTCGTGAAGCTGGTTGGCAACTACTTTTTCAAGGGGCTTAGACAGTGGGGAGGATGGAGATAGGTCAATAGTTACCCGGGGTCGCTCGATCGCCGCTCTTTAGGATGGGAATGATGATGGTGGTTTTCCATATGCTGGGGAACTGCCCCAGGCACAGAGAGCGGTCAAGTAGCTCGGTAAGTGGGACCGGGATAGCATAACAGCTTTTTGCAGAAGGGGTCTAGCCTCCAACGGGAAGATGGTACGTAGGTAGAAAGGAGATCTCTGGAGAGTAGGCATGGGTGCTACTTGGATGGGGTCAAAGAAGTTACTGGGCAGGACTGAACTCAGGTCTGAGAAAGTGTGGTTTAGGCAGTCTGCAGTGCCAAGGGGGTCAAAACAGACAGTTCCATTAAAGGAGAGTTGAGAGGAAGGTGGGGAGCAGAATTTCCCATTCAGCTCCTTTACATTATCCCAGAAGTTTCTAGCCGACCCCCAGGAGGAGACAAGAGCGGATTGATAGTACTGGGCTTTGGCCTGTCGAGTGGCCCAAGTACACTTATTGCGCTCAGCATCGTACGCTTGCCTATTAGCTAGCTTGCCAGATTCCACGGCAATGTGCCATAGGTTGTCTCTCATTTTAAATTTTTGAAGAAGGGAAGGGGTAACCCAGGACGTGCTTTGCTTTTTGATGCGATTTCTAGCGAAGGGGGCATAGAGGTCACAGGCAGTATTAAAAGCATGAGTGAAAAAATTCAACGCCTCATCTATGGACGGTGCAAGCCTGATTGGGGACCAATCCAGTTGTGAGAGGTACAGTTTAAGGCGACGTCGCTGGGTGGTTTGTGATGCAGGTTTGCTGTTGGCAGCTGACCAAGAGAATACGACCAGGGAGTGGTCACTAAGTGAGTTGGGAAGTACACTGATATCGAGCACCCTCTGGGGGCAGTTGGTAATGGTGATATCCAGGAGGGTGCTGGAGCCAGTAGAGGGGTTGAATCTAGTTGGGCTGGTGACAAGCTGAGACATGTCAAGGGCGGTAAAGGTATCTCTGGTTTGGGAGGCCGTGGCAGAGAGCCAGCTGATATTCAGGTCACCAACAATTATCTGGACCATTTTGGGCGGTAGGCCAGAGAGGTAGTCAGCAAGCGTCTGAATGGCAAGGTCTTGCTTTCTGGGGGGAATATAGGCAACGGTGAGAAAGAGTGGGCCCTTACCAGGGTTGGGGGAGATTTTTAGCATGAGGGCTTGTGCCCCGTTATCAAGCTTGGGTGGTGGAAGTGCATGTCCATGGAGGGAGTCACGCATGTAGACAGCACAACCACCTCCACGCTTACCCACCCGATCTTCCCTGAAAAGGGTGTAACCAGGGAGGGAGACGAAGGAGTGGGGTGGATTTGGATAACCAGGTTTCGACAAGTGCGACAATGTCCGGTTGGTGCTGAGTAACCCAGCATTGGAATGTAGCAGCCTTCTTAAGGAGGCTGCAAATATTCATAAAAGCTATGCAGAGTCCTTGAGCCTGGGCAGGCTTGTTCATAAGGTTGGTCACGGGGCCAGGGTTTGGATGAATGTTACCCTATAGAAGCAACAGGAGGGTGAATAGGTGCACCAAAGCGTGGTAATGATTGTGGCATCTCCCCTTGAGACTGGACACAGGGCCGGGTGCTGGGGTGCAAGGGGTGGGTAGAGTATGAAGGGTGGGAAAGGCATTGAGGAGAAGAGACCAAGGTATGAGTGGGAAGTAAGAGGTAGCAGGGGTGGAAGTGTGGGGGGGTACTGAGGGGGGGAGGTGGTCAAGCATGGGGGTATCTGGTAGAGGTGTTGTAGATAAGAGGGGGGTTACTAGGCGTAGAGGGTGACGGTCCTAAGTGAGGTGGGGCTGGTGTAGGAAGTAGGAGGAGGACCATAGTCGGTGTCAATGCACTTGATCCTGGATGCATTGAGGACAGTAAGTTATTTGAGCACGAGAGAGGATCATGTGGAAATGATGGATGTTCCAGAGTCAAAGAGAGTGTCTAGCCTTTTGCACAAATCCCTGGGGAAACTGACACAGAAAATCATGCAATTTCCCACATCTATTCCTCCTGTGGATAAAAGAGTGGACAGGAGGTATGCTTTATCAGGCCCTGGCACGGAATTCCTTTCAGCACATTGCAGCCATGTTGGGGTAGTGCAAGCTGCAGCCTGTGACAAGGCTAGTATTCCCCTGGCATCTCACCCCCCCAGATAAGGATTTCAGGAAAGTAGATGCCATGGCTAAGAAACAGTACTTAGCATCCTCTTTGGGGCTCAGGCAATCAAATTACATGGCATATACAGCCAGGTACCAGAAGTCTATGTGGGATATGGTTCTGGAGCTGGCTAAGAATGCCCCCCCCCCCCCAGCTAGCCAAGGAGCTGGAGCAGGTGGCTGTAGATGGTATAAAGGCATCCAAAGTGCAATTTCATGCTGCTGTGGACTCGAATGATGTGCATTCTAGAGTCATGACTACATCTATCTCCATGAGGAGGTTGGCTTGGCTTAGATATACCAGTCTTGCTCAGGATACCCAGACTAAGGCCATGAATTTCCTTGTAACTGGTAACTCTGTTTGATAAGCAAACATAGAACTACATGAAGAAGATGGATGAGTATAGGACCACCTGTAGGAGTGCTGCAGCCAAGGAAAAGCAGGCCACTCCTCAGAAGCAGCAATTCAGGACTGGCAGAGGCAAGCCTTTCTACCAAGCTCTGGCCTTCTCCTCTTCTTTCCAGCAGAGGGGGTTCTTTAGGGGAAAAGGCAGGCATGGGAAGACCAGAACCCTATTATCCACGCAGTCTAAGCCCCCTGCCAAACAGACAGCCTAAGGTGTCTGTCAGGGTCGCCTCCCCAGTTCCAGTAGGGGGCAGGTTTGCTCACTACTCCCAAGCCTGTGAGTCCATTACTTCAGACAAATGGGTCCTGGAAGTAGTGAGCAAGGGACTTGCTGTCAGTTTCAAAAGGTTCCCAAAAATGAGAGCAAGGTCCATCAGTCCTCCCTTTCCCTTGGAGACAAAGGCCTTAGAGGCAGAAGTCTCCTCTCTTCTGCTTCTGCAAGCAGTAGAGAAGGTACCTCATTGTCACAGGGGAAAAGGACTGTACTCCAGATACTTCCTTACCCCCCAAAAAACAGGGGAGTGGCGACCCATCCTAGATTTAAGGTACCTGAACAAACACTTAACAAAACCAAAATTCAAGACGGTGACTCTGGAAGTAATTCTTCCCTCTCTGAGACCAGGAGACTAGCTAGCCTCTCTGGATCTCAATAATGCCTACTTCCACATACCTATTAGACATTCCCACAGAAAGTACCTCAGGTTTGAGTTGCCCTCAGACTATTACCAATTCAGAGCTATGCCTTTCGGCCTAACATTTGCTCCAAGGGTGTTCACCAAGTGTCTTGCAGTAGTGGTGGCATTCCTCAGGAGACAGGGTATCGTTCTGTTCCCATACCTGGACGACTGGCTCCTTGTAGGCCAGTCCTCAGACCAAGTCAAGTCAGCCCTAGAGGTCACTCAGAAACTTACGGACTCCGGCTTTATTCTGAACCTAGAAAAGTCTGTTCTGGAACCAGCCCAGCTCCTCACTTTCATAGGGGTGGAACTAGACACTATTCAGGCAAGGGCATTTCTCCCTCTCTCAAGGGTTCAGTCCCTTGTCACTCTGGCTTCTTCTTTTCGTCCGCTAGTTTCTCTTCCAGCCAGACACTTTCTACAGTTGCTGGGTCACATGGCATCATCCACAGCAGTGGTCCAGGGAGCAAGGTTTCAGATGAGAGATATTCAGTTTCATCTCAGATCTTATAGTTGTCAGAAAAAAGACCCTCTCTCCAAATTGGTTCCAGTGTCTCAAACTCTAGTTCAGGCCCTCCAGTGGTGGCTGGAGGAGTACAATCTTCGACAAGGTGTCCCCTTTATCAGTTCGGCTCCTTCAGTGATTCTCACCACAGATGCCTCTTTACTGGGGGGGGGCTCACCTAGATCAGCTTACAGCACAGGGAACCTGGTCTCACCAGGGATCTCTTCTACACATAAATCTTCTCAAACTGAGAGCTGTCTTTCTAGCATTTCAGACATTCTCAACTGCTGTTCAAGGGAAAGTGGTGCAGATCAGTACAGACAATACCACAACCATGTGGTACATCAACAAGCAAGGAGGCACTCTGTCTTCGGCCCTGTGCACAGAGGCCATGAAAATATGGTCTCTAGCTTATTCCCTTCGGGCTTCCCTGATGGCTGTGCATCTCCCAGGGAAGGACAATGTCCTAGCAGACGCTCTCAGCAGGATTTCTCAGGGTCATCACGAATGGATCCTGAACCCTCTAATTCTTCGGATTATTTTCAAGAGATGGGGCACTCCAGAGATAGAGCTCTTTGCAGCCCCGGACAATCACTAACTTCCTCTCTTTTGCTGCAGACCGACTCTTCTGGGCCCTGTCCCTCAGGATGCTCTCTTGTTGAATTGGACAAGCAGGATTCTTTATGCATTTCCTCCTTTTCCTCTGATATTCAGGGTCCTGATCAAGATCAGGTCTCAGCCCTGCAAGGTGATTCTAGTGGCGCCAGACTGGGCCAGGCAGCCTTGGTACCCCCTTCTCTTGTCACTGTCAGTGACAATGCCTCAGTGTCTTCCCAGACAGTTCAATCTCCTCACCTCTTCACAGGGGAAGATTCTTTATCCCAACCTTCAGACTCTGGCTCAAAACCTGGCTTTTGAAAAGCTAGAATATGCAAGCCTGCATCTTTCTCAATCAGTCTTGGACATTTTAAAGGTTGGCAGGAAACCTACTACTAGAAAGACTTACAACTACAAATGGAAAATATTTGGGTTTTGGTGTTCCCAGAGGCAGGTCCAGCCAGAGCAGGCTGATATTGCCACTGTATTGGACTATTTGATGAACCTTAACAGTTTAGGCCTCCGGCCTGCTACTCTCAAGGTACATTTGGCAGCTGTTTCTGCCTTCCTTTTTGCTTGTAAAGGCTCTTCCCTAGCATCTCATCCAGTGTTTAAGAAATTTTTCAAGGGTCTAGTACATGTTAATCCTCCCTTTCGGGAGCCTACCCCTTCCTGGGACCTGAATATCTGTATTGCACAGCTTATGCAGACCCCTTTTGAACCTCTCTCCTCAGCTGAGCTGAAGTACTTGACTTGGAAAACTGTATTCCTGGTAGCCATTACCTCTGCCAGGAGAATCGGTGAATTACAGGCTTCATCAGTGTAACCTGACCTCATTTCATTTCACAGGGATAAGTGGTCCTTCGAACCAACAGAAAGTTTCTTCTCAAGGTGGTATCAGACTTTCATTTAAATCAGCCTGTGTTATTGCCTATATTTTTCACTGACCATTCTTCCTCGGGGGAGAGAAGATTGCACAGTCTTGATGTAAAGAGGGCTCTTAGTTACTATGTGGGGCACACTAAGGCCCATAGAAAGGACTGTTTTCAGTTGTTTCTTAATTATGGAGAAGTGGGAAAGGGTAAACCTGCCACCAAGAGAACTGTTACCAGGTGGATTGTCTCATGTATTCAGTTCTGCTATTCAAAGCTTGGGAAGGAGCCTCCCTCAGGACTGAGGGCTCATTCTATCAGAGGTACAGCTGCTTCGGTCACAGCAGCTAGAGATATACCTTTAGTGGCAATCTGTACAGCAGCCACCTGGAAAACTGTTCACACATTTACCAAGCATTACTCTCTGGACATTCAGTCTATAAGTGATGCTAGGTTTGGCACAGCAGTGCTGCAGAACCTGTTCCCAAAATAGGTTCTGTGACTCCCTCCTCCAAGGGGGTACTGCTTGGTAGTCTGCATATAGTCAGAATACAGCAAGACTTCATGTTGCGTGAATTAAAAATTACCATAGTAATGTTGTTTCTTCTAATTAGTCTTGCTATATTTTGACCTGCCTCCCCTCCTGGAACCTAGTAGTTTTGGAATGTGGTCTGGCAGGCACAGTGCTGCACCCCAGAGGTGTACTTGGCATGCCTCTATCTCATTAAGGGTTTTTCTGTTTTTTATGTTAAATGTCTTGGTTGATTCACTACCTGCTATATATTCTTTTTGGGGTTCTTGACTTGAGTCTTTTTAACCCTAAAAATCTGTTTAGTGCCTTTTGGCATAACATTTTGGAAACAATTTCTAACCACTGAGTTAGTTTAGTGCTCGTAAGAATCTGACGGTTACACTTCAGAGTACCATAGACAGAGGTTTGAAAACCGAGCTCAAGCTCAGCGTTCTGTACCTTGGTATAGAGTTAACCCTTTACTCTCCGGAGCAGTTCAAGTGCTGGGGCTAATGGCATATAGTCAGAATACAGCAAGACTCCATTAGAAGAAACAACATTACTATGCTGAGTAATTTTTTCTTACCTCCCAAGGCCCACTCAAGTCTGCTTGGTGATGGGGAATTTCATTCAGCTCCCTCCCAGAGTGCTGCAGCATTCATCGGAGCACAGGTGAGCACTGGAAAGGAAGTCGGACAGAGGGCTCATTGCTCCAACGGGAACAAGCTTTTCTGGACTTTATGTCCACTAAACAATGCAGATAGATTTTGCACCATTCATTTCAGCTGTTTCCATGGTCATTTATACTGTTTTGGGTATTGGGCTTTAAGGGGACTGTCTTGGGATGGGTTTATACCCTTATCGTTTGACTAGTGCTAGCATGTTAAGCGACCTGAACCTTGGGCAGGGGAGCTAGCTCGTAGTGTTTTTAAGAATATTTCCAGCATTTATTTGGTACTGTTCAGTTTCACCTTCTGTGTGGCCTTTTGGTCCTTTGTCGTTTTGGTGCCTTACCGAGTTCCGTGCCTGCACATGCGCAGTCCGAGGACAATCCCCCCTCACATAGCTTTCTATTGTTTCCCCCCTTAACAGACCTCCCCTAACCATCATCTCTTTAAACCAACAGGCTCTTACCTCCCAAGGCCCACTCGACGAGAAGGAAATTTCATTCAGCCCCCCTTCCTCCCGGAGTGCTGCAACGTCCCTCATCTACACTGCATTTTCCAATTTGTTTTTTATATTCTCTATTCTCCGACCAATTGGGGGTCACTACTGCTACACCCTTCTTACCCCCTATCATTCCCTATGCATTCCTCCATCTCTAAAACTCACCCCCGGCCCTGCTGCAAACCTCCTCTTCCCCAACCTCAGTAAGCTTCTCCCATTGTGGGTACCCCAAGGTTTTGAACCCTGCACCTTCTGCACCAAAGGTTGAGACTCTAACCCTTTCTCCATCCGGAAGTCTCAACAACCTAATTCTTTTAGAACCCTTCATCCCATATTTAAGAACACCTATCTCTAACCTCCCCCCATCGGGATTCATTTTTTACTCCCTTCCTCCCTCCATCATGCCACTTCTCCCATCTCTCCTGTTCGTCCTTTTTCTCCCCATCCTGCCTCTCTCCTGCTCCCACCCTCTTGGACCCCCGGCCCCCCCGATCCCTCCTCACCCTGACATGCTACCAGCCTATTTCCCCATAAACTTTTTGACCATCTCACATTCCCCCCCTCAGTCGCCCTGTGGTCAACACCATCTCCGCCTTAACCTTCTCCTCACTTTATATCCCCTATTTCACATCAGACACATAATCTTCATCTCCTCCAAAGGGTCATATAAAAAAAAAAAAAAAAATCTGTATCCTTTTGCCACTTTCTCCAGAGCACTCATCCTGCTGCTTCTCCTTTCGAGGACCATCCATCCCAACCCAGCCCCCTCTGCCCCCTTCCCTACCCAGCAGCCCCCAACTAAGAGAAAATGTCTCTATTATCCACCTTAACATCCCGAGTCTCCCAGCTAAATTCAACAGTTTTCAGGCCTGGATAGCATTCAACTATGATGTGATCGCTCTCTCAGAAACCTGGCTTTCTCCCAGAATCTCAGACGGTGAGATTGAGCTACGTGGTTATTCCCTTGTCAGGAAAGATAGACTCAGAAAAAGAGGAGGGGGATGTCTTTTCTACATTTCTGACAAATTCTCCTTCACTAAACACATTCCGAGCTCTGATTTCTTCCTCCTGAAAACTCTCTCCATCCACCTCCTCCTTGGCCCAAATAAAACCCTTACCCTCACCACCACTTATCTTCCCCCAGCACCCCACCATCCGATCTTGAGTCATTACTTGCTCTCAAACACACCCTACTTCTTAACAGATAGTGGATCCTACTTGGGGACTTCAACATAAACTGGGACTCCACCCAATCTGACTCCGCAAAATCTAACATTGCCAATCTAGGTTTCCACCAGCTCATCACCTCTCCCACCAGAATGAACTACAGAACATGCACCTAATCACTTACTGATTGGATAATTGTATCACGTCCCACTTGCATCACCGACTCTGGTGTGTTACCAGACTCTTATCAGTGATCACTGTGCAATTTATTGCCTCTGGTCCTCATGTCTACCCAAACACTCCCCCCACATTCATCTTCTTCAGGAGATTGACTGATCAGAACATTAATCTTATTACCCATGATCTCAGCCTGGTGGACTGGTCCTTCACCGTTGGACCCAGTGACTGCAACTCTATTGTACAGAAATTCTCCAGCATCCTTGCCAGTATTTGTGATAACTATGCTCCCATCAAAAAGATCAGAACTAGGGGTAAAGTCAGTGAATGGATTACCCCTGACATTATTAAGCTGATGAGATCCAAAGACAAAGCCTGGGCACTTTATTCTAAGCACAAAGACCCCATCCCTCCCATCTCTCCTGTTATAGGTCTCACCATAATAAGTGTAAATCAACTGCTAGAAAGGCAAAGATAAACTGTCTTCATAATAAACAACTCAGTGAATCCTCAAGCCCTCGTAAGCTCTGGGGTACCCTCAACTCACTTCTGGGGAAAACAAAAACCTCTGATCCCATCACTCTTCACCATGGAGGTGGTGAAATCAACAACCTCACTGATTTTGTGAATATTTTTAACTCCCAATTCGGTGACCTTGAAAAATTCAAACCTCCCCCCCTCCTCCCTTTCTGCCACTTCCCATCCCCCCTTGCCCCAACATATCGCCCCGTTTTCACTTCAAGGCCCTCAAGCCAGCTGATACCTCAAAGCTAAGTCATAGGAGCAACCCACAACCTAGCAAAGGAGCCAACAGGCTAGACTACAAAACACTTAAACTCTCCATTTTTTCTCTAGATGTTCCCATCACCAACATTCTCAATCGTTCCCTTTTCATGGGCTCTTCCCTAACACCTGGAAAACCACCACCATAATAGAAACATAGACTTTGACGGCAGATAAGGACCACTTGGCCCACCCAGTCTGCCCATTTCCCTACCTACTGGATAAGCTGCAGATTCTAGTTAACCAACAGCCTACTTCCTGCCACCCCCCACTACAATTGCCTTGTGTCTGTCCCATGCATGTTTGAATTCCCCCACTGTTTTAGCCCCAACAACCTCCCCAGGAAGGCAGTTCCACGCATCCACCACTCTCTCCATGAAAAAGATTTCCTCACATTACCCTGAGCCGTCCCCTCTATCTTTAAATTGTGTCCCTTGTTCTTACACATCTCTTTTCTGAAAGATGCTACCCTCCTAGACTTTGTTGATTCCTTGAGGTACTTGAATGTTTCTGTCATGTCCCCATCCCTCCTTTCATCAAGGGTATACATATTAAGCTCTCTCAGTCTCTCTTCATATGATTTCTGATGCAGACCCTGCACCATTTTAGTTGCCCTCCTCTGGACTGCTTCCATCCTGTCTATGTCCTTGTGTAGATGAGGTCTCCAAAACTGCACACAGTACTCAGATGGGGTCTCACCAACTGTCTGTACAGAGGATAACCACTTCCTTTTTTTACTTGTGATGCCCTTCCTATGCATCCCAGTATCCCCCTGGCTCTCCTTACTGACTTCTCACATTGCTTACCAACCTTTAGATCATCTGATATGACTACCCCCAAGTCCCGTTCCATTTTTGTTGTTGTTAGTACCTCCCCTTCTATTGTGTACTCTTCTCCTGGGTTTTTGTTTCCCAGGTGCATTACTTTGCACTTCTTTGCATTGAATACCGCTGTATAAGTCCATATCCAGAAATGACGTTGGTAACTACCGCCCTATTTCTCTCCACGACCTTCTTTCTAAAATCAAGAAAGTAGTTCACGCTCAACTCACTGCCTACCTCGAATCCTACAGCCTACTCTCCAGAGCTCAGCATGGCTTTAGAATCAGTCACAGCACTGAAACAGCCCTGTTCAGTTTCACCAGTGACATTATCAAAGCTAACAATAAAGGCCAATATACCCGGCTCTGTCTTTATAGACCTGACCAAGGCATTCGACCTTGTCGACCATGCCCTCCTCCTAGATGCCCTTCGAGGACTCCACTTGTCCGACAATGTTGTGAAATGGGTTGGGAGCTACTTATCTGGGAGATCCCAGCAAACCTCCATTGTTGGTCACCTCTCCTCTGCTTGTGCAATCAAATATGGTGTCCCACAGGGTTCCTTCCTGGGCCCCCTGCTCTTCTCACTTTTTCATCAATAACCTGCCCCCATCTGTCTTTCCACTCAGCTAGTTCTATACGCAAATGACACAGCCCTTTTTCTGCAGTCACAAGAACCCAAACACTATGTTCCATAACCTTCAGTCTGATTTTGGAAAGCTCCACTCCTGATTCTCTGGGTCAGGCATGGTCCTAAACTCCAAGAAGACAAAACTCATGATCTTCTCTGGCCCCCGTAAAGCCCCTGTTACGCACTTTTCCATTTTTGACAACTCAGGGAATCTCATCAAACAGGTGACCGGATTTAAATACCTGGGTCTTTACCTTGACCCCCACCTCTCTTACAATTTGCATATAAGCAACCTTATAAGAAGATCATTTCCAGACTTGGCCTTCTATACAGGGTCAGAAAGTTCCTTCTTCCCTCCTCCAGAGAATGACTGGCCACCACCCTGCTCCTGCCTATAATCGATTACGGTTCCATCGTTTTCTGTCCCCCCTACCTCCTCACTTCTATTTACCAAACTAAGAACTGTCTACAACAGCATAGCATGCTTCCTCATGGGCCTACCCTCGAAAACCCACCACTGCATCCTGCATTCCTCCCTCAGCTGGCCTTCTCTCAAAGGGAGGTTCCACCACAAAACCCTCTCCTTCCTACACAAAATCTTCCTTAAACTGCTGCCTGCCAGCATAATCTCCCTCTTTCCACTCTTGACACAAGGACAACAGACAAGAGGCTCCACTACCTTAGTTTTTGACACCTCATTCTGTCATACCAGCCAGGCACAAAACTCTGTCTCCTATGCCGGCACCAAATACTATAACAAGTTACCCCACAATATCCAGTCCTGTAATTCCATGAACTCCTTCAACTCCTCCCTCATGGCCCACCTCCTCAATGCCTCCACCTGCCGATGCCCCTCCTAGTCCCACAGTGCAACTCAGCCTGGGGTTTGTCCGATCTTCCTGGACATAAAGTCTCCACCACTCATTCACACTGATGGGATCTATGCCGGAGGTGCTAGGACCCAGCGGGAGCAAACTTTTTGCAAGAGGGCTGGCGCCAGAGATGGAGCCACGAGGAGCGGCGCTGCAAGCCTTGGCTCATGCAGCAATGACTATTTCAACGTTGACCCTCCAACCGCCTCAGTTCCTTTTTTCCCCACCGGGTGCATTTCAGTGACGACGTCGCTCACCAGCCGGGAGTCAAACTTCAAACTAGCAGCATAGTTTTCAGTTTATTGTTTTGTAATTTATTTACGAATAAGTACCACTTACTTTTAAATTTTACTTATTAAGAAAAAGAAGTCTTCAGCCCTCCATTCACGGAGTCGACAATGAGCGGGTCAGGAGATGGTAGGAAGACTTCTTATGAAAGCTGTTCAGTCAACCGGGCTGGGTCCGGTCCGCTGCCCTCTTCGGAGGGAGGGTCCGACATTGGACGGTCCGATGCCCCGGGGAGATGGGCGGTCCACCCCGGAAGCATAAAAGAAAACAGTCGTACTCTCGGCACCGTTCAGTCTCAAGCTCTTCTTCGGCCCACAGGTCAAAAAAGAGAAGGCATCACTCGAAGTCGCCTTCTGGTATGTCTGCGCATCGACGGTTGATTGTTGGGGTCAGATGCCGGTCTCCTCCCCCGGTGTCACTGGTTTCAGTCTCTGGTGACCGACCTCTTCGACATCGGAGTCCTTCCCTGCCTATTGAAAGGGCTTCTGATGAGCAGTTTCATCAGTGGGTCGCTCTTATGGAGCAATGGGCTCAGAGGTTGGTCCAGCTGCCTGGCCCGGTCTCTCAGAGGCCTTCAGGCCTTTTGGGCAGCGGATAGGGTGGTTAGACCTTCCTAGTCGCACGGCGCCATCTTCGGTGCTGTCGACTCCGCACTCAGGTGTCCCCCCCCCTCACATGGCTGCGGCACAGGGGGCCACACTGATGCCTTTATCTCCTGGTATTCTTCCTCCTTTTTCTTTAAATTGGAGTCTTCGGGGCCCTGGAATGCTTTCAGCATCATTGGGAGCTCTCTCAGTGTCATCCTCAGGCTTATCGGTGCCGTCGCTCTCGTCCTCGGCACCGATGCACCTGTCGGCATCGTCCTCGGTGCTGATGTGCCTGTTGGTGCCGTCTTTGGCACCGATGGGGTTGACAGCGCCATCTTCGGCACCAATGGGGTTGTCGGCACAGTCCTCAGTGCCGATACACCTGTCGGCACCATGTGCTGGGTTGTTTCCGATGGCACTGTCTCCCTTGCCTTCAGCACTGTGTTCTTCGGCGCCGAGGCTTGGTGCGGCACTATCCAGCCTTCAGGGGTTCTCGATGCAGAATCCTTTCTTTTCTTCATTTCATTCTGATTTTCACTCCTTTCCTGTAGATACGATCCCTCCTGGACTGTCAGGAGATGACATTGAACCTGACCCAGATCTTCAACTGGGTGAAGATGTTGAAGGAGCAGGGATCAATCCTGCTGCAGAGCCTGTGGTTGAAGACCTGTCATTTAAGTCTCTGCTGAAAAATTTAAATGCCACTCTTTCTCTCCAGACTACTGCTATCGATCCTGGGAAGCTCTTAAGACTCCAATATCTTCATGTTCCGGAGATCCCTATGGATTTGACTCCCCCCGTACAACCATCTTTTGAGACGCTCTCTCAGATGGTATGGAATAATCCCGCTCACTGCTCTCATTCCTTCTGTGGCTAAGTCCATAGACAGGAAGTATGCTGCTCCCAAGGATCGACCCATTTCTCCCAATATGAATATGTTCTTTGGCATTCGCTCAAACAAATGATGGAAGCTCTGCCCGAGTCGAATGCTAGTTCAGAGCTACTTCTGACCATAACCAGGGGTATCAAGTCCAACAACCAGCAGGTTAAAGTAGCTATGGATGCTTTCAATACTGCTTCCTGAGCGGCAGCGGTGGGCATTTGTATCCACCGTCACTCCTGGCTACGCACTTCGGGCTTCACTAATAATGCCCAACAGCAGGTCATGGGGTTACCCATTGACGGTATGTATCTGTTCGGGCCTCAAGTAGAGCAAGCTCTGGAGGCCACACAGAAGACTAGGTCGGCCATTAAAATGGCTCGACCCGCTCCCACCCCTTCTCGGTGGGGTGTTAAGCATCAATTTCACAACTGTCAGTCCTTTCGGGGCAAGGGCAGGGGAAGTTTTAACAAAAAACAAACCCCCCCAGCCTCCAAAGAAAATGCAACAGAAGGCACAAGGGCCCAAATCGCCCAGCACCATCTTCTGAGTCTCTGGCCCAGGTCCCACCTCAACTGCCCAAGGGGGACTCTTCCTCAGCGGTAGGAGGATGTCTGACTCAGTTCTACAACCAGTGGATGTCCATAACATCAGACAAATGGGTCCTCCGGATAATCCGTGAGGGGTACTCCCTCAACCTTTCAGAAGCCCCTCCGGATTGTCCCCCCAAAAGACCGCCCAGGCTGTCAACAATACAGTCAGACCTTCTTGCCTGAGATACAAGGCCTTCTGAACAACAGGGCAGTAGAAATAGTTCCGCTAGCTCAATGAAACACAGGTTTCTACTCCCATTATTTCCTAGTCCCAAAAAAGACAGGTGGGATGTGCCCCATTTGGGACCTCAGAAAGTTAAACAAGTTTCTTTTCAAGGAAAAGTTCAAGATGATATCGCTTGGGACCCTGTTACCCTTGCTTCACCAACACGACTGGCTAGCTTCCCTGGACATGCAGAACACTTACCAATATATCCCTATACACCCAAAGCATCACAAATACCTATGGTTTGTAGCTCTGGGCCAGCATTATCAGTTCAGAGTCCTGCCCTTTGGGCTACCCTTGGTGCCACAAGATTTTACAAAGTGTTATACAATTCTCGCAGCGCATCTCAGAAAAGTTGGAATTCAAGTGTTCCCATATCTGGATGACTGGCTTCTAACAACCCCTTCCAGGCAAGGAACTCTCGATGCCGTAGCCACGGCCTCAAATTTTCTCACTTCCACAGGAGTCCTGCTAAACCTCAAGAAATTACAGTTGCAGCCCTCCCAGAAGCTCCTTTTCATAGGAACTCTTCTGGACACCTCCTGTGCGAAAGCTTTTCTTCCAGAGGACAGAAGGAGCGATATCCTACAGATGGTCCAATACATCAGAGAAAACAGCTCAGTTCGAGCTATCTCGATGCAACAGAAGCTGGGTCTCATGGCATCCTCGGTGTTCACTGTACCCCTAGCACACCTCCACATGAGAACCTCTCAGTGGATGCTCAGTACTCAGTGCTCAGTGGTTCCCAACCACTCACCCTCAGTCCTTTCTCATCAAGGTGACAGAACCTCTAAAGTGGTCACAAGAGGACAACCTTCTGGAAGGGTATCCCTTTGCTCCCCTGGATCATCAGATTTCCATTACCACAGACACGTCCCTGATGGGGTGGGGAGCTCACTGTCAGACTCTGCACACCCAAGGTACGCGGACTCAGGACGAGTCCCAGCTTCACAAAAATGTCCTGGAAATGAGAGCTGTCCTTTATGCAGTCCGAGCTTTGAAGGACATTCTCTGTCACAAGAACATTCTCCTTCAAATGGACAACAAAGCAGTGATGTATTACATCAACAAGCAGGGCAGTGCACACTCTTACCCTTTATGCAGGGAAGCCATGAGAGTGTGGGAATGGTGCCTAGAGCACAAGGCTCTAATTCAGGCAGTCTACCTGCCGGGAGTGCAGAATGAACTGGCAGACCGTCTCAGCAAAACAGAGACAGATTCTCACGAGTGGTCTCTCAACTCAACTGTAGTTTAGTCACTATTCGCAGAGTGGGGAACTCCAGATCTGGACCTTTTTGCATCCCCACTCAACACAAAACTGCCTCTCTTCTGCTCCAATAAATCCATGGCCTGGCATTTTCTATCAGGATGCGTTCAGGCTGCAGTGGACAAAACGCTTTCTATACGCCTTTCCTCCTCTTCCACTAATTCAGAAGATACTTCTCAAATTCGAGTCCCAGGGGGACAAAATGATCTTCATTGCTTCCTTCTGGCCTTGACAGATATGGTTTCCTTTACTCAACAGTATGTCAGAAAACCCCCTCTGAAAGTGCTTCCCCTTCAGATGAACCTTCTGACCCAGGGGCCTCTGGTCCATCCCAAGCTAAGGTCACTTCACCTTCACGCTTGGCTCCTGAAGGGATAGAAGTGAACAGGTTCAATGTCTCTTGGAGAGTTTCAGATATTCTTTTGGCTGCGTGCAAGCTAGCCACTAGAAAAACTTGCACAGCCAAATGGAAGCGTTTTTCTCTCTGGTGTGCAAAATCCTCTTTGAATCCTTTTTTCTGCCCACCAAATAAAGTTCTAGAGTACCTTTTAGATCTCTCAAATTCAGGTCTACAATACTGTACAGTCAAAGTTCACCTTCGTACCATTTCAGCTTATCATGAGCCAGTACTTTCCTTATCACTGGCTCAGTTACCAGTAGTTAAGAAGTTTCTTAGGGGTATTCTGCATACCAGACCTCCTTTCAGATGTCCAGTCGCAGCCTGGCACATTAATCTTGTGCTAGACATGCTCACTTGAAAGCCTTTCGAGCCTCTAGCTACCTGTGAGCTGAAATTTCTCACTTGGAATACGGCCTTCCTGGTGGCCATTACCTTGGCCCCCAGGGTCTCTGAAATACATGCCTTGGTCACAGACCCTCCGTATACTGTGTTTCATAAGGACAAAGTAGTTCTTAGGACCCATCCTAAGTTTCTCCCTAAGGTTGTTTCAGAATTCCATCTAAACCAACCTTTGGTCCTACCTACTTACTTTGCAAACTTTCAAAATGAAGGAGAGCGTACCCTTCATTCTTTAGATGTCAAAAGAGCTCTGTGTTTCTATTTGGATAGTTACGCTGCACCTCCTGGGAGGGGGGTACTGAGGCGGTTGGAGGGTCGATGCCGAGATAGTCATTGCCACACCTGCCGAGGCTCACAATGCGGCTCCTCACGACTCCATCTCTGGCGCCGGCCCTCTTGCAAAAAGTTTGCTCCCATTGGGTCCTAGCATCTCTGGCATAGATCCCATCAGTGTGAATGAGTGGTGGAGACTACGTCCAAGAAGATCAAGAATTACGGTAGGTACATAATTTCCATTTCTCTCACTGTTTCCCTGATCGCCACCCCCCCACCCTGTGTTTACTGCACTTACCTCTTCTTTAAGTACTTCTCCCCCACCCCATTTGTCTTCTCCTACCTTCCTAAAAAATTGTAATTATTCGTTATTCTATTTGTAACTGCACCTTCCTGCCATTCTTGTATTTCATTACTTGAATGCCCTTGTGTTTTCATTATTTTGTATCTCTGTTGCATCCTAATTTTGTATTGTGTATTCTACACTGGACGTTTGTAAAAACAGGCATTTGCGCTCACATACTTTTCCAGTATACAAATGATCAATTCTATCTCTTGGCATTTGCTCCGCTTAGGGTATGATGCAGTGGATACTTCTACCTGTGTGTCGGCCTCAGGCAACATGCCCGGTTGCGTGTATCAGGATTTACTCCAGATATACAGCATAAATTAATAAATGCCCCTTTTAATGGCTCTAAACCTTTTGGTCCAGGTACCCAAACACTTCTGGATGATCTCCACGCTTCAGGTCGGACCTTACATACAGTACATGGCATGTATCACACCTCACGGCCATCTTACCAATACTGCTCCCAGTCCTCCTTCCAATCAAGGAAAACTGGCAAACACAGAGGTACCTACAGAGGCGGATTCTGTGGTTGTTTCCAGCCTTCTTCCAGGACCGCCACTCTACCTCCAAGGGCTTCTGCTCCCACCCTCCAGGTGGGGCTGATCAGCCCACTTCCCACTGACTAACTGTGGCATTGCCCAAGCTTCTTCAATCAGACCTTGGAAGCTGTGGGCGGTCGCTTAGCCTTCCATTTAGAGGCCTGGCAAGCAATAATGTCGGACACGTGGGTGCTTTAAATCATACGGAAGGGGCACACGGTGAAACTTACCTCTGTGCCTCCTCCTCATCCTCCCCACTCTGTGCATTACCCACCCGACCATATCCCTATTCTTCAAGAGGAACTTCAGGCACTTCTTCACAAGAATGCTGTCTATCTGGTTCCTTCTTCGGAGTACCATCAGGTATTTTACTCCCATTTCTTTCTGGTACCCAAAACACACTGGGAATCTCAGACCCATATTAGACCTCAGACAACTGAACCTAAACATTTAGTACAAAAGGTTTCGGATGGTCACTTTAATATCCATCATGCCGACGTTAAAACAAGGGGATTGGCTATGTGCATTAGACATGAAAGACGCCTACCTACATATCCCCATCCACCCTGCCCACCAACGATTCCTGCTCTTTTACCTGCTAGGACAGTATTACCAATTTCAGGCACTCCTGTTCAGTCTCTTATCCACCACAAGAGTCTTTACCAAGTTCCTAGCAGTAGTGGCGGTGACCCTGAGATGGAACGGACATTTCATCATCCCGTACTTGGATGATTGGCTTACAAATGCAGACTCCAAAATCTCTCTGCTTTTATTCCTCCAGGCAAGACTAACTCTGTTCCTGTTCCTAGGGATTACAGTCAGCTGGCCCAAATCTAATCCTACTCCTACCCAGTTGCTCTAGTATATAGGAGCCATCCTGGACACTACTTCCGCCAGGGCCTACCTCCCTGCCGACAGACAGGACAGACTTCTGTCTCTGGCTTCCCAGATATGAACTCAACAATTTATCACAGCCAGGCACCTCATGCCTTTTGGGACACATGGCCGCAGCCATCCCCATGGTGGCCTTTGCCTGTCTACACATGAGACCAATCCAATATACTCTTCAGAATCAGTGGCAGCAAAACATGGGGGATTTCGAAGACAGAATCAAAGTCACTCCCAGTCCACGCTCGGCTTTAACCTGGTGAACCCTTCGTGCCAACCTATCTTAGGGCATTCCCTTCCAATCCCCTCCTCCCCAGCAGACGTTGACCACGGATGCGTCCCTTGAAGGTTAGGGGGGGCACACCTGAGCCTTGCAGGACACAGGGCAAATGGCCCTGATTCTCCATTCCTTCTCATGTAAATCTACTGGAAATAAGAGCAGTGCGCCTCGCCCTTTAGACTTTTCATTCCCACCTTTCCCTGGGGCCTCTACTAATCCAATCAGACAACACCTTAGTGGTGTATTACCTGAACAAACAAGGAGGTACCAAATTCTGTGCTCTCTGCAGGGAGACGATGGCGGTTTGGCAGGAAGTCACACTCCAACATCTATCATTGATTGCTGTCCACCTTCAGGGATGCTGCGATACCCTGGCAGATATTCAGTCACCAGACCTCTACGCATGAGTGGATACTTCATTACAAAGTTCTTCAGATCATTTTTTGGTTATGGGAGACCCTGCACTTTCACCTTTTAGCCTCCCCAGCAATCACCGACTCCCCAGATACTATTCCATTATCCCGAACAGAAAGGGACTGTCTATAGATGCCCTGTCCTGACTGTGGACAGGACTCTTCTTATATGTGTCCCCCGTCCCACTCCTGCAATGGACTGTATTGAAACTACAACCTCGAATCTGCCACCATGATCCTCTTAGTACCTCTGTGGTCGCTGTAGCTGTTTTTCCCTTACTTCAGCAGTTCTCAGTAGCAGATCCCATCCCATTGCCAATCAGGCCAGATCTGTTGACTCAGGGTCAGGGAACCCTACTTCACCCCAACCTGAAGGCACTACACCTTCACACTTGGCTCCTGAGGATGATTTCATAGCCTGTCTTCAAGTCTCCTCACCAGTGGCCAATATTCTCTTGGCCTCACGCAAACCATCTACCAGAGAAACATCTAATGCTAAATGGAAACTCTTCTCCATATGGGTCACTTCCCGGTCATTGGACCCTTATTCATGTCTATTGACTCAGGTATTGGACTATTTGGCTTTGCTTGCTGAGGCAGCCTTGAGCTGCTCCTCTGTTAAGGTTCATTTGACCTCTATTTCGACCTTTCACAAGCCTTTAGAAGGGAGATTACTTTATCAACACCATCTTGCCAAGATGTCCTTAAGGGGAATGTTACACCTCAAGCCACCAATTAGACAGCCCACCCCTCCCATGGATTTGAATTTCCTATTGTAAAAGCTGATGCTTGAACCAGTGGCTACTTGCAATCTCTGCTTCCTTTCCTGGAAGACAGTGTTCTTAGTTGCTGTCACTTCAGCTCGCCATATTTCCGAGCTTCACACCCTAATGTGTAGAGCCTTGCTTGATTTTTCACAAAGACAGAATGGCTCTTCATACCAATCCCTGCTTTGTACCTCGGAACACACCTTAAACCAGTCCATAGAACTGCCAGTCTATTACTCTGAGCACTCTGAAATACTACAGATGTCGTACCAAGTCTTTCAGAAAAACTCCTCAGCTTTTTGTTATCTTCGCCTCAACCAGGGAAGGTTTTCTGGTCGCTAAACAGACCCTCTCCAATTGGTTGGCACATTGTATAACTTTCTGTTACAATAAACATAAACCATTACCCGGACCTGTCCAAGCCCATTCTACCCAAGCCATGGCCACTACAATGGCCTGCTTCAAGAGAGCTTCTATCACACATATCTGCAATGCAGCCATATGGTCCACAATACATACTTTCATGAAGCATTACAACTTAGACATTGCTTCTCATCGTAGGATGGCCTTTGGCTGCGTTGTCCTACAATGCCTTCTGTCATAACTTTCCACCCTTTCTGGGTTTACTGCTTTGGAGTCATCCCACGTGTATTACCTGCCGCAAGAGATTATCCCTGTTGAAGATAGTACAGTTGTGTACTTACCTTATGGTAGATCTTCGAGGGGTATCTCTTGCAGCAGGTACATTCCTTCCCTCCCTCCGTCCCCCTCCTTCTTTGAGAAACAACTTCTGATCTAAATGTATATGGGAAGAGATACCTATGGTACCTCGGATCTCCCTCGGTCCTTGCTTAGCGAGCTGAATCTGGCGGGGAACTGAGGATACCAGGAGCCACCCACTCTTATATAGGAGCAGGATGATGTCATGTGTGGGTGGCCCCTGGAAAAAGACTGCTAGAAAAGAGCTGCCGTGCACCACAGTGCCCTCTGGCTATGACCCAAATGTATTACCTGCTGCAAGAGATACCCCTCGAAGATCTACCGTTACAGTAAGTATGCAGCTGTACTTTCTAGGAGTGGTATATGTTGTTCATCCACACGGACCCACCTGACCTCCCTGGCTTCGGCACTCACACTCTGCTTTCCAGCGAGCAAGATCTGGCGTCGGGGGCGGAGCCAAGGGATATACCACCCTGGTGGGTGGGAGGAGCCAGCTTTGAGACTTTCCAGTGAATCTTCACGGTAAAGGCAACTGCCAGACAGCGTGCATGAACAACATATACCACTCCTAGAACTACTGATCTTACTTTGAGAAACAGCTCTTGCAGCAGGTTACACCATTAGGACTGAAGCCGGCAGGCGCCAGGACCTCACAGAAATTTTCTAGCTAGTAGTATCCAGCGGGGACCGCCCCCGACATCAGGCATCATACAAAAGGGGGCGGTCCCCCAGAATCCCCAGTTCTTTTCCCGCCGTCGACTCGCCAGCATCGTCCTCACGGACACCCTTTTCAGCAAATGACGACTCGAACTTCCAGCAATTTATTGCTCAACTCAATGTCGGCATCTCCTACTCCTTCCACAGAAGGACACCCCTCCAAGTGTGCCTGCAGCAAGCAGATCCCCTTCAAGGATCTCCATTCAGCCTGTCTGCGGTGCCTAGGCCTGGAGCACAACACCCAAGCCTGCTCTTTTTGTCAGCAGTTTAACAGCCGCACCAGGATCCGCCGTCAGAAGGCACTTCAGGGGTTCCTGCTAGAGGAAAGATTGAAAACAATGGAAAAAGACCCTGCCTCCAGAGCTGAGTCTACCTCCAAGTCCCACAAACACCGGGAAAAACACCAGGAGAAGGCCAGGTCCAGATCCCCGAACCGGGCCTCGGACTCGCGCACCAGCTCAGGCTCCACGTGCTCAGACCACTCTCCCTCCAGGGCTCGCTCTCAACCTCCGCCCATTAAAGTCTGGGCTTCAGGCGGTCTTTTGGCTTCTCTCCACCCACTAACGACTTCCTGGACTTCGGACCCTTCTTCAACGCCCTTCCGGGCCTCAGCGAAGTCTTCCAACAGTTATCGGTCCAAGTCCTCTTCCAAGTCTACTTCTGCTTCCTCGGACAGACGCCGGGAACCCGATGCCAGATCAGCCTCCCAGACTCCCAGGGAACCTGTTCCCCCTCCCAGGAAGACCAAGGACCCCACGTCCCTCAAGCGGACGATGGATCCTAAACAGGCTGCTGATCCTTCTCCGGCCAAACGCTCGTCGGACCAGACGTCCCTTAAGCATCCGATGTCGGTCAAGCGACCTATGGAGCTGACGACTGCCCTCTCTTCACCGGTTGATACTGGTCACCGGGGTTCATCTAAGGAGGATCTGACGTTGCCTGACGACCAGACAGGCGACACTGAGGATGCCGTGCTTCCGTGGGAGCCTTCGCCCGAACAGGTGACGCCCTCGGACCCGATGCCCGACACCGGCGATAGACCAACCCTGACACCAGGACCGTTGTCTGGTATGACTATTCAAGAAGTCAAAGATCTCTTCACCTTCTGGTGGGACACTATTAAAAAGGATGTGGTCCCAGTAAAGCCTTCTCCTCCTCCTCCCCAGGGTCCAGCAGGAAGACCCCTGACCCCCAAGGAGCCTACACCACCTCCTAGCGGCAGATCCAGAGAAAGGAGAAGGTCCCCTTCACGGTCTCCCTCAGGGCCCCCCAGTCCCAAGCGACCCAGAGGAAGAAGGTCCACTCCGCAGAGGGGTGACTCTAGACCGGACTCTTCAGATACCTCCAGGTCTCCTTCTCCCATTAGTATCCCATCACCAGACCCATGAGACCTCCCCAGGTCACCTCTGGATGATCCCTCTTTTGCTGAAATCATGAGGCACATCCAGGAGAATATGGGATGGGAAACTGACGATCTAGACCCTGAACGACAGCGCCTAGCTCGATACCTTCGGCAGAAAGATCCTAAGCCTGTGGTGGTGCCACCCTTGGTGAACACCTTCGCGGACATCACCAAGGCCGCGTGGAAATGTCCGCATTCCACCCCCGCTGTGCTGAAGGCTGATTGCCTGTACAGGGCCCCTGTGGAGGACCCGTATTTGGCGCACCAACCCCTGGCTGATTCACTGGTCATCACGGCCTCTCACGACCGGTCTCAATGACCGCAACATTTAAGCACACAGCCTCCGGACCAGGAATCCAAGCAATTGGATTCACTGGGTAGGCACATGTATGCAGCTGCTACATGCTCCATCAGGTCACTGAACTATCTGACGCACATGGTTCAATTTCAGAATGCCCTATTGGAACAGGGCCAGAACCTGGTTAAAGTCCTTTCAGATGGCGAGCAGAAGGAGGAACTCCTGAACCTTCTTCACATAGGATCAGATGTGGGAACCCAAGTTTTGAGAGACGCCTATGATTCGGTGGACTCTGCAGCCAGGAGAGCAGCCTCAGGCATCTGTCTCTGGAGACAATCATGGCTTCACATCTCCAGATTTATTCCGGACGTCCAGAAAAATATTTTGGACGTCCCCTACAATGGAGAGGTCCTGTTTGGTGAATACTCCAAAAAGGTAATCACCAAGTTACGGGATGGTGGTGAGGACTGTACAGGCCCAAGACTGGTTCCTTTCATAGGAACCAGAATCACTTTCACGGCTGGCAACAACAGCAGCAGCCACGTTCCAGCCAGCAGCAAAAGGGCAACTTCAACCACAAGGTCCAGCCTAAGTCTTCCCGAGGCCAAGGTCAGAGATACACAAAACTGACTCAGCCTGCGGGAGGTAACGCTGCCACAGCATGACTCATTCCTGGCCCCCGCCCTCCTCTGGATCAACGGAAATTAAAGGAGGGGGTCGCACCTCTCGCCGCCTTTCAGGGTGGCAGATGATAACTGCAGATCGGTGGGTCCTTCAATTGGTAGAGAGAGGACACGCTATAGAATTCCTCAATCACCCACCTTCAAGGCCTCCCCTGCTTTCCCATTACTCGGGACAGCAGGCACTGCTCATTCAGCAGGAGGTACTAGTGCTTCTGGACAAAGAGGCTATACAGCACGTACCACGGAACCAGAGAGGCGCAGGATATTATTCACACTTCTTTCTGGTTCCCAAAAAGACAGGGGACCTCCATCCAATTCTGGACCTCAGTGGCCTCAACGCTTTGATGCTTTACAAACGCTTCCATATGGTAACTCTTCCAGGGCTAATCCCCATGCTCAAGCAGGGTGCCTATCTGCACATCCCGATAGCTCAGGTGCACAGAAAATTCTTGCGCTTCGAGTTTCTGGGTCGCCATTATCAGTTCCAAGCCCTCCCTTTCGGGCTGTCCTCGGCACCTCGGGTATTTACGAAGTGCATGGCAGTCATAGCAGCGGCTTTCAGGAGACAAGGCCACTACGTGTTCCCCTACCTGGATGACTGGCTCCTCATGGCCCCCTCTTGGGAGGCTCTAATATCTGCGATCCATTGTACTTGTTCCCACTTCGGGTTCTTGGCATCACCATCAATCAGGAGAAGTCACACTTGGCTCCGTCTCGGAGACTGCAGTTCATAGGCGCAGTCCTGGACACCGTCCAGGGGAAAGCTTTTTTGACCTAGGACAGAGCGGAGCAGATCAGATCCCTCATAAGGGATATCTTGACGAAGAAGACCATCCCAGCAAGACTGGTCCTTTGCCTGCTCGGATACATGGCTGCGGCCATTGCAACAGTCCCTTTAACTTGTCTCCACATGCAGGTGACCCAGTGGATGTTACGGGTGCAGCGGGATCAGAAGCAAGACCATCTGCAGCATCCAATCAGGATCATGAATGCCGTCATCCGGGATTGGCAATGGTGGCTTGACTCAGAGCACCTGTCGCTGGAAGTCCCCTTCGTTGCGCCGTCTCCGGCTGTGACACTCTCCATGGACACTTTGGGGTCTGATTGGGGAGCACACCTCAACGGTGTCAGGTCTCAGGGCTCGTGGATGACCCAGGAAGCTCATCTTCACATAAATATTTTGGAGATGAAAGCGGTCATTTACACCTTGCAGGCTTTCCAATCGGAGATTCCACCAAGTACTCTTCTGCTACAGACAATACCATGGTGATGTATTACCTCAACAAACGGAGGCACTCATTCCTCCCCTCTTTGCAGGGAGACCATGAGGGTGTGGGATTAGGTACTGCAACACGGCGCAAACCTTATTGCTGTACATGTTCCAAGAGTGGATAACGTTATCACAGACAGTCTGAGCCGATCTCAGGCCAGAGTCCATGAATGGGAACTACTCCAGGAGGTCGTAGAGGATCTGTTTCGCAAATGGGGGACACCAGAGTTAGACCTTTTCACATCCTCATCCAATGCAAAACTGCCCAATTTCTGCTCGCTAGATCCAGGGCCTGGTGTTTTCTGGTGAGACGCGTTGTCCCTCTCCTGGGCAGGCAGATTCCTCTACGCATTTCCTCCCTTCCCGTTAATCAAGAGGGTTCTTCTGAAACTCCGCAGAGAGCAGGCGCCGCTGATTTTAATCGCACCCTTTTGCCCCAGGCAGATCTGGTTCCCGTTGTTGTACCAGCGTTCTCAGAGACCGCCAATGCCTCTGCCAATCAGCTCTCACTTACTGTCCCAGGAAGCAGGATCCTTGGTCCATCCAGACCTTCTCTCTCTGAACCTGCATGCCTGGCTCCTAGGGACATAACAGTCATGCGCTACGGGGTCTCACAAGAGGTAGCAGATATTCTAGCAGTGGCTAGAAAACCGGTCACTCATGCCACGTACGCCATAAATGGCGCAGATTTTGTCTCTGGGTTCAAGCATGAGGACTTTCCACAATGGATTGTTCTGAGGGTTTGGTATTAGACTACCTCCTGTCCCTATTTCAGGCAGGTTTGGCCTACTCCTCAATCAAAGTACACCTCTGTGCCATCTCGGCCTATCACATACCTATAGGCCTACGGTCCATAACCAAATTGGAAACCGTACGTGCCTTTTTGAGAGGCGTTCTCCACCTTAGGCATCCAATTAAGGATCCCGTTCCTCCGTGGGAACTACCTTCATCCTGGAGCAGCTTACACTGCCTCCTTTTGAACCAGCCGCGGATTGCGAGCTATGTCTTCTTGCATGGAAGATGTTATTTTTAGTTGCTGTTACTTCGGCCAGAAGGATTTCTGAGCTACACGCACTTATGTGCAATGAACTTTATTTGTTTTTTCATCAGGAGAGGGTGTCCCTAAGGACAAATCCAAAATTTCTACCTAAGGTGGTCTAAGATACTACCTGACCAGAACCAGGCAACACCATAAATCTGATCAGCTTTTTGTCTCCTTCACCCATAGGATGCTGGGTGCTCCAGTCTCTAAACAACCTCTTTCTAAATGTCTCATCCATTATATCCCGTTACATAGAAACATAGAATTTGACGGCAGATAAGGACTGCTTGGCCCACCCAGTCTGCCCATTTCCCTACCTAATGGATAAGCTGCAGATCCTAGTTAACCAGCAGCCTACTTCTTCCTACCCCCAACCCCTAGAATTGCCTTATGACTGTCCCATGCATGCTTGAATTCCACCACTGTTTTTGACTCCACAACCTCCTCCGAAAGGCCATTCCATGCATCCACAACCCTCTCTGTGAAAAAATACTTCCTTAAATTACCTCTGCGCTGCCCCATCTTCAAATTGTGCCCCCTTGTTCTTGCACACCTCTTTTTTTGAAAGATGCTACCCTCTTGGACTTTGTTGATTCCCTTGAGGTACTTGAAAGTTACTATCATGTCCCCCCTCTCCCTCCTTTCCTCGAGGCTATACATATTAAGCTCCTTAAGTCTCTCTTCATGTGTCTTCCGGTGCAGACCCTGCACCATTTTAGGTGCCCTCCTCTGGACAGCTTTCCTCCTGTCTATGTCTTTGCGGAGATTGGGTCTCCAGAACTGCACGCAGTACTCCAGATGGGGTCTCACCAGCTGTCTGTACAGAGGGATAATAACTTCCTGTTTTCTACTGGTGATGCCTCTCCCTATGCATCCCAGTATCCCCCCAGCCCTCCTTGCTGCCCTCTCACATTGCTTGCCCTCCTTTAGGTCATCTGATATGACTACCCCCAGGTCCCTTTCCATTTTTGTTGTTGTTAGTATCTCACCCCCCATTGTGTACTCTTCCCCTGGGTTTTTGTTTCCCAGGTGCATTACCTGCACTTCTTAGCATTGAATCTAAGCTGCCATACATTGTCCATTCCTCTAACCTTGCCAAGTCCCTTCTCATCCTTTCCACCCCACCTTGTGCATCAACTCTGTTGCAGACCTTTGTGTCATCTGCAAAGAGACATACATTTCCTTCCAGTCCCTCTGCAATGTCGCTATAAAGACATTGAAGAGGACTGTCTCTATCACTGAACCCTCGGTACCCACTAGTAACCCCTTTCTTCAGAGTGGACTCCATTTACTATTACTCTCTGTGTCCTATTCTCCAGCCAATTCTTTACCCAGGCTGTCATCTTGGGACCCACTCCCAGGCTGGCTAACTTGTATATTAATCTTTTGTGTGGGACTATGTCAAATGCCTTGCTAAAGTCTAGGTAGGCCATGTCCACAGCCCCTTCCTGATCTACTACTTTGGTCACCCAGTCAAAGAAATCATCAGATTTGTCTAGCATGACCTTCCCGCTGTGAATCCATGCTGCCTTGGGTCCTGTGCCCCTCTGGCCTCTAGATACTCGACAGTTCTTTCCTTCAGAAGTGATTCCATCATTTTCCCTACCACTGAGGTTAAACTAACAGGTCTGTAGTTTCCTGCTTCTGCCTTGCTCCCACTTTTGTGAAGGGAATCACATCTGCCCTCCTCCAGTCCTGGGTACCACCCCATCCTCCCATGATTTGTTAAAGAGGGTAGTCAGTGGTGTCACTAGTTCTACCCTTAGTTCTTTTTAGAATTCTGGGATGAATCCCATCAGGCCCCATTGCTTTGTCCACCTTCAGTTTTAGGAGTTCTTTCAGAACCCTTTCTTCTGTAAATGGGCTGGTATCAACTTCTGTATCCAGAGTGTTTCTACTGTTTGTTTTAGGTACCTCCCTCTTCCTTTGTAAATACTGAGCAAAAATATTTGTTTAGTATCTCTGCCTTTCACAGTCACCCTCTGCCCACCCTCCCTCCCCTTTATTAAGCCTCACTATCCCTCCTTGGTCTTCCTTCGGCCCTGATGTACCTATAAAGGTTTTATCCCCCTTCTTAACTGAGTTGGCTATCTTTTCCTCGGTTTGGGCCTTTGCTGTTTGAACTGCCTTCCCAGCTTCCTTTTGCTTTAACTGATACAGTTTTCTGTCCTGCTCCTTCTGTGATTCCTTGTACTTCCTGAATGCTTTCTTTTTCTCTTGAACCTTCACTGCCACTTTCTTTGAGAACCATAGTGGTTTCTTACATTGTTTCGTTTTGTTTATTTGCTTCACACAAAGGCTTGTTACCTCTGTGATGGCAGTTTTTATTATTCCCCATTGTTCTTCCACCCTCCTTCCAGCCCATTTGCTAGTGCATTCTTAGGCACTCACCCATTTTGCAAAGTCAGCCCTCCTAAAGTCCAGTACTTTTGCCTTTGTATGGCTTGACTCTATTGCTGTGTTTTTGTGAACCATACTGTTAGATGGTCGCTAGTTCCCAGATGGCTACCCACTTCTACTTCTGTGATCCTCTCTTCATCTCCATTTGAGAGACCAGGTCTAAGATTGCTCCCCTCGGTGGGCTCCAATACTAGTTGTCTAAGGCATGCCCCTGTAGGGCAGCATCTAGAATAACCCCACTCTTGAAGTGGCTGCTGCAGTTGCACTCCAGTTAACATCTGGCATATTCAGATCACCCATCAGCAATATCTCCTTTTTCTGCCATTCTAAGTATACTTTGTATCATTTCCTTGTCCATTTCCTCCCCCTGAGAAGGGGGTCTGTATACAACCCCTGTGCGGATTGTGGTGCCATTGCCGGTCTCCAAATTTACCCACAGTGCTTCTTCTCCTCCCTGTTTTCCCTTTTGTTCTGTTGCTTTGATTCCTTCCCTTACGTAAGAGCTACTCCTCCTCCTCTTTTACCCTCCCTGTCCCTCCTGTAGATAGTGTATCCCTAGTATGTTTACGTCCCAGTCATGGTTTTGTGTGTACCATGTTTCTGTGACTGCCACGATATCTAGATGTTCCTCCTCCATCAAGTCCACTAATTCAGGAAGCTTGTTACTCAGACTACGGGCATTGGTAGTCATTGCTCTCCACTTTTTGATGGCTTTACCTTCTTTTGCAGTATCCCCCACTGACCTTTCTACCTCGGTCTTTTTCTCATTTAGTACCCTGTTTTGTAGGGTGAGGCTGGGATTTTCCTGCTGCTTATCATTGCCTCCCCCCCTTGACTAGTTTAAAAGGCAGTATAGCGCAGTGGTCTAAGGCTCTGAGCTGCAAATCTGGTGACATCCAGCAGACCAGACCTGGGTTTGAATCCCACAGCATCCACTTGCATACTGTGTGACCCTGAGCAAGTCACTTAACCTCCTTGTGCTCCCAGGTCACTCCTGTAAAAAAGCTTTCAGCTTAGTGTGCTATACCTGGTTAAACAACTAAAAAAAAAAAAAAAAAAGCTTGCCAATGAAGCATTTAAACCGATTGCTCAGAAGACTTGTTCCCTTCCTGGACAGATGCAGACCATCCTGCCAGTATAGGCTGGTGTCCTCAGGTGGAACCCCAGTCCCAATGAAGCCAAACCCCTGTGCTCCACACCATTTTTCAACCATTCATTAAACTGCATGGTGCAAAGTACCCTACGCCTCATTCATGCCATTGACAGGCAGCACCTCAGAAGGATACTGTTGTGTTATACTTGTCTTGAGCCCCTCCCCAATTCTACAAAGTCCTTCTGCACTGCTCTAATCTCATGATGAGCCAAGTCATTTGTCCCTAAGTGGACAATGACGTCCAGCTCAGACTCCTGTGCAGCTGTTCTCATGATCCTGAGGATCGCTTCCTGTCCCTCCAAGCCATGGCACCAGGCAGGCACCTTACTTCAGTTTTCTCTGCTCCCCCAGTTCTATCCCCCTAATAATTGAGTCCCCCACCAGGAGCTGCGTCCTTTCCTTGTGGTGTCCTCTGCCTCCTTCCTGTGGGCCTCCCTTGTAACAGCTGTCCTCAGCCTTCTTAGTCTCCTCTGCGGGTGCATTCATAGGGGAGCTATGCTCCCCCAGAATGGTGTATGGATTGTGGAGTGGAACAGCTGACTGGGTGTGCCTCTGTTCCACCATCCTCACCCTCCCTGAGCCCACTGTGGTCCAACTGCTGTGCTTTCTTCGCAACCTCTGAGGCAGTGGTGGTGGCTCTGGTGCTCCCTGGATGGGGGAGGTTCACTTTCTACCATCCAGTGTGGCCTGGGGGAAGGTTCCCTTACTACTGTCCAGTGTGGCCTGAAGACGGGCAACTTCCTCCCTCAGGGCAGAGAGTTGTCTGCAAATAGGGCAGCATCTCAACCTCCAGAAAGACTACCAGAAGACTGCTACCCCACAGCCATTACATTGCACTACTCCCCACATGTTTATCTACTTTTTTTTTTGTGTGTGTGTTTGTGTGTGTGATTGGTTTGTTATATAGAAATATATATATTATACAACGTGTATGCTTTTATTGTTAATGCAGTGTGCTAGAGAGGATATGACAGTGATATGCACCTTGCACTCTTGAGGAAATGATGTCAGAACCCCAGGTATAAAGGAACTATTTCCAGAGGTGGGTGCGGTGAGGGGTGGGAAGGGGTTAGGCCTAAACTGTGCCCTCACAAAACAATCAGCTAAATGCTCTGACTCACCGCTGCGATGAATGCCTTCCTGTCAGCAAGATGCCCTACACAACAATGTGACAGAGAAATACCCTGCTAATCAAACAGAGAAAAATCCAGACATCCAAGTCAGACACAGGTAAACCTCCCCAGCCCCAAAACAGCCTGGTGGTTTGTGCTCTGAAAGCAGTCAGCCCCAAAATAAGTCAGCTGTGCTTTAAACTCTTCCTGCACTGAAAATCTTAAGAATTGTAACAAACGTAAAGCTAGATCCACCTCCCTCTGTTGCTTGAAAGACTGTCTTTTCCTGATAATTCTAAGTTCCTTATTTCACCTTTCAGTTAGAAGTAGCCTCCATCTGCAGAATATCGCTACAAACCAAGGACAATTGTAAGGTTCACCTCCCTCTGTTGTGAGCACAAAGTGCAATATAGAATTTGCAAGAGCAATATAGAATTTCTCACACAGCTCACAGCTGAATAAAGAAGTAGTGTCCTTCCAGGTCAAGAAGATGTGCTTTGTGTCTCTAAATATTGCAGCCACCAGTAACTTATAGTAATTTGATCTAGTCTGGATATCTCCAGCCAGGGCAATTTGTTGACAATGGTTGTGATGCAACCTTTCCTGTTCCAATACAACACTTTGTGATCTGAAAACAATGAGGCGAACAATTTCCTGCACCTGAGGCTGTCTGTGTTTCAATTCACACTGCAGGTTTTGCTATGACAACTCCTTAACCACAGTAACTTATTTACAAATAGTTTAACTATCACAAACTCCTACGCACCAATAAATTATTTAAAAATAGTTTCTGTCCCAAAATCCTAGTAGTCAATCCAGCTACCCCCAAGGGACAACCAAAATGCAGTATTCAAACACTTGTGAAGCTACTTCCAAGATAAGCAGAGTTTGCAAGCTCCTTTTCAACTCCTCAGCCACCTGTAAATTTAAAAATAGTTTAACTGTCAGAAAATCCTAGTAGACAATCTAGCTACCTCCAAGGGTCTACCCAAATGCAGTATTTAAATCCTTCTGAAGTTACTCACAAGATAAACAGAGTTTGCAAGCCCCTTCTTGGTTAAACACTAAATAAAAAGCAATTACCAAGGGTAGTTAGTTTCACCTCCCACAGAATTGAGCAAAAGTGCATGTTGTTGCAGATATCAAGTGCAATATAGAATTTCTCACATAACTCACAGCTGAATAAAGAAGTAGTGTCCTTCCAGGTCAAGAAGATGTGCTCTGTTACCAGAAGCATAACAAGTCTGTACCGGGCTCGGTTAAGGGACATTCCACAAGGGGGGTGGCTACCTCCTTTGCTGCTCTGAAGAACATGCTCACTTCTGCCATCTGCGCAGCAGCTACTTGGAGCACTGTGCACACCTTTATCAGGCATTACAGCCTGGATGTTGCTTCATGGCGAAGAGCTGGTTTTGGTCTAGCAGTCCTTCAGGGACTACTTTCCTAGGTTCCGGTTCAACTCGTGATCTCTCCCTAGCTTCTTCCCATCTGAGAGGGATTTCCAGAACTGCTTGGGAATCAGTCCTAATGGTGTAACCTGCTGCAAGAGCTGTTTCTCGGAGTAAGATAGTACGGTTACGTAAGAACTTACCGTGAACAGTAGATCTTCGAGAACAGCTCTTGCAGCAGGTAGTTTCCCTCCCACCATCCCCTCTGGAGGTAGAGTTGTTCCATTTAAATACTTCCTAGGATTCAGTGTTTTTAGCATCTCCCTGCTGCATACCTTCTTTGAAGGCGGATCCTCAGTCTCCTCTTCAGATGTCATCTAGTCGTCGGGAGTCTCCGGCGGGAGAACTGGGGATTCTGGGGGACCGCCCCCTTTTGTATGATGCCTGACGTCACGGGCGGGGCCGATGTCGGGGGCGTCCCAGCTGGATACTGCTAGCTAGAAAATGTCAGTGGGGTCCTGGTGCCTGCCGTCTTCAGTCCTAATGGCGTAACCTGCTGTAAGAGCTGTTCTCGAAGATCTACTGTTATGGTAAGTTCTTACATAACTGTACTTTACAGGTGAGTAACCTGATCTTATCTGTGTCAGTCTTTACCATTTATCACTGGTGGGTTCTGGCCGGAGGACAGGCACCCCGTGGGAGCTTTTTTTTTTGCAAGAGACAGAGCTGATGTCAGGACGGCACCGCCCTCAAGGCCGACGCAGTGCATGGCACTTGTAGGTTGGCTAGTAACCGATGCCGACTCCTCCTCAGACCCAGTTCTGCTTCTCCCGCCATTGAGTTGACATGAACCTCATGCAGAGTGAATCGAAACTGCATCAGCGGCCTAGTCGATACCTAGTTCTGTACTGCTTGTCTCGGCGCCATCGAGCTGGTACGACCATTCCATTTATTTTATTTTCAACGACGCTGAGTACTGTTTTTGTTTCTTGTTTTTCCATCTGGTCATGTCTTGTTCGGGTGACAAGAAGAAACCCTCCAAGGTGTATCAGCCTCCAATGCGGCAGTGTCCCTGCAGCCGACTTTTTTCTGTCACGGACAGCATGACCATTGTTTAACTGGCTTGGGCCCAAACCATGATATGGATCACTGCGATGCCTATTTTTCCATGGACCATCGAGTTCTTAAATTGTGCACATTTTAAGTTGGACCGACTTTTGGTAGATAGGCTCGCACCCAGGACCGCAAATACAAGGTTCTTGACCCTTCCTCTGGGTCCCCTCCCAGTCCTATACGGCCCATGGAGGAGGGGGTTTCTGCCTCTTTTAGCCTTGCCTCGGCAGGAACTCCTTCCACCGTGCAGGAGGCCCAGCCTGACTCCTCCAGGAGCCAGGCAGGAGGCACTGTTTTGGCAATTGCCTAGTTGTAGGTGAAGGCTCCCCCAGTGTCGCAGCCTAGAGCCTACGGGCATGGTCCGGCATCTTTCTCCGCCTCTGATCCCAGCGCCGTTACGGTGATCGTGACAGCATCATGAGTAGTGCAGGGCCAGTTCACGGTGCTGCTCACGGCCCCAGAACCAGAGGAGATCATGGCGTGGTCTGGGTCCGAGCCTCCTCTGGTGAGGATGTCGACTCAGAGGCAGACCCAGACTGGCTGCCGGATTCTTCGGAGTCCTCCGACGACTCCTCATCCAGCACTTCGGCTCCAATTCAGCCCCCTTCCTTGGAGTCAGCAGCTACTGTCGATTCCGGTCCCAACCAGTCCTCTGGTGCTGAGAGTGGCACCGGGGGACATACTGGAGTCGGTGATTCCCGTTCTCCCCTGGGAGGCATACCCCCTTCTTTGGTTGCTCAGGCTGGCCTTACCTTTAGACCGGCCAGGGTGTTTCAGACAGGGGAAGGTGCTGTTTCTATGACGGTCTCTCAGGATTCGGCCACGGTGATCGAGTTACCTAAGCTGATTCTGAGGAAGAGGTCCTTCTCTGAGTCTGAGGGGTTGACAGGACAGAATCAGGGCAGCACCCTTCCCTGGAGCCTGCAGGGGGCCCGGGCAGGAGTCGCAGCGCCGGTCCTGTTTTCTCCCCTGAGCTCTCACTGGGAGGGATCTCATCTTTAGAGGCTAGAGACCGCCCTTCTGGGCTCATGCAGCCCCAGTCACCTCGCAGGAGGGGATTCTCTCTTAGGGCTCAGTCCTGGCCATTCCAGCATGGTTGAACGTCCCTCAATTTGTGTGGCCGACAGATCTTCTTCAGTCTTGAGATCTCCTTTTCAGTCCATCAGCCCTAGCAGGGATCGTGCTCCTCCTCAGAGATGTCTAGCCCCCTTACCTCTGGCAACACCTCCTTCTTTTCCAGGCCATGTCAGTCCTATGGGACCTCTCACCTGGGAGCAGTTCAGGTCCACGGTTGTACTCTTCCCTACCTACTTTAGGTCCATGGACGAGGAGGTGTTTCACCATTCTCTGGTGCAGCCAGTGTCTGACTCTCCAGACTCATCAGCTCTGTCGTCTTCCTCTTCTGAGGAAGAGGTATCTTCTATCCACCTGTCCCCAGCTGCTGATCTGTCTAGCTATCAGCGTTTCCTTTCAGGGTTGCTTGACAAGCTCCGTATCTCCACGCTAGGAAGCTGCAATCCTCACCAGGTGATGCGCGCCTTTTTAGGAGAACACAGTGCAGCCAACCTGAGGGTTCCCGACTGGCCCTCCCCCTTCAGGGAGGCATCATACCACACCTGGAGAAGTCCTTCAGCCCTCCCTACAACCCAGAGGGTCCTCCAGCAAATGTATTGCGCATCCCTAGAGTCTCCAGGAGTCTTGGCTCACCCTCCGTCGGGTGTGATGCTCCTGGACACACCTTCTGGGCATAGACACTCCGTGACCAACCCCTGAGTCGGTCTCTGCTGAGTTTGACTTTTGGGGGAGGAGGGTGTTCTCTTCAGCAAATCTTTTGTTATCCCTTTCTGCACATCAGACCCATCATGCTGCCTATAACAGGCACCTATGGTCCCTACTAGGACAGATCCTAGTATCCTTGCCTGAGTCGGAGGCAACCAGACAAGCTATTGCCCTCTTCACGTGGGGCCTGGAGCTTGCGAGGCACCAAGCAAGGGCATCGTATGATGCCAACAAGGTAGCATCCAGGCTGGCAGGGACAGCAATCTGCATTAGGTGGACGGCATGGCTTCGTCTTTCCAGGTTATTACCCATAGCCTGGCGTAGGGTGATTGCCTCCTCATTCCAGGGAACCCACCTTTTCTCCCTCAGGGTGAGGCAAGAGCTTCGGGGCAACTTCCCTCTCCTTTTCAAAGGAGAACACCACCTCACCCAGACCAGTCTCAGGTCTAATTAGACCTAGAAGGGTTTCCTTCTCCGGTGTCTCCTCCACAGGAGGCTGAGGGACTTCTGTCCCTCAGGAAGGCACCAGGTCCCCTTCGGAGGGGCTTGGTAAGAACAGACCAGTGATGAATGGTGAAGATTGACACAGATAAGATGTAAAAATTGAATACCTACCGTAATTCTTGATCTTTCTGTGTATCTTCATCATTCATCACTGCTTCCCGCCCACCTTCCCCTCTCAGGCCTCAGTCTCTAGGCGATACCACCTCCCTGTTTGGCTCTCCAAACTGTGTACTGTCAGTAGGTCTGGTACCTCCATCTTCATTACTTCTTGGAGTGCTGAGACCGCTTGGGGAGATAAGCAGGAAGGCAACTCCTTGGTCACCAGGGCTGTCTTTTCTCCCTAATGGGCCCTCCTGTGGGTCGGAAACATCGATATCTCCACACTTATCTAAGCCCTAAGGGTTTTCTTAAAGCCAGAATGGTGAGGCCCTGGTGATTCTTTTCCATCTCTATTTGAGCACATCCCTACAGGTTTTCCCGCTGGGATTCCTGTGGCCCTGTATTTCTAATTAGGCTCACCTGTTCATCCCTCCTTGGAGAGACATTTAAAAAAAAAAGGGACACATTTGGGGGCTTAATTCTGTCTCTAATTCAGGAATTCAGGATGAGTCCTGACCCTTCTCTTTCTCCCTTGCTTGGGGGGAGAGAAGACATTGCCTCCTATTTTCCGAGGACTCTCCAGAGTTGGTGCGCTGGATCACCTTTCAGAATTAGCCAGCCATCTGCTGCTTTCTCCTCCTGTGTTTCTTCCTTGAAAGACATGTAAATGACTCAGCAGCATTGCCCTTCTGTTCTCCTCAGGGAGTCCTTCAAATCTGTGATATGGAGTGTGGTGTCTTCTTCCCCCCCCCCCTTTTCTCTTCTCTCTTTTCTCCTCTGGCCTATCTCTTCCCCCTCCTTGCGCTATGCTTCCCTTGCTCACCCAGAGGTTGGGGCCTCCTGTCCCATGCTCTTAGGTTCTTATCCTTCTGTCTTCTCACTCCAGCTTTATTCCTCTCTTAGTTCTGTATCCTTTCCTTTTCTATCCCTTTGGCTCCCTTGCCCCCCCTCCTTTTTCTAGACTATTCTCCAGTGTGCAGAACTGGGTCTGAGGAGGGTTGGCATCAGTTACTGGCCAACCCAAGGAGCATCACGTCACGTCGCTGCTTCGAGGGCGGCATCATCTCGATGTCGGCTCCGTCTCTTGTGGAAAAAAAAAAACACCCATGGGGTCCTTGTCCTCTGGCCAGAACCCACCAGTGATGAATGGTGAAGATACACAGAAAGATAATTACGGTAGGTATGTAATTTTTTTTTCCCGCACCCTGCTCCTCCCCATAAGGTACTTGTATGTCTCTATCATATCCCCTCTCTCCTCCAGGGGAGTACATATTCAAGTCCTTCAGCCTTTCCTCATAGGACTTGTAATGCAATCCCTGTACCATCTTTGTTTCCCTCCTCAGAACCTTTTCCACCCTATGTCCTTACGTAGGAAGGTCTCCAGAACTGGACACTGTACTCCACGTGGGGTCTCACCAGTGTCTTGTATAGTGGAATTATGACCTCCCTCTTCCTACTGCGGATGCCCCTGCCTATGCATCCCAGAATCCTATTTGCTTTACCTGCCGCCTTGTTGCACTGTTTTTCTACCTTGAGGTCATCAGAGATGACAACCCCAATGTCCCTTTCCTGCTTGGTGCATGCTATATCCTCATCCCCCCAACTGTTGTTCCAGGGTTTTTGTGTCTCATATGTATTATTTTGCACTTTTTGTGTTAAATTTCAACTGCCAAACCCTTGACCATTCTTCAAGCACCTGCAGGTCCCTCCTCATTCTGTCTACACCCTCTGGTGTGTCGACTCTGTTACAGAGCTTCGTGTTGTCAGCAAACAGGGAAATTCTGCCTTCTAGGTTCTGTGCAATGTCACCGATGAAGATGTTGAATAGGATGTTAGATCATCTAAACCTCACTTTCAGATCCATTGGTCACGTTTCCCTCTGTGGAGTGACATCTATTTACCACCACACTCTGTGTACTGCCACCCAGCCAGTTACCCACCCACTGCACTACTGTTCTGCCCACTCCCATATTCCCCAGTTTAACAGTCTTCTATGTGGCACAGTGTCAGAGGCCTTGCTGAAGTCCAGCTAGGCCATGTCCACTGCCCTCTTCTGATCTACCTCCCTTGTCATCCAGTTGAAAAATTCAATGAGTTTGGTCTGGCATGACCTCCCCCTTGTGAAACCATGCTACCTTGGGTCCTGTAGTCCATTGGCAACCAGATGTTCCTCCAATCTCTCCTTCAGTAGTGCTTCCATGATCTTCCCCACTACCGAGGTCAGGCTGACTGGTCAGTAGTTCCCCGTTTCCTCTTTGTTCCTGCTTTCATATAAGAGGACTACATCTGCTGTTCTCCAGTCTTTGAGTACCTCTCATTTCCAGTGATTGGCTAAACAGGATTGCCAGAGATTCAGCCACCACCTCTCTTAGTTTCTTTAGGACTCTGGGGTGCACCCCATCCAGCCCCATTGTTTTATTGACTCTTATTCCTTCCAGTTCCTTTAGGATCCTTTCCCATGTAATGGGACTTGCGTCCATTTCTGTGCCCTTCCCACCCCTTGTACTTCCTTCAGGCACCTTACCCTCCCCTTCTTCAGTAAAGACTGAGCAGAAATATCTGTTCAGTATGTCAGTTTTACTGTTGTTATCCTCCACACTGCCCCAGTCAGTCCTCCCCCTTCAGTTTCACTATCCCTTCCTTCGCCCTTTTTTTTTCCCTTATGTACCTGTAAAAGGTTTTGTACTCTTTAACCACTGATTTTGCGATGCGCTCTTCTGCCTGAGCTTTGGCTTCCCTTACTGAGCTCACTGCCTCCCTTTGCTTCTCCTGGTATTTCTCCCTATCACCTTCTGCCTGTGTCTTTTTGTATTGCCAGAATGCAATCGTTCTGGCTTTCACTTTCTCCGCTACCTCCTTGGAAAACCATAATGGCTTCCTCTTCCTTTTCCCCTTGCTAATCTGCTTAATACATAATTGTGTTGCTCTTGTAATCCCTATTTTAAATATTGCCCACTGTTCCTCTACCCCCAATTCCCTCCCCATTCCTATTAGTGCCTCTTTCAAGCACGTCCACATTTTCCCAGAAATCTGCCCTCCTAAAATCCAGGATACATGTTTTTGTGCGGTTTGGTTCTGCTCCTTCTGTGATTTCAAACTACAGTGACCAGTGGTTGCTGTTACCCAGGTGCTCCACCACTGTTACCCCATCACACTATCTCTGTTTGTGAGCACAAGTTCCAGTATTGCCTTCTGCCGGGTTGGTTCCATTACCAATTGCTTAAGGAAGGCACCTTGAAGAAGTCCAGGATAAATCTGCTCCTGGTTGATGCTGCTGCTGGGAGGCTCCAGTCCACGTCTAGAATACTTACGTCTCCATTCAGCACCACCTCCCCCTTGTCTGCCATCCTTTGGATGGCTAGCATTATCTCCCTATCTGTCTCTTCTTCATAGGCTGGTGGGCTGTAGACCACCCCTGTGCGGATGGTTGACCCCATTTTCCTTTCTAGCTTAACCTCAGTATCCCCCCCTTTTGTTGCTCTTGGATCTCTGTTGCCTTTATATCATCTTTCATATAAAGTGCCACTCCTCCTCCTCCCTGCCTGCCTGCCCTGTCTCTTCTAAATATGTTGTAGCCAGGTATGGCCATCTCCCAGTCATGGTTATCATTACACCAGGTCTCTGTGGTGGCGACAGTGCCCAGGTCTGATTGCGCCATGGCAGCCTCCAGATCCTCCATCTTGTTGCTAAGGCTCCTGGCATTGGCACACATGACTTTCCATGATGTGACACCTCTGCTCTGTTTTGCTGTTCTACTCCAGTCCCCTCCCTGGTTGTCCTTTATCCCTGGTTCTCCCTGCTGTCTGCCCTTCTGTTGTATTTTGTTCTTTTTCTGCCTATCTACCCCTTGGGTGCCTATCTCCATCTTTTACACACTGCTTTGTAGTGATAGCTCCTCCTTCTGTTCTCTGGTTCCACTGCTAGCTATGGGGGGTGGGCAGTTAGATGCCCTCGTTGCTGAGCCCCCGGCTAGTCTAAATGCTTGTCCGTGTAGCATTTAAACTTTTCATTGAGTGCTTGGATTCCTCTCCAGGATGGATGCAGGCCATCAGGCTTGAACAAGCCCCCATCCCTCCCGGCGGTTCCCCAGTCACCAATGAATCCGAACCCTTCTTCGCAGCACTGGTTCTTCAACCATGTGTTAGTTCCTGGTGCATGCACCCCTACGCTCTTCCATTCCTCTCACAGGTAGAACTTCCGAGAAGGTGATGGATGTAGCTACTTGCTAGAGACCCCTCCCCAATTTTCTAAACTCTTCCTGAACTTCCTTAGGCTCCCCGTTTACCAGGTCATTAGTTCCTAGGTAAATAATGACATCTAGCTCTCCCTCCCATCGGCCTCGAGGGCATTGCTGTCTCCGACGTCAGCCCTTTCTCCAGATAGGAAGAAAGCTTTAGCTAAAAAGCTTCCTGTGGGATCCTAGCACCTCCAGCTGGTACCCACGAAATAGTGTTCGTTAGACTCAGGTGTGTTTCCGGACACCCTGAAGGAGGCAGTGGTGACACCTGTCCTTAAGAAACCTTCTCTTGACCCAGACTATCTTGCTAACTACAGACCCATCTCTAACCTTCCCTTTGTGGGTAAGGTTATTGAGAAGGTGGTCGCACAGCAGCTGGAGAATCACTTGAGCATCCACGACATCTATGATCCTCTCCAGTCTGAATTTTGGAAAAAACATAGTACCGAGACTGCCCTTGTTAATGTCCTCAATGATCTCCAGATAGCGAGAGATCAGAAGAGCCATTCTATATTGGTTCTTCTTGATCTGTCTGCAGCATTTGCCACCATGGACCATGGTGTGTTGGTAGAGTACCTGCGGCTGATCTGCGGACTGTCAGGTATGGTCCTCAGATAGTTCCAGTCTTTCCTCACTGGCAGGTTTCAGAGAGTTGTCTCTGGGGTTTACTCCTCAGACAAGTTCTCCCTGCCATGTGGGGTCCCACAGTGCTCTGTGCTATCTCCCATGTTGTTTGCAGTGTGTATGCTGCCATTAGGAGGCATTGTAAGGCAGTATGGGCTGAGTTGCAGATGATACTCAGCTCTACCTGTCCTTTGTGCCTGATCAGATGGGAGCTATCTTGAGTTTTAACAACTGCCTTTCTGAGATTGAAGACTGGATGAGTACCAGCTGGCTGAAGTTGAACCCGAATAAGATTGAGGTTTTGGTTGTGGATCCAGGTCATCGGATAGAGAGGTGCTTGGTAGGGCGAGCATCTGGGCTTTGGCTTAGTGGCTACCAGCTGATGACCTCCAAATGGGTGCAAGATTTGGGTGTGATTCTTGACGAAGGACTGATGCTTAAATTTCAGGTGTCATCCATTGTCAAGACTGCCTTTTACCATCTAAGGAACACTGCTTGGATTAAGCACCTATTTCCGCCCGATGACCTTCCAGCTTTGGTCCAAGCCTTCATGACCTCTCACCTTGATTACTGTAATTCCCTTTACCTAGGGCTACTGGGAGTTAATATCCACTGCTTGCAGCTGGTGCAGAACTAGGCTACCACAAGGTTGCCTTGTCACGCCGGTGCTGCATGATCTGCACTGGCTGCCCATTCAGTGATGGATCACCTTTAAGGTCGGCTTGCTGACCTATAAGGCCTTACATGGACAGGGTCCAAGTTATCTGCAAGATCTTCTTCACCCCTACTGCCCCTCCCGGCCACTTCGCTCTGCCAACGAGGGATTGCTAGACATTCCTAGGATTCGCTTAAAGTCATCTGGGGGCCCGAGCATTTGAATTCGTGGCCCCTTCCCTGTGGAATTCACAACCTCATCGGATAAGACTATGCCTGACAGTGCAGAGTTTTAAATCTGCATTAAATACTTACTTGTTAGGACCCACGGTGTTGTTAGGACCCGCAGTGGAACAATGGAAGGGTCTAATCATACAGGTTTTAACAGTGGATAGGCTTACATATAGCCTGAAAGGAGCAGAAGAACGATTTGAGAGGGTCTGGGGGGGGGCTATTTGGGTACATTACAAGGAGGTGAAAGAGCTCTGTGGGCAACAGTGAGCTAATGTGCTATGAAGTAGGGGAATTGTATTAAATTATATTCTCTAAGCTAGGAGTCCGATAATTTCTATTTAGTGAATAAACGGGGTTAATTGTAACACAGACCATTCAGTTTGGCTGAGGTTTATTAGCAAAGTTTGACTTTTTCTTTTTTTGGTAGGTTGTTAATTTTTATTTTGTTTTCTATAAAACATAAAATTTACAGTAAGTACTGAGACATTGTGGCTGTTGAATACCTTCTGTAAGGTAGACATATTATGAGAGATAAAACTATAAAATAACATGATCTGTTCTACACTGCATTAGATTGTACTGCCAGATGTCTATGTCAAAGTATTTTGATATATGTACTGTTATTCAAAAAACATATTATACAAAAAAAAACACTTGTTTGGCCAGCCCATTGGTGCAGCAGTTGGATTTCCGCTTGAGGTGCCGGTGACCCGGGTTCAGGAATGGATCCAGGTCACTGGAGGGCCAGCCAGGGGGAGATGGCTTGAGCATCCTATGACTGCTTGCCATCTCCCAGGGGGGGGTGGCCGCAACTCAGTGTTGAGCGACTGCTGGCAGAGGCCAGAGGTTGGGCGACATGACAGGACATTGCTAGGGAGCATGACGGACATCACCTTTCACCCGGACGTCACACTCCCAAGGGGAGAAAACAGGAAACACAGCTCAGTGCCATTGGGTAATGGCTGCCCGGTCTCCGGCACCACCGAAAGCCTCCAGTGAGCCATCCCCCCCACCTCAGCAGCCTCCCGGGCCTAATGTGGAAGAGCGCATGCTCAAAACCGGTCGGGGCAGTTGAGCAGGGGTGCACTCTGCACTATTGCATTGTTGACGTATGAGCCATTTGGATTGAAATAAATTCATATCAGTCCTAGTTGCTGGTGCTGCCTTGTTCTTTTTTAATATAACCTAATGTGGATGTGCCAGGTAACCCCCCACTGGTGCCTTCTCTCTTGGAAGAGGGGGACCCACCCAAAGGGTTATGCCAGGATACCCTGGGGGCAGCTGTGATGTGAGGTTGTGGGTGGAGGGACTCAAATGAGGTCAGTAAGGGTTAGCTGGAGCCCCAGGGTGCACCTGAAGGAGTGGGAGCACTGGAGCTGAAGGCCGCAAAAAAAACCAAACTCATTTAATCTTGCTTTTCCTGATGCTATAGAAGCGTGTTATGTATGTTTTATGGAGTTTTTAGCTGGGATGTTACTGTTTATTGTACTAGCACTATGATCCTTTGGGGAACAGCGCTGTTTTATAAATTAAGATGAATTGAATGACTGATGAAGATATACAGGAAGATCACAAATTATGGCAGGTACGTAATTTTAATTTTTTTCCATTGTAAACTCTCTTTTGTACAATAGGTTATGTGGGACGCAGTCGTGTGCAGCTTAAATATCAACGAGTACCAAGGTACAGAAAGTTGGCACCAACATTCCCTTTAAACCTCTCAGTCAAGCACTGTGTGCTAAAAATGACTGCTGTAGCCATTACATAGCACAAAATCACAGCATTTTATTATTGCAGTTAAAATTCATGCTTGGACAAGACAGCAAATACAGCATGGTAATACAAAGGAAAACCAGACTTAGCTGGCTGGAACAACTGCCCAAGGGCAGACCAGAACTGACGTTTCACTTGTGCTGCAGCAAGCTTCCTCTGAGTTAATTGTTACTGGTCAAGTGAATCCTTTTTTTTTTTTTTTTGTAGACTCTTTTTATGCTCCTACCTAGCGGGGCATCTATCTCGGGAATCCTCGCTCGACTCTGGTGCTCCTGACTGCCCGTCTGAACCGCCACCTTTGACCGCGTAATTGGGTTCAGGATCTCGGCTCCCCCGGACCCCTTAGGAGAGGCCCGAGATCCCCAAGGTGAAGTCGGGGTTGCCAGCCAATGTTGGACGTGTGGGCCCAGTCCACTGGAGGTTCTGTCGCCTCCCCAGGGTAGGGGTATTTACTTGTTTTTTCTCCCCGAAGCTCGGACAATGACGTCCAGCTCGGACATACAGTGATGTCCAGCTCAGCTGGTGCACGCTCCCGTGCACCCCCGAAAGACGTCCACCGCAGCTTCCAGCCCTGCATTCTGCGGCCATGCACTGTAGTACCACCAGCCTCCGCTAGCGGTCACTAGTGCATCGGCAGGTGGAAACCCCCCTTCCCGAGGAAGGAGAGCAGTCCTTGGGACGCTCAATCCTTCCCCATCCCTGCAGACCCCCGATGACCCGGGCTCGTTGCCAACCCGGTCACTGGCGTGGTGCGCAGGTGGCGTCCAGCGCCTCAACCCTCAGTGACACCGGCCGGCTAATTGATTCCTTTTTATAGCCACATAGCCATCATGTGACTAATTTAAAAAACAGACAAATATTCGTAATGTATATACATTAATACATACAAAACTATTATATTAGTTTGCACCATCAAATTCTCACAAATCACTATTGACTCAGTTGTTAATATGTGCAAAAAAAAATCACTTTTAAAGTGCACTATTGTGGCAAGCGCTCAAGTACTGTTTTTAAAGATACAATCCCAATTTTCTTTTGTGTGATCTATGTGATTTTGCTGTCACTTCTGGGGTTTTCACATTCATTCCGTGATACTGTTTTAATAAGGAAGTTATTTTTCTTCCCCTCTAGGCCAGCAACACTAGGAAATAGAATAGAAAAATAATTTCCAAAGTTTGCTCTATATCAAGCTCTCTTTTTCATGCAGTTATACCTTTTTTTACATTTTCTACCTTCTTTTATATTTTTTAGGTACTGTTGCTTTATTCCCGGTGTACACATAACTCTCATGTTATATGTAAACATTACTGCATTAATACCCTCACAAAAAATGAACAAGCTCAAATGAATCATTCAGTTCTGGTGGGCTCTGTGCCTATGTATCTAGGGATCCACATTGCCTCCCATTTACAGATCAGTCTTTCTACATATCCCCCTCTAGGTCTTGTTTGTACTTTCTGCAAGCCAAAGAAAGTGGTTTGAGGATCTAGACTGGGTTTGTTCTTTACATGTCGGCCAATTACATATTTCAGATTTTGATCTCCCTTGTTCTTGCATGCTCCCCAGTGCGAATTTGAAATTATCTAGTTGCCCAGCTTATGTATTTCCTTTTGCCTGCCTTTAAGGGTCTTAGCCAGGTCAGTGGTTACTCAATCTGTGGTCTGTATAGGGGTTGAACCACCCTGTCCTGTGCCCCAAAAATAGGAAGGACAGAGTAGTTCAAATCCTTTATAGACTGCATTCCATTAAATCTCAGGAGCCGGGGGAATAGGAATCAGGCAGTGGGATGACCGCTGGCCTGCCAAGACTACTCGCGGGGGAACCTGCTTGAACCCACACTTCTGATCTTGTTCCCCTTCCCTTACACCCTTGGAGCTATTCTACAGTGTAAACAGTGCCCCCCTAGAGGACCCCCAACCACCCAAGTAATATTGTACAACCAGGCTTCTAGTTAATCAAAGCCTGACAGAAAAAGTTCTTGGGAGGTGAATTTGATAAAAATAGATGAAGAAAGCATTGACTTAATTCTGAATATTTTCAGAAGTTAGTGCTTTCTTTTATCTCTTTTTCCTCACTCCACTGGTGTCGTCACCCTTCTCAGACAAAGGCAATGACTATGCCCCATCCCCCACTAGCCCACTGCCAGCTTTGCTCCATAGTTTCTCTCCGGTGGTGGGTCCCCAGGGTGAGGGCAGTTTCCCCCACCCTACTCCCCTCACTTGGGGAACAGGGTCTGGTGGGTAGCGGATTCCATGGACAGAAGCATATTGTTTTTTTCAGTCTCTTTTCTCCTCCTTCCACCCCCTAGATGGTACTACCAACCTAATGGTGTGTTCTGCAACTAATACTTGGGGTCGGGGGAACAAGCTCTCTGGGCCACAGGGGTTGCTGTGGCGAAGGTGTGGTGTCATCCCCTCTCTGGGCTGGGAAGCACTTCCATTTGTAGCACTATCTCTCAGACCAGCCACTTGCTCTGGCACCCAGAGTCCCACTTCCCTCGAGTCGGCTCCCAAACCCCAGCATTTCATATGGAAATACTGGGTCAATGGGTGACCTTATAAATCAGTGCTTTTAAAAGATACATGAATCACAGGAAAGCACTGTAGTTCAAGTGAATAAAGTGAGAATTGGGTTATAATACAGTATTCATTGTGTATTTTCTAGGAGAATATTGGCATCATGGCATTTTGCAAAAGCATGGTTCAAAATCACGTTTTTCTTTGTTGAAGCTTAGTGGTTGCTTCAGTAATATAACATTTCTTCCCATGGTTCAGCACAGGTTCAGTTTGATTCTTGTTGCTAATTAGCCCCAATGTCAAGTTCATTGCTTTTTTTTTCTGAAAAACTCATGGAGGAGCTGCTTATGTTCAAAAGATTATACAGTTACACATGAAAAACACTTGCTGTTTTAACGTGGCTTAATTTGGCTTAAAATTGTGTGCATATTTCATAGACTTAAGATGTCATTTTTAGAACAATCACTAGTATGAGCTCATAAAAGTGTCAAATGCTCTTTGCTACAGCAAAGGTATCACACCAGTGTTATAACATTTTTTTTGATAAACCATTTTTATTGGCAAAATAAAAGTCAGTACAGTATATAAAAGGCATTTGATCAAGTACAGTACTCGCTGGACAAGAAGAATGAGTTGTGGTGAGGAGGTGGCCTAAGGCCCCCCCCCCCAGCCCTGATTCTATACAGTATGCAAATTGATATGAATATACACGTAACAGTAGAACCCCATTAGGAAGTCTGCAGTCCTGTTTTCAAATGACTCAGGTGACCTCATACGTGGTTATAGATCTTCCAGAAATCAGTCTTCACTATTGATTCACATTAGTGGGTCTTTGCCGGAGGCACTAGGACCCCACATGAGCCAAAACTTTGTAGGAGGGCTAATGTCGAGGTAAGTTGCACACATGCATGCCACCATAAGACACCGTCTAGGTTCCTTTTTTTTCCACTGTTGACTGCGTATCCGTGATAATGTCACTCACCTTCCGGGAGTCAGAACTTCATGTTTATATGATGACAGCATTCAATTCTCTGTTTTAGTGTTTATTTTTATTTTTTTCCTACCCCTGTCGGACTCTGTCCCACCTTTGTACCAGCTCCCCCAGCCCCGTCACCTGGCTTCTTGTGGGCTTGCCATCCACTCCACGCTCCACTTTGTCTCCCCCTACCCAGGGAGCTATGGGCTATGAGGATGGTGGGCCAAGCCTCTCATCGAGCAGACCAGGTCCCAGATGGAGGAGTGCCACATCACTGGTGCAGGGCCTGCAAGGAGCTGATAATTATACCGGGGCCTGGATTTGCATGTTTTCTGGGTCCCCTTCTTCTCGGATACTGGCATCAGGGGTGGGCATGCATGAAACCATGTGTAGTGTGCAGCACCCACCTGCGTCCTTCCCCTCCCACTATGCTTCTCTGACTGCACTACCCACTGTGGTCACCCAGGTGCAGTGAAGCAGTAGACTAGTGACCCTCCCTCCCTGAGGAAAGTGTCCTTGTGGATGCTCGATCCTACTCCCCCTGGCCGGTCCTCGACACCTCATGCTTATTCCCAAAAGCAAGTTGTTGGCATTGCAAGCAGTACCACTGCCACTGCACCGATGCGCCGGACCAGTTTTAATGTTTAAAGCTAGAGTCTATTTTTGTGTCAGGTGATTTCTGTCAGTCTCTCACATTGCTTCCGAGTCAACTGTCGATGGCTATGGAGGACAATGGTAAGAAGCCTTCTCAGGCAAGCTGCTGCGGCAGTGGGTTTGTGTCTGATCCATTTTCCTCATCAGGGAAGGGTTCTGACAATGGGCAGTCCTGTGCTTGGGAGGGAGGACAGTCTTCCAACTCTCCAACAAGCACAAAAAGAAGCGGACCTGTTTCTGATCCCAGTCGGGTTCTTGGTGCCTCTCAGCCTCAAGTTCTTTCTGTTCCCATCAGAAGGGGAACAAATGGTACCACCATAAGATCCTCGGTCTCTGGGAGCTAGAGGCCCTCACCAGTGCAGTCCATCACCAGGGGCCTCTGGTACTAGGGGTTCAAGGTCTCTGGCCGAGAGCCCCTCTCTGTAAATGGGAACTTCGGTGAACAGTTCCACCATTGGACAGCTTTTAAGGAGCAGTGGGTGAAATATCTGGCTTGTTTGCCTCTGACAGCAGAAATGGTCCCTGGTCCTTCAGGGCCAGAACAACTGGAGCCATAGATGGGGCCCTGAAGACAGGTAGAGGGTTTGGCTCTGGTAGCAGCCCCTGGGTCCATGCCAGTGACCGCACTGCTGACTCCTGTTCCACTGGCCACACCCCCATTCAGTGTTACTGTGATAGGACAGGATGTGGTACCATTTCAAGTCTCGTTGTTTCCAGCTGGGTCATTGGCTATGGGGTCAGCAGTGATTTTGGCTCCAGGTTTAGGCCTCTTTGGGAATGGCCTGATGCCAGTTCCAGTGCCATGCATGGTTCTGTGGATCTCCCTGACACCAGATTCCGTTGCAGTTACGGTACCACCTCTGGCACCGGCCCCTCATCCGTTAGGGCCAGTGTTGCTGGTGTTGCCAAGGCCACATTCTGGATTGGAGGGTCTATGATCCAACCCCCCCCTTATGACCCTCCCTCCAGGGAGGATGTGAAGGGAGATGAATCTGGCCCCAACCTTATAATCTTTGAGGGTAGCGATGGAGACTTTCTTTAGCTGAGACTCTTCAGACCAGCCCCTTCTGTTCCACAGGAGGATCTAACTTTTCAGGCTTTGCACAGGAACTTGATTTTGAGCCTTCAGCCACTGACCCAGGTGAACTTCTCCATTTGCAGTGGTTAAACATTTCTACCATGCTGGTCAGTTTAGTGTCCTCTCTTTCACCCACATTTGAAATCGTGTCTGATGTGGCCTGGAATAGACCTGCTTCTATTCCTTCTGTCTGTAAGCAGACAGACAGGAAATACACTGCCTCTGAAGACAGACCAGTGTATGTTTCTCAGCCTAGAGATGATGCCATTGCTATTCTCACTGAGAATGACAAAGCCAATCTTCCCCATGAGGTCACTGTGCACCCTATTAACAAGTAGTCACACAGTTTTGACACTGTGGGCAAGAGGACTTTCACAGCAGCTACAGTACCCTTAGCATTCAGATTGCTAGCTACCAAGGGCATTTTTCCAAATATCAGTATATCCTTTGGAGCTCACTTCAGTCATAAGCTCAAAGCTGCTATGAGTGCCTTCGATTTGCTGCTGCAGGCATGTTTCAGAAGGCATTCCTGGCTATGTACTGCTGGCTTTTTTCAGGATATCCACCAACAGGTTATCAAAGTTCCCTTCAATGGTATTTACCTGTTTGGACAGCAGATAAAGAAGTCTCTTGGGGCGTCTCAGAAAACTAGAATGACCCTTAAGACTTCCAGGCCAGTTCCCACTAATCCTCATGGGGGAAAGGACAAGGTTTCTTTCAGAACCAGCAGTCCTTTCATGGGAAAAGCTGGGCAGCCCAAAACCTATCTCACCCTCCCCTGCCTTACAAGAAGGCACAGCTGAATGCACCAGTGCCAAAACCACCCATTGCCACCCCATGAAGCCCCGGCTTTGGTCTTGCTTCAGCTGCCCAAGGCAGACCTCTCCTCAGTTGTGGGGAGGGTGCCTGATACAGTTTTACCATCAATGGGAGTCCATTCCGACGAATAAGTGGGTCCGAAGGATCATCTGGGAGGGATACTCCCTGGACTTCACAGAAATACCTCCAGACTATAAATCCAGAAGCCAGGCCTTCATATCGGCCTATATGTCAGAGCTTCTGGCACAGAAGATTGCAAGCTTTCTGAGCAACATGGCAGTGGAAATAGTGCCAGAATCAGAATGAAACACAGGCTTCTACTCCCACTACTTCCTAGTACCAAAGAAATCAGGGGTCATGTGCCCGATTCTAGACCTCGGAAACCTGAACAAGCTCATTGATTGAGAAAAATTCTACATTTTTCTGGGTTCTCTGCTTTCCTTCCTGAAACCTCAGGATTGGTTAGCTTCCCTGGATATGCAGGATGCATACCAGCACATACTGGTGCACCCATGTCACCTCAGATACCTTCAATTCGTTGTGCTGGGAACAGCATTATCAGTTCACAGTCCTGCCTTTTGGATTCTCCTTGGCATCTCGAGTCTTTACAGAGTCTCGCAGTGCATCTGAGAAAACTAGGGCTCCCAGTTTACCCTTACCTGAACAACTGGCTGATAGTCCATCCAGGCAAGAGACACAACAGGCAGTGACCACAGCCTCTCAGTTGCATACCTCCTTGGGGTTTTGCTGAATCTAGAGAAGTCTCAGCTCCAACACTCACAGCAACTCCTGTTCATAGGAGTTCTGGATACTACCAAAGCCCATGCCTTCCTTGCAGAAAGCAGAATGCAGGTGTTCTAGGGACATGGCTACGATGTTCTATCCACAATTTCTGGCAGTTGCCTTTCCCGTTTAAAATCTGGCTGGAATGTCTTCAGACTGGCTCCTCGCACCCACCCAGGTGGCAACTCCTCAGCCCCGCCCCATGATACCAGATCTTCCTTTCCGCTGGAAGAAGCAGGTTCCCTCCTCATCACTCTCGCGCCAAGTAGGCCCTTTGCTACTAAATCTTCATATTTTCCTCCAGAAGTGTTTCACACTTCATCTTCAGGCTTTTACCTTTAGACCGCGGTGGACGAAGACAAGCCTGCTGTGGGGTTCTGGTGATGCCTCTGCAGGCAGAAGTCCCGAACAGATTTGCACACCTCGAGCGTGTACTGCCTGGGCCACGAGCACAATCCCCAGCCCTGCAACATTTGTCGCACGTTTCATCCCTCCATTCTCGAAGACCATCATGCCCACCTAACTTTAGGCCATCCAAATGAACGGAACCTGCCAGTCAAATTGAAGGACACCCATCGGGTTGTCACCATGGCTGCGGGGTCTGCTGAACAGCCAGCGGCTTTCAAGGAGGCCACAGCTTAGACCTCCTTGGTTTCAGCCTTTTTGCCACTCTCTTTGGATGCCTCCTTCATGGGGAGTGTTTAAAGAATTGTGCCAGGTTCTCCCAGCTCATGGTCAGGGCCCCTCATCAGCACAAAGTCCAAGTCGAAAAAAGAGACAAAAAAATGGTCTCGCCGCTGTTCATGGGATCATAAACGCTCTTGGTCAAGGGTTTCCAATTCCTGCGCTTCTCCAGATCTGACTTTGGTCGGCTCTTCAGCCCAGGCCAGCGGCTCCACGGTAACCCCTATTGGACCAGTTGGCTGAGACGCTAGTTGATCTTCCAGACGAGATTTTTCTCGAGCTGGTTGACCAGCTATTAACTAAGGAGGCCAACATTTCCTTGTCCAGGACTCCAGTCCTGACCCAGTTAGGAAGGGCAGATCAGTCTGCTGACCCACTGCCTCTTGTCATCAACCAGGAGCCGGAGGTGCCTCGGTGCTCGCCGACACCCTCTGAGGCCCCTCAGTGGTCAATGTCCCAGTCATACTCTTGGGGGTTGAGAGGCACTTGCTGACATCAGCATTCCCACTCTAGATGACCAGTAAGCAGTGCTGCCGCTATTCTTCATCATCCTCCTCCTTTTCCAGTGAGGAGAGGCTTCAGCGCAAGTTGCGTCGATGCTACAAGGATCTCGTGGCAAAAGCTGGTGTTTTTAAGTCTGAAGCCTACCAGCTATTACACTGGCCATCACTTGACTTTGGCTGCAAAGGCCAATGCCTTCTCTTCCTAAGGAGCTGACCAGAGAACCTGGCCCTCCAGACTTGTGTCTCCCTCGGCCTCCTGGGCAATGAGGTCAAGTCAGAACTCATGCCCTTGCAGGTGATCAGCTTCATCAAGGCAGAGATTGGCTCCCAGCGGACAGGGCAGAGGCTCTCTCCTCCTTTGCTTGATCATTTCTGGCTGGGCAATTGCGCCCTGCCCAGGACTTCTTGCTCCTACTGGGTTACATGGAGGCTTGCACCAACGTGGTCTGATGGAGAATGCGCTCTCTGCAATGGGAGCTGGCCAGCCAGTGGTCTCAGCACAGGGATCACATTGACCAGTTGGTTACTGTGACCCAGTGGATGTGGGATGCCCTCCAGTGGTGGTTAGTCCTGGAACATCTGCAGGAAGGGATCCCATTTGTCTGCCTGGAGAGGACAGTCATCTTGATGACCGATGCCTCTCTCATGGGCTGGAGTGCCCACCCAGGGGAACACAGAGTCCATGGGCTCTGGAACCCTGAGGCTCCAGATGCCACGTCAACCTGCTGGAGCTCCAAGCAGTTTGGCTGTCACCGATTGCCTTTGCTCCTCACATTCGGGGTCAGGTGGTCCACCACAACCATCTACTGTCTCAACAAGCAGGGCGGGGTGCACTCCCTGCCTCTGTGAAAGGAAGCTCTCCGCATGTGGACCCTTGTGCATAGCCTGGAGGCCAGTCTCCTGGCCACCCATGTGGCTGGTCTCTCCTGCCAGCTGGTGGATGTCCTCAGCCTGGTGGGCGAGGCATTTCACGAGTGGTCTCTCAACCCAGAGGTAGCACACAGTCTGTTCTCCCAGCGTGGCACCCTTCTGGTGGACCTGTTCGCCTCCAGTGAGAACACAAAGCTGAGGCCATATTGTGTCCACCCCCTGCAGCAGGGGGGATGCCTTCTTGAGGCCCTGGACCCCAGGTCTCTTCTATGCCTTCCCTCCAATTCCCTTGATCCACAAAGTGCTGCTCAAGGTCAGGAGGGACAAGGCACAGGTGATCCTGGTGGCTCCAAACTGGCACACCAGTTCTGGTACCCTGATCTCCTTAGCCTCAGTGGCAGGTTCCCAAGGTATCTTCCTCTACGCCTGGACCTGCTCTCCATCAATCAGGGGAAGGTTCTCCATCTGGACTTTCAATCCGTGCACCTGACAGCCTGGTTCCCGAGTGGCTAGAGTTCCAGTCTCTGGGTGTCTTCGAAGATGTTCTCACCATTGTTGAGGCATCTCGGAAGAAGTTGACTAGGAAATGCTATGCCTTCAAATGGAAAATATTCTCCATTTGGTGTCAGCACAATGGGTTGGACCCCCTGTCCTGTTTCATGGCTAGCATCCTTGACTATCTGTGGTCCCTCTCTCAGTTGGGCCTTTGGTCGACGACCCTCAAGGTGTACCTGGCAGCCATCTCTGCTTACTGGGCATGGGCAGGTCAGCAGTCAACGCAGGAGAAGGTGGTCTGGTGCTTTTTTAAAGACTTCGACCACATTTTCCCTCCAGTGCATGAACCACCACCACCTTGGGACTTGTTGCTGGTGTTGGTAAAACTCATGGGTGAGCCATTTGAACCCATGCACAGGTATGAAATGTCTCACCTGTTATGGAAGACCGTCTTCCTGGTGGCTATCACGTCAGCTAGAAGCACAACTGAGCTCCAGGTGCTCTTGGTGGAGTCTTCTTACCTGGTCTTCCACAGGGACAAGATTGTCCTTCGCCCCAACCTGAAGTCCCTCCCAAAGGTTGTATCTGATTTTCACCTTAACCAGGTGATAAATCTCCCAGTGTACTTCACCGACCACACCTTGGAGGTCAAGCACAGGCTTCATACCTTGGACCTGCGACAGGCACTAGCCTATTATAAGGAGCACGTGGCTGGAGTTCTGGGGGGGGGAGAGGTGTGCCAACTGTTTGTCACCTATGCTGAAGCCGCACCTGGTAGTCCAGCAGCTAAGCGGACAATTGGCAGGAGGATTGTATCCTGCATTGATCTCTGCTATAGATTGGCAGGTAGGGAGCATCCCATAGGGGTTAGGGCTCATTCCACCTGTCATACCGCTGCTTTCTTGGCTGCTTCCAGGGACGTCCCTATCCAGGGAATCTGTAGGGCTGCTACTTAGAGGTCAGCACACACCTTCATTTCCCATTACCACATTGACTTAGAGTCACGCTGGGATGCTGGTTTGGGGGCCTCAGTTCTCCAGTCTCTGTTTCCCAAGTAGGGGGTGTGCGCCTTGCCCCCTCCTCACGGAGAACTGCTAGGAGTCTGCCACAAAGTTTAGATAGAACATCATGTTCACGCTCCTAGAAAAACAGATTACCTGTAATGGTAGTTCTAGGAGTGGTAGAGTATTAGAAATTCATTCACATGGACCCACCTCCACCTCCCCTGGCTGTGGTGCACACTTCTGCTTCCAGCGGGCAAGATATGGCATCATGGGGCGGAGCTGAGGGAGTTACCACCCGGGTTGGTTTGAGAAGCCAGCTTGAAGACGTTCCAGACAGATTTAAAGGGGAAAGGTAACTGCCAGAAAGTGGATGAACTTCATATACCACTCCTAGAACTACCTTTACAGGTGAGTAACCTGTTTATTCTGTAGATGGCATGCTACATAATGGAGTGCAAATATGTTCAAGCCCACTCCATGCAATGTATGCTGGGTCTGATAGCTTCCTCAATGATCATAGTGCCCATGGCATGGTCACACATGAAAGTGACTCAGCTGCTCAATGCAGAGTGGTCACAAGCATCACATCTTCAGACCTACCCCATTCAGGTGACCAAGCCCCTGGTTCAGTCACTCACATGGTGATCAGTGGAGGACAATGTTCTCCAGGGCTTTCCCTTCTTCAGAGTGGAGCCTCAGGTGATTCTCACTATGGATGCCTCCCTGTTGGAGTGGGAAGACAACTCTCAGGGCCTCCAAACGCAAGGTGTCTGGAACCCATCAGAGTCTCATCTCCACATCAATGTGTTGGAGATAGGAACTGTTTTTGTATGGCCAGGTATCCCTAGTGGATTTTGTCAGCCACAAAACAGTCTTCATCCATACAGACTACAAGTCTGTGATGTACTATGTCACCAAAAAAGGAGGAGCACAAATTATAGTGAAAAAGAAATAATATGACCTACTGGAAATTGAACCCAGGCCCCAGAAATACTGTCCCAGTGCTCTAATCACTGGGCTATAGGTTCACATGGTTGGACCTGACTCTTCCTGGACACACTTCCTTTCTCTGGTATTGCATATCCTGCAACTTGGAACAATCAGGACAACCATTAATGTTGTTGGTGCAGTATTAGCCACTGCTAAGCAATTTAGATCTCAAACTGTAGTGAGAAGGAAATAATGTAACCTACTGGGAATTGAACCCAGGCCCCCGGAATACTGTTCTGGTGCTTTAAACACTGAGCTATAGGATGACATGGTTGGACCTGACTCTTCCCGGACACACTTCCATTCTCTGGTATTGCAAATCCTACAATTAGGAACAATTGAGATGACACGTTTTTGGTGCATATTAGCCACTGCTAAGCAAATTATACCACAAATTGTAGTGAGAAGGAAAGAATGTGACCTACTGGGAATTGAACCCAGGCACCTGGAATATTGACCCGGTGCAGACAGTGCCTCAAAAGAGGAGGAGCACACTCTTATCCTCTCTGCAGGGAGGTAATGAGAGTGTGGGAATGATGCCTGAAGCAGGAGATTCTGCTGCAAGCCATTTATCCGCCAGGAGTCCAGAACTCTCTGGCAGGCGAGCTCAGTCAAACAAAGGCCAGTCCTCACGAGTGGTCACTAACTCTAGACATGGTGAGATCACTGTTCGGCAAGTGGGGCATCCCAGATGTGGACTGTTTTGCGTCCCCACTCGATGCCAGACTGCCTCGATTCTGCTTCAGAAATGCAGGGCATGGCACTTCTGTCAGGATGCACTCGGACTGCAATGGCAAAAATCTGTTTCTGTCTACATTCCCTTCAATCCTCCTAGTGTAGAGGATATTCCTCAAACTGGAGGCGCATGGTGGCAAAATGATACTGATCACCCCCTGTTGGCCTGGACAGATACAGCTTCCTCTATTGAACAGGCTGTCTGTCCGCAAACCAAGGATTCTTCCACTCAGGATGGATTTAATGACTCCGGGTCACCTGGTCCATCCCAACCTGCACTCCTTTCACCTTCAGGTCTGGCTCCTAAAAGAGATAGAAGTGTACAGGTACAAGGTATCTCAGAGGGTCTCTGAAATTCTTTTTGCTGCCAGTAAACCTTCCAATAGGAAGACTTACACAGCTGAATTGAAATCATTTTCCCTCTGGTGCTCCAACCCCCACATGGACCCCTTTGGGTGCCCACCTAACAAGGTTCTGGAGTACTTGCTGGATCTTTCTGATGCTGGCCTTCAGTATTCAGTTAAGGTCTACTTTGCATATTTCTGCATACCACAAGCCCATTGGTACCCTCTGCCTGGCACTGCTGCCACTGTTCAGGAGGTTACTTAAGGGCATCTTACACATAAAGCCTGCCTAGGATATCAGCCTTATGCTGGACATGCTCACTCACAAGCCTTTTGAGCCCCCTGTGACTTGTGAGCTGAAATTTTTGACTTGGAAAGCAGCATTTCTAGTTGCCATCACTTCTGCTTGCAAAGTGTCCTAAATCCATGCTTTGGTTACAGATCCTCCATTTACTGTTTTCTACAAGGACAAGGTAGATCTTCCAGGAATCAGTCTTCACCATTGATTCACACTAGTGGGGCTTAACATAGAAACACAGAAACATAGACTTTGATGGCAGATAAGGACTGCTTGGACCACCTAGTCTGCCCATTTCCCTACCTACAGGATAGGCCGCAGATCCTAGTTAACCGATAACCTATTTCTTCCTACCCCCCACAAGAACTGCCTTATGTCTGTCCCATGCATTCTTGAATTCTCCCACAGTTTTAGAACCCACAACCTCCTCAGGAAGGCTGTTCCATGCATCCACTACCCTCTCTGTGAAAAAATATTTCCTCACATTGCCCCGGAACCGCCCCCCCTCTATCTTTAAATTGTGTCCCCTTGTTCTTGCACGCCTCTTTTTCTGAAAGATGCTACCCTCTTGGACTTTGTTGATTCCACTGAGGTACTTAAAAGTTTTATCATGTCCCCTCTCCCTTCTTTCCTCAAGGGTATATATATTAAGCTCCTTTAGTCTCTCCTTGTACAGCTTCTCTTGCAGACCCTGCACCATTTTAGTTGCCCTCCTCTGGACTGCCTCTATCCTGTCTATGTCCTTGTGGAGATGGGGTCTCCAGAACTGGACGCAGTACTCCAGATGGGGTCTCACCAACTGTCTGTACAGAGGGATAACAACTTCCTGTTTTCTGCTTGTGATGCCTCTCCCTATGCATCCCAGTATACCACCAGCCCTCCCTACTGCCTTCTCACATTGCTTGCTAACCTTAAGGTCATCTTTTCTTTTTTTTTTTAAACTTTATTTTTATTAGTTTATCTGTGTGAGATATACAGTACACTACCCTCATAGGTAGGCTTTAAAAAAAACATTGTGAGCATACTGCATGACATCGTTACAGTAACAATTAGTTGAGTCCCTATATTCTTGGTACATCACAGGGGGGAAAAACATTATGATTAGGTCTTTTAAAACGGTTCACAACAGGTCAACTCAGCCATGAGTCGGGATTACCATCTAATGTTTCTAAATTAACGATCACCCTTATTAACGGGTAAGACATCCCTCATCTATAGACTTCATTAAAACATTAAGGCAATTCTCTAGTTTTCCCCTTATAAGCAAAAACTAAATACATAGATACATAGATACATAGACAGTGTCGGCAGATAAGGGCCTATGGCCCACCTAGTCTGCCCATTTGAGCTTGTAAGTTCAGTTTGTTTTCCTAGAAGTCTATTTCCCCTTACCCCTGACCTCTAGAATTCCTTTATGTCTATCCCATGCATTCTTAAATCCCGTGATTGTTTCAGCCCCCACCACTTCCTCTGGCAGGGTGTTCCACTTGTCCACCACCCGTTCTGTGAAGAAATTCTTTCTCATGTTTCCTCTGAAACGCCCCTCCTCCAACTTCATCCCATGCCCTCTAGTCCTGAAACATCTTTTCGCTTAAAAATAGTGTTTTCCTGCACCCTGTTCCTCCCTGTAAGATACTTGTATGTCTCTATCATATCCCTCTCTCCTCCTTCCTCCAGGGAGTACATGTTCAGTTCCTTCAACCTGTCTTCATAGGACTTGTGATGCAATCCATGCACCATCTTTGTTGCCCTCCTCTGAACCTTCTCTACCCTGTCTATGTCCTTACGTAGGTATGGTCTCCAGAACTGTACACTGTACTCCAGGTGGGCCCTCACTAGTGTCTTGTATAGCGGAATTATGACCTCCCTTTTCCTGCTGGTGATGCCCCTGCCTATACAACCCAGCATCCTATTTGCTTTACCTGATGCCTTGTCACACTGTTTCCCTACCTTGAGGTCATCAGAGATGACAACCCCAAGATCCCTTTCCTGCTTGGTGCATGCTATATCCTCACCCCCCAACTGATATATTGTGCCAGGGTTTTTGTGCCCCATATGCATTATCTTGCACTTCTTTGCATTGAATTTCAACTGCCAAACCCTTGACCATTCTTCAAGTTTCTGCAGGTCCCTTCTCATTCTGTCTACACCCTCTGGTGTGTCTACTCTGTTACAGAGCTTTGTGTCATCAGCGAACAGTGAAATTCTGCCTTCTAGATCCTGTGCAATGTCACTGATGAAGATGTTGAATAGGACCGGTCCCACTGATCCCTGTGGTACCCACTGGTCACTCTTCCTCTGTGGAGTGACAGCCATTTACCACCACCCTCTGTGTCCTGCCACCCAGCCAGTTACCTACCCACCACACTACTGTCCTGCCCACACCCATATTCCCAGTTTGTGTAATAGTCTTCTATGTGGCACAGTGTCAAAGGCCTTGCTGAAGTCCAGATAGGCCATGTCCACTGCCCTCCCTGATCCACCTCTCTAGTCACCCAGTCAAAAATTCAATGAGGTTGGTCTGACATGACCTCCCCTGGTGAAACCATGCTGCCTTGGGTCCTGTAGTCCATTGACAACCAGATGTTCCACCAATCTCTCCTTCAGTAGTGCTTCCATGATCTTTCCCACTACCGAGGTGAGGCTGACTGGTCTGTAGTTCCCTGCTTCCTCTTTGTTCCCACTTTTGCATAAGGGACTACATCTGCTGTCCTCCAGTCTTTGGGTACTCTCCCTGTTTCCAGTGATTGGCTGAACAGGATAGCCAGAGGTTCAGCCACCACTCTCTTAGTTCTTTAAGGACCCTGGGTGCACCCCATCTGGCCCCATTGCTTTATCAGCTCTTATTACTTCCAGTTCCTTCAGGACCCTTTCTCGTGTAAAGGGACTTGTGTCCATTTCTGCACCATTCTCACCCCTGTACTCCCTTCAGACCCATTACCCCTCTTCCTTAGTAAAGACTGGAGCAGAAATACCTGTTCAATATGTCAGCTTTACTGTTGTCATCCTCCACGTGGCTCCCATCCTCCCCTTCAGTCTCACTATCCTCCCTTTGTCTTTCTTTTTCACTTATGTACCTGTAAAAGGTTTTGTCCCCTTTGCCCACTGATTTTGCAATGTGTTCTTCTGTCTGAGCTTTGGCTTCCCTTACTGACTTCCCTGCCTCCCTTTGTTTCTCCTGGTACTTCTCCCTATCCCCTTCTGCCTGTGTCTTTTTGTATTGCCTGAATGCAATCTTTTTGGCTTTCACTTTCTTTGCTACCTCTTTGGAAAACCATAATGGTCTCCTCTTCCTTTTCCTCTTGCTAACCTGCTTAATGCATAATTCTGTTGTTCTTATAATCCCCATTTTAAATACTGCCCACTGTTCCTCAACCCCTGATTCCTGTCCCATTCCCCTTAATGCCTCTTTCAAGTATCTCCCCATTTTCCCAAAGTCTGCCCCCCTAAAATCCAGGATATGTGTTTTTGTGTGGTTTGGTTCTGCTCTTTCTGTGATTTCAAACCACAATGACTGGTGGTCACTGTTACCCAGGTGCTCCCCACTGTTACCCCCATCACACTGTCCCTGTTTGTGAGCACAAGGTCCAGTATTGCCTTCTGCGAGTTGGCTCCATGACCAGTTGCTTGAGGAAGGCACCTGAAGGAGTCCAGGATAAATCTGCTCCTTTTGATGCTGCTGCTGGGATGCTCCAGTCCACGTCTGGTATATTGAAATCTCCAACCAGTACTACCTCACCCTTGTCTGCCATCCTTTGGATGGCTAGCATCAACTCCTATCTGTTTCTTCCTCCTGGGCTGGTGGTCTATAGACCACACCTGTGCGGATGGCTGGCCCCATTTTCCTTTCCAGCTTAACCCACAGTATCTCTCCCCATTTTGTTCCTCCTGGATCTGTGTGGCCCTTATGTCATTTTTTTCACATCTGTGCCACTCTCCTCCCTTCCTGCCTGCTCTGTCTCTTCTGAATATGTTGTAGCCAGGTATGGCCATCTCCCAGTCATGGTTATCATTACACCAGGTTTCAGTGATGGCCACAATGTCCAGGTCTGACTGTACCATGACAGCCTCCAGATCTTCCATCTTGTTGCTAAGGCTCCTGGCATTTGCACACATGGCTTTCCATGATTTGACCTCCTAGACTGCTTCACTGTTCTACTCCAGCCCTTCCTTGGTTGTCATTTATCCCTGGTTCTCCTTGCTGTTTGCCCTTCTGCTGAATTTTGCCCTTTTCTGCTTATCCACCTTTTGGACACTAATCTCCATCTTTTGCACACTGCTTTGCAGAGATAGCCACTCCTCTGGTTCACTGGTTCCACTACTAGCTGTGGGGGGTGAGCAAGTAGGTACCCTCCTTGCTGGCCTGCCACCCCCCTTTGCTAGTTTAAATGCTTGTCAATGTAGCATTTTAAACTTATCATTGAGTGCTTGGATTCCCCTCCAGGATGGATGCAGGCCGTCAGGCTAGAACAAACCTCCATCCCTCCAGGTGGGTCCCCAGTCACCAATGAATCCAAACCCTTCCTCACAGCACCAGTTCTTCAACCATGAGTTAAAGTTCCTGGTACATGCACTCCTATGCTCTCCCTTGCCTCTCACAGGTAGTACTTCTGAGAAGTGACAGAAGTAGCTACTTGTGAGACCCTCCCAGTTTCCTAAACTCTTCCTGAACTTCCTTTGGCTCCTTATTTGCCAAGTCATTAGTACCTAGGTGGATAATGACATCCAGCTCACCCTCCCGTCTTGCCTTCCCAGTGATCCCCAGTATCTTCCTTCCATCCCTCCATGCCGTGGCACCTGGTGAGCACCTCACCTCCTGTCCTCCCCCTCCTGTGTTCTAGCTGGATCCCTCTTATGATGGAGTCCCCACCAGGATTCCTTCCTCCTCCTCTGGGGTCCACTGCTTTCCCCACTGAGGTCACCTCCTTGCCCTAACCTCCATCCTTTCCTTCCACTTCCCTGGGTACCTCTATTTGGTTGTCCTCATTTGCCAGTGTGGCATATGAGTTCTTGAGAAGGAATAGGATCTGGGATGTGCCTCTGCCTGACTGCTCTAACCCTCCCTGAGCCACTGTCATCCAAGTGCTCCTCGTTCGGCATCCTTTGAGGCAGCTGCATTGGACTGGGTGGTCCCTGGATAGGGTGATGGTACTCTGACCCAGTTTACTTCCGCTCTGAGTCTGGCTACTCATCCGCAGTCCACAGAGATGCATGCAGATAGGCAGCACCTCAGTGTCCAGAAGGTCTGCCTGAATATGGCTGCCCCACAGCCACTGCATTGCCCACTCCCACATTATACTGCAATTCCACTACTTCTCTGCTACTGAAGCTCTCTTAGTTCTCTTTTATTTATTTACAGTACTAAAAATCCTGTAACTGATCCTCAGATATATATTTTTTTTAAGGAAAAAGAAACCAATAAATAAATAAATGAGTCAAAACACTTATGGGTGCTGAGGGTGGTCTTCTTCCCTTATGCCTCCTACTTCACACCTCTTACTATACCCTGTGTTTAGCTCCTGTCAATCAGATTTATCAGGGCATATAATTAAGAGTTGGGGAAGGTGGGGGAGCCGAAATTTGCAGCAATTAAAGACAGACAGAATTACACCACCACTATGTTTTAAATTTTCAACAGCCCAAAACAATTATAAGTAAAGACAACACAGAAAGAAAGTATAGTGTCACTACAAGCCTACAATCTAAGTTTAAAAGAAAAATACCAATTACCAGTTACTCTAAAGCACTGAATTGAATATGTTTCCTTCCTTCACCTTCTGGCTTCTTCTGAGAAGATGAACCTCTGTTTGCTGCTTTAACTGTGACTAAGCCCCACCTCCAGTTATCACGTAGCTGAGGTCAGAGGCCAGATTCCCGCTTAGCACTTCGATTTAAGAACAGTGGACTATAAATTCCAATTCTGCAAAAACAGTCAAACATCAAATATACGTACTTGTTCGAGATGTTAAACTTTAAACGGATGTACCATACATATATTAGGTGATCTGGCGGTACCCTCAGCCCACCAAGGCTCCAAAAAAGAAAAAGAGAAGTCATCTAACCACATTTCAACCGCCCTTTCACTTTCAACTTTTTCCCCTTCCCAACCATTCCCTAAAAGCAAAGCTATATATCCCAATAAAAACAGCAATCTCAGTTGGAAAGGGTATTATACAGAAATCATTATTTCTTTAGTGCACAGGTATAATCAAGGCAATTTGTTTAATAGCGAGCATTCAATCATTGTCCCCTGAATCACAATCCATATTGTCCTCTTTTGCCTGGAATTTGTGTTCAATACGGATCAACATTTTGCCTGCTGCTTCTGCATCATTGATAGTGTTTCTCCCCATATATAATCCGAAGACTGGCCGGCATTAGGAGAACATGGTGGACCCCCAGTTGTCTCAGGCGGGTTCTGATGGCATCGAAGCTTTTCCGTCGCTGTCTGGTGGCAAAGCTCAAATCAGGAAAAATGTGCACTTTAGCATTGTCCCATTCCAAAGTTCCTTGCTGTTTAGCTTTATTAATAATATAGTCTCTCTCCCTTACCAAACCTAGAACCACGAGGAGAGTTTGGGGCAGCAACTGGTTCATGGCCGCATGGCTTCTTCCACCTCGTGGAGTAATCCTGTAAAACTTTTGAAATGCGATTGGCTCCTGAACTTGTAGGGTCTCCTCAAAGAAAGTCTGCAAGAAAGAAACAGGATCTTCTCCTTTGGAATCCTCCGGTAAGCCTATGATTCTGATGTGAGAGGCTCGAGATGCGTTCTCTAGGTTTTCCAGTCATCGCCTAAGTCCTTCATTTTCTCTTATGAGGCCCGTGGAAACTGTCATGGCCTTTGCGGCTGCCGCTGATGCTGCCTTCGACTCTTCCTCTAACAAACCAACCTTAGTATCCAGAGTTTTAAACTGAGAAGTAAAATCTTCTAGTTTTTGCTCTAGCCTCTGTATTGCCTTTAGGAGTGCCGCGTTGGTGGGTTGCGATACACTGTCTGATGTCTCCGGTCTCAATTCGGTACCAGTGCCTAGTTTCGGGTCTTTGGCTCAGATGCCTTCTCCTCCGGCAGCTGCTTTATTAGTTCTCCCCATAGCTTCCAAATGCAGGTGAATAGAGAAGCAGGAAAGGTATTGCTCAGTACCGAAAGTTATCCTCTTTGGATAAGTCCGTTCGCTGTCGAAAATCTAGCGATTTTGTATTATTAAAAACTTTAATTAATTTGCTTTTAGCGGAGCTCTACTAGAATGCAACCGCAAGCTCGGCTGTTGGCCACACCCCCCCAACCTTAAGGTCTTCTGATATGATTATCCCCAGGTCCCTTTCCTTTTTTGTTGTTGTTCCTCCCCCCACTGTGTAATCTTCCCCTGGGTTCTTGTTTCCCAGGTGCATTATTTTGCACTTCTTTGCATTGAATCCAAGCTGCCATACTTCTGACCATTCCTCCAACCTTGCCAAGTCCCTTCTCATCCTTTCCACGCCTCCTTGTGCATCAACCCTGTTGCAGATCTTGTGTCTTCTGCAAGGAGGCATATTCTCTTCAGTCCTCTCTGCAATGTCATTATAAAAGACATTAAAAGGACTAGACCCAGTACTGAACCCTCCTGTGCCCTATTAGTAACCCCTCTTTCTTCAGAGTGGACTCATTTACAATTACCTTCTGTGTCCTGTTGTCCAGCCAATGTTTTCACGGCTACCACCCTGGGACCCACTCCCAGGCTGGTTAATTGACTATTAATCTTTTGTGTGGGGCTGTGTCAAATGCCTTGCTAAAGTCTAGGTAGGCCATGTCCACAGCCCCTCCCTGGTCTACTACTTTGGTCACCCAGTCAAAAGAAATCTATTAGATTTGTCTGACATGACCTTCCCACTGTGAACCCATGCTGCCTTGGGTCCTGTGCCCCACTGGCCTCAAGGTACTCAACCAATTCTTTCCCTCAGGTGACTCCATCACTTTCCCTACCACAGAGTCAAACTGACAGGTCTGTAGTTTCCTGCCTCTGTCTTGGTCCCACTTTTGTGAAGGGAATCACATCCACCTTCCTCCAGTCCTCGGGTACCACACCATCCTCCCATGATTTATTTAAAAGAGTAGTCAGTGGTTTCACTAGTTCCCCCCTTAATTCTTTTAGAATTCTGGGGTGAATTCCATCAGGCCCCATTGCTTTGTCCACCTTCAGTTTTAGGAGTTCTTGCAGAACCCTTTCTTCTGTGAAAGGGCTGGGATCGACCCCCCCTATCAATAGTGCTTCTGTTAATTGGATTAGGCACTTCCCCTCCTCTTTTGTGAATACTGAGCAGAAATATTCGTTCCAGTATCCCTGCTTTTCACTATCCCCTCTGCCCACCCACCATTCATTCTACTCAGCCTCACTATCCCTCCTTTGTCTTTCACGCTCTCTGATGTACCTATAAAGGTTTTATCCCCTTCTTAACTGAGTTGGCTATCTTTTCCTCCAGTTTGGACCTTTGCTATTCTGACTTCCCTCCCTGCTTCCTTCTGCCTTAACTGTTACAGCTCTCTGTCCTGCTCCTTCTGCGTTTCCTTATACTTCCGGAATGCTATCTTTTTCTTCCTGACTTTCCCAGCCACCTCTTTTGAGAACCATAGTGGCTTTTTCTTTCGTTTTGATTTGTTTATTTGCTTCACACAAAGGCTTGTTGCCTCTGTGATAGCAGTTTTGATGATTCCCCATTGTTGCTCCACCCTCCTTCTAGCCTGTTTGCTAGTGCTTTTCTGAGGCACTCTCCCATCTTGCCAAAGTCAGCCCTCCTGAAGTCCAGTACCCTCACTTTTGTATGGCTTGACTCTATAGCTGAGTTTAACGTGAACCACACTGTTTGGTCACTTGTTCCCAGATGGCAACCCACTTCTAGATCTGACATCCTTTCACTGCCCCCATTTGAGAGCACGAGGTCTAAGATTGCTCCCTCACGAGTGGGTTCCGAAACAAGCTGTCTAAGGCCTGCCACCTGTAGGGCATCAAGAATGGCCCTGCTCTTGGATGTGGCTACAGCAAATGTGCTCCAGTTAACATCTGGCATATTGAGGTCTCCCATCAACAGTATCTCCCCTTTCTCTGCCATCCTAAAAATGCCTTCTATCATATCCTTGTCCATTCCCTCCCGACATGGGGGTCTGTACACAACCCTTGTGCGGATTGTGGTGCCCTTTCCAGTCTCCAAGGTGACCCACAGTACCTCCTCTCCTCCTTGTTTACTCTTTTGTTCAGTTGCTTTTATCCCTTCCTTTACATAGAGAGCTACTCCTCCCCTCTTCTCTCCTGCCTGTCTCTCCTGTAGGTTATGTACCCTAGTATGTTAACATCCCAGTCATGGTTCTCTGTGTACCATATTTCTGTGACTGCTATGATATCCAGGCATCCCTCTTCCATCAAGGCCACCAGCTCAGGGGCTTGTTGCCCAGACTATGGGCATTGGTACTCATTACTCTCCATTTCTTGATGGCCTTACTCCTTTTGCCCCATCCCTGTCCTTCTTGCCTTTGTCACTTTCCCCATTTACCCTGCCCTTCTCCTGCTATCACCTCTATGTTGTTGTTTTCTGTACTTACTACGTGATTTTGAGGGGGCTTAGTTTCAGCTCCTTTACATGCCTCCCCTGGCTAGGTTTAAATGCTTACCAATGAAGCATTTAAACCTATCACCTAGGATCCTGGTTCCCCTCCTGGACAGATGCAGCCCATCATGCCAGTATAGGCTTGCATCACTCCAGGTGGACCCCCAGTCCCCAGTGAAGCCAAATCCCTGAGCTCTGCACCAGTTTTTCAACCACTGATTGAATCCCATGGTGCAGAACACCCTAGCCTCTCCTACGCCATAGATGGGCAGCACCTCCGAGAAGGTTACCATGCGTGCTACTTGTCTAAGGCCCCTCCCCAATTCCACAAACTCTTCCTGCACTGCTCTAATCCCTTTCTTAGCCAGGTCATTTGTCCCTAGGTGGACAATGACATCCAGCTCCCTCCCCTGTGCAGCTGCTCCAGCAATCCTGAGGATTCGCTCCCTGTCCCTCCAAGGCATGGCACCAGGCAGGCACCTTACCTCCCTCTCCCCTTCCTCCCCCAGTTCTACCTTCCTAACAATGGAGTCCCCCACCAGGAGTTGTTTTCTTACCCTGTGGGGTCCCATGCCACCCTCCTGTGGGTCTCCTTTGTGAAGGTACCCAGCATCCTCCTTGGTCTCCACTGCAGGTGCCTCCATAGAGGAACCACACTTTGCTAGAATGGCATAGGAAGTGTGGAGAGGTACAACTGGAGGGATGCACCTCTGTTCCACCACCCTCACCCTCCCTGAGCCCACTGTGGTCCAACCGCTCCTCTTTCTTGGCAACCTCTGAGGCAGCGGCAGTGGCACTGGTGGTCCCTGGATGGAGGAGGGAGGTCCCAAAATCCTGGCCAACTCAGCCTGGAGATGAGTAACCTCCTCCTCAGCCCAGAGAAGTGCCTGCAGATGGGACAACACCGCATCCTCCAGAATGTGTCCTGAAGACTGCTGCTCCACAGCCACTGCACTGCAGCACTCCCATCATGTCTTATTTCTGGCCCCTTAACTGTTGTTTGGAATCCTTACTCTTTCCTCTGTTTTTTTTTCTTTCTCTTCTCTCTCTACTTACTTTCTGCCTTTGTGCCCTTTAAGCTCCTGATTGTCCTGTTCTGTGACAAGAATATCCTATATTTCTCAGTAGATCCCGGAGGCACTAGGACTCTGTGAGAGCCAGAACTTTTCATGAAGGCTGGCACCAAGGTAAGCTGTGTGTCCATGTGGTGCTGCGAGACTGTCTTCGCTGCATGGCTTACCTTGACACCAGCCCTCAACTGCCTCAGTTCCTTTTTTCTGCCATCAAATGCCCATCAGTGATGGTGTTGCTCACCCACCTGGAGTCAGAACTTCACGTCTATATGACAACAGCATTCAGTTCACTCAGTTTTAGTGTTTCAAGCTAGAGTTAATTTTTGTGCCAGTTTAGTGTTTTTACAAAAATTATTTGTGTCACTCTCACAGCCCTACGGAGTCAACAGCCTTGAAGGACAATGGTAGGGAGCCTTCTAGGGTATGCTGCTCTGGCAGCACAGCCGTGTCTGGTCCACTTTCCCCGACAGTGAGGGGTTCAGACAACGCGCATCCTGTGCTTGGGAGGAAGGACAGCCCTCCAAGAAGCACAAAAAGAAGCGGGTCCATTCCTGATCCCGCTCAGGTTCTTCACACCACTCAGCCTCGAGTTCTTCCTCTTTGCCTTGGAAGGGGAAGAAACAATACAGCTCAATCACCCTCTGTGAGGTCTGCCACAAGTTCCTCATTCTCCTGGAGCAGGACGTCCTCACCGGCACCATCTGTGGGTACCTCTGATACTAAGAAGTCAAGGCCTTGGGCCCAGAGCCCGTCCCTATTTGTAAGTGAGGACGTTGATGGGCAGTTACACCATTTAGAAGCTCTTGCAAAGTAGTGGGTGCAACATCTGACTCGTTTGCCTCTGCCAGCAGAGCCAGTCACTGGTCCTTCAGGGCTGGTGGAACTGATGCCACAGGAAGGGCCCTCAAGTGGGAAGAGCATTTGGCTCTGACAGTGGCCCCTGGGCCCTTGCTGTTGACCATGCTGCTGACTTTTGTCCCATGCCGCATCCCCATTCAATGTCACTGTTGATGGGACCTGATATGGTACCATTGTCTGTCACCTCAGTGCTGGTTGGGTCTTTGATGCTGGTGTCAGCGCCAGGTTTAGGCCTTTCTGGGGGCCTGGCCGGCACCTGTTCCTGTGCCATCCTCGATGCTGTGGATCTCACCAGCACCAGATTGAGTTCAGGTTATGGCACTGCCTCTGGCTCCGGCCTCTCGTCCTTTTGGGCCAGTGTTGCCGATGTTCCCAAGGCTGTGTTCTGGATTGGAGGGCCTAGGATCCAGCCCCCTCTACAACCTTCCCTCTGGGGAGGATGTGGGGGAGAGGGGCCAAATCTGACTCCGAACTCATCATTTCTGAGGGCGGAGATGAAGACTCTTTCTTTAGCCTGGACTCTTTGGACCCAGCTCCTCCTCCTGCTCCAAAGGAGGATCTAACGTTCCAGACTTTGCTCAGGAATATGCATTCTCCATCTGATTTTGAGCCTTCAGCCACTGACCCAGGTAAACATCTCCATCTGCAGTGGTTAAACATTTCTATCATGCTGATAAGTTTAGATCTTCTTCGAGGGTATCTCTTGCAGCAGGTCATACTCTTGGGATGTCTGCCAGAGGGCACTCTCACCTGGCAGCTTTTTCTAGCAGTATGACTGGAGGCCACCCACGGTGATGTCAGTGCAGGTATACCTATAAATATGTGGGCAGCCCCAGGATTATTCAATTCTTTTCCCGCTGTCAACCAACTCACCTCACGTGCCGCTTCTCACTGCAGAGTCTTGACGTGTTCTTTTTGACGAGTTATTTTCATGTGTGTCTGTTTTGATTATGTCAACCTCAGATCCGTTATTTTACAAGTACCACTGTGGTCAAAAAAATGTATCATTTTGATCAGCATACTCTGTGCGTCAGGTGTCTGGAGGCTGCTCACGACGTCCACTCCTGCACCTACTGCTAGGACTTTAACAAGGCTACATACTGACAAAACCTGAAAGTACTAGAAGCCTTCATCATGGAGTGGAATGCAGCTCTTCTGGAGGATGAGCTTCACTCCCATTTGGCTTCCCCTGCACTGTCAATGAGCTCCCAGGCATTCCGGTCACATCACCATTCATTGAAAAAACACAAACAATGAGACAAGGAGAATACTTCAAAAGAAAAAAGGTAAGGGCCTGCCTCCATTAATGGCTTTGATCCCTGGCCGACCATTGATGACCCACTCTTCTCCAACACCCACTGAAAAAACTCAGATGGTGTTGGCAGCTTTCTCTCAAAGCATGCAGGCTGCTCAATGGGACCAGATGCCCCCTTCATCGACAGGTGCACTCCCCATCCTGTCTTTGCCGGTGCTCTCCACAGCCTTGTTGGCCTTGACTCTTGGGCAGATCCCTCGGTCAACGGTTCCTCCTGCACCACTGATGCCAGCTTTTTCAGCCCCTACACCCTCCAGCATGGGTTTGGACCTTTAATTGACAGTCTCGGCTCCACAACTACAGCCTCCGTCGACGCCTCACTTGTCAACTCATGCACCTCCAGCACGCTGTGCAACTTCTGACAAACCTGCTCCTTGCCCTCCAGGCCTCCTTAGAGCATCACTGCCTGTCAGTTCACACTTACAGGCCTACCCCCCTCGCATGGTGGGCTCTCAGCTCTCCTCACCCACCACAATTACCCCATTACATCTGATACTGTCCCCTTCCAGCATTGGGCTTACAGGAACCATCCACATTGCCTCTCAGCCTCCATTGATGGCACAGTCCATCGACATGCCTGCAGTTGTTCAGGCGGTCCTAGACATCATGCAGACTATGCAGCAACCTCCTTCTCACCTGCCTTCCTATCCACCTCCTGGGGCACATAAACCATCTCACCACTTGTCTTCTCTTCTCCCCCTTTCCTTGCCATGGAAGAGAAGGATCTCCCTTATGTTGAAGAGGAGGAAGATGATTAAGCTGAAGATGATGGGGGTCCGCACCCCTTCTAGCACCTCTACTGTCTCCTCTGTGGGTGAGGATCCTGGAGTCTACACCCCTTGTTCCCCTCCAGATGATACCTCCTTTCTAGAAGTCATGTCCTAAATTCAACAAATTATGGGCTTTACTACCACTGAGCAAGACCAACAAAGATGAAATCTTGCAGACTACTTGGATCTTCCAGAGGGCCCAGCCAAGACTATGCCTCCCCTTATTTAGGCATCTCATGATGCCATCATGGCGTCATGACATTGTCCTTTCACAGTCCCACCGGTCTCTAAACAATCAGACCACCTATACTAGGTCCCTTCAGATCAGCCTTATTTTGCAGTGGCTCTCCAGGCTGACTGTTGTCATTAATGCTGCCCATGACAAGATACAACATCCTAAACATCTAAGCACTCTTCCTCCAGACAAGGAGTCCAGAAAACTGGACCTCATGGGCAAAAGAGTATACTGTATGCCTCAACCATGTTAACAATGCGTATTTGAAATTACATTGGACACATGCTTAAGTATCAATAAACACTTTGGGTTGCTGCCCTGGAAACTGCGGGCAAGCTGCCCCAGATCCCTGATACTGAACAACTGCTGGTTACCCTTCAGGCTTGTGCCAGCCACACTCACCACCTCCTCCAAGATGGGTACAATGCGATGGACGTGTCCGCGCATGCCTCTGCTACTGGAGTCTCCCTTTGCCATCATGCTTAGCTCCAGGTTTTGGGCTTCACTCCCAATGTGTAACAATTTATTTTAAATGCCCACTTTCAAGGGAACAAACTGTTTGGGACTGACTCTCAGGACATCCTCAATGACCTGCAAGTCTCTGGCTCACACTGCGTTCAGGCCGTACCATGTATCATTCCCAGACTCCACAAGCTCAGTGGCGTCCCTTTCAGTTTCACCGCACCATGAGACAAAAAGGCCTGGCTAGACAACCACCCAAATGAAAACCGGCACAAACCCTTCCGAGTGACTCTGCCCCAGTTGCCAAGGTCAGCAGAGTCATCTGCCGCCACAGCTGCAGTCCCTTCCGCTCTCTGACTCCTTTCCTGCCTCCATGCCTCCTCCTCCAGCCTCAGAGGTCAGGGAGGCGCTTCTCTTTCCCTGGAGGCTTGGCAGAAGTGACAACAGGCAGTGGATCCTACTACTTATACACATGGGTCACACCTAGAGCTTGTAGCCTCTCCTCACTCCTCACCCCACCTCTCATCCACTCGAACATATTATGGTCTTACTAGAGGAGCTGAATTCTCTGATCCTCAAAAAGGTTGTTCAGCCTGTACCCCAGTCCGCCTTGGCACTGGTTATTATTCTCACTTCTTCCTGCTCCCCAAACACATGGGAGACCTTTGGTCCATATTGGATCTGCGTGGCCTCAGCCTGTACATGCAGTACAAGAGATTCTGCATGGTTACTCTTCCCACAATCCTACCTTTACTCAGTCAAGGAGACTGGCTTTGCTCCCAGGACATGAAGGATGCTTACCTGCATATCAGAATTCACAGGGCCGCCAGGCTGCTAACACAGCAGAAAAAATTACCACTGTGGTTGGTGACTCGGGTTGAGAGCGGACTCTGGATGCTCAAGGGCTAGCCGGGGGTTGGGGTGGATTGAGCGGCCATCACATGCTCTCCACTTCCTGTCCACAAGGGGGAAGGGGGATCGAGTGCCTCCGGTTTGGTGCTCCCAGATAACCATGGGATGCACTGTTACCGGAGCACCAGCGAGCACTGCTCCACGGGGGGCATATCAGATGCAAGGCGTGGTCACGGTGTCTGCCAGACATACCCTCCACCAGAAACTCAAGCAGAAAATACTCCTCCGGCATGCCCAATGATGCCCCTGCCCCATAGCAGATCTGGATCTCAGTGACATCCTAGATCTAGTTCTAATGGGGTTAAGAGGCTGACAGCCCGGGGGCTCCACCCTAGGGGTAATCCAGAGAGCACTGTACATGGAAGGCCCAGGTCCGCATGCAGAGATGGGTGGCTGATGAGGCTTAAGCCGCTAGATGTATAAAGCATACAAAGTAAAAAACAAAATTCACAGGGCTCACCTTCAATGTCTTTGATTCAGCCTTCTTGGACACCATTACCAGTTCAGGGCCTTACCCTTTAGCCTCTAATTGGCCCCCAGGGTTTTCACCATGTGCCTTGTGGTGGTCACCGTGGCTCTCTGCCACCGCAGTCTATATGTCCTCCTGTACCTCGACGACTGGCTTATCAAGGCGCCCTCTCGAGAAGACCTGCTGCACTCCCTGGAGTGCACTCTCAATCTCTTCACAGAGCTCAGGATTACAGTAAATGTCACCAAATCCAACCTGGAGTCCACTCAACATATGAAGTACATTGGGGCAGTCCTGGAGACTTCCTTCCGGACGACAGGGGCAAAGGCTCATAGCACTCACCCTCCACTGCCTCACCACAATTCATATCTTGCCTCACCAGTTCTTATATCTGCTGGACCACATGGCGGCTGCCATCTCTACGGTGCCCTGTGCCTACTTCTACATACAGCCAGTCCAGTCAGCCCTCCACAGTCAACGGCATCAATGCACAAGCGACCTGGATGACACTGTCCACATTACCCCTGTCCTGCACCAGGCCCTCTTGTGGTGGCTCAAACTGCTCCACCTTCAAGAGGGAATTCCATTTCACCTGGACCTTCCTCCAAACCTTGAGCACGGATGCTTCCAAATTCAGCTGGGGTGTCACCTGGGACTTCACCAGACTCTGGGCCATTGGACACCTGAGGAACAAGCCCTACACATCAACCTCTTGGAAATGTGAGCCATTCATCTGGCACTACAGGCCTTCTGATCATTTGTGTCCCAAGCTCACTACTCATCCAATCCGACAACACCTCTGTGGTGTACTGTACCAATAAACGAGGCACAAAGTCTCAAATTCTGTGTCGCGAAGCGCTGAAAGTCTGGCAACAAGCCCTACTTAGCATTCACCTGGTCGCGGTTCATGTGGCAGATCACCTGAGCAGACATGCTCAAGGACACGAGTGGGCATTGTTGTCAGATGTTCTCCAAGATGTCTTCTCACTGTGGGGCACTCCAGAGATAGACCTCTTTGCCTCTCCCAGGAATGCCAAACTCCCTCAATATTGCTCCACCACACTCAATTAGGCCGGGTTTTTCCACGATGCCTTATTCCTTTCCTAGCACAGGCACTTTCTATATGCCTTTCCGTCCATTCCTCTATTCAAAAGGGTGTTAAACTCCATCTGGAGAGAGCCACAATGATCCTCCTCATGCCTTTCTGGCCTTGCCAAATCTCGTTTCCCCTTTTCCAGCAACTATCACTGAAAGACCCTCTTCCCCTCCTGCTTTGTCCATATCTACTCATACAGAACAAGGGGACTCTTGTGTATCCCAACCTCAAGTCCCTCCACTTTTATGCTTGGCTCCTGAGGATGTCTTCATACTGTAGCCAGGCAACAGGTCACTCCTTCTGTCGCCATGACTCTCCTGGCCTCCAGGAAGCCATCCACCCGCAAAGCCTACACTGCTAAATGGAAACGTTTTGCAGTATGGGTCATAGATAAGAGTACTAAACCTTACTCATACCCACTATCACAGATCATGGACAACCTGTGTGCCATTTCCACCCAGGGCTTAGGCTACTCATCTAGTAAAGTACATTTGGCAGCCGTATCGGCCTTCCACAAACCCATGGAGAACCGACAAGTTGCTCAACTGGATCTCGCCAAGATGTTTCTCCGTGGTTTACTACACCTCAAACCACCAGTTTGTAACCCAGTCCTGCCCTGGGATCTCAATTTTGTTCTTGAAAACTTTACTTTGCCTCTCTTTGAAACGGTCTCTACCTGTGAGTTACACTTCCTTTCCTGGAAGGCGCTTTTCTTAGTAGCGGTTACATCCACACATCAAATATCTGAGCTTCAGGCTCTGATGCAAGTGCAAGATCATGCACATAGGGAGAGAAACCCTGAAGCTACCTATAGCTTGGGAGGGGAGTTGCTGGAAATCACAAGGTAAGAAAGAGACTTGGACATCATCATCACAGATGACCTGAAATCATCCAAGCAGACCATTAAGGCCATAGGTAAGGCTAGAGGGATGTTGAGGTGTATTAGCAGGGTTATCACAAGTTGTAAGATGGAGGTAATAATCCCTCTTTACAAGACACTGGTTAGGCCTCATCTGGAGTACTGCGTGCAGTACTGGAGGCCGCACCTGCACAAGGACATTAACAAAATAGAGGCAGTCCAGAGAAGGGCAACCAAAATGGTGCAGGGTCTACATCAGAAAACAAATGAGGACAGATTAATGGAGCTCAATATGTATACCCTAGAGCAAAGGAGGGAGAGAGGTGACATGATCGAAGCATTCAAACATCTTAAGGGCATTAACAAGGTGAAAAAGTCTAACATTTCAATAAAGAAAAATAGGACACGAGGACACAGCATGAGATTAGTGGCAGGACGAATAAGGGGTAATGTGAGGAAGCTCCTTTTCACAGAAAGGGTGGTGGAGGCATGGAACGGCTTATCTCAGGAAGTGGTGGATATGAATACAGTGCAGGGCTTCAAACAGGCTTGGGATAGGCATAAGGGAGCAATACAGATGAGTATGAATAAATAGGCCATTGACAGAGTAAAGGCCTATGGCACACTCATAATGTAGAAAGAAATGGGCAGACTGGATGGGCCATGCGGTCCTTATCTGCTGTCAACATCTGTGTTTCTATGATGTGCCACAAACCCTACCAGGTTTTCCACAAGGACAGGGTCTTTCTCCATACCAACCCCAAGTTCCTACCAAAGGTGGTTTCAAGTTCACTTTATTTATTTAGTTTTTGTTGACTGGGTAAGTGCACTAGACAAATCCTGCCTATTTTCAGGCACAACCCGGGGGAGGGGGATACAGATGAATGCCAGCTGACTTTGAACCAGATTAAGCTCTTGGTAGTATTTATAGTGAATGAGGGAAATTTGGGCAGGACACCGGGGAAATTCCCCTACTCTGGAGACGGGTGGCGCTGTCCATCTGTCTGCAGGGATGGCTGAGCTCACTTCGGAGCTGGATGCTGAAGAAGATGGAAGTGTTGTTGGGGAGGATGCGGTTCTTCTCAGAATTCACACTCAGAGTGATTTCGCCGCTACGACAGACGCTCTGGAGAGCACCAGGGTGGAAGAATTTCAGTTGTCTACAACACCGATTATAAATGAAGCAAGTATGTATTCAATAGCTTCACAAGTGCCTTCATCTCAAACGCTGGAGGAAAAACGAACTTAACTACAACAGCAACTGCTTCTTTTAGAGGCAGAATTTAGTCGCAAGCAACTGGCTATGGACATGGAGAAAAAACGGAAAAGAAGTCCAGAAAATACCTCTTCTTCCTCTGCTTTGTTTAAAATATTTGCGGCTGATTCAGTGTTACCGGAAGAAGGTAATCGAACTGATAAGGAAGCGTACGCAGTTCCGGGAGATCCAGGATGGTCACCAGATCGAGCTCTGAGAGACGCCGGATGGCATCAGGTAGCAACCGGAGAATGGATTGCAGACCCGGTTATGTCAACAAAACCTACTTCACCAGATTCTTTGCTTCAGGATCACACCACAGTTTTTTCGGCGGTAGCAAACTTTACACCGGAGCCTCAGGAGAGGCCTACCACAGAGATAGATGAACTGGCCACAGGTAACGTGGTTTTAAACTCTGATATTCCCCTACCTAGTGAATTACTGGGGTGTACTGCTCCAAAAACTCCACCGGAAAACATTGCGAATATTGGGTCTGTGCAATTTAACTCACAAGAGCATCAGGCCCAGGAACACAATACCGTACAACGTCCTTCCTATGCAGACTTATTTAGAAAACCAATTGAATTTGCTAAAAGACGAAATGCAATACGACTCAGGTATTTGGGGGGCATGGATCCTGCCCCAGATAGATACTTTGTAGGGCACATTTTACTTAAACAATCTTTAGGCTTTACACCATCCGAAGTCTATGCTTTGATTCATGCCCCAGGTGAACTTTCTTTTGACATTAGCTTTAGAACTCCTGAACTTTTAGAACGCTTTTGGATAAAACATATGACTGTTAAAACCAATCCTTTATGGACATCTTTTCAAGTAATCCCTTTAACAAAACAACCGTTTAGAGTCATTACTATCTTATTTAGAAATGAGGGAGTGAATATTTCAGATATTCTTTATTGGTTAGAAAAACATTGTGAGCTACAGGGTACCCCTGATCCTATTTTGATGCAGAGGGTTTCTGGAATGGGGGATGGAAAATGAAAATAAAGTTACACCAAACTGCAGAAGGTTTAGAGCATTTACCAAATTGTTTTTACATAGGTAGGGATAAGGGATTTATCTTTTACCCAGGACAAACAAAACAATGTTTTAAATGTGGTTCTCCCAGACATCTCAGTTCTACTTGCACCGTGCAACAATGCACATATTGTGGGGATACAGGCCATGTCAGTGTCTACTGTGTAAATACTCCAAAGTGTAACCTTTGTGATGAAAGTGGTCACAATTTTTTGGAATGCCCATGGGCTGCACATAATACTGGGAAGGCGGACTATGGTATACAAGATTTTTATATACATAGAGCTACCAAACCTGCAACTTCTTTTTCATCTGAACCTCAGCCACAAAGGGCACAACAGGGACATACCATACATCATTCTCCAAATGACCATACCCCTTTTGAACGTTCTAATACTGGGACAAAGATTCCGGTTTTGCCAGAAGAAAATATAGAGGTACTTGCACCCAAGTCTTCCACGCCTCACACAGGTCACCTTACTAAAGAGGTTATGCCCCCTCCTCCTTCCCCTTTGGTGATCCCAGTCTCCTCTGTTTCCCTCCACAAGGAGGTCCCTGTTTCTCCAAATCCCTTACAACACTCTTCACAAATGGTACTGGGGATGCCTGTAATTGATAATAGATACTCACTGTTATCTGTTGAAAATGATGGGACAGATCGGGATTCTGATTCAGCCTCCTTAGCTTCTTCCCAAATGGAGATTGTTTCAGATTCTGATATTGGTATAAATGTACCTAGTAAAGTGAAGAAAAAAAAGTGGTTTCAAACCCAGACAAGGGACTAGGAAAAGTACAAGATTGTCTAAGACTACTACCCAATTGAATGTTTCCTTTAAAGGATTATGCTAGCTATGATTTCACAATAGCTAGCCTTAATACAAATAGTATCCGTTTGGAGGTACGTATGTTAGCCACTTTTGATTTATTTTCTACGCTTAAATATGAAATAATATTCTTTCAGGATATCAGATTGTATTCTTTACAAGATTTCGCTAAAGCTTCTGATGCATGCATATGGGGTCCGAGTTATTGGTCAGGGGGAGAAGACCTTTGTTCAGGCCTAGCGATTTGCTTTACTACCTCACATGTAAAAGTTACACATATAGTAGATATTTTTCCTGGTCGTGCTTTTTTATTAGATGTCACTTTAGCTTCCATAGATTTTCGATTAAATAACATATATGGTCCACAATCCAAAACCGGTAGGATTTCTTCATTAAAAAAAATACGGCCTTTTCTTTTTACTAGTAGAAATGTTTTATTTGGGGGTGATTTTAATATTAACCGCACGACTCAGGATAGACACTTTTCTACTTCAAAGGTCTATTGTGATTCTCATTTTTTGAATTCTTTACTTCTTCAGTCTGGTTTAAATGATGTATATTCATATCAAAATAGGGTCCCTCATACTTTTTTTCAAGGAAAACAATCTTCTCGCATTGATTACTGGTTTGTTTCTTCTTCTTTACAAACTAGAGAACCAAAAGTCTCATTAGTAGCCACAACAGATCATGTACTTCTCAGTGTTATTCTTTCAAATTGCCACAAAAACTCTAGAGGGTTAGGATACTGGAAATTAAATTTGTCTCTGCTAAATATTCCAGAAATCAAGGAAGGATTCCAAGCCACTATCATGGCTAGAAAATCAGTATTTTTTTATATGAGAGTAAGCAATTATGGTGGAAAGACACAAAAAGAGAATTTCAACATTTTTTTCAAAAAATAGGAAGATTATTGGGTAGATATAAAACGCAAGAATACTCTGTAATCAGAAGATCCTTTCTCATGTTTCAGGAACATCTTATGAAAGGTCTTGCGTATGATGAACAAGTATTTTGGATTCTAAAAGAAAAACTGATAAAACCAATATAATTGTATGTCTTCTTTAAGGCAGGAACAGAGGTTTGGAATCAGTGGTACTAGAGCGTATACAAATCCTTTCGATTTTTGTAATGCTTCTAGACAAAGAAAAGATATAACAACCCTAAAAAATCCTTCAGGAGAAGTGATACATGGGAAAAATGATATTTTGGAGGAAGTTGACAGGCAGCTTAAATCTTTGTTGACTGCAGACTTACGGCTTACAGATTCCTGTATACAGGACTGGTTGACCTCATGTCCCCTTAAAAAAGTCCCTGACTACTTAATTTTAAGTTTAATAAGACCTATCTTGGTACAAGAAGTAAGAGATGTAATTGTTCATTCTCCCATAGGAAAAACACCGGGTTCAGATGGTCTACCAAATGAATTATACAAACTTTTGGTACCTTGGCTGATAGATGAACTAGTCTGTCTTTTTTCGAATAGTTTAAATACTAATATATTACCTTCTAGTATGTATATTGGATTGGTAATATTACTATATAAACAAGGTGATAGGGATTGTTTAAATAACTGGAGACCAATCACCCTTCTAAACAGTGATTATAAATTAATTTCCAAGATTCTTAGTAATTGTCTATCCCTTTGTCTAGAGGCTATAATTCATCCTACCCAGTTTTGTTCAGTACCGGATAGATCAATACCGGATGGTCTTATTTTATTAAGAGAAATTTTTTCAAGAGGCTTTTCGGGTGAACTTATGGGTTTCATCCTTAGTTTGGACCAGAAACAAGCTTTTGATAGTGTCTCACATCATTACATGTGGACCTGTCTTCAATGTATGAATTTTCCATCATCTTTTATAGAATGGTTGAAAACATGTTATAATGCAGCTTTAGCAATACCTTTTGTGAATGGATAGTTAGGAAATCCAGTATTAGTTACTAGAGGCTTTGGACAGGGATGCTCTTTAAGTCCCCTGCTCTATATTTTATCTTTAGAACCCCTTCTTACTCAAATTAATGTTGCTGATACTATTAGGGGGTTTATCAATTAACAGCACGTGTATGGAAATCAAAACGATTGCTTATGCTGATGATCTTTGTATTACTTTGGCAGCTCTCCCATCGTGCCATGCTACTGCGGCCTTGCTGATGGCATATGCGGAGGGCTCAGGATCTCAAATAAATCTATCAAAAAGTAAGTACTTCTCACTTAATGTAGATCCATTGGTGGTCATAGATTCTCCGAATATTCCCGGTATGTATAGGTCCAGGTAAAATTTTAGGAATCTTTTGGGGCATGGAAGATCCAGCAAAATATAATTGGGATCTTCATATACTAGCTGCTCAGTCGAAAGTTTCAACTTGGAATAAATGAGGATGTCAAAAATAAAAGAGGGTATTTATGGTCAAGACCTTCTTGTTAAGTATGTTTTTATATATAGGGGCAATTTTTCCCCCTCCAGCATCTTTAGATGCAGTTCTTTATGGATTGTTTTTCTCTGCCATATGGGGAAGTATATTAAATCCTATTGAAAGGGGGATATTACATGAGGATTTTCAGTTAGGAGGGATTAGAATGGTGAATCCCATTGTGTTCTTTTTTTCTTTGTTTATATCTAAGAATATCTGTCCTTTGTTACACAAAGTTGGGAAAGTTTGGGAACATTGGGTGTGGGATACTGTCTCCCCATGGATCTTAGAATGGGAATCATCTAAATGCATCCCCAAACAAAAATCTTTAAAAGGACTTCCTGAGTACTTTAAATCCTGTTTTTCAAAATTAAAAGTCTGGGGAGTTTTAAGGATTCATTTAGAAACATACCAAAGGAAAACGCTGTATGTGAAGATTATGGAGAATTTTTTGATTCTACCAACATTTACAGAATATTCATTACCTAAACTTTCACAAATTAGTAGTATGTTGACATCTAAATGAATCCCTGCCTACATGTGGGAAGTAGTTTGGCTTACTGTACATTTGAAATTGAATGTTAAAGGGAATCTAAAGCATAAGGGTGTTTCAGATAGAGGTTGCCCAAGAAGATCCTTATGTCATGCTCCATTTGAGACTGTTCAACATCTGTTTTTTGACTGTCCATATGTGGTGGAATTTTGGTCATACATTATACATCAGTGGTCAGAATTACCTTTACAAACATTAACGGATGAAGTATTATTTTTTGGAATTCTGCCTCACTCCTAGAGTAAATATTTTCCTGATACAATCCATGTAATTCTGTCTTGCATTAAGTATCATATTTGGCAAGCACGTTGTGCGTGGTCTTTGCAAAAACAGTACTTAACCCCAATTCAGTTATTTTGGAAGGTACAAAATACAATTATGAGAATTAAACATTTTGAAAAACTCCATTTTTCAGAAGTTCAGTTTCAAAAGTATTGGAAACGTTTAAATTGGTTAGATACAGGGTAAACTAAAAGATACTACTTTTGAAGTTCAATGTTTTCTCCTTCTTTCGGCTTTTGTGTTAAGTGACATGGTTATGTTTTATACAGTGGCGTGAAAAAGTATTTGCCCCCTTCCTGATTTTCTCTATTATTGCATATTTGTCACACTGGATGTTTTCAGGTCTTTAGACAAAATATAATATTAGATAAAGGGAACCTGAGTGGACAAATAACACTTTTTTTTTTTTACTTATTTCATTTATTTAATGAAAAAAGTTAACCAACACCAACTGGCACTGTGTGAAAAAGTAATTGCCCCCTAGTTAAATCAACCCAATTAAAGGGATAATTAGAGTCAGCTGATTGAACACAGCCAGGCTTGATTACAGCCAGCCCTGCTCAATATAAACCTCATTATATTGGCGCTTACCATCAGAGTCACATTGCCAGGACAAAGATTCAACAAGCACATTATGCCATGATCAAAGGAAGTTCCTGAAAAGATCAGAAAAACATTTTGTTGCCCTCTATCAGTCTGGAAAGGGTTACAAAGCTATTTCTAAGGCTCTGGGACTCCATCGAACCACAGCGAGAGCCATAATCTCCAAATGGAGAACACTTGGAACAGTAGTGAACCTTCCCAGGAGTGGGTGGCCTGCCAAAATTAATCCAAGGGCGCAGTGTAAAAATCATCCAAGAAGTCTCAAAGGATCCTAAAACAATATCCAAAGAACTGCAGGCTTCTCTTGCCTCAGCTAAGGTCAGTGTTCATGACTCCACAATCAGAAAGAGACTGGGCAAAAATGGGCTTCATGTGAGAGTAGCAAGGCAGAAACCACTGCTAACCAAGAAGAACATAAATGCTCGTCTCTCATTTGCCAAGAAGCACCTGGATGATCCACAAGCCTTTTGGGAAAATGTTCTATGGACAGATGAGTCCAAAGTGGAACTTTTGGACAACATGGATCCCATAATGTCTCGCGTAAAGCAAACACAGCATTCCACAGTAAGAACACCATACCAACAGTCAAACATGGTGGTGGTAGTGTGATGGTGTGGGGATGCTTGCTACCTAAGGACCTGGATGACTTGCCATAATTAAAGGAACCATGAATTCTGCTCTGTACCAGAAAATTCTTAAGGAGAATGTCCAGTCATCCTTCCGTCAGCTGAAGCTGAAGTGTAGTTGGGTCATGCAGCAAGACAATGATCCAAAACACAAAAGCAAGTCCACATCAGAATGGCAAAAGAAGTAAAATTAAAGTTTTGGAGTGGCCTAGTCAAAGTCCAGACTTAAACCCAATAGAGATGCTGTGGCAGGACCTGAAGCGAGCAGTTCATGCTCGAAAACCTACCAAATGTTACTGAATTAAAGCAGTTCTGCGAGGAAGAATGGGTTAAATTCCTCCACAGCGATGTGAAAGACTGATATTGAATTATAGGAAGTGTTTGGTTGCAGTCATTGTAGCTAAATGTGGCGTAACCAGTTATTAAGTGTAAGGGCAATTACTTTTTCACACAGTGCCAATTGGTGTTGGTTAACTTTTTTTCATTAAATAAGTGAAATAAAAAAAAAAACAAGTGTTATTTGTTCACTCAGGTTCCCTTTATCTAATATTACATTTTGTCTAAAGACCTGAAAACATCCAGTGTGACAAATATGCAATAATAGAGAAAATCAGGAAGGGGGCAAATACTTTTTCACACCACTGTATATTCTTTTTCTGTTACATTGTTAAAATCCCTTACTCTTCTAGTGGGGAAAGGGGAAGTGGGTTATTTTGTTTTCCTAGTATATTTCAGGATTAATGTTGAATTAATAATTCTTTCAGCTTTATATGTACAATTTTTCTATTTATTTCCTTTTATGAATATGTATGATGTACTGTTTGATTTCCCTATATATTGTTTTGTTTTTTGCGCAGTTTTACAATGAAAAATCCCCCACTATTTTTGTAGAGATGGGAAGGGGATACTGTAGAATTATGGATTATTTTATTTTGAGATTTCTGTCTGTTGTATTACTTATTTTTTTAGGTATTAAGTATTTTTATGATGTTATATGAAGTAATATATTGTTGTATTTTGTTCTGAGTTTTGAATAAAAAATTCCCCTACTCTTTTGGATAAGTGCCATGGGATCTTTAACATCCACCTGAACTACCACCAATCCAGGCAGATGGGACCTCGATTTAACGTCTCATCTGAAAGACGGCACCTCAGAAGTGCAGCATCCCTCTCATGCTGCACTACAGTGTCAGTACTGGGATATTAACCCAAGTGCCAGATGTGGGAACTGAACCCACAGCCCCCTGATCTCCCAGCCTCACAGGCGAGTGTGCTACCTACTGAGCCACTGACACTGTGAATCAGTCTATCCAGTTGCCAGTCCTCTACTCAGAATGCCACATCCTGGGGAGACCCTGCTTTACACCCTGGATGTCCACCGCATCTTGTGGTATTACGTTGCTCATATCAAAGATTGTCGCAGAACTGACCAAATGTTTGTTTCTTTTGCCACTGGCAAAGATGGCCACCCTGTCGGCAAACAGACCTTAGTTAACTGGCTGGCAAATTGCATCACCTATTGCTACAAGACTTACAATAAGACATTACCATGCCCAGTGAAGGCCCACGCCACCAGAGCTGTCTCCACCTCTGTGGTATGCTTCAGAGGGGTATCTACTGTATCTCTGACATCTGCGATGCCGCCACCTGGTCTACAGTCCATACGTTCACCAGGCATTACAGCCTTGACATGGCCTGGATGCTGACAGGCTTAGATTGATGGAACATTATAAGGGCTATCATCAGAAATCACCCATAAGAAGGCAGAGTTCCTGTCCAGAGAGATTTCTGCTGCGCAGACCCGACCGGCTCAACTCTTATAAACTGTTGACAGATTGTGCAATCCAGTCTGTCTCCAGTCCGGAAGAGCTTTTTCACAAATCAAGTGTGATGAGCTGGCTCGGGTTTTCGCGCATAAGGTTGCCAGCATCAGGTCCGGAATCAGCCCGGCTCTCTCCATGAGGTGTTGTGGAGGTAGATGCGAGGTAGTGAGCACCCGATTTGTTTGGACAGATTTTAGTCGACTGGAATTCATGGACATTATGAAGATTGTCCAGACTTTGCGCCCAACCTGCTGTAGTTTGGATCTGGGCCCTACCTCCCTTTTAATGGGATGTGTAGATGTTATCTGCCCGATCCTAGCTGAAATTGCATGGAGATCCTTGGAGAAGGGAATCTTCCTGGACCCCTTAAAGGAGGCAGTCAATCGACCACTCCTTAAAAAACCCTCCTTGAATCCCGTCAATCAACTAACTACCAACCTGTCCCTAAACTGCCCTTTATGGTGAAGGTTATTGAGAAGGTGGTTGCATTGCAACTGGACAATCACCTGGTAACTCACAATGTCTATGAAGCCCTCCATTCTGGTTTCAAGAAGAGGCACAGCACAGAGACTGCCCTTGTTCAAGTATTAAATGACCTCCTAACGGCGAGAGATTGAAAGGCTCGTACCATCTAGGTCCTTCTTGATCTTTCAGCAGCCTTTGACACCGTGGACCATGAGGTGCTTTTGGAGACCCTGCGGTTCCTTTGTGGACTGTCGAGCACAGTCCTTGAATGGTTTTGATCTTTCCTCATAGGCAGGTCCCAGAGGGTGGTCACTGGGATTTATTCCTCTGATGCCCTCACTCTGTCCTGCGGGATGCCACAGGGCTCCATATTGGCGCCCATGTTGTTCGCAGAGTATATGCTGCCATTGGGAGATATCATCAGGCGATTCGGCTTGAGTTTTCACTGCTCTGCAGATGATAGAAACATAGAAACATAGACTTTGATGACAGATAAAGACCGGTTGGCCCACCTAGTCTGCCCATTTCCCTACCTAGAGGATAAGCTGCAGATCCTATTTAACCAACAGCCTATTTCTTCCTACCCCCCACAAAAAATGCCTTATGTATGTCCCATGCATTCTTGAATTCTCCCACAGTTTTAGACCCCACAACCTCCTCAGGAAGGGTGTTCCATGAGTCCACCACCCATCTGTGAAAAAATACTTCCTCGCATTGCCCCTGAGCTGTCCCCCCCCTCTATCTTCAAATTGTGTCCCCTTGTTCTTGCACATCTCTTTTTCTGAAAGATGCTACCCTCTTGGACTTTGTTGATTCCACTGAGGTACTTAAACATTTCTATCATGTCCCCCTCTCCCTCCTTTCCTCAAGGGTATACATATTAAGCTCCTTTAGCCTCTCCTCATATGGCTTCTCTTGCAGACCCTGCACCATTTTAGTTGCCCTCCTCTGAACTGCCTCCATCCTGTCTATGTCCTTGCAGAGATGGGGTCTCCAGAACTGGATGCAATACTCCAGATGGGGTCTCACCAACTGTTTGGACAGGGGGATAACAACTTCCTGTTTTCTGCTGGTGATGCCTCTCCCTATACATCCCAGTATCCCCCCAGCCCTCCCTACCACCTTCTCACATTGCTTGCCAACCTTAAGGTCATCTGATATGATTACCCCCAGGTCCCTTTCCATTTTTATTGTTGTTACTACCTCCCCCATTGTGTAATCTTCCCTGGTTTTATTTCCCAGGTGCATTACCTGCACTTCTTTGCATTGAATCTAAGCTGCCAAACTTCTGACCATTCCTCCAACCTTGCCAAGTCCCTTGTCATCCTTTCCACGCCTCCTTGTGTATCAACCATGTTGCAGATCTTTGTGTCATCTGCAAAGAGGCATACTTTTTCTTCCAGTCCCTCTGCAGTGTCACTTATAAAGACATTAAAAAGGACTGGACCCAGTACTGAACCCTGCGGTACCCCACTAGTAACCCCTCTTTCTTCAGAGTGGACTCCATTTACAATTACCTTCTGTGCCCTGTTGTTCAGCCAATGTTTTACCCAGGCTGCCACCCTGGGACCCACTCCAAGGCTGGTTAATTTGACTACTAATCTTTTGTGTGGGACTGTGTCAAATGCCTTGCTAAAGTCTAGGTAAGCCATGTCCACAGCCCCTCCCTGGTCTACTACTTTGGTCACCCAGTCGGAGAAATCAATTAGATTCATCTGACATGACCTTCCCGCTGTGAACCCATGCTGCCTTGGGTCCTGTGCCCCACTGGCCTCTAGGTACTCAACAATTCTTTCCTTCAGAAGTGATTCCATCATTTTCCCTACCACATAGGTCAAACTGACAGGTCTGCAGTTTCCTGCCTCTGTCTTGCTCCCACTTTTGAGAAGGGGAATCACATCAGCCTTCCTCCAGTCCTCAGGTTACCACACCATCTTCCCATGATTTGTTATAAAGGGTAGTCAGTGGTGTCATTAGTTCTCTGCTTAATTCTTTTAGAATTCTGGGGTGAATTCCATCTGGCCCCATTGCTTTGTCCACCTTCAGTTTTAGAAGTTCTTTCAGAACCCTTTCTTCTGTGAAAGGACTGGGATCGACCCCCCTCTCCAGAGTGCTTCTGTAAATTGGATTAGGCACCTCCCCCTTTTTTGTGACTACTGAACAGAAGTATTCATTCAGCATCCCTGCATTTTCACTGTCACTCCCTGCCCACCCACCATCCATTCTATTCAGCCTCACTATCCCTCCCTTTGTCTTTCTGTGCTCCCTGATATACCTATAAAAGGTTTTATCCCCCTTCTTAACCGAGTTGGCTATCTTTTCCTCAGTTTGTGCCTTTGCTATTCTGACTAACCTCCCTGCTTCCTTCTGCCTTAACTGGTACAGTTGTCTGTTCTGCTCTTTCTGTATTTCCTTATACTTCCTAAATGCTATCTTTTTCTCCCTAACCTTCACCGCCACTTCTTTTGAGAACCATAGTGGCTTCTTCTTTCATTTTAATTTATTTGCTTGTTGCCTCTGTGATGGCAGTTTTGATATTTCCACATTGTTGCACCACCCCTCCTTCTAGCCTGTTTGCTAGTGCTTTTCTGAGGCACTCTCCCATCTTGCCAAAGTCATCCCTCCTGAAGTCCAGAACCCTCACTTTTGTATGGCTTGACTCTGTAGCCGAGTTTATCATGAACCACACTGTTTGGTGGTCACTTGTTCCCAAATGGCTGCCCACTTCGAGGAGGCAGTATAGTGCAGTGGTTTAAGGCTCTGAACTGCAAATCTGGAGACATCCAGCAGACCAGACCTGGGTTTGAATCCCACAGCTTCCACTTGGACTGTGTGACCCTGAGCAAGTCATTTAACTTCCCTGTGCTCCCAGGTTGTACCTGTAAAAAAGTTTTCAGCTTAGTGTGCTAGTCCTGGTTAAACAACTAACTTCTAGATCTGAGATCCTCTCACTGTCCCCATTTGAAAGTACAAGGTCTAAGATTGCTCCCTCATGAGTAGGTTCCAAAACTAGCTGTCTGAGGCATGCCACCTGAAGGGCATCAAGAATGGCCCTGCTTTTGGATGTGGTTGCAGCAAAGGTGCCCCAGTTAACATCTGGCATATTAAGGTCCCCCATCAACAGTATCTCCCCTTTCTCTGCCATCCTAAGTATGCCTTCTGTCATATCCTTGTCCATTCCCTCCCCCTGACTTGGGGGTCTGTATACAAGCCCTGTGCAGATTGTGGTGCCATTTCCAGTCTCTAAGGTGACCCACAGTGCCTCCTCTCCTCCCTGTTTACTCTTTTGTTCAGTTGCTTTTATCCCTTCCGTTACATAGACAGCTACTCCCCCCCGCCCTCTCTGTCTCTCCTGTAGGTTGTGTACCCTGGTATGTTAACATCCCAGTCATGGTTCTCTGTGTACCATGTTTCTGTGACTGCTACAATATCCAGGCATCCCTCTTCCATCAAGGCCACCAGGTCAGGGAGCTTGTTGCCCAGACTATGGGTGTTGGTACTCATTACCCTCCATTTCTTGATGGCCTTACCCCTTTTTGCCCCATCCCTGTCCTTACTGTGTTTGTCACTTTCTCCATTTACCCCTGCGCTTCTCCCTACTGACATCTCTATGTTGGTGTCTACCTCACTTAGTACCCTGATTTTTGGGGGGCTAGGATTTCCCTGCTTCTTTCCAGTGTCTCCTCCCTTGGCTAGTTTAAATGCTTGCCAATGAAGTATTTAAACCTATCACCTAGGATCCTGGTTCCCCTCCTGGATAGATGCAGACCATCACGCCAGTATAGGCCTGCATCCGTCCAGGTGGACCCCAGTCCCCAATTAAGCCAAATCCCTGAGCTCTGCACCAGTTTTTTAACCACCGATTGAATCCCATGGTGTGGAGCACCCTAGCCTCATCCGTGCCATAGACAGGCAGCACCTCCGAAAAGGTTACCGTGGGTGCTATTTGTCTAAGGCCCCTCCCCATCTCCACAAACACTTCTTACACTGCTCTGATTCCTTTTTTAGCCAGGTCATTTGTCCCTAGGTGGACAGTGACATCCAGCTCCCTCCCCTGTGCAGCTGCTCCTGTGATCCTGAGGATTCGTTCCCTGTCCCTCCAAGCCATGGCACCAGGCAGGCACCTTACCTCCCTCTCCCCTTCCTCCCCCAGTTCTACCTTCCTAACAATGGAGTCCCCCACCAGGAGTTGTTTCCTTCCCTGTGGGGTCCCATGCCACCCTCCTGTGGGTCTCCTTTGTGGAGGCTCCGAGCATCCTCCTTGGTCTCCACTGTGGGTGCCTCCATAGAGGAACCACACTTTTCCAGAACAGCACAGAAATTGTGGAGAGATACAACTGGAGGGATGCACCTCTGTTCCACCACCCTCACCCTCCCTGAGCCAACTGTGGTCCAACCGATCCTCTTTCTTGGCAACCTCTGAGGCAACGGCAGTGACCCTGTTGGTCCCTGGGTGGGAGAGGAGGTCCCACAAATCCTGGCCAACTCAGCCTGGAGATGAGCAACCTCCTCCCTCAGCCCAGAGAGGTGCCTGCAGATGGGACAACACTGCATCCTCCAGAACGTCTCCCAGAAGACTGCTGCTCCACAGCCACTGCACTGCACCACTCCCATCATGTCTTTTTTCTGGCCCCCTAACAGTTGTTTGGAATACTTACTCTTTCCTCTGTTTGTTTATTTTCTTTTTTCTTCTTCCCCTACTTACTTACTGCCTCTGTGCCCTTTTAGCTCCTGATCTTCCTGTTCTAAGACAAGAAGTTCCTATATTTCTCAGTAGTCTCCTTACCTGCTCAGAGTCAGACCTCCAGCAGCTGGGGGGGACAGAGAGCTACTCTTGCCCTTCTAGGATGGTGAGTCTTTGGTGGCTCTGTGATCATTTACTTCCTGCTCCCAAACAGGAAGTTCCTGTTGTCAGTTAAATTCTGTGCCTATAAAAGTAGAACTGGTTTAGGTTGGGGCGGTGGAGGGGAGGGAAGGAGGGCAATATAGTCCCAGTAGAGAAGTTTTAGTTATACCAGTAGCTCCTTCCTCCTGGTGTTCTGTCTGTTCTCTGGCAGAAGCTATCTAGGGCAGTGCTTAAATCTGGTTTCAACCTGGCTCCTTCTAGCTAAGCCACTCCCCCTACTTTGCAAATCTTTCTACACTTAGTTAATTTCACAGATAACAATTCCCTTCTGACACCTGTGACAAGCACTTACATAAGTACACAAATAACACAGATAACAGATAACAATTTACTTCAACTACCTCTGACAAACACACTCTTTTTTTTTTACCCTAAATTGAAGGTCCAGTACAAGATTTCTAGTTCTTAGTCCCAGTAGAGCAGTTTTAGTTATACCAGTAGCTCCTTCCTCCTGGTGTTCTGTCTGTTCTCTCAGCTGTATATGTCCTTTGTGCCCTGACAGGTTGATGTGATCTCTATGCTAAATAGCTGCCTCTCTGAGATCAAAGACTGGATGAGCTCGAGTTGGTTGAGACTGAATCCAGATAAGACTGAGGTGTTGGTTGTGGATCGGGGCCACCCGGGGGCAGGTTGTGGTGCTGGGCACATATCGGGCCTGTGGCTTGATGATGTCCAGCTCATTACCTCAGATCGGATGCGTAACCTGGACATTATTTTTGATGACAGCTTGAGCCTGAAGTCTCAGATGTCAGCTGTGGTCAAATCCTCATTTTACCATCTGAGGAATATTGCCCAAGTGAAACATCTAATTCCACCAGGCAACCTTCCAACATTGGTCAACGCCTTCATTACTACCCATCTTGACTACTGCAATGCCCTCTATCTAGAGCTGTCTGGGGTTGATATCCACTGCTTGCAGCTACTGCAGGACGCTGTGGCTAGGCTGTTGACTGGTACCTCTAGGACCAGTCACATTACGCCTGTGCTGTGCAAGCTGCACTGGCTGCCATTTCGGTGGCAGATAACCTATAAAGTAGGTTTGCTTACCTTTAAAGCCCTACATGAAAAGTGACCTGACTACCTGAAAGATCTCCTGACTCCCTACTCCCCTAATCACCCTCTCCGATCTGCTGACGAGGGATTGCTAGAGATTCCCAGGGTTCATCTTAAAACATCTGGAGCTTGTGCATTTTCATTTGCAGCACCGACCCTGTGGAATTCTCTACCTCATTGGTTAAGAGAATGCCTGACCATCAGCAGTTTTAAATCTACACTGAAAACGTATTTACTTTCTTTGGCCTTCCCTGATTAATTAATGGATTGATTTTAAATAATTATTATATTGTCTGTTTTTATGCTGTAATTTTATATTATGTACATCGCCTTGATTTTGAAAGGTGCTATAAAAATAAAGATTGCTTGCTTGCTTGCCTCAAAGAGAAGAGCTGCTTTTGGCCGAGCCATTCTGCAGGGCCTCCTTTCTTAACCACTCTTCCCCTCTCACTGCTTGGGATTCATCCCAAGAGTATTACCTGCTGCAGGAGATACCCTCAAAGAAGATAGTACAGTTTCCTACTTACCATAACCATAGATCTTCGAGAGGATCTCTTGTAGCAGGTCACCATACCACCCTCTGTCCTCCTCCTTCTGTAGGACAGTCACCATCTGCTACCTTCACTAATCATCCCTCTGGGCACTGCCTTACTGGTCCTCCTCTGTTCCTCTTGGTGTCCTGCTCTGCGATCTGGTCGCTGTCCAGGAACTGAGGAATCCTGGGGCCGCCCACATATTTATAGGTATACCTGCACTGACGTGACCGTGGGTGGCCCCCAGTCACACTGCTAGAAAAAGCTGCCATGTGAGAGTGCCCCCTGGTGGACATCCCAAGAGTATGACCTGCTGCAAGATATCCTGTCTAAGATCTACTGTTATGGTAAGTACAAAACTGTACTTTACACTGCCCACATTTGAAAACTTGTCTGATGAGTCTGGAATAGATCTGCTTCTGTCCCTTCCATTTGTAAGCAGATGGATAGGAAATACCACTGCCCCTAAGGGCAGACCAGTGTATGTTTCTCAACTTATAGCTGATGCCATTGGTATCCTCGCTGAGAATGACAAAGCCATTCTTCCCCAAAAGGTTACTGCTCACCCTAATAAAGAGTCACACAAGATTGACACTATGAGCAGCTGGACTTTCATAGCAGATACCCTTACAAACCTTGTTTAAAGTATTAATTCATAGTCCTAGAGACTGTCTACAGTTTTCTAGTGCAAACTGGGGAAGTGGTCTGCTCTTTGTCGGGGGGGGGACTATTTGGAGTGCAAAGTTTCATTTGTTAGTTACAGGGCACCCTGGTCATTTCCCCACTGCCATGAGCAAGTCCTTTAATAATAATTTTATGCATTTTAAAAGAGTGTTGATTCTTATGTTGCTGCTAATCTCTGGAGCAATTCACCCCATCCCAGGTCCTGCTAGTGAGACAAATTCGAGATGTGATTTACAACTTCTGAAACATTATTTTAGTTGTGTTTGTTTGAACACAAAGTGTACTTGTAAAATGGAACAGTTTTGAAGAATGGTTTTCCATTAATAATTTTGACTTTATTGTTCTATAAGAATCTTGGCTTTCAGAAAAAAACTCCAAATTCTATAATTAAATGATTATAATGCATTTAGGGATGATGGAAAGGGCCATATCAAGGAGGTGGTTTATGTTTTGCAAAGGATCATTCTTCAGTAAAGCAGTGTGAATTCACAAATCCTTCTGCCAACTGCGAGTTCCTCTGGCTTACAATAACATTAGGTAATACTAAAATTGTTTATTTAGCTGCAATTTATGTTCCACCAGGGTTTTATTTAGATTATTTGTAAATATTGAAATGTTTACACCAGAATAGGGAAATAATAGTGCTGGGTGATATAAACTAACTGGAACACTAAATCTGATGTCAGGATTAGGGAACTCACAAATTCTTGGCTTAATCAGATCATTAACAATCCTTACCAGAGTTAGTCATAAAACAGGCAGCTCCTCAGTAATAGACTGGATTCTGGTTTCTGACACTTCAAAAATAAAGCTTTCTGGTGTCCTCCCCTATAGTATCAGCAAACCATTGTGCAGTCTTTTGCAGTTGGAGTGACAAACAAATTTCAATTCCCCCAGTATACATCTTCTCAAAGAATTTTAAGAAGTTGGATATTCCAAAATTCCTGGAAGCTTTATGTCAAGTTGATTGCTCATGTTTGAACAATATTACTTTGATTGATGATGCATTTTCAAAATGTATTTTTCTGTTTAATTCAGTTTGTATGATTCTTTCATTCCCCCGAGAAGGCTTAGAATTAGAGGGAATAAACAGGAGTTGATTACATCAGAACTTATTTAATGAGAAAAAAGGACAAGAAATAGAGTTTAGGAAAACTCTGAATGAAACCACACTAATTTGTTATAAGCAACTACAAAATAAATGTAAATCCATGATCAGATCACTAAAGCAACAGTCCTTAATTGAGAACCAGCAACAATTCCTAGGGAAGGATGTAGCAGTAACCTAGAATTTTATTAATGACTTACTGGGTAAAAGCCATAAGGGTAGTCCAGATACACTTTTTTCAGAAATTGGTATCACAGACTCGTACAGTGTTGCTGAAGAATATAATACCATTTTTCTTTTTTACACATTAGGCTAAATGTATACCAACAGATAAAGTTTATTGTTCAAATGGCCATAGTGTCCACTGGTTTCACCTGACGGGAGTGTTTTAAAATTTTAAGTCATTTTCCCCATTTGAGGTTCATAAATCTCTCTTGAAAATGAATCCTAGAACTATAGTAGGAACTGACAGTTTGGATTACAGACTTGAGAAAACTGGTGTAGACATTTTATGTTATCCATTGTCAAAAAATTTCAGCAGCTCACTTTAAGACAGTTTCCCATGGTTTGGAAAACTGCTACAGTTGTTCCTATACATAAATCTGGTACTGTTTCCAGTGTACAGAATTTTTGTTTGATTTCACTTTGTCATCAAGGCACAGGTCAGGAAGCATAGGAAAACCAGGAGCAGTTGTAAAATTCAAACAAGTGACTTATTATTAACAGTAAAATAAAAAAAAGTGTTCAGTATAACTATTTACAAAGGCAGTATAAACAGAGAAAGTCCATCTGGGTTTCTTCCCAATTTCCAGTCTCGGTCTCTCTTGCAAAAAATTACAGCTGTTTTTATAAGTCTTTGCAACTCCCTCTTGTTAAGAAAACAGTATGCTTCTCACACAGTGTTCTTGTAAGTTTCAACAAGTGTAGCAAAAAAGAACATTGTGACCTAGAACTGACCTCTTGCTTACAGCTTCTTAGAGAATTTGCAAACAGGTTAACCTCTTGAGTTCCAAACAGGTTTTTTCAATCATTTCAACAGTAAAACTATGTACAGTTTTAAACAAAGGGATCCCAGTATCAGTTACATTTCCACATAATGATTCACATATATTTTTATACCAGCAGATGCGTAAGGGGAGAGAAAAGACAGAACAGCAAGTGAAGATAGCGAGAGGCAGAGAATTGCAAGACCGTTGGGGTGATCAAGTCTTAGGTCTCATGAGAAAATCTGGTTGTGCAACCAGACAGACAAGAGACAGAAAAGAAGAGACTAGAGCAGATCCTTGCATTTAAACTCTTTCTCTAGAACAACTGGGACAGGGCCGTATTTCAACCCTGTTACATACATCCTGCTCCATAAGAGGGAACCTGTTTTACAAAAACTGGTTTCCAAAACTCTCTTTAAATGCTCCTTTAATATAACAGTAGCTTATAATAATTATAGGTCAGTGCATATGCAGCATATCAAACAGAAGTTTCAACTCACACATGTCTTTTTTTCCACCTGCGGAATTCTCAATTCCTGATCCATATCTAGACTGAAAATCAGCATTGACATTCTCTTTCCCAGGTTTTTGCATCACTTTAAATTTAAATGACTGTAGTGCCAGGTACCACCGTGTGATTCTAGAATTTCTGTCCTTCATTCAGTTAAGCCAACAGAGAGGACTGTAATCTGTTACGAGTAGAAGGTCAGCTCCTAGTAAGTAAAACCTAAGGGACTCCATTGCCCACTTTGCAGCAAGGCATTCATTTTCAATGGTGGAGTACCTTTTCTCTCTGTTGTGCAATTTCCTACTTATGTACGGAATAGGATGTTCTTTCCCATCTATATGCTGATTCAAGATTGCACCTAGGCCTACCTCTGATGCATCTGTTTGTAACAAAATTGGTTTCTTAAAATCTGGGCTTCTTAAAACAGGGTTGAACATAATGCAGCCTTAATGGCCTGAAAAGCTTCATCACACTCTCGGGTCCATTTCACATTATTCAGGAACCATTTGTGAGTTCAGTGAGGGGAGTAGCTAACTCTGCAAAGTTGGGAACAAATCTCCAATAATAACCAGCCAGCCCTAAAAATTACCTGACATGTTTCTTAGTTTTAGGGACAGGGCTGTTAGCTACCGCTTCTATCTTAGAAACCTCGGGCTTGACTTCTCCACTTCCCAAAACATAGCCCAAATATTTGGTTTCCTGCTTGCCCAGTGTGCATTTGGTAGGATTACTTGTCAGACCTGCCTTTTTGATCAATTGGATAACTGCTTGTAGTATTCCAGGTGACTTTTCCAGTCTGGACTGTACACCACGATATCATCCAGGTACACAGCACAATAACCAGTGTGAGGGGATACAATTATATCCATGTACCGCTGGAATGTAGTGGGAGTGCCATGTAAACCAAACAGCATGGTGGTGAACTGATAGAATCCTATCGGAGTGGTAAAAGCAGTTTTGTCTCTGGATTCTTTAGCTAGGGGGATTTTCCAGTAACCCTTGGTGAGATCAAGGGTACTGATATACGCAGCACTCCCCAGTCTGTCCACCAAATCATCTAGTCTAGGCATAGGATAACTGTCAAATTCTGACACTTCATTAAGTTTTCTAAAATCAAGGCATATTCTTACACCCCCTTCCTTTTTGTTTACAATCGCCATTGGTGATGACCAAGCATTTCTTGACTCTTCTATGATACCCAGTTCTTTCATTTTTTGTATTTCCTTCACCACGTCTGCTCTTAACCGCTCTGGTAATCTGTATGTCTTTTGCCTAATAGGGCGAGCATTCTTTGTCACTATTATGGACTCAACACCTTTAGCTCAGCCTGGCACTGTGGTAAAAGTACTGTTAAATGTCTTTTGCAAGTTATGAATTTCTGCGGTTTGTTCAGAGGTTAAGGAAACATTCACTTTTACAGCATCTGCAGTAACAATTTGTTCCAGTCTATCATAAGCTACATCAATATCTTCTTTATCAGTTTCTGGTAAAACTAGCAAAACAGCTTTTGTTTTTTTTTCAACCCATTTCTTGAGGAGGTTAGCAGCATGGTATATCTTAGTAGGATTTTTCCTGTCAGGGGTTTCAGTCTCATAGTTAACTGTGCCAGTACATCTAAGAACCTTATAAGGCCCTTGTCACTTCATTACTAATTTATTTTCTGTAGTGGGTAAGAATAGTAAGACCTTTTCGCCTGGCTCAAACACTTTTCCTTTTACCCCATGGTCAAAATACACCTTCTGCTGGTTTTGGGCCTCTTCCTGATTACTATGGGTGATTTCAACATATTTTGCCAGCTTCTTTCTCAGGGCACGCATATAAGATGTAATAGATTGTTTCTGATAGTGGTTATCTTCCCATGTTTCTTTTATTACAGCTAGTGGCCCTCTAGGTTGTCTACCATACAGCATTTCAGATGGTGAAAAACCTGTTGATGCCTGTTGCACTTTTCTGTAAGTAAAACGCAGGTAAGATAAATATTGGTCCCAGTCTTTCCCTGCCCCTTTTACAAACCTTTTTAACATGCATTTTAAGATTTAATTAAAATGCTCAACAAGACCGTCTGTCTGAGGGTGATAAGGGGAGGTTCTTATGGCAGTGATACCCAGTAGTCTATACAGCTCCTTAAGTAATGCTGCACCAAAATTACTACCCTGATCAGTAATGATTTCTTTAGAGATGCCCACTCTGCTGAAAATTTTGTCAAGCTCTGCTGCCACTTTTGGGGCTGTGACAGAACTCATTGGAACTGCCTCTGGGTATTAAGTAGCATAGTCACATACAACCAAAATTAATCAATTGCCCATTTTACTTTTGTCTAAGAGGCCAACCACATCCATTGCAATCTCTCAAAAGGAACATCTATCAAGGGTAGGGGCACCAGGGGAACCTTGTCTTTTTTTAGTCACTGGGGCTGCTTTCTGACACTCAGCACAGGAACTGCAATAGATAGCAACATCTTCATGAATTCCAGGCCAGTAAAATCTGTACAGTAATCTGGCAAGGGTGCAATCACTCCCCAAGTGACCAGCCATAGGGCTATCATGTGCTATCTATAACAACTCAGATCTATACTTTTGTGGTATAACCAATTGTTCTATCTGGTCCTGTGTCTGAGGTTTAACCCAAACTCTGTACAGTAGCCCACTACATTTTTTAAACATAGGTTCACCCTGTTTTGGTTTCACCCCCAGCTGCTTAAAATAACTTTGGAGAGAAACATTGTTAACTTGTTCTGAAAGAAAATCACAATCAGCGATCAGTTTAGTTTCAGCATTTTCATACGTTAGCCCCTTATGTCCATCAGTCTATTGTTGCTACTGTTTTTTCAGGCATCATCTTTCTTTCCTGCACTTTCAGATCTTGGAGCTGTGCTCAAACAAGTCTGAATCAAAATCAGCGAAAGGAAAAGAGTCCCCATCATCTGAGATTTTCTTTGCCTGACCTCTTGTCACCACAGTTGCTGAAACATCAGGATTTACTCCCTCTTTGATTAATTCAGTATATCCTGGAAAGTCATTTCCAACAATCACTGGTACAGGTAACTTAGGTACTACCCCCACTTTCATTTGGTGTGACACCCCATTAATAGAGTCACTTGGGTGGTGGGATAGTATCGAGTGTCCCCATGGATGCAGATGACACCTGTGCCTGGTCTTTTTGGACATTGTTTTCCCAGCATTTCAGTATGCACTAGGGTCTGTCTGCTTCCTGAATCTATAAGTCATTTCACAGTCTTATCTCCCATTTTCACATCTGTTAAGTACTTGCCCCAATTTGCTAAGGACAAATCTGCTCCAGTATTACTCTTCTTACAGCAATTTCTTGCAGTATGACCTGGCTTCTTACAGTTATAGCAAATAACGTCTTTGGGCACAGATTTGTTACCCCCCCCAGAGTTCTTATCAGACTTGTAGTTTAAATGGGAAAAAAAGTGTCCTACCGGTGCTTGGCTGTCACCTCGCTGCTGTGGCATCTCTCTGGCCATTTGGTAGTTTTTGGCCAAAGAAACAGCCTTTTCCCCACTTTCTGGTTGGTGTTCCTTTACTCAAAGCTGCACATCTGTAGGCAGGATGTTGATGAATTGCTCCACTGTAAATGTGTCGATGATCTGTGGGACCATTTTTTGCCCTCTGGTTGGAGCCATTTTATCAGGACTTCTCTCAATTGGGTGAAGGCTTCTCGAGGATTGTTGACTGAGTTGTACTTCAGAGATCAAAATCTCTGCATGTAGGTCTCTCCTGAGATGTCATACCTTTTCAGGATTTTGCTTTTCACCATACCATAGTTTTTTGACTGTGCAGTGTCCATATTGCTGTAGGCAAGTTGGGCTTTCCCTGTCAGGTAAGGTAGCAGTCTCATTGCCCATTGCTGCTTTGACCACTGGCAGGCCGTGGCAACCCTTTCAAAAGTTGTCAGGTATGCTTCTATATCATCCGAGAGACACTTTTTAATTTTATGGTATTTTAAACTGTTTGTACCTTGTTGCTCTGCTGGACCAGTGCCAGATCTTCCAGCTTTGAGAACTTGTGAGGCATCCAGCCATCACTGCTCATGTTGCTGCATCACTTCTCTCCTCTGCTGCTCTTGTCACTGCATCTCTTCTTTTTTCTGCTGTTTGAGTCATTGCATTTCTTCTTTTCTCTGTGTTTCTAAATGTTGAATTTCTTGGTCTCTTTGCTGCATCTCCTCTCTTCACTGTTTCTCTGTCTCTTTTTGTTGTATAGCCCACCGTTTGAAAAAGGCAGTCAGGCTTTCAGGTTCTGTCACTGCCTGTATCTTCGGGGTGATCAGGTCCTAGGTCTCATGAGAAAATTTGGTTGTGCAACCAGACAGACAAGAGACAGAAAAGGAGAGAATAGAACAGATCCTTGCAATTAAACTCTTTCTCCAGAACTGGGACAGGGTCCTATTCAACCCTGTCACACACTTCTTACTGGAACTTATTGTTTTTGATCAAATTCTTGATTGTCTTAACAAGTATGAGATTCTGACACCTGCCCAACAAGGTTTCAGCCCAGGCCACTCTACTGCAACTGCTCTTTTGAGCTTCACACAGATGGTTCATGACGCCTTGGAATAAAGGATATTTCTGTAGTGCTCCACATTGTCAATGGGTAGATAGTACATATGGGTAATGTGCACCCCTACTAGGGGAAATGGCACAGCCCAAGGCCATAATCAGCATAGCAGCTTGGGCACATGAACATTCTGGACAGCAGCAACTCTTCAGTCTTTGCTGTGCCACTGAAGGAGAAGCAGCATGGAATATTTCTCTGAAGAAAGAATTTAATTTCAGTGTTTGATTCTTAGGACTGAGGAAACCCTCCCAGCAAGAACACCTGCTGTTTCACTCTTGTAAACTAACCTTCTGGCTGAAGCATTGAGTAAACTTCTGTCCACTGACCTGCTTGGCTATCATCCTCTTGCTGCAGCAAGACTGTGTTACTGTTATTAACTGTATCAGTGTTACCTGAAGCTGCTGACCATCTGGGGTGAGCCTGGGATGGTCTATGTTTCTAACTCCACATAATGAGTCCCAGGATTCCTTTTGCAGTTCAAAATTTTTTTTTCTCAACTCTGACAAAAGCAGTAGAAAAATATGGGGAGTGAGAGCAAATTGGAGAGCCAAAGTACAGTCAAAAGGTGCTCTCACTCAGCCTCCAAAAAATAATAAGCCGGTGAAATTTATAACAATGGCAATTTATTTAATCCACTTCCCTGCAAAATGTCATATCTTCTATCAGCTCCAAACAATGTTTATTTCATAATGTGGCATTTCAGAACAACTAATGTTCCTTCCTCACATAGGGAGCTTTATTAATATAATCACCACTTTAAGCTGAATAGCAAATTTGATTTCTGAAAACAAAAAGAAAAATATTTTATATATTTTGCTTCTCTCTTTAAAAAATCACATCAAATTCTGAAAATTACTGCTTAAAATACACAGATAAATAAACAGGAGGAACACACCTGTATCAAAAAATCTATGTCTGAGTCCCAGCCAATGCAGGGAAATAAACTTTGTTTCAGTAATGGCACCAGAGTGAATCGAGGGTGGGGGTGCTGCCCAAATATTTCAGAAACAAACAACCTGGTTAGAAGAAAAATAAATATTTTTTTACTGCCAGAACCTTAATGGGTATAAATTCTGTATTCCAACCAAGACAATATAGAAGTAATAGTCAAATCTAACCTGTATCAAAAACAGGCACATCTACATTTCTCCCACTGTTTAGAGGGGGCCCAGTGGTGGGCCAATAGTGGTGTGGGAACCACCCTAGTTGGAGGAGTAATAGGGCTTTAAATTCCTCATGCTGCCACACAGTGCAAGTGGCGGTAGAGAAAAAATAAATAGATAAAACCAAGGGAGTGTGTAGTAAGCTACCGGTGTTGCGGGAATTGTAAATGTTTTCTTTTTAAAGTGTTTGGCTGGGTTTTAATAGTACTGTTCTTAGCTGTAACATCTTCTACAAGTCATCAAAGGCTGACGTGGGAGATAACGTTTTTCACCCACTCTTCAATTTTGCTTATAGCTTTAGGTGATTGACGGACTGTATTTTGAGCAGGAGTCTAAATTGTTTTTAGAAAAATATTAATAGTGATTAGTTTGGGTTGGAAATAAACCCTATTGATGGTGCTGCTTACAAAAGTTTTAAATTAGATAAATTAAAATATAGTTATCTAGAGTAAGTGATAGAACTGTAAGCAAGAATTTGAAAGTTAAATAACCTATTGGCTTTATAATTTTATATATAATTTTATACATAGGTAGTTTTTGAGCAACAATTATGGGTGTAAAATTAATTGTCTCCATGATATCTGTTTGGATTATCTGTTTTATCCTTGTATACCCTGGATGTGAAACAACACAACAGGGTTTAGCTTGGAAAATTTACCTACTGAGCTGTATGGGGATACTTTGATCTTCTCACCTGGATCTCTGGGGAGTATATTGAGGCCATACCGCACAGCTAGTAGGCCAAACCCAGTGTCCAACTTTGTGTAAGTTAGCTGCATTGTTTTTTTGGTAAATGGAAACCAACTTGTGACATGAATTATAGGCATTATTTTTGTTTACTGGTAAAAAAAAAATATTATGATGCAGTGTGGGTCTGCTGCCAAATTGAAAATATTGATAGTACTGAGTTTTTTGATGTCTGGTGACATTCATCTAAATCCAGGACCAGGTGAAGACAATATATTCAAGGCAGATATTTTGAAGGGAAGTAAGCTTAGCTTTATTCAATTCAATGCTAGAAGTATTTTTTCCAAAAACTGACTTGATTCAAGAGTGGGTTTTAGAGTACAGTTCAGATGTTATAATAATAACAGAATCTTGGCTAAGCTAAAAAAATTAACTGATGGATTCTAAATCCCTGGCTACCAATTGTGGAGGCATGATCATGGGGGTGGGTGGGTTCTGGTTTATGGAACTATAGCATTGGAAATCAAATGTATGAACTGTGTTATATGTACGCCGGGTATGGAAAGGGTAGTTTTGCAAATACAAATTCCATATTGTAGACCTTTATTACTAGTAGGATGTTACCTTCCCCCAAAGGGAAATTATCTAAATCTTCTTGTTCTTCATGACTTTTTGTCCCCTTTTAGGGACAGTGATGAATTAATGGTTGTGGAGGACTTAAATATAGACTGTGCCAGGGTGTCACCTACTAGTAAATTAATGGACTTTACAACAGTGTTGGGGCTGTCCCAGTTAATTACCACCAAATACAAGATTACATTCTAAAATCCCTAGTTCTACCATTTTAGACTTAATGTTCACTTCAGATCCAATAAAATATTCAGTATCTGGTGTATTACCAGATACTTTTAGTGATCATCAGATTACTTTCAAATCAGAGAAATAGATAAGAAACCATGTACATCTCAAGTTAAAGCCTATCAAAACTTTAAACACCTGGATTACACGTCTTTTAAGGTTGAACTGGAAGGTAGAAGCTGGGACAGACTGACATTAATCCCTGGCAGAGACAGTGCTTGGCACTATTTTCATAGTGAATTCATATCTGTATGTGATACCTTCACCCCGATTTGAATTAAGAAAGTAAAAAAATAACAATTTTTCGTGGTATACTGTAGATTTAAGAACATACCGCAAAGAAAGGGATGTGGCATTGAGGTTAGCAAAGGGAAAAAAATGAGAGAGTGTTTTGTGATAGTTACAGTGCTGCACGTAATCTGTACATCAAAAAAATAAGGAAGGCTAAAACAGATTTTTTTTGTATCAAGCATTAGGGCAGAAAGGGCAAATAATCCTAGTGATTTTTGGAATATGGTAAAAAAGTTACAAGGAAACAGAACTTCCGAATTATCTAATGCCTCTATGGTAAATAATGTCCCCCATAATCATTTGGATAGGGTGGCTGATATGCCAAACAAGATGTTTTATAAACATGGGGTCCCCTAAAGATGGTACATCACAGCAAAAAAGGGAAGAAAATAAACAGTCTGTTTTCAAAATATAACCACGGCCCAGGTTTTCAAGGAGTTATTAAAACTAAATATAAATAAGGCCAAGGTTTGGATGGGATTCCGACCTTTCTGCTTAAAATTGCTGCACATGTGGTGGCCCCCTTACTGGCTGATCTCTTTAACCTTTCATTGAGCACTGGTGTTGACCCTCTAGCATGGAAACAGGCAGAAGTAATACCCATATTTAAAGGGGGTCAGGAAAATGAAATGGGAAATTACAGACTTATATTATTGCTTTTGGTTACCTTAAAATATTTGAAAAAATTATAGTCCATCAATTGAATAGCTACCTTGAAGGCCATAAAATAAAGAATACATTCCAATCAGGTTTCAGAGCATTACTACACCGCTAGTTAAGGTTGTCAGATATCTAGGTGGCCATGGACAAAGGCCTCCTGGTTGGGGCCATATTTATAGATCTATCAAAGGCTTTTGATACTTTAAACCACCTGCTGTTGATTGAATCTTTTAGGTCTATAGGCCTCAACCAGGATGCACTAGATTGGTTCCATGGCTACCTGGATGGGAGACAGCAACAGGTCAGACTAAATAATAACTTTGTATCTAAATACTTGAATATTAAATCTGGGGTACCACAGGGGTCAGTGCTAGGACCTGTATTGTTCAAAGTATATACAAATGGTGTCAGACATCTAATGAGTGATATCTGGCAGCATTTGTATGCGGATGATACAATACTTTACACAGAAGGTAAATCCATTAGTCAGATACAGGCAAAGTTACAAAAATACTTTAATATACTGCAAAGTTATTTTCAGGAACATGGTTTAGTCCTGAACCCCTTAAAGTCACAAGTAATGTTGTTTTCTAATACAAAAATGCAAAAACAACTGGATTTGAATATAACAAATGCTGGATGATTGTAGTCTAACCCTTGTTGACGCCTATAAATACCTGGGAGTCTGGTTAGTCTCCCACTGTAAATGGGATACTCACATTGACATATTGACTAAAAAATTAAATAAGAAACTGGGGGTTCTGTATAAACATAAAGGCTGTATACTATCAGATATTAAATAAAAAATTGTGAACTCTATTGTAATACCATTATGGTGATGTTGTATACGGGAGTGCCGCTGGAGGAGTATTGCACAGGCTTGATGTAATGTTAAATAGCGCCGTTTGTTCTAGATGCACCCTGGGACACACATCACTGTTCTCTTTATAGAATTCTAAATTGGATAGCACTGATGGAATGATGTAATATGCATATGTTACATTTGATCTATCACTGTCATCTCCAAAAAATGCCTGATTGATAGAATTATTAGATTAGCGGAGTGTTAGGGAAGGATTATGCGCAGCAGGGGAGATTAATTATATGGTGCCATCTATGAAAATGCTAAAGGGTCAATATAGTTTTGTTCATATGGGTCCAAGGTTGTGGAACGGTGTGCCGCGCCACTTGAAGTTGTATAAAAACATAATATCTTGGAATGCTTTAAGATCTTGGCTTGTAAATGTTGCAAATACTCTAAAAGCTTGTTGTACTTGAGAAATGTATATTTATTATGCATTTATGTAGATGTTATTGTCTTGTATGGTCTACTTATGTTGTACAATAGTTTTTTTTTTATTGTGAAACTGATACTTTTGTACTGTGGGACCCCATTGAAAATTAGCTTCAGCTAAACTGGGTTATCCTGTTCTGATATCAGAATAAAAATGTTTTCTTACTTACTAGTCTGCTGAGTAGGTTGGGGCTACCTGGTGGCAGGAGCACCCCTAAATTTAAAATCATGCCTGTTAAGCTGCAGCTTTCAAATTGGCTAACCTGCCTTTTTTCCCCACTCCCCCCCCGTACATGTGCTTGGATTGGGGGCCGTGTTCTGCCGCACTGTTCTAAGGGTGTTTATTCTCATCAGGTCTCCGATTTCCTCCTTTTGTGGTGCTTCAGGTAAGTACAGTTAGGGTCTACTATTTAGCCTTTTCCCTTGCCTCCTAGCATCTATACTGGCATTGCCCTCCTCCCCAAGGGACTGTTATAGGGCTGTTATTGTCCTTTTGTTTTAGCCTCTCATTTGGGGTGATTTTTTTTGTTGTTTTAGCAGAGGTAACTGGGTGCTTAACTCTGTTTGTGAGTCATTGATTTTTCCTCTTGCACTGGGGATTGTATTTCTTGGCTGGAGGCAGATATATAAAAAACAAAACAAGATAAATTGCTGTAGACTGTGTCACAAACCCACTCAGCAGGTCAGTCCTCTACTTCCAAAGTGCCAATCTCTGAGCGCAATCTTGTGAACATTTAACAGAACAAGGTAAACCTCTTGTCTGTTTTTGTGGGTTCGAGTCACCTTTTGTCCCAAGTTCTGGAGGGATTCAAACTGATGACCTCTTGTTAACGTACCCAATTGTCAGGCTCATATAATTCTGTCTTCAGGGGGCCAGATATCTTTGCCTATGGGCACCTAACCAGGTATTACAAAATGAACCCTTAGAACTCTATGCAAGACCTAGAGAACTCTTACCTGTTTCCCAGTTTGGTACCACAATAAGCTCATGCACAGTGTCAACTGTAACCATCTAAGCTTCACTTATAAAAAAAGAAGTTTCAAGGCACACCAGGCAGTTTCTGTTTTTAAAATACGTATCTTTACTTTAAAATAGGTAAAAATAGGTAAACAGTAAATATAGAACAAGATATCCCAACACATACAATCTTAAAAACAAAATATGTTTAAAAGTGCAAATTCCTACAACCCATACACTCAGACTGGTCTTATCTAATGTATCCTTGCTTTCTTAATCTTTCAGTACATTGATGTTCCTCTTTCTCAGTCAGAAATGAATATCTATGTCAGTCTCTAAGGTCTGCTCAGTATACTTAAAAGCAGTCTTGCGCCATCCTGCTCTCTGAGGTCACCTAACTCCACCTTGGTGGATTAACATTTATATTTTATAACACAGGATGCCCTAATAAGATATTTAAAAAAAATAGGTGACATCAGTGAATCTCCTCTCTTCATGTGACTCCCCAAACCAGTCTGTGATCTGCTTCACACAGACATCAAAGTCTCTTTGATGTAATTAGCTGGCTTCCTCTGATGACACTCCAAACAAATGCATATGCCCCTTTCCTCATGACACCTAGTGCAAATCAAAGGATTTCCCTGATTACGTCATACAATAGGATATATTAGTTCCTGGCTTCAAAGCAAACTGACAAAGCTAATTGCATCCCAGATATCTGTAGTTTAACCTACGTCCTGTCCTTTGAACTATACCTGGGGGGGTTTGATGTGTAATTTCAGCAAGACAGTAGTTTCTCTTGACAGACAGTCCCCTACATATTTTATATTGCAGAAACGATATCATAGTGTAATCAGAACCAGCTGTCCAAGTGTCACAGGCTGTTGGTCAGGCTTTTACTTGGGGGTCAGACCTTCAGGGCAATTAATGTTTCTTTTCTAACAGCTCTTCTGACTCACATGGATTCCCACCATTGCCCAGAGTCTGTCAGTTAGGCTCGCTCTCTGTTTTCTTACAGGCGGCCATCCCAAGCCTTCAGCACCTTCACTTTCATGCCCCCCCAGGTGGTGATGTCAAGCATAGCATCCTGCCGTCACATACACGCGCACTCATGTCAGTGCTTTCTGAAGCAGTAGACATGGCAGCTCTGTTTTTGCAGCTTGGATCTCCTTTTCCCTAGCAGCGATCATTCCTACTACAGCCTATGGTCCTGTGGGCTAGTAGGAATGTTTCTCTTTGTTAGTTTTAACAGTTTTTTTTTTGCCTTTGGATTGGGGCAACATTCCTTTAATACTGATATATATAAATAAAAAAAAATAAAACAGACAGTTCCCTTGGCATCTTCTGGGATATAACACCTTTTTATAGTGACATTGGCATTATGGTTATAACTCTAGTTTTTAAATGATGTAAAACCTGAAAAAGGGTAATGTGGCCCTCTCCGCTGGGTTCCTATTACCCCCATTGTGTTACTCAAGCTAATATGGCTCTCACAGTTCCCCCAAGTTGGAACACCTGGCTGGGGGGTGCACGTGGTGTACTGGCTGGCAGTGGCAAAACAGAATTGCATAAATCCTTGTGGTTGCTCTTAGATGAGCTTTTGAGCCATACTGTTCCACAAAGCATCCTGTTCGACACACCCAACCCCAAGCTGGGCCCTTCAGGTCAGGGAGGGCCCATACAGGCATATCCAGGTGCATCAGAGTACAAGTCTACTAATACTGATCTGCAGGTAGACTCCAATCTCCACTATCTGGAGAGTCAGGAGGAGGATGCCAGGGATCTTGGGGGAAAATCCTGACCCTAAAGTGTTACTTGATGAGGACGAACCCTCTGATGATGAGGAGGAAGGGGAGTGGACAGAGTCAAAGAGGAGGATTCCAATTCCGCCACTGTTCGATACCAAGTCTCTGTCCTATCTGATAATTGAGGCTTGTAGGATACTGCAGCTGAAGGAGGTGCAATCTATGGAGACTTTAGATGTGAACCCTATCCTGTCTGTGTCCTCCTCCACACCAAAGCATTTTACAAACTTTATTCACTGTGACCATATTATTGAACAAGAATAGACAGGAGCAGACCAGTGAAAATATTTGTCAAAATCCAGGGTAGGGTATTTTCCTTTTATGGAAGAAAATACCCACAAGTGGGAGACTCTCTCCCTGGCTGATAAGGCTGTACATAACTCTGTAAGACACACAACTATCCCAATTGGGGGGTCTCTGGCCCTAGCAGATATGCAAGATAAGCAAGTGGGGGCTTCATGCAAAAGAGCCTTTGCCTCCAACAGAGCAAATCTCTGCACCTTCTATGCATCCTCTATTGTCGCCAGAGCACTAAACTTGTGGGTTAAGACACTGGGTAGTTTCGTTCCCCTGGATTCTGAGGGGGCCAGTATTTTACAGCTGGTATCCATGGCCTTCATCTTTCTAGGGGATGCCATGGAGGAGAACTTACAGATGTCAGCTCACTCCGCTTATCACATTGTGTCCACCACGCAAGAGGTATGGCTACGGCACTGGGTTGTGGACCAGACATCTAAGACCAAGTTGTTTAACTTAGCCTTTGAGAGAGGCTTATTATTTGATTCAGGCCTGGATGACATTTTAAAAGATATCCAGGATAAAAAGGGACATCCTCCCTTATCAAAGCAATTGCAAAAGGCCAGCTCAACTTCAAAAAGTCAAGGAGGCAGCTGACAGAGGTGGTATTGAGGAGATTTTCATCCCTTTTGGAACTTCAGGAACCAGAGTAATAAAGAATCCTACTATGAATTCCAGGGCAATACTGGCAGAGGAGCCCTTGCCCGAAAATGTAATGGAGGTCCAGGGTGAAGAGATGGCACATCACAGTGAGGGTGCGTGGGCCCATCTCTGCCCCCCTTCCCTTGGTGGAAGACCACACAATTTTTATTCAAAATGGGCCCAGATAATGTCAAATGCTTGGGTCCTGGAGATTCTGACATTAGGCTACAACACAACAGAGTTTACAACCACTCCCTCAAAGGGACACTTTCTACCATCCCCTGTACCTAAGGACCCTGTGAAGAGACTAGCAGTGTCTCAAATGTTAAGATCACCTCAAGCAGATCTGGGCAATTGTCCTGGTGCCTCCCGACTAACAAGGCCAGGGATTCTACTCCATTTATTCTGTGGTTCCCAAAAAGTCATGGGGGTTTCAGACCTAATCTGGACCTGAAACACCTAAACAAGTTTGTCTGCCACACATCCTTCAAGATGGAGTCCTTATGGTCAATCATCCAGGCTGTCCAACTGGGGGATTGGCAGGATCATCAGAGGTTCCTCAGGTTCACGATCCAGGGGCAACACTTCCAATACAGGGCACTTCATTTTGGGCTGGCAACAGCCCCCAGAGTGTTCTCAAAGGTGCTCATAGTCTTAATAGCACAGGTTCAGTAGGAGGATCATCATGTCTACCCTCACCTGGCCGACTTGCTTATTTGAGTGCCTTCTGCCACTCTGGCGAAGAAATCAGTGATAAGGATCCTGGGAGGTTTTTGGAGTCTCATGGCTGTGTAGTCAATTGGGAGAAAAGCTCTTTTAACCCATCTCAGACCCTGGAGCACCTGGGACCAGTGTTCAGGATGGATGAGGGGCAGGTCTTCCTCTCGGCAGCCAGGAAGGAGACCTTGATGCTAGAGTTTCAGTGGATGAGGAGCCAACTGTCAGCTTCAGTTCACAGTCTTCTACGGATTCTGGGTCTCATGACAGCAACAATAGAACTGATCTCATGGGCTCGCTTACACATGCAACCCCCTCCAGACTGAATTGCTGGGGGCCTGGGACCTGACCTCAGAGGGCTATCAGTCCAGGATTCTAATTTTCCCATCCCTGCAACAGTCCAAGTTGATGGATGACTTTAGAGAACCCAAGCAAAGGGTCTCCTTGGAAGTCCCCCCAGAGTTGATCCTGACAACCAATGCCAGCTTGTTGGGCTGGGGTGCAGTGCTGGACCACTTTCCCATTCAGGGATCTTGGTCTGCATGGGAACAGCACCTGCACATCAGCATCCTGGAGATGAGGCCTGTACACCTCACTCGCCTTCATTTTCAATATCCAGTAGAGTCAAAAGCTGTGAAAATAAGGTAAGACAATGCTGTCATGGTGGCATACATAAACAATCAAGGAGACACAAAGAGCAGAGAGATGCTAAAAGAAGCAACTGATCTTCTATGGTGGGCAGAGGAGAACCTTCTCTCTCTGTCAGCAGTCCACTTGGCGGGAGAGTCGAACATTCAGGCCAGCTGGCTAAGCTGCGAGAATGTCTACCCAGGGGAGTGGATGCTAAACCCAGAGGTGTTCAACCTTCTGTGCAAAAGATTCGGTCATCCACAGATCGACCGGTTTGCCTCCAGCCAGAATGCTGAAGTGTAGCGATTCTTTAGCTACTAGTAGTGTCCACAGATGGAGGGAATGGGCACTTTGTCACAGGTGTGGAGTTTCTGCAGAGCCTATTCCTTCCCTCTTCTGCCATTTCTTACCAATGTCATGTAAAATAAGACACTCATAAGGAAACTTTCTTCTGGGGGGGGGCGTGGCCAACAGCCAAGCTTGCGGTCGCATTCTAGTAGAGCTCCGCTAAAAGCAAATTAATTAAAGATTTTAATAATGTAAAACCGCTAGATTTTCGACAGTGAATGGACTTATCCGAAGAGGATAACTTGCGGTATTGAGCAATACCTTTCCTGCTTCTCTATTCACCTGCATTTAGAAGCTATGAGGAGAACTAATAAAGCAGCTGCTGGAGGAGAACGAGCCCGAGCAAAAGACGGAAATTAGCACTAATACTGAATTGAGACGGAGACATCCGACAATGTATCATAACCTACCAACGGCACTTCTAAAAGCAATACAGAGGCTAGACCAAAAACTAGAAGATTTTACTTCTCAGTTTAAAACTCTGGACACTAAGGTTGGCTTGTTAGAGGAAGAGTCGAAGGCAGCATCAGTGGCCACTGCAAAGGCCATGACAGTTTCCACGGGCCTCATAAAAGAAAATGAAGGACTTAGGCGCCGACTAGAAAATCTAGAGAAAGCATCTCGAGCCTCTCACATCAGAATCATAGGCTTACCAGAGGATTCCAAAGGAGAAGATCCTGTTTCTTTCTTGCAGACTTTCTTTGAGGAGACCCTACAGGTTCAGGAGCCAATCGCCATTCAAAAGTCATACAGGATTACTCCACGAGGTGGAAGAAGCTGTGCGGCGACGAATCAGTTGCTGCCTCAAACTCTCCTCATGGTTCTGGGTTCGGTAAGGGAGAAAGACTATATTATTAATAAAGCTAAACAGCAAGGAACTTTGGACTGGGATAATGCTAAAGTGCACATTTTGCCTGATTTGAGCTTTGCCACCAGACAGCAACGGAAAAGCTTCGATGCCATCAGAACCCGCCTGAGACAACTGGGGGTTCACCATGTTCTCCTAATGCCGGCCAGCCTTCGGATTATATACGGGGAGAAATATTACCAATTTGCAGATGCAGAAGCAGCAGGCAAAATGCTGACCCGTATTGAACGCGAATTCCAGGCAAAAGAGGACAATATGGACAGTGATTCAGGGGACAATGATTGAATGATCGCTACTAAACAAATTCCCTTGATTATACATGAGTACTAAAGAAATAATGATTTCTGTATAATACCCTTTTCAACTGAGATTGTTGTTTTCTATTGGGATATATAGCTCTGCTTTTAGGGAATGGCTGGGAAGGAGAAAAGTTGAAAGGGAAAGGGTGGTTGATATGGGGTTAAATTACCTCTTTTTTCTTTTTTTTTGGAGCCTTGGTGGCTGAGGGCACAACTAGACCACCTAATATATATGTATGGTACTTCCGTTTAAAGTTTAATGCCTCAAAATAAGTACGCCCATTTGGTGTTTGCCTGTTTTTGCAGAATCGGAATTTATAGTCCATCGTTCATAAATTGAAGTGCTAAGCGGGAAGCTTATTTAGTTTTTGCTTATAAGGGAGAAACTACAGACTTGCCTCAATGTTTTAATGAAGTCTATAGATGAGGAATGTTTTACCCGTTAATAAGGGTGATCGTTAATTTAGAAACGTTAGATGGTAATACCGACTCATGGCTGGGTTGACCTGTTGTGAACCATTTTAAAAGATCTAAACATAATGTTTTTCCCCCCTGTGATGTATCAAGAATATAGGGGCTCAACTAATTCTAACTGTAACAATGATGTTATGCTGTCTGCTCATAATGTTTTTTCTTAAAAGCCTACCTATGAGGGTAGAGTACTGTATAATTCATACAGATAAACTAATAAAAATAAAATTAAAAAAAAAAAAAAAAGGAAACTTTCTTCTGATAGCTCCAGAAGGCCGTGGTTCTCCGACCTAGTGAATGTAGTCAGCACCCTCTGTTTCATCTCCCAATTCAGGGGGGCCTTCTTTCCCTAGGTCCCAGTTTGCATCCAAACCCAGAGACTATGCAGCTTGTGGCCTGGCTCCTGAGAACAGGAGGCTCCTGAAACAAGGTTTCCTCCAGAAAGGTAATGGATACCCTGATGGCTGCCAGAAAGAACTCCATGTCTGCAACTTATGCTCATGTAGTGACCACCTTTTTGGCCTAGGCCAAAGGAAAAAATATCCAGTGTTCCAAAGCAACAGTTCCACGGATTTTGGAATTTTTGCAGGAAGAAGTGGAAAAAGGTTTGGCCCTCAGCAACTTGAAAGGTCAGGTGTCGGCCGTTGGAGCCTATTTGGGCTCATCTTTAGGGACTAACCAGGAGTTTATTCAGTTCCTATGAACTGTCAGCAGAAGCTGACCCCAGTTCCGATCCCCTGTCCCTCCATAGGATCTGAATCTGGTTTTGAATACTCTTTGTAAAGAGCCGTTCAAACCTCTTTTGTCAGTACTGCTAGACGTGATGTCCTACAAGGTGTGTTTTTTTAGCTGCTATGTGTTCAGCCAGGAGGATTGGTGAGCTCCAGGCCTTGTCCCACAAAGAACCATACCTTGTCATTCATAAGGACAAGGTGGTTCTAAGAATGGTTCCATCTTTCATTCCGAAGGTTCCTACAGCCTTTCACGTGAATCAGGAACTCTGTCTTCCATCCTTCTGTCTGCAGCCAACACGCCCAAAAGAAAATGAGTTGCAGAAGTTCGATTTGCGCTGGGAAGTTAGGGCATACCTTAGATGGACTGTGGAGTTCAGGAAATCAGAGAGGTTTGTGCTTTTTGGAGCAGCCAAAAAGGGACAAAAAACCTCTAAGGCCACCTTGGTGAGGTGGGTGAGGGCATGCATTGCCAAAGCTTATAATGGAGTAAAGAGGGCTCCAGCTGATGGTGGGTGTGGCTTAGCTTCTGAGAGGAACAGACTCTCCTTACACTAGCTTCTGAGAGAGAATGCTTTTAAAGTTATTTTAACTTTCCTTTTGGTGCAATTTTTACATTTCAATCAACTTAACTGGTAGCAGAAACTATAGTCTTCAGAATGGGCAAGTCTCGTAATGCTGCTCCAACCTCTGACTTTTTTATGCCGAAGAAAGTGCAGCAGGGTTCACGACCTACTCAGCCAGAGACAGTATCGGACTTGGGGGGGGGGTCAACCTGTGGTACTGTGACTCTTCTTATGGTGAACACCATGCTGGGGAAGCTCATCAAGACGGTCCAAGATATGGACCACAAACTTGACAATCTTACCCCCAGAGTCCAACAAGTACAGACACGGCTTGATACTGTTGAACAAACTGTCCAGAGGGCTGAGGCAGCATCCTTGAAATCACAAGAAGCGACCACTTCCATGGTGAAAGGGAATATTCAGCTGCGCCAATGATTAGAAACACTGGAAAATCAAGCCCGAGAATGCAACCTTCCGGTGGTTGGTTTGCCGGTGGCTGTTGAGGCAGAAAACGCCTTGAGGTTCGCACAATTGTTTTGGAACACTTTGCTGAAGGACAATGAACATGAACCTGCATATTCTTCGGAAAAGGCATGCAGGTCTTACCCCCCACCGGTAGGGCTACGGTGGACTTTACTGTCTCCAGAATCTTCATCACTGTCTGTACTGAGGTTGGAGATCGTGATGGGGCCCTGGCAACAGCGAGGAAGTGGACTCTGTGTAATGGGGAAGCCATGATTTCCCTGTTTCCTGATCTCTCTTATATTACCTGACTACGACGCAAGGCCTTTGAAAGGATCCGCAGTTCTCTGAGGTTGCTGAAAATACAGCATCAACTACTTTAGGCTGTGTGTGGTATGGAACAGCCACATTTACTTTTTTTTTTTTGCGCCTTCCCAGGCTCCTAGTTGGCCACTCCTTCAGGTTGCCTAGGTCCCCGCTGGCATCCCTGCCTCGATGCCAACCACCATCTCCCCACATTGCAGCTCCCCAGGTAGTCTGGCCTATCCCTTCCCTGGAAGGGTCCCCCTTCAAGGGAGACAGGTGCCGGTGGGTGTCAGCCAGCACACTCTACTTTTGGCCCAGGTGCTGCTGAGGTGGTTTCTAGGCCGTATCGGGGACTCAGTGGCAACGGAAGCCAGGGGTCATCATTTGGTCAGCCATGGAGCATTTTTTCTGTGTTTGCTCCCCGGGGCATGGTGTGCCACTAACGTCAAGGTGTATAGCGACATTCATCATGCCCCTTCTTGGTCATCAGGACCCAGCACGTTGCCATACCCCTGGCCTCCGCCAGGAGTCAGCAAGCACTGGGTCATCACCCCACCCTCCCCTCGAGAGAAGACAAGCAGTCTTCAGACGCTCAAGCCTTCTCTCCCCGCCATCCCTCCAGCACCCCGGGTCTGTTCCCAAACCCGGGTTGCTGACATCGAAAGTGGAAATCCAACTGCTGCACCGACGGGCCAGTATGTTTACTTATCTAATGACCCCAAGGAAGCCACTAAACTGTTGCAATGGATCAAGCAAGAATTGACCTCACAGGAGAATGCAGACTCAGACGATTCAGAAGAGACTTGAGTCGCTTTTTCGAGCAGATTCCTGGCTTCAGGTGAAACAATGGAGTGTTTGCCTACTTTAGAATTTTGGTACCAACTTTAAAACACAGACTGTTTTCTATTTTTCTATTCCTGTTTTTTCTCCTGTGTTATTTACTGGACTGAGGCGAGTGGTATATGGGGGAATATCTGTTTCTTTGCATTAATGCCAGTCTCTGAAGTTGTGCTTTTCTGTTGGGGAGAATCATTTAAATATTTTTACTAGTCAGCCATAAAGTGTTGAATAAAATGGCAATTCCCGCCAACATTGCAGTTCCTCACTATACGGGCGGGTGGACTAGCGCTTGCATATTAATAGACTGATCAGAGATGGGTACTGTTCAAGTTGCACTTCCTTGCTGTCCAATGTAGCTGGCTTATGCTTCTGAATGCTGTTCAATAATATTGTATTACTGTGATAGCCCGAGCCTTCTCAGTCTCAAATGATTTTATGTTTGCCTCTTTAAAAACTAGGTACCGATAAAAGGTTCTTCTATATGTCAAATTGCTTAATGCACTGCAGCTGTTTTGGATATGTGCTTTTTTTTTTTAAACTCTTGTTTATGCACCCTACTCACTGGCCCCATAGGACTTCTCTCCAACGTGGACAATGAGATCGACTTTCTCCTGCTCTGCCTGAGATCCCCTGACCAGACCTCTGTCCCAGGATGCTCTTGTACCTCATACTGATCTGACCAACCCCCCGGGCTCTGAGGCCCCTGAGGTGGGACCCCCAACTCCTTCTGGCACTCTATCTATAATCTGGGCATCCGGAGTGAGGGAGAGAGCTGGAGGTTGGTCGGATGGATCCGGCGATGAGCATGGGTGCTGTCCGTAGGTCCTGCCTTTGCCTTCCCAGGTGCCAGGGTTTTTCCATTTTCCATGTAGTTCCCTGCTGAGGCATGGCCATGCAATGGCACCCAGTGCATGATGGGTGCACTCCAGCATCCGCCTGCAAGATGTCCAGCCACACCTCCCCGATGCTATGTGCTTCCTTGACTGCAGCGATCCCAGTCTCCACTAGGAGCTGCTAGACCCGCAGAGTCCACAACCCACCCTTCCCAGGAGAGGAGAGCAGTCCTCCAGATGCTCAATCCTCTCTCGACTGACCCCTGGCATCCCGTGTCCGCTCCCAAACATGGGTAGCTGGCATGGTGCATGGTAAGGTGGATGCCTCAGCGCCACCGGGTTGGCTTGGTTATGTGCTTAATTCCACGTTTAAACTTGCTCAGTGTTTGCCTAATTGAATAATCTCTCTTGGGGAAGACCTATGTTATATAAGAATCGATTTATGTTAAATGAGGGAATTTGTGGGCTTATGCCCTATGTGGTAAAATAAATCCTTTTCTTTCCCCTATATCCTTATATTTATTCCCTGTAAAGTTCCTGGGCACCACCTGGACTGCCCCCTATGGTTGGGCGTTCACAGATGGATGAGTTGCACAGGCCCTCTCCTCAGGGGAGGTTCACTGTTCGCTCTTCTAGCCCTGGCAGAGGACCTAGCCTGGTCTGCCACAGTCCGCCTCCTCCTCCGTCTACCCCTCCTGCTCTTGCAAGCATTTCGGGTCCTGCAAGGCCGTTGATCTGGGAACAGTTCAAGACTTTAGTGAGTGCCTTTCCAACTTACCCGAGGACACTAGAACAAGCTATTTTCCAGCCTGAAACTCCAGCACGGCCACCGCCTGAGTCCAGCTCCTCCTCATCTTTGTCTTCCTTCTCTGAGGAAGAGGACTCTTCCCTCCTTGTATCCTCAGATGCTGAGTACACTTGTTAACAGCAGTTCCTTTTGGAGATAATGAGGGAGCTGCAACTGTCGCATTTTTCTGGCCGCAATCCCACATGTCTGACGCTGTCCTTCCTTGGGGAGTACAGTCATGACTATACAGTCATACCTCTGTGGCCTAGGCCTTTTGCAGAGGCTTTGATAGACATCTGGCTCCATCCTCCTTCCCCCTCTCCAGCCCCAAGGGACATCCAGTGCAGGTATTGTGCACCCCTGGGGTCTTCTGAAGCCATGCCACACCCCACTTCTGGAGTCCAGCTCCTGGACACCAACCTCTGGGCATAGGCACCCAGTTTGTGACTGTCCTCTACAGTCGGACTCAGCTGAGTTTGATGTCTGGGATCAAAGAGTCTTCTCAGCAGCTCCTATCATGTTGTGCATTTCTGCACACTAGGCGTCCTATGGCAGGCATCTGCGGGCGATGCTGGGACAGCTCCTGACATCCTTGCTGGACTGTGAGCAAACTAAACAAGCTATACGCCTTTCTGCGTAGGACCTAGAGCTGGTGAGACACCAAGCAAGGGCATCCTATGATGCCAATGTGGTAGCCTCCAGGTTAGTGGGAACTGCAGTCTGCATTAGGCGGAGGACGGTGTGTCTGCATCTCTCCAGGTTGTCACCCTTGGCCCAGCTTAGGTGATTGTCTCATGCTTCCATGGGGCCCACTTCTTCTCCCACAGGGCCAGGATTGAGCTTGTGGGGTGCATTCCTACTCCCAGGCCATGGGAGCTTCCTGCTGCCCCTGACCAGTTTCGGGCCTTGTCAGGCCCATAAGGGGCCCCCCACCTCTCTGTTTTTTCCCTACAGAAGGCTAAGGGAATAACAATTTCCCTCAGGGTTGGCCAACACCACCCTTGGTGATAAGCTGGTCACTCAGACCCACCAGTATTGAATGGTGAAGATTGATTCTTGGAAGCTATGTAAATTACGTATTCACCATAATTCTTGATCTTTTAGAATATCTTCATCATTCGTTACTGCAACCCGCCCACCTTCCCCCACAATGACCAGGCTTCTGGCAGTCTTTTTCTTTCTTCTCACCTTTGCCTCCCTTGTTAGGCATTCCACTTTTTACCAAAAAAAAAAAAAAAAAAGAGGGAAGTACGTAGGGGGGAAACACTATGGGGGACTTTGTTCCTTCCTTGTGGCCCCTACTGTGAAATAAAAAAAAAAAACACATAGGGTTCTTATCCCCTATTTCCTCTAGTCTCTTCCCCTCAAGAAACAAAAAAAAGAGGGAGGAGTCTTAAGTTCTTTGCTGTTGGATAAGCTCCATCTTCATTCCACTTTTTGAGGGAAAGGCTTGCAGGAGAGCAGGCATAGTAATGGACCAGAAGACATATTTTGGAGTTGTAGTCTAACTCCTTTATCTGATACAGCTTTCTTATCCCTTGCAGTACACCTCCTGCGCACCCTTCCAGGTAGCCTACTACATTTCTCTTTCTCTTAATTCCCTCTCTCTGGGGTGATCTTCACTAAGAGAAGGGGAACGTGTGGTAGGGGAATCATTCAATTTCTGCAATTCTCTTAATTAGCATCTGTCTTTCTAGCAGGGACCCCTCCTCTTGGTTGTTTTTCCCCTCACTGGGATTATTTTGTTACCTTTTGAGCTCCTAGGTGTCTTTTCCTCAACTCGAGAACCTTGGTTGGTACTGACTTATTTGCTTTACCAGGAAAATGGACTGGGTCAAAAACCTGTTTTCAACCATGTCTGGGGAAGGGTAAAGACAACAGCATATAAACTTTCTTAAACATAAATTAGATTAAAATACAATATACAAATGGTCTCAACACTAATATACAATATTTACAATTCACAAATTTAATCTACATATGGATCCACAGTACAATGTCAGTCTAATATCCTCAACTAATACCACAGCAGCAGCAAACTGATACTGATGGTAGTGCATTTCATGGGCTCTGGCTCTGCTGATTGCCAGGCCTCAAGAGGACTCTCAGTAAATTACATCCTTTAATGTGCTTTAGTTATAAGGGATCCTTGGACCTCTGACCCCTCTGCAGTTCACATATCTGCAGATGTAGAACCCTTGCTGGTAACACAGTTTCAGGGCTCACAGCTCTACTACTGTTTGAGTTTTTCTGGGAAGTGCAACCTTCCCCTGGAATTCACATCATCCTTTTGCTGGTCCTATGGATTTTGGGGACTTTACTTAGAAGTTGTTTAGTCTGCGGGAGAGCATAAGCAAATTTCCCTGTGGTTGGGAGTGAGCCAACTCTTCTGAGAGAACTGTTCTCCTTCAGGGAGCTCGGGGGTCCCCACTGCATCCTCTATGTTCGTTCACTCTCTCTCCTGTCCAGCTGTCCTGGTCATCCTTAGTCCACTACCAAGGCCCTCCCTCCCAACCTCTCCTTTCTCTCTGGTAGATGAGTTTTATTCCCTTTCTATCCTATATCCTTTTTCTGTCCCTTGGGCAACATGGCCTCAACCCTTCTCTTGTTTTCTAACCCTTTGTTTCCTCTCATGGCAAACAGAACTGAAGAAGGCAGGGGGCCAGCGTCGGTTACTGGACAGCCCATGAGTGCCACGCCATATGTTCATCTTATGGGTAGTGCCATCCCTGATGTCGGTCCCCTAACTCTAAAGCTTTAAAGGTGTATGCTCCCATGTGGTTCTGATGCCTCTGGCACAGACCCACCAGTACTGAATGGTGAAGATATTCTGGAAGATCAGGAATTACGGTAAGTATGTCATTTTCATTTGTGTGCATTCCATCCAGTCTCCGTTGTGCAGAGGTCAATGCTCAAACTGGAGGTGCACGGGGGCAAGATGATACTGATCGTCCACCGCTGGCCTCAATAGATGTTGTTTCCTCTGTTGAACAGACTGTCTGTCAGCAAAATGAGGATTCTTCCACTTAGGAAAGACTTACTGACTCAGTGCCTCCTGGTTCATCCCATCCTGCACTCTCTTCACCGTCAGGCCTGGCTACTGAAGAGATAGACGTGAACAGGTACAAGGTATCTAAGGTACTTCTGGCTGCTTGTAAATCTTCCACTAGGAAGACTTACACAGCCAAATGGAAATGGTTTTCCATTTGGTGCTCCAAAACCTGCAAGGACCCCTTTGGGTGCCCACCAGACAAAGTTCTGGAGTACTTGCTGGTCCTTTCTGATGCTGATCTGCAATATTCCACAATTAAGGTCCACTTGTGTGCTATTTCTGTATACCACAAGCCCATCTGTACCCTTTACCGGGCACAGCTGCCATGGTTCAAGAGGTTCTGTAAGGGCATCTTACACACAAGGCCTCCCATCAGGAAGCTGGTGACTGCCTGGAATATCAACTTTGTGCTGGATATGCTCACTGACAAGCCTTTTGAGCCCCTTGCAACTTGTGAGCTGAAATTTTTGACTTGAAAAGCAGCATTTCTAGTGGCCACCACTTCTGCTCACAATGTGTCTGAAATCCATGCTTTGGTCACAGATCCTCCTTATACTATTTTCCACAAGGACATGGTAGTTCTCCGCATGCATCCTAAGTTCCTACCAAAAGTAGTGTTGGAGTTCCATCTGAATCAGTCAATAGTACTGCCTACCTCCTTTATCAGCTTCTAGAATGAAGGAGATTGCACTTTCCATTCTCTGGATGTCAAAGAGTCCTTAGGTTTTACCTGGACAGAACCAAGGACTTCAGGCAATCCAAACGGCTCTTTTTCACCTTTGATCCTAATCAAAAGGGACAGACTGTTACTATCAAGTGCATCTGTACCTGTCAGTGATATCTGCAGAGCTGTAATTTGGAGCATAGTGCACACCTTTCTTAAGCACTACGCCTTAGATGTAAATGCCAGGCAGCATGTCACCTTTGACAGGACAATTCTGAATCAACTTCTGTCTTGAGTGAGGTCCCTAGTCCAGGGGATTTTCTGTTTGAGCTTGGTACTATGACCCACTTGTGTGACTCAAAGGTGAAGATAATTCCTGGAAGATATGAAAATTATGTACTCATCATAATTCCTGATCTTCTAGGAATATCTTCACCATTGATTCGCACACCCACATGCCTTCCCCTGGGCTCACTCCAGTATGTTTTATTGGTTTTCACCCCTTATTCTTGCTGTGGGCTGTGAAAACAGTGTCACTGGTCTGTTGACCCTTCTTACATGGGTCACCAGGGCTATCTTATGCCCTCAGGTTATGTGCATGAGTACTTGTTAGGTTATGCTGCACCTCCTCAGTAAAAAAGGTACTGAGGCGGTTGAGGGCTGGAGTCAAGGAAAGCCATGCAGCACGAGCCAGTCTCTTGGTGACACGCATGCATACAGCTTACTTTGGTGTCAGCCCTCCTGAAAAGTTCTGGCTCCTGCAGGGTTCTAACGCCACCAGTTAAAGATCAATTGAAAATACTTCTTCCAGAGAAGACACACTGCTAGATTTTGTGTGAGTGTAATCATTATTATTTTTTGATATCAGTACCTTGTCCTGCTATGTTCTGCTGTGTGTGTGTGTGTGTGTGTGTGTTTGAATCATGTCACTGTTTACTCTATTCCTCTCAGTCACTTTCAGTTTTTGCACCAGTACTAAGTAGCAAAAATTGAACATCACCTTATATGTTGTAACGTAGCAGGACAAGGTACTAATATCAAAAAATAATAATGATTACACTCACCGAAAATCTAGCAGTGTGACCTCTCTGAAAGAAGTATTATCTTTGTGGCTGAGCTGTGACAGATCCTGCTAAATCTAAGGGCATAGCTACATCTTTGTCACATGAGCCAGGGTGCATCGTAGGAGAAAGAAAGCCAATAAACCTATTTGTGATGGAGATCCCCAGGGGTCGTAAAACTACCATACAGATAGGAGGCTAATTTAGGAAAAACTCCTATAACATATGTTTTTGTACATTCTGGGTGGGCTTCTCCTTTAAGTACATAAGTACTTGTCAGGTTACGCTGCACCTCCTCAGTAAAAAAAGTACTGAGGTGGATAAGAGCAGGTGCCGAAGTAAGCCATGCAGTGCAAGCCAGTCTCACGTTGCCACACATTTATTTATTATTTATTTGTGTCTAAGATTACAAAGTATCTTTGAGCCAAGGCTCTTTTACAAAGGTTCCACGTCATGCTGGTTGCAGGGTAACAGACACTAAAACATAAAACAGTTACAGGTACATGGTTTTAGACAGTAACTTTGCTTGACAAAATCAGACTGAGCAATGAGTAACTCAAGAAACAATAGGAGGAAGAGGGCAAGAAGGGGAGAGGGCTGAGGGTAGGGGAAGGCATAGTCATAGAGGTTCAGGGTGAGTCAGCCAAGGGGCCTTGTCAGGACAGACACAGGGCAAGTGCATTGGAAGTTGCATTGGACAGGTAAGTGCAAGAAGAGAGGGCAGAAACTGACACCTATAAGGTCAGAAGCAGTGTAGGGAATGAAGATGTTATGGGGTGCAAGCACAGGTGGAGGTGCCAGTTATGGAGTGGCGGAGCTTTTTTTGAATGCTCTAAGCATTGCTGTGGATGAGGTGTCACTAGAGAGCTCGTTCAGCCAACTCGGAGCCCTGTACGCAAATGACCTTTGGCCTTGGGACGTGCAGCAGTGGGGGATTTGAAGGATTTGGGGCTTAGAGCTACTGGTGTTGCAGTTGGTGATTTTGGGTTTGAGGAGGGTGCTGACCCCTGGTGGTGCCTTTCCCATCATGATTTTCTTAGCAGTGATGCAGGTTTGGTATTTGATTCGGTTGTTCAGTTGCAGCCAGCCTGTTTTGGAGTAGAGGTCGCAGGTGTGGGTGAGACGGTGGGAACCAGTAACGAGTCCGCAGGCTTGATTGAGGGAAGTCGAGACACGCCTGAGAGATGAGGTTGTGGCAAATCCATAGATAATGAGACTGTAGTCACTGATGCTGATGATGGAGCTCTGGACAGCTATGGACAGAGTTTCTGGGGTTAGATGTTTCCTATGTCGGAACAGTAGGCCCATCCTTGTGTTGGCTACTTTTGCCACATTATTGATGTGTGGGACATAGGAGAGATTACAGTCGAGGGTGAGGCTGAGGTATTTGAAGGTATGAACTTGTTCAAGGGTGATTCCTTGCTTGGGTTTAATAGAGAGCTGATATTGTTTGTATTTGTTTGGGGAGCTGCAGAAGATCATGGTCTTTGTTTTTTTCTGGTTAAGGATAAGTCTGTGTTTTGTGAACCAGTTTTCATCTGCAGAGAAGGCCTGTTGGAGGTTACCTTGTAGATGGACTGGATCATGGTGGGATGCCAGGATGACAGCATCATCCACGTAGAGTAGGATCTGTTCAGGGCAGGATTCTGGCAGTGAGTTCAAAAAAAAGGCTGAAAAGGAGGGGGCCCAAGATTGAGCCCCGTGGGACACCGGACTGGACTGGTCTTTGGTCTGAGAGTGTGCCAGCAATTCTCACTCTTTGGGAGCGGTTGTCTAAGTAGCTTCTGAACCAGTTCACAGAGTTAGGTGACAGCCCTGCTAGTCGAAGCTGGGAAAGTAGGAGATTGTGGTTGACGGTATCAAAGGCTTTAGTTAAGTCGATGAAGGTGGACCCAGTAAGATGACTGTTATCGAGTGAGTGATGGATTGCACCAGTGAATTCAAGTAGCGCCGTGGAGGTGCTACGACCTATTCTAGAGCCATGTTGCTCCTTGCACAGGATGTCGTGATTGTCTAGGAAGTCAGTGAGCTGGTCTGACACAATCCGTTCTAGGGCCTTGGAGAGTGGAGGTAGGATGAAAATTGGACGGTAATTCTCAGTAGCTGTTTTGTCACCACTTTTATGAACTGGGGTTACCGTGGCAGATTTCCATAAGTCAGGAAACTGGCTGAGGAAGAGGCTGAAAATCCTGGTCAGTGGTCGGAGTACTTCTTCAAGTGTGAGTGATAGCAGTTTGAGGTCGAGAGAGTCACTGCTGGCTCTGGAGTTGCAAATGGATTTGGTAATGTAGCTGCAGACTTGATGCATTTTTACTGCTTTAAAGTAGAAGGGAGGGTGGCTGGAGGTGGCTGGGGGGGCAAGGGGAACCACCTCATCGAAAAAACCCTGTCGGAGTACAGCACTGAGGTCCATGAAGGTGTCATTGAATGTATCAGCAATGAGTTTCTGGTCAAGTGTAGTTTCACCATTTATGCTGAGTACTGATGGGGGTGATTTAGATTGCTTCTTTAATGTTATTCCAGAAGTCCCTACCTTTGCTCCATGAGTTAGTGAGAGCATTATGGAAATAGGTGGTCTTCGTATCCCGGATATATTTGGTGCAGTCATTTCGTGCACATTTATAGTTTGCAATATCAACTTGTCTCCCAGTGTTTCTGGCAATCTCCCAAAGGTGGTCTCGAGCTTTTAGTCATCTAAGTAGGTCTCCGGTGAGCCAGGGGTTACAAAGGGCTTTCGCCTTGTGCTTCTTGAGGGGTGCAAATATGTTGTATGCTTGGTTGAAGATCCTGATGAAGTGTTCCAGTGCGGTGTTCACATTGGTTGCAGTGAGACATGGGGACCAAACCTGTTGACGAAGGAAGGTTTTGAGATGAGGTAGCTTGCTTCTAGGTAGAACTTGGCTAGTAATGTTTTTTGGGGGGGCTTGATGAATTTATTGGACCAGTTGCAGATGACAGGGGAGTGGTCACTAAGTGTGTCAGGGAGGACAAGTGGTGTTTGTGATCCTGGAGGGATGGCTTGTTAGGATCCAATCCAGAAGGGTGCTGGTACCCATTTTATAGTTTTTCCTGGTTGGGGAGCTTACCATCTGAGAGAGGTTTGCTGCCGTTATCAAGTCCCTGTAAGCCCCAGCCTCTGCAGCAGGCCAGTTAATATTAAAGTCACCGAGGAGGATGGTTTCTGAGTCAGGTGAGAGAGATTTGGTAAACACCAGGACCGCGTTAAGCCCATTACCTTGCTCTATCGGTGGAATGTAGACTGTTGCAACTGTGATGGCTTTATTGTGCACACTGAGAAGGATCTTGACAGGAAGAATCTGTGCAGTGTTGGTTTGGGGGGTTAAGTTGATAAGGTGCCCCCGGATCATGTCCTTAAGGTACAGTGTGCAGCCACCACCTCTTTTTGATGTCCGAACAAACCGATAGACATTATACCCAGAGAGGGTGATAGCAACGTCGGGAACCAAAGGTGAGAGCCAGATTTCTACGACTGCTAGTATGTCTGGGTTATGCTGGCAGGCAAAAGTCTGAAGGGTGCAATTTTGTGAAGAAGACTGCATATGTTAAGTGAGATTATTCAGAGGGATTCTGTTTGATTAGTCTGAGTTGTTCTTATTGTAGGGGCTGGTCCGGGATTGGGATGAATGTTTCCCGACAATAGCAGGAGAAGAAGTATACATTTTAGAGTACTGGTGTGAGATACTCATGACTGGCACCTATTTTTTTGGGCCAGAAAACTCCAAGATTCACCAGGGCAAGTAGACGGGTGGAGCCGTAGGTAAAGCGTGGCAGTGGACAGGGGGAGTACCCAATGGAAATCTGGGGGAAAGGACCATTTCATAGTGATTGGAGATGCCCAAGGTGGGTACATGAGATCGAGAGGGAAGGTACCATGGAGGGGGTGAGAGAGCGTGAGTTGGTAGATGTTCGGAACAGTGGGGAAGCATGAGCAGGGGGGCTGTAGGAGCGGGAAGAGGGCAAATAAGGTGAGGAGAAAAGGGTACAGAGTACCGGTGTCATACATGATTCAATGTGAATGGGGGGGAGAGTGGGCAAAGGGTGCTGGGTAGGTGGGAGGCAGCTAGTGAAAGTGGCAGGAGGTAGGCAATGAGGTAGAGGCTCGGGGCAGGGGGAACTAGGTAAGCAGGTAGCTGAGGGAGAACGGGCAGAGGGTAGGGCAGTGAGAAGACAAGGGCAGTAGCCAAAGAGGAGGATGTAGCAGAGAGGTAGTGGGGGGGCATTAAAGATTGTAACAAGACAGGAGACAGGAGGTAGCAGCTCTAGAATAGAGTTCAGGAGTGAAAGGCATGGAGCTACGGGAATGCCAGAACCGCCAGCTGGGGAGGATCAAGGTGGGAGATATAAGGAGGGGTATCAGGCACAGAAAGGAGGCAGGGGCAGTGAGGGGACTGAGTTGATTAGTAGAGGGGAGGAGGAGCAGGAAGAAGGGAGGTGGGCAGTAAGAGAGGAGGTACAGGAGAGAGAGTATCAATAGGAAACAAGGGCGGTTCCCTAGGCAGAAGTGGGCAGAGCTAAAGGCCTATTTAATTAAAGTGGGGATGGGAGGGTGGGCAGACATTTTCTTCTGAAACCCACTGAAGTCTATGAGCACAGCCCAGCAGAGCAGTTTGAATCAGTTAAGATTGCAGGGCCAATCAGTGGCCGCGGGGAGCACAACAGTCCAACAGGAGATGGAAGCAACAGGCAGCGGCCAATGGGAGCCTTTCAGCAATTCCCGGTTTGGCCTGGGAGCTTACCAGCAAGAGGAGGGTTCCCTTGCGGTGAGCAGTGGTGGTGTGGACGACTGGCCCAGGTAGCCCCGGCCGCTCAGATGTTTCCCCAATTAGGGGCTGAGATATTTGAGGGAAGGAACAGAGCAACAGATTGTGAGTCACAGTAATAACAAAGGGTGACACTGGAGAGTAAATCAGGGGCATGTGCAGTGGAGAGACAGAGGGGAATTTGGCAGAGGGTGGGGGAGGCTGCCACAGACAAAGAAATAAGCTTGAACTGGCACCAGGGGAGGACAGAGGGAAATTTAGTAGAATATGAAATTTACAAGGGGAGAGAGAGATGCAGGGTTTAGCAGCAGGGAGGGTGGAGAAAGAGTGAATGCAGAGGGCAGGAATTGCTTCACGCTCTAAATTACAGCAGTTTCCAACTGCACTTTACAGTTCAATGCTAAAACATTTAGGCAGGTCTACACAATTAATTTTGACTTTGACAAAAAAATAGCAAGCAGCCTAGTAATTCAGCCTAGATTATCGGCTGAGAGACGGAGTTTTTAGAAGTCGAGTGCTAAGAACATCAAGACTGGTCTACACATTAATTGAGACTTTAACAGAAAAATAAGCAAGCTGTCTAGCAATTTAGCCAAAATTTTCTTCTGAAACCCACTGAAGTCTATGGGCGCAGAGCCCAGCAGAACAGTTTGAATCAGTTAAGATTGCAGGGCCAATCAGTGGCCGCACGGAGCACAACAGTCCAACAGGAGATGGAAGCAACAGGCAGCGGTCAATGGGAGCCTTTCAGCACTTCCCGGTTCGGCCTGGGAGTTTACCAGCAAGAGGAGAGTTCCTTAGCGGTGAGAAGTGGTGGTGTGGACGGCTGGCCCAGGTAGCCCCTGCCACTCAGATGTTTCCCCGATCAAGGGCTGAGAGATCAGCAAGAGGAGGGTTCCTTGGCAGTGAGCAGTGGTGGTGTGGATGGCTGGCCCAGGTAGCCCCGGCCACTCAGATGTTTCCCCGATCAGGGGCTGACAGATCAGCAAGAGGAGGGCTCCTTGGCGGTGAGCAGTGGTGGTGTGAATGGCTGGCCCAGGTAGCCCCAGCCACTCAGATGTTTCCCCGATTGGGGCTAAGAGATCAGCAAGAGGAGGGTTCCTTGTTGGTGAGCAGTGGTGGTGTGGACGGCTGGCCCAGATAGCCCCAGCCGCTCAGATGTTTCCCCAATCAGGGGCTGAGAGATCTGAGGGTGCATGCAGCTTTCCTTGGCATCAGCCCTCCTGAAAAGTTCTGGTTCCCATGGGGTCCTAGCACCTCCAGCTAAGACCCACTAGTGTGAATCAGTGGTGAAGATATTCCTAGAAGATCAGGAATTATGGTGAGTATATAATATTCATTTCCTCAACATAAAAATCTCAAACACCCTACTATGTTACTGAGGGGGTTTAATAGGCCGCAGGGTTGTGGGTTTAGAAGTGAGTGAACCATGGTGCACTCAAGGCTTGTTCTACAGGGTACCACATAGAAATGTACTGAGGGGGAAAATCTGGTTTTATTCCAGAAAGATCAATCCAAACAGGACTTCATAAAATACAGTTCCTTACTGAATATTTACAAACATCTGGGCAGGAGGCAATATTTCTTTCATTGGATGCAACCAAGGCATTTGACATGCTGGAATGGGGATAGCTTTTTGAAATACTCAGAATGTACAGGATTCCAGAAGAATTTATAGATTTCATTAGAATTCTTTATAAGGAACCAATGGCAAAAATTAAAATAAATAACACACAGATTATTTTCTATTAAAAAGAGGGGTCAGAAAAGGGCTGCCACCTTTCCCCGACACTATTTGTGATGGCCTTAGAAATACTTTTAAATGAAATAAGAAATAATTCAGAAATAAAGGGGATAAAAAATAGGGGGGTGGGGGAAGAAATAAAAATGAATGCCTATGTGGACAACTTGTTATTACCATTACAAAACCCCGTATCAAGTTTAGAAGAGATAAAAAAAAAGTAAATAGATTCTCAAAAGTTTCAGGTTATAGGGTAAATGAACATAAATCAGAGACTGTAATTTTTGGGACTACTTCCCCCCTTCCCCTCATAGAATAAAAGAGAGTTAAAACTACACTACACTAAACTACAAAAATGCCACCACACAATCAAAGAGTATGAAATACTTAGGAATAGAGATATCAAACAACATACATAATATATATGGTCTCAACTTTACCCCATTATTGACCTCTCTCAGAGACAAACTACGAAAATGGAGCAAAATACCTTTGTCTTTATAGGGAAAAATCCAATTGATTAAGATGATTGCTCTTCCATATTTGTCTTAGAGACACCAAAAGACTGGTTCAAAAGAATAAACAGAAACTTCCCTCAATTTATCTGGTATTTTAAATCCAGTAGGTTCACATGGTCCAAACTTTGCTTACCAAAAGACCATGGATGTATGACCTGCCCAGCTGTTTAGGAATATGTTGCCTATACAACAAAAATGGCTATCATATGGTCACAATGGGATAACGATAGTGCAAAAATAATTAATGCTAGAATTTGTAAAACAATAGGGGAAGATTTTGAAATAAGCCATTCACTTTTTTCAGCAAACAAATACAAGAAATCATTCTCTGAAATAATAAAAAATATTTCAAACAAAATAAATTATTTCAGAGACAAAATCAAAATGACTCCTTCAGTGTTCGCCTAAGGCAAAAATATGAGGTAATTCAAATTATATATTAAATGGTAAAGTAGTAAAAAATAAATATTGAGAACAACAGGATATCTACAGATGGCAAGACTTGATAAACAAAGATGCCATCATGAACTGGGACATGGCCAAAACAAAGTTTGGATTAAACGACAAATATAGGCTACAATACTATCAACTATGTAGTATTTACAAGAAGGATTATAACAGATGGGAGAGGGCCCCAAATAATAAAAAATTTGAAAATGAATTGCAAAGTATATTAGACATGCGCACAAAATATAGGAAGAAACTCTTTGCTTGGATTATTAATCTTTTAACAATAAATATGAAAAATATTTATGGTAAGGTAATGAACAAATGGGAAGCTGATTTACAGACAAAATGTACAGAAGCACAGTGGTTACATGTTTGTAGTGCTATACAAGAGTATCAACAATCTAGAGACAAATCTATACAGTTTAAAATATTTAATAGGGCATATTGTACACCTTATAGATTAAATAAGTTAAATTCATCAATCCCTTCTACATGTTCACACTGTGGAGAACATAATGCAGATATGATTCATTCTTTTTGAGAATGCCAATTTACATAGAAACATAGACTTTGACGGCAGATAAGGACCACTTGGCCCACTCAGTCTGCCCATTTCCCTACCTATTGGATAAGCTGCAGATTCTAGTTAACCAACAGCCTACTTACTGCAACCCCCACTATAATTGCCTTATGTCTGTCCCATGCATGTTTGAATTCCTCCACTGTTTTAGACCCCACAACCTCTCCAGGAAGGTGGTTCCATGCATTCTCCACTCTCTCCATGAAAAAGAATTTCCTCACATTACCCCTGAGCCGTCCCCCTCTAACTTTAAATTGTACCCTTGTTCTTACACATCTCTTTTCTGAAAGATACTACCTCCTAGACTTTGTTGATTCCTTGAGGTACTTAAAAGTTTCTATCATGTCCCCCCGTCCCTCCTTTCATCAAGGGTATACATATTAAGCTCTCTCAGTCTCTCTTCATATGGTTTCTGATGTAGACCCTGCACCATTTTAGTTGCCCTTGTCTGGACTGCTTCCATCTTGTCTATGTCCTTGCGTAGATAAGGTCTCCAAAACTGCACGCAGTACTCCAGATGGGGTCTCACCAACTGTCTGTACAGAGGGATAACCACTTCTCTTTTTCTACTTGTGATGCCCCTCCCTATGCATCTCAGTATCCCCCTGGCTCTCCTTACTGACTTCTCACATTGCTTACCCACCTTTAGGTCATCTGATATGACTACCCCCAGGTCCCTTTCCATTATTGTTGTTGTTAGTACCTCCCCTGCTATTGTGTACTCTTCTCCTGGATTTTTAGCAGGGAATGGTGGCCCAGTCCTTTATGATACTGAATCAGATTGGTTCCAGACCAATAAATTGGGATGATAGTAAATTTACGATTCTAGAAGTGTACAGTAAAACTTATTTAGATTCTATGCAACGCATACTGGTTAAGGTTAATCTATTATCAATGAAAGGCTCAAACTGAAAAACTGGAAAGAACCTTCCTCAAATTTACCCTTCCTCATTTGGGAATGGAAGCAATTACTTTTAAGTTTTCTCTATAATAACAACTTCTTTATAAATTGGAAACAAATATGGAAACTGTACAAAAAAGACATACTGGATTGGGTTCACACAGATTTCATAATTTGAATATGGATCAGATAAAAATGAAATGATCTCCTACTTAAAGTTTATCTGTACTCCTTTTATTCTTGAATGGCTGCTATGTAAAAAAAGTAGTTGTGTATCATTTTATCTCCTCTCTCTTACCAGCACATTTCTGTGCACAAACAGTTAATATATGCTTAAAGAATTTAATAAAATATATTTAAAAAAAATAAATGTATTGAGGGGGCATGGCTGGGCAGCCGACCAGTGCAGACACTCCTTATCCTGCAGGATTGAACCTAATTTAACTTAAAAACAACATTTTTAAAAACATTTTCGATGTCCTTCTGCACTAAGAACGGACTACTTGAACACCTGAAGCTGAGGATGTGGAACCAAAAAATGTTGCTGCAGCATCAGACTTTTTCTAACCCAAAACATCTCAGTTATGAGACGGCAGGCGCAGCAGCAAGCTCGAGCCTTGGCAAACAGTGGTTCTGGCCTGGACGAGGTATCACTCTTGATGGTGAATTGACATGGACAAGAAACTCGATGCTGTAACTCCCCGGGTGAGAACTTGGAAAACCAGGTGAATGGTATAGAACAAAGTGTGCAACGTACCAAGGGATCATCCCTTAAATCAATGGATGCAACAAAAAGATTAATTAAAGAAAACTACCTGGTAAAAAGGCTGGAGAATATGGAGACCCAGACAAGGGAGTGTAATATCCAAGTAACTGGACTTCCAGAACATGCTAAGGGTGAGTAGTCTGAATTTTTGCACAGCTTGTTTCCACAGATATTTGGGATGTTGGAGGACAATCCAGCCCTAGCTCTTGAGAAAGTGTATTGTATCACCCCTCGCAAAGCCGTATGGGGGGGCATGGGACCTCGAACCCTATTGGCAGTGTGTATGGGAGTGGGAGTCACATGATAAGATCCTGGTCATGGCTAAAAGAAAATAGCAACTTAAATATGGAGATGCAGAACTATCTTTGTTTCCAGACCTTCTTTTATATTCTACTAGATCACGTCAAAAGACTTTCATCAGAGTGTGTGCCTCATTAAGGGCTATCAAAGCTCAGCCTCAGCTAATAATACCAACCAAGTTGAAAATACTCTGGAATGGCCACACATATTTATTTAACAATCCTGCTGAAGCAACAAAGCTCGTACAATGCATAGAAGAAGATATAGCTGGGACAGAGGGAGCATTTTCTGGAGATGAAGAATCGTAAATAGCATTGAACATTTACTAGTGAGTTACAGATTTTGGACACAGTGTTTGAACATAACCTGGCCCTGAGTTTGAAACATGAGTTTGACACTGACTTAAGTTCTTAAAATCTCAGAGTTTCCTGATATAATAATGAGCTAGAATCTAACTGCTGCCATGTGTATTTATTTATGTATTGAATTTTGTTGACCAGGTAGGTCCACTGAGATTAGAAGTCCCTTTTTCAGGGGCGACCTGGGGGAAGGGATACAGATGGTACCAAACTGACATTGAACTAGATTAAGCTGTTGGTGGTATTTTTTTAGTGAATGGGGGGAATTTGGCTAGGACACTGAGGAAATCCTTTTTCTCTTTTTCAGAAGTGCCATGGGATCTTTACTGTCCACTTGAACAGGCAGACGGGACCTCGGTTTGATGTCTCATACAGAAGACGGCACCTCAGAAGTGCAGCACCCCCCCTCATGCTGTACTGCAGTGTCAAGTGCCTGGTGTGGGGATGGAACCCACAGTCTTCTGATCTTCCGGCCTCAAAGGCAAGTGTGCAACCTGCTGAGCCACTGACACTTACCAGTGTATGCCTGACACTTGCTGGTGTATGCCATTGGCTCTTTCAGACAATTCTCTGATTCAGCTGGGACTCAATCACTTATGTTGGTGAACTTTCTTACCTAGCCTCTTCTATTTTATACAGGCTGTAATGGGTTCATGTAATTCTGTTGCCATGGCAATGTTTAATATTTGCTTGTTTAGGGTTATAGTTGTAGGGTTTGTATTATTATATCCAACCTGCAGTTAATGTTTTTTTTCCCACTTTATGGGGGGGATTCAGCTAAAGCGAGCACCACTTGTATGACTGCATGGTGAATATAACGCAGGTTTCCTCAGTCTAGTAATGCAACTGCCCTCATGATGTCCATCTTTACCTTAGTGCCTTGCAGTATTCGTAAGTGAGCCTGATGATGCAATCAAGCAAGATTGGGTAATACTGCACTTTAATTCCTAATTCCTGATCTGTTTGAGTTGTTGATGATTTATACTGGTGGAGATAGAAAGTCATTAGTGGGAAAGTAATGATATTTTTATTGACAGGGTCTAACATTAACTCACTGGAAGCATATAAACTCATACATAGAAAAGACATGTTCATAGCTACAATTAAATATTGTTACAAATTTAGTAGTTATAGGTATTTGTTCTGTAGATTCACTTTGGGATTATAGTTCTGTTACAGTCAATTCTATATTAACTCGTGAGGGACAAGGTATGGCTGTGAGCTGCTACAGTAAAATGGGACTATCTCTAATATGACTCTAAGTTGCCCCAGTAAAGCTCTGTGCTGTACAAACTGTCCACACTCATTCAGATCTCTCAAATGCTGTACATCCCTCTATGCAGTACCTTAAGAGGAAGTGTCCGCTTAATCCTTTTTATGAAAATGTTACTGCTCATCAATATATGTATCTTTCTATGCATTACTTTATTGTAAGTTTTGCTTAAAACTTATAAATAAAAAGTACAAACAAAAAAATGTACTGTAATAGTTTATTTAGGGAGGTATACTGGGCCCTTTCAAGCTTCATGTAGTTAAGGAGGGTTGCCATCCTTTGAGATATAGTGGAGGGATTGTGTAGTTTCTAATTCTAGGGGCGTGCATATGATGTACTCTCCATAGTCTGGCAGTTTCTCCAGAATGGTCTGATTAACTGGACATCTTTAAGCTAAGCTCCTCCCATCCCCCCAACTCCACCCATGATGTCAGATCTTTCTTTCCGCTGGAAGAACAGGTCATCTTTGCAGTTTCCACTTAGGTTTAGTGCATCATTGGCATTGGCAATCTCTTTTCCTATATTTTTCAACTTTCTGCTTGATTTTTCCCTGTTCCTTCAACCCCCCCCCCGACGACAGAGCAATGGAAGCCAGGATTTAAATTTTGCATTCAGTGTCAGCAGAAGATGTCAGCCACTGACCTGCATGATACCTGCATGTACTGTCTGAGCAGGCAACATGATGTGGCCAAGTGCAGTCTCTGCTTAAGCATGCCTTTGAGTCTCCTGAGGACAGGAATCTCTGGCTCTCACTGGGTCTGCCTTCAGAAAGGGATCTGAAGGTCTGCCCTAAGGGCCACAAGAAGGCTTCGGTTGTGGTCATGTTGGCTCAGTAGCTTCTGGCCCTTGAGGCAGAAGCAGCGCCTGCCACGGCAGGCATCTCCTCTGTCTCGGTGCTGTTCCCTGGGGCCAGTATCGGAGTGTCATTCACTGGAGAATTCTGGGAAATGTGTCTGGCCCTCCAGGAGGATAGCCCTGCCCACCATGGTGCTAAGTACAAGTGCCATCAGCACCAGTCATGGGACCAGGAGCAACTGAGGTCCCTCTGGTCCCTTGACTTGCCCAACCGCTTGATGGCCTTCCAGCACCCCTCAGCTGAGGGGCAGGTCGGGCTGGTCAAGGCTCTTCAGCTCTCCCACTGAACCTGTCAGCTTCAATTATGAATTATGGTCAAGCAAGCTGCTGAGATATATCTTGACCCTGTTAACCTATTCTTGGATGAGGTCGAGGACTCAGTCTCTCAGACCCTGGTGCTGTCTGTCCTCACCCAAGAGGATGTGGTCTGGTCGGTGTTCCCATCTGCTCCTTGATGGCAGCAGCCTGTACTGGTGATCGAGTCTTCCACACCCATGTTACTTAATGCGGGGCTCTTCTCGCCATTGACTGGCTGGTTGACAGTCGAGGTCATGGTCAAGAGCATGATCAAGGCATTCCCGCTCTCAATCCTGCTTGAATGGGAGGTGTCTCCAACACTCCTCGTCATTTTCATCCTTGGGTGAGGAGAGGCACCACTGCAAGATGCACCAGTGTTACGAGGAGATCCTCTGGCAACAGTGAGCTATTGTGGTGCAGGGTAGGGCTCTACCCCCCCTGGACCTTTGGTCTCCTTGCATCCACCAGTGGTACCTCCACCAGTTCACACCACACAAGTGCCTACCACAGCTGCTTCTCCACCTCTTCAAGTGGAACCACCACAACCAAAGGTGGGTGCTCTGACTAAGGAGGCCAGCCATTCGGCCACCGGCTTCCCAGGCTGTTTGTCAGTGATGATCATCCCAGGAGACGATACCCATGAGGTCCATGGTGAGAAACAGCCAAGGGCCATTTTTGTGGAGTCCTTGGATGATTTGAATCATGAGTACATGGCCTCCTCAGGGACTCCCCTCTTTGACCATGGCTCGATCGAGGAGCTTACAACCAAACATGGCCCAGTATCTTTCAGGGCACACCTCTGGCTCATCTCAGAGTCTGTGTCAGTCCCGGCTGAGCCAGTCCAAAAGAGGGCTAAGTATCCCCTCATGGACATTTTATACTGGGACAAGTCCCCATTGGTTGCCTTCCTTGTGGCTGAGGCCAATTTGGGACCTGCCCTGGAGTTTTGGCAGCATCCTGCACTGCAGTTTCTACCTGCCTGGTCTTTAAGTATGCGGCCCCCATGGATTTCCTTTTGGGGTTCTCAGACCACCCCTTCATAGAGGGGATGGTCATGGATTCAGTGTTCTGCAAGTTCAGATAGCACGGGGATTGGACAAGCCTCTGGATAAGGAGTCCTGCAAGACTGATCATACCACAATAAAAGTGTACAATGTGTCATCCCTGGGTCTCCATCAAGTTAGTTATGATGTGATGATGGCCAACTTTTGTCATTCCCTGATGGGGGTCTTCGATGCAATCTTTCCTCACCGCCCCGTTGAACAACAGCTGGTGGTGATGATCATCAGAGACCAGGGTGAATCACTGGCTAAACACCAGCTACAGACAGCCTTGGACATGGGCGACTCTTGTATCTGTGCCATGGCAGCAGCCATCTCTGTGTCACATGGTCTGGTTGTGTCTGTCCACCTTCACGATGGACACTCAGCATAAGCCTGCCAATGTCCCTTTCTTGGCACCAACCTCTTTGGCTCTGTTGTGGAAGGGCATCTCACCTGCATCAAGAAGTCCAGTGCCACCCTGAATTCTGTAATGTCATCCCAGAAGGACCAGAAAAAAAGCTTAAGAAACCATGTTTCCAGTACTAGTCCTTTCAGTCACAACCTCCTCAGAAGGAGCCCCAGCATGAGCAATACCAGGCCTGGAGCCTCAAACTCAAATCTGGGTGCCAGGGTCCTAGGAAAGGAAGGGGGCTAGGGTAGTGGTGCCCCTCCATCCACTGCCACCGGTGCCACCACTGAAGCTGCGCAGTGATGGGTCGGGGCCGTCGTCCCACCACCCATTCTGTCCTTATCTGTTCTCTCTGTCGGAGGCCAGCTACATCACTTCTTGCCATGTTGATCTGCTATCACAACAGACAAGTGGGTGTTGGAAGTAGTGGGCATAAGATTGCCTCTGGACTTTGAGGCTCTCCCACCTAGCTGCCTCCATGCACCGTGAGATCCAGGGTGTCGCAGGACACACTGTTCTCCCCAAGGGAGGACATCACTCAGCTCCTTGCATAAGGGGCAGTAGCCCATGTCTTGGATGCCCTGGCCAGTCAGGGTTATGTATCCAGGTACTTCCTGGTCCCAAACATGGATGGGGAACTGATGCTCTATACAGGGTCTGCATGATAAGAACCTGGTGGCTACTAGTGAACAAGATGTGCAACCTGGGAGTAAGTCCAAAAGTAGTAAAATGGATAAGAAGTTGGCTAAGCAATAGGAGTCGGGGGGTGGTGGTAAATGGGGTCCGCTCTGGAGAAGGAAAGGTGACAAGTGGGGTGCCACAGGGGTCAGTACAAGGCCCGGTCCTCTTCAGTGTCTTTATTAGTGAAATTACGGAAGGACTGGAGGGGAAAGCATGCCTGTTCATGGATGACACAAAAATCTGCAACAGAGTGGATACAGTGGAGGTGGGGGGATTGAAAGAAGGAGGGACGATCCAAAAAAGCTGGAAGTTTGGTCAAGGGAATGCCAGCTGGGTTTCAGTGCAAAAAACTGCAAAATCATGCACTTGGAGCAGAGAAACCCAGGGGAAACATACAAATTTAGCAGGACCTGAAAGTAGCCAAGCAGTATGATAAGGCAGTGGGGAAGGCTAACAGGATGCTCAGGTGCATAGGGAGGGGCATCATTAGCAGAAGGCAGGAGGTAGTATTACCCCTGTATAAATCACTGGTAAGACCCCACCTCGAGTACTGTGTCCAGTTATGGAGGTCCCCCCTCTGGAAGGACATAGATAGGGAGGAGGCAGTACAAAGGAGGGCTACCAAAATGGTACAGGGCCTGCATCAAAAGCCCTACCAGGAAAGACTCGAGGAACTAAATATGTACTCTCTAGAGTAAAGGAGGGAAAGGGGGGATATGACAGAAACATTCAAATACCTCACAGGTATTGAGGCTGGCAGTATAGCTAGAGGTTAGAGGAACGAGATGTGAACAAGCTTGATACATCCAGCAGACCAGACCTGAGTTTGATTCTCACAACCTCCACTTTCATACTGTGTGACTCTGAGCAAGTCACTTAACTGCCCATTGCTCCTAGGTCGCCCCTGAAAACAGGCACTTGTGTCTAGTGGGTCTAACCCCATTACCAAAGACTAAAATAAAAAAAATTAAAATAAGGTACAGGAAGGTAGCATTTTCCATAGGAAAAGATGCTCCAGGTCAAGGGGTCATGCTATGAAGCTGGAGACAGGGAGGCTCAGAGGAGATGTGAAGAAATACTTCTTCATGGAGAGGGTGGTGGACACCTGGAACAGCCTTCCAGCAGAGGTGGCAAGTGCTAAAACAGTAACAGGATTCAAGCATGCATGGGATAGACACAGAGAGACCTTAGAAGTAAGACAAGGGAGGAGAAGACCAGATCAATTAGGGTCTGCGATGGCACAGTAGGTATGGAATATAGGGCAGACTAGGTGGATCAAGAGATCCTTACCTGCCAACAACTTCTGTGTTCCTGTTTCTGTTACTGGAGGAGAGGGTACATTCAGTTAGTACAACACTTGGGCCAATGGAATGCCTCCAAATTATTCCTTGCCTGTAGTTTCTTTTCCCACTCTTTGACTATGGAGTCCTTGTCTATTATCCCCCTCTTTCCCAGAAAAATCTCAGCAAGCTTAGTAGCACCTAGCATAACATCATTCGTTTTGTTACTGGTCTCCCCAGACTAACTCACCACTGTGATCTGTACAGACTTTCTAGCTGGTCCTCCCTCAAGAATTGTCTTAAAAGCAAAACTGTTACTTTCTTCCATAAACTCTCCCTTGGTCTCCTCCCTGATAGCATCATATCTCTCTTCCCCACGTCCACTAGAAGGTCCTCCTCTCTCTCATTTTCTGTCCCTTTCTGCTGCACTACACATGGCCAAAACACTGTCTCCTTTAAGGGCCCTAAACTCTACAACTCTCTCCTCCCTGAACTCCTCCTCGGTCCCTCTGCCTCGTTCCTTAAAGACAACCTGAGAAAGCATCTCTCCTCCACCACCCCTTGCTGCTGTCCCCCATTAACTCTCTCCCCCATTGTACCTCTTATTTTACTTTCCCACCTCATGCCTCGTGAGGTACGCATCCCACTTCATCATTTCCCCTCTCCCTGCTAGTTCTTAATTTCCTAACGCATAGGCATTTTAGTACAGCCCCCATTAGTCTCAACCCTCCTTAATCTTCTCCCCCCGTTCTGTCTTTATTAATTTTGTCCCATTGTTAACTGCTATGCATTATAACCGTCATGTACTCTGTAAATATTATACTGAATTGTGTTACTGTTTCCCCTTATGTATTCTGTAACCTTGCTTGTTGTTCCTGAACTGGATGGTTGTGAAAACGGGCAAACTTGCTCACATGCCTTTCCAGTACAATAAATAAACTGAATGTGGCTTGTATTGGAGGGGAGGGTACATTCAGATAGTACAATAATTGGGCTAGTGGAATGTGGCTAGTATTGGAGGGGAGGGTACATTCAGTTACGAACATACCTCACTCCTTGAGGTGATTCCCCTTGCTATACACACCCCAGCATCCTATTAGCCTTCGCTGCTGCTTTCCTATACTGTGCAGAGTGATTCATATGGCCTGTGTATATTATGCCCTACATTCCCCCCAGTAGGGTAAGGCAATGTCCCGCCACTGTCCCTAGCCTCCAAATGCTTGATATGTATTCCCCCTTCACTAGTTTAAACTAAAATAAGATGTCAGACGCTCCTCAAATTTATTTTTAGGAACTGCTGTACCCTCTTTACTGGGATGCAACCTGTCTGGTAAATACAAACTACTATTTACCCATGTCTCCCCCCAATTCCCTACCAACCCAAATCCCATAGATTTACACCATCCATCCCTGCAATCATTCATTAAAATCACTGATTTTCTTTTTTTTTTGCATAACATTTTTATTAAGATTTTAAACAACGTGACAATACATACACTCACTGACATACACATAAACATAAACCAATTCATCACAACTATGTACAAATATATTTATACAAAACTATATTCAAGCGGGGTGGGGTGGAGTGCTGTGCAGACCGAGCAAGATGGCAATGTCTCCTTAGAGCTCTACAACTGTATGCTGGAAAATTATTAAAAATTGCGAGTTCTAGATTGTACAGATCAACTATAAAAAGTGAATTGTGAAGACTGAGAGCTGCAGCAAAAGGACGGGAAATCCTCACAGGGACAAAACTTCGGGGGAGGGAGCAAAAGCTAAAACTTCTGTAGGAGTGTCCGCTATGCAGTCCCATCAGGGCTGTACTGCTGAAGTTGAATCTCCCGATGTATCTCATGAAGAGACTCTGCAAACACTGGGCTCTAAAATGAACAAACTGTTAGCCTCAGTGTCAGGACTTTCTAACAAATGTGACGCCTTACTTAATTGGGTGGCAGGGATTGAAGTCACCATGGAATCTGTGCAAGGAGCATCGATAGAGGCCACAAAATGAGCAGACGCTGCTATGGGGGCAGTTATGGCAGTCATAAAGGAAAATACACACCTGAAATCTCACCTGGAAACTTTGGAAAACCAGGTGAGGTCTGCAAATCTTCAAATACTTGGCTTGAGGATACATCTGTACTGAGCCAAGCAGTGTAGCGCCGCACTTTCATACCAAATGGACCCACGCAGTGTCCGCCATGTTTGAAGATCACGTACTTTTACAAAATTAAATACTACAAGTTCCAATGGCATAAAAATATTGCAATATTGATAAAAAGCCTAATCCGGGGGGTAAAGCTTTCACGGTGGGGGTTTCTACTTAAATGACGGCTTTCCTTTAACCAGGCTGCCACTGAGCCACATTGCAACACTATTATTTACACGGCAGCTACTACCTCACCATGTAGTTTCCCCCATCCAGTGAAAATACAAAATTCATACACCATGTTGGAACAGAAACATCCAACAGATCCTCCCTATGTAGTCACCAGGGAGGATGAGTGGGTCCTCCAGGAAGGAGACCCAAAGGGAAGGGAGCAGCAGGAGACCCCAGAGGAGGAGGAAACAAATCCTGTTTGGGGACTCCATTTTGGGGGGAATAAAGTTTGGGTTTGGCTGTGGGGGATTAAGGGAGGTGAAGTGCCTACCTGGAGGCACAGCTCGGCGGGAGGGGAGGCGGATCCTAGGAATCACCAGGGCAGTGGCAAGGAGGGAGGAGCTGGATGTCATTGTCCACATGGGGACAAACGACCTGGCTGGGGAAGTAGGTGACATAGGAGCAGTTCAGAGGGACTTTAGGGACCTGGGAAGGGGCCTTACGCAAGCAGCACACTCCGTAGCTTTCTCGGAGCTTTTCCCTGTCTATGGATAAAAGGAGAAGTTAGGGACATCCGTACCAAGGAATTCAATGAATGGTTGAAAGAGCGGTGTGGACAGAAGGGATTTGACTTCATTGGTGACTGGGGAACCACCTGGAAGGATGCAGACATTTACAAGGGAAATGGTTGCATCCTTCCAGGAAGGGGAACAATGTCTTCAGTTAACAGTTTAGATGCTTCATTGGCAAGCATTTAAACTGGCCACAGGGGGTGGAGGAAGCAGGATAAATCAAAGTGCCCACCCCCACTGGAAAATGCAGCCAACATAGAGGACCATAGTGTTACAGAATCGACAGGGAAGACTGGACTCGGTAATAAGGGGGAGGACAGGAAACACAAGGGGAAAAGAAAGAGGGACAGAAGAGGGGACAGCAAAATATGGAGAGCCATGTGTGTGAATGCCCATAGCCTGGGAAATAAAATCCCAGACCTGGCAGCCTTGACAGCAGAGGGTAACCTGGACATGGTAGCTATTACCGAGACATGGTACAATGGGAACCATGACTGGGTTGTAGCTATACCAGATTATACCTTATTCAGAAGAGGTAGAGTGGGTAAAAAGGGAGGGGGGGTGGCTCTTTACATCAATGAGGGTATAAAGGCCACAGAGGTGTAGGGAATGCAGGGGGAGGCAGACGCAATGCGGGTCACCCTGGAGACTGGCAGTGGCACAGCCATTTGAACAGGTGTGGTCTACAGATCCCCAGCTCAAGGGGAGGAAATGGACAGGGAACTACTGGAAGCCATCCATATGATGGAAGTTAAAGGGGAGGTGCTGCTGGCAGGGGACTTCAATTTACCTGAGATTGATTGGAGCCTCCCAGTAGCTTCCACAGCCATGGGTAGGGACATCCTGGACTCCCTGCAAGGAGCAGACCTGAAGCAGCTAGTGTTTGAGGCAACCCAGGAGGGAGTGATTCTGGACCTGGTACTAACCAATGGGAACAGAATCACAGAAGTCAGGGTAGGTGAACACCTGGCATCCAGTAACCATCGCACAGTGTGGTTTAATATAAGTACTGTGACAGGGTCAAGCCACGCAAAGGTGAGGGTCCTGGGTTTCAGGAGAGCAGACTTTGGTAGGATTGGGGAATGTCTAGGGGAAGCCCTAGCAGGGGGAAGGGGTAAAAGGCAGGGAAGTTGGGGAACAATGGGCCCAGCTAAAGGGGGTCATAGTGGTGGAAAAAAACCTTTGCATTCAGCAAATAAACATGGGCAAGAGAAAACCACTATGGTTCTCAAAAGAAGTGGCAGGGAAAGTAACGGCAAAAAAGTTGGCTTTTAGGAAATATAAAGAAACACAGAAAGAAGTGGGCAGGGCAGTGTATACAGAGAAGCAGAGGGAGTCAGGAAGGGTGGTCAGGAGTGCAAAAACCCAAACAGAGGAAAAAAATAGCAAACGAAGTTAAGAAGGGGACAACCTTTCTATAGGTATGTTAGTGAAAGGAGAAAACTGGGGTGGGGGGTGGGTGGGACTCATGAGGCTAAAAGAGGAAAAATGAGAGGGTGTGGAAGGAGACTAGGAAAACGCATCAATCCTGAACAAATATTTCTATTCCATTTTCACAGAAGAAGGGGAGGGGAGGGACCACAGCTAAGAAACCGGATAGGAAGGGAAGGGAGGTGGACACCAGTCCATTTACAGAGGACAGAGTCCCAAAGGAACTCATAAAACTGAGGGTGGATAAGGCGATGGAATCAGATGGGATACACCCTAGGGATATTAAAGGAGTTAAGGAAGGTGCTGGCAGGACCATTGACTACCCCGTTCAACAAGTTGCTGGATACGGGAGTGGTTCCAGAGGACTGGAGAAGGGCAGATGTAGTCCCTCTCTACAAAAGTGGGAGCAGAGAGGAGGTTGTTAAGGGAAGGGAACATTGTTTAACCAGGAGTAGCACACTAAGCTGAAGCTTGTTTCCAGATGTGACCTGGGAGCACAAGGAAGTTAAGTGACTTGTTCAGGATCACACAGTATGCACCTAGGCAGCTGTGGGATTCAAACCCAGGTCTCCATATCTGCAGCTCAGAGCCTTACCCCACTACACTATACTGCCTCATTAAGTAACTATAAACCTTTCAGCCTGACCTCAGTGGTGGGGAAAATTATGGAATCACTGCTAAAGAAAAGGATAGTGGAGCACCTTGAAAGCAGCAGAGCATGAGACCCGAGGCAACACAGATTGTAGTCAGGTAAATAATGGCAAACAAATCTGATAGATTTCTTTAACCAGCAGGGAAATGGATCCGGGGGATCCAGGGGTGGGGGGGCATGACTGTGTCCTACCTAGACTTCAGCAAGGCGTTCAACACTGTTCCTCATAGGAGGCTTGTCAACACACTGGGCAGCCTAGGATTAGGTTATAAGGTGGTGGACTGGGTAGCAAATTGGTTGATGGATAGAACGTAGAGGGTGGTAGTAAACTAAGCTAAATCAGAGAAAGGGAGGGTGACCAGAGGGGTGCCATAGGGATCAGTACTTGGGCCATTCCTGTTCAATATCTTCATTAGTGATATTGCAGAGGGGCTGGAGGTGAAGGTATGCCTCTTTGTGGATGACACTAAGATCTGCAATAGGGTGGACACTCTGGGAGGGGTGGAAACATTTAAAAAGGACCTGGCTAAGCTGGAGGAATGATCCAGAGTGTGGCAGCTAGGTTTCAATGTGAAGAAGAGCAAAATCATGCACTTGGGGCACAGGAACACTGGCGTGGCCTACAGGATGGAGAAGAATTATTATTGGTCACCAAACAAGAAAGAGATCTGGGGGTGATCATATCTGATGACCTCTAGGTGGCCAAACAATGTGCCAATTCTGTGGGGAAAGCCAGTGGGATGCTGAGGTGCATAGGGAGAATCATCACCAGCAGAAGAACAGAGGTGGTGATGCCACCGTACAAATAATTGGTAAGACCACATTTGGAATACTGTGTCCAGTTCTGGAGGCCGCATCTCCGAAAAGACATAGGCAAGATAGAGGCAGTTCAAAGAAGGGCAACCAAAATGGTGTAGGGCCTGCATCAGAAGCCCCATGAGGAAAGGCTTAAGGATTTAAATATGTACTCCCTAGAAAACAAGAGGGGAAGGATGGGGCATGATAGAGACATTCAAGTACCTCAGAGGAATAAACAAGGTACAGGAAGGGAGCATTTTCCAAAGGAAAAGATGCTCAAGGACAAGGGGTCACAATATGAAGCTGGAAGGTGGGGGGCTGAGAGGAAATGTGAGGAAGTACTTCTTCATGGAGAGGGTGGGTGGACGCCTGGAATAGCCTCCCAGAGGGCGTGGTGGGGGTGAAAATGGTCCTGGAATTGCAGAATACATGGGATAGACACAAATAAATCTTAGAAGGGGGGGGAGAAGGACTCCAAGTAGGGTCTCCAGTGGCACTAAAGGTAGGGATCTTAGGGTAGACCAGGTGTGCCAAGTGGTCCTGATCTGCTGACAACGTAGGGTTTCTATGCATATTAACTTCTAGAAAAAAGCTAAATTCACTTCTATAACTAAATGATCCTGTAAATGAAGGAAGTCAGGTGATCTAGTTCTAAATAAAATAGCGAGACATACACTGGCTTTTGTCTTGTGGCATAGTGTTCTCTTCATTAGCTAAAAAACAATTAAGAATGCTAAAAGGGAATATGAACATAATATAGCAAAAAGGGCAAAAAAGAGAACTCAAAGGAGTTCTATGCCTATATGCTTTAAAAAAGCCACAAAACAAAGTGGGTCCACTAACACATAAAGGGATTACTGATGACAATTTGCAAATGACAGAGCATTTCAACAAATATTTTTGTGAAGTGTTCCAGAAACGGGTACAATCTACTAAGACACGAACAAACTTTTCCAACTCAGAACTTGAAATCACAGTAGGGGAAATCCTAGAAAAAATTAAAAAATCTAACGCCAAATACTTTACCAGGCCAGGCCCTAATAATATCCCCGCAGAACTGTTGAAAAGCATCTCAGATCTCTTGACCGCAGCTCTAAAAATCCTTTTTGAGTAGCCAGCCCGGTGGTGCAGAGGGCTGAGGCACTGGATGCCTTACTTCGTGCCACGCTGGCAACCGGTTCGGGGTTGTGAACTTGGTAAATCAGGAGTTGGCCAGTGAGGAAGGACAGAGTGTCCACCAACACCTCTCCTTTCTCGGGGGTGGGGGGACTCAGCATTACACTGTAGACTGACACCCAGTAGAGGCTGGGGGTCAGCACAGGCGCAATGCTAGAAAGGGGTGGACCCATGCACAGGGCATAAGACTGCCTTTGTGGAGGTGGAGACAGTCACCCCACCCATTGCACATGCATGGGTCCAGGGAGGAAATGGAAAAAAGAATCGAGCTGGGAGGCTCCATGATGGCAGGCTGTGCCTGCACCTCCCCCCGGCAGTGTAGATGTTGGCTTCCGGAGGTGGGGGAGTGACACCCCTGCCACTGGCCCTGTCACGGGGAGGGATAATCCATGGGGATGGCGGTTGGGGTGGGTGCAGGAAAGCCTCGCTGGAGAGATGAGTCCCCTCCGAGGGATTGGTCACAGCCACTTGCCAGCTCCGCTGGAGGAGTAAACTACATAGGGGAAAAACAAATCCTTTTTGAGGAGTCCATTAATTCAGGTGTAGTACCCAAGGACTGGAGATTGGCACATGTTGTGCCAATATTCAAGAAAGGTGAAAAGGGGCATCCAAAACTATAGACCTAAGCGCCTCACGTGTTATAGGTAAATTATTGGAGAGAATAATAAAAGACAGACTAAACTTGTCACTGCATAATCCTGACAGTGAACAACATAGCTTTAAAAAAAGGGTAGAAGCTGCACAACTAACCTCCTTTGCTTCTATGAGAAAATTAGCCAGAATCTGGATAATAATATTCCCTGTGACGTCGTGTACTTGGATTTCACTAAAGCATTCGATTTTACTCCACACTGGGATATAATCAATTAACTAGAACATGCAAATATTAACCCCACAATAGTAAGATGGATTATGGAATGGCTGAGCAGGAGACGTCACAGGGTAGTGGTGAATGGGTACCTTTCGGGTGAGGGTGAGGTCACTAGTGGTGTTCCCCAGGGCTGTGTCCTGGGACCAGTCCTTTTCCAGGTATTCACTGCTGATCTCACATCCAAGTTGAATTGCTGGGTAATCTAGTATGCCAATGACACTAAAATTGGTGGACCATATAAGACCATACAAGATTCAGAATTAATACAGCAAGACCTATTTTAAATAATTAATTGGGTAACTCCGTGGCATATGAAACTAAACATGAATAAATGTAAAGTATTGCACATGGGAAGGGGCAACTTGAGGCATAACTACATGCTAAATGGAACACCAAAAAAAACCTTAAATGAAAAAGACCTTGGAATTCATATATTGGGTGACCTAAGTCTTACAAAGCAAACCTCTGAAGCACCATTAAAAGCAAATAAAATAATATGGACATTAAAAAAAGAATATTGTGTTCAGAGAAAGTGAGATATTGGTATCCTTATATAGAGCTTATGTAAAGCCTCACCTTGAATACGGTTCACAAGTGTGGAATCCGTACAAAAAAGGTGACAGAAACAAACTTGAGAAAATACAAAGGAGATATACCAAAATGATAAAAAGGTATACAGACAGAGAATATGAAGAGCGTCTAACTTCACTAGATCTAATGTCCCTGGAAACTAGACATACAAGGGGGGACGTTCTCCTCATGTACGATGATATATAACATCCATTATTAATGATAGAACTCAGGGCCAGATTAAGGCAACCTAGGGCCCTAGGCCCAAGAGAAATCTGGGGCCTTTCTCACTGCAACCATGCTCCTTCACTACCACTGTGCCCCTTTGCCATGACCGCATCTCTTGGCCATTGCATATCAGATCTGAAACTTTCAAAAAAAATTTCTTACTGTCCCTTCCAAGTGGCATAAAACATAACCCAAAATGCTTCAAAATTAATTAAACTAATAATATCAGTATGGAAAAATAACAGTAGTCTGAGTTTTGATCATTTAGAGAAAACAATTACTAATTTGGCATGGTAAAAAGAATTTTTGGGGTGTGAAATGTGATGATTTGCACTTCTCCAACACCCCCCCCCCCCAAGCACATGTGTGAGCTTGCAGTCTGGGTGTTATCATCTTGTCCTGTCAGGTAGTATGAAATAGGACGTTGGGAGTTTTGTTTTGTAGGGTATGGACCCATCTCTAAAAGAGGCTAGGTCCTGGGTGGTGTAGGAGTTAAACTGATAGTTTACTAGAGGAGTCATAAACTCTAGCGATTATGTTGCAAAGTGAGTGATTGTTGGAAGAAATCATTCCCAGGATCAAACGTTTCTGTTATTGATAAGTAAACCAGGAGCAATAAATGGCAAGATTTACTGATAGGAATCTGGAAATATGTTCATTTGTTCATCCTGAAAATGGAGCTATGTCAAGGTCAGAACTTCAATATGAGTGAGATGAGGGAATTAAAAAAAAAATAAAGAGTACAGTTTTCAAGTGTACAATTGAAAGACATTGTCAATTTCTTAATTTTAGGAGTGAGATTTAATATAAAGCATACACACAGAATTGCAATGTTAATCTTTTATATTTAAGAATGAGACTTGATTCTAAGTGGGGATTCCAAATAGGGGTGGGAGACAAAGCAAAGGAAATTGGCCTATTCATGCCTTAAAGGTCAGCCTAGCTGGGACCCCCTGAAGCTATCAGCTGCACTTAACACCTAATCAGGGAGGTGAGAGTCATGTCACAGTTCCGCTCCTGCCTTGTTCAGATTACTCAGTGGCTGAGTCCTTTACAAAAAAAACAAAAAATGCAGCTCAGGCAGAAAGAAAATGATATATAGTAAATATAAATTGGGGATTGCTGGGGGGCCCCAGGCCTGTACCTATGTTGCCTATGCTTTAATCTGTCCCTGACAGAACTAGATATTGATTTCAAACCAGGGAATATGGAAATTCGAGGGCATCCACTCCAGATTAGGGGAAAACATTTCCGATCAGAAAAAAGAAAGTTTTTCTATACTTCAAGAGTGTTAAAGGAATCCACTTCCTACCAGTGTTATCAGTAAATCAAAGTTAGAATTTAAGAAAAAATTGGACACTTTAATACTTTCAGGTGGTACACTGAAGTATTTTTGTTTAAATCAGTATTAGAGCAACTATGGGCTAACGCCTTCATGCTCCTGACACTGCCTAGTATGATTCCTAGTATGATTAGCTGAAGTTACATAATTCACGGTTTGATGGGTAATGTAGATTTCAGCTGACAGTGTGCAGGCAGGTGCTGGCTATTTAGTGAATAGCAAGTTGCAATATCTTTCAAATGAATTTATAGCCCACAGTGCTGTATCAGACTGAAGCAGTTTAGTAGAGCCTTCTTTTTGATAAGTTCATTGGCATGTCTTCAGAATGTTAAAACAGACATGTTACTTCTGTTCTTTGTATGACCCTAAGGCCTCCTTCTACCTGTAACGTGAGATGCAAGTTAAAGAGAAACTTGTATTATTATAGGAAAATGTGTGACTCCATTATGTATGCTCCAATAGAACGTGTGACAGGTGCCTGGAGTTGCCCTTACTGCATCTCAGCTGCTTTATCTTGAAAATACATTGTAAAAATGTGTAAAAAGGGACCCCACTGAAAAGAAGATATCACATCTCAGCTGACCTCTACTAATCACACTTATTCCGTGTGTGTGTGCATGTGCATGTGTCCAGACAAGCAGCTTTTTCTGCATTAGCTTTATGTTTTTTTTTTTTATATTATTGTGATGTGAATGTCAGATTTTTACAAAGTACAACTACAGTAAGTCACACATTAATTCTATATCCCTATTTGTGGTTTATGATTCCGCTCCCTCAACCTCCCTGGCCAGACTGGACACCCTCTGCAACTCCTCCTGCCACTTTGTGAACAGCTCCCCGTCTCATACTTATTGTTGCTCACTTTATTCCTCTTAAGCCGTTTTCCCAGTACCCTCACGTTGCCAGATCCACCGTGCCTCATTTATTTATTTATTTATTTTTTCAATCAGTAATTTTTCTCTCCTCTGGTCTGATGGCTCCAATGGCAACCCCCCCCCCCCCAATCACTGACCTTCTCACAGACTTCTTGGTTATCCACCACTTGCACAGGACCATGATGGGTGGGTGTCCTGCCATGTCAGTCATGTCAGAGCCTGCAGGGGTGCCAGCTATGGGCATCCCAGCATCTCCTTGCTCCATTTTCTTCCTCTGGGCTGTAGCGTCAGCAACATGTGCACCAAGCATGTCACTCTACAGCCCTGCCCCTTATGCACTGCTGTTGTGCTGCCACCCAGCCTCCACCACGTGGCAGCATGTGCAGCAGAACCTGGTGTCCTCCCCTCCCCCCTTCCCAAGGAACAAGAGCTGCTGTCGGGTAATCAATCCTCCCTCACCTGGCCAGCCCACCGAGTAACCCTAGTCCATTTCCGAACCCAGGTGATAGGGATGGGCAGACAGTTCTGCATGAGATCCGGACCCCGAGATCAAACCCACAGTCCACAGACTCGGATAAATATGGAGTTTGTGGCAGAAGTCCGGTTCTGGGTCAGTGGAGATGCTGTTTCCACATTTGTTTTTCTGTTGCCTGGGGGATGCCGTTGGGATGTACAGGCAGCCGGCAGCATCCAATCAGACAACAGGTCACATGACACACTCACCAGTATATAAGGCTGGTGAGTGCGCCACATGGCCCAGAAGGAGGAGGATCACATCAGAAGAGAATACAGAGAGAGAGAGAGAGAGAGAGAGAGAGACTAGAAGGCAAAGCGCCCAAATGCAAAGGCTCTAAAGTTAGGGGAGGGAGGGGGAGAGAGTACCGATCATGGAGGATGTGGGGTGGGTGAAGTCAGTTAATTAATGATGGAAGGGAGCATTGGGAGTACGGAGGGGGTCATGAATGTTACAGAAAATCCCAAATGAAAGGGTTTTTTTTCTTGGCAGTAGGGTGCCAAAATAAATCTTTGTGATGTAAAGAGGGGAGAGGGAAAGGAACTGCAGGGTGGCCCACAATAAATGTGACATCCCAGAAATCCCCCCCAATTCTTTTTTCCTGGCTTCTGTGTAGCTGTGTGTACACAGCAAGGGCAGTAGGGTGACAAAATAAATCTTTGTGACGTAGAGAGGGAAGAGACTGCAGGGTGGCCCACAATAAATGTGACAGTCCCAGAAATCCCAAATAATTTTTTTCCTGGCTTCAGAGAGGTTGTGTGTACAATCCAATCATGAATAATGATCATCATTACCTATGTTCAATCACGATTTCATGTATTAAAAAAATACTGTTCAAACAACATACAGGTTAATGCACCTGCCCTGTGCTGCTGGCTGTGGGTGGCCCAGGGGATAATCTGACTGTGAGCTGTAGCAGGCTGAGTGTTTACAGTACAACACAAGTAAAGCACAAGCACTACACACAAGTGTTGTCATCATCACTCATTCCCCTTTATTCCTTATTATCATTAGTTTCATAGTATATGGTGTTACAAACTTACATTACTTATAAGCATTAACCAACCCCTAGTGTGGGACTGTGCTACATGCGGCTAATGCACCAGATGTGTCTGCATCTCCAATTCAAATTCTGAGGCACACTTAACAGTTGTTGAATTTGGTCACTTTCACTTAACATTGTGTATTATAGGAGCCAATCCGGCAATCTTGGAAGGAAGTGGTGGTGCACTGCTGTGCTGTTGGTGTTCTGTGTACAGTCACAACAGTAAATTTGTACCTGGTCTGTGTGGGTGGGGGTCATCAGAAGGACATCATGTTTCATGTTAGAGGGATCTTTTGTTCCAAAATGGATCGAAGTGATGATGAGGCACTCACTAATTGTCAGGTAGGCAGTGGCACTGCAAAAGACAGGAATCAGACTGAAAAGGGAAAACAAAATCAAACCCCAAAAGGGGATTTTTTTTCATATCTAATAAGGTTTCATCTTCCAAGTGAATGCTTGAATCCAAAAAAGGTGAATATTTTGGATCATCATCAGTCCCAAGTGAAAAAAAAAACGTTATGTAGTTAAAAAAGCTAAAGGTGTGGTGGGTACTATCTGCAGAGGCCCCCAACGGTATGGAACAATTGCATACTATGCTACTGCCAGTCCATCATCCGATTCTTCTGAGGTTGAACCCGATGAGAGTAATACTGATGATACTAAAGAAGATGAAGAGAATGCTCAGGCAGCAGAAGGTTTACTGGAGGGGATGGAAACTGCAGATGAGGAAGGAACAGGCAGAAATGTTTCAGTTGTGGAGGAGGGAGGCAGTGGGCATAAACCAGAACAGGCCCAGGATAAATCCAGTGGGGAGGAGGACCCTGAAAAGATGACCGAGGTGTTGTGCCTTCCTGGGAGAAAAACGAAATAAATATCATCTTTTGTTTGGTCATACTTCTCCATTTGTGCTTCCAATGAGTCAACAGCGACATGCTCCATTTGTAAACGGCTAATCATCGGGGTAAAAAGAAAGGAGCATTGGGAACTTCAGCAATGAAAAGGCATCTATGCAGATATCATAACATTAGTGAAAAGGTCAGTTGTGAGTCTCAAAGAGAAAGTGATAGTGGTAGCTCACTACACTTGGAGGTAACACCCATAGATGAAAGCAGTGGCAGCCCCCACAGCACTACACCTCCACCACCACTTGCTGCCATTCGAAGGACTCCTCCGACTGTTACTGAAAGTACCCACCATGTGTTCAAAAGCCCTCCTCCTTCAAGGAGACAGCTTACCATCTCAGAAACATAAAAGTGTAAGGTCAGATATGCCTCGATTCACCCTGTTGCTGTTAAAATAACCAAAAAAATGTCTGAAATGATAGCTGTTGATTTGCTACCACATTACATGGTTAAACATATAGGATTCAGGTGGCTGCTTGAGTATCTCAAACCTCGATATAGTATACCATCGCAGAAATACTTCTTGGCTACAGGGATTTCTGATCTTTACAATGTCGTATGTAAAAAATGAAGATGCGTCTTGTGCAGTGCTTGTTTGGAGGGTGGTGCATTTCACAACATATATCTGGACAAGCTGTCAGCCTGAACCCTTCATATCTGTCATGGCCCATTTGACGTGTTTTGATAATTTACGTGGGAGTGGGGACAGTGAAGCATTGCAGTTTGCTGTTCTAAGAATGTTTTATTTTCCATCTGAACATACCTCATACAACATCAATGAAGACCTCCAAAAATCAATACAGCGATGGCTCACTTCACAGGGACTGTCAGTTGGCTTTATAGTTGCATGGCTTTATAGCTGCAGATAATGGGTCCAGCATAAGGAAGGCCTTGGAGGAGGGGGGGCTTTGTTCATATCTGCTGCTTTGCACATTGCTTAAATTTAATTGTTCACTGTTTTCTCAATGACGACAGGGAGATTAAGGCTGTCATTAGCAATGGTAAAGAATATGCATGCATTTCAGTCACTCAAGTAAAGCCTGTCACTTGTTCGAAAAAATACAGCAGCACAGTTTAACTTTGCACAGACTGATCCACGACATTTCTACTCAATGGAATTCAACCTTTTATATGTTCCAAAGGCTGCTGGAACAAAAGAAATATGTCAGGCAGTACACCTTAGAAAATAAAATTGGTGATGCAGACGTCTATATCACTCCACCACAGTGAGCCATGCTAGAGTTTCTCATTGTTCTGCTCCAGCCATTTGAAGACATCAGGGAGGTTACTGCAAACAGCAACTCTGAGCCAGGTAATACCCCTAATAACAATTTTAAAATTCAAATTGAATCTGATTAGGCAAAAGTTAGAGAAGCAAGACAGTTCCATGATCACACAGGCTGCCAGTGGTGCTGACACATGCAGGTAGCCCTCCAGAACACAAGATGTAATGAGATGTATGATCAAAAAAGTTGAAGAAGATGACAAACTATGTAAAATGCTTCATTCTGATTACTGCATTAAAGCAACAATCTTGGACCCATGATACAAATCGAAGCAACTATTGAGTGATGATGATTACACTTGTTTCGAGAGAAACAAACAAGAAATAATTGACAAGGTGCTTGCTGTCATGGAACAAAGTACAACAGCAGTACCACATTCAGAATCTTCTTCATGATACAGCAGCACAGCATCAGGTGGCCCATCCTCTAATGTTGCGGTATTTTCTCCTTCGTCCTCCTCAGCCACTGCAGCCAAATCTTCTTCTTCACCACTAGCCAAGCATGATAGCACTGTCCCACAGTCACTTGGTTCAGCTTCATGTCTCTGGAGTCACTTAGATGTTATTGTAACATCTTTATCTGCCTCTTGTAACACAGCCTCAGCACAGACCATTGTTGAAATGTTCCTGGCACAGTCAAATATCAGGTGGAATGCTGATCCTTTGAAATACTAGAAATCCAAACAAAATATGTGGCCTGCTTTAGTAAACATTGCAATGAAGCACATGAATTGCCCTCTGACTAGTGTCTGATCAGAACGATCGTTCAGTTCGGCTGATAACGTCATTACTGACACGTGATCTCGTTTGACACCAGAAAATGCTGAGCGCCTTACGTTTCTCAAAGTCAATATTCCTCACTTTAATTTCAAATATGATACCTGAATAAAACATACAGTAACTGCTCCGAGCAGGCCCTATGCACCAAACACTTTCAAGAATGTGTGCCTTTTGTGAATAGGGTCTACTGTATGAAGCTGCAATTAATTGCAACAAGTCAGATCAGGACAGGCTAGGTCAGGCCACTATGATCACATGAGCAGCACAGAATGGGAAAAAAAATAACATCAGTGGGTTCAGAGACCAAATACAGCAAGCAACTGCATTTCATGTCACAAACTTACTTGGTGATACCAGGTACCACTATCTGATCTGTAAGGTAGGGTACTGCTGTCTACTACTACTATCACTTTTTGTCGTCATAAGTTACAGTTACAAGTCACAACAACTGCTTGTCACTTTTTGTCCTTACTTCTACTACTTCTCACTTTTTTTGCCCTCAAAGTGATCCTGACTGTACTGTTTTAATTTTCGTACAGTGCATGCCTGGCTTAGCAGATGCCTGAAAGTTCAGAAACTGAACACTCTTTGTATATTTCTCACATCCCCAATATTTGGCTGCAAACACTTAACAGAAAAAAATGCTGTTAAATTGAAAATTCATGTAATTTATTTATTGTTTGTGTATGTGTGTGTGCATGGTATGTTAGCCTGTTTACATCTCACAGTAACTGGGCTGAGATTATTATATGACTGTATTTCATTTGTGATACTTAAATTACTTGGCAGTGGCTGGCAGCAAGCAATTATGGAACTAGGAAGGATGTCACTGTGTTGTAGTGTGTCAGGTGGCAGTGGCAAACTTTTTTATGACTGCACTGCACTTGACCAACGCGATGTGCGACTGGCTGCCTACCTGTGTGTGATCACTATGTCTTTCATTTTTCTTCTTTAAGGATTCAGCATCCATTCTTCAGCATGTTGATCAGATTCAGTAGAAGTAGTTGCAGTACTAGAAAACATTACCACCTCTCGGACCAGGTAGTGTACCATATACCACAGTACACTGGGGCATGCAAAGCAGTTGCATCATTCACATGGGTAGGGTGGGCTCTCTTAGTGCTGCTCATTTGATCATTCATATCCATTTCTTTGGTTTGTTCGGCTCTGACTGGAACATCCATCAAAATAATACCCACACAGCACCATTAATAAAAAAAAGAAATCTTAGCTGCCTGGCAGTGCTTGGTGGTGCTGATATACTGTAGGTATTTGCATCTGTCTGTCTGTCAATGTCACTCTCCGTCTCTCCCAGTACGCTAATGTCATGGGCCTGAGCATGACATGTCTCCATTATAAGCCAGCCATGAAGGGGCGAGTAGTGACAGATTGCTTTTTTATTTAGCAGTTTTACTTTAATTTTTATATAAATAATCCATTAAATTATTTCGTTTGGGCCTCTGTGTCAAATGTGAGTGACTTTGGCCACTTTTATGCATTTTTTCAAATATTGGTAAATAAATCAGAACTAATCAGGATACATCAGGACTTCACCGTGTTCTGGTTCTTATTTAATAAGGGTCAGAACTTCACAGAGTTCTCCCATCCCTACCAGGTGACTGGCATGGGGAGTGGAACAGAAGGCAACAGCTCTGCCACTGGGCTGGCCCTGCTGTGCCTCATTTATATATCCAGATTCTGGTTTGGGTCCCTTCTTTCTTACCTCTTGTCACTCCTCTCCCTCATCCCATCCACCTCCTCTCTAGGGGTGCAAATTTAATAAGAGCTGTGACTGATTGCTCCTGGCCATCTTTGCTCATTCCTTTTCCTGCCTCTGCTGCCATGCTCTGCGAATGGGTCCGGGCTTTGCCAGGAGGGAGAACATCTTTATTAACTGGCTCAAAGGTAATAGTAGATTGTCTTTTGTTTGGCATTCCAGATGCCATCAGACACAAAAAACACTTCCAGAGTGGAAAATTGAATGCCCACCGGCTTGAACTGTAAAAAAGCCGTAATCTGTTCAGTTCCAGCAGAAGCCCAACTAGAAACTGCCAACCATTGTTGGCTGCCAAGCTACGCCCCTATGTAAAAACATAGTTCACGGTGGTCTGTGGACCTCCCTCCCTCTGATCGCTGTCTTTTAGTTTAACATAGTCCCTGGTGGTCCATGGATCCCCCCTCCCCCCGATTGCCATCCTATAGATTAGAAACATAGTCCCTGGTGGTCCATGGTCCCCCCCCACCCACTGATCACCATGCCCATGGCAAGTCAGTACTTCCTGGTGTCTTGCGTCACCACCCCACAGCGTGGTAACAACCTCCCACCCTGCCAACTACCACCCTACTGTAAGCACCAGTGTCACGGAAGCCCATACAGCGACTGGCACAGCCCACCTCTCACCTTCTCAGTCAGCCACTGTATGGAAAGTCAGAGCTGGCGCATCCTCACATCCTATGTATTGTACAGGGTATGCATCCTCTGTACTGTACAGAGAGCGCGTGACCAGTGTACTGTACATGGAGCGCACACTCCTTGTACAGTACCTAGGCCACACACTCCCTCCACAGTATAGAGGACGTGTGCCCTGTACAATACATAGGATGCATGCTCTCTGACTTTTCATACAGCGGGCCGACAGAGGAGGTGACAGGAGGGCTGTGCCAGTTGACATATAGGCTCCCACTGCACTGGCACTTCAGGTAAGGGGAGGGGTTTGACAGGGTGGGTGGTCAATGCCATGGTGCGGGGGGGCCGCTCGATGCCAGGGAGTACTGGCTTGTCATGGGCATGGCAATTGGAGGATGAGGGTACCAACAGACACCAGGGAATATTGTGGTTTTATTTTTCAGTAAAATGTTTTAGTATATGAAACATCAACATATACAAAGGTAGTATTATTGTAGTGTGAACAAGGCCAGAGATCGGAGACCAGTGGGGCCACTGACCACCAGGGAGTACGTTTTATTTTACGGGGCTGGATATCAGAGATTAGTGGGGACCACTGGATTCCAGGGACTTCACTGTTTTTAATGGGGTCAGCAACTGGAGGACGGGGGGATCCCTAGGCACCAGAGACAGTACATACATCATACAGGATGGCTATCAGAAGGGGGGAGCATGGATCACCAAGGACTATGTTTTTAAACTACACAATGGTGATTGGAGGGAGGGGGGGACCACAAACCACCAGGGATGATGTTTTTAAACTACAGGATAGTGACTGGAGGGGGACCATTAGGTACCAGGGAATTTTAATACTATCTATGGGATTGCAATCAGAGGGCAGGGGGACCACCAGGGAATTTTGCAGCCGTCTATGAGATGGTGAATGGTGGGCAGGGGGAGACCACTAGGCACCAAGGAAATAGTACACATGTCATGGGACTACAGTCGAAGGATGGAGGGGAACACTGGGCACTAAAGATATTTTTTTTTTGGGGACTGGGCAATCAGGGTGGTTGCAGGGGCGCAAACCTTCTGTCACTTCCCATGCAGAGGAGCCCATAATGGGCATACACATGGCCACCTAGCACCTTGCATGCCCAATGGGCTCATTTACATGGGGGCATCTGAATACTGTGTCAGGTGCTACCAATGCTATTGGGTCTGGAGGCGCTATTCCCTGCACTTCCAGGATCCATGTCAGTGCAGCACTATTCGACTTAGCACTGTGCCAACATGCCCCTATAGTCAGTCAAATGGCATCTGTGAACTATTCATCTGAATATAGCATTCTTGGGGTTGTGGGCAATGGCCAAGCGCACCGTAACACTTTGCACTCTGTTTTGCCCAATTTTGAATATCAGGCCCCTGGTGTTCGATGTCATGGAATCTTGCAAATATTTAGGTAAAAATGTGAACTTTTAGTTTTTTTTAACTAACTTTATTAGATTCCAGTATATAAACCAGTAAAGAACTACAGATCAAAGTAAGAAAGTAGATGACTAGTACACTAACAAATTAACCCAGAGTTGATCACAAAATGAAAAATATTTGAAAAACAAATATAGATATACAGATAAGGAAATAAATTAAACACATATATACAGAGATAAACTACTCATGCTACTTAATTAGTCCAGTTTTCATAGTTATGTACAGGTTCATAAGGCCGGAGGCCCATAACGAACCCGCCACCACTGACTTCAATGGTGGAAGCTATATTTTTTCTTATCCATATAATAATCCAGATTTAATTTAAACTGCTTGACTGTTTTATTCATAACTACATTACTAGGTAGTGTGTTCCATATAGTTGGAGCTCTTTGTGTGAAAAAATGTTTCCGCCTAGTTGTTTTACTTACAGTAGTTTTAAGCTGCAGCTTATGAGACCTAGTACTGTTTTGTATTGTTTGTTTTTCAAGACAAATGGTAGCAAATAGTGATTCATTTTGAAATGCTTTAAATAGATTGATCAGGTCACCTCTTAGGGATCTATATTCCAAGGAACACAGGTTCAATGCTCTTAACCTGTCACTGTAGTCCTTGCTTTTTACACTACTTATTTTTTTTTGTAACTCTACATTGAACTCTCTCAACCATTTTTTATATCCCATAGCTATAGGGGTGCAGAAATGAGCACAATACTCCAAGTGTGGTTGGATAAGACTGTTATATAGGGGAAGTAAGACTTCTGCTTTTCTGCTTTTTATATGCCTCACAATACACCCAAGGATGCCATAACATTTAACAGTTTTATTTGTGTATCCAATTTAAGGTTATCGTTAATTGTCACCCAGATCTTTTTCTTCCATCGTTGTTGTTAGTTGGGTATTATTCATTACATAATGTGCCTTAACATTAGTTTTGCCCATGTGCATCACCTTACACTTTTATTAATTAAAACTCATTTTGTCGGTGTTTGCCCAGTTACACAGTTTAAGTTGTCTTGTAAGTTATTGATTGATTCAGCATTGTTTACAATGCATCCAATTTTTCATTCATCTGCATATTTGCTAATCCCGACACCACTGCTCATTTGCATGCTTGAGATGAGTATATTAAATAATAATGGGCCCAACACAGAGCCCTGTAGAACCCCGCTTGTGACATGTGTCCAGTTGGATTCGTGTCCTCTAATAACTACTTTCTGTTGTCTATTTTTTTTTTGTATTATCTGTTTTTCCGCCCCGTGCTTGCTGGTCCTCCACTCCTTTAGGCTCCGCCAAGTTCCTCCTGACCTTTTCTGTCCTTGCCCGGCCCTCCTCTTGTCCCCAAATCGCAGCTGACCCCCGGGATATCCCGGTGTATCCCTTCACCGGGCGGGTCCCTCTCCTCCGAGGGGTAAAGCACCAGGGGGAGGACAGCCCCAGCACATCCTTCTAGGACCCGGGGATGCTGCTGGGGAACAGGAGGCACCAAGAAAGCACTGGAGGCCTCCAGAAACAGAGAGCCATCATCCGGAGGGCCAGCAAGCGATTTTTCTGGCTTTTTGTTGGGGGCAGCATAGTGACGTCATGGCATACGCCGACGTCTGCTTCTCCCCCAGTAAGTACTAGGTCCTGCATCCTGCGGTGCTTCTAGCCTCCGCTAGGAGCCAGCAGGTGCCGGACCAATCCCCTCCCCTCCCCCCGGAGAAGGAGAGTTGTCCCTGGGACGCTCGATCCTTCTCCCCCTGGCCGGCCCTTCAGTGACCCGGGCCCATTTCCGAACCCGGGTCGCTGGCGTCGCAAGTGGAAATCCAACCACTGCGCCGGCGGGCCGTGTTGTCTATTTTTTAACCACGAGTCTATCCATTTTATGATTTTTGCTTCTAGATTTATTTTGACTAATTGTTCCATTAAGACTCTGTGGGACACTATGTCGAACGCTTTGGCATAATCCAGAAAAATTACATCAACCGGCATTCCTTGTTCCAGTGCCTCACTGACTGGGTCAAAAAAGTTTACTAGATTAGTTAAGCAAGACCGACCTGATGTAAACCCATGTAGCGAGATGTCCAAACAGCCACTATAGTTAATATGATCAAGTATTTTATTTTGTATTAGTCGCTGTAACAGTTTACTGATGATTGATGTAAGACTAATAGGTCTGTAGTTACATGCACTTTGTTTGTTACCTCCTTTAAAAATCAGTGTAATGTTAGCTTTCCCCCATGATTCAAGGGTTTTACCTTCCTTGATGGATATGTTAAATAACATGGTTAATGGTCCCACTAGCTCTTTGTTTAGTGTTTTTAAAAAACGTGGACTTATACCATCTGATCCTGGAGATGATCCTATTTTTAACTGCCCAATGGTGTCTAATACTTGTTCAGTGAAAGTGGTTGTAGAGTCACTCATGTTCAGTTTATTTAGGTCAAAACTGTCATCCATTTTAAGGACACTTTCGAAGTGTGAATTAAGTTCCTCAGTTATGTCAGTCTTATCGTTTAGTAATTAATTATTTGAAACTAACGGACCAATTCCATTTTAATTTCCTTTTAAGGTCCCAACATAATTATAAACCGTTTTCTGTTGTCTCTAGTTTTTTTAACTAAATTTAGTTCTAGTTTTTGTTTTGCCAAACGAATATATTTTTTTTGGCTAATTCTCTCAATTTATTTAGGTCATTCTTATTCGATTGTTTGTATTTGTAGTGTGCTCTTTTCTTTTTATTTAATTTCCTTATTTTCCCATTCCACCGTGGTGGAATTCTTTGATTCTTATTGTTATATTTGATTCTCAGCGACACCCATTTATGAACGCAGTAATCATTTTCCTTTTTAATATGCTCCCAGGTTTGTTCTAGGCTATGTTTATTTAAAGTCTCTTTCCAGTTCCATTTGTGAAGATGGGTTTTAATATTACATAATCAGCTTTTGAGTAATTTTTTCTACATTTTGATATTCCATTAATAATTTTAGTGTATTTTGTTAAATTAATCTGAACCATGTTTTGGTCACTATCACTGGGGTGGGGGGGAGCAAAATTTGTGGAGTTGTACAGAGATTCTTGATATTAGTTAGCATCAAGTCTAGAATATTGTTATTCCTGGTTGGGGTTTGACCAATTGTTCTAAATCATGAAGAAGACCAATCTCCACGAATCTTTTTTCATTCTGTCCCCTAGTATCATAATTTACCCAGTTTATATTTGGAAGATTAAAATCACCCATCAATAAGAAGTCAGTTTTCATCTCCATGTTCTCAAGTTCATCAGTAAATTAAATAAGTTGATCAGCTACCCTTTGGCTGTTAATATTTTTAGAGGACAAAGGAATTGTTTGAAATTCATCATTTACATTACCCATTGTTGCCATCTTTCCCTGAACTGTAGCAATTTACCATGTAAGGAGGCGGTCAGTCTCTCCATATGGCACGTGAAGGTGACAGTGTCACGCTTCTGCTCCACTGATGGAGAATGAGGCTTCAACCACAGGCAAGTAATTGCCTTTTTCACTGCTAAAATATGTCAAGAGCAGATTTTCCCAGAGACCTGTGCTCCTGCTGGAAGGACTGAAAGCAGGACCAACTGTGCTTTCACTTACTAAGTCTGGTTCCACAAACAGGGCTGCCATTTCCATCCTTATCACCTGCCAAGTCCAGAGAAAATCTGGCAAGCACAAAAAATGTGTGTTTGCTCTCTGGCTCCCATCCCACAACCCTCCCCCCTCCAACAGTATCCACACTGTGGTCACACATATTTCACCTGAACTGTAGATGTTTTAAAGAATCTGTATCAGCATTTCCATGAGAACTCTCACCAAAGGTTTGAGGATACAACCTTTAAAACCAGCACAGAAAATGTTACCCATTGCTCAGGGAATAGAGAGCTCCTAAAAGTTCTTTATTCCATCCAAGGATCTTTATGTTGGTTGCGTTGGGAACAATCTTGTTGCAGCCAACTGTGATCAGCTATTGAGTTCTGCAGGGCTAGGTCCTATCACTGATGTTATTCATGGTCTACATGATACCATTGGGACAGATCATTTGATGTACATTATCAGTTTTCATGGCTATGCAGATCACATTCAACTGTAACTGTCCTTTACAACAGATGGGCAGGAAGTGGTCTTGGTGCTGGAGCAATGTCTCTAGGAGATTGCAGACTGGATGTCGTTGAGTTGACACAGCCTAAATCCAGATAAGATGGAGTTGTTACTGGTGGAACCAGGTTTTTGTAGATCAGCAGCCAGATGTGTTGCTGTCTTCTTGAAATGGTAAATGTATGACTGCTGTGGAAAGAGTGAGAAATCTGGGAATCACTCTGGACTCCGAACTGACCCTTCAACATCATGTGTCAGCCATGGTTCACAGTGGGTTTTCATCTTAGTAATGCTGCTTTGCAGGGGATAGAACACCAGAGAGCAGCAGGAACAAAGGCGGGGGGGAAGTGTACACAAGTCTATTTTCAATGGAAAGAGTCCTGAAGGGACTCACAGCTCTGAAAGTTGACAAGACTATTGGACTGGACAGGATACAGCCAAGGATGCTAAAGAAACTCACGGAGGTGCTAGCTGCCCTGGCCTTCCTTGCTCAAGAGCTCTCTGGAAAGCGGTGTGGTTCTGGAGGACTGGAGGAGAATACATGTGGTCCCCCTGCATAAGGGTGGCAGCAGGGGGGAGTATTACAAAGGACCGAAACCCACAATACCGAGTGTCCGGATCCTGAGACTAATATCCCGAAACTCAAAATTCCGACACTCGGTATTTGCCCACAGCGGAGTTTGTATATTAAATAAGGGGAGTTTGCCCCCAGAAACATGAAAAAAAATCTAAATCCCACTGTCAGAATTCTGAGACTCAGGCATCTGGCGTTGGGCTTTCGCATGTCGGGGAAAGATGTTTCAGCCTTTCATAGTAAATCCAAGCAGGAAGGAGGCTAGCAACTGTGGGCCCATCAGTCTCATCTCAGTGGTGGGGAGATTAATGAAAACCCTCTTAAAGGAAAGGTCGGTTGAGTATATTGAATCCAGTGGGTTGCAAGACCACGGGCAGCATGGATTGGGGGGGGCATGACAAACGTATCTGATTTCTTTGACTGGGTAATCAGGGAAATAGATCAGGGGAGGGCAGCAGACATGTGGCCTTCAACACTGTGCCACACAGCAGCCTAGGGGTGAGATCCAAACTGGTGAATTGGGTTAGAAACTGATAACTGGCCAGGACACAGAGGGTGGAGGTTAATGGCTTGCAGTCTAATAATGGGAGAGTGACCAGCAGGGTTGCCACGGGGTTTAGTACTGGGACTGGTCCTCTTCAATGTCTTCATAACTGACACTGCAGAAGGATTGGAAGGGAAGTATGTCTTTATGCAGATGGTACGAAAATCTGCAATATGGTGGACACTCAGGAGGGGGTGGAGGGATCTATGGGAAGCTCAAGGCATGGTCAACAGCATGGCAGTTGGGGTTCAATGCCAGAAAGTGTAAAATCTTGCACCTAGTCGGCCCACCAGTGCAGTGGTAAGGCGACCACTTGTGATGCCAATGTCCTAGGTTTGGGAACGGACCCGGGAGTTGGAGGGCCAGCCAGAGAAGGATAGCATGCCCGAGGGGAGGCTCTCCTTCTCGGGGGGTTGGTGTCTGGCCTATTGGCGACCTCTGGCAGAGGCCAGGTGCATCACAGGAAATGCTGGCACTTGGTTATATGGGAGGCAGGACAGACGCTGGCATCATTGCACGGCCCGCCTCCCAAGAGATCACAGCTCTCAAAAAGTCCAGTCCCCTGAGTATGACACCCTGCCCACCGCTTCTCCTGCTGCCACCAGTGTCTGCTTGGGGGGGTCCCGTTCTCGTGGGCCTGCCCTGGGGGGTAAGCCAGGACTCGCTACCATTGACCTTGGCGAGGGATTACTTGCCCGCCGGCCCCGCCGGGGTAAGCCTGGGCATGGCAGGTCGGCATGCGGGGCAGGGACTGAGCTCCACTGGGGGGGGGCCGGACCAAATTGCACCTAACGTATAGGAACCCAGGAGCTGAGTATGGAATGGTGAGGAGGTACTGATAGTCACTGAGCAGGCAAAGAACCTTGAGCTATTATAACTGGTGATCTCAAAGTGGGAGTACAGTGTGACAAAGCAGTGGTTATGTTTAGTGAGATGCTGGGGTGCATAGGAAGGGGTATCTCCAGTAGGAGGTGGTGCTGCCACCATATCACTCGCTGGTGAAACCCCACCTGGAGTACTGTGTTCAGTTTTGGAAGTCACACCTCAGAAAGGACATAGGGTGGAGGCAGTCTAGAGGATGGCAACTAAAATGGTACATGAGAAACCCCTACAAGGACAGACTGAGGGATCTCAACATGTATAGCCTGGCAGACACAAGAGCAAGAGGTGACATGATAGAGATCTACACGCATCTCACAGAGATGAACAGGGTGCAGGAGGGGAGTCTTTCAAATAAGAAAGAGCACCAGTACCAAGGGGCTTGCGATGAAGCTGGAGGGGAAATTTAAGAGTGATGTGAGGAAATACTACTTTACTGAAGAGGTGGTAGATGCCTAGAGCTGACTGCCAGTTGAAATGGTGGAGATGAAAACAGTGGAGAGCTTCAAGCATGCATGGGGTGGACACAGGCGTATATTAGTAAACAGACAAGGAGGAAGAAGGGTCGCCAGAGACCAGTTAAGGTTTGCCAAGACAGATTAGGCAGGGGACATCTTGGCAGACTCGGTGTGCCAAGCTATCCTTTTTCGCTGATAAATTCCATGTTTCAACTATTTAAAATATCAAGGACAGAAATTGCCTATGCAGCCAGATTTCTCTAAACGAGTCACTGACCATGGAAAGGCATCTGATCGGGTTTGGGACTTAGTGCAGAATAAAGGCCTGCACTGTTCACTGGGCCCCCTGCAAACCTGAGGATCTACATGGGGTGGGGCAATCAAAGCTTCCATTGCCTGAAGGAGGCCCAAGAATTTGTGCTGAGAAGGACAGCCCCTGAGAAATCACAGGACCAAGAATAGACCCCCGAAGGAGCTACAATCTCGAAGTGTGCAGAAGGGCTAGACCGATGGGGCAATGATGAATGATCACAAATGGTGGATGAGGGAGGAGGACAGTGTCTCATCATGAAAGGCACTGGGGGTTGAAGGCAAAACAGGTCCAGTGGGCTGAAGGGACTAGACTGCATGGGGTAAAATATGCAGGTACATTTTTTGCATATGCAGGGCCATTACAGGATGTGAAAACTCTGGCATCTCAATGGGTTTGATTCCCAGAATCTCCACTTGCATACGTTCGTTTGTGTGTTTGCTTGTTTGTTTATTTGTTGTGTTTGGAGGACCTTTAAGCTCTAGAGCCTTTTTTTAAAGGTGTCCAAGTCTATAAGGTTAGATGCAACAGAAGAACAAGTTACATTCAACAGCACACTGTGTATAGAAACACAGAAACAGAATCTGCCGGCAGATAGGGCCGCTTGGCCCACCCAGTCAGCCCATATTTTTTCTACCTTCAATTTGCTGCAAGACCCTACTTAATCTACAGTACTGTCTCTTCCCCACCACTTCTTTACCTCTATAATTTCCTTGTGTCTGTCTCAGGCATTTTGGAACCCCACCACTGTTTTCGCCCCACTACATCTGCTGGAAGGCTGTTCCAGGAATCCACCACTCTTTCTGTGAAAAAGTACTTCCTCACAACTCTGCTGAATCTAACCCCCTCCAGCTTCATGACATGTCCCCTTCTTCTAGAGTGCCATTTCATCCTTTTTTTTTTTTTTGGTCTGGACCCCCGATCCTCCATACGAATTTGCCAGCAGATATAGGCCACCTGGTCTATCAAGTGTGCAGCTAGCACCCTCACTTGCAGCTGCCCCACCCCACTCCACTATTACCACCCCCTCACCTTGTCCCATCCCCTTTTTAAACTACCCACTTACAAGCTACCATCTCCTCTGGTAGAGCATTCCATTCTGCCATGACCCTCTCAGTGAAAAAGTGTCTCCTCTTTTCTATCCTAAATCTTCCCCCCTCCAGTCTAAGGCTGTGCCCTCTCATGTCCCCCCCCTCAGCCTGAGTATCCCCTCAGTGCCTGCCTTGTTTATCCCCTTTATGTACTTAAAGGTCTCAATCATATCCCCCCGGCCCCTTCTCTCCTCCAAGGAATACATGTTTAACTCTCTCGGCCTCTCTTCGTATGGTCTGTCCTCCAAACCCTGGATCATCCTTGTTGCCCTGCACTGTACCCCTTCCAGGAATTTCACATCCTTCTTCAGATATGGACACCAGAATTGCACACAGTACTCCAGGTGCAGCCTGACCAGTGCCCTGTAGAGAGGCAGGATCACCTCCCTGCTCCTGGAGGAGATCCCTGTTGCGATACAACCCAGCATCCTGTTGGCTTTCACTACCGCCCTCCTACACTGCTCTGTATTGTTCATCTTCCCTGTTACAACCACCCCTAGATCCTTCTCCTCCTCGGTGGAACCTAGCTGCACCCCTCCCAGCTGGTAAACCCTCCCTGGGTTCTTTGCTTCAAAGTGCAGGACTTTGCACTTTTCACACTGAACCCCAACTACCACGCTTCTGACCACTCCACCAGTTTGGTCATGTCATCCTGCAGCCCCTGCCAACCAGCTATATCATCTAGCACAACCCCCAATTTGGTATCGTCAGTGAATAAACTGATCTTATTCCTGATGCCATGTGAGATGTCCGCTATGAATATTCCAAACAGCATTGGCCCCAGTAGCAATCCCTGCAGCACCCTGCTCATCACAGCCCTTGGAGATGAGAGTTCCCTTCCCCATCACCACTACTCTCTGCTGTCTCCCCTGCAGCCAATTCTCAATCCATTTAACTATCTTAGTCCCCACCCCCACGTATCTTAACTTCCCTCACAACTTCCCATTGAAGGCCTTACTGAAGTCCAAGTATACAACATCCAATGCATGACCCTTGTCCAATTCCCTTGTGACAAAGTTGTGATACTCAACTAGGTTCATCTGGCAGGATTTTCCGGAGACAAACCCATGCTGGTGACTGTTCTGGAGCCCGCTGTCTTCCATAAAAGTTACCAGCCTTTCCTTAAGTATTGTCTCCATCAGCTTCCCCACGATGGAAGTTAAGCTTACTGGCCTGTAATTACCTGGTTCATCCTTTGGTCCAGTTTCATGGATGGACACCACGTGGGCCATCCTCCAGTCATATGCGGTACACACCCTGTGTCCAAGGAGGTATTAAACAGTTCCACCTGCAGTCCAGCCAGGATCCCGACCATTTCCCTCAACACCCTGGGGTGTATGCTGTCCAGTCCTGGTGCCTTATCCACCCTCAGAGCCCTTAACCCCTCCAATACCTACCCTCAGTGATCACCCCATCTATTACCCCCTCTCCCCCCTGCCCACCACCTGTGGTAGCTGCCCTCCTTTCTCCCTCGTGAACACAGAACAGAAGTACTCATCCTGATCCAACCCTTTTTCTGCCCACCCCCAGTTCAGTTGGAGGTCAGCCCAGTGCAGCACCTTTTCACCTAAAAAATAACCCCCTCCTGTACCTTATTAACCTCCGTGAGGTATTTAAAGGTCTGTATCATATCCCCCCTCTCCCTCTTCTCCTCCAGGGTGTACATATTCAGCTCCTTTAGCCTCTCCTCATAGGGCTTTTGATGCACACCGTGCACCATTTTAGTAGCCTTTTTTCTGGACCACCTCCATCCTGTCTGTGTCCTTCCTGAGATGTGGTCTCCAGACCTAGACACGGCACTCCACGTGGGGTCTTACCAGCAATTTATATAGGCAAAACACCCCCTCCCTCTTCCTGCTGATTATACCCGTTCCTATGTACCCCATCATCCCACTAGCCCTCCCGACTGCCTTGTCATACTACCTGGTCACCTTTAGGTCCTCCGAGATGATTACCCTCAGGTCTCTTTCCTGCATGGTCATCATCACTCATTCCACCCATTTTGTACTCTGTGCACTATTTTGCACTTTTTGTTCTATTAAAATCCAGCTGCCATACCCTTGACCACTCCTCCATTTTTTTTCAGATCCCTGCTCATCCTTTCCAATTCCCCCCAGAGCGTCCACTCTGTTGCAGATCTTGGTGTCATCCACAAAGAGGCAGACCTTTCCTTCCAGCTCCTCTGCTATGTCACTTTTATAAATACATTAAAGAGGACAGGTCCCAACACTGAGCTCTGAGGTACTCCACTGGTCACCCTCTCTACCTCAGAGTGAACTCTGTTTACCACTACCCTCTGTCTCCTATCTCCAGCCTGTTTCTTACACAGATTACCACCTTATTGACCAACCCCCAAGCTACCCAATTTGCTTACCATTCTCCTGTGTGGTACGGTGTCAAAAGCCTTGTTGAAATCCAGGTAGGCCATGTCCACTGCTCCTCCCTGACCCAACTCCTTGGTCACCCAGTCAAAGAAATCTGTTAGATTTGTTTGGCATGACCTTCCCCCTGTGAATCCAAGCTGCCTTGGATCCTATGACCTGTTGGATTCAAGATATTCCACAATCCTTTTCTTTAGTAGTGTTTCCATTAACTTAGCCACCACCGATGTCAGGCAGATAAGTCTATAATTGCCCGCCTCTTCCATTCTACCACTTTTGTGAAGTGGCACTACATCTGCTCTTCTCCAGTCCTCTATGACCACTTTGGTCTCCAATGATCTGTTAAATAGGTCTGCCAGAGGTGCCGCTAGTACCTTCCTGAGCTTCCTCGGCACCCTTGGATGCGTCCCATCTGGCTCCATAGCTTTGTCCACCTTCAGATTAGTGAGTGCTTTCTGGACTCTCTCCTCAAAAAAAGGACTATTTCCATTTCCCTCCCATCAACGCTCCTGGTGCTTTTTTCAGTCCCTCCCCTTCTGCTTCTACTATGAACACTGAGCAGAAGTATTTGTTCAAAATGTCTACCTTTTCTTGGCCCCCCTCTATACTACCCCCCCACTCCCTCTTTAACCATACAACCCCTCCCTTTGTCTTCCTTTTTGCAACATACCTAAAAATGTCTTGTCCCTTTTGATATTTCCTGGGCTATTCTTTCTTGAGTTTGTGCCTGTGTGCTCCTTACTGCTGTCCCTGCCTCCCTCTGTTTTTCCTGATACACTTCCTTATCCTCCTCTCTCTGGGTCTCCTTATACCCTCTGAATGCTACTCTTTTAACCATTACTTTTCCTGCCACCTCATTCGACAGCCATAGTGGTCTCCTCTTCCTTTTGTTTTTGTTTACTTGTGTAACCACCCAGTCCCCTGGGGTTACTAGAATCCCATTAGGTTAGCCCTAGGAAGGTAGAGCGCTCATTAGGAGCTCTGGGGAGATGACATAATTGTTTACTCAGCTTGCCTGGGCAGAGAATGGATTATGTCATTTAGAATTTTCACAGCAACATAAGCCACTTTGGAACCAGCTGCTATGGGGAGTTATAGAATGTTCAGACAGTAGTGCAGTCAGTCTGTAGTTAGCAGTGGAACAGAGAGGAGCTCTGTAGTGAGGTTCCTGCTGGTTAGCCCTGTGGCTGACTGGGTGAAGGACCTCAGTCGATTTTCTCACCCTAGTGTTGGAGAACAGCTTCAGTGCCAACTGAAGTGGTGGAGACCTGTCTTAATAGACTGTGTTTCAGTGGTGCCAAGGGGCAATCCCCCTGAAGATCCCAATGTGGTTCAGCTGCCAAAAGAAAATGTGTAGTTTCGATCTGTGAAAAGCTACCTGGAAGGAGAGAGGCTTTTCCTTCAAGTTTTCCATGTCTGTAAAAGAAAGCAACCAAGCTGTAAGTACAGATTCATGGGACTGAGTCTGGGGGTTGGTCTGAGGTGTGTGTACCCTAGATAGGGCTAGATCACACTGGTCAGGATCCCTGCTTCACCACAACAATGTGCTCAATGTTTAAAGCTAAAGTCTCAGATGCCCTTTAGCATTTTGTGGGAAATGAAGGATCCAGTTTGGTGTAACCCAGAAGGAAGGGCAAAGATTGAGCATGGGGTAAGATTGGGCATAACCGCAGTTTGATTCCGTGGTCAGGGCTAACTGATTCACCTATGGGCACCAGGTTAAATGGGGAATGTTAATGGATGTCATTGTTCCAGGATAACTGTTTTTCTTAAAGTGTGTGGCAACTCCCACAAAAATTACACTTTGCTAGGAAGTTGGAAATGTGTGTACTAAAGTGTGTGGCAACTCCCACAAGAAATACACTTTTGTTGAAAGAAAGTCCAGGTATTCCTAGTACACAGGGATGGACAGTTCGAATTATGTGTGGTAAACAGTTGTATGAAACTGCCCTAATAAGAGTTGTCCTGGAAGAAAAAAGTCTGTTTCTGTGCCTGTACAGTACCAAATCTTGGGAGGCCCACCCTGTCTGCAATTTGCCATCTGTTTGTCAGAATAAAGCCATACTTCACAATCCCAATTCCTGTGTGAACATTAGATCTCTGCTTCCAGTGTGGATTGTTATTGGGGCCCCTGTTGTGATAGTTTCAGACCTAGCATATGCCTGGCACCTCTCCCCAGAATCCAGAATAAATAGAAATGTTATTTTGTGCCCTGAACCCTGACCCCTTTAGACTGCTGAGCCAGTAATCACCTCAGCGTTAGGGGTGAAGCCTTTTGGTTATGCCATCTGTTGGCCTGTTTGCCCTATTTGTGACACGAGTTAGGGGGGTTCCGGTTGCCAGATGATGCTGCTGGCTGGGGCATGGGTTGCACTTGTTTGACACAGAGGTTTGTTGCCTTCACTATGCCCTCTTTTAGTTTGGCCACTGTTCCTCCACCCTCTCCCCATCACCTCCTCCTGCCAGGTCATTTCTGAGACATTCACCCCTCTTTATAAAATCAGCCCTTCTGAAGTACAGGATTATCTCTTTTATGTGGCTGGATTCCACAGCTGTTCTTATGTTGAACCACACTGTACAATGACCACTGGTTCCCAGATGGCTTTACACCCTGATGGCTGCAGTACTGTTCCTGTTATTAAGCACCAGGTCGAGTATTGCCTTATCACAAATGGGTTCACTCACTAGTTGCCTGAGGAATGCCTTATGCATGGACTCCAGCACATCCTTGCTTTTGGCTGAAGTCGTAGTTAAGAGGCACCAATCTACATCCGGCAGATTGAAGTCCCCACCAGCAACACCTCCCCCTTTTCAGCCATTTTGCCAGTTGTTTCTAACACTTCCTTATCTAACTCCTCCCCCTGTAGCAGAGGCATGTAGATCACACATGTCTGAACAGTAGCTCCATTTCCTGACTTGAGAAAGACCCACAGCACCTCTGCCCCATCCCCAAATTCCCTGTTTCTGTTGCTTTTATGCTTTCCTTCATATAAAGCACCACACCCCCTCCTTTCCTTCCCACCTTGTCCTTTCTGAACAGTGTGTAATATGGTGTGGCCAAGTCCTAGTCACGACTGTCAGTGCACAATGACTCTGTAATGGCCACAATATCCAGGTCAGCCTCTGCCATGGTGGTTTCTAGGTCTGGGATCTTATTTACTAGACTTCTACCATTTGTATACATGACCTTCCAGATTTTGTTAGTTCTTTGCTTGTTGCTCCCCCCTTTTTCCTTTTGTTCCCCTGTCCCCCCATTCTTTGACTTCTTCCCCACGTTCTCCTTTACTAACCCCCTGTATCTTTGATTAACTTGCACCCTGGTGGGATTCTCTCCCCTCACGATTGCCCTACTATCTATCTCAGCCTATGGGGAGGGTCAGTTTCTGACTCCCTTTTTCCTCCACCCTCACAACTAGTTTAAATGTTCATTGAAGTAACATTTAAACTAATACAAAATCACACATGCCCCCACAATGCAAAGCATCATGGGCTACATATGTAAATCACCACAGAATATTATTCTGGTTGAACTTTAAGCAGAAATGCATGGTGCCGAAAGGCCTCTCACACCATTTGCAAAAGGTGACAACAGAAGACATAGACACGTGTTTCGTCCTACCAGGACTCATCAGTATGCCTCATCTGTTTGACACCCCAGTGGAATGAACCAGCTACCCTAAGATGGTCTATCTGGGTTATGTTGTGGTGAACCCAATTAAAACAAAAAACAATTTAAATGACAAAAAACCTCTGTGCTCAAGCACTGAGGCAATGGTTACCCCAAAGGGCATTTGGCTGGGAAGCCAAGTTTCAAAGAAATACAAAATCACACATGCCCCCACAATGCAAAGCATCATGGGCTGCATATGCAAATCACCACAAAATATTATTCTGGTTCAACTTTAAGCAGAAATGCACGGTGCCGAAAGGCCTCTCACACTGTTTGCAAAGGGTGACAACAGAAGACAAAAACACATGTTTCGTCCTACCAGGACTCATCAGTATGCCTCGTCATTTAAACTGTCCACTGAGGACCGTGGTTACCCTCCTGGATGAATGCAGACCATCACCTCTGTAGAGGCTCTTATCCTCCCAGGTGAGCTCCCCAATAAAGTCGTATCCCTCCTCTCTCATGAGCTGAAGGCCTTGATGCAGAGATCCCTCTCCTTCCTCCTATCATAGACAGGCAGCACCTCTATAAAAGCTACTGAGTGTGCTACCTGTCTAAGACCTTTTCCCAGTTCCCTAAACTCCCCCTGCACTATTCCTCCTGCATGTAACCCTGAGCAAGTCACTTAACTTCCCCAGTGCTCCTGGGTTGCCCCTGAAAACAGGCCTTGTGCCTAATGGGCCTTATCCAGTTACCAAAGAATTAAAAAAAAAACATGTGAACTAAAGTTTTGATGATAATCAGAAACATGAATAGATGATTGTGTATTGTTTATTGATAAGTGTGGATATATTAATTGTAATGTTATGCATGACAGCAAGCATATGGTCAAAATCATGACCCAAATATTAACCACAATTTCTGTAAACAAACATTATATTAACTTATTTTTGATTTTCTGCATATGCTGCACACACAAAAACATGTCCAATATCATGTGATGTCATTGTGAATTTATTGCCACAATATTCAATAACAGCATCAAATGGGATGTGTAGCAGTAGTGGACATCTTGATTTTTTTTGTGTGATTTTTAACGGCAAGACATAATGACTTGATAAGTAATTGCTTTCGTTTTTTACCTATAGAAAACCCGTAGCGTAATTTGCCACGATAAAGGAGTGTTTATTAAGGCAAACACATGCCAAGCTTTCTTTCTCCTGTGCACCAGTGTCAGCTGCCACTTTTTCACATCCCCCAAGCCAACCTAACACCCAGCGACCACACTGCCACTCTGACTTGGCAGTAAGTACATTTAAAAAAAAATTAAACAAACGGCTGGGAAAAAAACAATTGTTACTGCCTCCTACCAAAAGAAAAAAACAACCCTTCTTTCCAGCAGCCACGTCCCACCACTGACACTGCTGAAATCTGGTCAAACTACGGATGCATGGAGACGTCTTCTCTTTTTTATTTTATATAATTGCTGTGGCGAAAAAACGAAACCCAGCAATTATATAAAATAAAAAATGGGGTGGTGAATAAACTCGAATTTTACACACACTCTTGGTGCTGGATGCTGAGATAAACCCCTCGAGCTTCGCTCTCGGGGTTTATGTGGCATCCAACACCTCAGGCATGTGTAAAATTCTTGTTAAATTCATTACCATATACTTTATTCTAATTTTTAAATAGTCTTGTTCACTAATTCTACGATAGAGCAGTTAAGTAGTGCTCTATCAAACTGCAATAACGTTACATTAAACCAATAGGAAGCATTTTAGCATCTGGGTGACCAAGATGACTTCAGTGTCAGTCAAATACTTTTGAGCTTTTTGTACATCAATAATGCATGAAGGGGTCCGGCCCGCCGGCACAGCAGTAGGGCTACCGCTTGCGACGCCAGTGACCGGGTTCGGGAACTGACTCGGGCAGCTGGAGGGCCGGCTGGGGGGGGAGAAGGAGGACTGAGCACCCAGCGGCTGCTCTCCTCCTCCGGGTGGGGTGGGGATGCAAGTCCCGCTGTGATACTGCCACCTGGGTGACCACAGGTGGAGGTGCAGCAAGACTGCATGCAATAGGGTGGGAGGACGTCTGCCAGGAGCTGAAGCGTCAAGCACGTCATGACATGCTCCACCCCTAGGCTTCCCTAGAGTGCGGATATCCTGAGGGCAGGGAAGAAAAACGGAAAAATATCCTGCACCAGGTTCCCGTAGACGGGACCCGGTCGACCCGAGAACACCCATAACCAGGCTCCATAGAAGGAGCTGGCAGGCCTTCCGACACAGACTTAGGGACCATGGGAGGGGAATGTGGGTCCCCCCCTCTCAGCCCCGCCCAGGGGGTAAACCAAGGCAGGATGGGGACAGGCCGGCCAGCATCCGGAGGGAGGTACCTGGGGCGGGACTAGGGGTACATACAACCTAGGGATCCCAGAAGAGAGGACCTTGGTGCAGCGAGGAGGGTAGCAAAAAAAAAATAATGCATGAAGGAGAAAAACAAACATCACAGAACAATGTCTTCTGTTGTTGAAGGGAAACATCCTGATAGCAGAACTGCGGCACATAATGGTGAGAACAATATATTCTTAAATACAAAAAAATTTACATTAGATAAACATAGCATTTGACAGCAGATAAGGACCACTTGTCTGACCTAGTTTGCCCATTTTATCTACCTACTGTAACACTGCAGACCATATCTGCTCTCCGGCTTCCCCTCCCTTTGCTAACTGCTAAGGTTCCCTTATGTCTGTCTCATGCCTTCTTGACTCCCATTGAAGTTTTTGGCCCTACGACCTCTGCTGGGAGGCTGTTCCAGGCATCCACCACTCTTTCTGTAAAGAAGTACTTCCTCACATCTCCCCTGAGTCTACCCCCGTCCAGCTTCATATTATGTTCCCTTGTTCTGGAGCATATTCTTCTCTGAAAAAGGCTTCCCTCTTGAATCTGATTCATAACCCATGAGGTATTTCAAAGTCTCAATCATATCCTCCCTCTCCCTCCTTTTCTCCAGGGTGTACATATTCATTAGCTGTAAATCCATGGCTCAATCTTTATTTCATCTTTGTCTCAGTTTTATGCACGTATAAGCTATTTTGTGCTAGAATAGAACCTGGCACCAGCCAAGGAAGCAAGACCTCCACCTCCAGCTCCCAGTATCAGACTCTTGGGCTAGCTTAGAAACCAGCAGCAGCTGGACAACTTAAAAAGCAAGCCTGCATCTCCTCCAGCAACCCTGCCTTTTGTGCCAGCATAGCAGCCAGGCAGAAGCTGGACAACTTTAAAAACTAGCCAGCACCTCCTCCACAACCTGGTCTCTTATGCCACATAGAGCCCAGCAGCTGGGCAATGTAAAAAATCAAGATGGCTGGCGCCAGGCAATGGGGGAATTGCCTGGCATGTTGGCGACCCAGGTTCACACCCAAGCCCAGGATGACAAGAGCGGAGGCCGGCAGGGAGGGCTAAAAGCATCTGGTTGGATGCTCTCCTCCTGGTGGGGCACGAGTTTGCACCACCCTGGAGTAACTACTGGTGGCCAGTTGGTGCAACGCACATTCCGACGTGGGTGACCATGCACCACTTATGCATTCCGCCATGAACGCAGTGGCAGGCAACCACATTGTAGGTGGGGGGTGGGCAGGCAGAAAACAAGAAAATTGGCTGCCTGGCCAGACGGATGATGGCTGCCTGTCCACCGTCTGCTGCAAAGCCCAGAGCTGTCCGCGCTGACCCCCCCACCGAGCCCGGTGTAGATTGGAGGTGCCCGTTGGGCCATGTCTTCTCTCCCAGTGGTGCCCTGGGAGGGCCCCCCCTTGACAAAGGGATACGCTGAGTCAACCAGGCTGTGACGTTGGAGGGGGGTGGCGAGCTGGTGATGGGGGGGGTCTGGTTGTCGGGGCCCTTGGCAAGCCAAAAGGAGTGACTGGCCAGGAGGTGCTGGGGAGCAAAAATAATCAAGCCAGTACTTCCACCAGTAACCTGGGCTCTTGTGCCAGCCTAGCAACCGGCAGCAGCTGGACGACTTCCAAAACTAGCCAGAACTTCCTCCAGCAACTCAGACTTTTGGGCCAGTTTATAATCCGGCAGCAGCCTACAACCATCAAAATCAACCTCCACCAAGCCAGCCAGACCTCCATCCAGCAAGACCCAAGCCAATCACCCAACCTCAAGCCAGCCAACTCTCCAGACAGTCAGCTAGCACCAAATCAGCCATCCCCAAGCCAGGAAGCCTCCAGCCAGCTGAAAAGGCCTCCTCCTCCTCCCACTCCTCCAGCAAGGTCTTCCTTTGTCTACTGTGATGGTATGTGTTGCTCTGTCTGCTATCCAATTATTGTTTCCTCTGCTAACTTGGTTGTTCGTTCCATAGGACATCAAGGTTGATTTCAAGGTTGTGACCACTAAGACACTAAAACTTGCTTCCTTCTTCCCTTTTGTCTCCCTATTGCTACAGGTACTGGCAACCATTACAGGGACTACTAGCAAGCCATTCGGGAAGCCAGAGACCACACTCATCAGCCAGATGTCCAGCTAACCAGCCTCAAGGCAGCCAGCCTCAAACCAGCCCTACAGCCAGCCAGCCTCAAGTCAGTCCATCAGTCTTCCAACCAGCCAGACCCAAGCAAGGTAGCCCTCCAGCCAGCCAATAAAGTCTCCTCTTCCACCAAGGCCTTCTTTTGTTGGCTGCAATGATATGTGTTGCTCCATTCGCTGTCCAACTGTTGCTTGCTACTGATATTGCCAACCATCCTCAGCAGCCATCACAGGGATGACTGGTAAGCCAGTCATGAAACCAGATACCACAGTAGCCAGTCAGCCTTTCTGCAAGCCAGCTAGACTTCTTGCAAGCCAGCCAGGCATCCATGATCCAGCCAGCCCCCCAAAAAATCCTTCTGCTACTCCAGCAAGGCCTTTCTTTGTCTGCTGTGATGGTAAGTGTTGCTCTGTCTGCAGTCCAGTTGTTGCTTACTCTGCTAACTTGCTTGTTCTTCCCATAGAACATCAAGGCTGATTTCAAGGTTGTGACCACTGAGACACTAAAATGCACTTTCTTCTTCCTGTTTGTCTCCCTGTTGCTACACGTATTGCCAACCATCACGGGGTACTGGCAAGTCAGTCATGGAGTCAGGCACCACACTAACAAGCCCTCCAGCCCACCAGCCTTCCATCCAGCCAAGAAAGCCTCCTCTAGCAAAGCCTTCTTTTGTCTGCTGTGATGGTAAAAGTTGTTCTGTCTGCTGTCTAACTGTTGATTGCTCTGCTAACTTCCTTGTTCCTCCCACAGGACATCAAGGATGATTTCAAAGTTGTGACAGGCAAGACACTAGACTGTCTCTTGTTGCTACGGGTTTTGCCTACCGTCACAGGGACAACTGGCAGCCAGTCACAGAGCCGGACGCCACACTAACCAGCCACCCCTCCAGCCTCAAGCTAGCCTGCCCTCCAGCCAGCCAGCCCACCCCAAACCAGCAGCCTCCAGCCAGCCAGCCAAAAATGTAGTCTCCTCCTCCTCCTCCAGTAAGACCTGTTATTGTCTGCTGTGGTAAGTGTTGCTCCATTCGCTTTCCAATTGTTGCTTGCTCTGCTAACTTGCGTGTTCCTCCCTTAGGCCATCAAGGCTGATTTCAGTGATTATTATCAAGCTATAAGACCTAGAAATCAATGACATAGTAGTGACCTGGACTAGTAACAGGTTGAATGACAGATGACAGAGGGCAAGGATTAATGGCTTTATGTCAGAATAGGGAAAGGTCACCAGTGGAGTTCCACAGCAGACTGTCTTGGGATGGGCCCTGTTTAACATATACATTAGTGACATGAACAAGAACACTGGGTCATGGAGAACAAAGTCTGTAGATGATACCAAATTAGGAGCAGTAGTGGAAACAAAGGAACAGATAAAACAACTGCAAGAAGACTGCGATCATATACTGGTTTGGGTCCGAGAAGTGAAAATGACCTTTAATCCCCCAAAAGGTGTGGCAATTCACATGAGTATAAAAAACTGAGAAGCATAATACAAAATAAATGGTCATGTACTGCATGAAACCTAAATGGAGAAAGACCTGGGAGTCAATATATTGAACACCTAAGCATGTCAGATCCTTGTAACAAAACAGTTAGGAGGTGCGATCAAATAATTGGCTATATTAAAAGAAAGTTCACGAACTGGCAACAAAAGATATTACAATCCTTTTATAGGTCGCTACTGAGATTGTATATGGATTACTATGCACAGTTTTGAACACCATCCTCAAAGGAGATATTAAAAGAACCAAAGGGATTCAACATAGATTTACCAAACAGATTAAGGGAACTGAAGGATTAAGTTATGATAAGAGGTTAGCTAAACGAATTTTTTTTTTCACTGGAACAGAGAAGGCTTAGGGGAGATATGATCCTCATATACAAAGCCATGCTCAGTCAAGACTTGAGGGACTACTTAAAGAGAAATGTCCACCACTAAATGTCCCACACTGCACTCCTAAGTAGCAATTTTGCAAATAGATACAGTTTTTTAACTTACTGGACTTTCTGGGATTTGTATTTTATCTGGTTGATCCTGCTGTCTCTCCCAAAAGTGCCACTAGTGACGCATCCCACAAGCTCCCACGTCTGTCCAACATCTGAATTCTGAGCCGGAGAGCAGCTGCTGGAGTGTATATTGTGTGTCCTTATGGATGGAATTAATAATAGCTCCATTTTACGATTTACTGGTCTGGGTGCTATACCGAGACCAACAGCCCAGTTCATACAAGTCTGGCGATAAGGTGCAATCTCAAATATAATAAAAAATATTGGTCACAATTGTCACTGCTACTATACACTGCTGCTTTAAAAAAGCAATTTCATTTTTTTTTATCTACTGTACCTTACTCCTCTGACTCTGATCAGTGCCCTTCATCTCCTCTGCCCAGTCCTGCCCTGCCCTGCCACCTGCCATCCCTGGGATTTACCTTGCACCTGTGTGCCCCCATGAACGACTTCCCCCCTCCACACCATGGGAAGGGACGTTTTTGGGCCATTTTTACACTGAAACACAGTTTAGTGTCAGGGAGCGAAAGCCTCAGTCAGTGGTGTGGGATCTGCGATGGGTGGCATCCTGTGTGGTTGGGGACTTTCTGTTTTCTTTCCCCATCCCCGAGTGTCATGAGATGGTGCGTCTGATGTCAAGACGTCACAGCACCGATGCCCCCCTGTTGTGTTCTGGCTCCACAGCACTGCCACCTGTGATAACTCAGGGGGCAGTATTGTGACAAAGACCAGGACACCTCCCTTCCCCGAGGAGGCGAGCATCCACGGAACACTCAACCATCCTCCCCGGCTGGCTCTCCAGTGACCCAGGCACATTTCCAAACCTGGGTCACTAGTGTCGCAGGTGGTATAAGAGCACATTCTAACTTTTGAAAGAGAAAACGTTTTGAACAAAAGAAAGAAAGAATATATAGGAGAATATTCTTTGCTGAAATTCCCCACTCCGATTTCATCCTCCCCAAAAAATAGACGTGGGATGCCAGACGAGATCTAATTCAAGAAGGCTGTCATTTACTGTATGTCAGTATCAGCCTTTGAAGATCTGCAGTTTGGTGGTTCAGACCCTGCTGAATTAATTCAGCAGACAAAACCAAGATGATCAAAACAAAAAACAAGAAGAAAAATTAAGTTAAAAAATGTGAAGTATGTAATAAGGAAGTGTGATGCATGCTTAAACAGTGAAGTTATTCTGTTTTTTAATAATGACAATGATGGATACATTTTTAAGTTAAAGATAAAACTTCCTGGTCTCCAGTGCTATCACAAAAATAGCAGTGAACCTGTAAATCAAGCGTGGAGATTAGTGCCAGATTAGCTGTGTACGTTCCATTGATTCTTGTAAGGCTGATCTTCCTTCCAGCTACAAAGTAAATGGAACTCACTGAAGCCTGCACATAGCTGAAGTCACAAGCCATTGTGAGTTTCCTCCTTTTTTTAGGCAGGTTTAAAAACAAGAGGAAGAGCCTGCCATTGATCTACTAATCATGTGCTTTCCCATTAACATAATACAGACTGTAGTTACTTGGCTACCTTACAATTTCTTACTGAGCAAGGCTGGAAGAAACTATGGAAATGATTTTACCACAAGGGTTTTATTTTGTTTTTTATAGACCTGTCTCAGCAGATATAATTTATTTAATTGCAAAAAAAACTTCATTAATGCATCAGTTAGGGTTCATATTCAAGTGACAAAAGTATGGAATTTTGGTGTTAGGATTCAAACCATAACACCCCACCCCTGCAGCCAACCCTACCACCCCATCCCACCCTCCACAGACCAACAGGCGGCGGGGGTGTGCCTTGGGGTCATTGTCCCTAATGCTCATCCCATTCCATGTGTAAGTAAGCTGACATGGTACAGCATAGGAGAATATGGTGAGATTTAGGGCAGACTACCCCAAGGCACACCCAGATGCCTGTTGGTCTGTGGAGGATGGGGTTGGTGGGGTGTTAGGGTTTGAACCCTAACATCACATTTGCATACTTTTGTCAGTTTAATATGAACCATAAATGATGCATTAATGACGTTTTTTTGCAATTAATTTCCTTACTTTTTGAGAAAGTATAATCTTGCCCTTACGTGTTTGTTCCTGCACTCCCATCGGTCTATACGCTCCCATCTATCCATAAGTGTAGAGACATTATAATTGTAATTAACCTTCATCTCCCTGTGGGTCCCGTGACTGCTCCCATCTATTCATAAGTGTAGAGACAGAGTGCAGGGCTAGGGACATTCCAATTAACCCTTTTGCTGCAAATGGCACAATATCACAGTAAACTTAGGGGCATTGGAAACAATTCAACTGTGGTTGCAATCAATGCCTGGCAACCTGCATGCTTGCAGAGTACACCTAAAGGTGTACTAAGCTGCATTTAGCTAAAAATCCGTATCTCGAAGCGTTTTTGAGACATAGCCATCGCAAGGTACCTTGATCGCCACGATGTTATCCTATGGGAAACTTCGGAATGTTATAACTATGGAACTGATTTAAATTTTATCACCAAACCAGCAAAACGCACATCCATGGGGCAAGCCCTTTCTACCCTGCAAATTTCAGCTGAAAAGTCATAACCATTTATTTGCAGAGAAGTGGCAAAGAAATGGAATTATTTTGAAAGTAGTGCCTCAAATTGTGACAGTTTCACAAAATTTGTGAAAGCTTCTGCAAAAAGTGTAGCAAATCTGTGGCAGTACGAAAATAGTTTCACGAAACAGCGTCACAATTTGCAACAGATTCGCAAAAGGCACATCTATGGGGCAAGCCCTTTCTACCCTGCAAATTTCAGCCCAAAAGTCCTAACCATTTATTTGCAGAGAAGTGGCAAAGAAATGGAATTATTTTGAAAGTAGTGCCTCAAATTGCGACAGTTTCACAAAATTTGTGAAAGCTTCTGCAAAAAGTGTAGCAAATTTGTGGCAGTACGAAAACAGTTTCACAAAACAGTGTCACAATTTGCAGAAATATTGTCACAAATTTGCAACATTACCAATAGCCGATTAAAAAAAAACCATGTTTCTGGCCAGTATTTTTAAAAACTAATGACAGAATCGTATTCCCCAGGCCCTGATTAGGTAAACACAACTGTTGGTGATTATCCAGGGGCAGTATTTTTTTAATTATTTAATTTTTTCCACATCGCTAACTGAAAACAAGTTGGAAGAAGCACAACACTACTTTCCTATTTGCGAAAGCAAAAAATGCTTTCACGAAAACAGAAACTGCTTTTGTACGGCACATATATTTTTTCCCATAGCAAATAATGGGAAACTTCAAATGTTAATAACTTCTGAACAAATTAATATTTTTTCACCAAACCTTCAAAAGGCACATCTGCAGCCCAGAACCCATATACCCTAACAATGTCTGACTCCCAAGCCCTTTCGGAGATGCAGCTGAGCAAACAATTAGCACCTAAATGGTAAATTACACATTTGTTGGCACTCTGCAGCTCTGCAACCACACCACCGACCGGAACAAAACTTGCCAGATCCAAAGACCAATGGTACCTGATGGTGCATGAAAACTTTTGTGCACATCAGTCATGTGGTTGCAAAGTTATTAAAGTGCAAAATGTTGGGTTTAATATAGACGTAACCGTTGAAACCTAACTATACTGGCACTACCATGCCACTATAATACTAACTCAGGACTTACGTTCTCTGAGCCTCTTACGACTCAGCGGACTCCACAGGCAGAGCTGCAGCTACAGGAATTTGCCTTCGTCGCTACTCCTGGGTCAGAGTATCCGGTTTTGCTCAGGATGAGCAGTCCCAAGATCTTAGATGCTCCTTTCAAGGGACCTGTGCTGTTTGGCGAGGATTCTCAAAACATAATCACTTGCCTACAGGAGTCTGGCAAGGCTTTGCATTCGGTTCAAATGTTATACTGATCTCAGCCTAAATCCTTCCAGTGGCAATCCTTTCGTCTCTGCTCCAAACAGCAATCCAGGGGCCAGCAACCCAGAAGTGCCTTTAAAAATAAAGCCACTGGAGGTTTAGCCCCCAGAACATCCCAGGCCACACTGCCTGTTCCCGGTGACTGAGCCTCACGCCTTATCTGACCCCCCTTCCCAGCCAAAACCCTGGGGGAGGCGGGGGGGTCATTTCTCTCTTTTTGCAGAGGGCCAGCATAGAATAACCTCAGATCTTAGGGTTCTTCACTTAGTGGAAAAGGGGCACACTCTAGAATTCTTGGAGATGCCCCTGCACAATCCCCCAGTACCCTCAGGCCCATATATTACCTTCAGGCCTCTCATGCAAGAAGAGATCCAGGCACTCCTGTGAAAACAGGCCATAGAACCCGTCCCACTGGCACAACAAGGGAAGGGCTTCTATTCTCATTACTTCCTGGTCCCAAAGAGAACCAGAGATCTGTGTTCCATCCTAGACCTCGGCCACCTGAATCAGTACACAGAATACAAAAGATTCAGGATCGTCACTCTTCCTGGCCACCTTCCCCTCCTACATCAGGGGGACTGGATTCGTTCCCTGGACATACAGAACACATACCTTCACATCTTGGGTCTCCCCACCCCATAGAAGGTTCTTATGCTTCCACTTCCAAGGAAACCATTACTAGTTCAGGGCCCTGCCATTCAGCCTTTCCTCGGCCCCTGAGTCTTTACAAAGTGCCGCGCAGTAGTAGCTGCAACCTTATGGAGGGAAGGCCAGTATGTCTTCCCCTTACCTGGACGGTTGGCTTCTGACAGCTCCCACCAGGTGACAGACTTTAACGTGGTAGTTGAACCTCTCCAACCTCTCCTAAGGGGTCCATTTTCAGATGGAGTTGCCTTGCCAGATCCTGACAAGGGACACATTGGGACAGGGCTGGGGTGCCCATCTGGTAGGCTGTCAGACTCAAGGGACCTGGTCACCACAGGAGCAGCATCTCCACATCAGTGTTTTGGAGATGTGGGGGATCCTGTACGCCCTGCAGACCTTTCAAATGAACCTGCTCCTAGACCCTCTTTTGATCCAGATGGACAATATGTCAGGGGTCTTTTACATAAACAAGCAGGGGGAATACATTCTTACCCCCTCTGCAGGGGAGGCCATGAGAATCTGGTATCGAGCCATAGAGCATCACCTGGACCTGACTGCTGTGCATGTTCCAGGTGTTCAAAACACCTTGGCCGACAGCTTAAGCTGGTCTCGGTCCAAGGCCCACAAATGAGAGCTTCTTCCCTCTGTGGTCAAAGTTCTCTTCAGCAGTAGGGGTTCATCCAAAGCTGGACCTCTTCACGTCACCATCCAATGCAAAACTGCCCAGTTTCTGCTCACTAGATCCAGGGCCTGGTGTTTTCTGGTGAGACGTGTTGTCCCTCTCCTGGACAGGGAGGTTTCTGTATGCCTTCCCTTCCTTTCCATTGCTGCAGAGAGTTCTTCTCAAGTTGCAGTCAGAGGGAGTAGAGATGATCCTGATCGCCCCTTATTGGCTGCACCAGATATGGTTTCCACTCCTCCAGCAACTTGCAGTGGAGTCTCCAATTTCCCTGCCCCTGTGCTCAGATTTGCTCTCCCAGGAGCAGGGCACTCTGGTCCATCCAGACCTTAAATCACTACACCTTCATGCATGACTCCTGCAGACTTAGCAGTTACCCAATTCAGGGACTCTCCCCAGGTGGTAGACGTCGTAGTGGCAGCTAGGAAACTTTCCAATACAGCCACCTATGCTGTGAAGTGGAAGCAGTTCTGTATATAGGCCACCGCTCGTCACCTGAATCCCTTCACTTGCCTGGTGAATCTTGTTCTAGAGTGCCTCCTTTCCCTGTTGGACTCGGGTCTGAATTACTCATCTCTTAAGGTGCACTTATCTGCCATCTTTGCTTACCATGCATCTATTGAGGGTAAGACTCTTGCCCAGCTGGACCTCTCCCTAACTTTCTTGCGGGCATTCTGCATCTGAAACATCCTATCTGGGACCCTGTCCCTCTCTGGGACCTTTTGTTTGTTTTGGAAAAGCTTACGTTGCCTCCCTTTGAACTTGCTGCTAGCTGTGAGTTATGATTTCTGTCGTGGAAAGCATTGTTTGCTATTACATCTGCTCGAAGGATTTCTGAGCTTCAGGCTCTGATGCGTAAAGAACCTTATTTAGTTTTCCACAAGGACAGGGTGTCCTTGTGGACTAATTCTAAGTTTCTTCCTAAGGTGGTGTGAGTTTACCCTGAATCAAGACATCCACAAACCAGTGTATTACCCAGAGTACTCGAATCGAGGGGAGGCCTTACTGCATACTCTGGATGTCCACCGGGTGCTTCGCTATTATTTAGATTGCACCCGTGCCATGAGAAAATCTTTTTTTTTTCTTTTTTTTTAACTTTATATTTTATTTTATTTTTCATTCTCCTTTAATTACAGGATCTTACAAACAATAAAAACTTATTTACAAGTACAAATGTCAGATTTAATTACATTGACTTCACAGACAGAACCACAGAGAAAAGACAGTGGAGGGCAAAAGACCAAGACAGTTTCCTTTCTTTTCCCCCCTTCCTCTCTTCCTACCCCTGCCTTCCCCCCTTTCCCTCTCCATCTCCTCCCCTCCTCTACATGGGCACTGGGGATCAGGCAAACCTTATTTAAGGGGAATTTAGAGTGTTCAGCTCTTCTAGAATTTTAATCTTATACATATATTTAATTGTAAATAATTAATTATTTACAGTATGAGGTCTTCATTCCTTTCCGTATTTCCCCCTTCATGCTCTACACCCCGGATGTGACTTCTTTTCTATGCTTTGTTTCCTCTTCCCCTCTTATCCTTTCCTTTCCTTTCCCCCCTGTCCAATCCCCCCCTTTCTACCTTCTTCCCCCTTTTTCTTTTCCGTCTCCTATCTCTGTTTCCCTTTTCCCATTCACCTTTCCTTTTTTTCCTTTCCTCCACTTCCCCTATCAATGTCTCCTATATGAATAGCTACACAGTGCCAAAGTGCTTTCACCCAGTTTGCTCTCAGGGCACAAATGTGGAGTTATGTTTCATTATGTACAATACCCATTTTCTCCGACTAACTTCAAATCGCTCCCCTTGGTGGCGAATCCAGGCTGTAATCTTCTCCATCCTATAAATCTTGTTCATCATGTTTTGCCACTCCTTAATTGTTGGAATGTCCGCTGACAACCAATGTTTTGTAATCGCTTTTTTTTTGCAGCTAAAATAGCTACTAACATAATTTTCCTAGATTTTAATTCCCTGTGCCTGTCTGCATAATCATTAAAAAGAAATAACTCCCCGGTGATTACTATCGGGGAAGAAAACAGTTCTGTTAAAGCTTCTTGTAATTTATCATGAAAAGGTTTGAGCTGTGGACATGTCCAAAATATATGCCCATGGGTGGCCGGTGAGGTACCACACTTCCTCCAACGAAGTCCCCCAAACACTGGGGTATACTTCAACTGTACTGCTGGAGTTATAAAGAACCTAACAGACACCTTCCAATTAAACTCTTTCCAGTAAGGGGAGGCTGTAACTGTGTGTAATTGTCTAAGGTTCTGTTCCCAAATTTCAGATGGGATCTCCAATCCCAAATCTGCTTCCCATTTCTGCTTTATATAGCGTGTTGTGTTTTTCTTTAAGCTCATTATAGCCTTATATTTCTGGGATGTCAGGTGTGTCAGGGGGCCTTACCTTCTAGTGCTTTCCTTATAAGGTCAACAATGGGGGCGCTATAGTTCTGAACTAGATTTTCCTGTGGGAGCTTCCTAACAAAAGCTGCCACTTGCATATATCTGAATCTGTCCTGCAGGGTTAGATTATATCTTCGGGACAATGTTTCAAAGTTGTTTAGGATGCCATTCTCCAGTAAATGCCAGACTATGATAATACCTTGTTTTTCCCACTTTCTAAAGCCACTGTCTAGAGTAGCAGGTCTAAACTGCGAATTTCTGGCTAAAGAGAAAATCAATTCTCTAACTGTATAAAATTGCTTCGATGCAATAAACTTATTCCATGATACCAGGGTGCTGATTGTGTATGGGTTGTCCGTCTGGCTCAATGGTGAGGGTCTAGGAGAGGAAAGGAGAATCTGATAGGGATTAGCTATATCTTCTGCTTTAACCTCTATTTCTCTCCATTTTGCATAGTAGGTTTTGTGTAGCCATAAAAACAACACTCTTAATTGTGCTGCAATATGGTAATTTCTAAAGTCCGGAAGTGCTAGGCCTCCATCCTGTTTTGGCAGCTGTAAAGTGATTAAATCTGATCCGTGGGCGATTGTTGTTCCAAAGGTATCTAGAAATTTTTTTGTTTAATTCTACATAGAATTTTTCTGCAGGGTTTATAGGTATCGTCTGTGCTAAGTATAATATTCTGGGTAACAGATTCATTCTAACTGCTTCTACCCTTTGTATTAATGGAATTGGTAATTTCTTCCACCTTTCGAGATCCTTATATATTGTATCTAATGGGGGACATAGTTGTATTCATAAAGTTTAGTTGGATCTGGAGTTAGATTAACCCCCAGATACTTTAAGGATTTTAGTTCCCATTTAAATGGGAATTGGTTGGTTGTTCTCTGCGAGGGGGTATAATTTATTTGAAGGACCTCTGTTTTATAAGTATTTAGCTTGTATCCTGCCACTTTACTAAATGATTCTACCATCCCCCAAAGTGGGGGTAGAGATAATTCTGGATTTGTCAGATATACCAATAGGTCATCTGCGTATAACGCAATTTTGTGTATATCCCCTTCTATTTCTAGACCTCCTATATTTCTGTCCTGTCTTATTGCTTGTGCCAAAGGTTCTAAATAGATTGAGAACAACAAGGGACTAAGAGGGCAGCCTTGTCTTGTGCCTCTTAATAAGTTCATTGGAGGGGCTATTGAGCCGTTTATACATATATAAGCCTTCGGTTGACTATACATCGCTTCTATTATTTTGACGAAGGACTCCGCAAATCCCATTGCCCTTAAGGTCACATATAAAAAGGGCCACGCCACCTGGTCGAAGGCCTTCTCCACGTCCAGGCTCATTAAGAGGAAAGGGGCCCTTGACCGGGCAGCATGATGTAATATGTGTAGAGTTCTTTTGATGTTGTCTTGGGTCTGCCTCATTGGGATAAACCCACACTGATCATGATTGATGATAGTGCCCAGCATTCCCTCCAGTCTCTGTGCATATATTTTTGAAAAGATCTTATAATCTATATTTAAGATCGATATTGGTCTGTATGAGGCACAGATCGTTTGGTCCTTTCCTGGCTTGGGGATACTGGCCACTACCACATAGTGCCAAGAGGGCGATATAGCCTCTTCCCCTGCGATACCCCTATATGTTTTCAAAAGTATGGGCTGTAATGCCCTTCTAAATTGCTTAAAAAATTCTCCGGAGTAGCCATCTGGGCCCAGGCTTTTCCCATTTTTTAAATTTCTGATTGTTGTTTCAAGTTCCGCCTCTGTGATGGGGGCTGTGAGCTTTGCCCTCTGTGTTTCAGTTATTTTGAGTAATTGCAATTGTTCTAAAAAGGATCAAATCCCATCTTCTGCGACCTTATGCTCTGGGGAATAAAGATTTGAGTAAAATTGCCGGAAAGTCTCCCTGATCTCTACAGGGTCATTTGTCTTACTAGCCAGTGCTTCTGAGTAAATTTGAGTGATCGAGGTCTGCGCAGTTTTCAGCCTCAGTCGGTGTGCCAATATCCGGGCAGCTCTAGGGCCCCCTTCATAATATCTTTGTTTTAGGTGCTGTAGGGCATGTTCCATTTTTAAGTCTAAGTGTTCCTGTATGCGTTGCTGTGTAGCGGCTAGTAGGGGGTATACAGCTTGGTCTCCCCTTTGATGTTGGTCCTGTAAGTCTCTGAGCTGTGCCTGTAAGTGTTGTAATGTTTCCTCCTGTTTCTTTTTATAATGTGTGACGTATTTTATCACCTCCCCCGTAGCACTGCCTTCAAGGCGTCCCATTGAATACTTGATTGGATTTCCTGATTCTCATTTTCTTTTAGAATTTGTGGAATAAGTTTTTCCATTTTCTCCCTAAAATCCGGAAGGTTCAATAAAAAGTTATTAAATCTCCATAAAGTGTTTTTTTTCCTTTTGCCATCTCAGTGTTAATTCAATCATGCAATGGTTCGAGGGTGGGAAAAATGCATTTCACATTTCTGGATTAGGTGAGCATACTCATTAGAAATGTGTATATAGTCTGTTCTGGTGTGGATCCTATGTGGGGCTGAATAATGGGAATATTTCCTTTGCGTGGGATTCTGCTTCCTCCACATATCTATCCATTTAACCTGTTTCATATAGGATACAGTTGCTCTTTGAGCAGTAGTGTGTCTTTGTGGGTTGTGGTTTGTTGTATCTCTATTCTCATATACCATGTTATGGTCCCCCCTCCCCCCATTATTAGTATTCCTTCCTGGAATGTTGTAATGCTCCGGAGGAGAGTCATGGCTGACTGCCTCTCTATGCCTGGCGGGAGGTATAAGCTGGCCACTGTTATCAAAGTACCCTCTAGTTCCCCTTTCACTATTGCCAGTCGTCCTCCTGGATCTGCATAAGAAGCCTTTACCTGAAATTGAGTGGTTCTTGACATTAGTATGGCTGTACCTCTTTTCCCCTGTTTATATGAGGAAGAAGCAACGTGCAGGTAACCTTGGCGTGATAATTTTTTATGTTCCATTTGGGAAAGATGAGTTTCCTGCATCAATATAAAAGTTGGGTGTTTTTTTTTCATTAATGTGATCGTTTTGTACCTTTTCACAGGATTATTTAAACCGTTCACATTACATGAACATATCACAATTTTACCCATGGGGACATGTATCACGGACTGCTGGCTGTGTGGGGTTTTCCTTGTCTGCCTTGCATATAGCCTGTCTGCAGTGATGCATCAAGTGTGAACTTCTGCATGTCTGAATCCTTATTTCCCACCTCAAAATTAAAGTTATCCCTATATTAACTAACCTATTCCTTAGGGTTCCCTGGATATCGCTTTCATCTGACATATGTGCCATCAGTCCTAACAAAACAAACATGAACTGTAACATTAACAATAACATATTACAACTATTATACATAACCATACTCCCAAGGTAGAAGGGCAAAAATCTATGCCCTTTTGAAGGCCAGGGATTGACCCAAGTTAATTGGGGGACCTGACTAAGCGGCAGCGTGTTGTCATCTCGCTCGTAGCCTCTTGGGTCAGCACATGCTGACTCCCATTCGGTGGATTGCCGACCGATGTGAAGAAGAATGAAAACCAGCACCACTGTAGAAAAACTGCTGGAATTACTTTTCCTCTCCATAGTCGTAGTAACCCCCATGCAGAATATCCCTCTCCAAACTGGAGGAGGGAAGTAGACCGTTATTTGCAAAAATTATTATTTTAGTTTGTGATCCAGCTCATGGTGCATTTTCATCCTTCTGCTCTACCCTAGCTAGACATTCTTACATTCTTTATGCCTTGTGACCCATGCACCGCTATTCAAAATTCATAGCGGCAAGAGGTGTCATCAGTCGGACCATTCCGGTTAGAATTACCTTCTACCCCATGTTTTAACAATAACCCTATTGCAAGCAGTTTTAAATTTCTTCTGAGTATTCCACTAGATTGGCTATGTGTATAAAGACCTCAACGATTTCACTGTTTCTCAAGTCTCTAGTCTGAGGAATTTTATATTCATTAAAGCAGCAGTACTATGGAAAAAATAATAGCGCCTTTTTGACAGTTTATTCCCTGTGCCCTGCTAATCATATACCTGGTACTCTTTCTCGCTGGCATTGTACTATTGACGAGTAATTTGCTCAGTTATTCTGTTTTTGTTTACATTTCTGCCACTAAGCATGTTGCACTGGAACCCCCTCTGCTGCCAACTGCACATGTTTATGAGTTGCAGGGACATCGGGAATGGTCAGTAGACGGCCCCTCTGCTGTTGTCAAAAGATGTGATGCAACCTGAAGAAAAAGCGCAGCTGAAATCAGTCAGCCGCCATATTTGTTGTAGCACTACAACACTTCAAATAAATTGCAAATATCTAAAAAACTAAAGACGACTGGAAAAAAACATTTACAGGTATGGAAACTGGAACTTTGGCCACATGCTTACAGCCGAAAAACAGAATTTTAATAGGTCACTTCCTGATTTCGTAGTACTGCTGCTTTAAGTCCATCTCGTTGTGGATGCAAGGTTACCCCTCAGAAATTCCTAGTTATAGTTCTCTTTCTAGCATGGGAAGTTACTCGTTCTACCACCCCTAGTCTCTCACTTAATTAATAAAGGCATCGACTCACTGCACTGTTTCTTTCTTTCAGGTTAGTCCTTCTGCTTCCTCTGCTGTCGTATGGGTTTTCTTTGGAGTCGTGATGTCAAGTAGGAGCTTCTGAATATCTTGAATTGTTGCTGGAGCTGAACGCTTTCCCTGCGACTGCGCGTTATGCCTGCTTGCTGATTGCCACTGCGATGGTTGGGGCCTTCTGAGCCCGTCGACCTTTTGGATTTCCGTTTCCCATCCTCTGTCCATTAATGCCTGTTTCGCTATTTCTGAGTCCGGGTAGGTTTCCGTTCCTGTGTTCCAAAAAATTTTTAGTTTCGAGGGATAAGGAGTTTGAAAACGGATCCCTTTAGCTCGCAGTATTTTTAGAATCGGGGTGTATGCTTGCCTCTGCTGCATTATCACCGTGGGATAATCTTGATCGAAAAAAAGGCGGTTTCCATTATATTGTACCTGTTTCTGTTGCCAGGCCTAAGGATGCGTTCCTTATCTCTGAAGCTAGAGAATTTGGCTATGATGGACCGAGGCCTTGATTTAGGGTCCATTGGCTTGGGCATTAACGCTCGATGAGCTCTTTCTATTTTAAAGGTGAAGGATTGCGGCAAATTTAACGTGTGTTTCAGCAGGTCCACTAAGAAGTCTTCCATTGCCCCTTCCTCTGTGCCCTCCGGTAACCCATAAATTCGGAGATTATCTCGACGTGACCTCGCATCCAAATCCAAACATTTAGAGGCCGTTTGTTCTTGTTGGTCTATTAGGTATTGGACTGCTTTTGTAAGCTGCATTAGACCATCCTCTGTTGTTGCAACCCTTTCCTCCGTTGATTGAACCCTGGTCTCGAGTTTTGTAAGCTTTGTATTTAGTTTCGAGAACTCTTGTTGATTTTCATTTCTGAAACTTTTAATTTCTGCCATTATCATCTCAAAATGGGACCTTGTCAGCCTTTCCTGCTCTACATCGGTATCTGTGTCTGTTCCAGTCATGCTAGTCGGGGAGGCAGTTTGGCCTGGGGTTGCATCAGCTGCCTGACATCCGCGTCCATCTGCTTTCGATTTTCGCTGTTTCGAGCTGGATCTGCTTTTCTGAGAGTTTCCACTGTTTTTAGAACTCATAATTTATGTTTTTGAGCTTTCTGGTCTGCGTGGAAGCTATTTTTGGTCTCTGCATTGGAAGCGCATCAGTTTCAGTTGGTCATCTCGTTGATGACGTCACCGGAAGTCTCATCTTTTTTTTTTTCCCCCAACTTATTTTTTATCCACTCCTACTGTCCCTTCCATCCACCACTCCTTCCGTCCTACAAGGAGTGACAACCTCCCAACCTCTATCGACCAGCTTGGTCTGACTCTAGAGTGCCACACTGCCACTGGGGCCCTTGACAGCCCAGATTACCCCCCGGGCGGGGCAAGGAGAGAATCCACCTTTACCCCTCTTTCCCCTGTGGCGAGCTGCACATTGGGGTCTGCCCCTGGTTGGTGGGTGGTGATACAGGCTCTGGAGGACTTCATCTAGGCAACTGGAGGGCATTTTCCTCCAAGTAGTTTCCCCCCATAACTCCGCCCCCTGAGACGTCGGCGCAGAGAGTCTGCATGCTGACGCACACTCCTCTCAAGCGCCTAACGACGTCCCCCCTCCCTGGCTCTGGTAGATGAAGCCGCAGAGCCCCTCGAGAGTCGGTGCATCCACCGACCCTCTCAGGATGTCAGGCGCTCCAAAGCGTCCCTGGCATCCCACCCCGAGGGAGGAGAGCATCCGTTGGGACGTTCCATCCTCCCTCCCCAGCCGACCCCCGGCGATCCGGGTCCATTCCCAAACCTGGGTCGTTGGCATAGCGCGAGGTGTGGCGTCCAGCGCCTCAACCCTCAGTGCCACCGGGCTGGCCGCCATTAGAAAATCTGATCAGTTTGTTTCTTTCACCCCTAGAAAAGAAGGGGCTCCTATTTCTAAAGAATGTTTGTCTAAATGGTTAGTCAATTGCATTGTCTATTGTTACCGCAAGTATGACAATCCTTTATCAGGCCCGGTTAAAGGCCATTCTACCGGGGCATGACTGCTTCGTTTGCCTCCTTCAGGAATGTGTCCATTGCTGATACTTGTGCAGTGGTCACTTGGAGCTCTGTCCACACTTTCATTCGGCACTACAGTCTGGACATTGTATTCAGGCATAGGCAAGCTTTGGACTTGCGGTTCTGCAGGGCCTGCTCTCTTGAGAACCTTACTCTGGCTTTTACCTCCTCCAAGCTGACCGGGGTCAGTCCTTACACTGCTTGGGACTCACTCCTAATGGTGTCGCCTGCTGCAAAAGGCCCTTCGAACTGAGATAGTACAGTTATGTAAGAACTTACTGTTAACAGTAGATCTTCGAGAGGATCTCTTACAGCAGGCGCTGCTTTCCCTCCCTCCATCCCCCCTTGTGACTACTTCTTCATCTTTTTTACCTTTCTTTCCTCAGTGTAGAGGAACCATCTTGGTTTTCCAATTTCTGTATGTGCTGGGGTCTCTGGCAGGAGAACTGAGCTTGGGCTGGGGGGCTACCCCTTTTATACCATAGGCAGACGTCACCGGGATCCCCCATTATATACTGCTAGCTAGGAGTTTTCCGTGGGGTCCTGGTGCCTGCTGGCTTCAGTCCTAATGATGTTGCCTGCTGCAAGAGCTCCTCTTGAAGATCCACTGTTACAGTAAGTTCTTATGTAACTGTACTTTCCCATGCTGTACTGGAAGCACTACCCTCTCCCCACTGATAACAGTGTGCTTCCCCATTAAACATTTTTAAGGAACTCCTGACAATTATGGAGTACCTAGCTGTTGAACTGGTGTAGGCCCACTGGTGTTGCAGGTGGCTGGCCGGCATTGTATTTACTGGATTAATCGGGACAAAAGAAGGCACTAGGCCCATCGGGATTGTCCCTTGCAAAAGTGGCTCATTTTGAATGTAAGGAATTCAACCATATAACTGGTAACTGGGAAAGACACACTTTTGTTTCCAGGTGCAACCATGGGAAAGGGAAAGGGGGATAGGGGATACAGTAAATAAAAAACAGACAGTCTATCGGCGCAGTGGTAGTGCTACTGTTCACAACACCGGCGAGCCGAGTTTGGGAATGGGTGTGGGAAGTCGAGGGGCCAGCTGGGGAGAGGAGGCTTGAGTGTCCCAGTGGACACTTACCTCCTTGGGGGAGGGGGAAGGCTCCATCCTCCACCACAGTACTGCCACCTAGGTGACCACGGGTGGTAGTGAGGCTGGTAGATAGATGGTAGGGCAGGGGATGTCGCTGACATCAGCAGACAGACGCACGCATGGGTGCATGTGGGGCTCACATCGACATGCACTTAGAAGTCATCTCCGGGGGAGGAAACAAAGGAAAATTGCCCCAGCACCTCTGTGATGACAGCCTGCAGGAGCTCCCCAGGCCCACATTACCTGCTGGACTTCGGTGGTTGCCTGGATGAAACGAAGAATGTTGGGGGACTGACCCCACCCTGACCCTGCTGGGGGGCATAGCCAGAGCTCCATGGAGGTGAGTGATCGCAACCAAGGGGCTTGGGGGGACTGCCCATGGAGTCTGAGGGTAGGAGGAGCCTGTGTGAAGGGGGGGATAAAAAGAAATTGAGGCCAGCCCAGTGGTGCTGAGGGTTGAGGTGCTGGGCACCACACCTTGCGCTTCGCCAGTGACCTGGGTTCAGGAATGGACTCGGGCCACCGGGGGCCAGCTGCAGAAGGTAGGATTGAGCATCCCCATGGATGCTCTCCTCCTCCAGGGGGGGTGCAGGTTACAAGGTAGCAATGCCCACATGCGTTGCCACTGGTGGAAGCACAGGCGGTAAGGCATAATGACTCCCTATAGAGGGAGCCAGGGTAGGCATTGCGGATGCTTGACAGCAACGTGCATAAGCATGCTGCCTGTCTGGACCCAAGTCCTCTGCTTCAGTGCCTTCAGGGGGTTGGGACCGGGAGAAAAAACAAAGGCAAAAAATCTCCCGGTCTTGTGTGGAATGACGCTGGGTCCATGCTACATCGGGACCCAGCTGAAAAGACCTGATTAAGATACAGTAGTCCTCAGGGCAGAGACCTGGAGAAAGTATAAAACAAATAAATAAATAAATTGAGAAAAAAAAAATCAAAAACAGTAATAAAGAAGCATTCCAAAAATAAAGTGCAAACAGTGAACAGTTCAATAAGGTGCAAATGTAAATAACAAAAGCAGCATTCCAGCAGAGGGAGTATACTAGGAGTTTATACTAGGAATTTATTAGATGTACAGTAGGCTGTTGGCCCATGGTCATACATCTCTAGCGAGGCTGGGTACTATTTACCCAAATCCGGTAGGAAATAGTGAGTTTAGATTTAAAAAAACTAAAGGAATTCGCTTCAACCATGTCTCTTGGGAGGGAATTCCTTAAAGGTATTATTCTTTGTGTGTAAAAGAATCTTCTGTTGTTACTTTAAGGATATGTTAACATTAGTTGATGACTGTGACTCCTTAAACAAAAGTCCCTGTTCTTTACCAAACCTAGGTCAGTCATATGTTGTTTATCTCAAGACATGTGGAACATTTGTAACAGGGCCCCTAGTTCGCTTAAGTTCCAGTGGATACAAATTTAATTCGGTCAACCTTTGCTCATAATTCATGTTATGCAGACCATCTATAAGTCTGGTGACTCTTCTCTAGACTCCCTCCAACCTTATAATGTCCCTTTGAAGGTAAGGGTGCCAGAGAGGTGAACAGTAATCCAAGTGGGGTCTTACATATGCCCTACACAGTGGCAGAATGCATGCCCTAGTTCTAGATAAGAACACCTTTTTTATGCACCCTATGATTTTATTAGATTTAATGATCACCTCACTGCACTGTTTACAAAATTTGAAGTCACTAGAAATAATGACCCCTAAGTCCTTTTCAGAGTCAACTGATTTGAAGAACCTCACATTCAGAGAGTAATTATTATTATTGTTACAGTCTCCTAAAAGCATGACGAGACGTTTGTCTATGTTGAAAGTCATGTCGTTAGACCTTGCCCGGTCTTCCAAGAGTAGTAAATCTTTTTTCAGAGATTGTACTTCTTGGTCGCAGTTAAGTTTTGCAGCTATTTTTGTGTCATCAGCAAACTTGATTGAAAAATTAGTAAGTTCATCAGTCATATCTGAGATAAAGACGGAAAATAACACTAGTCCCAATACATAGCCCTGTGGTAGCCCACTGGTAACTGGTCAAACTCCAGACAAATAACCTCTAATACACACACTCTGGGTTCTGTTATTTGGCCATGCCTTCACCCATCTCACAATTGTATTATTTAATCCCATACAGTGCATTTTTTTTTTCTATCATGATGAAGTGTGGGACTTTGTCGAAAGATTTACACAGATCCAAGAAAACAATGTCCACAGGTAATTTTTTTTTTCCAGCAGGGCACTCGCTCTCTCATAAAAGACTAAATTACTAGTGAGACAGGATCTATGATTTTTAAACCCACGTTGAGTGTTATGCTCAAGTTTTTTATTACTGATTTCCAGTTCGAGTCTATCCTTAATGAGGGATTCAAGAGTTTTACCCAGGATATTTGTTAGACTGATAGGCCTGTAATTAGCCATATTCCCCTGATCGCAATTTTTAAAGATGGGTGTCACAGTTGCGGTTTTCCAATTAAGCAGGACTTCCCCTGAGGTAAGAGACATATTGTAAATTCTACGCAGGTGGTTTATTAACCAGGTGGCCAGTTATTTTATTAATTTTGGGTGCAGTTTATCAGGCCCCGGGAATTTATTTGTTTTGATTTTCATTATTCTGTTTCTTATTTTGTCTTTTGAAATTCCTGGTAATGTCTCAGTTTGGCAAATCCTGTTACATAATGCTATTTTAGGGTGCCCTGTGCTGAAAACAGAACAGAAGTACATATTAAATTCATGGGCATGAGGCAAAGGGAATAGGCGAGAGGAGTGTGGCTAGGTAAGATGATAGAAATCCAAACCAATATATGGAGATGATGTTGGTGCACTCTAAATTACATACAGTATCAGCAATGCTCAGTGAGCACAGATAAAACCCAAAGGCAATGCAACTGCAAAATAGCTAAACCTCAAATAGAGGTATTTGTAACTCCCCAGTTAGCTGTCCAACCAATCCCAGATAAATGATTTCTGAACTATTTTTATGCAAGTTTCTGGTTGCAGGAGCAAGCCCTGAAAATACTCACAGTTTCAGTGTACACAGGATCCTCCCTTGTTGTACAGGGCTGGGTGTCACAGCTCTCTGCAGGCTTGCTTGGTCAGCCAGACTGTCTCTCCATTTTCCCACATTCGCTCTCTTGCTTCTGGGATCTGCAAAGGTGATGCAGGCAGAAGTTTGGCTGTCCTTCTTTTCATGAGGCCACTGCAACTCTGCATCGACCCACACCGCCTGGCCTTCAACCCTCCAGGCAGCAATAGCCTGGAACAAAACTATGTGCCTGCTAGTGGATCCTGTAGCAGTCTCAGGCTGTGATTCACTTTTCTTTGTTGTTATTTACTATGCGTTGTGTTACCATGGCCCGGTAGCTTAGCCCCTGCATTCTCCAGTCTACATCCCCCCAGGACTTACCTTGGTGATGGTCCTCTCAGGTTTACCCCCCTGGGTGAGGCTGCCAAGCAGGCACAACCCACAGAAGACTGGACTCTGTTCACAGAAGCAGTGGACCACCGGTATTTCTCCCTGGCTTACCCCCAGGGCAGGGCCGCAGGACTGGGCTGAACCCGACGGAGGACTGTACTCGGTCATCAACAGAGTGTTATGGGTGGGCATGGCAGGACCAGAGGAGAAGAGTGTCATCAATGACTGGCATTTTGGATGCTGTGTTCCCCGGGAAGCATGGTGTGCAATGACGCAGTGTGCCAAAGCGCTGACATCCGGCATGCCGTCCTAACATCTCGGCTCTGGCAGCGGCTCCCCCTGGCCTCTGTTAGGGGTCGATTTCACATTAGACATTCACCCCCCCCAGAGGAGAGCAGTCCGTAGGATGCTCCATGCCCCTTCCCCAGTGGACCCTCTGACTCCCAGGTCCCTTCTTAAACCTGGGTTGTCGGTGTCACAAGTGGTAGCACTACCGCTGCACTGGCGGGCCAGCGTGATTCACTTTTTCACCTCAGTGTTGGTGATGCTCAGCGTCAGTGGCGTACTGGCTACAATGTGAATGCCTCCATTTTCTCACGCTATGAAATGTGCTGTTATAATACTGTTCATCAATGGCAGATGCACAGTCTGTCTCAGCACAGCTCAGACACTCAGTGGTCACACTCTAACGAGATCTCCCACAGATCTGTCTTTAGGACAACTTAGCCCCTGGGGCAATGGCAAACTGGATTGGCCCACTCGGGCTGTCAGTCAAGATGGGCAGTTCAGGAGGTCTGCTCCATGACAGATGACTGGCTGGTGGAAAGGCAGCAGAATGAATTGGGTCCCACTGTAGTCAAGGAGCCCCTCTGGCTCTTGGATTTGGCAAGCAATCCTGATTGGCTGGTTCAGTGCTCCTCAGCCCCATCCCCATGGCAGGGTGGAGAAAAGGGTGGCAATTTGGTACTGTTCTGTAGTCCCAAAGGCTATCTCCACAAAAGTCCTGACTTACACAAAGCACACTGCTAATGTTTGTAATTTAGACGAAGTAAAAGATTTGGGTGCCAAGTTTGCCATTCTCTACCCATATAAAGCACGTTATTTTCTCAGGGTACCAAATGGATTTTCTTCAGCACAGACCAATTCAAAAGAATTTTTGGAGCGCTTTAGGAAAGAAGATGTTAACTCTGAGAACAGGACTGAATTTGATGATTTAAAATCAGATTCTGACCAAAAAAATAGCTGTACTCAAAGCACTGCGGAAAGCACTCCCGTGCAATCTTGGAAATCGGACTCAAAAATGAATGCTACATGTTCAGCAACACCAATTTTGATGTAAACTGTGGAAGAAATGCCTTTGGAGACATAAGAACCTGTAGCACTGGATGTGCCCTCAGATACCTACTGCATATCCTGAATGCATCTGTGGAGGTATTGACCTCACATTCAGATGGGCCTTCTGATACTGATTTAAAATAAAATTAATATATTTTTCTTTTTGTGGTGGTGGGGTTGCTGGAAAACAAGTGTGCAGATACTGAATGCTGCCCATTGTTGTCCAGCTGGAAGACACAAAGGGAATGGATGTCATACAGTAAATACCTGCTCAAATGTGAGTAGGCCACAATAAACAGACTGCCAGGTGCATGCATAGGTACTGTACCCAGAAGGCCTCGGCATCAGCAGCTGGAAGTTGCAGCCCCTTAATACCAAGTGTGTCACACAGAGTGAAATAACAATCTTTATAAAATGGGCAGAGGATTTCAAGCAATCTGAAGTGTTTAACACACGGCTAAAACTAGTTGTGCTAAATAGGGCACAGTACATTTTGGAAATCCTTTCTGCCAGTTTTAGAATTTATCAGCCATCATCCCCCCCAGTAGAATTACAGAGTTAAAAAAATGCTTACATTTGTTATTTTAAATGTTCCTGAAACCCCAGAGAGCTGCACATCTTACTGTTGCAAACCACTGCTTCTACCTTCATTGTTTTTTTAAATAATTATATGTTTCATTAACTTGAATCATCCTTTAATGATATATTTCATTAACTTGAATCATCCTGCAGCACACCAACTTAGCCGCTTCATTCCCCGGTGGCCCACCCACCCAGCAGCTAGCTCACCAGCCATTTACTCACCCACTTAATTTACTGTCGAGCAGTAACTGTAAAAAAAAACAAACCTAGCTTTTGGCAGCAGCATCCATTGCCAGACTGCAACTGATCGCATGTCTTTTCAGTTCTTCTGGGTTTCATGCTGCGATCGTGCACGTGCATGTGACTGCTGCATAAAACAGTTTAAAATAAAATTATTTAAACAATTTAACATAAAATGAATAATTTTAAACAAATGTGGACAATATCTTCCTCACGTTCCAGGTCCTTGCTGGCACAGAGTACTTGTCAGCGGGGTTGGGCAAGACTACTGCTACTTTAGCCATGTGAGGACAAAAGTTCTGATGCCAAAAAAAAAAAAAAACCACCAAAAAACTAAAAAGTCACACACATAGTAACATGGGTGAAGGGGTTACTTTATAAAGTAATGTCAATGCTGAATGTTCTTGCTTGCAGTGTAACAGAGCTTTGAAGAGCCCCTGATGTTGTTGAGACAACTCTGAAAACATAATATTGAGATAGTTTTTTTTTTTTTTTTAAATCTATTTCTTCCACGGGTCCCCTGGTTGGCAACCAGACACCCGTCCAGTCTCGTACCCTGTCATCAGGCAGCAACTCCTCTTCCCCCATGGATCACCCCCATGGCAGGGCAGCGAGAAGCCCCCCAGCTCAACTCACCTCAACCAGGATCAGGGAGAGCCATTTGGGGTTGGGGCCCTGAGGCAGACAGCTACTTCATCCTGCACAACCGGGACCATTTTTATGTTTACTCCCTTACATAAGAGGGGCATGCAGTGACACCAGTGGAGGGAGCGCGTATGCGTACGAATGTGCTCCTCCCGGCACCTGCCCCATCACAGCCCCTCTTTGCAGCATCGGTGCACTGCCCCCAACCTCTGCTAGGGGCCAAATGCATGCCGATCACTAGAGTCCCCCCCCCCGGACAGGGAGAGGGAGAGTAGTCCCTCGGACATGCGATCCCTCTCCAGCTCGACCCCAGGGCCGGGCCCGTTTCCAACCACGGGTTGCTGGCATAGCGAGGTAAGGTGTCCAGCGTCTCAGCCCTCGGCACCACCGGGCCGACTACTGAGACACAATTTAGCTTACGTTTCATCCTTTTGTTGTAATTGTCATCCTTATTTTATATTACTAAGGACATTTACATGGAAACAAGATCTCTGCCCTATTTGCTCTGTCTTCTTGACTACCTCTGCAGTCACAATTTTATGACGTCTCAATATGTTGCCGTGGAGAGAATTATTGTGTCATAAATGGGACATTATGATGTCATATATAGACAAGCAGCCAAAGCTAATAAAGTCCAGTGGACAGTAATCTTATTGTTATGTCACTTCCCTCAGTAATAATGAAAAAGAGTAAAGAATTACAAAAATATAGTTCTGACTGAATGGTACAGTGGGTAAAAGCACAGAATAGTAAAACAGAGGTCAGACCGGTGGCGCTGTGGGTTGAGGTGCTGGACACCTTACCTTGCGCTGTACTAGCAACCTGGATTCAGGAACGACCTCAGGTCATCAGGGTGCTGGCATAGGGAGGTGGGAGGAGTGGGACTGAGTGAGCCATCAGGTGTTCTCCTCTCCAGGGGCGGTGGGGTGGTTGTCGCCCCACTGTAGTCCCGCCCCCACCAGGTGGAGGTCCGTGGGGTACACAGGTGGCAGGGGCGACACGTAGGGTGGGAGGAAGGCTGAGCTGGCTTCCGTGTGTGCACGCACCTCCACATGCGTCTACAGCCGTGTGCCAGGGCCCTGATGGGGGGAGGGAGAAAACCTGGAAAAAACCCATAAACCTTAAATTAAAAAAAAACCAAATGAACAGTAAAACAGAGGGTTGCAGGATCAACCCCCCTCAGGGCCACAAACAATATTTTCTAAGGAAATCTGAGCTACAGTGAACTTGTAGCTTGGCCAGTAACATGGAGGGCTGAAGCACTGGATGCCTCACCTCTCGCCACACTGATGACCTGGGTTCGGGAATGGACCAAGGTCACTTGAGGGCTGGCAGGGGGAGGAGGATGTAGCGTTCATTTAAGCATGTCCTACTCCTTCAAGGTGGGGGTCAGTGTGTATTGCTGCTTGACTGCCACCTAGTGGAGGCAGATGGCACAGCAGCAGTCACCAGAATAGAAAGTCGGAGGTGGGTGTTGAAAACGTGCACTGCCTTTTGTATGCTGTTTTTCCCCAGCTCTGTTTAGTGCTTTCAGATAGGTGCTTCTTGTCTGCAACTGGGGAAACACATACACACACACACACACACACACACACACACACAGATGTTTGCTATCTGGCTAATGGGCTGAATACTAGCAGGGACATCTGCCAGAAATAGACACATGGTGGATTCCCTGCAGGGGGAGGGCCTCAAACAACTGGTACAACAACCCACAAGAGACAGGGCTATCCTAGATCTAGTACTGACTAACTGGGAAAGGATCACAGATCTCCAGGTAGAAGGTCACCTGGGGGCCAGTGACCATCACATGGTATGGTTCAGTTTGGCCACTAGAACAAAATCATCCCATTCCAAGGCAAAAATATGGGACTTCAGAGGAGCTGACTTTGATAAGATGGCCAACAGAGTTAAGCTAGCCCTGGCAAAAAGAAATAAGGTGAGGGGGTACAGGCAAAGTGAGAAAGCATTAAAGATGCAATACCTGAAGCAACATCCCATTGTGTTAGTGAGAAAAGGAAGTGCAAAAGAAGATGGAAACCACTTTGGTTCTCAAACACAGTAGCTGAAAAGTTCAGAGCCAAAAGGCTGGCCTTCAGGAAATATAAGGGAATGCAGCAGGATGAAGACAGGGAGGCATACTAAACTTCCCTAAGGGAAAGCAGGGAAGGCAGTAAGGTAGGAAAAAGGCCCAAACTGAGGAAACACTAGCACGAACAGTAAAAGAAGGTGACAATACTTTCTATAGATACATTAGTGAAAGGAGAAAGTCCAGAGGGGGGTATTGCTAAGATCAAAAGGGATAAGGGGGCATGTGAGGAGGAGAACCATGTAAAAGCATCTATCCTAAATAGATACTTCTGCTCAGTATTTACTGAAGAGAAGGTAGGGCAGGGCCCACAGCTCAGCACCATGGACACAGAGGAGAGGGAGGTGTGCACTAGTCCCTTCACAAAAGAAAGGGTCCTACAAGAGCTTGATAAGCTCAGGGTGGACAAGGCAATGGGACCTAATGGCATACATCCCAGGGTACTAAAGAAGCTAGAGGTGGAACTAGCAGAGCCATTATCAGAACTGTTTAGTGAGTCTCTGAGCACAGGTGAGGTCCCAGAAGACTGGAAAAAGGCTCATGTGATCCCGCTCCACAACAGTGGTAGCAGGGAGGAGGCAGGGAACTACAGACCAGTCAGTCTTACCTCAGTAGTGGACAAGATTATGTAGACACTCCTTAAGGAAAGGATAGTGCAACACCTGGAATCCATAGGAGCACAGGATCCAAGACAACATGGGTTTACAAAAGGAAGGTCCTGTCAAACTAATCTCATAGATTTCTTTGACTAGGTAACCACAGTGGTGGACCAAGGGGAAGCAGTTCATGTTGCCTACCTTGACTTCAGCAAAGCTTTCGTTACTGTTCTACATAGAAGATTGATTAATAAGCTGGGTAGGCTCAGGGTGGGTCAGACATTGGTCAACTGGGTGGCAAACTGGTTGATGGGCAGAAAACAGAGAGTGGTGATAAATGGTATACAGTCAGAAGAGATGTAAGTCATAAGTGGGGTACCTCAGGGATCAGTCCTGGGGCCAGTCCTCTTCAATATCTTCATTAGTGACATTGCAGATGGACTGGAGGGTAAGGTTTGTCTGTTTGCGGATGACACCAAGATCTGCAACACAGTAGATGATCCAGATGGGGTGGGCAGAATGAGAAGAGATCTGGATAAACTAGCAAAATGGTTGGAAGAGTGACGACTGGGGTTTAACGCAAAGAAGTGCAAGATCATGCACATAGGAAAGAGAAACCCTGAAGCCACCTACAGGCTGGGAGGGGAGTTGCTGGCAGTCACAAGGAAGAAAGAGACTTGGGCATCATCATCACTGATGACCTGAAATCATCCAAGCAGACCACTAAAGCAGTAGGTAAGGCTAGAGAGATTTTGGGGTGTATTAGTAGGGTATCACAAGTCGGAAGAGGGAGGTAATAATCCCTCTTTACAAGACACTGGTTAGGCCCCATCTGGAGTACTGCAAGCAGTACTGGAGGCCACACCTTCACAAGGACATTAACCAAACTGAGGCAGTCCAGAGAAGGGCAACCAAAATGGCGCAGGGACTGCATCAGAAAACATATGAGGACAGATTAACTGAGCTCACTATGTATACCCTAGAGCAAAGGAGGGAGATAGGTGATATGATTGAAACAGTCAAACACCTTAAGGGCATTAACAAGGTGAAAGAGTCTAACATGTTTCAGTATAAGAAAAATAGCAGGACAAGAGGACACAGCATGAGACTAGAGGGAGGCCGATTAAGGGGTAATGTGAGGAAGTTATTTTTCACAGAAAGGGTGGTGGATGCATGGAATGGCCTACCTCAGGAAGTGGTGGATATGAATACAGTGCAGGGCTTCAAATGGGTGGGATAGGTGTAAGGGAGCAATACAGACGAGTATGAATAGATAGGCCATTGACAGAGCAAAGGCCAATGGCATATTCATAAGATAGAGAAAAAAATGGGCAGACTGAATGGGCCTTGCGGTCCTTATCTGCCATCAAATTCTATGTTTCTAAAACCAATCTGATAGATGGTGCTTTCTCCTCTAAACTACAAGAGGTTTACGCTCATCACCCAGTTGAACACTGTCTTTATCAGCCTTCTCAGCATTGGGATTTGAAATGCAAGTTTCCTGCATTTCTACATCCATTGGTTTGTATAGTACACACTTACACAGCCCCTACACCTAGACTTTGACAGCAGGTAAGGACTGTTTGGCCCCCCTAGCCTGCCCATTTCCCTACCTAGAGGATAAGCTGCAGATCTTATTTAACCAACAGCCTATTTCTTCCTACTCCCCCCCCCCACAAAAATTGCTTTATGTCTGTCCCATGCATTCTTGAATTCTCCCACAGTTTTAGACCCCACAACTTCCTCAGGAAGGCTGTTCCATGCGTCCACTATCCTCTCAGTGAAAAAATACTTCCTCACATTGCCCCTGAGCCATCCCTCCTCTATATTCAAACTGTGTCCCCTTGTTCTTGCACATCTCTTTTCTGAAAGATGCTACCCTCTTGGACTTTGTTGATTCCACTGAGGCACTTAAACATTTCTATCATGTCCCCTTCTCCCTCCTTTCCTCAAGGGTATACATCTTAAGCTCCTTTAGTCTCTCCTCGTATGGCTTCTCTTGCAGACCCTGCACCATTTTAGTTGCCCTCCTCTGAACTGCCTCCATCCTGTCTATGTCCTTGCAGAGATGGGGTCTCCAGAACTGGATGCAGTACTCCAGATGGGGTCTCACCAACTGTCTGTACAGGGGGATAGCAACTTCCTGTTTTCTGCTGGTGATGCCTCTCCCTATACATCCCAGTATCCCCCCAGCCCTCCCTATCACCTTCTCACATTGCGTGCCAACCATAAGGTCATCTGATATGATCACCCCCAGGTCCCTTTCCATTTTTGTTGTTACTACCCCCCTCCCATTGTGTAATCTTCCCCCAGGTTTCTGTTTCCCAGGTGCATTATTTTGCATTTCTTTGCATTGAATCCAAGCTGCCATACTTCTGACCATTCCTCCAACCTTGCCAAGTGCCTTCTAATCCTTTCCACGCCTCGAGTATCAACCCTGTTGCAGATTTTTGTGTCATCTGCAAAGAAGCATACTTTTCCTTCCAGTCCCTCTGCAATGTCACTTATAAAGATATTAAAAAGGACTGGGCCCACTACTGAACCCTGCGGTACCCCACTAGTAACCCCTCTTTCTTCAGAGTTGACCTGTTCACAATTACCTTCTGTGTCCTGTTGTCCAGCCAATGTTTCACCCAGGCTACCACCCTGGGACCCACTCCCAGGCTGGTTAATTTGACTATTAATCTTTTGTGTGGGACTGTGTCAAATGCCTTGCTAAAGTCTAGGTAGGCCATGTCCACAGTCCCTCCCTGGTCTACTACTTTGGTCACCCAGTCAAAGAAATTAATTAGATACACAGACAGTGTCGACATGTAAGGGCCTATGGCCCACCCGGTCTGCCCATTTGAGCTTGTAAGTTCAGTTTATGTTTTCCTAGAAGTCTGTTGCCCCTTACCCCTGACCTCCAGAATTCCTTTATGTCTATCCCATGCATTCTTAAATCCCGTGATTGTTTCAGCCCCTACCACTTCCTCTGGCAGGGTGTTCCACTTGTTCACCACCTGTTCTGTGAAGAAATTCTTCCTCATGTTTCCTCTGAATCGTCCTCCCTCCAACTTCATCCCATGCCCTCTAGTCCTGGAACATCTTTCTTGCTTAAAAATAGTGTATTCCTGCACCCTGTAAGATACTTGTATGTCTCTATCATATCCCCTCATAGAATTTGATGGCAGATAAGGACCACTTGGCCCACCCAGTCTGCCCATTTCCCTACCTACTGGATAAGCTGCAGATCCTAGTTAACCAGCAGCCTACTTCTTCCTACCCCCAACCCCTAGAATGGCCTTATGACTGTCCCATGCATGCTTGAATTCCACCACTGTTTTTGACTCCACAACCTCCTCCGGAAGGCCATTCCATGCATCCACAACCCTCTCTGTGAAAAATACTTCCTTAAATTACCTCTGAGCTTCCTCCTCGATCTTCAAATTGTGCCCTTGTTCTTGCACACCTCTTTTTGAAAGATGCTACCCTCTTGGACTTTGTTGATTCCCTTGAGGTACTTGAACGTTTCTATCATGTCCCCCCTCTCCCTCCTTTCCTCGAGGCTATACATATTAAGCACCTTTAGTCTCTTTTCATATGTCTTCCGGTGCAGACCCTGCACCATTTTAGTTGCCCTCCTCGGGACAGCTTCCATCCTGTCTATGTCTTTGCGGAGATTGGGTCTCCAGAACTGCACGCAGTACTCCAGATGGGGTCTGACCAGCTGTCGGTACAGCTCCTCTCCTCCAAGGAGTACATATTCAGTTCCTTCAACCTGTCCTCATAGGACTTGTGATGCAATCCATGTACCATCTTTGCTGCCCTCCTCTGAACCCTCTCTACCCTATGTCCTTACTTAAGTAGATTCGTCTGACATGACCTTCCTGCTGTGAACCCATGCTGCCTTGGGTCCTGTGCCCCACTGGCCTCTAGGTACTCAACAATTCTTTCCTTCAGAAGTGATTCCATCACTTTCCCTACCACAGAGGTCAAACTGACAGGTCTGTAGTTTCCTGCCTCTGTCTTGCTCCCACTTTTGTGAAGGGGAATCACATCCGCCTTCCTCCAGTCCTAAGGTAACACACCATCCTCCCATGATTTGTTAAAAAGGGTAGTCGGTGGTGTCACTAGTTCTCTCCTTAATTCTTTTAGAATTCTGGGGTGAATTCCATCTGGCCCCATTGCTTTGTCCACCTTCAGTTTTTGGAGTTCTTTCAGAACCCTTTCTTCTGTGAAAGAACTGGGATCGACCCCCTTATCCAGAGTGCTTCTGTTAATTGGATTAGGCACCACCCTCCTCCTTCTTGTGAATACTGAACAGAAGTATTTGTTCAGTATCCCTGCTTTTTCACTGTCCCTCTCTGCCCACCCACCGTCCATTCTATTCAGCTTCACTGTCCCTCTCTGTCTTTCTACGCTCCCCGATATACCTATAAAAGGTTTTATCTCCCTTCTTAACCGAGTTGGCTATCTTTTCCTCAGTTTGGGCCTTTGCTATTCTGACTATCCTCCCTGCTTCCCTCTGCCTTAACTGGTACAGTTCTCTGTCTTGTTCCTTCTGTGTTTCCTTATACTTCCTAAATGCTATCTTTTTCTTCCTAACCTTCACCGCCACCTCTTTTGAGAACCATAGTGGCTTTTTCTTTCATTTTGATTTGTTTATTTGCTTCACACAAAGGCTTGTTGCCTCTGTGATGGCAGTTTTGAAGTTTCCCCATTGTTGCGCCACCCCTCCTTCTAACCTGTTTGCTAGTGCTTTTCTAAGGCACTCTTCCTATCTCACTAAAGTCAGCCCTCCTGAAGTCCAAAACCCTCACTTTTTCATGGCTTGACTCTGTAACTGAGTTTATCGTGAACCACACTGTTTGGTGGTCACTTGTTCCCAAATGGCTACCCACTTCTAGATCTGAGATCCTCTCACTATCCCAATTTGAGAGTATGAAGTCTAAGATTGCTCCCTCATGAGAAGGTTCCAGAACTAGCTGTCTGAGGAATTCCACCTGAAGAGCATCAAGAATGGCCCTGCTTTTTGATGTGGCTGCAGCAAATGTGCTCCAGTTAACATCTGACATATTAGGTCCCCCATCAACAGTATCTCCCCTTTCTCTGCCATCCTAAGGATGGCTTCTATAATATCCTTGTCCATTCCCTTCCCCTGACATGGGGGTCTGTATACAGCCCCTGAGCGGATTGTGGTGTCATTTCCAGTCTCTAAGTGACCCACAGTGCCTCCTCTCCTCCCTGTTTACTCTTTTGTTCAGTTGCTTTTATCCCTTCCCTTACATAGAGAGCTACTCCGCCCCCTCTTCTCCCCTCCCTGTCTCTCCTGTAGGTTGTGTACCCTGGTATGTTAACATCCCAGTCATGGTTCTCTGTGTACCATGTTTCTGTGACTGCTATGATATCCAGGCATCCCTCTTCCATCAAGGCCACCAGTTCAGGGGGCTTGTTGCCCAGACTATGGGCATTGGTACTCATTACCCTCCATTTCTTGATGGCCTTACCCCTTTTTGCCCCATCCCTGTCCTTATTGCATTTGTTATTTATGCCATTTACCCCTGCCCTTCTCCCTACTGACATCTCTATGTTGGTGCCTACCTCACTTAGTGCCCAGATTTATTGATGGGGGCTAGGATTTCCCTGCTCCTTTCCAGTGCCTTCCCCCTTGGCTAGTTTAAATGCTTGCCAATGAAACATTTAAACCTATCACCTAGGATCCTGGTACAGTAACAATATGTTCACTTTGTGCATGCACACAAGCAAACACAAAAAACACATTTTTTTAAAGTGATTTTACAGCTTAATTTTTGGAGTAAATCATTGGTGCTGTGTGAAAACCTGTCCCCTCCGACTTCCAAATATGTAGTATGCTTACCGATCCGTTCAGTTTTTCAGTGTTTCTGCAGCTTTTATTTGGAACTCTGTGTCTTCCCTGCTTCTCACTGTTTACATGCCGGCATATTTCCCACAATGCATTTCATCACTTGTAGAAACATACCAAGGACAGCTCCAGCATGGGAAAGTGAAACTCTGCTGTGACAGTTCATTCCTGCTTCAGCACTGTTCGATCGCACTTGAAGTTCAGAGTTTCAAACACTAAACTCTTACTGTTTTGACTTCATTCCTACTTTCTGTGAAGTGGTACTTGCCAAAGTACTTGGTATTTGCATTCAGACACACATGGATCCTTTTCATGAGTTCTCAGTGTCTGTAATGTGGAGGGGGGTTTATATTTCAAAGGGGCTCTGTCTTTGACATTTCTGTGCATTCATGTCACCGAGCAGAAGTAGTTGTGAGTACTTCTGCTGACCTACACATCTAGATCGTTCTATATATGCTAGAAAACACATAGTTAACACTACAATAATTCCATTGTTTGATTACGGTGATGTAGTCTATGCGGGGGCGTCCAGGGTTGTACTAGATCAGCTGAATATAGCCTTAAATAGATTTGCCAGGTTTGCCCTGGATGCTATGCCCCCGGTTGACACCGCTGCACAATGTACAGATCTTTAAATTGGATTAATTTAACGGAATGTAGACATTTACATATATTGCACCTGATTCACCAGTACCTAAAGAAAAAGACACCACCATATTTAAAAAAATACAAAATCGCACATGCCCACACAATGCAAAGCATCATGGGCTGCATATGCAAATCACCACAGAATGTTATGCTGGTCCAACTTTAAGCAGAATTGCATGGTACCGAAAGGCCTCTCACACAGTTTGCAAAGGGTGCTAACAGATGACATAGACAAGTGTTTCGTCCTACCAGGACTCATCAGTATGCCTCGTCTGTTTGACACCCCAGTGGAATGGACCAGCTACCCTAAGACAGTGTGTCTTGGATATGTTGTGGTGAACCCATTAAAATAAAAAAAAAAATATTTAAAAGACAAAGAACCTCTGTGCACAAATACTGAGGCAAGGGTTACCCCAAAGGGCATTTGGCTGGGAAGCCAAGTTTCAAGAAAATACAAAATCACACATGCCCACACATGACCACCATATTTAGACAGTGTGTTTGAGAAACGCACTTCTAGAGCACATTTGCAAACAGCACAAAAGTTAGAATTAGGGATTCCCAAAATGAGAACAGTAAAGGGAAGTTCTACTTTAAGTGTCAACTAACCCAGAATTTGGAACAGATTGCCAGTCCACTTGAGAACAAAGGTAATTGTCCCCAGGAACAAGATTAAAAGTTGGTTACTCCAAGAATCTGCACAATCAGAACACTGTGGTCATTGTTAACATTCTACACTTTCTATGGCTACAGCCACCCTTTGAGGACAAATGTGACTATTTAAGTGGCAATATATTTATGTATTATATGTATTTTATATGTTGTAATTTATGTGATGAATACCTAATGAAACTTGGTTTGAATGCTAAGGACCCCAATGAAAATTAGTTAACGCTCAATGAGCTATCCTTTTCCTTGGAATGTTATTAAGCAATAAACTTTTACATACATACAGTACATATATTTATATGTATACTTACATATATTTCTATTTATACATATAAATATATACATATTTGTACTGATTGTTATACTCATTAGTTCTGACATCAATTTCATATTTTACAGTTATGTGCCGAGTGTCTGTGAGCCACCAGTGTAAATGTTCTTGTACTGTTATTATTTGCAGGGCTGTGACCGGGGGAAGAACTGCAGTTGCAGTAGGGCCCACACTGTTTGGGAGTCCACTGCCTCAGAGGTCAGCATTAAGAAAACCTTTTCTCACAAACTTCCAAGTTTCTCTTTGTAAACCGCCTATCCATTCGAAACCGGGTCCACCAGCAGTGGTGTTAGAAGATTCCAACTCCAGTTCCACGTGGCTGGGGGGAGGGGGGAGGAGTACAGAACAAAGAAGCAATAAGGCTCATTAATCAAAACATGTAATCTTGGTGCACATGTCCCCAGAAGGAGCAGGAACAAATTACATTGTTCAGCTCTTTGATCATGATGCCAGCAAGAGGGACAGGGGGCAGCATGGGAAAAACTATGTACTGTATGCTCTGCAGGATTGATACAAAAAAAGGCTTGTGCTATAAAAAACTGTATATGCACTACTGGTTATTTTACATTTATTGGTGGGGAGGTGGGCCCCAGCAAAAGTTTGCAGGGGGGGCCCTTACAGTTGTTGGCATGCCCTGATTATTTGGCAGAGCTAATTCCACAGACACTACCTTTTCGGGTGTGTGCTATATTTAACTTTTTTTATACTGCAATTAAAATGGTGAATTACTGTGTGGTGGCTCACTGCAATAATAAGCCTTTCGGAGGTATCTGAGTTTTTGAATTCCCAAAATGGGATAAGTCTCCAATGAGATTTCATAAAGAAATGGGTGAACTTTGTGCTGCTGGACAGAGATAGGGAGTGGAAGTCTGTTGTAGCACCAACCATGTGCTCTGCCCACTTTCGTCCAAGCAATTTTACAAATTACTTTCAATTCCAAATGAAATTTGCTAAGCGTTTGAAGTTTGTCAAGGGGGCAATGCCAAGTGTTTGTCCCCTTGTAAGCAAATGTCACCAGCCCAATAAGCATGGCAGTGACGGTGAGTATGGAGAGCCCACCTCCCCCAAGTAAAGAAGTTTGCAGTGGACAAGCTGACAGTGAACCAGGTAAGTGCCAGTCTTTGATCATGACTTGCATGTTTTACGTCATATGAAATGCATACATGTTATGTGCCACACTGAAACATGTGTTCTTGAATTTTTACTTTGACCTCCAAGTGAAGAGCTGGTACTGCCAAGTATATGGCTTCTACATTGTGTTGGCAAGTACTGCATGTCATGTTCAGTCCTATGTGGCACTTACAGCCATGGGAAGCACCACTGTGTACAGTAGCGTGTGTGGTTTGAAGTCTGACCTGGCATTAGGAGGGTGGGTAGTGCCCACTACATGGCCATGGTATGGCATCACCAAGTGATGGCCTCCCGGGCTATGACTGGGAAGCACCAACAGCAAAAACAACCACGGTTGTTCACTGCAATGCCAGTCTTGGGACATGGTCTCCGCTTGCGAGGGGGAGGGGGAGTGCACTTTGCAGCCTCAACTGGATACAACATTCACTGATGTGCCCTCTACGGTGTAATGCTGTGAACTGCAACTCGCCGGGGACTGTGGGTTGATGCACCCTGCATAGCCACTGTGTGCTGATACAAATTGGTGGTTCTCCCTCGATAGCCCTGTGCACATCCGACACCAAAAACAACCACCGTTGTTTACGGTAATGTATCTCGGAGGGGGCAGTGCACCTAGCATCAAGCTCCCCTCTAGGGTGTAATGCTGGGAACCAGACTTTGCCTGGGGAGGGTGGTGCACCTCTGACACCAAAAACAACCACCGTTATTCATGGCAATGTGGGTGTTGGGACCTGGTCCCCACTTGGGGGGGCACTGCACCCTGGCATGGCTGGCGAATGCTGTCAGCTGGGTATACATACCCTACTCAAGCCTTGCCAGTCTGAACTGGGTACAAGAAAAAATTACTCACCATAGTAATGTTCTTTCTTCTAATGGAGTCTTGCTGTATTCTGACATAATGCAGCAGTTAGCCCCAGCACTTGAACTGCCCTGGAGAGGAAAGAGTTAACTCTACGCAGAAGCATAGAATGATGAGCTCGAGCTCAGTTTTCAAACCTCTGTCTGTGGTACTTCCCAGTGTAACCATCAGATTCTTACAAGCAAACTAAGTACTATAGTACTGAAATTGTTCAAAGCATATAGCCAAAGGGCAAAAAATTTGGGTCCAAAAAGACTCAAGTCGAGAACCCAAGAAGGAAAGGTAGTGACAATATTAACTATAAAAACACTAGAAAGTAACAATAACAGCTACCCCACTTCTTAAGAGGCAGGGCACAAGGTACACCCCTGAGGTGCAACACTGTACCTGCCAGCCCACTTCCCAAAAACTAGGTTCTGAGAGGGGAGGCGGGGAGGTCAGAATACAGCAAAACTCCATTAGAAGAAACAACATTACTATGGTAAGTAATTTGTTCTTCAAACAACGTGAAGTCTTGCTGTATTCTGACATAATGCAGACTACTGAGCAGTTCCCTATGGAGGAGGGAATGCAGAACCTACTTTGGGAACAAGCTCTGCGGTACTGCTGTGCCAAACCTAGCATCACTCCTAGCCTGGATGCCCAGGGAGTAATGCTTGGTGAATGCATGTACTGTTTTCCAGGTGGCTGCTTTACAGATTTTTAGCAGGGGTATATCTCTGGCCGCAGCCAGAGTAGCAGCTGTACCCTTAGGTGAGTGAGCCCTCAGGCCAATTACCCAATTTGTCATAGTAGAACTGTATACAAGAAACAATCCACCTGGCAATAGTTCTTTTTGTGGCAGGCTTACCTTTCCCCATTTCACCATAAGTAAGAAACAATTGAAGACAGTCATTTCTGTGTGCTTTAGTATGCTCTATGTAGTAGCTAAAAGCCCTTTTAACATCCAAACTGTGTAATCTTCTTTCCCCATGATGAAGAATGGTCAGTGAAAAACAGAGAGAGAGACAGATTGGTTCAGATGAAAATCCGATACCACTTTGTGCAAGAACCTCCTATTGGTTCTTAGGACTACTTTATCCGTATGGAAGGATATGAAGTCGGGTTCAACTGACAGGGCCTGTAATTCACTAATCCGCCTGGCAGAAGTAATAGCTACCAGGAACACAGTTTCCAGGTCAAGTACTTCGACTCGGCTGAAGCCAGAGGTTCAAAGGGTGGCTGCATAAGCTGAGCAATGCAGACATTAAGACCCCAAGGTGGAGTAGGCTCTCTAAAGGGAGGGTTAATGTGAACCAGACCTTTGGAAAACTTTCTGAAAACAGGATGAAATGCCAGGGAAGAGCCCTTCCCTGCTGAAAGAAATGCAGAGACAGCTGCTAGATGAACCTTCTGGGTGGCAGGCCTCAGGCCTAGACCATTCAGATGAACTATATAATTTAAGGCTGTGGAGATGTCTGCAGAATCAGGCACAATGCCTTTCTAAGAACACCAAATACTTAACCTCTTCCATTTGAAATTTAAAGTTTTCCTAGTAGCAGGTTTCCTGGAGACCTTCAGAATATCCAGAACTCCCTGAGAGAGATGTATTGCTGCATATTCTAACTCTTCAAGAGCCAGGCCTTGAGGTTGAGAGACTGGAGATTGGGGTACCAGATCTGACCCTGGGAGGAGGACAGGAGATTGTATTTCCTGGGAAGAGACAGGGAATGTGATACTGTCAAGGCCAGCAGGAGAGGATACCAGGCTGTCTGGCCCAATCTGGAGCTACTAGTATCACTGTGCAAGGTTGAGTTCTGATCTTGATCAGAACTCTGAACTGCAGAGGGAAGGTAGGGAAGGCATAGAGAAATCTGCCCTTCCAGTCCAAAATGAGAGCATCCAGATGTACTGTCCCCAGGACTGGAGGTCTGCAACAAAACAGAGGAAGTTGATGATTGTCTGGTGCTGCAAAGAGATCTATCTCTGGAGAGCCACACCTGGAGAAGATTACCTTCAGAATGTGAGGATCCAGGGACCATTCGTGATGTCCCTGTGAAATTCTGCTCAGGGCATCTGCTAGTACATTGTCCTTTCCTGGAAGGTGAACTGCTACCAGGGAAGTCTGAAGAGAATAGGTCACAGACCATAGTTTCATGGCTTCTGTGCACAAGGCCATGGACCGAGTGCCTCCCTGCTTGTTGATGTACCACATTGTGGTGGTGTTGTCTGTTCTGACTTGGACCACCTTGCCCTTGACTGAATCTGAGAAGCTCTGAAGGGCTAGGAAAACTGCCCTAAGTTCCAGGAGATAGATATGAAGGAGAGACTCCTGTGGAGACCAGACCCCTTGAGCTGTCAGGGCTCCCAGGTGAGCTCCCCAACCTAGGAGAGAAGCATCTGTAGTTAGAAGTACTGATGGGACTTGAGGGAGAAATGGAACTCCTTGTCTGAGGTTGTCCTGTTCCAGCCACCACTGGAGAGCTTGGACCAGAATCTGAGTCACTGGAATCAATTTGATGAGAGAGTCCTTTCTCTGTGACCAAAAGGACCTTAGGTGGAACTGAATATCCCTCATCTGGAACCTGGCTCACTGTACCACTGCAGTGGAGACTGCCATGTGGCCCAGAAGTTGAAGGAACTGTCTCGCTGGACGAGAAACCTGAGGTCAAAAAGAGGAAGCAAGATCTACTAGGGCCTTCACCCTTGCCAGGGGAAGGAAAGCTCTTGCTTGGATAGTATCAAATTCTATTCCTGTGAAGGTGAGAAGTTGCACTGGTTCCAGAACAGATTTTGGAAGATTGAGAAGAAACCCCAGAGAGTTGAGCAAGTCCTGGGTGATTTGCAGAGCTGATCTGACCTGGTCTAATGACTGACCTATGATTAGCCAGTCATCCAGATATGGAAAAATGGTGATACCCTATCTTCTGAGGTATGGCACCACTGCTGCAAGGCACTCTGTGATCACCCTTGGATCTAATGTTAGGCCGAATGGCATGGCCCTCAACTGATAATGTCCTGAAGGCAACTTGAACCTGAGGTACTTTCTGTGAGAGTACCTGATATGAATATGGAAATAGGCATCCTTGAGGTCCAGGGATGCTAGCCAATCCCCTGGCCTTAAAGAGGGAAGGATTTTTCCCAGAGTTACCATTTTGAATTTGTGTTTTGAAATGCGTTTGTTCAAATACCTTAAGTCCAGGATGGGTCGCCACTCCCTTGTTTTCTTTGGTGTAAGGAAGTACCTGGAGTACAGACCTTTTCCCCTGTGTTGAGTAGGAACCCTCTCTATGGCTCTGACAGCCAAGAAAGAGCAAACCTCTGCCTCTAGGGCAAGGGTTTCTGAGATTGATGCAGGTGGAAAAGACCTGTCCCTCTTTTTTGGGAACCTTTTGATGCTGAGGGCCAGTCCCTAGCTTACTACTTCCAGGACCCACTTGTCTGAGGTCACAGACTTCGAGGCCTGAAAGCAGTAAGCCAGCCTGCCTCCTACTGGAATTGGGGAGTCGATCCGGGCTGACACCTCAGGGTGTCTGCTTGGCAGGAGCCTTAGACTGGGAGGAGGAAGCAGCCCTGCGGATCCCCCTCCTGCCCCTCCCTCAGAAAAAAACCCTCTGTGGGAAAGGAGAGGAGGCCTGGGCTTGGTAAAAAAGGCATGGGAAAGGGCCTGCCCCTGGGCTGCTGCTTTTGTGGAGTGGCTTGCCTTTCCTTGGCCTGTGCAGTCCTGTAAGTGGTCCTGTATTCATCCATTTTCTTCATGTAAGCCTCTGTCTGCTCCCCAACAGAGGGTTACCAACTACAGAAAAATCTATAGCCTTAGTCTGCGTATCCTGTGATATGCTAGTACATCTGAGTCAAGCATGTCTTCTGAGAGACACAGATGTAGCCATGACTCTAGATGCCACATCGTTGGGAGTCCACAGCAGTGTGAAATTGTACTTTAGATGCCTCAATTCCATCCACAGCCACCTCCTCCAGCTCCTTGGCTAGCTGGTGGGAGGCCTGTTTAGCCAGTTCCAGAACAGTATCCCACCTGGAATTCTGGTACTTGGCTGCGTAGGCCATACAGTTTACCTGCCTGAGTCCCAAAGAGGATGCCAAATATTGTTTTTGGTCATGGCATCAACTTTCCTGGAGTCCTTGTCCGAGGGGTGTGAAGCCAAAGGAATGTTAGCCTTGTCACAGGCTGTAGCCTGCACCACCCCAACATGGCTGCTATGGTCATAAAGGAACTCTATGCCTGTGCCTGATAACATGTACCTCTTGTCCATTCTTTTGTCCACCGGAGGTAACGAATTAGGAGTTTGTAAAATTTTTGTGCGTTTCCCCAAGGACTTATGAAGAGGGCTAGACAACCTTTTGGACTCTGGGATGTCCATCATTGCCACAAAATCAGGCTCTTCTTCCTCTTCAACAGCTTCAACCAATGGGAGCTGGAAGGTTTCAGGCACCTTATTGTAGAACAAGAAGTATGAAAGGGACTCAGAAAGCCTGGGAGGGGAGACATTAGATGGCCTGTATGAGGAGATATCCGGTTCAATGGGCACATCCAGACCCTCCCCGGTCATCAACTTCATCATTGGGATAGTCTTCGTCTCCCTCCCACTCCTCATAGAAAGCATCTGAATTGTAATCCGAAGGAGACGGATCCGACCGAACAGACCGCCTAACCGGAGGTACCGGTTCGGACAGAACCGGGCGAAGTGATTGAACAATGCTAATCGCTTTGGCTATCTCGTCCGCGGTTGGAGTATGCGGTACAGGATCCGAACTGGCAGACTTTCATTTCCTTTTTGACAGAACCGGCCCCTCAGAGTTGGCTCTCCTTTTGCCTGAGGAGGTATTGCCTAGGTCAGTAGGCACCTCCTCAGGTTCGGCCGCAACTGAACCGGGCTGGCCATCCGGATCTATGGACTTCTCGGCCTCCCTTTCCTTCAGCCTACTCAATCTTTTTTCTATAGTGGCTATGGGAACGTTTTTGCAAATTTGGCCTTATGACTTGAGGTGGTCAAACCCCAGACAATAAACACAGATGAGGTGGGGGTCGGGCCTTGGCAAAGGCCTCCCCACACTCAGTACAGTGTTGAAACCCAGTGGGACTGGTTTTCTTCCTGGGTTTCTCAGATATGGCCAATCTACTAAATTACCCTATAGCAGCTTTCAAGCTAGGTAATAAATAACCGATCGGTTACAAACCGTGTCATGGGTTTTGAAAAAGAATCAGAAAAAGGCCCGGTTCTTTTGAAACTGATCTGTACCGGAACACCACTCTGATTCCAGAAAAAAAACTATTTTAAAAACAAAGTAGAAATAAGGTTGGTTCCTAACCGGACTGTCCGATAAGAAGCCGAAGTAAAGAACAATTTCCACAGTTTAACCAAATAAAACACAGTCACTACCTATCTACTACATTACCTGTACCATAGACAGAGTCTGGAAATCTGAAAAAACAACAAATAGCACAGTTTAAACCAGACTCTTTTTAAACTTTACTGAACTGAGCAGAGGAATCTCCAGAGTGACTTAACTGTTAGGTGGAGTAAAGAATCTGACGGTTACACTGGGAAGTACCACAGACAGAGGTTTGAAAAACCAAGCTCGAGCTCACGTTTTATGCTTCTGTATAGAGTTAACTCTTTCCTCTCCGAAGCAGTTCAAGTTCTGGGGCTAACTGCTGCATCATGTCAGAATACAGCAAGACTTCATGTTGTCTGAAGCACCAATCTCCCCTCTAGGGTGTGATGCTGGGAACCCGGACCTTGCCTGGGGAGGGTGGGTTGGTGCACTCTACATGGCCAATGTATGGCGACACAAACCGGTGGTCCTCCCTGTTCAGGCCTGTGCACCTCTGACACCCAAAATAAGTATCGTTGTTCATGGCAATGCGGGTGTTTGGACCTGGTTCCTGCTTGGGGGGGGGCACTGCACCCTGGCATGGCTGCTGAATGTAGTCAGCTGGGTATGCACACCCTATTCAAGTCTTTCCAGCCTGAACTAGGAACAACAAGCACTGATCTCCCCCCTAGGGTGTGATGCTGAGAACCAGACCTTGACTGGGGAAGGTGGGATGGTGCACTCTGCATGGCCAATGTATGCTGACACAAACTTTGTGGTCCTCCCTGGTCAGGCCTGTGCACCTCTGACACCCAAAACAACCACTGTTGTTAACAATGTGGGTGTGGGGACCTGGTCCCTGTTGGGGGGTGGGCATTTCTCCCTGGCATGGCTGGTGAATGCTGTCAGCTGGGTATGCACATCCTACTGAAGCCTTGCCAGCCTGAACTGGGTACAAGCACCGATCCCTCATCTAGGGTATGATGCTGGGAACTGGACCTCACCTGGGGAGGGTGGGTTGGTGCACTCTGCATGGCCAGTGTATGCTAGCACAAACCGGTGGTCCTCCCTGGTCAGGCCTGTGCAACTCCTGAGTGTGGTACAACAATCAGGATGGTCCCCCTATTGCTTGTGCTATGGAAATGCAGTGCACACCATGGAAAGCTTTGGCTGTTGACAGTGCAGACACTGTGTGCCGTCAACAACTGATATCCTCCTTTCTCATGCCTGGGCATCACTGACACCAGGACCATCCACTGTTCTCCCCTGGAATGCGTGCTGTGGGACATGGGCCTTGCTTGGAGAGTGAGTGCAGTGACCACTGCATGCTTTTTTTATGCTGACAGCAAGCTATGCACAACCTTGACAACCCACGCTGGAATTCAATGATCAGGACAACACGATGAAACTGTTACCGTGGATGATTATGCCATGTTGTGCGTGATGCACATGGACAATTCCTTCCCTTGCTGTGACAGTTACCTGTGCAATTTGTGAGCATCTTGGGGCACCATTATGCCTGTCTTCATGTTGCCTTGCAATGATGGTGGATGACTGCCCCAGTCATGTTCCACATTAACCACTATCCTGATCATGAGATGCTCAAGGAGCATGATTTAACCACTTTGTTTGACATTACCTTGGCATAATAATTCACACTTTCTGTCTACTACTTACTGTCCGACAGCTGCTATCTGATGCTGCAATGGCAAGCGTCATGCACAACAAGTCAACCTCCAGGGATGTATCATGCCCAACACATAAATGTGCAATCCATGAAAATAAGGTAAGTCACATTTCTTAATGTTCGCATACTGTGATACCATGAACACAACAGTGCTGTAAAACTGAATAATGCCACACAGCTATGCAATCCACAGTCAGGCATTCTTGGCCTTACTACAGTGCAACAACCACCATATTCAACTTTTGGGTGTGGTGTGTGAATCCTGACCACGTTTAGGTATGGGGGTTGTGAGCATTGCTGAGCAACTGTAACCAGTTACCGACTGGTGTATTCCATGGTCATGCCCGGGCAACACTGACAACAACAGCAAACACTACTGTTCACTGCAATGCTGCAGTGCGAGCCCTCGACCATGGTCCATGCTCAACAAGGTAAGGTGGTGACCACTTCATGGACACCTTTTTTCTGGCCACCGTCCATGCACACCCTTGTGAGGCATGTCCTCCTTTACCATGGAACAACTATTGGTGATGTCCAACGCGGGTTGTCAGGCTGTAATCCAGAATATGACTGAGAAGATTGTGCAGTTCCCTCTAAATGTTCATTTTGTCGCTGAAAACAACTGCTTCTCATCACTGGTAAGGCCCCTGTAAATGATAAACCCAAACCAACTTCTGATGTTCACTGATATGTCTGTCACACAATCTGATCCATGCTTGTGGATGGTGGCAACTGCTCTCTGCATTGATAATGTATAACTGCAGGCTGTGCACTCTCTTTGCCTGACTGGATAGCTTAACTGGGGTACAAGTAGCAGTGATGTCTTCTGTTGGGTGTGTTGTGGGAATCTGGACCATGTCTGTGGAGGGGATTTCAGTGCCCTGTGCGAGACCCATGTATGCTAATACAAACTAGGGCCCTCCTTGGCTAGGCAGGACTATCACTAACAACAAAAGCAACCACAGTTGCTCACTGAAATGTTGGTCATGCAACCTTGTTCATGCTCAGCAAGTGAGGGGGTGCTGCCCACATTCAATGGCCAGTGAATGCTGGTAGAAAAATAAAAAATATATGTTTTCTTCAGTCATGGCTGTAGTACAAGAAGCATCACTGTCCACCACCATGTCTGATGTGGGAATCCAAACACAGGATGTGGATGGTGGCCAGTGGACTGTGCATGGCTTGTGTATGCAGACAACAAACAGGTGTTGTCCTAGGTCAGGCACTGGTAACACTGACACTGTCAGCTACCACTGTTATTCACTGCAATGAGGTCTGTGTCACCAGGTGCAACGCTTTGGGTGGGGCTGTGGGGAACACTGCATGTGTAACATGACCTGTTACCAACTAATGAATGACATGGGAATGATTTCCCGGCGTGCCAGTGGTACTCCAAGCATCGGTTTCTAACATTGCATGTGTCCTTGCAAACCACAACACGCATGGGGATTGGGTTGCAATGCCATATTCACTGACTGTGTATGCTGACACCAACCTAGTGTTACTCACTGTCAAGACCGGGTGACATTGTCACCAGCAACAACCACTGAAGTTCACTGTAATGTTGCATTTGGAAAAAACGCAACTCTCGGGGATAGGGAGGGGGAGTACCCACATTTCATCTCTACTAAAGGTTGCTGGCAAGCTATCAATGAATTGGTCAAGCCTTGTGTTCCTGTCCATGGCACATCAATCAGCGGTGCCCAAACTTGGGTGTGCAGTTGGATTCAGAGTGGAGTGGTTGGGGGGGCATGACATAGTGCACAGTACGTGTATGTAGACCCCAAGTGGTGTCCTCCCTCATCATGCTTTGGTACTGCTGACATTGTCAACAACCATTGCTGTTCACTTTACTGTGTGTCATGGGACACATTCCCTGATCTGGTGGGGGTGGGGTTGGGAAAGACAACTGCTTGGCGAATATATGCTGCCAGCAACATATAAACACTGTGTTCATGCCTTGACAGTACTAACAATGCACAACAAGCAGAGATGTACACTGTGAGATGAGGTGTGGGAATTTCAACCCTGCCTGATGATGGGGGCGGTGCCCAGTGCAGTGGCACTTTATGCAGCCACCATCTCGTGTCTTTACGGGTCATCATTTGCCAGCACTAAAAACAAGATGACACAATGTAGATGACTGCACTGAGGGTCATGGGACATGGTCCCTGATGGGGGAGGGGTGTGGATAATACTCCATGGCTTGTATATTGCATAATTACATCAAGCTGTGTACGCACTTGCCATGATTCATCGGAAGGCAATGCTGATAACAACATGGTCAAACAGTGACAGTTGCTGTTTATCCCATGACGTGTGGTGATGCTCAACACTTCACCTCGTTCTTTCTGCTTAACTTGTAACAATATAATGCACGTCTTTATGGTCCACAGCCATGCTGCTAGAGGAATGCTCCTGACAACTTCCATATCACATTATGTCATGGACCTAGTTTATTACAGTGAAACAGTACACATTCTTTACTAGACTTGAACCTTTCATAGTGATATACAGTTCCTGTCTATTGTTTACTGCTCGACAGATGCTTTCTGATGTTGCATCTTCAAGCAGCACATACAGCAGTTTGACCTCCAGGACTGTATCAAGGTCCATACCAGGGTGTGCAATCCCTATAACTCAGGTGAGTAATATATCAAACTGCTATCATACTGTGACATTCGAACAGCACTACAGTGCACCAGTACTGTAAGCTGCCACCAAGCTATGCATACCATTATCGTGCCTTGGAGGCCTCACCATGGCACTAAAAGCACCATATTCAACTGCTATTTGTGCTTTGGCAATCATGACCATGTCGTGTGAGTGGGCACTGTGGGCAGTGCAATTTACATCAAGGACACAGGTACAGCTGTTCCCCCCCCCACCCCTCTCATTCCCGGTCCACAGGCCCTCACCCTCAAACTTACCTTTGGTCATTCCCTTACCCACATTCTCATCACCGCTATTTACATTCCCCCGAGGGACCAAAAGGCGGCCTTCCACTCTGCAATGTCCGACCTGACCACCTTACCATCTCATAATGAAAAAAATTGTTCTGGGGGACTTCAATATCAATTGGCTATTTAAGTCCACCACCACTTTCATTGATGAAGCCACCGCTCATGACCTAACACAAATAGTCCCCTTCCCCACCCGCCTGCACCATCACACAGGGTCCTCCTCCCTACTGGACCTAGTCTTCACTAACCACCCTCATAAAATCACTATCACCACCATTCTCCTAGATGCGATTAGTGACCACTCCCCTGTCCTCTGCTCCTGGTCTTGTAAGGCCCTCAAGTCCCCTCCAAAAATGGTCCTATGATGTAAACTTGACCAGGGTAAACTCACACTCCTAAAAGCTCACCTTAGTAAGTTGGACTGGTCATTCTTAACAAACACCCTTGTCCCTGACAGAGCCCTTGATCTTTTCATTCATTCCTTCAATGCTATCTGTGACATGTTCACCCCTCTTGCCAAAAAGATGGTCAAAGGCAGCGCGGCGCCCTGGATCTCTGACCACCTACTGGCCCTGATGCGGGCTAGGGATTCGCTATGGCACCTTCCATTGAGACTGGCCTGCCAGCAGACAGACCGAAGTACAGAGAAGCCCGAAACCAATGCACATGGTCCCTGCTCAAAGCCAAGGCCGAGTACTACAAATCTACCCTAACCTCTACCTGGGGCCAAGGGTGTAAATTTTGGAGCAATATTAAGGACATCTGTGGCACAGCCCCAAACCTTGCCCCCATGCAAATCTTAGTTGAAGGGGGCCTGATGACTGACCCTATCAGATAGCCACCACACTTAACCACACTTTCACTGACCTCAGCCACGTCCTCCCTTCCCACTTCTTTGACCCTCCCCCTCGCTCCAACTCCTCCTCCCTCTCAGCACACACCCCATTTCACCTAAGGTGCATCTCCCCTAGGTCTGCTGAACCCTACCTCAAAAAAGCCATAATGCACTCCCAATACAGCAGTGACTCCTTAGACCTCAGACTTCTCCAGCTCACTCTCCACGAGGTGCTAATCCCCCTCACCCACATTTTCAACCAGTCTTTATGTCTTGGGAAATTCCCAACATGCTGGAAATCCACCTCTATTACCCCTATATTTAAGAGCAGGGACCATACCTCCCCCCACAACTATCACCCCATCTTTATTTTCCCTCCCCTATCTAAGGCACTAGAGAGTATCATCTCCGACCAGCTCACTGACAATCTTAACAAACACAATATACTTTGCAACCAGCAACATGGTTTTCGCAAAGGACATAGTATGACTACTGCCCTTCTCGAATTTACCTCACACTTTCATACTGCCCTGGACAGTGGTCATCTCTCTGGTGCGGTCTTCATCAACCTCACCACAGCATCTGACACTGTCAACTACTCCCTCCTACTAACTACTCTATCGAAGCTTGGCACCTCTCAAGACGCCCTCTGCTGGTTCACTGACTACTTGGCAGATCGTTTCCAGCAGGTCAAAACTGGTACCATCTTTATCCAGCAGGCTGCCAGTACGCTCTGGTGTCACACAGGGGTCCATCCTTGGACCGTTATTATTTAGTCTCTTCCTCAACTCCCTCCCCCAGTCATGTTTGGGAAATATCCTACTCCATGCGGATGATGCTGTCCTGTACTCCTCCAATCCTGACCCAACCCAGCTCCACCTCGCCCTTCAATCCTCTTTCAGTGATGCAGAAAAGTGGTTCACCGCACAACGCCTTATTCTAAACTATAAGAAAACCAAAGTTATGTACTTCTCACACACGTAATTCCACGAAAGACCACTACCCACAAATCCTGAATGCTAACCAGATCCCACTTGAACAAGTGGACTCCTTTAAATACCTGGACGTTACACTGGACCCAGCCCGAAACTTTCACCAGCACATTCATCAAATATCTACAGCCCTCAATATCCGGCTTGGCATTCTCTACCAGTTTAAACATTGCGTCACTACTGATGAACTCTGCCTCGCGGTCTCTTCCTCAGTCCTCTCCCTCCTTGACTATGGCATACTTATCTATAGCGCTGCCAGTTCCAAGGCCTTATCTAGACTCCGACTCTCCCTCAGAAAAGCCTGTCGCCTCATCCTGGGCTGTGATCGTTTAATCCACACATGCTGTCTCTATAATTCCACAAACTGGCTTAACCTGGATAACAGAATTAGGTTTCATACCTGCCTCATGACCAAAAAGATTACTCTCTGTCTTGCCCTTCCCAGTCTCTCACCTGTAATTCAACAGACTCCAACACACTCGTTGTTCAAGCATGCAGCTCCTTAAGGTTCCCCGATGCCACACCTCCCAATTCCAAAGGTCCTTTAGCTACCAAGCCCCTTCCTGGACAAATAACCTGCCTAACGGTCTCATGAGCATGAATAAAATCGCCTCCTTCAAAGCCTACCTTAGGAACCACCTACAGTCCTCTAATCTCTGCAATTGCCACTAAACCCAGCCGTGACCTTTTCTTCTCCTGACTAAGGCCTTTGGACGACTAACCCCCAATCTGAAACTCTCTGTACTAGCCCCTAAGGGAGCTTATAAATGTATCTATACACTGTGACTAATATCGTGCATCTCTAGTATCTAAATGTTAGCCTATTACTGTAACTCTTGTATCATGTCAGTTTGCTTGTGTCCCATTTCTGTATTGCTCTGTACTGTTCTCTCACAGCATGCCTGTAATGATGTGGAACTTTTGAAAAGGAGTCTCTGACTCAAAGGTATTTTCCGAATCCTGAATAAAAAAATAAGAAAAGCCACTGTATGCCATCATCAACCTGTGTCTTGCACCGGTCATACCTGGGGACCACTGACAGCACAAACAACCACTGCTGTTCACCGGAATATGGGTTGTGGGTCCTTTTGTATCCTATTGAGTTGGTGTGGGGGGGGGATGTCCCACTGCATGGCAGATATGTTCTGTTAGCAAGCAATGCATTGCCTGTTTATGCTTTCCCATCCTGACCATGCTACAACCACTAGTGTCCACACTGAGGTGTGCTGTGGTATTCTGGTACAAGCTATGGTATGAGCTCCCTCTGCACTACTTGTGCATGATGTCCCCAACCATGTATTTTCCATTGTCCTGCACAGGGACCACTTTTACAAACAGCAAGCAATGTTGATTTATGCAGTTTGTCACAACTGACCTAGTCGCTACAAATAACACTGACTGCTTCTTCTGGATCACTTCCAGTTGGTTACCAGCTGCATCACACCCCCCCCCCCTTCTTGCCCCAGAAAAAGTGGGCTGCTCCTGTCATTGTGTCTCTGCAGTCAACGAAATTATAATTAATACAATGAAAGAGATCAATGTGGCTCCTGGCCAATACACATTTTTTTTACATTACTTATTGCTTTACAGCTGCTTCCTGAGTAAGAATCAGCAATCGTTAGTCACACGTTTTCAACCTCCAGGGATGCAGCATGCTCGATACATGACTGTACCACCACTGGCAATGAGGTGAGAAGACTTTCCCAATGTACTCACACTTTGATACTGGTACAACAACCCCCAACATGACCTTTTGCATGTTATCACCAACATAAAAATAACAAACTCAGGCTTTGATGGCATGAAAGTGGTACAAGAAGAAGCAGTGTCCACTGTAGGGTGTGCTGTGGGAATCAGAATCCTGTATGGTGAGTTGTGGTACCACCGTCTGTGCTGCCAGTGTATGGTGACACCATCAGCTGTCCACCACGGTAATGCCAGGGCAACGCTGACACGGTAAACAACAAGCATTGTTCACTGCTATGTGTATTGAGGTACATGGCCCATGCACTCGGGGTGGGGTTGGGCAGTGGCCAACACAAGGCTTCTACATGGTGATACAGGTCCTATGATGACCCTGGTCAAGCCTCGGCAGCAATCACAGGGTAGGGCAAGCACCACTCTACACTGTCGGGTGTGCCATGTTAATCAAGATCCCTCTGGGGGAAGGGGTGCTGATTCAGATGCACACTTAGCATATGGTGACACAAACATGTGTCCACCATGAACATTTGCACTGAAACATTGAGAACAGTACCTGACACTGTACTTCAATGCTAAGTGTGTCATGGGACATGGTCACTCATTGGTGATAGGTGTTAAGGTGCATTGCCAACTAATTTGCTACTGCATGAGGCCAACAAGCCATGCATACAGTTGACATGACTCGTTGTAACGCATGGATCAATACAACATGGTCAAACTGTATTCATGGCTGTTTAGGCTAAATTGTTTGTCGATGCAGGTCTACAATGCCTTTGGTGTCTGGATCTGTTCCCTGAGTAGTTAGTGGTAATCTAGGCATGGTACTCTGACCGCCATTGTGTGAATTTGCCATGATGATGAATGACAGGTCCAGTCATGTATCATACTGTCATGTCTGTAGGTTTGTCTCAGGGCATGGTTCAACAGCTTAGCTTGAGATTACCTTGACATACTGAATCACACTTTCAATATCTTATTTGATGTCCCACAGCTGTGTTCTGAGAGTTCCCCTTCCAGCGGTATTAACACAAAATCAACGTTGAGCTATGCATCGTCCTCCACTGATAAGTGCTATGCAATCTGCCTCAGAAGCCCCTAGTAACGAAGTCCATTACTGTATGTGTGCAGGTCCAGACAGATATAATGCACAGTACTGCATACTGACATTTCTTTTTTTTCCCTTCCACCAATCCCTGACACAAACACTTATGTGTTTTCCCACAGCCGCTCCTACAACATGAGAAAGGAACATCCCAAAGTGACATGACATACTGCATGTCTGATTCTCAGGAGGTCCAATACGAGATTGTCTTTATTGACCCTTCACCCACAAACTGCTACCAACACCATGTTCCACGCTAAATCACCATCGGCTACCATGCAACTACCTCCATTACTAAAGCACTCTTTCAAAGTACATAAAAATCCAGGGATGTTCACGAAGAGTAAAGGTGAGGACATTTCATTGAGAGGAAGTTTACTAAACATACATTAATGTTGTACTGCAACGAAGACATGCTGCTGTCGTACATTGCAGGGGTCCTGACAAAATCACCGTCTGTGACTTAGTTTGGCTCAGGTAGATTTGCCTTTCTGTTGCTGCTAAGTTTGTGGAGTGGTAGGAGTGAAGATTTAGTTGCTGGTAAGCTTGAAACTGTTTGTACTTGTTTGAGTCTGTTACCTTTAGGGCAGTAGTGCTGAGTTTGTTTAACACATTGTATTTTTTGTGTGTGTGATCTATAGAGCGAGCTGGAGATTAATTTATTTTTTCAACAGGCATTGTTAGCAGCTTTCTGGAAGGTTCTGTTCTCTCCCCTCAGCTAGGATCAATTTACAGCTAATTGTGGTTTAAATACCAGTAGGTTCTCTCACACAGCAGTAGTTCAGAAGCAGACTTAGTTTGGCTCAGGTAGATTTACCTTTCTGTTGCTGCCAAGTTTGTGGAGGGGCAGGAGTGAAGGATTTAGTTGCTGGTAAACTTGGAACTGCTGGTACTTGTTTGAGTCTGTTACCTTTAGGGCAGGTATCATATTTCAACGGATTCTGGGGGATCTGTTTTGTTATTTATTTTTTTGTTCGGGCTTGTCCTCTGTGAACATAGGGTAAAGGGGTCCTCGGCTGATTGTTTCTGGACTCAGACAGAAGGTAATCCCACCCATCCACCCCATGGCTAGTCCTCCTTTTATAGGGTGTGGGCCCATAGTGTTACACCTTTCTACACCACACAGAAAGTTCCACACTGAGGAAAGGGAGGAGCATAGGGGTTCATCTAGAGGATATACCTAGGTTAAATTGCAGACCAGGTCACATCAGACAAGACAGGAGTGGTGCAGTGGCTGTGGAGCAGCAGTCTTCAGGGAGACATTCTGGAGGCTGTGATGCTGCCCTATCTGCAGGCACCTCTCTGGGCTGAGGGAGGAGGTTGTCTGTCTCCGTGCAGAGGCGGCCAAGTTACAGGTGGCATCCACCCCCACCCTGCGAACATTGGGTCCACAGCATCAACCTCAAAGATTGCCCAGGAAGAAGGATGACTGGACCACAGTGGGCTCAGAGAAAGTGGGGAAGGATCAGAGACACATCCCCAACCAGTACAGCTTAATAACTCCTGCGTTGTTTTGGAGGAATGGGACTGCCCCACACAGGCACCCACAGCTGGGACCAGGGAGGATGGTCAGGACCTCCAATCCAGAGTTCCAAGGAAGGGGGCAAGGGACCCCGGAGGAGGGAGAAGCTTCTCCTAGTGGGGGACTCTACTGTATGGAGTGTGAAATGGGGACAACTAGCAGGGGGGAGAGGGAGGTCAAGTGCCTCCCAGGAAACGCCACATGGAGGGATGGGAAGTGAATTCATAGGATCGCTAGGGTGATAGCCAGGAGGGAGGAGCTGGATGTTATTTTTCACCAGGGGACCAATTACTTGGCGAGGAGAAGGGCAGAGTTAGCCAGAGTCCAGGAGGATTTCAGTAAGCTGGGAGAGGACCTGAAATGGGTAACACATTCTGTGTCATTCTCAGAGGTGCTACCTGTCCAAGGCATGAAGGGGAGGCCAGGGCACTCTACATCCAAACCTTCAACTCCTAGCTGAAGGATTGGTGTGGAAGGGAAGGATTTGGCTTCATAGGGGACTGGGGCTCAACCTGAGCAGATGTGAGCTTCTATCAGGAGGATGGCCTGCATCTGTCTGGAAAGAGGACCTCAGTCCTTAGTGAGAAGTTGGAATGCTTCAGCATGGAGCATTTAAACTGGCCAAGAGGAGAGAGCCAGGTGGCTTAGGAACACCCCCCCTGCAAAAACATGCAAAAGTACAAACTGACAACAGGAACAATGCAAGTGAGCAGTGAGGGGCAGGCAGGGTAAACTTTTATAAGGGGGGATAAAGGGGGGCGCAAGAGCTTGAATACCGGGGCGGTGGGAAGAGGCAAAGTAGAGAAAACAGGAAGAGAGGTAAGGCAGCGATTAAAACACAGAAGGTCATGTTCACAAATGCCCGCAGGCTGGGAAATACGGTTCCAGACCTGGAAGTCTTGATGACGGATGCAGACTTTGACATAGCAGCAATAACAGAGACATGGTATTCTGATACTCACAGCTGGGAAGTCAATGTACCAGGCTATACACTGTTCAGAAGGGACAGGGAAGGTAAAAAGGGAGTGAGGGTGGCCCTGTATGTCAGAGAAGGCATAAAGACTACAGAAGTACAATGAAGGCAGGGGGAGGTCAAGGCAATGTGGGTCACCCTTGAACCAGGAAATGGCACAGCAATATGTACAGGGGTGATCTACAGACCTCCAGCACAGAGGGAGGAAGTGGACATGGTACTAGTGGAGGAAATTCATGACATGGCAGCTGAAGGCAAAATCCTGCTGATGGGAGATTTCAATGTGCCGGACATGGATTGGACCACCCAGGCAGCTGTTTCTGCCAGAAGCATGGCCATCCTGGAATCCCTGCAGGGAGCTGGACTCAGACAGCTGGTGCATGAGCCAACCAGGGACAGATCGATTCTAGACCTGGCATGGACCAATGGGAACAGAGTCAAAAGAATCCAGGTGGAAGGGCAGCTGGGATCCAGTGACCACCACATGGTGTGGTTTGATATGGAGACAGGGACTCAATTAAGCCATATAAGGGCAAAAGTATTAGATTTCAGGAAGGAGGATTTCAGTGAAATGAGAAGATGTTTAAAAGCAGCCCTGGAGAAGGTAGAGGTAATGGAGGGGGTGAAGGAACAGTGGGGGAGAGTAAAAGGAGCCTTATGGAGGTAACTGACCAATGCATTAGGATAGTGGCCAAAGGGAAAAGAAGAAATAAAACACTATGGTTTTCTAAAGAGGTGGGAGACAAAGCAAGGGCAAAAAGAACAAGTTTCAGGAAGTATAAGGGGACCCAAAGGGAGGAGAACAGGGAAGTGTACCTTGAATGTCTCAGAGAGGCAGGGAAGGCCATTAGGAAAGCAGAGGAGGGTTTAGCGTGGTCTGTGAAAAATGGGGACAAGATATTCTATAGGTACATCAGCAATAGAAGAAAAACCGAGGTGGGATTGTGAGGCTCAAAGGGGAGGAGGGAGAGTGTAAGGAGGGGGATCTAGACAAGGCAGAAATACTGAACAAATACTTCTGCTCAGTATTCACTGATGAGGGAGAGGGTCAAGGACCACAGCTGGGGAGCACATGCAATGGGAGGGGGGGATGGACACCAGCCCATTCACAGTGGAGGGAGTTCTGGAGAACTCACAAAGCTGAAGGTGGATAAAGCCAAGGGGCCAGATGACATACAACCGAGGATGTTAAGGGAGCTGCGGAGGGAACTAGCAGCACCTCTGGCCACCCTGTTCACACAGTCGCTCAACACAGGCGTAGTTCCAGAGGACTGGAGGGTACATGTAGTCCCACTGCACAAAAGTGGCAGTAGGTTGGAAGCGGGGAACTACAGGCCAGTCAGCCTCACCTCAGTGGTGGGGAAGATCATGGTGACACTGCTGAAAGAAAGGATAGTGGCACACCTGGAATCCATTGGTGACCAGGATCTGAGGCAGCACGGATTCACATCAGGAAGGTCTTGTCAAACAAATCTGATAGATTTTTTTGATTGGGTGACTAGGGAAGTGAATTAGGGAGGAGCCGTAGACATCGCCTACCTGGATTTAAGCAAAGCCTTCGATACTGTCCCACACAGAAGGCTGGTTAACAAAGATGAGTAGTCTGGGCCTGGGGCATAAGGTGATACAGTGGGTTAGAAACTGACTGACAGAAGAAGGAAGAGGGTGGTGGTAAATGGGATCCAATCTGGGGAGAGAGGGGTGACCAGTGGAGTGCCACAAGGATCAGTACTGGGACCAGTCCTGTTCAATGTAGTAGTAAAAATATTTATTCATAAGCAATATTTATGAATTTGGGATAAAATTCGATTGAGTCACAGACTCATTTACAATGAGATCCTCTCAACTATTACACACATTACAAAAATATGTTATACAAAATTAGTTCATACCCATGTACAAGAATTAACTACTACAATAGGTAGGGTCAAACATTTTTACATTTCACATGAATACAAAATAGCTTTATACATACAAGATAACTTAATGACTGTAAACATACATATAACATTTAACAGAATATAAAATGAATAAAGTTCAAAAATCCTTACAATCCTTTTAACATCTTCCCCCCTTGATCTAATTAAGTTGGGAAAATCAGAGCCTAGTATTCCATGCCTAGGCTATTGACAGCTTTGTCTTAGTTTTTTGCAATAACTCCCTAGCCAGATTTTGATTAGATGCCAGTTTTTTTCTGGACTGGGTCTCTTAGGTCAGGAAGGATTTTGTTCCACAGAAGTGCGCCGTGGTAATATACCGTTTGACGGCCAACTTCCAGGTTACACCCTGGTAACACCAGATCTAATGCATTAGCAAATTGCAGCTATACAACTTTATCCCTTTTTATTAAGTGGGAAGCTATGTATAGAGGGAGATTGCCAACCATCCCTTTATGGATGAAGGCAAGTAAATGCTCCCGCCTTATATCCTGGAGGGTCTTCCAGTCTAGTCTATCATATAGCTGACACCTATGCAAATAGTCTGGGGGCATCTAAAATAAACCTGGCCAGTCTCCCATAATATACCTAGCCTCTCTAGATCTTCTTTTAAACCATTCGAATATAAAATATCTCCATAATCAAATATAGGTATAATCATGGAGTTTACCAGTTTCTTTTTTGTATCTACTGTTAAACAAGATCTAATTCTATACAAGGCCCCTAATCTTCTACCTATATTCTTTGATAAGCTATCAATATGAACATCCCACTTCAAAAAACTATCTAGCCACATCCCTAGATATTTGTAAGACCGCACCTGTTGAATTGGGGAGCCCCCCCGGGTCACCACTCCTAAGGACCTCATCTCCTGTATTTCATTTGATCTAGAGAATAACATTGATTGTGTTTTTTTACATTAAGGATCAATTTACTGTTCTTAAAGAAAACCTGCAATTCATTAAATGCATTTTGTAATTTATCCTGTATTATAATTATAGTGTTGCCAGGTGTATATATAATAGTGTCATCTGCGTAAAGATGGAAATTAAGAGACAGATCAGAAAAAGTTATACCATTTATGTAAATATTAAAGAGGAGTGGTCCTAGGATGGAACCCAGGGGGACGCCTGAGACAACAGGCAACAAACCCGAAAACAAATTCCCCATAGAGACCACCTGTGTTCTACCAGCCAAGTATGAAGTTAGCCATTTCAGTGCCCCTCCTGTAATACCCATTGAGGCTGTCCTGGACAGGAGGACACAGTGGTCCAAGGAATCAAACGCCTTGGACAGGTCAACAAATACTGCACCCACCTGTGTCCTCCTGTCCAGGGCGGCCTGCACATATCCTACCACCTTAGCGTGTCAGCGTGACTCAGTTGGTAGCACATCCGCCTCCGGACCAGAAGGTCGTGGGTTCTCATCCCACACCAGGATTGGACTTGCATCTAAAAATCGCTGGCATCCAAGTGCAGTATTGGGGGGTGCTGTACTGCTGGGGTGTGCCGTCCTTCGGATGAGACGTTAAACCGAGGTCCCTTCTGCCCATCGTGGTGTTGTCCTGGTGGGTGTCCAAGTGGAAGTAAAAGAACCCAGGGCACTCTTCGCAAAGAGCAGGGAACATTCCCGGTGTCCTGGCCAACATTCCCCTTCCCATAAACTGGTTCATGCAACTACCCAGGCTGTGTGTGGGTGATGATGTGAGATATGGCCGCCATCACACATTCAGTCACTTCACTACCAGTCTAGCATTGCTTGTAAAGCGCTTTGGGATACTGTGTATGAAAAGCACTATATAAATGCTGATTCTTCTTCTTCTTCTTAACCTATGCCATTGTAGTGCTATGGAATTTTCTAAAACTGGACTGCATAGCTTTAATTCTCCCTTGAGTCTCTAGGTGATCCTTCAACTGAGTAGCTACCAGTTTTTCAAAAATCTTTGAGAGCGGAGGTAATAAGGCAATTGGATGATAATTCCCTGTATCAGTTACTCCCCCCCCCCTTTGTGTACAGGAATAATCTTGGATAGTTTCTAGGCATCTGGGTATTCCCCAGTACATAAAGATAAATTGTAAATGTATGCCAAGGGGTGAGCAATGATTGGTGCAGCAATTTTAAAAACCTTGAAGGAATGCCATCAAATCCAATGGCCTTCGATATATCTATCTTTACTAATTCTTCATGAACAGATTTAACTGTAATTTTTGGAAAAGCAAAACTCCGGGCCGTATCATTGCACATCCCTGTCACCCTGTGTCTGGGATTCCCCAGTACCAGGTCCCATTCCCCCTATTGTACTAAAAAAATAATTACATTTATCTACAACAAGCTGGGACATAGGAACCATCTGATTATCTATGGAAAATGAACTTGGGACAGGATTACCTTGGCCTTTTAATAACTTATTATTTTCCAAAATTCTCTTGGATGAGTTGTACAATTTTTATCCAGTAAATGTATATAATGCTGTTGTTTGGACTTCCTCACTCCCTTAACATAATGATTACGAAGTTGTCTATATCTATTCCAATCACTTATAATGATGATGATGATGATGATGAAAACTTTATTTTTATACAGGAAATTATATGACTATTTTTTTTTGCCTGGGCCCATGCCTTGTCTCTACTCTTTTTTTATTTTCCTCAAATTATTTGAATACTATAATGCGTTATTATGTTTGAGGATTTTAACCGTTAATTGGAGCATGCCTATTACATATCATTAAAAATTCAGTATAGAAAAATTCCCAGGCATCATTAAGTGTTGGTATCAATTCCATGCAATCCCAGTTAACATCACTAAGTTCCAGCATATATTTAATATAGTTGAAGTTTTTAAAGCTTCGCCATTCAATATATCTTTTATTGACCCGTGCCTTATTTATTTATTTAGATTTTGTTTACCAGGTCAGCCCACTGAGACCAATGGTCCCTTTTTCAGGAGCGACCCGGAGTTAGTTACAGAAGAGGACATATTGAAAACAGTTATATACAGTAGTTACATTAGTTACATTTGTTACACAGTATTTACATTTGCAATATTTATACAGGAGTAGAAGTCTGGATTCTCATTCAGACTCACATAATATATACAGTGTGTATGGATTACATATTATATATAGTATGTACATTAGTTACATCCGTGTGCATTGGAAGAAGTGTATAGGGATGGTAAAACAGTTTACACAAGCTGGTCCATATTAGAAATCCATGACAAAATTAGAGGGATTGTTCAAAGCAGTGCAGTGGCCAAAAACGTAAACTGGCCTGGGGAGCTAACGGTTACAACCACATAGACTAAGGTTGAGAAGATATAGTTTTAGTCCATTTTTGAACTGGGTGAGGGTGGTTGAGTTCGTCAAGCTAGGTGGTAGGGAGTTCCATAGGTGGGGGGCAGCAAATTTAAAGGAACGATAGCCATAGTTGGAGCACGTCCTAGGGATGTCGAGGGGGTGGTTTGCAGTTGATCTCAGAGTTCGGATTTGTCTTTTGGGGGAGAGTAGTCCTCGAAGATGGGGAGGGGGACCAAGATTAGTGAATTTGAAGGCTAGACAAGCAACGGGATAGTCTAGTTTGTGCCGGAGAGTGGGCCTGTTAAGTTCCTTTAGGGCCTCGCAGTGATGTCTCCTAGGAGAGGAGTTTGTGGCGAAGCGAGCCACTCAGTTACATAGTACGGAAATTTTATTGTATTATGACTCACGGAGGAACTGCAGCAGAGGGGCTCTGTATAGGATGGATGGGAGAAGATTGCAGCAGGCAATTGCACGGTGTGCAGTAGAGGACAGAGAGTTTCCCAGACGGTAAAGGAGGCCAAGCTTTTGATGAGTGGACCTGGTTATGGAATCACTATGGGATCGGTAGGTCATTTCTTGATCTAGATGGATCCCAAGATATTTAAAGCTGGGCATGACTTCAACTCTTTTTCCTTGGCTGGTGCAGATCTGGAGAAGCTGACTTCTGTCAGAGCCCAGGCGTCTGGAGCCAAACAGAACAGCTTTAGTTTTTTCATCATTAAGTTTAAGGGAGTTTGCGGAGAACCAGGCCTCAAGGGTAGAGAGACTATCCTGCAGTTTTGTTGAGATGACGCTAGGTTGGGAGTCACTGCAGTATATGACAGTGTCATCAGCATATAGAATGAGATTGCTGCTAGTGCAGTTTCCCTCTATATTATTGAGGAAGAGTGAGAAAAGCAGAGGGCCCATGGTTGAGCCCTGGGGTATCCCAGCAGAGACTGATCTGGGTCCAGACTGTGTACCCTTCCATCGGACTTTTTGGGAACGGTCACTCAGGTAGCTCTCAAACCAGGAGTGAGAGTGATGATCCAGTCCTAGGAGCTGGAGTTTAGAGCGGAGGAGATTATGGCTAACCAGGTCAAAGGCCTTGGATAGGTCAATGAAGAGGGTGCCTGTTGGGGAGCCTTGGTCCATGTGGGAGAGGATATCTGTAGTGAGCCGGATAAGCGCAGTGTCGGTACCATGCCCCTTTCTAAAGCCATGCTGAACATCTGCCATGAGTAAGTGCTGCTCAAGGTAGTCTTGTAGTTGGATTGAGACTAGTCTTTCCTGAATTTTCCCCAGGGGATTGAGAAGGGAGATTGGTCTATAATTTCCCAATTTGTCTCGAGGCCCACTCTTGTGGACAGGTACAATGGTCGCTACCTTCCACATTTTTGGGACCAAGCCGTCCTGAAGCGACCTATTCACGAGTAAGGTGACAGGATAGGCGATAAATCCACCGAGTTTACAATATGTGAACTGATGATCAGAAATTGCATCGGGAAGTACCCGACTCTATTATTCTATTAGAGGAATTAACAAAAATTAAATCCAGGATTGTTGATGACTCCAAATTACCTAAATTAATTCTAGTTGTATCCTTAATCAGCTGTGTGAGGCCCAAGTTTATCTGGAGATCAATCAGGGGATGGGAGTCCTTAATACTATACCAATTAGTGTTAAAATCTCCTGCCATAACAATTTCGTGGGGTTCCTTAAATTCCAAGAGCACATCTTATAAGCTAAAGACACTGGGATTAATTTTGGGGCGTAGATTCCTATAAACATTATTTTCTTAGTGTATGGCAATCTCAACTCAAGGAACAAAGCTTCCACGCCTGTTAGGTCCTTATTTGTTTCAACCTGTGAGATAATTAGATTATCTCTGCCATAAATCAGAACTCCACCCCCTCTTTTATTTCTGTCTATCCACCAGATATTGTAACTGGGAATATTCAACCAACCATCTTCAGTTCCACTGTTTAGCCACGTCTCCGTGATCATAACCAAATTTGGATTGTGATCCATCTTTTTTATCATAGTTCTTGCATTAAAATGTACCAGAACAAGACCTTTCCCATCATGTATAAAATTAGTGACAGAGCAGAGGGGCTGGAAGGAAAGGTCTGCTTATTTGCAGAGGACACCAAGATCTGCAACAAGGTGGATGCCCCAGAAGTGGTGCAGAAAATGAAGAGGGACCTGGAGAAGCTTGAAAGATGGTCAGAGGTGTTGCAACTGAGGTTCAATGCAAAAAAGTGCAAGATAATGCACCTAGGTAGGGGGAACCCTGGGGAGAGCTACAGGATAGGGGGGAGGTGCTGACCATCACCAAAGAGGAGAGGGACCTAGGGGTTATCATATCTGATGACCTGAATGTATCAAAGCAGTGTGCAAAGGCTGCAGGAAGGGCCAATGGCATGCTGGGGTGCACAGACAGAGGCATCGCTAGTAGGAGTCAGGAAGTGGTGATGCCATTATATAAAACACTAGTAAGGCCTCATCTGGAGTACTGTGTGCAGTACTGGAAACCACAAATGCGTATGGACATAAACATGGTGGAGGCTGTCCAGAGAAGGGTGACAAAGATGGCGCATGGTTTGCACCTCAAAACATATGAGGAGAGACTAAGAGACCTTAATATGTACTCACTGGAGGAGAGAAAGGGATGACATGATAGAAACTTTTAAGTACCTCAAGGGCATAAACAAGGTGCAGTTGGGAGATCTTTTCCAATGTAGAAAAGATACCAGAACAAGGGAGCATGATACGAAATTGGAGGGGGGGAGATTAAATGGTAACATGAGGACGTTTTTCTACACGGAGAGGGTGGTGAATGCTTGGAATAGTCTGCCACAAGAGGTTGTAGGGGCAAGCACAGTGGATGGGTTTAAACATGCCTGGGACAAGCACAGGGAAACCTTGGGCGGAAAGGGAGTGATAAAAAGCCATTGACCACTTAGGGTGAGTGGATGCATATATGTATAGGGCCTATGGGCAGATTGGATTGGCCTAGCGGTCCTTATCTGCTGACAGTTTCTATGTTTCAGTTGGTGTTCAGTGCACTTTGCTGGAAGATGAACCCATTGATTCTACGCTATCGCTCTCCAGTCCACAAACCACAATGGAGGAACAACAAGAGTCTGAATACATACGCTCCAACTGGTCCATATATGTGGCTGCAGATGACACTGACCTGGAATTAATGAGGCATGGTTGTTCTTCATTTTGTTCTCATCGCACGTCCTGTACAGTCGGACAATATCTTCATCATGTCTTAAAGTGGCGCATGATGTTCCACATACACGGCACCTAACACAGTTTACCATGTTCATGTTGGGACTACAATGCAAGACAACATTTCATGCGCATGCAGTTGAAGAGGAAAGTTTGTATTGCTATCCAGGGTCTCCTCCCAGTTGAGGTGCTACATGCCTCACCTTACGCACTTTGGTGACGCGTGGCATGCAACAATCGTGGGTTATCAGGGGTTGTGTGGGTTTGGTTGGGGTAGAGGGCAGTGGCTGTGAAATGACTGAGTGTCTGTAAGGAAGGTCTCCTCTCCAGTGAAGGGACACAGTACTGCCTGCTCCAAGTCTGGCATTTGGGTGCAACGCTGAGGTTATTGCAAAGGACAGAGGCAACACTATGGCAGTGTACCATGGTTTACCACATGTGCCTGATCTGCTAGGTAACTTTTGCTGTGGAAAATGATGAACTGGGAAGGATGACAGCATGACTGAAATGGTGGTCTTGCTCTTCCACCACCAATATGCACCAGCCTTGACTAAACACTTAGTACTGCTGAGGAGGATGTAAAGTTGACACCATCCAGCCTTGGAACTGCACGTTGGTGTATGTGGGTAGGGTGGGAAAACCGTGGGGGGACTACAGGGACTGTAGGTTGTGTGAGTGCCCACAGACAAAAGAACAACCCTCCTTAGAGGGTGTTGCCATAGCGAGTAAAGTCAAAAAGTGGCAGTAATTCTCACAAACACCAACGTGTTAGCCAAAACGTGCACCAAGCAGTGTCACCGACAATGTATTCGTGTACATAGAGGTAATTAATGTTTCCTTTTTTTTCCCTTCCTTGTTAGTACACCAAAAAAACAAGAGGCCAAAAAAGTTAATGAAGAAGACAAATTCATCATCTTTCGCTCAAGGCTAGAAGAGTTAGTCAGGTCTTGTGAATTGTGCCACGGATTCAACAGTGTCCACTTTTCAAATGATGATCACAAAAGGTAACAGGGATAATTTCTTACTGTTAGCTGTGTCTGCTTGGACTGTAACCACAAAAAGACCTGGAACAGTCAGCCATGTCACAGGCGTCAACCTGTTGGAAACATCCTGCTATTTGATGCCATTCTTGTTTCAGGGTGCCCCATTGATAAAGCATTGTGATTTCTTAACTACCTACGCATTCCATGTGTAACAAGATCAACAGTTCACAGCCCTGACACAGTAAGTCTACAGTCAAGAAAGCAAGGGATAAACAACTTAAACTACAGCTGTTTTATCCAGCCCGCCTATGAGTTCACACTGAAAAGGGTCCCATAATGTTTGAGAACTTGCTAGAAGCGGCGCCAAGTGACTTACTGTTCCACTACGCTTAGATATTGCTTGCCCTGATCTTCAAGTGGACTGACTGGAACAGGAAATCTCAAAGACCTCATGGCGTGGAGCAGGGAAACCGAAACGGGCACAACCAACCTCGATTCAATGGCCTTCATACTTAAGTGCTGACCTGAAGGATCTTCTCATCAGAGAAAACAAGACCACCCAGAAGGACGACAATGATGAATCGTTTGACACCTTCATACTTGTTACCTGAGCAAATTACTGAATTTTATGCAGAGGCATAGTTGAAAAAGAAGAACTGAGATCTGGGGAGGTTAAAAACACAAGAGGATTGAAAACACCAAAAAAGAAAAGTAGGGGTCCTTTTTTAAAAAAACAAAACAGGGAAGGGGAAGAGGGGAAAAAACAGAGGAACCAATACAGAACAAAAAGAAAGGATCCTTATCTATGAACTTAAAGGTATTTCTCACACTGACTCAGGGAAATCTTTGATTGTTTTGCTCCAGCAGGGGCAGATTATATTAAAGGGGAACGGACTGAAATGGTTACCATACAATAATGGGGAGGGGGGGGAGCTAAAGAAACAAGTGAAGAAAGCCTGAAACAATGGGGGGGGGGATCCTACACAAACGGGGAAAAAAAAAAAGACCAACAGCCTGTATTTGGCACAGCGGCCCTTGGTAATGAAAGGATACAGGTTTAGGCCAAGACCATCCGTGCACATCAAACCCACTGACACAACGTGGTCAGGCTTGTGGGAGCACAAGCGTAGTAGTCTATGCTACATATCCTGTGAAAACAGGATTCAACATCTTTACCTAAGAAGCATAGTTGTTTGAATTTTGATGTCTATTTACAGTTGCATATTGTTAGTTTATCATGTTGTTTAACACTTTTTCCTTGTTAAAATCTCATGCACCTGTTGTGCATTATGCAAATCAAGCATGGCTAGACTCTAGGGTATCCACACCACAAATACAGGAAATTGGTAGAAGTGAAGGAAACCAAGGTAATAAGAAATGGACAAGAAAGAAAAAGAGGGAAGGTAGAAATCAAACAGGGGGTAAGGAGACCCGACATATAGCAAAATGGCTATCCTGAGAGTGGTGACCCTGAATGTTCAGGGTTTCAACTCACCAGTGACGAGAACAAAAGTCCTACACTACCTAAAAAAACTGGATACAGATATTTGTTTCCTCCAGGAAACTAAGTTAACCGAGAGGGAGCATCAAAAACTACAGAGAACATGGGTGGGTAAAGTAATCAGTTCATCAAATCCAGGAGGAGGAAAGAAAGCAGGGGTTGCTATACTATTAAAAAAAAAATCTCCCACTGGAAATTATACAAGAAAAAACAACAGTACAAGGAAGAGGCCTCGTAATAACAGGCAGTTTATTCTCTCAGAAGCTACACCTTATTAATATTTATTGGCCCAATCAGGATTGACCCCTCTTTCTATAATACTGTCTTCCAAAAAATCTCGACCTTAGGGGATGGTATGATTCTGGAAGGGGGGGGGGGACTTTAACTGTGTACTGAATTCGGGCAGGGACCGTTCATCTCAAGTAGCCTCTACAATAAAAAGATGAGCAGAGTAGTTCATGCTGGAATGGAAGAACTGGCCATAGTGGAGGTCTGGAGGGAATTTAACCCCACTGCACGGGACTTTACATTTTATTCAACTCCAAATAAATCTTATTCCCGACTAGATTATTTTTTGTGTAGCAAACCAGACCTATACAAAATGCAGAACTGTGCAATTCACCCCAGGGTGGTCTCTGACCACTCAGCAGTAACGTTAGATCTACAGATGGGTGATTGGGGAAGACGCATAGTCTGGAGAATGAACTCCTCACTGCTGGGTAGGAAAGAGTTTGTCAATCTAATACAAGATACCATTACAGACTATCAGCAACATAATAAATTTGAGGACCCGGGGTGAAATGGTATTGGGATGGCCTCAAGGCAGTATTGAGAGGTGTCATTATTTCCTATGCCTCAAAATTAAAGAAACAACACAAAAAAAAACAGGAGGTCCTACTGCTAAAATTAAAAACACTCGAGGCAGAGCATAAAAGAGGGATAGCCTCAGGACTAGAAACAGCAATACAGAAGATCAGAACAGAGTTACAAACCTTTTTAGATCAAGAAGTGGAAGGTAAACAGATACACAAACCAAAAGTACTACGAACATGGGAATAAAGCAGGTCATCTGGTGGCATATAGACTGCGTAAAGCCCAAGTGGACCGTTGTATTAAAAAAAATCACTATTAATAAGAAGGGGCAATCAAACATAGTATACATTCCTAAAAACATCGCCACGACCTCTAAAGATTTCTATGTCGACCTTTACTCCAAGAATCCGGAAGAAAAGAACACGGCCCACTTTATCCCAGAATTCTTAGCTAAAATATCCCTTCCCCAACTTTCATCGGAGGACAAACTTAAAACAGAAGCATCCATAGAAATAGCCCAAACCATAAAAGTAGGAAAATCCCCAGGCCCAGATGGCTTCAACACAGAATTGTATCAAAAACTTAGCCCTCAGCTTACTCACATTCTGGCTAGGGTGTTTAATTCTTGTGAGGGAGAGGAGACTTCCCCTGCTCATGGGGACAAGCTCATATTACCGTGATTCCAAAAGATGGGAAACCCCAGGACCTCTGTACATCATACCATCCAGTATCATTGCTTAATGTAGACTCTAAATTATTCACAAAAATATTAGCAACTCAGATAAATGCCATCCTACCAGAATTGATTCACCCTGACCAATCAGGGTTTATATCCAACAGACATATAACTGACAATATTAGGCGTTGCCTAAATATACTACATCACGGCCAAAAGGCTAAAGAAACACAACTAGCAATCACGGTTGATGCAGAAAAAAGCTTTTGACCGTTTAAGTTAGGATTTTCTTCAAGGGGTTATGGGGAAATTTGGTTTTGGAGAACGGTTCAAGACTTGGATTAGGGCCATATACTTTAATCCCATAGCTAGCATAAAAGTAAATGGCACAATCTCGGATAGTTTTTCCACACAAAGGGGTACAAGGCAGGGCTGCCCCCATCCCCTATATTATTTGCGTTAAGTATGGAACCCCTAGCTGAATTTATTAGGTCACATGAATCTCTGGAAGGGATTAAGGTGGGAGGGGAGGAAACAAGGATATCATTATATGAGGACGATACCATGTTATACCTCAAAATTCCAGTCCTCTATCGGTCACTTTTAGAATATGGACAAATTTCGGGCTTTAAGATAAATAACAATAAAATGGAGATTATTTTAATTAGCAGAAAGTGTACCCCAGAATTGCTGCAGTTAATACCTTTTAAATTGACAACATCTAACATTAGATACTTCGGCATCTTAATCCCAATAAATTTACAATAGCTTTATCATATGAACTAGAAACGATTACTGAATGAAATATGCACAGACTTAAACAGATGTCAGTTTCTCCCATTATCTTTAATGGGCTGATTTGAATTGGTATGGATGAATGTACTACCAAGGCTTCTATTCCTGTTTAATACCTTGCCCCTACATATTCCTAAATCTGACTGGACACGGATAAACAAAGCTTTACATCATTTATTTGGAATGGGAAACATCCCAGGATAGAATGGAAGGTACTGCTTAGACCAAAAACCCAGGGAGGCCTTGGTATGCCCCCACTGAGAACATATTATCTGATGGCACAGTTATCCCCCTGGGTTGCACATTTAAAAAAAGATCAAAATACCGTTTGGGTAAACCAAGAGCAAGGATCCTTCCCGGATGTAGTGCTAACACTAGATTTTACAGATTCACCAGTCTCACTAAAAAAAATTAAAATAGCCAATCCATGGCTGGAACAGATGTACAGAAACTGGGGAGTGGTGGGGAACGAATTAGGAACAGAGACAGCCTTATCTAATAGAACACAAATTACCAGATGTAAGACATTCCTACCACCCAAGATGGACCAGGCTTTTGAAATATGGGAAAGAAAGAGACTCATTTATTTTACACAGTTTATTCAGGGAGGACATAGTAAAACATTCCAGGAAATGCAGAAGGACTACCAGATTCCTGCCTCCCATTTCTTTAGATATCTCCAGTTTGCATCATTTATAAGATCAGATAGGAACTTAACACAGTTGCAGCAGGACCCCCATCCATTAATCCAGGTCATTCTGGAGGCAACGAGAGATCCTGGGGCAACCCACCTAGTGTTGAAGTTGGTGGCAACTTACTCTCTCGTCAAGGGTTTCCCTCCCGTCCTGTCAGGGTGCATGGGAAGGAGAGGCAAATGTTCAGTTGGATGCCAGTGCATGGAATGGGATTTGGGAGGGAGTTTCCAGAACATCAGCCTCATACAACTGTCGAGAATTCAGATGGAAGCTCCTCACCAGATTCTTTAACACCCCTGTGAGGACAAAACATTACTCTAGGTTTAATTCACATAGATGTTGGAGGAACTGTGTGGGGGGGGGACCACTACCATATATTTTGGGATTGCCCAATTATAAAACCTTTTTGGAACACAACAATAAGATACTTTCAGCAGATGATAGGGATACAAATACCCTTGGGATTTCAGCACATGATTTTAGGCCTTCTACCTAAAGGAAAATGAACAAATGGTCAAAAACCCTTTATTGGCATCCTGCTGGCTGCTGCCGACAAAGCAATGACCAGACGCTGGTTGTCTCCCATCCCTCCCAATTCTGTCTGACTGGGTAGAAATAATAAAATTCATTTATAGGGCAGAACGCCTTACTGCAGAATTAAGTGTCTGCAGGGGGACAGATTCAATGGAATTTGACTTCCTTTTCTGCACCTGGTGGAAGAACTGGAAGGGACCTCTGTGTTATCCCAGCAAGCCTTTGTAATATAAGGTGAAGATTACCTCCACTATAAGGGGACTGAGAAATTATATGAGGGTGGAGAAATAAAAGGAAAGGAGAGACAAATTCAGCCATGCTTCAGTCTGTATTATACTTTCTTTGGTTGTGATTTTGATTAATTTTTAGGTATGAATATATTCATTGAGTTATGCCACATAATTACATAACGCATATAAATAAGAAACCACACAAAGCTGTGGAATGGAATCAAAGATTTTATTAAAGGATTAAACATTGGGTCAATAAAACTTATGGGACGTTTGAAAGCTGGATGGAACATTTACAAAGTCTGGACAATATTTAGACAGAAATAGTCAAACAAAATAATTACAAAATGGACTGGACAAATCATACCTCATTCAAATGTTAATATTAGCACTATGTGAAAATTATTGAATGTATAAATGGTAAACTTGTTTTACCCTTGGTTACGTGTACTGACACCTGCATGTTAAGAATTGAAAATAAATGAAGTTTAAAAAAAAAAAAACACCTTCCAGAATTTGGAAGGCTGGCTTAGGCAGTATTTTACCTTTGCCCTGTGGATCTGTCTAGTGCAGGCATTACGAAGGGCACAATACTTTTGTTGGTGCACCAGAGAGCCGGAGACCTTGAAAGCCTTCCAGGCTACATCCGTCTTTGAGGAGTGTCTGATGTCCGTAGTGATCCATGGCAGGTGGGTAACCCTCACCCAAGCATGTTTGACAGGGGCATGTGAGTTCCAGACCATGGTGAACCTGGCCTTAAAAAACTCCCAGACTGAATCAACAGAGATGGCCCTGTGGATATACAACCATTCCAAGCTAGACAAGTCAAACAGGAGAGATGCAAGGTCCAAGGATTGTAGGATCTTGTAAGGATGATTCTAGGGGGGTGGGGTAGCTTTAGGATGATGGATTTTTCTAACCGAATAGATCATGTTATGATCACTTATAGAGTCCGGTAGCAGACCAGAGGCGAGCACACAATGTGGGTGCAATGTAAGGGACCAGTCCAAGAGAGAGTGGTTAGATGATTTGTGGTTGAGGCGAGAGGGCTCGGTGATCAGTTGGGCTAGGTTTAACGCAGCCACCTGGTGCCACAACCTGGAGCTGCTACTGGACAGTCAGTTTTGGTTGAAATCACCGATGATGTGTAACTCGCCCCCAGAGTCCAGTGAAGTAATGGTGTTCAGGTGTTCCAGAATGGAGGGTGAGGTTGAGTCAGGAGAACAATAGGATCCGGACAAAAATATGGGGCCAGTGTGGGCCAGAGAGAGTTTGATTAGTATGGTGTTGATGGATTGCATGTGTCTGGGCAGCTGGACTGGTGTAAACTGAAGAGAGGAGCTGATATGCATGGCAATGCCACCCCCTCTTTTGGTGCCAGGGCAGTCTTGGCAAATAAGGGAGTAGCCCAGAATAGTGAATTCCGCATCTAGATTGTGTGGTTTCAGCCATGTTTTGGTAATGGTCAGTATGTCTGGTCTTAGTGAGAGGACAACTGGTTGCAGCAGACTAATTTTGTTTACAATGCTGCAGATATTCAGGTGCACGAGTTTAAGGGGCAGTGAGAGGCAGGGGGCCGGATCTGGATGGGGGGTTGGGGTTTGGGCTGGGGTTGCGTTCAACATCCCTGGATAGCAGGAGCAGTATGGTTAACAGGAACCTACTGTTTGGAAATGCCCATAGGGGTTTCCAACTTGAATACTGTGACTGTTCTGGTGTTGCTGAGGAGGCTTGTGCATGAACTTTTATGGCGGCTAAGCCAGCGTGGAAGGAGGGTGGGAGGACAGAAGTGCCAACAAACAGATACAATTACAGGGGAGCAGAGGATAGTTGTACAGTTGAGGTAAGGGAAGGGGGAGATGGGGAGGCTAGGGTGAGAAGTCGTGGCAGGCAAGGCTGCTCCTCCGGGAAACAGGAGGGGGGTAACGAGGCTAATGGAGCAAGAAGTAAAATTGCTGCTATCCCTGTAGTCCACATTTTGGGCTTCGACCAGTAGGTGGAGGTTACAGAAGGTAGCTGCCTCTAGTGGTGGATGCCGATAACCAGCAAATGGAAAAGTGGGCTGATAGGCTATAGCCTTCACATGATTATCCCTATAAAGAATACAGATGACCAAGGGTGGTGGTGGAGGTGGTGGGGAGCTGACGCAAAGTGTCAGCGGGGCCAAAACGGAGTTTTAACTCCTAGTCCCTTTCGCACCTCACTGCAGCGTCATGTACCTGCTTCTTTTTGGTGTCAGCGTAGCTCAGTTGGTAGCACATCCGCCTCTGGACCAGAAGGTCGTGGGTTCTCGTCCCACACCGGGATAGACTTGCACCTAAAAATCGCTGGCATCTGAGTACAGTATTGGGGGGTGCTGTACTGCTGGGAGGTGCCGTCCTTCGGATGAGACATTAAACCGAGGTCCCTTCTGCCCATCCTGGTGTTGTCCTGGTGGGTGTCCTGGTGGAAGCAAAAGAACCCAGGGTACTCTTTGTAAAGAGCAGGGAACATTCCCGGTGTCCTGGCCACCATTCTCCTTCCCATAAACCGGTTCATGTAATTATCCAGGCTGTGTGTGGGTGATGTGCGATATGGCCGCCACCACACATTCAGTCGCTTCACTAACAGTCTAGCATTGCTTGTAAAGCGCTTTGGGATACTGTGTATGAAAAGCACTATATAAATGCTGATTATTCTTCTTTTGTTGCTTCGGGGGGCTTGCAGCTTTGGGGAGGGCTAACTCCCACTGGTCCTCATGACCATGAGGATAGCTGTAGAGGAACAAAGAAAATGCCAAGGATTAAAACAGGTACACGGTGGGGAGGGTTTGGAACGGGGAGGGGCTGGTAGAAATGAGAGAGGGAGGGGTCTAGACAGACAGGGAAGAGAGAAGATATAACTGCCTTTCATGCCTATCAAAATGAAAGCATTGTGAATAAATGTAGGTTACTGTCACAGGGAAATATGGATGAAAGAGAAATTTACAAAACAGAACAGTCCTTGTTGTATTCTTTAGGACGAGTGGTCAAATGTATGACAACTTAGATTCAACACAAAGAAGTGCAAAGTAATGCACCTGGGAAACAAAAACCTAGGGGAAGAGTACACAATGGGAGGTGAGATACTAACAAAAACCAAAATGGAAAGGGACCTGGGGGTAGTCATATCAGACGACCTAAAGGTGGGCAAGCAATGTGAAAAGGCAGTAAGGAGGGTTGGGGGATACTGAGATGCATAGGGAGAGGCATCACCAGTAGAAAACAGGAAGTTGTTATCCTTCTGTACAGACAGTTGGTGAGAACCCACCTGGAGTACTGCGTGCAGTTCTGGAGACCCTATTTCCACAAGGACATAGACAGGAAGGAGGCTGTCCAGAGGAGGGCAACTAAAATGGTGCAGGATCTGCACCAGAAGCCATACGAAGAGAGACTAAAGGAACTTAACATGTATACCCTTGAGGAAAGGAGGGTGAGGGGGGACATGATAGAAACTTCCAAGTATCTCAAGGGAATCAACAAAGTCCAAGAGGGCAGCATCTTTCAGAAAAAGAGAAGTGTAAGAACAAGGAGGCACTATTTGAAGATAGAGGGGGACAGTTCAGAGATAATGTGAGGAAGTATTTTTTTCATGGAGAGGGCTGTGGATGCATGGAACGGCCTCCCTGAGGAGGTTGTGGAGTCAAAAACAGTGGGGGAAATTCAAGAATGTATGGGACAGACATAAGGCAATTCTAGTGGGGGGTAGGAGGAAGTAGGCTGTTGGTTAACTAGGATCTGCAGCTTATCCAATAGGTAGGGAAATGGGCAGACTAAGTGGGCCAAGCAGTCCTTATCTGCCGTCAAATTCTATGTTTCTATGTCATGGTGGCACAATTCTTTTGGGCTTGAAGTGCACATATGCTACTCCATGCTCGGGATATGTGTCACGAATTCTTTGAATGGCACAAGCTGGTAGTGCCACCCTCACATCCTTGCCCAGGTATCTCCAGACCCACCTCATCAGCTGCCTGTAGCCTGTGTATTTGTACTTTCTGCGGGAAGAGAAAAAAAAATCAAATATAAGTGCATCAGTCTAAGACAAGTTTAGAGTCATCATGTTGTCTACACTAAAAAACCGTGATAGCTTTGCAAAGTTAAGTACTGACCGGTGTAATCTGAGGAAGAGATATTTTAAATTATGACACTGAGGTGCTGACATTTGAAAATACACATACAAACAGAAATTGTTGGCAGATAAGGACTGCACGGCACATCCGGTCTGCGTGTAACCTTGTCTGTGTCTACTGACCCAATGTAGTCTGTGCCTTGTCACCAGTCCATCCCACCTCCAAAGTTTGCTTACACGTATCTCAGGCATGATGAAATACTTCCACTGTGCTTGCATGCACCACCTCCTGTGGCAGACTAATGCATGTGTCCACCACCTGCTCTGTGAAGAAGAACCTACTCACAGTTCACTTAATCTGCCACCACCACATTTCATTTCATTCACCCTTGTTCTTACACTCCCCTGATATTGGAACCCCCCCATGCACCTTGTTTATGCCCTGAATGGTACTTGCATGGTTGTATTACGTACCACCTCTCCCTCCTCTTCTCATGGAAGTTCAGATTTAGGTCCTTCAACCACTCCCCATATGTCTTCAGGTTCAACACCTATACCACCTTAGTTACCCCTCTCTGGACTGCATCCATCCTGTCATTGTCCTTTCGAAGATGCAGACTCTAGAGATGCACACAGACCCCAGGTGAGGCCTCACTACTGTCTTACAGAATGCAGAATCACCTTCTGACTTCTGCTACTGATACCTCTGCCTATGTCACTGGCTCTCACTGCAGCCTTTGTACTCTGCTTCTACACCTTTAGTTCATTAGAAATGATGACCCCTAGGTTACTTTCCTCCTTGGTGATCGTCAACAACTCACCACCCCCTACTGAAACTGTCCCCTGGACTCCCTCTTTTAAGGTGCATTAATTTGCACTTCTGCCTTCGATTAGTTAGCCATATCCTTTTTTTCTGTTTTTTACTTACTCTTTTTAACCACCTTGCATTCTCTGCACCCGGTCCTTCTCTCAGAATCCCCAAGCACCTCACAGTTACGCCACTGTGAGAGGACCGGAGAGTCCGCTCCTAAGGTACACCACTCCATTTACTTCTAGAGCCCCCGGATGACCCTCCAGGCAAGGTGGAGGAGGCCTCCCCATAAACTTCATGGAAGCACGCATTGTGGAGTCTGCCCCTGGTTCCTCCATGGATGTGGTACTGAGGGTTCGTTGCCTGGATCGGGTGCAGGGTAATTTTTCCTTGTTCTGGTCCCACCCTACACTGGTGTCAGCACTCAGGAAGGACCAATGAGACAGAGGTGTGCTGAGATGCGCCTCCGCTCAGTTCCCCGGCTGACGCCAGTCCCTCCCCTGCTGTCTGCTTTCCCGGCACCAACCGTGGTCACCTAGGAGGTGGCAGTATAGCGGCGTGGCACACAGCCCACCCCTCCCCAGAGAGGGAGAGCAGCTAATCAGGTGCTACATCCCTCTTCCCCCAGCCGGCCCTCCAGCAGCCCAGGTTCACTACTGAACCCGGGCCGCTGGCGTCGAAAGCGGTAGCACTACTGCTGCGCTGGTGGGCTGGCCGTTAGCCATATCCTAAATCATTGGAACACCTTGTGCCCCATGCCCAGACTAGCCATTTTGTTAACCAGCCTGCTGTGTGGGACACTGTCAAAGGCCTTGCTGAAACAGAGGTATGCGATGTCCAGGCGCCCCCTCCTCCCAGCCACCGATTAACTTACTTTGTCACCCAGTCACAAAAGTCTATCCAATTTCCCTGACATGACCTTCCTGCTGGCAATCCATATTGCCCAAGATCCTGGGGTTGGCTGGATTGTCAGTGCACCAGTATTATGTCATTGGATACTGCCCCCATGATCTTTCCCACTGAGGTAATGCTGTTTGGCCTACAGTTCTCAGCCTCTGGTCTACTCCGTTTGTGCAGAGGGACAACCTGTGCCCTCTTCCAGTCCATGGGGACCACTACTGTTTTGAGCGACTCAGTGAACACAGCTGCGAGACATGCTGCAAGCTCCTTTTGTAGCTCTTTCAATATCCTCCAGTGTATGCCATACGTCCCCAATGCTTTGTCCACCTTCAGTTTTGTGAACTCCTCCAGGACTGTCTCCACTGTGAATGGACTTGTGTCCACCTTCCCCCCTCTTTGTTGTTGTCGTGAAACTGTGGTCCCTGACCTTCTCCCTCTTCTTTGAATACTAAAGAGAAGAATTTATTCAGTATTTATTCCCTTTTTCGTTCCCCTTCCTTACACTCCCTCTCCTCCCCCTTTATACATACAATCCCACTCCTGGGTTTTCTTTTTTCACTGATGTACCTATGGAATCTCTTTTACCCTTTCTTCACCGTCTGCGCTAATCTTTCCTCTGTCCTTGCATTTGCACGTCTAACAGCCTTTCCTGCATCCCTTAGACACTACTGGTACACCTCCCTGTCTTCCTTTGTGTGAGTCTCCTTGTATTTCCTGAACACCCTTTTTTTAGCCCTCACTTTGTCCACCACCTCTCTCGAGAACCAAAGTGGCTTTCCTCTGTTGATGCCTTTGGATACCACCCTGTAGTGTATTTCGTGCACTAGTTCCCTGTTCAGTTCCTCTCCCTGGTCAGGAGGTCTGTATATCACTACTGAGCATATTTGTTTGCCATTTCACAATTCGAGGGTAACAAACATTGCCTTGTCCTCAGCCTGTATTCCCCTCAGTAATGTGTCCTTTATCTCCCCGAAGTAGAGTGGCAACCACAACACTTCTTCCCCTCACTATCACTCGTGAAATGAGTTTAACCTAGTACTGCGATGTCCCAAGTGTGATCAGCAGTGTACCATGTTTTGGTTATTCCTGCTATCTTAATGTCTGCTTCCATAGTAGTGGCCATTTCTTACCATAGATGGCCATGTTTTGCATCCTAACCTCACCCTGCTCTTGTTTTTGCTCTCAAGTCCTCCTCTCCCATCCCTGTTATGTTTCCCATTCTGTCCTGCCCCTACCCTGGTTTGCAACTGTCTGCCTGCTTCATCCTGCATGTGCCCCTGTTGGTGGGTGGGGGGTTGATAATAGTAAGCCTCTTGATCGGCATGGCTCTCCTCCCTTGGCCAGATTAAATGTTCACTGAAGATGCATTCACACTTATCACCAAGGACTGAGGTTCCCTTCTTGGACAGATGCAGGCCATCCATCGTGCTTATACAATCCTGCATCTTCCCTGGTCATGTCACAGTCCCCCATGAGGGCAAAACCCACCCTTTAACAGTAGTCCTTCGTCCACCACTTACATTTTTGGATGCGGAGTCACCTAGCATCCCTTCTGTGCTGTGGTCCGGTGATACCTCCGAGAATGTGACGGAGCATGCTATATGCTTCTGGCTACCCCCCAGCTTCCAGAAATACTCCTAGACTATAGCTAAGTGTACCTGGTCCGTGCTAGGTTATTGATCCCCCAGTGGACCATGACATCCAGGTCCTCTTTCAGAAGTATCGCTGTACCAATCCTAAGGATCTGCTTCCTATCACTCCATGCAGTGCTCCATGGTACTCATTTAACCTCCCTATCCAATCTGCTTGGTATCCCTCTCTTCACTCCTCTGATAATAGACTCCACGACCATGAGTTGAGTATCTTCCCCTACTCTGATGTCCCCTATTATACATCCATGAGGCTCCATCATGGAGAACCCTTACATCCTCTTTTGTCCCAGCTGTGGGTGCCTGTGAGGGGCTATCAGGTTCTGCCAATACAGATGTGGACTTATAAACCTTTACCATTTGGGGGATGGGCTTTGGCACTCCATCATCCACCTACCTTCCCTGAGCCCACCATGGCCCAATCCCCACTCCTCGTGGGCATCCACTGATATTCTGGTTGTGGACCTGGTGGTTCCTGAGTGGTGGCTGGACACACCCTGTAACCTCCTGGAATGGTGGCTGGACACACCCTGTGATCTGGCCAAGTCAGATCGAACACCGGCAACCTAGTCCCTGAGCCACAAGAGGTGCCTGTAGATAGGGCAGCATCGCAGCCTCCATATCGTGTCCGTGAAGACTGAAGCTCTGCAACCACTGAAATGCACTGCACCAATCCCATAATCTTTGTGTCCTTCATACCTCTAAAGCCCCGTTATGCCTTGACTTAATAATTCCTTCCATGTTTGTGTGTGTGTGTATGTGGGCCACATACTTTTGTGTGGAAGCAGTGAGAAACATTGCAGTATCTGACTTCACTGGCAGACACTAGCACAGAAGTAACACTGAAAGGAAGTGGTATTTACAGTGGTGCCGAAAATGCTTTTTCTAGAAAATGAGGCATTACCTCAGGACAATATGGAATAGCATGAAAACAACACAGTCAGGTCACTTGTGACATTATTTGGCCATGGTAGGATAACATGTAATGGTGACAGTCACAGCTGTCAGCATCTACTTTGCACCCTTCAGTGGCGCTGCCTCACCAGCTGTGCATAGCACATGCTATGTAGCAATACTGTATTGTAGGTGGATGGTACTCACTCATAGATACTGGGCTTTGCATTGCCCCATTATAGTGCTGGTGATAAGTGTAGTATGCAGCTTGCAATACATAGGGATTCAAGACAACAGCTTCAAATCCTGGGTGCAAGGTAATGCATGGCACAGCAGTATCCACTCGCCTGAAGGTCATTCGATCAATTTCAACACAGCAGAGGCACTCCAATTTCTCCACCATGACAGGGCAGTGTCCACAATGGCACCTGAGGATGGGGAAAAAAGACATGGAAACATTTTGTGTCATGTGTTTGGGATACTGCATTATGTAGGCATAGAATGACTGCATATCAGTACTCCACAACAGGCATTCTTGAATGAATAATGCGAATAATATTTTTTAATATCAAAGTAAAGGTTATTCACCAATTCAATTTTGAACAACATGATGCATGCACACTTACACCAGACTTTGAACAAGCCACAACAGAGAGTGAATGGCCAGCCAATGAAGCAGCAGGGTAAGTATCATGACAGATGATAAATTTCACTTTAAGTTACTAAATGGCAAGCATGACACGTTGTTAGGCAAGCGAGCGACACACAAAAAAAAAAAAAAGAGCAGGAAGTGTTGGTGAAAAGCGGTGTCGCCACGGCAAGGCCCTTCCTGTTCGACACCGAAAAAAAGAGGTTAATCTCTTTGTTTTCAATAACATACAACACAAAATACATCAATGACAAGGACAGGAACAGAACACAGTACACAGACATACAATGATACGTACAAGATAACAACAAGTTTGACAATGAAATGCACATGCACTTACACACTGAAGGACAAAAATGACCAGATAAAACAGAACTCAGAACAGACACACTGTGGAGTTGTTCCCAGGTGTAAACATGATGTGAAACTCACCTGCAAGACCACAGTATGTCATGGTGAGTCACAGGCCACGCTGGTGCATATGAACTCAGCACTGCACAGCCTGCCTGCATGGGAAGAGACACACCTGCATGTGGTATGCAGGCTACATCAAGTTCCATGTTTGGTATTAGCAGACTGCATTGTACTGAATATAAGGAAGCAACACTTTGGAGCAAGGCAGGATACTGATACTATAATGTAAACACATGTACATCTGTTCTGAAATATTCTGTATGACTTGTCTGTTTCCCTGCAACTGTTTGTAACCCTCCCTGCTGACATGGAACCTTTGTAAATGAGCTGCCTGGTGCTCAAAGGTATTTGTAATCCTGGAATGAATAAATACTCTAAACATCCATACAAACTCCAAAGCTGGAATGTACTGCATATACAGCATAAGGACTTCTATCGTGTATGCCTCTTGTATTATATATTTTTTCTTTGTTGTTCTACATTTTATATCTCCTGTCTATGTAATTGCAAACTGTAAGTGAATGAGCTTGCTCAATGGAGTCTTTCCTGCAATAAACTTGAACTTGACTAACAGAGGGTCCTATGACACCTCCAACGTACAATAGGAAGCAGCAATGTGACTTTCACAAAAAGAAAAGAACACTGTGTGGTACAACTGTTACCGCAATGTGTGCTACTACTAAAATCATATGACACACAACCAAAGTCACAGGCTTACCACACACCCCATTCAAGGAAGCATGTCTTTTGGTAGGACAAAAAATTGGAGAAATTTATGTCAGAGGGGGTGCGGGGGAAGGGGAAACCATCAGGGCCAGGATAAATGGTTCAGATAAGAGAGGGTTAAAGGGGACACCTATTCAGAGGGGGTTTGAGTTAAGTGGGCAAAATAGCAAGGGAGGCAGAAAGGGGAGGGTGACAAGGGGGTCTCTAATAAGGCAGGAAGACTCCCATGAAATTGCGATCATGAATAAAGTGGGGGAGGGGCTGAGAGGGCATAGTGGAGGTAACCATAAGGATGATGGCGGTGTTAGGTTCTGTTACTGGGAGACTCATGATTAAGGGTATCCATTGGGAGGGACAGGGGATGGATGCCATAGCCAGGTGAAGGTAGGGAGTATCTCTGGGCTGACAGTGCACAGAGCAAAGTTCATGGTGTATGAAATGGTTAGGATTGTGGAGGAAACCGATTTCCTGGTGCATTTGGGAACTAATGATCTAGAGGAAATAGCATTATGGAAATCCAAGCAAGGTTCCAAGAACTTGCCAGAGTCTGTCGGATAATGGATGCAACATTTCCTTTTTCGGAGATATTGCCAGTACCAAAGGCCTCAGTGGAGAAAAAAAATGACTCACAGAGGTTAATGAATGGCTCAGGAAGTGGGGTGAAGAGAATGGGTTGGGGTGTTAGGGAACTGGAATGGAGTTTGGGAGGATAAGGGACTATATGCCAAGGACAGGTTTCATCTTGCCCATTAGGAAGAAGTCCTTAAACAGGGGATGGCTGACTACATACAAGAAAGGTGGGGTTTAAACTTGTGGGGGAAGGGATAAGGGAGGGCTGACCAGAGCCTCCCTCAGATGAGGAGTAGCCTTCAAGCCCAAGGGGGGGAGGGGGGAAACAGACTGGAGGTGGAGGTTTCAGGAGGAGCAGGGGGAGGATGGAAGTATAAGGAATCTGGGTGGGGTTCGACAAAAAGGATCAGGGATAAGGGGTGGGGGTTAGTGTTAGTAAATGCCAGGAGCTTGGGAAACAAGTTGCCAGAGTTCCAGGCCATGCTGTTCGAGGGGTGGGGTGGATGTGGCGGCAGTCACGGAAACGTGGGCCAACAAAAACCATGACTGGGACCTAAATGTACGGGGGTACACTATGCTTAGGAAGGATAGAAAGGAGGGCAGAGGGGGTGGAGTGGCTATGTTCATTAGAGATGACATAGAAATTGCTATGGTAGAAGAGGCAGAGGGAAACGTGGAGGCCTTATGGGTCACCTTACGATCCCCAGCAGGAGATAAGGTCAAGCTGGGAGTAGCATATAGGCCCCAGGATGAGTGATGTTCTAGAGGATGGTTTGCTGGACAACATCATTGCCAGTGTGGACCAAAAGGGGAAGGAGTGGTGTTGATGGGGACCTTAATATGCCAGGTACAAACTGGGGAACCATGTCCTCTAAGGTGGCCAAGGGCAGAGGCTGCTGGATGGCTTCCAGGATGTGTTCTTAACACAGCATGTGATGGAGCCCACAAGGGAGGGCATGTCCTGGATGGTTCTGGCAGATGGGGATCTGGTAAGGACATGGTTGTACAGGACCCCCTGACTGGGAGTGACCACAATACTGTCTGGTTTCAAATAAGCATTGGGGGAATGGGGGTGAGATCTAGGACACTGGCAGTGCACTTCAGGGGGGCAGACTTTATGGGCATGGAAATATTCTCAGGGATCACTTGAAGGGGATTACCTCAACGACAAGTGTGGAAAGGAGATGGGAGGTCATAAAGCGGGGACTTCATGGGGCAGTCAGGATCTGCGCTAAGTTAAACGTAAGGGAGCAAGGTCACATAAACCATGCTGGTGGTCCAGTGAGGTCCAGGTAGCAGTCAGAGAGAAAGAAGGCGGCTTACAAAAATATAAAACAACAAGAGGATAGGGATGTACCAGCTTGCATCTAGAAAAGTCACCCGTGTGGTGAGGCACAAAGTCCAGTAAAGAGCAACGGCTGGCACAGGGGATACATGGAGGGGAAAAGGGGTTCTTCCGGTACATTGGGGAGCGGAGAAAAACTAAGGGCCATCTCAGCAGATTGAGATCAGAAGGAGGGTGGGTGGAAGAGGCGAGGGACCAGGCAGAGGTATTTAACGAGTACTTTGCCTCTGTGTTCACTAGGGAGGGGGATGGGATATCTACAAAGCAAGGCACAAAGGGGATAGAAGCAGCAGGGAGTGGGATCAGGGGAGCAACAGAAATGGAGCAAAAGGGAGGGAAAGGTACCCCAGGGGTGTCACATCTGGATAAAGATAAAAAGACCAGTAAGGTGGAGGGGACGGATGATGCCATCCCCACCAAAAGGGTGTGGTTTGCCCTCAAGGCCCTAAAGAAAGACAAATCTCCTGGGCCGGATGGCATTCATCCGAGACTACTATGGGAATTGGCAGACATACTGGCTGCACCCCTGGCGGAGCTTTTCAACAGGTCACTTGAGACAGGGTGGGTACCTAGGGATTGGCGAGAGGCACATGTGGTACCAATCCATAAAGGGGGGTCGAAGGAAGTACCAGGAAACTATAGACCCATCAGTTTAACCTCGGTGGTGGGAAAATTAATGGAGAGTATACTAAAGGAACGATTGGGGGTTTACTTGGGGGAGGTGGGGGTCTGGATAGTCGGCAGCATGGGTTTGTGCCAGGTAGATCATGTCAAACCAACCTTGTGGAGTTCTATGAATGGGTAACATCAGAACTGGACAGTGGTAAGCCTGTGGATGTATTATTCTTGGACTTCAGCAAGGCATTTGACTCTGTCCCCACAATGGTCTGGTGGAGAAACTGATGGGGTTAGGAGTAGGCCCTTTGATGGTCAGATGGATTGAAAACTGGATAGCTGGACGCACTCAGAGAGTAGTGGTCTGTGGGGAGCTCTCGAACCCTACAGAGGTTGGTAGTGGGGTACCACAGGGCTCGGTCCTGGGTCCAATCCTGTTTAATGCATACATATCGGACATCAGGGATGGTATAGGGTGTGAAATGAGTCTCTTCAGCGGATGACTCCAAGATGGGAGCAGTAGTTGAGGGAGAAGAGGAGGTTGGCCCTGCAAGGGACCTGGACACCCTGGAAGCTGGGCTCACACATGGAAATTAATTTCAATATCACCAAGTGCAGGTGTTGCATCTTGGTTGGGGAAACCCTAAACACAGGTACACCCTGGGAGGGAGGTGCTGGAAGCCTCAACAGGGAAAAAGACCTAGGGGTCATGGTGGATACATGTATGAATAACTCTGAGCAGTGCAGGAGAGCAGCTAGCAAGGCAAACAGGATGTTGGGATGCATCTAAAGGGATCACCTCTACGAGCAAGAAGTGATTCTGCCGCTGTACAATGGACTGGTTAGACCACACCTTGGAGTACTGTACAGTACTGGAGACCACACTTGAAGAGGGACATACAGCTCCTGGAGAGGGTACAGAGGAGGGCAACAAAATGATACGAGGGCTAGGGATTTGACTTACGAGGACAGACTTGAGGAGCTCTGCCTGTTTTCATTGGAGGAGAGGGAGAGACAGGGGGACATGATTGAGGTCTTCAAGTACCTCAAGGGAATAAATAGGGTAAACATGGAGGGGATCTTTAGACTAAAGCAGGGAGGCATCACCAGAGGGCATGGTTTGAAGTTGGAAGGTGGAAGGGTGAGGGGAAAGAGGAGGAGGTTTTTCACTGAGAGGGTGGTGGACCCTTGGAATGCTCTGCCTGGTGAGCTGGTTCAGAGATCCACAGTGGAGGGCTTTAAGAGAGGGTGGGACAGACACAGAAAGTGGATGTATCAGATGATGGCCTGTCCCGGGGGGGGTGGGGATGGATGATAGGGGTTTCTGGAGCACAAGGGATGGGAGGGTCTCGGCACCCAACTAAAGGATCTAGGTTCGAGCAGACTTGATAGACCATAAGGCCTAATCTGCTGGCAAATAGTATGTTAGTATGTTAGTATGTTACTCCCAAAAATGGGTAATCACCATTGCATGGCTATGGTCACTTTGACGAACTGGATGATGTTTTGTAGCTGTGACATAGAGAATAGGTCATGAGGATGTGCGGTGTCCTGTACAAATTTATTCACCTTGCTGTAATCATGGAAAAAGGGGAAATCACAGAAAAGATATGGGGGTGGGGTGTGTGAACATGAACAAGGCATGCACATGATACATAGTTCAGTGAATGTGCAAGTAAAGATTTTTGTTTTATATTGCCCATGCAAGGGCATTATTGATTGAGTAATGAACCAGGGGAAAAGAATGATGTGCAGCAACAACCCTGAAGCATACCAAGGTAGCACTGACATGTGCATGATACTACGGCATTTTTTATTCACTAGTCTTCAACTGCAAAACAGCGTTCCCTTCTGTTGGAAGGTCCAGGTCAGATGTTATTCACTTGAGGGTATGGAAACAGAATGGAGGAAAAGTTTCAGTTATTTTTGGATGTCTGTAAAGGAAACCCCACAACAGTCTTTGAAGGTGTCACCTAACTAGGTAGCATAAACAGGAACAACATACAGTATCACACATGTGGTGAACCCCCTTGCACCCCCAAACTCACACACATACATACACACACACTCACTCATATACTGTGGCTCTTCTGTTTCTTTATCTCATTGTTTGCACAACAGTATTATTTAGCATTATCAGTGTACCTGACCAACTACACAACACGTACTGCAGCAGGACCATCATACAGTGTTTTCAGTATCAGTAGCTAAAAACAGAACATGAGGTACTTCAATAGCACTACAAGTGCTTTATGATTGCAACACTATTTAGAGCAGTACCAGAATTCCCTTAAGTAAACGGCATATCAGTGAGATAATCGCATGTATGCCTACTGTCCGAAAACATGAACAAAGCAAAGCCAGATTACAACTGAGAAGGGCTACCAGCAACAATACTGATCAGGCTCTCAGCACTCTATCCCCATGACACATTGTAAAGCTGTGTACATAGCTAAGGAACCACACGATTCAATACACTGTCCATGAAAGTAGCTATGAGGGAAAACACATGCGGAACATGGAAAAACACTTGTTTGTAAGTACTGGGTAAAAAGTAATTAGTGCTGTACCAGTCTTTATTCCCCAAGCGGCCTTCTCCACCATATCCATTGGGGTCATCCACATCCTCAGCATTTCTGGTGGCATCACTGCTTGCTGCAGAGGCATCAGAATCATAGGGGTCATCCTGAAATGGGTCTAGTGTGCCAATCGCGACATTTAGAGGCTCGATATCACTGTCAATGTTAGAGTACTGGTCAGAAACAGAGTCCTGTGAGGTGACAGAAGCTGAATCACTGCTGCGGTCCACCATTTCTTCTGGGAAATGTCCTTGATAATACATCACACTGCAGACTCGGACAGAACGCGCATGCTCGGCTGGCGAGCAGGGAATCAATGTAAACAGAGCACACAACTTCCAGGTTCACGGAGCATAAAACTTTATAAAAACTGCGGTAAAAAACACTGATTTACCAAAAAAAAAAAAAAAAATATGCATTGATTGTGCTATGTAAACCAGTAGGGATCCAAAACAGAAACGGATACCATTAAATCGGAAACTTCCTTTAATTTATACATATTGAAACATTTTATTTTTAATGTTATCTGACACATAAAAAGTCCATTTTGTAAGTGCAATAAGATGCTCCAGGGGTGTGTATCAGACAGGTCTACTGCATGGCCAGGGTCTGAAGGCACTAAACCTGTGGCCTCATTTCTCACTACATCCCCAGCCATGCATTAGAACTGTCTAACACACACTGCATTGTGTCTTATTGCTTATGTATGCTTACGTATGCCCATTTGGTTCTTTCTGTCTCTACTGGCTGATTAGCGCTATATCCAGTTCCTCAGCCTTGATTGGACACTTGGCCTTCCCCTGCCTTCCTATTACCAACTGGTTTCATCTCCCTAAGCTGCTTCCCTTGCACTAACTTTTTGTATTATTGGTTAGATTTTGCTGCTGTGTATACTGCATAGATTTCAGCATTTTATCTGTTTTGTATCAATGCCTAGAGTCTACATTGCTGTGATTTAAATTGCCAAATAATGCTAGAATTTTAGACTGTATGCTCCTCTCTGTTCTGTAACTCTGCCTGAGCCGACAGAGTAGTGCTAAGTGCTTTTTTTTTTTTTTCATTTTTGCTGACTTTTCCATTAGCAGATTATATCTTTTAGTCACTAGAGGGCTATATCGATTATATTATATATTAGCCAAATTACAGTGGCCTTTTGAAGCACGCCTCCAATACCCCCTCCTCGACCTAGCATTTAAGCTACTCAGCGCGGCGGCTCCACCCAGCCTCACAGCTACCATTGCCTCTAAGAGCAACCCTCGGACCCTGAGGACCTAAGGGTCAGGACCTACGTGGTTGGCAAGTCATTCTCTTTCACAGCCCCCTAACTGTGGAACAAACTTCCACCAGTGGTACAGGAAGCCCCCTCTCTCATGAACTTCCATACCAGGCTCAAGGCGCACCTACTTGAGGCCTGCGCTTGCTGACAGTCCCCCCCCCCCCCCCATTCCTACCTACTTATGCTAATCACCTTACTTGCACAAACCTGGCGCAGAACTATTCCCTAGCTCAGTAACTCACCAATGTTCTTGAGTTGTGCCATACCATTATGGATGGAATGCCATTATTGCTCTGTATCTATGACAAAAACTGTATCTATTGAAATTGTATGTACTCTGTTACTTTTTCACTGTCTGTATCTCTCCACGTAATGTCTCTCTGGGTCGCCCCTGAAAAAGGGACCTTCGGGACTCAGTGGGCCTACCTGGTCATCAAAATTTAATAAATAATAAATGAATAAATATCTCTGGTAGGAGTGAAATTTACTGTGTCCACTCTACCATTAGCAGGTTATATGCAGCTGCCACTAGGGGCTCCTATCCTATCTGGCACATCACACACTCTGTTCCCCAGCTGTTATTGTCACAACTCTGTGTACATTTGCCTGCTTCCTCTGCCTCCTTTGAAACCAGGGCCACATGTGTGCTCTTGCTCCTATGTACATGGGCTACGTCCACCTCCTCCCATCCCTCTCTTTCATACTGCTGTTGATTCTAAGCAATGGCACTTCACAAAGTGATATGCTGGTTCCCCTATACCGTACCACTGTCGAGCATAATCTCCATTATGACCCCTGCTTCATCACTGGTAATTTTAAACTGCTAACCAAGGGTCACTGGTCCAGCCACTGGCTCCTGCTGCCTCCATAGGGGTGGCTTACTGCTGGGGTCCCTGCCTCATACCCCACCCTAATTACTCCACGTAAGCTCACGGTACTGCGCTTGGAACACAGAAGGTGCCTCAGCCTCATAAGATCCAATAAGCTTTTCTACAAACAACTTAAACTAAGCTTGCTCAGAATCATCCTACTTTTACTGCTGATATCAGAAAATGTTCACCCTAACCCTGGACCTGCGTCCACATACAACTGCCCTAAAAAAGGATCTATTAAGTTGCTAACTGTAAACATCTGCAGCTTGCAGACTAAACTGGATAACCTCCAGGTATGGATCTTGCAATATAGTCCTGACATTCTGTCAGTGGTGGAAACATGGCTTTCCCCAAAGGTTCCTGACTCTGCAGTTGCTCTACCTTGGTATACCCTTTACTGGCTGGATAGGCTCACCAAGTGAGGTGGTGGCTGTCCCTGTCACAAACCCACTCAGCAGGTCAGCCCTCTACTCCCAAAGTGCCAACCTCTGAGCGTAGTCTTGCGAACAGTTAACAGAACAAGGTAACTCTCTTGTCTGTTTTTGTGGATTTGAGTCAACCTTTAGTCTCAAGTTCTGGAGGGATTTAAACTGTGAACCTCTTGTTAGCGTACCCAATGCACAGGCTCAGATAATTCTGTCTTCGGGGGGGCCAGATAGCTTTGCCTACGGGCACCTAACCAGGTGTACAGAAATGAACCATTAAAAACTGTAATAAAAGACCTCAGATTTAAAACGCTTACCTTTTTCCAGTTTGGTATCACCATTCAAGCTTATGTACAATGTCTGCTTTAACCATATATACTCTACTTGTAAAGGGAAGAAATCAAAGACAGACAAAGTAAGCTCTAAAAACAGAGTTTTACTAAGATAGATAAAAAATATGTAACACATAAAATACAGAATTATTATATCACAAGACATACAAATCTCAAACAAAACATGTTTTAACAGTGCAATTCCTACTACAGTACTTAGATTTGTCTCTCTCTTTAAATACCTGCTTAAAGTGTTTACAGATGTTTCTTTGTCAGAGTCTAGATAGAAGTGTCTCTGAAGGAAAAACAGAATAATGTTTAAAAGCTGGTTTTCCCCACCTATTTGCATGAGGTCACCTAGCTCCTCCCTATCAAAATATATAAAAAAAATATCTATATGAAAACAGGATGTCTTTTCCAAGTATTAAATTCTGCAACCTCAGCATAACTCATGTTCTTCAAATGACTCTCTTTGATCTTATGATAAGCTTCCCCCTTCCAGGACATGAAAGCATCTTTTATGACTTCACACTAAAACGTCGCAACCTGCTCTTCTTCCTCTAAGCATTATCAAAGTTTATGATTTTCCCTCTTAGCAACTATAGCTATAATTAACTTAGTTAAAGTGTGTAATTAATTAGCTGCGGGCCTTCCAGGTAACACCTTGTATCTAAAACCTGTGTGTGTGTCATGCTTACATGCTGTTTCAGCATTTCTCAAGAGTGACAGTCCATAACCCATTGATACAGTGATCATAACCAGCTGTCCAAGTGTCAAAGTGCCATCTACCTGAAACAGACACTTAAAGGATACGCCCTGCCTGCGGCCAATCAAGGCTGCATGGCCCAAGCACTAACCATTAGAATGCTGCTTGGGGCCCAAAATAAATCTTTAACAGTAATCTCTGCCTATGTTCCTCCAAAAGACAATAGGACAGTGTAGAAGCGTGAGCTCAATGACAGACAACCTGACACTTATAAAGTGCATAAAAAATGCAAATAAATGCATTTATCATTTTATTTTATCCAAAATCCAAAAATAAAGAAAAATCCAAACAAATAAAATAAAAGAAAGCACTGTTACTTCACAGAAAGAAAAATAAGGGTGTTAGTCCATCACACCATAACAAGTAAATCACTTCCTCTTGATTCCTGCCTTTCTTCATAACAGCAATAAATTTCTCTAGCAAACTCCTTCTTGTTCTGTAGTCAGACACCTATTGAACCACTTCCAAAAATGAATAAATAAAAAAAATAAAATACAATTTACAGCAGTGCCCTGCATGCCCACATTAACAGTCAAAATGCTCGCAATCAGCAGTGCAGGCACAATGCAAAGGCAGGCTAACAGTGAATGGCAGTAGACACCTACAAGTACAGAAAGGGAGAAGAATACCACCATGGCACAGACACATTGCCAGTGACGGTATATAGCACAAGCTGCCAAGGAATGCCAGGGATTTAGTAAGATACAGCAGAAGAGGACATCTAGCTTTCTGCTATTGTATGTTGCACCTACATCGGCAGCCTCCTGACTGCATCTGGGCAGCTTTGCTGCTATTTTCAAGAGAGGCATTTATTTGGGACAAGTCAAGCTTTCTGGTAAAAAAAACTGATGCAAATACAATATGTGTAATTTTGTGTTGTAGTTACATCTTTTTCAGTGCGCAAGATTCGGATGCAGTTGATCCATTTACTAGATGGTTCAGCAGTTAGGATGGATTTCCCTTTTGAAAACAGTGGTAGCGGACCTCGAACATATCCATTTGAAAATTGTGGTGGGTGAAACTCCAATCGTTTCCAAAACATTGTTGGGCAAATCTCGGATAAAATTTTTGAAGATAGTGGCAGGTGGATCTCAGATGGATACTTTTGAAAGCAGTGGTGGCAGGTCTCAGACAGATCCTTTTGAAAACTGTGGCAGGCAGAACTCTAATAAACTGTTTTGAAAATAGTGGTGGGTGGATCTCACATGGATCCTTTTGAAAACAGTGGTAGGTGGATATCAGGTGGATACTTTGCAAAAGGATCCATCTGATATCCACCCACTACTATTTTCCAAACAGTAACAGAATAGCCGGCCTGGTGGTGCTGAGGGCTGAGGTGCTGGATGCCTTATCTCACGCTATGCCGGTGACCTGGGTTCGGGAACAACCTCGGGTCATCAAGGAGTCAGTGTGGGGAGGAGGGAGCAGGATTGAGCAGCTGCTAGGCAGCTCTCCTCTCTAGGGGTAGTTGTCTGCCCCCCCCCCGTAGTTCCACTCCCACTGGGTGGAGTTCCACTGGGAAGTGTAGGCAGGAGGGGGTGGTGGCAATAGCTTGGGGTGGGGGTGGAAGGGGCCGAGTCGGTACCCAGTGTGCGCCTCCACGCACGCGCATGTACTTGCCAGGGTCCAGGTAGAAAACGGGACAAAAACAGAAAAAACTACTAATAAAAACAAAAAAACAGTGACAGGATAATCTCGGATGGATCCTTTCAAAAATAGTGACAGGCGGATCTTGGATGGATCCCTGAAAATAGTGGTGGGCAGATCTCAGACAGATGCTTTTGAAAACAGTGGTGGGCAGATCTCAGATGGATGCTTTTGAAAATGGTAGCTGGTGGATCTTGGATGGATCTATTGAAAATAGTGGTGGGCTGGTCTTGAATGCACCCTTTTGAAAATAGTGTTAGTGAATCTCAGACAGATCCTTTTCAAAACAGTGGCAGGCATATCTCAAACAAATCCATTTGCAAATAGTGATGGGTGGATCTCAGCAGATCCATTTGAAACCAGTGGTGGGTGGATCTCAGATCCATTTGAAAATCTTCCCCCTGGTGTGCAAAACAGCTGAGCATAGTGACACAAACTTAGGGCAGCCATCTTTAATGGAACTCATCTTTCATCATATCAAAGCTAATACAGCACTGGGGGAAGGGCATCTTATAAGACAGGAGAGAAAAAACCCTCCCTACATTGACCCATGTTTTTGTGACCTTGCATTTTGATTACTGCAACTCCCTTTACTTTGGGCTTCTGGGGGTTGATATCCGCCACCTGCAGCTGGTGCAGAATTCCACAGCCCAGTTGTTGATGGGGACTCCTCAATCTTCCCACATCACACCAGTGATGCGGGAGCTGCACTGGCTGCCAGTTCAGTGGCGGACCACCTTCAAAGTTGGAGTACTGACATATAAAGCCCTACATGGACTGGGCCCTGACTACCTGAAAGAGCTTCTGGTTCCTTACCTCCCTGAGTGACCACTCCGCTCAGCCAACGAGTGGTTGTTGGAGTTTCCGAGGGTGTTTTTAAAATCTTCTGGGGCCCGGGCATTTATGTTCGTGGCACCAACTCTCTGGAATTCTCTACCCCGTTGGATTAGGGAGTGCATGACTGTGGGGGTTTTAAACAAGCATTGAAGACGTATTTATGGAACAGGGTTTATGCTGTTGAGGATGACAGACTCTAATTGTATTGCATGTTTTTACTGTGATTGCAGCATTGGTTTTAAATTGTTTTAACTGTGTACTGCTCCTTGACATTTGAAAGGCGCATTAAAAATAACGTTTATTATTATTAAGGAAGATTACGTAATCATTTGTGCCATAACATGAACCACTGCTGTAAAAATACTATTTCTGGGAAAGAAATACAGCCATTTAGTCTAAAATTATATCTCCCAATTATTTTCACGTATTAAATTTGGTTGATGACCTAGTAAGCTGTAAAGAGACATTCATCTTTCAAAGAAAGTGATTTAGAGAAACTGGGGACAGTCTTTGAAAACAATACACAAACCCAGCCCCGAGTGTATACATTTGATGGAACAAAGAAACAACTTATTAAATAAAGAAATTAACTATTTGTCAAAATGAAAATTTTTTTTGATGCACCAGGATGGTGGTATTCTGGGGGCCTGGGTTCCATTCCCAGTAGGTCAAGTTATTTCTTTCTCACTACAATTCATGTTTGCCAAAATTATACTGAGTAATTTCTGGCTACGGAATACAGCAATGTTACATAACATTTTCCATGTAGTAGTCCATTAACCTTTATAGTTGGCTGTTAAATAGCAATTTGCCACATCAAGCTGAACTGTCAAGTTTTGCCCTAAGGGCAGTCACACTGCGTTTTGGGATACCAGAACTAAGTTATGCAAGGCATTTAGTGTAAACTGTTGTTAAAAAGCAGTGACAGAATGCCAAGTAATTCGCTCTTATTGAATCATCTTCACTTCTGGCTATCCTGTAGATTGTTGATTATTTTAGAAATAACTCACCTCCTACATATAGTATATGGCACTTGCACATGGTCCATTTCTCTATTTATGAGTCTCCAACATTAATCTTCATTACACTGTTTAGTCAGAGACAGAACACATTAAACTAACTGGATGTTAAGGATGATAAAATTTAATTTTCAGAACTGTGAGATGTAAGATCTTAACATTCTCAGCTTTACAAGGACTAATACTGTATCAGAAAGGTTTAGGACTTAAGGCTTGCTGTTAGCTATAGCTGATCAAATCAGCACTATTTCAGTCATTTATTCAAAGTATGGATGAGTACTAGTATGAGAATAACACAATCTGACAGTTCACCACAGGGCACTCAGCTAAAAATGTGCAGTGCATCCAATACAATTTTTTCTCACTGACCAACTGAACAGATAAATGAAGAAATTCAAAGCAAGAGGACTAAGGCAAATTATTCTGGGTATATTTATTTCAGCATGTCTCAGTTGCAGCTCACACTCCTTAGCTGGAAGACCATGGTATCAATTTTAATATCAGCATGTGTGCTTTTGGTAACATAGTTCTTGCATATTTTCTTTGAGATTCCGTGTAACACACATCAGCATTCCATGGAAAGATTGCTTCATGTTCTAATACAGGCAGTCATATATAAGGGTATATATCTTATACCTCCCCTATAGTTACATCAAGGGTGGTAATAATAGATAACGTAAAGCAAATACATTACATAGTGACCAAAAGCTTAGTACAATCACAGAGCTGGCAGTACTTAAAAGATTGCTATAATTATTGAGATAATCGTTTATCTCCATGAGACCTAACGGTCAATACTAGGTCCTTAATAACTTGAAAACATTTCATAGCATCCACGGAGTCCCCAGAGAAGCACCTCTTTCCTTAACATTAAGATAACCTGCTGGATTGTTAGGACAATGACATAGGAAACTACTTTTGCTTCCACTAGGGTTAAGTGACAGTATTCCTACCATGATCACTTTGACAGGCGGGCGGTGGCGCTGAAGCTTGGCGCTGGGCCGCCACACTGCATGACAGCGCTGGCGACCCAGGTTAGGAGCGAGCCTGGACTGCAGTCAGCAGGAGAGGAGAGGATTGAGTGTCCGCTGGACAGCTCTCCCTCTCCTGGGGAAGTACACCTGCTCAGTGCTTGGCTGGCCTCTGGCGTCCTGAGCATAGCAAGCACAGAACATGCAAAAGGGTAGCGAGAGGGCGGACGTCCGGGGAACGTCTTGACATCAGGGCCTGGCCACGACTTAAGAAAGGAGGAATATACACCGCTGGAGCATGGACAGACGGAGCACCGGTACCAACCCTAATGGTGACTGCCTGCCTGACCACCGGGGGACCCAACAAGACATTGAAGTTAATGGGACGTTGGGGTCCCGTCCCGTACCCGCCTGGGGGGGTATATCCATGGCTCCATGGGGGAACGCCTGGGGATTCAGGTAAGGCAAGTCGCGGGGTGGTACCTTGGTGTCTCCCGAAAAAGCGTAGCTCCAGGATGAGGAAGAGATAAAAAAAAATAGAAAGTAAAAAAAAAAATAAAAAAATGATCACTTTGTCAGAAAGTGTTCCCTAAAATGAAACAGAAGCATACCTATTGTGGTTATACCCTGCAGAAACAGAAACCTTGATAATGAAAACCAGTAATTGTGGGGCTCTATTAAGAAATACTGAAAATTCCCCAACAAAGTCAAAAAAGCAGATGAAAGCTCTTGGTATCATTCATAGTGCTCTCACAGTAGTCACGCGCGCGGGGGGGGGCAGTCAAAAGCATTGTCTCTAGTTCAGTGGTGGGAACCAGCATCTTTGCCAAAACTTACTTAGAGTAATAATACATTAAATTTTATGTTAAGCCAGCCCTGTGGCGTTGAGGGCTGATGTGCTGGATGCCTTACCTCAAGCCACGCCGGTGATGTTTGGGAATGAGCACGGGTCGTCGGGGAGTTGGCGAGGGAGGAGAAGGATCGGCGTCCATTGGACTGCTCTCCTTCTCAGGGGTGAGAGACCTAGCTGTCGGTGCTCCACTGGCCTTTAGCGGCTGCTGGGGGGCAGCGTGCCAATGCTACAGCTGAAGGGGAAGAGACAGGCAGATGCTTGGTGAGAGTATGTGCAGTAGCGTGCGTGCTCTCAATGCAGGCGTCACTGCACGCCCTGCCTCCTCACAAGGGGAGAAAAGTGAAAAAAAAGCTCCAGCTGGATGAGGTGGTCCCCACAGCGTGCCACCTGCAAGAGGGCACCTCCCTGGCATGGATCCGTTTGGGGTGGGCTGAGTCGCTCCCCACCACCCTGCCATGAAGGGTAAGTTGTGGAGTGCACAAGGGAGGGGGTCTAACCTTCAGGGGAGGGCGCACTGGGGGACAATTGATGGTAGAAGCTGGAAGCTCGGAAGAAATAATACAGAAAAAAATTTATGTTAAATTTTCCAGACTCTGCCTCGCTTCTTCAACCCAACCCACAATACCCCAAAACTACACACTGCAATGTCAGGTAGACAAACCTTATATTTCCTGGGCTGAGTCCTCCAATTCAGCCTCCAAGTCCCTGAATCATTCTGCAGCCGTCTTCGCTATGAATGTGACAGTGCCCCTTAGATCGATGTAGATAAATGTATACTCCCCACTGAATCCAAACAGTGTAGCAGGTGGTAGCAACTGATTCTGAGTTTTCAAATCCTGAATCTCTTTTCTCACACCTTCAAATTGCTTCTTTCTAAGCAGCGTACTGTATCTCCAAATCGAAGCCAGTGTTGCTTATGAGCAGCCCTAAGCAGTGGTTCCTTTAGTGCCTGTAACATAGACAAAGATCTGTGATGTCGATATGTGGCCTACATGGGGAATACATCTGACTCATTCATGAGGGTGGTCAGAAAGGGTTAAATGTCACAACAAAATCTGTTTGAGTTGGCAGGAATGTCACAAGACAGGGTTTAGTTTTAAGGGACTATAGTCTGTTCGGAGCTACTACAAAGTACCCCCGCCCCCATGGTGACTAGATTACTCTTGAAGGGAGTGAACCCAGAAGCACTGTGCTTGAAAGTGTGGCTTTATCATATCAAAAGGGCAATCTGGATAAGAGTTTTGCTTCTGAGGCGCTCCTGTGGTTTGGGGAACCTTATGAAACAATAGAAGTAGCTGGGTTTGTTGTAGGTAAACTTCCAGTTAAACTCAATGGGGGATATGGGTATGTGAATGAAAATCAGTCTGGGCCAGTTTCTGGATCAATGGGACAAAGGAGGTCAACCCATGTGACTGACAGGATGATTTGATAGGTGGGCTGATCCCTTGAGAGGGCTCACCTTCCACAGCTCAGGCCCCAGCAGATTCAGCAGGGGAACAGAATACATCAGATGTCCACTACAAGAAAAGAGAACTATGTCTCCTGAATCTAGGCCTTAGTGGCAACTTAGTTCCTAAGAGAGGAAGAAACCCAGAGCTGGGGGTAAGATCTTCAAACTGTAGACTAGAGAGGCTTTTCTTTCTATTTGTTTCGTTTTGCATTCCCCAGTGTGTTTTACTCCCTTTTCCACTTTTACTGTATATTCTATAATTTAGTAGTGTAAATATTAAAGAGCAACTTACACCTTCAGAAGAACTTTAACAAAACATAACATTTAGACACAGTTTAGCCTGTATTTCACATTAGTTTTGTATTGTTCCTCCCATTATTTATTACTGAGGTCATCTGCATGAAAACAGTACCTTTGCTCCTGTAGAGTTCACCTATTCGTGTTGATATCTCCCTACCTGAAGTCATAATGCCCTGCTTGCGACATCACAGTTACTCCCATGGCCACAGATTGTGATGTCACAACAGAGCATTATGATCTGAAGTAGGGCGTAAACTATACAGGCAGATAAACTCTAAGGGATAAAAATCATGTACTCATGCAATTTACTCAGTAATAAATAACAAGGAAGAGAAATATATAAAATACATATGGTATGCAAGCTGAATTGTACTTGTGTTTTTCAAAGTTTTCTTTTTGGTGTCAGTAGCTCTTTAAAGATTAACTAATTGTACACTGCTTAATCTTTTGATCTGTTGTGCAAATATTTTTCTCATGATGTTATTGTTTTAAAAAACCTATGTTGTTATTGTATTGTAAAATCTCTCCTTTTCCTTTCCCTGGGTCGCACCTGGAAATGAGTTGCGGTTCAGTAAGCCTTTCCCGGTTACCAAAACTTTGAATGAATAAATAAATTTGTACATTTTATATACTCTGTGTCTGCACAGTGTTTTATGGGGCAGACAACAATCCATTTCTATTGATCCAACTAGTGTTCCATTACCAAAGAGCAAGACTATCAAGTATGAAAGTAAACTGTATCTGATACCGAGCGGGGGAGAGGTTCCTGGGAGTGACTCAAGCATTGGTTCTGTTGTCACAAGTATGGCCTTGCATTGACTGAACACTGTCTAGTGGTGGGACCAGAACCAGATTGAGATACTCTAGTAGCAGCCAGGTAGTGGCAGTACTGAAATTCAAGGAACCATGCGGGCATCCAGTCGCTCTTGTGTGGGAATTTGTGACAGACCAATGATGGTGGGGCAGAAGTTTGTCACAGTGCTGATCTGGCACAAACAATTAGTATGGAACAGAGATCCACCGAAACACATGTTGCTCTGTGGAGTGTAATATGGTATACTGTTTCCAATCGAAGCTCGATATCTCCAGAGTCCACATTAAGTGATTACAGGAGCCAGTCCAGCACACAAGCCTTAAGTGTCATCCCCTTCTGCATTTTTGGGGAGCCCAATCAGTTGCAGATTGTAGGTCTGGGATGGATTTTCCAAGTCCTCTAGCCTCTGTCTCAGAAGTTGATTTTTCTGCATTATTATGGCTGCAACACCCCAGGCCTTATCAGCATTCCTATCCCATTTATTCAAGATGCACTGTAATCCTTCCACCCAAGACTCCATCACACTAATTTTTCTGGAGAGACTGTCCTTTTTTTTGTTAAAGTTTTGAAACGTTACACAAATGCATCAGTGTTTGGTTTACAGTGTGTAGTGCTAGCTCTCCAAACGGTGCAGCCTGTGAGGTGGATGGTTGCTCAGCTTCCAACTCTTGGCTGGTGGAGAACCACACTGACATCCATCAGTTTATTTTTCATACAGCAATTACTGGTTTGACAAAAGACGTTTTGGTAATATGGGAAGTCAGTGCTCAGTGACTGACAGTGCTAACAGTCAAGATCTGAGTCAGCTGAGCAGCTCAAGTGGCTGAGCTCTGTAATTCACGTTTGTGATGTCACAAACATGTATTACAGAGTTTGACAGCAACTGGTGTTAATATCAACCTTAAAAAGCAGCTGACGTCTTTAGGAAAACACAATATTTAGACACAGTTTGTCTTGTATCTCATGTATCTTCTATAGGTTTCTCCTCTCCCTTATTCATTACTGAAGAAATTCCCACTAAAACAATATATTTATCCCCTCTGAGTTAATCTGCTTCTGTAGTAGTAGTAATAATTTATTGTTCGACTTTTTAAAGTCATTACAAACGCATCATACAAATATATACATTTTAAATATTTCCCAAATTTACATATTATACTTTTTACATTTTAAATACATTCTAAAATCAGATTGATTGGGATGGTTAATAATCATAATAACATCCTATAAGACTTTCAATTAGTCTTATTATTGCTTAGAACAATATAGTATTGTTTCTTATCAGTTATATTACGGAGGGGAGGCTACCTGAGTTAACATCTTCACATCTTTTGATTTTAAAAGATATGTCGCCAAATGAAGTGGTTCATATTCTTAGTGCCTAAGATAATCCCCTAATAGTTTTTCCCTATCATTCTCATATAAGGGACATAAAATCAATAAGTGTGTAAGGTCATCTTCTCCCTTCCCACACTTACAATTCCCTTTATCTCCGTTAGTTTTTTCCTTATTGTTATCAATTTCATTTCTCTCTAATTACTGGTATTACATTCAAACCTGAATCTCGATATCATTCTTCTATGGTTAGGATCTGTCATTATTGTTAGACATGATTCCAGCCTATGATCTCTTTTGTTTTTGCACATCCATTTGCAGATTTTATATTGCCTGCACATCTCCATATCTTTTTGTTTATAGCTATCCTTAATCCTTACTGAAATTACATTATTAAATTAGGTCTAGTGGAACTCTGAATATGTCAAATACAATGTAATAACCCATAGGGTTTGATACTTTTTTCCACAACTGACATGCTGGGAAACAGCAATCTGCTTCTGTAGCTTATTCCTTTCTTGAAATAATGCTCAGTTGTGACATCACAGTCTGTTGCCATGGGAATAACTGTGATGTCACAAGTAGAGTACTGTGACATCAAGTTGGGGAGAAGCAGTAGGCACTGATGAACCCTCAAGGAACAACTATCCTCAAGCTGGCCCAATGGCATAGAGGGCTGAGGTGCTATGTGCTTTACCTGTCACCACCCCAGCGACCCGTGTTCAGGAACAAGCTCAGGGTGCTGGGGGTTGGCCTGGGGGAGAGGATCAAACATACGATGGAGTGCTCTCCTCTCCAGGGGATAGGGAGGGATTCTGACTCACTCTTTGGCTGCCATCTGGTCTGAGCTCCATGGAAGGGGGGGGCCGTGGTTCTGTAGAGTGCACACACCTTCATGCGTATGTGCTTATGTGCTGTCGTGCCAAAGGGATAGGGAGAAAGTTGAAAAAGGAAGGCATCAGCTTTGTGAAGCTCAGCCTGCCCCGTTCTCAGATGGCCACTCGATCACCACCCCCAATTCTGGAAGAGAGTCACTGAGTGGGGGAGGATGTCCCTCTCCTTCCCAGCCTGCTGCCTGCAGAGACAACCGTGGGGAATTCTCAGGGTATGGGTGCCATGTGGGGTGGTAGAGACAGGGCTGATAGCCTGCCGGAGCTGACCCAAAGAGAAAAAAGCTATTAAAATAAAAAAAAAGACCAACTGTCCTGTTTTCATGTATATGACCTCAGTAATAAATAATGGGAATAAGAATTACAGAGCTACAGTAATGAGAAACATAATCTGCTTTGCATCCAAATATTATGGTTTTCAAAGTTCTTTTCAAGGCATCGGTGGCTCTTTAACCCTTCATTATAAAGTAATTTAAGTTTGGAAAGAACTCTCTTTTTTTATTTATTTAAAATTTGTTGACCGGGAAAGGGACACTGAGCCGAGGCTAGTTTCCAGGTGCGATCCAGGTACAGAGGAGTACATAGAAGTTATCCAGAAAAAATTATAAGTACAACAATTTCATATTTACAGACAGATTGCACAACAGTTCTTGGTTACAGACAGTAGGTACAACATCTAGAGCTTAACAGTAAAAACATTTGTCTTGCAGTATGGTATAAAAAGGTGCGTGAGCTGTACAGTAGAGATGCAGGAATTAGTAATAGCTTGAGATAAGCGTAGGTAAATATTTGATCAACTGAGGCCTCCTAGTGCGGGATTTAGTCCCATGTAGGGATGGGTCCCAAGGCTCATCTTTGGCAAGGAGGGGATGGGAGGAGCCTGAGGAGTTGCCTAACTGCTGGGAGGGAGGAGGCCTGGCAAAAGATGGGTGGGAGGTTGTTCCATAGGAAGGGAAGATGGTATGAAAGGGCCGCTTGACCGGAGGGAGTGTGAGGGCGAGGGAGGCTGAAAGTACAGGTGTCCCTGTGGCATAGGGAGTAGCCTAGGGAGTTGGCTGGTGCAAGGTGGGAGGTGAGGTGGGGAGGCAGGGAGCCCAACCACTATTTAGCTATGAGGGAGGCGCTATGGATGGTTCACCTATGGGAGAGCAGGGCCAGGGAGAGAGTGGTGTAGAGGGGGCAATGATGAGTAGGTTGGGGGAGGCAGTGGCAAAATGACAGAACAAGTTTAGTAAGATGTCAAGTTTAGAGAGGGATGAGGTTGGTGCTGTGCTGTGTATGATGTCCACGTAGTCTAATACAGGTGATTGTTTTACGTATTATTTCACTGCGGGCGGGAAGGGGAAGGCTGTCTTTATGGCGATAGAGGATGGCAAGTTTGGGCCGGAGTTTTGAGCAGACAGCCTCTATGTGGGTAGAGAAACTGAGGTGGCTGTTTAGCCAGACTCCCGGGTATTTGAAGGTGGGGACCAGGTCAAGGAGAGAGTCATCCAGGGTGGAGATTACTGGGGGGCAGGTTGGGAGGCAGGCTTTTTTCTAGATCCGAAGACCATGGTGACTGTTTTTTTGTCATTTAGTTTAACCTGTTTTTTCAGGAACCAGGATTGGACTTTACTGAAGTTGTTTTGGAGATCTGGGAGGACACTGTCATGGGAGGGTCCTGAGGCAAAAATGATTGCATCATCAGCGTACAGATGCACTTTAGTGGAGAGGCAGACAGAGGGGAGGTCATTTATAAATAAGGAGAAGAGGATGGGGCTGAGGATAGAGCAATATGGGACACCTGAGAGGATGGGAAGAGGAGGGACAGGGTGTCCCTATTTGAACAGATTGCTGCCTGTTCTGGAGGTAAGAGTGGAACCAGTTTATGGTAGGTTGGGCGAGGCCAAAGTAGCTCTAGGTCCCCAGTGTCTGCCCCCTCCTTCATAAGCAGCTGTGAATAGTACTGTATGCTGTGCAAACATGAACTAATTTAAAGGGGTTCCCTACCCACTCTACTATATATAGGATATCCATTGATTTTCCTGGTAAGCAGACATTTGTCCTGGTTTATCTTGAGGGCATGTACTGTCTTCATGTTCACTGTCTCCCTGGCAGGCTGTTCCAGAGGTTCACCAGCTTGGGAAAAGAAGTTCTCCAGAAGGAAACCTTTGAATTTGCCACCTCTGAGCTTCAGGCATGTCCCAGTGTCTTAATGGAAATCAATAGATCAAACATGTTTGCTTGATAATGTTGATACTCTTGCACATGTGAAAGGCTTAAAACATGTCCCCTCTCGGCCTTTTTTGCTGCAGAGTGAACACATTTTATTTATTTATTTATGTTTTTGGTTACCAAGTAAGTGCACTGATCCAGAAGACCATTTTCAGTCACGACCTGGGCCATCAGGCGGTGATGCAGTGGTACAAAGTAGATACAATATATAATCTATACAACTGTTTACAGAGTAGCTACAATATATAATCTACACAATTGTTATACAGTAGAGCATAACTAAACAACGAAACAGACATTTTTACATATATTTAACAAAAATGGCAAATAAAGTACCCTAAGAAAGCAGGAAGTAGTGTTTTGCATTTGTACAATGCCATGTAGGTTTCTGCTCTGGGCATAGGGAACAGGGGTGGGGTAAAGAGGGCTTTGGTAGGATTATGGTGGCTTTCGGGCTTCTACTCTGCCCTGCAAGCATTTACAGGTGGATTCTTCCAGTAGCCAGGCCTTCAGGTTAGCTTTGAAAGACACATGGGATGCAGATGTACAGATGATTTCGGGAAGGCAGTTCCAGAGGGAGGGGCAGAGACAGTGAAAGACTTACTACCCATCACTGTAGAGACACGGGGAACTTCAAGGATTTGACTGGAGGATGCCCTAAGAGGTCTAGTAGCCATTCTAACTGTGAGTAGGGAAGCACAGGGGGATAGTTGGTTACTTCTGAGAACTCTGTCCACTAGGCAGCCTGTGGCATAGTCAAAGTGTGCCTGGAGAGGGAGCCAAGCCAGAGACTGGTAGAGTGAGCAGTGGTGAGTTAACAAGGGGGCTTTGAGAACAAAGCGACAGATGGCATTGTATGTCGTATTGAGGCAGGAGTGTTGCGTTATAGACATATGGGAGTAGATGGGGGAGCAGTAATCCAGGAGTGGGAAAAGGTTGCCTTGTGCAATGGCAAGGTGAGCTTCTGGTGATAGCAGGTAGTTTGTGTGGTACGCCGCACCTAGCTTCTGGTTTATCTTACTTATGGTCAGAGATACATGATCATTGTAGGTGAGCGATGGGTCGAGAGTAACCCCGAGATATTTGAAGGAGGTGACCTGCTCAAGTGGAGGGCCTATGGGTGTACATACTGTGAGGGAGGAGTTTGATTTGGCGGCCTTAATTAGGAAGGGTTTGGATCCAAAGAGCATGGCCTTCGTCTTTTTCCCTATTTACAAGGAGTTTTCTGGTTTTGAACCACCCAACTTCTGCAGCATAGCTGTCAGTGAGGGTGGAGGAGATGGATTCAAGGGACATATTGCTGTGGTAGAGGACGAGGTCATCTGCGTAGAGGAGTGCATTGCAATTTAGGCTGTCTATCGGTAGAGCATTGATAAACAAGGAAAAGAGAAGGGGGCCTAGAACTGATCCCTGGGGAACTCCAGCACAGGTGGGAAGTGAAGTTTAGGCAACTTTGCCAATGAGCACAGACTGTGACCTGTTTGTGAGGTAACTACGAAACCAGGCTACAGGTCCAGGTGCGGAGCCAAGTTGACCAAGAGTGGAGAGAAGAAGATGATGGTCTACGAGGTCAAATGCTTTGGATAAGTCTACAAAGACTGCACCCATGGCCTTTCCCATGTCCATGTTTCTGAAGACAAGGTTTGAAAAAGTTGCCAGGGCAGAGGAGGTCCTGTGGTGCTTGCGGAAACCGTGCTGATAGGGACAAAGGAGGTTGTATTTATTAAGACACTCAGCTAGTTGTGAATGGACTACTCTCTCTAGCAGTTTGCTAAGATGCGGGTAGTAGGGAGATGGGTCTATAGTTTCCCGGAGTTAGGGGGTCTCCAGCTTTGAAGATGGGAACCATGTTTGCCTGTTTCCAGGTGTCGAGCACTGTTGATGTAGACAGTGCCAAGTTGAAAATGTGAGTTAGTGGTCTGAAGAGGGCTGGGGAGATGATCCTCAGAAAAGCAGGGTACAGCCCATCACTTCCTGGGCTACCACCAGAGGGTTTTCAGGATTTTTATGATGGTCTGTGGACCAATGGCCTTGAAATGGAAGGGGGGGGTAGATTTTTCAGTTAGGAAGGGTGGAGGGGTTACCATTTCCATTTGGACTGGCAGGGGAGTGGGGAGGGAGCTTGCTGAGGTGCGGGGTCAGGTCGGTAAACGTAGCATTGAGGAGGTCAGCGATGTCAGTTGGGTCAGTGATGGTGCCTGCTGGGGATGTAAGTTCAGTTATTTGCTTGTTGGGTTTGGGATTTAGTACTGAGCCAGTTAAGGCCCAGAATCTATGAGGAGTCCCCAGGGTGATTTTTTGGAGCTCAGTAAAGTATTTTTTTTTAAGTGACCTTGCTAGCTGCTTACAGGCATTTCCACAGTTGGGGGGATGGGGATTCTTTGAATGCTCTCCATTTAGAGTCCCTGACGTTCATTTGCATCAATAGTTCCTGTGTTATCCAACGCGTGCAGCCGCCTCTAACCCTTCTGGTTTTGATTGGAAAATACTAGTCCTGTAATTTCCGAAGGGTGCTGGAGAAGAAGGATTACAGCAGAGGAGATGTTATCAAGCAGGTCTAGAAAGGACCAGATTAAGGACAAAGCTTCCCTAGTCACAAGGTCATGATTTCGGTTGTTGAAGTTTCTGAAAGACAGAACTTTTGGTGGTGGGCAAACTGTCTTGTTGTTAATGACAATGTATATGGGGGTGTGGTCACTAACTGCATCAGACATGGTGCCTGTTTGGAGGAGTAGGTCTGACCGATTGGTTATGATCCAATCAAGGATAGAGTGGTTTGGTGTGCGTTGGTTGTATCTTGTGGGGGTAGAGATTTCTTGCTCTAGGTTTTGTGACTTTAGTAGGGCTGAGTAGTCAGTAGTTGAAATCCCCCAGTAGGAAAGCATCACTGGCTGGGGTGGTGCACATTGGACCAGAGAGAAAGCTAGACAGTCCTTAGGTACTAGTAGGAGGAGGGGTTGTAGCGGCAGCCAACATAAAAATGTTTTGATGCACTGACGGTTAGCTCCGTAATAATCCATTCACTTATGCAGGTGGCTGTTGAGCTGGCAACAATGGCAGCTGATATGTGGTCCTGGACATACAGCGCAACGCCTCCCCCTCTCTTCCTGCCCGGTCTATCCAGCCGGAGGAAGGAATAGCCTTGAAGCTGGTACAAAGCACTGTCATGGTGTGGCTTTAGCCAGGTCTCAGAGAGACCCAGCATGTGGGGCTTGTATAGGGTCACCCAGGCCTCTCTCTTTGCAAATTTGGAAGGGAGGCTGCATACATTAAGGTGGATGATTTTTAAACCATTTCGTCCTGCCCATATGGTATCTGTGCGGTCAATGCGTACATTCATGGGCATACCTCTCAACCTTTTGTACCCCAAATGTGGAACATTGCCTCTCATAATGTGGAACAAATTATCAAAATGTGGAACACTTAATCAAATCTTTACCTAACGCCTCCCCCTCTCTTCCTGACTGGTCTATCCAGCTGGAGGAAGGAATAGCCTTGAAGCTGGTACAAAGCACTGTCATGGTGTGGCTTTAGCCAGGTCTCAGAGAGACCCAGCATGTGAGGCTTGTGTAGGGTCACCCAGGCCTCTCTCTTTGCAAATTTGGAAGGGAGGCTGCATACATTAAGGTGGATGATTTTTAAACCATTTCGTCCTGCCCATATGGTATCTGTGCGGTCAATGCGTACATTCATGGCGTGGGTCCAGGGTTTATTTCTACATCGCCTGCTAGCAGGGCTAGGAGTAGGAGGGACATGAGGGGGCAGGTCAGAGGGTGCCAGTGGTGTTTGCGGACCGTGAGGGAGTGAACCAAATTTCCGAGATGTCTTAGTTCTCTATTTGATAAGGCTACCAGAAAAGTAGCTGCTATTGATGTGACCCTATATTAGGCTAGGGCAGGTGAAGAGGGTAAGGGTAATGGTGAGTGGGGGTGCAGCGACATAGGAATCTTTGTTCAGTAGCTAGAATTGATGCAGAGAGATCTGTGGCCAGCAACAATCCAGTCAATATGGATGAGACCTGCAGAAAGAGACTTGCATTGCTCAGTGGCAGTGCAGCTGATGGATACTTTATGTTAGAAGGAGATAGGAGGGAGAGGACAAACAAAGATTCCATATTTCTCTATGTGCCGTTGATGACTTTAAGAAAGGCCTGGGATGTGGAAGAAATGAGAAATTCTGGGTCAGAAACAGTGGCCACTGGTGGTGGTTTATGATAAGCTGCAGATGGTAAAATGCACTGATTGGTTTTGCCGCACACTTGGCTTTTTGTATTAGTAGCGATGTTTACCAAGGGTGGTGGTGGGGGCGGTGAGGCCAAAATAATGCAGCAGAGTCAGTGCTGCTAGAGCCACTGCTATCTTCTAGCGCATACCTGTGGGGGCTATCCAGGAGCTAGGCATATGGGGGATGGCTCTTCTGCCATTCCTGGCCCTCACGACCACCGGACAGCTGCGGAGGAAAGAAACAGCACAGACTTATAGAGGTAGGTGGAAAAGGGGCTGAGAAAGCAGGAAGGTGGCTGTAAAATGGAGCCTAGGGCTTTTGGGACTGAAATGAGCACCAAATTGGAGCCGAATTAATTTGTTCAGTGTCTGGGTAGTTTTGTTTCATGAAGTAGAAACAAACACTGGTGAGAAGGCTCCCGAAGTAAATTCTCTCAGGACTGTATGCAGGCTTAATTACTTGCTCACTTAGAATTAAAGAAAACTATGGAGAAGGTCCCCAAACTGTATTGCAGGCTATTGAATGCACTTAAAATACTGACTTTAAATGAAAGAAAGACTGTGCCATCTGGCACCAGCCTCTCTTCATTGCCTTTTTTCTTCTTATACCCAGTACTGATACAGTATGCAAACTGCTGCACGGTTACAGGTCCTGTCCTCCAGCGGAGATGATTAATCAAGGTTCCTTCTACTCATCTCTGGTGGTTATCTAGGTGAACGTGAAACATACCATGGCATGTTTCTAAAAGAATGGCGAATAACCCTGTTGTCCTAGCCAGCAATTCCTCTTGGCATATACAGGTACCGAACCAATGGCCGGTGACTGTTCGCAAAATGTTGCCAAGTGTTTAATGGCTGCTTAGTACCTAGCAACTGGTTTCTGAAACTATGATGATTACTATGAGCATGCTGATAGAGCTATATGAGGTTAACAGCATTGCCAGTGTCTTTTGAATTCTACATATGAATGTAAGGCCCCTCCCCAGCACGAAAGGGAGATATTGTATCTCTCGGGGCCATCCTGCCATCTGATGGAAATTTCAAATAAATAAATAAATGGATATCCCACATATAAAAGGTGAAATACAGTATCAAACACTACAAAATGCAGAGATACCCATCAGTAGCTGGGGAGGCAACTGCAATTTGTAACACTTCAGCACTCATCCTATGGACACCTATGTCACCACTAAAGCAGAAAGAATTAAGCTACTCCATGGCTGACATTAAATGCATACTAAATGTATTAAATGTTTCAGCTAAGACCTTTGTTAGGGCATAGTACTAGTCTTCCTTGAAACAAAATTGTGGAGTTTGCCAGGTCAGTAAAAAAGGGGGATAAAACATTCTTTAGATATATACTGTAAGCGAAAAGAGGAAGAACCAGGGAGGGTTAGTAAGGCTAAAAGGAGAAGGAGGAGTTTGTGTGGAATAGGACCAGAAAAAAGCAGACATACTGAACAAGTACTTTTGTTTGGTATTTATGAGGGAAGGGGTAGGTGATGGGCCACAAATAGCGGAAAAGGGCATTAAAATAAGGGAGGTGGACACTAGTCCTTTTATAGAGGAGAGAGTTCTCAAGGGACTAGAAAAACTAAAGGTGGACAAGGCAATGGGGCTGGACATGGTACACACTAGGATACTGAGGGAGCTTAAGGAGAAGCTGACTGTGCCTCTGACAGCCCTTTTCAACCTATCACTAGATACAGGGGACTGGAGGAGGGCAGATGTGGTCCTACTTCATGACAGTGGGGATAGGAAGGAGGCAGAAAACTACAGCTCTGTCAGCCTGATTTTGGTGGTGGGTAAAGTAATGGAAACACTGCTGAAGGAAAGGAACTGGGAACACCTTGTAACCAGTGGGATTATAGGATCTGAGGCAGCATGGGTTCACAGGGGGGAGATCTTGCCAAACAAACCTGATCCGAGTTCTTTGACTGGGTGACCAGGGAAGTGGATCAGGGCGGGGCGGAGGATGTGGCCTGCCTGGATTTCGGTAAGGCCTTTGACACCACTCCACACAGAAGACTGGTAAACAAGCTGGGCAGCCTGGGAGTGGGATCAAAAGTAGTAAAATGGGTACGAAGTGGGTTAACAAATAGGAGTTAGAGAGTGGTAGTAAATGGGGTTCACTCTGAAGAAGGCACGGTAACCAGCAGGGTGCCACAGGGGTCAGTACTGGGCGTGGTCCTCTTCAGTGTCTTTATTAGCAACATTACAGGACAGCTGGAAGGGAAAGTATGTCTGTTCATGGATGACTCAAAGCTCTGCAACAGAGAAACATAGAAATTGTCGGCAGATAAGGGCCGCTAGGCCCATCCAGTCTGCCCATAGGCCCTATACATGTGGAGACACCGGGGGGGGGGGGTGGAAAAAATGAGGGATCATCTGAAAAAGCTGGATGACTGGTCAAGGGTTTGACAACTGCGCTTCAATGCCAAAAAGTGCAAAATTATGCACATGGGGCACAGAAACCCAAGAGCAACATACCAATTGGGTGGGGAGGTATTGGCAACCACAAAACAGGAAAAAGGACCTGGGGATCATCATATCTGATGACCTGAAGGTAGCAAAGCAGTGTGATAAGGCAGTGGGAAAAGCTAGCAGAATGCTCGAGTGCACAGGGAGGGGTAGCACCAGCAGAAAGAGGGAGGTTGTGTTACCCTGTATAGATAGATCGATGGTGAGGCCCCACCTAAAGTACTGTGTCCAGTACTGGAGGCCCCATCTTCAGAAAGACCTAGATCAGGTGGAGACAGTACAGAAGAGGGTAACCAAAATGGTGCATGGCCTGCATCAAAAGCCCTATAAGGAAAGATTCAAGGAATTAAATTTGTACTCGCTAGAGGAAAGGAGGGACATGGTAGAAACTTTAAGATACCTCAAAGGTATTAATAAGATACAGCAAGGTAGCATTTTAAATAGAAAGATATGCTTGAGGACAAGGGATCATGACATGAAGCTGGGGAATGAATTCAGAGGGAGTGTGAGGAAATAAGTCTTCACTGAAAGGGTGGTGGATGTCTGGAATAGCATCCCAGTGGAGGTGGTGGGTACCAGGATTCAAGCATGCACGGGATAGATATAAGGGGACCACAGTAATAGGGCTGGGGGGTAAGAATGGAGATGAGTAGGGTCTGCGGTAGCACAGTAGGCAGGGAATTTAGGGCAGACTAGGTGGGCTAAGAGGTTCTGATCTGCCAACATCTTCTCTGTTTTTATGTACAGAGTACTCCCATAGTCAGATGTCTGTTCTGTACAACACTCTAAAAAGCCCTTAGAAAATGGGTTGGAGAAACCCTGCTCACTGACTGGTGAAAAGCCCCCACTATCCAGGTGAGATCAGGCACCACAGACTAGTAAATAAGTAGTCTCTGTGTCAGCCTACTGTTGTACACACATTAATGTGCTTGGCAGAATTTTCAACTCTTGAAAGGCCATCATTTTTTGCCCACAGCGAGCCACACCCTTTCCATCTCAGTAGCTCTGTACTATAACAGGCTCAATTCCCCCACTCTCCAATCACTTCTGAAAAATAAAAGGACCCAAGTACTCTTTCCTCTCAGAAGCACCATTGCGCTAGGTCCAATCTCAGCCATCTTGTAATGTCACCAGCAACTGGCGTGCTCAATGACACTTTCCAAGCAACTGCGTTTGCTCTAATGGAAATCAACTGAAGTGGGAGGGAGTACACACAGTAGCAAGCATCTGCTTATAACAGTGTTTCTTTGAGGTTTGGCAGCCACGATGTAAAGAGTAGGAAATCAACAGGAAGGGAAGGTACAATAGAGAGAAGACTGCATTATGCAGGGTTATATTTGGAGTGTACGGCTGAAGCGGAAGTGACAGCAGGAATGGAATCAGAAAGCCACTGACAGAACTATGATTGAGACAGCACAGCATGAATAAATAGTTGCCAGAATCTATTTAAATAAAAAACAGTATCTTACACAACAGAGTGTTACTCGAATAAATTGAGGGTGGGGTGGGGTGGGGTAGGATAACAAAACAGAAAGCAAACTTGGGGGTAGGAGGGATAGGACTGTAGGGACCACAAGGAAACAAACACAGAAAGACCAGCAGCAACCTCTATTTGCAGCTGCACCAGCGTACTGACTACTTAGCAACAAAATGTATTTTTCATTCATTTCTACTAATTTGAAAATGTGTTTTTACAAACCAGTCAGCCTGACCTTGGTGGTGGGGAAACTAATGGAATCACTACTAAAAGAAAGGTTTGTGATTTATTTCAAATCCAACAGAGCCCAGGATCTGAAGCAGCATGGATTTACAGCGGGAAGAGTTTGTCAAACAAATCTAATAGATTTCTTTGACTGGGTGACTAGGGAGATGGATCACGGAGGGGCGGTGAATGCAGCCTACCTGGATTTCAGCAAGCCCTTCAACACCGTCCCACATAGCAGGCTAACAAACAAGTTGGGCAGCCTGGGAGTGGGTCCCAGGGTGGTAAACTGGGTCAAAAATTGACTGAGCAATAGGATACAGAGGGTGGTGGTGAACGGAGTTCAATCCAAAGAGAGGGGGGTGACCAGTGGGGTCCTGCAGGGATCACTGCTTGGACCAGTTCTCTTTAATGTCTTCATAAGTGACACTGCAGAGAGGCTTGAAGGGAAGGTGTGTGTCTCTTTGCAGATGACACGAAGATCTGCAACAGAGTTGACACTCTAAGAGGGGTAGAGAAAATGAGAAGGGACCTAAGCAAGCTTGAGGAGTGGTCAAGGGTGTGGCAGATAAGATTTAATTCAAAGAAGTGCAAGATCATGCACTTGAGGCACAGAAATCCTGGGAGGAGTACATTATTTGGAGTACTGATGGCCACCAAACAGGAAAGGGACCTAGGAGTAATCCTATCTGATGATCTAAAGGTTACCAAACAATGTGAAAAAGCTGTGAGTAGAGCCAGTGGAATGCTGGGGTGCTTAGTGAGAGGTATCTCCAACAGAAAGGAGGTGGTGATACCACTGCATACCACATTGGGGAGACCTCATCTAGAGTACTGTGTCAAGTTCTGGAGGCCGCATCTCTGGAAGGACATAGAGTAGAAGTGGTCAGAAAAGGGCAACAAAAATGGTGCAGGGACTGTACCAGACATCATATGAAGGGAGACTGGAGTATCTCAATATGTATTCTTTGAACGAGGGGGGAGGATATGATAGAGACTTTCAAATACCTCAAGGGTGTAAATAAGTAACAAGACAGTAGCATCGTTCAAAAAAAAAAAAAAAAAATGTTCAAGAACAAGGGGCTATGATATGAAAACAGAGGGGAGCAGACTTAGGGGAAACGTGAGAAAGTATTTTTTCATGGAAAGGGTGGAGGATCCATGGAACAGCCTCCTGGCAGAGGTTGTAGCGGCAAAACGGTAGGGGAATTTAAAAATCGCATGGGACAGACACAAAGGAACTCTAGCGATAGGAATGAGAGGGTAAGGTCCAGATCATTTAGGATCTGGGATATATGAAACAGGTAGGGAAAATGGGCAGACCAGGTGGGCCAAGCGGTCCTTATCTGCCATCAAATTCTGTTATTTTAAAAAATATTTTATATAAATCTCTAACCCATTTTCTCAGTGCAATAATACTCTCCAATGTGGGTGGTATGGGCTATGCCAGACCCTCCAGGGGCTATAAGGCCCTTCGCCTGTAGCATCAGGTCCCATTATGCCCTAGGGTAGTCTGGTGTAGCCCAATACTGCCTGCTCTGTCGAGTATTATTGCTTACATGGAAAATACAGATACAGCACTATTATCCTGCTGCTGGCAGTGTAGGCAGCATAACCCAATGGTCAGAGCTCAGAACTGTGTACCAGGAGGCAGTGTGGTCCTAGTGGTTAGAATACTGGCTTGAGAACCAGGATGTCACACGTTCAAACCCGATCAGAGCCAGCCTACTCAATGTGTGACCCTGAGCAGATCACTCAACCTCCCACTGCTCCAATTCCCCCAGCTGTAATGCTGGGTAGAAGCAGGGCCCCACTGTAAATAAAAGATTGCCTCTCAGCAGTGCAATTCTGGATAAACAAAAATACCCCCAGCCCGACACACATGTCCTGTATTTTAAGTTGTTGGGTCCCCCGTCTCTGACCCTACCTCTGTCACTGAGATTTTTTAACAATTGTTTGCTACCTGCACTCTCCCAGACCCCTGTTCCCCCTTATCTCTCCAGCATCCCCCCGGCTCCTTTGGCTGAGCCCGACCAGCCCCATGATTACAGTTTCCCCCCGTTCTCTCCTCTTGAAGTTTACTCCTCCCTCCTTGCTCTAAACCCCACTAAGTCCACCCCGATAATCTCCACCCCAAGCTTCTCCAACTCTCTGCCTTTGCTATTGCAGCCCGCTCACCCACATGCTGAACCTGTCCATCTCCTCTTCCACTGTACCCAAGTCCTGGAAATCAGCCAACGTCCCCCCCCCTCCACAAAGGTGGGGACCCCTCTTCCCCTGGAAACTATAGGCCCATCTCCCTTCTCCCCTTCCTGGCCAAACTACAAGAATCCCTTATTCATTCAAGGCTGTCTGATTTCCTTGCTAATTCCAACACACTTTCCCCTGTCCAGGCTGGCTTTAGGAAGCATTATTCAACAGTTTCATCTCTCCTGCGTGTCACAGACTCGATACTTACTGCGATGGACAGGGGCCAAATTACAGCCGCCATTTTCATCGACCTGACAAAAGCCTTCGATTCAGTTTCCCATCCCCTCTTACTACAAACTCTTGGCTTTGTTGGCCTTGCTGACACTGCCATTAACTGGTTCTGATCTTATCTCCAGGAGAGGGAACAATCGGTTCAAATAGGTCATGCTCTACCCCCCATCCTCTCTGGTGACCCCCAAGGCTCCATTCTTGGCCCTATTCTCTTCTCCCTATTTATAAATAACCTCCCCTCAGTCTGTAGGTCCACTAAAATTCACATGTATGCGGTCAACACCATTCTTTTCCTCGACGGCTCCTCTGTCAACAGCGTGCAGATCCCCCTTCAGGAAGATTTTAATAACGAGTCCAGGCCTGGTTCAAGGTTAACAAACTTAAAGTAAAAAAAAAAAACAGTGGCCATGACCTTCGGCACCAGACAAAAAATAGCCACCCTTCCACAATGCCCCCTTTTACTACCCTGGATGGTTCCACCCTCAAGAATGTCTCAACCTTCAAGTACCTCAGGGTTTGGCTGGATGAAAATCTGGATTTCTTCACCCATGTTGATGCCATCTGCAACAAACTTTGTCCTAAACTTGGCACCCTTTACCAGCACAAAGCCAGCCTCCCTCTCCCCACCCGCCGTGAGCTAGTCTCTAAAATTATTTTACCAACCTTTAGCTATGCCAGTGTGGTGTATTGCACTGCCTCTCAGACATCCTTAGGCAGGCTGGACACCCTGCTAAACTCCTTCTGCTGTTTTGCTACTACTCCCCCCCCACCCCAACTCACCACTGTCATCTCTATTCTGCCCTATCTCTTGTTCCCCTGCTTCACAGGAGACTGCTACACTGTGCTACCTTCATTGCCAAGTTCTGGTTTGGCTCCCTCCCCTCCCATCTTACCCAAGTTGCCCCCTCTAACTACTCCCTTCATCAAAGAGACTCTCGGACCTTCTCTATCCCCCTTCCCCACTCAACCTCTGGACAGTCTGCCTTCTCATTCCATTTCCCCGCTCTCTGGAAAAAACTACACTCCGACATCCGCTCATGCTCCTCCCTCCTCTCTCTCAAAAGGCTGCTCAGACTCCTTCCTCATCAGCTTTGCTCCCAATGTCTCCCACCTATCTTATTTTTGATCTCTCTGCTTGGGCTCCCATTACCTGGCCAAATCCACCTATGTGTTTGGTTTTTGGGGCTTGTATAACCCAACCCCCATTTATTGCTGATTCCTTATGTGACCAGACCATTGACTGTGCATTGCCTTTACTGTTATGTTGCTGCTGGTTCTACTCTTGTATTGGGTCTTGTAACCCTGACCTGTGACTTATGCTCTGTATTGTCGTGTATATATTTGCCATTTGTATTGCTTCCCCTTGTTCCCTTTCCCCGGGTCGCATCTGGAAACAAGCTTCGGCTCATGTTGCTTTTCCCGGTTATCAGCTTTTAAATAAATAAATAAAATATCATGAAATGCTCTAATCATCCAAACCAGAGCCCAGAAGGTATAGACAGATTCCCTCATCCCTATAGTAGGTGCGTCTCCAGGAATTCAGAGATTTTGGAAGGACCTCTATTACTGGACTTGTCAAATGAAGCATCCTGAAAGCAGGGCAAGATAGAGCCACGTGGGCCATGACATTTTTCCAGACTTGCCTTTTTCAGGTCGGGCTGGTCCAAACCTGATTTCCAGATGTTAGAGAAAGGTCTGCATGGTACTTCCATACATGTTGCTGCAGATTTGCATGTTTTTGCAGTGTACACTGCTAAAATAACAACTGCTCTTTCATAGGGACCATCCAACTGTGACCCTATGGCACCGCTACGTGTTGCCATGCTGGTGACCTGGGTTCAGGAGCGGGCTTGGGTGGCCAGGCGAGGCAAACCTCCCCCAGCTGGAAGGGATGGTGCCAGCAGTCTGACACAATGGCAACCCTCTAGTGGAGGACTGTGAGCTTGCTTCCCTTCAGTGGAGACCACTAAATCCGCTTGTTGTGTCACACCAGGAGTGGAGGGTGGATCAGACAGGGGAATAAAACAGGGGTAGAAACACACAGTACCATCTGCAAGATGAGTCATACCCAGCTTTGGGCCCCACTTCACAGTGACCTCCATTACAAGTATGGTGGTTAAGAAGCTGACAGGGCTCGAAGGGTCACAAAGTAAATGCTGACCTGAAGCCCAGGGTGATCAGTGACGCATGACAAAGGGCTGCATGTAGAAAGGGGCCACCGTAATGAATTTCATTGTTTTTGCACTTACAGGCCTATATTTTTTAATCATTTCAATATTTTCATCAGAATTTTGAACATAGTTTTCACAGGATTACTCAGGAAGTATATACTGTAGCAATGGGGGTTTACCCCGGCACAGCATGCCTTGCGAGATAGGATGGACACAGTGGATCTAATTGAATGGTGGAAGATGTTGGCACCTCAGACACATGACTTTATCTTTCACTCTGCTCCACGTAACACCCTCGCTAGAACTGTTTACTTTTTGGTCAGTCAGCCTCTTCTTCATGGACTACATAGGGCACAAAATACTGGTCTGAGTTATTTCAGATCATTCCCCAATTCTCCTCAAGCACGCTTTCTCTCAGGGTACAGAGAAAGACACAGGCTGGAGAATAAATGACCAACTTCTGATGGATACATCCATAACAGAAAAAGCAATAGACTCTATAAAAAATTATTCCTAGCTGCCAATACTGGCTGTATTGATAGAATTGATTTCATTTGGTCCGCCTCAAAAGTTATTTAAGGAGGGAACTCATCTGACTGGCTTCTATATGAAAAAAGAAAAAGTAAAGCCCAAGAGCTTCTCACTAATATCAGACAGCTTAAAGCCAAGCTGAGCCCAACTACCACTGAAGCACTATGGCTTATGCTATACAACCTTAGGACACAGTATAAAGAATTAAATAGACAGCATGCAGAATACACCATGTATGCACTCATACCAAGTATGTGGAGCATGGTGAAACACAGAATTTGACAGCAGATAAGGACCACTTGGCCCACCTAGTCTGCCCATTTCCCTACCTACTGCTTACACTTCAGATCCTATTGATCCAAAGCTTACCCCCCCCTCCTTTCCCAACACCAGGGTTGCCTTCTGTTTATCCCATGTAGTCTTGAACAGGCAGGGCGGTTGATGGCACTGTGCCTTAAACAACAGGAGGTAATCAGAACAAAGTGATCTGCCAAACCCAAGATCAGAACTTACATGCCACCCCTAGAGACATAGTACAACAAGTCAGGGAGTACTACCAGGCACTATATGCCAAGACTCTACCCCTTCAAAAGGTACACATTGAGGCCTACCTGCAAAATGTACAATTGCTAACCCTATTCCCAGTTCACCAAGACTTACTAGCAGGACCAATCAGAGAAGAGGAGGTTAGGCTTGCCATTAAGACCCTCACCTTTGACAAAGCCCTTTGCTCAGACGGCCCACCCGAGAAAATTCAACATATCTTCTCCCTGTGCAGGGAGCCCAGGACACCAATGGCACTGGTCCCCCTGGACACAGAGAAAGATTCTGACGGGGTGTCCTGGATTTTCCTACGATTGGTACTTAAATCTGGGTTCCCTGCTGCTTTCACATCATGGATCAAGGTCCTTTATGCAAGCCCTAAGCCAAAGTATATTGCAACAGAGTATCTTTGGGACCCAATATCCCATTGCAGGGGGACCAGGCAAGGAAGCCTGTTGTCACTCCTCTTGTTCAACCTATACCTGGGAACCCTGATTCGCAAGCTTAACATGAACTCTACCATGGGGGTCTAAATCTGGAACAAGCATCCTATAAGGCTTCGTTATATGCACATGATAATTTCCTGCATGTCATCCAGCTGGCAACCTTCATCCCTGCTGCACTGCACACTATTGATGAATTCAGCCTACAAGCCGAGTATAAACTTAACACTTATAAGACCCAGGTGATGGTCGCTCAATGCATCTGTCACCAAGCTGGAGGTCACAAACCTATGTCTTACCTGGGCAGCTAAGTCCCTAAGCTAGCCGGGGATAGAAATCTCAAGTAGTAAACCCAGTATGAGCCAACATAATTTAGATGACCTAGCAGCTAAGGTGAAGCAGGACCTTGATAAATGGAGTGCCCTATCCCTTATACTCTGGAAGCCCATTAATATAAAAAAAAAAGAATGTTCTGTCATGTATCCTATGTCCTTTCAGTATGACGAACATGCACTTGCCTCTCAAATGGTTCTCAGCCCTACAGCCACATTGTGAGGTTCATTTGGGCAAGTAAAAGATACTGCAGGGCCTACTCAACACTTGCTATGACCAAACAACAGGGAGGCATTATGCTCCCTCATTTTACTATTTACTATTTTGCAGCCCATGCGAGCAAGTATTTAAGATGGGCATGCGATCTACAAAGCTTCTCGGTCCAAGGGTATATCCCCATTGGTTTACATTCGAGAAGCAAATGTGCAGGGAACTTTGTCTGAGCCCAGATACTCAAATTCACATCACACTCTAGAAACTACCCCATCCCCTTAAGAATTCAGTACTGGAGACCTCCCTAAGAGTACACCTTTAACTATGTAAGTTATTAGCACTCGGTGGTCGTGAGAGCCTCTGTGTCCACCCTCCCCAAGCCAGGACCCCTGCAGAAACTTGTCAGAGCGCTCGGGGGTCATGAGGGCCTCTGTGTCCACCCTCCCCCAAGCCAGAACCCCCGCAGAAACTCGTCAGAGCGCTCAGAGTGCTTGGTGATCATGACGGCCTCTGTGTCCGCCCTTCCCCAAGCCAGGACCCCCGCAGAAACTCATCAGAGCACTCAGAATGCTCAGGGGTCATGAGGGCCTCTGTGTCTGCCCTCCCCCAAGCCAGAACCCCTGCAGAAACTCGTCAGAGTGCTCAGAGCACTCAGCGGTTGTGAGGGCCTCTGTGTCCACCCTCCCCAAGCCAGGACCCCTGCAGAAACTCGTCGGAGCACTCATGGCACTCAGTGGTCGTGATGGCCTCTGTGTCTGCCCTCCCCAAGCCAGAACCCCTGCAGAAACTTGTCGGAGCACTCACAGCGCTCAGTGGTCATGAGGGCCTCTGTGTCCACCCTCCCCCAAGCCAGGACACCTGCAGAAACTCGTCAGAGTGCTCGGTGGTCGTGAAGGTCTCTGTGTCCACCTTCCCTCAAGCCAGGACCCCCACAGAAACTCGGAGCGCTCAGAGTGCTTGGTGGTCGTGAGGGCCTCTGTGTCCAGCCTCCCCAAGCCAGGACCCCTGCAGAAACTTGTTGGAGTGTTCAGAGGTCATGAGGGCCTCTGTGTCTGCCCTCCCCCAAGCCAGGACCCCCACAGAAACTTGTTGGAGCACTCAGGCATGCCATACCATGCCACAGCACAAAAATTCACAGTGATAGTCCTCAGCACTGTGAGGAGGACAATGGACTTTTAAATCTTGGCGCCATTTTAAGGGGCCACTCCAGTATCAGCTGGCATAGCTATACAGATAGTTTATTTTGCCCCAGACTTTATCTCAAATCCACAGTGTTTTTATGTACTTTTGCTGAGAGCTTTAAATCATTTATGTACAATCTGCAGTGTTTTTCTGTGTTTTTGCTAGGAGCTTTAAAGTGCAGTAATAAGCTGCAAAATCTATGTTTTACTTAGTGGGCTGGTTGTCTCGGAAAGCAATTCTGTTTAAATTAATTTCATAGTTAAACACAAGCTCTTGTGAGCTGCTGAGGTTTAATTTTCACTCAGTGTGCCAATGTGTAATTTATTCTGGCAAACCAAGTCTAGAGAGCATAATTGTGCAATATATAACTGAAAAACTGAAGTGCAAAACCCGAGTGCTGAATTATAAATCTTATTCCTTAACTACATGTTAAATCCCAGTCTTGACCTGCAAGGAGAATGTTTAATTTCTAGTCCAAATTAGAAGCTTACAAAAAAATCCTAGTTTGTTTACTTATAGACTAGGTCACGTCGTTTACTTATAGACTGGGTCACGTGGCGAAATAACCAATCAGCCCATTTTTCCATAAGCAGGTTGTCTGCTTGCACCACTAATGGCCGCCCAAAACATCCCACCTGCCAAAACCCTGCAACTCCAACATGTTGCCACTTACTCTTTCCTTACTATGCCTGCTCTCACCCCTAGCTTCCCTCCCACCTTCAGCCTACCCAGTACCCCAGCCTGACCCCTTTATAATTGTAAATAGGGCTTCTCCTCCCCCATATGAAACCTCCACCATAGGGAAACCTCCTCAAATCCTCCTGTTCAGCTGGGATACAGGGGCTTCCATCCTGCTGCCCTCCTTTCATGCAGGGCTGACAGCACTTAAAAATTTCCCCATCATGCAGATTTCCGCAAACCTCCCAGCATCTTTATGCCAACCGCAAATCCTACTGGATCATGCAACAAACAAAACAGCTGCTACTGCTCCTACTAGCAGGAGACATCGGACTAAACCCTGGACCAACCCACCCCAACCCCTCCCCATCTCTCAAATTACCAAAGGGTTTTAAGATACTTGACCTTTATATGCAGCATCCCGAACAAGCTCACCGTGCTGCAGCCAAATGTACTAACCTTGCGCCCAGATATTTTGATAATAAGTGAAACTTGGCTCAAGCCCCACAACCTGCTGGATGTAGAAATAACAATCCCGGGCTACTCCACCATTCGGCATGACCGCCAGGGCAAAAAAAGAGGGGGAGGTATTGACATGTTCATCTCCTCGCAGCACCAGTTCACCCCGGTCCAGCTCTCCGTGTCCATGCCGTCCATAGACTCCTTGCTAATCAAAATCTCACTACCGCACACTATTCCAATATACACAGCAGGGTCTTATTGTGCCCCAGATACCCCTATGCTCATCGCACTGGACCACCTGGGCACCCTGAAATCACTCGCATCTGGGGGTGAGCTACATATCCTAGGTGACTTCAATCACAACTGGCTCTCCACTACTAGCTCTAAGCTACGTAGCCAGGTAAATGCCCTAAACATGACCCAACAAATATCTGTACCTACACGCTTAAATCACAAATCACAGAACCAATTCCCTCTTAGACTGGGCCCTTACCTCCCACCCCCATCGAATTCTTGAGGCCAGACTCTCTAAGTGACCACCACATGATCTACATGGTACGGAAAATATTCCGGCCCAAAGCACCCCCCCAAGAACGCTGCTTACCAGGTCATACAAATCACTTGGCCTTGGAGCACTCTTAAATGACCTATCAAACATTGATTGGCCCTGTATCCCCTGGGCATCCTCCATCGACAATGCCCTTGAGCTCTTCAAGTCCAGATTTCTAGCCATCTGGGACAACTATGCCCAACTCAGAAGGACTAGAGTAAGGGGTGCCCACCTGCCCTGGGTCACAGCCAATATCATAGACCAACTCCATGCCAGGGACCAGGCCTGGAAAACATACAAATCAACCGGGACCATGGTGGCTCTCCAACTATACCAGTCACTCCGTAACTCCTGCACTAAGCTTCTACGGCAGGCCAACGCCAACTACTTCAAGGCCTCCTTCCACATAAACATAAACCACCCAGCAAAATTCTGGAAAACAATCAAATCACTTTTCTACCCGCCAGCCCAGCCCCCACCCCAGCCCTTAATGTAAGAAGGCTCTATCACCACTGATCCAAGTGCTGTGGCCCAGTTTTCAACACCTTTTTCATTAGCTGTGCATCCTCTGTCATATCCTCCCTCCCTCCCCACCCCTTTCTCTCTGCCCACCCTCCGGCCTCCAGCTTCACCTTCTGCCTAGTTACTCAGACCGAAGTCCATAAAGCCCTGCAGGCTCTCAATCCTTCCAAAGGCAAATGCCCTTCGGGTCTGGACTCCAAAATGCTCCACCTATCTGCCCCTGCCATCGCTGCCCCTTTGGCCGCTCTCTTCAATCTCTCTGTCTTGCTTGCTGAAATCCCATCTGACTGGACGCGTGCCACCGTCATCCCCCTCCCTAAAGGTGGTGACCCCTCCTTACTGGGAAATTACCACCTCATATCTTTACTCCCCATCCCAGCTAAACTGCAGGAGCACCTTGTTCTCTCCCAACTTGCCTCCTTTCTCGATGACTCTTTCTTCACACCCTACCAATCTGGATTTAGGAAGTTGCACTCCACCATCACCTCCCTTCTAAGGCTCACTGACGCCATCCTCACTGGTATGGAACATGAGTACACCACCTCAGCTATCTTTATCGACTTTGCCAAAGCCTCTGATACTATCTCCCATGCTCTTGTGCTGTCCAAACTCTCCCAAGCTGGACTTTCAGGTGCAGCCACCAGCTGGTTCCAATCCTATCTGATAGGCAGGTCACAGGCTGTAGGAATAGGCTCTTGCCTTCTGTCCCTCTCCCTGTCACCTCTGGGGTCCCCCAGGGCTCGGTCCTTGGCCCATTACTGTTCTCCATTTTTCTAAATGACCTGCCCTTAGTATGCCCACACACATCTATTCACATGTAAGCAGATGACACTGTTCTGTACGTATCAGGTCCCTCCACCTCTGAAGTTGCCACTAGACTCCAGAAGCATTTCAGTGCTGTTCAGCTTTGGTTCCGCTCAAACCAGCTTTTTCTAAATCTGAAGAAAACTGCCTCACTAACTTTCGGTATGCGGCAAAGACGCTCCCATCTACCTGCAACCCCCAACTTACACACAACCGATGGGTCCCCCTTGGAAGATTGCTCCTCCTTCAGATATATAGGGGTCTGGCTTGACCAGCACCTCGATTTTTCTGTCCACATCGACACAATCCTCAAGAAACTTCATCCCAAACTGGGCACTGTATATCACAACCGGGCCTGCCTCCCTTTGCCCGCAAAGCTATCATACAGAAAATGATCCTCCCAATTCTTGACTATAGTGACATAGTGTACAACGTGGCCCCAAAGTCCACTTTAACCAGATTAGATCCCCCATTTCATTCCTTCTGCCATTTTGCCCTGGACTGTGCACCCATGACTCATCACTACATGCTTTACAAGTTACTAGACCTGCCATCACTACCGGAATGGAGACAGGCCCACTGTGCCAGGGTTAAAGTGAAATTCTGGACACAGTCCCTTCCCTCCTACCGCGAGTCTGCCCTCTCAGTCCCACCCCACTCTGCGTACGTGCTCAGGAACATTGATTCCTGGCTTCTTCATGTCCCTTGTATGTCCACAACTAAAGGCCAAGCTGCCTTCACTTTCCGTATACCTACATTACGGAACTCCTTGCCGGCAGGCATTCGGCACCTAGACAACACCCAGCATCTCAACTATCTCCTCAAGGCACATTTCTCCTCCACCTGCTCATAGAAACACAGAAGTTGATAGCAGATAAGGACTGCAAGGCCTATCCAGTCTGCCCATTTCTTTTTCTACCTTACAAATGTTCCATCGGCCTTTGCTCTGTCAATGGCCTATCTATTCATACTCATCTGTACTGCTCCCTTATGCCTATCTCATGCCTGTTTAAAGCGCTGCACTGTATTCATATCCACCACGTCTTGAGGTAGGCCATTCCATGCATCCACCACCCTTTCTGTGAAAAGAACTTCCTCACATTACCCCTTAATTGTCCTCCCTCTAATCTCATGCTGTGTCCTCTTGTCCTGCTATTTTTTCTTATATTGAAACATGTTAGATTCTTTCACCTTGTTAATGCCCTTAAGGTGTTTGCATGCACCTAGCTCCCTCGAGGAGCCTAGTGCCCCCTTTTAATAAAAACAAATACCTCCATTACCACGTTCCCTCACTATGTGTGGTTCCCCCGGCTCAAATACTAACCGTGCACAGATCTCTGCCCTCAGTTGAATACATGATAATATGGTCCCCTGCTGCACACTCACATCTTGTTGGTAGCGTACACAGACCCTGCCCTCAGCAGAGTACTTGCTATGGTTCTCTGCGGCTGGGCTCATCTAGCTGCTTACATCCTTCTGCAATTTATGATGCTCTCATTATGCACCTCCAAAATGTATTATATGGGCCTAAAGTATGTAAGGCACTTAATTTCTTGTAAGAGTTGAAGTGCTAAACTCCTGCTTATCACTCTGATCTCCCATTTACCATGTAACCTTTTGTGATATCGGCTCTGTAGCCTTTTGTATTGTAGTTGCCTCTATTTATTGTTATTGTATTGTATTATTCCCTTCCTCCCCTTCCCCAGGACGCATCTGGAATCAAGTGGCTCTCCGCTCAGTATGCCTTCCTGGTAAAACTCTTAAATAAATAAATAAAGTATTGCCCCCACTAAAGCACTAACATGGTCTGTTTTCAGTATCCTTAACATTAGGATAGTGGAATCCCCAATCAGGGAGTTGACCCCCCCCCCAGCACATTTAACAGAAGGAGGCCAGCCCATCCCTTACCTAAACTTTAAGGCTTGCCACCACCTTAATGGCCACATAGCATTCAAATTTATGCAGGTCATGCAAATGTAATGCTTGCACTTTATTGTACATTTTACCTTTGGGTGTGACATCAAACTGTACTTTGTATTTGACTGCCTATTGTTTTACTCTGTTCTGTGATACTCCTGTATTGTATTTGTTTTTATGTAGCTCCGCTATGTAACCTCCCAGATCGTGCCTGAAAATACTCATTCATATGGCTAGTGTACTTCATTTGGTTAACAAAAATAAAATAAATGATAAATAAATGCCATGGCACAACACTTAAGCCCACCGCCTTGACAAAACTTTGGAATGGAAGCGTAACCTCACTGACCACCTTTGCTTCATAACCCACCTAATCTCTCCCTTCCACCACACTATCATCAGCTGCTCACCTTACAACTCAGATGGCAAACGCCACTACTGGGAGGCTGAATTTCCTGAGAAGCAGAGTGGGAGAGAATATGGTCAGATGGCTACCTATAAACCAAAAATGATAAAAGGAGACTTGTACAGTTCAATATTTTAAATAACATTTATTACACTTCAGACAAACTGTGCGGAATGGGTACACAAAGTCAAAAGTGTGTACCAGATGTGGGAAAGAAAAATGAACATCACTGCACATCTTCTGGGAGTGCGAGTCATCTTGTAGCTTATGGCAGTAATTTAAATCTAAAGCTGGTCCACTCTTGGGCTTAGACAATTTATTTATGGCAGAGGTCTGCATCTTGGGAGACTATAGTGGGGTATCTATAAAAGAAATAAGGTGTCATACAGCTGCGATGGCCCCGTCAGTCAAAAGAGTCATCTTACATCACTGGCTAGACGAGGAACCACTAAGCTACATTTAATGGTACCAAGGCCTTCTCTTGAACCTCAAAACTGAAAAAATGGTGCCGGCCCAGTGGTGCTGAGGGCTGAGGTGCTGGACTCCTTACCTCGTGCTACGCCAGCGACTGGAGTTCAGGAACAACCTCGGGTCACCAAGGAGCCAGCATGGGGGGAGGGTCAGAGTGGGATTGAGTTGCGATAGGCAGCTCTCCCCTGCCGGGGGTAGTTAACCATTCCCCCCATAGTTCTGCTCCCACTGGGTGGAGGTCCAGTGGGAAGTGTAGGTGAGGGAGAAAGTGGCAATAATGCCAGGGGTGGAGCAGAAGGGGCTGAGCCGCGCCTGGCATGCACATGCGCCCCACGACGCTGCATGTACGGTTCGTCCCGGGTCTGGGTCAAAACGTAAGAAAAATCAAAAATCTATTTAGAAAAAAAAAATTTTGAAAAAATGGTGGCTAGCATAGATAATAGACACAAAGCATTCGAGAAGGGCCCAGGCCAACTTTTTACCCTGTACTCGCTCCCACAAGGTGAAACCACTCCAGATGAAAAGGGAAAGAGCATCACTCATCTGTATTAGTTAGGATAATCCTGCAATGACAATCTGTAATGTATCTACCCGATATCTCATAACCCTCAAGTCATGTACCTGTATAGATGAATTCCCCCCTTGTATATAGCTTTAAGGGGACATCATCATGTACTGTGAAACATATATAAACATAGAATTTGCCGGCAGATAAGGACTGCTTGGCCCACCACGTCTGCCCATTTTTGCCTGCCTGTAGTATCACCTCAGATCCTACTTGATCTCTGGCCCATTCACCCCCTTTTCCTTTCCCAAAGATTCCCTTATGCCAATCCCATGCATTCTTAAACCCCACCACATCTGCTGGAACACTGCTCCAGGAATCCACCACTCTTTCTGTGAAAGAGTACTTCCTCACATCTGTCCTAAATCTACCACCTCCAGCTTCTTATTGTGCTCCCTTGTCCTTCAGCATCTTTTTTCTGAAAAATACCTCCTTTCTGTACCATATTTACTCCCGTGAGGTATTTACAGGTCTCTATCATATCCCCCTCTCCCTCCTCTCTTCCAGGGTGTATAGATTTAAGTCCTTAAGGCTCTTCTCACAGGTCTGCTGAGGCAGACCCTGTACCATTTTATCTGCCCTCCTCTGGACTGCTTCCACTCTATGTCTTTCCGGAGATGTGGTCTCCAGAACTGGACACGGTACTCTAGGTGGAGTCTTACTAGCATGCTATGCAGAGGCAATACCACCTCTCTCTTTCCGCTGGTGACAGCCCTTCCTTTGCACCCCCGTATTACACTAGCCCTCCCAACTGCTTTGCTGCACTGCCTGGCCACCTTTAGGTCATCTGATATGATTGCCCCAGGTCTTTTTCCAGCTTTATTGTCATCAGTACCATTCCTCCCATTTTGTACTCTGCCCCTGGGTTTCTGTGCCCCAAGTGCATTACTTTGCACCTTTTTTTTTTACTGAAACCCAGCTGCCATACCCTTGGCCATTCCTTGAAGTTTCTCACCTTTCCACACACCCTGCAGTGTCCACCCTATTACAGATTTTTGTGTCATCCACAAGCAGGCAGACCTCTGTGGTGTTCATCTGTTTTTTATTTTGCCTGCACTTTGTAATGTCATGTTTGGCTGTGTTCATCATGAAATCAATAACATTCATTAATTAAAAAAAAAAAAAAGGACTACCCTGGAAGTAGTAGTGAAGGGAGACTTCAGTGCCTCCGGTTAGCTCCCCAATAGTGAGTGGCTACATTATTGCTTATTGAGCATACACTGCTCAGCTGTCATTCCCCAATGTCTTTTTCTATCGAGTGTCTGTACTGTCTGCACTTCACGGTCTCCATTCTGTCTGCCTCCATCACACCCAGAGGCAGGCATTTCTGTACTTTCACCACCCTCTTAGTAAAGTGGTGCTTCCTCATCTGACTCTTGACGCAACCCTGACTCCCTTGACTCTGAACTGGTGCGGTGCCCTCTTGTGCTGCTGCTGCTGTTCTCAAGCAATTAAAACAAGTCCCACTTCTCACTGGGCCCTGCACCTCTCATACCTTTATATGGTTCTATCGGATCCCCACTCAGGCATCTTTTGTCGAATGAGAAGAGTTTCAGTTCCCCCAGCCTGTCCTTGTAAGTTATCTTATCTTTTTTATGCCTTTTTTCATTTTTCTTGGTCTTTGTGGACAGAGTCCAGTTCAGCGCAGATGATGGGCTTTAAAATGTTGATCTTATGTGTCTACAGTTGTTTCAGTTCCATCTGAAGACATCTAAACTACTCTCAAATCCCTAAATAGTGGTTCCTCCAGGCCAGTTTAGGGGTGCACTTAAAAAGCCCAGTTGAGAGGTAACCTCTCCTGTTCAGTCCAGGGTTGCATGTAAGCAGTAAGACATGATGGGGCGTGCATTACGCTGATCTAACCGAATGCCCAGAGGCGTAGTGAGACACACCACCACAGGCGGAGCGCCTTCAGTCCCTGAAAGTGTGGTTAGATAGGCATACCGCACACCCTGAAGTGCCTTACTGCACTTATAAAATGGGTAGAGAGGCAGTTTAGTGCAGTGGTTTAAGGCTCTGAGCTGCAAATCTGGTGACATCCAGCAGACCAGACCTGGATTTGAATCCCACAGCTTCCACTTGCAGACTGTGTGACCCTGAGCAAGTCACTTAACTTCCCTGTGCTCCCAGGTCGCACCTGTAAAAAAGTTTTCAGCTTAGTGTGCTAGTCCTGGTTAAACAACTAACAAAAAAAATTAAAAAATAAACTGAGAACATTTAAAAAACCAAAAATGCCAACTGAAAGAGATTATTTCTTTTGCTAAAAGTAACTAGTACAAAGAAGTCCCTCCTCAGCACTCAAAGGTCTGTCTCTCCACACATTCAATTGATGCAATGTTTGTTAATCATGGAATACAGGAATTCAAACTTTTGCAGAATTCTACTGGCTGAATGTTCGCTCTCCCCACACAAACACACACTACAGGAGGCCTCAGTAAAGTCCATGGATTCAATTATACCTTTGGCAGGACATGCAAAGATTTCCCTGCTAGGCAGGCAAGGATGTGGGAGGTGGGTCCATGGTCAGAAAAGAAGTTCCAGAAAATAAAACATCGAGTAGTACTTCATTTTGTAATTTGTGTATGTGTGTAAGGAAGGCATTAAAAAGAAAAGAAAGTACAGTTATGCAAGAATTTACTGTACCAGTAGATCTTCAATGGGAGCTCTTCCAGCAGGTAATACCATTAGAACTAATGCTGGCAGGTGTTAGGACCCCATGGAAAACTTGCAGCTAGCAGTGTGTGGCAGGGGACCACCCCCGACGTCAGCTCCGCCCGTCAGGCGTGGTATAAAGGGGCGGTCTCCCGGTGCCATCTCAGTTCTCCCGTCGGAGATCTGGCTAAAACAGCATTGGAGAACCAAGCAGGAACTCCCTGACCTGTACAGGTGCCAGACTCATATTCCTGGAAGATGGAGGGTGGGAAAGCCACATGCTGCAAGAGCTCCTCTCGAAGATCTACTGTTACAGTAAGTTCTTACGTAACTGTACTATCTAATTTCGAGGGTGGAGCTCTTGAAGCAGGTAATACCATTAGGACAGAGTCCCAAGCAATACCCCAAGACAGGCCCAGGTCTGAGCGGGAGGTGGGGAGAAAACTGAAAACCTAGGAAGATGCCGAACATTCTAAGAGAGTAGGCCCTGCAGGACAGCTAGTCCAAAACCTGCTCTCCTCCTAGAAGCAATGTCTAGGCTGTAATGCCTGATGAAGGTATGGACTGTACTCCACATCGCAGCAGCATAAATGTCTGGTGAAGAGACATTCCTTAGGGAAGCAAAGGAAGTGGCCACAGCCCTGGTGGAGTGACCCTTAACAGGACCCGGAAGGGGTTTACCATGGTGCTGGTAACAAAAGGAAATACAGTGCACTAGCCAACAGGCTAGAGACTGCTTGGAGACAGGAGCCCCTGTCACCCTTTTTGCAAAGGTGATGAACAACTGGTCTGTCTTTCTGGAGGAATGCGTTCTGAGAAGGTAATACCTTAGGATTCTATGAACGTCCAAGGTGTGCAACTGCGCTTCACCTTGGTTGACAAACTCAGGATAATAAACCGAAAGGTTGATGTCCTGATTCAGTGCCAGTACGGACACCACCTTCAGTAGGAGCTTGGGGTTTGTACGCAGGGCTACCCTGTCCCTATGAAAAATGATATAAGGTTCCTTACACATCAATGCCTGGAGCTCAAAAACCATTTGAGCTGAGGTAATGGCAACCAAAAGAAGAGCTTTCCAAGAGAGGAAGCGTAGCTCGCAAGAAGCGGCTGGCTCAAAGGGTGGAAGGGTGAGTTTCTCCATGACGAAAATTAAGTCCCATGGAGGAACGACATGTAAGACCCCTCTGAGAAAAGTCTTGCAGACATTCAGTTGTACTAGAGTTCTCTCCCCGATCGGCTCATGATATGTGGAGACCGCATACGTGTGAACCTTGATGGGTGAATAGCTCAGTCCCAAGTCCAAGAGGTGGAGGAGATAGTCCAGCATGTGTCTGACCAGACAATCCAAGGGATCTATGGCACAGGCCATAGCCCAGAGACAGAAACGCTTCTATTTCAGAGCGTAAGTAGCTCCAGTGGAGAGTTTCCTCGCTGCAACCAGGACCTCTGCCACCCTGCTTGACACTCCTAGTCTCTCTTCCACTAAGACTGCAGGAGCCACACGTGCAGGTAAAGAGAATGAAGAGCAGGATGGATGAATGTCCCCTGCTCCTGTGAGAGCAAGTGGGTGGAGAGTAGCAACTGTATGGGAGGTTCCAAAGACAGCTGCTGGAGCAATGGATACCATATCTGTCGAGGCCACAGAGGAGCAATCAGGATCATCCTGGCCCCCTCTGACTGCAATTTGAGCAGTACTCTCTGAATGAGAGGGAAGGCGTACACAAACTTCCTTGTCCAAGACAGGGACAATGCATTTCACCAGAAAATACCAGGCCCTGGAGTGAGCAAGCAAAAATTTTGCAGTTTGGTGTTGCACGGGGATGCAAAGAGGTCCAACTCTGGATGGCCCCAGCGACTGGAGAGGTCATCTGCGATTTCTTGAATTAACTCCCACTCATGATTTAGAGAGGTAGAGAGGCTGAGACTGTCGGCAAAAATGTTCTGGACCCCTGGCAGGTACACCGCGATGAGGTCTAGACAGTATTCTACTGCCCAATCCCACACTCTCGTGTCCTCTCTGCAAAGGGGATAAGAGTGAGTTCCCCCTTGCTTGTTGATGTAGAAGACCACTGGTGTGTTGTCTGTCTGCACCAGAAGAGGACCCAGTGAATATCGGTCTCTGAATGCGTGAAGAGCATTCAGAACTGCTCTCATTTCCAGAACATTTATATGTAGAGAGCTGTCTGTGGAGGACCAAGATCCCTGGGTCCTGTGATCCCCTAAATGAGTCCCCCAACCGGCCAGAGAGGCATCTGTGATTAGAATGTTAGGCGGAGTTGGCCTCCAGAAGGAGATCCCCTCCCTCTAGATTCTTGTGGCAGAGCCACCAGTCGAGGGAACGATGGACCGCCTGAGAGATCCGGATCTGGAGATCCAGGTCGTCCACCGCTTGGTCCCACTGGACCTTTAGGTGCCACTGAAGGACCCTCATGTGCAGTCTGGCAAGGGATACTGTGGCTATGGTGGCTGCCATATGGCCTAATAGCTGAAGGATAACCCAGATGGGGATAGAGGGTGTTCTTTGGACCCTGCTTGCCAGAGCCCGAAAGCGTTCTGCTCTGTCTGAGGGCAGAAAAGCTCTCCCCTGTTCGGTGCCCAAAATTTCCCCTATGAACGGCAGCCTTTGCAATGGCCATGGGTGTGACTTTGGCCAGTTTACTGCAATTCCCAGGGAACAAAACAGACTCTATGGCTCTTTCAGAGTGATTTGGAGCTACTCTTCCAATGATGCGGAAAGAGAAGCCAATTGTCCAGGTAGGGATAAACAAAGAGGCCTCTCTGCTGGAGTGCCGCTGCTACCACCATGAGACACTTGGTGAATACCCTGGGGGCTGAAGAAAGGCCAAAGGAGAGTACCCTGAACTGGTAGTTTTGGTCCTGAAAGCTGAAGCGAAGAAACCTTCTGTGAGACTTCAGGACCTTGATATCCAATGTTTACGCATCCTGCATATCGAGGGAGCACAACCAGTCCCCTTGATGAAGTAAGGGGAATAGGCCTGCCAGATTAACCATCCGAAATCTCTGGTACTTGACCAAGAGATTGAGCTAGCTCAAGTCCAGAATGGGGCGAAGGTCTCTGGTTTTCTTTGGGACCAAGAAGAAACCGGAGTAGTAACCTTTTCCCTTCTGGGCTTGGGGAACCGGCTGGATGGCCTTTTTCTCCAAGAGCTGCTGGATCTCCACAGCCATAGAAACACAGAAGTTGACGGCAGATAAGGACCACAAGGCCCATCCAGGAGGAGATTGTGCACCAGAGGACAACTGACCGGGGACTGTCTGGTAGAATAGAAAGGAATTCTATGGCATACCCGTTTTGAATGGTGTCCAGTATCCATTGGTCTGAGGTGATACTGGACCATTCGAGTGGGTAGAGGGAAAACCTCCCTCCTACCTACTCATTCTGCGTGTCCCTGAAGAGTGGAGGGGGCAGAGAGAGTCAGGCGGAGGGGGTGGTGGGTCCTTTGGCCCTTGGAGTTTTGGGCTGCTTAAGGCCCTAGGAACCTTGGGAGGCAGAGTGACCCCGCCTCTAGAACCCTTTGCCTTGGGAAGGCTTGCTCCCCTCTCCCTGTTCTTTTCAAAAGGGATGGTGACAGGGTTCTTGAGGCTGGGATTTGTACATGCGGTGTACATCGGCCACCGCTTTACCAGACTCCTGTAGCTGCTTGACCATAGTTTCAACCTCTGGGCCAAACAGAACTGGGCCTTGGAACGGGGAATCTAAAATGGACTCTTGCAGGTCTGGTTGGAACCCTATCAACCTGAGCCATGATTGCCGTCTCAGACAAACCCCCGAGGCAGCAGCCCTGGAGGCCATGTCCACCACATCATAAGAACAACGGAGGACATGTTTGTCAATGTCCAGACCTGACTGGGCATAGGCAAGCACCTCCTCTTTAGAGTCTGAGTCCGGCATGGACTTGACTAGGTCCAAGGTCTTCTGCCATAAGGACTGTTGGTATGTAACCATATGTGCCATGAAGTTAAGTGACCTGATGGCACCTGTGGCAGAAGATTAAACCTTCCGTCCCCAGCTGTCCAATTTTTTGGAGACTGGGTCCAGGGGTTGGGAGTTCAAGAGTTTGGGCTGGGAGCCCTGCCATGGGCTGCGGTCAGAACCAGAGAATTTGCCTCTAGCTGTTCTGCCAGAAAGGGTTCGGATCTGGGTGGCTTCTAAAGTCTGTCACCCTTCCTAGGAACTGCAGGTACTGAGGAAGGAGTATGCAAAGTCAGGTGAGTGACATCCTGGAAAGGCTCGACAAAAGGGGGGATTACCAAAGGCTTAGGTTAGTTTTCTCCCAGGAACTTGACCAGGCGCTTGCGCTCTGGGTCCAGGTCCTCTGTGTCCCACTCATAAATGGTCTGGATGTGCCTCTTTATATCTAAAAATGAAGGATAACCCGGAGGGGACAGTGGGGAATCCTTAGGTCCTGGGGACGGAGGAAAGAATTCCCCGTCTGAATCAGGCTCAGATTCTGCATCTTCCTCTTCTGAGGAGGACGAGGGAGGAGGAGAAGAAGGAATGGGAGACTGCTGACATGTATTCTTTTTACTCTTAGGATGTGGGCATGGGCTCTCACCCCCTGCAAGAGTTGGGGTGGGGGGAGGTCCCATGAGTGGTGGATTTGGGGTGGTATCTGAGGGTCTGTAAAGAAGGTCCCCTGTTACCATATTCCACCATGTGGCGAATAAAGAGCCCATATCTGCCACTGGGACAACTGCTGGCTTTGCCGGGCCAGGCGTCAGGCCTGCCAGAGCGGGTGTGTGGGGTTCCTGAGGTACTGGCATTGGGTCTGGGACCCTGGTGTCAGTAGGCCAACAACCGGTGTCACCTTCACCTAGAGAGCTGGTGTCCGGAGTAGGCCTGGCCGGTGACCGACCCCCGGGAGGGGGTGCGGGCGTCTGGTTCTCCGCCGGCGACCACCTCGTATCAGATGTCAGGGAGTGAGAGACGGAGAAGGTAACCAGCTAGGCTTTCGCTGTTCGACTGGGGGGTGAACCTTAGCCAGAGGAGGGCGAGGTGTCCGAGCCCGGACAACCTCTTGCCTACCTGGGTTTTCGTCCGAAGGCTTCCTTTTTTGAATGAACTAGGCCTGTCCTTCAAAGACTTGGACTGGCCCTCCTGGGTCAACCCTGAGGAAGATTTATGAGGTTGATGAGCCAGGGAAGACTGGTGTCCCGAACAGGCCAACTCCCAGTGCTTGCCCTGAGAAGAGGCGGGAGTGGACTTACTCAAACAGGAGTGTTCGGTCGTCTGGGCTGGCACTGAACAAGACCTCCGGCTGGAGGTTGAAGAGGAAGAGGTCTGTTTAGACGGCGACTTAGGGCAGGACTCGGACCTGGCCCAATATTTTTCCCTGTGGTGATGTTCCCACCCAAGGACTTCTCTTTTGGTGGGGAATCCCTGACGGGAGAAGAGGAGCTGGTCCCTGAGCCATGCTGCATCGCTGCTAGTTGTTTCTCGAGAAGGAAGGTTTTGAGTGTATTGGCTCTCCTGGCATGAGTCTTCTGATTGAACTGCTGGCAGTGGGTGCAGGCATCAGTCTAGTGGTCTGGGCCTAAGCAGAAAAGGCAGGCCACGTGGCCGTCTTTGTCCAGGATCTGCTTGCCACACACACACACTTAGCTTTACGCCGTGGTGGAGGAGGCGATGACATACACAAGGTGAACTAAACGAACGACTGAGAGAAGAACTTTTCTTTAGGCTGTGGACTGCTGAAGAAGGCATCTGTGAAGTCAAACTACATGGATAGGCAGTGGGAAATGAACTGGGATGGCACTGGGGGACAGCCCCCTTTATACCATGCCTGACGTCGGGTGGGGGGCTCCCCACCACAGACTGCTAGGTACAAGTTTTCCGTGGGGTCCTAATGCCTGCCAGCATTAGTCCTAATGGTATTACCTGCTGCAAGAGATCCACCCTTGACGTTAGATAATTTAATCAATTTGTTTGTTCTTTTTATTTTGAGGGAGTTTTATTTTAGAGCCTAGATGATTTTTTTTCAATGAGTAAAGACGACAGCCACGTTTGTAATGGCAATCAGAAATTTTTGAAAAAAGGCATTGACATTGTTAATATGCTGTTCCCTGATGGCCAGTACTTTTTACCAGTGCATTTGACAGAGCTAAGGCATAGGGGCCAGCCAATCAGGATGCAATATTTTCCTTAGCCATTTTGTAATCTAATTTAATAGCTGAGGACTGCAGCTTGGGCAGATCAAGGACTGAGATCTTTTGGATCACAGTTCTAGTCTGACCACTGGATGACACTGCCTCCTATATACACACTGTATAATACTGCAAGTGTCTTGTCATTACAAATACTCTATATGGGTTCAGTTTGTAGTAGACTGCTCAGTTCCCCCACCTTATGAGCATTAAATTCAACACCCTCCAGAAAACAATTCATGAAAGAAAACAGTGCTGAATGGACTATGTGTGAACTGTATTACTGCTTGTGAGACTTTTTTTTTTTTGCATTTTTCACACATGACCCATTTGCCTCAAACCCGTTGTGTAACAGTTATACAAAGAATGCTGAACTGGCATCTTTCCAAGGCCTCTACAGAAGTTCTAACCAATGCAGAACTAAAGCTTTTTTTGTAATTGAAATGTTCAGCAGCGTCATCAGCTGCAGCAACACAGAAACTCGGAGGTGAAACAAATAACATCTGTGCATTTTTTTCATTACAACACACAACCCCAATATTAAAAAAATGTCATGACATTTAGCAGAATCATTAAGTAACTGTTTCCTATTTGTAGTTACATACAAATGATCTACCCTTGCAAAGCTTTAAGTTAACTGAGCTGTCACATGCATGGTCAGTTTTACACAAAATGAGTTCAAGGGATCCATATAATGTAAAATGTACTGAGTATACTAAATGTATTTAGCTTTCTTCTATTGGTAAAAAACATCTTTTAATTTGCACGTCTTTCTAATGACTCTCATGCACCCATCCTCAGGACACTTCTGCTACAAAACCACAGTCACTGCTTTAGGGCTGCTGGTCAGCAGTATTCAAACAACGTGAACAGGGTCAGGCGCACATCTGCTAGTTTTCCCATTCCTGAGGCAATCCCCAGTAGAATATGAAGATAATGGAGTCAGTAAACTGTGGCTGGGAGTTGAAAGCCCTAAACCCTGATTAAAGGAGAACATTTATGAATACAGCCCGTCATAGTATGAAAGCCCACGAGAAGCTCTTTTTCAGTGAAGAACTGGGCTTTACCTATAACTGGCAGCATTCCAGCGCTATCTATTTATTTATTTATTTATTTGTTTTTGTTGACAGGGTAAGTGCATTAGGCAATAACCCTGCCTATTTTCAGACACGACCCGAGAGTGTACAGGAAATACAGTTGTTACAAACAAATACTCAGGTACATGGTTACAGTCTTAAGAAAAACGAAACAAAAACAAAAGTATACTACACCAGATATCCACGCAGGGATAGACAGATTTATACATCAAGCAGGACCATCTGCACAGGGATGAGTTAGGCAAGTCAACACATTAAAGGTAGCCTGCACAGTAGTTGAAATGAGGGGTAAAGGCAGTCAGGATAGGCTATGATTAGCTGCAGTCACAAGTGTCAAGTGCTAATAGGTGAGAAAACAGTGCAGTTTTGAAAGATGTATAGGACAAGGGGCCCTTTAAACAAGGGAGAGGGTATTCCAGAATTTAGGGGCAAAATGTGCCAATGATTGCTATGTGACAAAGTCTACCTACATTAATTAAGCAATAAGGCATAACAGGGAATGTGTTACCATGGGATAATAGCCTGCATCTGGTGGGTTTAAGCACAAGATGAAGCTGAGTGCTTCCACCAGCCTAGAAGGGCTGTTTGCCCACCATAACACACTCCTTGGAATGCCTTATTGTGATTATGAAATGGGTCCATCTTAGTAAATTGGATGTATTTTGTAAACATATTTTTGTTGTTAATTTTATCTGGACTGTTTTGTAATAACGACCCAGCTGAAAGTACTCCTTGGCCAATCAGGAGCCAGCATTGCCAAGAAAACTCCCTGCTCCATGCCTGGCAACAGATAAAATTGAGGTTCTGCCTCCACCTGAGGTCTGTGCCTGTGGGTATGCCAGTGGAACTCTGAAAAATTTAGAATTAATTTATTCCATGTTGCCATTCTGTGTGTGTGTGTGTGTGGGGGCATCCTACTACTGGAATAAGGTAGAGCTTTGAATTTTTCTATTCCATGGTAAACAATCACACAGTGTAATGAATATGAAGAAAGACAGATGACCGGCAGGTGAAAAACATCTGTGGAGGGACTATTTTACATTACTATTTATTTTACACTGGTAAGAGCTCCCCGGAAGTCCTTACACTTAACAACTCACACATTATGGACCCCAAGACCATCACAGACACCTTGAACACCACCTTTACAGACCTTAGCTTATACCTTCATACCACTAACACCGCCCTGCTGCTAGCTTCCTGCTCCACACCGACCCCACTCACACACCCTGCCCAGTTCAACCACCCTAAGTTCTATTTCAAGGAAATCACTGTGGCAGACACCTTAAAATACGTGAAGCAGGCCCTAAATAAAACTTGGGTAGGCAGCGACACCTTAGACATGAAGTTACTTGTCTCTGCCCTGGACATCCTTGCCACCCCCATCAACAAACCGTTCATCCTATCCTTCCGATGCTCCCAGTTCATGACACTCTGGAAGTCTGCCACAGTCATACTGGTCCACAAGGGTGGTGACAAAACCAATTATAGGCCGATTTCCATACTCTTCTCCCTCTCCAAAGCACTGGTGAGAGTAGTCGCCAGCCAACTGATACAATATCTAAACCAGTACAAGCTCCTATGCCCTCAGCAACATGGGTATAGACAACTACACAACACCATCTCTGCCCTACCTGAATACACTGGATATCTTCACAACTCCATAGATAAGGGTGAATTAGTTGGGTCAGACTTCATTGACCTAACTAAAGTGTTCGATCAAGTAAACCATGATCTTCTCCCAGAAAAGCTTGCGGACACAGGACTATCAACAGACACCACAGGATGGTTTAGAAAATACTTATCTAACCGCATGCAGAGAGTCGAAATCAATGGTGTGCTATCTGATTCCAAGGCTGTCACTGTGGGGGTTCCCCAGGGATCCATTCTGGGTCCACTACTATTCAATTTATTTGTGAACGACCTGCCAACACACTCGCATCCTGCTCTACGCAGCCGATGCAGTTATCTACATCAGTGGCACAAATCAGCCAGACGTATCACAGACCCTGCAGGAAAATGTCATATCACTAGAGCATTGATTCCTGCAAAATAAACTGCTTTTAAACCATAAAAAACAAAATGTATGCAACTTGCTAGTCACCAGAGAATAAATAAACTACTACTACCCCTAGCTATAAACAACCAATGTGGCGAGATTTTAGGAGAGGTCAACAATTTCAAGTATCTGGGCATTTACCTAGACAGCTCTATAACCTTTGTGAAACATGTGGACCATGTGGTGAGTATGGCTAGTAAAAAGTTAGGGGTCCTGTACTGCCACAAGCACTACATGACACCGGAAACAAGGAAACTTGCCGTTGCCTCCTCGGTCCTCTCCACACTGGACTATGGCCTAGTAATCTACGAAGCTGCCATGGACACCACCCTATCAAGAGTCAAGACCACCCTAAACAAGACATGCTGCCTAGTCCTGGTGGCTGACCGCATGCACCTGCAAGCTCTATTGAAACACTAACAGGCTAACCCTAGAACACACGATCAGGTGCCAAACCTGCCTTCTTGGGAAGAAGGCCCTCCTAGGACTTACCCCTCCAAATGTCCAATCCCTACTACACTTCCCCCCGAAAACCACTAGGAGTGTAGCAAAAAATGCTCTGCACATTCCACACTGCAGAACTACACAGGCCATGAAGAACTTCGCCTGTCGGGCCCCAACCTGGCTCCACGAACTACCCCTTACAATCATTGGGCTGCCCGAGTTGAACCAGTTCAGGCTAGCCCTTAAACAGCATGTTACTCAGCTCGATGTTTGTCACTGCCCCACCTAACACTCCCCTATCTTAACTACCCGACCTCCTTCGACAAGGTAGTCCCACGGCTACCGCTCTGTTTTCCCCTACTAACAATCGACCTTAGGGGCCCCATTTACTGTTACTAAACAGGTCTGATACTCTGGCTCTGTAATATTTAGCCCTAGCCCCTTCCTCAGGCATCTCTAATGCTTTAACTGCCACAAGCGCCTCTGCACCATGTATAGGGCCACTACTGCACCCATCTCCTCTAAAGCAATTTGACTGTAAGTGATTGCAAAAGCAATTTGTTTGTAACTGAATGTAACAATTAAGAATAACTGTGAGCACTGTATAAACTTTGCATATGTTGTCACCTGTAACTGTTAGTACTGTTGTCGCCTCAGACTTGGAACCTTAGTAAACGAGCTATGCTGAAAGGTGTATCTAAACAGTCCAATAAATAAATATTTAGCAACACTGTATTATAATTTTTGAGGATTTGAAAACGTTTAGTGTTTGTTTTTTAAAAGTTGCCTCTGGGCCCATTTTATATAAGCAATAAGGCACTTCAGGGACATTGGTTGTACTAGGCTTACCCCACGGTCAGGGGATGAAGGCACTCAGCTTCAAATCATGCCTTACAACGCCCCTCACCATGGGGTAAGCCTAGTACAACCAACACCCTATCAAGCCTTGTTGCCACCATTTTTTTATCAATAATACATTGCTGCCATTTTTAGAACCTAGTGATGCCACACAGGGTGATGTTGTGCTTAAGTACAATGTGGTTAGGCACAGCTTCACCCTCCATGTCATTACTAGGTTCTAAAAATGGTGGCAATGTAGATATCAATACATAGGGCAGACATATTGTAGTCATGTTTATTATCCGGTCTGCTGCAAGGTATAGGTAAACCCAATATCTCATGTAAAACAGCTTTTTATGGACTTTAAATCTGTGATAGACACTGTTCATAAATGTTCCCCTTTACTCGAGGTTTAGGTTTCTGAAATCCCAGCCACAGCTCACTGGCTCCACTATCTGCATATTCTACTATCAGTCAGCATCACTAGGAAATTCTCAACCTGCAGGTACCCTCGTTCATTCACTGCTCAATATGTTTCAGAAATAAAAAGACAACCCTCAGATAGACTCTGCTATCTTCCTCCTCACTTGCAATCGCACTCGAGCATTCAGACTGATTTTGGATGAGGAAATAGGTAATGAGGTGTTCAGTGGTATTATCACTGTTGAGGAGATTAATTTTTTTTTAAAAACTGAATGCCCAGTTGTACCTACAATGCACATGTTATAGAAAGACCACAAATCGGTATGGGACCCTATAGGGCTACCCATAGTGTCAGGGGTGGGGTCACTCAGCAAGGCCCCTTCAAAATTGGTGGACAACTATCTCAAAATCATTCTTCCTAAAACTCTCAGCTACATTAAGGGTACAATGGATGTTTATCAACAAGTTAGAGGGTTGGAAATGGGTTAACTCCCTTTGTTGACTCACCATAGATATGCTCTAACCTCACAAGTTCATGGCATCTGACCCTGAGCTAGTTACAGCATCACAAAGGTTCACTTTAGACATTTTGGAGCTTGTCCTGAATCACTACTATTACATTACTTATTTGATGACAAATTCTATTTGCAGCTTCAAGTTGTGGCCATGGGTGTCTTACTAGCCCCATCATATGCTAACCTCTTATTAGCATGGTGAGAGAAGGAGGTCATTTTCATAAAGGGGAACATACACCTCAGACACATAATCCACTGGTATCACTTTATCATTCATATTTTGTGTGTTTGTTGTGGGGAAGAGACCACAATACAGGGTTTTAAATAATTGATTAGCAGTTTTTTTCTTGGGACAATACTAACTGTACAGAAAGCATTTATATAGGTTTTCTAGAAGTGTTATGTTTGTTAAAGACAGTGAGGCAAGTGCTATGCATTTTCACAATGTTTTAGAACTTTTATGAGCAAAACGTTAATCAATTTTTAGAGTTAAATAAAACCCTGCAATACCCCAGTTCATTGAATGTTTGAACAACAACAACCTGAACATCAAATATACCCACCACTCTGATCCTGAATCTATCAAATTTCTGGATGTTAAGTTACATGGAAGGGAGGATAATTAAGCAATAAGGCATGACCAAGGGTTATGTTAATGGTCTGTTAATCACCTTCTAGGAGTGTACTGTGGCACGAGGTATAGCCGAGTGCCACATGCCCCTAGAGGGTGATTAACTGACCATTAACACAATCACTGGGAGTGCCTTATTTCTATTATAATAAAAACATTTTTTAAACAGTGTTAAACCTCGTTCAGCATATGGTTACGCTCTACATGTATGTTAATAAAAGATTAACATAAGGTTATTAGAATGTTTGCAGCCAATGAGAAAGCTCCATTTCTCAGACCCTTTTTATAATACTGTTTTATGTCCACCCTACAGGAAGCCAGCATCAGGGAATTCCTCACTCAGAGCTGAGGGCTTCATCCGCAATGCCTAGCTGCAACATTCCTATAAGCCCATTAATGTGCATCAAAAGGAATGCTCGTCTGCTGTGGTGTTTGCGGATGAGGCCACAAAACTGTCAAACAGGTTTAGAGAAAGGGGCTAGCCTGCCGGCATAGTGGGAAAAAGTTAAGGAGAAGATTGAAAATATGAACAGAGATACCCTATTAACCCCTAGGGATTGTAACAATAATTTATCTGATGTGGTTACTTTTGTGACAGGTGAGAGAGACAATGATATTCACAAAATCATAAAAGAGTAAATGGGATATGTTGAGGACAGACCTCGAGTTAAAAACCTGCATCGGCAATCACCACACGACTTTCCGGTGGAAAGACAAGAGCTTGACTGATTTGTTAACACGCCGTCACTACAAAAGATCACAAAAAAGATATTCCTGAGCTCTGGCTTCTTCAGATGCCGTAGATGTAATCTGTGCCAGCATTTACACATCTGGAAACACAGGAACGATATGATGTTAGCGGGTATGTCTGCAGAGCTACTCATGTGCTCCATGTGGGCTAGTGCCAGTGCAAGCACCTCTCTATACGAAGGACGATCAGAATGGTAAAGAAAAGATTGCAAGAACATGTGGGGGCCACAAGGTATGAACATGAGAACAATGCCTTTGGCTAGCTCTACGAGGGGTTCCACAGTTGTAATCCAAATTGTTTTTGATTTAGGGTACTGAAGTATGTTCCTGAATCAGGCAAAGGGGGTGACAGGCTCAAGAGACTTTTATAAGCAGAGACAAAATGGATTCCCAAACTGAATTCCATGTCACCTTGACATTAAGCCCTCTTTATTATAATACTTAGATTCACCTCCTGAGAAATATATTCAGAAAGAAAAAATTACTCACCTTAGTAATGTTGTTTCTTCTAATGGAGTCTTGCTATATTATGACAATTGCAGTATGACCACAGGTTAGAACTGCTCCAGAGGTGAAATAGTTAACTTTCCATGCAGGCATGGAACTTAGAGCGCAAGCTCGGTTGAAAACTCTGTCTGTTGTGCTTCAAACGCAAACTGTCAGATCTTTACGAGCCAAAACTCACTAAGGTTCTGTGTAAGCTGTAAACCTACACTAGCCAACTGGCTACTAACATAAACACTCATTTTGGCCTAAAACAAAGACTCAAGTCAGGAGACCCAAAATGCAAAACACAACACCAATTCACCCAAAAGGTAGGTGAAAAACAACAAGGTGGGCATCAAAAAAGTGCCAACCTGTACTGCCCACCCACATCCCAAAACAGAGGTTCTGAGAGGGCAGGCAGGAGGAGGTCATAATATAGCAAGACTCCATTAGAAGAAACAACATTACTAAGGTGAGTATTTTTTCTTCAAACAACATGAAGTCTTGCTATATTATGACAATTGCAGACTACACAGCAGTACCCCCATGGAGGGAGGGACAGAACCTACCTAGGAAATAGGCTCTGAAGCACGGCTGTGCCAAACCGAGCATCACTCCTAGCCTGGATGTCCAGGGAGTAATGCTTGGTAAAAGTGTGAACTGTTTTCCAGGTAGCTGCTTGACATATTTCTAGAATAGGAATGTCTCTGGCAGCAGCCAGAGAAGCAGCTGTACCTCTGGTAGAGTGAGCCCTCAGGCCTAAGGGGGGAACTTTACCCAACTTCTCATTGCAGAATTGGATACAAGTGACAATCCACCTGGCAATGGATCTTTTAGTGGCTGGCTTCCCTTTACCAACTTCGCCATAGGTGAGGAACAGTTGAAGGGAGTCAAACCTATGACCCTCGGTACGCTCTATGTAGTAACTAAGGGCTCTCTTCACATCTAGGCTGTGCAGCATCCTCTCCCCAGAGGAGGAGTGGTCAGTGAAGTACACTGGAAGTGAAATAGATTGATTAAGGTGGAAATCTGAAACCACCTTAGGCAGGAACTTTCTGTTAGTCCGAAGGACCACCTTATCTCTGTGAAAAGAGATAAACTCCTGCTCCACTGACAACGCTTGTAATTCACTTATGCGTCTGGCAGAGGTGATGGCTACCAAAAACACAGTTTTCCAAGTCAAGAACTTGAGCTCAGCTGAAGACAAGGGCTCAAAGGGGGGTTGCATAAGCTGAGCAATGCAAACATTAAGATCCCAGGCAGGGGCAGGGTCCCTGAATGGAGGGTTGGTGTGAAACAACCCCTTAAAAAACTTGGAAAATACAGGATGAGCTGAAAGGGAAGAGGATTTACCTGCTGAAATAAAAGCAGACACAGCTGCCAAGTGCACCTTCAGGGTAGCTGGTCTCAGCCCCAAAGAATTCAGGTGGACCATATAATCCAGGACTTTGGGTAGATCAGCAGAGACTGGGGAAATACAGGTTACTCACCTGTAACAGGAGTTCTAGGAATGGTATATGTTGTTCATCCACACTCATTGGCAGGTATCCTTGCCGCTTTAAATCTTGCCGGAAGGTCTTCAAGCTTGCTCCTCCCACCCACCCGGGTGGTATAACTCTCGGCTCCGCCCCATGACGCCAGATCTGGCCCGCTGGAAGCTCAGGTTGTGCGTCGAAGCCGGGGAGGTCGGGTAGGTCGTGTGGATGAACAACATATACCATTCCTAGAACTCCTGTTACAGGTGAGTAACCTGTATTTCTAGGACATGGATATGTTGTTCATCCACACTCATTGGCAGACTCCTAGCAGTTCTCCGGGAGGAGGGAGGCAAGACGCACACCCCAATACTTACTTGGGAAAGAGAGACTGGAGAACCGAGGCCCCAAAACCAGCATCCCGGCGTGACTCAAGGTCGATGTGGTAATGGGTAATGAAGGTGTTTGCTGACTTCCAGGTAGTAGCCCTGCAGATTTCCTGGATAGGGACGTCCCCTGAAGCAGCCATCACAGCAGTATGGCGGTAGAATGAGCTCTTATCCTCTGGGAGGCTCCATGCCCGCCAACTTATAGCAGAGATCTATGCAGGAGGTTACCCACCTGCTTATCATCCGCTTGGCTGCAGGTCTGCCAGATGCGGCTTCAGCGTAGGTGACAAACAGCTGGCGAACCTCTCCCCAATTTCAGCCGTGCGCCCTTATAATAAGCGCGCTCTTCTAGGGTCCAGAGTATGGAGCCTATATTCGGCCTCCCGAGGTGTGATTGGGGTAGAACACCGCAGAGTCAACACCTGGTTAAGGTGAAACTCGACACCACCTTCGGAAGGAATTTCGGTGGGGCGCAGGGACAACCTTGTCCCTGTGGAAGACCAGGTAAGGAGACTCTATGGAAAGCCTGGAGCCTCCCATCCTTCTGGCTGACGTGATAGCCACCAAGAAGGCGGTCTTCCACGACAGGTGAGAGAGAGCACACCTGTGCATAGGTTCGAATGGCTTGCCCATGAGCTTTGCCAGTACCAGCAGTAGATCCCACGGAGGTGGGGGTTCCCGACTGGAGGGAAATGTGATCAAGGCCTTTGAAAAAGTGCCAGACCACCTTCTCCCAGTGCCACCGACTGCTTCCCGCCCGCCCCAGCAGCAGAGATGGCTGCCAGGTGCACCCTTAGGGGTCTCGACCTAAGCCCTTGACTAGAAAGGGACCATAAATAGTCCAAGATGCTTGCCAAGGAACAGGAGGAAGGGTCCAAGCCTTGTTCTGACACCAAATGGAAAACCTTTTCCATTTGAAGGCATAGCATTTTCTGGTCGACTCTACGGGACGCCTCAACTACATTGAGGACCTCGGCGGAAAGACCAAGGCCTGGAACTCTAGCGCCAGAAACCAGGCCGTCAGGTGCAGGGATTGAAGGTCCGGATGGAACACCTTCCCTGACTGACTGAGAGCAGGTCCGGCGAGCTGGAAGCTGCCGGGAGTCCTGGAGCTGAGACTGAGGAGATCTGGTACCAGAACTGGCGAGGCCAGTCTGGGGCTATCAGAATCACCTGCGCCTTGTCCCTCCTCGCCTTGAGAAGCACCTTGTGGATCAAGGGAAATGGGGGAAAGGCGTAAAAGAGGCCCGGGGTCCACTGCCTCGAGAAGGCAGCGAGCCCTGCTGAGGGGGGCGGGCATGGAACAGACTCAGCTTCGCTCTCCTGAGGCAAACAGGTCCACCTGAGGTGTGCCCCAATGGGAGAACAGATGCTGTACTACCTCCGCAGGAGAGACCACCTGGGATGCAGCCCCTATCCCGCTCAGGGCATCGGCCAGGGTGTTGGAGGCTCCTGCCACGTGAATGGCCTAGGAGATCCGCCTCAGGCTTTCTTGCCTGAGTGACCAAATGCGGAGGCTTCCTTGCATAGAAGCTGGGAGCGTGTCCCGCCTGGCGGTTTAGATAGTACATGGTCGTGGTATTGTCCGCCTGACCGGACCACTTGACCCCGGAGGAACGGAGCAAAGGCGGAGAGCTAGGCGGACCACTGAGCTCCAGCAGGTTGATGTGGCATCGGACTCCCGCTGGGACCAGAGGCCATGAGCCCGGTGTTCCCCCAGATGGGCACCCCAACCCATCAGAGAGGCATCGGTCGATAGAGAGACCGACGGCTCGGGGCGGACAAATCGGATGCCCTCCTGCAAATGATCTGGAACGGTCCACCACTGGAGAGCGTTTCACATCCCCTGTGTCACCGACACAAGCTGGTCCAAAGGATCGCAGCGTCGTGACCACTGGCTGGCCAGTCCCCACTGAAGGGGACGCATGTTCCAGCGGGCCCAACGGACCACGCTGGTGCAGGCCACCATGAGACCCAGGAGGCGCAGGAAGTCCCGGGCGGGGCGCAATTGCCCAACCAGAAATGATCGGGCAAAGGAGGAAAGAACCTCGGCCCTGTCCGCCGGGAGCCGCGCTCTGGCTTGAAGAGAGTCGAGCTGCGCCCCGATGAATAGAATCACCTGCTTCGGCTCGAAGTTCCGACTTGGCCTCGTTGATAAGGAGGCCCAGTTGAGAGCAGACCTGAGGGCCAGATCTCTGACCACTCCGCCTCCTTCCTGGAGAGGAGCTGCTATCAGCCAGTCGCCCAGGTAGGGTACACCCGACCCCTCGGGCGCCGAAGAGGAATGCTGTCACCACTGCCATGCATTTGGTGAAGACCCTGGGAGCTGGAGACAAGCCGAAGGGCATGGCTTGAACTTCAAGAGGATCCTTCTGCTCGAAGCTTAAGGAATCTCTGGTGAGACGGACGGATAGGGACGTGAAAAACGCGCCCTGCAAGTCCAGAGAGCAGAACCACACCGCTGCCCAAGGATGGTATTATTTGAGCCAGAGTGACCATCCTGAAGGTTCTAGACCTTAGGAACTTGTTTAGGTCGTGGTTGAGAATGGGGCGCCAGCCCCCGTCCGCTTCGGATCCAGGAAGTACCTGGACACAAACCCTGGGTCTGAAGGAGGGTCCACCACCTCTCTTATCACCCTCCTTCTGGGAGGGAGGCGATGTCGTTTCGACGAGCCGCCAGTGAGGCTGGGGATCCCGAAGCCCCCGAGGGGCGACGGCCTGAAGGGTGGTGCCTGCTCGATTCCAGAGGCAGGCCTCTTCCCACCACCTCCAAGACCCACCTGTCCGGGTGGTAACAGCGACCAGGCGGAATCTAAGTGTCAGCTGCCTCCACGGGGACCCAGGGCAAGGTGTGGACGGAATGGGGCGACACCCTCAGCCTGGTCACTGGGCAGGCTTGGAGGAGGGACCGGCCGAGGGACCTCCTGGGCCTTTTCCTCCCTGCCTCCTGTTAGAGGAAGCCGGCGGCTTGGGTTTGGGATGCCAAGGCCGAGCCTGCTGGCCCTGACATTGCTGGGCCGGGCGCGCCGGGGGCACAGAAGGACGAAAGGGCTTAGGCTGTGGTTTGCGGCCTTTGTCCTTCTGAGCGGAAGAGACCGAGTCCAAGGTAGCATTGGACTTCTCGATCCTCTGCAGGTGACCTTCCACCCCAGGGCCGAAGAGGTCAGTCCCCAAAAAGGGAACATCCGCCAACTTGTGCTGGGTATCCGAAGTAAAGGTGGATATCCTCAGCCAAGCTCACGCCGACGCGAGCCACCGCGGCCGCCACCGATCTGGCACATGAGTCCCCTATATCCAAAGCAGTCTGGAGCTGCTGTTTGGCCACTGCTCTTGCCCTGGTCCCGCACCTGCTTAACCGTGAGTCTGCAGATCGGGCGGGAAGATGAGGGATGACCTCATCCAGGAGCCCAACAGGGCATGAGAGAAAATGTGCTATGAGGACGGCCGAACTGGCCTGACGTAGGCAGAGAGAGGGACGCAGCGTAGACTTTTCGCCCGACATAGTCCAATTTCTTGGACCTTGTCAGGAGGTTTGTCCACATCCCTGATGCTGTCGGGCGCTACCGGGGTGCTGTCGGTAACCAACCCTCAGCAGAGGGGTGTTCAAAACCGGACAAGGAACCGGGAACGTGATATCTCCTGGCCATCCTGGCCAAGGCGAGGGCAGGAAGCGCGCTGCCAAAGCTCCAGTGCCGGACCCACTATGGCCTCGGCCACCGGAAAGGCCTCCGTCGGAGAATCCCTCGTCCAGAATCTCCGCGAGGGGATACCTGGCCCGCTTGGAAACGGGTTCGAGCTCCATCCCGTGGACTCCGAGATGAGCCAAGCAGTGTCCTAGGAAGGACGACGGGCTATCGCCCATTGACTGACTCTCCTGAAGACTCCAAGTCCAGTCGCTGAGAAAAAGGAGGAATCATCTTCGGACTCGGAAGAGTCCTCAAGAGCTGCTCTGGCCTGAGCCACCCTTCACCTGCCGAGGTCGGTCGTGGAGTGAGGGTATGACAGCCCATGGGGTAGGACCCTCAGCCGACCGAGAATCTCTTGGTCGGAGCCCAGTTGGTGGCTGTGGAGGCGGAGGTTCCACCGGAATCGGTGGAGCAGGCTGGTTTTGGCCGAACAACTGCCCAGTATAGGCCTTCGGATAAGTCGAGGGGTTGTGTCAGCCGCCCGTGACAGCACTTAATGGCCGGGAAGGCGACGGGTCGGCTTACCCGGCCAGGAGGAGCTGTTGCAACATAAGGTCCTCGCACTGCCGACGCACTTACGCCAAGCTCTCTCGTCCCGAGGAGGAGGACGAGACGGCGCGGCGACACCGCCACCGTGCCGACCGAGACCGCCGATGATGGTGGGATCGGCTGGACCGCGAAGAGGTCCGAGACCGAGACCCGAGAGTCCCGGAATTTCCGAGGTCGGTGCGGGAGGTGTCGACCGAACCGCACTCCTTCCGCCTCGATGGTCCATCCGAGGGCCCGGAACCGGAGGCACAGGCGAGCCCACGGGATCCTCAACTCCTCCCGGGGAACGGGAGAGGGGAATCTGCTGCTAAGGGCTACAGTCTATCCAACGGGTCGAGAAAATCTCGACTTCATCGTGGGAGAGTCTCGGTCAACTGACCTGACGGGGACACCGTGAGGCCAGTGGGTCGAGCGAGCGGGCTCGACTGCCGACGGGCTGACGCACCCGGGAGAGGGACCTTCCTGCCTCCCAAGAGCGCCGATGGAGGGACTTACTCTGTCCCTCTTTTGGACCGAGAATAAGGTCCCGCAGACGAGGCCCTTCTCCTTTAGTGGAGAGGGACAGACAAAGCTCCTAAAAGAAGCCGTAAGAAGAGCCCAGAGAGCGGATAAATGCCGCCGCCGAGAAGATACGCCCGCGCCGCCTCTCGAGGGCGACTCATCCGCCGAGCTGATCCGCTGAGCCCGCCCGCGGACACCGCCAACCGGCCTCTTGGACTTCACCGGAGGGAACGCTCGAGGCCCAGTTGCAATCGAGCAGCATGGTTCTTGAGGACGAGGGCCGAAAGATGAGCCACAGGTCGCAAGCCCGCGGGTCGTGCTCAAGGCCTAAGCAGTAGACACACGGAGTGTGGATCCGTTCGAGACATCTTCTGCCCGCATGGGCATCTCCATCCGGGAGTCGATCTGTCCATCGCAGCCGCGAGGGATAGAAGACTGAAGTCTTTTTCGCAAAATTTATTTTTAAATCCGCAAACGGAGAAATAGGAACCAGTCTCAAACGCAGAGCGTTAAGGAGGGAACCTGAGCTTCCAAGCGGTAAGGAAGATCTGGCGTCATGGGGCGGAGCCGAGAGTTATACCACCTGGGTGGGTGGGAGGAGAAAGCTTGAAGACCTTCCGGCAAGATTTAAAGCGGCAAGGATACCTGCCAATGAGTGTGGATGAACAACATATCCATGTCCCTAGAAATATGCTTTTCCGAGCACCATATGGAAAACCTTTTCCATTTGGAATTGTAAGTAGCCCTGGTGGAAGGCTTCCTTGTGGCCTTCAATATATCCATTACACCTTGGGAAAGGTGTAAATCAGCAAACTCTAACTCTTCAAGAACCAAGCCTTGAGATTGAGAAATTTGAGATTCGGGTACCAGACCCTTCCCTGGGCACAGGTTAACAGATTGTGATTCCTGGGAAGGGACAGGGGAGGATGGACTGCTAAGGACAGCAGGAGTGGATACCAGGGCTATCTGGCCTAATCCGGAGCTATCAGAATGACTTTGCATGCTTGGGATCTGATTTTGACTAGCACTTTGAACAGGAGAGGAAAGGGAGGGAAGGCATAGAGAAACTTCCCCTCCCAACTGAGGGCTAAGGCATCCAGTGGGAGTGAGCCCAACACTGGGGGCCTGCAGCAAAAAAGAGGAAGTTGGTGATTGTCTGGGGCTGCAAAAAGATCTATCTACGGGGTGCCCCATCTGGCAAATACTACTCCCAAGACCAGGGGATCCAGTGACCATTCGTGGTGGCCCTGGGAAATCCTGCTGAGAGCATCTGCCAGGACATTGTCCTTGCCTGGGAGATGAACTGCCGTAAGGGAGGTGTTCAGGGAGTAAGCCAGAGACCACAGCTTCATCGCTTCGGTGCACAAGGCCGTAGACCGAGTGCCCCCTTGCTTGCTGATGTACCACATTGTAGTGGTGTTGACTGTTCTGACCTGAATACTCTTGTTCTGAACAGATCTGGAAAAAGCTTGAAGTGCTAGAAAAACTGCTCTGAGCTCCAACAGGTTGATGTGGAGCAGAGATTCCTGGGGAGACCACAGACCCTGGGTGGTGAGGTCGCCCATGTGAGCTCCCCAGCCCAAGAGGGACGCATCTGTAGTAAGGATTAGAGAATGAGACTGAGTGACAAAAGGAACCCTTGTCTCAGGTTGCTCTGATCCTGCCACCACTGTAGGGCTTGGATCAGGTTCGAGTTACTGGGATCAGCTTGGTAAGAGGATCCTTTCTTTGAGACCAAAAGCTCTCAAATGGAACTGGATGTCCCTCATCTGAAATCTTGTCCCTTGCACAACTGCTGTGGAAGCAGCCATGTGTCTTAGGAGCTGCAGAAAATGCCTCTGGCCGGGAGACCTGCAGGGTAAATGAGGAGGCCAGGGAGACTAGGGTCTTTGCCCTGTCCAGGGAGGAAGGCCCTGGCTTCCTGTGTGTTCAGTTCTGCACCTAGGAAGGTAAGAAGCTGGACTGGCTCTAGAACTGACTTTTGAGAGATTCAGAAGGAAACCTAGAGAGGTAAGCAGTTGCTGCGTATCTGAAGGTGTAAACTGACCTGGTCTGGGGACTGGCCTACTATGAGCCAATCGTCCAGGTAAGGAAAGATGGCAATCTTTTGCCTTCTTAGGTAGGCAACTGCTACTGCCAGGCATTTGGTGAATACCCCTGGGGCAGAAGTGAGGCCGAAGGGCATTGCTCTGAACTGGTAGTGGCCTGAGGGCAGCTCGAACCTGAGGTACTTTCGATGGGAGCTTCTGATGGGAATATGGAAGTAGGCATCCTTGAGGTCCAGGGAAGCTAGCCAGTCCCCTGGCCTTAGAGAGGGTAGGATAATTCCCAGAGTCACCATTTTGAACTTTGGCTTTAAAAGGTGCTTGTTTAAATATCTGAGATCCAGGATGGGCCGCCATTCTCCTGTCTTTTTGGGGTAAGGAAGTACCTGGAGTACAAACCTTTGCCCTGGTATAGGGGAGGAACCCTTTCCACAGCTCTGAGAGCCAGGAGGGTACAGACCTCTGCCTCTAGGGCGAGTGCCTCTGATGGAGTTGCAGGTGGAAAAGATCTGGTTCTCAGCTTTGGAAATTTTTTGAAGCTGAGAACCAGTCCCTGGCTCACTACTTCCAGGACCCACTTGTCTGATGTTAAAGACTTCCAGTCCTGGACAAAGTAAGCCAGCCTGCCCCCTACAGGTAGAGGAGAATCGGCCCTGGCAATCCCATCAGGGTGCCTGCTTGGCAGGGGCTTTGGGCTGAGGGGTGGAAGCAGACCTGCTTGTACCCCGTTTGCCTCTCCCTCTAAAGAACCCCCTCTGAGCATAGGCGGAGGAGGAAGCTTGGGCTTGGTAAAAAGGCCTATGAAAAGGCCTGCCCCTGCCTCTAGGAAGCTGCTTTTGAGGAGTGGCCTGCCTTTCCTTGGCCTGTGCACTCCTATAGGTGGTCCTATATTCATCCATTTTCTTCATGTAATTCTCTGTTTGCTCCTCAAATAGAGAATTTCCCACAACAGGAAAATCCATGGCCTTAGACTGGGTATCCTGAGACAGGGTAGTACATCTGAGCCAAGCCATCCTGATAGTGCCACAGATGTAGCCATGACTCTTGGATGAAACATCATTAGAGTCCACTGCAGCATGAAATTGCACCTTGATGCCTCAATACCATCCATAGCCACCTGTTCCAGCTCCCTGGCAAGCTGGTCAGGGACTTGTTTCGCTAGGGCCAGCACAGTATCCCATCTGGATTTCTGGTACCTAGCAGCATAAGCCATATAATTTGCTTGTCTGAGTCCCAAAGATGCTGCCATGTACTGTTTCTTTGCCATAGCATCAATCTTCCTGGAGTCCTTCTCAGGGGGGTGTGAAGCTAGGGGAATATTAGCCTTGTCACAGGCTGCAGCCTGCACTACCCCCACATGGCTGCATTGTTGAGTGAGGAAATCAGTGTCGGAGCCTGATAAGGTATACCTCTTGTCCATCCTTTTATCCACAGGAGGTATAGTGTGAGGAGTTTTTAAAACTTTTACTGTCTGTTTCCGAAAAGATTTATGCAAAGGAATAGACAGTCTCCTAGACTCTGGAATATCCATCATTTCTACATAGTCTGGCTCCTCTTGGTCATCAACAGCTTCCTCAACAGGGAGCTGGAGAGTTTCAGTAACTTTTTATAAAACATGAAATGAGAAGGGGACTCAGAAAGCCTTGGAGGAGAAACCCCTAGGGGTCTATCTGGAGAGATGTCCGGATCAATGGGCACATCCAGATCTTCAAAACCATATTCACTCTCCTCATATTCCTCTTCCCCCTCTCCCGGTTCATAAAAATCCTCAAAATCATAATCTTGAACGGTGGAACTGGCCGAACCGAACGCTTACCTGAAGGTGTCGGTTCGGTCGGAACCAGAGAGAGAGACTGGACAATTTGAATTGCTTTAGCTATTTCCTCAGCAAGTGGGGAGAGAACTTTTGGCTCTACACTAGCTGACTTTCTAGTCCTTTTTGCTGGAACCGGCTCCTCAGAACCGGCTCTTCATTTGCCCAAGGAAGTATCGCCCTGGTCAGAGGGCACTCCCTCCGGTTCGGTTGGCACTGAACCGGGCTGGCCATCCGGGTCAGCGGACTTTTTGGCCTCCCTTTCCCTGAGCCTACCAACTCTCTTATCTATGATGGCAGCAGGGAAATTGTGGCAAATCTGGCAGTCTGAATTGAGGTGGTCAAACCCCAGACAATAGACATGTGGTGTGTGGGTCAGCCTTAGCAAAAGCTTCCCCACAAACACTACAGTGTTGAAACCCAGTGGGTCCGGTTTTTCTTTTGGGTTTCTCAGACATAATGCCAGCCTAACCAACTTGCCCGGTTATGGCAATCCACCAAGCAAGACACCCTTATCGGTTCCCAACCGTGTCACGGGTCGTGGAAAAAACCGCAATGAAATCCGCTTTAGAACCGATATGAACCGGGAACCGCACTCTAAAAAAGGACTAGTAGATTTTAAATACAACCTGATCGGTTCAAACTGAACCGATAAAGAATTACAAGTTCCACACAGAAAAAATAAATGTAAAACCTATCTATTACTTACATTACCACAGACAGAGCTTGAACCGACCGATTGCGGTTTAATTTCGGCGAAAAATAATACTTTTAAACCGACAAAATGAACCGAGCAGAAGGAGAAATCTCCGGAGCGACTGTTCAGTGAGGCGGAGAAAAGAATCTGACAGTTTGCGTTTGAAGCACAACAGACAGAGTTTTCAACCGAGCTCGCGCTCTAAGTTCCATGCCTGCATGGAAAGTTAACTATTTCACCTCCGGAGCAGTTCTAACCTGCGGTCATACTGCAATTGTCATAATATAGCAAGACTTCATGTTGTTTGAATAACTAGAGGGCTAATCTGTAATATAATAACTAGTCCTTTATTCTTCCAAGGATTTAAGTATTTGAACATCTAAGCATCATGAGCTAAATGTTGGTTTTGTAGTCTGGTCTTCAGATTGGCGGTATCATTGCTTATAACATTCTGTTTCTATTGACTATTACCTGTTTTCCTCTGATCATGTGCTATGACCTATGGGAGGCACGGATTGAGTGTATAATTTGCCAGGCAATCAATTAACATGTTGCAGTCTTTCCCCCTCTAAATTACTGGGCACTTTCTCAGAGGACAGACATCTTTGGCAGTGGCTATGACTTGCAATTTAGTGATCATGGTTTTCATTTTATATGAACTCACTAAAATGGATCTTGTAAGAGTATTAATTTTTCTAGCCAATACCTATATGCAGTTGACAGCACCATTAACTCCATTAGACTATGGCAGTCATAGTAATATTTGTATAAGTGGCCCTAGTGGGAGTCCAGTGGTTGTTTCTTCTACTGATTGCAGACCGAGTGGCCGTGGTGGGAGTTCAAATGTTACGCATGTTCTGGAGCACAATGTATCAATAACAGTAATATGCAAGAACTATATAGAGGATAATGTATGGGGAGTAGTTAACAACCATGTTGTATTCTCATCGAGAGGTTACCATGGTCTGTAAACCTTGAGAGTGCAGTTCGAGAGGTTTTCGGTAACCATGGTAACCTTGAGATGAGAATTCAACGTGGTTGTTAACTACTCCCCATACATTGTGGGTTTTTTTTTTTTTTTTATAGTGTATGGTCACCAGTTTAGGAGTGGAAGCAGCATTACATTGAGATTTAGAAAACAAAAAAAAACTTACCTTATGATGAAGATTTAGTCTCGATTCTGTTTTCACTGTATAAAGACAGATTTTATTGTTTTAAAACTGGCTACAATTTAAAATTAAGCGGAATAGCAAACAAATGCATTTTTAACCAAGGAAACAACAATCGATTACTAGTCTTGCCACACTCGGATGTGGTTTCACAACACAGGATGGTCAGATAGGCTAGGGTCAAAACGTGCTCTGTGCGTCTTCAGGAAGTGTCGCAGAGTCACTATTCACTTCCAGAGGGGCCATTCGGGGACATGTGATGGAATATTTATTCAGGTACCTGGGGAGAGGGAAAGAAGAAACAAAATGAATGGAGCCGTTAATAAAATTGTACACTGAAAAGAGGCAGTGGACGGTTGGGGAAAAGTAGGTGGCTAGTTGCTATTTTTACATACCTAGTGCAGTTACCAGTCTTCATCAGAAGATGAATCCTGAATGATGGCCACTCTCCGTCTCTTTTGCGAGGCTAGAAAACTACTGACGTTGCTGGTTACTCCCTGTTGGAAGACGTTTTTTTTCGCCAAGCAGATTGAAGTTAGTCAGCTCCTGCAGTGGATGCTTCTTGCTACGCTTAGGTTATGGGTGTATTGCAGGATCATTTTCAGGCAAGGAGACAGTGGAAGTAGAACATGAGGGCTGCTCTGATGATATTGTGCTTTTCGTGGCAAACATGACCGAATTCTGTTTCTGCTTGGCATCAGAGAGATACGAATAATTGTTTATGGATTGTAAACTGCGGTGCCCATAAACTTGCTGAACCTCTGTTGGTGGTACTTCATTATCTACAAGGAACTGAATGGCAGTCTTGCGGGTTGAGTGGTTGGTGATATGTTTGTCCACCAGTAGCCCGCAGCCATTTTGACAGATTTCAGCATGTTTCTGACTTTGTTTTCCCTGAGAGTCATTGCACGATACCAGATGGCAACTGATGTCTTAAGATTTATATTCGGAGTTTAGTAGAAAGGGGTATCGGGTGACAGCATGGTGGCTGGCCTATGAGAGGCGTACTGTTTGTAGGCAAATACTGGATCTCTGTCAGGGGTGGTGGGGTTACCATACATTTAAGGCTTTACTACCCTCACATCTCTCAGATTTTTCCCAGTCCTGGTCTTTGTTTGCCGTTCAGTGTATTCAATATACTCCTGCCACTCGGAGTCTGTGTGCAGCGTGAGGTCTCCCCACTGTAGATTGTATTGCTCAGTTGTTCTGAGCGCAAAGTAAAGGCCGTTGTTAAAAAACACCAGATTTAAAAGACAGATTGGGCTGTGAAGCCCTAGAGCACCGCTGCTGTACAGTTTTTCTATGTTGGACAGTGAAAGGGCATCGGCTCGGTGTGGTTTGTTGCCCTTGCCCTGTTTCTTGAGGAACTTTTGCTTGGTGGATACAGTGGCTAATGTCTCTTTAAACTCTGTGTTATTGCCATGGAAAACCGAATGCCTGTAATTTATTTGAATGAGGTATCGATCGATGCTGCTCTACTGGGACTAAAGAAGTAGAACTCTTGTACTTGGACCTTTAATTTAGGGTAAAAAAAACAAACTAACAAACAACACCGAAAAAACAATAGTGTGTTTGTCTGAGTTAACTGAACTGAATGGTTATCTGAACAGTTATCTAGGTGTAAATCTCAGGTGATTGAAAGGGCTTGATAGCTGTGCAGTTTAAATTACCTGTAGAAAGATCTAGTAAGTAGGGGGAGTGGCTTAGCTAGAAGGAAGCTAAATTTAAAGACTGCCTTAGAAAGATTCTGTTAGTAGCTTGGCAGAAGACACCAGGAGGAAGGAGTGCTGTGTGACTGGACTTCTCTCTACTGGGACTATATTGCCCAGCCTCTCACCCAAAGCTAGTTCTACTTTTATAGGCACAGGATTTGACTGACAACAGGAACTTCCTGTTTGGGAGCAGGAAGTGAGTGACCATAGAGCCACCAAAGACCCACCATCCTAGAAGGGCAAGAGTAGCTCTCTGGCCCCCTCTAGCTGCTGGAGGCCTGCCTCTGAGCAAGTAAGGGATCTACTGAGAAATATAGGATATTCTTGTCACAGAACAGGACAATCAGGGGCTTAAAGGGCACAGAGGCAGAAAGTAAGTAGAGAGAGAAGAGAAAGAAAACAAACAAACAAAAAAAAAAAACAGAGGAAAGAGTAAGGATTCCAAACAACAGTTAAGGGGCCAGAAATAAGACATGATGGGAGTGGTGCAGTGCAGTGGCTGTGGAGCAGCAGTCTTCCGGGAGACGTTCTGGAGGATGCGGTGTTGTCCCATCTGCAGGCACCTCTCTGGGCTGAGGGAGGAGGTTGCTCAGCTCCAGGCTGAGTTGTCCAGGATTTGTGGGACCTCCTCCTCCATCCAGGGACCACCAGTGCCACTGCCGTTGCCAAGAAAGAGGAGCGGTTGGACCACAGTGCGTTCAGAGAGGGTGAGGGTGGTGAAACAGAGGCGCATCCCTCCAGTTGTACCTCGCCACAATTCCTATGCCATTCTGGCAAAGTGTGGTTCCTCTATGGAGGCACCTGCAGTGGAGACCAAGGACAATGCTGGGAACCTCCACACAGGAGACCCACAGGAGGGTGGCATGGGACCCCACAGGGGAAGGAAACAACTCCTGGTGGGGGGCTGCATTGTTAGGAAGCTAGAACTGGGGGAGGAAGGGGAGAGGGAGGTAAGGTGCCTGCCTGGCGCCATGGCTTGGAGGGACAGGGAGCGAATTCTCAGGATTGCCGGAGCAGCTGCACAGGGGAGGGAGCTGGATGTCATTGTCCACCTAGGGACAAATGACCTGGCCAAGAAAGGGATTAGAGCAGTGCAGGAAGAGTTTGTGGAATTGGGGAGGGGCCTTAGACAAGTAGCACGTGCCGGTAACCTTCTCGGAGGTGCTGCCCATCTATGGCGTAGGAGAGACTAGGATGTTCTGCACCATGGGATTCAATCAGTGGTTGAAAAACTGGTGCAGAGCTCAGGGAATTGGCTTCATTGGGGACTGGGGATCCACCTGGAGTGATGCAAGCATATACTGGCATGATGGGCTGCATCTGTCCAGGAGGGGAACCAGGATCCTAGGTAATAGGTTTAAATGCTTCATTGGCAAGCATTTAAACCAGCCAAGGGGGGAGGCACTGGAAAGGAGCAGGGAAATCCTAGCCCCCCCTATAAAAATCATGATAGTAAGTACGGTAAACACCAACATAGAGGTGGCGATAGGGAGAAGGGCAGGGGTAAATGGGGAAAGTGACAAATGCAAGAAGGACAGGGATGGGGCAAAAAGGAGTAAGGCCATCAGGAAATGGAGAGTAATGAGTACCAATGCCCATAGTCTGGGCAACAAGCTCCCTGAGCTGGTGGCCTTGATGGAAGAGGGATGCCTGGATATCGTAGCAGTCACAGAAACATGGTACACAGAGAACCATGACTGGGATGTTAACATACCAGGGTACATAACCTACAGCAGAGATAGGCAGAAGAGAAGAGGGGGGAGGAGTAGCTCTCTATGTAAAGGAAGGGATAAAAGCAACTGAACAAAAGAGTAAATACGGAGGAGAGGAGGCAGTGTAGGTCACCTTGGAGACTGGAAAGGGCACCACAATCCGCACAGGGGTTGTGTACAGACCCCCATGTCAAGGGGAGGGAATGGACAAGGATATGATAGAAGGCATTCTTAGGATGGCAGAGAAAGGGGAGATGCTGTTGATGAGAGACCTGAATATGACAGATGTTAACTGAAGCACATTTGCTGCAGCCACATCCAAGAGCAGGGCCATTCTCTCGATGCCCTACAGGTGGCAGGCCTCAGACAGCTAGTTTCAGAATCCACTCGTGAGGGAGCAATCTTAGACCTCATACTCTCAAATGGGGGCAGTGAGAGGATCTCAGATCTAGAAGTGGATTGCCATCTGGGAACAAGTGACCATCAAACAGTGTGGTTCACGTTAAGCCCAGCTACAGAGTCAAGCCATACAAAAGTGAGGGTACTGGACTTCAGGAGGGCTGACTTTGGCAAGATGGGAGAGTGCCTCAGAAAAGCACTAGCAAACAGGCTAGAAGGAGGGGTGGAGCAACAATGGGGAATCATCAAAACTGCCATCACAGACGCAACAAGCCTTTGTGTGAAGCAAACAAACAAGTCAAAATGAAAGAAAAAGCCACTATGGTTCTCAAAAGAGGTGGCTGGGAAAGTCAGGGAGAAAAAGATAGCATTCAGGAAGTATAAGGAAACACAGAAGGAGCAGGACAGACAGCTGTACCAGTTAAGGCAGAAGGAAGCAGGGAAGGAAGTCAGAATAGCAAAGGCCCAAACTGAGGAAAAGATAGCCAACTCGGTTAAGAAGGGGGATAAAACCCTTTATAGGTATATCAGAGAGCTGAAAGACAAAGGGAGGGATAGTGAGGCTGAATAGAATGAATGGGTGGGTGGGCAGAGGGGACAGTGAAAAAGCAGGGATACTGAATGAATATTTCTGCTCAGTATTCACAAAGAGAGGGGAAGTGCCTAATCCAATTAACAGAAGCACTCTTGATAGGGGGGTCGATCCCAGCCCTTTCACAGAAGAAAGGGTTCTGCAAGAACTCCTAAAACTGAAGGTGGACAAAGCAATGGGGCCTGATGGAATTCACCCCAGAATTCTAAAAGAATTAGCGGGGGAACTAGTGAAACCACTAACTACTCTTTTTAATAAATCATGGGAGGATGGTGTGGTACCCGAAGACTGGAGGAAGGCGGATGTGATTCCCCTTCACAAAAGCGGGACCAAGACAGAGGCAGGAAACTACAGACCTGTCAGTTTGACCTCTGTGGTAGGGAAAGTGATGGAGTCACTTCTGAAGGAAATAATTGTTGAGTACCTTGAGGCCAGTGGGGCACAGGACCCAAGGCAGCATGGGTTCACAGCGGAAAGGTCATGTCAGACGAATCTAATAGATTTCTTTGACTGGGTGACCAAAGTAGTAGACCAGGGAGGGGCTGTGGACATGGCCTACCTAGACTTTAGCAAGGCATTTGACACAGTCCCACAGAAAAGATTAATAGTAAAATTAACCAGCCTGGGAGTGGGTCCCAGGGTGGTAGCCTGGGTAAAACATTGGCTGGACAACAGGACACTGAAGGTAATTGTAAATGGAGTCTACTCTGAAGAAAGAGGGGTTACTAGTGGGGTACCGCAGGGTTCAGTACTGGGTCCAGTCCTTTTTAATGTCTTTATAAGTGACATTGCAGAGGGACTGGAAGGAAAAGTATGCCTCTTTGCAGATGACACAAAGATCTGCTACAGGGTTGATACACAAGGAGGCGTGGAAAGGATGAGAAGGGACTTGGTAAGGTTGGAGGAATGGTCAGAAGTATGGCAGCTAGGATTCAATGCAAAGAAGTGCAAAATAATGCACCTGGGAAGCAAGAACCCAGGGGAAGATTACAATGGGGGAGGGGTAGTAACAACAACAAAAAAGGAAAGGGACCTGGGGGTAATCATATCAAATGACCTTAGGGTTAGCAAGCAATGCGAGAAGGCAGTAAGGAGGGCTGGGGGTATACTGGGATGCATAGGGAGAGGCATCACCAGCAGAAAACAGGAAGTTGTTATCCCTCTGTACAGACAGTTAGTGAGACCCCATCTGGAGCACTGCATCCAGTTCTGGAGACCCTATCTCCGCAAGGACATAGACAGGATAGATGCAGTCCAGAGGAGGGCAACTAAAATGGTGCAGGGTCTGCAAGAGAAGCTGTACGAGGAGAGACTATAGGAGCTTAATATGTATACCCTTGAGGAAAGAAGGGAGAGAGGGGACATGACAGAAACTTTTAAGTACCTTAGTGGAATCAACAAAGTCCAAGAGGGTAGTATCTTTCAGAAAAACAAACATGCAAGAACAAGGGGACACAATTTAAAGATAGAGGGGGGGCGGTTCCGGGGCAATGTGAGGAAGTATTTTTTCACAGAGAGGATAATGGATGCATGGAACAGCCTTCCTGAGGAGGTTGTGGGGTCTAAAACTGTGGGAGAATTCAAGGATGCATGGGACAGACATAAGGCAGTTCTTGTGGGGAGTAGGAAGAAATAGGCTGTTGGTTAACTAGGATCTGAGGCCTATCCTGTAGGTAGGGAAATGAGCAGACTAGGTGGGCCAAGTGGTCCTTATCTGCCGTCAAAGTCTATGTTTCTATGCTGCCTATGATACCCCTCAGTGTGCTGGGCTCATAATCTGTTTCATGTACCCTTTTTATTTTATAGACAAACTCTGCGAGGAGGTTGTCGAGCTCTGAGATAGGGATGCTGATTACAGCGCGAGCTTGATTTACCTCAGCGAGGTAATTTTTTTTTTTTTTACTATTCTTTTTCTCCCCCTGGGTCCAGTCTGCCTTACCTTGTCACGGCTACCCCAGGATTCCGTACACCATCTCGAGGATCCCCAGCTTGGCCTCGCGGCATACTCCCACGGATTACCTCCTGCAGCGGAGAGGCAGAGAGTCCCCCGACACTCATCCGCCCAGTCCGGATCCAGTGCCACGTTCCTACCCGAACGATCCCCAATGAAGACGGCCATCATGCCGCCGCGACTGGAACCCAATCTTCCTTGTTCTCCCCTTGTGCGTGGTGTGCAATGACACCCATGGACAGGGACGCGTGCATTACCGCACGCACTCCTCCCCAGCGTCAGACACAGCAGGTCCCTCAATTGTCTGCCAGTGCCCTGCAGTGCCCCTAGCCACCGCTAGAGGCCGCCAAGGCACCGAGGCAGGATACCTCCCTCCCCAGAGATGAAGAGCAGTCCAACAGATGCTCAATCCGTTTCCTCCCCTGCCAACCCCCGAAGACCCTGGCTCACTCCCGAACTGGGGTCGCCGGCGTGGAGTGAGATGTGGCGTCCAGCGACTCAACCCTCAGCGCCACTGGGTCGGCCCAGAGCAAGATAATTTGTACACATTTTTACATCTGATGCTGTTTTCTTTGCTGTACGCTGATTCTGTTGTTCTGCAATGAATGCCTGCCGATCCAGGGATGCCATTTTTGAGTACACAGTGGCCGCCATAGGTAGTACTGTAATGTTTTTTTTTTTGTTTTTTTTTTCGGTACTGTGTTCACAACCGTCACAGAGGTTTGAATAACTCCTTAGCTCTGAATGCTTCTGTTGTGGAATTTAGCAGACAGTGACATTCTTTCTTGTTATGGTATCATTCTACGGTGGCTTAAAGCAAGAGAACGTCAGAACGCTACCATAACAAGACTGTGTTTCTACTGAATTTTATCAATAACAACATTCTACCATACACTATAATTTCACTTTAAATCATTAATGTGAGTTGTTGCAGCTGTTCCTGAATTAGTCAGAGTGCCAGGTACCCAGGAAGGGAGGTACTGCACAGGAAATTCTCTTTAAGCACGACATTGCCTTGATAAGTCTGCCTGTTTGCTTTAAATTTAAGCAAAAGTCACTTTCACTGAATGTCATGTATGCACCATATGTTGTTTGCACTCTCTACACAAGTTGAGGTGATGATGTCATTGCTAGATCATGGAGCACCATCCCCTGGATGAGCCTCCTGCATCAAATAAATCTGCAGACTACCATTAACAGCCACGTTTTGTGTGTCATCATTTTTTTTTCTGAGTCTCTGTTCATCCAATAGCTCTTCTGGGGACCCAGGAGATCCAAGTTCAAATCCCACCAGAGCCACTTACCTGCTGCGTGACCATGAACAAGTCGCTCAGCCTCTCAGTGTTTCAGTCCACCCAGTTGTATAAACATGTAAAAGCAGGACCCCACTGAAAATGAGATACTGCATCTCAGCTGGGCTAGGTAAATACATTTTACCCCCAAACTAGAAACTCCAGCCCACTTCTTCTGAGGTTTGTGGTTATTTTTATTTTTGTTATGTGCCCCTGTAAATTAGAACATTGCAACTGTGTTAATCAACACAAGCACAACATCAAAGCCAACACATGCTCTAGAAACTAATATACCAAATCCAACAGTCTCTGCGGAGGTTGGGGAGGGGGGAGTTCAAGGTCTCCAGACTGAAAACCTTTCCTCCAAATCATTACAAGCACTACAATATGCATGGGGTCTGCACAGATCCCTGCATTATAGAATAATGCCCCCACTCCAGTTCTCAAGTTGCAGAGGTTCCATCTTGATCTGTCTTTAAAAAAAAGGTTGCACATCTCAATAGAATTATGCCAAGAACAGGTTTTGTAGGAAAGCTCATTGCCAAGGGAAAATCAGAGAAGAGTTTTAATGGAATATTTATTTGTAATTGGGATCTTTTAAAAATGACGATCTAAATTACAAGGGGTAACAGGGATCACTTTATTTTTGTTAAAAGGGTCATCGGGCTCTTATGAGTATGGTTTAGGTTTGATTGATAGACTGAGAATATGATGCTTGCATAATTCTGAATTTTGAAAATTTGGCTTACACTCTCTCTGTCCTTGCTACTGGCACTACCACCCTGTCAAGTCATCATAAAGACAGAGAATCCTGCATAAAGGGTTCCAATCCCTCAAGGTGTTGCAAGTATGAGGTTCCCAAGACCCAAGGCAACTTAGGGAAAAGAATCATAAGCACAACAAAGACAGACAAGCACGTTCATCCTTGGGGGGGATGTAGCCAGACAGAGACCCTGAAGAAAAAAATATCATCTATCTCCAACTCTTGCAAAAACAAAGCAATATTATGGCCTTCAGCACGAAGCAGAGGAAAAAAATCCTTTTGGGAAGAAATCTCTGGGTATCCAAATCTTAAGTCCCCATCCCTCCAGGCTATGGGTAGTATTAAGTGATGGCTTGGCTACTGCAATTTAGAGATCCAATCTAGGGGAAGACTTTTTAGAGGAAGGGTTCTTACTGTATCCCTCTAATGGGAACACCATGAGGGTGGAGCAAGCTTATCTCTTCAGCTAAAGGAGATCCCTCTTGAAGGAGGCCCAGCCCCTGAGGTGGGAAAAAAAGAGAGCAATGGCTGTTGAAAGGCACTTACCTGGCCTATGACCTAAGTGGAGGCTACATAAGAAACCAGGCCTTTGAGAAGTACAGCATTCGAGTAGTTGTATGGATCTTCACCCTTAATGGGCAGAGGAAGGGGAATCAGAGGCGACCAGTTGAACCTTAGGAAGCCGTGGAGAGAACTGTTTTCAAAGATGCTGCCAATATGATCTGCATAGCTAAAGGAGTCCCTGCTAACTGAGAGGTCCCACCCCCAGCAGCTGAAGTTTTAAATGCTACATCAAAAGGTGCTGCTAAGTTGATCTGCATGGCTAATGTCTACACATAGCAGAGGACCTTCTCACCCAAACGGCAGAAAGAGAAGGACCCCACCCAAGTCAAGGGACCAACCCTGATGATGCAGAATTCAAGGGAGCAGAGCAAGTCAATTGGCCTATAGGGCAGGGGCCCTGGGAGCCACTTATATGGTCATGGCTGGCATGTGTCCAGTACAGGAGTGCAGGAGGAGGCGGCCAATGGGACAGCCTAACAGTCACTGATATAGAACAGGGCAGGTTAATGAACTAGGCAGGTTAGAATGACTGATTGAGGCACACTACAGGCCAACTGAACATTCGACTGAGACGGACTATTAGGGTAAACAAAAAACAGAACTGGTGAATGCACGCCACCACTCCCACAACCATGGCTAGAAGTCAGTTAGGCTGAGGCAGGAAGGTGCTCAAAGGCATGGAAAGAAATGGTATACTCGAGGCCAAGCAGATACATTGGGAAGAATACAGCTGAAGGCTAACAATAAGAAATAGATGGATTGTTAATACCAGGGCAGTCTTTAGGACCCCAGAGAGTTTCTTGCCTCCTCAGAGGCAAATTTAACAGAGATTGCAGGTTACCTTTATGACCCAGCTGGTCCTTCATCTTCCCAAAGTAAAGCAGCAAGGGGGAAATGACACTTGCTGCAGTGCTGCCCAATGCAGCTCACTACGATTCCCTAGCTCAAGTAACCAGAACATCTGAGCCTCAAGAAATAGAGCGGACATAACTGAGCTTTTGTACAGAGCACGTCAGAGTAATACTCAGGCTAAAATATAGCAGCAAAAGATCATCAGCAGTGCCACAGTGAAAGATTTGAGATAATCTGCTGAGACAGAAGAGAAACGTGGCAGCCATGCAAACGATGCACTGAAGCCCAAAATCTGACAGGGAAGCATTTAGGGAATATGATACAGACATTCAAATACCTTATGAGTATAAATAAGGTATAAGAAGGAAGCATTTTTCAGATTAAAAGATGCTCAAGAACAAGGGGTCACGCTGCGAGGCTGGAGGGGGTAGACTCGGGGGAAACATGAGGAAGTACTTATTCACAGAAAGAGTAGTGGATGCCTGGAACAGCCTTCCAGCGGAGGTGGTGTGGGCAAAAACTGTAATGGGATAGGCATAAGGGAACCTTAGTGGTTAAGGGAGGGCTATGCCAAAGATCAAGTAGGGTCTGCGGCATTACAGTAAGTAGGAAAAATGGGCAGACTAAGTGGGCCAAGTGGTCCTTATCTGGCATTCAATTTCTATGTTTAAGCAGATGGGAGCTGGTGTGAGGCTGCACACAACCAAGGGGAGCAGGACAGCAGGAGCCAGAAAGAGAGAGAGAGGACGCCAAGAGGCAAGCCATGTGGTGGCAAGGTATGGGGGTAGGGAGAGAGAGAGAGAGAGAGAGAGAGAGAGAGAGAGAGAGAAAGCAGTCACACCAAGATCAAATCTGAGCAATAAAAGACGCTTGGAAGCCAGTCCGGTGGTGCTAAGGGTTGAAGTGCTGGACACCATGCCTTGCGCCACGCTGGCGATCCAAGTTTGGGAGTAGCTCGGCACCGGGCTGGCAGGACGGAGCAAGGATCGAGCACCCCCGAGGGAGGGTTGGGGCATGCCCAGCGATCAGCGGCTCCAGATGGAGATCGGGGCACTGCAGTGCCGGAGCACACATCAGCGTGGCTGACGCAGGCAGGCTGCTGCCATCAGAGTGCACCACATGGGGGGAGAACACCAGAACAAGGAAAAGCCCAGCTCGCTGTGGGTAGGTGATGGCCCTGACCCCAAGCCCACTGCTGGATCCACCTCGCCTGGCCTTCCAGTTTCACCACCTGGGCCCCAACCTGCAGCCAGAGACTAAACTACAAGAGCACAAAAGAGGAGGGGTGGCCCCACCCCGGAGGGGTTAAGCTGGGAGTGCTGGCTGTGGGGGAGAGGAGGCTCAGGGTCAAGGGGACCTCAGGATCAGGCAGGATGCCTGAGAGAGACTCCGCGGGCCGTCACCAGAGCGACAAAGATTGGAAAAAAAAAAACACTTGGATATGTGCTGTTATATACTGCTTGGGGGGGGGCCTGATGTGTCATGGCATGTGTCCCTTACTGTCCCTCTGAAGTGCCTGCGAAGTCTTCAAAATAAGAGTTGCAACAGTGCTGGTCTGGTAGATTTTGGGATTCTTCACTCCGAGAGGTGGATGTAACTGTCTCACTACCAGCAGCATCAGTGTCACCCTCAGCAGGTGGGATGGCGAGGGGACGATGAAGGTTCAAATAGGTGTGGGTGGATGGAATTCACCAGGCAAGGAGAGGCAGGAGTCGTACACAGAGGTTGGATAAAACAAAGATGTTTATTAGAGAAGAGGGGAAGGAGGGCATGGTCATAAAGGAAAACACCAATGTTAAAAATAACAGGTAGTATAAACAGTATTGTTATCTAAACAGTAAATACAGGTTACTCACCTGTAACAGGAGTTCTAGGAATGGTATATGTTGTTCATCCACACTGTCTGGCAGGTATCCTTGCCGCTTTAAATCTTGCTGGAAGGTCTTCAAGCTGGCTCCTCCCACCCACCCGGGTGGTAAAACTCTCAGCTCCGCCCCATGACGCCAGATCTGGCCCGCTGGAAGCTCAGGTTGTGCGTCGAAGCCGGGGAGGTCGGGTGGGTCGTGTGGATGAACAGCATATACCATTCCTAGAACTCCTGTTACAGGTGAGTAACCTGTATTTCTAGGACATGATATGTTGTTCATCCACACTGTCTGGCAGACTCCTAGCAGTTCTCTGGGAGGAGGGAGGCAAGGCGACACCCCTACTTAGGAATAGAGACTGAGAACCGAGGCCCCAAAACCAGCATCCCGGCGTGACTCAAGGTCGATGTGGTAATGGGTGATGAAGGTGTGTGCTGACTTCCAGGTAGCAGCCCTGCAGATCTCCTGGATAGGGACGTCCCTGGAAGCAGCCACCGATGCAGCAGTATGGCGGGTAGAATGAGCTCTTATCCCTCTGGGAGGCTCCATGCCCGCCAACTTATAGCAGAGCTCTATGCAGGAGGTGACCCACCTGCCTATCGTCCGCTTGGCTGCAGGTCTGCCAGGTGCGGCTTCAGCGTAGGTGACAAACAGCTGGCAACCTCTCCCAATTTCAGCCGTGGCGCTCCTTATAATGCGAGCGCCCTTCTAGGGTCCAGAGTATGGAGCCTATATTCGCCTCCGGGTGTGATTGGGGAGAACACCGGCAGAGTCAGCACCTGGTTAAGGTGAAACTCTGACACCACCTTCGGAAGGAATTTGGGTCGGGGCATGGACAACCTTGTCCCTGTGGAAGACCAGCAAGGAGACTCAATGCAGAGCGCCTGAGCTCTCCCATCCTTCTGGCTGACGGATAGCCACCAAGAAGGCGGTCTTCCACGACAGGTGAGAGAGTTCACACCTGCATTGGTTCAATGGCTTGCCCATGAGCTTCTGCCAGTACCAGCAGTAGATCCCACGGAGGTGGAGGTTCTCGCACCGGAGGGGAAATGTGATCAAGGCCTTTGAAAAAGCGCCAGACCACCTTCTCCTGCGCCGACTGCTTCCCGGCCCGCGCCCGGTAAGCAGAGATGGCTGCCAGGTGCACCTTAAGGGTCGACGACCTAAGCCCTTGCTGAGAAAGGGACCAAAGGTAGTCCAATATGCTCGCCAAGGAACAGGAGGAAAGGTCCAGGCCCTTGCCCTGGCACCAAATGGAAAATCTCTTCCATTTGAAGGCGTAGCATTTTCTGGTCGACTCTTTACGGGACGCCTCAAGTATGTTGAGGACCTCGTCGGAAAGACCCAAGGCCTGGAACTCTAGCCGCTCAGGAACCAGGCCGTCAGGTGCAGGGATTGAATACCTTCCCCTGATTGACTGAGAGCAGGTCCGGGCGAGCTGGAAGCTGCCTCGGGAGCCTGGAGCTGAGGCTGAGGAGATCTGGGTACCAGTACTGGCAGAGCCAGTCTGGGGCTATCAGAATCACCTGCGCCTTGTGCCTCCTTGCTTTGAGAAGCACCTTGTGCATCAACGGGAATGGGGGAAAGGCGTAGAAGAGGCCCGGGGTCCACGGCCTCGAGAAGGCATCCCCCTGCAGCGATCCCTGCTGAGGGGGGTGGGCATGGAACAGCCTCAGCTTCGCATTCTCCCTGGAGGCAAACAGGCCCACCTGAGGTGTGCCCCAGTGGGAGAACAGATCTTGTACTACCTCCGGCAGGAGAGACCACTCGTGGGACGCAGCCCCTATCCGGCTTAGGGCATCGGCCAGGGTGTTGGAGGCTCCTGCCACATGAATGGCTAGGAGATCCGCCTCCAGGCTGGCAGACGAGTGACCAGATGCGAGAGCTTCCTTGCATAGAAGCATGGAGGCGCCCTGCCCTGGGGTTTAGATAGTACATGGTCGTGGTGTTGTTCGTCCTGGACCCGGACCACTTGACCCAAGAAATGGAGCAAAGGCGGTGAGAGCTAGGCAGACCGCTTGAGCTCCAGCAGGTTGATGTGGCATCGGGACTCCCGTGGGGACCAGAGGCCGTGCGCTCAGTGTTCCCCCAGATGGGCACCCCAACCCATCAGAGAGGCATCGGTCGATAGAGAGACCATCGGCTTGGGGCGGACAAACGGGATGCCCTCCTGCAGATGAACTGGAACGGTCCACCACTGGAGAGCGTTCCACATCCCCTGGGTCACTGTCACTAGCTGGTCCAATGGATCGCAGCGTTGGGACCACTGGCTGGCCAGCCCCCACTGAAGGGGGCGCATGTTCCAGCGGGCACAACGGACCACGCTGGTACAGGCCGCCATGAGACCCAGGAGGCGAAGGAAGTCCCAGGCAGGGCGCAATTGCCCAACCAGAAATGATTGGGCAAAGGAGGAAAGAACCTCGGCCCTGTCCGCCGGGAGCCGTGCTCTGGCTCGAAGAGAGTCGAGCTCTGCCCGATGAAAATAATCACCTGCTTCGGCTCGAGTTTCGACTTGGCCTCGTTGATGAGGAGGCCGACCTGAGAGCAAACCTGGAGGGCCAGATCTCTGGATCGCTCCACCTCCTGTCTGGAGGGGGCTGCTATCAGCCAATTGTCCAGGTAAGGGTAAACCCGGAACCCTCGGCGCCGCAGGAATGCTGTCACCACTGCCATGCATTTGGTGAAGACCCTGGGAGCTGGAGATAAGCCGAAGGGCATGGCTTGGAACTCGAAAAGGGATCCCTCCGCTCGAAAGCGAAGGAACCTTTGATGGACGGACGGATAGGGACGTGAAAGAATGCGCCCTGTAGGTCCAGAGAGCAGAACCACACGCCGTGTTCCAAGGATGGTATTATCTGAGCCAGAGTGACCATCCTGAAGGTTCGAGACCTTAGGAACTTGTTTAGGTCGTGTAGGTCGAGAATGGGGTGCCAGCCCCCCGTCCGTTTTCGAACCAGGAAGTACCTGGACACGAACCCCGGGTTTGAGGGAGGGTCTGCCACCTCTCTTATCACCTCCTTCTTGAGGAGGAGAGTGATGTCGGCTCGGCGAGCTGACAGCGAGGCTTCGGAACCCGAGGCCCCCCGAGGTGCGACGGCTCTGAAGGGTGGGGCCTGCTCGAACTCCAGAGGCAGGCCCTTTCCTACCACTTCCAACACCCACCGGTCTGTGGTAATAGCAGACCAGTAGGAAAGGAAGTACTGGAGCCGTCCCCCCACGGGGAGAACCTGGGGTGGGGTGACGAGGTTGGGGGTGACACCCCTCAACCCGTCACTGTGCAGGCTTGGAGGAGGGACCACCTGGGCCTTTACCTCCCTGCTTCCTGGAGGAGGAAGCCGCGGGCTTGGGTTTGGGACGCCAAGCGCGAGCCTGCTGGCCCTGGTGTTGCTGGGCCGGACGTGCCGGGGGCGCAGACGGACGAAAGGGCTTGGGTTGCAGTCTGCGGCCCTTGTCCCTCTGAGCGGATGAGACCGAGTCCAAGGTGGCATTGGACTTTTCGATCCTCTGGAGGTGGCCTTCCACTCCAGGGCTGAAGAGGTCGGTCCCCAGGAAGGGGACATCCGCCAATTTGTGCTGGGTATCCGCTGTGAAGGTGGATATCCTCAGCCATGCCCGACGGCGCATAGCCACTGCGGCCGCGACTGACCTGGCGCATGAGTCTCCAATGTCCAGAGCAGTCTGAAGTTGCTGCTTGGCCACCGCCTGCCCTGGTCCCGCACCTGCCTAACCATGGTCTGCAGGTCAGCCGGAGATGAGGGACTACCTCGTCCAGGAGCCCAACAGGGCATGGGAGAAATGTGCCATAAGCACGGCCGAGCTGGCCTGATCGGGCCAAGGGAGGACGAGCGTAGACTTTTCGCCGGGATAGTCCAATTTCTTGACCTTGTCGGAGGTTTGTCCACGCCTTAGCGCTTCCGGCATGCAGAAAATACTGTCGGTAACTAACCCCGGCTGAGGGATGTTCTGAGAAACCAGACAGGGAACCGGGACCACATACCTTCCTGGCCATCCTGGCCGAAGGCGCGAGGGAAGCAGGGCTGCCAGAGCTCCAAGGCCGGGCCCACAATGGCCTCGGCCACAGGAAAGGCCTCCGGGAATCCCTCGGTCCACATCTCCGCGAGGGACACGGCCCGCTTGGATACGGGTTTCGAGCTGCATCCCGGTTGACTCCGAGATGAGCCTGAGCAAACCCAGGAAGGACGAAGGGCTGTCGTCCAGCGACTGACCTCCAGAGGAGGTTGGAGAAAAGGAAGGAATCGTCATCGGACTCAGAAGAGTCTGCAAATAGCTGCCTCGGGCCTGAGCCACCCTCCACCTGCCGAGGGTGATCGGGAGTGAGGGTGACCAATAGCCTATGGGGCAGACCCTGAGCCGACCGAGAGTTCTTGGTCGGAGCCCCAAACAGCGGCTGTGGAGGCGGAGGTTCCACCGGAATCGGTGGAGCAGCTGGTTTTGGCCGAACAACCGGCCTGGGAACAGGCTCCTCGGGTAAGACGAGGGTTGTTTTGGCGCCCGGTGACAGCCACTTAATGGCGGGAAGGCGACGCGGCCGGGTTGTTCCCGTCAGAAGGAGCTGTTGCCACATGAGGTCCTCCATATCGTCGACGTAACTTACGTCAAGCCTCTATCCGGAGGGAGGAGGACGAGGACGAGTGGCGGCGCTGCTTACCGCGGGTGCTGATTAGATGACCGCCTATGACGGCGGATCGGGCTGAACCGCCAAGAGGTCCGACCGAGAACCTCGGCCTTCCGAGAGACAGTGCGAGAGGGACGGTGGAACGGCCCCTCGCTCGAGGGTTCACCCGGGGCTCCAGAACCGAGGCACTGGCAAGCCCACGGATCCTCAACTCCACCGGGAACCGTGAGAGAGGATTTCAGCTTTTGTTTGTCGACAACCCGTCCAACGGGTCGAGAAAGATCTCGATCAAGGCGACGAGTCTCGGCCAACTGACCTGACGGGGACACCGTGAGACCAGTGACCGTCGAACGATCAACCGAGTCGATGGCCGATAACCCAGGGAGAGGGACCTTCCGCCTCCAAGAGCCGCCGATGGAGGGACTTACCCTTGTCTTTCTTCTTGGACCGAGAAGAAGGTCCAGCAGATGTTGGTCCCTCTCCTCTAGTGGAGAGGGACAGACAAAGTCCTTAAAGGAAGCTGTATAAGAGGAACCCAGGAGGCGGGATAAATGCCACGGCCGAGGAAGATGCGGCCCGCGCCGCCCCTCTTCGAGGCGATCATCTGCTCTAGCTGATCCACCGAGCCCCGCCCGCCGCGAAACCGCCGACCGGGCCTCTTTGACTTCACCGAGGAAAAGCGCCGACGCCCCAGTTGTAAACGGGCAGCACGGTCTTCGAGGACGCAGGCTGAGAAGGAAGAGCACAGGTCGCAAGCCTGCGGGTCGTGCTCAAGGCCTAAACAGTAGACACACGTGGAGTGCGGATCCGTCCGAGACATCTTCTGCCCGCAAGGGCATCTCCGAAACCGGAGTCACTTGTCCATCGAGCCGCGAGGGATAGAAGACCAAGTCTATAAAACTTTTAAATTCGGAAACCAAGAATTAGGAACTCAGTCTTATACGCAGAGCGTTAAGGAGGAACCTGAGCTTCCAAGCGGTAAGGAAGATCTGGCTATGAGGCAGAGCCGAGTTTTACCACCCGTGGGGAGGAGCCAGCTTGAAGACCTTCCGGCAAGATTTAAAGCGGCAAGGATACCTGCCAGACAGTGTGGATGAACAACATATCCATGTCCCTAGAACACATAAATATCTAACGTAACCTCTAAAATGTACTGTAAACTCTAAAAAGGTGCACCTTGGACTAGCACTTCTACATTTCTAGGTCAAACTGAGTACACTAAATAAGCAACAACTAATCGACCACTGGCTCCAGGAGCTCTTTCTATAATGAGAATACAGTCAGACTACAATAAGTTCATAAAGTCAGTACATTTTGAGTCTACTTCTGGTGATGATCTTCATGTACACAGTTGAGGGGGTGATGAAGAAGAAAAGGGAATGAAGATGGGGAAAATCCTGCAAGCACAACACTGGCACCTGTAGTGCCAGCCTAGAGGAGGCCACTGAGATATTATTGAGAGGTTTTTAAAATGATCATGTGTTTATCTGCATTAAAACCCACTCTCTCCTAGGCTGCCACTATGACAGAACAAGCTGAATATGCTCCTGGCAACTGCCCACTGGAGGACTGCCAGAAGAAAGGAGCTGCAGGGAAAATACGGGCACCAAACCCTTGGAAGGGCTACCAAAACAAGACAAGCTGCTAAAGGTTCCCCAGCACAAAACCCACTCGGGGGCTGCCAAGGACTGGATGAAGTGGCTGAAGATTCTGGTGCTAGCAGGAACAAGAAGAAAACAGGGTGAAGACAAAAGATCTTGAAGTGTCCAGAACAGGAAGCAGGAAAATAAGAAAACGGTGGCCATGACTCACACTGGGCTTCGACAACTATGACTAGCAATGAACGACCAGGGAAGGTAGACAGGGTTCTTCCAGGACAAGCACACTCTGAGGACTGCCAACCTTGAAGTATCCAGAACAAGAACCAACGAAAAACAAGAAAACGGTGGCCACGACTCACTCTGGGTTTTGACAGACTACAACTAGTGGTGAACGGGGCTCACACTGGGCTTCGACGAACTATGGCTAGTGGTGAACGGCCAGGGATTGTAGCTGTAGTTCTTCCAAGATGGGCCCACTCTGAGCGGAGAAGATTCCAATGGAGACCACTGGCACGGAACTGGTTGGAGGTGGTGAAGAATGAAGTTGAAGACCCCTTCACTGGATGGATGGAGATGACAGTTGCGGACAGTACTTGCAGTGCAGCATGTGGCAGAAGATTGAGTCCATACATACAAGTCTCTAACAATCAAGGCTGGTTGGGGCATTTGGGGACTGTTGACCAGTAACGCAGTCCAGTAATTTGCAAACAATACAGCAGTTCCATGGCTTTCAATCAAGTTCATGGCCATAACAGGTACCCCAATTGCCCTCTTCACACTAATGGTGCTGTTGCCTTACACTACTAGCTGGTTTAAGATGTCGCTAGCCAACTCCTGCCTCAGTTGTTCTTATAGAGCAGTCTGAAGGTGGGAAACATTTAAACACCCCTTCCCCACCTATGTGACCACAGTCCCTGTCTCCAAAGCAGCAACAAACAGCAGGAGTCTTAGGGCCTATCTCTCCAACATTGGGCCGCTAAACCCCTTTTTAATAGCTCAGGGACTAGGGTGTGACTAGGAAAGGTGCAGGGCACCTAGGCTTGCTAGCCCTCCTTTTAATTAGCTTTAGCTGGGCCCCTCTAAATTATAGGGTCTGCCGTGCCCTTTTAAACTCCAGGGCTTTCCTTACTGGGCCCCTTAACTGCAGGGTACACTGGCTGGCTAAATGCTCACTGGGCCCCTTTAAACTGTGGGCCTACTGTGGCTGAGCCCCTTGAAATCTGTGGGCCTATTGCTGACCCTTTAAATCTTTTGTTAAGCCAGAGCAAGGCCTTTCTGTCTTTTACCACTCTCTTGCCCTGCCTTTACTCCTCCCCCTAATAACTATTTAAATTCTTCACTGTGGGCCTCTATGCCTGGCCCCTCCTATGGCCACCATAACAGGCAGATCGGACCTCAGTTTAGCATCTCATCTGAAAGATGGCACCTCAGGAGTGCAGCACCCCCCCTCATGCTGCACTACAGTGTCAGTATTAAGATTTAACCCAAGTGCCTGGAGTGGGGATAGAACCCACGGCCTTCTGATCTGACCTCAGAGGCGAGCATGCAACCTGCTGAGCCACTGACACTGGTTGTGAATAAATATATACAGTACACACACACACACACACACACACACACACACACACACACACATATATATGAGAGACATCTATAGACTTCCAAGGAGCCTTCAATAGAGCATTACCCTGGGAAAAAAATTGTACAACTTAAAAATAAGCCACACGATATTATGGATGATTATAAACCTTTATTAACATACAATAAGATACGATCTAAAGGGCAATTTGACACAGCCCATTCATACAAACCAAGGAGTGAAACAAGGGTACATATTGGCCCCATTATTGTTTAATTTGTATATTAATGATCTCCCAGATAATCTCCTTCCAGTGTCAAATCACTCCCCCTTGGTAGGGGGTATTATTATACCCATACTTATATACGTAGACGATTTGGTGCTACTATCACTTTCAGCCATAGGTCTTGGAAGACAATTAAAGACTTTACAAGAATACTGTAAACAAAATAACTTAATAATATAGTTGAGTCAAATATTAATTATAGGCAAATGGAAAAGCATCTATATTTGGCATATAAATGATACACTACTGCAAGTCGTTCACAGCTACCACTATCTAGGATACCAGATTTCTTCTGATAGGAAAAAAAAATAAACATGTGGCGTACACTATAAATATATTACATTAAAGTAAAAGCACACTGTTGAGGTTCGATTCTAGGTGTGGGGGAAATTCAATATTATCAACCTTGTGAGCAGGGGAAATGAAAATGAACCCAATAGCCCTTTATGCAGCCGCAATTTGGAACGATAATACAAAGAAGGAAATAGAAAAAACATTTACTGAATTGTATAGGGCAATACTTCAATTACCAAGATCCTCTACACCAGAAATAGCTAGAGACAAACTAGGTAAAGCTCAGATAATGTATCTTGCTCTAATAACTAAATTGGCATACTGGATTAAATGCACAAATATGCAAAAAGATAGAAGTTATTGAAACTTTAGATGTCATAGGACTTGGTCATTTATGGTTAGATCTTAAATGGGGGATTCATATATTACCGAGTTACGTAAAAATAATTAAAAATTGGTTAGGTGTCCTATGATAAGGATACGGAAAAAATAAGATAATTGAAATTATATAATTGGTATGCATTAAATACAATAAATCATGTACTGGGGCCATATTTATTACACTTAACAGATAAAAAGGATAGAAGTATCTTTTTAAAATTTAGATTAGAGTTGTATCCATCCAAATTATTAAAATATATCTTTTCAAAAGACAGACCTCAACACAAAGACATTTACTGTGATTGTGGGCGGTATTAAGGAGTTTGAAACCCTCCCTCGTACCATTGCATTGTTCAAACTTTGGCAAAATGAAAAGCGTCTTCTTAGAACAGTATTTCCAAATAAATATACTTTCAGAAAGAGAAATTTTGAGAATTCTGATGAACCCACCCATGGAATTTATAACTAAAGATATGGTAAATTACATGAAATGGATATTCAACATCATGACAACAAGACTTGCTGCTCAAATTACATAAAGGGAAATATGTAATTGTACATTTAAGAATTAAACTGTATTAATGATGCTCTGCTTGGCATGTTTTAAACACTGTATTTTGTACCTGAACTTTTGAAATAACTGAAAAGTCGATCAAATAAAGCTTTAAACTGTAAACTGAGGACTTCTGGTGATGTCACCGCGCCATGCAGCAGCACTGAGTCGGAGCTCCGATCACCCTGCGAATAAAAGTTTATTTTTTATACACCCCAGGAGGTCTAAAATGTCCAGATATGGTCCAGAAAGCCCTTTGAGAGATGGCAACCAGAACAAAACCATGATAAGGTGCAGGTAGAGGCTTAAAGCAACAAAAACTGAACTTGAAGCCAAGGCCCAGAGAAAGCATGCACTGTTGGCTAGACCCCCAGAAACAACAGAGCACAAGTACGAGATTGGCTCAGATGAGGAGGAAGAAGATGTTAAGATTACCTCATGACAGATTTGCTGCGAGTTACAGCGCCTTACCCACACTCTAGATATTATCCGTGGGGAGGTGGCTAACAACAAAACTAAGATCGAACAACAGGGCAAACAATTGCAGCTGCTTGAGGAACATTTAATTACCTGCTCAAATGCTTCCAACTTACATAACGGCGCCATACTGCAGTTCCACGACCGTTTGCAGGTCCTCCTCCACAAAACAGAGGATTTACAGAATCGCTCATGCCAGATTAGTATCAGGCTGCATGGTCTACCAGAACTCACGGAAACTGGCAATACTGCTGAATTTGTAGAAGCCTGCTGAAAGAAGTGCTCAATATAGACAAAGATTTGCCACTAAATATTATTAGAGTGCACCGAGTGTTAATGACCCTGCCTAAAGATCCAAAGGCCAGGCCACACTGTTTGATAATCACCTTTTTAGATTTCCGCACCAAAGAGATGGTGCTCTGTAAGGCCTGGTCAATGAAGGAGATTATTTTTGGGTACACTAAGCTTTTTTTTTTAGCTTGATTTTGCTCCAACCACAATGGCTCGAAGGAAACTCTGGTTCCCAGTTGTAAAGGTGCTTCGTGGCAGGGGTCTAAAAGTGCGAGTGGATTCCCCTGCTAACCTCAGAATTACATTGGACAGAGGGGTGAAGGTCTTCAACACTGTCCCCGAGGCAAAAAAGTATCTTGCATCTCTAGACATTATGACTGATCTCATCAACCCTTCTCTTGTCAGAGATCTGGAGAAGAGACAATGGCAAATGGCTAATGGTAACTTTAATAGAAGAGGGCTGTCTAGTGGCCTTAATGTGAGCCCAGATTCTGGCCCTTGGTCCAAACTGCAGGTGCTTACTAAGGCCAGTAAGCGGGATCGAGGTGGCACTTCAAAATCCCAGCAGATGAGTACGGGAGCAGAGGATACCCTCTCACACATGGAAGAGGAGAATTTAACTGAAGAGGCTGACCTTCAGACTTGATTTTATTCTGAACAATTGGAAGCTGTGCAGTTTTTTCTAATTGGAAGGGGATCGTTTCTAGCGTTCCCTCACAAACTTTTCTTGGCACACAAGACTGGGCACTATGCTAGTGTTCTGTACAAACTCATGACCAAGCTAGGGTTATTTCTAGATATTTCATTACTGCGTACTGGGCATTATGCCATCTAAGTAATGAGAGGCACACGGGAGCTGCAGATTCTCTGGCTTCCTGGAGAGGGTGACTTTACCTTAATGCTGATTATTAAGATAGATGTTTCACTCTGTTTTACTTATTGCCTTCTTCACAAAATATTAGTAATTAGCTGTTTTTTCATGAAAGTGGGAAGTTTACTGGTTGTGGGGGAGGGGGTTGAAGGTTGGGGGGCTATATGTGAAGCCTCCTGAAATGGCCAGGTGCCTCCAATCTCACAATTAATCATTTGGGGATAATCCGTGGGGATGAGGGGAGGGATTGTTGTATGGCACGATTGACTCCACATGAGTTGTTAGTGGACCCCTTTGGGATGGTCACGCAACATGGTGCAGGATTTAATCCCGCACCTCCCATCACTATCCAGCATCAGAAGAGTGGTGGGGATATGTGGTACCTTTGAAGCAGTTCTCAGGAACTTTGCTTCTGGATATCCACAAGTTGAGTTTACACTTTATTAAGGTTATAATTATTAAGTGCAATAGTTGTGTTAACCTAGTTTTTGTTATAAGGTTTTTTAAATGGCTGCTCGTTCTCTCTTCCCTCACTGCTTGAGAAGTGGGGTGCCGCTGGGAGGTAGGCTCGGGGATTAATAAGGATGCAGAGAGCACTGTTATGAAAAAAAGGGTGACCTAAATATTGTGACCTACAATATCAGAGGGCTTAGTAGCCCAATTAAAAGAGCCAGGCTCCTACAGGAGTTGGGGAGGATGGGCACACACATCGCCTTACTACAGGAAACCCACCTCACAGACAGTGAACATAAAAAACTATGCCGTAGGTGGGTGGGTGCAGTCCCATTTATTTTTATTTATTTATTTCAGTACTCGGAAAACCATTTGAGCTCAGAGCTCTTTACATAGGTTCCATGTCAGGACATTTCAGTACAACAGATAGGTGAAATTATACAAAGGATTGCAGAAATACAAAGGTAAACAAACAGGATTGTATATCAAACAGTAAAGGTCACAGGAAAACAGACAATTTACAGAGCCGAACGGTGAAACCAGTCAGTTGTCAGCAAACATGAGGTTGTTTGGAGCGTTGCCAAGTGCTAAAGAACAAAGAAAAAAGGGGCTGAAGGGGAGGAGCCCAGGTGCAATGTGCAAAAGGAGAGCGTAATATCAGTATAGCAGTAGGGATTGGAGGGAGGTGACTAGATTGAAGGCAGAGGGTGCTAGGTGTGTTGGGGGAGCAGGAGGGCCTACTCAGGGGAGAAAGGGAAGGGTTGAGGGGACAGGGCATGGAAGCAGTGATGGGGGGGGTAGAAAGGTGGTGCTAGCGATGGTAGGCACATCGAGATTCCTGTATCATAAGGAGCTTCAAGTTCATTTTGAAAGTACCCAGTGTGGGCAGGCGCGCAATGTTCTCCTGGAGGGAGTTAAACCACAGCGGTGCACAGTAAGCAAAGGACCTTTGTCCTTGAGATGTTCGACATTTCAGAGTTAGGGAGGACTGGTGTTCAGAGTTACGGGTGTGCCGTGGATTATTGCTGGGAACCAGAAGTTATTGGACCCCTGGCGGTAGCTGACCACGGCAGATCTGTTTGGCCAGAAGGCAGGATTGATATTTTAGTCAGCCACTGAGCGTGAGCCAGTGTGCCCTGGCATAGAGATCACAGGTATGAGTCAGTTGGTGCGCACCTAAGGTGAGCCGGCAGACTTTGTTGAGTACAGTTTTTATGTGCCAGAGAGCAGTGTCTGTGGCAGAACCATATATAGGCAGCCCGTAGTCCACCAGGAAACCCACAGAACTGTGAACAACTATGCTGAGGGCTTCAGGGGAGAGGCTATGCTTGTGATGATAAAGTAGCCCTATGCGCCTGTTGATAGCTTTGGCCATGTTGTCAATGTGGAGAGTATAGTAGAGCGAGTTTTTAATAGTGATACCGAGGTATTTAAAGTGATGAACAAGTTCAAGGGAAACCCCAGCACTATTGCATATTGATAGTGGGTAGCTTTTATGTTTGTTTAGAGAGCTGGAAAACAGCATGGTTTTTGTTTTCTTGTAGTTCATTATAAATTTATAATCTTTGAACCACGTCTCTACACTGGTGAAGTCGCTCTGTAGTTGCTGCTCAAGGGCACTGGGGTCACAGCCATTTGAGAAGACAACTGCATCATCTGCATAAAGGAGTATGCGACCGTGACTGGCTTGGGAGAGGACATTCAAGAATAAGCTGAATAGGAGGGGACCCAGTATTGACCCCTGCGGAACGCCTGAGCAGACAGGTTACCTGTCTGAGAGGACAGTACCTATCCTGACTTGCTGGAAGCAGCAGTGCAGGTAACTTCAGAACCATGCAACCGCCTCGTGGCAAGGTCTGTAGCAGTGAGTTGGTCAACTAGGGGGGGCATGACTTGACCGTATCGAAGGCCTTTGTTAGATCAATATAGATTGCTCCAGCAAGCTGTCCAAGATCGAGAGATTTATAGATGAAGCCAAAGAATTCCAGGAGGGCTGCAGTGATGCCGTGTCCTTTCCATGCCTCCTCCTATCAGGCACATCCCTACCACAGAGGCACTTCTATTTCAATTCATAAAGCATACCCTTTGCAGGTAGAATCGGTGCTTATCAACCCAGAGGGGTGTTATGTTGTAGTTTAGGCTATGTTTCATGACACCCCTTGTACCATTGCTTGTCTATGTGCACCTAATGAAGACAGCCAGGCCGCCCATTTTAAAAATCTTTTTTACAGAAGTACTTACAATAACGAATCATCTCTGTATCATTGGTGGTGGTGGTGGGGGGACTTTAATACGATCCTTTCTCCAGCTTTGGTTAAATGGGGAGGGACTCTGAATGCCAAACTGGGAGCAACAGGGACCTCTCTGATTAGGATGAGTCACAATCTGGGACTTCCAGAAGTTTGGAGAAGGGTTAATGGTCATTAGAGGGATTACTCTCATTTCGCAGACAGGCAGCATGGTTGTTATACCAGGATAGACTTTTACTTCCTGACAGAGGCGTGGTTGTACACAGTGGCCTCTTGCCAGTTTCTGCCACGTACATTATCAGACAATGCCCCAGTCAGACTGAAGTTAGAGTTATCCCCACTGATCCGCATTTCTCATTGGACATTCAATGTGGGCCTTTTGAATAATCAGGAATTTAAAGATCTGATAACATCTACCATTAAAACCTATGTGCAAGACAATCCTGAGGGGATTACTTCCCACGCGGTCCGTTGGGATGCCTTAACGGTTGTACTCTGAGGGGTTATCATTAGTTTTGCCTCTTTGGACAAAAAAATGCAACCAGGCAGGAAAATGACTGGCTGCCACTTTGCGGCAACAGCAAATTAGCAGGGCAGTCTTGCAATTGAGAGACTCCACTAGAGAGGATTCTAAAGTTTGCCATCCTGAGGAAATCACCAGGCTCTTTGCCAAATATTATGAGTCTTTATACGCCCAGGATCCGGTTTCTAATTTTGATGACAAGGTATAATCTTTCTTCGAGGGTCTAGCAATAAAACAACTATCTCAAGTGGGGGCAGACCAGCTGAATGGGGGGGGGGGTCACCCAGCACAAGTTACAGCCCCGGTTAGCCCATTTAAAATATGGTAAATCCCCAGGACTGGACAGGTTCCCTTCAGAATTTTTTAAGGCTTTTGTGGACTCTCTCCTGCCACTCTTGTTGCCAGTCTGCCAGGAGATAATGGAAGGTGGGGAAACCCCTGACTCATGGCAGCTGGCCCATATTTCGGTCCTTCACAAAGAGGGAAAGGACCCCCTGAAGTGTGGGTCATACAGACCCATCTCCTTACTAAATGTTGATCTGAAACTGTTTACTGGGTTACTGGCAAACAGGGTACAGATGTGCATCTCCTCACTGGTACATGAGGACCAAACAGGGTTTATCTCTGGTAGATATCTACCTGATAACATCCGCTGACTGCTCAACATCATTTCTTCCCCAAATTCCCGAGAACAACTTCAATTGGCTATCTCCATGGATGCGGAAAAGGCATTTGTTAGGGTGAAGTGGCAGTTTTTAAAAGTGTCCATGGAAAGGATGCAATCTGGCCCCAAATTCTTACATATCATTTCCCAACTTTATAGGAGCCCCAAGGCACTGGTGGGGGTGAATGGAATAAGCTCAGCATTTTTCCCACTGATGAGAGGAATCCGTCAGGGCTGCCCTCTCTCTCTCTCTCCACTGTTTTCCCTATGTTTGGAGCCTTTGGTGACCAAAATAAGACAAAGCCCTGGGATAATAGGCATTACCATGGGGGGCTCTGAACAAAAACTCTCGCTATATGCAGATGATTCTATATTTTTTCTGTTTTCCCCAGGGAGCTTAGTACCATTACTTAGTGAGGGACTCCACTCTTTTGGGGAGATTTCAGGGTATAAGATTAATTTTTCTAAGTCAGAGGCTCGGGTGCTGAACGGGGAAGGGACTCAGAGATTCAGGGATGCTTTCCCCTTTCGGTGGGCCCCAAAAGGTCAGATCCGGTACCTGGGCATACAGATCTCCACGGATCTGTCCAAACTCTTTACAATAAATTATGGTAAGTTGTGGGAAGCCACTTAACAGGATTTCGCTAAGTGGCACCACCTTCCCCTCACACTGGTAGGAAGGTTGGCAGTAGTAAAGATGAACATCCTGCCCCGACTCCTTTTTTTGTTTCAGTGTCTTCCACTGAAGCTTCCTTTGTCTTTCTGGAATAAATTATTGAGGGTGTCCAGAAGTTTATTTGGCAATATAGGAAGTCCAGGATAGCCAGGCGCTTCTTATGCTTACCTAGGGAGGCAGGGCGGTTGGCGCTACCCAGTTTTCAATTATATTATTTGGCTGCGCAGATGGGACCTGTACTGTCTTGGGCCAAACAGAGAGTGGCATCCAGATGGTATGAGCTGGAAAACGTGATGGCTGGGGGGAATCCTTTATTTACCCTGGCTCTCACTTCAGTGGCCCCAGATTATGTCAGGCTTGTAAGAAACAAATGGGTGAGGCATGGCCTGTATATCCTCCCAAAGTGAAGAAACTGACCGCTACTCCCAGTGGGGTTGGCCCTTTGTCACTTATTAGATATGAACCTGACTTTTTTCCCCCCACCCTAGATCCAGGTTATGTTAGATGGGAGGCGTGCGGGTTACAAGATTTACTCAATTTATAGAGAATGGAAGGTGCATTTCTTTCCAGAGAGCAAAGGAAAAGTTTAGTTAGGAAAACTCAAGAGTTCCTTAGGTATATGCAGGTCAGGCATTTCATACACTCTTCAGATCACTTGTAATGTTTGACTAGACCTTATTCGGGGTGGGAAACTTCTGTATGGGACAGTGACAGTGGTGGCCAAGGTCAGACGTGTAGAAAGTCTTTATAAGCTGTTATTAGAGGCAGGGGGTAGTTCTTTACATGTGCACAGGGCGGTCTGGGAGTGAGAAGCAAATGTAGTCATTAGAGAGGCAGATTGGAACTACAGATTAAAATCTGGTTGGAAGGTTACCTTGGCCACAGTGCAGCAAGAGTTTTTCTGAAAAATTCTCATTTGTTATTTTCATGTTCCCACTATCACACAACATTACAATTCAGTGGGCTCTGCTGCCTGTTGGAGGCAGTGCGGGGGGAGGGGAGGTCAGGTGTTACTGGCACATTTTTTGGGCCTGTCCTCAGCTTTTGGCCATTTTTTGGGGGGGGGGGGGGTTGATATAGACAGCTATCCACAACATTACAGGCATCCTCATCCCCCTTAATTTTGAGGAGTGTGTTCTGGGGATCCCTACAGCAGTACACTTGAAGGGAGATTCCTGTAAAGTGGTGTTGACATTATTGGTGGTAGGATTGAAATGTATCAAACTGATGAACTGCTCTCTTCAATTGTATTTGTCCTTTTTATGTTCACCCTTGTGCTTTGCGCAAAGTGAACATGTTAGTGGATTTTGAGAGATGTGTCACTGTCAGTTCAACACAGGGCAGTCTGTAAGGGGCTCAACAGTGTCAGATCAATCATTAGCCAGGCTGAGCATGGCATTCTTCTGGTCTTGCTGGGTGGAAACTTAACTTAGTTCAAAGAAAAGAGCTGCCTGAATCATAGGACCGCTCTTTCTTTTAATCTGAATAACTCCACCCAGCAAGCAGAGCTGATTAGTGTCATGATCAGCCTGCTGTGGTCCTCCTCCCCAACATAAAAACAATCCCTCCCACCCTCTGCCAAGTATCCCTCCCACCTCCCAGACACTACAACAGAACCCACTGAAAAGGAGGATGCAGCATCTAAAATGACCTGCCCTAGAAAAATACATTATAAAGCAGGACCACACTAAAAATAAGATATTGCATCTCACTTCTGCTATCTTGGGTAAATACAGCATAAAACTACGAAAATCAGGATCCTATTGCAAATGTCATATTACATCTCATCTATCTACTGTGCCTATAGTATCTCTATCTGTCTCTCTCCTCTAATAAATCTATCTGTCTATCTGGCTGTCTGTCTAATCTTGAAATAATACCCTTTCCATTAAATAGCAGCTCAACTGAAGACCAATTTATTAAACCAAAAAAAATTGTTTTCCCCTTCAAATACACACACACACACACACACACACACACTATTTTGCAAGCAATAAAGCAGCCTTTTCAAACTTTTGAAACTGGGGCACTTTAAGCCTTATACTCTGCAACTTTTTTTGCTTCCCACAAAATTTATTACAGTATCTTGGGTAAATATATAGTAAAAATGTGTACAATCAAGACCAGGTACAACAGCAATGCAAGCAGCAAACATTCGGCATTGCAAATACTTGTTTAGGTTACTGTTCGTATCATCTTGCCATCTAAAGTTATTACTCAATAGCCACCATGGTCTGAATTTAACAGACACTATCATTATAAAACAGAGGAGAGCTATCTTATATCTGCAACCATATAGATGTACACTTGGACAAAATGCTAAATGAATATTTGACAGAACAAAGTAATCAGATATATTGAACACAAAAGCACAGGCACCTGCAGCCAGATACAAATTCACTATATCCAAATTACAAAAGTTATTTTGTCTGCAGAAGTGCAGGCCCCAATGGGCATGTACTTATGCAGCCACACCTCTGTCTGTATGTCACACAGCCTGTCCTGCAGACTGAAGTCCCATGGTGCCTGCGCTTCTGCAGACAGAGGAATTCATGCACGCTGTATAAGGTACATCGCTAGGTAGCATGATCCGCTACTGCATGGTTTTCTATATGCTGCTGTGTACTTGAAAACTTGCTACCTCCTTGAACAATTTCTAGATCCGCTGCTGAAATCATGATACCCACATTGCAACAGTACTTTGTGTAGTGGCAGGTCCAGAGGGGCCTGCCCTTCTAGAGCCAGAAGTTAGTGTGCATGTCTGACACCAGTGGGTGAAGAGGTGCAGGCCCCTCAATGGTCTGCGCTTCTGCAGACAGAAGTGCTGGCACATTTTTGTATCTGAAAACCTGCTAACCCCTTGAACAATTTCTAGATCCACTGCTGAAACCATGATACCCACATTGCAACAGTACTTCCTTCTGTGTAATGGCAGACCCCACAGGGGCATACCTTCCTGGAGCCAGAAGTCGGTGTATAGGTCTTTCACCCATGGCTGAAGATGTGTGGTCCGCTCAAGAGATCTGCTGCAATTTTGGTATCATGGATTTTGTGGTTCCCACTCTTCCGCTGCCAGAGGTCAATGTGCATGTCTGTTTTTTTATATTATTGTTTTTACTGAAAATTAAGATAAACAGGGTACAATAAATACATATAAAAATATACAGAAAAATACCTATGAAAACACATCTTCAAACAGGGTATAAAAAGCTTATGACACAGTTCAGACAACTTTGAAAAAATGTAACATTCAGGCATAAAATGTAGCTTATATTTCATATTTTATTATGTAACTCTCACCCTTATTTCCTTGTTACTAAGGGTATTTGCATGAGTAAGTATCTCTGCCTTTTTAGCTCTGGCTGCCTTCCTACAGCTGACAACATAATTCTGTTTGACATCAAAATATGTTGCTGTGGAGATAATTATGATGTCATAAACAGGGGATTGTGATGTCATGTGTAGAAAAGCAGCCAGAGTAGATATAGTCTATGGGACAGGGATCTTGTTTTCATGCAACTGTTTTCAGTAATAAAGAAAATGGGAAATTAATTACTGAAAATTTATGAAGTAAAGAAAATGGGATGGAGTTGAAAATCTTGCTTTTTCAAAGTTTTCTCAGTGTTGTCAGGGGATCTTTAAGATACATATTCAAATCAAAATTACAGAACTTAATATGAAATCAAGTAAATAAATGAATAAATAGAGACTATATATAACAATCTAAACAATTAAAGCACTGGGAAGAAACGTCATTAATATACTCTGCAATGTTATCAAGTAATTTTGGCACACATAAGAAAGGGATCTTATACTAACATACTAAAATGCCAGCAGAATAGGCCTAACGGTCTTTCGTGTCTGCTCATTTGGTCAGCCCCCGCCCTGGGAGCTGACCTTGCAGCCCCCCTCGCCCTCTCTGGTTTCTCCCTTCCCAGTCCCGGATATTCTTGCTGCACAGGACTTTGCTTCCAGAATCCTTCCCCTGTACCTGTCCCCACCCCCTCTTGAACCCTTCCACCGTCTCTGCCTCCACCAGCCTCCTGGGCAGCGCATTCCATGGCTCCACCACCTCCTCAGTGAAGTAGCACCTCCTCCTTTCTCCCCTGAATCTCCCTCCAGCTTCCACCCACGCCCTCTAGTTGCCCCCCATTCCTTCGGAGCACCCTGACTGCTCCTCCCCTATTTACCCCCTTCATGTACCTGAAGACCTCTATCATGTCCCCCCGGTCCCTTCTCTCTTCCAATGTGTACATATTTAGCTCTTCGAGCCTCTCCCCATAAGTCTTTTCCCACAAGCCCCAGATCATTTTGGCTGCCCTCCTCTGGACCCTTTCCGGGAGTTTGATGTCCCTCTTTAAGTATGGCCTCCAAAACTGCACGCAGTGCTCGAGGTGCCACCTCACCAAGCAGTTATACTGAGGGAGTATCACTTCCCTCCTTCTGGAAGTGATCCCCCTAGCAATGCATCCCAGCATCTTTTTGGTCTTGGCCACTGCCCTCTTACAAGTCTCAGAGTTGTTCATCTTGACATCCACCACCACCCCCAGGTCCCGCCAGCCATTGAGACTTGTAGGCATCCCCGAGTGTACACTTGGCCTGGGTTTTGGCTCCCAGGTGCAGTACCTGCATTTCCCCTGCATTGAACCTCAGCTTCCACTTTCTAGACCATCTTTCCAGAGCCTCCAGGTCCCCCTGTAGGGCCACCCTTCCCTCCTCCCCATCCACCACCGCCCCCAGTTTTGAGTCATCCGCAAAGAGACTCATCTCACTCCTGATACCCTTCCTTATGTCAGAGATGTAGGCGTTGAATAGGAGGGGCCCAAGGACCGATCCTTGAGGGACCCCACTAATGACCCTACTTGGGGATGAAACTATCCCGCCAACCTCCGGTCCTGGAGCCAATTTCCTATCCATCTGATCTTCTGGTTCCCCACCCCCATTTCTACCAGCTTATCCAACAGGCACCCGTGAGGAACAGAGTCAAACACCTTGCTGAAGTCAAGAAAGAGGACGTCCACTGGTCCACCCAGGTCCAAGGCACTTGTCACCCAGTCATAGAACTCCACAAGCTTTGTCTGACACGATTGCCCCGGGATGAATCCAAGCTGCCTATTATCCAGGCACCCTGACTTTCCAGGTCCCCCCCCCAGCCTCTCCTTGACAATGCCCTCCATCACCTTGCCCACCACCGATGTCAGGCTGACGGGCCTGTAGTTCCCTGCCACCTCTCTTGATCCCTCCTTGTGGATAGGCACTATATGCGCCAGCTTCCAGTCCTGGGGCACCCACCCTGTCCTCAGAGAGATGCTGAAAAGCTCCGCCAGGGGATTTGCAAGGACATCCGCCAGTTCCTTCAGCACTCTGGGATGTAATGTATCTGGCCCCGGTACTTTCTCTGTCTTAAGGGACCTGAGGGCTTCCCTCACTCTCTCTGCCGTGATTTCCACCTCCGCTACCTTGTCCCCCTGCTTTGCCTTCCCCTCCTCCTGCCAGTGATGGCCCCCCCTCCCCAGACCCGCCGATCAGTAAGGGTCCCCCCCTCCTCAGTTTCACCATTTCCTCCCATGTATGATGCAGCCCCCCATTTTCCTTCATGAAAACTGAGGTGAAGTACTCATTTAGTACCTCAGCCTGCTCCCCGGGGTCTTGTGCCCATCCATCTCCTGTTTTAATCCTACTAATCTGCCCCTTCACCCTCCGCTTTTCCCCAATGTATCTAAAGAACCCCTTGTTCCCTCTCCTAATTTTCCTGGCCAGGTTCTGCTCCTTCCTTGTCTTAGCCGCCCTCACCACCCTAGTGGCCCTTCTGGCCATCAGCTCGTACTCCCCTTGATCCCTTTCACTCCTTGAGCACTTGAAATGCCTATAAGCCACCTTCTTTCCCCTCACCAACTCCTAAGCCTCCCTGAAAAGATTCCACCAGCAGGGTTTGGGCCCCTACCATATTTTCGTCTTACTCTTGTACAGGTGCTGGTAGCATCCTGCACCCCCTCCTGATGATTTCCCACCTACTGTCAGCGTCCATGTCTGGCCCAATCCCATCCAAATGCTTCTTAAGGATCCTTCCCATTTCCTTGAAATCCACCCCTGAAGTCAGTTACCTCCGTCTTTGTGCAGCCTTCTACCCCTCCTAGGTCCAGGCAGAACCAGACCATGGCATGGTCGCTCCCCGCCAACGGGTCCCTTACCTCCAGGCCCCCAATCTGGTCACTGTCTGCCAGGACCACATCCAGTATCCGCGCCTCCCTGGTCGGTTCCCCCACCTGCTGAGTTAGGAACGCATCCTGAAAGGCATCCAACAACCTCTGTTCCCTGGCTACCAAGGATGTCATAGTCTCCCAGTCCATTCCTGGCATGTTTAAGTCCCCCAACACCACCACCCTTCCCCTGCCCAAACTGCAGTGTCTCCTCACATCTGCCACCAGACTCTCCTCCAGCTCCTCCGCCAGCGTGGGTGGTCTATACATCGCTCCTATTTTTACTCTCTTGCCCCCCCTTGTTATCAAGGTGACCCAAATCGCCTCCACAGTTCCCTCCGCCTCCTCCACTCCTCCTATACCAATGCAGTTTTTGACTATTACTGCTACCCCTCCTCCCCTTCCCTCTCCCCTGTCCTTCTTGAACATGGTGTAACCCTCCAGATTCAGGTCCCAATCATGCCCTGCAGTGGCCCAGGTCTCAGTGACCACTGCCACATCCACCTCTCCCTCCGTTAGCATCACCTGGAGCTCAGGCATTTTATTGCCCAAGCTTCTGGCATTTAGCAGGACTACGTTCCACCCTTTCCATATACTTCCATTTCCCCTGCTCACGTTCCCATGGGGATTCCGTCTTCCCCCGGACAGCACCTTATCAGTCGGCCTCTTCCTGCATTCCTCTAGCTCCCCAGGGGCGTGGAGACAGATTCCCTCCTTTATCGTACCCCCCTCGACAGCCCTTTCTCCCATCCCTCCCCCCTTCACAAGTTTAAACCCCACCTTTCACCAACGAACCCCTCTATTTTCAACTTAAGGATTCTCCCCTTCCAAACTGAGATGGAGCCTATCTCTAGCATATAGCCCCTTATCCTCCCAGGTCTCCCCCAATCCCCATCAACCCATACCCTCTGGCCCACACCACTCCTGAGCCACTAGTTTTTATCTCCCTAATATTTCTCTTGTGTTCCCCACTAGCCCTTGGCACCAGCAGGATTTCCGAGAAGGAAATTGTGCATCCTGTGTCATGGCAGACCCTGGCAAGCTCCCTGAACCTTGCCTGTATCTCTAGCTCACTATTTCCCTCAATGTCATTGGTACCAGGCAGAACAGTATGTCCGGGGAACCTCCACAATCCTTTGCCAGCTGATATACCTCATGCTTGGCCCTGTGCACGGTTAGTCCAGGGAAGCATTTTGTTGTAACTGGGCAGGCTTCCCTCTCCCGATCCCATTTGATACCTCTGCTCATGGAACCCCCCAACAGGAGCACTCCGATCGCACCTTTTCCTCCATTTCCCCCCCTTCCATGTCCTTCATCCTTTCTACCAGCCCTCCCTCAACCGCTCCTTGCTCCCTCCCCTATCTGGGTGCCACCTGCCACCCCTCCTTATTTACCCTGGCCACCCCTCCCTCCGATCCTATGCCTCTCCTCCTCCCGAGTATCCTTCTGTACCCTGCTCCCCCATCTGCTATACTTGCCTGGCTCGTCCTCCCTTCTTTTCCATCTCCGTTCAGCCCCATCTTGCCTGTCGTGCTCCCCTGGCCTAAACCCTCAGCTCCCTTTGCTGTATCCTCCTTGTACTTCTGGTCCCTCTCCTTGTCCTTTCCTCCCAACTGGTCCTTCTCCTTGCGCTTCCCTCCCAACTGGTCCTCCCAACTAGTGCTTATAAAGCAATTCTAATTTGTCCAATAAAATGTATAGTAACTATTGCATTCATTAGCAACACAAGAGGACATTTAAGACCAGCATGCCTCTACTAATGTATCAGAATCAGATTTCCACTGGCCCAGTGGCGCTGAGGGTTGACGTGTTGGATGCCACACCTCACGCTACGCCGGTGACCTGGGTTTGGGAATGAGCCTGGGTTGATAGGGGCTGGTGGGGGGAGGCTAGGAGATTGACTGAGTGGCCAGAAGGCAGCTCTCCTCTCCCAGGTAGGTAGTTTTAAGTTAACTCCATGTGAAGGATTAAAGATGGTACTTGTCTTATTTTAAACATCGCTAGTCAGTTGAAGCACTTGAGATCTTTTTGGGGGGAATTTTCCAGTATAAGGGGAAATCAATATTAAGTGCTTAGGTATTATGGCAGCCATGGTTGCTAGGGATGCCATGTGACGACAGGCTACTGTCACCTCATAACGCTGAATTTATACTGTTTAACAGTCTGTGTTATAAAATACTTGCACCAATGCTCCAAGGGCTCCTATAATATGCAGGAGTCAACTTTCTTCTTTTTGGTATATCACGACACATGGTTTAGTTAGAGACCTGGGGAACAAGGTGGCAAGTCTTGGTTTAAAAACGTTGTGAATGTTCTTTATAGGATTAAAGTTGGAGAAGATGAGTTGTGAGAAGTTGCTCAATGTCTCTAGATTTGTAATATCTTTGGACCGAGAGTACATCCCATTTAGTATAGGAGTCCGACCATGCTTTGGTAGAATTGTAGTATGTCTGCTTACTCTCTCACACTTGCAGCGTGTAGCATTTAGATAACTAATTTCTGTTTGTTAATAATATTGGACTCCCCTCCACATTCATAAGCCTAATGTCTAGACTGTCTTTTCTAATGTACATTTAACGTATCTTGAACTTTTAAATCGATGTCTGACATGTGATGTATAATTTGTGTTTTTATCTGAAATGCAATAATTATAAATTAAAAAAAATAAGTATTTTATTCTTGTGAGAGTATACACTGAACTCATCAAAGTCTCCCTGGTTTTTGTGTTTGTGGGTAAATGGAGAGGGACAAGGGACTTTTATCCCAATTGAGCGAAGATTCTGACAACCACACAATTTAAACCTGAATTAATATGTCTTGGACAGTTATAAATTTTACATGTCCCAGTGTCATCTGGCCCAGAATTTAGTTTACACTAACCAACTATTCTATGAATTAGGACAGGACACACAGGATCTGTACAAATCAATAAATGTTTATAAGCCGCTATGGTTAATTTTAGTGTCTCCAAGTGTCCAATATAGCAGTAGTCGTAAAAATCTCTATCTTTCACCCTACAGTCAGCTAATTTATTCTCTAAAGCTCTAAAATGATTAGAATCTCCATTTCTAAGCAATTAATTTTTATTAAAACAAGTTTTACTGACAGCAACTCATGCAGAATGCATAAACAAGCAAATAATCACAACTAGGAATAGTAATGTATTCCTTTACAAACAGAAAAATACAGAGAAATAATTTTTAAACAAGTCACCCTGTCCTTGCTTTTAATAAAAGACAGGAAATATTTATTTATTTAGGTTTCGGATTACACCTTTGAGCCAACATGGCTCTATTACAAGGGTTCCACGTCATGGACAACAGGAAAAATTATGACAAAAACAGTAGCCTTAATAACAGGTAGAACATTACAGTATTTTAAGATGACCATTCAGGTTAAGTAGCAGGTAAGGATCTTACAGCTATGGTAACATTGGGTAAGCAGCCAGAGGCTTTGTCTAGAAACAAATGAGAAATTAATTAAGGATGCGACTGAGATCCATTTAATGTAGATAATAAGCTTGTAGAGGTTTGCAAGGCAATAAGTGCACCACAGAGTGAGAAAGGAAGAGAGTAAATTTGGGGCGAGGACACAGTAATAGGAGAAACTGGCATAGTTCAGGGAAAAGGGAGGAGGGGGTAGGGGTATGTGAAAGGGGGGAGTGATATGGGGTGATGTAGTGCTGGGTGTTTTGTATGAGAGGGAGAAGGGAGAGTGCAAGCAAGAGAAGGCGGGGGGAGAGAGAGAGAGAGGGAGATGAGAGCAAAGAGAGAAAGAGCGAGAGAGGGGAGAGAACTAATAGGGGAAGTTTTGAATTCAGGGCTATGAGGAGGTTAGGGGAGGTTGAGAGAGGTAAGGTTTCAGGGAGGAAATCAGGGAGTGCAATGATAGAGGGAGGCAAGACACTAAACATGGGAGGCAGAGGAGTGTGCAGAGTATTTTACTAGAAACAATCACAGCTGGCACTGGCCACCAAATGTTATCGAAGACTGTGCTTAAAGGGGGTAAGGTTCGACTTGTTGGTGATATCCACAGGAAGTGAACTGAACGACTTTGGGGCCCTAGCTTTGAAAATTCACTGTCCTTGTGCGGTCCGGCAGTGAGGAACAGAGAAGGCTTGGTTTACAGAACTCCTGGTGAGGTGAGTGGTGCAGTGAGGGGACAGTATTGACTGGACCCCATGGGCAGGAGGCCTAATGAGGCCTTCTTTGCAAGAAGGCAGGTCTGATACTTTATTCTGCCAGATAGTTGTAGCCAGTTTGCCCGCTCTTATAGGTCACATGTGTTCGTGAGTTATGCGGCCAAGGTGAGGAACCAACAGGCCTTGTTTAGGGCTAGTGCTATACGCCGGAGGGCAGTATCTGTAGCAGATCCACAGACTACCAGGCCATAGTCAATCAGCGATGTAACAGAGTTGTGAATGGCAAGCTTCAGCGCCTTAGCTGTCAAACAGTGCCTGTGTCTATATAGCAGTCCTATGCAGGTATTCGCAGTTTTGGCAGTGTTGTGAATATGAGTGGCATACGATAGTGTGCAGTATAGGGTCACACCTAGATATCTGAAATGGTCAGCCTGTTCCAATATGGAGCCACTGCTATTTTTGATAGGCAGCTGCTGGAGTTTGTGCGTGCTATAGGTGCCATGAAACAGCATAGCTTTAGTTTTTGAGTAATTTAGGATAAGCTTGTGTGATCTGAACCAGGAATCAACTTCTGCAAAACTTTGCTGCAGTTTCTGTTGAAGAAGGTAGTGGTTGGCGTGACTTGTGAAGATGACTGCATCGTCAGCATAAAGGAGACTTCCGTCTCGGCATGAGGTAGGAAGCTCGTTCACAACGATGCTAAACAGCAGGGCGCACGAGGACAGATCCCTGGGGAATGCCTGACTGGACTAGGCAGGACGACAAGATGGTTTCCCCTATTCTGACCTGCTGGGAGCAGTTACTAAGGTAGCTTTGCAACCAGCTGGTGGCATCTGGTGAAAGTCAGAGGGATGATAGTTGTCTGGTCAGCAGGGAGTGGTTGATGGTATCAAATGCCTTTGTTAGGTCAATAAAGGCGGTGCCGACCAGGTGGTTTTGATCTAGTGCTTGGTGGCTGTAGGAGGTGAGGTCTAAGAGTGCAGTGGTGGTGCTGTGCCCTTTATGAAAGCCTGTTGCTGTGGACACAGGAGGTCATATTTTTCCAGATATTCAACGAGCTGGTCAGCAACTAGCCTTTCCAGAGCCTTGGAGAGTGGGGGGTAGGATGGAGATTGGTCTGTAGTTGCTTGTGAGAGTCACGTCACCACTTTTGTGGACAGGGGTCACCACAGTGGCCTTCCTTTTACCTGGGAATTGCGAAAGCACCAGACAGTGGTTGAGAATTTTCATTAGGGAATGGCAGGACTTCATCAATGGTGAGGACAATGAGCTTTAAATCTAGGGAGTCACCACTGTGACTAGCCTTCCCAATAACCTTAAGTAGATGTTTTCTGGCTAGCCCTTCTGAGATTACCTTGAAATAAAATGGGGGTTATTGCTGAGTTCCATGTGGGCTGACGGGATGGGTAGTTGCTTGTGCTGGATCAAAAAAGTTGGATGGGAGCACATGACTTAGGTCTGTAAAAGTGGTGTTAAAGGCATTGGCTATTGCTACTTTATCCAAGGTGATCGCCCTGTTAATGTCAAGTATTGCTGGTGTGAGTTTGGGTCTTTTTCCAGTGACCTCCGATAGGTTGTTCCAGAACTTCCTACCATCACACCAGGTGCTAGCAAGGGCATTCCTAAAGTAGTTTGCTTTTGCCTGGCGAATGGCTCTAGTGCAGGCTTTCCATGAGTTTTATAGGCCTGGGTGGCAGCTAATACGTTAGTAGCCTTTGCGCGGTACCAGAGCTGGTCACAAGCTTTCATCTGTTCATGGAGGTTAGGGGTAACCCATGGGTTGGTGTGTGGATGTCACATGTGGAGTTAAAAGCTGTAGTAAAGTAATCAAGTATTCAAAGGTGTTGTCTAAAGCGGCCTAGGTGACCAGGCTTTTTTTTTTTGGGGTGGAATTTGTTCATCCAGAGGGATAGGACAGGAGAATGATCACTAATGGTGTCTGGGAGTACTTTCATTTTAGTGATGTGTTCTGGCCTATTGGTTAGAACCCAATCCAGCAATGTGGAGGTTCCTGTCCTGTAGTTAATCCTGGTGGGTGACTGTACCATTTGTATGAGGCTGGCAGCTGCCAAGGCATCTTTATAGTAGTCTGTACTGGATGCCAACCAGTTGACATTAAAATCTCCCAACATAATAAGTTCTGAGCTACAACCAAGGAGGTTGATGCAGTCGAGGAGAGACCTTTATTAGCCAGTTTGGGTGGGATATACACTGAGGCAATGGTAAGTACCTTATTATGAGCGCAAAGCAGCACCTTGGTGGCTACAATCTGAATATCATTTCCAGTGCTGGATAGAGTGACAACATGGCCCTTGAGTGTCTCTTTTAGGTAGAGGGTGCAGCCTCCTCCTTTTCTTGTAAGCCTGTCTTGCCTGTACACTGTATAACCAGGTAAGGATAGAGCACAGTTGGGGATCTTAGGGGTCAGCCACGTCTCAAGTACCGATAGTATGTCTGGGTTGTCATGGGAGATCCAGGCAGAGATGGTATCTAGTTTCGGAAGCAAGCTGCAGATGTTGATGCTTGCCAAAGAAAGCGTAGCAGAACTATCAGATTTCTGGGGTGCCAATTGTGATGGACCAGGATGCGGATATATATTGCCTGAGATGAGCAACAATAGCAGAATGAGACGTTTGAGGGAGGCTATTAGGTATTTCCCTTGGTGTAAGTGTCTCCTCTCTTTCGTCTTTTGTTTCCTGAGATGGTGTAGGTTAATAGTAACATGGGACTAATGAAAAAAGTATTATTCCTAGGGTGTAGGTGGAGCACCCAGAGGTTATGTAAGCCCAGCTAGGGTCCTTATTATGATTCAGGTCCAGGTTCTTAGTGTAGGTCCTGTATACTGATAGAGGGTATTTGTTACTCAAAGGCATGGACACTCCATGTGTGTGTGCCCCAGTTGTGCAATTATGTGGCAGGATGCACAAGAAAGACAGCAGGCCTAGTAGGAGATTAGCAGGCATCATAATTGGATTAACAGGCTATTGTGGACAAGTGAGACTCTGAGAGTTGGTGTGGTCCTTTAAAGAGGAGGAGTGAAAGATGAGAGGGATTCAAAAAAAAAAAAAGGTAGGGGGAAGGATAGCAGTGGGCAGGACTTAGCTGTATTTAATAGAGGTCAGGGCGGGAGGGTGGGCAGGACAAAATAGTAGTAAAGCTAAACAGCTAAGCAAGCTAAGCAGCAGGAATTATCAGCGAGAATGAGATGAAGAGGAACGAGCATTCAAGCCTATGACTGGCCAATCAGGAGAGTTGTGGTTTGGGTGCAGCCTGAGGGTGCCGAGAATTAAATGTCAGTGGTAAGCACAGGACCATACCTTGCAGTGGATCTCCTCTATAGATGGCAGGGAGAAAGTAGAGGTGGGTGGCGGCGTTTCAGACGAGCCGACCCGCCTCGGAGAGCTGTAAGCCTGAATTAGGGGCAAGGAAGCTTGCAGCGGGTCTCTGCCGTTGATGGCAGGGAGAAAGCAGAGGTGGATGGCGGCGTTTCGCAGGCTGACCCCTCAGTGGGTGAATCCAGGGGCAAGGAAGCTTGCAGCAGGTCTCCTCCGCTGATGGCAGGGAGAAAGCAGAGGTGGGCGGTTGGCTTCATATGAGCCAACCCACCTCAGAGAGCTGTAAGTCTGAATCGGGGGCAAGGAAGCTTGCAGCAGGTCTCCTCCGTTGATGGCAGGGAGAAAGCAGAGGCGGGCAGTGGCGTTTCACATGAGCCAACCCACCTCAGAGAGCTGTAAGTCTGAATCAGGAGCAAGGAAGCTTACAGTGGGTCTCCTCCGTTGATGGCAGGGAGAAAACAGAGGCAGGTGGTGCCGTTTCGGACGAGCCGACCCGCCTTGGAGAGCTGTAAGCCCGAATCAGGGGCAAGGAAGCTGTGCATTTAGCTTACCACCTTTAGTTCAGACCAGTTCTCAGATTAAAGAAAGCCCTGAGGGTACTTCTCTGTCTGCAGCTGGTCCACATGCCAAGCCGACTAACTGAAGAAAAGACCCCTTACTTCTTCAGTCTCTGGATGGTGGCTTTTATAAGAGAAGTTCAGCTTTCTTCTCATTAATCCAAGTCCCTATCAATGCTTCCTCTGCATGTTACAGATGCACCCACTGCAATTCAGTGTTTTTTTATACTATTACAAGCTGACAATTTAAGACTTGGCACCATTATTTATGTTTTAATTAAGTCATGGCCTTGAAGTTACAACACCTTGCTTCACAGTCTAACTGGCTCTTATCAGGCAGCTGAGTCTTAAGGCAGCAGAGAAAGCAATGCTATGATACTTAACATATTATGTTTCTAACTTACTATGCTTTTTCATAGATAAGACGTCTAAGCTTGACCTAAAATTTATTAACTCAATCAACAAAAAATAATAACTTGGTTAAAAACCTTATCTATCTTAAAGATGCACACTACAGAGAAACAAAATAGAGGAAAAAATAGCTTCGCTAAAATAGCTATGTCTTAGATTATACTTCTTACCGTTACAATGAAAGCAGAATGCAGTTCATTAATCTCTTTAGTATTCTTTCAGCTTATTTTCAACAAGAGGTCCAGCAGCAGCACTTTGCTCCCCCCCCCCCCCAAAGCACTGTTAATAGTTTGCTGGAACGTTAAATTATCTCCAGTAGTCGTCCCTCGTGGCTGAATAAGCAAACTAGTGTCAACAGTCTGCTCCATTGCTTGAATCTCTTCTAAGTAATAAAAAGTGCCCTTTTGGGTGGCAGATATATGTATGGTAAGATTAGCAAATCATTGTCAACATTTTCCAATGGCTGGAGTGGCAAAATGTAGTCAATAATATGATCCAATGCATGGATTTCTTCCAAGGAGTAAGTAGGCCAAATCTGGACAGGAGATTCATTGCAGGTAATGTACTCCACACATGCCCGAGCAACTGTGACAAGGGGGAAGGAAGAAAATGTGGAAAATAGGAGCTGCCAGGCTCCATGATGGCCACATAGTGCCCGTGCGGGCCCCCGGAGTCTAGATGTTGGTCTCCTGGGGGGAGGGAAAGTCAATACAATTCGCCCTTAGCCCTGCCACCGGGGGGGGGGCAACCCGTGGGGGACCCACTGAGAGGATCAGGTGCAGGACAGCTAGGTACTGGAGAACAAGCTCCTCTGAGGGAGGGTCCAGAGCTACCTGCCAGCCTCGCTGGAAAGGAGAGAAAAATCTGTATAGAAAAGAATCAGTTTTCCAATATTTTAATATGATCCTTTTTAGGTTAAGTGCTGCTAGCTGTAACCATATCTTCTGATAAGAATTGAGTTGAGGGGCCCTGGAGCAACCACAAAGTAGCCACATTTCAGGAAGTAAAGGGATATCCATCTTGGTGATCCTATGACATATAGTTAGTCCTTATCCTTTCCCAAGCTTTGAAAATCTTCAGAGCATATGAGCAGTAGAAGCATGAAACTGGCTGCATCCCCAGCGCATGCCATTCTCATGGAGATCCATCACTTCCAATTTTGCAGGGCTAAGATGATAATACAACAGTACAACTATTTAAACTGGGCGAGCTTCCTTTGGATATCTCTATTAGCTTTAAAAGCATTACTCCAGAGCCCTTCCCGGGTGTCCTCGGATAAAGTAATATTCAGATCTTACTCCCAATGAGTTCTCACATCTGTAGTCAGGGAGCAAGAAAGGTCAGTTAGAGACATGTAGATCAATTTAATCCCTTTTATGATCGAGACCCATATAAAATTTATCCCATTTAACAGCAATTTGAATACTGTTAACAGCCGAAAGGATAGATTTTTGTAGAACAGATCTAATTTGCAGATAATTACAAAACTGGAACCTGTGAATACCATATCTGTCTCCAATTAATTCAAAGGGTAAGAGGATGCCTGTGATAGGGTCCACCAGGTCTAACAAAGTCAATACGTATGCTTTTTCCCCAAACGTGAACATCAAAATTTAAGTGTTCCAAATTAAGTGCCAGGTTATTCCAAAGAGACAAACTGCATTGGAAATGAGTCTCAATGCAGTGAAATTTTAAGGGATCTAATAACAGAGGGTGGCTGAAATAGCTGGAAGAGAAAATAAAGAATGGGGAAGGCCAATAAGCAGAAAGTCTTAAAACATATTTGGGGAGATAATATTATGTTTCAACTAAGCCCATAAGGGGATGAACGCATCATGAGAAGGAGAAAAACTGAGATGGTTTAATTAAGAAAACTTGATTGTACTGACTCTACTAGGGAAGATTTAACCCTCTGTGAGCCCATAAAGCTTTAAGTTTAGAAATATTAATTCTCAGTGGCTTTTGTCCTCAAAGAAATATTTTTCTGAGTCTCTCTATAGTTTAGTAAACCACTTCTGAGCAAGCTGAATGGGAAGGTTACTAAGGAGAAAAAAAAAAAAAAAACCTTGGGGGCAATCATCATTTTAACTGAATTAATCTTCCCCCACAGGGATGGGGTCGTCTACTCCATCTCACCAGATCAAGTTCAATCTATGATAATAAGGGTCCAAAATTTATGAAGTCCCATTTTGTAAGATCTGGAGAAATCCAGAGTCCAAAATATTTAATATAGGATTTAGACCAAGAGACTTTGATTTGTTCATGCAGGTTGACAGAAGTCTTAGAGGGTGGATTAAGACTTAAAGCTTCTTCGGGTGTGAGGGGGGAGGAGCCAGCTGATGAACTGTGCAGATGTGCCGGAGAGAGCTCCGTCTACTTTTTGATTTTAAATCTCCAAACTGGACTTCTGGTTCTGGCACAGCACCGACAGAAGCTAAACGGACCGCTCTGAGCTGATCTGTGAACAAATCCTCCAAAAATACCAGAATTTAAAACTAAAAATCACCACCAATGGCATCCGGAGGGTTGCAAAAAGATTGAGGGACACGCAAGTGAACTCTCCAAGTACGAGGGGAAAAGGAAAGCTCCGATTCCAGACAGGGCTCTCCGACACGAGGCCCTACTACCTTGCGTCAAAATAATTCCAGTAAGATACTGATGAGTAGAGGGATCACTTCTCTCGGTCAAGATTCAACTCACTGATAAAGGAATTAAAACACATGAGAACTGAAAATACAGGTTACTCACCTGTAACAGGAGTTCTAGGAATGGTATGTGTTGTTCATCCACATTGTCTGGCAGGTTCCTTGCCGCTTTAAATCTTGCCGGAAGGTCTTCAAGCTGGCTCCTTCCACCCACCCAGGTGGTAAAACTCTCGGCTCCGCCCCATGACGCCAGATCTAGCCTGCTGGAAGCCAGGTCGTGCGTCGAAGCCGGGGAGGCCGGGTGGGTCATGTGGATGAACAACATTTACCATTCCTAGAACTCCTGTTACAGGTGAAACATAGAAACACAGACTTTGACGGCAGATAAGGACTGCTTGGCCCATCTAGTCTGCCCATTTCCCTACCTACAGGATAGGCCGCAGATCCTAGTTAACCAACAGCCTATTTCTTCCTACCCCCCACAAGAATTGCCTTATGTCTGTCCCATGCATTCTTGAATTCTCCCACAGTTTTAGACCCCACAACCTCCTCAGGAAGGCTGTTCCATGCATCCACTACCCTCTCTGTGAAATAATACTTCCTCACATTGCCCCTGAACCGCCCCCTTCTATCTTTAAATTGTGTCCCCTTATTCTTGCACGTCTCTTTTTCTGAAAGATGCTACCCTCTTGGACTTTGTTGATTCCACTGAGGTACTTAAAAGTTTCTATCATGTCCCCCCTCTCCCTTCTTTCCTCAAGGGTATACATATTAAGCTCCTTTAGTCTCTCCTCATATGGCTTCTCTTGCAGACCCTGCACCTGCAGGTGAGTAACCTGTATTTCTAGGGACATGGATATATTGTTCATCCACACTGTCTGGCAGACTCCTAGCAGTTCTCCGGGAGGAGGAAGGCAAGGCACACACCCCCCCCTACTTAGGGAATAATGACTGGAGAACCAAGGCCCCAACACCAGCATCCTGGCGTGACTCAAGGTCGATGTGGCAGTGGGTAATGAAGGTGTGTGCTGACTTCCAGGTAGCAGCCCTGTAGATTTCCTGGATAGGGACGTCCTTGGAAGCAGCCACCGATGCAGTGGTATGGCGGGCAGAATGAGCTCTTATCCCTCTGGGAGGCTCCATGCCCGCCAACCTATAGCAGAGATCTATGCAGGAGGTGACCCACCTGCCTATCGTCCGCTTGGCTGCAGGTCTGCCAGGTGCGGCTTCAACGTAGGTGACAAACAGCTAGTGAACCTCTTCCCGAACTTCAGCCGTCCGCTCCTTATAATAAGTGAGCGCTCTTCTAGGGTCCAGAGTATGGAGCCTATATTTGGCCTCCGAGGTGTGACTGGGGTAGAACATCGGCAGAGTCAACACTTGGTTAAGGTGAAACTCCGACACCACCTTCGGAAGGAATTTCGGGTTGGGGCGCAGGACAACCTTGTCCCTGTGGAAGGCGAGATAAGGAGACTCGATGGAAAGTGCCTGGAGCTCTCCCATCCTTCTGGCTGACGTGATAGCCACCAAGAAGGCGGTCTTCCACGACAGCTGAGAGATGTCACACTTGTGCATCGGTTCGAATGGCTTGCCCACGAGCTTAGCCACTACCAGCAGTAGATCCCACGGAGGTGGAGGTTCTCGCACTGGAGGGGATATGTGATCAAAGCCTTTGAAAAAGCGCCCGACCACCTTCTCCTGCGCCACTGACTGCTTCCCGGCCTGCGCCTGGTAAGCAAAGATGGCTGCCAGGTGCACCTTAAGGGTCGTCAACCGAAGCTCTTGCTGAGAAAGGGACCACAGGTAGTTCAGAATGCTTGCCAAGGAACAGGAGGAAGGGTCCAGGCCCTTGCCCTGACACCAAATGGAGAATCTCTTCCATTTAAAGGCGTAGCATTTTCTGGTCGACTCCTTACAGGATGCTTCAACCATGCTGAGGACCTCGTCGGAAAGACCCAAGGCCTGGAACTCCAGCCGCTCAGGAACCAGGCCTTCAGGTGCAGGAATTGAAGGTCCAGATGGAATATCTTCCCCTGACTGACTGAGATCAGGTCCGGGCAGGCTGAAAGCCGCCTCGGGAGCCTGGAACTGAGACTGAGGAGATCTGGATACCAGAACTGGCGGGGCCAGTCTGGGGCTACCAGAATCACCTGCGCCTTGTCCCTCCTTGCCTTGAGATGCACCTTGTGGATCAAAGGAAATGGGGGAAAGACGCAGAAGAGGCCCGGGGTCCGCGGCCTCGAGAAGGCATCCCCCTGCAGCAAGCCCTGCTGAGGGGGTGGGCATGAAACAGTCTCAGCTTCGCATTCTACCTGGAGGCAAACAGGTCCACCTGAGGCATGCTCCAGTGGGAGAACAGATCTTGTACTACCTCCAGCAGGAGAGATCACTCGTGGGACGCAGCCCCTATCTGGCTTAGGGCATCGGCCAGAATATTGGAGGCTCCTGCCACATGGATGGCAAGAAGATTCACCTCCAGGCTGCGCACGAGGGACCAAATGCTGAGAGCTTCCCTGCAGAGAGGCATGGAGCGTGTCCCGCCCTGGCGGTTTAGGTAGTACATGGTCGTGGTATTGTCCGTCTGGACCTGGACCGCTTGACCCCGTACAAACGGAGTGAAAGCAGTGAGGGCTAGATGAAGCGCTCGAAGCTCCAGCAGGTTGATGTGGCATCGGGATTCCTGAGGGGACCAGAGGCCGCGGCGCCTGTGCTCCCCAGATGGCACCCCACCCATCAGAGAGGCATCGGTCAATAAAGAGACCGCCGTGGGCGGACAAACGGGATGCCCTCCTGCAGATGAGCTGGAATGGTCCACCACTGGAGAGTGTTCCACATCTCCTAGGTCACTGTCACTAGCTGATCCAAAGGATCAGAGTGCTGTGACCATTGGCTGGCCAGTCCTGGCCAGACGAGGCACCAACGGGCCCAATGGACCACGCTGGTGCAGGCCGCCATGAGGCCCAGGAGGTGCAGGAAGTCTCGGTAGTAGCTTAATGCCCAACCTGAAATGATTGGGCAAGGGAGGAAAGAACCTCGGCCCTGTCCGCCGGGAGCTGTGTTCTGGCTCCAGAGACTGAGCTCTGCCCCATGAATTGTATCACCTGCTTTGGCATGAGTTCTGACTTGGCCTCGTTGATAAGGAGGTCAACTTGAGAGCAAACCTGGAGGGCCAGATCCCTGGACCGCTCCACCTCCATTCTGGCGGAGGCCGCAATCAGCCAGTCGTCCAGGTAGGGGTACACCTGGACCCTTCAGCGCCGCAGGAATGCTGTCACCACTGCCATGCATTTGGTGAAGACCCTGGGAGCTAGAGAAAGGCCGAAGGGCATGGCCCAAAACTCGTAGAGGGACCCCTCTGCCCTGAAGCGGAGGAATCTCTGGTGGGACAGACGGATTGGGACATGAAGGAACGCGTCCTGGAGGTCCAGAGAACAGAACCACACACCTCGTTCCAAGGATGGAATGATCTGAGCCAGAGTGACCATCCTGAAGGTTCGAGACCTTAGGAACCTGTTCAGGTCGTGCAGATCTAGAATGGGGCGCCAGTCCCCCGTCCGTTTCAGGACCAGGAAGTACCTGGACACAAACCCCGAGTCTGGAGGAGGGTCCATCACCTTCCTGATCACCTCCTTTCCGAGGAGCAGGGCAATGTTGGCACGACGAGCTGACAGGGAGGCTGCGGACCCCGTAGCCCCCCCCACGGGGTGACTGCTCGGAAGGGTGGGGCCTGCTCGAACTCCAGAGGCAGGCCCTTTCCTACCACCTCCAACACCCAGTGGTCCGTGGTGACAGCGGACCAGGCGGAAAGGAAGTAGAGCTGTCCCCCATGGGGGGAACCCAGAGGGGAGTGACAAGCCTGGGTGCGACACCCCTCAACCCGTCACTGGGCAGGCTTGGAGGAAGGACCAGCCGAGGGACCTCCTGGGCCTTTTCCTCCCTGCTTCTTGTTAGAGGAAGCCACAGGCTTGGCACTGCGGTGCCAAGTGCGAGCCTGCTGGCCCTGATGCTGGTGTTGCTGGGCCGGACATGCCGCAGGAGCAGAAGGGCGAAAGGACTTATGTTGCTGACGACGCCCTTGTCCTTCTGGGCGAGGTGACCAGTCCAGGTAGCGTTGGGACTTTTCAACCACTGGAGGTGGCTCTTCCATTCCAGGGGCCAACAGGTCAGTCCCAAGAAGGACGCTGCCAATTGTGCTGGGTATCCGCCATGAAGGTGGATTTCTCAGCCATGCTCTGCGGTGCATGGCCACTGCGGCCGCTACTGATCGGGCACAGGAGTCTCCAATGTCTAGAGCCGTTTGGAGCTGCTGTTTCGCCACTGCCCTTCCCTGATTCCGCACCTGCTTGACCGTGGTCTGCAGGTCAGCCGAGAGATGAGGGATCACCTCATCTAGGGAGCCCATGAGGGCGTGGAAGAAGTGTGCCATCAGCACGACCGAGCTGGCCTGGCGCAGGCCATGGGAGGATGCAGCGTACACCTTGCGCCCGGCATAGTCCAGCTTTTTGGACTCCTTGTCGCGGGGCTTATTCACACCCCTAGCGTTCCCGGAACGCTGGAAATTGCTATCGGTGACCAACCCCTCCGCAGACGGGTGCTCTGAAAAACCAGACAAAGAGCTGGTAGGGACCGCATACTTCCTGGCCATCCTGGCCACAGAGGGCAGGATGCCGCCGCTGCCAGAGCTCCAAGGCCGGGCCAACACGGCTTCAGCCACCGGAAAGGCCTCACAAGGGGAGTTCCCTGGCCCAGTATCTCCGCTAGGGCTTACTCCGCTGGATACGGGCTCGAGCTGCATCCCGGTGGACTCCGAGATGAGCTGAAGCAGACCCATGAACAACGATGGGCTCTTGCCCATCGGCTGCCCCCCGGAGGACTCCAGGTCAAGGGGCCTGGAAAACAGGAAGGAGTCGTCCTCAGACTCTGAGGAGTCTGCGAAGAGCTGCCTGGGGCCAGAGCCACCCTCCACCTGCCGAGGACAGTCGGGAGTGAGGCTGACTGACAACTGGTGAGGCAGACCCTGACCCAATCAAGAGTCCTTGGTCGGTGCCCCCGATTTCAGTTGTGGAGGCAGAGGTTCCACCACAACCGGTGGGGCAGCTGGTTTCAGCTGAACAACCGGCCCAGGCTTGGGCACCTCGACTACAGCGAGGGGTTGTTTCAGCCTTTCGGGTGACAGCCACTTAATGGCCGGGGAAGGCGACGGCACTGGCTTGTTCCCGGACAAAAAGAGCTGCTGCTGCCACATTAAGTCCTCGTAGCGCTGACGCAATTTGCGCCGAAGCCTCTCCTATTCCAAGGAGGAGGATGAGGACGAGTGGCGCCGCCGCTTTCCTCGGTGCCAAGACAGAGACCACCGATGTCGGCAGGATTGGCTAGACCGAGACGAGGTCAGAGACCGAGACCCTCGGAGTTTCCGAGGGCGGGTCTGGGACGGAGCGGGGGACACCCGCTCTTCCCTCAGCTCGGAAGCCTTGACCGGGGACACCGGCACAGGAGGCACAGGCAAGTCCTCGGTCTCCACTGGGGGGAACTGGTGAGGAAGGGTTGTCGGCTTCACAAGTCAACAGCCTGTCCGACGGGTTGAGAAAAATCTCGGCCGCGTCAACGGGTGTCTCGGCTGGCTGACCTGATGGGGACACCGTGAAGCCAGCGGCCTTAGCCGCAACCTCGACCGAAGTCCAGTGCCGACTGTCTGGGGAAGGGGACCTCTCCCGCTCCGACAAATGTCGATGGTGGGACTTAACCTTCGAGTCCTTCTTTTTCGACTGAGAAGAGTGTCCCGATGGCCCCTCTCCCTTTGTGGAAAGGGATTGGCAAAGCTCCTTAAAAGAAGCTGTGTAGGAGAATCCCAGAGAGAGCAGGATAAATGCAGCAACCGAGGAAGATGAAGATGCGGCCTGGGCCGCCTCCTCCGCGAGGGTGATCATCTGCTCGAGTTGCTCAGCTGAGCCAGCCGCCACGGACACTGCCCAACGGGCCTCCTTGGACTTCACCGGCAGGTAGCACTTCTCAGGGCACCCAAGCCGTAACTGGGCAGCGTGGTCTTCTAGGACGCTGGCCGAAAACGATCGACATAACTCGCAGGCCTGCGGGTCGTGATCAAGTCCAAGGCAGTAGACGCACATGGAGTGGGGGTCCGTCCTGGACATCTTCTGCCCGCATGGGCACCGCCGAAATCTGAGTCTCGATTTGTCCATTGCAGCCACGAGGGAGTAATTAGACCGAAGTCTTGAAAACTTTAGAACTATTTTCGGGCAAACTGAAGAATTAGGATACATAGAAACATAGACTTTGACGGCAGATAAGGACCGCTAGGCCCATCTAGTCTGCCCATTTCCCTACCTACAGGATAGGCCGCAGATCCTAGTTAACCAACAGCCTATTTCTTCCTACCCCCCACAAGAATTGCCTTATGTCTGTCCCATGCATTCTTGAAATCTCCCACAGTTTTAAACCTCCATAACCTCCTCAGGAAGGCTGTTCCATGCATCCACTACCCTCTCTGTGAAATAATATCTCACATTGCCCTGAACCGCCTCTCCTTCTATCTTTAAATTGTGTCCCTTGTTCTTGTAAGTCTCTTTTTCTGAAAGATGCTACCCTCTTGGACTTTGTTGATTCCACTGAGGTACTTAAAAGTTTCTATCATGTCCCCCTCCCTTCTTTCCTCGGAGGCATATTAAGCTCCTTTAGTCTCTCCTCATACGGCTTCTCTTGCAGACCCTGCACCATTTTAGTTGCCTCCTGACTGCACTCTATCCTGTCTACGCCCTTGCGGAGATGAGGTCTCCAGAACTGGACACAGTACTCCAGATGGGGTCTCACCAACTGTCTGTACAGAGGATAACAACTTCCTGTTTTCTGCTGCTGATGCCTCCCTTATATATCCCAGTATACCCCAGCCCTCCCTACTGCATTTTCACATATTGATTGCTAACCTTAAGGTCATCTGATATGATTACCCCAAGGTCCCTTCTTTTTTGTTGTTATTACTACCTCCCCACCCATTGTGTATTCTTCCCCTGGGTTCTTGTTTCCAGGTGCATTATTTGCACTTCTTGCATTGAATCCTAGCTGCCATACTTGACCATTCCTCCAACCTTGCCAAGTCCCTTTTCATCCTTTCCACGCCTCTTGTGTATCAACTCTGTTGCAGATCTTTGTGTCATCTGCAAAAGGCATATTTTCCTTCCAGTCCTCTGCAATGTCACTGATGAAGACATTAAAAGGACTGACCCAATACTGAACTCCTCGCGGTACCCCACCAGTAACCCCTCTTCTTCAGAGTGGACTCCATTTACAATTACCTTCTGTGTCCTGTTGTGCAGCCAATGTTTTACCCAGGCTACCACCCTGGGACCCACTCCCAGACTGGTTAATTTGACTATTAATCTTTGTGTGGACTGTGTCAGCATGCCTAAGTGTCTAGGTAGGCATGTCCACAGCCCTCCTGGTTCTACTACTTTGGTCACCCAGTCAAAGAAATCTATTGATCTGTCTGACATGACCTTCCGCCAGAACCCATGCTGCCTTGGGTCCTGTGCCCCACTGGCCTCTAGGTACTCAACTATTCTTTCCTTCAGAAGTGACTCATCACTTTCCCTACCACAGAGGTCAGACTGACAGGTCTGTAGTTTCCTGCCTCTGTCTTGGTCCCACTTTGTGAAGGGGAATCACATCCGCCTTCCTCAGTCCTCAGGTACCACACTATCCTCCCATGATTTATTAAAAGAGTAGCCAGTGGTTTCACTAGTTCCTCCTTTAATTCTTTTTAGAATTCTGGGGTGAATTCCATCAGACCCATTGCTTGTCCACCTTCAGTTTTAGGAGTTCTTGCAGAACCTTTCTTCTGTGAAAGGACTGGGATCACATCTCCTATCAAGAGTGCTTCTGTTAATTGGATTAGTACTTCCTCCTCTCTTTGTGAATACTGAGCAGAAATATTCGTTCAGTATCCCTGCTTTTTGCTGTCCCCTGCCCACCCAATCGCTCATTCTATTCAGCCTCACTATCCCCCCTTTGTCTTTCTACTTCGCTGATGTACCTATAAAAGGTTTTATCCCTCTTAACTGAGTTGGCCATCTTTCCTCAGTTTGGGCCTTGCTATTCTGACTTCCTCCCTGCTTCCTTCTGCCTTAACAGGTACAGCCTCTGTCCTGCTCCTTCTGTGTTTCTTATACTCGGAATGCTATCTTTTCTTCCTGACTTTCACAGCCACCCTTTTGAGAACCATAGTGGCTTTTTCTTTCGCTTTGATTTGTTTATTTGCTTCACACAAAGGCTTGTTGCCTCTGTGATGGCAGTTTGATGATTCCCCATTGTTGCTCCACACCTCCTCCTAGCCTGTTTGCTAGTGCTTTTCTGAGGCACTCCCATCTTGCCAAAGTCAGCCTCCTAAAGTCCAGTACCCTCACTTTTGTATGGCTTGACTCTGTAGCTGAGTTTAATGTGAACCACACTGTTTGATGGTCACTTGTCCCCAGATGGCAACCCACTTCTAGATCACAGATCCTCTCACTGCCCCCGTTTGAGAGTATGAGGTCTAAGATTGCTCCCTCACGAGTGGGTTCTGAAACTAGCTGTCTAATGCCTGCCACCTGCAGGGCATCAAGAATGGCCCTGCTCTTGGATGTGGCTGCAGCAAATGTGCTCCAGTTAACATCTGGCATATTCAGGTCTCCCATCAACAGTATCTCCCCTTTCTCTGCCATTCTAAGAATGCCTTCTATCATATCCTTGTCCATTCCTCCCTGACATGGGGGTCTGTACACAACCCCTGTGCGGATTGTGGTGCCCTTTCCAGTCTCCAAGGTGACCCACAGTGCCTCCTCTCCTCCCTGTTTACTCTTTTGTTCAGTTGCTTTTTTCCCTTCCTTTACATAGAGAGCTACTCCTTCCCCTCTTCTCCCCTGCCTGTCTCTCCAGTGAGTTATGTACCCTGGTATGTTAACATCCCAGTCATGGTTCTCTGTACCATGTTTCTGTGACTCTACGATAACCAGGCATCCTCTTCCATCAAGGCCACCAGCTCAGGGGCCTGTTGCCCAGACTACGGGCATTGGTACTCATTACCCTCCACTTCCTGATGGCCTTACTCCTTTGCCCCATCCCTGTCCTTCTTGCCTTTGTCACTTTCTCCATTTACCCTGCCCTTCTCCCTACTCGACACCTCTATGTTGGTGTTTGCCGCACTTACTACCGTGATTATTTGGGGGCTAGGATTTCCTGCTCCTTTCCAGTGCCTCCCTTGGCTGGTTTAAAAGCTTGCCAATGAAGCATTTAAACTTATCACCTAGGATCCTGGTTCCCTCCCGGACAGATGCAGCCCATCATGCCAATATAGGCTTGCATCACTCCAGGTGGACCCCCAGTCCCCAATGAAGCCAAATCCTTGAGCTCCACACCAATTTTTCAACCACTGATTGAACCATGGTGCGGAACACCTAGCCTCTCCTATGCCATAGATGGGCAGCACCTCCGAGAAGGTTACCCGTGCTATTTGACTAAGGCCCTCCCCAATTCCATAAACTCTTCCTGCACTTCTCTAATCCCTCCTTAGCTAGGGCCATTTGTCCCTAGGTGGACAATGACATCTAGCTCCTCCCTGTGCAGCCGCCTCGCAATCCTGAGGATTCGCTCCCTGTCCCTCCAAGCCATGGCTCCAGGCAGGCACCCTCACCTCCTCCCTTCCTCCCCAGTTCTACCTTCCTAACATGGAGTCACCCACCAGGAGCTGCTTCCCTGCAGGGTCCCCGCCACCCTCCTGTGGGTCTCCTTTGTGGAGGTTCCAGCATCCTCCTTGGTCTCCACTGCGGGTGCCTCATAGAGGAACCACACTTTGCCAGAATGGCATAGGAATTGTGGAGCGGTACAACTGGAGGGATGCGCCTCTGTTCCACCACCCTCACCCTTCCTGAGCCCACTGTGGTCCAACCGCTCCTCTTTCTTGGCAACCTCTGAGGCAATGGCAGAGGCACTGGTGGTCCCCAGATGGAAGAGGAGGTCCCACAAATCCTGGCCAACTCAGCCTGTAGATGAGCGATCTCTTCCCTCAGTCCAGAGAGGTGCCTGCAGATGGGACAACACCGCATCCTCCAGAACGTCTCCTGGAAGACTGCTGCTCCACAGCCACTGCACTGCACCACTCCAATCATGTCTTATTTCTGGCCCCTTAACTGTTTGCAATCCTTACTTTTTCCTCTGTTTTTTTTTTCTCTCTCTCTCCTTACTTTCTGCCTGTGTGCCCTTTAAGCTCCTGATTGTCCTGTTCTGAGGCAAGAATATCCTATATTTCAGTAGACCAGTTACTTGCTCAGAGGCAGACCTCCAGCAGCTAGAGGGGGCCGGAGCTACTCTCTACCCTTCTAGGATGGTGGGTCTTTGGTGGTTCTGTGATCACTCACTTCTGCTCCCAAACAGGAAGTTCCTGTTGTCAGTCAAATCCTGTGCCTATAAAAATAGAACTAGCTTCGGTGGGTGGGGGAGGGAAGGAGGGCAATATAGTCCCAGCAGAGAAGTTCAGTCACACAGCAGTCCTTTCTCCTGGTGTCTTCTGCCAAGCTATTAGCAGAATCTTTCTAAGGCAGTCTTTAAATGTAGCTCCTTTCTAGCTAAGCCACTCCCCCTACTTACTAGATCTTTCTACAAGTAATTTAAACCTCACAACAGTTAAGTCCTTTCAATCACCTGAGATTTACACCTAAATAACTGTTCAGATACCCATTCAGTTCAGTTAACCCAGACACTTTTTTTTTGTTTTGTATGTTAGTTTTTTTTTACCCTAAATTAAAGGTCCAAGTACAAAAGTTCTTCTACTGTAGTCCCAGCAGAGAAGTTCAGTCACACAGCAGTCCTTTCTCCTGGTGTCTTCTGCCAAGCTATACGCAGAGCGTTAAGGAGGGAACCTGAGCTTCCAAGCGGTAAGGAAGATCTGGCGTCATGGAGTGGAGCCGAGAATTTTACCACCTGGGTGGGTGGGAGGAGCCAGCTTGAAGACCTTGCGGCAAGATTTAAAAGCGGCAAGGAACCTGCCAGACAGTGTGGATGAACAACATATCCACGTCCCTAGAAATAGGAGTTTAAGCAACTCAATCAAAAGCTTACTCATGTTGAAAACTGCATACAAAAGGCTGAGCAGAGAATCTCTACTAATGGGGATAACCTCCAGCACCTTGGGAGAACAGTGTCAGCTCTATGCATGCATGCCATATCCACAGAGAGAAAGTGCCTGGACCTGGAGAGCAGATCTTGCACAGAAAACCTCAGACTCTATGGGTTACATGAGGGCGCTCAAGAAGGAGACATGGCCGAGTTCCTAACTGACATGTTAAAAGATGTTTTGAATCTCCCACAAGGTTATAAGCTCAAAATTGAGAGAGCGCATAGAGCCCTTATTCCTAAGCCAAAAGATTCCACCTCAAGGCCACGTTCTATCATAATAAAATTTCACAGCTTCAAAACTAAATAAAATATCCTTAGAAGGACATGGCAACAGCGGGAAGTTAAGTACCTGGCTTTGCGGCTTTTCTTCGACCACGGCTACCCGCCCGACATTCAGAAACAACGACAGGAGTACTCTTCACTGATCAAGTTACTGCGCACACAGAATATTAGAATCCAAACACCACATCCAGCAAGGCTACGGGTTTTCTGGAAGGAGGGAACAGAAATATATACCCCCCAAGTGGCCAGGGAAGCAACACTGAAGAGGGGTCTTACAGGTACCAGAGCTGCCTAAATCAGTCAGCCTTAAAAGAAGAGACCAGGATCAACAGTGGCAGATGGTCCCTACAAAGAAAAATAGATCTCCAGCCCTTTACACCAGCTCCAACAACATCATATACTTTCAAGACCTGCTCAAAAAGCTACCCGGTGTTTCTGAACACGACTTGCTCCAGTTTGGGGTCTGAGAGGGTTTGCAAGAGGCACCGTTCAGGGATCTTCTTTCCATGAGTACCACGGGCTCTGGCTCACGAGATAACTGTTGTCTGGCTGGTTTGTGTCACTGTGACCAGGTTATGTGGGTAGGGTAAATGAGTGAGACAAGACACCAAAAATTCAGGTTAACACACCTTTTCTAGGCGTGATGTTTATTTGTCCAGATGGACTATTTTTTTGTAAAAAAAATATATTTTTTTAATACACAGAAATAAAAATCAACCATTTCTGAAATCAGTCTTAATTGTCAGACTTCAATAACAAACAAAAAAAAAAAATCAAAAGAAATTGGCTCCTTTTTGAGCTCTCAGAACTACCCTTCCCTGGTAGTTCTGCCACAGAGTAGATAACCTTCTCTTACAGTTTCTACTATCTTCTGTGCTTTTAAATAACCTCTCCTCACTCACTCTTAGGCTTATCTGATTCTTCTGGGCACCAGGGGAGTTTTTATATTATGCCCTGCTGCATCATCAGGTCAGCTGATCCGCCCCTTTTCCTAGACAATAATCATTCTTTCTCTAATACAGACATTTAGGAGGATCGGCATGACTAGTAACTGGGTTTTATGCTTCCCCATCATTATCTCCACATAGTGATTCATTATTAACAGTACAGTACGAGATAGGAAGAGATAATGGCTAATTGTTTGTATACTGTATAGCTCCTCCCCTATCTCACCTTGAATGCCACCTGTCATTTACCATAAAACAGCCTCAACATGGGGTGGCTGGCTCCTAAGGACTCATTTTACAGGACAGCTGTGTACAGGTAGGAACAAGTTCATTTCAGCAACAGCAAACTGTGCAAATAAGAAACATTATCTTATTTGGCATCATACTGTTCCTAAATCATTGCGCCCATTTGAAAAAGAATTATAAAATAATGTGTATTCACCGAGCACTGTGCTATTAGACGGCTGATTTTCCAAGCCGTCGGGGAATTGTTTCATTTGGGCCCTTTCTAGTTCCTTTCAGCAAACCTCCTTCTGCTCTTGCAGTGTTAGTGCTGCTTCAGCACTCTTTAGACAGAGTTTCCTGTAATTTAGCCTTTCTTCCCCCTCACTTCCAAGAGCGAGCGCTATTCTTAGCACTATACCAGGAAGTAAAAGCTTTCAAAACTCAGCCGCACTTTGCGGTACATTCTGAGTGCGAGCAGGCAGTTGCAAGACCTCCCTCTCACTATAGTAGCCTGCTTTTACTGATCCCCTTAGTATTTCACTGGGGTTTTTACTGGGACACTATTTAATTAATTCTTTGAACTCCCAGTGCAGGTAGACAGTCCACGGAGATGCGAGTCAGTGAAAGCATTCACTTTCTTGTCTAACATTGCGCCGTGCAGTTTCTCCAGTCCGTTTTGACTTGTCCTGTCTTTCAAGAAGCGCTTACATAGTTCTTATTTCTAACAGCCCAAGCAATCTTTTTCTTTTTCTAATGGCTGCTCCTTTTTAGAACACAGTTTTCTTTACAGGGGAAATAACAAATTATTTGGCTGTCTAGAAAAACAAACAGCTGTTCATTTTACAGCAATAAATCTACACACAGGTTTTTTTTTCTAAAGGCAGTCATCCAACGGTGCAGTATAATTTTATTTTCATAAATCTTTGGGCAAATGGCACGGGATGGAGAAGTAACATATAAGAGGGGCAGGCAAGAGAGCAAAAAGATACCATTATGGGTGGCCTTCCCATAATGGTAAAGTTAGATATTGATTAGATAGCTAAAGAAAGAAAGTCTGCTACTGCAGTAGACTGTAGGGAAATAAATATGCCAAAGCCTGAGATATTGGGTGGGTGGGGGGTCAATCTATCACAGTCACCCATCCTCGAACATTACTGCTCTTTGTTTCACGTAGTGGGGTACCGAAGCTACATGGGGACATAAGACTGCATCTTAGCAAGTAAAATGCTCAGAACTGAATAACTTGCTTTAATTTGTTGTCCTGTCACCCCCACCCCCCACTTACCAAGTGACTGAGAGCAGAAGTACTGTGAAGCTTCTGCGTAGGTATAACAGCTGGATTCCAGCTGAACAACTTCTACAGAACATATTCACTTGATTAAAGTTCATTTAAGTGCAGGGGAGGTAACCTTTACATTTTCGCTACCCCTGACTATAACATTTTATTCAACAACTTTTAAGTATGCCTTAGCGGATTTGAATGAGGGTTTTTTGGGCAGGGGAGAGAGGAATGTGTAATTGTTGTCTCAGGGTCTGGGCAAGAGAAGAAAACAGCGCCCCCTATTGGGGTCCCCTTTTTAAATGGCTAGTTCGAGGAATGGGGTACCCATCAAGTGAAGCAGTGACTTGGAGTTCCCTTGAATCCCTGATCTATGTTACACTTGTACTCCCCTTAACAAATGGCACTCCCTCATGGGCAAATAAAAGTTAAGTTTTAAGCAGATCAGCTCGCTGGCTAAATGTCCCTAAAGCCAGCAAGATAACTGGGCCCAGCGTTATCTTGATCCAAGAAGAGAACCTCCTGGCCGGGAGGAATATTTTTCTCTTCTGCCCACCTAAACATCCTAAAAGGTGGGTGCAGAGGTCACTTCATATAGTAGACCTCCTACCTTGAAAGTGTACAAATATAGATTCGTTCTGTGCCCTTTTGGCACTAATTTATTCATGTGTAAATCAGCTGAACCAGATAGAAAAGATTCAGGGATATCGAGAAATATATATTACAGACTCAAAGGAGTCAAGAGTTTTAAAGGCCCTGGAAGGGAGGTACACCTAGATAATGAACCAAGGGTCTATTCAGCTTTAACTTTATTGAAGTGTGTTAAATGACTTTTACATTCTGTACCTATAATGTACATGGTATATCTAGCCCAATAAAGTGCTCGAAGAGTCTATCAACACTGAAACAGTCTGGAGCAGATTTTGTTATGCTCCAGGAGACTCATCTCACTAATGAGGAACATAGAAAATTTGAGCACTTAGGGTTCAGCCAAGTATACGCCTCCTCATACAAGCGGGGTAGGAGAAGGGGCAGAAACCTTATGATTCCACCGAGGGTCCCGTTTTTTATGTACAGACAAGCTTACAGACAAAGAGGGAGGTTACGTCCTGGTGAAGGGCAGATTAAATGGAAAACCCATAACCCTTGCCTCTGTATATTTTCCTCCAACACAGACTTCTCCAGCTATAGATCCTTCCTTCTTTTGTTAGCCCAGTGGTCTAGACTGAGCTCACAAAGCAACTTCAAGCCCTGAAAGAATAGGTTACTCACCTCTAACAGTAATTCTAGGAGCGGTATATGTTGTTCATCCACACTCTCTGGCATGTCCCCTTTCCCTTTAAATCTGGCCGGAAAGTCTTCAAGCTGGCTCCTCCCATCCACCCGGGTGGTAAATACCTCAGCTCCGCCCCATGACGCCAGATCTTAGCCCGCTGGAAGCAAGGTGGTGCGCCTAAAGCCAGGGAGGTCAGGCGGGTGCATGTGGATGAACAACATATACCACTCCTAGAACTACTGTTACAGGTGAGTAACCTGTTCTTCTAAAAGCGTGGCTATGATGTTCATCCACACTCTCTGGCAGACTCTGAGCAGTTCTCCAGGAGAAGGGAGGCAAGGCGCACACCCCCTATTTAGGAAACAGAGATTGGAGAACTGAGGCCCCAAAACCAGCATCCCAGCATGACTCAAGGTCGATGTGGTAGTGGGTAATGAAGGTGTTTACTAACTTCCAGGTAGCAGCCCAACTGATCTCCTGGATACGGATGTTCCTGGAAGCAGCCACCGATGCAGCAGTACGGCTGGTAGAATGAGCTCTTATCCCTCTGGGAGGCTCCTTGCCCGCCAACTCATAGCATAGATCTATGCATTATGTAATCCATCTCGCAATGGTCCATTTAGCTGCAGGTCTGCCAGAAGTGGCTTCAGCGTAGATGACAAACAGCTGGCGAACCTCTCCATGAATTTCCGCCGTCCTCTGCTTGTAGTAGGAGAGAGCACGTCTCAAGTCCAGAGTATGGAGCCTGTACTCTGCGTCCGAGGTATAGTTAGGGTAGTATACCGGCAGAGTCAACACTTGGTTAAGGTGAAACTCTGACACCCCCCTTGGAAGGAATTTCGGGTGGGGGCGCTGGACAACTTTGTCCCTGTGAAAGACCAGATAAGGGAGTCCACCGAAGCGTATGGGGTTCCCTGTCCTTCTGGCTGATGTGATAGCCACCAGGAAGGCCATCTTCCATGACAAGTGTGACAACTCACACTTGTGCATGGGTTTGAATGGCTTGCCCATGAGCTTTGCCAAAACCAGCAAGAGATCCCACGGAGGTGGAGGTTCATGCACTGGAGGGGATATGTGATCCAGGCTTTTGAAAAAGCACCCAAACACTGTCTCCTGTGCCAATGTCTGTTGACCGGCCCGTGTCTGGTAAGCAGAAATGGCTACCAGGTGTACCCTAAGGGTCGATGACCGTAGACTCCCTTTGGAGACAGACCAAAGATAGTCTAAAATGTTAGCCACAGAGCAGGATAAGGGGTCCAGACTCTTACCCTGATACCAAATGGAAAACCTTTTCCATTTGAAGGCATAACATTTCCTGGTCGATTCCTTATGGAATGCCTCCACCACAGTGTAGACATCCTCGGAAAGACCCAGAGCCTGGAACTCTAGCCGCTTCGGTACCAGGCTGTGAGGTGCAGGGACTGAAGGTCTGGATGGAATACCTTCCCCTGGTTCAATGATATCAGGTCCGGGCGTGTACAAAGCTGCTCCGGGGCACTGCAGCTGAGGCTGAGGAGATCTGGATACCAGCTCTGGCAGGGCCAATCTGAGGCTACCAGAATCACTTTCGCCTTGTCCCTCCTCACCTTGAGTAGCACCTTGTGGATCAAGGGAAATGGAGGGAAGGTGTTCAGGAGGCCTGGGGTCCATGGCCTCGAGAAGGCATCCCCCTGCTGAGGAGGGCAGCATGGTACAGTCTCAGCTTGGTGTTCTCCCTGGAGGAAAACAGGTCCACCAACGGCTTGCCCCAACGGGAGAACAGATTGTAAGCTACCTCTGGATGGAGAGACCACTCATGGGATGTCTGATCTATGCGGCTGAGAGCATCCACCAGTTGGTTCGAGACTCCTGCCTCATGGATGGCAAGGAGATCCGCCTCCAACCGGCTGACGAGGGTCCAGATTCAGAGCACCTCCTTGCATAGCAGATGGGAGTGCGTGATGCCCTGTTTGTTGAAGTAGTATATGGTCGTGGTATTGTCCATCTGGATTTGAACGACTTGACCCCAGAGCTGAGGAGCAAAAGTTGACAGGGCCAATCTGACTGTTCTGAGCTCCAACAGGTTGATGTGGCATCAGGACTCCTCAGGGGTCCAGAACCCATGGGCCCTGTTGTCCCCCACGTGGGCTCCCCAGCCCATGGGACAGTCATCGGTCATCAGGATGACCGTCAGCTTGGGGTGGACAAACGGGATTCCTTCCTGCAATCGGTCTGGGATGGTCCACCATTGGAGAGTGTCCCACATCTTCTGGGTTACTGTGATCAGCTGGTCGAAGTGACCATATCGCTGAGTCCACTGGGTGGTCATCTCCTATTGGAGGGGGGCGCATGTGCACCTGGCCCAACAGACCACAGAGGTGCACGCCGCCATGTAGCCCAGAAGGCGCAGAAAGTCCCGAGCAGGACGCAAATGCCCAACCAGAAATGATTGGGCAAAGGAGGAGAGAACCTCTGCCCTGTCCGCCGGGAGACGAGCTCTGGCTTGAAGAGAGCTGAGCTCTGCCCCGATAAAGTCCATCACCTGAGAGGTCACGAGTTCCGACTTGGCCTCATTGATCAGGAGGCCTAGTTGGGATCAGGTTCGGAGGGCAAGATCCCTGGACCTCTCCACCTCCTGAAGGGATGAACCCGCTAGGAGCCAGTTGTCGAGACAGGGGTATGTCCTCGATGCCGTAGATGTGCTGCCACCACTGCAATGCACTTGGTGAAGACCTGAGGGGCCGATGACAGGCCAAACGGCATGGCTCGGAACTCGTACAAGGTCCCTTCGACCCTGAAGCAGAGGAACCGCTGGTGAGACAGATGGATTGGGACATCAAAGAATGCATCCTGTAGATCCAGTGAACAGAACCACATGTTTTGCTCCAGAGATGGTATGATCTGGTTCAGAGTTACCATCCGGAAGGTGAAAGACCTGTGAATTGATTCAGGTCATGGAGATCTAGGATGGGGTGCCAACCCCTATCCGCTTGGGCACCAGGAAGTACCTGGACACGAAGCCTGTGTCTGTAGGAGGATCCGGCACTAGAGCTACCGCCTCCTTGTGGAGGAGCTGAACAATGTCGTCCCGAAGGGCCGACAGTGCGAGCTGAGATCCTTTCCTCCCAAGGGGCGCGGGCTCAGCTGGGAGGGTACTGCTTGAATTCTAGAGGCAGTCGCTGGCCGACCACTTCCAGAACCCACCTGTCCGAAGTGATACCGGACCAGGCGGAAAGGAAGTGGCGGAGCCGGCCCACCACGGGAGGACCCAGAGCTGGCGTGATGGGTGTTGGGGTGGCAACCCCTGACCCGTCACTGAGCAGACTTAGAGGAGGAGGAGGCTCCTGGACCGGCACCTCGGCCTCCTTTACAGGGCTGTTGAGGACCCTGCTTGGGCCTGGGGCACCAAGCTTGAGCCTGCTGTTGCTGCTGACCACCTTGATAGGAGGACTGTCTAACCACAGGGGAAAGAGTGCAGAAAGGGCTTCTTCTTATGCTTCTGCTGGTTCTTGCCCAAAGAACCCTTTGCAGAAGTAGCATCCAAGGTGGCACTGGACTGCTCTAATCACTGGAGATGACCTGCCACTCCCAGACCGAAGAGGTCGGTGCCAAGGAAGGGCACGTCAGCTAAGTTGTGCTGAGTATCTACCAGAAAGGAGGATAACCTCAGCCAGGCCCTGCGGCGAGTGGCCACTGCAGCTGCTAAGGAGCAGGCACAGGAATCTCCAATGTCCAGGGCCGTCTGGAGCTGCTGTTTCGCAACAGCACAGCCCTGGTTATGGATCTGCCTCACCATGGTCTGCATGTCCACTGGGAGATGAGGGAGGACTTCACCTAGTGACCCCAAGAGGGCATGAGAGAAGTGTGCCATGATCACAGCTGAGCTGGCCTGACGTAGGCCCAAGGATGAGGCCGCATAAACCTTCCAGGCAGAATGGTCCATATTCTTGGACTCCTTGTCCAGAGGGCGGTGAGTGCCAGCTGAGCTACCCGTGCGTTTAAACACAGAAGCAGTCACAAGGCTCTCAGCTGAGGGATACTCTGTGAAACTCGCTAGGGACCCCATGGGTACTGTATACTTGCGGGCCATGTGGGCAGATGGAGCTGGGCAGGAGGCAGGATGTTGCCAAAGCTCAAGGGCCGGGCCAACAATGGCTTCGGCCACTGGAAAGGCCACAGTCAGGGTATCCCCCCTCGAGGATATCCGTGAGGGGGTATTCTGCCTTCTTTTGGATAGGCTCTAAGGGCATTCCAGTCGATTTGGAAATCAGCTGGAGGATGCCCTGACAAGAGGAAGGACCTTCCTCCAAGCCTGCCACTGATGACTTGTCATCCCCCGGATGCGAGTGCAGACCAGTGGTATCCGAGTCTGAGGAATCGGGATATAAAGGTCTCCCGCCTATATCTCCCTCGATATGCCGAGGGCAATTGGGGATAACAGTAATGGATAGACGATGGGGGAGGCCAGTGTCTGTCCAATCCTCTTTTGAGGGAGCCCCTCCCTGAGGCTGCTTAGGTGGTGGTTCCACCAAAATCGGTGGGGAGACCGAAACAGGCCAAGCTGGAATGCGTGCCGGCCCTACGGGTGGAGGAACCGAGATCTTCAGTTCTGGAGGGGTCGGCATCGGCCTAAGAGGCTGGGACCAAGTATTGGCTGGTGTTGCCGGTGGAGCCGGCTTCTGACCGGTCAGAATCAGCTGTTGCCACAGGAGATCCTCATAACGTCGATGGGGCTTCCGCTGAAGACTCTCTTCGTCCGAGGAGGATGAGGATTGGTGGACGCCTCTTCCTGGAGTGCTTGTGACCTTTCTTTGGTTTTTTGACCAAAGGGGTCCTGGTCCTCGAATGAAACCGAGGGTCGGCTCGTTCAATCGGGAGAAGCCGGAGTCGGGCAGAACCGAAGTATCATCACCTTTCCCTTGATCAGGACACCCGAGGGCTGGGTCTCCTCATCGGGAAAGGAAAGGAAAGGATAGGTGTCCTTTTCAAGGAGTCGGCGACCGGAGTTTGCGACAATGGCTTGATTGGGTCGAGAGAAATCTCGGCCAGTTCAGCCATTTCCTCTGCCTCAGTGCCTTGGCCTGACGGAAGGTTCGAGAAGCCGGTGGCCGAAGAAGCGATCTCGACCGAGACTTAGACCGCAAGTTCCTGAGAATTGGACCTCTCTCGGTCCTAGGAACGTCTTCTTCAGGATGAAGAAAACTTAGGGTCCTTGTCCCTTTTCCTAGGGCGGGAGGAGTGCGAGCCCGAGGGTGCCTCACCCCTGGTGGGGAGAGACTGGCACAGCTCCCAAAAGGACCCAGTGAAGGTAGAGCCAAGGTTAAGAGGCACGATAAAACTTCGGCTGGCCGAAGCTTGAGCAGTTTCCTCTTCGAAAGCTGCCATCTGGTCAAGCTGCTCGATGGATCCCATGGCCGTGGAAATCACCCATCTTGCCTCCTTCGATTTCACTGGTGGACTGCGAAGCTCCGGTCTCCCCAGTTTTAGGCACGCCTTGCGGTCGTCCAGGACGTTGGGATGGAAGGCCAGACAGATGGTGCAAGAAGTGGTGTCATGCACGACACCCAAGCAGTAGACACACGAGAGGTGGGGATCGGTGCCAAAATTTTCTCTCCGCAGGGACACCGGCGAAATCCGGGGGATGACTTGTCCTCCATGTCTGATGCGCTCAGATCAGTATCGTAAACTCTAATGAGTTTTAAAGAAAGCGATTGCGGTGAAAACCATTGTTGTGAATCCAGAGGCTGCGAACTGCAGAAGAAGCATGAGGGAACTTGAATCTTCCAGCGGAAAGGAAGATCTGGCGTCATGGGGTGGAGCCGAGGTATTTACCACCCGGGGGGGGGGGTAGGAGAAGCCAGCTTGAAGACTTTCTGGCCAGATTTAAAGGGGAAAGGGACATGCCAGAGCGTGTGGATGAACAACATAATCCACGCTCCTAGAACAGAAGCTTAATACACTCCTAGATTACTATGTAGAACAAAAGCTTATGTTCCTGAGACAAAAATACTAAGAGGGAGGCCCTTGCTCTCAAAAGTTGTCAGCGGGACACTTGACAGCCCAACAGGAAAGGGCACAAATCTCGGGCCTTAGGCCCTTCCCCAAAAGTCCCATACAATATTCTGTATCTCAGATATCCAACATATTTGTCCAGTTTTACTCCCAGCTATGCGCAGCCCCCCACATTCCCCAAATGACAAAATCAAAAACTTCCTGGGCACACTTAACCTCCCTGCACTCCTGAAAACCTTATCAGACTCGTTGGTGGCCCCAATCTCAAATTGAGAGATATTAATTGGTAATCTTAAAACAAACAAATGCCCTGGAGCAGATGGCCTCTCAGGGGAATTCTATAAAACATTCAAACAAGAAATTTCCCCTATACTCCACCGACTTTTCACCCAGGTCTCCCCCCCCCCCAAGGCCCCAATCCCTACATCCTGGCAATATGCAATAATTTATGGGATTCCTAAACCTTGTAAGGATCCACCCCTGCCTGGTTCCTACCGCCCTATCTCTGTCCTAAATACGGACTATAAAATACTGGCAGCTATACTGGCCCATAGATTAAAACATATTGCCCCCACTATCATTCATCAGGAACAAAGTGGCTTCATCCAGGGCCGACAAGCACAAGATAATATCAGACAAAGCATATGTTTAATTGAGCAGATTACCCAGCAAAACACCTTCCCTTTTTGTTAGTCTAGACGCTGAGAAAAGTTTTGACATGGTTTCATGGCCATTTCTAAGAGAAGTATTATCCACCTTCCGGTTTCCAGATCAATTTATAAATCTTATATTTAAATTCTACCATAGCCTCCAAGGATACATTAGATTGAATGGTCATATCTCACAAAAATTCTCCCTTCAAAGAGGAACCAGGCAGGGATGCCCACTCTCCCCATTACTATTCACCTAAAAGAACTCCGTGGAAAATCCTGCTCCCCTACCCCTACCCAACTCAACCTTAATGGGGTTGACACACAGGATCCTGCCACCATCGCTGAGGCCCTAAACTCCTCCTCCTTTTCGGACCTCTCCCATAGCCTCCCCCCGATGTTTCCCACCTGGCCCCACCCTACCCTCCCCGAAACCCCGAGCAGTGTCAACTCGCCTCCCTTTCGGCTGCGAGTCATCTCGTGCAGTGAGGCCATAGCCAACACCTGTTACAGCAATGACTCCCTTGATCTTAAACTCATTCGGCCTACTCTGGATGTCACTCTTCCCCACCTTACAAAAATCCTCAACCTCTCGCTATGCCGTGGTCAGTTCCCCTCTACCTGGAAAAGAGCCATAATCACCCCCATTCTTAAGAGCGGTGACCCTTCCAACACCAACAACTACAGACCTATTTCTATACTGCCACCCCTCTCCAAAGCTCTGGAAAAAATAGTCTCCGACCAGATAACTGAATACCTTACTAAATATAACCTTCTCAGCCAGGAACAGCATGGTTTCCGGACTGGCCATAGTACCGTCACTGCACTTGCGGAGTTCACCTCATTCCTCCATGAGGCCCTCGACCAAGGCTCAATCGCAGGGGCAGTCTACGTGGATCTGACCAAGGCATTTGACACGGTCAGTCACTAGCTACTGCTCTGTGTCCTTCCAAAGCTTAATGTGTCCCTGAGGCAATGGCCGGTTCAGGACTACCTCTCGGACGGTTGCAACAAGTCAGGATAAACACCACCCTCTCCACCTCCAAAACAGTTTGCTTTGAGGTCCCGTAGGGGTCTACTTGGCCCCTGCTTTACTCTTCCTTAACTCTCCCCAAGGCGTGTAGTGGTCATCTACTACTCTACACAGACGATGTGTACTGTATTGGAAACATTCTCAACCAAGCGCCTCCAACTGGCCTTACAGGGCTTTTTTTCGAACTAGAGAACTGGTTCATGGGCCACCGCCTGATCATCAACTATAAAAACGAAATCCATGATCTTTGCTCATCGTCAAAGCCCACATAGTCAGTTGGCCCTACTAATTAAGAACTCTCAAGGCGACCCGCTGGAACACGTATCAAGCTTCAAATACCTGGGCATCACATTAGACACCTCCCTCTCCTACCATAGTCACGCCCAACTCCTCTCCTCCGCTGTCAACTCGAGAGTGGGCATACTCTACCATCTCAAGCACTGCCTACCCCCGCAGGCTATGCTTCTTGCAGTCAACTCCTCCATCCTCTCCCTCGTTGACTACGGGATTGTTATATACGGCTCCACTGAACCCACCACGCTAAGCAGTATAAACGTAGCCTTGAACAAAGCATGCTGGCTAGTAACAGGCAGCGACCGACTTACCCACACCTGTGATCTTTATTCTTTGACTGGTTGGCTAAACTTCCAGCAAAGACTAAGGTACCACACACGCATCCTCGCAAAAAAGATACAACTTCAGATAGCCCCCAAAGGCCTACTCCCCATTATCAGTGCTGTCCTCCCCAGGCGCACCACAAGACTCACAACTATCCCTTCTTTTCGAGTCCCCCTTTGTAGAACATCCTAGGGCAGAGATCATTCCGCCACCGTGCCCCTCTCTGGCTCAATACGTTACCACCCCCTCTCTCACAGACCCTCAGCATCTCTCTTTTCAAAACGGGTCTCAAAGCTCTACTACTTGAGAGTGCTAAATGCACCTGTGGCTAATTTCGCAGCCCACTCTATTTGCTTCCTCGCCTCACACATCTCCTGACACAGGGCCTCTCTTGACCCCAAGTACCTGCACCCTACTAGTTTCTGTCATAGGATTTCTAGAATGTTGAGTAATTGCCTCTCTGTTTTAATAAGAGCAAACCTGTACTGCATTTGACAGTACTGAAAATGTATATACTGCCTGTTTTTGTTCGTCTTAATCTGTACATGTCCTCCTCCACCCCCTGTAACCGACGTGGAGCCTTTGCAAAAGAGTCTGTGACTCAAAGGTTTGTAATTCCGATTATATTCAATAAACAAAAACAATAAACAATAAAGAGCCTTTAGCCCAATCCATTCGGCTGGATAAAAACCTTCCAGGAATACAATTTGACACTATGGAACATGAATTAGCCCTTTTTGCGGATGACGTTCTAGTTTATCTTTCCAAACCTGACACCTCTCTTCCACACCTTTTTCAAAAACTTGTTATTTTCAGAATTAGCAGGCTATTCCCTAAATACAACTAAAAGAGAAGTATTAACCTATAACTACACGCCATCATTACAATTCCAAAATAAATATAACTTCAAATGGGACCTAACAGAACTAAAATATTTAGGCATTAAAATCCCTACTGACTTGAAACTTCTTTTCAGCCTTAACTATTCTTCCTCAATGAAGGCCCTCAGAACAGACATAAGGAGATGGACTATCCTCCCCCTATCCTTTTATGCCAGAAATCAAACGATTAAAATGAATGCCCTGCCCAGGCTATTATATTTATTTCAATGCATCCCATGTGCGGTCCCTACAAAGCTTCTTACCCAATGGCAACGTTAACGTACCCTTTCATAGTTCCTCTGGCAGGGTAAGAAACCAAGGCTCAAATGCCACCTTCTTATGTTGCCCAAATATTTTTGGGGTATAGCACTCCCAAATCTGTCTCACTACTAGAATGCTGTGCAGATGAGGCTGGCCCTCCTCTGGGGGAATTAATCATATACCACTCAATGGAAACAGATGGATCTCCTTAGAGCCCCAACACTCTCCCCGACAGCAGCCCTGTTCTCTCCCGCTCAACAGAAACAACAAATAGCAACACTTCCAGAAAGTTCCACCTCTATTTTGGAAGGTTGGAAAAGGGGATATTCCCACAGGTGCTATAATACCCATAACTGGAAATATGAGTGGTTTATAACAAATGCAGATTTTCCTCCTGTAAGAGTATATACTTAGTACACACTCCAAATGTCCCGAGGCTTCACCAAAACGCAGTTGTATCGTTTGCAGAGGCCCAAATTAAATTCAAATGGAATACAAAAGACCTACTTTATTATCTCCAGATCAGGGACTTTATAAACTCCCAATTTAGACTGCAAATCAATAAGCCCCATGTCCCTGATGACAGTAGCCCTTTCATCCAAATATGGACCTCTACTGAAAGTGACCAAGCAATTTTTTAATTATATAAATTTTTACTCTCACAACAGGCCCATTTAGCAGATGCATTAAAATTTAGGTAGGAGCAGGATTTGGGCTGCCCCCTTCTTCAGACAATTTGGCCCAAAATCTGGCAAATGACATGGTCTACTACGTTATCTCTGGGCTGGCAGGAATACGTTTGGAAGGTTTGCACCAGATATTTCCTGATACCCAGATTCCTAGCCAGTCGTAGACCAGGAACCTCTGCTGAATACTGGAGAATGTGTGGCACCACTGAGGCCTCACATGCCCACATATTTCTACACTGTCCCAAAATCCAGGACTTTTGGCAATCAGTTTCCCATCAGATAGGAAACGTGCTCAATCTTCAGGCCTCATTCCCCCCGTAAGTCTTTTGCTGGGTCTCCCTCATAGAGATTTGAAAGGCAAAGATCCCCAATATCTCTGGTCCTTACTTCTGGCAGCAGCCTACAAGGCCATAACCAAAAAAATGGTTACAATCAGAGTTACCAACAGTGGAAGAACGGCTGAGCATTATAAAACACACACAAAAGTTCGAGCAATAAACCCACAACTTACAGAATAAGACAGCAACCTATCAGAGCCAATGGACCAGATGGGACTTGAGAGACAGTCCTTACTAAGGGATCGGGGTCCAACCCAGGATGGATTTAGTACCTGCTCCCCCCATTGGGGGAGATCTCACTTTTAGGCAGCGTCCCCCTAGATGAGTCTGTTAATAGATATCTGGAAAATATACTCCCTATATTTTAATGAAATGTACAAGATTCTCCCCAAATTGGAATCTGGGAACTATTAAGTTCGTTTAAACAGAAATACCTTTAGCTGATGAGTTCTAAGTTGGAAGTTGTTCTTCCTTGTTAAGTTAATTTGTGTTCATTATTATTATTAGTTTTTCTTTTAAGTCCAAGCTACGCCACCAGTTTTTGTTTGATACCAGATAGGTACTGGACTTCAGAAGAAGTTTAAATAAAGAAACAAAGATTTGTATTCAACCATGGGATAATAGATACCTTTGACACCTGACATAGTAAGGTAACAATGGGAAATTAAATAACTTTGGTAGTCATCTGTCTGTAGTCAAATGGAAATGTATAATCCACTGTGAATTATGTTTAATGTGTCTACAATGGTATGTATTGATGTAAAAAAAAAAAAGTATAAAAAAATAAACCTCCAAACTTACTTTTTGGCTGCAGGAATCATGTTTAAAAAGACTTCATTGTACAGGAAAAGCAGTCCTGACCACACTGATTTGATATCAAATACGTGTGGAAATAGATAGAAATACTAGAGGAGGCAGACAAAATGACAATCAGCCTACACCACCACCACAGGCAAGAAATGAAGAGAAGACAACTTCAGCTTCCAATGAGGACCCTGCACAGCCTACCAATGTAGCGCTTTTGAAATCCATTCAGGCCATGGACTTAAAAATTGAATTGTTGATCTCCAGATTCATGGTGATGGAAGCCAAAGTCACTTGTGTAGAAGCAGAGGCAAAAGCAGCCACAGAAAAGGTCAACAAAGCATTTACAACTGCATCAGGACTAGTTAAAGAAAATACGATCCTACGTTGTCGCCTTGAACATCTTGAAAACCAAGCAAGGGCAATGAATCTTCATGTTGTGGGCATGCAAGAGACAGGGGAGGAGGAGAGGGAGCTTAAATCTTTTATGCGGAATTGGCTCACAGACTAGTTGCAGTTTACAGAATTCAAAGTAAAGAAAGCATATAGTTACCCCTCACCAAAACCTGGGAGCAGACCCTCCTTCTCGAACAATCATGGTAGTCATAATAGATGCTGGGGAACGTGATGAACTCCTACAACCCGTTCGTCATGCAGAAACACTTAGACATTTAAGCCATACTATGCAGGTCTTCCCCGATTTAAGCTACTCCACCAGACCCAGACATAAGGCTTTTGATGGGGGTTCAAACACACCCTTATGATGCCAGCCAGTCTAAAAATTTGCTATGGAAGGAAAGTTTGCCTACATGCTGATCCACAGGCAGCAGGGAAATTAGTGGCAAAGCTTTGAGCCGAATCAGACAAGCAACGTGAGCGCTCCGACACAATCTCTGACGAGGACTGAGTGAGCAAACACATAGAGTGTGGTGGAGAGGCGAGTACAGCACAGTGACTTTTTGTTGGACATTTTTACAAAGTTAAAATGTCTAATGTTTATTATTAAATACCCTTAGTTAGTGCTGTCTGGGGGACTGTTTGTTTCAGTTACATTGGGATCAGGTGGATAAGTGCGCAGCTCATGTACACTAAAATGGCGTCTCTGTCTACTGGAACCTCTTGGGGTGTAAGCTCACCACAGACAATTCTTCTACTCTTTCCCCTACCACGATACCATGGCTGTGCTAGTCAGTGCACTGGAATGGATCACAGAGACTACACCCTTGCGGTTCAATGTGGCATTTCATCAGGACAGTGCTAACTGTTTCCACCCTATAAACTTTCTGTGAACTGTTTGGACCATTTGCAATATCAGGGTCATTCTGGTTCAACAGACTTTTGTGTGCATGTTGCACTCTATAGGTGGGATATTCAGACTGCGCCAGGCTGTGGTGCAAGCCTGGGCGCAGCGCAACTGGGATGTGCCAGGACACTAACAGAGTGATATTCAACGGTGCTGCGCTGAATATCGCTCTGTGGCCACCCACATTGTGCATGGCGCAGTGGCACTGCACCAGCACAAGTGGCCAGAGAGGGGCGGGGGGATGCGCTAGCGCAAGTGCCATTGCACTAGGCGCATCAACCATGATATTCAAAAGTGCACATGCAAATGGGGCCATAATGCATGAAAGGCGCAAAGGGGCCATTTGCATGTCATTATGGCCCCATTTGAATGCAGGTGTGCCGATCCCTGGCGACTTGCGCCCTGCCAGGCTGCAGCTGTCGGGGACCGATGCCCTCTGTACAAGCGGCAAGGTGCCTCACTGCCCAATCACAGGCATAAGTATTGAAATAAGAGTCCATCTCTGGTGGTCCAGTGGACGCGCCAGCCGAGTACATGCGAAGTTTGTAATGAACATACCAATCCATCCCTGGTGGTCCAGTGGTACCCCTCCCACTAAGCCCCACCACCCGCTCCCCAGTGACCCGGCCGGGCGGCAGATCCCCCACCGCCTGCGGCTGACACAGTGAGCTATACACCATTGGGTCCACTGTGTGGGCCAATGGTGTACAGACTGCATTGTACTACAGTCCCATCAGGGACGTGAGTCAGTCAGCTGGTGGCGGGCGGTTGGGAAGCTGCCGCCCGCTGCTGACTGGGGGGCGGTGGTGGGAGGGGGTTACTGCTGGACCACCAGGGATGGATTGGTATGTTTTATTTTAAAACTTACGCACGCGATCGGGCTGGATGTGGTCCACTGGACCACCAGGGATATTGGACATTTTATTTCAATACATATGCCCGCGATTGGGCTGGGAGCGGTCCACTGGACCACCAGGGATATAGGACTCTATCATTTGATACATGTGCCCACGATTGGGCATGAGGGGGCGCTACCACGAAGGTGACGCCGGAGCTCGGGTGGTCACCCACAGCTGGCAGCTGCCGTGTTGCGCCCTGCAATATGGCAGCTCACCTGTGGGTGGCCAGTTGTGGCTCCTGTTTTATTTTGCTCAACTATGTGGGGCGCAGGTACGGGTTGTGCCTGCATCTGCTCAGCACATCCATGGCTGAATATCGGGATGTGCGGAGTGTGCATGGGCATGCCCCCCCACTTGCGCCGCATACATTACTGATGCACTCCGGCGCATCGGGATTTGTGCCAAGCACATTCCCCTTTTGAATATCACACCGGGGCACATCACATGGCTCCCCACCTACCAAAGAGGAATCCCACCAGCTCTTTACCAATAAGGGTACTCAATACTGGGGATAATCTGTTTGCTAGTAATTTGACCAGAATTTTGTAATCACTGTTAAGAAGTTAAATGGGTCATGCTGGCACAGAGGCAGGGCGTCCATCTGTGATGCCAACCAGAGTTCGGGAACAGACTCAGGACATCGGAGAGCCAGCCATGGTGAGAAAGACTGAGCTTCCTAGGGACTGCTCTCATTCTCCGGGGGGAAGGGGTAGTGTCTGGCACACTGCGGACCTCTGGCAGAAGCTGGGAGTTCCCTTGTGCCAGTGCTGTCAGCTGTGGAGGGGAGCGGGGAAGCCGTTCGATGTCATTGCATGTCCCCACCCCCAGGGTTCTTCCGCAAGCCAACAGAAAATTCTGGACACCCACACATGAGCCCTGCTCTGCCGCCATCCCCACTGCCACCAGTGTCCATGGGGGGGGTCCCGCTCTCGTGGCCCACCCTGGGAGGTAAGACAGAGCAAGATACAAAGGACCATGGGGAGAGGGCACCTGCCTGGTGGCACTACCCGGGGGGGTAAGCCTGGGCATGGGGGGACGACACGCTGGCAGGGCTGAGCTCCCTTCGAGGAGGGGGGTGCTGAACCATAAAAATAATAAGAATAATAATAATAAAAAAAAAAAAGTGAAATGGGTCAATAATTATCACAGCAAAAGGGGTCCCTGTTCTTTTTATGGATTAGGAAAATATTAGTGTAGCCCACCCCCTCCCTGCTGTCTGGGGTATGATGGCGGAATGTCCATGGGGGGGGGTTCACAGTAGAAACCAACTCGATGGCTTACACTGGGATCCTGGGATGCAGCAACCTCTGAGGGCAGGATGGAAAGAAAAAAATCCATTAGCAGCTCCAGTTGAGGTGACAATAAAATGCAACACATATAAAGCAACAAGCAAAGGATCCTTTAATGACAGTTAATATTTCCAGGAGCTTTACAGGAAAACATCCCATGGGGGGGTTCCTCCAGTATAAGACAGGAGAGTCCATTATATCAAAGTTCCAACTCTGTTCTCCAGTCCATACGCAGTGTCCATATCCAAGGGGCATGAACTGGATGACCCCTAAAAGCAGGCAGTACATACTTCACACTGAGCATTTTCAGAAAACCCCAGCACACTCCCAAAGGCAGCATTCACTTTGCTCCTAGGTTGTCTTTCTCTCTGACAGGACCCCAAACTGAAATGCACTCTACTTGGTCATAACTCCTCACCTTGAGTGACTGCCACACGCACTATGGGACATGTTCCCAAGGGGAAGTCTGTCACTCACCTCAAGTCACAATGGTGCAGAAGGCAGAACTGTATCTGAGGCCCTACACATTCCTTTCAGGTTACAGATCCTTGCAGCTTGGGCTCCTGGGGTCTCGGAGCTCTTGGTGGTAGTTTCCCACCAGGGACACGAAGTCCCAAACACTCTCTCTGCTCTGCCATCCATTCTGTTATGACTCGGACCCACAGAGGTTGCATAACTTGTCATCTTGCAGGCTCATGGAAGGGGGAAAAGGCTTGTACTCTACACAAGGCCATAACCACATCTTCTCCCCAGACCTTCTGTCTTCCCCAGCAGACTCCCCAAAATGTGATGCACCCAGCAGGCAATCTGCCACGCTCTTCCTATATCACCAACTCCTTCCCGCCTGTGTGCTCCCGCACTGGTAGAAAACCTAACCTCCCACCCAGTGCTCTTAATGCAGACAGCTCCCTGGAGGGGGAACATTTAACCCTTTAAGGGACTGGGCTGCTATACCCCAACCAAATATCCAACGATATACAAATTAGTACACTGACTCTGGCACTCTAACCCCAGAGGGGGGTTACATTAGCATTGTTCATATAGGCAGGGAGAAAGTGAGTAATGGAGGCTTCAGAAAATGTATTACGAAGGTGTTCACTAATGAGGGGCAAAGTATTTTATAGAGTGTGTTGGGTAAACCATCAGGACCTGGTGCACCTCTGGGTATATTAGAAATAACTAATTCCAGTTCTTGCTTAGAGATTGATTTATCTAAAGAATTCCAAGCTTCCTCAGAATGTTTTGGCAGGTTAATATTAGTCAGGTATTGATCGATTTCCTGGAGAGAGACATGCAAACTGGAAGAGTAAAGCTTCTTATAGAAGTCATAGAAAATAGCATTGATTTTACCAGGTTTGACTTTGACCAATCCTGAGACATCTCAAATTCCTGCAATAATACTTGCCCTCTGTCTATGTTTGAGTCTGTTTGCAAGCAACTTCCTGTTTTTTCTCTCCCAATTCCCAGAAACTCTGTTTGGCTCTAGACAAGCATATTCTATTTTTTCATTATACAAGGTATTAATATCATACTTTAGCAGACTAATTCGGTGGATGAGATCCTGATCTAAAATTTTACCTTTCTTATGTTTAGATTACAGTTTAGTCAAGGTTGTTTCTTTATCAGATGGAAGTTTAAGCCTATCCTTCTTTCTTTTAGCAGAGAATCATATGATTAAACCTCTAATGACTGCCTTGAAGGCATCCCAAACTACGTCTTTGCTAACGTCATCTGTCAGATTAGTCTGAAAGAAGAGTTGGACTTTTTGTTTAAGACAAGAAACAAATGTTTCATCCTGCAATAGGGAAACATTACATCACCAAAATTTCAGAGAAGGGTTATTGGGGATGGTGTCTAGAGAGAGTTTACAGCAGGGAAGGAAGGGAACATTGTTTAACCAGGAGTAGCACACTAAGCCGAAGCTTGTTTCCAGATGCGACCTGGGAGCACAAGGAAGTTAAGTGACATGCTCAGGATCACACAGTATGCACCTAGGCAGCTGTGGGATTCAAACCCAGGTCTCCAGATCTGCAGCTCAGAGCCCTAACCCACTGCGCTATACTGCCTCTTATATAGAGCATGATCTGACAGGGTAAAGTTATCAGCGTGGATGGAGATAATCTGTGAACATAGAGATGAAGAGGCAAAAATATAATCTATATGACTATAGGAATTATGATGGAGAGAGGGGGTATAATCTCTACCCTTAGGGTTAACCAATTTCCAGGAATCGGTGAGATTGAGATTCTTAACTGAGTTCAGGGCTGAAGAATTACCATCAGTTAGAGAGTATAAAGACTGAGATGATCCATCAAGAACTGGGTCCATGACAGTATTAAAATCGTTGCATAGTAGTACTTCAAAATCTGTAAAGGTTCAATGTTGAAGAGGATTTCTGAGAAGAATGTAGGTTGAGAGGAATTAGGAACATAAATATTGAAGAGACCATATTTTTCCCTTCAATTGAGCAGAGTAGGAGTTGCCATCTACCGTCATCATCAGATATATGATTTATTTCAGTAAAATTAAGTTATTTTCTGGTTAGAATCATCACCCCTCTTTGTTTAGAATTATAACAAGTGTACAAAACAGTCTTCACCCATTCTCTCTGCCACTTGTCAGCCTCCATAGGAATAAGATAAGTCTCCTAAAGACAGACAAGATTTGCTCTGTGATTTTTAAGGTGGGACAGAATTATTTTCCTCTTAATGGGGGAACCCAGACATTTAACATTCCATGTTATAACATTTAAAGGGGCCATGGTGGAGAGGTAACAAATAAGAGCCACATGATAAGAGTCACAGGGAATAGAAGGACCTTATACGAGATAAGGGGATACCCAAAGGAGTACTTTTTTTTTTTTTTACTTTATTTCTTTATCTCTCCTGTCTGTTCTCGGAGCCCACTCCTTCCGTCCACTCATTCCCCCATTCCACCTCCGTGAGATCTGCCCGTAGAGTGCCTCCTCTCTCCTCCTGCACAGTGGGGTCTGTCCCTCTTGGTGGTCCGGATGGAACCAGAGTGGCTTTCATCCAGGGCTGCCGAGAGGTGTTTTCCGTTTTCTCCCTGGTTTCCCCTACCCTCTGGGACGTCGAGCGGTAGGATGTACATCCCAAGTGGTGGCGTGCTGACGCATGCCAGACCTCTCATGCACCATCGACAAACTTCTCCGGTTCGACCGGATGCCTATCCCTTCAATTGTCGGTGGTGCTTCCACCGGGCACGGCGGGGATGTAGAACGCAGGATGCGTTTGGTCTTCCCACCCCTGAGGGAGGAGAGCATCTGTTGGGATGCTCGATCCTTCCTCCCTGCCGACCCCGGCCACCGAGTCCACGTTCGAACCGGGTGGCGGTGTAGCGCAAGGTGTGGCGCCCAGCGCCCCAGCCCCTCAGCGCCACTGGGCCGTTAGGGGTACTTTTTTGTAAGAAAACTTACATAATGAACTTGCTGGAAGCCATAGTGGTCCTCCTCAAATTTGCACCCATTTATGAATTTCAACAGGCTGGTGGCGCCGAGGCGCTAGACACCATACCTTCGCCACGCCGGTGACCCGAGTTCAGGAGCGAGCTCGGGTGCCGAGGGTTGGCAGGGAGGGAATGGATTGAGCGTCCTCAGGATGGCTCTCCTTTCCTGGGGGGCAGTACTGGGGATGGCTGGTGTCCCAGCGACCTCCGGTGGAGACCGGGGGCACTGCAGGATAGCGGTCCAGACAGTTGCGTAGGTTGAACGTGGCAGACACCTGCAGGGTTGTCATGCGCCATGGCGTCATTGCACACCACGCTCGGGGGGGGCGGAGAAATACCTAGAACCCCCCCCCACCGGTTGGATAGGTGAAGGCTCCACAGTGCCTGACCGCCACATGTCCGTAACTGGACCTCCGCCTCTGCCCCTTGAACTCCCTGTGGACCTAGAGGCCGGGGTCCTGTGGGGAGAGCTAATGACTTTGAGGAGGTTGGGGGTCTCAGTGGGTGGCAGAACGGCGGGCAAGCTAGTAGCCTGAGAGAGTTCCAGTCCAGTGGGGTGCCATAAAGAGAATCGAGAAAAGAAAAAAACAAAGAATTCCCTAAGAAAGGAACTTGTATTGAAATCTGCTTGCCATTGTTTCATGACCACTTAACTCTCTGTATAAAGTTGTGGCTTAATAGCCTTCTGTCTATTCCGTACGCTGATACACCTTGTTTATACCCCAATATCTGTACTTGACCTGGCTCCCCTTGAGTTGGTGAAATCTATGTATCACTAGAATGGTCTTTGTGTTTCAATGTTTTGTATACTTGTTTTGTTATTGATGTGGAACCTGTGGAATAAAGCACTTGTGCTCAAAGGTGTTAACCGATCCTCAAAATAAATAAAATAAAACACACTCATACAACATAGAAACATAGAAATTGTTGGCATATAAGGCCCACCTGGCCCATCTAGTCTGCCCGTAAACCCTTGTACTGGATTACTGCTTCCGACCTACCCACTGCTGTACCTCTATGGTTCCCCTATGCCTGTCCCAAGCATGCTTGAATCCATCCACAGTGCTCACTCTCACCACCTCCTGAGGTAGACCATTCCATGCATCCACCACCCTCTCTGTGAAGAACTTCCTCACATTCCCTCTTAACCTCCCACCTTCCAATTTCATGTCATGCCCCCTCATTCTTGTGCTCCTCCTGTATTGGAAAATGTCCCCCCCCACCACACACACCTTGTTTATACCCTTGAGGTACTTGAATGTTTCTATCATGTCCCCTCTTTCCCTCCTCTCTTCCAGCAAGTTAATATTGAGGTCCCTTAATCTCTCCTCATAAGTCTTGTATTGCAAGCCCTGTACCATTTTAGTCGCCGTCCTCTGGACTGTCTTCAGCCTGTTAATATCCTTATGAAGATGCGGCCTCCACAACTGCATACAGTACTCCATGTGAGGCCTGATCATGGTTTTATATAATGGCATCACTACCTCCCTCCTTCTGAGGGTGATACCCCTGCCTATGCACCCCAGCATGCTACTGGCCCTCCCAGCTGCCTTAGCACTCTGCTTTGACACTCAGTAAAACAAAGTCAGGAAGCATATAAATAAAGCCAAACCAATTAAACCGAACATATTTCTCAGCAATTGATGTCTGCCTGACATCAGTGGTGGGGAACTTGATGGAGAAATTACTTAAAGAATTATCAAGTACCTTGATTCAGATGACCTCAAGGATCACAGACAACATGGTTTCACTGAAAGGGAGATCATGTCAAATGAACTTAGAGTTGTTTGACTGGGTGACCAGAGTGATAGATCAGGGTGGGGCAGTGGATGTGGTGTGCCTAGACTTCAGTAAAACATTTGACACTGTGCCACACAGAAGGCTTCTGAACAAAATGAGAGCCCTGGGGGTGGGACCAGAGGTGGAGAGATGGGTGAAAAATTGGCTAGAGGGAAGAAGGCAAAGGGTGATCATTAATGGAGTTCCATCAGGGGAGGGAAGGGTGACTAGCGGGGTACCACAGGGGTCAGTACTGGGTCTGACCCTGTTCAATATTTTCATAGGGACATTGTGGAAGGGCTTGAGGGGGAAGTCTGTCTATTTGTGGATGACGCAAAGCTCTGCAATAGAGCAGACACTACTGATGGGGTAAAAACAATGAGAAGGGATTTGTACAAACTAGAGGAGTGGTCAAAAGTGTGGCGGTTGAGCTTTAATGCCAAAAAGTGCAAAGTTATGCACTTAGGGAGTAGAAATCTAAAAGCAGAGTACAGGATGGGTGGTCAGATACTGGAAGCGATAGAGCAGGAGAGGGACCTTGGTATAATCATATCTAAAGATCTCAAGGTGGTTAAGCAATGCGAGAGGGCAACAGCAAGGGCCAGTTGACTGCTGGGATGCATAGACAGGGGTATTACGAGCAGAAGGAGGGAGGTGGTGATGCCCTTGTACAAACAGCTGTTGAGGCCACACCTTGAATACAGTGTCTAGTTCTGAAGACTGTACCTCAGAAGGGACATGGATAGAGTGGAGAGGGTCCAGAGGAGGGCAATGAAAATGGTGTGAGGACTCAGCCATTTGACATACGAGGAGAGGCTGAAAGACTTAAACATGTATACCCTGGAGCAAAGGAGGGAAAAAGGGGACAGGCTAGAGAACTTTAAGTACCAAAGGGGTATAAACAAGGTCCTGGATGGCACTATACTCCAGAATAAGAGGCTCTCAAGGACAAGGGGTCATGACATGAAGCTAGAAGGGGGAAGATTCAAGGGAAACATTAGGAAACACTACTTCACAGAAAGGGTAGTAGATGGATGGAATGCACTCTCTGAGGAAGTGGTAGGGGCCAAAACAGTGATGGGATTCAAGGTTCCTTGAGATAAGTACAAGGGAATTCTGGAGGGGGGTTGGAATTTCCCAGATCACTGAAGGTCCTTGGGTAACATGGAGATAGAACACTTGGGCAGACTAGGTGGGCCTGGAGATCCTTACCTGACAACAAGTTCTATATTTCTGTGTGTGTTTCTATGTATTTATTTGCCCAACAGATGCGGAACTGCAGACAAATTAGCAAACAGGTTCCATGAAGTGCCTAAAAGATAACAATAAAACCCCAAGTCTAACTTTATAAGTATTAGTAAAAGTTAATAGGATATTGAACATCTGAAGTAACAGCATTTCAAAACTCATGACAGCAAACTTGCCGAACAGCAGAAGAAACAACCAACTTGTCATCAAGTAAAATTAAATAATGAAACTAATCCGGACAAAAAATCTTAATCAAAGTACGGAGGGATAGAGGAGGGGGAAAGACAGAAGACGTGGGGATGGGAAGAGGATTAAGGATGGGGGGGAGGGTAAGTATGTTTCTCCTGATGAATCAGAATGTGTAGCTTGTGCTGGCCATAGGCAAAAGAGAAGAAAACCTAACATCAGGAGGTGGTTTCCAAAAGCTACATCTGCTCAAGATGTCCTATTGGAGAGCAATATTAATTTTGTTCCCATTAATCATTTAATGAGAGGACCAAGAAAGTCATTACTTTATCATAACTTTCTCTTGGTGCTGCTCAATACAGCATTTGAGGGAAGGGACAGAAATGGGTCGGCAAGATCACCCCTTGTGACAAGGGGTTCCTAACTGAAGCATGAAACACATTTGTCTAGAAAAGAAAGGATGAACTGAGCTAAGCAAGAGTACACATATACAGTAGCAGTCAGAAGTTATACATTATGTTGTTGGGGTGGGGGAGGAAGGCGGAAGGAACGAAGGAAAAAGGGGGAATGGAGTCGAAAGTTATCAGTGTATAAATATTTATTTCCTACCCAAGAATAAATAATTTAAAACATCATAAATAGTTCAGAATGAAGCCATATTAAAAAAGCAGTGGGTTCACAGTTAATGAAGTAAAATATTAAATGTAATTGTTTAAGGTTTCCCAGATGAGCGATCCAGAAAACCCAACATATGCAGAATCAGAAAGTAGGATAATTAGAGAATGAGATTAGAGAATGACATTATATGAAAGACTTTCAGGTTTAAATTGAGGGGACTGCAGTGCCACATATGAAGGCTAGCCCTGGCTCTATAAAAGTACATAGCTGCAAGCTTTCACAGTCAGGTGGGTGTTTGGATTTCAGGAGGCATAAAATAGGCCATAGTGTCCATAGGACTGGATCGGAAATTATATTATCACCATCACAGGAAGAGCCTGAAGAGTCTAAAGACTTCCTGCTGCCCCACACTGTGGCTCCTGGCTCTACTCTTAGCTGCTGGCTCCTCAAAGGATTTATTCATTGACTTGCTTTTGGCTTTAGAGTATACTCCTGCTTTTCCCAGAAATGGTGTGCCATTTGGAATCCAGATAGAACCATTGAGGTTTAGGAGTACTACATTTTAGTTTATTATTCAAGGAGTATTGAACAGTTGAATTTGAAGCCTGGTCTTTGTAGTCTGAATTGGCTGCCTGCACCTAAAGCAGACGAATTCCTGTCTTCACAACACTGAGGACTGTTAGACTTTATGTTTGGACTCTGAGAGGTATTTGGACTCTGAGAGGTAATGTTGGGCCAAGTATTTTGGACAAAGTCCCAAGTTTTTGTGCTGTCTGTAAAGGAATAACATTTCCCATTTGTGGAAATGTAGAACATAGCAGGATATTTAAAATAGTGAAGTATCCCCAGTTTCTGTAAAGTGAACCTAATGTTGTCAAATTCTCTGCAACGTCTATTTCAGCCAAAAAATCTTGAAACAAGAAAAGTTTGTGTCCATTCCATTGTAGACTTTTGCTGTCTTGCCAGCTTTCAAATATTTTATTTGACTCAGGCAAAAGTGAGGAGGCAGTATAGCACAGTGGTTTAAGGCTCTGAGCTGCAAATCTGGAGACCTGGGTTTGAATCCCACAGCCCCCACTTGCATACTGCGTGACCCTGAGCAACTCACTTAACTTCCCTGTGCTCCCAGGTCGCACCTGTAAACAAGCTTTCAGCTTAGTGTGTCTCTCCTGGTTAAACAATTAAAAAAAAGAAGTAGAGAATGCCATTCACAAATTAGCAAATAAAAAGGCACCTGGGCCTCATGCAATCCCAGGTGAAATCTTTAAAGAACATAGTACTATTTGGATCCCAATACTTACAGTACACACCACTTTAACACGTGCCTAAAACAAAAATATATTCCAAAGTCATGGAAAACTAATATCATTATCCCAATACATGAAAAAGGATCTGTTTATGATCCAGCCAGTTATCATCCTTTTACTCTACTAGACATAGTTTCAAAAATATTTATAAGAATTATTTTAAATAGAATTATGAAATGGGTGGATAATAAGAAACTTTTTTCTCCTTGTCAAGCAGGTGTCAGATCTGGGTTTTCTACAACAGATAATACCTATTGCTTCGTATATTTAATGGAAAAATACAACTGTTTTAAAAAATGAAACTATATGCACAATTTGCTTATTTTAGCATGGTGTTTGATTCTATTAATAGGAAATTATTATGGGAGATCCTAACACAGAAAGGAAAGGATCACTCATTATTTGCCCCTGTATATCAATTATATAGAGACACAAGTACATCAGTAAGATATGACAACAAAGGTGCTTTAACAGACCCTTTTCCCACTAATCGAGGTGTGAAGCAGGGCTGCTTACTGGTGCTGATACTGTTTAATATCTATATAAATGATCTCTTACAGTTTGAGGAATTACGATCAACGTGATTCACCCAAGATAAATCAAACACCATGCCATGCACTTGTGTATGCAGACAATGTTATTTTATTTTCATTATCACGAAGTGGGCTACAGAAAAAAATTAATAGGTTTAGAAAACAATGTGGCAAATCAGGTTTGAAGACAAATATGAATAACACAAAAGTAATGATCTTGTGATCTAACCATTATAAGGGCTCTTTTTTTAATAAGGAAAAAATAGAAATAACAAAAGAATATGTTTACCCGGGAATACATATCACCCAAACACTAAATGGACACAACACTTTATTTATGTTATTTTATTTATTTTAGTCTTTGGTAACCGTGTAAGGCCCACTAGGCACAATTGCCTGCGTTCAGGGGCGACCTGGGAGCACTGAGCTGTTAAGTGACTTACTCAAAGTCACACAGTATGCAAGCGGAGGTTGTGAGAATCAAACTCAGGTCTGGTCTGCTGGATGTATCAAGTTCGTTCACACCTCGTTCCTCTACCCTCTAGGTTATATTGCCAGCCCTTTGTGCAGCAAATAAAAACAAATTGTAAAAGCATTGCTTAAATGTAATCACAATTATGAAGGAAATACTTTGGATGCTGCTCTTAAAGCAGGAGAAATTAAACTTAACCCTGTGCATGGGTGCATGCACGAGCACTGGACGGGATGGCAGCTTAGCAGAAAGCCCCACTAGCCCACTGACAATAATCCTAACCCATCTGCAAACGGGTACCAGTTAGCTGGCCACCAAGTGGTGAATCTGCTGCAGAATTAAAGTCTCCGATGAACCTCACTGGAGTTGTCACCATCGGGACTCTGGATTGGCAAATAACTTACAGAATTTATCTAATGTTCCAGACCACCAAGAGGGCCAAAATAGCCACTGCGGATGACAAAGAAGCACTAATGACCGCGAAAGAAGGGATGGAGATCAAAATGCTTCTGCACCAGGTACTGCAGGAAATATCGATGTTCAAACTGTCCATAGGTGACCTACAAGACAGAGTACAAACTTTAGAGCACCACCAAAGGGACACAGACTCTTACCTCACAGGCCTGGAGGAAAGAGACACACGCCGAGAAGCCCGACTTTAAGATGTAGAGAGGATGGTCGGCTTATTATGGCAGCGGGCAGAGGACTCTGAAAACAGAAGCCGGCACAACAACCTGAGGATCCTAGGCTTCCCAGAAGGGTCTGAAAAGAAAAATGCAGCTGAATTTTTGCAAAAGGTCCTCCCAAAGCTGTTCAGATATTCTTGGAGCCCCACAATGGAAACAGAACGGGCACACTGAATGCTAGCCCCCACACCCAAATCAGGGCGGCACCCCCTTCCCTTTGTAGTGTCCTTCCTCAGATACACAGACAAAGAAAGGATCTTCACCTGGGCAAGGGAGAAAGGATGCCTGAACTGGGGTCACAAAATCATGGTATTTAGTGATTTCTCCACAGAACTCGCAGAAAAACGGAAAGAATACATCCCAGTAAAAAAAAAAAAAGTGCTGCAGGAGGTGGGAGTGCCTTATAACTCCAATACCCAGCCAAACTCAAAGTGACCAGGAATGGAGCCACACATATATATCTGAATCCCCGAGAGAAGCTGCAAATTTTGTCTAGAGACAATGGCCAGTAAAAGACTCCTTCACCCCTCCCCGGAGTGCAAGAAGCAGACACACATGCCACAATGACTGTAAGCCTAATGCAGACAAATGGCAGCACTCGACCCACTAGAGAATCACTAAAGATCAGGAGGAAATGGAATAGCAACAGACCTGCACAAAACAACTTAGAGAAAAAGGGGGGAAGAGAAATAGACAGCACTCATCAAGTGCCAGCAAAGAGAGCAACCCTAGCCTCAGCTTTGCTTCACAGGACTCCGCCAGTGAATCCAATTCTAAATGACCAAAGCAAGAACAGGAAAGATCAGCACATTCCCCACTCCAAAGACACCCGCAACCTGGGACACAACACCTATATCCAGTGCAAGATCTTACCCCGACCCACAACACTAACTGGGCAGATGCATCAGAGACCCAAGAAAATGGCCTGATACAACCTCAAGGGCTGCACCAGGAGATGGGAGAACAAACAACACAATGGCAGCCAGACCCAAGCGCTAGCAATAAACAAGAATAAAACAAGACTACCACAAGAACTCTCAATGACAACTTGTGCAACATTTTTTACCCTCCGACTCAATATATATAGGGAAGGTACCATGATGCACCCATCTAGATGCAGGTTAGTGACTTTGGTGCATTCAAGCCCCCCAAGCTCACTCCTCCCCCTCCTAATAAGACTGGTACACCCCACCTCCCAGGACAAATTAATATACCCAAGTACACAACCGGCCAAACCACCAGATTCCCCTCCCCAACACACACACACACACACACACACACACACATATATATATGTGGGGTGACAGTGACCTGGAAACGAGCTGGACAAGGCAGCTCAGGTTAAAGGGGGTAGGAAGAAACTGAAACATAAGAAAAATACTGGTGAAACAGCCCTTTTACTGCGTACTACATGGCGAGATAGAGAATGGCCTCCACAGGGGATGGCACTGCATACTAAAAGGAAATAGAAAGGGTATAGCCAAGAATCAAGAAGTTACTACAAAGCCCCACTGCTATGACCTTATTTGTAAGCTGTCAGCCCACCAGCAGTCGCCGACCAAGCCCCCCCACAAGAATATCTGAACCTTGGATCTGCCAGGGATAAGAATAAGAACACGCCTTAGGCAGGAGAAACAGGAGATAGGATACGGTAAAACTAACCAAATGAAACAGGGACAAAGACAAACCCACCAGTGTGTCTACATAAAGGGAGGAGGAGGAGGATGGGGCTGTAATGGAGGCACTTTCCTAAGCTGGCTTCACCATCAAGGAAACCTATTAGTTAAATGGATATGTTGTCAAACCAGTCTCTGATTGCATGCATGCAGGTAATGTGATGGGACATCACACAGAGGGGAAAATGTGTCCGAAAGATCAAAGGATTGTGCAGACCTAATGTTATAGCAGGGAAGACTGGAGGATAAAAGTCTGGCGAGCTCCCATTCACAAGCAATAGCAGACAAAAGAGCCCAGACTTAATGCATGCAACTGGGGTGTCTCTCCACGCCAACCAAAGCTCCAAAACTAACCGCTACCCTGGGACAAGGGAGACAAGGGGAGGAGAGAGAAAGGGAAAGCTGGGAGGTGGGCGAGGAAAGAAAAATGAAAATGGTGGAGGGTAGAGAAATGTAAAGAGAACAGCGCAAGACCAATAGCACACCGGGAGAAAGAAACCTGATACAATTAAAGAAGCAATGGGAGAAACCATGAGACATAGGAAGGATGGATAGAGGAGAGCTCAATCTCTAGATGTACAAAAGAGGCATACAGACCCATGATCCCCCTCTCCCAAATGAGAAACAGTGGGAGACCCTCGGGACTATAAGGGATTAACTAGATCTATACCCCACAGAAGCAGACATGGGAAGAAGGGAAAAGAAATACAAACAACAACTCACATGCACAATTAACTGAGAGGGAGGGAAGAGGGATGGGCAAGAAACAGGCCAATTACTGGGAGGTTTCAACAGTGGTAAATTACACAGACGCTCAAAACCGAATGCTGGAGCTGCCTCCCAGCTCCTCCGCTCAGCAACAGAGCAGAATGTGAAAGAATAGGATAGAGGGACCCCAACTACCAAAAGAGGTTAACCTCACAAAAGAGGGGTAGATGGAACAAAAACAGACTTATACTTATACTGGTAACAGGCAACTCTCCAGGAGAGAAAACCAATATAAGACAAACCTACTAAAAATTAGTGGACAGACACTTAGAAACCAGTGGCAGAGGCAGACGGGGACCAATGGCTAGTGGTCCCAAGATATAACAAGAACCAAACTCAGCACAGGGGCACAGGTCAGGCAGGTCCGGGGGAATGGAAGTCCCGCCTGCACATGGACCTGAGCCCCGGGAAAGAAAACTAAATGGAACTAAACGGAATGCAGGGAAACCCATATGGAATGGGAGCCTGTTCTCAGGGGTAGTGGCTCAGCAGGTAGCATACTCGTCTCTGGGGACAGGAGATCAGAAGTGTTGTGGGTTCTATCCCCATATCATGCACTGGGGTTAAATCCCAATACTGACACTGTAATGCAGCAAGAGGTGCCATCTTTCAGATGAGACGTTAAAGTGAGGTCCCATCTGCCTGTTCTGGTGGTAGTTCAGGTGGATGTCAAAGATCCCATGGCACTTCTCGAAAAGAGTGGCGGAATTTCCTGGTGCCCTGGCCAAATTCCAAATTTGGAGGCAGTATAGTGCAGTGGTTTAAGTCTCTGAGCTGCAAATCTGGAGACTTGGGTTTGAACCCCACAGCCCCCACTTGCATACTGTGTGACCCTGAGTAAGTCACTTAACTTCCCTGTGCTCCCAGGTTGCACCTGTAAACAAGCTTTCAGCTTAGTGCGTCTCACCTGGTTAAACAATTGGAAAAAAAATAAAAAATTCCCCCATTCACTAAAAATACCACCAACAGCTTAATCTGGTTCAAGGACAGTTGGCATTCATCTGTATCCCTCTCCCCCAGGTTGCGCCTGAAAATAGGCAAAATTTATCTAGTGCACTTTCCCGGTCAACAAAAACTAAATAAAATAAAAATAAAATAAAAACAACCCAAGATAAGATCATTGCAGGCTAAACATGGGAACTCTAGAACTGCCAAAGAATATGGCTAGCACACAACTGAAGTTCGTCTCCTGGAATGTGATGGGGATAAATTTCCCTGTCAAGCACAGGAAAATACTTGATCACCTTAAGAGACTGGACACAAAGGTGGACTTCCTGCAGGAGACACTCCTAAAGAAGCCAGAGGCTGACAAGCTCAAGTCAGGCTGGGTGGGGCAGATATTCAGTAGCTTTTACAACAAAAAGAGTCTAGGTGTGGCAATACTAATACATAAAGACATTTCTTTCCAGTCAAACAAAATAATGATGGACAAGGAAGGGAGCTACCTGGTAGTGACAGGAGCCATAAATGGATAGAGTATCACACTCTGCTGTGTCTATGCCCATAACCAACCAAAGACATTCTTTTTCACTGCACTCACCCAGCAGTTGGCAGAGGTGAGTGAAGGGCAGACACTGATAGGAGGGGACATGAACCTAGCTCCCGACAGTATCTTAGACAAAAGTAAACCACCTACTGGCCTCAAGCAGGTCCGGGGCTCTGCTATCAGCAATATGGCAGCCGAAACGAGCTCTGTAGATGTCTGGAGGATACTTCACCCCATAGAGCGGGAATACACATTCTATTCCGCCCCACGCAACACTTACTCGAGAATAGACTTTGGCTAGCCCCAGCACAATGGCGAAGGGGAATAGGAATGGCCACTATAGAAGACACACTCATATCAAATCATAGCCCCGTAACCTTGATGTTACTGCCCACAAACTCCACCCCTGAAAGTCAACCAGCATGGAGACTTAACACCTCCCTTCTGAAAGACCAGAAGTTCTGCGGACAAATCCACAGAGAGATTACAGGCTTCCTAGAAATCAACAAACCCAGAGACACATTCGTGGCAATGTGCTGGGATGCCCCTCAAAGCATACATAAGAGGTAGATGCATATCCTACGCTGCAAAAATTAAAACAGCAAAGGAGAAAGACCTCCAGGAACAATCGGCCAAACTCAAAAGACCTGGAGAAAAATAGAGAGAGACAGGCTGCAGTTGCAAAGAACTGCTAGCACAAATCATAGGATTGAAATACAAAATTAACATGCATTTCCACCAAAAGGCCGAATTCGCCTTCTTCAGAATGCAGCAGGCCTTCTGGGAATCTGGGGAGAAACTAGGAAGTCTTCTGGCCCACCAACTGAAAAAAAAGAAATGAAAATCAGTCCTATCAAACTGCCCACAGGGAAGCTCATCACAGGAAGCCAAGAGATTAACTCGACCTTCAGAGACTTCTACAAAGCATTATACTCCTCCAAGGTTACACCCCCCCTGAAGAGGAGATAAGGCAGTTCTTGGACAAGTTACACCTACCAGCCCTGACATGGGAACAGGACAAAGCCCTAGAGCACCCCATCACGGTGCAAGACCGAGCAAAGGCTTTGGGGACCATGACAAACAGCAAGGCCCCAGGAATGGATGGCTTTCCTGCGGAATTTTACCAGGCATTTAGAGAGGTACTCCTACCCCTGTTGCAGGACACCCTAGAAGAAGCTCGAAAGACAGGCACCCTCCCACCATCACTGAGATCGGCCAGAATCTCCCTAATCCCCAAACCAGAAAAGGACCTGCAAATTTGCAGGAACTAAAGGCCGATCTCCCTCATTCCAGTGTACTGCAAGATTATCGTCAAGACTTTGGTCACCAAGCTGAGAAAAGTCATCACCCTACTAGTAGACGTGTATCAGATGGGGTTCGTACCGGGCTCACAAGGCTCTGACAATACCAGACGCCTTACTAGCCTGATATGGAAAGCCTCCCAATCCAATTCCGGAGCAGTCCTACTATCACTGGATGTGGAGAAGGCATTTGACAGAGTAGAGTGGAAATTCCTAACTAGTACACTACATAGATTCAGTCTGGGCCCCAATCTCAGACACTGCATCTCAGTACTATATACTGGAGCACAAACTAGGGTAATCACAAATAGGATTGCATCGGAGGAGTTCCCCTTAGGAAGAGGGATGAGACAGGGCTGCCCCCATTACCCCTCTTGTTCATCCTTATCCTGGAACCTCTCTTGCAGGGAATCCGGCAACACCCACAGATCCAAGGGGTACACATGGGGGAAGAACACAAAGTCATGGCATACAGCAGATGACAACATGCTCCCCCTCACCAAACCCGAGATATTGTATCTACACCCCACCTAGTCAAGCTGCTGTGAGAATACAGAAACCTATCAGGACACAAGGCCAATATAGCCAAATCCATGCTTCTCCCCTCACACCCATCAGCGACCTCAGTCCTGGGATTTCCCTTGGGCATGAGCATTGCCCAGAAATCAATCAAGTTCTTGGGGATTAACTTCTTGTGGGACCTAAAGAGAATGGAGTGGCTAAATATCACCCCTCTCCAAGATGAACTGCTTAAAAACTAGAAGAGATGGAGCCATCTACATCTATCGCTCTGGGGCAGAGCACATGTGTATAAGATGATGGCGGCCCCCAAGATACAATATATCCTAGTTGACATCCACATTCCCATGGCGTCCAAGTTCATTACATGCCTCCATGAAGATATGCTCTCCTCCTTCTTCTGACAGGGGACATTGAGGGGCCTCAGCCACAAAAAACTAAGAAGTACAGCAGTCAAAGGAGGATTTTACCTACCAGACATCTGTCTTAAATGCCTAGCGCAGACAACTCACACACTAGCTAAGGCAGAAATGGCAAGCACCAGTAATTGCCAATACAAATGGATCGGATGTGAGGAAAGTATCCTAGAAGGACCGTTGGTGACTTCCATTTGCTTCAATAAGGGCTCTGGAGTGGGGAAAGGACACCCTACGATAACATAACGCGGTGACAAACTGGCGACAAACAGCCAAACTCTTGGGTTGAAGCACACAGAAAATTGAGGGCCACCCGGCCCGGTGGCGCAGAGGGCTGAGGCACTGGCGCCTTACCTCAAACCACGTCGGCGACCCGGGTTCGGGAAGGAGAGAATTGAGCATCTGTAAGACTGCTCTCTTCTCCTGGGGAGGGTAGTGGACTGTATTGCTCTGCAGTGACCTCCGGTGGAGACCGGGGATGATGCAGACGCAACACAAGGAGAGAATGTCACCAGAAAATGGAAAATGGCTCCGCATTCAGCCGGATGATGGCTGCTGGTGGTCCGATGCTGTCAATGTCCTGGAGCCATCCGTCTCTCAACAGTACCTTGGAGCCAAGTATTGCGCTGGCCTGTCTCTGTTGCCCTCCCCCCTTGGAAGAGGGGGTCCCGCCCGGCGAAGGGTTATGCCAAGTTACCCTGGGTATGACTGCAATATAAGAGACGGGGGCCCGGGAACAGGACGGATCAGATGCAGACTTGGTACAGCCTGAAGGAGTGGCTGAGGTGGGCAGCACGTAGGGGGCAAACAAAAAAAAAAAAAAATCTAGGGCCTTCCCGCTCTGGAAAAACCCTCTCCTTCGGCCTGAGGAACCATGGTCGACTGGTAGGACTGGGCCCGAAAGGGCATACAGAAAATCCACCATGTGATAGATGAAAACACCGGGGTACTACATTCATTCCAACAGCTCCAAGACAAGTATGGCCTCCCAAGGCAGCACCACTGGAGGTACCTCCAGATGAGGCACACCCTGTCATCAGTATTGGGCCCCTCATTACAAGGCCCCAGTGCCCACCCACTGGACAGAACATTTCAATCACAATCCCCAGCACAGGTAAAGGCAGCAAACTGTCTTCTAATAAACATAAGCCTGGACCCACCTGACACCACCAGGAAAAAATGGGAAAAGAAGCTGCAAGCAGAAATTTCGCAACACACCTGGGACAGGTGCTGAAGAACCCTAAACACCAGTGTTAAAGACCCTAAAAATAAACTGGCATAACAGAAAATACTACTGAGGTGGCACAGAACACCCAAGGACCTCCGAAGATAGGGACTCCTCGCATCAGCGAAATGTTGGTGATGCTAGACGCAAGAAGGGACTCTGACTCACCCGATATATACCTGCCTGAAGCTTTCCTCTTATTGGGAACAGGTGCAATGGGCATGTCGGGAAGCAGCCACAGAAAACTTTACTCTAGATAAGGTCTGGGCAATGCTGGGCATCCCACTAAGTCTGGAGGAATGGAGGACCAAAGAAGTCAGCAAACTCACCACGTGGGGGATTGCAAATGCCCTAACCACGGCAAAAAAGGCCATACTCCGACACTGGAAAAACCAAAATCCCCACCAACACAAGAATGGTTAACCAAACTAGGCAAAGCAGCCAGTTTCGAGAGAGTTCTTGCAGTTGCAAGACACAAAGAACAGCAATACACAAACAGCTAGGACAAATACATTCACTCACAGTACTGCAAGATACCGTCCGGACACTACCTCCCTGACTAATTACACCATAACATACCCACTGCCATTAGCACATAACAAGTTAAGTGCTTGTCAGCCTAACAACCAGGCCCACCATCACAAAAACAACCTAGGGACCAGAACATACACAGACCTATCACCCCCATAGCTTCACAGACACAATGGCATATGGGCCCACCCTGCATTCCCAGCAATCACTATCATACACTGGCAATATGTCACTTACTGTACATTTTGATACAATGTTACTTAAAGAATGTTTTCCAGAGTTGTACTTCCAAGGGGGACATCCCCTGGCTAGTTGATCTGACAGTATGAATGTAAAGTCCTTGTAGGGCTGCTGTACATACACATATCGTTCGACAATCTCTGTATCATGTCCTGTTATGTCTATTTTTGAAAACTCAATAACACTTTATTATATATATAAAAAACCAAAAAGAAACTTAACCCCATGGTGTTATGTGGAGCAGAGGTCTGGGGCCCAGACTTCTCAAATACATCAGAAACACCTTTATATCAGTTTTATAAAGCTCTTTTGAAAGTACCACCATCTACATCTACGGCCATGGTCAGGGCAGAAAGAGAAAGAGCTTCTATTAAAACATTTACAGAGCTAAGATTGGTCAACTATTGGATAAAGCTAATTAACAATAAGCAAAACCAACTTCCAATGCAATGTCTACATGAAAAAGCTAGTGGACAAACAATAATGTAACATCGAAGTGGCTCAACTCACTAAAAATAGTCCGGAACAATATAAATCTAATACACCCATGGAATGATTTTCCAAAAAAAAAAAAATGTTCTGATTCAAAAGAAGTCCATGGTAAAAAAGAAATTAATGGGGAAAAGCACAAAAAAAGGACTTGGACATAATCAGAAATGCGCACCATGGTTTAAAATTAATAAAATACACAACGCAGAAGACTATTTATTATTCACTCTTAACCCAGAACAAAGAAAAATGATTGCTTGGGCAATATTTGATTGAATAAACTCAAAATTGTGCTATCTAAAATAGCACTATGGGAAAATCAATGTGCATGTAAGCACGGATTCAAAGAAACCATTTCTTAAGTAATTGAGCAATACCCATCATATAGCGAACCAAGAAACAAATTTCTCAAAACAACATTAATAAAATATGCTAATTTCAACTGCAATGTGACATTCATCTTCATCCACCACCACCACCCCCACTACAGAAGAAGCTAAAAACTCTTGCTAATTTCATATTATCAGTTATTAAAATAAAGAAGAAATTAAGGAACAGCTGATGATTGGATAAGTGGATCAGTATGATCCCCTTTCTTTGAACAAATAATAAATCTGATACAAGCTGCATCTAAGAAATGATGAACTGAGCATGGTTGCTTATAATTAGATTATTCTATGATCATCCTCAGAATTTACTCTCCATGTGCCCTGATAAATGCAATGTGTTTGTAAGGAAACTGGATTGATTGTTCCAAAACAAACAGTAATCTGTTTCTGAGCAATATTTATTTTTGTATTGTAATAGAATATGATGTTTTAACTCTTTTTAATGACTGTGATTTTATTGTTATAGTTGAACAAATAAACCTGATTGCTTGATTGATGTTCTTTGACTGAGTACCTCATAAAACATATCAGGATGGGTCTTGCTTCTTCATCTGGTTTGGGTTTGGGGGCAAGGGATGTATTGGACCTTTCAGTTTCTAAGAGGTCAGGCCAACTATGATTCAGTATGTTCGGTAGAAGGTTCTACAAAAAAAGAGATGTCATTAACCTCAACATATTTGGGGACCACCACAAGCTGTAAATTATTTCATTAGCCATGATTTTCCAGAATATCTATTTTGGACTACAGTTTATTAATCTGCTCACTAAAAAAGTCAGAGGATTCCTCTAAATGGATTACAGACTCTTCAGTGTTCCCAATCCTGGTCTCGGCCTCAGTGAGCCTATCAGCATTAATGGCATTGGCATTTTGGATTTCTTTAACTGTAATTTTAAGGGACAGTATGTCATTCTGTATGTTAGTTAACACAGCAATAACAGCTGAAAGGTCAGAACTGTAAGCAGGAGAAATGGTCTTGGTACTAGTAGAAGCTGTCCCAGGCTTCCCATTTCCCTTTCCCTTCACAGGCATCTGTTGCAAGGACACTGTGGTGAAGAGTGCATTTCAGACGGCTTTCCCATTTCCCTTTCCCTTCACAGGCATCTGTTGCAAGGACACTGTGGTGAAGAGTGCATTTCAGACGGCTGAGCTGAGGGAAAAACTTAAACTCAAGATAAAATAAAAAAATCAAGTCAAATTTAGACAATCTTGTCCCGACAGTAGGAAATATCTCTCAACGGCCAGCAGATGTGTTTTTAGGAGTTGTCACTTCTTTTTTCAATTGGCTAGGAAACATTAAACAGCGTTACAGTGTGAGATATAACGTCCAACCTGAGGCAAAACTTCAAAATGTGATAAAATAAAAATCAGCAGTAAAATTTAGCAAAACTTGCCCCGCTGATAGTTAGTAACTACCGACGATAGGCGGTATTTATTTTATTAGTTGTCACTGATTTTGTCTGGATTTATTAAAGGATATTCTTCATTGGTGCTACAGCTGTGATTTCAGGCTACCATCATCACTAGGGCACGTGTGCACCCCCCGATGTGTATTTCATACACCTGTGGATGCAGAAGCGTAGGCCTGTCAAGTGCGTATACACGTTACAGTGTGCATGAGAACCTGAGGCTACAGAAGCAATTGCACCCTAATGGACCCGCACTTCTGCAGACAAAAGAACTCTTGTAATTTGGATATCATGTATTTGTATCTGTGACTACAGGGGCCTGTACTTCTGCACATCAAACAATCAATATTTTTTTATTTATAAGCACTGTTCCTGAGATCATAGTGCTGTACAATCAAATTCACAATAATACATAACATAAAAACTAAGATTAAAACAATCATAAAATCAGACAAATTATCAAAGATTAAAATACCAAAATTAGGAGCAGAACACTAGCTTAAATTAAGCTCAGAGAAAGCTAGCACGAATAGATGGTCTTCAGCGCAGTCTTAAACATGGAAGCAGTGTTGTCATTTGTGTATCCTGGAATTTTTTTTTTTTTTTTATAGGGGCAGTTTTTCCCCCTAACTGCCAGCAAGGCTTGGTGGCAGCATACCGACCATCCATTCCATCCCCCTTGTGGGGATCACAGTGCACGGCATTGGGTGTGGGTTTTTCATAGGTACTGAAGTATCTGTGGTAAACCCTAACCCCCTCCTCCCAAGAGCACCGGCGTGAAGGACCATGGTTCAGGCGGGAAGCCATGTGGAGACATGGCTTCCACCAAGTGCTTAACAGCGCCCTTCCCTCCCAATGCCATCCGCTATTTGGATTGGTGCCCAACTCTCCCCCAGAGAGGAAAGCTGCCTGATGGCGGCTCAATCCAGCTCTTCCCTCCTCCCCCCAATGACCTGGCCTTGTTCTCGAACCCGGGTCACCAGTGCAGCACAAGGTATGGCATCCAGTGCCTCAACCCTCAGCACCACTGGGCCAGCTCATATCCTGGATTTCTGTCTACAGCGACAAGTGAGTGTGCATGTCTTGTGGTGTGTATGTCTTGAGGTGTGCATGCCACAGATGCAAATCCACAAAGGTAACACATCAGTGCTACTGCATTTGTGTTATATGGAAACAGCTGTATGTTTGTCTTCCTGGTGATGGACATCTATGGTTACTTGTCCTTTTGCTGCTTGGGGGGGGAGTTAGGGTTCGAAACCCTAATGCCACATTTCCCTACTTTTGTTACTTTAAGTTGAACCCTAACTGATGCATTAAAGCAGTTTTTTTGCAATGAATTTCCTTTCTTTTCGGATAGTGTACTCCTAGCCTCATTCATGCAGGTCGCCTCGTGACCTGCATGAACAGATCTGTCTGGCTGCAGGTGCACAGGTCCTAGAGGGCCCTGTGCTTCTGTGTGGCTACAGCTGCAGATGTGTAGGGCCCTTCAAGCCCTGCTCCAAATGTGAAGTCCATCAGGCTGCAGAAGCACAGAACCCTGTGGGCCCTGCACTTCTGTGCCAAGTCAGGAGTCCATCTAGTTGTGGAAGTTCAGGGCCTCTGGGACCTCTGCTTCCATGTGGCTACAGATGCAAATGCACAGGGCCTTTTGAGCCCTGGCCAATGCTGAGTACTGCTGGCTGCAGAAGCGCAAAAAAAAAAAATGTCAACGTTCACTCATAACTTGGTCATTTTACCAGATTTCTACACCAGATTTTCAACTGTAGCCTTCTTATGACACCATCTCATGAACCCAGCAGGTGAGAATTTTCAACTCCCCGCAAAAATGTCATTTTGCACCACAGATGCGGAAACACATTTTGGCCAGGATTTGAAAAATGACAGCTGTCACATTCATAAGGTGGTGTGAAAAAATGACTATGTTGAAAATTTGGGATCAAAGTATTGAAAATCACTGAACTTATGAGTGAGCGTAGAAAAATGTCAACGTACGCTTACTGTTTTGTTATTTGACCCCAAATTTTCAACATAGCCTTCTTAAGACTCCACCTCATGAACCTGGTAGGTGAAAATTCTCATATTCTGACCAAAGCATCTTTTCATGCCACAAATGTGAAAAGACATTTCAGCCAGGATTTGAAAAATAACAGCTCATTAGGTGGTGTGAAAAAATGACTATGTTGAAAATTTCACGTCAAATATTGAAAATTATAGCCAGCTTGGTGGCGCTGAGAGTTGAGGCCCTGGACGCCACACCTCACACCACACCGACGACCTGGGTTCAGGAACAGGCTCGCGTTGTTGGAGGTTGGCATGGGCAGGAAAGGACTGAGCATCCAGAGGACTGCTCTCCTCTCCTTGGGGGGTGGATTGTCTCCCGCTACCACTGCGGCTCCCAGTGGAGACGGAGGGCATCGCAACTTGCGGAAGCACACAGAGGAGTTGTGGCTGCAGTGGTCCTGCGAGCGGTGCAGGAGCCCGCCTGTTGCATGCTGGACATCATTGCATGTCCAAGCCTCAGGGGCAACAGAAACAAGGAAAAACCCTAGCACCCAGGAAGGCAATGAAGGGGCCATAGTCGTCCCCCATGCTCTCTGCCAGAACACACCATGGATTGCTTCCTCACTCCACCGCACACTAGTTTCCAGAAAGGAGGCTGGTAGGTGTTGGCGCTCCTGCCCCGGGGGGAGGTGCAGAGCTGGATGGTTGGCAGTTGGAGCTGGGGAGGGCTGGTTTGGTCTATGGGTCTGACTTGGGGGGGGGGCTCAGGCCGAGCGGGATACAGGCCGGCTCCCTGGTCCACGTCTGAGAGAGTTCTATGGGACCAGCATGGGAGATACATACGTAGAAGTCAGCAGACGAAGGCCATTTTGTCTATCAAGTCTGCTCGTATTGCAGGGTCCACAGCTTGAGCTAATGTCCTTGCCCTCCCTCCCCACTCCTCCCCTCCTCCCTACCCATGATTCTTACTTTCCCCCATGCCTGTCCTAGCCTCTCTTAAAGCTGCCCACTGTCTTCAACAAGATGACTTCTTCTGGCAGTGCATTCCTAGTGTCCACCACCCTCTCTGTGAAGAAGTGCTTCCTGACCTCCCTCCTAAACCTCCCACCTTCCAGCTTAAGACTGTACCCCCTAGTGTTATGGTTGCCACTCAGCTTAAAGAAACTCTCCTTATCAACCTTATTTATCCCTTTCAAGTACTTGAAGGTCCCAATCATGTCCTCGCTCTCTCTCCTGTCTTCCAGGGAGTATATGTTCAGTGCCCTCAACCTTTCCTCATATGCCTTACCAAGCTGACCCACTACCAACTTTGTAGCCCTTATCTGGAAAACAAATATTGAAAATTACTAAAGCTATGAGCATACATTCAAAAATGTCAATGTACAGTCATAACTTTGTTTTGTTTTTTAATATTTTACCCTCAAATTTTCAGCATAGCCTTGTTATAACCCCACCTTATGAACAAGGGTGGGGAACATTTTAAAATTCCACCCATAAGATGATTTAGTGCAGCAACCACTAAATCACCTTTTGGGATGGAGTTGAATAATTTTACACCCTTGTTCATGAAGTGGGTCTCAAAAAGGCCATGTTAAAAAGTTGAAAACTTGCTGTAAAATATTTAAAAATGACAAACGTAGGAATAAAAATTCAACCCCCACTGAAATATATTAAACTGGACTTATTTTATTTTCTCATACTGGAGTGGTCGTTTCTTGCAGCAAGATGTGCCCCTGACTGGAGTGTGGATCCACACTGTAGGGCATGTTCAGGTTAGTGAGGGTGTGTGGGGTGGTGGGTGCTGAGTGGGGGGACAAGGTGAGGTGGGTGGGGGTTTGGGAGTATGAGATCACTGATTAACTGTTTTTTTTTTTGTTTTTTTAAGTCCAACTGAAAAAAAAAACTCAACGAGAACTGTCTTTCTTTATTTTAGGGGGACAGAAGCTGACAAAAGGGATTAGCACCCCAGTGTTGGGATACTCTTTGGTGGCACCAGAGATGAGCACCCCGGTGCTGCCATGTACATTAAGGGAAGGGGCAGAACTACAGGGGTGTGAGAGAAGTGGTACCTGGGTTGGGCACCTAATCTGCTTATTACTGTTAAAAAGAAACAATGGGAAGGGAGGGTGACCTGGAGGGAAGGGGAGGAAAGAAACAGCACTGGGGTGGGCATCCCAGTCCGCTTAAGAAGTATTACAAAAAATAGATAGTATTACAAACAATAAATTAGACAGACAGACAGATTAGAGATGGAGATAGATGGACAGACAGACAGACAGATAGATAGATAGACAGATATAGTGACAGATCAGGGGATCGGCGGCTCTCTGTTTCAGCTGAAGTTGGTAGCAAGACTCCAGCTTACAGCTGCATAATTCAAGACAATCCCACTCAAGGACAGTTCTTCGATGAGATCTCATGAAATAACAATGGTTCTTTAGTATGACCTCATGAAAGAAATGTGAAAAAAACAAAATCCCACCCTCCTCTTTTGGCAGCCAACCTTCTTCTTTTGTGAGTTCTTTTATGACTTACGAAATAAGAAGTTTGGCTTAAGAAAGAACTATGGGAAAAAACTGCTCTCTTTCTTCAGGAGCCAAGATCCTTCTTTCATAAGACTCAGGAAAGAAGAAGTTTGACTCATGAAGAAGAATCAGAACCCCTCACTAAGCCTTCCAACTAGGATTTAGTGATGTCTCAAAACCATATTTTGGGTCTTTTTCAAAAAACAAACACCAAAGTCTAGCTAAATGGGTCTTGTTTAGCTAGATTCATGTGTTTATTTTTCTCCAGGGCATAATTTTTATGGGTTTTCAATTAAAAAAAAATAAATAAAAAATAAGATGGCTGCTATATGAAAGAAGAATTTCCAACATATAAATGAAAAACCCTACTAAGCATGCTCAGAACCAAAATTTCAAATCCTTATAACTCAAGAAAAGATTAATATAGTTTCACTAAACCAATAAAATGCACATTTCTAGGGCAAGCCCCTTCAACACTGAAAATGCCAGACCAAAATTCCAAACCATGTAGGCTGTAAATGAGAACACAACAACTTTTTTCCCACTTTTTGCACTATCCAGATCTCAGAATCTGGAATCTAACCAGAACAAAACTTGCCAAATCAAGAGCCCTTGCCCCCCACAGACTGTGCAAGCAAAATTTCATTCAATTCTGTAGAACGGCGGTAAAGCTATTAAGGTGCAAAGTCAGGGGTTTAACATTAAACACCCTACTCAACCCTAACTACAGGGGCACTACTGTGCCCCTGTAATATATATATAGGGAATTCATAATGGGTTACAGTAGAATAGCTCATTTATCTCCACTAGTGAGAGTTAAGACCCATAACTAACAAGTAGCAAAGCCATGAGTTAGTTATGAAGGTCTTACCACTCATGTGTGGAAATAACCGTGTCATTTTACTTCAACCCATTATGTATTTGATATATACCACAACATTTGTAAAAAATGCTTTTCTTTTACTAGTGCTTTACTTTACTTTAGCTTAAAACAGCCTTTCTTTCCATTGTGAGTTCTCTATCTGGCCCACTGTCCTCTGTATTCTATTTCCAGATTCTAACTGGAAATAACATGTTCTAAGTTAAATAAATTGTGTTCTAAGTGAAAACAAATATATATTTTTTATAATCAATAATTATATTAAGGTTTTCATAGTATACAAACCATTTGACCACACATATAACAAACTGTATATGTGACTATGTGTGACATACATTCAATATATATTAGGTATGTAAAACAATGCAACTTTGAAAGAAAAAAATAAAAACATCTCCAATACTGAAAGACACCAGATTAAATAAGGGATATATAATGGTGAGCTGTCAGATAAATGATTTATCTACACAAGTGTGGTTTGACCTCAGGTAACTTCACGAGTGGTGTAAGCCACAAGTGAGGTGTCGGAGGTTAAACAGCACAAGTGTAGATAGAAAATACAAAATCACACATGCCCACACAATGCAAAGCATGATGGGCTGCATATGCAAATCACCACAGAATGTTATGCTGGTCCAACTTTAAGCAGAATTGCATGGTGCCGAAAGGCCTCTCACACAGTTTGCAAAGGGTGCTAACAGAAGACATAGACACGTGTTTCGTCCTACCAGGACTCAACAGTATGCCTTGTCTGTTTGACACCCCAGTGGAATGGACCAGCTACCCTAAGACAGTGTGTCTTGGATATGTTGTGGTGAACCCATTAAAATAAAAAACTATTTAAAAGACAAAGAACCTCTGTGCACAAACACTGAGGCAAGGGTTACCCCAAAGGGCATTTGGCTGGGAAGCCAAGTTTCAAGAAAATACAAAATCACACATGCCCACACAATGCAAAGCATCATGGGCTGCATATGCAAATCACCACAGAATGTTATGCTGGTCCAACTTTAAGCAGAATTGCATGGTGCCGAAAGGCCTCTCACACAGTTTGCAAAGGGTGCTAACAGAAGACACAGACATCAAGAGCCTGTTTACTAGGATCATTAGTAGTCGTTTGTTTGACACCCCAGTGGAATGGATGAATGTTCACCACAACATATCCAAGACACACTGTCTTAGAGTAGCTGGTCCATTCCACTGGGGTGTCAAACAGACGAGGCATACTGATGAGTCCTGGTAGCTATTAAATGAAACATCACTCATTTTGTAGACAACTTCTTGCTGAATAAATGTCGTGGTCACAGTACCATGCTACCTTTTTTGTTTTAAAGTTATTCACATTTGTTTGTCGAAAAAGTGAAACAAAAATTTAATTTTATGCTGTTTTTTGCTAATTATAAAAAAACTAAAAGGTATTTATTAATGAAATACCACTCATTTTGTAGATATTTTTGTGCTGAACATTTTTCGTGCTCACAGTACCATGCTATCATGTTTAGTTTTAAATTGATTCACATTTGTCGAAAAAGTGAAAAGAAAATTGAATTTTATGCTGTTTTTTGCTAATTATAAAATAATAATAGTAATCTTTATTTATAGCGTGCCTTTCAAAAATCAAGGCACAATACATATTTGAAATAAAATCACAATAAAACATCATGATAAAAATCACTAAAATCCCAATACCATCAGTCCATGGTAAAAGGTATCTATGACTGAAACACCACTCATTTTGTAGATATTTTTGTCCTGAACATTTTTTCATGCTCACAGTACTATGCTATCATTTTTTCGTTTTAAAGTTATTCACATTTGTTTGTCAAAAAAGTGAACAAAAAAGCTTTGATTGACAGCTCGCATTTATCCCACATATGTGGGATACATTTAGGGTGGTTAGATTTATCCCACGTATGTGGAGATAAATGGATTTATGCAATGGATTTTGGCTCCACGCCTATTGCATAAATGTAGTTATCTATACAGTTTGGAATAAATTAAAATAAAAAAAAAGAATAAGAGAAATATCTTTAAACAGCAAACAGCTCTGTATACTATACATCCTAGTTTCCTACAAACCATTTGACCATACATATAACAAACTGAATGTGTGACATACATTCAATTTATATTAGCTAAGTAAAACAATGCAACTTTGAAAGAAAACAAATAAAAAAAATATTAAAAAATCTCCAATACTGAAAGACACCAGGTTAAATGTAGTTATCTGTACATTTTGGGATAAATGAAAATAAAAAAGAACAAGATAAACATTTGTAAACAGCAAACAGCTCTATATACCATACATCTTAGTTTCCTAGCTACCAAATGAACATTACATTAAAATGTGTCACTTAAAAATGGTTCCCATATAATGTTGAATTTGTCTAACCTTTCCAGATTCACATACACCACTCACTCATAACTAGCTCTAGTGTAAAGGTCTTGGAGCCATTCCTTTACAGTCAGAACCTTTGTGTCCCTCCAGTGCCTCAGAATTACGTACTTTGCAGTAATGAAAGCAGCATGCATCCATAGCTTCTGATACTCCGAGCAGTATGGTAACTCTGAGCAAATCCCCAGCACCGCAAATTTTTCTGAGCACAAGATCTTATATTTTGTTACCTCACCACATAATTTCATTACGCCCCTTCAATAAAGTAATAAGTGTGAACATGATCACAGTATGTGGGAAAGTGTACCTTTATCCTTCAAACACCTCCAACAGGTCTCATTAGATAAAAGACCTAACGCTACCATTTTACAAGGGGTCTAGTACCATTGGCAAACTATTTTATATTGAATCAATCTGTCTTTGGCCTCCCCACAGGCCTTTAGAGTCTTATTCCAAATTTCTTCCGATTCAAGTTGAGAAATCTGAACTTGTAGTTCTTGTTACCCTTTGTTCAGCAGTTCTGCCACAGGGTTAGTTTTAGAATCTATAACCATTGTGTAGAGTTGTTTTATGCCCATTATTAGACGTACAGATTTTGTCCAAAACATGTACTGGGGGAAAAACAATGTCACTGTTTATTTCTGTCCTAAGTAAATCATGTAATTGAAGATATTTATGAAATTTGGTCCTGGGTAGTTTGTGTTTAAGAGATAGCTGAGAAAACGACATTAGAAAGGCTGAGGCTTGGTCTGTTAAGACGTCTAAGAACAAAATGCCCTTTGCTTTCCATGTTGGCCAATTTAAACAGCTAGGCCCAGATATTCAAAAGGGATGCGCAATGCGCAACAGAGATGCACCAGGGCAAGTATGGAAATGCGCCATTGTGCGATATTCAGCGGGAGGCAGCTGCGCCACGCAAATTGCAATGTGCAAGAGTGCAATAGTAATGAATGCATGCGCAACCGTAGGGGGAGGAACTATGAATAACAAGCACAGTGAGTTATTCAACAGCATGCACCATGCGCAATAGGGGAGCTAGCGGAAGTTGCGCGACAGCGGAAATGATCCAAAATAAAAAGGAACAAGAGAGAGAGGCGCAAGAACGTTACAGGGAAGCCAGAGGTGGGAGCGAAGTGACAGTAACAAGGCAGAGGGTAACAGTGAGCAGGACTGGGCAGGAGCAGGAGCAGGACAGAGCACACCTGGAATCAACTAGGAACAGGAAAGGAGTGGAGAACCTGTGCCACTGTGCAAGAGTGATAGGGAAGTGCCACAGTGGACTGAGGGCAGCGGCAGTAGGCAGGACAGCCAAAGGCCGGAGTTGTACCCGGTGCAGGGGGAGCATCACAAACGGACAGCGGGGGGGGGGCACCAGCCAGGAACATGGCCAGTGCCACCTTCCAGATGGAGACGGTAATGAGGGCTGTGAGAAGGCAGACAGCAGGAGGACGCGGCCGTGGAAGGGCCCGTCGGCGGCACGCCCCGAACACGTGGTACCGAGCCTGCACCACCTTCGAACACTACTCTGACACAGAGATTGTGGGCCGGTAACACCTGAACCGGGTGATCCTGAGGTGGCTCTGTGAGCTGTGTAGTGATGAGATGCAGGCACCCACACGACGGAGCCATGCTCAGTCAGTGGAAACAAAGGTGACAGCTGTCATGTGCCTGCTCGCCATGGGCACCTTCCAGAGACCAACAGGGGAAACAACAGGCATAACCCATTCGGCCACATCACGCCTACTCACACAATTCATCAGCGCACTGCTGCCACATGCTGCAGAGTACATCCGTTTTCCCAGCACAAAGGCGAGGCGCACAGCACACATACAAGAGTTCCACAGGGTAGCACGTATGGCTGGTGTACTCAGGGCCATTGACTGCACCCATGTGGCCATCCGCACGCCACCTGGCCCGGACGGTATGTCCTACATAAACCGGAAGGAGTATGCCAGCATCAACTGCCAGGTGGTGTGCGATGCCAGGGGGCGCATAACCAATGTCTGTGCCACGCACCCTGGGGGAGCACATGATGCCTTCATCTGGCACCAGTCCACACTGTGCCACAGGTTTGAGAGTAGGGACATCCCCACTGGCCACCTAGTGGGTGAGTATGCACATCACGCAGGATGACATGAGCAGACGTGGGGGGGTGCATAGTCAGAGGTGCCATGGGTGCCGGCCTTGACAGCCCATGGCAAAGCAATGCAGACCACCATACTAATGTCCACCCTCTCCACACAGGTGACAGTGGCTACCCACTCCGCCCCTGGCTGCTCACACCATACAGGCACCCTGTGACCCCATCGCAGCTACGGTACAATGAGGCACACGCCACAACATGGAATGTCATCGATCGGGTGTTCGGGATGCTGAAGGCACATTTCCGGTGCCTGGACACGTCTGGTGGTGCCCTACAGTACAGCCCCTCGAAGGCCTGCAGGCTATTCCTGGCCTGCTGCATCCTGCACAACATGGCCAACGACTATGGGATAGCCATACAGGTCGAAGAGGGGGGACAGCAGTGGGGACGATGAGGACGCCGGTCCAGCTGGTGATGGGCAGCCACCCCCTGGGCGAAGAGACCCCCGCCTGATCTGGATGTCACAGCTGCACCGGGACACCACCACAGAGGAGCACTTCGGCCAACATAGGTAGGTCACGGGGCCATGTGCAACCACCAATGGCAAGGGCACAGCCCACAGACAGGCATGGACGAAACCCAGGAGCAGATGGCCGAAAGAGAATGGGTCTGAGCGTGGAACTGCACACGCCGTCAGGGATGGGCAGGGCCAAACACGACACACACACACCACAAGACATGCACAAGGAGTAGAAAGCACGTCAACCCCGAATGCAACCCCTACCCACACACAGGTCCACACATGACCACGCCCAGTGGCCATCACTGTGTGTGCCTCAGATGCTAGGCACCATTGCACACTGGCGAACAGCGCAACACAGGCATCATCATGCACACGCCACAGTGGCCAGCAGCCGGCAGGGTGTCCACAAGGACCATGTGTGTGCAGGGTCGGGTACCCCGCCTGTGCATCATACGATACACAACACACTGCACACAGGGCAACGGCAGACAGTGGCCATGGTGGGAGACAGGTCAGTTACATGGCACAGTGCCACGGCCGCCACGGATGTGTGGGCGGCCCCGCCAAGACCTGCCAGCCGTGCCAGGCTGACCATTGGCCTCATGGGGTGGCACAGACGGTCCCCCAGGGGTGACGCTGTGGGAACGCGACCATGTTCGCGCAGGGGTCTGCAGCTCACCGAACATGTCCGCGCCAGGCGTGCTCGGTATGCCCACAGCCGAACCCGGTGTCGACATGGAAGGTGTCGCACAACGCCAGGAACGGGGGGTGGACATCACACTGCGTGGCATCTGCGGAGCATGGGCAACGGACTGGGTGCTGAATGTGGCCATGACAGCTGTGAATGCATGTGTCTGCCTGTCAATGGCAGCGGTCACATCCTCCCGCTGCCAGGCCATCTCTGCCAGGAGCAGACCGTGGTTTCTGCTGCGCTGCTCCTCTGTCTGGCACAGAACTGCACTGAGTGCATCCACCACAGTCACAAGCCACAACTGCTGATCCACTGAAGCCTGGAGTAGGCGGCTGCGCTCATCAAAGAGGTCATCTGCCAGTTCAGCATGCTGTCCCTCGTGGTGTTCCTGGCCCTGCTGGGCAGTACCCCTTGACGATGGGCGCTGCACACCAGAGCCATGCCAGGGCACATCCACACGTGGTGCACTGCCGCCGCCCCAACTGTCCCCCCATCGCCATTGGCCAACTGCTGGCACTGCCCCTCCGGCCGCCGATCTCCAGGGTTCACCGGTGCTGCCGCAGCGGCCCAACAGCCCCACCGGCCTGAAGGCACACCAGTGCTGCCCCACTGGGGTATACAGGCACAGGCTGGGACTGTGATGTCATGCAGGCCGCCACGGCCACACCACCCACGGCTATGCTCGTGCCGTTTCCTGCTGTGGGACCATCCTGCGTCCCACACGTATCACTGTCCGGTACGTGTGATCCATCATCATCGGTGTCAGATCCGGCACCAGTCCGTGTCCCAGCATGCTGGAGTCCGTGGGCGCTGTCATGCTGGGACACAGGCAGGGCCTCGTCCGCACCAGCACCACCATCTTCAGCCCGGACAGACTGGCACGTATGCAGTGGTCCTGTCCCTAGGACACCTGTGGAGGTGGATGGGCGCTCCTCCGTGTCCAGGGCATCACCCTCGGTGGACACACCCACCACTGCTGACCCATGTAGATGCTCAGGAGCTGTAAGGGAACCCAGTAGCGTTATTGTCTCCGCCCTATCCTGTGGCATTCCCCCCACCACCCACACAGTGACAGCACAGGACCTACCATGCAGTGATGGGCTGCCACCAGTCTGGAAGCCACCACCAGGAACGCCCTCTATGGCACAATGACACATGCTGCCGGCCACCCACTCCTCCTGTGGCGTCAGACATGGCACATCTGGCTGTCCACAACTGACTGCAGCACATGCTGCCCTGATGGCAGCCACCTTGTCCTTTATACTCCTCCTGTCCGTGCCAACCTTCTTTGTACACTCCTGCATGGACCGCTGGTGGCTGCCATGCTGGTTCATGGAACATGCAACCTCACCCCATGCTGCAGCACGGGCCTGTGGTATTCCACGTTGTCCGCTGAGCAGCGGTTCCCTGTCAAGATAGGCCTCGAACAGGACATCTGATTCTGCCCGGCTGAAGTTGGGCCTCCTCCTTCTCCCACGTCCCTGTTCCTCCTCTTCCTCTCGTTCAGTCATTATAGAGCCTGTGGGAATTACAGATGATATCTTTGAATGTGCAGTCCCATGCATCTCTCACACACCACAGTCCACACTTCCAAACAGCATGCAACCCACCACAATAGACTGCAATACCAAACTATGTCCTCTGCAGCCCCATGTCGCATTTATATAGCGCAAGGCATGCAAATGAGGTGAGACGCAACTTTAAGTGGACGCAAATGCAGTGGCTGCACCATGGAATTGCTGATGAGCTGATTTGCATATGCTGGCTGAATATCGCGCTGTTGCACCTTGCGCAATGTTGTAGAGCATGCTCAGGCAATGGTGCAGCTCTGTGACGTGCGCAGTAGGCACCGCATGGCGCATGCCCGTGGTGCTGACGCCTGATGCACTGATGACGAGCTCAGCACAGGAGGCAGTGCAGGGCACAGCCACCACTGTGCCAGTGTCGCTAGTGCGCTGTTCCCGCGTGTGGTGTTCGTGCTCTGGAGCGCCGTAGGCGCCATGGTGCAACAGCGAGGTAGGCCACTGCAGGGCGTCACACACAGGCACCCTACTGCGCTACATGCAGGGAGTCCCAATAGCACTGTGGCAGTCTGTGCGCGACGGACCTTTGACCCTGCGGTCGACCTTTGCCCCTAGGCGCCATGCGTCCGCATGGGTGCACCCCTATCTATCTGTTCAGTGACAGCACGATGGGGAATGGCAGCGCTGTACCGCGCATCTGCACGTGGGGGACGTGCGCTACAGAGCGCCATTTTGTTATCTGAACTGCACTGAAAATGGCACACAGGAGAGCCCAACAGTGGAGTGCGCTTGAGCAGGCCAACCCTGTGGCTATTGTTGAGCCCCATGCTGGGTCCGTTTGGACAGGACCCACTAAATAGGCCACGCAGCACCGTGTGGGAGGAGGAGGTAGCACAGGCCACTGAGGAGGCCATAGGGATTGCCCATAGCGCGCTGAGCAGTGTCGCCACCGGTATGGAGACCTCCGGCGGAGGGACCCAGACAGGCTGGGGCAACTACAGGCAGGCGCTAGGCGAGGCGCCGTGCCATGGCCAGGTAGGTGCTCCATCCATACACTGGTAGCGTCCGTCCGTCCAGGTATCGCGGTGTGCATGTGTCCACCCCGCAGGGAGGTGGGGGCCATCCAGTGTGGGCGGTGGTGGTGGTGGTGTTGCGGCATGGCTGGGCTATGCGGGATCGCACACACCTTGGGGGGGGGCTTTGCTACTGGTTTGTACTGATGTTCCCCTCTCTGTGTTTGCACCCTAGGCCCAGAGGAGCGATGGTGAGCTAGGGAGGCCAGAGCTGAACGGCGAGGGCCAGTGCGCCGCAGCAGGGATGTGGCGGTAGGGCCATGGGACAGCAGCGCCAGGCTGGTATGGATGCAGGGGAGTGCCTTTTTTCCCCATCACATCTGTGCATGCTGTGTTGCAGGGTTGGCGGCGGGGCATGGCCACCAGCACTTGGCCCCACCGCCGTGTATGTCATACGGTACACTCAGCACTGTCCTGTGGCACTGCATGTGTGTGTGGGCGTCGCTGGTGGTCCATGCGTGCACTGAGTACATGGCTGTGCCACTGCCTTCGTACCGCATAGCCATGTCACTGTACGGCCACGGTGGTTCTGTTCGGGACATGGGCGGTGGGTGTGTGCAGTGGTCCGCATGGCTGTGGGTGCCTGGGTAGGAAGGTGTTGTGGACGCGGTCACTGTGGGTGGTCGCACACCATCACAAGGGCGTGGTCCACAGCTGTATGCCATGCACAATGGGTGGGCTGCAGGGGGATGGACAGTCACGTATTTTGACTCTGCTCCCTTGTCTTAGGTGGACATTGCTGGACAGCGATAGGGCATGGAGTGCAGGAGCTGCTGCAGCTAGCACGAACATCCCTGGAGATACTACAGAGGATGGAGAGGGACGGGGTCTGGCGCCGCAGTGCTCGGAGGCGGCACAGGAGTGGAGAACGGGGCAGGGAATAGGCCCTCCGTGCCCCCTAATGGACTCCCGGACCCACCCTCACCTCCTTCTTCCCTCTCCCATTTGTTCACCCCTGCCCCATGCCGCCCCCACCTGGTTTGTGGCCCTTTCCCCCTACCCTTGTATATATTTGTAAGTATGTTTTATTCTTTATAATATTTAATACATACATTTTGTTATGACAACTGTGGTGGTCTCTGATTTGCAGCAGGCTACATGTGCTTGGCTGCAGTGGTGTGCATGGCGTCGGGGGTGGTGCAGGCATGGGTGTGTGTGTGTGTGTGTCTGGCAGGGACCCGCCTATGGTGTGTGCCGGGGACTTGGTCACTGTTTGTGGTATGTGTGTTGTTCTCTGTGCACTGGATGCCTGTGTGCAGTGGTCCATGGTGCATGCACTGTGTCCATGGCGCCCCTGTCAGACTGTCCATGGCCTGTGCAGCTGACACCTTTGCATATCTGTGCTATGCACGGTCTGCTGGCATGTCAGTGGTAGCTGTCCATGCTGGCCACCCCCTGCACCCGGCGCAATGCTGGATTGCCTCCTGTCACCAGTATGGTGCACGTCTGCCTCGGGTGGCACTGTGGCCTCCACTGTTGTTGTCCCCCCCCCTCCATGCTGTCGCTTGTGTCTGTTGCAGGGAATGTGCTCCAATGTCTGTCACTTGTGCTCCAGCCGCATGCTGGTGGCAGACGGATTCATGGTACATGCGCAGGGTGGCTGGTACACCTGTGCCATGGAGGGGTGCTGGCCGTGGGTATACGGCTGCTGTGGCCGCACACCAGCGGGTTTGTTGCCCCGCTATTGTATCCTTATGTTGGGGTGCCCTTGGGTATGGGTGGGTGTTTGTCCATGCCCTGTGTTGCATCCTGTGTGGCGCATGCTTCCGTGCACCACTGTGGGCGTCTGTGCTGGCTGTTGGGGCCAGTGCTGGGACAGGGTGTGTGCTTGAGTGGGTGTGAAGGGTGCTGTACTGCTGGTGGTGGGGTCCGGGGCAGGCCCTGTTGCATGTGGGGTACCTCGTGTGCCGATGCAGGGTCAAACTCTCAGCTGTGCCTTGGGGGGGCCGTGCAGGGCAGCACTGTGTCTGCAGTTGTTGCGTCAGTGGCTGCTGCCGTCCACTGCAGGGTGCTCACGGTGGGGCTGCCTTGCATGGCCCCATGATGCATGGGGTTGCACTGTCACAGTGGGGGTGGTGGCATGCATAGGGTGACATGCACTGCTGGGCGCTGCTCCTGGGCAGGGTGTCTGGGGATCGCTGTGCAGGGTGTGCTCTGCATTGGTGGGATGGTGTAGCACAGGGTGGCCGGACCTCCTTGTGTTCCGGTCATAGCTTGCCAGGGGGTGTGCTGGGGCACCATGCCCCAGCTGTGGAATTGTTGCTGGTGTCCATGGGCTGGTGGTTCTTCCAGCTCACCTCAGGTTGTGCGGTTCATAGGGTGCGGGGGGGGCGCTGTCTGGTCTGCTGCGTTCTCCTATGCCCATGTCTTCCATGGGTGGTGAACCCCTGCATCCTGTCCCTGCGGATCCCTGGTTGTGCTGATGCGCTGCTACCCTGCCCCACTGAGCATCCCTGGTTGTGTTACTGCACATCAGACCTGCGCCACTGCGCATCCTTGGTTGTGCCATGGCACGGTTGGCGCGATATTCAGTTGTGTTGCGCAAGCGCATCTTGGCCTGCGCTGTGTTTGACTATCACGCATGCTGCGCATAGGCGCACTACACTTGCGCCTGCTCCTGTTATTGCGCTACTTTGTGACGCAGTTTGAATATCTGGGCCTTAATATTTGGTTACCCCAGATGGGACAGTTAGGGCAAGTTTTGGGGTCCCATTCCAAAGCTGTAGCCACACATTTCCAAACTTTACTAACCTGGCATAGTATTGTTTGAACTGAAGGGCCATGTGACGTCCGGAAATAAGGTTACTCTAGAGTGTTCACCTTTTAAGATATCTTTCTCTATATGTAACCAATCTGGAGCATCCTGATTCTTGTTTAGCCACAATGATCTGGCACATTGAACTGCTATGAATCCATCACGCCTAGTCCTGAAATTAGGTAAACTAAACCCACCCTTATTCCTCAATTACTGCAACTTTATCATGGAAATCTGTGAAGATTTGTTTTCACATAGGAATTTCCTGACCAGGGCATACATTTTACTAAAGTAATGAGTTGGGATATGAACTGGGAGGTGCTGCATAAGGTAATAAACATTGGGCACAATCATCATGTTAAATGCCTGGATTTTACCCCAGAATGCAATGGGCATTTTACTCCATCTCGCAACATCTGTTTACATCTTTTCTATGAGTGTGGTAAAATTTCATCAGATTTGTGAAATGCTTGAAAATAGTTATGCCTAGAACTTTGACACCCTGGAAAGCAATTTTAATGTCGTTTTTTAGGAAGACAGACTTGTCTATCTCTTTGGCTAACAAAAGGGCTTCTGATTTATCAAAATTGATTCTGAAGCCTGAGACACTAGAGAATTCCTTTATAATTCTTAAGATAAAGGGCACCGACATCTGCGGGTTTGTAATGGATAACACCACGTCATCTGTGTAAGCCGAGATTTTTTGCTCTCTTCCTACCAGATGTCAAGGTGGATGTTCTCAGGGAGATGAGAAGGGGTTCTAGGACTAGGTCAAATAATAGTGGTGAAAGTGGACATCCTTGCCTGGTGCCTCTAAATATGGGGAACCTGTTTGATGAAAAAACATTTATTTTCCACCCTAGCATAAACCTCCGAATATAAAACTTGAACGCAGTTGCAGAAAAAGCTCCCTAAATTATATTTGCTCAAGATTCTCCTTAAGTATTCCGACTCTATCCTATCAAATGCCTTGTTGGCATCCAAGGACAGCAGAACAGGCCCGGATACATTTGTCTTGGCTGCATGAGTAATATGAATAATTTTGAGAAATAGGTCTGAGCTACGGTGCCCGGTTATAAAACTCACCTGATCAGGATGAACTAACTTCTGTATAACTGCATTTAATCTATTGGTCATAACCTTTGCAAATATGTTGCAGTGTACATTACCATGCGATATCGGTGTATAATTTTTACAAAGCATATGATCCTTATCACTCTTTGGTAGTACAATTATTGTAGTTTCCCTTATGGTGTGAGGTAGGGACCCTATTTCAGACACATTGCTAAAAACTCTGTGGAGGATAGGTGTGAGTTGCTGGTTAGTAGATTTGTAGAATTCACCTGTTAAGTCATCTGGGTCAGGGGATTTACCTGTGGGTAGACAGTGAATGGCTTTCAGTGTTTCTTCTTGAGAAATTGGCTTGTTTAGAGCTTTTCTATCTTGCACAGATACCGTAGGTAACATTACATTTTGTAGAAATCCATCTATATTCCTCTATATATCCTCCTAACTTGTATAAAGAAGAACAGAAATCTCTGAATTCATTTATTTGCTTAATAGAGAACACCGGCCGACCTTGTTTGTCTTTAATAGAAGCAACCTTAGTAGTTTCCAACAATTTCCTTAGTTTATGTGCAAGTAGCATTCCCTGCACTTCCCCAGCTTCCCAATATGCTTGCTTTAAGTGAAATAGGGCATATTCAGCTTTGTGATTATAAGTATTTATCCCAAAATAACATGATTTATTTACCCAATATATATTTATGCAATACTTGTGAGGATAAATTTGGGTCAAATATTTTCAATATTCAGAGGATGGTTAGACTTAGATTGAGACTATTGCGTTCATCCTCTAGCACCCCAAGACCAAATTTATCCATACAGTAGGTAGTGATTGGCTGGAGCTGGCAGCACTAGCTGCCGGCTCCAGCCAATCACTTTTACTTTTAAACCAGTTTCCCTACAGTACTACAGTCCTGGCTCAGTACTTTCATTTTCTAGCCAGTTGAAAATCAGCACCAAATCTTTACACAATGAAATCGACCAACCACTTTTAAACTCAAAATAGCACACAAAAATAATTTCATCCCTCCTCTCCACCTGAAATCACAAGCTGCACAACCTCTGCAGCACCATACCTATCTACAATTCCAAGACCAGCAACCACGTAACTCTACCAGTACTCCCTTTATTTTCAATCCGGGATTAAGACTGCAGCCTGAAGCCACCCAGAGCTTCCTTTCCAGGCCAGTTCCATATCACTCTCCTAACTCCCTCACATTGAACTGATGCGCTGATGCCCTAATGTAAATACTCAGTCTCAACAACCAGTGGCCCCAGGCTCACCCACACCTGTCATCTCTATTCCACTGCTAATCTTCTCAACCTGGAAGAATGTCTCCACTACCAAACCTGCCCCCTAACCAAGAAAATTCTGCTCGGGCTGTCCTCCCCTGGGGTATCTGCCTCCCTCCATTATACCTCCCCCCACTGTCTCCACCCGCAGCTCGGACAAGGCCACTCTACTGGTACACAGAACTAGGATCTCCCTCGCTCTGAGATCCTTTTGCTACAGGGCCCCTTCCTGGCTTAACACTCTCCCTGTAACCATCACTAACACTCCGCAAATTGCCTCCTTCAAAACTGCTCTTTGGAACCACCTGTTCAACACCGCTGCTGTTCCTGTCACTAACAGGCTGCTTGCATATCACTGAGTACATTTTGACAAAGTCCTCCGGACTGCCTCCTCTGTCCCTCCCCTCCTCCTCCCACCTGGTTTCTTCATTCCCCTGCCAGATATCTGTATTTATGTAACCACTGTATTATGAAATGTACAAAATATATGTAACAATGTCTGTATACTACTGTGTAAAATCTGTGTAAATCTGTATGTCAACCCACTGTAATACTGTAACACTGTTGTCATCTCTGTGACAAGGTACCTTTGTAAATGAGCCTCTGGCTCAAAGGTTGCAAATCCGATTGTACAAATAAATAAATTTTCATGTTCGATCATCTAGAAAACTTAAACATTATAAAACCATACTGTTTCAACCACAAACACAACAATAAAGCATGCCCTTACATAAATGAGATATGCCACCGCCAGTCAAGGAACATCACTGATATTTTTCCCCTCTGGCTGTTTGATCTTTGACATCACTTGTGGCTCAGCCATTCATGATGTCATAACATCAAACTGCACTCAAGAGAAAATATCAGTGATATTTCCTGATGGGCCGTGGTACATCCCAGAAATTATACTGGGGTGTAGTGCCAGTATAGTAGACAGGTGGGTTCTATGTTAAACCCCTAACTTTGCACCTTAATAGCTTAGGCAGTGTTTGATAAAATTAGCTAAACTTCTGCATGCACTGTCAAGTAGGCAAGGTCTATATTTGGAAAGTTTCATGACAGCAGCTTGTGAGGTTTCTGAAATCTGCAGATGTCATTTTCCTGTAGACATCTAATTTTTTTCTTGTACTTAACATGGGTTTTTGGTTTTACTTTCACGTACAGCCTGCACAAAATGACATTTTTTCCCAAAATGTTCAGGGTAGAAGTATACTGTGCCAAGGTAGTGCTTTTGGAAGGTTTCACGAAAAAATATTAAATGGTTCCAGAGTTATAAGGATTTCATTTTTTTCTGTTTTGAGCATGCTCAGCAGTCTGTTTGTTGGATAACATTCTGATACAACACAAAAAATTCCATGTTGCAAGACCCTTTTTGTTTCCTCACCACTTGCTTCTCACAGCATGAAAAATTTGTTTTGAGTCATGTCTACCATCTTTTTCTTCCCCCAAACTTAAAAAACACGGAAAATACATAAAAATGGTGTAATATTAAAAAACACCTGAACCTAGCTAAACAGGACCCATTCAGCTAGATTCTTTTTTTTTTTTATGCCCAGAAATACATTTTCTGGGAACCCCAAAATCCAGGGTGCCCAGCTTAATGAGAGATGTTCATTCACATTCTCTGTTTGAGAACAGCAGAAATGTCTTGACTGCTGAAGCTGCGCCTGCAGTCATGCTGCTGGCTTCAGTTGAAGCAGTCAGCAGGTGATCCCCTGTCCATTCTATCTACTGTATCTATCTATCCATCCAACTGCTTGCTATCTCATTTAAATATTAAGTGGATCAGGGTGCCCACCCCCAGTACTGCTTCTTCCTCCCCCTTCCCTCCAGGTCTCTGAAGCAGTAAGCTGGTGATCCCCTTTTTGTTCTGTCTGCCTGCCTGTCTATCTATATAGCTAATCTATCTAACTATTAATAGCTAGCTAGCTCGTTCATTTAAATATCTGTTAAGCAGACTAAGGTGCACACCCCAGTACTGCTTCTTCCACCCCTCAGGTTGCATGCCCCCCTTCCAAATGTTTATGTGTTTTTAAATTTGTAATTTAAGCAGACCTTTGTGGCCACCCCCTGTACCACTTCTCTTGACCCCCCCTTCCCTCCAGGTCGCCCACTCCCTTTCTCATAATGTACAAGGAAGTACCAAGGTGCCCACCCCTAGTGCTGCTGAACCGTATCCCAACAATGGGGTGCCCAATCCCCAGTGTCACGACTGTCCCCTGAAATAAAGAAAAACATCCCTTTGATTGTTTTTAACCTATAAAAAAGAAAACAGACCCTCACTGATCTGACACCCCTCCCACTCAGCACCCACAACCCCACACACCCCAACATCCTCAGTCACCTGAACTTTTCCCACAATGTACATCCCGTCTCTGATCAAAGACACGTCTTGCTGCTGGAACTGAAAAGTCCAGTTGAATGTATTCCAATGGGGTTTGAACTTTTACTCATAACTTTGTCATTTTTACATATTATTACACCAAATTTTCAACATGGCATTTTTGGGACCCTACCTCATGGCCAATTGTGGTAGAATTTTGCAAATTTGAGGTGGGATCATAAGAAGGCTACATTGAAAATGTTGGGTTACAATATGTAAAAATAGCAAAGTTATATCTGTACGTAAAAAATTTCTACGCTCGCTCATAACTTTAGTAATTTTCAATATTTTGACCCAAAATTTTCAGCATAGCCATTTTTTCATACCACCTCATGAAAGAGAAAGCTATCGTTTTTCAAATCCTGGCCAAAATGTGTTTTCGCATCTGTGGCATGGAATAATGTTTCCGTGGGGATTTGAAAATTTTCACCTACAGGGTTCGTGCAGTGGGGTAATAAGTAGGGTATGCAGAAAATTTGTTGTACCATGAGGGTACAATGCCCAGGTTATGCATGAATGTTGCAATACTTCAATGTTCACTCAGAGCTCATTTTCAATATTTTAACTCCAAACTTTCAAGATAGCCATTTTTCCACACCTTCTCATAAACGTGACAGATGTAATTTTTTTTAAATCCTGGACAAGACATGGTTTCACACTTGTGGTATGAAATGACATTTCAGACAATAAACTCTAAATGCCATATGTCATGTTGTTTATAAGAGGAGTCATAAAACAACTATCTTGAAAATTTGGGGTCAAAATAAAAAAACAATAATTATTAAGAAGCTTTCCGTGTGGTGCAGGTATGCTTTGTGATCCTGTGCCACTGAGGTGAGTTTGGGGGTGAGCTCAGGGACCCAACTACATGAGGTGGGGGTAGGGGGATGATACTGTTATGTGACACCCTGCCAGTCAGGCAATGAAAGCTGAAGGGTTGCCCATATGTGCCTGGTTACCATATAGTAAAGACAGTTCTTCTTCTGACATAGGGTCCTGCACTTCTGTCCCCGTTGGTGGCACAGAGTCCTATGCATTGGCTGACAAATGGACTCTTTGTCCTGTGCATCTGTATCTGTGGCCACACAGAAGCACAGGGACCAGAAGACCCTGCATTTCTGCAGCCCACCAGACAACCCCACGAATTCTTGACATCCATTGCTATACTTACTTGGCGCAGGGCCCATGGGCCAACAGGACCTGCGTGAATGAGGATACGATGCCACTATCTCAAAAAGAAAGGAATCATTTTGCAAAAACTTCATTAATGCACCAGTTATGGTTCAAGTTAATGCCACAAAAGTAGAGAAATGTGACGTTAGGATTTCCACCCTAATTCTCCACTGCCACCACCCAAACAGCAAAGGGAAGAAACATTAGGGTTTTGGGTCTCTGGAGTTTTGGTGAATCCGTGGCAGGGTCTTCTTTGGGGTTGTCAACCCCATAGCCCACCTAATTCCCTGTGCAAACAATGCCAGACATCACGTCTGCAGGGCCCTGCAAGAAGAAAGCTACAACAGATGTGTTGACAACATGTGGCAAGACATACTTCTCTATCTTTGGAGAGTGTATCACTGTGCGGCACTGGCTTGGAGCTGTACCTTGTGCTTTAGACAGGAGGCTATGGGCTTGGGGGGAAGGGGGAGCATTAGGGTTGACAATCCCAAGGAAGACTCCACCACTGATTCATCAAGACTTCGGAGACCCAAAATCGTAATGTTTTTTTCTTTTGCTGCTTAGGGGGCGGTTGAGGTGAGGAGTTAAGGTTGGAAACCCTAATGCCACATTCCCTAGTTTTGTGGTGTTAACTTGAATCCTAACTGGTGCATTAACAAAGTTTTTTGCAAACAATATGTGTGTGTGTCACATACATATGTATATATGTACATGGGATATGTTATGGGCTGCATTAAAATAAATGATTTATTTTAAATGTCTGATTACCTCTGTTGACATCATGACTGATAGAGCCACGAGTGAGGTTTATAGAGATCATACCCAGCCATTCAAAATAAATAATTAGGGGGCATGGCTAGCTGTCTGCCGCTGAAGACATACTTTTGGTCAGCTCCCTGAAAGGCATCCCAAAAACTGAATAAAAATTGGCTTTCTAAACCAGCCTAACCAAACATCTTACAATAGAAAGTCCCCTAAACGGTTGCTGAATGACACTAGAAAGTTTAAGACGATGGGAAAGAAAAATACAGAGTCTAAAGCCAACTTCTTTACTCCGCGTGGAGAGACTTCCAGAGCACTGTCTACCTCCACAGGCCCAAACCAGGAGGAACCGATGGTAGATGACCCCTGACCAGCAACACTGGAATCCCTGCAGTCTGCCGTGCTCATCTTAACCAAGACGGTACAACAACTCGATAAAAAATGGATTCCTGCCATGATAGAATGATACTGGTGGAACAAAAAAATGGACGGACTGGTGAGCACGGCACAGATGGTGAAGAAGACTTCCAAACGGGCTCAAGCCATAGCAGCAACATGTGTGAAAGAACAGGCACTACTGAAATCGTGCCTGCGACATCCTGAAAATCTGTCAAGGGCTGCAAATGTGCATTTACTAGGCCTCCCGGAGAGGGTAGAGAGGGAAGACCTCTTGGCTTTTTTAGCTAAGTGGCTAGAATATACTTACGATCTACATTTATAAGAGTCCCTAATCAGAGCATATCAGGTGAATCTCCGTATAGCAACAGGCCAGATGGGCGGTGCCAGGACTGTTATGTTACTGACTACCTCCTCTGTGACCAGGGATAAAATCCTGCACGCTGCCCATACAAAGAGAGGGGTTGAGATGGAGGGTTCTAGGGTGATGATCTTTCCTGACCTCTCCTATGCCACCTGAATGAAATGCAAAGGTTTTGATCAGATTCGTGGTAGAATGCGGGAAATGGATATCCCTACTAGCATGCTAATGCCCGCTCGCCTGCATGTCATGATGGGCCAGCATGCTTATGTGTATACTGATCCTAAGGAGGCTGTAAAACTGCTAGAGAAACTGTTAGCTGAAAGGGCCACAAGGGAAGGCGATTCCTCTAATGATTCAGATGAAGAAGAGACCTGAAAAAGAAATAGGGACAAATGACCTGGCTAGGAATGGAATCAGAGCAGTGCAAGAGGAGTCTGTAGAGTTGGGGAGGGGCCTTAGACAAGCAGCACATACGGTAACCTTCTTGGAGGTACTGCCTGTCTATGGCAAGGGTGATGCTAGGGTACTCCGCACCATGGGATTCAATGAATGGTTGAAAGAGTGGTGTGGAGCTCAGGGTTTTGGTTTCATTGGGGACTGGGGAGCCACCTGGAGGGATACAGGCCTATACTGGTGCGATGGTCTGCATCTGACCGGGGTTGGGTGGAGGAGAACAGGATCCTAGGTGATATGTTTAAATGCTTCATTAGCAAGCATTTAAACTAGCCAAGGGGAGAGGCACTGAAAAGGAGCCGGGAAATCCCAGCCTCCCCCCACAAAACACGGTAATTAGCGAAGTAAACACCAAGGTAGAGAAGTCATTAGGGAGCAGGACAGGGGTACATGCAAAAAAAGGTAAAGCCAGTAAGGACAGGGATGAGGTTAAAAGGGGTAAGGCCATCAAAAAATGGAGGGTGATAAGTACCAATGTTTGTAGTCTGTGTAACAAGATCCCTGAACTAGTGGCCTTGATGGAAAAGGGATGCCTGGATATTGTGGCAGTCACTGAAACATGGTACACAGAGAACCATGACTGAGATATCAACATACCAGGATACACAATCTACAGGAGGGACAGGGAGGGTAAAAGAGGAGGAGGAGTAGCTCTCTCTATGTAAGGGAAGGGATGAAACCAACAGAACTACAGAGTAAACAGGGAGAAGATGAGGCACTATGGGTCACCCTGGAGGCAGGAAATGGCACCACAATCTGCATGGGGGTTGTGTACAGACCCCCAGCTCAGGGCAAGGGAATGGACAAGGAAATGACAGAAGGCATCCTTAGGATGGCAGAAAAAGGGGAGATATTGTTGATGGGGACCTGAATATGCCAGATGTTAACTGGAGCACCTTTGCTGCAGGCACATCCAAGAGCAGGGTCATGCGTGATGCCCTACAAGGAGCATGCCTCAGACATCTAGTGTTGGAACCCACTTGGGAGGGAGCAATCTTAGACCTAGTACTCTCAAATGGGGATGGAGAAAGGATCTCAGATTTAGAAGTGGGTAGCCATTTGGGAACAAGCGACCACCAAACCATGTGGTTCATGATAAACACAGGCATAGAGTCAAGCCATACAAAAGCAAGTGTATTGGACTTTAGGAGGGCTGACTTTGGGGAAAATGAGAGAGTGCCTCAGAAAAGCACTAGCAAATGGGCAAGAAGGAAGAGTGGAAGAACAATGGGGAATAATCAAAACCGCCATCACAGAGGCAAGCCTTTGTGTGAAGCGAATCAACAAACTGAAACGAAGGAAAAAACCACTATGGTTCTCAAAAGGGGTGACAGGGAAGGTTAAGGAGAAAGGGACAGCATTCAGGAAATATAAGGAAACACAGAAGGAGCAGGACAGAGAATGTTATCAGTTAAAGCAGAAGGAGGCAGGGAAGGCAGTCAGAATAGCAAAGGCCCAAACCAAGGAAAAGATAGCCAACTCTGTTAAGAAGGGGGATAAGGACTTCCGGTGACGTCAGCAACCTGAATGGCTGCATAGGCTAGCGTTCCTCCCAACCCAATCTACAATCAAAAGGCATCCACAAATTCAAGATATGTAGTCGCCAGCCAAGATGACTAGATCGAAAGCGGTACTGACCGGGAATGTACAGACACCGGCTTGAAAGCTGCAATTATTGCTGCAAGGAAGGAAAACGTCCCGATTAGAGGTGCCTGCTGAGGAAGGGTCTCCGCTGAGGAAGGGTCTCCGCTGGCAATGGAGCCTGGGCAGGAAGACGACTTCTCTCAATTAGTGACATCGATTATGCAGACAGCTAAAACCATCCAGAAAATAGATGCAACACTTACGGAGCTCAAGACAGACACAGGAGGCATCGAGCATAGAATCGACAAACTAGAGATGGGTCTCACAGTCACAGAGCAATCAGACCATCACGATCGTCTCCTGCTTTACCTAATGGCCAGAGAGAGGGAGCTCAGAGCTAAAATAAATGACCTCGAAGGTAGGAGCAGACGGCAGAACCTAAGAGTCTATGGCATTCCTGAAGGGGCTGAAGAGGGAACAGCTGATTTAATTGCCTTCCTACAGAAGATATTTCAGGAGTCTCTGAAATTACCTGCTGAATTGGACATCTCGATGGATCGTGCACACCGCTCCCTGGCGCAGCACCCCTCTAGCCCAGATTCCCGCCCGAGGTCTTTCGTTATTAAAATGACCAGCTATAGCTCGAAGGAAGAGATACTGAAGAGGGCATGGAGAATGAAGAAGATTATGTTCGGGCCCCACAGAATAACGCTCGACAATGACTACACAATGGGAGTGCAAGAGGCGCGTTGAACCATGTGGCCCATCCTTTAACAGCTCCGGCTGAAAAACTTAAAGGCACAGATGTTGTATCCTGCACGTTTGAGAGTGGAAACCAGACAAGGCACCAAAACTTTTGAAGCTCTGCTGGCAGCAAAAGATTTTCTGGAAGGTGTGGGAATTCCAGTCCCGGGCTTGAAAAGGAGCACATCGAAAGAGAGTTGCGGCGATGGGCGTGGTCAGTGGCGCGTAAAGGGATGGCCTGCCAGTCCAGGGCTCAGTCTACAACCTTTAAGGCTGACATCGTGGTGCTGCTGAAGCCCTATGTATCCCCGATACGGCTGGCCAGAGTTGAGCCGCAAGAAGAGCAGGAAGATGAGGTACAAGGGCCAGTGACAGTCAGCTTGGTGGATGACGCTCCCTGAGAAGCAGAGGACACTTAAGTAGGGACTTAGAATAAACCGTAGCATGATCAGAAAGCCTTCTCTATACATGGGACTTGTTCAAAGGTACTGAAACTCTGGGGCCACAAAAAATGACTTTGGCGCAGTGTGGAGGGAAAGAGGGAAGGAATCTTTGGGATGGGGGGGTTTAAAAGTGGCTACAGGGGTACAAGGAATTTAGAAGTATTGTGGGGGAGGACTCTTTTCCCTCCTTCTTTCATCTCTCATCATACGCCCTGGAAGACTGCCCGACACGGAGAGACAAAGGGGTGCTGAAACAAGAGGAAAATACAAGGTAAAAGAGTATAGCAGTCTCTCCTGAGATACAAAAACAGTCATGGGAAGGCTGAAAACAGATGGAATCTCATGAGAGAGGGCCGGGCTGTGGATTACGACATAGTGAATGATAAAATGTTCTGCTCCCCTCTTCATGTGCCCCACTGAATATAAGGGTGGGGGAGGGGGGAGAACAAAGGTGGATGCCCCTCAGCTAGGTTATGAGGGGGGAGACTTCTCAGAAAGAACCCAAATAGAGGGTTGGGGGGAGGGATGGAGATAAGGGAACCAAGCTAAAAATAATGCTTTTGGGCCTTCTGGCTCTGCTGATGTCGGTGCTGCCTCTGAGCGGGGGGCTGAGACCCAAACGTGAAGCTCATATGAGGCTTAGCCCATACCATTGTAAAGGGTACGGTGTCTCAAATGAGGCATGTACCAGTCCAAACCTTGAAGGAAGGACTGACCTTGGAAGCATGGATATCCGGGGAGAAAACCCCTCTGATATATTTATAGTAGAAAGGAAATTTTTACAGCGTAATAGCAACAAAGGGAGGGATACCCTGTAAAATATGGTCAGATGTTATGTTTTAATGATTGATGTGTTTTTGTTGACAAATTCTAAGTTACAGGATGTTGGAAAAGTTATACTCCCACCTACTGGGGGAAAATGGCAATACGGTTCTATCGCTGTTCAGGTTAGCTGGTGGTTGAGAACCAGCGAATATGGTTGGTATATTTGGCACAATGAATGGCACGGAGATACTAATAAGCTAATACAGGCTGGCAAAAGGGTTTGGGAGAACGGACTGATGTCCATTCCACAGAAAGGAAAAGGGAAAACAAAAGCTGGAAAAGGGGTAGAGGTTAACTCTCAGTATAATATCAAAGGGAATAGACCAGGGACAAAGATTAAAGAATCTAACAATGGCAACACTTAAATCCAAAATATTATCCTATAATGTCAATGGCATAAATAGTCCTATTAAAAGAAAACAACTTCAGAAATTCTTGAAAAATCAAAAGTGTGAAATACAATTCCTACAGTAGACACATTTGCCTCTGGGGAGGTGGGGAAACTGAAAACCAAAGGGTTTCCAAATATTTATCATGCATCCCTAAGGAATGGGAAAAAGAGGGGTGTGGCCATACTTCTGTTGGCGTCTCTCCCATTTATAGAAGAGGCAGTGTTTGCGGATGAAGGGCCACGTTATGTAATGGTGGCGGGGAGAATTCAAGACATGTCAATTACCCTGCTTAATGTATATGCACCACCGGGCTCACCTATAACCTTTTACGTGGGCCTGTTTAAACTACTAGCGGAAAAAGCAAAGGGGGTGGTAATCGCAGGAGGTGATTAGAATGTGGTCTTGAACAGGTCTCTAGACACCACCTCAAACATACTGGCACCTAATGGGAGGGTTTCTAAGCCATTGAAAAGACGTTTGAGGGATACAGGTCTAGTAGACATATGGAGGGAGAAATATCCACTAGCTAGAGACTACACATGCTATTCTCCAAGGTATAAAATACACTCGAGGCTGGATATGTTCTTCACATACAGCAAATACCTCTCTGTATTTGAGTCCATGTGGGTGGGCACGGAAACCCTATCAGATCACCAACCCATCTTTGCTGAGGTGGACCTGCAGTTACCTCAAAAAACAACGCAATGGAGATTAAATGTAAGCCTGCTCAGGGATGAAAAGACGAGGGAAGAAATTAAAAAGGTAATAAAACAGACCATTCAAATAAATGAGAACCCAAATACCATGCCACAAATTTTGTGGGACACGATCAAAACAATGGTCAGAGGTAAACTGATCTCGATAGCCACATACAAAAAAAGGGAAAGGGGCAAACCGGTAAAACAACTAACTGAAAAGCTTAGAACTTTGGAAGGACAGCAGAAATTAAAATTTACTAAGAAAACAGAGAAACAGATAAGAGAAGTTAAGTCAAGCCTTCAAAAAATACATCTACAGGAGACTGAAAAGGCACTGTCCTATATCAAACAATCCTACTATGAGGGGGGCCAGGAGCTACATGCCTCTTGGCTTATCGACTGAAACAGATGTCTGCCCGGGCTCATGTCACAGCCCTTAGACACCCGACTACGGGAAACATCACACATAAATGGGGACAGATAGCAGATGTGCTAGTGACATACTACAAACAATTATATCAACCGCAAAAGGAGTCACACGTAGAGGAAGCGCGGAATTTTCGAGGGGCTCTGAAGCTCCCTCAGCTCAATGAGGCCCAGAGAAAGGTACTGGAACATCCCATCACCCACCAAGAAATTATTCGGACGGTGGGAGATCTTAAGGCAGGTAAATGCCCAGGGCCTGATGGGTTTGGAAGTGAACTTTATAAAATATTCATAGCCGCGGTGGCCCCCATGTTAAAGACTGTATATAACCAGGGATGGCTAGAAGGCGAGGTGGTACCCCCCTTGTGGAATTATACAACTATAACTGTGATTCCAAAAGAGGGAAAGGATCCCAAGGATTGTGGATCGTATAGATCAATTTCACTACTTAACGTAGATTATAAGATCTTCACAGCTATAATAGCTAAAAGGCTTCAGTCCTTCCTTAAGAACTTGATCCATCCGGACCAGACGGGATTCATAGAAGGCAGACAGGCACCTGAGGGTGTCAGACGAACTACTGGTGTCATTGACACCATCAGTAAACAACGCATCCCTACCTGCACCATGAGCCTGGATGCATAAAAAGCGTTCGACAAAGTCAACTGGCACTTCTTATTTTTAGAACTGGAAAGAATGGGATTTCCGCCAACATTTCTAGAAGCGATTAAGGCCCTCTATGCTTCCCCACAGGCTTTCGTGAGAGTAAACGGGGGAATCTCGCAGAGGTTTGGTCTGGGTAGGGGGACCAGACAGGGCTGCCCACTGTCACCCCTCCTTTTTGACATATATATATAGAACCCCTGGCCCGGGCGGTGAGGGAGAAGAAGGGTGTGGAGGGAGTGTAGACTGGCGGAGAGGAGCATAAAATCTCCTTATATGCAGATGACGTTCTCCTATATATAACAAACCCCGAAACTTCCATCCCTAAACTATGTTCCATAATAGATAAATTTAGTCAATACGCGGGATATACGATAAATAAAAGTAAAACTGAGGTCCTGAGATTTTTCTATAGCCCATCCCCAAGCATAATGCAATTGTTGAATCTGAACTGGAATAAAACCAAAATAAAATATTTGGGCACCCAAATACCCAAAAATTTTACTACGCTCTTTTCGATTAATTATGAACCACTAGTAACCCAGATCAGACAGGATATCAAAAGGTGGGGAAGCTTTGAATCTGCGTCTATATGCGAGAATACAATCAGTATCTATGAACGTTCTCCCTAAATATCTATACCTTTTCCAGTGCCTCCCAATAAGAATACACAAGAATCAATTTCAAATATGGCAAAGAATGATTATAAAATATATCCGGAATAAAAAGAGACCTAGGATTAAAACTGAAATAATGCAAACTAGTAAAAAATAAGGTGGAAGGAATATCCCGAACCTGGAAGATTATTTCTTGGCCACTCAATTAAGATGGGCCCTCCTGTGGTCAGCAGAGGCATACTCAGCTCGATGGAAGGCAACTGAAGAAGCCTCAATGGATGGTGTGCCTTTGGGGGCTACAGTGATGGTACCAGGAGCCCAAAACAGAGATGCTGGCATTACTCTGATGTCGGTGGGGAACACCCTGAGGGCCATGGGACACTTGTGGAACAAGCATAGGCTGGGAGAGGAAGCATGGCCCTTGAGATGGTTCGCATGGGACCCAGAGTTCCCTCCAGCTAGACAAGACCTCACCTTTAAGAGGTGGGGGAAGAATGGGCTTGTACTCCCTCAATCAATTTTTGGAAGGTAACATAGTCTTGGAGTTTGCCCAGATTAGGGAAAAATTCTCAATAAGACATACACAATCGACAAACTTTCTTTAAACAAGCCAAACCCTGAGGAGGACTGGTGAACATCATGAATGAGATAATGAAGTTAAACCGAGTCAAAGGCCAGATTTCTGCCATATATGAGGTGCTGAGAGCCGGGGGGGGGGGAGCCATCCAAATTAAAAACAAATGCGAACTGGAACTGGGAGAGGAAATACAAGAGAAGGACTGGGACTTCGCCCTCACACAAGTTTTTAAAACCACTTGTTCCCCGATGTGGAGGGAGTTTGAGTGGAAAGTGAGGATGAGATTTTTTATTACACCATTGACCCAATCTAAATGGGATAAAAAATGTACTGGGGAATGCTGGAGAGGATGCGGGAGAGATAAGGCAGATTATTTACATGTATTTTGGACATGTCCTGGCCTAGTAGAATTCTGGGCTGAAATTACCCAAAAACTAAAGCAGGTATTCTCACTTGAGATTAACCTGGGTCCCAAGGAACTGTTGCTGGGGGTGAGACCAAAAGAAATAAAAGGGAGCGATAGAGGGTATATATGGAATATACTTATAACATCGGCCCACAAGGCTATAACTAGGAAATGGCTCTCTCCAGGTGTGCCGACATATAGGGAATGGATATCAATTATAGACGGAATTCAGGATATGGAGGAGGTTACCTACAGAATAAATTCAAGAACACAAAGATTTGTAGGGCGATGGACCTTGTGGTTGATGGCCCAGGGTGTGAACATGGGAGGGAGTGGGTAAGAGAGAGGACTGAGGGAGGAGGGATGTACAGGGGCAGTAAAGGGGGTATTAAGAAATACTGGAAGCCAATATGAAGGAATATTTTTATACAGATATAGGTTGAGTCATTGGAATTGAAAAGTATTGTAACTGGTGGAAAACAGCTAAGTAAAACCTCATTACTATGAAATGCCTGTATGTATATAGCTGCACATAAAGGAAATTAATTTACTTTTTGTGTAAGTGCCTGAATATGCAATAAACTTGAATTAAAAAAAAAATATAGGAAAAAAAAAAAAGAAGGGGGATAAAACCTTTTATAGGTACATTAGGGAACGAAGAAAGACCAAGGGAGGAATACTGAGGCTTAATAAAGGGGAAGGAATGTGGGCAGAGGGTGACAGTGAAAAAGCAGGGATACTGAATGAATATTTCTGCTCAGTATTTACAACAGATGAGGAGAGAGAGGTACCTAAACCAAACAAGAGGCACACTCTGGATGGGGGGGTCGATACCAGTCCATTCACAGAAGAAAGGGTTCTGAAAGAACTCTTGAGACTGAGGATGAACAAAGCAATGGGGCCTGATGGGATTCACCCGAGAATTCTAAAAGAACTAAGGGTTGAACTACTGACAGTACTGACTACTCTATTTAACAAATCATTGGAGGATGGAGTGGCATCTGAGGACTGGAGAGGGTGGATGTGATTCCACTTCACAAAAGTGGGAGCACGGCAGAAGCAGGAAACTACAGACCAGTTAGTTTGACCTCAGTGGTAGGGAAAATGATGGAATCACTTCTGAAGGAAAGAGTAGAGGCCAGTGGGGCACAGAACCCAAGGCAACATGGATTCACAGCGGGAAGGTCATGTCAGACAAATCTAATAGAGTTCTTTGGGTGACCAAAGTAGTAGACCAGGGAGGGGCTGTGGACATGGCCTACCTAGATTTTAGCAAGGCATTTGACACAGTCCCACATAAAAGATTAATATACAAGCTATCCAGCCTTGGAGTGGGTCCCAAGGTGGTAGCCTGGATAAAAAATTGGCTGGACAACAGGACGCAAAGGGTAACAGTAAATGGAGTCCACGGTGAAGAAAGGAGGGTAACTAGCGGGGTACCACAGGGTTCAGTACTGGGGCCAGTCCTCTTTAATGTCTTTATAAGCGACACTGCAGAGCACCTGGAAGGAAAAGTATATCTCTTTGCAAACAACACAAAGATCTGCAACAGGGTTGATACACAGGGTGGGGTAGAAAGGATGAGAAGGGACTTGGCAAGGTTGGAGGAATGGTCAAATGTATGGCAGCTAAGATTCAACGCAAAGAAGCGCAATGTAATGCACCTGGGAAACAAAAACCCAGGGGGAGAGTACATAATGGGGGGTGAGATACTAACAACAACAAAAATGGAAAGGGACCTGGGAGTAATTATATCAGATGACCAAAAGGTGGGCAAGCAATGTGAGAAGGCAGTAAGGAGGGCTAGGGGATACTGGGATGCATAGGGAGAGGCATCAACAGTAGAAAACAGGAAGTTGTTATCCTCTGTACAGACAGTTGGTGAGACCCCACCTGGAGTACTGTGTGCAGTTTTGGAGACCCCATCTCCGCAAAGACATAGAGTGGAGGCTGTCCAGAGGAGGGCAACTAAAATGGTGCAAGGTCTGCACCAGAAGACATACGAAGCGAGACTAAAGGAGTTTAATATGTATACCCACGAAGAAAGGAGGGAGAAGGGAGACATGATAGAAACTTTCAAGTACCTCAAGGGAATCAACAAAGTCCAAGAGGGTAGCATTTTTCAGAAAAAGAGATGTGCAAGAACAAGGGGGCACAATTTGAAGATAGAGGGGGTATGGCTCAGAGGTAATGTTAGGAAGTATTCTTTCATGGAGAGGGTTGTGGAGGCAGGGAACAGCCTTCCTGAGGAGGTCATGGAGTCAAGAACAGTGGGGGAATTCAAGAATGCATGGGACAGACATAAGGCAATTCTAGTGGTGGCAGGAGGAAGTAGGCTGTTGGTTAACTAGGATCTGCAGCTTATCCATCCGGTAGGGAAATGGGCAGACTAGGTGGGCCAGGTGGTCCTTATCTGCCATCAAATTCTATGTTTCCATGTTTCTAACTGTGAATCCTTTTTCTTTCCTACTCGGCCCAGGTCTTAAAAGGAGCTGCTACCTTCAAATCTTAAAAACTTAAACCATGGGGCGTACATTACAAAATGTTACTAGTAATCCGATTTGGACTGTGTAAATTTCCCGATGTGATTATCGCCTGTTTGTGGAAATAGATTCAAGAATCTGGGACTTAATATTCATATTTTTGTGGACTTTCATGCTGGGGTTTTGCAGGGAAATTGAAGGGGATAAATACTGGACTTCGCTAAAGTTGGACTTGCTACAAAATCCAGACTTCCGGTTCTTTGATTTGATGGGATGCTTACGAGGAGTTAACTGAAAGGAGGAGATCGTAGAAGCATAGACTTTGACTGCAGATAAGGACCACTTGGCCCACCTAGTCTGCCCATTTCCCTGCCTAGAGGATAAGCTGCAGATCCTATTTAACCAACAGCCTATTTCTTCGTACCCCCCCACAAAAATTGCCTTATGTCTGTCCCATGCATTCTTGAATTCTCCCACAGTTTTAGACCCCACAACCTCCTCAGGAAGGCTGTTCCATGCGTCCACCACCTCTCTGTGAAAATACTTCCTCACATTGCCCTGAGCGCCCCCACCTTCAAATTGTGTAATTGTGTCCCCTTGTTCTTGCACATCTTTTTCTGAAAGATGCTACCCTCTTGGACTTTGTTGATTCCACTGAGGTACTTAAATGTTTCTATCATGCCTCCCCCCCCTTTCCTCAAGGGTATACATATTAAGCTCCTTTAATCTCTCCTCGTATGGCTTCTCTTGCAGACCCTGCACCATTTTAGTTGCCCTCCTTGAACTGCCTCCATCCTGTCTATGTCCTTGGCGGAGATGGGGTCTCCAGAACTGGACGCAGTACTCCAGATGGGGTCTCACCAACTGTCTGTACAGGGGGATAACAACTTCCTGTTTTCTGATGGTGATACCTCTCCCTATATATCCCAGTATCTCCCCAGCCTCCCTACCGCCTTCTCGCATTGCTTGCCCACCTTAAGGTCATCTGATATGATTACCCCTAGGTCTCTCTTCATTTTTGCTGTGGTTACTACCCCCGCCCCATTGTGTAATCTTCCCCTGGGTTTTTGTTTCCCAGTTGCATTACTTTGCACTTCTTTGCATTGAATCCAAGCTGCCATACTTTTGACCATTCCTCCAACCTTGCCAAGTCCCTTCTCATCCTTTCCACGCCTCCTTGTGTATCAACCCTGTTGCAGATCTTTGTGTCATCTGCAAAGAGGCATACTTTTCCTTCCAGTCCCTCTGCAATGTCACTTATAAAGACATTAAAAAGGACTGGACCCAGTACCAAACCCTGCGGTACCCCACTAGTAACCCCCCTCTCTTCAGAGTGGATTCCATTCACAATTACCTTCTGTGTCCTGTTGTTCAGCCAATGTTTTACCCAGGCTACCACCTTGGGACCCACCGAGGCTGGTTAATCTGATCAATCTTTGTGTGGGACTGAGTCAATGCCTTGCTAAAGTCTAGGTAGGCCATGTCCACAGCCCCTTCCTGGTCTACTACTTTGGTCACCCAGTCAAAGAAATCAATTAAATTCATCTGACATGACCTTCCCGCTGTGAACTCATGCTGCCTTGGGTCCTCTGCCCCACTGGCCTCTAGGTACAAAAACAATTCTTTCCTTCAGAAGTGATTCCATCACTTTCCCTACCACAGAGGTCAAACTGACAGGTCTGTAGTTTCCTGCCTCCGTCTTGGTCCCACTTTTGTGAAGGGGAATCACATCTGCCTTCTTCCAGTCCTCAGGTACCACACCATCCTCCCATGATTTGTTAAAAAGCGTAGTCAGTGGTGTCACTAGTTCTCTGCTTAATTCTTTTAGAATTCTGGGGTGAATTCCATCTGGCCCCATTGCTTTGTCCACCTTCAGTTTTAGGAGTTCTTTCAGAACCCTTTCTTCTGTGAAAGGACTGGGATCAACCCCCCTCTCCAGAGTGCTTCTGTTAATTGGATTAGGCACCTCCCCCACTTCCTCTTTTGTGAATACTGAACAGAAGTATTCATTCAGTATCCCTGCTTTATCACTGTCACACTCTGCCCACCCATCTATTCTATTCAGCCTCACTATCCCTTCCTTTGCCTTTCTACGCTCCCTGATATACCTATAAAAGGTTTTATCCCCCTTCTTAACCGAGTTAGCTATCATTTCCTCAGTTTGTGCCTTTGCTATTCTGACTACCCTCCCTGCTTCCTTCTGCCTTAACTGGTACAGTTCTCTGTCCTGCTCCTCCTGTGTTTCCTCATACTTCCTAAATGCTATCTTTTTCTCCCTAACCTTCACCGCCACCTCTTTTGAGAACCATACTGGCTTTTTCTTTCGTTTTGATTTGTTTATTTGCTTCACACAAAGGCTTGTTGCCTCTGTGATGGCAGTTTTATATTTGCCCATTGTTGCTCCACCCTCCTTCTAGCCTGTTTGCTATGTGCTTTTCTAAGGCACTCTCCCATCTTGCCAAAGTCAGCCCTCCTGAAGTCCAGAACCCTCACTTTTGTATGGCTTGACTCTGTAGCAGAGTTTATCGTGAACCACACTGTTTGGTGGTCACTTGTTCCCAAATGGCTACCCATTTCTAGATCTGAGATCCTCTTACTGTCCCCATTTGAGGGTATGAGGTCTAAGATTGCTCCCTCACGAGTGGGTTCCAAAACTAGCTGTTTGAGGCATGCCACCTGAAGGGCATCAAGAATGGCCCTGCTTTTGGATGTGGCTGCCGCAAAGGTGCTCCAGTTAACATCTGGCATGTTAAGGTCCCCCATCAACAGTATCTCCCCTTTCTCTGCCATCCTAAGTACGCCTTCTATCATATCCTTGTCCATTCCTTCCCCCTGACATGGGGGTCTATATACAACCCCTGTGCAGATTGTGGTGCCATTTCCAGTCTCTAAGGTGACCCACAGTGCCTCGCCTCCCTGTTTACTCTTTTGTTCAGTTGCTTTTATCCCTTCCCTTATAGAGAGCTACTCCCCCGCCTCCCTGTCTCTCCTGTAGGTTGTGTACCCTGGTATGTTAACATCCCAGTCATGGTTCTCTGTGTACCATGTTTCTGTGACTGCTACAATATCCAGGCATCTCTCTTCCATGAAGGCCACCAGTTCAGGGAGCTTGTTGCCCAGACTACGGGCGTTGGTACTCATCACCCTCCTTTTCTTGATGGCCTTACCCTTTTTGCCCCATCCCTGTATTTATTGCATTTGTCACTTTCTCCATTTACCCCTACGCTCTCCCTATTGATACCTCTATGTTGGTGTCTACCTCACTTAGTACCCTGATATTTGGGGCTAGGATTTCCTGCTCCTTTCCAGTGCCTCCCCTTGGCTAGTTTAAATACTTATCAATGAAGTATTTAAACCTATCACCTAGGATCCTGGTTCCCCTCCTGGACAGATGCAGACCATCATGCCAGTATAGGCCTGCATCCCTCCAGGTGGACCCCCAGTCTCCAATGAAGCCAAATCCCTGAGCTCTGCACCAGTTTTTCAACCACTGATTGAATCCCATGGTGTGGAGCACCCTAGCCTCACCCCTGCCATAGACAGGCAGCACCTCCGAGAAAGTTACCGTGTGTGCTATTTGTCTAAGGCCCCTCCCCATCTCCACAAACGCTTCTTGCACTGCTCTGATCCCTTTCTTAGCCAGGTCATTTGTCCCTAGGTGGACAATGACATCCAGCTCCCTCCCCTGTGCAGCTGCTCCTGCGATCCTGAGGATTTGCACCCTGTCTCTCCAAGCCATGGCGCCAGGCAGGCACCTTACCTCCCTCTCCCCTTCCTCCCCCAGTTCTACCTTCCTAACAATGAAGTCCTCCACCAAGAGTTGTTTCCTTCCCCTGTGGGGGTCCCATTCCACCCTCCTTTGGGTCTCCTTTGTGGAGGTTCCCAGCATCCTCCTTGGTCTCCACTGCAGGTGCCTCCATAGAGGAACCACACTTTTCCAGAACGGCATAGAAATTGTGGAGAAGGTACAACTGGAGGGATGAGCCTCTGTTCCACCACCCTCACCCTCCCTGAGCCCACTGTGGCCCAACCACCTCTTTCTTGGCAACCTCTGAGGCAACGGCAGTGACCCTGGTGGTCCCTGGGTGGGAGAGGAGGTCCCAAAAATCCTGACCAACTCAGCCTGGAGATGAGCAACCTCCTCCCTCAGCCCAGAGAGGTGTCTGCAGATGGGACAACACTGCATCCTCCAAAACATCTCCCAGAAGACTGCTGCTCCACAGCCACTGCACTGCACCACTCCCATCATGTCTTTTTCTGGCCCCCTAACTGTTATTTGGAATACTTACTCTTTCCTGTTTGTTTCTTTTTTTCTTTGCTCCCTACTTACTTACTGCCTCTGCACCCTTTTATCTCCTGATCTTCCTGTTCTGAGACAAGAGACAAGAAGTTCCTATATTTCTCAGTAGTCTCTTTACTTGCTTAGAGTCAGACCTCCAGCAGCTGGGGGTGGGGATGGAGAGCTACTCTTGCCCTTCTAGGATGGTGAGTCTTTGGTGGCTTTGTGATCACTCACCTCCTGCTCCCAATTTTGCCTTCGAGTTAAACCACAGTGTAAACTGTACAAAGGCAAGATTGCCGGTTTACTATTTTGGGGAAATTTATTCATTAGGCATAAAATGTTTAAGGCATTGATAGCAATGGTCAAATTGTTAATAAGATACCTGGAAATGTTGTAATCGCTTTTCCCCTATATCTTGTAACAAAGGAGGTCATGTTTCAAAATCCGCATATTAAAGTATATGGTAAGCTATATGATGTATAGCATGACTCCCGGATTTTCTATGCATGGCACTGTAATGTCATAAAACTCATAAATAAAAAGTATATATAAAAAAAATATATTTATTTTCATGCAACTATTGGCATGTGGTCTTTATACACTGTCAATTGTTATGTGTGCAATCCTGACCATAACATTGTTTTTTTTGTGCCATTAGTTACTGGCAGGACTGGAGAGAATGTTACACATAAAGGAAGATTCTGCTCAGAAATTATGGAGCTGGAGTGGAAATATCCATCGATTTCTGAGTTGGAGTGGAAATAACTGATTTATTTTCACTCCAGCTCCCCTGCCCATAAAAATAAATATATTTCTGCAACTTATGTTTTGGGATTTGGGTTGATATCTAAGCCAGCCAGTGAAGATATCATTGATATCTTCATGTTCCTATATGTCATATGTTATCTCCACGTTCCTATACGTCATATTGAAACTTATCTGGTTGATCCTGCCATTTGTTCTGTCACATTTCAACTAGCCACTTTCACTTTTACAGCGTTTATGTAGCGTTACCGAGCCATGTCAACATATGGTCACAGTGATTTAAACTGCCACACTCTGTTCTCTTAAATTATTAACTGTCCTTTCTTTCATAAGTCTCCTCACTCTTTTTTTTTTCCTTTCTCCAAGTAAACCTCAGTCTGAAACACATAGCACATTCACTTTCCGGCCTAATCTGTAGTGTGACCGAGCGGTATGATTTATGTGCTGGCAGAAGCAAAAAAGTAAGAAAATCCTCTGTTTTCGTAATTGTATTTCATTTATTTGAAAGAAGACACCGACTGTACTGAGATGAGAGTGAGTGAGTCGGCGGCTTCAGAGTACTAAACGGAAGCACAAGCGAGTGTTGCTATAGCAATACTTGCTTGCGCCTGTCTCGTAGTCTCGAAGCCGCCGACTCGCTTGCTCTCATCTCACTACAGTAGGTGGCTTCTTTCAAATAAATGGAATACAATTATAAAAACTGAGGATTTTCTTGCTTTTTTGACTACACAATACTTCTGCCACCACATAAATCATACCGCTCGGTCACGCTACAGATCTGCATGGAAAGTGAAAGTGCTAACAGGAAGGAAAATGAAACTCCTGCATTAAAAATACCACAAATTGCAGGATCAACCAGATAGGCTTTTAGTCAGAAATGTATTTCTTTACACACTATGGAGAGTTGGGGGGCTCCAACATACTAAGTCACCTCAGATATAGTGGACCCAAAACCTCTCTCTAGGAATTTAAAACCTCTAGCTGAACAATGAGCTTAAACAAACATGTACAGGACCTGTGCTGCACAGCAGCCCAAAACATAAGTAGTATAAGCAGAACATGACATGGCCAGACTGAAGATATCATATTATCTTCACTCAAGGCCAATGACATCAAGATATCATGATATTATCGGCCTCTTGCGAATATAAATATGATATCTTCAGTCAGGCCATGTCATATCACATATTTATTTGTGATTTTTTATGTTTGCTTGCACGCATGTGCAAGAAACATAGTACCATCATCCGATTTTTCGGAGGTGTGTCACCCCCTCTTCCAGTTCAGTCAGTGTGTTGGCAGGCGCGGCCCCAGTCCACCAATGCATGCTGGAGCTGTCTATGACAGCTCCAAAATGCAGTGGCGTATAGTTGAAAGGGGAGCTACGCCAGTGAGCAGCGATAAGATAGCGCCTGCTCCGCGCAGCCCCTCACACACACACAAACACACGCACGCATCTGCGGTTGCCCTCACGCACACATCATGTAGCCGACGGGTGCCCAATCCCCGCCGCTGTGCCAGCGCCCCCAAAGCTTTCTTATCATGCCACGCTGGGTGCCCACCCCAGCGCGGCAATCTGGTGGCAGCCGGCGGGGTGCCCAACCGCCGGCCCACTGTCCCCTCCAGGTACAGGGTGCCACGCTGGGAGCCCACCCCAGCGTGGCAACTGATGATGCGCCCGGACGGGGTGCCCAATCCCCGCCGGCTCCACACCTCCCCAGTCGTCTTGTGCCACACTGGGAGCCCACCCCAGCGTGGCAAACGCCCCAGGCCGTCACTGAAAAAACAACAACCTGTAAAAAAACTGTCCTTGGCGCTTCTCCTGGCCCCTCCACAACCTGCACCCACCCACTGTGCACCCTGCCTCCCACACCCCGCCTCACCCCATACTTACCTCTGAGTCCAGCGACGATCTTCGGTTGACCGGGAACACGTCTGCACTCTTCAAAGCCGACCGCGAACTGAGGAAATGCCGGTAAGCTGTATAATGGGATAGATAGGGTTTTTCAACTTTGTTGCATATCTCAGGCATTTTTTGGAATTTTTGCACCAAATTTTCAACATGGGGTTTTTGGGACCCCTCCTCATGAATTCTTGCACTGTCATGGCGTTACTCGGGCCCGAAGGGTGATTTTGCAGCCACTGTACGAAATCACCTTTCCGGAACGATTAACGAAATGACATTGCCAGTGTTCATAAGGTGGGCTCTCAAGAAGCCTATTTTGAAAATTTGGTGGAAAAATTCCTAAAATGACTGTTTTATTAGCCGCCATGCCGCAGTTCCCACGTGACGTGAAGTTCGCGAATTTTCATTATTTTTCACCCAGATTTTCAACACTGCCATTTTACCACACCTTCTTATGAGTAGTACAGCTGTCATTTTTCACATCTCACCCAAAACGTGTTTCCGCCCATGTAGCGCACAATGGCGCAGTCAGTGTGCGGAATCAATGTACGGGACAAATTAAGAAAATCACAGTGACACTGTTCATGAGCAGAGGTCTTAAAATGGCTATGTTGAAAATCTGGTGAAAAAATTCCCAAAAATGACTGTTTTACGAGTGTGCGTTGCACAGTTCCTACGTGTGCTCGTAAGCTTGCTAATTTAATAGTTTCACTCCAGATTTTCAACATTGCCATTTTATTACACTTCCTTATGAACAGTACAGCTGCCATTTTTCATATGTCGCCCAAAATGTGTTTTCGCACATGTAGCGCACAATGGTGCTGTTGGTGTGCGAAAACAATGTTTGGGATATATTACGAAAATCACAGTTACACTGTTCATGAGCAGAGGTCTTAAAATGGCTATGTTGAAAATTTGGTGACAAAAGTCCATAAAATGACTGTGTTATGAGTGAGCATTGCGCAGTTTCCACGCACCCTCGTAAGTTCATGACTTTGTAATATTTTCAGTCCAGATTTTCACCAGTGGCATTTTTCCACACTTCCTTATGAACAGTACAGCTGTCATTTTTCACAACATGGCCGAAGTGTGTTTTCACACTTTCAGCGCAGAGATGCGTGGTCGCTGTGGGAAATCATTGTTCGGGACAGATAAAGAAAATCACAGTGACACTGTTCATGATCGGAGGCACCAAAATGCCTGAGTTGACAATCTGCTGTAAAAAATCCCCAACCTAATTATATTACGGGTGTGCGTTGCACAGTTTCTATGTACGTTCGTGACTTCACCAGTTTTTAAATATTTTTACTGCAGATTTGCAACATTGCCATTTTTTACACCTCCCCATGAACAGTACAGCTGTCATTTTTTACATCTTGTTCGGAATGTTTTTGCACTTGTGGTGCTAAATGCCGTAGTCGCTGTGCATAAGCAGCTTTCGGATAACAAACTGATATTGCCACTGTTCATGAGGTGGGGTCACAAAAAAAACATGTTGAAAATTTGGAGTGAAAATACCAATGAATGCCTGAGGTATTTGGGTTTCCAACCATAACGCCCAACCCTGTAGAGAATGACAGGCATCAGGGGTGTGACTTTGGATTCTTGCCTGTAATGCTCATACCATTCCGCACCCTGCAGCCAGTGAGAGGCATCGAGGTATGCCTTGGACTCTTCGGCCCCAAAGTTCACCCCATTCTCCTATATCGCACCCATCTCGCCGTATTTCCTAACGGAATGGGGTGCGCATAAGGGCCAAAGACCCCAAGGAACACCGTGACACTTGTCAGTGTCTGCAGGGTGGGGTGTGGTGAAATGGCATGGCCGTTATGCCTGACGACCCAAAGGCACATCCCAATGCCTGTCACTCTCTGCAGGGTGCTGGTGGTGTTGGCTTCAGTTCAATACTTCACTGCCATTCCTATTACGCAGCTCTGTAACTTCTACACTACCACTGCCAGCAAGCAAACATTCGGCATTGACAAATGCTTGTTTAATATCCCTGGGATAGTATAAACACTGTATGTATCTATATTCCATAAATTCCACTAATGCAATAGAGGTACAATATCCAGTAGAAAATCCTGATTGTCGGGAATCTACTGTTTTTGTGATGTGAGGTAGGAATACAGTTATTTGTGCACTGGTCTATCAAAGATAAAAGGTCTAAAAGTGACCTATTTAAGAAAATGTGGTAGGTAGTAAACACTATATAGCTATTTGTTCGCAACTTCATTAACTTCAGCAAAGGTTGCAGTTTGGTTGCAAAGATGCAGAAACTCTTTGATGTTTATTTACAAGAAACAGCAAACCCAGACTTTCCCATTCATCTCACTTCAGATTTAGGAGCAGTGGTTGCCTGTGCTCAGAGTAGTGGCCAAAGCAGTCAACTCAAACACTGGCTGGTAATTAGGGATCACATGATGAAAAAAACAGGCAGTTCAGCCCTATCCCTACAGTATATGTACAACAGGAATGGAAGGGTCTCCCCTGCAGCTCTAGGATGCTGGCTACAGACTGCTAATCCTTTGCTCTCACTCCAACCTTCTCATTTCTTCTATGCTGTCTCTGTACTCAAGGGAATCTGACGCTTACCAGCCTTTGACAGGGGAGAACGCATTATTTTTTCAGATGCTTTTATTTTTCCCTTTTTTTTAGTTCAGCATTTAGTCGATTTCATTTTGGTCCTCTCGCTATTTTTAAAAGTAAAACACAGTAACCCATACCCCTGCGGAAATAAGTTGCAACAGCCAGGTAAGACATGGTTTGACAGCTTCACTTCCTAAGGCTGCCTTATTTAAATTTCTTTCTTGCTGCATTTACCTAGAATGTTGGAGTATTTTATTTATTTATTTACTTTTGTAGGGGAGAAAAAACATACATATATAAATTAACAGTAACATGAAGGCAATCATTAAATAAGAAGATACCCTTTGAAACACAAGTTAGGGTATACAATTTTGTGATGCTTAAGGCTTTGTGAAGTTCTTGCTTATGTTAGTTTTCCTCTGTAACTAATTAATTCATGTATTGAAGAGGCACTTGTGACAATGAAGAACTTTAAGGCAGATATTCTAGAAACTGATGGTTTTAAAACTATACTTTTATTTGGAATATAAATTAGGAAGTGTTAGAGGCACGTTACTTTAACTGATTGCTACTGTGGCTGGAGGCATGAATTACTATTTCAAAACATTAGTGCAAACCTGATTAATTCTCATGCTGATATTCCAGTGGATTAGCATTATACGTTTTTTTGGTTGTCTTAATAGCTGTCCTCTAATGTTTGTGCCAGTTTGGTGCCCTGATGTTTATATGCATAGGAAGCACAGGTTTAATTACAGCCTGTTTTTCACTCTTGCTGAGGTTGTTCTAGTCATGGTATATCTTTTTGAGTCCTTAAGCAATGCAAGTTGTCCTGTGTGGAGCATCTTTCAAAACAGAAGAATTACTTGCCCTAGGTGAACTTAATCTCTCTGGACTAGTGTCATTCAGATAGTTCCCTGATACCAGATGGCATTGGATACCACTAGTATCACACTGCTGGATCCTAGCACCTAGGAACCAATAGGATACCAACTATTCAATGTGACATGGTGCATCTGAGGAAGATATCCGACCTCAGACCCCACTATTTGATCTCAGGTCTGAAATCTGAATTTGGTTGGGTATGATCTCAGACCCACAGTCAGACAGAACAACTGTCCGTCAGATGCCATAGGAATTGACAACAGCACTACTGAGGCATTACTACTCTGGACCTCATGTCAGTCACAAGAAAAGAAACCATACAGTGCGAGTTTTAAAGTGCATGAATGCTACTTATTTTAAAGTGGGACACAGCTGGACTACATGAATGAAGTGAATTTTCAGCATTGTGTTTTTTTTCTCTCTTGCAAAGTGCTGGTCACTGTATCACTGTATTAACAATGCTTGCCAAATGAGCATTGTTTTTGCGCCTCCTAGGTAGTCATCTGCTTGGCTCAATATCTGAAAGGGATTTCAGACTTCCACGCATGATTCAGTTATCTAAACATTAGCCATTTAGAAATCAGTTGCCAACATTTTCAGTTTCCGTTTTATTTTCAGAAAAATTCCACCCTGCAAGTTATGGTTTCCCTTCATACAGTGCAATCTTCATCAAAAACATAGTTTGTGCCACCCCAGTGGTGTGGAGGGCTGAGGCATCACGCCTTACCTCCTGCCATGCAGGCGACCCATGTTCATGGTGTGAGCAGGTCGCCAGGGTGGGAGAGAATCGAGCGTCTGGAGGACAGCTCTCCTCTCCCAGCAAGGGAGGGACACAGAGGCCGGCACACTTCTGACATCTAACGGTGGTTGGGTGTTGGGAGTGCCAGGGTCCTGTACGTAAGGGATGGGGGTGGTGTAGTCAGCTGGCGTGCTGAGGGTGGAAGCGCACAGCTTGGCCATTGCCGATGCCAAAATGCTCCACCTCTGGGGGGGGGGGGCAGGAGGGAGAAAAAGCTGGAGGAAAAAATGTCCTGGGTGGCTGGATGAATGCTGACCCCCACAGGTACCACTCTCGCTAATGTTAGGCACCTCCCGAAAACCGGATTCATGTCAGCGGGTTGAGGGATCCCCGTCATGGGGGGGTAAGCCATGGAGGATGACTGGAGGTGCACTGTGCGCGGGGAGCAAGTGGCTGGGGGGGGGTGGTGAGATGGAGGGCCACCCAGGACGGGGGATAAAGAAAGGTAATAAAAAACAGTTTGTGAGCCAGCCTGCCAGTGAAGTGATAGCACTACCACTCGTGATGCCAAAGACCTGGGTTCAGGAATGAGCCTGAGTCATCAGGGGGCTGCCGGGGGGAGCAGAGAGGAAGATCGAGGGTCCTGGGGACGGTGCAGAGTCCCGCTGTAGCACTGCCACCTGCAGACATGCAGATGGTAGGATGGGTGGGACACTGGGAGGGAGAGCTGCATCATGCTGCATATCGGGTGAGCGTGCCAACGCATGCTCACATCAAGGACAATGTCCCAATGATGGTGCCCCTAGAAGGGGAGAAATGCGGAAAACAGTCTGGCTGGCAGGATGATTACCGACCCTCTGCAAGTTCCACAACAGTGACCCAGTCACCTCCTGGACATTTAGATCCATTGATTAGTGGATCGAGGTACTCCCGGACACCCTGCCACAGAGGGCAAGCTGTGGGGGACCTGGGAGTGGCAACTTTTAGAAGGCTAAGAGGTGTGTTACATTTTTTTAATTGACATTTTTTGGCCCCGTTTCTCTAGGCCAGTCCTATGGGCTGAGGAGCCATCGGGCCATCTGTGGTCCTCTGCCTGATCCACTGAAGCCCACTACCACAGAGCTTTGGTTTACCTTCTGGGGAGGGGGAGGGGTGGCCGGCTACACCACAAGTTGCACACATTGTTGGGCAGCTGAGCAGTGGCAGCTAGATCCACCCTGGATTTACCAGGGTCTCAACAGAAACCAGCACCAGGGCCAAGCTTCTGTTCCTGGTTCTCACAGTCCCCTGATGATGTCAGCAGGCACACAAGGAGACCAATGCAATGAGTGCAGATCTACCAGCCGACGCTCCCCCATCTCGAAGTGACATTCCTTGCTACACCGCCACCTGTAGTCACTCATATGGCGGTAATTACAGTGGAAATGGCAACCTTCCCTCTCCAGAGCAGGAGAGTGGTCCAGGGGATGCTGGATCCTTCTCTCCCCCCTTCCCCACTGGCCAGCCCTCCAGCAGCCCAGGCTCGTTTCTGAACCAGGGTCATCAGCATCATGGGTGGTAGCTCTATTGCTGTGCTGGCGAGCCGACCTCAGTGTGTTACATTTAAAATTCCTTTTGGAAATAAAGCTCAGTGTGCCCATACTTTGGATGTAAAAGTGTTTTTTTAACAGGTGGAAACATAGGTGGAGGTGAAGCTTAGACAGATGATGCTGCTAGCAACCTGCCCAACATGGTACCAAAATCTCTGGCTTCCCTCCTGCCCCCTTGCTTGTCAGGAATGTCGTGTTGGACTCTGCTCCCAGCAGACTGGCCCAACACAGAGGGGTAAGTCTGGGACAGTACATGGGGAGAGAGCTAGTGGGTATCTGGGGGCCAGTGACTGTAGTTTACACAGCTCCTGCAGGCATATGATCAAGGACTTGCGCACACGCTGAAGGAGAGTCCAATGAGGGACCAGTATTAGTATTTTTCCTTATTTACAGATACCAAAAGGTCATTTTGCAGCCAGAGATAGAGTGCAGGTACCAGTGCTAATGTGGTGTATATGCCCACACCATTTTTTTTTTTTTATAAAATTAATTTGCAAAATAAAAATAATTCATGACCACTGGCAAATACTGTTCTTGTCAGCGTGGACTGGTACTGGCACACAAAAGAATGCAGCTATATGGAACATAAGCTGGGAAGTATTTAAAAAAAAATTGAGGTTCTAAAATTATGTACAAGGTTGCAGAGGAAGGGGATGGTTGATGCAGAGGTAGATAGGCAAAGTGGTTGGAGGGTGGTATTAAGTGGAAGGAAGGAAATGGAGGAGGAGTCTGTATATGACAGGAGCCTAGGCGGGGGTGGGGGAGAGAGAGATACAGACACACATTGTTGTGCCCCTGTACATAACTGTATCAAAGTAAGGAGAGACAAACGGGGGTTAGGGGGTAGTGTGTGTGTGTGTGTGTGGTGATTGTTAATTGAGGGATGGGTTGTTAAGCCTAGTGGATAGAGTGTGTGCATTAAAACAGACCCAGGTTTGAATCCCACAACTATTACACAGGCACTCTGTGATCCTGAGCAAGTAATTTAACCTCCATGTGCTTAATCTCTCTTTCTAATAATTTCTTTCTCTTTGACTCTCTCTCTCATTGTCTGTCATCTATCCCTGTGCTGTTTGACTCTCCCCCACATGCCTGAAATGGCACCAACATTCTCTCCCCTCCCTGGACTGCACAGTATTTTAAAATATTGTATATATAGAAGGTACTATATAAAACAAATTCCCTTTCCTTTAGCAGTAACTGGGTGGGGGTTCTAAAATTGTTGTTCAGAATAGGCACAGGAAATGAGTGGGAGGGGAGTCATTGCAGGTTTTGGCCTTGGGCCCCATTGATCCAAACCCGACTCTGAATCTGAGGAGCCACACACACCCCTATGCTCCAGCCCTGTTACCAGGCAGGCACTGGAACAAATGACTAAAAAAAAAAAAAACAAAGAAGCAGTGACTAAAACTATCCAGGGTTTAGCCCTATTTTCACAATTTTGTTGACTCTAGAGCCAACACTGGTACGTGCCTTGCCTTTCCATGTTGGGAAGCAGTTGTTCATGTCCCTGGGTGCGAGCAACAATAGCTTCTCACACTAGCTTTGCCCACTGAAAGGGGGTGGGACCTCAGTGAAGGAATGAGATGTGGAGTAAATGGGCAGTATGCCTGTCCGTCTCCCTGTGTAACCACTAGACCATCTGGGTAGGTGCAAATCACCACGAAACCAAGGATCTTTTGGGCGCAGAATGCAAGAGGGCATGCAATGAAAATCAAAGTGAGGGTTAAGGAACAGCAGGCCCAATGATGATGACCCATTCTTTTGAGCAGACAATAATTCTAACTCTGTCACTGGTTTTTGGGTGCTGTACTAAACAGTACATGCCCAGATCTACTTTGGGGCTTTCAGTCGACCCCACCATAGTCAAACAAAGCTTAGCTGGAATTGTTTCTTTGCTCTTGCTTGTCTGTGCAAGTCACAGGAGACTCCTCTCTTGTGCCACTGCAATGTCACTGGGCTAGCCAGCCCGATTCACCATATATGCAAACTGCACAAGCAGTGCCTTTGCAGACCACATTCTGAATATCAGACAACTTGCCTTTATATATAGCAAACTACGGACATGGCACATTACACTTTTCATGTTCAAGAGATGATTCACATCTACGGTATCTGAAAAAAATACAAAATCTGTGCAGTGGATTGTTAGGAAAAGGTCTGCTACTGGCACAGTATTTCCCTCTACACAGTATGCATTCAGTGAGCTGGCAATAGCACCATCAGTGGAATGTGGGGACTACAGTGCAGGAGGCAAAGGGCCTGGGCGTCATTATAGACAAGGGGCTGAAGAATGACAAGCAGTGCCCAGCAATTGTCAAGAGGGCCTGCAGAATGCTGGGGTGCATTAAAAGGAAGGGGTGGCCAACAGGCAGGTTAAGTAAGCCTGCCACTTCACAAGGCTCTGGTCAGACCTCATCTCGAGTACTGTGTGCAGTTCTGGGTTCCTCAATACACACACTGCTCAGGGGTTTGGGAGACATGAGTTGTAAGGAGAGGTTGGCGGTCCTTAATATGTTCCCCCTGAAGAAAAGGGGGCTATAAGTGTACATGGTCCCTATCTTTCGCATACTCAGGGGTATTAACAAGAATGAACAGACAAAGATGATTGATCTAGTTTCCTCCAGCAAGACATAGGGACATGCCTTGAAGCTCAGAGGCAGTAAATTCAGGGGAAACGTTAGGAGTCACTGTTTTCTCCCAGACAGTGGTAACCCTGCAGGGCACCCTATGAGGAGAGACAGTGGACACAAAGAAGACAGCATAGGTCTTCAAGGTAAACATGTACACATTTCTGCTTACCCAAGGAATCACAGAGTGCCCTGAGTGTTAAAGTGTGCAGTAAAATCCTTATGAAGTAGTACACATCTACACAATGTAATTATTTTTCTCTGCATATAAAGCAAGGGGCAGGGCATGATGGACCTAGAGTTCCTTCCGATCATAAACTACTGTTACTACTGTGATTATTATGTCCAGCTGCGGTTTGTCTTTTTTGATGATGTAACAATGTTGTTCCTTCCCTACCAGGGCATCACTGTAAATGAGCATTTTTGCCTCACTGTTAATGCCTCTGGACAAAAAAGAAAAAACTGAAATTGAATGAGGAAACTCACAGCCATTCCAGCCCTAATTTCAACACTGTGTGCTACCCTGTTACAGAGCCAACAGACTGAACAGGGAAACACACAACTGGGTTTGGGAAAATGTTGTAAAATGTGGTCAATGGAAAAAACTGAAGTGCATGGGGAGGCAGTGAATGTTTTGCTTCTCTTAAATATTTTGGGGATGACTGATGATCCCGCTAAGTACTGTGGTCCCATTCAACTTGTTTAGTGGTGTAACTTGAGAATGAAAGGTGATGGCTGTGCTCAGTCTGTCTATGCAAGAAACAAAAAAAGACTTCTGATGCTACAGTTTTATGTGTCGGTGAACTTAGCTTTTATGAAAAGTAAGAGATGCACGTGGCACTGAAACTGTAAGCTTTCTATCAACGATCTGCAGCCCTGGTCCGCTGCAGAAACTTGCAGTGGCACAGCTTGCCTTGACAATGAACCTCATTCTAATGTTATAAAATTAGCACTGTGCTACAAGCATTGGAGCCAGTGACTGCCTCTGGTTTTGAGTGGCCCCCAATCACAAGAGGCCCACTGCCCATTTGACGTTTCTACGTCTGCTTGGGTTAGGCCCTACTATAGCAGGTAACATCATAACATTAAGATGCTATTTCGTACATTTCAAACCAGCCCAGGAATGCTCCATATTTGCTGTTTCAGCAGCACACACTTAGAACAATATATTTAAAAGCATTTCATTTTCAAAGGTTCATGACTTGTATGAGCTTAGACTGGGGCTCCTTAGGAACAGGGGGCCTAAAGCAGCAGAAGAGACTGAGGGTGCCTAAATCTGGCTCGGTTTGGAGGCAGAGGTCAGGCAGCAGTGATATGCCAATGAACTTTGATGTCATTAAGTGCCATCTTACCCTCTTGTGTCAATTGTTTGTTGCCAAGCCAAAAAATGCACCTCTGTAATGATATTCTACAAGTAGTTGGAGGATAATCTGTTTCCCTGATCATTTAACCCAATGTGTGTCTCCACTAGCTGCACAAAACTGGGCAAAACCTTGTACAGTGACATTGTCACATGGCATACCAAAACAGAAAGGAAAAATACTATGCAGTCAAAGTGGGTGCTGGTTTAAACTCAATCAGGATAAGCAGAAACACCAAGCACTCCAGAATGGCGATCATGATGAAAATACCAACTTTAAGTTTGTGAGGAAATGTGGCAAAGATCTGTGAACCCCAATCTAATGTGCTCTGCCACATTTCTTCACAAGCTCACATTAAAGTTTGTGCTTTCGCCACAAATACCATTCTCGAGGGGCTGTTTGCTGACTGTCGTGTGGCCTACCACCTGCTAATTAAATACGTCTACCTGTTAAGAAAGGAGGTGACATTTCAGAGAGCTTTCTTACTTGGTGTCCCTCCTGACAGCAAGGATTCTCATCCAGATTGCCAGTCCAAAAAGAATAGTATGTTATCAAGTGTGCTGAACAGACCTGCCTAGTATCACAAGCAGGCACAGCAGCCTGCATCAAAGGCAGGTTGGGTGCACAAAGGGGGCTTGCCCCAGCCTTGAGCCACAAAATGGGCTATGGCATGGCACTAGGGGGCTTGCAGCAGAGGCAAGCTGCCATACGCCCTAAGTCAGTATTCACAAAACCCTCCCAGAGGGCAAATTTCTAAACACCATTAGACTAGCCAGAGCTGGTCTTAGGGTACTTAGAAGTGTGTCCACTGGGAGGGTTAGACACCTGCCCAATGTGCTATAGTCATATATATAAAAATAATCATGTCCTTGGTGGCTAGCGGCCCCCACAAGCCCCAAATCTGCCCACAGAATAAAATATATTTCTCTTGTGGTCTAGCGGACCCCCCAGCCCTGATCTGCTCAAGAATAAAAATACATTTCCTGGTGGTCTAGTGGACCCCCTCCCTATCCCCGATCTTTCCATAGAATAGAAATATACAGTATTATTCCCTGGTGGTCTAGTGGACCCCCAACCCGGCAGGCAGTGCCCCACCACCTTGCTCCCCCCCATCTCATACCCAAGCTGGTGATCAGCACAGCCCTCTGCTCACCACCACAGCTGCCCGCCAACTGAGCTTTCAGTGAGTGCATACTGTATACAGTATGCACCCATTGACTGACAGCTGAGCTAAACTGTCAGTCAATGAGCGTGCACTGTATACAGTACGCGCCTATTAACTGACTGCTGCAGGATCTTTCCTTTCCTCCCTTTATCCTTTTTTGGTCCTATAGATTTTAATATACATGTGATAATCTGTAGATTGGAAATTTTATATTTAGTAATTTATGATGAACTTCTTGTTAAGCGGTGCCCAGAGCCTCCGGGATTGGGCACCTGATAAATAAAATTTGCCTCGTCTTTGCCTTGCTCCCTGAATGCTCAGTCAGTGGCCAGCTGTGTGGGTGAGTGGAGGGCTGTATGTACTGGTCGCTGGCTCGTGGATGGGATGAGGGAAGTGGGGCAGTGGGACACTGCCTGCCGGGGGGGGGGTCCACTAGACCACCAGGGAATTATATATTTCTATTCTATGGGCAGATCAGGGATAGGGAGGGGGGGGTCCGCTAGACCACCAGGGAAATATATTTGATTCTATGGGCAGATAGGGGCAGAAGGGGGCGTAGCTACCTGTGGAGGGGCTGACTTCTGCTTGGTGTACTGGTCGCTGTCTATGGGCACAGCTGCCACCAGACAGCCCGCAGCTTGCGTCATACCTCACAGATGTGCTGTCCGTTCAGCGCATGACCACAGCTGCCACAAGCTGCAGGACTTTGTTGCCAGGACCCTACCCAATAGTGAATCGGGTGCAGGATCCCAGGCGTACTGGCAATCGGCGCAAGCTCAGCACTGACCTTTGTGTATCGAGCCCAATGACTTTAGTTTTTCTTGACAATTTATATTCCTAATGTGTACTACTAATCTTTTTACACCAGTAGGATATTTATTTGTTTTTGTTTACTGGGTAAGGTACACTAGACAAGCCAATACCTATTTTTAGGTACGACCCAGGAGAATATAGCAGGTAAAAAAACCACAAGAAGAATACATCATACAGTTAGCATCTTGGACTAAATCAAGTCAACTAATTAACCGTTGTGGCTAAATCCTGTTCCAGCAGAAAATTGTTAGGGGTTTAACTATAGCAGTACAAGCAGCTTTTGTTCGGACTGTGTGGCATTATCAGACGTAGCATTAATGTGTGTTATGTGATCTGTGGCATTTGCATTAGACTACTTAAGTAAGAAAACAAAGTTTGCTCTGAAAAGAATTTGAATGCTTGTGACTAAATATGTGTATCAATCAATTAGCTGCCCTTAAAGTGTGACATGATGCTGGGAAACTCTTGCCCAATTATATGTTCATTTGCCTCAACAAGCATTGTAAATTCATATAAGCCAATGTCATGCTTTGAAAGAATTAGGTGTGCTTGCCAGTCAGGAATAATGTATTCAGTATTACACAGAGTTGATTAAATATACATTATACCCTTCATCAAGGATTTGGGCAGGCCTATTCACTGTACACCATTTTGCAGATATTTCTAAGTACCTCTCCAAAGCCATGTGCCACTGTTAACTTACTTTTCCCTGATTTTGATTTGCAATATCTTGTGAAGGAGAATCTGTCAAAATTGAAGCTGAATATCACTTACATTATTATCAAAGTATAGTTAACCCTGCATAACCCCGGGGAATTCTTATTCATTCCATCAAAGATTACTATTTAGATATGATTGCTGGCTATAGACTGTAATGGTTAATGATTAAAACTGGGTAATTTAGAAATTAAAATGTTATGACTTCTGTGATGTCACGGCTGACAAGGCCACTTAGAGTTTCAACTACTGATAATTTCTGGGCAAATCCCTAGATTTCCTCACCAACATCAAGTCTAACAGCAGAGTGGTGGGTATTCTTTACAGTGGGGAAGCCTAATAAGCCAAAACCAGCTCTTCGGCCAGAGGATGCCGATGGATCCAAGACAGAGCTCTCCCGCACCAAGTTGTTGCAGGCCTCGGAGTTCCAGCAGGCTGCAGCTACATTAATGGCCAAGCCTAAATGCTCTACTCACCAGCAAATCAAAGTTTAGAACATATATAAAGAAATGTAGGTCCTTCATGCCGTCATCAAGGAGGCAATGCAGGAGATTAAGAAAGACAGAACTGATGAGGTGGAGAGACAGGCAACAGCCACAGACACCAGGGTTGATCGTTTTGAGATCACCCTTCAAGAAACCCTAAACACCCAGGCTCGTATTATGACCCAGAAGTAGAACTCGGAAAATTGGGCTCAGCTGAAAAATTCCTGTGTTTATGGGCTCCCAGAAAATTCTGAATACTCCAATTTGGTGGAATTCCTAGAGAGTTTTCTAAGAACAGTCCTTGACCTTGATCACAGCTTTTCCCTGGACATTGAGGGCACCTACCAGGCCCAGGGACCAAAACTCATTTCCCCAGATGCCATCACCATATCTGTCATAGTTTGTTTTCTTAAAGGATACATGAACTGGGATTTTTTAGTAACCAAAACCAAAAACACAACACTGCAGGTGCCAGCGAATCGAGGGATTCGTGACTCACTACGCAGAGGATCCTGAGTTTGCCCTTCATGCAACGATGTTGGCGGCTCTCGCCTTCGTCCCACCAGCTGATGTGACCATTGCTTATTATGCCCTACATGACCTGGACTATGTAAAGGCCAATGGGGACATGCTTGCTGAGCTACTGGACTATTTTGAGGATACCTGGGTGGAGAGGCCTCTGGGAAGTACAGCGTGACGGAAGCCTCTGTTTGCCATGGACACCTGGAATGTATACCAGGCTGCACGGGATGGCACACTATGTACCACGAATGCCGTGAAGGCATGGCGCAGGGGATTTGGGGCACGGCTTGGAGCGTGCCACCCCAACACCTGGCACTTCATCAGGGGGCTGAGGGCCGAGCAGCACCTCACAGATGTCAAGCCGGTGCAGCTCACAGCACGGAACACCATGCCGACAGTGAAGAGGCATTACAAAGATGCTGGCAGGTGTATTGCGGACACTGTCTCAGCCTATGCCGAGCGTACCAAGGTGGACTACCTGAGGGGCATTGCATTCAATTTGTCCCTATAAGTCTAATGTGACTCATTGAGGTTGACTGTCTGGAGGGTGGTTGTTCAGGGGGGATGCTGTGGGGAAGGGTGCTGTTGGATAGGGGTTGGTGTGGAGGTTGCTAGGGGGCTGTTGTGAGGGTTGCCAGGGGGATTGTGCGGTGCTGTGGGGGTTGCGGGGTCCTGTGGGGTTGCTATGGGTGTGCTGTGGGTTGTTGTGGGGAGGTTGCTGGGGGGGGGTGGTTGTGTGTGTCTGTCACCTTTGCACTATGTATTTGTGTGCTCTACACCAGTAAACACATTCTGCTCACATGTTTGTTGTCCAGCCTCTTTCATTTTGGTTCCACTGTGTGGGCCCACTTGCACTGTTCCTGTTTGCACTGTTCTGTTAGCTTTTTTGGTATTAGCTGCTTTGCATTAGCTCTTCCTGCATTAGCTGTTATTGCCATCTACATTATGACCCCGTGCCCTCCACCCTTATTTCCCTTACTGCCGCCCCATTCGACAATACCAGATCTAAAGTGTTCTTTAGCCTAGTAGGTACACTAACCAACTGTGTCAGGAGACCCTCCTGGATCGCATCCAGGAGCACTGGCTCCCTAGCACTGGAGGTGACTGGAATGCTCCAGTCAACCCCCGGCAAGTTAAGATCCCCCATGATGACCACCTTCCCTTTTCTACATACCTTTCTGATTTGTCTCGCTAATTCTCTGTCAAGCTCCTCAAACTGGGACGGTGGTCTGTGTACCACCCCAATCCTCAGTTTCCTACCCCTTGAGTCTAGGAGCTGCAGCCAGATTGCCTCTGTTCTCCTTTCTTCCCCCTCGTCCCTTGTGCATTTGATCCCGTTCCTCACACAGACTGCCACCCCACCCCCTTCCCTCCTTACAGTCCTTCCTGTATAATTTGTACCCTGGGATTGCCAGATCCCAGTCCCGGTGCTCAGTTGCCCATGTTTCCGTGACAGCTGCAATATCCACCCTCCACACTGCCAAGAGTGCCTGTAGCTCAGCTGATTTGTTGCCTAAGCTTCTTGCATTCAGTGAGGCCACCCTCCATACTGCCCCCTCCCCTTCATCACCCTCCATCTCCTCCCATCTACTCCCTCCCTTTTCAGCCACTCCAAGTCCTTCCCTGCTAGCCTGGGGGGTAGGCTGTGACTTCATTCTGTTGGATCCCCGCCTACCTACTGTCTACTTGCCACCCCCCCATCTAGTTTAAATCCACCTTTATCACAATATACCTCCTCAGTCTTTGCTTTAATACCTCCTGCCCCTCCCCACTCAGGTGCAGCCTATCCCTTGCAAACAGATTGTTATTATCCCAGGTACTGCCCCAGCCGCCCACAACCCCATATCCCTAAGTTTAACACCATTCAACCAACCATGTGTTCAACTCCCTAATCCTCTCCTTTCTCACTGTGCTTGTGCAGGGTACTGAGAGCACCTCCGAGAAGGCCACAGACTCCCCAGTCTCCTTGCACAACCTTCCCACTTCCTCAGACCTCTCCCTTGTTACCTCCACCATTTCCCCTGCTAGGTCATTTGTCCCCACGTGTACCACAATGTGTGGTTTCCTCCTACCCCTCCTTGTGCACCTTAGGATTGCCTGTCCTGCCTTGTCTGCCTTTAATCCCAGTATGGACTCCACCCATATCCGACTGTGCCTCTCCCCCTTGCTGCCCCATCTGATCCCCTGGAGTATGGAGTTCCCCAACACCAGTACATCTCCCTCCTCTTTTCTTGTGCCCAACGCCACCAACCCACCCAGGTTCTCATTTTCGGGGCCACTCAAAATGGTGCTTTCACCATTTGCCCCAGTGTCCCCCCCCCGTCCCTCTCAATTGAGACTCCTCCCCCTCCTCCTGTTTGACTGCCAACCTCCCTCTCCCCCCTCTCCTCTCTGAGTATTATCCCTCACCCTGCCACGCCATGTTCAATCTCTCCACTAGTAATGCTCCTCATTCCCTCCCCTTCGTGAGTACTATCCCTTGTGTAATCTCCTCCTGTGTCCTCTTCCCCCCGTGTCCCTAGTACAGCAAACATGTTCCTTACCCTCTTTGCCTTACAATGTGTTTTCTCCTCCCTCCTGCCTACTGATGCTCCTCTTTGGCTAGGCCCTACCAGCGTCCACCCTTCATCAGCTGGCTTCTTGTCTAGTTTGCCCCCTTCCCCTCAATTGACCCACTGTTCCTTCTCTGTGGTGCCCCCGCCGATACTCTCAGATGTCAGCTCTTCTACCATTGCAACCCTCCCCTCACCCCTCAACCTCCCCAGCTACCTGCCAAGCCACTGAACCTCTTCCTTGAGCCTCCTTAGCGTGTGGCATATTGGGCACCCTCCACAGTATGTTCATCTACACTGATGCTCCACAACCACTGCATGCCACAATCCTACCCATGAGTCACACTACCTATACAGGACAGTGAAATAAAGTCCCTCTATACTGACTGCAGTTGTTTACAAACCCAATTACAAACCCAAAAATAGCATTCCCAAGTCTCACAAACACATACAGTCCAGTTTGTGTACAGTCCAGCTAACAATGTGTGTATGCAGACATCAGGTACCGTATGATGTCACAGGCTACCAGTTCCTGCTGCTTCAAGTTTCAGTCACAAACAGAAACACACAGCCCTTCAAGCCCAACCCCCAGTGGCTTTTCAGTATTTAAGAAAGCCTCCAACACAGGGTGGGTGTGAAGGCTCTACCTCCTCACCAGGCAAACAGCACAGATTTAAATTTCACTCTAAATATCACTGCCAACAACTGTTCCCACAGCCAGCACACAAGCCCCAACAGTTACAATATCACAGCCCAAGTAACAGTTGTAACTCAAAATACTAATTTAAACAGTTGTAACTCACAATACTAATACTCACAGCACTAATTTAAAGTACAAACTATTCAAATATTACAGTTAAAACAGAAGATAAACAGAACCACTTTCCTGAATACTCCTCCCTCTTCCGTTCCCAGGTGGATTTAGGGTCGGCGAGGTTACTTACTTGCAGGGATTGTAGGCAGTGCCACTTAGATTTGGTTACTTTAGCTTTGCAGGTGTTCCGCAACTGCCGGTAGGAATGCCAATCTGTTTGGAGCCCAGACTTTTTGAAGGATCGCCATGCCTTGTCTCTGGAGTGCATCAGGAGCCATAGCTCCTGGGAGAACCCAGGGGAGTGAATTCCTTTGGCCCTTCTCAACTTGAAGGGGGCATGGAGGTCAAGAATGGAGGTAAAGTGTTGATCACGTATACTAGAGCCTGATTTATGTCAGAAAGAGTGGTGATAGGGGTCCAGTCAGTGGAAGCAAGGCTATGTAGAAATTCAGAGGGGTTAAAGTATGTTAGGTCTCTGGATTTTATAGTTTTTGGTGGACGGTGGGGAAAGTTGTTTTTCCAGATACAGATTGTCAGGGAGTGAATGCTTAGCACAATGGGGAGGACTCCCACAGCCCTGATGTAGATCCTGCTGTTAGTTAACATCCAGTCAAGTAGGGTGTGATTACCTGACTTCATGTCAAGTCTAGTTGGTCAATTAATTGTTCTAACTTGGAGTCAGATATAGCTGACTGGTAGAAGGCCTTTTTGGGACCAAGCCAGTCAAGACTGAAGTCACCACAGAGTATCGTGTCTCTGTGAGGAAGGGTGTCAAGACTGGTGAACAGTTCAGCAAAGAGGTGGACACTAGTTTAGGGGGCAGGTAGATACACCCTATGGTCAACTGTTTGACTTGGCCGAGGGTGACTGAGATGAATAGGTGATCGATGTCAGGGTTACTATTATGTAGGTAAGCCTCTAACCTACAGTGCTCTGTTTTTGATTTTGCAGATTGCAGTTATTAAGAATCTCCTGCTTACGTATCCTTTAATTATGCGGTGAAGGTGAACATAGAAACATAGAATTTGACGGCAGACAAGGACCGCTTGGCCCACCTAGTCTGCCCATTTTCCTACCTAACAGATAAGCTGCAGATCCTAGTTAACCAACAGCTTACTTCGTCCTACCCCCCACTAGGACTGCCTTATGTCTGTCCCATGCATTCTTGAATTCCCCCACTGTTCTTGACTCCACGACCTCCTCAGGGAGGCTGTTCCATGCATCCACAACCCTCTCTGTGAAAAAATACTTCCTCACATTACCTCTGAGTCGTCCCCCCTCTATCTTCAAATTGTGCCCCCTTGTTCTTGCACATCTCTTTTTTGAAAGATGCCACCCTCTTGAACTTTGTTGATTCCCATGAGGTACTTGAAAGCTTCTATCATGTCCCCTCTCCCTCCTTTCCTCAAGGGTATACATATTAAGCTCCTTTAGTCTTTCTTTCAGATGTGTTCTGGTGCAGACCCTGCACCATTTTGTTGCCCTTCTCTGGACAGCCTCCACTCTGTCTATGTCTTTGCAGAGATAGGGTCTCCAGAACTACACACAGTACTCTAGATGGGGTCTCACCAACTGTCTGTACAGAGGGATAACAACTTCCTGTTTTCTACTATTGATGCCTCTTCCTATGCATCCCAGTATCCCCCCAGCCTGCCTTACTGCCTTCTCACATTGCTTGCCCACCTTTAGGTCATCTGATATAATTACCCCCAGGTCCCTTTCCATTTTTACTGTTGTCAGTATCTCACCCCCATTGTGTACTCTTGCCCTGGGTTTTTGTTTCCCATGTGCATAATCTTGCACTTCTTTGCATTGAATCTGAGCTGCCATACATTTGACCATTCCTTCAACCTTGCCAAGTCCCTTCTCATCCTTTCCACTCCATCTGGTGTATCAACCCTGTTGCAGATCTTTGTGTCATCTGCAAAGAGACATACTTTTCCTTCCAGTTCCTCTGCAATGGCCTGGAGGGAAAAAAAAGAGTAGTTACCTACCATAACGGTAGATCTTTGAGAGACTCTCCTCCATTGATCTACATCATGGAACTGTAAGCCGTCAGCATCAGGAGCACCCAATAATGTCTGCAGGCTGGGGCCAATCATGTCCCTCACTGGCACCTATATAATGTGGGTGCCCTCAGCATACCTCAGTTCCCTGTCAGGGACAAGCTCAAAGGATCATCGGTCCGACAGAGACCACAGTGACCAGGACCAAACCAGGCACACAGAAAAGGATATGGAAACCCGAGTATGGACACCATAGGGGGCATAAGAGAAGAAACATCTTGTGACAGCAGGCAGTATAATCGACCATCACCCGACAAAGGGGGAAGGTGGGAGGGAGAGCTGTGGCTCAATGGAGGAGATTCTCTCAAAGACCTACTGTTACAGTAGGTGACTATCTTCTTCGAGGATATCTCCATCCATTGAGCCACATCATGGAATGATTCTGAAGTAGTACCAATCACCGAGGGAGGATAGTAGAACCTAATGATCCTAAGTAAGAAGGCCTTACAGAACACTGAGGCCAACGCCAGTACATCCACAAGAAATGATGCCCAGACTGTAGTATTTCGAGAATGTATGAACGGTACTCTAAGTGGCAGCAGCAGCACAAATGTCAGCAATGGATATATTTTGAAAATAAGCCACTGAAGTAGCCAAACCGCACGTGGAATGAGCAGGAACAGGAGCAGGAAGATGTTTACCACACTTCTGGTAACAAAACATAATATAACTGGCCAGCCATTTGAACAGGTCTTGTTTGGGAAATTGGTGAGCCCACCATTTGTGGGGGCAAAAGAAATAAACAACTGAGAAGATTTTCTACAATATATAGAGAAAATACAGGAACGGTTTACCAAGCGAATGCATGGCTTGAGAGATCTGGTGTACAAAGATAAACCACCTTAATGTCCCTGGAAATGAAGGGTCGTTAGAGGAGATCTCCTACTTATGTGGGACATATTTAATGACCAGTACCTCTTTTCTAAAATGAGCTTCAACTTCAAACAAGACACAGTAGAGCCTATACGTCATCCTCTACAGTTTTCCTACTCCAGACATAAAACTAATAAAAGAAAGTTTTACTTCATGCAAAGGGTGGCCACTGGATGGAATGCACTATGTCTTGAAATTATTACTAGTAAAACCAAGACAGTCTTCAAAAAAAGATTAGATTAGTGGTTATTAAAACTGCATAACTATATAGCTCTGTTTTAAGAGTCGTTTCATTATAGACTGGTATGTAATATTGTTGATTGTTTTAATTTAGTTTAATGGGTAAGATGTGTAATATTGAGGGTTTAATTGTGGTTTATGTGTACCTTTATTGTAAGAGCGCCCTGAGCAATGGAAAGGCGCTTTTTAAAAATAAAACTGATGATGATAAAAAACTCAAGGTGTCTACACTAAGAGTTCAGTGATAGGAGCTACCACGGGCATCTTTGCCTTTCATTACTGACTCTACCCCAGCACAATCCCTTGTATGAGCCAGGTACCAATGCACGGTCCTACAGACATCCAGCATATGAAAATGACACTCCCCACTATCTGTGGAAGACAAAAAGCAAACTGGAAGGTCTATAGCCTGATTTAGTGTTCTTTCAGACACAACCACCGGAAGAAAATGCAGACTGGTAAGCAGGGTAACCCTATTCTTGTGAAAAATAATAAATGGAGGATCTTCAACCAGAGCCTTCAACTCAGAGATGCATTTAGCAGATGTCATCACCACTAGAAACTGTCTTCCAAGAGATGAAGCACAGCTCACATGTAGCGGCTCAAAGGGAGGCATACAGAAGGTCCCTCAACTACAACTACTGTATCTTCTATAGTTGCAACCAAAAATTCTGGGCAGGTATTTTTCAACCATTTCTTCTACCATTAGCAGGAGCAACACAGTTGCATGTGTAAGTGTTTTTAATATCTGGTTTGGAATCTTTTATGATCTAGGGTAACCAAATATTGTGGTGGTCTACTGAACATACTATGTCAATACATCAGCGGATCCATGTGCATCTACACTGTGAGGTTATTATTATTCTCTTCAATAAAACTGAAGTTGCAAAAAAAGAATGGTGGGCCCACAAAGGGAGAAAAAACAAACAAACAACCATCAACCCTTGTAACACAGCAAAACTGTAATTTGAGGTCACAAAGGACTCTAGATTCAGCCGGCCCACCAGTAGCGTTATCATCCGCAACGCCAATGACACGAGTTCAGAAGTGAACTCAGGAGTCGGAGGGCCAGCTGGGGGGAGGAGAGACAAGCATCCGAGGGATTGCTCTCCTCCTCCTCCAGGGGGTAGGGGGACATGGAGTCTGGCACCTGCCTGACACCTGGTGAAGACCAGGGGTAGGGCAGGCCAGGGCTCTCAAGACACACTGGTGGTGTGGCAGCCATCTGCATATGTCACGTGGGAGCATGAGGAGTGTGTGTCATGACACTATTATACATCTGTACCTCCTGGGGAGAAAGCAAGGAGGGAGAACATGGCAGCTGACCAGCTGGATGACGCCAGTCTCCCACAGGCCCTGCACCTGGCTGAACTGGATCCATTATATGGCGGTGTTTGGGAGACCCTGCCGGTGTGTGTGTGTGTGTTGTTCAAGCACTGGGGGAAGACACCAAACAAGGTTAGTCCTGGTGGATGCCGGGGTGCCAGGGCTGGGGACTGGCTGGTAGAGGAGAGAAACAGAATAAAAAAAGGAACTCTGGATTCATTATGTCCACCCCCCTTCCCACTGCCTTAGAGGCAGGGATGAAATAAGTATGCTGTGCAAACTTGCCCCCATTCATACTGTACATAACTTGCTAAAGTCCTTCATTTGACCAACACAGAATTAATTTGTTTATGTAACTATTCGGAGTACGTTAAACCAATATGTAACATTAGCACTGTATCAACATGGGCGTAATTTATTAGATTTATTTGTACTGCAGTTTGTTATCATGGCTGATGGCACATTTCATGCGAGTTTGCGCTCCTAACCTTCAGTTGTTCGCTGAACACTGTACATGTGATGGGCTACACACCCAGTAAGCAAGGGATGACCTTTTTGTGTAGTCTTTGATCTAACAATTGCAAAGGCAGTGTAGTACAGATTGTCTGAACCCAGGAAGCAGCTCGAATATCAGGCATTGCTGAGCATTGCCCCTTGTCTTAATGGAGTTATTAATAACAACTAAAGATTTTCATCAGCAGGAGCACATCAGCTGAGAAGCATGGGCTCTCCAAGATCGCATCCGGCAGTCACATGCCCAACTTGTGTGTACTTGACTGCCAGCAGATCTGCAGCTCACACACACACACACACACACACAAACTACAATTTTCTGACAGTGCTGCAGCCTAGATCTACCAACTCTCATTCATGTCTGAGTGACGTTCACTTTTGGAACTTGTTTTTTGGCCTCAAGTTGTCGAATGTCACATCTGTACATGAACAAATTTACCTTGCATTTTAATGGAATATGTACAAACATCTCATACGCCGGTCAGCCAGGTGACTTGGTAGCAGTACCCGAACTCCTTGTTTAATTCAGGTATCTACCTCTCAAAGCTGTGTGCCATAAAGGAGCAAATAACCAAAATCAGAAAAAACATGCAAAAATACTATTAACTCAGGAAAATATTGTAATTTAGAAAATGGAGTAGGAAAATCCTGAAACCTGTTTGGATGACAGCATTCCAAAATCATATGTTTATCAGTCAACAAATAGAGTTTTCTAAGAAAACAAGATGACACTGTACCTGCATAACGACTAATTTACACATAAAACTTTTTAAAAATGTTTTAAAATACCTTTTTTATGTTACTGCAAGCCAATGCTAATGTCTATTTTCTAGGCACAATAAGACCCTCCTGGGTGTGGGGTGTTGGGGGGTTTACTTGCGCTTCTAGGGGTTGTAAGGCCCTCTGTCTGTGGTGTTGGTCCTCACTACACTACTCCTGGGTGTCCAGGTATCTTCCAATACCCCACACCTTGTCAGGTTTTATCGCTTATATAACTGATGCAGTGTAAAGCAATCATTTTCTTAAGGAGGCCCCCTGCAGATTGTAACTTTAAAATTTGAAACTATTTAGTGACTTCTAAGACATGCTCTATTGTCAGAAACATCAATTTTTGCAAGAGACGGGGGTAATTAAGGGTCAAAATCAGGGATACCCCTGAAGACCAGGAGCAGCTGAGAGGCATGTTTGGAAGAGAACACGTCTCTCACTCCCTAGACTGTCATAGACAGAGAGAATGTGTGACGGGGGTGATGTGTTCACTCTCCAGGGGAAGGGTCGGGTGTGTATTAATTAACAGTACGTTGTAGCCGATTTAAAAATAGACCTCACTGTTGACCCAAGAGGTCACACATGTACATCACTTGATGCTCAAGATCAAGGGTGGTGTAATGACCCCAGAAGTGTGTGGGAGAAAGACTGGGGCAGGTAGAAGGTGGGAAAGTGGAGGCAGAGTGGTCTAATGATTACATCACTGACTTGGGAACAGAAAATGACAGGTTCAAACCCCAGCAGAGTCAAATACTCACTGTTTTCCCTTAAGCAAATCATTGACACCCCCCCCTCCGAAAGTGTTCCAGTACACTCAGCTGTGGAAATGTGTAGAAGCAGAACCTCCATGGAAAAAACTAATTTAAACTGAATAGTTTTGTGATTTAAAGTGTACTTTTTTGTCAGTCAGGAGTGCTAGGTTCCTTCCTGCAGTTGACTACTGTTTTCAGGGCTGGCTGCCTTTACTTTGCACCCACCTAGTACAGCAGAGCTCACAAACTGAGACTTCCTGATATCCCCCCACAGAAAACAAACTGTTACATCTCACTGGTCTATCCTGGGTAAATGAATTTTAAAACAAGGGTATACCAAAGTCCCAGGTTTTTATTAGCTTCCTGTTGAGCCAGCGTTTCGTTAACTATCTACTTTGGTCAGGGCAGCTATCCAAAATGTGGCTTCTTTCAAGCTGCACTGGGTATATTAGCGCTCTGATTGGACTGCTTTTTTTGCGTGGTCCACTAGGCACCACCTGTTACATGCCTTCCATGGTACTCTCTAGAGTTGTACCTGTAAACAGGCATTCAGTTGTGTAGCGAAGCTACAACATAAAATACAAATAACTAAATAAATATAGTGGTTGGTTTTGGTAGGACCAAATACATGCAGTCACTTCTGGTGTCAGGAATTCTTCCTATGGTAGTTTGTTTTGCAGTTAAAATAAATATTGCTGGCTGGCCCAGTGGTGTAGTGACAGCAATGTGCCATGCTCCCACCAAAGAGACCTGTGTTCACTTGCGTGTTCTGCCGGAATCCCCAATCTGGACTGACTGGGGTGGGGATTGGGGATGCAGTGCAACATAGAGGTGAGGCACTTGACTCCTGGGAAAGGAGGGCACAGGCCACCTGGTGTTGGCACGCCTCTGCTGGCTGATCACAACAGCTGCTCCCCACCCCCCCAGACCGGGGGGGGGGAAAGGGTCACAGACACAGTGGCACTGACTGTCAGGGCGAAGGACAGAGGGAGGAGAAGAAAAAGAAAATAATGAAAAAATGATATACTGTAGTAATAAAGTTGACACTGATATAGTAGAGCTATGTCTATAACTGCAAATGTGCATGGTGAAAACTGAACGTTAACATATAGCAGTTATTATAAAATGTGCCAAGAAAATGTTGTAACCTCATTGGTTTAAACACATCACATGACTGTTGATTATTTTGTGACAACTACATACCTCACCTGATCTTCATATATTTTTTAACAAATATAAACGCCCATTTTACAAGCAGGACAACACACTCCAGAGTGTGTGGTTATAAGGGTATGATGCATTTCTTGTGTGGTTGCAGCACTCGGCTGTCCTCATGTTTAACAACCACCTGAGGTGTACATTATCCCCTTATAACTGCGCATACTGTCTGTCATGTGTTATTCCTTACGAAATTTACTCACGCAGCATAGCACAACTTTAATGTAACATTTGTTTTCAGTGAGGTCCTGCTTACATCCAGTAACTTGGGTTATTGGCTACATACAATGAGCTAGGGCCTTAAACCTGTGACTGCCCATTTCATGGCATAGTACGGTATTCTAACCACTGCATCACAATGCTTTCACTGACTCTGCTAAATGTTTTATTTTTAAATGGAGTTCCATGTGGACGTGTCTAACAACCAAGATTTTCTGACTGCTACACTGGAAAACTTAGTTTTCCATCCGAGATCCTGTAATCTTGTAATATGCCAAAGTAAGAGGTATCCCTTAGTAGTGCCCCAGTAATCCCCAGTTTCCCCCAATGCTTAGCAAGGTGCATTGTGCACTACCTAGTGTAAAAAAAAAAAACATTTAAATGTAGTACAAGCAACAATGGCTTGGATGGAATGCTGTGCTGAGCTGCTCATGCACAACATTCCACTCCAGTCATTCTGGAACCAGAAGCTCTGGTTTTGAAATTGTTTAACTGTTTTTAGGGAGTTCCTGGGTAACTGTTGAGGAGAGAGGATGCAGCGAGTTAAAGAGGCACTGTCAGCTTTTGCCTTCCGTTTTTGTAACTTCCAAACATCGTGCCTTTTGGTACACACCTACATCAACCGCAGTGTACAATACCCCCATCAGACTAAAAAAGAAGGAAATGCACCAGATTTGTATATTTTCACTATTACTAGGGTTTACCTTGACCCATGCACCACCGGAAGCAGATCCTGGTCCAGAACGCGCAGCAGGCACGAGCGCAGTCCCGAAGTGGCATTTTATAACATGCCCACTCTACAAACATGCTCCCCCTGTAACTCCTATGATCGCAAACTGAGCCTGGTATTGTAGAATGCAAAACGAGCACCACAAATGTTGTAATTTACTTTTCCTAACCGGAGCTGAAATCCCACGCATGTGCAATTGTGGCATGTTCTTGCACATGTGTGGGATCTTTCCACATGCTTCTTCTGCGCATGCGTGGGATTTCGGCTCCTGTTACTGTGGAAACACTACAGTGGGGAATAGGCTCTCTGGAAGGCTATACAATAGATGTGTGACCAGGCCCTTTAACACTGGTGGGCTTATGTGGCTAGCTAGGCTCCTATTACACCTGGGGGTCACTTCTATTACTGGGCCCCTATAACATCTGTGGGCCTAAATGGCTAGCTACGGGTCCTGGGCCTTGTGCTGCTCCTGCTAAGGTCCGGGGATCTATACTTGGCTGGGCCCCTATGAAATGCGCTGGATCTCCTGTACTGGCTGGGCCCCTTTAACACTTGTGGGCTTGGCTTGCCCTTTTAAGACCTGATGCCTTATTTACTTTACCGGGCCTGGTGCCCTCACTTTACTGAGCCTGGTGCTCTCACTTTACTGGGCTTGGTGCCCTTAGTACCACTGGGCCTGGTGCCCTCACGTTACTGGGCCTGGTGCCCTCACTTTTCTGGGCCTGGTGCCCTCACTTTACCGGGACTGGTGCCCTTACTACTACTACTGGTCCTGGTGCCCTTTTTAAAATTATCCAGGCTGTTTCTTGGCTAGGCACCTTTAAGTTATCCAGCCTGCCTGGGACCTTGTTGCCACTCTCTTCCTTTCGCCCGCCTAGTTCCACCCTCTTTTTGAATATTCAACAGGTCTTCTGTCTGGCCTAGCTGTATAGCTCCTCCTGTGGGCGTCGCTATATCCTGCCCTCTTGAATAATTAATTAGGGTCCTTCTGACCCACTCTCCTCCATTACTCTATGCGTCTACTGTGCACTAAATAAATAAATTCAGTCCTGGTTCAAAATGTGTCAATCAGCACATTAGGACGTGCTGTCGCCGACTCACCACTCTTCTCTGGCTCTGTGGTGGATCGGGAGGCGGGAGGTACAGCTGCAGAGGGAGGGAACAACACAGGCAGTGCGGCGGCCATCGGGGGGCCTCAGGAAGGCCAACGAATGAAGCGATGATGCGGCACTGGCAAAGCCACCAACGAGGGACTGGGGAAACTTTTAAAATTAAATAAGGGGCACAAAACAATAAAATGACAGGGGTTTCAGCCCAACGACCAAAATGGACGGCTTTCTTTTCCTTTGGGTGCCCCAATGGCACCACCGACCGCACCAGAGCTCTTCAGGGTCTGTCTTCAGGTGCTGGAGGCAGAGCAGGCATGCAGACAAGTCCTCGGGGATGGCTTCAACACCAGGTAGTACTTTTCCCTTGTCCCCTTAACTTGCTGCATCCTCTCTCCTCAACAGCTACCCAGGAACTCCCTAAAAAGAGTTAAAAAAATTTGAAACCAGAGCTTCTGGTTCCAGAATGGCTGGAGTGGAATGCTGTGCATGAGCAGCTCAGCACAGCATTCCATCCAAGCCATTGTTGCTTGTGCTGCATTTAAATCTATATATCTTTTTTTACATTAGGTAGTGCACAAGGCACCTTGCTAAGCACTGGGGAAATTGGGGACTACTTGGGGGACTTCTGGGGAAACTGGGGTACTACTGAGGGATACCTCTAACAATGCTTTCACTGACTCTGCTAAATGCTTTATTTTTAAATGGAGTTCCATGTGGACGTGACTAACGACCAAGATTGTCCGAGTGCTACACTGGAAAACTTAAGTTTTCCATCACGAGATCCTGTAACCTGACCTCTACACCTACAACTGACTCTGCATTACCCTCTCTAGGCCAGTCCTTCCTTTCGACTGACAGAACTGTGACCGTCAGCTGTATTCTCTGGCGTCTCAGAAGACAAAAGGCTATATAGCTAGGGAGAAAACAGAATTATGCAGGTGAGGAAAATCCAAGATTCTAAAGATATGAGCAGTTCCTGAGGACCTGGCTTTATCCTAGAGAATCTAGATTTTCACTTAAAAAAATAAAATTCTGTAATTTCCTGCTGCAATGACCGCCTTCCTCATACAAATCAACGTACTGCTACTGTGTTCTATCAGCTTGTTTAAAAAACTGATTTTAATGAGCAGCAGGAGCAAGGGGGTTTATATCCCTCCATTATCCTTTATCTAATCGGGCACTTATGTCAAAGCCTTCCTTAGCATGGCAGTGCAGATTTTGTCCTAGAACACTGCAGTAGCTGCAAGGGCTTTCACAGAGTTTCTTCATCTTTCCAGATTTGCTACACGGCCACGTTCAAAAAAAAAAAAAAAAAATCAATGGTAGGTGCAGGGTTAACAGACTACTGAAGTAGTGCATATGCTGAATGCTAAATTAATTTTATTTGAAAGTAAAAGTTTGTGTGTCTATGCTGCTGCCAGGTGTCCCCTAACCAGTATGCACAGTACTTGGAAACAAGATTGAATTTGCCTCAATATACATTTACAGAGTATAAATGTCATAGTAAATTAATCCAGTTCACTTTACTTGTGGGTCATGCACTCTTTCACCTCTGAAGCAAGCACCACTGGCCCCTAAATACCCTCTGAATTGCCCTCTATTTCCATCCTGGATTTACCACAGTAGGCGGGGCCAGCTGGCTGGTGCGGGGCATAGCTAAATGGAACATAACAGACCAGAGGGGGTGGTAGGTGTCATAGATAGGTAGAAAGAGCCTGGCAGGATCTTCAGCCTAAAGTGCACCCATCTTCTTCTTCTTGGTACTTCCCCTGCCCCACCACCCTGTATTGGCGTCATGTCCAGCAGGGTCCTTCTGAAAGGTCAGACACGGGCTAGGGCCAGGCATGCCCACAACACAATCCAACCTACAGGACATTGGAACAGAGCTGCATGTAGGATGTCTCTGTGTCAGACATCCCACTTCACACTGGCAGCAGGCAATACCAACTTAAACAGTGCATTCATACCCACGTGACTCTCCCTTGGGCCACCAGAGAGCAGCCGTGTTGTGATGGCTGAAGCCACCCATACACCCACTTACCCAAACACCCATCCTAAAGTGTGGAAGGCATCCAGATTGGATATATGTGCAGAAATGATTCCATTTAACTTACTTTAAAGCAGCAGTATTTGGTAACAGAAAAACATCAGTTTTTTTTTTTTTTTTTTTTTTTTTTTTAGTAATAATGTATTTCTGGCAAAAACATTCCTCTCCCCAATTTGTGTTTCACTGTATGTCATTCCTGACCTGATATACTGCATTGGGGTTTTCAAGGTTTTAAAAGTCCCTGCGTCTGGCCACTCCCAATATGAATACACTGAATGTTTTGGTGGGACGTTGTGCCATTTTTCATATAAAATATGTGCCAGCACCCTCCTAATATAGCCACACTATGAATCCACCATCTCAAGTCAAAAAGTAACCTCAAGGGAACCAATTTTTAAAAGTGATAGTGGTGGCCATCTTTATAGACTTGAGTAATTAACTATACAATAAGTAATAAAAGCTGTTTAACAAACATCAGAGAAAAAACATATACTAGTGATACATCTAATTATGCCAGAAATATATGCTTGCTAAAAAACTATATGATATTTGTTTCTAACAAATGATAAATTCTTCTACGTTTATCTTGGTTCACACAGCAACAGAGACCTGTGTGTGTGTGTGTGTGGGGGTACTGTCCTGAAAGTTTGTGTATGAATTCTCTGTTAGTGGGGAAAATAAGGTATGTGTTTGCATCCCTTCTACTCACTTACTAGCATGGCAGTGTAACTCCTTAACATATTTTATAAACATCATGGTACAGAAATTTTGAAAAAAAAAAAGTTATTTTCATTAGATCTGTGCTTCACAGCTGCAACATGGCCAAATGAAGTGCAGCAGCTTACCAAAGCTAATGGACTGGCTTTGCATCTGGGTTCCAAGCCATCACACATACTGGGTGGGAGAGGCAGTGCTAAGTGTCCCTCTCTCACTGGGGAAGGGTCGGTGGTTCCCACTGTTACATGACTGCTCTTAGTGGAAAAAGCAGAGAGCACTGTGCAGGCAGAACTGCATGGCTCCAGAAGGGGGGGGGGGGGCCCATAATGAAGACTACTGATACACAGTAGGTTGTGGTGGTGTCATATGTCTAGTGCTGCACCATTAGTGACAGTCAGGGTGTGATACTGTGCGTAGGTAAGGCTGCAGCCTCCTTTTAACTAGTTAGAAAGGTCTCCCATCTTGAGATGTGCTCTGGTGATATGGGGGACTGCATCATCCATGGGTCAGGAAGGAAAACAAAAAAAAAAAAAAAAAGTGTTTCTATTTTGTCTCAATGTGAAAATTTCCCTGATTTTTATGTTTGTCACGCATGCATGTGCAAGCAAACATCTTGCTATAAGAGTTCCTTTTGAGGGGTGTGACATTGTCAGTCAAATGCAGAGTGGTCTGCAAGGGGCACGTCAGTGCCACACCAATTATCAGCCAGGCTGATCATAACACAGTTTTGGCTTGCTGGGCAGAAATGCTGTGTACTTGAAAAGAAAAAGCTGACCCAATCATGGGTCAGCTGTTTCCTTTGATCTATACCACCCACCAAGCAGAGCTGATCTTTGATTATCAGCCTGCTGAGGAATTTCAAACATCCAGCAAGAGCCCTGCGCTCTTGCAGACACCAGAAATTAAGCGCTATAGCAATGCAACTGAGCAGTGAGGAGTTGACGAGCCCCCCCAACCCCCAGCTCACCTTGCTCAGTCAGGGCGACAGGACAGATAGCGGCACTACAACTTCACCTCCCCCTCGGCTCACCTTGTTCAGCTGAGGGGCTGAGCCATCCATTGCTGCACTGAAAACAGCTAACCTGACCCACATCACTGTTCACACAACTGCAACTTCTTGGTCTTGGGAATGCCGGACATTCCCTCACTCACCATCCCCTCCTGGCTTACCTTTCCTCAGCCAGGTGGGGGATCACTGCACCCATGTCTGTGTTGCCTCTCCTATCTCCAGCTTACCTTGCTTTAGCCAGTCGGGGGTCAACTGTCCCCACGGGAACACCGTGCCGTCCTCCCTATAAGAAATCCACTAGGAGCTAAAACCTCAAAAATGATACTGACAATTCCCACGCCAGATTGCTGCTTGTTCTGTGGCAGGAGATAGTCAAAAAATCTCTAATATGGTCAAACACATTGTCCGATTCTGAAATTGCCTGCCATCTGATGCTGGGGGGGGGGGGGCTGAGAAGCCATCTTAGAAGGACGCAGGCAGCAGCAACACCAGACTCCAAAATATGGCGGCCGAAGTCTTGCGAGATCTCAGCACGAGCCGAGCTCTTAAAGGCACAGCAACCATACAGGCTTGTTAGCAGCCAGTGGCTCTTAAAGAAACAGTAGCATGAAGCCGATGACCCTGTATTTCGGCCCACTAACGAGCAGCGCTGCATTCAGCATGTCATGCTCTAGTTAAAAAAAAATTAAACACATTAAGGAAGAAGATGAATTACCAGAGACACGTCTTCACTCTTCAAAGCCTGATCATGAACTGAGGAAATCAGGTATGCGGTTCAATGTATTTCAATGGGGTTTTGAACTTAGTGGCATAACTTGGCCATTTTTGAATATTTTTGGCCCAAATTTTCAACATGCCTTTTTTGGGACCCAACCTCATGAACAATTACAGTGAAATTGGGCAAATCTGTCCTTAAATGTGATTTTGCAGTCACTGCGTGAACTCGCCTATCGGGAAGGATAGGAACATTTTCACTGCCCTTGTTCATGAGGCAGGGTCATAAGAAGACTAGTTGAAAATTTGATGTAAAAATATTAACAAACAATAAAGTTATGAGCCAACACTGAAATTTGCTAATGCAGCATCGTCTCTTTGGTAATTTTCAATATTTGACCCCAAATTTTCATCATAGCCATTTCTTCACAGCACCTCATGAATGTGACAGCTGTCATTTTTCAAATCCTGGCTAAAATGTGTTTATGCGTTCTGAAAAGTTATTTTGCAGTCCCTGCGAAAAATCACCTTTCAAGCAGCAGTTGAAAGAGTTCTCTGCACTTGTTCATGAGGTGGGGTCATAAGAAGGTAATGTTGAAAATTTGGGCCAAAAATATGAAAAAAACAACAAAGTTATGAAGCTATGATGAAATTTACGAATACAGGCTCATAACTTTTGTGATTTTCAATATTTTGACCCCAAATTTTCAACACAGCCGTTTCTTTGCAGCACCTCATGAATGTGACAGCTTCCATTTTTAAAATCCTGGCCAAAATGTGTTTTCGCTCTTGTGGCGTGAAAATCACCTTTTGGGCAGGATTTTAACATTTTCTCTGCCCTTGTTCATGAGGCGAGCTCATAAGAAGGCTATGTTGAAAAAGTAGGGTAAAAATATGACAAAACAGCAAAGTTATGAGTCTACATTATAATTTTTCAATGCACGCTCATACCTTTGGAAATTTTCAATATTTTTACCCCAACTTTTCAACATAGCCATTTTTTCACACCAACTCATAAATGTGATAGCTGTCATTTCTCAGCCCCTACCCAAAATGTGTTTTAACACGTGACGCAAAATGACGTTTTAGCCGTTTTATAAATGATACCTCTCATGCTCAGAAGGAGTGGTCAGAAAAGGATTATGTTGCAAATGTGGGGTAAAAATATGAAAAAACAACTAAGTTATGAGGAAATTACTTGTTCCAACATTTACTCAGAACTTTATTTTACGCAGATTTTGGCCCCCTAATGTTCAACATATCCCTTGTATTACCCCACCTCCTGAACATGGCAGGCGTCATTTTTCAAATCCCCTGCGAAACTTGTTTCCACAGTCACACAGCAAAATCACCTTTCATATGGGCTTTTTAAAATTTCACCTGTCTTAATCATAAGGTCAGGTTACAAAAAGACTGTTGGACATTTTCGATCAAAATATGGGAGCCCACTTAAAAGTGGATACTGCCTCTCAGCTGCCCTATCCTGGGTAATGACAATCTAACAATGTGTTAAAGCAGGACACCACTGAAAATGATATGCTGCATCCCATCTGCTCTATGCTGGGTAAATATATAGTAAATATGTATACAAGCACGACCTGGTGCAACAGCAATGCCAGCAGGGAACATTCGGCATTGACAAATGCTTGTTCCTTTTGTTCTCTGACAAATAAACCCTATTGGTTTGCATACAGAAACTGTACAGATTGTCTCCTGTCTCTCAAACTGTAACGCCTTGGTCTGGATGCTCTTCATCTACACTGACTGATGAACAGCACCAACAGTAAAACACACCACAGTCCCAAACATCCCTGCAAAACCTGGCTGGCTCTAGCCAATTCTCGGCATGCTCCTGTTGTGTCTTCAAAAACAAAGAAGGCATAAATATACGACTACCAGAATAAGGCTATTAGGTCTATCTAGGCTGCTCGAATTGCAGGGTCCTTAGCATCTGCTACTGTCCCTGCCCCCCCCAACCAATCCTTCCCCTCCATCCACCCCATCTTGACTTTTATTTTCCCCTTAACTCTATCCCATCCCCTCTTGAAGCTGCCCATCATTTTTAACAAAACCACCTCCTCATGTAGGCCATTCCAGCCCACCACCACCCTCTCTGTGAAGCGCCTCCCAATCTCTCTCCTAACCCCCCAAACTTGAGAACATGTCCTCTTGGTGGGCCAAGCGGTCCTTATCTGCCGTCAAATTATATGTTTCTTGTGTTTCAATTCCCACTGAACTTGAAGAGACCCTCTTTGTTCACCCCATTTATTCTTTTCAAATACTTGAAGCTCTGAATCATGTCCCCTCTTGGGAGTACATGTTCTGAGCCTCCAACCTCTCCTTGTATGTCCTACTCTGCTGGCCCCCGATCATCTTGGTAGCCCTCCTCTGGACCATCTCCAGCAGGTTTATCTCCTTTTTGAAGGTATGGGCACCAGTACTGCATGCTGTACCCCAGGTGTGGCCTCACCAGTGACCAGTACAAGGGCAGTATCTCTTCCTCCCACCTACTGCTGATCCCCCTGGCAATACAGCCGAACAGTTCACTTGCCTTTGCTGCCATTTTCTTACATTACATGGAATGCTTCAGGTAACCAGTGATCCCTCCTGCTCTCCTCCTCCTCCTCTGATGCAGCTACCCGAACCCCCCACCCCACCCCTGGCTGTACTCAGTGCTTGATTTTGGCGGTAGTGTGCATAACCTTGCACTTCTTTGCATTGAAGGCAAGTTTCCAAATCCCAGACCACCTCTTCAGTTTTTCCAGATCTTCTCTTAACAAAAGTAACTGATGGTCAGACATGAATATGTCATTTACACACACACCCCCCCCGCCGATCTGTGTCTATTTCTATTAATGAGGTATTTCCAGTCTCTCAACCTGGCTTTATCACACAGCTGAGCTCATTTCAGGATGAACAGGGTAGATGCAGTTTGTACTCATTGCACATAATGTTTTCTTTATTTTAGACTAAAATTAGCTTGGATTTTCCCGAGATCACACTCAACAGAACAGTATATTAAATTGCTCATGCGTGTGTACACAAAAAAAAGATTGGGGACTTCAGAAGTAATGTAAAAATCCCAAAATCAAAGACTTCTTGACAAAATATGTGCTATTCAAAAAGCAGACGATTACGAGCACAAACTTTAAAGGTCACAGAGGTTCAAAGGCAATTATTCAGTTTTTTCTAGTCTAACCTATACTGCTCTGCAGAGAACTGATCATATGAACTGCTTTTCAAAATAATCTCTCCCCAGAACCTAAAGTTTATTTTTAGGCAACATCAAAGTATTCTCAAAACAAGCATTTGTCAATGCCGAATGTTTGCTTGCTGGCATTAGCAGTGGAATTGCAGGAGTTAGACAGATGCAGTATAGGAACGGCACTGAAGTATTGAACCGATGTCAACTCCACCCTCACCCTGCAGAGATGAACATGCACTGAGGTGTGCCTTTGGGTCATCTCCCATGATGGTCACGACATTTCACCTCACCCTACCCTTCAGACACTGACAAGTGTCAAAGTGCTTTGGGGTGTTTGGGCTTTACATTCACCTCATTCCATCAGGAAATACGCCGAAATGGTCGCAGTATAGGAGAATGGGGTGAACTCTGGGGGCAAAGAGTCCAAGGTACACCTCGCTGCCTGTCACTGGCTGCAGGGTGGGGGTGGAATGGCATAAGCATTACTGTCGACAATCCCAAGCCATACCCCTGACATCTGTCAGTCCCTACAGGGTAAGGGTTATGGGTGAAATCCTTAACACCCTGGGCGTTTCTTGGTAGTTTTACTCCAAGTTTTCCACATGGGCTTTTCGTGACCCCCTCCATGCGAACAGTGATACTATCAGTTCGTTAGTCGAAAGGTGATTTTGCACAGTGACTGCGCCATTTAGCACCACAGGTGCGAAAACACAGTTCAAACAGGATGTGAAAAAAGTGACAGGTGTACTGTTCACGAGGAGGTGTAAAAATGGCATTCCTGAAAATCTGGAGTGAAAATATATAAAAAAAAAACAAATTGAAAGTCATGGTAGCGTACCAAAACTATAATGTACACACCACGTAATGTTATTAGTTTGGGGAATTTTTTACAGCAGATTTTCAACACAGGCATTTTGGGACCTCCGCTCATGAACAATGTCTCTGTGATTTTTTTAATCTGTCCCGAACACTAATTTCCAATAGCGACCGCGCAATTCTGCACCGGAAGTGCGAAAACACATTTCGGCCAGGGTGTGAAAAATGACAGCTGTACTGTTCATAAGGAAGTGTGGAAAAATGTCAATGATGAAAATCTGGACAAGAAAATGTTACAAATTCGTGAACTTACAAGGCTTCGTGGAAATTGCGCAATGCACGCTCGTAACAGTCATTTTATGGACTTTTGTCACCAAATTTTCAACATAGCCATTTTAACACCTCTGCTCATGAACAGTGTCACTGTGATTTTCTTAATGTGTCCCGAACATTGATTTCGTACACCGACCGCACCAATGAGCACTACATGTGCGAAAACACATTTTGGGCTAGATGTGAAAAATGACAGCTGTACTGTTCATAAGGAGGTGTGGTGAAATGGCAATGTTGAAAATCTGGAGTGAAAATATTAAAATATTCTCAAAGTTACGAGAGTGCAAAGGAACAGTGCAACGCACGCTTGTAAAACAGTCATTTTTGGGATTTTTTTTTCACCAAATTTTCAACATAGGGTTTTGGGGGGCCTACCTCATAAACTGTGACATTGTCGTTTTGATAATTGGTCCCGAAAGGTGGTTCCATGCAGTGACCACGAAATCACCTTTCGGGACTGAATAACAAAATAACTGTGACTGCGTTCATGAGGTGGGGTCCCAAAAACCCATGTTGGAAATCTGGTGAAAAATTCTCAAAAATGGCCGAGATATGCACCAAAGTTGGAAAACCCCAAAAACAAAACAAAAACAAAACAACAAAAAAAAAAAAAATACAAAAACACACATTTATGCCATTATACAGCTTACTCGGCATGCCTTCAGTTCAAGGTTGGCTTTGAAGAGTGCAGACGTGTTCCCAGTCCACTGAAGATACAAGCGCTGGCATTCGGAGGTAAATATGGGGTGAGAAGGGTACGAGAGGGTGAGCGGATTGGGGGGGTAGAGAGTCAACCGAGGCACCGCTTTTTCTTTATAGGTGTTTTTTTTTTTTTGAGACTGACAGGACTTTGCCATGCTGGGGTGGGCTCAGCGTGGCAGCTGGAAGTTTGTTTGAGGGGGGCAGTGGAGCCGATGGGGGATTGGCACCCTGTCGCCACATACAGACTTTTGCCATGTTGGGGTGGGCTCCCAGCATGGCACCTGGAAGTCTGTTTTGGGGTTTACAGTGGAGTCGATGGGGACTGGGCACCCCATCAGCCATCTGAGACTTTGCCACGCTAGGGTGGCCTCCAGCATGGCACTTGGTAGTCTGTTTGGGGAGTGGAGCAATGAGTTGGACACCCGTCTGCCATACAGTGTCTTGGGTGTGTGCGCATGAGTACGCTGGGGTGGGCTCCCAGCATACTTGCGAGTTTGTTTGGGGAGAGATCCAAGAAAATGGAGCTGTTCTATGACAGCTGTTAAGATGCAGTGCTGACGGTAGGCACTTTGCATACTGCTGACATGACGGCGCTATTCGCCCACCATCCACTGCCTCCGACGCCTGGGGTGTCCACTCTCTTGGCCCCGACTCGGGGATAATCTGGGCCTGCCCATGATGTGCTAAGGGAGTAGGAAGCCCCCTCATTGGCCCCAACCAGGGGGTAAGTCTGGGCATGGGGTGGTGGGCAGACAGGTCCTGACTAGGAGAGGGGGATCAGACAAAAAAAAAGTAATACACATGCTTGGAGGATACAGACCAAACCAAATTTCTAAATAATAGCAAGATTCATACCAGTTTAAAATGTTTTTATATTCCAATTTCAAAGCAGGATACAGAACTGTAGATTTTTTTTTTTTTTTTGAGTCACATTATTTGGCCCTTCTCACAATGCACTGTCACACTTGGAGGCACTATGGTCTAGCATTACAAAACAGAGACAGCAAATAGTTTGCCGAGTTGCAAACTCCAAAACATTTAAGAGGGTGGGTGGGGGATCTTACTTTCAGTAGTGATTTGATATAAGTCCTAATGTCCATTTCTAGTATTAATTATATTAATAATTAGTCACAGTACCTGTATAGTGACAGAAATATTTATAATAAATGGACTAAGTCCACTGAATTGTTTAATCTGGGTGGATGGAAAAATTCACCTCGATTTAGAAACACTCACTTGTTTCTCCATGCCTCTCCCTCTACTATTCTTATTGATTTTCTGAATAGCAAAAAAACTAATTTTGTGTTCATTTCTATATTTGCCTATAACATGTTGACCAATAGCATATATACTGCTACCATATCTCCATGATCTCACATGTTCAGCTATTTGCATTTTAAAACTCCTGATAGTACGCCCAGTATAAAACACTTGGCACGGACACTTCAACATATAGACCACACTTTCTGATGTGGCACTGCAGTAAATCTTTCTTACCTTTAGAGTGTGCTACAGAGGGACTCTGTATCACAAAATCACAATATACACAATGTCTGCATTTTGTGTTCATCTTAGCAACTTGCCAAAAGACCTGAGTACTTGGTTATGCCTGATACATTGATTTTTATTATGTGATCCTTTATATCCTGCGCACATCTGTGTAATATTTGGACATTCTGGTAGTACATGTCAGCTTTGTCTCACTACTGAGAACAGATCAGTAGTTTATTAATTTCTTTGTTCTTCTCCACCCCATGTGTATACTGTATGAGGTAGTAATTCTAAGGAAATTCTGCAGTCTGTCTTTCTGATTTGTTATAGGCATTTAACAAAAAGCTTGCTTATCCACTTTACTGACTTCTGCTACAGCTGTCATAATGTTCTGTATAGCATAGCCCCTTGATACAAATCTTTGAATTTGTTCCTTTTCTCTCTGGGCATAAATGGTTAATTCAGTACAATGGTGCTTTACACACAATAGTTGCAATTTGGGGACTGCTCTTGCTGTATGCTGTGGATGTCAGCTGTTAGCTAGCCGCAGTGAATTTTTATCTATATTCTTAATGTACAGATCTGACAGTATATTGCCTTGATTATTCTTATAGGCCCCGTTTGCACTAGGGCATTTAAAATGGTTCAGAGCACTTGAACCGCTTTAAATGTGTGCTAGCTCGGTTCGCGTTCGCACATAACTAATTTGAAACTCGAACTTTGAAGCGTGTTTCAAACCCCACGGGACTGAGGGTTTCAGCATCGCTTCCAGAATCTGCTTTACAAACTGGAAATGAATTACTTACAGTGCGAGCGGGAACCCACATTAATCCATGCTTGTTGGTCCTCTGAGGTCCCAGAACCCCCAGTGCCTATCACATGATTCCCTCATGAGTAGCCCTTCATTGCGCATGTGTGAACTTCGCGAGGGAAAGATTAAAGAGGGAACATCTCTATCTGTCAAATCAGTGTCTGTGCTACATACAGGAGTGCCAGAAATTTATTAGTATTATTATAAAAAAATGTCAGATCGCGCAGCACCATGGATAGATGAAGCAGTGAGAGCTCTTACTGATTTTTGGTCCACAGAGACTGTACAGAATGAACTTAATTCTGTGCATAAAAATACCAAGGTGTACCAAAAGGTGTCTGAACACCTTGCTAGTCTGGGCATCGAGCGGACTGCAAAGCAATGTAGAGAGAAGATTAAACAGCTAAAGGGAAAGTACCATAAGGCCAAAAATCAAAATAAAAAGTCAGGATCTCAGAGTTGTTTGCCCATTTTATGATGCTTTGGACAGGATCCTGGGCACCCGACCAGCAACAGAGCCCACAGTAGTCCTGGAAAGTGCAGAACAACCACAGCCACCAGTTGTTGATGGGGGTGCAGGAGAAGACATGCCTGAATGCGATCTGCCCCTGTCAGGTATGTATTGCTGTGCTTATAACTTTATGCCCCCGTCACAGAAACTTCTGCTGACATGATGTGCATTCTGCGGTGAACTGCATAGTGCACAGCTGTAAAAATAGATTTGAAGCCAGCTGCAGAAAGCCACTGTAGTCTGTTGGCATTGCAGGGTCCACACCTTGTCCACTGCTTCTGCACATCCTCTCTTGGCCACCCACTGTCTTCCACGACATCACCTGTTCCTGCAATGCAAAATGTACACCACCCTTTCCAGGAACAAGTTGTTTCTGACTGGCATCCAAAACCTCCCCTCGTATCGCAGGCTACTAATCATGGTATTCAGACCATGTAGGATAACTTCTTAATTTGTGTTGCAGAGTCTGAAGTTGATAACAATGGAGATGCAGCTGCAGACATTCCGAGACTGCACTGCCGCAACTCTCTCATCGAGAGCTCCTCAGTGGACAGTGACACACCATCCACCAGTACACCATCAACATCTTTTTCCAAAAGACCTAGTTCCTGTGAACCACTGCAAAACCTCAGGAAAAAAAAAAGAGAGCTAGTCGGCTGCAGGACATAATGGAATCTCTGTTCGAGCCCACGAGGAAGCTCCTTGCTGAGCAGCACAAGCAAATGATGGAGGCAGAGGCAGAGAGAGCAAAGGCTGAGCTTGAAATGGAGGAACGTATGCGCCGCTTAGAGGCAGAGCAATCAGCAGCTTTTTTTAATAACCTGCTGCAGATATTCCGCAGTCCTCATCAGCCACCCCAGCGCCAGCCAGTGCCTAACCCATTGTCACCACCTCAAGCTGTGGTGTCTCAGGCCACTGTACATGGTGCAATGTATAATGTGCATGCCAATGGCAATGCAGGCGGCTGTTTCAACGCTCAAGGAAATGTATGCCCAAATCAGGGGGCATATTATCCAACACAGACAAGAAGCCAAGGCCTAAGTCAGGAGTTGTTCAATGATGATCTGACATGGACTGAGTTGTGAATAGTAGCGCAGTTTTTTGTCAGTCAACTACGTAGATATTGAAATGATTACACAACACAATGTGTTAAAATGTGTTAAAAAGTTATGAAAATTTTATTACTGAAACACGAACAAAATGCTGTTGAAAAGTGAATTTGAGTTTTATGAAGTTTTAAAGTTTTAAGAACAGTTTTTTTATTAACTTACCAGTTATAAAATGGTTTTAAATGTTTTTACTTGAATTATTCCTTCTTAACGGAACTTTTTTTTTTTTTAAAATGAAGCACAAAAAAAAATTCAGAAATATCAAAACACATAAAAGGTACATGAAATATCTGTTTATGAACTAACAGTTTTGTGTCTTTGTCTTTCTGGTGTACTTTCCTTTGGTATGCAACTCAATTCAATATGCGCACAGTAATTAAACAACTCTGCACTGGTATTGCCAGTCCATGATGTGTGACTGCTTCTCTTTCTGCAGAAAAAAATGTTTGCTGTGTCTTCTGCTGGTGCTTTGTTGTGCTCTAAAAAAAAAAAAAATCAATAAAGTTATTTGTTGTTCTTAAGCAAATTTTTTTGTATATGTAGTCAATAGTGCAACACAGATGAAATCAGCTATTGAACTAGTTACATTGTGCAACTGTGGTGTTATTTCATTATTCACTTCTGTTGCACATTAGCACAATGATCAAGAGCATTCTTAGCAATCCACTCCCTGTAATGTGATGGGCACACTAAGCGACTGTCACTGCTCTGCCTCCTCTGAAATCATAACAGTGTCAGAAATAATTCAAACGGAAAGCAAAAAAAGCACTTAATTATAATATGCCACTATAATTTACTTGCATGTGTGACAACATTACCTATATCAACTCCAGGTAAACGCAGTTGTCCAACCTCTCATACCACTGTATCCAGGTAGGTGGCAAGGGTGTCACGAACAGTATGTGACTGACGGCATAACTCTGCTGTGCTGCTATCCTCATGCCGTCCATGATGTGCCTCTGGCTGTTGGAACACGTCACTGACATCCATCCACTCAGGCAGGAATTGCTCTGATTTTGTCTCACACTTGTTGTGGAGTACACAGCAAGCCGCAATAATAGTGGGAACATGATCCAGGGAGAGGTCCAGTCGCTTTAAGAGACAGACATCGCCACCTGCCTTTCAGCTGGCCAAACGCACACTCCACCACCATGCAGGCACGACTAAGCCTATAATTGTAATTACGTTTCCGTGGGTCGTTATAATCAGGGAATGGTTTCATGACCCATGGCAGAAGTGGGTACGCAGGGTCTCCTATTATAACTATCGGGACAGTCACTCCACAAATTTCTTTTGTGCTGGGTGGAAACAATGTACCCTCCTGCCCTTTTCTGTACAGTGAACTATTCTTAAAAACACGGGCATCATGTACCCTTCCAGGCCAACCAATATTGACGTCTTGAAACAGAATTTTGGTCCACCAGTGCCTGCATTATAACTGAGTAGTAGCTCTTCCTGTTGAAATAGTCTGTGGCATTGTTAGGACGACAGATAATGGCAAAATGGGTACAGTCAATTGCCCCACCACAACAGGGGAAACCCCAATCATGCTCAAATCCATTGACCACCTCACTGATGTTTGATATCCGTATAACACATGGCATGAGGATATTAACAATTGCCTCGCAAACATGCACAATAATTTCACATACGGTTGATCGTCCAACACCAAACAGGTGACCAAGTGTTCGGTACTCGATGTTAGTGGCCAGCTTCCACAGAGTGATGGCCACTCGTTTCTCCACTGGAACACAGTGTCTTAAATGAGTGTCACATCTGGCGATGGAGTCCTGCAGCTCTGTGCAGAGCATGTTAAATGATGCCCGGGACATTCGAAAATTGCTGATCCACTCCTCCTCTCCCCAAGTACACAGCACAATTTCATCCCACCACACTGAGCTACGCTCTCTGCACCAAATGTCCTTTTCAAAACTAAATGACATACATGTAGTGGCCACTATATGATGCAGTATAAGCAGTAAGTTATGCAGTTTAACCATGAACTGATGCAGCATATGCTGTCTGCGCTGCCTACACAGCCTTCTCCTCCTCATTTCACCAATCCTCCGCCTAGAACCCATCAAACAGGCAGCAGCACACAGAGACAGAAAAAGCCTCTCCATGTCGGTCGCCATTTCTAAACAAACCCATGGCAACAGATAAAGGAATGGTGGACACATTGCAAGCACGCAATGCATGATGGTAAGCAGCTTTTACATGCTGCTGACCTTAACATGGATTACACAGACTAATGTGAATGCTCAAGCATGCACTGCCTGAAGCGGATTACAGAAGTGAGCTACAGTACGAACGCTGTAGCATGGTTAGAACTAATCCGTTTTTTTTAAAATGGATTACTTAAGGTGAGCTGTAGTGCTAACGGGGCCATAAAGACAAACAGACAGAAAGTCAATACTGTCTTTCCCTACTGTAAGTTTGTTGTTTCCAAGTACGTCACAGACTACTCCAAGTCCATGACTGTCCCCTTCCGCATGATTAATATCCCATCAATGTAGCAGCACCACAAATCCAAATATTGTAAAAATGGATTTGTGGTACTGCTATGCACAAATTTCTCTTCCCATTTATCTAGAGAGAGATTAGCAAAACTTGGCACAAATGTAGCACCCTTCGCTGTGCCACATATCTGTAAATAGTATTTGCATTTGAACACAAACATACTGCACTTTTTCTGTCAGCTGTACCAGTATTTCTATTGGGAGGATAATGCAGTTCAACCCTCTGTTCCAAAGCCAGACCCTCTCTATGGGGTATCAAACTATATAATGACTGCACATCTAAGGCTGCAAAAAAACACATTCTGGCTGCATATCTAATCTCCTGAACAGGGACATTGGCTCTATCCCTAATGTATGAGGAGGTGGCCTGTACTACAGATCTACTATGCACTAGAAATGCATCTATATACCGTACTTGGATAAAGGCTCTGTAGGCCAACCAGTCCCAGATATAATGGGATGGCCAGGTGGTTTATCTAATCTTTTGTGTATCCTTTGGTGTCACATATATAGTTGGTACTACTGGGTGCAGTGTACTTAGGAAACATTTTTCTCCACTGGTAATCCAGCTCACATTATGTGTGAAACTAACATAGTCACCTGTGCTCTTTAGAGACTTTTGTTAAACTGCCTATTAATTTCCTATAAAAGTTTTTATCTTCCAGTTGTCCAAGTACTTCATTTTCAAAGTCCACACTGTTCATCATGACCACTGCCCCACCCTAGTCTGCCGGCTTGACTGTGAAGGACAGATTCCCCCCTTAAGTCTGTCAGTGCATTCTTTTCCCCCTTAGACACGTTATAATATACAGTCAAACCCAGTTAATCGCATATCGCTTATTAGAAAAAAAAACGCTTAATCGCATACAATTTCCGTTCCCTGATTCCTAGTCAATGTTTCCCATTAAAATATGCTCGCTTTAAAGCATACAGCCCATCTTTATTTATTTATTTATGTCTACACCCCATACTGAAGGGACTCTCTCCAGCATTCACCTAACCTGCTCTCTACCTCCCACTATGACCCCTGCAACCTCTCCCCTCACACCAACTAGCAACGCCCCCGGATCTAAGCCCCCACGGGGAAGGGCTGTCCTACCCTCCCAGGACACCCTATCTATAGTATAATGCACCAGCCGGAGTGACGGGGCCTGGGGAGAGTGAGGAGCCGTGCGTTGGGAGTGTGGTGCAGGCAGAGGTGCCTTCGCCTATCCTCCAGAGGAGGATTTTTAAGTTTTTCTGTCCCCCCCCCCGTACTCGGTCGTGCAATGTCGCCACCTGCCGCAGTTCCGCCCCTTGCATAGCATGGCGATGCAATCTTGGCTTCCTCTGGCCACCGCCAGAGGTCGCACCTGTGCGACGCAGCCCCTAGAGCCCACCCCTGAAAAGAGGAGCAGTCCTCCTCAGACGCCGCCTTCCCTCTCAGTCAACCCCCGGAGCCCCGAGTCCATTCCCGAACTCGGGCCGCCGGCGTGGCACAAGGTGCGGCGTCCAGTGCCTCAACCTTCAGCGCCACTGGGCCGGACTACAGCCTGCCCTTTTAAAAGCATAAGTTTTCGAGTGTTGCAGCTGTCTGACCTCATGATTACTCCATTCATCCCGTGCTTACTCAACAGTTAAATCGGTCATTTAATTAACCCTGAATTCATTTCGATCAAAGCGCCTGCTTCACTAGCCCAAATTCTCGCTAAATAGGATCGTCATTCTGTATAAAACTCTGCAGTTGTGTCCCATTCGTACCATGCTGTCTTTATGATCGCTACATAATGGCAAAGACTCCTAAGAAAAGAACAGTGCTTTCACTAGCAGATAAAGTAAGGGCCTTGAATTTGTTATCTAGCCCTGGGACTTCAGAAACTGATGTGGCAAGGCAATTGGGTGTTTCTCAGAGTCAGATATGCCGTGTGGTTAAAATCAAAAATCAAATTATGTCAGAGTTCCACACAAATGATAATCTTAAAAGAAAAAGAAAAAGAGAAAAAGAGAGGAAAAGGATCAGGAAGCTGATGATGCCCTTTTTAGATGGTTTGAACACACCAGGGGTTCTGATATGCCCGTTTTGTGGCCTGTTGCCTCAAGAGAAAGCCAGAAATCTAGCATTAATAATGGGTAAGCAAGATGTTACTCATGCAAGCAGCGCTGCTAGGTTACGGCCAGGTCACCTAGGTAACCTAGATACAGGTTTCTAGAACTAGTGCAATCATGTGACCGAGGTCATGGAAGTGTGGATAGGGGTCAGGTAGTTCTCCGCACTGCCAATCGTACAATGAACTGTAAAACAATACTGGAGATTGAAATAACTTATGAAAGCCCAGGAGAAGTGAAAAGTTAGAGACAGGTACAGTTACTGTCTAATACTGTGGCATTGCGTGCAGCATATTTCTATATTTGGAACGGGGGGGAGTGGACTTGGCTGGCATAACAGATCACAGGGATGGGCTGGGAAAGCTAAATTTGCCTAATGGAATAGCCCGCATAAACACATAATAGCACAACCTCCAATGCCTATGCATTTAAGCGGGTTTGACTGTACTTTCCTGTTAGTGTTCTGTTCTTGGGTCATTTTCAGAAGGTCCATCTCACACATGCATAGGAATGTCTGTACAGCTGATCCATGACGTGGGCAATACGCAGATTTCAGCCTGAAGTCAGTCTTGCTCTGTTCATCTTCCACTTGCAATACATGTTCCTATTCCTGTGGAATGATGTCCTTAGAGAAGATAGTTTTATATGTCTGTTTTCGTGCAAAGAGATTGAAATCATTCATGACTTGGCTAAAGTCCAAAGGTATAACTGGGAAAGGCCTTTATTTAAGGCACTAGTCTCATTGTGATATAGTTCTTTAGATGACAAATTGACCACGTTATTTTAATGGAGAATAGGTATCTGTCCCCATTTTTCATTACTTATCGCCTCTTCCAGCGTATCCCTCGCCTTCTGTTCGATAGCTGTGGGAATCTGAACCACGTTTTGTAGTAGGGAATGTGCAGCCACAATTTCTAGAGAGAGCTTATTATCAGAAAGAAATTTTACTGTAGCTGATTGAAAGCGACTTAATTTTGTTACAACATATAGGGCCTGATACCCAAACTTTGTGCCGGGGCTAAATTAGCACTGCCCGGCATGCTAAATTAGCCCGGACCCAACAGCCTGCTATATTCAAAAGGGATAGCCCCGGTGCTAAATGCTGAATATAGCATGCTAAGGGAGCTGGGCAAACTGGGCTAGGAGTGCAGTGCAAAAATAGCCCAGGAAAGATGACAGCTCTAAATATAGCAACCAGGAAGTTCAAACCACAACAGCAGCCCAGTGCACAGCGACATGAAGGAAGGTAAAGGTGAACCACGTGGCCAATGTGTGTACTAGCAAAGAAGTGGATTCATTAAAGCTGCAAGCATCACGCATGTGAAATTCTGCAGAAATGTACCATGTTTCTGAAACGTTTGCGCGGTGCAGACACATTTGCACAGGTTTTGCACGGAACTAAGCCGTTTGCCTAGCGCTATCATGTTTGCCTGGGGCAAACATTTGCTATATTCAAAAGTGACATGCAAATGAGCCTACTTATGCAGTCTGTGGACAAACATCCGGATTTGCATCTCATGCTGTCCTGATTTGCATGCAGTTTGCCCAGCGCTATTGCAGGGTCCCACAGCTCCACCTGTAAGTCAATCTGGAAGTACAGGGGCTGGTTGGGTCTACCCACAGCTCTACCTGTAAACTGCAGTTCTTGCTACAGTGCACAGCAGACACTACAGTAACAAGGGGGCCAGTAGTGTGAAGGACACAGCAATGCCTAAGGTTTGTAGGGCATCAATGACTGCTGCCCTTTACACGGTGACAGGCCCATCTTGCAGGTGTGTACTGACAGTTGACATTACTATTATGCTGTTGTGTGACCCACAGATGCTGCACCACTGGCATGGGATACTCACAGTGACATATACATGGCTGGCTGTGTGTGCTGTGGTGTCTGTACAGATGTGTGGTATGTGGCTGGGGGGGGCACATACCATCAGACAGACACACTGGTGTTGGGGTTTTCCCCAACACGGGACCATTTTGACTGTGTGGCTTGTCCCAGCCTTGTTGTGGCAGCATCCAGCATGTGGTGCAGACTGGCCACCTGTACACCCTCCCCTCAACACCCTCCATGCCCACAGTGCTGCATGTGTGTGCTGGATTCTGTCGGTGTCCACTGAAGGGTGGTCTGAAAGTGTGTGCTGAATGGACACACTACCATGGTGTCCACTGGGCACCGGGTCACCATTTACTGCTTAGCATAGTTGGGACCTGTGCCAGATGATGGCATCATAAGAGGTGCCATCTGTGTGCAGCATGTTTCTTCCATGTCTGGTTTCTTTCTATGTTTAATATTTACTGGTTATGGTCACGCAAAGCTGCGCAAAAGTCATGCAAAGCCACAAAGTCGCATAAAGCTGGTTTGGTCAGAGTCAAAACTACCTTTTCCTAGGCGGTAATTTGCACTGCACAAAGTGTTGCGCTAAGTCACGTAAATACACTTTAAGTGGTGCTAATGTGCTGAATATAGCATTGCGCCTGTATTCATGTACATGCCCCCTCAGTTTGCCCTTTGCATACATTATACATTTTGAGACAACATTGGCCCATTTGGCAAACCGAAACTAAATTGGAACAATATGTATCCCAGCCTCCATGTATGGTCTATAAAAGACCATAGAATTTGAGTGATAAACTAATATTTATTTATTTATTTACGAGATTTACCAGGAAGGCATACTGAGCAACATGCTTGATTCCAGATGTGACCTGGGGGCCTAGCCCAGTACAAGGCATATATTAGAACAATTACAAGTACAGTGTTTGACATACAGAACATAGCATAAGATTTTGTACAATTATAATACAGTTTTTTGAGTATGCGGTACAATAGGGTATAGGTATGACGTAAACTCCAGGCAAAGCAGTACAGGAGTTTACAGCCAGATATACACATAACAGGATTACTACTGTACAATATTTAATTTATAGAGGGCTAGCGCTTATAGCATTAGCAGGAGCAGCTGGAGGAGAAGTGAGCTTGGAGTAGTCTGGTACGGTGACCAGGATTTTGTGTGTGTCTGATGGGGGCGGGGAGGGCATTCCAGATCTGAGGGATTCCGAATTTAAAAGCTGACTGGCTGACTGGCCTTTGGTAGTGCGCATAAGTGGGACATGTAGAAGTCTGGGGTCTGTGCCTCTTAGGAAGTACACGGGGGATTGTTGGGATAAAGTAGATTCAAGATAGAGAGGGAGGGAGAGGGTCCAGAATTTAGCAGCAAACCTAGCGCAATTTATTAGTCTGCGGTCTTGTAGAGATGGTAGGGCTAGGGAGCTGTATAAAGTACAGTGGAGTGGATTGTGGGGAGTCGAGGATGAAACGACAGAAGGAGTGGAATAGGGTTTCGATGCTTGCCAGGGTTGACGCAGGGGTGATAGAGTAGACTATGTCGCCATAATCCAATACAGGGAGTATCATTTTTTGTACTATGGTGTGCCTCATTTGCTTGGGGAGACAGGTTTTGTTTCGATAGAGTGCCCCCAGTTTTGGGAGCAGCCTCTTATGCAGGGAGTCTATGTGAGAGGCGAAATCAAGGTGTTGGTCGAGCCAGATGCCCAGATATCTAAAGCTAGTGCATTGCTCAAGGGATGTCCCTTCCAGGGTTGAGAATGGGGGACACAGGGTTTGGAGGGAGAGTCTTTGTTGGGAGCCAAACATAAGTGACACCGTTTCTTTTTAGGGTTTATAGATAGCTGATTTGTCATGAACCAGTGCTGGATGGCTGAGAAGTCCTCCTGAAGGAGAGATGCTACACTGCTTGATGAGGGGCCTGAAGCATACAGAACTGTAACATCTGAATACATTTGGATGGAAGAGTGGGAGCATGCAGAGGGGAGGCCATTAAGAAAAATGGAGAAGAGAATTGGTCCTAGGACTGATCCCTTGGGGACTCCTGATATGACTGGAAGGGGGTTTGATGTGTGAGAGGCCAGTCTGACCGCTTGCATCCTACCCGCTAGGTAGTCTTGGAACCAGTCTATAGCTGGGTGAGCTAGACCTGCATCCGTAAGTTTTGAGATAAGTAGGGGATGCGAGACGGTATCGAAAGCCTTTGCTAGATCTATAAAAATGGCCGTGGTGATATGTCCTTTGTCGATACCTGTGAGGATGTCCTCGGTGACACGTAGTAGGGAGGTGATGGTAGAATGGGATTTGCGGAAGCCAGATTGGAAAGGAGTAAAAAAGGAGAGGAGGAGGCGTCCAAGAACTGAGAGAGTTGGGACAGCACCAGTCGCTCCTGAAGTTTGGCTAGAATCGGGAGTAGGGAGATAGGTCTGTAGTTGCCTGTGGAGGAGGGGTCACCACCTTTAGAGAGTGGTATGATAGCGTCCATTTTCCAGGTCGTTGGTACCTTACCCAGAGAGAAGGAGAGGTTGAAGTGTGCAGCCAGTGGGGTGGCTATGGCAGGGGCTGACAGGAATAGCATCTTGGCGTCCAGAGATGATGGGCATTTGCCTTTGTTAGGGTTCAGTGCCCGTAGGGCATGGAGGACTTCTGAGGGGGATACTGGTTGGAATACGAAGGTGGGAGTGGGGGTGAGTGCTATGTGGGGGTGCTGTGGGAGGGCTGGGGTGTGCATATTCCAGGGAGGATAGAAGGTTGTCGGCAGCTGGAGAAATGGGTGTTGAAAACTTCAGCAACACCAATGGGGTTGGAGAGGAGGGTGACATTTACTAAAATTGTTGGGGGGGGTGGTTGGGTAGGGGAGAGAGCAAGGATTTCAGGGATTTCCAGAAGTCCATAGGGTGGTTAGAATTTTTACTAAAGGATAATAGGAAGTATGCCTTTTTTGCTTGGCGAATGCTATTTGTGCAAGCATTTCCAAGGGCTCTGTAGGTAGTAAGGGAGGCCTGGGTGCCCAGTTTCTTATAAGCTTTCCAGGCATGGTCCCTGGTGCGGCAATTTCTGATTATGTCAGCCATGATCCAGGGGAGATGTGCTCCTCTAACTCTTTTTGTGCGCAGTGGAGCGTGCTTGTCCCATACTTTTAGGAATCTGAATTTGAATGCATTAAAGGCATCATTGATGGTAGATGCCTCGGTGATGCAGGACCAGTTTACCCTACGCAGGTCCGCCAGGAGAGATACTAGGTCTAGGGAGTTGTATGACCTGGTGTGTAGTGTCTTTGGGCTATGAACCTTCCTGATCAGGTAAACCATGTGATGGTCACTAATAGAGTCAGGAAGTAGGCCTGCTTTAAGGATTCTATGTGGGTATGTGGTGAGGACCCAGTCATGTAGGGAGTGTTTTTTTGTCTTGTGGTTAAGTCTGGTAGGCTATTTTATCAGTTGCGTGAGGTTTTGGGCCTTTATTTTAGTCTTCAGTTGGGCTTTGTTCGCACCTAACCAACTGACATTATAATCCCCTGTGGCATGGAGCTCACCTCCTTTAGCTAGGGACTGTAACGTGGTTAGATGGGAGAGGATAACATCAGTGGGTGTGCATGGGGGGCAGTATGTGCATGCCACGTATACAGGAGAAGTATAAGGAAGTGATAATTTAATTAATGTAGAGTCTATATTTGCAGGGAGAGAGGGAATCTCCACAGAAGTGAATTGACGAGTGTTTGAGATATATGTAGCTGTGCCTCCGCCTTTCTTTTTCCCCTCGCCTGTCATGCCTTATTATTGTGTATCCTGGGATGGAGACTTCGGCATCTGTATGATGTGGTTTTAGCCAGGTTTCGGAGATGGTCAGTATGTTGGGGTGTAGTGTTAATGCGATTGGTTGTAATAGCGAGATTTTGGATAGCAGGCTGCAGGTATTTAGGTGGAGTATGCGTATGCCTTTGGCAAGAGTGAAAGGGGCAGGGGTGATGGTTGGGTTTGGACCTGGGTTTACCTCTATGTCCCCTGACAGGAGCAGGAGAAGGGCATAGCGATGCATCATTTTAGTCCTGGAATAGGTTTTACATGTGTTGGTGTGGCAGCGAAGAGAGGAAGCTGATGGGTGACGAAGGGTTGATGATTTTAAGGTCAATAGCCCCGGGTGAAAAGAGGGTGGCAGGATTGCAGCAGAAATAATGCCGTAGTGGACATGAACCAAGTCCAGTGCCGACGAGTGAGGGGAAGCATCAAGGTGTGGATGCAGGGTGCGTTCACAAGGGGCAGGGTCTGTGGGGTTCCTTCACAGGGAAGGTTGAGGGTGGTAAGGAGGTTTGTGCTGCCATAGAGACGCAGAGGAATGCAGTGAGAAGCAACATCCCTGGTCAGGTATATGCTTTAGTTGCGAGAAAATTGGTAGGAGCCCTCTAGTGGAGACAGCTAATAAGCTGCAAATGGAAAAGTGGGCTGAAAGTCATGTTTATTTATTTATTTATTTAGTTGTTGTTGACCAGGTAAGTGTACTAGACAAATCCTGCCTATTTTCAGGCACGACCCGGAGGAGGGGGATACAGATGAATGCCAACTGACCTTGATCCAGATTAAGCTGTTGGTGGTATTTTTAGTGAATGAGGGAAATTTGGCCAGGACACCGGGGAAATTCCCCTTCTCTTTTCGGTAAGTGCCATGGGATCTAAATTTATATTATTGTCATGAACGTTTTTAGTCGGAAGCTGCTCTTTAAGAGGGCAAGGTGCATGGTACATCATTCTCTTGATAAAGCACAGGGTGCCTGTGTGAAATGTTGAGGCATTTCTCCTGGGTAACGTGTTTTTATGGTGTGGAGTGGCTGAATCTTGAAATTAAAAAGGACTTTAAGCACGTTATCCATCTGGCTGGTGTCTGTGTCCGAGTGTAAGTGTGTGCCAATGTTTACTTGCTCCTCACGTTTTGTGGGTTGCTCTGCCCAAGGTTCTGTTGTGCTGGCCTGCTCTGTACATGGAAGGGGTGGGGGAGACAAACAACATTAGTTTAATCATTAGTTTGACAATCAAATAAAATGCATCATTAGTTTGTATTCTTTTTCACTGATGGTCAAGGGCTAGTATTTTTTTTCTGATCCTGAAATAATTTTTTTTAATACGAACATACTAAGAAGCCAGTAAAATTAGGCCTTTTGGCCTATCTAGTCTGTTCATTGTGCAGGTATCGCAGCCCAGGCTGCTGTCCCTGCTCCCCCCTCCTCCACCTTTCCATCCCTTTCCTTTCCCCCTCTTCCATGACCCTCATCTTCCCCCTGTATCTATCCTAGCCTCTCTTGAAGCTGCCCACTGTCCTTGATGAGATCACATCTTCTGGCAACGCATTCCATTTGCTCACCACCCTTTCTGTGAAGAAGTGTCTTCTAACCTCCCTCCTAAACACCCCCCCCCCCAACTTAAGTATGGTTTTGCTGCAGTTTAGTCTGAAGACACCCTCCTTGGCCACCCTATTAATCCCTTTCAAGTACCTGAAGGCCTCAATCATGTCTCCCTTCTTCCTCCTGTCTGCCAGGGAGTACATGTTTAGGGTCCTCAGTCTCCCCTCGTACGTTTTACTCTGCTGCCCAGTAATCATCTTCATAGCCCTCCTCTGTACCGCCTCCATCAGGCTGATGTCCTTTTTAAGTTGAGGGCTCCTGAACTGCACCACATTCTTCAGATGCAATGAATGCAATACAATGAATTTAAAAAATCCTATACTGTGATTGCAGTGATTACAGCACAGGTGAGTTAAAACATGTTTTACATTTCTGGGACTTTTGTTTACCTATTTTATAAAGTCTGATAATACGCTCCAGTGCATGCATTTACACTGCCATAGTTAAACTTCCAAGATGGTTGATGACATACTAGCAAGCCACCCAGGGTGTGCAGCTACTACAGCATAAAAGCACACCTTACTGTGCATTACACTTACATCATCATTATAAAGATGACACAGAAACAAAGTGGAACCAACAGAAGACTAGTAACACCTCCATCAATTAAACAGTTCCTTAAAAAAACATACCAATGGCTATCCTCCCAACCACTTTATGTCCACCTCAGTCATTCTCTTGCTCATAAAGATGCCAGAGGTGAGGGAGTACCTTCAAGTTAATGATCGAGTATTTAAACTCGAACAGAAAACCTGAAAATATTTACAGTACACTAGTGGTGAATAACTTGGTCAAATGCATCATGTTATTCTGGGACAAAAATATTTACTGTACATCAAATCTCCTTTCAGCAATCACAGCTCCTTACATACTAGGTTATGTTCACCTGCTAGTCTGATGATGCACATGTGACTTCAGATCTTTCAGAACCAGGTACTGTCTTGGATCCCTGGATTCCCATTGCCTCTCCATTTCTTACACATGCATCACAGTGACTGGAAGCTCAGCTACCTGGTTCCCACAGGTACAAGAAAGTCCCTCATTGTCAACCATTTCGCACAGTTTAATGATATTTGGCTATACTGACCAAAAAGCAAGACCAGTTAACTAGTAGGGACCATTTTTGTCCAATGTTTTTAGAACAGAAAGTCTAAGCGGCAGGGAATCCCTACTGGACCTCCCTGACCTGGACTGTCCCTTTATCCATTATTACCAGCGTTGGGTTACAAGTAGCTCTAAAGAATTACTGCTTACAAATACTGCCTTAAGAAATCTTTCCAACTGCTTAGGTTTCCCTGCCAATGCCCTTTCAGTGATGTTCATGGGCAGGAGTGGCCTCTTACAGTATTTCCAAGTCTGGGTCCCTCTTAAGTGACTGAGGAACTAGAGGATTAGTGTCACAGTACAAAAGATCAACCGCACTGACCCCGCACCTCACAAGCAGGGCCAGTTACCATGATCAATGGGCCTGCTGTCCAAGTAACCTGCCCTGAACTCTCATAAGCAGTGGAAAGAGGAGGCTTCAGTAATATGACTCAAGTCAGCCAGTACCAGTGGGGCCAGCAGTTGCATTTAATGTATCTATATTGAATTTCCAAGCTTCCAGTCCATGGGTCCCTCATGAGCCCTGCCAGAGGAACAGAAACATACATAATGTCAGATGAAAATGACCATTGGTCCATCTAGTCTGCCTCATTATACTGTACCCCATTCTACCCAGGGATCCATTGTCTAGACAGGGTTTTTGGCCCCTGCCTTACTGCTACTACCTGGAGTAACTATTAAGCCCTTAACTTTGTCCTAGCCTTGTTTGAAACCGTTAATGGTTGCTGTGCCCACCATGTCTGCCAGCAGACTGTTTCACAGCTCAACCACTCTCTCTGTAAAATAAAATGTTCTCATGTCCTGGCCAGTGGTGCTGAGGGTTGAGGCACTGGATGCCACACCTCACACTATGCCGGCAACCTGGGTTTGGGAGCAAGCCTTGGTCGTCTGGGATCAGTTGGGGGGGGGGGCAAGATTGAGCAGCTGCCAAGCAGCTCTCCTCTCCCAGGGAAGGACCTTGTTGCACTTGCAGTACAACTGCCCCCAGGTGAAAGCCTGAGAGTAGTGCAGGTGGGTGGGCGGCATGACTAGGGAGGGCGCTGAGGAACCACGGCATGCGCGTACCTCCTCACATGTCTGTGTGACTGCCGCAAGGGTGGGAGAAAAACAGAGCTGGCAGGCTCTATGAAGGTGCCAACGGTGTTCCTTGTGATGGGGACGCCGACCCAGGTTGGAAGTGAGCCCCCCCCCACCTCGAGTGGAGGGGCCAGAACCACCTGCATGCCAGCTCCAGAAACAGGGTATGAAATGTTGATTAAAAAATAAATAAATAACTTTCTCATGTTCCTACTTAATCTCCCCCCCACCAGCTTTCACTCGTGTCTCCACAATGTGATGCAAAAGGTTTGCCATGATCAACTCCCCTCATTTGTGGAGTCAGCGCAATCGGTGGAGTGGTGGCACAAAGAAAAGTTGCACTTCCCACCTCACAGCATTGTAGAGGTTCCTAATAAGTGCTGACACAAAGCTCACCACATTTGCTGTTATGGTCCTGCTAAATACAAGCTGATCACCACTTTGTCCCCAGCAGGCACTGATGCCTCCACACTGCAAACAAGATCTGCCATTTTCCCCATCAATCTTCCCACCAATGCGTGCCAAAATGCCATGTTGGTACCACAGGAGGGACTCTTTCCTCCTCGTAGGGGCGGCAGCTGGCTCATAAAGACACGCACACATAGCAGTAGTAGACATGCTATGGTGGAACGAATGGCAACGAACGTGCAACCTACACTGCAATGTCCGGTGACCATCTTCTCACATGTGCATATATGTCATGCAATGACCGCCATCTTAGGCATGGTGGCCATATTGTGATAAAAATGCCCACTTCACATTCGAAAAACAGTGGCCATGTCGGTAAAGGTGCACAATAGCCCTAGAATGTAGCCAGTCAGCACAGCAGTCCTACACAGATACATAATGTGGCCATCTTATGTCAAGGACCCAACATCTCTCAATGGTCAGATGTATACTGTACTGTGATTAGGGCGCCGTAATGTGGGTGCTGCAACAAGGGTCTGAGCGACTGGGGTGATCTGGATTTTAGATTGTCCCACATTCACGCCTTGTTGGATGTCCCACAACTTTGTGCCCCTTTCATGGCATACCCCCACCCCGGAGGTTGTTATATTTATTTTGGGAGTTGCGGGGGAGGGGGAGTACATTTTTCTTGGGGCGCTGGAATGCCGCCTACGATGTTTCCAGGAGAAATAATTCTGGCACCCTAAATGACTTTGCCCACATTGCCTGCACACCATTGTGGGTGAATCATGGTCAGAACCCTTACAGGGCACTATAAATATATACTTACCCATGGGGCAAAGCATACCCCCCCCCCCATTTATAGTTTATGCCCCCGAGTCTCTGGGCCGGTTCTCTCAGCCAGGGAGCCACCAGACCTTCTGCGGGTTTTCCCCACCTGTCGCACCGCTGCCCACTCCCATGGAGCCTCGGTTTGCCCTCCAGGCAGGGGTAGGGGAAGGCCGGCTACATTCCCCCATTGCGCTAGTCGTTGGGCAGCTAAATGGTGATGGCAGGAGCTCATCCTGGATGCTCCGGGGGGCCACCAGGGCCGATATTTTTTTTCTTATGTTTCAGGGAGGCGTGGTGTGCAATGACACAACGGCAGAACCTACCCAGTGTCCGACATTACTCCCAGCCTCAATCTCTGCCCCCCGGTAAATCACCCCCATGGTCACCCAGGAGCGCTACACCGGAAGGCTCAGTCCCTCCCTCCCCAGGAGTGGAGAGCAGGCAGACTGCTGCTCGATTCAGTCCCCCAGCCGACCCTCCAACCACCTGAGCTCACTCCCGAACTTGTGCCACAAGTGCGGCAAGCTGTACACCACCGCTGTGCTGGTGGGCCGGGTTCCAAAGCATACTGAATGTGGTTTCAGCTTGGGGCAAAGAGGCCATAAGCAACAGAGCCCCTGGTGACTTAGGATTACATTTTGCTTGGCTAGGGAGTGCAATGCTATCCAGGTTAATTAAATTAGACCATTGTGCAGCACCTCCACTTCCCCAGGCTATACAGTGGAAGGAGGGAGAGACCCCATCACAAGCAAGCATTAGCTTGAGCACATCTCACTTGTCGTGCATGTAGTGTGTAACTCAAGGCACAGAACTAGGAAAACACACATATCTCCAATTTGTTTTGCCCACAAGCATAGAAGAATGGTGAAGGAGAAGAGGTGCAAGGTTTGCAACATAACCCTGCTGCCCTCACAGTTCAGACCTAACTGTGTCTTGTGATCTATGGAAAGCCATTCAAACCCCTTGCTTCAAGATGAAGCTGGTCTCGAAGAGGCCATAATAAGCAACACGCTGGTTAGCACATCTCAATAACTAGGACCCACAAACCCAAGTACAGAAGCATTCACTCAGAATCAGTAGGCAATAAGGATGAAGATGCTAGAACGCATTGAGGCATGGACTGTGGCCAAACCAGCTGCTCCTGTGAATCTCTCCAAACACTGAGCCCCAGCCAGAGCCCATCGATGAAGACAAAAACCAACCTGGACAAGAATCCCGAGAGCGACTCAGCACAGTTGACAGCAATTAGAGTGAGATGGAAGAAGAGCCAATACTCAGCCAAACTATGCTTATTAGATGCAGTTTTGGCACCAGTACGGCAGGCTACGAGGTGCTGAACCCCCCAGAACAAAGTTGGACCCATGGTCTGCTCAAAAACACAAGTCACAAGACTTCTTGCCAGTATGTCCTTCCATATAGGACATTACCATGAAAGAATTAGAGGCCATCGTCCAGAAAAAAAAGATTATCTGACAAGTTCTACATGATACATGAGGACCAAACCAAGACATGCTGCATAGCTCCAGCAGTTGATCAACACGTTGCAGCCCTTTACCTCAGAACACTACTTCCAGCAGAAGAGTTAGCCCCCTCAAGGACCCAGTTGGCAAGAGGCTAGAAGAGATGTTAAAGAAGTATTCTGAACCAACAAGCAGAATCACCGGGGCCACCATGACAGCAATACAGACTAGCAGAGCCCAATTTAGGTAGCTGGAGGATACTACCAAACCACTCAGAACAAAACCTGAGCTGTTGAACCTTGCCAACAATGCCATTCTAGCAGCAAGTTCCCTCACAAACGCATCAGTAGATATTCTGAAACTAAATGCATGGGCAGTGGTGACAGCCAACAAAGCTAGGCAAGCTACCTATTGAAGCAGGAGATGGACTAGAAAGATTTTTTTAAATGAAGGAGAATGGCATGAATCTGTCCATGGATAACACAAGTTGAATCGCTTATCTACTGTCCTTTCTGAGAAAATTTGGGCCCAAAAGATTCCAGAGGGACAGAAGACAGAAACAGCCCCACAACAGGCCCTTCAACTAAAGCTTCAAACTGGCCCACTGTTGACAAACAAATTCAGACGTCAAGGCTGGGGAAGATTGAATTACTGAAGTTTCAAGCCCAAGCCAAGTAATGCAAGACAGCCAATAAATACGCCTGTTGGACCCACCCATAGGAGCCAGACTGCTCCAATTCAGTCAACAATGGAGGAGAACTACAACAGACAAGTAGGTCCTGGAAGCGGTATCACAACAGAATTCAGAGAGGCTTGTAACTTCCCCAGTATCTAAAGGTCCAAACTTTAAGATATGTGACTGACACTGAATGGAGTACTAGCCAACACATTCTCTCGTGGCCACATATTGCTCTTTCTCTCTCGTGTTTTGTCAAACAGTAAATAAAAAAAAAAAGACACAGAACACACTAATTTTGGAAGGGGTGGAGAAAGACTAATTTAGTTGTAACCCCTAGGTGGTACTATCCCAAGGGCTATTCCTCCTGCCTGCATGACTAGGTGCAGGTTAAGGGGCTTGAGTACTGAAAATGGGTGCCTCCAGCTGGAGGACAGGGTTATTGGTAGCGTAGCTGACCTGGGTACAGCTTTCCAGGGCACTGTAACCCCCTTCTTTCCCCTCTGGTGGCCTAAACAACGAGCAACAGACACAGTTACAATAACCCCTAATCAGCATACAATTCCCCACACTGTCTGCACTTACCACGAGGGCTGATTCCACCAATTCTACCCTGGAGACCCCTTGCAAAATAAGGTTAGACACAGCAGGTAACAACAATACAGTTCTTCTAATTCAAAATAGAACCACAGTCAAGTTAAATGCAAAAAAGAATTAGATCCGATTTATTCAGGGGGAATGAACAAGGGAAGGGCGTAATTTGGCTAATTAGTTCTGCAACTGATTCAATCAGGTAATCATGCATGCACTTTAGAGTCCCTTCACAGTCACACACTCTGGGTACGCAGCTAAAAAAAAAAAAAAAAAAAAGCTGGGCTAGCCTGACACATTGCTCATAGTAGGCTGGTGTTGCAGCCGGTCGGGACCCTGTGATGGAAAGAAAGGAGCATGCACAACCACACACAATTTGTAATCTGGAGCCTGGAAGCTTAGTTTGTGACAAGAAAACAACAACTGAATCAGATGACAATGCTTTTGATTTAACTAATGTTGCAGGGAGCCACCCTGGTGTTTACTCACGCTACCCAATACGAAACACAAGAGGAACGAAATGGAGACTGCAGGTCGACAAGCTGGTATGCCAGGAGAAGCAGGGCACACATGATTCACCGAGGTGTCGTTCCTGTTCGAGATGTTGAGCAGGGGGCTGATCCCCAGGTGAGTCTCTCATCGGGGGTGATCTCTGCATCCGAAGTAGCTGACTGGGCCAAGGTGGCATGGCCCAGGCTGGGTGAACAGTTCCGATTCAGTTCGATAGGTGCTGGAGACAGCTTCCAGCAAGCGCGACACACTTAAGTAGTGGGGAACCAAATCGCAACCCACTGACAGCTTACAGCACATTTATAGTAAAGCAAAACACAATACCGCAGGTCGGATGACAGTCCAGTTGCAATTTCAGTTTTCCTGAGCAAAACCATGATCTCTGTGATGATTCAGATGTCCTGACAGGCAGATAGCTTACAGCAAATCTTTGGTCTTCTCCAGGTAACAAGCAGTCACAATTCATTATTTCTAGTCACAAGCTGGTTCGGATTCAGTCCGATTAATTTCACTAGCAGATCCCTCAGAAGGGAAGATGAAGCAGGCAGTCCAGACACAGCCTTCCCACCAGTTTCCTGCGCTACTGCACAGGAGCAGCTGTTCGAATGTCTTGAGCAGTTCACTCTCTCAACTCCAAACTCAGACTGACTCTCTGCTGCAGGCAGCACCAAGTCTTCCTTCTGATCCAAAAAGGATTTAGTTGGTTGACTCAACTGTCTCTCAAAGCAAGGGCTCCCCCTCCAGGTCCATTTAGGCGCCAAAATGAAAAAACTACAATTCCTATAGAAATTCACTCCCACAAGACTCCTGGTGACAGACTCCATTTTAAGGCCCCCAAAAGGTACTGATTGGTGCAAAACAGAAATGTCCATGCTGCAAAGAAAGTCAGATTAGACAAACTATAATACCATTATTATTAGAGCAGCTAATCAGCAAACAATTATCAGTTCTAACAGAGCTCCCTCTGCACCATTAGCGTTGGCAGAATAGAGCAATATTATTGCAGCTCGGGCGGGACTCGGGCCTGGAAACACTCGGCCCCTACCCAGATTAATTATATACTGCAAAAATAATGTCTCTTAAAAGAGACAGGCACGGAGGCTAACAGGGCACTCACATGCAAGCACTTTTACACCTGTAAAGACAGAACACCCGCCTGGCAGTGGGCATTTAAGCACACCCAAGAAAGACTTTTGGGAACCCTCATTTATAGGGGAGTTACACAGCAGTACTCAAATCACTATCATTCTCCAGACCTGCTTCCATTGGGGGGGGGGCGCAGTATTTTTGACATGAAAGGAAGATATTTTTTAATCTTTAGGCTGTCAGTAAATTTAGAACGTACAGAGAAACATAGAATTTTTCAGCAGATAAGGACTGTTTGGCCCACCCAGTCTGCACATTTCTCCCTACCTACGGTGTTACCATAGACCATAAAGCTGGCCTGTCGGTGAAATAGTAGTGCTACCACTGACGAGGCCAGCAACCTGGGCCCGGGAATGAGCCCAGGTCATCAGAGGTCCAGCAAGGGTAGGTGAGCCAAGAGTCCCATAGGACACTCTCCACCTCAGGGACAGGGGACAGTTGGATTCTGCTATGCTACTATCACATGGGTAGCCATGGGTGGCAGTGCAAGTGGAGCCGCGAACTGAGAGGCAGATGCCGTTGAGCTCAGATGTGCACACACACGCATGCATGCACGTATGCTGGAAGCCCTTCTCAGCATCCACAAGGAGAGAAAAAAAAAAAGAAGAGAAACAGCCGTCGGCTTGCCACAGGCCCCACACCACTGACCCTGGCGCTCTCCCTTGAGAGCCTACCCAGTCTCCTTCAGGAGGTAAAAGGGGCCCCTCCCAATGGCCTCACCCCTGGGGGGGAAGAGGGAGTGGTAAGTCTCGGAAAAGGTGGGTGAGAAGGCTGGACGAGTAGGGTAAGTCCAATCTGGGCCAGCTATAAGAGGAGGACAAAAAGTATATTAAATTAACAAAAAACCAAACCCCACCAAATCATCCCCCATACTTGATCTCTGGCTCTTTCTACCTCCCCCATTCCTTTCTACTAAGATTCCCTTGTGCCTATCCCATGCATTCTTGAACTTCACCATGGTTTTCACCATCATCACCTTAGCTGGTACTTCATCACTTCTCTCTTGAATCTGCCCCCCTCCTGCTTCATAGCATGTCCCTTGTACTAGAGTGCCTTCTTTCTGAAAAATGCCCCAAATGTTTAACCAGGAGTAGCACACTAAGCTGAAAGCTTGCTTACAGGTGCAATCTGGGAGCACAGGGAAGTTAAGTGACTTGCTCAGGGTCACACATCATGCAAGTGGGGGCTGTGGGATTTAAACCCAGGTCTCCAGATTTGCAGCTCAGAGCCCTAGACCACTGCGCTATACTGCCTCTTGTATCTTATTTACCCCTGTGAGGTTTTAAAGGTCTCTATCATATCCCGCCTCTCCCTCCAATATAGAAACATAGAATCTGATGGCAGATATGGACCGCCGGGCCCACCTAGTCTGCCCATTTTCCCTTACCTGTTTTACACCACAAATATTTGTTCAGGATTTCTGCTTTTTCTTGGTATCCCTCTACACACTCCCCTCCTTCGCCGTTTAGTCTCACAATCCCACCCTTAGTCTTTTTTTTTCACTAATGTACCTGAAGAAGTTCTTGTCCCCTTTCATTAGATGTCTCTTGTCCTCTCTTCTAGAGTATACATATGGAGTTCCATTAGTCTCTCCTCATAGGGCTTTTGATGCAGACCCATCACCTTCCCAGTTGTCCTCCTCTGGACTGCCTCCACTCTGTCTACTGTAGGTCCTTCCAGACATATGGCCTCCAAAACTGTACACAGTATTCTAGATGAAGTCTTAGCAGTGATCTATAAAAAGGCATCATCACCCCCTCCTTCTGCTGGGGATACCTTTCCCTAAGCACCCCAGCATCCCACTAGACCTCCCAACTGCCTTGTCACACTGCTTGGCCACCTTTAAGTTGTTGGTGATAATTATTCCCAGGTCTCTCTACTGTTCGGTAGTCGTCAATAACACTCCCTCAATCTGCACTCTGCCCCTGGATTTCTGTGCCCCAAGTGCATTATTCTGCACTGTTTGACACTGAAAGCCAGCTGCCATACCACCTTTGACTACTCCTCGAGTTTTCTCAGGTCTCTGCTTTATCCTTTACACACACACGCGCACTCACCCCCCACCCCCCCGGAGTGTCCACCATACTGCAGATTTTGGTGTCATCCACAAAGAGGCAGACCTTCCCCTCCAGGTCCTCTGCAATGTCATTTATAAAAGATATTAAAGAGGACTGGTCCCAGTACTGATCCCTGAGGCACCTCCACTGGTCACCCTTCCCCCCTCGGAGTGAACTCCATTTACCAGCACCAATTTTTTTACCCAGTTTACCACCTTTGGCCCCACATGTAAGCAACCCAGCTTGCTTACTAGTCTCCTATGCAGAACAGTGTTGAAAACCTTAGTGAAATGTAGGTAGACAACATCCACCGCTCGAACGTGATCTACTTCCTTGGTCATTCAATCAAATAAACCTATCAGATTTGTTTGACATGACCCCCCCCCCAATGAATCCATGCTGTCTCAGGTCCTGTAACCAACTGGATTCAAGATATTCCACTATCCTGTCCTTCAGCAGTGACTCCATTAACTTTCCTACCAGGGAGGAGGCTGGCTAGAACTGCCAGCCTCCTCCCTGCTACCACTTTCCTGAATTGGGACGATCTCTGCCTTCCTCCAGTCCTCTGGAATCAATCCTATTTTCAGTAAGTTGTTAAATAGAACTGTCAGCATACCTCTCAACCTGCTAGGACCAAAATCAGGTATGTTCCCCGCCACCAAAATCAGGGACAAATGCCAGAAATCAGGGACACCATATTTTATTCAGCGTGGCAGTGCCACATCACACTGCACCACTGTGTGACTCGCACATCACACTGTGGTATAGCACACTGCAACATAAATGAATTATTCAAAAACACAGCAAGGAAAGGACTGCATAGAAAAACAAGCACAACTTCATCACAATTTTCATTTACATGCAGGATTACTAAAGTGTGAAACAAACTTTAGTCTACCCACACACCATCTCCATATACAAATAAGTTAGAGATAGAACTTAAGGAATTAAATTTGTGGCCAGGCACAGCCGTCAGGAAACAATGTCCTCATTTCCCTAGGAGATAAATGTTGTGTACATTTATTTATTTATTTTTTTAATTCCTGTCGGACCAAGAGCCTGGCTCTCTGTTTACTGTGTTTGAATCTACACCCTACAATTATTACCTCATAATAAAACATGAAGGAACTGTGTCACCTTTTGGATACTGGGTTTTATAGCTTCACGGCAGGTACTGGAAATCCTGAAAATATTTTCACAAACACATGTATTTATCTCAGCCTGGAACCTGTGTGGGCCTTTTCAGTTCTTTATTTTTGGTTTGATTTTGTTCTTGACAGGGAAAATAAGTCACTGCAGTAAAAAAAGAACAAAAAACCTTTGTTAAAATAGTGCTCTGAGGCAGCACTAGAGTGCCCTGGGATGACTAACTTTAAATGGTTTGAGAACTTCACTAGGTTCAGGAATTTTAGACCAGAAACACCTACCTGTACTACAGTTTTTGTTCATCTGATAACTGAAGTTACTCATTATCAGAAATAAATGCAAACTTGGTTTAAGAGAAAAAATTGAACATTTCACAGCAGCAGCATTCTTTTGCTATCTTTTTCAGTGAACTGATCGCCCTGCTTGAAGCTAGGGCAATTTTTATTATGCCACTTCAAACCTTTGTGTTGTATTTCTTCTTGTCACCACTGTAATGGCTACTCTAAATGCTTATTTTAAGTCAACAAAAGATAGGAGTAAAGAGAGAACTGGTTCTTTCTGCACTTTGACTGACTCACTTGGCTGCTTGAGGATTCCCTGCAGGGCTATATAATGCATTTCATCTGTGGTGGACTCACTTTATATGGCTCTCTGTAATAGAGTAATTCAGACTGAATATAAGTGCTTAACCCAAATGTCATGTTTATTTTACCAGATCTGCTAATGGGCCCGGTTACCTGTCATACTGTGTGAGTCAGACCAGCACTAGAGACTGTGGCACTGCATCTCTCTGTCTCCCTTGTGGAGGCAGTATAGCGCAGTGGGTTAAGGCTCTGAGCTACAGACAGGGAGACCTGGGTTTGAATCCCACAGCCACTTAGGTGCATACTGCGTGATCCTGAGCAAAACACTTAACTTCCTTGTGCTCCCAGGTCACATCTGGAAACAAGCTTCAGCTTAGTGTGCTACTCCTGGTTAAACAATGTTCCCTTGTCTGCTCCCATCTTTGTTGTCCTCGGCTCCTTCCTGGCTAGTTTCTTGCAGCGTGCAAGTTGGCTGATCTGACCATCAACATTTATGCACACTAACTGTGGCGGGACGAGATCTGATCAGTCTCTCAGCTGCAGCAAATGACAAACTTCAGGATATTAAATAAACCCAAAAAAATGATTAGCAGTTTCACATGTAAAAGTGCTACTCAACTATGCAAATGTGACCTGTCGTACAGAGGACGCTTAGCTGGCTCGGGGGGGAGGGCGCTTCGTGGGGTCTGGAGGGCACTGATTAGGTATACCTGGCCCATACCTCCATAAAGTAAAAGAACATACGAAGACCAAAAACAGGTCAAAGGTTGTTTGTATATGGGACAAAAGACCTAAGCCTGTTCTTTTTGTGTTTCTTTTTTTCTTCCCTTGCTCGTTTTTCCTACTTGCTGGGGGTATCTCTTTTTGTTTCTCTTGGCTTATTGCAACTCATAAAAGGTCAAGGTGGGGGCTTCCCCCCCGATAGTTACACGGAGCGGAGTATTTTCAGAGGGCAGCTCCAGGTGAGGGCTTCTGTTACAGGGCAAGTGTACCTCACCTTACTCTCCACTCTCACGTAAGATGCAAAGGAAGGAGGTGTGAGGGTAAAAAGAGATTCAATATTATGAATCTTCTACCTTGGAAGTTTATTATCTTTTGGTTAAGATGTTGGATAGGGGCCATGTTGGCTGTTACTGTTTGTCAAAATGTTAGGTATTCAATCTTGTTTTACCAGGTAATTTAAGTCATCCTAAATGTACAAATGATGATCCGACAATCGATTTCAGTCGGATTGGGAAACAGATTAATAGGGCTCTCAGGTAATGGCTTTATGAAAGCCTGCTTTTATTTTATTTCCAAGAGTGATGGCTAAGACAGGCTCATTGTTTTGTTCCTATAACGTGAATGGTCTTACCAGCCCCGTTAAACGTAGCAAAGTTATGAGTTTTATAAAGAAAACCTCAACTGACTTTATATTTTTACAAGAAACGCATTTGTCGAAATAGGAGCATGCCAAACTGTTGAAATTTGGGTTTGGGGACATGGTGGCATCCTCTTATAAAAAAGGCAGAAGGGGGATGGTGGTCCTTATTCCAGCCATAACTCAGTTTGAAAAGATGGATAGTTTATCAGATAAAGACGGTTGCTACGCTCTGATGAAAGGTAGATTAGGGGGAACGGTGATTACCCTAGCCTCTGTATATTTTCCACCGGGCTCTAAATACCAAGAATATAGGACCTTTTTGACTACCTTACTGGACTGGGCGGAGAGTACCATAATTTGCCGGGGAGATCTTAATTTGGCATTGAACCCTGCTTTAGATACCACATCACAAATACCAAGAGCAATACATGGGACAGCGAGGAAGGTGCAGAAGTTGGTGGGACAGTTGGGTTTCCAAGAAATTTGGAGATACCGTAATGGTAAAGGGAGGAACTATACATTCTTTCCAGCCGCGCAGCAGATGTATTCCAGGCTAGATTATTTTCTGGTTCCTGATGAAGGAATACATAGAGTAAAAGATATATGGGTAGGGGACATGGGTCTCTCTGACCATGCTCCTCTTTTCATGAGGACCGACATAGGAGATGTCAAGAGAAATACCTTTTGGTGACACAATCTATCATTGCTTAATGATCAAAAGGTTAAGGATAGCATTAAGAAAACTTTTGATAATTATATGGCCGAGAATTTGTTACAAGATACGTCACAAGCAATGAGGTGGGATGCTGCGAAAGCAGTTTTGAGGGGAAAATTTTTCTCAATAGCATCCAAAAAGAAGAAGGACAGAGAGGCTAAAAAGCTAATATTATCCACACAAATCAGGAGCCTGGAAGATCTTCAGAAAGGTAAAATAGATAAAGAAAGGGCCAAACAGCTGAGGGCACTTAAAAAAGAATTAAATTATATATTAGACTACCAGGTCGAACAAAACCTTCTTTTCTTAAGACAACAATACTACGAGGGTGGGCTGAAATCATTAAAATTGTTGGCCAGTAGGCTACGCGTGCATAGGGCTAAAGCTACAATAACATCAATTTGGCACCCACAGAAAAAGGAAATGGTTCATGGGGTAAGGGAAATAAATGCCTTGAAATTATTTTATGGCAAACTATATACACCAGATAAGGCACCATGTAAACAGAGAGTACAGGCTTTTTTGGAGGGACTGGCATTACCAGGGTTATCGGAAGAACAAGGGATGTCATTGTTAGCCCCTATTACGGAATCCGAGGTGAATGCAGAAATTACCAGACTGAAAATTGGTAAATTCCCGGGATCTGATGGTCTACCATCGGAGTTTTATAAGACATTTAGAGGGATGGTACTCCCAAGCCTCTTGGGCTTATATAAGGCTGTGCTTAGAGAAGATCAGCAAATACCTCCCTCATGGTCAAGGGCAATTATTTCTGTGCTCCCCAAACCGGGAAAGGACCCCACTAAATGTTCCTCGTATTGACCAATTTCCTTATTAAATACCTACTATAAAATCTTTACTTCTATTTTGGCCAAAAGAATACAACAATATCTTCCAGACCTAATTAGAATGGACCAGGCGGGGTTTGTCCCGGAGCGTCAGACCCAAGATAATCTAAGAAGAACATCTCATATTATAGATCGGATTAACCACACAAAGACTCCCTCCCTCCTTATGAGTTTAGATGCCGAAAAGGCATTTGATAAAGTTTCTTGGGCCTTTCTAGGCCAGGTCCTTTCTCGGTTTGGATTTCCACAGCAATTTGTGAGGGCGCTTTTTAAGATATACAAGTCCCCTTCGGCTTATATACCCGCGAATGGTCACGTCTCAGAAGCTGTGCAACTAGGAAGAGGAACAAGGCAAGGATGTCCACTCTCACCACTACTATTTGCCCTTTACATAGAACCGCTCGCTCAAAGTATAAGACAAAATGAAGGCGTCAAGGGTGTCTCTATGGGGGGGGGGTGGTGAGGAACAAAAATGAGCTCTATATGCTGATGATGTCCTCCTCTACTTGTCAGATCCGGATAACTCACTACGAGAAGTGTCTGCGCGGATAGATGAGTACGCCTTGCTCTCAGGTTATACTTTGAACAAAAGTAAGACCGAGGTCCTTAGTTTCTTTTACACCTCGTCAGCGGAAATTAGGCAGAGATACCCAATGAAATGGGACATGGAAGTTCTCAAGTATCTAGGAATTAAGATAGGTAAAAACACGGCCGGCTTATTTGACTTAAATTATCCCCCATTAGTGCAACAATTAAAGGCAGACTTTAAAAGGTGGACGCTGCTCCCCCTAACTTTACATGCCAAAAATCAAGCGTTAAAGGTGAATGCCTTACCTAGGTTACTTTACTTATTTGTGTTCCCTGTGTTGCATCACAGAAAGACCTTGAATCCTGGCAAAAAATGTTTATAAACATTTTGTGGGGAGCAATGCGACCAAGGGTAAGGAAAAAACTCTTATTCCTTCCCAAGAACAAAGGGGCCTGGCTTTCCCCCATTTGCAGGGGTATTGGACAGCAACCCAGATGAGGACTGCATTATTGTGGGGCAACCAGGCATATACCTCCCATTGGAAATGGATGAATTTAGCAGAAACCAGAGAGGTCCCCCTACAAGCGGCCTTGTTTGGAGATAGGAAGTTACAGGGAGCTACGACTTACTCAGGAACGGCAGCGGTTCTCGAGGGCTCTAGGAGGGGCATTGCTAGGGGTAATACTAAACAACAAATATAGAAATACCAATGGTGGGCTTTTGATCCCAATTTTGCCCTGGCGAAAACAGATGACTGGTTCCTAAGACAAGCAAAAAAAAAGGGATTATACGCCCCGTATCAACTTTTCCATGGCTCCTCTTTGATGTCTTTTGAGATGATACAATTAAAATTTGGTATAGGCTCACAAGATCGAATAAAATATTATCAGTTAAGGGACTATATAAATGATCAGCTGAGGAAGGGAACTAGGGAGAATGGTCAGGAGGGAGGGGAAATACCATTCCAACATATCGGGAGTGCAATAAATACTAAACATATGATCACTATGTTGTATAATAATTATATAAATGACCTCCGTGTCTCCTCCCAACATATTAGGGAACGATGTGAGAGAGACATGAACATTTCTCTTACAAACCGACAGTGGTCCCAGGTTTGGAGGAGTACTTGGAGTACCACATCCTCTCCGACTTGGAAGGAGTTTGGTTGGAAGGTAAGGACCCGCTTCTTTCTGGTCCCTGCACAACTTGGCCGTTCCAGCCCAGGGGCGGGCTCAGAGTGTTGGCGGCAGTGTGGAGAGGGATATGCATCCCAGGCACATGTCTTCTAGACCTGTCCGGAAATCACTTCTTTCTGGGAGGAGTCCGGTGACTGTTCGAGGTTCATACACCTTTGGGACCTGAACACATGGTTCTGGGTATTATCCCTCAAGAAATAAAGGGGAGAGAGGCAAAGTATTTATGGTTAATCCTTGTAATTGCAGCTTTGAAATCTATTACTAAGAGGTGGCGAGTGAGAGGCAGTCCAGACTTGAGGGAGTGGGTCAAAATAATAGATACTATAATGGGTATGGAGAAAAATCGCCCTTTCTCTCAAGCAGCTAAACTAGGTATACCAGAATAGAGGGACAAGATGGCTTCTATATGAGGGAAAAGAAGAATGGCAGACCTAGCGGAGATAAGAGACGGAAGACTATAAAGCCAAAAAGAGAGAAAGAATGTATTGGAACCAGCCCAGTGTGAACAAAGGGGTAACAACAGATGGGGGCAGGGGGAAAGTCCGATCTTGCTTAAGTGGGGTTCCTCATGATGAATCTGGCTGATTTATAAGACTGATAGGATGAATCTAAGTTATGTTAGTAATAACCTGGTAATTGTTATTGTTAATGGTTATTATAAAAAAGATGGATGAGCTCAAATCACTCAATATTTTAATACTGATAGAGATATGAAAGGCTACTATTTTCTTACTGATTTTTTGCCTTTAATTCTATCTAAAAATGTGACAACTGTGTAAAACATATTTGATTTGGGATGTATACAGAAAGTTTGATATATTTCTGTAACAAATCTCAAATAAAGCGAGTATAAAAAAACCCCTATGCAAATGCATAGCACTTGGCAAATACTGAGTAGCAACATTTTAAAAAATTATTATTCATGCAGTTTCCTGTGCCATGAAGTCACTCAGAAAAAAATGGTTAGCAGACTACTACTATACATTTCTAGACATGGTTAGCATTACCCGTTTTGCATAGCATTTTGCTCTGCTATACCAGCTATTTAATACCCTGAACTTGTGGTTGCTCATACTAATGAGTGCTGCATTTTTAAACTTCCCACCATGCCCACACTATACATTCAACCCCTGTGGGGGCTTACCTTAAATGCCTTCCATATTAGCACTGGTCTCCCCATTCTCCTGGTGCTTGCACTGCCACCTGGCCCGAGTCTCAGTTAGCCCCAAAAGCCTCCATCCAGCCAGTGCTTGTTTTGCAGTTTCAGGGAGTGGGCCAGAGGAACTAAATCGTGGGCCGCCACTTCCCTGATGCACAAATGTGCAAGCTGGCAGCCTGCACATGCACAGTGAGGTCTATTTGATTTCTGACCGCCGTAGCTGTAAAACGGCAGCCTGTGGGGTGGTCCCAGTCCCCAATAATGACAGTAAGGGGACCAGAGACCTGAATGTGGCACTTATCAGCACTAAAGGAGTCTTATGAATATTAATGAGAGCTGGCATTAATATTGATGAGGGAGCCTACCTGCTACCTGGGGACTCTATCATTTGGCAGCAGTGACAGACATGGAACTCAGTCAAAATGTTTCATTCACTGATCACTTGGTAGGGCACAAGGACAGCTTAGAGGCTGTGGGGCATTAATTAAATAAAAAGGTTTACTCTGACTGCACCAGAACTTTAAAGTGGACACTGTATGGACTGCAAGGGGACTGTATTTAACAGAAGCCTTGTTTGCGTCTTTGACCTTACTGCAGCCAATCAGAGAGCCAGGATTTGTGTGACTGTGTAAAGGCTTTGTGGGGGGAAAAAGCAGGGACAATGTTTGGCACCCATTTTACAGAATCTATCAGGTGTAGAGAGCGCCTGATGAATATTAATTTTTCAGACAGACAAGTGATTCAGACAATCAGGAGCTGCCAAAACCCCACAGACTTTTCAGGCCGATTTCAGTCCAGCGCAAGCCCCTCCACGGGGGCGGCGGCTCTGGTCTCTTGCTAAGAAATGTGGCTGCAAGGACTTGGAGTGGCTGGCCTGGGGGTTGCCAGATATTTGTCCCCCCAGGGCAGGCATTTGCCTTTCCACATCTGGGAGGTTTGCCTGAGAATCCTGATTGGACTTTAGTTGTGAGAGAGCTGTAAGGATCATGCCTGTAGTTGAGAGAGAGCTGCAAAAAGCTTACTATCGCAGCGGTGACAGCGCTGTAAAGGTCTATAATTCCAGCTAAGACAGAGCTGCATGTGAATTCTGAGTGAGTAAACATCTACCTACAGTGTGAGAGAAGTAGAGATCTGCTTGGGGCAAAGAAGCCACGAATTCCAAGAGGTGCTCGATGTCTGCCTGCACCCTGCGTTTGATCAGTGCCACGACAGGGTGGACATCTGTCTGATACAATGATTGTGGATGGTCCTGTGTCTGTGAAATGCCTGACAGGATGATCCAGTATGCCTACAGGGATGAAAGGAAAGTTTCCAAAGACGTGGAGCTTGCCAGAAGTTGCCTGAGGTCTGAGATGTTCTGATTGGGGCTGCAAACACTGGCTTGCCAAAAGGAACTGTATCATTGTTTATTCCGCTTGTGAGAAGCTTGAGAAAGAAAAACTGAATTTGACGCAATTCTGAATTTTTCTATTTGGTGGAGAGCTTTGCTAGAAGCTATAGTATCTGCCTTTGACAGAGAGGCAAAGAGACTTTCATCTGCCTGATGAGACTGTGCCTTAAAGAAAAGGGCCATGGCTGCTATGCTGGCAGCATGGTTGAAACTCCACCCTAACAATGTGCTGCAACGTTTAAGAGACAGAAAAAGAGACTGTGCTTGGTATTAGTACTGGGAGTCAGCTCAGTAGTGTGCCAGCAAAGCACTGCCATATGTGTCTCCCCAGAGGGACCTAGCCGAGATGTGGGGGTCTCAGGTGTGCTGGCCCTGGTCTCAGTGTTGGTCCGTTTCCAGAACGTGACTTCAAGCCCAAGACAAGGGGCATCTGCTACAAAGCTGAGAAAGCTCCAGCCTGCAAACGCCTGTTTAACAAGAGGGGTTGACGTAAGCTCCTGCCCTGTACCTCAGCTTGAATCACACTACACATATTATGTCTACTTCACATTTATCTGCAAGAATCGTTGCTGCACCTGAAACTGTCTAACTACAAAACCGTAAGCAGAGCCAGCTCTGCACTAAGAGGGAACTGTAAATAGTTGCTATTAAGTGTTTTGCCAAGTTCAGTATCTACCGCTTAAGCTGTAATCCGCCTGGCTATCCGAGTTCAATCTGAAAGGTAATCCAGAAAAAGATTAAAGTAAATTTGATTTGCCTAAGTGCACCAATGCCGGCCAACCAGCTGCAACAGGTCTGCAACAAATAGATAGTACAGGGTACCCAGAAATAGGATTGCGGAGTCCTTATCTGGACTGGGGACTGGTACCAGTTAGAGGTAATGTGATGTTTTAAAATCTGAAGTAGCTAGATAGCTGGAGAGGTATTCCTTAATCCATCAAAAGGTTGGTGGATGGCCAGAATTGAAAGATGTTTGAATTTAAAATGCAACCGAACTGTTTGATGCAATGCAAGAATACCAATCGAAACTGTTGCCAACCTCTACTTCCAATTTTCCATTCCTAAACCCTCATCCCTTGTAGATAAATTGTTGGTTAACCGATTTTTTTTTATATAAATATGGTGTTGTGAGCATATTATTAAAGTGAGTCAATAATTCTGAAATGTAAAAGTTGGGGATTTGCTAATGGTAATCCATGTGTAGGGTGACAATATGGTAATGCGGGTAAGTACAACATCCCAGTAGGTTGTATAGTTAGACAAGACCCACTTAAAAGTTACTCTGGGTGGAGGCACTGTAAAATATTATCTTGGCAATCATTTGAAATATCAATAATAGGAACCCAGGTTACTCAACCTTGGTTAGGCCTACAAGGCTGGGGTAGTAGCCCGTTGGACATGGCATCTGGGTGCTACCCGGGAGTGCACCCAATTGACTTGCGTGACATCCGACACTGACTGGCATCTTTACCTGGAAGCTGAGTGCCGGGCAGTGGTGGCATTCAACTCAACAGCACTTGGGCTGTCAGTCACAGTGGTGAAAGAGTGTATTTTTCACATGCCCGTGACTCCCCCACACCCCATGTGGGCGAATCTGAAGAAATACGAGATCTCAGCAGGGCGATTGGGGTGTCGGGACAGGGCAGCTGAAAACATGACTTGGGACACTTGCGAGGTATAACTGTCACAAGTGCAGCCAGTATCAGTCTGAGCTCCCTCAATACCCTAGGATGTACGCCACCTGGTCCTATTGCTTTGTCCACGTTCAGATTTGGAAGTCCCTTTAGGACTCTCTCTTCTGAAAAAGGACTAGTGTCCACCTCCCTCCCTCCCTTTAGAGCTCCAGCTACTTTTTTGTTGCCCTTCCCCTTCCATTGTGAACGTCGAACAAAAGTATTTGTTGAGATGTCCACTTCTCCTGGTCCCCCTGCACAGCCCCCACCATCCCTTTTTAACCTTACATGCCCTGTCCCCTTTCGTTACCACTTGGGCTATTCTCTCTTCAGTTTGTGCCTTTGTGCTCCTTACTGCTTTCACTGCTTCTGTATCCTTCACCCCTCTGCATCTCCTTATATCTTCCGAATGTTACCCTTTCAGACTTTACCCTTTCACCCACCTCTTTTGAGAGCCACAGCAGACTTTTTTTCATCTTACTTTTACTCACTCGCTTGACTCAGAAATTTGTTACCTTAACCATGCCCCTTTCTTGCTTTGCCCATTGTTCCTCCGCTCCACCCAGGTCATCCTCCCTGGTCAGGTCATCCCTGAGGCATTTACCCATTTTATAAAATCTGCCCTCCTGAAGTCCAGGACCCTCGCACTTGTGTGGTTCAATTTTGCAGCTCTCTCTATACTGAATCACACTGTATGGTGATCACCAGGTGGCCTCCAACCTTGTCGTCTGCCATACTCTCCCTGTTAGTATCAGATCCAGTACTGCTCAATCATGAGTGGGTCCGATGACTAGTTGCCTGAGAAATGCACCCTGCAGGTAGTCCTGGATGTCCCTGGTTCTAGTTGAAGCCTTAGCTGGGAGGTTCCAATCTACATCTGGCAGACTTAAGTCCCCCAGAGGTCTGTAGATCACACCAGTGCCAACAGTGGTGCCATTCCCCTTCTCCAGGATAAACCACAATACCTTTGCTCCCCTCCCCCCCATTTCCGGTATCTTGGTCATTTTTATGCTCTTTCACATAAAGCACCACACCTCCTCCTTTTCTTCACACCCCGTCTTCCTAAGCAAAGTATAGTCTGGTATGACACGTCACAGTCATGGTTTTCAGTGCACTGTGACTCGATAATGGCCACAGTATCCAGAGCAGCCTCTGCCATGATGACCACTAGGTCTGGAATCTTATTTGCTAGACACAGCACCTGCACACATGGCCTTCCAGATTTTACCACTCTATTACCCCATTTTCCTTTTTAACCTATCTCCTCCCCACCGCCAATTTTAATACTCCCATTCCCATTCATTTCTACCATCCTGTTTCCTTTATTAATTTGCACTCTGAGGTATTTATCTCCCCTCAGGATCTCCCTACTTTAGCCTGTGGAGGGGGAGCGGGGCAGTGTCTGCCTCCTCAATTTCTTCTGCCACCCACCTAGCTTAAAGCAGCAGTACTACGAAAAAAAAATTGCACTTTTTTGACAGTTTATTCCCTGTGCCTTGCTAATGATATACCTGGTACTCTTTCCCGCCGGCATTGTACCATCACTGAGTAATTTGCTCAGTTATTCTCTGCTATTGTTCACATTTCTGCCACCAAACGTTGCACTGGAACCCCCTCTGCTGCCAACTGCACAGGTGTATGACTTGCAGGGACATCGGGAAAGGTCAGCAGAGGGTCCCACTGCTATTGTCAAAAGACGGGATGCGACCTGAAGGAAAAGCACAGCTGAAAATTAGTCAGCCGCCATATTTATTGTAGCGCCACAACAATTCAAATAAATTGCAAATATCTAAAAAACTAAAGATAACTGAAAAAAAATATTTACAGGTATGGAAACTGGAACTTTGGCCCCATGCTTACAGCCAAAAAGCAGAATTTTAATAGATCACTTCCTGATTTGGCAGTACAGCTACTTTAAACGTTCACAGAAGTAACATTTCAACCCACCATCGAGGACTGTGATTCCTCTCCAAGATGGATACAGGCCACATCATACCTCTCAACCTTTTGTCCCCCAAATGTGGAACATTGGCTCTTAAAATGTGGAACAAATGAGCAAAATGTGGAACACATAATCAAATCTTAAGCCAAGAAGCTTAGAACACTGTTAAAATGTCTGCATTTATGTTCAGCAAGTCTGTTATTAATTGAATAATATATTCTTTGCATCATTTACTATATATTTTTGCTTTAAAATGTTAACACTGAATGTGGGACAAGTTCTCACAGTGTGGAACAGGGAGCTTTTGTGAAGTAAAATGAGGAACGTTCCTCGTAATGTGGTACAGTTGAGAGGTACGGGCCACATCATTGTAAAGGCCCTTATGCCACAGATTGGAACCCAGTTCCCAACGTAGCCAAACCACACCTTTCTGCACCATTTCTGGAGTTGAAGCTCCTGGTGTGGAGATCCCTCTTCTCCAAGTCACAGACAGACAGCGCCTCTGCAAAAGCCACTGACGGTGCTACCTGCCTAAACGAGTGCATCTTCTATATAACTAGTGCCTGAAAGGAATATAGAAAGAAGTCTGCAGCACAGCAGGGATTTAAAAAAAAATCAAAAATATAAGATAAATATTTTGCGTACTTATTCTTTATTTTTGTAAATAAATACATTATATAATCGCAATATTCCACTCACCGGCGTGTATTATAGCGGAATTTTTCCCCCCACTTCTGGTGCGGTTAAATTATTGGGCCTCCACCCGCATGACGCACGCCACCAAGTGTGCGTAAATCTCACACGTAAACTGGCTCCAAAAACCTACAGCTACACATTGTCATCGGAAAAGTTACAATGTTGCTTGCCCTCTTCGGAATTACAGTACTCACTTCATAAGCTCGCAAGTTTTGGGGCGTCAGGAACCTTTCTCCACAGCAATTCCTTCTCCCTCCCGCTCGAAAATGAATGCTACCCAGAGAGTCCTCATTATAGCGGAGGCAGAGCCGCTGGCCGCCTTCTCAGACTGTTCCTCCTGGGGCATATGGACGATGCGGAACAACTGGGTCGGGGTTCCGGTAGGCGGTTTTGCCCTGTTCCTGAAGGTGAGGCGTCGAGTGCTAGATGCGTGCGGTACACAGACTTTTTTTCGGGCAGATTTCTTTTCACATTAATTGTGTTTTAATGTGAATAAGTCACTTACCCCTGAACAGAGGTTACATTGGGCAGGAACTCGTAGGACCTTGGTTCTGCCTCCTCCGACACCTTTATTGAATGCTGTGAAGAGTGCCACCTCACAGGGATGCCATTTCATCTCGTACAAATGTAGAGACTATAGTTCCAACTCCTAAACATTTCAAATTTAACCACTGCCCCTGAAGCCTTTGCAGTTAGCCCGCTATTCATTCATTTTAAATGGCATCCTCTAGAAAGTTTAAATCTGTAAGACCCCGACGGTGAATTTGAAGAACCCTGCCTCCAGTTAGGAAACGCCTTCCAACTTAATCCCATTTTGCTTGCCTCCTAATTAAAGTGTTGTCACCACAGACGAATATAATTAGAATCAAGGTGTTACAATGTTTGCTTTTTGCAAATCACGAAGTTGTATGGTTCCGGTGTATGGTTTTTATTTAGGTAGCTGCAAGTATTTTCAGATTTCTGCTGCGTCTCGCCTATCAACTGCTGACAGATTGCAAGTGGGCTTTTCAGAATGTGTTTTGTCATCCAAGCAGAACAGAACAAGGTACTCCATGAATATGATGATGTGCTTGGTAGATAATTGCCAAGTAAAATGTTGCACAATATTTAAACGAGGGAAATGTAAGTAATCTCTTATTAATTTTAATAGTGTAATGCATTCTAATTTCCATACCTAACTCGCTTGAAAACATAAGGAAATGAATGCCTTCTAGAATCTAAATTTGGTTGGTCAGGACTAGGCCCCAAGTACCCTGTGGCCACATTGCTTGTGTGCCCAGTAGAATGGGGGTGTATTTACTTCTGTTCAATGGTAGGAGGGAATCACAAATGATTACATGTTTAACATCGTGACACCAGCTCTGTCACGTCCACGCCTCAGTAGGGATGAAATATGGATGCTGTGCAAACACATACTAGTTTATAGCGAGTCCAGTTCCTACACACTGTAATACCCACAGCTCTTAGTGAGTCCTGTGGTCAGCAGAATTTTGTCTCTGTTTAATACCAGGTGTGTGGCATTTAGAGCGAGTGAGACAAATTTTTCAAGCGTTGGAAACCTGTATAGATTTAAATTGAAGGAAAATTATTGTGAGAGGATAACTGGAGTAAGGTCAGACTGTGGTCCGATAACAGCTGTTCCACAGGTTCATCCTTGGCCCTCTGCTGCTGACTCTCTTTTTCATAAAAAAACAAAACAAAAACATATACACATAACATATAAATATTTAGGCAATGATGGCCTTGGGTACTCCAGTGCCCCTAGGCAAATAAGGTATTGGCACTCCATCCACTCAGGTTCACCCTTTTTGTTGAGTTGTAACAGTAAAAAAAAAAAAAAAAAAAAACACAACCCCAAGAACTGATTAATTTGGTGCCTCTTCACAACTGGAGTGCCCTAGGCGGCTGCCTAGTTTGGCCATCATTAAAGCTGGCCCTGTATGTAGGTGGGGGGGGAATGAAGAAGACCTGTGGTTCGAGTTCCTGCCCACTAGCCTAGTGGGAATACCCTATCACCACTTTTTCTTCAAAGTACTTGTCTAGTTTCAGCTTAAAAGTCACTACAGTATCCATTGATCCCACAGTCTGTGGCACCCAGGGTGGGGGTGTGACTTCAAGTTTTTTTCAAGTTTTATGATTTATTCTAGTTTTTGATGTATCGTCCAGTGCTTTTGTATTAGTGCAACCCCTTCCTTCACCAGTGGCTCTGCCTTTGTCCTGGGGTGGGTCAGGCATAACCAAGGGAACCGCTAGTATTTAGGGGTGTCTTCAAGATTGCTGGAAGTTCACATGCAGTTCCATACTGTTGCTATGCGTATAGCCAGGCTTGGAGTTCCCTGGGACACACTAAGACCCAACTGGTGTTTAAAGCAGTAAACCATGGACACAAAAACTTCTAGGACTTAACCTTTTACTTATGAATAGACTGTATAGATTCATTTACACTAATTCCACAGATCCCTGGATCACAGTACACACAAAACAAAAGCATAGCTGGGAGGAGGCTGGCAACTATAGGTCAGTCGGCCTAACATCAGTGGTGGGAAACTTCATAGAGTCACTGCTAAAAGAAAGGACTATGGAATATCTTGAAACCAGCAGTAATGAGATCCAAGGCAACACAGATTCATAGGGAGGAGGTGATGTCCGACAAATCTGATAGATTTCTTTGGCTGACCAGGGAGATAGATCAGGGTAAGGCAATGGACGTGGCCTACTTGGATTTCAGTAAGGCTTTCGATGCCATTCCATATAGGAGGCTCGTAGGGAAACTGGGTGACTTAGGTTTTGGTCAAAAGGTGGTAAACTGGGCACTTGGGTAGCAAATGGGTTAAGAGATAGACAACAGGGGTGGTGGTAAATGGAGTTCACTCTGTGGAAAGGAGGGTGACCAGTGGGGTGCCACAAGGCTCAGTACTGGAACCAGTCCTCTTTAATATCTTTATAAGTGACATTGCAGATGAGCTGGAAGGGAGGGTCTGCCTCTTTGCAGATGACACCAAAATCTGCAATAGGATGGTCACTCCAGAAGGGGGTAGAAAGAATGTGCAGAGAACTGAGAAGATATGAGGATTGGTCAAAGGCATGGTAGCTAGATTTCAGTGCAAAAATGTGCAAAATTATACCCTTGGGGCACAGAAACCCATAGGCAGACTACAAAACAAGAGAAGAGGTGTTGACGGTCACAGAACAGGAAAGGGACTTAGGGGTAATCATATCTGATGACCACAAGATGGCGAAGTAGAGCAACAGGGCAGTGGGTAGTGGCAGTGGGATGTTGGGTTGCATAGGGAGCGCTATCACCAGCAGAAGGAGGGAGCTGGTTTTGCCACTGCATATATCGCTGAGGAACCCCCCCCCCAGTACTGTGTCCAGTTTTGAAGGTCACATGACAAGAAAGACATAGATTGGAGGCAGTCCAGAGGACGACAGCTAAAATGGTGTAGGGTCTGCATCAGAAGCCCTATGAGTAGAAACTGAAGGACCTCAGTATGTACCCCCTGGGAGGGAGAAGGGATATACTATATGACAGATACATAGGAATATCTCATGAGGGTAAATAAAGTGCAGAAGGGGAGCATTTTTCAGAGGAAAAGATGCCCAAGAACAAGGGGACATGCAATGAAGCTGGAAGGGGTAAATTCAAGAGATTTGTGAGGAAGTACTTCACTGAAAGAGTGGTGGATGCCTGGAACAGTCATCCAGAGGAGGTGATGGGGGTGAAAACTGTGGGCTTCAAGCATGCATGAGATAGGCACAAGGGAATTTTAATGGAAAGCAAGGTGTGGGGGGTTGGGGAGCTGGCGACCAAGTAGTGGTTGTGGTGACAGTATAGGCAGGGGAACGAAGTGGGCAGACTGGGTGGGCCAAGTGGTCCTTATCACATTCTTTGTTTCTAATACATCTTGGTATAAGTTCAGGCCTTCATTCCTTTTTCTGAAAGTCTATATTTTTTTTTTTTCTGCTCATCTTCAGAGCTAATAACTTTTGTTCTTCCTGAGGTCTCAGGCTGAGTCCTGACCCTGCCATGCAACCTCTTTGCTGGGACGCATGATAAGTCTGTCTTATACCCAGCGCTTTCCATTTCACCCCAAAGTTCCTTTGCTGGTTTTACACTCCCTGTCCTTTCTCCACAAGTATTCTCGTGCCACATGGATGAGCCTATCCATATCTGCCCAAGTGTGGCCCTTTTTTTTTGGGAGGGGGGGCTCCTGTTACCCTCTATCCTCACAGTATTTGCAGTTGGAAATAATCAATAGTTATTTGTCTCCCAACCCTCTGATTCAGATGTTCGCTAATTCCCTTTGTGATTTCCATTTCTGTTCCTAGCAGGCTACCAGAAAAGGGGTCACCCACAGTGTGAGACGCGTAGGGCTAAAAATCATCAAGGAATCAAGAAAAGCCTTGCAAACTCACCCCTATGGTTCTGCACAAGCAAGATCACAGAAGCCCATGAAGCATGTGAGATGACTCAATTTATTCTGTTCTCATACTTGCACACAGTGCCACAGATTCTTAAAGTTCTAGTGAAAGGTGCTACCCCCACAGTCTGAAGCTGACACCCGATGATGCTTCATTCCTGAGATGGAGCTTTATCAAGGGTTATTAACCGTTGTAGGAATAACAGACTTCTAGAAAAACGTAAAGGGAAAGTACAAGCTCAAATGGGCAGACTGGATGGGCCATAGGCCCTTATCTGCCAACAGTGTCTATGTAGCTATGTAGCATTTAAATAATGCATCAATTATGACATCCGCTGTGATGTCACTAAGACCAATTATAATATTAATGACTCAATAAATTACTGCAACAAGTGATAATAAAAATATTTAAAGATTTAAAAAGGTACATGTAATAAACAGACATGTCATAATACATATTTACATAACTAACACTAAAAAATGTTTGTGCGCAGAAGCGCTTTGGATTTCCACAAACAAGAATTTCGGAATGCAAGTCCCAAGTGAGTCTTGTCCATTTTGTTTAGTTTCTTCATTGTTGACCATTAGTGCCCATAACTTACAGTATTCAGACTCTGGATTGATAGCAGTGTGATAGTCCATATGTTTGCGATAAACAAGTCCAAAAGATTGTGGCTCGCTTGTAGAACAATCCAAAAACATATTGCTTGTTTGTTTCACTTTTTTGAGACTAGTTTATTTAAGCCGCTCCTGAGAATCCAAAACTAGAACTGATCTTGGGGCATGGAGAGCGGATGTTTTTTTTCTCTCTATATTTCTCATTATAAAAGTGAGAAGACGGAGACAGTAGGCAGGGAGTAGGCAGACTAGGGAGGCAGTATATGCAGTGGTTTAAGGCTCTGAACTGCAAATCTGGAGACCTGGGTTTGAATCCCACAGCCCCCACTTGCATATACTGTGTGACTCTGAGCAAGTCACTTAACTTCCTTGTGCTCCCAGGTTGCACCTGTTTTTAAAAAAAAAAAAAAAAAAAAAAAAGCTTTCAGCTTAGTGTGTCTCACCTGGTTAAACAATTGGGAAAAAAAAAAAAGAGACAGTGCAGGTAGACACAACAAACGTACCACTCGCCAGTAGCTAATTTCCAGCAATTACAAAACCCTATTTAAAGGACCACTTCTGTACTATTACAATGAAAGTCAAAACTAGCTATATATAATAGAATGCCTATGCGCAGCATACACATCCTGGAAACCCGCATATCCCAGAAATTGTATACACCTTATTGGAAGGATAATATCAACAGAGGATTCCCACCTTCTTGTTTTGCAAAAACCATGATAATGTCCAGCAAGGGTGTTCATATATATAAAAATCAAAGGGCAATACTGAAAAAGACTTCCGAGAAACCATTAAACTGGTTGCTTTTAAGGCTCCTAGTTTGTAAGCCCCAAATGTTTCATGCCTCAAAAGGAGATTATCAGTATTATCCCCACCGGGCTCATTGACACCAACTCAGTACCCATAAATGTCCATATATTTTGACCCATATCTCTTGTAAATTTAATATGTGCTGCCAGGGTTTTCCCTTAAAGTTGTAGGATTACATACCAGGCTTCACAGCCCGGTACCCTGGGGCACTGATAGCCCTTCTGTGCCAAGAGTGAACATTTTAATACGCTCTGTAAGGTTTTGGAAGGGATCGTAACTCTGGCTGAGCTACCAGCCAGCCAATCCTTTCCCACTTCCTAGTCTGCCCACTCCACCCCCATGCTCCTCCGTATCGCGGACGTTTAGCCAGGGAGAGCGCAGGGACGCGCTCAATACAAGTATATGGGGCTACTTTTCTCAACAATTTTGCACACTTTAGACTGCATATTAGGAAAAATGAAAGCCACAGCTCGACTAATAGGAACCTTAATAGTCAAGGGTGGCTCCACCCCCATGCTCCTCCGTATCGTGACGTTTAGCCAGGGAGAGCGCAGGGATGCGCTCAATACAAGTATATGGGGCTACTTTTCTCAACAATTTTGCACACTTTAGACTGCATATTAGGAAAAATGAAAGCCACAGCTCGACTAATAGGAACCTTATTAGTCAAGGGTGGCTTTCATTTTTCCTAATATGCAGTCTAAATTGTGCAAAATCGTTCAGAAAAGTAGCCCCATATACTTGTATTGCATGCGTCCCCGCGCTTTCCCGGGCCTGGCCAAATATCACGATACAGAGGAGCGCGGGGGAGGAGCGGGCAGACTAGGAAGTGGGAAGGGATTGGCTGGCTGGCAGCTTAGCCAGAGTTATGATCCCTTCCAAAACCTTACAGAGCGTATTAAAATTTTCACTCTTGGCGCAGAAGGGCTATCGGTGCCCCAGGGTACCGGGCTGTGAAGCCCAAAGTCTTAGTAAGGTGAGCTAACACCTTTACTTCAAGGTTTTCCCCCTGTGTATCCCTCACATGTTTTCTGATACAAATTCTAAAACAGCAGTTTGTTTTTACAATATAAAATGCTCCACATCTACAATTCACCATGCACACAACGTTCAATGTATCACAAGTAATTAAGTTCTTAATAGTATAATCTCTTCCTGTAGTTAGGTGGACAAACACTTTACCCCGAGTTACATGCTCATCAAACTTACATTTCCACAAAGGGCACATCCTACTGGTGCACTACCCTCATCTGTGCTCTTGTTGGCTATATGGCTGTAATGAATACACACCAGTATATCCCCTTGATTTTGAGCCTGTCTATACACGACCGGCCGGGGGGGGGTTCTTTAATGGACCTGCTCGCAACTGGGTCTGCGTCTGTTATGCCCTCATTACTTAACAAGATTTGTCTAATTGTTTCAGCCTCTAGGGGGAATGTCATCTACCAGCACTTTAACAATCTGTTGCACAATGTGTACTGTAAGTATGAGAACAGAATAAAATTGATTCATCCTATATACTGTATGTTCTTTGTGTTGCTTGTGCAAAGTCATAGGGTTGAGTTTGTGAGGCTTTTCTGGTTTCCTGTTCCTAGCAGCAGTCCCCAGGTATGCCTTAAGGTTAAGTTATCAGCAGCCATGCCGTATGGGTGTATATCTCACTGTCAAGCTCAGCATTGGTCAGAGGAGACCACCTGCAGCCCAGTGCTTTCCTCTTCAGTCACCCACTGACTCTTTGTGCTCTAATACAAATTATACAATGGGTACTTAAAATGCTTTCATTTCATTGGTCAGTTGGCACTCTTACCCTGTTGTAAATGTTAGCATTACCAACAGGAAGAAGTGCTAGCTGTGCCAAGGCTCGAGTCCCAGAAAATAAAAAATATTCCGATCCCCGATTCATCTGGTAGATGCCGCCATCTTAATTCATTGCACTACTGCCTTGCCCCCCCACAAAAAAAATACAAAACCAGCTTTCACGTTATCGACAATGAGGAGCTACATGCCATCTTCAGCTCCTTAGCAGAAAGTCTCCCTGGTACTACTAACAGAAATGTCTAAACCAGTATCTCACATACCGCCACCACTGCCGCTGGAAACATCCGTGCCTCAGCTTCACATCCACGGCCTCACTTTCCATATATGCCGCACAGAGAGCCATCAATGGCTGCATAGTCCAATTTCAAATAAATCCTTCACCGATCCACCACTCCTCCCGAGTGAATGCAGGAACCGCATAAGGTCAGCACAACGAGAGGACAGTATTTTCAGAGTTACTGAGCTGTTGTCATCTAGGTTCATCTCTTGTATATTCTTTTTTTTTTTTTTTTAAACCCTCATCAGCAAAGCATCTGTAGCTTCAAACACTAAATACAGTAAATTTGAACGCCTTTTAACCCAGATGAATGACTTTCAAAACTAGCACTCTCCGGATCTCCCTATCACTTGCTGCCTGGGTCTTGCCTTAATTTATAAATGACTAACTTATTTAAGCAATAAACCACAACACGCTTTTACATGTTAACAAACCAGTATATGGACTGTTTTTTGGGGTGGAAGCATTTTTCCATAATTTTTCTATTCTTTAAAAAAAAAAAAATAATTTTAATCCAGTTGTCTTCCTATTTTAAATCACAATACAATTGTGTAGTAGCAATAAACCATGACAGGGTGTTGGTGATGCTGGGATTTACCCACACCTGATGACGTTTAGTCACTCGGCCTGCGGCCTCGTGACCGAACCACGCCAGGCATGGGTAAACCCAACATCACCAACAGCCTGTCGTGGTTTACTGCTTAATGATGATCTGCTTGATTGGATCTACATACAGCATGTGTGCTCATTTGGCAACCATTTACCCTTCTGTGGGTCAGGCCAGTAGTGCCACTGCCTGGGTTCTTGGTTCCTACTGTTCCTCCACATGAAGTGGAGATGAATCTGATACTTTGGCTGCTTTTGGTTCTGCCTTAGTTTTGCCTTCTATCTTCAGGTGCATTGTCACTGCATGGGCTGGTCTTCGGGCATTTCCCCCACCAGGATCTTCCTTGAAATCTTTGTTTGGACTCTCCACAGGCCAGCTGGCAATCATGATGTTTCTCTTGAGAGTAACCCCCCCCCCCAGGGTTCCTGCATCCTCCCAGTGGTCCCTTAACTTCTCCCCTTCTATGGGCAAAATGAAAACCTGCCTCAGTCCCCAGGGGTCCGAAGACTCTTCCCCCGATGTCAGAAACCCTACCCTGGCAGGCTACGTGGGTCTTCGGTTGGAGCTGTCTCCCACACCCTCGAACCATGCAAATATCGGGGACCTTGATGGCTCTTAAAGTTCTGAGGGTGCCTGGTACCCCTCTCTGGTTTCCAGCCTCTTGCTGCACACCAGCAACATCTCCCCTTGCTTGAGCCCATTGGCTTTTTAGCTCTGTAGATCACCCACTTCTCCAAGCTCTGGAGCTTGCCTTATACCCACTGGTACCAGAAGGGCACCCTTTCTATCTGCCCTACAAAAGTTCTCCCCATCAGTACTTTCAGGGATAATGCCATAGCATCATTCCCACTGGCTTGTCTCAGGGATCAACCATCTCCTGTTTTGTAAGGATAGGGTTTTTACACTAGTCTAACCTGACTGGTGAGCTCTAAGTCTGACTGTTGCCTAGCAGCTGCAGTAAAGATCATAGTAAAAAGGATAATTTAAATCAATTGATATACAGTTTACTCAGTAAAAATTAGCTTTGGGAGCAAGTGGCAGTGCTACTTGAGCTGTAGGGTTCAGCGCAGCCATTTAGAGGTATGCCACAGTAATGTCAACACCAGGCTTACTGCTGGATTGAAACACCTATATTCTGATACACACATTCAGTCACTTGAAAGTTACCATTGAAGCTGTCTGAGCTGGAAGGTTGTTAGAGTATTGGCTGATAATACATGCTGTGTCAGTCTAAAGACTTCATTACTACTTCTGTTAAGTGGTTCGTCCTTATGTTTCTATGTGTAGATCAAATGTACTGCTATATGCTGATGACATTGTCTTGTATTATAATAAAATAGTAATAACAATTAAAATAATTAAGTTTTGTTCATTAAAAAAGGATGATGACCATTCATATGAGCAAAGAAAATTCTTGTTTACAGTGACGTTCCAATATTTAATATATGGTTACGCTTTAAAACATGGGCTATATAGAATAACGTATGGGAAACTATACACAACAAGGCTGTTCTCCCACCAAGTGGTTAGCATGAAGAACAGATATAATATATATATATATATATATATATATATATATATATATTTTTTTTTTCATCTCAGCTCCAGGTATCAGCCCAGTCATGGCCCGTTGCCCTCACCTCATATCAGCTGTTCTCCCTGAGCCCCTCTGCCCCAGGGCGAGGTCACGGAACGGCCAAGGTGCCACAGACACAGTTCGGGTTGGTAGGAGCCAGCCTGGGAAGCAATGGAGGGTGGCGGGCGGCATCATAGCGCTGAGGCGGATTTTGATGTTGCTCCTCTGGAGCCGGGTGCGTGCAATGACACTCAGCTGAGGGAGAAACATGCACGCCCCGCAGCGCACTCTCCTGAAGCATCTGCACTGCTCCCTCACACATCACCTGTCCCCCAGCCTCTGCCAGAGGGCACTCAGGTGCCGATGCAGCAGTACCTCCCTCCCGGAAGGAGGCAGTCCATCAGACGCTCAATCCTTCCCTGCCAACCCCCTGTGGCTCATGCCCATTCCCGAACATGGGTCACCGGTGTGGCGCGAGGTGTGGCGTCCAGCGCCGCAACCCTCAGTGCCACCGAGCCAGTACATGGCAACACCGAGATGACAGAGTGACCTCAGGAGAGAAGCATGAGAGGTCCATGTCGTCATGGTAACTACAAGTCGGGTAAACAGCCTTGGCGTGCCTGGTTATTTTATATAGTGTATGGGAAATCAAAACGACTGTAGAAGCTGAATTGAGCACTTTATCACTAATGTACGTACTGTGATACTTATGTAGACACCTGACTGAACAATGATCATGCTGCTAGTGCTGCCTGCCTCCCCATCCTACATGTACCCCCCTTCCGATTGCGCTGATCCTCTGTTGTGCTACTATTGCCACTTTACGGCTGTCTGTCACTCCTGCCCCTTCACTTTTTTTATCCCAAGCAGTCTTTTTGGAGTCAAACATTTTCTTTATGCGTTACTGACCATGTGCTTCACTCTAGTATGAGTGGCAGTAGCACTAATGAGGAACAGCTGATCGGGACCATTGTAATGCGATGTTACTACAGAAGCAGAACTAAAAGTTGTTCTGCTGTAGTAGTTCTGTCACTACTCCAGCACAACTGCATTTTACAGTGTATGGATTTCCATACACAGTGACACCTTCTCATACACTATAAACCGTTTATAAGAACACAAGTTACAAAACAAGAGTGTTGCTTAGCACAAAAAAGTGTGGATTTACTTGGCTATATTGTAATTAGAAAAGTAAATAAAATTATTAGACTGGCTGCGTCTCTACAAATTATATGTTAATACCAAATAAGTTGTCTTTCTTGGTAGTAATTGAGTGAGTTACCTGGATTCGGCATCAGAGTGATTGATGATGGAACCTGGCTGGAATCCATGGAAACATAGAATTTGACGGCAGATAAAGGCAACTTGTTCTGCCCAGTCTGCCCATTTTTTCCTACCTACAGTATCACCGCTGACCCTACTTGGATCTCTGTCTCGTTCTCCCTCCCCTCATCTTCTTTTCACTAAGATTCCCATATGCCTATCCCATGCAGTCTTGAACCCCACCACTGTTTTCGCCCCCAACCTCCACCGGCAGGCTGTTCCAGGAATTCACCACTCTTTCTCTGAAGTACTTCCTCACAACTCTCCTGAATCAACCCCCTCCAGCTGCATAGCATGTCTTCTTGTTCTTGAGCTCCTTTTTATGAAAATACTTCCTTTGTGTAACCTATTTACACCCGTGAGGCATTTAAAGGTCTCTTTCGTATCCCCCCTCCCCCTCCTTACAGTGCGTACATATTGAGGTCCTTTAGTCTGTCTTCATAGGGCTTTTGCTGCAGACCCTGCAGCATTTTAGTTGCCCTCCCCTGGACCTCCTCCACTCTATGTCCTTCCAAAGATATGGTCTTCGTTGAAGCCTTTAAACATCTCAGTGTGTGAAAGGATTGACCAGGTCCTTATTTTTGATTAAAGTATTTCTTAAATGGTGAAAAAATAACATTAAATTTGTGATGCACTGTAAGTCCAGAACCTGCTCTGATGCAGTGTCAAGGAAACTATGGTCCTGCAGCTGTTGCTCCCTGTAAAACTGACCAGTTGCAAATGTGTATTAAATGGCTGGTGCCACAAAATCTTCAGGCTGTGAGTTTACTGTTAAACAAGGTTATGCAGATTTATACAACACCAGTGGTGAGAAACAGTTCCTGATAAATATGGTATTCACAGTGGGCTGACTCTGAATATGGCATTTATCTTCACATGTGAGAGAGCAGGGCAATAACTCATGAGTGGTGAGCCACAAGTAATGGGGTCCAGCCATTCTGTGTCCAATTTATACTATGTGTTATAAACTTTAAAACTTTTAGAGTGTTTTACGAAGCTTGAACTGTATATAGAGAATAATGCATATGTAGGGAGTTGATATGGAGTTTTTTTCACACCATGATTTGTGATAATATGTAAACCCGAGCTTTCAAGTTCGAAAGGTTTTTTATCACACAACGAGGGTGTGTTAAAAGAAAAAAAAATCCATATCAACTCCCTACATATGTTTTATTTTAATAATAAAATCTCAGAATTACCACTACAAACAAGGCGAAGATAAGCGGCTCATTAACTTCCTTACTAGTAGGCATCCCATGCTATTCAGGGACCGACATCACATAACATGCTAGGCGTGGGGCATGCCCCATGTCTATTCAAGGACTGACATCACATAACATGCTAGCGTGGGGGGCGTTTACTAGTAAGAAGAATGCAAGCGTTGCTGCTGGTCTCGTGCTGGTTTTACTAGTGAGTTTCTGTTTTTATGTTTGAGAACGGTCTCATGCCGCCTCGGACAGTTTCATTGCTTGGTGCTAGTGTATGCTTCTCAGCGCGAGGATATAAAAGTCGTATCTACCAGCAGATTGATACGAGTTTTCAAAGTTGCTAAAAACGGGTTGATATTGGGCTTCACCAATTACTACTGTGTTTTATTTCACTGCTCTGTTTTGAGTGCTGTAGAGGCTATTGTGATGTCATCAAGCATTATTCAAGCTGCTCTCTCTGTAACCCCCTTGTTCCCAGGGGTTACTAGAATCCCATTAGAATCAGTGGTAGGCAGGGAGACGCAGCTAGTGAAATGTCAGTTAAATGGATTTCACACTGTCATTCTCTGGTTTCATTTTCAGCTGAGCTGGAGGATGATGTAATCATGGAACTGTCACAGCAGCATAAGCCATACTCAGGCTAGCTGCATGGAGTTAGCTTTGGAATGTTCAGTTAGAGTGAGAGAGTCTGTAGAGTGGAGTTCCAGGAGGAGGCTGTTGCCTGCAGCAGCTCCTCAGTTTTAGCTCTGACAGAGAGCTACCGCTGTGTTTTTGGTAGTTTGTTCTCACCCTAGAAGAACATAGAAGACAGATTGAAGTGGTGGAAACCGTTCTGAGTGGGTTTTCCTTTGGCCCATCCCAGGAGGAATGGGGGAAATCTTCAGGGTTTAGGGGCAATCCCCATGTCCAATGTGGACTGTGTTGAAGCTGCCTGAGATTCAACTGCTCTGTGAGTACCTGTGACTTTGTTTGGAAAAGTCCTAGGGCACCTGCTTTCCTTGTGGTGAATTTTCTCTGTCAAAGGGATCCTATCACCTAGACTGTTTTCTGTTTAAAAGTTTCTGCTAAAGTTGGGGTCTAGTGAAGAGTTAGTGCCAATTTCTGACTCCTCAGAGGTGTGTAATGTAGTATGTTAAAGCTCACCTTATGTTTAAGCATGCTTTGTTTTCACACCTCAATGCTCTTGGTAACTGTGACTGCACTTGACTTCCACGTAGCTGCTACTGATGTTCTCCATCTGTGTTTCTGAGCCAATTTTCTGTTATGCCTAACTGTTTATATTGACAGCTGTTATCTCCCCTTGATGCCATCATTGACTTGTTTAACTGGTTATTAAGCTCCAGTTGTATTACTACTCTAACTTGTACTGTTTTTTCTGGTATCCTGTCCAGTATGTATTTTCAATTGCTTCTACTGTTGATGTATATTGTCCTGACTGTTTATTTTTCATTATGTACAAATTGTTGTTCACTGCTGTCTTTCTTCTTGAACTCTCCCGGGTCGTGCCTGAAAATAGGCAGGATTGTTGCCTAGTGCACTTACCCAGTTACCAAAAGCTAATAAATAAATAAAGACCTTTCAAGATACCCTCACAGAAAACTTGTAGATGCTATTATTAACCAGATGAATGGCAGAGTATGAATTTGGAAGGAAAAGGTGGGAGACCCCCATCTCAAGCAACCAGTTTACCTCTCCGGGTTCAGTTTGGGCACCTGTGTTTTATTTCAGTGCATTTGGCCAGTGCCAGAAGAAAATAGTTTACCCAGACGTAGGTTGGATTTTCTGTGAGCCTATATGTGCTCTTTGTTGGTCGAGGGTGCCACCAGTAATTCCTCATGAAATATGGGAAAGTGTCCTAGTACTGGTCATGTGTGCCTAGTCAAGATGAAATGTACCAGTTCTGGCTGTGTGTGCCAATCTCCTAATTCAGAACCAGAGAGTTTGCTGTGTAATTCAGAACCAGAGAGTTTGCTTTGTGTTTATGTTTAGTATGCCAGTGCTGAATGGGAATTCAGGAAGTCTGTACCTCAGTAATCTGCATTACCAGTTGGAGTAGCCCTGTGGGGGTCCATCTTCGCTTTGTGATTATTCTCTGTGTATGTGAATAAAAGCCACACGCTAGAATCCCAGCCTGGTTTGGACATAGAGGATAATGTATGGGGAGCAGTTAACAACTGCATTGTATTCGCACCAAGAGGTTACCGTAGTCTGTAAACCTCCAGAGCGCAGCTCGAGAGGTTTTCAGTAACCATGGTAACGTCAAGATGAGAATTCAACGAGGTTGTTAACTGTGCTCCCCTTACATCGTCTTTTATAGTGTATGGGGAAGCAGTCCAGGCACATAGTTCACAAAAGTAGGAAGCTAAAACAAATTAAATGTTTACCTGAGTGAAGACGTGGACACGATGGTGCCAGAGTTGCCAAAACACAATTAACTGAAACACATTCACTGATGTACTTTTTTACTTTTCAAAAATACCATTGGTAACAGGTTTAAAATAAGATATGCACCAAACACGTGACATAATTGCAAAAAAAAAAAAAACCTTGTCCCACGCGACTAGGAAGTTTATAACTAGGGGTCAAAACTGGTCGGCGTCAACAGTGTGCCATCCGGAAGAGCCACAGGAATTGGCCCATTCCAGAAGGAAACGCTTTAGGGCACTCTTCTCGATCACCAGGTACCTGACAAGAAAAGTAAAACAAGAACTAAGCAAACAAGTGAGGAACTGCCATTTTTGTTTGAATGCTGCCAAGTACTGTGAAAGACTGTGATGCGCTGGTGCGGTGGATTGTTTATCTCGGCAGCATTCTTTTTTGTTATGCCACTGATGTGACGTACCATCAATGGGTTAACAACTTAATTACGTCACATCGATAGCATAACAACATGGGGAAAAGATGAAAATCGCCACATAACAACATTCTACCATGCATTATAGTACTGTTATTGCTTCCACTGTGTCTGGATTTACTTGGGTACCCTTGTCCAGAAGTGCAAACCTAGCATAATTGTGAGCAGATGTTTTCTCCCAGGGTCCTAGGTTGATGGCCATGGTAAATGGTTCCACCAGGTGTGCGCCAGGTTGTTGCCACCCTTGGTTTGCCTGTCCTGTATATGGCAGGCTCAGAAGTAAATGTACTAGTAAACTGTTTGTAGTGACAACCCCCATCCCTCTCTTTGGTGCCATGTGGTGAGAGGAGTAGCCCTACTAGTTAAACAAGGGAGGCCGGTGGGGGTGGGTTACATTTCTCATTGGTTTAGGGCAGTGGTTCTCAAATGGTGAGGCCAGCCTCCCAAGGGAGGCCCCAAGTTGTTCCAGGGGAGGCTCAGTCAAGTCTGGGAATGTATAGTATTTAAATTTTAAGTTTGGGCTGTTTTGTGTGAAAGGATAAAACAAATTAAATATGGATAATTGCAGGTGAATTACTTTACTTATGCACAAATATGTGACCAGAAAGTCTCCATTGAGCCAAAGCTTGTTTATAGGTGTGCATTTATATGTAAATTAATGCCTGGGGAAGGCATGCTGAGTCAACGCTTGTTTCTACAGAAGGTATATATATATATGCAAATTAGTGACTTGGAAAGGCACACTGAGTCATGGCTCATTTCTATAGTAGGTATTTATATGTAAATTAGTGACTGGGAAAAGCAGAGATCCAATGCACGTTTTCAGGTATCACCTGAGGTAAGGGAACAGGAAGTTGCTTAACAACAGGGTGAGAGAGGGAGAGATGAAGTGGCTAGGTTTGGTTGTTCCAGATCGAGAGGAAACCAAGCGACAAGGGCCCAAGAGTCAGAAAAAAGGAGTGACAAGTAAAACCTGGGGTGCCGGATCGGGGTGGAGAGCAATAAGTTGAATAAAAACAGAATATACTCATTCAACTTTATTAGTTTCACTTTGTTCCTGGTGTACTGTGCAAAATACGATTTTTTTTTTTTTCCTGTGGGGAGGCCCAAGATATTTTTCCAAATTTGAGGGAGGCACGAAATCTCTTTTATGGCTTGGGGGAGGCTCACTATCACAAAGTGTGAGAACTAATGGTTTAGGGCATACCTCTCAACCTCCTGCCTTGCCAGTCTGAGACAAATGCCCAAAATCGGGGACCAGTCTTTAAAAAAAAAAAAAAAGGCAATATTTGCTCAAGAAGCTACTTACAGTGTATAGTTTAATATGGAAAGCATTTCCAGATAAAGACATGAATTGTAACACTGATGGCTGGCAGTGTCTTATGCTTCAAGTCCTTGATGTTCAGTGTTAGAAATATCATTTTCCAGGGACATCCCTGAAAATCAGGGACAGTTAAGAGGTATGGTTTAGGGTTCCTTTGTGACCTACTTAAACTGAGGATAAATGGACAACATGAGGATAAATGAGTCTCATTTAGAATGCTTCAGGAGCTGAAAAAAATATTTTATGTGTAAGGGTTTCCTCTGACATACATTGTATACATTTATCACATTGTATACATTTATCACATCATCTAACTATCCGACAAACATTTGTCTGGAGGTTAGCTATAACATAAGCTGTAAAATGACTATTTTCAGGCACAACCCGGGAGGTTACATAAGTAGTCAAACACAGCAGCACAGTACAATAAAAGAATAATTGCGATACAGGGAAAAATACACAATAGATAGCAGAAGCAATACCATAATATAATAAACAGTAAACTTTTATGTATGTTATGTGTACCCTGCCGCCTCTTGGGACTAAATTGAAAGTCAGTCTTTTGTCTTAATGTAGTTCTTCCTAGTAAGCTAGTTTTTAATGAATGAATGACTCTTATGGACTATTGGAATGGTTCCCTTTCGAAACATGGTGAAAAAAGAAGTTTGGCTGGAGGAGGACCCATGGCATTTGGGGTAGCTATGACGTATTCGGTGGATATCACACCTGCACTGGTAACATAGAAACATAGAAGGTGATGGCAGATAAGGACCATGTGGCCTATCTAGTCTGCCCCTTTCCCTACCTAATGCAATACCACAGACCCTAGTTAATCTGCTGCTCATCTTCTCTTCCCTATTGCAAGAGTACTCTTATGTCTATCCTGTGCATTCTTGAATTCCTTGAATGACTATCAAGCGAAGAACAAAATGCATAAGTCCTAAAAGGTGGATAAAATCCACTACAGAATTATAGTAAAGTTAAGGGAACAATTAGCAGTGCAGCTAACTGTAATCGTTCATGAGTCCATCTGGACAGGTGTGGTGCAGGAAGACTGGAACCCAGGAAACTACAAGCTCATCATCAGCCTGAGATGGGCAAGGCCCTGAAAGCCATTATCAATGCTTGCTTAAGGCCAAGGTTTTTGGCCCCCATCAACTTGGCTGTAAGAAGGGCAGATTTTGCGAAACCAGCCTGATTTCCTTCTTCGGGTAGGTGGCCAGGGCTATAGATAGTGGATCTAGACTTGGACACTGTGGTGCATTGCAAGCTTCTGGGCTAAGAGTGTATACGAGGCATATATAAAGTGGCTTGCTAACTGGCTTGGGGGCATGCAGCAGGGGGTTGTTGGGGCAGGCACTACTCTGAGTTGAGAGGAGTATTCCGCGGCATTCCTCAGGGATTGGTGTTGGAGGATGGCACTGCTGTTCAACATTTTCATTATTGATGTGGAAGCTGGGGCCTCCAGCAGGCTGGTTGATGTCAGTGGTGATACTGAGCTGGCCAGGGAGGTAGACTCCCTTGAGGTTTACGTGCTGTATTGCATACATTGGTTTTAGGTTGTAGTTTGCATTGTTTTCATGCACATCCTTCTTCATGCATCTCCCCCACTCCCAGTTGCACTTGTTGACAAGCCTCAGTTCAGTGTGCCTTTCCTGGACATTGCAGTACACATATATTTACTTATAGGAGGTACTTGAAAAGCCATTAGGTTTATTGACCCTAACCTTAGAATCTGTAGTCTTACTTTATTTCCCGTCTTGACCAGTGAGCACCCTTGTCTGTTGTCCTGTATGTAGAAATAAAAATGGCCATAAGCAAGCTGCTCTGAATCCAAGTCAGTCTGCTCTGAACCCCCAGATTACAACAGTGGTGGCGAGGTCTGTTTGATCCATGGATGCCAGTGCAGTTGGGTAAGCTGCTACATATTTTAATGCAAGTTTGTGCACAGAGCCATTCACGAGCTGCACCCCCCCCCGCTGCCTTCCCTTCAGCCATGCATCTTCCCGCTCTGCATCTCGACCAACTGCTAGCAGCCCTCCAACCTGACAGCCACAGTTAAAGCCAGGCGTCGGCACTGAACCAAAGGTGAAAGTCCCTTTTGTGACTATACTTCAGCCACAGCTACCGCGATCATTCTGCATTAAAAAAAAAAAAACAACAAAAAGTGCAAGTGCTTCAAGTAAATAAGGATTTAGGGGATATTCAAGAGAGCCATAAATCTGCCACACAACAGTGACGGGCAAATGCAGCAAGCAGGCACCACATTCCCTCAAGCCTACTCAGCCTGTGTGCAACAACACCCCCTAGGAAGGAGGACTAAATTGTAGGTATCCAGCAGTAGGGCAGGGTCTGATTTACCTGCAAGAGCACCTTCATCTCTACTGTCCCCTCTGACCGCATCACCAACGAGGGATTGCTAGAGGTTCCCAGGGTCTGGTTGAAGACATCTGGGGCTCGGGCTTTTGAGTTTGTGGCCCTTACCTTGTGGAACTGTCTACCTCATCGGATATAAGAGTGCCTGACTGGAGGGCTTTTAAAACTGCTTTGAAAACATACTTGTTTGAACTTGCCTTCCCTGATTGTAATTGTTAAAATTGGTTTATGCACTGCTGATCGTATGATTTTAGTACTTATTTATTGAATTTTAGTGTACAGATGCTATGATCATTTGGAATAGTGCCCTTTTTTTTTTTAGTTATGAGTTTTCTCTCCCCACTGCCGGCTATCTCAGGAGGGCGTCCCCAGTCCTGTCCCCCAGCGTCTACCAGCCAACGCTGACCTGACCCCAGGGCTTGCCCCCCTGGCGGGGTCGGCGGGGGTCCCCAACTCCCCCACTGAAGTCTGGATATAGTTGGCCAGTGTCGTGGCTAGCCGTGGGCGGAGCCTGCGAGGCACCCTCCACCATCCTGCACGGCAGTCTGTTTCCTCCAGTTTTTCTCCCTTGGAGTCGGGACTGTGCAATGTCGCCAGTGGAGGGGGGGCGCACACGCTTCCGCACGCGCTTCCTGCAGGCGTCTGGCCCGAATCCTCCCAGCTTGTGGTACAGCGCCCATCCTCCAGCCTCCACCGGGGGGCGAGCAAGCGCCGACCATCAGGAACCACCCTCCTCGGAGAAGGAGAGCAGTCCATCGGACGCTCAATCCTTCTCCTCCCCTGCCGACTCCCGACGGCCCGTGTTCATTCCCGAACACAGGTCGCTGGCGTAGCGTGAGGTAAGGCGCCATGCCTCAGCCCTCAGCACCACGAGGCTGGCCTGGAATAGTGCCTTTTTAAAAATAAAGCTAATTGAAGAGAGTGGATAGTCCCTGATGGCTAGTGGTTCCCCCTGCCGCCAGAACGCTGGCCCAAGTAAAAAACGAAGAACAGTCCCTACTCCCTGATGGCTAGTGGCCCCCCTCCTCGCCGATCGCCAGCCCAAAGCAAATAACAAAGAATAGCCCCCACTCACTGGGGACTAGTGGTCCCCCCTTCCCACCAATCACCGGCCTGATGTGAAATGAGGATATTCCCTGGTGGTCTAATGGTCCTCCCCCCTTGCTGATCGCCGCCTGATATATAATCTAGATATTCCCTGGTGGTCTAGCAGACCCCACCCTTCCTATCCCCTATCAGCCTGTACACCGCAGGTTATATTTTTTCCTGGTGTCTAGTGGGCCCCACCCACCCACCCCGCAGGTACTGTACTGCCACCTTGCTCCTCCCCATCCCGAGCGGTGATCAGCACAGCCCTCCTCTCTCCACCACTGCTGGCCACTGACTGGGCTCTTGCTGAGTGTGTACTGTATACAGTATGTGTGCATTGACATTGATTGACAGCTCTGAGTGAGATGTCATTCAGTGAGTGCCTCACTCATTGAATGACCGCTCACGTTGAGCTGTCAGTGAATGTCCAGTGAGCATGTACTGTATATAGTACATGCTCATTGAATGACTGCTCACTCTGAGCTGTCAATCAGTGTTGGTGAGCACATACTGTATACAGTATGTGCTCATTGAGAGCCCAGTTGGCAACCAGCAGTGGTGGAGAAAGGAGGGCTGTACTGGGGTGGTGGGACAGAACCGGCCAGAGTGGTTAGGCGGGGGTCTACTAGAACACCACGATTTGGGAAGTTTTCATTGTTTTGTTTTTTTTGTCTTGGGCCGGTGATTGGGGGGGGACCACTGATCACCAGGGAGTGGGAACTATTCTTTAATTACTTGGGCCGGCGATCAGTGGGGTGGGGGAGGCCACATTACTTTGTGTTTCTGCAGAACCACGATTGCCACCAGTGCTCCTGCTCACAAGTGTCTTTCCCCACATGACGTCAATACACTATGTGAGTGGGAGCACTGCAGGTAGTGGCCACATGAACGCGCAATCACCACGGATGCATTTTAAACACTTAAAAAATACTTACTTTGATGGCGAACCTCGTAAAAAGCCTACATGGAGTACTCAGAGGGTCACCACAGAACTATTAGAGCTGCACAGGTAGGTTGATGACAGCTGCTCTTTAAGCAAAACAACATTTTTTCAGGATATCAGCGCTACAGAGCAGTGTAAAGTCAACCACCACATCAGGAATTGCTGACAACATTGTGTCAGTTGGATGAGTGCCAGAATTTGACAAATCAAAAGAGGACTTGATTCGTATTTGGAGCATTTTGAAGTGGGTGGAGGCAAACACAAAGATGACAAAAAGTGGCTGTCTTCCTGGTAGCTTTGGGATCCACAGTCTTTGGCCTTCTCAAGAGTCTCGCAGCACGTAACAGGCTGATGGACATGCAGTATGATCAACTCATCGAGACATGTGCATGGCATTTCAAGCCCAAAGCAATCCTCACTGTGGAATGTTTTTATCCTTGGAACCAAGAGGAGGGGGAAGCTCTTGCTAACTACATTATCGCACTGAAGAATCTAGCAAGCACCTGTGAGTTCAGCCAGTTTCTGGGTGGTGCCCTACAGAATCAGTTTGTCTGTGGTCTGAGAGGAGAAGTCTATCACAAATAAATATTTTGGTTCGGTATTTACAAAGGAAGCAGACTGGGAAGGGGGCAGCTCAAGAGTAGCAGGGGCTACAGGGAAGGGAGTGGTTGTGAGTCCATTTCAGGAGAAGGAGGAGGTAATAAGGGAACATGGGGACTTGAAGGTTGATGAAGCCATGGGACCAGACAGGGTGCATCCAAGGGTCTTGAGGGAGGTGCTGGTTGCTTCTGTGAAGAATCTGTTTAAGGACTCCTTAAGATCAGGGGAAGTACCAAAGGATTGGAAGTGTGCAGGGATGATACCCCTACACAAAGGAGGGGGAAGGAAGAGGTGGGTAACTACAGGCCACTGAGCTTGACTTCTGTGGTTGAGAAGCTCGTGGAGCGGTTGCTCAGGAACAGAACTGAGTTATCTAGAGGCAAACAGTCTTCAGGACCAGGGGCAGCATGGGTTCACAGAGGGCAAATTACCTCAAACAAACTTGACAGAATTTTTTGACTGGGTCACTAGGATGGTGGATTAGGGGGCTTGGTAGACGTAGCCTACCTTGATTTCAGGAAAGTGTTCGACTCGGTGCTGCACAAGAGACTGTTGTACAAAATGGCCTGCCTGGGAATAGGGGAGGTGGTAATAAGGTGGGTTGGAAACTGGTTGGAGGGAAGAACGCAGAGGGTAGTGGTAAATGGGGCAGTCTTAGCGGAGTCAAAGATCATAAGTGGGGTTCTCCAAAGGTCAGTACTAGGGCCTCTACTGTGTAATATCTTTATAGGGGATATAGCGGTGGGGCTGGAAGGGAGGATGAGTCTCTTTGTAGATGACGCAAAGGTCAGGAATAGAGTGGATTCACAAGAGGTTGTGGACATGATGCGTACGGACCTGGAGAAGTTGCAGGATTGGTCCAAAGAATGGAAATTGTCGTTCAATAAAGATAAGTGTAAGATTATGCATTTTGGCAAACAAAATGGGAGGGCAGAGTATTCACTGGGAGGCAGGTTCCTGCAGGTAGCGGAAGAAGAAAAGGACTTAGGCATCATCATATCACAGGACCTGAAGATGGAGTAGCAGTGTGCAGAGACAGTGGCAAGAGCAAGCAGAATATTAGGTGAGGGATCACCAGAAGGAGGAGAGAAGTCATAGTACCCTGTACATGCAACTGGTTAGCCTCACCTGAAGTATGGGATCCAATTTTGGAGGCCCTACCTCAGGAATGATGTAGAGAGGGTGGAGCAAGTTCAGAGAAGGGCAGCAAATATGGTGAGGGGGGGCTGGAGCACTTACCATATGAGGGGAGGCGGAAGGTCCTGGGCATGTACTCTCTGGAGCAGAGGAGAGAGAAGATATGATCGAAACTTTTAAATTCTTCAAAGGTATAAATAAGGTGCCAGTGAAAAACCTTTTCCAGTTGAAAGAGAGGGCGAGGGGTCATGATTTTCAGATTGAGGGAGGGAACTTTAGGAGGTAACTTCAGGAAATGTTTCTACACGGAGAGGGAGGTGGACAACTGGAATGGGCTGCCGGAGGTAGTGGTGGGGGAGAAGAGCGTGGGGGGTTCAAAAGGGCTTGGGATAAACACAATGGGTTGCTGGATAAAAAGGGGGGGATAACATTGGAAGCCTAACCAATTCTAGGCACACAGGGCAGACTAGGTGGGCCTGGCAGTCCTTTTCTGCCATCACATTCCTTTGTATTCCTATGTAAATGGCTTTTGTCAGGCAGCTGGGTTTTAATGCAGCAAACTGTAAAATAATGCATCTAGGCCATAGGAACTCGGAAGCGGAGTATAAGATATGTGGAGTGAAACTTGACAAAGATCAAGCAGGAGAGAGACCTGGGGTAATCCTATCGGATGACTTGAAAGTGGCCAGGCGGTGTGATGAGGCAGTCGGGAAAGCTGGTGGGATGCTGGGGACATAGGTAGGGGTATCTCCAGCAAAAAGAGGGATGTGATTCTACCCCTATATAAATAGCTGGTTAGACCTCACCTTGAATACTGCATACAGTTTTGGAGACCACGCTTCAGAAAGGATATAGACAGAGTGGAGGTGGTCCAGAGGAGGGCTACCAAAATGGTACAGGGTCTGCAGCAAAATCCCTGCAAGGAAAGACAAAAGGTGCTAAATATGTGCACTCTGGTGGTGGTGGGGGGATATGATAGAAACCTTGTAATACCTTATGGGGGTTAATAAGGTACAGGAGGAGAGTATATTTCAGAGAAAAATGTGTTCTGTGACAAGAGGGCATGTATGGAGCTGAAGGGGAGTAAAATCAGGAAGGATAGGAGGGAGTAAGTACTTTTTCACAGAAAGAGTAGTGGAATAGCCTTCCAGAGGAGGTAGTGGGGGCAAAAACAGTAATTTGGTTCAAACATGCCTGGCATAGACACAAGGGAATCACAGGGGAAGGGTAGAGGGGAGCAGAGATTGTGACATGGTTTAAGTGGGATTGGAAATAGTAATAAAAAAAACCAACACAATTGGGCAGACTGGGTGGGCCAAGCAGCCTGTATGTACGTAGAAAAATGCTCCACTTTCAAGTCGATCTGTGATATTGCGCTTGCTTTGGAGCTTGCCCAGAAGGACACCAAGGAGCTAGTGGGACTTTCTGAACCACCAGTGAGTGGGGTTCACATGGGCATCCATATGTCCAGGCCCAAGGAACATTACAGACAAAAAAAAAAAAAAAATTGCTGCGATCAATGTAAATTAGGGCAGTGCTGGTGAATAAGGGCAGCCAGCCCACAGACAAACACAGTCAGAAAGAATTCATTAGCAGCCAGTTTGAAGGGATAGTTCTTGTCCAGGCAGAGGGTCAGAACTGTGTGGGTTAGATTGCAGAGCCAGTGTATTACTAGATTAGCAAGTGAAAGAGTGCCCTCTAGCTTCGGGATTTAAAACTGAGTCTTCATCAGGGTTTTGATGAAGACTCAGTCAGAGTCAAGCACTTGGGCTAGTAAGCTTCCTTGTGCCTTTAGGTCTAGTGTGCACTGAGCACTGAATAAAATATTTTTTGATTCACATTCTTCTGCCTGGACCTAGATTTTATCCCGCTACAAGGCTTTGAGTGCTGGTGTTCCTTTTCTGACTCTGACATTACAGACCACAAAGTGGTCCACCATCAGTTCATTAGCAGTCACAAACATACCATAAGCCAGTACCACAGGCCAGTTCCATAAAGTCAGAGCAAGTTTGTTACCGATGTGGCAGTAACCATCAGCAAAGCAAATGCCAAATTTTTTTTTTTGGACAAGAAAATTGCCACAATTGTGCAAAAGTGAGTCTTCTACAGACTGTGTACATGTGTATATCACAGACTGCTCGTACACAGTATGTCGCAGACACCATGGCAGAAACTGAAAAGGAAGATGAGTTGTTGAAGCTGTTTACTGTCTATGTGGTGCAAGAATGGAGAGGGAATTTGCCTCCAGATCAAGTTGGTGGGCAAACTTGTTAGCATGTGGCTTGACACTGGGGCATCAGTATCTATTGTGCCAGCGCATATCTACAAGGGGAACCTCAAAAGGTGCCCGTTGCAATCATCGCATATTCTTCACATGTCTTATATTGGAGACCGAATCACTGTTCTGGGGGAAATTGAGGTACCAGTTACCTGCGAGGGAGGAGCGTGGACCTTGCTTCTGGTGGTAGTGCAAGGAGAAAGACCTGCATGAGTGGGAATAATCTTACCCGAAAAGATCAAATTGAACTGGAAAGAGATCTTCACCTTAAAAACTGTGAGAAAAGCACCTGAAGATGCTGTGAGAAGGGTATTGGGAAAACATGGTCCTATTTTCCAGGATTTCAAGGCAAAGATTCGAGTGTGAAATGGAACTGCTTCAATTTTGTGGCTTCGTCCACTACCCTATGCCTTAAAGGAGGTGGTAGAGAAGGAATTGGATTGTCTGGAAAGCCATCGTATCATGTCACAAGTAAAGAGGAGCGACTGCGCTGCCACTGTCGTGGTACCAGAGTGAGACAAAGCAGTGAGGCTGTGTGGTGACTAAAAGGTTGCAGTGAACCATTGTATGGAGCCAGACGTATATCCATTACCTAGTGCAGAGGACTTGTTTACCACAGTAGCATGTGGAACGTTCTCTAGCAAGTTGGGCTTATCCTTTGCATAACAGCAGTTAGAATTGGAACCAGAGTCGGAGATGTTTTGCCATAAACACCTATGGGGACCTTACCAGTATCATGACCTGGCCTTTGGCGTTTCGACAGCATCCAGCAATTTTCTAGCATACAGTGGACAACATACTGCATGGGTTGAACTGTGTAGATTGCTATATGTATGATATCTTGGTAACAGCACCCACAGTGGAAGAGCATCTGACAATCCTGGATCAAGTCATGTCCAGATTGCAGTGGTATGGAGTGAGAGTGAAGCTAGCCAAATGTCAGTTTCTGCAAGATTCTGTCTAGTGACTGGGCTATCTGATCGATGCCCAGTGCCTTCGTCCAACAGAGAGCAGCGTGGAAGCAATTGTATATTGACCGGCACCAAGTGTGACCAAGTTAAGATCATTCTTGGGCCCGTTGAACTACTGTGGATGGTTTCTAGCAAACTTGTCCACATTGTTAATAGAAACATAGAAACATAGAAGTTGACGGCAGATAAGGACCGCAAGGCCCATCCAGTCTGCCCATTTCTTTTTCTACCTTATAAATGTGCCATCGGCCTTTGCTCTGTCAGTGGCCTATCTATTCATAGTCATTTGTATTGCTCCCTTATGCCTATCCCATGCCTGTTTGAAGCCCTGCACTGTATTCATAGCCACCACTTCTTGTGGTAAGCCATTCCATGCATCCACCACCCTTTCTGTGAAAAAGAATTTCCTCACATTCCCCCTTAATCGGCCTCCCTCTGATCTCATGTTGTGTCCTCTTGTCCTGCTATTTTTCTTATATTTAAACATGTTAGACTCTTTCACCGTGTTTATGCCCTTAAGGTGTTTGAATGCCTCGATCATATCACCTCTCTCCCTCCTTTGCTCAAGGGTATACATATTGAGCTCCGTTAATCTGTCCTCATATGTCTTCTGATGCAGTCCCTGCACCATTTTGTTGCCCTCTCTGGACTGCCTCAATTTGGTTAATGTCCTTGTGAAGGTGTGGCCTCCAATACTGCACGCAGTACTCCAGATGGGGCCTAACCAGTGTCTTGTACAGAGGGATTATTACCTCCCTCTTCGACTTGTGATACCCTGCTAATACACCCTAACACCCCCTAGCCTTACCTACTGCTTTAGAGGTCTGCTTGGATGATTTTAGGTCATCAGTGATGATGATGCCCAAGTCTCTTTCTTCCTTTGTGACTGCTAGCAACTCCCTCCCAGCCTATAGGTGGCTTCAGGGTTTCTCTTCCCTATATGCATGATTTTGCACTTCTTGTATTAAATCCCAGTTGCCACTCTTCTGACCATTCTGCTAGTTTATCCAGATCTCTTCTCATTCTGCCCACCCCATCTGGATCATCTACTCTGTTGCAGATCTTGGTGTCATCTGCAAACAGACAAGCCTTACCCTCTAGTCCATCTGCAAGGTCACTAATGAAGATGTTGAAGAGGACTGGCCCCAGGACTGATCCCTGAGGTACCCACTTGTGACTTGCATCTCTTCTGACTGTATACCATTTACCACCACTCTCTGTTTTCTGCCGTCAACCAGTTTGCCACCCAGTTGACCAACTTCTGACCCACCGAGCCTACCCAGCTTATTTATCAATCTTCTATGTGGAACAGTGTCAAAAGCTTTGCTGAAGTCAAGGTAGGCGACATCAACTGCTCCCCCTTGGTCCACCACTGTGGTTACCCAGTCAAAGAAATCTATGAGATTAGTTTGACAGGACCTTCCTTTTGTAAACCCATGCTGTCTTGGATCCTGTGCTCCTATGGATTCCAGGTGTTGCACTATCCTTTCCTTAAGGAGTGCCTCCATAATCTTGCCCACTACTGAGGTAAGACTGACCGGTCTGTAGTTCCCCGCCTCCTCCTGCTACCACTCTTGTGGAGCCGGGATCACATGAGCCTTCTCCAGTCTTCTGGGACCTCTCCTGTGCTCAGAGACTCACTAAACAATTCTGCTAATGGCTCTGCTAGTTCCTCCTTTAGCTCCTTAAGTACCCTGGGATGTATGCCATCAGGTCCCATTGCCTTATCCACCTGAGCTTAGCAAGCTCTTGTAGGACCCTTTCTTTGTGAAGGGAGTAGTGCTCACCTCCCTCCCCTGTGTCCATGATGCTGAGCTGTGGGCCCTGCCCTACCTTCTCTTCAGTAAATACTGAGCAAAAGTATCTATTTAGGATAGATGCCTTTACAGGGTCCTCCTCCTCACATGCTCCCTTTTCTCCATTAAGCTTAGCAATACCCCCTCTGGATTTTCTCCTTTCACTAATGTATCTATAGAAAGTCTTGTCACCTTCTTTTACTGTTCGTGCTAGTGTTTCCTCAGTTTGGGACTTTGCCTGCCTTACTGCCTTACCTGCTTCCCTTAGGGCAGTTTGGTATGCCTCCCTATCTTTATCCCGCTGTGTTCCCTTATATTTCCTGAAGGCCAGCCTTTTGGCTCTGACCTTTTCTGCTACTATATTTGAGAACCAAAGTGGTTTCCTTCTTCTTTTGCACTTCCTTTTCTGTCTAACACAATGGGATGTTGCTTCAAGTATTGCATCCTTAATGCTTGCCCACTTTGCCTGTACCCCCTCACCTGTGTTTCTTTTTGCCAGGGCTAGCTTAACTCTGTTGGCCATCTTATCAAAGTCAGCTCCTCTGAAGTCCCATATTTTTGCCTTGGAATGGGATGATTTAGATGTAGTAGCCAAATTGAACCATACCATGTGATGGTCACTGGCCCCCAGGTGACCTTCTACCTGGAGATCTGTGATCCCTTCTTTGTTAGTCAGTACTAGATCTAGGATAGCCCTGTCTCTTGTGGGTTGCTGTACCAGTTGTTTGAGGCCTTCCCTGCAGGAATCCACTATGAGTCTAGTTCTGGCAGATGTTCCTGCTGGTATTGACCAATCTGTATCTGGCATGTTGAAGTCTCCCATTATCAGAACCTCCCTTTAGCTGTCATGTTTTGTATATCTTCTAACAGTAATGTGTCTATGTCCTCCCTCTGGTCTGGGGCCTGTAGACAACCCCAGTTCTTATGGCTGTCCCATTTCCTGTTTCCAGGGTGACCCACAGTTCTTCTGGCTCCTTATGTGTATTCTGAATTTCTGTAGCTTTGATATTTTCATTAACATACAGGGCCACTCCTCCCCTTTTGCACCTCGGTCTCTTCTGAACAATACATAGCCAGGTACTGAAGTCTTCAAGTGTGGTTACTGGTAAACCACGTCTCACTAATTGCTACTATGTCTAGTTTAGCCTCTGACATTATTGCCTGCAGGTCTGGGATCTTATTTCCGGCTGTGAGCATTTGTGTACATGATTTTCCATTGGCCAGATTTTGGTGTGTTAGTTGTTGGGTGAAGTTTGGCATTACTCCTGTGCGTCGTATGGGAGACAAACCTTTTTTCTTACCTGGTGATGCAAATGAACGGCAAACATGCTGAATTCCTGTTTGACCACTAGCTGAGGGGGGAAGGGTGTTCTTCCCATTCGACGTATGGGGTGCTGCACCCCTCTCCCCATTTGCTAGTTTAAATATTCTGCAAAGACGTCAAACTTCTGCCCCAATGCACTGACTCCCTCTTACAACCATTACATGATTTGCTACAGAGTGAAGCTAATTGGAATTGGTCACAACAGTGTGAAGAAGCATTCCAGTCTTGTGTGACAGGGTAGACTAGGACCCTGTCCCAGCTGTTATGGAGAAAGTATTTAAATGCAAGGATCTTTCCTTTTCTGTCTCGTCTCTGTTTGTTTGCGCAACCAAATTTTTCTGTGAGACTTCGGACTTGATCAACCCAACAATCGCGCAGTACTTTGCCTCTTACTGTCTCTCAGTCCTCTCTTGCAGTCTGTTTTTTCTCCCTTGCATATCAAGATCTGCTGATATAAAAATATGTGCAAATCATTATATGGAAATGTAACTGATATTGGGATCCCTTGGGTTTGGAAACTATATAGCATTACTGTTGAAATGTATATAATTATATTTTAAGGTAATTGTAAAAGCTGTTGGAAAACTCAGAGGTTACCAGAGTTCAATTGTTAAGCTTTTGCAAAAGCTGTGCAAAGGGGGCTCAACTCAAAAAGCACATGTGTGTTCTAGCAGCTCCTGCATGATATTTACAAAAACAGGATGCTTGCTAAGGATGGGGGTTGAAAGGACTTATAAAGGAGCTAAGCTGCAACTGAAGAAGAAAAAGGGATACAGAGACTAAAAGAAAAAAATATTTTATTTTTCTCTGTACATAGTTATTATGAATACTTTTTTTTTTTTTATCTTACTGCTACTGTAAATAAATATTTTTGATGAATTCTACAATTGCTCCTGGTTTTCCCTTTGCTTCCTGACCGGTGCCTCGACATCTTGCAAGCAACAACTTCTGAACAGCAAGTGGCTAGCACACTACCACCCAGCAAAACCTCTGAGATTGGCATGCGACATGTCCACATGTGGGGTGGGTGCTGTAATCTCTGTTTTACTTTCAGGGGAGGAACACCCAATTGCTTTTGCTTCAATGACAGTGTCTCCAAGTGAAAGAAATTATGCTCTGTTCGAAAAGGAAGCCTTGAGCATACTCTTTGGTGTTTAAGAAGGTCCATAAGTAACTGTATGGATGGAAATTCAGTCTGCTAACAGATCACAAGCCTCTACTGGCCATGCTGGGGCTGAAGGCAGCAGTACCACTCTTGCAGCATTGAGGATGCAGCAATGGAGCCTGATTCTGTTGGCCGACGACTATGACATTGAATACAGACATTGTCACGCAGATACACTGTCGAGAGTGCTAGGCAAAGATGCTACAGAGAAGGTAGACAATGGGGCAGTGTTCTAACTTTCACATATCGAGGACTTACCCATTGCTTCACGGGATGTAGCGGAGGAAATAAGATGGGACCTAGTCCCCTCTTAAGGTCCTAGATTTCACACTAAATGGTTGGCCCAACTTCATGAGAGACCAGACTCTCTGACCTTTCTTTGACAAGAAAGGACCAGTTGTCTACAGATCAAGGCTGTGTTCTGTGGGGCACTTGAGTCATGATACCGCCCAAGTTCCATGAGAGGTTGATTTCTGACTTGCATGAGAGTCATCGTGGAATCCTTCGGATGAAGGCACCACCCCAGGGATACCTCTGGTGGCTGGGACTTGAACAAGATATCCAACATCTTGTCACCTGATGTGCACCATGTACGGCTGTTCACAGCCAACCTGCAACCACACCCCTGCAGCCCTAGTCCTGGGCTACCATATCTTGAGAACGCATTCCTGTGGACTATGCAGAAGTGGACAAACAGCATTTGGTAGAGGTAATTGACGTCCACTCCAAATGGATTCAAGTGCTTCCAACATATAACCACTACGGAGAAGACTAAGTCTTCTGAGATAACCCTTTGCCTCATATGGATTGTCACAGGAGTTAGTGTTGGACAATTGTCCCCAGTTTTCTTCACAAGCATTTAACCTGTTCTGAAAGCAGGATGGTGTCTGGCATATTTTGTCTCAACTTTACCACCCAGCATCAAAAATGGTGCAGCCAAACAAGCTGTATAGGCATTAAAAAACGCCTGGACAAAACAAGGTTCTCAGCCAGTACCTGCAACCCAAAGGTTACCTCTTTTCTTGTTCACTTACAGAAACACTCCTCATACCGTCACAGAGCGAATACCTGCTGAACTGTTCCTCAGACATCAACCATGTACCTTTTTGGTATTTCTCAAACTGGATTTGTCTGATACTGTCACAAAACAACTGCAACAGCAGAGTAGTCATGACAAGTCACCAAAGCCAGTACGGATCTTCCATCCTGGAGAGAAAAGCCAGTACGGATCTTCCATCCTGGGGAGAGGGTGATGGTTTGAGACTGCAGCCATCTCATGAGTCTTTGGATTCCTGGATTGGTGATTGAAAAACATGGACACTTGAACTGTGGAGTTTGTGTGGGACATCGCCTTGTTCACATATGTGTGGATCACCTGTTACATTCAAAGGTTCCAGCTAATAAAGCAGAAGATGTCATGCCTGAAGAGGTCAGTGACATGGAGAACTTTGTTCTGCCCATGAAATTCCACTGGAGCCTGTGCTGAATAATATTGGAACTCATGCTTCACTGGCAGTGATTGTTCCAGCCCGAAGATACCCTGTAAACGAGTGAAGAGCACCACAGAGACTTGACCTTAAAGTTTTATATACTGAACCTATGTCTCTGTGCAACGGGACTTGTTACCTGTTGTGTTACTATCAGCTGGGAAAAATAATCCCCAAACTTGTTCTTGAGTACCAAATAATCTACTTTGGCCCAGAAGTTAGGAAATGTTAATGTTGGATATTTTAGACAATGTTTCATCTAAGGGGGAGGGGAGTAGTATACATATATGTACATATAAAAAGTATTTGGGAAGTTGTTAGGACTGTAGTCCCTAGCTTTATAATTTGTAGTCTTCCTTTAGTCCCTGTCTTGCCCAGTGGGCACCCTTTTCTGTCGTCTACTTTACAGAAATAAAGATTGCCACAAGCAAGCTGCTCTGCACCTGAGTCCGTCTGTTCCAAACCCCGAGTTTACTACACACATGATTTCTAAAAACTAAAATAAATCAAGGCATGTTATCAGGATAATTTTGCAGTTTTATTCAATCCAACAGGTTTCGTCCTCACCAAAGAAACTAAGCTTATATTAATGATTTTTGGTTTTTAGTCCTCTGCCTCTTTTTAGTGCAAGTATGAAATAATGGTCTGTCAAGCAGAAAACCAGGCATTTGCCACTCTTCTAGTTGATAGATGCTGCTCCACACGATTTTCAGAGTGCAAGGCTCATTTTATTAAAGTGATCAAAATCTCCAGTGCACAGTTAAAACATGGCCCAGTACCTCAACGTTTCACGCTTTTGCGTTTTGTCAAGAGACTGATGAATAATGGGCCGTCACAGTCGGGATGGTGCAAAATGTGCGTGTTGTGCCACCAACCAAGACTGCTGTACTCAACTGGTGGTGCACATCACAGGAGGGAGAGGCCCCCCCTCTGTCAGTGTAATGTAGTGCAAATTGCCATTCCACTCAGATTGCACCTGTTAAGACCAGCATGTGCCCCCAAATGTGGTATCAGCTGGCTCGTGTTGAAATGCACAAAGGAGCCAAGCATGTTGGCATCCTGCTGAGAAGTCCCACTCCACCTCCAAAGTCATTGACTCCCCACTGGTCCAGCGGTCCCCCCACCATCTTTCCCACTAATCAATAGCCCTAGCGGCTCAGTGACTCCATCCTCCTATAACTCTGCATCAAGATTTCCTGGTGATTCAGTGTTTCACTGTAAATAGCTGATTCCTAACTGCCCCGATAGCCCAGCATGCTACCATGCAGGTGACCTGGGTTGCAATGTGGACTCTGGTCACTCACATTGGGAGGCAGGTCAGGCAGGGGTAGCTGCTGCTTGGCACTGTGCCTTGATTGGGAAGGGCTTGCAGTAAGTTCGGCACCACAGAGACTCCTGCTGTTGGGCCAGGGAGCTTGTTCCTTCCATAGGAACATGCCGCATAGATGAGGCCAACAGATGGCTACACCCACAGCAGGGGTGAAGGAGGAGGGGGGATGTGGAATGAAATTCCATTCTCCACTGTGGATGATGGCTGCCATTAAGTCCAGACCCTACTTCACACAACCCCTCCACCCGCAACTAGACCCAGATCTGGTCACGGGGAGGATGGTCCTACTCAGAACCCCTTGCTACGGAGGGAGGAATTATGGGAGACTGCAGTAGCAGCGGGTAAGTAGAAGATGGGGCTAGATGGAACAGGAAGTAACCTGAAGGAACTGTGAGCTGGAGGGGAACATTTGTATGGGGCGGGGGGACTGCTAATGCCTGACGCTCTCATTCTTGCAGCCTAGTTACTGCTTGTATCTAGCAGGTGGTTAACAAGGCCTGTCGTAAATGAGTGAGAGTGTGCCTGCAGGGATCATGATGAATTTTATTTATTTATTTTTTTTGCACTGGTCCAGCCTGGAAAGTGGCATCCAATTTGCACAGCCACCCCACCCCGATATTTGCACTGGCCTGTTCCTGAAAGTGCTATGGGATGCAGAGTGTCTCTCCATACATTTATATTTAAAATTCTTCCCACCACCCTCCCCTTGTATGTCCCCCTTGTCAGTCACTCACCCTACCCATCTCAGCCCCACCACCCTCCCCTCCCATGTCCCCCTTGTTAGTCAGCCACCCCACCCATCTCAGCCTTGTCACCCTCCTCACCCATGTCTTTTTTTTTTTTTTTTGGTCAGCCACTTGCCACATCCCACCCATCTCTGCCCTGCCACCCTCCCCATCCATACAGAAATTCAACCATCAGCTGACTGACTTGCCAGCAGAGTCAAAGTTTGTACTGCAGCATGTGTTAGTGCATTTGCTGTTTGTGATGCCAGGCTGGCTGGCTGCTCTGGGATCCATCAGATTCATTCCCTTCCAGATCAGGCAAATATTTTTTTTCTTTTAGTTTGCTCAGCTGTCTGTCATGTCTGATTAATGTTTCTCACTGAGAGAGGGAAGGAGAGAGATCCCACGGTCTTGTTTACTGCTACCATTGTTTGTTTTTTTTTTTTCCCTGCATCCTACTGCTTTAAGGCTTTGTAGTTTGTTTTTGTTTGTAAATAAACTCAGAAGATGTGTGCCGCGGGACTGATGTAATGATGGGTGGCAACTGTGAATCGCATCTCTCTAAACAAACAATGAGCAGGGGAGGAATTAATTTAAAACACTGACTTGAGCTTTAAAGTGTCTATGTTTACGCATGTTGTCTGTAGCTTATTTGTTTATTTCTAAGGGCTGTTGTGTTGCCCTGGCAGTCCATGCTCTGGAAACATTCTCTTGGCCTTGTTTACTGCCTTATTACATTGCACATGTTATTTTATGTGATCAGATATAATAAGCCCCAGATCCCCCTCTTCCTTTGCCTGCGACACCAACTCTCTCCCCTTCCCCATCCTGTATTCTGTTCTTGGGTTTTTTGCTCCTTGTGTGCATGACATTGCCCTTCTTCACATTGAACCACAGCAGCCATACCCAGGACAGCCTCTTCAATGTCTCTAAATCCTTCATTACCATTATTCTTTCCTGGCTATTCGCCCTTCCGCAGCTTTTTGTGTCATCCGCAAAGAGGAAACTCCTGTCCTGGATATCGCCTGTGTCAAAATGAATGTGTTGAAAAGCACCAGCCCCCGAACTGACCCCTGCAGCATCCCACTAGTGACAGTCACTTCTGAAAATGTCCCTTTGATCACCACTCCTCCCCCAAAAAAACACGTTTCCAACCAGATATCTAGTTTCTAACCTAAGGTCTGACAGTTTCTTAACTAGCCTTCTATGCAGAACAGGAACAGTCGAATGCCTTACTAAAGTCCAGATCCTCTACAACCTGATCTCTGTCAGGGCCTGACCCTGCATTGTGTGAGTGGCCCATCCTCCCCCTCCCCCACACTTGTAAATGCAGAACAAAAGTTCTTGTTCAGTATGTCTGCTTTACCCTTATCAGTTTTCAATCAGAGCTCCCCCTATTCAGCCTTAGAATCCCTTCCCTGGCTTTTTGTTTCTCCCTCATATAGAGGAGGAAAGCCTTGCCCTTCTCTCTCACTCCCTCAGCTTTCTTGAGCTTGGCTTCTGTTTTCACCTCCCCCATGATCCTGTTTGCCTCTTCTGTTTTCATCTGTTTGGTTAGCTTTGCAATGTTTGAAAGCCTCCCTCTTCTTCACCGCCACTCCTACTTCCCTCATTTACTGAATTGGCTTCCTTCTCTTCTTGTTCGTCACCACCTTTTTTACATGGATGTTCATGACTTCTTAACCAGATGGCTTCATGGACTGGTAGCGGGTTAAGGAGCCTTTCACCTCTAGGTTACTGGTTCAAATCCAGCACTAGTCATTACTGGCCGAAAGCCATTATCACCTGAGTGCTGTTCAGTGGCCTGTATGAAATTAGTTTGGTGGGCTGTCCAATTACCAATGGGCAGGTGTCCACTTCATAGAGCCACCAGCACAGTTGGTACTACTTGGCACCCTTGTTGGTAGTCTCACATGAGAGGTCAAGGACTGATTGGACATGGAGTCTGAACTGCCCTCTCGCCTGCATGGTGGTCCCTCCATAGCAGGGCAGAGGTACATTGCCAAGGCAGTGTGGGAAAGCTTTGCACTGTGATCACCTGTGATGTACCTGTCATGTGGATAGGCAGAGGACTTAGATTCCAGTGCTGTCAGTCTAGCAACTTTCACAAGTACTAAATTCACACAGAAACAAACAAAAAAAATCTTTAAAAAAAAGATGTTGGTGACTTCTTCTAAACCCTCCCTGATTGCAGTCCACTTACTGTCTACCTCTATTGGCAGCTTCACCCACTCTAACCGAACTCTGAATATTTCCCCCAACCTGCTGAAATCAGCCCTCCTGAAATCTAGCACCCTGATCCTAGAACTGGTGTGGTCAGCCTCCAGCACTAAATTGCCCATACTGATTGTCATTGTTCCCCAGCGGTTCCTTTACAGTAACCTCCTAGACAGTCTCCCTGTTCGTAAGGATTAGGTCTAGGATTGCTCCCTCCCTTGTTTGTTCTCCAATGCATTGTGCAAGGAGTCCATCCTGGAATGGCTTCACCAACCCCTGGCTCCTGGCGCTTGATGCTACTGGGACATTTCCAATCCACATCTGGCATGTTCAAGTCCCCCATTAGCAGTACTTGATCCTGGGCCGCTGCCATCCTGATCTCTTCCCCCATTATACCATCCTCTATCTCCTTCTGATTTGGTGGGCCTGTAAGGGACTGCAACCCTGATTACCCCCTTCTCCTACCTGCGGATAGTTTCATCCAAAGGGTCTCAATGGTGGTGCCCCCTTCAGGTCCCTCTCCTCTGGGGGCTTTGATGTCTTACCTGATGTGAAGGTCTGTCCTGTCTTTCCTGAAGAGGAGGGTGTAACTAGGAATGACAAGTTCCTGGTCATTGTGCTGCATTGCCCTTCTTTCCATCATGGCTAATAGGACCAACTGAGCCTCGGTCACCAGCACCTGGAGGTCACACGTTATTCTCTAAGGAGAGTTGAGACTGTGTGAAGAAGATCGTCAGAGAGGAGTTGAACTTGGAAGGGTTATTAAACATCTAGCTATTGTATATAGTTGAAGGATTTTTGGTTTTCTGGCTGCTGTGGACTATGGTATTCCTGGGTGCGGTGAGACATGCCGGATTGACTAGAGAATCAACCTTTTCGGCATAGTGAACAGCTGACCTGACCCATCGGGGTGCTTGGTTGTGGGACTCGCGGCTACATGGAGAACCTCGGCTTGATCCTGCTGGGTAGCCGGCGAGTTAGCCTGGGTGTTTTCTAGTCTCTCCACGGGGTCATCTGGTGGGTAGACCTTGTAGTGTTTCATGGTGGGGGCCATGGTTCCTCCTTCCTAGCCCCTGGTTGGGGATTTTCAGGATCAGGTGTGCTGAAGAGTTGAGTGGAACAGTCTTATTGATACCTCTGATACTAGCAAGAGGATTTTCACAAACTATTCTCCGGAATACGGTCAGACAATTCATTTTACTTTCTGGTTGTTCTGCATTGCCCCTTTTATCGTGAGAGGGTTGAGAGGTCATTCAAAAACTTTGGTTCAGATATTTTTTAAACTTTCATCGGGAGTGAGAGTCCCTTACTGAATTTGTTAGTCCCTGGTTGTGAGAGGACCTGGGGACTGAAGATCTGTTTGTTTTATGTTTAGTCTGACTGTAGTCTGTGTTGCCTCACAAACTCTCTGTTTGGATGCCTGGCCTTCTCTTTTCCACTAAAACTGTTTTTAGGATTTATTAGGAGTATTTTTATGGTTTGGTTTATTTATTAAAGGGTTTTGGATTGGGTGGGATTGGGATTTTCCCTCTAGTGAGAGTAGAGGGGGTCGTTCATTTGTTTTTATTCTTTTCCATTTTTTTTTTAATTTTTCTTTCTTAGATTTTGTTATTTATTAGTTATAAGTTTTAGTGTTTAAGTTGTGTTTAACTTCTGCTGATTGGTTTTAGAAATATTTCAACAGCATGTGTTGGGGCCGAGTTTCTGTGGGCAGGCACTATTCCCCCTCCAGACTGAGGAACCTGCGCCCCATCAACAGCCCCCTGTTGCAGCCTGAGGTCTATCGGTGTTGCTGGGCCCTGGAGATTGCTCAGAGGAGGTGGAGGGAGAGGCGGGTCCTTCAGCCGGGGGGGTGAGCGGAGCGAGCGGAAATGGGGTGGTGGGGTTAGGGAGATGCCCTGGGGCGAAATGGGTCCAGGATAGGGGTCCGCGATACCTGGTTCCCATATCCAAGGGCTCCACTGATGGTGGGCAAGTCATCCGCTCCTCCAAGGCCTCTTATCCAACCCAGGTGGTGTTATGCAATGCCAGGTCTATAAAAAAACAAGACAGCAATTATTGCTGATCTTGTTGAGTCATCTGACCTGGCTTGCAACACCGAGACCTGGCCTGATGAGAATGCTGGCCCCATTATGGCATCAGCTATTCCGGCTGGGTACTCTGTGATTCACCGCCCGAGATTGGATCATGGGGGGGGGGGGTCGCCATCTGTTTTAGATCAGAATTGGACCTTCTGGAGGTTCCAATGGTATTTCCTGGATTCTTTGAGTGTAGGTGTAGGCTGCAGAATTCTACTTGTCTACCATCCACCCGGTGACGAGAATGTTTTTCTGCGGGAAGTAGCAGACTTCGTTGTTGACCTGGTGTTGGAGCCCTCCAGGTGGTTGGTCCTGGGGGACTTCAGTGCCTGGATCAATGACGAACTCTCGCATTTTGGTCAAAACTTCCTCCAACTTATGAATTTGTTGGGCTTCACACAGGTTGGTACCGCTGCTACCCATATTCAGGGTCACTCATTGGATCTTGTGTTTACCTTGGGGATAGAGATCATCGTACTGGTGGTGGAACCAGTTGAGTGGTCTGGCCATCACTCCATAAGGTTCAATTTTATGCCCCCCCCCCTTTGAGATCAACCTCTGTGGAGATGATCCAGTACCGCCCTTCAAGGGGTGTTACCACTGAAGGTCTGATGGCGATGCTGGATCTATTGAGTTGGCCTGTGAAGTGCTTAGAACCAGATGCCTTAGTAGTGCACTATAATAATATGGTGCTGAAGGCTCTGGATTCCATAGCTCCTGTCCGGGTTCGCCCCCTCTCCCTCCGCCCTCAGCCCTTTTGGTTTGATGGGACATTGAGGGAGCTGAGGAGAGTGGGGTGAAGATTGGAACGTTGTTGGCGGAAGTCCGGCCTTGAAAGTGACAGGCTTGGATTGATCGCCCATTATTTGGACGATCAATCAGAAATCTCTTGTAAGGGCCCGCTTGCGACTCCGGCGAACCGGGTTCGGGAACGGACCCGAGTCGTCGGAGGGCTGGCTAGGGGGAGAGGGATCGAGCGTCCTATGGACTGCTCTCCTTCTCTGGGGGGAGGGTCGGGGCAGCATCCAGAGCATTGGGGACCCCTGGCGGAGGCTGGGGGCTCTCGCGCTGCCGCGCTTACACCGGGGGGAGGAGGCAGGGAAGACGCTGGCGTCATTGCACGTCCCGCCTCTGGGAGGGAGAAACTAAGGAGGAAAAAGAAAGGAGGGAGAGGTCCTCCGTCTAGGTGAAGCCTCCCCGGGGGCTTCAATTCACCCCTGCTGCCGCACTCCCAACTAGTTACTGGTTCCGTGCCGCGGCCCCGCCTTCCGGGGGGAAAGCTGGGGGTGACTGGGAGGGGCAGCAAATGGGCAGGTGGTGGGAGCTCCGGGGGGCCGTGACTAGGCTGAAGGAAGACGGAGGACCTCCAAAAAAAAAAAAAAATCTCTTGTAAGAAGGCAGAGTTCCTGTCCAGGGAGATTACTGCATCAAGGAATCGACCAGCTCTGCTCTTTCGGACTGTAGACAGACTGTGCAATCCAGCCTGCCTGCAGGGCCGTAGAGCCTTTTCACAATTAAAGTGTGACGAGTTTGCTCAGTTCTTTGATGATAAGGTGCAAACGATCAGGGCGGACATCCACACAACGCGGTCAAATGAGCATGGCAGAGATTGATGCGTGGTTACAGACCCTCGGTCTGTCTGGACAGACTTTGACCGGCCAGCGATCATGGATATCATGAAGATCATCCAGAGCCTGCGGCCGACTTGCTGTAGTTTGGATCCTGGCCCCACGCACCTCCTTATGGGTTGTGTGGAGGTGATCGGGCCAGTCCTTGCTGAGATAGTCTGGTACTCATTGGATCGAGGGGTGTTCCCAGAGTCCTTGAAAGAGGCTGTTGTGACACCCCTCTTGAAGAAACCTTCCCTTGACCCAGACTGTCTTGCAAACTACAGACCGATCTCTAACCTGCCCTTTCTGGGTAAAGTTATTGAGAAAGTAGTCTCGCTACAGCTCAATGACTTTCTTACCACCCATGGAATCTATGATCCTCTCCATTCCGGTTTCACAAAGAGGCATAGTACCGAGACAGCGTTGGTTCGGGTACTTAATGACCTCCTAATTGCGAGAGTTCGGAGGTGCCGTTCAATCTTGGTTCTCCTTGATCTCTCTGCTGCGTTTGACATCGTGGACCATGGATGTTGTTGGAACGTCTGTGGCTTATCTGTGGACTGTCTGGGACAGTCCTCGGATGGTTTCACTCTTTCCTCACGGGCAGATTTCAGAGGGTAGTATCAGGAATCTTTTCCTCTGCTCTCTTTGTGCTGCCCTGTGGGGTGCCACAGGGTTCTGAACTTTCCTCCATGTTGTTCATGGTGTATATGCTACCGTTGGGAGACATTATTAGGTGTTATGAGCAGAGTTTTCACTGCTATGCAGATGATACTCAGTTCTGCATGTCCTTTGTAGCCGAACAGAACTACGCATTTATGGTCTTTAACAACTGCCTTGCTGAGATTCAGGACTGGATGTGTGCCAACTGGTTGAGGCTGAATCCAGATAAGACTGAGGTATTGGTGGTGGACCCTGGTCACCGCGCAGAGAAGTTGACTCCTGGATTCCCCTCCGGCCTTGTGCTAGGGGGAACCAGTTGAGACCTTCTGAACAGGTGCGAAATCTGGACGTAATACTTGACTGTGAGCTGACACTTAAGTCCCAGGTGTCTGCCATTGTCAAGTCCTCGTTTTACCATCTGAGGAATATAGCCTGGATAAAGCACCTTGTTCCACGCGATGACCTCTCTGTATTAGTTCACGCCTTTGTTTCCTCGCATCTAGATTACTGTAATGCTCTATATCTAGGGTTACCGGGGGTAGACCTCCGCCGCTTGCAGCTGGTGCAGAACGCTGCAGCCAGGTTGTTGACAGGGCTACCAAGAACTTGCCATATCACGCCTGTTCTGCGCGAACTGCAGTGGCTGCCGGTGCATTGGAGGATTACCTTCAAGGTCGCATTGCTGACCTATAAGACCCTACATGGACAGGGACCAGGCTACTTGCAAGATCTCCTTTGGCCCTACCGCCCTCTCCGCTAACTCCGTTCCACAGACGAGGGATTGCTAGAGATTCCCAGGGTTCGTCTTCAGTCTCCTGGGGCCAGAGCTTTTTCTTTTGTGGCTCCAACCCTGTGGAATTCTGTACCTCGTTGGATTAGGGAGTGCCCGTCCACGGAATCCTTTAAGGCTTCTTGTTTACATCGGCCTTTGATTAGTTTATATTTTGCTGTCTTTTTAATTGTTTAATTTTAACTTTTATTTATTACTGATGTTATGTTTTTATGTACTCGCGCTTTGGTATTTGAAAAGCACAATACAAATAAATTATGATTTGATTTGATTTGAAGCTTCTGACACACCACTTTCCAGAAAGCCTGCTGGCTCTTCCTTCCTGTATTGCTCCCCACCCTCCGCTCCCTTTCCTCATGATCCCCTTGCTTGTTCCCTACCTTCTGCCCCCTCTGCAGGTACCATGCATCCCTTCCCTTGATCCATGCACTTCTGCTGCTCTTGCATAGCAAGTCCATTCCCATTTCACCCCAGTCTTACCCCCCCCCCAGCCCTCCATTTCAAGCCTGTTTCACCCTCTTCACTGTGTTCACCTTCACCCTGTTTGATCCTTGTCTGTGTTGGGAGGTGGTCAGTTTTTCCCTCCTTGCTTGTGTAGAGGTGTTCCTAGCCTTGTCTGCATTGCCTCCCCCTTTGCCTATTTTAACTGAGATATGATGGTGAGCTGAAAACGTCTGCCCTAACACCATATTGCCCTCTCATTGGGGTGCAGCCCATCCCTATTAAATATCTGCTATTCCCAGTCCCCCCAGCACTGAAACCCCTCCTCCCTACACCATCCATATAGTCATGCATTTAGTTGAAAACTCCTGCATTGCCAATTTCTCCAACATATGCCCTCAGTAGTTGCAACTTTATTGCTGGTGCTAACTAGCATGTTAGCAGGTATGAACTCAGTTTGCATCCTCTAGAATCCTGCAAATTAATCTTCAGTATGACAGTCATGGTGGTGATGGGGGCCTCTCCACCCTGAAGCTAAGTAGGCCCTCTGAGTATAGTGCGAAAGGAATGCTGGCACAACAGCTGACACCCTCTGCCTGTTTTACACCACAACCCTTTGTGATTGAGAATGGGAACCCAAGAATTGTCTTGTTCCTGTCCAGGTTGTAGTCACTCAAAATGCAGCTGTCAGGTGGTGGTTATGTTGTTTTAAAAAATGATGTCATTTTTAAACTACAGATATTATGGTTTACCTTGGCTTTTAAAATTTTTGAAACCTGTAAACTTGTTAACTGTAGGCCAGCCTAGTGGCGCTGAGGGTTGAGGCACTGGATGCCACACCTCGTGCCACGCTGGCGACCCAGGTTTGGGAACGGGCCTGGGACATAAGGGGAGGGTTGGGCGGAGGGAGATGGTGGGAGTGGGATTGAGCAGCCGTGAGGTAGCTCCCCTCCCCGCCATATGACTGCCACCAGGAGGAGGTCTGGTGGCAGTGTCAGGTGGGGACGATATGATGGGAGGGTGTTGCGGGAGCGCAGCATGCGTCTGCTTCCACATGTGTGCATCCCCAGTGGGGGTGGGGAGAAAACAGAGCTAGCAGGCTCCATGATGGACCTGACTGCGTTCCCGGTGATTGGGGGTGCAGACCGGGCTGGATGCGGGGAGCCAAAGCCCTGACTGCCAGCTCCCGAAAAAATAGGGATAAAAAGCTATATGGGGAAAAAAAATGTGTTAACTGCAGGGTAGTTATGTGTTCATATTTGTATTCATATACGTCTTTTCAGAGGGGAGAAATGAGCTGAGAAATAAAACCATAAAGCCTTGTACCTGAGCTGCAGTTCGTGGTAGGAGAGCTACTCTTGACATTACTTTCTTGAAAACTTAAGCTGAGAACTGTCAAGCTATGTTATTTTTAACCTAGCCAGATGGTCTTTTATTAATGCAGCATGTATTTTTTCTGTCTCTCTGTGTGTGTGTGTGTGTGTGTGTGTGTGTGTGTGTGTCGCGTGCATGTGTATTTCTACAATGTAGGTGAATGTCAAATATTACAGATAAACAATTTATTTTAGCCACTGATGAATTCTAAATGAAGATAAATCAGTTACAGTGTCTCCTCATACTAACATACTATTTGCCAGCAGATTAGGCCTTACGGTCTATCAAGTCTGCTCGAACTTTAGATCCTTAGCTGGGTGCCGAGACCCTCCCATCCCTTGTGCTCCAGAAACCCGTATCATCCATCCCCACCCCCCTGGGACAGGCCATCATCTGATACATCCACTTTCTGTGTCTGTCCCATCCTCTCTTGAAGCCCTCCACTGTGGATCTCTGAACTAGCTCACCAGGCAGTGCATTCCAAAGGTCCACCACCCTCTCAGTGAAAAACCTCCTCCTCTTTCCCCTCACCCTTCCACCTTCCAACTTCAAACCATGCCCTCTGGTGATACCTCCCTGCTTTAGTCTAAAGATCCCCTCCATGTTTACCCTATTTATTCCCTTGAGGTACTTGAAGACCTCAGTCATGTCCCCCGTCTCTCCTCTCCTCCAATGAAAACAGGCAGAGCTCCTTAAGTCTGTCCCCATACGTCAAATCCCCTAGCCCTCGTATCATCTTTGTTGCCCTCCTCTGAACCCTCTCCAGGAGCTGTATGTCCCTCTTCAAGTGTGGTCTCCAGTACTGTACACAGTACTCAAGGTGTGGTCTAACCAGTCCATTGTACAGCGGCAGAATCACTTCCTTGCTCCTAGAGGTGATCCCCCTTACGATGCGTCCCAACATCCTGTTTGCCTTGCTAGCCGCTCTCCTGCACTGCTCAGAGTTATTCATACATGCATCCACCATGACCCCTAGGTCTTTTTCCCCTATTGAGGCCTCCAGCGCCTCCCCTCCCAGGGTGTACCTGTGTTTAGGGTTTCCCACCAAGATGCAACACCTTGCACTTGGTGATATTGAAATTTAATTTCCATGTGTGAGCCCAGCTTTCCAGGGTGTCCAGGTTCCCTTGCAGGGCCAACCTCCCCTCTTCTCCCTCAACTACTGCTCCCATCTTGGAGTCATCCACGAAGAGACTCATTTCACACCGTATACCCTCCCTGATGTCTGATATGTATGCATTAAACAGGATCGGACCCAGGACCGAGCCCTGCGGTACCCCACTACCAACCTCTCTAGGGTTCAAGAGCTCCCCACAGACCACTACTCTGAGTGCGTCCAGCTAGCCAGTTTTCAATCCATCTGACCATCAAAGGGCCTACTCCTAACCCCATCAGTTTCTCCACTAGACCATTGTGGGACAGAGTCAAACATGCTGAAGTCCAAGAATAATACATCCACAGGCTTACCCCTGTCCAGTTCTGATGTTACCCATTCATAGAACTCCACAAGGTTGGTTTGACATGATCTACCTGGCACAAACCCATGTTGCCGACTATCCAGACCTCCCACCTCCTCCAAGTACACCCCCAATCGTTCCTTTAGTATACTCTCCATTAATTTTCTCACTACCGAGGTCAAACTGATGGGTCTATAGTTACCTGGTACTTCCCTCGACCCCCTCTTTATGGATTGGTACCACATGTGCCTCTCGACAATCCCTAGGTACCCTCCCTGTCTCAAGTGACCTGCTGAAAAGCTCCACCAGGGGTGCAGCCAGTATGTCCGCCAATTCCCGTAGTACCCTCGGATGAATGCCATCCAGCCCATGAGATTTCTTTCTTTAGGGCCTTGAGGGCTAACCACACCCTTTTGACGGAGATAGCATCATCCATCCCCTCTACCTTACTGGCCTTTTTATCCTTACCCAGATGTGACACCCCTGGGGTACCTCTCTCTCCTTCTTGCTCCATTTCTGTTGCTCCCCTGATCCCACTTACTGACGTTTCTATCCCCTTCGTGCCTTGCTTTGTAGATATCCCATCCCCCTTCCTAGTGAACACAGAGGCAAAGTACTCGTTAAATACCTCTGCCTGGTCCCTCGCCTCTTCCACCCACCCTCCTTCTGATCTCAATCTGCTGAGATGGCCTTTAGTTTTTCTCTGCTCTCCAATGTACCGGAAGAACCCCTTTTCCCCTCCATGTATCCCCTGTGCCAGCCGCTGCTCTTTACTGGACTTTGCTCCCCTCACCATACGGGTGACTTTTCTAGATGCAAGCTGGTACATTTCCTTATCCCTATCCCCTCTTGTTGTTTTATATTTTTTGTAGGCCGCCTTCTTTTCTCTGACTGCTACCTGTACCTCACTGGACCACCAGCATGGTTTATGTGACCTTGCTCCCTTACATTTCAACTTAGCGCAGATCCTGACTGCCTCATGAAGTCCCCTGCTTATGACCTCCCATCTCCTTTTCCACACTTGTCATTGAGGTGATCCCCATCAAGTGATCCTTGAGAATATTTCCCATGCCCATAAAGTCTGCCCCGAAGTCCACTGCCAGTGTCCTAGATCTCACCCCTCCCCCATGCTTATTTGAAACCAGACAGTATTGTGGTCGCCCCAGTCAGGGGTCTTGTACAGCCATGTTCCTTACCAGATCCCCATCTGCCAGAACCACATCCAGGACATGCCCTCCCTTGTGGGCTCCATCACATGCTGTGTTAAGAACACATCCTGGAAGCCATCCAGCAGCCTCTGTTCCTTGGCCACCTTAGAGGACATGGTTCCCCAGTTTGTACCTGGCATATTAAGGTCCCCCATCAACACCACTCCTTCCCTTTTGGTCCACACTGGGCAATGATGTTGTCCAGCAAACCATCTCTCGAACATCTTTCATCCCAGGGAGCCTATATGCTACACCCAGCTTGACCTTATCTCCTGCTGAGGATCGTGGGTGACCCATAAGGCCTCCACGTTTCCTCTGCCTCTTCTACCCTAGCAATTTCTATGTCATCTCTAATGAACATAGCCACTCCACCCCTCTGCCCTCCTTTCCATCCTTCCCTGAGCATAGTGTACCCCCGTCGTTTAGGTACCAGTCATGGTTTTGTTGGCCCACGTTCTCGTGACCGCCGCCACATCCATCCCCCGAACAGCATGGCTCTGGAACTCTGGCAACTTGTTTCCCAAGCTCCTGGCATCTTACTAGCACCAACCCCCACCCTTATCCCTGGTCCTCTTTGTCGAACCCCACCCAGATTCCTTATACTTCCATCCTCCCTCTGCTCCTCCTGAAACCTCCATCCCCAGTCTGTTTCCCCCCCCATTGGGCGTGAAGGCTACTCCCCTCATCTGGAGGAGAGGGCTTCTGGTCAGCCCCTTCCTTATCCCTCCCCTCACAAGTTTCAACCCCACCTTTCTTGTATGTAGTCAGCCATCCCCTGTTTAAGGACTTCCTTCCCTAATGGGGCAAGATGAAACCTGTCCTTGGCATATAGTCCCTTATCCTCCCAAACTGCATTCCAGTTTCCTAACACCCCCAACCCACTCTCTTCACCCCACTTCCTGAGCCAGTCATTTAACCTCTGTGAGCTTCATTTTTTTCTCCACTGAGGCCTTTGGTACTGGCAAATCATCTGTTTATTGTCCTCCCATTTGAATTAATGGGATAAGCTATTGCACATGAAGACATCTTAGTAAATCTGTTTTCACGTGCATCGGTCTGTAAATGATCAATATTCCAAGTTCCACATTCTGTGAGCAAGAATTTTGAAAGAGGAGTGCTCATTCAGTTAACTAAAACGAATGACTGGTCTTTCAGTCAGACATTGTCACAAAGTCCCCCCTCTTCTGTTTAGCAAAGAAAAAATAAAAAAAAAATTATTTCCTGTAATATTAAACTTGTCTTGTCAGTTAATGACAGATATGATTGTCATGTTTAATTGAATGTGTAAAATATTCATATCCAAACCACAAATTAATTAATTAAATGAAAAAAATGCAGACATGTTGATGTGGCACATTCTCACAAAGTGATTTTGGACTGTGTCATAGAGAAGTACCACGGTTAAAAGAGATAATTTCTGGATTTCAAGTTGTTTTATGTAAACTGGCTGAAAATGCAGGAATTAGTTTTCAAGTCAAGAACAGTAATCAGCTTTGGCCTTGGTGATGCACACCTGATCTGAACCTAAGGGTTTAAACAGCCCTACAAGGGAGAGGTCCAGCAGTGTGGCTGTAATGTCTTGTGCTGTCAACTGGGAGATGCAGGGTTTTTGTGAACAGACCTGAATGTTAGGCTCCTGTGCCTATGGAGGCTGAATGTGTTGCACACTTGCGGTGGGGACTAACTAACTAGTGAAAGTTTTTTCATCTAGCAGATAAGCAGCATTGGCACTGGCTCATTTATCTTGCACTCTGGTCAGAGGAAATATATCCAAAAGCATCCCTTGTCAATGGAATGTTTTTCTGCATTTGGTATCTTGCATTTTTATTCCTAGCTACATGTAGTTGAAAACAATTTCATAAGGCAATAAGACTCAAGTTTTGTCTGCCCCATATATTTCTCCCAGATAGCCTTTTCATGCTGCAGCTATAGATCTTGCCACAAGGGGTCACTGTACATCCACAACTGTGGCACTTAGACTATGGATCTTAGATGAGCCTGCATTAATCCAAAGAAAACCTGCTGTTTGACTGGGGCTTTCTAAAGGAACGTCACTGGAGCACTGATTTCCATCTTCTTCATCTATTATTGTTCTTTCAGGTTATTTTGTTGTAGAACTCAAAGCAAGATAACCATGGAAGTGGGGTCCTTTTTAATGCAGATATTTGCTGTTTTGTAGTCTGTAGGTCCTGGGCTTTGTATTTGAGACCAAGTAAACTTATCCTGACATGCAGATACAAAGAAACTGGGTGCAACTGTAATTTAAAACTCTGATCCACAGATTCTGTATTTGTAAGTGTGCAGTTTAATTGCTGGTGTGTTAATACTTGAAGTACATTCTTTATTTGCATACAAGCAGAATGCATGAAATTGTTTTTCTGAAACTACATTTATTTACCTTGGTCTTCTGATTGAGTCCTTCGTTGGATGCCGCCAGTGCTGTTCTCTGTTTGAGGAGCTGCTATGATCCAATACTGCATTCAGGCCCACTGCTACTATGATCCTCCCCCCTTCCCATGGCTTGTCACTTCGGAGGGGGTTCTGCCCTTCAGTTTTTAGGTTGTGATCCCTGTAATGTAGTCAACAGTGCTTGTTTTGGGTGTGTGTATATTGTGGGGGTGGGGGGGCCTAAGGCCATCTGTGGGGGTTAAAGGAGTAAGCCAGCAAAGATGGACATGGGGGGTGAGCAGAGAATCATTAGCTTAGTTGGTGTCTGATTTTTTTTTTTTTTTTTTTTCCAGTCAGCTACTTGCACCAGTCCTTTCCTTTCCCTCATGTTCGCTAAACTGTACTGCCACCTCTGGTTGCTTATGTAGTGGTAACCCATCAGGAGATCTCCCACCTTGGAGGAGAAGAGTGCCCTCGTGGATGCTCCTTTCACCTCCTGCTGGATTGCCACAGTGTCCTGGGCTTGAAAGACAAGCCCATGTCCCCAGCAAGGCAGTGGCGGCTCTACACCAGGGCCCACCAGGGCACGTGCCCCGGTAAAAAAAAAAAATGCTGTGCCCCATATGGTGCAAAGCTTCCCCCATAGTAACAATATATCAGTGCCCTGGCTGCCATCGGTTGTGCCCCAGCTGTGCCCTGGTAACCATTTGTGGCTAGAGCCGCTACTGCAGCAAGGTAAGCAGTGCTGTGCTAGCAGCCTGCAATGAATTAACTTAGAACAATCTCAGTTTCACTAATCTTTTTAGGACGTCTGTTAGGACACCTCGGCTGACTTATGTACATTAGGGTTCCATCTACTACATGTTTGTTTCTGAAAAAGCAAAAAAAAAAAAAGAAAAACTTTATTCTATTTATCCCATTCATTTTCCTATGCCCAGATCATTTTGGTCTCATTTTTAAGTCTCCTTCTGTATCAGTGTTACCTCCAACTCTGTATATCACATAGTTGCTACATATAGAAATGTGTGTGGGGTGAATTATACACAGCTGAGCTGTGGGATGCTACATAAACCTCTGAGAGCTAAACTTGAGGGGTTTATAAGCATTCCATACTGAGGGTGTGTATAAACTTTGAGTTTTGTTCACCTTCCCATGTTTTGGTTTATATAATTTCTGGGAATTTTGGAAACTTTTTTTTTTCCCCTCTGGAGAATTTCATTATGTTCAACAGTGGCCAGCTTGATCACTAGATGGTGCTGCTGTGCACGCTGTGGGTGCTTAGGTACTTTTTTTCACAAGGATGGTAAAGGTGCCACGAGATTTGCTTGTCAGGGAGTTGTCCTTTCCGGACACCTGTGCTACCCCACTCGTTGCACTTAGTTATTCTTCCATGTAAGTCCCTTTAAGTCACTTTTCCCATATAGATTTAGTATTCTAACACCCTCAGGTGAAATTCTGAGTAAAGTAAGTGAGGGGATGCTGTCTGGATTTAAACCCACACCCTCTTGTTTATGAGGCTGCAGACCTTTCCACTATACCACAAAGCTGACACATCAGTGAATGTGAGCTGTTTAGCTGTAGAGGTTAAAACCATGCCTGGAGGTTCCTGACAGAACAGTCTCATTCCTAAGAGGAGAATGTCATTCATGACAGGAGAATTTCTTAAAAGGAAAATCTCGTGACACCTTTACCATCCTACCACTTTGCTGTTTCTCTCTTGTACTATGTTTTAATTTTTTTACTGGCCTTGTTTTTTGCTTTCTTTTTTATTTTGTGTAGTCAGTTGCATAGAATAAGAGAATAGAATGGAAGTATGGCCATCTCATGCACTCGCAGCCATGGCTCACACTACCTGGGCATGCATGGTTACAGGCTATGCATGTCAGTGGAAGCATAAATATGTCTGCCTTGTTATTTAGAGGTCCAGGACACGCGCACATCAGCCCATCCAAGTAATAGGAGACTTCCATTCTACTCTCCTGTTAATTCTGTGGTCAGTTGTGGCAGCCGGAGCAGTTTGAGGCTGGGGCAATGGGGGGCATAGCCTTGCGGTAGTACTACTTAGAGTGCATGGTCAGGCTGAGGCATGACTTCTGAACCACAAAGGCACTTTCACTTTTTTCTTATGTGCTCAGGAACTGGAGTTTTAAGTTGCAGTTTTGAAACACTATGGCCAACTGACATGAGTAATTGACATGAAATTTTTACCCAGGAAGGAATGTGTGGGCAGAATTGATGCACTTTGTTTTTTGTACATTCTCTTTATACTGCCCCTCACTGCCCTCCCGGACTCTCTCCAGTGTGGTCACATGGCTTGACCTGTTTTCCAACCTCCTGAAGTCCCCAGCCTTACCTGCCCGGTGGGACCTGTCTCCTCTCCGCTCTCCCGACCGCCGACCCCCCAGCTCTGAGCCCCCCAAGGTGGGACCGCTGACTCCTCATGGCGCTCTATCTGTAATCTTATGGAGTGACTAGAGAATTAAGGGAGTACCGGATGGAGGCTGGTAGGGCCTGGCATGGGTGTGGGGCCATCCACTGGACCCACCTTTGCCTACCAAAGGCCAGGGCCATTTTCCTTTTTCTGTTCCTCCCTCCCTTTTTGGCTCAGATGTGCAATGCATCCCAGTGCGTGCATACACACATGTTCCTGCGCACACACACACAGGAGCGCAGCCGCAGCCAGTCCCCTGCCAGAGATCCCAAAGGGCTGCTGTACCCCCAGTCACCACTGGGAGTCACCAAGCCCAGGATCTACAACCCCCACCTCCCTTCCAGGAGAGGAGAGTAGTCCTAAGGACGCTCAATCCTTCTCCTCCCCCACCAAGCCCCAGCGATCTGAGTCCACTCCCAAATCCAGGTCACTGGTGTGGTGTCCAGCACCTCAACCCTCCATGCCACCGGGGCAAATGGTGCACTTTTTTCATTTATGAAACCATTAATGGAGTGCCAAGGTGAACTATGGCATGGCTTTTTCACTGGGGAAACTCTGTGCGTATTCCGCATTAAAACCAGCTGGTTATAATGGCAAATTATAAGCAAGTTTCCCTATGGGGGCTGGTGGCGCTGGAGGTTGAGTCGCTGGTCACTACACCTCATGCCATGCCGGTGACCTGGGTTTGGGAATGAGCTTGGACCGCCAGGGGTTGGCAGGAGTGAGAGAGGATTGAGCATCCGGAGGACTGCTGTTCTCTCTCAGGGGATGGAGGTTCCGTCACCCCACTCGTTGACTGCCCTCTAGTGATGGCTGGAGGGTAGTACGGGTTGGGAAGCATGCAACCATTGTCCTTGTGTCTGTGGGGAGGGGGAACAGGAGAAAATGCTAAAAAAGGGAGCTGATAGGCTCCATGATGGCCGGTCGCATCCCTTTGGCCCCTTCCAGCTTCTGGATTATGCCTGGTGGTGGTGGGGGGGAAGCCGGTGCTCCCCTCCCTGGCCCCACCATGGAGGAATTACAGGGGGTTGGTCAGAGCAGGGACACGTGGGCATGGATGATGAGCCCTCCGAGGGAGTGCCATAGCCACCTGCCAGGCTCCAAGGGATAAAAAAAAACCTCTTGGGGGGGGGGGGTTTCACTATGGGGAAAAATGGACTCCACTGATCATTGTATAGTAATGTATGGTGAAAAGTGACTCTAGGTATATCATATATCTCCCATATGACTACATATGCTCTGCAGACATGTACTAATTAAAGGGGGTTCCCTACTCACTCGACTGCTTTGAGTCCCTTGGTAATCCAGATATTTTCAGGCTTACCTTGAGGGCCTGTACTGTATTCATGTCCACTGTCTGTGCTGATAGGCTGTTCTATAGGTTCACCACCCTTTTAGAGAAGAAGTACTCCCTAACATTATCCCTAAATTTACTACCGCTGAGTTTCAGGGCGTGTCCCTGTATCTTGCTGGAGTACACGGATCAATCATCTGTCTGTTCAGTCTTGTCAGTACCCTTGAGTAGGCAGAAAATTGATATGTCCCCTCTTAGCCTCCTCTTCTCAAACATGAACATGTAAAAGGGCCACCAGCCTCTCCTCAGGAGAGCTTTTGCCTTCTGTATCCCTGTTAATTTCAGCAACCCTGTGTTGCACCCTCTCGACTGCCTCAGTGTATACTGTATAATAAGGTACATCCTCAAGGAACAAACATAATTGCTTTGGGGATCATAAATGTTGCCCACAGTGCCCATTTAAATAATATCTTTCTTACTAGAAAAAGTGTTGGAGCAGTACAGCAATTTGTAGTTGCCTAGCTTAAAATTCATGTAACAAATGTTTCTGTTATACACTATAAACATGTATACTGTATGTGGTTCTGCTGTCAAGCAGGGAAGTTAATATTTGATTAAAGAACCGAGCATGGACCTCTCTCTCTCTTTTGTTACCCAAATTTTAATTTCCATCATCTGTTTATTGATGTGAAAGGGTTCTGCCAGGCTGTTATTCAGAGGAACATGGAAAGGACACAGGGGTCTTGAAATGGAATCAAACCTACAGTAGCAGTCCATCCTCTGTCCTCATGACAGTTGGTTGCCCCTATTGCTATTGCTAATGCCTTTAACATCCACTTAACTGACCTGTCTGCCTATGTGATCTCCCCAGCTTCCTCTCCCAGTATAATGATTGTGAGCCCTTTCATCCACTGGGCTGGTCCAGTAAGATGGTTCTATTTATCTTAGACCTCCTCCATTCTGCTTGAGGGAGGTTAGTGCAGTTGAGGTCGGTAAATTGCTAAATACTATATCTGATGCATCAAGCCTAGGCCCCTAAACTTGCTGCATACAGGTTATCTGCCCCTTTAGCAAAACACTTAGGTCTGTTGCTCACTACAGGAATACTACCTGATTTATGAAAACTAGTTTATTTGGTGCCTATTTATAACAAGCATTTGTCAATGTCAGATGTTTCCTTGCATGGCGTATGTGGCAGGGGTGTATTGTGGCAGTTGAATCACAGCTTAAGGTTCCTAAACAATCCTCACTTGCTGCAATGCTTTGCAGGCTTTCCAAAATGCTGATGACATTATAATAGCCTTGTCATGCCCTGAAACCAGGTACTGAATTTAAAGAGAAACAGTTAAATCCATACAGAGACATCTGATTTAAGAAACGAGCATTTGTCGATGTCGAACATTCACTGTCGGTATTGCTGTTGTACCAGGTGGTGTGGCCAGCAGGATTACAGTTCCTGTCCCTACCCAGGCTGGGGCTGGTGCTGCATGCTGCAGCACCTTCCCCAACCATCAGCCTTGTTCCATTAAACTGGCTCACTGAGTTAACACCTGAACTCCACTCACTGCCACAGTAAGGTAGTGTGTTCCCCAGTTAGAGCAACAGACATCCCTGTAAACATTGCTTGATCAATTCTTTGTTTTTTAATATTTTGACCCCAAACTTTCAACATAGTCTTCTTATGACCCCACATCATAAACCCCCGCTTTCAAATCCATGCCGAACCGCCATTCCGAAACACAGGTGCGAAAACACGTTTCAGACAGGATGTGAAAAATGACAGCCATACTGTTCATAAGGTGGTGTAGATAAATGGTTATTTTGAAAATTTGGAGTCAAAATATTGAAAATTAACAAAGTTGTGCGCGTACGTAGAACAGTTTCACGGAACGCTTGTAACTGAGCCATTTTTAGGAATTTTTTCATCACATTTCAACATGGCCTTTTTGAGACCCCACCTCATGAACACTGGCAACGAAATTTTGTTACTCGGTCCCAAAAGGTGATTTCACACAGCGACTGCAAAATCGCCTTCCGGGCCTGAGTAACAAAATTACAGTGCAGAGTTCATGATGTGGGGTTCCAAAAAGGCCATGTTGAAAATTTAGTGAAAAATTCCTTAAAATGGCAAAGCTATGAACATAAGTTCAAAATGCCATTGAAATGTATTATACAGCACTTACCTTTATTCCTCAGTTCACCGCTTGGCTTTGAAGAGTGCAGACGTGTCCTGGTTCACAGAAGATGACAGTGTAGGACCTCCAGTGGTAAGTATAAGGTAAAGGGGGTGGTGGGTACTCAGTGGGAAGGTAGGGATGGGGAGAGGGACTGGGACAACGAGGGACCTTTTTTATTTCAGGTTAAAAAGACATTACGGCCTTTTTTTCCCCCAGAAACTTTTAACACAATTTAGGGACAGTGGGGTGGGCTCCCCAGTGTCCCACGCTGCTAAGGGGGGAGCTTGTGAATGCCGACACAGTGATTGGGTCCTCCAATGTCGGCAGGTAGTATTAAAACAGGGGCTGTGGGGGGGGGGTCACATAGCGGGGGATGGCTCCTGGCGGGAGGAGGGACAAAGCCTGCTAAAGTGGGAGGGGGTAGCGGCAGCACAAAAACATTGTGAATAAAGAAATAAGGGTGGCAGAGATGGACAAGGGGGCTTCATCCCTAGTTAGCAGACTGAGAGGCAGGTTCCTAGTAACTGGCAATGCTCTCGCTAGCGACAAAAGTTAGCTGTCTCTCTCTCTGCTGAAGGAGGAAAGGGGGGTGTATAAATTATAGTAGTGCTGCCGCTTGAAATTAGCATTTGGCTGCTAGGGCACGGAAGCCGGAGTCTAGCCTGCCTCGTCTGATCTGACTCACCCTTCATTTCACTGCGGGTGGTCAGCCCAACCACCCTGCATGCTCTCTCTCTCTCCCCCCTCCCATGCTACTGATGGCTCTCCCTGTTCCGTGCTGCTGACAAATCTAAGTTGGGCAACGACGGATGAGAGAGTGAGAAAGAGAACTGCAAGCTAAAACACCAGAGGGGTTCAGTATATATAAAAAAAAAAAAAAAAAAAAAATGAAGCACTGCACTAGTAAATAAAAGACCAGCTGCCCTGCATGGAGACAGTAGCGCACAAGCATTGGTATGGCAACATTCGTTCATGCTCCAGTGTTTCAAAACTGCTAATGCCATCAACTCCTTTGCTGTATACCATAGTAAAGTTGCTGGCATATTTTGTACAAAGTAAATAGGAAGAGGAAGCACTGGCACCAGCTAATGTGTTTGGGTTTTAAGTTTGGGGGGGGGGTGGCCATTAGTGGGAGAACTGAAGTATTGGCAGAAACAATCCACAACTGCTTGCCGGATGGCTTTTTGCAAATGTAAGTATTGAAGTGCTCTCTCATTGGAGAGCTTTAGTCCTTTCAAGTGCACAAAGTTTATGCCCATGAAACTGTGACCACCATCCTACTCTGCTTGTGTGGTCATTGGTCTATCAGGGATGAGCCCACTGTAGAGTCCTCTGCATTGGGCTAGTCCGTGACACACCTCTGAAATGCCACTCTCTAAAACAAAATGTTTCTTGCGCAAGCGCAAAGAAACATAAAAAGGGTAGTCCAAAAGATATACCACCTTAACTCAGTATTATCGGTGCTAAATAAATTGTAGAAAGTAGAATGTAGACATTGTAGAAAGCTGCATCTGTCCAACTCACAGTAACCTGCACAAGCATAATCTCCTATCTTCAGCTCAGCATTGCTTTAACTGGGGCACGGTACTGCTGCTGCTGTGGTCAAGTTTACCGGTATCCGGTCAACATAGTGTTTGAATAATAGCGCAGTGAAATGTGCGCCATTAAAATAGCATTGATGAAACCGTCATCATAGGCACAAGAGGGTGGGGATGTTATCGTGCCCCCCCACTGTCACCCACTGTTGGTAATAGTATATTGCACCCCCCTGACTGTCACCCTCCCTGTGTTGGTATTAGTAAATCTTGCCCCCGACTGCCGTGCCCCCCCATTGCGCTGTAATTACTTTGCGCTGCATTTCTGCGGCACGGTTTTCTGTGTTGGTATTTTGCCTCCACTGTTATCGATCCCACTGCATTTGTTTTAGCGGTCTTGAGCTGGACCCAGTTTACCCATGGTACTTCCTAGGTCTTGGATAAAGGCAAACTGCCTGGGCCATATTAACGTAGAACTATACACAATGTCAGCAGAAAGGGACCATTTTAGTCTTCCCAGTTTTATGCTTCTGTACCCTGTGACCTGTTGTCTAGATGGAGGTTTTTTTTCTGCTTTCTCCCTTACTGTTACTATACCCACTACATAGAACAGAATGTGTTGGCAGGAAAGGACCAGATGGCTCACCCTAGCTGCCAAAATGATCTCTGCCGAATCTGTCTCCACAGACCCTAACTAGTTTCTGGCAACCCTCCCTCCTCCCTCTCTGTTTTCTAATGTACCCCATGTCTGTCTTACACATGCTTGAGGCCCCCAGCTGTTTTGCACCCCCCACACCTCTGCTGGCAGTTTATTCCAGGTGTCTACCACACTTTCAGTGAAGAAATATTTTCTCACATCTCTTCTAAACCCCCCCTCCAACTTCAATGCATGCTCTGTCCTGGTGTTTTTTTCTGATTTGAAAAATACTCCCCTCCTGCACCCTGTTTGCCATGAGAGGTACTTGTAGGTCTCTATAATGTCACCCCTTGCCCTCTTCTCTTCCAGGGTGTGCTTGTTGAGATCCCTTAGTTTCTCCTCATAGGGCTTCTCGTGCAGCCCCTGCACCATCTTAGTTGTCCTCCTCTGGACTGCCTCCACCCCGTCTGTGACCTTTGAGGTATGGCTTCCAAAACTGGACACAGTACTACGGGTGGGGTCCCACCCGTGAGCAATACAGTGGCAACACTACTTCCCTTCCTGCTGGAGACATTCCTCCTGCTTTTAGTAACTATTAAACACTTTACTCTGCCCCAGCCATGCTTGAAACCATTAAGGGATTTTGCACCCACCACCTCTGTTGGTGGGATGTTCAATGGCTTAACCACTCTCTCTATAAAGTAAAACTTTCTTGCATTCCTCCTGAATCTCCCCCGCCAGCTCGCATTCATGTCTCCTTGTTATGATATGCCATTCCTGCTAAATGGGTCCTCGTAGTTTACCTTGTTTATTACTTTCAGGAACTTGGAAGTCACTATCACGACACTTCTCTTCCTTCTAACCTTCACCGAGTACATGTGCAGTTCCCTGAGCCGATCCTCATTGGATCTGCCCTGTTGTCCCTGAATCATTTTGGTTACTCTATGCTGCACTGTCTCCAGCTTATCTTTGTCTTTTCTCAAGTGAGAACTTCAAAACTGGCACAGTATTGCAGATGGGGTCTCACCAGTGATCTAGAGAGAGGTCGTTTTACTTAAATCCTCCTGATGTCGAAACCTCTTCCAGTACATCCCAGCATTCTGGTTGCCTTGCTGCAGGCCTTGTTATATTGGCTAGTTTGTTTTAGTGAGTCGCTTGTGATGACCTGCAGGTCTCTTTCATGTGAAGTAATGGCCAGCTGAACCCCTTCCAATTATTATTCCTTCTTACTGTCTATGTGGCTAAATCACTGTAGGAGTGTGGGATAACAGATGGACACAATACAGATCTTATAAGGTTAACACACTTTGTCTAGTGTGATGTTTATTGCTTCATAAACATTTCTTCACAGCAGATGCAAAAGAGAGACTTCATAAAAAATAATAAACAGATAATGAACACAGATACAGTTCTTGGGGTGTGGCAAACTTCTCTCAGCTTCTACTCAGCAGTAGTACAATATGGGACTCCTCTTAGTCCTCTACCTACACCAGCCAGCAGGAACTGAACCTATGTCTCTCTCAGTCTCTGTCTAAAACTCATTTCAGAACTGAGTCACATCTTTTATAGGCTCTCTAGAAGTTAGGAAATTTCCTCTCCCCTGTGATTGACATCAGACCTCACATAAAATTAGCCACTAGGGGCCACTGTTGCTCCATAGAGAACAGTTCAGATGGCACCTGCAAGTTTGTTTACAACATTAGGAAAGGTCAGACCCGAGGTCTGAACATTTTGTACTCCTAAACTCTCCTGCAGAATCGTGCTGTCTGCTGTAAAAGATAGCAGTTTTATACTTAATATTATGGGGCAGTAGGGAAACTAAAGAGATGCAGAAACATAAATGGGGGGGAGCTCCATTAACCAAACGTCTGAGCCATTTGCTCTGGCAAATAATAGTTTATACATTCCTGTCCTGAGTGTACTGTTGCTCAGGGCATTTAATTATTGATACCAGTACTTTTCCTTATAATCCCCACATGGTCTCTTTTTGTATTATTTATTTATCATTTTGCAAGAGACAAAACTGACAAAATCAGACATCATAGGAGGATAACTCACAAAAGTGATACCCATTGTTGTCATAATACAATAATAAAAGACACCTCCCATATAGCCACCACATAGGGAGAAGAACCTTACATCTTTTGGATGAGACATTAAACCAAGGTCCCATCTGCCTGGATTGGCAGTAGTTCAGGTGGATGTTAAAGATCCCATGGCACTTATCGAAAAGAGTAGGGGATTTCCCCGGTGTCCTGGCCTAATTTCCCTCATTCACTAAAAATACCACCAACAGCTTAATCTGGTTCTAGGTCAGTTGACATTCATCTGTATCCCCTCCCCCGGGTCGTGCCTGAAAAATAGGCAGAATTTGTCTATTGCACTTACCCGGTCAACAAAAACTAAATAAATAAATAAAATAACAGCAGAAACATTGGTACCCAAAGCATGCAGCTAGGAAAGTGTAAAAGGGAACCTTATATTAAAATTATTAAAGAGTCAAAACGAAAGTGACCAGTTTAGTACTCTGGTCCATGTGGTTCCCTGATTAGGCATACATTCGTTATATTATAACAGAAAAACTCCCACCCTCCCAAGTGTCTCTTTAACATCTGGGATCATATACCCCTAAAACATCAAGGCATTGAGTAGTTATCAAACATTTTAAGACTACTGCAGGGTTTTAAATAATTGATTAGCAGTTTTTTTCTTGGGACAATGATAACTGTACAGAAAGTATTTATATAGGTTTTCTAGAAGTGTTATGTTTGTTAAATACAGTGAAGCAAGTGCTATGCATTTTCAAAAAGTTTTAGCACTTTTATGAGCAAAACGCTAATCAATTTTTGGAGTTAAATAAATCTCTGTACTGTGATAAGTAAAGGACAATGCAGCAATTCTAACAGTCTCAATTAAGTCCAAGTCCGTGCCCCGAGCCAGGCCCAGACGTAAAGTTCGAATATGTTTCAGACAGATCCGTATGCAGGGCAGGATAATCAGGGTAAGATCAAATATGTATATCTCCGTAATATAATACCTGGCTGAAATTTAACTCCCCTAATAAGCAGAAACATTTCTCCGGTACAGAACAACTCCAGACAGCCAGAATTACACCCCAACCCACCCTTACACACATCATGTGGTCTATGGGCCATAGTGAGCTCAGGGCATCACTTCATCTGAACAGGCGATCTCCTCCTCCCCCCTCTTTCAGTTCCTGCTCAATAGTCTGCAGCATCTTTTCAGCATCTCTGGAGTCCTGAAATTGGTATTGTCGACCCTGCCAGGTTAGGTGCAGATGAGAGGGAAACAATAACTGGTACTGAATTTTATAATGCCTCAGCCAGCTTCGAACACCATCAAAACCCTTTCTCCGTAGGCGGGTGCTATATGCAAGGTCCGGAAAGATTTGTAAAGAGTTCTCCCCATACTGCAGAGAGCGTCTCCTTCTTGCAAGAGTAAGTACCCAGTCCTGATCTCCTATTCTGGTACATACTACCAGTAAAGTCCATGGCATCCCCGCATCCGATGTAGGATGCCTCAGGGTAATACAATATGTTTTTTCCAAAGACGGCGGGGGGGGGGTGTCCTCCTCCAATAATCCCAGAATTGCTGGCAATAAGGTCTGTGCAAATCTCAGTGGATCTTCCCCTTCTGCCAATTCCACCAGTCCCAGTTTGCGCCAGATTCCATTCTCTTGCCTGGTTCTCCACCAATTCAAGTCGCTGACAAAACATCGTGTTCTCTTTGATTAGTTTAGTGGTGCATCACAGGCCTCGAGGATAGATTGTTCTGATTTCTGAACGGACATCTTACAACAATCTATTCTGGTTTCAAGGACTGACGCACGTGGTGTGAGGGAATCCAACTTTTTATCTATCTCCTGTACTGTCCTGACCAGTTGGTTAAGGGTTGCCTGAATAGTTCCCAGAGAGGCACTCCCCGACAGTGAGTCACTCGAGGCTGTGGCTTCCAAAGGGGACGAAGACCTATCCTCATGCTGTTGCTGCGAAATTTTTATTTTTTATTTTTATTTCATTTTTTTTCCTTTGGAGTGAAAAAGTCTGTGGAGGGGGCGGCCGCCCCCCCAATGCTTCCCCCTAGCTGCAGTCCCTAGGACACCATTAATAACTTAAGATGCCCTGTGTTCAGGAAGCTGAACAAAAATCCCTGTTTTTAGTCAATTTAAATGAAGAGACCCAGGAGTTCAGGAAATTTGCTGCTTCCTGTAAGCTACTCAGCAGCTACCCGTGGGCTCTTTTATCAAAATGTTGCAGAGATCACTTCCTTAACCTCCCAATAGCTGGACCTTTTGAGAGGGAAAAGGCTATTAAAGTGGGTAACAGCTAAGAGAAGGGGGGGGGGGGCTTGCCTAAAGGTGGCCAGCCTTTTAGACTAGAAAATACAGAGATAGAATAAAAGGGGAAATGAGAGAATGGTTACAACAGACGTTTCAGTAAATGAGAAAAGTGGTCCACTACCGTGACAGGGAGTTCCCCTGTCACAATCACATCTGTGATTTGGCCTCTGTAACCAACCAGTTTGTCACATTGATTTCTAAACCCTGTCTATTTGGTATATTGTAATTTTATAATTGGTTTTCTTGTGTAAGTTGTGATTAAGAACATATTAGTGTGGAATTATTTTAATGCATTCAAGTTTTTGCAGTTTGTAGTGCTGCTATGTACATATTTCTGGTCTGAACTCACTTGTTTATATTGCAGCTCAGTTATCCATATTGTTCATCTTTTGCTTGCCAAATTGTAACCTCCCAAGGGTCATGCCTGAAAATAGGTAATTTCTTGTCCAGAGTACATGCTTGGTTAACCAGAACTCACCCTATACAGTACTCTCTCCTATCAAGAACACATTAATAACATCTCGAAAACTGCTAATATCAGGCTAGGCCTCCTTTGTAGACATCAGCACTGTATGACTCGAGGCACTGTGCCTCACAGTGGCTAGCTCCATACTCTCTATCATTGATTATGGCATTATATTTTATGGTGCTGCCAGCACCACTGCCCTCAGAAGGTTAGGGGTTGCTCTTAATAAAGCCTGCAGGTTAGTTACTGGTGCTAGTAGTGAAACACATACCTGTGACCTACACTCGCAGTCCAGTTGGTTCAACCTGCAGACATACCTCTCAACCTCCCTCATCACAAATCAGGGACAAGGCTTAAAATAATCAGGGACAAATGACCAAAATCAGGGACACATCTGAAAAAATAGTAATATTAGTTCCAGAAGCTGTGTACAACATGCTTCGTAGTATGAATAGCATTTTCTTAATGAGAACTAGACTGTAACACCAATGGCTAACATTATTTTGTGATTCAGATCCCCATTCTTCAGTGACAGAAATGCCAAATTTAGGAGGCACAGAAGAAATTTCAGAGGCAAAATCAGGGACATCCCTGAAAATCAGGGACACTTGAGAGGTATGCCTGCAGAGCAGAATCTCCCATCACACCTGTCTTACTGCCAAAAAGATCTCTTTAGGGTTAACCCCTGTCTACCAAGCAGCTCCTCAGCAGGGTCCACACTAACATGTGCTGCACGAGAAGTGCACCCAACCTAACTTTTCAGATACCTTTATGCCGGACATCTCAAGGACAAAGAGCATTTATGCACAGAGCACCTAGCTTGTTTAACAACCTCCCCACACACCTTCAATCTACTCCCAAAATTGGTCCTTTCAGAAACTGTCTTCAACAGCACCTAGCCAACCGCAGCAGTTGTGACTGCCCCACTTAACCCTGGTGCCCCTCTGCTTATACCTATCCTGCCATTTTAATGACACTCCCTCTTGAGCTGCTATTCTGTGTCACCACTGAGTCTACAGTCATCTGCAGTGTTCCCCACACTATAACCTGGAAAATCACCACTATCATCCCCTGTCTAAAGTCAGCCTCATCGACTGCTCTTTCTTCTTTTTTTCCTCCACCTGTTGGCCTGTTATGCCTCATAAATCATCACTATTCTAGTTTGCTTCTAACTGGCTTTCTCTGTCTGCACATCTGCCCTCCACCAACTTCTGGTTATCTTTTTAACCCAAGCACTTTATCAGTATTATTATGTATTTTTATCTCTAGCACTTATCAGTATTGTTATGTATTGTGTGTATTAGGTTTATTTTCAAATGTCTCCTGGGTTTATTGTACCTCACTCAGCCTGCTTATTTGTACCCAATGTACTCGTGCCTGTTACTCCCTCCTCTGTACAATTCCTTGTTGATGTGGAGCCTTTGTAAAAGAGCCCCTGGCTCAAAGGTCTGAATTCTGAGATTTAATAGATAAATAAAACTGTATGAATGAATGAATGAATGAATGAATGAATGAATGAATAAAGTTTCAAGGTGTAAAATGACAACAACAAAAAAAAAGTTAAGTGACTCTTTTTGGTGGGGGGATCTCTGGATGAGGAGGTCAAGTAGGAAGGGGGATAAGGGGCAGACTCGATGGGCCAAGAGAGTCCTTTTCTGCCATCACATTTCTGTGGCTCTCTGATTCATGATTTTATGATTCATTAATTTACATTCGCAGCATAAGTGGATTTAAAACTCAACATGCTAGTGTTAAAACTCCTATAATGGTATTCATTTCATGCAGTTATGCTGTGTGGGTGCCCAAAACCTAGTGGTCATATGGCCACTTGAGCCTGATTGAGAGCGAGTACTATTTATTGATCTCCATGTGTCCTTTGGCCATTTGAGAACTGGATTTTGTACAACCTGAATTCAGGTACTTCAGTTGTGCACAAAGTAGTATAAATATTCATTTCTGTTACGGATCCCAACTCTGAGAATAGAAACAACTTCTGGGAATGTGAGATCCAGAAATTCCTCAGATTTCTTCCATTTAGTCTCCTTTCAAATGAATGGTCAAGTGCATTTCAATGTGTGAAGCAACATTTCCGAAGAATGTTTATCCATACATTTTTTGTCAAGTAGTGTTTAAATAGAAAGTCTAAACCCTTAAAACATGTTTGCTGTTGTCATCTGAACATTTTACCCAGAGGGTGCAACAACTCTTAGCCAAACCTTAAAAAAATATTGAGTTTTAATATGTTGCCTGCAGAACTGCAGTAGCAATTTGGCTTCTTGAGCAATGTTATTTTTAACACAATTAGCAAACTGCTGTTTTGCTAGGGGCTGCTGATACACTGGTCAATGCAGTGAGGGATCTAAAGCTGTTGATATGCACTCCAATTCATTATCTGCCATCCTCCAATGTGTTCTTTAACAACCATTAACCCCTTTGTCTACAGGGACGTAATAAGTAATTCTCACATATGGTTAGGAAAACAAACTGCTATAATGGAAGCAAACTGACAAACTAAAATTAGTAAATGCACAGATGTTCGTTTTGCTGTTTGCATTAATTAATGATTCTGCCTTTTTTTTTTGTTTAATTCAGCTGTTCAGTTTATTGACACTCATACTGTTAAATTCGTTTAAGTTAATTCCTGCCATGCTTTTACATCACCTGTTCTAAAAAAGAAGTTTGACTTTCTTTTTTTAAGGCAATAAAACTTGACCTGTGGTGCAGTGAAAATGTACTTGGACTTGGAGAACAAGAACAAACTAGAGATGGAGCTGACCCAGAACTCGGCCCAACACCATGCGGGTCTGAACGGGCACCTGAAGTCGGAAGCCATATCCAACAGCTTTGGAGAGCTCAGACTGCTGAAGGAGTTTTGTAGAGTGGATGATGCTGAAGATGAACTGCGCACACATTATCCTGATGACGCCACAATAGATGCATGTGTTGTCGACGAGGGTGATTTTCTCCCGTTCACAGAACAAGAGAGGTAAGATCAGAAAGAGCAATGAAACTGCAGATGGTGCTTATGGGGGAGATTTGCTGTTGTTTATCATTATTTTCTCCTTGTTCTGGTACAGCTTTTACCCACCCTTCCTTCAGCTCCGCAGTGATGCCTCTGACAGACTCCCATAAAGCCTTCTTCAGCTGCTGTCCAACACATCCTTTTGGCCTTGTCCCTGCAGCAGGTTCCCCTTCCCCAAGATCCACTGCAGGGGAAGACAGTTCTGGGGAATGCCTGCCAGGGCATTGGTGTATGGGAGAGGAGAGGGTGTAGTCATTCTGGCCCAACCAGTTTTGTTCCTGCTTTAAGCCCCAACCACATCGCACCTGCTGATGCCAGGTTTTGGAGGGGCACACTGTGTGGTCACGATGACATCAAGGTAGTTACACTCTTTCCCCTCCATAGCAGGAGATCAAAAAGCAGGGCAGGCAGTACCCTCCCCTGTGGTCTCAGAGTTATTTCTCTGCAGCACTCCAGCAATTCTTCCTGCCCGAGGCTGGGAGTTGGGATTACGGAACAAACTGGGGATCCCACATGGTATCCTTTCCAGGCCAGGCAGGCAGGCAGACATTTTTTTTTGTAAACTTGAAAGTTTATTGCTTTAAAAAAAAAAAAAAAAAAAATCATGCAGTTCACATTGCATTATATAGTAAGAGTGAAACATTTCATAATTTAATCAAACCAAACAGCCCAGTCAATGAAGGAGTTTATTCTAGGTATTTTAGGCATGTGAGCCACCTGCCATGCAGCCTCTGCCTCATTTTGATTTTTCTCCATTCTTGAAATACATTTCAGATGCTTAGCCCAGGCTGTAATATTAGGAGGGAGGGTTTAAGCCAATTATGTATGATTGTTTTCAGATTTCTGCTACACACAAAATTCAAAGAAGATATCTTTCATTAGCTGACCTTGTTTCTGCAGCAGGGAGCCCTAACACTGTTATACACCCTTAAGTTAGGGTGTCATCCTAATATTTTTGTTCACTTCAGATTCTGTTGTCCTCCAAAACTGGGGTATGCTTGGGCATGACCAGAAAATATATATATTTTTTTAATTTACAATTTTTGGCCAGGAAAGATGCATTAAACCAAGGCTGGTTTGCAGGTGCATCCTGGAATCATAGGGAAGTTGGGTGACTTGCTCGTGGTCACACAGTATGGCTAGTGGTTGCTGTGGGATTCAAACCTGGCTCCCCATGTTTACAGCTGTGTGCTCTCAGCCAGTATACTGTACAGCCTACCAATATGTGGAAGTATTCTGCTGTTAAACTACAACTTCTCCAGCAAGTATTACACTAGTGCCATAGTGCTTGGTACTGTCAGTGTTTGGAAACACACACACACTGACCACTTTCCCTTTAAACTCTGTCTAGTTGTTGTCTGTGGTATGTGTTTGTTCCCAGATTATGTCCCATGGCTATCTGTAAATTCCTGCTGTATGACCTCATGCCATTTTGTCTGCAGTGCCTCTAGTGGGTTCCCTTTCATCAGTGAGTGTAGGGAGGTTACTAGAGTGGAGACATGACCCCTCATCCCCATCTGGGAGGCCACCAGTTTTAAATATTTAAAAGTGGGCTTGTGGGCACCAATACTTCTATTCCAATGGGATTTTTGTTTACATTATCTCTGATATGAGAATAGGTCTGAGTTAGACAAGAGAAATTCTTCACGTAACTCAGGAATGATTTTCGTAACTCATCCTTGAAAAAATTGCCTCAGGTAGACCAAGCCTCTGTCTGTCCACCTCTTAAAAGTAGAATCAAGTTTTGCTGGAACAGTAGAGGGGTATGATAGTATTGGTATAAGTGCTGAGCAGCGATTGGGCAATTCACATTTTCTCATCACTTCAAGCCAAATCCGTTAGGTTAACTTTGTCCAGGGATTATGTATACCCCTTGTATCTGAAGGAATCTTGAATGTATTTGGGAGAAAATTCTTATAGGCAACAAGTGCCTGTTTGCAAAGCAAGCCTAGTCATACATGAATTGACATCAAGTGTAAAAAGACACAGTCTATCCCAGATGTTATCCAAGTATAAATGTTTGTGTGGAGTATCTCAGCATTTTCTGTTTGCTACCACCCTTTGTATTTCTGGAGAAACAAGTGATCATTGAGCTAATCTGGGCTGCATAGTAATATAAACTCAGGTCTATGATTCCCCTCTCTATTATTTTTAGGAGCTGAGACTATTGACCAATTATGTCTAGGTCTTTTTCTAACCCATAAAAAGCTAGTAAACATCAGCCTCCACTCCTTTTACATCCTTACTGGAATACTGATCGGAGGTGGGTAGAAAAATAGAAATATAGGCAAAATGTTCATATCTATGGACTCCACTTTGGCAACAAAGTTAAATGTAACATTTCCCACCTCTTTATGTCTGATCTAACCTATTGAATGATGAGATCTACATTTTGTGTATAAAGGTATAAAGATTATCTATATTCATAGTTAAATGTGGGTGCATAGATCTTGTGGGTTAAATACTCCGGGTGATGGGGAATCACCTTTCTCAGGGTGGAGTTTTTTTGCTCATTTAACTGTGAAACATGTGTCTTGGCTTTATTCATTTTAAACTCGGAGACCTTGCTGTAAATATTCATTACTGCTTTAAGGGGTGGATGGGATTTGCTCAAGTAGATTAAGGTGACATCCTTGTAAAGTGGGATTTTGTGGTTTTCTTCTCCAGTCTTCTTCTGTATACATTGTTTGCCCCCTAATTACCCTGGCATGCCCCCATCTGTCCAGTCCTCACAGTCCTGTCACCAAGGTTCTCGGGGACATACCTTATTCACTGGTGTCCTGGCTGCTGGACTGTGGCAGGGTACCCAGTCACCTGTCCGGGACCTGTGAGGGCCTGGATCTCATCCTGTGGCCAGAGGAGTTTATCCTCCTACTTGGTTAGGTTTCCCCCAGGGTCTGACTGTGCAGTGGCAAGGCAGACAAGCTTTGCATCTGTGGAGACGACTCAACACATCTAGACGTGGCCCATCTCTCCTGACATGCCCAGACCTGCATTGACACTTGGACAACTCTAGGTGGCAGTATTGCAACTGGTGATGTTAAGCCCCCCTCTGATGGAGGAGAGCTGTCCTCCAGACTCTTGATCTTCCCTCCCCTGTCCAGTCCCTAAGCGACCTGCATCCATTCCCAAACCCTGGTCGCCGGTGTGGCAGAAGGTAAGGTGCCAGCTCCTCGGCCCTCCATGCCACTGGGTGAACCACTCCCCCTCCAGTCTAATGCCACAGATATGTTTGTTAGACCTGAAACTTTTCTGGCAATGGGTCAGTCTTAGAGCAAAAAGGACAAGGAGAGTGGTCCCCATTGCCTTGTGCCCCTACCAATATCTGTGTTATCAGAAATCATACCATTAACTTTTACTGCAGCTTTAGGCTCTGTGCATACTGCAGAGCTCTAATCCAACCCCTGAATTTGGCCCCCAAACCAATTTTTAACAGAGTGGCCTGCAAAAAGCCCCAGTTGATCATATCAAAGGCCTTTTCTGCATCCGCTGTACTGCAAAGTTGTTGTTCTTTTGTACCTTGTGTGGCAGAGATTATAGTCAGCAGGTGTCTCACATTATCTTTTAACTGGCTGGCTGGTATAAACTAGCATTATGGTGAAACTTCTGTTATGGCCGATTCGAGTCTGTTGCAAGGACCTATGTAAAAATGTTTGAGTCTTGATTTAAAAGGGAAATGGCGCAGTGGTTCCCACTTTCTCTGGTGTCTTTCCCCTCTTTTGGAATTACTGACATAGATGCTTCTTTCCATGTTTGGGATAGTTTCTGGGTCTATACAGTTATTAAGTATCTTGTGGAGTGGTGCTTCAAAGGCTTCTGCAGGTTCCTTTTATAAAATTCACCTGTGAAGCCATCTGGTCATGGCGCTGTGCCTTGCCATAATGATTTTATTGCCAAGGAGAGTTCCTTAGAAGTGAAAGTTAGATTTTTCCTCTGCTGTTCATTTGAGCAAGTCAGTACTCTTTTTTGTTTTGCATAATATGTTTATTACAAAGATTTTTATAGACATAACACATACAGCAACAATACAACACTTAAAAAAAAAAAAAACTGAGAACAACACATATATGCCATGCACATATGTTTAGTCCATGTCCATCTTAAATTCCCTGCTCAGGAACATTAAGCTACAAAAAAAAAAAAAATAATAAGGATGACTCATCCTGCCAACAGGCAGTATCTTTTAATTTATGCACACAATAAATCCATTATAAGTCAATCAGTCACTCAAAATCAAATTAACTGCTGTATGGAATTATATTAGTCATCCAAGGAGGTTCCCTCCTCCCAGATCAACTTCATTATAGTCCTTCCCTGAGGGCTGCGGCCTCTCATGGTGATAGAGGCAAGTAGGGGTTCCCATGCATTTAAAAAAAATGCTCCTCCTTGTTTTTAATAGAATATGACAAATATTACAGTGCTAGGATCTGTATGGTAAGGGCACACCACTGCTGGATGGTTGGTGTTGCTGCTGACACCCATGAGTTTAAAATGCAGTGCCTAGCAAGCACCAGCAAGACCCGAACCCACCTCGGGACTAGGTCCCACTCTTCAGGGCCCATCTCATCAACCCCAAATAATAGAAGTCAGTACCTCTTAAAAAAGATACCCATCACCTCTGGGGCTCCTGCATGTGGTTTATTCATGTATATATTCTGATAGTAAACTTGGAAGGTCTGGGTTGTCTATTTGGGATGCTGTACTAATTTACTTGGTTGTCCTAGCCATCTCAGTTCTTTACTATCCTCTTCTCTAATTGTTTTCCGAGTCAGAATGCTAGTAAACAGCTTGCCCGTTCATAACAATCCTGGTCTGAATAACGGAGCATTCCCTCTACACTTTTTGTAATCGTCTTAGTCCATCTCTCCCTTTCTCTGCCTCCTTTAAAGTCCTCTTTCCCACTATGCTTATGTAGTGTCTCTAAGTCCCTTATCTTAGTAAGCAGTTGGTCTTGTAAGGAGGTTGTTTTTTTTTCTTTCTCTCTTGGAGGCCAGTAAGATCATCTTTGCTCTCGCCACAGCTTTTGTTTCACCCCACACAAATTTACAGGCTGATTCTCATCCAGCGTTAAGTCAAGCAGTCATCTTTTTTATTTATTTCAGATGTACAAATGTCATAATTTAACAGGAAGGTGTTCAGACTCCATATGGGCGATACAGTAACCAGACTGAAACTGGGGCATGGTCTGACATTGTGATCGGAGGAATTTTACTGTTAAGAGACTTTCAGAATTGATGTGTTGCTTATGTAGAGTCTGTCAAGTATAGAGTACGACTCATTTGGACAGGAGGAGAAAGAATAGTCTTTTTCCTTTGCAGTGAAGGTGCCACATATTGAAGAGGCCAAGGTGCTCTGTAACTTTGCTGTAACCTTTACAAATCCCTGTCCCTCCCCGCCTTAGAGAACAGGTGGTGTTTCCACTGCGCCAGTGTCATGGCTAAGGTTTGGTCCCAGTCCCTGCCATCCTACCTCTCTTCCTTTTTTTCCACTCCTCTCCCATCCTTGCATATGCTTAGATACTCCAACTCTCGCACCTTGTCTGTCCCTCGTCAGACCACTTCAGTAGGCCAGGCTGTCTTTTCCTACAGGTTTCCGAATCTGTGGAACTCCATCCCCCGCTCCATTCACTTTTTCCCCCTCCTCTAGGGTTTGCAATTCCCTCATAAAAGTCAGCTTCCGCACCTCCTGCACCTATGTCTAATCCCCTGGCACTCCCTTCCCTGTCTGTCCATCCTCCTGTCTGTCTCTTACTTATCTTTGCCCTCCTGCCCAGCCTGCTGCTGTTTGCACAACTGCAGTATTCCTGTACATAATTTGTAAATGATAAATTCTGTAAATTTAGATGTGTTGCTTATATTCTGTATTTGCATTATGTGCTGTACTGTCTCCCATGTTTGCTGCTACTACTGTAATGTATTTTTATCTGCAAATACAGTATATATGTATATCGTCTGTATTCCCACCAACTGTTCTCCCCAGGACACACCTGGAAACAAGCACTTGCTGCTCAGTATGCTCTTCCTGGTTAAACCTTTAAATAAATAAATAAATAAATATACATTATTCAGGGCATGTGCTGCCTTATGTTATATTCTGAGTGGACCTGTCCCCCTTGAGGGAGACTATGGAATTAAAATCCCCTCCAGAAAGTGCTGTGTCTGGCCTTAATCCTGCTGTTACACTATCAACCTGTGTCTCTTGCGTGGAGTCGGTATTAGGTGCGTAAGTATTAAGTGTTAAACAGTGCCCCATCATATTTGGCCTTCAAGGCCACCAGTCTGCCTTGAGAATCTAACTGTGTGTGGAGGGTTTCCACCCCAGTATTTTTCTAATTGAAATAGCTACTCCTGCTCCTTGGGTGGGGTGGGAGGATGCGAATACCTCGCCCACTAAATCTCTGCTAAGTTTGAGGTGCTGTGTCGGGGATAGATGAGTTTCCTGTAAAAAGCTGATATCACCTGATAGTTTCTTTAGTTCAAAAAGTGCTTTCATCTGCTTAACTGGAGTATTTATGCCTTTTACATAATATGTTGTTTAGACTTGCCATTTAATGGTAGATGATAGTTTTAAATGGTGACCCTTTGTGGGCTAACCTCCTGGATATTAGACCAGAGGTTTGCCATCATGGGTGGACAAGCAGAAAATGCTCATTCTGCCGTTTAGCATTAGAAGTACATTCTGACCCCAGGAGCACCGGCTGGGCTACAAAACCTCTCTCACCTCTTATACAGCATATACTCCCCCACCAACTCCAGTGCTGTAAAACTGCTTTCATTTACCCTATATCTTTTAACAGAAACCTGGAATGGAAAAACATTTTAAACTTTAAACAAAACACTAATTATGGCCAACTGCATGTAGTGCTCAGTTTCCTTTTCTTGATCCACATGGATAAGAGCTGGAAACATGAGACACCTTTAGAACTTCAAAATTGTTCGGTGTGTAGGTGCTGGTGCATGGGATAGGGACATTCAGTCCTGACCTGAACTTTCTCTGTAATGGAGTTTGAGTTCCTGCCTTCCAGCTACATGGAGTATCTAAATGCAGTGGTGGCTGGATTTCCCCTGTTCCAGCTCTTCCACAGACATGGTGCTCTGTCTTGTATGCTACCAAGGGCGTCGATGTGAAACTCCTCATATCTGATAGAATAAAAATACATTAACCAGTTTAGTCCTAAGGTAATCCCCTTCATTATAAATCTCTCCTAATGATTTCTCCCAAACCTTGGGTCCAGCACTTTTACCTCCTTTTGCCTTCTCCAAGGTGATGATTGGTGGGGGGGGGTAGAGAACCAATTTGTTCCATCCTTTACAATCCTGATTGTGGCTAAATACATGGATACACAGATGCTGTCGGCAGATAAAGGACTGCTGTGTCCATGCAGGGTGCCCATTTAAGACGCCTAGTGAAGCGTCCAGTGACCCTATTTGGTCACTGGCTCTAGCTTTTTCTTCCTGTCTTTATTATTCCTTTGTTTCTGTCCCATGCATGTTTGAAGCCTGTCACTGTACAGGCTGCCACCACCTCCTGGGATAGGCTATTCCATACATCCACCACCCTTTCTGTGAAAAATAACTTCCTGACATTTCCCTTTATGCGACCAGCCCTCGGTCTCTCGTGTCCTCTTGTTCTGGCACTACTATTAATCTGGAATATGTTGCCCCTTTCCACCTTGTTAATGCCCTTGAGGTACTTGAACGTTTCTGTCATGTCACCTCTCTCTCTCTCTCTCCCTCCTTTGTTCCAGCGTGTACAAATTGATGTCCCTCACTCTCTCCTCGTAAGGATTGTTTTTTTTTTTTATACTTCCTTTATTGAGTCAATGGTTAAACTCTTACCTTTACATTCCTTTACACATTCTTAGGTTTCGATGGCTTATAACTGTTATAAGATATAGGACATCATATATATATATATATATATATATATATATATATATATATATATATTGACAAGTCTTCAAAATATACATTGTTCATAGACCAGAAAACCTTTACACATTTCAGGTTTAACCTCTTATCTTTTTTCTGTGATGAAATTTTACATACATATGTGTTTTAAAGAACATATCTTATCCATAATAACAGTAAACCACACATTTTGTGTTCAAATAGTTACATCTTAAATAAGTACTACCAGGATTAATTTACAGGATGCAGGCAGACATTGGATACACAGAGACAGGTCAGAGGGACCATAAAAGTATATGTTGTTGTTCAGTTAATAAAACAACGAGAAGTACTCTTTCTTATCTGTAATTCAATTCTTATCAGATGAGAGGGCTTCTGGAGGGGAGGGTGGAACTAGGTCAAGTTATCAATTTGCCACTAGTCACTTCCCCTTCTTTTCATTTAGGATACCCCTATATTTAATTACTGAATTTGTTCCTGAATTAGTTCCCATCTGGTCCATCTTGTAATATAAACTTCCATTCTATTATTTAGAGCATATGATATTTGTTCATTATGTTGTATGTTCTGTGCTACAGCTTTCCATTCCCTTACAGTAGGGGAAGTGGCTTGGAGCCATTTTTTAGTGATTGTTTTATATGTTGCTCCCAATAAAATCGCCCATAAATATAATGTGTGTTTGTCATTCATTCCTGCTGGAGGTATACCCAATAGTAGGTTGATCTCTGTCATTTGGGAGTGATTTTCAAAGATCTTTATTATGTGACCCGATATTAGGGACCAAAAAGTAGTTATTAACGGGCAATCATAGAATATATGTTTGTATGTGGCCTTACTCTCTCCACATAACCTCCAACATCTTTCCGGCGCCCCCGGGTTTCTCCGCGCCAGAACTGTAGGTACTAAAAAAAATCTTGCTCTAACCTTCCACATAAATTCCCTCCATAAGGGGGAGGAGGTGGTAGACCAGGTGTTCTTCCATACTTTAGGCCAGTCATGAGCACTAATTATTTGTTTAAATTCCTTTTCCCAGTTTGCCTTTACCGGATCCACTGAATGCTCATGTAACAGCACTAGGAACTTATAAATTATTGAAATGGCGTTTTCTCCAAGAGCAGAGGACCAAATTTGTATAAACGGACATTGATCCTCATAAAGTTGTGACTCTCTTCCCCTTGCTCTAAGTTTGGTTATGATGTAATTTCTCATTTGGTAAAAGAACAATCTGCCCTTTTCTGTCCAAGTAAATTTCTCCTGGGCCTCTTCGAAAGTTATGGGGACATCTCCTCTCATTATTTGCCAAGGGGCTACTATCCCTTTCTTTACTTGAAAGTTGTACCAAGACCTACTCACTGGAGATTCAAATTGCTTCTTTACTAGGAACCATTGGTATTTCCAAAAATGAATTTGTATCTGTTTACTCTTGGTTCCTCTCCTCCAACCTTCCAATATAGTTGAGGTAGCTTTTGAAGTTTTATGTAGGGTTCGTTGCAACAAGGAAGGGGAAAAGAGTATTGCAGGTAAGGGTGGGGATTGTTCCCTAATTAGGTCTGTTTGTTTCCAGGCAGCTTGATATGTATGGTTTCCCCAAAGCAATGCCAGGTGCATTTGTGCAGCAGCCCAGTAGTCAGCTAGAGATGGAATGATACTCCCCATTGTTTTGGGAGGAAAGTTTCTAAGGTTTAAACGGGTTTTTGTGACCCCATTGAAAGGCCATAAATGATTTTTGCCATGATAAATTTCTTTCAGGTCAATTGAACATGGAACACACTGAAATAGATATAGGAGACGGGTAGTAGTGTCATCTTCAAGGACATCGTCACAGTATAAAAGGAAGTTGGGAGAAGATCCCATCTTTTAATATCATTCTGTAAGGTGTTTATTAGAGGGGTATAGTTTTGTTTATACAATTGAGACAAATCTATGGGAATCCGTATTCCCAGGTGTTTCAGGGAGGATCCGTCCCATTTTATTGGGTATTTATTTCGAAGTCCGGGTGAAGGGTCATAATTTACCTTAAGGGCCTCAGTTTTGTTAATATTTAAAGTGTATCCTGATAAATATGAAAAAAATCGGATCTTCTGCATGGCCACTGGCATCGAGAACTCCGGATTAGTTAAATATAATAAAAGGTCATCCGCAAACAATGCCAGATTATGCTCCGCTCCAGAAAAGGCGACGCCAGTGACATCTGGGGATTGTCGGATATATTGTGCTAAAGGTTCAATGTAGTAGGCAAATAAAAGTGGGGATAAGGGGCAGCCTTGCCTGGTACCTCTAGCAAGGGATAGTCGTTCAGTTAGATGCCCATTCAGCAATAATAAATCCACCGGATTTTGTAAAATCTAAATACAGTTTCTATAAACTGGTCTGGGAATCAAGCGGCAGGACCTCCCTTAAAATCTCCATGATACCATATCGAACGCTTTTTCATGTCTAATCCTAAGAAAAGGGATGGTATGTTCTGAGTCTGTGTGTTCTAGTAAGTATATCATGAGTCTTACATTATCCTGGGCCTGACGACCCGGAATGAACCCACATTGGTCCATGTGGATTTTGTTGGGGGTAAAAGGTATAAGCCTCCTAGCCATAATGGATGTTAAAATTTTATAATCTGTGTTTAGTATAGATATAGGTCTGTATGACTCACAATACGAGAGGTCCTTGCCTGGCTTCGGAATGACTGAGATTATAGCCTCGTTCCGTGATGGAGGGACAACTTCTCCCTCTGACATGACATATGTATAGACTCTATTAAGTATGGGATTTAAAACTTTGGAGAATGATTTATAGAATTCACCTGGGAATCCGTCGGATCCCGGACATTTTCCTGTTTTTAAATTACCTATTGCATTTTCAATTTCTTTCAATATTATCGGAGCAGTCATTTGGGTGCTTTGCTGTTCCGTAAGAGTCGGAAGATTTAACGAGTCTAAAAAGTTTCTTATTTCCTGTACTGATAAGGAGTCTTGGGCCTTGTAGAGCTTTGAATAGTAATTAAGGAAAGCCTCTGCTATACCTTTTGTGGTATTATAAATTTTACCTGTTTGTGGGTGCCTAATCTTCATTATATTTGACTTTGTTTTCTGTATTCTCAACCTTCGTGCTATTGGTCTGAGGGATCGAGGGCCCCCATCGTAATAGGTATGCCTTAAGAACATTAATTTCTGCTCTATCGAATAATCTAATATTTTATTAAGTTCACTCCTAAGGTGTGTAAGCTCTTTACTTCTAGCCTTAGTTTTTTGGATAACCTGTAGGTCCTCCATTTCTTTTATTTTGTTTTCAAGAGATGTACGTCTAGCCTCCCTAAGTTTTTTCTTGTTTGCTGATATACTAATCAGTTTGCCCTTGTGATAGCCTTAATAGTATCCCAAATGATAGATATAGAGGTATCGGATGTATCATTTTGCTCTAGAACTTGAGCTATTGTGTCTTCTATAGATTTAATGACCTGTTTATCTCTCAAAAGGAGAGATTTAATCTCCAGAAAGTTACTTTCTTCATCGCTTGGGGCAAACTGACAAATCGGGCATGATCTGATATTACAAAATCTCCTGACCAAATCTTCACCATGTCCCTCATTTGTTCCTTAGGGCTATAAAATAATCAATACAGGAGTAAACATCATGGGCTTGGGAGTAGTATGTATGTCTAGGGGCCTGCCATGAAAATATCTCCAGATGTCTTGAAACCTAGTTCTTGCAGTAGCTTCTTGACTTGATTTGTAATTTTCTTTTCCCTTGATCTTGCAGTGTGTTATGATTCTCGACTATATTTAAATTTAGATCTCCCCACATATCATTTTGTCCCTGCCCATTCTGCTAATTTCAAAAAAGGATCTATAAACCTCGAATCCCGAAGCAGGGGGAAAATATATGGAGGCAAAGGTTGTTAATTGACCATCTAAATGACCTTTAACCATGGCATATTTCCCTTCTTTATCAATAACTTTGTCTTTAATTTCAAATTGTTTTCCCTGTTTGATTAACACTGCTGTTCCCCTTCTTCTCCCCCCTTTATAAGATGAGGCCACGACATGTGAGAAACCCAACCTTTCAAATTTTTTATGTTCAGATTGAGAGAGGTGTGTTTCCTGTAGCAAACCAATATTAACCCCTGCCCTTTTCATACTCTGAATAATTTTGCTTCTCTTTATGGGGTTTGTGATTCCATGCACATTATATGTGCAAATAGTATATGGTATCCCCTTACTCATAATTATGGCTTAATTGCTCTCTTACCCAATTATCTGGTTTGATTTCCGAGATATCGTAGCCTCTCTTCCAATCCCCCACTGCCCACATCCGTGCACCTAGTTTTCTTTCTGTCTGCCACATCAATCCTGGTAAAAAAAAAAAAAAAAAGGATCACAGTAGTCAACATGACTTAACACAACTTGTAACCCAAATTATTTAACTTCAAAAAGTACTTCCAAGGTAGAGGGCTATTATCCTATTTAGCCCTTTTGTCCAACCTCTTTTATGAGATGAACGAGGAGGATTACTTGTGCTTCTGTTTCCGGAAGACCTCCTACTGAGCAACGAATAGTGTTGTGCTCCTGGTTTATTAGGTGGAGATAAATATCTCCTTGCAGAACTGACGGAGGAAAGTTTAAAATTAAACTAGAATCTGAGTAGTGTGTCAACTCTTCGTGCCCCTGCTCAGTCCGCCAATCAGAAGCATGTCCAAACCTTAAATAAAGCTTTGCAGTGTTTTCTTTTAACACTGCTTTAATTATTGAATAATCTCCCCCATAACATCCCCACCCTCCATTTACATTTATATTTTCTGCGCTCCCCCAGACTTGGCTTCTTAAATGGGTATTTTTCCAAACATAAGTGGGTGAGGGGAGGTCTCATCCCGAGCTCGTGTGTTGTTTTATTTAGCCCCGTATACATTTGACTAATGACATCCTGCTTAGTCTCTGTCCGGATTCCAACAGAAGAAACAGTCTTGGTTATAGTCAAAAGTACTACTGAATTGGCAAAAATGCCCACACCTTACAGTGGGGGACACTCGGTAGTATCATCGCTGTTCTCAGGCTTAAGAATTACTTTATCCAGTCTTAATTATATAACATGCCTGTTCTCATCCCCCCCCCATATCTCCTCTCTTGGTATCAGGCAACTTGTACTGTACTTATCTATTGTTGGTTCTTTGCCTCAAGAAAGGAGTACTGAGAGGAGCCCTGTCATGGCTATTCAGCAATTGGGTTTAGCATTGCGAGTCTTAAAGATGTTTCAAGCAGGCTCATCCCCTTTGTTGCCTTGTTTATTGAGCATCGTTTGTAGTCTGCGCAGTGCTTCTCCGTGCAACAGTAATTTTGTGCCCATCTTCTTCCTGTTTTGGGTGCGCTGCCAAATTGGGTCACCCCTTCCACTGCTTTGGTTCTGGTTCTCCGCTATTTGTATTTTCCTCTCTCTCAGGGCTTCAGCTGCTTCCTCCACCGTTGAGTATAATTTCGTTCCATCCTCCCAAAAAATCCGAAGTCTGGCTGGGTAAGGAGTATGAAAACGGATCGCTTTCTCACGTAAAGATTTAAGGATTGGAAGATATTTTAGTCTCTGATGCTGTATTTCTTGTGGATAGTCATGATCCATAAATAATCTATGTGCAAGATATTTTATTTCCTTTTTAGCCCAGGCTCTGCGTAGTATTTCCTCCTTATCACTGAATGAACTTAATTTAAATACTATGGAGCGAGGTCTGGCTGTTGGTCAGAGGGTTTGGTTTGAAGCGACCTGTGGGCTCTTTCTATGCGGAAGGTGAAGGTGTTTGGCAAGTCTAAAATATCTTTAAGGAGATTTTCAATGAACAGTGCCATAGGAGCAGTTTCCAGACCCTCAGGCAGACCATATAGACGAAGGTTATCCCTTCGGGAGCGGCCCTCAAGATCCAGACATTTGGACCGCAACTCTTCTGATTGTTGTATCAGGGCCTGCATAATGTCGGCTATCTGTGTTGTGCTTTCTTCGTTCTGGGCAACCCGCTCTTCTATTGTGCCTATGTGGGATTCGAAAGTGGATAGTTGCTCCCGAACAGCTTTGAATTCCTGTTTGTTTTCTGTTCTGGATTCTCTGATCTCCTTTAGTAAAGTTTCAAATCTCATTCGTGACAATTGTTCCGTTTCTCCGTCCGTATCATAGTTGGCCGGATGGGAGCTCGCTGGGGAGAGAGATCTGCTAGGGGGATCCTCCTGCAATCGTGTATCCTCCGTACTCTTTCCTTTAATTCTCGATTGATTTCTGCCTCTATAGGTTTGTAGGTGCTTCCCTCCTCCATTTTTGGACATCTTTAAATGTATTTTGCAAGGTTTTGGAGGTTAGATCAGCGGACTTTGCAGGGAGCCTCAGACCTTACGCTCCTTTCAGCTCCGTGATGTCACCGGAACCTCCTCATAAGGATTGTGATGTAATTTGGTTGCCCTCCTCTGCACCATCTCTGTTTTGTCAATGTCCTTTCGAAGGTGTGGTCTCCAGGACTGTACATAGTATTCAAGGTGAGGTCTCACCAGGGTCTTGTACTGTGGAACCCTCCCTCTTTCAGCTTGTTACTCCCCTTCCAATACACCCCAACATACCACTGGCCTTTCCCCATGCCTTTGCTGTCTGCCTAGCGGCCTTCAAGTCATCTGTGATTATGACTCCAAAGTCCTCTCCTTCTTAGTTACTGCCAGCATCTCCCCCCAACCTGTAGCTTGCCCCAGGACTCCTGCTCCCCACATACATGACTTTCCTTTTCTTTGCATTGAACCTGAGCTGCCATGCCACTGACCATCTCTCCGGCAGTTCCATGTCTTTTCTCATCCTTTCCGCCTCCTCCGGAGTATCCACCCGCAGATCTTGGTGTCATCCACAAATAGGCAAACCTTTCCCTCCAGTCTATCGGCAATGTCACTGATGAAGACATTGAAGAGAACTGACCCCAGAACTAACCCCTGAGGTACCCTACTGGGCATCTCCCTTTCCTATGATTAGGTTCCATTCACCACTACCCTCTGTGTTTTGTCCTTAACCAGTTTCCAGTCCAGTTCACCACCTTGCATCCCAACCCCAGGCTGCCTAGCTTGTTGACCAGTCTTCTATGTTGGACCGTATCAAAGGCTTTGCTGAAACTGATGTAGGCAATATCTACTGCCCCTGATCTACTGCCTTTGTCACACAGTCAAAGAAATCTATCAGATTAGTTTGACAGGATCATCCTGCAAAGAACCCATGTTGCCTGGAATCCACCAGTCCATTTGCTTTCAGGTATTCCCCTATTCTTTCCTTAAGGAGTTCCTCCGTTATCTTTCTGACCATAGTGGTTAGACTAACTGGCCTGTAGTTCCCCGCTTCTTCTTTACTACTGTTCTTGTGAAGAGGGACAGCGTTTGCCCTTCTCCAGTCTTCTGGGACCATCCCAGTGTCTAAGGACTCACTGAACAGGGCTGCCAGTTCAGTCCTCAGTTCCTTTAGAACCCTGGGATGTATTCCATCAAGATCCATGGCTTTTCCACCTTTAGCTTAGCCAGTTCTTCTAGGATCCTCTCCTCTGTGATGGGAACACAATTTGAAGATAGAGGGGGGACAGCTCAGGGGTAATGTGAGAAAGTATTTTTTTCACAGAGAGGGTGGTGGATGCATGGAACGGCCTTCCTGAGGAGGTCATGGGGTCAAAAACAGTGGGGGAATTCACAAATGCATGGGACAGACATAAGGCAATTCTGGTGGGGGGTAGGAAAAAGTAGGTTGTTGGTTAACTAGGATATGAAGCTTATTCAATAGGTAGGGAAATTGGCAGGCTAGGTGGGCCAAGTGGTCCTTATCTGCTGTCATAGTCTGTGTTTCAATGTTTCTATGGATTGACGTTTACCTCCTTATCCTTAGTTTCTTAGAATTCTAGCTGTGGGTCCTGCCCATCTCCTTTCACTGTGAAGACTGAACAGAAATATTTGTTCAGGATTGCTTCTCTGCCCCCGGTCTCCTCTCCACTATCTCTCCCTGGCTCCTCTAAACTTTGCTTCTTCCCCCCTTTGCCTTCCTTCTCTTGCTAATGTACCTGAAGAATGTCTTACTTCCTTTTTTAACCGATTTAACTATTCTTCCCTCTATTTGTGCTGTAGCACTCCTCACTGCCTTTCCTGTCTCTCACTTCTGGTACATTTCCTTGTCCTCAGCCCTTTGCATCTCGTTATACTTCCTGAAGGCTAGTTTCTTGGCCCTTACTTTTTCTGCCACCCCTCCCCCAAAGAATCAAAGTGGGTTTCTTCCCTTTTACTCTTGTCTATTGACCTAACGCATTGTTTTCTTACCTCTGCTATAGCCTCCTTGATGTGTGCCCATTTCTCCTCAACGTTCCCGCCTATCCCCGTCTTTTCTAGTTTTGTTTTTTTTGCTGTAATCCCATACTGGTAAAGTCTGCCCTTCTAAAGTCTAAGACTGTTGCCTTCGTATGGGTTGACTGGAGCCCTGTGTCCATTTTGAACCACACCATATTGTGGTCGCTGGACCCTAACTGACCTTCCACCCTAAGATCTGCTACCCTGTCCCTGCTGGTCAGCACCAGATCCAGGATTGCCCAGTCCCTGGTAGGTTCTTGAACCTGTTGCCTAAGGCCACCCCTCTCAAGGGAGTCCATGAAGTCCCATGTCCTAGCTGAGGCCCCTGCCGGGATGGACCAGTCTACCTCTGGCATGTTGGTCTCCCATTAGCAGGACCTCCCCCTTTGCTGCCATTTCATGCATATTTTCTACAGCTGCTTGTCAGTTTCCTTGGCCTGAGCCGGGGGTCTGTAAATGACCCCTGTGCAAATGGCTGTTCTGTTGCCTGGCTCAAGGGTGACCCAAACCACCTCCATTTGCTCATTCCTGTTTTGAATTCCAGTTGCCTTTATGCTCTTTGACGTAGAGGGTGACCCCTCCCTATCTTTTCTGAACAGGGCATAACCCGGTACACTTATATCCCAGCTGTGATTGCTGGTGTACCATGTTTCAGTTATCGTCACTATGTCCAGATCGGCCTCCGTCATTGCAGCCACCAAGTCTGGGATCTTGTTCTCCAGATTGCAGGCATTTGTGTGCATGACCTTCTATGAAATGCGGCATCTTTTTGTTCCCTCCTTGTGTTTTGTCTCTTGTTTCATCCTACTTTTCCTGGAGTGTTCTATGTGGTGCTTCCTTTTTATTACCTTACTGGTTGCTTGTGGTCCAGGTCCTTTTATCAGTGGTGATAACATTATGTCCTGAGCGCAGCCTATCCCACCCTGTGGTACCTGTGCATCTGCCCCCGGGCTGACATCCTGGTCTTGCTTGATGTGTGCACTCCCCTGTGGGGGTGGGCTGCCTAAATCTTCCCCGCTCATGACGCCGCCCCCCCCCCAGTGGCTAGTATAAATGCTTGCTCAGGAAGCATATAAACCTCATATTGAGGACAGACGTACCCTCCTCAGAAGGATGCAGGCCGTCTTTTTTGTAAAGGTATGCATCATCACAGATGGTGCCGCAGTCCCCAATGTAGCCAAAGTTGTTTTCCCTGCACCAGTCTTTCAACCATTCATTGAAGGTTTTGGTGCATTTGTTTCTTTCCCCTCTCCTTCCCCTGACTGGTAGTACCTCCTACCCAAATCCCTAAAATTCTCTTTGGCTAGGTCGTTTGTTCCAGATGGACAACATCATCCAACCCCCCCCCCAAAGTCATGGCCTTTGCGATCCTGTGGATCTGCTCCCCCTCCCTCAGAGCTGTGCCTCCCAGGAAACACATAACCTCCCTCTCCCTACTGGTGCCTGATCCTATCACCATACCCCAAACTATTAAGTCACCCATTAGGAGAAGATGCCCTCTCCCTTGGGATTATCTGGCCCCATCCCGTGTGCCCCTCCTCCTGGTGGATATGCCCATCACCCCCTGGTCACAACCTTGGGTTCCTTTTCCGGGCTCTCCCTCTCCTTGAGAACATCACGTTTGTTCTTCAGTTGTTCTGGGTGGGGGTGTGCTTGAGCTCCACCTTCTTCAACCTCCCTGAACCCCTGTAGTCCATCCAGGCCTCTGTCTGAGTACTCTCTGTGGCTGTGACTGGTGGTGTGGTGGTCCCTGGGTTGGGGCAAAGGCCCCCAGTACTACTGCTAACTGTGCTTGAAGCCAGGCATTCTCCTCCCTCAGCCCAGAGAGGTGCCTGCAGATAGGGCAATATCACAGCTTCCAGAACGTCTTGCTGAGGACTGCTGCTCCACAGTCACTGCACTGCACCACTCCGCATGCCATCCTGTGGACTTCTACAGTGCCCATAACTACTTGCTAAGTTTTCCTTTACGTCTTTAGTTCCTTCTCTTTGCCCCACCTGTTCTGGTAAACAGTAGGTGAATGTAGGCCCTACCAATGAAGTAGCAGTTGTACGACACTGGTGCCTATAAAAGCAGGCAGAGCCCTGGGGTGGGTGGGTCGAGTGGTGGGGTGGGGGCCTACTGTTCTGCCCACTGAAAAACAATCAACTCGGTGTGGAGTTTCCCCCACAGCACAGTTAAGCCTATAGAAATATAAACCACAAAATCAACTGCAGTAAATAAATTCAGCAACTAGTGCTAGGTGAAAGAACACACAAGAATTTAACCACAGTTGCCTGGAATGTGATCCAAGCCGAGGTTAGAAGAACAGAAACTTCCAGAAGGTTACTGGCAACAGAAAGCCCAAGCAGCCTGATCAAAGCAACTTCATTAACTGCTGCTAGGTGAGGGAACACACAGGTATTTAAACACAGTTACCTGCAAATTGATCCTTGCTGAGGTTGGAAGCACAGAAACTTCCAGAAGGTTACTAGCAACAGAAAGCCCAAGCAGCCTGAGCGAAGCAACTTCAGTAACTATATAATTGGGGGATGCCAGTTCCATAGGAGAGGGCTTCGTGTCTGTCACTTTTCCCTGTGTGCATCAGGTCCCTACCCGTGCTGTGTCTTGTTTACCTCTGGGCTGGAGAGTAATGGTCTAATAGGTGGTAGGTGGTGCAGTCAAGGCTGGGGGCATGAAGCGGAAAAGTCCTCAGATTGAAGCTGTTGCCAGAGGTTTGGGTGAGGGGTCTAAATATGGCTATTTCTGATGGCAAGCTTTTGAGACTTTGAACTAGATTATACCCCCTCGGAGCAAAAAAAGAAAGAAAACTAAATAATTGTCCCTGAAGCTCTAGCTATTAGGGAGCAACATTTTCCAGTGTGTTATGCACACTAATTATTTTTTGTAGTCCATGCCAACACAATTGTCTGACTCACATTGATTTCAACCACTTCACAGCTTTTTGTGGGAAGCTACCATGGTCTTTGCTTTCTGAGTACCTTCTCTTTAATCTTAATGAGAAAAAAAGGTTACACTGTGTGCTGAAAGTGTTCCATCGCTCGGCTGCATTTGTTCCATTTTTGTAATAATGTACATAGTGGGTGGCAGGTGCCTCACATAATGGATCCTTTCAAAGGAACTTTCTGGCATTCTAATAAATACTATGTATATCTAATAAATATTATGTACTTTAACTCCATTCCTTTATAGTTCTTGTGGGACCACCCACAGTTCCAGCAGCTTCCTAATGTAGTAGTTTTGAACTAAAGAACCGGTGCATTTTATTACAGAATACATTGATTTAAGAACTTCTTTCGGCAGGCAGAGCCAGTGTCTGGAGTGAGGTGGTGTATTTTTTTTTTACAGTTGATTAATCCTCAGATACATTCTTTCAATTAATGCATTTCCTCATTAGATGCTGCATGATATGTACTGGGCAGGTAGGCTGAAGATGGACGCTGGGTCAGATAGTTAAAATATTACATCTGCAATTTAGTTTCTCCAGTAAATTCCAAAATGCTGTTTTGGGAAAAAAATAATGCCTGCACAGGAATTATAGGGACATGCAGTGACTACACTTGATCGCAGTTACAAGGTCAAGTAATTTCCCTGGAGACCCCAGACAGGCAGTAGTTTGCTGTTGTAATGAGGCTGGAAGGAACAGAAAAATATAGCACTGCTTTCTGGTAAAACAGGATGAGTGCATATGGCTTGGGTGCAAGGTTCAGTCTAAGCTTTCCATAAATGGCACAGTCTATCTAAGCCCTCTTTGCTGGGTTTCTGTTCCTTTCTTACACAGTGTTTCAAACTGTACTGCAGTAGTCAGTAGTTTTTTTTTTCCCCACAAAGGTTTTTATTCTCCTCGGCTGACCTTGGTGGCTTTCAGCCCTGTCCACATGGACGGCAGTCCTCCCTACCTCTCCCCCCAGGTCTGGAAGCTCTATACCCCCACGGATTCCCCCCTGTGGTGGGGCAGCAGGGGGAAGGCCGTCTCCCCCCCCCCCCAGTGATTGCATCCAGTGTCTGTTCTGGGACTGTAGCAGCAATGCGGACCACCAGTACCCAGTCAGGGCTTCGCATAGCCTAGGCCCCCATTTTTTCAGTTTTCCATATCCCTTCCCCATGCTGCAGTGCCAATATATGTGTGCGGAGGCACTCTTCCTGCTTCACTGCAGCTCCCTTCCTTCAACTCGCTCATGCTTGCTCTACCGCCAGACCTCCACCCCCTGGCAGTCATGAGTTGAGACAACTTGGCCTCCCTCCCTGAGAGAGGAGAGCTGGCCCTGGGATGCTGGATCCCATCCCCCCCATGATCCTCAGCAACCTGTGCTCATTCCCAAACGTGGGTCACTGGCGTGGCAGAAGATAAGGCGTTTAGACACCTCAGCTCTCCATGCCACCGGGCCAGCCTAGTAGGTAGCTAAAACTCTTCAGCTTTTGAGAGAAAAGGGATCATAATTCCTTTCCCAAGGGATCTCCCTTATACATCTTGTTCTGTACATTTTGCCTGGCAGTTTGAGGGTCACCTACATCAGTTTTTATTTATTTAATGTGTTTGGAAAAACCTTTGCACTCAGGAGCCCTTTTACAAAGGTGTTCAGTCAGAGAGGTTTTTACACATCCCTGACAACAACAGGACATCTTGAATGAAAATAATCTAATGTGCAAAGTACAGAGTAGTGTATAAGCAGTTGCAATTAAGCTTCTAGGGGAAGAATGCTGAAGCTTGTGCTTAGGAGTGGTACAAGTGCAGTGGTAGTACACAAGTGCAGTGGTAGTATACAAGTGCAGTTGTAGTATGTAACCAAAGCTAGTCTTCACTCTATAAGCAGTTACAATTATGCTTCTAGGGGAAGAAAGCTGAAGCTTGTGCTTAGGAGTTGGGCCCAATCACTCCTGGGGGTAGTGAGGTCCATGCTCTCACAGCCTTAGAAACGAAGGAACATTGTCTAAGGACTGTTTCCCAAAAGGATATGTGCAGTTTATTACACCCATGGAGCGAGCACCATATTTGTTGACAACCAGGGTAAAGAGCCTACAAACACCAGGGGGCATTTGGCCAAGTAGAGCCCTTTTGCCTTAGAGAGCTGAGTTTTAGGAAGATTGGAGGAGGAAGGAGCGTCAGTTAGAAGCAAGGTGGAGGTCACAGTGGTGGGTGTAGATTTTAGGTTCAGCGCAAATCTGCATGCGTGATTAAAGGAAATGCAGATTTTCTTCTAGGACAGGGTTGTTAGCAGCAGAGTAGATCACTAAACCATAATCTATGACTGATATGAGGCTAGAGACTAAAAGTTTTTTGACCTCACTGGTTAAGTTTTGTTTATTTACGTAGAGCAGGCCAAGCTTTGGTGGTACTTTTGATGACTGAGTCTGTGTGTGTGTGTGTGGGGAGAGACAGGTAGAGTCCTAGATTTTTGAAAACCTGGACGTGTTCTGTGAAGTCCCCATTATGGCAGCTGGCCTGGTGACGCAGAGGGTTGAGGTGCTGGATGCCACACCTTGCACCACACAGGCAACCCGGGTTTGGGAACAGACTCGGGCCACTGGGGGTCGGCGGGGGAGGGGAGGGGATTGAGCGTCTGGAGGACTGTTCTCCTCTCCCAGGGTGGGTTGCAGGCTTCCAGTCCCTCCACAGTGGCCCCTGATGGAGATCAGGAGCACTGCAAGAGTGCGGCAGTAAGAGGGGTGGAGCGGAGGCGGACGCCAGCATGTTCAGATGTGCCAATGACCCTGCACGTCTGCTCTCCAGGGAGGAAATGTAGGCGAAAAACAAAACAAAAAAAACTGGCTCCAGGGAGGCGACGGTGACCCCTGGAGATAATGCCCACATCCCACCACCAGGCTGCCTTCCATCGGGTTCCAGACAGGTCGGCAGGTAGGTGTGGCGGTCCCGCCCTGGGGGGGCTTAGATCTGGGGGGGGGACCAGTTCTGTGGGCTGGAGATGAAGGGGAGCATCTGGCATGGGGAGCTTCAGGTAGGGAGTAGAGGCCGATGAACTGCGTGAGTACACCAGAGAGATGCCCTGGGCCCTGGCGAAGAAATGGAGTAAAAAAAACAATTCCCCATTATGGGTGGTAATGTGCATACTAGGGCTTACCTCCAGGTGTGGGTACTCACAAACTGAACACTTTTGTTTCCTTGGAGTTTAATACAAGGTTGTTGGTGGTGAGCCAGCTGCACATCATGTTAAAGCTGAGTTGCAGATTTTTTTCAAGGGTCACGAGGTCCCGTGGGTAGTGAAAATGACTGTATCGTCTGTGCATAATAATGACTCGGAATAGACGCAGACCTCTGAGACTTTGCAAACAAATAGGCTAAACAGCAGGGATCCCAAGATAGAGCTTTGCAGTACTTTATTGGTCAAAAGCTGTAGACCAGAGAACACATCGCCACCCTTAATTCTTCACATATGCAGATTGAAAACGGTTTGCTTTAACTTTTTAAACTGAAGGTAAAATAAATGTGTGACATAAAAATCAATTTGAGGATAAACACTTTACAATAAACAGATATCTTTAAAAATGATGAACTTTGAAAAGAAATTTGCAGGTCTGTAGAAACATAAACATGTATTTGGTCTAGTTTCTTGTATCCTAGTGATTTGTCTCCTTTTGCAGCATGTCTGGCCAGGTTTCATTGGTGCAAATATGCATCAGTAGCCAGAGATTCCCAGTAAATCTTTAGATAAATAAGGGCTGTGCCATGGGCCTAGTAGGAATATCAGTGATATTCCCCCTCTGAGTCCAGCTTGACCTTTGACATCATGTGCTGTGGAGCCACAAGTGATATCAAAGGTCAAGGTGCATGAGGTGAAAATATCACTGATATTCCCCCTTGGGCCAGGCATATCTCATTTATGCAAGGCGTTTTTTGGTTTTGTGCCATTTTATGTTTTCTTGTTTTTAAGCTTTTTTCAGATGACCAAGCACTCATGAGCGCTGAAAGTTGGCATTTGTTTTCACTTTTGTGCCCTGATATTGTGCGTATGCTTGTTGTTGTGTGCGTCAAGCAAGGGAGCCAGCAGTGGAGGATGCAGCCTTGTGGCACATTGGAGCTTTATGTGGCATTCGGGTAAGGCAGCATGTTGGCGGCTCGGTAAGAAGGTAGTGCTGGATGCAGGTTGGGAGGTTGTCACTCAGGGCTGTGGAAAGAAGGAGAGGTTGGACAGCAATGCAGGAAAGATTTTGGACACTGTAGGGACATTTTTAAAAAAAATGTAATAGTGTGGTGCTGTTTTGTGAGTTAATTCAGGAATTTAATGAAGTACATGGGGAGAAGTTTTAAGTGTGAGTAATGGTTTCACATTGAGAAGTGCAAATTCAGAGCCAGCCAGCATGATAGTCAGCTGGGGGCTGTGAAAGTGGGAGTGTGCTGCTCGTGTTGCTGGGCCAGCTCCAACCAATCCACACCAATAGTGAGAATATTTTTGTTCATGGGGACTTTGAGTGAGAATATTGCAATATTCTCACTCTAGGTCTGTAGGGAGTCAAACTATCACTGATAAATGCTGTTTTTTAATTCTCACAGGTGGTGCATAAATCCAGATGTATTACAGAAGATCCCATTGAAATGAATGGGAATTTCCTGTGAAATATCCGGATATCTAAATACACAGTGCTGACTTGTCTCTGGCTACTATTGTAGGTGCACACATAAGCCGTGTTTACACGGTGGCAGCACTCTGGCATTTGCGCTGCTCCCTTCCTGCTGTGGTGGCTGCTCAGAATGTTGTGACCCATTTACACAGCCCGCCCTCACAGCGCTGTAGGTCACTCCGAGGACTGGCTGTGAATGGCACGGAGGATGCATGTAGACATGGGGAAGATGCAGAGCAAGTGCAGCAAAGTGTTTGCACTGCTGGTTGCTGCGCTAGCTCTGATAGGGGTACCAAGTCGACAACTGAGTCAGTGCAGAAAATTGATCGGAGCGGCATTTGTGGCACTCTGGAATTTCTCCACACACCTGACTTTGCAGCGCATTAACCAGTGTGCATGGGTTGATGCACTGCAAAGTAGGTGGTGTAATAAGGGGATACGTGATGGTGAGGTATACAATAGTAATTTTATCAGTATGAGTGGCAAGTGAGCGTGGGGTTATCAGGAGTGGCTCCGTGAAGCAGAGCCACGAGTGATTTAACAGAGCTCACTTGGCACGAGCGCTGATAAAATCGCTATCGTATACCTCACCATCACGTATCCATTTGATATAATAGGGGTTGACCTGTTAGTGTGCATTGCTTAATAGTTTCATGTTATATGGGTTAGTTTTTGACCTGTCTGTTGGGGTGTCCCTTTTTCTTCCTGTGTTTGTGCGCTAGGCTCCGGTGATTTATACACAGTGGTGATAACCACTCCTACATAATGACAGCGGTGATGACCTTAATTCTTTTCCCCCTGCATGTCATGAGAAGTGGTTTGGCTGGGAGTGCTGACAGCACTTTTTATCTAATGTGTTATATATATAGGTCAACCCCTATTATATAAACAGGGCTTTGGAAAGAGCAGCTCTGCAGATCCTATACTAGGAATGGGAAAAGGTGGGGTTGTATGGGAAAAAATATTCTGCTGCAGGCTTTATCTGATTGTATGTACTAGCAACTGCAATATTTAAAGTGGAACACTTATTACTAAATGCCTCGCACCTCGGTGTGGGGGCTGACTCCAATGAGCACATAGATAGATATGTAATATTGCCTGTTAGACAATGTCAAATCTGGTACCTGTGTCATTTGTCAAGTATTTTTGTACCTCAATTTGCCTCCTTTTCCCCTCCCCAAGATGCATCTGGAAACGAGCTGTACTTGGCTCAGTATGTCTTTCTTGGTGAAACTTTTGAAATAAATAAATAATGATATATTTGATATCGTAGAACAATGGGATAGGAAGTGGCTTGACACCCTGAGAAGGCACTTTAGACACCGGCACCAAACTGATGTCTGTAAATTTAGGTCACCCTGATGTATTTTTTTTTTCCAGGTTGGCTGCTGATAGTTTTTGCCTAAACTGTAGTTAACCCAGCTAATCTACCTGCAGTGATTTTTTTTTAAATAGATCTTTTGAAATAACCACTAGTAAGTGATACAGAAAATATTTTTCAGCTGTTCAGACAAGTACTGCTAGACCTTTTTCCCCACTCACACTATCACACTTACCAAGTTAGATTTTATTATTTTTTTAGCCCTGAAAACTTGGTATTTGTTTCCCTGTCTGGCCACTTTTTTTTACAAAGCAGTTCTTAGCCTGCCCTGTCAGAGCAGGTAGATATAGTTTATTATAGCAGTATATTCCATCGTGTTTGTGTTTTTTAAACAACGATTTCCTCCAAAGGAAAAGTGTCGTTTTGCAAATTCAGGTCAAATGAAGGTGCTATGTACGCCTAATGAACTGTGACAAATGAGTTTCACAGATGGACTAAAGATCCTCTCTGTCTCTCTTTTTCTCTCTCTCGTCACTCACTTTCAGCTGACTACAGTGTTGGATTGTGCCCAGAACAAGGAGTAAACCCTATCACATGGGTCTTTCTAGACCCACAAACTGTGCTTTGATTTGCCTCTTCTGGCAAGGACCATCCCCAGCTGTCCAAAGTGTGCCCATTTTCAAAGCAGAACAGTGATGTCCTGTACACGGTGAGCTGTTTTCTAGTTTTTTTTTTTTTTTGTTTTTTTAACTTCAGCGCCCCGCCCCCAGCTGAGATGGACAGTGACATTGTGCAGAAAGACGGGCTCTGTGCTCTCTGCTACCCCCACAATTCATGGTCAAGATTGGGAATTGCATCTACAGATGGAAATGCAGCTCGGCACACAGCATTTCCAGCAGCAGACCTGCAGAAGGCAGTATTTCAGGCCCTGTTTAATTATGCTAAATACGCTGTGTATGGCAGTTTTTGGTGGCTGCACAACAGTGTACCTGCTTGCACCTCAAATTTGCGTTGTCATCAACTGTGATTGAGAATGTGGCAATAAATGCCTAATATCCCAGTACTGACACTGTAGTGCAGCATGAGAGGGGTGCTGCACTTCTGAGGTGCCGTCTTTCAGATGAGACATGAAACCAAGGTCCCATCTGCCTGGATTGGTGGTAGTTCAGGTGGATGTTAAAGATCCCATGGCACTTCTTGAAAAAGAGTAGGGGAATTTCCCCGGTGTCCTGGCCAAATTTCCCTCGTTCACTAAAAATACCACCAACAGCTTAATCTGATTCAAGGTCAGTTGGCATTCATCTGTATCCCCCTCCCCCGGGTCGTGCCTGAAAATAGGCAGGATTTGTCTAGTGCACTTACCCAGTCAAAAATTAAATAAATAAAATATATACCTGTGATTGCCTGTGCTGTAACAAGTGCTAGCAAGTATTTGTCTGTACCGAATGTTTGCTTGCTTGTATTGGCTGTGTAGTTGTTGGGCATAGGTAGGGCTGAGGGTAAAGTTAAGAAATGAGTAACAAAAGTTAGAAAAGTGTTCACAGCCAGAGAGTCCCACAGTGTCTACAACGCAGAGCTAATCAGAGCATAGAGATGGCACACAGAGAGGGAGATAGACTTAACCTGGCTTTGGAGGGCTGGCTGGGAGAGAGGGATTGGGCATCCTAGGGACTGCTTTCCTTCTCCAGGGGGAAGGGGGTAGAGTGTCTAGCACAACGCAGACCCCTGGTGGAGGCTGGGGGTACCTCCGTGGCGGTGCCATCACTTGTGGGGGTGGGGTGGATGCAGGGATCTTTGCATGTCCCTCCCCAGGGGAAAAAGCAACCGAAAAAGCACAGCTACCGCCTTGAGCTCCCGGGGCTTCCAGGCTCCAGTTGCACCAACTGCGGGTACTCTGTGCCCTGACCCATTACAGCCTCAAGTGTGCCTGGCTGACTCCACACCCCCGCCCTGGGGGTAAGCCAAAGAGGCAATACCGGTAGCCTCACCTGCCGAAATCCTTCCTCCATCTCATGCAGATTCTCCAGGTGCATTGGTCCTGCCCTGGGGGACACTCTAGGGGTTATCCTGGACCCAAGAGGTAAGTCCCAGGGTGTGATGGGGTCTAGGATGGGCTGGGGCTGAGCCTTGGTGGTAGGAATAAAAGCATACTAAATAAAATTAAAAAAAAAAAACAGAACCTGGCTCAGAAGCATTCATCACAGGAACAGTTATCTCCTGGCAGAGACCCACAGAGAATGGACTGAACTGGCCTGTGTACCAGTGATGGGCTTTTAGGCACTTGGGACCAGCAGCCCCGCCATCCTGAAAAAAGTGCAGAGAAGTTTTCAGAATCTTGATGAGGTTTGGAACTGAACTGTCCTGACTGAGAAAGTATGGAGATAGAACCTGACACAAGAATGGGAACACATGACTGTCTGTCAGAGGCTGTCTGAGCGCCTGAGCATATCCGATATTGACAATGGGTTCCATTCATCTGAGGAGCAGATAGAGGCATTGCTAACATCGGGTATTACCTGGGGTCTGGGCCACGAAATAACCAGGGGGTTTGGGGGCTGGCAAGGCCATCAAAAGCGGTAGAAATATTGGTGTTGCCTGGTGGAAAAGAACATTTTCCCCCCATTTCTGTTCTATGTTCTCTTTGTTCTCTTGTCATTTATTTCCCATATACTTTTACCCTCTTCTGAGGCGTGGCCTCATTTTGCAGACTATAAGCCACCCATCCCAGTCAACCACTAGCCCACCACCAGATAAGGAGATGGGGGATCCATGGCTTGGAGACCAAGTGTATCCACAACCATCACTACAGCAGCCTTAGGGATTTTTTCCCTGTGTTTGTTCCTGCCCACCCACTTGATGATGCTCCCAGTGCCACTGTTGGCCTAAGATGCTGCAGCCCCCACCGGGAGCAACCTCTCTTGGCCATCAGAGGTTGCTGAAGTGCTGAAAGCAGTGAAAACCCATCTCCTGGTTGGGAAGGGCTGCCATCATCAGGCCCTGTCTTGCTCCCTGGAAGCCCTGTTACCCCAAGTCCACTCCTGAAAATAGGTCGCCAGCATGGCAGTGCGTCAGCAGCTAAGCGCCCTGGCATACTGTATTTTTCTTTACAAATGTGTTAATAAGAAAGCCTCAAAATATGTAACCAATCTCTTAAAGCAGTCAGATTCCCAGTATAACTTAAGAGATATGAAATTTAGAGGCCTAGATATTCCCTTGCTAAGGTCTCACTGTGGGTACCTAATGTTTTCATTCATTGCTACTAGATCTTGGAATAGTCCCCTACTGAAATCCACAACACTGGAACAATGAATGGCTTTTTCAATGCTGTAGATGCCCTCTTGAGTTACTGCTGACCTTGCTAGAGTGTCTCGTAAGAATATAGATGCACACCTTTCTTTAAATGTCTATTACACCAATTGCGTAAAATGCTATATTGATTGTATGCCAATAGTTCCATTGCTTTGTAAATAATCTCATGTACACTTGGGCCGTTATAGACCATAATAAAATGGGTAGGGAATTCTATGCATCCTGACTGGTCAAGGATATTGCAAAGCCATGTAATTTAGAAAAGAAAACCTATGGCTTCACACTTCTTCCAGCAGCAAGGATGCAGTGTGCTCGGGTATCCGTGCCTGTCAAAAACTAAAAAAAAAAACAATAATAATTATGGCAGCCAAGTTGATTAGTGTCATGAACATCTGGTTTGCACTGTATGCAACTAATTCCGGGTCGCGCCTGAAAAAGGGACTGCTGGCCTCAGTGGGCTCACCTGGTTATCAAAATGTCATAAATAGATAAAGTAAAAAATGTAGCCCTGCCCTCATCATTTTTAAAAACAATATCCACATTTTTAAAAACTCCTACCCACCCACCAACCCCATACCACACAACAGAGTATAGAAAACCCAACAGGTGACTCTTATTTTCACATTGTTTTACAGTACCTCTTACAAAGGCTATCAGAAGCTCTGTTGTCAGTCTCTCTCTATTGTTGACTGCTGTTCTTGAGACTTGCTCCACTGGGGTACTGCAACAGTACCCCAACCACGAGCTCCACTGGCAGTGAACAAGCTGATTCACAAAAACTTTCACAAACACCCACCAGCTTAATTAAAATTCAGTGAATTTCAAGTACATGGACAATTCATCAGTTTTGACACCTTTTCAGGGTAGCGCTTACACGGCAGCACGGAAAATACCAACAAAAGAATGAGCAGCAGAAATAGAACAAAACAGCATGTGACGGGGTTGCATAAGACCCTGCCCCATTTGTTATGCAGAAAGAGTTTAAACGCAAGGGTCCGTTTTATCTTCTCCTTTTCTTTCTCTTCTCCATCTGGTTGCGCAACCAAATTTCTTGTGAGACCTAGGAACTGATCACGCCGACAGTTTCGTAATTCTCCACCTCTCGCTATATCTCTGCCTTCCCTTGCTGTTCTGTCTTTTCTGCCCCCTTGCATATGTGCAGGTATAAAAATATATGTGAATTTTTTTGTGTAAAACTGTCACTGATGCTGGGATCCCTTTGTTTAAAATTGTATATAGTTATACTGTTGAAATGATTGCGAAAGCTATTTGGAACTCAAGCGGTTAACCTGAGAAGCTGGTTTGCAAACTCTCTGAGATGCTGGCAACAAGAGGTCAGTTCTGAGTCACCATGTACTGTTTTGCTGCACCTGCAAGGAATGACACTTACAAGAATATTCTGTGAGAAGCAGGCTGTCTTAACAAGCTCCCTGCAAAGACCTATTATAAAACGAGCAGCAATGTTTTGAGAGAGAGAGAGAGACTGAGGATTTGAAACTGAGAAGAAACACTCAGATGGAGGACTGTTTTCTCTGTACTGCCTTTGTAAATAGCTATACTGAACAATTTTTATTTTTTATTTTGCTGTTAATAATAAAACGCTATTTGGAAGTTTTATAACTGCTCCTGGTTTTCCTATCCTTCCTGACCTGTGCCTCGATGATGCAGTACTGCTGAGTTTTTTTTAATAACTCTCAGACTTTCTTCTGTGTTCTCACTGGGGTACTGAAGGGGGTTGGGGTGGTATTGAGCAGTGGTAACGTACTTCCTGAAGGATACTGTAAAGTAGCACTGAGAATACAGTCTAGGCCCCACAGTTCAACAAACAAATTGGTTTTGACTGTGTCAGGAAAAGCAGCAGACTGTCATTTTTTTCTGCTTGTACTGTAGAAGATGAAGGCCTGAGCAACTCCTGCACTGATTCTCAACACTGCTCATAAGATGAATTCCACTCCCTCACACAGAGGTAACTGACATCTTTTGGACTATTTAAATTACATTTTAACCACATTCCCTTATAATTAACTACGCAGCCCCGATTTGACCACTGATTTGTTTTTTAATACAATCCCATTCTTTCATACTGGTGTGAACACCATAGTACATCCTGTTTCCATGATTTTAATGATGCTTTCTCAAAACGGAGCTGAGAAGCCTGCCGGGTCACCAATTTTGGTAACATAATCCCTCTTTATCAGACAGGAGGAGACAAAACAGCAAGACCGGCATTTTTTTACTGTTACATAGAGGATAATGTATGGGTTTTGATCAGTAACCACGCTGTCATTGCTGTGAGAAGTTACCATGACAACTGTGTTTTCAGTTGTCATGGTAACCTCGAAGTGATTTCAACATGGTTACCGATCAAAACCCATGCATTAGGTTTTGTAGTGTATGGGCAAAAACTCAAGTGAGCACCAGTTTAAAAGAAGATAGTCAAAGACAGTCCTTACTTTTTATCGTTTCCCCATAGTGTCTCTCTGCCTTTGAATTAACTATGCAGTCTCCTCAGTCTCTCTCTCTCTCTCTCTCTCAAGGGTTCGCTCGCTTCTTTGCAGATAAGGTTGCCGGCATCAGGTCCGACCTCTCCTACGGGGGACTGTGGTGGTCGACTGGTGGTGTCTTATCCTCGGCCTGTCTGGTTAGATTGTCACCACCCGGAATTCGAGGACATTGTGAAGATCATCCAAACAATGCGACCAATTAGCTGTAGTTTGGATCCGGGTCCTACACCGCTGTTAGTAGGCTGTGTAGAAGTTATCTACCCAATCCTTGCTGACATTATCTGGAAATCCTTGGAGAGGGGGGGTCTTTCCTGACCCCCTTAAAGAGGCAGTAGTTCGACCACTCAAAAAAAAAAAAAAATCCTCCTGGGACCCAGACTGTCTAGCTAACCATCGCCTATCTCTAACCTGCCATTTGTTGGTAAGGTTATTGAAAAGGCTGTTGCATTGCAATTGATGATCATCTTACTTCTCATAATGTCTATGATACTCTCAGTCTGGATTCAGGAAAAGGCATAGTACTGAGACTGCCCTTGTTCGGGTATTGAGTGACCTCCTAATGGCCAGAGATCGAAGGCATGTACCATTCTGGTCCTTCTTGATCTGTCTGCTGCATTTGACACTGTAGACCATGGGGTGCTATTGGAGCGACTGCGGGTCTTTTGTGGGCTGTCTGGTACAGTCCACAAGTGGTTTTGTTCTTACCTCACTGGCAGGTCTCAGAGAATTGTCAGCGGAATTTATTCCTCTGACGCCTTCTCCCTGCCATGTGGGGTACCACAGGGCTCCATTTTAGCTCCCATGTTGTTTGCAGTGTATATGCTGCCATTGGGAGAAATCATCAGGCGATACAGTTTGAGTTTTCACTGCTATGCAGATGATACTCAGTTGTACCTGTCCTTTCTCCTGAACAGAGTGATGCACCTCTGTACTTAACAACTGCCTGGATGAGATCAGAATTTGGATGAGTTCGAGCTGGTTGAGACTTAATCCAGATAAGACTGAGGTATTGGTTTGGATCCGGGTCGTCCTGGGGTGGGTTTGGGTGTTGGACGGCCATCAGGTTTTATTACTTGGTGGCGCATCAGCTCTCACCTCTCGACAGGTGTGAAATCTGGGTGTTATTTTTGATGATGGTCTGACCCTGAAATCTCAGGTGTCAGCTGTCGTTAAACTCTCTTTCTACCATCTGAGGAATATCGCCCGGTGAAACATCTGATTCCCGGGAGGACCTTCCAACTTGGTCCACGCCTTTGTCACTACCCGTCTGGACTACTGCAATTCCCTCTACCTAGGGCTACCAGGGTTGATATCTGCCGCCTTCAGCTGGTGCAGAACGCTGCAGCCAGGCTTCTGACTGGGACTCTTAGAACCAGCCACATTACGCCTGTGCTCGCGAACTGTACTGGCTGCCTGTTTGGTGGCGGATCACCTTAAGGTTGGTTTACTAACCTTAAAGCCCTCACACGACCAGGGACCCGTTACCTGAAAGATCTTCTGGTTCCCTATTGCCCCTCCGCCCCTCCGTTCCGCCAGCGAGGGATTGCTAGAGATTCCCAGGGTTCATTTGAAGCTATCGGGATCTCGTGCCTTTGCCTTTTCGGCTCCAACCCTGTGGAATTTTCTACCTCGCTGGTTAAGAGAATGCCCAACCGTTGATAGTTTTAAAACTGATTTAAAGACATATCTTTTTACTCTGGCCTATCCTGTTTAGTTATGGTTGTTTTAATGTTTGTATTTTGCTGTTCTATTTATTCCTGTACAGCGCCTTGATTTCGAAAGGTGCTTTATAAATAAACATGACTTGACTTGACTTGACTAGAGCCAGCTCTATCCACCACGGCTGTTCATTGTGCACTGCTCATTCAAAGTCACACATTCGCAGATCCGCTTCCGTTGTTATGGTATCATTGTGATGTAGTCAAGAGGGGTTAACAACCTTTTGACATCACAGTGATACAACACTGTGCAATTTCTGCAGGTAATCAGCCTTTTCCATACATTACAACTGTGATCACTGTCATGAGCCTGGACAAGTCCATCTGAGAATAATATAAAATATTTTTAAAGCTGTCTCCCTCGAAGAGGACCCAACATACTCACCAGCTGCTTTTAAAGGACAAGTCAACCTAACATTTAAAAAACAACAAATTTTCCTAATTTTAACAAAGAAAGCCACAGTAGTAGTGGCATCTTGAGCCTCAGTTTCACGTTTCAGTGGGGTGCTTGATTTACTGTGCTGGCAGATGAGCGAGCAGCTGAGCTGGCACTGGTGGTGGTGGTGGGGGGGGGGGGTGCAGAGCTGACAAGCACACCAGACCACCGAGTTCAATAACATAATCCAGCTGTATTGGATGGGAGCAGACAGTATAGCCTAGAGGTTAGAGTAATGAGCTGTGAATGAACTTGGCACAGCCAGCAGACCTGGGTTTGATTTGCTTGCATACTGTGTGACTCTGTGCTCCTAGGTTGCCCCTGAAAACTGGCACTTATGCCTAGTGGTCCTTACCTGGTTACCAAAGAATAAAAAATATATATTGAAAAAAATAAATAAAAAGACAAACCAGGCAGGCTAGTTTTTTGTTTTACTATTACAGTTGTGATCACTCATGAGCCTGGATAAGCACGTGTGACAATAATTTAAAATATCTAAAATTGTCTCCCTCAAAGAGGACAAATGCTTTTAAGAGGGGCCAAAAAGAACAGCCAACTTAACATTGAAACAAGTGGTACTGCTGGAGCTTCAGCAAGTTTAGGAGACGTGAGATCTGAAAGGTGTTGCAACAGGGATTTTTTGTCGAGCGAAGTTGGGAAATCATTCTTTTTGGGGTTTCTGTTTTTGTTGGTGGAGGGTTGGAAAGTTGCTGAAAGATCGAATGCTTGTGGATTGTGTGAGCTGTTGCTGATTCTTGTCCTGGATCATGTGGTACCGTGGCCGCGAGATGAGGATGACGTTCTCTTACTCGCTGCAGCTGGTCTCTGCAGTCAGCAGGTCTGAATGTAAATACTGGGAGAGCACAGTTTGTTTTTGGGTGGGGTTGGAGAACCAGCTGGGCCACGTGAAAGCACTTGTGCAAATGAAAGGAGCCAGCCACTCTGTGAAGGGAGTGGTTGACTCCTTTCAGCTACGAAAAGTTGTCGCCCCTCCACAAAAGGCATCAGTCTAGCTGATCATTGGGCTGTCACTGCCGATCCCATTGCAGCCTGAGCTGCACTGGACTAGACAGTGACACACCTCCGAAATTGCATTATTGTAACAAAATACTTGCTTCTTGCTGCACGTGCAAGCAAACCTAATGATGGATCAGTGTAATAAAATGAAAATGGAAATTTCGTTTGAGGGAATAGATGAAGGGGGAAGAAATTACACACACACACACACACACACACACACACACACACACACACATATGAATAAGGAGTCTTTAAAAGATTGTTAAATTTTTTTCTGTAAGATTGCAGTGTCATAATCGCATACACGCACACACATCACACTATAATAGTGTTTTGTGTGTGTGTTATAATGAAGCATAATATTCATTTCACTCATAGAAGTAATATTCTTTTTTTTTTTTTCTAGAAGGTACATACCCAGCCCCACAAGAGCTTTAAATTCACCCGGACTCCTTCCCATCTTAACGCAGCAGTATTGCCTGGCCTCATTCTTCAAGGAGTTTCATAAAGTCTCACACCTGTCTCGCAGGCACTTGTATTCATCTGCAGTCCCTCTCCCATGCAGATCTTCAATACAAGCCATGACTCATAATGTTTTATTGCACACTGCATCTTAAAATGCTAACTACTAGACAAAGCTCCCAAATGAAGCAGTTTTAAATCAGTTGCATTGCTGAATATGTACTTGATTCAAATCCCTTCTTGTGCAAACAACCAACTTTTTAATGAGCAGAATTAGTTGTGAACAACAAATGGACTCCAGTTGCTGCCATGTTATGCAAATCCAACATAGTAGATCTGCCCTCGACCCCGTTCTGATGTCTTCGGCACAGTAGAGGAGACCAATGCATCTCTGTGAATGTTGAACTCTGCTCTTTCTCTGCGAGTACTGCGCTGCCCTCGGTGTGCAGCATACACAGCACCTCTGTTGCATGTAGCAGTCTGTGCCTATAATAAGTCAAGTTTGGTGTTCCCTTGTACCTCTCAGCTTACTTATCTACTAGTGTGGAACAAATGACCCAAATGTGGAACACCAACTTCTGAATATGCAATGTTTGGTAGTTTTTTGAGGAAGGGGGCATGTCCACGTACCTGCTGCACCTTGCTTGTTTGGATCTTTTAACATTTTCCAATAAATGGCATTTATATTGCAACATTGGTTTGCTTTGGACTGTCTGGGGTAACTGAGAAGCCAAGTTTCTTGGTACAAAGCTGTATTCTTAACTCTTTATAGCTGGTTTATGTAGTGGTTTATTTGCATGCAGAAACCTGATTGGCTCATTAGAATTTCACCCTGAGGTGATAGTCCAGTACTAAGTCAAGGTCCTGAATTCTTGCCCTTTGTTTTGATTAATGCTTGTTTTAATAACAACCTGGTTTCCCCTTTCCATTGCAATAATGCACTCTAGTGCAGTAACAGCTCTTGACTGCCTTTTTTTTTTTGGGAGCACTCCAAATCCAGTACAAGTAAGCATTAAGCTACGACAAAGGAGGCTTCTACTGGGGAATTAATGCGTGGTTTTTGGGGGGATAGGTTGTGGCACGAGGCCAAAGGCCAAGTGCCTACAACCATGCATTAATTTATTTTTATTTATTTAGTTTTTGTTGACTGGGTAACTGCACTAGACAGATCCTGCCTATTTTCAGGCATGACCTGGGGGGAAGGGGATACAGATGAATGCCAACTGACCTTGAACCAGATTAAGCTGTTGGTGGTATTTTTTTAGTGAATGAGGGAAATTTAGCCAGGACACCAGGGAAATTCCCCCTACTCTTTTTCGATAAGTGCCACGGGATCTTTAACATCCACCTGAACTACCACCAATCCAAACAGATGGAACCCTGGTTTAACGTCTCATCCGAAAGACAGCACCTCAGAAGTGCAGCACCCCTCTCATGCTGCACTACAGTGTCAGTACTGGGATATTAACCCAAGTGCCAGATGTGGGAACTGAACCCACAGCCCTCTGATCTCCCGGCCTCAGAGGCGAGTGTGCTACCTACTGTAGAAGCAGACTTCGGAGTGGCTTAATGTGCTTGTATCATGACAGTTTCTCAGCAGTATTGTTGGTTACTGTGACAGAACATTAAAACACAGAATCACTTTTTTCTATTTGAATGACTTTACTCAGTGAACACAGACATACAGTAGTGCTCATGATTCCAGCGCCGGTTAAGACATTCAATAAGATACTAACGTAGTTAGATTTCGACATGGTGATTATTTCCCTTCACATACACAAATACAAGAATCGTGCTTTCATTTCCCTGTTGCTCAACAGCATTGTTTTATTTCCATCGAGAAACCCCGACATTGCTTCTTATCCATGGCATTTCTGAGATGAATTGCATTGTGGGATTGTTGCCGTCCTGAGAGAAACTGTGACTGAACTTGCATGGATCCTTAACAAGTACACACATTATAACATTTTAGATGTAAATATTTACATTACAACTTTTTGGTTTAATCGCTTACTGTTCATTGCTTTTAAGATATCATTGTATCTTGGTTTTCTTCGGGTTCGTGGTGTGATTGTCAGACTCCTGTGCCTCTCATTTCCAAGTTTCCTAATTGTTGAACTCTACAGTGACCTGAACTCTACACCTGCTGAAATTATAGGGGCTGCTATATCTGCTGAGGATATATTTTCTGGTGGGTTACACGTTTATTAGTAGTCGCGTTTTTGGGACCGTCACTGACCATTGGGTGGGTGGACGGGATAGTCAAAACCCATTTGCTTATGTTTCTCATTTGGATATTTGCTGAAATTTTATTTGTATGCTGCCTTTCTTTCTGAGACTGTGAGATAGTGCGTTTGTGGTGACGATGTGAGGTACTGCTGTTTGGAGCAGGGATTATTGCTGTGTTGAAGCGGGCATTACTATTATATATTTTATTGCTGTGCATACATACCTCTCAGAGCACTGGCTTTCCAAATACAGAGCAAATGGTCAGAATGTGTAGCACTTTCTTATTTATTTATTTATTTATTTAAATTCTAGGATTACAATTACCTTTGAGCCCACGGCTCTTTTACAAAGGTTCCACATCAAGACATTGGTATCACATAACAATAGAACAAAATTGTTACACAAATAAGGGTAAAGGATCTCAAATTAATTTCGAACAGACAGGGTGAGGGTAAAGTAGAAAGGAAGAGGACATGAAGGGGAAGGGGTGGTAAAAGAAATGGGAGGGCAAAAGCAGGAGGTAAGAAATGAGAGAGGAGAGGTGGGGGTAGGTAAGGATATGGGGGGTGAAGCAGCCAGGAAGGTGGCATTTGTCAGGTGCTTATTATAAAGAATACTAACTTTAAGAATACTGGATGACCTATATTAGCATTAAAGGGACATTGTCAGACCTTCACAGTTTAAATGCAAGTATACCTTTGTAGAAGCCCTTGCTGCCTCTAAAGGTCTTGGGGGAACACTCCGATATATCCTTGGCTCAATGTGTTCCGCTTTTTTTTATATCGATAATAGCTTTATTAATGTTATTTTCTGAAGCTGTATAGTGTGCCCGAGTTTTCCAGTTGAGCGATGACTCGCACATGCTTTCATTGCTCAGCTGCATCTGCTGTGCCCGCGTGCACTTCCAGGTCTCTGGTCATTTCAGTTTGTATGCGGCTCTCAGAAGTATTCATAATACTGCCTGCTGTTCAAGGCTCGTGGGCTCACTATCACAGCTGATCGACTAGATCAATGATTCTCTTTTCGAGTAGTAAAAAGACCCATGTTTTTATACTTTGTGTGTGTTTACTGCCCCAATACAGTAATGGTCCATCAGTAAGTGGCAAATTATTCTTATTGATATATGGACATGCTGGTTTGCAATCGGAACAGAAATGACAGAAGAGAGGCTTACAATCAGTCTAGCTGTCAATTTGTATGTGTGGAACAGATTGATATGTCCAGTAGTTTTTAAGGCTACCACCTGTTGTGCTTCACATAATTCTGGGCCTGTCGAGATGTTTTTTGGTTTTTCTTACCACAGTATGCTGCACATAGGCAAAAACGCTAGAAAACGATACCTGTGTGAGTGCAGATACCGGTAATTCTGTACTGGCTGTCCTTCCCTTATGAACAAAGGAGGCAATTCAGGCAGTGCAGGAAAATTCTGGGTGGGCCCATTAGCAGCCAGCTTTGAATGTACCATCCAGATATCCACTGGCACTGCCACACATGAATGGATATGAGTAACTTCAGGCTGATTACAGACATTGTAATCATAACCATGACCCAAAATTCTAATTACAGCTCAACATGTGGCAGCATTATGAACACCTCTGAGAGCCACGCATGGACTGAAATGAGCTGAGAGCAGTAGATGTGGCTGGGCAATGAGTGCATGCGCGAGCTCCCACTCGACTCGGAAGCTCAGGTGGACCATGCAGCTCCAGAAAGTAGCATGAATCTTTTCACTGCTGTATAAAAGCTCTTATTATATTATGTTGATTTATTTACTGCTGCCTCTATGGTTTTCAGACTGATCCGTATCTTGCAGCGCAAAGTTGCATCTGTAAGTTCTTCTCCTTACATCCCCTTCCCTGGGGTCGTACCTGGAAATGAGCCTTGGCTCAGTGTGACTTTCCCAGTTACCAACTTTTCAATAAATAAATAAATATAGCTGTAATAAATACAAAATAGAAAAAGGGGGAACACATTGAGCCAAAGATGTATGTGTGTGTGTGTGTGGGGAGGCATTCCAGCAAGACCTTCAGAGGCAGCAAGGACTTCAACAAAAGTATGCTTACATTTAAAGGGTAAAGGTCTGACAGTGTCCCTAAGGGATACTTATTTGGAAGGGGCTGGTTTGTGCAAATAAAAGGAGCCAGCTGCTCTGTGAATGGAGCAGTTGACTCCTTTCAGCTACATGAAGTTTCCACCCTGCAAAGAGAAAAATGTGTCACTGTCAGCCTAGATGATCATTGGGCTAACACTGCTGAGCCTATTGCCTCCTGAGCTGCACTGGATCCGACCGACAGTGACGCACCTCTGAAATAGTGTTATTGTGACAAAATGTTCGCTTCACGCTATATGTGAAAGCAAACATAGAAATGAGCTAAATGAATGGTTTGGCTGTTAATCAGCAAATGTTTTGATTAACTATCAACACAACCAGTTTTCAGAAACAAGTTTGTACTTTGCATTTTGAGTGAAAAGCACTTTTGCACTGTAACCAATCTTGTCTGTCAAAATAAAATGTGTGGCATGCCTCTGTATTGTCAGTTTGCTCTGTACCTCAGTGCATGTTGCTCATGTCGTGCATCAGGACTTGATTGAAATTGTTCATGGTTTAGCAATGAAATGTGTTATACAACGTCAGTTTTAAAGCTCTATAGATGAAAAGTAGCTTGGTGAGACATTACAACAGCAAACATGTCAAAAGTAACACATTTTGTAAAAACTACTTGATTCTGATGTCATTCTGGTTTGAATTGGTTATTTAAAGAGAGTTTTTCCTTCAGCTGTATAGATTTGAATTTCTTCAAGCTGTTAGAAGCCTTGTTTTGCTCTGCCTGTCACTCCAGGAGATAGATACACTCTTACTGTACTACTGTCTTTTAGCTAACCCTCTTGTTATTCTCCACAATTCAGCCTCAGTTGGCAATTAGAAGTTATCAAGGCAACATTGTTTTACTACTAATCCTAGTGTGTAATGGGAATATTGAATTAAACATGGGAGTAATTAAATGTTTTAATGCTATTAAACACATGCATAATGAGTTATTAATGCTGAAATCCAAGGGAAGCACCATACTATTATGCTTAGAAGGATGAGCTGTTAAACCAGAGATCCCAGCACTGCCTCTGGCCCTGTTTTGTGACCCTCAGCAAGTCACTTGGCCTTCCTTTGCTCCACTCTACCTGGATGTAAAATAGAGTAGAAGCAGGACCCCACTGTAAACAAGCTATTACATCTTATTAGGGCTCTTTCTGAGTAAATCATTGTAAATTAAAATTCATTTAAAATATCAAAGAAGTTACAACTGGTCCTCTAAATTATGTAAGAATGCTACCTGATTAAGTCCAATAAGGCTTTGATTTTTTTGTCTCCATCTCAAATTCTCTCTAGTTAAATGCAACTTTTTTTTGTTTAGTATACTTGCCCACCTCCCGATAAGCAGTGATCTATGTTTTTTACTGAAACTGCCATTTGATTTTTTGTAATTCATATTTTATCGAAACTGCCATTTTCACTTAAAATTCTACTTTTGAAGTTCCATCTTTGTTGGTTTACTTGTTGCCATACCCACCGTAAATGTAGCTCCACTTCCAGCTTTGGTGCGTGGTCACAGTAAGCGGCTTCATTGTACCACAATGGGAGTGCAGGGGTGCGCAGCACAGGGTTACATGGAAGTAAACAAAGGATGTGCTAAGACATGAAGGGGGAGTTTGGCATAAATACAGCACCAGGCAGATTTGCTGTGGATCCACAACAATGGTAAAAATGTAATATCTCTCAAAGTACAGATCGCTGGAAATCAACTTTTGCAGATATGGAAACCGGAATTATGGCTAAACAGGTACATCTAAAAAGTAGAATTTTGATAATCACTTCCTGATTATCCAGTACTGCTGCGTTAATGGAGGCCTGGCTTTGGTACCTAATGAAGGGCTTGCCGTTGCTTTTTTTTAATTTTTTTAATTCAAGTGTTTGTCCTCCTCCTCTGACTGATGACCTTCTGGTCTGCCCTCCTAGCCTGTCACCCACCTTTTCTGGGTACTTGCTCTACCTCTTTCCTCCATGACTTGACCCCCGTGGTGGGTCTTTTGGGCTATATGGTAGAACCCCTCCAAGAGTCCCCTGTGGGACCAGCATCCAGTGGATGTGAACATCTTGGTTGTTGGTGCATAACCTGCAACAGGCAGACCCTCATCTGTCTTCAGTTGCTGCTTCTCCTCCTGCTTTCTTTCCTGCCCCCAGTCTGCATGTGCATCATCAAGGTGGGTGCGCCTTGAGAGCATGCAGTGTGCTCCTGAGCCACAGACCTGGAGACCCGAGTCTGAATCCCATCGGCCCCCACTTGCATACTGTGTGACCCAGAGCAAGTCACTTAACTTACTTGTGCTTGCAGGTCGCACCTGGAAACAAGATCTGGTTTAGTGCGCCTTTAGTGTGCCTTTCCTGGTTAAACAATCCCCCCCTTCCCCTTTCCTGCTGGGATGGTAAATTTCCTGACCCAACAAGAGGAGCTGCTGTGGTATCAGATGTGCTGCCTCCCAACCCCTGTATAGGACATGCTACCATAAGCAGCTTGTTCTCCCAGCCTAGACACCTGGGCACAGTCTCCGAGCTTGCTCTGAACTCTGGTCGTTAGCTTGGAAGTGTTATGTGCATCTATTGAGCCACTGGGCAGCCCAGCACTTGCTATTTTAATGTACAGGGCAATGTTTGGAGTTTTCTAATACCATGACAAGAATTGACCCCATTCATGAGACTGGTGATGTTCTAAATAGTACTGTTTTAATTGATTGATTAATTAATTTATTTTTATCTAACCTTTTGCCCTCAAACCAATGACCTGTTCCTTCCATTCGGATCTTGGCATTTCTTAGCCTGGTCCGCTGCTGTCCTGACTGCCATAACAACCAGATAGTTATGTGAGGCAGGGCCTGAGACCGTGCCAGTGATGGTCATTTAGACGGGGAGATAGGGGAGTTAAACATGTGGCTCAAGGACTGGTGCAAGGAAAAAGGACACAAATTTGTAGGTAACTGGCAACAGTTTTGAGAGCGAAGGTTCTTTAAATTCGATGGACTGCATCTGACTAAGGAGGGAGTCAGTGCAGTGGGGCAGAAGTTTGATGTCTTTGCAGAATATTTAAACTAGCAAATGGGGAGAGGGGTGCAGCACCCGATACATCGAATGGTAAGAACACCCCTCCCCCCTCAGCTAGTGATCAAACAGGAGTTCAGCATGTTTGTAGTTCATTTGCATTGCCAGGTGAGGAAAAAGGTCCTCATGCGATGCACAGGGAAAAATCCAGACCTCACCCCACAACTAATGCACCGAAATCTGGCCAGTTGAAAATCATGTGCACAAATGCCCGCAGTCTGGGAAACAAGTTCCCAGACCTGGAGGCAACAGTGACAGAGGCTAAACTGGACATAGTAGCCATTAGCGAGACATGGTTCACCAGTAAGCAAACTTGGGAGACTTCAGTACCCGGCTATGTACTGCTCAGAAGAGACCAAGGTGCAAAAAAAAAAGGGGGTGGGAGTGACCATTTATGTCAATGAAAATACGTTTATTTATTTGAGTTTTGGTAACCAGGTAAGTCCACTGAGACAATTACACTTCCTTTTTCAGGGTCGACCCGGGGTAGAAACAAGCAAATACAGACTGGTACAATGAGACAAGTAAATACAGTACTGTCAGAATTAAGCAGATATACATATTAAGGATTATAAAAATGGGCATGCAATAAAAGGAGGTACAAAAATGAGCATTATACATTAAATATAACAAGGTAGAATAAAGGTATATACAATCTTCACTTTGTACAAAGATGCAAGGCTTATACAATTGAGTTCACGGGATACAGTCCCAAAGCTCAGAGGAATAATTTATGTGATAGTGGGCAATTAACAAATGTCACAGTAAGATAAGGAGCAGGGAGAGAGAAGAGGGTTCAGGGGAGGGTAGGAGTAGGAGTGAAGAGGGAGGGAGGAAGGTTCAGGGTAGAAGAAGGAAGAGAGAGGAGTAGGGCAGAGTGAGAATAGATGAGGCATTAGCGGAAGCGGGAGCAAGATGCAGAGCCAGACAGAGAGGCAAGCAAATTCAATTGGAACTTGGGGAGAGAGGAGCAGGACAGGACAGAGGGAGGCAGGAGTTCCAGTCAGATATTGCTGCAAAGGAGAAAGACTTACAGGCAATAGCTAGACACAAATGAGGCTTTGTGAGAAGGGGAGGGAGGCAGATCTAAGGGCATGAGGAGCTTGTCTTAGTCATATGGTCTCACTTAGACAGGGAGGTGTGAATTTGTGGACAAGTTTATGCATGAAACACAGGGAGGAGTACTTGAGTTTAGATTCATAGGGCAACCAATCCAGAGAGGATAATACATCGCAGTAGTGATAACGGGCATTAACCCCCAAAGCAAACCTACCGACTCTATGGTAAGCCTGGGAGAGGAGAGACAGGGTAGATGAATTAGTAGAGAGCAGTAGGGGAGCACCAGAGGTTAGGAGAGGAAGAAGGGAAAATATCAAAGCTACAGAAATTCAGTATACACATAAGGAGCCAGAAGAACTGTAAGTCACCCTGGAAACAGGAAATGGGGCAGCCATACAAACTGGGGTTGTCTAAAGGCCTCCAGACCAGAGGGAGGACATAGACATATTACTGTTAGAAGATATACAAAACATGACAGCTTAAGGGGAGGTTCTGTTAATGAGATACTTCAACATGCCAGATACAGATTGGCCAATACCAGCAGGAACATCCACCAGAACTACACACACAGTGGATTCCCAGAAGGGGGAAGGCCTCAAACAATTGGTACAACAACCCACAAGGGACAGGGCTCTCCTGGATCTAGTACTGACTAATGGGGAAAGGATCACAAATCTCTAGGTAGAAGGTCACCTGGGGGCAAGTGACCATCACATGATATGGTTCAATTTGGCCACTAGAACTAAATCATCCCATTCCAAGGTAAAAATATGGGACTTTAGATGAGCTGGCTTTGATGAGATGGCCAACAGAGTTAAGCTAGCCCTGGCAAGAAGAAATACAGGTGAGGGTGTACAGGCAAAGTGGGCAAACATTAAGGATGCAATATTTGAAGCAACATCCCATTGTGTTAGGGAGAAAGGCAAGAGCATAAGAAAGAGGAAACCACTTTGGTTCTCAAAAACAGTAGCAGTAAAGATCAAAGCCAAAAGGTTGGCCTTCAGGAAATATAAGGCAATGCTGCGGGACGAAGATAGGGAGACCTACCAAACTTCCCTAAGGGAAGCAGGGAAGTCAGCAAGGCAGGCAAAGGCCCAAACCAGGAAACACTAGCATGAACAGTAAAAGAAGGGGACAAGACTTTCTATAGATACATTAGTGAAAGGATAAAGTCCAGAAGGGGTATTGCTAAGATCAAAGGGGATAAGGGGAGTGTGTGGAGGAGGACCAAGGAAAAGCATCTATCCTAAATAGATATTTCTGCTCAGTATTTACTGAGGAGAAGGTAGGGCAGGGCCCACAGCTTAGAACCATGGACGGGGGGAAGGAAGTGTGCACAAGTCCCTTCACAAAATAAAGGGTCCTACAAGAGCTCACTAAGCTCAGGGTGGACAAGGCAATAGGACTTGATGGCATACATCCAAGGGTACTAAAGGAGCTAAGGGTGGAACTAGCAGAGCCATTAGCAGAACTGTTTAGTGAGTCCCTGAGCACAGGAGAGGTCCCAGAAGTCTGGAGAAGGGCTCATGTGTTCCTGCTCCACAGGAGTGGCAGCAGGGAGGAGGCAGGGAACTACAGACCAGTCAGTCTTACCTCAGTAGTGGGCAAGATTTTGGAGACACTCCTTAAGGAAAGGATAGTGCAACACCTGCAATCCATAGGAGCACAGGGTCCAAGACAGCACGGGTTTACAACAGGAAGGTCCTGTCAAACTAATCTCATAGATTTCTTTGACTGGGTAACCAGAGTGGTGGACCAAGGGGGTGCAGTTGATGTCACCTACCTTGACTTCAGCAAGGCTCTTGATACTGTTCCACATAGAAGATTGATTAATAAGCTGGGTAGGCTTGGGGTGGGTCAGAAGATGGTCAACTGGGTGGCAAACTAGTTGGTGGGCAGAAAACGGAGAGTGGTGGTAAATGGTATACAGTCAGAAGAGATGCAAGTCACAAGTGGGGTACCTCGGGGATCAGTCCTGGGGCCAGTCCTCTTCAATATCTTCATCAGTGACATTGCAGAAGGCCTGGAGGGTAAGGTTTGCCTGTTTGCAGATGACACCAAGACCTGCAACAGAGTAGATGATCCAGATGGGGTGGGCAGAATGAGAAGAGATCTAGAAAAACTGGCAAAATGGTCTGAAGAGTGGCAACTGGGGTTTAATGCAAAGAAGTGCAGGATCATGCACAAAGGGAAGAGAAACCATGAAGCTACTTGGATAGAGAAGTCAATAGGGAGAAAGGCAGGGGTAAATGGAGAAAAAGACAAAGGCAGTAAGGACAGGAATGGGGCAAAAAAGGGGCAAGGCCATCCAAAAATGGAGGTTAAAGAGTACCAATGCCCGTAGTCTAGGTAACAAGCTTCCTGAACTGGTGGCCTTGATGGAAGAGGGATGCCTGGATATCGTGTCAGTCACAGGAACATGGTACACAGAGAACCATGACTGAGATGTCAACATACCAGGGTACACAATCTATAATAGGGACAGGGAGGGTAGAAGAGGAGGAGTAGCTCTCTGTGGAAGGGAAGGTATCAAAGCAACAGAACTAAAGGGTAAACAGGGAGGAGAGGAGGCACTGTGGGTCACCCTGGAGACTGGAAATGGCACCACAGTCTGCACAGGGGTTGTATACAGACCCCCATCTCAGGGGAAGGAAATGAACAAAGAAATGATAGAAGGCATCCTTAGGATGGCAGAGAAAGGAGAGATACTGCTGATGGGGGACCTGGATATGCCAGATATTAACTGGAGCACCTTTGCTGCAGCCACATCTAAGAGCAGGGCCATTCTCGATGCCCTACGGGGGCATGCCTCAGACAGCTAGTGTTGGAACCCACTAAGGAGGGACCAATCTTAGACCTGGTGCTCTCAAATGGGGATGGAGAGAGGATCTCAGATCTAGAAGTGGGTAGCCATCTGGGAACATGTGATCACCAAACAATGTGGTTCACATTAAACTCAGATGTAGAGTCAAGCCATACAAGAGTGAAGGTACTGGACTTCAGGAGGGCTGATTTTGTTAAAACGGGAGAGTGCCTCAGAAAAGCACTAGCAAACTGGCAAGAAGGAGGGGTGGAGCAACAATGGGGAAACCTTAAAACTGCCATCACAGAGGACACAAGCCTTAGTGTGAAGCAAATGAACAAATCAAAATGAAAGAAACACACTGGTTCTCAAAAGAGGTGGCGGGGAAGGTTAGGGAGAAAAATATAGCATTCAGGAAGTATAAGGAAACACAGAAGGAGAAGGACAGAGAACTGTACCAGTTAAATCAGAAGGAAGTGGGGAAGGCAATCAGAATAGCAAAGGCCCAAACCGAGGAAAAGATAGCCAACCTTTTATAGGTACATTAGGGAACAAAGAAAGACAAAGGGAGGGATACTGAGGCTGAATAAAGAGGCGGGTGGGTGGGCAGAGAGGGACAGTGAAAAAGCAGGGATACTGAAGTAATACTTCTGCTCAGTATTCACAAAAGAAGAGGAGGGGAGGTACCTAATCCAGTCAGTAGAAGCACTCTGGGTAGGGAGGTTGATAGCAGTCCTTTCACAGAAGAAAGGGTTCTGAAAGAACTCTTAAAACTGAAGGTGGACAAAGCAATGGGGCCTGATGGGATTCATCCCAGAATTCTAAAAGAACTAAGGATAGAACTAGTGACACCACTGACTACCCTCTTTAACAAATCATGGGAGGATGGGGTGGTACCTGAGGACTGGAGGAGGGCAGATGTGATCTCTCTCACAAAAGTGGGAGCAAGCAGAAGCAGGAAACTACAGACCTGTAGTTTAACCTCAGTGGTAGGGAAAATGATGGAATCACTCTGAAGGAAAGAATTGTTGTGTATCTAGAGGCCAGAGGGCACAGGACCCAAGGCAGCATGGATTCACAGCGGAAGGTCATGCCAGACAAATCTGATAGATTTCTTTGACTGGGTGACCAAAGTAGTTGATCAGGGAGGGGCTGTGGACATGGCCTACCTAGACTTTAGCAAGGCATTTGACACAGTCCCACACAAAAGATTAATACACAAGTTAGCCAGCCTGGGAGTGGGTCCCAAGATGACAGCCTGGGTAAAGAATTGGCTGGAGAATAGGACACAGAGAGTAATAGTAAATGGAGTCCACTCTGAAAAAAGGGGGGGTTAGCAGTGGGGTACCACAGGGTTCAGTATTAGGACCGGTCCTCTTCAATGTCTTTATAAGTGACATTGCAGAGGGACTGGAAGGAAAAGTATGTCTCTTTGCAGATGACACAAAGATCTGCAACAGGGTTGATAGACAAGGTGGGGTGGAAAGGATGAGAAGGGACTTGGCAAGGTTGGAGGAATAGTTAAATGTATGGCAGCTTAGATTCAACGCAAAGAAGTGCAAAATAATGCACCTGGAAAACAAAAACTCAAGGGGAGAGTACACAATGGGGGGTGAGTTAATAACATCAACAAAAATCGAGAGAGTCCTAGGAGTAATTATATCAGATGACCTAAAGGTGGGCAAGCAATGTGAGAAGGCAGTAGGGAGGGCTGGGGGTATACTGGGATGCATAGGGAGAGGCATCACCAGTAGAAAACAGGGATGTTATTCCCCTGTACAGACAGTTGGTGAGACCCCAGCTGGAGTACTACGTGCAGTTCTGGAGACCCCATCTCCGCAAAGACATAGACAGGGTGGAGGCTGTCCAGAGAAGGGCAACCAAAATGGTGCAGGGCCTGCAACAGAAGACATATGAAGAGAAACTAAAGGAACTTAATATGTATACCCTCGAGGAAAGGAGGGGGGGGCATGATAGAAACTTTCAAGTACCTCAAGGGAATCAACAAAGTCTAAGAGGGTAGCATCTTTCAGAAAAAGAGATGAGCAAGAACAAGGGGACACAATTTAAAGATAGAGAGGGAATGGTTCAGAGGTTATGTGAGGAAGTATTTTTTCATGGAGAGGGTTGTGGATGCATGGAACAGCTTTCCTGAGGCGGTTGTGGAGTCCAAAGCAGTGGGGGAATTCAAGAATGCATGGGACAGACATAAGTCAGTTCTAGTGGGGGGTAGGAGGAAGTAGACTGTTGGTTAACTAGAATCTGCAGCTTATCCATTAGGTACAGAAATGGGCCGACTAGGTGGTCCCAAGCAGTCCTTATCTGCCATCAAATTCTATTTCTGTGTTTATCTGTAGGTTGGGAGGGGAGTTGTTGGCAATCACAAGGGAAGAAAGAGACTTGGGCGTCATCATCACAGATGACCTGAAATCATCCAAGCAAACCACTAAAGCAGTAGATAAGGCTAGAGGGATGTTTGGGTGTATTAGTAGGGGTATCACAAGTTGTAAGAGGGAGATGATAATCCCCTTTACAAGACACTGGTTAGGCCCCATCTAGAGTACTGAGTGCAGTACTGGAGGCCGCACCTTCACAAGAACATTAACAAATTGGAGGCAGTCCAGAGTAGGACAATCAAAATGGTGCAGGGACTGCATCAGAAAACATATAAGGACAGATTAACGGACCTCAATATGTATACCCTAGAGCAAAGGAGGGAGAGAGGTGATCTGATCGAAACATTTGGACATCTTAAGGACATTAACAAGGTGAAAAAGTCTAACATGTTTCAATATAAGAAAAATAGTAGGACAAGAGGACACAGCATGAGATTAGAGGGAGGCCGATTAAGGGGTAATATGAGGAAGTTCTTTTTCACAGAAAGGGTGGTGGATGCATGGAACGGCCTACCTCAGGAAGTGGTGGATATGAATACAGTGCAGGGCTTCAAACAGGCATGGGATAGGCATATGGGAGAAATACAGACGAGTATGAATAAATAGGCCATTGACAGAGTAAAGGCCTATGGCACATTCATAAGGTAGAAAAAATGGGCAGACTGATGGACCTTGCGGTACTTGTCTGTCGTCATCTTTTATGTTTCTGTGTTGCACAGGGTTTTATCTCTCATGAATACAGTGTCCCCTAGCTCCCAGGCTACCTGTTAGCTCCTGGATCTGTTCCCAAACTTAGACTGATTCCATGGGAGTGCAGCTCACTACCCATAGGGTTTGCTGCGCTGCCCTGTTTAATCAATATTTGCTGAAAGATGCTCTTCTTAAAACATACAATGTTGTTTATATAGGTAGTTTCTGTAGTTCATAAGGTGTTAAAGATATAACATGAGCAGGGAGAAATCTGTGATCTGATTTGCAGATGGGTACAACCTGATCATTCGTTAATCTCTGCTACCCGCACAGCAAGTGGTGAGGGGCCCTAGGGAACAGATCAAGAAGTGGACCGATCTTGTTCTTCTGCCCAAAATGCAGTTTGCAAGGCAGCCATTAATTTCCTCTCTAAGCGAGAGACACGATCTTGGTGACACAATGGACATCACTTTGTCTGTATTTAGAGTTCTCCCTGCCCATGTTAGATTTCTCCCTATAAAGTGTCCAAATGAATGTCTGTATTATCGTCAATAAGCGCTACTTGACTTGGTTTGCTGCCCAAGGCACCTAGCTTCACCTGAGCTCTTTTCTTCCAAGACTGCTTGAAAGGCAGAGAAGAGAACCTTACCAGAGCAAGGGAAAAGGATTAAGACTTCTTTTGGCTAAGCAGATTTACTGTGTGGTGTTGTTTTTATTTTTTACTCACAGGGATTGTTACTCACAGGGATTGCTACTGTTTGTTGCTAACATTTCATTGCTTACTTTTTCTCTGTAGCAAAGTGTTTCTTACAGCGTATATCTTCTCTGAAATTATTACAGGTGGTGCTTTACAGGTTTTACAGTTTTATCTAACATTAGGATAAGCTTTCAGGGTTACTGCATATGTTGTTGACTGTTTCTGCTCTTACCTCTTTGTTCTTTCGTCCGTGGTTCTTCTTTTTCGGCAGGGGAAGGGCCAAACCACTCCACACTACACTCCTTTTATAGGGTACCACAGTTGTGACATTTCCTGTGGCAGAGCAGGAAGGGGCGGATCAGTGGGGCATGCACAAGGTGAGCTCATTTACAGGGGCACTAGTAATTTAACTTGTTATAACAAGTTAAACAAAAACAAAACAATCAAACCATTACTTGCATTTTATTCCCTTCTAATTACTCTGACTAGGTTATAAACCCAGCAACTTATCTGGAATGGATATCATTAACTGCAGGTACTGTGAACAATTTTCAGAAGGACAGTCTTACAGGATTTAGGACACTGTCCACATGCTAGGCCATTGGAGATCTTAGGGCTCAGCTCTGGGCAGCATGGGCAGAGATTGCACTCAAATTTCATATTCAAGAGGAAATATGATAAGAACCACCTGCCATTTCCCCAGCATCCAACAGAAAACCTCGACCGCAGAGGGTAGTTGGACCAGGAGGTTGGCAGGTGGTTAGGAGGGGCAAATCGGGTGCCCCATCACTCTTTGCTCTCCAACATATTACCTGCAAAAACCATATAAACACTACAAACAGGTATCTGCCTCTATCTCTGAAATCAAACAAAGAGGCAGAAGACACTGCAGAGTAGGACACTGTGGCACAGGAGCTAGCATAACAAAACTCACCCAAATCAGGAACCAAAACAAAAAAAGCAAAAAGGAAATCCAAAAAACTTCTGATCATAGGAGACGCCATGATTCGGGGAGTTGATACCCATCTCCAGCCAGGGGTAATGGTCAGATGTCTCCCAGGTACATCAGCATGGAGAGACACTGACCGCATTATAAAATTGTTCACAAAGCAGGAGAAAACATTGATGTCCTGCACACATAGGGACTACGATCCGCCAGCCGGGTCAGTTGTGGAGACCAAGGAACACCTGACCAGGCTGGGTGACAAACTATCATCCATTTCATCCGCATCCCTTCTCTGAGATCCTGCCAGTCTGGGAGAGGGAGGCAGATGGACGGAAGGTCAGAGAAGGGAGATAGGAGCTAATCACGTGGCTCAAGGGCTGGTGCCAGGAAAAAGGACACCGATTTGTAGGGAACTGGCAACAGTTCTGGGAGCGAAAGTTCTTTAAATTTGATGGACTGCATCTGACTAAGGAGGGAGTCAGTGCACTGGGGCAGAAGTTTGACATCTTTGCAGAATATTTAAACTAGCAAATGGGGAGAGGGTGCAGCACCCCATACGTCGAATGGGAAGAACACCTCCCCTCAGCTAGTGGTCAAACAGGGATTCAACATGTTTGCAGTTCATTTGCATCACCAGGTAAGAAAAAGGTTTGTCTTCCCACACGACGCACAGGGTAATGCCAAACCTCACCCAGCAACTAACGACATCAAATCTGCCCAATGGAAAATCATGTACACAATGCTCACAGCCTGGGAAATAAGATCCCAGACCTGCAGGCAACAATGTCAGAGGCTAAACTGGACATAGTAGCAATTAGTGAGATGTGGTTTACCAGTAACCACACTTGGGAGGCTTCAGCACATGGCTATGTATTGTTCAGAAGAGACAGAGGTGCAAAAGGGGGGAGGGCCCTGTATTTTAATGAAAATATCAAAGCTACAGAAATTCAGAATACACATAAGGAGCCAGAAGAACTGTGGGTCACCTGGAAACAAGAAATGGGACAGCTATAAGAACTGGGGTTGTCTACAGGCCCCAGACCAGGGGGGACATAGACATTACTGTTAGAGATATACAAAACATGACAGCTAAAGGGAGGTTCTGATAATGGAGACTTCAACATGCCGGATACAGATTGGTCAATACCAGCAGGAACATCTGCCAGAACTAGACACATAGTGGATTCCCTGCAAGGGAGGGCCTCAAACAACTGGTACAACAACCCACAAGAGACAGGGCTATCCTAGATCTAGTACTGACTAACAGGAAGGGATCACAGATCTCCAGGTAGAAGGTCACCTGGGGACAGTGACCATCACATGGTATGGTTCAATTTGGCTACTACATCTAAATCATCCCATTCCAAGGCAAAAATATGGGACTTCAGAGGAGCTGACTTTGATAAGATGGCCAACAGAGTTAAGCTAGCCCTGGCAAAAAGAAACACAGGTGAGGGGGTACAGGCAAAGTGGGCCAGCATTAAGGATGCAATACTTGAAGCATCATCCCAATGTGTTAGACAGAAGAGGAAGTGCAAAAGAAGAAGGAAACCACTTTGGTTCTCAAATACAGTAGCAGAAAAGGTCAGAGCCAAAAGGCTGGCCTTCAGGAAATATAAGGGAACACAGCGGGATGAAGATAGGGAGGCATACCAAACTGCCCTAAGGGAAGCAGGGAAGGCAGTAAAGCAGGCAAAGTCCCAAACTGAGGAAACACTAGCACGAACAGTAAAAGAAGGTGACAAGACTTTCTATAGATACATTAGTGAAAGGAGAAAGTCCAGAGGGGGTATTGCTAAGTTTAATGGAGAAAAGGGAGCATGTGAGGAGGAGGACCATGTAAAAGCATCTATCCTAAATAGATACTTTTGCTCAGTATTTACTGAAGAGAAGGTAGGGCAGGGCCCACAGCTCAGCACCATGGACACAGGGGAGGGAGGTGAGCACTACTCCCTTCACAAAAGAAAGTATCTCAAGAGCTTGCTAAGCTCAGGGTGGATAAGGCAATGGGACCTGATGGCATACATCCCAGGGTACTTAAGGAGCTAAAGGTGGAATTAGCAGAGCCATTAGCAGAACTGTTTTAGTGAGTCTCTGAGCACAGGAGAGGTCTCAGAAGACTGGAGAAGGACTCATGTGTTCCCACTCCACAAGAGTGGTAGCAGGGAACTACAGACCAGTCAGTCTTACCTCAGTAGTGGGCAAGATTATGGAGGCACTCCTTAAGGAAAGGATAGTGCAACACCTGCAATCCATAGGGGCACAGGATCCAGACAGCATGGGTTTACAAAGGAAGGTCCTGTCAAACTAATCTCATAGATTTATTTGACTGGGTAACCAGAGTGGTGGAACAAAGGGGAGCAGTTGATGTCGCCACCTTGACTTCAGCAAACCTTTGACACTGTTCCATAGAAGATTGATAAATAAGCTGGGTAGGCTCGGTGGGTCAGAAGTTGGTCAACTGGGTGGCAAACTGGTTGACGGGCAGAAAACAGAGAGTGGTGGTAAATGGTATACAGTCAGAAGAGATGCAAGTCACAAGTGGGGTACCTCAGGGATCAGTCCTGGCCAGTCCTCAACATCTTCAGTAGTGACCTTGCAGATGGACTAGAGGGTAGGTTGTCTGTTTGCAGATGACACCAAGATCTGCAACAGAGTAGATGATCCAGATGGGGTGGGCAGAATGAGAAGAGATCTGGATAAACTAGCAAAATGGTCAGAAGAGTGGCAACTGGGATTTAATGCAAACAAGTGCAAGATCATGCACATAGGGAAGAGAAACCCTGAAGCCACCAATAGGCTGGGAGGGGAGTTGCTAGCAGTCAGAAAGGAAGAAAGAGACTTGGGTATCATCATCGCTGATGACCTGAAATCATCCAAGCAGACCTCTAAAGCAGTAGGTAAGGCTAGGGGGGTGTTAGGGTGTATTAGTAGGGGTATCACAAGTCATAAGAGGGAGGTAATAATCCCTCTTTACAAGACACTGGTTAGGCCCCATCTGAGTACATCATGCAGTATTGGAGCCACACCTTCACAAGGACATTAACAAATTGATGCAGTCCAGAGAAGGGCAACCAAAATGGTGCAGGACTGCATTTGAAGACATATGAGGACAGATTAACAGAGCTCAATATCTATACCCTTGAGCAAAGGAGGAGAGAGGTGATATGATCGAGGCATTCAAACACCTTAAGGGCATTAATAAGGTGAAAGAGTCTAACATGTTTAAATATAAGAAAATAGCAGGACAAGAGGACACAGCATGAGATTAGAGGGGGCGATTAAGGGGGAATGTGAGGAAATTCTTTTCACAGAAAGGTGGTGGATGCATGGAATGGCCTACCTCAAGAAGTGGTGGCTATGAATACAGTGCAGGGCTTCAAACAGGCATGGGATAGGCATAAGGGAGCAATACAAATGAGTATGAATAGATAGGCCACTGACAGAGCAAAGGCCGATGGCACATTTATAAGGTAGAAAAAGAAATGTGCAGACTGGATGGGCCTTGTGGTCCTTATCTGCCGTCAACTTCTATGTTTCTACCCATCCACCCACCCTGCTGATCTCCTAGTTTGCCTTGCACAGCCATTGAAGGCTGCCCCCCCCTCGCTGCAGATCTCAACTAACCAGGTGAGACACTGAAGCCCCCAGTGTGTGTCCTCCACTCCGGTTATGCATCTGATTATCACAGTTATGTTGCGTATTGTATCTGTCCTCTTGTCACCACCCCATCACCCAGATCTGTTACCGCATTTCCCATTGGCCTTTGTCAAGTGTCCTGCACAGCTTCTCCTTGTAGTACTGGAGATACACTGGGAGCAAGACATTTGCTGGCACTATGTGACAGCGAGCAGGAGAGACCCAGAGTCCGTGTCTAACAATTAGTGCAATCTCCTGTCTCATGGAAGCAGCAGGTAGTTGGGGCAAGTTGGGGACTGCTTCATGCAGTTCAGAGGCAAAGTTGCGGCAATGTCCTGTGTCTGTGTCAGTCTGTGAAGCTGTAGGTGACTTGCATGCTGTGTGAGAGAGACATGGGGCAGAGAAAGAGATAGATGGCAAATCACAGTTCCCCTAGTCGGCGTATGCTTCAGCAAATTGTACATAGGTAAAGTACAAATATAAATATCAGTTCTAGGGACGTGGATATGTTGTTCAATCCACACCTTGTGGCAGATTCCTTGCCGCTTTAAATCACTCTCCAGTTTCTTGGAACACCCCTCTGTGGCGGGATTAGTGATCGATAGAGTTTTCCGGCATTTCGGGAAGCATCAGCAGGACCGGCTGGACCTGGAAGAGGACCGAGACCTTCAGGGATTCCGAGGGTGGGTCAAAGAGGGAACGAGAGAAACCCGCCCCTCCTTCGATGCAGGGACCTTAACCAGGGACTTCGGCATAGGAGGCACAGGCAAGTCCTCGGTAACCTCCGGGGGAACTGGTGAAGAAGGGTTGTCGGTTTCTCCAGTCGACAAACCATCCGACGGGTCGAGAAAAATCTTGACTGCGTCGACGGATGTCTCGGCCAGCTGACCTGACGGGGACAATGTGAAGCCAGTGGCCGAGTCGCAACCTCGATCAAGTCGAGAGCCAAGGGTCTGGTGAAGGGGACCTCTTCCGCTCCCACGAATGTCAACGGTGGGACTTACCTTTAGAGTTCTTCTTTCTGGACTGACTGGAATGTCCTGATGGCCCTTCTCCCTTAGTGGAGAGGGATTGGCAAAGCTCCTTAAAAGAAGCAGTGTAGGAGGAGCCCAAGGAGAGCGGGATAAATGCCGTGGCTGAGGAGGAAGAAGAAGCGGCCTGGGCCGCCTCCTCGAGGGCGATCATCTGTTCCAACTGTTTCGCAGACCCGCCACTGCAGACATCGCCCAATGGGCCTCCTTAGACCCTGACCGCGGTACCGCTTTTCGGGCACCCAAGAAGTAGTCTGGCAGCGTAGTGCTCCAGGGCTGAAGCCGGAAGGACCCGCACAATTTGCAGGCCTGCAAATCGTGTCCAAGCCTCAGGCAGTAGATGCACGTGGAGTGTGGATCGGTCCGGGACATCTTCTGCCCACTAGGACACCGACAGAAGCCGGCAGTCGATTTGTCCATCGCAGCTGTGAGGGAAGATGAAGATCTTAGTCTTGTAAATTTTTAAAATTGATTTTGGAAAAACCGAAGAGAGTGTGGATCTAGGCCTAAAACGCAGAGTGCAAAGGAGGTAACCTGAGCTTCCAAGCGGTAAGGAAGATCTGGCATCATGGGGCGGAGCCAAGGGTTTTACCATCCAGGTGGGTGGGGGGAGCCAGCTTGAAGACCTTCCAGCAACATTTAAAGCAGCAAGGAACCTGCCACAAAGTGTGGATGAACAACATATACCACTCCTAGAACTCCTGTTACAGGTGAGTAACCTGTATTTTCTGTGTGTACGTCTCTCTCTCTGTCTCCCAATACAGGCAGCTGGCATCCTTTAGTGAATGGGTGAGAGAGACATAGCGCAATGAGACAGAGAGAGAGACACTGAGCTGCTGTGTGCTGTACTGTTCCTTTCACAGTGAGCAAACTGCTTGTTGCTCAATCGGGAGTGTGCTTCAAATTGTGTCTCAGAACACCGTTTTGCTGCATATCCTGTGCAGACACCGTAAATCATGAGCTACTTCTCCACTCCCTTGCATCCCTCCATGTTGCCCCTGAAACTATCTCCTGGTTCAAAAACTATCTTACTGACAGAACACAGCAAGTAAAAATTAGCAACACACTCTCCTCCAAGCAACCCAAGCAACCAGTTCTAGCTGGTGTCCCTCAAGGGTCAATACTTGGCCCACTGCTGTTCACTCTCTTTCTGAACTCACTACCCCAGACCTGCAGTGGAAAGCTATTGCTATATGCAGATGATGCCATGCTATATTGGAAATACACCAACCTCATCTATCTCCAAATTACCCTTCAAGGCTGTTTTAGAGAGCTTGAATAGTGGTTCACTGACCACCGACTAATACTTAACTACAACAAAACAAAATCCATGATATTTGCTCACCGCCAAAACCCCCTTAGTAATTCCCAGCTAACAATCTCAAATTCGCAGGGTACCCACATTGAACAGGTCTCACATTTCAAATATCTAGGTATCACTCTAGACATATCCCTCACCTACCACCACCATATTAAACTCCTCTCCTCCTCAGTTAACACCCGACTTGGCATTCTTTACGGACACAGACACTGCCTACCCCACAGGCTCTACAGTTGGCTGTTACATGCTCAGTCCTTTCATTGGTCGATTATGGAATAAATATTTATGGCGCCGCTGACCAATTGGCCCTAAACAGCATCAATATAGCACTCAACAAAGCTTGCCGCATGGTCACAAACAGTGATAGACAAACCCATACATGTCCACTCTATAATTGAGCGGCCTGGCTAACCCTCGAAGGGAGGTTTAAATACCAAACTTGCCTACAAGCCAAAAAGATTCTGATGAAACTCACACCTAATTGTCTACACCGCCTCATCCAACCATCCCCCCATAGGGGTACCCCCAGACGTCTGGCTGGGACCTCCTATACAGTCCCCCACTGCAGGACCTTTCTAGGGCAAAGGTCCTTCTGTTATCGTGCTCCCCTCTTGCTTAACAACCTACCATCTTCCATCTTACTTGCCCCTAATCTAGGCCAATTTAAAACTGGGATCAAGAGGCTTCTTCTTAACTCATTGTGTCCTAGCAGACGCCTGTAATCGTCAGTAAAAAAAACACTGGTGTGTCCTGAGGACGTCTGCAGAAGTCAGCTGCTGACTCCCAGTGTGCCCTTGCAACGTCTGGAGAAGTCACATATATTTTAATATATATTATAACAGAATATAATATATATTTGACTGCATAGCACCGTTGGAAAGATAATTTTATGCTGCACAACTTTGTCACTGATATTTTGTGTATATCATGTATACTTTAGGAGTTATTTGCATTTGTTTATGGTGTGGTGTGTATGACTGACATGTTTTCCATCAAGATTCACCTAAGCAGCTTGAATAAAATTCACTTTTTTGGCACTTCAGCAGGTATGAAATAAAAACCGTATTGATTACAACTGGTTGCAAAGCACCACTGGAAAGGCATTTTTGTGCTCATCAACTTTCATGCTGATACTTTGTGTGTATCATGCATACTTTTGGAATTATACGCATTTGTTTATGGTATGGTGTGTTTGTGTGTGTGTGGTTGAGATTTAGCCCTCAAATCTCATCAAAGCACCTTGACTAAAATGGGGAAAAATTACATTTTATAGTAAAAAGATATCTTTTTTTTAGCAAACATAATATTAAAACACCATCTAATGTCTGTATGCTTAATTTGGTGTTGCCATTTTACATATTTTCCAACAAAAAATAGCTTATGTTGCCCTTTTTTAGTGAAAAAAATGTTTAGGTTGCTCTTTCGACCAACATAGAAAAAATACAAAATTACTTATTATTACATGCATGTCATCGTTGGAAAGGCAATTTTGTGCTGAATAACTCTGCCACTCATACCTTGTGTCTAGCATGTACAGTTATTGAGCTATTAGCATTTGTTTTCGACATGCTGACTATGGCTTGATTTTGTTTAGAAAGGCCCAGGATTCACTGTTAAAAGTATACAGGAGATTCAGGAGGCAAGTGGTGTAATCTCAGAGTGAGCCTGTGGAGGCAATGAGTTAACTCTGAGACCTGTAGCTGTTTCCATCATTCTCCCTAGGTTGTCGGTCACCTGTGCCACCACACCGTTATGACCATTTCAACCCTCAGATGTTATCTGAGCTCTGTCAGTACCTTATACTGTGATCGTTGAACACTTGTAATGTCCTGTTTTGGAAACTTCTGTACAACCTGTCTTTATGTAATGTTCTATTGCAACTGACGTGTAACCTTTGCTTATGCTATGATTTTGAACATTTTGTCAAAATGTAATGTTTCTGTCTTGAAAACTTTTGTACAATCTGTCTTGATGTAATGTTCTGTTGTGACTGACATGGAGCCTTTGCAAAGGAGTCCTTGACTCAAAGGTTGTAATTCCGAAATTTTCAATAAATAAAAAAAAAAATAAATAAACTGAGGGAGAGGGAGACAGACACAGCAGAACTGCATGAGTGTGTGTTGGGGGGGTGGGGCTCAGTACAGGGCGTAGGAAGGATAAGAAAGTATGTTTTGCAGCAGATATGTCAGAAATCATCTCAGTGGTATATTTCTGACATTTCTGTGTGGAAGAATTTGTAGTAATATTTACTCACCTTTCTTATCTGTAATTATTTCTCGTTCAATGTGTAAAGAAACATAGAACTTTTCTAAAAATGCCACCAACAGCATAATCTGGTTCAAGGTCAGTTGGCATTCATCTATCCCCTCCAGGTGGTGCCTGAAAATAGGCAGGGGATTTGCCTTAATCGGGCCATTCGTCAACAAAAACTAAAAAAAAAAATTTTGATGACAGAAAAAAACCTGTGGTTTATCAGATCTGCCAGGACCTTACCTTAGCCTTGACTGTCTAACACTGGCCATGTCTAGGCAGAGCTCCCGATTGGCAGCTCAGCTGTGTCCCCTGTCTGCTCCTGTCCCTGCCCACTCCATCATTGTCACAGAGTTCTTGTGTGCATCCCTCCCTTTATTAAAGCCTGTAACTGTCACCGCATTAACCAGTGCTTTGGGCAGACAGTTCCACTTACCCTCCACACTTTTCATGAAGAAGTGCTTCCTCACATCCCTTCTGACCCCCCCTCCTCCACAAGCTTATTATTATACCCTCTTATCACTGTCTCCACACCTCACCTGAACAATTACTGGCAGGCTACAGTACCTTGTTCATACCCTTTAGGTAGTTAATGTCTCCATCATACTCCCCTCTTCCTTCTGACCTCTAGGGAATACATGTTCAGGTTAGCTAATCTTTCCCCCATAAGTTTTCCCTTGTTGTGGTTCCAGTTAGATGTGGGCAGTGAAAACATCCCCACTAAGACCAAACTCCTGGATTTTATGAGCGTGGAGTTCATGAAGATGGGCGAGCTGCTAAGGAGGCACCTGGCAGGCATCGGAGCAGATATGAGGGCGGACCGAAAGCAGTCCATCATTAGGGATGGAGTAATGGTTGCCACAGAGGAGTGTGTTAGACTCAAACAGAAGAACTCAAGGGCCAAAGGACCCAGCTGGTTCAGTTCTGAGGTCGCTCAGGCAGTAAGGGACAGAAAGACCAAGAGAGAGGTGGATAGGGAGAATTACCTAAGGTTGGTTAGTGTGGCAAGTAAGGTAGTCTGTCGGGATAAGGCACAGAAGGAACTGCAAATAGCTGAGGGAATTAAGAAAGGGGTAAGGCCCTTTTTTCGCTATATAAGTGAGAAAAGGGACAAGAAGGACAGGATTGTTAGGCTTCAGAAAGAGGACAAGTGGGTGGAGGAGAATAGGGGAAACACATAGGTACTGAATGAATATTTCTGTTTCGTCCAGGAGAAAGATGGACTGGTGCTTATAGGAGGGAGAAGAGGAGCAGGGGAGGGGAGCATGGATGGGGTGGTAGAGGAGGATAGTGTGAGGGAAGGGCTGCTAACACTGAAGGTGGATACATTACCAGGCCTGGATGGCATACACTCAGTGGTACTGAGGGAACTGGCAGAGGAGCTTGCTGGGCCACTGGCAGACCTGTTAATTAGTTCACTGGAGTTGACATGGTACCACAAGACTGGAGAATAGCACATGTGGTGCCCCTCCATAAAGGCAGCCCCAAGGATGATGCAGGGAATTAGACTGGTCATTCTGACCTCAATCACATGCAAGCTCATGGAGACCATACTTAATGAAATGTTGGTAGAGTATCTTATTTCTTTATTTTATTTATTGAAATGTTTCACCAGGAAGACATGCTGAGCAACAAGTTGCTCATCTCCTGGTGCGACCTGGGGGTAGGGGAACATGAGGATAGTATACAGAGATTTGGTACACAATATAGATATACAATTTGATTACATTCAGTAAAGTCAGCAGACTATGCAGAAGTACTGAAAAGGAGGAATGCTAACTGGTATGAACTAGATGGATACAATGCTAACAGTCTTGAACTAGATAGATACGATAGCACAAATATCTTTGGCGAACTCTTGGTGGGACATAGCTTTGTAGTTAGAAAATGGCTGGATAGAATACAAGGAGGTTGAACTAGGGCAAGACTATGAGGAGAAACACATAGGGCAAAATTTGCAAACAAAAAGTGCAAGGTTGACTGCTGTAAGTGCATTAGAGATTAAGGGTTAGCCAATAACTACGGCTAGGAAGGGGGGACATAGAGGCAGAGAGAAGGTGGGTGGAAAGTGGTGGATTTGGAGGAGGGGAAGGCAAGGGCAATTGAAGAGTATGGTCTCCAGGATGCAAGGCAGCATGGATTTATGGGAGAAAAATCATGTCAAATGAATCTGATTGGCTTCTCTTTGGATCACAAAGACAGTAGACAGCTGCCAAGAGGTAGACATCCTTTGTCTTCTGTTAGCACCCTTTGCAAACTGTGTGAGAGGCCTTTCGGCACCATGCAATTCTGCTTAAAGTTGGACCAGCATAACATTCTGTGGTGATTTCCATATGTAGCCCATGATGCTTTGCATTGTGGGGGCATGTGTGATTTTGTATTTTCTTGAAACTTGGCTTCCCAGCCAAATGCCCTTTGGGGTAACCCTTGCCTCAGTGTTTACGCACGGAGGTTCTTTATCCTTTATCTGGACTTCTGCAAGGCCTTTGACTCTGTACCCCACAAGAGATTGATCAGTAAAGTTGGTGGATCTCTGGGTTGGGGAGAAGGTGACCATATGGGTAGAAAAACTGGCTGAGGAACAGGACCCAGAGGGTGGTGGCGGGAGGAGCGTTATCTAGCACCACAGAGGTCACCAGTGGGGTCCTGCAGGGCTCAGTGGTGGAACTGGTGTTGTTCAGTGTCTTTATCAGTGTTATTGGGGATGGCATTAAGGGAGGTACTTGAAGGAGCCAGGAGTTGAAATACCTGAGTATGCTGGGGGTGTTTAAACAGTTAGGGTAGAAGTGAGGTAGGGGGCAATAACTAGGCCCAGAATTTAACTGTGAGTCTATTACAGTGGGACTGGCACCTATTGAAGAGCAAAGGGAGGTTAAGGGACTGGTAGAGGTCGCAGTGGTGGGTGGAGGGAGTACAGTCCAGAGCAAAACGACAGAAGGAGTGCAAAAAAGGATCCAGTCAAGCTAGGGTGGACTTAGGGGTGGCACTATAGACTATATCTGGAGGAGAGGAGAGGAGGGACATGATTGAAACCTTTAAGTACATGAAAGGAATAAACAAGACAGGTAATGAGGGTCTGTTCAGAGTAAGGGAGGGGAGGGACACCAGGGGCCATGATATGAGACTGGAAGGAGGAAGGTTCAGGAGGGAGCTGAGGAGACACTTTTTTACAGAGAGGGTGGTGGCTGGGTGGAATGTGTTACCTGTAGAAGTGGTATCCAGTAGAACAGTGGACTGCTTCAAAAGGGGATGGGACAGGACAAGGGGGAGGGTCAATGAAGGGGGAAGGGTGGAAGGGAGGGTCAGCTGCAGAATAAGGGGTGCTAGCTGCACATTTGAGCAGACTTTATAGACCTCTAGGCCTTTATCTGCTGGCAAATTTTGTATGTTCGTATATCCCCCGTAGTCAAAAATAGGGAGGATCATGTTCTGCATAGTTGCCTTGCAGGCTGGCAGAGGGATACAGCCACGGTTACAGTATAAAGCGCCCAGTCTGGGGTGCAGTTTGTTGTGGGTAGCATTGAAATGTGTAGAAAAGTCGAGGTGCTGGTCCAGCCAGACCCCAATATATCTGAAGGAGGTGCAAACTTCTAAGGGAGTCCCATCTAGGGTTTTGAAGGTAGGCATGGCAGGGAGATGGAGAGTCTCTGTCTCATGCCGAAGGTTAATGAGACAGTTTTCTTGGCATTCAGAGTAAGTTGATTTTAGCGGAACAAGAGCTGAACAGCATTGAAATCTTGCTGCAGTCTGAGTGCCACTTTCAAGTGGGAAGGGCCTGAGGTATACAGCACTGTGTTGTCAGCATACATGTGTATGGATGTGTGTGGGCAGGCTGATGGCAGGTTGTTCAGGAAGATGGGGAACAGAACTAGGTCAAGGACAGAGCCTTGGGGTACGCCGATGGTGACAGGAAGGGAGCTGGAAGTGGATGAACCAATTCTGACTGACTGGGACCTGTCTGCCAGGTATGATTTGAACCAGCTTATGGCTGCACTGGAGAGCCCTGCTTAGGAGAGCTTCGATAGGAGAAGGGCATAAGAGACACTATCGAATGCCTTAGCTAGGTCAACAAAAATGGCAGATGTGACATGGTCTTTGTCCATGCCTGTAAGGATGGAATCAGTGAGTCTGAGGAGGGAAGTGACAGTGGAGTGGGATTTCCTAAAGCCTGACTGGTGGGGAGTAAAGACGGAGGAGGAGGAGGAGTCAAGGAAGGAGGAAAGTTGCTTGGGAAGACTAGGTGGGCCAGTCGGTAATTATCTGCCATCAAATTCTATGTTTCTAAGTGGCAGCTGAAACATGAGGTGATGGTCTTAAGCTTGGGGGAGTTTAGGAGGGAGGCTAGGAAGCCGTTCTTCATGGAGAGGGTGGTGGCCAGTTGGAATGCACTGCTGGAGGAGCTGGTCTGGTTAAAGACGACAGGCAGCTTCAAGCGAGGCAGGGATAGACATAAGGGGAAAGTAAGGGTCACGGGAGGGCAGTGTCACAGGTATGTGGGTTGCAAGATAACACAGGACACAGTTATTGGGTACAACACACCCGCAGTGTGTTTTTTTTTTTATACAAAAGTGTCAAAATACAGAAATAATAAATAAAAGTAAACAGTTCAAATTGAACTAGAAAATAAACAATAGCTCAATGTTATTCCACCTTACTTCAGGTATCTCTATAAAACAATACTCAGCTTTTTTTTTTGCTTGCTCGAGATAAACTCCTGTTTCAGGCACAGGTTCTCTCTTACCTTGTCCTCAGGTAAGTGAGACTGGCTGGATAGCTAATCAACTCTTGGTGTTTGAGGGGGGCTTATATAGCCCTCCCACTTATGGGAAAGTCCCTCCCATAACCTCCAATTAGTTCTAGAATGGTCCCTAAATAGGGAAACTCCTCATCTATTACATAATGAGGTTTTAACTTACGGGAAGTCCCTCTATAGGAAATCCTCTTCCTGAGATTTTACTTATGGGAAGACCCTTGTTTTTTATATATATGCAAACAGTGCAAACATTTATTGTATTTATACATGTGCTGCATTGTTATAGCATGCATGCCAGCCCTTTAATTTATATCTCAGGGCTTTATACATAATGGGGCTCCTTTAGAGACCTGCAGTGTCTCTTTATTCTTTAATTTGTTTAATTTCTTTATTGTGTTTAGTTTATCTTGCAGCTCTCTGCTTATTCTGAGGGCTACTCTCTCTGTGAAGCATTTCCATACATAGGGACGTTCCTGTCCCTTTAAATCATTTGTTTTCTGTATTGTAGCAGCAGACTGCTAGACAGTCATTGTCTAGCTGCTCTGCTTTGGGGATGTGTATGGATTTGGTAAGGCTGCCTCTCTAACAGCCTAGACTGGCTGTACACATGCAAAGGACTCCTCCATGGCTAGCTGGCACCATTCTATAGCATATTTTATACATAGCTAGCAGCCAGGAGTCCTAATAATACAGGGGCATCGGTAATTATTTACATAAATAGCGAGCGGCAGCAAAAGTAAAAGAAAAGTTTGCTGCTCGGTTCAAACAGTTCTTGCTTTGATGCAGGATTTCCTTGGCATAACATTCTACATAACAAGGGAGAGGCAGCAAAATAATTCAAACAACATAAGCACAATGCCACTTCGTTTGTGTCCATTATCCACCTATCAGAGTGGACGTTATTTTGTAATTAACTGTCATTTTAAACATTTCCAAACATTCCTGCACCCTATACATAAAAATAGCATAAGCATTAACTTTATGAAGCACTTTATTTCAAAAAATGCACTTTATTCAACCAGCGCCTTATATCTCTTTAAAGGCACCTTGTGTCTTTTGGCATTAAATGCACCTTAGCGTTAGCCCGATGCATGATTTTTGGGGAGTTCTTGGTGGGGGATGGAAATATGGAAATTAGAACTAAAAGCAGTAGGAAAATAATTTTAGTAAGAAATAGAAAAGACTGACGTAGGTGGCCAACCTATGCCAGGAGCTGAGAAAGGTAAAGTATAGTATAGGAAGATACTGTTGTGCAACAGATTTCAGTGTAACCCCTAGATGGCGCTATCCCAGGGGCTACTACCCCTGCCTGATTTGCCACTAACAGGTTGAGGGGCCTGGATCCAATGGCGGGTGCCTCCACCCAGAGGTCAGGGTTTGCAATAGTTAAACTTACTTGGTCACAGCCTCTGGGACACTGCAACCCTCTTCTTCCCACTAGTGGCCCACACAATATATCAAAATTACCTTCACAGTATACACTTACCCCCAGGGCTGGTTCAGGCACTGGGACCTCCTGTAAAATAAGATACAGTGCAACAATCACAGTACAATACTTTAACATAGACAAATACCTCATGCAGTATAACTTTGCTGAAACAAGCAGCTCTGATTTATTTAGGGGGAATATAACACGGACAGGGGGAAATCAGGTTAATTAGCTTATAGTTTACTCATCTACCTATGGCTCTGTGCACAGGCCTATCCCTACCAGTTACTGTCCCTGGGTACCAAAGCCCTAGTGGCTAGTCCAAACCGTGGCAGCTGGTAGGGGCCCTTTCACACAGAGAAAAGAAAAATTAGTTAAACAGTCAGCAGTACAGTAATTCTATTTGGATTCAATGTGGCAATTCAACAGGAGCGACCCTGAATTAGTACTCACGACCTCCAAACAAGATAGGGTCCTTCAATGTCAGCAGGGCTACTCTTGAGCTCCACGAGACTCCTCACACATTTATATGGCAAAAGAAAGTACTATACCAGGCAGGCTGCTTCTCTATCCGATCACAATTACTGCACAATACCGGAGAACACACAGCAGATTCAGTTCCTGACAGACCGAGTGCAATTCAGCAATTTCTCCAGTCTTCTACAGGGTGAGCCTGGTTTCTACTCTTCAGATATCCTTTGATTCTCTTCACAGGATGGATTCAGTCCAACAAGCAGTTACACAAGCTGCAGACCGGAACTCTTGGGCCTTTCGTTTCCCGGATTAAAACTGTGCACTGAAGGAGCACAGGTTCCTTTCCTTCACTGCCAGAGCTAAACTGAAACTCCAACAGACAAAACGGGCACTTCCTTTGAGTTCCTCCCAGTTCTTGACTGGATTGGCTGTCACTCACAATAGACTGCTCCTGTTGGTCCAAAAGGCGCTGAAGTCTAAACTACATCTCCCAGAGTCACTGCCCATACAATCCTCTTGTGGCTGGCTCAGATTATGAGTCCAAGTTCTGATTCGTCCAAGGCACCATTTCAGAGCTAGCTTACCCCACACTGATTGGTCCAGTTCAGCAGTTCAAAACCAAAATGGGGAACTAGGCAGACACAGTTCTGACTGCAGAGAAAGCAGGTTAGACACACTGTAATTTCATTATTACTCTAAATGGTTTCTGGCAAACAGTTACATCTTTCAGATAGGTTCCCTTTGCACTCCTAGTGACTGCAAAATGGAGTGAATTGGCAGCTCGAGTGGTACTCAATCAAAGAAACACACAGTCCCCCATACAACTAATTATGTCTGCAAGCAGACAGCTCTTAAAGAGACAGTACCAGAGGTTCTAAAACACTCACTGATAAATGGCTTAAGCGCAAACGCATTCAGGCTTGGAGCATTCAAGCAAGCTCCTGAAGTCTTTTAGGGAACCCCCATTTGCAGGGGGTTACACCCTTCCTGGCCTTGGGAAAGCTTGACGTCGCTACAAGGTACTTTCATGTTTCAACTGCAACCATATACATTTGCATTAGGCCTCGCACATGTAATCATCAGTCAATATATCATTTTACCAAGAACACATTTCTGAAACATTGCAGTACGTCCTCTTTACACAGTATTACATACACATTGTACCATAACTCAAGTTATTACCTCTTGTACATGAAACCTGAAGAGAGGGGGCCCTTCCCTATCAGTTACCTTGGGGCTGGACGGGGCGAGGGCAACACAAGTAACTTGGAGTTAGCACTGACGCTCAGTTTGGGCAATGAGCTCGGGGACACATACACTCCTTTATGGACAACATTGAGAGGCAGATCCACTGGCCGGCCCAGGGAATCATAACCGAGGTGCACCATAGGCTTTACAGCTCGACCAGTCTTTCTAGGGGGAACTGTTACAGTCTCTGCACTCTGAGCCTCATTTTCAGCATTGTCCTCACTTGTCAGGAGTCTCCATGGGGGAGAGGCTAGAACTTGGGGCACTTTCAGCTCCAGGAGTTACAGTTTCTGAGTCCACAACATTTGGCTCACATGGAGAGCTTTCGGACACTGGCAGTGGACTGTCAGGGCACTCAAAGTACTCTTCTTGTTCTGGTGTATCACCAGTCTGACCCAATCCATCATATTCCTCCCCTGAAAGCTTAAACAGTTCAACCATGCACAATGATTCCATTTCATCTGATCTGATGCTTTGCACTTCACTTTCTGAGAGCATTGGCTCCAGGGACGAAGCTGGGGGCTTAGACAGTCCAGAAGGCCCAGCTTCATCTCCAGTATTGACTAGGGGATTGCCCCGAAACAATTGACTCAGTTCGTAAGAAGGATAGTATTCAAAGTCACTCTCACTTTCTTCCGATATGGACTGACAGTCATGCTCAACTGGGACTTGTGGAGGAACACTTAACTTTGCTTCTGTAGGTGCAGACTTTCTTGATCTTTTCTTAGCAGCAGCTCTAGTCACTGGTCAGAGGGGCATCTTCTGGGGGCTCAGACTCAATCAAGATTTGTCCAATGGGCAGTAAATGATTTCTATGCATTGTTTTTACATCTTTTGAATTATTCTCAGGCCTTACTTTGTACACTGGCAGATCATCTAGTTTGCCCACTATAATGTGAGGGAGATGGTGCCATCTGTCAGCAATCTTGTGTTTGCCATGCAGTCCCAGATTTCTTAGCAATACCGATCTCCCTCCTGGAGTTCCTGTGCTTTCACCTTTATCATACCTTTCTTTGTTGGCCAGATTTCTTTTGGCAGCCATGGTTTGAGCCAGTTGAGTACGCATGAGTTAGCTGGGCCTTTAACTTTTGCACATACTGTAAATAGTTGTCAGCTTGAACCCCATCAGGAGAGACCCCAAAACACACATCTACTGGTGATAGAGCTTCTCTTCCAAACATCAAGTAGTAGGGGAGAACCCAGTGGCATCACTTTTAGTGCAGTTGTAAGCATGTACCAGGGTGCTAATTTGTTGGCTCCATCTAGGCTTCTTGTCCTTTGGATGCAGGTGCCTAGTATATCTAGCAAAGTGCGGTTGAAACGTTCAGGCTGGAGGGTCCCCTGGGGTGGTAAGGAGTGGTTCTGGACTCGTGACTCCCCACAGAGAAAGCATCTCTTTGATCAGGACGACTCTCAAAGTCTCCCTTGATCAGAATGGATTCTTGTGGAGCCCATAGTGAACAAAGTTTTCTACAGTACTTTGGCCACAGTGGATGCTTTCTGGTCTTTGGTGGGGAAAGCTTGGGCATATCTCGTGAAATGGTCAGTGACCACCAGCACATTACTGATATTTCTTTGATCTGACTCCAAACTCAGAAAATCAATACAGACCAGCTCCATGGGTGCACTGGTGGTGATGTTAACAAGGGGGGCAGCCCTCTGGGGGCAAGCTTTCCTCTGTAAGCTTGGCGACTACAAGTTGAATGTGTTGCTCCACATCAGCCCCCATCTTAGGCCAATAGAATCTGGATCTCACCAAGTCAAGTGTTCTGTCTATACCAAGGTGCCCCATGTGGTTGTGCAAGGACATCAGTACTGAGTCTCGAAGGCAGTGGGCAGGACTAGTTGTTGTTTGTCTACTTGTCCCCCTCTGTCTACTGTTTCTCTGTATAACAGTTTATTGATCAGTTTCAACTTAGGACCTTCTTTGTATAATAGTGCAGTTCTCAAATCCGTGGGCGTAATTTGGACACATCTTTTCCTGCATAGAGGCTTCTAAAGCTGCTTTGATCATGGGATCACTGGATTGAGCCCACTTGAATACTGTCATTGTCCAGCTGAGGCAGTGCACCAATGTCTATTGCAGAAAAGTGGCAATAAGCAGCAGGTATGCAATTCTCAGAAGTCCCAAACAATCCACCATGCAGTCCACTCGTCCGTGGACATTTGTGCCTCCCTGTCAAACTTCGGCCAGAGTGCCCGAATGTCAGGTTCTGCCAGTCGGACCCAATCATTCTGGGGAACAGGCCTCCGGAGAGAGCATCAGCATCTATGTGGTTCAGACCTGCTCGTTATTCGAGCATAGATATGTAGATAATGCAGAAGCCACCTATGGCCAGTGGCATCCAACTTAGCTGAGGTCTGCACATAGGTCAAAGGATTATTGTCAGTTTTTACTAGTATTTTAGCCCCATACAAGTACTCATGGAATTGGTCAACAATAGCCCACTTCAAAGCTAGGAACTCTAACTTATGTACAGGATAGTTCTTTTCGGATGGGGTCAGGCTTCTACTGGCAAAGGCCACTGGTCTCAGGCCATTCTCGTGCTCTTGGTACAACACAGCCCCCAACCCTTGCAAGCTAGCATCAGTGTGCAGGACGTAAGGTTTTCTTGGATCGGCATAGGCCAGCACTGGAGCATGGGTAAGTTGATATATGATCTCATGAAAAGCAGTCTCCACAATCAGGAGTCAGCAGGCCCCAAATACTTCACTCGGATGAAAATACACTCTTTCAGTCTTGAGGACGCTGACTTTTGGTATTTTTGGGGTTGGGGATACCCTTTAGTAAGGTTATGTAAAGGACGGATCACTTTGAATAGTCCTTGATGAAACATGATAATAACCACAGAATCCCAGGAATCTTTGCAGTTCTTTTAGATTTTTGGGCTGTGGCCAGGTGGTCAAGGCCTCAACTTTACTTAGGTCGGTCTCTGTTCCTCGGTGGATACTATGTGTCCATATACTTTACTGATGTTTGAAAGAATTGACACTTATCAATGGACAGTTTAAGGCCAAAGTCCTCCAGTCGGTCCAATACCTTAAATAATCTGCCTCATGTTCCTCCAGTGAGCTGCCAAACACAATAACATCATCTAGGTATACCAGGCACTCTAGTAAGTTCATGTCCCCACTGCAGCTCCATCAATCGTTGAAAAGTGGCTGGGGCACCTGAAATCCCTTGAGGCATCCTCATGAATTCATAGAAACTAGCGGACAGATAAAGGCTGTCTTCTCACGGTCCTCTGGGGCCATCGGGATCTGGTAGTACCCACCGCGGAGATCCAGCACAGAGAACCACTTGCTCCGTTTAGGCAGTCCAAAGCATCCTGAATGTGGGTATTGTGTACTGATCGGGATAGTCCGCCGGTTTACAAAGCGATAATCCACACACATCCTTACTGTTCCATTCTTTTCCTCACTACCACAATGGGGAAGCTATAAGAGCTTCAGATTCTTGTATTACACCGAGCTAACATCTCTTGCAGATGCCGTCTCACATCATCTATGTCAGCAGGTGCCAGGCGTCAAGACCTCTCACGAAATGGTCTTTCGTCATGTAGCGGATATTGTGCTCAGCTCCTTGCACACATCCACATCCCATTCCTTTAAAGAAAACACCTGGTCTCTCTGGGCAAGCTTCTCACTGATCCTCACTTTCCATTCAGCTGGCAGCGGGAGTCGCCAAATCAAACAAGTCAGGCGTTACTCTGTCATTCTTCCTTGAACTCTTGCTGCTGGGTAGCACTGCAGTGTCTGCACAATGCACATTAGCCAGGATGCAACCTCTGTTTACTCGAATGTCTCTTTCAGACACATTATGAACTTGGACCATTACCCTTCTGGCATAAGCATGGGCTCTAGCTGGCAAAATACTAGGCTTGACCAACAGTCCCTCTGGCAATTTTCCATCGCCTGGTGCATCCAACATTAATATTTTATTCTTAACATCCTTTCTGATACGGACCTCTCCTGTAAGGTACACTGGGCATTTGGCGCCAGGATCCAGACTCAGATCCTTCTTCCATACAATTCCGACCGGTTCCTCTGGTTCTATTTTTTCAGCATCTCTCTGTGCCTCATAGGCCTTATTAATTAAAGCCGAACTCTTAAAGCTCTACTAGTCTTTGACCCCTGTTTTTCATAACACAACTGTGCCAGCCTTCCGAACATATGAGCATTTGTTCCAATCAACAAAGGGACACCATCATACAGTCCAGTGGGGGGACACACTAAGGCTAGGGTCTCTACTTGTTCGGCCACTCCAGCCACGGAGGTGGGGAAAGACAGCCAAATTCAGATATACCTGGAATAGGGGTAGGCCTTCTCACTTAACCCCCATACATGCAGTCCTTCTAATGGTTGTAAGGGTACGCCTGACAAATGCTTCTGATACCAATCCTGAACATAATTGTCACTTGGAGCCACTGTCTCATACAGCTCTTGTAGACACTCCATTCACCTTTAAGTGGTCTCCATGGAGGACCCACTATTCTGGACCAGTCTGGAGGAGGCGTAGTGGGGGCCTGGGCAACTGACCTTGCCACAAAAGGACGTGAGTTAGCATTTTTGGTGCCCTCACTGGGATCATTTCGCACCTCTTAACCACTGATTTGTTCTCCAAGCCTCCTTGTAGCCTATATGCAACTTTGTCAGTGTCTTTGGGGACCGCATTCCCTTTCATGTGCCCATCTTTCCCACAATTATAGCAAAACATACTTTCTGGAGTTTGAGCTGGCCGAGCGCTACACACTGGGAGCCAGGGCGGGGTATATATTAACTGGAAACCTTGTTGCCATCTCTGTCTCTGGTGTGATAAGCATTTGGAGACATCTCGCAGTTTCTCCACTTCCATGGTCAAGGAATCGAGTTCGGAGCTGTTATCAGCAGGAGATACATGGGTGGGTACCCACCCCCATAGCAGATGCAGTCGATATAGGTCAGAGTGCATTTGCAGGCGTGCCTTCATAAAGGGACTGTTTTTGAATCTCGGATCTCTCCTAACAGTTGGCCCCATTGTGGCATATCTTTTCCTGTCAGAGCACCTATTTACTGCCAACCTCTGCCCCTGAACTTCACTTGATGGGTCACCCTCAGTCACTCGGGTCGTAGCCGCAGCTGTTGGTGCAGGTCCCTCCCGAGGTCGCTTTTCTCAACTCCTCGACTTCTCTCATTAACTCATCATAGGGGTGGGGATTCCAGTCGATTTGCCAGGCGTAATCTGAAGCAACAGCAGTTCTGAGAAGGGAAGACTTAAGGATCCTGTCCAGCCTGGTTCGTCCAGTTCAATCGCTGGCAAACTACCCTTTCTGAGGCATTCTTGCAACAATTTGTCCAGCCAAGATATATACACAGACAACAACTCCCCTTGTACTGTTGTGCATCTCTTACTTCCACCATAGGTCTTCATCAGAATCTGGGCTCCCATACACATTCTCCAGGGCCTCAAGATAGGCCTGTGCAGTCACTTCAGGGTTACTGGCCCGTTTAGCACGGATGGTAGCTAGGGCAGTACCTCGGAGGCTCACTAACCCTCTTCGCTTTTTGGCTTCCGGCATTGCCATTCTAGCACTTGGGGGGCAATATAGTTCATCCAGGTTCCCCAGTCATCCTCCCTTGGGGGTGGGGAGGGTGCCAGAGAAGATCCCCAACCTTCGGTAAGAGTCACCAATGGCAGGTGCAGAAATAGAGTCTACATTGTTCAGCCACCATTACGGGTACTGGAGTGGGAGAGGGTGTTGGGGGAGGAATGCCCCTAGGTGGCAAGAATAGTTTCTTCAAGTCCTCCACAGTTTTCCCTTCCCCCAGCAACCATTTAGCATTTCTCCTCAAAGTTTCAGATAGTGGTGGGGCTCATTCCCCGGGTCTTATTGTCCTTAGTTATCACTTCCAAGCAGTGAGGGCTTCCTCTGGGGTAATGGTCTGTGGCACTTTGGAGCTATCTATGGGATCCTTAAACTCTACTAGGCCAGGAAAGTGTGTGTGCAGATTAGCATGCCGACTCCACCACCAGGTGGTTTTGTAAACCTTCCACCTGAGTACTCCTGCACAGTGTCCGTGATTGATACCCAGGGGGATGTCCAGGATACATAGCATTTTGGGGGTCGATCTCCTCCCTCAGTACACCACTCCACCAGCCGTGCACAGCCACTCTGTCGGGTACCCATTTATTTTTATTTTTTCTAACAGTGGTTTGTAAATAGGCCACTAGAGGACACACAATCCCAGCGGTGCCTCCAAGATGTAACCCCTAGATGGCGCTATCCCAGGGCTACTACCCTGCCTGATTTGCCACTAACAGGTTGAGGGCCTGGATCCAATGGTGGGTGCCTCCACCCAGAGGTCAGGGTTTGCAATAGTTAAACTTACTTGGTCACAGCCCTCTGGGACACTGCAACCCTTTCTTCCCACTAGTGGCCCACACAATATATCAGAATTACCTTCACAGTATACACTTACCCCCAGGGCTGGTTCAGGCACTGGGACCTCCTGTAAAATAAGATACAGTGCAACAATCACAGTACAATACTTTAACATAGACAAATACCTCAGGCAGTATAACTTTGCTGAAACAAGCAGCTCTGATTTATTTAGGGGGAATATAACACGGAGAGGGAGAAATCAGGTTAATTAGCTTATAGTTTACTCATCTACCTATGGCTCTGTGCATGTGCTCATCCCTTACCAGTTACTGTCCTGGTACCCAAGCCCTAGTGGCTAGTCCAAACCGTGGCAGCTGGTAGGGCTCTTTCACACAGAGAAAAGAAAATTAGTTAAACAGTCAGCAGTACAGTAATTCTATTTGGATTCAATGTGGCAATTCAACAGGGAGCGACCCTGAATTAGTACTCACGACCTCAAACAAGATAGGGTCCTTCAATGTCAGCAGGGCTACTCTTGAGCTCCACGAGACTCCTCACACATTTATATGGCAAAAAGAAAGTACTATACCAGGCAGGCTGCTTCTCTATCCCGATCACAATTACTGCACGATACCCGGGAGAACACACAGCAGATTCAGTTCCTGACAGACCGAGTGCAATTCAGCAATTTCTCCAGTCTTCTACAGGGTGAGCCTGGTTTCTACTCTTCACATATCCTTTGATTCTCTTCACAGGACGGATTCAGTCCTAACAAGCAGTTACACAAGCTGCAGACCGGAACTCTGGGCCTTACACACGTTTCCCGACTAAAACTGTGCACTGAAGGAGCACAGGGTTCCTTTCCCCTTCACTGCCAGAGCTAAACTGAAACTCCAACAGACAAAACCGGGCACTTCCTTTGAGTTCCTCCCAGTTCTTGACTGGATTGGCTGTCACTCACAATAGACTGCTCCTGTTAGTCCAAAAGGCGCTGAAGTCTAAACTACATCTCCCAGAGTCACTGCCCATACAATCCTCCTTGTGGCTGGCTCAGATTATGAGTCCAAGTTCTGATTGGCCCAAGGCACCATTTCAGAGCTAGCTTACCCCACACTGATTGGTCCAGTTCAGCAGTTCAAAACCAGAATGGGGAACTAGGCAGACACAGTTCTGACTGCAAAGAAGCAGGTTAGACACACTGTAATTTCATTATTACTCTAAATGGTTTCTGGCAAACAGTTACATCTTTCAGATAGGTTCCCTTTGCACTCCTAGTGACTGCAAAAATGGAGTGAATTGGCAGCAGCTCGAGTGGTACTCAATCAAAAAACACACAGTCCCCATACAAACTAATTATGTCTGCAAGCAGACAGCTCTTAAAGAGACAGTACCAGAGGTTCTAAAAACACTCACTGATAAATGGCTTAAACGCCAAACGCCATTCAGGCTTGGAGCATTCAAGCAAGCTCCTGGAAGTCTTTTGGGAACCCCCATTTGCAGGGGGGTTACATCAGTAAGGAAAAGAAGAAGATAGGAAAGGCATCCCTCCACTGCGCTTATCGGGCTGGCAGAATGCAGTTCTGCCACAAACAGTCAGTAGCTTAAGCTGTGGACCTTGCGATATGAGCAGAGCAGATAGACCAAATGGCCGTATTCTGCTGGTTTATTTATATGTTCGTATGTAGAGCCTGACAGATAAAGATGTTGAAGAGGACTGACACTCTGCTCATACCATTCTGACCCCTTAGTATTGGCCATTTAATACTACCATCTGGGTTGTACCATTTAACAGGTTTTCAGTTCACCTGGTTAAGCCTTCCTCCACCCTAAAGTCACCAGCTTCTTCCCTAGTCATTTATTTGGCACTGCACTGAAGGCCTTACTGAAGTCCAAATACAGAACGTCCACAGCCATACTCCTATCCACTGCCTGAGATACCGAGTTGAAGAATTCTATGAGGTTTGTCTGGCAGGACCTTCCCTTCACAGAGTACTGATTACTCTGTAATAATTGTTCTAGGGACATGGATATGTTGTTCATCCACACTCATTGGCAGGTATCCTTGCCGCTTTAAATCTTGCCGGAAGGTCTTCAAGCTTGCTCCTCCCACCCACCCGGGTGGTATAACTCTCGGCTCCGCCCCATGACGCCAGATCTTCCTTACCGCTTGGAAGCTCAGGTTCCCTCCTTAACGCTCTGCGTTTTGTGACTGAATTCCTATTTCTCCGTTTGCGGATTTAAAAATAAATTTTGCAAAAGACTTCAGTCTTCTATCCCTCAGCTGCGATGGACCGAAATCGACTCGGATTCGGAGATGCCTATGCTGGCAGAAGATGTCTCGGACGGATCCACACTCCGCATGTGTCTACTGCTTAGGCCTTGAGCACGACCGCGAGCTTGCGACCTGTACTCATCTTTCTGCGGCCTCGTCCTCGAACCGTGCTGCCCGATTGCAACTGGGCGTCCGAGAAGCGTTCCCTCGGTGAAGTCAAGGAGGCCGGTTGGCGGTGTCAGCAGCTGGCGACTCGGGAATCCAGCTCGGCGGATGGTAGCCCTCGAAGAGGCAGGCGCGGGCCGTATCTTTCCTCGGCCGCGGCATTTATCGCTCTCTCTGGGTTCTTCCTACGCGCTTCTTTTAAGGAGCTTTGTCTGTCCCTCTCCACTAAAGGAGAAGGGCCTGCGTCTGCTGGACCTTATTCTCGGTCCAAAAGAGGGACAGGGTAAGTCCCTCCGTCGGCGGCTCTTGGGAGCGGGAAGGTCCCTCTCCCGGGCCGACTGACCGTCGGCCTGATCGACCGCTCGGCTCGACCCACTGGCCTCACGGTGTCCCGTCAGGTCAGTTGACCGAGACTCCACCGATGAAGTCGAGATTTTCTCGACCCATTGAGACGAGCTGTCGCCTTTAGCAGCCGAGATTCCCCTCTCCCGGTTCCCCGGGAGGAGTTGAGGATCCCTGGGCTCGCCTGTGCCTCGGTTCCGGAGCCCTCGGATGGACCATCCGAGCGAAGGAGTGCGGTTCGGCCGACACCTCCCGCACCCGACCTCGGAAATTCCGGACTCTGGTCTCGGTCTCGGACCTCTTGGCGGTCCAGCCGATCCCACCGTCATGGCGGTCTCGGTCTCGGCACGCGTGGCGGCGTCGCCGCTCGTCTCATCCTCCTCACCGGATGAGGAGGCTTGGCGTAAGTGCGTCGGCCAATGCGAGACCTTATGTTCTAACAGCTCCTCCTGGCAGGAATAAGCCGACCCGTCGCCTTCCCGGCCATTAAGTGGCTGTCACCGAACGGCACCAACCCTCGACTTATCCGAGGCTCTATACCCAGGCCGGTTGTTCGCCACAACCAGCTGCTCCACCGATTCCGGTGGAACCTCGCCTCACAGCCACCAATTGGGGCTCCGACCAAGGATTCTCGATTGACTGAGTCTACCCATCGGCTGTCAGTTACCCTCACTCCCGACCGACCTCGGCAGGTGAAGGTGGCTCAGGCCAGAGGCAGCTCTTGAGGACTCTTCGAGTCCGAAGATGATTGCTCCTTTTCTCCAAGCGACTGGACTTGGGTCTTCAGAAGGTCAGTCAATGGACGATAGCCCGTTGTCCTTCCTAGGACTGCTTCGGCTCATCTCGGAGTCTACCGGGATGGAGCTCGAACCCGTTCCAAAACGGGCCAGGTATCCCCTCACGGAGATTCTGGACCGAGGGGATTCTCCGACGGAGGCCTTTCCGGTGGCCGAGGCCATAGTGGGTCCGGCACTGGAGCTTTGGCAGCGCCCTGCTTCCTGCCCTGCGCCTTCGGCCAGGATGGCCAGGAAGTATGCGGTCCCTACCGGTTCCTTGTCCGGTTTTTCGGAACACCCCTCCGCTGAGGGGTTGGTTACCGACAGCGTTTTCGGGCGCCGGTAGCGCCAGGATGTGGACAAACCTCCTGACAAGGGTCAAGAAATTGGACTATGTCAGGCGAAAGTCGCTCGTCCTCTCTCGCCTTCGTCAGGCCAGTTCGGCCGTCCTCATGGCACATTTTCTCATGCCCTGTTGGGCTCCTGGATGAGGTCATCCTCATCTTCCCGCCGATCTGCAGACTACGGTTAGCAGAGTGCGGGACCAGGGCAGAGGCAGTGGCCAAACAGCAGCTCAGACTGCTTTGGATATAGGGACTCATGTGCCAGATCGGTGGCGGCTCGAGTGGCTATCGTCGATGAGCTTGCTGAGGATATCCACCTTTACTGGATACCCAGCACAAGTTGGCGGATGTTCCCTTTTGGGACTGACCTCTTCGGCCCTGGGGTGGAAGGTCACCTGCAAAGGATCGAGGAAGTCCAATGCCACCTTGGACTCGGTCTCTTCCAGCTCAGAAGGACAAGGCACGAAGCCACAGCCTAAGCCCTTTGGTCCTTCTGTGCCCCCAGCAGCCTGGCCCAGCAACGTCAGGGCCAGCAGGCTCAGGCCTTGGCATCCCAAACCCAAACGCACGGCTTCCTCTAACAGGGAGGCAGGGAGGAAAGGGCCCAGGAGGTCCCTCGGCCGGTCCCTCCTCAAGCCTGCCCAGTGGCCAGGCTGAGGGTGTAGCCCCATCACGTCACCTTACCCCCCTGGGTCCCCGTGGAGAGGAGCGGCTCCGGCCCTTCCGTTCCGCCTGGTCAGCTGTTACCACGGACGGGTGGGTCTTGGAGGTGGTGGGAAGGAGGCCTGCCTCTGGAATTGAGCAGGCACCACCCTCCAGAGCCGTCGCCCCTCAGAGGGCAAGGATCCCCAGCCTCACTGGCGGCTCGTCGAGCCGACGCATCTCCTCACTCCAGAAGGAGGTGGTAAGAGAAGGTGGTGGACCCTCCTTCAGACCCAGGGTTTGTGTCCAGGTACTTCCTGGTTCCGAAGCGGACAGGGGCTGGCGCCCCATTCTCGACCTACACGACCTAAACAAGTTCCTAAGGTCTCGAACCTTCAGGATGGTCACTCTGGCTCAGATAATACCATCCTTGGAGGCAGCGGCATGTGGTCTCTCTCTGGACTTGCAGGGCGCGTTTTTCACGTCCCCTATCCGTCCGTCTCACCAGAGATTCCTCCGCTTCCGGCGGAAGGATCCCTCTTCAGTTCAAGCCATGCCCTTCGGCTTGTCTCCAGCTCCCAGGGTCTTCACCAAATGCATGGCAGTGGTGACAGCATTCCCTGGGCGCCCGAGGGGTCCGGGTGTACCCTTACCTGGACGACTGGCTGATAGCAGCTCCTCCAGGAAGGAGGCGGATTGGTCCAGAGATCTGGGCTCCAGGTCTGCCTCAATCTGCCTCCTTATCAACGAGGCCAAGTCGGAACTCGGCGCCAAGCAGGTGATTCTATTCATCGGGCGCGCTCGACTCTCTCGAGCCAGAGCGCGCGCTCAGCGGACAGGGCCGGTTCCTTTCCTCCTTTGCCCGATCATTTCTGGTTGGGCAATTGCGCCCTGCCCGGGACTTCCTGCGCCTCCTGGGTCTCATGGCGGCCTGCACCAGCGTGGTCCGTTGGGCCCGCTGGAACATGCGTCCCCTTCAGTGGGGACTGGCCAGCCAGTGGTCACAACGCTGCGATCCCTTGGACCAGCTTGTGTCGGTGACACAGGGGATGTGGAACGCTCTCCAGTGGTGGACCGTTCCAGATCATTTGCAGGAGGGCATCCCGTTCGTCCGCCCCGAGCCGACGGTCTCTCTATCGACCGATGCCTCTCTGATGGGTTGGGGTGCCCATCTGGGGGAACACCGGGCTCATGGCCTCTGGTCCCCGCGGGAGTCCCGATGCCACATCAACCTGCTGGAGCTCCGAGCGGTCCGCCTAGCTCTCACCGCCTTTGCTCCGTTCCTCCGGGGTCAAGTGGTCCGAGTCCAGGCGGACAATACCACGACCATGTATTATCTAAACCGCCAGGGCGGGGCGCTCCATGCTTCTATGCAGGAAGCTCTCCGCATTTGGTCACTCGTGCGCAGCCTGGAGCGGATCTCCTAGCCATTCCATGGCAGGGGCCTCCAACACCCTGGCCGATGCCCTGAGCCGGATAGGGGCTGCATCCCACAGTGGTCTCTCCTGCGGAGGTAGTACAGCATCTGTTCTCCCTTTGGGGCACCTCAGGTGGACCTGTTTGCCTCCATGGAGAGCGAAGCTGAGTCTGTTCCATGCCCGCCCCCTCAGCAGGGGCTCGCTGCAGGGGATGCCTTCTCGAGGCAATGGACCCGGGCCTCTTTTCGCCTTTCCCCATTTCCCTTGATCCACAAGGTGCTTCTCAAGGCGAGGGAGGACAAGGCGCAGGTGATTCTGATAGCCCCAGACTGGCCTCGCCAGTTCTGGTACCAGATCTCCTCAGTCTCAGCTCCAGGACTCGGCAGCTTCCAGCTCGCCGGACCTGCTCTCAGTCAATCAGGGGAAGGTGTTCCATCCGGACCTTCAATCCCTGCACCTGACGGCCCTGGTTCCTGGCGGCTAGAGTTCCAGGCCTTGGGTCTTTCCGGCGAGGTCCTCAATGTAGTTGAGGCGTCCCGTAAGTCGACCAGAAAATGCTATGCCTTCAAATGGAAAAGGTTTTCCATTTGGTGTCAGAGCAAGAGCTTGGACCCTTCCTCCTGTTCCTTGGCAAGCATCTTGGACTATTTATGGTCCCTTTCTAGTCAAGGGCTTAGGTCGACGACCCTAAGGGTGCACCTGGCAGCCATCTCTGCTTACCGGGCGCGGGCCGGGAAGCAGTCGGTGGCGCAGGAGAAGGTGGTCTGGCGCTTTTTCAAAGGTCTTGATCACATTTCCCCTCCAGTGCGGGAACCCCCACCTCCGTAGGATCTACTGCTGGTACTGGCAAAGCTCATGGGCAAGCCATTCGAACCTATGCACAGGTGTGCTCTCTCTCACCTGTCGTGGAAGACGCCTTCTTGGTGGCTATCCGTCCAGCCAGAAGGATGGGAGAGCTCCAGGCGCTTTCCATGAGTCTCCTTACCTGGTCTTCCACAGGGACAAGGTTGTCCTGCTCCCACACGAAATTCCTTCCGAAGGTGGTGTCGGAGTTTCACCTTAACCAGGTGTTGACTCTGCGGTGTTCTACCCCAATCACCTCGGAGGCCGAATATAGGCTCCATACTCTGGACCCTAGAGAGGCGCTCGCTTATTATAGGCGTCGACGGCTGAAATTCGGGAGAGGTTCGCCAGCTGTTTGTCACCTACGCCTGAAGCCGCATCTGGCAGACCTGCAGCCAAGCGGACGTATAAGCAGGTGGGTAACCTCCTGCATAGATCTCTGCTATAAGTTGGCGGGCATGGAGCCTCCCAGAGGGATAAGAGCTCATTCTACCCGCCATACTGCTGCAGCGGTGGCTGCTTCCAGGGACGCCCTATCCAGGAAATCTGCAGGGCTGCTACCTGAAGTCAGCAAACACCTTCATTACCCACTACCACATCGACCTTGAGTCACGCCGGGATGCTGGTTTTGGGGCCTCGGTTCTCAGTCTCTCTTTCCCAAGTAAGTTTTGGGGGTGTGCGTCTTGCCTCCCTCCTCCCGGAGAACTGCTAGGAGTCTGCCAATGAGTGTGGATGAACAACATATCCATGTCCCTAGAAATACAGGTTACTCACCTGTAACAGGAGTTCTAGGAATGGTATATGTTGTTCATCCACACGACCCACCCGACCTCCCCGGCTTCGACGCACAACCTGAGCTTCCAGCGGGCCAGATCTGGCGTCATGGGGCGGAGCCGAGAGTTATACCACCCGGGTGGGTGGGAGGAGCAAGCTTGAAGACCTTCCGGCAAGATTTAAAGCGGCAAGGATACCTGCCAATGAGTGTGGATGAACAACATATACCATTCCTAGAACTCCTGTTACAGGTGAGTAACCTGTATTTTCAAGCAGCCCCCCCCCCCCCAACAGATGTCAGACTAACTGGTCTGCAAGTACCTAGATCATCCAAGTCTACACCATTATGAAGTGGTACATCACCAGCCAGTCTGCTGGGACCACCCCAGTTTCTTTTGAGCAATTAAACAAGTCTGCCAGGGGTGACACAAGTGCCTGCCTATCTCCATGTGCACCCGGGAATACTCTCCATCCAGTCCTAGTGACTCGTTCACATTCAACCCTTTCAGGTCGTTGAGCACCCTGTATTCAGTGATGCCTTTCAGCTTCATCTCCCTCCCTGTTTTTGTTCCACATTCTGGGTGCAGCCCTTCCTTCTCTACTGTAAGTACTGAATATAAATATTCATTTAAGATGTCTTCCTTTTGCCTGTTCACCACCATCCATTCACACTCCTTCTTTAGCCTTTCAATTCCTCCTTTAGTTTTCCTCTTTTCACTAACTGAAGAAAGCTTTATTGTTTTCTTTCACGTCCACCACTATTTTTATCTCTCTCTCTCTCTCTCTCTCTCTCTGCTTGGCCATTCTTACTATAGTGCAGGTCTCTTTCAGTCTACTGCTGTTAGCTTCCCTATTTCTCTTCGACTAGTCTGGTTTATATTCCCTGATGGCAAGTGTTGTGGCCCTGACAGGCTCCCCACCTCCCTGGGGAACCATATCCATTTACTGTTTTTCTTACCCTTCCCTACCTGTTTCAGGCAGACTTTACATACTGCATCTCTTGTTAGATGGGGACCCATTTATTTTCCAGCCCATCTGATTGGCTCATCCCCTTAAGTCTGTCCTTTTGAACTTCCTCCATCTTCCTGGTGTCTGTTCTTCTAAAATCTAGAACCAGTATCTGTCATTTATGATGCTGGACCTGGAATGCAGTGCTAAATCACTCAGAATTGTGATTGCTCAATCCAAGTGGTTCCTCTATGCTAACATCCCCTGTGATATCCCAGTTCAAGATATTCAGATCCAGTACAGTCCCCTCCCTAGTTGGTTCATCCACATATTGCACTGGACACACTAGGCTGTGACCACTCATTTCCAGGTGCATCCTGGGCAGTTGGTTATATGGACAAGCTTTATTGATGGGGATGTCTATATGTAGAAGAGACTTCAGTTTGCAGTCTCTTCCGAAGGTCTGCCCGCCAACAGTGCAGCACTACCTAGTGATACATTACAGTCGGTACTGGTTATGAGCCTACGTTCCTGGTGTGGTTAATGAATGTGTACCATTCAGAAAGGAAAAAGGTCTGAACAGCAGTTTGTTTTAAAAGAAGTCTGACAACACGTGCACTATTATACAGTGGCATGAAAAAGTATTTGCCCCCTTCCTGATTTTCTCTATTATTGCATATTTGTCACACTGGATGTTTTCAGGTCTTTAGACAAAATATAATATTAGATAAAGGGAACCTGAGTGGACAAATAACACTTTTTTTTTTTTTTACTTATTTCATTTATTTAATGAAAAAAGTTAACCAACACCAACTGGCACTGTGTGAAAAAGTAATTGCCCCCTAGTTAAATCAACCCAATTAAAGGGATAATTAGAGTCAGCTGATTGAACACAGCTAGGCTTGATTACAGCCAGCCCTGCTCAATATAAACCTCACTTATTTTTGCCCTTACCATCAGAGTCACATTGCTAGCACAAAGATTCAACAAGCACATTATGCCATGATCAAAGGAAGTTCCTGAAAAGATCAGAAAAACATTTTGTTGCCCTCTATCAGTCTGGAAAGGGTTACAAAGCTATTTCTAAGGCTCTGGAACTCCATTGAACCACAGTGAGAGCCATAATCTCCAAATGGAGAACACTTGGAACAGTAGTGAACCTTCCCAGGAGTGGGCGGCCTGCCAAAATCACTCCAAGGGCGCAGTGTAAAATCATCCAAGAAGTCTCAAAGGATCCTAAAACAACATCCAAAGAACTGCAGGCTTCTCTTGCCTCAGCTAAGGTCAGTGTTCATGACTCCACAATCAGAAAGAGACTGGGCAAAAATGGGCTTCATGTGAGGTAGCAAAGCGGAAACCACTGCTAACCAAGAAGAACATAAATGCTTGTCTCTCATTTGCCAAGAAGCACCTGGATGATCCACAAGCCTTTTGGGAAAATGTTCTATGGACATATGAGTCAAAGTGGAGCGTTTTGGACAACATGGACCCATAATGTCTGCGTAAAAGCAAACACAGCATTCCACAGTAAGAACACCATACCAACAGTCAAACATGGTGGTGGTAGTGTGATGGTGTGGGATGCTTGCTGCCCTAAGGACTTGGATGACTTGACATAATTAAAGGAACCATGAATTCTGCTCTGTACCAGAAAATTCTTAAGGAGAATGTCAGTCATCCTTTAGTCAGCTGAAGCTGAAGCATAGTTGGGTCATGCAGCAAGACAATGATCCAAAACACAAAAGCAAATCCACATCAGAATGGCTAAAGAAGTAAAATTAAGAGTTTTGAGAGTGGCCTAGTCAAAGTCCAGACTTAAACCCAATAGAGATGCTGTGGCGGGACCTGAAACGAGCAGTTCATGCCGAAAACCTACCAAATGTTACTGAATTAAAGCAGTTCTGCGAGGAAGAGTGGGTTAAAATTACTCCACAGCGATGTGAAAGACTGATATTGAATTATAGGAAGTGTTTGGTTGCAGTCATTGCAGCTAAATGTGGCGTAACCAGTTATTAAGTGTAAGGGGGCAATTACTTTTTCACACAGTGCCCATTGGTGTTGGTTAACTTTTTTCATTAAATAAGTGAAATAAAAAAAAAAAAACAAGTGTTATTTGTTCACTCAGGTTCCCTTTATCTAACATTACATTTTGTCTAAAGACCTGAAAACATCCAGTGTGACAAATATGCAATAATAGAGAAAATCAGGAAGGGGGCAAATACTTTTTCACGCCACTGTATATTATGCTAGCAGTAATATCGACAGGGTGAGTGGTGTTGGGCTATACCTGACCGCCCAGTGCACGTAATGAGGCCCTACACTACAGTGGGAGGGCCTTATGGACCCTGGAAGTGCGGGTATAACCCATATGTGCCCTCCCTGGAGGGTATTACTGTGCTTTGAAAATCTGATTTTATTACATTTGTTTAATAAAAATCATTAAATAGGACCTTCACCAGTCCGTTTGACTTCCATGCATAAATTACCCCTTCTTGCATTGATTCTGGAATTATGTAAGCATTAATCACCAACAGAGGAGGGCTCTACTGGTGGATTAATGCCCTGCTGGGGGGGGTTGGTGCACAAGGCCGAAGGCCGAGTGCTTCCACCCACCCAGCAGGCATTAATCCCCGGTGGAGCCCGACGCTGGAGGTGATTAATGCGCTTGTAACATAGCCAGTGCGAGTGGAATATTGTGCGGCTACTATTTCAGTTCAGAGGAGATGAATGTTATGTGACAGTAGTATTGCTGCATGCTACAGTTTCCACCGTTTCTTTTGCTGCAGCACAGTGAGAGGATGTGAAACCATGCGTTTGCACGCTTCATAGTAGACATTTATTTACATAGTGTCCGGTATTTAAGAGTTGCGACGCCGACAGTAGTACTACCTGTGAGACGACAACCACGCTACAAATCAGTGATTCGTTTCGAAAGTTTTCATGCTTACTGCTTCTCCGTGAGATCTCGATGCTGTATAGCAGCAGTGCACTGTGGGTGATTTGTTTGGGTGGATACAGTGAGCCTACAAAGTATGCATATTTTTAGGTGTGACTGTGTCGCACTGGTATCTCTGCCAATTTCGCCACACTTGTACGTCAGATCGAGATATACAGGTAAGGAGAAAAGGGATGGTTTCATTTGTTGTCTTTCTTTGGCGGCGGGTCTCCTTCTCTTTGTATCTGTGTACTGATTACGTACTTCACTATGTGAGTCTGTTCTGTTCATCTCATTGTATTGGTTGAGGACCATGATCTAGAGACAAAGACACTGTCATGGACGAAGACACATTACAGCAGTACTACTTCTTTCTGCTGTAGTTTTGGTTTTGCACGACCCCGATGCTGAGCGTAGTCTACATGCCTATCACCTCTGTAACCTCCTGATTGCTGCCTCAGTGCTGCACCGTGCGGCTACTTGTGGAACGGTGCCTGCGGGCTCCAATAGAGCACTTTTGCATCTCTGCCGTCTCCGTTGTCTATGCAGTGCTGCACCCTGGGGCTCATGGGCACTCTAGGTACTACACATGCGGGCTGTAATGCTTACTTGGCGCTCTGGACACTAGGTACTACACAAGCGGGCTCTACTGGTGGCTTAATCACCGCTCGTTTTTTCGTCACATGATCTGTTTGCACCAATCTCGACTCTCCATATGCCTCCTATCTTTAGAGCCATGTTACAAATTTCATAACTGTCTGCTGCAGTTAGTTTTTGCATTCTGAGCTGCTAAAAACTACAGGGTGTATCAGGGGTTCAATAGCAAGCCTGGTGTTTCTGTGGGCCTAGGGTTGTACTGCTGACGTCACTGTAGGGCAGAGTCAGTTTCACACAAAAAAAAAAAAAAACACATGCTGACAAGGCATTTGGATTTTGGCATAATGCATTGCTAACAGGGTGTCTTGGGGGAAGGGGAACACTGTATGTATACTGAGTACTAGTAGGTTTCCCTTGCAACATTGTTGCAACTGCATGGTACTGCACAGTGTGAGTCACTCCCCTATCTTACTATGATGTCAACAGGAGCTAGCAGCCCAGTAGCTAAACATTAATGGCAAGTGCAGCAGAGCTCAAAAACAAATCCAAAGTATGGAAGGCAGAGTAAACCTTGATCGAAAATCACAAATGCTCACACTCTTTCAGGTCTAGTACTGCATATAATGACTACAAGCTGTAATTTTTTTGGACCATCACTGAAGTTCCTTTTTAGAGTAAGAAAAAGAAGGCAAACCAATAATAAAAATAAATACAAAAAGCTGTTTTTGGGAGGGGGAACAAATAGTCCTTCTACTGATATAATTGCCAGTAGAGGGTGCTGCTGCTTTTAAGAGCCTTTTTTTTTCCTATGTTGAGAGTCATACAGTTATTCTCCTTTTCCATATCATTCGTTTTGTCCCCCCCACCAACCGTGAGTAGCAGTGAGAAGATTTTGTTTAATTTATTAAAAAAAAAAAAATAGAGAAAAAAAGCAATAGTACCTGTCTGCTCCACGGCTAACGTGTGAGCTCGAGACAGTAAAAGTGCTAATGGTGCTAGTGCTAAGGTGATTTTTAAAAGTAAAAATGCAGTACTCTTACCCCTTTTTTTTTTTTTTTTTGCCAGAGTAAGAGTGTGGGGTAGCTAAGGTCAAGCGTGGTCGGGAACCTCAGAGTGGCTGCGGTTAAGAAGTGCTGGCAGAGTGAGCCAGAGCAAGTGTGTAGTGCTGTTAGGCAGTCACCTGTCTATGCTGCTGTTATTGATGCCAAAAGAAAAATATTTTGTGTGTGGCGAGAGGAATCGGAATTCCATCAAAAATGTATGGTTTCAAGTTTTACAGCAGTTAGACTGCAGTTGGGGGTGGGGCTTTGTTGATTACTTGCTTACCAAGGGAAAAAAGATGGCTGCTAGGGCAGTGATTTAGTGTGTGCTGAGGAGTTTGGCACGGGACTTGTTTTTCCTTGGTCTCTGTTAGCTCATAAATATTTATTTATTTTTTAAATATACTCCTAGCTAAGGGGCTCAGCCACTCGGAGACTGAGATTTTTTCAAAACCATTTTCTAAATGAGTATATTATGCAATAGTAGTCTTTTTACTGTTAATTGCAGAAAACTATATTTAGGCACCAGTTAGGGTTTCAGCTTTTACTTTGTTGGACTGGGGAACATCAGTCGTCAGTGTCCAGTTGCACCCCCCCCCTTCCAAATCTTTATAGTTTTTCCAAGTTCCTTGAGCACAAATACTGTAAGTCATAAGATGGGTTATGTTTACATTTTCTAGCCACCTAACTTAAAAACTAACTGACCAAATTTAATTTAGTTTGCAGTGTCTGGAGAGCCAGCCACAATGAGTGTGCTTGACAGTTTTCAGCCACCTAGCTTAATAGTTGGCCAAGTTATAGATGGTCGCAAAATACAGGATAATGCATAGGCAAGTGTGTGTTCTGAGTTTCTTGTTTCACTACTGAGGTGTTTGATGATTCATAAACCTCGAAGGCAATGCTCAAGTGTTTCATGTGGTCATCACAATTCACACCCCAAGGGTGTTTCAAGCAAACAAAATAAAACTCAAACACATGACTGTTTTATTTTTTTATAGTTACTGGTGCAGGGCATTGCCATCTCTTTAGCTATCATCTTGAGGTGTATTGGGGGGAAGGGGGCAGAAGAGTGCTGGTACTGACTACAAGAATAGTGAGCCACAGATTGAATTTGGAGGAATGGACAGTAGAATTCCCTTTACCATATTTGAAATCAAAAGCTCCTTTTCTGAGCTAATCTTTTCGTGTTTAAAAACAAACACTGCCTGTGTGAAGAGTGAACCAACTGAAAGAGTTGGTGCCTCAAGTAGTATAAGGTGAAAGGGAGGAAGCAAGCAAAATTTTACCAAAAGCTCTTTTTATTGCATAATATCTTTATTAATTTTATCAAATCACAACCATACATACACACACGGACACGTAAACACACACAAACACAATAACAGACTGTGACTTCTGAGCAGTACAGTGCGCTAAAATAAAATGTCCTACATAGTAAGTAAAAATATTCACAGCAATGCATGTAATATATAACCACTGGTGATCAGTTACACCTTGCCCTTCAGTTAAGAAGAAAAAAAAAAAAGAAGGGGGAGATAAAATCCTTCCCTCAAGGCCAAGTTAGAGACACAGTCACTGTCAGAGGTGTATCTTAGGCAGATATCCATGTGTAGCTTATGACAGTATGTGTCACTCACAGCGAGCCGGGGTGGGCAGCCAATGCGCGGCCCATAACGCCTTCCCTCAAAGCATGCCTTCTTGTAAGAGAAGAGCTTCAGCATATGGGAAGGAATTAATAAATGTGTCCCAACTTTGCTGGAACAACGCTTCTCTCCCTTTCAGGGCATATGATAACTGTTCCATTGCCAAAGCCTGCAATGCCAGTTTCTTTCAGCACATAAGTGTAGGTGTCACACAAGACACCCATGTGTTCTGCACATACTGTCTGGCTAAAGCTAGTAGTACCCTTACCCATCGCGGATAGGGTGCCCTAACCTCCTCTCCTATGTCCTCCATTCCAGACAGTAACAAAAGTGTGGTACATAGTATCGTGCTACCCCCTATTCAAGTGCATTTCTGTGCAGTAGGCCCAGTGTTGTTTAAGCTGAGTGCATTCCCCAAAGTAGTGCATATAGGTACAGACAACTACTTTGCACCTGCCACTAATGGGGGAGATTGTAGGGTTGAATTTATGCACAGTATTTTGTGGGCAGAAAAGTTGATGCAAAAATTTTATATTGTGATTCTTCATATTTATTACATATTAAAGAGGACCTTACCCAGTCCTTTTGACTTTCATGCATAAATTACCCCTTCTTGCATTGATTCTGGAATTGTATTCCATTATTGTGTGCTGCAGTTAGTTTTTGCTTTCTGAGCTGCTAAAACTGCAGGGTGTACCAGAGCTTCTATAGCAAACCTGGTATTGTTGTGGGCCCAGGGTTGCACTGCTGACATCACTGTAGGACAGAGTCAGTTTCACAGTAAAAAGAAAACATATTGACAAGGCATTTGAATTTTGGCATAATGCATTGCTAACAGGGTGTCTTGGGGAAGGGGGAACACAGTATGTACACTGAGTACTGGTAGGTTTCCCTTGCCACATTGTTGCAACTGCACGGTACTGCATGGTGTGAGTCACTCCTCTACCCTATAGTGATGTCATCAGGAGCTAGCAGCCCAGCAGCTGAACAGCAAAGGGAAGTGCAGCAGGGCTCAAAAAACAACTCCAAATTATGGAAGGCAGAGTAAACCTTGGCCAAAAATAACAAATGCACACACCTTTTCAGGTCTAGTACTGCACATAATGACTACAAGTTGTAACTTTTGGACCATCATGAAAGGTCCTCTTTAAAAGGCGTGTATGTAACCTCAGCACCTCACCCCAATTTTCTTCCATTATAGGCATCCTCAGATACTTCTCCCATGGACCCTTTAAAGGATAAATCCGGTAACTTAACCCTGTCCTACCTGGCCACTTTAGCAATAAATCCCTTCAGAGAAGCTTTCCCTCCCAAGGTAATCTGTCCCAGTGAACACAGTGGAGAAGCCTTCTGCGGTACCCTACCCATACGCCTCCCATATGCATGCACCTGTAGATACCGAAAGTGATGTGCAGCCCCTAAGTCTGACTTATTCTTTAACTTGTTAAAGGGTCAAATACCAGCTTGGTCATTTAGATTTCCTATGCATCTAACCCCCTTACTTTACCAATCTTTAAAGCCCTTATCCTCCCGACATAAATTCTGGATTGCCTGCCACAGGCACTAGCACTGTATTATCAGGTTTGGCCTTCCACTTTAGTTGTATCTCCTCCCCAGGTTCCATTGTGTACAAAACCAAGGAGTTACCTGCTCCCTCTGCTTTATAAGCCCACTTGCCGTCAGGGCTCAAAAAAACTGATTACCCCAGCAATTCTAACAGTTGCTTTTGGTGCAACATACAAGGACCTAATACGCTCTCTGTATTTAGGGCCAAAGCCCATCTCTTCCAGGGTTCTGTGCAGGAACCTCCAGTCCGCCAGCTCAAATGCTTTCTCAGCATCCTTGAAAATGACAACTGCTAGGATAGAAAGGGCCCATTGCCAAGTTAGTAGGTTTAGCAGCTGACGGATATTGTCATGGATGAGCCTTCCATTGGTGAAACCTGTTCGGGTAGACCAGCGTCCCCACTAAGCGCTGGAGTATGGTGTTCATTTTTAGTAAATTTATGTGGCCTAACCAAGATCTAGGCAATGTCCTCCATCATTCAAGCTCTGATAGAATAGTTTTAAACAACGGCTTATAATTCAGGGCGTACAAAAAGCTCTTTTGATAAAACAGGAGATTTAAGAAATTTGGGATTTTAGGGTTCTCCAGGCCAGCACCTTTTTGAAGCACTCATTTTATGAGGGGGGAGCTCAGGGTGGAAGACTTCTTGCATGACTAGACTGCCAGCAAAAACAGCGGCTTGTATACCCTAGTTTTGCAGTCCCCACAGAGGGGCCCTGACAATCTCATGAAAAGATTTTTCAGTCTTTTTACCAATATCTTTATAATGAATCTTTGCAGCACTCTTTCTCACCCATGCAGGCATTCCATTCAGGGTTGGCATTACTGCAGCTGACAGAACTTCAAATAGAGTCTCACAGCCCCAATTACTATAGACTAAACCACTGATTTACAATGATTTAAACAATGAAATTCCATTTTTAAGGCTTGAAATTCAGGAATTACACTGGTGATTGTTGGTCTAATTTCTGGATTGTGTGGGGATTCTACTGTCATTCTTTTACTTTGTGTATAAATAATTAGAATAAATGAAAGCTTAATATGCAGAGCATTAAATAAAGCAAATTGAAAATAGTGCAGCAAAGCAGTACAGGTTCTTTAGAGTTACTGATCTGGTCTAAGATCCATAATTCCATTAAATTCTTTGTTTTTACAGGTGAGCAGGCAGTCCATATTCAGAATTTTACTGGGTTTTCCGGTAAAAAAACGAAAACCAGTGGCCCTGACTGTAGACGGAATACAGTATTCTCTGACTAATGCTAAAACTCATAAATACCAGCCCAGGTGGCTACCAGGTGGAGTGGTATGAAGTCTTTTGAGCGGATCATAATCCCCATTTACACCAAGCTTTTGAGGCCATTTACAAGGGTGATCTGGACCCCCCCCATGGAATTTTGCCACTATTTCGGCAATCCCTAAACCAGGACTGGACCCAACTCTTCCCTCATCTTATTGCCCAGTCTTAATTTTGGCACAACTTTTGGATAGGCTTCTTCCCACACTACTACACACAGACCAGTCGGGTTTTATTAGGAAATGTCAAACTGCTGATAATATCTGCTGCACACTGCATCCAATAGATTATGCCAAAAAGAGAGCTATTTCACTGGCAGTATTAAGCCTTGATGCTGAGAACACCTTTGACAGGGTGTCCCGGATCTTCGTCTGTGGCACCCTGTCAATCTTTGGCTTCCTGGACACGTTTCTGGATGGACGTAACATTTACAGTGCTCCCTAGGCTTACATCTGAGTCATTGGCACTCATACTCCCCCGTTTCTCTCCAGTGTGGTACCTGGCAAGGTTGATCCTTCCTCTTCTTTTTGCCCTTCAGTTGAACCCCTAGGGAGCGGGCACCAAATTGCCTCAGGTGTAGGGGATACCCGGGGGGGTGGGGTTTGAATATAAAACCACATTATATGTTGATATACTCCTTACACTACTTAACTCTAAACAGTCAATCCCTGCTGCTTGGCACATACTTCAGTCTTGTGGACATAACAGGTGTTCCTTTTGGACTTCTTTCCATCTCACGAGCTGCGGAAGCCATTCCTCTTTTGATGGCAAGGACGAAACTTGAATATCTTGGAATTATACTTCCAGACAATCTCCACAAATTATAATTGCTGAATTTCGAACCACTCACGGTGGCATTAATGAATGCTCAAGATGGGCTTCCCTTGCCCTTCCCTTTTTCTTGAAAATAGAATCTAGTCTCATGAATATTTTATCATTTCTTTTATACTTTATCCAGATGTTCCCACTATTCTCGACACATTACTTTATCTCCTGGAAGAAAATGATCTCCCAGTATATCTGGGAAGGTCGTCCAGCAAGAATTAGATTTGCCATCTTTCAACTCTGCTTAGTAAAAGGTGCAGTTAGGCTGTCTAATCTTGTCAACTGTGCCAGGGCAGCTCACTTATGGATCATATATACTTAGTTGCATTCTCAAATCACTCCTTCATGGAAACATATAGAGTTCACCTTATATGTTATGTATGATATTGGCTCTCTCCTTTTCACTAACCATGCCACCTCCTTTTTAACCTCTAGAGAGTACATGTTCAGTGCCCTATGCCAATCTTCACAGGATCTGTCCTTCTGGCAATGAATATTTTTTGTTACTCTGCATTGCACTGTCTTCAGCCTTCCTCTGTCTTACCTCAAATGAAGGCTCCAGAACTGGGCACAGTACTCCAGGTGTGGCCTTACCAGTGATCTTCAGAGAGCTACTGTACTAATACCTCGTTGTTTCTTCTGCTATTAAATGCCTTCTCAGTACACTCCAACATCCTAGTTGCCTCTCTGTAGGTGTTGTTACATTGGCTAGATTATTTATTTATTTATTTTAACTATCATCTTTATCCCGCCTTACTGCCCAGTCACCCTACTCCTTCGGACTTGGTCAATCCCCTTGCGGATCCCACCCATGGTTTCTGCCCCTAGAGTGCCCGGCCAATTCCTACCTTCACTTGTTCTCCACCCTCAGAGTGCCTGCACATTGGAGTCTTGCCCGTGTGTAGGAGATCCCCGGGGACCAGTCATCATCCAGGGTTGAGAGGTGTTTTTCCGTTTTTCCCTTTCCTTTGTTGTCCCTCTACCCCTGAGGACGGCGGCACGCAGGACTGACATCCAGACAGACGGCGTGCTGATGCATGCCATTGTCAAGTGCCCAGACGTCCTTCCCTCCCCGGCTCTTGTAGAGCCGCGTGTGCCCTGCTGCCCATGCGTCCACCGGCCCCAGAGCATCGGGTGCTTGTGGCACCCAGGATCCCACCCCGAGGAAGAGAACATCCGCTGGGACGCTTTGACCTCCTTCCTCCCTCCGACCTTCGGGAACCTGAGTCCGCTCTTCGAACCCGGTCACGGCCTGCAGTGAGGTGATGGCGTCCAGCGCCTCAACCCTCAGTGCCATTGGGCCGGTTTGGCTAGATTATTTAAGGGAATCACTTATAACTTCTAGGTCCCTTACCTCAGTAGTAGCGTCCAGCTTAATCTCTTCCATCCATTATTCCATCCTGGTGTCCCTGTTCCCAGTGTGCATCACCTGGCAGTTTTTGGTGTGGAACCTAATCGCCAAACCTTCAACCACCTACCCAACTGCTGCAGGTCCCTCTGCAACTCCCTTACTCCTTCTCATTGTCTTCTATACCCTACCACAGAGCTTAGTGTCATCTGCAAAGCGACTCATCATACCCTGACTTCTTCGATGTTGTACATTTTGTGCTGTTCTCTGAAGTTCTTTTGGGGGGCACTGTACAAGTTAATGACCACCAAAGTGAAACTGGTGCCGGATAAATCTGACTGAAATGTCTTGTCTCAGTACATCATGTTGTTTATCTTGCTGCTTTTCATTTTGTACATTCTGCTTTGGCCTTTTCCTATGATTCTGAGCATCAACAGTTCTATACATACTTCCATTGCTAATGCATTGTTTTGCAAATATAGTACTTTTTATACATTTGCAGATGCACACAGATATTTTATGCAAAATGTCATGAAGAGCAGGGCCTGAATTCCATCACAGTTATGTTGCAGCAAAAGTACTGCAAAGATTATATAATTTTATTTTTATTTTTTTGCTGTGAGAAAGTAATATACAGCCTTACTGCAGCTAGAACTTCAGTCTTGTTGTTTACATCCAGGGGAAAATAGCGGGCAAGAATAATTCTCACTTAGTAAGGCAGGCTGGACCTGAAATAATGTTGAGAAGAAGAAAGTCAAAGGAAAGAAAAGCAGTAGATCAATCTTGGTCAACCTCCACAATCCTATATTTCTTTTCTTGTTCTCGTGGAAAAGCAACACTGTGTGTGTGTGTGTGTGTGTGGGTCTGTCTCTCTCTCTTTCATATGCATATGTTTAACTTAAAACAGTAACGTGCTTGGCTTGGGGAGTGCTGGTGTCTGCATGCACACTGACAAATTCCCTGCGATTAGTGCTATCACTGAACTGTCATGGGATGTGATCAATATTTTTATCTATCTCTTTTCTCCAGGGGTATTTTATTCAGATTCTGCTGGAGTCTATTATTCATTGTATAGACATCATATGAGTGGCCTCCAAGCTAATGGAACATTCGGGTATATATACAAGCCTATTTTTCAGTTGTCAAAATTCATTCTGTCTGCATCACTTTGTGTTCCTGTTCTGTGTGGATTTTCAATATGTCAGATAAATATAGGTTTTCTGCTTTTATCTGGCTTCACAAATGCCTTTTTTATGAATAGAAAACATAATAGGTTCCCGTGAGATAAAAAATGTTTCATTTCATTTCTAAAAGGTAGCCCTTCGTAATTTACTTGTGGTTTTGTCATTTGCAAATACCTCTATGTTGCAGAATATTTTTCAGAATCTGTGATGCAATGTACTGTACCATAGGTACAGAGCCACAGTTACACACATAACCGCAGACAAAATATTGATATATCTGTGGCTTTGATTAAATGTAATTCCAGTTGTAGATTGCATTACCTGATGTTTTCCATTTTTTGATCACTTGTCAGTGCTCCTTTCACTTCTTTTTCCACAGACCTGATGGATTTTTCTGTAATTCTGTCTGTCTGTTGGTCTGTCTGTCTCTTTTTCAGTGTATACAGTATGTGTGTGTATGTACGTGTATTGTTGTATGTATGTGTACTGCATGACTGTATAATACAAGAAAGGGGATTTTTTTCCCATAGGCGCTATTATTATTTCCCTGTATAACTCTCTGATTAAAGCTGAACTCCACTAAATTAAAGTTGTTTATCTCCCAATCAAAGTTGTACATCTCCCAGTTAAAGAATATACAAAACCTGTGAAGATGGGAAACTGCATAAACACTAATTAAACAAATACCAGCCAAGGAAAATACATAAACACCAATTAAACAATTGCCAACAAATTAAGACCTAATTAACCAATCTAATGACAAATTATGGAATTTATCAAACCAGCTACTAAATTTCTGTGCCAAAGAACACATTCTGCCAGCAGTCAGAGACACTGTTTACAGCCTCATAAAAACATCCTATCTGAAACAAAATCCCTATCAAAAGAAAAAAACACAGATCCTCCAAGAGTCTGTCTTCCCAATGATTCCCACTAATGGGTCTGAGCTGGTGGGACTAGCACCCAGTGGGATCCAGAACTTTTCTGGAGGGCTTTCCGCATGAGTAGGCCCCGCACGCCCAACACCGCATGCACCTGCTGGTATATGGCGGTGCCTGTCCCCAAAAGCCTCGGTTCCTTTTTTCCCCACTGCTGAGTGTACTACAGTAGTGTCGCTGCGCTCCATGTCGGGACCAGAATGTCATCATCTATGCAACAACAGTGTTCAGTTCTTCAGTTTTAATTTAAAATACACTAGAGCTTGTTATTTTGATGTAATTTTAATGTCATTTTAGTTTAACATACAAAACTTCACAGTTTTCTGTTATCCTACATTGTGCTAATGGCCAATCATGGAAAAAGGTAGGGAGCCTGAAAAGGCAAATTGCTGCCACCCCGTGGCTATGTCTGGCCACCACCTCTCTCTCTCTGGATGGGCTTTGGCAGCAGACAGTCTGGTGCAGTGGAGGATGGATAGTCGTCTTGGAGTCGTATTAAGAAACGGTCCAGATCCCACACATATTTTGCATTGGGATCTTTGCACTGTTCGGCTTCGACCTCTTCTTGCAGAAAGCATAAGGGGAAGAAACGGCACCAGTCAAGGTCAAGCTCATCCCATGGTCATTCTGCTGTAAGACACTAAACTTAGGTGAACCTGGGTACCCCACCATCATCGACAACACGGGGGACACCATGGTTAAGGTTTCCATCCTTGAGCCCCAGTCTGTACAGTGGGGAGGAGGACTTCAGTGGGCAGTTTGACCATGGGGCTGCTCTTTTGGAGCAGTGGGTGCATCATATAAATGAAGCAGTGCCATTTTTGTTGCTGGCTCCTGACCTTTCTAGGTCGGTAGAGCCAGCGCCATCTTCGGTGCCACTCCAGCATCTGGGCTGAGGCCCCAGTCAACACCTCCAATGCCTGCCCCACCTGTGGCATTGCCTCTTTCTCCTCTGGGGATAGGGGCAGCTAAGGTGCCACCAGTTCCTTTGGGGCCGGTGGAGTCTTCAACACCATTGATGGTTCTGCATCCGGCACTGGGGTTTGGCGGATGGTGCCAGGATTGTTCCTTTTGGGGCTTGTACCAGGGCAGTCCTAGGTGCCACCAACAGCACCATTCCTGAAGCTCCACCTGGGACCAGGTCCAGGTTCTCCGATGTTGCCAAGTTTATGGCCTGCACTGTCAACTTTTTGACCCCCTTCTCTCTACTACCATCCAGGTGTGTAGTACCAAGTAAGTATCATTTGAAGGTCTCTCTCCCATGCATATAATGTGTTGTGTAATTCTGTTGTGACAATAAGGCCTGGTAGTTATGGGACATAACATGACGGGTGTGGCCCTGGCCTCTGATTGTCGTAATGATCCATTGCATCAGTGGAGGTGTCACACTCTCCGATGGCCAGGACCAAACCTACTTGAATAAAAGCTTTTTGCCTGTAAGTATTTAAGGAAATGGGGCCTGGGAAGGTCAAATGTGGTCATGAGGTCTTCAAAGGTCCCAACCTCCTGTCCCATAAGAATTGGAAAATATATCGCAGATCCACCTGTTCCCACATCTGAAACCCGAGTGGCAGGAAGGAAAGCTGTCATGTCTGGATGGGAACAAAGTAAAAATCTACTGGGAGCTATATTTTTATTATTTAAGACTTGATACCACTGAGTAACCGTAGACTTAGTATATGGGTTGTCCTTTTGTATAACGGAGATATTAGTTGGAATAGCAAATATACTTTGCGCCTGTTAAGCATGTCTTCAGTGTGGGTGGTATCCTGGGAGCAACCAAGAAAGTACTATCCGGATTTGTACTGCCACATGATATAGAGTCAAAGTAGGTAGAGAAAGATCTCCTTGGAATTTAGGGAGATAAAGCACTATCGTCCTGATCCTAGGTCACTTAGCCTGCCATAGATATCGGGAAGTTTGATTATTCCATTTCTGGAAATAGCTAGCTGGTGGGATTATGGGGAGCATTTGCACCAAATGTAGCCTGGGCAGTAGGTTCATTCTGACGCTATCTACTCTCTGAATTAGAAGGAGGTCAAATGAGTCCACACTTCTGTATCTTTAGCTAATGCTTGTGAGATTTGGTTATAGTTTGGGAGTATGACCATCTTATATTCTTTAGCTAGCAAAATACCCAGATATCAAGAGGTCGATAGATCCCATTTAAATTGAAAGCATTCCTTAATATCTCTGGAAGCGGTATAGTTGATCTGAAGCACTTCTGTTTTCACTATATTCAAATTGTAACCCACTAGCTCACCAAACCATTGTAGGGTATCTCAGAGGTGTGGGAGACCACTTTCTAGATTGGTTAAATATATGAGAAGGTTGTTTGCGTGTAAGGCTAATTTCTGCTCTCTGTCCCCCAGCTGTATTCCAGTGGTAGCGGGATATTGCCGAATGGTCTGGGCTAGGGGATCTAAATAAAGGGTAAACAAAAGAAGGGATAAGAGACAATCCTGATGAGTTCCTCTACTCTACAGAAATGAGGAGGAAAGTGCCTATTAGCCTTGACATAGGTGGTAGGGGAATTATGTATGGCCTCTAGCATGGCTATGTATTCCGAGGGGATACCAAATTGCTTCAGAACCTGGAATACAAATGGACATGCCACCCAGTCAAAGGCCTTTTCAGCATCTAAGCTTAATAAAAGAAATGGGGCCTTTGCCTGGGTGACATGATGAAGAACATGCAGTGTTCGCTTTATATTATCGTACGTCTACCATGACATAACAAATCCTGTTCGGTCTTTATTAATGAGCAAGGTCAATAAAGATTCCAACCATTTTGCCATCAAGGTGGTAAAGATTTTATAGCCCACATTGAGGGCAGATATTGGTCGATGAGATGCACAACAGCTTCTGTCCTTCCCTGATTTCGGGATGGCTGAGATTGTGGCCTGTCTCCATGAAGGGGGAACAGGATTGCCCTTCAGGATTCCCTCTTCAGTGTGAAGTAGCAGTGCACTAATAGTCCCGAAATGTTTTAAAGAATTCTCCAGTGTAGCCATCTAGCCCAGGGCTTTTATTATTTTTTACATTTTGTATTACCCTTATGACTTTGTCCTGTGTCAGTGAAGCCAGCAGTGCTTATTGCTAGGATTGGGGTAAAGTGGACTGCTTTAGGGGTCTCAGATACTCAGTAATTTCTTCCAGTGAGGAATGAGCATCTGACCGATAGAGATCCTGGTAATAATCCTGAAAGGACCACAAAATATGGTCTGACAGTCTTTTCTTTTTTGTTCATGATAGGGCATTTAAAATATGTTACCATACTGTGTGTTGTTTGCTGCCTCAAATGGTACACTAGGACCAGGGGTGTCATCAGGGGTACAAAGTTGGGGGGCGGGCTAATGCCCCTTAGTCAAATTCCTAACAAAGCTAGGAGGGTCCGGGGGCATGCCCCCTGGGAAAATTTTGAAATTTTACCTTCAAATGGTGGCTTTTCCTACATTTTAGTGGTGAAAAATATGTTTGAGAAGCCTAGTTATCAGCCATCTATTTAATGGTACATGTGGAAAAATGTAGTTACTAGACCATGAGAACAAGTTACAGGAGGACCCCAGAGCAAATAAGAGACCAGAATACAACATCCAGATACCATCATCCCTGCAGATCTGCTGGGAAGGTTGCAGGAGGAGTCAGAGGACCCCACAGCAAATAAGAGACCAGAACAGCCATTATCCCAGCAGATCTGCTGGGAAGGTTACAGGAGGACCCCAGAGCAAATAAGAGACGAGAACACAACAGCCAGACCCCATTATCCTAGCAGATCTGCTGGGAAGGTTGCGGAGGACCCTAGAGCAAATAAGAGAGTAGAACAGCCATGTGCTGCTAACTACCGAGTCTAAGTTGAGCCTGCCTGCCTGCCCTAGTCTGCAGTGCCCTTGTTTGTTTTTGCTGCCTAAGAACTTTTCATGTTCCAGTTCACACAAAAAAAATACATTGTTCTTGCCGCCAAACCCTCCTCCCCGCCAGCCAAGCCAAGCCACACAAAGTACGGTACCTGCCTGCCAGCCAGCCCCCATCCAGTGCCACTAAAATTCCCTACCAGCAGTGGACGCTGAGATGAGATGTGACCCGACCGGAATGAAATTTAAAAAAAAAAATGGCTGGGTCGATGATGACTCCATCAGAGATGAGATTCAGAAGACCCCGCAGTCACCTGACCCCAGCTACTACTATCTCCCCAACATTGCCTGGATTCACCACTACCTCAACCATCGGTTAGCTGAAACCCTCATTTATGCCTTCATCTATCCCCGACTTGCTACTGCAACTCCCTCATGTATGGTCTCCCCAAGTACCTGTTCTCCAGTAGCCAATCTATCCAGAATGCTGCTGTACATCTCCTCACTCCTTTTCACAGATGGGACAATATTGCCCCATCCTCAGAAACCTGCACTAGCTTCCCATCCAATTGAATTATGTGAACAGTAAATAACTTGCTGTGGTCTCCCACCCCTATCTCCTGATATCATTGCCATTAGACTCTAGCTCTCAGTCGACTCTCAGATGTTATAAATTTCTACTTATGTCTGCCCCTCATGTTACCCTCTCTACCATTAGGAGGAAGTCCTTTAGCTCAGTTGCCCCTTTGCCTGAAATTCTTTCTGCCTCACTATGCCTCATACACTCTGTCTCTCTCTCTCTCTCTTTTAACCTTCTTCAAATCCTGACTGAAAGCTCGCCTATTTTCACTTAGCTTACAATACCTGACCCATCAGTATCGGCCTAGCCTGAGTACATCTTGTGGATTGCATTTCCTGTGTCCTACTCATTGTGTTTTACACTGCCATACTTCAGTAGTTTCCCTTATAAAGCATTTTGTGATACACAGTATAAAAGAGGGCATAGAAAACAGTATTGATTGTATTGTATCTACAAAAGACATTTCATCCTTCATCTCCTGAATGATCTTCTGCCAGTTGATTATCCTCACTTTGCCCCTGCTGTGGGCATTTCTTGCTTTATATTTCTCTTCCAAGTCTTAGTAATTCTGTTTTCCACAAAACGAAAACCTTGGAATCATCCACCAAACACTTGTTCATAAACAGTTCTGATTTATTCAGATTATTTCAACCACTGGGCAATTAAAAAAGTTGAAGTTCATACAAGTGCATATGAAAACAAAGTAATAGATGGGGGGCCGACCCCACTGTCAGGCGCCGGCCCGGGAGGGGGGAGAGAGAGAGAGAGAGAGAAAGAGTCAGACAGAGACTACTAGAGAGAGAGAGCAGAGGAGAGAGACTAGGAGAGGACAGGAGGATTGGTTGGAGAGTCGGACTCGGAGATTCTGTCGGGGAGCGAGGAGTTGGGGCGTCCGCTCCGCTCCACTGCTAGTGCACACAGAGTACACCTGGACTGCACTCAAGTCACTGGCTGCTTGCCACACTCACCGAGTCTAGTCATCTCTCGCGCTCGTCCAACCCCAGTCCTCAGTGCTGACTCCTCAGAGAGTCCAGCCAGCAGGGGCAGGCATCTTCTTGACTTCTTTCCCTAAGCTGGCAATCAGACAATGGCAAGTGCACGTTTCTCAGAAATTTTAGTAACTTAGGGCTCGCGCTGCTGCCTTGCGACTGTTTGAGTGGTTCGATAGTCTGTCTCTTGACTCGAGTCAGGGAGTCGGTCAGATTTTTTTCTTCCTAGACTAGACTTCAGTAGTGATAGCAAGTTGCAAATGCAGCAAGTCGGACACAAAACAAGCAAACACGTATGGCTGCTATTTATTTATGTTTACCGAAAATGATGGGGGGGCTTTAACTTAGATTGGGGGGGCTGTAGCCTACCCAAAATCAATGTGGTGACGCCACTGACTAGGACCTTCAAGGTTTGAGCTATACCTTCATAGTACTTTTGCTGGCAAAATCTAGTTGCCATTTCTGTCTTCATATCTGGCATCCCTTGAATTTTCTGCCAAACCTGGGTTAGCTATGGAAGGATAGAGTGGTCCTCCAGCATATGGAACTGCAGGAGGGTCTGTAATTTCTCCTGCAGGGTTTACAGTTGTTCCACTCTCAGCTTTTTAGGGCTAGTTGCTTAAGCAATGATGTCTCCTTATCATTATCGAGCAAAATCTGAATATTTTGGTTTTTTTTTTATCAACTTCTTAAATTCAGTTAAATGCAACAATGAATTGTGCAGGCTCCAGAGCTAGGAGCTTTTTCTTAGTACCCAAAGCAAGCTCCACACTTAGTGGGACATGGTCTTATAGCAAGGTAGGAATAATCGTGCATCTGTCAGTAGTAGGCATGCTCAGCAGACACCAATAGATGGTCTGTTCTAGTGTATACTCCATGCAGAGCAGAATAATGCATGTAGGAGCGAGCCATGGGGTGGAGGGAATGTCAGATGTCTACCCAAGCCATTTCCCCCCAAAAAGGAGTGACTGTGGTTTTGTATGAGTGCGTCCCTGGGGGGTTTCTGGTTAGCCTTATCCTTAGTGGATAATGTAAAGTTAAAATCTCCCCCAGTTATGAGCATGCCCTCCTGAAAAGCCTTAACTTTCCTGTGCAGCTGCTTAATGAAGGCAGAGATTGACGCTGGTGGGTGATACCGACTTACTAAAGTAAGTACTTGATTTAAATAGGTGCCCTTATTCAGAGCCAGACAACCCTGTGTGTCCATAAAGGCAGCCTTAACTTGAAAGGGAGTCTGTTTAGGTACGTGTGTTTCCCATTTTGAAAAGGGGACACCACTAAATGCAAAAGCCAAATTTCACCAACTTATTTTTCTGGGAGATCAGGTGTGTTTCTTGCAGCATGACAAATGTAGGGTGATGTTTGTTTATCACTGCAAGGACCTTAGACCTTTTCACACGGCGATTTAATCCGTTAACATTATGAGGGTACACCTTTGCAGGTGTCTGCCTATTTGACTGAGCCATCATAAAGATTATACAACATCCCAATAAGGTGTACTTGAAGGGGTCCACCGCCTCCACTGTGGAGGCATGAAACTATGGTTACATGATTAAAATTGACCCAGTTTATAATTGGGACCCAAGGGGTAGCACGTGATGTAAGCCTACATACAGCAGGATAACTCTGACAATGTGCAGCAACTATTAACAGGAAAAAATAACTACAGCAAAACAACATTGCGCAATAGACCAACATTTCGGACACCTGATCTGGGTGCTCAACAGGAGACTGTTCATCTAAATGATAAGAGTATTGACTTCCAAGGGAGTAGGGCTCATGAGGAGACCCTTTAAAGGACTGAGGTGATTGAAAGGCGGACGAAAGGATGGCATTCTGGGAAGATATGCACCATAGTGCCTGTAGGTGGCCTCCCGGATACAGCATATTGCACCAGATACCCTCTGGTGGAGATGGACTGCTTACATGGTACCGGGGGTAAGAGAGGACAGCACTGGTACTGTGGTTATGTAGTGGGTAACGAGCACACTGAAAAGTAGTGGGGCGTAAAAAAGGATATGCACAAGCCACATTGTTATGGGTGTGCCTTCCGTTTACATATGTTAGAATTAAAGGCTGTAGACTAACCAGACTTGGAAAATATACAAAATCCAAGCTGCATCTGCACCTCTCTGTAAACACGCGGGGGCAACTACATGTCCAAAGATAACAAATCACATCGTTTCAGATAGAAAAATAGTTGCTCCACCTCCCCCCGCTCCTGCAGGTAAATGCCGTAACAATATGAAATATAAGCATGGCATATGAAATTCCCCTCAGTTTGATAGCAGTACTAATAATTTGTGCCATACCATTACCTGCCCCCCGCCCCCCCCCGCGATGGTCAGCAGCAGGGACAGGGGCACCGGCAAGCAGTGTGCACCCAGAGGTCCCCCTGCCCATTGGCCTCTCCTGTTGGCCTTGCGGGTGAGCTCCAGGCCCATCAGCCATCCTTGACTGTTCCTCGCCCCTCCGGCACTCTGCAGGGGAGAAGAGCAGCCCCAGGAATACCCCTCTCACCTGACAAAACAAACAGTGTAGGGTGGTGGATAGAGGATTTATGCCATTCTGAGCACTACTTGGCAACCAAAGTTGTTAACTAAAAGTGCTGCAAAAAGTGTCATTCAAACCAGGCCAGTAATAAATGCTAAATCTGCCCTGCTCCATCTAGCCACTACATCTTCTGTACATAGCAGCATGGGTCTTGGTTCAAACCAGACAGCAGATTCCCGCTGGGTATTTGACACAGGCAGAGAGTGAAGTGAAGTCTCATCAGACAGTGGATATGTCAGTTTACAACCTGAAACAGTGTGTGTATGTGTGTGTGTGTGTGTGTGGGGGGGGGGCACCAATATACTTAAGTGCTAGAGTTGTATTCAGCAACCTGTCCAATTTTTGCATTTCTCCCCACCTCCTTGTTTCAGTCCCTCTTTGCAGTGATCCATAGCATGAAATCAGTCACAACTCAGACAAAGAAACAGCTTCAACATAATCCCAAGCCAGGCAACTGCAAGGAGGTTACCAACCGTAATGATCTGTCAGGTAGGTTGATGGGGGGAACAATTGGAGCTGCACGGCGCCCTGTGCTGGATTGTAAAATGTCCCAGGCCTCCTGCATTGTAGTGGGGGGGCCATCATGCTCCCTTTTTGCTTAATCTGCTGTTGCTTCACTAGCTGTCATTCTGCAGAGAGGAAATTGTGCTACTTTTGCAAGGTGTTCAGCAAGGGTACTTCCCAGCCCTTTTCTCTTAATAGCCCCTGATGCCTCCTCCGGCATATGGTAGATTTTTATTCCAGAGTCCAAAAAGATGTGGAGGTGGACTGGGTATAAGGTTTGAAACCTGACATTGTGGTCTTTCAGCACTCGCAAAATGCCCCCATATGCCTGCCGTTTCCTCAACACTTCAAGCGGCTAGTCTTGATCGAAAGTGGTTGTAGGTGATATTATTGGTTCGCCAGGCTCTTTAATTTTGTAAAAATTTAATTTAGTAAAGATGGTGTGCGGTTTACTGTTGGGGCCCATAGGTTTTTGAACAAGAGTGCAATGCTCTCACTCTGTGCGTAAACACAGTAGGGGGTAGTGAAAGTAGGTCACTAAGTAGGTCTTCCAAAAAGACCATAAGGTGCCCCATTTCTGTGCATTCAGGAGGGCCATACATTCTAAGATTGTCTTTCCACGAGTGACTGTCAAGATCCTGGCATTTTCCTTGCAACTTTTCGGTTAGGCCTGCCAAAAATGTTATGGCCCTAAGGATTTGTATGGCGCCATCTTCTGTATGTGTGATCCATTCCTCTGTCGTGTCTACCCTCTTCCCTAAGGTCTGGAGCTGTTTGCTGAGTTTTTTTAATTCTGCACGATTCTCTGATCGAAAGCCTTTATTTATTTATTTTTTTTAAACATTTTTTTCCCCCACCTTCTTTCCAACTACTGGGCCATCTCTCAGGTGGTTCGCCCAATCTTTGACTCCACTGCCTGCCAGAATTCCTCCCCCGACTGAGAAATCGGGTAAGTTGGGTCTCCCCCACCAGGCCCTCACAAGATGAGGCTGGGGACCACGGCGAGTAGAGACTGGGTTGGAGCCGGCACTGGGTATGTGGGCATCGGTCAGCGGATGCTCACTGTCGCCTCCCCGGAGCTGGGGTTTTTCCATCCTGTTGGTTCCTGCCGGTGCCAAGGGCTAGTGGGGAACACAAAAGGAAGATTAGGGAGATAAACCAGTGGCTCAGAGAGTGGTGGGAGGCCAGAGGGTATGGGTTGATGAGGGATTGGGGGGAGACCTGGGAGGATAAGGAACTGTATGCTAGAGTTAGGCTCCATCTCAATTTGGAGGGGAAGGGAATCCTTAAGTTGAAAATAGAGGGGTTCATTGGTTAAAAGTGGGGTTTAAACTTGTGAAGGGGGAGGGATGGGAGAAAAGGCTGTCCCGGGGGGGGGCCAATAAAGGAGGGACTTTGTCTCCACCTCCTGGGGAGCTGGAGGAATGTGGGAAAAGGCCGACTGGTAAAGTGCAGACCAGGGGAAAACAGAATCCCCATGGGAACACGAGCAGGGGAAATGGAAGTATAGGGAAAGGGTGGAAGGTAGTCCTGCTAAATGCCAGGAGCTTGGGCAATAAAATGCCTGAGCTCCAGGCGATGCTAACTGAGGGAGCAGTGGATGTGGCAGCAGTCACTGAGACTTGGGCCACCGCAGGACATGACTGGGACCTGAACCTGGAGGGTTACACTATATTCAGGAAGGACGGGGGGAGGGAAGGGGAGAGGAGGAGGGGTAGCAATGATGGTCAAAAACTGCATTAGCATAGGGGGAGTAGAGGAGGCGGAGGGAACCATAGAGGTGATTTGGGTCACCTTGATAACAAGGGGGGCAAGAGAGTAAAAATAAGAGTGGTGTATAGACCCCCTGCACTGGCAGAGGAGCTGGAGGAGAGTCTGGTGGCAGATGTTGGGAGACATTGCAGACTGGGCTGGGGAAGGGTGGTGGTGTTGGGGGACTTAAACATGCCAGGAACAGACTGGGAGACTGACATCCTCAGTGGCCAGAGAACAGAGGTTGTTGGATGTCTTTCAAGATGCGTTCCTAACTCAGCAGGTGGGGAACCGACCAGGGAGGCGCTGGTACTGGATGTGGTCCTGGCAGACAGTGACCAGATTGGGGGCCTGGCGGTAAGGGACCCGTTCGTGGGGAGTGACCATGCCATGGTCTGGTTCTGCCTGGACCTAGGAGGGGTAAAAGGCTGCACAAAGATGGAGGTAACTGACTTCAGGGGGGCGGATTTTAAGGAAATGGGAAGGATCCTTAAGGAGCATTTGGATGGGATTGGGTCAGACATGGATGCTGATAGTAGGTGGGAAATCATCAGGAGAGGGGTGCAGGATGCTACCAGCACCTGTGGAAGAATAAGACGAAAATGCAGTAGGGCCTGAAAACCCTGCTGGTGGACCAGGGAAGTCCAGGAGGTGGTGCGGGAAAAGAAGGCAGCCTATAGGCAATCCAAGTGCTCAAGGAGTGAAAGGGAGCGAGGGGAGTACAAGCTGATGGCTAGAAGGGCCACTAGGGTGGTGAGGGTGGCTAAGGCAAGGAAGGAACAGAACCTGGCCTGGGAAATTAGGAGAGGGAACAAGGGGTTCTTTAGATACATTGGGGAAAAACGAAGGGTGAAGGGGCAGTTAGCAGGATTAAAACAGGGGAGAGATGGGCACAAGACCTGGGGGAGCAGGCTGGGGTACTAAATGAGTACTCACCTCAGTTTTCACCAAGGAAAATGGGGGTACTGCATCATACATGGGAGGAGACAGTGATACTGAGGAGGGGGGACCCTTACCGATCGGCAGGTCTGGGGAGAGGGGGAGGCATCACTGGCAGGAGGGGGGAAGGCTAAGCAGGGAGAAGAGGTAGCAAAGTGGAAATCACAGCAGAGAGAGTGAGGGAAGCCCTCAGGTCCCTTAAGACAGAGAAAGCACCGGGGCCAGATAAATTACATCCCAGAGTGCTGAAGGAACTTGCGGATGTCCTGGCAAAACCCCTGGCGGAGTCTTTCAACATCTCTCTAAGGACAGGGTGGGTGCCCTAGGACTGGAAGGTGGCGCATATTGTGCCTATCCACAAGGGGGGGATCAAGGGAGGTGGCAGGGAACTACAGGCCTGTCTGCCTGACATCGGTGGTAGGCAAGGTGGTGGAGGGCATTGTCAAGGAGAAGCTGGGGGGAGGGCCTGGAAAAGTCAGGGTGCCTGGACGATGGACAGCATGGATTCGTCCTGGGGAAATAGTGTCAGACAAACGTTGTAGAGTTCTATGACTGGGTGACTAGTGCCTTGGACCTGGGTAGACCAGTGGACGTCCTCTTTCTAGACTTCATCAAGGCATTTGAATCTGTTCCTCACATGGGCCTGTTGGATAAGCTGGAAGAAATGGGGGTGGGGAACCAGATAATCAGATGGATAGGCAATTGGCTCCAGGACTGGATCCAGAGGGTCATAGTTGGCGGGATAGTCTCATCCCCAAGGAGGGTCATTAGTGGGGTCCCACAGGGATCAGTCCTTGGGCCCCTTCTGTTCAACGCCTACGTCTCTGACATAAGGACAGGTATTAGAGTGAGATGAGTCTCTTTGCGGCTGACTCAAAACTGGGGGCAGTGGTGGATGGGGAGGAGGGAGGGTGGCCCTACAGGGGACCTGGAGGCTCTGGAAAGATGGTCTAGAAAGTGGAAGCTGAGGTTCAATGCAGGGAAATGCAAGGTACTGCACTTGGGGGCCAGAAACCCGGGCCAAGTGTACACCCTCGGGGAATGCTGCAAGTCTCGATGGCTGAGAGGGACCTGGGGGTGGTGGTGGATGTCAAGATGAACAACTCTGAGACCTGTAGGAGTGCAGCAGCCAAGGCCAACAGGATGCTGGGATGCATCGCTAGGGAGATCACCTCCAGAAGGAGGGAAGTGATACTCCCTCTGTATAACTGCTTGGTGAGGCCGCACCTTGAGTACTGCGTGCAGTTTTGGAGGCCACACTTAAAGAGGGACATTAAACTCTTGGAGAGGGTCCAGAAGAGGGCAGCCAAAATGATTTGGGGCTTGGGGGACAGGATCTATGAGGAGAGGCTCGAAGAGCTAAATATGTACACATTGGAAGAGAGAGGGGGCCAGGGGACATGATAGAGGTCTTCAGGTACATGAAGGGGGTAGATAGGGGAGGAACAGTCAGGGTGCTTTGAAGGAAGGAGGAGGGAGTCACTAGAGGGCATGGGTGGAAGCTGGAGGGGGGAAGAGTCAGGGGAGAAAGGAGGAGGTGCTACTTCACTGAGAGGGTGGTGGAGCCATGGAATGTGCTGCCTAGGGGGCTGGTGGAGGCAGAGACGGTGGAGGGGTTCAAGAGGGGGTGGGACAGGTACAGGGGAAGGGTTCTGGAAGCAAAATCCAATGCAGTGAGAATATCTGGAAATGGGAAGGGAGAAGCCAGAGAAGTCGAGGGGGGCAGCAAGGTCAGCTCCCAGGGTGGGGGCTGAGCAAACGAGCAGACGCGAAAGGCCATTGGGCCTATTCTGCTGGCATTTTAGTATGTTAATATGTTCCTAGAGGCACGGACATGTAATGGTGTCCACACGACAGGTGTGCTCCCGCACCTGCCCGCAGGATGTCTGCCACCGTCTCAATCCCCTTTGTAGGACCCCCGCTTGCAGTGCTGCCCCCAGCTTCCACTGGGAGCCGCAAGTGCAGCAGGAGTCAGAACCCACCCACCCCCAGGAGAGGAGAGCAGTCCTCCGGATGCTCAATCCTCTCCTGCCCCTGCCAACCCCCGATGATGCGAATCCATTCCTGAACCCAGGTCACTGGCATGGTGTGAGGTGTAGCATCCAGGACCTCAACCGTCCATGCCACGGGGCCATCAGAAAGCCTTTATTTTTTGCTATAATGGCTTCAGATCTGGCTCTAGATAGTTGCTCTGGCTCATTATCAGTATCGTAGATTGGGCTTGCCACGCTAGTGCCAGTTTCTGTCTGGAGGTTTGTGGAGGATCCCTCCATCTATATGCTGATCTTGGCTGCCAACCCTGGATCTGGTGAGTCATTCTCCCCCTTCTCTATACAAAGCCATTTGGCTGTGTTTCTGTCAGTTTTACACCTTTGTAAGGGGAGTTTAAAAGTTAGAGGGAGTGGAATGGCAAACTGAAGGCGCCATTAGTATTGTGACATCACCGGAAGTCCAAGTATGTAATAAAAACACAGACTTTGATGGCAGATAAGGACCGCTTGGCCCATGTTGTCTGTCCATTTTCCTACCTACTGGATAAGCTGCAGATCCTAGTTAACCAACAGCCTATTTCTTCCTACCCACCCCCCACAAGAATTGCCTTATGTCTGTCCCATGCATTCTTGAATTCTCCCACTGTTTTTGACCTTCCCCCACTTTTTTTTGACCCCACAACCTCCTCAGGAAGGCATTTTATGCATCCACCACCCTCTCTGTGAAAAAATACTTCCTCACATTGCCCCTGAGCTGTTCCCCCTCTATCTTAAAAATTGTGTCCCCTTGTTCTTGCACATCTCTTTTTCTAAAAGATGCTACTCTCTTGGACTTTGTTGATTCCACTGAGGTACTTAAAAGTTTCCATCATGTCCCCCCCTTTCCCTCCTTTCCTCAAGGGTATCCACATTAAGCTCCTTTAGTCTCCCTCATATGGCTTCTGTTGCAGTCATTTTCATTTACTGCAACCACACAGACCAGGACCCCTTATCCCACATATTGTATCATTCCTGAAAATAGGCATATATATATATTTTTATATATAATATATTTTTTATTTTTTATTCATTTGTTTTTCTGCCTTTCATCCCCAGTCTCGGTGGCATCCCCCCAAGCCCTCTCATCAACCTGTCTTCTTGACCTATGGTTAATCGCCATTTACACAGAGCCGTATCAGTGGGTGGCCAGCCATGTAGGGTCATGTGGCACTTGCTGGGGATGCTGAGCAAGCCGAGGCATTTTCCATCATTTTCTTCCCTGGCACATCTGCGAGTGACACATGCATGTGTGTACTGACACACATGCATGCTGCATCATTGTGCAGTCCACCACATCTGCTGATGCTGCTACCCAACCTCCACTAGGTTGCAGGCAAGTTGCGGGGCTCAGAATCTCCACTCCCTGAGTGTGGAGAGCCATCATGGGACACTCACTCTCCTCCCTCACTTGGACGGTCCCTGAGCAACCATGGTCTGTTCCTGAACTGGGGTCACCAATGTGGCTAGAGGTAAGGCACCGGCACTTCAGCCCTCCATGCCACTGTGCCACCACCAGTAGGCATATTTTGTGTCTAGTGTACTTATCTAGCCATCAAAAACTAAATAAATATCTCACAACAAACTGTCCCCTTCAAAATTCCAGGTCCCTCCTCAGATGCCAGGCTCCAGCAGATATGTCCTTCATTGCTCCAGCTATTCTCAGATGCCATACCCTCACCTTTGCCACTGCCATCTGTATTGACACCAGTCCCTTCCTGCTCTTCACAGTCACTACCGATCACAGAATCTAGCAGCTTAAATGACACATGAGGCTCCGGACTGAAGAATTCAGGAACGACACATGACTGTCCCAACCTCAGACAGCGCTCCTGATTTAGCACACCATTCCAGACCACTAACTACAGCTGCATATGATGCCATTAAAGAACCAAAGGACCGATAGCAGCAGACATGCTTCCTTATATAGGGAGACCCTACGCTATGGAAAAACAATGCCAAAACAGTGCCCACATACCAAAAAAACTCTACACTACAGAAATGGGACAAAAGATTTGACAAAAAAAAAGGGGTGGTGCAGATCAGGAAATAACGACCACAAGCAAATCCAGAAACAATGTTGTCCACAATCAAAAGGCACAACAGATCATACCTCTCAACCTTTTGTCACTGAAATGAGGGACATGGACATTTCTGGACACTCAAAATGAGGGATAGTGAGGGACACAGACCCACAGAATGAGGGACACATCCTCAAACATGGAGATAGAAGCTCAGAACACTGTGAAAACCATAGTGTTTACTTGTACAAAGTTTATTTTTGATTTAGTATTTTAGAATATTGTGAATTTCTTCTTTAAAGCCTGAATTTACGCTACATTCTTTTTGTGGGCAGCACCTTTTCCATGAGGGACTAATGAGGGACACAGCAATTTTAAGGGGTAAAATGAGGGCTGTCCCTCGTAATGAGGGACACTTGAGAGGTATGCAACAGATTCATCCGAATTTACTATATAAAACAAATGTTGGGCTTGCAGTATAGCCTATGGGTTAGAATAATGAGCTTGATAAATCAAGCAGACCTGGGTTTGAATCCCACAACAACCTCCACTTGCATACTGTGTGACTCTGAGCAAGTCATTTAATCACCCCAGTGCTCCTGGGTCGCCCCTGAAAACGGACACTTGTGTCTAGTGGGCCTTACCTGGTTACCAGAGAATAAAATAAGTCTGGCATACTCAGAAATATATGGATATATACAATTGTGGATGCATGCCAAATATTGCTACCCTAACAGTTTACATTCAAGAAGAGCTGACTAACTTGACCTGTCACTTGAACAAGAACTCAGCTATTTGCACATGCAGTACTGTATCAACTCAAAAGTTTCAAATTCCTTTGCTAGATGTCTGCCTGGACTGATGGTAGTTCAGGTGGATGTTAAAGATCCCATGGCACTTACCAAAAAGAGTAGGGAAATGTCCCCGGTGTCCTGGCCAACTTTCCCTCATTCACTAAAAAAATACCCCCAACAGCTTAATCTGGTTCAAGGTCAGTTGGCATTCATCTGTATCCCCCTTCCCCAGGTCGTGCCTGAAAATAGGCAGGATTTGTCTAGTGCACTTACCTGGTCAACAAAAACTAAATAAAAATAAAAATAAATAAATTAGGTGCACTGTATAGCCTACAGGGCAGTCTCCTCCACCCCCTTTTTTTTTTTCATTCAGGAAACATATCACTGAACAGATGATTCTTCCTACTTTATACTACTGTATGATGATGAAGATGTTGTAGACGCTGCTGCTCCCAGTCAGGGTCTCTCTAAATATGACTGCCTCTGCAGTGTGCTTTGTAGATTTACCCTGAATTGCACTCTCCACACACACCACTGCGTCATGTATCTGCCTGGATTGGTGGTAGTTCAGGTGGATGTTAAAGATCCCATGGCACTTATCGAAAAGAGTACGGGAATTTCCCTCATTCACTCAAAATACCACCAACAGCTTAATCTGGTTCAAGGTCAGTTGGCATTCATCTGTATGCCCCTCTCCAGGGTCGTGCCTGAAAATAGGTAGGATTTGTCTAGTGCACTTACCCGGTCAACAAAAACTGGAAAAAAAAAAAGTATGTAAACGTTGACTGGGCTAGTTTGGACCTCAGATGTGCAAGTCATACTGCCCTTGTAGGTGCCAAATATTGGGCTAATAAGCTCCTTACCAGTCCCATAAATGTTTGCCCCTGCCACTAACGTAACTAACATGTTACACTTGGAACTATTTAACAGGCTTCATATCCTCAGGGTAAAAGAAATTAGGGCAAATTTCCACTAGTTTTATTCAAACAACATGAAGTCTTGCTGTATTCTGACATATGCAGTTTGCCCCAGTACTTGAACTGCCCCAGAGATGAAAGAGTTAACTCTATGCAGAAGCATAGAACGTTGAGCTCGAGCTAGGATTTCAAACCTCTGTCTGTGGTGCTTCAGAGTGTAACCATCAGATTCTATACTCCGCCTAACTGTGAAGTCGCTCCGGAAATTGCTCCTTCGTTCGGTAAAGTTTCTTGAAAGTGTCGGTTTTCAAGTCTCTGTCTACAGTACAGTAAGTGTGTAGATAGGTAGTTTTGTTTTTCTTATTCTGTGGAAATTAATTTCTTTGGTTCCCTAGTGATCAGTCTGGTTGGGAACCAACTGTTTCTGTTTGACTCTTTTGTTTTGAATTTGTAGTGGTGTGCCGGTTCTGATCAGTTCCAAAAAAAACGGACTTTTACCGGTTTCTTTCCACAACTCTTAACACGGTTGGTTACCGATTAGAGAGTATTACCTGGCGTAAAAGCTATTAAGGGTAATTTTGTTAGTCTGGCCATGTCTGAGAAACCCAAGAAGAAAACTGGGCCCACTGGGTTTCAACTCTGTGGTGAGTTTGGGGAGGCTTTTGCTAAAGCTGATCCTCACCTCATCTGTGTTTATTGTCTGGGGTTTGACCACCTCAAAACAGACTGCCAAATCTGTAAAAATTTTCCAGAAGCCACTATGGATAAAAGGTTGAGTAAGCTCAAGAAAAGGGAGGCCAAGAAGTCTGCTGACCCGGATGGCCAGCCCGGTTCAGTTGCGGATGAACCTGAGGAAGTGCCCACTGACCTGGGCAATACCTCCTTGGGCAAAAGGAGATCCTACTCGGAGGGGTCAGTTCCGGCAAAAGAAAAGGAAATGAGCTGGTTCGGATCCAGAACCATGTACTCCAACCACTGATGAGATAGCCAAAGCGATAAGTATTGTCCAGTCGCTTTGATTGGTTCCGTCTGAATAGACTCCTTCGGCTAGGCGGTCGGATTCTAGTCCATTGGATTATGATCCGGATGCCTATTATGAATTGGAGTGGGAGGGGAATGAAGACTATCCAGAACAAGATAATGAGGATGATAATGATTTAGAAGGTCTGGATGTGCCCATTGAACCGGACATCTCCCCAGACAGACGCTCCAATGTCTCCCCTCCCAGACTTTCTGTCCTACAGCAAGGTGGCTGAAACCCTCCAGCTCCCTATGGTAGAAGCTGTAGAGGAGGAAGAGGAGCCTGATTTTTGTTGAGATGATGGACATCCCAGAGTCTAAAAGGCTGTCTATTCCCCTCCACAAATCTTTGGGGAAACAGACAAAAAAGATTCTTCAGACACTAAACTCTTTACTTCTGGTGGACGAAAGAATGGACAGGAGATACATGTTGTCAGGCTCAGGTATGGAGTTTTTGTACGATCATAGCAGCCATGTTGGGGTAGTGCAAGCTGCAGCCTGTGAGAGGGCTAACATACCTTTGGCTTCACACCCCCAGATAAAAACTCCAGGAAGGTGGATGCCATGGCCAAAAAACAATATTTAGCATCCTCCTTGGGACTCAGGCAGGCAAACTGTATGGCCTGTGCAGCCAGGTTCCAGAAGTCCAGGTTCTGGAACTGGCCAAACAGGCTTCCCCCAGCTGGCAAGGTGGCTGCGGATGGGATTGAGGCATCCAAAGTACAATCCCATGCTGCTGTGGACTCAAATGATGTGGCATCATGAGTCGAGTCTGTCTCTCTCAGGAGATTCGCTTTGCTCAGATGTACTAGCTTTTCGCAGGGCACCCAGGCTAAGGCCATGGATTCCCCTGTAGTAGGTAATTCTCTGTTTGGAGAGCAGACAGAGGCTTACATGAAGAAATTGGATGAATACAGGACTACTTAGAGGAGTACTCAGGCCCAGGAAAGGCAAGCCACTCCTCAGAGGCAGCAGTCTAGAGGCAGGGGCAGGCCCTTTCACAGGCCTTTCTGCCAAGCCCAGGCCTCCTCTCCCTTCCCACAGAGGGGTTCTTCTGAGGGAGAGGCAGGAGGGGGATGAGCAGGGCTGCATCCTGTTCCCAGTTTAAGGCTCCTGCCAAGCAGACACCCTGAGGTGTCAGCCTGGGTCGACTCCCCAGTTCCAGCAGGAGGAAGGCTGGCTTACTACTTCAAGGCCTGGAAGTCTGTTACCTCAGACAAGTGGGTCCTGGAGGTAGTAAGCCAGGGATTGACCCTCAGTTTCAAAAAATGTCCAAAAATGAGGGTCAGGTCTTTTCCACCTTTAAACATTTCCGAAACCATTGCTTAGAAGTAGAGGTTTCCTCTCTGCTGGCACTCAGAGCCATGGAAAGAGTTCATATTTTACACAGGGGCAAAGGTCTGTACTCCAGATACTTCCTTACCCCAAAAAAGACAAGGGAGTGGTGACCCATCCTAGACTTAAGGTATTTGAACAAAAACATTTTAAAACCAAAGTTTAAAATGGTGACTCTGGTAGTAATTTTTCCCTCTCTTAGGCCAGGAGACTGGTTAGCTTCCCTGGACCTCAAGGATATCTACTTCTGTATTCCCATCAGGTGCTCCCACAGAAAGTACCTCAGGTTCGAGTTGCCTTCAGGCCATTATCAATTCAGAGCTATGCCTTTCGGTCTAACATCAGCTCCAAGGGTGTTTTACAATGTGCCTTGCAGTAGTAGTGGCCTTCCTCAGAAGGCAGGGCACTTCTCTATTTCCATACCTGGACGACTGGTTCATTGTAGGGCAGTCTTCTGACCAGGTCAAGTCAGCTCTACAGGTCACTCAGGATCTGCTCAGTTCCCTGGGGTTCCTTCTCAACCTGCCAAAGTCAGTTCTTGAACCAGTACAGCTTCTCACTTTCATAGGGATAGAGTTAGATACTGTTCAAGCAAAAGCATTCCTTCCACTTGCAAGGATTCAGGCCCTTACAGATCTTGCTTCCTCTTTTCATCCTCTCGTTTCTCTTCCAGCGAGACATTTTCTTCAGCTCTTAGGCCACATGGCAGCTTCCACTGCAGTGGTGCAAGGGGCCAGGTTCCAGATGAGGAACATTCAATTCCATCTAAGGCCCTTTTGGTCTCAGAAGAAAGACTTTCTTACCAAACTAATTCCAGTGACTCAGACTCTGGTCCAAGCTCTCCAGTGGTGGCTGGACCAAGACAGTCTCAGGCAAGGTGTCCCATTTCTCAAGCAAACTCCCTCAGTGGTCCTCACCACAGACGCTTCTCTTTTGGGCTGGGGAGCTCACCTGGGAGCCCTCACAGCACAAGGGGTTTGGTCCCCAGAAGAGTCTCTTCTCCATATCAAACTTCTGGAACTGAGGGCAGTATTCTTGGCCCTTCAGGTTTTCTCGGACTCTGTGAGGAACAAGGTGGTTCAGTTCAGGACAGACAACACCACCACCATGTGGTACATCAACAAGCAGGGGGGGCACTTGGTCTACGGCTTGTGCACAGAGGCCATGAAAGTATGGTCTCTGGCCTGTTCCCTACAAACTTCTCTAATAGTAGTCCACCTCCCAAGGAAGGACAGTGTGTTAGCAGGTGCTCTCAGCAGAATCTCCCAGGGCCATCACAAATGGACCTTGGACCCTCTCATCCTGAAAGTAATCTTCACCAGGTGGGGCACTCCAGAGATAGATCTCTTCGCAGCCCCGGACAATCATCAGCTTCCCCAGTTCTGCTGCAGACCTCCAGTCCTGGGAACTGTTCCCCAGGATGCTCTGATATTGGATTGGGAAGGCAAGTTCCTTTATGTCTTTCTTCCCTTTCCCCTGTTATTCAGGGTTCTAGTCAAGATCAGGTCACAATCCTGCACAGTGATTCTAATTGATCCAGACTGGACCAGGCAACCTTGGTATCCTCTGTTGTTGTCCTTAGCAGTCTCACTCCCCCTGTCTCTTCCCAAGAGACACAATCTTTTAACTTCCTCTTGGGGAGAATCTGGTACCCCAATCTCCTGTCTCTCAATCTCAAGGCCTGGCCCTTGAAGAGTTAGATTACGCAGGTCTGCACCTCTCAGGGAGTTTTAGACATCATCAAGGGTTCTTGGAAACCTTCCACCAGGAACTCTTATAACTGCAAATGGAAAAGATTCAGCAATTGGTGCTCACACAGGGATATCCGGCCACATGCTGCAGGGATTGCCACAGTACCAGATTATCTGGTTCACCTTAATGGCTTAGGCCTTAGGCCAGCCACTTTAAAAGTTAATCTAGCAGCAGTTTCTACATTCCTGTCAGCAGGGAAGGGCTCTTCTCTGGCATCCCACCCTGTCTTTGGAAAGTTCTTTAAAAGTCTGATCCATATTAACCCTCCTTTTAGAGAGCCTACCCCGGCTTGGGATCTCAATATCTGCATTACTCAGCTTATGCAGCCACCCTTTGAACCTTTGGCCTCTGCTGAGGTTAAGTACTTGACCTGGAAAACTGTGTTTCTGGTAGTTGTCACTTCTGCCAGGCGAATTAGTGAAGTACAGGCCCTGTCAGTTGAACCTGATTTTATCTCATTCCATAGAGATAAGGTGGTTCTTGGAACCAATAGGAAGTTCTTACCCAAAGTGGTCTCAGATTTCCATCTGAACCAGTCTATGTCCCTTCCTGTGTTTTTCACTGATCGTTCCTCTTCAGGAGAAAGAGGGTTACACAGTTTGGATGTTACAAGGGCACTTAGCTATTACATAGAGCATACTAAGGCACATAGGAATGACGGTCTTCAGTTGTTTCTCACTTATGGTGAAATGGGAAAGGGTAGGCCAGCTACTAAAAGAACTATTGCCAGGTGGATTGTAGCCTGTATACAGTTCTGTCACAACAAGCTAGGTAAAACACACCCCTCAGGTCTGAGAGCCCACTCGACTAGGGGTACAGCAGGTTCTCTGGCTACTGCCAGAGACATACCTTTACTAGAGATATGCAAAGCAGCCACCTGGGAAACAGTCCATACATTCACCAAGCATTACTCTCTGGATATCCAGGCTAGGAGTGATGCTAAGTTTGGTACAGCAGTACTGCAGAGCCTATTCCCAAAATAGGTTTGGTACCCTCCTCCATGGGGGTACTGCTTGGTAGTCTGCATATGTCAGAATACAGCAAGACTTCACGTTGTTTGAAGACAAAATTACTCACCTTAGTAATTGTGTTTCTTCTAATGGAGTCTTGCTGTATTCTGACCTCCCCCCCGCCTCCCCTCTCAGAACCTAGTTTTTGGGATGTGGGCTGGCAGGTACAGTGCTGCACCTCAGGGGTGTACCTTTTACCCCTCCTCTTAGGGTGGGGTGGTGGTTGTTGTATGTTTTATTTATATATTGTTCACTACCTGTTTTTTTTTTTTTTTTTTTTTTATCTTGGGTTCTCGACTTGAGTCTTTTGGGACCCAGATTTTTTTACCTGTTAGTTTGTTTACAATTTCCACACTAGAAGTGTAGTTAATTAGTTGCTCATAAGAATCTGTCGGTTACACTCTGAAGCACCACAGACAGGCATGTTCAGTGGCTTTTGTAGAAGTGCTGCTTGTTTGCGACAGTGGGAAGAAGTAGTATCTCCGCACCAGGAGCTTCAGCTAGCGGGGATGAAGCGTTCAGCTACATTGAGGACTGGGGTCAAACCTGGAAGGATAAAGGCCTTTACTGAGGTGATGGTCTGCATCCATTCAGGAAAGGATCCGCAATCCTCAGTAGACAGTTTGAATTCTACTTCTACTGTATGAATATTTAAACTAGCCAAGGGGGGTGGCAGAAGAAATCTGGGAGGCAGTAACTGCCCCCCCATGCTAAGAAGTAGGGAGAAGAGAGAAGTACTGTAGTGTGCAAATCGGGAAAAGAAACTGGGTGGTAGAAACAAAGGGGAATGGTAACAGGAGCAGGAAAAACAGAGAGGAGAGGGAGGGCAAATGGGGGGAAAAAAAGGGTAATAATCAGAACAGTAACAATCTGGAAGACCATGTGTATGAATGCTGTAAGTCTAGGAAGTAAGATTCCAGACTTAGAAGCCATCATGGCTGAGGCCAACCAGGATGTTGTGGCCCTTACCAAGTCATGGTGCACTGAAAACCATGACTGGGACATGAACATACAGGCTATATTCTGTTCAAGAAGGACTGGGTGGGAAGGAAAGATGGGGATGTGGTGCTTTATGTGAAGGAAAGTATAAAAGCAACAGAGGTACAAGGGAATATGGGGAGGGGGGTGCGGAGGTACTGTGGACCACCCTGGAGAAGGGGAATGGAGCCAATATTTGCACTGGTGTGATCTGCAGACCTCCAACACGGGGAGGAGATAGATAAGGTACTGGTGGAAGCCATTGGCAAGATGGCAGAAAGGGGGACTTCAGTCTGCCGGATGTAGATTGAAGCCTCCCAGCTGTGGCTTCAGCTTGAGGCAGGGATATTCTAGACTCTCTGCAGGGGGCATTCCTCAGGCAACTAGTCAGTGAACAACTTGTGATGGGGCAGTACTGGACCTGGTACTTACTATGTGTTGCAGACATCAGGGTGGGAGGCCACTTGGGGACCAGTGATCACCGTACAGTTTGGTTCAATATAAGGATGGCTGTGGAATCAGACCACACAAGGACAAAGTCCTGGACTTCATGAGGGCATATTTTATAAAGATGGGTGAATGCCTGCTGGATGACAGGGGGGAGGGGATGACCAGGGTGGGTGGAGGAACAATGGGCAAAGCTTAAAGGGGGCATAGTGAATGCAGCAAACCTCTGTGTCAAACAGGTGAGTAAGAGGAAAAGGGGACCACTATGGTTGTCGAAAGAGGTGGCTGAAAGGTAAAGCCTAAAAGGGTAGCATTCAGAGGAGAAAAGGAGACACAGAAGGAGGAGGAGGATGAGGGAGGTGTATCAGGAGAAGCAGAAAGCAGGGAAAGCAGTAAGGAACCCAAAGGCACAGACTGGAGAGAGAATAGCCCAGGCAGGAATGAAAGTGGGCAAGAAATTATTTATGTATGTAAGTGAAAAGAGGGAGGCCAGGGGAGGGTTTGTTAGGTTAAGAAGGGATAGGAGAGGACTGTGCAGAATGTGGACCATGAAAAGAGGTCATAGGTATCATAGGTGAATCTGAGCACTTTAAAGACCAAAGTCCATTTGGGTCGCCATATCACCGGCTAATACCCCATAATATTATTGCTGAGTAGGTGTACATCAAGGGAATGTTTAAAAGTGAACATTGTTTGACAACCTACCACTTCTATAGGTAGTTTGTTCCATAGTTTCACCACTCTTAATGAAAACCAACGCTTTCTATTTAGTTTATTAAATTTATCACATTTTAACTGTAATGGGTGTGATCTTGTGTTATAGATCTGGTCTCTAAGATCAAGGCCCAATAATTCCCACAATTTATAATCCGACAAGGCCCGATACACCAGGCACATGTCACCTCTTAGTCTACGGTACTCCAAGGAAAAAATATAAAATTTTTTAACCTGTCTTCATATTTCAATCCCTGGACATCCCTTATTTTCCTTGTTGCCCTTTTCTGGATCCTTTCAAGTGCATTTATATCACTCCTATTTCCTGGTGCCCAAAACTGCACACAATAATCTGTATGCAGTCGGACCAGGGAAATATAAAGGGGCAACAGTACATCACTTCTTCTACTCTTAACATGACTAAGAATACAGTTCAGGATGCCACCTGCTTTTTTAATCACTTGGTTACAGTGCACGTTGAATTTAAGATCATTACTAACCCTTACACCTAAATCCTGCTCATCCCTCACTACATTTAACACCTGCACAGCCAAGATATATTCCACCTCAAGATTTTTCCTTCCCATGTGCATCACTGTGCACTTATCAACATTAAAAATAGCCCCATTTTCCTGGGCCTTGGTCACCAGTTCACTTAATGCCTCCTGGATTTTTAAGGCCTCAGGTTTACCATGTACCGGGAAACCTATATGTGTGTCATCAGCAAATTTTGAGATCCAGGTTTCTGTTTTTGGTTTGATGGTTGCGATATATAAATTAAACAAAATGATGGGAGAGGACTGCGCAGAGTGAGGACCACGAAAAGGCAGACATCCTGAGGGTCCACAAAAAAGTAGGGACAAGGAAAAGGCAGACATGCTGAGGGGCCACAAAAAGGTAACAGCCAGTAGCATGTTAACTAGCCAGTACAGTTCCTATTCGGAGGACAAGTTTATATAAAGCAATGATATGGCAAATGGTACTGTGAAAAACATGTTTTACTATAGCACGTTATTCCAGCTCTGTTTTGCACTAGATTTATTGTTAAGTGGCACCAAAGTACTTTATTTTAGAGTGTTCACACAAAAATGGACTGTGTCACTTTAAATTAATTTTTTATCACATGATCAAGTGATTGCTCCTCCCGCATGACTTCAACAAAGTGCAGTCATGGTTTCAGACAAACCAACTGAAACGCAACACAAAAAAACAGTGGCTATGACATTCGGCTCTAGACAGAAGCTGGCCCCTCCAGCCCCCCTTCACTGCTGTGGATGGTTCCTCCCTAGAGATTGTTCCTGCTTTTAAATACTTGGGGATCTGGCTTGACAGCCACCTGGATTCCTCTACTTGTGCTGACGCCATCTGTACAAAACTGCATCCCAAGCTGGCAGTCCTCTATCGACATAAAGACCGTCTCCCCCTCCACACTCGCCATGAGTTGATATCCAAAATTATCCTACCAGTCATTGACTATGCCGATGTGGTGTATGGCACCGCTCCAGCCTCATCCCTCTCCACACTAGATACACTTCTGAACTTCTCCTGCCGTTTCGCCACCGCCTCCCGTCCTCTTACACACCACTGCCTCTTGCTCCTTTATCACATAGGAGGATGGTTCACTTCGACTCCCTTATTGCTAAGTTCTGGTATGGAACCCTCCCCACCCAACTTTACTCGCACCTCTCTCAAGCAGCCACTTCTAACTACTCCCTTTGCTACAGAGACCTACGTACCTTTTCTGTCCCTCACCCCCATTCCGCAGCAGGCCATTCCGCCTTCTCCTTTTGTCTACCACTTCTCTGGAATAAACTCCCTTCTGATCTTTGCCTGTCCTCCTCCTTTGTCTCCCTCAAATGACTCCTTCGACTTCTTCCCCTTCAATACCCACAATGCTCCCAATTCCCCTCCCCATTTCACAAATGGCCTCCCCTTCCCTAGCAGTCACGTTATCAGTAGTTTCATCGCCCCTTAGTCCCAACAGTTCCCTATGTTGAGCTGTGTATTCATACTTTTATTAGACAGGAAACCCCAATAAATGTTGTCACTATTTGGCTGTCACCTGCAGTTAGTTGATTGCTGTATTGTAAGTGTGCTTATAATTTTCTTTTACTGTTATTACTGTACTTGGTTGTTGTCCACTGTATTTTTTTGAGTCTTGTAACTGCGACCCCTGTTTTACTAATTAATTATTTCTGTGTATCCTTATGTAACCCTGTCCCTGGGTTGCACCTGGAAATGAGCCTCAGCTCAGTGGTGCCTTTCCCAGTTATCAACTTTTAAATGAATAAGTAAATAATTGCTATATAAACAGACTGTCAGCAGAGGGCGAATACTTTGAAAAAGCCTAATTTGTAGGTGAAACGTCAGCCTTTTTTTCTACCTGTTTTGCATTGGTTGCACAAATCTGCATAGTCCAGAAGAACTTAATGGACATTCAGTTTATTCTTCTTGGGAGTGAGTTCCATGACTGATTTAACTGTAAGGTAACAGGAGCTTTGCAAGGAGGGAGGTGGACACCAGTCCTTTTTCAAAGGAGAGAGTCCTAGAGGGACTCACTAATCTGAAAGTGGACAAAGCAATGGGACCAGACGGGGTACATCCAGGGTATTAAGGGAGCTCCTGTCTACACCACTGATGGACCTGTTTAACAGTTCACTCAAAACAGGAGTGGTTTCAGAGGACTAGAAGAGGGCATATGTAGTCCCACATCACAAAAGTGGTAGCAGGGCAGTGGCGGGTAATTATAGACCAGTCAGTCTGACATTGGTGGTGGGACAGTTAATGAAATCACTAATGAAGGAGAGGATAGTGGAATACCTTGAATCTGTTGGGTTACAAGACTCTAAACAGCATGGATTCATGGGTGGGAGGTCATGTCAGATGAATCTGTTGGTGGATGTGGCGTACCTAGATTTCAGTAAGGCATTCAGCACTTCACATAGGAGACTATTAAGAAAGCTGGTTAGCATAGGAGTAGGTCAAAAGGTGGTAAACTGTGTAACAAATTGCTTTGGGATAGACAACAGAGGGTGGTGGTAAATGGAGTTCACTCTGAGGAGAGGAGGGTGACTGGTGGGGTGCCTCAAGATCCATGCTAGGACTGGCCCTCTTTAATGTCTTTTATAGGTGATATAGCAGAAGAGGTGGAGGGGAAGGTCTGCCCCTTTGTGGATGACATCAAAATCTGCAGTTGGGTGGGTACTGGGGAGAATGAGAAGCGACAGAACACTCAGGGAGTGGTCAAGGGTATGGCAGGTGGGTTTGAATGCAGAAAAGTGCAAAATAATATACTTGGGGTGCAGAAGCCCAGGGACAGAGTACAGAATGGGAGGAGTGTTATTGATGACCACCAAGCAGTAGAGAGACCTTGGGGGTAATACTGTCTGATGACCTAAAGGTGTCCAGGCAGTGCAGCAAGGCAGTAAGATGCTGGGGTACATAAGGAGAGATATCACAAGCAGAAGGAGGGAGGTGGTGCTGTCTTTGTGTAGATCATTGGTTAGACCTTACTTAGAATACTGTGTACAGTTCTGGAGGCCACATCTCCAGCAGGATGTAGACAGAGTGGAGGCGGTCTAGAGGAGGGCAACAAAAATGTTGAGGGGTCTGCAACAAAGGCCCTAAGAGGAGAGGCTTAAGGAACTCAATATGCACACCCTGGAAGAGAGGAGTGAGAGAGGGCGATATGGTAAACACCTCACAAAGGTAAATAAGGTACAGGAGGAAAGTATTTTTCAGAAAAAAGGCACTCGAGAACAAGGGGACATACTGTGAGGTTGGCGGGGGTTAGAGTCAGGATGGATGTTAGGAAGTACTTCTTCAAAGAAAGAGTGGTGATTTCCTGGAACAGTCTACCAGCTGAGGTAGTGGAGATGAAAACTGTGGTGGGATTTAAGAATCCATGGAATAGGTATAAAGGAGTCTTAGCAGAAAGGAATGGGGCAGGGAGAAAGAGCTGTAGATCAAATAGGTCTATAGTGATACTGTAGGTAGGGGAAAAAAGGGCAGACTGGGTGGGCCAAGCGGTCCTTACTGTTTCTGCCGACAAATTATATGTTTATGTTTCATTTGCTCCTAACTTTCAAAAGTGAAATGTCAAGATTATACATTTTCAGAAAGAAGGCATATAATCAAAGATCCGTCATTGCACATTACCTCCTTACTACCACTTTTTTTAAAAAAAATGTATTCACCGGCAGTTATCTCCTGGTTCATAAATACTAGAAAGAAATGTCCTATACTGGCAGAAAGCTGAGATTCTCAGCTTTACATAGGCATAACATCTTCATTGTAAGTACTGTATGGATTGGTAGAAAACGGCTAACACAATTTTGTTGGATTAAAGCAGCAATGTCCTAAATTAAAATGTATATCTATTTATAAATGTAGTAACCTTTGCATCTTCTATGCTAAACTATAGTAGCAGTACTGAATTATAAACGTGAACACTTTTTTTTTCAAATAATTTTGTTACCGGCCAAAGTTAAAACAACTTTAACCAATTGGAGGAGAAAGTGGAATTCATTCCCTGTGTTTTATTAAATGGACACCCAACCAATAATCTACCAGGCTGTTCTTTTTGCCCTGAACTTTGTATCAGGACCTCATTCTTTATGCTGCATGTCTATAACAGCTGGAGAGTGGCAAGGACCATCTGAACACCTGAGAAGTTTTGTAACGTGTCATTGCACTTTATTTATGAAGCATTGGTGTTTTAGGAATTCAGTGGAAAGGTATTTTCACTAGCCCTTCTACTGCAAGCATTTTATTTATTCACTTTTTTAATGTTTTAATATACAGCATGAGGGGCTATGCGGAGCCTGCAGCCGTCTTGTGATGAGCTCTAAAAACGAGTGACCGGATTCTGACCACAGAACAAATTTGGAGCTGCAGCACAATCTGTCCACGAAAGCACTCTGCTTATCATGTATGCGCACTGAGCTCATGGCAGAACAGTCTGCCGTGGCCAAGATAGCCACCGGAGCTCAGTGCGTGTGCTCGACTTCCTCTGCTCATCGCAGATGTGCACTGAGCTCACAGTGAAACAGCCTGCCGTGGCCAAGATGGCCACCGGAGCTCAGTGTGCATGCATGACTTCAGTGCAAGTACGGAGTGAACTTGCGTATGCACACTGAGTTCTGCTGGCCATCTTGGGCACAGTGCACAGTTCCACCGTGAGCTCAGCGAGCGCTCTTAAAGCACATCTGCAGCTACAGTATGCTGGCTCTGGCCAGAGTTTGTTTTTCGTAAGAGTAAACACTGCATATATTTAAAGATTTTAGGACGTTAGCACTGTGGATGAGTAATGGTGGCTGAGTACCTTCATTGTTTGCTGAAAAAGATGTCCGAGGTGACACAGTACATACTTATGGTGCAGAACCAACCACAACCTGCAAATACTCCTGCAGATACTTCTGGAATGGTTTGGTAGTATTCGTCAGTAAGTCATTGCAAATATACTGTTCTGGCAGCATCGTGGTTTTCCTCACTCCTGTGCAGAGGCTGTAATGACTGCTACAGAATGTAATGTCTCAACCATTCTGCTACTAAACAGGGCACTGACCAGTTCCCTATTTCATGCCTTTTCCAGTTTTGTTCATTCATTTCACACATCTTGGTCTCCTAAGGCCCATTTACCTGACCTGATCTGCACCATATGACAAGTGGAGATGAGTTGCACCAGGGCAGATCAGGCCATGTAAACAACATACAAAGCATTGTGGGTCGCTCTGGTATGGCAAACTGTGATCACTCTTTTCCTGGCTTTGTGTATCGGTGCAGGCATTTTCTGCTGGCATGTAAATGCACTGCTTCACCTGCACCGATGCAGCCCTATGGGCCCCCCCAGTCATGTTGTTAGTCAAGCCCCCCCCTTTTTTTTTTGTTTTTTTGAGGTAGTATACTGTAGTGCAGTGGGTTAAGGCCTGAGCTGCAGATCTGGAGAGCTGGGTTTGAATCCCACAGCCGCCAAGGTGCGTACTGTGTGATCCTGAGCAAGTCATTTGATTTCCTTGTGCTCACAGGTCGCATCTAGAAACAAACTTCAGCTTAGGGTGCTACTGCTGGTTAAACAATGTTCCCTTTCCCTTTTTCAAGCGTCTGCCCCTTAAATGTCACCAGGAAGCTTACTAAAGCACCTTGTCACCGGGAAGCAGTCTGCTCTGACAGTTTGTACATTCAAAGTGTAGCAGTTCCTTTCTTAAGCAGGCAACTTCTTACTAGCCAAGTATTTGCAGCAGAATCGTTCACTTGCCTTATTTCTCTGGTCATCTTTGAATATTCTCTTGGTTGAAAAAGTACAGGCCTTATGTGTTATGCCCATAAAATAAAGCTGGACATTTTTATACTGCCAGGATCTCTTGGACCTGAATAGACCCTTTGTCCCTCTCCACCACAAGACACATGTGTGATCCATCCACAGCTTTGCCACTTTACCCCCGGCAGAAATCCAGTGGCAAATGGTAGGAAGTTCAGGCTGACATGCAGATCGAGACTGCAGTGGTGCACGGTGTCTATTGTATAAATGCAGTCAGTAGTGGTGCAGGTGGAGTGGTGAGCAAGAAGTACAGATGGAAGTGCAACAGGTAATGTTTGTGTAAACACACCTCTAGTCTCTCAGTCCCTGGACTCTTCATTGACTCCAGGATCCTAGCTACAGCTTACTGAGTTCCTGGATTTATCAGTTGCATTTCATCCTCCCTTAAATGCAAAGTCTAGTTGGCACCTTCACTGCAATTACCTGAGACAACTCCTGCAAATAATACTCCCCCCAAAAAAAAAAAGAGAACAAGTTGTTTTGGGGCCATTCCTTTCCTTACATTATCTACCCAGTAATACATTATGGGGCGTGGTCTGTGTCGGGGCAGAAGCATGTGTCCGCTGAGAAGAGCTAGGCAGTAAATGGCAAATTAATTGAGGGGTGCCTCAGATTACAGACATTTGCTAGGCTAAATGCAGACCCTGTCTACCAGGCTGATGTATGCCGAACTTATCTGTATAAACAGAGGCTTGTTAGAAACTAAATTCATTAAATGTCAGTGCCCAAATAACCCATTTGAAATGCATTAAAACATTTTGTCGCTGCAAAGTGATCTCTTAATATTTCAGTTGAAGCCAGGTGAACTACTCTCAAATTCATGAACATCTGTTTTAGTGTACCCCAACCTACGTTTCAGGCCATGTCCAAAATGTCTACTTTCTTATATTTCACTTGCAGGTGAGCTGCAGTGTATCAAATGTTGCATGCTCCAAAAGAAAACCGTCCACTTGCTCAAGTGGTAGCCCTGGGTGCTCTGCTCGTTAATGGCTATCCAGATTTCAGCAGAGGCCGACCAGCTCAATGTAGCAGTAGAACACAATATTTTTTAGGATTACTCCTTCTCTTTAAGAACAACAAACTTTACTGAAACAAAGGGCAGTAATCCTGACTCGATCAAGTCGCACAGCATTTAAAGTGCATGTGAATTGTTTAAATATTCCCATAATACATTTCAGCCCAGGAAGCAAGGGTGTAGCTACTGATACACCAAGTAAGCCATGATGTACTAAATTTAGTAGCAGGGGGTAGCAAACAAGCTGGCCAGCATTGCTCTGCCCTCTCTAGTCCATTGCTTTTAAATTCCTTTGTTTGGCTTCGCAGGCTTTTTCTTTTCTTTTCAGCTTTGTTTTCTTTTGGGGGGCGCATGGAGTGGACTACCAGACGTTAAAGCTGAAGGTCTCAATAGGTCCACATGGTCCACCTGTGTAGTGATTGGCTGCGCATCTCAGGGGTGTGGAAAGTCTGGGACGGTGAGTTTAAATGCCCCAGCAAAGTTAGAAGCCATACTATTAGTTCAGTTGGACTGGGAGGAAAGAAGCAGTAGAAGAATTGAGGAGCAGCAGATGGAAAAACAGACTCAGAGCCAGCTAAAAGAATGAGAACTTCTTGTGAAGTTGCAAGCAGAGCGAATCTACCTACCTGTGGGGAAGAGAGAGAAGAAATTTCTACCGTGGTCGTGAACTTATGGTGCAGTCAGTGGCATTTACCAGCGGGCAGCGGGAGCCAAACACCACTAGCAGTGCAGACAGCAGGTCTAATGTGGGAATCATCTGATTGGAGCCAGTTAGGGTTACCACCTTTTAAGAAGCCCAAAGTGGGACATTTCTTACTGAAACTGGATTTTTAGCAGGACAATATGTCATCTCGACCAGTGCAACAGACATGTTTTCTCGAAATAATCTGAATTAAGACTCAGTGTTGTAGTTTTTTAGTTGTTTCTTGTGTTTTTTATTATTTTAAGGTATTTTAGTTAAGGTATTATAGTTTTTTGCAACATTTAGAGAAAAATGTGAAAATATTTTTCCACTATAATGTCAGGACATTTAGTATTTTCATGTTTTTCTGCAGGACACATCTGCTCAAATCAGGACTGTCCTGCGAAAATAGGGACAGGTGGTAACCCTAGAGCCAGTAACCTTGGACTCGAGTGGTTGGGGGGGGGTATGGACAGCAGTGGGGGGGAGTAGCAGTGTGGCAGCTTGGTGTACAAGTCTGAAATGCCTGGCTACACCCCTGCCAGGAAGCAAATAATTTGTTTTATATTGGTCACAATTGCTGGGTAAAATATTAGTTGTAGCATAAAACGCTATTAAGAACAAACTTATGAAATGGCAATACTTTAATACCAATAGCTATTATACAGTATGTATACAGTTTTGTACTGCCTTGTTTTGTTTTTCCCAAATCCATGTACTATACGATAGATAATATAAATCCTAGCAAAAAGCATAATTTTTCTGCAAATAAAACTGCCTTGCCTTTCTTAAGTCATTCAGAGGAGCCAAGTTTAATTTTCCAGGGGTAAGTAAAAACCAGACTCACAGACCTTATCCTTAATGGTACCTTTTAAAGAAAAAAAATAGACAGTCTTTAATCTTGAATAAATGGGTAATTTATTGAGTCACAAAGCAGGGAAAAGCAGCTCAGAACTGAATGGTAACCTCTAAAAACAAATAGTTAATATAAACAGAAAAACGGGCATTCCTCCCACCAAACACTGGATGCTGCAATTTCAGTAATTTATTTTTTAATAGGAATCCAGCAACCCCCCTGGCAAAATACCCAGTGTTTCACATATTGATATGCGCTTTATTAAGGGCATCTTTCTGTTCCATATGATCTATTATAACATGAGCAAGGATGTTTCTCTGATCTGATTGGCAGAGCTTAATCACATGACTGTTGATTAATCTCTGTTAGTCAGCTTGTTTGCTTGTGGTGATCAGTCTGTTCTTTGAAAAACATACACCCTACCAGATCTTGTTAATGTCATCCCAAGAAATTTCTAAAGGTAGCCATATTATCACTTTTTAGTGACAGTCCACCTGTAATTAGATTTCCCACCCACCCAATGGACACTATAGTGTCGGGTGATATGTAAACACTCCTCGTAGTCATTGTTCCGATGCAAACTACATGTCTTCTCTATGGTCCTCACACATTAGGAGCGCTGTAGTACCCATCGTTGTCCTCCCCACGTAGAGAAACAGAATGACAGCACAACACACAGAACACAGTCAACCTTCTCATAACAAGTGCAGCACAGGGTTTTAAAACAAAGGCTATTACTTGGCCCTGTTCCCCACACAGCCACGAATCTGACTATATGCACGAAAGTTCCCTAACCCTGTGCAAATGTCCCCCTAATGCTGGCAAGTTATCCACCCTCTTGACACCAGTGTGACAGTGACAGAGACACACCAAGAGAGTCGGTAAGCATCTCACACTTGTTCTGAAATGGTAAGCCCGACAGAGCAAAACATAGAAAAGCTCATACTTCATTGTCTCAAGTCTTGCACTGTCATCTCTCTGTGTTTTGGTGTGCTTTTTCCTTCTGCTACCCACCTGCCCTGCAGACGTCTGTGAATCGCACCATGAAGTTTTCCATTGCGACAATGTCAGCATAGAAACCCCAGAACACAGAGAGAGAGAGAGAGAGAGAGAGAGAGAGAGACAGGTTGATATGAGCCACATTTCCTGATGTGCCAGTTCCACAACAAGAAACGGTAAGCAGTATGCTTGAGGGAGCGCGGCACTATGCAGGAACAGAGAGTCCGAGTTCTACACATAGTGTGTATAATGCATCTGTATTCAGCACATTTTCCACTATGTGTGACACTACTGGCTTAATTTAGGGGTTGGAGGTTGCAGTTCAGTGTTATCGGGGAGACTCTGTGCAAAGTCACAGAGTGCAGTGTGAGCAGAGAATACGATACAGCACCCTATTGTCAGCACAATAAAAAGTTCCAGTTGCTCCTTGATTGTATTCTCTGTGGCCTGTTCATCACAAACATCTGTGTTTTGAACTATGTTTACTGTGGCAGGACACAGAAAAGTGTGGTGCTGTGGCCATAAATAGTGGAAGAACACTAAATATTTCCCACATTTCTTCCGTCTTATTCCAACAGTTTTACTCCATTTCTTTCCACATTTAGCCCATGTGAAAAGCGCAATAACCCACTCCAGGGTGTGTGGCTATTGGAGACTAATCAACATCCCTTGTGCTGTGAGGACACTCGCCCTGTGGCCTCATGCCTCATAATGCATCTGGGATGTTGATTAATTCCCAATAACCACACACCCTGTCATGGGCTATTGCTTATGTATCTTACATGGGTTTCTGCAGATAGTTAAAAACTGTGCATTATTTCCTAATTGCATTAATGTACAGCCATTTACTAAGTTTTCTTACTAGCAATTTATGATGCAACTGATATTTTACTCTGCAGTAGTGACAAATATACAGTGGAGCCCACTAGGATGCAACACAGAATACTGCAGCATTCTGCAATTACTGCAGGAAACAGGGCAATATCAGTGGCATGTAATCCCTTTTGTCATGCAGGAATCTGTATTCTGGCAGGCTCCATTTAACAAGCACTTTAGGAGATTGTTCTCTGTACTGTGATCATCCAAGATGTCAGAAGACAGTGGGCTGTCCTCTCTTGCATTATCCTTAGACATTGGTAAGGCCTTAGATTCATTAGAGTGGGACTGCTTATACAAAGTTTTACAATGTTATGGTTTTGGAGCTGGTATTCTGAGGTGGATCCAAACCCTTTATAACAAACCAAGAGTATGTGTAATTTCAAATGGCCTAAAATCACCCCCGTATCCTTATTTAGAGGATCTAGGCAAGGTTGCCCATTGTCCCCTCTATTATTTATTCTTGCTATCGAACCTCTAATTAGGGGAATCATGAAATCAAACAAAGTTTCTGAGGTTAGGGTAGGAAGTTATTATAACAAGGTATTTGCATTCGCAGACGACATTCTGCTAACTATTTCACACCCCATATCCCCTCTTAAAAATGTTAAAGAAATCCTAAATACTTTTGAAAATAGTTCTGGTCTTTTTGTAAACTGGAGCAAATCTGAATGTTTATGGTTAAGCAAACCCTCTCTGGAATTAAAAGATTTTAAAAAATATACATATATCCTGACCTTCTGATGGGCTATCTTACTTGGGCATAAAAGTTTTTAATTCAGTAGAAAGTATTCTCCATCGCAACCTTTCCAAACTAATTGGTGATATGAAGTCAGATTTGGACAAATGGTCGAAGTTACATTTATCCCCCTGTGGGAAAATTAATGCAATAAAAATGATTTATTGCACCGAAATTCTTTTACTTTATGAATGATTTTCCTGCTAAGATTTCCTCTGATTGGTTCAATAGAACTGAAAGACCTATCTTCAGTTTTTTATGGGAAGGAAAGCTACCACGGTTGGCTAAAAATAAACTAAGGGCTCCAGTGTTGAAGGGAGGTTTTGCTGTCCCTTGGTGGCAGGGTTATTTCTGGGTTTTCAAACTGAAACAAACTGCTCTATGGTTTAGCTCTAATAAAAATCAAATGGTGCCACTGTGGCTCAAAATAGAGGAAAACCTAGTTTTTCCCTTCGCTCTGTCAGATCTATTCTTTAAACAGACTCCTGCAAATGTAAGGAACCACCCAACTCTTCAAATAGCTGTAATGGCATGTAGAAAATTTAATCAACTCAAAAAAATGGAGTATGCTCCTCTCAAGTTCATGCCTCTATGGCGAAACAAATTTCTAACCTCAGAAGATAAAGCAGTTTCCCACAATGGCTGGCTGGCTGGCTAAAGGCATTAAAAATATAGGTGATATGTTAGACTGCCGCACTCATCTGCTCTCTTTTGAAAATCTGAAACAAAAATTTAACTTAAGTAAATATGACTTTGCTTCTACTTACTGTTGAGGCACTTTTTGAAAGTGAATTTCCTAAAAGAGGATTATCCTATTAGAATGTGTTCAACATGGGAAAATTTCTTCAAAATAGCACCCCTGCCTAAAACTTTCAGCCTTATTTATAAAAACGTAAATGAAACTGCTCCTTCTCCAACAAATTCAGCAAAAACAAAATGGGAGCTTGATTTACAGATGCAAATCTCTGATAGGACTTGAATAAAGCAATTAAATGCTGTAGGGAAACTCGAGGGAGACTTATTCAATTCAAAATAATGCACTATTTTTACTATTCCCCCTAGCAGTTACATAAGTTTGGTCTCAGTCAAAATGACCTTTGTAGGAGATGTGGGTTGCAGATGCTGGCCTGGGTCATTTATTCTGGCAATGCAATGGAGTCCTGAATGTATGGAAACAAATACATACAGTTTGTCAACATCTTTTGGATTCTACCATAGCTTTCTCTCCTCTAGTGTTTGTTCTAAGAGATCTTTATGATATTCATGATATTCAGAAACAAAATAAACTATGGTTACTTTCTGTGGCCCTTGCATTTATCTTATGGCACCCAGTAATACCTTCACCATCCTAGTATTACATTATGTTGAGTGTCTGCCATGCTCCCCCACTGGGATATGTATATACTGTACCTACTGTAAATATTAGCTTAACTTTCCTGTAACCGTTTATCATGTGAATTTACTGTACATCACTGTGTTTATAAACGTTATTTTCCCCTGTATGTATAACTGTCTTATATAAGTGTATGATGCATCTGTTGTGTATCAACTATTGAACCTTGACCTTATCAGGTCCATCTTGTAAATGAGCCTTGCTCAATGATGTTCGCCTGAATAAATAAAGATTTGATGATGATGATGTTGATTTAAAAGTCTGTTAAGAAGCTGGAAAGACCCCAAATCCCTACATTAAGCAATGGATGGATTCTCTGGCTAATTGGGCAAATAATGAGAGAATAAGTTATTATGTTCTCAAAGTGAAACTTTTAATGCTACCTGGCGGTCTTTTTTGGAGTTGTATATATAGTAAATAATGGTATATTGAATCTAAACAATAAGTTTATTGTAAGACTATATTACACATATTGGTTGTATGAAATAAGTGATTACATAATTGAGCATTCCTTATGTGGTGTTGTATTTGTAGAAAAATTCAATAAAATTCTAATTGGAAAAAAAAGAAAATACGATGTGTTACAGTAGTACAGTTTTCCTAGATATCAGTGTTCCAGGTGCTTTCCCAAGCACCTCTCAGTAGAAAGCACACAAATAAATTGTAGTAGTTCTACTACTCATTTTTAACAGGGTTAGTCACTTTTTGCAGTTTTTGTGCTAGCTTTATGAAATATATTGAAATACTGGGCAGTTCTGCTCCTCATGATCTACCCTGCCCACAAACTGTACCAGACTTCATTAAATAGAAGTCTAACTTCTGAAACTAGTAGTACTAAACTCAGAACTCCTCCATCTCTTAAGCATCCCTGTGCATGTACTGCTCCAAGGGGCATCTCTCAGTACCAACAGGAACCTTTCAGGTTCCTGATAGTGCTGAGCTGTTCAAGCTTGTTGCAGATGTGTGCTGATGGGGTCCAGAGTGCCATGGAAGCCTATACACGGTGATTACGATGGCTGTTGACTTGCTCGCACAGTTTTGTGTACACCCGAGAGTTTCCTGACAGAGTTCCCTGGTTTATTGAGGAGCTCAGTCAGTTAAAGGGCAAAGTTTGGAGTGTTCTTGGCAGAGATCAGGATCACTGGAGGATAAAGTAACCCTGAGAGCTTATTATAAGAAGTATTGGGGGCAGTCACTCTGAGAACGGCAGTGTGTCTGTCATGGGTGATTGTTGCAGGGAAGAACAGACCAGCTCAGCTTTTCTGCACTGTGGATAGGCCGTCACATCCGGCCTGCCTACAGTCTGGAGAAGTTGTTGGCACTCTAGCGATGCAAGGAGTTTGGTCAGTTATACCTTGATAGGGTATCTAGTATTTGCTCCTTAGTCTCCTCAAGTAGTTTGTCAGGGCCCAACATGGGCCAGTATGTGATGAATGGAGGCCTTCGGTCTGTCTGGGAGGGATTTCACCCCATGCCTGCCGAGGAGATTCTCAAGGTGATCATTAAGTTGCATAGGCAGCATGGATTCACAGCGGGAAGTTCATGCCAGACGAATCTGATAGATTTCTTTAACTGGGTGACCAAAGTAGTAGATCAGGGAGGGGCTGTGGACATGGCCTACCTAGACTTTGGCAAGGCATTTGACACAGTCCCACACAAAAGATTAATATACAAGTTAGCCAGCCTGGGAGTGGGTCCCAAGATGACAGCCTGGGTAAAGAATTGACTGGAGAACAGGACACAGAGAGTAATAGTAAATGGAGTCCACGCAGAAGAAAGGAGGGTTACTAGTGGGGTACCGCAAGGTTCTGTATTAGGACTGGTCCTCTTCAATGTCTTTATGTTTACATTGCAGAAGGACTGAAGGAAAAGTATGTCTTTGCAGTTGAACAAAGATCTGCAACAGAGTTGATGCACAGGGTGGGGTGGAAAGGATGAGAAGGGACTTGGCAAGGTTAGAGGAATGGTCAAATGTATGGCAGCTTAGATTCAATGCTAAGAAGTGCAAGGTAATGCACCTGGGAAACAAAACCCAGGGGAAGAGTACAATGGGGGTGAGATACTAACAACAACAAAAATGGAAAGGGACCTGGGGGTAGTCATATCAGATGACCTAAAGGTGGGCAAGCAATGTGAGAGGGCAGCAAGGAGGGTTGGGGGGATACTGGGATGCATAGGGAGAGGCATCACCAGTAGAAAACAGGAAGTTATTATCCCTCTGTACAGACAGCTGGTGAGACCCCATCTGGAGTACTGTGTGCAGTTCTGGAGACCCAGTCTCTGAAAGACATAGACAGGATGGAAGCTGTCCAGAGGAGGGCAACTAAAATGGTGCAGGGTCTGCACCGGAAGACATATGAAGAGAGACGAAAGAGCTTAATATGTATAGCCTCGAGCAAAAGGAAGGAGAGGGGGACATGATAGAAACATTCAAGTACCTCAAGGAATCAACAAAGTCCAAGAGGGTAGCATCTTTCAAAAAAGAGGTGTGCAAGAACAAGAGGGCACAATTTGAAGATAGAGGGGGCTGCTCAGAGGTAATTTAAGGAAGTATTTTTCACAGAGAGGGTTGTGAATGCATGGAACGGCCTTCCGGAGGAGGTTGTGAAGTCAAAATCAGTGGTGGAATTCAAGCATGCATGGGACAGTCAAAAGGCAATTCTAGGGGGTGGGGGTAGGAAGAAGTAGGCTGCTGGTTAACTAGGATCTGCAGCTTATCCAGTAGGTAGGGAAATGGGCAGACTGGGTGGGCCAAGTGGTCCTTATCTGCCGTCAAATTCTATGTTTCTATGTTTCTATCCCACCTTCTGTTCACTGGATTCTGAACCTGTTCATCTGTTGTTGTTAGACTGTTGTCTATTGGACATTGATTGTTGAGAGTGTTTGGTGTTCTCTTGGGGAGGGTGTGCTTCTGATGACCTTGAAAAGGGTGGTTATGAAACTCCTTCTCAAGAAACCTTCACTGAACCTGGATTTCTAATCAAATTGCAGGCCCATCTCAAACCTTCTTTTTTTGGGGTGGGGTGGTGATTGAGAGAGGGTGCTGGCAATGCAACTGGAGATGCACCTGGAAGCTTTCTCTGTTTATGAGCCATTTCAGTGGGGTGTCCTAGCTTGGAGACTGCACTTGTCGGGGTGCAAAATGATCTTCTCCAGGCTAGAGATATAGGAAATGGTTCCATCCTTGTTCTCCTTGACCTCCCTTCAGTGTTTGACACTGTAGATCATGGGATATATATATATATATATATATATATATGTTTTATTCCTCCATGGCAGGGTGGGCGTCTGTCATCAGCCCCATTCCTGTTGTCCGCAACTGCCTCCTTGCAGCTCCTGGCATCCAGCAGAGCAGGTCATGGTACAACAGACGGGGCTTCATGAAACCCATCCTCCACCTTTTTCCTCCATTTTTCTTTTCCGACTCCATGAATGTTATGTGAGCTTCACCTCTGCGGAGATACCCTTGGTGCTCTGCCTCCCATACTGCACGGCTCACATGCGCTGCAAGCTGGATTCCTCCATGTGGCAGTGAAGCGGCGAGTCGTGGACACCCTCTCCTTCCTGAGGGAGGAGAGCTGTCCTCCAGACGTTCAATCCTACCTCCTCTGGCCAACCCCTGCAACCCATGTCCATTACTAAACATGGGTCACCGGCATGGCAGGAGGTAAGGTGCTTGTAGCACCGCAGCCCTCCATGCCACTGGGCTGGCTTAGATCATGAGATTTTAACAGCTCCCCTGAGGGACTTAGTGGGGCTCGGAGGCACCGTATTGAGATGGTTCGAGTCCTTCCTATCCAGTATGGTGCAGTAGGTTGTATGGGAGAATTTTCTCTCTCTCCCAGCTGCCTTGACCTGTAGAGTACCACGGGATTCATACGACCATACAAAAGTGCCATCACAAAAAGGCACATAGGTCTAGCAAGTATGCCCGAGTGTGGAGCTCACAGTTTACTTCTCCTGCAGCTGCCCCCCATTCCCTTTCCATCATTCCCCCCTAGACAATCCCCCCCCTTTTTTTTATCTGTACTTACCCTCCACTTGACTCTATCCCCTACCTTTTAAAACTGTCTAGTCTCTTCAGTGCGATCAGCTTCTCCGGCAGTGTGTTCCACCCAGCCACCATCCTCTTTCTGAAGTAGTACCTCTTCATCTCCCTCCTGAATCTACCCCCTTCCAACTTCAGACTGTACCCTCTCCAGCGTCAGTGGAAAAAAGGCCCATAGATCTATCAAGTCTGCCCAAGTGCAGAGATCGCAGTTTACTTCTCCTGCTGCTGCACCCCCTCCCATTCCCTTTCTATCATCGCCTCCCCCTGGACTATCCCCCCTTTGATTTTATCTGTATTTACCCTCCTCTTGACTCTGTCCCATCCCTTTTTAAAACTGTACACTGTCTTCAGTGTGATCAGCTCCTCCGGCAGTGCATTCCACCCAACCATCACCCTCTATGTGAAGTAGTGCCTCCTTATCTCCCTCCTGAATCTACCCTCTTCCAACTTCAGACTGCACTTCCTCGTGACCCTTCCTCCCTTTAATTGGCAAAGTCCTCCCGCTTTGACCCTGTTTATGCCTTTTAAGTATTTAAAGGTCTCTCATCATGTCCCCACTCTCCCTTCTGTCTTCCAGAGAATACATGTTGATTCGATCTTGTTCCCCATGTTATTTGTGGTATACATTCTGCCGCTGGAAAAAGTGATTCAGAGGTACAGTTTGCAGTTTCACTGTTATGCAGATGATACTCGGCTGTACCTTTAATTTGCCCCTGGGGACAGTAATGCATGCTAAATGATTGCCTGTTAGAGATCAATGAATGGATGTTCTCCAGCTGGCTTAGGATGAAAATGGATCAGACTGAAGTCCTACTGGTAGACTTTGGTATCAGGAGGGTGGCAGGACTGGGTGGGGCATTTTCTAGATTACATCTTGGCCCCACTTGGCTCATAGCCAGAGGTAGGGTGACGAATCTAGGCGTCATCATGGACAGTAAGCTGACACTTGAACATCAGGTGTTGGCTGTGGTCTGTGGTGGTTTCTTTCATCTTTGGAACATCATGTGGATCAAGCCCTTTTCTTAGCCCTCAGGACCAGAAGTCCCTGGTGCATGCCTTTATAACATCCAGGCCTGACTACTGTAATGCTCTTGATCTCAGGCTGTCTGGAGGTCTCATACATCAGTTGCAGCTGGAGCACAACACCACAGCATATTGATTGCCAGAGTTTCCTGCTCCAAGCACATCTCTCTCACTTTGCAGACATTGCACTGGCTGCCTGTTAGGTGGCTTATCTCTTTTAAGATATATTTGTAACATACAAAGCCGTACATGTCCTGGGTCCAGACTGCCTGGCAGAGCTCATGTGTTCATATGCCCCTGGCCATTTCCTCTACAGCTTTACATTCACAGCACCAAAGGTCACAAGTCCTTTGGTTCTTTTTTTTTTTTTTTTAAAGGAGAAGTCCGTCCAGAATGTGCAAACACATATGTTAAGTCCTAGTGTGTCCTTCCCTCTGTCTGCTATTAGGAGTTTTTCCTAAATTAGCCTGCTAGCTGTATGGTAATTTTACGACCCCTGGGGATCTCCATCACAAATAGGTTTATTAGCTTTCTTTCTCCTACGATGCACCCTGGTTCATGTGACAGTGATGTAGCTATGCTCCTAGATTTAGCAGGGTCTGTCATAGCTCAGCCACAAAGACAATACTTCAGAGAAGAAGTCACATTGCTACGTTTTGGGTGAGTGTAATCATTATTATTTTTTTGATATTAGTACCTTGTCCTGCTATGTTATAACCTATAAGGTGATGTTCAGTTTCTGCTACTTAGTACTGGTGCAAAAACTGAAAGTGACTGAGAGGAATAGAGTAAACAGTGACATGATTCACATATACACACACACACAGCAGAACATAGCAGGACAAGGTACTGATGTCAAAACATAATAATGATTACACTCACCCAAAATCTAGCAGTTGGTCTTCTCTGGAAGAAGTATTTTCTCTGTGGCTGAGCTGTGACAGACCCTGTAACAAGGGCACTCTGGGAAGACTAGAGGCCATAAAAGAAACCAGAATGGCAACCTCCAAGGGCAATAAAACAGCTAGGGAAAGTTAGAAAAAACATCTCTCACAGCCAGAGGAAAAGAAAATGCTGGGAACTGGTTAGAACACAGAAAAAAAGACTACTACATATCTTTTTCTGATTTTAACATGGAGTTTTCCTTTAAGTTACATATAAAAAGTCAAAAAGTGACTGATACTGTGTGGGCTGGAATGGTAAAAATGTGAAAAAAAAAATAAAATGCAGCTGATTTTATACAAAATGTGCCCCTAGAATATATAAATGTGTACTAACTGATGTAGAAATGTGGCCTGCCCTTACAGTACACTTCCGAGAGACTTGATTTTCTGCACTGAAGACAGTGGGTTCCCGCAGTAATTTTCTTTCCCATTTTTATCACAGACTACAGTTGTCCTCCAGGGATAGTTTCCCTCAAACCTGCTTTCATTTCAGGCATTACTTAATATGTTGCTCTGTAAAAAGCCACCTTGCCCAGGCCCTGATCTAATTTCCGTAGCAGTAGCAGGCCATAACTCTTTGCACTCTGCAGTCAGAGTGAAGACATGTGAGGCTCAATCCTCTTTGGGTTTTATTGACAGATGTTTCTTCATGTAAACCTCTTAAACTGAAAACTAGGGACCCGACTTCTGTTAGCTTTAATGAGTATATCAGATTCATAGTGGAAGAAGTTTGACCACAGACATGAGTGTTGCAGATTTCTGTTTTGTAGTGGATGCTGCAACATAAACTTCACACTACACTACGCCATACCACACCATTACACATCTCACATGTGCAATAACTGATAGTTACAAACAGTGCAGAGTTGATTGAAAAGCTTTAAAACCTTGCTTTACTTGTCACTTTATGTTCATGTTGATACAGTTTCACAAGTGGAATCAAATGTGTATGATATTTAATGTTTATATTTGATGTTCTTTTTTTGTACATTTTCTTTACTTTTTCGAAAACAACACTAATTGCAGGTGTCTGAATTTCAGCAAGCTACAAACAGGTGTTTGTCAGTCGTCATGCAGCTGACATTCAGTGATAACTGGGATTAATATTTGTCTATAAAACAACAATGTATACTTAAAACACATTGAATATGATTTTGCTTGAAAACCTATACCAAAATGAACAAAGAAAATTGAGAAATTGTCATTTTAAAGATTTTCTAAATAGTAAGTTGCTGTTTGATGACAATTCTCAGAGTCGAGTCTGCCAGAATGCAGCCCAGTTCTGCAGCGGAGTTCCTGCAGGAAACAAGGCAGTTTCCAATTGCAATTAATCCATTTTGTCCTGCTGTACCACTGCATTGTATCCCAGCAGACTACAATGCACGTGTAAACTCGGTAGTACATGGTGTAACAAAGCATGGGGTCAGTTACATGTAAACTTCCTCTGTGTGACCTTGAACAAGTCAGTTAACCTCCCTGTGCTTAGTCTCTTTTTTCTGTTGCTCCTCTCCCTCTGTACTTAACCTTCCTGAGTTTCCTGTAACCTCTCACAATCACTCTTAGCATCCCTGTGCTTGTGTAATAGCTGATGCAATTACTTATGGCTTGTAAAGCACTTTGTGCAGTTTGTATTAAACCAAATCCAATTTTTTCCCTGTTTCATTACAAAAGGATTTATAGTTCCATTACACAGATCACAGGAGCATACTTTGCTCTTTAGGGTCAGCACTGAAAGTGCTGTAAACTGTTCTCAGGATACAACCTTGTTCTTAAATGTGTCAACTGCCAGTGTCTTTGAAATGAAAATGTTGCAGTCTACACAGGATGCCGGGCTTTCTCCAAATCATTGTTCTGCATCGCTCGTGGAGACTCCATGTATAAATAGGTTAGAGTGAGCCATGTTTCTGGGAGCCATTCAAGTTGCTGCCAGCTAAAATGTGATCTACAGCCAGAAAGCTACCATTACAAATCTCTTCACAGTTGTATAACAGCATTGAAGAGGATTACAATGCCAGAAATATACCTTCTAATCTATTTTATAAGAGGCAGAATATCCCTGGCAATGTACTGAATGGTGGTGGCTTTGAGGCATTAAAAAAAAAAAACATGTAATTTTGTTGCAGTTTGCATCAGTATGACTGGAATATAGATCACATGTTTCAGAAATACATTTGTGGAGGCTTTAAAGAGTTACATTTCCCAAGCAGATTTGCCTCTGAATTATCTTGATGATTTTTCCTAGTTGCAGGATATACTAGAGAAAGGAAATGTTTTCTGGGAACACCAGGTCCAACTATGTGAACCTGTACCTCAGTGGTTAGAGCACCGGGACGATATTCTGGGGGCCTGGGTTCAGTTCCCAGTAGGTTATATTTTCTTCTCACTACAACTTGATGATTACAAAATACATTCTTTTCAGTATAACAGAAAGGTTTGTTTGCCTAAATCACTTGCTTTACTGAAGGGTGTATCTTTTCTTCTGTATGATAGACAAAGAATCTCAGCACTCAGCACTGTGCTGAGGTTCTTTATCTTTTTAGCTGGCTTTCTTATTTTGGGCCCACAATGACCCAAACCTGTAAGACTACATTACGGCTGGTTTATTTTCCCTGGGGTGAGATACAGATGAGGCACACTGATGAATTTTGTGTAGGACGAAACTCATCTCTGTCTTCTGTACTCACACTTTGAAGATTGTGTGAGAGGCCCTATGGCACCAAGCATTCCTGCTTAAAGCAGAACCAGCCTAAATGTTTATGGTGATTTACATATATATCTCCCATGATGCTTTGCATTATGGGGGTATGTGTGCTTTTGTATATACATCTGTATTTTTTTTTTTTGCAGACAATGTATTCAACAGTAAATATTCACGACAGTGCACATTTTTGTTATTTTTTTAATATGGCTTTAATTAAATACATTTTGCCCACGCAACCATGAAATCTGGATACAAAGCTTAGATAAGGATTTTCAGACCTCCTAGTGATTTTTGTTTTTGTGACATCACTATTCTTTCCTTAACATTGGACTGTTACGCCAAAGACATAGTAACTGTGTTGTCAGCTGCTGACTTTCAGATGTATTACTTCCTAGTGGCCCAAGTTGTTCCTAAAAATTGGTCCTTTGAGTCCAGTGAAGTGAAACAGAATTCATATCGATGTCTTGAAATGCTTATGAGGCGATCATACCATCAAGAGGTTCTGGTGTCATGTGAGCCTCGAGAGCGAAGCTCGAGATGTTCTGACATGTTACCAGGACCTCGAGATTGGATTATAGTTGAGTCGTACACAGTCCTTTATTTTTTTATTTTTTGTAATATGTGGATCCAGACAGGAGCTTACCTTTATGCTACTACCTGGAATCATATCCAACAGCACTCCCCTGAGCAGCTGTTTCTCTGGCTGTGCCTGGAGAAGCATGTTTCCTCTGTTTCCAGCACTCTCCGAGCACAGACTCCTCACTCCCTCACCCCCAGGAACAAGGAAGCAGTGGGGCAGGAGGGATCAGGCACAACATTTCTGTGATGTCAGTTTTGTTTCTTGTCAGTTGAAGAGCTGGCTGGATTTTACTGTATGCGATGGTTACAGTAAAAGATTCGGTAGTCTTTCCTGTTATGCTATCGTTGGGGCTGCATTGATAGTAGATGTTGTACTACTATTTGATGGATTCCAGCGATGGTATTACAGGACATTTTTAGTATGTTTTTCAGTAGTAGTATTCTGCATATACATATATATGCTGTCATGTACTCATCCTCCAATCCTGAGACCCATGATTCCCTAACTATCCATGTGACCCTCCACTTCACTCTTCCAGTCTTCGTAGCCGGCATTTACTGCCTCCCAAATGTCCATCCTTCTGTCCTTCTAGACCTCCTAACCTCCATCACTTTCCTTGCTCTCTCTGGGGAATTATTCATCCTAGGCAACTTTAATATAAGTTGGTTGTCACCTAAAGCTACAAAAACTAAAAATGAAATTGGAGCCCTAAACCTTTCCCAACTCATCTCTGAACCCACCCGCCCAAACCACAAGACACAGTAACACTTCCTACTTGACTGGGCCCTTGCCTCCCACCCCCACTGTGTCATCACCTCTGGCGTCCTCCCATACGCTCTCAGCGACCATAACTCAATATTCATAGTTAGGAAAGTCCACAGAATGAAATCACCACACAAAACCATACAACTATGCTCGTTCAAGTCTCTTGACCTTGAACCTCTCCTGAGTAACCTTGCCAATTTTGACTGGTCCCCCCTAACCTCCTTCCCCTCAGTTGATAAGGCTCTTGCCTACTTCAAATAAATCTTACTTATAAACTGGAATGCCTTTGACCCACTAAAACAAACCAGAGTCAGAGGTAACCACTTACCTTGGATAACCCCTGAACTTCTGGCCTGTCTCAGGGCTAGAGATCAAGCCTGGAAGCATCATAAAGCTACCCAGCATCCTAGTGACCTCACAAACTACCGCATGCTCTGAAACGCTTGCACCAGGGCTATAAGGTTAGCCAAGTTTGAATATTTCAAATCTGCCTTCATCACCAACATAAATTCCCCTTCTAAGTTCTAGAAGGTGGTCAACGCCCTATTTACCCCATCATCTCGCCCACCTCCCCCGGTACTTAAAATAAATAGCTCACTAGTGTCTGACCCACCAGCTGAAGCAGCGGTATTAAACTCCTACTGTGCTACTGAGCTACTGAAATCCCTCTCTTCCTACCCTTCATCCTTTCTACCCTCTACTAGTATGCCCCCTTCAACACCCTCCCACCTCCCCTTCTCTTTCAATACTGTAACCCCAAATGATGCCCTACTTGCCCTCCTCACCATAAACCCCTCTAAAGGTGCCTTCCCTGATGGCTTCGACCCAAAACTCCTCTCCCTCTCTGCTCTGGCCATTGCCTACCCCCTCTCATTAATCGTAAGTCTCTCATTCTCTACTGCCTCTGTCCCTTCTTAATGGAAACATGCAGTGGTCCTCCCTCTACCCAAAGGGGTGACCCTTCATCCCCTGGCAACTATTGACCCATTTCTCTCCTCCCTACCCTTGCCAAACTTCATGAACACATTGTCCTCTCCCAACTCACCTCTTTTCTGTCTGACACCTCCTTTTTCACCCCTTTCTAGTCTGGTTTCTGGAAAAAAACACTCAACCACCACCTCTCTCCTATGGCTCACAGACTCCATCCTAACCGGGATGGACAATAGCCAAATTACCTCTGCCATTTCTGTCGACCTTGCCAAGGCTTTCAACACCATCTCTCACTCCCTTCTTGTTGACTCACTCCCAGCAGCTGGCCTATATCCCTCTGCCACAGACTGGTTCAAGGCCTACCTTATTGGCAGAACCCAGTCAGTTAAAATCTTGGATGCCACTTCACCTCCCCTTCCAGTTAGCACTGGCATCCACCAGGGCTTTGTATTAGGACCCCTCCTAGTCTCCATCTTCTTAAACAACCTTCCCTCTGTTTGCTTCCCCTCCACTGCTGTACATATGTATGCCGATGATACAGTCCTGTATGCATCTGGCTCCTTTCCTGCTAAGGTTACAACCAGCTTACAGCAAGACTTCAGCAAGGTTCAGCTCTGGTTTGCCAACCATCAACCTTTCCTCAGTGCCAAGAAGACTGTCTCCATGATCTTTGGCACAAGGCAGAGACTCTCTAGGCTTCCCTTCCTGCCAACTTTCCACACCCTTGATAGGACTGTACTTGAAGACACAACCTCCTTCAGGTACTTGGGTGTTGGTTGGACCAACACCTAAACTTCTGTGGACATATTGATGCCAACCAGAAAAAACTGCACCCCAAGCTTGATGCCCTGTTCAGGAATCGTAGTTGCATCCCTCCTACGGCTAGGCATGAACCTGTTCAGAAGATGATACTGGCCATTTTTGACTACTGTGACATAGTCTGTGGTGCTGCTCCTAAGTCCTACCTGGCCAGACTGAACACCCTCTTCAGTTCCTTCTGCCGCATTTGCCTGGATGCCCTCCCTTGCACCCACCACTGTGATCTTTATCGTGCCCTATCCTTCCTCTCTCTTACAAATAGGCGACTCTTCCACTATGCCAAATTCACCTCCAAGCACTGGTTGGGTGAGTTCCCTTCCTACCTAATCTCCTTTTTTATAACAACCCCCCCATCCTCACATTCCCTTAGATCAAGCGACTCCTACACCCTGGTAGTCCCATGCAGATCCACCCTAATCAGCAAATCTGCTTTCTCCCACCGCCTCCCAAAAATTTGGAATTCACTTCCCCCTCAAATTTGGCACTCATCTGCCGCCTACTCCATCAGCACTGCCCTCAAAAATTACCTTGCACCTAGCTGTTCCTGTTGTGTCCCTCCCTAATTCCCTCCTATAAGCCCTGGATAAACCCTACTCCTGTACCATCACATTTCATTTTACCCTATGCACCCTCACCCCCCAAATTTCTAGCTCTTCTCCCCTTCTCCTAAATTGCTCCCGCTTACTGGCCACCCTTGATCTCTCGCAGAATGTAAGGGACGCCAAATGCTCTCCATGTGTCTCTCTCCTCCCCCCTCAGTGGCTTGTATCACTCATCTACTCCCCTCCCCTACATCCCTCCACCTCACTCCTCCCTATCTTTTCTCCCTTTTCTTTCACTTAAGCATCTGTTTACTTATTAACCCGGCTCTTATTATTGTTCACTTTTCCTACATATTATGCACAACTCTCTTTGAACACTGTATGTAACACCTGCCTTACAACTGCATATTGATGTTAATCTTGTTACTTGAACGTAACTTGAACATGACTCTTCCCCTACCTCCACATTACCCCTTCCTCTCCTTCCCCCTCTCACCACCCCCCTTTTATTTTATGTAAGCACTTGTTTACTTATTAACCCAGTACTTATTATTGTCCACTCTTTCTACCCATTATGTGCAACATTGTTGTACCACTGCTTGTAACACCTGCCTTAGAACTGCATATTAGTGTTGCTCTTGTAACTTGCATGTTTAATATTTCACTCCTATTGTACCCCTTCCCCCCAGATCTCACCGGGAGGCAAAAGACTTGTCGCTCAGTGTGCCTTCCTAGTGAGACATTTCAATAAATAAATATTACATAGGGAATTATGCATGTGGCGGTGTGCATTATGAGAATTTAATACACACCCGAAGTGTGGGATGCTACATAAACCCCAAGAGCGAAGCTTGAGGGGTTTATAAAAGCATCATACACAGACGATGTGCATTAAATTTAAGTATGCACACCACCCCTTGCGTTATTTTTTATAATTTCTGGCAAGCAATTTTTTTTTTTTTTCCAACTACAAAAACATTGAGAAAGCATGGTTGTACCAGGCTGATGTTTAAGCATGTACAGCACAAGTGAATAGAACGTGAATTTGTCCTAAAGTAAGTTTACTGGATTACCTCTACAAGAAGTCCTTTCTGGTAGCAGAGAATTGAGATTTTAATAAAACCGCAGACTTAGTAAATGGAAGTCCAAGAAACTGCCAAAAAAGGCAATTTAAAAAAAAGTGTTTTTCAGCTTCATAATGTGCACTGTTTGTGCCTTAGTGGTGAGAATATTTTGATTTTTTTTTTTTAAGACCAAAAAACAGCCCAGCACATTAAAAAAAATAGTGAAGATTTTATGCTGTTTTGTTTTGAAGTGCTTCCGTTCTCACAGCTGCAGTGGGAAGTGAAACTGACAACAGCTGTATGGCTATGAGAAGGGAGCTTACACTTAGAGACTGAGGTAGTGCATGAATGCCATAATAACCGGCTGCTTATTATGGAGAACATCAGCTGGCTGAGCCCATTGAAAGAAATTGCTCACCAGTTGTTATAATAGAATGATACTGGTTTATGTGAAAATACTTAAAATTCCATAAATGGTGGCCACACTGATGGCACAGTGGCAGTGTGCCATGCAGGCAACCTGGGTTTGGGAGTGAACTGGAGTCGCCGTGTTGGGAGGCAGGCCAGGCCTAGGCAGCTGCTGTGAGCCTTGGCCAGAGAGGATTATCGTGAGCTCTTGCCTCACTGTGATCCCTGTGGCTGGGCCAGGGAGCTTGCTCCTGCCACGAGGGGATATGCTGTGTAAGTGTGAAGGCGTGCTTACATTGGGGAGGTGGGAGGGACTTATCAAAAGGGGCAAAAAACCAAGGTCCTTTGAAACGATGATCTAGGTCAGTGGAGTACCTGGGTCCTAGTGCCTGCTGAGCACTGCATCCTGGTCAACACAATGGACAGCCTCGGGGGGGGGGGGCCCTCACCCTTGGAGCTTCTTCAGTGGAGGGCAAGCTGTGGGATAAACAGCAGGTTACTGGGGGCCAAGGGGAACCAAAGGACATTGGCCTGAACAGGGCATATCCTTGAAAATAGACAAACTTGGCCGGGGAAAAAAAACTCTATAGAAAAAAATTTCCATAAATGTAGAAACATAGGAACATAGAATGTGTTAGCAGTAAAAGACTAGTAAGCCCATCTAGTCTGCCCTGTTTGCCCTGCCTGTTACTACACCCTGAACCCTTTTTGGTTATAGGTGGCCCTTCCTCCTCCCTTTCCTCTACCGATTATGCCCTTGTGCCTGTCTCACTCATGCTTGAAGGTCTCCACTGTCTTTGCCCCCACTTCTTCTGGCAGGCTGCTTCAGGTGTGCATTACCCTCTCTGTGAAGAGGTGTTTCCTCACATCCCTCTTAAACTCCCCCCTTGAGTTTCACAGCATGGCCCTGTGTTCTGGAACTCCTCCTCCTCCTCCTCCTCCTGAAACAAAATGCTCCTTTCTAGGATCATGGATATGTTGTTCATCCACACTTATTGGCATGTCCCTTTCCCCTTTAAGAATCGACTGAAGTCTTCAAGCTGGCTCCTCCCACCCACCCGGTTGGTATAACCCCTGGCTCCACCCCATGACACCAGAGCTTCCTTTCCGCTGGGAGATTTAGGTTGCCTCCTCCGTGCTCCCGTATTTTGTAAGCCCTGGCTTCAGAACCTTAGGTTATTCCGAAAATTCATCTAGTTCACATTAGCGATCGCAACTACTTATCTTTGATTATGGAAGACAAGTCTTTCCCCGGATATCGCCGTAGTTCGTGCGGCCAGAAAATGTCACGCACCGATCTCCACACTGCGTGCGTCTATTGCCTGTGTGTCAACCATAACACCTCAAAGTGCGATATTTTTTTTTTTTTTTTTTTTGTCTTGTATCACCCTAACATCCTCGATGACCGTCTCATGTGCCTAAAGTTGGGGAGGCTGGAAAAATGGAACCCTCCAGTGAAATCAAAGGAGGCTAGGTGGGTGGTTTCCACGGCCGTGGGATCCGCTGAGCAATTGGAATGCATGCAAGCCTTTGAGGAGAAAGCAGCTCATGCTGCGGAATCTTCCTCTCGGAGCTTCTTCGTTCCCCTTAACCTGGGCTCCACCTTCTCAGGTTCTTCTGAGAGTTATGCCAGTCTCTCCTGACTAAGGGAGAGGGTCCTGTGGGCACGCATTCCTCTCGGTCCCGTAAGCGGGGAAAAGGACACGGGATCGTCTTCATCTCAGCGAAGATGTTCTTGGGATTGGGAGAGATCTCGATCCCAGGAACTGGCTGTCTCAACTTCGGTTGAAATTGTCTCTTCAGCCGCTGGTTTCTTGACTTTGCCATCTGGCCAGTCGACTGGTGTTGATCGATGAGGTTGAAATAATCATCGACCCGATCGACCCATTGTCACCGACTCCAGTTGACGATTCTCTCAGTCGGACTCTGGTCCTTTCATTCCCCGATGAGGAGACCAAGCCCGCTGGGAATCCCATCAAGGAAGTGGTCCTTGACCCTGGGAAATCACCAGTCCCGCTGGTCTCTCCCGGGCGGCCGAATTGGCCCGTCCGATCTCAATCGAGGTCTAGTACCCCCTGGACTGACAGGCTGAGGAAGAGCGACAAGCGCTCAAAAATAGTGGCGATGCCATTGGTCGTCCTTGTCCTCCTCAGATGAAGAGAGGCTCGCAGAAACTCCAGCGCTACGAGGACCTCATGTGGCAACAGCTGATTTTGTCCGGGCACAAGCCTACCCCAGCTTCTACCCCAACCGTTACTTGGCTTTCGCCTCCCAGGCCGAAGCAGACTCCTTTAGAGCCGATTAAGTCAGCTCCCCCGCCCACGGAGCTGGCTAAACCTCTGGTTCAGCCTAAACCTGTCTCCACCAATCGTGGTAGAACCACCGCCCAAGCATCCTGTGGGAGGGGTTCCTTCTAAGGAAGATGGACCAGACACCAGGCTTCCCCAGCATCTTTTGGTCACTGTCAACCCGGACCGCCCTTGGTGGGTTGAAGGTGACCTGCGCGGTCGGCCATTGTATCCAGATTCCTTGGATTCGGATGAGACTGGCCTACATTCTCAAACTGGGGATGATGAATCAGCTGGTGGGATAGAGATGGAGGAAGGTCCTTCGTCCTTTCAGGGCATTCTTCGCCTCGTCTCTGAGTGTACGGGGATGCCCCTGGAACCTATCAAGAAAAAGGCGGAGTACCCTCTCACGGACATCCTCAAGAGAGGGGATACCCCGACGGACGCCTTTCCTGCGGCCAAGGCCATAGTTGACCCGGCCTTAGAACTTTGCCAGTGCCCTGCCTCCTGTTCAGCTCCATCTGCCCACATGGCCCGCAACTATGCAGTGCCCATGGGGTCCCTTGCGGGGTTCACAGAGCACCCTTCAGCCGAGAGCCTGGTGACTGCCTCTGTGTTGAGGCGTACTGGCAGTTGTGCCGACACTGGCTGACCTCCCGAAAAAGAATCCAAACTCTTGGATCATTCGTCTCAAAAGGTCTGTGCGGCCTCATCTTTAGGCCTTCGTCAGGCAAGTTTGGCCGTCATCATGGCACACTTCTCCCATGCTCTCTTGGGGTCTTTGGATGAAGTCCTCCCACACCTTCCCGCAGACATGCAGACCATGGTCAAGCAGGTCCAGGATCAGGGCCGGGCTGTTGCCAAACAGCAGCTTTATACAGCCCTGGACATTGGGGATTCTTGTGCCCGCTCGATGGCAACCGCAGTTGCCTCTCATTGCAGGGCTTGGCAGAGGCTTGCCTCTTTCCTGGCAGATGCGCAGCACAAACTAGCTGATGTGCCTTTTCTGGGCACTGACCTTTTTGGCCCAGGTGTGGCTGGTCACCTTCAGCAAATTGAGCAGTCCAGTGCCACCGTGAACGCTACTTCTGCTAAAGGTTCTTCGGGCTAGAAACCGCAGAAGAAGAAGCCTTTTCGGCACTCTTCCCCTGTGGCACAGCAACCCTCCTTTTAAGGAGAGCAGCAGCAGCAGCAGCAGCAGGCTCAAGCTTGGTGCCCCTGGCCCAAGCCCAGGTCCACCCAGGCCCATAAAGGAGGCAGAGTTTCAGGTCCTGGATCTTCCTCCTCCAAGCCTGCTCAGTGACTGGGAAGGGGCTGCCACCCCCTCTCCTGTCACGCCATTTCTGGGTCATCCCATGGGGGGCTGGCTCCGCCACTTTCTTTCCGCCTTGTCCGTTATTACCACAGACAGGTGGGTTTTGGAAGTGGTCAGTCAGGGACTGCCTCTGGAATTCGAGCAGCACCCTCCAAGCCAAGCCAAGCCCCTCGGGAGGAAAGAGTATCCCTCCATACTCAGTTGGCTCTCCGAGATGACATCGCTGAGCTCCTCCTCAAGGAGACAGTAGCTCCAGTGGCAGATTCTCCAGCACACCCAGGCTTTGTCTCCAAGTACTTCCTGGTGCCTATGAGGACGGGGGGGCTGGCGCCCCATTCTAGATCTGCACGACCTGAATTGGTATCTCCGGTCACGCACCTTTCAGATGGTCACTCTGTCCCAGATCATACCATCCTTGGAGCGAAACATGTGGTTCTGTTCACTGGATCTGTAAGACACATTCTTTCACGTCCCAATCCGTCCATCTCATTGGTGGTTCCTCCACTTCAGAGCCGCAGGGACTCCATACAAGTTCCAAGCCATGCCATTCGGCCTGTCATCGGCCCCACGGGTCTTCACCAACTGCATTGCAGTGGTGGCAGCCCATCTCAAGTGTCGTTGTGTGTGTGGGTGTGTGTGTGTATGTGTGTGTGTGTCAAATTTACCCCGCCTCGACGATTGGCTTTTAATAGGTCCCACCCAGCAGGAGGTGGAGAGTTCCAGGGACCTGGCCCTCCAGATCTGCTCCCAACTCGGCCTCTTGATCAACAAGGCCAAGTCGGAACTCGTGCCTTCTCAGGTGATGTGCTTCATCGGGCAGAGCTTGACTCTCGCCAAGCCAGAGCTCGGCTGCCAGTGGACAGGGTGAAGGTTCTCTCCTCCTTCAGCCAATCACTTCTGGTTGGGCAACTGCACCCTGCCCGGGACTTTCTGCACCTTGTGGGTTACATGGCGGCATGCAGCTCCGTGGTCCATTGGGCCTGGCGGCACATGTGCCCCCTTCCGTGGGAGCTGGCTGCCCAGTGGACTCAGCGCCATGGTCATTTTGACCAGCTGACCACTGTAACCCAGAAGATGTGGGATGCTCTCCAATGGTGGACCGCCCCAGACTGGTTGCAGGAAGGGATCCCGTTTGTCCGCCCAGAGCCAACGGCCGTCCTAATGACCGATGCCTCTCTCATGGGCTGGGGAGCCCACATGGGGGACAAAAGGGCCCATGTGTTCTGGACTCCCGAGGAGTCCGATACCACATCAACCTGTTGGAGCTCAGAGCACTTAGACTGGCACTGTCAGTTTTCGCTCCTCAGCTCTGGGGTCAAGTCTAGACTGACAATACCACAACCATGTACTACCTCAACAAACAGAGTGGCACGCACACCCCTCTGCTTTACAGGGAGGTGCTCCACATCTGGACCTTCGTCAGCCATCTGGAGGCGGATCTCCTAGCCATTCATGTGGCAGGAGCCTCAAACCATCTGGCAGATGCTCTCAGCTGCTTAGGCGAGACATCCCATGAGTGGTCTGTCCATCCAGAGGTAGCTTACAACCTGTTCTCCCACTGGGACCAACTGATGGTGGACCTGTTTGCCTCCAGGGAAAACACCAAGCTGAGGCTATTTCATGCCCACCCCCTCAGCACGGTTCGCTGCAGGAGGATGCCTTCTAGAGGCTGTGGACCCCAGGCCTCCTCTTCGCCTTCCCTCCATTTCGCTTGATCCACAAGGTGCTCCTCAAGGTGAGGAGGGACATGGCGAAGGTGATTCTGGTAGCCCCAGACTGGCCGTGCCAGTTCTGGTATCCAGATCTCCTCAGCCTCAGCTGCAGGCCCCCAGAGCGGCTTCCAGCATGCCCGGACCTGATCTCTCTCAATCAGGGAAGGTAGACCATCTGGACCTTCAATCCCTGCACCTCACAGCCTGTTACCTGAGCAGCTAGAGTTCCAGGCTTTGGGTCTTTCTGAGGATGTCCTCACCGTGGTGGAGGCATCCAGAAAGGAATCGACCAGGAAATGTTATGTCTTCAAATGGAAAAGGTTTTCCATTTGGTGTCAGGGCAAGAACCTGGGCCCTCTGTCCTGTCCAGTGGCTAACATTCTCGACTGCCTTTGGTGTCTGTCCAAAGGGGGTCTTCAGTGATCGACCCTTAGGGTGCACCTGGCAGCCATCTCTGCTTACCGGGAGTGGGCTGGTCAGCCGACGTTGGCACAGGAGACAGTGGTCGGGCGCTTTTTCAAAGGCCTGGATCACATATCCCCTCCGGTGCATGAACCTCCACCTACATGGGATCTACTGCTGGTACTGGCAAAGCTCATGGGCAAGCCATTAGAACCAATGCACAAGTGTGTGTTGTCACAATCGTCATGGAAGACGGCCTTCCTGGTGGCTGTCACGTCTGCCAGAAGGACAGGGGAGCTCCAGGCGCTTTCAGTGGACTCCCCTTTTCTGGTCTTCCACAAGGACAAGGTTGTCCTGTTCCCCCACCCGAAATTCATTCTGAAGGTGGTGTCAGAGTTTCACCTTAACCAGGTGTTAACTCTGCCAGTATACTACCCTAATTACACCTCAGAGGCCAAGTACAGGCTCCATACTTTGGACATGAGATGAGCTCTCTCCTATTATAAGGAGAACATGGCGGAAATTCGGGGAGAGGTTCGCCAGCTGTTTGTCACCTACGCTGAAGCTGCTTCTGGCAGACCTGCAGCAAAATGGACTACTGCAAGGTGGATTACATCTTCATAAGACTGTGCTATGAGTTGGTGGGCATGGAACCTCCCAGAGGGATAAGAGCTCATTCTACCCCCATACCGCTGCATCGGTGGCTGCTTCCAGGGACATCCCTATCCAGGAAATCTGTCGGGCTGCTACCTGGGAGTCAGCAAACACCTTCATTACCCATTACCACTTCGACCTTGAGTCACGCTGGGATGATGGTTTTGGGGCCTCCCTTCTCCAATCTCTATTTCCCAAGTGAGTATCAGTGGGGGCATGTGCCTTGCCTCCCTCCTCCCGGAGATCTGCTAGGAATCTGCCAATAAGTGTGGATGAACAACATATCCACGATCCTAGAAAAACAGGTTACTCACCTGTAACAGTAGTTCCAGAAGTAGTATATTTTGTTTATCCACACGGACCCACCTGACCTCCCCGGCTGCGGACGCACAAACCTGGCTTCCAGTGGGCTAAGATCTGGCGTCATGGGGCGGAGCTGAGGGTTATTCCACCTGTGTGGGTGGGAGGAGCCAGCTTGAAGAGTTCTGGCAATTCTTTAAGGGGGGAAAGGGACATGCCAGTAAGTGTGGATGAACAACATATACAACTCCTAGAACTACTGTTACAAGTGAGTAACCTGTTTTTTGTTTTTTTTCACCCTGTGTGATACTTAAAGGTTTCTATCATGTTCCCTCTCTCTCCCGTCTGGTGTCAATGTTGCCAAGTCACCTAGTAAACATTAATTCAGTTGTTGTAAAAGGAATTTGGTTTTGTGTGTTGCCTTCCCATAGAGAAACTGTATCCCATTGCACTTCATAGTCCAGGAGAGGGAGGGAGGGGGGAGAATGTTGCTGCAGTTCTCAGTGCAAAGGGAGATTCAAAGAGTGCAGAGATAGATCAACAGTAGATGGATTACAGAGACAAAACAAGGGTTAAATACAGGGAGGTCATGTGAATTTCTCCAGGGTCACACAAGTGGCAGTTGTGGGATTTGAAACAGGTTTTGGGGTTATAGCTCTGTGCTTGAACCACTAAGCCTGACTACTTACCATGCTGTATACATGATGGTTTTAAATATTGTATTTCTGAAGATAAGCACTTTTCAGGGGGCATTTACACCACACCGTCATGCTGAATTTGCAGTGGCCACTAGTGCTTGCTTTGGTCCAAAAATTTTTACATGTGCCAACCTGCCTTTTTATACAGTACACTGATGTTACATGATGAGGAGACTAGAGACCCTTAGCATGTTAGCCCTGGAGAAAACAGGGCAGAGGGGCAACATGATCTCAGTCTTCCGCTTACTCAGGGGTGTCAACAAGGTCAAACAGATGGAAATGCTTGCTTTGGAGTGCTCCAGCAGGATGTCGGGACATGTCGTGAAGCTCAGAAGTGGTACATATAGGGGGTAATATTACAAGGCGTGTTGTCTCCCAGAGGGTGGTGAACTTATGAAGTAATATACCAGCAGAGATAGTGGACATGAAGACAGTAAAGAGTTTTAGGGTAAGCCTGGACACATTTCTGCTGAAGAGGAGAATCACAAGGTAGTAGTATGGGTAGGAAATCTCTGAAAATGAGTACATACTTACACAGCATACTTGTTAGTCTCATCTTATGAATTGGGGGGGGGGACTTGATGGACCTAGAATCAACTCTGACCTTTAATTATTGTTACTATGTTAATATGCAGTATTACTATCTACACATGCATCTACATTTGAAAATGTATTTAAAAACAGGTATAAGAATGTGATTGATTGGGTTACGACTGAGAGGTCCAACATGTGTGATTAACTCACAGTAATTACACGGTTTATTACTTCCCACCCAACCACCTCATAAAAGTTAATACTGCACTCCCCTGAGCCCCCGTATATGAAATGATTGACAAATATTTAAGCTCTGGTGTAACGCAAATTCCTCATTCACCATGTATTGCTGCTAGAACAGAATGCAGTAGTTCTAACACTGTTGGGGTAGAAAGCTGGAAATTTACCCCATGCAGTTCTGGCAGTGATCTGAGAGAATTAGAAAATTATGTGACTAGAACTAAAACCCTTGACAACAGTCATTCAGCCCTAGGCAGCCATTTTGAATAAAGTTAAGCATAGAACCTTTTGACTTGCATATGCGCTCCCGGGCTGGGTGAGTTAATTAAGGTACACGTACAGGGATTCTTAGGGGACACACTGAAGGAGTGTGTGAAGATAGTGCTGGGGACTGATATGGATGGGGTGTGTTCTTAACATATTTTCAATCACATGGGTGTAGCATGCATATTTATGGAATGCATACAAACAGGAGAGAAAGAAGTAAGTACCTCAGTGGGACTTGAACCCAGGCCACCCAGAATACCATTCCATTTACGCTAACCAGCTGCGCCACCAAGGCAATTGGAACCTGGACCGTCCTGGAGGACACATACTCTTTCTCCAGTGCACAACTTGGTGCTGCACAAATAATTACTTCATTTTCAGTCACATGGGTGTGGTGTGCATATTTATAGAACACACACAAACAGAGGAGATAAAGAAGTAAGTGCTTCAGCTGGGACTTGAACCCAGGCTGCCCAGAATACTATTCCGGTTGTGCTAACCAGCTGTTCCAGCAAGGCAACTGGAACCTCAGCCGTCCTGGAGGACACATTACTTTCCTCAATGCACAACCTGGTGCTGCACAAATAATTACTTTATTTTCAATCACATGGGTGTGGTGTGCATATTTATGGAACACATACAATCACATGGGTACGGTGGCACTTAACTTCTTTCTCTGCTTTGCATGTATGTGTTCCATAAATATGCACACCTCACCCATGTGATTGAAAATGAAGTAATTATTTGTGCAGCACCAGGTAGTGTATTGGAGAAAGGGCAATGTGTCCTCCGGGATGGCACAGCTAGTTAATGCGACCAGAATGGTATTCCATGTGGCCTGGGTTCAAGTCCCAGCTGAGGCACTTCCGTCTTTCTCTCCTCTGTTTGTATGTGTTCTTAACATACTCTATGTGGATGATGGAACTTAAGATAAATCTGATGAGGGGAGTTGGTGGGTTTTGGGTTATTTATTTATGTATTTATTTTAATACTTTCACTCTTTTAGTTTATAAAGTGATATGCACAAACACTTAACAAAACAGATAATATATATTGTACAAACAAACAAGCACTATGGTATAATACAGTACAATACAATTCAGTTCAATACACCTGACAGACATACTTTTCAGAGTTGATAGTAAAGTATAATGGTGGGGAATATCTTAAAAAACACAGCTACAATGGGGAGGAGATCTGGGAGCACAATACCACAACAGAGTTTAGGTATGGGGTTGCACTTTTATCTTATGCCATCTAAATTCATTAACGTGTAAGTCTCCAGTAACTCCTCCTACTCAGTTCCTAAACATCCCTTCCTCCACTCCAAGACACTTAGCCAGGGGTCTCTCTAAAGGACAAAATCCTGTCTTATTTGGGAGACATGTAACACCCATCTCCTCCAGAAAATCTCAACTTGCTCCTGTTGTTTAAGTATAGCAGCAATCCTTTCCATCTTGTAGATGTTTATCATTATGTGGTGGGATTAGTGGATAACCAGAGCCTCGTAATTGTTTTTTTTTTTTTGCTGCCAAAATGGCAATGACCATAAATTCCCTATTCATCGGGAGTCTGCACTCTGCAGGGTAGTCTGCGGCAAAAAACAGGAGAGGGCTCAGTGTTAGAGAGGGAGAAATTATCTGTCTCAAAGCACCCTACAGTTCTGCCAGATATGGCTGCAGTTTGCGACAACTCCAGAATATATGTGCGTGTGAGTCTGGTGAGTATCCACACTGCCTCCAACATTCCGCTCCCCTCCCAGTCATGTATTTCTGCTGTTGCGCCGAGGGCCTAAAAAAACTAATGATTGATTTCCAGGAAAATTCCTTCCAGATTTTGGAATGAAGCCCCCACTGAAGTGTTTTAATATGTACCTGCCGGGTCTTTAAAGGTATTTGCAGTCCCGGGTCTCTCTCCCATGCCTGATGTACTGATTCTAAAGAGTCCTGTTCTAGCTCCTTTACTGCTTCATACAGGGTCGAGATCAAGTGGGGAGGCAAGAGTCCCCCTTTCCACTGCTCTCACCAGAATCCCCAGTAATTGAGGAGGAGCAGGTCACACCGTAGTGTGTTCTTCAGGGTATTAAGGAAATCTCTAACTTGAAAATATCAGAATCTCTCCTTGTAGGAGATGCCATATTGTTGGATCAATTCCGTTAAGGTAAGTATTGTCCCCTTGGGGGCAAAGTGGTATACGAGATGTAATCCCTGTTTCTCCCATCTATGGTATCCCCCGTCCAGACCCGCCGGCACAAAAGAGGCCAGATGAGGCAGTGAGTATAGCAAAGGCCTCTATTTGGTGAATCCCCTAGTCGCCAGGGTTCTCTGCCAACAGTGCATACTGGTACGTGTGCATGGGTTGCCCATTTCCGTTAGCTCTACTTCTGGGGGAAAATACAATAATGCCCTGTTTAGATTGCCCAAGTCTGTTTCAGTTTTTTCCAGAACTTTCCACTGGTCCAGTAGTCACTGTGTAACCAATATAGAACTGTCCTCAGTTGAGCAGCTACATGGTATAATCTTAAATTGGATAGTGCTTACCCTCCCTGTTCCCTAGGCAGCTGCAGGACAGATAGTCATACCCTTGGTCTTCGTGTGTCCCAGATATATTTAGATATTTTCCTATTTATGGTTCTGTACCATTCTTCTGGGACCTGCACAGGGATCGTCTGGGCTAAATATAAAAATCTAGGTAGGACAACCATCCTCACCATCTCAATCCTAGGGATTAAGGATAGCGGAAGGGCCCCCCATCTCTCCAAGTCTGAGGTTATTTTGGTCAAAAGTGGTGAGTAACTTAAATCATATAATTCTGCATGATGGGAGCTGATCTGAATCCCCAGGTACCTCAGATTCCACCAAAATGGAAACCTCTCTTGAGTTTGAGAAGATGGGTCATAGTTTATCCCAAGGACCTCTGTTTTTGCCAGGTTTATCCTGTAGTCTGTGATCTTGCCAAAGACAGCCAGGAGACCCCACAAGGGGGGTAAGGAGTGCTCTGGGTCCCTCATATAAATCTATAAATCATCAGCGTACAAAGCCAGCTTATGGATCTCCTCCCCCACCTCCATCCCCCTCATCCGCTCATCCTGCCTCAGGGCTTGTGCCAGCGGTTCCAGATATAGGGCGAACAGCAGAGGGGACAGAGGGCACCCCTGTTTGGTACCTCTCTGTAGTGATATTGGGGGAGAGATTGCGCTGTTCACCTTCTCATAAGCTCTCGGGTCTGCATACAGCACTCCGATGAGATCTTGTGGTATACCCATTTTCTCCAATGCTGCCCACAGGAATGGCCATGCCACCTGGTCAAAAGCCTTCTCTTCATCCAAGCTCATGAGAAGAAAAGGGGCGTCCGACTGGGCAGCATGGTGCATCAAATGAATTGTCCTCTTCACATTGTCCTGTGTCTGTTTCCCTGATATGAACCCCGTCTGATCCAAGTTTGTAAGTTGGGGGAGCACAACCTCCATCCTTTTAGCCAAAATTGAAGTGAATAACTTGTAATCTATATTAAGAACTGAAATCAGTCTATAGGATGGGCAGGCCATGCTATCCTTCCCAGGTTTTAAAATGCTTGAGATGCAGGCATAGCGCCATGTGTCTGGAACCCTCTATCCCTCCTGCACCTCACAACAGGCACCCAACAATGCCGGGATTAACCTCTGCTTAAACATCTTATTAAATTCCTCCATATACCCATCTGGGCCAGGGCTTTTGAAAGATTTCAAGTTGTGAATGGCTCCCTCTAATTCTCCCTCTGAGATTGGGTTGGTTAATGCTGCCTGTTGCTCTGCATTAAGTTTCGGTAGTTTGAGCCTCTCTAAAAAGGTTTCTACTGCCTCTATATATATCTCTTGTTCTGGAGCATATAATGTTTCATAAAATTTCCGAAAAGCTTCCTTAATTTGTAATTGTGTTTTGACCATATTGCCACGTATTGGATCCCTAATCTGAGATATGGTGGCCTGTGCTCGCTGCTGTCTTAGCCTGTGGGCTAGTAAGCGGGTCGACCTTGGTCCTCCATCATAGTACTTTTGTCGCAGAGACTGTAACGCATGCTCTGTGCGCACATCCAAAATCCGCTGTATCTGTTCCTTTGTGGCCTGCAGGAGGGGGTAGGGCTCCCCCATCCCCCGCTACGTGTTGAGCCTGAAGTTCCTTGAATTGTTGATGTAGTCTATCTAAATGGGCCTGTTGTTGCTTCCGGTAGTGGGAGGCATTTTTTTATAATAGCTTCCCTCAACACTGTTTTGAGAATGTCCCAAAGGACACTGTCTGAAATATCTGGGGTGCGGTTTTCCTGGAGAATCTGTGTAATCCTCTGGGTAATCATTTCCCTGAAGTCCTTTAGAGTCAGTAAAAAGTTATTAAATCACCACAGGGTTTCCCTTTTCTCCCCCTCCCAGTCCAGCTTAAGGGTTAATAATGAATGATCGGATAGCACAGAAGGCGACTGTGTGCAATCTTGCACCTTATAGATGTGCTCTCTGGTAATATGAAAATAGTCTATCCTGGTATACACACTGTGGGGGGGCCGAGTAATGTGTAAATTCACGTTTGCTCAGGTTCAAGGCCCTCTATGTGTCCACCCACTGCGCTTCTGAGAGAAAAACCTGTGCTGCATTTCTCCTGGGAGGTCTAGGACTCGAGGTGTCCAGTTGGGAGGAAATCTGATTATGGTCTCCCCCCAATACTAGAACCCCTTTATGGAACTCAGTAACCTTCCGGAACAAGGCCCTCACTACCTCAGCACCCGAGCCCGGTGGAATATATATGGATGCTAGGGTGATCTCCTATCCCTCCAACCATCCAACTGCAGTGGCCAGGCGACCCTCTGGGTCCACGTATGAGGCCGTCAATTTGAACAATGTGGTTTTAGGGATCAGGACGACCGCTCCTCGTCTTCTCCCCCCTTTGTATGTAGAGGCCACCACTGTCTCAAAAGCAAATTTAGCCAACTTTAAATGTTCTTCTCTAAGTGGGTTTCTTGGAGAAACACAAATGTGAGTTTAAGTTTTTTAATTGAGGTAATGATCTTGTATCATTTAATGGGATTGTTTAATCCATTAACATTATGGGAACAAATAACTACTGGTGGTCTGCTACCCGTCTTTGCACAGATCTTTTAAGTATAACTGAAGGAGGGTCTCCCTGACCATCTCCGGGTTTCCCACCCTTATAGAATGGTCTAGAGCTTCTGCCCCAAGCCCCAATTCCTGTATGGATCCTCCTGCCTTGCCTCATCACTTTTAATATATAATCTCTCAGCTTCCCATGGTTGTCATCAACAAATATATGCCACATATTCAAGTCAGGCACAATAAGTATACAGACATAAACAATAAGTAAACAAACCCAGAACAATGAACTAAAACTATGTCAAGTTTACTTCCAAAATAGGAGGGCTGCATTGTATGCCCTCTACCTGATATCAATCAATCAATCAAATCTTTATTTATCCAGGCGGGCACCGTTGAGCAAGCTCATTTACAAGGTGGATCTGCATTACACATGGTCATATAGAAAACAGGTAACATAATTGGCAGGGATACAAAATAAGACAAAGTACAAACATCAATGTAAAGACAGTAATAAATGTGTTCAGTGGAACAGGCAAATTAAATATCTATTCTAACTTCGAGGATTAATCAGTACGTCGAACCCAGATTGGAGGTAAGTCCATATCGGGACTCAGAGAGGGGAGAATTAGGGATGGCCAGCTATGGCACCAGGAGGCACCGGCGGCCAAGCTCTCAACAAGGGGGTTCGAGGTTCATAGAGGCGGGGTAATTAACGAAGAGCATGTTAAGGCACATATAGGTGACAGCTGCCCAGAGACAACAAGCGGTATCCTAACAGTACTCCCAGAGGAGTATGGAGCTTGAGGAGCGCGAGCTGCTGTGGACAATTACAGGTGGCAGTTTTGGAGGCACCTCCGCGGATATACTTGATCGTGCGGCGGCTATCCTTGGAGGACTTAGGGGATCGGTGGCCCTAGGAGAGGAGAAATCAGAGCAAGAGTAGGATGATGAGAGGAAGGGTTAGGCAATGGTAGGGGAAGGGAGGGTTAGTGCGCTGATGAGGCGATAAAGGCATTGGTGAGTACAGAGGCTATAGCGGAGTAAGGTCAGTGGAAGCAGTGACATTTGTCTCCGACTAGCTTTGCATGTAGGGCTTTAAACACTGTGTTAGTTACTGTGGTTCTTAGCTTCAAAATTTTCTGGATTTCATTCCAGAGTGACGGAAGTGAGTAACTTATGGCTTCAGTCCCATAATGTGTGTGGACCCTGGGGATATTCAGGGTGATAAAGGAGTAGCTCCTTAGGGCGTAGTTTCCGACTTTGCTTAAGGGCAGGAGATCAGAGATGTAGCATGGTAGTTTTCCAGCAAGTGCTTTCAGAGTCCAGGTGGCCACGTTTCTTTTTCGTCTCGATTGAAAGGAGGTCCAACCTACAGCAGCATACAGGGAACAGTGATGGGTGGAGGAGGGGAGACCAGTAATGAAGCGCAGCGCTCTGTGGTACAGGACATCCAGCTTACTTAGATATGAGGCGTTGCAATGGCAGTAGATAAAGTCAGCGTAGTCTAGCAGGGAGATGAAGGTAGACTGTACGAGCTTTTTCCTTGCCTCCGTAGTTAGAAAGCGGTTTATCCGATAAAAGAGCCCTAGTCTCTGTCATAGAAACATAGACTTTGACGGCAGATAAGAACCACTTGGCCCACCCAGTCTGCCCATTTCCCTACCTACTGGATAAGCTGCAGATTCTAGTTAACCAACAGCCTACTTCCTGCAGCCCCCCACTATAATTGCCTTATGTCTGTCCCATGCATGTTTGAATTCCTCCACTGTTTTAGACCCAACGACCTCCTCAGGAAGGCGGTTCCATGTATCCACCACTCTCTCCGTGAAAAAAGAATTTCCTCACATTACCCCTGAGCCGTCCCCTCTATCTTTAAATTATGCCCCTTGTTCTTACACATCTCTTTTCTGAAAGATGCTACTCTCCTGGACTTTGTTGATTCCTTGAGGTACTTAAAGTTTCTATCCTGTCCCCTGTCCCTCCTTTCATCAAGAGTATACATATTAGCTTCTCTGTCTCTCTTCATATGGTTTCTGCTGCAGACCCTGCACCATTTTAGTTGCCTCCTCTGGACTGCTTCCATCCTGTCTTTGTCCTTGCGTAGATGAGGTCTCCAAACTGCACACAGTACTCCAGATGGGTCTCACCAACTGTCTGTATAGAGGATAACCACTTCCCTTTTCTACTTGTGATGCCCTTCCTATGCATCCCAGTATCCCCTGGCTCTCCTTACTGACTTTCACATTGCTTACCCACCTTTAGGACATCTGATATGACTACCCCCGGTCCCTTTCCATTTTTGTTGTTGTTAGTACCTCCCCTGCTATTGTGTACTCTTCTCCTGGGTTTTTGTTTCCCAGGTGCATTACTGTGCACTTCTTTGCATTGAATCTAAGTTGCCATATGTCTGACCATTCCTCCAACCTTGCCAAGTCCTTCTTATCTTTCGACCTCTCTTGTGTATCAACTCTGTTACAGATCTTTGTGTCATCTGCAAAGAGGCATACCTTTCCTCCAGACCCTCTGCAATGTCACCTATAAAGATGTTAAAGAGGACTGGACCCAGTACTGAGCCCTGAGGTACTTCACTAGTAACCCCCCCTTTCTTCGGAATGTGTTCCATTCACTATTACCTTCTGTGTCCTGTTGTGCAGCCAGTTTTCTACCCAGGCTACCACCCTGGGACCCACTCCCAGGCTGGTTAACTTGATTATTAATCTTTTGTGCGAGACTGTGTCAAATGCCTTGCTAAAGTCTAGGTAGGCCATATCCACAGCCCCTCCCTGGTCTATTACTTTAGTCACCCAGTCAAAGAAATCAATCAGATTAATCTGACATGACCTTCCTGCTGTAAATCCATGCTACTTTGGGTCCTGTGCCCCACTGGCCTCTAGGTACTCAACAGTTCTTTCTTTCAGAAGTGATTCCATCATTTTCCCTACCACTGAGGTCAAACTTACAGGTCTGTAGTTTCCTGCTTCTGCCTTGCTCCCACTTTTGTGAAGGAGAATCACATCTGCTCTCCTCTAGTCCTCAGGTACCACCCCATCCTGCCATGATTTGTTAAAAACCATGGTCAGTGGTGTCACTAGGTCCTCCCTTAGTTCTTTTAGGATTCTGGGGTGAATCCCGTCAGGCCCCATTGCTTTGTCCACCTTGAGTTTTAGGAGTTGTTTCAGGACTCTTTCTTCTGTGAATGGACTGGTGTCAACCCCCCCTACCCAGAGTGCTTCTATTGTCTGGTTTAGGTAACTCCTCCTCATCTTCTTTTGTGAATACTGAGCAAAAGTATTCATTCAGTATCTCTGCCTTTTCACTGTCTCCCTCTGCCCACCTCCCCTCTCCTTTCTTAATCTTCACTATCCCTCCCTTAACCTTTCTATGCTCCCTAATGTACATATAAAAGGTTTTATTCCCCTTCTTAACTGAGTTGGCTATTTTTTCCTCAGCTTGGGCCTTTGCTATTGTGACTGCCTTCCCCACTTCTTTCTGCTTTAATTGAAACAGTTCCCTGTCATGCTCCTTCTGTGATTCCTTATACTTTTTGAATGCAGCCTTCTTCTCCTTAACCTTCCCTGCCACCTCTTTTGAGAACCATAGTGGTTTTTTACTCCCGCTTTGTTTTCTTTATTTGTTTCACACAAAGGCTTGTTGCCTCTATGATGGCAGTTTTGATTTTTCTCCATTGTTCTTCCACCCCTCCTTTTTGGCCATTTGCTAGTGCATTCTTTAGGTATTCACCCATTTTGCCAAAGTCAGCCCTTCTAAAGTCCAGTATCCTTGTTTTTTGTATGGCTTATCTCTATGGTTGTGCTCATTGTGAAGCACACTGTGCAGTGGTCGCTTGTTCCCAGATGTCTACTGACTTCTAAATTTGTGATCCTCTCTCCATTTGAGAGTACCAGGTCTAGTATTGCTCCCTCCTGTCTTAGCTTTTTTACCATGTCCTCCAAGTGTTCTCCGAAGGAGAGCTTGTGATCTAGCCAGATTCCCAGGTATTTGAACTTGGTGACATAGTCCAGGTTTTCCCCCAGTAAGGCAGTGATTTGGGGGGGGGGGTGCCAAGGGCAGAGTGGGATGGTGGGTTGCCAGGAAAGAGAATCATCACCTTGGTTTTTTTGGCATTGAGTAGCAGTTTTTTATTGACGAGCTGGTATTGGAAGAAGTCGAATTCCAATTGTAATGTTTTACAGGCAGCTTCAGGTGTAGACCGGCTTAGGTACAGTACCGTATCATCTGCAAACAGGTGGATATTGGCATTTTTGATACCAAGGTCGATGTTGTTGATATATATGGTGAAGAGTATCGGACCCAGTATGGATCCTTGAGGGGCACCTCTAAGTAATCGGTTTGGGGGACAGCCCTCTGCTTTGACCTGCTGTTGCCTATCCATTAGGTAGTTCTGAAACCAGCCAATAGAGGTGGCATCTAGACCTAACGTTTTTAGTGATGAGAGAAGTAGGGAGTGGTCAACAGTATCGAATGCTTTGCTGAGGTCCAGGAAGACAGCACAGACGAACTGTTTGTTGTCGAGGTCATGTAGCCAATCGTTGCTGACCTTGGCCAGTGCCGAGACCATACTGTGATTCATGCGGAAGCCTGATTGCATAGGATTTAGAAATTTTGTCTTTTCCAGATAGTCTCGCAGCTGGGCATTTACTATTTTTTGTAGGATTTTTGAAAGTATGGGGAGTAGTGAAATTGGCCTATAGTTATTTAGGTCACAAGGGTCCCCGGATTTGAAGAGCGGTGTAATGTGGGCAGTTTTCCATAGTTCAGGAAGGGACCCGTGGGGGAGTGAGAGATTGAACGGATGGGTGATGGGCACTGCCAGTACATGGCAGGCATTTTTTATGAAGAAGGGGTCCAGGGCGTCCGTGCCGGCGCCTTTCTTGGTATCCAGGCGAAGTAGGTGCTCTTCAACTTCTTTTAAGGTAACTGGTGAGAAGGAGAAGGTGGCTTTCCTTGGATTTGGGCCACTTCCCTGTGGGAGAGGTGGTCCTTGGGGGAGGATTAGTGGCCAAAGTCTCTACCAGGCCACCTGGGTCCCGACTAAATTCGAGACCGGATACTGTATGCATCCGTAGGTGCGCCATCCACCTGTGAAGGTAAGGAGACGCGGTGGTCTGTCTCTCCACCCTCTTCTGGAGCGATTTACAATCAAATAGCTGCTCCTCCACTCCTACATCCCTTCTGTATTAAGAGGGGGCAGCACTAGAGGGAGATAAACAAATTAACCCTCCAGTGCTCCCTTTCCCAAATAATTATCATTGTCGGGAGACAGATAATAGTTTAACAATAGTGTGATCCCTAGAGCTCTAAGTTCTAAGCATAGATCACCTATAATGCTTAAGTACTTTAAACTGATCTGGAACATCTATGTGCACATCAAAGCGGGGTGGGGGTGGGGGAGTTAGACTGGACAACTAAAACATAAAGATGAGCCTTCCCCTTGCTGTCCTATGATGATACTACTAAGAGAGTCCTCTCAAACACATTACTATGCTCAGTTCAGGTGGTTAATCTGTTGCGATAAAAGGCCCGTTTCCAAATACTGCTGCTCATCTGCTGTTGGTAGAAAGGCTTGTGTCCACAGTCTCATAGCCGCGTGAATATATTAATAGTGTGGTTGAGCTACATGTAAATGTTGCAGATTAAACCCCCTTAGTAGTTTGTCCAAATATAAATGAAAGAAGACACCAACCTATTAGTTAATCCCCCTTGGCTCACCCGTCTCTCAGCCATGCTGCCGAGAAGTCAAGTTTAAGTTCACCCCGAGAAAACTGGGCTTACTGTTCAGGTATCAGGTGGCTGTGACTCCATCACTAAGTCCTCGGTGCCCTTCCTGAACTTCTGCAGGTGCCTGCTTCATGTCCCATAGTGTGCGCAGCCCTTCTGCTCATGCCCTCCTTGTCACACGGCGTCCTGAGCCACTCTGCCACTGCGACCTCTGGGGGCGGGAATTCTGGTCTGCTTGACGGTCCGGTGGGTAATTCCATCCCTTGATTTTTAGTTCCTGCTTGGCCTCTTCAGAGTTATAGTAGACTTTCACCCCAGAGTCCCAAAAGATCTGCAGTTTCGCCAGGTATGGGGTTTGGAAGCGGACCCCATGTTCTCTGAGCACCTTTAAAATTAGTGAGTAGGCTGCTGTTTGTCAGACAATATCAGTAGGGTAGTCATGATCAAGCAGTAGTCTGGCTGTGTTGTAATGAACTATTTTTTTTAGCCCAGGGTGTACGGAGGATAAACTCTTTATCGCTGAAGCTCGCAAGTTTAAGAACAATTGACCTGGGTCTGGCTGTCGGGTCAGTCGGTTTTTGTATCAAGGACCGATGCGCCCTCTCAATGCGGAACTGAAAGGTCGGGGGGAGATCCAGGACATCCTGAAGGAGATCTTCCACAAATTCTTCCATTTTCCCTATCTCTGCTCCTTCAGGGAGCCTGTAAATCCAAAGATTATCTCTTCTAGAATGGGCCTCTAGATCCAAGAGTTTTTCCTGCATTTCTTCTTGCTGGTCTATGAGGAACTCGACCGCTGAGTGAAGGTGCTGGGTCTCCTCTCTAATCTCCCCCACTCGTGTCTCCGACGCTTCCAGCTTCCTCTCTACTGTCTGTATTCGGGCTTGAAGAACTTGAAATTCCTTTTTATTTTCTGCCCAGAATGCCTTAATTTCAGCCAGCAATGTCTCAAATGGAGAGCGTGATAATCGTTCACTCTCCTGGTCGGTGTCTGGGTCCCAGGCCCCACTGCTGGCTGGGGAGGCACTCTAGCTGATTGACTCTTTATGCAGGGATCCAGTGTCATCCTTCTTTCCTGTTGTCTCCCGGAACGATGTTTGGCAGAACCTTTACCCCTAGGAATAACAGATGCCATTCTCTTAAGTTTGTATGCAAGTAAAACTGCTCTAGGAGTATTTTAGGAGTGCAAAAGTAGGAGAGCTCCAATATCAGGCAGCCATCAGGTGGATAACGTCACCGGAAGTTGGGTTATTTTATTTTATTTTTTTAACATTTTTCAATGGCAGAGAGTGGGGGTTGTAGACTTCGGGCCATGGCAGTGTTTGTTTTCCACAGCATGGGTGTGTGACAGGAATAGGGGAGCTGGTAAAATTCTTATTAGCCCTTTTTCAGCTCCCCACTCTGGATTTCTAATCCCAGTATATTGCTGCTGTTCAGTATTTAGGCTGAAAAGTGCCAATATTTGTGATCTTCAGGTTTGCTGTTCGTTTTAGTGCACATTTCAGGTTACATTATTTATTTCTCACTGTTATTTGATTCATATTTGAATATGCACTGCATAGATCTAAACATTAAAAGTGTACAGAGAACAAAAAAAGTACAGTGTGTACCATAACAAAAATATATAATGTGCACCAGGGGAAAAAGACATTTCACCATAACATTTATTTTTCTGTTTTCCCCTTTGTCCTCCTGCACCCCCAATTCCTGCATGTTGCTCAGTCCCGTAGAGTACTGCCAAATGATGTGCTCAAACCCTTCTCGGACAGTGAGCACATCATCTCTGTGCTGTGCCCACCTTCTTCCGGCCCTGTTAGTGGGAGACCCAAGGTCAGTCATGAACCCAGATCTTTGGCATGGCAGCAGAGTTTTCTGCTTCTCAGCCAGTGTGCCAAGTCACCCTAACAGGAATATTGAAGTTAGCGGCTCAACATACAATGAATGGAACTATTTTACTCTGTTTTTTTAGTTGCCCTGTATATCTGGTGTGGGAGTTGCTTCTTTTCAGTCACTGCTTTTACCTTGGGGCATACCACAAACTTGGGGGCTACCTGGGTTTATGATTCAGCATTAGGGGGCTGAGCGAGTAAGGTTAAGCTTTCCCTTTTCTTTCATCCTGTACTTTACTTGCCCCTCACTTTAACATCCGATCCTCTTCCCATCATTACAGCTGCTCTTCCTTTTGCTGATGACAATATTGTTCACCTGTCCACCTAAACTGGGTGTACATGAACCGGATGGCTACACTTCCTCTGCTGTGTGTGTGTCCCCTCTGTCATACAGCTCAGACACTGCTGAAAGCAAGAATCATGAATTGTACTCCAAAATCAGGGTTATTTTACTTCAATTTGTTTAAAATAAAAGTAATCTTAGCTTTAAAAAGTGTTCTGAGTTACACATTTTGTCATTTTTTCAGTTTATTATTTCATGTTATGAGTTTATTGGTATATTATGAACAGTATGCATCTTCACCAACAGACATAGGAGAAGCACGCCCCTCTGAATCAAAGGTGTCCTCACTTGCAGAAAGTAATAACACTACAACTCCCACTCATAAAATGAAAACATGGTGTACACACAGCTGCAATATGATTAACTCTGCAGTTATTGCATTTTGCCACAAAGTGCCGGTGCTGCAGAGGCGGTTGACCAGCTCCTCAACTGTAGTTGTGTTTCTGTACTTTAGAGGTTCCAGACAGTTCTGTTTCACAATGTTCTCTGAGCAGTAGACCTTTTAATAAAGGAGATACTGTATACTGTAGGTACGTAATGTACCTGTAAAGAAAGGATGAATTGTAAGTTAAAAACAATTTTCTCTCTATTTATTTGGTGTAATTTTAGAGAGCGTTTTAAACACGAGACCTTGCTTGATCTCCTGTTTGGCACAAATGGAATTCTTCGGTTTAGGAGGCCACCAGGATTGTGTCAACTTGATATTACTGTAAACTTGTAGCAAACATTCTTTTGATTTTTTTGTTAAATGTATTTATGTAAAGGAACAAAGAGAAAAGTAATAATATACACTTGGCTGTGGATCAATACAGAAAAAATATTGACAAATCACTTTATAACTAAAAGTTTGTGATGTTACACAGTATAAACATAAGATAGATGAAGGTTAAAGCAACACAGATATGAAAACACAGAAGGGCATCCTCGTGCACGTCATTTGGGCACCATATATAAGCAAAAAGCACCAAGAAACTCTGGGGTAAAATAATTTGTTCAGTAGGATCAGAGTTACATGGGGAAGACACCCTGTCTTATGGCTTCAGTGAAAGGATGCCACATGTTTTACCCTTTTTATGTATTTATTTGCAAATTGGTAACCAGGCAGAGAACACTGAGCCAAGGCTCATTTACAGGAGCAATTTGTGGTGTGGCAGATGGGAGGGAAAAGGGGTAGATGAAACACTATCAGAGTTCAGTGGTTCAAGAATTAAAAGTACAACTGTGCAAATACATATATTTGCAAAAAACTTCATTAATGCATCAGTTAGGGTGAATACCACAGTGACAAAAGCAAGGAAATGAGGTGTTAGTTTCCAACCGTAATGCCCCCCCAGGGTTCCCCCCAACCTCCACACACCAACAGGCATTGGGGTGTGCCATTGGGTCGTCTGGCCCAACTCTCACCCCATTCCATGTGTAAACAAGCTTACATGCTACAGAATAGGACAATGGGGTGAGAGTTAGGTCTGACGACCCAATGGCATACCCCGACGCCTGTTGGTATGTGGTGGGGGGTAGGGGTGGGATCACTGGGGGTGGGACATTAGAGTTGGAAATCCTAATGCCTCATTTGCCTGCATTAGTTGCTGTGGTATTCACCCTAACTGATGTATTAACTAAGTTTTTTCAAAGAATTTCCCTTCTTTTTCAGATAGTATAATTGTAGCCTCATTTTATTGTGGGAGCGTAGGGTCCCCTGGACCCTGCACTCCCATCCCTCCATCCAGATAGTACAACCATGTCCATATGTCATGGTGGAAAGATCCTGCACTCCCATCCCTTCATCAGGATAGTACAACACTGTCAATATTTATTTATTTAGTTTTTGTTGACCGGGTAAGTGCACTAGACAAAGCCTGTCTATTTTCAGGCACGACCTGGGGGAGGAGGATACAGATGAATGCCAACTGACCTTGAACCAGATTAAGCTGTTAATATGTCATGGTGGGTGCACAGGATCTGATCCCCCATCGAGATAGTACAGCAGTGTCCATATGTGACAGTGGGAGCTCCATCCAGACAGTACAGTGTGTCCATGTGTCACAGTGGGAGTGCAGGGTCCTTTAGACCCTGTGCTCCCATCCCTCCATCAAGATAGCACAATAGTACCCATATGTTATGGTGGGAGTGCAGGGTCCTTCAGACCCTATGCTCCCATCCCTACATCCAGATAGAACAACAGTGTCCATCTGTCACGGTGGGAGCGCAGGGACCTTCAGACCCTGCACGCCCATTCCTCCATCGAGATAGTACAACATAGAAACATAGAATTTGATGGCAGATAAGGACCGCTTGGCCCACCTAGTCTGCCCTTTTCCATACCTACATGATAAGCTGCTGATCCTAGTTAACCAACAGCCTATTTCTTCCTACCCCCCACAAGAATTGCCTTATGTCTGTCCCATGCATTCTTGAATTCTCCCATAGTTTTAGACCCCACAGCCTCCTCAGGAAGGCTGTTCCATGCGTCCACCTCCCTCTCTGCAGGAAAAAAATACTTCCTCACATTGCCCCGAGCCGTCCCCCTCTATCTTCAAATTGTGTCCCCTTATTCTTGCACATCCTTTTTTCTTTTTTTTCCACCCCGTGCTCGCTGGTCCACCATTCCTTTGGGCTCTACCAAGTTCCCCCCAGCCCCTACTGTCCTTACTCAGCCCTCTTCTGATCCTCATATTGCAGCCGACCCCCGGGATATCCCGGCGTATCCCTTCGCCGGGCAGGTCCCCCTCCTCTGAGGGGGAAGGCTCTGGGGGAGAGGCGTGACCCCAGCATATACTCCTAGGGCCCGGGGATGCTGCCGAGGAACAGGATGCCGTGGGAAGGTGCTGGAGGCCCTAAGAGAACAGAGAGCTGTCATCTGGTGGCCAGCGAGCGTTTTTCCTGGCTTTCTTAAGGTGCATGATGTCCGGACGGCAAAGCAACAGCCGACATCTGTCACGCACCACCCCAATGTCCCTGACGTGTTGCTCTACCCCTGGCCTCCTCCAGTGGTTGCTTCAACACCGGGTCGCAGCCCCTTCCCTCCCTGAAGACAGCGAGCAGTCGTGGGACGCTCAAGCTGCCTCCCCCCGGCTAGCCCTCCAGCAGCCCAAGCTCGCTGCTGAACACTGGTCGCTGGTGTTGCAAGCGTAAATCCAACCGCTGCACTGACGGGCTGGCACATCTCTTTTTCTGAAAGATGCTACCCTCTTGGACTTTGTTGATTCCACTGAGGTACTTAAAAGTTCCTATCATGTCCCCCCTCTCCCTCCTTTCCTCAAGGGTATACATATTAAGCTCCTTTAGTCTCTCCTCGTATAGCTTCTCTTACAGACCCTGCACCATTTTAGTTGCCCTCCTCTGGACTGACTCCATCCTGTCTATGTTCTTGCGGAGATGGGGTCTCCAGAACTGGATGCAGTACTCCAGATAGGGTCTCACCAACTGTCTGTACAGAGGGATAACAACTTCCTGTTTTCTGCTGGTGATGTCTGTCCCTAGTCATCTCAGTATCCCCCCAGCCCTCCCTACTGCCTTCTCACATTGCTTGCCAACCTTAAGGTCATTTGATATTATTACCCCCAGGTCCCTTTCCATTTTTGTTGTTACTATCTCCCACCCACCCCCATTGTGTAATCTTCGCCTGGGTTTTTGTTTCCCAGGTGCATTATTTTGCACTTCTTTGCACTGAATCCAAGCTGCCATACTTCTGACCATTCCTCCAGCCTTGCCAGGTCCCTTCTCTTCCTTTCCACGCCTCCTTATGCATCAACCCTGTTGCAGATATTTGTGTCATCTGCAAAGAGGCATACTTTTCCTTCCAGTCCCTCTGCAATGTCACTTATAAAGACATTAAAAAGGACTGGATCTAGTACTGAACCCTGCGGTACCAGACTAGTAACTCCACTTTCTTCAGAGTGGACTTGATTTACAATTACCTTCTGTGTCCTTTTGTCCAACCAGTGTTTTACCCAGGCTACCACCCTTTGGACCCACTCCCAGGCTGGTTAATTTGATCATTAATCTTTTGTGTGGGACTGTGTCAAATGCCTTGCTAAAGTCAAGGTAGACCATGTCCACAGCCCCTCCCTGGTCTACTACTTTGGTCACCCAGTCAAAGAAATCAATTAGATTCATCTGACATAACCTTCCCGCTGTGAACCATACTGCCTTGGGTCCTGTGCCCCACAGGCCTCTAGGTACTCAACAATTCTTTCCTTCAGAAGTGATTCCATCACTTTCCCTACCACAGAGGTCAAACTGACAGGTCTGTAGTTTCCTGCCTCTGTCTTTCTCCCAGTTTTGTGAAGGGAAATCACATCCACCTTCCTCCAGTCCTCAGGTACCACACCATCCTCCCATGATTTGTTAAAAAGGGTAGTCAGTGGTGTCACTAGTTCTCCCCTTAATTCTTTTAGAATTCTGGGGTGAATTCAGGCAGGCCCCATTGCTTTGTCCACCTTCAGTTTTAGGAGTTCTTTCAGAACCTTTTCTTCTGTGAAAGGACTGGGATCGACCCCCTTCCATCTAGAGTGCTTCTGTTAATTGGAATAGGCACCTCCCCAATCTCCTCTTTTGTGAATACTGAGCAGAAGTATTCATTCAGTATCCTTGCTTTTTCACTGTCACTCTCTGCCCACCCACTGTCCATTCTATTCAGCCTCATTATCCCTTCCTTTGTCTTTATTTTCTACCTGATGTACCTATAAAAGGTTTTATCCCCCTTCTTATCAGAGTTGGCTATCTTTTCCTCAGTTTGGGCCTTTGCTATTATGACTTCCCTTCCTGCTTCCTTCTGCCTTAACTGGTACAGTTCTCTGTCCTGCTCCTTCTGTGTTTCCTTATACTTCCTAAATGCTGTCTTTTTCTCCCTAACCTTCCGCGCCACCTCTTTTGAGAACCATAGTGGCTTTTCCTTTCATTTTGATTTATTTGCTTCACACAAAGGCTTGTTGCCTCTGTGATGGCAGTTGTGATGTTTCCCCATTGTTGCTCCACCCCTCCTTGTAGCCTGTTTGCTAGTGCTTTTCTAAGGCACTCTCCCATCTTGCCAAAGTCAGCCCTCCTGAAGTCCAGTACCCTCACTTTTGTATGGCTTGACTCTGTAGCCGAGTTTATCATGAACCACACTGTTTGGTGGTCATTTGTTCCCAGATGGCTACCCATTTCTAGATCTGAGATCCTCTCACTGTCCCCATTTGAGAGTATGAGGTTTAAGATTGCTCCCTTATGAGTGGGTTCCAAAACTAACTGTCTGAGGCATGCCACCTGTAGGGCATTGAGAATGGCCCTGCTCTTGAATGTGGCTGCAGCAGAGGTGCTCCAGTTAACATCAGCGTTCATATGTCAGGACCTCGTGCTCCCATCCTTCCACAGATGCACATATGTATGTAGCTCTGGAAACACAGGGACCTCTGGCCCCTGCACTTCCACATATTAAGGTATGAGCTGGCGTAGCGAAATTGCAACAAATAGTCATAATTGTGCCTTCTCAAATAATTTTCTCCCCAAATGTTCAACATAACCTTCTTAGAACCTCATCACATGTTCCCAATACAGTAAACTTTCAAATCCCCATCAAAATGCAATTTTGTGCAACTGTAACATTGTTTTTGCACCACAGTTGTGGAAAAACATTTTTGGTAGGAAGACCTGGTCTAATAACAATCTTTGGGATAGCATAGGATTAGAAATAAGGCCTCAAAATTCTACACGAGCACATCCAATGCAGCTACAGACTGAGAATTCAAGATTACAGAGAACACTGAATTGGTTTCACCAAAGGGTGGTGCACGAATGGAACAGGCTACTACTAGATGTGGTGGCCAGTGAAAGTACTCAGGCCTTTAAAAACAGACTGGATACATTTTATAATGAGAATGTTGTAAGGTGGTAGACCTATCGGATAGTAAAAAAGAAGGTGAGCTTACAGGATGCGAGTCTAATAGCTCTGTATATATCCTATGATTCCTATGAAAAATGACAACTGTACTGTCCATGAGGTGGTGTGGAAAAATGGCAATGCTAAAAATCTGGGGTGAAAATAAGAAAAATCGGCGAAGTTATGAGCGTGCGTAGAAGCTGCACAACACACGCTTATATCACAGTCATTTTTTGGAATTTCTTCACCAATGTTCAACGTCAGCATTTTGGGACCTCCCCTCATGAACAATGCAACTGTAATTTTGTTAATCCATCCCAAAAGTTGACTTCATGTAACGGTTGCACCATTCTGCGCCACAGGTTGAAAAAACATTCTGGGTAGGATGTGCAAAATAACAGCCATACTATTCATAAGGAGGCGTGAAAAATAGCAATGTTGAAAATCTGAAGTGAAATAATTAAAAATTGGCGAAGTTACGAGCATGCGTAGAAACTGTGCAATGCGTGCTTATAATGCTGTCATTTTTGGGGATTTGTTCACGAGATTTGCAACATGGGCTTTTTGGGACCCCACCTCATGAACAGTGGCACTGTTGTTTTATGACTCAGTCCCAAAAGGTGATTCCATGCAGCGAATGCGAAATCACCTTTTGAGGTTGAGAAACAAAATGACAGTGTCAGTGTTCACCAGTGGGTATGTGCAGCAGGACTCTGGAGTTGGGAGCCGGGGTGGGGTGCTTCTGAGGTTGGAGTGGGTGGTCAGGCCAGCGTCTACTCTGTGACGATGATTCGGAACACTGTGTGGCTGCATGAACCCACCTGCGTAGGGTCAGTTTGCTGTGTGCGGGGGGGGGGTGACTGCCTGGAGAGAGAAGTGTCAGCTGTGCTCAGCTCCGAGGCAAAAACAGTCTATGTCTGAACTTGTAGTCTGCTAGGCTGGGCCTCGCATTTGGGGGTGGGGTGGGGGTCTGTTCCCTAGCACCAGGGGTAAGTAACTTGTTAGCCCAGGGACACTAATTCAGAGCAAAAAATTAATCTGAGTGTGCTCAGGCTAGGCTAAGTGGGGATTTTTGTGGCTGAATCCCTCATGGGAAGTTCTCCAGTCCTGGTCTGGGGGGTGAGGGATGGAGGCAGCAGTCTGTCTCTGTGCCCTGCCAATGTGCATTTGTCTGCCCCCTTGGCACAAGTGGCCATTGTACAATGTGGAATTGGACGGGAGATTAACCACACTAGGACGAGGGTCCTGGACTTCAGGAGAGAAGGTTTTAAAGAAATGGGAGACTGCCTTAGGAAGTACCTTGAAGGGGGAGATAGCTGGGGGAGGTGGCACAATGGAAAAGATAAAAGACAACAAGGCAGTAGGCAAGGCTAGCTGGATGATGGGATGCATAGGGAGGGGCATTTCTAGCAGGAGAAGGGTGGTGGTGTTGCCTGTGTGTCGCTCACTTGGTTAGACCCCACCTGAAGTCCTATGTCCAATTCTGGAGGCTTTATCTCCACAAGGACATCAACAAGGTGGAAGCAGTCCAGAGGAGAGCTACCAAAATGGTGCAGGGGTTGTATGAGAAACCATATGTGGAGAGGCTGCAGGAGCTCAACATGTACTCCCTGGAGAAGAGGAGAGTGAGAGAGGACATGCTTGAGACCTATAAGTACCTCATGGGGGTGAACAGGGTGTAGCAGGGGAGTGGCAGTTCAATGCCCCTGATCCATCCCTTCAGGAAAGAATCTGTGACATGGGGGAGGGAAGAGACAGTGGAGTGAACTTTATGAAAATCTGACTGGAAGGGAGAGAGAATACTGGAGGAGAAGAGGAAGGCGCAAGTTTCTTCTGGAGTTTAGCCAGTTTATTGAGGATTGATAGGGCAGTAGTTTCCTGGGGAAGAGGAGTTGCCCCCTTTGTGGAGAGGGAGGATCTTGTACTGCTTCCATGCATGGGAAACTGAGCCGATGAGGATGTTAAGGGGCAGGAAATAGCAGGAACCGAGAAGTACAGGAGTTTGGGTGTAGACCATAAGTACTATGCCCTTTAGCAGGGTTAAGTGAGAAAAGGGCAGAGAAGGTGGAGGAGGGAGTGATAGAGATGAAAAAGGAGTGACGGGGAGAGGTTGCGAAAGAGGCTGAAGGGGAAGAGTGAGGTGGAGGAAGAGAGAGAGAGTGGGAGTACAAATGGTAAAAAGTGATTACGATAGCAACAGACCCATAATTGTGAGAAGTAGTGGAGCCCCCCATCTTTAGAATGGGGTGTTTAGCTGAGTTGAGGAGGTGAAAGTGGAGTTTTTTCTGGAGTTTGGATGCAAAGTAGTTGACCTTAGCTTCCTTGGTAGCCCTTTATGCTGGCATTTTGGAGTTGTTTGTACTGTGCCTGCATAGGACCTCAGGGGAACCAGAGGACTTGTGGAAGCACCAGATAAAGTTGGCTTCCCTAATCACAGTGATTAGTGTGGCACGTGGACAGCTGGTTCTGATTTCAATATATTTTTTCTGCAATGTAAAATATGTAAGGGAGTGTCTATCAGGAGAAAATACTGTCTTGCTGAAATTGATACATCAACCCCCCGGATAAGTTCAAAGGACAGGAGGTAGCTTAAACTGCAGATATCTGAAATGCAATTACTTTGTTTTCTTTGAAGCCCAGGAAATAAAATATCCATTCATGACGTCCTCAGGGAAATCCTTTGATTTGCACTAGGTGTCATAAAGGAAGGAGAATATGCATGTGTTGGGGTGTCTTCCAAGATAGCCAGTAATTACATCAAAGAGACTTTGATGTCTGTGTGAAACAGATCACAGACTCGTTCAAGAAGTCTAATATGCATGTGTTGGGGGGGTGTCATCTAAGGATGCTAGAATTACATCAAAGAGGCTTTGATGTCTGTGTGAAGCAGATCACAGACCGGTTTTGGCAAGTCACATGAAGAGAGGAGATTCATTTATGTCACCTATTATTTTTTAAATATCTTAGTAGGACATCCTGCGTTATAAAATATAAATCTTAATACACCAAGGCGGAGTTAGGTGACCTCAGAGAGAAGGCCGGCTCAAGACTACTTTTAAATATACCGAGCAGACCTTACACAGAGACATTATTTTCTGACTGAGAAAAGAGGAACAACAAAGCACTGAAAGATTAAGAAGTAAGGAGACCTTAGATAAGACCAGTCTGAGTGTATGTGTTGTAGGAATTTGCACTTTTAAGCCTGTTTTGTTTTTAAGGCTGTATGTGTTGCTTGTTCTGTATTTTACTGCTTTCCTATTTTACCTATTTTAAAGTAAAGATATGTATTTTAAAAACAGAAACTGCCTGGTGTATCTTGAAACTTCTTTTTATATAAGTGAAGCTTAGATGGTTATAGTTGACACTGTGTATGGGCTTATTGTGATACCAAACTGGGAAACAGATAAGAGTTCTGTAGGTCTTGCATAGAGTTCTAAGGGTTCATTTTGTTATACCTGGTTAGGTGCCCGTAGGCAAAGATATCTGGCCCCCCGAAGAGAGAATGATCTGAGCCTGACAATTGGGTATGTTAACAAGAGGTTATCAGTTTGAATCCCTCCAGAACTTGGGACAAAGGTGACTCGAGCCCACAAAACAGACAAGAGGGTTACCTTGTTCTGTTAACTGTTCACAGTTCTACGCTCAGAGGTTGGCAGTTTGGGAGTAGAGGGCTGACCTGCTGAGTGGGTTTGTGATGATTAGCACTGCACAGACGTAGGAAAAGTGGGACTTATGGACATGTAACCACCTGAGGATGGCATGTTTGTCCCAGTTGTTGGAGAATTTAGAGTGGAAGAGGGAGAGGGCATCATCTGTAGCAGAGGATTTAGTGAGGGTGGCCAATCAACATCCCAGAGGGAAGGCAGGCTGAGGGACCTGAAAGACCTAGCCCAGATATATTTAGGTTATATAATTTTATGGACACAGTAGACCATGTGGTGGCCACTGAGAAGGTCCTGTAGGGTGTCAGCTGAGATGATGCAGTGAGAATGAGAGGAGAGTGTCCAGTCAATAAGAGTAGGGTTGTCAGAGTGCAGATTCTGTCGAGTGGGCTTTGAGATGAGCTGTGAGAGATAGAGGGAATTTATTTTCTGTGTGAGCAGTTTGTTGGAGGGGTAGAACCAATTGATATTGAAGTTGTCTAGATTCTGGAGCTCCCCTGAGGAGAAGCAGTTAATGAGGGGAGAGAGAATATCCAGGTGAGTGTCAGGTTTGGCCCAGGGGAGAGGTAGATCCTGCCAACAGATATAGTAAGAGAGGAGGGGAGAGCTTGCATAGGAAAGGAAGGGATGGTAGACTGATGCACTGCATTGTAATTGAAGCTCAGATGTGTGTAGAAAGCCATGCCATCCCCTTTCTTTCCATGGTCCTTTCTGTGGACAGCATAGCTTGGGATGCAGGTGTTGCAGTCGCTGACCCAAGCTGAAAGCCAGTATTCAGTGATAACGAGGATACCAGGCAGGTGCTGCAGCACCAACAGCCTAAGCTGGTCCAACATAGGAAGGAAGCTGTGGACAGTTAGGTGGAAAATACCAAGTACCACGGGGATGTGGGAAGGAAAAGGGAGTGCCAGGATTTAGCTCAACATTTCCAGACAGCAAGAGCAGAAGGGTGACGATGAGCTTAATGACATAGGATTTCGTCGCTGGGGGAGGAAAGAAAATAAGTCACAGCAGGAGCTTTGGGAGGTTAAGGCATGGGGAATGGAGGAGGCTGGGATGAATAATAGAAGGGGTGATGGAGAAGTTGAATGGGAATATCCATCTACTTTGCTCCACGTTTACTATTGTATGTGGGGTTCAGTTCCCTGCTATAAATTAGCCCCCTAAACTGTCATTCCGTACCTTAAATAAAAAACTGCAGTCTCTGTAAATTCAGCCATCCACCCCGCCCCCATTTCATGTTGCAGCCTATCCATTAATCTTCTGAGGCTGACAACATCATGGGGATAGCTGTGGGAACTTCAGTGAAGCCAGTCATGGAACCAGAGCATGTTGACACTCCGAGACATCTGATGCTGGTAACAAGCTGAGCCACAACCAAATAGATCAGTTCTTGGCTTCAGGGAAACATGTTACTGGTGCCATATGTATTGGCGAGTAGCACTGGGCTCCGAAACCAGCTGTGGAGGATTATAGTACATGCTGTGATATGAAATGGAGGGAGCAGGTGGCTGGATCACTAGTTTTACAGAGGGTGTCGTTTTTTATTTGAAGCATAGAATAATATGTTGTAGTGCTAGTTTCTAACAGATGATGTAGCCCCACATAGTGATTATAAGTCCGGGTAGATGGATGTTCCTTTTTAAATTTCAGCTGGCCCTTATGTAAACTAATTATACGGACATTAAATCCATTTGTAAGAATATGCAAATAGGTCCCGATGAAGTGGGCATTACTGTGAGGTAATGGACTGTGTCAGGAATCAAACTTTATAAGGCTAAGCCGAGGAGCATTTTAATGTATTGATTGGTCCATTACTTTATGGTAATATCCTGCCTCGAAGAGTCTTATTGCTGCTATAAATCATAGGGGGAAAACTAAATAAGCTTTATCTTTCTGTTAAGATAAAACTTAAAATTATTCCAGCCTTTCTCCCTTGCACATTTTATCAGTGTCAGTATTCCAGTTCTAAGGACACGATATCATGACTGCTGAAACAGGATTCTGACTGACGGAAATAGAGCCAAGGACTTAGAATTTTAAATAATCAGGCAGTACTTCTGACAGTTATTACTTTATTTTGTGCTTATCCCAGTGAAGGTCTTTGCAAAGATTCTGTTTGTGCAAGTTGGTTTTGTTTTAAAAAATATTACAACATTTATTCAAAACCAAGTGACTCTTAACCTATTAGTCCTCCATGGTCTCTGATAAGAGAAGCATACTTGAAAATCCACTCATAGTGATGAAGACTTCATAGCGTGTCTATGTTGTTGTAATGAGTTGCTGTGTGTGGCATTTTAATTGTTCTATGCATTTCCAAGCTCTTCTTTTTTGCTATGATTGCACCAAAACAAATAAATGAAGTGGCTTGCTGTTATGTTGTAAATGCTTCATCACAAGAGGATTATGGAGTGTGCTTCTCTCTCCTGAGTTCATGAAGGACTAGGAGGTAAGGAGCAGTTCGCTTTAAGGTGAGACGTTTAATGCTCTTGCAGCTTTATATTTAAGTGGACTGTATTAAAACTTCTTGCATGTGCTCGTCTGTTCTTCCTAGTATAAGCAGTGACACGAAGTATACATGCTGTTAGAGCATTGTCTGCATGTATGGGATCTGATCAGATTGATTTAAATAACTAGCATCTAGCTTTTGACAAAGAAATGTAGCAACTAGTATACAGTGATCTGTTCCCTTCCTCAGCCTTGGCCCTTCAGCATCAGTTAAGTAGCACCTTTCAATTGATTGAAATAAGTCAGTGAAGCTCTGGTCCTGACTCATGTTGGCACCATGAAGTATCTAGAAGGAGTACTCCACTCCCTGTCTGCTCTGCTCTTGAGAAGTTGTCTTCTCTTGTAACAGGGCATTATTGGGAAGTCTAGGAGAGAGTCCCGCGATAGGCTCAACGCCGTCACGTGGTGCAGGACCAACACGGCATTGTGAGCCGATAATGCCGTGTTGCTGTCCTGGGAAGCGCGTTCACAAGTCCCAACATTATTTTCCTTAATGCCGTGTGAAGTTAGCTCCGGAGCTGCGAAGATCAACACGGCATTATGAGAAATAATGCCGTGTTGAGTCGTGAACGCTTCCGTAGCACAGCAACACGGCATTATTGGCTCACAATGCCGTGTTGCTCCTGCACCACGTGACGGCGTTGCGCCTATCGCGGGCGCCGTCATAGAGCCTTCAGTACAATAAGAGTAAACTGTATGGAGATTGCCTCCGCCTCCGCCGCCTTTTGCACTGTGATCGTCCTAGTAGACATCGCGCTTGTCCTCAGCTATAAAGACATCATGGTGGAGGCGCTCATCAATGATACTGCCCGCTGGGGTTGAACCCTCGGCTTCAGCCTTGTGCAACAACGCCTCTCAGCGGGCATTAACTCCGCAGACGCCTCCTCTGCCGGTGATTAATGCTTACATGTCTGCTCATGCACCTAATATACTTTTCTCTTTTTGTCCACACCTATGCACCTTGCAGCACTGTACTAGGTGAAGCACACTGCTCCCTGACTTGTGGATGGCAGCTTATTTTATTTGTTTTCACTAGTTAAACTGTATTTGCACTTCTGCTGTATTCCGCAATTCCTGTGTTGCACATGTATTACCTATAGAGATGAATGTTTGAACTATAAATGCTACTACAAATTTTCTGTAAATTGTAAACCGTGAGTGTACAATTCCACTTGTGTAAAGGGTGTATAGTTACAGTAAACTATATTGTAATTTTTTCTTAATCTTGTTTATTGTCATGTTTACATAACTGACATTGTAATACATTTGAGAAATACACTGGTGTATAGATTGTCACAGTTGATACATAGATGTGGGATACATTAGGAATCGGTACACTCCCGAAATTATTACAGTTCAGTGTAAATCCTACCTACCATTCGTCATGATAATTTCATTGTAGTATTTTATTTTTCTCAAGCTATCATAACAAGAACAAAACTCATAAACTGTAACCAACTGAGGAGAGTGATTAAAAGGACATGTATATTTTCCTGTTCTAGTTATATCCTACATTACATGTTTTGTAATGCATGATTATTGGGGGCTTATCTTTATACAGTTCCCATCTAGTTCACCTATTCATGTATTGTTCATTTCTGTGATTGATTGCATAGGTCATTCGTTCCATTCCTTGTACCCTGTCCACTAATAACACCCAATCCTGTACCTCCGGCGATATTTTTAGAAGCCATTTTCTGGTTATCACTTTCATGGCAGTGATGTACAGAATTGCCCATAAGAGTACTTTCTCTCCTTTTCCTTCAGGTCTCTAGGAATTAGCCCTGGTACCAAGTGCCCTGGACCCATCTCGGCTACTATACCAAGAATTCCCAGTATGTGTTGCCTGATATTTTGCCAGAAAACCTCAATGGATGGGCAGAACCCAAAAATATGTGCCTGATCTGCCTCTAAGCATCCGCACTCTCTCCAACATGTACCTTTCCGTACTTTACCCATCCTAGCCTGTCTGACTGGTGTCAGGAAATATCTCATTTTAATTTTCCAAGCAAACTCTTGCCGTGTGGGTGAGGATGTGGTCCTCCAACTACCCTGAAATATGCTATGCCAGTTATGGGTGTCAAGCATCTTTCCGATCTCCCTTTCCCACTTATGTTGTAAGGGCTGTGAGCTGTGTGCCCTGTCCATTAACCCCATTCCAATACAGCATTGTTATAGCTCCCTTACTATGTGGAGAGGCCCAGATTGCTTCATATACTGCTGGATATGGCCTGGGGTCTTCATATACACCCACACTGCGTATTTTAGTTTGAATGTAATCCCTCAATTGATAATAGGAAATCCGGTCAGTGTCTGACCAGCAATATCTCGTCTTGGCTACTTCAAAAGATATAGTGGATTGCCCCTGTAGTAATTGACAGTAAGCTTGAATCCCTCTATTTTCCTGCTTCTGAAACCAGTGGTATTGTCTGGATGGTAGAAATGCCTCATCATGTGACCACCACTTGTATTTCCAATTTTATTCAGCCATATAACCCTTACCACTTCCTCCCAGCCAACCCCTTAGTGTCACCTCTACAGGTTTTGGAACTTCTGTGGTGGATATATATATATATGATAGTGCATGGGAATTCTACATTAGGGCACCCAGTAATGGACCTTCAATTTGTTCCAACTCCACCTGTTGCCACTGGGCTTTATACGTGGGGTGCGCTCATAGTAATGCAATTTGCATTTGTGTGGTTGCTCAGTAAGCTTGTAAATTTGGGCATGCCCGACCCCCATCCTGTTTTGCTAGATATAGCGTGTTTCTGGATATCCTTGGGTTCCTACCAGCCCAAAGAAATTTCATTATTCTACCCTGCCAGTCCGTCATTGTCTTTTGGGGGATCAGGCAAGGTACACTTTGAAATAAATACATAAGCCGTGGTAGAATATTAGTTTTTAGGGGTCTGTAATCTAGAGGAAAAAAAGGTAGGGGCATACAGTCCCACCATTGCATGTCGGCTTTAATGTTTGCTATAAGTGGGGGATAGTTATCCAAAAATAAAGTATCTGGATCCTTACCCAGCCGTACTCCCAGGTATTTTATGTGAACGCAGTCCCATTCCATAAAAGGGTTCAGTATAGATTGCAAATAAAAGTGGGGACAATGGGCATCCCTGTTGGGTACCCCTTGCCAGTCTAAAGCCATGTGAAATATGTTGATTGGCCCTAATATGAGCTGATGCAGCAGAGTATAACTTAAATAGAAAGTCTATAAAAAGGGAGGGGAAACTGAAGCCTGCCAGGGTGCCGCGCAGGTAGGCCCAGGATACCTGGTCGAAATCTTTTTCTGCGTCTAGACTCATTAAATAGGTTGGTTGGGGGTGCTTTTTCAAATGGTCTATAATGTCTACTAACCACCTTACATTGTCCATCATTTGCCTACCCAGCACAAAACCAGTTTGGTCAAGGTGAATTATGTCTGGGAGTATTCCCTCCAATCTCCTAGCCAATATCCCTGTGAGAATTTTTTAATCTGTATTTAATATTGAGATCGGTTGGTATGACAAACATACTGTGGGGTCCCTGGCAGGCTTCGGTATAACAGAGATGATAGCTTGCAGCCATGAAAGTGCAACAGAACCCTTTTCCCTCCACACATGGTTATATGCCCGGAGTAACACAGGAGACACATCGTCTCTGAATTGTTTAAAAAATTAATTCAGCAAGCTGTCTGTTCCTTGAGCCTTTTAATTTCTGATTGCAGTTCCCCCAAGCTCACTGTAGAGGTCAGCAAAGTTTTCTGAGTCTCCGTTAGCTTGGGCAACTGCAAGGGAACCAGAAATCTCTCCACCCTCTCCTGTGTTGGCACTGCTGCCCCTGAGTATAGACCTGTATAAAAATCCTTAAAAGTGTCCGCTATCTCTTCCACCCTATACTTCCAGACTTTAGTCTTGGGGTCTAATATCTTTGGTATGCGGGCTTTTACACTGTATTGACGCAGCCTGCTAGTCAGAAGTCTTGGAGCCCTTAGGGGCCCCCCTCATAAAATCTGTGCCTCATATATAGTCCTTTTTGTTCCACGTTGTAGTCCAATATCCCTAGGAGTTCCTTCTTGTATTCTGTTAACAATTTTCCTCTTTCTTTGTCCATTTTTAACTGTTGTTGCTCTAATTCTCTAGTCTGTGATTGCAGCTGTATTACCTTTTTATCACTTTGTTTTTTTTTAATCTCATAGAGATTTCTATGGACTTGCCCTTCACTATAGTCCCTTAATAGTGTCCCAGAGACTACCCAGGGAAACTTTGTTGGTGTCATTATCTCTAACCGCCTGTTCGATGGTCTCCCTGATTGTCTCTTATAAGTCCTTGTTCTGTATTAAAGAAATATTTAACCTCCAAAATGTTGTACGCTGTATGGGCCCTATTGCTAAGCTCATATGTATTGGTGCACGGTCAGACAAAGTTATGTCTCCTATCCACACTGACCTACAAACCCCCAAGGAATCCCTCGGAACCAAGAAGTAGTCTAATCTTGAGTAAGACTGGTGTGCCTGAGAGAAAAAAAGTATATTGCCTGCTCACCTTATGCATACTCCTTCAGGTATCTATTAGCCCCAGTTCCCCTATCAGTTTTGATACTCTTTTAGCCACCACATTTTCTTTCCTGACTACTTGAGCAGAGGAGTCTTTTGCTGGAGTTAGCTTAAAATTTAAGTCCCCCCACACTATTAAATGTCATTCTGCCCATTCTGAGAGTTTCAGTAGTAGTTCCTGTTAAAAAAAAAAAAAAAAAGGAAAGTCCGATTGGGAGGGGGGGCATACACTGCAACCAGAGAGACTATGGCACTATTGTATCGTCCCTTCTTACCCACGCATCTCCCTTCTTTATCCTCTAAGGTGGTTCTGTTAGGAATCAGAATCGCTGTGCCCCTCCGTCTCCCCCTCCTGTATGTGGCTGCCTGAACCGTGTGGTACCCAAATTTCTTCAATTTCTCATGTTCCTCCTTACTCAAATGGGTTTCTTGCAGCATTATAAATGCTGCCCCCGCTTTATACAAGAAGGACATGATCTGATTTCTTTTAATGGGGTGTGTTAACCCATTCACATTGTATGACACCACCACTGCTTCTGTGTTAGCCATTGTTATGTTGCCAATTTGTGCCCAGTGTGAACTCACCCTTCCTTTGTTCTCCTTCGGTTCCTGCCCCACAAATCCTTATGTTGTCTCCCATCCCTCTAGTGTCACTCTCTCCTCATATAACAACATATTAAGTCAAAAATTATAGTAATATACTGTAACAGTAACATAGGTAAGTGTAATGAACCAAACTGTGTAACTTGCTTCCACAAGTGAAGCTACCTAGTACCAAAGTCTGGTAGCTCTAACTCCAGCCCACTCCCAATTTAGGGGATGTGGCTAGAACAAGGAGATTTTGTCACCACTTCCTAGGTGATACTCCTCAAAAGCCCCTTGAGATGTTGTCTGGGCTCAGATAACTAGCTGCACTGTCTGTGCAGGCAGATGTGACGCTACTATACCCCTTTCATGTCAGCAGGTATTTTCCAGTCACTACGTTTAAATGAGAACCCCCCCTCACCCTAAATCTCTTAAGGTGTAAAGATAGCTGCTTAGAAAGCCCACCTTATTCAAAATTATAAGCCCCTGCAAATTAAAGTTGGAAAAAACAAATTACGAAGTCCAAAACGTATATCAGAGTGCTTTTCCTGTATATAATAAAATAAACCCTTTTTCATAATGTTCTTAAACGTTCTGGGATGTCCATTTGTGTTTTACGTTCTGTTTATGGGCTGTCTTTTTGTCCAGCTCAACTGTAAGTAGGCTATAGTTCAATGGTCCTTTTTTATTAAACCATAGAGCAATCAAATTAGTGCCCCAGGTGTGGCACATGACCGATTTTACTACTACTACTACACTCCGTTTTCGGAGCCTAGACCACAGTTCTTGATGTAGGGAAAGAGAAAGAAAAAACAAATCGGAGATCATTAAAGTTCCATATTTCCTGCCACGATCAGGGTGAGAGACCGCTTGTCCCTCAAACAAACCCCTTCTAGGCCATCGCAAACTGGATACGAGCATTTAACCAACTGAAGTGCCAAAAATTACCAGCCTCAGTCCTGAGTGTCTGTATTTTGCCTCCTTGAGTTGTCCTGGATCTACTGCACGAGTGCTCTGAGTGCTTGTAGGAATCCAACTGATGATGTTTGATCACCGCGTCCCTGTCTCCTTCTGTTATAGACGACCACTCAGTCAGAGCTCTGGTCCAAGGTTTTCTGGGAGTTTGAGCTTTTTACTTTGTCTGGGACCAATTCAAGTAGGCCTCTCTCTCCACCAAGGCCCTCCTGGTTTTCTCAGTCGACTCGTACATCTTTACCCCCTCAGGCCAAAAGATTTGCATCCTTGCAGGATAGGGGGTATGGAAACTGACCCCCTTCAGCTTCAACCGTTTGATAACTTCAGTTTACTGTGACCTTTGCCACTGAATCTCTGGAGGGTAATCATGGTCAAAATACAGATGGGAGGAGAGGTATGTAACCTCCTTCGTATTGCAGCCTTTGGTAAGGAGTTCCTCTTTCACCCTGTGTCTGTTAAATTTTATTATATTCGAGCGTGGCCTCGCTCCTGTCTCAGTTGGCATGGGCTACAACGCTCGATACCCAGTTCATGACCGCTGGTAGCTGCATGACATCCATCAGCAAATCAGACATAAAGTTTATCATTTTGCCAGTCTCTGAGCCCTCTGGTAATCCATACAGTCCGATGTTCTCTTTCCTCGATCTACTTTCCAGGTTGCTACATCTATCATGTAGCTGTGCAGTTTGCTGTGTGAGGACCTTCAGTGCGAGTCCCAGCTGATCAGCTTTACCCTCCACAGCTCCTACTCTGCCCTCCATGTTCTCCACCCAACCTTCAAGACCCATGAGCTTCTGATGGAGAGAGTCTGATTGTCGGTTTTCTTCTCTCATTTCTTTAAGCTCATTAAAAAGCTTCTTGAATCTAGAGCGCGATAGCCTGTCCTCTTCATCCTCCGTGTCTGCCATGCTGTTCAGTGATCGGTTAAGTCTTGCTCTGCGCTCTGTCTGACTCAATCCTCCTGCATCCACGTTTTTCTGGTCCGCTTTATACCGGGATTTGTTCTGTCACTCTTTAGTACATGCATTAGTAGCCATTTTAGTGTGTTTTTGTGGCTGATTAACTATATTTTATCAGAATTTCGGGCTTTGGGGGAGAGCTCTAAGTTCAGTGCCCTGCTTGACGGCTCTGTGATATCACCGAAAGTCTATATTGTAGATTGTAAGTGCAAATTGACATTGTCAGTGGCTCAGTAGGTAGCACACTCGCCTCTGAGGCCAGGAGATCAGAGGGCTGTGGGTTCAGTTCCCACATCTGGCACTTGGGTTAGTATCCCAGTACTGACACTGTAGTGCAGCATGAGAGGGGTGCTGCACTTCTGAGGTGCCGTCTTTCGGATGAGACATTAAACCAGGTCCCATCTGCCTGGATTGGTGGTAGTTCAGGCGGATGTTAAAGATCCCATGGCACTTATCGAAAAGAGTAGGGGAATTTCCCCGGTGTCCTGGCCAAATTTCCCTCATTCACTAAAAATGCCACCAACAGTTTCATCTGGTTCAAGGTCAGTTGGCACTCATCTGTATCCCCCTCCCCCGGGTCGTGCCCGAAAATAGGCAGGATTTGTCTAGTGCACTTACCCGGTCAACAACAAATAAATAAATAGAAATAAATTCTCCCCTGTACAGTACCATACCTCTCAACCTCTCAGCATTAACATGCATAGCACTGGCCTTCAAAATTCAGAGCAGATGGCTCTGACCTAAGAAGGGTCTTGATAGTCAAGCAGTGACCTTCATTAAATTCACTGTAACAATTAATAGGCATAAAAAGTAAATATTACCCCCACTGACCTTGGTGGGATGCGCTGCTGCGCTATTCCTGGGCACTTGTCATTACGTGCCTGAGCCTAGGGATGGATCACAGCAATTTGGAAGTGGAAGGGATCGGCTTGCCGCCTTGTTGGAGCCAAAATATGTTCCCTTCCCACCCCATACTAGCATTAAAGAAAATCATAAGACTTAGTGAGACAATCACCAGCATACACTGTCAGGATATGTAAGTAGTGCCACAGTCTTGGAAAATTCCTGTAAGGATAGCGCAAGTGGATTTAACTCCATTTACTCTACTACTGTTTTCCCACCTTAAACTTCTTTCCTAGGATGTACGGTAGTTGAGCAGGCTTAGAGACTGCTTCAGATTTGATGGAAGACTAGATGTTGATGGTAGAAAAAAGCCCAGGGACCATCGAGTCTGCCCAGTACCTGCCTGCATCTGCACCCAGCCTAATGCTGGACTGGAGACAGTCTACAGTACCAATGGCCCTGACTGCATTTCAGCACCCCGCTCCCTAGTCCATTCATTCCTTTACCTCGACTGCCTCCCTTCCACCTGTGGTTTGGATTACTCTCCAGTGTTTATCCCGCCTGTGTTTACATAGAAACATAGGTACATGGAAGTTGTCAGCAGATAAGGACCTCTTAGCCCACCTAGTCTGCCCTATCGATCCCCTACCTGTTGTGATACCTGATGCTGTACTTGAACTCCGGAACACCACCCTCTGGCTTCCAGGATACCCATGTGTCTGTCCTATGCATTTTTAAATCCCATGACTGTTTTAAACCCTCACCACCTCTTCTGGGATACCATTCCAAGCGTCCACCACCCTCTCTGTAAAAAAGTACTTCCTCGCGTTACCCTTGAGCCTTCCCCCCTCCAACTTTATACCATGCCCCCTTGTCCTTGGGCATCTCCTATCCCAGAAGATGCTCCCTGCCTATACTCTGTTTGCACCACTGAGGTATTTGAGTGTCTCTATCATATCCCCCCCCCTTACCTTTAGGGAATACATATTCATGCCCTTTAGTCTTTCATCCTAGGTCTTCCCATGTAGGCCTTGCACCATTTTAGTTGCACTACTCTGCACTGCCTCCACCCTGCCTATGCCCTTTCTGAGATGGAGCCTCCAGACTGCACGCAGTACTTGAGGTGGGGTCTCACCAGTATCTTATACAGGAGTATTATTACCTCCCTCTTTCTACTGGTGATACCCCTCCCTGTGCATCTGAGCATTCGGCTAGCTTTTACTACCACCCTGTCACACTGTCTAGCCATCTTTAAGTCATCTGAGATGATAATTTCCAGGCCCCTTTCCTGCTTCGTGACTGTCAGTATGTCCACTCCCAGTTCATGTGTTGTCCCTGGGTTCTTGTGCCCTATATGCATGATTTTGCACTTCTTTTGCATTGAATCCCAGATGTCAGTTTGAAACTGGTGATGGACTCCCCACCAATCACTTCTTCTGGCAGTGCATTCAACTTCTCCACAATCCTTTCTGTAAAGAAACATTTCCTTACATTCCTCCTAAAGCTTCCTCCCACCACCCCCCAACTGGTTTCTATCTATGGTCTCTTATTACCTTGCCCTCACTTCTTGTGAACAGGGCATTGCTGCCCACTTTATTAATATACTTAGGTACTTAAAGGAGTCTATTATGCCCCCTTTTCCTCCTTCCTGACCTCTAATGTGAGTGGCTGTGTTTGTGAGGAGCTTCCAGAGCTAAGTGCTATTTACAATATTGTGAAAGAAGACATTGTTCTTTTCAGTAAGGTGTAACATTTATTTGATAGATGCTGGTTGGGAGTCGGGACAGTCATCACATTTCTTTTGTGATTGGTTAAATCTGATATAGTTCATTATATTACTATATTTGTAAAGTTTCTGTGCATGCCTTATGTGGTATCTGATCTTGAGGACCTAGGTGTCATTTCTCAGAATTTTGCCTGCTTTGGTGGCTGTGTTTTGTTGTATTAAGTCTATCTAGAGATGTATGCCTAATACACAGTAGTACATCAGATTTTATTGATCCTTTTCTGATTTTTTTTTTGTGTTATATCTTTTAGATTTGCTTATTATGTTTGCTTGCACACATGTGCAAGAAACAGTACCATCATTCGAGTTTTTGAAGGTGTGGCAGCCGTCTTCCAATTCAGTAAGTGTGTTTGCAGGCGCGGCCCCAGTTCTCCAATGAACGCCGCAGCTGTCTATGACAGCAGTTGAAAATGCAGTGCCGTACAGTTGAAAGGGAGAGCTCCGCTTCAGTGAGCAGAGCTCCCCTCCCCCTCATGCACGCATGCACATTGCGTGCTCATGCGCCCCCACGACACACACTGTATGTCCGGATAAGGGTGCCCAATCCTCATCGGCTCCACTGCCCCCCAAACAGCCCTGCAGTTGCCACGCTGGAGCCCATCCTAGCCTGGCAAACGCCCTGCATCGTCAGCCTTCCAGCTGCCACGCTGGGAGCCCACCCCAGCGTGGCAAATGTCCCGCGTCATCCAAGAAAACTACCTGTAAACAAAAAAAAGTTCCCTTGGCAGGCTCTGCAGTCTCCCTGCCCACCTGCGCCCACCCTCTGCGCACTCTACCTCCCCACACCCCCACCTGACCCCATACTTACCTCCGGAGCTCGGCACGGTGATCTTCGGTGGACTGGGAACACATCTGGACTCTTCAAATCCGACCGCGAACTGAGGAAATGCCGGTATGCTACATAATGCAGTAAATAGGGTTCTAGGGACATGGATATGTTGTTCATCCACACTTTCTGGCAGGTATCCTTGCCGCTTTAATTCTTGCCGGAAGGTCTTCAAGCTGGCTCCTCCCATCCAGCCGGGTGGTAAAAGTCTCGGCTCCGCCCCATGACGCCAGATCTTCCTTACCGCTTGGAAGCTCAGGTTCCCTCCTTAACGCTCTGTGTCTTAGACTGGATCCTAACTCTTCGGTTAGTCCGAAATTGGTTTTGAAGTTTTCTAAACTTAGGTCTTCATCTTCCCTCATGGCTGCGATGGACAAATCTGTTCCCAGCTTTCGGAGGTGCTCTTGCGGGCAGAAAATGTCCAGGACGGATCCGCACTCCACGTGCGTCTACTGCCTAGGCCTAGATCACACCCGCAGGCCTGAAGCCAGCCGCCTCTTTCGGCCAACGTTGGACGACCGCACGCCGATTGAAGCTCGCCACGAGAAATGCTCACTGCAAAATCTAAAGAGGCTCGCTGAGCGGTGTCCGCGGCGGCTGGCTCAGCTGAGCAGCTTGAGCAGTTGATCGCCCTCGAGGAGGAGGAGGCCCAGGCCGCATCTTCCTCCTCCTCGGCTGCGGCATTTATCCCGCTCTCTCTGAGTTCCTCATATACGGCTTCATCCAAGGAGCTTTGTCAGTCCCTTTCCACGAAAGGAGAGGGGCCTTCGGGACATTCTTCTCGGCCCAAGAAAAAGGAGTCGAAGGTAAGTCCCACCATTGGTGTCGTGGGAGGAGAGGTCCCCTTCCTGGGCAGACCGACCCGTCGACTTGATCGGAGGTTGCGGCTGAGGCAGCTGGCTTCACGGTGCCCCGGCCAGGCCAGCCTGCCGAGACTCCCGTTGACAAAGTCGAGATTTTTCTCGATCTGTTAGACGGGCTGTCGACTGGAGAAGCTGACAACCCTCCTTCACCGGTTCCCCTGGTGGATACCGAGGATCTGCCTGTGCTCTCTGGGCGCAGTCCATGCTGGGGCAAGTGTTCGAGTTTAGGGAAGAGCGGGTGTCCCCGGCCTTCCCAGACCCACCCTCGGTCCCTCCAGTCCTTCGGACCCTTCTCGGTCCAACCGCTCCTGCCGACATCGGCGGTCTCGGTCCTCACATTGAAGTAAACGGCGACGTTGTTCGTCTCGTCCTCCTCCTCGGGTGAGGAGAGACTGCGACGCAAGTTGCGCCAGCGCTACGAGGACCTTATGTGGCAGCAGTTGCTGCTGTCTGGGCCTAAGCCGACCCCGGCCAAGACCCCGGCCATCAAGTGGCTGTCACCTGAACGTCCGAAGCAACCACTCGTTCCAGTCGAGTTGCCTGCTCCAAGGCCGGTTGCTCGGCCGAAACCAGCTGCTCCACCGATTGTGGTGGAACCTCCGCCTCCACAACCGAAGTCGGGGGCACTGACCAAGAATTCTCGGTCGGGTCACAGCTTGCCCCACAGGTTGTCGATCACCCTCACTCCCGACCGTCCCCAGCAGGTGGAGGCTGGCTCAGGGCCGAGGCAGCTCTTCGCAGACCCTTCAGAATCCGACAACGATTCCTCCCTGTTCTCCAGACAGTTCGATCTGGAGTCCTCCGGGGGGCCAGTCTGTGGACGATAGCCCATCGTCCTTCTTGGGTCTGCTTCGACTCATCTCAGAGTCCACCAGGATGCAGCTCGAGCCCATGTCCAAACGGGCCAAGTATCCCCTGACGGAGATTCTGGACCGAGGGGATTCTCCCACGGAGGCCTTTCTGGTGGCTGAGGCCATTGTCGGCCCAGCCTTGAGCTTTGCAGCGCCTGCTTCCTGTCCTGCGCCCGGCCAAGATGGCCAGGAAGTATGCAGTCCCCACCGCTCTTTGCCCGTTTTCGGAACACCTTCTGCCGAGGGGTTAGTTACTGACAGCGTTTTCTGGCGTTCCCGTAACGCTCGGGATGTGGATAAGCCCCCCACAAAGAGTCCAAAATGCTGGACTTTGCCGGGCACAAGGTGTACGCTGCGTCCTCTCTCGGCCTCCAACAGGCCAGCTCGGCCGTGCTGATGGCACACTTCTCCCACGCCCTCATGGGCTCCCTGGATGAGGTTGTTCCTCATCTCCCGCCTGACCTGCAGACCACGGTCCGCCAGGTGCGGGACCAGGGTAGGGCGGTGGCGAAGCAGCAGCTCCAGACTGCTCTGGACATAGGTGATTCCTGTGCCAGGTCAGTAGCGGCCGCGGTGGCCATGCGACACAGGGCGTGGCTGAGGATATCCACCTTCATGGCGGATACCCAGCACAAGTTGGCGGACGTCCCCTTTTTGGGGACTGACCTCTTCGCCCTGGAGTGGAGGGACACCTCCAGCGGATCGAGAAGTCCAATGCCACCCTGGACTCGGTCACCTCTGCCCAGAGGGACAAAGGCCACCGTCAGCAGCAGAAGTCCTTTAGATCGCCCGGCTCCCTGCTTCTTGACCGCCCAGCAGCACCAGCAACAGGGCCAACAGGCTCGGCAGCAGCGTCCCAAACCCAAGCCGGTCGGCTTCCTCCAACAGGAAGCAAGGAGGTAAAGGCGCAGGAGGTCCCTCAGATGGTTTTTCCTCCAAGCCTGCCCAGTGACTGGTTGAGGGGTGCCGCCCCCAGCCTCGTCACTCCCCCCTGGGTTCCCCCCATAGGGGACGGCTCCGCCACTTCCTTTCCGCCTGGTCCGCTATCACCACGGACTGCTGGGTGTTGAGGTGGAGGTAAAGGCCTGCTTCTGGAGTTCGAGCAGGCCCCACCTTCGAGCCATCTCCCTGGGGGCCACGGGGTCCAAGAGGTTCGCCGGCCCGCCGAGCTGATATTGCCCTGTTCTCGAAAAAGAGGTAATCAGGAAGGTGGTGGATCCTCCTCCAGACCCGGGTTTGTGTCCAGGTACTTCCTGGTCCCAAACGGACAGGGGCTGGAGGCCCATTCTCACCTGAACAAGTTCCTAAGGTCTCTAACCTTCAGGATGGTCACTCTGGCTCAGATAATCCCATCCTTGGAACGAGGCGTGTGGTTCTGCTCCCTGGACCTCCAGGACGCGTTCTTTCACGTCTCAATCCGTCTGTCCCATCAGAGATTCCTCCGCTTCAGAGCGGAGGGATCCCTTTACGAGTTCCGGGCCATGCCCTTCGGCCTCTCCCTAGCTCCCAGCATCTTCACCAAATGCATGGCAGTGGTGACAGCATTCCTGCAGCGCTGAGGGGTCCGGGTGTACCCTTACCTGGACGATTGGCTGATAGCAGCCCCCTCCAGACAGGAGGTGGAGCGGTCCAGAGATCTGGCCCTCCAGGTTTGCTCTCAGGTTGGCCTCCTCATCAACGAGGCCAAGTCGGAACTCGTGCCGAAGCAGGTGTTACTGTTCATCGGGGCAGAGCTCGACTCTCTGCGAGCCACAGCACGGCTCCTGGCGGACAGGGCCGAGGTTCTTTCCTCCTTTGCCCAATCATTTCTGGTTGGGGAATTGCGCCCTGCCCGGAACTTCCTGTGCCTCCGGGGCCTCATGGCAGCCAGCACCAGCGTGGTCCATTGGGCCCATTGGTACATGCGTCCCCTTCAATGGGGACTGGCCAGCCAATGGTCACAACGCTGCGGTCCGTTGGACCAGCCCGTGACAGTGACCCAGGAGATGTGGAACATTCTCCAATGGTGGATCGTTCCAGCACATCTGCAGGAGGGCATCCCGTTCATCCACCCCGAGCCGACGGTCTCTTTCTCTCTCAACCGACGCATCTCTGATGGGTTGGGGTGCCCATCTGGGGGAACACCGAGCGCACGGCCTCTGGTCCCTTCGGGAGTCCCGATGCCACATCAACCTGCTGGAGCTCCGAGCGGTCCATCTAGCTCTCACCGCCTTCGCTCCATTTCTACGGGGTCAAGTGGTTCAGGTCCAGACGGACAACACCACGACCATGTACTATCTGAACCGCCAGGGCGGGACGCGCTCCGTGCTGTTATGCAAGGAAGCTCTCCGCATTTGGTCCCTTGTGCGCAGCCTGGAGGCGGATCTCCTAGCCATTCACGTGGCAGGAGCCTCCAACACACTGGCCAATGCCCTAAGCCGGATACGGGCTGTGTCTCACGAGTGGTCTCTCCTGCCAGAGGTAGTACAAGATCTGTTCTCCCACTGGGGCATGCCTCAGGTGGACCTGTTTGCCTCCAGGGAGAATGCGAAGCTGAGTCTGTTCCATGCCCACCCCCCTCAGCAGGGCTCGCTGCAGGGGGATGCCTTCTCGAGGCTGTGGACCCCGGGCCTCTTCTACGCCTTTCCCCCATTTCCCTTGATCCACAAGGTGCTTCTCAAGGCGAGGAGGGACAAGGCGCAGGTGATTCTGGTAGCCCCAGACTGGCCCCGCCAGTTCTGGTATCCAGATCTCCTCAGCCTCAGCTCCAGGCTCCTGAGGCGGCTTCCAGCCCGCCCGGTCCTGATCTCAGTCAATCAGGGGAAGGTATTCCATCCGGACCTTCAATCCCTGCACCTGACGGCCTGGTTCCTGAGCGGCTAGATTTCCAGGCTTTGGGTCTTTCCGACGAGGTCCTCAACATCGTTGAGGTGTCCCGTAAGGAGTCGACCAGAAATGCTATGCCTTCAAATGGAAGAGATTCTCCATTTGGTGTCAGGGAAGGGCTTGGACCCTTCCGACTGCCCTTGGCAAGCATTCTGGACTACCTGTGGTCCCTTTCTCAGCAAGGGCTTCGGTCGACGACCCTTAAGGTGCACCTGGCAGCCATCTCTGCTTACCGGGCGCGGGCCGGCAAGCAGTCGGTGGTGCAGGAGAAGGTGGTCGGGCGCTTTTTCAAAGGCCTTGACCACATTTCCCCTCCGATGCGAGAACCTCCACCTCCGTGGGATCTACTGCTGGTATTGGCCAAGCTTATGGGCAAGCCATTCGAACCAATGCACAGGTGCGATATTTCACACCTGTCGTGGAAGACTGCCTTCTTGGTGGCTATCACGTCAGCCAGAAGGATGGGAGAGCTTCAGGTGCTTTCCATCGAGTCTCCCTACCTGGTCTTCCACAGGGACACGGTTGTCCTGCACCCCAACCGAAATTCCTTCCGAAGGTGGTGTCGGAGTTTCACCTTAACCAGGTGTTGACTCTGCCGGTGTTCTACCCCAGTCACACCTCGGAGGCCGAGTATAGGCTCCATACTTTGGACCCTAGACGAGCGCTCGCTTATTATAAGGAGCGGACGGCTGAACTTCGGGGAGAGGTTCGCCAGCTGTTTGTCACCTACGCTGAAGCTGCACCTGGCAGACCTGCAGCAAAGTGGATGATAGGCAGGTGGATCACCTCCTGCATAGAGCTCTGCTACAGGTTGGCGGGCATGGAGCCTCCCAAAGGGATAAGAGCTCATTCTACCCGCCATACCGCTGCATCGGTAGCTGCTTCCAGGGACGTCCTTATCTAGGATATCTGCAGGGCTGCTACCTGGAAGTCGGCACATACCTTTATTACTCACTACCACATCGACCTCGAGCCATGCCGGGATGCTGGTTTTGGGGCCTCGGTTCTCCAGTCTCTCTTTCCCAAGTAAGTATCGGATGTGTGCGCCTTGCCTCCATCCTCCCAGAGAACTGCTAGGAGTCTGCCAGAAAGTGTGGATGAACAACATATCCATGTCCCTAGAAATACAGGTTACTCATCTGTAACAGGAGTTCTAGGAATGGTATATGTTGTTCATCCACATGACCCACCCGACCTCCCCGGCTTCGGCGCACAACCTGAGCTTCCAGCGGCCAGATCTGGCGTCATGGGGCGGAGCCGAGAGTTTTACCACCCGGGTGGGTAGGAGGAGCCAGCTTGAAGACCTTCCGGCAAGAATTAAAGCGGCAAGGATACCTGCCAGAAAGTGTGGATGAACAACATATAGCATTCCTAGAACTCCTGTTACAGGTGAGTAGCCTGTATTTTTTTTCAACTTTAATGCATATCTCGGGCATTTTTTGGAATTTTGGCACCAAATTTTCAACATGGGGTTTTTGGGACCCCTCCTCATGAATTCTTGAACTGTCATGGCGTTAATTGGGCCCGAAGGGTGATTTCGCAGTCACTGCGCAAAATCACTTTTCAGGACCGATTAACGAAACGACAGTGCCAGTGTACATAAGGTGGGCTCTCAAAAAGCCTATGTTGCAAATTTGGTGAAAAAATTCCTAAAAATTACTGTTTTACGAGTGTGAGTTGCACAGTTCCTACGCACGCTTGTACGTTTGCGAATTTTTAATATTTGCACTCCAGATTTTCAACATTTCCATTTTACCACACCTTCTTATGAGCAGTATAGCTGTCATTTTTCACATCTCGCCCAAAATGTGTTTCCGCGCATGTAGTGCACAGTTGCGCAGTCGGCGTGCGAAATCAATGTATGGGACACATTAAGAAAATCACAGTGACACTGTTCATGAGCAGAGCTCTCAAAAAGCCTATGTTGAAAATGTGGTGAAAAAATGTCTAAAAATGACTGTTTTACGAGCATGCGTTGCACAGTTCCTACGCACACTCGTAAGTTTGCAAATTTTTAATATTTGCACTCCAGATTTTAAACATCGCCATTTTACCACACCTCCTTATGAGCAGTACAGCTGTCATTTTTCATATGTTGCCCAAAATGTGTTTCCCTGCATGTAGCGCACGATGGCGCAGTCAATGTTTGGGACAGATTAAGAAAATCACAGTGACACTGTTCATGAGCAGAGGTCTTAAAATGGCTATGTTGAAAATTTGGTGAAAAAATTCCCCAAAATGACTGTTTTAGGAGCGCACGTTGCGCAGTTCCTATGCACGCTCGCAAGTTTGCAAATTTTTAATATTTGCACGCCAAATTTTCAACATTGACATTTTATTACACTTCCTTATGAGCAGTACATCTGCCATTTTTCACATCTTGCCCAAAATGTGTTTCTACACATGTAGCACACAATGGTGCAGTCATGTGCGAAAGCAGTGTTTGGGACAGATTAAGAAAATCACAGTGACACTGTTCATGAGCAGAGGTCTTCAAATGGCTATGTTGAAAAGTCCATAAAATGACTGTTACAAGTGAGCATTGCGCAGTTTCCACGCACCCTCGTAAGTTCATGAATTTGTAATATTTTCAGTCCAGATTTTCACCAGTGGCATTTTTCCACACTTCCTTATGAACAGTACAGCTGTAATTTTTTCACAGCATGGTCAAAATGTGTTTTTACACTTTCAGCGCAGAAATGCGTGGTCTCTGTGGGAAATCATTGTTCGGGACAGATAAAGAAAATCACAGTGACACTGTTCTTGATCGGAGGTCCCAAAATGCCTATGTTGACAATCTGCTGTAAAACAAAATCCCCAAACTAATTACATTACGGGTATGTGTTGCACAGTTTCTATGCATGCTCATGACTTCCAGTTTTTTAAATATTTTCACTGCAGATTTTCAACATTGCCATTTTTTACACCTCCCCATTAACAGTACAGCTGTCATTTTTCACATCCTGTTCAGAATGTGTTTTTGCACCTGTGGTGCTAAATGCCGTAGTTGCTGTGCAAAAGCAGCTTTCCGCTAACAAACTGATATTGCCACTGTTCATGAGGTGGGGGTCACAAAAAAACCATGTTGAAAATTTGGATTGAAAATACCAATGAATGCCTGAGGCGTTAGGGTTTCCGACCATAACGCCCCACCCTGTAGAGAATGACAGGCATCAGGGGTGTGACTTGGGATTCCCGCCTGTAATGCTCATACCATTCCACACCCTGCAGCCAGTGAGAGGCATTGGTGTGCCTTGGACTCTTCGGCCCGAAAGTTCACCCCATTCTCTTATACCGCACCCATCTCACCATATTTCCTGATGGAATGGGGTGCGCATACGGGCCAAAGACCCCAAGGCACATCGTGACACTTGTCAGTGTCTGCAGGGTAGGGTGTGGTGAAATGGCATGGCCATTATGCCTGATGACCCAAAGGCACACTCCAATGCCTGTCAGTCTCTGAAGGGTGGTGGTGGGGTTGACTTCAGTTCAGTACTTCACTGCCATTCCTAATATGCAGCTCTGTAACTCCTACACTACCAATGCCAATGCCAGCAAGCAAACATTTGGCATTGACAAATGCTCGTTGGTTGTTGTGGCAGTCTGTGAATGGTGTGTTGCTGTACTCTTGTCTGCTCTTTAAAGAGTTTTCTTGGCTGCTAATTTCTACATTTTTTTTTTATTTCTAATTTTTTCCTTGTGTTTGTTTTTGTAAAGCAATGTCATAATAGCATTTTTTTTGCCAACTGCTGGCTGTTGCTAAGAGCAACTCTTCAGGCATTGCATTCTGGTTCTGTGGTGGAATCAAAATTATAAAATGGGTTTTAAAAATCATGAAACCTGATTGGCTGAAGGGAGAGTCTTGGTGGTTGGGAACTCGATGATTACAGGGGTAGAGAGGGTAGTGGTGGGGGTTGTATGGGAGGGGGGGGTGGTCCAGTGCCTTCCTGGTGCATCGGCCATCAGGGATTTAAACAGGATAGGGAGGATGGTGAAGAGGGGAGCAGGGGAAGCTGGTGGTGGTACACTTGGCTACCAGTGATCTGGCAAATCGGTCAATAGAGATGGTGAAACAGAACGTCCGTAGATTGGGGCACAGATTTGTTGCATACTCAGCCTCCCTGGCCTTTTCCAAAGTCCTCCCTGTGTGGGGCAGGGAGGGAAAGCAGGATAGGATAAGGATGGTGTAACTGAGGAGATTTAACAGGTGGCTTAAAGGTTGGTTTCGGAAGAAGGGGTACCACTTTGTGGGGGATTGGGGGGACTTCTGGGATAGGAGACTCTTCAAGGGTGACAGACTTCACCTGACAAGAAAGGAGGCCTGCGCACTGGGGCAGGATTTTGATTTCTGCATCAGATGTATAAACTGATCGTGGGGGAGACTGGAATTAGGGGAACCACAGTGGTAGGCAAGAGAAAGGGGATCCTAGCTAATACTCCCCCACAACTGGCTGTTATAGCAACACAACAAGTGCAAAGGAGGGATTGAGGCTCCAACTGGACTAGGTGAGGAGACATTAGAGAGGGGGAATGCAAAGTGTGCAAACAAAAAAAACAATGGTAGGACAAGGGAAGCACAATAGTAGTAGAAGTGGAGGATGAGGGGGTCAGATGGAATGGGGTACGCCTTAATGCCTGGAGCCTGGGTAACAAAATCAGCGAGCTCCAAGCACTGATGGTGGACACTGAAATGGACCTGGTGGCCATCACAGAAATGTGGACTTTGGAAAATAATGACTGGGTCCTGTTGGTTCCTAGGTACTGCTTGTTTAGGAGGGATAGAGGAACAGGAGGGGAGGAGGCAGTAGCTCTTTTTGACAAGGAGTGCATCGAGGTGGTGGAAGATGTGTATGTCAGAGGTAGTAATGGAGAGTCTGAGTCGCTGTGGGTGCAACTCACAGCAGACCCGGGCAAGAAACTGTGCTTTGGGGTGATCTATAGCCCTCCAGGGTAAGGAGAAGGGGGAGTCAGAGAGCTCAGGAAAGAACTTGAAAGAGGGGTGGCAAAGGTAGCAGTAATGATGGGTGATGAGAACCTAGCACCTAGGGAACAAGAACCCCAGGACTGAGTACTGGATGGGTGGGGTGAGACTCTGCACAAAGGCTGAGGAATGGGACCTGGGAGTTCTCATCAGTGATTCCTTCAAACAGCCAAGTCAGTGCAACAAGACATACAGTAAAGCGAGTAGGATGCTGGGATGTATTGGGAGGGGTAGTGATAACAGAAGGGAAGAGGTAATACTTCTGCTATGTAGATTTTTAGTGAGGCCACACCTGGAGTACTGCGTCCAGTTCTGGAGTCCTCACCTCAGGAAAGATAGAGATAGCTGGAGACAGCGCAAGGTAACAAAAATGCTTCAGGGTCAAACAGAGCAGGTCCTATAAGGAGTGCTTCATGGCGCCGAAGAAGTGAACATGTACTCACTGGCTACCAGAAGAGAGAGGGGAGATATGATGGAGACCTTCTAATTCCTAAAAGGAATTAATAAGGTGTCGGGACATCAGGGGCCGGCCAGGTGGAGGATTGAGCATTCCAGAGGATGCTGTCCTCTGGGGAGGAAGGAAAGGACATGCGCTCTGCAGTGCTACTGCCAGCTAGGTGACCGTAGGCGGCAGTGCAAATGGAGTCCTGATGTCGGGGTGGGGGATTCCTGACTGTGATGGGAGCACAAATGCATGCTTACATCTGAGCAGTTCTCACCCATAAAACACCCAAGGGGAAAGGAGAACAAGGGGAATAACTGCTGGCTGAGATAGTATGATGCGGTGTCCTCCCAGAGGCCCTGCACCGCCTACTGGGCTTCCTGCCTACGACATCTGAGCTAAACTGTCCCCAAGGCTTGGGGAACCTCAGGAACTATGCCATGGGGGACAATCTGTGAGGCATTATAAGAGGCAAGCATGTCCCAGAGATGGCAGGTGACAGGGCTGGGGAAGGGGCTAAAGATAGGGGCTGGTCGAGCAAAGAAAGGAGCATAATAACAAAAAAAAAAAAAAAGACTTACGGTGAACTGTGGGGAAATGGCTTGAATACTAGTTCATGGTCACATGGAAGTGAGTAGGAACTGGCAGGAGGGAGGCTCAGAAGGGACATGAGGGAGTATTATTTTACAGAAAGGGTGGTGGAGCCCTTGAACAGTCTGCCTGCCAAGTGGTGGGTGCTAAAACTGTTGGTGGGTTCAAGCACGGTTGTGACAGAATGAATGGTATAGTGGTTACTTGGAGTGGCAGAAGCTGAGAGGGGAATATGGAGGATGGGGAAGGCTAAGACCCCGGAGAGATAGTAGGTTTGAGGGGTAAAGAGGGAACTCGGGCAGACTGGATGGACCATTGGTCTTTTTCTGCCGTCATTGTCTGTTTCCAGTATATGTTTCATCTTGAGACTCCCCAGCCTCTCCTGACACTTCTTCCCCAGAATCATCTTTCTTCTTGGCTCTCCTCTGAACATCTTCCAAGAGTTCTGTGCCCTTCTTCAGGTGCTGGCTTCAGAACTGTGCACAGTACTCCAGGTGAGGTCTCACCAAGGATCTGTATGGGGCAGAATCACCTTTCTTTCTGCTAGCAAATCCCCTCCCTGTGCACCCCAACATCCAGTTTACTTTCCCTTCAGCCTTCTTGCATTGGGCATGGGACTTAAGACTGTCACTTGTAATGAGGCTCTTTCCCTCCGATGTCTGCTCCACCCTTACTCCCCCTTTGGATTTCTGTTGCTGATGTGCAGCATGTTACACTTTCTGTGGTTAAATTTGAGTTGCTGTATCTTGGGCCACTTTTGTATTCTGTCCAGGCTTATGTTGATTCCCCATATTATCTCTGCTGGATCCACCTTGACTCTTAGTTTGGTATTATCTGCAGAGAGACTGACTTCACCCTAGATTCTTTCCTCTTAATGTATTGCAGATGAGGCATGAACTCCTATGTGGCACTGAATCAAAGGCCTTGCTGAGATCGAATTAGAGCAAATCTACCATATGTCCTCTTTTTCTTAGTGACCCAGTCAAAAAAATAGTATCAGGTTGGTCTGGCATGGTCGCTCTGAAACAAATCTGTGCTGCTTGCTGTCCTGCAGTCTGTTATCCTCAGCGTAGGCCACCAAAATTTATCTGACTATGGACTCCCATCAGCTTACCTACAATGGAGGTAAAACTGACAGGCCTGTAGTTGCCTAGATTCCTCTTGTTTCCCCGCCCCCCGTGGAGTGGTACTGGTCAGCAGAGCTCCAGTCCACTGCCACCATTCCTAACTTAAGTGAGCCACTAAGTAGTTGGATTAAGAGTACTGCCAATTTTGTGGCCAGTTCCCCAAGTGCACGTGTGTTCAGGCCATCTGTGCCTATTGCCTTATAGTCTCTTACTCACCTGGTCTATTATTCTCTCTACACTGTCTGTTTTCTGAACCCCCACTGGTGGTGGCCTTGATACTGCTGCACGTTAGTGGTCAGTTTCTCTCTTTCATGAATATCGAGCAGAAGTAATTGTTCGGTGCTTTTTCCTTCTGCTCATCCTCTTCAGCTACCCTTTTTCTTCTGCTTGCCTGACTATCCCCAACCATTTCCTTTTTTCCCTAATGTTTCTAAAAAAAATAATTTTTTTTCCCACCTTTAACACCCTTGGCAATCTGCAGCTTCATGCCTTTGAGTCTAGTCCTCTGACATTGCTGCTGTTCTTTCTCCCCTTACTCTTCTTGTGCCTGGTGAAGATCCTTCTTTTCATCCTCACAGCCTGCTCCACCCCTTTTAAAAACTAGAATCATCTTTTTTTGCTAGTTTCTTTTGGCAACATTACTTGAACAAGATTGTCACCTCTGGAAGCACCCCCTCCCCAGCCCTGCTCCACTGTTCTACCCTTTGATCTGGTCTGAATCTGCCCTATTCTCTCTAACCACTTCCTGCATCTAGCCAAAATCTGCTAATTTAAGGTCCAGAATCACTGTCTTCAAGGGGGGCCATTGTACCCCACTGTCAGTTTAAACCACACAGTGCAGTTGTCACTGGATCCTAAAGGTTCCCTGACTGCCAGTCCTCCACTGTCTCTGAATTGATGAGTGCCAAGTCCAGTATGGCATCCTGTTGTATGAGATCTCTGACCAGCTGCACCGGTAAGCAGTCCTACAGTGTACTGTATCTGTCAGTGCCTGCCTCCTGGTGCACTTTAGCGCAGGAATGTCCCAGTTGATATATGTCAGGTCAGGTCCCCCCACTAAAACTAGATTCCTGTTTGCTGCTCCTGTCCTTGCTTCCTCCTGCCAACTCCCTGCCCTCTTCTTTTTGCAATGGGGGCTTGTGAACCACCCCAACTTAAACTTCTTTACAACAGCTGACGTCAAATGCACCCAGATAGACTCCATTCTCCTGCCTCCTTTTTGATGGTCTCTTTTTCTGTCACCTTGATTCCTTTGTTAATATATTGAGCTGCTCCCCCTCCTTTACCCCTGCCCTGTCTATCCTAGGCAAGCTGTACTTAGGGAACTGCCAGATCCTAATTGTTCCCACTGACGCGTCTTCTAGATGGCCACTAAGTCCAATTTAGTTTTTGCCACCATCGCCTGTAGTTCGCTGATCATATTGTTCGGATGTCTCAGAGCCTGTGATGATTCAAACTGGTTTGCTCCGATTGCCTTCAGAGCACAGACCAGGTGGATTACCCTACCCTACCCAACCCACCCACTTCATCCCACCCTCCCCAGGCTAACCAGCTGTATAGGGTGAAGCAGGAAGGTGTGACAACTTCCTTCTCAGACACACAACAGGGTGGGGTGAGCCACAGAAGGTAGCCAGGCAGTGCTGCATAAGCTGGGATGATATCTTCTTGAGATTGCTATTGTATTAAAAAAGTGGGAGGTCCTCGTACAAAGTCCCTAGGAAAAGGGTTACAGTACTAAGGGGAAGTGAGGTTCCCTAACAGCAACCTGGGCAGACAGAAGCAGAGCAGGTAGGGACCGTGTTGAGAGTGGTGCAGTGCAATGGATGTGGAGCAGCAGTCTTCAGGAGGACATTCTGGGAACAGTGGTGCTGCCCCATCTGCAGGCAATTCTCTGGGCTGAGGGCAGAAATTGTCAGTCTTCAGTCAGAGTTGGATAGGTTGCAGGGGATTTCCTCGCCCACCCCCCCCCCAGGGGCCAGCAAGTCTACATCCACAACCTCAAAGGAGGACCAGCAGAAGCAGTGCGTGGACTACAGTCGGCTCAGGGAGGGTGAGGTGGGTTGATCAAAAGTGCATCCCCACCCACTGCTACTAGGAAACTCCTACACAGTTTTCGAGGAGCGGGAAGATCCCACTGGGACACCTGAAGTTGTGACCATGGTGGGTGAGCAGGTTCTACAGACGAGAACCCCACAGGCAGGTGGAAGAAGAAGCTTCTCCTAGTGGGGGACTCCATAATCCGGGGAGTGGAATTGGGACAAGAACAGTGGAGGGAAGGGAGGTAATGTGTCTACCAGGAAGCACAGCTCAGAGGGACAGGGAGAGGATCCAGAGAATCGCTAACACAGTAGCGAGGCAGGGGAAGCTTGGTGTCAGTGTCCATCTGGGGACAAATGACCTGGCTGGAGACAAGACAGGGATAGCAAGGGTACAGGAGGAGTTCAGGAAGTTGGGGAGGGGCCTTATGCAGGTAGCAAGCTCTGTGACCTTCTCGGGGGGTGCTGCCTGTCCATGGCAAGGGGGAGGCTAGGAACCTCCGCACCAAGGACTTCAAGGCTTGGGTGGAGAGCTGGTGCAGAGAAAAAGGTTTCTAGTTCATTGGGAACTGGGGACCTACCTGGAGGAATGTGACCCTGAACAAGGGGGACGGCCTACATCTGTCCAGTGAGGGGACTGCTATCCTCAGTGAACAGTTTAAATGCTTCATTGGCAAGCATTTAAATTAGCAAGGGGGGTGGCAGAAGGATGCTGGGGCAACCAAACTGCCTACTCCCACAGGATAGTGAAGTCAACATGGAGGACCATAAAGTGATGGTATCACCAGAGGAAACAAAACCCATGTACGGGGGAACAGCAGAGGACAGGAGGAAGGGGGTTGAAAACAGGAAGTACAAACAGTGGAGGCAAAAAGACAGCGGGGAGGATGATAAAAGGACAAATGGCAGGACATGGGGAGGCCATATATATACCAGTGCTCACAGTCTAGAGAATAAAATCCCAGACCTTGTGGCCTTAATTACAGAGGCTGACCTCGACATTGTAGCTATTACTGAAATGTGGTATACTGAAAACCATGACTGGGATGTAGCAGTACCAGGTTATACTCCATACAGAAGAGACGGGGAGGTAAAAGGAGGGGGTGGCTTTACACCAGCGAGGGTATTAGGGTGACTGAGATACAGGGAATGCGGGGGTGGGGGGAACAGAGGTACTGTGGTCACCCTTGAGATGGGAAATAGCACTGCTATTCGCACGGGCATGGTACACAGACCTTCAGCACAGGGGGAGGAGGTGGACAGGGTTCTAGTGGAATCCATCCACACGATGGCAGATAAAGGGGAGGTGCTGCTGGTAGGTGATTTCAGTCTGCCAGATGTGAATTGGAGCATCCCAGCTGCTGCCTCAGCCAGGAGCAGGGACATCTTGTACTCTGTACAAGGGGTAGTCCTCCGGCAGCTAGTGTTAGATCCCAACAGGGAGGGTGCAATTTATTCTGGACCTGGTAACTCACCAATAGGGACAGAATTGAGGAAGTCAGGGTGGGCAAACACCTGGGATCCAGTGATCATCTGTGGTTCAGCATGAGTACAGTGGCAGAGTCAAGACACACAAAGGCAAGGGTCCTGGATTTCAGGAGGATGGAATTTACTAAGATAGGGATATGTCTCAAGCATGCCCTTGCAGGGAGAGACAAAAGGGGGAAATTGGAGGAGCTGTGGGCCCACATGCCATAGTGGAGGTGACAAACCTTTGCATTAGGCAAGTAAACAAGAACAAGAGAAAGTCACTATGGTTCTCAAAGACAGTGACTGGGAAGGTAAGGGTGAAAAAGATGTCTTTCAGGAAATACAAGGAAACCCAGTGAGAGCAGGCCAAGATAGTGTATCTGGATAAACGGGGAGTCAGGGAAAGCAATCAGGAGTGCAAAGGCACAAACGGAGGAAAAAATAGCACAGGAGCTAAGAAAAAGAGACAAGACCTTTTATAGGTACATTATTGAAAGGAGAAAACCCAGGGGTGGGATAGTAAGGTTTAGCGGGGAAGAAGGTGAGTGTGTGGAAGGGGGCCTGGAAAAAGCATCAATACTAAACAAATATTTTTGTTCTGTATTCACAGAAGAAGATGATGAAGGACCACAGTTAGGCAACATGAACAGATATGGGAGGGAGATGGACACCAGTCCATTTACGGAAGAGAGAGTCCTAAAAGAACTCCCAAAACTGAAAGTAGACAAGGCAATGGGACCAGATGGGACATATCCTAGAACATTAAGGGAACTTCGGGAAGTGCTGGCACCACCACTGGCAGCCCTGTTCGAGTCACTCAATATGGGAGTGGTTCTGGTGAACTGGAGGAGGGCAGATGTAGTCCCTCTTCACAAAAGTGGCAGTAGGGAGGGAGGACACTGGAAACTATAGACCCGTCAGCCTCACTTTAATAGTGGGAAAGATTATGGAATCACTACTTAAACAAAGGACCATGGAAAACCTTGAATCCAGTGGAGCAAAGGATCTGAGATGGCATGAATTCAAAGTGGGAAGGTCATGTCAAACAAATCTAATTGATTTCTTTGACTGGGTGACTAAGATCGTGGATCGGGGAGAGTGGTGAATGTGGCCTACGTGGATTTCAGTAAGGCCTTAGATATTGTTCCACAAAGAACTGTGAACAAGCCGGCCTGGTGGCACTGAGGATTGAGGCACTGGATGCATTACCTCATGCTATGCCGGCGACCAGGGTTCGGGAATGACTTCAGGGTGTCGGGAGGGGGGAGGAGTGGGATTAAATGAGCCTTCGGGCAGCTCTCCTCTCCCGGGAGTGGTGGGGGTGGGTTGTCGCCCCTTCCATAGTCCCGTCCCCATCTGGTGGAGGTCTGGTGGGATAATGTAGGTGGGCTGGGGCGGCAGTACGGGTTGTTGGAAGGGGCTGAGCTGGCTTCCGTCGTGCGTGCATGCTCTACGTGCACATACGGCCGTGTGTCACAGCCCCGGAGGGGGGGGATGCAGGAGCAAGCCTACAAAAAAAGCCTACAAAAAGCTATATTAAAAAAAGAAGACTTGTAAACAAATCGGGCAGCCTGGGACTGGGCCAAAAAGTGGTAAGCTGGGTTAGGAACTGACCTGAGTGTTAGAAGACAGAGGGTCGTGGTAAATGGTGCTCAATCTGAGGAAAGGAGGGTGACCAGCAGGGTGCCACAGGGATCAGTCCTGGGCTCAGTTCTGTTTGTTTATTTTTTTAAACTTTACTTTTTTATTATTCAGTTGCACTCAAGGGAATACATCAGTAATCTTACACAATATATAGGTTCAAGTACAAATCTGTACTGTTTAGTTTATGTTGGAAATTTTATTTTTTATTTTTCCGTGCAGTGAGAGTGCTGGGTGGGTTGGGCATTCAGGTAGTGTGAGGACCTGTGTGCCTAGCTAATTTATATTGTTTGATTATTTTATGTTGGATGTTTTTGTATTGTTATTTATCTGTTTGATATCTTTTATTTTAAATTGTGATTTTTATTTTATTTTCTGTTTTATGAATGAGAATACCTTGTGAGAGGAGGGATACCTGTTTTATTATGTGGATGTAGGTTTGTTTCTTTCTCTTTCCTGAAAGCAAGTTCAAATGGTGACCTAATTTGAGTTAATTTGATTCGAGTTAATTTATTTTTTGTTTAGTTTTTTAGTTTTAGTTATTGTAATTATTTGGATTTGGTTTTATATATTAGTGACTACAAGCTAGAGTAGAAGTGTATTGACTCTTCTTGTGCCATGTTGGAGGATTGGGATATGTATCACTGTCCCCCCCAGGTCATGTGCTATTCATCCCCCGTTCTTCATGCCCTCCACCCCTTTTCCCCCCACCGTTGCTTTTTTCTGTCTATCAACGCTGTCGGGCTTTGGGTATTGCCCGCAGGAGGGTGGGGTGGGGCAGGGGGTGTGAACAGCGGAGGGTGGAAGAGAGGGGCGTTTTGCACTGTGGGTGGTTAAAACTCAGAAGATGCCCTGGGGCAAATGGAGACTAGAACGTGGGCCTCCTTGTCTGGTCTCCATACCCAGGTACCACCATAAATGGTGGGCAGGCGGCTGGAGCATCCTGGAGTTCTGTCAACTCGGGCGGTGTTATGCAATGCCAGATCCATTGTGAACAAGACTGCTATTGTTGCAGACTTTGTGGGTACAAGCGGATCTGGCTTGCATCCTGGCCTGTTGGATGGTAATGCTGGCCCCTTACTTGAGGCGGCAGTTCCAGCCATAGGTATTCGTGATACACTGACCAAGATTGGATCGCAGGGAGGGGGTTATGGTCTGTTTTAAGACCGAATTGGATCTCACCAGTGTCCCAGTTGAGGAGACCAGATCATTCGAATGTGTCGCTGGCAGGTGGGGGCTATAGGCTGGCTCTCGTCTATCGTCCACCCGGAGACGAGAAGCTATTCCTTAAGGAAGTGGCGGACTTCATGGTTGACCTGGTGTTTGAGTCACCCAGGCTGATGGTCCTGGGTGACTTCAATGTCTGGATCGATGACGAACTCTCGCAATTTGGACAGCGCTTCCTCCAATTGATTAATTCATTGGGTCTCTCACAGGTGGTTACCTCTGCCACTCATAAACATGGCCATTCCCTTGACCTGGTCTTCCTCCTGGGGATGGAGGCCTCTGATGTGGGGGTGGAACCCGTCAGATGGTCAGACCATTACACCGTGAGATTCAATTTTTGCACCTCTCTTCGTAGGCCAGCCCCTGTGGAGATGGTCAAGTACCGCCCTTTACGGGATGTGACTCCCGATGGTCTAACTGCGGTGCTTGATCTAGCAGAATTTCCAGTGGCGAGCTTGGATCCAGAGGTTTTGGTCCTGGCTTATAATAAGGCCATTACCTCTGCTCTGGATTCCACTGCTCCAGTCCGTGCGCGTCCTCTCTCCCTTTGCCCTTGGTTGCCATGGTTTGACGGGGACTTGAGGGAGATGTGGCGACTAGGATGCAGGTTAGAGCGGTGCTGGTGGAAATCCGGCTTAGAAGCTGACCATCTTAGACTGCTAGAGCATTATCGACTCTATCAGTCATCAATTTCCCGTAAGAAGGCAGTATTCCTGTCTGGGGAAATTGCTGCCGCTCAGAACCGACCGGCTCATCTTTTTCGAACCGTAGACAGGCTGTGCAACCCAGCCTGTCTACGGGTTCATAGAGCCTTTTCACAATTGCAGTGTGATGAGCTTGTTCGGTTCTATGCGGATAAGGTGGATGACATCAGGGCGGAGACCCGCGCAGCGCTCTCTATGGGAGTTGCCGTGGACCAGCCACTGGTCACTATCCCTCTTTTTTCCTGGAGTTCCTTTGAAAGGCTGGAAATCGTGGATGTTATGAGGATTATCCAGGGTATGCGCACTACATGCTGTAGTTTAGACCCGGGTCCTACAGCCCTGATAATGTGCTGTGGGGATGTTATCCGATTCTGGTGCAGATAGTCTGATGCTCACTTGACTCTGGTGAATACCCCTGCTCCCTGACGGAGGCAGTGGTGGCACCAGAGTTGAAGAAGGCTTCTCTGGACCCAGACTCTCTCGCTAACTATAGGCCAGTCTCTAACCTTCCCTTTGTGGGGAAGGTAATTGAGAAAGTAGTGGCTGCTCAGTTGGACAACCATCTGACCATCCATAGCATCTACGACCTTCTTCAATCTGGTTTTCAAAAGAGGCACAGCACCGAGACTGCGCTGGTTCGGGTGCTCAATGATCTCCTGATGGCGAGAGACCAGGAAAAACGGTCCATTTTGGTTCTGCTTGATATGTCATCAGCATTTGACACCATTGACCATGGGGTGCTGCTTGAGCGCCTGTGAGGCATCTGTGGGCTTTCTGGTTTGGTTCACAGATGGTTTACGTTTTTTCTCACTGGTAGAACTCAGAGGGTGGTGTCGGGGGTGTTGTCCTCTGACCCTATCTCTCTGTCCTGTGGGGTGCCTCAGGGCTCAGTGCTGTCTCCCATGTTGTTTGCGGTGTACATGCTTACCCTCGGAGACATTATAAGATGGTATGGGTTGGAGTTTCATTGTTATGCCGATGATACCCAGCTCTACCTGTCTTTTGCACCAGACCAGGATGGAGCACTCTTGGTATTTAATAACTGCCTTGGCGAGATCCAAGGTTGGATGAGGTCCAGCTGGCTGAAGTTGAATTCTGGGAAGACGGAGGTGATGGTCGTGGATCCTGGTCACCGGATAGGAGGGTGGGAAGCTAATCATCCCATAGGTTTATTCCTTAGGGACTCCGAGCTTCCTATCTTTGAACAGGTGCGAGACCTAGGGGTGATTCTTGACGACAGGCTGACATTACGTTCACAGGTGTCGGCTGTCGTTAAGTTATCCTTTTACCATCTGAGGAACATCGCTAGGATAAAGCACCTTGTTCCATCTGGGGACCAGCCTACATTGATCCACGCCTTTGTGACCTCACATTTGGATCACTGCAACTCCCTTTACTTTGGGCTTCCAGGGGTTGATATCCGCTGCTTGCAGCTGGTGCAGAACTCCGCAGCCCGGTTGCTGATGGGGATTCCTCGTTCTTCCCACATTACACCGGTGCTGCGGGAACTGCACTGGCTGCCGGTTCAGTGGCGGATCACCTTTAGTCGGTTTACTGACTTATAAAGCCCTACACGGACTGGGCCCTGACTACCTGAAAGAGCTCCTGGTCCCTTACCTTCCGGAGCGACCGCTCCGCTCTGCCAATGAGGGGTTGCTGGAGATTCCGAGGGTGGTTTTAAAATCTTCTGGGCCCGGGCTTTCATGTTCGTGGTACTGACCCTCTGGAATTCTCTACCCCATTGGATTAGGGAGTGCATGACTGTGGGGGGTTTTAAACCAGCGTTGGAAACACATCTATGGAATAAGGCATATGGGGATGGCGTTGAAGTGGATTGACTGTAATTGTCTGGCTGTTTTATTGTGAAATTATTTTAACCATGTACTGCGCCTTGACTTTGAAAGGCGCATTATAAATAAAGTTTATTATTATTATTAAGTATAACACTGTACACATGGATAAGCATTGAGATTTCATTATATGTTACACCTTCACATGTCTACGTCTCTATTTTCACAAATAAGATTATGACTCTTCTGAGCCACACCACTATATAATACAAGAGAAAAAGAAAAAGAAAAATTGTTGCTGGAAGAGAAGAAGAATGAGTGTCGTCTTACCCAAAGTTACCATCTAGGGGAGTTGCCGATTACTTAGGACTGCAAAGTGTCAGACCCCACCACACCCAAGAAAAACTCCCTGAGATTTTATGGGACAAAGTCTGTGAAATGTTCAAATGATGAAGGACCCATTTTCTCCATCTGTTGTCAAAGGACTGCCCAGTCCTGTTTAATGTCTTCATAAGTGATATTGCAGAATTGCTGGAGGGGAAGGTGTGCCTCTTTGTGGATGACATTAAGATCTGCAACAGGGGGACACTCCGGAAGGGGTGGAAAAAATGAGGAGGAATCTAGGTAAACTGGTGGAATGGTGCAGAGTGTAGCAGCAGAGATTTAATGCGAAAAAATACAAAATCATGCATTAGAGGCACAAGAACCCGGGGGAGAATTACATGATGTTCAGAGGGGGGGACTGATGGTCACCAGACTGGAAAGGGATATGGGGGTAATTATATCTGGTGACCTAAAGGTAGCCAAACAATGTTACAAGGCTGTGGGGAGAGCCAGTGGGATGCTGGGGTGCACAGCGAGAGATATCACCAGCAAGAAGGTAGGAGTTGGTGATGCCACTGTACAGATGAGGCCTCATTTGGAATACGGTGTCTAGTTCTGGAGGCCGCATCTCTGTGAGGGCATAGACAGGATAGATGCAGACCAGAATTTTGAAAAAAAGAGACACAATGGGAAAAGTGCCTTGCATCAAGAGAGGGGAGAGAAAGCTGAGTAAAGGGAGCAGTGCTGAGTACGAGAGGAGCAATCTAAAGCAAAGCAGCAGAAAGAATGAAAAAGGGGGTCCAGTCTGGCAAGGGAGGTTTTAGGGGCATTACTGTAGACAAAGTCACCATAGTCAAAGATTGGAAGGATAATTTTTAGTACAGTTTCTCAGCAGGCAGGGAGCGGAATTCACACTTTGTTTCTGTAGAAAGCTCCAAGCTTAGGGTGAAGCATATGGTGAATTGCATCAATGTGAACAGAGAAATCAAGATGCCAGTCAAGGCAGACCCTGAGGTACTTAGAGGAGACATCTTTAATTATAGCACTATCAAGGGTATTAAATAAAGGAGGAGAAATAAGGTTGGCAAGCCTCTGATGGGTACCAAAAGTCACAGAGACTGTTTTTTTTTTTGTGGCATTAAGAGACAGTTGGTTAACCTTTACTCAGTTATACCTCGGCGGCCATTTTGAATCAAGGTTAAGCAATGGAAAACTTGGACTTCAAAAAAGCACTTCAGGTGGTAGTGACTTAAACCAGCACTGAATGTTGTCAAACTCCAACTGTAGTCGGGAGGTAAGATCACAGAGAGAGGAGCCAGAAGCAAAAAGAACTGTGTCATTAGCATATATATGAATGGAATCAGAGGAACAGACAGAGGGTAAATCATTTAGGAATACTGAAAAGAGAATAGGACCCAGGATAGACCCTTGAGGGATGCCTGAGCTAATGGGCAGGGAAAATGAAGTGGGTTTACCTATCTGGACGGCTTGAGACCTGCCTTTAAGGTAGGAACAAAACCAGCTGACTGAAGAGTCAGAAAGGCCTGCTGCTTTAAGTTTCTCTAGTAGGAGGGGATACGCCACAGTGTCAAAAACTTTCACAAGATCAACAAAAATGGCAGAAGTCATCAGTCCTTTATCCCTACCTGTAAGTATGGAATCAGTGAGCTGAAGGAGGGTGGTAGAAGTGGAGTGGGATTTCCTAAAATCAGATTGGAAAGGGGTGAAAAAGGAGGAATCGACAAGAAAGGAAGTAAGCTGAGACAGAACAATGTGTTCCTGTAACTTAGCCAAGGTAGGAAGGGGAAAAATTGGACGGAAGTTACCATAGAAACATAGAAGTTGACAGCAGATAAGGACCGCAAGGCCCATCCAGTCTGCCCATTTCTTTTTCTACCTTATGAATGTGCCATTAGCAGGGCCCCTGGTGTTCTGCGGCAGAATTTTCTGATTTCTACGGCAGGGCTCCTTGACTTCTACGGCAGCATTTTCTGATTACTGCGGCATGATTTATTCATTTCTCTGGCAGAATGCAGTCCTGTCATTGGCTAAATATGATGTGATGTCATCGATGACATCATATGATGAACATAGAGGAGGGGCTTCAAGATAAACGAGGTGGGAAAGAAAGCCTGACACTATGGAAAAACAGTATATTTATATGAAAATTCACCAAAAACAATGAATTCTGCGGCACTATATATATTCTGCAGCATGATGCAAATTTTGCGGCAAATTCTGCAACCGCAGAACCGCAGAATTCCAGAGGCCTTGGCCATTAGCCTTTCCTCTGTCAATGGCCTATCTAGTCATACTCATCTGTATTGCTCCCTTATGCCTATCCCATGCCTGTTTGAAGCTCTGTACTGTATTCATATCTACCACTTCCTGAGGTAGGCTGTTCCATGCATCCACCACCCTTTCTGTGAAAAAGAACTTCCTCGCATTACCCCTTAATCGGCCTCCCTCTAATCTCATGTTGTGTCCTCTTGTCCTGCTATTTTTCTTATATTGAAACATGTTGGACTCCTTCACCTTGTTAATGCCCTTAAGGTGCTTGAATGTTTCAATCATATCACCTCTCTCCCTTTTTGCTCCAGGGTATACATATTGAGCTCCATTAATTTGTCCTCATATGTGTTCTGATGCAGTCCCTGCACCATTTTGGTTGCCTTTCACTGGACTGCCTCAATTTGGTTAATGTCCTTGTGAACGTGTGACCTCCAATACTGCACGCAGTACTCCAGATGGGGCCTAACCAGTGTTTTGTAAAGAGGGATTATTACCTCTCTCTTCTGACTTGTGATACCCCTACTAATACCCCCCAACATCCCTCTAGCCTTACTTACTGCTTTAGTGGTCTGCTTGGATGATTTCAGGTAATCCATGATGATGACGCCCAAGTCTCTTTCTTCCCTTGTGACTGCCAGCAATTCCCCTCCCAGCCTATCGGTGGCTTCAGGGTTTCTCTTCCCTGTGTGCATGATCTTGCACTTCTTTGCATTAAACCCCAGTTGTCACTCTTCCGACCATTTTGCTAGTTTATCCAGATCTCTTCTCATTCTGCAACCCCATCTGGATCATCTACTCTGTAGCAGATCTTGGTGTCATCTGCAAACAGATAAACCTTACCCTCCAGTTCATCTGCAATGTCACTGATGAAGATATTGAAGAGGACTGGCCCCAGAACTGATCCCTGAGGTACCCCACTTGTGACTTGCATCTCTTCTGACTGTGTACCATTTATGACCACTATCTGTTTTCTGCCCATCAACTAGTTTGCCACCCAGTTGACCAACGTCTGACCCACCCTGAGCCTACCCAGCTTATTAATCAATCTTCTATGTGGGACAGTATCGAAAGCTTTGCTGAAGTCAAGGTAGGCAACATCAACTGCTCCCCCTTGGTCCACCACTCTGGTTACCCAGTCAAAGAAATCTATGAGATTAGTTTGACAAGACCTTCCTTTTGTAAACCCATGCTGTCTTGGATCCTGTGCTCCTGTGGATTCCAGGTGTTGCACTATCCTTTCCTTAAGGAGTGTCTCCATAATCTTGCCCACTACTGAGGTAAGACTGACTGGTCTGTAGTTCTCTGCCTCCTCCCTGCTACCACTCTTGTGGAGGCGGGATCAAGTGAGCCCTCTCCAGTTTTCTGGGACCCTCCTGTGCTCAGAGACTCTAAATAGTTCTGATAATGGCTCTGCTAGTTCCACCCTTAGCTCCTTTAGTACCCTGGGGTGTATGCCATCAGGTCCCATTGCCTTGTCCACCCTGAGCTTATCGAGCTCTTGTAGGACCCTTTCTTTTGTGAAGGGACTAGTGCACACCTCCCTCCCCCCTTTGTCTATGGTGCTGAGCTGCGGGCCCTGCCATACCTTCTCTTCAGTAAATACTGAGCAGAAGTATCTATTTAGGATAGATGCTTTTACATGGTCCTCCTCCTCACACACCCCCTTATCCCCTTTGATCTTAGCAATACCCCCTCTGGACTTTCTTCGTTCACTAATGTTTCTATAGAAAGTCTTGTCACCTTCTTCTACTGTTCGTGCTAGTGTTTCCTCAGTTTGGGCCTTTGCCTGCCTTACTGCCTTCCCTGCTTCCCTTAGGGAAGTTTGGTATGCCTCCCTATCTTCATCCCATTGCATTCCCTTGTATTTCCTGAAGGCCAGCCTTTTGGCACTGGCCTTTTCAAAGTGGTTTCCTTCTTCTTTTGCACTTCCTTTTCTCACTAACACAATGGGATGTTGCTTCAAGTATTGCATCTTTAATGCTTGCCCACTTTGCCTGTATCCCTCACCTGTATTTCTTTTTGCCAGGGCTAGCTTATCTCTGTTGTCCATTTTATCAAAGTCAGCTCCTCTGAAGTCCCATATTTTTGCCTTGGAATGGGATGATTTTGTTCTAGTGGCCAAATTGAACCATACCATGTGATGGTCACTGGCACCCAGGTGACCTTCTACCTGGAGATCTGTGATCCTTTCCCAGGAGAAGTGGGATCACCACCTTTGTGAATGGGCATGTTAATAGCTTGTTTCCAGATGTCAGGAACAGTAGCAGAGGAGGAGAGATTTAGAAGTAAGGTAATGGGAAGAGCAGTGGCAGGTGCCAAGTGGAGAAGCTTAGCATCAGGACTACCTCCCTTTAGTGGATTTAGGGAAAGCAGGGCCTTTAGAAAAACAGCAGGAGTGACAGGGGAGAAGGAGAACGAAGGAGGAGAAGGAGGTGGGGAGAGGGAATGAGGGGTGGTGGTAGAGGAAGGGATAAGAGAAAGGGCACAGATAGCAAAGCAGGAATTAAGAGTTAGCAACAGCAGAATGGTCAGAGATAAGGGAGTCACCAACCTTTAGAGTGGGAGGGGGAGACTGGGTCTGAGGGGAGAAAAGGGAATGGATAACCTTCCAAAATTTAGAGGGGTTGTTTATGTTGTTTTGAAGTGTGGAACCAAAATACATATTTTAGACACATTTTAAAAAACTGGTTGGACCAGACAATAATTTATATGGAAATGTAATTAAAACATACTAACATACTAACTGCCAGCAGATTAGGCCTTACGGTCTATCGAGTCTGCTCGAACCTCAGATCCCTAGTTGGGTGCTGACGCCCTCCACCCCCCTTGTGTTCCAGAAACCCCTACCATCCATCCCCACCCCACCCCCGGGCCAGGCCATCATCTGATACATCCACTTTCTGTGTCTGTCCCACCCTCTCTTGAAGCTCTCCACTATGGATCTCTGAACCAGCTCGCCAGGCAGCGATTCCAGGGTCCACGACCCTCTCAGTGAAAAACCTCCTCTTTTCCCCTCACCTTCCACCTTCCACCTTCAAACCATGCCCTCTGGTGATACCTCCCTGCTTAATCTAAAGATCCCCTCCAGGTTTACCTTATTTATTCCCTTGAGGTACTTGAAGACCTCAGTCAAGTCCCCCCGTCTCTCCTTTCCTCCAATGAAAACAGGCAGAGCTCCTCAAGTCTGTACTCATACGTCAAATCCCCTAGTCCTTGTATCATCTTAGTTGCCCTCCTCTGTACCCTCTCCAGGAGCTGTATATCCCTTTTCAAGTGTGGTCTCCAGTACTGTACACAGTACTCAAGGTGTGGTCTAACCAGTCCATTGTACAGCAGCAGAATCACTTCCCTGCTCCTAGAGGTGATCCCCCTTACGATGCATCCCAACATCCTGTTTGCCTTGCTAGCCGCTCTCCTGCACTGCTCACAGTTATTCATACATGCATCCACCATGACCCCTAGGTCTTTTTCCCCTGTTGAGGCCTCCAGTGCCTCCCCTCCCAGGGTGTACCTGTGTTTAGGGTTTCCCCGCCCAAGATGTAACACCTTGCACTTGGTGATATTGACATTTAATTTCCACGTGTGAGCCCAGCTTCCCAGGGTGTCTAGGTCCCCTTGCAGGACCAGCCTCCCCTATTCCCCCTCAACTACTGCTCCCATCTTGGAGTCATCAGCGATGACACCCTATACCCTCTCTGATGTTCGATATGTATGCATTAAACAGGATCGGACACAGGACCGAGCCCTGCGGTACCCCACTACCGACCTCTCTAGGGTTCGAGAGCTCCCCAATGACCACTACTCTCTGGGTGCATCCAGCTAGCCAGTTTTCAATCCATCTGGCCATCAAAGGGCCTACTCCCAACCCCGTCAGTTTCTCCACCAGACCATTGTGGGGGACAGAGTCAAACGCCTTGCTGAAGTCCAATAATACATCTACAGGCTTTCCCCTGTCCAGTTCTGATATTACCCATTCGTAGAACTCCACAAGATTGCTTTGACATGATCTACCTGGCACAAACCTATGTTGCCGACTATCCAGACCTCCCACCTCTTCCAAGTACACCCCCAATTGTTCCTTTAGTATACCCTCCATTAATTTTCCCACCACTGAGGTCAAACTGATGGGTCTATAGTTACCTGGTACTTCCCTTGACCCCCCCTTATGGATTGGCACCACATGTGCCTCTCGCCAATCCCTAGGTACCCTCCCTGTCTCAAGCGACCTGTTGAAGAGCTCCGCCAGTGGTGCAGCCAGTATGTCCGCCAATTCCCAATGGTACTCTGGATGAATGCCATCCGCCCCGGAGATTTATCTTTCTTTAGGGCCTTGAGGGCTAATCCACACCTTCGTGGAGATAGCATCATCTGTCCCCTCCACCTTACTGGCCTTTTTATCCTTATCCTGATGTGACACCCCTGGGGTACCTCTCCCTTCCTCTCTCTTGCTCCATTTCTGTTGCTCCCATGATCCCACTCACTACTGCTTCTATCCCCATCGTGCCTTGCTTTGTAGATATCCCATCCCCCTCCCTAGTGAACACAGAGGCTAAGTACTCATTTAATACCTCTGCCTGCTCCCTTGTCTCTTCCACCCACCCTCCTTCTGATCTCAATCTGCCGAGATGGCCCTTAGTTTTTCTCCGCTCCCCAATGTACCATAAGATCCCCCTTTCCCCTCCATGTGTCCCCTGTGCCAGCCGCTGCTCTTTACTGGACTTTGCCCCCTCACCATCCGGGTGACTTTTCTAGATGCAAGATGGTACATTTCCTTTTCCCTATCCCCTCTTGTTGTTTTATATTTTTTGTAGGCCACCTTCTTTTCTCTGACTGCTACCTGAACCTCACTGGACCACCAGCATGGTTTATGTGACCTTGCTCCCTTATGTTTAACCTTAGCTCAGGTCCTGACTGCCTCATGAAGTCCCCGTTTAATGGCCTCCTATCTCTTTTCCACATTTGTCATTGATGTAATCCCCTTCAAGTGATCCTTGAGAATATTTCCCATGCCCACAAAGTCTGCCCCCCCAAAGTCCACTGCCAGTGTCCCAGATCTCTCCCCCCTTCCCCCATGCTTATTTGAAACCAGACAGTATTGTGGTTACTCCCAGTCAGGATCCTCACAACCAGGTCCCTTACCAGATCCCCATCTGCCAGAACCACATCCAGTACATGCCCCTCCCTTGTGGGCTCCATCACATGCTGTGTTAAGAACACATCCGGGAAGCTGTGCAGCAGCCTCTGCTCCTTGGCCACCTTAGAGGACATGGTTCCCCAGTTTGTACCTGGCATATTAAGGTCCCCCATTAAAACCACTCCTTCCCCTTTTGGTCCACACTTGGCAATGATGTTGTCCAGCAAACCATCCTCCAGAACATCACCCATCCTGGGGGGCCCATATACTACACCCAGCTTGACCTTGCCTCCTGCTGGGGTTTGTAAGGTGACCCGTAAGGCCTCCACGTTTCCCTCTGCCTCTTCTACCCTAGCAATTTGTATGTCATCTCTAATGAACATAGCCACCCACCCTCTGCCCTCCTTTCTATTCTTCCTAAGCATAGTGTACCCCCACACGCTTAGGTCCCAGTCATGGTTTTGTTGGCCCATGTTCGTGACCCCCACATCCCCCGAACAGCATGGCCTGGAACTCTGGCAACTTGTTTCCTAAGCTCTGGCATTTACTAACACCACCCCCATCCCTTTGTCGAACCCCACCCAGATTCCTTATACTTCCATCCTCCCTCTGCTCCTCCTGAAACCTCCTCCCCAGTCTGTTTCCTCCCCTTGGTTTTAAGGCTACTCCCTCATCTGGAGGAGAGGGCTTGGTCAGCCCTCCCTATCCTCCCCCACAAGTTTAAACTCCACCTTTCTTGAATGTAGTCAGCCACCCCCTGTTTAAGGACTTCCTTCCCTAATGGGGCAAGATGAACCCTGTCCTTGGCATATAGTCCCTTATCCTCCCAAACTCCTTTCCAGTTCCCTAACACCCCCAACCTACTCTCTTCACTCCACTTCCTGAGCTAGTCATTAACCTCTGTGATCTTCATTTTTTTCTCCACTGAGGCCTTTGGTACTGGCAATATCTCCAAAAAGGAAATGTTGCATCCATTATCCCGACAGACTCTGGCAAGTTCTTGGAACCTTGCTTGGATTTCCAAAACGCTATTTCCCTCTAGATCGTTGGTTCCTAAATGCACCAGGAAATCCGGTTTCCCTCCACAATGCTTAACCAGTTCGTACACCATGAACTTTGCTCTGTGGACTGTCAGCCCAGAGATGCTCACTACCTTCACCTGGCTATGGCATCCACCCCCCTGTCCCTCCCACTGGATACCCCTAATCATCGAGTATCCCAATAACAGAACCTTAACACCGCCATCATCCTTATGGTTACCTCCACTATGCTCTCAACCCCCATCCCCCCCTTTATTTGTGATCTCAATTCCATGGGAGTCTTCCTGCCAGACAGAGACCCCCTGACACCCTCCACTTTCTGCCTCCCTTGTTATTTTGCCCACTTAACTCAGACCCCCTGAATAGGTGTCCCCTTTAACCCTCTCTTATCCGAACCATTTATCCTGGCCCTGATGGTTTCCCCTTCCCCCACACCGCCATCCTCCCCCTTGTAATAGTACCCCTACCTCCAGAGGCCCTCTATGGGTCCCCTTTATCTAGGGCCCCATCCTTGGTACAGACCCCCCTGCTGAAGGGGGGCCCCTCCCCCGCCTCCTTGTCTCCCAGTTTCTCTCCAGTCGTGCTCATCTCCCTCATCTGCTTGACATTTATGTTTCCCCCTTCTCCCTCTGGGACTATTTCTATCCTTTCCATTGCCGGTCTGTGATGCCCTATGGGTATCCGACTCCCTCCCCCAGCCTCTGTATCAGTTTCCTCATTTCCACCAACCCCTTCCTCCTCCTCTAGGTTGCTTAGTAGCTCAAATTTATTGTAACACTCTATGCCAGCCTCCATCAAGTAACCTGAGTTTCCCCCGACTTCCCCTCTAAACTGCCCCTCTCCCTCCCCTCTTGCCCTGTTCTCCTTAGGAGCTCCCTTCTCACAGTCTGCTCTTTTAGGCTTCCCCACAACAGCCCCTCCCTTCTCACTGCCTGCTCTTCTAGGCTTCCCACAACAGCCCCTCCTGACTCTTCCCCCTCCACTCTCTTTATATTTGGAATGTTTACTCTGTACATTTTCCCCTTAGCGTCAACATCCCTATCTAAGGGTCCTCTGTCCCTAATATCCCCACTCCTGCTTGCTGTAACATAACGTCCTGTAATTTCTGAGCGTTGCCCCAGCCTCCCCTCAGCTCCACCCTTCTGCCACCTATATCCACACCCCAGCTTACTCCTTAACCAATATACTTCACTCCTGATACAGGATAGCTGTCTACAGAGTGGGCAGCCTCCCTCTCTCCAGGCCCAATTAAGAATTATTGCCATCCCACAGCCTGTGCAGCCTACAACCCTTCCAAAGATGCCTGCCATGGTGGAATGTGGCCACCCTGTTTGTCCTTCTCTGTTCATAACGGCACACATCCCTTTTCTCAATCCCTTCCCCCTGGAATACAGTCTCTCTCTATACTGACTGCAGTTATTTACAAAACCAATTTCAACCCCACCAATAAAGTTCCCAAGTCTCACAAACACATACAGTCCAATGTGTGTCCAGTCCCACCAACAGTTTGTGTATATGCAGACATCAGGCACCGTATGATATCACAGGCCCACCAGTTCCTGTTGCTTCAAATTTCAGTCGCAAACAGAAATGCACAGCCCTTCAATCCCCACCCCCAGTGGATTTTCAGTATTTAAGAAAGCCTACAAAACAGGGTGTGTGGGAGGGATCTACCACCACCAGGCAAACATCACATTTAAATTTCACTCTAATTATCACTGCCAAATAAGTGTTCCCACACCCAGCACACAAGCCCCAATAGTTACAATATCACAGCCCAAGTAACAGTTCTAACTCAAAGTAGTAATTTTTAACACACACAACTAATTTCAAGTACAAAACTATTCAAATATTTCAGTTAAAACAGAAGATAAAACCAAACCTCTTTCCTGAACAACCTCCTACTTCTGTTCCCAGGTAAAATAAAATGTGGCTACTCAGCTCATCACAATAAACGCTTAGACGAGCCACCTCTGATCACAGGTTAGTACCTACTGTAATTAAAAGTCTCCGAAGGTGTGGGCATGATGAACCCCTCCCCCCCAATATCAGCCCCTCTGAAACCCCGCATGCATGTTATCAACATCAGGACCGTCCCTAACAGAAGACTGGGTGCCTTGTATAGGAACTGTCACAACCTCACGCAGGGAACCAGACAATATTGTCTCTAGCACACTATCATGTTCCTCATTGACTATGGCCTTCCTCTGCATACTGCTGCTTGTGACACTTTATTAAATGGGATCAAAGTGATCTGCAATAAAGCTTTTCAGTTCATTCTCGGAGCCGATAAGCTCACCCACACCCGTACCCTATACTCACTTGACCAACTAGCTACCCCTGCATGACAGAATAAAATACCAGTTCTGTCTGCTTGCCTATAAGGCACTACCTGGCCTCACCTCTGTCCATACAAATCTGCTTCAAACATTTTAACAATCAATATGGCACTTAGAAGCATGTCACAATCTGCTCTAGAACTTCCTCACTGGAGAACCAATCTAGGGGGATCACTCCTCTGCTGTGCAGGCATCAGTCTGAATGAGTGAACTACATGAATCAATTCTTAGCCTACCAAACATTACCCAACTTAAAAAAGCTTTGCATGCAGTCCTCTCCCCAGCTCCGACTGCAGTTGTTACTAATAGTCCAAAATTATGCATTGAAGTTCCTAAAACCCGCACAGTAGTGTAACCTTTGGCTTAATCGTAACTTACTCGCCCTATTACATGTTGCGTTTGTATTGACTACATTCCAGTGGAATTGCTGTAATTGTTTTTTTGTTCTGTTTGGAACTATGCTTTTTACGTGGAACCTTTGTAAATGGTCCCCTGTGCTCAAAGGTACTCTATGACTACAGTATATTAAAATATAAAATATATACAGTAAAAGCAACTTTTCATCCTGATTCAGTCAGAACATCTTGGCAGAACATGGTAATTTAAACCTAAACTGAGATTATTCCAAGTTAGGCTATGATCCCTAATTTATATCAGAGATGGCATGCACTGGTGTCAGTTTGGTCTTTTATCATCATGTCACAGTGGAGTGGAAGCCACTGAGGGTGATCAGGCTGATCTGAAAAAGGCACACTTAACTTTGCCTTTTATTCCTTCTCCATCCCCTCCCCTGTTATCGGCAAAGGGACTGGACATAACGCAACACAGTGTTATGCACTGTACAATGTAATATTTTGACAACACAGCATATACCTAGTAGCTGCTTTATAGTTTGGGCTTAGAACTTTACTTTCTGGAAACTAGAAGAACCCACATAAAAAAAAAAATCAATCAGGAAAATTCTAACTGGTTTTCATAGTAAAACACTGTGGTGGAACTGAATGTTATCTCAGAAAATGGTCAAAGAAATTCTCGGGCTGTGATTGGCTGATAGGCTTGCCAGGGTGGTCACCTATCAGACAACAGAGCCCAGGTTTTAAAAGTACCAGTGCCAAAGACCGCACCATAAATATCAAAGGGCAACACAATTTGCAAGTGCACAGCCAACATTTTTTTTCTGTCCCGGCAGCTAACTATTCATGCGGCAGTTCACCATTTTAACCCCCTCCCCCCCCCGAAATGATACAGAATCCAGTAAAAGAAGATGTAAAACCAAAATACATGCCACGAAGTGACACCACCCATAAAAACTTCTGAGGCAGATAGGTGTATCTGTCCCTCCAGAAAGCCGGCTGTTAAATTGTAACCTGCAAGCTGGCAGCACGCATCCATCAGTGGGCAAGACAACCACGCAGAGTCCCGTGGTGTGCCGTACGGCCGTTCCCGCACATTTCTAAATGATTCAGCAACTTCTACTACCCAGAAGCAAAAAAAAAAGCTGTCAGAGCAGATAGCAAGCTAAAACTAGGCTACTAGTAGCTTTAAATGTTCCTGGTGCCATACTTTATCACCGTCCCGTACCTCCTCGACACTCCACAGCTCGTCTGTTGGCTCTTCCCAACACATGTCTTCCTGCTCCTAACCTCTGGGACAATCCCATTTTCTTAGCAGCTAGCTTAAATTTTGCCGTACACGGTCATTGGCTTTACATAAAATGAATGATAAATGTGCTGCACTGCTGCCTGTCCCTATTTAGTGACTGGCGAGTTGACTGAGCTGCAGGAGTGAATGATTTAACAGCAGGCTAAGAACGGGGGCGTGCGTCTAACGTCCCGTTCATGCTCAACTGGCAATTCCCTCGTGATCCTCCCGACTACTGTACACCTGCAGAGACAGGCATGTTGTGTTTTTTTTTTTAAGAAACAAAAAGTTTTCCATTCTTGCAAACTGTGTCACATATCAATAAAAAGTAAAGTACTTTCCGTTTAATAATAGCTCAGCCATTGGTCCTGATTGCACTCTCAGTAGTGCTCACTAATTGGGCTCACTCACAACAGCACTGGCTTCAGACAACAAAATAGTATATTGTAAGTGCGTTTGTGTGGGGGGGGGGACTTTGAAATGACAAAAATAAGAAAAAAAATAATTCTAATGCAGGCGGAGGAACTATTTTATTACAAAACGTACTTTAAACTAATTTGTCATTAAACATTTTTTATTAAATATATATATTTTTTTACACTGTCCATTTTCTAAGTGCAATAATACCCTCTAGGGTGGGCGGTATTGTGCTATACCGGAGCTTCCAGGGCTATAAGGCCCTCCGCCTGTGACGTCGGACCTCATTACGCCCTTGGTCAGTCCGGTATAGCACAATACCGCTCACCCTGTCTGGTATTGTGGCTTACTTATAAAAAGGGTCTCAGAAATGCTGCAGTCTGATTGGCTGTTAGGATTCCAACAGCCTTACATTAATCCCTGTTGCATTGTCTTGTGCAGCCTGATCACCATGGTGCATAGAGTCTTCCTACATAGAAACATAGAATTTGATGGCAGATAAGGACCGCTTGGCCCACCCAGTCTGCCCATTTCCCTACCTACTGGATAAGCTGCAGATCCTAGTTAACCAGCAGCCTACTTCTTCCTACCCCCACCCCCTAGAATTGCCTTATGACTGTCCCATGCATGCTTGAATTCCACCACTGATTTTGACTCCACAACCTTCTCCGAAGGCTGCTCCATGCATCCACAACCCTCTCTGTGAAAAATACTTCCTTAAATTACCTCTGAGCCACCCCCATCTTCAAATTGTGCCCTCTTGTTCTTGCACACCCTCTTTTTGACAGATGCTACCCTCTTGGACTTTGTTGATTCCCTTGAGGTACTTGAACATTTCTATCATGCCCCCTTTCCTCGAGGCTATACATATTAAGCTCCTTTCGTCTCTCTTCAATGTCTTGTGCAGACCCTGCACCATTTTAGTGCCTCCTCTGGACAGCTTCCATCCTGTCTATGTCTTTGCGGAGATTGGGTCTCCAGAACTGCACACAGTACTCAGATGGGGTCTCACCAGCTGTCTGTACAGAGGATAATAACTCCTGTTTTCTACTGTGATGCCTCTCCCTATGCATCCCAGTATTCCCCAGCCCTCCTTGCTGCCTCTCACATTGCTTGCCCCTTTAGGTCATCTGATACTGATCACCCCAGGTCCCTTTCCATTTTTGTTGTTAGTATCTCACCCCCATTGTGTACTCTTCCCTGGGTTTTGTTTCCCAGGTGCTTTACCTGCACTCTTAGCATTGAATCTAAGCTGCCATACATTTGACCATTCCTCTAACCTTGCCAAGTCCTTCTCATCCTTTCCACCCCACCCTGTGCATTAACTCTGTTGCAGATCTTTGTGTCATCTGCAAAGAGACATACTTTCCTTCCAGTCCTTCTGCAATGCCGCTTATAAAGACATTGAAGAGGACGGTCCTAATACTGAACCCTGCGTACCCACTAGTAACCCTCCCTTCTTCTGAGTGGACTCCATTTACTATTACTCTGTGTCCTATTCTCCAGCCACCCTTTACCCAGGCTGTCATCTTGGGACCCACTCCCAGGCTGGCTAACTTGTATATTAATCTTTTGTGTGGGACTGTGTCAAATGCCTTGATAAAGTCTAGGTAGGCCATGTCCACAGCCCTCCTGATCTACTACTTTGGTCACCTAGTCAAATAAATCTATCAGATTTGTCTGGCATGACCTTCCTGTTGTGAATCCATGCTGCCTAGGGTCCTGTGCCCCTCTGGCCTCTAGATACTCAACAATTCTTTCCTTCAGAGTGATTCAATCATTTCCCTATCACTGAGGTTAAACTAATAGGTCTGGTTTTTTCCTGCTTCTGCCTTGCTCCCACTTTTGTGAAGGGAATCACATCTGCCCTCCTCCAGTCCTCGGGTACCACCCCATCCTCCCATGATTTGTTAAAGGGTAGTCAGTGGTGTCACTAGTTCTACCCTTAGTTCTTTTAGAATTCTGGGATGAATCCCATCAGGCCCATTGCTTTGTCCACCTTCAGTTTTAGAGTTCTTTCAGAACCCTTTCTTCTGTAAATGGGCTGGTATCAACTTCTATATCCAGAGTGTTTCTACTGTTTGTTTTATGTACCTCCCCTTCATTTGTAAACACTGAGCAAAACTATTTGTTTAGTATCTCTGCCTTTTCACAGTCTCCCTCTGCCCATCCTCCCTCCCCCCTTTATTAAGCCTCACTATCCCTCCCTTGGTCTTCCTTCCTCCTGATGTACCTATAAAAGGTTTTATCCCCCTTCTTAACTGAGTTGGCTATCTTTTCCTCGGTTTGGGCCTTTGCAGTTCTGACTGCCTTCCCAGCCTCCTTTTGCTTTAACTGATACAGTTCTCTGTCCTGCTCCTTCTGCGATTCCTTGTACTTCCTGAATGCTTTCTTTTCTCTTGAACCTTCACTGCCACTTCCTTTGAGAACCATAGTGGTTTCTTACATCGTTTTGTTTTGTTTATTTGCTTCACACAAAGGCTCGTTACCTCTGTGATGGCAGTTTTTATTATTCCCCATTGTTCTTCCACCCCTCCTTCCTGCCCATTTGCTAGTGCATTCCTTAGGCACTCACCCATTTTGGCAAAGTCAGCCGTCCTAAAGTCCAGTACTTTTGTCTTTGTATGGCTTGACTCTATTGCTGTGTTTATTGTGAACCATACTGTTCGATGGTCGCTAGTTCCCAGATGGCTACCCACTTCTACATTATATCCTCTAGCACTGCTGAATGACTGGAATGATGCATTCTGATTTTGAACCAGCATTTTTAAACTGTTGGTGGAAGAACTGTTTTATTAAAAATCGTCCTCTAAATGAGGAAAATATTCAAAAAGTATACTTAAAACACTTTTTTTTTTTTTTAAATCGGTTTTGCAATAACAATAAGGCATGACTAGGGGTTAGATTAATAGTTAATCGCCCCCTAGGGGCAATATGGCACTCTGCTACACCTCGTGCCACATTGCACCCCTAAGGGGTGGTTAACAGACTGTTAATTTAACCCCTGGTAATGCATTATTGCTTAATTATACTACACCTTTAATGATATGTGCATAAAAGGTGAACTTGAAAGGTGATGCTAGTTCTTACTACTGTACTAATTGACATAGAATACTAAATTCAGAACCCAACACAAAGTTTAGTCATGTGGCTGAACATAAAACAAATGCCAAACATGATGGTCCAACGAGATCTGCATTAGTTAATATGAACCAAATGTCGACAGCGATCAATTTAAGATCAGAAGAAACTCTAGAGCCATCAGCATCCCCTCCTCCCATTATATAAGTTATCATATCATAAGTCCATTTCCGGTCTGCATAAGTACATACATACATACATACATACATAGACACTGTCGGCAGATAAGGGCCTATGGCCCACCCAGTCTGCCCATTTGAGCTTGTAAGTTCACTTTGTTTTTCTAGAAGTCTGTTGCTCCTTACCCGTGACCTCCAGAATTCCCTTATGTCTATCCCATGCATTCTTAAATCCCGTGATTGTTTCAGCCACCCACCACTTCCTCTGGCAGGGTGTTCCACTTGTCCACTACCCTTTCTCTGAAGAAATTCTTCCTCACATTTCCTCTTAATCGCCCTTCCTCCAACTTTCACACCCTCTAGCTCTGGAACATCTTTTTTTATACTTATATTTTATTGCTTTCAAATAAAAAAACAATAGCATACATTCTCATGCCAGAAATGGATATATAGCACAAACAACATACATCCAATGTACCAGATTTAGGTAATCTTAGTATTCTGGTTTTCGGATGCTAGGGGTAGTCCGTTAAATTATAATTCCCCAGTCCAACAATCTTATATATGCTGCACCCTACAAGACTTTGGGTGGTCTAATCCAAATATAAGAAAAATATACCATGCAGAGTTACACAACATCCAGTGCTGCTATGACCCCCAACACAATCATAATGTCCATCATGTGTAGTGTTCAATTTGGATGTTCCACACAACCTGTACAAAAACTTTGGATATAGAATATAAAAAATGCAAACATATATTCTCCATTCCCTGAGGTCTGGCTGGTTCATGTTACAAAGAGAGAGCAGAGCTGCACGCCACGTAGCTTCCCCCATTGCTGCAATTACCTATGTAGTCAAATACAAAGAACTCTTATACTAAATATTATATAAAGATATAGAACCCCAGTAACAGGTGGAGCTCTTAAGTATTAACTTAAAAGAAAGGAGAACTCGAATAACTGTCAGTTGTTGATCTCCGATAATTTTTTAACAGTTATAAACTTCCGGAGCCCTTCCTCCCTGAATAATTACTGCTTTGCCAAGGAAGACTAAACAGAAACAACAACAACGATAGTTCATGTACCCTCTCCTTGAATCAGAAGAATTTTGAGGTGATATTGCTTGTGAAAACTCTTGCAAAATAGCCTCTACCTTCTTACCGGCTTCTATCAGGTCAGTAAATTGGAAAGTTTTTCTGCCGTAGTGCAGCTGGGAGCCTGGCTGGCATAAGGAGAGAGTGGGCTACTTGTAGACTATGGAGTTTCCCCCGAAACCCATCTTCTGCCTCATTCTTGTGGCATAGGATAAGTCGGGGAATAAGTGTACTATGGTACCCTGAAAGTTCAGTCGTTCTGTATTCCGTGCGGCCTGCAAAATGCGATCTCGTACCGCTGATCCCGAGGTCACCAGAAGAGTAGTCCGGGGTAAGTTGTGTGTAGTAGCAGCAGACCGGGGGGATATTCGATAGGCCTTCACGAGTGTTGTGCCAGTTGAGCTTGAATCCAGTCGCAGGGCTCCCGGTAACCACTCTTGAAGAAAATATAGTAAGTCGTCCCCTTCACAATGTTCAGGCAACCCAAAGATACGGACATTGGCTGCCCTTTGAGAGTTTTCAAGGGCCTCTAGACGATAACGCAACTGAGCATTCTCCTGTGTCATCTTGCTTGCAGCTTCCAAAGCTTTAGTCACCATAGATTCAGCCTCTGAAGCTGTTTTCACGGCGACCTCTATTTTTGCAAATCACATCAAGATCGACTCAACCTTTGTGTCGAAAGCCTGCATAGATAGTTGCAGGGCCTTCCAGGGTGGGTTGACCGTCGCAGAAGTTTTAGCTGCTCCCTCAGCTTGAGCAGCCTCCGCTGGAGGTACTTTTGAGGTGCCCGCAGGACCTTTATTTGTTCGACCCATTCTCTGCAAAAAGGGTCTAATATGCAACCTGACTCGTAGAACTCAGTTTAAGAGTCAAATTTCAAGTTTGCAATCGGCAAAGAATACTTTTTTTGCGTTTTATATTAGAGAAGTGCAGAGCTCCAATTGAGCACGTCTGGTTGGTAGGTGTGCTGCACAGTGCCCCCTAGTCCTGGAACGTCTTTGTCACTGGAAAATAGTGTATTCTTGTACCCTGTTCCTCCCTGTAAGGTACTTGTATGTCTCTATCATATCCACTCTCTCCCTCCTCTCCTCCAGGGAGTACATATTTCAAATAATTCAGCCTGTCCTCATAGGACTTGGATACAATCCCTGTACCATCTTTCTTGCCCTCCTCTGAACCTTCTCTACCCTGTCTATGTCCTTGTGTAGGTAAGGTCTCCAGAGCTGTACAATGTACTCCAAGTGGGGCCTCACTAGTGACTTGTATAGTGGCATTATGACCTCCCTTTTCCTGATGGTGATGCCCCTGCCTATGCATCCCAGCATCCTATTTGCTTTACCTGCTGCCTTGTCACACTGTTTCCCTACCTTGAGGTCATCCGAGATGATGACCCCGAGGGCCCTTTCCTGTTTGTTGAGTGTTATATCTTCACCCCCCAACTGATATGTTGTTCCAGGGTTTTTGTGCCCCATATGCATTATCTTGCACTTCTTTGCATTGAATTTCAAATGCCAGACCATTGACCATTCTTCAAGCTTCTGCAGGTCCCTCCTCATTCTGTTATACCCTCTGGCATGTCCACTCTGTTACAGAGCTTCATGTCATCAGTGAACAGGGAAATTCTGCCTTCTAGGTCATGCGCAATGTCACTGATGAAGACGTTAAATAGGACCGGTCCCAGCACTGATCCATGTGGTACCACACTGGTCACTCTTCCCTCTGTGGAGTGACAGCCATTTACCACCACCCTCTGTGTCCTGCCACCCAGCCAATTGTCTACCCACCACACTACAGTTCTGCCCACTCCCATATTTCCCAGTTTGTTTAATAGCCTTCTGTGTGGCACAGTATCAAAGGCCTTGCTGAAGTCCAGATAGGCTACGTCCACTGTCCTCCCTGATCCACCTCCCTTTTCACCCAGTTGAAAAATTCAATGAGGCTGGTCTGATGTGACCTCCCCCTGGTGAAACCATGCTGCCTTGGGACCTGTAGTCCATTGGCAACCAGATGTTCCACCAATCTCCCCTTCAGTAGTGCTTCCATGATCTTCCCCACTACTGAAGTCAGGCTGACTGCTCTGTAGTTCCCCGCTGCCTCTTCGTTCCCACTTTTGTACAAGGGGACTATATCTGCTGTCCTCCAGTCTTTGGGTACCTCCCCTGTTTCCAGTGATCGGCTAAACAGGATTGCCAGAGGTTCAGCCACCACCTCTCTTAGTTCCTTTAGGACCCTGGGGTGCATCCCGACTGGCCCCACTGCGCATGCCAAGGGTCACGGCTTCACTTTTCAGAGTGTTTTTTTCTATGCGATATACTGCTTGTTTCAGGGAAAGAGTTACATTGCCAGTCTTGTTGATCCCTATAGATTTTGATTTCTAAATAAACTCATATGCCTTCTGAAAAAAAACGAAAGTACTCATGAATGAGCCTACAGGTGCTCCGGCGCCAAGAACACTTGTGAACGCGCCAGGCTGCAGGCAGGGGAGAATTGGCTCTCCCAGCTGAAAAGTAATGCTGGGTTAAAACAGCATTTTTTGATTTCTTTCAGCAATCAGGTGCCCAGGTGTGCTTTCTATATGATTGTGAGGAGCAAACACTACCAGGATTGCGCGGTGGAAAAAATACCACCAAAGCCTGATAGTGCCCCTTTAAGTGCAGGGTACGTAAAGGAGCAAAATGTGTCCTTGTCTGCCCAGTTGTCACCTCTAACTTCACACCAGCAAATTAGAAGGTTATTCCTGGGAAGGGTAAACAATATCACCTTAATTAACACCTTCATTTTTCTGAAACCCTTAGAAATTCAGACAGTGTGAAGGTGTGGGTATAAGGATGACACTGGATTCTAGAATAAGTCCAGCAATAAGCCTTTATTTACAAAAACAAGAAGCAAACTGAAAGACCAAAAAAAAAAAAAAAACAGAAAAAAAAAATAAAAATAATTTCAAATGACAAAATAACAACACACTAGAAAACAGCTAGTGTAATTCCATCAGTGGAATAGCAGAGAACTAGTCCCTTCGAGATCTGATCACGGAATGAGAAATGACTCATTTTATACATACAGGTCATGTGGTTTTAGTAAGCTCCACTCCTTTTCTAGAAGCTAACTCTTAAACACAGCCAAATAAACATTATATTTGTTTTTTATAACTTAAATCCCCTTGTAAGCTTAGTTAAAATAACATATTGGTAATCACACAAAATAAAATCCTACCTAGAGTTATAAAGTAACATTACATAACTATCTAGACCCGCCCCTTTTATTTACAAATTATAAATAAAGTAATAGAAAGGCCGGCTGGCTGTAAAGGAAAAGGCAAAACAAACATGGCTTCCCCTAGAGCTACACCCTGGGTTTGGTAAGCCCTTTAAACTTAACTTTCCCCTTTTAATACTATCAAGTATATCCTTTTTAATGAAGAAGCACACGAAAAGAAGAGAAAATGAATACATAAGACATAACATAACAAACATAACTTTAGAATATACATGTTTATGTTTTTAAACCCTTTAGTTATATTCGCTTTAAGATTCAGAAATTATAGGATTCAGCTTTATTATTTAGAGCTTCAACACTGTTATAAAGATTACAACTTCCTTCTGTAATCCAGCATTAGTATTTATAGCTTTCAACACTTAAAAAAGAAAAAAAAAATATATATTGTAACCTCCTTTTATGATTCAGCTTTAAGACTTCGGGCATTCAACAGTTTAGAGCTGTTAACACTATTTTAAAGTAATTACAACTTCCTTCTGTGGCGATAGAGGAAAGGGGGAGAAAGGGGACATCGTTTTCTGGCATTTTATTCAGCAGGAATAGTGTCTTCTGTAGTATTTCTAGTGGCTTGCTTCAGCAGCACAGCAAACCCAAGGTAATCTTTCTCGCTGCGCTGCTCTCGAACATGCGCACCCTCATGAAGGATTTGCACCAATAGAAGCGCTTCTCAGCATTTCCTCCCCGCAAAACTAACGGATTACTGCTGATAGCAGTCTTGAGAGGGAACTGCCTGAAAAAGGCTTGATTTCAGCGACTTCGATGCTCCTCCAAAACAGCAACACGGAGGAGCAGTCACTGGGGTTACAAACAAGATGAGTACTGCTTTACTTTGTATTTTAAACACTCCCCAAAGAGGCTGGAGGGCATGAAAGGTGGTAATAAATGAATTTTACTAGGGCAACACATAAACTTATGTATTTTAAGTACAATATACTGATATATGCATAGATAGCCAGTCTACACATATACCTTAAAGGGGCAGTGTACCTAAATACGTAATGTCTTAACAAAATAAAATATAAGACATGCTGTTGCAACAGACTGATCTGTACATATAAAACAAAATAAAATAAGGCAGAAAAAAAGTAAAGAAGGGGTTATAATAAAAAAAAAATATATGGATGTCCCTATAAAACTGATATTACCACACTCCTTCCTGCCTAAGAAGAAAACTGTTTTCACGGAATTACTGTTTTCTGTATGCCTACACAGATCCCTCTACTTTGAGGGATGGAGCTTCAGCCCATCCTCTCCCAAAGCTCCACCACGGTGTCCCTTTACATAAACTATGAAAAATTTACTTAACTCAAGTAGAGATCCCTATCGATCTCCACTTCTATACATTCTTTACCTCAGGGTCTGTGTTGGTTGATGAATCATGTCCAAAATGGAACATGAAATCTGCATTCAGATGTTTCTTACCAGAACGATGTTCTACAGAGAAACGATAAGGCTGAAGTGCAAGGTACCACTGCATTATGCGGGGGTTCTTGTCCTTCATCACATTAATCCAACAAAGGGGGTTATGATCCGTTATAATTTTAAATTCTCTCCCCCATAAATAGAATTTTAAAGCTTCTATTGCCCAGTGAATAGCTAGACACTCTTTCTCTGTAGTCAAATCTTTGGATTCCCGTTCATGCAATTTGCGACTGATATATATAACAGAATGTTCTTCATTACCATGTATTTGAGAGAGAACAGCACCAATACCATTGTTGGAAGCATCCGTTTGTACAATAAAAGGACAAGAAAAATCAGGACTGTGCAGTACCGGATATGAACAGTTTCGCTTTTTTTTATTTTTTTTATTTTTATTTTCGTCTTTATCCTCCTTTCCTACCCCCGGTGCCCCCTCCTTCCATCCGCTCATGTCCCCCGCTACCTACCTTAGGGATCTGCCCCTAGAGTGCCCTTCCTCCTCTCCCTGGCACATTGGGGTCTGTCCTGTAGGTGGTCGGGTAGACTTAGGCCGGACTTCATCTAGGGCGGCGGAGGGTTTTCCGATTTCTCCCCTTACACCCGTCCCCTGGGATGCCTTGCGCTTGGGACGTGCGTCCTGAGTGGCGACGTGCTGGCGCCCGCCAGCCCTCATGTGCCGCGACGTCTTCTCCTGCTCCGATGAAGGAAAGCCTATCCCTTTACTGCCGGTGCTTCCACCGGGTTATGGAAGGGATGCAGAACGCAGAGTGTTCTTGGTCACCCACCCGTGAGGGAGGAGAGCATCTGTTGGGACGCTTAGATCCTCCCTCCCCGCCGACCCTCGGCCGCCAGAGTCTGTTTCCTGGAATTCCGGCCAAGGAGCGCGAGGTGTGGCGCCCAGCGCCTTAACCCTCAGCGCCACCGGGCCGGCTAGAGTTTCGCTTTTAAGGTACAAAAGGCTTCCTCACATTGTGCTGTCTAATGTACTTTGTCGGATTTTACCTTACGGGTTAGTTCTGTTAGTGGACTAGCAATTTCTGAGAAATTTGGGACAACTCTCCTGTAATATCCTACAAGTCCTAAAAAGGTCCTGACATGTTTCTTAGTTTGGGGTCTTTTGCTATGTAGAATAGCTGATATTTTAGATGATTCGGGCTTTACCATCCCATTACCTATAATGAATCCTAAATATCTTGTTTCTTGCATAGCCAAGGAGCATTTAGCAGGATTGATAGTTAGACCTGCTTTGGTTATAGCTGTAAGCACTTGTTGTAAATGTGTTAGATGGGCATCCCAAGATGGACTGAATATAATAACGTCATCGAGGTAGGCTGCAGCATAGGAAGTGTGGGACCGTAAAATCTGATCCATGCATCGTTGGAATTTTGCCGGGGTCCCATGAAGGCCAAAAGGCATGGTAATAAACTGAAATAGTCCAAGAGGAGTAGTGAATGCCGTTTTTTCTTGTGGTTCCTCATCTAAAGGTATTTGCCAATATCCTTTTGACAGATCCAGGGTGCTTATATATTGTGCTTAACCCAGTCTGTCAATGATATCATTGATGCGAGGCATCGGATATCCATCAAAGATGGATATGGCATTTAATTTGTGGAAATCAAGACAGACACATACTCTTCCTTCTTTCTTATTTACTACCACCATGGGGAAACTCCAAGGGCTTTAAGATGGCTTTATAATCCCCATTTGTTGCATTTTTATTATTTCTTATGTCACCTCCTCTCTTACACTCTCAGGCAAACGGTATGTTTTTTGTCGGATGGGATTTACCTGTGTTACTTCAATATGATGTTTTATCTCTTTTACCCTGCCAGGAGTGACTGTGAAGTAAGGCTGAAAAACTTTGAGTACTGTATCCATCTCCCCTCTTTGATCAGGATGTAGTGTAGGATTTATGTTAATGTCCTTAAATGACCCTTTACCATCTAGTTTTTCATAGGCCAACTCAATTTCATTCTCCTCACTTTCAGGTAGGACATACATGCTAGGTTGACTTCTATCATACCATTTTTTCAATAAGTTAACATGATATATTTTCTTTTTGTGTCTTTTATGCAGTAATGCTACCTCATAATTAACATTTCCCACAGGTTTTATTATAGTATATGGTCCCTGCCATTTCATTAATGACTTGTTGTCCGAACAGGGTAGTAAGAGCAAAACCCTTTACCAGGTTGAAAGGATTTATTACCTTCTCCCTGATTGTATTTTTCTTTTTGGTAGTGTTAATGTTTTAATGCCTGTTGATGTGCTGTATTCACATATCTAATTAATTTGCTTCTAAGGTTAGTTATGTACTGTACCGCTGTTAAGGTTTTTGCCTCTGGATGTTCATCTTCCCATGCTTCCCTCACTATATCTAATATACCTCTGGGTTTTTTTTCCATATAACATCTCAGATGGGGAACATCCAGTAGAGGCCTGTGGTACCTCTCTATATGCAAACATTAGATATGGCAGATATTGATCCCAGTACTTTCCTTCGTCTCGTGTAAACTTCTTTAACATGTGTTTTAAGGTTTGATTGAATCTTTCCACCAAACCATCGGTTTGTGGATGATATGGTGATGTGCGTATAGCATGAATCCCTAATGCTTGGTATAGGCATTTTAATACTTGAGAACAGAAATTACTTCCCTGGTCGGTAAGAATTTCCTTAGGAATGCCTACGCTGGAAAACATTTTTACCAGTTCATCTGATATCTTTTGTGCAGTTGTGGTATGCATTGGTATAGCTTCTGGATATTTCGTACTGTAATCACAGATTACCAGAATAAAACGATTCCCCTTTGTTGTTTTTGGTAATGGGCCTACTATATCCATAGCTACACGCTGAAAAGGTTCACTAACTAAAGGCAGGGGTAGTAGGGGGTGCCTTATCCTTTCTAGTAATAGGACCCACTTTTTGGCAGTATTCACAAGTTTTACAGTACTCCTTCACTTGCTTATGGATACCTGGCCAGAAAAGATGATATAATAGTCTATTCAAAGTCCTTTCTGCTCCCTGATGTCCTGCTAATGGTATATCATGTGCCATGTATAGTAAATACTGTCTATAGCTCTCTGGGACCATTAACTGGGAAACTATCTCCCCAGTCTTAGGGTTAACACATTCCCTATATAGTAACCCCTTTAGTAATACCATTTTTGGTCCTTCCCCAGCACCTTTCCCCACCTGTAGAAAAAATGGTTTCAGAGTTAGGTCATGCATTTGCTCAGTTCCAAAAGATTTTAAAGAAATATCTTTTCCACTATCACTATTCATCGTTTTGGTATCATCATTTTTTAAGTTCCTTTTGTATAAGTGTCCATCTATTCTTATCCAGTCTTCATTCTCTTATGGACTTACGAGACTTTCCAGGTTCTGTACACAGTTCATCTTCGAATGGAAAGATGTTATTTAACTCCACAGTCTGCTTAGTCTGTGACCTGGTGGTTAAGGCTCCCAACTGTGTGGCCTCAGACAACAAGGTATCAAAACTAGGATGGTCGTGTCCGATAATGACTGGCACAGGCAAATGGGGTACTAGTCCGACTGGCATTTGCTGGAGAGTTCCCTGTATTTCAAGAAGTAAGGTTTTCACTGGGTAATAATGGGCATCCCCATGAATACAAGTGACTCCAGTTACGTTCTCAGGTTCTGTGGTGCAGGGTACTAAATTAGCCTTTATCAAAGTTTGTCGACTGCCAGAGTCTAGAAGACCAGCTACTGTTTGGCCGTTTACAGTGACTGGTGTTAAATACTGTCCCCAGTTGGCCAAAGCTAAATGTATAGGTGCAGTCTTTTTCTTAGGGCAAAATCTGGCGATATGCCCTTTTGCTTGACATATGTGGCATATAATATCGGTATTGTATGGTCTCTCAGATCTTGCTGGTCTTACACCCCAACTGTATTATTTGATGTAGAAGAAAAAGTCCTTACCGTAGGAGCTGGTGTGTTGGTGGAAAAGTGTCCTTTTTGTCTATGGGGTCTTGCTGCTAAGTAATCTTCTGCCAGACTTACAGCTTTTGCAGCAGTCTCAGGTCGATGTTCTCTGACCCATACTTGCACATCTTGCGGTAGAATCCTCACAAATTGTTCCAATACGATAGCCTCTAGCATCTGTTCCTTAGTATTAGTCCCTGGGCACAGCCATTTGGTGCACAAGTCCTTCAATCGCGTATATGCCTCCTGTGGGGTGTCGGTAGTCTGGAATTTTAAAGCTCTGAGTCGCTGTCTGTAGGTTTCCAGGCATACGAACATACGAAATTTGCCAGCAGATAAAGGCCTAGAGGCCTATCAAGTCTGCTCGAATGTGCAGCTAGCACCCCTTATTCTGCAGCTGCCCCTCCCTTCCACCCTTCCCCTTCATTAACCCTCCCCCTTGTCCTGTCCCATCCCCTTTTGAAGCAGTCCACTGTTCTACTGATACCACTTCTTCAGGTAACGATTCCACCCAGCCACCACCTCTCTGTAAAAGTGTCTCCTCATCTTCCTCCTGAACCTTCCTCCTCCAGTCTCATATCATGGCCCCTGGTGTCCCTCCTCCTTACTTTGAATAGCCCTCTGTACCTGTCTGGTTTATTCCTTTCATGTATTTAAAGATTTGAATCATGTCCCCTCTGTCCCTCCTGTCCTCCAGTGAGTACATGTTCAACTCCCTCAACCTCCTCTCATATGATAAGTCCCCCAGCCCCTTGATCATCTTTGTTGCCCTGTGCTGCACCCCCTCCAGTAACTTAATGTCCTCTTCAGATATAAGCCAGTACTGCACGTACTCCAGGTGTGGTCTAACTAATGACCTATACAGTGGCAGAATCGCCTTCTCCTCCTCGAGGATATACCTTTGCACACAACCCAGCATTTTGTTGGCCTTTGCAGCTACCTTCCTACATTGTGCCGAGTTGTTCATTGACCTGTAATGAGCATCCCGGATCCTTCTCCTCCTCTGTCTGGGCTAGCTGCACTCCCCCCAGCTGGTAACTCCTCCTTGGGTTCTTCATCCCAAAATGCAGCACCTTGCACTCTTTGGCATTAAACCCCAGTTGCCAGGTGTCTGACCAGGTTTCAAGCTTTGCCAGATCATCCTGCAACCCCTGCCATCCTCCTAGGTCATCCACCACCGCTCCTACCTTGGTATCATCAGCAAACAGACTGATCTTGCTCTTGATGCTCCATGATATGTCTGCAATGAATATCCCAAACAACACTGGTCCCAACACCGAGCCCTGTGGAACACTGCTTGTCACTACCCTTGGGTGTGAGAGCTCCCCACCCATATGTCATAACGTTTCAATATGGCCTCCTTTACAGTGTCGTAGTTGTCGCTCATGCCACTGTCTATATGCCTATAAGCCAACTGAGCTCTTCTGGTCAAATATGGGGCAAGTTTAATGACCCATTGTTCTCTCGGCCAATTACATGCATGGGCGATGCGTTCAAAAGTAGTAATAAATGTTTCTATGTCACCAGTTTCTGTAAGTTTTGTCAACTTAATATCCTTAGGGCCATCCACTGGTGCAAGAGGACGACCTGTTCCTAAGGCTTGGATGGCTCTTAAGGTGTCCGCCCACCTAGCCTCATTGCACTGATTGTCCCTCTCTCTTTGTTTTTCTAAGGCTATCTGCTGCATACATAGCCACTGTAACAGTTCCTGAGAGTCACCCACAGGTGGACTTAGCATTTTCTCTTCTTCCTGTGCGATGTCTTTCGCCATCTCTCCTCCAATGCACCTTCCTCCTCCGTCTTGGTCATTTTGAGCCTCACATCCCCCAATCCCGGTAACAAGGTTGCTCCAGACTTTGCTGCCATGGTTCTAGTGTAAACACCTCTAGTCAGCTCTCCTTCCAGCATCCAATCCTTCACTGATACTTGTCAGTATCTCTCAGTCTGAAATATCAAACCTTATCCCACTTCTGACAGACAGGCACCACATTATGGTTGTCTCCTGTCCCAGTGTGGACTGTATAATCTGTGTTTCAGAAACCTTATCTGCTAAGCCAGTTTTATTCAGAGGCAGTACTTTTTCAGTCATTTTGAATGCTCACATACTTGTAAAACAGATTCTTGTAAATGAGCTTGTCTCAGTGATGTTCTGCCTGGCAAAATAAAGATTTTGGTTGATTTTTTTTTTTTATTGTTAAATCATTCACTATTTTATTTGCATGTTCAGGTTACAAACAAGTTCTGATGCCCTGCAGACCTTTGTTTGTATACCAGTCTGTCTGAGAGGTGTAAAGTAGGGCCATTAGGACCATTAGCAGCAAAGCAACCTAATCCTTTCCAGGCTGCATTGTGAGTATGGTCTTGGACTGTTGTGATAGAGAATACTTTTATACCTTTAAATGCTCGCTGGTTTTTCTTTTAGAGTCTGTCCTATATTCTAATATTTGCTACCCTTTTGTTGTTAAATTACTAATCTAATATTTTATTCCATTTCTAGCAATACTACACTCCTCTCTCCTCAGTAGTTATTGCTGTCAATTTTCATACTACCTGCATATTCCAGGAAGACCATTCCAGGCCTTTCGGATGAACAGCGAAGAACAGTGTGGCTATAATATCATGTTAAACCACAGAAATGAGAAAAGGAAGAGAGAGCAGTAGCTGATGAGGTGAAAGGAACACAATCTAGATTTGATGGCACTACAAATTTAGGTAGTTTATCAAAAATTCCTCAAAACATTATTATTTTTTTTTTTTTGCCAGGAGAGAGACACTAAGGTGTAGCTTGTTTATAGGTGCGACATGGGAGCACAAGGAAGTTAAATGACTTGCTCAGGGTCACACAGTATGCAAGTGTGGGCTGTGGGATTCAAACCCAGGTTTCCAGGTTTGTAACTCAGAGCCTTAAACCACTGCGTTATGCTGAATCCATGCTACATTTCACATAACATGTTATCTGCCATGGAAAAAATTGGGTATTTAACAGCATAGTATAGTTCCTACCACGTTAAAAAACTTCTCTGATATTACAAATAACTTTAGAATAGGAGCAATGGGTGGGACAGTAGCATCTTAAAATGGCTGATGATATTTGTAATTACATATCATCCACCATTACTGGTGTAGTTTATTTATGAAAAGAGTTTTACCAGAAAAGGCCACTTGATCCAAAATAGCAGGTTGTCAGAGGTGTCCTTGTATTTACTCGATGTATGAGCTAAGCTGTGTACACAGGATGCAAAGTCCCCTGAACCCCCTCTCTAACCCCACCCAATGTTAACACACACTGAAATTTAAAATATTTAAAGCTAAATCAAACAAACCAAAAATAATAATCATGATGTAATTTAAATAAGTTGTACACAATGCAATATCAGCAGCAATTCTGAATGAGTCAAGTGAATCAGAATCCAAGTGATGCCTTCTTCAGTCATAAAAGGGGCGGGGTTGGGGTGGAGTTTGGGTGTGTGGTTTAGTATTCGGTTTTCATCTCATCCAAAGGTGGCAACCCTAGCACCATGGCAACCTCCAGATCCTCCATCTTGTTACTAAGGCTCCTGGCATTGGCACACATGGTTTTTCATGATGTGAACTCCCTGGACTGTTTAGCGGTTCTACTCTAGCCCCCTCCCTGGTTGTCCTTTATCCCTGGTTCTCCCTGCTGTCTGCCGTTCTGTTGAAGTTTGCCCCCTTTCTGCCTATCCACCCCTTGGGTGCTTATCTCCATCTTTTGCACACTGCTTTGTAGAGATATCCACTCCTGCTGTTCACTGGTTTCACTGCTAGCTCTGGGGGGTGGGCAACTAGGTACCCTCCTTGCTGGCCTGCCACCCCCCTTGGCTAGTTTAAATGCTTGTCCATGTAGCATTTAAACTTATCATTGAGTGCTTGAATTCCCCTCATGGACGGATGCAGGCCACAGGCTTGAACAAGCCGCCATCTCTCCAGGTGAGTCCCCAGTCACCAATGAATCCAAACCCTTCCTCACAGCACCAGTTCTTCAACCGTGAGTTAAAGTTCCTGGTGCATGTGCCCCTACACTCTCCCATGCCTCTCACAGGTAGTACTTCCGAGAAGGTGACAGAAGTAGCTACTTGCTTGAGACCCCTTCCCAATCTCCTCAACTCTTCCTGAACTTCCTTAGGCCCCCTGTTTGCCAGGTAATTAGTACCTAGGTGACTAATGACATCCAGCTCACCCTCTCGTCTTGCCTTCCTGGCGATTCCCCACGATCTTCCTCCCATCCCTCCATGCCGTGACACCTGGAAGGCACCTTACCTCCCTGTCCTCCCCCTCTTGTGTTCCTAGCTGGATCCCTCATACAATAGATTCCCCCACCAGGATTCGCTTCCTCCTCCTCTGGGCTCCACTGCTCTCCCTACTGAGGTCACCTCCTTGGTTGACCTCCACATTCTTCCTTTCCACTTCTCTGGGTACCTCTGTTTGGTTGTCCCCGTTTGCCAGTGTGGCATATGAGTTCTAGAGTGGAATAGGATTTGGGATGTGCCTCTCCATGACCGGCCCCAAACCATCCCTGAGTCCACTGTCATCCTAGTGCTCCTCATTCTTGGCATCTTTTGAGGCAGCGGCATTGGACTGAGTGGTCTCTGGACAGGGGTGAAGGTACTCGTGACCCAGTTTACTTCTGCTCTGAGTCTGAATACCTCATCCCACTGTCCAGAGAGATGCCTGCAGATAGGGCAGCACCGCAGCATCCAGAAGGTCTGCCTGAATACGGCTGTCCCGCATCCACTGCATTGCACCACTCCCCACATTATACTACACTTATACTGCTACTATTCCAGTACTTGTCTGTTACCAAAGCTCTCTTTGTAGTTTCCTCTCTATTAATTTACTGTTGTGAAAATCCTGCCGCAGATCCTCAGATACTTTTTTTAAAGAAGAAAAACTAAATAAAAAGTCAAAACACTTGTTGTGCCTTGGGTGGGCTTCCTCCCCCTTATGCCCCTCCTGCTCCACAACCCCTGCTATTTTCTGTGCTTGGCTCCTGTCAATCAGATTTAACAGGGCATATAATTAAGAGTGGGGGGTAGGGGAGGCAGGGTGGGTGAAAATTTGCAGCAAGTAAAGACAGCAAAAGAAAACGGTACCACTACAAGCACACCAAACTAGGTTTTACATTTTCAACAGCCCCAGAACAATTCTAAGTAAAGATAGCAAAGAAATAACAGTACAACTGAAAGCCCACAAATATAGGTTTCAAACAAAAACAACAATGAGCAGTTACTGCACTACACTAAAATGAATCTGGATCATTCCCCCTCAGGCATCTTGCAGCCCAAATAACCACTCACCCAGTTGTTAGCCACCTCCATGTGCCCTCTGTGAGAACCTTTTTGGGGTAACTGCCCTGAAGACAAATACTTTGGGAATAGTGATACAAGGTCCAAGAATAAAAGAGACGTCATCCTTCAGCTGGCATTCTTTCCACCATAGTTATCTCCTTGTGCTCTGTAAGAAGACTGCCATCAGGGGTGCCAGGTATGTGCGTGTATTAACCTGCCACTGCAGAGTCAGTTGAGGACCCCAACATATGGCTTCCTAGCTTATTCTGCTCCATGGGGACATCAAGGAGCAGATGCAGAGCATGCAGCCTGTCCAACCTCCCCAAAATGTGGATGGATCTCATGACACACTTCAGTTGGCTCTTGCAAGCCCACAGCAGACAACCACACTTGGGGTGCAAACCCAGATCACTGGAATAGCAAACAGTTCCCCAGCTGCTGTACTATCAGGCTACTCTCACTGTTATCTTTTTTTAAAAAATCAAAGATTTCCTCACCCCCAATAACCCAGAGGTACTGCTGGTAAACCAGTGTTTCTCAAATGAGGCCATCGTGGCTGCATGAGGCTACCAGCACAGTTTTCTGAGGCCACAGAGCTCTTTAGAGCTCCAAGTACAAAGGAAATGAAATGGACAATTTCTTACCTTTAAAAAAACAAGAGAGATGCAATTTAAAGTGAAAATTTAGCAAGGACTTCTGGTGACGTCAACAACACGTGAGAAGCGCGGATTTATTGCTCCCTCACTTCGGAGACAAAAATCAACTTTAATCCTCCCTATCTAAAACTTTTCGACAATAGATACTAAGTAAACCTGCTTTGGGAAATGCCACCAAAGGGAAGTAAGGAGAAAATTGTTAAATCAGGAGCTTTGGTGATGAAAATGAAACAATTGAAGCTGAGGGCGAGTATCGAAAACTTTGCAGCCTGTACTCCTCGACCATCCTTAACATTAGATTCCTCATCTGAGCCAATGGAAGACGATGGCATGCACTCCAGAAAAACTAACTGGACCTTAAAACAAATTCTTCAATCTAGCCAAAAGATCAAATACTCCGTGGCAGATCTTAGACAAGACTTAAAAAATGTGACTCAGAAAGTTATTGAGAATACAGCTAAAATATCGGAGGTGGGAGAGACCCAAGACTCATCAAACCTGCTCATGCTATATCTCCTGAAACAGGACTGACTAACGCATACCAGAATAGAAGATATAGGGAACAGGGTGAGGAGAAATAATTTTAGGCTGCATGGAGTGCCGGAAGGCATAGAGGAAGGGTTCCCTTCTCTGATTGACTTTGTACAGCAGATTCTTTGAACACCGCTCTCTCTTCCAGCAAATTTCCATTACGAAATGGACAGAGTACACAGATAATTGGGTCTGAGGCCCACTCATGCAATGGCCAGACCGCGCTCAATTATAGTGCGCATGGTATACTACCAGGCCAAAGATTACATCGTACAAGAAGCCTGGCAACAAAAAGAAATTAAATATGAGGGTACACAGATTTTCTTTGACCATGATTTTTCTCCCTCGTTACAAGCAGAGAGGCAAAGGATGAGGAGAATTATAAAAGAAATCAGGGAGAAAATGGGAGTTAAGGCGCAGCTAAACTTTTTGGCGAAACTGAAGATACATACCCCAGATGGAATTAAAATATTCTCTTCACTGGTGGAGGCAGCGCCATTGCTGAGAAGTTGAAAGGTCCAGGTACCAAATTTGGAGATGGAGGAGTTGGAACGGAAGATACAGGGAGTCTCATGGAACCGGGTCGGAGGAAAAAACGGAAGGGACATGCCGGAGGACTCCTGAAGGGACTGGCCAGAGATCTGAATTGTTCGCTGCGCAATACGGAGTTGCGAGGGACAGACACCAGAATTCACAGAGTCGTGATGAAGAAGAGCAATGGAGAGAACGGGGGAAGAATAACCGAGGCGACCTGAAAAAAGAAGAATACAGTAAGACTATTTAACAGTCCTTTGGGCACTGGCTAAGTAATGAGCTGTAACTTGGACATAATAAATATGAAAGCAGTACACCAGACTTATGGGGGGAAATAAATAAGATGGGCAATTCAAGACTAAGTAAACGAAGTAAACGAAATGAGCTGTGCTTGAGAGGAGGATTTTTTAAAAAAAATAAGAGCTGAAGAAAAAGGGAGAAAAGAGTGAACAGCTCAAGCGATGCATTAATTAATAAACAAAGCTTCTCCATTAATGTTGGTTCATAATATGAATATGGAGCCCTGGGGAAACGATATGTTGAAGGAGTAGAAGGAAATAAGGGGGAGTTTTATCGGAACAACAGCTTCTCATATGGGGGACCAGGCTTTAAACCTGACAGGGGAAATATCCCTTGTACAGAATATATCCCAAGAGTGGAGTATTAGGCCTAATCAGGCCACTGCTTAGAGGGGGAGGGGTTACTTTGCTGACTCGTTATCCTTCTGAGGTAGAAACTAAACCTAGGAAGAACATATTGTCTGTTATTTTGACTCCTGTTGGAGCCTTGTCCTCCCAAGGTTTGAAGGGGGGGGGGAAATGTTGATCATGTTAACATATTGTTATAGTTTGGTTAATGTAAGGTTGTTGCACACAAGTAAGGAAAAGGGGGCACAGATACTTAAAAGGGAAACGTGTAAAAAGATGGGTTCAAAGAAAGAAATACAGAATTTTTGGAAGGGAAAATCTGGAAGATCTCGAAGGCAAGAGACGGAGGGTTTAAAAAGGGGAAAGTTCAAAGAAGGAGGTCATAAGAAAAAGGAGAGGGGCTCTGAGAAGGGAGTGGAATGGGGGGAACAAAGGAACATGTAAAGCACAATGGGAGATACTAAAATTATTTCATATATGTAAAGGGAATACATTCTCCGGTGAAAAGAACGAGATTACTGGGGGAACTGAAATGGAATGGGGGGGGAGATATAGTTTCTTGCAAGAAACGCATTTGGCAGGGACAGAGCATGTTAAATTAAGAAGGGGGTGGGTAGGTAGAGTGGAATCTGCAGCATCACCGAATCCCAGAAAAGCAGGGGTAGCGATATTAATTAAGAAGGTCTTACCATTCCAAATTAAATCCGTGGAAACAGGAATGAAAGGACATTTTGTAAAGGATTACAGGAGAACTAAGAGGGTCTCTAGTACATTTGGTGAATATTTACGTACCTAACCAGAAACCAGATGAGTTCCTGACTAAAGTCCTGCATAAGATAGCCAGATATCAAGAGGGACAAATAATAATGGGTGGAGATTTAAACATGGTCAGAAATTCATATATGGACAGATCTTCTGAAAATTTCACTACAAATGCGCAAGCAACAAAGACTTTAAATAATCTCAACAAAGAACAAGGGCTTGGAGATAACTGGAGAAGTCAGCATGGGAAAGGAAGGGATTTTACCTTCTATTCCCCAGCGCATAAGTCATACTCCAGGATTGATGCGCTCTATACGCAGAACCAATATCTATACAGAATATCCAAATAACAGATAGGTAATTTTACCCTGTCGGACCATGCTCCAGTGGTAATACATTTGAAATCAGAACAGGAAGAAAGGAAATCTTTATGGAGGCTGAATGTCTCTCTATTAAATAGTAAAACCTTGAAAAAAAAAAAGTTGGGAGGGACTATAGAAGAAGTAGTTAAATTGAACAGACTACAAGGATGTTCGAATCTGTCAGTTTGGGAAGCTGTTAAAGCAGTGGTCCGGGGGGAGTTAATTGGTCAAGCAGCAGGCCTTAAAAAATGAAAAATATGAAACGCACAGAGTTAATGGGAAGAATAAGAGAACTGGAGAGAGTACACAAACAGAAGACACAAAATTCTGAAATATACAAAGAACTAATAAAAGTTAGAGAGGAATTACATAATATGGAAAGGGAGGGAATAGAGGGCAAACTAAGACTCTTAAGCCACAAATACCAAGAAGTGTGTGTGGGGGGCATCAAAATTGTTAGCATATAGATTTAAAAAAAACAAAACAAGTGGAAAGGGTAATAACCCACGTTATGAATAAAGAAAAGCCCAACAATCCATTGGTTAGCTCCAAAGAGATAGCCCAGCAATTTTTAAACTTTTATAAAAAACTGTATTCAGATGGGAAAAGTGACAAACAGGTGAAAAGAGGAACCGACATTTTTTTTTACAAAAGTTAGTTACCTAAATTAACGGTGGAAATGGGGGAGGCTTTAAATACTCCTATTACAGCTGGTGAAGAGAAAAAAGTTATTGACTCTTACCTACTGGAAAATCTCCAGGTTCTGACGGTTATAGCTCTGAATCTTATAATCAACTTAAAGGGACCTTATCACCTATTCTAGCCCAAGTGTTTAATGACTGCTTAACAGAAGAAAACAGACCAGAAACCTGGGCTGAAGCAATAGTGGCAGTACTGCCAAAACCAGGAAAACAAAGAGATAAATGTGAAAACTATAGACCCCTATCATTATTAAATCAAGACCTAAAGATCTTAACCAAATTACTGGTCCTTAGATTACAAAATTACATGGAATTCCTAGTACATATGGATCAAACGGGATTTATCCCTAATAGACATTTAGCAGATAACATTAGGAAATTATTGAACGTACTGGTATATAGTGATACCACAGATTCGACCCAATTAGCCATCTTCCTTGATGCTGAAAAAGCATTTGACCACTTAAATTGGACTTACTGGACTTAATGGTGTTAGAAAAATGGGAATTTGGGGGGAATTTTTGAAGTGGATTCAGCTATGTTACAAACAAACGAAGGCTAAGATCAGAGTGAACGGCACAATCTCGGAGTCTTTTCACATACAAAGGGGGTCTCAACAGGGGTGGCCAGTGTCCCCACTTATGTTCGCTCTGAGTTTAGAGCCACTGGCGGAAGCCATTCGAGCTGCACCGGACATAAAAGGCATAGCACTGGGGACAAATATCTGCAAAACATCCTTGTACGCGGATGATACCTTGATCTATTTGGAGGACCCAAAGAATTCTGTACCCCCCCTCTAAAGTTATTGGAACAGTATGAAAAGATATCAGGTTTCAAGGTGAATAAAGATAAAAGTGAAGCATTACATATAAAGGGGAAAATTAACCACAAGATTAGGGAGCTAATACCATTCAAATGGGTATTGAGTAAAATTAAATATTTGGGAATTTGGGTTCCAAAAAACATGAAAGAACTATTTAAGGAAAATTACACTCCCATGTTTAAACAATTGGCTATAGACCTAAATAGATGGAATGACCTTCCTCTCACCTTTACGGACAGAATTGGAACTATAAAAATTAACTTTCTGACAAGATGTCTATTTCTTTTTTCTACACTTCCATTGAATATACATCTGTGGAATGGAAAAACTTAGAGAAAACTATCACACTTTGTGTGGGCTGGACGAAAACCAGAATTAGATGGGCAGTACTTCAAGAGGTAAAAGAAAGGGGGCTGGGGGTTACAGATTTTAAATTATTATATAGCAGCACAAATAGAAATGATAGCTAAAATGACTAACCCTAGACAGAGACGAGGTTGGCAGGTGTTAGAAAAAGAGGCCTATCCTCAAGCCCCTTTACACGTGCTGCCTTGGATGGTACTGAAGGGAGAGTTGTCAGAAATGCAAAATAGCTGGACTCCGCATATGTTGAGTGTTTGGTTACAAGCTAGGCAGTTATGGGAATGACCTAATAAAATACGGAAGTACATTCCTCTCAGATATATCTCGGAGCTTTCAAGAGGGCTGGCAGGTAGATGTTTGGGAGAGTGGGAGACAAAAGGGCTAAGGTATCTAAATCAGTTACTGGGGTGGGGGAAGGGGTAAAAACATTTGGTTCTATACAACAGGAATTTAGAATTCCTAGGCAGGACTTCTTTGGATATCTGCAGCGCCGGGACTTCATATTAAGAGGTCCGGGAGTAGTGGCCATCAATGAAGATCCCACCTCAGTAGCCCAATTGATTTATAAAAAGGCCCAATGTCCAAAATCAAAAAATTAATCTCACAAGTGTACAGATCCCTACAAGAAGGGAATGGTCCATTAGCAATCCAGAAGATCCAGAACAAATGGGAAATGGAAAGTGGAGTAATGATAGAGGACGAAGACTGGGAATGGATCTGGCGGGGGGTGCATAAGACCACATCCATGGCTTCATGGAGAGAGTTTAGGTGGAAGGTTTTTTACAACACCTGTAGTGTCAAAGCACTATAAGAGATCTCACACTGACCTATGCTGGAGAGGATGCGGTGTGAAGGGAACATTTTACCATGTCTTCTGGAGTGTGACCACTTTTGCTCCTCTTCTCAGGTCAGGTGGTTCAGGTCCAGATGGACAACACCACGACCATGTACTACCTCAACAAGCAGGGTGGCATGCATTCCATTCTGCTGTGCAGGGAAGCTGTCTGCATCTGGACCCTCATGCACAGCTTGGAGGCCAATCTCCTGGCCATCCATGTGGCCAGTGTCTCCAACCAGCTGGCAGATGCTCTCAGCTGGGTGGGTCAGGCATCTCATGAGTGGTCTCTCCATTCCGAGGTAGTGCACAGTCTGTTCTCCCAATGGGGCACCCCTGTGGTGGATCTGTTTCCCTCCAGGGAGAACACAAAGCTGAGGTTATATTGTGCCTGGCCTCCACAGTAGGAAATGCTGCAGGGGGATGCCTTTTCTAGGCCCTAGACCCCGGGCCTCCTCTATGCCTTCCCTCCATTTCCCTTAATCCACAAAGTGCTGCTCAAGGCATGGAGGGACAAGGCACCAGCGATCCTGATGGCTCCGGAGTGGCCATGCCAGTTCTGGTACCCCGATCTCCTCAGCCTCAGCAGCAGGCCCCTGGGGCATCTTCCTCTATGCCCAGACTTGCTCTCAATCTGTCTGGGGAAGGTACTCCACCCAGACCTTCAGTCCCTGCACCTGTCAGCCTGGTTCCCGAGCAGCTAGAGTTCCAGGCTATGGGTATCTCCAAAGATGTCCTCAACATGGTAGAGGCTTCTCAGAAAGAGTTGACGAGGAAATGCTATGCCTTCAAAAGGAAGAGGTTCTCCATTTGGTGCCAAGGCAAGGGACTGGACCCTTTGTCCTGTCCAGTGGCTAGCATTCTTGATTTTCTCTGGTCCCTCTGTCAGGCAGGTCTTAGGTCGATGACCTTTAAAGGGCACATGGCAGCCATCTCTGCCTAACGGGCATGGACCAGTCAACAGTTGGTGACACAGGAGAAGGTGGTCTGGTGCTTTTTTAAAGGCCTTGACCACATTTTCCTTCCGGTGCATGAACCACCACCACCACCACCTTGGGATCTGTTGCTGAGTTTGGCAAAGCTCATGGGCTAGCCATTTGAACTGATGCTCGGGTGTATTGTCTCACCTGTCATGGAAGATCATCTTCCTGGTGGCTATTACATCAGCCAGAAGGATCAGTGAGCTTCAGGCACGTTTGGTGAAGTCTCCTTACCTGGTCTTCTACAGGGACAAGGTAGTCCTTCACCCAACCTGATGTTCCTCCCGAAGGTTGTGTTGGATTTCCACCATAATTGGGTGATTAGTCTCCCAGTGTGCTTCACCAGCCACACCTTGGATGCCGAGCACAGTTTCCATACTTTGGACCTACGGCAAGTGCTAGCCTATTATAAGGAGTGCACGGCTGGTGTTTAGGGAGAGGTTTGCCAGCCTGTGCTGAAGTGACACCTGGCAGACCGGTAGCTAAACAGACAGTTGGCAGGTGGATTGTATTCTGCATCGACCTCTGCTATAGGTTGGTGGGTAGGGAGCCTCCTGTAGGGCTAAGGGCTTATTCCACCCATCATACCATTGTCTCGATGACTGCTTCTAGGGATGTCCCCATCTAGGAAATGTGTCAGGCTGCTACATGGAAATCAGCACACACCTTTATTTCCCATTACCACATTGACATTGAGTCATGCCAGGATGCTGATTTTGGGGCTTCAGTTCTCCAATTTCTGTTCCCTAAGTAGGGGGTGTGTGCCTTGCCCCCTTCTCCCAGGAGAACTGCTAGGAGCATGCCAAGACTTTTGGATCGAACATCACATCCATGTCCCTAGAAAAACTGGTTTCTCACCTGTAACAGATCTTCCATGGAATGGTCTCTGTACTTCTGGGAGTTCCTGATAGGTGGTGCTGTAGCACGGCAGTCTCTTCTAGCAGTCTCCCACACCAGGGACCACCCACAGGACTCCACTTCCTGGGCTGTGCCTATAAAAGTGGGTGGTCCCTGGTAGTCTCCATTCATTTTCATGCTGGCTTCAGCTCTGACAGCAGCTTACTCTTCTGCAAGCAGCTACAATGTTGATTGAACCCATAGCTTGGGGTGCCTGGGCTTCATACACGGCACCATATTCCTGTGCTCGACCAAGAGCTTTACAATGGATGTTTCCCTGTTACAGATTCTGGGTACTCGATCAAAGGGCTCTAAAACCTCAGAGTCCTCTTCATGAATCAAAATAGAGAAGGAAATACCTTCACCTAAAGTCTCGCCTGACCGCCCTTCAACGGTCATATCTCCTAAACATGTATATCATCAAGAAAACATTCCTTATCGATGGTCTATATCCTCCCGTCGACGGCAGGCACTTCTTCATCAAAAGAACATAGAAGTTCAACTTCACATAGAAAGGAACGTTCATCGTTGACGGGACATCATTTCTCAGCTCCCCCGTCGACGAAACCACGTGCATCATTGACAGCGGAGATCCTGCTGCATTCATCGTCGACTGGGCACACTCCCCCATTGACAAGAGGACTCCACAAGACATCCTCATCGATAAAAACACCTCCTCTGTTGACGGAGCACACTCTACTTACTTCATCGTCGACGGGGCTACCTCCCTCGTCAACAGAACATGCTCCTAAACCTCCATCATCGACGAGAAGTCTGCCACCATTGACTGAGCATGCATTTGCCTTCTCATCGTTGATGAGACATTTTCCATCATCGACAGAGCCTGTACCTACTATTCCATCGTCAACGAGGAGCATCCCACCATCGACGGAGCATACACTGACTTCTCCATCGTCAATGAGGTGTATTCCACCATCGACAGAGCATGCATTCACTTATCCATTATCAGTAAGACACATTACAATGTCAATGGGGCATGCTTTTATTCCTCTTCCATCGATGGGCCTGATCCTCTGTTGATGGAGCAGCCCCTGAATCATAGAACAGCACCTTTACTAGCACATAATACATTTATGGAAGATATTATAAAAATTTAACCATGAAATACCATGAAGCTTTTCAAAAAATAGTATCAAAAGATATTTATGGGACTGCATCACCACAAAATAAAGGATCATATACTACGGAAAGCAGAGGCAAACCAGCCTCATTTGCACTCATGCATGGTGCTCAGACACCAGTCTGTGGTGAAAAAAAACTAGAAAGACGTACTGGATCACTTTATCGGGAGGCACAAATTGATCCCCTGACGCCATGCACACAGGGCTCAGAACCTGCTTACATGGCAGTTCCATCCTCACAAGTGCCAAACATAGAAGAAATTATAAATAAAGTGTTAAACTATATGGGTTTTGACTATATACCCACGCCAGTAAAAAACCCTCAGTCACAGACTGTGTCTCTGCCTCCATCAAAACAGGCACGCACAGAGCCAGAATGCTCGCCATTTCTGCCTCCTCATGGATATTCTGAGGAATATTTGTCAGATTCTCATATAATTTCAGAACATTCCAAAGACACAAATTATGATGGTTCCCCTACTACAAGAGGGTATGAGTCCCCATATTCTGTACCATCATACTGGGATGAAGAAATGTTACAACCACTAAAGGTAATTTCCCCAACGGATGATCCCTCATTCCCAGAAATGATGTTAGAAATACAAAGAAACAATGGGGTTTACCACAACAGAACAAGATAAATTAAGTAAAGATATGGCTGAATATCTTGACATCCAGGAATAACCTATCCGGTCAGTCCCTCCTTTTATACCAACGTTCAGAAATGCGATTACTGAAGCATGGAGTCAACCCATAGTGGCACAGGAGCTACCTAGAAAAGTACATAGGCTTTATCAGACTCCCCCCTTGATTATCAATATTTAACAAATATTCCCTCTGCGGATTCTGTGGTTATTGCAGCCGCTCACAACCGCACTGGCAAACCTAAACATACAAGTACAGTACCTCCCAAAAAATACTCTAAACGTTTTCATTATATGGGAAAGAAAGTGTTTGCTCTAAACACATTAAATAATAGAATACTTAACTATATGGGACATATGCTGAAATACCAGGGTACAGTGGGCACCTCTGCTGGGGACATTATAAGTAAACTACCTACATCCCCTGAAAAAAGAGCAACTCACATCAATAATAAACACACTTACTTCCCTCTCTCGACATTTACTAAGATCAGGATACGACATTGCCGATGCTTCGGCTACAGCCTCTGCAGTCAGTATTCTTATACACCGTCAGGCATGGCTCTGACTCTCAGGGCTAGCACCTGATATTCAACAAAAAGTGGTTAATGCCCCTTTTTCTGGTGACCATCTCTTTGGCCCAGGGGCACAAACAGTACTGGACAACCTACAAGCCTCAGGCAGACAACTAAAAACAGTACAATATATGTACTTCAAACCATGCCCTCTGTATACTTCTTCATACAAAACTGGAAATTATTATAACTAAAGAGATAACGTTAGTGAGGCAAAGAATGAATGACAAGGAACACATCTAAACTGACCTGTGGATGCCCCCTCAGGACGGCTGGGTGCCTCTTCCTCTCATTAAAAAACTTCAGACTATGCCCTGGTCTCCTCTTCTAGGCCTCGGAGACCTTTTTTCTTGGGATTCGATTCGAAATTATACTGAGGCCTTTCCCATGAGGCTTCATACCATCTAACCACTTTTTGACGCATCACTGTTACAGACTATTACAGTCATTCCATCGGGATGCCTCTAGGCCTGTTGTGCGCCGGACCCTTGTGTCCCTCCCACGAACAGAGCCTGCTACTACTCACATGCTGAGAAACAATCGATATATCCTGATAATATTATAATATGGATCATAATATTCTTACCTAATTGCTGCAGCTACATGCAGTCTTCACCTGGCCATAGGTAAAGGCCACAGAAACAATGGTGAGTACATTTATATTATAAACATACTAACATTTTAGGTTTACACCTAATAAGGCTGCAGGCCCTGACATACTTGGTCCCCCCAGTTTGCAAATGAGATTACTAAGACACAATGGAACTGGCAACATCACTCTGTTGCATTCCATGTCTTTACCCTAAAACGAGTACAATATGGACTACAACAATACTACTGACTCTAAGAGCCACTAGATTCCAGTATGAAATAGATGCATTGTTTCATTTCACATCACTGTTTGCTACTTATGTAGCCTTTTTATGCCAAAATGGATACATTTTCTAATGACTTGACAAACATGGCAAAAAAGCAACCCTGTATTAACTTGCTACATTGTAGCACTACAAAATAGTAACATTGTATTATCTGAGTTCCTGTTCAAAACTCAGAACCCAATAGACTTTGACATGTATACTCTCTTCCAGTGCATGCCGCTGAGACTTACCAATCACTCCATTATATGGCTGAATTTCTTCTGAATTTTCACAGTATTTTGATATGCCATACCCTGATCGGGTCTATAGCTGCTTAACTCATCTGACAGTGCCCAATAATAGCCAGTCTGGCTTGTTTTTCAGCCATAACCCAATAACAAATGCTATAATGGAGTACTTACAGATAGAATGCAAAATTATCTTTATATGCTGATATAATGCTGTCAGCACTTATTGGTCCTAGGACCACACTATATGTATGGCAGAATGCCATATCTGGCCATTCCACTGCCACATAACTGCTTGGGAATCTTCCAGAAGTAATGACTTACTGCAAGAGACCATTCTGTGGAAGATAGATCAGTTACGCAAAGACTTTTGTCGTAACAGTAGATCTTCTAGGAATGTCTCTTGCAGTAAGTAGCTTCCCTCCCTCTGGCCCTCTGCCATTCTGTAACAGGGAAAACGATGTAGGGTCAGGAGGCTTTGGTACCTTGGCTCCCCTCGGTCCCTTGCTTTCACGAGCTGAAACCAGCGGGGAACGGAGACTACCAGGGACCACCCACTTTTATAGGCACAGCCCAGGAAGTGAGGTTGTGTGGGTGGTCCCTGGTGTGGAGACTGCTAGAAGAGTCTGCCATGCTAGAGCGCCACCTATCAGGAACTCCCAGAAGTAATGATTTACTGCAAAAGACATTCCTAGAAGATCTACTGTTACGACAAAGTCTTTGCATAACTGATCTTTCTAGGAGTGGTATATGATGTTCATCCAACATCTTAGTAAATTCCTTTCCCCTTTAAGATGTGCTGGAAAGTCTTCAAGCTGGCTCCTCCCACCCACTCAGGTGGTAACTCCCCTAGCACCACTCCATAGCGCTAGGTCTTGCCTGCTGTAAGCAGAAGTGTGCGCCACTGCCAGGGGAGGTCAGGTGGGTCTGTGTGGATGAACATCATATACCACTCCTAGAACTACTGTTACAGGTGAGTAACCCATTTATCTTGTTGTATAGATTCTGATATTAACCCTTGCCTCATGCCCTGTCCCAGAGGGACTGCTAGCTCATTCTGCCAGAGGTGTGTCCACTTTTGTGGCAGCCTATAGGTTGTTTCTCTTTTCTGAAATCTGCTGTGCAGCTGTTGGGCTTTCACTTCTCACTGCAGTGTGTACCTCCAGTCTCAGAGGGGTTCACTTTTGTTCAGCTGTACAACAGACACCGCTTAATCGGGATGATTCCATGGATTTGGTATCATTCCAAGTAAGTGGGCATCTCACTTATGCAGTGTTCATTAAAGCTGCTGGGGTTTTTTTTGCCCCCATTTGTGATCGGGTGAGCTTTGTGCACTTTGTGAGTTTATTTTTTGGGGCTCATATTTGTGCGACTGTGTGCTGGGGAAGGTACTGAACAGTGGTAGTACTGTAATTTTTGTTTTTTATTTTCACTTGAAGAAGTCAGTCAATTTACTTTCTCTGGTTTCACTTAGCATTGACCCGTGGATGGCAGACTGTTTCAGACAGGCTATCCCAGTCAGAGACCAGACCGCGCTGCTGGCACTATTACATTGCCTAGGACAGACCTTGCAGTGCCTCGGTTGTGGAAACTGTAGACTCCATTTTCAGGTTTTGCTGGCATTTTGTCCTTAGTGTTCTCCTTGTTCTCATTTGTGTTCATCCGGTTTACCGCAGCAGCAACATCCTCAGTCGTCCACTCCTCCTCAGTTGGTTCCTTGGCATCCATTTCTACAGACTCCGAGAATTCTTTAGTGGACATGAATTCTGGATGAGACACGTCCACTAGGGCTTTATTTTCAGTTTCAGGGTCACCACTGAAGTCTACTTTCTGAAAGCAGTTGGTGAAGGTTGCCGGCTTCACAAGGCTCCATGCACTGTGCAACATGTAAATTGCATCAGTCAGGGTGACCTTCCTAATGATTTCAGCTGCGCAAGTGTTGTCACCCTAATCGATGATGGCAACGATCTCAGCATGCAAGTGATTGGTAGTAGCACTTCAGATTTCGGATGACATCCATATCCATGGGCTGTATTACACTGGTCGTGCTGGGGGGGGGGGGTGTGTGTGCAGAAAGCAGGATTGATTTTGCGGGCTGTGCTGGTGAGCTCATGTGCGTGAGCTCTGCAGTTATGAACCAGCAACAACACCTGCCTATGAGTTGTCGTCTGTAACTGCTGATCCCACTGAAGCAGCCAGGTCTGGAAGGTCATTCCCATTATTCATGCATTGGCAGAGTTTGTGTGCACTACTGGCAGGGTGTTTAAATCTTTAGGTAGGCAGCACAGATGCTAACTTTTTCCAATCACAAGGAGTTTTTTTTTTTCTCTGTGCCTGTTAGATTGCCACACCCCAGGACAGACACACAATCTTTGGCTTTTTTTTTTTTTTTTTTACTGCTGGCAAGATCAAGACTCTTTGGGGTTAAACTGTGGTCAAGATAAGTGCAGTAGAAGAGACCCATCTTGTCGGCATTGAAAACATCTTCATTGTTCACTTGGGAGCTTAAGCAACAGGTTGGTAGAAAAGAGGTCAGGAGTTATATTTTGTTTTAACTGAAATATTTGAATAGTTTGTAAGTAAAATTAGTTCTATGTGTTAAAAATTATTACCTTGAATTTGAACTGTTACTTGGGCTGTGATATTGTAGGTTTGGGGATAGTTGTTTGGCAGGGAAAATTAGAAGGACATTTAAATGTGTTGTTTGGTAAGAGCCCTTCCACCCACCCTGTTTTGTAGGCTTTCTTAAATACTGAAAAGCCACTGGGGGTTGGGATTGAAGGGCTGAGTATTTCTGTTTGGGACTGAAATTTGAAGCAACAGGAGTTGGTGGGCCTGTGACATCATACGGTACCTGGTGTCTGCTTACACACACTGTTAGTGGGACCAAACACATACTGGACTGTATGTGTTTGTGAGACTTGGGAACTTTGTTGGTGGGGTTGAAATTGGGTTTGTAAATAACTACAGTCAGTATAGAGAGAAACTGTACTCCAGGGGAAAGGGACTGAGAAAAGGGGGTGTGCTATTATAAACAGAGGAGGATAATCAGGGTGGCCATATTCCACCATGGCAGGCATCTTCGGAAGGGTTGTAGGCTGCACAGGCTGTGGGATGGCAATAATTCTAAATTGGGCCTGGAGAGAGGGAGGCTGCCCACTCTGTAGACAGCTATCTTGTATCAGGAGTGAGGTATATTGGTTAAGGAGTAAGCTGTGGGAGCTGGGGAGGGTGTCCAAGGATAAGGGGTGTGGATATGGGCAGCAGAAGGGTGGGGCTGAGGGGAGGCTGGGGCAATGCTCTGAAATTACAGGACATTATGCTACAGCAAGCAGAAGGGGGGATATTAGGGACAGAGACCCTTAGATAGGGAAGTTGATGCTAAGGGGAAAGCGTACAGGGTGAACATTCTGAATTCAAAGAGACTGGAGGGGGAAGAGTCAGGAGGGGCTGTTGTGCGGAAGCCTAAAACAGCAGACTGTGGGAAGGAGCTCCAAAGTGAACAGTGCAAGAGAGGAAGAAGAGGGTCAGTTTAGAGATGCAGTCAGGGAAACTCGGGTTACTTGATGGAGGCTGACATAGAGTGTCACAATAAATTTGAGATACTAAACATCCTAGAGGGGAGGAAGGGGTTGGTGAAATGAGGAAACTTATACAGAGGCCGGGGGAGGAGTCAGATACCCATAGGGCATCACAGACCAGCTATGGAAAGGATAGACATAGTCCCAGAGGAGAAGGGGAAACATATAGTTAAGCAAATGGGGGAGATGCAACATATTCCAGACATGAGGGAGGAGAGCACGATTGGAGAGAAACTGGGAGACAAGGAGGTGGGAGAGGAGCCCCCCTTCAGCAGGGAGGTCAGTACCAAGGATGGGGCCCTAGCTAAAGGGGACACACAGAGAGCCTCTGGAGACAGGGGTACTATTACAAGGGGGATGGTGGTGCGGGGGAAGGGGAAACCATCAGGGCCAGGCTAAATGGTTCAGATAAGAGAGGGTTAAAGGGGACACCTATTCAGAGGGGGTTTGAGTTAAGTGGGCAAAATAGCAAGGGAGGCAGAAAGGGGAGGGTGACAAGGGGGTCTCAAATAAGGCAGGAAGACTCCCATGAAATTGCGATCATGAATAAAGTGGGGGCTGAGAGGGCATAGTGGAGGTAACCATAAGGATGATGGCGGTGTTAAGGTTCTGTTACTGGGAGACTCGATGATTAAGGTATCCATTGGGAGGGACAGGGGTGGATGCCATAGCCAGGTGAAGGTAGTGAGTATCTCTGGGCTGACAGTGCACAGAGCAAAGTTCTATGTGTATGAAATGGTTAGGGATTGTGGAGGGAAACGGATTTCCTGGTGCATTTGGGAACTAATGATCTAGAGGAAATAGCATTTTGGAAATCCAAGCAAGGTTCCAAGAACTTGCCAGAGTCTGTCGGGATAATGGATGCAACATTTCCTTTTGGAGATATTGCCAGTACCAAAGGCCTCAGTGGAGAAAAATGACATACCACAGAGGTTAATGACTACCTGGAAGTGGGGTAAGAGAATGGGTTGGGGTGTTAGGGAACTGGAATGGAGTTTGGGAGGATAAGGACTATATGCCAAGGACAGGTTTCATCTTGCCCCATTAGGAAGGAAGTCCTTAAACAGGGATGGCTGACTACATACAAGAAAGGTGGGGTTTAAACTTGTAGGGGGGAAGGGATAGAGGAGGGGCTGACCAAAGCCCTCCCTCCAGATGAGAGGGTAGCCTTCAAGCCCAAGGGGAGGGAAACAGACTGGAGGTGGAGGTTTCAGGGGAGGATGGAAGTATAAAGAATCTGGGTGGGGTTCGACAAGGAGGATCAGGGATAAGGGTGGGGTTGAGTGTTAGTAAATGCCAGGAGCTTGGGAAACAAGTTGCCAGAGTTCCAGGCCATGCTGTGGGGGGTGGATGTGGCGGCAGTCACGGAAACGTGGGCCAACAAAAACCATGACTGGGACCTAAATGTACAGGGGTACACTATGCTTAGGAAGGATAGAAAGGAGGGCAGAGGGGGTGGAGTGGCTATGTTCATTAGAGATGACATAGAAATTGCTATGGTAGAAGAGGCAGAGGGAAACGTGGAGGCCTTATGGGTCACCTTACGATCCCCAGCAGGAGATAAGGTCAAGCTGGGAGTAGCATATAGGCCCCCCGGGATGAGTGATGTTCTAGAGGATGGTTTGATGGACAACATCATTGCCCAGTGTGGTCCAAAAGGGGAAGGAGTGGTGTTGATGGGGGACCTTAATATGCCAGGTACAAACTGGGGAACCATGTCCTCTAAGGTGGCTAAGGAGCAGAGGCTGCTGGATGGCTTCCAGGATGTGTTCTTAACACAGCATGTGATGGAGCCCACAAGGAGGGCATGTCCTGGATGTGGTTCTGGCAGATGGGGATCTGTAAGGGACATGGTTGTACAGGACCCTGACTGGGAGTGACTACAATACTGTCTGGTTTCAAATAAGCATTGGGGAGGGTGAGATCTAGGACACTGGCAGTGGACTTCAGGGGCAGACTTTATGGGCATGGGAAATATTCTCAAGGATCACTTGAAGGGATTACCTCAACGACAAGTGTGGAAAGGAGATGGGAGGTCATAAAACGAGGGACTTCATGAGGCAGTCAGGATCTGCGCTAAGTTGAAACGAAGGAGCAAGGTCACATAAACCATGCTGGTGGTCCAGTGAGGTCCAGGTAACAGTCAGAGAAAGAGGGGCTACAAAAAATATAAAACAACAAGAGGGGATAGGGATAAGGAAATGTACCAGCTTGCATCTAGAAAAGTCACCCGTATGGTGAGGGGAGCAAAGTCCAGTAAAGAGCAACGGCTGGCACAGGGGATACATGGAGGGGAAAAGGGGTTCTTCCGGTACATTGGGGAGCGGAGAAAAACTAAGGGCCATCTCAGCAGATTGAGATCAGAAGGAGGGTGGGTGGATGAGGCGAGGGACCAGGCAGAGGTATTTAACGAGTACTTTGCCTCTGTGTTCACTAGGGAGGGCGATGGGATATCTACAAAGCAAGGCACAAAGGGGATAGAAGCGGCAGGGAGTGGGATCAGGGGAGCAACAGAAATGGAGCAAAAGGGAGGGAAAGGTACCCCAGGGGTGTCACATCTGGATAAGGATAAAAAGACCAGTAAGGTGGAGGGGCGGATGATGCCATCCCGCCAAAGGGTGTGGTTTGCACTCAAGGCCTAAAGAAAGACAAATCTCCTGGGCGGATGGCATTCATCCGAAGGTACCTATGGAATTGGCGGACACTGGCTGCACCTGGCGGGCACACCAGCAGGTCATCGAGACAGAGCGGTACCTAGGGATTGGCGAGAGGCACATGTGTACCAATCCACAAAGGGGGTCGAGGGAAGTACCAGGTAACTATAGACCCATCAGTTTAACCTCTGTGGTGGGAAAATTAATGGAGAGTATACTAAAGGAACGATTGGGGTTTACTTGAGGAGGTGGGAGGTCTGGATAGTCGGCAGCATGGGTTTGTGCCAGGTAGATCATGTCAAACCAACCTTGTGGAGTTCTATGAATGGGTAACATCAGAACTGGACAGGGGTAAGCCTGTGGATGTATTATTCTTGGACTTCAGCAAGGCGTTGACTCTGTCCCCACAATGGTCTGGTGGAGAAACTGATGGGGTTAGGAGTAGGCCCTTTGATGGTCAGATGGATTGAAAACTGGCTAGCTGGACGCACTCAGAGAGTAGTGGTCTGTGGGGAGCTCTCGAACCCTACAGAGGTTGGTAGTGGGGTACCACAGGGCTCGGTCCTGGGTCCAATCCTGTTTAATGCATACATATCGGACATCAGGGATGGTATAGGGTGTGAAATGAGTTTCTTCGCGGATGACTCCAAGATGGGAGCAGTAGTTGAGGTAGAAGAGGGGAGGTTGGCCCTGCAAGGGGACCTGGACACCCTGGAAAGCTGGGCTCACACATGGAAATTAAATTTCAATATCACCAAGTGCAAGGTGTTGCATCTTGGTTGGGGAAACCCTAAACACAGGTACACCCTGGGAGGGGAGGCGCTGGAAGCCTCAACAGGGGAAAAAGACCTAGGGGTCATGGTGGATACATGTATGAATAACTCTGAGCAGTTCCAGGAGAGCAGCTAGCAAGGCAAACAGGATGTTGGGATGCATCGTGGGGGATCACCTCTAGGAGCAAGGAAGTGATTCTGCGGCTGTACAATGGACTGGTTAGACCACACCTTGAGTACTGTGTACAGTACTGGAGACCACACTTGAAGAGGGACATACAGCTCCTGGAGAGGGTACAGAGGAGGGCAAACAAAGATGACACGAGGGCTGGGGATTTGACTTACGAGGACAGACTTGAGGAGCTCTGCCTGTTTTCATTGGAGGAGAGGAGAAGAGGGGACATGATTGAGGTCTTCAAGTACCTCAAGGGAATAAATAGGGTAAACATGGAGGGATCTTTAGACTAAAGCAGGAGGCATCACCAGAGGGCATGGTTTGAAGTTGGAAGGTGGAAGGGTGAGGGGGGAAAAGAGGAGGAGGTTTTTCACTGAGAGGGTGGTGGACCCTTGGAATGCTCTGCCTGGTGAGCTGGTTCAGAGACCCACAGTGGAGGGCTTTAAGAGAGGGTGGGACAGACACAGAAAGTGGATGTATCAGATGATGGCCTGTCCCAGGGGGGTGGGGATGGATGATAGGGGTTTCTGGAGCACAAGGGATGGGAGGGTCTCGGCACCCAACTAAGGATCTAGGTTCGAGCAGACTCGATAGACCAAAAGGCCTAATCTGCTGGCAAATAGTATGTTAGTATGTTAGCTGTAATCCGCAAGTAGAGTGGGTAGAACATCAGAGATCTAGAATCGGGTGGTCACGGTGTCCGTGTCTGTCTTCTCATCGTGCTTGCACTTAAAAATTATGTTGTGGTGAGAGTTCCAGTGGCACAACCACCCCCTCAGTTGGCTTGAAATCTTTAATTGCTGAGTTCGACTGCAAGATTGTTTGCTTTGCTTTCAAGCAGCAGACCAGAGACACGTATCCCTTTGGCTAAGCCTTGCTGAAACTAAATGAACAGTGCACCATCAACATCAGTGTTGTTACCGTTCTTTTTTCTTTTTCTTTCAGGGTTGCTGTTAACGTGTCGATCATTTTTCTCACAGTTGAGGCTACTTTTGCTGTCCTATGACTTACAGATCCCACATGTTTTGGCAACAGATGCCAGTGAGGATCCAGTAACATCGAGAGCCTCTGGAACTTTATCAGCTAAGCTGATCTGTTTCCGTTTGCAGGCAGCAGCCATCACGGAAACACAATTCTGCCACACCTGAGAACCCAAGTGACACGACAGAAGCAGGTTTTTATTATAGTGCTCATTAGCGCCACCATACCAATTAACCAGGTGTTATAGTCCCCATTAAAAGATGCAATTAGCATGGGTCTTCATGGTGAGAAAATCGTTCCTGATGGGATGACCTGATTAAGTGGGTGTCCCGCTTAACTGCATCCTGATTAAGTGGGTGCACTGTGTTGAAGAACTTATTTCTCTTATAGCTCCAGTACTTTTCTCCCCGCCCCCGTCTGTACTGCTTGTAATCGATGCAATATCTGTATAATGAATACTTGTTGGAAGAAGTGCTACTCAATCTGTAGTTGCGTTTCCTGTAAAGGTATTCATTCATACACCGATGCTCCCCATGTCTGGGCTATTTGGGTTTGGTGTCTTGTATCTTCTGGCAGGTTATTCTTCCTTCAGCAAGAAAAGCTGATGGCTGGAGGTATTTTTAGTTAATTTCAAAAGTTGAATGAAGGCGCCTTCCTCTTGGCTGTGAAGTGGAACGCTCCACTCTTAACATTCCTGCATAAGACTAATGAACTCGGATAAGAGATACTGTGGCTCTGTGGGTTGATTAGCTGAAATTACATACATTTAGTGACAATGAATGTTTGGGGACTGAATATAATCATAAGACTGAGCTACCAGCCAGCAGTTTTATATTCAAGGTTCAGCTTGGTTTGTACGGAAATCCTAATTCTGCTTGTAACTAGAATAGATGTATGATGACAGATAAGCTGTAGAGCAAATATTGTCAGTTTTCACATATGAATTTTTTAAGTTTTGAACTGACTGTGCATGCCGTAGGGACATGTTTGTGACAAGATTGATGATACATTGTCCGAGTAGAAGAATGAATGCAAGCTAGCTGGGTGCACATTTATAATGCTTAAAATAGTTGACATTTATACTCTTGATAGTGTTTTTTTTTTTTTTTTTGTCTAGGAGAATATGTCAGATTAATTTACGTATTTTTTTGCAGTTTATCTAAGGCAGGCAGAGATGAAAGAAAAAAAAATGTCATTTCCAGTTGTAACCTGGGGACAGGAAGGGAAGGTTACAAATGGAGCAGGTAGTTACACAACAACAAATGACATTACAGGTGGTAAGAATAGTAGTGTCAGTGGCTCAGCAAAGTTCCATACTTGCCTCTGCGACAGAGAGATCACACAGCTGTGGGTTCTAGCCCCACAAAAGACCCTTTGAGTAAATCCCTATCCTGACACTGTAGTGCATCATGAAGGGGGTGCTGCACTCCTGAGATGCCAGCTTTTAGATAAGGCATTAAACCAAGCTCCGTCTGCCTGTTCTGGTAGATGTTAAATGTCCCTTGACACTCGCTGAAAAGAACAGGGGAATTTTCCAAGTGTCCAGGCCAAATTTCCTTCATTCACTAAAACTACTACCAACAGCTTAACTTGATTTAATGTCGTTTTGCATCTGTATCTCTCCCTCCCTTGGGATGAGGCTGAAAATAGGAGGACTTGCATAGCCCTCCTTTCCTGGTAAACAAGAAACAGACAAAATAATAATGATAATATTAATGAATTAGAATAGTATCAAGTACATAATACACACTTTTACTGCACACTAGGGGTCCAGCAAGGTGAACAGGGTTTGCAACAGACAATAAAATAGAAGATTTTATTTATTTATTTCAGTACTCAGAGTACCATTTGAGCTCAGAGCTTTTTACATAGGTTTCACGTCAGGACATTTCAGTACAACAGATAGATGAAATTATACAAAGGATTGCAGAAATACAAAGGTAAACAAACAGGATTATATATTAAACACAGTACAGGTCACAGGAAAACAGACAATTTACAGTGCCCAGTGGTGAAACCAGTCACTTGTCAGCAAACAAGAGGTTGTTTGGAGCATCGCTAAGTGCAAAAGAAACAAAGAACAATGAGGGTGAAGGGGAGGAGCCCAAGTGCAATGTGCAAAAGGAGAGCGTAATATCAGTATAGCAGTAGGGATCGGAGGGAGGTGACTAGATTGGAGGCAGAGGGTGCTAGGTGTGTGGGGGGAGCAGGAGAGCCTACTCGGGAGAGAGGGAAGGGTTGAGGGGGCAGGGGATGGAAACAGTGATGGGGAGGTAGAAAGGTGGTGCCAGCGATAGCAGATACATCGAGATTCATGTATCATAAGGAGCTTCAAGTTAATTTTGAAAGTACCCAGTGTGGGCAAGCGTGCAATGTTCTCCTGGAGGGAGCTGAACCATAGTGGTGCACGGTAAGCAAAGGACCTTTGTCCTTGAGGTGTTCGACATTTCGGAGTTAGGAAGGACTGGTGTATGGAGTTACGGAAATGCCATGGATTATTGCTGGGAACCAGAAGTTGTTGGACCCCTGGCGGTAGCTTACCAAGGCAGATCTTTTTGGCCAGAAGGCAGGATTGATATTTTAGTCAGCCATTGAGCGTAAGCCAGTGTGCCCTGGCATAGGGATCACAGGTGTGAGTCAGTCAGTACGCACCTAAGGTGAGCCATCAGGCTTTGTTGAGTGCAGTTTTTATGCACTGGAGAACAGTATCTGTGACAGAACCATATATAGACAGCCTGTAGTCCACCAGACAACCCACAGAACTGTGAACAGCTATGCTGAGGGCTTCAGGGGAGAGGCTATGCTTGTGACCATAAAGTAGCCCTATGTACTTGTTGATGGCTTTGGCCGTGTTGTCAATGTGGAGAGTATAGGTGAGTGAGTTTTCAATAGTGATACCGCAGTATTTAAAGCCTTGAATAAGTTCAAGGGAAACTCTGCCACTATTGCATATTAATAGTGGGTAGTTTTTGTGTTTGTTTAGAGAGCTGGAAAAAAGCATGGTTTTTGTTTTCTTGTAGTTCATTATCAATTTATGGTCTTTGAACCACGTCTCTACACTGGTGAAGTCGCTCTGTAGTTGCTGCTCAAGGCACTGGGGTCTGATTGGAGAAGACGACCGCATCATTTGCATGAAGGACAATGCGGCCTTGACTGGCTTGGGGGAGGCAATTCAAGAGTAAGCTGAATAGGAGAGGACCCAGTATTGACCCCTGCAGAATGCCTGAGCAGACAGGTTTGCTGTCTGAGAGGACAGTACCTATCCTGACTTGCTAGGAGCGGCAGTGCAGGTAACTGTGGAACCATACAACCGCCTCAGGGTCAAGGCCTGTAGCAGTGAGTTGGTCAACTAGGAGGGCATGATTGACCGTATTGAAGGCCTTTGTTAGATCAATATAGATTGCCCCAGCAAGCCGTCCAAGATTGAGAGATTTATGGATGAAGCCCATGAATTCCAGGAGGGCTGTAGTGGTGCTGTGCCCTGCACTAAAGCCATGCTACTCAGGGTATAGGAGCTATATGTTTGTCCAGGTATTCGGCAAGTTGGTCTGCGACGATTTGTTTCGGGGCCTTCGAGAGTGGTGGAAGTACAGAGATGGGTCTATAGTTCTCGGGCATAGCCCGATCCCTGCTCTGGATGGACAACAGTGAACAGCAACTGTGTTCACTTCAAGAGGTTTTCATGACAACCAAGTAAACCTTGAGAGTGAAGCTCTACAGATCTGTGGTTGTCATGACAACCTCTTGAAGTGAATTCACTGTTGCCCATCCATTATCTTTTATTGTGTATAGGCAATAGTGATCAACAACAGAGCAGTTCTTAAGAAGTTTGAGAGGAGGCTTGACTGGCCCCCGTGTCCTGGCTTCAGGGAGTTTGTGCTCTTTTCCAAGGGGGTGGGGTGGAGTTGCTTTCACCTGTGAACAGCTGCTGTGGGCACCTTCCTGCTAGAGGTGAAGGGGGGGGGGACTGAATGCACCTCTCTGGAAATATAATGAAACACCGACTCCGGCGGTGGTCTGATTTTAAAATATTTGCTTCTCAAATGAAGGAGAATCCAGCAGTGTAACTGCATTGATAGTACATAGGTGGATATATATGCAGGTTTTGAAAATACAGTGCAACCCATTGCTGATCACTCATTTTTCACCTCACAACTGTCAGAAGAAACTGAAAAAACAATGAGCGATCAGGGTGGCTGTTAGGGTTACAAGAGCGTGAGGGCATTCTGTGTTGTTGTTCCATCGTATGACGTACCCAAAATAACACAGCAGTTTGACATCACTACGATGGTACAACAATCCTAGGAATTCATTGAATTCCATTAAGAATCACTGTCTCCCATACAATATTATGAAAGTATAGGCAATGTGAGGCTGGTAATCAAAGCCAGATAATGCCAGGAGTTCAAAAGCACAGCTGTCAATGGCAAGAGCTGGGACGTGGAGCATAAACCTCTAAATCTGGACCTGGGAATTTGGAGATTACACAAGCTGGGAAGATGAGAAGGAAAGTTATTCCAAGTGTGAGGCAAGCTATTTTATTTGTATTTTGTTTGTTTTACCAGGAAAAAAGCTCCATAGATCAGTGCACATATACAAGGAGGTCCTGGTTAGGGCCGGCATTAATAGAACAAATCAGATACAGTGCACATCACAGTGAACAAATGCAGCAAAGTAAGTACAATATACAGAGGACAGTGTATAGAGAATAATGACCGTGCAGGTGTGTGTTAGGATTTTTCACACACCTGAGGTGTGTAATAATCCATAAACCTGAGAGCGAAGGCTTTCCTCAAGCTGTTTCAGGCCAAACTGGGGTTTGACATGGAGGAAGATTCCTCTAAGAATTTGAGTTCCTACAGGTGTCTGCCTCCCCAGCCATCTTGATCCTGCCAATCCAAGTCCCTGGATGATGCCACTCTGGCTGCCTGGCACACACCACGTGCCCTGCCTGCAGTTCTTTGGAAGACAGATAAACAATATCCTGCCCCTACAAGCAAGGTATATTATGCCTCTCGACCAGAAACACTCACTTGTGATAATGGCTGCCCATAACCGATCAAAAACTCTAAAACATATGAGCTCTCTTCCTTCTGATAAGGAGTCAAGAAATTAGATGTCATGGGGGAGAAAACATATGTTTTAGCATCCTTGGGACTGAAAATTGCAAATTATCAGGCATATACTTACAAACAGAGGAGAAAAATAAGTAAGTGCCTCAGCTGGGACTTTAACCCAGGCCTCCTGGAATACCATTCCAGTCGCACTAAGCATCTGCACCACCAAGGCAACTGGAACCTGGGCTGTCCTGGAGCACACATTACTCTTTCTCTGATGCACAACCTGGTGCTGCACAAATAATGACTTCATTTTCAATCACATGGGTGCGGTGTGCATATTTATGGAACACATGCAAACAGAGGAGAGAAAGAAGTAAGTGCCTCAACTGGGATAGGTCAGGTTCCAGTTCCCTTGATGGCGCAGCTGGTAGCACTACCAGAACAGTACCACGGGTGGCCTGGGTTCAAGTCCCAGCTGAGGCACTTACTTCTTTCTCTCCTCTGCTTGTATGTGTTCCATAAATATGCACACCGCACCCATGCGATTGAAACATAGAAACACAGAAACGTAGAATTTGATGGCAGATAAGGACCGCTTGGCCCACCTAGTCTGCCCATTTCCCTACCTAACGGATAAACTGCAGATCCTAGTTAACCAACAGCCTACTTCCTCCTACCCCCCAACTAGAATTGTCTTATGTCTGTCCCATGCATTCTTAAATTCCTCCACTGTTTCTGACTCTATGACCTCCTCAGGAAGGCTTTTCCATGCATCTACAACCCTCTCTGTGAAGAAATACTTCGTCATGTTACCTCTGAGCCATCCCCCCTCTATCTTCAAATTGTGCCTCCTTGTTGTTGCACATCTCTTTTTCTAAAGATGCTACCCTCTTGGACTTTGTTGATTCCCTTGAGGTATTTGAAAGTTTCTATCATGTCCCCCCCATCCCTCCTTTCCTCGAGGCTATACATCTTAAGCTCCTTTAGTCTTTCTTCATATGTCTTCTGGTGCAGACCCTGCAGCATTTTGGTTGCCCTCTTCTGGACAGCCTCCACCCTGTCTATGTCTTTGCAGAGATGGAGTCTTCAGAACTGTACACTTTACTCCAGGTGTGGTCTTACCAACTGTCTGTACAGAGGGCCAACAACTTCCTGTTTTCTACTGGTGATACTTCTCCCTATGCATCCCAGTATCCCCCGAGTCCTCCTTAGTGCCTTCTCACTTTGCTGGCCCACCTTTAGGTCATCTGATATGACTATCCCAGGTCACTTTCCATTTTTATTGTTGTCAGTTGTGCCGTTCTGTGCAGTCAGACGAGGAAGGGGCCATTTTGGCAGACTGTGTGGGCCAAGCAGTCCTTATCTGCTGACAGATTCTGTGTTCATGTACTTTTAGTATGGACTGTGGCCAGAGTTGCCCCAGTTTCCTTTTTTAACACATTATGTACCCCAGAGATATATCCTTATTTATACTGAAAAGAGAAAACCCCAATACATGTACTCTTACCAGTGTGAAAGGGGTCTAGTTAATTTTTCTTTGTTGCTGGGCCTGTTAATAAAATACCTTACTTGCATATATTTATAAAATCTGTATCATTTTAGAAGAAATTTCTCCTTCCCCTTTCATGATTTATTGTTTTATTGTAATTATTGTCCAGCACATATTTTCACCTAATTTTTTTATACCATGGCACTACGACATTTATGTTTTGGCCTACCATACTGCATTTTATTTTTGTGTTCAAACGCATTGTGTTCTCTCAACTCACCCACTGTTTCTGAGAATCAGTATATCATCTTACCTGATCACAGGATATGTATTTATTCTGAAGAGGAACCTTTGTAAATGAGCATTTCTGCTCAAAGGTGTATTTCTGAACTTTGAAATAAATAAATAAATTTCTGTTCAATTTCAGAATAGTTTTCTTTTAGGATTTATCACGAATGACCATGAGTTTGAATGTGTTAAGAGCCAGTTAGCATGTTGGTGTGCGTTACAAGTTTAACATTACAGTAGTATCATAAACGGGCCAGCACATAGGGAATCTGTGGCTCAGTACTGTGTTATCTGTCTCACTTCTATGCTGTCATCACATCCCACATTGGCACTGTCTTATGGCTAAGGTCTCCGCATGCGTTTCTGAAAACTGGGAAGTGAGTTTACAGTCTTCAAACATGAGGAAACCACTGAAAATGCCATAAATGGAGGCTAAAAACCACTATGTTCTAAATTGTCTCCCGATTATCTAACACGCTATGATCTCAGATTTTTAAGATGGTGATCTGCAACAAAAATGAGTTTAGATGTCCTTTAACTTGGTCAGGGATTACTCGCAAGATAGAAAGCAGGTGGTAAAGCTAGGATAGGTTTTCCTGAAAGAAAACGTGGATATTCTAGGATATGTTTTAGTGCCTTTGCTCTTTTCTTTATTCATGATGCTCAAAAAAATCTGTCCCATAGCAAATACTTTATTTTGCATGCCCATTCTAAAGACTTAAAACAATTAATGTCACAGTTAAGAATGCCTGCCCACCCCCAATCTTTCATCTTTTCTGGACTCCCTTCCTTCCACGTCCTAGTCCATTTGCAGCTCTGACACCTACTGTCCCATTCTCACCCTTCTGAAATCCTCTGTTGGTCCCCAAAGACACTGGATGCATCTATCTCCCTTGATGGCTACAACTCGTTCCGACAAGATAGGATTGCTAAACGCGGGGGTGGGTGCCTAGTATATTCCAGGTCTGGAATAAAGGTGCAGGCCCTTGATAACAGTCTTAATACAAAACAGGCCCAAATTCTAAACCTCAAATTAAACATAGGGACACAGATTAAAGTCCTGCTGGTCTCCACAGTATACATACCTCTAGGTCACCAACCTGCTGGGCTAAACCATGTCATCGCAAGCCAAGAGCAACTAGGCAACCACTGGGAGAAGATCATTGTAGGTGACTTCAACATAAACTGGCACTCACAGAAAGAAATAAAAGCCAAGGATCTAATTACTAGCCTTTTCCTAAAACAGATGGTCACTGATGGCACCTGGCTTAACTACAAAACAGGGAGCAGCTCTCTCATAGACAGACTCCTGACCACACACCCTGAGCATATATCTAATGTCACTGTCCTGCCTGATGGCCTCAGTGACCACTCCCCTGTGAAGTGTTACCTGGTCTAACAATTTCCCCAAGAGTTCACCTAAGGTGTGCAAAAACCACTGCTTGAGGTCTGGACAACTTGAACATTTCAAGCTGAAAGTGATACAGCTGGATTGGTCTTCGTTGGCTGGGGATATAGATGGTAATGAGGCACTTAAATACTTCATAATGGTTTTCAAGTGTGCTTGTGATATTTTTGCACCGTACAAAACTAAAACAATTAAGGGAACCTCCAATCCTTGGCTCTCCAACTCCCTTATTGGACTTATGAAGAACAGAGACAATCTTTGGCATATAGCAAAAGCAGTTGGTACACCTGCTGCATTTAATACCTACAAGGCAGCTAGAAACGCCTGCACCAGACTCATCCGACAGGTTAAAGCCTCCTACTATAAGGATCTACTAACCAAAACCTGGGGTTCTGGAAGAGACTTTTGGTGCTCTCTTAAATCCTTAATGGGCAAAGCCCCCCAAGAGCCCCCCCCCCTGCAGATCTATTGTTGACTGTGAAGGGGCTCCTACAGGAACCCATTGAAATTGCCAGTGAGCTCAACAACGCGTTCGCTGACCTTTCAAGTGTATTCCCTGGTGACTACTTCAAAGATATGCATGTTTAGCAATGCCCAACTGCCCCTTAAGACCCCCCCAAGGAAAGATGTACCGCCCTTTTACTTTAGATGTGTCACCAAAGCCGAAACCATCAAGCATATTAAAAGGGCATTTGGCAAGACCAGGATGAGGGTGGATCTGCTTGACGTGAAGCTGGTTGGTCTACTCCTTCACGAACTTGCTGGTCCTCTTCCTATGGCATTTAATGCCTCTCTCTAAAATCAGGAGTATTTCCAAATGCATGGAAGTCAGCTAACAACGCCTGTCTTTAAAGTGGGGATAAAACCCAATCATCCAACTATAGACCTATATCCATCCTTCCTTCCCTTTCGAAAGTACTCGAAAGAATGATCTCGGAGCAGCTTACTGAATACCTTGATAACCATAACTTACTCTGCCCGCAACAGCACGGCTTCCGTAAAAAGCAGTCCACACTCACTGCTCTAGTTGATTATTCATCCCAACTATATAATGCCTTGGATAGTGATCAGGCAGTTGGATCAGTCTTCATCGACCTCACGAAGACTTTCGACTTGGTTAATCACAACCTCCTCCTAAGTTGCCTTCTCTCTACAGGTCTATCCCCAGATACGGTACTATGGTTTGGCAGCTACCTCTCTAACAGATCACAATGAGTCAAAATTGGTTATACCCTATCCGCTGCTAAGGAGGTGCACCTCGGGGTTCCGCAGTGGTCAAGTGGTCAATCCTCAGTCCTTTTTTTCTTTAGCCTCTTCATCAACTCCGCCGCAGTGGCTTGCTCAGCAAGTACAGTTTACTATGCTGATGATGCAGTGATCTCAGTTGCTGGCAAATACCAACAATCCATCACAACTGAACTCCAGAGCAGCTTCCATAAACTTGAATCTTGGTTTACGGAAAACAAGCTACTACTAAATGTCAAAAAAACAAAGTATGCTCTTCACCACCTCCCAAAGCAAAAAGAAATACCTGCCCCTGCATATTCATAACCAAAAGGGTGAAATCTTAGACCAAGTATCTAACTTCAAATATCTCGGCATTACCTTTGATGACATGCTCACCTTTTCAAACCACACTGACTCTGTCATCAAGACTGCAGATATAAAACTTGGTGTACTTTATTGTCACAGACATTCAGTAACACTGGATGCACTCAAACTAGCCACCAGTAGCTCAATACTGTCTACCATTGACTATGGTTTGCCTATATATGGGGTGGGCGCAAAAACTGCTCTTAGCAGGATCAACACACTCCTCAATAAGGCCTGTCGTCTTACTTTGGGGACTACTCTCGACACCCACACCTGCTCGCTGTACACTGAAACTGGGTGGCTTCCACTCCATCTTAGAGGGCAATACCAAACCTGCCTACTTCAAAAAAAAAAGTACTGCTTGGACTGACATCCCCCACACTGGGCGAACACTTTTAAGCTGGCTGTCCCAATGAAATCTACCCATAGTGCAGTTACTGACAAGATGATGATTCCCTTCAAAAGGACGAAATTTGCCCAGAACTCCATCCTGTACCAAGGTCTGAAATGGTACAATGAACTACCTGCTGTCCTCACTGATACTACCAAGATTAGTACCTTCAAAGCTGGGCTCAAATCTCTCCTTGACTCTAAAATGAATTGTACCTGCCTGCACTAAAGTGATAGTACCTCACCCCCAGTTTTCCATTTACCTACCCCCCTCTACATCTTTCAGCTATATACCACTTTTTTTCTTAACCTACCTCCCTACTCCAAATTACCTGACAATGGTGTCACTTGGTCGAAAGCTTCACCTCTCTTCCCACCTCAGATGATGCCACCTGCCTGCACTAATGTGATAGTACCTTGCCCCCAGTTTTCCATTTACCTTCCCTCCTCTACATCTTTCTGCTATATAACACTTTTTTTCTTGGCCTACTCCCCTACCCCAGTTACCTGATAATGGCCTCACTTGGTTGAAAGTTCCACCTCGGATGATGCCACCTTCGCTGATACTCCCCCAACACCCTCTTATCTAATCAGTCTATCTGTTAATATTTACTAATTTGATGTGTAATGTGATGTGGACAGCCAGTTCTGAGTGCTGTATGATTTTTTGTAAAATAAAAAAAATGTGTTATGAACTGTCTCCCTTGAGAAAGGCTGAAACAACATGTGAGATCAACACACACACACACACACACACACACACACACACACACACACACATATATAAAGGTTTTAGATCTAGGGTGTTACCTGGAGGGCCTGAAACTAATTACAGAGTAGAACAGGCCTTGATCAAGGATCTCCTGTTTTATCTAAGTTAATTACAGGCTGGAAGAGGCTTGAGTTGAGCATATCCATTTTATGACATTTCAAGAGGAGGAAACCAGGTTTTGTACACTGGTGCGAAATCATAAATGCTGATGTCTGTGTGAGGGGGGAATTAATCAATAGATCAAAGAAATGTCATTTGAAGAACATAAGTCATGCTGAGGTTGCAGAATTTAATACTTGGAAAAGACATCCTGTTTTATATAGATATATATATATATATATTTATATACTCTTACAGGGAGGAGCTAGGTGACCTCATGCAAAATAATTGGGGAAAACCAGTTTTTAAACATTATTCTGTTTTCCTTCAGGATCACTTCTATCTAGACTCTGACAAAGAAACATCTTTGGAGTACTTTAAGCAGGTATTTAGAGACAGAGACAAATCTAAGTACTGTAGGTAGGAATTGAGCTATTAAAACCTGTTTTGTTTAATAGATTTGTATGTCTTGTGATATAATAGTTCTGTATTTTGTGTTTTACATATTTTTATCTATTTTAGTAAAACTCTTTTTAGAGCATACTTGGTCTGCCTTTGAATTTCTTTCATTTGCAAGAAAAGTATATATGGTTATAGCTGACACTAGGCATAAGCTTGAATGGTGATACCAAACTGGAAAGAGAAGCGTTTTAAATCTGAGGTCTTTATTAAAGTTTTTAAGGGTTAATTTCTGTACACCTGGTTAGGTGCAAAGATATCTGGCCCCCCAAAGACAGAATTATCTGACCTGTACATTGGGTGTGCTAACAAGAGGTTCACAGTTTGAATCCCTCCAAGACTTGAGACCAGAGGTTGATTGAACTCACAAAACAGACAAGAGTGTTACCTTGTTTCTGTAAACTGTTCACAAGACTGCGCTCAGAGGTTGGCACTTTGGGAGTAGAGGGCTGACCTGCTGAGGGGGTTTGTGACAGATTGGTTGGCAGTGGTGGCATAATTTTGGTATGACAAGCTTTTATTGTTCTGTGTCAGCTTGAGACCGTAAGCTCACTTGCAAAGAAAGAAAAAGGCAGAGTTTTATTTTAAAAAGGAAACAGAACTATACCACTTGGCATACAGTCAAGTTCCTACCCATTTTATTTTCTTTTTCTAAAGTTCAAGTCAGAGTAGCCGTAGTTAGGGAAGAAGATGGCTTCTGACTACAGCAGGCACACTGTAGATTACTTAAAGCAGTTGTGTGGGGACAGAGGAGTCCCATTCGAGGTGACAGCCAAAAAGCAGAACCTCATAGATGCCCTGATGGTAGCAGATACCCAGAGCAGCGAGTCACGGACCATGACTGGAAAGGACCAAACCTTGAGTGTGGCAGGGCTAGCGGCCAGTGCAGTGTCCAGATCCGATGAGGAGGGCAACAGGGCCACTGTCAGTGAAGGGCCACAGCAGCAGGGGAAGGTCACTAGTATCCTGAATCCAGAGGTACTCAGGCTGCAAATTGAGTTGTGCAGGATGGGGCTGGAGTTCCAGGAGAAGAGTGAGAACAGAGAGATGCGGACCGTGAGGCGCATGAGCACCAGCGAGCTGCAGAGGAGAAGAGAGAGTAGCGCCAGAGGCAGCATGAACTGGAGAAGCTACGACTCCGACCAGTGGCACCAGAGCAGGTAAGTGGCTTGGGTTTAACTGGGACTGCAGGACTGGGTTACAAAATGAATTCCAAATTAATAGCCGAATTTAAAGAGGGGGAGGATATGGATGCCTTTTTAAATTCTTTTGAAAAAGTTTGTATTCAGGCTAAAATTCCTAGAGAGTCCTGGAGCTTCCAGCGATCCTCACTACTTACCGGGAAAGCTCGGGATGCATTGGTTCAAATGGACAATGAGGACAGTAATAATTACAGCAAACTTAAAGCTGCACTGTTAAAAAAGTTTGAATTAACTGCTGAATCATACAGAGCTAAATTACGTAATCTCAGGAGAAGCCCTGATATGAGCTACAAGGAGCTAGCCACGAGACAACGTCAATTTTTAAAACATTGGTGGGAAGGAATTGAGGCAAACTCTGTTGATAAAATTGAAAATGTGATTTTATTAGAACAGTTTTATTGGGCATGCCCAGCAGAGCTAAAAACCTGGCTAGAGGACCGAGATCCCAAAACAGTGCAAGAGGCTGCTGAACTGTCTGACTGCTATGCCAAGAGCAGACCTGCTCTGAGAGCATATGGGATGGGCATGGCAGCGCAGAATTGGAAAAATGTGCCTTCAGGGCAGCTAAAACCCTCACTGCTTCCACCGAAACTAGTTAGCCCCAGGTTTCAGAGAAAAGATTTCTCCGAGAGAAGAAATGAATGTTGGTTGTGTAAAGAAACTGGGCATATTGCTAGACAGTGTCCCAAAAAGGTGAGCAATAATACACAGCTCGGTGCTAGAAAAGAAGTGGGTTGTTTGTGTGTCCCTGGAAGCATGCCAGTGAACATGAGGGAACACATGCACCCAGTCATGGTGAATAGTGTACAGATGCAAGGGTTAAGGGACACAGGGGCATCCCTGACCTTGGTAAAGGGGGATCTGGTACAGCCTGGTCAGCTTATACCCTATAAATACGTCACTGTACAGGACTTCACTAGTGAGGCGAAAACATTGCCCATCGCTAGTATTCTCTTAGACTGGGGTGAAACAAGGGGAACTGTGCAACAGGTGGCTGTAACCAAAACCTTAGAAGTGGATGTGATCCTGGGCAACAATCTAAAACAGGGGATGGTATGTGCAGTTACCCGTAGCCAAGTGGCAAGGGAAAATTGTAGTTCCTTGAACCCCACAGAAGCCATTGTGGAAACCACTGAGAGGCTGGTTCCCAGCCTGTATCTCCTGATATGGAGATTAATGAAGAGGGGGTAGAAATTTCCCCAGTAGCAAGTAACCACACAGCTATGGAGGGTTACTCCAAAGTGGGAGGGGTGACCCATTGTCAGAGGGTTGAGATTGAAACTGATCCTGAGTGCCCTGACGCTAGTGCTAGGGATCCTAGTTAATGACTGAAGGGGACCTGTCCCATGCCTTGGGAATGTGTGAGGGGTTTGCTGCTGCTCAGAGGAGTGAGCCTAGTTAGAGAAGCTGAAGGCTTGGGCAGACTCTGATGGAGCACAGGGAGGTGACGGCAGACATAAGGTTCATTGGGAAAATGGACTTGTGTATACTCAGGCTGTGCAGACAGAGGGATGGGTGCTAGGCAGGCAGCTTGTCGTTCCCCAGGGGTATCGTGAGCAGTTGCTCAAAATTGCACATGATATTCCCTTGTCTGGTCATCTGGGAATCGCGCACACTACGCAGCGGTTAGCCCAGAATTTCTACTGGCCTAACTTCACCCAGCAGGTGAAGGAGTATTGCAGGTCTTGTCGCCGGTGCCAAGAAATAGGGAAGGCGAGCAAGAAAACCCAAACTGCCCTGATTCCATTGCCCATAATAGAGGAGCCATTCCAGAGGGTGGGAATGGATATTGTGGGGCCTTTAAATACCCCCAGCTCCTCAGGGAAGAGATTAATACTGACTGTGGTGGATTATGCTACCTGGTACACAGAGACAGTCGCCCTATCCTCACTGAGGACAGACAAAGTGGCAGATGCCTTACTTGGGATTTTCTCCCATGTTGGGTTTCCACAGGAGGTAATCACCGATCGAGGGGGTTCTTTCAAGTCGGACCTAATGAAATGTTTATGGGAGAAGTGTGGGATAGTGCAGAGATGCACGACACCATATCACCCACAAGCCAATGGGCTTTTGGAAAGATTCAGTGGTACCCTAAAGTCAGTGCGTTTGCTGAACAGCATGGGAGGGACTGGGAGAAATACCTTCCCCACCTGTTGTTTGCATACAGGGAGGTGCCCCAAGAGTCGACAGGATTTTCCCCCTTTGAACTCTTGTATGGACGCCGGGTACGTGTGCCCCTAGACTTGATCCGGGAGGACTGGGAAGGCAAGCACGCCACCCAGGGAACTCCCATTGTGGATTATGCCCTTAGGTTTAGGGAAAGGCTGAAGGAGCTTATGGGGACAGCCCAGAGCAACCTAGCAGCTGCCCAACAGAAACAAAAAGTGTGGTATGACCGCAGAGCCAGCGCTCGCTCGTACATGGTGGGTCAGGAAGTCATGGGCCTTATTCCGGTCTGGAAAGACAAGCTGCAGGCTGAGTGGGCAGGACCGTACAAAGTGGTTAGGAAAGTAAATGACGTGAACTACATTGTGGAATTACCTGACAGAAGACAGAAGACAGACAAAAAGGATGTACCATGTCAACATGATGAAGCCATATGCAAATAGGGCTGACATGGTGTTTGCAGTGTGTAGTCATCTAGAGGGGACAGATGGAGGAGACCTCCTTCTGGATTTGCTGGAAGAAAGTAAGCGGGAGTCCTCTGTGGAGGCAGTAAAATTGTCTCCCCAGCTGGCCCCGGACCAGATCCAGAAAGTAAGGGAGGTTTTAGCAGACTTTGCTCCATTGTTTAGCGCCAAGCCTGGACTAAACCCTTAGCGACGCACGATGTGGAGACAGGGACACAGACGCCCATACGACGGACAGCATATCGGGTGTCAAAGGCTGTCCAAAAGGACATTAGGAGGGAAGTGGAGGAGATGCCGGATTTAGGAGTAATACAGAGATCCCACAGCCCATGGGCCTCACCCGTAGTCCTTGTGCCTAAGCCAGATGGCTCTACTCATTTCTGTGTGGACTATCGTGGACTGAATGCAGTCACGAAGTCAGATGCCCACCCGATGCCCCGGATGGACGTACTCCTGGACAAGTTGGGAGGGGCGACCTACCTTATGACCATTGACCTGACAAAGGGATATTGGCAGGTAGAGTTGACAGGCAGAGCTAGGGAGAGGTCGGCCTTCATCACTCCGATAGGCTTATTTGAGTTAAAAGTAATGTCTTTTGGAATGAAGAATACCCCAGCCACTTTCCGAAGGTTGGTGAACCAGGTATTAAATGGTGCTGAGGAGTACACCGTGGCGTACCTGGATGACATTGCCATCTTTAGTACCAGCTGGGAGGAACACCTATCCCACCTTAGGGAAGTGCTGGGCAGAATACAGAGCGCTGGGCTTACTGTCAAAGCCGGGAAGTTCCAGGTGGCCATGGGAGAAGTGGCATACCTCAGGCATGTGGTAGGCCGGGGACAGCTCTGTCCAAACCAAATAAAGATAGAGCTGATCCAGGCGTGGCCCAGACCAGAAACACAGAAGCAGGTCAGGAGTTTTCTAGGGACAGCAGGGTACTACAGGAAATTTGTACTCAATTACAGTGCCCTGGCTGCTCCCCTATCTGACCTGAGAAAGAAAAGGATGCCAAAGAAAATTACCTGGGGCCCAGCCTGTGAGGAAGCCTTTACCAGATTAAAGGAGGCACTGTGCAGTGCTCCTAGTTTGACAAGTCCTGACTGTAGCAAAACCTTTAGAGTTCAGACTGATGCTTTAGACGTGGGTATTGAGGCAGTACTGAGTCAGACATCCAGCCAAGGGACAGATCACCTAGTAGCGTACCCGAGTAGGAAGTTACTTCCCAGGGGGCAAGCATACTCCACGGTGGAAAAGGAGTATCTTGCCATAGTGTGGGCCCTAAAGAAGCTAGAGCCATACTTATATGGGCAGCATTTTGTGGTGCAGACTGACCACAACCCCTTGCTTTGGCTGACACAGATGGGGAAAAACAATGGTAGATTGCTAAGATGGAGTCTTGCATTGCAAGGGTACGATCTGACAATCGTACATAGGGCTGGAGTGAAAAACCAGAACTCAGATGGGCTGTCTAGGGTCTATGAGGAGTGAACTGATTTGGGAAGCTCATCCCATGCAGAGGACAGAGCCCCCAAATTCAGTCTAGGTGGGGAGGATTGTGACATGGACAACCAGTTCTGAGTGCTGTATGATTTTTTTTTAAAATAAAAAAATGTGTTATGAACGGTCTCCCATGAGAAAGGCTGAAACACCATGTGAGAACACACACACAGGTTTTAGATACAAGGTGTTACCTGGAAGACCTGAAGCTAATTACAGAGTAGAACAGGCCTTGATCAAGGATCTCCTGTTTTATCTAAGTTAATTACAGGCTGGAAGAGGCTTGAGTTGAGCATATCCATTTTATGACGTTTCAAGAGGAGGAAACTAGGTTTTGTACACTGGTGTGAAATCATAAATGTTGATGTCTGTGTGAGGGGGGAACTGATCAATAGATCAAAGAAATGTCATTTGAAGAACATGAGTCATGCTGAGTTTGCAGAATTTAATACTTGGAAAAGACATCCTGTTTTATATAGATATATATTTTTTATATATTCTGACGGAGGAGCTAGGTGACCTCATGCAAAATAGTTGGGGAAAACCAGTTTTTAAACATTATTCTGTTTTTCTTCAGGAACACTTCTATCTAGACTCTGACAAAGAAACATCTTTGGAGCACTTTAAGCAGGTATTTATAGAGAGAGAGAGAGAGAGAGAGAGAGAGAGAGACAAATCTAAGTACTGTAGGCAGGAATTGCACTGTTAAAACCTGTTTTGTTTAATAGATTTGTTTGTCTTGTGATATACTAGTTCTGTATTTTGTGTTTTACATATTTTTATCTATTTTAGTAAAACTCTTTTTAGAGCATACTTGGTCTGTCTTTGAATTTCTTTCATTTGCAAGAAAAGTATATATGGTTATAGTTGACACTAGGCATAAGCTTGAATGGTGATACCAACTGGAAAGAGAAGCATTTTAAATCTGAGGTCTTTATTAAAGTTTTTAAGGGTTCATTTCTGTACACCTGGTTAGGTACCCGTAGGCAAAGAAATCTGGCCCCCTGAAGACAGAATTATCTGACCTGTATATTGGGTACGCTAACAAGAGGTTCACAGTTTCAATCCCTTCAAGACTTGAGACCAAAGGTTGATTTGAACTCACAAAACAGACAAGAGTGTTACCTTGTTTCTATAAACTGTTCACAAGACTGTGATCAGAGGTTGGCACTTTTGGGAGTAGAGGGCTGACCTGCTGAGTGGGTTTGTGAGATGTATAAGTTCAAATTTTTGCTATTACTGCCTGTGTATATGCTTCAATGTTTTCTCTCCCTTTTTTTTTCTCTCTGTAAACCTTGTATTTTTGTAATGTTTGTTCAGCATTGACATGGAACCTTTAAAAATGAGTCCTTGACTCAAAGGTATTAATCCCAAACTAAAATTAATAAATAAAGCTGCTTTCTCCTTCTGCTTCCCTAAACTTTGGAGCATCCTCCCTGTTGCTATCCGTGATGCTCTCTCTTCCCTATCATTGAAAATCCCTCCTCTGTGGATTCACTCCAGCAGTTGCTGCTGATCCTAGACCAATCCCACTGCTTCTGCCTCCATACTACTACCTCCCTCTATTGCCCTGATTAACATGGTTCACTTCTCCCTCTGATTAGTCCCCTGTTGTACTCGCAATCTCACTTCTCTCCTTCATTTCGCTACAAGATGCACTTTGCTGAACTGTTCTATTTTCACCATGTTTTGCACTACTTACTTTGTGCTTCCTCTCAACAGAAAACCCTTGGATGTTTTAGTCGTAATTTTTATTGTGTTATAAGTGTGAATATGTGTACTGTAATTTTTATTTGTGGGTCGCACCTGTAAATGGAATTAATTTTCCAGTGTGCTTACCCGTTAAGCGAATAAACAAACAATTGTCTACTACATAATGTTTTACTTTTTTATAATATTACTGTTTTATAATTGTAACATTACTAATTTAACTTATTGCACTTTCCACATCCCCTTCCCCGCAGAACGTATCTGGAAATGAGATGTTAGTGCAGTATGTTTTTTCTGGGGAAACGCTTAAAATGATTTAACTAAATAGAGTAAAGTCCAGTTAGTGTGTATGCAGACAGTGTACAACGGGCAGACACAGTTAATACAAACTTAAATCATGCACTCAAAAAAATAAATAAATAAATAAAAGGACTCATCTTAAGTAAACTGTGGTGAGCAACCATCAACATAGTGGGAATATAATATAAACATTATAGTCCCAAATATTAGTCAAATACAAAAGGTTTTTGTTGTTCAACTGGGAGTCTTTACAATTGAAAAGAAACAAAACATCGATTTTAAAATTCCATCTCACACATTAAAATGTACAGAAGAAACTCAAAATTTAGATAAAACATAAACTTCATTTTCTTTATGTGGTTAACACTAGTTTCCACTGGACATAATTGTGGTTTCATTATATCAAGAAGTTCATCCATTACTTAGATCAGGTTTCCAGGCTTCCTTTACTTAGGAGTTCATATAAATTGAAAGGCTCCATTTATGTTTAGGAGTCCATAAAGTTATGAAAAGGGCCATATCCAAGTGGCCTCCCTTGAACCAACATCCCCACACTCTTCATCAGGAGAAAGTGGCTCCATTAACAACACCTTATATAACCAGAATGTGAATTCAGAATGTACAAAAACACATACATCCTATTGATTAAAAATTATTTTTATACTGGATACAAATTATGGTTTTATCCCCCATTTTCAACAATGTCCTGTGGCGCAAATTGTGCAAAATACATACACAAACAACAAAATCATCACATACATCACATCATAATAAACTATCTAAAACAAGAACAAGTTGAACTAAGATGATTATACAGTAATATCTTAAAAGCTGGTAAGCTAGCTACTGATTTCAAATCATATGGGAGATTATTCCAATGTCTAGACAAGCTGTTTTATAAAGTAGTGTCTCCGAGTCTATTGCACAATTTTATCAGGGATTTTCTGGGAGGCTACTCTTTTTTTTTTTTTTTTTTGTCTTTTTTGCTGTTGGCCACCAGGCCCTTGGCACCTTCCTACACACCACTTCCTCACTCTCCTCCCCTCAACCGATAGCCCCTGACTTACCCCTTCAGGGTGGGGCTGATGCCTGGGTCCAGCCCATCTCCTTCGGGAAAGGTGCTGGTAATGACCGGCGTGGCATCCCTGGCTTCCCCCCCAGGGTGGGGCTCTGGTTAGGACAGTGCATCGGAGCTGTAATTGGTCAGCGGGGGGAGGCAGAGCAATGAAGGTCATGGTGTCAGGCGCGCACATCATCTGCGGCGGCCAACAAGGTTTTTCTGGCTTTACCCCAGGGGCAGGGATGTGCAATGTTGACCTGCATCCACCTCAACCCACTTGTAGCTGCCAGTGCTTGTGATTTCCCCCGGCCTCTGCCAGGGGTCCTTCACACGTTGGACACACACCCAACCCTCCCCCGGAGAAGGAGGGCAGCCCTGAGGGCGCTCAATCCTTCTTCCCCCAGTCAGCCCTCTGGCTCCCCAGGTCCATTCCCAAACCTGGGTCACCGGCATCACAAGCGGAAATCCAACCGCTGTGCCAGTGGGAGGTTACTCTTAAACAAGCCAACTGTTTTGAGTGAGGTGCTATCTCTACCAAACAAGCTAATGGATGTATTTCCTTTGAATATATGAGCTTGTAACAAAATATTGTCCATTGATGAGCTCTTTGTTCTTCTGGTTTAAGCCACCCAAGCGTACCATATGTATCACAGTGATGTGTGCCATAAGCACTTTTCATGATAAATTTCCCCAGTTTATAACATGTCCAGACTTCATTTGCCACATTTACAGAATTTTGTTCAGCATTCCCCAGAATTATATGGTTTCATTATTTTAAAAAGGAGGTTAATCCCAGTTCAATTCATGGCCTATGGGCTCTCTTTAAACGTTACAACTCATCCTTTTAATTTACATCCCAACTTCACAAGAACGACATCCAAAAACAGCGCGGTAGTATAAGGAAATAGCAATATCATTACCAGATAGCAGTAAGTTTCTGATTCTACTTAAAGGGGTCCCATGCATAACAACCCATGCCTCACACTAAAGGACTCCATCACTCTGGACCTTCAGGCTTTTGGATTGCTGAAACATCTAAATATATACCTCTGGTTCCTCACTATTGGCAAATTTCAGACCCATATACTAGCTCCCTTACAAGAGGGAAGGACTTTCTCTTAGGCTACCGGGCCAGTTAGGTCTCATTATGCCTAAAGGTTAACTGGAGACCCAATCTAGTTGTTCAGCTATCAACCAAGTACTAATTGTGCCATGATCATGTCCTAGTTTATGTAGACTTGAATAAATCATGCTGTTTCTTCCAAGTTCTATCATACTCAATATTGCTTTACCAGTATGAAAAATATTAAAACCGAACATCCAACCTTAATTAACCATTTTACCAAATGGCTCAGTATTGTATATATGTCTATTTTGTTATTCTGGGATAATAATTAAGATGGACATAACCTTCGTTCATACAACAAGAACTTCCCAATTAGGCTTCCATCTCCAATTTAGCCTCCAAAGGGCCTCAAATGCCTACTTTACTTTCAAATGTAACATTTATTATACATTTACCTAACAGGCTGCTTGATCCCCAAAAATCGCAGAGAAGGAAGTTTGCTCAAGCATCTGCAGAACCCTGGAAAATTTCCAGAATGCTGTCTCCCATAAATTAAATACCTAAATAATTGATTTTATCCAGGTACATAAACAATCTCATCCAACCAATTTGTGCGGGTCCTTGGAACAATTAGTGGGAACATACTTTAAATCAGACAACCAAAAACATATAATAATAAACATTTAAACAATTTATAAAAACATTTTAGTATACATTTTCTTTTAAAATTGGTTTATAATAGGCCGTGTTTTAAAGGCTTCATTAAATATCCTGGGTCGTGCTTGGAAATAGGCAGGCCTCTTGCCTAATGCACTTATCCGGTTACCAAAAACAAATAAATAAATCTAGGAGTCCCTTCATTTTTTAATCAGAGTCTCATGGAGACAGCTCCAATTAGATTATGGAGTCCATGTAAGCCATACCATGCTTCTTATAATTATTTATCACACAGCAGTATCACAGCAGTATCTTTGAAAGATTTCGCAAAGGTAAAAACCTGAAAAAGTGAGAGCCAGCAAATAGGGACCTGGCTCACCTCTCTTAAATATGAGTCAAGGCCGGCCCGGTGGCGCTGAGGGTTGAGGCGCTGGACGCCACACCTCGCACCATGCTGGCGACCTGGGTTTGGGAATGGACTAGGGCCACCTGGGGCTGGAAGGGGGAAGGAAGGATTGAGCATCCTGCAGCTGCTCTCCTTCCTTCAGGGGTGGGTGAGGGCTATGCACCGCACTGCAGTGACACCTAGTGGAGGCTAGGTGCACTCAGACGACAGCATACTCATAAAACTTTGACAAATTATATCAGTTGTAAGGCTGGTAACCCCCTAGGTAAAGGTGGCATACCTCTTTTAAAATAAATCCAGACATTTCAGCACTTATTGTGCTTCTGAAACTCATCGTCCTTCCATTCATCTCTGACACATAGCCTTGCCTGTGGGACCGCCACTTGGCATCCTTTTTCAGCTCCACAAGCTCTCAGTTAGGCTAAAGAGTTGTTTTCAAACAGCTTACTGGAAGTCCCGAGGGCAGTAAAATGATGCACTTCAGTATAATAAGCTGAACTCAGTTTCAACCCCGTTTATTCATCGGGATCTATTTAAATGATTTGGCTGCCATTTTTTAGTACAAAAACGTACAAAGGCCGCATTGAGGAAAAAAACAGGAAGTGAAGCAGCACTGCGGCCCAACCGAATCGCAACAATTCAGAACACATTGAAAACACCAGTCACTCCGGTCATCGGCAATAAGCTCCAAATTAAAATATAGATAAAGTAGGGTACAAGTAGAGCATAAAATCATGAGGGAGCCAGCGATTACAACCCACCAAGTTCAATATGCAAAAGCCGGCGGCTTACCTTGCACAGAGAGGGTATGACTCCTGTCAATGGACAGTTTTTCCAAAAGTAAAACTATATTGAAATAACCTCACTTTCATTCATCAACAAGTCTGGGGTTGTAAAGGAAAAAGCCGTCTGATGCCCCAACAAGCAAGGAGCTGCGAGGAGCGGAGCAGCGCAGCAGCCATCTTCTTGCTCCGCCCCTCTTAGTCTATACGTGCTGTGCCATAGCACTTTGGGCACCTGTTCCAACTGATGGGAACTACACCAATACTGAGTCCATGGTGTGAAAAGTGCCATCTTTGTTGTAGTGGCCTCGGATAAACCATGAGACCAGTCCATGCATATTTCCTACAAGCCAAGCTAAAATTAGAAACATTTCATCAGCCCCATGTTCAACTCTAAACAGAAAACCCATGGAACAAACAATGTAATCAGCCCATTACATTATACCAGAGCCCTGGTACTACATTACAAAGATCCACAGCATTTCAGTCTCCATCCGAAGAGGAGTTGTTTTCCATAGTCCCCTACCTACTCAGTTTCATTTTTCAAAAAGTCTGCATCACAGGGGTCATTGTACAGACAGAGCTTCCCATTCTAAACCAACTGTAACTTTGCTGGCAGTAATAATTGATGTTGGATTTTTAATAGAGCCAGCTCAGGACCCCCTTGAAAGATTTTGTCCTCATCCTAGTACTGTATGAAAGATCCAGGAAATGATGAGCATCAGTTTTGCCATAGGCCAACGCATGATTCCTGTTCCCTTCCCCGGTGCAGACTTTAAGGGACGTCTGAGCAGATGTCGATATTGCTTTCACACTCTGGGGGCTAATCCTGAGATCTTTTTTCAATTGAGAATTTGGAACCTTCTGATTGCCTCAGAACCTGGGAAGAAACGTCCTCACAAAGCCCACGGCATCTTCCTCCTTTGCAGATTCTGGTAGAGACATCACACAAAGGTCCTTCCCGCACTTAGTTTTCACTGTTTCAAGACATTGCATCAAGATAGTTTTCTTGCAGACTGGGCAGCTTAGCAGTTGAGTCCACAGATTTGAAATTGGAAGCCTCATACCTAATAACTGGTTAATGGAGTCAATGCACGTTTCTAATGCTGATACCCTGGCAGAGGTGGGTGTTAAACTTATCTAAATTCGGGACCATTTTAATTGATTGCCCGAACACTGTGTTCACTATTAACTGCATAACTTCTCCAGATGCTGTTTGTTGTGTGGTTGCTCTTTGGGGTTAAAAAAAAAATGGTACTTGCTGCTGCTGCACCTCTCGGTTTTCTCTAATGTAACATGCTTACCAGTCCTCTGTACACCTCAAAGCAGCAGTGCAGCAAAAATTGTTTTTCCAAAAAAGCTAGTTTCAGCTACAATTAATAAAAAATATAACACCTGTCAAATGTACTTGTCTACGTACATTCTATGCTGCGGTCACGCTCCCTGCGTCTTTTTATTTTCTTGATCCTAACTCTTGCCAGGCCTACATTGCTGTTTGTATACAAAATGTGATGGCCATCTTTTTTTTTTTCTTGAGATAAAAACTACGTTAAAACATTTATAAAATACTCAAAGTTTGGTGGAATTAGAAATAGAAAATTGTACCACCAAATATATCTGGAAGATGCCTGGAATCTTTTATAGTGAAAAAAAGCTGGGGGTCAAATTTTATTGCCTAATATAGTTGTACTGCCGCTTTAAACCACTTTTAACTAACAATAATCACAAATTCTCACCCCAGGAATCCCTCAGTATGCTTGACTATAGCAGTGTTCCCAGCTGGGTTCAACTGCCCTGGAGACCGAACTTATGCTAATAATGGTTGGGCATTAGCCAGTCAGCTTGCAGTTGAAGACTGCTGCCTGTAGATGCTGCTGCTAGTGAGTCCGATTCATTTCTCCGCCTGACTGGACAAGTTTGCCCCGGAGTTCTCTCCATTTCTCATTGCTTGAAGAAGTTTATTTCTCATAAAGTCGTTTTATTTCTGTAATTTTTGCTGCCTTTAATGTTTTTTTTTTTTACTATTTTATTGCTTTTCAGGAACCAAGGAAACTTCCCCTGATGGGGGTTTTCGTTGCGGTTCCCACGCTTTTTTCCTTGACTAAAAAACTACATTCTGTGGTTAAAAATAAAACACTCAGTTTTCGATATTTCTTAGTGGTTCCTTAGTTTTTTAGGGAACCACATTTAGTGTTTACTTTTCTTTTATATTTTTTAATTTTTGGAACTGTTTCTCACGGTTCCATAGCGCATGGGAACCGACCGCAGAGTTTTATTTTTTCCTATTGGGAACCAGTTTTTAAGCCTTCTGATGATATTTGCATGTCAGAAAAACCTAAAAGGAGAACTTGACCTACAGGTTTTAGAAATTGCATTAAGTGCTTTAAAATCCTGGCCAGGGCAGACGGCCACGATCTTTAAGTTGTTTGGGTCCAAATCATACTTCTGTTAACTGTGAACTTTGCACTAAATTTTGCTCTAAAACAGTTAAGAAAAAGAGCCACAAGACTAGAAATAATGGCTTCTCAGTCTGCCTTTCCCCTCTTATAACCCTTCTGAAGAGGGGTCATTCTCTCATATAAATCTAAAGATAGGTCCTCTAAGGACCCCCTAGAGAATAAGTCTGACAAACATAATTCAGACCAAGCCAAACAAAAAAAGGCATACTGAGCAGGTTTCTGATCCAGTGCCTGCTAAAAGGAAACAAAAACAGAAACATATCACTGCCCCTCCTGCTGAAGAGCAAAGAGACACACCAGTGTTGCAACAAAATATGCTGCCTCCTGAGGAAATGGCAGAGGCTTGGCAACTTTATCGGATCTTTCAAGCTATGGGCAATCTTTTTGGAGCCCCAACTGGTCCCTCCTTGCCTATTCCAACAGACCCTGATCCAGGCCAGTGTTTATATTATGAAGAAGGCAATGATGAGGCAGAGGAGGGCATAGAACCTGATGTGTCCCCTGACCAGGAATTTGGCTCCCCTTTACACATTCAGGAGGATTTTTCCTCTCATTACACATTTGTCCAGCATATGATGACACTCTTACCTCTGCATTCAGGAGACTACTGAAGAGGACGAGGAGGCAGACCTTTTGGACATGATGGGTCTCCCTCCCCTCAAGAAACTGCTACTACCAGTCCACAAGTCACTTCGCTGGGCTACTTTGAAACTGCTCCAGAATCCCACCTCCATCCCAGGGGTGGTAGATAGGAAAATAGAGAAAAGGTACGAGTTAAATAAAACAAATGCTGAGTTCCTTTACACCCATCCTGACCAGGAAGGCGTGGTACAAGCTGTAGCCTGTGACAAGGCTAAAATGCTCCTTTTCTCCCAGCCTCCAAATAAGGAGTCTAGAAAACTGGACACCACGGGCAAGAAATTGTATACCACAGCCTCTCTGCTGCTCTGCCTCTCCACTTATATGGCATATATAGCACAGTACCAGAAGGCACTGTGGAACTCAGTCTTGGCTACTAGCCAGAAAGCTCCATGTAATGTTGCCCAGGACCTGGCAGAAACTGTTAAAACCACTTTTGGTGCCACAAAGTGCCAGTTTCATATGGCTGTAGATGCCAGTGACACTGCCTCCAGATCTGTGGCCCAAGCCATCTCACTCAGGAGGTTTGAATGGTTAAGAACCACCAATCATCCCCATCACCATCAGTGTCAGTGGCTCAGCAGGTTGCACACTCGCCGCTGAGGCTGGAAGAGTGGAAGGTTGTGGGTTCAAGCACCACACTAGGTACTTGGGGTAGAATCCCAATACTGACACTGAAGTGCGTCATGAGGGGAATGTTGCACTCCTAATGTGCCATGTTTTGGATGAGACGTTAAAACCGAGGACCCATCTCATTGTTCAGGTGGACGTTAAAGAGCCCATGGCACTTCTCGAAAAGAGTAGGGGAAGGTTTTATTCAGAAATCAAAAATCATACAAAACATGTTATATGCACATAGCCAAAAATAAAGTACAAATCATAGTTGAAACACATACTTACTAATGCATACTGGCCTACCCCTCTCGTACTACCTATATTTCTGGAAAACGCAAAACCTCTCCACCATAAATTCACTTTAGATTTGGGATGATATTTATAATCAGTCATATACTGTATATACCTCTTGTAAAACACTTTCACAGATGGTACATAACATGCAATAAGCCATATGCTGTTCATGAGACATACTGACTCCTGGCTTGCCACAAACAGTATTTGAGGCATGCACTTAGCACTTCCAATGTACCTGTGTCATATTGTTAGCTGACTGCTGAAAATCTCATAATACCAATTGCTCACATGTTAATGTTTTCATCCATAACAGTTTCCATTTTTTTGCTGCATATTCCATAAATTGGGCTGCATAACTACAATAGAACGGGAAATGTCCCATTGTCTCTTTGCTATGCACTCTGAATATGGACACATTCTTTCCTCTAAAGCTTTATGCATCTGATTTCCTTTGACATTCAGTTTACCATAAGAGCTAAGCCATAGAACATCCCACATTTTCTGTGGAATTATCTTGTTCTGGAGTTGTTTGCAAACTGTAGTTTGTTTAGAAGACTTACAATTCTTAAATTTTGGTTGAGAGACACCTTCTTTATCTAGTACCTGAGAATACAGTTGCTTCCTAGTATATTTGATGAGAAACATAGAAACATAGAATTTGACGGCAGATAAGGACCACGTGGCCCAACCAGTCTGCCCATTTCCCTACCTAATGGATAAGCTGCAGATTCTAGTTAACCAGCAGCCTACTTCTTTCTACCCCCACCCCCTAGAATTGCCTTTTGACTGTCCCATGCATGCTTGAATTCCACCACTGTTTTTTGACTCCACAACCTCCTCCGGAAGGCCGTTCCATGCATCCACAACCCTCTCTGCGAAAAAATACTTCCTTACATTACCTGTGAGTGCCCCCCCATCTTCAAATTGTGCCCCTTGTTCTTGCACACCTCTTTTTTTGGAAGATGCTACCCTCTTGGACTTTGTTGATTCCTTGAGGTACTTGAAAGTTTCTATCATGTCCCCCCTCTCCCTCCTTTCCTCGAGGCTATACATATTAAACTCCTTTAGTCTCTCTTCATATGTCTTCCGATGCAGACTCCGCACCATTTTAGTTGCCCTCCTCTGGACAATTTCCATCCTGTCTATGTCCTTGCGAAGATTGGGTCTCCAAAACTGCACACAGTACTCCAGATGGGGTCTCACCAGCTGTCTGTACAGAGGGATAACAACTTCCTGTTTTCTACTGGTGATGCCTCTCCCTATGCATCCCAGTATCCCCCCAGCCCTCCTTACTGCCCTCTCACATTGCTTGCCTACCTTTAGGTCATCTGACATGACTACACCCAGGTCCCTTTCCATTTTTGTTGTTGTTAGTATCTCACCCCCCATTGTGTACTCTTCCCCTGGGTTTTTGTCTCCCAGGTGCATTACCTTGTACTTCTTAGCATTGAATCTAAGCTGCCATACATTTGACCATTCCTCTAACCTTGCTAAGTCCCTTCTCATCCTTTCCACCCCACCTTGTGCATCAACTCTGTTGCAGATCTTTGTGTCATCTGCAAAGAGACATACTTTCCTTCAGTCCCTCTGCAATGTCAAGCATAAAGACATTGAAGAGGACGAGTCCTAATACTGAACCCTGCGGTACCCCACTAGTAACCCCCCTTTCTTCAGAGTGGACTCTATTTACTATTACCCTCTGTGTCGTATTCTCCAGCCAATTCTTTACCCAGGCTATCATCTTGGGACCCACTCCCAGGCTGGCTAACTTGTATATTAATCTTTTGTGTGGGACTGTGTCAAATGCCTTGCTAAAGTCTAGGTAGGCCATGTCACAGCCCTCCTGATCTACTACTTTGGTCACCCAGTCAAAGAAATCTAGTTCGTCTGGCATGACCTTCCCACTGTGAATCCATGCTGCCTTGGGTCCTGTGCCCCTCTGGCCTCTAGGTACTCGACAGTTCTTTCCTTCAGAAGTGATTCCATCATTTTCCCTATCACTGAAGTTAAACTAACAGGTCTATAGTTTCCTGCTTCTGCCCTGCTCCCACTTCTGTGAAGAGGAATCACATCTGCCCTCCTCCAGTCCCCAGGTACCACCTCATCCTCCCTTGGTTTGTTAAAGAGGGTAGTCAGTGGTGTCACTAGTTCTACCCTTAGTTCTTTTAGAATTCTGGGACGAATCCCATCAGGCCCCATTGCTTTGTCCACCTTCAGTTTTAAGAGTTATTTCAGAACCCTTTCTTCTATAAATGGGCTGGTATCAACTTCTGTATCCAGAGTGTTTCTGTTGTTTGTTTTAGGTACTTCTCCCTCTTCATTTGTAAATACTGAGCAAAAATATTTGTTTAGTATCTCTGCCTTTTCGCAGTCACCCTCTGCCCACCTCCCTCCCCTTTATTAAGCCTCACTATCCCTCCCTCCCTTGGTCTTCCTTCGCTCCCTGATGTACCTATAAAAGGTTTTATCCCCCTTCTTAACTGAGTTGGCTATCTTGTTCTCGGTTCAGGTCTTTGCTGTTCTGACTGCCTTCCCAGCTTTCTTTTGCTTTAACTGATGCAATTCTCTGTCCTGCTCCTTCTGTGATTCCTTGTACTTCCTGAATGCTTTCTTTTTCTCTTCAAACTTCACTGTCACCTCCTTTGAGAACCATAGTGGTTTCTTACATCATTTTGTTTTGTTTTTTTGCTTCACACAAAGGCTTGTTTCCTCTGTGATGGCAATTTTTATTATTCCCCATTGTTCTTCCACCCCTCCTTCCTGCCCATTTGCTAGTGCATTCCTTAGGCACTCACCCATTTTGGCAAAGTCAGCCTCCTGAAGTCCAGTACCTTTGCCTTTGTATGGCTTGACTCTATTGCTGTGTTTATTGTGAACCATACTGTTCGATGGTCGCTAGTTCCCAGATGGCTGCCCACTTCTACATCTGTGATCCTCTCTTCATCTCCATTTGAGAGAACCAGGTCTAAGATTGCTCCCTCCCAGTGGGTTCCAGTACTAGTTGTCTAAGGCATGCCCCTGTAGGGCATCTAGAATAACCCACTCTTAGAAGTGGCTGCTGCAACTGCACTTCAGTTAACATCTGGCATATTCAGATCACCCATGAGCAATATCTCCCCTTTTCTGCCATTCTAAGTATACTTTATATCATTTTGTTCTATTTCTCTCGGGGTCTGTATAACCCTGTGGATTGTGGTGCTAATACTGTCTCCAAATTGATCCACAGTGCTTCTTCTCCTCCCTGTTTACCCTTTTGTTCTGTTGCTTTGATTCCTTCCCTTATGTAGAGAGCTACTCCTCCTCCTCTTTTACCCTCCCTGTCCCTCCTGTAGATAGTGTGTCCTGGTATGTTTATGTCCCAGTCATGGTTCTTTGTGTACCATGTTTCTGTGACTGCCACGATATCCAGATGTTCCTCCTCCATCAAGGCCACTAATTCAGGAAGCTTGTTACCCAGACTATGGGCATTGGTACTCATTGCTCTCCATTTTTTGATGGTTTTTCCTTCTGTAGCAGCATCCCCCACCAACCTTTCTACCTTGGTCTTTTTCTCATTTAATACCCTATTTTTGTAGGGGAGGCTGGGGATTTTCATGCTGCTTATAGTGCCTCCCCCTTGACTAGTTTAAAGCTTGCCAATGAAGCATTTAAACCGACTGCCCAAAGACTTGTTCCTTCCTGGACAGATGCAGACCATCCTGCCAGTATAGGCTGGTGTCCTCCAGGTGGAACCCCAGTCCCAATGAAGCAAACCCTGTGCTCCACACTATTTTTTCAACCATTCATTAAACTGCATGGTGCAAAGTACCCTCGCCTCACCCATGTCATTGACAGGCAGCACCTCTGAGAAGGATACTGTGTGTGCTACTTGTCTTAGGCCCCTTCCCAACTCTACAAAGTCCTCCTGCACTGTTCTAATCTCATGATGAGCCAAGTCATTTGTCCCTAGGTGGACAATGATGTCCAGCTCGGACTCCTGTGCAACTGTTCTCATGATCCTAAGGATGCACATCCTGTCCCACCAGGCAGGCACCTTACTTCAGTTTACTGTTTACTAATATTACATTTCAATAGCTTGTAGAACGTAGGCCCAAAGTACTGTGGTATAGCCATATTGTTTGAAAGTTTGGGGGGGTACATCTACCCATTTTATGAAATAATCATACAGTATATTTCAAACCCATATCTGAGCTGGAGAAAGCTATCTTGAGAGATCCAGTCCAACATAACGCATGAAAAACAAAAACTATCGGATTAACCATCGCTAACCTTCTTTTCACACTAGGTAAATTCGTATACACTCTTTTAATGGGATTGAGTCCACTGCCCCACAGTATTTGGAAAAAAAAAATCTTAAAATCCTTGTTTCGTAATTCACAGGTAATGGGGAACACCATCCCTACATACAGCAAAGTCAGAATTAAAAACTGCTTAATTATATGTATTGTATCCTTTTTAATTTGGATAACTTCCACCTCTGTACTTTTGTATCCTATATATTATGACATTTTTCCCAGTTTAATTGTGCTACATCCCCATGGCCAAATTGAATCCCTAGAATTTTACAAGAACCTTCCTCTATTCTTATGCCTGCTACTGTACCTGTTTAGTCTGTTGGTTTTGGGGGCCTAATGCTAAATGTTTACTTTTATCCTTATTTAACAAAGCACCTAACACCTCTGCATATCTCTGCATATCCCGTGTCACTTCCTGAGCACTAGCCTCATCATGGACAAAGATGCACAAATCATCTTCATAAGCCACCAATTTAATTTCTTCCTCAGAGTATTTACCTACTATTCCTTTAATGGATAGATTCTTTATTATAGTCCTGATAGGAGTCTAAAGTGACTATATACAGTGCAACAGCAGGCTCAGAGGGCACCCCTGTCTTACGCCTGCTCTGACTTATATGCCATTTCCTTCGAGAACTTGAACTATGGGAGTAATTTCTGCCGTGCCATACAGTATTCTTAACCAATAAACAAATTTAACAGGGATGTCATAGTGTTCCAGCGCCCAAAATAAATACTTATGATTAATCCTGTCAAACGCCTTACTCTGGTCTAATGACAGGAGAAACCCAGCAGTGTCTGTTTGCTTACAATATGTCCTCACATCTCGAATAATGGATAAGTCATCCTGGATTTTTCTACCTGGTAATGTACAGGTTTGTACAGGATGGATCAGATCCTGGACCACAGTTCTTAATGTAGAAACATAGAAATTGTTAGCAGATAAGGACAGCTAGGCCCATCTAGTCTGCCCATAAGCCCTACACTTGTTTTCGGCCTCTGACCCGATCTGGTCAATGGCTTATCACCACTCCTTCCCACCACTAAGGTTCCATTATGTCAGTCCCAGGCATGTTTAAATCCCTCCACTGTGCTCGCTCCCACCACCTCTCGTGGCAGACTATTCCATGTGTCTACCACTCTCTCCGTGAAGAAAAATGTCCTCACATTTCCCATTAACCTGCCCCTTCCAATTTCATATCATGCCCCCGAGTTCTTGTACTCCTCCTATATTGGAAGGTGTCTCCCCCCCCTGCACCTTGTTTATGCCCTTAAGGTACTTGAGTGTTTCTATCATGTCCTCCCAATCCCTCCTTTCCTCCAGCAAGTAGATATTGAAGTTCTTTAATCTCTCCTCATATGTTTCCTGGTGCAAGCCCTGTACCATCTCAGTTGCCCTTCTTTGTACTGCCTCCACTCTATCAATGTCCTTGCGAAGGTGCAGCCTCCAGAATTGCACACAGTACTCTAGATGAGGCCTCACTAGTGTTTTATACAATGGCATCACTACCTCCCACCTTCTGCTAGTGATGCCTCTGCACCCCAGAATGCCACTGGCCCTCCCTGCAGCCTTTGTGCTCTACTTGGATGCCTTTAGGTCATCTGAAATAAACCCTAGGTCCTTTTCTTCCCTGGTGATCATTAACAACCCCCCAACCCCATCCTGTAGCTCTCCCCAGGGTTCCCTCATCCCAGGTGCATTATTTTACACTTCTTTGAATTGAACCTTAAGTTGCCACAGCTCAGACCATTTTTCAAGCTTCCCTAGGGCCCTCCATATTTAATCCACCCTGTCTGGAGTATCCATCCTATTGCAGATTTTGGTGTCATCTGCAAACAGGCAGACCTTTCCCTCCAGCTCTTCTGCAATGTCACTAATGAAGCCATTAAACAGGACTGAGCCAAGGACTGATCCCTGAGGCACCTGCCTGGTCACCCCCCTCTCCCCGGATTGGATCCCATTTACCACCACCCTCTGACCCTGTCTGTAAGCCAGTTCCTAACCTAGTTTACCATGTTGTGCCCCATGCCCAGGCCACCCCTATTGTTAACCAGCCTTTTATGTGGGATGCTAAACATTTTTGAAGAACAGTAGTCAGAATTTTTAAATCTGAATTTAATGGACAAATCAGTCTCCAATTAGTAATACTGTATCTTTTATCTCCAGATTTATGTAAAACATTATTAAATCTTTTGAGAAAGAAGGTACCCCCAGTTGTATCAACAAGTAATTATATAATTTCACCGAACAATAAATTAGTGTATCTTTATATTCTTTATAAATTTCATTAGGTATGCCATCTTTACCTGGTGACCCCTCGTGACACTCCAGTTTTTAAACAACCAAGTACCTCCGAAACCTTTGCTTATTAAATTATGTTTCATGGATCAGGTGAGAGGTCATGGGTATATATCCTGTAAGAATATATCTATATATTTTATATGAACTTCATGTTCTTTGCTAAAATTAGTTAAGTGTTCCTCCATTGTTTTCTGGATTTCAGCTGTAGCCGTGAGTAAAGTACCATCTGATGAAAGTAGACTGGTTATTTGTGAGTTCTGACGTCTGTCTTTACAAGCCTGATGGGGATCTACATGTGGAGTTTTTTTGCATGCCAAATGACATTGCTGCTTGTAAAGAAGTCGATCAATTATACTGAGATTTTCTCATTTCCAATTTTATATTAGTAATTTGATCTGATAAATCAGTATTGCTTGCATACATTGCTGAATATAATCTAAAAACTTGGTCCCTCAATTTCAGATACATATACAAGTTCTTTTGAACTGTTTGTTTTCCATAACTTGTCATCCAGACCCTTATATCTTGTTTGGTTTCTGCCCACCAGGAACCTGTATTTTCAAATGGAGTAAGTACCGAAACCCATGCAATGAGAATGTTTAATATGTTCAATTCAACCTCTGCCTCCTTGTAATATAGCTGTATTCATTTTCCACCTGATATTTGGCTTAATGTAGTGCTTATTCAGACTAAGTACCATTTTCACCATTAGATGGTCTGAAAATTCAGTGGGTACTGCTGATGCGTGATGTATTATCAATTGTTTTGATACAAAAATATCTGTTTTGGTAGTGAGGGAATTTCTAATATATGTAAATTGTATTGCCGGTTTTGCCACTTTTGAGCAATCATTAAACTCTGCTGATGAAATAAATTTTTTAAACACATGGGAGTCACAATAGATTTTTTTTGCCTTTTGCCTGTCTCTCCCTAGTGTCTATTATTGCATTGAAATCACCCCCTAAATATACATTCTTTGCTGTAACTAAGAAGGGTTGTATTTGGGTAAACATGTTCGCGCTTTCTGCTGGGGACCTTGTATACAGTAATGAATCTACTTGGAATTTTTTTCCATAGGCCATCCACTATCAGTCAGTACTCTCCCTGGAATCAAGTCTACCAATTTCTGTAAAGTTAAAAAAAAGGCCCTGAACACAGTAGTCCTACCCCATCTGCCCTGTCAACAGCAAAAGACCAATAGGATGGACCCCATATCCAATTATTCATAATTAGAAAATGGCCAAAACAATTCCAGCTTTCTGATTGGCCAGGACACTTATCTTAGCATGTGGGTATTTTTCAATAGAGCCCCCTGAGAAGTTGTTCCCATTTTGGGTGCCCCATTACTTGGCATATTCTTGGGCACCCCAAATTTTTTTTAACTGCTAAGCTGCCATATTTTTCCCTGTCCAGTAAGTGTAGCAACCTGGCCCCCCCCCCCTCCCCAAGAAGTCCCTCCTCACAACCCCACACTGCCAAATAAAACAAATTATAAAATTTATTATTTTAAAACAGTGCAAGTTTGATTAACGTGCACTGTTACTTGCTGTCCTGCTGGGAGCACTGCTCTCGGCTGCCGACCCTGCTCACACTCATCTGCGTTTGGGGGGTGGTAACTGCACTCAAGCATAGCTTTTTTTTTTTTTTTTTTTTTTTTTTTAAATACAGAGCCTCCACTAGGACAAAAGTCCACAACTGAAAGAAAAAAAATCAAGGCAGAGGAACTATTTGATTACAAAACTGATATAAAATTCTTCTTTTATTACTAATTTTTTATAATTTTTTTCACAGTGCCATTTTCTAAGTGCAATAATACCCTCCAGGGTTGGCAGTATGGAGAATACCGGACCTTCTAGGGGCTATAAGGCCCTCCGCCTGCAGCATCATGTCTCATTATGCCCCAGGGCAGTCCAGTGTTCCCCAATACCTCCTACCCTGTCGGGTATTATTGCTTACCTGTAAGCATAAGATAGCTAGAATATATCCATGTCTCCTGTAAAAAGATAATATCCAGCTTGAGTTCATGTAATAAGGCAAACAATGCTATCCTTTTCTGAACATTCTTCAAGCTACAGGAGTTTAAAGATGCAGCATTAAATGTGTCCATTTAAGTAAAGAGGTGATAATTCATCATTTTCTTTTCTTTCTCCCCTGAATCCCTGGGGATTCCTCAGTTACCTGTAAACCTGAAGCAGAGGAGGCATCTGACACCATATCCTGAGTATGCGTGTCACCCTCCTTCTGTGAAGTGAGGACATCAAATTGACTCTCTGTCTCAATGTCACTTTGAGAATGAGTGGCATTTAGGTTCCTGGCACTCCTCCTTATAGTGATTGGTCCTGACCAGGATTGGGGAGCATTGTCAGAGTGTTATCTGTCATATCAACTGACTGGATACTGGCATCTCCATGCAAAATACCATTGCTAAGACCTAGGTCCACCTCTAGATCGGGGGCTAATTCAGATCTTGCAGGGCTTATAACAATGGCAGTCTCCTCCTGGGGTTGAGTCTCTACTCTAGTAGTTTTTTTGCTGTACTTGCTCTGTTTCTTGCTGCTTCGCTTTTTTTATAAGGTCATCTAGGTTGATGGCATGGCATTTGTTATGTGCCTCCCAAGGGCAGTCTTGATAAATATGACCATGTTCTTCGCATAAATTACATTCGGAATGGTTAGCGCATTGTGTGCTTATGTGGTCAAATTTCCCCCATATGCCACATCATAGCCTATCACAGACATTGGACAGGTGTGTTTTTGGTCCACTTTTATAGTAGGCTTTGGGTTGGCCTGAATAAAAGCATACCCCTCTGTCCCTGCCCAAAAAAGAAACTATTGGTGATATGTAGTATACCTTCCATAATCTGTCTCAGTTTTACCTTAAACTCACACACACACACACACACACACACACACACACTCAGCTACAAATGCTCTGTGTCCATTATTGCCTCAGGGGCACTCAGCACCTCACATTTCTGCTGAAGCCAGTGTCTAATGTCAGCCACATGGACACTTTTGTTTCGGAACATCACTGCGATCATTTTGAGAAGGGGTTTTGTTAAGGGTATCTCTATGAATGGAGTCCATATAGGGGAATATTTAAGTTGATTATATATTGTCCAGAAACAGTCTAAGCTGTGCGGGTGTCTGAAGCTGATGCCGAAGTTATCCTCACCAGAAACCTATATCAAAGCGTAGATTTCAGATGTCATGAACCTCATATTTTCTTTTAACAAATTTTCCCCCACAAAAATCCTATCCGGGCTTATCTCTAAACCCCCTTTAGAACACAGACAAACTGCATTTCGTCTAGGTAGAGGTTCAGTTTTGTTAAATAACTGAAAAGCGAGGGCATTGTAATGGGGTTTGTAAGGGAAAGAGGTTCCATAATGCAGGCCTGGCATCTGCCTGTCCAGAACTTGATGAACATGATAGTGTCTCTTCCATTGCATCCGACATCTCTACAACCCCCATAGTAGGTATAATTCCAGTATCATCATTTTCAGTATTTTGTACTTGAGTAAGATTTATTTGGAGTATGCTGTCTCCACTAGCCCCACTGTCTTTAGTCTGTCCCTTCCCATTCTGTCCCGAACTCTGCTCTCCCTTACGACCTGTTTCACCTGCCAGGCACAGACTTGTAACTGGGGGGAGGGGGCGCTTTATTCAATTTTGACTGGTAATCGAAGGGGGCCTGCGGGAGAACTTTGAAAACTATAATTTCACCAGGTAGCAAAATTTCACGGTTTGCGGGCAAATTTGGCTATTCCCCACAGGTGAAATTACATTCACTCCTCATGAAATATTTCGTCGATGCACAAATTACATGAAATATTTCGCTTTTTTTCACCTTGCACAACTTTAGCCACGAACCACTAGAGACACGCGTTGAAGAAACAAAAAGATTAGATAAAAGTGGTCCTAGTATCGACCCCTGTGAGACCCCACTCGACACTATACCCCAATCAGATAGGTACCTCTAATCTGTACTCTTTGCAGTCTATTCTCTAACCAGGATTGAACCCAAGCTAATAAACCCTCACATACCCCAAAATCTCTTAAGGATAGCAACAGTATTTTGTGAGACACTGAGTTGAAAGCTTTGGTATAATCCAAATATACCTCATCTACAGGAAGACCCTGACTGAGCGCCTGACTCACAGGCTCAAAAAAGTGGAACAAGTTACTGGCACATGATCTTCCGGAAGCAAAGCCATGCTGTGTTTCATCAAATATTTTTATTTCCCTAAGATTCTCTTCTAAGTGTTCCTTAATAAACTTCTCCATTATTTTTCCTAAGACTGGTGTTATACTGAGCAGTCTGTAATTATCAACATTAGCTTTATCCCCGACTTAAAAATAGGAGTAATGTGTGCCATCTTCCATTCATTAAGCACTCTACCTTCTCTTAGTGAAATATTAAAGAGTACTGAAAGTGGCCCTGCTAGTTCCTCAGCCATATTAACTAAAAACATTGGGTGCAGACCATCAGGGCCTCCAGATCTATGTATGTCAGGGTCTCTTAATTTGTCCAGAATTTGTTTGGTGGTGATCTCAGAAAGCTGGCCTAAACTATTCGAGGTTTTATTTATAAATGAACATGAGGTATCAGGCTTTAAAAATACAGTAAGTAAATGGTTGTTAAATACTGTAGCCATGTCTTTTTCTTTGTTAACTATTTCATTCCCAACTTTTAGACTGACTGTCTCTTTCTGACTAGAAATATATTTGTAAAATTGTTTCTAATTATTATTTTTCTTGTCAGTCGCCAGCCTCACTTCTGCTTTACTTTTTGCTTTCCGTATAGCTTTCTTGCACTAGACAACAAGCACCTTATACCTAATCAGTCTTTCTTGTGTTGGATTTTCTCTGTACTTTTGGAATTCCCTAGTTTTTTTGTTGACCAATCTCCATATTTTTTTATGAATACATTTTGCCACCCTACCCTTATTGTTGTATTTCTGAATTTGTGGCACATACTCCTGTATACAATATTGTAATATGTTATTCATTTTCTCCCAGGTTTCTTCTAGGGTTTGATGCATCAGATCTTCCTGCCAGTTCCAGCTGCCCAATACCTGTTTGATTTTTAATGTAGTCAGCCTTTCTGTAGTTCCGTATATTAGTTTTCCCATTTATTTTAACTGTCTTTTCAGAGAGAGAACAAGTGACCATATGGTGGTCGCTAGTACCCAGGAGTTACAATATATTTACATTTTTTTATTGTTCCCTCAATATTACAAAACAGTAAATCGAGAATGTTCTTTTCTCTTGTATTTTCAGTAACATATTGTTCAAGTGAATTGTTCAAATACATTTTGATAAACTTCTCTTCTAACTGACTATTCCCCTATAGGGAAACCCAGTCTATTCTAGGGAAATGAAAACCCCCATTAATACACAGTTCTCTGTTATTGTGTCATCCAGCATATCAAAAACTGATTGTTTTCTGTTTCAGTCAGGTTGGGAGACCTATAGCAGAGACCCAGGGTAGTTGTTCTTTTCCCAGTACAAAATGTTGTCCATAATTGTTCTACCATAATGTGATCACTATGTGGTATTTCCAAAACATGTGCTTTTAAACATTTTGCTATAAGTAAGCCCACATCACCTCCAATCTCTCCTGATCTGGAGGGTAATGAATTCCAATGCCCATAGTCTAGGTAACAAGCTCCCTGAACTGGTGGCCTCGATGGAAGAGAGACGCCTGGATATCATGGCAGTCCCAGAAACATGGTACACAGAGAACCATGACTGGGATGTCAACATACCAGGGTACACAATCTGCAGGAGGGGCAGGGAGGGTAGAAGAGGAGGAGGAGTAGCTCTCTACGTAAGGGAAGGGATCAAACAATGGAACTAAAGGGTAAACAGGGAGGAGAGGAGGCACCGTGGGTCACCCTGGAGACCGGAAATGGCACCACAGTTCACATGGGGGTTGTATACGGATCCCCATCTCAGGGGGAGGAAATGGACAAGAAAATGATAGAAGGCATCATTAGGACGGCAGAAACAAAGGGAGATATTTTTGATGGGGGACCCAAATATGCCAGATGTTAACTGAAGCAGCCTTGCTGCAGCCACATCTAAGAGCAGGGTCATTCTTGATGCCCTACAGGGGGCATGCCTCACACAGCTAGTATTGGAACCCACTCGGGAGGGAGCAATCTTAGACCTGGTACTCTCACACGGGGATGGAGAGAGGATCTTGGATCTAGAAGTGGGTAGCCATCTGGGAACAAGTGACCACCAAACAGTGTGGTTCATGATAAACACAGTCTCAGAGTCAAGCCATACAAAAATGAGGGTACTGGACTTTAGGAGGGCTGACTTTGACAAAATGGGAGAGTGCCTCAGAAAAGCACTAACAAACAGGCAAGAAAGAAGGGTGAAGGAACAATGGGGAAACATCAAACTGCCATCACAGAGGCAACAAGCCTTTGTGTGAAGCAAATAAATCGAAACAAAAGAAAAAAACACTATAATTTTCAAACGAGGTAGTAGGGAAGGTTAGGGAGAAAAAGATAGCATTCAGTAAGTAGAAGGAAACACGGAAGGAGCAGGACAGAGAACTGTACCAGTTAAAGCAGAAGGAAGTGGGGAAGGCAGTCAGAATAGCAAAGGCCCAAACCAAGGAAAAGATAGCCAGCTCAGTTAAGAAGGAGGATAAAACCTTTTATAGGTACATTAGGGAGCGAAGAAAAACCAAGGGAGGGATAGTGAGGCTTAATAAAGGGGAGGTGGGTGGGCAGAGAAGGACAGTGAAATGGCAGGGATACTGAACAAATACTTATGCTCAGTATTCACAAAAGAAGAGGAGGGGGGAGGTACTTAATCCAGTCAATAGAAGCACTCTGGATGGGGGGTTGATACCAGTCCTTTCACAGAAGAAAGGGTTCCGAAAGAACTCCTAAAACTGAAGGTGGACAAAGCAGTGGGGCCTATTCGGGATGCACCCCAGATTTCTAATAGTACTAAGGGGAGAACTAGTGACACCAGTGACTACCCTTTTTTAACAAATCATGGGAGGATGGTGTGGTACCTGAGGACTGGAGGAGGGCGGATGTGATTCCACTTCACAAAAGTGGGAGCAAAGCAGAGGCAGGAAACTACAGACCTGTTAGCTTGACCTCAGTGGTAGGGAGAATGACGAAATCACTTCTGAAAGAAAGAATTGTTGAGTACCTAGAGGCCAGCGGGGCACAGGACCCAAGGCAGCATGGATTCACAGTGGGAAGGTCATGTCGGACGAATCCAGTAGATTTCTTTGACTGGGTGACCAAAGTAGTAGACCAGGGAGGGGCTGTGGACATTACCTACCTAGACTTCAGCAAGGCATTTGACACAGTCCTACACAAAAAATTAATAAACAAATTAGCCAACCTGGGAGTGGGTTCCAGGGTGGTAGCCTGGGTAAAAAATTAGCTGGACAACAGGCCACAGAGGGTAATAGTAAACGGAGTCCACTCAGAAGAAAGGGGGGTTATTAGTGGGGTACCGCAGGGTTCAGTTCTGGGTCCAGTCCTTGTTAATGTCTTTATAAGTGACATTGCAGAAGGACTGGAAGGAAAAGTATGCCTCTTTGCAGACAACACAAAGATCTGCAACAGGGTTGATATACAAGGAGGGGTCTAAAGGATGAGAAGGGACTTGGCAAGGTTGGAGGAATGGTCCGAAGTATGGCAGCTTAGATTCAATGCAAAGAAGTGCAAGTAATGCACCAGGGAAACAAAAACCCAGGGGAAGAGTACACAGTGTGGGGGAGGTATTAACAACACAAATGGAAAGAGACCTGGGGCTAGTCATATCAGATGACCAAAAGGTAAGCAAGCAATGTGAGAAGGCAGTAAGGATGGCTGGGGGGATACTGGGATGTATAGGGAGAGGCATCACCAGAAGAAAACAGGAAGTTGTTATCCCTCTGTACAGACAGTTGGTGAGACCCATCTGGAGTACTGCATGCAGTTCTGGAGAACCCATCTCTGCAAGGATATAGACAGGATGGAGGCAGTCCAGAGGAGGGCAACTAAAATGATGCAGGATCTGCAAGAGTAGCAATATGAAGAGAGACTAAAGGAGCTTAATGTGTATACCCTTGGGGAAAGGAGGCAGAGGGGGGACGTGATAGAAACATTCAAGTACCTCAGGGGGATCAACAAAGTCCAAGAGGGTAGCATCTTTCAGAAAAAGAGATGTGCAAGAACAAGGGGACACAATTTGAAGATAGAGGGGTGATGGCTCAGGGGCAATGTGAGGAAGTATTTTTTCACAGAGAGTGTGGTGGACGCATGGAATGGCCTTCCTGAGGAGGTTGTGGGGTCAAAAACAGCGAGGGAATTCAAGAATGCATTGGACAGTCATAAGGCAATTCTCGTGGGGGTAGGAATATTTATTTATTTTTTTTAACAGACTTTAGGATTACAGCCTTTGAGTCAGGGACTCATTTACAAAGGCTCCGTGTCAGAAAAAACAAATACAAACACTTAATATATATAGACGTAGAATGACAGCTAAAGGTTACAGTTTTTTTCAGTTCACAATATTGCAGAATCAAGATCCACTATACATTGCATTGAACGTGTTAGCGAGAGCTGTATTTTACAGTTTTCAAGAGAACAGTAAGTTTGCTGATAGAGGGAAGGAGTAACAGGTTTGATATTTACAGCAAAGTAGAGAATTACAGATATCTTGTCAGTGCAGCCAAAGGATGCATTGTTAATAGGTAATGTTTGGTAGCCCTATCGGTTAGGAGCTCAATGGCGGGGTGGTCCCATAAGATGATAGGTAGATGACCCCGCACTAGCTGGTACATTTGCAGCATCATGAAGTGAGAATGTGCTCTTTGAGGGTTGACTTGAAAGGTCCTAATTTGGAGATGAAGGAGACGTTGGCTGCCCCAAACTGCCTTAAAGAAAACACAGAAAAGTGAAGTTTCAAAGGGTTTAGGAGATGGAAAAATATTACACAAATACAAAAAAAGGGGGCTCAAGAAGGTTTTAATTAGTTAAATAATTTTCTTTTATTCATTTTATGTTTGTTCCATTGGGTTACCAGAGACTTACCCTGTTCCAGTTTTAAAGACCAATTGAGCTCTGCCATTGGTCCTTCCTCAAACAATATTCCTAAAATCTTTATAGGTGTACCTAGCAAAGCAACACCCGCTAGAGATGGGACATCTGCACCAGGAGCCCCCAACCATTTGCCATGGCATTTCTGCAGGTTGAGAGAAGCCCTGGAGATCACCCCAAATTCTTGACACACTTGAATGGCCACTTTAGTGGACGGAATATCAGACACTAGTAAACAAAGGTCATCTGCATAAGCAGTAGCTTGAAAAGTAACCACTGCATCAGGACACTGTAAATGCCTGATGGTAGGTAAGCTGTTAAGCTGATGAAGAAGAGGGTCTATACTAAATACATAGAGCAGGGGGCTCAAGGGGCACCCCTATTTTACCCCAGTCTTAATAGGGAGCATAGGTCTGACCCAACCATTTGCCATGGGCGTAACCATGGCAACCTTATATAAACTGCTAATCTAATTGATAAACACATTAGATATACCATATGATTGGAGCACAAACCAGACATATTGTGGTTCACTGCATCAACGGCTTGTTTTTGGTCCAGAGCCAAAATTAAGCCATTCGTCTGTTGTTTTCTACCCGTTCAAAAATTTCTCGGAGAAGAATCAAATTATCAGTCACTGCATAATCTTTGACTGAACAAAATCGAGCAGGGTTGATTAAATATCTAGCAGTTTTAGAAAGCCTAGTTTGAAGGATTTGGGCCAAAATTTTAAAGTCACAGTTTAGAAGACTAATTGGTCTCCAGTTGTCTGTCCTGCATTTATTACCCTTCTGTATAAAAAGATAAGCGTACATTTAGACATGTCTGACGGTACCTCAGAAGTATGGAGAAGTTCAGTAAAAACCCTTGCCAGTTCCTCTGCCAAATCCTGCCCCAGTAGATGAAAAACATTACTGGGAAGGCCATCTGGACCTGGAGCTTTGCCCAATGACAGGGTGTCAATAGCATCGCAGACCTCTGTCGATGAAATGTCCTCTACCAGAGAGTGAAGTACTTCTGGCAGGCATTGTGGTAAAACCAAGTTGTCAAAGAACTGGTTTTGGCTAGTGGGTTCACACTGTTCTTTAGAAAATAAGGCAAGTGAATGCTTTATTAAAACATCCAGAATACCTCTTGATGAAGTCTGCAAAGTATCATGTTCATCAAACAAACCAGCAGTGGTCTTTTGTGCTATTTTTGACTGACATGAGTCATACATACATGCTACAGGTGATTTCCCTTGTGTTCCATATTCGTGTTGCTTTTTAAGCCTTTCAGCTTGAGCAGAATGGAAGCCCATCATAGCTGTTTTAACTGTTGTAATTTGAGTTGAATAATCCAAACCTGTGGTAGCACTAAAGGAGATAAGATTTTGCAGTTGTTTCTGATTCTGCAAATAGCTCCAGTATACAGTATCCCTGCAAGTTTTACCCTCCTTCCTTAATAAATCAACTAAGTCTCTCTTGGTGTCTGTCCACCAATGAACCAGTGAATCATAGAACACCAAAACAGACTTCCTCACTGCAATAAAATGTTTAAGATGGAAGACCAACTGAACATGCTCCAACTGGGCCGGAAAAAAATCCATAACCCAGGCCCAAACTCTGCAGGATTACACCTCCTGACTCTTAAAGTAAGTTTATGGTCTGAGAATTCCACTGGCTCTGCTGTAATAGAGTGGATTATCATGTGCTGAGAGGGAGGAGGCATAGTCTCCTTCTCAGTGGGCACAACAGATATGTCCATTTGTACCTCTTGTGAAACCTCAGGAACTTCGGGAGGTTGTGAAGATGAACCACTGTCCACCGAAGTAGGTTCTATGGGACCTACTGCAGCAATAGCCGGGAGCACTTCTAGGCTCTTTGGGGGTGGTGGGGGAGTCTCTGAAACCTCTGGGGGTATTGTAGCAGTTCTAGCCACAGAAAGAACTCCCTGCCTGTCAGCCCTATGGGCTTTCTTGGCCTTTTCACTCTGGGCCACCCCGATCAATAATCTCTGTTCCACATCATCTGCTCAATGTGTCTGATTATGTGCCATCTTAGGACAAGCAGCATATGAATGACCCAACTCTGAGCACAGGCAGCACAGTTGTCTATTAGTGCAATGCCCACTCGTGTGACCAGTAGCATTGCAAGAAGTACATTTGAGCCTGTCACACATACTACTGAGATGTGTGGAAGAACCACATCTATAACAGGCCTTAGGTTGGCCACTGTAAAAAAGCACTCCCCTGTCACTCCTCAAGTAAAAACTATTGGGAAGGTGTTGTAGACCAGTGTCCATGGTATTTAAAACTACACAGACCCTCCAACCCCCAGTCCAGATATTTTTAGTGTCAAAGATAGCTTCAGGAACACCCTGAACAGTACATCGCTGCTTTAGCCAGAATACCATGTCAGTCACACTGACTCCTTCATTCCTAAAAAGGACTGCAGTAGTTCAAAAAGCTGGCTTAGTCAGAGGGGTAACATCAAAAGGGGCCCACAGGGGAGATAGTCTGATTTTTGTGAACGTTCCCCAGAATTTTTCCAGTACAGTGCCAAGTTTAAAACTCACATCAAAGGTGGTTTCACTGGAGATATGAATCAAAGCATATATCTCAGCTGCATTAAATCCCATAGATCCTTTCAGCAGGGTACGGACCACATAAACTCTGTCAGGATGTGTATCTAAACCCCCTTTATAATGCAGATGAACCATATTATGCCCCTTAGCAAGCAAGGTAGGGGAATGGAATAAAGAAGCATATGGTCGGGGAGGTACAGGCTGGGGGGGGTCTGAGCAGGTGATTGTGGTGGGTTATCATTATCAAGTAGAACAGATCGTGCCTGTATCGCTGAAGTGGAAGCAATAGGTTCAGATCTGGAAATAGCAAAATCTACAGAAGCTGCAGAAACCACTGTCTGGGGCTGTTCCAAAAAGGGTAATAAGGGATTCTAACCCTAGTAATGCTCAGTATATTCATAACTTTACGCAGTAGCCTTCTAGGGTAGAACTGCCTGGAGAGATGGAACACATGCAAATGATGGAATCTCTTGCCTGAGCCACTTTCAAATGCTGCATTCTACTAACTGCCTTTGCTCTAAACCCTCAGATTTTTCTCTCCGTCTGTCAAGACTAGACACTCGGAGATCCTTTCCTCCTCATCATCTTGTTTTGACGTGAGAAAACTTCTAAAATTTATAGAAGTATTATTTACATTTCATTTGTTGCCTTCTTACTTTTATAGTTTTAAGTAAACCCGTAGTTTTAGTGTTTAAATTGTAAGTTTATCGGTTTCTTCCGGTTCGGTTTAACCAGGGGGAAACCGAAGTGTATTTTACATTTATCGGAGTTTTCTGACTAAAAAACTCCATTAGTTATGTTTAATTTTATTAATTTAGCTTGTTTTAGAACCGCCAATACTGGGTTTTGAACCGATAGCCTCAGTTCATGTTTACTGGCCCGATTGGTTCCTCATCGGTTGGGAACTGACCGCAAATGTTAAATAAAGTTTAATTAATACGTTTCTTTTAGCGGTTACAACTTTTAGCGGTTTTATTAGAAAATGTCAGAAAAACCGAGAAAGAAAACTGGTGATCCCAGTTTTGAATCGTGTTGAGAGTGGTGATATTTGTTAAGGCAAACAGTCTTTGTTTGCTCTCTGGGCATGTTCATTTCCAAGCAGAGTGAAATCTGCATTACATGTCCTCAGAAAACTATTTAAACATGCCTGGATAAGGCTAAAAAAAAAGGTTATCACCACCTAAGGGTCCCTCTAGCTCTGACCAGCAGACACCCTAAATTACTGTGGCTCAAACCACAACAATTATTGTAACTGCTACCCCTGAGATGGGTATACAAGCAGTTTTTGAGAGGCTTGCTGAACTGGCTGACTACCTGGTTCCCTCTAAGAAATAAAATAAAACTAAGCACACTGAACCCCCTGCTAGACAGCGTATGGGGACTTCTGTGCCTGCTAGACTTATTGAACCAGCTGACTCCCCGGTTCTCTTAAATAAATCAAACACAGGACCTCCTGCTGGACAGCATTTGGGGACTTCTGTGTCTGCTATAAAGCCTAACAACTCCTGCAGAAATTGTAAAGCTTGCTAGGAGAAAGTGTGGAAAAATGCCTTGAATGGTTTATAAAAAAAAAAAAAAAAAACTTTTAGGCTTGCAAGGGCTGTCTGTTTTTCAACAGCAGACGACTGCAAAGCAATCTTTCTCCTTTGATCAGTCTTCCTGTTATTAAGAGGAAGAACATATGTTTATGATTAAATAGAAGAAAGGGGAACCTATTAAACTGAGGTTTTCCCTGATAAGGAGTTGGGCTATTCCCACAGAGCATTTGAGGATTATTCCTCACTTTCATATATTGTGAAAAATGATTGAGCTGACACCCACTAAAAGCTTTTTCTTCCTGTGAATACATTCTTCAGGAAAGATGCTTTAAGGATTTCTACAAATTCAAAGCTCTGTCTTCCCCTCTTGAAAAGAGGCTGGATAAGAAATATCAGCTGAACAGGGAGGGAGCTGAATTTTTAGTCTCCCACCCTGTTCACCAAGGCAAGTGACAGCCTGTAACAAGGCAAAGATTCCCTGGCATTCCTCCTAACAAAGATTTTAGGGAAATTGACAGCACGGCTTTCAAGCCTTTGATGCTCAATACCAAAAGTCACTATGGCAGTCTATCCTTGCTGTGGCGGTCAAGGCTCAGACTTCCCTGTCAGATGTTCTAGCTGATACAGTTAAGTTGGGTTTGGGAGCAGCCAAATAACAATCATATGACTGCTGCTTTTTAAGGCTCTACTGCCAGATAAATGGCAGATTAAGTAGCTCAATGGGGTTTGCCTGGCTGAGAGTCACAAACCTCATTCAGGATACCTAAACCAAGGATATATTTTTTCCAGTTGAGGGTCATCCCCTCTTGGACGAAAGATAAAGGCTTACAGGACAAAGGTGGATGTCTACAAAAACCACCTGTAGTTGCAGTTCTGCCAAAAAAAGCTTCCCCTTCACTAAAACATGTGGAAGGGGAGGCAGAGACAGATCATTTCACATTAAGTCTTTCTTGTATCAGGCTAGAGTCGTGCCTCAGTATCAGCAGCACCCACACCAGGGGTACTTCAGGCTCCACAGTGGGTTAGGGATTGGCTCAGAGTACAAATCCCTGCCAAAAAAAAAGGATTCAAAACATGTTACTGTCACAAAGTGGAGCCTGTCCTAGTACAGCAAAAGGTACCACAAAGAGAATGGTGTGTGCTGGCCTGTCTTCGACTTTACAGTACTAAACAGGCTTTTTAACAAGGCCAATTTCAAAATGATAATTTTGTCACTGATTCTGCCAACATTCCAGACAAGGGAAAGGTTGGCAGCACTGATCTTAAAGGGTGATTATTTCCTCACCTTCATAAGGGAATTTCACAGAAAGTGCCTCAGGTGCATACTCCCATCAGGTCACTCTCCAAGAGTCTGCACAGTGTTTGGCAGGGTTTCTGACACACCTTCAAAGACAAGGTGTCACAGTTTTTCCCATACCTAGATGACTGGCTAGGGGTTGTAAAATCAACCCAGCAAGTGGCCTAGGGGCTCCTCTAGTCACTAGGGTCCCTGATAATCTAAAGAAGTTCTGTCCTTCAGCCTGCTTAGGCACTACGGTTCATAGGAGCAGAGTTAGATACCTTGCAAGGCAGGGCCTGCCTGCATCTCAGCAGGGCAAGGTGTATCCCACTGATAGTAGGCTCATTCAGCCTGAACTAACAAAAAGCCAAAAGACAGTTTCTTCAGCTACTGGCCCCATGACACCTGCCACAGGCATAGTCCTGGAATCCAGGTTATGGATGAGGGACATTCAGTTTCACCTCTGGGTTCACTAGGGAAAGGTCCTTCCTTTAAAACTTAATTCTGATAACAACAAATATTGTTACAGGTCACCCAGGGGTGGAAAGAAGAAACCAACCTGAGGAAATGGGTCCCCCTTTTTCAGCAAGAGTCCCCATCAATTGTTTAGTCAACAGATGCATCTTTGCTAGTGTGTGACTCCCATCTGGGGGTTCACACCATCCCAGCACAGAGTCACTTCTGCACACAAACCCGCTGGAGCCAAGATTAGTGTAACTGGTACTAAGGGCTTCCACAGAAGGTGGTATGGGTCAGAAGAGACAGTACCACCACAATGTATTATACAAACAAGCAGGGATGGATAAAGTCAAGCCCTGCCTGCAGAAGACTTATGATAATGAGGAGTCGGTATAGGATGCTCCATGGGGGCTATTCATCTGCCAGGAAAGGACAATACCTGGGCAGATCTCCTGACTGAAATCAGCTATTCCAGTCATAGACGGGATTTGCACAGTCAGGTGGTGCAGGAAACTTTAGGAGGTGGGGCACCTCAGAGGTATACTTGTTTGTATCCCACCAGAACCACCACCTGCTATTGTACTATAGCAGACCACCAGATACGGGAACAATCCCTCTGGATGCTGTGGCTCTGGACGAGTCAGAGAAGCATCTACATGCTTTTCCTCTTTCCCTCTGGTGTACAGAGTATTTCTTAAGCTCAGGTGCCAGTCAGCATCAGTGCTCTTAATAGCACCAGACTGGGCCAGGCAGCCATGGTACTCTCTGCTACTCTTCTTGTCTGGATTTGAACCGATGCACCTTCCTTGGAGGTACAATCTGTTAACCTCCAACCAAGGGAGGCTCCTGTACCTAATACTTGGGCTCAAGGCATGGCTCTTGGGGGCCTACAATATGTGGAATTGCATTTTTCTGAAAATGTCTTGGACATTTTGAGTGGTTACAGGAGTCCCTCTATTAAGGAAATCTATGCTTCAAATGGAAAGGGTTTTTTCTATTGCTATTCAACTAGAAACTGGTACCAGCACATGCTGGGGTCCCAGCTGTGTCTGATTATTTTCTTATTTACATTCATTGGACTTGCAGTCCAGCACCCTTAAGGTCCACCTAGCTGTAGCATCAGCCTGCATATCAGCTGGATAAGATGCTTCAAGTCACTCCAGATCCTTTCTCCAAAAGGGCTCTTTAAGGGCTTCACACATAACAGTACAGGTTGGTGTCCTACCTGTGCTGGACTATCTTACCTATTGCATTTACTGGACTTGCAGCTCAGTACCTTAGAAGCATATACTTATATTTCAGTGGTCAGAATGTTCCTCTATTTCTCTGTGCCCAGACCCTGTTTCAAAAGGTTCTTTAAAGGCCTGTCATATTTACACACACCCTCACAAGGAACCAATGCCAGCATGGCACCTAAATGTGTGTATGGTTAGGCCCATGGGTTCCCCTTTGAGCCTATGCTTTCAGTTTATTGGAGATATACCACATGAAAATTGTTCTTTCCTTATGGCAATTTCTGTCAGAGAAATCAATGAGCCCCAGTCTCACTGCATTGAACATAGCTACATTTCATTCCACAGAGACAAAGTGGTCCTGAAAATAAACAGGAAGTTCCTTCCTAAAATGGATTTTAATTTCCATTTGAACCAAATCATTACCTTACTTGTCTTTTCACTGATCACTTTGGTTCAAGTGAAAGGAGTCTTCATTGTTGGATGTCAACGAGCTTTTAACTACTACTTGGCAACCACTACAGTCCATAGGCAGGATAGGAAACACCTGCTCCTGACCTATGAAATGTGGGAAAGGCTAATACAGCATCAAAAGGTTAATTTATCGATGGATAGTCCTGTGTATCCAGTTTTGCTACACAAAGACTGGTAAGGAGCTCCCATCAGGTTTGAGGGCTCATTTCACAAGAGGGACAGCTGCTACATTAGCAGCTGCCAGGGATGTTCCATTACTGGACATTTGTAAAGCAGCTACCTGGAAAACAGTACACATCTTTACAAAGCATTATTATCTGGATATTATGTCTAGTGGCGATGCTAGGTTTGGCACAGCAGTCCTGCAAAGTCTGTCTCCAAATCAGAGTTCTGTACCCACCTCCAGGGGTACTGCTTGGTAGTCTGCATAAAGTTATGAATATACTGAGCATTACTGGGGTTAGAAGCAAAAATTACTTACCATAGTAATCTTCTTTTTTCCCCAGTGATGCTCAGATATTCATAACTTCCCTCCCTACCTCCCCTTCTAGAACTTCAGCCTCTGCACTCCTGTATACTGTGCTCTCAGGGGTATAAATGCCATGTGTGGCACATATGTTGTGATTGCGTTCACTATTGTTATTCCCCCCTTGCCAGGTGATTATGCCATTCAGGGGTATTCTTTCACATGCTATGCCCTCCTGTTGGAGGCCCTTTTTCTGGGTGTTAGTCGAGTTCCTACTATAATTATTATTATTATTTTTATTATTGTTATCATGCTTAATATTATCATCATTGTCACACTTGGTCCTCGTGGGCCTGTCTTTCCAGGCTTCTAGGCAATCTGAGGGTTTAGAGCAAAGGCAGTTAGTAGAATGCAGCATTTGAAAGTGGCTCATGCAAGAGATTCCATCATTTGCATGTGTTCCATCTCTCCGGGCAGTTCTACCTCAGAAGGCTACTGCATAAAGTTATGAATATCTGAGCATCACTGGGAAGGAAGAAAGAAGATTACTATGGTAAGTAATTTTTTCTTCTGAGTCGATTGTAAATCAGAAGACAAAGGTGATATCAGGCTCGAACTAAGAGCTTCCATTTCAGTGTCAGATGTGGCAGCATTACCGCTCTTTGTAGGCAGTGGATGGGCATCTCCAGGCAGCGGAACAGTACTAGGCATAGTAATAGATGTCATACCTGAGATCCATTTCCCAGTAGTTATATCTAACGCCCATCCAGCATCCCTCAGTCTGTTTGCTACAGAGACTTCTGCGTCTTCCTGGGGTAAAGTAGAAGCTGGTGCAATAGCACATTTGAAAGCGCCCCAACTTAGGCCAGTCCATTCCGAGACCATTAGTGCCTTTCTGGACGGGGCCCCCCCAGTTGGAGAAGTACCAAATACAAAAGATTCAGGCTTCCACATTGCTGTGGTGAAGACAAAACATGTTCCGTCTCCTTGATGCGACCCAGAAGGTGTTACTTCTTCAGTCGCTACGGGCGCAATGGAATGCGCACAGGGAATCTCCACTGCTTTCCCAAGTTCCGGTTTGCTAAATCACTTGCACAAATTTCACGTTCAGGTACGTCCTTCACACTTCCTTGTTTCGCTGTCAGCAGAAGCCTGGTAAGTGCCTTCTTCTTCACAGCAAAGGCCTGCTTTTCCAACAACAAAAGGTTTTGCAGTTCAGCTTCAGTTCCATGTTCCTCTGTATTCCCGACCTCTCGACTGTGCGAAACATTGGATTGACTCACCGCCTCCAGACTACGTGGTTCTGATGCTTCCTTCTGCACATCTGAAACCAGATGCCCCTTGGCATCATAGAAATCATCGGTCTCAAGCGCTCTGGAGGCAGGAGAGCAGACCAGCTCCCCAGCCTCCCGTACATCTGTCACCATCAACAGCTCTCTAGAACTCATCCTCAGATGATCAGCGGGTCCCCCTGCTGGAGAGTAGGAGAATTTACCCAGTGTCTTGGCCAAATTCTCCTATTCACTAAAAATACCACCAACAGCTTAATCTGATTCAATTTCAGTTGGTTACCATCTGTATCTTCCCCCTCCCCTGTGACAAGGCTGGAAATAGGCAGAATTGTCTAGACCTCCTTTCCCGGTCAACAGTAAATAAATAAATAAATAAACAGACCTCTCTCAGGATACCCAGACTAAAGCTATGGGTTTCCCCTGTGAGAACAGTTCTCTCTTCGAGGACAAGACAAAGGCATATGTGAAAAAGGTGGAAGAATACAAAATCACCTACAAAAGTAATGCAGCTAAAGAGAAAGCCTACACATCTTACAGACCACAGGGAAGAGGAGGCAGAAGCAGGGATTACTACTCCAGAGCTGTCTACCCCATTGTGACAGGGCTAAATAAGGCAATGGGCATTCAGGCTGGTACCTTACCTGACAGGTAAAGCCCAACTTGCCTACAGCAATATGGACACTGCACAGTCATAAAACTATGACCTGGTGAAAAGAGAGATCCTTAAAAGGAGAGACCTACAGGCAGAGATTTTGGTCTCTGAAGTACAACTCAGTCGACAATCTTCAAGAAGCCTTCACCCGACTGAGAACTCCTTATGAAATGGCTCCAACCAGAGGGCCAAAACACTCCCACAGATCATTGAAACATTTGTAATGGAGCAGTCCATCAACATCCTACCTACAGATGTACAACCTTGGGTAAAAGAACACCAACCAGAAAGTGGGGAAAAGGCTGTTTCTTTGGCTGAAGACTACCAAATGGTCAGACAGATGCCACAGCAGCAAGGTAACAGCAAAGCACTGGTAAGACACTCTTTTTCCCATTTAAACTCCAAGTCTGATGAGAACTTTGGTGGGGTAACAAAATCTGAACGCAAAGACTTTATTTGCTATAACTGTAATAAGTCAGGTCATATTGCGAGAAATTGCCGTAGGAAGAAGTGTGACAGTGGAGCAGATTTGTCCTTAGCAAATTGGGGCAAGTACTTAACAGATATAAAGGTGGGAGATAAGACTGTGAAGGGACTTAGAGATTTGGGAAGCAGACAGACCCTATGCATGTTGAAGTGCTAGAAAAACAATTTCCAAAAGGCCCAGGTACTGGTGTCATGTGCGTCCACAGTGACACTCGATACTATCCCACCAGCCAAGTGACTCTGACTATTAATGGTGTGTCGCACCAAATGGAAGTGGGGGTAGTACCCAAGTTTACCTGTACCTGTGATTATTGGAAATGACTTTCCAGGATTTACTGAGATAATCACAGAGGGAGTAAATCCTGATGTTTCAGAAGCTGTGGTGACAAGAGCTCTGGCAAAGAAAATCTCAGATGGTGGGGACTCTCTTCCTTTCACTTATTTTTATTCGAACTTCTTTGAGCAGAGCTCCAAGATCTGGAAATCCAGGAAAGAAAGACTATGCTTGAAGGAACAGTGGCAACAAAAGACTGATGGACATAAGGGGTTAACTTATGAAAATGCTAAAACTAAACTGATCACTGATTGTGATTTTCTTTCAGAATCAGCTAATGATGTTTCTCTCCATTTGTGTCTCTTGTCTGTCTGGTTGTGCAACCAAATTTTTCTTGTGAAACCTAGGAACTTATCACTCCAGTGGTTTCGCAATTCTCCACCTCTCGCTATCTCTCTGCCTTCGCTAGCTATTTTCTGTCTTTTCTTCCCCCTTGCATATCCGTGGGTATATAATATGTGAATCTTTATGTGGAAATGTAACTGATACTGGGATCCCTTTGTTTGAAAATGTATATAGTTATACAGTTGAAATGCTTGCAAAGCTATTTGGAACTCGGTGGATTAACCTGAGATGCAGTTTTTAAGCCTTTTGCAGAGCTGTAAACAAGAGGTCAGTTCTGGGTCACTATGTTCTTTTTGCTGCACCTGCATCGAAACTAACAAGAACATTCTGTAAACTTACAACATAGAAACATAGACTTTGACGGCAGATAAGGACCACTTGGCCCACCCAGTCTGCCCATTTCCCTACCTATTGGATAGGCTGCAGATTCTAGTTAACCAACAGCCTACTTCCTGCAACCCCCCACTATAATTGCCTTATGTCTGTCCCATGCATGCTTGAATTCCCCCACTGTTTTAGACCCCACAACCTCTCCAGGAAGGCGTTCCATGCGCTCCACCACTCTCTCCGTGAAAAAGAATTTCCTCACATTACCCCTGAGCTGTCCTCTAACTTTAAATTGTGCCCCTTGTTCTTACACATCTCTTTTTCTGAAAGATGCTTCCTCCTGACTTTGTTGATTCCTTTGAGGTACTTGAAAGTTTCTATCATGTCCCCCCCGTCCCTCCTTTCATCAAGGGTATACATATTAAGCTCTCTCAGTCTCTCTTCATTTGGTTTCTGATGTAGACCCTGCACCATTTTAGTTGTCCTCCTCTGGATTGCTTCCATTCTGTCTATGTCCTTGTGTAGATGAGGTCTCCAAAACTGCACGCAGTACTCCAGATGGGGTCTCACCAACTGCCTGTATAGAGGGATAACCACTTCCCTTTTCTACTTGTGATGCCCCTCCTATGCATCCCGCATCCCCTGGCTCTCCTTACTGACTTCTCACATTGCTTACCCACCTTTAGGTCATCTGACATGACTACACCCAGATCCCTTTCCATTATTGTTGTTGTTAGTACCTCCCTCCTGTGTGTACTCTTCTCCTGGATTTTTATTTCCCAGGTACATTACTTTGCACTTCATTGCATTGAATCCAAGTTGCCATATGTCTGACCATTCCTCCAACCTTGCCAAGTCCCTTCTCATCCTTTCTACCCGCCCCTTGTGTATCAACTCTGTTACAGATCTTTGTGTCATCTGCAAAGAGGCATACCTTTCCTTCCAGACCCTCTGCAATGTCACCTATAAAGACGTTAAAGAGGACTGAACCCAGTACTGAGCCCTGAGGTACTCCACTAGTAACCCCCCTTTCTTCAGAATGTGTTCCATTCACTATTACCTTCTGTGTCCTGTTGTGCAGCCAGTTTGCTACCAAGGCTACCACCCTGGGACCCACTCCCAGGCTGGCTAACTTGATTATTAATCTTTTATGCGGGACTGTGTCAAATAACAAGAACATTCTGTGAGAAGCAGGTTCTCTTAACAGATTCCCCAGACAAAGTCTTACAAAAAGAGCCGCAGTGCTTTCGCTATAGAGACAAGGAGAATAAGAGACTGAAACTTGAAATTAAGAGATGACCTCAGAAGAAGGACTATTTTCTCTGTTCGTACAGCCTTTGTAAATAGTTATACTGAATCATTTTTATTTTGCTGTTATTAAGAAAAGTAAGACACTATTTGTGAATTCTGAAACTGTTCCTGGTTTTCCTATGCTTCCTGACCTGTGCTTCGATGACACCCATGCCCACGCCCTTGGATTACTCTCAAATGAGTGGGTACTTCAGAGGAAGAGGTAGGAATGCTTAGAAGCACACTGACCCCACCCCTTCACCAAAAGCCTACTTCAAACAAAACCCCTGATGAGAATGCCCTGTTCACCTCCCCTCTCGCAGTTGGAGGAAGGGCAGGCTGACTCACTACCTCCATTAGTGGCAAGACGCAAATGGGTGGTGGGGGTGGTGGGTCAAAGACTTACTCTGCAGTTCAAGAAATTCCCTACACAGCAGGGGCACAGTCATTTCAAACATCTAACCCCCACAGAAAAGATTCTGTTGGAATCAGAGGTCAAATCTCTCCTGTTGGCAAGTGCAGTAAAAGAGTAACCCCCCTCCCAGTGGGGAAAGGGCCTCAATTCAAGATGCTTTCTCACCCAGAAGAAAAATGAGGTCTGGCAACCCATTATAGACCTCAGATACTTATTTATTTATTTAAACCTTTGTTTACCGGGTAGGTACAATGAGCCAAGGCCCGTTTTCATGTACGACCCGGGACCCTATATATACAGTCAAGATATTTACAATAAAATTAACAAACTTACACTACAATACATTACAACAAGTATTAAACATACATCACAATATTACAATACAACAATCATTAAAACAATATACAAATATAAACACTCAAAACAATGACAATGCAATTTGCCAAGAAAATAGTTTCTTAGCTTAATTTTAAAAGTCTGGTGGGTAACATTCCCATATAAAACAACAGGGAGCTCATTCCAGTTTTTAACAGCAGAATAGGAAAAAGAACCACTCCCCATTTTGGTCTTGGTTTTAGGAACATTTAATTTAATCTGATAATTTGAATGAAGTTCCCTTGAATTCCTTTTAATCAGTAATAATGAATATAATGGAGAATTTGTACCCTAACGGAGAATATTATCAGTTAGAGAACATAAGCTATATAGACAATTTAGCCTAGGTGGAAGCCAGGCAGATGGTCTGTATAGTTCACAATGATGTGTAGAATAAGGCAATTTAAGAGTAAATCTACAGATGCCATGAAACACATTAGTAAGAAGGGATAACTTTCTATTAGACAAATTTGAGAAAAGAAATTAATTGTAATTTAACTGTGGAAGTAATACACCCTTGGCTATTACATGGCTAGCTGGTAAGGTCAGCAACGATTGAAATTTAAATAGGACACCCAATCTCTGATTTATTTGATGAGAAATGGAATTTATATGATTGGAAAAAGTTAAGTTTTGGTCCAGCAGGACTCCAAGATACTTAAACAATCATCTGCTCAATCCCAAGTTCAAAATGATCACCCTGTCAGTTGTGATCCCCTCCTTGTAGCAGGGAGACTGGCTAGCCTCCCTAGACCTCGGATGCCTACTTTCACATCCTAATCAAGTCCTCTCACAGAAAGTATATCCGATTCAGACTGCCCTCCGGCCACTACCAGTTTGCAGTACTACCTTTCAGCCTTTCCACAGCCCCCAGAGTCTTCACAAAGTGCCTGGCAGTAGTGGCAGCCCATCTCGGAAGACAGGAGGTCACTGTCTGTCCTTATCTTGACAATTGGCTGATAGTAGAGAAGTCTCCTAAAATGCTCAGAGACTTTCTCCAGCTCACTCAGCTCACTCTGGAGTTGCTGGGCTTCCTGATCAGTACAGAAAAGTCTCCGTTTGAGCCAGTTCAACTCCTGGAATTCATTGGAGCAGAATTGGACACCCAGCAAGGGAAAGCCCTTCTCCCAATAGTCAGGGTAGAGAACCTCCAGGCTCTGGCAGACACATTTGTCATCAGCCAACCAAGGCCAGCCAGGCACTTTCTCAGGGTTCTAGGCCACATGGCCTCTACTACAGCAGTAGTTCCAGGTGCCAGATTTCGGATGAGTGACATTCAATATCATCTGAGGGCTCATTGGTCAAAAAAGAGAGACTCCTTGTCAAAGCTAGTTCCAGTCATAAGGACACTTTTACAAGCCTTGGACTGGTAGAAAGATGGGCACAACCTCACGGAGGGAATCCACTTTCAACAGAAGGGAACCCTCCAGAGTGCTTACTACAGACGCTTCTCTTCTGGGGTGGGGAGCACACCTGGCAGATCAGTCCATAAGCAGGGTGTGTTCTCCCAGGGAGTCCAGCTGTCACTTAAACCTTCTCAAACTCAGAGCTGTATATCTAGCCATAAAAGACTTCACCCCAGCTCAAGGGCCAATCCAGCCAAATCAGGGCAGACAACAGCACCATGTTTTACATCAACAAGCAAAGGGGGGTACAAGATCCTCAAAGCTCTGCACAGAGGCCATGAAGATTTTGTTGCTGGCTTACTCCCTGGATGTGCAACCGACTGCCATTCACCTGCCAGGCAATGCCAATGTGCTGGCAGACTCTCTGAGTTGCATCAGCCAGGCCTACCACAAATGGACCCTAAACAGACAAGTGCTGGGTACAGTCTTCAGGAGATGGTGCACTCCAGAGATAGATCTCTTCACCTCCAAACACAACCACCAGATTCCCCAGTACTGTTGCAGGCCCACCGCACTAGGCACAGTACCAGTGGATGCCCTGTCCCTCAACTGGGCAGGAAGGTACCTGTACGTTTTTCCGCCATTTCCCCTGATCCTCAGAATGCTCCTCAGGCTCAGGAGACAGGCAACAACAATGATTCTTGTGGTTCCAGACTGGGTAAGGCAGTCTTGGTTCTCCCTGCTCCTCGCCCTGCCAGCCAAATGGCCCATTCACCTGCCTTTAAGCCTCCATCTCCTGACCTTGCCTCAGACGGGGATAACATTCCCCAGCATAGTCTCTTCGCCTCAAGGCTTAGTACCTGAAGAACTAGAATTCCCTGACACTCAGTATTCAGAGCAAGTCCTGAGAATCCTTAGACTACATAAAAAGCACCTAAAAAGACCTATGCTTTCAAATGGAAGAGATTCTCTATCTGCTGCAAAGACAGTCAGAGTGATCACCTGCATCCTAGCCTGTCCTACATACTAGATTACCTGGTGCACCTACAGGCCTCAGGCCTTAGGGCCTCATCCTTGAAAGTCCACTGGCAGCCATTTCAGCAGGCAAGGAGAAAACTGTAATCTCTCATCTCCCCCCCTGGATTTGAACCTGTGTATAGCTAAATTGATGGATTGGCCATTCAAACATATAGCTATAGCAGGCCTAAGGTATGTCACTTGGAAAACAGTATTCCTTGTGGCCATCACTTCTGCCAGGAGGATATCAGAGCTGCAAGTTCTCTGCACTAAACCTAACTATATCATCGCTCACAGGGATAAACTAGTGCTCAGGACCAACAGGAAATTCCTTCCCAGAGTAGTCTCTGAATTTCACCTCAACCAATCCATAACTCTCCCTGTCTTTTTCACATACAAATCAGCTCCTGGTGAGTGCAGGCTCCACAGCTTGGATGTAAAAAGGGCACTGACGTACTACTTGGAGCATTCCAAGCCGTTCAGGTCCTCTTAAACCCAACTGTTCCTCACCTGTGGCAAGGTGAGCAAAGGCAGGCCAGTCTCTAAGAGAACTGTCTCTCACTGGATTGTCTCTTGCATCCAGTTCTGCTACAGTAAGGCTGGCAGATAGTCACCTCAAGGCCTCAGAGCCCACTCCACCAGTTGCAGTACAGCCTCAGTGGCAACACAAAGGGACATACCTTTGATTGACATCTGCAAAGCAGCTCCTTGTAAGATGTACAGTCCAGATCAGATGCCAGATTTGGCACTGCAGTCTTGGAGAACCTTTCCCCTAAGTAGGTTCTGTTGCTTCATCCCAACTACTCTGCCTTATACTCTGGCAAACATACTGAGGGATTCCTGGAGTGAGAAGAAAAAAAAATGACTCACCATAGTAATATTGTTTCTTCTAGGGGATCCCTCTGTATGCTTAACCTCTCACCCATCCTCCCCTCACATAACCTTAGTGGCTAAACAATGCGCCAGAGCCATCGGAAAGGCTAACATAGTACTGGAGTGCACAGGGAGGGGTATAACAAGTAGAAGGAGGGAAGTGGTGGTACCATTGTATAACTCTATAGTAAGGCCTCATCTGGAGTACTATGTTCAGTTTTGGAGGCCCAGTCTCCAAAAAGACATAGACAGGATGGAAACGGTACAGAGGAAGGTGAAAAAAAATGGTGTCCGGGATGCAGTATGAGTTGTACGAGGAGAGACTTGGAGCTCTCAATATGTACTTGGAGCTCTCAATATGTACTCCCTGGAGGGGAGGAGATAGAGGGAGGGCATGATAGAGACCTTCAAGTATCTGAAGGGGACTAACAGGGTACCAAAGGGAAGCATCTTTCACATGAAGGGTGTTGTCGAGGCACAGGTCAGGAAGCATAGGAAAACCAGGAGCAGTTGTAAAATTAGCAAATAATGTTTTATTTTTCTCAATAACAGCAAAATAAAACATAAAAATTATTCAGTATAACTATTTACAAATGCAGTACAGAGAAAACAGTCCTCCTTCTGAGTGTTTCTTCTCAGTTTAAAATCTGTCTCTCTCTCTCTCTCGCAAAACATTGCTGCTCTTTTTATAACAAGTCTTTGCAGGGAGCTTGTTAAGGAGACCGTGTTTTTCACAGAATGTTCTTGTCAGTTTCCCGTGCTCTTGCAGGTGCAGCAAAGAGAACATAATGACCCAGAACTGACCACTTGTTGACAGATCTGTAAAGTTTGCACACCAGCATCTTGGTTTAACTCCTTGAGTTCCAAATAGCTTTTTGCAATCATTTCAACAGTATGACTATATACAGTTTTAAACAAAGGGATCCCAGTTGCACATACAGTTTTACACAAGGATTCACATATATATTTTTTATAACTGCAGATATGCAAGGGGAGGAGACAGAAATAGCAAGGGAAGGCAGACAGATAGCAAGAGGTGAAGAATTGTAAAACCGTTGGATTGATCAGTTCCTAGGTCTCACAAGAAAATTTGGTTGCACAACCAGACAGAGAAGAGACAGAAAAGGAGAGGATAGAACAGACCCTTGTGGTTAAAATTTTTCTGCATAAGAAATAGGGCAGGGCCTTATTCTGTTTTTATTTATCAAGTCTAGGATTACAAATACCTTTGAGCCATGGCTCTTTTACAAAGGTTCCACGTCAGAGAAATGCAAATTATGGGGAACATCAAGACAGGCATTACAACAATGTGGACATTGCAAACAGAGTACAGATTAATACAGTTCAAGGGTAGCATTGTAACAAGGCAGCCAGCGGCATTTGTCAGAGAAAATAGACAACAGATGATAAGTGCCAGAGTCATAGGGAGAGGGAAGAGGGGGAAGGGGAGAAGGAATGTAGGAAGGGTGGCAAGCAGGTGAAAAGTGCAGCATTGGGTATACCAAGATGTGAGGGTAGAATCCAGTGGGGGGGGGGGGACAACTAGAGCAGAAAGGGAAGTGGAGAAACAAGGTTAAGTTGGGCAGTCACAGGAGCTGTTGGTAGTGAGATAGCCCTGTTACATAGGGAAATAGCAGAACAAGGGGGCACAGAGTGAGACTAAAAGGATGAAAACTTAGGAGGAACTTGAGGAAGTTCTACTTCACTGAAAGGGTGGTGGAGAGATGGAACAGTTTCCCTCAGGAAGAGGTGGGGGCGGCCATGGTTCAGGGATTCAAGAATGCATGGGATAGGCACATGGGAATTATCAAGCTAGGGCAAAAGGGGGGGAACTTGTCGTAGCATCTAGGGCACCTTAAGCATTAGAAAGAGGGACAGGGCAGACTAGATGGGCCACAAGACCCTTATCTGCCAACAATATCTAAGTATCTATGTAACAGTTATGCAGTCCTTATCACAGGCCAAATTTCTTACTGGAGGGCCATAACCTGTGTGATGTGTCACAGTTCAGCATGATGTATATAGTTCGTTGAGAGGCGGTTTAATTTTTTCTCATTTCTTTTTCTCCATTATTTTCAATAGTTCTAGAATAGGAATAGAAACTGGGGCCTTTTGCACCCACAGACTTCAGAATGAATCTGACTCACTAGCAACAGTACCTACAGGCAGCAGTCTCCATCTGCAAGCTTACTGGCTAATACCCAATCATCATTAGCATAAGTTCTGTTTCCAGAGCAGCTGAACCCAGCTGGCAACACTGCTATAGTCAAGCATACTGAGGGATCCCCTGGAAGAAACAATATTACTATGCTAAGTAATTTTTTTATCTCTGTGTAGGTACATACTTTAAAAAGTTCACATAATTGTTTCCTGGGAGCTTGAGACAATGCATCTTTCCTGTTGGCTGCTCTGCAGTGCCTCAGAGACTTTACCCAAAACTGACTCTCCAATGCTAGCACCAAACTCCGGAGCCAAGTGAATGCGCTAAACCTGTCCCAACAAATAGCAGAACCCACTCGCCTGAACCATAAATTTCAGAACCACTCACTCTTAGACAGGGCCCTTACCTCCCACCCCCATTGTATACTTGATGCTGGACTCCTACCGGACTCTCTGTGATCACCACATGATTTATATGGTAAGGAAAGTATTTAGACCTAAGGCTCCACCCCCTCACACAATTCACACCAGGTCCTATAAATCCCTTGACCTCACAGCGCTCTTAACGGACCTGACTAACGCTGACTGGTCTTTCATGCCATTGGCATCCACCATGGACTCCACCCTACAATCTTTCAAGTACACATTCCTTGCTATCTGGGACCATTATGCATGCACCATTCAGGAAGACTCAGGTATGGGGTGCCCACCTGCCCTGGGTCACCTCCGATCTCGTAGATCTACTTTGTGCCAGGGACCGGGCCTGGAAAACACATAAAGCTTCAAGTACCCAAGCAGCACTCCATAACTACTGCTCACGCTGGAATGCATGCACTAGGCTTACCCGTCAGGCAAAATCAAACTACTTTAAGGCCTCCTTCCACTCCAACCTTAACCACCCAGGTATGTTCTGGAAGACAATCAAATCTCTTTTCTCCCCCCTCCCCCTGGCCCAACTCCCTACACCTGCCCTGAATGTAGCAGGCTCCATTGTCACTGACCCAAGTGTGGTGACCATGGAGTTTAACACCTTTTTTACAAGCTGTGAGTCCTCTCTCTTATCCACTCTTCCACAACACCCCAAACAGACACCACCCTCCATCCCACCCCCCTCATCCCCCTCTGCCTCCTGCTTCTCATTTCGCCTAGTCACCCCTACTGAAGTACAAAAAGCCCTACAGTCTCTCAATCCCTCTAAAGGTAAATGCCCCTCGGGACTGAACTCCAAAATGCTCCTCCTCTCTGCCCCAGCCATTGCCAGCCCGCTGGCAACCCCTCCTCCCCAGGCAACTACCGCCCTGTCTCCCTTCTCCCCATTCTAGCCAAAATCCAGGAGTGCCTCATTCTCTCCCAGCTCTCCTCCTTTTTAGACTCCTCCTCCTCCTTACCAGGCGGGATTTACAAAATCACACTCCACCATCACCTCCCTACTAAGACTCACTGACACCATCCTCTCGTGATTGGATAATGGGCATACCACCTCCGCTATCTTTGTTGACCTTGCAAAGGCCTTTGACATGGTCTCACACGCCCTGCTACTCTCCAAACTCTCCCTCGCCAGACTGTCTGGAGCTGCCACCAGCTGGTTCCACTCCTACCTTTGAGGCAGGTCCCAAACAGTCAGAATTGGCTCTTCCACGTCAGCCAGCCTCCCTGTCACTACAGGAGTCACCCAAGGTTTGGTCCTTGGCCCAATACTGTTTTCCATCTTCCTCAATGAACTGCCCTTGGCCTGCCCACACACTTCCTTCCACATGTATGCAGATGATACAGTACTGTATGCCTCTGGCCCATCCTGCTGTGAAGTGGTTAACAGTTTTCAGCAAGATTTCAATAGTGTACAGAACTGGTTTAGTTCAAATCAGCTTTTCCTCAACCCTAAGAGAACTGTCTCCCTAACGTTTGGTACACGGCAAAAACTCTCCCTTCTTCCCTCCACCCCTACATTCCATACTATTGATGGGTCCCCCTGGAGCCTGTACCTCCTACAGATACCTTGGGGTTTGGTTAGATCAGCGCCTTAACTTCGGTGACCACATGGATGCTACCCTCAAGAAACTGCACCCCATGCTGGGTGCTTTATACTGCAACAGAAGTTGCATCCCCCTGTCAACCCGCAAGGTAATTCTACAAAAAATGATCCTCCCTATACTGGACTACAGGGACGTAGTCTATAGTGCCGCTTCCAAGTCTTCCCTAGCCAGGCTTGACCCACTCTTTCACTCTTTCTGTCGCTTTGCCCTTGACTGCCCTCCCTCAACCCATCACTGCGACCTCTACAGGGCCTTAGCACTCCCATCACTTCATGATTGGAAACTGTACCACTGTGCCAGAATTACAGCAAAATTCTTGGCACAGGCCCTCCCCCTTACCTCGCAGCTTTACCCCTGCCTGCTTACTCACTCCGGAACATTAACTCCCGGCTTCTCCATGTCCCACAAATGTCCACTACTACAGGCCAGGCTGCTTTTAGATACTGCATGCCTAAACTATGGAGCTCTCTGCCAGCTGACATTAGGCACGCCACCAGTACTCAGTGTCTTAACTGCCTCCTCAAGACTTATGTCTCGTCCACCTGCATCTGCGTCTAGCACCGCGGTAGGCCCATTATCTCACTGCGATCCAATTTCTGCCCACCTCCAGTGTGATGGACTAAGGCACTTTACTTGTGGCCCCAGTCCCCTACCCATCTGCTATAAGTTGTAGGTCATGTTAATTTGGACACACTGTGTCCCATGATGCAGGCTATATGTGTATAATGTTTATTTTTGTAATTGTTTATTCTAGGTATGGTTAAGCTGTTGTAAATACCACTGTATACTCTTTGTATAGCCTATTGTATGGAGTACTACTTGTATATTCCACTGTACCTTCTACTGTATATTTTTCTCCTCTTCCCCACTCCCCCAGGTCGCATCTGGAATCGAGCGGTACTCCGCTCAGTATGCCTGCCTGGTAAAACTCTTAAATAAATAAATAAGAGATCTCCAAAGTAATTGACAAATTTTTATCACAACATTGCTTTTAGAATTTAGGGGTATCATTGTAAATGCGCTGCTACTGAACTTCAGTACAGTATGTAAAAGTAACGGTGTGCGATCCATACCCATCAAATTAAAAGCAGTGTTTCCTATTGTTGGTAACGGAGAGTAAAGACAGTGTTCCAGTGTGAGATGGAGTTTTGATTAGAGGTATTTGTACACCTTACCTGACTCTGATGATGTTCAAGTTAATATTGCAGCAGGTTTAAACAATGGTACTTAATGGATTCTTTGGGCACTACTCAAATAAACAATGAAAAAAAGATTATAGTCCTCTGCGTCACCATTTTGTATTTAGTCTTATTCAAACAGGCACATATTTAGTGTTTGTTTATGCAGATGGTTTTCACAGAATATCCAAGATGGTATTCTGTATACACAAGAAATAGACACATTTGAGTCAACTATAAATTACTTTTTCAGTAGTTGCTCTGGGAGCCTTATTTGCATATTGCACAATGTACTGTTCCTTTAAATTCTAGTTATTAAACTGAAACAAACAGAAGAGAGAACATGCCTTAGACTTTTTTCTTTCTATCTTCTGTTTGTTTGGGTTCCATATAAGCGATTGCTAGCCCCCCCAATTCCTGTCCGTGACCCCTCCCTTTGCTCGTTTTGCCCTCTGCACTTATTCCCCTCCCCCCAGAGCCTCTAATGAAACCTGACAAAGAAGTACAGTACTTGCCCTGCTTAACTCTTGTGCTCGACAAAGAAACATTTATATCTGCTTAAATACCTCACTTGTTGTTGCAATGTAATCTAATTGTATGTTTTCTTTGTGTTCTCTGTTTGGACACTGGAGCCTTGTAACACTGCACTTTTACTATTATCACTGTTCCAATCTTGTAATATATGTTATGTGTCTTTCTTTCATTTGATGTTGAACCTTTGTAAATGAGCTTCCAGCTCAAAGGTGTATTTCCAAGATTTCAGTAAATATGTGCACACAGCACTCTGGTGAATGAAACATTTAGTTTAAGAAACATAATACTTGAAATATAACCCTAACTAAAACAAGTTGCTAACCTCAGTCTAAGGGCGTCTGGATTCTGATGTTTCTGTTTTTTGACAGCGTGTTTCCTGGTATAATGCTGCTTTGTAAGGTAAGAGTTGTGAATCAGCTAGTAGGTGGAAACCTGCCTGTAAGCACTGCTGTTTCACTGTAAATTTGTAACCCTGTACCACGTACTGTACTTGCCTCCTCACTGGAAAATCCTTGTTCACTGTTCACTGTAAAGCACACCTGCACCTTGTTACAGATGCATGAGCCTCTTACCCAGACATGTCTCATAACCTGAACCTGAATTGTACCTGTGTATAGTTTTGCTATATTGTAACCTGCTCCTAAATTGTACATATGCATTGTCTTTGCTGTATTATGCCGTCTCTCACTGTTATCTGCTTATCACCATGTACTTGATGTAGTTGTACCTCCTCTTCCCTCTTCCCTGGGTCGCACCTGGAAACGAGCCTCGGCTCAGTGTGCCTCTCCCGGTTACCAACTTTTAAATTAATAAAAAAATTAAATTAATCTTTTACTGAGTTACAGGGAATGTTGTAAGTGTTTTTTTTTCCTCCCTTGGAATGAGTGGCTCCTAATTGGAAGGGCATTTTCACAGATTTATGTGCTATAGGGAAAGGGGAAATTGTTTAACCAGGAAAGGCACACTAAACTGGAGCTTGTTTCCAGGTGTGACCTGGGAGCACAAGGAAGTTAATTGACTTGCTCAGGGTCACACAGTATGCAAGTGGGGGCTGACGGGATTTAAACCCGGGTCTCCAGGTTTGCAGCTTAGTGCCCTTAACCCCTACGCTGTACTGCCTCCTTATAGCTACTGAAACCCTGTTGCAAATTGTACAAATCGGCATATACTGTAAGAAAGTACAGTATACCATATGTATTGAATAACACTAGTCAGTAGGTGAGCTAAATGGACTCATTAAGAATTTCAGTACACTTTAGTTGCTGTGCTATTCATATATACAAGTTAACAGTCCACTGAGAAAAGCAAATATCCCGTTATATTTAGCACTGTCATCACTTATTTGAAAATTAAACTCCATGCATGCAGTGCAGAGCAGATTGGAGCAAAGACTACAGGCTGAAATGTGTCACATACTTCAAGTATGATTTATTGCCCTCACCCTCTCTTTACCTTAGGACAAATGACATTGCAGGAAATTACTATTTACTTTGCAAAGCATTATTCAACATTGCATAGTTTGGCCTTTTCTCCATCAGAGATGAAATCCATGAATTCCAGTGCATGGGTAAATCCCTCTATAGCTAGTACTGGTCTCAAGCACTGAAAAACTGTCTACGGCCATCGTTGGGCCCTTTATCGAGAGGCAAAATTAAGAATGGTAAACACATGATCCTCCCAATTACAGATTTTGGGAACCTGATGTGTGGGTATTCCGCAGCTGGGTCGTTTACTAAGTTAGATGTTCTTGTGAAAAATGTGGGTTGCTTTGTAGAGAATTCATCAAGGGACCATCATCACTGTGATGTTTTTGCCCAATTAAATTGTCTAACAGTTAGTGTTTAGAAGGGAGTAGCACAATGCACAGTTCATTAAGAGGGGAAATGACTAAGACAAAGAAAAGGAGTGAGTGGTTTAACCAGAGGTGTAGGACATTGGAATGCACTCCCTGAGATGGTAACTTCCAGAACACCAACACAATTTAAAAAAGAGCTGGATAATCATATGGGGGAAAGAAAGATGGTGTACTTCCACTGATATGTGGGGGTCATCATGGCCTTTGGTCGATAGACCTGTATGAAACGGTGAAACTATGGTAAGTTGTATCAAAAATAAAGTTCCTCCCTGATTATGGGAGTTATTAAAGGAGGCTGGTTCTGTGGCGCTGAATGATTGAGAATCGCTCTGGCATGCTGGTGATCCAGGTTCATGTCTTGAGCCAGGGACATCAGGAGTGGAGGCTGGCAGGGAAGGATTCAGAGTGTCCATTGGTTGCTTCTACATTCAAGATACATTTTGCTTAAATAGCAGGTTATAGAATAACCAAGTTACATGAGAGTAAGTGCAAAAATTAGACTGAATATATTTGTGTAATACATGTGCCTTTAAGATACTACTGTTTAATAGCACAGCTGATCCTCTATCACTGACCCCTGATGAAGTGTCACATCGTAGACATGAAGCACTGAGGTTTCCTTGCTGCTGTTTTGATTCTGTAAGCCCAACTGTATTAAGTCTAATGTCTGTAGTCTCGTATAACTAGGTTATTCTATAACCTACTGTTCTAGCAAAATATACCTCGAGTGCAGCAGCTCTACTGGTTGTTTTCCGAATGGCTTTCTTTTTGTCTGCACCCGCCAGTGAGTGAGTGAGTGACTGCAATGTTTTTCTTTCCATTCGATGCTTCTCTCCCGCTAGGAGGCGGCTCTTCTCCACTTCAGTAACCACTCACGGCTGTGGTGCTGAGGAGGTGATCTTACCATCAAAGGGGACCATGTGCTGCAGGCGGTCACTGCCTCCAATGCTGCTGCAGTAGCATGCATATAGTTGGTGAGCGGAACCTCAAATGCAGAAAAGGGTTGCACTGGGCACACTAGGTGACAGCCACTCAGGCAGCCCCTCCCACTTTATCAGGTCCCCAAAGCAGACTGGCCCAGTATGCCTCTGTTCATCATAAGCAGAACAAGGTGCTTCCTTCCTGGCGGTAGAAGGAGGGCCTACCTACAAGGATAAGTCATATCTGCAATGATGATGGAAGTATTGGAGTCCTGGGAGAAGGGTCCAGCAGCGTGTGGTGAGTTCAGTCGTCAGCAGGGGTGTGACTTGTGGAGACATTAAAGAGTAGGTGTCCAGGGCAGCTGGAGCAAAAAACAAAAGTTAAATAGGCTCACCCCAGTGCATGCTCAGCATCGGAGATATGATTTGAAGTATACCTAATTATAATTCTGTAAGGGCAAGACGGGCATTTTCTTTCAATAATCCCTTTATTTGGAACCAGATTACAGTTTCACTGATACCAAGATGGGGTCCAATTCCACCCCCTCCAAAAAAAGAAAAAAAATGGACCTACAGCCAAAGGTGCCTATTGTGATAAGTGGCAATAAAATGCCTCAGTCATCTGAGTATATGCCGTAGTAGCTTTGTTTTCTAAAATTGTCTGTAGCCCTTAAGCTTTTTACTACTGTACTAAGTAGTGTTGCTTAGATAGTATCCTAGAACTTAGGATACCAAAAGATACTTACCATTTGGCCAGTTAGGTGCTGTGGTAGGATAGCAGTGCTATCTGACCATGGATCTGACCCTTTAGGATCCAGTACATGGATCCTACAAACATTGTGGATCCTAGCAACAGATCCATGGATCTGACCAACAGATCCAGCTCGGATCCTTACTACCCAACCTAGGATCCCTGGATCTGACCCAGGATCTATTGCTACCTGACCTGGATCCGATGTCTGTCTTTGAAAGGATTTCTGGTAGGATCCTAGGCTGGATACCAGCACTGTCTGACGGAGGGTGGTAGGATCCACAAAAGCACCATCTCAGCAATACTAGTACTTAGCTGTGAATAATGGCTGTTTAGCTCTTTTATATTTGACTGTTTAGCTTTCTTCTGTAATTATAGATTATTTTATATCAGTGGAACTGTTGTATGTAATGTAGCATTTGTGAAATGTAACTGGTAGTTTTAAAATGTGTAACCTGGGATGCCATTCAAAATGAGGTTCGGCTCAATGACTTGTATGAACTCCCATTATAATAAACTTTTATCCTTAACAAGTACGTATATGATGAGATTGGATCGGTGCTCAGAGCGCTTCAGTTAGGGGAATGCCTCACATTCATAGGTCTTCAGGAAGCATGTTTACATATTTCTATTTAACCCTTAGGCTGCCGGAAGATTTAGAACGCATAGGTTTTTAGGACAAGATATTATGTGGAGGCTAAGGGTTAAAACTGTTTTGTGCCGGAGTTTTCCTTTCTCTTCTTTTTTTAATTTTATTTATTGCAGACTAAATTTTTACTCTATACTTAGAGATATTAATACTGTCTGCCTAGATAAGTCTTATATGACTAATTCTGTTGAAGCTAAATTGCTGTATTATGTATGTATACTCCATGTGCCTAATGAAAATATAAATAAAAAGTTTAAAAACAACAAAACTTTTTGCTCCTTGAGGATTGTTGTATATGAAAAAGGCAATCTATGCAGTACAGTGCCATCTAGTAATAAAGGCTGTGAGTTATAGTCAGTGCAGTGCTGAGTCATTGTAGTAGCTTGAAACCTCTAGTGGCCAGACGAGCTAAAGTCAGAAGAGGACAGTAATGTGCTGGATATGTATATGTATACCCTTGAGGAAAGAAGGGAGAGAGGGGACATGATAGAAACTTTGAAGTACCTCAAGGGAATCAACAAAGTCCAAGAGGGTAGCATCTTTCAGAAAAAGAAATGTGCAAGAACAAGGGGGCACAATTTGAAGATCGAGGGGGGACGCTCAGAGGTAATGTGAGGAAGTATTTTTTTCACATAGAGGGTTGTGGATGCATGGAACAGCCTCCCTGAGGAGGCTTCATGGAGTCAAGAACAGTGGGGGGAATTCAAGAAGGCATGGGGCAGACATAAGGCAGTCCTAGTGGGGGGTAGGAGGAAGTAAGTTGTTGGTTAACTAGGATCTGCAGCTTATCTGTTAGGTAGGAAAATGGGCAGACTAGGTGGGCCAAGCAGTCCTTATCTGCCGTCAGATTCTATGTTTCTATGAACTGGTTTGCACTGGCTCACTTCAGTCGGTAGTTATCACGCTGAAGCTGTTTTACTGGTTCATATGTAGCACATCACTGAAAGAGGAAGGACTGGCTCAAGTGATACGGAGGGCCTTGATCTCCCTTCAGAATTATGGATTCCTAATCAACTGCAAGAAGGCTCAAGCTAGGCAAGATACAGAGTCATTGGACAGACGTTTGCATGGCTATGGGTATTGTATAATGAGCCCTGGTTAAGGTTCTTGTATGCAGGATGGAGAGGTTTCATCTGAACAGTAAAGTGGGGGCAGAAGTCTCGATTAGTAGGATAGACAGAATGTTTTTTTTTTGGGGGGGGACTTAAACTAGGCGGCAGGGTGATGGGGGTGGATGAGGGAAAGCATCCTTGACAACATGATCAGAAAACAAAATTGAAAATGGGGAAAAGCAGTAAGTAGCATTTCGGTGCAGAATGACAAATCGCTTAGCAACTTCTAAACCAGTAAATGTGGCAAGAGAATTAAATTGGAAATGTGCTTGTATGAGTGCAAAGAATGTCAACAAATAATTGTGCGAGTAAGTAGCTATAGCAGGGTAGATGGATCTGGCATCACAGGTATCACTGAGAGTTGGCGGAATGACAGCAACCAATAGGATACAAACCTGGAGGTGTATAGAGTATTAAGAAGAGGCATCAGTGGGGATGGAGGGGAGTAGCATCATATATTGAACAGGAGATAGAAGTTTGAGTAAGGGAGGATGTTATCAGAATGGAGGAGAAAGCTAAATCTTTATGGGGCTGCTAATTGATGAGAATAGAAGTTAACCATTACTGACCAGGCTGGAACCTCATTTACAAATTATGGGGATGAATTAAGAATGGCAGCAGAGCCTCTATGTGCCTAGTGGTTGGGATAATTTACCAGACATAAATTGGGACAGTAGTTCTGACAAAAGGAAGGTAGAACAGGAATTCTTAAATGTAATAGGATGCTACTTTCTATTATAATATTTAAAAGAGGGCCCTAGAAATATTATTGGATCTGGTCCTGAGCAATGGTCAGTCAGGTTTCTTTTGTAGTAGTGGGTAAGTATATGGGGTCCAGTGATGGCAGCAATCAAAATAATAAGGGCTAGGGTGGAAGTTAAAACCAAAAGGAAAACAACTTCAAGAGGTCATACTTTGAAAATAGATGAGATTTGTTGAGGTGAACTTGGAGAAGATTGATATAGAGAAGTAGTGGAGGAGGTGAGGAACTCTTTCAAAGGGATGATAAAAAATGCAGTGGATCACTGCGTACCCACAAGGAGTAAGGGATAGATCAAGGAAATGTCCTGTCTCAGTAGATCGTGACTGTAAGACCTTGGGGGCATTTAAGGTGCACAGAGAGAAATAATATCATAGAGTATAGGACCAGATAAACATTAGGAAAATACAAAAAAGTGCATCATACTGTACTAGCAAAAAAGAAATGTGGTAGTGGCAGAGCAAGAGATGTTAAAAATAATAAATGTGTTTTTTTTGTTTTTTTGTTTTTTTTTACACACTTAAATCCCTGATTTAAGGGCCATATGGGACCACTAGGCACATAATTTGGGAAGGGATCAGTATCTGATTATGCCTTAGCTGCAAAAGGGGTGAACAAGTATTTCACTTCATTATTTACTATGGAGGTGTTAGATTTGTCACATCCGAACAAGACATTCAGAGGATCAGGATAGGATGTTTGTAGCCTTGTAGATATCACTACCAGCTGAGTTGCTGTACAGCTAGGTGCAGTAAGCTGAAGGTGAATAAATCACAAGGACTGGATGGTATGCTTAAGGATGTAATAGAGGGTACTCTACTGATGGACTGGAAATGAGTGAGGTGCCCAGGGTTTAGAGGAGGGCATATGTGACTCCTCTTTTTAAAAAGGAAAGCAAAATTAACCCAGGCAAGGGTAGATCAGTGAGTCTGACCTTAATTGCGAGGAAAAATACTGGAAATGATTATCAGAGATCCGGTTACCACATATGTGGACATATTTCAGTTGTTAAAGGAGAGTTAGCATGGGTTCCCTGAGGACTTTGTGCCAGTTTAATTTGTTGGTCATTTTTGAAGAAGTAATAGGGGAACTAGACAGGAGAAATGCAGTTTATGTAATGCACTTAGATTTTAATAAAGCTTTAAACCTGTTTCCTTGTGATAAGTTGGCCCTAAAGTTAAGAAAACTTGAAATTACAGGAAAAAGCACAGTGGATTGGGATCTGCTTAAAAATGTAGGGCTCAGTAGGTTGTGGTGCATTGGATCAGGAGCAACATCTGACTGGAAGGAAGTCACCAGTGGGTTTGCTTAGGGGTGGTACTGTGACACCAACACTTTAATATTTTAATCGATGCACAGAAGTCGGAGATCTCAACTAAAGTAACCAAATTTGCACTGGCTCAATGGTGTGGAGGGCTGCGGCATTGGAACGCCTTACCTCCTACCATGCCGGTGACCCATGTTTGGCAAAGAACATGGGTTGATGGGGAATGGCCATGGGGGTTGGGATGATCGAACCATCTTCTTCGAGGATATCTCCCTCCAGTGAGCCAAATCATGGAAGTGTAAGCTGTTAGCGTCAGGGCTACTTGGAACATTTTGCTGACTGGGTTCACCCATGTCGACGTGTCTCATTTTGGTGCCTGTATGACCTGGGTGTCCCCAGCATGCCTCAGTTCTTTGTCCCACCATCAATCACTCATCAGCCCACTACTGCTGAAGAATGCTGTTGAACTTGGAACATTTCGCTGTTGCTACTCACTCCGGTTTATCACTTTAAACTTTTCTTTTACGCTGCCGCCAACACAAAAGAAACTATTGAACTTCTTCGGGGGTCTTAGTCATCAGGTTACGCCATAGGAACCTTCACTGTCAGTGAAGGGGAATCCACTTGAAAGATTTTCAGCACCACAACTGGGTCTGCCCATGCCATCAATGTCCGCTGATGTCAGCAACCCTATATAGGTGTAGGTGGCCCCACTCTTTCCTCAGTTCTTTTCTGCTGTTAACTTGCAAGCACAGTCTCCACGGAAGCTTTGTCGCAGTGTTCATGCCTTTTTTGGTCTATGGCCGTTTTTTCCTCTAACCCTTACCAAAATCTCTTTTTATAGATTTTTCTTTCTTTTGTTTTCCGTGGCTGCATAAAGAAGATTGCCTTTACGGATGAACACTCTGTTTGTGTCTGCTGCCCTGGGCCTGACTACGACACCTCCGACTGTGAGTTCTGTCAGAAGTTTAATCAAACTACCCTCAGGTGACGCAAGAAGGCTCTGAAAAAATTCCTAATGGAGCAACGGTTAGCTAGCTCCGGACAGGGGTCCTCCTGGGCTCCATCTGCCCACTGTATCTTTGTGCTTCCAGGCCTCCAAGGCCCGAGAAAAGTCCTCCGGGAGTCATAAAAAAAGACTAGGATCGCAACTGCTCCTCCTGGGAATTATCCCATTCCCCGTCAGCCTCCTTCGGGGGGTTCTTCGTTGACAGTGACTGTGCCGACCAAGAGACCAGCTGTTCTGGTCTCTCTTCCTTCCAGACCCATACCGACAGCTCCTCCACCCGACTCTCAGGAAGCTCAGCTGTCTATCTCTGGGTCATCTGCCCCTCCACCATCGATGATGGGCTTGTCGTCAATGACAGCTCCGTCAAGGCCTGCCCCTTCTTCTTTCAGGGCTACAGGTTCATTCAGCTCCCAGGACGGAGGGTTATCAGCTCGTGTGCCATCGAACCCCCCCCTCCATCGACACCCATTGTGGGCCTTAATGAAGTCCTAGTTAAATTCACGAAAGTACTCTTTCAGCAGTTTGATGCCTTCAATAGTCCCTCTTCACCAGCACCATTGACGACAGCTTCGTCGACACCTCTTTGGCCCTGGGATACCCCCTGAGGGCCTCCGCCAGTGCATCAGATGCCAGACCCGGATGAGGAGGTCAACATCAAGGAGGAGTATCATCCTGATCTCATTATCCCTGATGACATAGAGGATGAAGGATGAAGAGGAAGAAATCCTCATCTCAGATAAGTGCACTGCCTCTTCGGTCAGTGAGGACTCAGTCAAGCATACTCCAAGGTCTCCTCCTGAGGATGCCACCTTTTTCAATGTCATGAAGCAATTGTCTGCCACAATGGGCTTCCAGACTAAGGAGGAGTCTGTCACCAAGAAAGGCCTGGTGGACTTCCTGGAGGTTCCTGAATCTCCCCCTAAGATCATTCCTCTTGCGCTTCTAGCACTGAAGAATGCCACCATGGCAGCCTGGCATAGGCCAGACTTGGTGCTAGCTATTCCAAATAGGGCAGACAAACTTTATAATGCCCCTCAGGACCTTCCTTATTTTGCTGCCTAAGCTGAAACTGACTCTGTGATCATCAAGGCAGCCCATGACAGATCTAAGGTGCTTAGTTCCCTTCCCCCAGACAAGGAATCCCGCAGGATTGACCTTTGGGCAAAAGGGCTTATGCCTCCTCCACTTTGGGCCTGAGGATTGTAAACTATCTGTCACACATGGTTAAATTCCAGAATGCCAACTGGAGAAAGGGCAAAGTTGCCGCTCAGGCTCTTCCTGTTGGCTCACAGAAGCAGGAATTGCTTCAATGCTTGCAAACTGCAGAGGATGTTAGCAAACATCTCCTTAGGGTCCTGTATGATATGGCTGATACAGTGGTCAGGGGAGCTGCCACTGGCATATGCCTTTGTAGGCACTCCTGATTTAGGGTCTCTGGATTTGCAGCCGATGTGCAAAACAAGGTGCTTAATACCCCCCTTTCAATGGCACCAATCTCTTCGGCCCAGATATCCAGGACCTCATAAATGATCTGCAAGCCTCTGGAATGGCCATTAAGTCTGTCCATTCTCTCTCTCTCTCTCTCTACCAAACTCAGCCACGAGGCAGAGGACGGTGTACTTTTCATAGACAGACCAACAGGCCAGGCTCTGTCCCCCACACCCAGGGTAAGCACAGAGCACAGGCTTCCTTTCCTGCCCCTCCAATGCTAGAATGGTGGCCAGAGGGCCTCAGAACTGATGGACCAGCCTCTACAGCTGGCCCCCTCCCCCAGCTTGACTCCTTGCCAGACCTCCCTCCTTTGTCCAGACCCAGGAGGTGGTGGTCGGAGGCCGGTTCTCCCTCGATCTGAATCCGCGGAGAACCATACCTTCAAATGCATGGATCCTGAAGATCATAGAGATGGGTCACACCCTGGCGCTCATCCAGCAGCCCCCAGATAGCCCTCCCCCACCCTCCAACTGTCCCCCGGTGGCTCACTTGTCTGTCCTCTGGGAGGAAGTACAGACCCTTCAGCGCAAGCAGGCACTAGAACTGGTGCCAAGGTGACAGAGAAATCAGGGGTTTTATTCCAGATTTTTCCTGTTCCCAAAAAAGATCTGAGATCTGCAACCCATTTTAGATCTAAAGGACCTCAATCTCTTTGTCCAGTACAAAAAGTTTCCGGATGGTAACTGCCAGGCCTTATGCCCCTCATCAGGACTGGGGACTGGCTTTACTCACTGGACATGCAGGACACTTACCTGCACATCTTGTTCTTTTCTCCTCACAGGAGGTTTCTTTGTTTTGCCTTTCAGTGCGAGCATTACCAGTTCAAAGTGCTGCCCTTTGGCTTGTCATCTGTGCCACATATCTTTACCAAGTGCTTAGCCATAGTAGTAGCAGCAGCCCTCAGAAGGGAGGAACTATATGTCTTCCCATACCTGGATGATTGGCTTCTTAAGGCCCCATCCAGGGAGCAGCTCTTACTGACTCTGGAACGCACTCTCCAGCTCTTCCACTCTCTGGGCATTACTGTCAGCCTGCCCAAGTCAGTTCTAGTACTGTCCCACAGACTACAATGTATAGGGGCAGTCCTGGATTCCGAGCAGGGGAAAGCCTTCCTGCTCCAAAACAGGGCGGAGCACCTCATAGCTCAAGCTTAGGAAATCACTCTGAGTCGGTACATTCCTGCCATACTGTACCTCAGGTTCTTGGGTCTAATGGCAGTGGCCATTCCCACTGTTCCACTGGCCAGGCTTCACATATGCACCCTTCAGTGGACCCTCAGGGTGCAATGTGACCAGCGCACGGACAAGTTGGACCAACAAGTCCTGGTCTCCTCTTCAGTACGCAAGGTACTGCAGTAGTGGATGGACCCCTTGAATCTTCTTCAAGGGGTTCCCTTACAGAGTTTTCCCTGCATCAGATTCTAACCATGGATGCTTCGGGTCTTGGCTGGGGAGCACACCTGTGTTCTTTCCAAACCCAGAGCTCCTGGTCCCAGTGGGAAGCCGCCCTGCATATCAATGTCCTGGACATAAGAGCGGTGCTCTGTACCATGCAGGCATTTCAGGAGCATCTTGCTCCAGGCCAACTGCTGGTGCAGTCGGACAATCTGAGTGTTGTCTTCTACATCAACAAGCAGGGTGGGACTCGCTCATACCCTCTTTGCAGGGAGGCAGTGAGAGTGTGATATTGAGCACTAGAGCACAGTCTGACTCTCTCTGTGGTCCACGTGCCAGGTATCCTAAACACCCTGGCAGACAGTCTCAGCAGGACTCAGACCAGCATGCATGAATGGGTGCTTCCCTCATCTGTAGCAGAAGATCTGTTCGACAGATGGGGTTGTGCAGAGTTGGACCTTTTTGTGTCCCCACTCAGTGCAAAACTGCCCAATTTCTGCTCGCTAGTTCCAGAGCCTGGAGTTTTCTGGCAAGATGCGTTGTCCCTCTCTTGCAGTGGGAGATTTCTGTATGCATTCCCTCTGTTTTTCTCTAATTTAGAGGGTGCTGATCAAGCTGCAGATGGAAGGGGCCAGCATGATTCTGGTAGCCCCATTCTCACCAGATCTGGTTTTCTCTACTTCAGCAGCTGGCAGAGGAACCTCCGGTCCCTCTGCCCCTTTGCAGGAATCTGCTGATCCAGGATCAGGGGACTCTGGTCTATCCCAATCTTGGGTCCCTCCCTCTACATGCCTAGCTCCTGAGGACGTAGCTATTGCCAGGTTTAGGGTCTATAGCAGGGTGGTGGGCATCCTGGTGGCCGCTTGCAAGCCTTCCACCTGTGCCACCTATGCCATGAAGTGGAAGCTGTTTGCCATCTGGGCTGTCAAACCTTCCCTAGACCCTTTCACTTGCCTGGTGAAGCCTATCCTGGACTACCAGATTTCTTTGTCTGACTCAGGCCTCCAGTAATCCTCCCTCAAGGTCCACCTTTCAGCTAGTTCTGCCTTTCATGAGCCCATGGGTGACCGCACAGTTGCTCAGCTGGATGTCTCCCAAACTTTTCTTTGGGGCATCCAGCATCTGAAATCTCCAATATGTTCCCCTGTCCCGGCTTGGGACTTGAATTTTATTTTGGAAAAGTTGACCCTGTCACCTTTTGAACCAATTGCGACTTTTGATATGCACTTTCTTTCTTGGAATGTGCTATTTTTAGTTGCAATTACTTCTGCTCGAAGAATTTCAGACCTTCTGGTGCGAGGAGCCTTATTTGTTTTTTCACAAAGATGGTATCTTTGTGTACAAATCCTAAGTTTTTGTCCGAGTTGGTTTCTGAGTTCATACTAAATCAGTCTATCCACCTTTCTGTTTATTTTCCAGAACGTGCCAATCCAGGGGAAGCACTGCTCCATATGTTAGATGTGCGCAGAACATTGAAGTATTATCTGTTTCAGACTAGAGTTCAGTTTCTAAGCAATATTTATCCAAATGGTTAGCTAGTTGCACTGTGTTCTGCTATAACAAGTATGGCAAAGAATTGCCTGGTGCTGTCAAAGCTCATTCCTCCAGAGGTATGGCTACCTCAGTGGCTTGTTTCAAAGGGGTCTCAGCCACTGATATTTGTGCAGCTGCCATCTGGAGTACAGTCCACTTTATTTATTTATTTTATTTACTTGTTCTAGGATTACAAATACCTTTGAGCCGAGGCTCTTTTACAAAGGTTCCATGGCATTGGTACAATTGAGACAAACATAAGCAAAGATAACAGTTTATAAAATAAAAAACAAAACACATAGTCTTTTAGAGGAATAAAGAACAATAAGGTGAAACTTTGGGAAGGGGAAAGGAGGAGAGTGAAATCAGGAGACTAAGTGGATGGAAGAGAAGGGAGGTAGGTGGGGGGGACAGAGAGGAGAGGGAAGGTGGTAAGAATAGAGGTAGTGCAGCTGGTGGCATTTGTCATGGGCCAGCAGGGGAGATGAAGATTGTGGGAGGGTGCTGGCAAAGTGCAGGAGTAGATGTGGATCCAAAGGCATCTTCAGCTATGGAACCAAAAGACATGTTTAGCCACAACAGTCACAGAGGTTGGAGGCAGTGGTAGAAGTGGAGCCGAGTCTTAAAAGTGCTGGAGTGATAGTGAGGATGAGATGTCACTGGGAAGACTGTTGTACCAACTAAGCGGCCCGGTGGCAAAGGATCTTTGGCCTTGTGTTGTGCGGCAATACGGGATTTGCAGAAGCTGAGGTTTCAATCCCCTGGTATGGCGGGTGTGGATTCTCGGTTGTATGAGGGCACAGACTCCAGGGGGGGCAAGGCCCAGCAAGATTTTCTTAGTAGTAATACAAGTTTTGTGTTTTATTCAATTGGCAAGATTCAACCATCCAGTTTGAGAATAGAGGTCACAGGTGTGAGTTAGGCGTTGGGAGCCAGTGACAAGTCGACAGGCCTTGTTGAGGGCGGTAGATACACGTTTGAGTGCGGTGGTTGTAGCAGATCTGTAAGTGATAATACCATAATCAGTGATGGATATGATGGAGCTCTGGACAGCGACAGCGAGGGCTTCGGGTGTCAGGTGTTTCCTATGATGGAATAGCAGACCTAGCCGGGAGTTAGTGGCTTTGGTGACATGGTCGATGTGGGCAGTGTAGGAGAGGTGAGGGTCAAGGTGATCCCAAGGTATTTAAAGTTTTTGACCTGTTCCAGTGTGGCACCTTGTCTGGTGATAACGGAGAGTTGGAGTGCTTATATTTATTATGGGAGCTGCTGAAGATCATGGCCTTTGTTTTTTTTTGATTAAGGATCAGTTTGTGCTTTGTGAACCAATTCTCAACCAAGGAGAAGCCGAGTTGGAGATTTTCTTGCAATTTCTTCAGGTCCTGGTGTGTGGCAAGGATTACGAGTCCGGTAGGGTGTTAAGGAACAGGCTGAGAGTAGGGGCCCAGTATTGAACCCTGGGGACTCCAGAGAGGACAGGTTTGGAATCAAGTGCACATCCCCGAGTTTTACATGCTGGGGCGGTTTTCAAGATAGCTTTTGAACCAAGAGATTGAATCATTGAGAGACCAGCATTTTTAGTTGGCTCAGCAGGAGGGAGTGGTGGACAGTATCAAGGCTTTGGTCAGGTCGATGAAAATAGCACCAGTTAGTTGTCCACTGTTGAGGGAGCTGTGAATGGAGCCGTGAATTCGAGTAAGGCAGAGGATGTACTATGACCTTTTCTAAAGCCATGTTGCTGTTTACAGAGAATATTATAATTGTCCAGATGTTGCGTGTAAGTTGGTCCGCTACTATACGCTCCAGTGCCTTCGATAGGGAGGCAGAATGGAGATAGGCGGAAAGTTCTATGGTCAGTCTTATCACCACTTTTGTGAATCGAAGTAACAATGGTCATTTTCCATTTGTCCTGGAATTGGCTAAGGGAAAAAGAGAGAGAGAGATTAAAGATCTTGGTGAGGGGCCCAAGTACCTTGTCAAGCGTTAGGGCCAGTAACTTGAGGTCAGGTGTGTCATTGCTTGTTCTAGATTTGCTGATGGCTTTGGCAACGTAGTTTCGGACTTGATGTTTCTTTTGTGCTTTAAAGTAGAAAGGTGGGTGACAGGTGTGGGTAGAGGAGTTGGGGGGTGGGAGTTGACGCATCTTGGAAGAAGTCGGAGGGGAGAACACTGCTAAGGTCAGTGAAAGCGATGTTAAAAGTGTTCTCAATAGTTTTAGGGTCGAGTGTAGTGTGCCCATTTATATTGAGTATGTTCGGCAAAGATTTTGACTGCTTCCCAGGGACATCTTTAATGTTTTTCCAGAAATCCCTCCCATTTCCCCAGGAGTTAGTGAGAGCATTTTAATAGTAGTCAGATTTCTGTTGCCGAATGGATTTGGTGCAGTCATTCCATGCCCATTTATAATTCTGGATGTCGAGTTGCTTACCGGAGTTTCTAGCCAGTTCCCAGAGGTGGTCCCTGGATTTAAGTTTTTTTAGGAGGTCTCCTGACAGCCAAGGGTTACTGAATGATTTAACTTTACATTTTTTGAGGGGGGCAAATTTATTACAGGTTTAATTGAAAATGTGAATAAATTGCTCCAGTGCAGTATTAGTATCTGTTGCCTTGAAGATGGGGGACCAGTCCTGCAGACGGAGGTGCAATTTGAGGTAGGGTAGCTGACCACGGGGTAGGACTCTGTTGGTGATGATTTTTGGAGGGGGCTTATAGAATTTGTTTGACCATGTACAGCTGATGGGAGAGTGGTCACTGAGCGAGTCAGAGAGGACTGAGGTTTTCGTGATCCGAGAGGGGTGGTTGGTTAGGATCCAGTCAAGTAGGGTGCAAGTCCCAGTTCTGTAGTTCTTTCTGGTTGCATAGCCAACCATTTGAGTCAGGTTAGATGATATAATGGAGTCCTTAAATGATCCACCTTCAGCTGAGAGCCAATTAATGTTAAAGTCACCAAGAAGGATGATTTTGGAGTCTGATGGGTGGGATTTGACAAAGTCAAGGACAGCAGTTAGACCAGGTCCCTGTTCCTTAGGAGGTATGTAAACAGTGACAACTGTGAGGGCTTTATTGTGGGCACCTAAAAGGAGTCTGATGGGAAAAATCTGAGCAGGTGTTGCTGGAAGATTGGAATCAGTGGGGTCTCCTCAGAAGTGTCTTTCACATATAAGGCACACCCTTCACCTCTTTTGGACTTACGATCAACCCGGAAGACATTGTAGCCAGGAAGGGTGATTGCCTGGTCAGGAATCTTTGGGGTGAGCCAAATTTCAACTACTGACAGAATATCCGGGTTGTGTTGGGTGGTAAAGGCTTGCAGTGCATCAAGCTTAGGAAGTAAACTGCAGATGTTCAGGCACATGATTGAGAGAGTGCCTGTTGGTTTGTTTTAGTTGGAGGTGTTTGGTCCGGGGTTGGGTGAACAGTCCCTGATAGCAGCAGGAGGAGGAGCACAAGTTTCAAGTGCATAGGCGGAGTTCAGTCAGAGAGAGGTTATGCTTTTTGAACAGTAGTATGCAGGTGGTAATGTTGAAAATGCAACATTGGAATAGTTGTATACGATGTGGCTAGATGTGCCTAAGGCTCACACATGAGCAGGGACAGATCAATTTCGGTGGTGTGCCTCCAGGGGGAGGATTTGCCCCATTGCCAAATGATGTAAAATAATCAAATCCACAGGAAAAGTACTAGTAAACTGTTTGATCTACAGTAACAAGACAAAGGATGTGTTAAATTCCTGGAACACTGGCCTGGGGCATATGCAGAAAGTTAAAACCCTTTGTCAGTGTCTTCCCTTTGTTTAAATAGTTGTGAATGGTTCTCAAAGACATGCAGTTCCCTTTAGCAACAAGGTAGATGGAAATGTGGATTCAGTTTGCACTCCCCAGGTCAGAGCTTGTAGAATTTCTTAGCTGTACTTACTTTGATTGTGATGGCTTCGGAAAAAGTTGATTTATAATGAGAATCCCAATATCTGCTGGTGATGTTTTCCAGTTTCTTAGTCCAGGAAACTTTCATAGATCTCATATCCAAGAATGGTCTAGTTCCTTCAAGCCAAAACATATGAAAATCCACAAAACTAGACTACTGACAGAGACAAACACAAGCACCCAGCCACACAGCCCAAGTAGGTGGAGCTACTTTTAACCAAGCATTGCAGTCTGGACAATGCTTCAAGAGCCCGTGCAGGTTTTGGCAGGGCTATGTTACAAGGACTCCTGTCTTAAGTTTATTGAGATCCAGCCTCCCAGACTGTTTGTTTTTCACGTGTCACTGCTTGGTACTCCTTCCTACAGTGTAACCTGATGACTGAGATACCCCCAAAGAAGATAGAACAGTTATGTAAGAACTTACTGTAACAGGAGATCTTCAAGGGGATCTCAGTCATAAGGTATGATTTCCCTCCCACCATTCCCCTTCTTGGGGCTCCTGTCTAGGACCTGGCTATTTGTAGTTTCCTATCTTATATTGAGAGCTGGGTCCCTCTGTTTCTCTTCAGTTCCCCATGGCATCAGCCTTGCGTCTTTCATCTCCTGTGGGAAAGAACTGAGGAGAGAGTGGGGCCACCTACACCTATATAGGGTTGGTGACATCGGTAGACGTCGATGGTGTGGGCGCCCCAGTTGTACTGCTGAAAATCTTTCTTGTGGATTCCCCATCACTGACGGCGAATGTTCCCATGGTGTAACCTGATGACACAGATCTCCTGGAAGATGTACTTTATGGTAAGTTCTTATGTAACTGTTTTTTCTGCTATTGCCACTGCAGCGACGTTAAAATTGATAAGACGACAACCACTCCATTTCTTTCTGCTGATTTGGTATAGACCACAACTTTAAAGCCTACACAGTTTGCCAAAACTTTAAACAGGTACAATTCTAAGTTCAGTGCACTCAGAAAGGATGATATAAACAGAAAAAAAATCTTAAATTCTAGGGATGTGGATATGGTGCACTATCTACGCTATGGCAGTCTTCCTTTCCCTTTAAATTCAGCAGGAACATCTTAAAGCCAGGCTCCTCCCACCCACTTGGGCGGTATACTCTTCGGCTCCACCCAGTGAGTTTGTGGAATGGAAGGGTGCTCTGTCAGACAAGTGCTCCATCCTGGACGGGGTCCCTCAAAGGTCAATCCTGGACCCACTACTGTTCTCCTGTATGTCCATGAGACGTCAACCAATTGTGGGAAAGGAAAATTGTTGCTATGCACTGATGATGAAGTAATATATCATAGTTTAAAAGAAGATACAGACCTGAGCAGTCTGCTCACTAGAGACCTGCATTTACTTGACTGGTTTCAAATAAATACACTGATCCTCAATGGTAAGATGACCAAGGCCATCTTCTTTGGACCTAAAAGCCTAGGCCCATGAAGACAGCACTTGCTAACTCCCTCTTACTCTGATGGATCCAAGATCAAGGTTGTAGACTCCATTAGGCACCTGGGAGTCCTCCTAGACCAAGACATTACAGTTAAGGTCCATGTAAAAAAACTCATAAAATCCCTACACCAAAAAAATTGGTCTCCTCCTATACTAGTTTAGCCCATACCTCACCAAAGAGCAGCATTTATGAATTGCTAACTACACCCTTCTGCCCACCCTACTTTATGGCTCCCCAGTCCTGCACTCTGTTAGAAGCTCAGAATTGGAAAAGCTTAAAACTTTGTATCATGCTATAGGATGCTTCACCATAGGTACTATTTCCAAGGAACACCACTGCAGAGTGCTGTAATCTCTAAACTGGCCCTCTCTCAACGGGAGTCTGAGTACTCTGTTCTATACCTAGCCTTTAAGTTGAAATGTAACAAAGTGACCCCCACCAGTCTCAAAGATCTAATAATTATGAAATAAGATAGGCGCCTCCGCAGATCAGACAGTCAAATACTCCTCCAGGTCCCTAAAGTCAGGACACTGTCAGGCAAATGGTCCATTGCTACCATGATCCCAGTCATTTGGAACACCCTTCCCAACAACATACAAGAAATCTCCTCACTTGGGGGCATCAAGAAAGGTCTCGTAGTACACCGATTATTTACTTCTTCTCTGTAGTTGTTCAGGGTGCTTAATCAAAGCTGCTAAAGGCTGCATGTTGCTAATATTTGTAAATGATCCTAATCTTGCTCTGTAAAATACATTTCATATGTCTTGTGCAATTATAAAAATTATAATCTGATCGTGTATGTATATTGTCCAACAAAGTTTCTCTGTAACTAAACTTGTCCACTGTACTGTAATTGTCCAATCCAATGTTTCGCTGTATTCAAACCTGTCCAAGCTATGTGAAAAATCTCTGTAATTAATCCTGGGTTGCCCCTGAAAAAAGGCTTCCAGTTAGGCCCAGTGGGTATACCCGGTCAACAAAATTCAATAAATAAATAAAAATAAATGATATCACATCTTCTTTTTCACTGGAAGTCAAGTCACCTTATTTCTTTAGTGCCCAATGCCAGAGGCTCTGAGCGCTTTACAAACATACAGAACAGGATATTACCAGCACAACATTATTAAGTCAGAGTCCATTCAATTTTAAAATGTACCATAAATAATCATAAATACTATACTTAAAAAGTTCAGTTCAATTTCAGTATAAAATCAGTGTACATTAAATGCTTGATTAAAAAGATGTGTTTTCAGGCCTTGTTTAAAACTTTCTATGTAGGGAACCTCCCTCAGTGTCCATGGGAGGGAGTTCCACAGTACCGGGCCCGCAATTTAGAAAGCATGATCTCCTGATATTTTATTTCGTGCGCTCGGGACCACTAGGTTAGAGTTAGGTCTCCTCCTTCTCAGCTCCATGCGTGTGGAGTAGGCTAGTGGTTTTTTTTTTCCCCAAAACCATTCTTGGAGTTTTCCTGTGAAATTCTTTGTTTTGTTCCCGAATGGAGCATGAAGAAGCTCAATCTGGCCCCGGCTTCAAGGGATGCATTGCTTAGAATCAGAAAATGTCTCACATAAACCTGCACCCCTCATGCATTTACTGCCTTGAGGCAGAGCACAACCCTCAGGCTCGCAGCCTGTTTAAATCATTGTTATCTTCCTTGCTCAAGGATCGGTATGCCCACCTCCTCCTCCTCCTCCTCGGTCGGCCAGAATGAATGGGACCCTCTGGTTCACTTGAAAGATGCGCGTAAAGCAGTGTCTGCGGCTGCGGACTCTGCCTCTCAGCTCGTAGCCATGGAAGAGGCAGTGGCAGTTTCGTTGTCAGCGTTCGTGCTGCTCCCACTTGAGGCCAGCATTGGGGTGTCCTTCATGGGCAACTTCCACAAAATGTGCCAGTCTCAGCAGACCCTCAGAGAGTGCCCTTCCTGGGATGAGAAGAAGTAGGAAAAGAGATCCTACCATCGGTTGTGGGACTGGGAATGAGCATGTTTTTCCTGCTCCTGCAATTCCATCGACTGCTTGATGGCTGTTGATCAGTCAGCCTCTGCTGAGCCTCCCTTGGTCGTGGGTCAGGTTGCTAGCTCCATGGTTGCTCCATCTGGCTTGTTGGCCATGACACAGGTTGACCAGCTGGTCGAGATTTTTCTTGACCTGTTGACCCACTATCTGAAGAGATTGAGGATAAGTCGATCACGAGGACTCTGGTACTTTCCACCCTCTCTCAGGAGTGTCAGGAGAAGCCAGTCAAGCAGACTGTCTTCTCCTAAGAGCTGCCACCTTCGGGGGTCCAGTGGAAGGATCTGGTGCATGTCTTGTACATGACCCCTCCTCTTGCTTCTCCTCGCTGTCGGTGCTCTAGTGCTCGGTCGAGGTCCTGGTCTTGGTTGAGATGCAGTCCTGGAAATCATTGTGTTCCCATGCTCGGCCTTCATCCAGGAAGCACTGTTGATTCTCTTCTCCCTCTTTGTCCGTGGACAAAGAGAGGCTCCATCGCGGGTTGCATTGGTGCAATGAGGAACTGATGTGACAGCAGTGGGTTTTTGAGCATGGTAGGCCACTTCCTCAGAACCCAGTGCTTCCCTGTACTCCCCTGGTCTGACCCTCACCAGTTCTCTCGAGCCCAGTCTCCCTGGTGCCAGGTTCTCTACCAATCTAGGTGAAGCCACCGCCCAAGGAAACCTTACAGGGAGCTACTACTAAGGCCGCTTGCCTGGCTACCAGCCTTTCCAGTTGGCTGTTGGTTGAAATTACCCACTCGGATGAGTCTAAGGTGGTTCGTGGGGGAAAGCGGCTGAGGGTGGTGTTTAAGGAGTCTTCAGACTCTGAAGGTCCTCTATGCAGTCTACCAGGATCCCAGGCTTCAACTGTGAATAGGCCGAAGAACTGACCTCTGAGCATGGGCCGGTCTCTTTTGGGGTTCTGCTTCGGCTGATCTCTGAATCGTTGGAGATCCCCTTGGAGCCAGTCCAGAAATAGGCCAAGTACCCCCTTACTGAAATCCTCGATTGGGATGATTCCCCAGGAGTGGCCTTCCCTATCACGGAAGCTATTTTGGGCCCTGCGCTGCAGCTCTGGCAGCATCCGGCTTTGTGCACAGTGCCATCAGCCCACATGGTCCTGACCAGCTCCCTTTCCAGTTTTTGGGACCGTCCATCAGCTGAGGGATTGATAGTGGACTCTGTCTTTGGCAAGACGACCAACATCAGAACACGGACAAAGAGTCCAAGAAGCTGGACCACGCAGCTGAGGTCTATATTGTGTCCTCCCCTGGGTCTCATCAGGTGAGCTCCACCTTGATGATGGCCATCTTTGGATATACCCTCCATCATGGGTGTCCTGGACCATGTCCTTCCCTGCCTTCTTGCAAATCTGCAGTTTGCAGTCAAGATGGTCAAAGACCAGGGTCAATCCTTAGCCAAGCACCAGCTTCAGATTGCCTTAGACATCAGTGACTCCTGTACCTGGTATGTGGCAGCGACAGTCGCAATGCGCCTTGGGGCCTGGCTGCAGATTTCCACCTTCACGACAGATATCCAGCACAAACTGGCAAATGTACCATTCCTGGGCACCGACCTTTTTAGGCCCTGGGGTGGATGGGCACCTCACCAGGACTGAGAAGTCCATTGCCACCCTTAATTCAGTAACATCCTCACAGAAGGACCCCAAGGGACAGAAGCCAAATTTATTTTACTTATTTGTAGTTGGTGACTGGGAGAGGCACACTGAGTCAAGGCTCGTTTCAAGGTGCGACCCAGGGGAAAGGGAAGTGGGAAGTTACAATTACATAATTTGAAAACAGTTATACAGAATACATACAAGGGGTTGATTAGCATTGTAATGCAGTGAATAGGTAACCAATAAGTTGATAATAACAGAGAATACAGGTACTGAGGCTAGCAGAGGGGTAATAACATCATTAATTGACATAGTTTCATATGGCGAGAGAGAGGAGGAGGAAGGAGGGGAGAAGTGCTACGAGGGAATATAGAGAGAGAGTGAGCAAGGTGAGAAGTGCAAGGGGGGGCCTATAAAGCTGGGTATAGGGAACGTTCAGGGGAGGTCAACTTTTGCCAGAGAAGATGTCTTTTCAGTTTTGTCCCTTTCTGTTCCAGCAGCCTAAACCGCAGCAGCTGCAATCTCAATTCTGGCAACTTGATCCTAAATTCACCAGCCAAGGTTCCAAGAAACCTGGAGGCTGGGGCGGAGAGGCTGCTCTGGCAGCTAGTGCCGGGACCTTCTCTAAGGCTGCTCAGTGATGGGTTGGGGGGGGGGTCTGCCTCCCACCTGTCAGGTCCCTGCCTCATCTCCCCAAGGGGGGTTGGCTTCACCATTTCTGGCGTGCCTGGTTTGCCATCACTTCAGATAAGTGAGTGCTAGAAGTGTTAGGATGTGGATTGCCTCTTGACTTTGACGCTCTCCTGCCCTACCGAGCCCATGTTCCTTGGGAGTCCATGGTATTGCAGGACATGCTGTCTGCCCTCAGGAATGACATTGCTCATTTCCTTGAGAAGGAAGCTGTAGCCCTTGTCCCAGATGCCACAGCTAGTCAAGGCTTTCTGTCCGGGTATTTCATGGTCCTCAAACAGATTGGAGGTGGCACCCCATACTGGATCTTCACAATCTCAATCAGTTTCTGAGGAAGCACAGGTTATGGATTATCACTCTGAACTAAATCATTCCATCCCTGGAGCAGGGCATGTGGTTCTGCTCTGTGGACCTCCAGGACACCTTCTTCCACATTCCTTTCCATCCATCCCACTGGTGGTACCTTCAGTTCCACACAGAGGAGATTCTCTACGAGTTCCAGGTCATGCCTTTAGGCCTCTCCTTGGCTCTCAGGGTCTTCACTAAATGCATTGCAGTGGTGGCAGCCTTCCTGTGGTGCCCAGGAGTCCTGGTATGTCTGTACCTGGATGATTGGCTGCTTGCTGACTCATCTCAGGAGGTAGTGGAGCGGTCCAAGGACCTAGCCCTCCAGACCTGCTCAGACTTTGGCCTTCTGGTCAACCCTGGCAAGTCAGAACTCAACCCCACGTAGTTTGTCCACTTTTAGGGCAGAGCTAGACTCCGTCTGGGCCAAGGCCTGACTCCCTACGGACAGGGCAGTAGATCTTACCTCCTTTGCCTGATCATTTCAGGTTGGGCACTTATGCCCTGCTATGGACTTCCTGTAGCTGCTGGGGTACATGGCATCCTGCACCAGCATGGTCAGATGGACCTGCTGGCAGATGCTTCAACTGCATTTGGTGTTGGCCTGCCAGTGGTCTCAGTGCCTCTGTCATCTGGACCAGCCAGTCCTGGTGACTCAGCCAGTGTGGGATGCCATTCAATGGTAACTGGTCCTGGAACATCTAGAGGAAGAAGCCCCATTCGTCTGCCTCAAACTGACAGTCACTCTAATGACTGACAGGATGGGAGTGCACTTGGGGACCACAAAGCCCATGGGCTATGGACCCCCAAGGAGTCCCATTACCACATCAACCTGTGGAGCTCTGTGCAGTGCACCTTGCTCTGATGGAATTCACTCCATTTGTCCGTGGTCAGGTCGTACAAGTCCAGACAAACAATACCATGACCATGTACTACCTGAAGAGACAGGGCAGAATGCACACCCTTCAGTTGTGTCCGGAGGCCCTCTGCACCTGGACCCTCATGCGCAGCTTGGGTGCTGATCTCCAGGCGATTTCATGTGGCCTGAGCCTTCAACCAGCTATTGGATGCCTTCAGCCAGATGGGTGAGGTGTCTCACGAATGGCCTCTGCATCAGGAGGTGGTGGATCAGTTGTTCTCATGGTGCAGCGGGGCACTGTCTCTACCAGTTTACTTGTTCACCTCCTGGGAGAATGCGAAGCTGAGGCTCTTCTGTGCCTGCCCCCGTTGGTGCAGGACACTGCTGAGGGGATGTCTTCTTCACAATGCTTTGGACCCCAGTCCTCCTTTATGCCTTCCCTCCCTTTCCTCTGATCCACAGAGTGTTGGTCAAGGTGCGGAGGGACAAGGCGTGGATGATTCTGGTAGCCCCAGACTGACCATGCCAGTTTTGGTGCCCAGATCTCCTCGGCCTCAGTAGCAGGCCTCCATGGCACTTGCCTCTACGCCCGGATTTACTTTACAGTCACAGGGAGAAGTTCTTGCACCTGGACCTTCAGTCCCTGTACCTCATGGCCTGTTTCCTGAGTGGTTAGAGTTCCAGGCTTTGGATCTCTCTGAAGAGGTTCTCCATGCGGTGGAGGCCTCCCAGAAAGAGTCAACCCGCCAGTGCTATGCCTTCAAATGAGACATTTTCCATTTGGTGCCTGGGCAGGGAGCTAGGCACCCCCCCAGCCTGCCCCATGGCTAGCATTCTAGATTACCTGTGGTCTCTCTCTCAGTTGGGCCTGAGGTCAGTGACCCTCAAGGTGCACCTGGCAGCTATCTCTGCATACCGGACGTGGGCTGGTATGCCCACGGTGGTGCAGGAGAATGTGGCAGGTTCTTTTCTTCTTTTTTTTTTTTTAAACTTTGTGTTTATTGTTTTAAGTGAAACTTACACACATGCCCTCATACAGGGCCTTAATAATTGCAATCATCGTTATCCCCTGTACTCTGGTACAGTAGGACTGGGGGGTCATCCAAAACTTTAAACTTTTAATTGTCCATTAATGCTAGCCATGTCAGCGGGTTTGGAATGTCTGAAATCAAGTAGAATTACAGAGAAAAGTCCAAAACAGTCACTTGGGATTGCTATTTATCCATGCATACAAAAGTTGTTAATAAATAGTAAGACTTATGCTTTTCATAACTTCCTGCAGACAGCGTTGTACCTTGATATATAACACTGCTTAACTAACCTTCAGGAGCCCAAAGCCAAGGAAAATATTTTAATTTGAACAGGAAACACAGATAAGTAATAAAGTGCACATCAACACAAAACACTATACATCAGCCCCCCCCCCCCCAACAAAGGATAGCACAGAGAGAAAAGAGTGACTTGGGTGAAGTAAGCCCTCTTACAGATCTGAATGACCAGCGGACACATTCAGTCCCCAAACGTTTAACCAGAATCTCTGCCAGGCTTACTGTAAGGGCAGGCAGCTATTGGGGGTGACATTAAAACAAGTCCCTAGTCATTCCGATTGGTGGCCTCAAACTGTAAATGAAGGAAAAGCAGTTTAAGTCAAATGGCGCCCCTGTTCCTTCTCTACAGCTTCCTCCTCCACTGAAACGCTGTCTCTAGAGGTTAACTCCCTCTCCGTTTTCTCCATCCATTGTCCTGCATCTGCCAGATCCATGAACTGCCATGATTTGCCACCATAAGTAATCCTGAGTTTAGCTGGCAGCAAAAAAGAATGCACCACTCACAATGCCTGTAACCTCTGTCAAACTGCTTCAAATCTTTTGAGATGGGAGTGTGTCTTAAAGTAAAGGTCCGGGAAGAGTTTCACATCAAACTCATTGATAGCAAGTGGATAGGCTGCCCTTGCTGCAGATATTAAAATGTCCTGAACATTCACCTCCGTGGTCCACAGAAGAACAGTGCGGGGTAGATTTTGTTAACTGGCCACACTCTAGGGTGGACTCTGTATGCTTGCCTCAGTGATCCCCAGTCAGAATCCTCTGGCATTGGGGTTGATGTTTGCATCCAGTCCTTTAAAAAGGACAGAAGGTTTAGGCCCTCAGCACCTTCTGGTACACCAACCAGTCGACGTTCCCTTCCCGGGCCTCATTCTCTAAGGCCTCAGAGCTGGACGTTTTCCTGAGTAAGCGTGGTGACTGCTGCCTGTGTGGTGATAGATCTGTCACTTTCAGCCACGGTAGTAGACAGTTCAGTGAGTGCTGCATCATGTTTGTGTAGTCAAGCTAGTTTTTTCCTTTTTGGCACCCATCAGTTTGATCGTGGCCAGCATCTGGTGCCATGGAGGGGTGGCTGAATTTTCTGCTGTGTTCTCCACCTCAGGAGAACTCGTGGTTTCTGTGGCCTTGGCCATTTTAGCCATAGCTGTTTTGGAAGGACCTGGCACTAAGTTTTTCTGCTTTCCCATTATAAATTTTATATCGTCTGGTAGCTGTTCACTTTAGGAGTGAGATTCTCTTATCTATTTATAAGTTCCATTGACTTAGCCTACAAAAAATAGCAATTTTGTAGAACTGAAATGCAGATCAGTTATGAAATGTGTTCTGCCAGGAGATTGGCTCTCTAGCACCCGTGGCAGGTTCTTTTTAAGGGCCTTGACCACGTGTCCCCACCAGTGCATGAACCACCACCACCATGGGACTTGTTGCTGGTACTGGTGATGATCATGGGCAAGCCATTTGAACCAATGCACAGGTGTGAGATGTCGCACCTGTCATAGAAGACTGCCTTCTTGATGGCTATCACCTCCACCAGAAGGATCAGCGAGCTCCAGGCGCACTCGGTGGAGTTTCGTATTTTGTGTTCCACATTGACACGGTTGTCTTCTGCCCCAGCCTGAAGTTACTCCCGAAGGTTGTTTTGGAGTTTCACCTTAATCAGGTGATTAACCTCCCAGTATACTTCACCACTGTAACCTCAAAGGCTGAGCACAGGCTCCATACCCTGGACCTGAGGCGAGCACTCTCTTATTACAAGAAGTTCAAAGGTGTAGCTCAGGGTGGGGTTCGTCAGCTCTTCATCACCTATGCTGAAGCCACACCTGACAGACCACCAGCTAAGTGGATGAATGGCAGGTGGATTGTATCCTGCATGGACCTCTGCTTTAGATTGGCTGGTAGGGAGCCTCCCATAGGGCTCATTCCACCAGACATACCACTGCCTCTGTGACTGCTTCCAGGGATGTTCCTATCCAGGAAACCTGCAGGGCTGCTATCTGGAAGTCAGCACACACCTTCATTTCCCGCTACCACATTGACCTTGTCACACTGGGATGCTGGTTTTGAGATCTCAGTTCTCCAATTCCTGTTTGGCCAAGTAGGGGTGTGAGTGTTGCCCCAGACGACTGCAAGAGTCTACTGCAAGAGTATAGCTGGCATATCCACATCCCTAGAACGATGGTTACTTACCTGTAACCATAGTTCCAGGAGTGATATATGGTACACATCCACATAACCCACCTGACTTCCCCTGGCAAGTGGCACACGGATCCCTGCATCCAGCGTACAATATACGAGTTCCTGGGGTGAAGCTGAGGAGTACACCACCCAGGTGGGTTGGAGGAACTTAGGTTGAAGATATTTCGGCTGAATTTAAAGGGAAGGGAAAACTGCAAGAGTGTGGATGTTCACCATATACCACTCCTAGAACTATGGTTACAGGTGTGTAACCCTCATTTTATGTTGCTCAGGCACTTGATATTTAGTCTTTTTTCTTTACTTCGTTTTAGGATGTTGCACCTGGTTGAGCTTCCTTCTATGGTTGCTAATCCCCTACTAAGATTGGTCTGTTTGAATTCCACAAGGGAGATTACACATCTCAGAGTTATGCGCGCCCCCTCCCCCCAGCAAATGTGTTTTGCTCTCGTCGCTGTACACATGTACAGTAAGCTGAATGGGATATTATTTTGCTTGTGGAGCTCACATCTCTGGAGCACCACTCCTGTTCACAATTGCTGGACATCGCTCTATCTCAGAAAGTATGCAACATTTCCCCTTGATCTAAACCCCCCCCACACCCTGTGCTGCTGATAAACAATATCCAGGCCCAACTGCAAAGCCTGTCACAGCCAGAGACATATTCAGTGGTGATTATGGCTGCCTATGATAGTTCCAAAGCACCCAAACACAAAAGTTCTCTTCCTCCTGATGATTCCAGAAAGCTGAATTTGATGGGAAACAGGACTTTTGCTTTCTTGGAAAATTATCAAGCTTACATGATGAAATATCAGAACTGCCTTTGGGTGCCTCCCTGGCTAATAAAATGCTAGAAAGCCAGGACAAAATATTGGCCCAGCAGACCATTGCTAATGGTCAGGAAGCAAGGACATGCCTTTCGAGCTACTTACTTTTCCTTCAGTGACCCCCCCCAAAAAAAATTGTCCAGCAGATGTCCTTAAGGACATATTGCCCTCCTGCCGGAGGAGGTTCATTTGTTAATTTGTTTATTGAAATCTAGGATTACAAATACCTTTGAGCCAAGGCTCTTCTACAAAGGTTCCACGTCAGAGGCAAGTATAAAACAGGGTTGATACACATCAGAAACAGTAGTCTTAGTACGACAATATATAATGATTTGAGACAGGAACAAATAATGACATGATACATAGACAATTCAAGATGGAGATAGACCTATGGAGAGACAGTAATGCCTCGGTGGGGAGGCAAGCAGCACAGAGAACAAGGGGGAAGCAAAGGGAGGAGAACACAAAGATGCAGCCAGAGGCAGTTGTCAGATGAGGGGAGAGGGGGTAAAAGGAGAAGGTGGGTGAAGGGGAGGAGGGGTGGGGGATGGCGGAGAGAGGGGATAGGTGAAGATAGGTGGAGGGGGAGAAGGATAGTAAGTGCAACTGGGGTACGAGCTGCAGGGAGGGGGGAAGTTGAGGAGGTGTCAGCATCTGGACAAGTCAGCTCAAGCATAAGTGTAGCAGTCGCAGGAGCTAGAGGCAATAAGATGAAGCTGTAGGCGAGTTTTAAAGGTACCAATTGTAGGAGCTTTGCATGGGGGATGTGGAACTTTTCCCAGTTTCAGAACAGAACCAAAGCTATTCTTCCCATTACTTTACGCTCTCAAAATGGACTGGGGATCTGAGACCTATACTAGACTTTCAAGGACTGAATCTTTTCATCAAATAAAGTTTCCAGTAATCTCTCTCTGCAGTTCTTCCTCTCCCTATTGCTAAAAGGGGACTGGATGTTTGCCCGGACCAGAAGGATGCATACCTTCATGTAAAAGATACGCAAGCCATGCAGAAAATAACTTATGTTTCATGCCACCAGTTTCATGTCTTAGCCTTTGGCTTATGCTCTGCACTGTGTTTATTTACCAAAGTTTTTGCTGTGATGGCAGCATGTCTTCCCCTATATAAACGAATGGCTGCTGAAAGACCCATCTTGGGAAGCCATAGGCTACACACTGTTTCAGACCTGACAGTTGTTTGACCAAGTGGGTATACTGGACAACGAATCAAAGTCCGTCCTTACCCCTTGCCAGTAGCTCCAATACATAGGTGCACTTCTGGGATGGGTATTTCTGCCCTCCAACTGTGCTACGGCACTGGCGGCCCAGGCATAGCTGGTATCATCAAGCAACTAAGTCTCATCCAGATGCCTTCTAAGGTTAATAGGCCTGATGGCAGCTGCCATACTAACTGTCCCACTTGCTTGCCACCACGTTAAGATCCCTCTGTGCTTCCTCACAGTGCAGTGGGTGCAGCATACCAATGAGTTGAAGTATACAAGTGAACCTCCACTCCATCACTCCCTACTCTGGTGGTTGGACCTCTTCACCCTCAATACAGGGTCCCCATTTTCCAGCCACCCCCCTCCTTGTGATGACTGTGGATGCCTTGTGTTCAGATTGGGGTGCCTATCTAGGCCCTTTCTTAACTCGGGCCAGTGGACATCTCTGAATATAGTTCTGTAAAGTAGCACTCGGGAAACTAGCTGCTCATCTGTACAGACAATATTTCAGTGATGTATTACATCAACTGACAGGGCAGAGTATGTTCGTATGCTCTCTGCAGAGAGGCAGTGACAGTTTGGCCATTTTGAATAAGGTTAAGCATAGAACCTTTTGACTCGCATATGTGGTCCAGGGCTGGGTAAGTTAATAAGTTAGTACTGCGCCAGCCATCAAGTTGGCCAGGCTGCCCATAGCCATCTCACACAGAACAGGCGGCCTCCAGTGCATGGGGTATGCTAATGAGGGCTATCATATTTTACATGCCAGAAGTCACCTGATATGTGTGAGATGACTGTAGATAGCTCGGTCAACATGACAGTCGGCATGAGTCTTTGGAAATTAAATACCTTGTTAAGCAAGAATGGAAGAATTTTACTTCAATGCTAAAAGCAATGATCGGGCATTTTTGCAGCAGCTGCTGCTATTTTTGTAGTATCTGGAGTTTCCGTTTAAGGGGCTTGGGACTGGTGTACTCCTCTGTTATGGTCAATATGGCCGCAGCATCGGATTTGTATGCTCTCACAGAAGGCAGGACAGTGGCTCAGATGGAGGTTTCCCATAAATTCCTAAGAAGTATTGTACTGTTGCACCCCCCAGGTCTGCAATCTGGTTCTGGTGTGGGACTTTAATTTGGTCCTAGAGACCCTGACTGTGCCTGCCTTCGAGCCTGCCGCTACTTGTGATCTGTGTTTCCTCTCTTGGAAGACACTGTTTGTAGTGGATCTGACATCTGCTAGATGCATATCCGAGCTGCAGGCTCTGGTTGCAGAGCCTACTTTTACTATTTTTCACAAGGTTAAGGTCACATTATGTACTAGTCCTCATTTTCTTCTGGAGGTTGTGTCTGAGATGATACTGAATCAGACTACTGACTTTCCTGTTTCTTTTCATCTCCCACAGATAGTGAGTAATGTCATTTATATATGCCAGACACCCACAGGATGCTGTGTGTTGGTGCCTGGATTGTACCAAGGATTTGTAGAAAATCTTCATAATTTTTATAGCTTTTGCCTCCAGGATGGTGGGCTCCACAATTTCAGAACAAGGCTTGTCCAAGTGACTGGCCGGTTGTATTATATTTTGTTACCAGGAGCAGGGTAAGCGGCTTTCTGGTCCCATTAGTGCTCATTCCACGTGTGATGTGCCTACCTTGTTTCCAGTATCAATAGGACTGGCAGTATAGCCTAGAGGTTAGAGTAACGAGCTCTGAATTAGCTTGGTACATCCAACAGACCTGGGTTTGATTCCCCCAACCTCCACTTGCATACTGCGTGATTCAGAGCAATTACTTAACCAACCCAAAACTCCCGGGTCACCCCTGAACATGGGCAGTTGTGCCTAGTGGGCCTTACCCAGTTAGCAAAAAATAAATAAATATTGTGCATTGCTGACATTTGTGCTGCTGGTACTTGGAGTACTTTTCACTACAGTCTGGATACTGTTTCTCATTGATGGACCATCTTTGGCCTTAGTATTCTGCAAGGCCTCCTTACTCAGGATCAGTGGGTCCTGCTGTCAGCTCCTCTGTATTTGTTACTGCTTGGGAATTGCTCCTTGATGTGGCTCAATGGAGGGAGATATCCTTGAAGAAGATAGAATAGTTACCTACCGTTAACAGTAGATCTTTGAGAGAATCTCCTCCATTGAGCCACAGCTCTCCCTCCTTCCCACCTTGTTTGGGTGACAGGTGACAGTACTGCCTGCTCTCCCAAGCAGCTTCTCTTATGATTTCTCAGATGGCATCTGTACTCAGATTGCCCTATCCTCTTCTGTATGCCTGGTTTGATCCATGTTTCTTAGGTCCCTGCTGGTCTGATGATCCTCCAAGCTTGTCTCTGGCAGAAACTGAAGCATACTGAGGATGCCCAAGTTATATAGGAGCCAGTCAAGTGCGCTGATGTGGGGGCTCTCAGCCAGCAAAAATTTATGGGTGTTCTGATGCAGACAACTTATAGTCCTATGATGTTGCTCAAAGGAGGAGAGTCTCACAAAGATCTACTATTATGGTTGGTAACTATTCTTTTGAGAGACTGCTCCCCTCTACTGGGAGGGGAGGCTAGTCTTCTCGGCCTCTGACTGCCGCAGGATGGAGGCCTAGTGGTAGCACAGGCCAGCAAGCAGCTCAAAGGGAGAGGCTGAAGCTCTGCACTGCATGCATGCTTCCAGACGCACATCCTGATGTTTTGTCGTGGCAGGGGAACAAGTGCCAGAAAATGGGACAGTCAGTCCTTTCTTGGCCTGTACCACCACCTGACCAGTGAGGGCATCTGGATATGTGTATTAGGGGGAAGATAGCCCTCACCCACCTAACCCCACCATGGAGGGGCGGGGCAATCCAGGGGAACTTGGCCCCCGTTCAGTCAGTGGAAGCAGATGCTGGTTGCGAGGGATGGGACAACAGGGCTGAGAGCCTTCCCTGACAAAGGAAAAGGCACTGTGGGGAAAAAAAGTAACCAGATTCACAAAAGAGATAAAGTTGCTGATGATGGTAGATTCCAGGCACGAGGACTGAAGTCTGTAGAGAATTAAATGTAGTGAGAGAGTGGGCCAACAAATGGCAAATGCATGTCCATGTGGATAACTGTAAGCTCCTTCATGTAGGCCTCAAATATTCAGGTCAGAAGTACTGTTTAAAATAGGAATCAACTAGCAGCAGCACACCATAAAATCTAGACTTAAGGGAGAATTAGTGAGGTTTTCTGTCATTCTTTCTCTTTAAAGCATTTTTTTTTTATTTCCTAGTGTTGTGTTTCCTTTAGTCTTTCTGTATATCTTGTAAATTTATAGTAAAAAGTATGTTAAATTTAGTATAAATCAGTGACTACTTTGTTTTTAAGAAGCACAGAAACTATATTTTTATAAGGCAATTCCATGTTCCACTACTGGAGAGAACGCTGCCAGATTTGAAAAGTAAAACCTGCATCTTGCACAGAGCAGGTGATGAGGTTTAGCGACTAAGGGGATTCCTATGCCCAGGAGGCCTTGTAGTGTGTGAGCAAGAGCCTGTGGTGGAACCCAAAAGGAGTAGCTCTATAGTTGGAATCAAGTTGGTGGCAGCATGGTTGAGCAAGGGAGCCATTCACAGATCACACAGGCGTCTTGGGGGAGTTACGACAAACTGAACTATTGGTGCTCAGATACGATGGGTAATGTTGAGAAAAACCTCATAACAGCAAGGTTTGATGTTCACCACATATTTCAAATCTGAAAAAAAAGCTAAGTGGTGTATACTGAAAACATGACAAAAGGGGATTTGGTAAGGCAGAAAATGGGTACAGTATTTTCACTGTGAACTGCTTCTTTAACCAGCCTTGACCTTTGTCTCTAGGTGAAGCAAGAAAGTAAACAGCAGGCACAAAACACTAACAGTACACCAGAGAACACAACAGCAGTTATTGATCACGAGGTTGCTTTTCATAAGTGTGTCCTACTTGACAGACTCTTCAGAGAAGAAGAGCAATCCTTTTAAGTTTGTCAGTTTAACATCCATTGGAAAATTAACTTGAAAACTATGACTTGGCTCTGAATCTTCCTGACAGTTGAGTATATTGAGCTGCCATTTCCTGCTTTCTCAGCGACACATTTAAGTGAAGAGTAAGCAAGATTTATTAATCTGAGTTTTATTGACTGACACCAATTCTGTTTCTTGTCTTTTGCTGTTCTGCCTTCAGCAGGATACATATCGGGCCTGCAAAACTCTGATTCACCTTCATGATATCTTGTTGCATGTAACGGTACTGTAGCTTGACTGTGCATTGACTTATTAAAGCAGATAGCATTTTGGTGACTTGTTACACTTGTTTTTTTTTTTTGCATAGTACTGCGAAGTGTATAGATCAGTGCCAAACTGTTTGCAATGAATTTGAGCAACTGTTCACTAGTACTTGAAGGACTGAATGAGAGAGAGAGAAGATACAGAGAGAAAAAGAAATATACTATGCCCTAAAGAACAGGATGTAGTGGCATGGAGATGCATGGGTAGAATAAGTGGGGGAGCCTGCTGTTGCATTACTTGACCTTAGTCTAAGAGGCACAGTCTAAAGCCATGGAGCACTAGGCCGGAGTGGTAGCATGGGTGTAGGAATACATTACTCCATGTACCCCCTGGTGTATGTTTTCATTTTAGGGGAAACAACAAGGCTCTGCACTTCTGTCTTTGTTCCCTGCAGCGGACTCTTTCTGTATTTTCATTCTTGAGTCAAAACTATTGTCTGGTACCCATCCATGACCTCCTCTCCCAGGAAGAAAGACACAGACACCAATCTTGGAGGAAAATGGCCGCAGCCGTGCGTTTATTAATTACAACCAGATTGAGAGCAGTGTGTGCACCCAAGGGGATCTACGGTTCGAGGTTTTAAGGGGCAAGGCTTGGCCAGCTGCCTCCCGTCAGGTGCTGTTAGCCTTGCAGGATAGCTGTAACTGCTGGAGGCAAACCTGGACCCCTCCCCTGGGTCAGGAAGCTCAGTCTCCACCTCCACGCCAACCAGAGTGGGGGGGGCACAAGCCTAGAAGCACCCAGCTCGTCCCCACCCCCTGCGACCATCTGATGTATATTGATCCTCCCGAGACGCCACGCCAACAACATGACTGTGACAATTGATATGCTTTATCCTATTTGCTCTGCCCTTTTTGATGCTCCCACCTCTAGCTCTTTTTTCGCACCCTTTTGGAGGAGGTGAAAAACCTGGAAAACCCTTCTGCAGAGAAAAACCAGGAAAAGCCGCTCCACGACCACTAGTGCGGTCACCCTTGAAGGGTCAAAAGGGGGGCCCTAACACTGCCTGGCCCCCACCACCCTGCTTTTACGAGGGCTGGTGGGTGTTCTTGTGAGAGGGAGAGGAGGAAAGAGGCAGAGCTTCTGGCTACAGGCTCAGTTATCCCGCTCCTCTCCCCCAACAGGACATGACCCCCCCCACCCTTGTGGGAGGCCTAGTGGTCCCTGCGGCCAATCACTGGCCAACTACTGACCTCCGTTGGGACCACCATCTACCTTTACCCTCCTCCTCCTCTTCCTGTGTCCAGGGGAGGATAGCCCCAGACAACTTATGGCTGCTGTCAGCTGTTGCAGCCTCTGTATTGTCTGGTACCCATCCATGACCCCCTTTCCCAGGAAGAAAGACACAGACACCAATCTTGGAGGAAAATGGCTGCAGACATGCATTTATTGATTACAACCAGATTGAGAGCAGCGTGCACACCTGGGAGGATCTATGGCCCGAGGTTGTAAGGGCCAAGGTTTGCCGGCCGCCTCCCGTCAGGCATCATTAGCCTTGCAGGATAGCTGTGCCTGCTGGAGTCTGACCTTGACCCCTCCCCCGGGTCAGGATGCTCAGTCTCCACCTCCATGCCAACCAGAGTGGGGGGGGCATGAGCCTAGGAGCACCCGGCTTGTCCCCGCCCCCACAACCATCCGATATATGTTGATCCTTCCGAGATGCCACAGGACGAACAACGTCCAACCCCCCCCCCCCAAACCGCTGCTCTTCCAACTCCTCCAAGACCCCATCTGCCTTGTCTGTACCATCTCCCCATTTTGGGCCAAGGCTTGCCACAGCTGCCGTACCTTAGGAACACTCCTGTCACTGGCTATGTCTTTTCCAAGGTTCCCCCAGCTCCCTTCCAACCCTGCTCATTCCCCAACCCGACCTTAATGTGGGCCATACATGAAAGGAACCTCCCTCCTCTTCTGACCTGGTAACTACCGGGTCGGCTTGGCCAGGAGAGCAGGTCGAGCACTGGCTATCCCCTCTGGTTCGCTCTTCATGCCCTGTACCGCATGTCCATGGTCTTCCTACTCTTCAGCAAAAACCTCCGGATGACCCCTTCCTTCCAAGCAGCCTCCTGCTCGATATCCTTGCAGCATGAAGGTCTAGTCACCGGCTAGCCTGAACCATCCACTGGGGGACCCTGGAAAACAAAAGTTGTTATTGCAAGTGTGGGCGCACATACCCCAAGAATGCTTGGGACCTCCAATGCCCCAGCGCCTGAATCTGACTATCCGCCCACCCCAGCTTCCTGGCATATGTGGCTGCACCAATTCTAAAGGAATGAGTCCCATACTCCTTCAGGTCCAGTCCTGCCTCTCGGACTGCTTTACCCAAGAGGACCTGAAATTGGTAAGCCATGACTGGAGCCCCATCAGCGTGCCTAATGAAGGCACCACCCCCCCCCCCTTGGCACAGCCTCCAAGAAGGCTCACAGCTTGTCCTGAATCTTCCAGGACACACCAGGTGGAGCCTCACCAGGCACCAATGGCCCTTCCACTCCTGGTCAGTCTTGCTTATCCAGAGCCTCACCCAGGCCCCCCATGCTGCCAGCAGCACATCTTCCTCTTTTAACCCAATGTGCTTGACTCTCTTGGAAGGCTGCATAACCTCCGAGACCCAGAATGCACCACAAAAAGCCAGCAGGAACATAGTGTCGAACATGCGGGCCTCAAACGGGGTCCAACTGACTATAGGTAGGACCCCCCTGATCCTCTCGAGGGTCGCCGGAGTGATTGGGCACCTCATGTCCTGATGAGGGGCGACCGACCTCGTCCACCCCTCGAAAAGTTTCCTCACCTTGAACAGCTTTGTGTGGTCCACCAGCCCCAGGACCCTAGAAACCCAGGACAAGCCAGAGAGGCACCCAGCCACCACCCCCGGTGTCGCCCTCGCCTGTTTAGACTGCATGATGTAGCTACACAGCTGTTGCACCGGGATGGGCCACTCCTCTTGCCATGCTGCCTGTGCCCTTGTAGCTAGGAAGTGTTCAACTCCCTTCCTGTATGTTTCCCTGGTGCTCGGTGCAATGGAGTTACATACTCATTTCCAAATCGAGATGTCACAACCTCCCACAGGAAGGGGGGTACCTCCCGTGGCTGCTGCTCCACCTGCTGGAGCCAGCTCCCAGAATCGTTGCCACTGTGAACGAGACAAAGCATCAGCGATCCAGTTATCGACCCCTGGTATGTGAATGGCCTTAAAGGAGGTATTCAGTAGTGAGCATTTTAGATGGATATTGTCTGTTCACCTTGGTATGTCTAGGATGAGGTTACAATATTGTATTTATAACAATTGCAAACTAATAAAAAATAAAGTACAAAAAAAAAAGTAAGCATTTTAGGGTGAAGATTCGCATCAAGTCCCCCATTAGGCCCTTCGGCCCCAACTGTCTGTTGATCATGTGCACCACCCCCCTGTTGTCCACTTGAAGAGGACCTTACAGTCCCTCAGTTGCACAAACTATAAATGCAGGGTTACCGCTATGGGGAAAAATTCCAGCAACGTGATGTTCCTAAGTAACCCCGGCGCCGCCTCCCATTCTGGTGGCCACTGCCCAGCACACCACTCCCCTTGAAAGTAAGCCCCAAAACCTAAGGATCCGGCTGTATCCGTGAACAGCTACAGCTTGAGGCCTCAACTGTCTGACTGCCAAAGAACCACACCATTGAATTGCTCCAAGAAGTCCTTCCAAATCTGCAGGTCCTCTCAAAAGTCCTCCGTGACCCATAACCTGTGATGTGGCCTGGTGCATCCCCCTCCTAGCTTGGCTGTGCGGCGCAAGAATGTACACCCCATTGGCATGACTCGACACGTGAAGTTGAGGTGCCCCACCAGCTGCTGCAGCTGTCTCAAGGTTACCTTCCTGGCCCCCTCCATGGAATCCAGCAGGCATCTTAGTGCCTTCACCTTGTTACCAGGCAAGCGGCAGAGCCTGTTAATGGTGTTGATTTCAATCCCCAGGAACTCTAGCAAGGGCCTCAACCTTCCCCGGGGCTAAGGGGACTTGAACATCCTTGTAGATCGTCATCAAGGTGGCCAGCGTCCCTGCACACACATCTGACCCATCAACCCCAGTGAACAGAAAGTCACTGAGGTAGTGGACCACGAGTCTGTTACCCAATTGTTTTTCTGTCACCCAGTGAAGGAACCTGCTGAAAGCCTCAAAGACTGAGCAGGCTACCAAACACCCCATATGCATGCAGTTGTCTACATAATACTGCCCCTCGAACTTCATGCCTAGAAGTTCCCTGTCCACCGGGTGGACTGGCAACAGCCTGAATGCGGACTCGATGTACGCCTTAGCCAGGAGTGCTTTAGGTTCCGCCTCCTGCACCACCTGAACTGCTCTATCAAACGAAGCATACTGCACTGCCGTATGCCTTGGGTCACTGTAGTCATTCACTGAGTCCCCTTCTGGATAAGAAAGGTGATTTAACATCCGGAATTCCCCATGCGTTTTCTTGGGCACCTGCCCGATGGGTGATACCTTCTGGGCCGGGCTCGGTGGGGCAGCAAAGGGCCCGCTGATCCTCCCCAGCTGCCTCTCCTTTTCCAATTTCTTCCGGACTACCTGCAGGCAATCCCTGGTGGATTTCAGGTTCTCAGCCTCCTGGCCCTTTCTGGAGCCTGTGTATTGCAACCTGAAACCCGGCGTGAATCCCTTCCGGAGCAGGCTTTTGGATTTCCTATCTGGGTACTGGTCCAACCACCAACTAATTCTGTCCACCTTTACCGGGGTAGGCAGGCCTGTCACCCTGGGGCCTCCCCAACTTTCTGGCTGCTCCTCTAAACCCCCTCCCAGGGGCTGAGGGGAGGAGCACTGGACAAAGGGGTGCTGCCACCCTGCAAGCCATGCATGAGTGTCGAAATGGCACTGAAGCCGGCACATTTCGACTGGTTATATGCATAGCATGCCTGATGTTCCCAGTGGTCCCTTCTGACAGACTGGTGGAGGGGCCTGAGCAGCAAGCCCCTGTTGATGCGCACCACCACCCTCCATGCATAATGTCCACCAGCAATGTCATATCCACTGTCCCCCACCCCTAGGACCTGTCTTCTTGCCGCCGCCTCCTGAATTCCTCATTGTACTTGAGCCAGGCCATCCCACCTTTTCTCCAGTGCATGAGTGTGATCCTATTTTGGTACGTGTAAAGTCCCAGGCCCTGCGCCTTCTCCATCTGCAGTATAGTACCTGCATATATGGGGAAGGCCACTATCCAATTTTCGAAGGTGCGTGGAACCTTAGGTGGATTTTTATCGGCCTCTTACCCTTTGTCCTTCTTGTTGTCCTCCCACTCCCCTGGTCTGTTCAGCAGGGAGAACATGTCTACATACTCCCTATTTCTGATTTGCTGCCTAACCTTCTCAGTGAGGTGGGATCCCAACTGCTTGCCCAGCCCAGCATACAACCTAGGGGCCAGGGGAGGCGGTACTGAGGGAGTTAGCACCCTGAAGGTCGTGGGCACGTCCTGCAACCCTGTTTTTGCCACCATCGCTGCCATAAGGTCCACTAGCTTATCGAGCTTAGCCTCCGCCCCTTCGGCATTGGTAGCCCCTGGCCCCCAACATCCCTCGTTGTCGACCTGTCATTGGAACCAGGGAACCATCCCCCTCCATCTGCCTCCTGTCTGTGCGGGGATTGGCCTCCTCCTCCTAGTGCCACCTCAGTAACCTGCTGCACTTCCCCATCATTCAGCTCTAGTACCCCGGTGACCTGCTTACCTCTAGCTGGCATCCTGGGCACTTTAGCAGGGGGTGCCGCCTTCTCCTTTGCTGGCCGTTTTTGGGCGGTGCTCTCCGCCTGGCCGACGCCGTCGATGGGCCATTCAGTCCTTTCAAGCAGGCTGCCAGCCAGGCTGGTCCTTTCTTCTGGTACATCTGCCACAGTTGCCCTTCCAGTCCCTCCATGGCTCTCTGTAATGGGGTTCTCCACCTTGTAGCCAGCTGGAAAACACTGAACCCCCCCCCCCAACATTATTAGAATTGCCATGCAGTAATCAGTCTAGAGAGATCAGATGGTTTCTCGGCCTCAAGGGATCTCGGGGCCCCTCCACCCTTAGTTTATTACGGCATATGCACGTAGGGCTGTTAATTGCCTACAGCTCAGGGTTTGTTTTTCTTGTTTTTAAAATGGGGGGCCATGGCCAAGCCAATCCCATGATCCCACTCCATGGCCTGCAGAGAGGAGGGGTGGGGCTACTGATTGGCCCTGGACCTATGCCCCTGGTGGCCCCCCACTCGCCCCCAGTCTAGGCTGAGCCTCAAGCGCTTGCTTTAGCCCCACCAGCAATTACCTCTCTCTATATATTGCTGATTATTTTTCCTATCATATTTTTTTTTTTTTTGAGAGAAACAAAATGGGGGTGCAGTTGTGCTTGTGCTCCATCTGGCCACTGCCCCAGTTCGCCAGTGGCTGCTGGCTAGGCTACCCCCTTCCTTGAGTCTCCTCTCTAAATTGCGCAGGAGGAGGTGGGGTGGGGTAGCCTGTGTAACCCTCCAGGACTGCAGATCAGGCCACGCCACCTACCAGTCCCACCCAAGATGGCGCCTAGCCCTCTCTATCATTCCTGTGAGATCTGCAAGGGCTGCCTGCTTGCTGGAGCCCAGATCTCATGGTACTTCCTTGAGCAGCATGAGCTAGCTGCTCGACCAATCCTTGCTTGCCCCTAGGGATGCTGGGACTCGCAGTCCCATAGTGAGCCGCCGCCTTCCCCACTGAAGAAATGGTGTCGGAGCACCAGAGAGGCTGCCACCACTCAGATACGGAGCTCAGAGCGATGTCTCGCTCACCCACCTGCCAGCGGGAACCCGCTTCCGAATTTCCTGGCTCCAGACCACAGCGTTGGATGAGCGGGGTGAGGAGAATGCACTGTATCTGCACTGCTCACTTGGAGGCCCCAGGACTAAATGCGGCGCCTGCGAGTCGGAGCCACCAGCTGCTGCTACCGCAAGGCAGCCCCCCCACTTGCCGCCCGTAGGATGAGGCGCCAACATGGGACAGCGGGAAAGCCAGGATCCATCGCCCAGGTAGGCCCACTTCTATCTGCGGATCGTCGGATCAGCATCCAGGATCATATTTATTTATTTATTTATTTATTTATTGCAGTTGTTTCATCAGAAGAGGCACACTGAATAACAAGATGCTCATCTCCTGGGGGGGGGGGTTACACACGGATATAATACACAGGTTATCAAGTGAACATTTAACAGAAGCAAATAAAAAGCAGCATAAGGATACATGATTGCATGACTATACAAGCAGCGCACATTGAATGCTTAGGATATTATAGTATCAAATAACAATTTTGTGACAAGAAGCAGCAGACAAGATAGATTAGCACAGTAGTAACAGCTGTAAACAACACAGGACATATATCACAGTTATACAGTGTACACAGGGCAAACTAGACCCAGGACATAAGTGCAAGGTTGGGGTTTTATGCCAGCTTCTGTAGCAAGGCTAAGGCCACGGGTCAGGCATTCGGGAGGGGATAGTGGGGCATGGCAGGTTCAGGGACAGGAGCATTTTGTAGTAAGGAAGTTTGCTAGGACGGTAGACAGAGAGTAGGAAGAGGAGGCGTGCCGAATTTGCAGTGGGAGGGCGTCCCAGAGCTTGGGTAGCCTGTGTGAGAAGGCAGCTTGACTGGCAGAGGTCTTCCACCTAGGGACTGAAAGTCGGCAGGTGTCACTGGATCTAAGATAGTGGGAGGAGGTGGGGCATCTGTGAGCAAGGTGGCAAGGTAGGAGGGGATGGACCCAAGCCATAGGTTGGAGACAAATGTAGCACAGTGAGAGATGTGGTGGTTTATGAGGGATGGTAGTGCCAAGGCTCGGTAGAGGTTGCAGCGGTGGGTGAAGGGAGAGGCATCAAGTGCAAAGCGGCAGAAGGCATTATAAAGTGTGTCCAGTTTAGATAGGGTGGACTTCGGGGCTGCACTGTATACAGTGTCGCAGTAGTCGATGGAGGGGAGTATCATCTTCAGGACCAGTTCACGTGGGACTCGGGGAGGGAGGCTGCTGCGGTTCCTATATAGTGCACTGAGCATGGGGCATAGATTTTTTGAGATAGCATCGATGTGGCCAGAGAAGGAGAGATGGCTGTCGAGCCAGACCCCCAAGTAATGGAATGAGGAGACATCTTCAAGTTTTTGGCCATCCAGGGTGGTGAAGTAGGGAAGGGAGGGGAGTCTGGACAGGCGATGTCATGTGCTGAAGGTCATAGTGACAGTTTTTTTTGCATTTAGGGAGAGCTGGTGCAAGCTGAACCATTGCTGTACCTTGTTGAAGTCAGCTTGGAGGTTTGATTGTACCACATCAGGGGCGGCGCCAGAGTAGTAGAGTACAGTATCATCTGCATAAATGTGGATTGAGGAAGTAGAGCAGATGAGTGGCAGGTTGTTTAGGAATATAGAGAACAGAACCGGACCAAGAACTGACCCCTGTGGGACACTGGTTGTTAAGGGAAGGGGGGTGGAGATCGCATTTAAGACTCTAATGGACTGAATTCTGTTAGAGAGATATGATCTGAACCAGTTTGTGGCTGCAACAGAGGCGCCTGATTCAGCGAGACTCGAGAGCAATATGGGGTGGGAGGCGGTGTCGAAGGCTTTTGCAAGGTCGACAAAAACGGCTGAGGTGATCAGTCCACTGTCCATGCCTGTCAGGATAGTGTCTGTAAGCCTCATCAGGGAGAAGGTGGTGGAGTGTCCCTTCCTGAAGCCAGACAGGAATGGCGTGAAGAATTTGGAGTCCGTAAGGAAGGAGGTAAGTTGGGTGAACACAAGGTGCTCTTGTAGTTTTGCTAGAGCTGGGAGGAGGGAGATAGGGCAGTAGTTAGAAGGGGAGGTAGGGGCACCTCCTTTTGGCAGAGGGATGACAATGGCGGGCTTCCATGCATGGGGGATGGCAGCGGCAGCAAAGGATTGGTGTAGGAGTTTGGCAAGCAGAGTTGCTATAGCGGGGGGCAGAGAGGTATAGAAGTTTGGGGTCTAATCCATCTGGGGATTTGCCTTTTGAAGGGTTGAGAGAAATTAATGCATCTAGGGCCTCAGTTGCAGAGATGTCTTTGAAGAAAAAGAAGCGAGGCCTAGTCTGGGTCTTTATGTCTGTAGGCGGTGCGAGAGGTGTAGTGTTGGGCAGGGAAGAGAGGAGGGTGGCAGCACAAGTGGAGAAGTACACATTGAACTCAGTGGCGACTGCTGTGGGCTCTGCTAGGAGAGAGTTATTAACATTTAGCATGGGAGTGGGATTGACAGTCAGTAGGGTAAAAAGGGAGTGAATGACCTTCCAGAATTTTGAGGGTTTATTTAGGTTTGACTGGAGGTTGCTGCTGAAATACTCTGCTTTTGCAAGATGAGTGGCTCTGGTGCACTTGTTACGGAGCATGCGGTATGTGGAGAGGTGTTGTGGGAGGCGTGAGGATTTATGTGTTTTTCAGGCTTTGTCCCGTGCGATTTGACATGCAGTCAGTTCTTGGGTGATCCAAGGTAGGTGGTTTCCTCATACTCTTGTACGATGCAGTGGGGTGTGTGTGTGTGTTCCAGACGCTGAGGAATGTGTTTTTAAAGTGTATGAAAGGCATCATCAATGAAGATCGTAGGAGGGGCAGGGGCCCAGCTTGCTAGCGCAAGGTCATCTAATACAGGGGCTAGATTGAGGGATTTATAGGAGCATTGGACTGCAGATTTAATGGGGGATTTTGGGTGGTGGATTTTACGCACTTAGAAGGTTACGTGGTGGTCGCTGAGGGAGTCAAGAAGAGTACCTGCTTGTTTGACCTGGTGGGGGTGTGTGGTAAGGACCCAGTCGATGAGCAAGTGGTTACCAGATTTTAGGTTAAGCTGGGTGGGCTCAGTAATGATTTGAGAGGTTTAGGGTGGAAATTTCAGTCCTGGTTTTGTTGAGGGCAGGAGCTAGCCAGTTGTAGTTAAGATCGCCCATAATGTAGAGTTCCCCTGTCATGGTTAGGCAGGAGATTTGCTTGAGGAGGTCGGTAACAGCAGAAGCTGGTGTACCAGGTCGGCAGTATATCCAAGCAATGTAGATTGGTAGTGAGAAGGGAAGGACACGCTGAATTAATATTACTTCAAGGACTTTTGGTTCGGACTTAGTCAGGACCACTGAATAGTGCAAGTCCGAGTTTACGTAGATGGCTATTCTGCCGCCTTTAGAGGCTCTATCTTGGCGGGCCATAGTGTAGCCTGGGATAGCGACAGAGGAGTCGTTGATGTTTTTGTTGAGCCAGGTTTCAGACAGGGTGAGAATATCTGGAGCATAGTGGGCGGCAAGAACCTGAAGGGAGTCAAGCTTGTGGACAAGGCTTCTTATATTTAGGTGCAGGAGGTGCAGGCCATGTGGGGGAAGGTCCCCAGAGTGAGGTGAAGAAGAGGCCGATGTTGGAGAGGGGCATGCAGGGTGTAGTATTGGGGCTGGGGTTAGGGTGGATGTCACCTGTTGCAAGGAGCAGGAGAGCGAGAGTTAGGTAGTGAGCGAATAGCTGTATATGACTGACTGCGAGCGGTCATCTCTTAGGTTGATGACGTGTATGAGATGGGCATAGGGGAATAAGTTGAAGAATGACCCAGTGGAGTGATGGGTTAAAAAGAAATGGGCTGGGATGTGTGGCAGAGTGTGTCCATGCTTGGGTAAAAGGGAAGATGGATGCTGGGCTGAAGGGGTGGGAGAGCTCAATGAGGTTTGGCAGGATTTGGGAGGGGGGCATGGGAGAGGTGGGTGGCATGTTGGAAAGGAAGGGAGGGAGAAGAGAATAGGGATGAGCAAGGTCAGGTGGCCTGGTAGAAGGATCATGGCACGGATCAGGTCCTAGGAGGACCCTACTGCTGTTGTTACTTAGCGGGGAAGGTAGGTGCTGTAGTTACTTACTGGAGAAGGTAGAGGGCTGGGATGCGGGAGCAGGGAAATTATAGGGACCTATAAGGACTAGGAACCAATGGGGGAGGAGTGGGAATGAGGGTTTTAGGTAACCAATAAGGAAGTGAGCAGTGCTGCTAGGCTTAATAGCCAGTGAGGGAACGAGTGCTGCTAGACTTACTAACCAATGATGGAGTGAGAGGGAATGTGGGCGGGCAATAGGTGTATTTAATCAGTGGAGGGATGGCCGGCCCGGTGGGGCTGAAGGTTGAGGTGCTGGACGCCACACCTCGTACCAAGCCAACCACCCGGGTTTGGGAACGAGCTGGGGCCGCCAGGGGTCGGCAGGGGAGGGAAGGATCGAGCATCCAGAGGACTGCCTCTTCTCAGGCGTGATTGCGCCGCCTGGAGCGACTCTCTGTGGCTAGATCGCCGATTGTAGCGGCGCAGCATACGCCTGGGGGCAGAGCCATGGCAATTTGTTGCCTTGCTGGCCGGGCTCCGCAGGGAGAGGGAGGGGAAACACGGGGTTAAAAGAGATAAAAACCCCATACCTGGGGATAGATGAAGGCATCTCACCTGCCCAAAGCCCACACTTCCAGTTCTGGGCTATCTCCTCTCCAGGGACCACTTGCGTGCTGGGCACTTTCCCCTATAGATAGAGTGCCCTGTCTGGATAGGGTGGCCCTACCTCTGAAGGGTTCAGACCCGGAGGTGGTGCTTGGTGGCACGAGGGAGAGGGATTAGTCATGGAGGAGGGCAGAGGCTGGGTAGCCCTGAGGTTGCTGGAAGGAGTTCTCCAAGAATGGAGATAAATAAAGTTTAAAAAAAAAAAAAATCAGTGGAGGGGCAGGGGTGGGCGGGAGGGCCAAAATCCTTCTATTGGACACTTGGAAGTTTGCTTAGTTGCAGCTAAATCTGTTTGTAAAAAGTGCCAGACAGCAAAAGAAGGGGAAAAAGTCCTGGTCAATCTGAGCAGGTTTACTGGAAGCGCCCGTGTTCCGATTGGCTGCGCTATCGCCGTACCTTCCAAGGTGCTGCAGGTGGGTGTCCTGGCCTTGGTCAGCGGCTGGCTGGGTGTCGTCCAACCGTGGGGGAGCTGAAGCAGCCCTGTTCAAGGGCAGGCATCTGGAGAGAAGAAAATTAGCAGGGATTAAATAGCGTAGAGGCAGGACAGGTTTAGACTGAGCAATTTAGCAAGACAAAGGAGAGTGAGACTTTTCGGCGCCAAGGCAGAGTGCTTGGATGGGGGGGTAGGGGTGCAGGAGCAAGGAAACATCAGAAGAGCTGTAAGCACTTTAAAACAGTAGTAGAAATTACAGTCCAGCTAATAAAGTTGAAATCCTTATATTAGACACTTGAATTTTGCTTAGTTGCAGCTAAATGTATTTGTAAAAAGCGCCAGGCTGCAAAAGCAGGGGAAAAAGTCCTGACCAATCGGAGTGGGTTTGCTGGAAACGCCCGTGTTCCGATTGGCTGTGCTGTTACCGTACCTACCAAGGAGCTGCAGGCGGGCGTCCTGGCCTCTGTCGGCGGCTGGCTGGGTACCATCCGATCGTGGGGGAGCTGAAGCAGCTGTGTTCAAGGACAGGCAGCTTCCAAGGAGCTGCAAGTGGGCATCCTGGTCTGTCAGTGGCTGGCTGGGTGCCGTCCGACCGTGGAGGAGCTGAAGCAGCCCTGTTCAAGGGCAGGCAGCTTCCAAGGAGCTGCAGGCGGGCGTCCTGATCTCGGTCGGTGGCTGGCTGGGTGCCGTCCGACCGTGGGGGAGCTGAAGCAGCCCTGTTCAAGGGCAGGCAGCTTCCAAGGAGCTGCAGGCAGGCATCCTGGTCACGGTCGGCGGCTGGCTGGGTGCCGTCCGACCATGGGGGGGCTGAAGCAGTCCTGTTCAAGGGCAGGCAGCTTTCAGCTCTGCATTGGTATAACATTTTTTTTTTTTTTTTGAGGAGAGCCATGGAGGCAGAGGGAGGGCACCGGCCCAACGCATGGGTCTAGCAGGCCCCCCTCCATAGCTGGCCCCCAGGTTCTGGAACCCTTCCCAATGAAAGCAGCAGTGTGCTGCAGGAAGTCCTTCCCGACTGTAGAGCCCTGTCTATACTCCGGCAGGATCGTCTCCCAGCTCTGAGATGGTCAGCCCAGTGCTCCCAGGACTGTCCCTATACCCTAGGCCCCAGCTGCCTTACATTAAGTCCCGAGTCCTGCAGCTGGAGCTCTTGCTGATCTTGTTCCTGTGAGAGGGAGAGGAAGAAAGAGGCAGAGCTACTGGTTACAGGCTTAGTTATCCCCCCCCCCACAGGATGTGCCCCACCCCCACCCTTGTGGGAGGCCTGGTGGTCCCTGCTGCCAATCACTGGCCAACTACTGACCCCCCCCTTGGACCACCATCTACTGTTACCCTCCCCCTCCTCTTCCTGTGTCCAGGGGAGGATAGCCCCAGACAAATTATGGCTGTTGCCAGCTTTTGCAGCCTTTGTAAAAGGGTTGGCCACTAAGATTGTCTTTGCATCCTAGGGACCATGTAACAGAACAGATTATGGGGTGGTGTGTGGGTGTCTGTTTATGGTAACAGTTTACCAGTTCATGGGTGGGGACAACAAACAGTGCCATGGTGTGCAATAGTTTTTTTTATAGTGCCAGATATGGCAACAGATATGCTCTGGATGTACACATTTTTTATTGTCTGGCTACACTCCTGAGGGGTAGTAAAAGGAAGAACTAGAGCAGACTTCATAGACTCCTAGGGTCAGATTTTCAAATGTTGTTGAATGCCGCAACCCTGGGTGTGCTGAACATATGGTGCATAGAGCTTGCTGTATTCTCCTGGCGGTGATCGGGTTTTTTATCCTGTGCACCGACTGCTGCAGGTAAGACCAGCGTTTTGTTGGTCTAGCTTGTGGCAATCCCATGTACCTTTTTACGGGGCTTGCGCCAGATATTTGGCGCAGGCTGCCATCAATCGGGTAAACTGTCACAACTATGCCTGACCTCCTAAAATTAAGCGCAGTTGGATACAGGGCTTGAAGCAGGCCCTGTGTCCTCCTTTGAAAATCCATCCCGTAGTCTTTTTCTGCCTGTATAATTTCTCTGTTTTTATGTTGCTGTACCTTTTGATGAATGGGAGGCTTCAGCTGCAAGTGCTGTCAATCACTCCACCTTTACGAGGATGGGATTCATCACTAAACTAATGGTGCAGCATTTCAGTAGCCAGGTATAAAACAAAACCGTTTGCTACTTCACCTCCTCTTTAGCTTGGTTGCGTTATTTCAAGTTAAGTGTGATATTGCAGTTATTTAAGATATTCACAGATTGCCCCCCCATATATTCAAAGTGCTGCTGATTTTGAAATGATGCTATAGCATCTGCCAGTTATTTGGTGACACTCTAATTTTGACTTGCTTTTGGATTTGTGTAGTAAGAACAGGAAACACAAGACAGAAAAGACCAAAATGCATCAGACACCTTTTGTTCTCCAGAGTGCAGACACCATTGTGTGTGTGCTGTTTTTGTTTGTTTTCTTCAACATTTGTCTTCCAGTCTGCTGCTACTTTTAATAGTATTACAAGTTATTGTTATTGTTTAATGGGAAGTGTTATCGTCTAATTCTGTAGACCTTTGCACTGATGAGAGGACAACTGGTGGAAACCTCTAGGGACTTGAGGCTAAGTGATCCTAACTGCCACAGTTCACATAACGCAATTTAGGGGAAATGGTGGGAAGAACACAATTGCGGAGATTCTTGAAGGAGTGCGAATAACATGCTGGAGGTGCATGTCCCGCTGATGTGCAGTGGTTGTATTCACAGCCACCGCATGGCACTCTTCCGCGGCCCTGCCCTCGGTGCACAGAGCCATGCAGGGTGGCTGGGGGCAGCGTAGTGGTCCTAGGCGAATATCCAATGGAGGTGCCTGTCCAGGGTCCTACAGTGGATCCCATGCACTGCGAGTGCGGGTCTGGATGCATGAATGTCGATCACAGGCACTCAGACCCACGCGGACTGCACCAGTTAACCTGTGTGCCCCCCAGCCATGACCATGTGCAGGAGCTCCCATATGGTGCCGAACACCCCCCCTGGCCCTTGTACCTGCTGTTGGTGCCATGGGGGCAGGTGCTGGGGGTGATGGTGCCACAGAGCTGGGGAGGTCCACCAAATGCCGATAGGAACCAGGGGAGCTGTGCTCAGTAGTTGGGGGGCATGGCTGGGGTGCAGTACCAGGCAGGAGGGTGTTGGGGGGTGTCTGCAGGCACGGGGCCAGTGCCCCTATGTGTATGTGGGGAGGTGTTGCCATCACGGGGCCGGGGCGCAGCTGTCATCTGGGGTGTGTGCCACCGGCGGCCAGGGGGGATGGGTGCAGGGGGTCAATCAGGGAAGGAAGGTGGCTTTCTGCCATCGCGGTGGTCCCATTGGACAGGGGCGGCCTGGCGGGTGGGCCCTACGGGGTTTGCCGTTGCCTGTGGCATACAGACAGGGGATCGTGACGCTGGTATGAGTGCCTCAGAAACATGTAGCCTGCTCCCCCCCTCATCCAGCACTCCGCTCCTACGAGAATAGCATGGAGCACGGGCATGCCCCTGCACCACCCCTGCGGGACTCACTGGCTGGACATGGGTAGGTGCACAGCCCCGCCCCTTGGAGAATTTCTGGGCTAGGGGGCGCTGTGGGCTACAGTGTCTGCACGCTCTAGATATGCGGCGCATAGACACTTTGCACCATGGGGAATAGGGCCTAATATACACAAAATCTATCCTTTCATAATTTTTCTCAACTACTAGAATAAACATGTCCGGCTGCTGCATGCAGCTGTGGTACATGGTACCACGCTGTGAGTCAGTCCCACTAACACAGTTCTTATACTGCACTTTAGGAGATGAACTTTAGTGCCCAGAAATTCTCAGTCTAATAAATTCTTCTGTCTGGAAATTTTCACACAAGGAAATGAAATGAGATGGGTTCCCATAATTAATATGCTGCTTCTACTCTGTGCAAGTCTTCCACCACAGCATCTGTGCAGTGAACTGCAGTGGCCAGAAATTCTGGATATTTTCTCATAACGCCTGTTTGGGCACAGATTCGGATGATGAGCTTTGAGTATTGCTATATGTCTTACCAGCAAAGGTAAGAAAGTATTTTTTTTTTTTTTTGTCTGTGTGTGGGGAAGCGGGAGTGGAAACGGTCTATTTCTAACCATCTTTGGTCCTTTTTATCTCTTTTCTTGTATTTGTATCTGATGAAATCCTGTTCCTGCATAGATCCATCCCGGATCTGGTTATTTAATTTAGCAGTGTTTCCTGTCAAGGAAGGTAAGTATTCTTTCCCCACTATTTTTTTTTCAATTTCTTAAATGTTAGTCATATATCACACTTTCTTTTTTTTTTTTTTCCACGCTCCTGTATTCATGCTGGATGCAGAGGATGGGTTGACTTCAGTAAGACCACACACAGTGGTAGAGAAGCAAGAGGAGGAGGCAGTTAGAGTTTGAGTCTGCAACACTGACTACATCAGTGATTTGGTGGGGAAGATGGTGATGGCTTGTTTGCTGGAGGATGAGGTGTTCGTGACAGAATGGAAATAAGACCTGTGGATACAAGATAGAAATTACTTAGACTCTAGTACATTTTCTGTTGTGTCACACCTGTGAAAGGAAACCAAAAATGGAAAAAAAAAAAAGTTTTGAAAAGAATACATGCTGTCACATTGGTGACTGTCATGCCTTGAAATGGCACATAGGTGCACCAGACAGAGGAGGTGGAGAAGTCTCGTTTGCTGAATGAGAAGGTAGCAGGACTGGAGATCTGTGAAGAGAAGACAAAATTATTTACACTCTGCTCAATTAACCACTGTGGGTAATGGCATGGATGGTATATCCGTTGTCCATGCCTATTCTTACTAGTTACATGTGAAGAGAAGTGATGTAGCCGGACTTGACCACTGTGCACCTGTGAAAGAAAACATTTTAAATAAAACATAAAAAAAAAATAATTATGTAATGATACTTACCATCAAATTAGTGAGGGCCATGCCATGTACTGGCACAGTGGTGCTACAGGAGAGGGTTGGTGAAAGAAGAGGCAGCTTAAGTTGGTGCCTTGCATGCTGTCTGGCTTTGCGACTGGCTTGCCAGTTGTCCCTGTGAATAGTCAAATCTGCAGTGAGATGGAGACAAAAGGAAAGAAACACATTTTAATGTCTTGCAAGCAAGGTGGAGGTCCATCCTGAGCAAGGATGGACTTGCCACCAGCAGTCAGGATAAGGAGTGTGAATATAACTAAGCATCACGGCAGACAAATTTGGGCCTTGCTGGACCGTAGGTCTTGCAATCCTGATGGGCTAGTTGGTTGGAGGCTTGACTTGTGGGCTAGCTGGAGGTCTGCCTTGCAATGGCTTTTACTCAGGCTTAAGAGTCCTTGGTATGGATGCATGTGGTGGAGGTAGCGTTAACCTGTGGTGTAAGTGGATGTAGAAGACACAAGCAGGCCAGAGGAAGGGGAGAAGGTGTCAGAAAGCATAGAAGAGCCAGGAGCAGTTATAAAACTTGCAAGTAGCATTTTATTATTTTAAAATTGTGCAGGATGGCAAGCCGGCCCGCCGGCGCAGCAGTAGCACTACTGCTAGCGACCTGGGTTCAGGAACGAGCCTGGGAGCTGGAGTGCCGGCTGGGGGAGGGGGGAGGCTTGAGCGTCCACGAATGGCTCAAGCGTCCACGGACGGCTCCCCTCCCCCGGAAGGGATGGGAGGACAAGGCTTGGTGCATGGCTGACCTCTGGTGGATGTCAGAGGTGCAGCCATTGCCAGCCTTAAAGAGAAGGAAGGGGTGTGACGGACATCGGCATTCACGCCTTGCCGTCTGGATGCAGTCATGCCCCAGAAAACAGAAAAATCAGCTCTCTACACTTCAGGTAGATGGAGCGCGGGCATAGATCCCCAACTTCTTCCTCTGCAGTGGCCTGACGAGATTCTAAGATTCGGGGTGTACGAGCCCCACCTTGTCCCTGCCTGGGGGGGGGACAACCATGACTTGATGGGGGAGCACCGAGCGGTAAGAGGGGGACAGATGCCTTGGTGATGCCCGAGGAAGCGGAGTGTAGGGGGGCTAGGGAAGGAGAGTAAAAACAGAAATATGAAAAAAAAAATTGTGCAGGATGTCTTTTATACAGGCAGTTTAAATAAAACAAAGTCCTTCTTCTGTGGGTATCTCTAATTCTAAATTTCAGTCTCTCTCTCTCTCTCTCTCACCAACAAAAATTGCTCTCTTTTTATAAGCAGTTTTTGCCTGGCAGTTAATTTCTGCATCCTGAACTCATTAAGAGACATCGTGTTGCTCACAAAATGTATCAGAGTTCTTGTCAGTTTCTTTCCTGGCCAGGCTTGCAAACAGAACACTGCAACCCAAGAGTTCTAAATAGCATTTCGCAATCATTTCAACAATATAACTAATACACATTTTCAAACCAAAGAAACCAGTTTCAGATAAAGATCCACATATATGTTTGTAACTTTTTATAAGCAAGGGGAAGAAAAGATGGAAACGGCAAGAAACAGCAAGTGAAGGCCGGGAGATAGAGGGAGGGGGAGAATCTTGAGATTGCCAGAGTGATAAGTTCCTAGGTCTCATAAGAAAATGTAATTGCACAATCAGACAAGAGACTGAAAAGGAGAGGATAGAACAGATCTTGCTTTTAACTTTTTCTGCGTAACAAACGGGACAAGGTCTTATTTAACCCTGTCACAGTGGTGTCCTGCTTGCTGGAGGATGCATGGTCTGCATAGCTGGTAACAGCATTTATGTTGGCTTAAAGGCTTGTTCATATGGCCAGATCTGAGCCACTGGTGGTGGTGGTGCACAGCAGCCAGGTCGATGCTGCTGGGCATGTCTGAATGCAGCCGTTTTGCGTTTTCCAGTTGCGTTTCATTGCAATGATGATCCCTCTTTTCTTGGGATCAGGGTTTGTGGTGCATGTGTTTAGCATTGTTCTAGTCGGCTGTGTGAACAGCCGGCACCACACACAATGATGCCTCAGGCTTTCAGCAGAAGGGTCAAGGATGGGTTGTCAGACCCAAGCTCAGTTTGTACATGAAACACAGCTGAACTCTGGGAAAGTAGCTCTTTTTGTAAACCGAGGACTAAAACTTGGAGAAAACAGAGTCTCGCATTTGAGCCATGACACTGGGCATGTGTGTATGCATATGCATACAGAGAAACAGAGAAACAAAGAATTTGATGGCAGATAAGGACTGCTTGGCCCACCTAGTCTGCCCATTTCCCTACCTAATGGATAAGCTGCAGATCCTAGTTAACCAACAGTCTATTTCCTCCTACCCCTCCCAAGAGAATTGTCTTATGTCTGCCCCATGCATTCTTGGTTCCCCCACTGTTTTTGACTCCAATACCTCCTTAGGAAGGCCTTTCCATGTATCCACAACCCTCTCTGCGAAAAAAAACTTCCTCACATTACCTCTGAGCCATCCCCCCCATCTTCAGATTGTGCCCCCTTGTTCTTGCACAACTCTTTTTCTGAAAGATGCTACCCTCTTGGACTTTGTTGATTCCCTTGAGGTACTTGAAAGTTTCTATCGTGCCCACCCCCCTCCTTTCCTTGAGGGTATACATATTAAGCTCCTTTAATCTGTCTTTGTATGTCTTCTAGTGCAGACTCTGCATGTATGCCTAGTGTCACGGCTCGACTCTGAGACCGTGTTTTCTCCAAGTTTTAGCCCTCAGTTTACAAAAAGAACCACTTTCCCAAGTTCAGCTATGTTTGAAGTACAAAAAACAACCTTTCAGCTGAAGTTGAGTCTGACAACCCAGCCTCACAATGTCACCCACCCCAACTGCAGTGCACTCCCCCCACCCACTGGAACCCTTCTCCATGGCAGAATTGGTGCTCCACAGCCAGGCTGTCCGAACGCTGCTCCACAGCATTTCAGAATGGACTAGCGGCAATGATTTATATGGCCGTGATTTAATTCTTGCCATGTGAACGAGCCCTAAGAGTCTGTTTCTCTTAGTCTGGATGCATGTGGCGGAGGCAGCGGTGGCCCATGTTGTTGGTGGATGTAGAGGACATAAATATTCCAGAGGAGGTGGTGTTTTGATCAGTGGTGGGTCTAGCAGGGGGCAGAGGGTGTGACTGCACCCCCATTCAGAATGGTGAAACTTGTCCTATGCAGCCACGACTGCAAACTTACTTTGAAGTGGTACTGTTATAGATCACACCTTTTCAGAGTACTGCACCAATAAGAATAGATCCCCACCCCAGCCCAGAGTAGCAGGCTCCAAAATAATTGCTCGAATTAACACCTAATGTCTGCTTGCCCAGAATGTGGCACAATCTTTGCTGACTGGCTTTGAAGTCCGTAGGTTGGCAATGTGCACTTTGCAGCAGTAATACACATCTGTCTGGTACGCTTAAGTTAAACTGCCCAAACAAAGAGAATATGGGGCATAAATTATGGTATATAGCAGGCATCAGTCCCCTGTGTTTGTTCTACCCAACACCAATCTAGGCTGCTACTGTACTGAGAGGACTGACCAACTCAGCTGAGAACAAAGATGACTGAAAGTTCACCATGGCCGTGTACTGCCACTCTGCAGCTCATACTGTACCGAGAACTGGCCTGACCCAGAGAATAAGGCTTAGTTTGCCTCACCATGTGCTGACACGCTGCACCTGTGCCATCCTCCACACCACCATGACCATGACCATCACCACTCGCCGCTGCACTGTCTTGTCTGCACTTGTTCACATACAGTGCCATCTGTGCCCACCACCCAGTGCCCAGCTGCACTTTTTTGTGCCAGGCAAAGCAAGTCATCCTAATCATCAGCGGTGGATCTACACCAGGGCACAACAGTGCACATGCCCTGGTAGACAAATGTGCCCTGGTTGGTACCCTGTGTGGTGCAGAGCTACTCCATAGTTACAGTGTATCAGTGCCCTTGCTGACATCTGTTGTGCCCCACCTGGGCCCTGGTAACCAATAATGGCTAGAGCAGCTACTGCCGATCATGCCAAAAAGATGAGAGGCAGAATTTGGAAAAATACCGAACAGCAGAGGTTGTTGGACCGTGTCCCGATGGACAGTTTGCTGGCTGTGAGCCTAGGTTAGTACAGAGTCAAGAAGTGTTGAGTAGTAGTGCTCAGTAAATTTACCTAATTGCTAACTACAGACCTATCTTGAACCTTCCCTTTATAGGAAAAGTTATTGAGAAAGTAGTGGCAATCCAGTTGGAGAACCATTTGACCATCCGTAATGTCAATGAACCTCTCCAGTATGGTTTTCGTAAGAGGCATAGTACTGAGACTGCTCTGGTTCGAGTACTCAATGATCTCCTGATGGTGAGAGATTGGAGAAACAGTTCATTCTGGTACTCCTTGATCTCTCCTCAGCTTTTGACACTGTAGACCATGGGGTGTTGCCCGTTCATCTGCGGTCCATCTGTGGCCTGTTTAGTACAGTGCTCAGATGGTTTACATCTTTCCTAACTGGTAGAATGCAGTCTCGTGTCTGGGATTTTTTCTTCTGACCCTTTGTCTCTGTCTTGTGGGGTTCCCCAGGGCTCGGTGCTATCCCCCATGTTGTTTGCAGTGTATATGCTACCCCTCGGAGACATTGTAAGACATTGGTATGGGCTGAGGTTTCACTGCTATGCTGAAGATACCCAGCTCTACTTGTCTTTTACCCCTGACCAGGTTAGTGCTCTCTCAGTATTTAATAACTGCCTTGCTGAAATCCAAGACTGGATGAATTCGAGCTGGTTAAGGTTGAACGCGGGAAAGACTGAGGTTATGGTTGTGGACCCAGGTCGCAGGATTGAGGGGTTGAGGACTGATCAGCCCTCGGGATTATTTCGGGGGGGGGGCGTTCAGATCCTCATTACCTCAGAATGGGTGCATGACTTGGGAGTGGTGCTTGACGACAGGCTGACCCTTCATTATCAGGTGTCGGCAGTCATTAAGTCAGTCTTTTACCATCTTAGGAACATTGCCAGGGTCAAACACCTTGTTCCGTCCAGCTATCTGCCTGTGTTGGTCCACGCCTTTGTGACCTCTCGCCTTGACTATTGCAACTCCCTGTACTTGGGGCTTTCTGGGATTGATATCTGCCGCTTGCAGCTAGTGCAGAACACTGCTGCTCGATTGCTGACAGGGGTATCTAGGAGGTCGCATATTACCCCTGTCTTGTGCGACCTGCACTGGCTGCCGATTCAGTGGCGGATCACCTTTAAGATAGGTTTATTGACGTACAAAGCCCTACATGGACTTGGTCCCGACTACTTGAAAGAGCTTCTGATTCCTTACACACTTGTGCGACAGCTCCGCTCGGCTGATGAGGGGTTGCTGCAGATTCCAAGGGCTAGCTTGAAATCTTCTGGGGCCCGTGCTTTTATGTTTGCGGCCCCTACCCTCAGGAATTCTCTGCCCCGTCAGCTTCGAGAATGCACAACCGTGGGGAGCTTTAAACAGGCACTAGAGACCTTTTTGTGGAGTGAGGCATTTTATGATCTCTCATGATTTTATTGATGGTTTATTTTAATTGTAATATTTTTATGGAATTCCGTTTTAAAATTGTGAAGTGCCTTGGTATTGGAAAGGCGCTCAATAAATAAAGTTTATTATATTATTATTATTAATTTGTAATAATGTATGAGAACTCTTGCCTCTGTGTCAGGTTTGTGTTTGCAGACAATTATAAACTGCAATTTACTGAATTCAGCCAGGCAGACATTGAAATTTGAATTGAGGGGCACATGCATGACCTGGAGAGGACTACGGATTGCAGACTTTGCAGGTACTGGCCGGGAATGGAGAATATAACATATTTTGAATTAGTTGTTTTGTCATACTTCGACCCTAGCAACATACCCCAAAAAAAATGGCACTTTGTCTATACATTAGATATAGTGCAGTGAGTTTTATTTGAAGTGCAGAAGAAAATCAACCAGTACATGCTTACCATAAAAACAAAAACAAAAACTTTTAATTATTTTTTTTCTTTGTGATGGTAAGCATTGCAGCATATACTAGCTTGTTTTCTTTGTATAAAAACACAAAAAACTTTGCACTATATATTGTGCATAGTGCTGTTTTTTTTTTGGGGGGGGGGTGGGTTGCTGTGTGCAGGATCCTTTTCTGTTTGTTTACCCTACACCAGTGTCTCCAGGTGCTGAGTGCTATGACCTCTGTTTTTTAATGTTATCAGATTCCCAGAATTTCCTTGCTTGCCTTCTTCATATTAAGTGTGTGGTGTGTGTGGGGGGGGAATGGGGAGCGTGCACACATCCTGTTTTTTTCAGTGTTAATATTGTATTTTAGAAACAGCTGGCCTAGGTGCTCTTCATTATGCTTTCTTTCCCTTGTAAGTGTTGGATGGAATGCTGGAACTGACTTCAGAATGGGGGAGTATGATACTTAATATACTGTAGCAGCTTGGGGCTGCTCCAGTATAAGATATACTGTAGCTACAGGGTGTGGGGCTTAGCTCCAGTTTGTCTATACTGTAGCAGCATTGGTAGCCCACTACTGGATATATTGTCGTAGCTGGGGGTACTCCAATATAAAATAAACTTTACAGCTAGGGTGCTCCAATATTGTATGTATTTTAGGTGCGAAGTGGGGGTGGGGTTCACGACTCCAGTGTTGACTATACTGTACAGTAGCAGCATGGGTAATCCACTGTTGGATATATTGTTGCAGCTAGGGGTACTCCAGTATTGGATATACTGTAGCTGCGTGGTGGGGGTGGAGGCAGTTGACTCCAGTGGTGGTTGGATGAAGACACAGAAGGCGAGACAAGTTCTTTTAAAATGTCCAATAGGGCAGTGCACTTTATTAAAGAAGGACTTCAAACACTTGGCAATACCGTAAACAGTTCAACAGTGCAAATCTGGAACTTATGTGTTGCTCATACTGATTGAGGGTGATCTTCAGCAACTGTAATATAACTTGGCTTATAGGGCTGTCAGTTCCCACTCAGCCAGTAGGCTCACAGGGACAAATCCAGTGCCTGAGGGTGGTCCTACTTGTACCTGCAATTTTGCAGCCAATACTTCAGGAAGAAAAATCACCCCTCTAGCTGCTCAACTCGGCTCTGGTTCTAAACATCCTAGCCTTGACTAGCACTACCACGGGTCAGTCTTTCTGAGACTACTTCCAGCATCAACTACTCCCCTCTTGCATCAGCCAGTTTCACTCCTACTGAGGACTGCTTCTTCCACAGTTCAGATCTTATCTCATGGACACCACTGCAGTCCTGCTTAGTAGCACTTTCAGGAACTCTGAACGCTTCTGCTGGCACAACCTCAGGCTCTCCTTTCTGAACTTCCTCTGGCATTCTCTGAACTGTCTGCTCCAGATGCATAATCCTCACCAGTATACCATTGATGGTCTCTTCCATAACCATAAATTGTGCCTCCAACCGATCACAGGTTTTGGTCAATACTAGCACTGCTGCCATGGTTACTTTCAGCATCTGTTTATCTGTCATTGTCTTGTCTGGGTGACTTAGCTTCACAGCAACTTCCATTTTATCCTTTGTGCTCTCTGCTAACCGTTTCTTGTGTCTAAAGCATCTTTTTTTGGGGGACATCTCACCTCCTGAGCCTTTGTGCCTTGGTCAGACACTGGTGAAACATCCCACTTCTGATACCATATGTGAGAGGGCGGGTTGGATGAAGACAGAGAAGGTGAGGCAAGTTCTTTTAAAATGTCCCGTAGGACAGTGCACTTTATTACAGAAGGACTTCACATACTTGGCGATACCATAAACAGTTCAACAGTGCAAATCTGGAACGTCTGTGTTGCTCATACTTGGTTGACTAGTCAGGATGATCTTCAGCAACTGTAATAAAACTTGGCTTATAGGGCTGTTGGTTCCCTCTCAGCCAGTAGGCTCACAGGGACAAATCCAGTGCCTGAGGGTGGTCCTTGAGGTTGCCCTAATGTTCCCAAATCCGTTCAACTTTCGTCTCTCTATTTTATTTGCTGTGTCTCACCTAGGCAGACACACAGCAGTTTCCTTTATATAACAAACTCAAATGCATTTTTTTTTCTGTTACCACATTACCTGCCTGATGTTAAAGCTAATACAGAGTGGTTTATGCTCCTGGGTCATTCTGCCTGATGTTATAAAGTCAGCGATAGAAAGATAAAGAAACAGCTTAAGTGCGTAACCACCTGACTAATAATGTCTTGTGTAGCAGAGTATATAAACTGACCACCATGGGTGAAATTCAGATAGGTGGGCCAGTCTGTTGCTGTCCTCAGAGAGAGAAGGTGTGTGTTTTCCACACTGTACTGAGTTTAAAGCTAAGTTAAGACCAGAAAGGAGTCTTTAGGAAGTGGTATGGCTGAAGAAAGCTATAACGGGCTACATAGGTGTGCTGAATTAACATCATCTTTTCTGTAGAGATTTATTTTGTTGTTTCAAGTTTCTACAAAAATAACATGCTAAATGCATATGCGTTTTTTAAGCACCTAATGTTTTGTCTGCCTGTTTCTGTGAAATCCCACACCCTACGACAGTCCAGTACTGGATATGCTGTAGCAACTGGAAAGTTAGTAAATTATTTTGTTCTGATTGTGCTATTTTGTTCAGATAGTAGGGGAGGAGCAAAATATATATTTTTCACAACCTATATAAAGTCAGATATACAAACTGGTCCTGGAATGTAAATGTAAAATAATAAAAGAACATCCATGAAAAGAAAAGCTCCATCTGCATGTGGGAGAGAGGGCTTCTGAGTGGTGTAATTAGACTAGGCATATCTTGTAATTGGGGGAAGGGGTTGGAGGTGGCGGCACTTGAGAGGTTTGCTAATGGGCCTTTCATCTAGATGGAATATTGACAAATCAGCTCTGTCTGAAGAAAACAGAAAGTCTTTATTTGAAAAAGATACTGCTTTACTTCCTCCATAACTGTGACCCTAAATCCCTCACCCTCCCTTACATGAAATGTTTTGCAGGCCAAACTGCATTCTCCTTCAGGTTCCCTAAATGCTGGTCTTCCCTTCCTTCCGCTATCTGCTCTGCTTCCATCTTCAGATCCCACCCCCGACTTTTCTACTTCCTCCTGTAACTGCCCCTCACTGCACTGTGACCTGGCATCCATACCCCTTCATTCTCCCTTCCTGGAACCATCTTTTCTTTTTTTTTTTTTTTTTAACAATTCTCTCTCCGGAGACCTAGGGCATCTCTCCAGGGTACCTGCTGGATCCTGCCTGTACTCCCCACCTGAAACCCCCAACCTTGGACTCCTCCAACTCCACAGCTTGTCCAGCACCCCCGGATTACCCCCCAGGGGACAGCCTGCCAACCCTTGGTGGCCTTTTCTGGAATTAGAGGGACAGGTGTGGAGTCGGTCAGGATGAGATCCAGGTAGGCAGGTCCAGCTACGGGGATGTGGGCAATTCACTGGGCCCCCTTTGCCTCCGCTAGGCCACCAGGGTATTTCTTGGAAGTTTCCCCGGAGCATGGTTGTGCAGTGACGGCAGTGCATACAAGTTCAGCCATCTGCCGCCACTCCTGCCCGACATTGCGTCGAGCCACACCTCTTTTAGTGTCCTCAGTCTCCATTAGGGGTTGCTCTGAAGTGAGGCTTGCCCGGATTCATCCCCAGCAAGGGTGAGCAGTCCTTCGGACGCTCAGTCCCTTCCCTCCCCTGCCAACCCGAGTCCGTTCCTGAACCCGTGTCACTGGCATGGCGCGAAGTGTGGCATCCAGCACTTCAACCCTCAGCGCCACTGGGCTGGATCCTTCCTGGCACCATCTTATCTGGGTTTCTGCACATGATATGTACCAATTCTATTATCAAATATATTTCCTTTGGTCATAACTATTGAATGTTTATTATATTAGACTTGTCAACCAACTGTATCTTGCCATTTTTATAATTATATTTGTTATCCTATTAATTGCACATTGTCAAGTTTTGCTGTACGTCGCCCACCCCGGGACGCATCAGGAAATGAGATGTTATCAACTCAGTATGTCATTTCTGTTAAATCTTTGAAATAACAGTACAAGTACACAATTTATGGATTACATGAATAAATTATATGTTTGAAACCAGAGACTTGTAATTTGTTTTCTGCATTAAAAATATAATAAAACAACTTCTGGTGACATCAGCAGAGCGATGCCGGCTTAACTTGCCTTGCTCTTAAGCCCCACGACTAATCTAAAGGCATCCATCAGCAAATCAGTATGCAATCACCCTCAAAATCCACAATATCAAGGCTATTACTCACCAAGAACGTTCATACACCGGTACAAAAGCTGCAGCAAATGTTACAGATGGAAAAATCTGCTGTAATGTGTGAGCCCAGGAAAGATGAGGCCCGAACAGTGCTCCTGACCATGTCGGAGGAAGACTGCATGCAATTGGTGGCACCAGTCTTACAAACCACCAAGACGGTATCCAAAATAGACGCCTCACTCACAGAATTAAAGGCAGATATTAGTAAAGTTGAACACAGAGACGATCAGCTGGAGCTCGGCTTAATAAATGTCTCGGAACAAGCATGATAGACTCATATTGTTCCTCCTAGCCCGGGAAAGAGAGTTAACGGCCAAGATGGACAATCTGGAGGGAAGGAGCAGACACCAGAATATAAGGGTGTATGGAGTGCCAGAGGGAGCGGAGTCTGGCTCCAAAGACATGATTTCGTACCTTCAAAAAGTTCTCAGAGACTCACTTAAACTTCCACCAGATTTCGACATTGCCATGGACAGGGCCCACCGCTCACTAGTACAGTGGCCCAACAATCCGGGCGCCCGTCCCAGGTCTATCATAGCTAAAATTATATTGTACAGTACGAAGGAGGAGATCCTCTGGAGGGCCTGGAAGATGCAAGCCATTACGTTCGGAAGGGCACTGCATTACTATTGATAATGACTACACTAACATGGAGCAGGAGAGTAGACGTGCCATGTGGCCCATTCTGAAGTGGCTGAGAGCCAAAAACATTAAAGTTCAAATACTCTACCCAGCTCGTTTATGTGTGGAGATGGGACAGGGCACCAAAGTGTATCAAGATCTGGTCGCAGCAGCCCGATTCCGGGAGGGTATGGGCATCGCGGTCCCCCATCTGGTGAAAGAGCGCCTCGAGATGGAGCTATTACAGTTGGCCTGAGTGGTGGCATGAAAAGGTGCTCCAGAACAACAGCACACCCGCTCAACGCAAGCTACAACATTGAGAGTGGACATCTGCACTACCCTGAAGAAATATGGATTCCCTATCCTCATTGATGGAATTACTTTGAGGGACAGGCGGGACCTGGCTGACCCCCGGGAGGAGATGGAATGTGAAGCGAGGGACCTGGGACAGTGACTCTGCTTTGATTCAAGGCCCCTAGAATTCTGCGGCCACAGAATTTTGCGAAGAACTTGCAATCTACCACAGAACTTCTGCGGTGCCACAGAATTCACTCTTCTTGGTGATTTTTTATTAATATTTCTGTTTATCCATAGAATCTGGTTCCCTTCCCCCCTTTTTATATCCAACCCCCCCCATATGTTCAGAATGTGATGTTATCATTGCTATAACATCATACATTAGCTAATGAAATGGCTGCATTCTGCAACAGAAATGAACAGTCACTTATCTACCACAGCTCCCACTGCCAGAGACGGTGGCACAGCACATCATGCATGGTGATATTTGCTCAACCTGCACTACAGCCTAATACAATTTTCAGTCTTACATTGTTGCACTAGGGCCAACTTAAACAAAACCTCATCAATAGCACAGACCTGTTAAGCCCATACTTCACTTTGTACAAACCTATTTGTGCCTTTAAGGTATAGAGACACTATCTGAAATTAATAACTGGTAAAATGAATTTAACTGTCTAAATGTTCAAGAAAAATAAAGTAATTATGCCCAGAAAAGTGAAATATAATAATGTGTAGACCTGTTGAAAGAATAGATCTATTAAATAAATAATTGCACTGTACGGATTTTTGCCAGGGTTATTGATTACATATTATCATTGGTTGATAGAATCACCTTAAAATTACTGCGAAATGTTGTGTTGCAGGGACAGCTGTTGGGCCAGAGGGTAGCATGCTGTGTTTCCGTGCCGGCAATTCAGGTTCAGAGATTAGGTCTGGGAGCTGGCTGGGCAGCACAAGGATTGGTGGAACACATCACTGCTCGGAGCCTGGGAAGGTATGGTGCAGTGTTCTATCACATGGTGATCACATTGTGATGGGCTGGAGAGCTCTATCTCACAATTGCTTCACATGCATGTCATGGCCTGATGGTGTTACGCAGTGTGTCAGGGAAAGCAGGCTGACATGAAAAATGAGTTTTGCAATAACTCCTCTTCCATTTCCAGTGGGACCTGTATGAATGAGGATGCAAGTTCATGGAAATTAAAAAAAAAAAAAATACACACACACAGTATCTCTGTCTCTCTCACCACACACATATGCATATTTGTATGTATGTTACAGATTGTAGATAAATATATAAGTGATACACAGTGGGAACCTCATGAGTGGTGTAGAAAGCACATACAAATATATAAGTGACAGACAGTGGAAACCTCATTAGTGGGATAGATAGCATGCATATAGAAATACCTTATTTATCACATAAAATCCCCTCTGCATATGTCATTTATGCAACAGGCTAGGACCTTAAGGGAGAGACATTTGTTTTGCTATTTTAGGCATAAAATTATTTTTATAAGTCTGTTATTTTTTGAACTAGTGTTACTGTGCGTTCCACCTTCCTGATTGCTATAACTACTGCCATGAAAGTGAAGTCGGGATGACAAGCTGACACTGTGATGTGGTAGGTGAGTTGTGTCATAGAACTCGCAGAAATTACAAACCACCACCGAAGAAGTTCTGCGGCAAATGGTAGTCTTGCCACAGAACTTGGTCCCACTGTTCCACAGAAAAGTAGGGGCCCTGTAAATTATATTCAAACTGTTTAATAGTACTGGGCATGATTTGTAGCAGGAATAGCTACATTTATAAATACAACAGCAATAGCTGAAATGGGGGAAAGGATTTTGAATGAACACATTGGGTGAAAGGGGGAGACTCTACTCTAGCGGCTATGACCGTCAGTGGTCGAATCATAGTATAATAATGGTGGATGCCAGACATTGGGAGGGGCCCAGAGGGAGGCTCCAGGTCATGTGGGCCGGGGACCCTCCCTCCCCCTCCATAAGAAATGGTTGAAGGGACGGGAGGTGTGGGAGCCTTTTGTAATATGGAGCGCTTAATTTTAGCTGCACTACTGATGTTTACTATGCCTGGGGATAGAGGGATATACCCTAAAGATCTTCCCCTGAATGGGCAAGCCCGACATCATCAATACGGGCCAAGTGTCATTAGAATGACATAGGCCAACCCATGGACTTTACCCAGGGCTGACCTAGGAAGCGTCGTTGTATATAGTTGGTTTGCATGGGCCCACCCTTGGGGAGTTTCAAGGATCTTAATCCACAGATCGGACCACCTTACCGTAATATTTGAACCCCCCACTTGGTTGGTGCCCAAAACAGTCCAGGTTTTGGAGAAGGATGGAGGGTACCATGACCCCAACCCCACACTACTGAAGTGCAACAGTATTGTTATGTCACTATCCTCTTATGGAACCGGATAAAGAGTTACAGAACCTTAATTTAGTTCTACCCCCACCTACTGGGGAAAGTTGGAAACAGGTTATAAGTGTTACACAGTTCTTATTCCTGGTTTTATATAATGTAATAGAGTTTTATCAGAATCGGAAGCGCAGAAATCATATTGACACACCTGTGAAGAAACAGTCACCTCTTTTAGTGGAGGTTTGAACATGTATGGCTGGAATTTAATGCTTTGTTAAGAAATGTTGGGCACTGCTTGGGGAGACCCTGTCCTGTGTCTGAACAGATGGACAGATTAAAAGGAAGCTTATTTGGAAACAATAATGGCCCAAGTTAATACCAAAATATTATCCTATAATATAAATGGAATTAACCATCCAACCAAAAGGAAACAACTACAGAAATTTCTTGAGGACCAAAGATGTGAAATTAACTTTATCCGGGAAACCCACCTGGGCGCTATGGAGGCTTTAAAACTAAAGAATAAGAGGTATCCGGGGCTGTATCATGCCTCCTTGGACAAGGATAGAAAGAGGGGTGTGGCAATCCTATAGTTGGCCTCCATACCTTTCGAGGAGACTGAGATAGTCTCAAATCTGGGAGCCAGATATGTAATTGTCCTTGAGAGGATACAGGATGTTCAGATCACCCTAATTAATGTTTATGCCCCTCCAGGATCTCCCATTGCGTTTTATGTGGACCTTCTTAAGACCATAGCAGAGAAAGCTAAAGGGTCATTATAACTGGGGTGACTGGAATGTCATAATGAATAGAAATCTGGATTCTACATCCAGGATACCCATAGCCGAGAGCAGGGTTGCTAAGGGACTTGCCAGGGTCATAGAGGATATGGGGATGACAGATATTTGGAGGGCTAAGTACCCGCTAGCCAGGGACTACACGTCTTACTCAGCCAGACATAAGATGTATTCAAGGCTAGACATGTTCTTCACATACTCCAAAGACTTCTCTGTTTGGCTCAGTGTGGGTGGGTATAGGCACACTGTCAGACCACCAACCAGTACTGATGGAGGTTGATCTGAAGTTGCCGAGGAAGCCTAACCAATGGAGATTACATGGGGACAAAGAAGTCCTAGAGTAAATTAAGAAAGTAATCAAACAAACACTGGAAATAAATGATAGGCCAGGGACAACAGCCAAAATACTTTAGGATACAATCAAAACAACAGTTCGAGGGAAAATAATATCCATAGCCTCTCATAAAAAGAAAGACAGACAGAAACAGATGACTACCCTATACGAACAGCTTAGAGAATCAGAGGGTCAGCAGAAACGGAAATGGGATAAGGCCAGAGAAATAGGGATCAAGAATATTAAAAGCAAAATACAAAATATAAGCAAAAATGAAACTGAGAAGGCCCTTCAATATTTAAAACAATCCTTTTATGAGGGGGGATCACGAGCAACTAATCTACTGGCTTACTGTCTTAAACAAAGGGCGGCTAGGGCCAGTATCACAATTATTAGACACCCGACTCAGGGAACTACATCACACACATGGGACAGGATAGTAGAATCCTTTGTCACCTACTACAAGGCACTATACTACCCACAAAAGGTAACATATCCAGAAGAGGCTAAACACTTCCTCGAGGCATTAAAACTCCCCAAGCTTAGCCAGGGCTAACAACAAACACTAATGGCACCGATCCTAGGGGCAGAAATAGTGTCTGCCATAAAGAACCTGAAGGCGGGTAAATGTCTGGGCCCAGACAGATTCGGTAGTGAATTCTACAAAGCATTTATAGGGGAAACATCACCCTATTAAAGAATGTCTTTAACCCAGGTTGGTTGGAAGGAGAGGCTGTCTCCCCATCATGGAATTACACCACAATTATGGTTATACATAAAGAGGGGAAGGACCCCAAAGAATGCAGTTCATATAGACCTATCTCATTATTAAATGTAGATTATAAGATCTTCACAGGTATTATAGCAGCCCACCTGAACACCATACTACCAGAACTAATACACTTAGACCAAACAGGCTTCATAGAGGGAAGATAGGCCCCTGAAGGGGTCAGGGAACCATCAATACAATAGATATCATTAATAGACAACACGTCCCCTTATGCATTATGAGCCTAGATGCCAAAAAGGCATTTGATCGTGTTACCTGGGGGTTTCTGTTTGCTGTCCTTGATAGACTGGACTTCCCTCAGACATTTATAGAAACAATTAAAGCTTTATATACGTCCCCCCAGGCATACGTCCAGGTGAATGGCGGTATTTCCCAGAGGTTCAGACTTGGGAGGGGTACTCGCCAAGGATGCCCCGTCTCTCTACTTCTCTTCGCTATCTACATTGAACCCCTGGCCCAAGCCATCAGGGAGGATCAGGGAATCCACGGAATTAGGGTGGGGGATATCGAACATAAGGTCTCCCTTTATGCGGACGATGTCCTGCTCTATATGTCCAGACCCGAGGAGTCTATTCCTAGACTGTGGTGGCTCCTAGACAAGTTTGGACTATATTCAGTATATGGCCTCAATAAACAAAAAATGGAGGTCCTTAAATTTTATTATAACCCCTCCCCAGAGATCACACCACTGGTCCTCTTGAAATGGAACTCTCAGAGGTTAAAGTACTTAGGCACCATTATCTCCAAGAATATCATGACATTATTCACAAATAACTTCGATCCCCTGGTAAACCAAATTCAGAAGGACATGGAGGGTTGGGACCTTCTTTACTTACCCCTCTATGACTGGATAGAAACCGTCATAATGAACATTCTGCCCAAATACTTGTACCTTTTTCAGTGTTTTCCCCATTAGAATACACCACAACTGACTGCAACTTTGGCAGCAAGCCATTTCCAAATTTGTCTGGGCCAATAAAAGACCTAGAATTAAACATGCACTCATGCTCGCCACTAAAAAGTCTGGTGGGCGAGCACTGCCAGACTTGGAGGGCTATTATCTTGCAGCCCACCTGAGGAACGCCCTCCTCTGGTCAGCTCAAGATTACACTGTGCACTGGAAAAATAGAGAGTTACTAAGCACGGAGAGGGCTCCTCTGGGAGCTAGGGTAACTACTCCCAAACTAATACAACAGGACAACACTGTATCCCTGGCCACGGTGAGGAACACACTGTGGGTGATGAGGAGGCTGTGGAATTATACAAACTCCACAATGAGCTATGGTCACTGACATGGTTTGCGTGGGATCCAGATTTTACTCCTTCGTCCAAAGATCTGACCTTTAAACAGTGGGGAAGACTAGGTCTGATCACCCTTAAACAGCTTATAGATGGGGGAGATACGCTAACCTTTGGGCAACTAAAAGAAAAATTCAACTTAAGACAAACTGATCACTTTAGATTTTTACAACTTAGACCTTACATATATACATTAAGGGCCCAAGAGGTACAGGTTTCAACCTCAGATAACCTATTGAACATCATAACAGAAATCCTTACATCCTAAAGAGTTTTGTCACATTTCAGCTCTATACAGCGCTGTCAGAGATAGGGGGGCCAAACATGCAGAGTCCCTAAAGAAAAGATGGGAAGAGGAGATGGGGGAGAGGCTGACGGACAAAGAATGGGAAACCATATTCCTGCAAGCACACAAAACTACCCACTCACCAAGATGGGGGGAATTTGGGTGGAAAGTTAAAACTACTTCTTTATCACTCCAGTGATGAAGAACAAGTGGGACAGAGACTGTCCCTCAGTGTGTTGGAGGGGAATGCCATGAAACAAGGGCCTTACATCTCCACATATTCTGGCAGTGCTGGCACTTGTCCCACTTCTAGACCCAGGTGATGGGAGAAATTCTGACAGTAACAGAGGAACTGGACCTAAACATATGGTCCTAGGACTCCTGCCTGAGGGTCTCAGGGGGTTAGATAAGGCCTACCTATGGAATATACTCATAACAGCTGCCCATAAAGTAATAACCAGGAAATGGTTGAGACCCGATCCACCCACTATTCAACAATGGATGGAGACAGTGCAGGAAATACAGGAGATGGAGGAGATGATGCACAAACTGAACTCCTGCCTACAGGCCTTCATCCGTAAGTGGCCCCAGCGGGTAGTCTGGAAAGATTATCATATGATGGTGAAAGAGATAGGAGGGGAACAGGAACTTGTGTGGGGGGGGGATGGGGGGATCATATAGAATACAGAACAATGTGGAATCAAATGATGATCTACTGATATCAATTTTGAATTGTAAAGCCCAATGCCTTTATCGAATGGACTGTACTCTGGAATTGTAGCCATGATGAGATGTAATTGTTGAAAGGTGAAATTTGTGATCTAAGAAGTATAACCTGATTCTGTGCATAAACTTGAATTAAAAAAAAAAAATATATATATATATATATAATAAAACAAGTGCTACATTATATAAAGGATCTAAAATGTTCCCAAAAATTTGCATACCAGTCCTACCCCGATGACCAACCCTGGAACCCCCAAATTGTAAAATCATAGATCTGCTACTGGTCTTGATTGCTAGAGTATGCATGGCTGGCAGTGGCATTTATGCTGGCTTACAAGTCCAGGCTTTTCAGTCTGGATGCATTTGGTGGAGGCAGTGGTGGCCCATGTTGTTGGTGCATCGGGAGGATAGAGGAGAAGGAAGTGGTGCCTTTATTGCTGGAAGATGCATGATCTGCATGGCTGGCAATGGCATTTGTGGTGGTGTAAGTTCTTTTTTCAGTCTGGATGCACGTGGCGGTGGTCAGCGTTATTGTTGACAGAAGTGGCATTTAATGATGTAGTGTTCTTTGATTTTCTAGTTTGTCTGTAGGCATCACATACAGTAGAAGAGGGCAGAAGGTTGAAGTCGGATAGATGTATGGTGCAGCACTACAATTTTGGGGGAAAATATAACAGGAAAACAAACAGAATCATAAAGAAAAGGATTCAACTGATGAGGAGGAAAGGATGGACAGAACACGTTTCCTTTTACTTCTGTCATCCTCATCAAGGAAGCAGCACTCACAGTTTTCCAGACTCGAGTTGTCCCCATGTGGAAATTCTTTCTCCATCTGTGCTTCATCTACCCGAGCAGAAGGCAGTTTGCTAATACTGATAACATCAGGATCTTCAGCTTCATCTTCACCACCACCGCCACTTTCATGTGGTAGTAACACAGATGTGATTGTGTTGCGTGGAATGTGCCCTGCATTCATCTTAATTTACATTAACATGCCATTATTTCTAGGGCACAGATTTGTATGGTTGTCCCACACAATGGCCCCTGCTGAACTGAATACCCTCTCCACACTGACACTCGAGGGTGGACAACTCAGGTATTTGACTGCTACGAAGGTCAGTGCCGGCCAGTCAGTGATCTTGCTACTCCAGTACAGCAAGGGCTCTTCCGTGATGGCAAGATGCCTGATGTCTGCCGAAGATGCATCCACCATACGTTGCTTTCCGAAGTAAACTACAAGGTTATTACTCCAGGTCAAAAAATAAAGCAGCATGCACAGATAAGGTGCAAGGTACCGCTCCCTGCTGCCTGACCAGCTTCCTCCTCCTCCTTTTTCTCCTCGTCTTCAACTCCCACCTGGCACAAAACATCCTAAAGTGGATTAGTAGTTATTTTTTTCTGTTACCTTGCATGTTTTATTATCCCATTCACAATGTGAGGTTGTAGCAACACCCATTCTCTGTTCACTTTCACGCTGTGCCTTACATAACTGTGACTTTATAACATTTGTGCCCCATGTACCCATCTTATTAGCTGATTAGTTAAATTTTAGACCTGATCACACCTACCTTCAAGTATTGATGACAGGCCTCGTTTATGTCATGGGTCCAGCATGGTGGCATTCCCAGAATCTGCAGACTGCTTTAAATATAGCTATTGCAGTTCAAGACATGTAGCGTGTGTTCCTTAAAGGCATAGCTTCAAGTATTTCACCTGCCGTATATTCAATAATGTCTGCCTCTGCACCCGTAGAAGTGGGATGGTCTGACTGACATAGGCAGCATCCCCACGCACTGCCTGTGTTGCATGTTCAAATGGCCTTAGAATCATGACCAGGCCATCCGTCAGACACCACTGGTCTGTTGTCAGAGACATGATACTCCAGCACTGTCACAGCTTGTATGCAGCAGCAGATATTCATAATTAAACTTTATACAGACACCAAAACCCTATTCAGTAACCTCCTGTGACCTTCCCACCTCTCTAATGAAAACATTGTGACATATAAAATATTCACTGTGATTAACGCTAGACTGGGCATGTTTTTACTTTTTGATGATATTATCAGCTTATATATTTATGTTATTAATATGCATCCTGGACAGCCAGTCCAGTGGCGCTGAGGACTAAGGCTTCTACTTTACCTTGTGCCACACCGGTGACCCGAGTTTGGTAACATGCTCAGGGAGTTGAGGGTCAGCTGGGGAGGAGAGGATTGAGTGTCCGGAGGGTGACTGTCCTCTCCTGAGAGGGAGGGGGATGATATTCTGTGGCATTGGTGGCTCCTAGTGAAGACTGGGAGCACAACAGCCATGGACTTCAGATCGGGGTGGGTGGCAGCAGACGTCCTGTGTGCGGGTGTGGGAGCACGCCTGCCACGCACTGGGCATCATTGCACATCCACACCTGGGGAGTGGCAACTTGAACATGGAAAGCCCCGGCACTTGGGAGGATGACGGCAGATCTCAGGGGATCAGCCATCATGCCCAACACCGGACTCAGCCTAACTAGCTCTCCCGGGCTCCCTCATCTCTCCTGGGGCCATGGTTTTGGGGGGGGGGAGTCCAGCACCTGATTTTCTGGTCAAGGGGGCTTTCAGATGGGCAGTAGGTGCGATTGAGTGAGGTCTCGCTTGAGGGAGATCCTGCAGTACCAGCGACCAGAGGGAAAAAGAGTCTACAAAAAAAAAAGCATCCTGGAGGCACTGGGAGATTCTGCCACACCGATGCCGACTTTTACAGTTCTGCTGTAGAGCATTAGCAGATAAACAGTAGGCTGTCCCCCATATGTGACCTCATGGTTTTGGGGTCAGATGTGGTAATGCGGCGCCAGTGCAACTGCTCTGGGCGTGCTTTGCTTTATGAGCATCACGTGCTGCTTTGCAGCGTGTGGCGTAATGGCTTAGTTGTGCAAGGCATAGTGTACTAAGAAACCTGAACCTTTTTTTTTTTTTTTAAACATATTTGGGTTTACACTTTGGTACATATAGTATTTAGTATGATGCTTAGATATTAAGTGTATTCGTTAATAAACATTGATCACTTACAGTGACTTGAACAATGTCTACCTTTATTTATGTCTGGGACCGCTGCCCTTGAAAAAGCTGATCTCAATCAACAGAACGTTGGGTGTTTTCTAAGGTGGCCATAGATGGAGAGGTGTCCCTGAATAAAATTATGCAAACACAATTGTCAGTTGAAGTCTTTGTGTGGTGGGGTGTGAATTTTTGCCTGTGGATTTTGCTGTTCTTTATCCATACCCACGCTGAGACTAGACCTGTTTGAAGAAAACTGGCTGCTCAGTGCTGGAGAGGCTTATTTTGGTGTGTTACCCTGAGAAAGCCTCCATCACTGATGCATGTCCCTACATTCAAGCCATTATCTCTTGCAGTGAATGGGGGTGCAGCTACTCTTTATTCTCAGTCAGGAGTAACTCCAGCATTTTCTGACCCGTGCGTGATCCAGTTTTACACTCTTCATTGCCAGAGTGCCATTTTGGAGAATACCCAGAGTGTTGCTACTACCTTAATTGGGTTTAGTACAATTTTTCCCAGCCAGAGTCAAATACTACCCCAGGTACTTGTGTCCGTTTTGCTGTAATGCACAGATAGGAGCTACCAGCTGTTTGGCCACTGGCCACAGATCCACACTGAGACGTATGTGTGGTGATGCTGAATGCAGCAGGGCATAGATTTACTGTGCTTGACACCATCTCATAAATTTCAGGAGTGGCATTTGGTACTGCTTGATTTTACATGGTGGTGGGATTGGGACGGGAGGGGTGGAAATGGGTGTTTCTGGGGATGTTTTATGCACTTCGACATTGGGTGATTCATGCACCATTAAGGGCTCAACACTGGTAAGAGGAACAGCTGTTGTAGTTTTGGGAGGGTGGAGGGAGGGGGGACTTTTGTAGTTCCATGACATACTGATGTGCAAAGTCCCACATGTTCAGCAGCATCACCCTTCCTGTTTTTTGTTTCTGGTTCCGATGGGGGATCCAAATCATCATCTCCACTGCCACAAATATCCTCTTTATCCTGACCTCTGTTCTCTTCATCTTCACTTTCTCCAGACTCTCTTCCTCCCTCTTGTCATCTTTAGTTAGAGACACATTTTTCAGGTTAGACTTTTCTGACTGCATAACAGTCAGGTCTCCCTCCTCAGGCTCTGACTCTTGGTCAGGCTTCACCCTCTCATTGGGAATGGGGAACGATCATCAGGATCAGGCTCAGCGGTCCCGGAACTCCAATAACCTCCTCCTCAGCCACCATGCCTCAGCCAGATATTTTGCTACCTTTTGGATGGCGCTTCTTGTTGCCACCTCCCAAGGTCCCACCAGCATAGATGCCACAGATGTAGCAGAAAAAAATCTGGCTACAGTAATGCCACTGCAGCCAACTACTCCTTTACTACTACTATCGCTATCAGCTCCAGAGGCCATAGATGACGATGCTGCAGACGTAGTTTTTGCCCCCCTCTGCAACACCTTTTTGCCACAAACGACTTATGCACTTCTTTGCTGCATCCTGGCAGATGTCTTCGTTGAGTTGAGCATCTCTTCCTAGTCATTTCATATATATTTTATATATTTAGATTTATAGTATTGTGTCAAAAAAATTTAAAGAAACCATGCAGTGGAACTGAACAGCAGCAGCAGACAACATCTCCCCTTAGGGAATAGCAGTGTGATCTTTATTTTATTTTTATTTATTTAAGTCTCAGAATTACAATACCTTTTAGTCAGAGACTCATTTACAAAGGCTCCACGTCAGAGGGTGCTCATACAGAAAATACAATACACAAAGGTTTCAGGCAAGGAATATAAAATGGGAGCAATGATATACATAATAAAAAGTGAATATAATGGCAGTAAAATATAGACTTTGGCAGGAATCACAGCAACACATTAATTGCTACAGAAGGAGAAAGTTTGAGGAAAACATATTGAATGACAGTAGGATATTGTGAAAGCAACCCAAAAAGGTCTGTGTTAAATACAGAGGATTGAGAAATAAAGATCTGATTCTGAACAGAACAGTTTACTGAGCTAATAGTACAGTAGCTACAGTAAAACCACCCAAAAAATATTTTTTAACACAACAGGAATTAACATTGCAAACAAGACGAGGGTAATTAACATGTTACTGCAAGTAACATGGTCACTTTAAACAGTGGTGCACAACTTTTTTTTGTGGAGGGCCAAACTGAAGACTTGAGTCAAGGCCGAGGGCCACTGTAAAATGGCTCGAGGTGACGAATGTCCAACAAGACATTATTAAATGTACACATAAACCAAATCAAAATGTACATTTATCTAGTTATTTATCTATCTATTTATCAACATGTTACTGAAACTTAAAAACAACAATAAAACAAATAAAGACTGCAAGTGGAAGCTGCTAGGTCCTCAGGGGCCACAGACAGCTGCTGTAAGGGCAATTTGTGGCCCCTGGGCCACAAGTCGTGCACCCCTGCTTTAAAAGAACTAAACAAAATAACTACAGCTATTACGGAAAGAGATATTCACAATACTTGACTTAACTACTCCAAACTGTATCTGTACTACAGAAATAAAATGAGAAATCACAAACCACAGACAAAAAAAATCTAACAAGAAAGACTGAGGAAAACAAATATGAATATGAAATATCTGCTGCACATAGACTAGTGTGCGCAGTAAAAAAGGCTGAAGCTCACTGATCTTTATGGGCTGCCTTGCTAGCTGAAACACCTGTCCTCCCCAACACAGCAGTGCTTCACTAGGCAAATCTAAAACACTACTGTAAACTAAAAAAGAACTGCAAACCCAGAAACAAACAGTAATCTAGCTGCACAAGACCCTCTAGAGCTTTTTGTGAGCGATTTTGTTTCTAAAGACTGTTTTTGGATTGATTTTAAGTAAGCATTAAACCACAACAGAGCATGGTTCTACTGTGGCATTAATCCATGGTTGGGCTGGTTGGGACGAAGTGCCTCCAACCAGACAACCATGGATTAATGCCACAAGTAGAACCATGCTCTGCAGTATTTAATGTATGCGGTAACATCAAGTAAGCGAAAAAAAGAAGTAGTGTATGACACAGAAAAGCAGTATGACACTTTTTCTAACCTATTAATTTGCTTCCTAGAGTATATGAGTAGAGTGTTATTTATATTGTAATGACCTACATACTTTAATACTTTTTTTGAGTCCAAAACACAGGAGAGGAAAGTAATATACCTTCTTTCCTAAAGTATTCTATAAAATATGTTACAGCGTCTGCTTTACTTGCTTTTTACTATGTATGAGAGAGAATACATTACTTCCATGAGTTGCAACTGCTGCATTGTGGGTATGTAAATAGTATGGGTAATGCAGTACCTCTTGTCATTCTCTGAAAAATAAACTTCTGAACAGTAGCTCATATGAAGAACTTAGCACCAATCCTGACAGTAAATTAGGAGATTGTACTATATTAGTAAACGTAAAGATCATATGTATAGATTTGCTTGCTGAAAATTGTTCCATTTCTACTCATAATATTAATTATCAGCCAAAATGTTGTATCACCACTATACTGCATCTATGGGTTGGGATATTAATCAGTAGCAGAATAACTATCTGTAATATTTTATATAATTAGCTTTCTAGACTGTATGAGTAGAGTGTTGTTTGTTTATATTGTAATGACCTACATACCTAATACTTCTTGTGTTCAAAACACAGAAAAGCAAAGTAACACAGCTCCTTTCCTAAAGTAATCCATAACATATGTTACATCTGTTTTACTTGCTTTTTACCATGTATGAAAATACATTACTTCCATGATTTGCAAGCACTGCATTATAGGTATGTAAATAATATGGGTAATGCAGTAGCTCTGTCATTCTCTGAGAAATCAACTTCTGAACAGTAGCTCATACGAAGGACCTAGCACCAATCCTGACTTGTAAGTTAGGAGAAAAAGTACTATATTAGTAATTGTGGCAGATGGAGACCAATGATTTCTTAAGCTGGTCTCACATTTTTGGCCAGTTATGCTCAAAGATTGATATTTAGCCAGTTAATAAGTCCACCTGGGCGGGTGGGAACCAATTAAAACTTCTGCCATGGAACTTATTGTGGATAGCTACAGTACTACACAAGCAACCATGGATCTACTGTGGCATTAAACCATGGTTGCTTTGTAGTCCCCTGATGCTGTTTGTCCAATGTAAGGTAGTTATTCTGTGATTGTATTTATGCCGTGTTACAAAGGTTTTTTGCCCAGACAAGCAGGGACAGACTATTCTCCAACTCTCTCTTAAGAAGACTGCACTCATTGCAGCCTCCACATGGCATACATCTCATTTCAGTACCATTTATTTATTTGAAAATTGGTAACCAGCAAAATGCACAACTGAACCAGGGCTCGTTTCCAGGTGCAACCCAAGGAAAGGGAAAGGGATATAATAAGTCATAGACAATAGCATAGAAGCATTCCACAAAATAAAGTGCAAACAGTGAACAGTGCAACGTGGTACAAGTGCAAACAATAGCAAAAACCGGTGGCTGTGGTTGAAGCTGTGAGCACCACCACAGCCCAATGTAACAGGTAACAACAGGTTGAGCAGTAGTTGGAACAAAAGCAGAACCCAGAAGGGGGACCATAGCTGGGGAGGAAGGAGGAGCAGGTCAGGGAGAGGGCTGGTGGGGAGGCAGGAGTTTAAGCTGGTGCCTAGGGAGGTGGGGGAGGGTGAGAGATGTAGAGAGGAGGGGTGCAGGTTCCAGAGGGAGGGAGGGCAATAGGAGAAGGCTGACTGCCCAGCAGAGGAGTGAGGGTTGGGGAGGAAGAAAAAGCGAGGATCCCTGGAGCTGAGGGAGTAAAAGGCAGAGGGAGTGGGTGAGATAAGTGAGACTTGGGTAAGAGGGTAGTGATCCAAACCAGTATTTGGAGATGAAGGAGACACCATGAGACCGGCAACAGGAAAGAAGGGAGGGAGGATGGAGAGGGACGAGTAGAGGGGGCAGTGGTGAGTATAAAGGGTGGAGTTGGTAGCAAAATGACAGAAGGCATTACAGTGGGTGTCCAGTTTTGCAAGGGAAGAGGAGGGGGCCAGTGCCATAGACCACATCTGCATAGTCGAAGACTGGGCACACCATTTTGGTAACCATCTTCCGATGGACCTGCGGAGACAGATAGCCTTTGTTACCATACAGAGCACCAAGCTTGGGGTGGAGCTTGGCATATATGGCATCAGTGTGGGCAGAGAAGTCAAGCCTACTGTCAAGTTACACACTGAAATATTTAAAGGAGTAGACCACTTCAAGGGGGAGCCATCCAGAGTAGAGAAGTAGGGGTGGGGGCAAGCCTGGTCAGTTTCTGGTTGGTTCCGAAGGTCATGGACACTGTTTTTCTTTTTTTTGATGTTGACCCAGTGCTGATTGGACTGACACCAATGCAGGACATTGTGAAAGTCTTACTGGAGCAAGGCTTCCACAACCGCAGTCAAGTGGCCTGAGGTGTAGAGAACTGTACCATCTGCATACATGTAAGTATGCAAGGTGGCACAGGCAGAGGAAATGTTGTTGAGGAAGTCTGGAAGATGATGGGATCAAGGATGGTGTCCTGTGGGACCCCAGCCTGGATTGGGAGTGGCCGGGATAGGAGATCTCCTACCTATACTGATTGCTGATGACCCAGGAGGTAGGAATGGAACCAGTCAATGGTAGGGACTGGGAGGCCGGTGAAACTCAGCTTATCCAGGAGGAGCTGATGGGCCGGCAAATCAGAGGCTTTGGTCAGCTTGATTTAAATGGCTGCCGTGATATGCTCCTGATTCTACCCAAAGAGGATGGAGTCAGTGACCTGTAGCAGGGAGGAGTCGGTGGAGTGATGCTTCTGAAAACCAGACTGAAAGGGGGAGAGGAAGTTGAAGGAGTGGAGTAAGTCAGCAAACCTGGAGTAGATGAGTTTCTCTTGCAGCTTTGCAATTGAAGGGCGGAGAGAGAGATAGGACAGTAGTCAGAAGTTGCCAGGGGTGGAGGATCACTCCCTTTGTGGTGGGTGAGAACTCTAGCAATCCTCCAAGACAGAGGGACGGTGCAGTGAGTGAAGTAAAAGTTGAGGAGGTGAGTAAGGGGGGAAGTGGTGGCAGGAGCTGAGAGATGGAGAAGTTTAGGGTTCAGGCCATCTGGGCTAGATTTGGATAGGTTGAGAGAGAAAAAGCAAGCTGTTGTTTTTTGTGTAGTGATGGGTGGTGAAAGTGAAACCCCAGGGGTGTGGAGAGGAGGGGGTGAGAGGGTAGAGCACAAGTGGTGAAAAACTCAGTGAAGTGAGCAGCAAGAGGCAGGGTCAGAGACTGGTGAATCATTTAGGCAAAGGGAACATTGTTTTACCAGGAGTAGCACACTAAGCCGAAGCTTGTTTCCAGAGGCGACCTGGGAGCACAAGGAAGTTAAGTGACTTGCTCAGGATCACACAGTATGCACCTAGGTGGCTGTGGGGTTCAAACCCAAGTCTCCAGATCTGCAACTCAGAACCTTAACCCACTGCGCTATATTACCCATGAGGCCTGGGAGAGCAGACTGGGCTGGGGGATCAAAAAGGGAGTGAATCACCTTCCAGAATTTGGGGAGTTCAGAATATTCTGGAGGTTGACCTTAGAATATAGGGATTTGGCAGTATGGATGGCCTTTGTGCAAGTGTTTGTAAGTGTCTTGTAAAAGAGGAAGTCAGACAGGGACTGGGATAATCTGTACTGGGTTCAGGCTTGATGACGGGTCTTGCACAAATCATAGGTGATCCAGGTGGTGAGAAGACTACCTGATGGGAATGTGCTTGTCCCAAACAAAAGTAAATTTCAAGTGGAAGAGGCAGAGGGCCACGTCACTGTCTGAGGTGGAGAGTATGGCGATCCAGTCAGTTGCAGCCAGGATGGCTTAGTAGAGCGTCTTTGTTCAGTGACTGGAGGAACCTGGAACAGATGTACTTGGGGGAGGAGGGAGGGAGGGTGCCAGATTTCCTTGACACAAAATGTCATGTAGTAGTCACTGAATAAGTCTGTCAGAATACCTGCTGCAGCAATGCGGTGGGAGTGTGAGAAGAGCACTCCGTCTAGAAGGGCATGGTTTGAGGAGTATGGACTGAGCCAGCCGCTGGGTGGGTTCAGTAATGAGTTGTGAGAGGTTGAGGGACTCAGTCCTGAGGGAGTTGGTCTGAAGGCTGGGGAAAGCCAATTAATATTAATGTCCCCAAGGAGAATGAGTTCTCCAGAAGAAGAGTGCTGTGTGATGACAGAAAGTGAGTCATTCAGAGAGGAGGGTGAGATTTTTAGAGAGTCACAAAAAAAACCCCCAGTGAAGATGGGTAAGGTGGAATGAAAGGAGGGTTTGGCAAGGAGATACTCATGGGAAGAAGGTACAGCCTGCCTGAGATCCTGTGGTGAACAGAGGGCAACATCACCACTATGTTTGCCCTTGTCCTGCCTGAAGAGGTGGTAGTTGGGGAAAGCCAGGCTAGAATCAGGAATTCTGGAGGAGAGTCAGGGTTCAGTGATACAGTGGCGGTCAGAAGAATGTTCAGTGACCCATTCTTTGAGGAGCTCCAGTTTAGGGAGGAGGCTCCTAGCATTGAGTTGGACAATGCTAAGGCCACTAGGAGAATGGGAGGGGGAGAGGTACCAGGGTTGGTTTCCACATTGCTAGCAAGGAAGACAAACAGGATAAGAATGTGAAGGATGTTGTAGGACTTGCATCCCCTGGGCCTGGGGGGCACAACAGAGATAGAGGAACTCAAGGTTTAGGGAGGGAGAGAAGGAGACCAGATAGGGAGGTAGAGGAAGAGAGGAAAGGAAGGGGATGGGAGGGTTGGGGCAGAAGGAGAGTGTGGGGAGGGTAGAGGGGGAGGGATGGAGTGTGGATGAGGGTAGGACAGGGAGTAAGAGAGGGCAGAGAGGAGGACAGGGAGCATGCTTGAAGGTTGAAGGTACTAACTGTAAAAGTGTTCTGAGCAAAACTTTTACTGCACCTGGCAAAATGGTGATACCCAGGTTACCAGAAAATAAGCAGTCAATGAAAAACAGGCATAGAATGGTGAGGTAGCACAGTGCAAAACATTTATGGTAGCTAGCTAAAAGTCAGAATCCAGGTAGGGTGTGAACAGGTTACCTGAAAATTAGCAGTACCTGTGAAACAACAGGCATACAGTGGTGAGACAAACTGAGTAGACCAAAACAATGCAAACACTTCATACCAGGGTGTACCCATAAGAACTAGCTAATATTAGCAGTTGTCAAGGCACACAATAGGGTGAGCTGTTGATGAAATTATGCAGGCTGAATTTTAACAAAGAAGTTAAAAAACTTGGCTGGAGGGCCAACCCCCCAGCGCAGGGGCAGGGTGCACGACTGCGATGCTGATGACCCAGGTTTGGGAATGGACTCGGGACATCAAAGGGCCAGCCGGGGGGAGAAGGATTGAGTGTCCTGTGGACTGCTCTCCTTCTCCGGCTGGGGAGCGGGGGGCAGAGTGTCCGGCACCATGCGACCCCTGGTAGAGGCTGGGGAACCTCCGTGCTGGCACCACTTAGGCTGGAAGGCGGGGCAGATGCTGGATGTCATTGCATGTCCCCGCCCCCAACTAGCACATAAAAAAATGTGGCTCCAAGACGAATGATGCCGATGCTGACCCCCACTCTGTGGTCGGGACACCCTCTCCACCCTAACTGGTAGAAAAACCCACGGGGAAGCCAGCGGCCCCACCTCGGGGGGGGTTTGACCCCGGGGTGTGGGCTGAAAGAGGGGGTTCGCTGACAAAATGCAGATATGGCGGGGACAGCACCGAGCGGATGCCAGTTGGGGACCCCCAAAAAAACAAACACTTGGCTGGACCTAGGGGGGTAACCTAGATGGCCTGGGTAACAACAAATGGTGCTGGCAGCAGGCGTTCAGTGAGGAAAGCAGCTGATTAAGAGAGCACTACAAATACCTCAGAAGGTAGCTAGTAATAGGGCTAAACACCTGGCAAAAGCAACAGGCAAACAATATTTAGGTGGTTGAACTGAATTGTTCTAAGTTAATGAAACAATCATAGACACAAAACTTGCAGTGGGGCTATAGCTAGATAGGGTGTAGAGGGGAGTCCTTTAAATAGAGTAGTGCCAACAGTCACCTTGGCTTTTTAGCAGCTGTGGGACCTGGAGGGCAGTGTGGCTGGCCAATGGTTGACTCCTTCTGTGTGATGTTCTTTGTGCTGCAGTCCTTGGCTCTCTGGACCGCTTAACTGAAACAACAGAAATAGGGATGATGTAACTCCACCTCCTTCCACCAATTGGTGGAGAGTTCTGAAGGGCTTGAGGCTGCAGGGGAGCAATGGCTCTGGTGGAGAGCTGGAGTGCCTTTGGGGGGAGTCAGCTGGAATCAACTCATGGCCCTGATCCTGTTGCTTCTTGGCTGGCGGTGGCTTTGGTGAGCATTGGGATGGTGCTGAGGTATATTTCAAGCTGGAAAAAATGCCTTTTGGAGCAATGGCTCTGATGGAAAGCTGAAATGTCTTTCATGGGGGAAGTCAGCTGGAATCATCTCATCCCTCATGACCCTGGTACTGGTGCTTCTCGATGACCTTCAATCTCATAGTAAATAGCGAACTTTGCTTGTGGACTGCACTTTACCAGCAAAGTACCAAATTCATAGTTTGCGAAATTCCTGTACTGCGAATTGGCACTTCACAAAGTGGATTAATTTTGTGAATTGCAGCAAATTTGTGAATTAAATCGGAATGTAAATTTGCCCAACTTCAAACACCACTACTCACAACAGCCCCTGATATGCCCACAATAACCCTACAGTATGTTAAGTAGGCATTAAGCCACGACGGAGGTGTGCTCTAATGCTGGATTGATGCATGGGGGGGCGCCCGAGGCCCAGGGCTGAGGGCTGCCACCCGCCCCCCCCCATGCATCAATCGCATTAGAGCACACCGATGGAGTGGCTTAATGCCCTTGTAACACGGGCCGCGGTCGGTGGAGGCAGCTGGCAGGACCCCCCCCTGTGCGAGATCGACAATCGGAGGCGGCAGCGGTGCGAGGTTGTGCAGCTGCGCCGGATCAGAGCACAGTGTGGACCATCAGATCGTGCCTATCTGGTATCAGCTTCTGTCCTAAACCCGGCCGAATGAATATCGCTGCTGCACTTGTGTGGAGGTTAGTGCGGGTATTCTGCTGATACCCGAAGCGGGAGGTCTCAGGTGCACGGTTCAGCCACTCCCAGGAGGATCGCACTGGCGTTATGGACGCCGGGGGTGTCACTGCCTTCTGCCTCTGACACACTGCTCCATCCTGCCGTGCTCCAGCTGGGCTGCCCCTCCTGCTCCTCGGTCTGCCCTGCGCTCTCTTCATCTCCCCGGCTGCTTCCACTCCCAGTCACTGGTGGCCCCGTTCCATCAAACACAGTCTCTGTGCCACAGGCGGTGAAGGTCTGACACTGGAAGTCTCGGCGCTCGGTGCGCCGCAGGTTCAGGTCCCCCCTCCCTGTTTCCACCCTCAGACGGGTAATGCAGCTGACTCCCCGGCGCTCCTGCCACTGCTCCTCGCTCGGCCACCGACCCAGTGCTGCTAGGCTGGGGGTCCTGGCTAGTCGCAGAGCACTGCCGGAGCGGGCACGGCATATATGCTGGGTTAATACCCGCTCCGGCTATGGTCCCGTGATGCTTTTCAGCCTATCCTGGATCCCGATTCTGTCTGTGCCATTACTGCCGTGTTACAAAGTGGATTTGTTGTCTAATTAAATGTAATTTCTAATAAACATCCATATGGCAGAGGTCAGTTGATTCATGATTTATATGGTATGCACTGCTGTGTAGTACTGGCACTGGTGAACCCCACTGAACTGAGGTCATCTTCTCCTTACCTTAACGGGGAACTGCCAGCAATAAGAGCCTCACAACCAAGTGTGAGGCTGATCCCAATTAGCCCTTTGTGTGCAAACACTTTTTTGTACTTACACCCTAGTAACAGGCTAATTTTATTGACTTGTAAGGTGATATTTCTTGTAACCAGAAATGCCAGACTACCCTGCAGCTGACATCAGAGGAGGCTGCAGCAGTGGGAGATTCAATAGCTAGGGTTACCACCTTTTAAGAAGACCAAAGTGGGACATTTCTTACTGAAACATGATTTTTCGCAGTATAGTACTTAACCTTGACCAATGCGACAGACTTATTTTCTCTCTGTAATCAGAATTAAGGCCAAGTATTATAGTTCCTTAGTTGCTTCTATTGTTTCTTATCATTTAAAGTATTTAGTTAAGGTATTATAGTTTTCTGCAGCATTTAGTGGAAAGTCAGAAAATATTTTTTCTACTATAAAGTCAGAACATTTGGTATTTTTCATGGTTTTTTTGCAGGACACAGCTGCCCAAATCAGGACTGTCCTGTGAAAATCAGGACAGTTGGTAACCCTATCAATAGCCTGCAGTGAATGTCAGAGTTTTTTATAAGCTGTAATCTTTTGTTTGCTAGTTTGCAGTTCTCCTGGGGCTAGGTACAGTCATAGAGAACTGTACTAAGCCCCATGAGCACTGCAGGACCAGCAAACATCAGATTTTAGCTTACAAAATCTTTAACATGTATACCGTAGGACAGTTGAAAGCTACCGAATATCCCAGCTCTGCAGCTCTCCTCTGATATCGGCTACAGGGGATTCTGGGATTTCTGGTTACAGGAAATGGCATCTAAGACAGCAAGATTAGCCTAATGCATTCTACTATACTGCTGTAAACAGTAAGTAAAAAAAAATATATTTTTGTACACAAAGTGACAATTGGGATCAGCCTCATTCTTGGCTGTGAGACTCTTATTGCTGACATTTCCCCTTTAAAAATACAGGGAGTACAGCAAGGTTGTTTCACACATCATTATCTTGAAGGACCAGGAATAAATGTCTGCCCTGACTGACTTTTCTCAGGGACTCTGTTTCTGGCCTTATACTGTAAGATTGCCACATGAACACACACGTTTTATTCATGGAGACATCAGTACTAAAAATACCACCAACAGCTTAATCTGATTCAATTTCAGTTGGTTACCATCTGTATTCCACTCCCCCAGTTGCCCCTGAAAAAGGGACTTCTAGTCTCAGTGAGCCTACCGGGTCAACAAAATTCAGTAAATAAGTACTGCGTTAACTGCTGCGATGTATTGTAGGTGACAACAAATATTGCAATGACTGTAAAACTGCTTAGGGTATGTAAGTACAAGGAGGCAGTATAGCACAATGGTTTAAGGCTCTGAGCTGCAAACCTGGAGACCTGGGTTTGAATCCCACAGCCCCCTCTTGCATACTGTGTGACCCTGAGCAAGTCACCTAACTTCCTTATGCTCCTAGGTCGCAGCTGTAAACAAGCTTCAGCTTAGTGCGTCCCTCCTGGTAAATAAAAAAAAAAAAAGTGCAATGTACTGTAGCTTTTGCATTCAGCATTGTTGTGCTGCATTATTCACCCAATTATCTTCCGTTTTAAATTAAAGGAAAACTACACCCTCATATCGTGTCAATTTTGTTTGGGTCCATGTCAACAGACAACTCTTTCTGTGTAGCTGTTGGGGATATAAGTGTTTGCTTTACTTTGTTTCCACTGTTTATGCTAGTCCCTTGTAATTATCCCGGGGTCTCAATTGTATGGTTGTTGTAATATCATTGTCCATTAGAGCTGAATTAACATAAGAGAACATGTCACAGCAACCATTTATACCATGTATCCCCATGCAGAAAGAACAAATATCCTGAAAAACTCTCTGGAAACCCACACACTGAATGCAATTTAAAGGGGAAACCCCTACATAACAACTCAGACAGTTTGCAAAGCTAACTGAAAGTAAATGTGGTATTTCACACCTTGCTGCAACTTGTTTTGTTGAAATGTAATTAAGCAGTCATGCACACTGAGGATCCTAAGGGGTGGTGACACATCATGTTCTCATATGCTAATACACTCTCAGGGGCAATGAGATTTCAACAATCAGAAAATGAAGACCCCAGGATAGTTACAGGGATTAGTGTGAACAGTGAAAATAAACTAAAGCAATCGCATATGAACTGCAGTTAGGCTTACTGGCTAAGAAAGTAAAAGTGAAAAAGGCTTCTATTATTCTGATATTTAAAAAGCATGTTAGTACTGTTTCTACTAGGCTGTCAGATAATAAATTCTTTGCTATACCAAGGATGAAGACATAAGCTGGACAAAAATCACTTCTCTGTGCACTTCCACACTTTTTGAATTCTTTGCAATTTGTTTTTGAAAGCTTAAATAATTCCTTATTGACCTTTACAATTTATTTATTTTGTTTATTTTTTTGGTAGCTGGGTGAGCAAACTGATCCAAAGGACCATTTTCAGTTGCAACCCAGGCCGTACAGTGGCACAGACAATAGGCACAAGTTATAATATAGTAGGTACATATAATACAGTCAGTACAGTGGTAGCCGAAAGAGTGATACATAAACATCATATCTTAAAACAGGGGTTAAGGACATAAAAACAAGTTCATGACAAATAAAGTGACACTTCTGTGCTTGCAGAGAACTAGGACATACACTTAACAGAAAATCAAGTCATTATTCAGCCAGTCCAAAGTTTGCAATACAGTGCATACGGGATTACACTATAGCAATCAACATTTTCACAATGGAATCAAAAATGTGTCAGTTGTTTCTGTAGTAGCCAGTACTTGGTAAGTAAGGCAAGTGGTACACTGGGCCCCTAAGGCGGATTTCTGGCAAGGGTGTTTCCAAGGGAGCAGGCACAGGTGGCCTGAAACATGAGCCAGTCTCTCAGCTTCAATTTGAAGGACTGATGAGAGGGTAACATACGGATAGCAGGTGGTATTCTGTTCCAGAGGTAGGGGGCAGAGACAGAGAAAGCCTTGATCCCCATGACAGTAGATACATGGGGGACTGCTAGGGGGGAAACGGAAGAGACCCTGAGACACCGAGTTACCACTCTGTTGGTGAGAAGCGAGGAGTACAGGGACTTATGTGAATTCCTGAGAGAGGTGTCGACTAGACAGCCCATAGCATATTCAAAATGGCCCTGCAAAGAAAGCCAGCCTAAGGACTGATATAGAGAGCAGTGATGAGTGGAGGAAGGGACCTGAAGGGCAAAACGACAGAGTTATATGTGATATTTAGATGAGAAAGACGTGAGGAGGACATGGAAGAGAACACTGGGGAGCAATACTCAAGTAGAATGAAGTTGTTAGGGTATCTATTGGATGAAAGTGAGTATACATGCTTTACTTGAATTTATTGTGTTTGTAAGAATTATGAATTACTTTGTATTTATATATTATGATGTATTCTGTTGTATATGTATGTATTGTTTATATGTACACTGGTCGACCATGAAAACGGGTCTTTGGCCCATGGACCTTCCGGTATAAATAAATAAAAAATAAACGTATATCCCTAAGAGCCACACAAAAGGAGTTTTCTGTTGACATAGAAACAAATACAATTTGCAAGATATGAGGGTGTAGTTTGCCTTTAAATTTACTTATGTACAGCACCTTTTTGACTGTTTACCCCTTACCATGGGCTTATATTTTGGGATAGTCCACTTTCTTTGGAAAAGCATATTTTCGTAGTCTTGTTGGAGCCTTTGCTAATACGGTTAACTACCAGTTGGCTTCAGAAAATACAGCGCTGGCTTTTCATAACTCTCTTTGGACATTGTAAAGAATTTTTAACTGTTTATTCTCGTTCACCCTGTTAATCCTGTACCAGCTGATGGGGGCATGAAACAGTCCTTGTTTAAACATGTTCACTGGTTTGATTGTTCAACAGAACTCTTCTGAAATACTGTGTACTGATTCGTTTAAACCAATAAAGAGAAAATTAAAAAGTTGAAATTAAATATCAAATGGGCAAAAAGAGAGAGAGAAAATGCCCTCGCACCTCAAGAGTTTTTGTTAAGTTTAATTGAAGATGAAAAGCATTAAGTAGTTTGTCATGAAATGGTAAACGGTTGTCTGAGCAGAATTTGGCTGCAATGTGCATACCTAAATTACTTTGCAGAAGCAATCACTTACTCCTTCGCCCTGCTTGGCAACTAATTACCTTAGTTTTATTCATGAATTCTAGCAGAATTGTTTCAGTGTTTTAGTCAGGATATTATTAGCAATACCATGATTTATTTATATGTTGAAATACTATGTGAAACTTTCCTCTTTCTAGCTTCCAGCACAACGCTTCTAAATTATTCAATGGGCAGTCACAAGGCAGCTCTTTCAGTGAGAAGACACCGTTGCTAAAGGTATCTTCTGGGGAAAATGGGTAAGTACCATTTTTCTTTAAAAAAAAAAAATGACAGTGTTCTGCATCAGATATAAAGGGATGCTAGCAGAATCTCCTGAGGTACTCTATTAAAGTAAAAGAGAAGGAATGAACTCTGGGCACATCTCATATCCAAGAACAATACTGTTTTGGAGATGTGTGAACGTTTTGTTTCTGTGATCATAGATTTGTGAGCTCAGCAAAATAATTTTTTATAATTCGTTCATGGCAAGGTATGACATTTAGATTTTTAGCTTGCAGCAAGATTCTGCTTATGCCTTTAAACTTCGCAGCAAAATCTGAGGAGACAATTGCTCATTCTGTATGAAATTAGCACTGGGGAGCAGGATGGAGGAAAACCAAAATTCTGTGAGACACGCCACACTGCACAAAGCATTATTTTTCAGTTATATTTTGCTGCTGTTGTAATGTCTCAGTGTATAAAAGGCATTGTGCTTACCTTTTAAAGTAGATTTCTGATGGACCAAGGACTTGGCTTCACAGAGTAACACTACGACAAAAAGCTCCTCTGACACAGGTCCACTGATGACTAAAGATATAGTTATCTTTCATTGTATTTTTCGGAAACGTATTACATGCATCTTAATGTGCCATTGGACCAACTGTGAATGGATTTTTTTATTCTAGGGTTGTCAAAATTTCAACCCCGCTTGAAGAGTATTACAAGGGAAAAAAATTACTCCTAACCATCAAAATATCTGAAATTCATAAATAGATAGGAAGGTTGGTGTGTTTTACGAATGTCCATTCTCTGTTGTGACTATAGTAATGCCAAGTTGACCACCAGATATTTCTTGGGTGGTCATTTTTTAACCAGGAATATGGAGCCCATTCTGGCACCCTGCCTGAAATGCACTGTACAGGACTCCCTGTTTAAACTAGTTGACTTTTCTTTTTAGTTTTATTCCCTGGTAACCAGTTAAGACCCACTGGGCACAAAGCCAGTTTACAGGGGTGATCTGGGAGCACTGGGGAGGTTTAGCAAATTGCTCAATCACATAGGATGCAAGTGGAGGTTGTGGGAAACAAACACAGGTCTGCTGGATGTACCAATCTCATTTACAGCTCATCACTTTAGGCTATACTGCTGGTCCCGGCCCAGCTGACTACAATACCTTGGGGAAAAAAGGCTTTACCAGGGGATTTTTTTACATAGTGAATTGTGCTCAAGTCTCTCTGTGATGCAGGTTCAGAAATGAATTTTTGCTCTAGCTTAGTGACTAGGGCATTAATTTGTTAATCTCCTGTTCAGACGAGGGCTGTGTGTGGGATGTATAGTACATACTACTTACAGTTTTCTGTACCCAGTGCTCTCACCCCTACCTCTCTGGGATTCCCAATACGTTTTTTTTTTTAATTCACAATATTCTCCCTTCCAACCCTGGGTGCTGCCTCCCTTTCTTACATTCAGCTTCTCCTGCTCCAACTGTATCCCATCCTGCCGCTGGCCCCCTGCTGCAGGAACCCTACGAGCTCTCTCTCCAAACCAGACTCGTAGTGAACACTTGGCCTTCAAAGCAGTGCAGAACAACAGTGGTATACAAATCCTTGTATACATGTGTGGTTTGGAGAGAGAGATACAGAACCCAAAAATGTGATAGTTTGTTCCTCCCTTTTATGCTTAATGATCCCATGCCCTGTCCTTCCAATCTGCCTCTCTGGCATACTGCCTCAGAGTGTGCTAAATGCCAGATTTGCTGTGGGGCTGAGTTGGTAATTGGCTGGAATAAGGACTGCACTACACTGAAGTGCCCTGAAGGCCACACCAACTATCTGTAATTAGTCTTCTTAGTCTTAGCTTGAACGAATGCAAAGGAATTTACACTACAGAAGTCAGCTTTTGTTGGGCCGGAGTCTTGTACAAAAAGAAGGCAACTGCACAAACACCCAGAGCTGCGAGGAGAGACGAGAGCAAGGGAAAACTGAGTCGGGCTACCCAGTACCAATAAAAAGAAAAACCTGAGCATGGGTCACGCTAAATTCTTTTGTTGAACTATAAAAATCAGAACTTATGAGCAGCAGCACTCGCCTGTCTACAGATCAACGTTTTTTGCAATGACATGTGCTTTTTCAAGGCACCAGCCTGCCACCTACCCATGATGCTTTGAGCTGTGTTTAAGGCTTTAAACTGTGTGTGTGATTTGGGGAGATCTACAGAAACCTTTTTCCGTATCTGGGTAGAAATATAAAGGCACAATTCAGCTTATATTTCATCAGTATTCTGTATTTAATTCCCCTCATTTTTCATTATTTATACATTTTGCATGAAAAAAAAATCTTCATGTCTCAGACTTCATTTCATCCTCCTAGTGACAAGCACAGCTGGAAGGTGTGGTCTGACAGTGGACACCACAGTCATACTGTCTTGTGACCCTCACATGCTGCACCAGTTGCATGGGATCCCAACACTACCATACATATGGAGCGGATGAAGCGGATCTCAGTGACTGAGATGGAGTCCTGCATGAAAAACTTCATTGCAGTCTTTAACTCAACTGATGTCACTGGGTTCCTCTTCATTATAGTCTTCAGCTCAAAATATTATGACATTGGGTTTTAGAATGGCTAACTAATTATAAAGTGAATATTAGTCATGAAAGAGGTTGCATTAAAAAGGGATAATAAATAAGGGAAACAAGGTGCCGGCCTGCTGGTGCAGTGGTAGTGTTTCTGCTTGCAACACCAATGACTGGGTGTGGAAGTGAACATAGGAGTCGGAGGGCCGAGGGGAGGAGGAAGATTGAACGTCCAGTGGACTGCTCTTCTCCAGGGGACAGGTGGGGAACTGGGTGGTATTTGACTAACCCACTGGGGGAGGCTGTGAGGCAGCAATCTGAGCTCGCATAGCTGGGGAAGCATGCCAGATACTGACGCGAGTGTGCCTCATGTTGTTGCATACCACGTCTGACAAAATCTTGAAAAAAATCAAAGGGTTGCACAGGAGGATGTCCACCCTGCCGAACCCCACAAAGTAGACTGTGGCACTCTGACCCTGGATCACCTTCAATCTCCATTTGGGGAGTAGCTCCCCCCTTCCTGCTGGCCCCACCAGAGTGGCCAGGATAGCCAAAAGTGAATTTTCTGTGTCTTACATTCATACCCACTATGTAACCTGACTGCACACAACTGGGACCACACAACATGCAGCCGAATTGTATGTAGTTTTTCCAGTTTACAGTGATCTCCTCTCCTACCCCCCCCCCCCCAGCAACCTACTTGTTTAGTCTATCTGCAGTCTGCTTGTTTGGCTCACCATGGTACAATACTGTCCAGCTTTGTAAGTTTCAGTTGGATTACACAACATACTGGCAGACTGTTATAACTACAGTATTGCTGTCTCCGTGACTGCCAAATGTCACTTTGTATGCTTCAGCTCGGATTGTACAATATGTTACTAAATTTCTACAGTTACTGTATTGCTGTCTCCGTGACCACTGAACATCACTTTTGCATTGTGTCACTGAGGATGGAAATAAGAAACAGAACTGGGATCTCGGCAGTTACTTGCAGTTGCAAACAAAAAGTAAATCAGTAAGCTGCCATGGGGTGGAGTGCGTTGGGGTGGGGAGGCTACATAAAGAGGCAGTCTGTTGAAAGAGAGAGAGGGGTGCCTCGCTGGTTCAGGCTATTTACAGCTGAGTAACAGCTTAACAGCCACTTAATGCCTCCTCCCGTAGAAACACAACACTGCAGTACACAAAAGTTGTAGACAATAAACACCTGGCAGCTGTCAGTAGCGTCTGGTATAGACGGCACTTGTAGTTTGTTATAACCAGCATTCTAGGGGCATGGATATGTTGTCCATCCACACTGTATGGCAGGTATCCTTGCCGCTTTAAATCTTGCCGGAAGGTCTTCAAGCTGATTCCTCCCACCCACCCGGGTGGTAAAACTCTCGGCTCCGGCCCATGACGCCAGATCTTCCTTACCGTTTGGAAGCTCAGGTTCCCTCCTTAACGCTCTGCGTATGACTGGTTCTTAATTCTTCGGTTTTCCAAATTTAAAAGTTTTTGTATTATAGACTTCGGTCTTCTATCCCTCGCGGCTGCGATGGACACATCGACTCCCGGTTTTAGGCAGTGCCCTTGCGGGCAGAAGATGTCTCGGACGGACCCGCACTCCACGTGTGTCTACTGTTTAGGCCTTGAGCACGACCCGCAGGCTTGCGACCTGTGCTCTTCCTTCTCAGCCTACGTCCTCGAAGACTGTGCTGCCCGTTTACAACTGGGGCGCCCCGAGAAATGCTTTCCTCCGGTAAAGTCTAAAGAGGCCGGTTGGCGGTTTCACAGCAGCGACTCATGGATCAGCTAGAGCAGTTGATCGCCTCAAGAGGAGGTGGTGCGGACGGATCTTCCTCGATCACGCATTTATCCCGCCTCCTGGGTTCCTCTTACACAGCTTCCTTTAAGGAGCTTTGTCTGTCCCTCTGCACTAGAGGAGAGGGACCAACGCCTGCTGGACCTTCTTCTCGGTCCAAGAAGAAAGACAAGGGTAAGTCCCTCCGTCCCGGCGCTCTTGGGGCGGGGAAGGTCCCCTCTCCCAGTTGTGACCGCCGACTTCGGGTCGATCGTTGGCTTCGCCACTGGTCTCACAGGTGTCCCCGGCCAGGTCAGTTGACCGAGACTCCCGCCGACGCAGTCGAGATCTTTCTCGACCCGCTGGACGGTTGTCAACCGGCGGTCGAAAATCCCTCTCCCGGTTCCCCGGTGGAGTTGAGGATCCCGGGCTTGCCAGTGCCTCCTGCCCAGAGCCCTTGGTGTTCCTCCGAGCCGAGGGAGGAGCCGTTCCACCCGCCCTCCCCGCACCGTCCTCGGAAAGGCCGAGGGTCTCGGTCTCGGACTTCTTCGAGGTCCAGCCGATCCCGCCATCATAGGCAGTCTCGGTCTCGGCACCGTGGTAAGCGGCGCCGCCGCTCGTCCTCTTCCTCCTCCTCGGATGAGGGGAGGCTTCGACGCAGTTACGTCGATGATATTTAGGATCATGGCAATAGTTTCTTCTGACCGGGAACAAGCCGACGCCGCCGCCTTTCCCGCCATTATGGTTGAAACACCGAGTGGCTGAACAACCCTCGTTTTACCCGAGGGAGCCTGTTTCAGGCTGTTGTTCGCCAAACTAGCTGCCCCACCGATTCCGTGGAACCTCCGCCCACAGCCGCGTGTTTGGGGCTCGACCAAGAACTCTCGGTCAGCTCAGGGTCTGCCCCATAGGCTGTCGGTCACCCTCACTCCCGATCGCCCTCGGCAGGTGGAGGGTGGCTCAGGCCCGAGGCAGCTCTTTGCGGACTCTTCTGAGTCCGACGACGATTCCTCCCTTTTCTCCAAGCGAGTGGACTTGGAGTCCTCTGGAGGTCAGTCGCTGGACGATAGCCCTTCGTCCTTCCTGGGTTTACTCAGGCTCATCTCGGAGTCCACCGGGATGCAGCTCGAGCCCGTATCCAAATGGGCCAAATATCCCCTCACGGAGATATTGGACCGAGGGGATTCCCCTACGGAGGCCTTTCCTGTGGCTGAGGCCATCGTGGGCCCGGCCTTGGAGCTCTGGCAGCGCCCCGCTTCCTGCCCTGCGCCTTCGGCCAGGATGGCCAGGAAGTATGCGGTCCCTACCGGTTCCCCATCCAGTTTCTTGAACATCCCTCAGCCGAGGGGTTAGTTACCGACAGCGTTTTCCGGCGTGCCAGAAACGCTTAGGGACGTGGACAACCTCCCGACAAGGAGTCCAAGAAATTGGACTATGCCAGGCGAAAAGTCTGCGCTGCGTCCTCCCTTGGCCTTCGTCAGGCAAGCTTGGCCGTGCTGATGGCACATTTCTCCCATGCCTTGTTGGGCTCCCTGGACGAGGTAGTCCCTCATCTCCCGGCTCACCTGCAGACTATGGTTAGGCAGGTGCGGGACCAGGGCAGGGCAGTGGCCAGGCAGCAACTTCAGACTGCTCTGGACATTGGAGATTCATGCGCCAGGTCAGTCGTGGCCGCAGTGGCTATGCGCCGTCGGGCATGGCTGAGGATATCCACCTTCACAGTGGATACCCAGCACAAATTGGCGGATGTCCCCTTCCTGGGGACCGACCTCTTCGGCCCTGGAGTGGAAGGCCACCTCCAGAGGATCGAAAAGTCCAATGCCACCTTGGACTCAGTCTCATCCGCTCAGAGGGACAAGGGCCGCAGACCACAACCCAAGCCCTTTCGTCCATCTGCGCCCCCGGCACATCCGGCCCAGCAACACCAGGGCCAGCAGGCTCGCGCTTGGCGTCCCAAACCCAAGCCCGGCTTCCTCCTCCAGGAAGCAGGGAGGTAAAGGCCCAGGTGGTCCCTCGGCCGGTCCCTCCTCCAAGCCTGCACAGTGACGGGTTGAGGGGTGTCGCCCCCAACCTTGTCACCTCACCCCAGGTTCTCCCCGTTGGGGGACGGCTCTGGTTCTTCCTTTCCACCTGGTCTGCTATTACCACAGACCAGTGGGTGTTGGAAGTGGTAGGAAAGGGCCTGCCTCTGGAGTTCGAGCAGGCCCCACCCTTCAGAGCCGTCGCACCTCGTGGGGCCTCGGGGTCTGAAGCCTCGCTGTCAGCTCAGCAAGCCGACATCGCTCTCCTCCTCGAGAAGGAGGTGATAAGAGAGGTGGCGGACCCTCCCTCAAACCCGGGGTTCGTGTCCAGGTACTTTCTGGTTCTGAAACGGACGGGGGGCTGGCGCCCCATTCTCGACCTACACGACCTAAACAAGTTCCTAAGGTCTTGAACCTTCAGGATGGTCACTCTGGCTCAGATAATACTATCCTTGGAACACGGCGTGTGGTTCTGCTCTCTGGACCTACAGGATGCATTCTTTCACGTCCCTATCTGTCCGTCCCATCAAAGGTTCCTTCGCTTTCAAGTGGAGGGATCCCTTTTCGAGTTCCAAGCCATGCCCTTCGGCTTATCTCCAGCTCCCAGGGTCTTCACCAAATGCATGGCAGTGGTGACAGCATTCTCATGTGCCAAGGGTCCGGTTTACCCTTACCTGGATGATTGGCTGATTGCAGCCCCTCCAGACAGGAGGTGGAGCGGTCCAGAGATCTGGCCTCCAGGTTTGCTTCCAGGTCGGCCTCCTCATCAACGAGGCCAAGTTGGAACTCGAGCCAAGCAGGTGATTCTTTTCATCGGGCAGAGCTCGACTTCCTCGAGCCAGGCACGGCTCCCGGACAGGGTCGAGGTTCTTCCTCCTTGCCCAATCATTTCTGGTTGGGCAATTGCGCCTGCCTGGGACTTCCTGCACCTCCTGGGTCTCATGGCGGCCTGTACCAGCGTGGTCCATTGGGCCCATGGAACATGTGCCCCTTCAGTGGGGCTGGCCAGCCAGTGGTCCCAACGCTGCGATCCTTTGGACCAGCTAGTGACGGTGACCCAGGGGATGTGGAATGCTCTCCAGTGGTGGACCGTTCCAGTTCATCTGCAGGAGGGCATCCCGTTTGTCCGCCCCGAGCCGACGGTCTCTCTATGGACCGATGCCTCTCTGATGGGTTGGGGTGCCCATTTGGGGGAACACCGAGCGCACGGCCTCTGGTACCCGAGGGAGTCCCGATGACACATCAACCTGCTGGAGCTCCGAGCGGTCCGCCTAGCTCTCACCGCCTTTGCTCCGTTTCTTCGGGGTCAAGTGGTCCGGGTCCAGACGGACAACACCACGGCCATGTACTATCTAAACTGCCAGGCGGGACGCGCCCATGCTTCTATGCAAAAGCTCTCCGCATCTGGTCACTCGTGGGCAGCCTGGAGGCGGATCTCCTAGCTATCTGCGTGGCAGGAGCCTCCAACACCCTGGCCGATGCCCTAAGCCGGATAGGGCTGCGCCCCACAAGTGGTCTCTCCTGCCGGAGGTAGTATAAGATCTATTCTCCCATTGGGGCACACCTCAGGTGGACCTGTTTGCCCCAGGAGAATGCGGTTGAGGCTGTTCCATGCCCACCCCTCAGCAGGGATCGCTGCAGGGGGATGCCTTCTCGAGGCCGTGGACCCCGGCCTCTACGCCTTTCCCCATTCCCTTGATGCACAAGGTGCTGCTCAAAGCAAGGAGGGACAAGACGCAGGTGATTCTGATAGCCCCAGACTGGCCCCGCCAGTACTGGTACCCAGATCTCCTCAACCTCGGCTCCAGGCTTCCGAGGCAGCTTCCAGCTCGCCCGGACCTGCTCTCAGTCAATCAGGGGAAGGTATTCCATCCGGACCTTCAATCCCTGCACCTGACGGCCTGGTTCCTGAGCGGCTAGAGTTCCATGCCTTGGGTCTTTCCGATGAGGTCCTCAACGTAGTTGAGGCGTCCCATAAGGAGTCGACCAGAAAATGCTACGCCTTCAAATGGAAAAGATTTTCCATTTGGTGTCAGGGCAAGGGCCTGTACCCTTCCTCCTGTTCCTTGGCGAGCATATTGGACTACCTGTGGTCCCTTTCTCAGCAAGGGCTTAGGTCAACGACCCTTAAGGTGCACCTGGCAGCCATCTCTGCTTACCGGGCGCGGGCCCGGAAGCAGTCGGTGGCTCAGGAGAAGGTGGTCTGGCGCTTTTTCAAAGGCCTTGATCACATTTCCCCTCCGGTGCGAGAATCTCCACCTCCGTGGGATCTACTGCTGGTACTGGCAAAGCTCATGGGCAAGCCATTCGAACCAATGCACAGGTGTGAACTCTCTCACCTGTCGTGGAAGACCGCCTTCTTGGTGGCTATCACGTCAGCCAGAAGGATGGGAGAGCTCCAGGCGCTTGCATCGAGTCTCCTTACCTGGTCTTCCACAGGGACAAGGTTGTCCTGCGCCCCCACCCGAAATTCCTTCCGAAGGTGGTGTCAGAGTTTCACCTAACCAGGTGTTGACTCTGCCGTGTTCTACCCCAATCACACCTCGGAGGTCGAATATAGGCTCCATACTTGGACCCTAGAAGGCGCCGCCATTATAAGGAGCGCACGGCTGAAATTCGGGGAGAGGTTCGCCAGCTGTTTGTCACCTACGCTGAAGCCGCACCTGGCAGACCTGCAACCAAGCGGACGATAGGCAGGTGGGTCACCTCCTGCATAGATCTCTGCTATAAGTTGGCGGGCATGGAGCCTCCCAGAGGGATAAGAGCTCATTCTACCCGCCATACTGCTGCATCAGTTTGCTGCTTCCAGGGACGTCCCTATCCAGGAAATCTGCAGGGCTGCTACCTGGAAGTCAGCACACACCTTCATCACCCATTACCACATCGACCTTGAGTCACGCCGGGATGCTGGTTTTGGGGCCTCGGTTCGCCAGTCTCTATTTCCTAAGTAGGGGGTGTGTGCCTTGCCTCCCTCCTCCCGGAGAACTGCTAGGAGTCTGCCAGACAGTGTGGATGAACAACATATCCATGTCCCTAGAAATACAGGTTACTCACCTGTAACAGGAGTTCTAGGAATGGTATATGTTGTTCATCCACACGACCCACCCGACCTCCCCAGCTTCGACGCACAACCTGAGCTTCCAGCGGCCAGATCTACGAACAAGGAGCTAGAGTTTTACCACCGGGTGGGTGGGAGGAGCCAGCTTGAAGACCTTCCGGCAAGATTTAAAGCAGCAAGGATACCTGCCAGACAGTGTGGATGAACAACATATACCATTCCTAGAACTCCTGTTACAGGTGAGTAACCTGTATTTCTTTAACAGGGCCCCTATGTGAATGCTTTTGGTTTTGGAAAACTGTCCTTTTTTTTTACTGTTTGTGTGGTTTAAGTGTGCCCTCTATGAGTGGGCTGAACTGTACCATAATACCGCTTAATGGTGAAAGGAAACATTATTTTTTTTTTTGTGCCTCCCCCTGCACCCCCCCCAACCTCCCACTCCTTCTGGCTGCTCATCATCCCTGTCTGCCCACTAGCCTCACCCTTCGCTGCCACTTCCTGCCACCAGGCTGTCTGTGTATACTCAGAGGGTCCAACCTATCCCTGCCATGGAGCCCCGCCTCTATGGGGGTGAGGAGGGGAATAGCATTGCTGAGGGGTCCTCCAAGGGTACACATGGGTGACGCAGCAGTGATGCACTAGGGGGACTGTGGTGTGGGGGGGTAGGCAAACGTTATGCTGCAGGCTGGGAGGGGTGCTAGTTTCTGATTTTTGGGCCCTTCCCCACACCCCTCAGCAGCGTGCACTGTGGCAATGCCCTGGGGGTAAAGCCAGCTGATGTTACTTATGCTGGCAAGGCTCCACACACCACCAGGTGTTGCTCTCCTAGCGGTGCTTTGCAGCATCCTGTCCCTGGAGGAGAGCATCTGCACGGATGCTCTTATCACCCTCCCTGCCAGCCTCTGCTCCTGTGTCCCAGGCTTGGGGTTCAAACCTTCAAACAGCATGCCATGCGGTGCCCCATTGCTCAGGTGGCACGGAGCCGGCTAGGAAACCATTTTTTACACCTCTGGATGCCCTTTTGTTTGCCAAATAGTGACAGTCCAATATTCTGATATGTTTTGACCTTTTATGTTAAATTAATAATATAATTTCTTTGCCTTTTTAACAACCCCGAATCCCTCTCTTTTCAGCAGTTACTGCTGTCTCTTTCCATGCTGCCTGAACATTCTATGACATCTGTAACACTATTTATTCAAGGCCATTCAGATGAATAGTGTAGAATGGTGTAATTGATATGATGTACTGTCTTACAAATATGAAAAGAAAGAGCAGGAGCTGATGAGGAGAGTGGAACTCTGTGTAGCTTTGAAGGCACCCCGGAGCTAAATTAATTTATCACAGATTGGTCAAAGCATATATGGGATACACAGTGGCCTAACTCTACATATGCAGTTGATCTCCAAGTGTGAGGGGGAAAGACCAGTCCATAACTCATGAGTGGTGAAGCTGCAAATGAGTTATCAAAGTCTTGCTCCTTCACAAGTGAAAGTAAATTTTGTATTTTGAGTCAAGCCATTGTGTATTCAGTTTATACAGCATTTTTATCTGGAAGTTAGGCAGTGTGATAAAAGGCATATCAGGAAATGTTTTTTACCAGTGTGGTCTAAATCAGAAAATAGAAGTGTAATGAAAAAACAGGAGGACTGGTAACTATGTAAAATTCAACTCGTATCACCTTTAAAAGGAAAAGCATCAGGAAACCTAAGTTGATAACCTCAGTACTGAAAGTAAGTAAGACTTTATTTGTATTTGGTACCCAATCCCAGAGACTCTGGGTGCCATTACATATACAGGCAGAGCTGTGGCAGCATAAATAACAGTAATTCCAATAAAATTAATACAATAACTTAAATCACAGATTTTAAAAAACTATCTAAAATAAATGCTTTATTGAAAAGGTAGGTCTTCAGACCCCCTTTGAATGCATCCACCGATAGAGCCTCCCTCAAAGACTTTCACAGCGAGTTCCAGAGGGCTGGGCTGGGCTGGCCACCTCAAAAGAGCAATCTTCCGAGATTTTTAGCCTGGCCCTCAAAACTGCAAGGAGGCCCTCGGTGGAGGAGCGGAGGGAACACACAGAGATGGCTAGAGTAAGGAGGTCAGACAGGTAGTCGGGTGCCCAGGCCGTATAGGGCCTTATAGGTGAGCAAGCCCACCTTGAAGATGATCCTCCACCTGACAAGCAGTCAGTCAGTGCAGATTCCGCAGGACTGAGGTCACATAACAAGACCTAGGAAGTTCTGTCAGCAACCTCGCCGCCGGGTTCTACACTAGCTGCAGTCTGAGGAGGATCCCTCCATTGACTCTGAAGTATAGAGCATTACAGTAGTCCAGCCTGGAAGTCACAAAGGCATGTACTAAAAACGGCAGGTCTTCTGGCAGAATCAAAGATCTAATTCGGGTGACATTCCTGATGTAAGCCCCCTACAAATGGGGGTTCCCGAAAAGTCTTCCTTGAGCTTGCCTAAATGCTCACTGCCAGGCTGGTGTCCTGCATTTTAGCAGTTTAAATGTATTGCCAGAGAGTGCCTGTATAGCCTCTGTGTACTGTCTCTTTAAGGGCTGCCTGGATTGCAGTCATAATTAATCTTGATCCTGGACTGCTGAAATGGGCCATTCAGTACCTTTGGGGACTCTAAAATGGAGCCTGTCCCCAGGGGCTTTGTGGAAGCAAGCTTCTGTAGGAATTGTAGTTTTGGGCTTTTGGTGTCTAAATGAACCTGGAAGGGGAGCCCTTGTTGTGACTGGCAGACAGATCAGCCAACCGAACCTTTTGGATCCTGGGGAAGAGTCCCAGACTGCTTGCAGTTTCAGTTAGATCTGAGTTGGGAAGTGAAGGAGTAACAGCTCGAGATAGTCGAGCAGTAATCCTGCATAGATTCACGCAGGAGAACTGTGAACGGGCTGAGTTTTGGTCTGCCTGCTGTCCCTGAGAGGAAAATTGAAGTTTATTTGGTCTGAATCCGAATTGTGAGGATGATTTAAGCCACAGAACTGTGACCAGGCTTTAACCTGAAGAAGACCGAAGATTTGCTAAATGCGATCGATCTGTCGGGATTTCTAGCCACCTTTGAACTCCTGGTTTGTGCAGAGACTCTGTAATTGCGACCGGATAGCAATCTGCCTGGTACAGTAGAATTTCTTACATGTAAATGTGCTGTGTGCTGTTAGTGGGTCGTGATTCGGTTCACCACTGTGTGCTGAACTGTGTTCTGCTTGCTGGAGGCTGCATCCAGCTCCCACGGACTGAATCCGTATTCATCTCCATTGGGCCTGGGCTTTGCCACACTGGCCCAGCCAGACTACCCGCTGCACAGAGAAAGCCATCGACAAGAGACCTGCCTGGGGATCAGCCCCCTGCTCATGCTTTGAACAGGAACGACGCCTCAGTGATTCGTGTGGGCCCTGCTTCTCCTGGAACTCCAGTTCAACAACCTGCTGTCTCGATTTCATCCTGCCTGTGTCCTGTATTGGGTATCATGGGTAAACATCAGGGTAGCTCCCTGCAACAACAACTAAATCTAGAGTGTTGTCATCTGATTGCTTTGTTGTCTTTTCTGTCACGAACTGAGCCCTCCGGCTCTGGATTACAAATAGTGTGTATTGTACATGTTGCTTTCTTCCATCACAGGGCCCCAACCAGCTGCGAGCTGGCCTACCCTGGGCAACGTTCCTGGCTAGCTCACCATCTTCCTACCTGGGTACGCAGAGTGTGTGACTGTGTAGGGACTCTGAAGTGCATGCATAACTGTCTGATTGATATAGCCTTTAAGCATATCAACCTGATTACGCTCCTCCCTTGTTCAAGTCCCCTGAATAAATCAGATCCGACTCTTTTTGCATTTAACCTGACTGTGGTTCCAGTTTGTGTCAAGAGTACTGTACTGTTGCTATTTGCTGTGCATAACCTTGTTTTACAGGGAGTCCCCACAGTCGAGCTAGAGGAACCAGCCCTGGTGGTAAGTGCAAACAGTGTGGGTAATTGCCTGGTGAATAAGGGTCATTGTGAAAGTGATTATTGTATATTGTTCAGGCCACTAGAAGGGAAAGAGGGGGGTTACAGTGTCCCGGAGGGCTGTGCCCAGGTTAGCTTGACCACTAACAACCCTGACCTCTGGGTGGAGGCACCTGTTTCAGTACCCAGGCCCCTTAACCTGCTACTAGTCAAGCAGGCAGGGGTAGTAGCCCTTGGGATAGCGCCACCTCGTGGTTACACTCAAATAGCAGAAACCACTCCTGACAACAGATGACACCTGAGCCTCAAGTGTCAACATGTCGTCGAGGATGACGTCCAGATTTTTCACCTTGGGGGATGACAACAGTGGAGTGGATTCCAGAATCAAACCTGTAACAACTCCAGAGACATCCCCATCATGCCAGTGACCAGGATCAATCCCCAGTACCTCCGTCTTGTCTGGGTTCCATCCCCAATCAGTTAGAGGGCATCCAGTCCTGAATTTCAGCCAGGCATTTGTTTAGCATTTCAACAGCACTCTTAGATCTGGAGGCAAACGACGTGTACAACTGGGTGTCATCTGCATAGCAGTGGAAACCCAGACTGTACTGTCTCATGAGCTCCCCCAGGGGCTGCATGTACACTGTGAACAACATCGGTGAAAGGATTGAGCCTTGAGGAACTGAACATGACAGAGACTTCGAGAATGAAGAGAAATGTCCCATCACCACTCATTGCTTCCTGCCAGAGAGATAGGACTCTAACCATTTGATGACTATCCTAGTGAGTCCACTTGACTCTAAGGCGATACAACAGCACAATATGATCCACAGTGTCAAATGCTGAGGAAAGATCGAGGAGAACGAGAATTGACTGTTCTCCTCCATCCCTCACCCTGAGGAGGTCATTTTGCACCCGAACTAGTGCTGTCTCCGTATTATGCCTGGCTCTGAAAACGGACTGGAGTGGCTCGTACTGAGGTACGGTAACATGAACTACTGTGATAAAACAGGTTTCATTTTAATTTATTTGACTAATACTGGTTGTGTTCCATTTTATGAGCTGAAAACACAGTTGGCTGGCAGACTAGAAGAAACACAGCTGGTTGTTGGAAGCTTCTTTCAGGCTTAGGACCACCTGCATTAAGTAATCTCTTGCAGTTACTCCCAGGTGTGGCTGAGCATAGGTTTGTCTCTGTTGTCAACCTGGTAAAACAAATAAAAACAAACTCTGGCCAGAGCTGATAGGGCTGGAGGTGAGGAATTTGGTGTAAAAATATTGAAAAGTATCAAAGTTACAAGCCTTCATTAGCAAAATGTAAAGTAGGCTCCTAAGTTCGTTGTTTTTGTAATATTAGTACACCAAATGTTCAACATAGTCTTGTTATGACTCTGTCTCATGAAGAAGGGTAGAGCAAATGTTCAAATCCTGGCTGGAAGGTGATTTCACACAGGTACTGTGAAATCAACGTTCAGGATGCAAATACACATTTTGGGCAGGAGTTAAAAAATGACAGCTGTCACATTCATGAGGTGCTGTAAACAAATGGCTCTGTTGAAAATATGGGTTAAAAATATTGAATATTACCAAACTTACAAGCCTGCATTTGCAAAATTCAGCTTAGCCCGATAACTTTTTTGGTTTTAAATATTATTACACCAAATTGAGAACATAACCTTCTTATGACCCCACCTCATGAATAATGGTAGAGAAAATGTTCAACTCCTAGCCCAAATATGATTTCGCGCAGGGACTGCTAAATCAACTTTTGGGATGTAAAAAAACAAACAAACACATTTTCATCAGGATTTGAAAAATAACTGCTATCACATTCATGAGGTGCTGTAAAGATATGGCCATGTTGTACATTTGAGGCAAAAAATTTAGAAAATTACTAACGTTATGAGCCTGCATTCGCAAAATTCAACATATTCATAATTTTATTGTTTATTATTTTGCACTAAATTTTCAGCATTGCCCTTTTTTATGAGGCAGGGTAATAAGAAGACTGATGTAACTCCTCACCCCTGCCTTTTTACTAAAACGACAGATGGCATGCTGTTGGCGTTGGCAGCAATACCTGGTGGGGACCTGGGTTCGGGGAGGATGAGGTTACCCGGCACAAGGGACCTAGGTTTGGCTACTCGGCACAGGGGCACCCAAGTAAATCCAACTACAGGAAGCAATAACTGTAATGTCCAGAACCAGGACTGGGATTTTTCAGTGTGGCTTTATTCAAAACTAGCTGAAACGTGACAAAGCATTGTATGGTCCCCAAGGCTACTGCTCACTGTATATGCAGATAGAGACTAAAAGGCGGTCCATTGGAGAATGAACACATTTTTACATTGTCTGGCTCTGGACCCACAGGCACTCAGCCCGGACTTTGCATGCGCTTTGGATACACAGCCCGACTGGCCCGGCTCCCCTGCCGGCCACTTGACTGATGGTCCACTTGAAGAATGAACCCAAACTTTACTTGGAAAGACTCCCATCAAACAAGGAGACTCCCAAACTGTGGCTCCCCACACCACTTAGAGTCTGCGACTCCTAGAGAGATTTTCAAGTTGCGACCTACGTCTGGGTACCCACCTCATCACTGGCCAAGTACATGAGGCAAGTAGCAGATCACAGAAGAAATCCGTAGAGGTGGACCTGGTTACTAAAGATGGGGGTTTTTCCCACCTTCAGCTCCCACAGCCCATACCCAGCCATTTCTCTGGACAAACAGAAAACTTAGAACTTTAATATGTAGATTGAACGGTGGATGACCTGAAGCACCCCCTCTACAGCATCACTTGAAATCCAATAAAACTTTAGACTTTTTGACTGCTCCATTTGTTTGTCCTAGTAACATAGTCCTCCCAAATAGCAGTCCACATCCATTTCCCAACTGAAGAAAACAATTTGTTTGCCCCTTCAAATGGAGCCAAACACTCACCCTTTCTGCAGGTTCCCACAGGCAAGTCACTTTCTTTGCTGTTATACAAGAACAGACTGACAAAACCAGGCAGCTTCCTTCCATAGTGGGCAAAGGAGATTGCCCCTGGGACCCACAGAGAATTTCCCCCGGAGGGAGGGGGCACTGAGACCTGAAAGCGTCTCCACCACTTAAAAGGTAAACAGGATGACTTCCTTCCTGTTTGCTTTAGGACAAACTCAAGACTGGCTTTGAAAACTCCCAAAGTTCTAAACTCACTCCCTGAGCTGCAGATTCCAATGTGGCTTATGCAGCTCGACAGTTCTATGGTGATGTCATCTCTCAAGTCTCAGCTGTGACTGAGAACAGAGTGAGACAGTGTGAAACCCATTTAACTGGAGTTTCACAAGCTGCCTTCCTGCCTACCACTAGGTCTTACTGGGATTCTAGTAACCCGGGTAACAAAGGGGTTACACTCCCCTTGACCAGGAAAATGACTGTCCCAGTCATTATGCTCCCAACCTTAGGCCCGTCCCACCCTATGTGCTACCTGCGGAGGGGTGATCAGGCCCTCACCACCATGTGCAAGCACAGGTAGGCAACACTAAGGGCCTAGAGGCCTATAGCTGACATATCAGCCTCTACTGTATCCACTTACTATGGACACCTAGTGGCTCTGGTAGAACCGTCCAGAGCATAGCCCTGATAGATCAGCACTGCAGTCCCTATGGCCACTGAGGACCACAGCCTGTTTATCCCCCCTAACCCTCTAGGGAAAACCTATCTGCCTCTAACATAACATCCCAAACAAAAACCAAAACAAAACCCGGGGACCTCCCTGACCTTGGACAACCTGCAACTACAACACAGCACTTTAAATTCTACACAATAAAGCACTGACGAGGAACTCCGATGAGCCCCTCCTCCTCTTCTTGTCTTCTCTTCTGTCTTCCCAGGAACACCTGTAAGAAAATGACAAAAACCAAACACACTCCTAATCTGCATGCATAGTCTATCTAAACAACAACAACCCCTACCATACAGGAAAAAAAAACACTGAACAATCCCAAAAAAGATTTTTTTTAGAAAAAAGGTAGAAAAAACACAGTATTTACTATAGAGTACAGTAGTGACATTAGTTACAATACACATTTGGGGGGATGGAGTGCCCTAAAAGTCCCAACTAGTGACCACAAGGCCTGAAGGCTAGTCCATTAAAGAGTCTCTCCTGGGCCGGAGCCCCGTGAAACATAGTTCTTAAAGGCCAAAATCCCGAAGGGGAGAGTCTTTGTGGACAGTTCACACATTTTTGAAGTCTGTAGTGTAGGGTGTGTACTGCAATGTCATAAAGATAGAAAAAGGGTTTTCTGGACTTACTAGCCTCTTGAAGTATTCAAACATCACAAACCTGGTCCCTGCCGAAGACTCTCCCTGGCAGCATTTCTTCTGATACAGCTGGGAGGACATCTTCCGGGAACCCACAGGAGTGCACATCTGGAAACAGCTGGGCTGATGTCATCTCTGGAGAAGGAACCTTAGAACAGGAACAAAAAGAAAAACAGCTGGTCCGACGTCATCCAATTACCAGGCGATGAACAGGAAAACAGCTGGGCTGGTGTCCTCTCTGGATCTGAAGTCATCTGGTGGGCCAGTAGATGGTTGCTGAACAAGACAGTACACTGTAGACTGATGAATGTGGAGCACCTGAGTCCTTGGTTATTCATATTGGCAGATCAATAAGGGCACTTCACAGTCTAGATGTGGCAGTATTGACTACCACTGCTCGACTCTCCATTTTGTAGGCATGGGCTTAATTACTGGGAGGTCCTTGCACTGAGGCCAATAGTAGAGGGGGTCAGGGGCTTGAATTATTACTCCGTCTGGACGAACATAATTCACACAGTGGGAGACTTCACGTCCCTGTCCGTCCACTATTCTCACTCTGTCCATAAACAGTGTCCTGCCTCTCTTCCACTGTGTATACTTTTCATGGAACAGTCGATTCTTTACATGCTGGTTAGCCCCAGGATGCACATGTTTCATTCCAGATCCAGGATTTCCTGCAGTTCTCAATCTCCTCCCAGACTCTCCGAGGAAAGGTAGAAAAGGCCATACCAAAGATTTAATTGGCCTTTCTACGAACCAGTCTCTCCTCTTTACTTGCTTTGGTCAATCTGAGACTGCTGGCCTGGCTTGGGGGTGGCCAGTCCTGGTTCTGCCAGCTTCGCATCCTCAAAGAAATTAAAAACGGATCCCTGACTACTTCTTCTTGTAAAGCCAGGGCAGTGGCATCACCACCTTCTTGAACACATTCCTCTGAGGCAAGATCTTAAGGCTGTGTACCCGTTCCTTTCTCACAAGGCCACATAGGTTCCTCCTCATCTTCCTCTTCACTGAGGATCTCAGCCCAGGAGTGAGCAGTCGTTCTCACCCCCGAGACTATCCATTCATCACTAGGAGCGGAGGTCGACAACTCCCATTCAAAGGCCTCCCGCATCTCATCTTCACCTTCGAGACTTGGGCTAGGCCCCCCCACCCAGGGGTCTATTGATGCTTTATCTGAACTTTCCTTCTGAGATCCAGCATCCAAAACTTCAATTTCAGATTCAGTCTCTAATTCTGCACCCTCTAACTTTGTGCCACACTCCCCCAAGGGACCTTCTTCCACAGGCTCCGCCTGATGCTGTGTGCTGCCAACTGCAGATTCTTGAATTTTTGTCCATGTGGGAGCCAAACGAATTGGAGGCACTTTGTACAAGCCATATTTTTGTAGACATCCAGCACAGTGAGGAATCATGAAGACATCCCTTCCAGCACTCAAGCACATCTGGCATACACGCACTGGATAATTAGGAATTGCCACATCAGGAGGGAGTTGCCCTCCGTAGCACCACTTTTCAATATCTGTCAGTATATTTACTGCTGCTGTTACTGCAACCCGGGCATGATCCGGGTAACGAGCTGGTCCTGAGGCCATAACTGCAGAAAAACAAACAAAATTCACTGTAACTGAAAGTCCCACTTTAATGAACACACTCTGTAGCTTTAAAATGGCTCCTCTGCTGCTGTGTTTACTTTACTACCCCACCCTGTAATGGCGGCGGCAGCACTTCTGTGCATCAACATTCAGACTCTGGGTCAAGCCACTGAGCACCCGATTTACGTCAGCTACTAATAACTTTTACTCAAACTGCACAACTTGCTCTGTTCTGGCTGTTCACACGTTTACAGGATTTTCCTTGGACTTTTCACATGCTGGCAACATTCATTTAATTACAGTCCCTTAAAAACTTCAGGTTTCAGCACAGGATTGCCTGCTTCTACTAGTGTTGCACTTTTTACAACCCACAGTCTCTCTGGCTGCAAACTTTACACTGAGGCTACTTTCATTGCTATGACACATTTAATGGCTTTACAGACTTGCAGTTGCCAGCAGGACATCACACAATCGCTACTTGCAAAGCGACTATATAGCTGCACACACATTTTATATGGCATTACTGAAAATCACTGTTTGAGCAGTTTTTTAATTGTTTACTCACTGTTATTGTAGCAACTTGCTGCGATGGGGTAAAACGGCCTGCAGCCAGATTTTGAAGGCCTCAAAATGCAAACGGGCGGGCAGTCTCTGCGATCGTCGTTTTAACCACACAATTCACTGATCCCACGATCGATTTGCGGGTTGAGCCCGATTTTAAACTAAAAGTCACTTTTTTTGAACTGTTTCACAGCGCTTTGAATCCTCGCGATGCTCCTCCACTGCCAGTACACGCACTACTCTCTGTCTCCGTCTCGAATGCTGAGGCAGACTCAGAAGAGCTGGCTGAGGGGCGGGACTAATGACAAACTGACCAACCACACGACGCCATGCAAATAAGCCTCTTCTTCCTCACAAGGGCTCCTCTCCTCACGGCGATCGTCAAGCGGGCAAATTTAAATTGTAAAATGCACTTTTTTTTTTTTTTCCTCAACTGACTCCCACGGCAGGAGCCCATTTCAACCATGTAACATTGCCACTAACTCTGCAGTCTCTAGCATTGCACAGAAAGCATTTCCAACGTCCAGGGCATATTTTCTCTGTTGCTACCCCTAGTTTTCCATACTTTCCTTCACAGAAATTCATTTTAAAACTGACAAAAACGCTGTAAACTTTTTTGATGATGCAGGACAAGGGCACACTCTTTGGCTTTACAGCTCCTTGGTAAACAGTTGGCATTTTTTAAACAGCAGCACAAGATTCACAGCACACAGCAACACACTAGGGAAATTGCTTCAACTTTTTGGGCTACCAACTGCCAGATAGCCAAAACGGTAGCCTACTTGCCCAAACACCTTCCTTCCTGAACAAATCCAAAGCGGTGCCTCCATTTTTGTAACCCCCTCACCCCTGCCTTTTTACGAAAACGACAGGTGGCATGCTGTTGGCGTTGGCAGCAATACCTGGTGGGGACCTGGGTTCGGGGAGGATGAGGTTACCCGGCACAAGGGACCTAGGTTTGGCTACTCTGCACAGGGGCACCCAAGTAAATCCAACTACAGGAAGCAATAACTGTAATGTCCAGAACCAGGACTGGGATTTTTCAGTGTGGCTTTATTCAAAACTAGCTGAAACGTGACAAAGCATTGTATGGTCCCCCAAGGGGCTACGTTCACTGTATATGCAGATAGAGACTAAAGGCGGTCCATTGGAGAATGAACACATTTTTACATTGTCTGGCTCTGGACCCACCAGGCACTCAGCCCGGACTTTGTGTGCACTTTGGATACACAGCCCGACTGGCCCGGCTCCCCTGCCGGCCACTTGACTGACGGTCCACTTGAAGAATTAACCTAAACTTTACTTGGAAAGACTCCCATCAAACAAGGAGACTCCCAAACTGTGGCTCCCCACACCACTTAGAGTCTGCGACTCCTAGAGAGATTTGTTTTCTTACTTCCAATCGAACTCCCATCAAACAAGGAGTATATTTCCCATCCTGTGGCTCCCCACACCACTTAGAGTCTGCGACTCCTAGAGAGATTTTCAAGTTGCGACCCACGTCTGGGTACCCACCTCATCACTGGCCAAGTACATGAGGCAAGTAGCAGATCACAGAAGAAATCCGTAGAGGTGGACCTGGTTACTAAAGATGGGGGGTTTTCCCACCTTCAGCTCCCACAGCCCATACCCAGCCATTTCTCTGGACAAACAGAAAACTTAGAACTTTAATATGTAGATTGAACGTTGGATGACCTGAAGCACCCCCTCTACAGCATCACTTGAAATCCATTAAAACGTTAGACTTTTTTGACTGCTCCATTTGTTTGTCCTAGTAACATAGTCCTCCCAAATAGCAGTCCACATCCATTTCCCAACTGAAGAAAACAATTTGTTTGCCCCTTCAAATGGAGCCAAACACTCACCCTTTCGTTGCAGGTGCCCCACAGGCGAAGTAACACTTTCTTTGCTGTTATACAAGAACAGACTGACAAAATCCAGGCAGCTTCCTTCCATAGTGGGCAAAGGGGATTGCCCCTGGGACTCACAGAGAACTTCTCTCCCCCCCCCCGGGAGGGAGGAGGCACTGAGACCTGAAACGCTGTCTCACCACTTAAAAGGTAAAACAGGATGACTTCCTTCCTGTTTGCTTTAGGACAAACTCAAGACTGGCTTTGAAAACTCCCAAAGTTCTAAACTCACTCCCTTGAGCTGCAGATTCCAATGTGGCTTATGCAGCTGCGACAGTTCTATGGTGATGTCATCTCTCAAGTCTCAGCTGTGACTGAGAACAGAGTGAGACAGTGTGAAACCCATTTAACTGGAGTTTCACAAGCTGCCTTCCCTGCCTGCCACTAGGTCTTACTGGGATTCTAGTAACCCCGGGTAACAAGGGGGTTACACTGAGAAAATTTCTAACTCCTGCCCGAAAGGCGATGTTGTACAGGGACTGCAAAATCACCTTTCTGGACAGATCTAACTAATGGCAGTTCAATTGTTCATGAGGTAGAGTCCCAAAGAAGGCATGTTGAAAACCTGGGCCAGAAATATGCAGAATGTGCCCAAGTTATGCCACTAAGTTAAAAATTCCATTGAAATATGTAGAACCGCATACCCATTTCTTCAGTTCGCAGTCTGGCTTTGAAGAGTGAAGACATATCTGCAGTCCAGAGAGGATTACGGCATTGCACGCCCAATCAGTAAGTAGGGGCTTGGGGTGGGGTGGGAGGATCTAATGGTTGCAAAAGACATCAATGGAACTTTTTATATATATATATATATATATATATGGTTTTATCTTAAAAAAAAAAAAAAGAAACCTGAGGATTGCGGATCATGACACTGGGGGAACGGGCATCCCTAGTGTCCCTTTTATGTTTCAGTGGCAGTGGGGGGCACTGAGAGAGAGGGTCAGGTAGGGGAATATGGGGAAAAAACCCCAGAAGTCCTGATTGGGACACTGAGGGAATGGACACCCCAGTGTCACTGTTATGTTTCTGTGTGTGTGTGTGTGTGTGTGTGTGTGGTGGTGGGTGTTCGGAGGGAGGGTCGGGTGGGAGGATAGGCATAATTTTAAAGAAAAAGAAACGATGGTCACGGCAGAGTGCAGCACATGCCACTGTGACCAAAATGGCCACTGCACTACAATGCGCATATGGCTAGCGATGCGCAGTAGAGCGGGACACGGCAGAGTGTTCCATGTTTCACTGTGACCGCTGCTTGTTTTTTTCCTCTAAAATTTGGAATATGCCTCCACCACTCCTTTCAGTAACCACCAGAAACATAACTGTGACACTGGGGGTGCCCAATCCCCCAGTGTCCTGATAAGGACAGCCCAATTTTTTTCAAAGTAAAAAATAATGCAGTGTGACTGGAGTGCTCCACAGACGTGGAGGCGACTGGTGACACTTCAATATGTTGTTCAGTTGCAAGGAATGCAGAGTCCTTTTTTGAAAGCTTCGCCCACTGCAGCCCTAAAAAGTTTATTACCATTTCATATAATGCTCAGAAAGCTATTATTAGTTGTCATAGTATGTGTAAGATACAGCATTACAAGATTTTATTTTGGATAAGACATCTGAAAAGATCATTTTCCCAAGGTAATCTCCCCTGGCATCCATGAAAATGTGTTATATTGTTTAGAACCACGGCATTTTAATCCTTTTTTGCAATTTTGTTTATGTACCAGTTGCCAGACGATCAGTATCTAGCATTCTTAGCAGTTATGATGCAACTCTACCATTAAAAATATTATGTAGACCTGCAGCATTTCTTTAATCCAGCAGGCTTGTTATCATATAACATAAATGATGGGAAAATGATAGTGAATGAGTAAAATCATCCAGTTGTGTGGGTCAAATCAGCTAATCAGTCTCCAATATTTACAAGACTACTACCTGGCGCAGGATCCATTCATTTTTTAAGCACTGAGTTCAGATCTGATCCCTCAGGAGGGCCGGATTTGGCCTACTGTATTGCAAGGCCTTCTCTCCACATGTCAGTTTTCTGTTTTCTTCAGCCACCCACTTGGGGTTAATATTTCTTGGCACAGTAGTTGTTCAGTGTATTATCGCTCTGTCGAGATGCATTCAAAAAAGATAGGTTCATTACCTGCCAGTAATAGTAGGTCTTCAAGTAGCTCTTCAAAGGATCTCCATAGAGTGATAACCTTTTCCCACACCTCTGTCCCCCTATTGTGGAGGACTTTGTTTCTGTCAATTTGTGGGATACTACGTATTGTACACTTTGAACAATGCCTCCACTGGTTCCATTAGGCCCCTTGGATGATATAATTTCCTTGTATACTACCCTTTTCTAGTACTGTAGTCTATATGAAATAAACTCTCACGGTAAGTGATGTATTTGTAACCAAAACTGGATCTGTTTCTTAGGGAGCACAATATTACAGCATGCATTATCTCATTAATTAAGGAATGGAGGATCATAAGGCTCAACTCTATAGAAGAATTGGCATGTCTGGGAAAAATATTGTATCGTGTAGTTTTTAGTCCCCAGAAGCTTCCACCCCTGGTGTTTTTACTCTTCTCGTTGTGAAGGTTCATAGCATCAATTGGTAACCCTTGCTATAAGAAAGGTGTTGTGGAGAGGCAGGGAGTAAGGGAAGCTGCTGGTACAGGGTTTTATTTAACTCTAAAAATTGATTAGCGTTTTGTTCATAAAAGTTCTAAAACATTGTGAAAATGCATAGCACTTGCCTCACTGTGTTTAACAAACATAACACTTCTAGAAAACCTATATGAATGCTTTCTGTACAGTTAGTATTGTCCCAAGAAAAAAACTGCTAATCAATTATTTAAAACCCTGTGGTATGTGGCAGTCCTAACATAAACAGACTTTTAAAAAAGGCATTAGCAACATTTGTGATCGGACACTGCACCAAGGCAGGCATTTCAGGAAATACTGCTGACTCGCCCCAGATCATGCAGACCTGCAGTACAAGGGCAGTACTGCGTCATAAACTCATGGGGTACCACTCTTGCAAAATGTGATCTCGGACCAGTTGGTGACAGCTTTTGAAATGTCTGCTTTGGTGTACAATGTTTTAAAAGTAGTCTGTTTTACGATCACCACATCCCAGTAGCTTCCTTTCCTCTCTGCCTTTCCATTATACTTTTCTTCTGTCCAAGCCATAATTCTAATTTAAGCAGTATCTTCAGTAGCTTCTCTCGTATGGAATACTGCAGCTTCCTTGATGGCAGGAGAGAAGCTTATAACCTTACTGTAAGTATTTTTCTTGTCTCGAGTTATCGGTCCTGATTACCATATTGTTGACATTTTACTTTAGCTATTTTCATTTTAAATATTACTCAAACACAAAAAAAGACTAATTGCTCTGAGGTACATTACTTTTATATACAATTTGAATTCCTTTTCGATTCAAATACTGTTAATGTAAATTTTCCAGGACTGTTCCACATAGTCAAATTTTTTTTTCTATATGGTTTAAATAATTCTAACTGCTCCTGCTTTAACCCTCCTTAACTGTCCTCCTATACCTCTGCTCCTCTCCATGACTCACATCCCCTATTAAACCTTCCTCCCCCTGAGCCTGCTTCTCAGCACGCTGTCCTTTCCCTTCACCGCTTACCCCCTCACTCCTACCCCTAGCCTTCTTCCATTATCAACTTGCCCCATGCTTAGTTTTGACCTCTGTCAGGGTTCTCAGCATGCTGGAGGGGTCTAGCACTGGGCAAGCCTCCTCCTTCCCTTCCCCTTCTCTCTTTTCTACCCGACTTGTTCTCACTTAAATCTGCCCTCTGTCGTGATTCTTGGCACCTTGGCGATGTCTACTCTCAGGTAAGTTTCTTCCCTCTCTTCTTTTTTTCCTTTCTTCTCCTATCCCCCCTATTCCCTCTGCCCAACTTGTCCTCACCTAATTCTATCCCCTGACAGGGTTCTCTGCATCCTGGAGGGGGCCAGCACTGGGCAATTACTCTTCCTTCACTCTCCCTTCCCCTCTATCCTTTCTACTCAACTTGTCCTTGCCTGATTCTGTGCTCTGGCAGGGTTCTCAGCATCCTAGAGTGGCCTAGTCTTAGGCAAGCTTCTTCTTTCCCTCCTCTTCCCTTCATCCTTTCTTTTCTTTCTTTATAACTTGTCCTCACCTAGTTCTGCCTCCGTGCAGGGTTCTCAGCATCCTGGAGGAGCCCAGCACTGGGAAATGACTCTTCCTTCCCTCCCCTTTTCCCTCCTTCCTTTCTGCCTAACTCGTCCTCGCCTGACTCTGCTCTCTGGCAGGGTTCTCAGCATCCTGAAGAGGCCTAGTTTTAGGCAAGATTCTCCCACCCCTCTTCCTCCTTCCCTTTACCATCCCCCTCTACTATCTCTACCCAACTTGTCCTTGCCTACTACTGTCCCTTATTCTAAGTCCTCGCCTCCTTCTGCCACTGGTAGCGATCTCCACACTCTGAAGGGGCCAGTTCCAGGTATCACTCATCCTTCCCCACCCTATCCCTTACCCCCCCACCTCTCTCTTGCCCCCCCCACCCCCTGCACTTAAATAAAGGAATTAGTTCACTTGAGCTAATAACTTGTGTTTGTTCTGTCTGAGGTGCTCCCAGATTGCACTAGCCCTGTGTCATTTGACCCTCACAACTGATTTTTTGCTCACTTTGATCAGTAATGTTCCCCCTGCTGGTTTCCCCTGTCTACCCCTCTACCCTCCTTGATGCCCCCTTCACTGCACCTCATTCATTCAATAATTGCTAAATATTCTGCCTCTTAACTGTGAGCCATTATTGCAAGGAGTTGGTGCCAAGGCTACATTAAATTTATGTGCTGTGTTCCTCAGATATGCCACTTGCAATTAAATGCATATTCCATAGGTAAGATATATTTAACTGTATGTTATGTCACAAATGCGATTCTATGATTATTTATATTTTTTAACTGTATGTTTTGTTAAAAATGTATTTGAATGTTTAATTTCTCATATATGTTAAATGTTAAACTGTACATCTAATTCTTCATCCAGTTGTACCCCGATCACACCAGGAGACAAGCAGCTTGTTGTTCAGTTTGCCTTTCTGGTGAAACATTTCAATAAATAAATAAAAATATAATTAAGTTATTACAGTCAACCATATACAAAGAAAACATTCTACAATTACATTGGATCACTGAGAGGTAACAATTCGGGTGTGGGTCTATTAGAGACTGACGAAGGAATAATTACTGAGGAAACTAAGATGGCAGATGTATTCAAAAACTACTTTATAAGTGTATTTAAACAGAAAGAAAAAATGACGGTAGTTCTAAAAAAAAAAAAAAAAAAAAAAAAAGACAATGTGGAATGGACTCCTTATTCCAGAACTGAGGTTAGGGAAATAATTCAAAATCTAAAACCTAATAGTTCTCCGGGTCCTGATGGAATTCACCCAAGATTAATTAAGGAACTATCTAGCGAATTACTAGGGCCACTGACAATTCTCTTCAATACATCTATGTATGAAGGAGCCACCATCCCTGAATGGAATGAAGCTACAGTAGCCCCAATCCTCAAGGGAGGTAATAAAAAGGATGTAACAAATTATAGGCCAATTAGCCTAACCTCAGTAGTGGGAAAAATTCTTGAAAGACTAATACAAAAATGTATTTAGTTATATATAGTAAGTGAAAATCTTCATGATACTGCCCAACATGGTTTCCAGCAGGGTAGATCATGTTTGACTAACCTTCTCCACTTCTTTGAAATGGTTAGTGCATCCTTGGATAGGGGACTCCCAGTGGATATTATATTTCTTGATTATGCCAAAGCATTTGATACAGTATCTCATAAAATATTAATAGATCAGATGACTTCTTAACTTTCCAACTGTATTAATAAAATGGGTTGCCTCATGGCTGACAAACAGAAGACAGAGAGTCAGTCTAAGAGGACATAATTCAATGTGGAGACCGGTCATGATTGGGGTTCCCCAGGGTTCTGTATTGGGGCCAGTATTGTTTAAAATTCTGATATATACCATGCAAACTGCTGGAAATGTTTGGATGACAAAATACACAGATGATTGTATATTGGTCACTATAAAGCCCAATTTACAATCAATATCAGTACTTCAGCACAACTTAGATAATCTGGAACACTGGGCCACAAATAATAAAATGAGCTTTAACACTACTAAATGTAAGGTTATGCACCTTGGCCATAATAACAACAAGACCATATATAAATTCAATAATCAAATCCTCTAGGAGGCATCTAATGACTTAGGAGTGATGGTCAACAACAAATTGACCTTTGATACCCATACTAGGGCAATAGCAAAAAAATGTCAAAGGTTAATTAGCTGTATACTAAAGAATATTAAAAGCAGAGATTCTAACATAATTATTCCTCTTTACTCTAGCATAGTATGCCCCCACCATGACTACTGTGCACCATTCTGTGCTCCAACAACCACTGGAGGTATAAAACTCATCTAAAAAGTACAGAGGAGGATTACCAAGAAAATACAGAACCAACAAAACCTAAATTATGAACAGAGACTTAAAAATTTAGGCCTCTACTCAATATGATACAGGCAGTTAAGGGGAGATCTCTGCTTCACCTATAAAGCCTTCAAAGATTAATATCTGATGGAAACTATTGGGTTAGATAAGTATGTTGGAACAGCATATACTAGAACCCATAATTTAAAACTAAAGGGAGAAGTAAATAGAACCAATAAACGTAATAACTGGTTCAGCCAGAGAATAGTGTCTTCCTGGAATACACTCCCGCAACATGTGGTAAATAGTGAGAACATGATGATGTTTAAAAACGGACTCGATCTTCATATGGGAGATAAAAGAATGCATCTATCCCACCTGTGATAAGGTGACGAGTTCAAAAAAAGGCCTATGGTCTCCGGAACTCATATTAACCTATGAACCACGACTGTAATTTCTGCACCTGATGTCTGCTGTCTGGTTTATTTTTCTTGGAGACCTACTATTCAGCTGTAAATAATTGTATTAGCTCTCACAGTATATCTGATGTATTGAAAATAATATATATTGCTGCCAGCTTGCAAAAAATCATGTAACAATGGAGCATTTTTATTTCCATGTTCTTAAGTGGTTTACTTCAGTAAAAAAGTGCTTCTAGCCTGAGTAGGAGCTGGGAAGCACTGATAAATTTATAGTATTTATTTCTTATGTTGTTTGATAGAATACAATACAGTACAATACAATTTTATTTTATGTAATATCTTTCATATAAGATAACATCCCAACGTGCATTACAAATACAATAAAGTAATTAAAACATCTGTGAACTCCCATTTGTTTAAAAGCTTAACACATCAGTTAACCAAGATCAACCGATTTTGGGGCGGGGGGGGGGTTCAGACAGGATAAGGGAGAAGGATTTGTAAGCGAGGGTTAAAAGAAATATTTTGAGACTACTTCTATAGAGCGATGATTAAATACAATAGGACATTTTATGGTATGTTAGTGGTACCCACTTAATATGCCTTACTTGATGACTGATAAACTTTAGGACAGAGTTAATCTCCCCATCTTCATTGCTTTGTTTCTCAGCCTCTATCTGAACTTGTATATAGACATTTTTTTCAAAGATCCACACTGCTGTTTTCCATCTTTCTCTTATATGTATATATGTCTTATACTGATGCAGTAACACCAGCATAGTTAGGGTTGAGTAAGATGTCTGATGTCAAACAAATCTTACTTCGAGGGTATCTCTTGCAGCAGGCCACACCAGTAGAACTTAGCCACCAGGCACTAGGGCCACATGGAAACTTTCTAGCTAGCAGTCTACCAGAGGGGGCGACCCACCACTGACGTCACCCTCTGATGTTAGCCTATCCTATAAGAGTGGGCAGCTCCCATAGCCTCCTCTGCTCTTTTCCTGCTGTTGACAAATGCATGTTGGACCTCTGGAAACTGCTGCAGCATCAGTCGACTGTCATTTTCATGTGCTTTAAGTGTTTTTATTTCTAAATTCTCATCATAGTTTTTTCTTCTTCATTTCCTTTTTTTATGTCTTCTAAACCATTCTCCATGTCAGATTGCTCCAAAACCAAGTGTGCCTGTGGTAAACATATCCCAGAGAAGGACAGCCATTCTGCCTGTGTCTGCTGCGTAGGCCCAGACTACGACGTCCAAGCCTGTGAGGTCTGCAAGAAATTTAACCTGGTCACCTGGCAATGCTGCCAGTGGACCTTAGAGAACTTTCTCCCGCAGCAGAAGGTTGCCTCCATGGAATGGGAGCTGCAGGCCAGGAGCTCCTTAGTCTCCCTGGCCCAATCTTTGGGCTCCCAGTCTTCAAAGTCCAGGGACAAGGCAAGTGGGAAACCTAAACTTTGGGACAAGGACCGGGGATAGGTCCCAGTCCTCTTTCTCCCATTCACGGTGTCCCCACCATCCTTCGACCACCAAGGGGTCTTCCTCCTCCAGGGGGTCGACCATGGGTACTGCGCATGCCCTATCACCCACAGGGATACCGACAGCACTTCCTCCTGCCGCTATTACGGTCTCAGGTGGAGATCTTTCAGGCCAGGGCTCGCTTCCTGCCCCTCAGCCCCTGCTGCTTAGGCCCTTGATCATGTTGGGCACATAGCATGGTGGCCCAGCTGATGTCTGTTAAGCTGGCATGGGTTTGATGGATGCCGGGCTCCCTACTAAAACCCACCTGCCACCCAGGCATCAGTCTTCTTTCCAGGAACCATCGTCTGATCTACCTCGGGGGCTGGCGCTGCAGGACATGAACTCCTTCCCAGATCCAAGTCCTCCACATCTCTTGTCTGTCAGGGCCTCTCCCATCCTGGTGCCCACATTACCTCAGCTGGTGCCTGTGGGACCTTCGCCTGCCTTGCGGCAACTGGGGCTCATGGGGCTTTACTGGTTCTGTCTCAGCCAGCGCCTGCTGGGCCTGCACCCATTTTTACCCAGCTGACACCTGTCTGACATGTGCCAGGATATCCGCAGTTGATGCCTATTGAACCTGCACCAGGCTACCCACAACCCATGCCCATTGGGCCTGTGTCGGTCTATCCATGGCCCATGCCCACAGGGCCTGTGCTGGTTTATCCTCTGCCGATGCCCGCAGGGCCAGCGCAGTCTGTCCTTATCTGACGCCCGCTGGACTGACGCCTGTTACTGTCAATTTTCAAGGCCTGCTTTTGTCCCTTTGGTGTTTCATGCAGTCTCAGGTTCCCCTTCCTCAGGACCCAGTACCTCCCGCTCCCCAGGGACCTTCTCCGGGATTGTCCACTCCAGTGCCTCTGCGGCTGACTCCACCTTCTCCACTGGCTCATACCCCCGATGGCCCACTGATGAAGGGGATGAGTATTACCCAGACCTGCATCTGCCTAACTGTGGTCAAGATGAGGATGAGGGAGACAGGGTGATATCAGTGGTTCACATATTCCCTCCATGGGCTCCTCTCAAAGGGGATGGGACCCTTGGCTATGTCCACAAATCCCACCGGATGACCCCTCCTTCATGGCCATCATGTGACATATTTAGGAGGCCATGGGGTTTGAGACAGAGTAGCAGGACCCGGAGTGGCGCCAGCTTGCTGCCTACCTTCGCCAACCGTAGACTTCTCTGTTGGTGGTTCCTCCCCGCATAGATACGTATGAGGGTGCCATCATGGCTGCCCGGTGTAGGTCCAACCTGGTTCTGGCATGTCCGGAAAGGCTGAGGGGCTGTACCATGCCCCAGTGGGTAAACCTTTTCTTGGGGAGTAGGCACAAGTGGACTCCGTAGTGATTAAGGCAGCTCAGGACCATACTAAATGGCCTAAGCATTTGAGCTCCCTGCCACCCGATAAGGAGTCATGTTGGTTGGACCTTCTAGGCAGGTAGACATTTGCCTCATCCACCCTTGTGATCAGTGCCCTCAATTACCTGGCACACATGCTCCAGTACCAAAATGCCTTGTGGGACCAGGCCAGGGATGCTGTACAATCCCTCGGTAAAAGAATTGGGACAAACTCCATATACTGTATATTCTTTCTTCAAAAAACTTTTTATTCAGTGTTTCACACACACTTTTAGTGGCCACGTTTCATGGCACAGCCACTTCCTCAGGACCACAGTGTTGTTCTTGGTGCTTTCAAGATGTCTGACCAGTTTCAAATGTTCAAGTTCCCTTTCTTACGTTCAAAACATCTTTTACATTTAATTCTTGTTCCACTCCTGGTTATCAACTTAAACAGCACTGCTGTAGCATTTTAAAAAAATATTAGTTTCTTTCTTGTGTCCCCCTCAGTGATCCTGTATATTCTTAGGGACAAATCGGGCAGGAAGCACAAATACCAGGACAAGGACCATGCCAGGGACCAGTCCTCCCCAACTTGCTCCCGGTCACCGCTTTGCGCTTTGGCCATGGCAGGGCAATCTCCCTCTTCAGGGGCAGCCCATTCTGCCTCGCATACCTTCTCTCTCACAGGGCTACCGTTGGCAGCTCCCTCCACCAACCTCACCTTGGTGGGCATCGGTTTCTTGGGCTTGGGTGCCCCACTGATGTCTCAGCCGCTGATTTTCTGGCCCTTATTCTCCTTGGGCCATCAGTCAGGAGGCTCTGCCAGTTTGACTTTGACCGGCAGCGGCTTGGCATGCTCAGGGGTTCAGTCCACTCTCCCAATGCCAACCTAGACTGTTTTTTCAGCCACTATCTCGACCTTAGGGGCCCCTGATTTCTCCATCACTGTGAGCTGTTCCTTGGTCATCTTTGCCCTTTCTGATGATGACCCAGGCCAGAGAGATGCCCCAAAGGCCTCAACCCACTTGGCTGCCCTCCCTGACTGCACTGCTGATGCAGGCCCCTGTTTTTCCTCAGCCGATGCTGATAGGTGTCCCACTGCCACTTATGGTGGATTTTTAGGCCATGCTTCATTCACTGTGGGATTTCATGCAAGCTAGGCTTGCTCCCCCACAAGGGCTGATGCTGCAAGGGCCTATTGTGCCTCTCCTGCCTCCCTTCCTCCTACAGGACTGTGGCATGCACCTTGAGATTGGATGCCCTCAAACCCCTCTCAGGGCCCGGGGTACAAGTATGATTATCACCTAGACCACCTCCTCCCTGATGATGAGGATGACTGGGATGCTGGAGATGATGGAGGTGTCACCCCCTCCCACTCCACTTCCACGGTATCATCCAATGGCGAGGAGATCCCTAAGTATATCTGAGGTTCCTCCCCGAATGACCCTTCTTTTGTCTCTGTTCTGAGACAGTTGCAGGGTGCCATGGGGTTTGACACAGAGGAGCAAAGCCCCCTCTGGTGCTGTCTGTCCACTTACCTAGGCCTGCAGTATGCCCCTCCTCTTCTCATTCCTCCTTTGATAGAACCTTTTGAGGATGCCACCATAGCCACCTGGCATCAGCCCAACTTGGTCCCTGCCATGTCTAGGAAGGCAGACATGTTATACCAGACTCCTGCGTGGAAACCTTTCTTCACAGAACAACCCCAGGTGGATTCTGTGGTAATTAATGCTGCCCATGACAGTACCAAGAGGCCCAAGCACCTCAGTTCCCTTCCACTGCACAAAGCATCCTGGAGGCTGGACCTGATTGGTCCAGGAGGCAGTATAGCGCAGTGGGTTAAGGCTCTGAGCTGCAGATCTGGAGACCTGGGTTTGAATCCCACAGCCGCCTAGGTGCGATCCTGAGCAAGTCATTTAACTTCTTTGTGCTCCCAGGTCGCATCTGGAAACAAGCTTTGGCTTAGTGTGCTACTTCTGGTTAAACAATGTTCCCTTCCCTTTCCCCTGATTGGCAAGAGGACCTTTACCTCTGTCACTCTGACCATCAGGGTCTTTTACTGTATTGCCCATCTGGTCCAGTATCAGAACCAACTCTGGCTCAGATCAGAGAAGCAGCCATATCTCTGCCAGAGGATCCCCTGAGACAGCAGTTGCTTCAAAACATTAAATTGGGGGCTGATGTCAGCAAACACCTTTTACATTCTGCCTACGACACTGTTGATGCCTCAGCCTGGGTGGCCTCTGCGGGTATTTGTCTGTGAAGACTTTCTTGGATGCGGGTGTCAGGCTTTGCCCAGGATGCATAGCAGTCCATCCTGAATGACCCCTTTAGTGGGTATAAACTGTTCGGAGCAGATGTGCAGGATATACTTTCTAACCTGCAGGCCTCTCCTCCCACATTGCGGTTGGTCCACTCTATGTACCACACTGAGCCTAGAAGTGGTCAGTGGATGCTCTTTTTTCAGGCTGCCCATAGGGTCAAGCCCAGCACCAAGCCTCAGGGTAAACGTAGAGCAGCCACAGCCCTGCATACCCCTTCCTCCACCACCGGAAAAGCTCCCAGGGGAGGTGGTGCGGCCCCACCCATAGCTTCTAATTCAACATGACTCTTTGCTTGACACCCCCCTCCACCCCTGGCAGGGCAGGAGGTGGTCCTAGGGGGTAATTTCTCCCTGCACCTGGACAGGTGGAGGGAGAAAACCAGAGATGCCTGGATCTTGCAGCTCATAGAATAAAGCCACACTCTTAATGCTCCTGGAGTGGCCTCTGGAAAAACCTCTGGTTCAGTCCTCTTATCCTCCCAGACACATTTCAGTGCTGTGGGAGGAGATTCGCATGTTGTTGCACAAAAGGGCCATGGAACCCATCCTTAAGACTCATCTGGGCTGGGTATTCTTCTCCCACTTCTTTCTGGTCCCCTAATGTACTAGGGATCTCAGGCCCATGCTGGACCTTCGAGAGCTCAATTATCCCAATACAAGAAATTCCAGATGGTGACCCTTCAGGCACTGCTGCCTATTCAGCATCAAGAGGGTTGGATATGTTCCCTTGACATGCAGGATGCATACCTGCATATCAAGGTGTGTGCTTCTCCCAGGCAGTACCTCAGGTTCCACTTCCAGGAAGCACACTTCCAGTTCCAGGCCCTGCCCTTTGGCTTATCTTCTTCTCCTTGGGTGGCTTGGCAGTAGTGATGGCAGCCTTCTGGTGGGAGGGACTCTACGTCTTTCCCTACCTGGATGTCTGGCTCTTCAAATCTCAGTCCAGGGAGCATCTGCTACTGACTCTGGAATGTGCCACCCAGCTGTTCCAGGACCTGGGAATCATGATCACCCTGCCCAAGTCAGTCGTCACCACTTGTCAGCACCTCCAGTACATAGGTGAGGTTCTGCGTATGGCTTAGGATTTGGCCTTCTTGCTCCAGGACAGGACAGACTGCCTAATGGCTCAAGCTCACCTGCTGTGCAACAGCAGATAATGTTTCAGCCTGAACCTTTCTTCAGCTCTTGGGCCTGATGGCTGCAGCTATTGTCACAGTGCCTGTACCCAAACTGCACATGAGGATTCCCCAGTGAATAGTGAGGTTCCAGTGGGATCAGCACACCCATGACCTGGAACAGCAGGTCCTAGGCTCCTCTCCAGTCAAAAAGGTATTGTGTTGGTGGATGGAACCTGTTGAAAGGGGATCCTTTCCTCATTCCTTCCCGTTGGCACAGTCTCACCACAGATGCTTCGGGGTTGGGCTGGGAGGCTCATCTGTGGCACAGCAAACACAAGGGATGTGGTCCAGGAAGACGACTACTCTCCACATCAACGTCCTGGAGACGTGGGCAGTCCTATATGCTCTGCAGGCCTTACAGACTCTGCTGTCCCCGGGCCTACTGCTAATCCAGATGGACAACATCAGTATAGTCCACTACAGCAACAAGGGGGGCACTCACTCATACCCTCTCTGCCAGGAAGAGATGAGAGTCTGGTAGTGGGCTCCAGATCACGGTCTAGAACTGTTGTCCATCCATGTTCCAGGCATCCAAATTGTCCTGTGGACAGGCTCAGCCGGTCACAGTCCAGGATGCATGAGTGTGAACTGCTAACCTCAGTCATAGAAGACCTGTTCGACAGGTGGGGTAATCCAGAGTTGGCCCTTTTTGCATCCCCACTCAACACAAAACTGCTGCTTTTCTGCTTGCTCGCTCCAGGGCTTGGAGTTTTCTGGTGAGATGTGTTTGTTTTTTGTCTCTTGGAAAGGGAGGTTTCTTTACGCCTTCACTCCTCTTTCCCCTACTTCAGAGGGTCCTGATCAAGCTCCAGATGGAAGGAGCCACTATGATCTTTATCTCCTCCTTCTGGCCTCCTCAAATCTGGTTCTCTTACTGCAGCAGTTGACAATGGAACCTCCAGTGCCCCTGTGCACTGGCTTGCTGTCCCAGGAGCGGGGCACCCTGGTCCATCTGGACCTCAGATCCATGCATCTTCATGCTTGGCTCCTGAAGACATAGCAATGGCTTGATTTGGAGCGTCACCCAAGGTGGCAGATGTCCTGGTGGCAGCTAGGAAGCCCTCCACCAGGGCCACTTATTCCATGAGGTGGAAACTCTGCTCTGTGGGCTGCTTCAAATCAACTGGACCCTTTCACTTGTCCAGTGAATCAGATTCTGGAGTACTTGCTATCTCCTTCTCAGACTCTGGTCTGAAGTACTCCTGTATTAAAGTACACCTGTCTGCCATTTCAGCCTGCCATGTGGTCTGGCCATATATGGAGCTGCTGCCGATACCACCCTCAAGAGAATCACTCTAGCACTTAATAAATCCTGCTGACTGGTATCTGAGGCCCATAAGCATACTCACGTGCAACCTCTATGAACAGGCCAACTGGTTACACCTTAAGGGTAGGGTTACATACCAGACCTGCCTTATGGCAAAAAAATTCAGCCTGGGCCTAACATCTCCTGCCACTCAACCTCTTCTTGTGCCGACTACCAACCCTCAAAGTACTCGTAGTGTGTCCAGACTTTCCTACCTTGTCGCCTTCTGCTGAACCACTTAGGCTCAGCATACATTCATGTTCAGGGCCCGACCTGACATAATGGCCTCCCCTCTGACATCACTGCTGTATTAAACCTTGTCCCTTTTAAGAGTAAACACCAACACCTTACAGTGCTCAGCAACTGTGATTGCCCTCCCTAAACTATAATTACATAAGGCCCTTATTTACCTCCATCCCCTACAACCTCCTTATTCCACACACACACTACCTAGCTATCCTACATTTATTTCTCTCCTTGACTGGTGGAATTAACTACCACCTACTTCGTTTCCTACACCTCTTCCCTTCCACCTCACCTCTCCCTAACCTTGTCTCTCTCTGAATTTTACCATTTGTCATCCCTTCCCACCTGCCCCCCACACCCATACCCTTCTGTCCTCCTCCCCTTTCCACCTTTTCTGACATTCTTCCATCTAAACTATCCACCCCCTTTACAAGTTAATTTGACAAAACCACTTACTGACCACTTTATTACCTGTTTGTGTACCCTTTGAGTTGCGCCTTACATGATACCCTACTCCCCCCAGTCCTACACCTATCCCCCTCTGTCCTCCTCCCCTTATCTCCCTTTCTGACATTCTTCCTATTCTCCCCCTATTCTTTTCTAACTTTTCTCTTTACTACTCTCCCCCTTTACAAGTTAATTTGACAGTCACTTACTGACTGCTATATTTTACCTGTTCGTGACCCCATTAGGTGTGTCTTACATGATACCATACTTTTTATGATATTGTAAAGCTAAATTTATTCTTCTCATTTTGTCAGCTGTTTGTACTTTCTTGATGTGGAACCTTTGTAAAAGAACCACTGGTTCAAAGGTGTCTGTAATCTGAGATATCAATAAATAAGAATAAGTAAAAAATAAATAAACGTGCCTGTTGACAGCCGTATGGTAGCACAACTGGAGGTGTCCCATACATTTCTGAGAGGCATTCTTCACTTGAAACCTCCTATCTGCAATCCAGCCCTATGTTGGGGCTTGAATTTTGTGTTAGAAAAACTTACTTTGGCTCCTTTTGAGCAAGCCGTGACATGCGAACTACGCTTTCTGTTGTGGAAAGCATTATTTTTGGTTGCCGTTGCTTCTGCTCTTAGGATTTCTGAGCTTCAAGCTCTCATGTGTGAGCCTCCTTATTTGGCTTTCCACAAAGATCGGGTGTCTTTGCGGATGAATCCTATGTTCCTTCCTAAGGTGGTGTCTCAGTTTACTTTAAATCAATCCATCCACCTGCCTATTTATTACTCGGAGCATGCCAATCCAGGGGAAGCATTGCTCCATACTTTAGATGTGCACAGAATTCTGTGTTACTGTACATACCGTACAAAAGACTGCAGGAAGTCCTCACAGCTGTTTGTTTCTTTTGTTCCTGGGAAAGCTGGCATTTCTGTTTCTAAACAGTGCTTGCCAAATGGTTGGCTAGTTGCATCACTTTTTGCTGCAGGAAGTATGGTAAGGATCTTCCTGGCATTGTTTGTGCTCATTCTATCAGAGGCATGGCCACTTCTTTGCTTGCTTCAGGAATGTTTCAGCTGCAAAGATCTGCGCTGCGGCTACAAGGAGTACTTTCTACACTTTTACCAAGTACTACAGTCTGGACATTGCCTCTAGCGTAGGGCCAGTTTTAGCCTAGGTGTGCTTCAGGGCCTACTTTCTTAGGCTGTTTATCTCCAGCCACCCAGATTGCTTCTTCGTCTGTCAGAACTGCTTGGGACTTGTTCCATAGGTGTGGCCTGCTGCAAGAGATACCCTCGCAGTAAGATAGTACAGTTACATAAGAACTTACCATTACAGTAGATCTTCGAGAGGATCTCTTGCAGCCTGTCTTGCCATCCAACCCTCCTTTCTTCTAGGCCAGTGGACCTCTCTGCGTCTGTCTCTCCTTCTCCTTAGTGCAGAGCCTTCTGCCTTTCTGTTATTTATACATTAGCAGAAACCATTGGCTCTTCCTTGGTTCCCCAGCAGGAGATTGGTTGCTTATGGTCAGGGCCTTGTGTTTACTGTGATTCTGCGGCTGCAGTAGTGGCCACAGAAATCAGAAGAAACAGCTGCAGAAATGTTTGTTGCCCTCTTAAACTAGACCATGACTATGAGATAGTGCACGTCACAGTGACTGTTCTCATTTCCCTTACATGTACTTAATTAGACCCTCAACCCCCCAAAGGCGAGGACAACATTCGCCTACCAGCCAGGCATTTGCAGAATCCCGCTCCACAGACCAGCAACACCAAGTACTTATAATAACCCTCCCTTGACTTTACAAAACCAGCAAATGCAACCGCATTATGTAATTCCCCATGCTTACGCCCTATGACTCTCTCAAGCTGCAATTCAGTGCAGCCTGTGCTCCCGATCCTATTTTTTTTTAACTTACTTCACTTTTTCTCTCCTTCCTCCCAGAATCCTGTGCTCACCGTGTCAAAGTGTACCTACCTTCTGCAGCAGGACCTCAAGGTTGCTGTAGCAGAATTGCGACAGAGTTGTTTTTGACACAGCAGATGAACCCAGGGCCATTGCAAGGCAAAATAAGAAAGGGACCATCATGGTACTAGGCAAGGGATATCGCACCAGAAGCAGGATAGTGAGCTTTAGAGTTAAACAGAGTAAGTTAAAGATCTACTGTATATTTATTTATTTGAGTTTTGGTGACCGGGTAAGTCCACTGAGACAATTACAGTCCCTTTTTCGAGGTTGACCCGGGGTTGTAGTACACAGCAGAGCGACGGTACAATAATGTGGAAGAACAATATACGGGAAGGCAAAAATTGAAATACAGCATATAAGTATATACAAAAGTATGACGATACAAGGAATAAATACGTCAATAAAACCATAATTTCAAGGCATATACAATAAAAGTTTAATACAACAACCTTAAAGTCAAGGGGAAAAAAAGTAGTACAGGGGAGGGGGGAAGGGGCCAGGCATTGAGCGTGAGGGAATAGAAGGATAAGGACAGAAGGTGGGGGTAGGGGCGAGGTACAAGGGTCAGGCAGGAGAAAGAGTAGGAAGAAGGGCAGGGAGAGATGAATCATCAGCGGAAGCATGAGCAGGATACAGAGGCTGAGAGAGAGGCATGCAGATTAGATTGGAACAAAGGGAGCGAGGAACAGGGCAAGACAGAGGGGGGAAGGGAGTTCCAGTCAGATACCGCTGCAAATGACAAATACTTTTGGGCGATGGCTAGGCGTAGTTTAGGTTTAATGAGAAGGGGGAGAGAGGCAGATCGGAGGGCACATGGAGCTTGTCTTAGTTTTATAGTCCCACTGAGGCACGGAGGCGTGAATTTATGGACAAGTTTAAACATGAAACTCAAGGTGGAATGCCTCAATTTAGCTCCATAAGATAACCAGCCTAGTGATGAGAGGACTTCGCAGTGATGAGAGCGGGCATTAACCCCCAAGGCAAACCTTCCCACGCTATGGTAAGCCTGGGTTAGGAGAGACAGGGAGGCAGAATTTGTTGAGAGCAGTAAAGGAGTACCATTAGTTAGGAGGGGAAGAAGACAAAGAAGCAATCTTGTGTCAGGAAGCAGAGGAAAGAACAGGATGGCTACGATAGAAGGGACCAATTTTCTTGTTCAGAAATTTAGCGACACTGGAGATATGCGAGCTAAGGGTGAGCGCCGTGTCCAGAGAAATGCCCAGATATTTAAAGGAATGGACAGACTCAAGGGTATCACCAGTGATCGAGGTAATGCTAAGGGGGGAGAGCAGACGTGGGGGGAGGTTGGTGGGTGAAAAGCATACTTTTTTTTGTATTAAGAACAAGGTGATTGTGGTTGAACCAGCCCTCAAGGGAAGCGAAGTCAGATGCAAGTTCTCTGTTGATTCAATGAATAATAATGATATTGCAGTGTTGAACAGTGCTATTCTTTTATTATTTTTACACTTATCCACTCTAGGTTCACCCGGTAGATGGATGAAATACTGAGTCTTTTCATACAATAAATATTGTAGAGCCTCCAGATCTTCATAATGGGGGGTGTTAGTGTATAGCGTTTGAACGTCCAAGGTGACAAAATATTCAGGCTCCACACAAACATCCCCCAATATGTTTAACAAATGTGTAGTATCCCTCAGATATGGTCTAGTGCCTTCTGCCTGTATCTTATGTAAGAAATAAAACACGACAGGGTGTGCGCGAGACACTTCTAGTGCACAGCCAGAGGCATAATGATGCACGTAGCCACAGGCCGTGTGCCTTCAGCCCCTGGCTGTGCGCTAGAAGTGTCTAGTGCATACCCCTGGAATGTCTTATTACACTTATGAAATAAGCATCGGAATTCTACATGCAGCTAGCCCGGTGGCGCTGAGAGTTGAGGCTCAGGATGCCACATCTTGTGCTGCGCTGATGACTCGGGTTCAGGAATGAGCCTGGGTTGGCGGGGGTTGGTGGGGGGATAGGGTGGGAGCTGGATTGAGCCGTCTATCAGCAGCTTTCTTCTCCTGGGGTGGGGTAAGGCACTGCTTTAATAGGAAGCAGTGTGGAGAGCGGAGGATGCGTTAGGCACTTGGCTAAAGCTGTGTTCTCAGCACAGTTCCATGCCTGGTCTGTGGCCATTCATGCCGGCGTCTTCAGAGGTGAGGACTTGGGATTTCATAGCTTCTTCTGTAACCACTAAAACCCTGCCCCCACTGCCATGCCATGTGATCTGTGCGGGGGGGGGGGCAGAGCCCCGGATGGTCGGTACGCCGCCACCGAGCCCTCACCGGCAGTGGGCAATGAAACAAGTCTGTATTAAAAAAAAAATAATAATTCTGCATGCAGTTTCTAATTACAATTCATAGGATAAAGTAAGAAAAATGTGAAATCTCTGCGTTAATTTTATTATGGTAATTTGTTTTGTTCTCCCCTTCTGACCGACCCCATTACCCCGATGTCCACCAGATTCACCTCTGCACCTACTAGGTGCTGGCTGGCCAGGTGCGGTGTCTGTGGGGGTCAGCATCATCCAGTCAGTCTGAGTTTTTTTTCTTTATTTTCTTCCCTGACCCCAAGCATGGAGAGAAGGCATGCTGTGATGCCAGTGAGCCCGGTATCACACTTCCGTGCATGGCACACGGGGCGTCTGCCACACATCTGCCCCTATGATATGGGTCTGTTGCGTCAGGGGCCAGTCATGCAGTGGACTCCATCCTCACCCCTCCCCGGGAGAGGAGAGCAGTTCTCCGGTGCTCTGTCCTCTCCTTCCCTGGTCGACCCCAAGCGCCTACTCACACTGCGAACACGGGTCGCCAGCATGGCAGGAGGTAAGGCACAGACGCCTCAGCCCTGCACGCCACTGGGCCAGCCTCTGTGTTAATTTAAAATAAAATAGTTCCTCCGTCTGTATCAGTGTACTGTATTTTTTTTTAAACTAAAGGACTTTTGTCCTTGAGTGGCCTCCGTAGTTGTAATTTGTTTTATTTTTGCCAGGAGGGGGTCGTCATGACAGTACTTTCTCCGTCCTCCAGTCCCCTTGAAAGTTAGGATCACTGTCCTAGGTTCCCCTGAGTAGTGCTGCTCACAGTTGTCACCTGCTGCAGGCTGCTTTCATTTATCGACACTCTTTTCAGTTCACCTGCAGTATGGCGGGTAGCATTGGTGCATGGCATTGCAACCATGTGGAGGGAAATGTGACCTGCATCATTTACCCAGAAAGGCAGACTTTTGGGAGCAGCTGGGAGGGGCACAGATTTAAAATGAATAAATAAAGGTCAGTGTGTGAGTGGTTTACAGAGAGAACCAGCGAGTGGCTGGTAAGTCTGCCATTGATTGGGTGGGCAGGCGATTGGTTAGGGAACAAATCGTAGCTGGCAGGGAGGACTGTGGATTGAGGTGGTCTGGACGAATTTTGTTGTTTACGCGGTTTCCTGATGGGGAATTGAGCTAGCCCTCATTAAGGGAGATGTAAAGAACAAACCTAATAGACTTTTTCGACTGGATGACTAAGGTGGTGGACCAGGGTGGGGCAGTGGATGTGGCCTATTTGGACTTCAGAAAGGCCTTCAGCACTGTCCCTCATAAAAGACTGATAAACTACATAACCTAGAAGTGGATCCTAAAATAATAATGTGGGTAGAGAACTGGCTTACTTGCAGAAGTCAGAGGGTGGTGGTAAATGGGGACCACTGGGGAGGGAAAGGTAGCAAGCAGGGTGCTGCAGGTGTCAGTGTTGGGGCCGGCTCTCTTCAGTTTCTATGATGGGGACGTTGTAGAGGGGCTGAAGGGGAAGGTCTGCCTATTCGCAGATGACACAAAGGTATGTAGTAGGGTGGTATGCTGGGTGGGGGTTGAAAAGATGAGGGAGGACCTTAAAAAACTGGAGGAATGATCTGGAGCATGGAAGCTGGGATTCAATGCAAAAAAGTGCAGGATCATGCACATAGGGCACAAGAACTCAAGGGCAACTTGCAAACTAGGAGGGGAGGTACTAACAGTCACAAAGCAGGAAAGAGACCTTGGAGTTATCATTCCGGATGACCTAAAAGAGGCTAGGCAGTGCGACAAGGAGGCGGGGGAGGCTAGCTGGATGCTTGGATGCATAGGGAGAGGTATCGCAAGTAGAAGGATAGAGGTAATTTTGCCCCTGTATAATACACTGGTGAGACCACACCTGAAGTACTGTGTCCAGTTCTGGAGGCCCCATTTGAGAAAGGACATAGACAGGGTAGAGGCAGTGCAGAGAAGGGCAACTAAAATGGTGCAGGTCCTGCAGGAGAAGACCTATGAGGAAAAACTAAAATAATTAAATATGTGTTCCCTGGAGGCAAGGGGTGGGGGACATGATGGAGATACACAAATACCTCACTGGTATAAACAGAATACAGGAATGGTGCATCTTCCAAAGTAAGAGATGTTCCAGTACAGGGGGGCACAGTATGAAATTGAAGGGGGGGATGGCTCAGGGGTAACGTGAGAAAATATTTTTTCATGGAGGGGGTGGTGGATGTTTGGAATGACCTGCCAGAGGAGGTGGTAGAGGCTAAAGAGGTCACAGGATTCAAGAAGGAGTGGGGCAGACACAAGGGTATCCTGGAGGTAAGGGGGGGTGCTGTAAAGTTCAGTTTGTGCATCAGACCTCATACTAGGTAGGGATAAATAAGGCAGACTGGCTGGGCCAAGAGGTCCTTATCTGCCGTCAGCATGTTGCTAATGATGTTGACATAGCACTTGAGGGTATAATTCAGAAGATCAACGCATCCTGTGATATCTTTGCCCCAGTCACCAAATGAAAAATCCTGGCTTCCAACAACACCTGGCTCACACCTCAGCTTCTGCAGTTAAAGAAGCGCAGGGATGAACTGTGGGAAAAGGCTAAATACTCTGTCTCACCAACAGATCTACAAAACTATAAAACTGCCAGGAACAGTTGCACCTGGGCAATTCAGAAGGTCAAGAGCCTCTACTTTAGAACCAAGCTAACTAACTCGTTGGGAAACTCCAAAAGGTTCTGGGAAAACATCAAGTAGCTAACAGGTAAACCCACTAGGATCTCACCCTCCATCCTTAATGTAGATGGAGTACTTACACTGGACCCCAAGACTATCGCAGATGCATTTAACAGGGCATTCACAGACTTAAACAGTGTACTGCCTCCAGATTTCCTTGAACCTCGTGGAGCATGTACCTTCACAGCTGAACCTGGGGTCCCACCAGAGCTCCGCACCCCAATTCTACTTAAATGCATCACCCCAACTAAGGCGAAAAAATACCTATCTAAAGTTATTGGCAAATCGAGGATGAATGGTGACTCGCTTGACCTCAAGCTTGTTGGGTTGGCCCTTGCTATTCTTCTCATTCCCCTAAACAAAATAATAAACGTATCCCTCACCTTGGGGAAATTCCCCCAACTCTGGAAAACCACAGTGGTCACACCTGTACGTAAAAGTGGCGACCAACAAACCTCACTAATTACAGGCCGATTTCAATCTTTCCTCCTCGTCTCTCAAAAGTGCTTGAATGCATTGTTGCGGATCAATTGACAGACTACCTTGAGACCTGCATACTGCAGTGCTAGCACCAGCATGGCTTTCGCAAACAGCACTGTACTGCTACTGCTTTAGTCGAGTTCATTGGCTTCATTCAAAACACATTGGATAAAGGACTCTTGGTGGGGACAACCTATATTGACCTCACCAAGGCCTTTGACACCATTAACCACGAACTGTTGCTGAAGCAGTTAACAGACATTGGCCTCTCTTCTGTCGATGTGGTCTGGTTCAGGACCTGCCTCTCTGGGAGAGAGCAAAGAGTCAAAATCCAAAATATCCTCTCTGGCAGCCTGCCAGTACACACAGGAGTGCCCCAAGGGTTCATCCTCAGCCCTCTCCTCTTTAGTCTGTTCCTTTACCAACTCCCAATAGCTATCAAGGACAACCTACTACTATATGCTGATGATGTGGTACTTTTTTCAAGTCACTACGACCCTAACGGACTTGGAACAACAAATGCAATCCAACTTCATAGCAGCAGAGCAATGGTTCATTAACTCCAAACTCCTGTTAAACTATAAAAAGACAAAGACCATGCTATTCGCATCACCTCCTAGCAAGCACAAATCCTTCCAACTACAAATCTGCAACAAGCTTAACTCATCCCTTGAAAAGGTTCACTGCTTCAAATACCTTGGCGTAATCTTGGATAGCACCTTATCATACTCACAGCACATCGACAAAGTTGCAAGGACTGCAAATGCTAGACTAAGGCTGCTCTATAAAAACAAACAATGCTTAACCAATGAGGCCCTGAAAACAGCAGTCACTAGCTCAGTGCTTTCGGTCCTCGACTATGGCCTAGTAGTATATGGTTCTACAACACCCACAGCACTGAGAAGGGTGAAGACTACACTCAACAAGGCCTGTAGGCTCATACTGGATGCAAACCAGATAACTCACACATGCGAGCTATAGGCTCAGACAGGTTGGCTTAAACTGGAAAGCAGGGTACAATATCATATCTGTCTGCTGGCAACGAAATCTACCCCGGGATTTACCCTGCCGGGATGTTCAGAACCTCATCATCCTTCCTGACTCTGCTAGAAGCACCAGGAGCACAAAAACCCAGTCTCTCAAAGTCCACTTCTGTCGCACCATGCAAGGACAGCAGTCTTTTGAATACTGTGCCCCCACCAGGTTTAACTCGCGAGGGGCAGACTTACATAAGGAAGTCAGGCTTGGTCCATTTAAATCAAAACTTCTTACCTTTCTGGCGTGTACCAGTGGCTGTGACTGAGAGACCTAGGCATCCTGCCTACCCTCCCCTATTTTTCCCCTCTAGACTACCCTGTTGCCCTTCCCCACCGCTCTCCCTGCCCTCCCCACCAAACCGCCTTGGCCAGCTCTTCGTCTGCCACTGGCGACCCCCGGTCTGCCAAATACCTTACCTTCCACATGAACCACATGCCCGCTCAACCTGTTTTCATCCACTGCCCCACCCTCCCTTCATTCCCCCAATGCATGGCCTTTTCACCCCTTTCAGGCGCTATCACTCTTTTCTGCCTGGCACTTGGAGGCCATACTTAGATGAGAGAACTACCTGAATAACATGTTCTGACTAAACACTGCTACTGTAACTATAACAACTTGTAACTATTACAATTTGAAACTGATGTACATACCTCAATGTATAATTTGTGTATAGTATTTAGTCCATACCCCTCCCACTAACTCTCCATACTTATCTACCATGCTATATATTGTATTAACCTGTTTTTTTTTACCTTAAACTGTACACTTCCATAGAGTCGTATTCTATCCTAAAAGTATTAACTCCTAGACTTTTTTTTATTATGTATCCAATGACTGACGTGGAACCTCTGTAAAAGAGCCTCTGGCTCAAAGGTATTTCCGAAATTTAAATAAATAAATAAACTTCTATGTATGTATAATAATAATTTTATTTATATAGCGCCTTTCACTATGTCAAGGCACTGAACAGATCAATAAAAACATCAACACACAATACAAACCACAGAACCATAAAAATTATAAAATATGTTCTAGAAGCATAATAAATTACAATAAAATTTCACACACTAAACAGTGCATTTAACTTTCCGAGAAGGCCATTCTCCAGAGATAGGTTTTCAATTACTTCTTAAAAATCTCCACGGAGGAGCATTCCCGTAACCGGCATGGTAGAGAATTCTGAAGAGTGGGTGCGGCATGAGAATGCGGTATGTATCGATGTAAAAAATAACCTTATGTTGAGTGATAGCAAATGAGATATGCTGTTTTGTGTGGGTTACGGCAGCTTGCAACAATGGTGGCTCTTCAAAATGTGAATGTTCCATGGGGGGTCAGCTTTCTTTTATCTCCTCCTGTACCAGAACACTCTCAGGCCACTCATCTGCCTATGCTGCTGTACCACCCATTGTGACCCCCGCCTCCTCAAGAGCATTACTTCCCTCCCCCGAGCCCCAGAGGAGAAGAGCCTGGGGAGACCGAAGGGGCAGAGGTGGGGATTCAGTGTTGGGTGTGTGGCGGTTCGGCACTGTGATGGCCATCACCTATCCGGCAGAAGGGGTATTTCTGCATTTGTCCCTTGAGTCTCCCAGGCTGGCATGCACTGGCGCCATGGCAACCCGCTGGCATCTGCCACGCTCGACCCCTTTTCTCTTGGTCTGCGTCCTGTAATGTCCCTGATCTCCATCAGAGGCCGCCAGGATGCCGGATAGCCCAAAGCCCTCCCCCTGGGAGAGGAGAGCAGTCCCCCGGATGCTCAATCTTCTCCCTCCCCTGCCGACCCCCGGTGCCCAATTCCGCTTCCGAACTCGGGTCGCCGGTGCAGCAGGAGGTGTAGTGTCCAGCACCTCAGCCCTCAGTGCCACCGGGCTGGCTCCATGGGGGGCATTGACACCAGCAGGCACTGTAGGTGAGGTTACCTGCACTAGTTGCTAAGCATGTGCTAGACATTTTCAGCACATGGCTAGCGACCAATCAGATTGTTAAAAAAATGGAGCCCATTTTATAAAGAGATATCAACAAATTGTGCTAGTGGTTCCTTTGAGGAACCTATGTTGGCTACTAATGAGAGAGCTGGTGACTTCTGTAAAGTCATGTGGACTTAAGGAAGCCCATAGAGCACTGCACGCACTGGATGTTCTGTTTTTTTTTTTTTAAATCATTCATATGCTTTGTGATCATCTCATTTACAAGTGCCTTGTACAACAATCTGTTTTTCTTTGAAAACATCAGTTGTATCACTTTCAACAGGCATATCAAATTCTGTATCTGATTAGGATAGCTGATTCGACATTTCAGATTCATAGTCCCCCCATAGCACAATTGATCCCCCTTATCAGCGGGTTTAGTAATTATGTTTTTATTGTTATTTAAACTTTGTATTGCATCCTTCTCTGCAGCTGTACAGTGATAAAATTGTGCTGGTCCGGGGTTCGATAATAAGGTCTCTAAATCATGTAAACATGCCTTTTCGAAAACTGAGACCGTGGGGTTAGGTGGTAGTATAAATGGTGACTTTGGTTTGAATAGATTGTTGGGGACCATAGCAAAGTCACATTCCATATTGTCATTATTAGAGGCAGTCACAGGTGAAGTCCTGTTGCTTAATTCTTTTTCTTCTTTGTAGAAGAATGCCCATAAGTGCAGTTTTCTAGTAAATTTGTTAAGGTGTACCACAGTCTAAAATTGATTTAAATCATTGATAGGAATGAAGGTGAGGCACTTTTGGAGCAACTGGTATTCAGTCTCTGTTAGGCAATAGTTTGAAATATTAACTACATTGTTGTTTACATTCAGAACTGGTGTCTTTGTTTGCTCCACGTGTCCCAACTGTGGTAATTGTAATGGTTTCCCCTCTTGTTGTTGTACCTGCTACCATGTCCTCTGCCTCTTCTGAGGCACCCTGTCCTATAAATACGAGGTGCACTCCCTCCTACACATACGGCGGCCAACAAGGAGGTGTGAGGAGGGCTGTGCTGGTCACCATAGGCAGCTGTGGCACCACCCATACAGATATGGTGAGTTGGGGGGCACCCGATGCAGTGTGGGGGGGGGGACCACAGGACACCAGGGATGATTTGTTTTAATTCCCTGCTGGTGGTTGGGGGAGGGGGCACCACTAGCACCAGGGATTATTTTCTCAGTGAGGGGCTGGCGAGTGGAGGGTGGGGTGGGGTCGCCCACTATCACCAGGGATTCTTGTTATTGTACTGCTGGAGCTGGTGATCAGAGGAGGGGGCACCACTAGCAACAGGGATTATACTAAAACACTTGTGGCTGGTGATCAGAGGGTTGGCGGGGGGCCACTAGCACCAGGGATTATAATAAAACACTTGGGGCTGGCGATCAGAGGGCCCACTCACACCAGGGATAGCTACGGCTATCTTGGCCTGTGTGGTGGTGCCAAGCTACCTGCATCTGCTACCCATGCAAATGGGCCCATAATGGGCATGCAAATGGCCCCTTGGTGCCTTGCATGCCCAGTAAGCTGATTTGCATGGGTACCTTTGAAAACTGCAGATGCTTGCTCAGTGCTATGGGCTCTTGGGGCCAACTTCGGGGGCCATGTTGGGGTGGTGCTCCATGATGTAACGCTGCCCTGACATGGCCCTGTATTCAGTCACGTAGTGCATTACTGAAGATAGCATCCTGGGACCCCTGGGCAGTCGCAAAGTGCAGCGCAAACATTTGTGCTACACTTTGTGTTTATCTGAATATCGGGCCAGAGAAGTTTTGTGGTGGCAGCTTGTGCGGTTTCCTACATATGAGATGTTGAATAGTAAAGCAAACATTTTTTTCAAATAATTTATTACACTTCCTTTTTTTGCTCTCACCTACAGTTTAGATGGTACAGAATTTTTCTCACTTTCAGGGAAGAAATGGCCTCTACCAGGGTAGTGCCTTTTGAAGATTTCATTAAAAAATATTAATCGGTTCCAGAATTATAAGGATTCCTCCCTTGTTGCTCTTCATGTTTGGGCCCTCGTAGAGGTCATCTAAAAAATTTACTCCTCCTGGTTTTGTATTTACTCAGTGGTTTCGTAGTCACTTTTGTTAGACATCATAACATTGTCTATTTGAAACCTCTGTATCAGTGCACTAAAACAACTCATTCCCTTTGTGTGTATGCCAGTTATACACTGTTCCCTTCCTGTAGTCCCTGTTATCTATTTCATGTTTGTATTCTTTAAAGATTCTCAGCTCCTTCTGCAACTTTTGACATTAACCTCTATTTTCTTAGTATTTCTTTTTTCTCCTGGTTCACCTTTTTATACACGTTTAGCTCAGTAACTTCTATTTCTGTGTCTAAAGTCTTAACATTCCTTTCTTACTTTATTTGATGATCAACAACATTATAGTGCACGATGCATTATTTAATGCTTTCTCCCAATCCGAGAGAAATCCTAAATATTTGGTACTAAATGGGGGAGGTTTCTGTATACGGAGATCCCTTAATGTTTGTCTCTTTCTCCAGTATTGCGATAGAGACAGTGCATGCGGGTGACATTGGACTTGTTTCTTTTTAAAGTTTTCCATTGTTAGAGTACTGACTCTGTCATTTCCAGTATTAGTACTGGGGGGGGGGATCTGGGTCCCATGATCCCATGTAATACCTTATTGCCTCTATCCCTTCCTTGTGGGCTATGTTACCTTAGAGACTTTCAATGTCTAGGGTTACTAATATAGTGCCGCCTGTTGTTGTCTCCTTATCAATGTGTCTGAAAGTGTCGGCTGTGTCTTTTAGATGGGACCTGAGTTCCGTGACGTACGGATGTAGAAAGAAATCCACATACTGGGACGTGGCTTCTGTTAGAACCAGTTCTGGCAATGATTGGCCTACTAGGTGAATTCTCAAGGTTTTTATGAATTTTGGGGAGCAGATAGAGTGTGGGTTTGATGGGGTTATTATTTGTTAGAAAATCTTGTTCAGTTTTTATAATCCATTTATTTCTTCTTGCTCTGTCCAATAGTGACTTTGCTTTTTCCATGATTATATTAGTTGGTTCCCCTTCCAATTTCTTATAGAACACCGTATCATATAGCTGTCTGAACATTTCTTTTTTGTACTTGCTCACTGTAGAAAATGTTATCTGGGTTGCAGTAATTTATGCTTGAATGTACATAGGAGTATGCCTGTTTAGTTTGTGGTTTTAATGCTGGCTTGGTACTGTACATGTAGCTGGTGGTGGGTTTTTATGTTCTAGGCAGCCCCCTTCTCTAGGCTGATACACTTCGGAATTTTATGTGTCAGTGCTGTTATGGTTTACCTAAAGATAAAAGGTTGGTAGCACGCTTTACAATATAACAGTCTGTATTTGAATGAAAGTGGCACCGTGCACGGTATGAAAGTGGCGAGATTTAAAATGAAGTGTCTTCTCCAAGCAAACACAATAATTCCTTTTGAGGTAGCAGCCCAAAAATTTTATTTTCTTCCTGGAGATAAATTCCTATATTATCAACTGCAAGACTTAATTCGCAGCTGCTTAAAAATATTACATCCACCGCAGGGTCCCTCCCCCTTCCCCCTTTTGAAGACATATGGGACACCCCTTCAGGTAGGGGTGCAATTACATAATTATATACACATTATATAACAGATATAAGAACAACAATGGAATTAAGGCCAGATGGGTGAAAGAGCTAGGTCTGGGGTTGATACAGAAAGGCTGGGAGTAGGTTTGGCTTGCAACATGGAGTACTACTACATCTACCGGCTGGCAAGAGTTTGTCTAGAAAATATGAATCTGGTACTTCTTTGTACCAACCTTGCAAGCAAAATGGGATCCCAGTATTACTATCACATGTTGGAGTAGTTGCAGCTCCTGTGAAGCCACCCATGCTCATATATTTTGGCAATGCCCAGGGCTTCAGCTGAACTGGGACTTTATAAGGGAAAATCTATCACATCTTCCGGATGTACCTCCCCCATTGGGCCCTGAACACCTAATATTGGGGATCCCCCACTCGCATTAAAGGGGCAGGAGACTAAATATTTATGGGCAGTTTTGTTAATAGCCGCCCTTAAGGCTATAATACATTGCTGATTACATCCAGAACTGCCAACCCTTGTGGAATGGCTACATATAGGTAACCAAATCCAAACAATGGAGAGATTTACATTTGCTATTCAACATCGTCTTAAAGTCTATGCCAGTAGATGGCCACGTTGGGCACTTTTATCAAGAAGGGTTACCCCCTATAGACTCTTCCCCTAATGTGACATCTGATAATGAGCCTCCTTAATTACTGTAATATGAAATGAACACTTTCTCTTATACCCCTATAAAGGACATTTCTTTTTCTTAGACTGATGGCAGGATCATCTGGTTTAAAATACTCCATAGCAATCTTTTTTCGATCTATTAGTGACAGCACTGTTCTAGTTCTTTTTATTTATCTGTTTTTTCATTAGACCAAAAAGTTTTAATAGTGAATTGTTTCCCCTCTTATTTTAGGTTGTTTATACATTTATTGTTCTTCTTTGCAATTTATGTTTAGCAACCTTTAATATTGCTTCTACAGAAACTGTAACCATGTTTCAGAATCATGCCTTGTTGTTAAATGAGACAATGCACTTTTCTTATTTGGTCTGGTTAAACTGAGACTATATCAATAAAGAAGCACAAAGAAATAAAATAAAATGAAGTGCCGCTGTGCACAGCATGAGAGTTTTAAAGTGAAGTGCTGCCATGCACATATCATTATTGAACATGTTGTTGGAAAAGAATAAAAGTATAGTGCTGCCTTGCACACTAATATGTAACTGACAGTGCCGATGTGCACTTACCTGCCAATGCCAAAGTAGATAGATATACCCTCAGTGGGTGCGTCTATCCACCATGCTGTACCCTGATTGTTGGTGCACTTTTTCCCCAGCCCACCCACTCACTCCCCAGTTACAATCCCAGCCGACAGTTACACCTCTGTTTGGCCCCCTTAGCCCTCTGTCGCTCGTAGCCCGATCTGTTTCTCCTGTTTTTTGTTTATTCCTTCCTATACTAAATGGCGGGATATGCTGGTGGACCCCCCCCCCCCGTTGATCCACCAGCATCTGATCCACCTCGTCTACCTTTTAACCCATGACCCTCTGCAGTCTGTGCTACTGTCCATCTCTCCTTCCTTATCTCGCATTTTTCTGTATTTGCCCTCCTTATCACTGTTCATTTGCCAAAATAATGATCTCAACTCCTGTTTGTTCACCCTAGTCCATTGATACTGCTGTACCACCAGCATCACTGTGAGTTTACAAATAAAATGCACTTAAGTTTCCTGCTCTTAAAATTGCTATTATGTTTGTCCACAGTTTGTACCGCACTATACATTGCTAACTGTACTATTCATTATTAATTGTACTAATGTAAATTGTGCTCACTGTGAATTGTTCATTGCTGTGTGTCTTTGTAATTCATTTCATACCAGGACCTCCTTGTAAATGAGCATGCTCAATGGTGCTTTCCTGCAAATAAACCTGAACTTGAAACTTGAACTTACAAGGCGGTACTGGGGACGTATGATTGGCAGAGTGAGCATAAGATTGATGGCATAATCCAGGACTGGTAGCAAATTTGAGTACTTGCTGATCCTGAGAATTTAAACTAGGCTATCGGCACAATACGCTAACTCTGACAAAGCTGTGACATTACGGTGAAATATTGGCACGTCCATGCGTGCACCTCCCTCGTCCCCCCTGGCTTGGGTATCTGAATGAAATTAAGAAAGAGCCATGACTCTACAAAGCCAGGCAAGTGTACAGTGGAATAATTTTAGCAACGTAAAAGGTACAGGAAAAACTTAAGAAGCAACCGCATAACTGGTCAGCCAACCTAAAAAGATCCTGACTGGCTCTAGTTGGTTATTGGTGGTATGTGCCATATAGTCTTAGTCTTTTTCTCTATGCAAAGTGTTTTTTTTTATGTAATGGGGCTGGACAATAAATATATGTGATTTCTGCATAAAAATAAGAGTATAAAGGAGTTTTCTTTCAATTTATTTAAACAGCATGAGGAATGCTGGTATACTGCTGTGGCAGTATACAAAGCTCCTGGGTGCCCAGCTTAGCAAGGGTAGCCATTTGTGTAGCACTGATGGGCACGCCTGGAATCGCAGCTGATCTCACCTCCTTCCTTTCCTTCTTACCCACATTGCCAGTTCAGTCATAGTGGATGGCAGATGCTCAATCCCACCACCAGTGTCTCCTCCCAACAAGTTTTTATAACAGATGGTGATTGCCCAGTCCTATCACCATTCTTTAGCAAGCTTCTCTTTCATTTTTATTTCTGACACTGGGGTGCCAACTTGCAGTGCCAGCTAACAGACCCGTCTGTGGAGTAAGGGTAGTGACACTTGGGTGTCCATCTCTGGTGCCACTGTACTGATTATTTAATAAGTTTAACCCCCCCCCCCCCAAAAAAAAATGCTAAATAACACTGGATTGCCCAAACCTGGTGTTAGCAACTCAGAAATAAACAAAATTGTCACACTTTTTTTATTTTACTGAAACGAAGAAGGTCCCTCAGTGATCTGAGCCCACCTCACCCTGACCCTCCACTCAGCACTCCCTCCCCCACACCCTAACTCACCAAAAATGGTCCCACAAGGTAGATCCATTCTCCGATTGAAAAGACATCTTCCTACTTCAACAGCGACTGCGATATGAAAAAATAAGTAAGTCTGGTTAATGTATTTCAATGCATTCTGAACTCTGACTCATAACTTTGTCATTTTTCAATATTTTACACAAAATTAATGTGGCCTTTTTGGAACCTCGCCTCATAAAGTAGGTGACATTTTTCAAATCTGTCCTGAAAGGTGATCATGCATTTGCTCTGCAAAATCACCTTTCAGGTGGAATTTGAAAATTTTCATCTTCTGTGTTTATGAGGTGGGGTCATAAGAAAACTTTGTTGAAAATTTGATGGAAAAATATGGTAAAATGACTAAATTATGAGTGAACGTTGAACTATTTCAAGGTTGACTCATAACTTTGCTAATTTTCAATATTTTTCCACCAAACTTTCAACATGGCCTTTTTGGGACTCCATCTCGTGAACAATGAAGGTGATATTTTTCAGATCTGGACAGAGAAGTGATTTCATGTTCGCTCTGTAAAATAACATTTTGGGTAGGATTTGAAATTTTTCACCTACTGGCTTCATGGTATGGAGTCATCAATCAATACATTTTATTTTATACTGGAGAGTATGTAAGCAAAAATGCCCATTTTTTGCAAACATCCAGTTATACGGATATTGTTACAATCTAAAACTGAGTACAAAACTGAAAGAGGCTGCATATTATACAAGAAAGAATGCTGTAAATAAAATGGAATATATATACAGAGTTAGCTAACCTAAATGTGCAATGGGAGGAAACTACAGAGGTAAAGTATTTACAATAAAACATTTAATTATATTCAATATATTACATTAAATTCAGAGGTGCACTATCTTAAGACCAATCTGAAGCTCATCCCAAACTCGGCTCATAGTTATGTATCATAAGAACACTGTGTTTAAAATTTGGGGTCAGAATATTAAAAAAAAAAAAATTATGAATGTATATTGACATGTTTCTATGCTCACTCATAACTTTGATAATTATTAGTATCTTAACTCCAAACTTTCAACATAGCCATTTTTTTACACCACTTCATAAATGTGACTCGTGTCGTTTTTCAAATCCTCGATGAAATGTGTTTTCACACTTATGGTGTGAAATGACACCCACTATTCTATAAATGTCATATGCCATATTTATAAGAGGGAGTCATAAAATGACTATCTTGAAAATTTGTATTCAAAATAAAAAAAAACCAAAATGCTTTGTGATCCTGTGCTGGTGAGCTGAGTTTGAAATGAGCTCAGTGAGCCAGTTGGATGAGTCAGTGCTTGGGGACGGTGCTATTCTGTAGCACCAACACCCAGCTTAGGAAGGGAAGGTGCAGGGTTGCCCGCATGGGCTCAAGTACCATATATTGAAGAGAACTCTTCTCTGGGCATGGGGTCCTGCACCTCTGCACCTGCGGGTGCCAGAAAACCCTGTGCTTCACCTGACAGATGGACTCGTTGCCCTGTTCATCTGTAGCTGTCGCCACATGGAAGCACAGGACCTAGAGGACCCTGTGCTTCTGCAGCCTACCAGACAGAGCTACAGATTTTCGACATCCTTTGTCACACAGAAGTGCAGACCGATTCTTCCCTTGTGCAGGACTCAGAGGGCCCTGTGCATCCCCATCTGTTCGTTGTGAATGAGGACACGAGTGCAATATCTCAAAAAGAAAGGAGATTCTTTGCAAGAGAACTGTGTTAACACACCATTTAGGGTTCAACTTAATGCCACAAAAGTAGGAAAATGTGGCGTCCCACCCCCACCCCTAAGCAGCAAAAGGACAAGACTGCACAAGAGACCACAGCCATAATCAGGCAAGACAAACAATGTGTAACTGTTTCCAGTTGACACAAATGCAGCAGCATTGATGTGCTACCATTGTGGATTTGTATCTGCAGCTGCAGAAGCACGGGCCCAACAGTGGCCTATGCTTCTGCAGCCACAACTGTGTATATGTATCTTACAGCATTCAGGGCCAGCACTTGTACAGACAGAAGTACTGTTCCAATAAGGGTATCAAGGATTTCTGTAAGCAGATGTAGAAGTGAAGGTCGCACAGGGGTCTGTGCCTCTGTAACCAGAAGTTGGTGTGTATGTCTTACATCTGTGGCTACAGAGGCATAGGGACCTGCACTTCTGCAGACAGAAGTACTGTTGCAATTTGGGTTTTATGGATTTTGTGGGGCTTGCACTTCTGTAGCCAGAGGTCAGTGTGTATGTCTTACACCTGCAGCTGTGCTGTTGAGGGCCTGCACTATATCGTACTGTGTACATGACTACCTGTAGCTACTGAAGTGCTGCCCCCATGGGGGCCTACATATCTGCAGACAAAATAACTCTTGTAATTTGAGTATTATGGATTTGTATCTGTGGCTGCATGAGCCAGTGCTTCTGCACACAGAAGTAGTGTTGCAATTTGAATATTGCAGATTTCTGTCTGCAGCCAGACATCAGCGTGTGTGTGTGTTGTGGCATGCGCACCACCGATAAAAATCCATGAAGGTAGCATGTCAGTGCTACTGCATTTGTGTCATCCAGAAACAGTTGTATGTTGTTTGTCTTACCTGATGATGGCTGGGGTTGCTTGTGTGGTCTTGTCCTTTTGCTGTTTGGGGTGGAGGTGGGGAGTTAGGGTTGGAAACCCTAACGTTACATTTTCCTACTTTGGTGGCAATAAGTTGAACCCTAACTGATGCATTAGTGCTTTTTGTGTTTTTCAAAGAATGTGTGTGGATATGTATATGTTCTTTTAAAAAAACCTCATTAATGCACTAGTTAGGGTTGGTTACAGTGGCAAAAGTAGGAAAATGTGTTGGGAATTTCCAACCCTAATACCCCACCTCCACCCTGCAAGTGGCAGCAGAGGTTGGGTGTGTCTTGGGGTTCTCAGACCTACCGTACATGGGACATCAACAACTGCCGACCCTCCAGACCCCAGTATACTGACATTGGCTGCTGATCCCCAAGCCTTCTCTTAGGGACCAGACAGGTGCCAAGACCTACAACCCTCCCACCCCAGAGGAGGAGAGCCATCCACCAGACACTCAATCCTCCTCTCCCCAGCCAGCCCCTGGCAACTTGAGTCCATCACTGAACCTGGGTCACCGGCTTGGCAGCAGGTGAGGCAAAAGGGTGCCATTGCTCTACATGCCACTGCGCTGACTGAGTAGGGTGTTTAATGTTAGCCCCCTAACTTTATACCTTAATAGCATTGACTCCATTCAATGGAATTGCACAGAATTTTGCATGTGCGGTTTTGGGGGCAGGATATCTTGATTTAACAAGTTTTTTGGTAGTTGGATGTCTGGATGCTGAGTTTGGGATAGGGCAAAGAGAGGAAAAATTAATTTTTTTTTTTTTGCTGTTTTTTGCTCACATCTACAACCCAGATGGTTTGGAATTTTGTTCTGAAATTTTCTGGGTAGAAGGGCTTTCCCTAGAATGGTGTCTTTTATTGGTTTGGTGAAAAAATAACCTGTTCTTGGGTTATATAGATTTGAAATTTCAGTTCTGAGCATGCTTAGTAGGGTCTTTTCAAATAGATGTTTGATACGAAAGAATAACTTTCGGCTCAGGACAGAATAATCTTCTTTTGTGAGCTGAGATTCTTCCTTCGTGAGCCAAAATTATTTTATGGCTGCCGTCTTGTTTTTGAATTTAACAAGAAAAAAAAATGAAACACGTATAAAATGACATATTTAAAAAACAAACAAACACTTGAACCTACTGTAGGTAAACAGGATTCATTTAGCAAGATTCTGGTGTTTGTTTTTTGAAAATTGTCGTGGAAGAGCTGGAAAGAAAAATACTGCAGAGGGGATTTATTTCTTTTTAAACTTGCAGGGGTTGTGTAAGTGAATAAGCAGAAAGACTTTGGAGTAGGTTTTTTTTTTCGTTCTGTTTTTGGCTACTGTTCTGTAATTCTTACTAGCCAGGAAAGGGAACTGCTGTAGTTAGACAATTTGGCAGTATCTTGTTACTGGGGCAAAACAGTTACAACCTGTGATTTTGTTTTTTGGCGGGTATATTTTCTGTTATATTGTTGTGCAGATTGTCTTACTGAAAGGAAGGAAAGCACTCACCGGGGTAGTGGATAAGAGCTGTAGCTGATTGTTTCTGGAGGGCAAGTGCTTGATCCCACTCACCCCGCCCCTCACCACACCTTTCCCAAGTGCATAATTTCCTTTATACCAGGGGTTCTGTCATCACTTCCCCAAAAGGACAAAGGACATATTCTTAACAGCCCAGCATGCTACGTAGGGGGTAAACGCACACACACACACACACAGGCACTCGCACACACTAACAAAAAAAGAGATGAAAAAATTTAAATAGAAGAGAGAGAGACGTGGGGAGTGGAACAATGCACTGGCTGTGGGGCGGCGGTCTTCCTGGAGACATTCTGGAGGCTGTGATGCTGCCCTATTTGCAGGCACCTCTCTGGTCTGAGGGAGGAGTTTGCCCATCTCCAGGCCGACCTGGCGAGATTTTGGGAAACCCACACCCGGGGACCACCAGGGCCACCGCTGCCTCAGAGGTTGCCAAGAAAAAGGAGCAGTTGGACCACAGTGGGCTCAGGGAAGGTGATGATGGTGGAACAGAGGCGCATTCCTCCAGTTGTATCTTTCCACAATTCATACGCCATTCTGGTGGAGTGTGGTTCCTCTATGGAGGTATTCACAGTAGTGACCAAGGAGGATGCTGGGAACATCCACAAATGAGACCTATAGGAGGGTGGCACAGGACCCCACAGGGGAAGGAAACAACTCCTGATGGAGGACTCAATCATTAGGAGAGTTGAACTGGGGGAGGGAAGGGAGAGGAGAGGGAGGTAAGGTGCCTGCCTTGTGCCATGGCTTGGAGGAACAGGAAGCGAATCCTCAGGGTCATGGGAGCAGCTGCATGGTAGAGGGATCTGGACGACATTGTCCACCTAGGGACAAATGACCTGGCTGAGAATGGGATCAGAGCAGGGCAGGAGGAGTTTGTGGAGTTGGGGAGGGGTCTTAGACAAGTAGCATGCACGGTAACCTTCTCAGAGGTGCTGCCTGTCTATGGCATGGGTGAGGCTAGAGTACTCTGCACCATGGGATCCAATGAATGGTTGAAAAACTGGTGCAGAGCTTAGGGTTTTGGCTTCATTGGGGACTGGGGATCCACCTGCAGGGATATAAGCCTATACTGGTGCGATGGTCTGCATCTGTCTGAGAGGGGAACCAGGATCCTAGGTGATAGATTTAAATGCTTCATTGACAAGCATTTAAACTAGCCAAGGGGGAGGCACTGAAAAGGAGCAGGGAAATCCCAGCGCGCCCCCCCCCCAACAAAACAGGGTAGTTAGCAAGGTAAACACCAAGATAGAGAAGTTGATCGGGAGCAGGACAGGGATAAATGGAGAAAGAGCTAAGTCAGTAAGGACAGAGATGGGGCTAAAAAGGGTAGGGCCATCAAAAAAAGGAGGCCGATGAATACCACTGCCCCTAGTCTGGGTAACAAGCTCCCTGAACCTAGTGGCTTTGATGGAAGAGGGACGCCTGGATATTGCGGCAGTCACAAAAACATGGTACACAGAGAACCATGACTGGGATGTCAGCATACCAGGGTACACAATCTACAGGAGGGACAGGGAGGGTAAAAGAGGGAGAGGAGTAGCTCTCTACGTAAGGGAAGGGATCAAAGCAATGGAACTAAAGGGCAAACAGGGAGGAGAGGAGGCACTGTGGGTCACCCTGGAGACAGGAAATGGCATCACAATCCACGCGTGGGGTTGTATACAGACCCCCATCTTAAAGGGAAGGAAATGGACAAGGAAATGATAGAAGGCATCCTTAGAATGGCAGAAAAAGGGAAGATATTGTTGATGGGGGACCTGAATAGCCAAATGTTAACTGGCGCACCTTTGCTGCAGCCACATCCAAGAGCAGGGTCATTCTTCATGCCCTACAGGGGGCATGCCTCAGACAGCTAGTGTTGGAACCCACTCGGGGGAGGAGCAGTCTTAGACCTTGTACTCTCAAACGGAGATGGAGAGAGGATCTCAGATTTAGAAGTGTGTAGCCATCTGGGAACAAGTGACCGCCTAACAGTGTGGTTCATGACAAACATAGCCGTAGAGTCAAGCCATACAAAAGCAAGGGTATTGGACATTATGAGGGCTGACTTTGTCAAAATGGTTGAGTACCTCCAAAAAGCACTAGCAAATGGGCAAGAAGAAGGGGTGGAGGAACAGTGGGGAAAAAATCAAAACTGCCATCACAGAGGCAACCAGCCTTTGTGTGAAGCAAATAAAACAAAACAAAGGAAAAAACGCCATGGTTCTCAAAAGAGGTGGCTGGGAAGGTTAGGGAGAAACAGATAGCATTCAGGAAGTGTAAGAAAACCCAGAAGGAGCAGAACCGAGAACTGTACCAGTTAAAGCAGAAGGAAGCAGGGAAGGCAGTCAGAATAGCAAAGGCCCAAACCGAGGAAAAGGTATCCAACTCAGTTAAGAAGAGGAATAAAACTTCTGCTGCACATGCACCTAACTCTCCCTTTTCCCTGACTTAGGCCTGAGCACTTACTAACCTGTCTGGCAAGGAAGACAGTTCATGCTGTCAGATTGAAACTTCTGGCTATGTGTTATATTTGGACTCGCTGTAATCATCTGAGATTGTATTATAGCATAGTAATTTCCTATTGCATTGTATCATAATATCTGTTGTATCTCTGCATTGTTTCCTTTACTATCACTTTATATTATTTGTACTGTCTCCATGTTCTCCCCCCCGATGCATCTGAAATCGAGCAGTTGTCTGCTCAGTATGTCTTTCCTTGTAAAACTTTTAATGAATAAAACCTTTTATAGGTACATTAGGGAGCGAAGAAAGACCAAGGGAGGGATAGTGAGGCTTAATAAAGGGGGGGGTGGGCAGAGGGTGACAGTGAGAAAGCAGGGATACTGAATGCATACTTCTGCTCAGTATTCACAAAAGAAGAGAGGGGGGAGGTACTTAAACCAAATAGTAGAAGCACTTTGGATAAGGGAGGTCGATACCAGTTCACTCACAGAAGAAAGAGTCCTACAAGAACTCCTAAAACTGAGGGTGGACAAAGCAATGGGCCCTGATGAGATTCACTACAGAATTCTAAAAGAACTAAGGGGAGAACTAGTGACACCACTGACTACTCTTTTTAACAAATCATGGGAGGATGGTGTGGTACCTGAGGACTCGAGGAGGGCAGATGTGAGTCCCCTTCACAAAAGTGGGAGCAGGGCAGAGGCAGGAAACTACAGGCCTGTTAGTTTGACCTGAGTAGTATGGAAAATGATGGAATCACTTCTGAAAGAAATAATTGTTGAATACCTAGAGGCCAGCGGGGCACCGGACCAATATGGATTCACAGCAGGAAGGTCATGTCAGACTAATTTAATGGATTTCTTTGACTGGGTGACCAAAGTAGTAGACCAGGGAGGAGCTGTGGAAAAGGCCTGTCTAGACTTTAGCAAGGCATTTTACACAGTCCCACAGAAAAGATTAGTAAACAAGTTAGCCAGCCTGGGAGTGGGTCCCAGGGTGGTAGTCTGGGTAAATATTTGCCTGGACAACAGGACGGAGAGGGAAATAGTAAACAGAGTCCACTCCAAAGAAAGGGGGGGGTGTCTAGCGGGGTACCACAGGGTTCTGTACTGGGACCGGTCCTCTTTAATGTCTTTATAGGTGACATTGCAGAGGGACTGGAAAGAAAAGTATGCCTCTTTGCAGACAACACAAAGATCTGCAACAGGGTTGATACACAAGCGGGATGGAAAGGATAAGAAGGGACTTGGCAAGGTTGGAGGAATGGTCAGATGTATGGCAGCTTATATTCAATGCAAACAAGTGCAAAGTAATACACCTGGGAAACAAAAACCCAGGGGAAGAGTACACAGTGGGGGGGGATGGAAAAGGACGTGAGGGTAGTCATATCAGATGACCTAAAGGTAGGCAAGCAATGTGATAAGGCAGTAAGGAGGGCTGGGGGATACTGGAATGCATAGAGAGAGGCATCACCAGTAGAAAACAGGAAGTTGTTAGCCCTCTGTACAGGCAGTTGGTGAGACCCCATCTAGAGTACTGCGTGCAGTTCTGAAGACCCCATCTCTGCAAGGACATAGACAGGATGGAGGCAGTCCAGAGGAGGGCAACTAAAATGGTGCAGAGTCTGCACCAGAAGCCATACAAAGAGAGACTAAAGGAGCTTAATATGTATACTCTTGAAGAAAGACAGGAGAGGGGAGACATGATAGAAACTTGCAAGTACCTCAAGGGAATCAACAGAGTCCAAGAGGGATAGCATCTTTCAGAAAAAGAGATTTGTAAGAACAAGGGGGCACAATTTGGAGATGGGGGAAGGAGATGGCTCAGGGACAACGGGAGGAAGTATTTTTTCACAGAGAGGGTGGTGGACGAATGGAATGGCCTTCCTGAGGAAGTCATGGGGTCTAAAACAGTGGGGGAATTCAAGAATGCATGGAACAGACATAATGCAATTCTAGTGGGTGGTAGGAGGAAGTAGGCATTTGGTTAACTAAGATCTGCAGCTTATCCAGTAGGTAGGGAAATGGACAGACTGGGTCGGCCTAGCGGTCCTTATCTGCCATCAAAGTCTATGTTTCTATGTTAAATCATGTTTCTGGGCACACGAAAATGCAGGGTGCCCAGCTTAGTGAGAGGAGCCATTCACTTGCGTTCTCTGGATGAGAACGGTGGGATTTTCTTGACTTGTGACGCCACAGCTAGAGTTATGTTGCCAGGTTCAATTAAAGCAGTGAGCCACTGATCCCCTCATCTGTCTTAGGCTCTGTCTATCTTTCTGTTAAGTGGACTAGGGTAGCCATGCCTGGTGCCATTTCGTTTGCCCCCTCCCCCCCACATCGCCTGCTCTCCCTTTTATTATAATTAAATAATAATGTACCAGGGTGCTCACCTTCTTTTGAGCTCATCCCTCCAGGTTGCCTGCCCCAAAGAAATAGGTGGTGACACCAGGGTGCCCACCACTGGTGCTGGTGAACACCATCTTTACCCTGGGGTGCCCAGTCCCCGTGTTGGCATCCATCCCCCTACAGTAAATAAAACCATACCTTATTGATTTATTTTAAACATCTGAAAAAGAAACTTTCCATTGGTTTATCTAAGTGCCTCTAGCACCCCACTCCAGCACCCACTAATTCCACACACACACATGCTCACTGACCTGAACATGTCCCACGCCTTCACCCACATTCTCGGTATGAGAACAGTGGGACTTTCTTGAAATATGAAACTGCAGCTGGAGTCGTGCTGCTGTCTTAAATTAGTATTGAGCCTCTGATCCCCTGATCGATCCATCTATCTCTCTATCTATCTAATTTTTATTAAACAGACTAGGGTGCCCGCCCTGGTACTGCTTCTCTTGCTCCACCTTCCGTCCAGATCACCCGGTCTTCTTTTTATTATAATAAAATAATAGCAGACCTGGGTACCCACCCCTGGTACCACTTCTTTCCACCTACCTCCCCTGTAGGTCATCTCCGCTTCCCAGGTGCTGCCAAACACCATACAGACACTGGAGTGTCCAATCCCCAGTGTTGGCTAAGTCCCCTGGAAAAAAAGGAAACTGTCCCTCGTTGATTTTTTTTTTAAAACCTGCAAAAGAATATATATATATATATATATATATATATATATATATATATATATATATATATATATATATATTATTTTTTCAGTTGTTTAACCAGGAGTAGCACGCTAAGCTGAAAGCTTTTTTTACAGATGCAACCTGGGAGCACAGGGAAGTTAAGTGACTTGCTCAGGGTCACACAGTATGCAAGTGGAAGCTGTGGGATTCAAACCCAGCTCTGGTCTGCTAGATGTCACCAGATTTGCAGCTCAGAGCCTTAAACCACTGCGCTATACTGCCTCCAAATATGGTCCATCGCTGATCTGAACCCCCCCACACACACACCCCCACCTCAACCTCCCATTCAGCTCCCCCACCCGTCCCCCCACACACATTCACACCTGAACATGTCTCACAATGTAGATCCACTCTCCAATCAAAGGCATGTCTAGCTGCTGGAACCGGCAACAGTGATATGAGAAAATAAGGTAAGTGTGGTTTAATGTATTTCAATGGGGTTTGAACTTTTATTCATAACTTTGTCTTTTTTGCATATTTTACACCAAAATTTTCAGCATGGCCTTTTTAGGACCCCACTTCATGACCAGTGGTGGTTAAATTATGCAGATCTGGCCTGAAAGGTAATTTTGCGGTCACTTTGCAAATTCAGGGAAGTCGGGAATGAGCCTGGGCCATCAGGGGTCGGCTGGGGAGGGAGGGGGAGTAGGACTGAGCACCCGATTGGCAACCTCTCCTCTCCCAGGGAGGACTTCCTGGTTCTCGGCACTTTAATGACGCCCAGTCTAGACTGGGTGCCATCACTGCCAGGACCATGTGGGAAGGACTCTAGGAGGGGTGGTTGCTTGTACAGGTCATGCGGGAGCATGTGACCCAGCGTGCTGGCAGCATTGCATGTCCTTCTCCCCAGACACAAGCAGAAAATCCCCTCCAAGCACGCCGCATGATGCCCCCGATTGACCCACGCACCTCTGCTCGAACAAAGCCTTGTGACAGACAGGGGTTTAAGGGTGATGTGTCTCTCCCCCCATCAGGGTCCCCTGGGGGAACCTCTCCATGAGGGGTAAGTCACAGTTCTCCCTGATCCCCCCCTCCCACTGAGGCGGAGGCCAGGTGGAGGTGCTTGAAGTGTTGGCGAGACTGGGCAGAAAGGGGGGTTAAGTAATCCCCGGCAGCTCTGAGGAGCATAAACAAAGCTGACAAAATAAAAAAAAAGACAACTTTGCAGATTCAGGTGGGATTTGAATTTGTTCACTGCCCTTGTTCATGAAGTTGGGTCATAAGAAGGCTATGTTGAAAATCTGGGGTCAGAATATGTAAAAAAAAAAAATAAGTTATGAGCGTACATAGAAATTTTTCTGGGCTGGCTCCATTGCGCTGAGCGATGTGTGTTCGCTTAGCACGCTGGCGACCTGGGTTCGCGCCCCGAGCCTGGACATCAGGAGTGGAGTCCAGTAGGGAAGGAGTTGACAGCGTCCGTTGGACGCTTCTCTCCTGGGGGAGGTGAGCGGGTCCTGACTGCTGTTTGACGGCTCCTAGTGGTGGCTTGTGGCTGGCGTTCTTGGTGGCGTGTGGCCACAATGTGCTGCTAAATGCCCCTTCCCCCAGGACATTGTCATGGCCGGACAATTTAATGGTAGTTGGGGGGCTGGGGAGAAAACAAGAAAACTAGCCACTCGACTGACCAGATGACGGTGACTGGCTCTTGCCTGCCACGCATTAGGGAAGTGTCTGTGTCAACTCCTGCCATGCCTGGGATATGGTTCAAATGCCCTCTGGCGGCTCTCCTCTCCCGGTTCCCTTCCACGTGGGGAAGGGCCCTCCTGACAAAGGGATACATTGGTTTACCTGGGTTGCAGCAATAATGGGGTGGTGGATGGTGAAGGGACATGGCAGCGGGGAGGGGGCTTAGGCGGCCCAAAGGAGTGGACAGCCAAGGGCTTAGGAGGCAAAAAAAAATTTTCTGTGCTCATTCATAACTTTGGTAATTGTTAACGTAGCCAATTTTTCAGACTACCTCATGAACATGACAGCTGTCGTTTTTCAAATCCTGGCCAAAGTATGTTTTTATACCTGTGGCACAGAATGATGTTTCAGTGGGGATTTGAACATTTTCACCTACCGGGTTCATGGGGTGGGGTAACAGCAAGGCTGTGCTGAAAATGTGGTGTAGAGATGTTTTAAAATGCCCAGGTTATGAGTGAACGTTGCAGTATTTCATTGTTCAGTGTTCACTCATAGCTTCAGCTAATTTTCAATATTTTAACTCCGGACTTTCAACATAGCCAGTTTTACACATTGCCTCATAACTGTGACATGTATAAGTTTTTAAATCCTGGATGAGATGTGTTTTTGCACTTGTGGTGCGAAATGACAATATACTATAAAGGCCATATGTCATATTTATAAGGGAGTCATTAAACGACTATCTTGACTAACTTGAAAATTTGGGGTTAAAATTAAAAAAAAATAATTATTAAGAAACGTTCTGTGTGGCACCAGTCTTCACCCCAGCAGGTATGCTTTGTGATCCTGTGTGGGTGAGCTGAGTTTGGATGTGAGCTCAGTGACCCGACTACAAGGGGTGAGGGTGGTGGGATGGTGTTGTCATGCGACACTCCCCAATCCAGGGATTGAAAACTGCAAGGTTGCCTGCACATGCCTCAGTACTATATTTATTTATTTATTAAAGTTTGGTAACCGGGTAGGCCCACTGAGCCCCAAAGGTCCCTTTTTTAAGGGCGACCTGGGATAACAATACATATTATGATACAGAACAAGACAAGATAGGGTTGCAGCACGTGAAGACATCTCTTCTCTTCTCTTCTCTTGGCATGTGGCCTTGCACCTCTGCACACATGGGTGGCAGACAGCCTTTTGCATTAGCTGAGAGATGGACTGTATGCCCTGTGCCTTTATATTTGCTTCCACATGGAAGCAGAGGGACCAGAGGACCCTGCAGATCTACAGCCCATTAATAGCCCCATGAATTCTTGGCATCTGTTCACTGCACTTCAGTAGGTGGACAGAATCTTTCCTTGGCGCAGGGCCCTAAGGGCGCTGAGCATCAGCATCTGTTCAGACAGGTCCTCAAAACGGACCTGTATGAATGAGGACATGAATCCACTATCTAAATAAGAATGGAGATTCTTTGGAAGAAACTAATACACCAGTTAGGGTTCACGTTAATGCCTTGAAAGTATGGACATGTGGCATAAGGGTTTCCAACCCTAACTGCCCACAGCCACCCCCAGGCAGCAAAAGGAGAAAACATTAGGGTTTTTTGTTTCTGGAGTCTTGGTAAATTACTGGTGGGGACTTACTGGAAGTTGTCAACCCTAATGCCCACCCCATTCCCTGAGCAAACAATGTAGGCCCTGCAAGAAGGAAGCTACAACAGATTCTGTTGGTAGCATGTGTGAGACATACTTCTCTACCTTTGAAGGGTGTATCACTGTGAGGCATTGGTTTGGAACTGCACTTTGTGCCTTGGGCAGGAGGCTGCAGGCTGGTGGGGAGGGTGAGCATTAGGGTTGACAACCCCAAGGAAGAACCCACCATTGATTTGCCAAGTCTCGGGAGACCCAAAGCCCTAATGGTGTTTTCCTTTTGCTGCTTGGTGGGTGGGGATGGGAAGTTAGGTTTGGAAACCCTAATGCCACATTTCTCTACTTTTGTGGCATTAACTTAAACCCTAACTGGTACATTAACAAAGTTTTTTGTAAAGATATCCCATCGAGGCCTGTTGTTTCTCCAGGTCCTTGGGCTTCAGGCTGTCAGGGCCCGCTGGGTGGGTCATCGGAACCTACACCATCAAGCCCCCCCCCCCCCGTCAATGCAGCATTCCACTGTTGTTGATCTTAACAGCATTTTCACCAAGTTCACTACAGTCTTGGTACATCATTTGGGCGCATATAGGCCTACGTCACCTGCGCCATCGATGGCTCTGTTGTCATCAACACCACTTTGGCCTACATGGGCTGCTCACCACGGGCTATCGACAGTCACTTGTTCATTGGACCTTGAGCTGGAGCGGGTTGACGTTGTGGAGGAGTACCATCCTGACCTCTTCTTACCCGAGGAAGAGTCTTCATCCTCTGACAGGTCCACTGCCTCCTCAGTGAGCAAGGACTCTCTCAAACATTCTCCTAGGTCTCCTCCAGAGGATCCTGCCTTCTTCAGTGTCATGAAGCAGCTGTTCTCAGTCATGAGCTTCCATACTGAGGAGGAGGATGCCACCAGAAGAAATCTGCTGGATTTCTTGGAGACCCTGAGTCCCCCTCCCAAGGTCATTCCTCCTATCCTTCCTGCTCTGAGGAATGCCACTATTGCAGCCTGGCTCAGGCCTGACATTGTGCCAGCTCTGCCCTGCAGGGCTGACAAGTTGTATCATGCCCCCCAGCCTGAAACTGATTCTGTGGTTATTAAGGCAGCTCATAATAGATCAAAGGTGCCCAAGCACCTCAGTTCCCTCCCCCATGATAGAGAATCCCGTAGGATTGCTCTCTGGAGTAAAAGGGTCTATGCCTCCGCCACCCTAGGGCTGAGAATGGCCAGTTACCTCTCTTATATGGTCAAGCTGCAAGTTGAGGGGCTAGCTGCACAATTGAGCAGACTCACTATATCATGAGGCTTGTTTCTGCTGACATTTTCGTATGTTTATAATACTATCTAGAAGAAGGGCAAGGCCGTGGCCCAGGCCCTTCCTGACTGTTCAGAAACATGAAAAAAGGCCACCATTCACCGACAAAAATAATAGTAGTTTGTAGTTTATTGCCATTTGTTTTAGCAATGAATAAACGAATACAGAACGAGTGCCATGTAGTGCTTGACACTCTCCTTGTTAGGCCCGACTCGTTTCGCGCATGCGCACTTCCTCAGGAAGTGGCAATCAACTAAAAGCTACTATTATTTTTGTCAGTGGATGGTGCCCTTTTTCCTACATTTGGATTTCCTTTTTCACAAACGTGGCACATTGGCGTTTGGAGCCACCTTCCTGCATTTCCTTCTTGACTGTTCTCAGAAATAGGAGATTCTTAAATGCTTGCAGAGTGCTGAGGATATTAGCAAACCCCTCCTGAGAGCCCTCTATGATATTTCGGATATAGGTGCTGGGGCTGCTGCCGCAGGCATTTACCTTCATAGGCACTCCCGGCTGCGGGTACTTATCCTTATACTGGGTGTAGAATGGCAGAAGGCTTTGTGGGCCATCAAAACCATTCCCCACATTAGTGGGTCCATTTTAACCTATTTTGACCTATCAGCTTATCTATTTTGTTTTTGAATACCGTAACAGAATTACTAGATACTACTTCAATTGGGAGTGTGTTCCATATCCTTCCTGTTATATTTACAAATGAAAAATGTTGATTATTTTTTCGTGCTGTATCCACTTTAATTTGCAGATTGTGTCCCCTGAAACAAAAAGGTTTATTATGAATTGTTAAACCCATCTTCTCAGCAAACTCCTGGTCTTTTATTATTTTAAACATTGTCATTACATTTCCTCTTATTCTTCTCGGTTCTAATATAAATAACCCTCTTTATTCTCTCATTTTAATTCAGTTGTTTTAAAGATCCTATCATTTTTGTATACCTCCTTTGTACCTTTTTGACCCTAGTAATTTTTCCTTGTGTATAAGGGTACCATAGCTGTGACCCATAGTCCATATGCGGTCTCACATTTGTTTTGTATAGTGGCAGTAGACATCCTGGTGTTTTGTTGATAAAACCCCTTTTACTATTCCAAACCATAAAGTTGGTCCTTTGTATGGTCTGTGTCCTATGATGCTTAAAATTTAAACCATCATCTATGTCCTCCTGTTCAATACATATTTGTGTCTTATTTATTTAGCCTTCCTAGATGCATAACTGTGCATTTTTCAACACTTAATGACATTTTATTCTCATTTGACCGTAACTCTATTCTACTCAAATCACTTTCCATTTCTTTCTGATGTTTTGGTGTATCGACAGGTCCACCTAATTTGATGTCTGAAAATTTAATTACCTTATTCAATATGCTATGATGTAGGTCACTTATTTGTAAAGCAAAGAGTACTGGCCCCAATACTGAGCCCTGTGGTACTCCACTAGTTACTCCTATGGGTTCTGAATATTCACTTGATACTTGGTAACTCTTTGCTTCCTGTCATCCAACCAACTTCTTGTCCAGTTCACAATCCTGCTGTCCACTCCCAGTCTTAATATTTTTTCCAGTAGGTTTTTGTGGGGAACGTTATCAGATGCTGTTTGAAAAATTAAAAAGATAATATCCATAGGTATGTTTTTATCCAAATTCCTATTTATATATTCATAAAAACACAACTGGTTTGTGATACACGCTCTGTTCTTCTTAAAGTCGTGTTGAGTTCTATCCTCATATTCTCTTATCCTTCAATTTTCTTCTATGTTTGTTTTCAAAAATCACTCTGCTATCTTACATAATATAGCCTTCAAACTTACTGGTCTATAGTTTGATGTTTTAGCTTCATTACCCTTTTTAAATAATGGCACTACAGTTGCATGTCTTCAGTCATCCGGTACCTTTCCAGTATTAAATGGTAGGTTATATATCATAGCCAATGGTTTTGAGATCTGTTCTCTCACTTCTTTCAGTAATGTTGCACTTAGCTGATCTGGCCCAGTCAATTTATGTGGTTTTAGTTGATTTAGCATTCCCTGTATTTCCTTCAAAATCCGGATCGAACTCCGTTTTCAAACTTGGGCATATGATAGGGTCTACCATGTTTATGTTTGAATCCTTCTTCTCAAACACTGATTCAAAAAGTGTCCTGGGTTTCCCAGCTGATGTCCAGCAAAAGGTGCTTAATGCTCCTTTTATTGGCTCCAAGTTGTTTGGTCCAGATATGCAGGACATCATAAATGAGCTTCAGGCATCTGGTAGGGCTGTTAAGTCTGTCCACTCACTCTAGCATACCCAGCCTAAGAGTAGCCCACTCCCTCCTTTTCACAAGGTGTCCTACAAATCCGGAGCTGCCTCCCAACCCCAGGGCAAGAGAAGGGCATCCTCTGCCTTGCCAACCCCCTCCTCCAGCACTGTGGTAAAGCACCCTAGGGGAGACAGATCTGCCCCAGCGGCGGGATCTGCCTCTGCTTGACTCTTTGCCAGATCCTCTTCTGGTCCCCGACCAAGAGGTGGTGGTCAGAGGTCGGTTCTTCCTCCATGTCAATCAGTGGAGAACCGTTACTACAGATGCCTGGATTCTTCAGATCATAGAGAGGGGGTCACACTTTGGAACTCATCGAGATGCCCCCAGAGACTCCTGCAGTAACCTCCACGTACCTCACGGCCCATCTGTCTGTCTGTTCTTTGAGAGGAGGTACAGTCCCTTCTGTGCAAAAAAGGCCTCCCTTGAGCCAGTACCCAGGTGCCAAAGAAACAGGGGAATTTATTCCAGGTGCTTTCTGGTGCAGAAGAAAACCGGATATTTGAGGCCCATATTAGATCTCAAGGACTTCAGTCTGTATGTCCAGTACAAAAAATTCCACATGGTGACTCTGCCAGGTCTGATGATCCCTTCTCAAGCAAGGTGACTGGCTGTGCTCCCTGGACATGCAGGATGCTTACCTGCATATCTCAGTGTTTCCTCCACTCAGGAGATTTCTCCATTTTTTTCTTTCATGGTGAACATTACTAGTTCAAAGTATTGCCCTTTGGCTTATCCTCTGTGCCACGGGTCTTTACCAAGTGCTTAGCAGCAGTAGCTGCAGCTCTCAGATGGGAGGCACTATATGTTTTCCCCTGTCTGGACAATTGGCTCTTAAAGGTCAGATCCAGAAAGCAGCTCCTTCGGACTCTGGAGAGAACCCTTCAGCTGTTCCTTTCCCTGGGCATCACCGTCAACTTCCCAAGTCGGTCTTAACCCTGTTCCAAAGGCTGCAATATATAAGGGCGGTTCTGGACTTGGTGCAGGGAAAGGCCTTCCTGCCTCAGAACAGAGTGGAGTGCCTTATCGCCTGGGCTCAGGAGGTTGCCCAGAGTCGTTACATTCCAGCCAGGGTATACCTGAGGCTGCTGGGGTTGATGGCCATGGCCATTACCATGGTTTCATTGGCTCGGCTGCACATGCGAGTCCTCAGGTGGACACTCGGGGTGCCATGGGATCAATGCACAGACAAATTTGAACAGTTGGTGCTGGTCTCCTCCCCAGTCCACGATGTGCTCCAATGGTTGATGGACTCTCTGAACCTGTTGCTAGGGGTTCCATTCCAGATCTCCTCCCCCCAGCAGGTCCTCACCACGGATGCCTCCAGTTTGGGCTTGGGAGCACATCTGGGTCCTTTCATACTCAGGCTCTTGATCCAGATCAAAACCTCCCCGCATATCAATGTCCTGAATATGCGGGTGGTCCTGTATTCCATGCAGGCTTTTCAGAACCATCTCACAGGTCAGCTGCTGATCCAGTCCAACAACCTCAGTGTTGTCTACTATATCAACAAAGGGGAGGGGGACACATTCGTATCCCCTGTGCATGAAGGCATGAGAGTTTGGTACTGGGCGGTAGACCACAGTCTGCTTCTATTGGCCATCCATGTTACAGGTGTGCTAAACACCCTGGCAGATGGCCTCAGTTCGACTCAGTCCAGCATGTACAAATTCTCTCACCCATTGCAGAAGATCTGTTTGCCAGATGACGTCATCCAGAGTTGGACCTTTTTGCGTCCCCACTCAATGCAAAACTGGCCAGTTTCTGCTTGCTAGAGCCAGGGCCTGGAGTTTTCTGGCGAGAGACGTTGTCACTCTCCTGGAGTGGGAGGTTTCTTTGCACCTTCCCTCCATTTTCTCTGATTCAGAGGGTGCTAATCAAGCTACAAATGGAGGGGACCAGCATGATTCTTGTAGCTCCATTCTGGCCATGGCAGATACTGTTTCCATTACTGCAACAGTTAACAGAGGAACCTCTGGTCCCTCTGCCCATCTTCAGCAATCTGTTGATGGAGGCTTGGAGGACACTGGTTCATCCCAACCTCAAGTCCCTTTGTCTGCTTGCCTGGCTCCTAAGGACATAGCCACCACCCGATTTGGAGTGTCCCAGAGGGTGGCGGGTGTCCTCATGGCAGCTTGCAGTCCCTCTACTCAAGCCACAAATGCCATGAAGTGAGAGGTTTGCCATATGGGCTGCCAAGCACCACCTGGACCCTTTCACTTGTTTGGTGAGCCAGATCCTGGATTATCTGATATCCCTGTTAGACTCAAGCCTCCAGTACTCCTCCCTCAAGGTGCTCCTTTCAGCTGTCTCAGCCTTTTATGAGCCTGTGGGTGGACGCACCATTGCTCAATAAGTTGTTTCCCATATCTTTCTTAGGGGCACCCTGCATCTGAAACCTCCAATCCTTTCCCCTGTCCTGGCCTGGGATTTGAATTTTATTTTGGAAAAGTTGACCCTGTCTCCTTTTGAGCCAGCCGTGACTTGTGAGCTACACTTTCTTTCCTGGAAAGCATTATTTTTAGTTGCTGTTACTTCTGCTCAAAGGATTTTTGAGCTTCAGGCCCTCTGGTGCGAGGAGCCTTATTTGATTTTTCACAAAGACCGGGTGTCTTTGTGCATAGATCCTAAGTTTCTTCCTAAGGAGGTGTCAGAGTTTACCCTGAACCAGTCTGTGCACCTACCTGTTTATTTTCCTGAGCGTGCCAATCCAGGCGAAGCACTGCTCCATACGTTAGACGTGCGCAGAATTTTGAAGTTTTATGTGCTCCGAACTAAGGAGTGCAGAAAGTCAAAGCAACTCTGTGCTTCTTTTGCCCCAGATAGAGAAGATGTTCAGGTTTCTAAACCATGTTTGTCTAAGTGGTTGGCACAATGTATTGTGTTCTGTTAGAACAAGCATGGCAAAGAGTTACCAGGGGCAGTGAAATCCCATTCCACAAGGGGCATGGCTATCATTGTGGCCTGTTTCAAAGGCATTTCAGCTGCTGACATTTGCGCTGCTGCCTCCTGGAGTACCATCCATGCTTTCACTAAGCACTACAATCTGGACATTGCTTCTAGAGTCTGTGCAGGTTTTGGCAGGACTGTTCTGCAGGGCCTCTTGTCCTAAGCTTTGGTTGGCCTTGCACCCCTGACTGTTCTGTTGCACCTGCAACTGCTTGGGATTCATTCAGACAGTGTGACCTGATGACTGAGATGCCCCCTGAAGAAGCTAGAACAATTGTGTAAGAACTTACCATAACAGTAGATCTTCGAGGGGATCTCAGTTATCAGGTCTGCCTTCCCTCCCACCATCTCCCTGTTTGGGGTTCCTGTTTCAGACTGGCTATCTGGTGTATCCAGCTTTTTATTCAGGCCTGGGCACCTCTCTCACTCCTCAGCCCCCTATGGCAGGGGTTTGCTCCCATAGTCTCCGAGCAAAGAACTGAGGAGGGAGCAGGGCCACTCACGCCTTTGTAGGATTGGTGATGTCAGCAGATGACATTGGCATGGGTGGCCCCAGTTGTACTGCTGAAAATCTTCTGTGTGGATCCTGCTTCACTGACGTTGAAGTTCTTGCGGTGTGACCTGATGACTAAGTTCTCCTCGAAGATCTACTCATATGGTAAGTCCTTGCGTAACTGTTCTTTCTGCTGCACAGCAGGCTGGGCTGGGGCGTGCATGGCAGTTGATCCAGATGTATATTTTTGGAAAGAGTTCAGAGCTGAGATTGAGCACTGAGAGAAGGAAACTGTGAGAGAGGGAGAGTAGGGTGGTGGGACCAGGATCACTGTCCCTTGGAATAAAACTTGGAAGTGTGCACCATCGGTCTCGTTGGGTCCATTCTTCTGTGCTACTGTGCAGTGGACCAGAGAGGGAAGAGTTGACTAAACAGGTTGATAGCAGCAGTGCGACAGCAGCCCCAAGCCTCCCGTTCAGTGAATGAGCCCCTCACTGTGATCTGAGTGGATGAGCATGGGAAGAGCTGTGTTTCAGTACCCAGTCTATTCCACCTTCTGCTCACCACTTTGCTGCTGCTTCTCCTTGTCTATTTGATTAAATACAAGTACAAACACAGAAAGGGTGCTTTGAGTGTAGTGGTGCTTGTTTGTAGGGACTGACAGTGAAAAACGGAGAAAAACAAGGCACTTAATCACCAGTCGAAAAGCACCAGATGCCTCTTCTAATGATGGTCAGCTGCTTTATTTTGATGGTGTCCATAAATGCTGTACCTATATGATACCCCCCAACCCCCCACTCTATGACTCTCAACATTACAGGCCAACATGTGCTTCCTAAAGGGAGATTACAGCAACAGTAAAGTGTCAGAATGCAGGGTGCATGTACTGTTGCAGTGAGACAGAAAAAATAATTATAAATTTGCAAAGTAATACAGAATTAGTTTCCAAAAATTGCCATAGTAATTATGACAGGAAGGGGTAGTGGTAACAGAGTATAGGGTGCACCAGGAAAGGGAGGTGCAAGATTTTGAAAAATATTCTAGCAAGAGTGGTTTGAGAGAAGGGAGTGAGGAAATGAGAGATGGATAGGGAGGAGGAAGTTTTTTCATAGGTGGGAAGGCAGATAGAGAGAAGAAAGACTGACTAGTAGTAGAGTTGCAGTGAAGGATCTGGACGGAGCAAGTGTCGGAGGAGCAGAAGGAGTAAGAGGATTGGATGGAGGGGGTAGGTGAGGGGAGAGATAAGTGGAACAGACAGTTCAGAATTAAAGTATGTAAATATTTATGTGGTGCTGCATCTCTTAGGCTCAGGGTGTCTTACAAATATTAATATTTGCAGCTGAATGTGACAATTCTAAACTGCAGCTAATATTGACTCAGCTGGTCTTTTTTAAAACTTAGCTAAAATGCATATTTTTTCCTTTTTTTTTTCTATAGAGCTTTTTGCTCTCCCGTTACCAACTCTGCTTTTCTTGAAAACAGGGTTAACATTAGTTTCTTGTTTACTCCCCGCTATCCCGGGACCCCAAATGATGGTCATGCATGTGTGTGGAGGTGTACGTGCACTCCGCAGCCTCAGTAATGATCCCCTCCTCCCACTCCTGGCCTAGTGCCCAGGTTCCTGTGACTTGGAGCTGCCACTTTGCCTCCACCAGGAGGCAGCCAAGAGCCAGGGAACCTATGTGCCTCTCCCTGGAGAGGAGAGCTGCCTTGCAGCCACTTGATCTAACTCTTCACCCTCCCCTTCCCCGGCTGATCCCTGCTGGTCCGAGCTCACTCCCAAACTCGGGTTGCTGGCATAGCACGAGGTGTGGCATCCAGCGCCTCAACCCTCAGCACCACCAGGCTGGCCCAGCCAAAATATATATTTAAAAATAAATTTAGTCAGAAAGGGAGAGCAGTGCAAAAGATGGGCCTTTGGAGATGGGAGAGAGAAATTAGGAGAAAGAAAGTAGCCACACTGTATGTGAGAGGAGTTGCATTAAGAGCAAAATGACAGAATGAATGGAAAAGGGAGGGTGCAGTCTGGCCAGGGTGGACTTGGGGGGCAGTACTGACAGAAGGAGTAGACAAGGGTGTTCGGTCACAGCAGAAGGGGAAAAGGGGCTCTAGTCACAGAAAGAATTAAAAAAGGGGTCTAGTCACAGGAATGGAAAAGGGAGTCTAGACAAAGAAGGAATGGAAATGGTTGTCTAGTCACAGAAAGAATGAAAAAGGGTGTCTAGTCACAGGAATGGGAAAGGTGGTCTAGTCATAGAAGGAATGGAAAAGGGTGTCTAGTCACAGAAAGAATGGAAAAGGGTGTCTAGTCACAGAGGCCCTGTCCACGCTACACCGCTCGCGCCCGGTAACGGATGCAGTCCGTTATGGCCGGGGAGCGGTGCAGTGCGTCCACACCTCAGTGGTGTCTGTTACGTGACCGGCACTGCCGGTCCACACAGTGAGGAGCACGAGGCGACGTTGCGGGCGACTGCCCGATCCACAAGTAGTTCCTCGCGCTTGCCTGTGTTCCCGTAGGGACCACACGACATCCACACTACCTCTGGTAATGTTACCAGGGCGAATTGGATGATAACCTGGTTAAAACTCATATGTGGTTTCAACAACGGTTACAAAAACGCCTCCTGTCACGTTACAGGTGTAAACGCAACCTGTTACAGTAACGTTTTACACTCTCTGTAATGTTACAGAGGTGTAGTGTGGACAGGGCCAGAAAGAATGGAAAAGGGAGTCTATTCACAGGAATGGAAAAGGGAGTCTAATCACAAGAATGGCAAAGGAAGTCTAGTCACAGGAATGGGAAAGGTGGTCTCATCATAGGAATGGAAAAGGGGTCTAGTCACAGGAATGGGAAAAGGGGTCTAGTCACAGAAGGAATAGAAAAGGGGGTCTAGTCACAGGAGTGGAAAAGGGTGTCTTGTCACAGAAGTGGAAAAGGGGGTCTATTCACAGAAGTAGTGAAAAAGGGTGTATATTCACAGAAGGAGTGGAAAAGGGGGTCTTGTCACAGGAAGAGTGAAAAAGGGTGTCTGTTCATAGAAGGCGTGGACAAGGGGGTCTAGTCACAGAAAGAATGTAAAGAGGGTCTAGTCACAGAAGGAATGGGAAAAGGGGGTCTAGTCACAGAAGGAATGGAAAAGGGGGTCTAGTCACAGGAGTGGAAAAGGGGTCTTGTCACAGAAGTAGTAGAAAAGGGGGTCAGTTTTGAATCTGCTTCTTCCCATTTTTAGCCCTCCATAAGGGTTGTTTATTTTGGGTCTGCTTCTCCACTAATAACTCCACTTCAGGGATTGTTGATTCACTTTCTCACCAAAAATTAGCTATCAGGGGTTCTTTAATTTTTGATCTGCTGCTACACTCAGTTAGCCATTGAGGGCCCAGTAGTTTAAATCTGCCTGTCTCCTGTTAGCCCCCCTTCAGAAGGGCTTATTTTTTATCCGTTTCCCCCCCTATCAATTAGCCCTTACAAGGGGTGGTTATTCTCAAGCTACATCTCCACTAAGATTGTCCTGTTCAGGGCTCTTTACTCTGTTTGCTTCTCTCATAAATGTTTTTTTTTTAATTTAGCCCTCAAAAGAGGTCATTTTCCCTGATCATCTTCTCCCCTCAGCACTGCCAAAGGCTGTTACTATAAATGAAGTTTGTCCCCTCCACACACCCCAAACCAACCCCCGATTAGGCTTTTAAGTCAAAGCAATGATTTTTTAATTACCTCTGTGACTGTATGTAATCTAATGTAACAGCTACAATGTAGACAGTGCCAGAGCAGTGTGGTACCATTTCACTTTTTCAGTGCAGCATCGCTACAAGACATATTCACACCTAAGATATGCATTCTAGGTAGTGTTATCACCAAAGAGGTAGCAGTAAGCAGAAGATATAACATTTACCTTATAGCTAATGTGGCCAAAAGGCAAATACTGAAATTGTGGTTAGATAAAAGGAGGTTGATGTGCACAGAACGGCTACAAGATGCCCTAGAAACTTTAAAAAGAGAGAAAATAGTTAATGGCACGAGGAATGCATTCAATGCTTATCTCAAGAAATTTGGACAACTAGATGTCCTGATTGATATCCCTGAAGAATCTTAGTACACCAGAATTTCAGACTCTTAAGTCATCCATAAATTGGTCCCTCTCGTCAGTAGTTAGCCATAGACCCTAAAAAACTAGCACAAAGTTCCTCCTCCTACCCAGAAGAACTGATAGAGACACTTCGTGTCTTATGATAAGTTTAACAGATGTAACAGCCTTTGCTGAAGAGTGATTACCAAATAAGATACACAAAATGTGCAACACATGGAAACATTTAATGGTCTATGTTGCTTTATTGTCTTATGTCATAGATTCTGTTGTTTTTTTCTTTTGTTTCATGGAAATCTGAATACACACCCTCTATACGTAATGCCTGGAGAGTCAACCAAATAACTAACAGCAAGACTTCACAGTTTTTATATTTAGAAATGGCTCATGGTCCCTCCCTCCTTCAATCAAATGACTGATAGACTATCGTTACTCTCACTATGCAATGTCTGTAATTTTTGGAAGCACTTAGTTGTAACATATATTGTATGTTTACATAAAATAAAAAAATATGAATTACAAAGACAAAATAAATTACTACACTGACTGGAGTGGCACCACACTGAGATTGTGAAATGGCGCTGTGTTACTCCTGCATTGTTTACATTACGGCTGTTACATCAGATCGCATATAAAGCCACAAAGGTAATTAAAACCTGTATTTCTTTGTTGGCATAAAAGCCTAATTTTGTGGGTGGGGTTGGGAGGTATGGTGGTGGGGGGCCAGGTATTGTCCTTTAATATGGCTGTTTGATAACTGTTTTGCAGAGCCTTTACCAAAAACATACCTATCTTCCTCTGCAGCTAGATGCGGGGTGCCATACTGCACAGTTCACTTCTTTCTCTCTTGCTCCTCTCCCCAGCTTGTGATGCCCAGTGTCTCGATTGACTGTGGATGGGTAGCATGGTGATGGAAGGGGGGGCAGAGGTCATAGCTGCATGGCCCAGTTGTGGTTTCCTGCAGGTGAGGGGTATTTTGTGTTATTTGTGTCAGTTTGCATAATTCGAAGCTGGAATCAGTGGAGATTGTCAAAGGTTAGTTTCAGTTCACCCATATCCCTATATGTATTTCACATGCTTTCGCAGAGGATATTTCTTTAGAGTCCAACTAATCAAGAGAGAGTGAGAGAGAGAGAGAACAGTAGAAAGGCCTTCTGACATGGCACACCAGCTAATTGGAACACACTCTCTGACCACATAAAAGATGTAACAGACCTATCACAATTTAAAGTAGTGTTGTTCAACCACCTGAACAAACCCTGCAGCTGATGTGGATACCCTTCCTGACTTCACCCATGCCTCAGTCCGTTTGCTCCTGTACTAGCAACCTCAGGTACTTTTACATCCCTCTTGACCACCGTAGCCACCCTAGCTTACACCTCCTCTCTCCTCCCATTCTATTACTTCTTTAGTTGTTGCTTCCTGTCTCCTGATGTTATTGATCCACTCCTGCCTGCAATTTATTTTCTTGTGTTTGTACAAGGTATTTTGTGAGGCATTGTGTGAAGTGCACTGTACAAAATTGTGTTGTAATAGTTGATTAATACTGTGTAGTGTACAATAATGACTATCAAGGTTATAAAACTTCCTAATCTACAATCCTTTTGTATGTGTTTTTCTATTAAAAACTTGCTGCCATATAGTAGTGCTGTGCAGTATAGGTCCATCACCCAATTATTATTTTTCATAACCATCAAGATTATGATTCATTGAAATGACACGAGTGAACAATACACTATTTCTGCAGACAGGAAGGTGTTGAACTCATTATGAGAGTGCCATTTTCACATTTTTTCATTATGCCTTTAGTGGTGAATTTCAGTCTTCCTTCACATTATACCGTTTAATCATCATAGTATTAAAATGGCAACAGTTAAAATCCTCTGGATCAGTTGTCTGCATAATACATTTTATGAGAAGCACTGCTACTGACTGCATTCACATTTTTTTAAAACATATGAAGTTGAACATAATTGCTTTAGGAATGTAATCTGAGGCAGGTATTGTAAGCCTGTTTATTAGGTTGTGGAACTTGTGAATAAAAGGAGACCCAGTTTTAAATCCAACCAGAACAATTCTGTGACCATGAACAAGTTATTGTGACTCTGCCACATGGAAGGTTGCTGAAGAAGTTAGAGGTATTTAGAGCAGGGAACAATGTAATTTGGTGGGTGGGCATCTGTCTGGGGGGAGACAGCAGGGTGTGGTGGTAAACTAGTTCAAGTCAGAAGAGAGGGAACTCATGAGTGGGGTGCCACAGGGTTCAGTCCTGGGGCTGGTCTTCTTCAGTATGTTTATCAGTAACATAGAAGAAGGAATACAAGGCAAGATGGATCTCTTCACAGATGACACTAAGTTCTGTGGCAGGGTAGACAGCGAGGATGGGCTTACAGAACTGTAGAAGGACCTGGAAAGATGAGAGAGGGGGGGGTCCACAGTTTGACATTTGAAATTCAGCACAATCATCAGTAGCTAGTACTTGCCAATGTCAGAAGCTGGGGTAGTGAATGAGAAGATACGCTGTAGAGACCCGCATACCTTCTCACTCACTATCCCAGCTTGTGACTTTGGCAAGTGTGCCTTTAGCTGCCACCTTCCTTCCCTGTGGAACTCTCCGCTCCCTCTCCTTCCCACCCTTCTGTCAAATCTCAGCTATGCCTGCTTCTGCACCCTGCTTGCTCCCACAATCTAACCTAGCATGACTGCCAGTCATCATTGCACTTATTTGCGCTCTGTTTATTTCCCCTCTTCACGCATACTCTATGTGTATCCTATATACCTAAGTTTGCAAATTATTTTATTTGTTTTATTTATTTTAGTCTTTGGTAACCGGGTAAGGCCCGCTAGGCACAAGCGCCTCTTTTCAGGGGTGACCTGGGAGCACTGGGTGGTTAAGTGACTTGCTCAGGGTCACACAGTATGCAAGTGGAGGTTGTGAGAATCAAACTCAGGTCTGGTCTGCTGGATGTATCAAGCTCGTTCACACCTCGTTCCTCTAACCTCTAGGCTATACTGCCAGCCAAATTATGCTGTAATGTTTTTCACAATATTATGTGTGTGGCACCTTGTAATCTATATTCTGTTTGTACTGCTAAGTCTCCTGCTTGAGTGCCTGATGCTCCATTTATAGCCAAACTGTGTAATTATGTATTATTTTTGTACACTGTGTATATTGAAAATGTACTTAATCCTTTGCCTCCCCCCCTTCCCTGGGTCACATCTGGAAATGAGCCTTGGCTCAGTGTGCCTTTCCCAGTCATCAAATGTTTAAGTAAAAAAAAAAATAAATAAAAGTACCCCCCCAACTAAACTGCTCTAAAAGAGCTTGCAAAAATGTTTTTATTAATTTTATACTTTCTTACATCTCGTCACTCCATTATTTTCAGAATGGGCTTCTTTGTCTTCAGATGCCTGCTGGTATTGGAAATAAGCCCGTCCATCAGTGGCAAGGTGAACCCGTGGATGGGAAACTGCTCTAACATTTTAAATAGAACTTACTCATCTGAGCTGGAGTACTCACTGCTTCTTAATGTGAGACACCTCCCAAGCTTACCCATGTTTACTTCTGTGAAGAGAGGCGATAGCTTCCAGCTCATAGTAGGTGTGTGGGGAGCTTGCTAATAGGGCCACAACTCTCCCAATTGATAATCGCATCAGAAGGATAGCAAGCTTTACCCCTGCCCATTCACCAGCTTCAGCCACATTTCCTATACATTCCTGCATATTTTAGGGGGTAGGGCAGGGTAAAACAGTTTCAGACTGGATGGGCAAATGACCTTTTTTGCAGACATTTTCTGTGCTTCTGCGTTAAATCATAAAACCTTTTAGGGGTCCCAGTCACTAAGATGTAAAGCAAGACTCCACTGCAAACAAGAAGTTGACATTCAGTAGGATTTTTCTTGGGTGACCATATCATAAAAAAAGTCCTGAAGATCAGATTTTGCATGCCCATAATGTAGTTGTGTAATTCTAACGCCCTCCGTAAAGATGGTCTGTTCTAAGCATATGCTGTCCAGTTGCATGCACTTAACCTGGCACATCTCTAAATGATACAGTATTGTATCTTTATGTCATTGGAAAACGAGATATGGGAATTGTTTTAAGCATTCATCTTGCTTACCTGTCTAGATAAAGGCTACTAGGAACTGGATTAAAAAAAAGTTATATTACATTATCTGCAAGAGTTATAATGTCTAAAGCTGGTAGATGCACTTTTAATTGTCTACCATTAGTGTTGTAATAAGGAAGCAGTAACACGTGATAGAGTATACAGGTGTGGGGGAATGTACGCGTGCTTCACATTGTGCCTTTAAACACCCAGAGAAGTGTGCATGTTCCACCAACAACTACACACACTGGAGTGTGTTATGCTTATAAAATGACTCCATGTAAAAACTTAGAAATTTAAAATTAAATTTAGTTACAGCTGCTTACAGTAGTACGTGAGGAGTGTTACTGGTAAGACTACTGTTCATGGCTGGATGGGTGTTTCTTCTCTAAAAGGTAAGGCCATCAAGTGCTGCTGGAGATGTGTGAGACGAGCAATTTCGATTGCTCAGTGTACTTTTCTGGTGAAACTTTTCAATAAATAAAGATGTGTTTCCATAGCAGGAGTGCAGAGACGTTTCTAGTACCTTGTGTAGGAGACGCCCCACATATGCTTGCTGCAAAGAGTCTCTTTCTACCCTCCCAGCTACAGCTGTCCAGTGCCGTCCTTCCCTACTGCCCCTACATGTTCCCAACTGTAAATCATTACCAAGAGTAAACAGACCTGCATAATGTGGTTTCATCTTTGAACTAAAAAATGGTAAACTGAATAAACCGGTAATCAGCCGATTGCTGGTTTTCAGTTTAAAGAAGAAACTACACTTAGGAGGAGCAGGAAGGGCTAGAATTCAACAGCTGGGAGAGCAGGGTGGGATTGCTTGTGGTGATCAGTGAGAACCTGTTAAGAATATGGAGTGACTGCAGCTGTGAGGAATTGCATAGTGAATCCCTTCGGCATCCCTGAGTACATGTGAATAAGTCATATTAGTTGTCTGAAGTGTGCGGTGAGGTAAGTAACACTGACAGAAATATATTAAAATTAAACAAAAGAAATGGCTGGTATAGTTAGAAAAATGTGCTCCAAAGGATTTTCTGTCTTTTGTGTGTGTGTGTGTTTGGGGCGGGGTTGGTGTTAAAACAGTGGCAGCAGCAGTAGTAAAGTAAGGATCATATCAGTTATGCAAGTGAGTTCTTGGGCTATGTATTGCTGTTGTGATGGTTATGTGGTTTGTTGTTCTGTGTGCTGCACACATGCATAATAAAATAGATGGATCTGGGAATGTTGTCAGAGAATGACATAGCTGCATTTTCCATAGAAACATAGACAGAGACGTCAGAAAAAGACCAATGGTTTAACACCCAGTCATACCCCAAGACCTTTTGTTTGTACTGGGTCTTTATCTAATCAAGCCACCCCCTTGCTCCCTGTTTTATTTCTACACCTCCCCGCCCCAGAGTAACTACTAAGCCCTTAACTGTGTCCCAGCCATGTTTCAGATTGTTAAACGGTTTTGGTGCCCACCACCTTTGCTGACAGACTCTTCCATGTCTCAACCAATCTCTCTGTGAAATAAAACATTCTCACATCCCTCCTGGACCTCCCCGCTGCCAGCTTTCGCTGGTGACCTTGAGTTCTAGATTCACTACAGTACACTTGTTGAATAATTCCTCGCAGTTCACCTTATTTATTTCTTTCAGGAACTTGAAGATCTCTATCATACCACCACCCCTCTCCCTGCTGGCCTCCAGTGAGTACATTTTCACTGCCCTAAATTGATCCTTGTAGGATCTGCCCTTCTGGCCCTGAATCACTTTGGTTACCCTATGCTGCACTGTCTCCAGCCTGTCCTTGTCTTGCCTTAGGTGAGGACTCCAAAGCTGGGCAGAGTACTCTAGGTGTCTCATCCGTGATCTATAGAGCGGTACTAATACCACAGTCATTTTCTAACTACATACGTTTTTTTTCTTAAATTTTCTTATAAAAAATATAGATGCTTATCCTCCAAGCCCTTCTGTCCTCCCACCTCTAGACAGCACCCCCTCAGCCCTGTAACCTACCTTCTCATTGGCTTACTCTGCTACCACTTGCCCTGGACCACTTAAGTTGTAGGTGGAGTGCCAGGTTGGTAGTGTGAGATCCTGCAGGGGTGCTGACATCCCCTCCGGCAGACCAGGACTGATTTTCTCTTTAATGTTTGCTCTGAAGGGAGACAGTGTGCATGACCTGTATGCTGAGATGTGCAGCACACTGATGGCTTCCCTAACCTGCTGTTCTGGGTCCAGCTGTATGATACCGCCTACCTCTGCCTCGTAGTGATTGCATGGTGGGATACAAATACCCAACCACTCCAAAGGTGGAGAGCCATCCTGGAAGCGCTCAATCCTCCTTCCCCAGTCCAGTGCCCAGTGGCTTGAGCTTGTGCATGAACTTGGGTGGACAGAGTCATGGGCCATAGTGCTGCTGTTGCTTCAGTAGGCCGGCATTCTAACTGCTAATGTGATGTGTTTACATATAAAATGGTACTTGTTCTTATAAAGTATGTACTATAGTTGTAGTGAAAATTATGACATATACTTAAGGGACTCGCTACTTGGGCATGCCCTCCCCAACCCCCACCTCTCCCATGGCTCCCAAGCTATCTCTCTCAAACTTATTCCTGACCCCTTCAGGGCTCCCTTATTTCTTATGGTGGCCTATATGCCCCCAAGGAACCAGATTCCTGCCTTTCAGTCCCTCCTTGACTATATCACTACCCTACCGCCCAAAGTGGAACACATCATTCTGGGAGACCATAATATAAACTGGAACACTAGTACTGTCTCTGGCTGGGCAGCTGCTACCGATCTCACCAACTAAATCAACCAGCCCACAGAGCAACCCTGCCTCAGGTACCTCCACCCTACTAGACATCATTCTCTCCAACAAGCCCCATAAGATCTCCAGTACTACTGTGCTACCTGATGTGCTTAGTGACCACTCTCCCATCATTTTCTCCTGGTCCTGCAAAATGCCTAAACCATCCCCCAAACTGGTCACCAGACATTGCCTATGACCTGATAAGCTTGGTCAACTAAAGGAGATCCCGTTTTCCTGGAATTGGTCACCCATCGAGGTTGCACCAGATATTGACTCTGCCCTAGCCTACTTTATTAAGTCCTTTGACAAGGCCTGTGATATTTTCACCCCCCTTACTACAATGGCTGTCTGAGACCGTGGCTCTCCTTGGATCACCCCCTCATTACTTAGCCTTATGTGCAACAGGGATAACCTCTGGTACGGGGCACTGGACTTGGGCAAGACTGCTGACAGGCAAGTCTACCATGCAGCCAAAAATAAGTGTACCTGGACCATCCGCAAAACCAAGGCTGAATACTTCCGGTCAAAGCTCGCCTCATCCTGGGGCTCCCGGTGATTACCCCCATCCACAAAAGTGGTGACCAAACCCAACCTGGAAACTTTCGTCCAATCTCTATCCTTCCACCACTGTCCATTTCTCCACTCTGCACTAGATAAAGGGCACATTGCTGGCTCAGTTTTCATTGACCTGTCAAAAGCTTTTGACACTGTCAACCACCCCCATGTTCCTCCCTACAGCCCTTTGGTCTCTCTCACAGGGGGTCCTGGACTGGTTCTCCAGCTAACTCTCCACCTGTACCCAGTGTGTCAAGATAGGCAACACCATCTCCAGTGCACGCCTGGTCCGCTTAGTTGTTCCCCAAGGCTCTATCTTAGGACCCCTACTGTTTAGTCTCTTTCTAAACAATCTCCCATCTGCCTGTGAGGGCCCCCTCCTTCTCTATGCTGACGATGCTGTTCTGTTTGCCTCATACCCTGATCCTACCCTTCTGTAAAACACGCTCCAACTCTCCTTCAGCCAAGCAGAGAGTTGGTTCTCTGACCACAAACTTGTCCCGAACCCAAAAACGGCCAAGTGAATTCTCTTCGCCCATAACCAAAACAAACACAAAAACTTCCATGTCCACATCATAGTCAAAAACCTCCTCCCACTAGCGCAAACAACTACCTTTAAGTATCTCGGTGTTGCTTTGGACACATCTCTCTCTTTACACAACCATATAAGCACTCTCTGCACAGCTGTCAACTCCCGTATAGGTCTTCTTTACCACCACAGGGACTGCCTTCCCGCTGATGCATTGCATCTGGCCATCACATCCTCAGTACTGTCACTAGTAGACTACGGTCTATTAATCTGTGGGATTGCTGACAACACAGCCCTACATAAAATCAAGATGTCACTCAATAAAGCCTGTCATCTCCTAACTGGTTCAGTTCCCTTCACCCACACCTGTAGACTGTACTCATTTTAGCAAACATCCTCAGCTTTGCTGAGAGACTTACTTACCAGTCCTGCCTCTTGACCAAAAAATTGTTGCAGGTATGGCCCCTCTGGGCCTCTCCTCCGTCATCTGCCACTCTGTCCCCACCCTCGCAATCCGTAGTTCCTCTCTGGCCCCCCTACAAGTCCCTTGGGTCAGGACCTCCCTAGCACAGCGGTCTTTCCACTACCGTGCCCCCTCTTGGTATAACTCACTTCCAATCCCTGTCACCACTGAGCAAAGACTTAGGCCTTTTAAATCAGCTCTTAAAAACTACCTCCTCAACGCTCGTGGCTGTAACTGCCCTGACCGTGCTCTCCCCTAGCCCTGCCACTTCTCCCTCCTGTTAGTCACCACCTTGTAAAAGTGGCCTTGTACAAGTTGTATCATTTATATTATTTGTCCCAGTATAGTTACCTTGTATATTGCATACCTCCACTATATATTGTTTTCCCTCCTCTCGGATTGTACTGAATGTATTGCTATGTATATGAATGTATTGCTAAATGATTGTTGGTATTCCTGTTCATTCCTACCCCTAACCACTATCCATTTCTCCCCTTAGCTACCTCTTTGTATAGGCCACACTATAATGCTTTCTCTCTCTGTAAATAACTTGTACAATCCTCACCCATGTGTACCATTTATAACTTGTTGTCATTTGCTACACCTTGTTTGCTATGTACTATTGCCATATGTTGTGTTGACCTGTATGCATTATTTTCTGTATCTTGCTGATGTGGAGCCTTTGAAAACGAGTCCCGGCCTCAAAGGGTTGTAATTCCGATATCTGAAATAAATAAAATCAATAAATACTTTCAGAGCATACTGTAGGAGTCACTTGAGCTGCAGTTTTACTGTATCAAAGCATAACTGAAGAAACTATAAATACTCTGTGTCACTGAGTACCTATTCATGTCACTCCCTATCCTGATACAGAAACAACATTTCTTGCACATAATCCTGTGGGTCAAATATTAATTATCAAACAAAGGTTGGAAATGGAACAGTCTGATTGACAGATTGTATTCTTAAAGGGTTATGTTAACAGTGGGAAACCATCATGTGCACTAAAACAACTAGAATTCAAGCTACAAAAACATTCATTAAAAAAAACAAAAAAATAATTATGTTTAGCAGTAGCATTCGGCAGGCCAAGGTTTGGGATACCTTTGTTACTGCAACCATAGTTGCATAACACAGTTGGCTTCTCCTTGTACCTCATAACCACCCAGTGTTGGATGAACTAAAGGTAACCCAGTGCTGATTGGGCTTAATGTTTAAAACATCTTAGTACCCAGCCCAGCCCGGTGGTGCTGAGGGTTGAGGCACTGAGCACCACACCTTGCTGCATGCCGGTGACCTGTGTTTGGGAATGCGAGCGGGCCGCTTGGGGTCGGCAGGAAGGAGAAGGATTGAGTATCTGGTAGACAGTTGTCCTTCTCCGCGGAGGGGGGACTCCGGCAGTTGGTGCTTGCCTGGCCCCTAGTGGTGGCTGGGGGCCGGCACACTGACACCGCAACATGAGGGTCAAGAGCGGCGCAGATGCTTGATGGTGTCACGCACAGGAGCATGCACGGTGCCGTTGCAGGCGTTATTGCACATGCAGCCCCCGAGGGGAGAGAAAAACAACAAAAATATCTTCCGGCGGATGATGGGGGAGCTCACAGGCCCCGCACCCAGCCGGCCACGGCACGATACTGGATCTGGTCTTGGTGGAGGAGGGTCACCTCTGCCACCCCACCGTGGGGGGGGGGTTAGCCTTGGGAGCATACATGCCGGATGTTGGATGCTAGGGTGGTGGAGCTGGGGCTCCCCCTTAATGTGAGGGCCGAAGGAGCAAGGAGAAAAAATATATGTAAAAAAACAAACAAAAAATCTTAGTACCAAAGAATAAGTATCATACAAATACAGCAGAAGCATGTTTATATGAACACCCTCAGTGGTCAGCAATACATTCCTTTAGTATAGTGGCATTGTTAGACCTGGGCCTCGGGCTTGAACCCTGGATGTTTTAAGTGGGCCCTGAGCCTCTTCCGCTTAAATTAATCCTTTTATAAAACTACTTATAGCCTACCCCCTGCTTCTGAGGGCTTGGACCCGGTTTTTTTTGTTACCCTAACAAGGCCCCTGCTTTAGTATCTTATATAAGTGTGGAAATAACACACATATCCTATTAAACAAAACTATTCCCATTGTCAGAGTGTCAGTTAATAGACTTATGTACCATATTTATGCAGAGGCAGCACAAGCTATTCACAGTAGCTAAAGTTTCATTCAGAGTATATAACAAAAAGCTCGACAGCATGTTTACGGCTTCTGTGTTTTCTTCATTAGTGTTATGAAAACTGTTGTCTTGTTAAAATGCCAGGTCTCAGTCTGATGTTTTGGTTGTAAAATAAGACTGATTTCATTAATGTTTTTTTTTTTTTTTCCACAGGGTGAAATATATGACTCTTCATAATGCAGCGTTCACCATTGGTGATGAGTCTTGGGAGAGTAGTTCTGCCGAGTTTGAAAGAAGGTGTCGGTTGGGAAGTGAAGTGACCAATCTTTCTAGATCTGTTTCTACAGAAAAATGTGAACTGCTGGACAGTCTTCATCTAAACTTCACACTTTCCAAAAGTATGAGGTACTGTATATACACTGTACTTGTGTGTTGAGTTTTCAATCTCACTGATTTGGCTTTTCTGAATTTTCTTGCCATTATTTTCTTCTTTAATGAGTCTCTCCTTTATAGGCAGTATGAGATGCAGTAATGAAGTGCTGTAGTCATTTTGAAGTTGTCTTGAAAACTCTTATAGTGTATAGTTAGGACTTATTGTGCACGGAATTTAAGCAGCTCAAAAACCTTGTTGTGCATGTTCTAAAGTTATTGTGTACATTCTAAAGACCTTATTGTGCATGTTCTGTCATTAACTGCAGCTGCCATCTCTCGTGCTGACTCCCGCTGCCAGGCTAAACTTTCTCTGCTCACTGTATCTCAGCATTATTGTGCGGTTAAAAAAAAAACAGAAATGCCAGCCACAATTTTTTTTTTTTTTAACCATACACTATAACAAATAAAATATGAGTACCCATACACAACTCGCCTTGTTTTTCCATCTCAGGGTTAACATACCAGCATGGACCTCTCGAGATTCACTTTTGAGGTCCATACGCTGGTATCTCAACCCCTTGATGGAAACACAAACTTGTTATGCATGGGTACCAATATATTATTCCTTATATTTTGCAATAAAAATGTGCCCCATAGTTAAAGAGTGGCTGACAGCTCTTTGGAGGCCATTTCAAATATGTGGGAGTATATATAAATGTAGTACCAACACACACATGTAAAGTGGCCTGCAAACATTTATAAATCTTTGTTCTAGGGACATGGATATGTTGTTGTGTTCACACATTCTGGCAGTGTCCTTTCCCTTTAAGATGTGCTGGAAAGTCTTCAAGCTGGCTTCTCCCGCCCACCCGGGTGGTATATCCCTCGGCTCCGACCCATGATGCCAGATCTTCCTTGCCGCTGGAAGAAGTTGGTTCCCTCCTTACCGCTCCCACGTTGAATAGGCCCTGGTGCTCAAATCGTTGGCTTTACTTCCAAAACTTAAACTCAGAAGAGTTTTTTCTTTAGAACAGTCTTGGATTGCAACTGTACTTCCAAACCCAAGTTCAAGCGACACTGCTCTATCGGGTCTGGTGCTATGCTAGAACAAGGCAACAAGGCAACCAGCCAAACATGTAACATTATACAGAAACGAAGCAGCACCAAGTACGTTCATATGAAAAATTCTTCTTTTTACTGGCAAAATACAATAGTACAGATATGAAAGAACATACAGCGGTCATTCAAACAATGACCAGGCATCAGTGCTTCACTCTTAAGTCTAAGAGTCACGCTGGGCGTCTAGTTGTTGTTTGAATTACCGCTGTATGTATAATGTTGGATTGCAACTGCGATGGAGGAAAAGTCTTCTCTGTTCACCGTGGTGCCTCCTGGCGCAGAAGATGTCGATAGTGACCCGTAGACACAACATGCATTTACTGCCTGGGTCACGGAGCACGATACCCAGGCCTGCAATTTTTGTCGCTTTTCATCCTAATGTGCTCAATGATCGTCTCGCCCTTTTGCAGCTGGCCATCCGGAAAAACAGAACCCGATAGTCAAATCCAAGGAAGCCCATTGGGTGGTCTCCATGGCTGCAGGGTCCACCAAGCAGTTGGAACAGATGAAGGCCTTTGAGGAGGAGACAGCTTAGGCTGCCAAACGGTCCTCTTCGGCTTCCGCCTTCATTCTTCTGAAGTTGGGCTCTACCTTTTCGTGCTCCTTCAAGGGGTTGTGCCAGTCTCTCCCGACTAAGGGACAGGGTCCTTCGGCTTCACACAGCTCATGCTCCCATGACAAGTAGGAGTTGAGAGAAAAAGAGAAGATTCACCATCAGTGTTCTTGGGACCGAGAACGGTGTCTGTCTCAGGAGACTTCGGTTTTGACCGAGGTCAAAACCGCAGCCTCAGCTGCTGGCTTCATGGTGCTCCCATCAGGCCAGCCTGCCGAGACGTGGGTCAGTGATTCAGCTGAGATATTTATCGACCCACTATCTCTTGATAAGGCCGACAACTCTCTATTTAGGACGCTGATCCTACCGACCAATGAGCCGACCCAGCCCGAAGGGACGGATTCTAAGGCTCCTGATGGCCAGGAGGAGCCGTGGCACACCCTGGCTCCCTTCGAGCGACCCCGTCGGCCCCCGCCCCCCGATGGCCTCAGTCCAGGTCTTTGTCGTCTTCATCTAGTGGGTCGAACAGATACCACCAGCCCCTTTCTCGGCATCACAAGAAGCGGCGCTGCTGCTATTCTTCTTCCTCGTCCTCCTCAGCCGAGGGAAGGCTTTAATGCAAGTTGCATCTGTGCTAAGAGGACCTTATGTGGCAACAGTTGGTTCTGGCCAGTCAGAAGCCGACCCCGGCTCCCACCCCGCCAATTACCTGGCTATCACCTTCTAGGCTGATGCCCCCACTTCCAGGGCCAGTAGACACCACCCCTCTGCCTGCGGAGCCGGTGAAGACCATTCTAGCTTGACCTAAACTGGCCTCTCCACCGATTGTGGTGGAGCCACCACCTCGACAGCCTCCATTCGTGGCCCCAATCAAGCAGTCTTGGTCGGCTAAGGGCCTTCCCCATCGGCTGTCAGACACTCTCACACCCGGCCATCTGCGGCAGGTCGAGGGGGACAAAGATAGTCGGCCGCTGTACGGGGGCTCTTTGTAGTTCGATAATGACTCTTCGTTCCACTCCTGTCTGGTCGATGCGGAGCCGGTGGGGAATCCCTTTGTCCTTTTTGGGCATCCTCCGTCTCATATCAGAGTCCACAGGGAATGCCAGTGTAGCCCGTTCAGAAGTGGGCCCATTATCCCCTTACTGACATTTAGATGAGGGGGATTCACCGATGGAGGCCTTCCCAGTGGCAGAGGTCATTGTCAGCCTGGCCCTTCAGCTCTGGCGGCACCTTGCTTCCTGCCCCGTGCCTTCAGCCCATATGGCCCGCAAATGTGCTGTACCCATAGGTTCCCTTAAAGGGTTCATGGAACACCCCTCGGCTGAAGGGGATAGTAACCGATTCCGTGTTTCAGCGCTCTGGTCATAAGGACGTCGACAAACCTCTGGACAAGGAGTCCAAGAAATTGGACTACTCTGCAAAGAAGGTTTATGCTGCCTCATCGCTCGGTCTCCGTCAGACAAGCTCTGCTGTCATTATGGCACATTTCTCTAATGCCCTCTTGGGCTCCCTGGATTAGGTGCTCCCTCATTTCCCTGCAGACCTCCAGACCACGGTCAAGCAGGTCCAGGATCAGGGTCAAGCTGTTGCCAAGCAGCAGCTTCAGACAGCTCTGGACATTAGGGATTCTTGTGCCCGCTCGGTGGTGGCCGCAGTCGCCATGTGCCATAAGGCTTGGCTGAGGATCTTGACCTTCACGGCAGACACTCAGCATAAGCTGGTGGATATACCTTTTCTGAGAACTGACTTGTTTGGGTCAGGAGTCGATGGTCACCTCCATTGCATAGATAAGTCTAGTGCCACCTTGGACTGTGTCCAGTCCATCCAGAATGACTCTAAGGGCTCCAAGCAGCAGAAGCATAGGCCTTTTTGCCCTTCCACCCCTGTGGCCAAACCAGCCTAATTTTCAGCCTGGGCAGCAGGCTCAGTCTTGGCACCCTCAGCCCAAGTCAGTGGCTTAGTTGCCCCGGAAGCCTGGAGGTAAAGATCCCGGTGGTTCCTCGGCCAGTTCCTCATCCTCCTCCAAGCCTGCACAGTGATGGGATGGGGGCTGCCCAGCCCATGCCTGTCACAACTCCCCTGTGTCCTCCTGTTGGGGTCAGCTCTGCCACTTCCTTTCCACCTGGTCTGCTGTTATCATGGACAGGTGAGTTCTCAAAGTAGGCGGACAGGGTCTGCCTCTGGAATTTGAGCAGTACCCTCCAAGACGAGCCCGCACGCCACGGGAGGGCTTGATATCTGCAGACACTTGGTCGGCTCTCCAAGATGACATAGCCCAACTCCTCCACAAGGAGGTGGTGGTCAGAGTAGCGGATCCTTCTGCACACCTAAGATTTGTCTCCAGGTACTTCTCGTGGAAACAGATGGGTTGGGGGAGGGGCTGATGCCCCATTCTAGATCTGCACGACCTGAACAAGATCCTCAGGTCCTGCACCTTCAGGGTGGTAACGCTGTCCCAGATCTTCAGTTAGAGAAGGAGGATGAAGCTTCTAGCTGGAGGCTGGGAGAGTAAGTAGACTTGAAAGATTTTCTTAGCTGGTATTCTGTGTGTCTGTAATTGTATTTGAGGGCTGGTCTTAACTGCCATTTATTGTGCTTTTACATGTAGCTTGAGCAGCGTTTTATTGTGCTTTTACATTTAGTTTGGGCAGGAGGAAGAGATTCTAACAGACAATTTGGTGTTTGTGTGTGTTTAAAAGTTGCTATCTGGCCTGTAAGTGCAGGCATCATATTACAGGGGATTAGTGCTGTTTGAATGTAAGGTGCGACTGCCAGCTCAGTCAGTCTTCAGTTAGAGAAGGGGGAAGAAGCTTCTAGCTGGAGGCTAGAGAGTAGGTAGACTTGGAAGATTTTCTTAGCTGGTAGTGCTTGGAGGTGCAGTGAGGGGCAGACACAGGGCTGATGCATTCTCGTGAGAGTTGAGTGTAGGCCCTAATCCCACCCCTCCCTCCCCAGAGCTCGGCTCATTTATAGGGGAACACTTGCCCTGCAATTGGAGGAGAAGGCTTCAGGTGCAGCTCATGTAGTTCTGGCCACTGGGGGTTGGGTTTAAAGGCTGGACAGAGGAGCTTAGGGAGTTGTACACTTTCCCTGTAAGTTCACTGTGTAGTACTGCACCTAGTAACAGTGGTATCTGTTTACTGTGGGACTGTATCTAGGATTAGTGGGTGACCTGATTAGTGGGTAAGGGGGTATCTTGGACTAGTGGGGAAACTGATGGTTCACCCAAGGAAACCTACTTGGAGGGGGATGGGCCCACACATCATTAGGGCCAGCATCTTTGGGAGGGTGGTGGGGTGCACAGGGTGGGGGTCATGATACGGGACTGGGCTTGGAAGTTTGGTGGTTGCCCATTGTGCTACCAGCTGGCACCGCTTAGGGAGGAGGTTATGGGGATTAGGAGACAGCTGGGGGGAGGTGTGGTTGGGGAATAAGGCAGGGGCTCTCCCACAGGGTTGCACCAAGTACTAGGGGTGGGGGCATAGGGAAAGGAGTGCAGGAGAGTACTCTGGGATTGCATAGGGACCATGACAGAGGGGGCCCAAAAGGAGGACACTACCAAGTAAGCAGGCAGATATCTGGGGACCCTCAGTGAGAGGGGCCAAAGGGAGGACATTCTCAGGGAAGTAGGCAGATGGCTGGGGCTGGACAGAAGGAAGCAGTGGCGGAGGTGAATCTGACCTTAAGCTCAATAACCACTTCAATTGTCTTCTTCTGCTTGAGGATGAGGGGGTGATGTAGCCATGACAGGGGCGGTTACAGATGGAAAGGGAGTGGGGCAGGAGGCAGGGCGGATAGCAGGAAGAGCGGGAAACTTGAATTCAGGAAAATTGGGGAGCGGGGATCAGAGCAGGAGAAGGAGGGGTAGAGGGAGGAAAGCATAAGGAGAAGGACCAATTGGGAGGAAAGGGCAAGGAAAGGGACCAGAAGTACAAGGAGGATACAATAAAGGAAGTTGAGGGTTTACGCCAGGGAGCACGACAGGCAAGGAGGGGCTGAACAGAGACGGGAAGGAAGGAGGACGAGCCAGGTAAGTAGTAGCATGGGGGAGGACAGTCGTGCAGCAGCAGTGACGGTGGGGTAGAGGTACAGAAGGATACTCTGGAGGAGGAGAGGCATAGGATCGGAGGTGGCCAGGGTAAATAAGGAGGGTGTGGCAGGTGGCACCCAGATAGGGGAAGGAGCAAGGAGCCGGCTGAGGGGAGGGGCTGGTAGAAAGGATGTGGGACATGGAAGGGGAGGAATGGAGGAAAAGGGGCGGTCAGGGTGCTCCTGTTGGGTGATTCCATGATCAGGGGCATCAAATGGGATAGGGAAGGGGAAGCCTGCCCGGTTAGAACAGAATGCTTCCCTGGACTAACGGTGCACAGGGCCAAGCATGAGGTATATCAGCTGGTAAAGGATTGTGGAGGTTCCCCGGACATACTGGTCCACCTGGGGACCAATGACATTGAGGGAAATAGTGAGCTAGAGATACAGGCTAGGTTCAGGGAGCTTGCCAGGGTCTGCCATGACATAGGATGCGTGATTTCCTTCTCGGAAATCCTGCCGGTGCCAAGGGCTGGTGGGGAACACAAGAGGAAGATTAGGGAGATAAACCAGTGTCTCAGGGAGTGGTGTAGGGCCAAAGGGTATGGGTTGATGGGGATTGAGGGGGACCTGGGAGGATAAGGGGCTATATGCTAGAGATAGGCTCCATCTCACTTTGGAAGGGAGGGAAATCCTTAAGTTGAAAATAGAGGGTTCGTTGGTGAAAGGTGGGGTTTAAACTTGTGAAGTGGGGAGGACAGGAGAAAAGGCTGTTGGGGGTCCGATAAAGGAGGAATCTGTCTCCCCCGGAGCTGGAGGAATGCGGAAAAGGCCGACTGGTAAGGTGCTGACTGGGAAGACGGAATCCCATGGGAATGCAAGCAGGGGAACTGGAAGTATATAGAAAAGGTGGAAGTTAGTCCTGCTAAATGCCAGGAGCTTGGGCAATAAAATGCCTGCACTCCAGGTGATGCTAACTGAGGGAGAGGTGGATGTGGTAGCGGTCACTGAGACCTGGGCCACCGCAGGGCACGACTGGGACCTGAACCTGGAGGGTTACACCATGTTCAGGAAGGACAGGGGGAGGGAAGGGGAGGAGGGGTAGCATTAATAGTCAAAAACTGCATTGGCATAGGAGGAGTGGAGGAGGCGGAGGGAACTGTGGAGGTGATTTGGGTCACCTTGATAACAAGGGGGGGGCAAGGGAATAAAAATAGGAGCAGTGTATAGACTGCCCATGCTAGTGGAGGAGCTGGAGGAGAGTCTGGTGGCAGATGTGGGGCAACACTGCAGTTTGGGCAGGGGAAAGGTGGTGGTGTTGGGGGACATAAACATGCCAGGAACGGACTGAGAGACTATGACATCCTTGGTGGCCAGGGAACAGAGGTTGTTGGATGTCTTTCAGGACGTGTTCCTAACTCAGCAGGTGGGGGAACTGACCAGGGAGGCGCGGATACTGGATGTGGTCCTGGCAGACAGTTACCAGATTGGGGGGCCTGGAGGTAAGGGACCCGTTGGCGGGGAGCGACCATGCCATGGTCTGGTTCTGCCTGGACCTAGGAGGGATAGAAGGCTGCACAAAGACTGAGATAACTGACCTCAGGGGTTCGGATTTCAAGGAAATGGGAAGGATCCTTAAGAAGCATTTGGATGGGATTGGGCCAGACATGGACGCTGACAGTAGGTGAGAAATCATCATTAGGGGGGTGCAGGATGCTACCAGCACCTGTACAAGAATAAGACGAAAATGCGGTAGGGCCCGTAAACCCTGCTGGTGGACCGGGGAGGTTCAGGAGGTGGTGAGGGGAAAGAAGGTGGCTTACAGGTATTTCAAGTGCTCAAGGTGTGAAAGGGATCGAGGGGAGAATGAGCTGATGGCCAGAAGAGCCACTAGGGTGGTGAGGGTGGCTAAGGCAAGGGAGGAGCAGAACCTGGCCAGGGAAATTAGGAGAGGAAACAAGAGGTTGTTTAGATACATTGGGGAAAAATGAAGGGTGAAGGGGCAGATTAGCAGGATTAAAACAGGGGAGGGATGGGCACAAGACCTGGGGGAGCAGGCTGAGGTACTAAATGAGTACTTTGCCTCAGTTTTCACCAAGGAAAATGGTGGGGCTGCATCATACATGGGAGGAGACAGTGAAACTGAGGGGGGACCCTTACCGATCGGCGGGTCTGGGGAGAGAGGGGGCCATCACTGGCAGGAGGGGGGGAAGACAAAGCAGGGGGACAAGGTAGCGGAGGTGGAAATCATGGCAGAGAGAGTGAGGAAAGCCCTCAGGTTCTTTAAGATAGAGAAAGCACTGGGGCTGGATAAATTACATCCCAGAGTGCTGAAGGAACTTGCGGATGTCCTGGCAAAACCCCTGGTGGAACTGTTCAGCATTTCTGAGGAGAGGGTGGGTGCTCCAGGACTGGAAGGTGGCACATATAGTGCCTATCCACAAAGGGGGATCAAGGGAGGTGGCAGGGAACTACAGGCCCGTCAGCCTGACATCGGTGGTGGTCAAGGTAATGGAGGGTGGCCCTACAGGGGGACCTGGAGGCTCTGGAAAGGTGGTCTAGAAAGTGGAAGCTGAGGTTCAGTGCAGGGAAATGCAAGGTACTGCACCTGTGAGCCAGAAACCCGGGCCAAGTATACACCCTTGGGGAAGGGGATGCTACAAGTCTCAGTGGCTGAGAGGGAACTGGGGGTGGTGGTGGATGTCAAAATGAACAACTCTGAGACTTGTAGGAGGGCAGTGACCAAGACCAACAGGATGCTGGGATGCATCGCTAGGGGGATCACCTCCAGAAGGAGGGAAGTGATACTCCCTCTGTATAACTGCTTGGTGAGGCTGCACCTCGAGTACTGCATGCAGTTTTGGAGGTCACACTTAAAGAGGGACATCAGAGCCGGCCTGCTGGCGCAGCGGTAGGGTTACCGCCACGGCGCCAGCGACCCGGGTTCGGGAATCGACTGGGAACTGGAGGGTCGGCCGAGGGAGGAGGATCGAGCGGCCAGAGGCTGCTTTCCTCCGGTGGGTGAGACGGGTCCTCCGTGGATACTGCACCTGGGTGATCACGGTGGTGGTGCAGCAAGGGACGGCATGAAGCAGTGAGGGAGGCGTCCGCTGGGAGCCAAGGTGTTGTACGCGGTGATGTGCGTCGCTCCTAGGCTCTCCTAGCGTGCAGACGTCCTATGGGGATGGGCAGAAAGAGGAAAAATACCCTCCGGTGCTCCCTGTAGATGGAGCTTCAGACCCTGATCCCAAGGCCCCTGCCGGCACGGATGACGGATCCCCGATGAAAACTCAGTCGCTCGGGGTGGTGGAAAAGGGGGGCCTCGCCTGCATCCTGCCTGAGGGTCAAACCAAGGCAGCGTGGGGGGTGACTGCACCGATGCCGACAGACGAGCTGGACGACAAGGTCGAGGGAGACTCCAAGGTGAGGAAGCACCGGGGTGAGAAGGGGGCGTAAAAAGAAAGTATAAAAAAAAAAGAGGGACATCAAACTCCTGGAGAGGGTCCAAAGGAGGGCAACCAAAATGATCTGGGTCTTGGGGGACAGGACCTATGGGAGAGGCTCAAAGAGCTAAATATGTACACATTGGAAGAGAGAAGGGACCCCTGGGGACATGATAGAGGTCTTCAGGTACATGAAGGGGTAAATAGGGGAGGAGCAGTCAGTGTGCTCCGAAGGAAGGGGGGGCAACTAGAGGGCATGGGTGGAAGCTGGAGGGGGGGATTCAGGGGAGAAAGGAGGAGGTGCTACTTCACTGAGAGGGTGGTGGAGCCATGGAATGTGCTGCCCAGGGGGCAGGTGGAGGGATTCAGGAGGGGGTGGGACAGGTACAGGGGAAGGGTTCTGGAAGCAAAGTCCTGTGCAGCAAGAATATCCGAGACTGGGAAAGGAGAAGCCAGAAAAGGCTGACCAAACGAGCAGACACAAAAGACTGTTAGGCCTATTCTGCTGGCATTTTAGTATGTTAGATCATACCATCTCTTGAGCAGGACATGTGGTTCTGCTCTCTGGATCTTCAGGACGCGTTTTTTCATGTCCCGATCTGTTCGTCCCAACTAAGGTTCCTCTGTTTCTGGGCAGAGGGAGCCCTGTACGAGTTCCAGGCCATGCCATTCAGCCTCTCCTTAGCCCCCAGGGTCTTCACCAAATACATAGCAGTGGTGGGTTGGCCCACATAAGGCATTGAGGTGTCCTGATGTACCCCTACCTGGATGGCTGGTTGATTACAGGTCCTTTCAGGCAGGAGGTGGAGCAGTCCAGGGATCTGGCCCTTTCAGACCTGCATCGACCTGGGCCTCCTTATCAACAAGACCAAGTTGGAACCGTGAGCCAGGCTCCTGGCAGACAGGGCAGAGGTACTCGCCTCCTATGCCCAATCATTTCTGGTTGGGCACTTGATCCCTGCCCGGGACTTCCTGCACCTACTGGGTTACATGGTGGCCTGCACCACTGTGGTCCGATGGGCCTTGTGGCATATGCGCTTCCTGCAGTGGGAGCTGGCCAGTCAGTGGTCCCAGCGCAAAGGTCACTTTGACCAGCTTGTCACGGTGACCCAGAGGATGTGGGATGCTCTCCAATGGTGGACCATCCCGAAACATCTGCAGGAAGGGATCCCATTTTTCTGCCCCAAGTCGACGGTCATCCTGACGACCAACACCTCTCTCATGGGCTGGGGTGCCCATCTAGGGAAACAGAGTCTACGGGCTCTGGACCCCTGAGGAGTTCTGATGCCACATCAACCTGCTTGAGCTCTGAGCAGTACAGCTGGTGCTGACTGCTTTCACTCCATTTGTTCAAGGTCAGCCACAACAAATGGGGAGGGACACATTCCCTGCCTTTGTGCAAGGAAGCTCTCTGCACTTGGACCCTAGTGCACAACCTAGAGGTGGATCTCCTAGCCATCCATGTGGCAGGAGCCTCCAGTCAGTTGGTGGACACTCTCAGCCAGGTGGGCTGGCATCTCACGAGTGGTCTCTCCATCCGGAGGTAGTTTACAGTGGGGCACCCCTCAGGTGGACCTGTTCGCCTCCAGGGAGAACACGAAGCTGAGGCTGTATTGTGCCCGCCCCCTCAGCAAGGCTCTCTGCAGGGAGATGCCTTCTCAAGGCCGTGGACTCCAGACCTCTTCTATGCCTTCCCTCCACTTCTCTTGATCCACAAAGTGCTGCTCAAGGTCAGGAGGGACAAGGTACAGGTGATCCTCGTGGCTCCAGACTGGCCCCGCCAGGTTTGTTAACCAGATCTCCTCAGCCTCAGCAACAGGCTTCTGAGGCATCTCCCATCATGTGCAGAACTGCTTTCCATCAACCAGGGGAAGGTACTCCACTCGGACCTTCAATCCCTTCACCTGACAGCCTGGTTCCTGAGCAGCTAGAGTTCCAGGCTTTGGGTCTCTCCAGAGATGTCTTCACTGTCATGGAGGCCTTTTGGAAAGAGTCAACCAGAAAATGCTATGCCTTCAAATGGAAGAGATTCTCCATTTGGTGTTGGGGCAAGGGGCTGGACCCTTTGACCTGTCCAGTGGCCAGCATTTTGGACTATCTGTGGTCTCTCTCCAAAGGGGGACTTCGGTTGACGACCCTTAAGGTGCACTTGGTAGCCATCTCTGCTTACCAGTCATGGGGTGATCAGCGGTCGGTGCACAGGACACAGTGGTCTGGTGCTTTTTCAAAGGCTTAGATCACATATCCCCTCCGGTGCATGAACCTCCACCTCCATGGGATCTGTTGCTGGTACTGGCAAAGCTCATGGGCAAGCTATTAGAACTGATGCACAGATGTGAGATGTCACACCTGTCATGATAGACTACCTTCTTGGTGGCTATTACGTCAGCCTGAAGGATTGGGGAGCTCCAGGCACTCTGTCGAGTCTCCTTACCTGGTCTTCCACAGGGACAAGGTTGTCCTGTACCCCAACCCCAAGTTCCACCTGAAGGTTGTCAGAGTTTCACCTGAACCAGGTGATGACTCTTCTGGTGTTGTACCCAAATCATATCTTAGATGCCGAATATAGGCTCCATACCTTGGACCTGAGGCGAGCACTCACCTATTGCAAAGAGCGCATGGCTGGAGTTCAGGGAGAGGTCCGCCAGCTGTTTTTTTTTTTTTTTAAACCAATTATTTTACCAGGTGAGACACACTAAGCTGAAAGCTTGTTTGCAGGTGCAACCTGGGAGCATGAGGAAGTTAATTGACTTGCTCAGGGTCTCACAGTATGCACCTAGGGGGCTGTGGGATTCAAACCCAGGTCTCCAGATTTGCAGCTCAGAGCCTTAACCCACTGCGCCATACTGCCTCCTGTTTGTCAACTATGCTGAAGCCACACCTGGCAGACCTGCAACCAAGTGGATGAGTGGCAGGTGGATCACATTCTGCATTGATCTCTGCTATAGGTTGGCGGGTAGGGAGCCCAACGAAGGGCCACAGGCTCATTCCACCTGCCATACCGCTGCATCGGTGGCTGCTTCTCGGGATGTCCCTATCCAGGAAATCTGCAGGGCTGCTACCTGGAAGTCAGCACACACCTTCATTTCCCGTTACTACACTGACCTAGAGTCACATTGGGATGCTGGTTTTGGGGCCTCAGTTCTCCAATCTTTATTTCCCAAGTAGGGGGTGTGCACCTTGTCTCCCTCCTCCCAGAGAATTGCTAGGAGTCTGCCAGAATGTGTGGCTAGAACAACATATCTACGTCCCTAGAAAAACAGGTTACTCACCTGTAACAGTATTTCTAGGAGTGGTATATGTTGTTCATCCACACAGACCCACCTGACCTCCCTGGCTTTGACGCTCATACTCTCCTTTCCAGCAGGCAAGATCTGGTGTCATGGGGCGGAGCCGAGGGATATACCTCCCAGGTGGGTGGGAGGAGCCAACTTTTTTTTTTTTGTAGATTCTCTTTATCTCTCCCCTAACGGAACTCTGTCAGGCTTACCCACTGGCCTAACCGCCTACCCCACTGTGCCTCCCGCCATCTTAAAGGACGCTATGACTCTATGATGGCCCTCACAGCCTGAGAGAGAGAGAGAGAGCCAAGGGCAGTGATGGGAGACCAGCGAGGGTGCTGCGGTGGCACTGGAGGGAAGCTGTCGCCTATCCGGCAGGGGAGGGCTTTTTCCCTTCATGTTACGCCCTCCTTCCCCCCCTCCCGTGTGTGGTGCACGTCCCCCGACTTCTCTGCACACAGCCACCCTGCCAGCGTCGGGCCACGCTGTGTACATGTAGCCTAGTGCTCTGCAGTGCCCCAAATCTCCACCAGGGGCCACCGGAGCGCCGGACTCCCCAGTACCCTCCTCCCAGGATAGGAGAGCAGCCCAGCGGGCGCTCAATCCAATACCTCCCCTGCCGACTCCCAGCACCCGAGCTCGCTCCTGAACTCTGGTCGCCAGCATGGTGCGAGGTGTGGCCCCCAGCACCTCAACCCTCAGTGCCACCGGGCCGGCATGGGAGGAGCCAACTTGAAGACTTTCTGGCACATCATAAAGGGAAAGGACACTGCCAGAATGTGTGGATGAACAACATATACCACTCCTAGAACTACTGGTACAGGTGAGTAACCTGCTTTTTTGCCAGCCTCATCCCCATTTTAACTACCATTATATTAAATAGAGGGCAATTTCTTTCCCTGCTTTGCTTCATCAAAGCATGTTTTTGGGAGTTGGGGCTATAGCACTCAGTAGCTGCTCGGCTTGGAATCAGAAATAACAAGTACCAGCCATTCAGGTATTTTTTTTTGTTCCCTTGGCCCCCTCAGTATCCCACTCCTTTGGGCCTCTCAATAGCCACATATATACCCATTGGATTCTTCCCTCCAGCTCCTAAGCATCCACCTCCAAACTCTCTGGTTGTGTATGTGTGTCCCCTGCTCTTCTGGCCAATCACTGATGGCCTACGCCCTCCGATGTTTTACTGAGTCACTAGGGTGAGGAAGTATACTGTGGGGGTGGAATGGAGCAAGGGCAAGGAGGGGCCTGGGATGTGGCTGGTGCCTAGAGTAGGCCATTATATGGCATACTGAGTAGGCTAGTACCCACTTTTCCTTGCCTCTAGCTGCACCCAGTGGCGTGCACCACATCAGTGCTCTAGGAGGTGGCGGGGGCCACCATCTAGTCACCCACAGCAGTCATTCCCCACCAGGTGTTGTTCTCTGAGTTGTGCACTGCAGTACTCTTCCCCCAGGAGGAGCACATCAGTATGAATGATCCTTTTTCCTCCATCCCTGCAGGCCCCTGCTCCTGTCATCCTGGGCTCAGAGTGCAAAACTAGGTCTTTAACTGCTGTCCTACTGTTCAGCGCTATGAAGCCACCTTCAGGCAATTATTTAGTTAATAACTACAGTAAGAGGACTATTTTGGAAAGTGGCTAAATTAGTCCCGCAGGCAGGTAGCTTTTTGGTCTGATGTTTAATGAGCCGTTAGGTGCTCTTGATATACTAACATACTAAATTGCCAGCAGATTAGGCCGATTGGTGTATCGAGTCTGCTTGAGTAACAGCCTACAGTTAACTCACTGTGACTGCCCCCCCTCCCTCTGTGTCATCCCCTGTGGACCCTTTATCTACCCCACTCCATCCTCCCTAGACTACACCCCTATGTCTATTCCTCTTTTTTTTTTTTTTTTTTACTTTGTTTCCATCAGCCCCTGTTGCTACATCCAGCCCCTCTCTCGGGCTCCTAATACACCCAGGCTAGTGCCAAGGACCAGGATCGCTCTGAGAAGGGCCTCACTCTGTGGCATCTAGAGATCTGGATGACCCCCCGCTTTTTTACCCCCTCCAAACTTCAGAGGAGCTTGCACCTGGAGTCCTTCCCTGGATCCTCTTCAGTTGCTTCATCGGTGCGGGAGCCCATCACCTGGCCTGGATGTGATGTCTTTTCCTTTTTCTGGTCCCCTCCACCTGCAGACGTCAGCACTCATGGAGGACCAGTGACTTGGAGGCGCGCAGAGACGCACCTCTGCTCCGGTCCTTGGCCAACGCCCACCCCTCCCTAGTATTCTACCTCCTCTGCTGCTCCAGTACCACCCGTGGTCACCCAGGCGGTGGCGGTATTGCAGTGAGGAGAGCTGCCCACCCCTCCCAGAGGAGAGCGGCCCATCAGACGCTCAATCCTCCCCCCCCCCGGCTGACCCTCTGATGACCCTAACTCGCTACCGAACCTGGGCCGCTGGCATCATGAGCGGTAATGCTACTGCTGTGCCAACAGGCTGGCAGTTCCCATCCTCTCTTGAAGCCTCCCACAGTCTCCATCCCCATCAACTCCAGTGGCAACAAGTTCCAGGGTGCCACCACCCTCTCAGTGAAGTAGTGATGCCTCGTCTCCCCCATAACCACCCCCCAGCAATCCCAGTCTGTGCCCCCTTGTGGTCCCGTCCTTCCTCAGCTGAAGCAATCCATTGGAGATGACTTGGTTAATCACCTTCAAATATTTAAAGACCTCTATCATATCCCCATTATCCCTCCTGTCCTCCATGGAGTACATGTTCAAACCCCATAGCCTCTCTGCATAGGACAGATCCTTCAGGCCGTGAATCATCCTTGACGCCCTCCTCTGGACCCTCTCAAGAAGGGCAGCTCCTCCTCAAGTATGGGCCCCAAAACTGCACACAGTACTCCAGGTGCAGCCTAACCAGGCAGTTGTACAGGGGCAGTAGGACCTCTCTCCTCCTCGATGTTCTCCCTCTGGCTGTGCACCCCAGTATCCTGTTCGCCTTTGCAGCAGTCCTCCTACACTGCTCAGAATTATTCATTTTGGCAACTGTTGACACCCCAGGATCCTTTACTTCCCTTGAGACTGCCAGCTTTACCCCTCTGAGACTGTAGTCGCACCTAGGGTTCCTGACCCCCAAGTGGAGAATACTGCACTTATTGGTGTTGAGCCTCAGCTGCCAAGTTTGTGACCACCTTTCAAGTGTTGCCAAGTCATCTTGCAGTATTCTTCTCCCCTCTTCCTCATTTGCCACTGCTTCCAATTTGGAGTCATCCGCAAATAGACTCATCTTGCTCCTAACCTCAACTCCGATGTCTGAGATGAACGCGTTAAAAAGGACTGGCCCCAGCACCGATCCCTGTGGGACCCCACTAACAACCCTTCTGGAGACTAGACCTCACCCCCAACCACCACCCCCTGATACCTATCCGGTAACCAATTTCCAATCCACCCTAGTATCTTCTCCCTCAACCCCAAGCTCCTCAGCTTCTGCAACAGTCTACGGTGCAGTACAGAATCAAAAGCCTTAGTGAAGTCCAGGTACAGGACGTCCACCGACTTCTCCTGGTCCAGAGACCTTGTGACCCAGTCGAAGAATTCAACTAGGTTTGTCTGACACGATCCTAGATATACACCTGTTTGCTTTGAACACAAACCTTTAAACACTAAGTAGATAAAAGTTTTCTCGGTTTTCTTTCTTACACTTTCTGAGGCACCTTGATGTATAGTGACAATGGTGAGGACTGGGGAGTTGATTCCTAGTCATAACCACACTGAGCAGTAATAAAGACCTCAGCCTTCGGCTTCTTTTCCTGCAGTGCCCAGTGTTCAAATAGTAGTAGTAGAAGCAGCTGCACTAGTAGTAGCAGTATATAATAATAGTTGCAGCAGTAAAATATGTTTATTGAAGGTTACAGCCAGTTGACCAATGATCAGTTTCACCAGGGTGGCCATTTTGTATCAGGTTAATGGAAATAATGTGTTAAATGGCTTCCTAGAGTTCTGTTCCCAAAGTGTTGATCTCGTACAGCTGCCACCCCTTACCATTATCACCGTTATACAGGGCATGATTTTATGATGGCTATAAGAAGAATGAACCCTGAAATTGGCGTGCAGTCTTGCTTGTTTGTCAAAGGCCAGCCATCTTTTGAATCCCAAATAACTTTAAACTGAAGTATAGTAGAAAAACTACAGAATGCCGTTGCAGAAGCATTTCTTGATGCCTGTTCTGTAGTCGTGTTTCAGTTTTCTTTTTATATCATTTTAATTTTTATCTTTGCATTGTCCCTCACATCCATTTATCAGTTTTCTAAAAGCACCTATGGAAAATAAAATAAAAGTGGCATATTAATAAATGTGGAAATAATGCAATGAATCATAAAGATTCTGATCAAGCGGCTAAATTATATTCAATAAAGTCTGAGCCAGTATTATAGATTTTAGGAATGGGAAAACTGCTAACATGTTAGCCCCCTCCCCCCCCCCATTCTGTGCACTGTCTAAGGAATAGGTAGTGAGGCATATCTGCCCCTAGTAGTAAAATGTCTAAATATGGATGTACTGTAAGAATTGCCTATTTCACAGAGTAGAAGCCCTGTTTTTTTCTATTACGTTCATATGGGACTACATTCTAGTAGTGTTCTGGGTCCTAATGATTAATGTCAAAACCTTTAGGGTTCTCACTGCAGCCTAGTATTTAGAGCTCTAAGCTGAGAAACTACATTCTGAGGTTTGAATTTCACTAGTCACTTGCCAGATTATATTTGAGAAGTAGTTGCTCATTTTTGTACTGGTGAGAGCAGTACGATGAGCAGATATTCACTATGGACACAACTGTATTTAAGTCTACTCACTGTGAAATCAAAGTGAAGAGAGGCATACAGGTTCCCATATTCATAGTTGGCTGCCGGTGCATTGTAGCCTGCTGCACTGCCCCCAAAATTGCGCATGTGCGACTCTGAGCAGGGTTCAGCCAGTTAGCATGTCCATTATGGTTCCATTTGCATGTGTGCAGCAGCCCCGCTAGCACCCATGCTGGGCAGTAGACAGAGGAATCCCTGGTAGTCTAGTGGACCCCCTCCCCCTCATAACCCCATAGTGTTAAACATGAATGATCCCTGGTAGTCTAGTGGCTCCCGTCACCCCATTCACCCCTGTTGTGTCAAACCTGAATGATCCCTGGTAGTCAAGTGTACCCCTCTCACCCTGATCGACCCAGGTCCTCTGTATAATTTAAATCCCTGGTGGGCTGTGCCCACCGGCGAACCCCAAAGCCTGTGTGTGTGTGTGTGTGTGTGTGTGTGTGTGTCACCCCCCCACCACTCACTGAGGACCCCCTGCCCTGTCACCACTCACCAATAATAATGTAGCAGATCAGTGGCTGGCTAAGCCCTTTGCGCACCTCCTCGGCCAGCTGCTGTCTGACAGTCACAAAGTGTGATTGCAAGCACCTGAGAGGGTTGTTTTCTCATGATAGCCACCTCATGTCTTATTGCACTTATAAAATGAGTTCCACAAAATATTAAAATAAAGAGAAAAATGAAAACATTTTAGAAAATGTTTTTTTTTTTAAAAGATTTTCATTTAAAGCAGCAGTACTAGATAAAAAAATCAGATCATTTGCAACATTTTGTTCCCTGTGCTCTGTTGAGCACTTACCTGGTAATCTTTCTTGTTTTCACTGTATTATCACCCCATAATTTGTTCCATTTTTCTTTGTTTTTGTTTGCATTTCTCCCACCCGCCATGTTGAACTGGAACTCTCTGCTGCCAACTGCGCATGCGCATGACTCGCTGTTTCTACACAGGGACAGTGGGAATACACAGCACAAGATCCCACAGAAGTAAACAAAAGATGAGATGTGATGGGGGGGGCTCTGCTGCAAAAAGGCACCAACCATATTCAGTGTGGATCCACAACAATGTAAAATAAATGTTAAATATCTAAAAAGCTAAAGATCGCTACAAAAAAATACTTGCAGATATGGAAACCAGAACTATGGCTGCATGCTTCCAGCCAAAAAAGCAGAAGTTTGATAATTACTTCCTGATTATCCAGTACTGTTGCTTTAAAGTAGTTCCTTTTTAGGGCTGTGGTCAGAGATTACAGCTGTTTTGGGATCACTCATTAGTTCTAAAAATGGCCGATCGTGGAACCTTCCATTGGACTTTTGGAAGTATCCTTGCAAAAGCCCAACGGAGCTTGAAACCCTCCGCCACGATCGGCCGCTATGAAATAACAGCTGCACTATTTTGGCTGTTACTTCCGCATTCCAGGGCATGAACTGTGCATGCACGACTCACACACATGCAGTTCTGCTGGTGCTGTCATGTTGTGGATGGCTGCATGCCATTCACCACTACTGTGCATGTGCAGTTGCTTCACCATCGCCAGCACTGGCAACAAAGAAAACCGTCTCACACCCTCCCACTGCTGCCGTCCTCCCCGCTTCCTATTTTCCCATTTATGTGCCGACATCAGGGTCCCCAGTCCCCATGTCGGCATTATGTAGGCCTCCCCATTCATGTGGCACACTGGGAGCCCACCCCATTGTGCCCAAATGGATTTTTGCCCTGCCCCTGCCGACATTAGGGTGCTCAATCCCTGTGTGGCATCATGTACCCCCCCACACTCAAGTGGCACACTGGGAGCCCAACCCAGTGTGCCTAAATATCTGGGGTTTTTTTTCATTTCCTGTAAATGAAGAAAACAGTCCCATGACATGCTCCCACCCAATCATGTGACACACTGGGAGAACACCCCAATGTGTCTAAATGTCTTTTTTTCGGTCCCCCGATGTGTCGTCCCCCCCCCCAACTCATGTGGCACACTGGGAGCCCACCCCAGTGTGCCTAAATATATGGATTTTTTTTCCACCTGTAAATAAAGAAAACGGTCCCGATGTGTTTTTCTGTAAAAAAGAAAATGGTCCTCATTGTCACCCCAGTCCCCTCTCCATCCCCACACTCCCACTGAGCACCCACCTTCCCTTACCCCCCCCCTTACCTTCAGAGGTCGGTGCTGTCATCTTCCCTGGACCGGGACATGTCAGCACTCTTCAAAACTGAACCGCAAACTGGAGAATCAAAGGTAAGCAAGCTATAATGCCATTCAGTGGGGTTTCCAACATATGTTAATAAATCAGCCATTTTTTGGAATTTTGGCCTAAAATTTTTAACATGGGGTTCTTTGGACCCCACCTTGCGATAACGTTCACTGTCATTTTGTTACTTGGTCCTGAAATGTGATTTCACGGTTGCTGTTCGAATCACCTTTTGGGGCCGATTCACAAAATGACAGTGGCACTTTTAATGGGTGGGGTCCCAAACAGCCCATGTTGCAAATTTGGTGAAAAAATTCCACAAAATGACTGCGTTACAAGCATGCATTGTGCAGTTTCTACGTATGCTCCTAACTTTGCCAACTTTTAATATTTTCACTCCACATTTTCAACATTGCCATTTTTGCACAACTCCTTTTTAACAGTACAGCTGTCATTTATCACATCCTGCCCGGAATGTGTTTTTGCACTTATGGCACAAAATGGCACAGTCGCTCTGCGAAATCACCTTTCGCGACAAGCATAGAAACGTAGAATTCGATGGCAGATAAGGACCGCTTGACCCACCTAGTCTGCCTATTTCCCTACCTAATGGATAAGCTACAGATCCTTGTTAACCAACAGCCTATTTCCTCCTATCCCCCACTAGAATTGCCTTATGTCTGTCCCATGCATTCTTGAATTCCCCCACTGTTTTTGACTCTACGACCTCCTCAGGAAGGCTGTTCCATGTATCCACAACCCTCTCTGAAAAAATACTTCCTCACATTACCTCTGAGCCACCCCTCTATCTTCAAATTGTGCCCTTGTTTTTGCCCATCTCTTTTCTGAAAGATGCTCCCTCTTGGACTTTGTTGATTCCCTTGAGGTATTTGGAAGTTTCTATCATGCCCCTTTTCCTCGAGGCTATACATCTTTAGTTCCTTTAGTCTTTCTTCATATGTCTTCTGATGCACACCCTGCATCATTTTGGTTGCCCTCCTCTGGACAGCCTCCACCCTGTCTATGTCTTTGCAGAGATGGGGTCTCCAGAACTGTACACAGTACTCCAGATGTGGTCTTACCAACTGTCTGTACAGAGGGCCAACAACTTCCTGTTTTCTACTGGTGATGCCTCTCCCTGTGCATCCCAGTATCCCCCCAGCCCTTCTTACTGCCTTCTCACATTGCTGGCCCACCTTTAGGTCATCTGATATGACTACCCCCTTTCCATTTTTGTTGTCAGTATCTCACCCCCGATGGTGTACTCTTCCCCTGGGTTTTTGTTTCCCAGGTGCATTAGTTTGCACTTCTTTGCATTGAATCTAAGCTGCCATCCATTTGACCATTCCTCCAACCTTGCCAAGTTCCTTTTCATCCTTTCCACCCCACCTTGTGTATCAACCCTGTTGCAGACCTTTGAGTCATCTGCAAAGAGACATACTTTCTCTTCCAGTCCCTCTGCAATGTCACTTATAAAGACATTAAAAAGGACCAGCCCCAGTACTGAACCCTGTGGTACCCCACTAGTAACCCTCCTTTCTTCACTGTGGACTCCATTTACTATTACCTGCTGTGTTCTGTTGTCCAACCAGTGTTTTACCCAGGCTACCACCCTAGGACCCACTCCCAGGATGGCTAATTTGTTTATTAATCTTTTGTGCGGGACTGTGTCAAATGCCTTGCTAAAGTCTAGGTAGGCCATGTCCACAGCCCCTCCCTGGTCTGATGCTTTGGTCACCGAGTCAAAGAAATCAATTAGATTTGTCTGACATGACCTTCCCGCTGTGAATCCATGCTGCCTTGGGTCCTGTGCCCTACTGGCCTCTAGGTACTCAACAATTCTTTCCTTCACAAGTGATTCCATAATTTTCCCTACCACTGAGGTCAAACTGACAGGTCTGTAGTTTCCTGCCTCTGTCTTGCTCCCACTTTTGTGAAGGGGAATCACTTCCACCCTCCTCCAATCCTCAGGTACCACCCCATCCTTCCATGATTTATTAAAAAGGGTAGTCAGTGGTGTTACTAGTTCTTCCCTTAGTTCTTTTAAAATTCTGAGGTGAATCCCATCAGGCCCCATTGCTTTATCCACCTTCAGTTTTAAGAGTTCTTTCAGAACCCTTTCTTCTGTGAAAGGACTAATATCAAACCCTATCCAGAGTGCTTCTGTTGACCGGATTAGGTATTTCCCCCTGCTTTTCCATTGTGAATACTGAGCAGAAGTATTCGTTCAGTATCCCTGCTTTTTCACTGTCGCTGTCTGCCCAACCACTTTCCTCTTTGTTCAGCCTCAGTATCCCTGCCTTAGTCTTTCTTTGCTCCTAATGTACCTATAAGGTTTTATCCACTTCTTAACCGAGTTGGCTATCTTTTCCTCAGTTTGGGCCTTTGCTATTCTGACTGCCTTACCCGCTTCCTTCTGCTTTAACTGGTACAGTTCTCTGTCCTGCTCCTTCTGTGTTTCCTTATACTTCCTGAATGCTATCTTTTTTTACCCTTACCTTCCCCGCCACTTCTTTTGAGAACCATAGTGTTTTTTTCTTTCATTTTGATTTATTTGCTTCACTAAAGACTTGTTGCCTCTGTGATGGTGGTTTTGATGTTTCCCCATTGTTGCTCCACCCCCACCTTCTTGCCTGTTTGCTAGTGCTTTTCTGAGGCACGCTCCCATTTTGACAAAATCAGCCCTCCTGAAGTCCAGTACCTTCACTTTTGTGTGGCTTAACTCTACAGCTAAGTTTATCGTGAACCACACTGTTTGGTGGTCGCTTGTTCCCAGATGGCTACCCACTTCAAGACCAGAGATCCTCTCTCCCTTCCCATTTGAGAGTACCAGGTCTAAACAAACAAAATGACACTGACACTCTTCATGAGGAAGGGTCCCAAAAATACCATGTTGAAAATTTGGTGCAACACCTCCCAACAAATGGCCAAGTTACACCCTGGCATTCAATAATTTCTGTGCACACGTGTAACTTTGCTCACTTGGCAGCTCATCACAGCTCTGTCGGCTCTGGCTAGAATTTGTTATAGTTGTTTCCCCAGGAGACACAAAGAGTTGCCAGTCAGTATTTTGGTGAGCAGCTATGAAAAAAAGACTAGTTTTGTACAAAGAATTGTGATCATGGCAGCACTGGGAAGCTCATTCAGGTCTGAATGTTTTAAGTCACCCTGCTCATTTTACTGTAATGCTCTAACTGACTAAAATGTTTCATTTAGCTGAGGTCTATAAATCCCAGATGACAACCAGGCTGTCCACTCTGTACCATTTGCCATCCTTACCTAGCATTACCTGAAATCCTGGCAGGCTGTCACTATCACCAACTCCAACAGTTGCTTTCAGTTGTGAACTGTGATTTTCCATTCTGTCCCAGCCCATCACCCCGATGACTCGAGTCCTCACATAGTAATGGTCATGAGCCACACTTCACATTTCCATTATGTTGTGTGCGTGTGTGTGTGTTTTAACTCGTGACCCAGTCAGAAGCAAGTACGTAGGGAGTGAGGGGGCTGTGGCAAGAGTGGGAAGTGGAGCAGGAAAGATAAACTTCTGACTCAAGAAATCTAATTTGTACCTGCTGCTTACATTTGAAAATATGTATACTTTTTATTAGAGCAGGGGACGGATGTTGAGTGTGTCAGGGATACATGCAGCATGGGGAAGGTGACCTGGTGTGGTGCAGGGTTTCAGCGGGTAAGATGTTGGCAGCTGAAGCATTAATTAAAAAAAGGAAAAAAAAACTACCTGTCTGTGTAAGGGGGCATGAAGGAAGGTAACTGTTTGAACTAGTGAGTTGTGGCTGGACTGTGGAGCAACGATAAGATAGGGGAGGCGGGGGGAGAGCTGTGGTATGGAAGAAATGGGGGGGAGGTTGAGTTTGTAGCATGCAGGAGATGGGAGAGAGAGAGAGGCGAAGAGAACAGAAACTCTGACACAGAGGCTATAAAGAGGCCTATAAGCTAAGGTGACATAAAAAGATAAGAGGAGTACGTGCATGGGTTTAAGAGAATATTTTAAATATTGTATCTGTGAGTTAGGGATGAAGGAAGCGGCTTGAAAAAAGTTTAGAGAATGCTCTTTTAAAAGTGATGACAAGCCAGGTTTAGGTGGCTTTTTACAATACAAACATGGCTGCTGGAAATGTTCAAAAAAAATTCTGTGAAGCAGGGATATATAAGTGTGCTGTATTCATGTTGCTGGAAGGGCTCACAGACAGGTGACTGTTGCTCTTTAAGCACCTGGGTTCAGACCCTCTTAGCCAATCGTGACACAGCATTTTCCGTACCCATTTTACAAATACTGTTTAAAGCAGCAGTACTACGAAAAAAAAATTGCACTTTTTTGACAGTTTATTCCCTGTGCTTTGCTGATCATATACCTGGTACTCTTTCCCACTGGCATTGTACAATCACCGAGTAGTTTGCTCAGTTATCCTCTGCTTTTTTAACATTTCTGCCACCAAGCATGCTGCACTGGAACCCCCTCTGCTGCCAACTGCACATCTGTATGGCAGGGACATCGGAAATGGTCAGCAGAGGGTCCCACTGCTGTAGTCGAAAGACGTGATATAACCTGAAGGAAAAGCGCAGCTGAAAATTAGTCAGCTGCCATATTTATTGTAGCGCTACAACAATTCAAATAAATTGCAAATATCTAAAAAACTAAAGATGACTGAAAAAACATATGTACAGGTATGGAAACTGGAACTTTGGCCGCATGTTTACAGCCAAAAAGCTGAATTTTGATGGATCACTTCCTGATTTGGTAGTACTGCTGCTTTAAGACAACATAGTTACTGTTGAAGTGTCCCTATAACTATGATGCCATTAAAATGATAAGTTGCACCTAACTGAACTGATGTATATTAATTAATTCAAAATGTATTCTGCGAAGTAACTTTTTTTTTTTGTATTTCAGATGCTTTTTGAGGGTTTTGAAAATTGCCATTCTTTTTTCCCTCGTGGTGGTCTGTTCAGTGAGTACATTACAGTCTGAAATTTACTCCAAAGTGCCATGCAAGCTCATTTTTAGAAAGGGATCATATTTTGCATTATGTTGATTTACTGCTTTGAAAAAATACTGTCTTTTGAGCTAGTTCTTTAGAGACCACGGTCGGCCCATTCTTGTCTGAATATTGATAAAGTACTTACCAGTGTTCAAGTTTATTGCCTTAATTGTGCTGCAGGGATTCTTTATGTGCAATTTATCTTCTTAAGTAGTCAGACCATTGCAACAAATTCGGTACTTGTCAATAAAGTGTGTAATGTATAGCTAAACCAAAAGTAATGATATTGGTCCCTATCTTCCTCATATAATTGTTTTATGTTTCTGCTTTTACCAGTGTTGTCTGCTTTGAAAAATGCTTACTTAAGCCTTTTTTTATTGCTACAGATTTTATTTAGCACATATCCAGACCATGGAAACCCCTGGCGGATGCTGTCTGTTTCATCTGTGGAAAGTTACTGTATCCTTTGTGTTAATTTACAGTATACTTACTCAGTATGGACCCACAGCTTCATTTTAATTACACTCAACCAAGATAGGATGCTCCTCGTGGACTACTGAGTGAGATATAGTAAGTAAAAAGTTTTGTATAATCAGAGGCAGTTCCAAGAGGGTACATCTCTTCACAGCATAAAGCGAATTTAAATGCAGCTAATTGAGTTAACGCTAGGCATCACTACTTAAGTATTTAGAGGGGAGAATCTTGTTTAAAGCAGTTGGCCCTCCAACTGGGACGAAGCTGCTGGCTGTCACAACAGTGTAGGATTAAGATCTATTGTTTCCATACAAAGTGAGTCTCAGTTCTCTGTTTCAGTCAATCCTTTCTAGGTGCAGCTTTGGAATTTTGTTTTATGGTACCTTTTACAGAATTGCTTTTGTATGGGATGGTAGTGATTATTAAAGACAACCAGTATCTGTGACAGATCTTCATTCGTATTTCTCCAGAATGTGCACTTAGAAGAGCACGGCACAGTACTTGGCAAAACATATGAAGACAAATTAATGTGCCAAATTGATTTACCTAGCAGTTCTGGTACGGTTGTGCCCAAGATGGATTTACATGGTCAGCACTTCAAAACAGGAATGGATTTCTGGAAAACTAAATCATGCATGTGTATTATAAATAACTGGCTACCTTAGCTGCATAACCATTATTTGGGCCCATTAATTGCTACCTACAACATAATTATGCATGCAGAGTTGAGCAGAACTAATATGAAAATTGCAGACTGCTCATTTCTGCCCCTATTTTTTTAACTGAAAGTAATGCTTTGCATTTATTAACACAAGGGGCTCAGACTAAGCGAGAACCACACTGCAGCATATTCAGAATGCTTGAGCTGTTTTCTGTTTTATTAAAAAGAAAAAAAGAACTTTTGATTAATAGTTGACTGCAGCAGTTTTCTGTTGCAGAACCTGATTCTGAATAGCTTTAAACCAATGATTAGAAAGTGAGGATTAAGCATTTTACATGGCACAGGAACAACAATGAGTGCTGGTTGCCCACGTCTAACGCTCAAAGCAGTATGGTTGTGTAAAGAATAAAACTTTCTAATGCCACTGACCTACTATATGAAAGGAAAATGTCTTAACAGCTTGGCTTTTTCCCTCACACTAATTGGATTTTTGTTGTACTACATTGTTAAACCTTTAAAGATTCTTACACTTGGATTCATAGTTGGAATTGTAAGACAACAGAAGGCGTAAGCCCATATAAGTTGTCCCCACTGCTCAGTGGAGGTAACCGAAATTACCAACCAAAATATGGTAGTCTGACGTAGCCTTGAAGATGTTGAAGCAGGATACACCAACCACTTCTTCAGGCAACTTGTTCTATAATCTAATTACTCTGGGTTTAAAACTATGCCTCCATACATCAGTCTTGTACTGTATCTTAGCGAACTGATGTTTATGGCCTCTTAATAATTTTGCTCTCTATATTTAAGATCTAGCTCATTCCTTAACATGTCGTCTTTGAGAAGTTTATATAATAATAGTAAGTCCGCTCGTGCACGTCTAACTTTCGAAGGCCATAATCTTAGTTTATTAAGCCTAGATTCGTAGAGTTTATCTTTTTTATTTATTTATTTAGTTGTTTAACCAGGAGTAGCACACTAAGCTGAAAGCTTTTTTACAGGAGCGACCTGGGAGCACAGGGAAGTTAAGTGACTTGCTCAGGGTCACACAGTATGCTGTTGGATTCAAACCCAGGTCTGGTCTGCTGGATGTCATCAGATTTGCAGCTCAGAGCCTTAGACCACTGCACTATACTTCCTCCCTTTTAGCCCTTCTATTAGTTTCATAAATGACCTTTGTGGTTTTTTGACCACAGTTTTATCTTTTTTTAAATATGGATTCCAACTTGAAGAGCAATGATCCAGATGTGGCCTTGTATATGGTTTATAGGCTCTACCCTACGTATTAAGAGTGAACCCCACGATGGAGAGATCCCAGTCATGGTTCGGGGACATGCAGATCTGTGATTGCCACCAGATCCACACAGTTCTTCATCATCAAGGTCTGGAAGTCATCCATCTGGTCCTGCAGGCTCCTAACATTTATAGATGCCACCCTCCGTGTTGACTGTCTTTCCCCTTCTCCCCCTTTCTTTTTCCTGCTGTCTCCCTTTACCACTTACCCACATTCCTTTGTGCCCATCCTACCAGATCTTTTCCCTTCCTGCCTCCCTATATCCTCTACTCCCCTTTCCCCAGACTCTACTCCACCTTCTTCACTGCCCTTGCCCCCCCTTCACCCTCCTCCCCTCCTGATCCATATATCTGAAGTTTCTCCTACCCAATTTGTGTATCTCCTGAGAGTGGGGCCTGCCAGCCCTCTTGTGAGTGTTATGACCCAGTTTTAGTTATCCCTTCCCAAACTTGGAAGCCAGATGTGTGGAAGGCAACCTGATGTATTCATATTAGCTCAAGAGCAAACCTTAATCCCAGTGTAGTGGATCTCGCATAAATCCCACAATGTCTTGAGTTTCACAGGAGAAGCAGATAACAAGAAACCCGTACTGTACCATTTAATAGGTTTTATTTTAAGCAACACAGACTTGAAAAGAAAAAAAGATGGTACATAAGCAGCTATCAAGTAATTAAGCCAACAGTCCCTTTCAAATGCAGTTGTACTCGTGCACTGTCATGAGAAGAACATTTAGTAGGCAGTACAGTGCAGTGGTTTAAGGCTTTGAGCTGCAAACCTGGTGACCTGGGTTTGAATCCCACAGTCTCCACTTGCATACTGTGTGACCCTGAGCAAGTCATTAACTTCCTTGTGCTCCCAGGTCGCACCTGTAAACAAGCTTTCAGCTTAGTGTGTCTCTCCTGTTAAAAAAACAAACAACAACAAAAACATATTGCTAACAGTCTTTTGCTTCCTCTGGAAAAGAGGTGGGGGGTTGCTGGAAATGCATGTTCTTTGAATAATTTTAGCTGACACCTTTAGTACAGCAGTCCCAGTTTCAGCTTGGAATATAGCCAGATTAGGTGATAACAGTTTATTCAGTTCTTAGTAAAATAAGCACATAAATTAGCCAATCAGTGATCCTACAGCCCCTCGGTGAAATCTTACTCCCAGCCTTTTTAGTCTCTTGCCAAAGATGGTTTGTTAGCTAGGGAGTTGATAAACACTTGTTTTTTTTCTTTGCCGGGGGTGGAGGGACTGATGTTTGTTGGCATTCTCTCCTTCAGTGGTCTGATCCAGTGTTGATGTTTGGAACTGGTACGAGTCTTGTTCCTGAATGACTCGTCACATCATGATTTTGAGGCATGGTAGATAGCACAGGATTCTGTATGTTGTCTTTCTCCTATGGTACCATACCACTGAGTTGCTTCAGACAGACTTGTTGCTGTAGCTGAGGTGATGATGATATCAGATGTTGAAAATACCATCCGGATGGTGTTGGATGTTGAGAGCACCATAGTTGATGACATTGTTGGATGTTAAAGCAATACCATATATCTTTGTGGCATTAGATGTTAAGCAATACTGGTATTGTCAGTCAGACATACCACATCTCTTAATAGAAACATAGAACCTGATGGCAGCTAAGAACCGCATAGCCCATCCAGTCTGCCCATGATGACATGAGATGTTCAGAATACCATAATCTTTCTCGAGAAATGGTCATATTTTTATACAGTACATTTTACATAGCAAACATTTTTTGTCTCATGTCATCCAGGGTTTTAAATAATTAATAGTTTTTTTTTCTTGGGCTGATACTAACTGTACAGAAAGTATTTCTATAGATGTTCTAGAAGTGCTGTGTTTGTTAAACACAGTGAGGCAAGAGCTATGCATTTTTACAAAGATTTAGCACTTTTATGAGCAAAATGCTAATCAATTTTTAGAGTTAAATAAAACCCTGTCATCAGACATTAAGATTGCTAAGCTTAATTTTTACATTTCAAGTTTGGAACTTTTGATAAACATGTTTTCTCCTAAAGCAATCAAACTTCCTTAATTCATTACATTTCAACACACATTGGTTTTGCAACAAGAAGCACTTGGGGGCACTAGTGTTTCAGAAACCTCCAGTGAGCAAAATTGGTAATTCTTATAGTAACATAGTAATAGACGGCAGGTAAGGACTGTTAGGCCCACCCAGTCTGCCCGTATTCCCTGCCTGCATTAGCGGCCACTGATCCTACTTGGTCATTGGCTTTAGCCTCTCTCCTTCCCACCTCTAGGGTTCCCTTATGCCTATCCCATGCATATTTGAATCCCCCCACTGTGCTAGCTTCCACTACCTCATGGGGTTTTCTATTCCATGGCATCCACCACCCTTTCTGTGAAGAACAGCTTCCTCACATTCCCCTTTATCCTTCCCCCCAAGTCTTGTATTGTGCCCCCCTCATGCTTGTATATCTCCTATATTGAAAGATGTCACCCACTTGCACTTTGTTTATGCCTTTAAGATACTTAAAGGTTTCTATTGTATCTCTTCGTTCCCGCATCTCTTCCAGTGTATACATATTAAGGTCTTTTAATCACTTCTCAGTTGTGTCGTGGTGCAAGCCGTGCACCATCTTAGTTGCCCTTCTCTGAACTGCCTCCACTCTGGCTATGTCCTTAAGAAGATGCGGCATTCAAAACTGTACACCGGACTCCCAGATGAGGCCTCACTAGCGTTTTGTACAGTGGCATCACCACCTCGCTTCTTCTGCTAGTGATACCCCTTCCTATGCACCCCAACATGCCACTGGCCTTCCCCATAGCCTTTGTACACTGTTTGGCCACCTTTAAGTCATCTGAGATGATTATCCGTAAATCACTTTCTTCCCTGGTAACTGTCAGCAACCCCCCCCCCAAAATCCTGTAACTCTCCACAGGGTTTCTGCACCCCAGGTGCATGATTTTACACTTCTTTGCATTCAATTTTTATTCTCACACTTTGGACCATGTTTCAGCTTTCCTAGGTCCCTTCTCATTTTCTTTCCCCCCTCTGGAGTGTCTACCCTGTGGCAAATCTTGGTGTCATTTGCAAATAGGCAAATTTTTCCCTCCAGCCCTCAGCAATGTCACTAATGAAGATATTAACAAGCATATGTCAATGCCAAATGTTGTCTTGCGGCATTGGTAGTGCAGGAGTTGGAGAGATGCATAATAGGAATGGTAGTGAAGTATTGAATTGACGCCAACCCCAACCCCACCTTGCAGAGACTGACAGGCGTTGGGGTGTGCCTTTGGGTCATCAGCCATAACGCTCACTCCATTTTACCTCACCCTACACTCAGACACAGACAAGTGTTGTGGTGTGCCTTGGGGTCTTCAGACCTTACACTCACCCCATTCCATAAGGAAATACGCTGAGATGGGTGCAGTATAGGAGAATGGGGTGAACTTTAGGGCCGAAGATTCCAAGGCACACCTCGATGCCTGTCACTGGCTGCAGGTTAGGGGTGGGGGTGGAATGGCATGAGCATTACAGCTGATGATCCAAAGTCACACCCCTGACGCCCGTCAGTCTCTACAGGGTGGGGCGCTATGGTTAGAAACCCGAACGCCATGGGCATTGATTAGTATTTTCACTCCAAATTTTCAACATGGGCTTTTTGTGACCCCACCCCATGAAGACTGGCACTATTAGTTCGTTAACCAAAAAGTGATTTTGCACAGCGATTGCACCATTTGGTGCCACTGGTGTGAAAACACATTTCAGGCAGGATATGAAAAATGACAACTGTACTGTTCATGAGAAATAAAATGGCAGTGTTGAAAATCTGGAATGAAATTATGAAAAATTGGTGAAGTCACGAGCATGCGTAGAAACTGCGCAACGCACGCCCGTAACCCAATTACTTGGGGGATATTTTTAACCACATTTTCAACATAAGCATTTTGGGACCTGCCCTGATGAACAGTGGCACTGTGATTTTATTAATTTGTCCTGAAAGTTGATTTCTCACAATGACTGTGCCACTGTGCGCCACAGGTGCGAAAACACATTTCGGGCAGGATGTGAAAAATGTTAGCTGTACTCTTCATAAGGAGGTGTGAAAAAATGGCAATTTTGAAAATCTGGAGTGAAAATATAAAAAATTGTCGAAGTTAAGTGTGCATGGAAACTGTGCAACACACGCTCATAATGATCATTTTTGGAATTCGCTTATCATTTACTTGTGACCCCACCTCATGAACAGTGGCACTGTCATTTCATTAATCACTTCCAAAAGGTGATTCCATGCAATGACTGCGTAATCACCATTCGGGTCCGAGTAACAAGATAACAGTGCATGAGTTCATGAGGTGGGGTCCCAAGAACCCCATGTTGAAAATCTGGTACCAAAATTCCCAAAAATGGCTGTGATAGCCACCTTAGTTGAACCCCCCTTCCCCCATTGCCTGCCATTATAAAGCTTACTGCATTTTGTTCAGTTTCCAATTGGCTTATGAAGAGTTCAGACGTGTTCCCGTGCCACAGAAGATAGCAGCGCCGGCCATTCAGAGGTAAGTATGGGGTGAGGGCGCGGGTTGCAGGGAGGTGGGGTGCACAGAGGGTGGATGCGGGTTGGGGGAGGGGGAGCAGCAGGACGACGAGAGATACCCTTTTTTTTTTTTTTCACAGTTAAGAAAACAAAGGTACATCAGCGACCGTAGAAAGACAAAGGGAGGGAGGGATAGTGAGGCTGAACAGAATGAACGGTGGGTGGGCAGAGGGGGACAGTGAAAAAGCAGGGATACTGAGCGAATATTTCTGCTCAGTATTCACAAAAGAGGAGGGGGAAGTGCCTAATCCAATTAACAGAAGCACTCTTGATAGGGGGGTCGATCCCAGTCCTTTCACAGAAGAAAGGGTTCTGCAAGAACTCCTAAAACTGAAGGTGTACAAGCAATGGGTCCTGATGGAATTCACCCCAGAATTCTAAAAGAATTAAGGAGGAACTAGTGAAACCACTGGCTACTCTTTTAATAAATCATGGGAGGATGGTGTGGTACCCGAGGACTGGAGGAAGGCGGATGTGATTCCCCTTCACAAAAGTGGGACCAAGACAGAGGCAGGAAACTACAGACCTGTCAGTCTGACCTCTGTGGTAGGGAAAGTGATGGAGTCACTTCTGAAGGAAAGAATAGTTGAGTACCTAGAGGTCAGTGGAGCACAGGACCCAAGGCAGCATGGGTTCACAGCGGGAAGGTCATGTCAGACTGAATCTAATAGATTTCTTTGACTGGGTGACCAAAGTAGTAGACCAGGGAGGGCTGTGGACATGGCCTACCTAGACTTTAACAAGGCATTTGACACAGTCCCACAAAGATTAATAGTCAAATTAACCAGCCTTGGAGTGGGTCCCAGGGTGGTAGCCTGAGTAAAACATTGGCTGCACAACAGGACACAGAAGGTAATTGTAAATGGAGTCCACTCTGAAGAAAGAGGGGTTACTAGTGGGGTACCGCAGGGTTCAGTATTGGGTCCAGTCCTTTTTAATGTCTTCATCAGTGTAATTGCAGAGGGACTGGAAGGAAAAGTATGCCTTTTTGCAGATGACACAAAGATCTGCAACAGGGTTGATACACAAGGAGGCGTGGAAAGGATGAAACGGGACTTGGCAAGGTTGGAGGAATGGTCAGAAGTATGGCAGCTAGGATTCAATGTAAAGAAGTGCAAAATAATGTACCTGGGAATCAAGAACCCAAGGGAAGAATACACAGTGGGTGGGGAGGTAGCAACAACAACAACAAAAAAGGAAAGAGACCTGGGGGTAATCATATCGGATGACCTTAAGGTTAACAAGCAATGTGAGAAGGCAGTAGGGAGGACTGGGGGTATACTGGGATGTATAGGGAGAGGCATCAGCAGCAGAAAACAGGAAGTTGTTATCCCTCTGTACAGACAGTTGGTGAGACCCCATCTGGAGTACTGTGTCCAGTTCTGAGACCCTGCCTCCGCAAGGACATAGGATAGAGGTAGTCCAGAGGAGGGCAACTAAATGGTGCAGGGTCTGCAAGAGAAGCCGATGAGGAGAGACTAAAGGAACTTAATATGTATACCCTTGAGGAAAGAAGGGAGAGGGGACATGATAGAAACTTTTAAGTACCTCAGTGGAATCAACAAAGTCCAAGAGGGTAGCATCTTTCAGAAAAGAGACTTGCAAGAACAAGGGACACAATTTAAAGATAGAAGGAGGCGGTTCAGGGGCAATGTGAGGAAGTATTGTTTCACAGAGAGGTAGTGGATGCATGGAACAGCCTTCCTGAGGAGGTTGTGGGGTCTAAAACTGTGGGAGAATTCTTTTTTTTGTTGACCGGTAAGTGCACTAGACAAATCCTGCCTATTTTCAGGCACGACCGGGGAGGGGATAAGATGAATGCCAACTGACCTTGAACCAGATTAAGCTGTTGGTGGTATTTTTAGTGAATGAGGGAAATTTGGACAGGACACCGGGGAAATTTCCCTACTCTTTTCGAGAAGTGCCATGGGATCTTTAACATCCACCTGAACTACCACCAATCCAGGCAGATGGGACCTCTGTTTAATGTCTCATCCGAAAGACGGCACCTCAGAAGTGCAGCACCCCTCTCATGCTGCACTACAGTATCAGTAATGGGATATTAACCCAAGTGCCAGATGTGGGAACTGAACCCACAGCCATCTGGTCTCCTGGCCTCAGAGATGAGTGTGCTACCTACTGAGCCACTGACACTAATCTGTTGGTTAACTAGGATCTGCGGCCTATCCTGTAGGTAGGGAAATGGGCAGACTAGATAGGCCTAGCGGTCCTTATCTGCCGTCAAAGTCTATGTTTCTATGTAAAGAAGCCAGACTTCAGACTGTTTTCTTTATTCACAGGTTAAAAAAAATGATTTCGGGCACACTAGGGTGGGCTCACAGTGTGCCACGAATTTGGGGGTGACATGATGCTAATGGGGATTGGGCAGCCCCTGCCGGCAAAGAAAGTGTGTGTGTGTTGGGGGGTGAATATGATGCCGACGGGATTGGGCCCCTTTGGCAAATAAATAGAACTTGGGGATGCTGACACAGGGATTAGGCATCCCTGATGTTGCTTTGTGGGGATTGTGTGTCTCTTTTTTTTTTTTTCACAGGTAAAAACAAATCAGACTTCAGACTGTTTTCTTTATTTACGGTAAAAAAAAATGATTTCAGGCACACTGGGGTGGGCCCAGGGACGGACATGATGCCGACTGGGATTGGGCAGCCCTGTCAGCAAAAAGTGTGTGTGTGTGTGTGGGGCATGATGCCAACGGAGATTGGACCTATGTCAGCGAACAAATTGAACTGGGGGGGCATGCCGACACGGGATTAGGCATCCCGATGTTGGCTTTGTGGGATTAGGTGTGGCGGGCGGCAGGAGCCGCCATATTTAGTGGAATGTTTCACCAGGAAAGGCATGTAACGGAGCCTTGTCATCTGACGTGCCAGTGAGGAAACTGCACCTCATTGGAGCGGCAGATTTCTTTCAACTCCGTGGCTGTCTCTGAAACTGCTGTCATCGCCAGCATGCTTGCTAATTGGTGGCAGAGGACGCACCCACTAAGCATTCCCTGCATTCACCACAACAGTGACACACCTCTGAATGTGCTACTGTGGCAAGATGTTGCTTGTGCGTGCACATAAGGCAACATAAAAAGTACTGGCCCCAGGACTGATCCTTGAGGTATCCCACTAGTCACCCCCTTTCTTCTGGTTGGATTAGATTTAACCTTCACCATCTGCTTTTTGTCCCTTGACAAGTTTCTAACCCACTTCTCCCCTTTGTGGCCCACCCCCAGGCTACCCAACTTGATTACCAGTTTTCTGTGTGGAATGGTGTTGAGGGCCTTGCTGAAATCGAGGTAGGTGATATCTCCGCCCCCCCCAATCCACCTCCTTTGTTCCCCAGTCAAAAACGTCTATCAGATTTGTTTGACATAACCTTCCTGTTGTGAATCCATGCTACCTCAAATCCTGTGCTCCGCTGGATTCCAGGTGTTCCACAGTCTTTTCTTTAAGCAGTACCTTCATAATCTTGCCCACTATTGAGGTGAGGCTGACCAGCCTATAGATTCCTGCTTCCTCCCTGCTTGCACTCTTGTGAAGAGGGACTACATGTGCCCTCTTCCAGTCCTCTGGAACCACTCCTGTATTGAGCGATTCACAGGGCTGCCAGCGGTGCTGCTAGCACCATCCGTAGTTCCTTTAATATCCTGGGGTGTATACCATCTGGTCCCATTTGTTTGTCCACCCTCAGTACTCTCTGTTCTGTAAATGAACGGGTGCTCACCTCCCTTCCCCTGTGTTTCTAATGCCTAGTTGTGGCCCCTGTCCCTTTCCCTCTTCAATGAATACTGAACAGAAGTATTTATTCAGTACTGATACTTTTTCTAGGTCTCCCTCCACACACACCCCTTCCTTCCCTCTGATCCTTACATTCCCACTCCTGACCTTCCTTCTTTCACTAATGTATCTTTAGAATAGCTTGTCCCCTTTCTTTATCGTCTGTGCTGATCTTTCCTCTGTTTGTGTCTTTGTGCTCCTAACTGCTTTCCCTGCTTCCCTCTGTCTGTCTAGGTACACCACCCTATCCTTATCCTTCTGTGACTCCTTTTATATTCTGAAGGCAGACTTTTTGACCCTCACTTTCTCTGCCACCTCCTTTGAGAACCATAGTGGTTTGTTCCTTCTCGTGCCGTTGTTTTTCAACCTAATGCATATGATTTTTCACCTCCACTATTGGCTTCTTTTTGGTGTGCCCACTGCTCCTCAACCCCCCTCTTGCCTCCTTCCCTGCCAGGGTTTCTTTGATGCCTATCCCCATCCTAACAAAGTCTACCCTCATGAAATCCAGGACCCTCGCCTTTGTGTGGCTTGACTGTGACACTGTACCAATATTAAGCTGCACTGTGTGGTGGTCGCTGGACCCCAGGTGATCATCCACCCGGACTTCTGTGATTCTGTCTCCACTGGGGAATACAAGGTCCAGAATTGCCTTGCCACTGGTGGGGCCCCAGCACTAACTGCTTGAGGCCTGCCCCCTGCAAGAATTTCATGATGTCTCTGCTCCTACCTGTGGCAGCCACTGGGATGGTCCAGTTCATGTCTGGCATATTAAAATTGCCCAGCAGCAATACCTCCCCCTTGGCTGCCATCCCATGTATTTCTTCCACTGTTGCCCCAACTGTGCCCCCCCCCATGCTTGAGGCCTGTAGATCACTCCTGTGTGAATTGCTGTGCCACTGCCTGGCTCAAGGGTGGCCCACAGTGCCTTGTTCTCCCCCTGCCTACCATGTACTGCTGTTGTTTTTATACCTTCCCTGACATAAAGACCCCCCCCCTTTTTTTTACCCTCCCTATTCCTCCTGAATAGAGCATACCATGGTACATTTACCTCCCAGTCATAGTTTCCAGTGTACCATGTTTCGGTAATTGCTACTATGTCCAGGTCTGCCTTTGCCATCAAGGTCACAAGGTCTGGGATTTTATTTTCCAGACTGCAGGCTTTTGTATACATGGATCTCCATGTTTTGCTGCCCGTCCCCCTTGTATTTACGCTTTTGCCCTCCTGTCCCCTCTTTCCAACTCTGATTTTTAGTCTTTTGCTGCCTCCCAACCTCTGACATACTCCTTATGAGTTCAGGTACGTCTGTCAACAACTTTTCCTCCTGATCCACCCTGCTGGATTCTCTGACCTGTGGGAGTGAGCTGTTTAAGTCTTCCTGCTCCCATCTGCCTCCTCCGCCCCTGGCTAGTTTAAATGCTTACCAGGGAAGCATTTAAACCATTCACTGAGGACAGCCATCCCCTCCCTGGACAATTGAAGGCCATCGCCCTTGTGCAGGCCCATATCGCTCCAGGTGGGTCCCCAATGAAGCCAAAACCCTTTTCTCTGCACCAGCCAAGTGACGAACTTTCTGATATGGAAATTCCTAGCCCTCCCTCCTGCCATGGACTGGAAGCACCTCCGAGAATGTTACAGAGCCTGCTGAGTCCCCAAGGTGCCTACCTAACACCCTGAAGACCTCCTGCCCTATGCTTGACTCTTCCCTAGCTAGGTCATTTGTCCCCAGATGGACAGTGACTTCCAGTCCCTCCCTCCTTGCTACCACTGTAGCGATCCTCTGGATTCATCCCCCTGCCTTCCAAGCTTGCCTCCTGCAAGACACTTAACCTCCCTCTTCATCCCACTACCTGTGCCCAGATCCATTCCCTGGACTGTTGAGTCCCTCACCAGGAGTAGCTTCCTCATCCTTTGGGGTCCTCTACCTCCCACCCCTAGGTCTCCCTCTGGAGGACCCGCTCATCCTCCCTGGTCATGACCTCATGTTCCCTTGTGGGACTTGCCTGCTTCTCCAGGACAGCATAGGAATTTCCATATTTGGTCGGATGGGGAATGTGCCTCTGACCTCCCCTCCCTCAACCCACCATAGTCCAGTCAGCCCTCTGCCCAGGCATCCATGTTGGTAGTGGCTGCGGACATGGTGGCCTCTGGGGGGGTTCAAATATTGCCAGTACTCCAGCCAATTTGGCCCAGAGACTGGCAACCTCTGCCCTCAGCCCAGAGAGGTACCTGCATATGAGGCAGCACCGTGGTACCCAGAACGTCCTCTTAAAGACTGCTGCCCCACACCCACTGCACTGCACCACTCCCTGCATCTTTCCCTACTGTTTTTGCCAATGACCCCTCCTTCAAATCTATTTAAACCTTCCTGCTGCTATAGTAGATTCCTTTCTCTCTCTCTCTCTCTCTCTCTCTCTCTCTTCCCCTCTTCTGTCTTACTAACTACTACGTTTGTACTGTCCTACTGAAAGAGATGCCCACTGAATTGCTGTCAGTATATCAGAGATGCTTCTTTATCTAACTGTGCTTAGCCCAGATTCCCTGTGCTCGCAGGAAGGTGTGGCCTTTTGATGTCTGTAGATGGATGAACCCTTGGGTGGTGGGATGGGGAGGGTGCGAGTTTTACTCCTCTGCTGTGCTGTCTTGAAAACAGTCAACTTCTGCTGCTGCTGCTGCTGATCTGCAGAAAAATAAAGCAAACCAACAGAGAAGTATAGCTCCTGAAAGAAACAAAAGTGGACTGCTGCCTTCAGCGTTCCCTGCTCCTCTGCTGCTTGTTCACTCTTCCGAGTGGCTGCAAGTTAAAAGATTAGTAATACAGTAAATCACAAACCCTGCAAGTAGAGAAAGGGTACAGTTACTTCCCGGGTTCCTTGCCTTTTGCTCAGTCCCCGCTCCTCCAGCAAGTTGAAACTCTGCAATTTAAAGTTAAATCAGTAAATCCAAAACTTGAGCCCTGTGTCCTCTGACCCGCTACCCCTCACCCGCGGCCAGTATTAAGGACTGCGGAGCAAGCTGCTTACAGCGCTATTTAAGGTCCTTTGTCCTCTTTAATTTTGGCAGCCTTTTTCACTGCAATTCAACTGGCTGCCTTCTTTTGCCTTTGTGCTCCTGTGTAGTCCCATTCACTGCAAGCGTCCCCTCTGCTGTGCTGCCCTCACCCATGGCCAGTATTAAGGACTGTGATGCATTTGTTTACGCACATTCAATGCCACCTATATGGGCTATTCTTAAAATTCAGAATGACATATTTATCCTCACAGTAGACATAGTTAAAACAAGCATATCTCTCTGTATCCTTGAACTGCAGAAATTATATGAAAAAGCTTGCAGAAAAACTTAACCGGCATTTCCGACCTACCAGAATGACTAGCTGGCCAGGTTCATACTTTAGGTTCAGATATGTGACCCTATATCGCCCACATTTGCCCTCTCTTGGGATTGTTAAGATGGTTAAATCATCTTCACAATTACGACTAACTACAATCAATACAAATTTGATATTAACAACATGTATTACTGAGAAAAGTTATTAGACAGTTTCAGACTTGCAACATGTAACATCAGTTCCACTTTAACCATCTTGAATTTTTTCTCTACCTTTCTCTGACTGACCCATGAAGACAGGTGACATGCAAGTTTTAGACTTTTTGTTTTAGTGCAGGTGATGCTTTACTAGGCCTGTCACTTGCATTTTCATCTAAGATAAAGCACAAAGGAATACTTTCAGTATTTAACATTAGCATAGTGTGGAAAGGCACCATGGCAGAAAATAAACTAAAAAAATAAAATAAAAATCTATCTTACTTCGAGAGGGCTCTTGCAATACTGTAGGTAATTACTTATAGCACTGCACTCCCTGGCATCAGGACCACATGGAAACTTTTGCTAGCAGTGTCTGATGGGGACCACCCACTTGACGTCACGTGATGGACATCAGTGTGACACTATATAGTGAGCAGTCCCCATGTCCGCCCTCCAGTTCTTTTCTGCCATTGACCTGTGCACATTGGACCTTTCTGGAGCTCGTTGCAGCAGTTCGATCGCCTTCACTTAGGATTAAGTATCCATTTTTCCTTTTCTTATTTTTCCTACAGTAAAAATTTTGTGTGTCATCTTCATCGATGGAATCACATAAGAACAAGTGCAATTTGTGCGGCGTCCAGCTACTGCACAATGAGCAGCATACCCTCTGCCTCTTCTGCTTGGGCCCATAACGTCGAGGAGTGTGAGGCCTCTGCCCAGTTCAACCAGGCCACACGGAAAAGGCGCCAACAGTCCCTCGAAACCCACCTACTCAAGCTGCAAATGGCTTTAATGGAAAAGGAGCTGAAAAACATTAGGAGTGTCTCCTCCCCAACTGACTCCCATAAGAAGAAGAAGAGGGATAAGGAAAAGCATTAGGACTGGGAGCAGTCCCCCTCTCCGCCGAAGCTGCCTGTGGGCTCTTTGGCAGAGAAACAGCCCTCTTCCTCTAGGAAGACGAGTGCTGCGGCCAGACCTGCACTCCTGCCTAAAGAGCAGGCTTCAGCCCCCCCAACCCCGCCACTGGTTACAGTGGCTGTGGGTGCCTCAGATTCTTCTGAGGCTGCTGCTGCACTTAGGCCCATTACTACCCGGGCTGTAAGTCAGCTGGTGCAGCCAGTGAGCCGCTTGTCGGACCTTCTGATGCACGCCTGGCCGGGGTTGATAAGGCAGTCACTGGACCCTTCAACGATCGCATGACCATCGCGCATCCGTCAGACACGCTTGGCAGGTTCTGACGACGCGCAGTCAACATCAGACCCAGCTCAGCTGAGGGCAAGGGTTGCCCCGGGGCTCTTCTCACAGTGAGCCCCCCATCTCCTCCTCCGCTGGAGCTTCCTCTGGTATCCCCAGGTCTGCAGGACCCGACAGACGGAGACCTTCCGTCAGGTATACCTGACGATAGAGCACCCACTGGATGGCCAGCAGCTCTGCCGCCCCTGTCTCGGATACTGGACCCCATGCCTCCCCAGCACCCGTCGGCTCCTTTACGAACACCAAGGCTGTCTTCAGGGCACTGTCCATTGGGGCCCCCATCAGGATTACCTCCTGCAGGGCCACCGTTGGGTCATCCGCCTCCGGACCCTTCACCTGGGTTCCACCTGGCAGGACTGCTGGCAGGTCTCCTACCACCTTCTGGCTATCCCCTGTCGGGGACTACATCAGGCTATCATCCGTCAGGGTTGCCATCGGGCTATCCTCGATTAGGGCTGCCATCAGGCTACCCCCATCGGGGCTTCCATCAGGCTACAATCCGGGTCCACCTACAGGGTTTCTGCCATCTGGCTACCCTCTGTCAGGCCCAACGTTGGATCATTTTTCCACGGGTTATTTGTTTTTAATTTTTTTATTTTAGTCTTTGGTAACCAGGTAAGGCCCACTAGGCACAAGTGCCTGATTTCAGGGGTGACCTGGGAGCACTGGGCGGTTAAGTGACTTGCTCAGAGTCACACAGTATGCAAATGGAGGTTGTGAGAATCAAACCAAGGTCTGGTCTGCTGGATGTACCAAGCTTGTTCACAGCTCGTTACTCTAACCTCTAGGCTGTACTGCCAGCCCTAATTTTTAATATATACGGTCTCTATGGTTGTAGCACATTCATGACATGGCTTGATGTAATTCTGATGTGGTGTGTTGGAGGAAAAGGCTACTGCCATCCACAGCAGGTAACAGCAAGAGGCAGTAGCCTACAAAGACAGGATGTCACCAAACAATTCCAGGATTCTCCAAGTAATCTGTTGATGACCTCAACAATTTCTACCCGAGGTACCCTGGTGGCCAATTGCTTCTTTTTCATGTGCTGGGATATGCCCACCATTACTCTGCTTCGGGCTTCTTGTCACAAAGTCTACATACCGCCAGATCAGGCTATCATGCCTATCACCCACCATCTTCTCCCACTCTTCCTCCTCCTCTAGCTCAACCTCAGGTGGATTTCAGGGAGATATTGCAATCCTGGTGGTCCAAGACAATATCCCAGTTGGTCTTGGAACCGGAAGTAGGCATCCTCAACCCTCGAGTGAAGGGCGTCCAGGGCAGACCTCTAGGGTGCCCTCGCTGGTAACCTGTCGTGCCTCGACATCAGGCCTGACGTCAGGCTCTTCACAGACTTTAACGTCAGAGGTTGTCCATTTGGATTCAGGTTTTGTACTTCCGGACCAGAAACATGCAGATTTCGGTGATTCAGATTCAGTGTCATCCTCTCAGGGTTCAGGATTTGAGCCCCTCCCCCCCGAGGAGCCGGTCCGGAGGGAGTCTCCCAAGCCACCTCCTGAGGATCCATCTTTCGTGGACCTTTTAAGGCAGATCTCAGAGGCACAAGGTTGGATGTCTGATACTCAGGACCCAAAGCATCAGAGGTTAGCTGAACATCTAGACTTCCCCGAAACAAGTCCAGTTCTTACTCCCCCATGGCTGCAACCTCACTAGGATTTGTCGTCCACCATCTGGCAAAGGCGCTCCTCTATCCTGACAATGGCAAAAAAGGCTGACTGGGTATACAGGACACCAGAAGGTAAAGATCACCTCAGCGTGCATCCTAAGGCTGACTCGGTGGTCATTACTGCGGCCTGTGACAGATCCGTCAAGCCTGAAGCACCTCAGCACCTTTCCTCCCAACAAGAAATCCATACAATTGGACCAGTTTGAGAAAACATTTTACTCATCCTCTACACTAGCTATTCACTCACTCAACTATGTGGTGCATATGCTAGTGTATCAAAAATCCTTATTCTGCCCTCCCAGGTTCTAAAGTTTGGACTTCCCTCCTGACTGATGTTATTCCTATGTGGGAGTCAGGTCTGGAAAGACTTGCATAGATATTTTACCCAAGACAGGCATATACTTATTCAGTATCATATTTTAAATAATATGTATTATACACCTGTCAAGGCTGCCAGACTGGGTAGACTCCCTGTGGCAATCTGTACCAGATGTGGTACATCTGAAGGGAATCTGACTCACATTTTTTGGCATTGTAACAAGGTGGCACCACTTTGGAATACAATTCAATCCAACCTAGACCCTCTACTGGGATTAGGGGACTTGTTTTCTATAGAGATATGTATCCTTGGGATGTTTTCGACCATTAAGATTAAGGAGCGTAGATTTCACATGGCCTTCATTTCCATTGTGGTCAAAAGATTGGTTCTTAAGCATTGGGTGGACCAATTGGTCATAACATACGAGGAATGATTGAAAGAAATGTCACTTTGTTTCAATGCCGAGAGGTTGATAGCCAGTTCCCGGAATTGTATGGATGTATTTAATCGCAAATGGGGTAAATTATATGTCTTATATTTGAATTGAGATATTGAAAATGCATGTCCCTGCTTATTTCAGTTGGTCTTTATTTACTTTTGGCAGTTGTTAACTGCTGGTTTCTAATTCTCGATTCTCTTTGTCTTGTTATGTATATTAGGCACACTCCAGGGGGAAGGTGGTTTTGTAGGGGTTTTGGTATTGTTATTTTGGTTTTATTTGATCCAGAGACAGGCTGGAGTTTGTTATCCCTTGTCTATTTTGGCTAGTATTCCTGCATGATTAGCCTTGAAGTCTTCTTACTAGTTATGTGTTATGATTAAAACAATAAAGATGTTGAATTTCAAAAAAAAAAAAATCCTTACTCTGCCAGCTGAATACAGTAGTTGAGGCCCTACCGGACTCAGAAGCTAAGTCCACCTTGGCTAATACCCTTAGGTCTGCTAAGGTGGCCGGACATCATTCTCTAAGAGCCACCTATGATGCGGTGGATTCCTCTGCTAGAGGCATGGCCACAGCAGTTAGCCTATGCAGATTCTCTTGGCTAAGAGTTTCTGGTCTAGCCCCTGATGTGCAGGCGACTATTCAGGATGCCCCCTTCATGGGCTCTGTCTTGTTTGGTGGAGATGCCCAGGACATTATTACGAGCCTTCAGGATAAAGGCATTGCCCTTCAGTCGGTACACACTATGTACTGTCCGAAATCTCAGCCTAGACATCCCTTTCATTGGCAAACTAGGCGTTGGATGAAAGCACAGCAGAATCCCAGGCGTCAGTTCAAACGCAGGGCTCCCAGCACTGTGCCACCGCTCCAGCCAAAACTCAGAGGGCTTCAGGGGCGGTGCTCCCTAATCCCCCCACTCCTGACTCACTGCCCACCCTTCCTCCTCCTTGTCTTCTGGAGGAACAGGTGGGCGGAAGATATGCAAGGCATCTGGGAGGCTGGAAGTCCCATCACCACTGATGCCTAGGTACTTCAGCTAATAAAGCTTGGTCACACTTTAGAGTTTCGCGCAACAAAAAAAAAAGCAATCCTCCGCAGTTTTCCCACTACCCAAAGGTGCACATCCCTCAGCTAAGGGAGGAGATTATGGCTCTTCTTCATAAAGAAGCCATAGAGCCTGTGCCGGCAAATCAGATAGGCAAGAGATTTTACTTTCACTTCTTTCTGGTTCCAGAGAAGGCAAGGTATCTGTGCCCAATCCTAGACCTCAGTACCTTAAACTTCTTCACAGAATAGAAGATATTTCAGATACTGACACTACAAAGTCTACTGCCTCTACTGTCCCAAGGGCAGTGGCTTTGTGCCCTGGACATGCTGGATGCATACTTGCACATCCTTGTCTTCTGTCCTCATCACAGATTCCTCAGGTTCTCTTTCCAAGGGGAGCATTAGCAATTCAAACCCTCTTTTTCATTATTTATTTGAGTTTTGATAACCAGGTACGTCCACTGAGACAATTACAGTCCCTTTTTCAAGGTCGACCTGGAAGAGCAGCAGCATACAATACAGTACAGTGTAAACAAAGGAAATTCAATGACAGTGACAATCAGAATTAACATACAGCAGATAGAAGACAAAAAATGTAAGAGTAACAGTGTATAAACAGTTTGCAAAAATAGTTATGTACACATCAGCAAAAACATATTGAAGTTCATTTATGATAGAGCATGAGCTGAGATAGTATAAATATAACATGTAATGAAAAAATAGATATTTACACCTAGGTAATTACAGGTTACAGAACAGTATCAGGATGACCAGAATCGGGCAAATTAAAGGCAGGAAAAACGTCAGCGGAAGCAGGAGCATGACACAGGGGCTGAAAGAGAGAGGTGAACAGGTAAGATTGGAATAGAGAGAGTGAGGAACAAGACAGGATGGAAGGAGGAAGCGAGTTCCAGTCTGATATCACTGCATAGGCAAAGGACCTGCAGGCAATGGTTAGCCACAGGTTTGGTAGAACAGGGAGGGAGAGAGAGGCAGAGCGAAGGGCACAAGGTGCAAGCTTAAGCTGAATCAGTTCACTGAGACATGGAGATGTGGCAATGTGGACAAACTTATACATGAGACACGTGGAGTGGTACTTTAATTTGGCTTCATATGTTAACTAACCCAGCAAGGAGAGGACATCACAGTGGTGCGCTCGGGAATTAGCCCCTAATGCAAACCTTCCAATCCTATAATAAGCCTGAGTAAGAAGAGACAAGGAGTAGGAACTGGTAGAGAGTAGCAAAGGAGCTCAATAAGTTAGGAGGGGAAGAAGGGATGAGGAGGCAATCTTAAGACAGGAGTTGGAGGTAAGATAAGGATGAATACAATAGAGGAGTCCAAGTTTCTGGTTAAAGGACTTAATCAAGTTAGAGAAATGAGTGTTAAAGGAAAAAGCTGTGTCCAAAGTGAAATCTGGGTACTTGAAGGAATAGACAGACTCAAGGGTTTCACAATTATAGGAAGAGATGCTTAGGGGTGGTGGCAGAGGTTTTGAGGGAGTGCGGCGGGAGAAAAGCACACATTTGTTTTTTTTTTTTCACGTTGAGAACAAGATGTTTACTGATGAACCAGTGTTCAAGGATTGTGAAGTCAGAGGCAAGTTCACTACTGATAAGATCAATGTCTGGAGAGGACCGGTAAATGATGGCGTCATCAGTGTTGTAAAGATGAACCAATGCCCCTCCACAGAATCTGGGTAGGTCATTCATGAAGAGTGAGAACAATATAGGACCCAGGATAGATCCCTATGGAATGCCATGAGTAATGGGCCTAAGATTGGAGAGTGAACCTTCCCACTTAACTCTTTGGCCTGTCCTCCACTCCACGGGTTTTTACCAGATGCCTAGCAGTGGTGGCAGGGGCCCTGAGGAGTCGGAGGACACTATGTCTCCTCCTACCTCAATGATTGGCTACTGGCAGCCCTGTCGAAGGAGGAGTTGGAGGCTTCCCTATCAGCTACCCTACACCTTTTTGAGTGACTGAGTATTACGGTCAGCTGCCCCAAATCTCAGCTCGCTCTTTCTCAGCACCTGCAATTTATTGAGGTGGTCCTGGACATGGTACAGGGTATGGCCTTCCTCCTCCTGGACAGGGCAGAAGAAGGCCCAGCTGGTATCCTTCATCAGACATGTTCTGGCCAGGGCGGTCCTTCGCCTCCTTGGCCTCATGGCAGCTCCTATGGTTCCTTTGGCCAGACTCCACATGCATATCTCGCAGTGGACTCTCAGGACACAATGGTATCAGAGAACGGATGACTTAGGCAGTGAGGTCCTAGTCTCCAGCAGGATGCAGAGGGATCTGCAGTGGTAGCAGAACTCTGATAACCTCACACGGGGAGTTCCTTTCCAGGCCTCTCCTTATTCCCAAATCTTGACCACGGATGCATCAGGAATGGGGTGGGATGCCCATCTGGGGAAACCACAGGACCCAGGGCCTGTGGTCACCTGCAGAACTACACTTGCACATAAATGTGCTAGAAATGAGAGCAGTTCTGTATGCTCTTCAGGCATTTCAGAACATGTTTCAGCAGGATACTTTGCTGATTCAGTCAGTCAACATGTGTGTAGTATGGTACATTATATAATGGCAAGAAAAATCCTATGACTCTGATTGGCTACTGACCCCTAGAGACAGTAATGATATTAGACAATATTACTGTATCTAGGGCAGACACAAATATGACCACAGCACACTTAAAGATACCCGTCCCTGCTGCACTACCCTGGTGACGACACGGCTTCACATGCCCGCGGTAGCAAAACAAATTGTGAAACTGCAGTCTCCACTATTAAAAAATCAACATGTAAAACCCCGTAAGTGTTGCAGCCTTTTCGCTTTCTCCAATGTCCTTCTCTTGTACCTTGACCCACCCCACCCATCCGGACAAGAACACACAGTCCTGCATATCAGGCTTATTTTCCTATTCGTTTCTTCTCCCGGTACATGCCAGTAGTACTGGAAGAACCAGAAGGACAAACAAACAACTGCTGCTTCTAAATCAAAGAGACGAGCGGTGACACAGCTTTAGTTTCAAAATGCCGTTCACTGTTCGTGACTGCCTCAGCGTGCGCTCCCTTCTTTGCTTGCTATCAGAACTGTCACTGATCTTCTCCCGGTACATGCCAGTAGTACTAGGAGAACCAGGAGGACAGACAAACAACTGCTGCTTCTAGAAATGGAAGGGAATGAGCGATGCTGACGGTGACAACAGCTTTAGTTCAAAATGCGCTTCACTGTTAGTGACTTCTTCCCTCACCGCAGCTCCTTCCTTTGCTCGCTATTAGAACTATCACAGAAACCAGCACAACTAAAGTATATGGGCACAGTAATTGTGTGAGTATCGTGGGGGAGGGTGTGACAGAGACACCTATACAAAAATAAACGCTCAGCGCCTACAAGGAACATATAGGGGCTGGGGAGCATGCAGCACCAGCACCACCTACTGGGGGCTACTTTTCCTTGTTTCACCATATATGCCTCTCACAGGGGAAAAAAAGATAAAAAAATGTAATAAAAACACACTTCTTAAAACTATTTTTTTATTTTTTCACAACAAGCCATTGTATAATAACAATAAGGCACTCCATGGTGTGTGTTACTGTGTAATGTCACTCCTGGGGTAGCAGAAGCACTCTGCTTCGCCTCATGCTTCAACCCACCCCAGTAGTAATGTTATTACACAATAACACACACCCTGTCATGCCTTATTGCTTAATCAACAAGCAGGGGGGCACGCGCTTGTATTCTCTTTGAAGGGAAGCGATGTGGGTCTGGAATTGGGCTGTTCTGCACAAGATTTGCCTCCTGGCAGTTCACATTCCAGGTGAACAGAAAGTTCTCGCAGACAATCTCAGCCACACCAGGGTAAGAGTGCATGAATGGGAGCTAAAACAGGAGGTAGTAGACCACATCTTCGACCTTTGGGATTGTCCTGATGTGGATCTTTTCGCTGCCCAATCAAATGCAAAAGTTCCTAAGTTTTGCTCGCTCGATCACGTGCATGATGCTTTCTGGTAAGAAGCACTGTCACTTTGTTGGACAGGGATGTTTCTGTACACTTTCTCTCCCTTTCCAGTTTTACAGAGAGTGCTGATCAAGCTACAAACAGAAGGAGCCCGAATGATTCTGATAGCTCCATTTTGGCCTCGACAAATCTGGCTTCTGCTGCTTCAGCAGCTGGCAGCAGCACCCCCAGTCCCTCTACCACTTTGTCACGATCTCCTGACCCGGGAAAGGGTCACGCGGGTCCATCCAGGGCTGAAATCCCTTCATCTACATGTGTGGCTCCTCAAGACATAATCGCTTCCAGGTTGAGAGTTTCCTCCAGGGTAGCTCAAGTTTTGGTAGAGGCCAGAAAGCCTTCTACCAGAACTACATATGCCATGAAGTGGAAGCATTTCTCCATTTGGGCCACCTCGAAGGGTTGGGACCCTTCTTCGTGTCCCATTCCTCAGGTCATGGAGTATCTTCTTCACCTTTCAGACTTGGACTTGAGCTATTCCTCACTGAAGGTGCAGCTGGTGGCCATCTCTGCCTACCATATTTTACTGGAGGGCAAGTCTGGCTCAGTTGGAGGTATCAGAAACCTTCCAAAAAGGAATCCTGCACCTGAAACTCTCGGTGCATAACCCCACTCCACCGTGGGACCTTAATTTTATTTTGGAAAAATTGACCTTGCCTCTTTTTGGACCAGCAAGCACTTGTGAAATGCGTTTTTTGTCCTGGAAAATGCTCTTTTTGGTTGTGGTTACTTTGGCTTGAAGAATTTCCGAGCTTTAGGCCCTAACGTGTAAGGAGCCTTCTTTGATTTTCCACAGAGACCGGGTGGCTCTGTGTGCTTAACCCTAAATTTCTGCCGAATGATGTTTCAGAAACCACCTTGAATCAGTCTCTTCAGTTGTCGGTATATTACCCTGAGCATTCTAATCAGGGGAAGGCGATTCTGCATACGTTAGATGTTCACAGAATTTTAAGTTAGTACACAAACAGGACAAAAGATGTCCGAAAATCGGACCAGCTTTTTGTTTCTTTTGCACCAAAGAGAGAGGGTGTGACAGTTTCCAAACAATGCCTTTCCAAATGGCTGGCTAACTGCATTTGTTTTTGTTACCAGAAGTATGGTAAGGTCCTTCCAGGACAGGTTAAAGGACGCTCTACCAGGGATATGGCTGTCTCGACAGCCTGTTTCAGGAATGTATCTGCCACAGAGATTTGTGCAGCTGCTACATGGAGTTCTGTCCACACTTATACAAGACATTACAGTTTGGACATTGCCTCTAGGCGCAGGGCTGGTTTCAGACTAGCAGTCCTTCAGGGATTCCTGTTCTAGGTTTTAGGCTAATTTTTTAGTCAGTCGGTTTCTGCTTCCCGTAAGTTTCTTTTTCTGTCCCTCAGATTTTACTGCTTGGGACTCGATCCTATAAGTAATTACCTACTGCAAGAGCCATCTCGAAGTAAGATAGTACAGTTACGTAAGAACTTACTGTAACAGTAGATCTTTGAGAGAGGCTCTTGCAGTATGTAACCTTTTTCCTTCCCTCCTTCCCCCTTTTTTAGTCCTTAACTCCTTTTCCTTTTAGCCTTTTCACGAGTTCAGGAGCCTTTTTCCCATTCCCCTGTCATGACGTTTAGAGGGTCTCCAGCGGAAGAACTGGAGGGCAGATGTGGGGACCGCCCACTATATAGTGTCACGCTGACACACGTCATGTGATGTCAGGTGAGCGGTTCCCCGTCAGATACTGCTAGCAAAAGTTTCTGTATGGTCCTGATGCCAGGGGGTGCAGTTCTATAAGTAATTACCTACTGCAAGAGCCTCTCTCGAAGATCTTCTGTTAGTTATTTATTTTATTTATTTGAACATCAGTTTACAACCTTTGAGCCAGAGGCTCATTTCCAAAGGTACCTCATCACATTGAGAACAAATACATATATATATATTACAGGCTCATTGTTACATCACAGAGTTTCAAATTGTAATAAAATGACAAACCAATTAAATTGACAACCATGTATATTTAATACTATTTGTGGAGTTAAGGAACCATTCTAGTTACAGTGGTGCCGCTCATGCGAGCTTTGTCAGTGTGTGGTGAACTAAGTCACAGCTAGTGACAGGTGCAATTGCGTGCGTTAAATAGCTGGTTCCGCAGTGCGGTTTTGAAGGTGGAGACAATAGTGGTGTCAGAGATGGCTGGTGGGAGTGCGTTAAACCAGGCTGGGGCTCTATAACAGAAGGATCTCTGTCCATGGCTTGTCCTGGATCTAGGGATCAGAAGGGTGATTTTGCAGGAGGTTCGGGTATTAACCAAGGGTTTGGTTTGGTGGATGGAAGCTGTCAGCCCGGAGGGGGATAGCCTGAGAAGGGTTTTTTTCGTAATGAGGCTGGTTTGGTATTGAAGTCGCTTGTCCAGATTTAGTAGCCTTGCCAAGTCATATAGCTGACATGTGTGAGTGAGCCTGGGGGCCCCTGCAATAAGCCTACACACCTTATTCAGGACAATGCGGATTTTGTTGAGGGTGGTCGAGTCAGCTGCACCGTAAACAGGTAGGCCGTAGTCCACCAGGGACAGCATCGAGGATGTAACTACTAGTCGGAGTCAACGGGGGGGGAGACAGTTTTTATAGTGGTAGAGGATACCTAACCGCACATTAGTAGCAGAGGCAAGTGCCTCAATATGGGTGTGGAAGGAGAGGGCAGTGTCGAAGCTGATCCCAAGGTACTTGTACGAGCGGACTAGTTCAAGGGGTTGCTTGGAGCTGGGGAAGGTGTGTAGTGGGAAGTTACTGGCTTTGTTTTGGGGGTGGGCAGAGAGCATTGATTTGGTTTTTTGAGATTGATGACAAGTCGGTGCTCTTTGAACCAGGTTTCTGCATCATTGGAGGCGAGTTGTAGGGAGTCCTGGAGGGCGTTGGGGTTGCGGTGGGTGGCAAAGAGGACGGCATCATCTGCATACAACAGAAGTTACGGAAAGTTCTTGCATAACTGTACATTTTCTGGGTACTTTGTGTACATGTGCTCTGCCTTACTTAAGGGCTTTGCTAAATTACGCTATAACTAGTAATTTCTTGCACCATTAACACAGAACTATACTAACACAGTGGTCAGTGTGACTTATTTCATGGTGTAACTGCATACCCTCCTGGGGTAAGTAGCCAAAGTGCCTGAGCAAACCTTGACTGTAATTTTACAGCAGTGACCAGCTCACCAGTTCTGGACCTTAGTTCCATGGCTGACCTTTGTTCATCACATAGTCAGTGTTGTAATACCCGTGCACTTGTCAGTAAACTGTAAACTGACAGTGGTGGTTGGCAGAACCCTGAAATTATGCAACTGTCTGGTAGGAGTTCTGGGATTCAGGAAGGCCTGGACCAATATTGCCTTGAGGACAGAAGTCCTCTGGACCTATCTAAAGGTCTGAGTAGTTACCCTCTCCTAGCAGCATGGACTTCCAGTCAGAGGGCAACTGCATCTGCTTGGTGGGAGCTACTGTTACAGTCCTGATGTCATGTTAGACATTCATGGCTATGAAATACCTTAGGTTCTGCTAGAATGGCCAGACCCTGATCAGTACAGGCCTTGAGCCAATGGGGTGGTCAAACCTGTTTGTAGTTTGTGGTCATCTTCCATTTACCTGTGGGTGTAATTGGCCTTCCCAGAAAAGCACAAACTTTCCTGTACCACTTGTGAGTAGTTTGGAAAATATATGGGGTTGCTGCATATAAACTGTTTTAGAATGGGGGACGTATCAGCTGTAACCCCCTTAATGCTTGTTTGCCACAGTTTAGGATATCCACATATGCCCTCTCCTGGCTATCTGATATTCCCTTTTTAACTGGGAAAAGCTACTGGTCTGTGGTTACTTTCAGTGAGCTATTTTCACTGTTCACCCAGAACACACTGCAGTCATTGACCCAGTAGGATGTGGGAGTGCCCAGAATGTTGTGTGAAAGCAGGGTTGTGAATACCCCTGTTGCCTCTGGATGTGTTCCAGATAGCAGACCCACCACTGGAATAGTGTGTGTGTGTGTGTGTGTGTGTGTGTGTGTGTGGGTGGGGGGACAGAAATTAGGGAAGGTGATATCTGCCACCATATACAAGCTTAGTCTGGTCCTTACCACTATTGACTTGTGCCAGGGTTATCCACCAGGGCAAAGGAGGCCTCCCTGTAACACCTGTAAATTACCTTTTGTTTTATGAATCAGTGTCAGTGGCTCAGTAGGTTGCACACTCACCTCTGAGCCCGGAAGGCTGTGGGTTCTAGCCCCATATCAGGAACCTGGGTTAAATCCTTGTACTGACATTGTAATGCAGCATGAGGGGGGTGCTGTCTTTTGGATGAGATGTTAAACCGAGGTCTGGTCTCCCTATTTTGGTGGTTGTTCAGGTGGATGTTAAAGGTCCCGTGGCACTTCTTGTAAAGAGTAGGGAAGTTTCCCTGGTGCCCTAGCCAAATTTCCCCCATTCACTAAAAATGCCACTAACAGCTTAACCTGGGTCAGTACCAGTTAATTTTCATCTGTATCTCCCCTCTCCAGGGTCAATTCTGGAGTGAGTTATTCCGCTTATAAAATGGGTACCTTTATTCTTTATTTTTCATGTTCCTAAAATAAAAAAAACACATTTTCTTTCAGTGTGTCCTAAAAAAAGTCCTATGCATGCTAGAACTATGATTCTACTTGAATAAAAGTGTCCTATTGAGGACACTGTAGTTGTGGTTCTCTGTGTGAACATGTCCTAACGAGGGCTTTGTAGTTGTGGTTCTGTGCATCTGTTCAGGTTTAACTCTTCACTTTTTTACGTACTTCATTTTTTTTAATGCACTGCATCCAGTTTTGAGATTGCTGATTCAGAGACAAACGTGCACAGAGCAGAAGAACTCATGGAGCTGAGCAGGCATAGAGCAGAGCAGCAGCAGTTACGCATTGGGACTTAGAACAACCCTACTAGTTATGGAGCTGAGTGGGTAGGGAGCAGAGCGGCAGCAGTGTCATGCGGTACAACTGTTTTGGGATGTGGAGAAGCACTACTGTGTTTCGGGACTAGCACCAACATTTTGAGTATGTGAAACACACCTTCTCTTAACTGTACTTGGCTGTTAGGGGAGTAATGGGACCAAAAAATGGCTACCAGTTTGTATTTAAAACTTTGTACTGGCGTAGTGATTCCTGTATAAGGCTGTTGCAGAGTAGATTCATTGCTTCTGGTAACCAGCTGTGCATTAATTGAGAATTAATGCATGGTCAGGTGATAGCTCTACACCAATCAAATTATTAGGTTTTGACACCACATTTTATAAATATACAATAACCCACCACAGGACATGTGTTTCTAGAGAATTGATGTACACCCCGGCAAATTGGAAGGTATAAGGCACACGGTCAAGTGCCTTTCAACACACTTGGAAGGTGCATTCTCTAGAAATGCATGCCCTGGAGTGGGTTATTGTAGTTATACAATGGAAAAGGGTTTTCTTTAATGGAAACTTTTTTTTTATCTTTTCATGTAGTTATATTGTTACTAGGTGGAATATGTGAATTTGGTAACAAAGGCAGAGTGCCTGTGAATACACTTGAAAAGTGCATTCATTTTGAAGAAACCTATGCTCTGTCATGGGTTATTTTGTTTGAAAAATTAGATTTTTTTTTTTTTATTTTGATAGAAAAAGATTTTCATTTAATTAGAGTTTTGCTATGTAGATTAGACTACTTACCGACTGTGTGTTCACTAGGAATTAATAGATGGTCAGGTAATATGTTTAGCATAATGAAGGTGTTAGGATTCTGAAGCCCATTGTATTATACAGGCGCGGCCACATTAGGGTTGCATAAGCACTTCTATGTTAAACCCAAATATTTGCACCTTAATAACTTTGCTCCCATTCAACTGATTTGCATGAATGTTGGAAAGCACAGCATCTGTGTTACGATCGCTTGATCCTGTAAATTTCATATAGATTGGTTTAGGGGAAGCTAAGTTACAGAGGTGCAAATAAAATGCAAAAGTCTTTGTTTTTGAAACTTTTAAGACTTTTTTTGCCACCCAATAAGTAAAAAAATAGAATGCTTTGACAACTGAATTTTTCGGGTTTGATAGAGGTTGGTCCAAGGTGTGTGCTTTTGTGGTTTTAGGTCCCACAGTTAAGTAGTTTTTAAAACATTTAATAAAAATGTTCCGTTTCTGACCATGCGCAGTTCAAAAAAATGAACGTTCTGTTCATAACTGAATTTTTGCGAAAGCAGCAGCCTGCACTATACAACCAGCTGTCTTTAATTTTTTTATTTTTATTTTACTGTTGTTTTACCAGAAGAGACACACTAAGCTGAAAGCTTGTTTACAGGTGCAACCTGGGAGCACAGGGAAGTTGTGACTTGCTCAAGGTCACACAGTATACAAGTGGGGGCTGTGGGATTCAAACCCAGGTCTCCAGGTTTGCAGCTCAGAGCCTTAAACCACTGTGCCATACTGCCTCCTTGAGCTTGACACAGCCTTTACACAGCTGTGTCATATAGTGTAGGCTGGTGCAATGCCACTCGTAGGTCAGGGACGGTGCTACTGTCATTGTAGCCCCGCCAGCCTGACTGTGGCCCAACTGTTACAGTAGCTGCACACTGGGGGCCCCAATCCCCGGTGGCAGTGTATTTATTTATTAAATTTTTTATTATTGTTATCTGACACCAGGATGCCCCCCCTCCCCATGCAGCCCCTTGTTTTATTTCCATTGCCGACATCGGGGTCTCAATACCGGTGTCGGCACTTACATCCCCCTCAGCAGCGTGAGACACTGGGGAGCCTACCTCCAGTGTCCTGAAATAGTGTCATTCCTTTTAGCATCTACCTGAAAAGAAAAAATCTGCCCCGAGATGTCTTTATTGTTGTTTCTTAACCTGAAAAAAAGAAAACGGTACCTCGGAGTGGCTGCCATCTCCCTACCCCCAACTCTCTCCTTCCACTTAGCACACACCACTCTCCCCCCATGCACCTTTAATCTATACTTGCCTCCAGAAGTTGATGTCACCTTCTGTGGGCTGAGACACATAGGACACAGCTGTCTTTAATAAACAGCTGTGTTGTATAGTGCGAGTACTATGCAACACGGCTGTCTTTAATAAATGACAGTTGTGTTGTATAGTACTTGCACTATAAGACAGAGCTGTTTATTAAAGACAGCTGTGTCATATAGTGCAGGCTGGGGCTGTTGTGACTCGTAGGTCAGGGACGGGGCTACTGTCATTGTAGCCCTGCCAGCCTGACTGTGGCTTACTTAAACTGTTAGCTGCGCACCAGGGGCCCCAATCCCCAGTGGCAGTGTATTTATTCATTTAATGAATTAATTTATTTTTTATTTTGATCTTATTCTTATCTGATGCCGGGATGCCCACCCTGGTGTCAGATGCCCCGATGCAGCCTTGTTTTATTGTCGGTGCCAACATTGGGGGCCTAATTCTATGTCGGCATTTACACCCCAGCAGTGTGGACACTGGGGAGTCCATCCCCAGTGTCTTGAAATAGTATTATTTACTGTAGTCACTGACAGAGCAAAGGCCGATGGCACATTTATAAGGTAGAAAAAGAAATGGGCAGACTGGATGGGCCTTGCGGTCCTTATCTGCCGTCAACTTCTATGTTTCTATGTTTCTATGTAGTACTTCCCTGAAAAGAAAAAAATGTCCCGCAACGTCTTTTTTTTAACCTGAAGAAAAGAAAACTGTCCCTCGTCATCGCTGCCATCTCCCAACCCCAACCCAACCCTCACATTGAGCACCCACCATCCCACAGACACCCTTACCCTGTACTTTCCTACAGAGGTCAGCCAATGCCATTTTCTGTGGACCGGGACATGTCTGCACTCTTCAAAGTCTAATCACAATCTGAAGAATCAAGGTAAGTGACATATGATGTAGTTCAGTGGCATTTTCAACTTATGTTGATATCTTTGCCATTTTTTGATATTTTTTTCACTACATTTTCAACATAGACTTTTTGAGATCTCACTTCATAATCACTGTGACTGTTGTTTTGTTACTCAGGCTGAGAAGGTGATTTCGTGGTCACTGCGCAAAATCACCTTTCTGGACCAATTAATTAAGACAGTGTCAGTGTTCATGAGGTGGGAACCCAGAAAGCCCATGTTGAAAATTTTGTGGAAAAATTCCTTAAAAATGGTCGCGTTACGAGCGTGCGTTGGGAATTTTCTACGCAGGCACATAACTTTGGTAATTTACAATATTTTGAGTCCACATTTTCAACATACTGATTTTTTCACACCACCTCATGAGCAGTACAGCTGTCATTTTTCACATCCTATCTGAAATGTGTTTTCATGCCTGTGGGGCGGAATGGTGTTTCAGTACAGATTTGAACATTTTCACCTAGGAGGTTTATGAGGTGGGTCATAATAAGACTTATGTTGAAAGTTTGGGGTCAAAATATTAAAAAACAAAGAATTCATTAAGTAATATTGTTTGCAGGGATGTCCGTTGCACCCTTGGGGAACACCCTCCCTTACCGTGACAGTGAGATGAGTTCATGTGTGAACTGAGTGAGCCGCTTTACTGGGGCAGGTGCTGCAGCATGCAGCACCTGTCACAGTGTGGGTAGGGACAGAGCAGTGTTTTGGTGGAGATGCCACACCCTGTGGTGGGTTAGGGAACCTCACCCACAAGGTATCGACATGTGTGCCAGGGTCTGCTGGGCCCATGGACTGCATCAGGACTGCTTCCAGTACTGTATTTATCTGATTGGGACCTGCGCAGATGAAGGTGCAATTCCAGGACTCTCTTCAGTATTGTATTTATTTCATTTTGGGACCTGCGCAAATGAGGATACAGGTCCACTATCACAAAAAGAAGGGAAATTCATTGCAAAAAGCTACGTTAATGCAGACATTAGAGTTGTAAAATGCAAAGCGCACAAAGACGGGAAATGAAAAAAAAAAATTAGGGATTTGGGTCTCCAAAGTATTGGTGAATCAGTGGTGGGGTCTTACTTGGGGTTGTCAACCCTAATGCCCACCCCTACCTGGGATCAGATGGGGTCAAATGTAATGTCTTCATGAAGGGCTGAAAGCTCCGACAGATTATGTTGGCCATACTGTGTCACTGTGAGGCACTAGGTTGGAGCTGTAGTTTGTGCTTGGGTCAGGAGGCTGTGGGCTGGGGGTGAGGGTGGGATTTAGGTTTGACAACCCCAGTGAAGAGAAGATTAAATGAGGGTGGGAGCGTCATAGAGGAAAGGTCAAAGTCCAGAGTAGAGTTAAAAAAATGGCGCACTTGTAAATATCTATAGAAATCTCGCTGAGGTAGGGAGAGTTCCCCCTTTACAAAGCCATGGTGAGGCCGCACCTGGAGTGCGGGGTTCAGTTCTGGAGGCCACATCTGCACAAGGATGTAGGTGCATTGGAGAGGGTTCAGAGAAGGGCAGTCAAGATGGTGCAGGGTATGCAGGGAAAGTCATACAAGCAGAGGTGTAAGAAGCTGGATCTGTACACGCTGGAGACGAGGGAAAGGGGAGACATGATTGAAACTTTTAAATATGTAAAGGGGATCAAAGTGGGAGAAGAGGGTTTACTTAAGAGGAAGGAGGGGGTCAAAACTAGAGGGCACAGCCTCAGACTGCAAGGAAAAAGATACAGGGGCAAAGTGAGAGGGCATTTCTTCATGGAGAGGGTGGTGGAGCCCTGGAACAGACTACCAGACAGAGTGGTGGGGGCTAAATCTGTGGAAGAATTTGAGAGAGCATGGAACAAGCATATGGGGCTGAATATCGGGGGGAGGGCGGGGGCTGGCAGGGAGGGGGAGGTGTAGGGGGGAAGAAAGGGCAGACTACATGGGCCGGTATAGTCCTTTTCTGCTGTCAAGCTTCTATGATTCTATGAATTTCAGCTGTAATTGTTGAAAGTTCTTAAAAACACCATTAGAATAAAATTGAAAGGTATGGGCCAGGCCTCTTTGCCGCCAAGTCCTAAAGCTATGATCCAGACTAGCAGGGGTTAAAGAGCTATCCAGTGCAGGGAGCCCCATCCACTGAGCTCCCTGCAGGTTCTCTGATCTCCTTAAATATGTTGCCCAGCCATGCGACTGACCTGAGATATATAGTAATCTCTTTGATGTCGGACTGTGTATATTTGAATGGAAGAATGTAGTATAATCAAGCAGGAGTTGAGAGAGGGCTGTTTCTACCTGGACCCACTGCGGGATCTGTGGGTGCTAGCGGAGCCAGTGTACCATATGGGTGAGTAGGGCTGCTAATTCGTAGGCTTGGAAATTTGGCAGCACCAGTCCCCCTCTCTGTTTTGGTAGTTTGTAGCCTTCTGAGAGCTATTCTCGGCCTCCCACCCTGCCATAAATAAGCAGAGATCATTCTGTGCCATTTGGACACTTCCTTGTCAAAGGAAGAATATTATTCTGCATCAGATATAGTATTCTAGGGAGTATTTTCATTTGTATAGACTGGCTCCTATTAAGTAAAGAAATAGGTAAAGGAGACCTCATCCTCAGCTCCTCCTAACCCGAGAAAAAAGTGGGGTATAGTTAAGGGCAAACACTGCATGTGGGACTGATGTCATGTGTATACCTAAGTACTGAATAGATGTTCTATCCCATTTATAGGGGTATGTTTTTCTTAAGAGAGGGGATGTGGAGTCCTGTGTAAACAAGACTTCAGTTTTGCTCAAGTTAATTTTATATTTTGATACTCCCTCCACCTCCTGCAAGCTCAGCTGCAGGGCCACCAATGAGGATTGTGGATTAACTAGGTAGAGTAGAAGATCGTCAGCATAGTATGCTACTTTATGTTCATGGTCATTTATCCAGAAGCCCTGAACCTGGGCCTGCTGCCTCAAATGTTGCACAATTGGTTCTGCAGAAAGAGCAAAAAGGTGGTGTGGGGGGAGGACACCCATCTCTAGTTCCCCGAGACAGAGAGCAATGAGCAGAGTGAGAGCCATTGATTTTAACTGAAGCTTCAGGCTTGGAATATATGCCTTTAATATCATCTAAGAATTTTTTTTTGGGGGACCAAATTTCAAAAGGGTGCTCTGTAAAAGAGACCAGGAGACCCTGTTGAATGCCTTTTGTGTGTCAAAGCTCAGTATCATTAGTGGAGTTTGGGAAGAGTATGCCTGATTTATTAAAAAAAGGGTCTGTTTAATATTGTCTATAGTTTGTCTTGTTTTAATAAAGCTAGATTGGTCGGGGTGGATCAGACAGGGAAGATTCTCATCTAAGCGGTGGGCCCAAGATGCTGGTATAGATTTTATAATCTTGATTTAATACAGAGCTAGGACAGTAGGATTCGCACAAGTGGGGTGGCTTGTTAAGTTTCAGTATGACGGAGATGGTGTTCTGATTCCAGGACTGGGGACATTTCGCAGTGGAGTGGCTTTTCTGAAGGAAGGGGTATTTAATTAAATCCATGGTGCCCTTATAAAACTCTGCTCCAAAGCTACCTGGGCTCTTGCCATTTTTTAGGTTTTTAATTGTAAAATGCATCTCCTGCTCTGTCATTGTACGTGTTAGGTGGGTGAACTGGTGTTGGGCTAACGATGGGAGATTTAATCCTGACAAAAAATGTTTAATGTCCTGTGGGTTGGGGGGAAGGGTCTCTTTTGTATATAAGTTCTGAATAGTATTGCCTAAAAATATGTAGTCTGAATTATCATACAAGATTTTACTTCGAGAGTGCTCTTGCAGTAGGTATTCACATATAGGACTAATCCGCCAGGCGTCAGGACCCCACGGAAAAATTTCTAGCTAGCAGTCTCTGGCAGGGGACCGCCCCCACGTCAGGTGACTGGCATCATATGATGTCAGTATAAAGGGGTGGTTCCCCCAAGCCCGCCTTCCAGTTCTTTCCCGCCGTCGACTTGTAAAAGTTCCTCAGAATAGAGTTCAGCACTCGTCAGTTGTTCGTCGGTCTAGTTTTCGAACTTTTCGACCCTTTTTTTCCCTCTATTTCTTGATCATTTCTATCGATTTGCCATGTGTGTCGCCCTCTGAATCGCATAAAAATAAGTGCGACTTGTGTGGCTCTTAACTACCACACAAGGACGGCCATTCCTTGTGCCTCTTCTGTCTGGGCCCAGACCACCCCGTGGAGAAGTGCCAACACTGCCGGAAAAGAAGGCAGCAGTCTCTGGAAGCCCATACCCTCAAGAAAAGAATGGCATCCATGGAGAAGGAGCTAAAGAAATTAAGGCAGGTGTCCACTTCCCCTGAAGGTCACAAAAAGAAACTGGACAAGGAGAAGCATCGGGAGTGGAAACGGCTTCCACGGCAGCCGCAACTCCAGCTAGAGTCGCGGCACTTAAGGTAATGTCCCCTCCGGGGGATACACGATGACCATCTTGGTGGTATCCAGGAAGATGTCACCCCTCCCATTTGGCTCATGTTCGGGCCCTTCGGGAGCCTCCGGAGCAAAGGAGACCACCGCTCCTGTGAAGGGCGCTTCCACCACGCAGCCTTTGGGTCAAAGCAGGTCCAGAAAGTCGGAAGCCGGCACCACTGACGTCCACCCGGACAAGGCTGCATCTCCAGCGTGGCCTTCCTCTGGCAAGGAATCCGATAAGTAAGACATTGGCTCTGCTGATGCCCGCCCGGATTCGGACGATAAGCCGGACGCCGGCCCCACTGAAGCCCGCCGGCCAAGGAGCCTGCTCTGGACCATAAAGATCAGTCCAGCACCCCAGGCTCTCCGCAGTGCATTGCGTTGCCTTCTGAGGTCCCTGTGTCCCATCTGCCTACCCCCAGGGATTCTAATCCTCCCTCCCTGGTCGTCCCAGAGGACCTTGAGATGCTGCCGTCAGGGTCCCCTCCGTCGGGACCCGATACCCTGACATCGGACCCTCGGACGCCGGCCCTGATGCCAGCCGACATCCCCTTGCCAGACAGCGTTCTGACGCCGGGTCCGACACCCGCGGGGCCAGCATTACCTTTGACTGGCCTGCCAGCTGGGCCTCTGCCAGGTCCCTCTGCCCTGTCAGAGCCCCGGCTCCCAGGTATCTGACACCTCAATATCTGCTGCCACAATACCCGGCTCCTCAGTATCCGGTGCCTCCGTACCTCACGCTGCAATATCCGCGCTGCAGTACCCAACGCCTCAATACCTGACACCGGGTTACCCGCTGTCAGGTTATAGATACTCTTTTTACGGATCTCCTCAATATCCATATCCCTCTTCTCTGCCGCCCACTCCCCAGCCACCAGCGGACTTGAAGGAGACCCTGGCCTCCTGGTGGACTGAGGCCAAGGCTCAACTCACCAGGAGGTCAAAAGTCATCTGCGCGCGGACCCTTCACAGGATCCCCACATCAGGGCGGGGATCCCCCACCCGACACCAAGGAGGCCCTCTGGTGCCCAGGATGGGAGGACACACGCCCAGGAAACTCCCCAAAGCGGCCGTCCCTCCCGCTCCTAGGCAGGAGTCTTCCTCTTCTTTGTCGGATATGTCTGACTCGGACTCAGAGACTGGATGCTCTGATCCTGATGACGAGCCACGTACTCCAGATCGCCCCAGGCCAATGACCCCTCCGAAGTCTGCTCCGGAGGATCTCTCCTTTCTGGAGTTACTGAGGAAAATCCAGGAAGTCCATCAGTGGCAGTCACTGGAGCCAGACCCACAGCGTAAAAAGCTTGTTGCTCATTTGGATGTGCCCAAGACTGCTCCTACACTGATTCCACCCTGGATAGAGCCTCACACGGACCTTGTTTCCACTATGTGGAAACAACTTTCCGCAGTATCCCCCTTCCGAGGAAGGCAGACCGGCTATATCAGGCTCCCGCGGGTGTAGATTTTAAGCTACACCCCAAGGCAGATTCAGTCGTCATTAGCGCCGTTCACGGCCATTCCGCTAACCCAAAACACCTCAGCTTGTCCCCACCTGACAAGGAGTCCCGGCTTCTGGACCAATACGGGAAGAAGATCTATTCCTCTTCTACCCTGGGTATTAGGGCCCTGAACTATGTGGCACATCTGGGGGACTTTCAGAAGACCATCCTTAGTCAGGTGGAATCAAAATTGGACTCCCTTACTGAGTCTCAGACTAAGCAGGAAGTGGCAGATCTTGTCTGTTCTGCTCATCCGGCCAGTCGGCACATGCTTTGTGCCACTTACGATGCAGTGGACACAGCTGGAAGGAACTTGGCTTTCGCCGTAGGTTTACAGCATCATGCCTGGCTCCGTGTGTCAGGATTGGTCCCTGAAGTGCAATCCACTATCTAGGATGCTCCCTTCAGGGGTTCGGTGCTGTTCAGGGGTGTTGTCAAGGACATCATTACCGATCTGCAGGAGAAGGGCACTGCACTAAAGTCTGTAGATTCCATGTACAGGCCCCCTCAAGAGCAGTGGCATCTTTTTCGTAGGTGAAACCATCAAAAACCAAAACCACAGGGCAAACAGGCCAACAAACGTTGGGACACGCCAGCAACAAAGTCTCCCCCTAGCAAAAAAGTCATGGGAGCCTCGGCTGCTGTGCTGCCCCACATCTTCTGACTCCCTGCCTCTCTCACTGCCTCTGGAGGCTCCAGAGGAACCGGTAGGGGTGAGATTCTCCTTTCATCTGCCGGGCTGGGAGAGGATAACGTCAGATGCTTGGGTGCTCCAGTTGATATCGGCAGAACACTCAATCGAGTTTCTTCAGAAACCACCCCGAAGACCACCACCCTGGTCATCTTACTCCCCGCAACATCTTCCTCTGGTCCTAGACGAAATCACCTCCCTTCTCTCGAAGGCGGCGATAGAACCAATCCCCAATCATTTTTGGGGGATGGGTGGTTCCAAAGAAGACTGGAGATCTGAGGCCTATTCTAGACCTCAGTTCCCTGAATATGTTCGTGGAGTACAAATGCTTCAGAATGCTCTCTTCACAGAGCCTTCTACCACTCCTTCGGCAGGGGCAGTGGCTGTGCGCTTTGGACATGCAGGATGCCTACCTGCATATCCCCATATGCTTTTCCCACCACAAATTATTCCATTTTTGCTTTCAGGGGGACCACTGCCAGTTCAAAGCCCTCCCATTTGATCTTTCCTCGGCCCCCTGAGTTTTTACCAAATGTCTGTCTGTGATAGTGGCCCACCTGCATACCCAGGGAGTTCAGGTATTCCCGTATCTGGATGATTGGCTCCTGGCAGCCCCATCCAGGGAGGAACTCCTGCACTCTCTTTCCATTACCCTGCAGGTTTTCACTAGCCTGGGTATTACCATCAACCAGGCAAAGTCCCATTTGGTCCCTTGCCAGCGCCTCCAGTTTATAGGGGCGATTCTGGACACGACCATAGGCAAAGCCTTTTTGCCTCCAGACAGGGTAGACACCCTCCAGACTCAGGCCCGTCTTCTGTCCGGTCGAAGGATGGTCGGCACCAGATCAGTCCTTCACCTCTTGGGCTAATGGCGGCTGCCATTCCGACAGTCCCATGTGATCGACTCCATATGAGGATCTCTCAATGGACGCTTCGGTCTCAATGGGACCAAACCCTGGACAATCTAGACCAAGAGGTCTAGTTTCCGATCCCATGATCAGGGACTTACAATGGTGGATGGTGCCAGAGAAACTATGCCCTGGAGTTCACTTCAATATCGAACCCCCCTCACAGATGTTGACGACAGATGCGTCAGGAGAAGGCTGGGGAGCCCATCTCGGGTCTCACAGGACTCAGGGCAGCCAGTCCAAGTTCGAACAAAACTTGCACATCAGTGTGCTAGAACTGAGAGCAGTCCTTTATGCCCTGCAGGTTCTACACTCCGTTATCCTTCCTAGTCATCTCCTCATACAAACAGACAACATGTGTGTAGTCTGGTATCTCAACAAGCAGGGAGGAACATGCTCCTATCCTCTGTGCCAGGAAGCGATGAGAGTCTGGAGTTAGGTGTCCCAGCATCACCTTCACTTGACTGCAATTCACGTTCCAGGAGTGGAAAACACAGTGGTGGATCAACTCAGTCGGTCCTCAGCCAGAGCACACGAATGGGAATTGGCTCAAGAAGTCATAAACAACATCTTTCTGCATTGGGGAATACCCAAGATAGACCTCTTTGCTTTTCCCCAAAATGCAAAACTTCCCACCTTCTGCTCACTCGCTCCAGGGTGCAACATTTTTTGGTGGGACACACTATCTCTCGATTGGAGGGACAGTTTCGTTTATGCCTTCCCACCTATTCCCTTAATTCAGAGGGTCCTGAACAAACTCAGATCGCAGGGGGCTTGAATGATTCTCATCGCTCCCTTCTGGCCCAGGCAGGTTTGGCTCTCTTTTCTGCAACAGTTTTCAGAGGAACCTCCTCCTCTTCTTCCTCTGTCACAACAATTGCTGACCCAGGATTAGAGGACCCTTGGTCATCCAGGTCTCAAATCCCTTCATTTACATGAGTGGTTCCTGCAGACGTAGAAAAAAGCCTGCTTTGGAGTTTCTCCACTCGTAGCGGACATCTTGGTGGAGGCCAGAAAGCCTTCCACCAGGTCCACCTATGCTATGAAGTGGAAACGGTTCTCTATTTGGGCCTCTTCAAAAGTCTGCAAACCTTTCTCATGCCCAGCCAGTAAAGTCGTGGACTACATGCGTCACCTCTTCGATCTGGGTCTCAGCCATTCCTGTTTAAAGGTCCACATGGCCGATATTTCAGCCTACCATATTCCCTTCGGAGATAGGACTTTTGCTCAGTTGGAAGTCTCCAAGACCTTCCTCAGAGGGGTTCTCCATTTGAGCCCCCCATCCGCATTCCTGCCCCTCCTTGGGACTTGAATTTCATTCTGGAGAAGCTTACCCTGCCTCCCTTCGAGCCGGCAGCTACAGCCAATTTAAAGTTCCTTTCTTGGAAGACACTCTTCCTTGTGGCCATTACGTCTGCTCAGCGCATTTCCAAGCTTCAGGCCTTGATGTGCAAAATCCCGTACTTGATTTTTCACAAGGAATGTGTGGCTCTACGCACCAACCCTAAGTTTCTCCCTAAGGTGGTGGCTGAATCTATGCTGAATCAATCCATTGAGCTACCAGCTTTCTTTACACAACACTCCAATCAAGTGGAGTACCTCTTGCATACTTTGGTTGTTCACAGAATACTGAGATACTACACCACTTGGACTAAGGATCTCAGGAAAACTGATCAGCTCTTTGTCTGTTCTGCCCACAAAAGAGAAGGCAACACTGCTTCTAGGCAATGCCTATCAAAATGGTTGGCTCCCTGGATGGGGTGATCCCTCATCTCTCAGCGGACCTCCAGACCATGGTCAAACAAGTCCAGGACCAGGGTAGGGCAGTGGTGAAGCAACAACTCCAGACGGCTCTGGATATTGGTGACTCCTGTGCCCGTTCGATAGCAGCCGCAGTGGCCATGCGCCGCAGGGCTTGGCTGCGCATCTTGACCTTTACAGCTGATAGGTAACACAAGCTGGCAGATATCCCCTTCTTGGGCACTGACCTGTTTGGGCCCAGCGTGGAGAGCCACCTCCAACATATAGAGAAGTCCAAAGCCACCTTGGACTCCACCACATCTGCCCAGAAGGACAACGGCCGTAAGCGTCAGAACCGCAGGCCCTTTTGTTCATCCATTCCTGTGGCCAGACCGGCCCAGAGAGCAGCAGGGCCAGCAGGCTCAATCTTGGTGTCTTCGGCCAAATTTGTGGACACCTCCTTCAGGAAGCCCAGGGGGAAGGTCCCAGCGGCTCCTCCGCTGGACCCTCTTCCAAGTTTGCCCAGTGATGGGTTGGGGGCTGCCTCCCTCAATCCTTTTACACCTCCACTGGGACCTCCCATGGGGGGCTGGCTCAGCCACTTCCTTTCCACCTGCTCTGCTATCAGCACAGACCTTTGGGTTCTGGAAGTGGTTGGTCGAGGCCTATCTCTGGAATTCAAGCAGGCCCCTCCATATCGAGCCCATGCCCCATGGGGGGGATCTGGTGTCCACAGCCTCTCAGTTGGCTCTCCGAGATGACTTAGCTCAGCTCTTCCTCAAGGAGGTGGTACACAGAGTAGTGGACCCACCTTCAGACCCAGGGTTCGTTTCCAGGTACTTCTGGTACCAAAACGGATGGGGGTTTGGCGCCCCATTTTAGGTCTGCATGACGTGAACAAGTTCCTCAGGTCCCGCACCTTCTGGATGGTAACTCTAGCTCAGATTATACCATCCCTGGAGCAAGGCATGTGGTTCTGCTCCCTAGACCTTCAGGATGCATTCTTTCACGTCCCGATCCGTCCATCCCATCGATGGTTCCTCTGCTTTTGAGCTGAGGGAATCCTTTATGACTTCCTAGCCATGCCCTTCGGCCTGTCTTCAGCCCCCAGGGTCTTCACCAAATGCATGACAGTGGTGGCGGCTTACCTGAGGTGCTGAGGGATCCGGGTGTACCCTTACCTGAACAACTGGCTGATAACAGGTTCCTCCAGGCGGGAGGTGGAGCGGTCCAGGGATCTGGTCCTCCAGACTTGCCTCGACCTTGGCCTCCTGATCAACGAGGCCAAGTCCGAACTCGTGCCTTCCAGGTGATTCAGTTCATCGGGGCAGAGCTTGAATCCTACCAAGCCAAAGCTCTGCTCCCAATGGACAGGGCAGAGGTTCTCTCCTCCTTTGTCCAATCATTTCTGGTTGGGCAGTTGTGCCCTGCCCAGGACTTCTTGTGTCTTGTGGGCTACATGGTGGCCTGCACCAGTGTGGTCCGATGGGCCCACTGGCATATGCGTTCCCTCCAGTGGAAACTGGCCAGCCAGTGGTCTCAGCACTCAGGTCTTCTCAACCAGCTGGTTTCTGTGACCCAGAGGATGTGGGACGGCCTCCAGTGGTGGCTCATCCCATCCAACCTGCAGGCAGGGATCCCGTTTCTCCGCCCCGAGCAGACAGTCATCCTGATGACCGACACCTCTCTGATGGGTTGGGGTGCCCATCTGGGGGAGCACAGAGCCCATGGGCTCTGGTTCCCCCAGGAGTCCCGTTACCACATCAACCTGCTGGAGCTTCGAGCAGTTTGGCTAGCCCTGTCCACATTCGCTACGTTTGTCTGGGGTCAAGTGATCCAGGTCCAGACGGACAATACCACGACCATGTACTATCTCAACAGGCAGGGTGGGATGCGTTCCTTGCCCCTCTGCAAAGAAGCTCTCTGCATTTGGTCCCTCATGCTCAGCCTGGAGGCAGATCTGCTAGCCATTCACGCGGTAGGAACCTCAAATCAGCTGGCCGATGCCCTCAGCCAGATGGTCGGGGTATCTCACAAGTGGTCTCTCCACCAGGAGATAGTACAAGATCTGTTCTCCTACTAGGGTACCCCTCAGGTGGACCTGTTTGCCTCCAGGGAGAATGCAAAGCTGAGGCTGTATCCTGCCCACCCCCCTCAGCAGGGTTCGCTGCAGGGAGATGCCTACTCGAGGCCGTGGACCCCAGGCCTCTTCTGCGCCTTTCCTCCCTTTCTCTTGATTCACAGATTGCTCATCAAGGTCAGGAGGGACAGGGCACAGGTGATCCTAGTAGCCCCAGACTGGCCACGCCAGTTCTAGTATCCAGATCTCCTCAGCCTCAGCTCCAGGCTCCTGAGGCGGCTTCCAGCATGCCCGGACCTGCTCTGTGTCAGTCAGGGGAAGGTACTCCACCTGGACCTTCAGTCCCTGCACCTGACTGCCTGGTTCCCGAGTGGCTAGAGTTCCAGGTCTTGGGTCTCTCCAATGAGTTCCTCAACGTTGCTGAGGCTTCCTGCAAGGAATTGACCAGAAAATGCTATGCCTTTAAATGGAAGAGATTCTCTATCTGGTGTCAGGGCAAAGGGTTGGACCCAAAATCCTGTCCAGTGGCTAGCATTTTGGACTATCTTTGGTCCCTCTCTCAGTAGGGACTCAAGTCGACGACCCTAAAGGTGCACCTGGCAGCCATTTCTGCTTACCGGGTGCAGGCCGGTCAGCAGTTAGTGGCGCAGGAGAAGGTGGTCTGGCACTTGTTCAAAGGCCTAGATCACATATTTCCTTCAATGCGTAAACCTCCAGCTCCATGGGATCTTCTGCTGGTTTTGGCAAAGCTCATGGGCAAGCCATTCAAATTGATGCACAAATGTGACATCTCACATTTGTTGTGAAGACTGCCTTCTTGGTGGCTATCACGTCAGCCAGAAGGACTATGGAGTTACGGGCACTCTCTATCGCGTCTCCTTACCTGGTCTACCACAGGGACAAGGTTGTCCTGCACCTCCACCCAAAATTCCTTCCGAATGTGGTGTCGGAGTTCCACCTTAACCAGGTGATTACTCTGCCAATTCTACCCCAGTCGCACCTCGGAGGCCGAGTACAGTCTCCATACTTTGGACCGGAGATGAACGTTCGCCTACTACAAAGAGCGAATGGCGGAAGTTCGGGGAGAGGTTCGCCAGCTGTTTGTCACCTACGCTGAAGCCGCACCTGGCAGACCTGCAGCCAAGCAGACAGTAGGTCAATGGATTACATCTTGCATTGACCTCTGCTATAGGTTGGTGGGTAGGAAGCCTCCCGTAGGGCTTAAGGCTCATTCCACCCGCCATACCGCTGTGTCGTTGCCTGCTTCTAGGGACGTCCCTATTCAGGAAATCTGCAGGGCAGCTACCTTGAAGTCAGCACACACCTTCATTTCCCATTACCACATTGACCTCGAGTCATGCAGGGATGCTGGTTTTGGAGCCTTAGCTCTCTAGTCCCTCTTTCCTAAGTAGGGGATGTGCATCTTGCCTCCTTCCTCCTGGAGAACTGCTAGGAGTTTGCCAAGAAGTGTTGATAGAACAACATATCCATGATCCTAGAAAAACAGGTTATTCACCTGTAACAGTAGTTCTAGGAGTGGTATACGTTGTTCACCCACACTGACCCACCCGACCTCCCCGGCTTCAACACAGAAACCTGGCTTCCAGCTGACCAAGATCTGGCATCATGGGGTGGAGCAGAGGGTTATACCACCCGGGTGGGTGGGAGGAGCCAGCTTGAAGACTTTCTGGCACATCTCAAAGCGGCAAGGTACCTGCCAAGAAGTGTGGATCAACAACATATACCACTCCTAGAACTACTGTTACAGGTGAGTAACCTGTTTTTCTGGTGGCTGTCACTTCCGCTCAACGTGTTTCCAAACTTCATGCCCTCATGTGTAGGGAACCTTTCTTGATTTTCCAGAAAGACAGGGTGGTCCTTCTTACCAACCCTTCCTTTCTTCCTAAAGTAGTCTCCGGACATACTTTAAATCAGTCCTTGGAGCTTCTGGTCTACTATCCTGACTACTCCAGTCAAGGTGAACATCTACTACATACTTTAGATGTCCATTGTATAGTTTGCTATTATACTAATCGGACACAATTGCTTAGAAAGGCATCTTAACTGTTTGTCTCTTTTGCCCCAAGTTGTGACGGCCTCCTAGTTGCTGAATGTACTCTTTCACCTTGGTCGGCAAATTGTATTACATTTTGTTACAAAAAATACAAGAAGAATTTACCTGGACCAGTTCAAACCAATTCCACGAGAGCTATGGCCACTACTGCGGCTTGCTTTAAAGGAGCCTCCATTTCAGATATCTGCAATGCATCTACCTGGTCCACAATCCATACTTTCACAAGGCATTACAATCTGGATATTGGCTCATGACGTAGAGCGGCCTTTGGCCGTGCAGTCTTACAAGGTCTTCTATCATAACTGTCCTCCCACATGGACATTACTGCTTGGAATTCATCCCTAAAGTATTACCTACTGCAAGAGACCACTCTGTGGAAGATAGTACAGCTAAGTAAAAACTTACCATAACAGTAGATCTTCGAGAAGTGTCTCTTGCAGTAGGTTTGTTCCTACCCTCCATCCTCTCCTTCTCTAAGAGAGCAAATTCTGGTCCAATGGCTGTGGGTTGGGACTCCTTTGGTACCTCAGCTTCCCATCGGTCCTCGCTTTGCGAGCTGAATCCGGCAGGGGACCTGAGGATACCAGGGACCGAGCACACATATAGGAAACAGGAAGCTGATGTCATGTGTGGGTGGTCCCTGGTGAAAAACTGCTAGAAGAGCTGCTGTGCACCACAGCAACCTCTGCTGGTAGCCCAAAAGTATTACCTACTGCAAGAGACGTTCCTCGAAGATCTACTGTTACAGTAAGTTTTTATGTAACTGTACTTTCTAGGAGTGGTATATATTGTTCATCCACACAGACCCACCTGACCTCCTCAGGCTCAGGAGCACAACCTCTGCTTCCAGCGGGCAAGATCTGGAGTCATGGGATGGAGCCGAGGGATATACCACCCGAATGGGTGGGAGGAGCCAGCTTGAAGACTTTCCGGCAAGATTTAAAGGGGAAAGGACAATGCCAGATAGTGTGGATAAGCAACATATATCACTCCTAGAACATAGAAACATAGACTTTGACAGCAGATAAGGACCGCTAGGCCCATCTAGTCTGCCCATTTCCCTACCTACAGGATAGGCTGCAGATCCTAGTTAACCAACAGCCTATTTCTTCCTACCCCCCACAAGAATTGCCTTACGTCTGTCCCATGAATTCTTGAATTCTCCCACAGTTTTAGACCCCACAACCTCCTCAGGAAGGCTGTTCCATGCATCCACTACCCTCTCTGTGAAATAATACTTCCTCACATTGCCCCTGAACCGCCCTCCTTCTATCTTTAAATTGTGTCCCTTGTTCTTGCAAGTCTTTTTCTGAAAGATGCTACCCTCTTGGACTTTGTTGATTCCACTGAGGTACTTAAAAGTTTCTATCATGTCTCCCTCTCCTTCTTTCCTCAAGGGTATACATATTAAGCTCCTTTAGTCTCTCCTCATATGGCTTCTCTTGCAGACCCTGCACCATTTTAGTTGCCCTCCTCTGGACTACCTCTATCCTGTCTATGTCCTTGCGGAGATGGGGTCTCCAGAACTGGACACAGTACTCAGATGGGGTCTCACCAACTGTCTGTACAGAGGATAACAACTTCCTGTTTTCTGCTGCTGATGCCTCTCCCTATACATCCCAGTATACCCCAGCCCTCCCTACTGCCTTCTCACATTGCTTGCTAACCTTAAGGTCATCTGATATGATTACCCCAGGTCCCTTTCCTTTTCTGTTGTTGTTACTACCTCCCACCCATTGTGTATTCTTCCCTGGGTTCTTGTTTCCCAGGTGCATTATTTTCACTTATTTGCATTGAATCCTAGCTGCCATACTTCTGACCATTCCTCCAACCTTGCAAGTCCCTTTTCATCCTTTCCATGCCTCTCCTTGTGTATCAATCCTGTTGCAGATCTTTGTGTCATCTGCAAAAGGCATACTTTCCTTCCAGTCCCTCTGCAATGTCACTGATGAAGACATTAAAAAGGACTGGACCCAATACTGAACCTTGCGGTACCCCACTAGTAACCCCCTTTCTTCAGAGTGGACTCCATTTACAATTACCCTCTGTGTCCTGTTGTCCAGCCAATGTTTTATCCAGGCTATCACCCTGGGACCCACTCCCAGGCTGGTTAATTTGACTAGTAATCTTTTGTGTGGGACTGTGTCAAATGCCTTGCTAAAGTCTAGGTAGGCCATGTCCACAGCCCCTCCCTGGTCTACTACTTTGGTCACCCAGTCAAAGAAATCTATTAGATTAGTCTGACATGACCTTCCCGCTGTGAACCCATGCTGCCTTGGGTCCTGTGCTCCACTGGCTTCTAGGTACTCAACTATTCTTTCCTTCAGAAGTGACTCCATCACTTTCCCTACCACAGAGGTCAGACTGACAGGTCTGTAGTTTCCTGCCTCTGTCTTGGTCCCACTTTGTGAAGGGAATCACATCCGCCTTCCTCCAGTCCTCGGGTACCACACCATCCTCCCATGATTTATTAAAAGAGTAGCCAGTAGTTTCACTAGTTCCTCCTTAATTCTTTAGAATTCTGGGTGAATTCCATCAGGACCCATTGCTTTGTCCACCTTCAGTTTTAGGAGTTCTTGCAGAACCCTTTCTTCTGTGAAAGGACTGGAATCAACCCCCTATCAAGAGTGCTTCTGTTAATTGGATTAGGCACTTCCCCTCCTCTTTTGTGAATACTGAGCAGAAATATTCATTCAGTATTCCTGCTTTTTCACTGTCCCCCTCTGCCCACCCACCGTTCATTCTATTCAGCCTCACTATCCCTCCCTTTGTCTTTCTACGATCGCTGATGTACCTATAAAGCTTTTATCCCCTTCTTAACCGAGTTGGCTATCTTTTCCTCAGTCTGGGCCTTTGCTATTCTGACTTCCCTCCTGCTTCCTTCTGCCTTAACTGGTACAGCCTCTGTCCTGCTCCTTCTGTGTTTCCTTATACTTCCGAATGCTATCTTTTTCTTCCTGACTTTCACAGCCACCTCTTTGAGAACCATAGTGGCTTTTCTTTCGTTTTGATTTGTTTATTTGCTTCACTCAAAGGCTTGTTGCCTCTGTGATGGCAGTTTGATAATTCCCCATTGTTGCTCACACCTCCTTCTAGCCTGTTTGCTAGTGCTTTCTGAGGCACTCTCCCATCTTGCCAAAGTCAGCCCTCCTAAAGTCCAGTACCTCACTTTTGTATGGCTTGACTCTGTAGCTGAGTTTAACGTGAACCACACTGTTTGATGGTCACTTGTCCCCAGATGACAACCCACTTCTAGATCTGAGATCCTCTCACTGCCCCCATTTGAGAGTACGAGGTCTAAGATTGCTCCCTCACGAGTGGGTTCTGAAACTAGCTGTCTAATGCCTGCCACCTGTAGGGCATCAAGAATGGCCCTGCTCTTGGATGTGGCCGCAGCAAATGTGCTCCAGTTAACATCTGGCATATTCAGGTCTCCCATCAACAGTATCTCCCCTTTCTCTGCCATTCTAAGAATGCCTTCTATCATATCCTTGTCCATTCCCTCCCCCTGACATGGGGGTCTGTACACAACCCCTGTGTGGATTGTGGTGCCCTTTCCAGTCTCCAAGGTGACCCACAGTGCCTCTCCTCCTGTTTACTCTTTTGTTCAGTTGCTTTTATCCTTTCCTTTACATGAGAGCTACTCCTCCCCCTCTTCTCCCTTGCCTGTCTCTCCTGTAGGTTATGTACCCTGGTATGTTAACATCCCAGTCATGGTTCTCTGTGTACCATGTTTCTGTGACTGCTACAATATCCAGGCATCCCTCTTCCATCAAGGCCACCAGCTCAGGGAGCTTGTTGCCCAGACTACGGGCATTGGTACTCACTACCCTCCATTTCCTGATGGCCTTACTCCCTTTGCCCCATCCCTGTCCTTCTTGCCTTTGTCACTTTCTCCATTTACCCTGCCTTCTCTCTATCGACACCTCTATGTTGGTGTTTGCGCACTACTACCGTGATTATTTGGGGGCTAGATTTCCTGCCCTTTCCAGTGCTCTCCCTTGGCTAGTTTAAAAGCTTGCCAATGAAGCATTTAAACCTATCACCTAGGATCCTGGTTCCCCTCCCGGACAGATGCAGCCCATCATGCCAGTATAGGCTTGTTTCACTCCAGGTGGACCCCCAGTCCCCAGTGAAGCCAAATCCTTGAGCTCCACACCAATTTTTCAACCACGATTGAATCATGGTGCGGAACACCCTAGCCTCTCCTATGCCATAGATGGGTAGCACCTCGAGAAGGTTACCATGTGTGCTACTTGACTAAGGCCCCTCCCCAATTTCACAAACTCTTCCTGCACTTCTCTAATCCCTTTCTTAGCCAGGTCAATTGTCCCTAGGTGGACAATGACATCCAGCTCCCTCCCCTGTGCAGCTGCTCTGGCAATCCTGAGGATTCGCTCCCTGTCCCTCCAAGCCATGGCGCCAGGCAGGCACCTTACCTCCCTCTCCCCTTCCTCCCCCAGTTCTACCTTCCTAACAATGGAGTCCCCCACCAGGAGTTGTTTCCTTCCCCTGCAGGGTCCCCTGCCACCCTCCTGTGGGTCTCCTTTGTGGAGGTTCCCAGCATCCTCCTTGGTCTCCACTGCAGGTGCCTCCATAGAGGAACCACACTTGCCAGAATGGCATAGTAATTGTGGAGAGGTACAACTGAGGGATGCGCCTCTGTTCCACCACATTGGTTCTCCTGAGCCCACAGTGGTCCAACCGCCCTCTTCTTGGCAACCTCTGAGGCAACGGCAGTGGCACTGGTGGTCTCTGGATGGAAGAGGAGGTCCCACAAATCCTGGCCAACTCAGCCTGGAGATGAGCAACCTCCTCCTCAGCCCAGAGGTGCCTGCAGATGGGACAACACCGCATCCTCCAGAACATCTCCGGAAGGCTGCTACTCCACAGCCACTGCACTGCACCACTCCAATCATGTCTTATTTCTGGCCCCTTAACTGTTTGCAATCCTTACTCTTTCCTCTGTTTTTCTCTCACTCCTTACTTTCTGCCTGTGTGCCCTTTAAGCTCCTGATTGTCTTGTTCTGAGACAAGAATATCCTATATTTCTCAGTAGACCACTTACTTGCTCAGAGGCAGACCTCCAGCAGCTAGAGGGGGCCGGAGAGCTACTCTTGCCCTTCTAGGATGGTGGGTCCTTGGTGGTTCTGTGATCACTCACTTCCTGCCCCCAAACAGGAAGTTCCTATTGTTAGTCAAATCCTGTGCCTATAAAAATAGAACTAGCTTTGGGTGAGGGGGTTGAGGAAAAGAGGGCAATATAGTCCCAGCAGAGAAGTTCAGTCACACAGCAGTCCTTTCTCCTGGTGTCTTCTGCCAAGCTATTAGCAGAATCTTTCTAAGGCAGTCTTTAAATGTAGCTTCCTGCTAGCTAAGCCACTCCCCCCTACTTACCAGATCTTTCTACAAGTAATTTAAACCTCACAGCAGTTAAGTCCTTTCAATCACCTGAGATAACTCTTCAGATACCTATTCAGTTCAGTTAACCCAAACACACACTTTTTTTTTGTATTTTAGTTTCTTTTTACCTAAATTAAAGGTCCAAGTACAAAAGTTCTTCTACTTTAGTCCCAGCAGAGAAGTTCAGTCACACAGCAGTCCTTTCTCCTGGTGTCTTCTGCCAAGCTACTGTTACAGGTGAGTAACCTGTGTTTACTGCTGCTGCGACAGCTCGTAGTAGTGTTATTCCCTTGCGGGACAGCACCCTTCTACTCATTGTGCAAGAAGAGCCCCTCAAGTGCAGGCACAGTGGAGGAGCCCACCATCAGTGGCCTGAGCCCATTCCCCCAACAGCCAAAATATAAAGCCATCTACTGTTATTGCAAAACTTTTTTTTTCCACCACACATTGTGGGAGAGGGGTTACATACACATCCCCTAGGTGTCCTTTAAACATGCCTGAGAAGTATATACATTCTACAATAGCAACATTGTTTCTCTTAGCTAATCCAAGTTCTCCCCCCCCCATTGTAGTCACATTTACTCTTTCAGTATCACCCCTCCTGCCCATCTCCTCCCTTATATTCATACCTTCCCCTCCTACCCCCACCATCCCTCTCTCCGTTCTTTTGCAGTTCTCTACTCCCCACTCCGTCTTTCGGATGAGACGTTAAACCGAGGTCCTATCTGCCTGGATTAGTGGTAGTTGAGATGGATGTTAAAGATCCCATGGCACTTATCGAAAAGAGTAGGGGAATTTCCCCGGTGTCCTGGCCAAATTTCCCTCATTCACTAAAAATACCACCAACAGCTTAATCTGGTTCAAAGTCAGTTGGCATTCATCTGTATCCCCCTCCCCCGGCTCGTGCCTGAAAATAGGCAGGATTTGTCTAGTGCACTTAACCGGTCAACAAAAGCTAAATAAAAATAAATAAATTCTCCTCCCCCTCACCTTAACTCGTTTTGCTGCCCCACAGACTCTCCCACCGGTGCCTGCCCTTTTGCTCAAAGCCTGCCACTCTCCTCCCCCTTTGATCTTAACTCCTTTTTCTGCTCCACAGACTCTTCCACCTGTGTCTGCCCTCTTACTCATAGCTCTTGACTCCCTAAAATGTAACTTACACTTGACTTGAACTGTATATGCCAGGAAATCACCTCTAATCATCCCTACTTCCTCTTGCTCCTGTCCTACCGACTCCTCTACCTGTTATTTGCCTTTCTCAGCCATTGACTCCCTAAAATATTAATTCACATATGATTTAAATTGTTTATGCTAACTAATGTTCCTGACAAAGCCTATGGCTGCTCTGATTTACCAGACTTGTAATATGTTTCTTTTGACTGTTGTTGTAATTGTTTCTCCGATGTGTAACCTTCATAAGAGAGCCTGGCTCAAAGGTGTTATCCGAAATCCTAAGAAATAAATAAATAAACATGTCCTATTGTTTGTTACTGTGTTTATAGAATGGATACATAATGAAAAGCCCAATAAACTGATTCTATTTACAGCTGTGTGGTCATTGAAAATGTCAACACAGCTAGTAGTCAATACAGTCACTCCAAGTCTAAGTAAAAATGGTACAGACAGCTGCAATGCAAACGAAAGTAGCAGGGGATTATGTAAATAAATAAATGAGAAACAAAATAGGTGACATCTTATATTTTGCTTTAGCATCTCCTGCATCCAAATATAAAACTGTCTTTGCTAGTAGTGTGATGGATTGCAGCCTCAAAAGTTTTATTAACATATTGAGTAGAATGTGTGCTGTTGCATGGGCCCCGAACAAGACTGTTTTTGGAGCGATTTCATCCTGTTTCATGGATCTGTCTTTTTCGTAACAAATGTGACTGTCACCTATAGTTAGCCATCTTCTTTTGCCTTCAGGGCTGTCAGATATTTACTCAACGCCAAGTTTGTTTGATAAAGAGGATGTAAAGTGTGCCTGCAGTCTAATCTCTTGCATAGTGAAACATAGAAATTGTCAGCAGATAAGGACCGCTAGGCCCATCTAGTCTGCCCGTAGGTCCTATACATTGTATGTGGCAACTGACCCTATGTGATCAATGGCTTTTCATTACTCCCTCCCCTCTCAGGCTTCCCTTTTGCCTGTCCCAGGCATGCTTAAAACCCTCCACTGTGCTTGCCCCCCTACCTCCTGTGGCAGACTATTCCAAGCGTCAGCTACCCTTTCTGTGTAGAAAAACTTCCTCACATTACCTCTTAATCTACCCCATTCCAATTTCATATTGTGCCCCCTTGTTCTAATACTTTTTCTACATTGGAAAAGGTTCCCCACCTGCACCTTGTTTATGCCCTTGAGGTACTTGAAAGTTTCAATCATGTCCCCCCTCGGTCTCCTTTCCTTCAGTGAGTACATATTGAGGTCCCTTAGTCTCTCCTCATATGTTTTGTGGTGCAAGCCCTGCACCATCTTTGTTGCCCTTCTCTGGATAGTCTCCACCTTATCTATGTCCTTGCGCAGGTGTGGCTTCCAGAACTGCACACAGTACTCCGGGTGAGGCCTTACCAGTGTTTTATACATTGGCATCCCACCTCCCTTCTCCTGCTAGTGATACCACTGCCTGTGCACCCCAGCATGCCACTGGCCCTCCCTGCCACCTTTGTACACTGGTTTGATACCTTAAGGTCATCAGAGATGATAACCCCTAGGTCCCTTTCCTCTTTAGTGACAGTTCCTCTCCCCTCCCCAACCTGTATCTCTTCCTAGGGTTCCCTCTATCCGGAAACATTATTTTGCACTTCTTTGATTCGAACCTCAGTTGCCACATCTCCAACCGTCTTTTAAGCTTCTCCAGGTCCCTCTTCATTTTCTGCACCCCTTCTGGAGTATCCATCCTGTTGCAGATCTTGGTGTCATCTACAAACAGACAGACCTTTCCTTCCAGCCCCTCTGCAGTGTCACTAATGAAGACATTGAACAGGACTGGTCCTAGTACTGATCCCTGTGGTACCACACTGGTCACCCCCCTTTACCCAGATTGTACCCCATTTACCACCACCCTCTGTCTCCTGTCTGTTAACCAGTTCCTAACCCAGTTTACCACCTTGTCTCCCATGCCCAGATTACCCATCTTGTTAATCAGCCTGTGTGGGATAGTGTCAAAGGCTTTGCTGAAACCTGGGTAGGTGACGTCTGCCACCCCTTCCTGATTAAGTTCCCTAGTTACTCAATCAAAAAAATCTATTAGATTTGTTTGAGATGACCTTCCTGCTATGAATCTGTGTTGCCTCAGATCCTGAACACCACTGGATTCCATATGTGCCACTATCCTTTCTTTCAGCAGTGTCTCCATGAACTTTCCCACCACTGAGGTGAGGCTGACTGACCTGTAGTTCCCTGCCTCCTCCCTACTGCCGCTTTTGTGTAGTGGGACTACATGTGCCGTCCTCCAGTCCTCTGGAATGACACCCGTGTTGAGTGACTCTGTGAACAGGGCCGCCAGACATGCTGCTAGTTCCCTTCGCAGCTCCTGTAATATCCTCGGGTGGATGCCATCTGGCCCCATGGCCTTATCCACCTTCACCTTTGTGAGTTCTTTCAGAGCTCTCGTCACTGTGAATGGACTGGTGTCCACCTCTCTCCTCCCCCCCATTGCCTCAACATCCCAAATGTGGTCCTTGACCCTCTCTCGCCTTAATGAATACTGAGCAGAAGCATTTGTTCAGTATTTCTGTCTTATCCAGATCCCCTCCTTACACTTTCCCTTCTCCCGTTGAGCCTCAAGATCCCCCGTTTTTCTTCTTTCACTAATGTACCTATAAAATGCCTTATTCCCTTTGTTTGCAGACTGTGCTAAACCCTCTTCTATCTGCGCCTTCGCCCTCCTAAGAGCCTTCCCTTAGACATTCAAGGTACATCTCCCTGTGCTCCTCTCTTTGGCTCCCCTTATATTTCCTGAAACTCAGCCTTTTAGCCCTGACTTTGTTCCCCACCTCTTTGGAGAACCACAGTGGTTTCCTTCTTCTTTTCCCTTTGACCACTATCCTAATGTGTTGGTTTGTTATCTCCACTATGGTTCCTTTCAGTTTCTCCTGTTGTTCTTCCACCCCCTCTATTACTTCTCCCTTCCCCAGGACTGCTTGAATACATCTACCCATTTCAGTGAAATCCGCCCTCCTGAAATCTAATACTCTTGCCCTTGTGTGGCTCAATTGAGTCTGTGTCTCCATGCTGAACCACACCATTTGGTGGTCACTGGACCCCAGCTCCTCTTCCACCTGTATTTCTTCAACTCTATTCCCATTGGTCCATACTAGGTCCAGAATTGACTTGCCCCTGGTTGGCTCATGCACCAGCTGCCTGAGTCCAACCCCCCTGCATGGATTCAAGGATGGCCGTGATTATGGCTGAAACAGCCATCTGGGTGGTCTAATCCACGTCCGGCATATTGAAATCCCCCAGTAGCAGGATTTCGCCTATAGTTGCCATGTCATATATGTTCTCTACTAGTTCCCTGTCTACTTCCTCCCTGTGCGTACTGCATTTCCAGTCCCTGGCTCCAGGGTGACCCACATTACCTTGGCCTCCACTCTGTCTTCCCTGAACTTCTGTGGCCTTTATACCATCTCTGATGTACAGGCCCACTCCCCCACCTTTTTACCCTCCCTGTCCCTCCTGAACAGTGTATAGCCTGCTACATTGACTTCCCAGCCATGATTATCAGAGTACCATGTCTCTGTTATTGCTGCTATGTCCAGGTCTGCATCTGCCAACACGGCCTCCAGGTCTGGAACCTTATTTCCTAGGCTATGGGCATTTGTTAGCAAGACCCTCCATGTTTTACAATCTGCTCTTCCTCTGCTGCTGTTCTCCCTCTCCAGCGTCTCCCTGCCCCTGATTTCCTTTTCTGTGTGCTCTTGCCTCCCCCGTATCACTCGTTATATATTCTTCACCTGCCTTCCCCTCCCTGCTTTCGCTGTTCCTGTAGTCACCTTATGTTCTTGCATGTTCCCATGGGGGGGGGGAGGGGGTTGTTCCTAAGCCTTCTGACCCTCCTGGCTGTCCCCACCTTGGCCCGTTTAAATGCTCACAGCTGAAGCATTTAAACTACTCACAAAGGACCAAGGTCCCCTTCTCAGACAGATGCAGGCCATCCTCCTTATATAAGCTTGCATCTGCCCAGGTCGGGCCCCAGTCCGCTATGAAGCCAAAACCCTCACTTCCACACTAATCCTTCAACCAGGAGTTGAAGGTACGGATGTGGAATGCTCTAGCTTCCCCTGTGCCCTGAACAGGTAGCACCTCCAAGAATGAGATGGAGCATGCTGTCTGTTTCAGGTTTCCCTCCAGCTTCCTGAAATCTTTCTGGACTCTGGCTAACTCCACCCTTCTCTTTGCCAGGTTATTGGTCCCCAGGTGGATAATAACATCCAGCTGCTGCACCCTAGCTATTGCCGTAGTGATCCTATGGATCCACTTTCCATCCCTCCACACAGCGCTTCCTGGGAGACACTTTACCTCCCTCTCTTCCCCTGCTAGGTGACCCTAACTCCACACCCCAGACACCCAGACAAAAGAGTCCCCTACTAGGAGAAGCTTCCCCCTCATGTATCTATTTTAAACAAACTCTAGTCAGAGCCGATACTGCTGCGCCTAGCTCTTACCTGCCCCGGTATGAGAGCAGTGGCAGCACAGCTTGTAGAGCACTGGCGGTGACATCAGAGCAGGTAATGAAGTGGCGGCGAGCGGTTGCACTTCCAAAGATGGTGGCTGGAGCAACACTGTGCATGCGCGATACTTGCACATCTGCAGTGATTGCATAAATGCACCTACGGAATAGTGTGCTGTGGGGAGGGGGGAGTTCGTTCTGTGGAGGGGAGCTCCATCATGGAGGACAGCTGCTGTGCAGTAAGTACTGTCATGACATTGCCGAAGCACCATAGGGGAACACAGGGTCGCTTTCTGGAGCCGACACCCTCTTCTCCTACAATGATGGCATAACGTCTGCGGAGCTCTGACCACGCAGCCATAAAAATTACTATTGTTATGGAAGACAGGCCCTCCCTAGAGTTTAAAGATGAGCTTGACAGGGCTGCATCTTGCAGTACAAGATCATCTGAGTCTGAGTCCACACCCACACTACTTACATGATTTGCTTGTAAGTAAAGGCATCTTGCATTACCATTTTGTTGTTATTTTATCTGTAATCTGACACTGACTTATAAAGTAGCGCAAGTTTAAATTTGTTAGAATAAGGAAGATACTATGAATATCATGCCATGTACTCTGTTTCATTTGTGTGACTTCTGTTTTGTTTTAAATAATGGAATTATAGCGCTGTTCCTGTGATGTTGAGTTCTGACCTGCATCTTTATTACATGCTGTGTAAGGCAATAGTAATTAAAATTAAAAAGTGAATAAATCATTCACCGCTCAAAAGGGTTGGTGAATGTCAGGGTCTGTTTTAGACAAGTCATAAAGTTATAATGAGGTTGTTTGCTATCTTTCCTGTATATGAAAGAGTTTTGGTTAAAGCTAGATCACAGGTTTGAAGAGTTTTTGATGTTGTTACATCCAAGTTATTTTTAAGTGCCGTGTATTTCCAGCCCAGGACCCAAAATAGAATGCCCATCTGTTGGACTGGTGATAGCACTTCAAAGCCCATGTACTGTAGCTCATTAAAACAAAACAAACACAGAAAAAGCAGATTTTAACTTGTTAATCTTCCTTTTTGGATGATTAACCTGAGAACCTGTTAACATGAAATGGTTTCTTGTGGTTGAGTGTGCACCCCTTCTTCTTCAACTGTATGCTTGGGAGTTAAAGACAATTTACTCTTCATTGGCATGAAGCAAAATATCTCATGTAGTGCTTATGAACCACCTGGCAGCTTCAGAGCCAAAAGCAGCTTAGGTGGGCATTAACTGTTCCTAAATTTGCAACTCTTCCAGCCTGTGCCCCTACAAGTAGGTTTAGGGATTTTATTATTTTTTCCTAGCCATATTCATCGTAGATTATATTCTGCTTAAAGTGGGAACATCTCAGATCCCAGAAATCTAGGTTCTCTGAGGCCAAGTATAGTTAGGCAGCAGTTAGTCATGTTTAGAATGTTTTATTGTTTGGGGGACCTTTATAGTAATCAGGGGTATGTAACTAATCCTGAACTAGTGGAACGATTAGGGATCCAGTTCTCTCAGGTCATTCGTTGCATGCAAGTCAGAGACTGGGCTAGATGCCTGGACCATCTCTGGCCACAGAGCTCTCCTATTTATGACTTGGAAAGAGGTATCTTGTAAGCCCAGGTACTGTGTCTAACCACTATCACACTATTAAAGAAGGGATGCCTGATGCTTCACTGAAGGCTAAGACCCGACAGGAGCATGACATGGGGGGAAGGGCAATACCAGAGGGGACATGGAAAAAGCTGTGTGAATCCCATATGGGTTTGAGTCTTTGTAATCGCTATAAGGCGGCTCAGTTTAAGTTTTTGCTTAGGTTGTACCTCCCTCCAGTGGTGGTAAACAAGTTTTCACCTAGTGTTTCGCCCCTTTGTGGTGGGTGTGGCGCTGAGAGGTACAGATGTACACTGTTTTTGGCAATGTCCTGATCTGGACTAAGGTGGCCCAGTGTATATTACACATAATGCAGATTAGGATACCAGTTGTTGCTATGCTTAAGTTGGAGTATGTGACGTATGATGTAAAGAGGTGGTTTGATAAGTTTGAACAGCAGTGGGGCCAGTATTTGCTGTCCCCTTTTGAACAGGTGGTAATATGGTAAGGTTAGGGGTGGGTGGCTGGGTTGGGACAAGGCTTGGAGTATTATGCTTGTTATACCTTTTTAAGGGATGTACAAGCTGTCTGCCTTATTTATGATGGGTTGTGGGTGGAGTCTTTCTCCTTTTTTCCTCTTTATGGTGGCTCTCCCTCCACCCTCATTTCTTCTCTTCTTTTTTTTTTTTAATCTATTTTTCTGCCCCCATGCTCGCTGGTCCTCCACTCCTTCAGGCTCTACCAAGTTTCCCCTGACCCCTTCTGTCCTTGCCCGGCCCTCCTCTGATCCCCGGATCGCAGCCGACCCTCGGGATATCCCAGTGTATCCCTTCACCGGGCGGGTCCCTCTTCTCTGAGGGGGAAGGCACCGGTGGGGTAGCCCCAGCACACACTTCTGGGGCCCGGGGATGCTGCTGGGGAACAGGAGGCACCGGGAAGGCACTGGAGGCCCTCAGGAACAGAGAGCCATCATCTGGAGGCTAACGAGCGATTTTCCTGGCTTTCTTAAGGTGCGTGACGTCCGGACGTCAAGGCAAGAGCCGACGTCTGTCATGCAGCACCCCTAATGACCCCAACGTGCTGCTGTACCACCGGTCTTCACCAGTGGTCGCTTCAGCACCGGGTCGCGATCCCTTCCCTCCCTGGAGACAGCAAGCAGTTGTGGGACGCTCAAGCTGCTTCTGCCCCCGGCTGGCCCTCCAGTGACCTGAGCTCGTTACTGAACCTGGGTCGCTGGCGTCACAAGCGGAAATCCAACTGCTGTGCCGATGGGCCAGTTCTTCTCTTCTTATAATGAGGCATCTGTTATTCTGGTAGATGGGATTGGGAGTTGTGATTGATTCCTTAGTTAAATATAAGATGTTTTTAATTGAGAAGTCCTATAAATTAAGTTATGGACATATTTTATTTTTGATGTCTGTGTGTCGGGTATTAGGTATTAGATATTTGATGTTTGTTATTTATATGTCTTTGCTTTTTTTTTTTAGTACCGGTGATGCAGTGCATCTTTATATCAATTTTGCTAGTAATGGTGGTGTTTTTAAATAAATGGGGAGGGACTGGTAACATTGACTTTGAATGTTATATGTATTTTGCTGATACATTGGTGTATTGTTCTGTGTTTTTTATGAACAAAGTTCCAAAAACAGAATTTACAACAAAAAAAAGAAGAATATACTTTTTAGAAGAATTAGTAAAAGCTCATTGAAAGATGATGGGGGAAAACGAACCAAAAACTAACAGAAAGCTTGATTTTTTTGAAAGTTTTGCTTTAAAAGTGTGACAGCTCAAAGCACCTAAAATTTGGTGTGGGGAAATGTGGCCAGTTTTAAAAAGGTATACAGAGATAAATGTTCCTTCACAGCTTGTGGTCAGATAACCTGCTTGAACTTGTATTCCAATCAGTGTATAAAGTGGCACTGAAAATTTGGGGTATGGTAAAAGCCCTCGGGGTAGAGAGAGACAGTGGTAAAGAGCAGCTGACACCTTCAAGAGAACTTTAATAAAACATAATATTTAGATAAAATTCAGCGTGTATTTCACATTAGTTCTTTATTCCTCCTCCCCGTTATTTGTTGCTGAGATCATTTGCATGGAAACAGGATTTTTGCTCCTGAAGAGCTCATCTATTTCTGTTGCTGTCTCCCTACCTGAGGTCATAGTGTAGTGCTTGTGACATCACAGTATCTCTCATGGCAACAGATTGTGATATCACAACAGAGCATTATGACTTGAAGTAGAGAGTAAGCTATAGAGGTAGATTAACTTTAAAGTAACTGCAAGGGATAAAAATCATGTATTCATTCACATTTTCTCAGTAATAAATAATGGAGAGGAGAAATCTAGAATATATATATGGAATACAAGCAGAATTTTACCTAATTATTATGTTTTTCAAAGTTTTCTTTGCAGTGTCAGTAGATCTTTAAGAAAATAAGTGAATATAGCTGTGCAGGGTCCCTCAAAGTCTGAAAGACCATGAAAAGAACTTTGAAATGAGGCATTTGGCTCACCTGTAGGTTTTAGCAGTCCAGTGATATCCCAGTCTGCTCGAAGGCCCTGTCCACACTAGAGGCTCTGTAATGTTACTGGTCACTTGAAACGTTAGAGACCCTCTAGCACGATTTGCATCCACATTTGCCATGGTTTTGATTCATGCTCAAAAACCAAGTTCAGACGCTGCTGACATTAGCACAGTTTTGAACCTGGCTTAGTTTGTGACACACTTACCTTATGTAATGTGGATACCTGGCAGATCTCTCCTGTCTTAAATCAAGGGAGCGGTCATTTCATGAAACCTCGTGAAAGAAAGAGATGTCACAGTTGGGCGAACTGTGCTTAATGACCTACTGCTTGCCAATAGCATAGAAAACAATTTCATGTTATCTTTAACTCCTGTACAGAGGAAAAATCTTACCCGGGCAAGGTTTGGTATGATAACCTCCAAATATTCTCACTTTAATAAAATTAAAAGAGCAGAAACAGACCAAAATAACTAAAATGTCTCTGTAATCCAGATATAGTGGAAATCATTTTGCATTTGCTCACACAATGCTCAATCTACTCTGATTTTCAATTAAAATATCTGTCTAATATCCTAACATGTTATAATAATACTAATTACGATGTGACGTTTATCCTTCTACACCTCTTTACCTATAAGGATGCTGAGGCAATATCTGCCTTTTTTTTTTTTCTTCAGTGGTTGAATAGAAAAAAATTGCACAAGAAAAATAATAAAATGAACAAATAAAACAATCACAAACTTATAATAAACTTAAAAAAAAAACTCTTTATTCCCTGAGCCCTACACAGAACAATTAAAACAGTGAATTACTATCAAGGAACTACTACAAATTGAAGAACTGTAACTACTATGTACAGTATATAGAGGAGTAACATTGCGTGTCATCTAATGTGTGGAAATAATTTTAAAATATTGTAATTTGTGGAAATCATGTTTAAGTATTGTAATTTGTAATGGATTTTTACCTTATACTAACCTAAATAGATTTCTATCTTGGTTGAAAAAATAAACTTATTCATTCATACTGCTTGCCCAGCGTTGACATCACTTTTCCTCAAGGTGCCATGAAATGGCCACCCCTTGATTTTTTTATAGAAAATATTTAGGTAGGGATATCTCTAGACTGCTGATGTTGTAATCTTGGGCTTAAAGACGATGAGTGACCCTGCACACCTAGATTCCCTTCTAGTAAGAGACCATATGGGAAACATATAGAAGAGTATATTGGAGCCCATACGCAACATGGCTATTCTTTCATCAAGTGATTACCAGGGTGACAAGGACTTTGAGAGCAAAGCTCGAGAGGTCCGTCTGTCGTCCTTGTAACCACGAGCTGAAAAAATAGTGTTGCTGTGCATTGGAGCTCCCATACACTATTTTATATAGTGTATTGTGTGTATGTATATATATATATATATATATAAGACGTTGCAAGTGCTTTCTTTTCATTTTGTCTACTTTCCTTTTATTTTTTATTTTAAAGCGCTACTCACCGTGTGGTTTACCACAGTGCACCGGTAGTAGCGCGTTTGCCAATCAGTTGATTGACAGCTCATTGTCTTATGACATCTGTACTGTAGCAGAATTACTTTTTACAAGGAATTACATGCTTAACCAAGCCTCACCGTGCACTATAAATGTAAATGGTGCTCAACTAGTGGCCAGATTAGTGTTAGTTGAGTGCTGCTGGAAATTGTGCCATGCTAGCAGCACTGAAAATAGCAGGCAGAAAATGTTACCAGTTTTTTAAGGCAGCCTGTTGTTACTTTTTATTTCTGAAATATTTTTCTTTTTCCATTTGTTTGTTAAGGTGTCTACCTGATAGCATTAAGTGTGCTGTAAAGAGCAGCACTTTACCGTGAGACTGAAATATCTAGTCCTGGTCCTCTTTTTAACTCATCACCATTGCAACCTCATCGTTGTGACATCAACAGTAACCACTCTGGCAGCAGGTGCTTGGTTCTTCTTGGTCAGGTGTGATGTCACAGACAGTTCCTAGGACTGATGATGTATGAGGAAGATTATAATTAACTGTCAGCCTTCAGGTGGATTACTGTTCCACGCCTCACTTTAATTACATATTGTCAGGTAAAAAAATCTAATTAGCAAACGGGAAAATGTTCAGATAAAAGAAGTTATAGTTCACTAATTTTGAATGTTAATTTTAGGCACTATTCTAGCTCTTTAACACTCAACAGTGCTGAATTTTTCTGAACTATGACTGAACTCTCAGCTAGTATTCAGCTGCAGCATAGCCCTATCAGAATGGTTTACCCTGTAGGTTTACATCTGTATTAGATCAGAAACGGTAAGATTCTGTTTTGTATTACAGCAGCTTCCCAGTTTAGGAAGCGTCTTTTCCCTCAGCACTTGTACTTTTTAACCATACAGTACTTGCATGTTAGACTTACCATTTATTGTGTTCCTCCGAGTCTTAATTTCCCACAGACATGTATGGTTCAGGTTTACATTTAAACGCTTCAACAAAGGAACACTTTTTGTTAAAGGTGAGCCCATACATGATGCTTGAGTTACTTTCTTTATCTGCACTTATAGTACAGTTTCAAAATAAATGTAAAACCCTAAATAGCTCCATTATTTCACTTAATAAGAACACTAAAAGCAAATAATTATGTTCTTCTAGAACTTGCAAATTAATTAACTGAGCCCAGCTGGCACTCGGCTCAATTTGGAAAAAGTATTACATGTTCGAAGTGCTCGTTCTCAACCTACATTCAGTTTGATGATGCATTCAACTAGTGTTCAACTTTCAAAATATTTAATTTAGTTGTGTGCTTAGCTTTCTGAGTGCTTGACTGGCCATGCTTGGCTACAGCTGCAGTTTCAGTTAAGTGCTATTTATCAGCTAATTAACTGCTAGTTCGTTGTCAGATGTATTTTTTTATATGAGAGCTGTTCCTTTTCAACTCTGTTTTTCTCCTTATCTGGTAGGCCAGGGTCTTTTTAAGACTGTCCAAAAGTCCTTGATCCCACACCTTCGGAAATAATCACCACTGAACATCAGACACCTGTGTCTGTGCCTTTGTACACTCTTCTAGGTTAACCCCTCTGGGAATGCATAGTCTGGACATTATTTTTATTTTATTGAACAGAATCGGAATTAAAATCCTTTGAGTCATAGACTCTTTTTCAAAGGCTCCACGTCAGTTAAAAAAAATAATACAAAGAAAAATAACTAGTACACATACATAACTAATATCAAATAATACATAGTCATACAGCCCAGGGTGAGTTCCTCTTGGCCACAGTCATGCTCCTTTGTAACAGTAAAAGCCACACACCTTTCCTGAGGCAGTAGTCATTAAAGATGGGCACTCAACTTAGCCTCTGGTACTCAGTGAGTGACAGCCCAGGCTTGGGATGCAAATGAAACCAAGGTAGTCAGCATGGTAAACTGCTCTGCTTACCATTAGTCCATTGGGTGGCTCGGATCTGTTGTGCTGCAAATCTGAACATACATGTTTTTCTTACATTCCGTCTTGTTTATGTAAGATTTTGAAAGTGAGCATTCCACCATTGTGAGAGCTGAAACCCCGTACAGATAAGTCACCTCATGACTTTGCTATAAATTTACATGAAGAGCTTACATAATTGTGCAATTTCTGCAAAAGCAAAGATTTGCAAATCAAGGTCCATGATGAAGAAACGGAAACCTAGAAATAGTCGGCAGATAAGGAGTGTCAGGCCCATCCAGTCTGCCCATAAGCCGTATACTTGTATTCGGCCTGTGACCCTATCTGGTCATTGGCTTTTCACCACTCTTTCCCACCACTAAAGTACCCTTATGACTGTCCCAGGCATGTTTAAATCCCTCCACTGTGCTTGCTCTCACCACCTCCTGTGGCAGACTGTTCCATGTGTCTGTCACCCTCTCCGTAAAGAAAAACGTTTTCACATTTCCTCTTAACCTGCCACCTTTCAATTTCATATCATGCCCCTCGTTCTTGTACTCCTGCTATACTAGAAGATGTCTCCCTTGCACCTTCTTTATGCCTTTAAGGTACTTGAATGTTTCTGTCATGTCCCCCATCCCTCTTCTCCTCCAGTAAGAGTGTGTGTGTGTGTGTGTGTGTGTGTGTGTATATAAATATATATATGTTGATGCAATAGGGGTGGACATATATTCAGTGTGATAAATGCGTTTATCTGAGTCATTGTATGTATAAATAAATGTATACATTCAGTGACCATTTATACACACAGTTACTATGCCACAAATCTCTTTAGATTTCATTTAGAATGTTCGGCCTCAGAAGCAGTACTAACCATATTCAAATGGGAATAACTTTAAAACGAAAAAAGATAGCATGGTACTGTGAGCACGAAAATTGTTCAGCACAAAATTATTTACAAAATGAGTGGTGTTTCGTGTATAGATACCTTATAGATTTTTTACAATTAGCAAAAAAGCCGAAGAAAATGTAATTTTTTGTTCACTTTTTTGACAAACAAATGTGAATAACTTTAAAACAAAAAATGATAGCATGGTACTGTGAGCACAATAAATTTTCAGCACAAACATATCTAAAAAATGAGTGGTGTTTCATTTATAGATACTTTTTAGTTTTTTTTTTTTATAATTAGCAAAAACAGCATAAAATTCAATTTTCTTTTTCCTTTTTTGACAAACAAATGTGAATAACTTTAAAATGAAAAAGGTATCATAGTACTATGAGCATGACATTTGTTCAGCAAGAAGTTTTCTACAAAATGAGTGGTTTCATTTAATAGCAACCACTATGCTAGGCAGACATACTCTAGGAAAGTTAACCATAACTCCCAGAAATTTTCATTTAAAATAAAGATAAACAGTCAAAACCGAATGTTCCTGAACTGATAGAAAGCATCCCTATTGCACAAATTAAATATACACTGGTGAGCTGTCAGATAAATGATTTATCTACACTTGTGCTGTTTGACCTCGAACACCTCACTCGTGGCTTACGCCACTCGTGAGGTTACCCAAGGTCAAACAGCACTTGTGTAGATAAATCATTTATCTGACAGCTCACCATTGTATATCCCTCATATATATATATACACACACACAATAGGGGGTGAGATACTGACAACAACAACAAGCATTTGTCAATGCCGAATGTTGCTTGCTTGTATGTGCTGTTTAGGTATTTGGAAGTGACAGTTCCATGCCTTCCTCCCAAGACATCCACTGTGTCTTTCCGTTCATTATTCACAGAAGAGTGGGAGAGGCAAGGGCCACAGCAGTACAGCAGTTGCCAAGGGGGTGAAGAGGTGAACAAACGAGTCCTGCAGGAGCTCACTAAATTGAAGGTAGACAAAGCAATGGAACCAGATGGCATACGCCCAAGGATATTAACAGAACTGCGAAGGGAGATAGCAGTACCTCTGGCAGCCATGTTCACTGAGTCATTCAACATGAGTGAATTGGAGGAGGGCACATGTGGTCCCTCTACACAAGTCCGGCAGCAGGGAGGAGGCAGGGAACAATAGGCCATTCAGCCTCACCTCAGTAGTGGGAAGATCATGGAGACATTGCTTAAAGAAAGGATAGTGGGGCATCTAGATGCCATCGAACCCAGGACCATAGACAACATGGATTCACAGTGGGGACATCATGTCAGATAAATCTGGTTGATTTATTTGACTGGGTGACAAGGAAGTGAATCAGGTGGGGCAGCGGACAACGCTTACCTTGATTTCAGCAAAGCCTTTGGCACCATCCCATATAGGAGGCTAATAAACTAGCTGGGTAGGCTGGACATGGGGAAAGGGTGGTAAACTGGTTAGAAACTGGCTAACAGACAGGAGGCAGAGAGGTGGTAAATGGTATGCAGTCTAGGGAGAGGGGGCCACCAGTGGGGTGCTGCAGAGATCGGTTCTGGGGCCAGTTCTGTTCAGTGTCTTCATTAGTAATATTGCAGAACATCTGAAGGGAATTTTTTCACCAAATTTTCAACATAGCCATTTTAAGACCTCTGCTCATGAACAGTGTCACTGTGATTTTCTTAATTTGTCCCGTACATTGATTTCGCACACCGACTGCACCATTGTGCGCTACGTGGGCAGAAACACGTTTTGGGTGAGATGTGAAAAATGACAGCTGTACTACTCATAAGAAGGTGTGGTAAAATGGCAATGGTGAAAATCTGGGTGAAAATATTGAAAATTGCTAACTTACAAGCGCATGTGAGGAACTGCACAATGCACGCCATAAATAGTCATTTTAGGAATTTTTCACCAAATTTCAACATAGCCATTTTAAGACCTCTCCTCATGAACAGTGTCATTGTGATTTTCTTAATTTGTCCCGTACATTGATTTCGTACACCGACTGCGCCATTCTGCGCTACATGGGCCGAAACACATTTTGGGTGAGATGTACTACTCATAAGAAGGTGTGGTAAAATGGCAGTGTTGAAAATCTGGAGTGAAAATGTTGAAATTTCGAGAACTTACGAGCCTGCGTAGGAACTGCACAACGCACGCTCGTAAAACAGTCATTTTTGAATTTTGGCACCAAATTTTCAACATGGACTGCGAAATCACCCTTTGGGCCCGAGTACCGCCATGACAGTGACATCATTCATGAGAAGGGGTCCCAAAAACCCCATGTTGAAAATTTGGTGCAAAAATTCCCAAAAATGCCTGAGATATGCAACAAAGTTGAAACCCCCCCTATCTAGCCCATTATACAGCTTACCGGCATTTCCTCAGTTCGCGGTTGGCTTTGAAGAGTGCAGACGTGTTCCTGGTCCACCGAAGATCGTCGCGCCGGAGTCCGGAGGTAAGTATGGGGTGGGGAGGCTGGGTGCGCAGTGGGTGGAGTGCGGGTTGTGGGAGGGAGTTGGGAGATGCGCCGTGGGACCATTTTCGTTTTACAGGTTTAAAAAAAAAAAGGCGTCGGACGTTTGCCACGCTGGGGTGGGCTCCAGCGTGGCACAAGGACGGGGCGTTTCAGCCGACGGGGATTGGGCACCCCGCCGCCAAGTGGACCGCTTGCCACGCTTGGGTGGGCTCCCAGCCGTAGTACCTACTACTGGGAACGCAGCTCAGCCGACGGGATTGGGCACCCCGTCATTATACAGTGCGCAAGGGGCACGTGACGCTCATGCGGTGTCTGGGGGAGCTGATGATGAGTAGCCGATATCTTATCGGTGCTCACTGAAGCATAGCTCCCCCTTTCAACTGTATGCCACTGCATTTTGGAGTGTGTCATAGACAGCTCCAAAATGCATTGGCTTACAGGGGCCCCGCCTGCCAGCACACTGACTGAATTGGAGGAGGAGGTGACACACCTCCGAAATCTCTGATGATGGCACCATGTTTCTTGCACATGCGTGCAAGCAACATAAAAATGGAAAGGGACCTGGAGTAGTCGTATCAGATGACCTAAAGGTTGGGAAGCAATGTGAGAAGGCAGTAAGGAGGGCTGGGAGGATACTAGGGTGCACAGGGAGAGGCATCACCAGTACAAAACAGGAAGTTGTTGTCCCTCTGTACAGATAGTTGGTAAGACCACATCTGGAGTACTGTGTATAGTTCTGGAGACCCCATCTCCGAAGAGACATAGACAGGGTGGAGGCTGTCCAGAGGAGGGCAACCAAAATGGTGCAGGGTCTGCACCAGAAGACATATGAAGAAAGACTAAAGGTGCTTAAGATGTATAGCCTAGAGGAAAAGAGGGAGAGGGGGGACATGATAGAAACTTTCAAATACCTCAAGTGAATTAAGAAAGTCCAAGAGGGTAGCATCTTTCAGAAAAAGAGATGTGCAAGAACAAGGGGGCACAATTTGAAGATAGAGGAAGGACGGCTCAGAGGTAATGTGAGGAAGTATTTCTTCACAGAGAGGGTTGTAGATGCATGTAGATGCATGGAACAGCCTTCCTGAGGAGGTTGTAGAGTCAAAAACAATGGGGGAATTCAAGAATGCATGGGACAGACATAAGGCAATTCTAGTGGGGGGTAGGAGGAAGTAGGCTCTTTGTTAACTAGGATCTGTAGCTTATCCGTTAGGTAGGGAAATGGGCAGACTGGGTGGGCCAAGCAGTCCTTATCTACTATCAGATTCAGATTCTATGTATATACATATATATTTTTTGCATTGTATTTATTCACGCCGGTGAATCAGGGCATCTTTCTGAAGTGCCCACTCGACCATTGCCTCTACTCCCCTGCCTAAGACCTCCCTCCGTCCTCCGGGACCCTCTTCTAAGGACTTTCCAGCCCTCCCAGATCACCCCCCTGTCGGAGGGCCCACCCCACCTACCTGGTGGCCTTTCTGCGATTAGAGGGTCAGTCCTGGTCAAGGGCCTTGGGGGACTATTGGAGGGATGGTCTGGTGCTGGGGATGTGGGATAGGTCCCTGGAGCCTTCGTTGCCTCCCTGGTCCTCCGGGGTATTTTGTATTGTGGTTGTGCAATGACGTCCTGGCACCGACATGCCGATGTCCGCTGCCACTCCACCCCTAGTTACTACACCGCAAGTTCCTTGCACTGCCCCCGATCTCCACTCAGGGGCTGCTAAGGAGCGATATTTGGCCTGACACCCCCCTGAAGGAGAGCAGTCCTCCGGTTGCTCAATCCCTTCCCTGCCAACCCTGGCAGCCCGAGTCCATTATATAGAAACATAGATTTTGATGGCAGATAAGGACCGCTTGGCCCACCCAGTCTGCCCATTTCTACCTATTGGATAAGCTGCAGATCCTAGTTAACCAGCAGCCTACTTCTTCCTACCCCACCCCTAGAATTGCCTTTATGACTGTCCCATGCATGCTTGAATTCCACCACTGTTTTTGACTCCACAACTCTCCGAAGGCCATTCCATGCATCCACAACCCTCTCTGTGAAAAATACTTCCTTAAATTACCTCTGAGCCGCCTCTTCTATCTTCAAATTGTGCCCCTTGTTCTTGCACACTTTTTTGAAAGATGCTACCCTCTTAGACTTTGTTGATTCCCTTGAGATACTTGAAAGTTTCTATCATGTCCCCCTCTCTCTCCTTTCTCGAGGCTATACATATTCAGCTCCTAAGTCTCTCTTCATATGTTCTCCGTGCAGACCCTGCACCATTTAGTTGCCCTCCTGACAGCCTCCATCCTGTCTATGTCCTTGCGAGATTGGGTCTCCAGAACTGCACACAGTACTCCAGATGGGGTCTCACCAGCTGTCTGTACAGAGGGATAATAACTTATTGTTTTCTGCTGGTGATGCCTCTCCCTATGCATCCCAGTATCCCCCCAGCCCTCCTTGCTGCCCTCTCACATTGCTTGCCCACCTTTAGGTCATCTGATATGACTCCCCCCAGGTCCCTTTCCATTTTTGTTGTTGTTAGTATCTCACCCCCCATTGTGTACTCTTCCCTGGTTTTTGTTTCCCAGGTGCATTACCTTGCACTTCTTAGCATTGAATCTAAGCTGCCATACATTTGACCATTCCTCTAACCTTGCCAAGTCCCTTCTCATCCTTTCCACCCCACCTTGTGCATCAACTCTGTTGCAGATCTTTGTGTCATCTGCAAAGAGACATATTTTCCTTCCAGTCCCTCTGCAATATCGCTTATAAAGACATTGAAGGACTGGTCCTAATACTGAACTCCTGCGGCACCCACTAGTAACCCCTTTCTTCAGAGTGGACTCCATTTACTATTACTTCTGTGTGCCTATTCTCCAGCCAATTCTTTACCCAGGCTGTCATCTTGGGACCCACCCCAGGCTGGCTAACTTGTTTATTACCTTGTGTGGACTGTGTCAAATGCCTGCTAAAGTCTAGGTAGGCCATGTCCACAGTCCCTCCCTGATCTACTACTTTGGTCACCCAGTCAAAGAAATCTATCAGATTTGTCTGGCATGACCTTCCGCTGTGAATCCATGCTGCCTTGAGTCCTGAGCCCTCTGGCCTCTAGATACTCAACAATTTTTCCTTCAGAAGTGATTCCATCATTTCCTACCACTGAGGTTAAACTAACAGGTCTGTAGTTTTCTACTTGCCTTGCTCCCACTTTTGTGAAGGGAATCACATCTGCCCTTCTCCAGTCTCGGGTACCACCCATCCTCCCATGATTTGTTAAAGAGGGTAGTCAGTGGTGTCACTAGTTCTACCTTAGTTCTTTTAGAATTCTGGGATGAATCCATCAGACCCCATTGCTTTGTCCACCTTCAGTGTTAAGAGTTCTTTCAGAACCCTTTCTTCTGTAAATGGGCTGGTGTCAACTTCTGTATCCAGAGTGTTTCTACTGTTTGTTTTAGGTACATCCCCCACTTCCTTTGTAAATACTGAGCAAAAATATTTGTTTAGTATCTCTGCCTTTTCACAGTCACCCTCTGCCCACCCTCCCTCCTCGTTATTAAGCCTCACTAGCCCTCCCTTGGTCTTCCTTCCCAAACCCCATGTCACCAGTGTAGCGTGGGGTGTGGCGTCCAGCGCCTCAACCCTCAGTGCCACTGGGCCGGCCCAGCGAGTACATATTAAGGTTCTTTAATCTCTCCTCGTATGTCTTGTGATGCAAGCCTGCACCATCTTATTCGCTCTTCTCTGGACCACCGTGTCCTCCAGAATTTCACACAGTATTCTACTCTAGGTGAGGCCTCACCAGTGTTATACACCATGGCATCACAGCTTCTCACACCCCTGCTAGTGATACCTCTGCCTATGCAGCCCAACATGTCATTGGTCCAACCTGTGGCCTTTGTGCTCTGCTTAGACATCTTTAGGTCATCGGAAATAATAACCCTGAGGTCTCTTTCTTCCTTGGTGACTGTCAACAACTCCCAACCCCATACTGTTGCTCTCCCCCAGGGTTCCTGCTCCCCAAGTGCATTATTTTGCACTTTTTTGAATTGAACCTCAGTTGTCACACTTCAGACCGTTTTTCAAGTTTCCCCAGGTCTCTCCTCATTTTCTCCACCCCAATTGGAGTATCCACTTTGTGGCAGATCTTGGTGTCATCTGCAAACAGGCAGACCTTTCCCTCCAGCCCTTCTGCAATGTCACTAATAAAGACATTGAATAGGACTGGCCCAAGGACTGATCCCCGTGGTACCCCACTGGTCGCTTCCTTCCCTCTCCCCAAATTGGATCCCATTTACCAACACCCTCTGCCTCCTGTCCGTTAGCCAGTTCTTAACTCAATTTACCACCTGGCACCCCATGCCCAGACTACAAATCTTGTTAACCAGCCTTCTATGTGGGATGGTGTCGAAGGCCTTGCTAAAATTGAGGTAGGTATGACAATATCATAGCATTGGAGTATAATGTACTGTAGGCCGTGTCCCACCAAACTAAAAAGTCATTTCTTTCAAGGCTCTGATTAAATTTAATTGCTAGCTCATTAAACTTGCAAAGGATATAAATTTGCTTTTTTTTTTCCGTTTTGATGTTCCAGGGCAGAACCTAATCATGAATGCTGTTACTGATGTCCGATAAAGTCATGTCACACAGATGCATTTCTGTCCTTAATTAGAACTACGTTTTATACGCAGGGAGCTTGCCTATGTGAAATAGGAATATACCAAACTACTAGCAGGCCCTTTTCATACATTATTTTTGAAATTTTTTTTCCCATAAAGATAAGATGTCATCTCTGTAACTATTACTGATTGCATTACCGAAATATGTTGCTAAAAGAAGCTGGAATAATACTGAATGATGCACACTTGAAGCTCTTAGCTGATGCAGGATGTGGTTACAGGGAATATAATGCTGTAAAACCTGTCAAAGATGATGGTACACTGGGTCACCTGACTAATGAAGAGAGGTCAGAAGGCTTTTTTGATCGGGTTAGTTAATGTTCTTCTTCTGAAAGGCTTCTCTTTTTAGCTCCCAACATAGTGTTCGGGGAATTTAGGGAATTGTAAGGCATGTCACAGTTTATGGGTATTTGAATATATAGTTTATGGTTCAGCTGCAGGAGGATTTGTAAGTATTTGCTTTAAAGATTTGATCAGGAAAGCACAGTGAGCCCATCTGTCTCATTTCTTGGTGCATCCAGGGGTTGGGGGTGAGGAGCGGGGTAACATAGAATATATAAAAACTGGAATCAAAGAAAGATAATACGTATAACCTTATTACAGTATTAGAAATACAGCACTTTTATAGTGTAAATAAACCATACATAACTATAAAGTAATTTTGAGTTGTAAAGTACCAGTTCCCTTATTTACAGCCCAATATCAGACTGCCCACTGTTCTCAAAGGATGGTCCAGTAGTTTTAACTGCAAAATCCAAATGTTAAATTATGCCGTAATTTAAAACACTTATCGGCCAGAGCATGACTGGAGGAACTGTTGTTCTACAGCTGCTCAGTGGAGCTAAATTAGAACTCCACAGAGCAGTTCTTTATAAATGAAAATCATCAGTCATGACCACTCCACTGACACGTCTTTCAGACTTATGAATATTAATGGTATAGGCATCATTTCAGTTGGCGGAGATTGCAATGGCACCCAGTATTCTTTTCTGAAATTTTTAAGAAGTTGGTATATTTGACCTCTTTAGCAAGCTCTGACTCTTTGGAGCTAAATTTGTTTTCAAAACTAATGTCAGTTGCAGATTCAATAAAACTGTGCATGTTTAAAGTGTCAATATGTAAAGATGAGAAACATGTATTTTAAGGTGTGTTCACCTCAGTACGGTCTTAAAAGATGTAAGGATCCGGTCCCTGATAGAATATTTATCCACATTGTTATAGATCTTTTTTATTAACAACAACATCAACAAAAAACTTTCTTGGCAATTATATATTAATAGAGCCCTGTCCCTCAACTTCCCCTGCCATCTCTGTAATGCAAGGACTTGAGGTCCCAGGATGCAGCAGGAACCCTGATATTGTGCTGCAGAGTGAGGCTAGCAGGCTGCAGATAACATAATGGTGTTCCCGTGTAACTAGAGCACTGGTATTCTCCATTTTCCACACTTTTTTTTTTTACAGTAATAACCTAAAATCGGGGGAACTAGTGGGTATTAGTGATTACTTTATACAAAGATGCCACTCCCCCATCAATATCCCATGATTGTGTATCTGCACTTTGCACTGCAACATCACTGCCCCAATGTATCATGGGAACATGAGTCCTCAAAGTATCACCATGGAAGCAGAAAGATGAAGGATGAAGTCCTGTTAAACTAACAAAGTTTCAGGGGTGGGGGGAAGGCATGGCGTGCACTTCAGCAAGAACAGATGTGCTTTTTTAGCACTCAATTCGTTTATTTTTGTCCAAATTTTCTCCACACCGACCAGTCTTCCCAACCCTCAGACCCATCTACTCTTCTGGTGACCTTCCAGTCCCATCCATTGCTCTCTTGGCAGGGTGTTTCCCCTTCAGGCCTACCACAGTGGAGGGACCTATGAATGCCGACATTGGTCATTGAGATGGTAGGGCAGGTTTGCACCCAATTTTCTCCTTAGACTTCTTCCACCACCCATGTCTTACAGCACCATGCACAGTGCTGGGACTCTTGTATACAGACTGTATATCCTGAGACTGGAATGTGAACCTTCTAGGGCCCTACCACAAGGGTCCCTGATGTCACAGATGTGCAGTGTCTCCCTCTGGATGGAAGATGTGCTACACTGGTTGCAGTCCTTTATCTCTGCTGCCCAATTGCCAGTGTCCCAGGCTCCCTGCCACTGGGTCATGAAGGGCATACCCATACCAGTCAATTCATTGGTTGCTATTTAAACAAATATTGGGCTAGAAATATTGGTAAATCCTTACTGGAGTTACGTACTTTTTACTGTTTTAAAAAATCTAATGGTAAGGTCACAGAAGGGGCAGCTTCAGAGCAGCTAGAGGCCATTCTGAGCTACAGATGAAGCCAAAGGAGTTAGCCATGACTAAGAAGTCATCAGGCCCACAAAATGTGCAGCTGAGAGTGACACAGGGGAACCTACATTGCACAGCTTGAGCCACCTGATCCCACTACTTTGTAAATCTGTCAGATGCATTGATAAAATGACTAGATGTTGGTGGGCAATACAGCTTAGAGGTTAGAGCCATGAGCTTGGTACTATATAGCCAGCAGTCTTGGGTTTGATGCCAGCCCCCTCCACTTGCGTAATCTGTGACCCTGAACAAGTCAGTTAACCTCACTGTGCTCCCAGACATACCAGGAAACAAGCATTGTCTCAGTGTGCCTTTCCCAGCGACCAACTGGGGGAAAACAATTAAAATCCTGAACTTCTTTATTAGCCAGTTGTCAACAGTGAAGACCCAGGTTAAATCCTTGCACCACATAACCGAAGGATCTGTGATGGCATTGGGACAGGTGTGCTGACACAGTGATGGTAACTGGCTGGTTCAGAAAACAGAATCAGCTGCACACTAGGTTGACCTTCTCCTGAATATACCAGCTGGGAAAATGTCACAGTGCCACAGAGAAACCGAAAAGTTTCGTCTCACTTTTAAGGCTAAGCCTTGCTGTAATGTACGATGTGGGAGGTGGATCCATTTGTAGAAAGATAAAGTGCTCTATTAGTAATTACTGCAAATGTATTGTAAGATTGTTGGCGTGATTTAGGACTTGTCCACAGTATAATGTTCCCAAACTGACAAATTGCCCCATTTAATGTTTAAACTAGTACCCATTAACTAAATGACTTTTATTGCAAACAGAAGTTTGCCCAAACTGACTGACTTTAATTCAGAACTACAGTATATTCTGACAAATGAGAAAACAAAACTTAATTCACAAATAAAAGCCATGCATATTTATGCAGTAAGACATAACAGGGTGTGTGTGTTGTAATTGTTTTGTGTGCTTCTGGTCTTGCAAGTCACCCAAGACACGTGCCCTTATCCCACAGCAACACACACCCTGGAGTGTCTTATTGTTAAAAAAATAGGTCAAAATTTAACACAAAGTAAAAGTCAAGTTTTGGATCAAAAATAGTATTTTTTTTAATTTTGTAGACTTTGTTTCTCTCCCCGACACCTGAACTCTCTCAGGCTACCCCAACTCACCAGATTGCTCAACCGTCCACTGTGGTCCTGCTCCTCAGAGATCAGCTGTCCTCTGCCGATCCTGAACCAGACTATCCCTTCAGCTCTGAGTCCCCTGAGGTTGGGCCGCCTCCACATACTGGCACTCTATCTAGAATCCAGAGCATCTGGCTAGGTCAGCGGAGAGGCAAAGGGGGTGGAGACAGAGGCTTGGTGTTGGGCGTATGGCATCAGGCACTGTGGGGAGCCGTCACCTATCAGGCTTGGAGGGATTTTTCTCTTGTTGTTGCTCCCCATTGGCCCGGCAGTGCTATGCTTTTCAGTTCGGTGCTTGGATGTTCCTGCCCATGCCCACAGAAGTGTTGCTGTGGCCATTCCCCTGCTTACGCTAGGTCCCAACTGCTGTATGGCCGCTAGTATCCACTAGGGGTCACCAAACACAGAGGACCAGTCCCCCCCTTCCTCCCAGGAAAGGAGAGCTATCCACTGGATGCTCAATCCTTTCCTCCCCTGCCGAACCCTGACAGCCCGGGTCCGCTTCTGAACCCGAGTGCCCGGTGTGGCATCCAGCGCCTCAACCCTCAGTGCCACCGGGCCGGCTTAGAAATAGTATTTTTATTGTAATTTTAAAATGTTTCTTTACACTACAGAAAAAATAGCCCTTTGTACGTGCCATAAATAGAATTCACCAGAAATATGTGGATGGATATATTTAGTTATTGACCAGGTAAACACACTAGACCATCTTCATGCCTATTTTCAGGTATGTCCCAGGAGGTTACACAAACAGTAAATTTATTAGGGAGTTCTATTAACAGGAAAAAATAAGGAAATGAACAATGGAATACGAAGTTGAGTAACAAGTAATGCAGTGGCCAAGGATGTTACACAAAACAACACAGTTCAAACTGTGATCATATCTAGAAATAACATCCAATATGAACATGACAATCCAATATAAATGACAGCAGTTCTGCAGTCTGTTCCTCCTATCCATAAATTTGTTTATGTATGGAAGGAGAGGATCATGAGAAAAGAGAACAAGAACATCAAATGATGATTATTTTTTTATTTAAGGATTTTGTTGTACACCTGTTGTCCCATAAGTTCAGAGATCACTTCCTGCTGCACACTAGTTCATTTTAGTCACAACAAAAGTGACCAAAAGAATGGGTGTTCAGAAACATCAAAGAATACTGGAGAAAACCTGGTTCAAGCCATATTATAAGGAACTCCCCTTTTATTATTTCAGATGTGAAAAAAATACATACTACATCAGGCTCACGATGAGGAACCAAGGGTACCACACAAGTCGGGGGGATAATGGGCAATCTAGAATCATTATTTATTTCAATCAGAATACACCTTTGAGCTCAATAACTGTTTTACAAAGGTTCCCTGTCAAAGAGAATGGTGTTATATGGATAAGTAGATACAGAGAGCAGGTCCAGTGAAGCCTTGTCAACAAAGTGTCACAAAAATACATCCGTGTACAAATAACAGGGCGAGACATAGCGTCATTCATGTCCAATAGTTATGTAGACTGTCTCTCAGTATTTTGGCAGCCAGTCTGCTAGGTATGAGTGCAGTCACAACTAGAGCCTGGTGAGAGAAACTTTTTCAGTTCTAGTTTGAATTGGGGAATGCTAAGGAGGTTCCACAGGGATTCCAACATCTCGTTTAACTAGAGTGGCGCTCTACAGGTGAAAGAGCATTGGGCCTGACTAGTTTTTCAGAAGGGTGCAGACATTTTGTACAGACCGTACTCCTGGTTGAGTATTGGTTGTTTACTGGTCACAACAAGTTTTGTATGGCGGGGGGCGAGATCCATGAGCACTTTCATGCCTAGCAGGCAAACCTGGTACTTGAGTCTATTTTGTAGTGGGAGCCAGTTGGTTTGGAAGTATAGGGAATGGAACAGGTGTGTGTTAGCCTGTCTGCTCCCAAGGTAAACAGGCAGGCCTTATTTAGCACCAATCTGGCCATATTTAGGTTCATGTCAGTGGCTGCACTGTATACGACCAGTCCGTAATCCAGCCATGGGAGTATTGCGCTGGATACTATAGTTTGCTTAGCTGCACGCGTGAGGTGTAGTGCCTGTGTCTGTATAGTGTCCCTAATTTTAAGTGGGTTATCCTTAATATAGAGTCTACATGATGGGCAAATGAGAGAGACTCATCCAAGGTTACCCCCAGGTATTTAAATGAGGTAATTTGTTCCAATATGACACCTTTTTCATTTGTGATGGTGAGAGGAAGTTTTTTCTTCCTTGCATGGGGACTGGCAAATAGCATGGTATTTGTTCTTTGTTGTTCAGCAGGAGTTTATTTTGCCAGAACCACCTGTGTAAGCGCCACTTGTTTTGGACCACTGGCATATATGACCACATCATCGGCATAGAGAAGGACCTTGTGAAGGGCAAGCTATGGGGAGGTTATTTACAAATAGGCCAAATAATAGTGGACCCAGAATAAATTCTTGGGACACACCAATGGTGACACTTCCAATGTTGGACCGTACTCCATTGATCCTTACACACTGGGATCGATTTGAGAGGTAGTTTAGAAACCAGTTAATAATGTCAATTGATAGTCCAAGGATGCGGAGTTTGGTAAGGAGGAGTGAGTGAGTGATTGACCAGGTTGAAAGACTTTAAGTCAATAGAGATGGACCCAACTGGTTGGCCACTATCCAGAGCTTCGTGTATGAAGCTTGTGAGCTGGATTAGTGCAGTACTAGTGCTGTGCAGCTTCCTGAACCCATGTTGTTGTGCGCATTGAATATTGTATTTCTAGAGATAGTTGACGAGTTGATCAGACGCAGTTCTCTCCAGCGCCTTGGGTAATGGGAAAAGGATGGATATTGGCCGATAGTTTGATACCAGTGTGCGGTCCCAACTTTTGTGGACGGGGTGACCATGGCTGTTTTCCATAAGTCAGGGAATTGTGAGTACTGGAGGGAGAAATTGTAGATTATGGACACGGGGTGAGCAAGTTCTTTTAAAGTGAGGGCTACCAATTTCAAGTCCACCATATCATTACCCACCCTTGTTTTCCCCAGTACCCATTTTACATATTTTACTGTATCTGATATGGTGATAGGTCTGAAGTAGAACTGTGGTAAGTCGAGGCTGCCGGGGTGGAATTGTTGGAGATTCTCCCAGGGTGACAGTATGGTCAGCCTCATAGAATGCATTTGGGGTTAGAATGGCACTGAGACCAGTGAATGTGCTGTTGAATGTGTTTGCAGTATCACCTGGTTCAGAGGTGACCCTCCCATTGTTACTTAGCATTATGGGCTGTGATTTGTTGGCCTTTCCCATGAGGTCTTGTAGGTTTTCCCAAAAATATTTCCCATTGCTCCGGTTGCATGTCTGTTTGTCCTTGAAATAATGCCCCTAGGCTAGTCTGATGTATCTAGTGTATCTGTTACATAAGCAATAACCTATGACAGAGTGTGTGGTTACTGGAGATTAATCAACACCCTGGGTGGTTGTGAAGCGTGCCCTCACAGCAACTGAGGTGTTGATTAATCCCTAATAACTGCACACCCTGGAGTGGGTTATTGTGCTTATTATATGGGGCATGTGCAAAAAAAGGGGAAAACACCAGAAAGGGTTTTCCGTTTAAAGAGCAAGAAAGGGACTGAATCCTGCCGCCTTGCAAAATAGTCCCGAACAAATAATGCATACTGCAGTGATGTTATGCAGATAGAAATGTCACACATACACTGCTGAGTTTATTTGTGACATTTCTGCTGCATAACATTGGTTAGGGCGAGGAACTGCTGTGCACACTGACAGGGAGCTTGACAGAGGAGCTGCAGAATGATGAGCCTGTGTCTCTGTCTGTCTCTTTCTCTCTCTCTGTAGCTCCAACGGCACACAGAAAATACAGAAGTGACGCACCAGCTAGAGCCTCCAACTACAGCTGTACTTTCTTCAGTCAGCTGTTAGAGAAATGAAAGGGCAGCAAGTCATTTCGTGTCTCCAAATCCAATGCAAACGTAGGAGAGCGAGGGCATGCGCACGACGCAGAAAAGTGAATACTCGAATCTGAACTCAAGCAGCTTAACTTCTGATCTGGGCAACATTCACCTTCTGTAAATGCTGTCCTCTGCGACAATCTCCCAGCAACTGATTGAAGTTTTGCTTCCATCGCGATGCCTGGTGAAAATAAGCAAATCTCGTTTTCGGGTATTACTGAAGCTGCTAGCTGATTAAGTACTATAAGCATCATACCTGAGGAACTGTACTTGTTCCAAGTGACTTACTGTTGTAACCCCTGAGTTTCCTCTATCAACACTTTGACAGAAAGCCACCGTTATTCAACCAGTGGTGTAACCTGGGAGGCTAGCAGCAGTTATAACTGCCTGACTGCTTCTTGCTCTACCTCTCTCGCTGTACGGCTGCAGCACATCTCTCTCTCTCTCTCTCTCTCTCTCATGGCACATGGTTAAGCAAACCATGCAGAGGGGACTGTCTCTCTTGCTGTCTACTTTCTACCACTTCTTGGACTTCAGGGAGGTTAAGAGAAGCACTGCAGCAGTGACAGTAGCCTGACTGCTTCTCTCTTTCTCGCTTCATAGGGGTTAGCGGACAGCCTGTTGGTGGGGGGTTCAGGAGAATCGAGCACTGGGACACATACGTGTCTCGGGAGACTACAGCACAGGGAATGCAACCACTGTTTGTCTCCCTGTTACACACACACACCACAAGCCATGATCTGCTCTTCTGGACACACAGTCACCAATGGGTATGATGGGGAGTAATGCTTCGGGATGCAGTGAGAACAACAGCCACCTAGGGCCACAGCAGCTACAAATGCTGTGGCAGCATTTACCTTGGCTGCTGTCAGCACTCAGAGGCTCTGTCAGGCTGTCTCGGGTGCTTGCCCCATCTCACTTGCATGCCCTCTCTCAACAGCCTGTTACAGCTCACAGATTCATAGCACCACAGAGCTGACACCAGCGACAGTGGGTTGGAGCTACTGCTGTAGGACACTGCTTACATGGCGAGGGTAAGAGGGCAACTGGAAGGGTGGAGATTGAGCTGTCTGTTGCTTACTTTTCAAGAGAGATATGTGTAACATATCTATACATATATGCATCTACGGGTTCGGGGAAGGATGAGGTTACCTGGCACAAGATACCTAGGTTTGGCTACTCTGCACAGGGGCACCCAAGTAAATCCAACTACAGGAAGCAATAACTGTAATGTCCAGAACCAGAATTGGGATTTTTCAGTGTGGCTTTATTTATTAACTAACTGAACATAAACAAAGCTCTGCATGGTCCCCCAAAGGGCTACGTTACTGTATGTGCAGATTAGAGGTTAAAACACAGCGGTCCATTTGAGGAATGAACAAATTACTAAAGTTGTCTGGCTTTGGACCCACCAGGCACTCAGCCCGGACTTTGCATGCGCATTGGATACATAGCCCGACTGGCCTGGCTCCCCTGCCGGCCACTCGACTGACGGTCCACTTGAAGAATGAACCCAAACTTTACTTGGAAAGACATCCCATCAAACAAGGAGGCTCCCAAACCGTGGCTCCCCACACCACTTGAAGTCTGCGACTCCTAGAGATTTGTTTCGTACTTCCAATCGAAACTCCCATCAAACAAGGAGACTCCCATCCAACAAGGAGTAATTTTCCCATCCTGTGGCTCCCCACACCACTTAGAGTCTGCGACTCCTAGAGAGATTTTCAAGTTGCGACCCATGTCTGGGTACCCATCCCATCACTGGCCAAGTGCATGAGGCAAGTAGCAAAAACACAGAAGAAATCTGTAGAGGTAGACCTGGTTACTAAAGATGAGGGGGTTTTCCCAACTCCAGCTCCCACAGCCCATACCCGGCCATTTCTCTGGACACACAGAAAACTTTAGACTTTAAAATGTAGATTGAACGGTGGATGACCTGAAGCACCCCCTCTACAGCAAACTTTTAAATCCATTTAAAACTTTAAACAGTTGACTGCTCTATTTGTTTGTCCTAGTTGATATAGTCCTCCCAAATAGCAGTCCCCAATACTTGAAATCCAACTGAAGAAAACAAAATGTTTGTTCCTTCCAATGGAGCCAAACACTCACCCATTCGTTGCAGGTGCCCCACAGGCGAAGTACTGTAACCTTTGCTGTTATACATGAACAGACTGAAATTAAAACAGGCAGCTTTCTTCCCAGGGTGGGAGAAGGGGATTGCCCCTCGAACCCACAGAGAACTTTCTCCCCCCCCCCCTCCAGAGGGAAGGGGGCACTGAGACTGGGGGAGCAGTCTCCACCACTTTAAAAAAGGTAAAATACAGGAACACTTCCTTTTTTCTTGGTGAAAGATCAGACTGCAGACTAATGCTTCCTTCTTGCTTAAGGACAAACGGAAGAACTCACTTTGAATTTCCCAAAGTTCTAAACTTCACTCCCTGAGCTGGAGATTCCAGAGTGGCTCATGCAGCTGCGACAGTTCTATAATGATGTCATCTCTCAAGTCTCAGCTGTGACTAAGGACAGAGTGAGACAGTGTGAAACCCATTTAACTGGAGTTTCACAAGCTGCCTTCCCTGCCTACCACTAGGTCTTACTGGGATTCTAGTAAACCCAGGTAACAAAGGGGTTACACACGCACAAACACAGACACACACACACACACACACACACACACACACACACACAGAACGTGGCGCTTTCTATCTGTAATTATGTCTGCCACTTCTCCAAGATCCACGGGGTGGGTGGGTTACACGGAATCGCTCGTGAACCTATTGCTTGCTCCACATACACACAGACACATAAACTGTGACAACCAAACAGTGCCTTTGGTGCCTCACTGTGTGCTGGGTTGTGCGAGATCTGCAGGGCGGGTGGATGGAATGCAGTGTGGCACTCGCTAAGGTGTGAGACAACAAATGGCTGCAGTTGAGTTTTTTTCTGTAGCTGAAGAAAAACAAGAACAGTTATGCCCACTGATTCCCACTGTTACTGACTCTACTTACATGAACTGTGAATATATTGTGCACTAATACACGGTCAGGGAGCAGCACTCCCCCAATCATCTGCCTTATCCTACTGTCGCCATGTTATAAGAGCTGCTTATACAGTTGTACGTCCCTTTGAAATCCAGAGGCTCTGGCCTGATGCCACAGGTTGTCTCTCTGCAGCATCTGATCTCCTGGAGAAGGGGTAACCCATTCAGTATAATTACCCCAGATAGTGCACTTTTTGTAAGGAGCATAAGGAGCAAAGATGTTGCAGGCTATATTGAACTATGTAATTAAATAGTCCAAGGATGTACTTGTGTCAGGGATGAAGTCTAGGAAGGACCAATCCACCTGAGCAAAGAAGCTCTGAAAGCATACAGCTGCCCGTTATGGAGCACCCTACATTTTATGTTTTTTTTTTTGGGGGAACGTAGGGAGTTTGTTAGACCAGGTGCAAAGCACTGGGGAGTGGTCACTAATGGAGTCTGGTAGAAAAGAGACAGTGAGCCCTGTCAGGGTTGGTGGTCAGGATCCAGTGTATTAGTGAGCTGGTGCCAGTTTTATAGTTTGTTCAAGTGCATTCTTGTACCACTTGAGTGAGGTAGTGACTTGTCACCATGTCTTTGTGTGTAACACTATTTTTATGAGCCAGTTAATGTTAAAATCCCCGATGACTATTGCTTCCCACTTATGAGCTGCTTGCTTATAGTACTTTGAGAATGTTTTGAGGCCAGTTTGCTGGTTGCCAGAAATATATATACTGACATGAGGACAACTGCTTTCTGTCCACGTCCTATCAGTAGCTTAACTGCCAGGCATTCACAGTCGCTAGCTGGGTTGTCCAGAGCAATTATATGTCCCTGCAGATTTGTCCTTAGATAGATTAGGCACCCCCTCCACCGTCAGTCTTGCCTGTATAAATAATAGTCATCTAGGACAATGTCGGTGTCTGGGATTTTGTGTGTGAGCCAGGTTTCTGTCAGTGATAGGATGTCTGGTTGGAGGACCTGCACTACCCAGGCCTCGAGTTGTGTAAATTTTGGGAGTAAGCTACCTATGTTAAGTGCAGGTATTTTTAAATGACCCTGCAGGACTTTGTTGAGACCTACCATGGGGATTAGCCCAGGGTTCGTGTGGGTGTTGCCTGATATTAGTAATAGGAGCAGAGTAATTTTTTTAAAGGCATTCCATATGCGCGCTGTTAGCAACAGTCCCTGCAGGACTTTGTTGAGACCTACCATGGGGATTAGCCCAGGGTTCGTGTGGGTGTTGCCTGATATTAGTAATAGGAGCAGAGTAATTTTTTTAAAGGCATTCCATATGCGCGCTGTTAGCAACAGCTCTCTCTTGCATGAGTAAGTTTTAATGGGGGTCTTTTGTGGTGATGGTCTTAGAAAGGGGGAAGAACTCACTCTAGGTTGGCTCCAGAGGGTTCCATGTCATAACAACAATTGCAAAACAGCGATCGCTCTTATGGTGCATGTATATCGCGAAGAGCAAATCAGCAATGTACACTTCAAGGCAACCTGACATCAGAATATTAAAAAGTGTTTTTTTTTTTTGGGGGGCTGCAGGGCTTCCCCTCCGCACCTAATTTAGATTCTAAATTCTGGGTGGAGCATGTTAAGGGGGACAAAATCCAGATTGCAAAAAATGTAAGTCCCGCAGCCATAGGCAGCGGCAAAATTTACACACTTGTGAGCCCAGTACCTGATGTGCCAGAGCTAGCCACCCACACCACCACACTACATGGCTAGCTCAGCAGCAGCAGGCACACCAGTCCCCTAAAACCCCTTTCCTGTCCCTCCCCGTCCCCTTGTTATTACCTCCTTCTGGACACCCTTCCCCAAGGTCACTTTCCCGTACGGTCACTAGCTTTGCAGGGTAGCCCAGAATGATAGCGCTGAAAATGAGTCACTGTTTTTGTAGTCGCTCATTTTCGGTCACTATCATCACTGGATACCGCTCCAGAGAGCATGTGATGGGGGTAAAGGTACCTTGAGGGGAGATATGTATAAGTTTAGTGCAGCGGGGGCCCCAGTTTCCCAAGGGCAGAGCTTTAGGGTCTGGAAGGTTTTAGGTGCATGGTTGCTATTTTAGGCATCCTCCTGTGGTGCTGCTAAGATAGCTGCTACTGTGATCAACAGTAGAATGAAAAAGAATAGGTCAAAATGTTCACAGCTAGCATTCAACACGTGCCCTACTGTGCCTTATTGCATAATTTTGGTGACTAAAGGTGGCAGACATAGAAACATAGAATATGACGGCAAATAACAGCCACTGGGCCCACCAAGTCTGCTCATTGTTTTTTTATTATGGTGCCACCTCTTCCCATCCCTTCTTTACCCTTATGATTCCCTTGTACCTGTCCCAGGCATTTTTGAACTCCACCACTGTTTTTGCCCCCACTACCTCTGCTGGAAGGCTGTTCCAGGCATCCATCACCCTTTCTGTGAAGAAGTACTTCTTACAGCACTCCTGAATTTAACCCCCTCCAGCTTCATAGCATGCCCCCTTGTTCTAGAGCACCTTCTGTACCTTATTAATCCTTGTGAGGCATTTAAAGGTGTCTGTCATACCTCCCTCCCGCCTCTCCTCCAGGGTGTACAAATTTAGCACCTTAAGCCTCATAGGTTTTTTGATGTACACTCTGCACCATTTTGGTAGCCCTCCTCTGGACTGCCTCCACTCTGTCTACATCCATCGTGAGTCATGGTCTCCAGTAATGGACACAGTACTCAAGGTGAGGTCTTACCAGTGAACTATATAGGGGTAACACCACCTCCTTCTTCCTGTTGGTGATACCTCTTTCTATGCATTCTAGCATCCCACTAGCCCTTCTGACTGCCTGGTCACACTGCCTTGCCACTTTTAGGTCATCTGATATGAATACCCGTAGGTCTCCTTCCTGCTTGGCCTTTGCTGGTACTACTCTGCCCATGGGTTTCTATGGCCCAAATGCATTATTTTGCACTTTTTTTTTGCATTAAATCTCTGCTACCATACCCTTGGCCACTCCTCTAGTCTTTTCAGATTCCCTACCCATCCTTTCCATCCCTCCTTGAAGCATCCACTCTGTTACAGATCTTGGTGTCAGCCACAAAGAGGCAGACCTTTCCTTCCAGTTCCTCCGTTATGTTACTTTTAAAGACAGTGAAGAAAACGGATTCCAGCACTGATCCCTGAGGCATGCCACTGGTCACCCACCCTTCCTTGGAGCAAACTCTGTTTACCACTACCTTCTGTGCCCTCTCTCCTAACCATTTTTTTTACCCAGGTTATCACCTTAAGACCCACCCCCAAGTTCCCCCACTTGTTTACCAGTTTCCCATGTTGAATGGTGTTGAAAGCCTTGCTGAAATCCAGTTAGTTTACATCCACCACTCCTACCTGATCAACTCCTTGGTCTCCCAGTCAAAGAAATCTGTCGGATTTGTTTGGCATGATCTTCCCCCTGTGAAACCATGCTGCCTTGGATCCTGTAATCCACTGGATACAACATATTCCATAATCCTTTCTTTTAGTAGTGTCTCCATTAACGTTCCCACCACCGATGTCAGTCATGTTTGTGATGGCAATCAGGGATGAGTGAGGTTGCTTATAAATTCTGTATGTGATTTACCCAAATTCCAAATCCCACAGCTTGGACTTGTTCCAGCCTCTGCATTTGTCAGGGGAATAACTTATATCTCAGAACTCCTTTAGAAAGTCAGGTAGCAGGACATTTCCAATCCAGTTTATCTATTTATTTATTAGCTTTTGTTGACCAGGTAAGCACACTAGACAAAAAATTTCATATTTTCAGGTACGACCCGGGAGAGTACAAGAAAGGACAAGTCCATACAAACAAACGTAAGATACAGTTGAGCATTGCACAGGATAAAGTAGAAACAGGTGACATAACATTACATAAGCAGGCAAGAATTAACATAGTTGAGTAGGAAAGACCAAACATAGGATCAAATAAGGATAAGTACAGTGCATCCAACAAATCAACCACACAGTAGCAAGGGGTGAATACATAACTATAGAGAACAGGACCACCAAACAGTGCGTCAGACATACCTCCACCTAGAGCAGAGAGTAGATACAGTATTATACAGAGCAGTGCCTTAATAAACAAGAATCACCCTCAGGACCCACGTAGGGGCTGCCAGAATTGCAGGGACATAATAGTCCAGTACAGGGACCAAAGTTAAAAATTAAGGTGGCTTAGGACAACCACATACAGAAGAGAGCTTCAGGTAAGTCCAGAGGGAACTCCGAAGGCATGAGTGAGAGGGTGAGGAACGGACCTGGGGGGGAAAGGAGTTCCAAACTCTGGGAGCACGTGCAGCAAAATCCTATCCCCATTTCATGCATGAGTGGTGGGAACTTTGAGAACAGCAGAGCCCAAAGACTGGAGGGAGTAAGAGGAGGCGGCAGGTATGAGGAGCTCAGCCAGTCCTTGGGGGTGCCAGTTCTGAGCACCTTACCTGTGAAGCTACCCAGGACATAGCTCCTATAGTTGGGAGGGGAGAGCCAGTCGAGCTTACTATACAGGTCACAATGGTGGGTGAGCCTGGGGGCAGCAAGTGCAAAACGACAGATGTTGTTGTAGGCTGCATTCCACCTGGCAAGGTGAACTTTAGAAGTATGTGCATACAGGATGAGCCCATAACCAAGAGTAGGAAGAACTACACCTCTGGCCAGTGCCCGGCAGGCAGCAGATGTGAGGTTGTTCTTCGCTCTGTAGGCTAGGCCCAGCTTGCAGTTGACAGCCCTGCATACATTTAGGATATGACGGTCAAGGTCAAGCTGGGGGTTGTGTGTCACCCCTAGGTATTTGATGGTATCAGTTATCATGACAGGAGAGCCGTCAAGTCCAGTGATGCACAGAGGGGCAGGGGAGGCCTTAATCTTGGCTGGGGACCCAAGGAGCATGTCCTGGGTCTTTTTTAGATTAAGGACAAGTTTGTTTGCCGTAATCCAGGACTGGATATTCCTGAAGTCAGCTTTCAGCTGGTGGTTGATGATCCCGATGTCACGGGAATGGGTAAGGATAACCAGGTCATCCGCATATAGAATAGAGCTACAGTGGGAGGAAATGGAGGGGAGTTTGTTAACAAAGATGGAAAAGAGGAGAGGTCCCAGGACTGACCCCTGAGGAATGCCACAGGTCATGGGAGTGGTGTCAGAGAGGACCTTGCTGAATTTAGTTAATTGGTTTTTACCCTGGATGTAGCTGGTAAACCAACTTAGGACAGGAAGAGACAGACCAAAGGACCAGAGCCGAGAGATAAGTAAGGCATGATCGACTAGGTTGAAGACCTTAGATAGGCCAATAAAGATGGCACCCGAGAGCTGGCCCTGGTCCATTGCTGCCCTAATCACGGAGGAGACAGTAACGATTGCTGAGGATGTACTGTGCCCTTTCCGGAAGCCGTGCTTAGCAGGAGACAGCAGCTCATGGGCCTGGATATACTCCGTAAGTTGCTCAGCAACAACTTTCTCAAGGAGTTTGCTGATAGCTGACAGGATGGCTATGGGACGATGATTATCAAGGATCTTAGGGTTGCCTTGTTTAAGGACAGGGACAATCTTTGCCACCTTCCAGAGGTCAGGGACACCACCAAGGGCAAGAGACATATTGAAAATATGAGCCACAGGGTAAGCAACAAATAAGGCACCAAGTTAAAGGAGCCTAGGTTCTAGGCTATCATGGCCATCACTAGCATAGGAGGAGAGACCAGAGAGAAGTCTCTGCGTCTCCTGTGCTGCCACTGCCCTAAAGTAGAATAACGGCCGGGAAGTTGGAGGCAACTGAGGGGCAGGAGGCAAGACTTGACTATCATTCCCTCCAGTGGAGAACAGTGAGGTGAACGCAGACAGGTTAGTGAAGTGGGATTTAAATGCATTAGCAATGGTTATGGGATTATTACAGTTTGATCCATCAATAAGCATATCAGAGACCCCCCAGTTGGAGGAACCGCTTACAATGTTTTTGATGTTCCTCCAGAAGTTCCTGGGATCCTTAGCTGAGTTAAGCAGGACGGTTTTGCAGTAGTCGCTCTTGGTGGTCCTGATTGCTCTCTTACATTCATTCCTAAGCCTCCTATACTGTTGAAATAAGGCCTGGTCCATCGTGGCCTTAAAGTTGTCCCAGCATTTGTCCTTAGTCCACATAAGGGCTAGAAGGCTCCCATGGAGCCACTTAGTAGCAGATCCCCTTACCCTCCTCCTGATAAGGGGTGCATACTTATCCTGCAGTGCCGAAAAGTTGCTGAGGAAATAACCAACCGCAGTGGGACAGTCAAGAGCACTCTGTACCACAGACCAGTCCTTGAGCCTCAGGTCCTCATGGAAGGAACCCAGGTCAAACTTTGAAAAATCCCTAACTTGGATGACTTTGTGGGGAATTTTCCAGGAGGAAACCCTCCATACACAATACACCGGGGTGTGATCCGAGATAGAATCAGGAAGGGTACCTGAGGATGTAATCCTCTCAGGCCTATTGGACAGAACCCAGTCAAGAAGAGAACCATTTCCACCAGTGGTAGACCATCTGGTGGGCTCTTAAATGAGTTGTGACAGGGAGAGGCCAGCGAGCAGGGGTTCATACACCTTTGCATTTCTTCCAAGCCAATTTAAGTTAAGGTCACCCGTGATAAGTATTTCATTATCCCCAGACTTAGCACCCACAGCATCAAGGAGGGAGGATAACCCCAGCACTCCACCCTTAGGAGGATTGTATGAGCAAATGATATGCAGCTTTTTGGCATTACAAAGTAAGAGAACAGTATGAAGCAGCTCACAAGGAGACAATGGGGGCAGTTGGTGAGACACAACGGTCAGATTAAGGTGGCACCTAAAGTAGATCAAGATACCACCACCCCGCTTCCTCCCAGGCTGGTCAAGCCTTAAAAGATCAAAGCCAGGAAGCATACAGGCAGAGTCAGAGGTAGAAGGTTTTAGCCATGTCTCGGAGATGCCGAGGATGTCAGGCTTGTAGTGAGAAACCCAGGCTGCAAGCTCAGTCAGATTGGGCAGGAGGCTGTGGATGTTGAGATGAACTATTTTTAGCCCTTTACCTGACAACCAGCCGGCTGGAAGGGAGAAGGCTTGATAAAGGGGGCCAGGGTTAGGCTTAGTGTCCCCAGCCAAGACTAATATCACCAACAGAAGCCAAATAAGATGCCATAGGGGAGGGCACTCACCTCGGGCCCAGGGCTTATGAGAGAGGTACTTGGTTACGAGAGAGGGTACAGAACACACCTAAGGTCAAGGCAGTATATAGACCAGAGGGGCTCACTACCAAAGGCTATCAGGTTAGAGAAGGTAAAATCCTGTTCCCCGTACTGTTCAAGGGTACCCCAGGTACCCCATGAGGGAGGGGAGCAATCAGTGAAGAGTAGGGAGAGGCATAGGAAGGTAACTAGCCCAATGACGAGTACATTACAAGATGGGAAGGGCTTAATAGCCTTCCTGGAGGGCTTAGGGACCAACATGTTAAGAGTACCGGTCCCAAGGGCTAAACCAGGACGTGGGCTAGAGAAGTTAATTCATAGGACAGTAGCCACCCTAGAGTAATAAGGTAGGAATAGCTAGTGTACACAGCACTAATAGAGGCTTACACTGGTTTGCAAAGCAGAGTTAGGATCGGTTGACCAGCATGTAGTTACCATAGACACCTAAGCTGATTAACTGCTGACCAACAGTAATACAGGGGTGACACCAAAGAACTGGACTCAAACAAGCCCAGCTCAGGGTACAAAATGTTACATACACAACCTAAGCCAACACAGTGAGCACACAGTGACAAATAACAATCAGAATAGCTGTCTACTGCAAACTTGCAACAGGTTAAGAATAGGGACAGGGGAGCTGTTGTAAATATCAGCAGCCCAAACCAGCAATATAGGGGCAAAATCCTATAACAGAAGGGGGAGTCCCTCACTAAACCATACCAGGTAACTTAAATATCAGACCACCTAGACTGCCCCAACAGTACAGCAGTTCGAAACAGATCAGTCACACTGCCCAGGTGCAGGGGGAGGACTCATGGTGATAGGAACAGGGAGAGACAGGAGGGAGCTACCAAAAATTTATTTTTATGATTGGACCCACAAGACCTGTGGGAGGGGCTTAAAGGCATTTAACAGGAGGAGGGAACGGGGTGGGTTGGGTGGCAGAAAAACACACAAATTCTCCTGTTCCCTCAACAATGAGCAGTCCCCTTCTTCTTCCGAAAACTGCCTCCTGCTCCAGGCAGGGGCTCCGGTGCATAAAAGGCGAGCTGAGTATGCAGGGAAGGTCTGCCTGACTCGATTCAGCGGGCCAGTGCCTCAACCCTGCAGATGTCCAAGATCCAAGCGATGAATGGGGGGGGGGGACCCACGGAGGCAGAGGTCTCCCACACCGCCCATCTCGAGTCGTCAGCAAAGTCCTAACAGGGGGCCCCTGTGCACTGCTCAGCCTTTTACAATGGGCAGAGCTGCACGTCACAACGGGCCAACTTCCAATCAGGGCGCAATGTATATTTTCAAAATTGGCGCTGAAAACCTCCGGGTCCAGAGAGACAAACGGTAGGCTTGGAGGGAATGCAGAAGTTCACGTCCTCTGGTTCCCTCAACAACGAGCAGTCCCCTTCTTCTGAAAACTGCCTCCTTCTCTAGGCAGGGGCTCTGGTGCATAAAAGGCGAGCTGAGTGTGCAGGGGAGGTCTGCCCAACTTGATTCAGTGAGCCAGCGCCTCAACCCTGCAGATGTCCGAGATCCAAGTGATGAACGGGGGCCGGGAGTGGGGACCCACGGAGGCAGAGGTCGCCCACACTGCCCCTCTCAAGTCATCGGCAAAGTCTTATGCAATTAAAAAAAAAAAAAGGATTTCTCTGAGGAGGATACCTATGTTACAACCTAAACAAGGTCTACTTCAGCAGAGAATGATCCTTGCAGCATTTGACTACAGTGATGTGGTTTATAGTGTTGCTGGTTTATAATGCTGCTCCTGTATCCACCCTGGCCAGGCCAGAGCCCCGATTCCATTTTGTATGTTGGTTTGCCTCCTGACTGTCCTCCCCACACTCACAAGTGCTCTTTATATTCCTCCTTTGCCCCCCAACCCGTCACCTTTGGAGGATAGATGCCTCTCCCAGTGTTATCCTTCTATCTAAATTCCAATTTGACTCCCTCCCATGTTACAACCATTCTCTCCTTACTTGTACTTCTCCTGCTACTACCTTAGAAACTGTCCCTCTCCTGCTCCTTTTCTCTCTCCTCTGCCCTAGGACCATTGTCAGGCGGGCTGCCTTTTCCTACAGGCTTCACCTTCTGTGGACTAACCTTTCATCTTCCATCCATGCAGCCTCCTCCCTGAAGTTTCCCCTCCATGAACAGACCTCACATGTCTTTCACTGTACCTAAAAACCACAGCTTACCCTTCTACCCCTAAGCCCCCTCATTATTTCTTTAGTTTCCTCCCCCTTCTTCTGTATAATGTATTTCATCTTGGTAATCATGCCGGTAAGCAGTTGTCTAACCATCCCTCATTAACAGTTCCACTGTGGACTTCTCTTTACAGTCATTTAGTGCCATGCTAGCTCAGATATTCCATATTAATATGTACTAGTTATTTTCTCACTAATTATTTTCCTCCCTTATAATTAGTGTTTACTCTTCTTCCTTCAGGATTAACTCATAACTTGCTGTACTGCCACCTAGCACTTCAAACTTTTTTATAAATAGGTACTTTTTTTTTTTTTTGCTGTTCTTGTTTTCTGTAGAGTATTTTGTACTCCTCATCCCCTTCCCCCAGGACCCACCTGAAAATGAGCTGCCCTCACCTCTGTGTCTCCTCCTGGTTAAGTATAATATAGGGAATACTCGCTGGGCAACCATGTGCAACCAGCCTGTGCTGCCACAGAGGCTTCTTTTTTTGTTAATATACTTTTTATTGATGTTTTCACATATTTCGGGGGGGGGGGAGGCAGTCATCAATACATCATATTATATTTGTTTTACATATACAGAGTTAAAAAACAAGTACGTTTTCAGTTTATGCATAGTACATAGGTTATAGCATTTTATTAGTTCATGCCCATTTGAGATTTTCTTAATAGGTATAGGTACATACATTAGAGACACCCCTCTCCCTCCAATCAGTTCCAACCAGTTAATCCACTCTGATTCCCTTCATTGCCTCAGAGAAGAACCCTATTGTAATTTAAATTAATTATGTGATGGTTCTTTTTTTTGGGGGGGGGGGGTACAAATCCAGGATCCCTTGCCATTATGTAAATAATCCATTTGGTCCATTTCAGCCTGCCCAAGTCTGTGCGGTCATTCAAAGAGAATGATATCCTTTCTGTTTTGTATATTTGTGTTATTATTTCCCTCCATTCAGGTATTGTAGGTGGCTGGGATGAAAGCCAGTGTCTAGTTAGTGCTTTTTTTGCATCTAGGAGAGCTATCCCCATTAAGTAAAGTGTATGAGAGTCCCTAAGATCGTGTGGGAAGATTTGCAGTATAAATAACTCTGGTGTTAAAGTAATAGGGGATCCTTTGAGATCTATTAGTTCTACCTGAAGGGAGGTCAGGAAGGGCTGTATAATGGGGCAAGACCTGAACATATGGGTATGATGTGCCTGGGGTTCAGCACATTGTGGCCAACATTCTGATGTGCCTCTCATTGAATAATGAGCAGTCATTGCTGGGGTTTGAAAGTATCTTGCTATTAATTGCCATGAGAAGAGACGTCAACTATGTGAAAACGTAAGTTTAGTGGCTAGGAGACGGCCGCTTTCCCATTTTTGGGGGGTAATCTCTTTACCCATTTCCTGGTTCCATTTCCCCATTATTTCAAGTGTATTTGCTCCTAAGGTCTCGTTAAGAGCCTTATATGTATATGAGATAATATGCGGGGTTTCAATAGCAGTAATGATATTCTGTAGGAAGGTTATGGGGATCTCTAAGCGTTCTCACTCTCAGTGGAAGAGAGTAAAAAAAGTGGGATCCGTCCTAATTCCTGCAATGTAAAATACAAAGTGACGAAATCCTGAAAAAAAATCTCGATTAATCAAAATACAGAACGAAAAAAATACCGAATAACCAAATCCCGCCTCATTACATGTAAACCAGTAATAATGGCTCACCAGACTCTGCAGTAAACTCCAAATCCTCAGTGCAGCAGCAGCATCGTAATGCCCTCGGCATTAAAATCAATCACTCGGAGCAGCGAAAGGACCTCAGCACCATCCCTCTGTTCATTTTATTTATTCCATTAAAAGTTCACCTTTTATCTTAAGATTAAAAAAACGGTTACTGTTTACTCCCGAATCTCTGGGCAGCATCAGCATCTTCGAATAGGACATTGTCAGCAGAATCAAATCTTCGGGGGCAGCAGCAGCAGCGAAAATACATGGGCAGCAGCATCAAATCCTCGCAGCCTTCCATTAAAAGTTCACCTTTATTTTTAGCTGCACAAAAATATGCATACGGTTTCTTTTTACTCCCAAATATCTGTGCAGCAGCATCAGGTACACTTAAATGCTGAGATTGTGAGCTATCCCTCGAAGAAAATCTAAAGTTGTTCTTTGTTCTTTCACTGTCACCACATTTTGAATTTTTTCCTCCCTTTTGCAGTACCTCTTTTTTGTTAGAGACCTAGGTAGACCGCAAAGTATTTTCTCACAGGTTGTTTCTGTGACCATTGCCTCTTTTTGTAGCTGTTCTATAAAACGGTATGTCCCAACATGAGCAGACCCTATCAAAGCCCCTAGTCGTCGATGCCAAGCCTCGACTTTATTTTGTGTCCTTGGAAATCCCATTTCGACCTGATCTTGGATTGACCAAAATTCGGGAGGGAACACTGGAGGGTTTCTGATGGGTGCTCGGTTTCTCATTACTCTTCTGACTCTACCCAGAAGGTAATGTTCCTCAAACCACGAAGAAAGAGGGGCAGCATTGTCAGGCATAATAGCTTTCAATTCTTGAAAAGCACTAATAATTTCTCCCGATGGAAGAAAAGCCAGAGCAACAAGGTGTCGTAATGGTAGGCTAAATTCCAAGTCGGTGCCATACTGTTGTGCTAACCCGCATGCCTGTATCCTCCTCCACACAATCTGGCCCAGGTGGAAAAGACACCCTTTATTTATAGTTGAAGGAAACTCAATTTTGCATGCATTAATAACTGCATGTTCAAAGTCAGTAATGATGTACTTAGGGGCTAGTATTAAGTCTGCCTCGTCTGCCAAGTCTTGTAGATCCTGAAATAATCTTTGATAACTGCATTGGGACTTATCCGACATAATCACAAACGCTAAAGGACTATCCTGCAAGTTTCTGTGTCCCACAGGGCGTGTATTGAGTAAAGCTGACGGAATATAGAGGGAACAGTCCTAAAGTCCCATCCATTATCCAATATTGTGCCCTGGACAACCGCCAATATTAGCCCCAGTGCAGAACAGCAAGAAGCTTCATCGCCCACAGTGGTGTCTCGCAGCAACCACGGCTGACCATTCACTGACCGCAACTCCTCAGACACACTAACCTCTTGAAGTGATAGTGACTCTGGTGGTCGATGTGCTCTTCTTGCTCGCTTTATAACCTGAAGCAATGCCTTCTTTTGTGGCATGCTTTGGCTGAGTTCAGGGGGTACAGAGGACAGTGTATCTTACACTAGCTGTGAAGGGTTATTGTGGGTTTCTACAGCTCTCTGTTATAAAACGGACATTGCTTCTGCCTTCAGTGCATCTGATGCATCTGGTGAATGATTATGTTCCTTATCATTCACCAGCAGATGCAGACCACCGCGAAGGACAGTAATTGCACGACCATGGCACTTCAGTAACTTGCGGCTTTGACAGCACCAGTAATGCCGCTCACCATTAATCTTTTCGCTCACCAGCAGGTACCCTGTAATGCACAGCTTATTCCATCCTTTTTGTGAAGGTACAAGTCGGCACACAGGAGATTCAACTTCTGGGACCGACATTGTTGTTTGTTGCTGAAAGCCATGGTTGGTAGCCAGGAGACCTATGTAGCCTGGATTACAGCCTTGCATCTGCGCTCTTTCAACATCGCGTCAGTGCAACAGGTAATCATCACACCTGATGCCGTTTTACATTGAAGTATATTTCCGAATTTCAGTATTTTTTTATGGTGGGATTTCGACTGTATCAGGAAATCGAGCAGTTCGGGATGTTTTCCGTAGTAATTTACTGTTCGCTATTTTTTTACACGGGATTTCGTACCTAACCCAAAAAAAGTGTCTCAGCTGCAAGTACCTAAAGAAGTCATCTTACCTCAGACTACAGTATATGACTTCCTTATTTCTTGGAATGTAACAAAATCATTCCCATTTAGGAATTGTGATATAAAGGCAAGATGAAAGTGATCCCACTGTCTGAATGTGTGGTCCATCTGAGATGGAGGAAAGTGCTATAGTAAATATATAGGTCATAGGTAGACTAAATACGGGGTCAAGGCAAGTTGTTTGCAAACCAATTTCCAAACTTTGACTTGGTATAAAATCCATGGGCCTGGATTCAATTGCGGATTGACATGTTGTGCCTGGTGGAAAATAGCCCTATTCAGGTCCATAAATGGCAAGGCAAGGCAAATTTTATTTAAAAAGACGTCCATCCCGGAGGCTCTGGGCGCCATACAACAATCAAATAAATACAACACAGCACAATAATAATCAATTAAACACACTGCTCCAAACAAGTTGAAACAAAATTTGATGCACAATTTGCTACCCTCAGCTACAGCTACACTTAGGGTCTCTAAAACTAAAGTAAACATCAACAATTTTTTTTTTTTTTAAAAACAGATATGAACTATAAAACATAGTCTGGGAATGCCTAATCGTACAAGAATGTCGTGAGGCAGGCCTTAAATACCTCAACAGATGGGGCTTCCCTAACGACTAAAGGGAGCGAATTCCGCAGGACGAGGGCAGTGACACTAAATGCTTTGTCGCCAGCAGTTCTTAACCTCATCCTGGGAATCGCGAGGAGACCCCTAGAGGAGGAGTGGAGGGAATGGACCGAGACAGCAGGTGTAAGAAGGTCACTCAGGTAACCAGGGCCCAGGCCGTGAAGGGCCTTAGAGCTGAGCAAGCCCACCTTAAAGAGGACCCTCCACCCAACCGTCAGCCAGTGCAGTTGACGCAGCACCGGAGTAATATGACAGTATTTAGACTGTCCTGTCAACAACCTCGCCGCCGCATTCTGCATCAGCTGCAGTTGGCGGAGGGTACCCCCAGAGACCCTGAGATAGAGTGCATTACAGTAGTCAAGCCTGGACGTCATGAAGGCATGCACCAAAGTGGGGAGGTCCAGTGGCGGAACTAAGGGCTTGATCCTGGCGATATTCCTGAGATGATAAAAGCTAGTATGGACAACGGAAGCCACCTGAAACTCAAGTGTTAAACCGCTGTCAAGAATAACACCCAGATCACGCACCCTAGAGGAGGCCTTCAACGGTATAGAGCCAAGGTAAAGTCCTGTCTCTGCACCAGAGGCCAACCTATCACGCCCTCTGTTCGACTCCATCACCAGTACCTCCATCTTACTGGGGTTCAGTCGCAACCAGCTGGAGGCCATCCAGTCACTGATTTCAGAAAGGCAGCTGTTAAGCACTTCTACTGCACAAGATGTTCCAGGGTCAAAGGAAAAGTATAGCTGGGTATCATCAGCATATCAGTGAAAACCCAAGCTGTACTTCCTAATGAGCTCTCCCAGGGGTAGCATGTATACCGCAAACAACATCAGTGACAAGACTGAACCCTGGGGAACTACGCACAACAGGTGGTCAGGGGAGGAGGAAAAATTCCCCATCACTACCGTCTGCCTCCTGTTAGATAAAAAAGACTCAAACCAGCTGATGACAGAGCTGGCGAGTCTGCAGAATTCCCTTAGGCAGTCAAGTAACACTGGATGGTCCACCGTATCAAATGCTGAAGAGAGATCGAGGAGAACATGAATTGTCCCCTCCCCTCGATCTCTGGCCCTAAGGAGGTTATTGTGCACCTGAACTAGTGCAGTTTCTGTACTATGCCTTGCACGGAACCCAGACTGGAGCGGCTCATAAAGATTGTGGGTCACGAGATGCTCCTCAAGCTGAAGCGCCACCACCTTCTCGACAGTCTTACCTAAAAATGGAAGATTGGAGATAGGATGGTAATTTGCCTTGATGTCAGGGTCCAGCGATGGTTTCTTCAGAAGGGGTCTCACCAATGCCTCCTTCAAGACATCAGGAAAGACCCCCTCTGACAAGGAACACCGGACAATCAGGGCAAACACCGGGCCAACGGAGTCAACACATCTCATTAAGAAACGGGTTGGCACCGGGTCCAGTTCACAAAAGGTGTACCGAAGCTTGGAGGCAATCTCATTGACCTCAGCCACCTCCACCAGTCTAAACTCACCCCAAACAGGCAGAGTGCTCTCTGGTTGCCCATGGCGACCACTGTCGGCCAGATTCTGGTCCACTGGCGGAACCCCCTGCCTGATGGCAGACACCCTGTCTGAGAAGAACTGAACAAACTCATCGCACAATGCGTTCGAAAAAGCTACCTTCGGCTGTAGACAGGAAGGATGAAGGAGCCTGTCCACAGTCCAAAAGAGCACAGTTGGTCGGTTCCTCCTGGCAGCAATCTCCCTGGACAGAAATTCTGCCTTCTTACGGTTGATTGCCCCCTGGTATGCACCATAGTGCGTACGTAGGGCCAGTTTGTCTACCTCCAGGCCAGACTTCCACCAGCAGTGCTCTAATCTCTGACCCAAGGTCTTCATCTCCTTGATCTCCCCATCATACCAAGGGGACCTCAAGTGAGAAGACCTGGGTCATACACTGACTGGTGCGAGGGAGTCAAGCGCACCAGAAAGCACCTTATTATAGGCTTCCACTACTGCGCACACACCCCCACCGCATGCATTGTTTACACTAGATAAGTCAGCCACTGCCAAGAAAACCTCAGGGGTCAACCCCCTCAAAGAGCGATAGCTGACCATCTCTGCAGGGGAAGGGCTACCAAGGGGGGCCTCAAACTGAAACTTCACCGTGCAATGATTGGACCAAATGACCCTATCAATGCTGAGACTATTTATCTCGAGCCCCAGTAAGAACACCAAATCCAGCATGTGGCCACCCTGATGAGTCACGGAGGAAACTCCCTGCGCAAAGCCCAGAGATGACATCATCTGGAGGAAGTTATGACCAAGCCGAGAGGATTCATCCTCAGCCCAAACATTGAAGTCCCCCAGCACTAAACATCTGGGGGCCTCCAATGTTTCCCATATGACGAAATCAGCCACTTCCTGCAAAAAATCTCCCGCCACCCCAGGAGGGCAGTAAATCAGGAGAATCAAGCAGCCTGCGCCCGGACCCCCACGAATGGCCACACATTCAAATGAATGTGGTGCACTCACTGGGTGCACAGTGAAGCCCAGCTCAGATCCAAAACAGATGGCTAACCCCCCCACCCCTGCGTTTCACTCTGGGGCAGTGCACTACAGTATACTTGGACGGGATGGCAGCCTCTAAAACTGGGCCAGCATCATCACCGATCCAGGTCTCTGTAATGCAAGCCAGATCGGCCAAAGAAACCAAGTCCACTATAATTGCAGTCTTGTTTCCGACCGACCTGGCATTGCAAAGCACCACCCTCAAGGGATTGGTGGACAATACAGCCCTTCTGGCTATCTGCCCACTTGGTCTAGTGGGAACCCTGGTGACAGGAACTAACCACGTTGGGCCTCTCCCCAAGTCCCGTCTAATCCCAGGGGCGCCTTCTACACCCCACTACCTTGATCCTACCACCCGCAGTGCAAGGGATACCTTGCCCCGATCGAGTCCTATGACTCCTCCCAATTCCAACCTTTCTACAGCGCCTTGCTGTAGTATCTGACACAGGGAGGCTGAAAAAAGGCAGAAGATCAAGGAGCCGGGATGCCTCACACACTATCCAGGCCCACCCCAGGCCTGCATACATTCCCAGACACATCCCCCCCAACTACATAATCCCAAGACCAAAACAAAACTCAATACCACAGCCTCCACACACACAAACACCTACACCTACACACACACACACACACACACACACACACATCAAATAAACACTAAACCCCCCAAACAAACCCCTAAAAACAAAACTCAAAATTAAATCTTCAAAAACAATTCAGAAAAGCAAACTGCAAATCACATAAAAAATGCCAATACTGAGGGTGGCACAAGTCACTTTATATTCAGACTTTCCAGAGTCTTTCGGCAGTCAATCCCAGAAGATCCCAGAATTTGGAAATTTCTTAGGCCCCCTAGTCGATAAATCCATGGGGGCCCAGGTCCCAGAAAGCAATCTGCAAATGAATATCCCAAGTGGTACTCTCACTGCCAATAGGGAAGTCTTTTAAATGGTAATTAAAACCACAGAGGTACTCTCACTACCTCTGAAGCAAAAAATTAAATCCAAATGCAGTAAATAAATTCCCAATAAACTGTTTGATAATTGAATCTTACATTCAGGATGAAATGATTTCAGGACAAAAGGAAGAGCCCTTCCACTGCTCACCCCAAGAGGAGATTACCCTGCGCTAAGGAGCCGCAACTATGGTCCCCAGCATGGAGACCGCTAAAAAGAAGACTCCCCCGAGAGACCCAGAGGCTGCCGATAGCACACCTACTCTTCACTAGACGTGCATTGGCACCTCCCGCAGCAGCCCCAATGTACACACAGGTGCCCCTCAAAGGGCAAGCAGAAAGAGGTATACCAAGTGCCCAAGTCAGCCACGACTCAGTAAAATGTTGCAAATCCTCTAATTAAAAGCAGCGTAGTGTTCAAACAAAATAAACTCGCCAACATAAAATACCAACAGTAAACTTTTCTCGCTTTCCTGCATGGGTTAGCAGACCTCCTCGCTCACAGTACTCCAGGAAATGCCACATCAGTCCCTCCAGCCGATATCCAGAGCTATTACACTGCCGAAAATCCTAGTCCCGCTTCTTCCATGTCCAGCATTCAGTGTCTATATATGACAGTGCGGGCTCTGCAGGGCCTCAGACAGCCTTTTCGGTCCTAATACTCCCAAACTACTTCCGTCTAGCCAGAGTGTGGTTTCCTAAACAGCTTCTTTTTCAATTTCTTCATTGCAGAGGCCATATATATATATATATATATATATATATATATATATATATATATACACACACACAGGTATACAGGATCTGAGCACTGCTGCTTCTGCCCTCGCAGTCTAATGAGTCCCGCCTGCTGACTCCGTAGGATTACCACCTGCCCTGACTTCTGCGGATAACCTCACTGCTGCGTGTACTCCGGCAGGCCGCCGCGCCCAGAGATCGAGTTGGGAATGGATTCACTTTTTGGAAACGTAGGGAAGTGCTCTTGCCTGCTCCCGTGTTCTGCTCTCCCATCCCTGTAGAGTCGCTGCCCCCTCCTGTCGCCGTTGAGCTCCAACTGATGAGTGCTGCTGCTGTACAGCAGTCCCCTGCTCGGTGCCACCTCCGAGCGGGGGATTGCTGTACAGCCCTTCCTCAGTCTCTCTCCAAATTGCAAGGTGGGTGCATTTAAGTTGCAGGACAATAAATAAAAGATGTGAGGCCCAATTATACAGTTTAAGATTCGGTGGGGGGGGGGCAAGGCCTTCCTTCTGTCTGGGGAGGAAAAGGGTCAAGGCCTTTATTCTAGGGCATTTCCCTTCCCATATAAAGCTCAGTATGGCTTTGTTCCATGCTTGGACTGTTTTAATTGGGATATATATTGGGACATTTTGAAAAAGGTATAGTGCCAGAGGGAGGACCACCATCATAATGACTTCTACCCCCTGGAGCAAGTTAAGTGGGATAACACTCCACCTGGCTAGGTCAGTTTGAAGTTGGGAGAAGAATGGGGCATAGTTGTTTTGTACTACCTTCCTTACATCATGTGATAACTATATACCCAAGTATTTTAGCTTTTCTAGATCCCACTGGAAGGGATAAGTCTGTTTAAACTGTAGGAGTGGGTTGCAATTAAATTTTAATGCATCTGTTTTTGAAGTGTTTAATTTGTATCCTGAACATTGCCCATAATCTTCCAATATTTTAAATATAGCTGGAACTGAATATGTGGGGTCTGAGAGGAAGAGCAAAATGTCGTCTGCGTAAACCGCTATGCAGTGTTATCCGCCCTCCAAACTGATCCCTTTGATTTGGGTGGACTGCCTAATGGCCTGGGCCAATGGTTCAATAAAGATGGCAAAAAGTCCCAGAGATAAAGGGCAGCCCTGTCAGGTGCCCCTATGTAGGGGAAAATAGGCTGAGTGGTGGCCAGAAACCTTTATGCAGGCTTGGGGTGAAGCATACAGAGTCCTAATCAGGGAAACTAAAGGGGGAGGAACCCATCTTTGTCATTGCTGAGAATAGGAAGGGCCAAGAGACCCTGTCAGAGGCCTTCTCAGCATCTAGGCTGAGGAGGACTGATGGGGCTTTAGATGTTTGCATCCTCTGGACCAAATGTAGTGCTCTCCTAGTATTATCTGTTGTGGATCTAGAGCTTACAAAGCCCGTCTGAGCTAAGCCAATCAGGGAGGGGAGGATTGCATCTATTCTCTTAGCCATTATAGACATAAATATTTTATAATCTACATTTAGTACTGATATGGGGCGGTACGAGGAACATATTTGAGGATCTTTGTCAGGTTTGGGAATAACAGAGATCACCACATATGACCAGCTTTGAGGAGGTTCACCTGTACCCTGCAATACCCCTTCGTATACCCGTTCTAATAGATTAAGGACTCTGTATGCTTATAAAACTCCATACCATACCCATCCGGGCCTGGGGCCTTCATTGTCTTTAAATGTGAAATGGCTGCACGCAGTTCTATCCGGGTTATGGGGGAGATCAGTCCCTCTTGTTGATCTGTACTTAGCTTAGGGAGATTGAGGGAGGATAGAAAGGTTGCTATGTTATTATGATCTGACAAATGATCTGGGGTATATAATTTCCTATAGTAATCACTGAAGACTTGTGCGATACCTCTTACCTTTATTATTTGGGCGTTGGTTGTTGGGTCCCTAATGCTGGCGATAGTAGCTAGTTGTCTCTGTTTACGGAGGCGAAAAGCTAGTAGGCGTGAAGCCCGGGGTCCTATTTCTCCATAGTGCTGCCTCAGCAAAGCCAGAGCTATTTCTGCTTGCTGTAAAAACAGCCTAGCAAGCTCTTGTTTGGTCTGTTTTAGCTGCATCAATACTGACCAATCCCCTTGTTGGTGGGCCATTTGGAGGAAACCCAGGGTTTGCTCTAGGTGCAGCTGTTTTTCCCTGCATTGTTTCGCTAAGTAGGTGGTATATTGTACTAAGTGGCCCCTAAGGACCGCCTTCAATGTATCCCATCTGATTGCTGGGGATGTCTCCCTTTCGGGATCATATGTGAGAATCTCCTGTATTTTTTCATTTAAAAATTCCCTAAATTGTTCACCTTTAAGGTGAGTTGGATTGAGTCTCCACAGGGTATCTCGCCTCTCAAACCGCATTCCCCATGTTGTAGTTATTGGGGCATGGTCTGAGTGTGCAATGTCCCCAGTGGTAACTTCTTGAAGGAATCCTAAGCTTTCTTTTTGAGTATAACAGTGATCTATTCTGGTGTACGTTCCATGGGCTGCTGAATAAAATGTATATCTCCTATCTCTAGGGTGGAGGGTACGCCATACATCCAACCAGCCAACTTCTTGTGTAAATCGTTTGAAAAACTTAATGTAGGATGGGTTGTTTACCCCAGTGACACTCGTGGAGTCCAAATGAGGGCTTGGAGCAGTATTAGTGTCTCGCAAGGATCAGGGTCCCCTTAATCAAATTCAACACCTTTCTCAATAGATACTTTATTGTCTGAGTTTTTGACCCTGGAGGGAAATAGGCATTGGCTAAGGTCACCTCATTGTTCTGTAGCTTCCCTTGGACAATTACCAGGTGGCCCTCCGCATCTGCCCACTCCATTGTGGTCTGGAAGGGAGTATGGCCCGTTATCAGTATGGCAACCCCTCTCTTTCTACCACTTCCATGCGAGGATGAAAACACCTGTGCGATTCCCCTCCCCAACAGCTTTTAATGTTCATTCGCATTCATATGTGTCTCTTGTATATAGATAATCCCTGCATGACACTTCCTGAATAAAGTAAGCATTCTTGTACGTTTGATCGGGCTACTCAAGCCACTGGCATTTAATGACATCATCTGTAAAGAAGCAACCACCATTTAAGTCTCTCTGATATTGGAGAGCTTTAACTGGGCCCCCTTGCTATGTCTGCATCCTATGACATTGTTATTTTTGTAACTTGTTTTATGGATTAGTGACTGCCTATGAGGTAGTGAGGGAATTAAGCCACCCTCAGCCTTTAAACTTTCAAGGAACTTGGGTGAATTAACAACTTGGGCGAACAACTGGGGGCAGTGGCTTACCAACTGGGCTTGCCCTGCCAAACTATTAATGGCTTCCATGGGGACTAAGAGCTAAACCCACCCAGGTCCCCTAATGTGCCAAGTATGGCTTGGTCCTGGTTACTTTAGGACCAGATGTAAAATGTCTTGGGAAAGGGAGGGGGTTATAATCATGCCAGGTCATCCCCCGGTGTTAAAAACAAATTATGTTTCCATTTATTGTTTCCCGGTTAACTGTGATTTCCCCTTTGTGATACCTAGGTGAGCTGAGCTCATTTCCCTATGCTGGGAGGCCTTTCATATTAAATGACTCCACACACTGGAGGTAATTCGATTACTCTAATGGTCCAATCAGAAGTGGAGGTCTTCATCCAACCCCAGCTCTCTAGTACAGCGGTGAGGGAGTAAATGGTGGGGGCCACAAAAATCCACTCCCCAGTCGTGGACCTGTTAATGTGTTTGAAAGGCAGAGCAAGCACATCTCTCCTTTCGTCTCGGCATCCGGCCCATCCTTTCCATAGCTCTTCCCTCCCCACAGTATGGAGGACTCTTAGGGTTCCCCAGGTATCCATATGAGCACACAGTGTAACGTTTAACATTTTTAAAGTCCAACACAAAGTCCCGATATATATCTGGGTTAGTTAGGTACCACTAACCGTAGCATTGCAATTGTCCTCATATTTAATAATAGGTCAGGAAGTGGCCTGATGGCAGGCCTGTACCCCCTCTCACTTCCAAGCCATCAGCTCGCGCACCCTTCCCTTCCTTTGCCTCTACCCTTTCTCTCAAATCCTGATTTTAGGGTGTCACCTCAAGGGAGCCCTCTTAGCCTGATTCCCAAGTTTCTATGCTGTAGGGCGCCTCATTTCAGTAGAGGCCTCTGGGCAGGCTTATTGGTGCATCTACATCAGGAGGAGATACTTGGGGATGGGATAGGGGGCACAGAGGCTGACAGGAGTTTGGTTAACAGGAGGAGAGGGGAGGGCATGGCCCACCTACCTGTTAGTAGGTAAAGATATTATTGGCAGTCCACTTCATGTGGTATTCTGTTTAGTTGCTTTATTCTCTGATTCAGGTGTTGCTTGCTGTCTCAAACTTGCTGCAATTTGCTGAATTGCAGATTCTCCTTCTCTTCTGCGTTGTTCCCGTGACAGTCCTCTGCTCCACGTCTTTTGCGCTAGTTTGGCTGCTAAACGATGGAGTATTGGTGTTTTGGGTGAGTCGGGACCTCGATTCCTAGCTTAGTTAGTCCTCGAGATGCTTCTTCTGCTGATTAGTAACTTTTAGGGACTTCTTCAAGGTAAACCACCAGTTTTGCAGGGTATGGCGTATGAAACTTTATCCCTGACTCCTTCAGCTTTCTCATTATTGGGCCATAACATAGAAACATAGAATTTGATGGCAGATAAGGACCGCTTGGCCCACCCAGTCTGCCCATTTCCCTGCCTACTGGATAAGCTGCAGATCCTAGTTAACCAGCAGCCTACTTCTTCCTATCCCCATCCCCTAGAATTGCCTTATGACTGTCCCATGCATGCTTGAATTCCACCACTGTTTTTGACTCCACGACCTCCTCTGGAAGGCCGTTCCATGCATCCACAACCCTCTCTGTGAAAAAATACTTCCTTAAATTACCTCTGAGCTGCCCCCCCCAACTTCAAATTGTGCCCCCTTGTTCTTGCACACCTCTTTTTTTGAAAGATGCTACCCTCTTGGACTTTGTTGATTCCCTTGAGGTACTTGAAAGTTTCTATCATGTCCCCCCTCTCCCTCCTTTCCTCGAGGCTATACATATTAAGCTCCTTTAGTCTCTCTTCATATGTCTTCCGGTGCAGACCCTGCACCATTTTAGTTGCCTCCTCTGGACAGCTTCCATCCTGTCTGTGTCTTTGCGAAGACTGGGTCTCCAGAACTGCACGCAGTACTCAGATGGGGTCTGACCAGCTGTCTGTACAGAGGGATAATAACTTCCTGTTTTCTACTGGTGATGCCTCTTCTCTATGCATCCCAATATCCCCCAGCCCTCATTGCTGCCCTCTCACATTGCTTGCCCACCTTTAGGTCATCTGATATGAACTACCCCAGGTCCCTTTCCATTTTGTTGTTGTTAGTATCTCACCCCCATTGTGTACTCTTCCCTGGGTTTTTGTTTCCCAGGTGCACTACCTGCACTTCTTAGCATTGAATCTAAGCTGCCATACATTTGACCATTCCTCTAACCTTGCCAAGTCCCTTTTCATCCTTTCCACCCCACCTTGTGCATCAACTCTGTTGCAGATCTTTGTGTCATTTGCAAAGAGACATACTTTTCCTTCCAGTCCCTCTGCAATGTCGCTTATAAAGACATTGAAGAGGACTGGTCCTAATACTGAACCCTGCGGTACCCCACTAGTAACCCCCCTTTCATCAGAGTGGACTCCCATTTACTATTACTCTCTGTGTCCTATTTTCCAGCCAATTTTTTTACCCAGGCTGTCATCTTGGGACCCACTCCCAGGCTAGCTAACTTGTATATTAATCTTTTGTGTGGGACTGTGTCAAATGTCTTGTTAAAGTCTAGGTAGGCCATGTCCACAGCCCCTCCCTGATCTACTACTTTGGTCACCCAGTCAAAGAAATCTATCAGATTTGTCTTGCATGACCTTCCTGCTTGTGAATCCATGCTGCCTTGGGTCCTGTGCCCCTCTGGCCTCTAGATACTCGACAGTTCTTTCCTTCAGAAGTGATTCCATCATTTTCCCTACCACTGAGGTTAAACTAACAGGTCTGTAGTTTCCTGCTTCTGCCTTGCTCCCACTGTTGTGAAGGGGAATCACATCTGCCCTCCTTCAGTCCTCGGGTACCACCCCATCCTCCCATGATTTGTTAAACAGGGTAATCAGTGGTGTCACTAATTCTACCCTTAGTTCTTTTAGAATTCTGGGATGAATCCCATCAGGCCCCATTGCTTTGTCCACCTTCAGTTTTAAGAGTTCTTTCAGAACCCTTTCTTCTGTAAATGGGCTGGTACCAACTTCTGTATCCAGTGTGTTTCTACTGTTTGTTCTAGGTACCCCTCTTCCTTTGTAAATACTGAGCAAAATATTTGTTTAGTATCTCTGCCTTTTCACAGTCTCCTCTGCCCACCCCCTTTATTAAGCCTCACTATCCCTCCTTGGTCTTCCTTCGCTCCCTGATGTACCTATGAAAGGTTGTATCCCCTTCTTAACTGAGTTGGCTATCTTTTTCTCAGTTTGGACCTTTGCTGTTCTGACTGCCTTCCCAGCTTCCTTTGCTTTAACTGATACAGTTCTCTGTCCTGCTCCTTCTGTGATTCCTTGTACTTCTGAAGCTTTCTTTTCTCTTGAACCTTCACTGCCACTTCCTTTGAGAACCATAGTGGTTTCTTACATCGTTTAGTTTTGTTTATTTGCTTTACACAAAGGCTTGTTGCCTCTGTGATGGCAGTTTTTATTATTCCCCATTGTTCTTCCACCCCTCCTTCCTGCCCATTTGCTAGTGCATTCCGTAGGCAGTTACCCATTTTGGCAAAGTCAGCCCTCCTAAAGTCCAGTACCTTTGCCTTTGTATGGCTTGACTCTATTGCTGTGTTTATTGTGAACCATACTGTTCGATGGTCGCTAGTTCCCAGATGGCTACCCACTTCTACATCTGTGATCCTCTCTTCATCTCCATTTGAGAGAACCAGGTCTAAGATTGCTCCCTCTCGAGTGGGCTCCAATACTAGTTGTCTAAGGCATGCCCCCTGTAGGGCATCTAGAATAACCCCACTCTTCGGAGTGGCTGTGGCAACTGCACTCCAGTTAACATCTGGCATATTCAGATCACCCATCAGCAATATCTCCCCTTTTTTGCCATACTAAGTATACTTTCTATCATTTCCTTGTCCATTTCCTCCCCCTGAGAAGGGGGTCTGTATACAACCCCTGTGCGGATTGTGGTGCCATTGCCAGTCTCCAAATTTACCCACAGTGCTTCTTTTCCTCCCTGTTTTCTCTTTTGTTCTGTTACTTTGATTCCTTCCCTTATGTAAAGAGCTACTCCTCCTCCTCTTTTACCCTCTCTGTCTCTCCTGTAGATAGTGCATCCTGGTGTGTTTACATCCCAGTCATGGTTTTGTGCGAACCATGTTTCTGTGACTGCCACGATATCCAGATGTTCCTCCTCCATCAAGGCCACTAATTCAGGAAGCTTGTTACTCAGACTACGTGCATTGGTACTCACTGCTTTCCATTTTTTGATGGCTTTACTTTCTGTTGCAGCATCCCCCACTGACCTTTCTACCTCAGTCTTTTTCCCATTTAGTACCCTGTTTTGTAGGGAGAGGCTGGGATTTTCCTGCTTATCAGTGCCTCCCCTCGACTAGTTTAAAAGCTTGCCAATGAAGCATTTAAACCGATTGCTCAAAATACTTGTTCCCTTCCTGGACAGATGCAGACCATCCTGCCAGTATAGGCTGGTGTCCTCAGGTGGAACCCCAGTCCCCAATGAAGCTGACCCCTGCTCCACACCATTTTTCAACCACTCATTAAACTGCATGGTGCAAAGTGCCACTTACTCACTCATGCCATTTACAGGCAGCACCTCTGAGAAGGATACTGTGTGTGCTACTTGTCTTAGGCCCTCCCCAGTTCTACAAAGTCCTTCTGCACTGCTCTAATCTCATGTTGAGCCAAATCATTTGTCCGTGGGTGGACAATGACATCCAGCTCAGACTCCGTGCAGCTGTTCTCGTGATCCTGAGGATGCACTTCTTGTCCTCAAGCCATGGCACCAGGCAGGCACCTTGCTTCAGTTTTCCTGCTCCCCAGTTCTATCCCTAATAATTGAGTCTCCCACCAGGAGCTGCTTCTTTCCTTGTGGCATCCTCTGCCTCCTTCCTGTGGGCCTCCCTTGTGACAGGTGTCCTCAGCCTCCTTAATCTCCTCCGTGGGTGCATCCATAGGGAGCTGTGCTCCCCAGAATGGTGTATGGATTGTGGAGTGGAACAACTGACTGGGTGTGTCTCTGTTCCACCATCCTCACCCTCCTGAGCCCACTGTGGTCCAACTGCTATGCTTTCTTTGCAACCTCTGAGGTAGTGGTGGTGGCTCTGGTGCTCCCTGGATGGGGGGTTCCCTTCCTACCATCCAGTCTGGCCTGGGGAAGGTTCTCTTACTGCTGTCCAGTGTGGCCTGAAGGCGACAACTTCCTCCCTCAGAGCAGAGAGTTGTCTGCAAATGAGCAGCATCTCAGCCTCCAGAAAGACTCCCGGAAGACTGCTGCCCCACAGCCATTACATTGCACTACTCCCCACATGACTGTACTTTTTTTTTGTGTGTGTGTGTGCTTGTGTGTGTGATTGGTTTGTTATATAGAAATATATATATATTATACAATGTGTATGCGTATATTTTCAGTGATGTGTGCTAGAGAGGATATGACAGTGATATGTACCTTGCACTCTTGAGGAAATGATGTCAGAACCCCAGGTATAAAGGAACTATTTCCAGGGGGGGTTGGGCCTAAACTGTGCCCTCACAAAACAATCAGCTAAGAGCTCTGACCCACCGCTGCGATGAGTGCCTTCCTGTCTGCAAGATACTATACACAACAATTTGACAGAGAAAATCCCCTGCTAATCAAACAGAGAAAAATCCAGACATCCAAGTCAGACACAGGTAAACCTCCCCAGCCCCAAAACAGCCTGGTGGTTTGTGCTCTGAAAGCAGTCAGCCCCAAAATAAGTCAGATGTGCTTTGAACTCTTCCTGCACTGAAAATCTTAAGAATTGTAACAAGACTGTCTTTTCCTGATAATTGTAAATTCCTTATTTCACCTTTCAGTTAGAAGCAGCCTCCACCTGCAGTATATCTGCTACAAACCAAAGACAATTGAAAGGTTTCCCTTCCTCTGTTGTGAGCACAACTCACTTTCTTGCAAATCCTATGTTCAGTATTGCAGCTCCCAACAAGAGATAGTTTGACTAGGAAAAATATTAGCTGTTCTGATGAGTTTGCTATAAACACTTGCTTATAATACTATTGTTCTCAGGTCCGTTACCCAAGCTATTGGCTGATTAAGTCTCTGTGATGTAATCACTTCCTGAGAAAGTTTGGAATTGCCTTTTAAGGCAAACAAAGATAAACACAGAAAACAGTTTACTTAGGGTTACCACCTGTCCTGATTTTCGAAGGACAGTCCTGATTTGGGCAGCTGTGTCCTGCAAAAAAACATGAAAAATACTAAATGTCCTGATTTTACAGTAGGAAAAATATTTTCTAACTTTCCACTAAATGTTCTAGAAAACTACAATAGCTTAACTAAAATACCTTAAAATGATAAGAAACAATAGAATCAACTAAGAAACTACAATACTTAGCCTTAATTCTGATTATATAGAGAAACCATGTCTGTTGCATCGATCAAGGTTAGGTATTGTCCTGCCAAAAACCATGTTTCAGTAAGAAATGTCCCACTTTGGGCTTCTTAAAAGGTGGTAACCCTAAGTTTACTGTCTGGGTCAAATACACAACCTGTACCTGCACTTATTTCAGGATTTGTGACAAATGTTTCGCCCAGAGTTTAAAATCTTCCTGCACTGAAAATCTTAAGAATTGTAGCAAGACTGTCTTTTCCTGATAATTGTAAATTCCTTATTTCACCTTTCAGTTAGAAGCAGCCTCCACCTGCAGTATATCTGCTACAAACCAAAGACAATTGAAAGGTTCCCCTCCCTCTGTTGTGAACACAACTCGCTTTCTTGCAAATCCTATGTTCAGTATTGCAGCTCCCAACAAGAGATAGTTTGACTAGGAAAAATATTAGCTGTAGCTCTATGATTCATGGCTATTGTTAGAGGATAATCGTTGTCCATGTAAATTCTAAGATCTTGGAAGGTTAAATTGCCTTTCTTCCAGGATTTATGCAGTATCATCTCTTTCTCTTGATACCTCAGAAAATGCATTAAGATTGCTCGTGGGCAGTTTGGTAGCTGAGGCCCCAATGTACGATGAGCCCGATCTATTTCCAGGGAGCAGTCCTCCGGTATGTCGAGCTGGGTTTTGAAATATTTTTGCAAGAAAGGGATAATGTGACTTCCCTCTGCCCCATCAGCAAAGCCTGCGATTCTTAAATTATTTCTCCTGCTTCGTGCCTCTGCATCGTCCACTCTATCTCTGAGGTTTTTTACCTCTTGGCTCAGTTGGAGGATTGCCCTTTCAGTTTGATCTACCCGTAGGTTGGTGGATGTGGCCTGTTCTTCAAGACCATCAAGTCGCTTTTCAATTTTCTCCACATCCATTCGTAGCGCTGCAAATGTGGACTTAGTTTCTTTCCAAAAGTCCCTTAATTCTCTGTGGACTAAGTCCATTTGCCTGGCAATATTGTTTGAGTTAAGGGTTTCTGGCCGAGAGAGATCACAGCAACCAGATATCTGCGAGCTGTCGCTATCAGAGAGTGCCCCATCTGGATCTGAGGGGTCTGGCGGTAGGTTTTGATTTTCTGGCTTTCATTTGGGCATCTTTGCGCTTTCTTAAAGTTGCTTTTGCCCAATTTTGATTTTTTAATTAGCTGGGAATTAGTGATTTATATCCTGGGAGAGACGGAGCTACACGGTCAGGCTGCAGCTGCTGGCATGACGTCACCGGAAGTCTGCCACAGAGGCTTCTGATTACCTCGAGAAGGAAGCTCAAGAGGCCCAATATAATCAGAAGCCTGAGGCTGTAGCACAGGATGGTTCAGCATGTGGTTGCCCAATCAGTATTTTTTATATTGCATATATTTTTTTTTTTTAGTTTTTTTATACAAATTTTTGAGACAAACGTTTTTTTCACAGTGCTCCATGGCCGCAGTGAACGTGTCATCAGTTTCAGTTCAGAATTTGAACTGATTACTCCGTGTGTGGTAGCTCCGAGTGAAACACCAGCTGACCTGAGGATTTCCAGTCAGCTGGAATGTTGTTGTACCATAGAAGGGTATAACTGTATTCCTTGACCTTTGAATTGTGGTACAGCAGCGTTTCTAGCTGGCACGGAAATCCATGCAGAACAGACCCTCACTGTACACAATAAATAATAAATACTAGATATGCTGGCCACACTTGGATTCTCCCCACACTCCTCAACGTGGTTCAGCAGTTACCTGTCTGGGCGGACACAATTTGTTCAGATTGACAATTGCAAATCTGATTTTTCTCCTACTAGCATCAATGCACCACAAGGCTCAATTCTTGGACCACTACTTTTCTCACTGTTTGTGAATAGGCTGCCTCAAATGTTGAGCACTACCTCCACCATCTTATACATGGATGATATGGTGTTATACACCAGTGTCAAGGACATTGCCTCCATTAATACCACACTTGAGTTGGACTTTGCCTGTCTACATGAGTAGTTTGTTCAAAGCAAACTTCTTTCTTCTTCTGAATACCAAAAAACAGTGGCAATGCTGTTTGTATCAGCACCAAGAGTCAAAGCCAGCTCTGCAACACTGGCCATACATGGCTCGGATGGCTTACTCCTGGATTTGGTGGACTCTTTCAGATACCTGGGTATAACCCTCGACCCTCCATTGGATTTCAGCCTCCATATCACAAACCCTTGTAAGGCAGTCAGTATCAAGCTGGGGCTGGCCTACAAAGTCAGAGCATCCTTGAATTCTAAGGCAAAATTACCCTTCATGCAGGGGATACTGAGACCCAGCCTAACTTATGGAATCACTTCCTATAAAGACGCAAACAAGGGACAATTGCAGAAGTGGGACACCTGTTAGAATAGTATCTGTCACTTTGCACTATCAGTATCTAGGCGCACCCATCGTTGTGTACTTTACTCCAATCTGGGCTGGCTCTCTTCCGACTCTTACTGAGTCAGTACAATAGGATGCACAATTGACGGTACCATCCTAACTGGAACACCAATGTTCCTTGCATGCTTTATGAAACCGGCCCATCTGACTTACCCACTGAGATCTACCAAAAAGTCACTCCTTAATACACCCAGATGCACCACTAGGATGGGTGAGCAGGCATTTGCAGTGTCTGCCCCAAAGCTATGGAACTCCCTGCCTTCAACTGTGAGGCACTCCACTACACACCTGATCTTTAAAAATGAGCTCCATGCCTGCCTCCTGGCCTTTGACATGTGCACTTGTGACTCAACCCCTGGGGAGGACACCTAGTTAGGTTTCCTTTGCATGTCCCTTCAGCTCATATTTAGGCACTTATCACTCTCGCCCGCTTTTAAATAGCAGGCAAGGACAGGCTGTGAGGTATCCCATCGCGAGTCTGTCTGGAATAGTTTCTCTGTTTGTGGTACTTATACCATATGGTCCGTCTCCTTGAAACTGTATTGTGTATTCCCCTGTATCCATGGCTAGCCTGGAGTAATGTCTAATTTCTCTTGTACAGTAGGTATCACCGTGTCTGTCTATACTGTAATGTGTTTGACCCAAGTCTGTATTATGTAATAGTAACCATGGTGGTGTGATGTGCTTTTACCTATGTCTGTAACTGTCCTGGGTCATGACTGAAAACAGGCAGCTTCTTTGTCTAGAGCACTTACCCGGTAATCAAAAACTAAAATAAATACATTAATAAATACTCTAATTATTACAGGGTCATTCAGTTGTTGTTTGCTACACATTTTGTGAATGTAAATTATTTTGTTTGAACGAAATTCTGGTTTACACAATTTATTGAATAGAAATTCTTGTTGCCAGTTTATCATGGACCATGGCATTCCTATCTGTGGGCTGGAAGATGAGGCATTTTTATGTTGCTTGCACGCATGTGCAAGAAACATAGTGCCATCATCCGAGTTTTCGGAAGTGTGTCAGCCTGTCTTCCAATGTAGTCAGTGTGTTTGCAGGTGCGGCCCCAGTTCCCCAATCACTGCTGCAGCTGTCTATGACAAGCTGAAAATGCAGTGGCATACAGTTGAAAGGGAGAGCTCCGCTTGAGTGAGCAGAGCTCTCCCCCCCCCCGACACACACACACGCACATGCACACTGCATGCTCATGCGCCTTTCCTCCTGCACACTGTACGGCCGACGGGGTGCCCAATCTCGCCGGGCTCCATGCCCCAAAGATCCAGGTGCCACGCTGGGAGCCCACTCCAGTGTGGCAAATGATGTTACGGCCGACGGGGTGCCCATTCCCCGTCGGTTCCAGTGTCTCCCCATGCTGTCGCCAACAGGAGTGCCCAATCCTGTCGGCTCCACTGTCTCTCTCCCCAAGCATCCAGGTGCCGCTGGGAGCCCACCTCAGCGTGGCAAAATGTGATAGAGCAGCCGACGGGGTGCCCAATCCCCCGCCGGCTCCATGTCTCCCACCAGCTGGCCTTGTGCCACGCTTGGGAGCCCACCCCAGCGTGGCAAACGCCCGCTGCGCTATTAAAACAAACAAAAAACTGGAAATAAAAACTGTCCCTCATGCTTCTCCCTGCCCCACTCCCACAACCCGCACCCACCCTGCCTCCCCACACCCCTCACCCTATACTTACCTCCGGACCGGTGCGACGTATCTTCGTGGACTGGGAACACGCCTGCACTCTTCAAAGCCGACTACGTAACTGAGGAAATGCCGTAAGCTGTATAATGGAATAGATAGGGTTTTTCAACTTTATTGCATATTCAGGCATTTTTGGAATTTTGCACCAAATTTTCAACATGGGTTTTGGGACCCCTACTCATGAATGATGTCACTGTCATGCGCTATTCGGCCTCAAGGGTGATTTCGCAGCCACTTCGGCCAAATCACCTTTCTGAACGATAATGAAACAACACTGCAAGTGTTCATAAGGTGGGCTCAAAAAGCCTATTTTGAAAAATTTGGTGGAAAAATTCCAAAAATGACTGTTTTATTTAGCGCAAGTGCTAGTCAGTTCCTACGCACACTGTAAGTTTATGAATTTTCAATATTTCCACCCAGATTTCAACATTGCCATTTTACCACACCTCCTTATGAGCAGTACAGCTGTCATTTTTCACATCCTGCCCAAAACGTGTTTCCGCCATGTAGCGACAGTATGCAGTCGGTGTGCGAACTCAATGTATAGGACACATTAAGAAAATCACAGTGACACTGTTCATGAGCAGAGGTCTTAAAATGGCTGTGTTGAAAATTTGGTGAAAAATTCTAAAATGACTGTTTTATCGAAGTGTGCATTGCGCAGTTCCCACGCGACGTCGTAAGTTTGCGAATTTTCTATATTTTACTCCAGATTTTCAACATTGCCATTTTACCACACCTCCTTATGAGCAGTACAGCTGTCATTTTTCTATACTTGCCCAAAACGTGTTTCTGCTCATGTAGCTTATAATGGCTTAGGGGCCGGTGTGCGAACTCAATGTATGGGACACATTAAAATCACAGTGACACTGTTCATGAGCAGAGGTCTTAAATGGCTATGTTGAAAATTTGTTGAAAAATTCCTGAAATGACTGTTTACTTGCGCAGTATTACGCAGTTCCTATGCACGCTCGTAAGTTCGCGAATTTTCAATATTTGCACTCCAATGCCTTCCAAATTCCTAAACAGCACATAGAAGCAAGCAACATTCGGCATTGACAAATGCTTATTAATTTAGAAATGTCTGGGTGAACGCTACAGTATGCAGCAGTTCTCTAGCATGGTGTACAGAGGGTGCTGCGCTGTTGATAGTGCTTTGAGAGAGAAGCAAAACTGTCCTAGCCTGCCCATCCTGCCTTATCTAGGATTCAATAGTACATCTGAGAAAACATGTATTAATTGATCATTGACTGTATTTTTTTTCAGTATGTATATGTGTTGCCTTTGTGTTTCAGGACCTTACTGGAAATGGAACCTTAAGTCTCAGTGAGTAACACCTCGGATAAACCTCTCAATAAATGAATAAAAACAGTAGGGGTATTTGGGAGGGGGATTGGAATGGTGTGTACAGGACCTGTTTTGTAAGTGTGAATGGGTGTTGCTCTTGTTAATGCTCCATAATGTCCCAGGAGCCAGTCATACGTTTCTGTACCATTGGAACTCTATGGAACATGCTGCATTACACAGAGCAGCTACTCAGTTCGGGGCTTTGCTTCAAACACGGGATATAACACTCTGACCAGTCTCTACAGTATCTGCACAGTACACAGTGCACTTGCTAACCTGTCACGCACTTTGCGTGTCTGCCTGTGTGGCAATAGCAATGAAAATCTCATTCTTCTGATCTACATTATAACTGTACTGTACCTAGTACTGTATAAGCTACTTGGATGATTTGATCCAAATGTCACCTAGTATTGGTATGCATGTCAGGTTTCAGTTTTTATGCCTGCGCTGCTGGACTCTTGAGGCAATTTAGCAGAAGTTGAGCTGGTAAAATGTAATTATTTATACTATATACTGCATTGCTGCATGATGTTTTTAACATAGTATAAACAAACCAAACTCAAAGGGCAACTCTATAAATAACTCATGTAATAATAAAAATGACTGAAGTTAACTACTGCTGCTTTGCAGATAGAAAATGACAATTAACGTAAAGGTTCCAATTGTTTCTCCTTGATTACTAAACTATATGGATGCAAGACAGGTTTATTAAAGAACTCTAGATTTAAGAAAAATGGATATAATTATGTTGACATATTTGCTCTGTATTCAGTTATCTAAGCATGGAAGCTAACATTAAAAAAATAAATTGTTTTGCCTCTGAATTCAGTTTACTGGAAGGTAGGCAGCTCTTCATTTATTTGTGGATTTCTTGCTTGACCTTTAAATATTGTTACTTGATAGGTCCTGTTAGAATGTAATGCTGCAGAAAATACTGCTGGGTCTGTAGGGGTCACAGTTATTGAGAGTTCGGTGAACTTCTGTTGGGAAAGCCATTTTGTCTTCATGGTGTGGAATTTACTTTTTTAATTTTAGGTTATTTTTTATTAAAACGCAAAGCCACCAGCATAGCTGGCACCCTTCTTGGCAGTGTTTAAATGAGATGCTAAGGACTGCATTAGGCATGGAGTTCGAACAACCCTCTCACTTACATGGTGATCCCTCCATGTCAAGGTTCATGCACATTGGCGGGGGAGTATGGGGAAGCCTGCACTGTGATTGCCCATGCTGTACCTGTTGTGTGGATAAGCAGAGGAAGTCAGGTTCCAGTGCTGTCAGTCCAGCACTTTTCAAGAGCACTAAACAAAAACAGAAAAAAACAAACAAAATAAATTGACACACAAAACTTTAGTACACTGGAGACTCTGATGGACAAAGGAAAGGTCAGGTTGAGAAGGGAAAGGATTTTGAAAAAGTAACCCAAAGAAAGAAACATGCCTGTACTTCATACCCTTGTATGGTACCCTCTTGAAAGTCATGGTAAAGGGGAACAAACATGAAACGAGAGTGGAAACCCTGCAACAACGCCCTCAAATCACTCAAATTATAATTTTTTTTTTGGTATGGTTAGCCCGGTGGCTCAGCAGTAGCATAACTGCCCACCATGCCGGCTTCACGGGTTCAGGAGTAGACTTGGGTTGCTAGAGGTTGGCTGGGGCGAGGATGAAACGTGTACTGGACTGCTTTCCTTTCCTGGGGAAGGAAGGATTTTTGGTTCAGCTTGTGACTGCCATCAGGTGGCAGTCTGGTGGTCATACAGGCATGAACAGCAACAAAGAGAGGGGCCATGATTAGATGTGGTACATGTGTGCCTCCATGTGGCATGCACCAGTGTTCCATGCAAGGGACGCAGGGAATAGAAATAGAAAATGGCAGCTCAGGAGTGAATGAAGTCCTGCCCACCACCTCCTGACTTGTGCCATCACCTTAGAAAGCTGGACTCTACTCTGGATGGGGGGATGAATCTTCCTCTCCTGGCCCCACTGTGTAGGGAGGGTCCTTATGGGAACGTCGGGTTCAGGTAAGTACCGTAGGAGGTGGTAGCCAGTTTAGTGGGACAGGGCTTATACAGCCCCAGGCAGCTGCAGGAGAAGAAGCTTTATCAAAACAAACAAACCAACAACAAATAACATGAAGTGGTGAGCCGCATCCTTTTCAAATAATTTTTGTGGCCTAATGCTTGGAGAACCCACACCTCTCTGCACACCCAGTCACCTAGTACTCTTTTGGGTGTCAGCATTGCTAAGTTGGTAGCACATTTACCTTTGAGCCAGAAGGCTGTGGATTCTAGTACCTCGCCAGGACTTGGACTCACATCCCATATGCTAGCACTGCAGTACACTACTGGGGTGGGTTTCTGCTCCATCAAGGTGTGTTAACCTTCATATGAAATGTTAAACAAAGGGTCCCTTCTGTTCATCTCTGATGCTGCCCATGTGGGTGGCTGGGTGGAAGTCGGAGATCCCATGACACCGTCAAAAGGCCAGGGTATTTTTCCTGATGCAGTGGCAGATATTCTCCTTCCTAGTTAAACCAGTTTAGGCACTTGTCCATGGCTGTTTGTGGATAGTGATGTGTGGATCGGCTGCCACTAGATGTTTAAAGTTACTACCCCACCAGAGTCTGTCATTGCTGGCAAACGCTTTGGGATACAGCATGTGTGAAAAATGCTATATAAATGCAAATTTATCTTCTTGTACAACAGCAGCCGCTCATAGGACACACATCATACAGTACCCTCTCAAATACACTTGACGGTGACACCAGTCATGCATGTAATTTCCAAAAATAAAAAATGTGTTTTCAGTCATGACCTTAATATGTTTTATTTGAGAGCATTTATTTAATGTCTAAAATGTCACATGCTTGATGTTTGTCTCTTGATTTATGCTTTGGTTGCTGAACTCAAAACACAGCCCGGATTAATTAGATTCTGAAAGATTAATGAGATTTTTCAGTGTCGGGAAACAGAATGAAAGTGTATTTATTAGCATGTAAGTGTGTTTTTTATTTGAAAAAACAGTGTTAACTCATTTGGTCTGAGCCTTTTTAATCAGTGTGTTGTCAGCCAACAGAAAGTAGCTTTCTGGCCTATTAGCATATGCCCTTAGTAGCAGTACAGCAAGAGCATTGTGCTAATGCATATTACCCAATTAGAATCCTCCTACGGCTTCTCAGTGGTGCTTCAAAGCATTTATCCGGTGAGGATGTAGCCAGTGATTAAGCATTTGAATGCCAAAACTTAAGAGGCACTGTCAGACTAAAAGGCCCTGCAACAGCCTACACTGAAAAGGGTGCAACCATAAGCTCTTCTTCCATTTGTCAAAGTGAGCCAAAAATTGTGGTTGTGAGAATGTAGGATAAACTGTAGATAAGCAGGTACTTATGCAAAAATATTTTTTGTCGACAGCATACAAAGAATTGCAGCAGGTGAGGATTTGTTGGTTGGTGGTTTCTTTCCCGGATATTTGAACCAAGTAGGTGTAGCATAGGTAGAATTCCTCCCCTATGAGAGGGCTGCCCATCAGGTGGGGGTTCTGGCTGGAGGGGTGGAGCAAGGGGCTTTAAGAAGCCCTGCAAGGGCCCAGATCTCCCACTTCCGTTCTCCCTTCAACTGGAATGCCTTGCAGCCCTGCTCTAGAGGATCATCTTGTTTGTCAGGAAAGAATGTTGCTGGGGTTTTTCTCAGGTTTTCTCTGTTTTTTCGCCCCCTCGGGAGGGTATAATAAAGTCCTGGCATAAACAGTACCATCATGGGAATCTCACAAGGAATCATGCAAGGAAGAATTCTCTTCCGTTTGAAACAGATTGCCCCCCCACCCTACCAGTCAGCATGAAGTGTGGCCCCAGTGACCTGGGGCTGGTTTCTGGCAGGTCAAGGGATAAACTCATTGGGCTTGCCTTGTGGGGGACGGGTACTCGCCACCCAGCCAGAGTACCCCCCTACCACCACCACCACCTTTGAGGCTGGTATCCCTCTAGAGGTTGTATATTTTACCTGGATCTGCCGAGAGTTTCCCTTTGTGTGGTAAGAGACAGACCTGTGTAAGACTATCAGAAACCTTGGTGAGACTTTGCGCTGCCTGCATCATGTTGAATGCTGTACATGTTGCAAAGGATTACAGTAAACACATGGCTGTAACCATTTCTTTTAGATGGTCTTTTGTGCAGGAAAAAGGGGAATAATGGGGTCCACAAGACAAAGCACTGGTCATAGGTCAGTGGCTTATGACATAATGTACCTCAAAAGGAGGCAAACATCGTTAAAAATATTGCATACTTGTCTGTAAAACAAACGCACAGTCCTGCATCTCAAAAATGTAAAACCTAATGGATTACTTGTTGTTGAAAAATGTGTGAAAACAATATTGGAATGTGGCATTTCACGGGTTAAAAGCTGCTGATGTAAAAGAGTAGTGTCAAGACTGAAAGTCAATGGCCTCTGAAGTCCTTGGAACTATATAAAAACCTACATCTAAAAATGCTGCAAATCAGTTTCTTTAACAGAGTTGTCACCAGCTGTGAATCTTACTGATTTTAGAGATGTTGCCCTTTTAAAATTAGAAATTGGAGGACCCTTTTCTGATGATTCAGCTGACCGACGAGCCGAGGAATACATCCTTGTTCAAGTTGAACAGCTAGAAGATGCTGGCCTGAGAAGGAGACGTCCGCAACAGGTTACAATGTCTTAAGACATTGATTTCTTTAGACATTTCATTTGTGTTCTTTTTACTAGCTCTTGGTCAGTAGAATACAAAGTGATCAAGTCCCATAAACAGGAGTCTTAATGTGTTGAGCGGTGCACCACAGGTAGCTGCCACTGCTAGTGACAAAATTATTGATTCCTACTGCACACATTGCCAAGTGTCTGGATTATCTTTGCTTTCATTATTCTAGAAGATGTGGTTGCTTTTAGACCCAGTATATCCCAGGAAGTGAAAATCTTGCAAAATGAAGTCCTTTAAGGAACAGCATATTGTTTTGTTTGGCTTTTTATGTTTTGCACAGCATGTGTGCGCGCATCTGGATTTAACCTGAAGCAATTCTCTTCATATTGTTAGTCTCCCCATAGTGTCAGTGTGTTTTATATTCTTTTTATTCTGTTAGATGCTTTAGGTATTGAATACTATTAACACAGAATATCACTCTGCTTTTAATACATTAAAAAGATAGTATACTGAGGAATAATACTTCTTTTGAGGTGTACAACCCAAAAAATGGCAAATGCATTTTAGAAATAAAATTAAAAAATAAATCCTCTAATAAAAATACTTCTTTAACAAACTGAGTTCATTAGTAAATAGAGGTTTGATAATTGGTTTTGCGTTTTTGTGCTCTGGCAGTATCAAAGCACTAAAGAAGATTTCATTGTAACCATTGGAATGCTGCAGGAGCATATTTCTATACAGAATCTATAAAGGTTCAAACCTATTCAGCACTCAATCAGTGTTCTTGTTACGGACTAAGATAGATAGCAGAGCTGGGCTTCATTCGGTATCCAGTGTGCTTTATGGGAGTGTTTGAAGCAACTCACAGATTTCTGACTTTACTGCAATGTACAGTATATGATTTGCATGTTCAGCTTGGATTCATTACCCTTTGCAGAATATAATTGCACGTGAATTGCTTGGGTATAAATTACATTCGTTCCATGTAATCTACTGCAAACTCAGGGCATCTCGTGTTTCATCATCTTTTGCAGGTGCTCTACAACTGGTCAATAGCTTTAAGCTCTCGCAGAAAGGACCAAATTATGAAAACCAAAACATTTGAAATACTAAACAGGTAGGTTCAAAGAACACTTTCTACAAGTAAATACTGTCGTGCTAATCAACAGGAAGGTACCATATGATAGGATGTGATAGGCTGGAATTGGAATTTGTATTTATAGAACATCCTTTTATGATCCCAGAGCACTTTACATAGCAAAATAAACAAACTTGAGTCACATAAATACGTATATACATTAATCACTGAATAAAATGAGTGGACTTTGAAAACATGCCATGAGATCCAATATTAACTATAGCAGAGTTGATCTTCTTCAAGGATATCTGCTTTATTAGGCACTGTAAGCTGTCAGTGCAAGGACCACATGGAAACTTTTGGTGGGGGGGGCACCCATAATGATGTGCAGCATCTGTGATTATATAAACATGGGCAGCCCCACCTGTCCTTAGTTCTTTTCCTGCTGTCAGTCATCTTGTTGGCCCTGCTGCAGGAAATGCTGCCACTTAGCCATTGTCATTTGTTCTTTTACTTTTATTAGTGTCTCTATCATCATCTCTGTATGCCTCCAAAGTCGAAAGAGCCTTTATTTTGGTATTGTAAGTGTGGAGATAAAATTTACAGAGAGGACACACACACACACAGTTTGTGTGTGCTTTTTGGGTCTGTCTGACAGTGGGAAGAATTAAGAGATTTGCCAGTGCTTCCACCAGGCTATAAGGCAATGCCGTAAGAAAGCTCTAGAAAATGTTCTTCTGCTAAAGATATTGAAATCCACAGAGAAGGAACAAGGTTCAAAATCTGCTTCTCCCTCACCATCAGTTGAAATGTGGCTGTCGAAGTGTAAGAAGAGGGACAAGGAATGGTCGTCATCGTGGCCTTCCTCGTCATCCAGCCATAAGCACAAATACAGAGAAAAAGAAGTCTGCTTTGTCAGTGGGGTCCCGGTCACCATTGAGACAAAGTAAATCTTTATCAGTGCCTACTCAGGTGACACTGACTACAGCCGCCCCCCCCGACCATTGCTGAGACATCAAGGTTGGAACTTGACTTAGGCACTGCTGTACCTAATATGGACAGTATGACACCATCGTCGGGCCAAGGCCTATTGGCACAGGTAGTCTCAGTCCCTTTGCAAGGTGCCATAGAGTCTCAGGCTGTGCTGGCATTGTTTTCAGAAATGATTTGATGCATTCTGTCAGGCTTACCAATACAGGCAGTTATTCTGCCAACGGGGCCTTCTTGTACTCGGCCCCTTCGGTGGGTTACACTAGCATGCCACAGATTCCTGCCTTTCAGCTGCCACTGGTGTCACCGGTCTATTCTTTGGCTCCCATCATCGATCATACTGAGATCAGTAAAGTAGAATATAATCCTGACCTCATGGACTTGGAGGAGAGAGAGATGAGGGAGAACAATTTCTGGCCCCTCTGTTACCCTCTCATCCTGTAGTGAGGACTCCGTGGTTTATACCCGGAGATCTTCTCCTGAGGATCCATCTTTCCAAGCCATGGTGCAGCAAATGCAGTCTATCATGGGCTTTGCTGTGGAAGAGGAAGATTCCATGAAAAGGAATCTCATGGAATTTTTGGACATGCCCTACTTCCCCTCCATTATCATTCCACCTATAGTATATTTATTTATGTTATTTATTTAAAGAACACCTTTCATGATGATCCAAAAAAGTTACATGTTGTAGTCATTATATGCAGTACTAGGCCTGAAAGGGTGTGCATTTGTTGTTTTCGGCTAGTGTTTACTTCGCCTTCCATAATTTGGATTTGTTTTTGAGCCCTGCTTTAGCCCTGCTGCACTTGCCTTTGCTGTTCAGCTGCTGGCTCCCAATAGCCATGTTTTCTTTTCTGCTCCTGTCCTGGTGTGCTGCACTGACATTTTTGGTTTACATTGCTGGCTTTTACAGTGGCGCAGGTCACACTGTGGGGGCTTGCCATTCCATGGGGCAGGTCTGGATGGCGGGGAGACAGCTTTGTAGCAGACCGAGCGCAGAAGAGACTTTACAGTGCAGCTTCATGCGTTCAATCCGCTACATGTACCCACTCCTGAGTTGGAGGCAAAAATGGATCTGGAGTGCTCTAACACCGTCGTGTTTGCAACGCATCAGCTGGTGCGCATGGGTTGATGTGCTGCAAACATGATAGTATAAATGGGGCTAAAGATATCACTACAGGGCAGAGGAGTGAATCGCACTGTACAGTACAGTGCAGTCACAGCAATTTTGCAAGGGAAAACTACCAGTACTCAGTGTACATACTGTGCTCCCCTTCCCCAAGACACCCTGTTATCAATGCATTATGCCAAAATCCAAATGTCTTGTCAGTATGCTTTTTTGTAAAATTGACTTACTTCTGCCTCTGTAAGAAAGCATGGGGATTGAGAGAAGATAGAGTTGCTGTCAGCACCTTTTCCAGTCCTTTTGACTTTCATTCATAAATTACCCCATTTTGTGAAAGACGGGACATGAAACTTGCAAGAACTGGAGGCAGAGTTTCAACTGCTAGGAAAGTACATCTTATAAAAGGGAGCAATATTTTGTTGAGAGATAGAGATTGAGATTTAAAGAGCACCTCTCCCAGTCCTTTTGACTTTCATGCATAAATGATCCCTTCTTGCATTGATTCTGGAATTGCATTTCATTACTGTCCTATGCAGTTAGTTTTTGCATTCTGAACTGCTAAAAATTGCAGAGTGTACCAGAGCTTCTGTAGCAAACCTGGTGTTGCAGTGGACCCAGAGCTGTACTGCTCACATTACTGTATGGCAGAGGAGTGACTCACACACAAGTCAATTTTACCAAAAAAAAATTACTGACAAGGCATTTGGATTTTGGTATAATACATTGCTAACAGGGTGTCTTGGAGAAAGGGGAACTCAATATGTAGATTGAGTACTGGTAGTTTTCCCTTACAAAACTGCTGTGACTGCACTGTACTACACAGTGTGAGTCACTTCTCTGCCCTATAGTGATGTCATCAGTGCAGCTCTGGGTCCACAGCAGCACCAGGCTTGCTATAGAAGCTGTGGTACACCCTGCAGTTTTTAGCAGCTCAGAATGCAAAAACTAACAGCAGAGGACAGTAATGAAATACATTTCCCAAAATCAGTGCAAGAAGGGGTAATTTATGCATGAAAGTCAAAAGGACTAGGAAAGGTGCTCCTTAAAATTTGATGACCAAGAAAGGCACATAGAGCTGAGGTTTGTTTCCAGGTGCAACCTGGGGAAATGAATAGGGAGGAGGAATAACGAACATTTGACAGTAAATTTGGGGCACAGTACAAGCATTATTACAGGAAAAACTTCAGGCGCAACGAAGACAGACAGGTCAGTGATTACAATGTGACTACTAACATAAATTGAAATACATTGGCTAAGCAAGCTGGTTATAATGATGACAAACTGGTAGAGAATAAGTGCGGCCAAAATAATAGTAGATGTAGTGACCTGGGAGAATTAATAGGGAGGAGGAATAACAAATATTTCAAAGTAAATTTCGGGCACAATACAAACGGTGTTACAGGAATATTTTCAAGCACAACAAAGACAGGCATGTCAGTCATTACGGTGTGTGTACATCGTAACGTAAACTGAAATACTGTACAATACTAAACAAGAGGGTTACAATGGTGTCAAACTGGTAGAGAATAAGTGCAGCAAAAGTAATAGTAAATATAGTGAATTGTATTAAACAACAGTAGGCAGTTTGAGACTTGGGTTAGAAAAGTAGTAGATGAAGTGCTTTTGGAGGTCAAAGTGGGGGTAGAAGGCAGACCGAGCATAGGCAAAGGGTTACGGTAAGCTAGGATGAGAGAGGCGGGGTAGAGGAGAGACATGAGCAGTCAGAGCGAGGGAGAAGTCGTAAAGAGGCCTTTAGGGAATTGAGCGTGGGAGAGTGGTGGGCTTTACTAGGAAGTTGATTCCAAATGGGTTGGAGTTGATAGGAAAAAGCCTGCGGTTCCTAGAAAGGCTTAGAAGCAGTATCCTGCACCATCTGCTGAGCTTTAATATGCTAACCAGAAACAGACTCTGTTTATGATAAGTCTAGGGCCCCTGGACATGAGTGCTTTGCCTCCTGATAAAGAATCTAGGAAGCTGGATGTGATGGGCAAAAGTACTTCAGCCTCTACATCACTGGACCTTGGGATTGCAAACTACCAGGCCGACATGATCAGCTGTCAGAACAGCCTGTAGAAAGCTGCTTGTACTGCTGCCTAGGTTTAGCATGATGGCTCTGCCAAAAATTATCTGCTTAAAACGTTGTCTGTTGGTGCTGAGGTTCATAAATATTTGCTGTGCATAACTTATGTAGTCTCTGATGCTTCTCCAGGACTACACCTTCTGGCATTTGCATGGAAAGATATTCTTGACTCAAGGTTGCTGTCTTTGCCAATGATGTACAACAGGCAGTTTTGAATGCTCCTTTTAAAGGGTCAAAACTGTCTGACTGTGATGTTGAAGAAGCCCAACAAGGCTTTTAGACTTCAGAAATGACTAAGGTCTGTAAAGTCTTTGTGTCCCACTCCTGCTAGAGGTCATGGTCAGAGCTCCTTCCATCCATCTGCTACCTGAGGTAGTTGTGCCTACTCTCAGCAAAGCCATGGTAGAGTAGGTGGAGGTGGCCCTCTTCTGGGTCCCCTTCCCGATGCCCACAGAAAAGCACCTAAAGGAGTCTGTTCTGGTGGCCCTGCCTCGTCTGCTTCCACCTTACTGTCCTCCATCTCTTCCCCCCAACTCAGCCGTTAACTCCAGGGGTGAGTGTATGGGGCAGGATCTCCTGACATCTGAAACAATGGAAGGGGATCACTACAGACAAGTTGGTTCTGGAGATAATTGCAAGGGGCATACTCTGGAGCTGTTAAAAATCCCTTCAGATCATACTCTGCTTTCTTACTTTTATCCACCTGGCCATGTGTCCCTTCTGAAGGATGTTGTTCAGTCTTTATTCCAAAACTGTGCCATAGAACTAGTTTCTCCTCAGGTGAGAAACAAACAATTCTGTTTCAGATACTTCCCAGTCCCAAAATGGACAGGAGATCTGCATTCTGTGTTGAATCTCTGGGATCTCAATCTGTATATCAAATACAAAGCGTTTCATATGGTATCCCTGCAAATGCTGATCCCCGTTCTGCAAATTGGTAATTGGCTCTGTTCTCTGGATGTGATGACTGCATTCTCTCCTGTAAGCATCAGGAAATCCCACAGACAGTACCTCTGCTTTATGCTGTAGGGAGAACACTATCAGTTCAGGGTATTGCACTTTGGCTTGTGTTCTGTATCACGGGTCTTTACCAAATGGTTGGAAGTAGTTGCAGCAGCCCTTTGCAGGGAAGACCTGTCTGTATTCTCCTATCTGGATGACTGGCTGCTGAAGACCAGCTTCAGGGAATCTCTACTACATACAAATTACAAGTAAATTGTTACACTCTGAAGGTGAAAGTGGTGCTAAGAAAGGCGGCCAGCCTACTTATAAACCATAGAAACATAGACGTTCATGGTAGATAAGGGCTACAAGGCCCATCCTGTCTGCCCATTTTTTATTTTTGAAATTGTTGTTTTTTTGTACCTCCTTCCTCAGTGCCGGTCTCCACTGTTTTGGGAGACACTGATAGCAGTCTGTCCATGCTCTGCAACCTTCCCGATTTTGCCCTGGTGATTCCCCATCGAGCCTTGGCTGTACCCCCCAAGCAGGTATTGGGCAGGGTTCAGTCACCCCAAGAATCTTGCTGGTGTCGGATCCACCGGGGATATCCGGCAGGTGCAGGCAATCAGGGTCTCTGCTGGGTCTCTGTCACCTAGGAGGCCGATGCTGGTATTTCCTCCTCTTTTTCTCCCTGGCCAAGGTGCAGGTCCTTGATGTCAAGGTGCTATGTGCCGACATCCACCATGCGTCTCGGCTGGCCCCTTCCTGGTGACAGGACTTGCCGTACTCCGAGCCTCCGCTCAAGGTCAGGCACACTGTTGGCCTTGGCCTCCCCCCTAACCCCTCCCCCCCCCGGAGAAGGCGAGCAGTCATGGGACGCTCAAGCTTTTCTCCCCCGGCCAGCCCTCCAGCGACCCGAGTCCTCTTCTGAACCCGGGTCGCTGGCATCACAAGCAGAAATCCAGCCGCTGCATCAACGGGCAGGCCCCAGTTTGTCCATTTTTTCTACCTTATGGATGTGCCATAGGCCTGTACTCTGTCAATGGCCTATCTATTCATACTCCTCTGTATTGCTTCCTTATGCCTATCCCATGGCTGTTTGAAGCTCTGCATTGTATTGATATCCACCACTTCCTGAGGTAGGTCGTTCCATGCATCCCACCTCCCTTTCTGTGAAAAAGAACTTCCTCACGTTATCCCTTAATCGGCCTCCCTGTAATCTCATGCTGTGTCCTCTTGTCCTGCTATTTTTCTTATATTGAAACATGTTAGACTCTTTCACCTTGTTAATGCCCTTAAGATGTTTGAATGCTTCGATCATATCACCTGTCTCCCTCCTTTGCTCTAGGGTATACATATTGAGCTCCATTAATCTGGCCTCCTATGTTTTCTGATGCAGTCCCTGCACCATTTTGATTGCCCTTCTCTGGACTACCTCCATTTTGTTAATGTTCTTGTGCAGGTGCAGCCTCCAGTACTGCACGCAGTAGCCCAGATGGGGCCTAACCAGTGTCTTGTAAAGTGGGATTATTACCTCCCTCTTATGACTTGCGATACCCCTAATAATACACCCCAACATCCCTCTAGCCTCACCTACTGCTTTAGTGGTCTGCTTGGGTGATTTCAGGTAATTTGTGATGATGATGCCCCAGTCTCTTTCTTCGCTTGTGATTGCCAGCAACTCCCCCTCCCAACCTATAGGGGGTTTCTCTTCCCTATGTGCATGACCTTGCACTTTTTTATGTTAAACCCCAGTTGCCACTCTTCCGACCATTTTGCCAGTTTATCCAAATCTCTTCTCATTCTGCCCACCCCATCTGGATCATCTACTCTGTTGCAGATCTTGGTGTCATCTGCAAACAGACAAACCTTACCCTCCAGTCCATCTGCAATGTCACTGAAGAAGATATTGAAGAGGACTGGCCCCAGGACTGATCCCTGAAGTACCCCACTTGCGACTTGCCATCAATTCAGGAAGCTCAGCACCCATGGACTCAATTCAGGACCCACCCCCTGATGAAGACCTGGATAGGGTTGACGTGCAGGGGCTCAGGGGTCTGGTCAATGTTTTTTAATTGTTTGCCACACAATACATTTATTACTGCCTGCATTTTTGTCTGAATTTCTGCTGCATTGAGTCTGTGAGTGCTGTGCTTCCTGAATTGAAGATCTGCTACATACCCTGTCTCAGATATAGCAGTTGTTAGATGACCTGGGGATCACAGTGAATGGGCAAGGACCTTGGCTTTCCATTTTTACCAGTAACACCAGTAAAAATCATGGAATCCTGCTTGGTTTGCAGATTTTGAATTCTCGTACCAGTGCCTCACGGAAATTGCAGGTCACTGCACAGAATCCCTAAGATTACAGCATCTTTTTTATTTTCTCGTTCTATGCCCCCTTCTCACAGCATCAGTCTCCTCTTTTCAGGGATCCCTAGGCTGTGCACCCCCTAGCTTCACCCCAGATAATGCTCGGGAGCTCCTGTGGGCCTGCCACCATGCTGCCTCGGTTTTACCCCCCCCCCCCGGTTGGGGATAGATGGGGCCCCAGGTCATCCCCCACAGCCCCTTAGTGTGCATCAGGCAGCCCAGTCAGTCCCCCATAGAGCCTGGTTATGAAGTCTGAGTCAGCTGGATCCCTTCCACCAGTGGCCAGTGAGGGTTGTTTATTGCTGGTTTTCTGGTCTCTGTCCCTGGGAGCACCGGCAGTCGAGGGAATTCAAGGAGGTAGGGCACATAGAGACATGCCATCGCTCCAGATCCTGGCCAGTGTCCTCTCTTCCCAATCGCTCTGCAGCCCCATTGCACCACCACCCGTGGTCACCCAGTTAGTGGTAAAGCAGTAGGACCCACAGCCCACCCTCCCTGGAGGAGGAGAGCAGCCACCTGGGCACTCGATCCTACTCCTCCAGCAACCTGAGCTCACTTCTGACCCCGGGTCCCTGGCATTGCAACAGTAGTGCTACCACTACGCCTGTAGGCTGGCTCAGATTTCAGCATCTTAAAATGAATGGTGCTGTGCTGCACATTCTTTCTGCTTTGTTGCTTATAGACTCAATAAGAAAACTATCCACACAGCTTTGTTGTACCCAGCCATGCTTTACTTTAACCACCTATGCTTCCCACCAACCTCTTCATCAGTTGAGGACTGCTTTCCTTCCTGAAAGCACAATTTTCATTTAGTATGTACCTAAATGTCTTTTATTATTCATATTACACTGGATGATGCAAAAAAAAAAAAATACAAATATCAGCACACGTGGGCAGGGCCACTGGAAAATTGCGGAAAAAGTAATCTGAAATTGCAGAGATTGTTTTGCAAAAATTGCAAGGAAATTGCAGGAGTTCTATTGAAGTCCCTGAGTGCTTCACAATAAATCCTTTACTGTTTTCTGTAGCATATATTAGTCAGCATAAACTGCTACATGAATACACTGCAACTTGACTGTGTTTTAAATATGAAGAAAAGCTTATGTTCCTAAACTGAATTATAAACGGAGAAACTGTATTGCCTCTCTTCCAAAATTTAAAAACATCCGTCTCATGCAGTGCTAAATAGATTCTATTTAGTGAGCCACAGAAAATCAATATTAAATAAATCCAGAATAAGCAAATTTTATCTGTTTCTGAATGTAGAATAATGAAGCCTTCTGGGGACATGGATATGTTGTTCATCCACACTTATTGGCAGGTATCCTTGCCACTTTAAATCGTGCTGGAAGGTCTTCAAGCTGGCTCCTCCCACCCACCCGGGTGGTAAAACTCTCGGCTCCGCCCCATGACGCCAGATCTTCCTTACCGCTTGGAAGCTCAGGTTCCCTCCTTAACGCCTCCACGATAAGACTGGTTCTTAATTCTTCGGTTTGCTAATTTAAAAGTTTTTCAACTTTAGATTTCAATCTTCTATCCTCGTGGCTACGATGGACAAATCGACTCGGTTTTGGAATGCCCTTGCGGGTAAGATGTCTCGAGCGGATCGCACTCTACGTGCGTCTACTGCTTAGGCCTTGAGCACGACCCGCAGGCCTGCGACCTGTGCTCTTCCTTCTCGGCCTACATTCTCGAGGACCGTGCTGCCCGTTTACAGCTTCGGCGTCCCGAGAAGTGTTTTCCTCCGGTGAAGTCAAAAGAGGCCCGGTTGGCAGTTTCCGCGGTGGCGGGCTTGGCGGATCAGCTGGAGCAGATGATCGCCCACGAAGAGGAGGCGGCCCGTGCCGCGCCTTCCTCGACCGTGGCTTTTATTCCGCTCTCCTGGGTTCCTCTTATTCGGCCTCCTTCAAGGAGCTCTGTCTGTCCCTCTCCACCAAGGGAGCGGGCCCAACGTCTGCTGGACCTTCTCGGTCCAAAAAGAAAGACAAGGGTAAGTCCCTCCATCGACGCTCTTGGGAGCAGGAAAGGTCCCTCTCCCCGAGTAGTCGGCCATTGACTTCGGTCGATCCTTCGGCCACTGGTCTCACGGTATCCCCGTCAGATCAGTTGACCAAGACTCCAGTCGATGCAGTCAAGATATTTCTCGACCTGTTGGACGGGTTGTCGACTGGTGAAGCCGGAAATCCTCTCTCCCCGGTTTCCCCGGTGGGAGTTGAGGATCCCGTGGGCTTGCCAGTGCCCCCGGTTCCGGAGCCCTCGGGTGAACCTTCCGAGCCGAGGGGAGAGCGGTCCCACCGGCCCCTCCTTCCGAACTCCCTCGGAAAATTGGAGGTTCACAGTCTCGGTCTCGGACTTCTTCGGGGTCCAGCCGATCCCGCTGTCACAGGCAGTCTTGGCACCACGGCAAGCGGCACCGCCGCTCGTCCTCATCCTCCTCCTCCTCGGACGAGGAGAGGCTCCGACGTAAGTTATGTCGGCGGTACGAGGACCTCATGTGGCAATGGCTTCTTCTGACAGGGAACAAGCCAACTCCGACGCCTTCCCCGGCCATTAAGTGGCTGTCACCGGAGCGGCCGAAGCAACCCCTCGACCTTCCGGAGGCGCCTGTTCCAGGCCGGTTGCTCGGCCAAAACCAGCTGCTCCGCCGATTCCGGTGGAACCCCCGCCTCCACAGCCGTTGTTTGGGGCTTCGACCAAGAATTCTCAGTCGGCTCAGGGTCTGCCCCATAGGCTGTCTGTCACCCTCACTCCCGATTGGCCTCGGCAGGTGGAGGGTGGCTGAGGCCCGAGGCAGCTCTTTGCGGACTCTTCGGAGTCCGGCGATTCCTCCCTTTTCTCCAAGCGAGTGGACTTGGAGTCCTCTGGGGGTCAGTCGATGGACGAGAGCCCTTCGTCCTTTCTGGGCTTACTTAGGCTCATCTCGGAGTCCACCAGGATGCAGCTCGTGCCGGTATCTAAGCGGGCCAAGTATCCCCTCACGGAGATATTGGACCGAGGGGATTCCCCTTCGGAGGCCTTCCCGGTAGCCGAAGCCATTGTGGGTCCGGCCTTGGAGCTCTAGCAGCGTCCTGCTTCCTGCCCTGCGCCTTCGGCCAGGATAACCAGGAAGTATGTAGTCCCTACCGGTTCCCTGTCCGGTTTTTCGGAACACCCCTCAGCCGAGGGGTTAGTTACTGACAGCATTTTCCGGCGTGCCGGAAATGCTAGGGACGTGGACAAACCTCTCGACAAGGAGTCCAAGAAATTGGACTATGCCGGGCGAAAAGTTTATGCTGTGTCCTCCCTTGGCCTTCATCAGGCCAGCTCGGCCGTGCTGATGGCACACTTCTCTTATGCCCTGTTGGGCTCCCTGGATGAGGTAGTCCCTCATCTCCCGGCCGACCTGCAGACCATGGTTAAGCAGGTGCGGAACCAGGGCAGGGCAGTGGCCAAGCAGCAACTTCAGACTGCTTTGGACAGCGGTGACTCATGCGCCAGGTCAGTCGCGGCCGCAGTGGCCATGCACCGTCGGGCATGGCTGAGGATATCCACCTTCACAGCGGATACCCAGCACAAGTTGGTGGATGTCCCCTTCCTGGGGACCGACCTCTTCAGCCCCGGAGTGGAAGGTCACCTCCAGAGGATCTAGAAGTCCAATGCTACCCTGGACTCGGTCTCTTCCGCACAAAGGGACAAAGGCCGCAGGCCATAGCCTAAACCCTTTCGTCCTGCTGCGCCCGAGGCACGTCCAGCCCAGCAACATCAGGGCCAGCAGCCTCGCGCTTGGCACCCCAAACCCAAGCCCGCGGCTTCCTCCTCCAGGAAGCAAGGAGGGAAAGGCCTGGGAGGTCCCTCGGCCGGTTCCTCCTCCAAGCCTGCCCAGTGACTGGTTGAAGGGCATCGCCCCCAACCTCGTCGTTTACCCCAGGTTCCCCCCGTGGGGGGATGGCTCTGTCACTTCCTTTCTGCCTGGTCCGTTATTACCACGGACAGATGGGTACTGGAGGTGGTGGGAAAAGGCCTGCCTCTGGAGTTCGAGCAGACCCCGCCCTTCAGAGCCGTCGCACCTCGGGGGGCCTCGGGGTCCGCAGCCTCACTGTCGGCTTGCCGAGCTGACATCACTCTCCTCCTCCAGAAGGAGATGATCAGGGAGGTGGCGGACCCTCCCTCAGACCCGGGGTTTGTGTCCAGGTACTTCCTGGTCCCAAAACGGACGGGGGGGCTGGCGCCCCATTCTTGACCTACACGACCTAAACAAGTTCCTAAGGTCTCGAACCTTCAGGATGGTTACTCTGGCTCAGATAATACCATCCTTGGAACGCGGCATGTGGTTCTACTCTCTGGACCTGCAGGACGCGTTCTTTCACATCCCTGTCCATCCGTCGCATCAGAAGTTCCTTCGCTTTCGAGTGGAGGGATCCCTTTTCGAGTTCCAAGCCATGCCCTTCGGCTTGTCTCAAGCTCCCAGGGTCTTCACCAAATGCATAGCAGTGGTGACAGCATTCCTGCGGTGCCGAGGGGTCCGGATTTACCCTTACCTGGACGATTGGCTGATAGCAGCCCCCTCCAAGCAGGAGGTGGAGCGGTCCAGGGATCTGGCCCTCCAGGTTTGCTCTCAAGTCGGCCTCCTCATCAACGAGGCCAAGTCGGAACTCATGCCAAAGCAGGTGATACAATTCATCGGGGCAGAGCTCGATTCTCTATGAGCCAGAGCACGGCTCCCGGCGGACAGGGCCGAGGTTCTTTCCTCCTTTGCCCAATCATTTCTGGTTGGGCAGTCGCGCCCTGCCTGGGACTTCCTGCGCCTCCTGGGTCTCTTGGCGGCCTGCACTAGCATGGTCCGTTGGGCCCGCTGGAACATGCACCCCTTCAGTGGGGCCTGGCCGGCCAGTGGTCTCAATGCTGCGATCCTTTGGACCAGCGAGTGACGGTGACCCAAGGGGTGTGGAACGCTCTCCAGTGGTGGATCGTTCCAGCGCACCTGCAGGAGGGCATCCCGTTTGTCCGCCCCCAAGCCGACGGTCTGTCTATCGACTGATGCCTCTCTGATGGGTTGGGGTGCCCATCTAGGGGAACACCGAGTGCACAGCCTCTGGTCCCCGCGCCATATCAACCTGCTGGAGCTTGAGCAGTCCGCCTAGCTCTCACTGCCTTCACTCCGTTTCTTCGGGGTCAAGTGGTTCAGGTCCAGACGGACAATACCACGACCATGTACTATCTAAACCGCCAGGGTGGGACGCGCTCCATGCTTCTATGCAAGGAAGCTCTCCGCATCTGGTCACTCGTGCGCAGCCTGGAGGTGGATCTCCTAGCCATTCATGTGGCAGAAGCCTCCAACACCCTGGCCAATGCCCTAAGCCAGATAGGGGCTGTGTCCCACGAGTGGTCTCTCCTGCCGGAGGTAGTACAAGATCTGTTCTCCCATTGGGGCACCCCTCAGGTGGACCTGTTTGCCTCCAGGGAGAACGCGAAGCTGAGGCTGTTCCATGCCTGCCCCCCTCAGCAGGGCTCACTGCAGGGGGATGCCTTCTTGAGGCCGTGGACCCCGGGCCTCTTCTACACCTTTCCCCCATTCCCTTGATCCACAAGGTGCTTCTCAAGGTGAGGAGGGACAAGGTGCAGGTGATTCTGTTAGCCCCAGACTGGCCCTGCCAGTGCTGGTATCCAGATCTCCTCAGCCTCAGCTCCAGGCTCCCGAGGCAGCTTCCAGCTCGCCTGGACCTGCTTTCAGTCAATCAGGGGAAGGTGTTCCATCCGGACCTTCAATCCCTGCACCTGACGGCCTGGTTCCTGAGCGGCTAGAGTTCCAGGCCTTGGGTTTCTCCGACGAGGTCCTCAATGTAGTTGAGGCGTCCCGTAAGGAATCGACCAGGAAATGCTACGCCTTCAAATGGAAGAGATTTTCCATTTGGTGTCAGGGCAAGGGCCTGGGCCCTTCCTCCTGTTCCTTGGCGAGCATATTGGACTACTTCTGGTCCCTTTCTCAGCAAGGGCTTAGGTCGATGACCCTTAAGGTGCACCTGGCAGCCATCTCTGCTTACCGGGCGCGGGCCGGGAAGCAGTCGGTGATGCAGGAAAAGGTGGTCTGGCGCTTTTTCAAAGGCCTTGATCACATTTCCCTCCGTGCAAGAACCTCACCTCCGTGGGATCTACTGCTGGTATTGGCAAATCATCGCAAGCCATTCGAACCAATGCACAGGTGTGATCTCTCTCACCTGTCGTGGAAGACCGCCTTCTTGGTGGCTATCACGTCAGCCAGAAGGATGGGAGAGCTCCAGGCGCTTTCCATCGAGTCTTCTTACCTGGTCTTCCACAGGGACAAGGTTGTCCTGCGCCCCCACCCGAAATTCCTTCCGAAGGTGGTGTCAGAGTTTCACCTTAACCAGGTGTTGACTCTGCTGGTGTTCTACCCCAGTCACACCTCGGAGGCCGAATATAGACTCCATACTCTGGACCCTAGAAGGGCACTCGCCTACTATAAAGAGCGCACGGCTGGAATTCGGGGAGAGGTTCGCCAGCTGTTTGTCACCTACGCTGAAGCCGCACCTGGTAGACCTGCAGCCAAGCGGCCAATAAGCAGGTGAGTCACCTCCTGCATAGATCTCTGCTATAAGTTGGTGGGCATGGAGCCTCCCAGAGGGATAAGAGCTCATTCTACCCGCCATACTGCTGCATCGGTGGCTGCTTCCAGGGACGTCCCTGTCCAGGAAATCTGCAGGGCTGCTACCTGGAAGTCAGCACACACCTTCATTACCCACTACCACATCGACCTTGAGTCACGCCGGGATGCTGGTTTTGGGGCCTCGGTTCTCCAGTCTTTATTTCCCAAGTAAGTATCGGGGTGTGCCTTGCCTCCCTCCTCCCGGAGAACTGCTAGGAGTCTGCCAATAAGTGTGGATGAACAACATATCCATGTCCCTAGAAATACAGGTTACTCACCTGTAACAGGAGTTCTAGGAATGGTATATGTTGTTCATCCATACGACCCACCCGACCTCCCCAGCTTCGACGCACAACCTGAGCTTCCAGCGGGCCAGATCTGGCGTCATGGGGCGGAGCCGAGAGTTTTACCACCTGGGTGGGTGGGAGGAGCCAGCTTGAAGACCTTCCAGCAAGATTTAAAGCGGCAAGGATACCTGCCAATAAATGTGGATGAACAACATATACCATTCCTAGAACTCCTGTTACAGGTGAGTAGCCTGTATTTATCAACAGCTACTTACAGTGCTGTATCAACTATTCACCCACTTTGGTGCAAGAAAAAATTTACAGCTGGAGTAGAAAATAATTCTGTTTTTAGTAAAATGCTGTAAAGTGTTTAATGTTCATAATTAGCACTGTAGGTACTGTACGCTATTATTGAAATCACATATTAAATCTTTATATCTGGTGGATATTGTGGTTGGCAATTTAGCCTAGAGTAACAAACAGTGAATGAACTGGGTACATTCAGCAGACGTGGGTTTGATTCTCACAGCCTCCACTTGCATACTGTGCAACTCCGAACAAGTCACGAAACCTCCCCAGTGCTCATGGGTCACTCCTGAAAACAGCCACTTCTGAGCTGGCCCAGTGGCGCTGAGGGTTGAGGCGCTGGTCGCCACACTTCGCTCCATGCCGGCGACGGGTATTCGAGAATGAGCACGGGTCTCCGGGGGTCAGCTGGGGAGGAGAAGGATTGAGCATCCGAAGGACTGCTGTTCTTCTCCGGGGAGGGGGGTCCACGGCAGTCTGTGTGTGGTTGCCTCCTGGTGGAAGCTGGGAGACTACATGCTCTGTTGCACATGGGGTGGAGCTGAAGGCAGATGTCTGGAGGAAGCGCATGTGGATGAGTGTGCGCCCTCCTCCAGCAACGTCATTGCATGCCCTCAGCTCCAAGGGGTGAAAATGGGCACCCAGTTGAGTGGCTTGATGGCCGTCTGTGAGCCGTCCGATAGCCAGGCACCTAGGTTGGATCCGTGTTCTGTAGGGAGTTTGGGGGGGCTCCCTGCGGCCCTGCTGTGTAGGGTACAACCGCAGGGGCATATGTGTGCCTGGGACCGACCGGATAGAGGTGGACAGCGGCCAGAATTCCCAGACTAGATGTGGGGACAAGAGGGGAGCAGACTGAGGCAGCCAGAAAAAAAGTAGAAATTAGTAGCTCAAAAAAAAAGAAAACAAGCACATCTGCCTAGTGGGCGTTACCTGATTTACAAAAAATATATAAAAAAGTACCAATATATGTGTACTGCGTCATATAGTAGTCAGTATACCTTGTAATTTACCTGAGTCTTTCTCAGGCTGCAATGATTTGTTTAAAGATAAGTGTTCAGATACATTTTATGTTTTATAAGCTTGTTTTTAGGCTTTAGTCAGGTTTTTATTGTATTTTTTGCATGTGAGCATCTAGGTTGTAAGCTCAGGATCACTGTTACCAACAAGCTTATCATCAGGGCCATTCAAAATCCTTAATTGTTTGAATTAAAACTAGTCTGAATGTTGTAGTATGAACTAGTATGTTCACAAGGAAGAAACTGCCTTACCACTTACAAAAAGGCTTCACAGTTAGCACCTGTTTAGGGGAATGGGATCATTTGAGCTTTTTCCCCAAGTGCAGTTTGTCTCTGTGGCAACAAAAAGTTTTCTAATAGACTGCCTCAACACAAAGCAGATGTTAACTGTACTTACACTTGGTCTGTGGTTTTGAAACCAAACCAGACAAGGATTCAAAAGAAAGGAAGGTAACATAAAACCATTCCCCCTCCTTGCACTGCATTGTTCCAACCAAACCCAAGTCTGCATGCAAAATTGCCAATATATTTGAGATCATTGGACTGACAATGTTAACACTTTTTACACAGTTCAAAATAAAAACTTGAAGGTGCAGTTTTTCAGTGGCCCTGCTCATAGGGAATTGGACTAGGCAGCAGGGGTGGTGGTGTCAGAGTTACAGTTTAACTGCTCCTGTATCTAATCCTTCATTCCCTCAGCTGATGTGACTGCTCGCCAACCTGAAAGTAATATTTTGTGTAGAAAAAGTATATGTCTAAACATTTTTCACACTAGATGATTTAAAACAACATTAAAAGCTAAGTCCAGTTGGGCTGGGAAGGAGTGTCAGGTTTAAAGTTTAACTGCTGTGCATCTTACCATTTAATCAGCTGATGCAACTGTGCTCGCATTGCATGATTAAACCCCCCAAAAAAGCTTAGTACCAGCACACTTGGAGAATCAGGCGGGGGTGTTGAGTCAGCTGTCCTGTATTTATTTAAATGTGTGCATCAGGGAAGTTGAACTGTTAGTCTTGCTGACCTGGGAGTCTCAAGGGATGCTCTGCCTCTGTATCATACTCTAAACCCCACCAGCCCAGGGGAGTGGGTTTTTTTTTTTTTTTTTTTTTACTAGGAGAGACCCACTGAGCTGAAAGCTTGTTTACAGGTGTGACCTGGGAGCACAAGGAAGTTAAGTGACTTGCTCAGGGTCACACAGTATGCAAATTGGGGCTGTGGGATTCTAACCCAGGTCTCCAGGTTTACAGCTCAGAGCCTTAAACCACTGCACTGTACTGCCTCCTGGAGTAGATCAGCTCACAAACCCAGATCTCCGACTTGCTAGTGTTACAAACCACAAGCCTGCAGCACTATTTTATTTTTAATTTTGGGAGTGTTCTTTTTCAGCTGGGTGGATGAGCTGGGCTGCTGACTTTGTAAGAGCTGACAGTTCTCCATGCTGTTGTTGTTGTTAGTTGTGTGCCTCTAAGTAAGGGGGGCTTAGATTCTGAGTACCCCTGAATTGCAGCATGACTGGGTGCTGCTGTTACCCTACCGCCAGAGCCTTATACCAGTGTGGGAGGGTGGGGTGCTGCAACAGCACCCAGGCCAGACTGTACAGTCAGAGGAGCAGAGCAGGTAAGGTGCCAGATACTGTGTGATGCCCATGGGTAGAGTGGGGCTGCTGCTGTTTGCTTCTTGTTTTCCCTAAATGAGTTGAGGTCCTTAGCATCTGTATGGTCTTGAATTTGCTATATGGCCCAATTGCTGTCGATGCTGTACCTGCCTCTGTATAATGCCATTAGAGGTGAGTGGGTTGCTGCAAACACACCCACGCCAGAAAGCATACTCAAGGACACATAGAAGTTAAGACCCCAGGGGCTGTATGATGCTGGTGGGCAGAGTGGTGCTCAGTTCACATCTGAGCTCAGACATGAAAACTGAGAGACACCCTTTTCATAGAAACCAAGTACAGGGGAAAAAGGCATCCACATGTTAGGGAGATGCATGATTTCTATTAGAAGATCCTTCACTAATCACTTTAAATTGTTTTAGGTGAAGACACTTTATTTCAAATGAGCAAATTCAGGCAGTTTTTTGGTTTTTGCTCTTCCGACCCCCTGGCCATCCACTCCTTCAGACCTGCTAAGGCCCTCTACCACCACTGCTGAGTTCTGAATGCCATCCACAACACCTTATTGCCATGTTACCAGGTAACCCAACGTAACCCTTCATTGGGTGGGCCCCTGCCCCTGTGGGAGGCTACCAGGGGAGGAGAATCACCCTGAAGGGCTTCCTGTGTATCCTGGGCACAGCAGGGGTCGGCACGGACACGCGTGTCTGGGGCTTCAGGAGTCTGGAGGGACCAGCAGCCATCATCCAGTTGGCCAAGTGGGTATTTTCTCATTTTCTTGGGAGCATGATGTGCCACATAACATCAAGGCACAAGCCGATGTCCATCACACTTCCTTCCACAGTGAGGGGCGTGTTGCCATGCCTCTGGTCTCCACCAGGGACCAGCAAATGCTGAGTCATGAACCCACCCTCCTACCTAGGAGAAAGTGAGTGGTCATTGAACACTCAAGCCTTCTCCCCCTGGCTGCCCTCTGACACCAGAGTCCGTTCCTGAACCCGGGTCAGCAGTATCACAGGCAGAAATCCAATTCAGGCGGTTAAATGATAAATAGGAATAAACAAAGGTGGTACACCTTAGTGGTGGTGGTTCAGATTAATTCATATCTGAGTTCTAACAAGCAAAGAGACCCAGTAATTTGTAACTTGTACATGTGGGGTGTGGGTGTTGAAGGAAGGGGATTATAGTGCTGTCACTACTGCCATCATCCCTGAGGGATGCAGACTGCAGCGTTGGACTGCATTGTTGCTACTGCTGTCACACCTGAGGGGCAGTGGCCACAGTGCTTCTGCCATCACCACTGGTGGATGGGGAATGTAGTACTGCTGCCATCACACCTGAAGGATGGGAGCCATAGTGCTGATACTGCCATGACACCTGAGGGATGAGGAATGTAGTACTGGTACCGTCATACATGAGGGATGGTGGCCGCAGTGCTGCTGCCACTGCTGCTTATATCACACCTGAGGGAGGGGGACCGTAGTGCTGTTGCTGCTGCCATCACACCAGAGGGATGGGGGCCGTAGTGCAGTTGGTGTTGCCATCGCACCTGAGAGATTGGGGCCATAGTTCTGCTTCCATCACACCTTAGGGATGGGGGCTGTGGTGCTACTGCCATCACATCTTGTACCTACAATAACTTTAAATTGGTACAAGGATGGATGGATGTTCAGTAGTGGAAGTCAAAATTACTAAAATGCATGTTAGCAGAGTTAAAAATTGCTAAATAATGTACACTAAACCAAACACTGGTAAAAATGGATTTTGGCTTAGGAGACACTGGTGACGATAACTGTTTTTTTACTATGCTCAAAATGGAATTTGCCCTCTTTTAATGCTGGTAAACCAGTGCCCATGTGAATGTGCTGTTGTTTGTGTTGATTCTGTGCCAAAGACTGTAGTACATGGGATGGTCTTGGACACAGAGAAGGGATGTGCTCTCCTGCCACAGGACAGAGCAAACACTGATTGCCCAGGCACGCTTTAGTATACAGGAGCCACTCTGTCTTTGCGAGAACAATGTTATGTCTCCTGGCTGCAGCTATGTTGACTGTGACACTGGCACACCTTCATATGAGAATCCCTCTGTGGACACTCAAGGCTATGTGGGATCAGTTGACGGACAAGCTGGACCAAATGGTTCTCATCATATCTCCTTTTCGCAGAGTGTTTTTATGGTGGTTGGAATGCAGAAACCTACTGACTCACATTCCATTCCTTGTACCAGCTCCTGTACAGATCCTCACCTTGGATACAACAGGCTTGGGATGGGATGCTTATCTCGGCCCTTACCAGACACAAGAGCCGTGAAACAAGGTGGGGGCTGAGCTCCATATAAATGTCCTGGAAATTAGGGCTGTAGGCTGAGCTCCATATAAATGTCCTGGAAATGAGGGCTATCTTGTACAGCCTTTAGGCATTTCAGAATCATCTCTGCCCCGTTCTCTGCTAATTCAGATGGGCAATGTCTGTGATTTGCATTACATCAACAAACAAGGGGGCACCTCACTCCTGTCCCTTGTGCAGGGAAGCAGTGAGGGTGTATGGTACCGGGCTATGTGCCAAGACCTTCAACTATTGGCTGTGTTTCTCACAGATCTACAAAATGTTTTGGCAGTCAGGTTAAGCAGGTCCCAGTTGATTGTTCACAAATGAGAACTGCTGTCCTCCGTGGTAAACGACCTCTTCGCAAGATAGGGTTGTCCAGAGCTGGACCTTTTTGCGTCCCCATATAATGCAAAATTGCGCATTTATGTTCACTGCTCCAGGGCCTGGAGTTTTTTGGTGAGACGAATTGTTCCTTTCCTGGAAAGGGAAATTTCTATAAGTATTTCCCACAGTTCCTCTAACACAGAAGGTTCTTTTCAAACTACGAGTGGACAGTGCCACTCTCATCCTCATTGGTCCGTTATGGCCATGCCAGACATGGTTTTCACTCCTTCAGCATCAGTCAGTGGAGCTTTCTGTTCCTCTACCTCTGTGTCTGATCTGTTGTCACAAGATAAGGAGTCCCTGGTAGAGCCATACCTGAAGTCCCTACATCTGCATACATGGCTTCTGAAGACATAGCCATTGCATGTTTAGAATATCCCCAAAGGATGCTGATGTCCTGATTGTGGCTAGGAAGCCTTCTGCCAGACATATGTATTCCCAGAAATGGGAACATTTCACTTTGTGGGCTGCGTAACAGAATGTGGACCCTTTTACATGTCCTATGAATGTGTGTTGGAATACTTGCTTTCCTTGTCTGACTCTGGCCTGCAGTATTCCTCAATTTAAGGTGCATTTGGCCTCTGTATCAACTTTCCATGCCCCTGTTGATGGTTATACAATTGCCCAGTTAGAGGTGTCCTGTACTTTTCTGAGTGGTGTTCTTCATAAGAAACCTGTCTGCAATTCAGTCCTACCTTGAGGCTTGAATTTTGTGCTCGAGAAATTGACGTTGGCTTCCTTTGAGCCTACTGCAAGTTGTGACTTATGTTTTCTGTCATGGAAAACATTGATTTTAGTTGTGATGACTTCTGTTTGAAGGATTTCTGAGCTTCGGGCTCTAATGTGCGATTTTTCACAAAGACAGAGTCTGCATATAAATCTTAAGTTTCTACTGAAGGTGATATCTGAATTTACACTGAATCAAATTATACAGTACACCTTCCAGTATACTATCCTGAGCAAGCCCACCAAGGTGAGGCACTGTTCCATACTTTGGAAGTACACAGAATACTGCGATACATTTACTAAACATTACAGTATCGACATCATCTCTTGTAGATGTGCTGGCCTTGGGCTTGGTGTACTGCAAGGCCTTCTCTCCTGATCATATAACTGTGCCACACCCCAGTTCACTTTGCACTGCTTGTGAATCGTTCCAAAGGTGTGGCTTAATGGAGGATGTATCCTAGAAGAAGACAGACCACTTACGTTAGAACTTACCATAAAATGTCCTAACTCTGGGTTGCCCCTGAAAAAAGGGCACTTTGTCTCAGTGGTTTACCTGGGTACCAGAATTTAATAAATAAATAAACAAACAGTAGATCTTTGAGAAAATCTAGGCCGTGCCATCCCTCCCTCTGTCCCCCTTTTTCCTTACAGCAGGAGTCATATCCGGTCCTGTACATAAAATACTAGTCCATACATCTTGTATCCAGCCCCATGCCTCTCCTTGTATGCCTGGTGCTGTTCTCATCTCCTGATTCCCCATGGTTGGAGATCCTCCAAGCCTGATCTCTGGTTGGAAACTGAGGAATGATGGAGCCGCCCACGTTTGTATACATGTAGACGCTGCACATCATCATGGATGATCCCCGACTAGCAAACATTTCTGTGTGTTCCTATCACTGACTGCTTTCAGTTCCAAAGGTGTGACCTAATAGAGGAGATTCTCTCGAAGGTCTACTGTTATAGCAATTTTTACATAACTGATCTTTTAACAAGGCCAGGTCAGGCAGAATTGTGCTGCAGCATTAAGTCCTCTGCCTTGAAGTGGCCCTCACTGGAAATTGTGTGGACTGAAAGTGGTTAGGAGTTCCACAGGACCAAGATGATTCTGCTGTAGTGCCCAACAACCTTTTGAGGATCCAGAATTGGCACTGACCAACAGGTGGCAGATTTTGTATTGAACCAGCAAAGGTTTTCTTTAAAGGAAAACTGTCATTTTCCCAAATTACCCACCCCGCAAGCCTTACACCCCGATTAGGGGTTTACAAATAAATTGCCCTTTTCTGTGGATTTTCACTTACTTTACTTTATTTTCGAAAAGTCCGGAGTTCGGCAAAAGGGCACATGCTCTGAGGCTCCATTTCATGTAGCAGCGCCGCACCGCTTATCTCCAATACAAGTGTATGGAAGTCGAGCGGTGTGGCGCCGCACTTTGTCATGAAATGGAGCCACAGAACATGTGCCATTTTGCAGAACTCCAGACTTTTCGAAAATAAAGTGAAAATCCACAGAAAAGGGTGATCTATTTGTGAAAACCCTAATCGGGGTAAGGCTTGCAGGGGGGTGGGTAATTTGGGAAAATGACAGTTTTCTTTTAACAAGCCCTGCTGATTTGTTTTGTGGAGGTAAGATGTCAGTAAGTACATCGGTTGGGCTTGTGGAATGTGTGTGCAGCTTGTGGATTTTCCTGACCAGTAGTCCTGTTGACTGCAGTACTTAATCATTGCCATTGTTCTTGAAAATTATGTGGCACACCTAAATGAGGGTATCCTGGCAAAGCAATTTTACAGCATGCCCATCATGTACAGTACTTATTACAGTTATATTATTTTCAGTTGCTTAAAACCAGAATATTTCTTGTGAAATTGGCTGTCATCTGATATCACACTCTTTCTTCCTCCAGTAATCCAATTTCTGTCACCATCCAAGCCTTTGCACAAGAGAATCAAGTTGTTCCTCTCTCCATGACGCACCAGTACCTCTACGCTGATGTGGAGACTCAAGTAGCTATTGCAGCAGTCATTTTAGCTGGTGTTTATGTGCTCATCATATTTGAGGTAAACCCCTTTGCCTCTTTCAAACATAGTTACTGAATAACCACAGTTCCTAAAGTGCTAAATCTTGGCTACTTTTAGATTATTGGTGGATACATATAAACTGTTGCTGAAACTGGCAAGAACACGTTGATAATTGTATTTTGTGCATTGTATGTTGTGTAGCAGCATTGTCTTGTAGCTAGAGACACTGCCCGCTGCAGATAATCAGGTTTTAGTTTTGTAATATTATTAGTCTTAATGACTTGTTCAGTGCTTACATTAATATTTTAAACGTACCATGTCACAATACAGTGTTTTTAAATTAGTTGGGTAGAAGGTGTGGAATAGAAAAAGTTAATCAGCATTGAAATGCAGAGGTGGTTCATGTCTTTTTCCTCAGTACAGATGATCTTATGGTTTATACTGACTAGTGCCTTGGACCTGGGTAGACCAGTGGACGTCCTCTTTCTAGACTTCAGCAAGGCATTTGACTCTGTTCCTCACGTGGGCCTGTTGGATAAGCTGGGAGAAATGGGGGTTGGGAACCAGATGATCAGATGGATAGGCAATTGACTCCAGGACCGGACCCAGAGGGTCGTAGTTGGCGGGATAGTCTCATCCCCAAGGAGGGTCATTAGTGGGGTCCCACAGGGATCAGTCCTTGGGCCCCTTCTGTTCAACGCCTACGTCTCTGACATAAGGACAGGAATCAGGAGTGAGATGAGTCTCTTTGAGGATGACTTGAAACTGGGGGCGATGGTGGATGGGGAGGAGGAGGTGGCCTACAGGGGACCTGGAGGCTCTGGAAAGATGGTCTAGAAAGTGGAAGCTGAGGTTCAATGCAGGAAATGCAAGGTACTCCACCTGGGGCTAGAAACCCAGGCCAAGTGTACACCCTGGGGAAATGCTACAAGTCTCGATGGCTAAGAGGGACCTGGGGGTGGTGGTGGATGTCAAGATGAACAACTCTGAGACTTGTAGGAGGGCAGCAGCCAAGGCCAACAGGATGCTGGGATGCATCGCTAGGGGGATCACCTCCAGAAGGAGGGAAGTGATACTCCCTCTGTATAACTGCTTGGTGAGGCCGCACCTTGAGTACTGCGTGCAGTTTTGGAGGCCACACTTAAAGAGGGACATTAACCTCCTGAAGAGGGTCCAGAGGAGGGCAACCAAAATGATTTGGGGCTTGGGGGACAGGACCTATGAGGAGAGGCTCGAAGAGCTAAATATGTACACATTGGAAGAGAGAAGGGACCGGGGGGACATGATAGAGGTCTTCAGGTACATGAAGAGGGTAAATAGGGGAGGAACAGTCAGGGTGCTTCGAAGGAAGGAGGAGGGGGCCACTAGAGGGCATGGGTGGAAGCTGGAGGGAAGATTCAGGGAGAAAGGAGGAGGTGCTACTTCACTGAGAGGGTGGTGGAGCCATGGAATGCACTGCCTAGGGGCTGGTGGAGGCAGAGACAGTGGAGGGGTTCAAGAGGGGGTGGGACAGGTACAGGGGGAGGGTTCTGGAAGCAAAATCCAATGCAGCAAGAATATCCGGAACTGGGAAGGGAGAAGCCAGAGAAGGCGAGGGGGACAGCAAGGTCAGCACCCAGGGTGGGGGCTGACCAAACGAGCACACACGAAAGACCGTTAGGCCTATTCTGCTGGCATTTTAGTATGTAGTATGTTAGTATACTCGGGTAATGTGATTACTTTTAGTAAATTCCATCAAGTAACACTAGTAGAAATAGAAATGGCACGATAACGTGTGATCTTTATTGATATCTCTAGTCTCAAGATCTTGCCATGGTATCTTTGATGATCGGTAGGTCACAATTGTTATCTTGAAGATTAGGTTTCTCACAATTGAACACCGAACCAATCAGAGAGTAGCTTTCAAAGTGCTTAGGACTTTACAATAGCCCTGTGCAGCACTAAAATCAACCGTTGAAATCAAAGGGAAGCAGTTAAAATCTTTACAGAAACAGCAGATTTAACCATTATAATTAATAAACTAATGTTTTATAAATTGAATATGCAGTGGCATAACTCAGAGTATTTAATTTGTCGTCATTTGTGAGTGGACTTTACTTAACTCGTGGCTCTGCCACTCGTGAGGTACGGTCATGCCCCCCATGCTTGAGGATTAATTGCATATTTTAAGTCAGGTCATTGGGTATCCCCTATGTACTGTACTGTAGGGCTCCTGCATTTTGCTTCCCATCTGAAATCTACTGTCCTGTAGAGCAGCAATATTATCACAGGACTACGAGTCCTGCATAACAATGAGGGGATTGTATGTAATTGGTCCTTCACAGAGGACACTGCATTACTGTCTGTTCTTCACAAAAAGTCCACTCCAACCCCATTTGTTTACTATTCATATTAAAGCAACATTATTTCATATGGGAGGGAATCATCTTTTTTTTTCCATTAATGTATTTGTGGTGGAAAAATCAATATAGCTGTATTTCTTCTCATTGCATTTCACTCCTGAACTGAAATAAGGGGTTTTAACATTTTTCAGAAGTCCCAGTCAGTGCCCACTATGAATAAGCTACACATTTTGGTGAGGTGCTGTTCTGAAATGTGTGCTGGCACCCTCGTAATATATACACAGTATTAGCAAACCGCAATTGGAATGAGCACTCACCACCTCACAGAAGATGCCAAAAGCTGGAAATGTACTGAATGCTGGTACAGTGTTTATTGCTGTGACTGGACAAGCAGACACGCTGTGCTAACATTTAAATGTTTCCATCTTTTGGTGTCTTCTGTGAGGTGGCGAGTGCCCAGTTTGGTTTATGTTTGCTTGAGATGGCAGTACAATAAATGTGATTATTAGAAGGAGTGTGGTACATTTTAGGGATGACACGCGCACACACACACACAGAGGAAACGTAATTTTGTGAGTGGGATTTCTGTTTATACCCTACCTTTGTGGCCAGGGTATACAGACAATTATGCTTGTAGTTTTACTGAAAAAAGGGTGAAGAATTTCTTTTATTTCAATTTTCTCTTCAAAACAGCCATCTTATAGATGATTTGTATTGCAGATCTAGGCCCTTGCATTGTGTTCAGCACCTGTATTCAGATAACTGAAAATAATTAACCTGAATGCAAAAAAAATAAAATAAAAAGTCATTACCTTACTGCTAATGATGACTTCTGAACTGCACTATGCAAATTCATTACATGTTCAATGAATCTGAAAATTAAATGCGCCATAGTTAATTAATTACTTTTCAAAATTGATTTTACTCATTCAGAAACAGTTCCAGAGCATTTGTTGTTTTTATTAAAGATGTGGACTGTGGGATTCATATTTAAATGGCATTGAACAGTGCTCCCTTTTACTACAGTAATTATAATATGAAAGAAACATATTGGAAGAAAGCAGTCTCTCCCACAGTGACTCAGTCAGTGGTGTGCTGATTATTCTTACCATTCCTTCTGTTCCCTTACCATTTTTATAGAACTACTCCATAGGAAATGCTAAATCCAAAAAATGCACCATCTAGTAAAGTGAACAGAGTGGCTGTTGCTAGATGTCTATACCTGAAGTGAGGATGAGGTCCCTGCATTTCAGGACCAATCTGGGTTTAAAGTAAATTGATACTCTGGGTCACTTCAAGAGAAACTGTGGAATTGTTAGTTGAGCAGTGGTTCTGATTTTCAGCACAATGTACTCTGAGGTATAAAGATAGTTCATTCAAAAGACACCCCCATTCACTTCTATATAGAGCACTGCAGCACTCTAAACTTAAAAAAAATTCATAAAAGATTTCAGTGTGTGTTTGTGGCGTGGCGGCATAACATGGAAGGGGTCCACTTGCCAGCTCCACAGAGAAAAATTAAATCCCTTCCATTTGTGGTAAGGCTGAAAATTATGGCACTTCAGTCTCTTTTATTTTGAAGTGATTTTCAGATTATCAGCAAATACTGCAGATGATTTATTTAAGTTGTTGGTGATTGAGTAAGGTGCAGTAGGCCAAACGGCCTTTTTTCAGGCACGACCCAGGTGCTAAAAACAAAGAAGCACCTATACAACAGCAACAACAATATTCTGTTCAAACACTGATAAACATTTAATCTTAACATCCCCATTTTCCAACGTAGAAGAGGGAGGGATACAATAGGGCATCAGCTGAGACTGGGGGGGTTCAAGAGGAAAATCAGGAGACCTTTTTTCACGGAATGGGTGGTGGACAGGTGGAATGCCCTGTCCGTAGAGGTGGTATCCTGTAGAATGGTGGGTGGCTTTAAGAGGGGTTGGGACAGGGTGGGTGGGGCAGCTGAAAGTTAAAGGGCTAGCTGCACAGTCGAGCAGACTTGGTAGACCATAAGGCCTGCTTCTGCTGGCATTTTCATATGTAACATAGAATTTGATGAATTTGATGGTGGATAAGGACCACTTGGCCTATCCAGTCTACCAGTTTCTTCCTACCTACATTATTACATCAGAGCATGCCCGATCTACAGCCCCCCTCCTTCCATTTCACTATGCTCTTTTGTACTTATCCATACTTTCTTGAACCCCACCACTGTTTTTGCCCCCACCACCTCCACTGGAAAGCTGCTTCAGGAATCCACCACTCTTTCTGTGAAGAAGTACTCCTCACATCTCTCCTGAATCTGCCCCCCCTCCAGCTTCATAGCATGTCCCCTTGTTCTTGAGCACCTTTTCTTCTGAAAAATTCTCCCTTTCTGTACCTTATTTACCCCGTGAGGTATTTTAGGTCTCTGTCATATCTCCCCTCTCCCTCCTCTTTTCCAGGGTATACATATTGAGGTCCTTTAGTCTCTCCTCATAGGGCTTTTGATACAGACCCTGCACCATTTTAGTTGCCCTCCTCTGGACCGCCTCCACTCTATCTATGTCCTTCCAGAGATGCAGTCTCCAGAACTAGACACACTACTCTAGGTGGAGTCTTGCCAGCGATCTATACAGAGGCAACACCACCTCCCTCTTTCTGCTGGTGATACCCCTCTCTATGCACCCCCAGCATCCCTCTTGCCCTCCCTACTGCAGTGTTGCATTGCCTGCCACCTTTATGTCATCCGATATAATTACCCCAGGTTTCTTCCCTGCTTGGTGTTCGTCAATACCACTCCAAAAATGTTGTGTTCTGTGCACAAAGTACATTATTTGCACTTTTTCACATTAAAACCCAGCTGCCATACCCTTGACCACTCCTCTGGTTTTCTCAGGTCTCTGCTACTTTCAGCCCACCCCCACTGGAGTGTCCACCCTATTGTACATTTTGGTATCATCCACAAAGAGGCAGACCTTCCAGCTCCTCTGCAGTGTCACTTATAAAGACATTAAAGAGGACTGGTCCCTGAGGCACTCCAGTGGTCACCTTCCCTTCCTTGGACTGAACTCTGTTTACCACCACCCTCTGTCCCCTATCCCCTAGCCAATTTCTTATCCAGTTTACCACCTTTGGACTCACTCATAAACTACCCAGCTTGTTTACTGGTCTCCTAGTGGAACAGTATTGAACACCTTACTGAAATCTATGTAGGCCACATCCACGCTCCACCCTGATCTAGTTCCTTGGTTACCCAGTCAAAGAAATCTGATTTGTTTGACATGACCTCCCCCTGTGAAACCATGCTGCCTTGGGTCTTGTAACCCACTGGATTCAAGATATTCCACAGTCCTTTACTTCAGCAGTGATTCCATTAATTTTCCCACCACCGATGTCAGGCTGACTGGCCTATAACTGCCAGCCTCCTCCCTGCTACCACTTTTGTGTAGTGGGACTACATCTACTCTCCTCCAGTCCTCTGAAACCACTCCTGTTTCCAGTGAGATGTTAAATAGAACTGTCAGAGGTGCTGCCAGTATTTCCATGAGCTCCCTCAATACCCTTGGATGCATCCCATCTGGCTCAGTGGCCTTATTGCTTTGTCCACTTTTGGATTAGCAAATCCCTTCCCTTCAGGACTCTCGCCTCCAAAAAAGGACTAGTGTCCACCTCCTTCCTTCAAAGCTTTTGTTACTTTTTTGTGCCCCTCCCCTTTCCTCTGTGAACACTGAACAAAAGTATTTGTTCAGTATGCCTGCCTTTTCCTGGTCCCCCTCTGTACAGTCACCCCTTCCCTTTTAACCTTACAATCCCACCCCTGGTCTTCCTGTTTTCATTTAAATATCTAAAAAACGTCTTGTCTCCTTTCGTTACCTCCTGGGCTGTCCTCTCTTCAGTTTGTGCCTTTGTGCTCATTACTGCTGTCCCTGCTTCTGTCCATTTCCCCCAATACACCTCCCTATCCTCCTCCCTCTGCATCTCCTTATAGCTTCTGAATGCTACCCTTTTAGAGTTTTCTCTCACCTCTTTCGAGAACCATAGTGGTCTCTTTTTCCTCTTGCTTTTGCTCACTTGCTTGATGCAGAGGTTTGTTGTCTTTACTATGCTCCCTTTTATCTTCACCCACTGTTCCTCCACCCCACCCAGGTCACCCACCCTTGCTAGGTCATCCCTGTGGCATTCATCCATCTTTTTAAAATCTGACCTCCTGAAGTCCAGGATCCTCACCCTTGTGTGGTTTGATTCCGCAGTCATCCTCATACAGAATCACACTATATGGTAATCACTGGTCCCTAAGTGACCTCCCAGCTTGACGTCTGCAACACTGTCCCTATTAGTACCAGGTCAAGTATTGCTCCATCATGAGTGGGTTCACTGACTAGTTACCTGAGGAATGCTCCCTGCATAGAGTCCAGGATGTCCCTTTTTCTAGCTGAAGCCACTGCTGGGATGCTCCAGTCCACATCTGGCAAGTTTAAGTCTCCCACCAGCAGCACCTACCCCTTTTCTGCCATCTTGCCAATGGCTTCCACCAGTATCTTATCTTAATTCCTCCCTCTGTGCTGGAGGTCTGTAGATCACTCCAGTGTGAATAGTAGCTCCATTCCCCATCCCCAGGGTGACCCACAGTACCTCTGCCTCCCCCTGTATTCCCCGTATCTCTCTGGCTTTTATGCATTCCCTCAAATAAAGCACCACATCTTCTCCTTTCCATCTCACCTGGTCCTTCCTGAACGGAGTATAGCTGGTATGGCCATGTCCCAGTCATGGTTTTCAGTGCACCGGGACTTGGTAATGGCCACAATATCCTGGTCAGCCTCTGCCATGATGGCCTCCAGGTCCAGTATCTTATTTCCTAGAGTTCTAGTAGTCGCACATATGGCCTTCCAGATTTTGTTTCTTCTCTGCTTTTTGCCTCCTTTTTTCCTTTTTTTGCCATCCCTCCTTCCCACCTCTCTTCTTAATGCTCCTGTTCCTTTCCCCCTTTAACTCTACCACCCTGCTCCCTTTATTAATTTGCACCTTGGGGAATTTCTTTCCCCTCAGGTTCTCATCTTTTTCAAGGATATCTCCCTTCATTGAGCCATACGTGTAGAAATGAAGATGCCGTTGGCATCACAACTGCTTGGAAACTTTTGTTTAGCTGAGGCCACCCACAATGACACATATCATCAGCGCCTGTAAAGTGTTGGTGTCCTCACATCTCCCTAGTTGTTGGTTTTTTTTTTTCCCACTTTTTTTTTCCCCCCTCCAACCTGTTGTTCTGACCCTTCTCAATTCTGCCATCCTCTACCAACCTCATCACCCCGCCTTCTCCTAGGGCTTACTTGCCTCTGGTAGTCACCTGTGGTATCCCTTCCCCACGTTGGAGGTCGGTGGGGTGGACCAGGTTCCTGCCATAAACTTTAGTTCCACTTGGCACTGAGAGGCTGTGTAAGTTGGTGGGTGTAAGTCTGAGTATCGGGTGGCAGCCTTCATGTTGCGTAGCTGGGTTTTTCTGTTTTTCCTTCTCCTTCAGGACATCGACCAAAAGCGGAGGGATGTAAGGCTTCAGTGTGCACTCCAGCCAAGTGGCATCTCCTCCTGTACTGGATCTGGTTCCTTCCTGAAATGCCACTATGTTACCTAGGTGGCAGTTGCACAGCGGAATGAACCCTCCAGCCTCCACCAAGGAGGAGGTGTTCTGTGGGACATGCAATCCCCCCCACCAACCCTCGTCTCCCTGGGCTCATTCTTGATCCGGGGTACCAGCATGGTGGCCAGGAAGGTGCTAGGTGCCTTAGCCTTCCACGCCACTGGGCCAGCTATCTCCTCAGTTCTTTGTCTTCTGCTGTCGACTCTGTGTTTGACCAAAGGAACCCTCTCCTTGGATCCTGGATGTCTGCACTTTGTTGTTGTTTTTATTGTTTTATCTCAGTTTGTCTATGTTTTACTTTAACACTCTGTCTAATGCCTGTGCATTCTGTTCCCTGCTATGAGATGTGCAGGGGCTTCAGGCCTTCCTTTCTGCAGCTGCTGCTGTGGTATCAGTGCCGACTCTTCTGCCACTGCCAGCTGTCCTGCCACTGTGAAAAGCTCCCTACAGTGGTTGGTCTGCCATCTCTGGTTGCTGTTGTTTGGTCTCTCATCCATGGTTATACTTGGTCTCCTGTCCTTGGGGTCTCCATTGTTGGCCTTCTCACCATCCATCCATGGTGCCTCCATTGGTTGTCTTCTGGATCCCTCCCTGTAGTTTCTGCTGCTTTAAAGTCAAGTGTGAGCTGTTGGCCATCCTATCAGCCTCTTTAGCTGTTCTTGCCATCCTTTGGGACACCAAGGGCAGTTCCTGGCTTGTAGACTGGATCCCCACTTCTGGGTGGCCTGTGGCTCTTTTCAGCTCCGCTGCCCAATTTTGCTTTGTCACCGTTCTTGCTGTTTGACTTGGCATCGCTGTCCCTGCTGGACATTGCTTGGCTTTGTCTCATCGACATTCCTGCTTTGAGTACAGTTCTCTGTTTTATGCAGCTGCTGTTTTCCTGCTCTGTCAGCGGTTCGCTGACGATGTGCCAATGGTTCCTTGCTTGGCTTTGCCTCATTGATGCCATGGATTATCAGGTTGGTTCTCTGGTTCATCTGCCGTGCCTCTTCCTGTTCATTGTAGCTGCTTCAGGTGTCTACTATGCCAGTTGTCACAGGGCTTTGACCTGTCACCACACATGTTCTTTGCACTGTCCTCTGTTTTACATAGTAGTTGTTTTGGGATGGTTGCTGTTGTTCTCCCATACGTGGGCCTTGCTGGTTTCCTGCCCTGGGGGTCTCTGGTGTTGGCCTTCCGTCTTACTGCCAATAATGCCTCCATTGATGGTCTTCTGTGTCCCATCCTGTGGATTCCACTGTTTCAGTGAAAAGGCTGAGAGTTCTGGTTGTTCTGTTGGTCTGTGTCACCATTTGAACAGTCCTTCTGGACAGCCAGGTACAGTAGGTTCCTGGTATTTAAGCTCACCCTCCTGTTTCTGAGGAACCTGTGGCTCCCTTGACTACATCACCTGGCTTTGCTTCACTGATGTTCTTGCTGTTTGAGTCTGTATTGCCGTTTTTGCTGGTCATCACTTGACTTTGCCTCATCACTGTTCCTGCTTTTTGTGCAGTCCTTTGTCTCATGCAGCAGGTGTTTCATACTCCATCAATGGAGTCCCCATCACTGTTCACATTGCTCATTGTTTGGCTTCGCCTTGTCAAAGTTTGTGCTGGTTGGTGGGTCTTTTTTGTATATGGAGCCTGTTCCTGTTCACTGTCTTCACTTTGGGCGTCATCTGTTGTGGTTGTTGCGTGGCTTTGTCCTGTTGACGTTCACATTTTATGTGCTGCCTTCTATTTTCACAGAACTACTTTGTTGCTGTGTCTACCATTGACTTTTGCTCTGGCTGTCACCTGGCTTTGCCTCGTTGTAGTTCTGCCTACTTTCCCATGTTTCTGTTATAGCCTGTTTATAGTTTGTCACCTCCTTGTGTTTGGTGCCTGTTGTGCTTGCCAGAGTATTCTTGTCACAGTTGTTTTTCTTTGTACCCCTTCCGGTTACTTTCACCTTGACATGCTCATCATGTGCTGCAGGAGTTTTTTCCTCTTCATCCTCTGGGTCTCCTACTGGTTTTGTGCCATGATCACGTATGTGCTGTTGCCTTTGGTCTTGGTTGTTTGCTTTTTCACAGTGATTCTGGCCTTTGACTGTTGCTTTGTTGCTGTTCCTGGCATCACTTGCTGCTGTGAGTCTCCCCATCATGGGCTTTTGGCTCTGCCATGCCGTGGTGTGGCCACCACTTGTTTTTCCAGATCGATTCTCCTGCTGCTTACTGGTGAGGCTTCGGGCCTTTTGGTCTGCATAGTTTGGGCACTTCTCTGTCCTCTTTTCATGGTCCTCCCAAATATTTTTGTGGTAATGCTTGGGAATCGTTCTACAGGTGTTGCTCAAAGAAGGGAGATATCTTTGAAGATAACAGCACAGTTACTAACTGCAACAGTAGTTCTTAGAGAGGATCTCTGCATTGCGCAACAGTTCACCCTCCCGCCTTCTTTTTTTAACTTTCTTTTTATCTTCCTACTTTTCTGCTCCAGATCCCTCATTCAGAACTCCCCAGTGGCACTTGGTGCGTTCCTACAGGACCAGAAAGTCTGCTTCTAGAGTGCCACACGCTCTTTCTCACTCACATCAAGGCATCCAGTTTACCCTCCGGGTAGGGTGAAGGAAGTGCTCCTCCAATCTTCCCTCTTAAGTCCTCAGTGAGGCACATTCACAACAGAGTCTGTTCCCAGTACCACTCGGGATGCAGTGCTGGGGATTTGTCACCTAGATCTGGGACAGTGTATTTTCCACTGTTCTAATGCCCCTGATGTCAGCGTGCAGTGAGGACCAACGAGCCAGACACACGCAGAGACGTGCATCCACTCCTATCCTCTGCCAGTGGCAACCACTTTCCCCAGCTTTTCCCAAGCACACCAGCAACCCCCGAGATCCCCAGGTGGTGGCGGTATAGCAGCGGGACTAGCTTCTCTCCCCTCACCGGAGAAGGAGAGCATGCCATCGGGCGCTCGATCCTTCTTCCCACGGCTGACCTCCGGTGGCCCGATTCTGTTCTCGATCCTGGGTTGCTGGCGTGGAACGAGGTGTGACGTCCAGAGCCTCAACCCTCAGCATCACTGGGCTGTTTCTGCCTTATTTTTTTGTTTGTTTGTTTTTGAAAATCTGTTTATTAGCAACCAGTTCATACCTACAGTAAATATCCAAGTCATCATGTGCAGTAGGCAGTGCCAGTACAGACATGGATTCAGGGACTGCATTTATAATATACAGTTATTTTAAACCTTCGTGTTTGGGACTGCAACTTTACTGTTGGATTATTTTTTTAAACTGGTTTAAATGTGAAGGGTGGTCCTTTCCAGTACTGCTTCAAGTGGGCCCCACAGAGTTTTGTACTTCTGCCCCTTAAATTTAACCTTGTACTGGACTCTCTCTATTCTTATACACTCTAGGAGGGAGTTGAACTAATAGGCTATGGTAGGAGGAGTCTGCTTGTCAGGACTGAGCTAGTGCTCTCTTGCCCATAACCAGCCCTAGGAGGCAGAGGGGCTGTCTGTAGTGTCCGTTATTTAATGCATTTATTTGGGTGTGGGATGTTTCTGTGTTACTGAGTCATCCTTTTTCTTTTGTGTCCTTTACTGGGCTTATTGTAAATGCACTGTCCCACCTTGCCATCACTCTTGTTGACTGGTTATTGACAGTGGTAGGGATGGTTTATGGGGACAGAATTTGATGAGGTATGAAGCCAGCTACACTATATAGGCCTCGGCGATCTGTGTCATGGTTGGTGGCTTCAGCTAGACAAGTTTCCAAGTGGTCCCAACCCTAATGATATCCAAGTTCTACAGGTGTAGCTCAATGGAGGAGATTCTCCTTAAGATCTACTGTAACAGTAAGTAACTGCACTTTTACAGAGATGGTTTCTAAGTCTAGATTTAAAACCTGCATAAGACAGTGCAGTTTTAATATCAAACGGAAGAGGGTTCTACCATGGGGGGAAGGGGGGTGGCAAACATATTAAGAAGATCTTTGCACCATGGTACTCAAAGCCAGGTATTTGACTAGAGGCAATATTACAGCATTAGCCCTCGGTGTTCTGGTAATTGGGACAGGTTGTAAAAATCTAGATAGACAGATGAATCAGTGTGCTTCATTTTAAATGTAAAACATCCAAAATCATATGAATGCCTTGTAAGGGATGATAACCAGTTCAAATCTAAATACAGCTGACAATAATGCCTGGCCAGGGTTGGTTGAGAAACAAATCAACAAATATCACTATACACAACATACAGAACAGTGTATGGGAGCCATACACAAGGCTATTCTTCCATCGAGTGGTTACCATGACAACAAGGACCTCGATAGCAAAGCTCCAGAGGTCCATTCGTCGTCACAGTAACCACGAGGTGGAAGAATAGCCTAGCTGTATATTTGGGTTCCCATACACTGTTGTATATGGTATATGGCAAAAGAGCCACCTAACGTCAGACATAAACTTCAGGTACTCGCACTGATTTCATTCGCTTACTGCTACTTAATTGTTTCCGGTCTCCACTGCCCTATGACCTACAGACTGTGCCCTCTCATCTCCCTGCCCAACCAGAGATGCCCAATCGCTTGCTGTTGCAGCTACCTTCTGTTCCACCATGACCACCTCCACTTTCACTGACTGACTTAAGAAAAAAAAAAAAAAGCACTACTAGTGGCTCGCTTCACTAGAGCATCAGCCGTGGAAGTGCGACTGATAAACTGCTCAAGAGCATTGTCATCTGATGTCACTACTGCATCAGAACAAAAAGCCTTTCTGCTGCTGTATGAATGTCACTAGTGCAGCAGAACAAGTTTTTCAGGGCATTGAAATCCATGCTGAGCTGCACCACACCATACACTATATTCAGTTTGTGAAGGTCTTTTGTTGGGTCATTATACCAGAGAACAATATAGTAGGTGAGTTTACTTCTGCAGTTGGCTCTGTAAGATTTTGCTGGACTCTGCATTTAATGGCTTGCTTACTTCAAATATATGGTATGAAAGGAAAATTCCAAAGAAAGGTCAATCACACCACCAAGGTATTTAAAAGTGTTAATCTGTTCAAAGTACTTAACATCTCCACAGCACAGTATATCAACAAGCTACCATTATACTCCATAGGTATTGTCGTCGGGCTAAAGAATGTAGGCTTGGTATTTTTTTACATTCAAGATGAGGTCATTTTCAGCCAGTCCTGTATTGGACCAAAATGAAAACTTAGGTTGGAGTGTAGAGTAAATGAGTATTTGGTATACTTATAAAAGATCAAATACTGGCAAATATACAATATTGACGAAGGCCTAGGTATTTACCGGACAGACTGGATTGACCATGAGTCTTTTACTATCCATAAACATCTTATTATGTGTGTATCTATCTGTGTAAATCATCAGCATACATTAGAGTGCTACAGCAAGTGCTGGCAAAAGGTTGGCAGTTGATAAACATGGAAAAAAAGACAGAGGCCTAGAACTGATCCTTTGGGGGGAGGGGGGACGGAGCTTTCAGAAATGTCAGACTTATTAGATAAAGTGTTGCCAATCTTTACATTTTGCAAATGATCTTGAAAGTGACTCCTAAACCAAACTAGAGCCGTATTGGAGACTTCAAGTAGAGTATCATGACTGACCAAATGAAAGGCCTTGGTCCGGTCCAGGAAGACTATATATATATATATATATATATATATATATATAAATCAAAACCATTATCCATTGTCAAGTGTATATCATTTGTGAACTTAAGATCTTCTTCGGGGGTATCTCAGTCATCAGGTTACACTGTAGGAACCTTCGCCATCGGTGAAGGGGAATCCACATGTAAGATTTTCAGCAGTACAACTGGGGCCACCCATGCTGTTGACGTCAGCCGACGTCCCCAACCCTATATAGGCATAGGCGGCCCTGCTCCCTCCTTAGTTCTTTCCTGCCATCGACTTGCTTGCATGAGTCTCCATGGAAGCTTTGTCGCAGTGTTTGTGCTTTTTTTTGGCCTATGGCCTTTTTCTTTAATACTTACCTAAACTTTTTTTTTTATTATTATATTCTGTTTATCCTCCCTAGCTCTGCAGGCAGGCATCTGCCCCCCCCTCCTGGTTCATGGCCAGTGCCCCGCCACCCCCGGGCCCTTATTCCCCCATGGATTACCCCCATGGTGGGGTGGAAGGAGAGAGGGCTGTCCTTCCCCCTCCCGAGACACATATCCGGAAGAACAATTTCAGGCGTTCCCAGGGCAGCATTGCTGGTGTGCTGGTAGGGGACTTAATAGAACCCATAGCCATACTTTTTCACATTTTTCCTTGGCCCTCCCCTCATGGCCGTGAAAGCGCACATGTCATGATGCCACACTTCTCGTCTCCCTGACTCTGGCACTGCCCCCGGCCATCCACCAGAAGGCAGTCAAAGAGCGGGACGACATACTTACCGACCTCCTGGAGAGGAGCGCTGTCATCAGATGCTTGATTCTCTCCCTCCCATGCCAAACCCTGGCAGCCCAAGCTCACTCCTGAACCCTGGTCGCTGGCATGGCACGAGGTGTGGCGTCCAGCACCTCAACCCTCAGCACCACCGGGCCGGCTTCTAAACCTCTTTTTTTTAGAGGAAAACAATGGGAATTTTCAACAGAAACGCACTGCATTTTGAAGTGGTGTACTGCATGTGAAATGTCATTGCCATGTTAAATGCAGCTTCCGTAGTTCCATTCTTTGAAAATTATTTATCCAGCGTGGCCATGGTGAGTGCTATTATCAGTCCTGCTCACCTGGATTATTTAAATTAGCCCTATCCGCATAGCCGTCAGTTTGCCCAGTTCTGTGTAATCACTGCGTTTTGATGAACATTACACAGCGCATGAGTAATATATTAAAGCATTAAATGTATGTGTTGTCCCTACACACTTTGACGTTGTCGCTAACTTTTTTTTCTCAGCATGACTTGCTTTTGCAGTCGCTAAACTGGATAATCCTCCCTAGTTCTGAGCGAGTCTCCGCACCGTCCTCCATCTTGTCTTGCTTTCATTCACTTGCGCTGAGAATGTTTCGGTGCTGTGCATGCTCACACTGTCTCATGTGCACATTTTGGTAATGCATGTGTTTGACAGCATGATCATTCATTCAAAATCGTATCTCTGACTTTGTCACTGTTATCTATTGTAAGCAATTCTTTTCAAACTTTGGGCATCATTAGTAGTATTGTCAAGGGCGCATATAGTGCTTTTACTTTTCTGAAAGGTGCCTCCACAAGATTTTGAACCATGCAGGTACACACTAAAATAGGCATTGAAGTCTGTGTGTGTGCCAGTTTCGAATGAGATGGCTTGGCAAATTTACTAAATATATTAATACCTGCAGATCTTCTCTTTTTTTTTGTTTATCGAGTACTGTGGATAATTATATAAATTTTGCAGTAGTGTGAGAACAGTAGATGAACCATAGCAACTTGCAGTGGGTATAACAAAGACAATTCTGATACCAGCAGTAGTGATGGAGAAACTACAGACTTACTGAGGAGCCTACTGGTTATGCGTGAGTCTGATACTGATCCAAATAGACCATACTTGTTTGAGCCGAGGCATCATGTAGTCAGGTCTAGCAGTTTAAGTTCCAGTGAAACATGATGATGAACAAAATTCCATTAATTTAGAAGACCGCCTAAATGACATGTCATGGTGTACATGTGGCAAATGTGGTCCAGTGCCAACCATTTGTAAGCCATTATGTTGCCAGGAGGTGTCCCAAATATTGGCTGAAATGATTGAACGTCACAGTTGTGTTTTCGAGAACCCACAGTTTGAAACTGCTTGCCTGGATCCCTTGGTAGTGTGCTTAGCACTTACTGCCATTTGTTCATGCCACCGCTATCCGCTGCCAGCACAGCTAGCACCCAACAGGTATTCACCATCATGTTGTGTTCTTGCGATAGCATGTTTTTTGGGTTGTTGTTTTTACATCCTTCCCTGCCCTCCTTTTCCAGGAGTGTACTACTCCCTTGTCAATTTGATGTTACCCTTATGTATGTGCTCAATCTGTTTCGAACTGCTCCATCAGTGCCTAGTGTTGTTGTTCTGCAGCACCATCATGCAACATATGCAGTTCTGCAATGCTAGCACATGTTGTTCTTTTATGTATTTTTTACTTTGGTAAGCGTGGAAGGACCACACGGCACATGTCCCCCTTTTTGGGGGCAACTGGGGAGCGCTGTGGATGTTAAGTGACTTTTTCATGGTCACAGAGTATGGAAGTGGATGTTGTGATAATCAAACACAGGTCTGATTGAAATGTCCAGCTCATTCACAGCTCATTACTGTAACTTCTAGGCTACACTGCCAGCCCCTGTTCTTATTCTTCACATCTTCACATCCAAATGGTGGTGCAGAATGACAACATGTCTGTAGTCTTTTACATCACCAAACAATAGTGGACTCAGTCTTACCCACTTTGTCGGTAAGCCGTGAAAGTATGGTGCTGAGGCATTGGTCATGACCTGGAACTCTCAGCCTAGCAGCATCACCTAAGTCCCATCCGACCCCCAGCATTCATTTCATAAAATGAACAGTCCAGCAGGCACATGAAACCGACCAACATGACCCATCTGCTGCATGGCTGTCCATCTTCTTTTGAATGCCACTCCTGTGCTTGATTGCATAATATAACAGCTGATCACATGAACAGCTATTTTACTATGCAAGCAAGCGCAGGAGCACCATTTACAACAAGGTGGCCGGGTCTAGAAGAAGCTTGGTTGTGTTGGTGGCCTTCCTGCATCTGCTGGGCCATTCATTTTATGATAACTGAAGGTGAGGAGGGTGCCTACCTTAATGCAGCTGCCGGGTGCTGGGATGATTTTTAACATTAAAATAAATGGCAAGAGGAGACAGCGGATGGCCATTGAGGCGGACGGGTTGGTTGATTGTGATATGGGTATGTGCCAGTCCTCCATTGTAGAATTGTTTTTGTGTTCTTTATCCTTTTAAACCTTAAAGGGAAGTGGGCTTGTTGCAGAGGGTGGGAGGAGGGATGTTTGTAACAAGCTTGTGGTGTGGAGGTGGATGGGGCTGTTTTTTAATCACCCCCCCCAAACTTGAGTCGGAGGTGGTTACAGATTAATCTCATCACCCCCTACTGGCCACGCAACATTTTGTTCCCCCTACTTCAGCATCTGGCAGTGGAACCGCTACTTCCCTTTCCCCTCTGCAATGGCTTGTTCTCCAAGAAGTGGGGCACGCTGGTCCATCTGCACCTCAAGTCCCTGCATCTCCATATATGTCTCCTGCAGACTTAGCTGTCGCCCGTTTCATGGTATGGCAATATTAATGCCGATGCTGTTTTTTTATTACTGATGTTATAAACATCTGCTGTACATGACATACATATTTTTCCATTTGTAGAGCTGTACGTTTGGCTGCGTACATTCAGTACATGCATTGGGTGCACAGTATTCTTTGACATAAGGTACGCTGAGTAATACCATCATGTGCGGTGACAGCATTCTGACAGAAGTGGCCAGAACCTAGTGGCCAGTATCGTGGTTTCATGGATGCTGATGAGAGTCAAGATGATATGCTCACTCAATCATTTCTTGCAGAGTTCAATCCATGATGATGTCATCTGAAGACACAGAGGGCCCGATTCCAAAACGCATGGCACAACTCGTGGGTGTATATGAGTTGCGCCATGCGGTGCTACTCTGGGGACCCTGTGCCCTATTCCAAGACATGCAGGGTCCCTGGCACCTACACCTGCGACTTGTGGCAGCCGAGTCTAGTGCCAAGGAGGGTGCACTGACCCAAGTCAAGTAAGTCTAGCATGACTTCATTGCCCCCACCCTGTAATGCACCCCAACACACCTGGGGGCATGGGGGGCTGTCTGGTTGGCACTGGCGATCGGGAGGGGGCACACCAGATGTCAGACCCAGGGGTCCCCGATGTTTGGGGGGGTTGGGGCATGACAGTGCAGAGGGGCATGGGGGGCCCACACATGTGTGTTCCACGGCTCTGTGGGGTGGCATCTGTCGCTGTGCCAGGATGGATGCCCTTAGACCACCTCCTAGCTGGTCTAACTCCGCTACGCCATTGTCTCTTCTGGAATGGCGTAGGTGGGTTACGGCAGCCACCCTTCCGGAATAGGGCGCAGTTGCTGCAGCATCCCACCCTTGCACCATGCTGCTGTGGGTTGCGGGCATAGTGGGTGGCATAGCCCACCTTTGATGCAACCTGCATATGGCATGGCACAGGCTGTGACTTGGAATCGCAGCTTACGTTATGCCTGGCGCAAGTTGCGATTTGCGTCTTCAGGTTCAACATAAATCGGCTTGCGCCAGGTGTAACACCTTCTGGAATCGGGCCCTGAATGTTCAATGTAAAGTTTTCTAGAATGTCATCAGCAGTTCTGATGTTCACTATAAATGTTTTTTTAGGTGTTTGCAAGCAATGACGACACAGTTACAAGTACTGATCAACTGTTCTTGCTTCCATGTTGAAGCGTCTGTTATGTAACATTAATAGTTCCTTTATATTTGTAATGTTACAATCCTGGTGGTTCACACAACTTCAATGTGTGTCCCTTACAATGTTATACTTTTGTGTCACTGTCAAATAGTTGACTATCAGCATAGTACTGCTGCATTAATACAGTCAGTGTTTCAAGATGAGTTTTTTGAATTGTCTACAATTTCAAAATTAAAACAAATAAATTATCTTTGGTGTGTTGCTTTTTATTTCTGTCATATAGGGCATACCATTGTATGAACAACAGTAAGTTGTAGTGTGTGTGGCAATGCATGAAGTAGTAGTATGCGCACAGTTGCTGTGAAGCGGCGTTATCTGGTATCATAGGGTACACTGACCATCGTTACCTTGTGCCTCTCAGATTGCAAAAGGGAAACTCAACCATTCTCCTCACACACATGCAGTGATGCAAAGACAACAGGAGATGTGTTTGTTCCCCACTGTATGAGACACACAGCAACTGGGAAGGGCAAGCCACAACCATGGTAGCCCACCGCATATTAGGTATAGAAAGAAAGAGTGACAGTGAGAGTGGCACAGAGAGCAGGTTGCTGTCGTGCATCATAATGAGGAGTGGAGAGAGGTACTGTAGAGATAATTGGAGGTGAAAGACATGTTATTATGGAGAACTTGTGTATTCACTGGTGCTGTACACGGAAGAGTGCAACAGAGAGAGACAGAGAAAACACCAGCAGTAGGCAGTATTGGTGGTGGATGATGTATGGGTGGTGGGTGACCATGGTAAATGTGTTCAAAACTGACAAAATAAGTTAAGAAAATGTAATGTCAGAAATGATGTTTAGAGTTTCTGACATTTGTATTTCCACAGTACATGTTGTGGACAGTGGTAGCAGGACATAGGAGCTGTGTGCTTCACATGTGCCATCCTTGGGGGGGGGGGGCCAAACGAACATCATGGGACATATAGGGCTCAATATTATGTGCAATAAATGTGACAGATCATCTTATTAGTGTATCTCTGACATTTACATGTGCATAACAGCACTCAGCCATGAATTATTTGCTAGGAGCTATTTTGCAAGGTGGCAGGATGCAGTACATTTATTGATATTTAAAGAGTGGAAAACAACACTTTCTGTTGTCACTTATTTAAACACAACGCATGTTACAGGTGCAATAACGCACTCTGGCAGCCGCATAACTCACAACGCATCTTTAGTCTTGATTACTCCACAATAATTGCACACCCTGGAGTGGGTTATTGCTTACTGACACAATGGTACTGTCACACAAGCAAACGCAATGCATTCCCATGCCTTAAAGATTCATCCACACACGAATATGGTAGTCATTTTCAATGGTAACCACTTTATTTATATTTTGCTGTGTAATACAGCAACTATTAACAAACATGAACTAATAATTTTTCACTTTATTATGATCTACTTCTCACATCAGTGAACAGATTTGTTGTTAGAAAAAATTCACATGAGTTAATTGTAGTTCATCAGCGCACACTGACAGTGCGGCACAAAGCTATTTTCAAGTAACGCATAGCTGGACATGGCTTTGCATGTGAGTTTGTGCTTATCACACTGTCCGACAGTAGTTGACACGTGACATTTTTTGGAAATCTAACATATATGTTTCAGTTCATTATTTGCCAGTGGTATGGTACTCTAAATCACAAATGCTGTTTTCACATCCTTCACGGGTATGATTCCTCTTCCATGAGTGGACTACCCCTGTCACTTTTCCCTGTTTTACAAAAAATAGTAGATACACATGCTGCACAGCGAACAAAGTATGCAGACACAGATTGTGCAGGTCCTCCATCATAAGAACAAGTTATGTGTAAGGGATAGATATATCTGCACTACCTTGATATAAAGAAATAGAGGTTAGACAGGCTAATAGATATGGGATGGTGGGACAGTGGGTTAGGACATGGGCAGCTAAGTCTCTATAAGCACAGAACATGCTGCATCTAAGTAGGGAGGGCACAGTGGTTCTGAAGGGCAATCTGGCAATATACTTGTAAGAGAAGCTACATTTCAACTGAAGAAGGGTTGGGCAGCAGAGAAAAAAGCACTCAGCACCAGATGAGTCCCCCCCCCCATTCCCGAGTCTGGAATGTGAAGTAAGGCTGAGGTAAAGGGTAGGGGATAGTATGGAAGGAAGGGGAGACACCAAAGGACCAGTAGCAGTGTTGGACAGGGGTCAAGCTTGAATGTGGTATCTTTGAATGCAAGGACTCTGGCAATCAAGACAGCAGATGTACCTAGACATCCAGAGATACTAAGTGCATAGGAAGGATAGAACAAAAGGGAGAGGGGTTTGTAGTGGCACTGTACATAATGGATGGTACAGTGTGCACAAGTGAGGACTGGGAGGCGGGAACAGCTGAAGCCCTATGTGTAGTATGCCTTAACAATGCTGGAAGAAAGATTTGAGTGGGGGTAGTGTACAGCACACCTTCACAGTGCAGATATATATATATATATATATATATATATATATATATATATAGTAGAGCAGGAGGGTATGGGGATACGGAGCATTGTAGTAGTAGGAGATTTCAATCTACTAGGAGTCCACCTGAGCACCACTGCTACCTCCTTTAGAGGACAGTGTTATGGTGTGGGATCTACAGATGGACACAGACTCAGTAGTAAAGTACAACCCACTTTTGTTCTTAGTGGGATGTTTAGGCTGCTGCTAACATAATATCTTGTCCTAAAACCCTATGCATTCTAAATCTTCTGGCAGCCTAAGGATTTTCATAAACATTCAACGTTTTGCACCATAATAAAACAAGCAAAAGAAAAAAACAATCATAATCATAAGAAATGAGTACTGCAGCATAGAACTCTCCTCGTCCTTCACCTGCCTTTGGTCAGAAGATACCGATCCTATCTAATCTGTTTCCTGCTCAGGTAGTGCCTTAAGTACCCGCCTACCTGAGTCAGGTGATTTTGCATCATCAAAACTTTAAGACATTTTATTTAGCCCCACATTATAGGTGTGAACAGGCTAGGAATATGGTAAACGCAAAGTATAAGCTACAGTTGTTCAGGAACTGTAATAATAAGCTTTCTTAGGGCAATTTGCTACCCACATAGTTCTCCAGAGAATGATTGACAGCACTGTTACTATAAGAAGAGGCCACAAGGGGCCGCTGTCCCCCTATAGTGGATGCTCAGTTTAGTAGCAGAGCTTGAAGAAACCAGACCTCTTAATTCTGCAGTGTAGTTTGCAGTTGAGCAGTTTAGATCTCCAGTCATGGAGTGGAAAAAGAAACCCTTTTACAGGGCTACTGGGAGAAATTTAGGGCAGCTATGCCAACCCAATGTAATACATGAACACATTTTGCCTTATTGTGAAGGACTGTCTTGTTTGTTTTTATCTTTTTATTAGAGCTTTCAAAACCAGTATTGAGGCGGTGACAGGGCTGCTATTAGATAAGCCCCTAATATTATTTTCAGCTGCTATACTCTATACTGTACATATTACAGGGCGTAAGGGCTTATTTGGGGTTCGTTGGGGTGTAAAACAGCTGCAGAGCTGGTTGGCAGCAACCCGACCGCTGAAATGTCAAGCCGTCGGCTGAAATTGCAAGCAGATGGCTGACACTTTCACTTTCTTCTCTTGCAGTACTTTGCAGCTAAGAACTTGCTCTCCTATCAAGGGAGAGTTCTATTTAAGAATGCTGTTAGTTTCTCCCTTAGTTTTGTGACTGGCAGCAAGTCATACTGTTTGGACATTAAAGAAAATATAACGCTGGCGCTACACAAATGTGCGCACATTTGTGAGGTCTTCGCGAATGTGCGAACGTTCGCACGGGTAATCAAAACAGCGCTCTTCTGACCACATCTCTTTATTTCAAGGTGCTAAATCCCAGCTACAGCAGAAAACACGTATTCTACTTCTCAATCAGTCAATCAATCAATCAAAATCTTTATTTATCCAGGCGAACACTATTGAGCAAGGCTCATTTACAAGATGGACCTGGGTAGAACAAGGTCAAAGTACAATACATTTATATACAATCAAAACAAGAGAATACAATTATTGACTTCAGGATAACTAGAACAGTAGCTCAGGTGAAGTTACAGCAGTTCGGAGCATTTACAAGATGTAGGCAACATGTGCACAACAATATCTGGGTGGAATTAACATAGGTGCATGGTTAATTAATAACAGTAGATAACAGAAAATATGGATACATACATTACCTGGTACAATCCAGGACAAAAAGGGTGGTCTGGATAGGAAGGGGATATTGGAGGGACTATGAAGAAGGCGGGGGAATGAAGGGTTCAGGGGGTAATGGTAAGGGACCACAGGATAACACAAGGAATAACGAGGACATTGGGGCAAGGGGGACAGGTTTCAACCAATGGATGTGAAGAACTCCTACCATATAATGGGAGACAGGGAATTATAATATGATGAGAAGAGTAGAAATAGGGGATAACATTGATGGAGGTCAGGTAGAGAAGGTAAGAGAAGAAAGTAGGACAAGCAATAGGTAGGAGGAAGAGGGTGATAGGAATCAAGAGGCCTTGGCATGATATAAGGAGCCAGGCAAGATAGAGTATCACAGCAGATGCAGAGGCTGACTAGGGATGGGGGAAGCAGTTGTAAGGTTCCTTAACGGAACAGGAATATAATGACTTGAAGTCAGTCAAACTGACAGGGATGCTTAATTTCAATGTTTTTTGCAGTTTATTCCAAAGAGAGGGCAGCACAAAGCTTATGGCCGCTCTACCAAAGAGTGATTAACCTTGGGTACTTTCAGTGAAATAATGAGTAACTTCTCAATGCGTAATTTCCTAACACGCTTAGCGGAAGACAGTCAGAAATATATTGGGGACGTTGTTTGGAGACAGCACTGAATGTCCAGAGTACAGCATTTCTATCCCGCCTGAACTGGAGGGAAGTCCACCCCATGGCTGAGTACAGGGAGCAATGATGAGTGGAAAAGAGAAGACCCGTTATAAATCTCAGGGCTCTATAATAGAACGTGTCCAGTTTTGCAAGAGAAGAGGCAGGGCACTGACTATATAGGAAATCCGCATAATCTACAAGAGAAAGAAACATTGTTTGGACCAACCACAGCTTAGCTTCTCTAGTAAGAAAGTGATTTATCATAAAGAAAAGACCTAGCCTCTGCCTTAGTTTTTTTAGCAGATCCTTGATATGATCCGTGAAAGAAAGTCTGTGGTCAAGCCACACTCCCAAGTACTTGAATTTCATAATAAATTCCAAGTTTTCTCCTAGAATTGTGGTGATCTGTGGAATTGATCCAATGCTAGCTGGGTTCACCGCATGGATAAAGGGAGAAAGAAGCATTGCTTTCGTTTTTTGCATTGAGTAGGAGATTTTTATTTAGAAGCTGGCTCTGCAGCAGATTGAATTCAGCTTGGAGGTCTCCATAAGCAGCTTCCGGCATTGTGTGGCTTAGGTAAAGTACTATGTTGTCTGCGAACAGGTGAATATTGACCTTATTTATACTGTCATCAATGTTATTCTGAAACCAAGACCCTCCATTTTCCTAACCTCTGTAGGTTTACGTTCAAGTAAAAGGGGGGGGATTGCTTACTCACTACCCATTCTAGGACTCGGACAACAACAAAACATTATATGTAATCATGCACTTTATACAGTTAGAGCAAGGCAGCACAGGGCACAAAAGGGGAAAAGGAATACTGCTTGCCTATGTTTAGCCCATTTAACCTTTGGTATACATTTAGGTAGCCATTTAGGTTTCTCATTGCGCTAGCCACCAGTTAGACACAGACAGCCAATCGTGTCTGTCTTTGATGAACTCAGTCTCCTTTCTTGGACCTTCTTACTGGGACCCAGAGAAGGAAGGAAGATAAAGAGGGCTGAAATAAGAGTTGTTGGGGGTTGCTTGGGTGGCCTGCCTCCAAACTAGAAAGAAGGGGATAGCCATATAAGAGAGAAGGATACAGGTTGCAACCTTAGCAGAAAAAACATAGATGGGACCTTACTCCTTATTGTCATGCACTTCTCTTCATTCTACTGGACGCGCTTTGTTGTGATTAATCTGCTCTGTATATACTGCTTCTGTATAACTTGTATATTCCTGCTTAATTCATGTATAGTATTACCCTGTGCTCTTTACATGTATGGTTGTTCTACTGCCTGATGCGTATGTACTGTTCCCTATGCCCCCTTCCCCCGGGACGTACCTGGAATCGAGCACTAGTGCTCAGTGTGTCTTCCTGGTAAAACTTTTAAATAAATAAATCTCAGTGGCAGGGACAGACCCTGTCACATTTACCCCCCTTCCCTTGTTTAGAGGGAAGATGTTTTCAACAGATTCCCCTTTCCAGATGCCCTGGAAAAGGGTGAAACTCCTGTCCACCCACTCTCAGGAGTTCTTTCCCAGGGTCCCATACACAGTATACTGACAAGCTGTTGTCAGTTTCTACAGAACATACCCTGGGACTAACAATCAGATGGAATATACCCCCATAATACATGTGTATATGATCCTGTCAGTCATATGACTGTCAATAAAGTCTAACCCCCCTATACCAACAGAGGGTTGGAGGAGCTCCGGCCCACCCTCTCCATGAAACTCCATCCCAGGGTCCCATAATTAATATATCTACAGATTATTAAAATCTAGCTACCAGCCAAGTACTAAACACTAATTTATACCCTGGAATTTTTAAAACATATGATACCCTGCCTATAGGGCTGCCAGAAACAACTGCACAAGGCTTGTTCATCAAGCTAAAGCCACCTACTGTAAGGACCAGCTAAACAAATTATGGGGCTCAGGTAAAGATTTCTGGCATTCATTGAAATCACTAACTGGCAGTGCCCCGAGAGCACCACCAGACCTGATCACCTCAAATACGGGGACAATCCAGGAACCCCTTGATATCGCTAATGCCTTCAATTTAGCATTCACGGATTTGATTGGTGTATTACCCAGTGAATATCTTGTGCCACCAACAGAGCAGCCCCAGGTCCGGATACACTCACACCTGCAGGTTACGGACTACCGCCTCTCTATTTCAGGCAGATCTCAGGAATTGAGACAATCAAATATGTCAAGCAGGTCCTAAGAAAGACCAGGATGGGGAGTGACCTTATCAACCTGAAGCTGGTCGCCCAAACCCTGAAGGAGATAGCTGACCCCCTCACTAAGGTTTTTTAACTCCTCCCTTAGGTTGAGTATGTTCCCAGATGCCTGGAGGCTGGCACTAGTTACCCCTGTCTTCAAAACTGGAGACAGAACTACCACATCTAACTACAGACTAATCTCAATCCTCCCTCCCCTCTCGAAAGCTTTGGAAAGGATGGTCTCAGACAAGCTCACTGAGTACCTGGAGAAGTATAATGTTCTCGGCCCTCAACAGCATGGTTTCCATAAAAAACACTCAACACTTTCAGCACTAGTCCAATACACCTTCTAGCTCTATAACGTTTTGGATAAAGGGATGGCAGTGGGGTCTATATTCATAGACCTCACAAAGGCCTTTGACTCAGTGAACCACCTCCTTTTGTCCAGCAGCCTGTCATCAACTGGCCTATCTCTGAGCATGGTGACTTGGCTTGGAAGCTATCTTTACCATAGAACTCAACGAGTCAGAATAGGAGACTCATACTCTGAGCCAAAGGAGGTGAGCCTAGGAATACTGCAAGGATCTATCCTCGGCCCTCTACTCTTTAGTCTGTTAATAAATCCCCTTCCCTCTACCTGCCCTGCACACATTGTACTCTATGCTGACGATGCTGTCATATCCATCCCAGGCAGAGATCTGCATACCATCACTCCTGAACTGCAGGACAGCTATCATAAGCTCGAATCCTGGTTCTACAAGTACAAGCTCCTGCTCAACCACAAAAAAAACAAGAGCATGCTGTTCACAGTTCCCCAAATCCTGAGCCCTAAGGGAGACCCCCTTGAACAAGTCTCCGTATTTAAATACTTAGGACTTACCTAGATGACACTCAATTTCTCCAGTCATACTGACCACGTCATCAAGACCTCCAACATGAAAACTGGGTGTTCTGTACCACCACAAGAACTTTCTACCACCTGTGGCTCTGAAATTAGCCATAAGTAGCTCAGTACTAGCCACCATTGACTATTGGCTCCCAATCTATGGAGCAGGCTCTGACACTGTCCTCAAGAGTCAGCACTCTCCTAAATAAAGCCTGTCGCTTAACTGCTGATCTCTCTACCCACACTTGCACCCTCTTCAGAGACAGGATGGCTCCTTCTCCACCTCCAAGCTCAACTTCAAACTTGCATGCTTTATCAAAAAAGCATTGCTAGGGCTTATGCCTGAGTCCACTAACAGGCTTTTCACAAAGGCATTAACCCTTAAGCAGACTAGGAGTGCTACAAATTTGGGACTCCAGGTGCCATTCAAATGTACTAAACTGGCACAGAGATCACTCCCCTTCCCTCGCTCAAAGTAGTTCAGTGAGCTGCCTACCACACTCTTAGAATGCACCAAGCTCGGAAAATTCAAAATTGTGCTTCGTTCCCAGCTAGAACTAAAAAAAAAAAATCTGTGTCTGCCGCACTTAGCCTATGCTCAGGGCCCCTAGGCTATCCCACTGACCCCTTGGCTGTAACCACCCAACCTCTGCCCCCTACACTCCCCAGCCCCCACTCTCTTGAACAAATCCCCCTACTGACAAAATACCTACCTTGCATAGTCTACATTACAATAAACTCTCAACCTCCCCCCACAGATCGCCCACTCCATCAGCTACATCGTGAACATCTGATAATGCCTACCTTGGGCTGCTTCACCCCCACCCCCATTCTCACCCCTGGCTACCACTGGTGAGCTCAGCTTATCACTCTGGCAACCATCCATGCTCCACCCTCCACTTGCCCCCTGTACTACCCAGCAGAGACTCAATCCCCGGCCTCTCCCCCTCTTTCCTGTTTCTAACACTACTATGCCCACACTTAGTGCTGTTACTTAGTGTTAGACTCCTATGTACTAGTGAAACCTAGACTGCTATGTATTAGTTAAACTTAAAAGTATGTGCAACCCTCTGTAACCTTATTTTGTAATCCACTGCTGTGCTATGTGTTATGTTGTCTGTATCTGTTGGTTTAACTGACTCGGAACCTTTGAAAACGAGTCCTTGACTCAAAGGTATTAATCCTAAACTGAAATAAATAAATAAAAAATTAAAATACCCTATATACATGAACAATACAATCATAACAAGCACCCTTTGCTCATGTTACACTCTTGGAGTCTTCAAGACGTGCCCCAAACCTTGATAGATAGTGTGCATTGGCATACTCACTTCCCTTTCTGTGTGAGACTGTGAAACGATATGGCTGCAAAGCCAAATACCGTCTCATAATGCATGGGGTTTTCTCATGCATCTGTTGCAACCAGCAGAGAGGGTTGTGGTCTGTTACAATTTGAAATTCAGTCCCCCACAGACAGTACTTTAATGATTCTATCGCCCATTTGAGGGCGAGACATCCCTTTTCTATCGTGGCATATTTTCTTTCAATCTCATGGAGCTTACGGCTAATATAGAGGACTGGGTGCTCCTCCCCCTGAACATATTGGGTTAGAATGCCCCAGTGCCCACCCCCTGAAACATCCGTTTGCACTATAAACAGTTTGCTGAAATCAGGGTTTCTCAACACTAGGTAAGCACATAGACATGCCTTGATCTACCTAAAGGCTATGTCACACTCATGGGTTCAATCAGCTCTGTTAGCATATTTCTTTTTTGTCAGGTCTGTTAAGGGACATGTTATAGCTGAAAAGTTCAGAATAAAGCATCTGTAGCAGCCAGCCAACCCCAAGAAGGCTTGTACTTGCTTCTTGGTTTTGGGTACAGCACTATTAGACACCGCAGTAACTTTGTCAGTTTCAGGTTTGATAACCCCATTCCCTATGATGAAACCTAAATATTTGGTTTCTGTCTGGACTAGGAAACATTTGGTAGGGTTAATAGTAATACCCGCCTTCTGAATGGACTTAAAGACCTGCTCTAGGTGTTTCAGGTGTAATTCCCAGTCAGAGCTAAACACCACCAGATCGTCCAATTATGCGGCACAGAACTCTGCATGGGGTCTAAGCATTTGGTCCATGAAGCACTGAAATGTTGCGGTGTCCCATGGAGACCAAATGGCGTAGTAACAAAGTGATACAAGCCTATGGGAGTACTGAATGCTGTTTTTATGTTTGCTTGCACGCATGTGCAAGAAACAGAGTGCCACCATACGAGTTTTCATAAGTGTGCCTCCCCCACTTCCAATGCCCTGCTCCCTTTTGCAAGCACGGCTGCACCGTGCCAATGAATGTTCGAACTGTCTATGACAGCTGTTCAGAATGCAGTGGCATACAGTTGAAAGCAGAAAACCACTGCAATCAGTGGTTGTAACGTGTAGGCAATTTGCGTTGGCAGTATGCAAACTGCCTACACTAAGCACTGCATCCTGAATGGAGCTGTCATAGATGGCTCCCATGAAGTTCCCCTCCTCCCCAAACACTCAAAGAGCATGCTGAGAGCCCACCCCAGCATGCTCATGTGCTCCACCCCCGCCGCACACAGTATGGCTGACGGGGGTGCCCAATCCCCCGTCAGCTCCACGGCCCCCCCCAAACTTCTAGGTGCCATGCTGGGAGCCCACCCCAGCATGGCAAAAGTCATAATGGTGACGTGGGTGCCCAATCCCCCGTCGGCTCCACTGAACAACCCCAAAAAAAAAACCTCCCAGATTTCCAGTTGCCATGCTGAGAGCCCACCTAGTGGCACATGTCTGTATGGCTGATGGGGTACCCAGTCCCCGTCGGCTGCACTTTGACCTCTAAAAACTTTCAGCTGCCACGCTTGAGCCCACCCCAGTGTGGCACAAGTCCCGCGCTGCCTTCCTAAAAAGAAAATACAACCTGAAAATAAAAACGGTCCCTCATTGATTGTTTTACCCCCAACCCGCGCCCACCCTCTGCGCATCCACCTCCCCACACACACCCCGACCCCATACTTGCCTCCGGATCCCAGCGCGATGATCTTCGGTGGACCAGGAACACGTCTGCACTCTTCAAAGCCAACCGCGGAAGGAGTGGAGGTGGCAACCCTAGGAAAGGTTAGTACTGCTGTGAATGTGCCTAGTCAGGGGAAACAGTCACAGGAACTGATTGTTGTCAGATGCCGACGAAGAGTATGTAGGCACACTGTTTACAAAAACTGTGGTAATCCATTGTTTCAGCTTAAAGAGGGGTTATTTAAGCATTTTTGATTGTTAAAAGGCAGAGTGATGTAACATGCAGTAGAGGCATGAGAAGCAAAGAGCTTACTGCTGTGACTGGAGCTATCCTCACAAAAGGGGGCAGTTAAGGTAAAGGACTGTAGGCATTATATATAATATAGTTGTTAAACCCAAAATATTGCACTTTAATAACATAGCAACCGTTCATCCGATTCACCCGATATTTGGCATGCTCATTGGCGTACCATAGGTATCTGAATCTGGAAATTTTTGTTCCAGCCTGATTTGTGGTTGTGGAACTGTGGAGCATAGAAAAGTGTGTAAAATCATCAACTTTTGTAAATTATTTGCTCGTCTCTACAGACCGAACGGTTTTTCCATCTGGTCTGAAATTTTCAGGTTATATGGAGACTGGGTCAAGGATGTGCATTTTGAAGACTGGTGAAAAGATGTTTTATGCAAAACTGGGAGCACAGGCCCTCCTGCACTATGCCTCTACATTGATGGGTGGGTGGGTGGGAGTGCACCTATGGATACCATGTGAGTAACATTTCACTTTCTCAAAAGGAAGGGAAGTTCTTTGCAAAAAGGCTCCATTAATGAATCTGTTAGGGTTGATTCCACACCAACAAGAGTCTGGAAATTCGATGTTAAGGTTTACCAACCCCCCCACACACACCACCATCCACAGATCAATGGGTGCTGGGATGTGCCTTGGGGTCATCAGCTGTAACTCTCACTCCATTCTCCTGTACTGTACCATCTCATCTTGTTTACACATGGAGTGAGGTAAGAGTTAGGGCCAATGACCCCAAGGTACACCCCGGTGCCTGTTGGTCTGTGTGTGTGTGTGTGTGTGTGGGTGTGGGGGGGCTATTGGTAACCCTAACATCGAATTTCCTGACTTTTCTTGGTGTGGGATCAACCTTAACTGATGCACAAACTGAGTTTTTTTGCAATGAAAATATATAGTAGTTACTGGTTTGTGAAAAGAAAAGACTTCTTTTTGCATTTTTGTGCTCCCCCAATTGTTGACGGATGTCTATTTTCATTCCCCAGCTAAGTGACCAACCCTGTGCCAGGCAACAGCCACAACAATTAAAATGTATGTTTGGAAATGACTGATCTGATTTATCCTGCCGTGCTTTGTTCATTTACAATTCTGAACTGAAAAGTTGGGTTGCACCGCCCTGCGCTCGTGCCCACCTAGTGAAACTGAAGGAGAATTGTGACAAAACCTAAACAGACAAAACATAGCTGTTAACCCTTATAAATTATGAGTTTTGTGGCCGGTGGGGGACAGGAGGTGGTTATTTGCATGAGGAATGTCATGGCAGGTACCCCTGCTGGCAAATGGCTTAACACACTTCACCAGTACTGCCACCAGCCTGTTGTGAATTGACCATTTGTTCTTTTATTTTTAGATGAAATTTTCATCACCATGACAAAAAAGGAATAGTTGCTGTTTTAAATGACTTATGAATTGGACTATGTAACCTATTTCCTCAATATTGAACCTCTTTCTTGGGTATTCTCCAAACTCAAGAAAATAATTTTTGATCAAGAGGTTCAAAAGGGAACTGGTCATTTTGAAAAGTCAGAAGACTTTGCCGCACTATTCCCTTTATAAAGATAATACTCAAACTGAATGTTATCTCACTTTATCCCTTCTCCCTGAGGAACAGGAAATGGTTTACATTGTATTGCTTTGAACTATTTCATAGTAAAATGTTCAGTAAGATTTAGGAAAGAAACGAATTGAACACTGTTATTATAGTACTAAGGGGAAAGCTGACTTGTATCACGTTTTGTTTGCTGCATTCTGACACAAGGAAGAGTACTATATCTAGGAGTTCTCTTAGCTAACACTAGAGAATCAAGGCAAAAACTCTTCATCAGGCTTATGAAATCTAAGAATCCTAACATTATTTATAAGCGGATTTGCCTTTTTAATGCAAGTAAGGAAAAGAGATTTTTAATAAGATTTCCATGAATCTATACTGAGTGTACTGTGTTTTGTTGCTATATTAACTATTTTTAAATTGTCATGACATTCAGCTATGTTGTTCAGTAAACTTAACTGAATTGATCACTTGGCTGTACCCTTCACATCTTCACTTGCTGTAAGTAATTTGCTCACACAGAACCAGTCACTGGGCATAGAAACTCCAGTTTGCTTCTGGCACGCCTGAAGATACTCCTATAGGAGAAGCAGTCTCCCTTTAACTAGGTATATACTCTTAGAGGTGGACCCACAGAGTTTGCCAGTAAACCTGTACCTTTTAAAAACATTGTACAGTGACAGATGGAAAAAATCTAAGATTATAGAATTTATAAGATATGCAAACAATAACCGAACGCAGACTACACCAGGGGGGAAAAACAGGGTTGTAAACCGCAAGAAATTTAAAAACAGGAAACAATTAAATTGAACTAAATATATGTTTTTCCTGCCCACACAGATCTTAGAATACACACAGCTTTACTTCTCAAAGAAATGTTCCTGCCGGACATGAGACAAGCCCCCATCCTTGGTCGCAGTATCAAGCAGCAATCAGTCAGCACTCTTTGGATTCCAAGCATGATTAACCTTCTAATGCCATTGCACTCCAGTTATAGCATGCTATGGTTTCTGTGATGCCACAAGGCTGGGGCATGACATTGCTGTTGATAGTTAGCTTCTTTTTCAGCAACATCCAATCAAGCTCCATTAAAACTCCAGCCAGTTTTGAGCAGTTTTGGGGTTGCTGCTTCATGTAGTAAACAAGTTAAACTTGCTATTCATATGTGAACGGGCTGAACCCACCTGCCTGGGCTTTTGTTTCAGAAGAGCAGCTCAATGACCTCCCTTATTGGACATGATCTTATTCAGCATGTATAAAAGTTATCTCTTCAACATAGTACTGTATGTGACTTTTTTTACAATTTAATGCATTGCAAGTAGCCTGACACGCAGAAGTAAATATTTTAGAAATCTATACTAAAAAATAATTTTAGGTAGAATTGAGTGTATTTCGGCATGACAGAACAGAAATGGACATTAGTCAGATATGAGAGAAGGTTACAATAACAGCATTGATTAAACCTGAACATTCTGTAAATCCTGTAGAACACAGGTGTGACATCATGCAAGTGCATTGCATGATTTTTTGTGAGTGTTAATTGCAGGTTGATAACATAGCTAATCAGTAATTATATCACATTTTGAAATATTATACATCATGTTGCAACACCTCTTAGGATGCCCTAGTTGGTAGTTGACTTGCTCACTGAATCACGCTGTCATCAGGCTGGTCACAGCTCGCTCTAGGCTGCTTTCTTCAGGTCCCACCACAGGCTTCTGCTCATACAGAACTAAGTCAGATTCTCTGTCATGCAGTACAAGGCTTCTTGGGCATAGGAATCCTAAATGACCCAGGTACACCTTACCCCTACTCTGTGTCAGATACAGGTTTCTTCTTTATTTATTAGCTTTTGGTAGCCGGGTAAGTGCACTAGGCAACAATCCTGCCTATTTTCAGGCACGACCCAGGAGAGTACAACAAAATAATACAGTGACAACATCAACAACAAGACAGTAAAAATAATACAGGTACAACAATATGGGAGGAACTCATAGGATATAAGCAGTTAACAGTACACCATATGCAGTAACAATTAGATAAAATAGGATATAAAAAGCTAATCTGGTAGTGCTCTTTCAAGGTGCATATCATGGAATTACCCAGAAAATATATTACCTGTACTTAAAATGCTGCCATCATCGATATACTAAACATAAAATATTTAGCTTTTTCAAATTTTTTTATTGATTTTGAAAGATATATTAGACAACACAGAACATAATAATCAAACCACTCAAATTGCTGTTCAGTTGTAATTTGTGAATAGCATTGTAACAATTTACTATTACATTTCAGAATGTTTGCAGCTATAATCACTCCATGTTATATCATTTTAACACATAATTATATCATTCTTCAGCTTAAAAGAAACAATACCATATTTGTTTCTTTAAGGCTCCCAGGAAAAGAGGTGCTGTTTGGTAGCATCTACTGCCCCCAAAAAAAAAACTGAAAGTAACTAGATTATCAAATTATAATCTCTAATTAGTCCCTTGGAGACTTTCCACACTCTATTCTTCTGGGGATTTCAATGCAAATTGGTCCTCCAGCAGAGGCCTTAGTTTAAAATCTCAAATTGCCCCTTTAGGTTTAAACCTATTAATGACTGAGCCTATGTGCTATGATTCTGTTAGAAAGGTCTCTACCCTTTTAGACTTGATTTTAATTTCCCCTGACCTACCAATCACTACATCTGGTTGCCAGGGAAATCTTTTCAGTGATCATGCCCTTATTTATTGTTCACTCAATTTTTCCCTCCCCAAATGCATTCCTAATAACATTAAATTTTGTAGCTTCAAACACTTTAATTTGGATGCTTTTCATACCAACTTACATGAGATAAATTGGGGGGGGGACTTGTTTTCACTCACAAATGTTGATGATGCCTTGAATTTTTTTTTCCATCAATTTAGCTCACTTTCAAACTGCCATGTTTCTTTGTTGTAAAAAAGGATTAAATCTCGACATGTCCCCTTGGTGCCACCATTTATTATCTCTCAGTTAAATGCCCGTGATAAAACTTTAGCAGAAGGTCAAGAAACTGAGCTCCCCAGAGACTTGGCAATCTTTTCGGAAATGTCATAATTATTGCGTCAAGTTAATCAGAAAATCTAAATCATCTTATTACAAGGCTCACTTAGTTAACTCAAGGACTAATCCTAAAAAATGTTGGCAGTTTGTTGATTGTACTTGGAAGGTGCCATCTGCATCAAGGATTTCTAATTTATCTTACAATGGTTCCACAGCTCACTCTTAAAGATTGGATCTGTGGCATGTTTAACACTTTCTTTTCCGAAGCTCCTAGCTTTTTACTGGAAAAGGCAGGTTTAACCAGCAGGAACTTGTGTCCTGATTATCAGTCATCGGCTTCCTTTTCTAGACCCAAATTTGATTTTCGACACATTAGTTCAAGGGAGGTGTTCAATCTTTTGTCATCTATGAAAGAGGATTCTGCTAAAGGTAATGACGACCTAGATAATTTTTTGCTTAAATCTTGTGCTGATATAATAACCCCTTTACTGACCTATATATTTAACCTGTCCCTCGCTACTTAAGCTTTTCCTTCTACTTGGAAACATTCTATAGTTATCCCCTATACAAAGGTGGGGATAAATCACTGGTTGAAAATTATCGTCCAGTTTCTTTACTTCCTGTTGTTTCCAAATTTATGGAAACAATGGTCTATATAACAAGTTTTAAATTACCTAGACACTCACCAAGTTCTTTCTGCTGCTCAATCTGGCTTTAGGCCTCACTCAAACAATGTTATTTGGGTCCCAGTCCATCGTTAATCAAGCACATTCTGCTTTTTCCATTACTCTAAATAATAATCCTCTACAGCTTGTACATGAATTTAGATACCTTGGTCTCATTTTTGACTCTACCTTAACATTTAAATCTTACATTGATCACACCATCTTAAGGACCCAGCAATGCTTGGGCTGCTTAAAATGGGCCAGGCACTGCTTGTTACCCACGGATCATAAATTGTGACCCAGGCATTCTTACCAATTTTAGATTACGGTGACACAATCTATCGAAATGCCAATGTCTCTTGCATCTATTTAGTGGGCACCATTTACTGTCTGCTCCTGCAGTTTATTTTGAGCTCCAAAAGGATGGAATGCCATCATTGTACATTACTTACCCAATTGAACTGGCTATCTCCTCAATCTCAATGTACCCTTCACTGGTTGTCCTTAATTTATAAAACTGTGAACCATCACACGCCAACTTATTTATTAGATAGACTCAATTTCCACTTAGTCACAATCTGAGAGATGTCCCGAACCATGGCCTAGGTCTACCTCGAGTTAAAACTCACTTTGGAAGGGATAGTTTTTCATATGATGCCCCTTTCTCCTGGAACAAACTCCCCACTTTGTTGCAGAACTCTTGCTTCTTGAATGTTTTTAAGCAAAATTTGAAGAAGTTACTTCTACATGGACAACTCTACACTTGTTTTAACTAATTGTACATCAAAGATTTACCGTCACTGTATTATGACTGTATGTTGCTTTTGTCATTTTGTGTATTTAAAGAGCTACTGACACTTCAAAGAAAACTTTCAAAAACATAATAATTGGGTACAATGCTGCCTGCATTCCATTTATATTTTATATATTTCTCCTCGCCATTATTTATTACTAAGGAAATTTGCATGAATGTATGATCTTTATCTCTTAGAGTCCATCTCTCTCTATAGCTTACTCCCTACTTCAAGTCATAATCCTCTGTTGTGACATCACAGTCTGTTGCCATGGGAGTAACTGTGATATCACAAGCAGTGCTCTATGACTTCAGGTAAGGAGAAAGCAGCAGGGATAGACAAACTTGTCATGAATAAATATCCTGTTTTCATACAAATGATCTCAGTAATAAATGATGGGGAGGAGGAATACAGCATTAATGGGGAATACAAGCAGGACTGTGCCTAAATATTAGGTTTTGTTAAAGTTCTCCTGAGTGTGTCACCAATTTTTTTTAACTTTTATGTATTGGTTTGTCTAAGTCTTTGTATTTGTGACTTGGGACAGTCTTTAAACAAGACTAGCTTCTCCTAGAACCTATCCTGTAAATCATTAAATAAATAAAATAAATCTTGTAGTACTAAAGTAATGGGGAGCGCGAACACTTGGAAATTCAAAATAAACAGGTTTAAATACAAAGGCTCTGAATAGGAAAACTCTAAACTGACTAAAATTCTACTAATTGCAGGATATGCAATACCAGAGAAAGGAAGTGTGTCCAGGAAGGCCAGGTCCAACTATGTGAGCCGTAACTCAGTGGTTAGTGCATTGAGATGGTATTCCAGAACCCTCGATTCAATTCTCATTAGGTTACTTAATTTCTTTCTCACTACAATCTGTGATAAATTGCTTAGCAATGGCTAATACCGCACCAGAAAATATCTGTTTGTTGTGTTGATTATTCCTAGTTGCAGGATTTTCAATACCAGAGAAAGGAAGCGTGTCCAGGAACCCCAGCTCCAACCATGTGAGCCCATAGCTTAGTGGTTAGAGCACCAGGACAGTATTCTGGGGACCTGGGTTCAGTTCCCAGTAGGTCATGTTATTTCTTCCTCACTAAAATTTGTGATTTAAACTGCATAGCAGTTGCTAATATTGCACCAAAAATATCTTGTCATCTAAAATTCTAAGTTTTACCCATAATCTTAGAAGTCTTTGCACAAAGCAAACCGTTTACACAGAACTGTCCATTTTCTCTTTTATGACACGTAGACAGCCCCGGTTTTGTGTCTCAGTGCTGCAGTGAGAAAAAAAGAATTTGAATTTCCTTCGCTCACTGTTTTTTAAGGCCATACTGTGGTGCCAGCCAGGATGCAGTGCAGTGCATTACCATGCAGTATCACTGCAAAGTGCTGCAGTATGCTGCAGGGAACAGTGTTATTCAATAACTGTTAAGCTCCTTTCTGATGCAGTATTCGATGACTTGTCATTTACTTCAAGGTACTGCATTGTATCCTGGCTGGCTCAGCTGTATGTCCCAAGCTTCCATAATGCAATGCTCTCTTCCCCACTGAGAAAAAACTTTCTTGGGGAAGCCTGCCCCCTACTGTAGGTTCGGCTAAAACTTTTTTTTCAAAGAAGCTATACTGTGTCTGAATTGAATAATGCCTACAGTCCTTTACCTTAACTGCCACCTTTTTGTAAGGATAGCTCCAGTCACAGCAGGAAGTTCTCTGTTTGTCATGCCTCTTCTGTATGTCACATCACTCTGCCTTTTAACAATCCAAAATGCTTAAATGATCCCTCTTTAAGATGAAACAATGAATTACCACAGTTATTGTGAACAGTTTGCCTACATACTGCAGGTGCTGTAAAATGATTACCACAGTTCCTGTAGAGAGGATTTACCAGTGTAGCAATACTTGTACAAAAAAATGAATAAATAAATCAAACTCAAGAAAAAAACAAATTAAAATAGTATGTTTTATAACTACAATTACAACCACATTAGCCATTTATTAGCCCTTTCCCTTAATTTGTTCAGGTCATTTGGAAGCTCATTTATGTAGTAATGTACATTCGCTGCTGCCCCATAGGAACATAGGAAATATTAGATAAAAAAGAGTCCATTGTGTTCCCTACCTGACAGCCAGGCAGCCGTAGCATTCCATGTTATATCTTTGTAACTTAAGGTAGTTTTGCATATTATTTGACTTTAAAAAGTTGCTTGAAGTGTCTGTTATGAATGTGAGTCTCCTTGCATTCTCTTGGTTCAAGAGAAAGAACTGAATCACAGGTGAGAGGTTCTAGCACCGTAAGGATGCAAGAGGAGGTACTCTTATCCATAAGAGACACTCCAAGCATCCCTATAAAGTTATTAAAAAACACTATTTTGCCCATGCAAACAGAAAAAGGCCACGCGTTTTACCACAAAAAAACTCTTACTTTGGTATGATTTTTCATACTGCAGTTTGTGTGCTGACAGTTTGCTGTGTATGAATGACTGAGAACTCTTTAGAAGTGGCACAACCGTATTGTTACTGAAGGAGAAGATGGCATGAATCCTCTGTTGCCACAGCAACTCAAGTGTTTTTTTTTTCTTAGCAGTTCATGATCAAGTTTCAGTTTGAAGTATGTGTGCAGCACACAACTACAATAAAATCCCTGTTTGTGGGCAGATTCGCAGTTTTACTATGAATAATTTATTCATTTTGTTAGCTGGGCGGGTCCACTCAAACATAGGAGTCCCTTTTTCAGGGGCAACCCAGAATTAATAACAGATCAAACATACATTACAGAGTCACAAAACATAATTGGAGAAGAAATGCATTCAGTAGTGCTTGGTGTACAAGTACATAGAAACATAGACTTTGACGGCAGATAAGGACCGCTAGGCCCATCTAGTCTGCCCATTTCCCTACCTACAGGATAGGCTGCAGATCCTAGTTAACCAACAGCCTATATCTTCCTGCCCCCAAGAATTGCCTTATGTCTGTCCCATGCATTCTTGAATTCTCCCACAGTTTTAGACCCCACAACTTCCTCAGGTAGGCTGTTCCATGCATCCACTACTCTCTCTGTGAAATAATACTTCCTCACATTGCCCCTGAACCACCCTCCTTCTATCTTTAAATTGTGTCCCCTTGTTCTTGCAAGTCTCTCTTTCTAAAGATGCTACCCTCTTGGACTTTGTTGATTCCCTTGAGGTACTTGAAAGTTTCTATCAAGTCCCCCTCTCCTTCTTTCCTCAAGGGTATACATATTAAGCTCCTTTAGTCTCTCCTCATATGGCCTCTCTGCAGACCCTGCACCATTTTAGTTGCCCTCCTCTGACTGCCTCTATCCTGTCTATGTCCTTGTGGAGATGGGGTCTCCAGAACTGGACACAGTATTCCAGATGGGGTCTCACCAACTGTCTGTACAGAGGATAACAACTTCCTGTTTTCTGCTGCTGATGCCTCTCCCTATACATCCCAGTATACCCTGGCCCTCCCTACTGCCTTTCTCACATTGCTTGCTAACCTTAAGGTCATCTGATATGATTACCCCCAGGTCCCTTTCCTGTTTTGTTGTTGTTACTACCTCCCCACCCATTGTGTATTCTTCCCCTGGGTTCTTGTTTCTCAGGTGCATTATTTTGCACTTTTTTACATTGAATCCTAGCTGCCATACGTCTGACCATTCCTCCAACCTTGCCAAGTCCCTTTTCATCCTTTCCACGCCTCCTTGTGTATCAACCCTGTTGCAGATCTTTGTGTCATCTGCAAAAAGGCATACTTTTCCTTCCAGTCCCTCTGCAATGTCACCGATGAAGACATTAAAAAGGACTGGACCCAATACTGAACCCTGCGGTACCCCACTAGTAACCGCCCTTTCTTCAGAGTGGACTCCATTTACAATTACCTTCTGTGTCCTGTTGTCCAGCCAATGTTTTACCCAGGCTACCACCCTGGGACCCACTCCCAGGCTGGTTAATTTGACTAATAATCTTTTGTGTGGGACTGTGTCAAATGCCTTGCTAAAGTCTAGGTAGGCCATGTCCACAGCCCCTCCTGGTCTACTACTTTGGTCACCAGTCAAAGAAATCTATTAGATTGTCTGACATGACCTTCCGCTGTGAACCCATGCTGCCTTGGATCCTGTGCTCCACTGACCTCTAGGTACTCAACTATTCTTTCCTTCAGAAGTGACTCCATCTTTCCCTACCACAGAGGTCAGACTGACAGGTCTGTAGTTTCCTGCCTCTGTCTTGGTCCCACTTTTGTGAAGGGAATCACATCCGCCTTCCTCCAGTCCTTGGGTACCACACCATCCTCCCATGATTTATTAAAAGAGTAGCCAGTGGTTTCACTAGTTCCTTCCTTAATTCTTTTAGAATTCTGCGGTGAATTCCATCAGGACCCATTGCTTTGTCCACTTCAATTTTAGGAGTTCTTGCAGAACCCTTTCTTCTGTGAAAGGACTGGGATCGGCCCCCTATCAAGAGTGCTTCTGTTAATTGGATTAGGCACTTCCCCTCCTCTTTTGTGAATACTGAACAGAAATATTCGTTCAGTATTCCTGCTTCACTGTCCCCTCTGCCCACCCACGTTCATTCTATTCAGCCTCACTATCCCTCCTTTGTCTTTCTCACTCCGCTGATGTACCTATAAAAGGTTTTATCCCCTTCTTAACTCAGTTGGCTATCTTTTCCTCAGTTTGGGCCTTTGCTATTCTGACTTCCCTCCCTGCTTCTTTCTGCCTTAACTGGTACAGCTCTCTGTCCTGCTCCTTCTCTGTTTCCTTATACTTCCGGAATGCTATCTTTTTCTTCCTGACTTTCACAGCCAACTCTCTTGAGAACCATAGTGGCTTTTTCTTTCATTTTGATTTGTTTATTTACTTCACACAAAGGCTTGTTGCCTCTGTGATGGCAGTTTGATAATTCCCCATTGTTGCTCCACACCTCCTTCTAGCCTGTTTGCTAGTGCTTTTCTGAGGCACTCCCATCTTGCCAAAGTCAGCCCTCCTAAAGTCCAGTACCCTCACTTTTGTATGGCTTGACTCTGTAGCTGAGTTTAACGTGAACCACACTGTTTGATGGTCACTTGTCCCCAGATGGCAACCCACTTCTAGATCTGAGATCCTCTCACTGCCCCTGTTTGACAGTACGAGGTCTAAGATTGCTCCCTCATGAGTGGGTATTGAAACTAGCTGTCTAATGCCTGCCACCTGTAGGGCGTCAAGAATGGCCCTGCTCTTGGATGTGGCTGCAGCAAATGTGCTCCAGTTAACATCTGGCATATTCGGGTCTCCCATCAACAGTATCTCCCCTTTCTCAGCCATTCTAAAAATGCCTTCCATCATATCCTTGTCCATTCCTTCCCCTGACATGGGGGTCTGTACACAACCCTGTGCGGATTGTGGTGCCTTTCCAGTCTCCAGTGACCCACAGTGCCTCCTCTCCTCCCTGTTTACTCTTTTGTTCAGTTGCTTTTATCCCTTCCTTTACATGAGAGCTACTCCTCCCCTCTTCTCCCTGCCTGTCTCTCTGTAGGTTATGTACCCTGGTATGTTAACATCCCAGTCATGGTTCTCTGTGTACCATGTTTCTGTGACTGCTACGATATCCAGGCATCCCTCTTCCATTAAGGCCACCAGCTCAGGAGCTTGTTGCCCAGACTATGAGCATTTGTACTCATTACCCTCCATTTCCTGATGGCCTTACCCTTTTGCCCCATCCCTGTCCTTCTTGCCTTTGTCACTTTCTCCATTTACCCCTGCCCTTCTCCCTATCGACACCTCCATGTTGGTGTTTGCCACACTTACTACCGTGATTGTTTGGGGGGGGGCTAGGATTTTCCTGCTCCTTTCCAGTGCCTCCCCCCTTGGCTAGTTTAAAAGCTTGCCAATGAAGCTTGTACATGAACAGGATATTGCTAACAAACATAATACAGGGAAGGGCTACCAAATCAGAATCAGATGACTGTATTATAGGCTGTGCCAAGAGAGAGTCGTAGTAACAAAAATTAGTCACTGATTACAGGAACAAAGGCTGTACTCCAGCAGTACAGCTTGGAGCCCTTTCTTGAACCCACCAGGTGAAGAACATTCTTGCAAGTTTGATGGCAGGGAGTTTCAGAGGTAAGTTGTAGTAGTTACAGAAGGCCTCTTCCCTGCACTGGATCTCACCCTGGGTACCTCTTTGGGGGTATCATTGGAGGAACACAGAGCTATCCTCAAGGATTTAATTGTCAGGAAGTTACATAGGCTAGGGGGAAGGGAGGACCCTTGACTAGCTTGAAGGCCGAGGAGAGGGTACTCTTAAGCACCCCTCCTGAAGGGGCCAGTTCAGGGAGTGTAGTACATCACAGTGATGCTCCAACATTATTGTAGCGAACACTGAGCTTGTTAAACTTAGAACACCTCAGAGATTGTAGTTGGAAGCACCATATTGCCAGGTAGGAAGTAAAATACTGTTTGTGATGACTTACCGTGAGTCCTTAATGAGGAAATTGACAAGGCGTTAGAGCAGGCTGAATTTTTGGTGGAGGGTCTTGGTGAGATAAGCAGTATGGGTTCTGAAGGAAACTTCATAGTCCAGTAAACCCCAAGGTATTTGGTGGATTCTACCACCTCTATGAGGGCTCCAGAAGTTGCAGAGAGAGAGGAAGGAGGTGCTGTCTGGTTGAACCCAAATGTCTAGGATCAAACAGGATCGCCTTGGTCTTTTTTGCATTGAGGACCAATTTGTTGGCTGCGATTCAGTTTTCCAGTTCTAGGAAGTCACCAGCAGCCTGTGCGCTGATGCAGTTGGGATCAGTAAAACATCTGTAGAGGACAGCATCATCAGCATAGGGCAAAAGATTAGTGCCCCACCCAGTTCACTGGTATATCATTGACAAATAGAAAGACTAGCAATGATCCCAGAACAGAGCCATGAAGGACACCATCAGTAATAAATCTTTCTGAGGAAAGTGAGCCCTTCCACCTTACTGACTGAGACCTACCAGTCAGGTAGTGGGAGAACTACAAGAGGGATAGTTCATCAAGGCCAAACAACTTTAGTTTTTTTAGTAGAAGATGTTGGTTAACCAGGTCAAAAGCTTTTGTAAGGTCTGTGAAGAATGCACCAGTTAGAAGCCCTTTGTCTATGGCATCCAGAATAGAATGTCAGAGGTCAGTTTAACAAGTGCAGTGTCAGTCCTGTGGTGCCTCCTGAAGCCATGCTGTCTGTCAGATAACAGGTGCCACTACTCAAATAAAGGAACAAAGAAGATGCAGCAGCAATATCTGCAGGAGAAATCCTGTGGCTAGAAAACATGCTTTTTCAGCTCATCAACTGCACATTACCTGGCAAGGTCTAATTCATAATTTCCACAAGTGAACGCACAATTTCAGCATAACATTTCTCTTGTTGTTTTGGCCACACCAAAACAAAGTGAATCAAATGTTCTCTGCACATTATAGTTTTGCCCTACAGCAGCAGTTTAGATGGGGTCTATTTTATTTTCCTTATTTAACCAAATTCTCTATTTAAATTAACTTAATTTTCAACTTTTACTATTATATGCTTGTTTTCTTTTGTTCATGTTACTCATTTTTTTAGTGCATTATAATGTGTAAGAAAAAAAACAAGTGATTTGATTGGTGAAACCAGCAGTACCGCTGTGTAATTACCTTTCCATAATTACACACTTGCACTTCTTTCAAGCTGGAAGCCTTTGTACCTAAAGAAAAAGTAGTTAAATATCACTGCACATTTTATGTAAACCACACGTCCACAGAGCCTCACGGACCCGAACAGGAACTTTTTCGTGTTCATTTTAATCACGGCTTCCAGGACCTCAATAAATAAAATAAATACTGTAAATAAAACATATCTTTTGACTTTAACACTTGTAAGAAAACTTACTTGATGTGAATTTTCTTACACATGTTAAGTACAATAAAACACTCGAAGAATATGTGATTATGGTCAATAATCACACACCTCTCTTGGGTGTTTATAGGCACTCGATGCAAGCGCCAGGTGCCTAACAACACCCTTGAAAGGTGTGTGATTACTCACCCATAATCACACACCATTTCATGCATTATTTTTACATTAGACACTCCAGGGTGTTGGTTGTTATGTGATAACCGCACTCTTAGGTGTGGAAGGTACGTGGCCTGTGAATACTTGCCTAACAAACCACCTAGGCATGCAGTTATCATGGTAGCATACAAAATACCAGCAGAAGGCCTGAAGGTCTATAGAGTGTGCTTGTTGTGGAGGTCATGTGCATTTTCTACATGTTGCTCCAGCCCCTCTCAATCACTTTAACCTTCCCCTTGAATCTCTAACAACCTTTTTTAAATCCGCCAACTGAATTGTGATTTACTACACCTTGTGACAGTGCATTCCATCTTGCCACCACCCTCTTAGTGACGAAGTGCCTTTGGCCTATTTCCTGTATCTCCCCCACCCCCACCAATTCATAAATGTGCCTTTGGGAGCTTTTGTTCTCATTTCTGCAAAAAAGTTCCCTTATGTCCATATGTCAACCTCGTTTATGCCTTAATTTATTTATTTAAAAGTTGATAACCGGGAGAAGCACACTGAGCTGAGGCCTGTTTCCAAATACGACCCGGGGGAAGGGGTAAGAGAGGCAAAATACATACATGAAATACAGACAGCTACAGGATGTCTCAGGCAGGTTACAATATTTAGCCTGGTAAAAGGCAAGTACAATAGTGCAGAGGCACAGGCAGGTTACAAAGATGCCTGAAGCGTTAGCAGCAAATAAAATCACAAGGGAAAGCAAAATAAAACTAAAAACATACAACTTAAAACAGGTTGCAAAAAAACAAATATTTAAAAAATACATGTTAAAAACTAAAATGCAGGAAGATACAGGGTGGACACTGGGTACAGCATGATGACAAAATGCAGACATGGAATTTAAGGCATTTGAAGGACTCAGTGATATCTTCTTTCTCTTTTCTCTCCTCTAGTGGGTACACATTCAGGTTCACCAGGCTGTGTTCATACGGAACATCCTTTTGACCCAGTATCATGTTGGTAGCCCTTCTCTGCACCACCTTCTTTTGATTTATGCCCTTCTTGGGGAAGGGGCTCCAGTACCACACACACTACTTGAGATGCAGATGCACCATGAACCTGTACAGGGCTAGAATGACCTCCTTCCTTCTTCTGGTGGCTCCCTTGATATGCAACCGAGCATCCTGTTGCCTTCCCTGCTGACCTTTGTATATTGTGTTGAAGGCTTCAGGTTGCTTGTAATTGCCATCCTTAGGTCCTCTCTGAGACTGTTACCTTCACCTCCGAAGTCTGTACTCAGCTGTGGGGTTCATGCTCCCTATGTGCATCACCTTACACATTGTAGCATTGAAACCCAGTTGCCAGATTCCAGACCACCTCTCCAACCTTGCCTCAGGTCCCTTATGCCCTAATTAGTGTCCACCTTCCTACAGAGCTCATTATCATCTGTGAAAAGCATATCTTGCCTTTGATGCTGTCCTTAATGTCATTTATGAACACACTGAACAAGACCGGACTCGGCACTAAACCTGTAAAACCCTGCAAATGACATCTTTCATCCAGGAGTGCTTCACCCCTTACCACCACCTGCTGCGAACTACCTCCTAGCCAATTTGCCATCCACTTGGTTAGTTTTTCCTGTCCACATGTCTGCCAGCCTCTTGTGGGGGACAAATTCACAGGCCTTGCTGAAGTTCAGGTATTGTATATCTGCCGTCTGGCCCCTGTCCACTACCTTCATGACCTGCTCGAAGAAGCTGATAAAGTTTTTTTGGCATAACCTCCCTGCCATAAACCTGTGCTGTCTGCTATTCTGGAGCCCAGTTTTCTCAAGGAACTCGACCAACGTTTCCTGTAGATGGGTTCAATCACCTTCCCAACAATTGTTGATATGCTGACTGGTCTATAGTTCCACTGTTCGTCTCATGGTGCACTCTTATGCAGGGGCACCACATGAGCTGTCCTCCACTCCTGCTGAACTATCCCTGTATCCAAAGAGCAGTTGAACAGGCCAGCCAGTGGCTCTGCAAGGACTGCCTGTGGCTCTCTCAGTACCTTCAGCTGCATGTCATCCTGCCCTGGGAACTTGTCCACCTTGAGCCCTTTGACTCTGTCTTCTGTTATTGCTTCCTCTCTCATCTCTGTGATTGCTTGAGGAGTATGTCATTTACATTAGATGAATATACATATTAATGTTCTTTTAGTTATTTAGTATAATTTATGGAGTTCTGTATGCTGTTTATCTAATTGTATGTCTATTTAAAATCATAGAAACATAGACATCATCTACCCCTGTCCCCAGTTCTTCCTTACAAGCCCACCCCTTTCCATTTGCTGACTCACCAGTAACCTGTTTAGTTCTGAATATACCATCTGCACCTCAGTCCTCATGACTCCTGTACACCATGCTTCCCTCAGCCTCCCAGAGTTTGCCTAGAAAATACGCTGCCCCCCCACAGTTCTCCACTTTTTCCTTTCTTGCCTCTTGCCTGATTATTCTCTTGTCCTTATATGCCTTTATATCACGTAACAGCCAACACACTGTCATGCCTTTGGCCTAATGTGGCATGGAGAGCAGAACTAGAGGGCAGCAAACAAAACCAAAGATTATCAAATTCATGTGTGAGGTCAGGGAAAGGAAATATAGGGAATAGTTTACCCAGAGAGTTTGCGGCAGCAGAGATACCCACGATAGTTAAAGCAGGCCTGCTGCTGTCCTGGGAGATGCAGTATAGTATGGTACTAATGCACGAGCCTCTGTTGACCAAATGACCTATTCTCATTCTCAAAATGTTCTTTTGTTCAATAAAGAAGTGTTTTGTACTTTGCATGGTAGGAGTGACTAATCATTTGAATGGCACCCAGTGTCAGCATGCGAAAATCAAGATAGCACAGCTACTGTAGATGCAGTTGTTCATGGCAGAAAAAGATAAATATTTGGAATGATTATAAAGGAATAAGCATAAAAGGAACCTCTGCTGCAAAGTCCCAGTACCCTTAAAAAAATCTCAAAATTAGATGTGAAACTGTTTGCCACAGAACATTCTGCTGCAAGAGTGACTGATTGAGTCCCAATGGGATGATGATAATGCTATTAGCATGAGTTTGCTTTCCAGACGATGATTATTGCTGCATGTTTACTATGATTAACAAATCATACCTCAAATGTTTTTTAATTTGCTGCTCTTTGAGTATGAATATTACTCTGAATGCCTTGAGCAGATGCTACCCACTCTTCATTTAGCAGCCCCAGCTTTCAAGACTGCATCACTCAGATTTGTTTAAATATTCCTAACTATGAGGTTGAGCTGATCTCAAAGCCCTGAGAAACTAATAATTATGTAAGATGGAATTTTAGGTTTTTCAATTATTTTATAGCAATACTGGGGTCCCAAATCTATACCGTATAGCTCTGTGAATCGAAACTTAGGCTATAACATGGCGACACCGTATCACACTGATTCCCTAGGAGATCAGAGGGCTTTTTGAGGATGTTTCCTTCATCAAACCACACCTTTGTAACTATAAGCCATTGGCATCAGAACCACTTGGAAATTTTGCCAGCTGGTGATGCTCACATTGATGTATGGCAACAGTGCACCTATATAACATGATGGTCCCCTCTCTTCAGTTCTTTCTCTCTCCATGGACTGCTCGTCAGATCCATGAGGAATAATGCCATCATCATTTTACTTATCTTTCTTTTTATAGTTGCATGCCATTATTGTCGGGTCAGCCCTGAAAAAGGGATTGTAATGTCTCAGTGGGCTCACCCAGTTACCACAATTCAAATAAATAAATTATTGTTGTAAAGAAACAGAACCACTTTTTTGTGTTTTTTTTTTTTGTCCCCATTTTCTCCCTGGACCCAGGACCTCGCCATGTACGTGTGCATGCATGGAGGCACATGCCTGGTACTAGCTCGGCCCCTTCCGCCCAACTCCTGGCTATTGCTGCCCCCTCCCTCCTATGCTTCCCACCGGACCGCCACCTGGTGGGAGCAGAACTATGGAGGGAGGGTGTCGGAGTGGGCAACCACCCTGGGAGGGGAGAGGAGAGCTGCCTAGTATCTGCTCAGTCCCCCTCCCTCCTCCCCCCATGCCAGCTTCCCGATGACCCAAGGTCATTCTCGAATCCAGGTCACCGGCATACCGCATGGTAAGGCGTCTAGCGCCTCAGCCCTTAGTGCCACCAGGACGGCTAGAACCACTTTGTTTTGCTTGTGTCAGTGCAATGTGAAGATCTTAAAGGATGATCCTCACACTGTATGCATCTGCTGCCTAGGTGTCTTCCATGTCATGAAGAAGTGGTCCGTTTGCCAAGGCTTCAACCAAGTCATGCCGAGACTCCATCGTAAGGCTTTGGAGGCCTTCATGCAGAAAATGGAGAATAACCAAAGAACAATGGCAGACTTTCACGCAGTTTTACCCTTCTGCTCCATAGCTAAGGCTTTGGTGATGTTGCAGTGTGTTCCCCATCAGGCAGCTATGCTGTTGCGCAATCAGTCTTCTTCTTCCAAGTCAGACAAGCATCAGATGACCTTGCTGTTGGATTGCCATCACGGAAAGCCATCTAAGGAGAAGGCTACTACATCTTCCTCTTGTTCCCAGTTGGTTCATTACTATGGTGCTGGGAGTAAGTCCTTAACTGCTTCCACAGCCTCCAACACCCCCAACGACCATTGTAACAACACCAAGGCTGGTGTCTGGCTTTGGCTGTGGCTCTCCCACTGACAGCAGTGTGCAGTTATCAATAATCAACACAATCCTGTAATCATCTGTGTCATTGGCTCTGCCGTCTGGCTCCATCTATACTTAGGCAGTAATGGCTACTGGCTATGAGATATTCTGACAGCTTATGCATTCCCTGCTGTCTGTTGTATTCCCCTTGCCCCATCAACAATGATGGTGGGTTTGCTGGGATCTGAACATTTTGTTGGCCATATTCCTCTTCTGCCATTGCCTCCTAGGCAGCTGCTGGGGCCTGACTGTCTTCTTCCTGGGCCTAAGGGTGATGAAGAGTAATATAATCCTGATCTCATTCATATACAGAAGGTTTGTAAGGGTGGTGAATATGACCTGGAGGTGTCTGTAAACTTTGACTCCAGTTCCAAGTTGTCTTCCTGCTTTGAGGACTCTGTGTTGTATACCCCTCTGTCCACTCTGGAGGATGCATCCTTCCAGGTCCTGCTGCAGTGCATGTAGAAGGTTTTTGGGTTTCACTGCCGAGGAAGAGAATTCTTCAAAGCAGCTCTTTATTTTATCTTATTTAAACTTTGGTAACCAGGAAAAGCACACTGAGCCAGGGCTCATTTCCAGGTGCTACCCGGGGATGCGGGGTTACAATACAAACAGAGGGAGAGAACAGACACAGCAATTATCATAAAGTCAAGCAAATACAAACAAAGAGAGAGAGAACAGTAACTGCAATTAATACAGAGTCAAGTGCGATGGCATAAAATAGGATCAAAATCATACATCCAGTAACTACCGGAAATCATCAGTAAGAAGCAGGGTAGGCAGGTCAACAAATCAAATAATGCGTCAGAAGGAGGAGACTTGGAGCTCATCAGGGAGGGCAAGGGGCTGAGGTTAAAGAACTAGGTTGAGGGACTGTGGAGGAGGCAGTGCAGGAGCAAAGGGGAAAAGGAGTGTGTCAAAGCAGAACCTTTAGGGCTGGAAGTAAGGGTGAATGGTGAGTGGTTAGGGAGAGCTGATCCCAGAGGGAGGGGAGTCTGTAGGAGAAAGCTGATACCAGAAGTTGAGTGGAGGTGAGGCAGGGAGAAAGAGCGGGAGTCACTGGAGTGCAGTGGGTAGGAGGAGGGGGCTGCTGGGGAAAGGAGGGAGGAGCTGCTGGGGAAAGGAGGGAGGAGAGATAGGGAGAGGATGGTGGACACATGGAATCTCCTTCCTGAGGAAGTCATGGGGTCAATAACATTGGGGGAATTTAAGAATGCTTGGGACAGACATAAGGCAATTATAGTGTGGGGGGTAGAAGGAAGTAGGCTGTTGGTTAACTAGAATCTGCAGCTTATCTAATAGGTAGGGAAATGGGCAGACTGGGTGGGCCATGCAGTCCTTATCTGCTGTCAGAGTCTGTGTTTCTATGGAGGGTCCCAAACCAGTATTTGTCTATGAAAGCCAAGCAGTGAATCAGGCAATGATGGGGTAGAGGTGAAATAGTGAGGGAAGAGTATAGACAGCAGTGATGCATGTGAGATGGGGAGTTAGAAGCGAAGCAGCAGAAGGAGTTCGGGAGAGTATCAAGCCTGGATAAGGACATGGCAGGGGCAGTACTGTAGACTATGTCAGCATAGTCAGTTACTGGGAGAATCATTTTCTTGACTAGCTCATGACAGAAAGGGAGGGGGAGGCTGTATCTGTACAATATGCCTAATTTAGGTCAGAGTTTAGAGTGTATAGCAACAATGTGGGAGGAAGATTGAGACTAGTGTCCAGCCAGACCCCGAGGTATTTAAATGCAGTGACTACTTTGAGGTTGGAGCTGTCAGGGGTGAAGAACACAGGGAGGGTCTGGAGCTTATCCAGCTTGTGCCTTGTCCCAAATGTCATAGAGACGGTTTTCTTAGTATTGACTCTAAGATGGTTAGCATGGAACCAGCTGAGGACGTTGTTAAAAATCCTGCTGAAGGGGGTCCTGGACGTCGGCAGTGGTAAGTCCCAAGGAGTATAGGATGGTATTGTCTGCATACATCTGGATGATGGAGCTAGTGGAGACAGAGGAGAGGTCATTGATGAAGGAGGACAAAAGGATAGGGCCAAGGATGGACTCTTGGGGGACCCCTGCAAGGATGGGGAGATGAGGTGACAAGGTGGAGCTCACCAGGACAGATTGTTGCCTGTCGGTGAGATAGAATCTGAACCAGCTGGTGGCGGAGATAGCCAGACCAACTGAGAGTAGCTTGTTCAGGAGCAGAGAGTGAGAGACCGAATCAAACACTTTGACCAGGTCAATGAATATCTCAGCAGTGATGATATAAGTTCCTGGAGGTGTTTACCACCCTGCTTTTGGTGGTTCCCTCTCTATATCTTGCTCTGGAGGATGCCACCATGTTGCTTGGTAAATGCCTGATAGTCTGCCAGTTATACCTTGAAAGGCTGATAAGATGTGCCCTCCTCTTTTGATACAGTCTTTTCATGCCTTCCAGCTCGAGACTGACTTAGTGGTCACCATGGCTGCCTGTGATCTGTCAGAGGCCCCTTCTCATATCAGCTCTCTACTGTCTGACAAGGAGACTAGGAAAATTGATGCTATGAGCAGACGGCACATGCCTCTGCCTCCTTGGGCCTTCATATTACAGACTTCGAGGCATACATAATTAAATATCAGAATAGCTTGTGGAAGTCCCTGTCAGTTCTCACTGACAAACTGTTGGATGGTGTTTTTAAAAGTGAGGTGCACTAGACTGTTTCCAGTGATCTGGACAAGGGGAAACATCTGCTTCGTTCCACCCATGCTGCTGCCTCTGGCATTTCTCTGAGGTGTTATTCCTCACTGAGGGTTGCTGGCTTTGCCCTCTGATGTGCAACATTTGGTCCTCAGCTCCTACTTCTTTGGCCAGTAACTGTTTGGCCATGACATGGAACTTGTCCTTTAGGACCTGCAGCTCTCTCACATGACGCTGTGGTCCCTGAAATCCCTTGCTCCTCTTCCTATGCAGGATGTTTGATTTCCTCCTGGTGGCCTGTTCAGAGGTGTTGGCCCTTGTGTCCTCCCCCCACTGCTGGCCCTTCTGGTGCCCATTCCAAGATCCCTCGAGGTGCTGGTGCTGGCAGGGTTCCTGCCTCCCTGAACCTCCTAGGTTTTCCTGTGGCCCTCTCCCCTCTCCCCTTATTCTTTGTTTTTTGTTATGGATGGGGACTTGGGCATTAGTGCCAGCTCCTATTTAGTGTTGTGGTGTGCCCCAGGTTGGTAGGCGCCATCTCTTTTTGTCCAGATGATGTAGTCTGGACTGGATTGCATCCCTTTTGTTTTTTTCTTCAAAAGCTTGGTGAGGAGCTTCTTCATTCTATCCATGGCTGCTGTGACTGTGCTGTGCCCTCCTGTCATTTCTTGTTACCCTATGGCACTTACATTCTGTGGCCTTCTTGGGCTTCCATACTCTCTACGACAGAGCCTATTGCTCCATTTCCCTAGGCTTTCCACCCACAGTCCTTCAGGTACTGCTTGGTATCCATTTCAAAGGTTGGACTCATTTCAAAGGTTGGACTCTGTGTGGAGGAGATACCCTCAAAGAAGATCAATTAATTACGTACCATAACAGTAGATCTTTGAGAGACTCTCCTCCATAGAGCCACAGTTAACCCTTTCACTTGCCTCCTTTTCTGTGTGTTGCAGGTGACGTGCTGTGATGGTCTTGCTGTCTACTGCTCTCTGTGTATTCAATGTTCTGTCTGAGTCACCTGACATTGTAATTTTTCATTATCATTGCCTCTCCCATGTGCCGGGTTCCTTGGTGTTAGCCGGAATGTCATGTCAAGTTATATGAGTTTATCTCTGGCTAAGAAACTACTGAAGAGAGGAGGGTCTACCCACATTACATAGGCGACGGTGCCATAAGTCAGCGTGGGCAGCCCCAGATATCAGAATCTCTAAGTGGTCTTGACCCTAACGGCTTACAGTTCCAAAGATTTACTGTTATGGTAGGTAATTGACATTTCCTGTGTGAACCTTAGAATTCCACACTGAGGTCAGCTGAGGAGGGGGGAAAGCACTGTGTAGGTGACATGTTCTGCTCCCAGAAATGATACCTAACATTCACACTTCTCACTGCCAGATCACCAAGAAATGGCTTTGGTCTCTGCTGAGAATGTAGATCCTAGCCAGAGGAAAGGTGTGACCATGGCAACCGTGAGTGCTGGGATGGGGCATGAGGGTGACAGAGTTAAAAATAAAAAGTATAATTTCAACAAAAAGTAAAATAAAGACCACTTTAAAAACATACTTTTTTCTGATATGCACAGAAGTCTAATGTTTAAGCAACAGTGACTGAGTCGTAGCATTTGCTGACTGATAACCGGCTGGAGAGGCTGAGGGCCCTGAGGCAATGCTAGAAGGCTCTATACGATGTTCAGAAGATTTTTCTTACAGGCACAGCATGGGAGAAACTTATGAAAATAGAGCCTTAATCCTGCTGGCCATTGATCTGCACAGAGGTACTCTGTTCAGAGGTCGTTATTATTATATACTGTAATGCAACGCATTTGAACAAAAATGTCACATTTTTATGTAATTTCCCTTGTCTACCTTACTTGTCAGTTACAGCCTATGAAATTGTAGGGATCTCCATCCAACATTTTAACTGGTTTATAATCAACTGACTTGAGCTCTTCTCATGATCCCATGCTGCAAAAAGCAACTACTTCTGCAAAATACAGAATACCATTTCCCCTTTCATTAACATACTGACATTGCATAGCCAGAATAAGAATGAGATCCTTCTTTCCCCAGCTGTGTAGACCGCTGTTATGTGTAATCCCCCCTACAGATGGGGGTTCCTAAAAGCCTCCTAGAAGCTTACTTAAGTGTTTCCCTTGCCTGCTGGCATTCGGCATTTAAGTCATTAGAATGGCACTGTGAGTGCTAGTAGAGCCTCCACATACTGTCTCTTTAAGAGCTGTCTGCTTGCAGACCTAGCTAATGCTTTTCCCAGGGAGCTGGTGTTTCCCTGCTCGAATCCCGCCTGAACTGCAGAGTAATCGCTCCATTTTGTGGTCGCTGAAGGCGCAAAGGGAGCCTATCTGAAAGATATAACTGTTAGCCTGTAATCAGTTAAAGCCTTAGTAATATTGTAGTTTGTCTAACCTGCCTTTATTGCAGATGGGACTTTGTGTGTGTTGCCCCTCCATTTTGGACCTAAACTGCTGTGCTGGGCCAATGGGGTATAAGGAGCCATAAAATGGAGACTGTTTTGGACCAACCATAATTCGAACTCTCCTGGGAGCCGGCTTACAAAGGGAATGCATAGCTAGTAGTTCTGGGAAGTGTAGTCTTGGACCTTGGCGCCTTTTTGCACCAACTGAGAGAGCTTTGAAATGATTGGCAGTGAGTCCACAAACTGGACCGGGTGGCGCCCGATGGGAAACATAGAATTTGATGGCAGATAAGGACCGCTTGGCCCACCCAGTCTGCCCATTTCCCTACTTAATGAATAAGCTGCAGATTCTAGTTAATCAACAGCTTACTTCCTCCTGCCCCCCACTAGAATTGCCTTATGCCTGTTCCATGCATTCTTGAATTCTCCCACTGTTCCTGACTCCACAACCTCCTCAGGAAGGCTGTTCCATGCATCCACAACTCTCTCTGTGAAAAAATACTTTCTAACATTACCGGTGAGCCGTCCTCTATCTTCAAATTGTGCCCCTTGTTCTTGCACATCTCTTCTTCTGAAAGATACTACCCTCTTGTACCTTGTTAATTCCCTCAAGGTACTTGAAAGTTTCTATCTTGTCCCTCCTCTCCCTCCTTTCCTCAAGGGTATACATATTAAGCTGCTTTAGTCTCTCCTCGTATGTCTTCTGGTGCAGACCTTGCACCATTGTAGTTGCCCTTCTCTGAACAGCCTCCACTCTGTCTATGTCTTTGCGGAGATGGAGTTTCCAGAATTGCATGCAGTACTCTAGATGGGGTCTCACTAACTGTCTGTAGAGAGGGATAACAACTTCCTGTTTTCTACTGTTGATGCCCCTCCCTCTGCATCCCAGCATCCCTCCAGCCCTCCATACTGCCTTCTCACATTGCTTGCCCACCTTTAGGCCATCTGATATAGTTACTTGTAGGTCTCTTTCAATTTTTGTTGTTGTTATTAACTCACCCCCCATTTTGTACTCTTCCCCTGGGTTTTTGTTTCCCAAATGCATTACCTTGCACTTCTTTGCATTGATTCTGAGCTGCCATGTATTTGACCATTCCTCCAACCTTGCCAAGTCCCTTTTCATTCTTTCCACTCCACCTTGTGTATCTGCCCTGTTGCAGATCTTTGTGTCATCTGCAAAGAGGCATACCTTTCCTTCCAGGTGCTCTCCAGTGTCACTTATAAATGCTCTGCCTTGTGACTGGGATGTCAGATCAGTTGTGACCGTGAGGAGAGAAGGAGCTCTGGGCTTCTGCGTTGTGTAGTTTCGGGCGGGAAGCGCGTGAGAGGCCCTGAAGCGGGTTGGTTGCCGTTGCAAGCTCGAATCGGACTGAATCCGAGGTGACTGAAAGGATGGAAGGCTGAAAAGTGGAAACCAGGCTCACCCTGTAGAAGACTGGAGAAATTGCTGAATCGCGTTCAGTCTGTGAGGAAATGAAGCTGCTGTGTGAACTCCCGGGAATATGCAGTAAGTGCGATCGGGACCTAGGAATGGCTGCCTGGTATAGTAATTTCCTTTACATATAAATGTGTTGAATGCTTGTGAGGGATAGTTATTCCGGTCCTCTTGTCACCGTGCGGTGTAAGCTGAAAGTCGAACTAAATGTATTCGGACTAAATCCGTCTCCTAGTCAAAGCAGTTGGACCTGACCACTAGAATCTCATCTCCATGCCTTGTTTGTCTGACAATCCAGAACAATGATCTGCATCAGGTTCAAAGCTTGGGGTATTGTGAGTACAAATCAGGGCTTTCCGCTGCGACCTGTTACCAATCACCAGTGTTTCATCTGATTTTCTTTATTTCGTTTCTTCAAGGACTGAGCCATCCGCCTCCGGATTACAATTGGGTGTTGTGCATATCTTTTTCCTACAGGGCCCTATCCATCTGCACCTGTCGGCCAACCCCAGGCAACGGACCTGGCTAGCTCCCCCCAACCTGGGTACCCAGAGTGTGACTTTTAAGACGCTGTATGAGTGCACAGTACTGTGATTTAATTCTGCCAATCCGCTTGATCTCCCCCTCCTGTGTTTCACTCCCCCTAAATAAATCAGATTTGATGTTGTTGACTTTAAACTGTCTTAAGTGTCAGTATCTGTACAGCAGGCATTGCATTGGTTTGTGAATGTTGATCAACCTTATTTTACAGGGGGTCCTCAGAGATGAACTTCAGAATCGGTCTCGAGGGTAAGTGGTACCTTATGATTGAACCGTGTGTAGATGTGGGGCATTGGTACTGTAATTCTTGTGCGTTGTGTGGATCATTAGAGGGATTAGAAGGGGGTCTCTGTGTCCCAGAGGGCTGTGACCAAACTGGACCAACCATCACAAACCCTGACCTCCGGGTGGAGGCACCTGCCATAGAACCTAGGCCCCTCAACCTGTTGGTAGTCCAGCAGGCAGGGGTAGTAGCCCTTGGGATAGCGCCACCTGGCGGATGCATCTTGGAGGCACCACTGGGATTAGCGTCCTCTAGTGGCCACGTGAAGGAATTACCCCATTATGTTTAACTTAAAGGAAAAAATGGAGGGGAGTACCACGCCCAAGTTAAAACTTGACCCCCTTAAGTTGATGGAGCACAAATTGATGGGGTGGTGTGAAGCTGAGGAAGTGGACTCCCAAAAGGCTGTTCTATTGCTGGATGTCCCCTTGGGGATTAAAAATGCTGACATTGTGTCCACTGTAGAACATGTTAAGTGTATGGGCAAAGTTGAAGTAAAGGGGCGATATGCTGACTTACTTGAACAAACACTGCAAGTGCTACTTTCATGCAGTTCCCTGATAGACCCTGAGAAGGTGCCCCCTGTGATTTTGCCCGAAGGTGCCCAGAAGGGATGGAGGGTGATTCATATACGTAGTGGTCTGGCCACCCCGGGTGGGTCCTCTAGTACCAATAGCTTTAAAGAAAAACTGCTTAAGTTGTTAGCCTCAGAGAGGAGAACTGCTCAGGAACTGGTAAAGGTGTTAGACCTCTCAGGTGACCACACGTCCTGCATTCCCCAGGTACATCTCCTGGGTCCCCCAAGAGCTCCATACTAGCCACACCTCCTATGGTAATTCCCCCCATTCAACTGGATTCCTATCGGAGGTTGAGACTTTTCTCCGGTACTGTCCCAGTGCCTTCGAGGGAAAATGATTTGGAGACCTGGATGGACTATGCTACCCCTTTAGTACAAGAGTGGCAGTGTTCCGAGGGGGAAAAGAGGAAGCGTTTGATGGAAAGTTTGAGAGGTCCTGCCGTGGAAGCCAGTCGATTCCTACATGCTACTAGTCCGGAGGCCACTACAGCAGGATATCTTTACGCCTTAGAGGAAGTATTTGGTAGCACAGAAACCGGAGATGATTTATTATGGAAATTCAAGTCAGCTAAACAGTGGAGAAATGAGAAATTGTCTGCTTTTGTTACCAGAATAGAAAGGGCTTTGCAGAAGGCCCACCGAAAAGGGGGAGTGCCTGCCCAAGCATTAAACCTGATCAGATTAGGCCACATATTGAAGTCAGAAAGATTTTCAAGCATAGTACTACTGAAGCTCAAGTTGCAAGACAGAAGGGCCAGCCCTCCAGAGTACTGCCATTTGATAAGAGAGATCCGTGAGATTGAAACTGATGAAGAGAGCTGGGAACCCTATGCTGGGGCTGTGAACCCTTGTCAGACCCCTGAAAAAAGTGAGCCAGATGAGGCTCAACAGTTGAGAGGTTTAATTAAGGAATTGACTGAGGCATACAGAGAACCAGATCTGTATCAGGCTCCCCCTGAGCCTAAAAGTGGAGTGGGAGTGAATGTTGTTTCCCCTGAGACCCAGATTGAGGGTAACCTGAGAGCAGAAATAAGGGACTTAAGAGAGATGGTGGGGGAGCTGCAAAGGGCTGCCTTCATCCCCAATAGAAGTGGAGATCCAGAAGCCCAATGGTACAAACCCCCAGTTCAAGAAGAGCCCCGCAGAGCTCCAGAGGTGCCCCAACAGAAAAGGGACCCCCTTCCTTCCAAGAACACTAGAGACATTAAGTTCTGCTACCATTGTGGGGAAGATGGACATTTTCAGTCTGCTTGTTGCCTGCCAGAGAACTTGAGAAAAGTTACCAACAGGTTAATGGCCTGGCATCGCAAAACCTATGCCCGGTCACCAGGGGGAGCCACCCGGAAAAGTTTTGCCACCAGGGCCAATGCCCGATCGACATCCCAATCAATGCCAACAGAATGGTCCGAAGTGGTGGGTCCCTCCATGGAGACTACTGTGAAAGTGAATGGAGTACCCACAAGAGCTGTGTTAGACAGGGGCTCCCAAGTGACAATTATCTTCTAGGACTGGTATCAGAAGCATTTGTCTAATGTGCCCCTGCAACCATTGGAAGGACTAGATGTTTGGGGTTTGAGTGAAAAGGCTTACCTCTACTCTGGCTATATCCAAATTTGGTTGTCCTTTCCCACCTCTGTGGCTGGAGTGGCAGAGTAAGTGGAGACCTTGTCCTTAGTGTGTCCCCCTACTGGACTGTATGATGGGGTTCTGTTACTGACTGGGACTAATGCACATATGTTTGGGCGGCTGGCATAGTTGTGTTATGAAGAACAGGGGTCCCGGACTGGTAGAGCTCTAAGAATTCCGGCCTTGATTCGCAGGGCCTATGATGCCCAGAAGGATGCTGACAGAATGGAGCCAGAAGAACCGGTTGGAGTTGTCTGGAAAAAGGATCCTGAGTCTCTGATTTTGGCACCAAATACCCAATGTATCCTACAAGGAGAGGTTCATCTGAAAAAGGATGTCAAGAATAAAATATTAATGCTGGATGCACCAGGAGATGGAAAATTGCCCAAGGAGCTGCTGGTTAAGCCAAGTATTTGGCCTGCTAGAGCCCATGCTTTTGCCAGAAGAGTAATGGTTCAAGTTCATAACGTGTCTGACAGGGAGATTCGAGTAAACAAAGGTTGCACCCTGGCTAATGTGCATTGTGCAGATACTGCTGTGCTACCCAGTAACAAGAGTTTGGGAAAGAGTGATAGAGTAACGCCTGACTTGTTTTGATTTCGGTGACTCCCCGTTGCCAGCTGAATGGAAAGTGAGAGTCAGTAAGAAGCTTGCCCAGAGGGACCAGGTGTTTTCTTTGAAGGAGTGGGACATAGGCTGTGTACAGGGGGCTGAGCACCATATCCAGCTGCATGATGATAGGCCATTTCATGAGAGGTCTCGATGCCTGGCACCTGCTGACATAGACGATGTGAGATGACACCTGCAAGAGATGCTAGCTGCTGGTGTAATACAAGAATCCAGAAGCCCATATGCTTCCCCCCATTGTGGTAGTGACGAAAAAGAACTGGACAGTAAGGATGTGCGTAGATTATTGCACCTTAAACCGGCAGACTATCCCTGATCAGTATACAATACCACGCATTCAAGATGCTTTGGACTGCCTGAATGGTAGCAAGTGGTTTTCTGTGCTGGATCTTCGCAGCGGGTACTACCAGATCCTGATGGCCTCAGAAGATCGTGAGAAGATGGCCTTTATCTGCCCGCTGGATTTCTGTGAGTTCATGAGGTTGCCTCAAGGGATTTCTGGTGCCCCAGCCACTTTTCAACGTTTGATGGAATGTGCAGTGGGGGACATGACTCTATTAGAGTGCCTGGTGTATTTGGGTGATGTTATTGTGTTTGGCAGCTCGCTGGAGGAACATGAGGGCAGATTGTTCAAGGTGTTGGACCGACTGGAAGACTTTGGCCTGAAGTTGTCCATCGATAAGTGTCAATTCTTCCAAATATCCGTAAAGTATATGGGACACACAGTTTCCACTGAAGGGATAGAGGCAGACCCGAGTAAAGTTGAGGCCCTGACCACCTGGCCACAACCCCACAATCTAAAAGAACTGCAAAGATTCCTGGATTTCTGTGGTTACTATCGGCGTTTCATCAAGGACTATTCAAGAGTGATCCGCCCTTTACTTAATCTTACTCAAGGGTACCCTCCAACCTACAAAAAATGCAAAAAGTCAACGTCCCCTGAGACTGAGAGAGTGTATTTCCGTCCAAATGAAGTATTTGGGGCCCGCTGGACACCTGATTGTGAGACTGCTTTTCATGAGATTACATATCAACTTACCCACGCTCCTGTATTGGCCTATGCAGATCCAACAAAACATTATGTCCTACACACTGATGCTAGCTTGCAAGGGTTGGGGGCTGTGTTGTACCAGGAACAAGAGAATGGTCTGAGACCCGTGGCTTTTGCCAGCAGAAGCCTGACCCCTTCCAAAAAGAACTAGTTAGAATTCTTAGCTCTGAAGTGGGCTATTGTGGACCAGTTCCACAAATACTTGTATGGGGCTAAGGTACTGGTAAAAACTGACAACACTCCCTTGACTTATGTTCAGAATTCAGCTAAGCTGGATGCCACTGGCCACAGGTGGCTCTCTGCATTGTCCACATACAATTATGTTGTCGAATACAGAGCTGGCCTGAACCACGTAGGTGCTGATGCTCTCTCCTGGAGGCCTACTCCTCGAAATGACTGGGTCAGACTGTCAGAACCTGATATTCGAGCACTCTGCCAGAAGTTTGACCGAGAGGAGCCAGCGGTCCCAGACCCAGTGAACTGTTTGGATTTTTTGGGGCCCTCTGAGAATTGCATACCTGCTGCTTAGTGCCACTTCTCTGTCTTTGACATTGGTGCTTTGCCTCAATTTGACAATGACAGTATTAAGTGGGCTCAATCCTGAGATCAAATCCACTTTAGAAGCTCTCCACGCAGGGCAAGATGTGTCCAAATTATGTTCCACTGATTTGAGGACTGCATTGTTATACAAGGAAGGTCTTAAGTTGAAACTGATCAATAGACTGTTATATAGAGAAACAGTAGTCAGAGGGGGACAAATAGACAAGCAATAGCTAATTTTGCCCACTGCCTTTCGAGACTTGTGCTGAGATCCCTACATAACCACACGGGACACCTTGGTATAGACAGGACACTTGACTTGGTAAGATCCAGATTTTATTGGCCTAAAATGGGAGCTGATGTCGAACAATACATTAGAACTTGTAGTTGCTGCTTACATAGGAAAGCTTTGCAACAGAGGGCTGCCCCTCTTGTTAACATCATCACCAGTGCCCCCATGGAACTGGTCTGTATTGACTTTCTGAGTTTGGAGCCAGATCAAAGAAATATTAGTAATATGCTGGTGGTCACTGACCATTTCACCAGATATGCCCAAGCTTTTCCCACCAGGGACCAGAAGGCCTCAACTGTGGCCAAGGTGCTTATGGAAAACTTCTTTGTTCACTATGGGGCACCACAAAGAATCCATTCTGATCAAGGGAGTTATTTTGAGAGTCGTCTGATCAAGAAGATGCTTTCTCTGTGGGGAGTGTGAAAGTCCAGAACCACCCCTTACCACCTCCACAGCCTGAACGTTTGAACTGCACTCTGCTAGATATGCTGGGCTCCCTCCACCCTAAGGACAAACCTAGATGGAGCCAACAAATCAGCACCTTGTACATGCCTACAGCTGCACCAAAAGTGATGCCACTGGGTTCTCCCCCTACCATCTGATGTTTGGAAGAGAAGCTCGACTGCCGGTAGATGTATGTTTTGGAGTTTCCCCTGATGGGGTTCGAGCCAAAAATCATTTCCAGTATGTGCAAAAGTTAAAGGCCCAATTAAATCATATATATCAATTGGCTCAAACCATGGCTGCCAAAAGAAATCTGGCCAACAAGGAAAGGTATGGCAAAAAAGGGAAAGCACTGGAACTCCAGGAGGGGGATCGGGTGCTGCTACGAAATCTGGGACTGCATGGCAAACATAAGATTGCTGATAGGTGGCATCATCTCCCCCACATCATGGTAGGCAAGCTAGATGATTTGCCTGTATACAAAATAAGACCCAAAAATAATTCAAAAGAAGTGAAAACCATGCATAGAAACCATTTACTGCCCATTAGCCAAATCTTGATTGAGTGTGAGCCTCCAGAAAATGCTCCCTCTGGACCAGTGACTAGAGCTGCTACAAAGCGAAAACAAAGAAAGTCTGCACCTGCCAATGTTGAGTTACAGTGTTCCCCACCAATAACCCCAGTTGAACAGGACTGTCTGTCCATGTCAGAGGAGAGTGAATGCGGCCTTGAATACTACCCTTCTTATGAACTGAGTCAGTTGTTTCAGGGCAATCCCCTAGTAAATTCTGGAGCTGAAGCTGGGCCTTCTGGACTGTCTAAGGCCCCAGCTTTGTCCCTGGAGCCACTACTCCCCGAAAGTGAAGTGCCAAGTATTGAGTCGGATGACCTAGAATCACTGTGCATAGTGGAATTGTATGAGCTGCCCGAGGAGGAAAATGTTGAACCGGAACAGCCTGCTGATATACCAGAACAAGAGGAGTATTTTGAGTGCCCGGATGATTCACTGGCAATGTCACGAAACTCCTCCTGTGAACCAAGTGTTGTGGACTCTGAGCTTGCCGCTCATGGAGCTGAAAGTGCCCCAAGATCTAGCCCCTCTACCCCACTGGCAGTCCCCCTGACGAATGAAGACACTGCTGAAGGTGGGAATCAAAACACAGAGACTGTCACGGTTCCCCCTAGAAGGACTGGTTGAGCTGTGAAGCCTGTGGTATGTTTAAGCTATGAGTCCCTTGGCAGACCCATGGACCTGCCTCTTAATGTGGTCCATAAAGAAGTGTATGTGACCCCGAGCTCATTGCCCAAACTAAGCCTGGGAGATAATTCCAGATTACTTGTGTTGCCCTCTGAGTATGGTGCCCCTGGCCCGTCCAGCCCCAAGGTAGCTGATAGGGAAGGGCCCCCTCTTTTCTAGTTTCATGTACAGGAAGTGATAACCCAATGCGAAATGTAATTGTATATGTAATATGGTAACCTGTGAAATACAGAATAACTGCATATGACCAAGGGTTAATGTGTGACACGATTTAAAGGATGCAAATCTAACTGTTAGTGATGTAAATATATTTAGTGATCACTTTAAAATGTTATAAGGGTATCTACTTGACGTGGACACCAAGTTCTTTTCAGGCTAGAAAGGGTTTAACCCCCCTACGAATGGGGTTTCCTAAAAGCCTCCTAGGAGCTTGGTTAAGTGTTTCCCTTGCCTGCTGGCGTTCGGCATTTAAGCCATTAGAATGGCACTATGAGTGCTAGTAGAGCCTCCACATACTGTCTCTTTAAAAGCTGTCTGCTTGCAGACCTAGCTAATGCTTTTCCCAGGGGGCTCGTGTTTCCCTGCTCGAATCCCACCTGAACTGCAGAGTAATGGCTCCATTTTGCGGTCGCTGAAGGCGCAAAGGGAGCATAACCTGCCTTTGTTGCAGATGGGACTTTTTGTGTGTTGCCCCTCCATTTTGGACCTAAACTGCTGTGCTGGGCCAATGGGGTAAAGGGAGCCATAAAATGGAGACTGTTTTGGAACAACCGTAATTCGAACTCTCCTGGGAGCCGGCTTACAAAGGGAATGCATAGCTAGTAGTTCTGGGAAGTGTAGTCTTGGACCTTGGCGCCTTTTTGCACCGAGAGAGCTTTGAAATGATTGACAGTGAGTCCACCAACTGGACCGGGCAATGCCCAACGGGAATGCTCTGCCTTGCGACTGGGAGGTCAGATCAGTTGTGACCGTGAGGAGAGAAGGAGCTCTGGGCTTCTGCGTTGTGTAGTTTCACACGGGAAGGGCGTGAGAGACCCTGAAGTGGGTCGGTTGCCGCTGCAAGCTCGAATCAGACTGAATCCAAGGTGACTGAAAGGAAGGAAAGCTGAAAAGTGGAAACCAGGCTCACCCTGTAGAAGACTGGAGATATTGCTGATTCGCGCTCGGTCTGTGAGGAACTGAAGCTGCTGTGTAAACTCCCAGGTATCTGCAGTAAATGCGATCGGGACCAAGGAGCGGCTGCCTGGTATAGTAATTTCCTTTACATATAAATGTGTTGAATGCTTGTGAGGGATAGCTATTCCGGTCCTCTTGTCACCATGCAGTGTAAGCTGAAAGCCAAACTGGATGTATTCGGACTAAATCCGCCTGCTAGTCAAAGCAGTTGGGCCTGGCCAGTAGAATCTCATCTCCATGCCTGGTTTGTCTGGCAATCCAGAACAACGATCTGCATCAGGTTCTCAGATTGGGGTAGTGTGAGTACAAATCAGGTCTTTCCCCTGCGACCTGTTACCAATCACAAGTGTTGCATCTGATTTTCTTTATTTTGTTTCTTCAAATACTGAGCCATCCGGCTCTGGATTACAATTGAGTGTTGTGCATATCTTTTTCCTACAGGGCCCTATCCATCTGCACCTGCCGGCCAACCCCAGGCAGCGGACCTGGCTAGCCCCAACCTGGGTACCGAGGTGTGACTTTTAAGTCCCTGTATGAGTGCAAAGTACTGTGATTTAATTCTGCCAATCAGCTTGATCTCCCCATCCCGTGTTTCACTCCCCCTAAATAAATCAGATTTGATGTTATTGACTTTAAACTGTCTGAAGTATCAGTATCTATATAGCAGGCATTGCATTGGTTTGTGTATGTTGATCAACCTTATTTTACAGGGGATCCTCAGAGACGAACTTCAGAATGTGTCTCGAGAGTAAGTGGTACCTTATGATTGAACCGTGTGTAGATGTGGGGCATTGGTACTGTAATTCTTGTGCGTTGTGTGTATCATTTGAGGGATTAGAAGGGAGTCTCAGTGTCCCAGAGGGCTGTGACCAAACTGGACCAACCATCACAAACCCTGACCTCTGGGTGGAGGCACCCGCCATAGAACCTAGGCTCCTCAACCTGTTGGTAGTCCCTGGGATAGCGCCACCTGGAGGTTACATGCGCATGAGAAGAAATGAGCTGAAACAAAAGCACCAATGTTCGAAAACAGAATTACACACATTTTAAGTAGCACCATGTTTTTCATTTCATATTTATTTTATACTAAAAGGCCTGTGGGCAGTGTTGCCCATTTTCATAGGTGTCCAGTTATAAACATACAAACCATACTTACAGAGCTTATAATACAAGACAGTTAATAAACAAATCAAACACTGAATATACAAAAATATGAAATCAGCTAAAACAACTGCAAATATTATTAGTTGACGAATATTTTTTGAGAAATCTCTTGAAGACTGACAACTTAGGGCAACAGACAGTGTAGCTTGGTAACTTATTATATGGTTTAGTAGCCATAAAATTTAGTGAATATTGAGCAAATAAAGTGTGAAAAAAGGTGTCTTGGAAAGAATTTCTGCTCTGTGTTCTTGTATGAACAGTGCTGGTATATTTTGGGAATAATCTAACAATAGTATCGGGTAATAAACCCAACTGAATTTTACGCAAAAAAAGAAATGATCTGAAATGGAAGGTTCCAACCAAAGTTAAACAATCAAAGAATTATAAAGGTGGCAATGATATGTCTGTCTAGATAATCCGGTGGCAAAACAAATAATATTAGTAAATGTAAATCGGAGTTTTGAAAACATTTTTTCAGTGGAGTATGAATATATTATAGAACTATAATCTGTAATTGGTAATAACAAACTGAGCGTGAGAATTGACCTAGTTTCTAATGTAAGATTTTTAATACTCTATAGTAAATAAAGTCTCTTGTGAAGTCTGCTAACTAGTTTAGTAATATGTTGTTCATAAGTGAGATGATGATCAAGGGTTAAGCCAAGATATTTAAATACCGAAATCTTTTCAATGATATTCCCAGTATTACCTCGAAGTAAAAATTCTGTAATCAGCACTTTCATAGAACTAGAGAAAACCATAATTTTTTTTTTGGGGAATTTAGAACCTATTTATTTATTTATTTATTTAGTTTTTGTTGACTTGGTAAGTGCACTAGACAAATTCTGCCTATTTTCAGGCACGACACAGGGGAGGGGGATTTAGATAAATGCCAACTGACCTTGAACCAGATTAAGCTGTTGGTGGTATTTTTTAATGAATGGGAAGTTTGGCCAGGGCACCGGGGAAATTCCCCTACTCTTCCTGTAGGGGGAACCTCTGGCCTGAGAGATGGCCACTTCCAGCGATCCTCCTGAGGAGATGGACGTCTCTGGTTTGGGGGAGCAAGCCTTCTCTCCTACCTCCGTATCTCTAGAGGCTCAGCATGATTTAGTGCATATTTCAGAAGTGCAGAAGACTGGAACTGAAACTTCAGAAGTATTTCATTCCACTGAAGATTTAAGCCATTCTGGCAAGATTTCGGGGACTGTACGTGAGCAGCATGTTCTCCCCAAGACCGAATCTGAAGCTTCTTTAATTCATCAACTTGCTTTTGAGAAAATTCGTCTTGGGGAGCTGGAACGGGATTTACAGGAGCAAATTTCAAGGTTGCAAGCTGGAGCTCCGGAAGTCACTCCCTTGACAGGGCCGGGTGATGGCGTTCGTGACGCAGCAGCATCAAAGACACTGGCCCAGGCGGGGCTAGGTGAGTCACTCTCTCAAATTGTTTCACCTACTGTTGCTCCTGATTCTGTTGTTGGTTTGGCTGGCATTTTAACCGCTACTCTTGGCAGGTGCCTACAGCCGACTGCAATATTTTCTCCGGCTATGTTGAAGTCCGGGCCTGAGGAGAACATCCCTTGGTGCCCGTCAGTTCAATTTGACAGTGGTCCTTTTTTTTTTACATCTCCTCCCATTCAGGAACCTCTGTCTAGGAACACAGGGTTTGTGCTGAAACATATTTATGTTGGCAGCCCGATGGGGGTGCCTTCCTTTGCCAACCCTGCTCCAGTGATTTATCAGCGCTCTCCTAATGTCCAGGAGGGCGCGACAGTCTTTTCATTCAGCTCTAAAGAGGGCGGCTTGGCTTCTGGGTCAAAAAATGATATGAAGGGGTGCAGGACTGCCGTGACTCTAGCTAAAAGGCATATTTCTTTGGCCCCTGACCCTGATCATGGTAAAGCTTTGTCTACTTTGATTGCTCCCAATGCCTCAGCTGGGAAAACAACTGCTGCTTTGTTACAAACTGCCTTTGCACTAGATGAGGGCAAACTCCCCCTGATTGAACCTTGGCCCCCACAAAAGGCTCTCAGTGAGGCAGGTTGTAAGCTTTTCCCTGATGGTATCTGGCTTCCTGACCCAGAGTGGTACCCGATATTGAATTTTTCGCAGGCTTTTCCTGCATGGCATCCTGGGGGACTCTCCAAATCACTTCCTGACTCTCTGCTTATGGCGGAATTACCATCTGATACTAAGGCTACAGGTACTGGGGAGGCTTCTTGCCCTCCGTCCCCTGTCGGGGGTCGGCTGGGAACTTCTTCAACTGGCTTACCTATAAATTTGGAGGCATGCAGGGGTAGTACTGTTATCCTGGATGAATCTCCCAAGACCCCCCAACCTCAGAAACCTCTTGTCTGATTTGTTTGCTAGAATAAAAAATGCAGCTGCCCCTGAAGGAATGTGATGCGGATCTACTACAAAGGGGTCTTGAGCACCAGCCAGACAGGCATTTTGTGGGAAAGTATTTGCTGAAGGACTTCCTTCATTTCTCCCCACGTGAGGTTTTCGCCTTCATCAATATCAGTGGGGAGAACAATTATGATATTAGTTTTCGCATCCATTATGCTCTGGACCTCTTTTGGAAGAGGTACAATCAGGTGAATTTCTTACCCATGTGGACCCCTTTTTGGTTATTCCCCTGACCGAACCATTGATTAAATGTGTTACCATCATGTTTCCGAATGAGAAAGTCCATGTGGATGATATTACCTATTGACTATGTGACATTTTAAGTGACTCTGCGGCAGTACTGGACTCTGAACTATTCTGGACTGGTGGTTGGAAGTACAAGGTCAAACTTTGGCAGTCAGATTCAGGGATCTCTCATTTTCCCAACTACTTCATGTTGGGCAGGGACCGGGGAGGGTGCTTCTACACCAGGCAGCCCCGGGAATACTACAAGTGTTGTTCCATGACTCACATCTCCAGTTTCTGTGATAAACCATGCTGTGATAATTGTGGTGATATAGGGCACATTGCATTGCAATGCACCTCCCAAACAGAATGTGATTTGTGCGATGAGATTGGCCACGTTTTTAGTGAATGCCCTTGGGCAGCTAAGAACAAGGCCTCATGTGTGAGCCCGGTTGTTTTAATCCAGCATGTGCAGGATTTGGTGCCCCGTTCAGGGTCTGACCCGCCTCCCCCTCAGATTCCTATTCTCCCCCCTTCTGTTTCCCTACTCCAGGTTTCTGTGCCCCCCCCCCTTCGGAACTTCCCTTAGCAGTAACTGTTTTTCCTCCCCCTTCACCTCCTGGAACAGAATCCTCTGGAGTGGTACCTCTGGTCCCAGTCTGTTATAGCTACTCCAATCCCTTGGTTGTTTCTGCTGAGGTCCTAGCACCTCTTCCTAGACGTTGTTCTAGGATTATGAAGGCCAAACCTGCTACACCTCAGGGCTACATTTAATCGATTAACCCCTTTGAGGTTTTGGCCTCTAAAGATGGAGCTTCTGATATGGACCAGTTGAAGTCGGCGACTCAGCCCCTTGTTGCCATTCATGCCCCTTCAACTCCTGAGTTGATTGGTTACAGGAATAAAAAGAACAACAACTGAAAAAGATAGCTTAAAGCTGCTATCCTGTTGAAGGTGGGATCGGTGAATATACATAGTTTATTAAACCCCTTAAAGCATCAGGCAGTTTTTGAATTTATCCTTGAGTCTGAGTTTGAAATCTGCTTTCTACAGGAAACATGGATGTTCTCCGAGGACCAGCTTGGATCCTCCAGGGGGAGTGAGTGTGGGGCCTTTCCTACTGGTCCTTTGGGCTGGACAGTGCAGATGAGGTGGCAGTTTTGTTTAATGGGCATCATTTCTCTCTAACTAAACTTACTGATTTATGTCCTAGAAGGGGTTTGATTTTGAATGGATTGTGGAATGACATGCATTTTCGTCTTATTAATATATACGACTCACAGTTGAAGGCTGAGAGGGGGAGATTCATACTACTTCCTGACATATACCTTCCCAAAAATTATTTTACCGACAGCAGAATCCCAACTCACACATTGCCCATAACCCCATACTCCCGACATAACATTTCCCAACATTTAGTGTGCAGATTTGCTGATTATAAGAGACAAACTGCATTTTAAATGTGAGACAAACAATGAGCAGCATTTATATAACTGGTCCCAGCAGCATTTATACCACATTAACAGCATTTGAAATCAGAGACAAACTGCATTTTAAATGTAAGACAAACAATGAGCAGCATTTATACAACATGAACTGCATTTGAAATCAGCATTTGTTTGCTAGCTGGAGATGAGAGAAAAGTGCAGCGTTGGGTCAGAACTGCATTGTGTCACCATCAGTAATCCACAAAATTAAAATCCATCAGTTCTATTTATTTAAAAAAATGTAAAGATTAAAAACAATATTTCTCTTAAATGATGAGGTTGTGAGCAATTCCACGAAGGAAGTCCATGCTTGACATCTGTTCCCTCTTGCTCAGCAAAATGTTAAGCTTTTCCTCTCACAAGGCAAATTTACGTTTAAGAGGAGATTGTGGCAGTCCTTTAGTTACTTTTTCAATTGTGGACTCTGTTGTCATCTGCTCTTTTCGTAGCTCAGACACAAAACGATTAAACCCTACGTGCGATGCACCAACAAGAGCCCCCAGCCATCTGTGCCATGCTTCTACCTTGCTTTGCGTACGTGGTATTTGAGTACATAATTGATCATGCACAGACCAGAATTGTGGAGGAAAAATAGGTGGGTTATGGATGGAAGTCTTATTTCTCATCTGTCTTCGCACATGACCCAGGATGTAATTTTCCTCAAACCATTCAGTGAGTGGTGCACTGCTGTCAGACATTATTTGTTTCAGCTGTGTAAAAACTATTTTGATCTCAGCAGGGTCTAAGAATGCAAGTGCCACAAGATGCCTTAATTTCAGGGCAAATTCAGGGTCTGCGCCATACTCTGTGGCTAGTCCTAAATTTTGAATTTTGTGCCACACTATTTGGCCAGGGTGAAACAAACATCCTTTATTAATGCTGTCTGGAAATTCCGACTTGCAAGCATTGACTGCCGCTTGCTCAATGTTGGTCATTATAAACTCTGGCGAAAGCGCTACACTTTCTTCATCAGCCAGGTCTTGTAAGTCGTGAAAAAGCCGTTGGTAACACTGCTAGGATTTGGACGACATTGTGGCATAGACTAGTGGCACAATATGGCTGTTTTCTGCAGTGCCAACAGTAGCATGGATTGAGTAGAGCTGCAGAAACATACTGGGCACAGTTCTGAAGATACCATCCATCAGCCAGTATTGTGCTTTGTGGAGATGACATATGTTTGTCTTGGTTGGGAAAATTATTAGTTTGTCTTCACCACATGTGGACTCTCGAGCTAGCCATGGCTGCCCGTTTACTAGCCGGAGCTCAGCAGGGACTCTAATTTCCTCCAGTATACGTGACTCTGCTGGAAGGTCGAGTCATCTTGCCCTCTTGAGTACCAGCTGCAGTGACTGCTTACAGGGCATGCTTTGTCTGACTTCCTCAGGCAAACTTGTTGTTAGAGCCTGAATTAGTTGGGCTGGGGTGTCATGGGTATCTAACGCTCTATGCTTCATTGATGCAATTGCACAAGCAATTGGTGCATCCGTTGCATCGGGAGCATGATTGTGCACTTGGTGATTTCTAAGGTGCTGCTCACCACCCACAAGAATGGTGGTGGCCCGACCAAGACACTTCAGAGACTTCTGACTTTGGCAGCACCAGTGAAATATATCACCGCGATTCCTTTCTTTAACAAGCAGGTAACCGCCAACACAGAGCTTATTATTACCTCGCTGGGACAGGACAATACTGCACACTTCGGCCATGATTGCACAAGGGGGGTGAGGCTAATAGATGCGGGCTATAAATGAGCTACCAATTAAACAAACTGCGTTTCCCTTGTTTGAAATTAAACACACTGCAGATGTGTTATGTGAGCGCCCTTTATTCTTGGTTACTTGATTACTGACACTTGCTCATGTGGAAACAGTGACTGCTCTTGATTCATGCAATTATTTTTTGTCCGCTGTATCGGTGATTTGATAATCAGGAAGAAGTACTGTCAGGAGAAAGCACAGTCGGGAGAATGAGTATGGGAAGTTTTTGTTCGGGAAGATGTAAGTCGGGAAAAGGTACCTATTTCTGAGAGGGTCTGTCTCCTCCATGCAATACAATCATACATGGTTACTTCGCACACATCCGCAATTCTGGGCCTAGTTTCACCTATATGAGGCATAAATATTTACACCACCATAGATCACATGTTTATTTCAACACTTTGCCACATTTTTCCTTTCATACTGAGCCTACTGAGTATTCAGACCATTTAATTTTGTTCATTGTTTTAGGTTGTACCCCAGGGGTGTCTGCCTGATCCAACCGTTGGAGGCTTAACACTTGAGTGATCCTCTGGTGAAGTCAGGGATCCTTGGACTGATTGCTGCTCGTTGCTCTGTCAGTTTCCTCTATTCTGATCTTGGGGAATGGTGGATGGATTCTAAAGCCGACTTCAAATCCTGGTTTCAGCAGTTTGGGAAAAAAAAACAGTGAATACTAAATTTTTGAAATATCTTTCTTTACACCAGCAGTTGTTTAAATTGTTCACGTTGGCTAACACTACAAAATTATTCTTCCCAAATTTACAATTTAAAAAAAGAAAGGCAGCTCTATCAATATGACAGGGCACCGTCCCTATAGACTATGCTACAGTCAGGAACTGAAAAAATCCCCAATTGGGGATCACTTTGCGGCCTGTAAAACCTTGAAGCATACGGTCTTGATGGATTCCTTGGAGAACCAACAAGGGCAGACGGTCCACTCCACTGCAGCCATTCATGAGATTATAGTATCCTTTCTTCACTCCCATAGTCCTCTAATTTTACCTTCGGATGAATCCATCCAATTATATTTGGATGCAGCCGACATCCCACTTATTTCTCCTGAGATCCCTGCTAATCAAGATCAAATTAGTTCTGAAGAAATTGAACAGATTATTGGAACTCAGGATAATGGTGTTTCGCCTGGTATAGATGGTCTGCCTTTTGAATTTTATAAAACCTTCTCCTCTGAAATCTTTTTATGTTTGGCATTGGTTTTTGAATATTTTTTACATCTCAGAAAATGCACCCTGCCTTTTTGAAAGGCTTACTGATATTTTTATTTAAATCTGATAACAAATCTCTCCTCCAAAATTTGAGACCAGTTACAATTTTAAAATCTGATTACAAGATTTTAGCCCAAGTACTTAATAATTGGTTGAAACATTATGCCACACTGGTGATATCTCCCTATCAGTTTTGTGGGTTACCCAACCACAAAATTCAACAGGCCGTTATGGTTATAAGGGATCTAATTGAATTTTATTGCTTAACGCTATGTCGGGCTTCCATCGATCAGGAAAAAGCCTTTGATCGATTGTATCCACCCTGTTTGTTCAGAGCTTAGAGCTAATGGAATCCCGGATTCTTTAACCCGTCAGATTCAGTTGTTATATTCCTCTACTATTGCCCACCCAGTTGTTCAGTGTCAAATCATTGACTGTTTTTTTGTCCCTACCGGTGTTCGACAAGGGTGTCCCTCAGCCCTCTTTGATATATATTTACTTTGGATCCCCTTTTAAGAAAATTGGCTATTTCTCCCTGTTGGTTGGGCATCACAGTACCTGGATCTGGAAGAGAATTACAGGTCCAGGCCTACACTGATGAAGTCTGTCTCTTCTTTACAGATACTGCCCACTTGTCTTTTATTTTGCAGGAATTTTTAGAATATTCTTTACTTTCCAATTCAAAATTAAATATTGTTAAGAGCAGGGGTCTGTTTCTTGGAGCAGGTTCTCCTCTCCCCATGTGTGTTAAGGGTATCCCCTTTTCTTCAGACCCCCCTTAAGATTCTGGACATTACCTTTGGGCCCCCCAAATTTGCCATTATTAAACTGGGAAGTGGGGTTGCAGAAAGCTGAATCTAAAGTTGTTAGTTGGAAACATTGGAAAATGTCTAAAGTAAAACGAGTTCAGATTATTAAACAATTTTTAGTTCCTATCTTACTTTATGTTGCAATGATCTATCCACCCCCAGGGCACCTGGATGTGAAATTATATAGCCTTTTTTTCCAGATGCTCTGGAGAAATAGATTGAACCCCATAAAATGGTGTTTTACCTACCTATCCAGAGAAAAGTGGGGTCTCGGGATGCTTGATCCTATCGTGTTTTTACGTACATTATTTATCTCCCAGACAGTGAAGGGTGTGTTAGTCTCATCTCAGGACCCCCACAATCACTGGACTCGACATATATTATCTCGATATTTGACAGCTTGGGGTGTGACCCCTCCTTGCCTGTCAGACTATCTACATGTGCCAGAATTCATTCGTCCAGTGGTTTCTAAATTGTATAAATGGGGTATCTCCAAACGGCTAATTATTCTGAATTCCGGTCGACGACTTTACAGTGCTATTATGGCTATGGTTTCACCTACTGAACCTGTTTTTAAGAATTGCTCTCCCCAAAATAATCAGTCGGTGCTGGTACAGCTACTTAACCTTAGAATTTCCGCTTTCATGTGGGAGTACTTGTGGTTCTCTGTTTATGGGAAAATCAATGTACGGGGCAATGCTAAACATAAGGTATTAGAGGAACATAATTGTCCTTATATGGACTGTATTAACTTAGAGGAAACTGCAGAGCATTATCTATTCAATTGTTCATATGTTAAACCTCTATGGTCCTACCTAGCCCGATCCTGGAACATACAGTGGCGTGAAAAAGTATTTGCCCCCTTCCTGATTTTCTCTATTATTGCATATTTGTCACACTGGATGTTTTCAGGTCTTTAGAGAAAATGTAATATTAGATAAAGGGAACCTGAGTGAACAAATAACACTTGTTTTTTTTTTTAATTTCACTTATTTAATGAAAAAAGTTAACCAACACCAACTGGCACTGTGTGAAAAGTAATTGCCCTACACTTAATAACTGGTTATGCCACATTTAGCTGCAATGACTGCAACCAAACACTTCCTATAATTCAATATCAGTCTTTCACATCGCTGTGGAGGAATTTTAACCCACTCTTCCTCGCAGAACTGCTTTAATTCAGTAACATTTGGTAGGTTTTCGAGCATGAACTGCTCGTTTCAGGTCCTGCCACAGCATCTCTATTGGGTTTAAGTCTGGACTTTGACTAGGCCACTCAAAACTTTAATTTTACTTCTTTTTAACCATTCTGATGTGGACTTGCTTTGCGTTTTGGATCATTGTCTTGCTGCATGACCAACTACGCTTCAGCTTCAGCTGACGGAAGGATGACTGGACATTCTCCTTAAGAATTTTCTGGTACAGAGCAGAATTCATGGTTCCTTTAATTATGGCAAGTCATCCAGGTCCTTAGGCAGCAAAGCATCCCCACACCATCACACTACCACCACCATGTTTGACTGTTGGTATGGTGTTCTTACTGTGGAATGCTGTGTTTGCTTTACACGAGACATTATGGATCCATGTTGTCCAAAAGTTCCACTTTGGACTCATCTGTCCATAGAACATTTTCCCAAAAGGCTTGTGGATCATCCAGGTGCTTCTTGGCAAATGAGAGACGAGCATTTATGTTCTTCTTGGTTAGCAGTGGTTTCCACCTTGCTACTCTTACATGAAGCCCATTTTTGCCCAGTCTCTTTCTGATTGTGGAGTCATGAACACTGACCTTAGCTGAGGCAAGAGAAGCCTGCAGTTCTTTGGATGTTGTTTTAGGATCCTTTGAGACTTCTTGGATGATTTTACACTCGCCCTTGGAGTAATTTTGGCAGGCCGCCCACTCCTGGGAAGGTTCACTACTGTTCCAAGTGTTCTCCATTTGGAGATTATGGCTCTCACTGTGGTTCGATGGAGTCCCAGAGCCTTAGAAATAGCTTTGTAACCCTTTCCAGACTGATAGAGGGCAACAAATTTTTTCTGATCTTTTCAGGAACTTCCTTTGATCATGGCATAATGTGCTTGTTGAATCTTTGTGCTGGCACGTGACTCTGATGGTAAGGGCCAAAATAAGTGAGGTTTATATTGAGCAGGGCTGGCTGTAATCAAGCCTGGCTGTGTTCAATCAGCTGACTCTAATTATCCCTTTAATTGGGTTGATTTAACTAGGGGCAATTACTTTTTCACACAGTGCCAGTTGGTGTTGGTTAACTTTTTTCATTAAATAAATGAAATAAGTAAAAAAAAAAAAGTGTTATTTGTTCACTCAGGTTCCCTTTATCTAATATTATATTTTGTCTAAAGACCTGAAAACATCCAGTGTGACAAATATGCAATAATAGAGAAAATCAGGAAGGGGGCAAATACTTTTTCACGCCACTGTACAGTGGCTGTCCAGTATGTCGTATGAGTTTTTTATATTAGTTCAATATGCTCATTTAGGATCTCTGTATCATTCAGACACATTGACTGTTTTTTATGTTGCTTAAAGTATTATTTGTGGCAAACGAGATGTCAATGGATACTATACCAAAGGCTGATGCCATATGACAATGTTTGTGTCCTGGTCTCTCAAGCTATGGCCATACTTTACGTTTCGGATGTTGCAAGTCACTCTTCATTAAAAGTGTTTCACTGGTGAAGAGCTTTAACATCTTCATCAAGTATGTAGATACACAGACTTTGACAGCAGATAAGGACCACTTGGCCCACCTAGTCTGCTCATTTCCCTACCTACAGGATAAGCTGCAGATCCTAGTTAACCAACAGCCTATTTATTCCTACCCCCCACATAAATTGCCTTGCCTGTCCCATACATTCTTGAATTCTCCCACAGTTTTAGACCCCACAACCTCCTCAGGAAGGCTGTTCCATGCATTCATCACCCTCTCTGTGAAAAAATGCTTACTCATATTGCCCCTCAACCACCCCCCCATCTTCAGATTGTGTCCCCTTGTTCTTGCACATCTCTTTTTCTGAAAAATGCTACCCTCTTGGACTTTGTTGATTCCACTGAGGTACTTAAAAGTTTCTATCATGTCTCCCCTCTCCCTCCTTTCCTCAAGGGTATACATATTAAGCTCCTTTAGTCTCTCCTCGTATGGCTTCTTTTGCAGACCCTGCACCATTTTAGTTGCCCTCCTCTGGACTGCCTCTATCCTGTCTATGTCCTTGCGGAGATGGGGTCTCTAGAACTGGACAAAGTACTCCAGATGAGATCTCGCCAACTGTCTGTACAGAGGGTTAACAACTTCCTGTTTTCTGCTGGTGATGCCTCTCCCTATACATCCCAGTATCCCCCAGCCCTCCATACTGCCTTCTCACATTGCTTGCTAACCTTAAGGTTATCTGATATGATTACCCCCAGGTCCCTTGCCATTGTTGTTGTTGTTGTTACTACCTCCCCCCCATTATGTAATCTTCCCCTTGGTTTTTGTTTCCCAGGTGCATTATTTTGCACTTCTTTGCATTGAATCCAAGCTGCCATACTTTTGAACATTCCTCCCACCTTGCCAAGTCCCTTCTCATCCTTTCCACACCTCCTTGTGTATCAACCCTGTTGCAGATATTTGTGTCATCTGCAGAGAAGCATACTTTTCCTTCCAGTCCATCTGCAATATTACTTATAAAGACATTAAAAAGGACCCAGTACTGAACTCTGCAGTACCCCACTAGAAACCTGTCTTTCTTCAGAGTGAACTCTGTTTACAATTACCTTCTGTGTACTGTTGTCTAGCCAGTATTTTACCCAGGCTACCACCCTGGGACCCACTCCCAGGCTGGTTAATTTGACTATTAATCTTTTGTGTGGGACTGTGTCCAGTGCCTTGCTAAAGTCTAGGTAGGCCATGTCCACAGCCCCTCCCTGGTCTACTACTTTGGTCACCCAGTCAAATAAATCAATTAGATTTGTTTGACATGATCTTCTTGCTGTGAACCCATGCTGCCTTGGGTCCTGTGCCCCACTGGCCTCTAGGTACTCAACAATTCTTGCCTTCAGAAGTGATTCCATCACTTTCCCTACCACAGAGGTCACACTGACAGGCCTGTAGTTTCCTGCCTCTGTCTTGGTCCCACTTTTGTGAAAGGGAATCACATCCACCTTCCTCCAGTCCCCGGGTACCACACCATCCTCCCATGATTTGTTAAAAAGGGTAGTCAGTGGTTTCACTAGTTCTCCCTTTAATTCTTTTATTATTCTGGGGTGAATTCCATCAGGCCCCATTGCTTTGTCCACCTTCAGTTTTAGGAGTTCTTTCAGAACCCTTTCTTCTGTGAAAGGACGGGGATCAACTCCCCTATCCAGAGTGCTTCTGTTAATTGGATTAGGCACCTCCTCCTCTTTTGTGAATACTGAGCAGAAATATTCATTCAGTATCCCTGCTTTTTCACTGTCCCTCTCTGCCCACCCACCGTCCATTCTATTAAGCCTCACTATCCCTCCCTTTGTCTTTCTACGCTCCCTGATGTACCTATAAAAGATTTTATCCCCCTTCTTAACAGAGTTGGCTATCTTTTCCTCAGTTTGGGCCTTTGCTATTCTGACTTCCCTCCCTGCTTCCTTCTGTGTTAACTGGTACAGCTCTCTGTCCTGCTCCTTCTGTGTTTCCTTATACTTCCTGAATGCTATCTTTTTCTCCTTGACCTTCCCTGCCACCTCTTTTGAGAACCATAGTGGCATTTTCTTTCATTTTAATTTGTTTATTTGCTTCACACAAAGGCTTGTTGCCTCTGTGATGGCAGTTGTGATGTTTCCCAATTGTTGCTCCACCCCCCCAGCCTGTTTGCTAGTGCTTTTCTAAGGCACACTCCCATCTTGCCAAAGTCAGTCCAGTACCCTCACTTTTGTATGGCTTGAATCTGTAGCTGAGTTTATCATGAACCACACTGTTTGATGGCTACTTGTTTCCAGATGGCTACCCATTTCTAGATCTGAGATCCTCTCACTGTCCATGTTTGAGAGTACGAGGTCTAAGATTGCTCCCTCACAAGTGGGTTCCAAAACTAGCTGTCTAAGGCATGCCACCTGTAGGGCATCAAGAATAGCCCTGCGCTTGGATGTGACTGCAGCAAATGTGCTCCAGTTAACATCTGGCATATTCTGGTCTCCCACTAACAGTATCTCCTCTTTCTCTGCCATCCTAAGAATGCCTTCTGTCATATCCTTGTCCATTCCCTCCCCCTGACATGGGAGTCTGTATACAACTCCTGTGCAGATTGTGGTGCCATTTCCAGTCTCTAAGGAGACCCACAGTGCCTCCTCTCCTCCCTGTTTACTCTTTTGTTCGGTTATTTTTATCCCTTCATTTACATAGACAGCTACTCCTCCCCCTTGTCTCCCTTCCCTGTCTGTCTGGTAGGTTGTGTGCCCTGGTATGTTAACAACCCAGTAATGGTTCTCTGTGTACCATGTTTCTGTGACTGCTACGATATCCAGGCATCCCTCTTCCATCAAGGCCACCAGTTCAGGGAGCTTGTTGCCCAGACTACGGGTATTGGTACTCATTACCCTCCATTTCCTGATGGCCTTACCCCTTTTTGCCCCATCCCTGTCCTTATTGCCTTTGTCACTTTCTCCATTTACCCCTGCCCTTCTCTCTATCGACATCTCTAACTTGGTGTTTACCTCACTTACTACCCTGACTTTTTTTTTGGGGGGCTAGGATTTCCCTGCTCCTTTCCAGTGCCTCCCCTTGGCTAGTTTAAATGCTTGCCAATGAAGCATTTAAACCTATCACCTAGTATCCTGGTTCCCCTCCTGGACAGATGCAGACCATCACACCAGTATAGGCCTGCATCACTCCAGGTGGACCCCAGTCCCCAATGAAGCCAAATCCCTGAGCTCTGCATCAGTTTTTCAACCACTGATTGAATTCCATGGTGTGGAGCACCCTAGCCTCACCTACGCCATAGACAGGCAACACCTCCGAGAAGGTTACCATGCATGCTACTTGTCTAAGGCTCCTCCCCAACTCCATAAACTCTTCCTGCACAGCTCTGATCCCTTTCTTAGCCAGGTCATTTGTCCCTAGGTGGACAGTGACATCCAGCTCCCTTCCCTGTGCAGCTGCTCCTGCAATCCTGAGGATTTGCTCCCTGTCCCTCCAAGCCATGGTGCCAGGCAGGCACCTTACCTCCCTCTCCCCCAATTCTACCTTACTAACAATGGAGTCCCCCACCAGAAGTTGTTTCCTTACCCTGTGTGATCCCATGCCACCCTCCTGTGGGTCTTCTTTGTGGAGGTTCCCAGCATCCTCCTTGGTCTCCACTGCGGCTGCCTCCATAGAGGGACCACACTTTGCTAGAATGGCATATGAATTGTGGAGAGGTACAACTGGAGGGATGCATCTCTCTTCCACCACCCTCACCCTCCCTGAGCCCTCTGTGGTCCAACTGCTCCTCTTTCTTGGCAACCTCTGAGGCAACAGCAGTGGCCCTGGTGGTCCCTGGATGGGAGAGGAGGTCCAACAAATCCTGGCCAATTCAGCCTGAAGATGAGGAACCTCCTCCCTCAGCCCAGAGAGATGCCTGCAGATGGGACAACACTGCATCCTCCAGAACGTCTCCTGGAAGACAGCTGCTCCACAGCCACTGCACTGCACCACTCCCATCATGTCTTATTTCTGGCCCCTTCGCTGTTGTTTGGAATCCTTACTCTTTCCTCTGTTTATTAATTTTTTTTCTCCCTACTGCCTCTGTACCCTTTAAGCTCCTGATCTTCCTGGTCTGAGACAAGAAGATCCTATATTTCTGAGTAGTCCCCTTACATGCTCAGAGGCAGACCTCCAGCAGCTGGGGAGAGAGGCGCTACTCTTGTCCTTCTAGGATGGTGAGTCTTTGGTGACTCTGTGATCACTCACTTCCTGCTCCCAAACAGGAAGTTCCTGTTCTCAGTCATATCCAGTGCCTATAAAAGTGGAACTGGCTTTGGGGAGGGAAGGAGGGCAATATAGTCCCAGTAGAGAAGTCCAGTCACAACAGCAGCTCCTTGTCCTGGTGTTCTCTGCCAATTCTCTGGCAGAAGCTATAAATGAAGTGGTTGGTTGTAGTTAAAATATGTAGTAAGGTAATATTAATTTCCGGTCTTTCTGTGAAATGAGTGATTTTTTTTCCCCTTCTAGTGTGAATCAACACTGTTTGTATTTTTTGTTCTTATTTTAATTCTTTGTCTGCTTTTTGTTAGTGTGATGTAACACTTAACTGTACTTATATGTCTTTGATGTTATTATAATAACCCCCCCCCCACACTCTTTTCGAAAAGTGCCATGGGATCTTTAACATCCACCTGAAATACCACCAGAAGAGGCAGATGGGACCTCGGTTTAACATCTCATCTGAAAGACAGATTTATGAGAATCAAACCAATTATGTAATAAACTGAAATCCTGTTGTAAAGTTTTCTGTATCTTTGTAATACATTCCCTGAACAAAATAAAACAGCATTGTCTGCATACAAAATTAATTCAGTATGACTGAAAAGGTTAGATAGTGAATTAACAAACAGAAAATAAAAGGGGTCCGAGAATGGACCCCTGGGGCACTCCACATCTTAACAGAGAATCTTTAGAGGGAATAAACATTTATTAAAGTTTGTTATTTCCGATTCTGCAGGTAGTGTTCCAGCCATGTTATAACTTCTGCTGAACAATAAAATCTTCAGTGACAACTTTTCTTTCCAACTTCCAAATTCTGAAAGGCTAAAGCCCCCCACACACACACACAAATGGGGTGATGTTTCCTCCTCGGTAATTAGTGGCCCATCTCCCTCCTCCTGACCTGGCCATGGTGCAGGAAAACTTATTCTTTTATCTTTCCTGTCTCTTTTCCAGTTTGGCATTACTATCCCAGTCACAAAAATTTAAATAAATAAAAATATATTCTTCTATAAATTGAAACTAAGTTAATTATAAATTAATCATGCTTACAACAAGCATTTATCAATGCCAAACATTGCTTGCTTATATTTGCTGTTTAGGTGTTTGGCACTCATAGTGCAAAAGCAATAATGAACAAATTAATAAACTAGTGAAATTGTTATGATTGTGAATTCATAATTTTCACAAGTTCCCTTATTGAATGTAGTTAGCAGCACTGAGACGTGAGTGTTGAAGTCTTGCTCTCCCCAGCTTTGCATTGCTACACCAGTCAAGTTGTGCTTTATTATCTGGGCCCTGCTACTCAAAGATAGGGAGACGCAAAATGTGGCAAGCCAACTTAATGTAACCCAATGGCATTTCCATGCAGAGTGGAACTAAATACCTGTCTCCACATCATTAGCCTGAAACGATTTTGCTTATTTATGTACAGGGAAATTTAGCAAGACAGAGGAGGCAGGGATTCATGAGTGCTGGAAAGGTATGAAGTACAGAGGAATGACAGGGTACATTTGGGAACAATAGGCTTGACAGAGTATATATGTGTTGAGACCAGGGGAATGGTGTAATTGGGGTCAAAGTATGAGCAGCATTGGAGCCAGGCAATCTACTGGGGAAGGATGTGTGCAATAGCTGACAGGATGCAGTAATTACTATGGAATGCAGGTGTCAAATGAGGTGAAACATGGCACATTGAAACAGAAAGGAGGGGCGGAGACAGAGCGTTGGTGTGGGGGCCATTAAAGCCCAAACAAGAATAGCAGGGTGCAAGGGACAAGAATGAGGGATGGAAAGTGGGGGACAAGGAGGGAAGAGAAAATTAAAGTAATTTTTTTTTTTTTAAAGCGGTGATAATGAGACCACAGGAGAAGTGGACAACCAAAGCACATCAGTGACAAGAGGTAGAACAAATACAGTGGTAGTTATCTACGTTTACTACCTCGCGGTACCACTGAGGCAATTTGCATTGACTGTAATGTGATCCTTCCTCATTCTGCCTCAGCATACCCAGGTATACCTCAGTATTGAGAAACTTTTCTATGACTGCCACTATAAACCCCTTGCAGGGCAATATTCAGCAGGCCCAAAGTGGTCAGCGCTCAAGTAGGAATTCAAACAAATGAAAAGGTGCGTGAGGAATTAAAAGACCACATGGATAGGCCATCAGGGTCCCCAAATACAAGAACCCCCAGAGAAAAGAGAGGCTTCTTCACCATTCCATCCAAGGAGAATGTCACAGAATCTGACAGCCGGGGCTGGTTAAGCAAATGATGGTTGAACGGAGCAAACCAAACAAGGTGCACAAGGTAGTTCAGGTTTGGTTTTATTGTTCAGCAAAATACCTTTACAATCCACTAAAAAATATAGCATGTCTTACAATCATACAACCATACTTTAGACAGTAAACAAATGACATAAAATTATCCAAAACAATTAACAGAAAAGTTAATAACATTTAATCTATTGTTCCCTGGATTCAATATCCATGAAACTTAATTTTAGTTCAATTAATATAAAATCAGTTCTTTCCAGAGAGTTGGATCAAATCAGCAAGCCATAAAAATCCCTCATAATGATTATAATTACTCTTCACCATAAAAATAATTTTAATATGAGCTGTTTTCCCCCCAGAGAAAACACTGTTAAAACCTGGAGGATTAGTAATAAATATATTGTACAGCTTTTTGCTGGAATCCCTAATTTGTTTACTGCATTAAAGGGACACTGTCATTCCCCCGCCCCCCTTAGGTCTCAAAGTGTCCCTAGTTTAAACAAACACATTGTATGATTGCCAACATTCTCTAAAGATTGCTGATGTAGCTGGTAGTTTGATTCTGACTCCTTTTTTCTTTAAAAAAGTGAAAAACAGACTGCCCACCACACTGGTGTTGCCACACAAACACAGGTTTGTTTATATTCCTTAATCAGCTCAAACTGCATCTTTCCTGGATGTGGGAACACCCACAACACAGGTTAGCCACCCATGATGTAATGGGAGTTTAGGAGGCTACTGCCTCATGAGTGACTGCACTGTGTAGGTGTGTTTCTAATGCTCTGGAGGTATGCAGTAAGAATGGATCCAGGATTATAAACAAAACAAGGTTGTTTATAAATATACATTAGCATACATTTCAGTTCTACTAAACATGGAGACAGATAAAACAAACAGCAACATCAATGAATTTTAGAGAAGATGAGCAATCATAATATATACAGTCGTGGCCAAAAATATTGGCGCCCTTGCAGTTTTTTCTACTAATGCACCATTCCTTCCAGAAAATTGTTGAAATTGAAAAATATTTTGGTATCCGCATATGTATGTCTTTGGTTTGCAGAGGAATAAAACACAAAAAGCAGAAAAAATTATTAAGTCTTAGCTTATTCCACACAGAAATCCTTAAATGACCCTTACAAAATTATTGGCACCTTTTAGAAGTAGTTAGAAATAATTAGATTTCAAGCAGGTGATTCTCCTTCACTTTGGAATTGAACTCACCTGTGGTGAGTTGCAGGTGCCTGCAATATAAAAATCACTCATTCAACCAGTTTGAATAGAGAAAAGGACTCATTCTCTTGTTTTGTGTCACTGTGTGTACCGCAATGAGTATGGAGAAAAGAAAGCCAGAGAATTGTCTGAGGAGGTCAGACAGAAGATTGTAGCCAAGCATGGATAATCTCAAGGCTACAAATCAATCTCCAGAGACCTTGATGTTCCTGTTTCCACCATACGTAATGTTATCAGGATGTTTAAGGCCCATAGCACTGTAGCCAACCTCCCTGGACGTGGCCGCAAGAGAAAACTTGATGGAAGATTGCAGCGCAGGATTGTTCGAATGGTGGAGAAAGCACCTCGATCAACTGCCAGACAGATTCAAGCTGACCTTCAGAGACAAGGTACGACAGTTTCAACTCGCACCATCCGTCACCAACTCAATGAAAGGGGGTTATATGGTAGGAGGCCCAGGAGGACCCCACTGCTGAGAGAGAGACATAAGAAAGCCTGACTGGGGTTTGCCAGAACACACCTGAACAAGCCAAAATCCTTCTGGGAGAATGTCCTGTGGACAGATGAGACCAAAATAGAGCTTTTTGGTAAAGCACATCATCTCTATGTTTACAGAAAACAAAATGAAGCCTTCAAAGAAAAGAACACCTTCCCTACAGTCGAACATGGAGGAGGTTCAGTGATGTTTTGGAGTTGCTGTGCTGCCTCTGGCACTGGGTGCCTTGAATGTGTGCATGGCCTCATGAAATCTGGAGATTACTAGGCCATTTTGGAGCGCAATGTTGAACCCAGTGTCAGAAAGCTGGGTGTCCGTCAAAGGTCATGGGTCTTCCAGCAGGACAATGACCCCAAACACACTTCAAAAAGCACCCAGGAATGGTTCAAGACAAGATGCTGGACTGTTCTGAAGTGGCCAGCAATGAGTCCAGATCTAAATCCCATTGAAAACCTGTGGAGAGATCTGAAAACAGCAGTTGGGAGAGGGCACCCTTCCAGTCTGGGAGAACTGGAGGAGTTTGCACAAGAAGAGTGGGCCAAACTGCCAGTAGAGAGGTGTAGGAAGCTCATCCATGGCTATAGGAAGCGGTTGATTGCAGTTATTTTGACCAAAGGCTGTGCTACCAAATATTAAGTCTAGGGTGTCAATAATTTTGTCAATGCCATTTCTTTTCATTTTCTGATTTAAAAGGATATATTAAATTCTGAATCAAAAACAAAGGTTCTGTAATATTAACAGAGAAATAAAGAATTGTGGAGACCAAATACTGTACTTTTGTTAATTTCAACTTATGTTTAGAGGAATTGTGAGTTATTTGAAAAAGTGCAAGGGCGCCAATATTTTTGGGCACGACTGTAGGGTTTTAACTAGAAATAATATGATGAAAAACAGGTTGACAGTGTCCCTTTAAAGAAGCATTAGCTCAATTAGCACATCATAATATAAAGAAATATAAAACATGGTATAATATAGTTGTAATGTCTTTATGCAGGCATATGTTGTCCACTGTCAGAGACACAAAGCAATTCATGAGCAAAGGCAAGCCCAAAATCAGAAATCAATTTAATTTCAAAATAAGAAGCAGTGGTTAGGAAGCTCCATCTACACTTTAGGGGCCATCAGTTTATAAATGGGGATTGGGAGACCGTACAGTACTACATATATAAATGCCATGCTGCATACACATGTCAAGGTCATCAGCCACGAATGAGAAGTCGCGACTCCCCTCCTCCCACTCTGAGCAAATACTCCCCCTACTACCCTCAGCAAATTATTTGGCATCATATCCTCAGGATATGGAAGTAACAATAAAGAGGGGTACAGATGCGATTTTGTTCCTGGAATTGCATCATCTGCAGGAAGCATTGTAAAATACTTTCCATGTGGAAGAAGACCTTGCTAAAAAGGGTATCTCTTTCTAATGTGCACGTTAGGTTTAAACAGTGTTGAAACATGCACACCTTAAGGTTAGACAGTGTCGAGACAGTTGCTTTACAAAAGATCAGATCGTAAATATAGCCACGCTATATGAATATGGAAACAGTGCAGTGCAAAGTTTACATTATATATTTGCTTACCCTCTAGCTGTGAAAACAGGAGCGTTCTAATCTCAGTACTTCACATTGCTGTGCTTTTTCCTGGCTGCATCTGACTTGCTTGCCCGCCTTTCACTGTTCTAACACCATAATAGCTTTTTTCTAATTGTTAGTCATGTTATTCAACGATTTAACCACAGCATACCTAGGTCAGCTGGCATTCATCTGTATCCCTCTTCCACCGGATTGTGCCTGAAAATAGGCAGGATTTGTCTAGTGTACTTACCCGGTCAACAAAAATGAAATAAACATATTTGCCAGTGCCTGCAAGATGTTACACAATACATCATACAGCATGAGTCTAGCTTTAGGCTGTGACTGGTTTCACTATGCAGTACATATCCAAGCATGTAGGAGTACAGTTGAGAAATACAAAGAACATGACAACATGGCTTGATGACTTCTGCAGTATTCTGCACCACTGAAAAGTTCTACATTTTCTTTCGCGCATAAAAACGGAAAACAGTTGTGAGCGTTTATTGCAATTGTAATAACACAGCTGAGGTTTATACAATAAGAATCGAACAGAATAAAAAAAGAGCACTGGAGATGGCATTCATTTCCTCACTGAGGTAAAGCCCAGTACTTGCATGCAACTTCCTGACATTGATGACCTAATAAAACAGCATAAACCCCACAAACTATGTACTACCCAAGTGATATAAATTAATTATAACAATTTGATCTCAGAATAAAGATTTTTTTTTTCCAAAATGTTTTTATTTTGGAAGATTATCAGAACTGAGATCTGGATATTGCTTACATACTGGATGCTGTAACACTGCTCTGAACTCTCCAGATATGGTAGCTATGAAAAAAGTTGATGATTTATGCTGTAAAATGTGACTTTTTTTGATTTACTGTACACCTTTTCACTTGCACATCATTTTGTTATAACTGTCAAATGAGCAATCATAACATGGTCACATGACATGAAAAAAGAGTATTTAAAGAGTGCAAGTATGATCGCTTGTTAATAGCAATGGCCTATAGCAAAATATTAGATCTGTTGGTGCTTTTGTGTTCACTTGCTTGTACCTTGTACCACTACCTGCACTGAGTTCAAGCACTTTTTTGGTGACTAAAAAGAGAGGCATTTTGAACTGTGTTCTCTGTGGGGCACCTGATCCGGAAGCACCGAGAGGAGTGAGGACAGGGGCTCCAAGCAGCATGGGAAGTGCAAAATAAAATGAAAAACAGGAAGGGGAGAGGGCCTCAGACAACATAGACACAGGCAGTGAGCGGGACGAGAGGGTGCTGGAATGGGGGGGGAGAATGAAACAGAAGCAGGGAACAAATAAATGCTGTCTCATTGGAGCGCTTCATTTGGTTCAACTACACAAGGTTTCTACCCATAAACTGTGAACCACTGTCATACTTAGCATGCATGATCATTGGTCTGTCTAGGACAAGCCCAACACAGCTTGACCTGCATTGGGCTAGTCAGTGACACACCTCTGAAATGCTGTTCTCTGTAGCAAAACATTTCGTGCGTAAGCGCAAGCAATGTAAAAATGGGTATCGACACATCTGTACTTGAACTGTATAGTACATATGGGATTCGCAGTGAGCAGACTTGCACTGTGCCATTTATCATCTTGTGAGTGGCAGAACCATAAGTGAGTTATGTAGGTCATGCCCCCCTCACAAGTGTGATAAGTGGCTTATACTGCATTAAGCCATTGTGTGTTCAGTTTATACAATGTAGTTTAAACTATAAAGCTTTTAGAATGTTTTATGAAGATTTAATTGTTACTGTTTGATTTCAGTGCTCTGTTTGACAGACAAATCTAATTGATTTCTTTGACTGGGTGACCAAAGCAGTAGACCAGGGAGGGGCTGTGGACATGGCCTACCTAGACTTTAGCAAGGTATTTGACACAGTCCCGTACAAAAGATTAATAAACACATTAGCCAGCCTGGGAGTGGGTCCCAGGGTGGTAGCCTGGGTAGAACACTGGTTGGACAACAGGACACAGTGGGTAATAGTAAATGGAGTCCACAGTGAAGAAAGGAGGGTTACTAGTAGGGTACCGCAGGGTTCAATACTGGGGCAGTCCTTTTTAATGTCTTTATAAGTGACAATGCAGAGGGACTGGAAGGGAAAGTATATCTGTTTGCAGATGACACACAGATCTGCAACAGGGTTGATACACAAGGTGGGGTGGAAAGGATGAAAAGGGATTTGGCAAGGTTAGAGGAATGGTCAAACGTATGGCAGCTAAGATTCAGTGCAAAGTAATGCACCTGGGAAACAAAAACCCAGGGGAAGAGTACACATTGGAGGGTGAGATACTGACAATAGCAAAAATACATAGATACATAGACAGTGTCGGCAGATAAGGGCCTATGGCCCACCCAGTCTGCCCATTTGAGCTTGTAAGTTCAGTTTATTTTCCTAGAAGTCTGTTGCCCCTTACCCCTGACCTCCAGAATTCCTTTATGTCTATCCCATGCATTCTTAAATCCGTGATTGTTTCAGCCCCCACCACTTCCTCTGGCAGGGTGTTCCACTTGTCCACCACCCGTTTGTGAAGAAATTCTTTCTCATGTTTCCTCTGAATCGTCCTCCCTCCAACTTCATCCCATCCCTCTAGTCCTGGAACATCTTTTTCGCTTAAAAATAGTGTTTTCCTGCACCCTGTTCCTCCCTGTAAGATACTTGTATGTCTCTATCATATCCCCTCTCTTCCAGGGAGTACATGTTCAGTTCCTTCAACCTGTCTTCATAGGACTTGTGATGCAATCCATGCACCATCTTTGTTGCCCTACTCTGAACCTTTTCTACCCTGTCTAAGTCCTTACGTAGGTATGGTCTCCAGAACTGTACACTGTACTCCAGGTGGGGCCTCACTAGTGTCTTGTATAGTGGAATTATGACCTCCCTTTTCCTGCTGGTGATGCCCCTGCCTATACATCCCAGCATCCTATTTGCTTTACCTGCTGCCTTGTTTACACTGTTTCCCTTCCTTGAGGTCATCAGGATGACAACCCCAAGATCCCTTTCCTGCTTGGTGCATGCTATATCCTCATCCCCAACTGATATATTGTGCCAGGGTTTTGTGCCCCATATGCATTATCTTGCACTTCTTTGCATTGAATTTCAACTGCCAAACCCCTGACCATTCTTCAAGTTCTGCAGGTCGCTTCTCATTCTGTCTACACCCTCTGTGTGTCTACTCTGTTACAGAGCTTTGTGTCATCAGCGAACAGTGAAATTCTGCCTTCTAGGTCTTCGCAATGTCACTAATGAAGATGTTGAATAGGACCGGTCCCAGCACTGATCCCTGTGGTACCCCACTGGTCACTCTTCCCTCTGTGGAGTGACAGCCATTTACCACCACACTCTGTGTCCTGCCACCCAGCCAGTTACCTACCCACCACACTACTGTGCTGCCCACACCCATATTCCCCAATTTGTGTAATAGTCTTCTATGTGGCACAGTGTCAAAGGCCTTGCTGAAGTCCAGATAGGCCATGTCCACTGCCCTCCTCTGATCCACCTCCCTAGTCACCCAGTCAAAAAATCAACGAGATTGGTCTGACATGACCTCCCCTGGTGAAACCATGCTGCCTTGGGTCCTGTAGTCTATTGACAACCAGATGTTCCACCAATCTCTCCTTCAGTAGTGCTTCCATGATCTTCCCACTACGAGGTGAGGCTGACTGGTCTGTAGTTCCCTGCTTCCTCTTTGTTCCCACTTTTGTATATAGGGGACTACATCTGCTGTCCTCCAGTCTTTGGGTACCTCCCCTGTTTCCAGTGATCGGCTAAACAGGATAGCCAGAGGTTCAGCCACCACCTCTTTTAGTTCTTTAAGGACCTGGGGTGCACCCCATCTGGCCCCATTGCTTTATCAACTCTTATTACTTCCAGTTCCTTCAGGACCCTTTCTCGTGTAAAGGGACTTGTGTCCATTTCTGCACCATTCTCACCCTTGTTCTCCTTCAGACCCATTACCCTCCTCTTCCTCAGTAAAGACTGAGCAGAAATACCTGTTCAATATATCAGCTTTACTGTTGTCATCCTCCACGCGGCCCCCATCCTCCCCCTTCAGTCTCACTATCCCTCCCTTTGTCTTTCTTTTTTCACTTATGTACCTATAAAAGGTTTTGTCCCCTCTACCCACTGATTTTGCAATGTGTTCTTCTGTCTGAGCTTTGGCTTCCCTTACTGACCTCCCTTTGCTTCTCCTGGTACTTCTCCCTATCCCCTTCTGACTGTGTCTTTTTGTATTGCCTGAATGCAATCTTTTTGGCTTTCACTTTCTTTGCTACCTCTTTGGAAAACCATAATGGTCTCCTCTTCCTTTTCCTCTTGCTAACCTGCTTAATGCATAATTCTGTTGTTCTTGTAATCCCCATTTTAAATACTGTCCACTGTTCCTCAACCCCTGATTCCTGTCCCATTCCCCTTAATGCCTCTTTCAAGTATCTCCCCATTTTCCCAAAGTCTGCCCCCCTAAAATCCAGGATCGTGTTTTGTGTGGTTTGGTTCTGCTCTTTCTGTGATTTCAAACCACAATGACTGGTGGTCACTGTTTCCCAGGTGCTCCCCCACTGTTACCCCCATCACACTGTCCCTGTTTGTGAGCACAAGGTCCAGTATTGCCTTCTGCCTAGTTGGTTCCATGACCAGTTGCTTGAGGAAGGCACCCTGAAGGGAGTCTAGGATAAATCTGCTCCTAGTTGATGCTGCTACTGAGATGCTCCAGTCCACGTGTGGAATATTGAAGTCTCCAACCAGTACTACCTCACCCTTGTCTGCCATCCTTTGGATGGCTAGCATCAGCTCCCTATCTGATTCTTCCCCCTGGGCTGGTGGTCTATAGACCACACCTGTGCGGATGGCTGTCCCCATTTTCCTTTCCAGCTTAACCCACAGTATCTCTCCCCCATTTTGTTCCTCCTGGATCTCTGTGGCCCTTATGTCATTTTTCACATACAGTGCCACTTCTCCTCCCTTCCTCCCTGCTCTGTCTCTTCTGAATATGTTGTAGCCAGGTATGGTCATCTCCCAGTCGTGGTTATCATTACACCAGGTTTCAGTGATGGCCACAATGTCCAGGTCTGACTGTACCATGACAGCCTCCAGATCTTCCATCTTGTTGCTAAGGCTCCTGGCATTTGCACACATGGCTGTCCATGATTTGACCTCCCTAGACTGTTTCACTGTTCTACTCCAGCCCCTTCCTTGGTTGTCATTTATCCCTGGTTCTCCTTGCTGTCTGCTCTTTTGCTGAATTTTGCCCCTTTTCTGCTTATCCACCTCTTGGGCTCTAATCTCCATCTTTTGCACACTGCTTTGCAGAGATATAACCACTCCTCTGGTTCACTGGTTCCACTGTTAGCTGTGGGGTGAGCAAGTAGGTACCCTCCTTGCTGGCCTGTCACCCCTTTGCTAGTTTAAATGCTTGTCAATGTAGCATTTAAACTTATCATTGAGTGCTTGATTCCTCCAGGATGGATGCAAGCCGTCAGGCTTGAACAAGCCTCCATCCTCCAGATGGGTCCCCAGTCACCAATGAATCCAAACCCTTCCTCACAGCACCAGTTCTTCAACCATGAGTTAAAGTTCCTGGTGCATGCACTCCTGTTCTCCTTGCCTCTCACAGGTAGTACTTCTGAGAAAGTGACAGAAGTAGCTACTTGCTTGAGACCCCTCCCCAGTTTCCTAAACTCTTCCTGAACTTCCTTTGGCTCCCCATTTGCCATATCATTAGTACCTAGGTGGATAATGACATCCAGCTCACTCTCCCGTCTTGCCTTCCCAGTGATCCCCAGGATCTTCCTTCCATCCCTCCATGCCGTGGCACCTGGTAGGCACCTCACCTCCCTGTCCTCCCCCTCCTGTGTTCCTAACTGGATCCCTCTTATGATGGAGTTCCCCACCAGGATTCGCTTCCTCCTCCTCTGGGGTCCACTGCTTTCCCCACTGAGGTCACCTCCTTGGCTAACCTCCACATCCTTTCCTTCCACTTCTCTGGGTACCTCTGTTTGGTTGTCCTCATTTGCCAGTGTGGCATATGAGTTATTGAGTGGAATAGGATCTGGGATGTGCCTCTGCCTGACTGCTCTAACCCTCCCTGAGCCCACTGTCATCCAAGTGCTCCTCACTCTCGGCATCCTTTGAGGCAGTTGTATTGGACTGGGTGGTCCCTGGATAGGGGTGATGGTACTCCTGACCCAGTTTACTTCTGCTCTGAGTCTGGCTACCTCATCCCGCAATCCAGAGAGATGCATGCAGATAGGGTAGCACCTCAGTGTCCAGAAGGTCTGCCTGAATATGGCTGCCCCACAGCCACTGCATTGCACCACTCCACACATTATACTGCAATTCCACTACTTGTCTGCTGCTGATGCTCTCCTAGTTCCCTTTTTATTAATTTACTGTACTAAAAATCCTGCCACTGATCCTCAGATAATTTTTTTTTTTTTAAAGAAAAAGAAACCAATAAATAAACAAATGAGTCAAAACACTTGTGCTGAGGGTGGGCTTCTTCCCCCTTATGCCTCTCCTACTTCACACCCCTTACTATACCCTGTGTTTAGCTCCTGTCAATCAGATTTAACAGGGTGTATAATTAAGAGTTGGGGGAAGGGGGGCGAAAATTTGCAGCAACTAAAGACAGCACAGAATTACACCACCACTATGTTTTAAATTTTCAACAGCCCAAAAACAGTTATAAGTAAAGACAACAAAGAAAGTATAGTGTCACTAAAAGCCCACAATCTAAGTTTAAAAGAAAAATAGCAATTACCAGTTACTCTAAAGCACTGAATTGAATATGTTTCCTTCCTTCCCCTTCTGGCTTCTTCTGAGAAATTAAAACTCTGCTTGCTACTTTAACTCTGACTAAGCCCCACCTCCAGTTATCACGTAGCTGAGGTCAGAGGCCAGACAATTAACACCCTTCACGCAACTACAGGGCAGTCAGACAAGCCAAGATAAAATTTGCAGCAACTAAAGACAGCACAGAATTACACCACCACTATGTTTTAAATTTTCAACAGCCCAAAAACAATTATAAGTAAAGACAACAAAGAAAGTATAGTGTTATTAAAAGCCCACAATCTAAGTTTAAAAGAAAAATAGCAATTACCAGTTACTCTAAAGCACTGAATTGAATATGTTTCCTTCCTTCCCCTTCTGGCTTCTGGAAAGGGACCTGGGGGTAGTCATATCAGACTACCTAAAGGTGGGCCAGCAATGTGAGAAGGCAATAAGGAGGGCTGGGGGGATACTGGGATGCATAGGGAGAGTCATCACCAGTAGAAAACAGGAAGTTGTTGGCCCTCTGTGCAGACAGTTGGTAAGATCACATCTGGAGTACTGTGTACAGTTCTGGAGACCCCATCTCCGAAAAGACATAGACAGGGTGGAAGCTGTCCAGAGGAGGGCAAACAAAATGATGTAGGTCTGCATCAGAAGACATATGAAGAAAGACAAAAGGAACTAAAGATGTATAGCCTCGAGGAAAGGGGAGACATGATAGAAACTTTCAAATACCTCAAAGGAATCAGCAAAGTCCAAGAGGGTAGCATCTTTCAGAAAAAGAGATGTGCAAAAACAAGGGGGCACAATTTGAAGATGGGGGGGACGGCTCAGAAGTAATGTGAGGTAGTATTTCTTCACAGAAAGGGTTGTGGATACATGGAACAGCCTTCCTGAGGAGGTCGTAGAGTCAAGAACAGTGGGGGAATTCAAGAATGCATGGGACAAACATAAGGCAATTCTAGTGTGGGGGTAGGAGGAAGTAGGCTGTTGGTTAACTAGGATCTGCAGCTTATCCGTTAGGTAATGAAATGGGCAGACTAGGTGGGCCAAGTGGTCCTTATCTGCCGTCAAATTCTATGTTTCTGTGTTCTGAATGCAGCAGAGGCTACTGTAATGTCACTGAGTATTGTTCAAGCTGCTCTTTCATTTATCTGTAAGGTTTAATTTGCATACATTGTTTAAAAACTAATACATGTGAGGTGTAACAAAGCAGTGCAGATTTGATGTCCATTTAGTAATTCTTTTTCTTAATAAACAATTTTATAACTCACACCACTACAAACAATGAAATATTTAACAGTACATTCAGTGTAGGGCATCCTTTTGTGCATTTTAAAATAAGGAAAAATAGGTGTAATGTATTTCTGTAGGCATATTTATGCCACAGTATGATATATTTTAGCAGGTGGTACCCGTAGTATGAATTGTTTATTCTTGCAAGTTGCTGTGACAAAAGGAAAGCATCATATTGTGATCTTACCACAATTGCGGTGGACTGCCCTTTCCAAGATAGAGTTCAGACATCTGTGTAAAGTAATTAATTGCTGCAGTTTTGGGCCTCGTCTTAGCACCTTGCGTCAAATGCAGTTTTAAAGCTGAAGTGATGAAAGGAGATTTCTGATTGGCTGCTTAGCATACCAAAGTGGTGGATTCATCTTTGTGAAGGTAATAACTGGCATGTCACAGTGCAGCAGAAGAAAACATTCATATATTTGACACTTCAGAGAACCACCACATTTAACACGTTAAGAGCTAGTACACCCCTTAAAAATTCTCTTAATTTTTAAAAGTAGCCAGCTGTTTCTTTTCATTTAAAGGGGACAAAAAATTAGTGTGTATGTGGAGCCGCTTGTAATGTTCCTATTTAAAAAAAAATAGTCATCCCCTCAAAGCATCCATATGTAACTTTCTGGATACAATTTAAGACTGTAAACAGTGTTTGTATGGTTTTCTTTGTATGGACAGCATTCTTGAGTTTTTACAATGTCACTGTATGGTTTTGGAACTCCATGCATGAGCTGATGACCTGTGAGACTAGCACTCAAAGTTCTAAAACCATGCAGTCACTGCTGTTGTGTAGCATTGTATAACCACATTTGTAATACGGCTCTGAGTCGGGGTCTGGAAAGCGGCGCGGCTATAGGCGCAATCGCCACAGCTGACTTAAACCGAGCGGGTATTAAGCCAGGTGTAACACCCGCTCGGTCAGTACCAGCTGTGGCCATGGAGGCTGCCGAGAATAGCAGCCCGCTCCGGTACTACCTTAATCTGCCAGGAGCGAGAGGGTGCAGCACTGAGCTTCTAATGTACAGTGTGAGAGAGCGAACTCAGAAATCGGGAGCGCGCCTTGGAACAGTGGTATAGAGAAGCAGCCCAGTAGCTACCCGTAGAACCCTGTAAACGGACGTGAGCAGAAAGGGCTGTAGGGAAGGTACGCAGTGCCGAGAATCTCGCTGGGCAGCACTTGCTCGACCCTTACATGTAGACAAGCTGGCTCCGATGCACGCCAGGCGGGCGAAAGCATTGGTGAGTCCTGTTGCGCACAGCAACGCGCTGCAGTCGTGAATCTGTTCCCACCCGTCCCGTAGTACTACCTCAGGCATGGAGCTGTTCTGGACCTCGCAGACGGCCGGTGCGGCCAACCCCACAGCTCCCCGACGACAGGCAGACAGGCAGGGACGATGACAGCTTGTCCAAGAGTTGGAGCCACCGAATCATTGAAGTGCGCTCCAGCACGTACGATTGTAGCAGTGTACGGTAATAAAAAAAAAAGTTGTTTCCACACCTGATTCCACCTCCTGTGTTCGTAGGGCTCGCGCTGGAAGAGACACAAAGCGTGAGAGTACCGGGAGAAGGTGATGTCGCCAAGAGTTGACCCTGTAACAGAGGTTGTGCGGGGCGAGCCTCAGATAGCGCATTATCAATTTTCGTTCGGCTTCTACCGGTGATTACGCTCGCTAAGCTTCGGCACGCCCTCATTGCGGGCATTAATCCACCGGTAGAGCCCTCAGCTGGCGTGTGATTAATGTCATATAATTTTCTTGTTTGATTCTGTATTTATTGTAATAATGCTTGTCTGTACTGTCTTCCCTGTATCCATTACATGGTACCTTTCTAAAAGAGTCTTGTACTCAAAGGTTGTTTCTGAATAAATAAGTGAATACAATGCAGTGACATAGTCTAGACTCCAAATTCCTGGTTCCATGAAATGAACTGTACAGAATGTTGTCTATGAAATAGAGAATAATGGATGGGCAACTATGCAGAACCAGTGTATTCTGCCACAGTGGGGTTCTGAGTCTCTGTGACCTTGTGAGCGGAGCTCAAGAAGTCCGTGGAAATCGAATCCCGAGGTGACAGAACTCACTGGTTCTTCATATAGTTGACCATCCACTATTTTTATAGAGTATAGTATGCTCCAAAGCAATTAATATATAGTTCGATCACTTTGTATTTTATATGTTTATTTTTTTTAAGAAAAAGTAATTGTCTGCTGCCAAGAGTTACACCTGGTTGCTAGGGCGAGTTGCATTGTTGCTAGGGACCAGATGTCCCTACATTTCAATTGAGAATTTCCATTAACTGACAATCCAGATTGGGTGGGGTTTTGAAGAAGAAAAAATGGTGGCTGTTAACATTCAGTATGAGGTCTGGGTGGTTATTTTGTGAGTATTTTTAAAAATCTGGTTGATCCTGCATTGTATTTATATATGTAATCCCCTTGCAAATGGGTGTTCCTAACATGCCTTCTGCCTGGTTGGTGATCGGCATGAAGCCGCTTCAATGGGGATCCATTGAGTGCTCTTTTAAGGGCTCCATATGCTGTCCCTTTAAGGGCTGCCTGGTGCAGTCATAATTAGTTGAAATGGGAAGGGGTTTAAGTGTTGCTATGCTCGAATCTCGCCCGGGCTGCCGGGTAAGTGCTCCCAGCTGCCATCGCTAGTGGTGCACAGGGAGTTCTGATAGAGGATGCGAATGTTTGCTTAAAATACTGTAAAATAATAATGATAATGTAGTTGTTCTAACCTGCTTTGCTTTGCAGCACAGATGGTTTCGATTGCCTCCTCCATTTTAGTCCAGAACTATTGAATTGGACCAATCAGTACCTTGGGACCCCACAGAGCTGGCTGACCAATAGAGGAGCTGTTTGTATTTGAGAAAGGTATTATGGGCTATGGTGCTTTTTCTGCACCACTGAGAGCTGAAGGAAGTGACTGGCAGGTTCAACCAGCCAATCGGATCGGGTAGCGCCCGAATTGAGAGGAATGCCCCAAACTGTGAGGGGGCAGAGTCGTAGTACTGAGGAGAAGAGGAGCTGTGTGCTTCTCGCGCTTGAGAGTGTTCAAAGCCAGGAAGGCCTGGAAGGCTGCTGTGTTTTTCTCTCGTTCCAGCGGATCAAAATCCGTCAAGCGAAGCGGTCAGGAGGAGGCTGTGTCCTGCATAGCTACCCACCAGGCTCGACCTGTTTGGAGGACTGGAGAATCTCCTAAATCGCGCTCGGTCCACGGGAGGAGTGAAAAAGCTGCCATTGCAGTGTGTTAGTGACTGTGAATTCTGGAGAGCCTAGAAACAGCTGCCTGGTGTGGTACCCCTCTGCTATTGCTGTTGGAGTTTGCCATATAAATGTGTGAGGAGGCTCGTGGAGTTCAGGCTCAGCCCTGCTGGTGTTGAAGGACTCTGTCTTGTCTGGAGGTTGTGAGTCAGGGTAGCTCCCTGCTAAATGTGTAACAGTGGTTCCAAATGGCATTGCTATACTGCTGACTGCTTAATTAAACTTTTTTTTCTTCTCTGTGTGAAGGGCCCTTACCAGCTGCCACATTTTGGACTAGCCGTTAGGGCTTGGGTACCCAGGGACAGTAAATCGTAGGGTTAGGCCTGTGCACAGAGCCCTAGGTATATAGGAATAGTGTAAGCCAATCAACCTGATTTTCCCCCTTTCCCTTGTTATCTGCCCTTTTAATAAATCAGATTGTTGTGTTATAACTACACCCTGGCTGATTTGTACTCTTCTGATGGGCTGCTGCATGGTGACTGTGATATAACTGTACCTTACTTTACAGGGGGTCCCCGGAGTGAGCTGGAGTATATTATCCATGGGGTAAGTGTACTGGTGAAAAGAATTGTTGGCACCCAGTGTGGGTCACTAGTGGGATGAAAGGGGGGTTACAGTAGCCCAGAGGGCTGTAACCGAGGTAGTCTTAACTGTGCTAACCCCGACCTCTGGGTGGAGGCACCTGTCAACGGATCTGGGCCCCTCACCCTGCCTCCGTGGGGGCAGACAGGGGTAGTAGCCCTAAGGGTAGCGCCCCCTTGGGGTTACATATAAAACCTATGATATCTGGTTGAACCTGCCTTTGTTTCCCCAGTCTGGTTGCTCCTGCGTCTGACTGATCATTCCATCGCCGCTTCGTTATCTGGTTGATCCTGTGATTTCTGTTACCTCTGATTTTTTTGGGACTGCCTGTTGAGCATGCAATTTTCAACTGTGCTTGAATGCTGTTCTACCATAGAAGGGTTGAACAGCATTCCATGACATTTGCACTGTGGTAGAACAGCGTTTCAGCTCAGATGAAAAACGTTCCACCATACACTATAACAATTTAATATATGGATATTGAAAATAATGTGGCACTAAAGCATACGTAAAAATCACGATAATAGTATCACTCCCAGAGTGATAATAGCGTACATAGTTCAAGACTGATAATACTATTGTTCAGGTGCCGTAATACTATTGTTCGGTACACGAATTATAGTGTTATCAGTAAAAGACAACAGCGCATGCATAAGTTTCCTTCCGGACGTCTTTCACATCGTGCCTTCTGATTCACCGCTTTTCCTGCGTGGGCAGACGGAACAATTTTTTTAAACATGGCAGCTCAACCTCTCACTAAACGAGACTGTACTGCACCTCGGGATTGCATCCTCCACATTTCACTTTATTTTTCTTTGTTTTATTTACAAATGGAATTATCTGGTTGATCCTGCATTCCCCAGAAGAAGAGAAGGTAGGACAGCCTACCAAGTATAGTACACAGTGCTTACAGTGGGGCCATGGATGGGGGGGAAGGGCAGGGGCAACCAAGATAGATGGTGTGAGGCAGCATGGCAGTCGGCCAGGACTGAGTCCTTCACTGAAGCGGCCGACCGCCCATAACAAAATGCTAGTCGGATCTATATATTAAAAAAAACAAACAACAAATAGGGAAGTGTACATTGCCCGGCAGTAATTCCATCTCGAGTTTCTGGGGACATGAGAACCTCTTGAGCTTCCTCGTGTCCCCAGAACCTAGTCTCGATGGAATTACTGCCTGGTAATATACATTTCCCTATCCATTATTCTGTTTATAAAATACAGTTAACAGTTGTAACTTCTGTTCAGGTCCAGTTAAGTAGGGATCCTTTGCAGGTATGAATATACTGTAATTCCTGAAAATAAGAACATTATAAGCAGCTGTAACTCAGAAATAATTTCCTGTCTCCTTTAAGTAGCATTTTTTCTTTTTCATGTTGAAAATTAGAAGACTTTCTTCCAGGCAGAAATGCACTCTACCTTGTGGCTAACACATAAAGCTCTTTCCTATTTCCTGCCTTATCTGTATTGTGACCTTCCTGACTAGGATATCCCATCTGGCCAAGAGGAGCGACTCACCTTCCCTTGGACTGGTCACTTGTGATATCACAATAAGTGAGGTCACAATGCTGATGAGGTATGAAGGGGAACAGCGATGGCTCTGTCAGCTGCCATGTGCAATACATTCTCCACATCATAATCGGGTTGACAATTTTCCAAATGGCAAAAGGGAACAAAGAAATACTTCAGAAATAAAACGTAAAAACTGGCTAGTTCAAACAAGTTCTAGCCAGAGCCGATAGGGCTCTGAAGAGCTACCAAGTGACCAAAGTTATACGTGTGCAAAGGAACTATTCAACGGCCGTGTGTAACGTGGCCATATTTACCAAGTGACCAAAGTTACACATGTGTGTAGGAATTATTCAACGCCCATGTGTAACGTGACCATTTTTGGAGGTGTTGCACTCAATTTTCAACATGACCTTTTTGGGACCCCTCCTCATGGAGTGCGCCAGTGTCATTTTGTTCACTTATCCCAAAAGGTGATTTCACAGAGTGAGCGCTCTATTCTGTGCCACAGGAGCAAAAACATGTTTTGTGGAGGTTGTGGAAAATGACAGCTGTACTGTTTTGAAGGAGGTGTACAAAAATGGCACTGTTGAAAATGTGGAGTGAAAATACTAAATATTGGCAAAATTAGGAGCGTTTATAGAAACTACGCAATGCACGCTCATATTGCAGTAATTTTTTGGAACTTTTTCACGAAATTTGCAACATGGGCTATTTGGGATCCCACCTCATGAACAGTGGTACTGTCATTTCGTGAATCGGTCCTGAAAGGTGATTCCGCGTAGCGGCCGCAAAATCACCTTTCGCGACTGAATAACAAAATGACAGTGACAGCTTTCACGAGGTGGGGTCCCAAAAATCCCATGTTGAAAATTTGGGGCCAAAATTCCAAAAATGGTAGATTTATCAGCACCCCGTTTAATGGCATTATAGCATGCTTACCTTTGATTCTTCAGTTCACGGTTCGGCTTTGAAGAGTACAGACTTGTCATGGTCCAGAGAAGAAGATGGTGCCGACCTCTGGAGGTAAGTATGGGGTAAAGAGGGGTTTGGAGAGGTGGGTGCTCAGTGGGAGGGTGGGGATGGGAGAGGAGGACTGGACTGACGACGAGGGACAGTTTTCTTTTCTACAGGAAAAAAAACAAACGAGTGGAGCGCCGATGAGGGACCGTTTTCTTGTTTACAGGAAACAGAAAATATTTTGGCACACTGGGGTGGGCTCCCAGCATGCCACACGAGTTGGGGGGAGCCACAGAAAAATCTTCGGCACACTAGGGTGGGCTCCCAGTGTGATACATGACTGGGGTGGGGTTATGCAGGATCCCTACACAGGTATTGGGCACCCCGATGTCGGCAGAGAGTGGGGGGGAGGAAAAAAAAAGGTAGGCACACTGGGGTGGGCTCCCAGTGTGCCACATGAGTTGAAGTGGGCACAGACAAATCTTTCAGCACACTGGAATCGTCTCCCAGTGTGCCACTTGAGTTGTTGGGGGCACAGAATGTGCAGCACTCGTGCATGCACAGTTGCGGTGAAAGGCATTTTGCCATTCACATTACGGTGCCAGTTGAACTCTGCAAGTGCAGTTCATGCACAGTAGTGCGGAAGTAACAGCCAAAATTGTGCGGCCGATTGTGACGGAGGGGTTCAACTCCGGTGGGCTTTTGGAAGGATACTTCCAAATGTCCAATAGAAGGTTCCACGATCGACCATTTTTAGAGCTATATCCGATCCAGTGGGGCTGTATGCTCCACCCATAGCCCTAAAAATGAGTAAAGGTTTCAGTCTGCTACTTTGGGCTGTACGGGCTTTTTAATAAATACATTAAAACAATGGCTCTTAAACTTAACCTGTACTCACTACCTTTATAGTAGCCTTAAGGCAACGAGTGGGACATGACTGTCATGAAACAGTATATCCCTTGGGACTGGGTAAAATGCAAACAATGATGATCCAGAGGTATCATTATGTTGGGATACCTGCCTCGACATGTGTTTTTGCTGGAGCCGGTTGCCTGTATAACTAGGAAGTACTACTTAGTCAGAGCAAGCACTGCTGAGGCATTGATATCAGCACAGTGACAGAAGTACCTGCAGTGTGACGGGTCTAACCTGAAAATGGTGCGGTGTGTTGGTGAATCATGGTTGTAAATTTGATACCCAGATGGCAACAGAAAATTGCATGCAACTGTGAAAAAACTATATCCGGTGGCAAAGGACTCCAGGTAATAAGGACAGGACAGAGGTGCACATTCCCTTTAAAACTGACATGGATGGCTAAGTGGGACACTGGGGGGGGTGACAAAAAAGATTAATACCTATTCCATTTCCTTGGTATAAGTGTTTTCTGGTATTCATTAGGTAAAATCTTAAGTAATCGACTGAATACCACAAACTAAAAATCTTGTTTTCATATTCAAATGTGGCTTTTTTAAAGTGATAGCAGTAAGTTGTATCTCACTGTGACTGTCTCACTATTATAAAAATAGAAGCAGAGACTTTAGTAGTGCTTAAAACTATTAACCCAGTCCAGTGGTGCAGGTGGCGTGCTCTGTGCTATCATGTTGGTGCCCTGGTTTCACGTGGTGAGCCAAGCCACACTCTGGGCTGGTTGAGTGAGTGGAGCACTGCAGAGGCAGTGCTGTCATATTCTTGGGAGAGGAGACTCCTCAGTACATTAGCGCCTTCTATGGAGGGCTTTGGATGTCCTTGTACATCATGGGTGACTGTGCAATGTCCAGCACCCCTGGACTGGGCATTGGTTAGCTTTACTGTATGTGAGGAGGGTAAGTCTTAATAGAGAAATGTGCCTCAAATGGCTAATGACATCTCCAATGTCTGCTATATCACACACATCAGAGTGTTGTACCCTGATTCCTCTCTGGGTGCAGCTCTAAACATGTGGCTCAGATTGAGCACACCTCTGGCAATGGGTGGGGCTTTCCCATGGGGTGGAACACATTGCCTAGAGTCAAAGGTCCAAGGTCTGTGAGGCTGATGATACAGGATGAGCACTGACCCAGGATTTAATGGTGGAGGCAACCAGAGGTAGGGATAAAAAAACCTTAGCAATTTTCTCATTAGAGTCAGAGTTCAGTGAGTAAATGCTGTACATCCTATGATGTTTAAAGAGCACCTGACGCTTCCAGAAGAAACAGAGAAATGTAGAAACATAGAATTTGATGGCAGATAAGGACCGCTTGGCCCACCTAGTCTGCCCATTTCCCCTACCTAATGGATAAGTTGCAGATCCTAGTTAACCAACAGCCTACTTCCTCCTACTCCCTACTAGAATTGCCTTATGTCTATCCCATGCATTCTTGAATTCCCCCACTGTTTTTGACTCCACTACCTCCTCAAGAAGGCCGTTACATGTATCCACAACCCTCTCCATGAAAAAATACTTCCTCACATTACCTCTGAGCCATCCCCCTTCTATCTTCAAATTGTGCCCTCTTGTTTTTGCACATCTCTTTTTCTGAAAGATGCTGCCCTCTTGGACTTTGTTGATTCCCTTGAGCTATTTGAAAGTTTCTATTATGTCCTCCCTCCCCCTCCTTTCCTTGAGGCTATACATATATATTAAGCTCCTTTAATCTCTCTTCATATGTCTTCTGGTGCAGACCCTGCACCATTTTAGTTACCCTCCTCTGGACAGCCTCCATCCAGTCTGTGTCCTTTCAGAGATGGGGTCTCCAGAACTGGACGCAGTACCCCAGATGGGGTTTCGCCAGCTGTCTATACAGATGGATAACAACTTCTTGTTTTCTACTGGTGATGCCTGTCCCTGTGCATCCCAGTATCTCGCCAGCCCTCCTTACTGCCTTCTCACATCGCTTGACCACCTTTAGGTCATCGGATATGACCACATCCAGGTCCCGTTCCATTTTTGTTGTTAGAATCTCACTCCCATTGTGTACTTTTCCCCTTGGTTTTTGTTTCCCAGGTGCATTACTTTGCACTTCTTTGCATTGAAACTAAGCTGCCATACATTTGACCATTCCTCCAACCTTGCCAAGTCTCTTCTTATCCTTCCCACCTCACCTTCTATACCGACCCTGTTGCAGATCTTTGTGTGGTCTGCAAAGAGACATACTTTTCCTTCTAGTCCCTCTGCAATGTCACTTATAGAGGCATTAAAGAGGACTGGTCCCAGTACTGAACCATGTGGTAATCTGCTAGTAACCCCCCTTTCTTCAGTGTAGACTCTGTTTACTGTAACCCTCTACATCCTGTTGTCCAGCCAATTTTTTACCCAGGCTACCACCTTGGGACCCACTCCAAGGCTGGCTAACTTGTATATTAATCTTTTGTGTGGGACTGTGTCAGATTCCTTGCTAAAGTCTGGATAGGCCATTTAAACAGCCCCTCCCTGGTCTACTACTTTGGTCGCCCAGTCAAAGAAATCTCTTAGATTCGTCTGACACGACCTTCCCACTGTGAATCCATGCTGCTTTGGGTCCTGTGCCCCGCTGGCCTGTAGGTACTCAACAATTCTTTCCTTCAGAAGTGATACCATCATTTTCCCCACTACTGAGAGCAAACTAATACGTCTGTAGTTTTCTGCCTCTGTCTTGCTCCCACTTTTGTGAAGTGGAATCACATCCACCCTCCTCCAGTCCTCAGGTACCACCCCATCCTCCCATGATTTGTTAAAGAGGGTAGTCAGTGGTGTCACTAGTTTTACCCTTAGTTCTTTTAGAATTCTTGGGTGAATCCCATCAGGCCCTATTGCTTTGTCCACCTTCAGTTTTAAGAGTTCTTTCAGAACCCTTTCTTCTGTGAATGGATTGGTATCAACCCCCCACCCATCCAGAGTGTTTCTGTTGTTTGGTTAAGGTACCTCCCCCTCCTCTTCTTTTGTGAATACTGAGCAGAAGTATTCATTCAGTATCCCTGCATTTTCACTGTCACACACTGCCCACATTTCCTCCCCTTTATTAAGCCTCATTAGCCCTCCCTTGGTCTTTCTTCACTTCCTAATGTACCTGTAAAATGTTTTATCCTCCCTCTTAACAGAGTTGGCTACCTTTTCCTCAGTTTGGGCCTTTGCTATTCTGACTGCCTTCCCTGCCTCCTTCTGCTTTAACTGATATAGTTCTCTGTCCTGCTCCTTCTGTGTTTCCTTATATTTCCTGAATGCAATATTTTTCTCCTTAACCTTCCCTGCCACCTATTTTGAGAACCATAGTGGCTTTTTCCTTCATTTTGTTTTGTTGATTTGCTTTACATAAAGGCTTGTTGCCTCTGTGATGGCAGTTTTGATTTTTCCCCATTGTTCTTCCACCCCTCCTTCTTGGCTGTTTGCTAGTGCTTTTCTGAGGCACTCTCCCATTTTGCCGAAGTCGGCCCTCCTAAAGTCCAACACCCTTTCTTTTGTATGGCTTAACTCTACAGCTGTGTTTATTGTGAACCACACTGTTTGGTGGTCGCTTGTTCCCAGATGGCTACCCACTTCTAAATCTGAGATCCTCTCTCCATTCTCATTTGAAAGTACCAGGTCTAAGATTGCTCCCTCCCGAGTGGATCACCAGATCCCCACCTTTTGAGGCATGCCTTACTTGAATGTGTCCAAAACCAGGTCTGTTGGCCTTTTCCCTGGGCCTGTTCCCAGAACTTCTGATTCTATGGAAGTACAGAATTCTCCTTGACGTCACCACACTGTGGTGTCATAGACTTCAGTAGATGGGTCTGGTTGAAAGTCAACTCCTTCTGGAAGTCAGCTGCGAATTCTCTACAGTCTGCCTGCCCTGAGTGGTAAACATCCCCAGTGGCAAGGCCGCAGCTATATGCTAGGTCTGCACTGGTGGGCACCTCAATGTTGTCTTCTGTCATCAACCATGCTGCTGTCACCACTGATGGTAATGGCATGGCGGGTGACACTGGAGATGATACTGGGCCTCCTCCTGACACTCTTCATGGTGTCAAAAGAGGAGCCGACAGCGAGGCTGTTGTCTGCACTGTTGCCAGTTTAGATGTCACCATCCACTGTGTCGCTATTGACACTGAGAAAGGTGATGGCTCTGGACATGGTGACAGAGGTGGCAGTGGTACTGATCCTGGGTCTGGCTCCAAGTGAGATCCTGACAGCAGTGTTGGGATGAAGGTCATCTCCAACTCTGGTGTTGCCAGTGACACTGAGGCAGATGATGGCTCTGGGCATGACATCAGAGTCAGCACTGAGCACGGTGTTGAGGACAGTGCCAGCCGTGGTGATGAGGATGACTCTGTCTCTGAGGCCGTCACTGATTCTGAGCCGGGTGCCGGAGGCGGCACTGACTTGAGGTTAGATGACGGCCGAGATATATAGCTTTCTCCAGAGCCGTTGGAGGTCACAGTCACCAGTGAGGACATGGGTCATCTTTTGGGACCTGCACAACTTTGCTGTCCTCACCTGGTGGTTCCTCCTATGGCCACTGGTCGGATCACTCCTCAGATGTAGGAGGACTCCTTTCCTGTGAATCTTCTAGGCTCTCCCTTCAAATGATGCCTCCTGTGCAGCTCAGCAGCATAGGCCATGGTTAGGAGTCTTAACATCCCTCTAGCAGGGCCTTGCCATTTCCTGGAGAGATTGTCCATCATTCAAAGGCCTTGAGGGGCCATTAAGGTAGGAGCAAGATTGGGATTTGCTTGGCGCCTTAGAGAGCTGGCATTGGGAGTCTGGCAGGGCCCAGCATTGGCCCTTCTCCCTGGCACCAACAGTACCTGGATACAGTGCCTTGTCTCCATCGATGTCCACCTCAGAGGACAATGAATTTTCTGTCCACCTTCCTTCAGCTGGTGAGTACGATTTATACCAGTGATTCTTGGTGGAGATGCTCCAGGTGCTTAACTTGCATGCTTTTACAAGCTGTGATCTGGCAGCCCTGCCGTTGGGATTGCATGAAGTTCCCAGTCTCGATACTGCTACCATTCCGCCATGGCCTAGAGCCTTTAAGTAAGTATACAGGACAGTGTGCAGACATCCCTTCCAGTGTTCCCACTGGAGGCATGTAACGGGGTACAGCGTACCCTCCAAATTTTTCAGGGGTACAAATCGTGTTTTGAGGGAACGTCACACCCCTTGCAGAAAAACATGTAGGTATGCAGTGTTTTAAAATGGTATACCACACAGCCGCAAACAGTGACTGTCACTCAACATAAGCAGAACACCATGTTATACGTACACTTTATACTTTACTGTGTTTATTTAAAAAAAAAGATGTAAAAATATATGATTTTGGTATCTGCTCATTCTGCTTAGCTGTTTAATGATCTATTCTGATCTCATTTTCAGAATCAGATTGATAACAGGCAATGTAACAGCTGTGCTCCTGAATTCAAAATAAAAACTGATGCGTGCAACTTAGTGCACGATTGCACATGCAATATGCTCACACACACACAGTCTGATATTTAATTGCATAAAACAATGATTGCTTTTTTTTTTTTTAATGGGTACTACTACTAGTGGGCTGGCTGGGTTGGCCTGGGTAGTTACTTTACACTAGTACTAGCAGCACTATTGTAGCACAGGTCACTGCTGTGTTGACTGAGTCTGACTGACAATCAAAGAGACAACAGCACCACCACGATACAACCTTTACCTTACCCCACCCGCTTGGCACTGCTGCAGTGCAGCCAAATCATTTGCATCCCTATTACAACTACCAGTGAGCACGCTATAGTACCACTACAACCTCCATCATAATAGAAATGACCCACCCAGGTCAGAAACAATAAATGTTAATTCATTCATCATTCCTAGTGAATTCTTCATTCTCTTTTAATCTTCCATTCCACATACAATACAGTTATTACAGTACATTACATACACACCGGTCACAAACACAATCAGTTACATTACTTTATCAGTGATGATCACACAGTCACACACACACACTGGGCCGCCACATCCTGCAGCTGCAGCAGCTTCAGTGTGCTGTACAGCAGCACATCTGCATCCTCTTTTCTGTGCAAGGCAAGCCCAAGGCAAAGGTCATCAACGAGAGAGAGAGCACTGTCTGGGTCGGGGGGGGCAGCACTCACTAGTGGCAGTGCAGTAGTGACGGTCAGTGCATGCAGTAATTGCAATCTCTCTAACTAGTTGGAAGTAATCCCTACTAGTCTGCCTGTTCTCCTCCTGTGCACACCAAGGCAGACACACAACTCCATCTCTGATTGAGGGGCAGGCAATGGCTGACTGAAGCTGAGCCCCCCCCACCACCGATCACAGCCCTATCAGTAACACACACTTCCCTAGTCCAACTCCCCTCCCCGACATGCTTTAGACTAGAGACCGCTGAGAGACAGATGTACTTGGGAGGAGTCCAGTCCTGTCAGTCACCTGGTGCTGTGTGAATAATCATGGTGACTGGCTACTGATTTCAACAAGAAATGGTTTGACTTGACCGGCAGGGACTCTGGGAGAGACTACAGCATGTGGGTGGTGGCGACGCTGCTGCGGATGCATTGTTGTTCTCCTCATCGCATCAACCGGCCTGGGCCTCAGTGGGACTTGGGAGGGACTGGGTCTCAGGAGGGAGGGAGAAATTCAAGAGACTCATGGTTTAGCAGCAAATCCCCATGATAGGCCAGGCACTCTCAGAGGACCACGACATCTTTAGAATGGTCCTTCCACTTCCAGGATGGGGGTCGGCTCGCCTCTGCGAGCTATGGGGAGGGGAGATGAAGACACTGGAGAGAGCAAAGGTGTTAGGGAGGGCCCTAGAGTGCACCAGGGGCCGGGCTGGGGGACAACAGGATGTGCAGACTGGGAGGGGAGACTGGAAGAGGGATTTCACTGCACCAACAGGCTAGCAAGTGTCTTTGTTGGACACCGATCCACCCACCACAGAATGACCAGTGTGCGCAACTGCACACAGTAACTGCCACCAAGGATGGGATGGAAGGAAGAAAGTTGGATTGGTGGAGTAAAGGGTTTCAGAAGGCCATTGAGATAGGCACTGTCTCCGACTCCACGACGTCATCCACCCACTCATCCCGAGTTCGCACCTCTACCTAGTCTGCTGCAGACAAAAAAAAAATAAATACAAAACAAGACCAACCTGATTTCAGGCATGCAGTAGGATGTGGTTTGGTAGCTGGTTTCCTCTCCTCAGCCTTCAATAAATTAGCCCAGTGGTCTCCTCTCTCTCCCCAAATCCGAACCGAAGCCAATGTCGATTGGGCAGTCAGGCAGGACAGGCCAGCCAGGGTATCTGTTGATTCAGTTCGGGGGTTGCACTCGTTTGTTGGAAACTTGGGTGTGTTCGGTGCATTTCTTCTCCTCTCGTCTCGACTAGTCTCTCTATGCAGTTCCCTCACAGCTCACGCCTATACTGACTGTATAGGTGCATGCCCACACTTGGAAATTGAGCATGGGAATAGGGTGGATTTTCTCAACTGTGCACCCATGTACCAATGTCAGATGTACCGGGCAGGGGGCTCTGGTCTGGACCAATCATCCGCTGGCTGATGTGGAGAAAAAAAAATACCCACAATTTTCCAACAGCACAGGTCTGCATGTAAAGAGTCACATGGGCCTGCGTTCTTAAAGCTCAAACAGGCTTCTTTACGTGCAGCGCACCCCCTAATCACATAGATGAACATGAATTTAAATTTTTTTGTGTGATTCACATACATCTATGCGTGAATGGAACACTGATCCCTTCCTCAACTCGGACATCCTCGGGGACCTTCTCATGTGGTATTGTGCACCCTCAGGGTCTGCTGATGATGCACCTCACCCTTTGTCAGGGCTTTGAATACTGCAGACCCCATCAGGGCCAACGCCTTGTGCATGACCGATGTCCAGAGGCAGATTCAACTCAGACAGATGCTCTTAGAAGGAAGGCTTTTACCTCAGCATGTGCCCTAATGTGCATTTCTGCACACCAGGCACATATGATGACATAAAACCATCACCTGTGGTTTCAGTAAAGTACACTCTTAGCTACATTGTGTCATCGAGGCACAGGTCAGGAAGCATAGGAAAAACCTGGAGCAGTTATAAAATTCGCAAAAAGTATTTATTAGTACTAGCAGTAACATAAAAAAATAAAATTGTTCAGTATAACTATTTACAAAGGCAGAATAAACAGAAACGATCCATCTGTGTTTTCCTTCAATCTCTGTGTCTCTTGCAAGCAATTGCAGCTCTGTCTTGTAAGTCTTTGCAACTCCCTTTTTAACAAGCATCCTGTTTTTTCCTAAAATGTTCTTGTATATTTCAGGCAGGTGCAGCAAGAATACAATGTCCCAGAACTGGGGCCCCTTATCCACAGCTTCTGCAAAAGGCTTAAACATTACAGTTCAGGTTAACCCCTTGAGTTCCCAATAGCTTTTTGCAATCATCTCAAACTATAATTATATACATTTCAACAGTAACACTATATAATTTCTAAACAAAGGTAGCCCGATATCAGTTACATTTCCCCGTAATGATTTGCATATATATTTATACCAGCAGATATGCAAGGGAGAAAAAGACAGAACAGCAAGGGAAGACTGAGAGACAGTGAGAGGCAGAGAACTGCAAGACTGTCAGGGTGATCAAATCCTAGGTCTCACAGGAAAAGTTGGTTGCGCAACCAGACAGACAAGAGACAGGAAAGGAAAGAACAGATCCTTGCATTCATACTCTCCATAACAACTGGGACAGGGTGCTATTCTACGCTGTCACACACTGCTGCAGATCTTGACAGTCAGGCCATTGACCTTTCTGTCTGGAGCCTTGAAGTAGCTCAGCACCAGTCGAGGGCATCTTGCAGTGCCAACGTTGTGGCCTCCAGGCTGGCAGGAACTGCAGTCTCATCAGGAAGACAGCATGGCTTTGCCTTTCCCAGCTGGCACCCTTGGCCTAGTGTAAGTGCTTAACTCACACTTTCCGAGTGCTCTCCTCTTCTCCCGTAGGGTCAGGCAGGAACTGTCAGGGAACCCTCTTGCTCCATTGTCACAAGAGTCTCCACCTGGCCCTGCTCAGGTTCTAGGGACCAATCGACCACTACCTCTCTAAGAAAACATAAAGTACAGAGAAGGCATCAGTGAAGGTTGAGCTCATACCACTTTGCACTGAGGCATTCAACACTTATAGGCCCGGAATCGCCACAGTCATCCCTGTCGATGACTTTGGACTTTTTGAGGCCTGCTGTCTTGGTGTCTCCAGCTCTGAGCCTCACCATGTCCACTGTGTAGCCATTGGGTGAGCACTTTGGTCACTGAGCTGTTCCTGTTGAGCAGTGGTTTAAGCACATAAGTGTGATGGTGCAGTGTCTTGTGTTGGCTCTGGCCCCGGTGGCTCCTGTGCCATAGGGGCCTGCATCAGTGCTGCCATCTGAGCCATCACCTTGGAGATCATTCTGGCTGAGGTGCCAAGGACTTCACTGTCACTGTGTGCAGTGCTGCTGACGATCCTCACTCCATTGGGATCAGCCTTGGTGCCATCACCATTGTTGCCAAGTCCACATACAGGGCTGCAGCTAGACCAACTGTCAGTGCCTCTGTTAGTCCTGCCTGATTCCCTGGTGCCAAGTATAGTGCTGCATGTGGTGCCACCTGGGGCACCAGTTCTTTTGGAAACATTGTGCCTCTGTCCCTGATATGGATGATGATGAGTACAAACCAGATTTAGTCTTGGATAATGACTCTAGTGACAAAGATCCCTTGGAGACCATGGAGCCTGAAGCAGCCCCTGTGAAGGTTCCCCAGGAGGATCTCTATTTTCAAGAATGGCTTAAAAACATACACAGCACATTTTAGTATGAGACAGTGGCTATTACTCAAGATAGGCAACTCTAGCTGGAATTCCTGAATGTGTCTAACATGTCTGTGTCCCTGGTGCCACCAAGCCAGCTTGCCCAGGAGACCCTTACAGAGGTATCCTGGTGTAGGCTGGCTTCAAATCTGACTGCCCCTAGACAGTCAGATATGAAATATCAGAGTACAAAATGGGTGGAATGGTATTAATGACCAGCAAGCAGGAAAGAGACCTGGGGGTAATCATATCGGATGGACGTAAAGGTGGCCAGGCAGTGTGAGAAGGCAGTTGGAAGGGCTACTAGTGTGTTGGCATGCATCGGGAGGGGTATCACCAGCAGAAAAAGGGAAGTGGTGTTTCCACTGTATAGATCACTGCTAATACCCCACCGTGAGTATTGAGTTCAGTTCTGGTGACCACATCTCCAGAAGGGTATAGAGAGTGGAGGTGGTCCAGAGGAGGGTAACAAAAATAGTGCAGGGTCTGCACCAAAGCCCTATGACTAGCAACTAAAGGACCTCAACAAGTATACCCTTGAAGAGAGGAGGAGAAGAGAGAGAGAGAGAGGGGGAATATGACAGAGACCTTTAAATACCTCATGGGGTAAATATGGTACAGGAGAGAAGTATTTTGCAGAATAAAGGAGCTCAAAAACAAGGGAACATGATATAAAGCTGGAGGGGGAAGAGTCGGGAGAAATGTGAGGAAGCACTGCTTCACAAAAAGAGTGGTGAATTCCTGGAATAGCCTTCCAGTGGAGGTGGTGGGGGCCAAAACAATGATGGAGTTCAAGAATGCATGGGTTAGGCATAAAGGAATGTTATAGGGAAAGAAGAGGGGAGGGAGAAAGAGGCATAGACCTATTAGGGTCTACGGTGATGCTCTAGGTAGGGAAAAATGGGCAGACTGGGTAGGCCAAGTGGTCCTTACCTGCCACCAAATTCTATGTCTCTATGTTTCTGTTTGGCTTCCAGGACAAAACCTATGTGCCATGCCCAGCCTATAGAGGATGCTGTTGTAATTATGGCTGATAATGACAGGGCTTTAGCCCCAAAAGAAGTCACTGTGCAACCAACTAAAAAGGAAATAGGATAATCAGATGTATAAAAAATCATTCACTTCTAGAAATCGTGCATGTATACTACCCATATATTGAGCTTACGTCCGACCCTGTCTAGATTATTGTTCCCCTTTATGGAATACATGTTTCCATAGAGATTTCAGTAGACTGAAGGGTGTACAGAAGAGGATGACCAGAGGATATTTCACCCAGAGGATTATTCCACTCTGGAATACACTTCCAAGGGAGATTCTGGAAGTCGACTCTTTCGAGGCTTATAAAACGACATTAGATTAGTATCTCTTTCATCAGCTAGGCTGGGCTAATGCCCGCTTGCGGGAGATGTGCACTTATGGGCCTCTGCATTCTGTACATCTAGAGTTTCCTATTATGAATCATGCAAGTTGAACATGTAACAGCCCTTTGACTCACCTAGGCTGCTCCGAGGTTAAATCTGTACACACCTCCGAGGAGGCCGTCCTGAGTTTCACAGTGGTCAGCAAATATGGTGCGGTGCCTCCACCTGGAGTAAGTGGCAAGGTGTACCTGTGGACAGGTTACCATCCCCCAAGAAAATAAGTAAGCTGCCCACTTGAACACTTTCCCCACACAATAACAACTTCCTACACAATAACAGTCCCCCAACCCCAGCAACTCTATGGCAATAAATCACAGTGACAGTGGATACAATGCTAAACAGAGTGAGGGGTAAAAAGGGAGAGAGGCAAATACCCCAACACTTACAGAAACAACACTTTCCCTGCAGCGACCCCTCCCTCCATTGGGTGCACCCAGAAATGTCCCTATCCGGTGGGTACCTCACCAGGTGGTGGTGCAGGCCTGGGGTTTTTCGTCGGGTCCCAAAATAACACAGTGAACACACTTTCAACATTTGAACTCTATTATCTTGGCAAACTTGGACATTACACACAGTCCTGATTGGAGTTTACCCCCTGAATCCTAATTGACTAATAGACTCCCCAAAGTCGCAGCTCAGAGTACACAGTTTTGCAGGCCACACTGGGGGTCTTGCAGCTGGCTCAGTTGCATGGTACAGTGGAGGGTACAGATGGTAGTGCACCAGAGGTTGCAGGTTTTGAAGCTTGCAGGAAATCTAGATGCGCTGGCTTTCACCTGCCTGGCTTTGCCAGCTTCACCCAGAGGCTTTTGTAGACAGTGTTCACACAGGTAGGCCTGTTGACATCTTCCTCACTAGTTGGCTTCTTCATCTTTGGTCCGGGGGAAATGGATGAATGTGGTCCCCCAGGCACTTCTGTTACACCCCTGATCACACAGCCACTGCTGGTCACTTTCTCAGTACTTTAACCCATGCACTCTCCCACTGGGCATTTCTGTTCCAAACAGTATTGGGCCCTTGTTTCAGTTGCTTTCCTCAGCACTCACAGTCTCTCCCCTTGCCAGATTTTCCACCCACCAAAACTGTTTCTCCACCGAGGGGGCACAGCAGCTCAATCTGCATGTGCAGTCCAACTATCTTCCCAGTTCAGAAATACTGTCCAACAGTTGAATCTGATAGGGAGCAAATTTCTGCTTTCAACAAATGATACTGTATCTTCCGCCTGCACACAACTTGGTGTATTTTCTTTAGAGTTGAGGTCCAAAAGCAGCAGAGAAAAAACTTCAGAGAATTGGGCTTAGGAGCCTGCACAGTCTTTCTCACACCCACACTGCAGCTCCTCTCAACGACTCTCTCCTTCTGGGATGCAGTGCCATTCCATTTATAGCTCTCAGGCAGCCCTCCTTTCATTGGCTGTTATTTTTCCCAGGCAAACTCAGTGCTGGATACATTTTTACTCAGCAGCCCCCATTCTGTAGTTCTTTGTGGAGTCTGCCATTTTGTCTCTCTTTGGGCTTTCTACTGTCTGGCCCTTGATTTCATTAACAGAGCCCTCATAAGGGCTAAAACAGTTCCCCCAATCACTGGATGCTTTCCTGTCACTAATTCAGTTGTTCCCAGCTACTCTGTATTCCTTGGAGCCAGGGGATAAACATTCTACCGTCAGCGCATGGCTGACCCTGAAATGGAGCCAAGGCTCTTTTAAATTTTTAGTCCTGGTAGCTGCGCATGCTCAGTAGGGGCACAGCCGCCATCTTGTGTATTTACTTTGTGGTCCCGGCTTTCTTGGCCACACTGGGACTGTTCCAAGGCTCAGAGTGCACCTGAAGTTGCAGAAATAGTGATCGGACCTTGGCCCCAATCTGTACATGGGCCGAGGTATTGAAATTCCTGATGGCCACGGCCGCGGATCAGCTGGGGGTGACCAGGCTCTAGCCCCACTACAGCTGCTGCAGGGATGCCGGCAGGAGGTTCGGAGTGGCCGTAGCCCGTGCAGGAAAGTTCAATTGGGGGGCTTACAGACATCATTTAGAAAAGGGTATGTGCTTCGACCACCTGGGGGTCTAAGAATAGCAAGCTACTAAGCCCACATTTTGAAGTATAAGTACTGAATATGGATGAAGCTCAAATCCATTGCAGAGAGATTGCTTGACTCTGTATCAAAATGGATGTTCTTTGTTACAGTCACCTAAGGGACTGAGTCTAACCATCACCGGTTAACAGCCTTTTTGGATTCCTTCGATGCAGCAGCTCGCTCCACGGCTGCGGGACTTTGCATTCAGAGGCACTTTTGTTTGCATACTGCTGGCTTTACTTGTGATGTCCAACAGCATATAATGAAATGTGCCATTTGATGGCATTTGTCTCTTTGGACAGCAAGTAGAATAGGCCAGTAAGAATTTCATCGACAAGAAAATTGCACTAAAAGGTGCCAGAGTTAAGAATCAGACCCACACCGACTGGGTAGTGGTTGGGGTTTGTATAACAATAAGCAGTCCTTTAGAAGTAAAGGCAAAGGAGGTTAACAGCCACAAAGAACTCAACCTCCTCATTAGCACAAGAAAGTGCAACTAAAGGCACAGGTGCCCAAGGTGCGACCCTCTGAGCTGCAGGCTCTGTGTCTATCTCCGCTGCCTGGGGTTGATCACGCCTCGCTGGTGAGGGGGGACATCTCCCCAGTTCTGTCATCAGTGTGAATCCATCACAGCAGACAAAGGGGTTTTAAGTGTTATCTAGGAGGGATACTCCCTGAAGTTGATGTAGAACCCTCTGGACAACCCTCCAGGGAAGCAGTTCCCACTGTCAGCCCACATGTCAGAACTGTTAACTCTAAAAATGACAGGCCACTTACTCTGCATAGCAGAGGAGGTAGTACCAGAGTCTGAATGAAAGAAGGAGAAATCTGGGGGCATGTGCCTCATTGTTGATCTCAGAAAACTCAAGAAGTACATGGATCAAGAAAAGTACAAAATGGACTCCCTGGGATCCCTGCTTTCATATCAGAAGTCCCATGATTGGCTAGTGTTGCTGGATATGCAGGATGCATACCAGTAAGTTCTGGTATGCCCCAGACACTACCCTGGTTCTGTGCAGGGTGAGAACATTACCAGTTCAGAGTCCTTCCCTTTGGGCTTTCATTGGCGCCATATTTACAAGGGGTATTGCAGTTCTTGTAGCACAATTCAGAAAGCTAGGACTGCAAGTCTTTCCTTATCTGGATGGCTGGCTCCTAAAAAGCTCATCCAGACTGGAACCCGAACAGGCAGGGACAGTTACCCTGTAGATCTTCTACGAGGGTAACTCTTGCAGCAGGCCACACCTGTGGAACTACAGTCACCAGGTTCTAGGACCACAGGAAACTTTTTCTTGCTAGCAGTCAACCGGAGGGCGGCCCACGCCAGTGTCACACGCCACCGACGTCCCTCCCATGTAAACATGGGAGGCCCTGCACCCTCCTCAATTCTTCTCTCACCGTCAGACATCGGATGTCTAACTTCACAGAGACACCGCTAGCTTCAGTGAACTGCAGAATGTTCGATTTTTCCTTTTTCTTCTTTTTAACTCCCTAGTTAGCGCATCACTTTACTTTTAAAGTGATTTTCTTGATTTTTTTATGACAAACTGTGACTAAGAAACTCTTTCAGATTTATACATGCAGGAAGATGATCCCCAATAAGGATGGCAACGATGCCTACATCTGCTACCTAGGTCTGGACCATGACGTACAGGCCTGCGAAATTTGCTGCAGCTTCAATCAGGCTACCAGGAGGTGCCGCCAGAAGGCCTTGGAATCATTCCTGCTGGAACAGAAGGTTGCCTGCATGGAGAAGGAGCTACAGGTGAGGGGCTCCTCTGCTTCTTCGGCTCCGTCCTCAGGTTCTCATTCTTCCAAGGCCCGAGAAAAGTCGGCCAGGAAGCACAAGCACCGGGATAATGACTGAGCCAAGGAGAAATACTCTCTGGCTCATTTGACGCTTCATGCATCGGCCATAGTGGGGCCGTCTTCTGCTTCAGCAACCCCTCCACCACCCACGTGTCCCCTTTCCACAGGGCTTATTGTGGCAGGGCCTCCTGCCAGTCTTACCCTGATGGGTATTGTCTCTTCAACATCGAGCCTTTCCTTGGCCCCACTGACCTTCCAGACCCTGATTTTCAGGCCTATTCTCCATGGACCATCAGACAGGGAACTCAGCTGGTCCGGCCTCAGCCAGAGTTGGCACAGTGTCTTTGGGGGTCACACTTAATCCCCTGGTGTCATCCTCAGCCTTTTCCACAGCCTGTGCCTCGGCTTCGAGGCCACTGTCTCCACCAGCGTCACCCCAGGCCACTACTCAGTCATCTGCTCCTCTCCAACAACTACCCAGGCTGTAGGGCCAACGCCAGGGCCTTGGCCCAATCCGTTACCCTCCCCTGCCCTGCCACCAGCCTTTCTGTTTCCTTAGCTGGTACCATTCGGTGTTCCGACGCCAGTCTCTGTTGATTTCTAGTCAGTGCTTTACTGCCTTTGGGGCTTCAAGCAACATCGGCTTGCCCCTCCTTAGGGGCAGCACCACAGGGGCCTGCCAAACTGACCCTTTGCATTGCGTCATGCCCTTCCTTAGTCTTCGATGTCATTAGTGCTGCTTCCTAAGCCAGGCAACAACGAGTACCACCCTGACCTTCTCCCTCCCGATGATGACAAGGACGGATTCATGGGGGATTAGGGGACTGCAAGTTCCTCCCACTCAACCTCCATGGTTTCCTCGGGTCGAGGACTCGACAAGGTATATCCCTCTGTCCCCCCCCCAATGACCCCTCTTTCATTTCTTTTATGCAGCAGTTATAGACCAGGACCCTGCCAGGCGACGTCTGACACACTACCTAGAGCTGCCAGACTTTCCTCCTCTCATTATCCTCCTCTGTTGGAGCCTTTCAAGGATGCCGCCATGGTAGTCTGGTATAGGCCCAACTTGGTATCTGCCATGCCCAGGAAGGCAAACAAGTTGTACCAGGCCCCTGCAGGGAAACCATTATTTGCAGATCAACTGCAGGCAGATTCTGTAATCATAAATGTGCCCGCAATTGGACTAAGAAGCCCAAACATCTTGTCTCTCTTCCAGCGGATAAGAAGTCCAGAAAGCTGGACTTGATTGGCAAATGAACCTTCACCTCTGCTGTGTTGACCATTGGGGTCCTAAATTATATTGCCCACATGGTTAGATTTCAAAATCAACTCTGGAGACAGGCTATAGAGGTGGTCAAGGCCCTTCCAGAGCATCCCAGAGACAGGAATTGCTTAAGGTTATTCAGTTTGGGGCAGACATCAGCAATCACCTGCTATGGTCTGCTTATGATGACGCTGATGCTGCCACCCAGGTATCCGCTGCTGACATTTGCCTATGGGGGCATTCTTGGCTTCAGGTGTCAGGCTTTGCTCAGGATTTACAACAGTCCATCCTCAATGCCACCTTCAGTTGCTACAGACTCTTCAGGGCGGATGTGCAGGACATACTTTCTGACCTGCAAACCAGTGGCCAGACTTTGTAATGGGTCTATTCCCTATTCCACATCCAAGCAAGAAGTGGCAAGAGGGGGGCCCTTTTATCATGCTGCCCATAGACCCAAGCCAGGCACTAAACCCCAGGGCAAACGTAGCATCAGCCCTGCCTACCTCTACCTCCATCACTGGGAAGGCTCCCAGAGGAAGTGGTATGGCCCCGGCAGCAGGTGCTACCTCAGAATGAGAACTTGCTTGACCCCCCCCCCGAGCTCTGCAGAAGGTGGTGGTAGAGGTTGATTCTCCCTGTACCTCGACAGGTAGTGGGAGCTTATCAGAGATGCTTGGGTCCTGCAGCTTATAAGGCATGACCACACTGTGGAACTTCTGGAGTGTCCTCCAGAGCAACCTTCATTTCAGTCCAGTTACCCTCCCAACCACATTCCAGTGCTCTGGAGGAAAATCCACATGTTGCTACACAAAAGAGCCATAGAACCCGTTCTGCGGATCAGCAGGACAGACTTCTACTCCCACTTCTTCTTGGTCCCCAAGTGCACAGGGGATTTATGGCCCATTCTGGATGTACAAAATCTAAATTTCTACATCCAATACAGAAAGTTCCAGATGGTGACCCTACAGGGCCTTCTGCCACTTCTGCACAAGGGAGATTCGATATGCTCCCTCGATATGCAGGATGTATATCTACATATCAAGGTGTGTGCCTCCCACTGGCAGTAGCTCAGATTCCAGTTCTAGGGGGAACACTTTCAGTTCTGAGCCTTGCCCTTTGGCCTGTCCAAGGCATCTCAGGTGCGTACCAAATGCTTGGCAGTGGTGGCAGCAGACCTCAAGATGGAGGGATTTTATATCTTCCCTTACCTGGATGACTGGTTACTCAAGGCACAGACCAGGGAGCACCTGCTCCTGACCCTGGCATGTATCACACAATTGTTCCAGGACCTGAGGATCACTGTCAATCTGACCAAGTCAGTCCTTAGCCCCTGTCAATGCCTACAATACATAGGGATGGTACTGGATATGACTCTGGGTACGGCCTTCCTACTCTAGGACAGGGCAGACCACCTGATGGCTCAGACCCACCTGCTTTACAGCAACAGGTATGTTATGGACCGATCCTTCCTCAGGTTCTTGGGCCTGATGGTGGCAGCTATTGTCATGGTTCCTTTAGCCATGCTGCACATGAGAATTCCCCAGTGGACACTAAGGATCTGTGGGATCAATGCACTGACGACCTAGAACAACATGTTCTGGTCTCTTCTCATCAAGAAGGTGCTGCTGTGGTGGATGGAACCCTGTAATCTGTTAAAAGGGGTTCCCTTCCTTACCCCCTTCCCATAGCAGATACTCACCACAGATGCTTCGGGTCAGGGCTGGGGAGTCCACCTGGGGCTTCATCAGACTCCAAGGAAATGGTCCTGTGTGGAGGTGGAGCACTACATCAACATCCTGGAGATGAGAGCCATTCTGTATGCTTTGCAGGTCTTCCAGACCCATCTGTCCCTGGACCATCTGCTGGTAATGGACAACATCAGCATAGTGCACTACATCAGCAGACAAGGGGAGAGACACTGTTACCCTCTGTGTCAGTAAGTGATGAGTGTCTGGTATTGGGCTGTAGAACATGGTCTAGAACTGTCATGTCCATGTTCCAGGTGGCCAGAATGTCCTGGCAGACAAGCTGAACTGGTGACAGTCCAGGATGCACAATTGGGAGCTGTTGAGCTCGGTTGTAGAAGACCTGTTCAAAAGGTGGGTCATCCAGGGTTGGACCTTTATGTGTCCCCATTCAATGCAGAACTGCCACATTTTTGCTCGCTCGCTCACTCCAGGGCCTGGAGTTCTCTGGTGAGACACGGTGTCCTTCTCTTGGAAAGGGAGGTTTCTGTATGCCTTTCTCCTGTTCTCTCGTCCAGAGGGTGTTGATCAAACTTCAGCTAGAAGGGGTCACCCTGATCCTCATCACCCCCTTCTGATCTCATCAGATCTGGTTCCCTTTGCTGCAGCATCTGGCAGTGGAATCTCCAGTACCCTTATGCCTGTGCAAAGGCTTGCTATCAGAGGAACAGGGGACCCTGGTCCATCCAGACCTCAAGTCTCTGCACCTCCATGCTTGGCAACTGAAGACATAGCCATGGCTAGGTTTGGGATCTCCCAGAAGGTAGCCAGTGTTCTGGTGGCTACTAGGAAGCCCTCCACCAGGGCCACTTATTCCTTGAAGTGGAAGCATTTTGCTCTGTGGGTGGCTTCCCATAAATTGGACCTTTTCACTTGTCCAGTGAATCAGTTTCTGGAGTACTTGCTGTCCTTCTCAGATGCTGGCCTGCAATACTCCTCGCATAAGGTGTACCTGTCATTTGTTCTGCCTTCCATGTGCCTATCAATGTCTGTACAGCTGCACAATTGGAGGTGTCTCATACCTTCTTGCAGGACGTTCATCATCTGAAATCCCCTATCTGCCGTGTGAACCACATGGAACCCACTTTGGGACCTGAATTTTGTGTTACAGAAGCTTACTTTAGCTCCTTCTGAGCAGGCCGCAACTTGCGAGCTACACATCCTGTCATGGAAAGTGTCAGTTTCAGTTATTACTTCTGCCTGAAGGATTTTGGAGCTGCAGGCTCTCACGTGAGAGCAGCCTTATTTGTTTTTCCACAAAGACAGGGTGTCTCTGTGTACCAGTCCTAAGTTTCTACCCAAGCTGATGTCTGAGTTTACCCTGAAACAAACCATCCACCTTCCTGTTTATTATCCTGAGCATGCCAATTCAGGGAAAGCATTGCTCTATACTTAAGATGTACATAGAATTTTGCATTACTGTACACACCGCATGAAGGATTGCAGGAAGTTCTCACAGCTGGTCATTTCTTTCTTCCCTGGCAATGAGGGCATATCAGTTTCTAAACAGTGCCTATCTAAATGGTTGGCCAACTGTATTACTTTTTGTTATAGAAAATACGGTAAGGAACTTCCTGGGGCTTTTCGTGGCCATTCCACAAGGGGTATGGCTACTTCTGTTGTCTGTTTCATTAATGTGTCAGGTGCTGAGATCTGTGCTGCTGCCACTTGTAGTACTGTCCGCACCTTCACCAAGCATTACAGTCTAGACATTGCCTTGAGATGTCGGGCAAGCTTTGGCCTGGCTATGCTTCAAGGCCTCCTTTCTTATGCTTATGGCCTCCAGCGACCCAGACTTTTTTCCACTGTCAGAACTGCTTGGGACTCATTCCATAGGTGTGACCTGCTGCAAGAGATGCTCTTGATGAAGATAGTACAGTTGTGTAAAAAGTTACTGTAACAGTAGATCTTCAAGAGGATCTCTTGCAACAGGTCATGCCATCCCACCTACATTCCCCTTGGCCTTACAGTTTCTCTGTGTCTGTCTTTCTTTTTCCTTGACAGCGTGCCTTCTTTTTCAGCCTTATTATCTTGGCAGGAACCTTTGGCTCTTCCTCAGTTCACCAGTGGGAGAATTTCTGCTTATGGTCTCCAGTGGGATAACAGACAAGGGTGCGGGACTGCCCATATTTATATGGGAGGAGCGTCATCAGCATGTGATACTGGTATGGGTTGCCCCATAATAGACTGCTTGCTAGAAAAGTTTCCGTGTGGTCATAGTGCCTGGCGACTGTAGTTCCATAGATGTGGCCAGCTGCAAGAGATCTTAGGCCTATCTTGATCCTCTTCCCCCCTCTAAAAGCTCTAAAAAATAATGGCCAACCAAATCACCGATTATCTGCAAAAATACCATCTTCAATGCACACAACAGCATGGCTTCAGGCAGAGCCATAGCACATCAACTGCCTTGGTTGATTTCTTTGACTTTGTGCATAGGGCCCTGGATAGAGGCATGCTTGTGGGGTCAATTTTTATTGATCTCACCAAAGCATTCGACACAATCAGCCACTCTCTTCTTACACAGCAGCTGCAGTATCTAGGCTTGTCAACCACCTCTGTAAGGTGGTTCCAAGACTGCCTCTTCTGCAGATCACAGAGTGTTAAAATAGGGGCTGCTGTCTCTACCGCTAGAGAGGTCTCCCTGGGAGTACCCCCAAGGATCCATACTTGGGCCGCTGCTTTTTAGTTTATTTCTAAATACACTCCCTGATGCCTGCATTAGCAAAATCATTCTGTATGCTTATGATGCAGTCATCTTGAATTGTCACTCCCAGCTTGCTCAACTGCAACAAAATCTCTAGGCCACCTTTCACAAACTTGAAGACTGGTTTCAACAACAAAAGCTGCTACTCAACTACAAAAAAACGAAAACTATGCTCATCTCAAGCTATCAACACAAGGCAAGAAACCCTCTACTCACCATTACCAACAACATGGCAGTCACACTGGAGCAGGTAGACTGCTTTAAATACCTAGGAGTCATAATAGACAACACCCTGTCCTTCTTGAGGCACATTAAACAGGTAGTAAAAGCAATCAGTATTAGATTTTGGGTTTTATATAGGCACCGTCAATACCTTATGCCCACAGCCGTTCGCTTCTCCGTCACCAGCTCTATCCCATCAATAATTGACTATGGTCCGGTAGTTCATGGTGCTGCCTCAGAAACTGCCCTATGGCACTCAGTAAAACATGTAGGATAGTCCTTGGGGCAGATAGACTTACCCACACATGCGCCTTGAACAAACTAACTGGCTCACACTCAGAGACGGTAAAATTACAGACTTGCCTATTAAGTAAAAAAGCCCAACTAGGCCTTGCACCCCCCCCAACCCCGCATCCAACACATCATCCAACTGGCTCATCCACAGCATAACTCAAGGGACATGGTTAGAGATACCCTACGCATCCATTTCATGAGGACATCCCTCGGCCAGCACTCCTTCGCCTACTGGGCTCCTCTCTGGCTAAATGAGCCCGAGGTCAGAGTAAACAATACAAAAAGCTTCCTCTACCTTTAAGCATGAGCTAAAGCAATCCCTAATCAACACTAGAACCTGTGAATGCAGACATGCATAAGGCACTTGCACCCCTCAGTAAGGCACTCCACATAAGTACTCCACTGTGGGAAATCAGACTCCCTAACTTCTCCCAAAAGGATTTTAATTTATATATTTTATTTAAAAGTTGATAACCGGGAAAGGCACCATGAACATAAGCTCGTTTCCAGATGCGAACCAGGGAAGAGTGCTACAGAGTAGCGGCAAATACATTTGACATACAGAGTGCAATGAAATATACATACAGTGAAATATACATAGCAAGTTATATTTACAGTGTAGCAATACAGAAAATCCACATAAGTACTCCATTGTGGGAAATCAGACTCCCTAACTTCTCCCAATAGGATTTTAATTTATATATTTTATTTAAAAGTTGATAATTGAGAAAGACACCATGAACATAAGCTCGTTTCCAGGTACGACCCAGGGAAGAGTGGTACAGAGTAGCGGCAAATACATTTGACATACAGAGTGCAATGAAATATACATAACAAGTTATATTTAACAATGTGGCAATACAGAAAATAGAAGTACAACACAAAAGCTATTTACAGTGGGTGGAAAAAACTAGTAAGTACATACAAGAGAGATTATTTACAAGATATGTACAGTGTGGTGTGGAAAGAGCAACAGATGAGACTGGCAAGGCCTAGGGAGAAGAACAGATGCAGGAAGTATTGGGGGGTTATTGGGAGGTGGTCTGAGTAGTCGCCTGAGAGTAGGGAAAGGAGAGAGGCACAAATGAGGGGGAAGGCTGTTCCAGAGAAAGGGAAATCTGTAAGAGAAGGAGAGTTTGCTCGTGGAGGTGTGGACATGGAGGGAGAAAGTGCAGGTACAGTTTGAACATGAGTTATAGGGTGAGGTAGTAGCAGGAGTAAGGAGACAGGCAAGATAGGACGGGAGAGACCCAAACCAGTATTTAGCAATGAAGGTAGAGCAGTGAGAGGAGCACCTCTGTGAGAGGGACTGAAGGGAAAGGGAAGAGTAAAGGTCGCAGTGGTGAGTTGGGGGGGGGAGTTAGAAGCGAACCTACAAAAGGTGAGAAACAACACATCAAGTCTGGCGAGGGAGGTAGCTGGAGCAGCATTGTAAACAATGTCTGTGTGACAGGGAGATCCTGCCACTCTTGAGGACCAACCTTTTCTTAAATCTGTTGCAACAATTCTTGTGTTTCTTAGCCTAATCTATCCTTTACAATTTCTAGTCCATAAGATTGGCCACCTCTGGACCCCCCTCCCTTTCTTAACTTTGCTATAGTTTTCCTTTTCCCTCTCAGGTCCTCATACAGGAAGGTTATTGTGGTGACCTCCGAGTGATGTAAAACAACAGGCTGTGTTTATCGTTGTTGGATTTAGTTTGTAATAGCACTATGTCATAAAATACCTGGATGTACTGCATATACCTTATTTTTATGAAACCTGTAAATGTTGAAAATACCATGGCACTAGGTGTTTTTGATAAAGGTAAAAAGTACTAGGTGACTGTATTATAGACATTAAGTTGGTTGTGTGGTGCAGTGCATGTAAATTGGTACCATGGATTCCTGCTGTAAACTGAGCCAATCTGAAATTTCACGGTGAGTTACATATATCCCATGATGCTTTGCATTATGGAAGTGCCAGTATGTGTGATGTTGTGTTTCTTTGAAACTTGGCTTATTGCCAATGCCCTTTGTGGTAACCCTTGTTTCAGTTCTTCTGCACTATGGTTCTTTGTCTGTAGCTTGTTTTGAATTGTTTCTTTTTGAGCCCCCACCACCCAAGCAAACAAGGCAACCATAGGGATGAAGGGTTTTCAGTGAAAAGTCTAGTTCAGTAGATCAATGAGTCGGTAGGGGCTGACAAGTGCAGAGGAAGGACCTACATAGTCTGTTCCTGCAAACTGATGAATTGAAGAAGGAATATGACATTGCTGAAGGTTATCTCCTGTACTTTGAATAAACATCACACCGAGATTGTGTGTTGAAACTGAAGTTCGGTGTCTGGTCCATCTGTTATCCCACACCCCCTCCACAATCTGCATAGTCAAAGACTGGGAGGAGCCATCTAACTAAGAGGTCACGTCATACAGGGAGAGAGAGAGAGGCTGGATTTGTGATGATACGGTAATCCAAGTTTAGGGCGCAGTTTGGTGTGGAGAGCATTGAAGTGGGAGGAGAAATCGAAGAAGGGGTCGAGCCAGACACCAAGATACTTGTAGGTCGGGACATTGTCGAGGGAAGTGTTGGTTGCAGAGAAGAAGACTGGGAGGGATGGAAGCCTGGTGACTTTTTGTTTAGAGCCAAAGGTCATGGCCACAGTTTTTTAGTATTAAGCTTAAGGTAGCTGATTTCAAACCAGGCTGTATCCGATGAGAGATCTTTTTGAAGATGAGATCGTATGATGTGGATAGATGGGCCAGACAGGAAAAGGACAATATCATCCGTGTACACAATCCACCGCAGATTAGCCCTTACTCCCACCTTGTTCCTCCCAGCCCCTCTCTCTGCATGCCTGAGCTCCATTAATTCAGTTCCATCCCTGTGACTCTCAACCTGCTCCTCCCCTCATTTCTTCTCCCCCTCACTATTGTCTTGCCACCCACTCCTGTCCTTACCTCGTACTCATTTCCGCTTTACTTCACCTATCACCTGTTGCTTTCCTAGTGCCAATTTTTCCAGCTCATCCCCAGGACTGTACCTGTTGATCCCTCACTCCCACATCCCTCTCCCTCCTCCCTTTACCTGCAACTACTTTGAAAAATTTAGGACCTGAAATTTGTGACAGTGCCTATTCCCAAGGCAACTGGTTATATCCCTCAAACTTGTTAATTGCGGCTGCTCGTAATCAACTACAAAGCTACTGTCTTGTCCAGCTTGTATTCTATGTTAGATACCTGTATTTCTGTCTGTGTGAATTGTATTGTTGTAACTGTTGTTTTGTCTCTTGACCCGGAACCTTTGTAAAAGGTTCACCTTCACCGTCATCACTCACCGTCGAACCATCTTAAGTACTGGCACTCAGTGATGGCTCTGCTGCCTGTCTGAAGCCCCAACCACTGGTGTTCTGCTTGACCCAGACCTCCTCTTTCCACTCAATCCCCTGGCTCTGAGTTCCCTGAGGTGAGGCCACCATCTCCTCTGGCGCTTTATCTATAATATAATGGAGCAACTGGAGAGGCGGAGGAAGACTGGTACACCAGGACTGATGGCCCGACATTGGGCATGGGACCCCACCACTGGCCAGCACCATCACCTACCAATGGTAAGGGTTTTTTTCTGCTGCTGTTTTTCTCCCAGGAGTGCGATGTTCAATGACGTCTGCATGGAAGGCCATAGACATCTGCCATGCTCCTCCCCTTAAACACCTCCTCACAAGCGGTACCTCCAGTCTCCACTGGGGGGGGCCCTGCTGCATCAGACTCGCCCTGGATCCCTCCCCAGGGAAAGGAGAGCAGTCCCATAGATGCTCAATCATCTCCCTTCCCTGCCGACCCCCAGTGCACGAGCTCATTCCCGAACCCGGGTTGCTGGAGAGGCACAAGGTGTGGTGTCCAGCATCTCAACCGTCAGTGCCACCGGGCTGGCTAATTCTGAAGTGTTAAATCTTCTCAAAGATCTACTGTTATGGTGAGTTCTTACATAACTGTACTTTCCTTACCTTGATGAGAGTGCTACTGAACACTCTAAGTCTTAGTACCCTTCTAGAAACTACTTTCGATAGGGGCTGTCCTGGATGTAGCTTAGGCCCGAGCTTTGCTATCTGAACAAGAGAACAATCTCTATAGTTCAGATGGCATACTGTATAATGGAATGCCTCTCAGTGCCAGAGCACTCCATATGGTGCATGCGGGGCCTCATGGCATCCTTGGAGTCACTATACCCTTGGCAAGGCTAGCTGAGTGGATGCTCAGCACTCAGGGGTTGCAAGCCTCACACCCTTGCAACTACCCTATCCCCTTAACCAAACCACTTGTGAGGTCTCGCCTGTGGTGGTCAGTAAAGGAGAATGTTCTCCAGGGCTTTCCCTTCTCGCTGCCATAGTCAACAATGGCTCGCACCATGTTTGCCTTTTTAAAGGGGGTAGGGACCCCACTGTCAAGGTCTCCAGGTACTAGAAGTTTGGAATTGCCCAGAGATGCATCTCCACATCAATGTGCATGTGATGCAAGCAGTCATATGTGGCCTACAGTCCTTATCGGACTTGGTTGTCAAAAGACAGTACTCCTCCAGAAAGATAACAGCTGTGTCATGTACTATGTCAACAAACATGGAGGAGCCCACTCTTTACCCTCTCTGCAGAGAGACATTGAGATTGTGGGAATGGTGTCTGGAGCTGGGATCCTGCTCTAAGCAATCCATGGGCCAGGGGTCCAGAACACACTGCCAGATAATCTCAGCTAAACAGTAGCAGATCCTCAATTATGGTCTTTAGCAGCCATTATTGTGCGGTCTCTGATGAGTGGGGGCCACCAGACGAAGACCTTTTTACATCCCTCCTCAACACCAAACTGCCACAATTCTGCTCCAGAAATTTTTGTCAGGATGCATTCAGAGTTCAGTGGAGAAGTCTGTATCTGTATGCCCCCCATTCCTGTCCTGCAGATAGTGCTGTTCAAGCTGGAGGTTCAAGGGGGTAAGATGATTCTCGTAGCCCCTGCACATCTAATCCCTGCTTCTGACTTGGTTTGCAGTCTGTGAATTGGAAGACTTTGCCATCCAGGATGGACTTGTTGACTCCCTTTCAGGGCCATCAAGTCCATCCCAGTCTGTATTATGCATTCCCTCTAATCTCCTGGTTCGGCACCTGAAGAAATAGAAGTGAAAGGGTTTAATGTTTCTCAGAGACTCTGAACTATAAATTACTTCTCATAAGCCTCTACCTGGAAAACTTGCCGGGCTAGATGGAAACTTTTTCCCATCTGGTGTTCCAGAATCCGCATGAACCCTTTTGTTTGTCTGAAAAGGCTTTAGAATAATCACTGGATCTGCCATAGATGAACAGACCATGACAGAAGAAAAAGACTTGCCCACTCAAGAGACTCAGGGCAACAGTTCTCCATAATTAAGTTCCACCTATCTGCTGTTTCAGCATATCATGAACCTGTGGGCACCCTGACATTAGCTCAGTTGTTACTCTTCAAGAGATTTCTCAAGGGAATCTTGCACAAGAGACCCTTCTATAAGGAAGCCAGTCATTCCCTGCGATCTCATTAGCAAACCTTTTGAGCCATTTGTGACATGTGACATGAAATTCCTGACCTGGAAAGCAGTATTGCTGGTAACTGTCACTTTTATGTACAGTGTCTGAAATCCATGCTTTGGTCACAGATTCTCTGTATGCTGTCTTCCATAGGGTTAAAGTGGTCTGGTGCACATACTCAAAGTGTTTTTCCCAAGACGATGTCGGAGTTCTGCTTGGACCAGTCCTTGTTCCTGCTTGTATACTTTTCCAACCCTCAAAATCATGGGAAAATACATTACATTATCTTTAAATCAAGATTCCTTAGATTCCACCTGGTAAAGGCAAAGCAGCTTGGATCCATGACACAATGGCGACAGCTTTTTTGCGAAATGACACTGCAGCGACAGATTTATTTTAACCGCAAGTTGCAAGCGACATAAATTCGTTGGAGAAACTGTTTTTTTATGGGGGCTTTGCCCCTTGAACTCCTCCCATGGGGGTTGTGCCCCGTACCTAACTAAGTGATGGTCAACCCAGGTCGGAGTTGATTCTGGGGCAAACCTGGAGAAAGCAGTGTTGGGATCTCGTTGGTACATTACAGCAGCAACAATGACTTGCTGCTGTAATGTACTTTGCTATTGAATTGTCGCTGTGGCATCGGCATACGGAGCAGCTTTCTGTCTCTTTTGATCCTAACTGAAAGTCCTGGTACACATTGGGACTAATGATCTTGCCAGATGGTCAGTTGTGGAGACCAGGGAACACCTGACCAGGCTGGGAGACAAACTGTCATCCATTTCGTCTGACATGTCCTCCTCTGAGATCCTGCCAGTCTGGGAGAGGGGGCAGATGGACAGAAGGTCAGAGAAGGGGAGATAGGGCAGCTAAACATGTGGCTCAAGGGCTGGTGCCAGGAAAAAGGACACAAATTTGTAGATAACTGGCAACAGTTTTGGTAGCAAAAGTTCTTTAAATTCGATGGACTGCATCTGACTAAGGAGCGAATCAGTGCATTAGGGCAGAAGTTTGATGTCTTTGCAGAATATTTAAACTAGCAAATGGGGAGAGGGGTGCAGCACTCAATACATTGAATGGGAAGAACACCCCTCCCCCTCAGCAAGTGCACACATAGGAGTTCAGCATGTTTGTAGTTCTTTTGCAACACCAGGTAAGGAAAAAGGTCCAGCTCCCCATATGACACGCAGGGGAAAAGCCGGACCTCGTCCTGCAACTAACGCACTGAAATCTGGGCAATGGAAAATCATGTACACAAATACCCGCAGTCTGGGAAACAAGATCCCTGACCTGGAGGCAACAATGACAGAGGCTAAACTGGACAAAGTCGCCATTAGTGAGACATGGTTCACCAGTAACCACACTTGGAAAACTTCAGTACCTGGCTATGTACTGTTCAGAAGAAACTGAGGCTCCAAAGTGGGGGGGGGGGAGTCACCCTTCATGACAATGAAAATATCAAAGCTACAGAAATTCAGAATACACATAAGGAGCCAGAAGAACTGTGGATCGCTCTGGAAACAGGAAATGGGACAGCCATACGAAATGGGGTTGTCTACAGGCCTCCAGACCGGGGGAGGACATAGACACATTATTGTTAGAAGATATGCAAAACATGACAGCTAAGGGGAAGATTCTAATAATGGGAGACTTCAGCATGCCAGATACAGATTGGTCAATACCAGCAGGAACATCTGCCAAAACTAGACACATAGTGGATTCCCTGCAGGGGGAGGGCCTCAAACAATTGGTACAACAACCCACAAGAGACAGGATTATCCTGGATCTAGAAACATAGAAACATAGACTTTGATGGCAGATAAGGACCACTTGGCCCACCTAGTCTGTCCATTTCCCTACCTACTGGATAAGCTGCAGATCCTAGTTAACCAACAACCTATTTCTGCCTATCCCCCACAAGAATTGCCTTATGTCTGTCCCATGCATTCTTGAATTCTCCCACTATTTTAGACCCCACAATCTCCTCAGGAAGGTGGTTCCATGCGTCCACCACCCTCTCTGTGAAAAAATACTTCCTCGCATTGCCCAGAGCTGTCCCCCCCACCTTCAAATTGTGTCCCCTTGTTCTTGCACATCTTTTTCTGAAAGATGCTACCCTCTTGGACTTTGTTGGTTCCACTGAGGTACTTAAAAGTTTCTATCATGTCCCCTGCCTTCCTTTTCCTCAAGGCTATACATATTAAGTTCCTTTAGTCTCTCCTCATACAGCTTCTCTTGCAGACCCTGCACCATTTTAGTTGCCCTTCTGGACTGCCTCCATCCTGTCTATGTCCTTATGGAGATGGGGTCTCCAGAACTGGACACAGTATTCCAGATGGGGTCTCATCAACTGTCTGTACAGAGGGATAACAACTTCTTGTTTTCTGCTGCTGATGCCTGTCCCTATACATCCCAGTATCCCCCCAGCCCTCCCTACTGCCTTCTCACATTGCTTGCTAACCTTAAGGTCATCTGATATGATTACCCCCAGGTCCCTTTCCATTTTTGTTGTTGTTACTACCCCCCACCATTGCGTACTCTTCCCCTGGGTTTTTGCTTACCAGGTGCATTAATTTGCATTGCTTTGCATTGAATCTAGTACTGACTAATGGGGAAATGATCACAGATCTCCAGGTAGAAGGTCACCTGGGGGCCAGTGACTATCACATGGTATGGTTCAATTTGGCCACTAGAACTAAATCATCCTATTCCAAGGCAAAAATATGGGACTTCAGAGGAGCTGACTTTGATAAGATGGCCAACAGAGTTAAGCTAGCCCTGGCAAGAAGAAATGCAGGTGAGGGGCATACCCCTCAACTGTCCCTGATTCTGCCTCAGAAATTTCTTCTGTCCCTCCTAAATTTGGCATTTCTGTCACTGGAGAGTAGATTTGAATCACAAAATAATACCAGCCATTGGTGTTACAGTCTAGTTTTCATTAAGAAAATGCTATTCACACTAAGAAACATGTTATACACAGTTTCTGGAACTAATATTACTATTTTTTTCAGATGTATCTCTGATTTTGGTCATTTGTCCCTGATCATTTTAAGCCTTGTCCCTGATTTGTGATGAGGGAGGTTGAGAGGTATGGTGAGGGGGTACAGGCAAAGTGAGCGAGCATTAAGGATGCAATACTTGAAGCAACATCCCATTTTGTTAGGGAGAAAAGCAAGAGCAAAAGACAGAGGAAACCACTTTGTTTCTCAAAAACAGTAGCGGAAAAGATCAGAGCCAAAAAGTTGGCCTTCAGGAAATATAAGGGAATGCAGTAGGACGAAGATAGGGAGGCATACCAAACTTCCCTAAGGGAAGCAGGGAAGGCAGTAAGGCAGGCAAAGGCCCAAACTAAGGAAACACTAGCATGAACAGTAAAAGAAAGGGACAAGCCTTTCTTTAGATACATTAGTGAAAGGAGAAAGTCCAGAGGGGGTATTGCTAAGATCAAAGGGATAAGAGGGAAGGTGTGGAGGGAGGACCAAGGAAAAGCATTTATCTTAAATAGATACCTCTGCTCAGTATTTACTGAGGACAAGGCAGGGCATGACCCACAGCTTAGTACCATGGACACAGAGGAGAGGGAAGTGTGCACAAGTCCCTTCACAAAAGAAAGGGTCCTACAAGAGTTCACGTAGCTCAGGGTGGACAAGGCAATAGGACCTGATGGCATACATCCCAGGGTGCTAAAGGAGCTAAGGCTGGAAGTAGCAGAGCCATTATCAGAACTGTTTAGTAAGCTGCTGAGCATAGAAGAGGTCCCAGAAGACTGGAGAAGGGCTTATGTGATCCAGCTTCACAAGAGTGGCATCAGGGAGGAGGCAGGGAACTACAGACCAGTCAGTCTTACCTCAGTAGTGTGCAAGATTATGAAGGCACTCCTTAAGGAAAGGATAGTGCAACACCTGAATCCATAGGAGCACAGGATCCAAGACAGCATGAGTTTACAACAGGAAGGTCCTGTCAAATGAGTCTCGAAGATTTCTTTGACTGGGTAACCAGAGTGGTGGACCAAGGGGGTGCAGTTGACATCACCTACCTTGACTTCAGCAAAGCTTTCAATACTGTTCCACATAGAAGATTGATTAATAAGCTGGGTAGGCTCGGAGTGGATCAGAAATTGGTCAGCTGGGTGGAAAACAAGTTGGTGGGCAGAAAACAGAGTGTGGTGGTAAACCATATACAGTCAGAAGAGATGCAAGTCACAAGTGGGGTACCTCAGGGATCAGTCCTGGGGCCAGTCCTCTTCAGTATCTTCATCAGTGATATTGCAGATGGACTGGAGGGTAAGGTTTGTCTATTTGCAGATGACACCAAGATCTGCAACAGAGTAGATGATGTGGGCAGAATGAGAAGAGATCTGGAAAAACTTTCAAAATGGTCAGAAGAGTGGCAACTGGGGTTTAACACAAAGAAGTGCAAGATCATGTACATAGGGAAGAGAAACCCTGAAGCTACCTATAGGTTGGGAGGTGAGTTGGTGGCAATCACGAGGGAAGAAAGAGGCTTGGGCAGCATCATCTCCGATGACCTGAAATCATCCAAGCAGACCACTAATGGAGTGTGTAAGGCTGGAGGGATGTTGGGGTGTATTAGTAGGGGTATCACAGGTCATAAGAGGGAGGTAATAATCCCTCTTTACAAGACGCTGGTTAGGCCCTATCTGGAGTACTGCCTACAGTACTGGAGGCCACACCTCAGAAGGACAATAACAATAACAATATGGAGGCAGTCCAGAGAAAGGCAACCAAAATGGTGTAGGGACTGCATCAGAAAACATACAAGGCCATCCCACCAGCACAGTGGTAGTGCTATCACTTGCGACACTGACGACCCGGGTTCGGTAGCAAGCGTGGGTCATCAGAGGGCCAGTCAGGGGAGAAGGATTGAGCACCCGACAGGTCCCTCTCCTTCTCTGGGTGGGGTGGGCAGCACTCCTCACTGCAATACCTCCACCACTTGGGTGACCACGGGTTGTGACGGTGCAGCAAAGGGGGCGGAAGTCAAGGGAGGGGCAGACATTGGCTGAGGACTGGAGCGGAGGTGCGTCTCTACATGCCTCTGGCTCATTGGTCCTCCCTATGTGCGGACGTCTGCAAAAGGCGGGGAGAACAGGGAAAAAGGAACTTCATGACTGTGCCTATAGACGGGTCCCTGGTGCTGCAGCTCCAGTGCACGCTCCCTTCTGAGGCATGGGGGAGAAAGGGGGACTCCTTTACCCCACCCGGGGGGGTAATCCGAGGGCTTGTGAATCCATGGGAAGCAGGGCACTCATGAGAGCTAGCAAGAGTGCGTTGGGACCCCGAAGAGAGGGGCAGTCGTGGAGAAGGGCAAAAAGAAAACATATGAGGACAGATTAACAGAGCTCAATATGTATACCCTAGAGCAAAGGAAGGAGAGAGGTGATATGATCGAAACATTCAAACATCTCAAGGGCATTAACAAGGTGAGAGTCTAACACGTTTCAATATAAGAAAAATAGCAGGACAAGAGAACACAGCATGAGATTAGAGGGAGGCCATTTTAAGAGGTAATGTGAGGAAGTTCTTTTTCACAGAAAGGGTGGTGGATGCATGGAACGGCCTACTTCAGAAAGTAGTGTATATGAATACATTGCAGGACTTCAGACAGGCATGGGATAGGTATAAGGGAGCAATACAGATGAGTATGAATAAATTGGCCATTGGCAAAGTAAAGGCCTATGGCACATTCATGAGGTAGAGAAAAATGGGCAGACTGGATGGGCCTTGAGGTCCTTATGTGCCATCAACATCTATGTTCTGTGTTTCTATGTCTTACTGTCACTATCAACTGGCTGTCAGACAGAATTGTGAATTGCTTCCGTTGCTGGTACACCATGGTGGGGACAAAGTTAAAGAGCTGTTACATACCCATTTCATGAGAGCAATTGCCACTTCAGTAGCAGAGCTCCACTCTGTGCCCATTGCAGAGATTTGCAGGATGCCACATGGAGTACTGTGCATACTTTCACCAAGCACTATGCCCTGGATATTCATGTCAGATAGCATGCCAGCTTTAGCAGAACTATTCTGAATGGCTTGATATCCTGAGTGAGTCCTGAACTGCTTTTCTAAAGCTTGGTACTCTGACCACTAAAGGGGATTTTATAGAGAAGACGGACTCTTGGAAGGCAGAAAAGTTAAATACTTACCATAACGGAATCCCTTACTATATTCCTGAATATCTACTCCATGGAGTAGTATGACCCACCCTTCATGCCTTGGACTCACTGCAATATTGTTGAGCTGTGTTTGTTTCCACCCACCCTTTGTGAACAGGTATGGGTTGTAAAGATGCTGTGTTTTTATGCTGGAGTTATTAGCACCTCTTATAGGCACCAACAAGGCTATCTTACCACATTAGGCAGTGGTTAGTTAGCATATAGGTTTAGTTTCTCACACTACTGTCTTTCTTGATAAAAAAGGTAATGAGGAGGTTGTGGGGGCGCTGATGTATATCAGTGGGTACGCACAGGTGGCGTGTGCATGGGGCATACCCATGCTCCCAGCCCCCAAATGTTCTGACTACCATGGGGTCCTAGCGTTTTCTGGCACAGACCCATAAGTGGTATTCTGTGGAGAAGATATTCAGGAGGATCTTCAGTTATGGTAAGTATGCAACTTTTCTTTTTTGGCCTTACTAGTCCTCCTGTACCTGTTCCACCCATTCTTGAACCCATGTCTAGTCCCCATCTCCACCATCTTCAGTTGAAATCTCTTGCATGGCTCCATCATACTCTCAGTGAAGAAGAATTTCCTCACATTTCTCCTTAAGTTCCCACTTACGAGCCTGTATTTGTGCCCTCTTGTTGCTACACTACTGTTCCTGGTGAAAAGGTCCTCACTGCTCACTTTAATTCACCCTCAGGCACTGTTGCCTCTCTCCCTTCTGGCCTCTAGTTAAGGACCTCCAACCATGTATCATAGGATCTGCCCTGCTGGCCTTAGCTCATCCTGGATACCCTGTGCATTCTGCAGCCTACCCCTATCCTTTCTCAGGTGCAGACACCAGAACTGATGACATTACTAGAGGTTAGGCCTCACCAGGACCCGCACAAGGGCAGTATCACCTCCTTTGTTGTCAGTCCCTCATTATTTATGAGTGATAAATTGAACACTAGAAAACTGTAAAAATAACAGGATGGCAGTAATGCTGTTTTTTTAAATCTACACTAAGGATATGAATTATTTCATGCCAAAGGTTGTTTGTATGTTCCTCAATTACTTTTCCATTTTTCTTCATAAAAGTCACTGAGATATTCGAGCATGCAGTTGTGAGTCTCTAGAGTTCTTCTTGGACACCTTTCACCTGTCAACTGGGAACAGCATCATAACAACCATAGGGTATGGGCATCCTCATTCGATAACTGTCTCTCATGCTGTATGCCAATAAAATGTTGAAATATCCCCCCTTAGTATTTAAAAAAAAAAAAAAGAACGTTTTTTAGTGTCCCAGATTTAGCTAGACGACACTGCTATATAGCACTTGAAAGTGAGCCATTCAAAAGCACAGGGCCACTTTGCAATATAAGACCTTATGAAAAGTCCCAGGAGGTAAATCAAAGTCACTCGGCTACAGCTTTCTGTTATAATCTAACACAGTGTGCAGTATGAAACTCATTCTAATGCATACTACCTCTCAGGCTGAAATTTAGGGCAGCCATTATGCTTCTGAAGATGGTATTTGATAAATAAGACGTCTCACGTCTGGCAATTCCTTCCAGAAGGATCCCTTTATAACAGTGATAAATTGCAACAAAAGGATTACTGTCATCTACTTGGGAGGAAGGTTTCAAATGCTTTTCAGTTCATCATTATCCATTTTCCTTGAAAAATGACATTTGTTTGCGGTTGTTGTATGACATTTCTTCTCCTTTAGCAAGGACCTTATTTTTCTGTTGATTCAGATAGTAGGGCTCTGCTGTGTCTGGTAGAAATTGCCGTCTAGCTTCCATTGATCCTTTTTGTATTGTGCTGAAATGTGAGAAACCAGAACTGTGGAACAACAAATACTATGATTACATCTCTTTTTCTTCCCTTGATCCTGATTTTAATGAAAAGAAACATATACTCCGCTGTCTTTTACACAGTTAATACTTTCCAAAGGTTTTACTTTAAGCATGCCTTATATCCAGTTCTTAGGACCTGTCTTGAGTCTCACTTGTAATTTAAATGCATATAATTTTATTAAACATCCCCATTATTACCCACACCCATAGTGCAGTAATGATGTACTGGAATATTCTAAACCTGAAAATAGGTTCCGTTCTATTGAAGTACTGCAGCTCTTTTAAGAGCAGACAAGATGGATCACAAGGCCCCCTTCTGACGGCACTTTCTTATGTTTTTATGAGATGGACAGCAGGAATTAGGCTAGATATGCTGGGCTAGATAAGGCCACTGGTACTCCAGGCAGTAGCATTATCCAGTCAGAAATGAGGAACTAACCCCAGGTTGGTGGAGTTTGTTGCACTGTCTTATGGGTGACATGGGTCTACTTAAATCAAAGACATATCCATGCTAGGCGAATCTAGAGAGTGCTGCAGAAAGTGATGGCCACCTAGTCACTAATGTGCTTCCTGTAGTGGGTTTCTGGCAGGTGTGGACATTGTAGGTGACCACATGATGATCCATGTCTCCTCAGTGTAGGATCAGGCATGACTAGGGTGGGCTATACACACAGGGTGGTGGGATTGCTGGGCCCAAAGAGGCTAAACATAGGTGACCGTGAGGCATGTGCCAGTGGCTCACTAGTAGCCTCGAAAGCCCCCTTCCCAACATGCTTTATCCTAGTTTGGTTTGGAGGAGTCACCCTGGTGGGTGTGTGTGTAAGATAGGGGATTAAGAATGATGTGTATACTAGTAAGCTGGGAAGATAACTGTAAACGGAGGAGTGGTGTTAGGACTAGAGCAAGTTGCAGTGGAAAGAACTGCAGCAGAACCTAAGATAAATCATAAGCATGAAAGTGGAAACTGAGTAGAACAAGTCGCATGCTTCATCCATCCCTGCTTTTGAGTCATCTGTGTGAAGGGGGAAAAAATGAGAATAAAAGAAGCTAGAGATCTTCTTTGAAGATATCTCCTCCATCAGGCCACAACTTTGGAACTGTAGTGGTCAGCGCTAGGACCACGCAGGAACATGTGCTATCCAGGGGTCACCAGCAGTGATGTGCTGCATCTATGTGTATATAAGTGTGGGTTGCGCCATCACTCCTCATGTTCTTTTCTTGCCATCAATCATTCCTGTTGGACCTGCTGAAGGGAACACTGTCTCCTGTTTATTATTTGATTTTAATAAAGTGTTCTTTTTGTCATGTCTGCATGCTGCCAAAATCAAAAGACCCCTTATTTCAATATTGTAAGTATGGAGACAAAATTTACAAAGCAGACAGGTGTGTGTGTGTGTGTGTGTGTGTGTGTGTGTGTGTGTATTCTGGGCCTGTCTCATAACATGAGGACAAGTGAGATTTGCCAGAACTTCAAGCAGGCTATAAGGGGACACTGCAACAATGCTCTAGAAAACGTGCTTCTCAAACCTGTAAAGCTATGGCGAAGGAACAGGGGTGCTTCCCTCACTGTCAGCTGAGAAGTGGCTGCTGAAGTTGAAGGATCAGGACAGGGAACAGTCGTCATCATCATGGCCCTCCTCATCATCTGTCTGAAAGCACATACAGGGAAAAAGAAAAATCTGCTTTGTGGGTGAGGTCCCGGTTGCCATTGAGATGAGATAAATCTGCTTCATTACCTGCTCTGGCAGTGTTGACTACAGCCTCCCTGACCGTCGTCGAGACACCAAGGTCAGGGCTTAGCTTAGGCACTTCTGTACCTCCTATGGACGTCAGGATGCCGCCATCTTGGGGCCAAGGCCTATAGGCACAAGTGGTCCCGACCCCTTTACAGGATGCCATCGACTCTCGGGCTATGTTGGTATCGTTCTCAGAAATCATCAGATGCATTCTGCCTGGAGTACCAATACAGGCAGTTATTCCACCCATGGGGTCTCCTTTTACTCAGCCTTCATCGATGGGTTCCTCTAGCACACTGCAGATTTCTCCCTGTGAGCCACCATCAGTGTCCTTGTTGCATTCTGTGGCTCCTGTCATCGATACAGACATCAGTGACGATGTATATAATTCTGACCTCATGTATTTAGAGGATGAATATGAGGGAGAAAAATATTTAGCACCTCGCTGTAGTTCTAGCCTCTTATCCTACAGTCAGGACTCTGTGGTCTCTACCCTAAGACTTCCTACTGAGGATCCAACTTTCCAAGCCATGATGCAGCAAATGCAGTCTGTTTTGGGCTTTTCTGTAAGTGGAAGGTTCCACAAAAGTAAAGCTAATGGAATTTTTGGAGGTGACCTGCTCCCCCTCCATTATGATTCCACCTATGTATCCTGCATTAGAGGATGCTATCTTTACTACATGGTACAGACCAAACTCACTGCCTGCAGTTTCTAGAAAGGCTGATACAGTATCTTGTACCATCTAATAAGCCTTATTATGCTACCCAGCCAGAAAACTGACTCTGTAGTCATCACGGCTGCTCAGGACAGGTCTAAGGCCCCTAAACACATGAGCACTTTACCTCCTGATAAATAATCTAGGAGGCTGGATGTGATGGGCAGAAATTCTTATGCTTCTGCCTGATTTTGCCGTAGGATTGCAAACTACCAGGTCCACATGATGATAAAATATCAGAACAACCTATGGAAAGTTGCTCATAATGCAGCCCAGGCTTTGCCAAGAATGAATTACTTAAAACGTTATCTTCTGATGCTGAGGTTGACAAACATTTGCTATGCTTAGCTCATGGTGCCTCTAATGCTTTGCCAGAACGCTGCTTCTGTCATTTGCATGGGGAGATATGCTTGCCTCCGAGTTGCTGGCTTTGCCAGTGATGTGCAGCATGCAGTTTTGAATGTAGATACATACAGTGGATATTATTGGCAGATAAGACCGTCCGACCCATCCAGTTTGCCCATTTATGCTACCTGTATGAGCGGCCTTTGACCCTGCTTGGTCATTGGCTTTAGCTTTTCCTTCCCATCCCTGATATTCCCTTTATTCCTATCACATGCATGCTTGAAGCTTGCTACCATTCAGGCAGGCTATTTCATGCATCCACCACCCTCTCAGTAAAAAAAATAATTTTCTCACATTTCCCCTTATGCGGCCTCACACCAGTCTCATGTCATACCCTCTTGTCCTGGCGCTACTTTTAAACTGAAAGATATTATCCCCTTTAACATTGTTGTTACCATTAAGGTATTTGAATGTTTCTGTATCACCCTGCTCCCTCATTTACTCCAGTGTGTACATATTGAGGTCTCTCACTCTTTCCTCATAAGGCTTGTGATGCAAAACCCTTCACTATCTTAGTCGCCCTCCTCTGTACCGCCTCTATTTTGTCAATGTCCTTACGAAGGTGTGGCTTCTAGAACTGAACACAGTACTCCAGGCGAGGCCTCACCAAGGTTTTTGTACTGTGGAACTATTGCCTCCCTCTTACAGCTTGTGATATCCCTTCCAGTTCATCCCAACATCCCACTGCCTTGGCTGTCTGCCTGGTGGCCTTCAAGTCATCTGTGGTTTTGACCCCTCTTTCCTCCCTAGTCAGTGTCCACAGCTCCACCCCCATCCTGTAGCTCACTCCACGGTTTCTACTCCCCACATGTATGATTTTGCACTTCTTTGCATTAAATCTTAGTTGCTACGTTTCCAACCATTTCTCCAACTTTTGTAGGTCCTTTCTCATCCTTTCCACCCCCTTCGGAGTATCCGCCCTGTTGCAGATCTTGGTGTCATCTGCAAACAGGCAAACCTTCCCCTCCCGCCCATCTGCAGTGTCACTAATGAAGACATGAAGAGGACTGGCCCCAGAACTGACTCCTGAGGTACCCTGCTGGTCACCCCCATTTCTTCGGATTGGATTCCATTTACCAGCACCCTCTGCTTTCTGTTCCTTAACCAGTTACGAACCAGATCACCACCTTGTGGCCCACACCCAGACAACTAAACTTGTTGACCAGCCTTCTGTGAGGAATGATATAAAAGGCTTTGCTGAAATTGAGGTCGGCAACATCTACCGCCCTTCCTTGGTCTACTGCCTTTGTTACCCAGATCAGATTACTTTGACAAGACCATCCTGCTGTGAAACCGTGTTGCCAGCATCCAGCACGCCTATGGCTTCCAGGTGCTCCACTATCCTTTCCTTAAGGAGAGTCTCCATTATCTTACCGACTACAGAGATTAGACTAACTGGCCTGTAGTTCCCTGCATCTTCTTGTGAAGGGAGCTTGTCCCTTTTAGAGGGAGAAAACTGCTTGGCTGTGATGTTGAAGAAGCCCTACGTGGCCTTCAGACCTCAAAAATGGGTCTGTAAAATACCTGTATCCCACTCCTGCTAAAGGTTGTGGTAGGGGCTTCTTTCATCAGCCTACTGCCAGAGATAGCCATGTGTACTGTCAACAAGGCTGTGGCATGGGAAGTGGCCCCCTGCTGGATCCTCTCCCCCAAGGTGCCCATACAAAAGCACCCTGGCACTGCCCCACCAGTTCTGCCTCTTCCAGCTACACCTGCACCTTCACTGTTACCTCCAGGGGTGGTTTGGGGGGCAGAATTTCCCTGCATTTGAAACGGCAGCAGGAGATCACTACAGATGAGTGGGTCCTGGAAATAATTGCAAGGGGGCATGCTCTGGAGCTGTTAAAATCCCTCCAAATCATCCTCTAGCTACTTCCTGTTATCCTTCAGGCCATTTGTCCCTTCTGAAGGAAGAAGTTCAGTCATTATTTCTAAAACATGCTATAAAACTGGTTCTTCCTTGAGAGAGAAACCAAGAGTTCTATTCCCAATACTTTCTCATCACAGAATTGACAGGGGATCTGCATCCTGTGTTAGATCTCAGGATCTAAACTTCTACATCAAATACAAAAAGTTTCAAATGGAATCCCCGCAGGCTCTCATTCCCCTTCTGCAAACATGGGACTGACTTTGTTCTCTGGACATGAAGGATGCATACCTTCATGTCAAGATCAGGAAATCCCATAGGCAGTACTTCCACTTTGCGCTGGAGGGAGGACACTACCAGTTCAGAGTATTGCCCTTTGGCTTGTCTTCTCCACCATGTGTCTTTACTAAATACTTGGCAATAGTGGCACAGCCCTTTGCATGGAAAGCATATCTGTATGGTCCCCTATATGGATGACTGGCTTCTGAAGGCCAGCTGCAGGGAAGCTCTGTCACATACTCTGTCTCGGACAAAGCAGTTGTTCAAAGACTTGAGGGTCACAGTGAATGTGCCAAAATCTGTGTTGACTGCCTGACAATGACTGCAGTACACAGGGGCAGTCTTGGACACAGAGGAGGTATGTGCTCTCCTGCCACAGAACAGGGCAGACGATCAGATTGCCCAGGCACAGTTAGCATACAGGAGGTATTTTATCTCTGTGAGGACAATGTTACATCTCCTGAGCCTCATGGCTGTGGACATAGTGCCTGTGCCACTGGCATTGCTTAATATGAGAATCCCTCAGTGGATACTCTGGGTCCAGTGGGATCAGTTGACAGATGAGTTGGGAAAAATGTTTCTTTTGACATCTCCACTTCGCAGAGCATTGCTCTGGTGGATGAAGTGCCACAGTGTATTAAAGAGCATTCCATTCCTTGTACCAGCTCCTGTATAGATAATCACCACGGATGCATCAAGCTATAGCTGCGGTTTTCTTCTCAGCCTTTACCAGATGCAGGGGTCGAGGTGGAGGCCAAGCTGCATATAAATGCCCTGGAAATGAAGGCTGTCCTGTGCAGCTTCCAGGCATTTCAGAATCATCTTTGCCCTGGTCCATTGCTAATCCAGATGGACTATGTCAGTGTAATATATGATATCAACAAATGGGGGGCACTCCTGTTCCTTATGCAGGGAAGCAGTGAGTATGGTACTGGGCTGTGTTCCACGGCCTATAGCTATCAGTTGTGCATCTCCCAGGTGTCCAAAATATGTTGACAGACAGGCTAAGCAGGTGACAGTCAAGGATTCATGAATGGGAGCTGTTGACCCAGGTGGTAAATGACCTCCTCGCAAAATGGGGTTATCCAGAGTTGGACTTTAATGCTTCTCCACAGAACGCAAAACTGTCACATTTCTGCTTGCTCATTCCAGGGCCTGGAGTTTTCTGATGAGACACGTTGTCCCTCTCTTGGAAAGGGAAATTCTTATACAGTTTTCCCCCAGTTTTTCTAATACAAAGGGTACTGCTCAAGCTGCAAGTGGACAGTGCTGCTCTCATTCCCATTGCTCTGTTACGGCCTCGCCAGATACTTCCGCAACAGATGGCAGTGAAGCTTTCTGTCCCTCTACCTCTGTATCAGGGTCTAGTGTCATAAGACAAGGGTCCTTGGTCCATCCGGGCCTGAAGTCCTTACATCTGCATACATGGCTCCAGGAGATATAGCTGTTGCATGGTTTGGGGTATCCCCTAAGCTTGCTGATGTACTGATTATGGTTAGGAAGCCTTCTACCAGAAATATTTATTCCTTGAAATGGAAGCAGTTCACTTTGTGGGCTGCTTCCAGGAAAGTGGACCCATTTACATGTTCTCTAAATGCTATATTGGAATACTTGCTGTCCTTATCTGACTTTGGCCTGCAGTATTCCTTAATTAAGGTGCATTTTTTGCCACTCTATCGGCTTTCTATGCCCATCTTGATGGTCATATGGCTGCCAATTAAAGGTGTCCCATACATTTCTGAACGGTATTCTAACATAGAAAGTTGTCAGCAGATAAGGTCCTTTGGCCCTGCGGATCTGTCCTATCATCTCTAAGAAATGTGCTTTTTCACATTCTACTGTTAATAGGTTGTCCTCCTCCCCCGCCTACCAGCTGCCTGCTATGCCTGTACCAAGCTTTTTTAAAACCTGTAGTTGTTACTACCTCCACGACCTCTGTTGGCAAGCTGTTCCATTTTTCACTACCCTCTCTGTGAAGAAGTACTTCCTCATGTTCCCCCTGAACTTCCATCCTTCCAATTTCATCTTGTGCCCCCTTGTCCTTGAGCATCTTTTACTTTGAAAAATTGTATTTGCCTGCACTTTATTCATCCATGAGGTATTTAAATGTCTCAGTCACACACACCCCCCCTCCCCTCCAAAGAATACATATTTAATTCCCTTAGCCTATCCCTGTAGGGTTTAGGTGTAGGTATAAAACCTTGTATCCATAAACCAGTCTCGCCCTGGGTCTTGAATTTTGTGCTTGAGAAACTGTTGTTGGCTCATTTTGAGCTGGCCATGAGCTGTGGCTTACATTTCCTATCATGGAAAATGCTATTTTTAGTTGCAGTAACCTCTGCTCGAAGGATTTCCAACCTTCAGGCTGTAGTGAGTGAAACTCCTTATTTGATTTTTCAGTCTCTTTGTATACAAATCCTAAGTTTCTGCTGAAGGTGGTATCTGAATTTACACTGAATCAAATGATACACCTTCCTATTTATAACCCTAAGCATACCAATCAGGGTGAGGCACTGCTGTATACTTTGGATGCACATAGAATACTATCAAATGTTGAGTTTAATTGGCAGTATTTCAGAAGGAGAGTGAAGTGGATACAGAACATGTGCTTCATCAATTATATAAATTGGAAGCTAGATATTTTTATGCAGGTTACATGATAAATTAAAACATAGAGGCATACAATCATACATACTAAACAGGTTGCTAGATCAGTGAACTGAATCTGAGCACTTTACGTGTGATCACTGCTAGCAAGTCATGAGAGAGTGAAACAGCTATTTCAGATGTGTGAGATTAAAAGAAGAAAAGCTGGTTTTCTTAATTTATCAAGATTGGGGGACAGCTGTATTATTCTTACAGTCACGCCTAAAATAAAAAGATCTTCAATATAAATGCAAAGTTTTAGGATTTTGCTATTGTCTATCCTGAACCTAAGGAGCCACCCTTTAAACGTACTTCATTAAAATGCCCCAGTTCTTTCAGGAAGAATAGAGTACATACTGCTTCAGAGAATTGGCCTTGCTAATTTATGTGCAGATCTGCTGAGGCATCAAGAGCTAAAAAAGGAAGTTACTGTTACCTGCTACACTGGCTGCTGGTTTTAATTCATTAAAAGAAAATGTATGCAGCTGAAACTTAAAGAAAGAGCCTGAAACTAATACTTTAGCCCTCATAACCTTAAAAGTATACTATATTTAAATTGAAGATTTTTAGTTTGTTTTTATATAATTCCATAAACATTGTTATGTGTACTGTATCTGTGTTCACTGTACAGAGCTGGTTTGCAGGTCTTACAGGTAGATAGTAGTATTACAGAGGAAAGCAGAATGGTTCTACTTCTAGCTATTGGAAAACCTGCTACTATATAATGGTGAAGATCAATGATTGGGCTCTGAAACAGCAATTACTGCACTATCTCAAACTGGTTAAGTGGGTTTCATAACTTTGATAGAATAATGAAGCTTTACATGAAGGCTTGCTGAATAGATTCTGGTTGGTATAGATGAAACCGCAGATCGTTAATGAGCCAGACCTACACAACTTCTGTCTCTCAAACTCCTTGTCACTCAGGTGTCTAACTTTAACCTGACCCCATTTCTAGTTCATGGTCACTTGCACCTTATTACAACATGTGTTACTAAACACCATTATCGCACACAATTTGGCTGCCCTGTCCTTTCTGCCCATCATAGCCTCTGATATCTCTGCCTTATCTCACTTGTCTTGTTTGGTGACATTGAAATGAATGCTGGTCCTGCTGCCCCTTTAAATAGCTCTGATCCTCTCTGGTCTGGGGCTAAGGGCTGTAAAATTGTCCACCTAAATATCCGGAGCTTGCTGTGTAACCTTTCTGAACTTCAAGCTTGGGTATCCTTATATAGCCCTTATATCCTATGCTTATCTGAAACCTGGCTTAACCATCTACTCCTGACCTAGCCTGCTCTGTTCCCAATTTACCATGCAAAGAAGTGATCGCTCTTCTAGTGAAAGAGGTGGTGGTGTTGCTATGTACTACAAAAATCACCTAATCCTTTCTGCACATCCCACTCCGAGGTTTTCCATTTGAGGCTTTGCGTACTGACCTCCTCCTCGGTGGCACAAAGAAAGTCCTTATCATCTGTGCTTACAGCCCTCCAAATGGTGGAGTAGCAGGACTACAGGAACTTTTCTCTCACTCTTCCTCCTAGACTGGTAAACATGAGACTATACTGCTTGGTGATCTTAACCTAGATTGAGGAGGTAAATCCTTCATTCTTTTAAAGTTTTGGTACATAAACACGGGTTAGTGTGATAATAGCACAGCAAGAATAGCGCTGACCATATGAGCACATAAATAACATCGCAGCATTTCATAGCGTGCATACAGTTTAGCACTCAGCTATTAAAGCGTTTGGCTGATCCATCCTCTAAGCTGATCCAGAACTAGGCGAACTTATTACACCAACCCCTTCCTACTGTACGAGCTGTGATTGTTGATCGCTTTTCCCTCAGCTTCCTATGACATGCCAACATCTTGCACTTAGACACTATCTATCTATTGATCGCAGGGGACTCCTCTTTCCGACTGCAGTTCTGGGCTGCAGCTTTTCTGCTCCTTATTTGTTCTCCCATGAGTGGTCAACAGCTAAATTCTGATGTTTTGAGATGCTGGGTGAAATCAGGAAAGCACATTTTCAGGTCCAGTTCCAGTGCTGCTAACTCTGGACCACTGACAGCATGGAAGCAAAAACAAAAACTGTAGCTCTAGACTCTTAACAACCGTACATGCAAACAGGAACTATGTACTGGAAGTAACATCACTGAGCTCTTCAACTTGTTTCCAGCAGCATTTTCCAGGGTCAAGAACAAACAATAAAACTCTCTCTGCCCAGCAGTTCTCTCATCCCTCCTTCTCCTTGGTGCTGCCTGTGTTGCACTTGCTGTAGGATGGGGTGAGTACATGATGTGGACAGGATTTTCTATGGTAGTTTCCTCTCAGGGAATAAACGGTCAGTTGCGCTTACCTTAACCTGGCGTCCATTTCTCATTGCCGCTATAATTGAACGCGCTCGTATGGTAGTGCTATTTTCCTTTGCGCTATTTTTGATGCGCTAATATCACTGGATACCCATAAACACCATTTACACCAGCATATCTCTGAGCCAACTAGACTTTCTCTCACATCAGACAACCATACTATATTGACTGGGTCCTTACAAATAGGTGTGATAGAATCTCTCAGGCTGGTTACCCTATCTGATGCTATTGCTGACCACTCCACTGTTTACTGTATCTGGCTTGCTCGTACTCCATCTTGCCCCCCTAAGTTTATCTCTCTCCGTGATTTTTCTAAGCTGAACCCTGTAGCCTTCATGAATTACTTATCCATGATTGATTGGAGCCCACTCTAATCCTTGAACAATATAAATGAGGCCTTAAATTATTTTGTCACCCACTTCTCTCTCTCTCCAAGATCAACACACCCCTGTAGTCACTTGTAGAAACCAGAGCTCTCCTACCAGATTACTTCACAAAAACTTCCTTGCTCTACTAAAGGATAGAGACAAGAGTTGGTCTAAATATAGGACCTCTGACATTCAGGCTGATTTGATTTGCTACAAAATAAACAGGAACTAAGTAAAAGAGCCATCCGTATGGCCAAAAATTCCTATTGTAAAAATCTACTGCTCAACTCTGCTGGTGACTTCAAAAAATTCTGGAGTCACATAAAAAGTTTCATGGCGGGGCGAAACTGCTCCATCCACTAATGACATGGTGCTGGATGGTGCTCATTGTAATAGCCCCATTACTATTGTCAATGCGTTCAACTGTCATTTCTCTGACCTTTCAAGCTACACCTGTCCATTCTTAGCCCTCCCTGATTCTATTCCTCTCTTAATAGAAGATTCTCCCTATTCTACCTCATGTTTCTGCTTACACACAACCTCCAAGTGGGAAGTGCATCAGTTACTTAACTCCTTATCTGATTGCACTAGTGTTGGTTTGGATGGCCTTGAACCTAGGCTACTAAAACTTGCAGCTCCTGGCCTTGTCTCCCTCTAACTAGAATATTTAACCTGCCCCTTTTATGTATTTATTTATTTATTTACTCAGGAATCGTTCCTAATACGAATATATGAAGAGTGCCAGCAGATACAGGCCTGACAGTCTGTCTAGTCTGCTCAAGTGTGCAGCTTGCAGTCTGTTACACTGCAGCTGCTCCGCCCTCTCCTACCCGCATATCCAATTTCATGCCTGTACCAGCTGTTTCCCCTCCCCCCAGTGCCTCATTGGTGACCTTCCCTTGACTTTGTCCCATCCCGTCTTAAAACTGCCCACCATCTTCAAGGATACCACCTCCTCAGGCAGTGCATTCCACCTTTCACCACTCTCTGTGTGAAATAGTTTTCTCATTTCCCTTCTGAATCTACTACCCTTCAACTTTAGATTGTGCCCCTAGTGTTCTTCCCTTTCCTTAATCTAATAATTCCCTCTGTACCATCTTTATTTATGCTTTTCATAGATTTGAAGGTTTCTATCATGTCACCTCTATCCCTTTGTTCCTCCAGGAAGTACATGTTGAGCTATCTGTCTCTTCTCATAGGGTTTGTCCTCCATATCAAGGATCATCCTGGTTTCTCTGCGTTGGACCCCCTCCAGCAATTTAACATCTTTTTTTTTAAGTAGGGGCACCAGAACTGCATGCAGTACTCCAGGTGTGGCCTCACCAATGACCTGTACAATGGCAGGATGACCTCCTCTCTCCAGGACATGATTCTTCTGGCCATACACCCCAGTGTCTTATTAGCCTTAGCTTCTGCTTTTCTGCACTGCACTGAATGGTTAATTTGCCATGTTGTTATCACACCAAGATCTCTTCCCTCCTCTGTAGGGGGATAACTGTACCCCCCCCAGTTAGTAATGATTCCTTGGGTTTCTTGCTCCCAAGTACATGACTTTGCAATTCTTTGCATTGAACCCCAGCTGCCATGTTTCTGACCAGTACTCGAGTCTAGGCAGATCATCCTGTAGCCTCTGCCACACCCCTCTTTGTCATCCACAACTGCACCTATCTTTGTGTCATCCGCTAAAAGGCTGCTCTTATTCATAATCCCATGCAAGATGTTGACAGTGAAAATGCCAAACACTGGACCCAGTACCGAGCCCTTTGGTACTCCACTGGTTACGACTGTTGGAGTTGAGAGTCCCCCCCTCACACGACTACCCTCTTCTTCCTGTCATTCAACCAGTTCCTGATCCACCCCACCATTTTCTCCCCTATTCCCTGGTATCTCAACTTGCTAATCAGTCTCCCATGTGTCACTGAATCAAAGCCCTTGCTGAAGTCTGGATACAAGACATCTACTGCTTGGCCCCTGTCGAGTGCCTTAGTGACCAGTCATAAAAGTCCACCAGTCTGGTCTGGCAAGATCTTCCTTGTCTGTTGTCCTGGAGACCATTCAACTCCAGAAAGGTTACTAGCCTTTCCTTAAGGATAGTCTCCATTAGCTTCCCTACAATGGATGTAGGGCTGACTGGTCTATAGTTGCTTTGTTCATCCTTGGGACTACTCTTCTGGAGGGGCACCACGTGCGCCATCCTCTAGTCCTTGAGGACACACCCAGTTCCCAGTGAGATATTGAATAAGTCTGCTAGTGGTTCTGCCAGGACCTCTGCCAACTCCTTCAGAATCCTGGGGTGTGTGCCATCTGGGCCAGGTGCCTTATCTACCCTCGGGGCTTTTAGGCCTTACATCACTTAGTTTGCTGAGTTCCCCATTTACTAACTCAGCCCCCTCAATCCCATGAGGCATTGGGCCCCAAGCTTCCCTGGTAAACACAAAACAGAAGTGTTCATTGAGTGTTTCTGCCTGGTCTGCCCCCTCTTCCACCCGCCCATCATTTTTCTTGATTCTAACAATTAGATCTTTGCATCTCCTCTTCTCCCTAATGTACTTGTAATAATGTAATTGGAAGATTGCCAAGATAGTCCCTGTATTTAAGAAAGATGACATTAAATCCATCACTAATTATCATCCCATAGCTATCCTTTCTGTTCTGAGCAAACTTCTCGAAAAGATTTTCTCCACCCAAACTATCAATTACCTTCATGACCATAACCTGTCTGGTGCCCAACATGGTTTTAGGATGGACCATAGCACCAGTACAGCTCTCCTCAAATTCACCGATGATACTAAAGTTCCTTTGAATAGTGGTCATCTAACTGGTGCAGTTTTCATTGACCTAAAAAAGGCCGTTGACCACTCTCTTCTCAAATCCCATATGACATCCCTTGACATCTCACCTCACATTATTACCTGGTATAACAGTTACCTCCCAGACCGGCAACAATTTGTCAAATTCAACTCTGCTACATCTGACCTATCTACCATTAACATTGGCGTTCCTCAAGGGTCTATCCTTGGCCCCCTTCTCTTTACCATTTTCTTAAATGACTTGTCCCAAACTACCTTATCCTGCTCCTCCCTGCTCTATGCTTACGACCTAGTCCTCTACTATAGCTCCGAATGCCCTACTGACATTAACACCATCCCTACTTCTAACTTCCACAAAATCCAATCTTGGCTCTCCCAAAACAAATTATTACTAAATTCCAGTAACACATTCTCCATGCTATTTGGCTGTGCTCCCAGGCTTAGAAAGTGTACTGGACCACTGTCTATCTCTAGCAATGATGGCTCTGTTCTTGAAAATGTAAGTTCATTTACCTTGGAATTACATTGGACCCCTCTCTGGATTTTGCACAACATATCTCCAACTCTGTAAAACTGTTAACTCTAAGCTTGACCTGGCCTTTAAAGCTATTAATGCCCTTACACCCTTGGCCAGAGTTGCCATTGCTCAGGGGGTCCTTCTCCCTACCCCTACCTACTGAGTTGTCACCTTTGAACATGCTTCTTGGTCAATCTCCATAAATGGCACATGCCTTATAACAACATTTGTCGCTTCACTCTAGCATTTTATCAGCTTACCCACCGCTGTCTGCTTTATAGTAGTCTAAAATGGCTGTCCCTTGAACCCTGCCTCTCCTATGTTCTTGGCACCCTAACAGATAATCTCATTAGAACTGGAGTACCCTCCTCTCTAGCCCAATTATTGTCTCCTCCAAGCCCTAACTACCCCCTTCACTCTGGTGACCAGTCCCTTCTAACTGTTCGTAGGTGTAGCACAACCATGAGATTCCAGGCCTTCTCCTTTTCCTACTCCACCCCTGCCTACTGGAACTCCCTGCCATTATCCATCCAGCTCTCTGAAGTGCAATGAAAGACACTTGCATTCCAGAGCCAGGAGAAAGTTTCTCCAGTGAAGGGGGCACAAATGCAACATAATCCAAAGTGGTATTTCAAAAGAAAATCATCACTTTATTGTTGTTACATGGAGAAAATAAGGACACGAAAGAGAAGTCTGCGTGCAGCTGCCCCGGAGCTTCGCCAGTTAAGATATATGGAAAGAAGGGCTATTTTACATGTTGTTACTGCTAGTCACTTTTCAGTTTTGTCTAGATGAATATCTTACAATGATTCCACAAGCTATATATGGCTATTATGAGAAAAAATTAATTCCAGTAATTTGTTTTGATATTGGCCAAGAATTTAACTTTTCAAGGAGGAAATGCTGTCCTCATGGGTATTGTTATTGTTTCATTTAATCAAATTGTGTAAACGAAAGCAGAAACTCCCTATAATTAAAAAAAGTTATATCTCTGCAATCTGATTGGTAGATGACACTTTATGTTGAAAAAGTTAAACTTTATGGAGTATACTTTACTATGTATGAAACATTGTTATTTTATAATATTATCTTTTTATGTGATATAAAATGAGTATTCTAGATTATTTTGAATCTGGTCAGCTTGTATGACATCACAGAATTTTGAATTACGCGCCAATGTAAAAGGGCTATCCTCTAACAGGTGATTATCCCCTGATGAAGCCTTAATTGGTGAAGTGCTGAGGCACCAGCATGCAGACGTCTCTGTTGTGTCTTCATTGTTTTCTCCATGTAACAACAATAAAGTGAAGCTTTTCTTTTAAAATACCATTTTGGACTATGTGGCATTTGTGCCCCCTTTATTGGAGAAACTTTCTCTCTCCTGGCTCTGGAGTGCAAGTGTCTTTCTTTGTGTTTCAGAATACTTGGGCTGGTAGCCCCCACTCTCACCCCGCCCAGCTTGTAGCACAGCACCTATTGTTTTCCTCCATCTGGATCTCTCCCTCTCATGCCTGCTTCAAAAAGGAGTTGCACAACTACCTACTAGACTCCAACCGTTGTACCCGTTTCCTTCCTCCTTGACACCCTGTCTGCTCCACTAAACTGCTGCTTGTCCCTATTGCCTAATTTAGTGCACTTATGCATACTGCCACTTTTGTTCTTGTTTCACCACTAGGTTTTACTGTACTGACCTGGTTTTCCTCTTTATATTACTGTACTGTAGTCCTTACCATTACTGAAGCTGCGTTTACTCAACCCTCTATGTTGTACTTTGTACTATAATGCATTATATTTTTTTATTAATTAGTTCATAATTTTCTCCTTGTTCCCCTGTATTTTCCCTCATTCACCATATATGAATTATGTTACAAGCTTTACCTGTTGCATTGTTTGCTTTAATTGGTTCCCTGCTCCAAGTGTCATTATTGTATCTACAGTAGAACCCCAGAGTTATGAATCCTAGAGTTACAGAATGACCAGTCAATCGAACCCCCGCCCTCACCCTCACCCTCCCCGGACTGCAGCCGGTGGCAGCAATGTCATGCAAGCACAAACGGGTGACCCTTTCAATGGAGACCAAGCTCATGTGAATTTGAGTGTCCCTTCCTTGAATCTTACTTTAATAGCCCCCAGCCCTTACCACCACACTAGGTGAAACTGTGACCCCTTGTACTCCACCAACCATGCCAGAGTGGTTTATTCCATGTTGGCCGAGATCTCACAAGAGCTGCTACATGCTCTTGGAGACTTGCGGGCTGATGGGGAAAGATGGTGACTTCCAGTAATGCGGGGGAGTCTGTGTCTGGTGGAGGGTTCGCCCCGCTCGATTATGGCAGTGTCTGGCTCTTTGAACACCCGCCAAACATCTCACCATCAGGAGCTATATAAGGTCCTCTGAGAGCACTGGGGTCAGGATCTGAGGGGGGAATATCACTACCTTAAGCCCAGCGTCTTGGAGGTAAGTGCAGCAAAGACATACCGCCGTCTCTCTCTAGTAAGGGAGAGGGGAAGGGTGCAGGAGCGAGTGGGCTTACAGCCCGGACCCAGACTGGCTGGGTCAGTAAACTATCCTCCACCTGGCAGGACCACCAGCAAACATTCACTCTGTTGCTGAGTCTTAAAGACTGTCTGCACTTTTTAATCAGCAGTTTATTTTTTTAGGCACTAATTACAGCTAAATACATTTTTTCAAAGATACAAATTGTTTAAAGTTATGAACAGCTGATTTCCCATACTGTTCATATCTCTGGGGTTCCACTGTATTTGACTTATACTGTCCCAGGTCGTGCCTGAAAATAGGCTTATTAAATGTCTAGTGCACCCACCCGGTTATCAAAAACCAAATATATAAATCTTTCATAAATTCTTGTTATTGCTCTTAAGTAACTGACTGGAATTCTTTCAGATAATCTGAAATGATTACTCTTTTTATATAAAGATGTGATAATTAGGCTGGCCCAATAGCACAGCAGTTGGGGAAAATGCTTGTCATGCCGGCAGCTTCAGTTCATGCATGTGTTGGGGTTGTCATCACAGGCCGGCAGAAGGCTGGAAAGGTATCCAGTGAAGATAGCGACTGAATATGAGTGACCATCAAAATGATGACTCATATTCAACGCTATCCTCTTGGGCTACCCTGCAAGGGTAGCGACCCTATGCGATGACAATCCTACAGGATGGTGACTGGAAGGAGAATATAGCAAGGGGAGGGATAGGGAAGAAGGTTTGTGAGGGGCTAGTGTGCCTGCTGTAGCTGAGCTAGCCATGTGGTGTTGGGGTGAGGGTGGCTAGCTCTGGCACAGCAGGTACTGGGTTCGGGGCTGGGGACCGGTTCAAAAGATTTTGCCTCAGGCTGCTGCTGCGTTTGTTTTTTTTTTTCCAGGAATCTGGAGTGTCGCCCCTTCCGACATGCACCCCACTGGAGTTGATAATCATTTAGTAGGGGTTGTTGGGGTGCAGTCTCCACATTACTCTTTGATTCCTTTGCCAGATATGTGTTCACCAGCATGTGTATATTCTACAATTTGTTTTTCAGCAATATAACCTCGCCAGTATGACATGGAACTGGTTGGAAAGGTACCCATGCAGAAGCCTCCAAAGTTTGGAGTGAGAGTAGTTTGTGCTGTCTGTGTCATGCCTGCTTGCTGGTAGATACAGGGAGTTCGTATGAGCATTGTGCACCAGAATGATCAGAAGGTTGGCAGGCCTCCATGTGCGCTTGGGAATCCTGGTTGACACTGTCTGGTGGAAGGATAAAAATGGAGAAAGAGCAGCTTCCAAGATGAGGGTTCTGGCATGTTAGGACCCTGTGCCTGCCAAAATGCCCCCTTGCAAAATTGTATTTGGTTGAGGGTTGGGGACAGTCACCTCTCTCCGGACCCTGCCAGGAGGTGACAAACCAGGGGAGAAGGTGTTGGTGGGTGATGGGGCTAGGCCGTAGCATGTAGGAACCCTAATGTGGGGTGTCCTGCTCAGTAGGAGGAAAAGTAAAGGATAAAGAACATATGCTGATTTTATATTGGAGATTATTCATTCAGACATGGCTGACTAGCTACTGTGTGTGTTTTGGATACTGCAATATAATACCTTCAAAAACACTCAATGGCATTCCTCGAGAAAAAGTGTGCCAGATTCTGTGGGCTCATACCACGTCTGAGTTAATTTTTTATCCGAGGAAATGACTAGATCCAAACTTACCCATTTTCAGCTGTGCCTGGGGAAAGAGAATTGAGCATAATAGTACAGCATGACAGTTACTGTCATGTAACTAAAGGCATTTCATAGAGGATCTGTGGGTGCATGAGTATCAAAGGTAAATCAGTCCCCATATATTGTAAGGAGATTCTTTCAATGATTTTAATATAACAGATTCTGAAGTTGGCTGAATGCTTTACAACATGTCTCCTGAGCACTCTTCCACAGTGGGAGGAGCTGTGTCAGGTGACTGCTGATGTCACGGGAAGCCTGTTGGTAGGAACTTTGGGAGCTTTGTATCTCTCCAATTTGTATGTAGAGACATGGACAACAAGTTCTTGTCTACACCACTGCCCTTCATTTCTCTTAAATAGCTATCAAAATCAGCAGGCTTGGAACAGCTTCTTTATACTTACTGTATCCTTCATACACAGTTCAACATCAGTTAATTACTGTAGCTGGATTCTCCAGGGAAGTAACCCAGTACATTACTGTCTAAGGACAGAGTGAAAATTTCCAACTCATTGGGTCAAGGAAAAAGGGAAAAAAACTCCCCAAAAAACAGAAACTGTTTTAACAGTTTTGTTTTTTTACCTGAGCTCCAGTCTTCTCACATTTCTTGTAAGAATTGGGCCTGTAAGTTACGATCTGGTTGACCGCTCTGAGGCACTCCCTCTGGTACACCTTGCCCACATGTAAGTCCTCCTAACGTCAGTATGGGACAAAGCCACCTGCAGGGATGAGAACTCTCAGGGCACTAGACCCCATCATAGTGATTATATATATTTATTAGTTTATGTTAATAAGGTAAGTGCACTCGACATGCAAGAGCCTGTTTTCAGGCACAATGTGGGAGGTTGCTACAAATGAAAGTCAAGAAGAAGCATGTACAATGCAAAAGGCACACTGTAGTGTCAGTGGCCCAGCAGGTAGCACACTCGCCTCTGAGGCCAGGAGATCAGAAGGCTGTGGGTTCTATCCCCACATCAGACACTTGGGTTAAATCCCAATACAGACACCGTAGTGCAGCATGAGGGGGGGTGCTGCACTACTGAGGTGCCGTCTTTCGGATGAGACATTAAACTGAGGTCCCATCTGCCTGTTCTGGTGGTAGTTCAGGTGGATGTTAAGGATCCCATGGCACTTCTCGAAAAGAGTGGAGGAATTTTCCTGGTGCCCTGGCCAAATTCTCCCCCCCCCCCCACCATTCACTAAAAAAATACCACCAACAGCTTAATTTGATTCATGGTCAGTTGGCATTCATCTATATCCCCCTCCCCCGGTTGCCCCTGAAAAAGGGATTTCTAGGCCCAGTGGGCTTACCCGGTCAACAAAATTCAATAAATAAATAAATATGCGCAGCATATATGATGTTAATAGGTCATCTAGAAAGGCAATAATTTACAAATCCTGCGTAATGCATACAACCTGGCATAAGCTGGAAGCATACAGTAAACTATGCTTTCATTACATGCAACCAGAATCCAACATAATGAGCTAGGCACAGGAGCATACTAGTAACATGAGGAGATGGCTGCAGCATCTCTTTGTAAAGGTGGACACAGTCAGAAACTGATGGAGCTCTGCCAGTGTGGAATTCCATAAACACAGAGCAACAATGGAGAAGGCAGTATCTCCCCTTCTCATTCTGGTTCTAGGCATGGCTAGTTGTTGTAGAATACAGGACCTTAATGGTCAGGCACCATTGAGGGACTAGAGAAGCCTTGTGAGAGACTATTGGGACTGATTGTACAATATGTTAAAAATTACCCCACCTAAGGTTAGATCGCACAGCGCTGCAGGAGGGGAAGCCATCCCTGTCTAATGTACATTGATGGATGTAGTGGTCTGATGACAAGGCAAAGTGACAGATATCGTTATACGTTACATACCACTTTTGCAAGGTAGATTTGGCTGAAGCATAGAATACAGACAGCCCAGAGGTAAGTTTAGGGAGTAGCACTCCTTGGGCTATAGCTAAGTGAGCAGAAAGGGTGAGATTATGCTTGACCCTATACATCAGCCCAGTCTGGTGTTTGCTGATTTACAGATGCCTATGGCATGCAGTGAGAAGTCTGCGAATGGGTCTAGTCGTGTCACATTTAGGGAGATGAATGAGGACTTTTTTTTTTTTTTGTAAATTCTATTTTTGCACTCACTGCAGCTGGGTGCTCACCTTCAGCTATTTCGCTGTTGCTCAACATGGTCCCCGAAGTGCCAGCCTCCCATACGACAGGCAAGTAGGGAGGACCATAGCTTTCTCCTATGGAGGAGCCTCCCGGTGGCAGATGGGAGGAGACCAACATCACCCTGAAGCCACACCTAGCCCGTCGAGACTAATTCGTCACGGGACCGGTCAATGGTTAGCAGTTTCATGCTGCTGCAGGAGGAGATTGTTGCTTGTAATTCCCCACAGGAGTGGATGTGTAATGACACACCAGCACGGCATGCACACGCTCCTGTGCATGCCCACAAGTTGTTAGCCACTCCCGACCCCAAGAACTAGTGCACTGGTCACTGTTCCCCTAGTCTCCACTAGGAGATGCTAGTGCAGCGGACTAAACCCCCTCACCCTCCCCAGGAGAGGAGAGGAGAGCAGTCCTCTGGATGCTTAATCCTCCCCTTCCCCTGCTGACCCCCGGCGGCCCAAGTCCGTTCCCAAACCCGGGTTGCCAACATGGTGGGAGGTGTGGCGTCCAGCGCCTCAACCCTCAACACCACCGGGTCAGCACAAGTTGAATGAGGGCATTGATGCAGAAAAAGTTCCGTCATTGCATGCAAGAGTTAGGGGGTCTGGCAACTTTTAAGTTGGGGAACTGAGCCAAACAGCATTGCCTAGGTCCAGGATTTAGTTGTGTTTAAAAGCAGTGTGTTTGCAAGGAGTCATTCTTGCAGTCCCTGGAAGGCCATGGATAGCCTTTTATTGATCTCAGTTATGTTACAAGAGCTCAGGTAATGCACCAGATCAGTGGCATAGAGGATGGGGGCGCTGTGGGCTGGGGCCAGATGTATGTCCTTTATATGAAGAGAAAAAAAGGAGAGGCCCAAGGATGAATCGTTGTGGCACTCCTACCAAGGTAGACATATACAGTATGAACCTGCAATTAAAATCCTGTGTCTCAGTTGGAAGCACGGTGTCAGATCGACTCCTCGTACCGACTCCCCCACAGCGATACACCCAACCTGACCGCGGACACAGCGCCCGGTAAAGCACATTGACATACCCCCCCCACAGTGTCAACAGGTGCTGCTGCCTATCAGTATGTCCATGGTGTGGGGCCTGAGGTGGTGCTGTGGTACACCTGTATGTGCTCCGTTTGCTGAGCCGCCCGAACCTGCAGCCATCGCTGCTGTGCCGTTCTCCGTGGTTGCCAGCACTGCCCAGTGCAACCTGATGCCGACTGTCACTTGCTGCTGTAGTGCTGTCGGGGAGGGGTCGCGACGATCACTGGCTCGCTCTCCAAGGGGTCTTTATGTGGTGTGCCGTTCTGTGTACGGTCATGGTGGTGACCGTCCAGGTGTGCCTGTGTGGTGCCTTGCGTCGCGGTTCTGTCAGCCGAGGAGATGTGCGTTGGGGTTGTCTACGGTGTTGTGCTGGTGTCACCGTGGGGAATTTCGCTGCTTTTTGCCATTGCTCTACTGTGGTGCTTCTGTCTCAGTTCACCAGCACTTGAGGAGCTAACCAAATCGAAGACAGAAATAACAGTTCTTTGAGGCAGCAGTGCAATGAAATTGAGCAAAACCTACCCGTTTTCTCTATAAAAGATTCCAGGCATATTCCAGTTTTATTTGGTGGTACAACTTTTTAATTCCACCAAAGTCTGAGTATTCCATAAATGTTTTAATTTTTTCTTAAGAAAAAAAGATGGCCACCACATTTTATGTAGAAATAACACTGTAGAGCTAAGTAGGGTTAGGATCGAGAAACTGAAAAAGAACCATGGTGCACAGTGTAGGAGGTACCTAGGAAGTACACTGACAGGTATGCTAATATTTCTCATTAATTGTAGCTGAAATTATTTTTTTTTTTAAATAATTGGTTGAGCAGCTACTCCACTGGGAGACCATAGACTAACCATCATCAAAATCCAGTGTGCTCCCCCAAAAAAACATTTTTGTTTTTCCAAAAAGGGCCTCCAATTCATTAAAAGACGCTTCTTATCCTCTTTGTATGTAGCTGAGATAACATTGCTGACCTATATTGCCAATTAGAGAAAACATTACTCAGAGAGGTCCACCTCTCACAGTAATGTACAGTTTACAAATCTTAAGGTAACTGATTCAACCCAGGCTAATGGAAAAGCATGGAGGTAACATTCTTTATACTTGAGCCCCTCATAATTACATTGAAACATTTCATATATATTCCTGTACTGTTTTGCAACTGTAAAATGCTAGAGGCACCATGCTTCATTAATGTAAAATATGTTGAATCATACTAGTGCTGAAAAGTCCAGAGATACCATTCTTTATACATGTACTAGTAAGAGTGACAAGAAAACTGAGGCAAAGAGGGAAACTGGATGACTCAGTGGATTGGTAGTGGGCTAAGGAGCCTTTCACCTATATGTTAGTGGTTCAAATCCAGCCCAGATCAGTTGTGGCTTAAAACCATTATCACTTGAGGGCTGTTCAGTGGCCTATATGAAATAAGTTGTGCTGTCTTAGTCCAGTTCCCAGTGGGCAGGTGTCAACATCACAAAACCACCAGCCCCATTGGCACTAATTGACACTTTTGTTGGCAGTCTCACATGAGAGGCCACTGACTGAACAGGTATGGAGTCTGAACTAAACTCTCATCTACACGGTGGTCTCTCCATGTCAGGGTTGAGGCTTATTGATGGGGCAAAGTGGGAAGCTTGCATTCTGATTGCCCATGTCAATCCAGCACCTTTGACAAGCACTAAATTCACACACAGAAAAAAAACAACATTGAAACAATACATGATACATGACCATAAATTGTCAATCAACACTGTGTTAGTACAGTATATTAATACTGGCAAGATCTCAAGAAACTCAACAAAATCCTATCATATATATCTATAATATACTGTATATTTTTGCAGTGGATGGTAAAAAAAAAAATCTGCCAGATAAAGTATTTGTTGCTGTGGAAGAATGAAGTCAGTATTCCGTAGTAAATAAATTCCATATTTACAAACAGGCCATTGAATATCCCCTGTACATATTAGAGCTGCCTGGTAGTGCCACTATATGTAGCATTGATGTATAGGATAGTGTATGGCCCCTGATGCACAACAAGGCTGTTCTTCAACCGAGTAGTTACCATGCTGACTGTTGACCTTGAGAACGCAGCTCGAGAGGCATACATTCGGCATAGTAGCCACGAGGTTGGAGATTAGCCTTGGTGTGCATCGGGAGCCATACACTTTTCTGTATAGTGTATGGTAAAAAACTTTCACTTGTAATTTATGACAGTTTCAACATCATGCAGCATTTTAAATACCATTTGTGTCACAAACATTTCAAATCACCGTCTGGGTGGGGATTTCGGGTTGCTATGGAGCAGGCATCCATCATTTGATAGTGCTACCTTCGATTGGCTGCTAATCGGGTGTGGGGGGGCTTTAAAAAAAAAAAAACACATGTTGGCCAGATTCCTCACTTAGCAAGAAGTGTCTGCGAGGAGACTCTCCGTAAGTAATTTTTGGATATCTGGTTGATCCTGCCTTTTAACAGTTAAGTATCTGGTTGATCCTACAGTTCTTATAACTGAGCAAGTTATGGGGATCATTTTGCCACCTGCCACAGTGTTATCTGGTTGAACCTGCTGTTTCTGCTGCATTCGGTGTTGTCTGATGTCTGTAGTGCCACAGAATGAAAATTCATTCTACTGCACTATGGACTTCATTACTGCAGCAAAACAGCATTTTACACTTAACTGATTTCAATGGAGAACAACGTTCCACCATACACTATAAGGCAGTTTTATGTTGAATTCCAATGTTTGTACCATAATACTGTGGCCATTGTTGGAGAGAATAACCTGAAATTTTGCAAGCATGTTCTCGTGCAGAGTATCACTAGGGCGGTGGGAGATGGGAGGAAGCTAGATGTCATTGTTCTCCTAGGGACAGATGGACAGTGTTGTGGTAGTGCAGGGTAGTTTCAAGGGTTTGGGGAAGGGCCTGAAGTGGGTAGCATGCACGGTGGCATTTGCCAAGGTGTTACCTTTCGTACAGTCTAGGAGAGGAACAGGCACTCTGTACAATGACTTTTAAGAATTGGTTGGAGGCATGGTGCTTAGAGGAGGGTGTCATCGAGGCACAGGTCAAGAAGCATAGGAAAACCAGGAGCAGTTGTAAAATTCGCAACAAATGTTTTATTATGACAGTAAAATACTTATAAAGACTGTTCAGCATAACTATTTACAGTGGCAGTACAAACATAGAAAATGAAATCCTCCTTCTGAGAGTAATTATTTCCAAGTTTGAGTCTCAGTCTCTTCCTGCAAAAAAATGCTGCTCTTTTTATACCAAGTCTTTGCAGGAGCTTGTTAAGAGTACAGCACACTTCTTACATAATGTTCGTGTGTGTTTCAGCAGGTGCAGCAAAAAGAACATAGCGAACCAGAACTGACCTCTTGTTCACATCTCTGCAAAAGGCTTAAACAACTGCATTTCAGGTTAACCTCTTGAGTTACAAGTAGCTTTTTACAATCATTTCAACAGTAAAACTATATACAGTTTTAAACAAAGGGATCCCAGTTTCACATACAGTTTTACATATATTTTATAGCTGCAGATATGCAAAGGGGGAAGAAAAGACAGAACAGCAAGGGAAGGCAGAGAGATAGCGAGAGGCAGAGAACTGCAAAACCTTCGGAGTGATCAGTTCTTAGGTCTTGCAACAAAATTTGGTTGCACTGCCAGACAGAGAAAAGACAGAAAAGGAGAGAATAGACAGACCCTATTGTTTAACTCTTTCTGCATAACAAATGGGACGGCCTTATTCAACCCTGCCACAGAGGGCTTCAACTACACTGGGGACTGGGGACCAGCCTGTGAGGATATGGGGCTCTGTAGGGGATATGACCTGCATCCTTCCAGGAGGGGGACAACAGTCCTTAGTGGGAGGCCTATATGCTACTTGGATGAGCATTTAAAGTAACCTGGGGAGGCTGTAATACCAAAGGAGGCCAAGATTGCTTCCCACAAACAATTAAGCAACAAGGAGGGGAGGAATCTCCCCTAGGGCAGGGGCTCTGAAAGACAGGGGCAAGGGGGGGGGTATAAATCAGGATAACAAGAAAGAAAGAGTAAAGAGACAGGTAATAGAGAGGGTAATACGGGAAGAAGGGGTTCATAGGGGCTTCAGGAAGTGGCACAGGCAGGAGGGAATGGGAAAAAGCAGGGAGGCAGGCAAGGGGAGAGCAAGGTATGGTGTGCCGTATGCGCCAGCGTATGGAGTCTGGGAAATAAAATTCCAGATCTGGAGGCCATTATGGAGGAGGCTAGCCTGGATTTGGTGGCCATAATGGAGTCATGGTGCACTGATAGCCATGATTGGGATGTGGTCATACCAAGCTAATCTCTTTTCAGGAGAGACAGTGAGGAGAGGACGGGCTGTACTATATGTGAGGGAGGGAATCAAGGCTATGGAAGTGCAGCATCACTCGGAGGAAAAGAAAAGGACTTGAGATGCTGTGAGTCATCCTACAGACAGGTGCTGGAACCGCTGTCCATACAGGGGTGGTATACAGATCTCCAGAACAGGAAGAGGAGTTGGATAAGGCACTTGGGAAGCCATCTTCAGGATGGTAAATTTATTTATTGATACATATCAGTATTTACAACCTTTGGGTCAGAGAGTCCTTTACAAAGGCTCCATGTCATGAGATTACAGTGTAATTACATAAGACAATTTACATAGAGTAGAAAAGAATAAGAAGTGTTTACAGTGAATGTTTTGGAAAACAAAATACAGACATCATACATAAGGGAGAGGTGCTGCCAGGTGGTGACTTCAGTCTGCCAGATATGGATTACAGCCTTCTAGTTGCAGCTTCGGATAGGGAGGGCATAATTAAGGAAACCACCCTCTTCATGAAGGAATTGACTGAAAGCAAAAAGGAAAAGAGACCATTATGGTACTCTAGGGAAGTGACCATAATAGTGAAGGAAAACAGTGGCAGTCGGGAGGTGTAAGGAAATGCAGAGTGTGGAAGACAGGCAGGTGTACCAATTAAACTGGAGTAAAGCAGGTAAAGTAGTGAGGGGAGCAAAGGCGCAGACAAAGGAAAGTATAGCCAAGCAAATAGGGAGAAGATTTTCTTCAGATACATAAATGAGAAGAGGGAAAGCAAGGCAAGGGATAGTAAGGGTAAGAAGGGTGGCAGAGTGACTACGCAGAAAAGATCCAGAAAAAAGTAGTCATCCTGAACAGGTACTTCTGCTGAATCTTCACAGTGGAGGGAGGGGGAATGGACCACCAGTGACCAGCAGGAACAAAGGGGGAGAGAGGCAGACTCATGTCCACATTGAGAGAAAAGTGTCTGGAAGAGACTCGCAGCTATGAAAGTGGACATGGCTATGCTACCAGATGGGATACACTCAGGGGTACCAAAAGTACTCAGGAAGGTGCTGGCTGCCCCGCTGATGGCCTTATTCAGCAGTGTGCTAGAAGGAGGCATGGTTCTGGAAGATTGGATTAGAGCAGACATGGTCCTTCTATGCAAGGGTGGCAGTAAGCAATAAACTTAGGCCAGCGATCCTCACCTAAGTGGTGGGGAGATTAATGGAAACACTGTTAAAGGAAATGTTGTTAGAGTATCTTGAATCCAGTGGGTTGCAACACCAAAGGCAGCATGAATTTGTGGGGGTGGTCATACCAGGCGAATCTGATTGAGTTCTTTGACTGGGTGGCCAGAGAAATAGATCAGGGGAGGGCAGTGGATGTGACCTGTCTGGACTTTAGCAGGGCCGTCAACACTGTGTTGCACAGGAGACTGATCAAGAAATTGAGCAGCCTAGGAGTGGGATCCAAAATGATAAACAGAGTTAGAATCTGGTTAACAGATAGGCAACAGAGGGTGGTGGTTAACTGCACTCACTTTAATGATGGGAGAGTGACCAGCGGGGGGGGGGGGGGAGACATGGCTTAATACTAGGACTGGTCCTCTTCGGTGACTTCAAAAGTGACATTGCAATGAACTGGAAGGGAACATATGCCTTTTTGCAAATGATACCAAATCTGTATTAAGGGGGACAATAAGGAAGGGGTGGAAAGAATGCATAGGGATTTGGGGAAACTCGAGGAGTGATCAACATCATGGCAGCTGGAATTCAGTGCCAAAAAGTACAAAGTTATGCACCTAGTACATGGAAACCAAGAACTAAGTATAGGATGGGGGGGGGTTATTGTCAGTCACTAAGCAGGAAAAGGACCTTGGGGTTATCATATCTGAGGACCTAAGTGGTAGGGCAGTGTGACAAAACTGTGGGTAGTGCCAGTGGGATGCAGGGATACATAGGGAAAGGTAGGAGAGGTATCTCCAACAGGAGGAGGGAGGTGGTGTTGCCACTATATTGCTCACTGGGGAGACCCCACCTAGAGTACTGTGTCCAGTTCTGGAGACCGTACCTCAGAAGGGACATGGACAGGGTGGAGGCAGTCCAGAGAAGGGCAACTAAAATGGTGCAGCCAAAAGTCCTACGAGGAGAGCCAGAGGGAATCTTAATGTGTACACACTGGAAGACAGGAGAGAGGGAGAGAGCGAAGACATGATAGAGACAAAGAAGTACCTCATAGAGGTGAACAGGGTAACAGAAGGGAGTCTCTTTCAAATGAGGAGGAGCACCAGAACCATAGGGCATGCAATAAAATGGGGGGTTAGGAGGGATGTGAGTAAGTACTACATCACTGAAAGAGTGGTGAATGCCTGGAATAGACTGCTAGAGGAAGTGGTGGCGGCAAAAACAGTAGGAGGCTTCAAGCATGCATGGGATACTTATAGGGGTATATTAGGAAATGGGCAGGCAGGAGGGAGGGTTGCCGGAGACCAGCTAGGGTCTACGGAGACAGACTAAGCAGGGACCATGTGGGCAGACTGGATAGTCCAGGCGGTTTAGGTTTCTGCGATGGCAAAATAAGAGCTGACAGTTGAATCCTGAATTTTTCAGAGTAGTTTAAGTCTGGCGCAGGGGTGTTTCTTCACCACGTAGTTTAACTGAGAAATTAGAAATAGTTATAGATTTTACAGTGAATTAAGCAATTAAGATTCCGTTTTTCCCACATCCACAGTTTAGTTTTTCATAAATGTTTCATAAGGTATTTTTCATGAAAGTGGGAGTTCCAGTTTTCGTGACTCATTGTCCATTTGTGTGAGATGAGACTGACAGTTTTGTGAATTTCATTGGTGAGGAAAGTGGGGAAAATAAGAGCAATAATTGTGCTTCAAAAACAACTGAACACTGGAGGCTTAGCTCTCAAACTTGTGCAGTTAACAGAGTAGGGTTTAAGAGTGTTTCTTCAAGTGTTGATTTTTTGAGAAAAAAATGTTTTTTAGCGGGAAGGTCCCCCTTAGCCTTTTATTTTGTTTACCTGTGTAGTTTGTAGGCATGAACAGTGACTGAATCTATTGCATCCTCCTAATTTCATCAGGATTTAAGTGTAAATTGAATGTACTTAAGTCTGGTGTGAAAACCTGCTTGACTCCATTGCAAAGGTCATGGCCTGTCTCATGTAAGGAATCCTGGAATTTTATGATGTTTTAGTGTTAAAGCCTGCAGTAGTTGTACTGTATTAGTCAGTGCTATTGGTGTCCTCTACAGTACCTTTGTTTTTGTCTTATGCTGGCCATGAAGCTTTTCAAGGCATAGTAAGTGCCCTGCTTTTTCTGTAGTTTGAAGTGTATCTGAGTTAGAAAAAAATGCTTTTAGAGAATACATTATCTGAGTTAGAAAAAAATGCTTTTAGAGAATACATTATCTGAGTTAGAAAAAAATGCTTTTAGAGAATACATTATCCGAGTTAGAAAAAAATGCTTTTAAAGAATACAGGGACTTCAATAGACATGGACATGTAAGAGAACTGAATGAAAGTATAATTTCTGTTGGCTTGTGCAGGCATTCATCATCAGCTTCTGTGATGCCTTGCATGAGTGGGGTCATGACCTTTGCAATAGACAAGCAGATTTTCACACCAGGGCAAAACAGAGTGAAGCAACTTTATTTATGTTTAAATTAGGATGAAATTAAAGGAAAACTGTATTAATCTGGGGCTTCCGTCCCTGAAAAGCTTACCCTCTGGTTTAGCTTTTCATATATTAAAGCACTTTTTTCTCGCGCCCTATCAACTTAATTTTATTTAGTAAAAGTCCACGACTCGGAACCATGGCGGACACTAGGGGGGGCTCCAGTAACTGTAAAGGTGTGGCGCTGCACTGCTCACTTCATTTTGTATTGGCCCTGAGTGGTAATGCGGTGCTGCACCTTTACGGTTAATGCGCTCCGTGTCCACCATAGTTCCAGGTTAATTAAGTCGGGTCGGGTGCAAGAAAAAGTGCTTTAATATATGAAAAGCTAAACCGGAAGGTAAACTTTTTGGGGGTGGGTGCCCCAGATTAATACAGTTTTCCTTTAAGGGGATGCAAGAGAGGGAATCATTGTTCATGCCTGCAAACTATACAGTTCTACAGAAAATAGGTCGAGTGGATTTGCCCCTTAAAATTGCCCCTTAAAATTTTACGAAAAATAGGTTCTGGAGTACCACAAAACAGGACCGATTTTTCGTGACTCGCAAATGCGTTTTCATGAGGTACAACTTCTGCTGTCGTCAGATTGTCACAAAAGCTGGAAAAATGTGGATTCTTCTGCAGGGCCATACACAAAGCAACCTACAGGCTGAGGTATGTAGCCAATCGGTTAGCTGTTTAGCATGTCGCCTGCTGGGCGATGCACGAAGGAGGAAGTATGACAGTGCAAACCTCCTAAAGTTTGACTACGCAAACTTTGACCATCGAACCGTGAAATGTTTGCTAATGTTCTCTTTATGGTGGACTAGTTTGCGCTGGTTTGACCATTAAAACGCATTAGGAAAGGGAATAAAATGAAATAACGTAATACACTGGGCTGGTGAGCACCCAAAACAGCAGAATAATGCAGTGGACCACATTGAGGGGTACTGGTTCCAAAAAGTGTGTCTGTTCAGTCAGTGCCAAATAGGGACAATACTAGTAGTAAACAAGAGAATGTGGCTAACAACGCTCAAAATAAAATGGTTGTAATTGTAAGTCTTATGTATGCCCACAAACTATTAGTACAGCATCCCACAGCGTAGGTTACTGGTTCCAAAAAGTGTGTGTCCATTGGGATCGTGCCACACATGGACATTGGACAAGGCTTCCTGTTATGCCATGGATAAGTGTTGTACACACTGTTTTCATGAGCAGTGTTGCCCCCAAAATTATTTATTTGGCCTGTATAAGCCTGGCGAAATTTCACAAAACATTAATCTGAAGAAGACTGAGTGAAGGCAACAGTGCCCTAATCTTTCTCCATTGCTACTCCTCCTATAGTGCATTTCCTACCCTTCTCCGCTGTAGCTCTCCCCCTCTCTCCTACTGCCAACTTCCCCTGTCCTCTCGACTTCCTGACTATTTGTTCCTTATTTACCCTCTCTCTCCTTCCCCTCCTGTTTACCTTTGCTTCCCTTCCTTCTACAAGCTTTCTGTCTTCACCCCTCTCCTTCCCCATCCTCCCCTCCCTTTCTCCCACACTCCCATCCTGTCCTCCTGCCTTCCCTCTTGCCTCCATTCCCCCTGGCTCCCTGGTCCCTCACTCCTCCCTTCCTTCTGCCTCCGTCTTGAATCTCTTAGATCCTGGTTTCTCACCCACCCCTTCCCCCCACTAACCCCTACTCTCTCTCTCCCAACTGCCACGAAAACGCTCCTCTGTCCCAGTAAAGTTCCTTATCTCGCTGCTGCTTTTGGTTGCAGGAGACATTGAGCCCAATACTGGCCCTGCTCACTCCTCTCCCACCTGCCTCCCCAAAGACTTGAGAGTGGCACACCTCAGTGTCAGAAGCCTCCCCTCTAAAGTAGACCTATTACAAAAACTGCTCATTGTTAACTTTCACCCTGACATGTTAATTACAGTGCACTCCACTTAAAACAGACACTACTATAATGGACAGTCAGTTATAGTGGACAAACATTGATTTCCCAAACCAAATGTGTCAAAGCCAATCATGCATTATAAAACGTTTATGGGAATTTGTAGTGCTTTTTTTGGGGGTCAGGGCTGGTGAGGAGATCTGGCAAATGTAGAATTAGATGGAGGAGCCACAGATATTGTTTTATAAAATAATTTTCCACAAGCTGCATAAACTTTTATTAGTTAATTACACCAAAAGGAAATGATGTTGTATTTCAATAAAAACCTTGCAGTACAGTTGCCTTTGTACTTACTGTCTTAGAACCACAACATCCAGCCACTAGAGTTATCTTCTTATCTTCTGCAGTAAGCTTCCTTAAAATGTCATATTCCCTGACAGTTAAATAACTTTATTACATAAATGCAAAGAATGCAGAAACATACATACTAGGCAGGATTCTGAGTAATCTATGAAGTTTCATAATAAGTTCTCATTCATACGAACATACGAAATTTGCCAGCAGATAAAAGCCTAGAGGTCTATCGAGTCTGCTCGAATGTGCAGCTAGCACCCCTTATTCTGCAGCTGCCCCCTCCCTTCCCCTTCATTAACCCTCCCCCTTGTCCTGTCCCATCCTCATTTGAAGCAGTCCACTGTTCTACTGCATACCACTTTAGCAGGTAGCATTCACTGAGCCCATGTTCACACACATGGGCACACCTAACACATGGGCTCCACCTCCTCTGGATATAATGGACACCGGATATAATGGTTAAAATTTATTTGCACAGATGTTTTATTTATTTAAAAGTTGATAACCGGGACAGGCACCAATGAGCCGAGGCTTATTTCCAGGTGCGGCCCAGGGAAAGGGTGCATAGGGAATAACAATAGCATAAAGAAACACGATAACATGCTGCTAAGCAAAACACGGGTTGCGGTTACAAGACCCAAAAGTGGTTGGAAACAACCTGTAGCAGGGACAATAAATAAATAATGAAGCAAAATTACAATATGGCAAGTACATAGCAGTACAAAGTCAAGACATAGGTCACAGGTTAACGACCCCAATGGAAGGTAAAGTTCAGAAACTGGGGGAACCATGTAAAAGACTATCTAAAACCATGGTATACTACAATGTTCAGCATGCCAGTCCTGCAGTTTGTGTCCGTCATAACAGGCTTTCACTGTATAAAGCCAAGATTCCAGATACTGCGATTGCCATACCTGGGGTACTCCATTACCCACTAGGATCGTGCCAGTAGGGGTGGTGGTGTTACCATTTACCTCTCCTCTGCCATTCAGTTAACCCTATACACACTATCTCTTGCCCATCTGCCTACAAACTTTTATTCCTCAAACTCTCCCTCCCTTTGTCTGTCCCCATCTTCATGGCTGGTGTCTACTGCTACCCAGGCTCTTCCCCCTCTTCTGTCACTGACCTCCTCACTACTGTCTCTACCCATTCCTAGACAGGTGAATTACTGATTCTTGGGGACTTCAATTTAAATTGACTCTCCCGCTCTCATTCCAAATTCTGCGAAAACACTAAGTCCCTTAATCTTTCACTACTGATCTCTGACCCTACCTGCCTCAACCATAAATCCCTCAATCACACCCCTGTGGACTGGATTCTTGCCTCCCATCCCCACCAGATTATTGATGCCAGCACCCTTCAAGATGCCCTTAGTGACCACCATCTGGTCTACTGTGTCTACAAATTACACCGCCCCAAGGCCCCACCCAAGCTACTCTAGATCTGGTCCTTCAGATCACTGGACTTATCCTCCCTCCACCTGAACTTGGCAGTGACAGATGGTCGCCAGTCTTCTCTGCCAGCTCCATTGATTTTTCCCTCAATTACATTAAGTCAAAATTTCAGTCTGTCTCTGGGACATACATGCTCCCCTCATAAAAAACAAGGTCTGTGGTTCCCACCTCCCTTGGATATCTGCCGAATTGCTAGCCTGCCTGCATGCTCAGAATCTTGCCCGGAAAGCTCACAAGTCCTCTGTCTCCTCTGTGGATTTACTGAAGTACCATGCCCTTCACAATGCCTGTACCAAAGCCACGAGGCTTGCCAAGGCAGAGTACTTTGTCTCCACCTTCCAGTCCATCATTAACCACCCCCCAAGTTCTGGAAGGTCATCCAAGCCCCCCCACCCAGTCCTCTGCCATGATCCTCAAAGTGATGTCACCATTTCTGACCCGCTGTCGGTTGCCTCTGAGTTGAACACTTTCTTCACCACCTGTGCCTCCTCTCTTCTCTCCCCAGCCCTCCCTCCCCACCCCACTGCCTACTCTTCCCATGTCTCCCTTTCTTCTTCTTTACTATATCTCCTGCTGACACTCTCAAGTCCCTCCTAACCCTAAACCCTCTCAAGGGCAGGAGCCCTGACAGGCTCGCCCCTAAACTCCTCCATCTCTCTGCCCCAGCTATTGCTCTTTCTCTCTCCTCCCTTCTAAACCGCTCCATCTCCCTTGCCTCTGTCCCTGATGCATGGGAACATGCTACTGTCGTAACCCTTCCCAAAGGAGGTGACCCCTCCAGTCCTGGTAATTACCAGCTCTAGCTCTCTGCCTCCCACCCTTGCTGAACTTAATGAGCACCTAGTGCTTTCTCAGCTCTCCCCCTTCCTTTATTCATACTCCTCCTTCACCCCTTTCCAGTCTGGTTTTGTTAAATCCTACTCTACTTCCTCCTCCCTCCTCAGTCTTACTGACTCCATTGTCTCAAGCATGGATCAGGGCCTTACCATCTCCGCCATCTTTGTTGACTTGGCCAAAGGCTTTGACACTGTAGCCCACCCTCTTCTCCTTGACAACCTTACAGCAGAGGGGCTTTCCACAAATGCTATTAACTGGTTCCACTCCTGTCTTGGTGGTAGAACTCAATCAGAATTGGAGATTCCTTATCCCCTCAATCCCAGTCACTACTGGTGTCCCCCAAGGTTCTGTCCTTGGCCTAATTCTGTTTTCAGTTTTCCTGAATGACCTCCCCGCTGCCTGCATGTCTGCATCTATCCATATATATATGCAGATGATATAGTTCTTTATGGTTCTCTTCCACCACACAATCTGATGGCCAAGCTCCAGCTGAACTTTGAAAAAGTCCAGCACTGGTCTGATCAAATCAACTGTCCCTCAATGCCAAAAAAAACAGTCTCCATGACCTTTGGCAGTAGGCAGAAGTTCTCCAGGCTTACTGACCTCCCTTTCTTCTACACCATTGATGGGACTACGCTCAAGATATTCCCATCTTTAAAGTACCTTGGTGTCTGTCATGATCAACACCTTGACTTTTCCGGGCATGTGGATGTCATCCACAAAAAAGTTCACCCTAAACAAGGTGCATTATACAGGAACTGCGGTTGTATCTCCCTGCCAGCTCATAGAGCCATTGCCCAGCAAATGATTCTCCCCATTTTTGACAACGCAGACATTGTCTACTGTGCTGATCCGAAGTCCACCCTGACCTAACTGGATTCCCTCTTCCACTCCTTCTGTTGCTTTGCTTTGGACTGCCCGCCCTGCACCCACTATTGCTCTCTTTTTACCTCCCTCTCCCTTCCCTCCCTTGAAGCCAAGCACCTCTCTCATTGTACCACCTTTATCACCAAATTCTGGCTTGCCTCTCTCCCCTCTTACCTCACCCCCCCCCCCTTCCCACTACACCCTTTGTAACTCTGGCTTCCACTCCCTAACACTCCCTATTAGGTCATCCTCATCTGGCCATGCTGTCTTCTCCACCACTTCCCCAAATAATGGAATTCTGTCCTGCTCTCCATCCACTCTGCCTTTTCCTAGACACTCTCTCTCTCTCTCTCCCACTCTTCTCGCAAGTTTCTCCTCTCACACCTGCAACTGTACCTGACCCTTCTGTTCCTATTCCCCTCCTTCCACCACTCCCACTCCTTGTCTCCCACCGTCTCTAACTCTAGCTCCTCACCCCCTAGCTCCTGCTGCCAACCACAGTTCCCACCCCTTCACATAGACTGTTCTTGAATATCTACTGGTTAGCTTCACTACCACCTGCCAGCATTATCTGCACTTTGCCCTTAATTTGCATCTTCTTCTTCTTGTCCTCAGATTGCATCCTGCTAGATCCATGCCAGTGTTCATAATTTGCTTAAATGCCTTCATTGTCACTTGTTTTATGATGCATATTTGATGCTTTGTTTTTTACCTGCAATGTAAATACTGTTCTGTTATTCATGACCCTCCTTTACCCCCTCCCGCCAGGACGCATCTGGAAATGAACTGTTAGCTGCTCACTATGTCTTTCCTGCTATAACTTGTGAAATATATAAATAAATAAGATTTCTATATTCTGTGATCTTACTTCGAGACACAGCTCTTGCAGCAGGTTACACCATTAGAACTGAAGCCGGCAGGCGTCAGGACCCTACGGAAAAATTCTAGCTAGCTATCTTCAGCGGGGACCGCCCCCGATGTCGGTCCTGCCTCCGACGTCAGGCATGGTACATAAGGGGGCGGTCCCGCCAGATTCCCCAGTTCTTTCCCGCCGCCGACTCTTGCATGTCTCACCCTTCAGTTTCAGTCTAGCTGCTGACGCTGCAGGTTCAGAACTTTCCTCTGGGAAATTCATTTTCTTCAAGCAAGATTGTTGCTGATGTCCTCTCCGACCTCGGTCATCCCTCCAAGTGTGCTTGCGGGAAACAGATCCCCTTCAAGGACCCCCACACGGCCTGCGTTAGGTGCCTGGGCCCAGACCACGATACCCGAGCCTGTTCGTTTTGCCAGGGGTTCAACAGCCGAACCAGGATCCGACGCCAGAAGGCCCTCCAGGTTTTTGTTGGAGGAAAAACTGAAGACCATGTCCTCCAAGGGGAATCTTCATCCAAATCCCACAAGCAGCGGAGAAAGAAGGAAGGCCTTCCAGGGCCCGTCCAGGGCAGAGTCCGCAGCTCTGGTTCTTGGTCCAACCGCTCTCCTTCCAGAGCCAGCTCTCAGCCTCCCCCGGCTGCAGTAAGAAAGCCTTCTTCTTCTCAGGCCAAGTCCGCCAGGCCGTGGTAGTCTTCCTCTTCCAAGGCCTTGGCGAAGTCTGGGGAGCGCCACCACCATCATCATAAGTTGGGTTCCCGCCCTTCGGCTCCCGACGTCCGGTCGGCTTCTGTGCCTCCTCGCAAAACTTTGGAGCTCACACCGTTGAAGAGACCTGTGGACCCGACGCCGGCTCGACCGTTGTCGGCCGTACGTCATTCCTCCCTGGAGCCGTCGTCGGCCGGACGGCCGTCGTCGGCCAAACCATCCCAGCGGATGCCGGTTGGGGGACCGACGTCCGTTCCTCCTGAGAAGAGGGCTCCCATGCCTCCGACCGACGTTGGTCAGGAGACGTTGACTGAGGAGGACTTAACGCAGCCCGAGGACCAGACGGGCGACCCTGGCCTCGCCGAAACTCCCAGGGCCCCCTCGCGTTTACCTGAGGCCCTCAGGGAGCCGGGCGCTGACCCGACGACCACCCACCGGCGCCTGGGCCGTCGTCGGGACTTTCTTTAGCGGAAGTGAAGGATCTCTTCACTTACTGGTGGGACACCATTAAAAGGGACATGGCCCCCACCGCTCCTCCTCCTCTCCCCCCTCCTCCTCCGGTACTGGCCCCCCCTTCACCTTCGGGGCCGGCAGGCCACTTACCTCCCCTCGGAGCCTAGATCCTCTCCCAGGGGAAGATCAGAAAAACGGAGACCTCCGTCGAAATCCTCTTCTGGGTCACCCAGCCCCAAGAGATCCAGGAGACACCGACGTCACCGTCGACGGAGGACACGGGATCAGTCTACTCTTCATCTAGATCCCCATCTCCTCTCTCCATCCCTTCTCCGAACCCACATGAGACACCGAGATCTCCTCCGGATGATCCTTCGTTCATGGATATTATGCGACATATCCAGGAGAACACGGGATGGGATGCAGAAGAACTAGACCCCGAAAGGTTACGCCTTGCCAAATATCTTCGGCAGAAGGACCCCAAGCCTGTGGTGGTACCACCCTTGGTGGACACTTTTGTGGACGTCACCAAGGCAGCGTGGAAGCATCCACATTCGCTCCCGGCGGTGCCGAAGAAAGCTGATCATCTGTACAAGGCTTCTAAGGATGACCAGTACCTGACACAGCAGCCTCAGGCCGCACCTCAGTCATCACAGCCTCACATGACCGCCCACAGAGGCCGAACGCTTGAGCACCCTCCACACCGGACCCAGAGTCTAAACAGTTGGACGCATTGGCAGGCGCACGACGCCCGGCTACCCGCGCCATCAGATCCTTGAACTACCTGACCCACATGGTTCAATTCCAGAACGCTTGTGGGAACAGGGTCTGAGGCGGCTGGAAAAGCTGCCCGAAGGTGAGCAGAAGGAGGAGATGCTCCAGCTCCTCCGTGCGGAGTTCAGACGTGGACCCAAGTGCTTTTGCAGCAGCTGCGACTCGCGGACTCATCGGCCCGAGCAGGCTTCTGGCGTATGCCTCCGGAGACACTCCTGGTTACGTGTCTCCGGCTTTACCCCGGATGTCCAGAAAAACATTATGGATGCTCGGTTCGAGGGAGAAATTTTATTTGGTAATCCTTCCGAGAAGATCATTACCAAACTTCAAGAGGCCGGGAAGGCGGTAAGGTCGGTTCAAGCCATGTACCGACCCAAGCTTGGTTCCTTCGTAGGAACCAAAGCCGCTGTGAGCAGACACAGAGGCAGCAGCCTCCTCCGCTACACATCAGAGGGGCTCTGGTTTCCTGAGAACCCAGGAAAACAGCCCGCCAGCCGAGGTCAGCGTCCCCTAGGGCCGACCCAGCCAGCGGGCCATCTGCCGCCACAGCCTGACTCCTTTCCGGCCCCGCCTCAGGATCAACGGAAATCATGGTCGGGGTCGACTCACAACTTCCTGCCGGGATGGCAGGCCATTACCACCGACAGGTGGGTTCTGCAGTTGGTCAGTCTAGGCCACTTATAGAATTCCGAAAAGCCACCCCGAGGCCTCCTTTGCACTTCCGTATCCGGGTCAGCAGAAAATTTGATCTGGCAAGAGGTACTGGCTCCCTAAGAAAAGGAGCGATAGAGTACGTCCCTGGAGAACCAGAGAGGACGAGGATATTATTCCACTTCTTCCTGGTTCCCAAGAAATCAGGGGACCTCCGTCCGATTCTGGACCTCAGCGACCTCAATGTGTCGGTCGCCTACAAAGATTCCGGATGGTGACTCTTCCGGCCTTATTCCCATGCTGAAACAAGACACCTTTTTAGCGTCCCTAGACATGCAGGACGCATACCTGCATATCCCCATAGCTCACGCGCACCAGAGGTTCCTGCGCTTCGAGTTTCTCGACCACCACTTTCAGTTCCGACCTCTTCCGTTCGGACTGTCATCTGCACCAAGGGTCTTTACCAAGTGCATGGCAGTCGTGGCAGCATCTCTGAGGAGACAGGGCCATTATGTGTTCCCGTACCTCGATGACTGGCTTCTCATGGCCGCCTCCAGAGAGGCGTTGTTACTCGCGGTCCAGAGCACCCAGGACTTGTTCCAATCTCTGAACATTCTCATAAATTACGAGAAGTCTCTCCTGGTACCGTCGCAGAAACTGCAGTTTATAGGCGCAGTCCTGGACACTGATCAGGAAGAGCTTTTCTTCCGGACGACAGAGCGGGCCATCAGATCCCTCATAGAGGTTTGTCATCGAACAAGATCGTACCTGCCAGGTCGGTCCTCGCTTGCTCAGACACATGGCTGCGGCCATTCCTACTGTCCCTTCATAGGCTCCACATGCGGGTAACCCAGTGGATGTTCACGGTGCAATGGGACCAAAGGCAAGACCACTTGCAGCATCCGGTCAGGATCACGAATTCAGTGATCCGAGACTGGCAGTGGTGGCTAGTCCCCGGGTTGCTCTCCAAGGGTGCCCCGTTTGTAGCGCCGTCCCCGGAGGTAACCCTCACCACGGACGCCTCAGGTCTTGGGTGGGGGGCACACCTGGACGGGGTAAAGTTCCAGGGTACGTGGACCCCATTGGAAGCTCATCTCCATATCAATGTCCTAGAGATGAGGGCGGTTCTCTATGCCCTGCAGGCCTTTCAGTCAGTAATCCCACCGTGTACTCTCCTGCTTCAGACAGACAACACGGCGGTGATGTATTACCTCAACAAACAAGGAGGCGCACACTCTTACCCCCTTTGCAGGGAGGCCATGAGGGTGTAGGATTGGGTAATTGGGCACGGCGCAAATCTGATGACTGTGCATGTTCCCGGAGTGGACAACACGATTGCAGATGGCCTGAGTCGTTCCCAGGCCAGAGTCCACGAGTGGGAACTACTTCAAGAGGTAGCAGAGGACCTGTTTCTTCATTGGGGAATTCCAGAACTAGACTTGTTCGCATCTCCATCCAACGCAAAACTGCCCAGTTTTTGCTCGCTAGATCCAGGGCCTGGTGTTTTCTGGCAAGACGCATTATCCCTCTCTTGGGAGAACAGATTCCTCTACGCTTTCCCTCCCTTCCTGTTGATCCAGAGAGTTCTTCTCAAACTGCGCAGGGAGCACGCACACATGATTCTGGTGGCCCCATTCTGGCCCAGACAGATCTGGTTCCCTTTGTTGGTTCAACTATCTTGGGAACCCCCGCTCCCGTTGCCGCTCAGCTCCCACCTACTGTCTCAGGAGAAAGGTTCATTGGTCCATCTGGATCTACGTTCTCTGAACCTGCATGCTTGGCTCCTAGAGACATAGCCATCTTGCGTCACAGGGTCTCGCAAGAGGTTGCAGAGTTTCTTTCTGCAGCCAGAAAACCGGCAACGCATGCAATGTATGTCACGAAATGGCGCCGTTTTTGTTTATGGTCACGTGCTCATGATTTTTCCCCTTTAGGTTGTCCTGTGGGAGTAGTGTTGGACTCTCTCCTCTCCCTTTTTCATTCAGGCCTAGCCTACTCCTCTATTAAGGTACATCTTTGTGCTATTTCTGCTTATCACCTCCTGGTGGGGCATCATACAGTAGCTCAATTGGATGCCTCTCGGGAATTTCTTAGGGGAGTGTTACACCTTAGGCCTCCCATTAGGGACCCTGTGCCTCCATGGGATCTGCTCTTTGTCCTGGAACAGCTCACGCTTCCTCCCTTTGAACCTGCCGCGGATTGCGAGCTACGTTTTCTGTTGTGGAAGACGTTATTTTTAGTTGCTGTTACTTCAGCGAGAAGAATTTCTGAGCTTCACGCTCTCATGTGCAAAGAGCCTTATTTAGTTTTCCACCGGGACAGAGTATCCCTGAGGACGAACCGTAAGTTTTTGCCTAAGGTGGTCTCTTTACTCACTCTAAACCAAGATATTGACCTTCTGGTCTATTTCCCGGGTTATTGAAATAGAGGAGAGGCTTTGCTCCACACCCTGGATGTTCACCGCAGCCTGAGGTATTACCTCAACAGAACTAAACCCTCTCGTAGTTATGATCAGCTTTTCGTTTCCTTCTCTGAGAGAATGATGGGCCAATCAGTATCCAAACAGACTTTGTCTCGCTGGCTTGTCCAGTGTATTTCCTACTGTTATGATATAAAACAAAAGCCCCTCCCGGGTTCTATCCGGGGTCATTCTACCAAGGGTGTGGCCACATCCTTTGCAGCACTCAAAAACGTGTCCATCTCTGCTATTTGTGCTGCAGCCACTTGGAGCTCTGTGCATACCTTTATCAGGCATTATAGCCTGTACATCGCCTCTCAGCGTAGGGCTGGTTTCGGCCTTGCGGTGCTGCAGGGTCTCCTGTCCTAGGTTCAGGACCTGGAATGTATTTCCTATTATCCTCCTCCCGGAATTTCTGGCAGCGTTACTGCTTGGGAATCAGTCCTAATGGTGTAACCTGCTGCAAGAGCTGTGTCTCGAAGTAAGATAGTACAGTTACGTAAGAACTTACCGTAACAGTAGATCTTCGAGAACAGCTCTTGCAGCAGGTACCTTCCCGCCCACCTTCTCCCTTGGAGGAGGCATGGCTTTACCTCTACATGTTGGGATTTTCATTCCTTATTTTCTTCTGACGGTGGATCCTCGGTCTCCCTTTCTGATGTCATCCTGCGGCCGGGAGTCTCCGGCGGGAGAACTGGGGAATCTGGTGGAACCGCCTCCTTATGTACCACGCCTGACGTCGGAGGTGGGACCGACGTCGGGGGCGGTTCCCGCTGAAGATAGCTAGCTAGAATTTTTCCGTGGGGTCCTGACGCCTGCCGGCTTCAGTTCTAATGGTGTAACCTGCTGCAAGAGCTGTTCTTGAAGATCTACTGTTACGGTAAGTTCTTACGTAACTGTACTTTCTGTGCTGGTGACCCAGGTTCACACCCATGGAATCCCAGTGGATGTTCTCCAAGGGGATAGAAGGGGATACCTACATAACACTCTGCATGCCTCTAGTGTCCTTGTGGGTTACCTGCAGGAAGACTGAGTGGTATGCATGGGGCTGGCAGATTGTGTATTGGTGGGCTGCTCCTCCAAGTGCTGGAAATGTGGGAAGTAATGCAAAGAAACATGGAAAAAGGGTTTCTGGCATCATGAAGTCCTGCCTCTCTCTATATCTACATGGGATCAGCCATAGGTGCTCATTTCTACCCTGCCCCATCTCAAGTAGATTTTGGGTGACACCAGCCATGGAGCAGGAGGCTGGGTTCCAGCTCAGGGGGTAAGTTAAGGAGGACTGGAGCAATTCAGGATTGGGTGATGTCAGACCCCTCTTGGGAGGGTTCCTAGTTTGGGAGCGGAGCTAGGCAATAGTTGTATGAGGCCTTGACCTTGGTGAGTAAGCAGGCAAAAAGAGAATTAAAAAAGTGAACAGCCCAGTAAAATGAACAGATATACAGTATCTTTTTACTAGTGTCTTTGTTTCTTTCCTGTTTCATAGTGTACAGCTGCATCATCTCTTTTTAGGGCTATGTGCAGAGCCTACAGCCATTTTGGGATTGATCGTAGCCCTAAAAATGGCCACTCGTGGAACCTTCCATTGGACTTTTGGAAGTATCCTACCGAAAGTCCAATGGAGCTTGAAAACCTCCACCACAATCGGCCGCTATGGAATAACAGCTGCACTATTTTGGCTGTTACTTCTGCATTCCGGGGCATGAACTGTGCATGTGTGACTCGTGCACATGCCCAGTTCTGCTGGTGCATTCATGTTGTAAATGGCAAAATGTCACTCACCACAACTGTGCATACACGAGTGTTGCACATGCGCAGTTGTGTCACCACTGCCGGCATCGGCAACAAAGAAAACCATCTTGCACCTTCCCACTGCTGCTGTCCTCCCCACTCCCTCCGTTCTCAGCTCTGCACCACCATTGGGGTCATCAGTCCCCATGTCGGCATTATGTAAATCCCCCTACTTGTGGCACACTGGGAGCCCACCCCAGTGTGCTCAAATGAATTTTTTTTCCCCACCCCTTGCCGACATCAGGATCCCCAATCCCCGTGTTGGCATTATATAGCCCCCCAACTCATGTGGCACACTGGGAGCCCACCCCAGTGTGCCCAAATGTATTTCCTCCCCACCCCCTGCTGACATCATGGTGCCCTGTCCCCATGTTGGCATCATGTACCCCCACCATGTGGCACACTGGGAACCCACCCCAGTGTGCCCAAATGTCTTGCTTTTTTTTTTTTCCTAAAAAAAAAAAAAACCTCAACGTGTTTTTATTTTTATCTGTAAAAGAAAACGGTCCCTTGTCATCACCCCAGTCCCCTCCCCACCCTCCCACTGAGCACCCACCTCCGCACCCCCACCCCATACTTACCTCCAGAGGTTGGCACTGTCATCTTATCTGGACTGGGACACATCTGCACTCTTCAAAGCCGAACCGCAAACTGAAGAATCAAAGGTAAGCGTGCTATAATGCCATTCAATGGGGTTTCCACTGTACATTGATAAATCAGCCATTTTTGGGAATTTGGCCCCAAATTTTCAACATGGGGTTCTTGGGACCCCACCTCTTGAAAACTTTCACTGTCATTTCATTATTTAGTCCCGAAGGTGATTTTATGTCATCACAAGCAGAATCACCTTTCAGGACTGAGTCACGAGATGACAGTGGCAATGTTAATGAGGTGGGGTCCCAAAAAGCACATGTTGCAAATTTGATGTAAAAATTCCAAAATAATTACTGTGTTATGACTGTGCATTACGCAGTTTCTACGCATGCTCCTAACTTTTCCAATTTTTTATATTTTCACTCCACATTTTGAACATTACCATTTTTGCACACCTCCTTTTTAACAGTACAGCTGTCATTTATCACCTCCTGCCCGAAAACGTGTTTTCGCACCTGTGGCACGGAATGGCACAGTCACGCTGCGAAATCACCTTTCGGGACAAGTGAACAAAATGACACTGGCACTCTTCATGAGGAGGGGTCCCAAAAAAGTAATGTTGAAAGTTAGTGCAACACCTCCAAAATATGGGCAAGTTACACCCGAGCATTCAATAATTTCTACGCACACGTGTAACTTTGCTCACTTGGCAGCTCATCACAGCCCTATCAGCTCTGGCCAGATTTTGTTCCCACTCCGTGATAATTCTACATTTGCTGCTGCTCCTCACATGTAATAGTTCATCTTCTCACTTACAGTGTACATGAAAGAAGACTTCATCTTCTCTTAGGACCCTTTTTCAAAAAGCTTTTTGCCATTAGCACAGAATAGGAGCACAGAATAGGAAAACCGTTTGTGACAAGGGCCATTAGTTATTTTCTGTGTGTAGTAATGAGTCTCAGAACATCTTTCTATTTAAAACCATTGGAAGTATGTGCAATACAAGGTCTGCTGCCTGTGTCAGGAGGTACTGAAGAAGACTGCAAAATAACAGAGTTTTATGGAGCTGAGCATCCCCATACAGCAGCATATAGCTCTTAGTAGCACTCTTGGCAGATTACATGCAGAATGTGATGGGAATTTACAAAACTGGCCAGTACCCTGCTTCATTTCTAATGCAAAAGTCTGTCAGCACAAATCATTATCTGTTGTCTAAGATAAACCCAGGGCAATAGTCTCACTAGCAACATTTATTGTTAATGTTTACTATGCATTTACTGTTTTCAAATGACATAAGATGTCATAGTTCAGTTGACAGCATTACACTAAGGTTTGATCAGATGCAAATTGGAGATGAAAATGCATGGACACTGCATAACAGTTTTGTTCTATTTGCAATAAGTCTGCTTTCCAGCATTGAAAGTGTTTCATTTCCATCTAATTTGGGGCATACTTACACCTAATCAAAATTCTTATGTAATATGGAACTCTACAGAAATATATTAAACCCCAAGAGTCAGACAGTACTGATAGTTTTCTTTGATTGTGTGACAAGGACATTGGATAGGGGCCATGCTGTGGATTTGCTCTGCTTTAAGAAGAAAATAAGAAAGTTGCCAATAGAAGGAGACCACTTGCCTGGTTGGGGGGGGGGGAGATACAGGAGAGACGCGAGGAAACATTTCTTCACGAAAAGGGTGGTAATTGCCTGGAATGAGCTGCCAGAGGAGGTGGCTGAGGCTAGGACAGTTGGAGCTTTTAAAAAGGCATGGGACGGGCACAAGGGGAAACAAGGGCGCAGAGGCGGTGATGTCAGAAGGGGGGCATGAGGCACTGGTGAAAAGCCGGATCTCATCAACAACGTGACCACTTGGAGGCAGTATGGCGCAGTGGGTTAAGGCTCTGAGCTGCAAATCTGGAGACCTGGGTTTGAATCCCACAGCCCCCTAGGTGCATACTGTGTGACCCTGAGCAAGTCACTTAACTTCCTTGTGCTCCCAGGTTGCACCTGCAAACAAGCTTTCAGCTTAGTGTGTCTCACCTGGTAAAATAATTGGTTAAAAAAAAAAAAAACTTGGCCTATCAAGTCTGCTCATGTTGTTGATGAGATCCGACTTTTCACCAGTGCCTCATGCCCCCCTTCTGACATCACCGCCTCTGCGCCCTTGTTTCCCCTTGTGCCCGTCCCATGCCTTTTTAAAAGCTCCAACTGTCCTAGCCTCAGCCACCTCCTCTGGCAGCTCATTCCAGGCAATTACCACCCTTTCCGTGAAGAAATGTTTCCTCGCGTCTCTCCTGTATCTCCCCCCCCCCCAACCAGCTTGAGACTATGCCTCCTTGTGGTGGTGTTCTCTCTTTTGTTGAAGAGACCTTCACGCTCAACTTTATTTATACCCTTCAAGTATTTGAAGGTCTTTGTCATGTCCCCTCTCAGCCTTCTCTCCTCCAGGGAGCACATCCCCAGTGCTTCCAACCTTTCCTCGTATGACCTATCCTGCTGTCCCCTGATCATCTTAGTTTCCCTCCTCTGTACCCCTTCTAGCAGCTTGATGTCCTTTTTTAGGTGTAGATTTGAAAACCTGATTCTGTACTCCAAGTGCAGCCTCACCAGTGACCTATACAAAGACACGATTACCTCACTGTTCCTGCTGCTAATCCCCCTTGCTATACATCCCAGCATCCTGTTTGCTTTGGTCACTGCCTTTTTGCATTGAGATGATTGTTTCAGGTCGCTTGTTATCATAAACCCCAGGTCCTTTTTTTCGTTGGTCCCAGCTATCTGCACTTTTCTCAGGTAGTATGCTGCCTGTGGGTTCTTCGCCCCGATGTGCATTACTTTACACTTTTTGGTGTTGAACCGCAGCTGCCAGATCCCTGACCATTTCTCCAGTCTGGCTAAGTCTTGCCTCAGCTCTTGTATCCCCCCTTCCACAGAGCTTGGTGTCATCCATGAGCAAGCACATTTTGCCCTGGATACCCTCCCCTGTGTCTCTTATGAAGACATTAAATAGTAATGGACCCAGCACTGACCCCTATGGAACCCCTCTGGTGACCTCTGCACTAGAGGATTCCCCTCCTACTACCACCCTCTGCGTTCTCCCTCCCAACCAATTTTCGACCCATCTTGCTACTGTGTCCCCTACCCATAGTCCCCTCAGTTTTGTGATTAGCCTCCTGTGTGGCACTGAATCGAAGGCTTTGCTAAAGTTTTAACTTCTGCAAGGCTTTCGACTTGATACCCCACAGATACTTGCTGAAGAAGATGGAGGATCTGGGTGCAGCTAAGGTCATAGTAAACTGGGTATGTAACTGGCTAAAGGGGAGGCTGCTGAGGGTAGTGATTGATAAAGTTTATAACATGAGATCATTGGCAGATGGCCACCACATGACCATTTATTAATCCCTGTTACCCACACAGTAAGTGGTGAAGGGGCCCCAGCAAAGAGATCAAGAAGTGGCCTGATCTTGTTATTGTGCGTAAAACAGTTTTCAAGGCATCCATTAATCCCCTCGCTAAGCAAGGCACAGTGCCTTAGATATACACAGTGGGCATGAGTTTGTGGCAATACAGTACCCCTCAGTGCTGTCTGTGTCAATCCCGTGGACCTCTGAGTACCCAGCAACAGTAAGCACACAGTAGAGCAATATGTCCAGTGCCACAAATACAGTTGCCCTTAGTGCTATCTGTCTTCCCCACCCTGCAGACCTCGGAGGATGTAGAGAAAGTGTCAGCTTGCCATTCACAGGCACAGAGCACAGACAGACAGTGAAACATTTGATATTAGTCAGTAGCACTGCAGTATGCTGTGACAAGATTAGCTAGCAGAAGTGCAGTTTTGCCTTTTTTATGAGCTCCAATAAAAAGCGTTTCTCTATAGTGATCACGGGTCACTAAGATTTTGGGGGGGCACCTACAGAGCAGTGCAGAACAGGACAGAGAGCGTGGTGCTGTCTGATACTATCCTGGAGGCATTGAGAGTTAGTGACAGGGAGAACAGTACCCGCGATGCTAAGCCAGAGTCTACCTGTGTCCCCCCACTCACACCCAACAGAGCCATACACATGCTGCTTTCTGAAGGCTATAGAGACCAAGTGACAGGGAGAACAGCACCCATGGTGGTACAGAAAGCAAGCCATGTTATTTCAGCATGTCCCAGACTCTGCAATGTACAGATTTCAACTGGCTTTGTTTAGTGATTTGCAGTTCAGAGAGAGAGAGCGACTGAGTGTGAGTGAGAGATGTCAGCTCATATCCCCATTTCCGGTACACTGAGGGGCAGTCATGGACCAAGCGTCAGCGCTTGGCAGTGGGGAGTGCAGGTTTGTGTCCCAGAGGCAGAGGCACAGCACCTACACAGAGCAAGACAGTGAACAGACACAGGGATATCTTATCCCCTGATGAAGCATCCCCAAGACATCTCAGCTGATGTCCCTGATCCCGCACAGCCAGTGGAAGTGGTGGAGCAGCAGGGCAAAGTAGCAGGGTGACAGTGGGTGCTGCGTAAGATAAGGTAGTTTCTCATTATGGCAGTATTTTCTCACACACTGTCCCCGAAGCCTGCAAGTGGGAGGAGAGAGAGAGGTGCTGCAACAGTGGCCACTTGTTGTAATTGTCCCAATCGGTTGTGGTGCTCGGTCTCTCTGAGTGTCCCTCTCTCTCTCGCTCTCTGCTCACTGTCCCCCTAAGTCAATGACGTGTCACTATATGTGGATTGATGATTGCCTACCAATCTGCATTCATCCAGACACTGATTGAAACAGTGAGTACCAGCGGAGCTTATGGTTGAAGTGCACATTCAAAGTGAAGGAGAAAACAAAAACATATTTCCTCACAGCTGCAGAACTGTTCCTCAGCACTGTGCAAATTGGGGGTGGGGGGGGGTGGCTACAGTAGGGAGTTAGCTACTGTGCATGGTGACTTCCTTGTGTTGTGTGCTCAGTGTTCACAAACTGAGTAGTGTCAGCAGTGCATATATAGCGGTCTTAAGCCGTGTCAGCAACACAGTACTTCTGCTGCTGGCAGAACACATGTTTTCATGGGTTAATCATGCTTTCCTCAAATTTTTTTCACCTGTGGTGACAGCACATATTATAAGCACAATAACTGGCTTTCCTTGCCTTGTACTACCATGGAGTTTGACCTATCTTCCTGATACTACATAGTGTTGTGACCTTTTTTTTGATATTTTATGCAGTTACAACAACCCTTCTGGACAGATAACAACTTCTGACACCGTCTCCTGTGCTGTGCTACACAGTACTGTTTTGTACTATCATAGTAGATAACTGATGTTGTTTTCTGTCTCCTCCCTACTGCTTCCATTCTGTTACAGCGTAGTGCCAAGGCTGATATAACTGACAGTTTTTTGGTATGAGTAGCAAATATATGACCTTGTCCTCTTCCACAGTGACAAATCCACAGCTGCAGTCTCCTAAGTTCTCTCGCACAAATATGCTGCGGCCCACAGCTGGTTCTCAGAAAACCTCCTTTTAGTAAATGCCAAAAAAACTAAATCCATGCTGTTCGGATCTAAGCCCTTTCTGGCCAGAACTAAAAACCATGCCCCCTTACGCATTCTCACCCCAGACGGCCCAGCCCTGAAGGATGTCAACACCTACAAATACTTAGGAGTACTGCTCAACCCCTCCCTCACCTTCACTGAGCATGCAAATTCCTTTGTCAGAAGGTTCCATCAAAAGTTAGGTGCCACATATAGTTTCAGACAATACCTTAACCCTGAAGCCAGACTAGCCATTGTCCATGGTAATCTTCTCCCTGTTCTTGACCGCTGCTCCCCTATTTGTGCCAGGATCTCAGCTATTGCCATGGCCTAACTCTCCGCTGCCTACAGCAGTGCCTGTCGTTTTGCTTTATTGGCCCTGTTCTCCACCCACCACTTTACTCTCTATAATACCCTTGGATGGCTCTATAATACCCTTGGTCGCTTTGACCTAGCTCTCTGCTGCATGGTAGACAGTGTCATCCGCATGGCTCCAGAATCCCCTCAACTGCCCTTCTGAAAACCAGAACGCTGCTCCGAAACCTCCGCTTTAATGGTACTCCCCCTCTAGCTGTTCCTAGGGTATCCACCAACATAGGTAGCAGAGCTTGGTCTGCAGCTGCCCCTTTGCAGTGGAACAAACTACCGGCTGAACGCCGTCCCATTGACACACACTCCAGTTTCAAGTCCCACCTTAAAGTCTGGTTCTTGGCAAACTCATCCTGCCGCTGCTCCCTGGGGTCTGACACCAACCCACACTAGTCAACTCCCCAGCCCAATGGTTACCCACCTACCCACACTAGTCAACTCCCCTGCCTACAACTGTTATATCGTATTTTTCACACTAATATTTGACTTCCTTGCCTGTATATATTGTATATATATTTTTTACTGAGTATTCTGTGTATTACTTGCTCACTGGACGATGCAGTCGCACATTGTACACTGTGCCTACGATTTGTTTATTTTGTACCAAAGCTCCTCATGTCCGATATTGAAACCTTGTATTCACTGTTCTCAAATGGACCCATGCATCAAACCTGTATATTGTGCTTACTATTGTTGCTTGTATCAAATCTGTTTCATGTGTATTACTGTTACCTTGTACTCCAGTGTCACCCTGCACCATGTCTTATGGCCCGGGTCGTGCCTGAAAACGGTCCCTGGGATCAGTGCACTCACCCGGTTATCAAAGTCATAAATAAATAAATAAATGTTAAATGTAGAGGGTGGTAAGTAAATTCTTAAAATCAGAAAGTGGTAGTAAATCATGCAAAAATGGGTGTAATCACTCATCACAGTCCTTATCTGTTCCACTGGGTAAGACTCATTACCACAGCTGAGAAATGAGACCTTGTTGTTATCAACTCCCATTGCAATTGAGTTAGCGCAACAAGGCTTATGGCAAGGCAGATAGGATGCTGGGATTTATCAGGAAGGGTACTGATAGCAGGAAAAGGGAGATAATATTTTCCCTGTATAGATCCTTGTTGAGGCCACAGCTTGAGTACTGCACCTGCTTCTAGGGTCCTCACCTCAGGAAGGACAAGAATAGGCTTGAGATGGTGCAGCACAGGGTAACAAGAATGATTTGGGGCCAGCAGGGCATGTCCTCTGAGGAGCACTTCAAGGTACTGAAGATGTAATTGATGGAGACCAGAAAGGAGCAGGAAGATATGATAGATACCTTCAAATTCCTAAAAGGAATTAACGAAGTGAACTGTGGGAAACTGTTTAACTGGAATATTAGCTTGCGGTCATGAGTGGCGGCTAACAGGAGGGACATTCAGGAGGGACATGAAGAAATACTATTTTACAGAAAAGGTGGTGGAGCCATGGAACAGGTTGCCAGCCAAGGTGGTGGGTGCAAAAACTGTTAGTGGTTTTAAGCATGGCTGAGACAGAATCAAGGGCATAGTGGTTGCTCAGGGTGTCAGAATGGGAAGAGAAAGGGGGTGGGTGGAGAGGGCTGGGACCCTTGAGGAACAGTAGGCCCAAGGGCTAAATAGGGAACTCAAGCAGACCAAATGGACCTTTGGTCTTTCTCTGCTGTTATTGTTTTATGTTTCTCAGAGACCTGCCCTGCTATATGTTGCTTACAGAATGTACAGTAAGAACAGCAAAACGTGTACTGTATGAGTGGGGGGTTGTAAAGAAAGCTGTTATGAATATAACAAGGCTTTTGCCATCTTTCATTTGCTTTGTTTCAACTAAAAACATAGTAGACAGTGATCAATTGTGACTTTAATGTTGCTTCACATAGCAAGGATAATTACCTAATTTTCAACGTGTTGCCTCATCTATTTTACAAATTGAGTCTGAAACACTTCACATTCTTGAGAATTTAAGAACCAAAAATTTAAATAGTTTAATTAATCGGTGATCCCAGAAAATTGGTTATTTTACCTACTTTGAACTTTGGCTGATTGTTTGAAATGTGGCTGCTTCCTTGTTGCCAGTTACAGTACGTTATGGATACGTGAGACTAGATCATGAATGATATTGTATTGTATGTCTCTAGATTTAACTATATACATTTACTTAACCTTTGCAATTACCATTTTTTTTGAGGATTTATTTACAGATAAAACTTAAAGGAATAGCATTGGCTAACTTTAAAGGTGGTAAAGAAGTCTTTTTAAGCAACATGAGTATTTGGTCCCTCTACGCATACACAGATATCACTTTTTAAAAATTATTTGGGAACAACATGTCTGAAAAATGACAGTGATCCTTCCTACTGGGACTTCAATTTTTTAGCCAGCTGTTCTAAATGCACTGATTTTACTGGTGTGCAGACATTTTGGCAATAAGGCATGACAAGGTGTGTGTTATCATGTAATAACATCACTCCTGGGGTGGGTTGAAGCACTTTTCGCCTCATGCTTCAACCCACCCCAGGAGTGACATTATTACATGATAACACACACCTTGGAGTGCCTTATTGCAATTATACAATGGCTCGATGTTTATAGAAAACCAAAAATAAAAATATTTTTAGTAGATTTTTAGTGAGGCAGTGTATCTTTGTTTCTGGAAAAAAAAAAGTAGCTCGTAACAATTTTCAAAAAAATTAATACAGTGATGTTATTGTGTAATAACATCACTGTCTCAGGCACACACTGACCAATCAGAGTCTAGGAAATTTTCTTGCCATTATATAATTTAGAGTTACATTTTCCCTTAGTGTCTTCAGATTGGGAATACCATCTATCAGAAACAAACTCAAAGAAATCCATTTTGTGTGGGGATTCGATAAAATTGTTTTTGTCAAAAATTGTTTTTGTCAAAGAAACATTTACTTTCTAAGTTTTTATTGGAAGTGGATATCATGCCCAGGTTCTGAAATGGTTGCTGGTTTTGAGAAGGAAAAAGCTCTGAGCACTGGCTAACCCATGAAGAAAGCATGATACAGCATGCCATTTTAAGTCAGGTGGAGGGGACAGCTGTCTGGGTTATCACACCATATGTGGGCCAGATGTGCAAGGGGACATAGATGAACATCCAACCCTGTATCTAGAGATGCCTAATATGACTCCCCACATTAGGAGGGGCAGAGCAGCAGTCATGCAGCAGCAGATATCAGCCACCCTCCCTCGCAGGCCTTATGCCTGCCAGTGTAGTGCCTCCTGCTGGCACAACTTTGATCCCTTTTCCATGTCCCCAGCGGGCGAGCAAACATGGTAACCAACTGGCTGCTGGAGTGGGTTATTTCCTTACTTTTCTTATGTTTGCCCCTCATTCAGTACATTCTCACATTCTGTGCATTTGTTCCCCCCTCCACATTTGATGCTTTATAGAATCCTATAAAATGTCAGCAGAAAAAGACCATTCATTGGTCCATCCAATCTGCCCTGTTTTATCCTATCCTACCCTGGGGCCTATTGTCTAGTTGGGGTTTTTGGCCTCACCTACTGTTTCCCTCTGTAATTATAAAGTCTTTGACTAAGTCCTAACTTCAAGGCACTGTGTTCTAGTGGACTGCCATGATACCAGCTGATAATGAAGTTTAGCAAAGGGTGACAGTACAAGAGACATTGGTGATTTTAAAGCATTAAGGCATGACTGGGGGTTGGGTTACCATAAGCTAATCTAACCCTAGCGGAATCAAGCGGTACAAGGCAAAGCCAAAGGCCTTATGCCTCTAAAGTTATATTACTACAAATAATGAAATGGGTAGGGGGTTTTCCTGCATCCTGATTGGCTGGGAAGATTCCAGAGTCATGTGGTTCAGAAAAATAAACCCATGGCTTTAGGCTTCTTCCTGCAACCAGTACTCAGTGCAGGTATCAGTGCCTCCCAGACATTTTCTTCTAAAAATTTCTGGCAAACATCTTAATATTGAAAACATACTGAGACAATCTCTTTTGCCTTTACTTTTAAAAGTCATAAACCACACCTGTTTTTAAACTTCTAACGCCTATCTCCACCTCCAGCAAAATGTTAACAGAAACTCCTTTCCCATGTCTTTTTTTTTTAATTCTAAGGAGGCCTATTTTGCTGCTAACCTCAGGTGCCAGTTTCATCCAAATGTGATATGCCTACCTTCATCGTTCTGTTACCGCTTGCAGTTCCGATCAGCCTGCTGTCTGTCAGCCACCGGAAGCTAGGGCCTTTGTTTGTTGAGGGGTGACATTGATTTGACCCCAGTGAACCTCTCAAATAAAAAACAATAACATTTAAAATCCATTCCCATTTATAGCGATGTACTGTAGTATGCCCCCACGCTCTACAGACTATTACATCATATAATGCCGGCTTGCAGAGGGTGTCACATAAGCAGAGCTTTCATACATCGATACCGGGAAAGGGAAGGTATCTGGCGGCTGGCTCCTTCGACCCAGGAACACCCTCATATCTTGTGAATTTAATTTGTTTCTATGTCAGCAGAAAACTTTTTGTGTAGCTGTTGGGGATATACCTGTACATGTTTGCTTTAGTTTGTTTTCACTGTTCATACTAGTCCCCTGTAACTAACCTGGGGATCTCCATGTAATGGTATTTGAAATCTCATTGTCCATGAGTGTTGAATTAGTATATGAGAACATGATGTCACAGTAACCATTTATACCAGGAATCTTTATGCTGAAAGTATGAATATTCTGAAAATACTCTCTGGAAACACACAACCTGATGCAATTTAAAGGGAAAAACCCTACGTTACAACTCAGACAGTTTGCAAAGCTAATTGAATGTAAATGCAGTATTTCACACCGTGCTGAAAGTTGTTTTGTTGAACTCTAATTAAGCCAGACAGGCATACTGAGGAGTCTAAAGGGTGCTGGCACATCATGATCTCATATGCTAATACAGCTGAGCCAGGGACAGTGAGATTTTAACAACCAGAAAATGGAGATCTTCCCTTGTCAATCTTTACCATTCATTACTGTTAGGTGTAAGCCAGATGTGCGCAGCCACCATTAGGCACCGCAGACCCCTCCTCCATCTCAGTTCTGTTTCTTCCACTGTCGCTGCTGTGCTTGCTACGAGCTGCTCTTCATTTTATTTGCTTCATCGTTCATTATTCGAGTTTTCGATGCCGCTATTTTCTCCTTCATCCCAGTTCTCCATCCCGATGCCGTTGAAAGCTGGTAAGTCTGCTCCTTGTTGTTTCTAATGGCGCTGGGATATTTTATTGTGTTTCAGATATTTTTGCATCATGTCCGGTTCAGGAGCTAAGCACAAGTCGAAAGCGGTCCGGGCCCCCATGCATTTGTGCTCCAGTGGCCGGCATTTTTCCATTATGGAGTGGCATGATGGTTGTCTGTGGTGCCTGGGACCTAACCATGACATGGATAGATGCGACGCCTGTTTCTTCATGGACCGTCATGTTCTGGAAATCTGCGTGTTCAAAGTCAGCATGGCCCCGCCAACTTTCAGAGGACAACGGCGCTCTTGGGCCTTCCAGGCAAGATCTTTAGACCCTTCCTCAGGGTCCCCTCCTGGGCCTGTACGGTCTGGTGAGGAGGAGGCCTCCTCATCGTCTAGCCTTGCCGAGGAGGAGGCCTCTTTCGCAGTTTCAGAGGAGCAGTGTGGCTCCTCCCGGGGTTGTGTCGTCAACACCGCCTTGGCAGTCACCTCATCCGAGGTGCAGGATCCCCCCAGTGTCGCGGCCCATGGTTACTGGGTCTGGCACTAGCAGACCCTCGACGCCACCAGGCGGCGCTGTTTCAGATCCTGGTGCCTTTCGCAGTGCTGGTGATCAACATGGGGTCATATGCGGCGCTGGTTTGGACCTTGGTGCTGTTTGCTGTGCCGGTGCCTTGTGCGACTTCACTGGTGGTGCCGTTCTGGGTTCCAGGACCATGTGTGGTGCCAGGGACTCGGCCGGGGCCATGGGTGGGTTATCGCTGGGTTCTGGGGCTGTGGGCGGCACGGTGGGCCTGTCTGGCATCGCCAGCGGTGCCTTCTGTAGAGAAACTCCAGGGATGGCCAGTATTGAAGTCCTTCTGGTTGACTCGTCTTCAGAGGGGGGTGACTCAGATTTGGATCCAGACTGGTTGCCCGATTCTTCAGGATCGGAAGTCTCTCTGGGGCATGGTGTCAGGCACCCCAGCGCCCACATTCCTGAATCTCCGAAGCAGTCTGATTCTGAGGATCCCTCGGCCTGGGGGTGGCCAGGGGTCTCTTGGGGGTGATGGCTCAGAGACTGGGGAGGGGGTTTTCTCCTCTGGAGGGGCTGTGGCAGCTGCCAGTGTTGGTGCTGCTGTGCCCTCCCGGGAGGGGGGGGGACTGGAGACTCTTGCTTCTGTGGCCTCCCTCAGGAGGCCTATCGATCAGGGGACTTCCTCGCTGGGGTCAAGGAGGAGGGTGTCCTTGGAGTCTGTGGGGTTGAAGCATCGGGGCGAAGGGCAGCGGCGCTCCACTACCACCCTCCCGGGCGCAGGGAGGAGCCACAGCGCTGAGCCTTGTCTTTCCTCCTCGGGTCCCAGGGTGCCCTCTGGTGGCAGCACTGAGGGTTGCCCTTCTGGACACATGCAACCCCAGGCGCGTCACAGAGGAGATTCTCCATCTGGGCTTTTCCTGAGTGTGCATCTTCAGGTTTCGTCTCTGCAACTCAGTATGATCCCAGGGATCCTCCAGTTCGGGCTCTGTTCCCTGGATTACAGAGCCCTGGCAGAGGTCGGCACTTCCTGCAGCTACCCTCCTCTGCAGCCACCTCCCAGGCAATGTGGGCCCTATGGGACCTTAACCTAGAAGATGTTCGATCCACTGCAGCGGCCTTCCTGTCATATGTCAGGGCCATGGATGAGCGGGTCTTTTGCCTGTCCCCTCCGCTGCAGGAGTCTTCTGATCAGTCAAGTTCCCTGTCCTCCTCGACTCCCTCTTCTGAGGGAGAAGAACCCAATATTCATCTATCTTCTGATGCTGATTTCACTGAATATCAGCATTTCCTTTCAAGGATGGTTCAAGATCTCTGTATCTCCTACGTTTGCAGGGACAATACTGAGCAGCAGACACGTGAATTCCTCAGAGAGTTCAATGCCTACCACCTGGTGGTGCCGTCCTGGCCTACTTCTTTCCAGGAAGCATCTATCCGCACGTGGCAGTCTCCAGCCAACCCTTTTCCAGCCTTGGTAGACTGCAGGAGAAGGTATTGTGCTCCCCGGGAGTCTCTAGGTTCTCTCCCTCACCCTCCTTCGGGCCTGAGGTACCTGGACACTCCCTCCGGGCTCCGACTTCTGACACCGACCGTCCACCGGATCCAGAGTCCCTACAATTCTACCAGTGGGGGCGAAGGGTTTTCTCTTCCACTTGCGTGTTGATGTGCATTGCATCACATCAGGCACACCATGCTGCCTATAGCAGGCACTTGTGATCAATGCTAGCTCAAGCACTAGCATTACTGCTTGATTCAGAGCAATCTTGACAGGCCATTGCCCTCTCCGCCATAGGTCTGGAACCGGCTTCCAGGCTTGTGGGGACAGCGATCTGTATTAGATGGACGGCATGGTTTCATCTCTCAAGATTGTCACCCCTGGCCTGGCGTAGGGTGATACACTTCACCTTCCAGGGGACCTGTCTTTTTTCCAGCAGGGCTAGGAGGCTTCTTCAGGTGCTCCCTCTATCCCCTCATCATCACGGGACACCTCCTAGCTCTCCTCGTCCTTAGACTTGTCAGTCTAGTATGGCTAGGGTCTCCTCCTCCTCCTCCTGTTTTCCACCAACAAGAGGCTGAGGGTCATGTTCCCTCAGGGCTGTGCTAGGCCCCCTTCGGGGGGCTTGGTACTCACTCAACAGTAATGAATGGTGAAGGTTGACAAGGGAAGATATGAAAATTACGTACCTACTGTAGTTCTTGCTCTTCACCAGTCATTACTGAATCCCACCCACCTTCCCCTCATGGGCCTCATTTCTTGGGCGTCTCCCCCGCCCTGCTTGCCCCCTACCCCTTGAGGCCAGTTGGGGGCCTGGTCCCCCTGGTACCTCAGGACGTTCTGTTCCTTCTCTGAAGCCACAGAGTGTTCATGCTGGGAGGAGAGCGTAGTGGCCTCGCCTCACTGAGGAACTCTTCTGATTCTCTTTGTCATGGTGTCCCCAGAATTGGGGCTTCCCCAGTCAGGCCTGGGAAGTCAGAAGGAGTTTCCTTGCCTATCTCTCTCTGTTTTTCCACACAAATATGTTGCGCCCTTCTTGCAGGGGCTCCTGTACTAATACTCGGTCATGTGACTGTGCACTCATTTTTTTCCTACACCTAGTCGGGGCTCTCTGCTCTTTGGAACAGATAGTGTTTTTCCCCTTTTGGGATGATCTGTGAGCTCTTGGCTTAGGTTGTGGTTAAATAGATAGCTGGGGGGAAGGTAGATCTGGCTTTCGGAAACAAGCTGTTCAGAGGGTTCATTGCACCACTTAAAAGCAGCTATTAGCAAGAGGGATCCTTGCTCCCTTGTCCTCTGTCTTTTCAGGACTGGTGAGCTCAGGCCAGTTTCTCCCAATGGTTGTGGCAGATTCTCCCCTTCCTTCCTTCCTACTATCCTTTTCTTCTTCTTCTTCTTCTTCTTCGGCTTCTTCTCTTCTACCCTTATCTTTTTCTCCTCTCAGAGCCGCCCGAGAAGTGAGGCCCTGCGATCCCGTAGGGTAGGGTTCTTCGTTTCTGTCCTCTCTCCGGCTTATTCCTTTTTCAGTTTATTTCCTTTCCTTTGTCTATCCCTCGGCTTCCTTGCCTCGCTCTTCTTTTCTAACCTATTTTCACCTCTCCGGCTTTATAGACCTGGGATGGAGGAGGAATCTGTGGTGCCTAACGACCACCCCTCGCGTACCACGCAGTATGTCATGCTCGTGGATGGCGCTGACTCCTCCACAAAAAGAAAGCTCCCGTAGCAGGTGTGTGCATCCGGCTTTCACCCAACAGTAATGAATAGTGAAGATACAAGAGAAGATCAAGAATTACGGTAGGTACGTAATTTTCATTTCTCCAGGATAGTTAGAGGTGATTAGTAGTAACAGTGAAAATAAACTAAAGCAAACATATCATATAAATATTTCCAACAGCTACACAAAAAGAGTTATCTGTTGACATGGAAACAAATAAAATTTACAAGATATGCGATGTAGTTTTCCTTTAAAAAAACTGCAGTGTAGAATATTACAAGGCAAGGACTGTGACTCCTAACCAGGTAAGGCACTAGTGGGTTGGTGAATGCACCAAAACAGCTACTCTTTAAATTAGTGCTGTGTATATGTAGCTTTAATTAAGCCAACTTGCTCACATGGGCCATTCCCTGTATTGATCTATTTATAGCGCCACCCTTATAATGTATGTCAGGATAGTTGAGCTTCTAAGGAGATCATTGCTACCATATTCTTCAGAGTAGTATTTGTAATGCAGAAACATGTAATTTTATGGCAAATAAGCACCGCTTGGCCTACCCACTCTGCCTATTTTCACATTCCTATATTATTACCGCAGACCGTAATTGATCTACACCTCCTTTCCACTATAATTCTCTTGTGCTTATCCTGTGCATTCTTAATCCCCACCACTGTTTTTGCCCCCACAGCCTCTGCTAGAAGTTTGTTCCAGGAATCCACCACTCTTTTCTGTGAAAAAGTACTTCCTCACATCTCTCCCGAACCTATCCCCCTCCAGCTTCATAGCATGACTACCTGTTCGTGAGCACGTTTTTTTCTGAAAAGTATTTTCCTCCTGTGCCTTACTTACCCCCGTGAAGTATTTAAAGATATTCATTGAGGAAATCTCTTGCAGCAGGTCATTACATATAGGAATATCCCAGCCTCAGGCTTGATTCCATCTGGATGATTTATCAGCAGTCTACCTGGGACCACCCCAACGACACCGCATGTTGTGTCCTGACAGGTATAAAAGAGGGCGGTCCCAGATGCTCTTCAGTTCTTTTCCTACCATGACCTGCATGCTGCATGTTCTCTTTCTGGAGTTCAGCTTCAGTCGATAAAAAGTTCACAGTCTACTATAACTTCAGCTGCGTTCCAGTATTGTTGCGTTCCTATTGACTAATCCATGTCGTCTATGGATTCTCCTTTTAGAAAGTGTGCCTGTGGCCAGAAACTTGTGACACAGGACCTGCACGAATTCTGTGTGGAGTGCCTGGGTCCAGCACATGATACCCATGCTGGTGCCCTGTGTCAGTGGTTTAATAAAGCCACGAAATGGCGATGACTCCAGACCCTTCGAGAACTTCTCATGGAGCAGAAAGTTGCCCTTCTTAAACGGGAGCACCACTCAAAGTTGAAGGAGTCCTCACCCTCAAAAATCCCCTGGATCCTGCCATTCGGGTAAGGATGACACACAGGAGAAGCCTAAAAAACACTCTTCTAAGAGTAAGCATACTACTTCTAGGGACGTGACTATGTTGATCTTACTTCGAGAGGGCTCTTGCAGTAGGTATTCACAGATGGGACTAAGCCACCAGGCGTCAGGACAACACAGAAAAACTTCTAGCTAGCAGTCTGTGGCGGGGGACTGCCCCCATGTCAGGTGACCGGTATCAGATGATGTCTGTATAAAGGGGCGGTCCCCCATGCCTGCCTTCCAGTTCTTTTCTGCGTCGGCTTGAGAGAGGTCCTCGCGGTAGAACAAGTGTCAAATCAAGCACCTTTCTCGGCCTAAAGTTCGACTTTTCAACTAATTATTTCGATTTTATAGATTTTTTTTCCAAAACCATCTGCTGTGTATTTCGTCCCCGATGCCCTCCGAATTGCATAAAAACAAGTGCGACTCATGTGGTTCACAGCTTCCACAAGAAGATGGGCACTCCTTGTGCCTTTTGTGTCTGGGCCTGGACCATTGTGTGGAGGACTGTCAGCAGTGCCAAAAATTCAACTCAGCTATGCGCAAATGAAGGCAGCAGTCCCTGGAAGCCCATCTCCTGAAAAAGAAAATGGCATCCATGGAGAAGGAGCTGAAAAAGCTTCGGCAGGTGTCAACCTCCCTGAAGGCCATAAAAAGAAACGTGAGAAGGAGAAGCACCGGGACCGGGATTCTTCACCTACAGCAGCCGTGACTTTGGCTGGAGTTGCGGCCCTTCAGGTATCTGCCCCTCCAGGGGATAGCTCCTCGACGGCCGTCTTGGTGGCTACCAAGAAGGCGTCACCCCTCCTGTTGGGCTCATGCTCAGGAACCTCCAGGGTAAAGGAGGCTTCCACTTCTGCCAAGGCCGCTCCTTCATCGCAGCCTTTCGATCTGAGCAGGTCCAGTAAGTCAGACGCCGGTTCCACCGATGTCTGCATGGACAGGGCTGATAAGTCGCTCACCACCTCAGGTGAACACCCAGCCCACCACGCTTCCGCCAAGGCTGCCCCTCTTTCATGGCCTTCCGCAGACAGGGAGTCCAAAAAGTCGGACGCCGGCTCGCCTGATGTCTGCTCAGACACCGTTGATAAGTCAGCCATCGACCCCTCTGATGACCACCCAGCAGATCTGCCTGCGTCAAACCCAGTCATTGCGCCTGATGCCCCAGGCTCCCCACAACGGATAGACCTGTTGCCCTCTGAGGTCCCCGCATTCCCTCTGGCCTTCCCCTGGGATTTTGGTCCCTTCCCAGCTGGGACCGAGGACCCAGAGATGCTGGCATGGGGTGTCCCCCACTCCAGATCCTAAGACACCGCCAACCTGACGCCACGCTCCGGCATACCTCTGCCTGACGGAGGACCTGCTCTTCCGCCAGGACCATCAGACCCTTCTGGAGGTCTCCCCACACTGGGCCCAGTGCCCTCTGGACCAACAATCTCACCGTCTGGTCCGCCAGCAGGACCTACGCCAGGACTTTCTGCTCTGTCAGAGCCCCTGGCACCAGGGTACCCGACGCCGCATTACCCAGCACTGCAGTACCAGACGCCTCAGTACCCAATGCCAGGTTTCCCACTGTCTGGTTATGGATACTCCAATTACAGGTACCCGAGCCACCCCTCCTCCACAGCTGCCGGCAGACCTGAAGGAGGTCTTGGCCTCCTGGTGTGCCGAGGCCAAGGCTCAGCTCACCAGGGAGATCGAGTCATTTTCCGACGCCGGACACCCTATGTCGGAGACTGGAAGCCCCTCTCCCTTTACCTGATGCCAGAGGAGATCCATCTGGCTCCCAGGGCAGAGAGGACATGCACCCCCGGGTGATCTCCAAAGGGGTCATTCCTCACCCTCCTAGGGAGGAGTCGTCTTCTTCTGTTTCAGGGCCGTCAGACTCGGATTCCGACTCAGTTCACTCTGAACCTGGAGACGAGCCTCATACTGCAGAAAACTCAGGGCCGAGGGACCCTCTGAAGTCCCCTCCGGAAGATCCTTCTTTTCTGGAGCTCTTGAGAAAGATCCAGAGACATGTCAGTGGCAGTCAGTGGAGCCAGACCCACAGCGTAAGAAGCTCGCTGCACATTTGGATCTGCCCGAGACAGTTCCCACACTGATTCCACCCTCGATAGAGCTTCACGTGGATCTTGTCTTCACTATTTGAAAGCAACCATCCATGCTAGCCCCCCTTCTGAGGAAGGAGGATAGGCTATATCAGGCTCTGAAGGGTAAAGACATCCTCAGTCTCCACCCCAAGGTGGTCTCTGTTGTGATCAGCGCCACCCACGGCCGCTCTGCCAATCCAAAATGCCTGAGCTCATCCCCACTTGACAAAGAATCCCAACTTCTGGGTCAGTAAGGGAAGAAGAGTTGCTCATTATCGACCCCAGGCATCAGGGCCCTCAACTACGTCAACCACATGGGGGATTTCCAGAAGTCCGTTCTTAGCCAGGTGGAATCCAAGCTGGACTCCCTTCCTGATTCACAGACCAAGCAGGAACTGGGAGACCTGGTCCAATCCGTTCATTCGGTCTGTAGGCACATGCTCTGTACCACCGACAATGCGGTGGACACAGCTGGCAGAAGCTCGGCTTTTGCCATAGGCTTACGGTGTCATGCCTGGCTCCGTGTGTCACGATTGGTCCCTGAAGTGCAGACTGCCATACAGGATGCTCCCTTCAGGGGTTCGGTGCTGTTCGGGGGTGTTGTCAAGGACATCATAACTGAACTGCAGGAGAAGGGCACTGCACTTAAGTCAGTCCAGACTTTGTACAGGCACCCTCAAGGGCAGCAACGTCCTTTTTATCGCCAACACAGACAAAAAACCAAACCTAACCAAGGAAAGCGCGCCAACAAACGGCGGGCCCCTCCAGCAACCAAGACTCCCTCCAGCAAAAAAACAGCGGGAGCCTTGGCTGCTGCATTGCCCTCCACCTCCTGACTCCCTGCCTCTCGCCATTCCAGAGGAACCGGTGGGGGGAGTTTCTCCTCCCATCTACCGGGTTGGGAGAGGATAACATCAGACGCTTGGGTGCTCCAGCTAATATGTGCTGGGAACTTAATAGAGTTTCTACATAAACCTCCTCAAAAATTCCCTCCTCAGTCGTCTTACTCCCCGCAACATCTTTCTCTTGTTCTAGAAGAAATCCTATCCCTTCTATCAAAGACGGCGATAGAGCCTTTCCCCACTCATCTTTGGGGGAACGGGTTACTATTGCCATTTCTTTCTAGTTCCAAAAAATACTGGAGACTTGAGGCCAATCCTAGACCTCAGCTCCCTGAACATGTTCGTGGAGTACAAACAGTTCAGAATGCTTTCCTTGCAGTCTCTTCTTCCTTTACTTCAGCCGGGACAGTGGCTGTGTGCTCTGGATATGCAAGATGCCTACCTGCATATCCCATATGCCCTTTCCACCGCAGATATCTCCAATTTTGCTTTCAGGGGGACCACTACGAGTTAAAGGCCCTCCCATCTGGTCTTTCCTCATCCCCCCTTAGTAGTTACCAAATGCCTGTCAGTGGTAGTGGCCCACCTGCATACTCAGGGTGTGCAGGTCTTCCCGTACCTGGAAGATTGGCTCCTGGTGGCCCCTTCCAGGTAGGAACTCCTGCTCTCCATTTCCCTTACCCTGCAGGTTTTTACCAGCCTGGGTATTACTGTCAACCAGGCCAAGTCCCACCTGGTCCATTGCCAATGCCTCCAATTTATCGGGGCAGTACTGGACACGACCCTAGGTAAAGCCTTTTTGCCTCCAGACAGGGTCGAGACCCTTTAAATTCAGGCTCGTCTCCTGTCCGGTCGCAGATGGGTCGGAGCCAGGTCAGTCCTCCATTTTCTTGGGCTTATGGCGGTTGCCATTCCAGCAGTTTGGTTCGCTTGGCTCCATATGACGATCTCTCAGTGGATACTTTGGTCACAATGGGACCGAACTCTAGATGAGCTAGACCAAGAGGTGCTAGTGTCAGATCCCATGATCAGGGACTTGCACTGGTGGATGGTTCAGGAGAACCTGTATCTGGGAGTTCCATTTTACATCACCCCTCCATCCCAAATGCTGACAACAGATGCATCAGGGGAGGGCTGGGGTGCCCACCTAGGGTCTCACAGGACTTAGGGCAGCTGGTCCCTTTTCGAGCAGAAACTGCACATAAACGTGCTCGAACTGAGAGCAGTCCTATATGCCCTACAAGCTGTTCTTCCCTTCATTCTTCCCGGTCATCTTCTGATCCAGTCAGACAACATGTTTGTAGTCTGGTACCTCAAAAAACAGGGAGGAACACGTTCCTATCCCCTGTGCCGGGAGGCGATGAGAGTCTAGTATTGGGAAGCTCAGCACAACCTTCACCTGACCACAGTTCATGTTCCGTGGGTGGAAAATACCCTGGCAGATGAGATCAGTCACTCCTCAGCCAGGGTTCATGAATGGGAGTTAGATCAACAAGTCATAAGTGAAATTTTTCGGCAGTGGGGGATGCCTCAGGTGAATCTTTTCACCTCCCCTTAAAACGTCAAACTTCCCACCTTTTGCTTGTTCGCTCCAGGGTGAGACATTTTCTGGCAGGACGCTCTGTCTCTCTGCTGAAGGGACAGACTCGTTAATGCCTTCCTTCCCATTCCCTTGATTCCGAAATTCTTGAACAAACTCAGATCAGAAGGGGCTCGAATGATTCTCATCACCCCCTTCTGGCTCAGGCAAGTTTGGTTCTCTCTTCTGCAACAGTTTTCTGAGGAACCTCCTCTTCCTCTTCCTCTGTCGCAGCAATTGTTGACCCAGGATCAGGGGACCCTAGTTCACCCAGGCCTCAAATCCCTTCATCTCCTTGCATGGCTCCTTCAGACATAGCTAAGGCATGCCTCGGAGTTTCTCCTTTAGTAGTGGACATTTTATTGGAGGTGAGAAAACCTTCCACCAGGTCCACCTACACCATGAAGTGGAAATGGTTTTACATCTGGGTGAGCTCTAAAGACTTGGAGCCTTTCTCTTGCCCAGCAAACAAAGTCCTGGATTACATGCGTCGCCTCTTTGACCTGGGTCTCAGCCATTCTTCTTTGAAAGTCCATATGGCAGCTATCTTAGCCTACCACATTCCCTTTGGAAGCAGGTCTTTTGCCCAACTGGAAGCCTCTAAGACCTTCCTTAAAGGGGTTCTCCACCTGAGACCCCCCATCCACAATCCTGCCCCTCGGTGGGACTTGAATTTTATCCTGGAAAAGCTCACACTGCCCCCCTTCAGACCGGCAGCGGAAGCAGACTTAAAGTTCTTTCTTGGAAGACTCTCTTCCTAGTGGCCATTACCTCTGTTCGACGTATTTCCGAGCTCCAAGCCTTGATGTGTAAAATCCCATATTTGATTTTCCACAAGGAACGGGTGGCCATGCGCACCAGTCTTAAATTTCTACCTAAGGTGGTGGCTGAGTCTACACTGAATCTATCCATTGAGTTACCAGCTTTCTTTATGCAACACTGCAATCGTGGGGGAGTACTTCTTACATACTCTAGATGTTCACAGAATCGTGAGATACTACACCAATCGGACTAAGGATCTCAGGTAAACTGATCAGTTTTTCATTTCTTTTGCTCATAAACGGAAAGGCAATGCTGTTTCCAAGCAATGCCTGTCTAAGTGGTTGGTGATTTGTATCACTTTCTGTTATGACAAGTACAACAAGACCCCCCCCCCCCCGGGTCAGATCAGGGGTCACTCCACTAGAGGAGTAGCTGCCTCTGCAGCTTGTTTCAAGAATGTGTCAGCGGCAGATATCTGCACAGTCGCAACTTGAATGTCTGTCCATACCTTCACGAAACACTACAATTTGGACATTGCCTCTCGCCGTAGAGCAGGCTTCGGGTTGGCTGTTCTGCAGGGTCTCCTTTCATGAGACCTGTCCAGCCTTGAGGTTTATGTTGTGGATGACAGTCCTCCTCCCGAGTTTTCTTCTTTGTTCCAGACTGCTTGGGACTTAGTCCTATCTGTGAATACCTACTGCAACAGCCCTCTTGAAGTAAGATAGTACAGTTACGTAAGAAATTACTGTAACAGTAGATCTTCGAGAGAGGCACTTGCAGTAGGTATTACCTTTCCGCCCTCTGTCGCCCTAGGTTTCTTCTCTTATTCTTCCATGGGGCCATACCCTCTTCTCTCTCATCTTGCCTCTTTAGGCCTTTGGCGAGAAAGACCTGGAAGGCGGGCTTGAGGGACATACCCTCTATACGGATGTCATCTGACGCTGGTCACCTGACGTGGGGGCAGTCCCCCACCAGAGACTGCTAGCTAGAAGTTTTTCCACGGGATCCTGATGCCTGGCAGCTTAGTCCTATCTGTGAATACCTACTGCAAGAGCCTCTCTCGAAGATCTACTGTTACAGTACGTTCTTACGTAAATGTAGTTTCATCCACACTTCTTGGCATGTCCCTTTCTTTTTTAATTCTTGCCAGAAGGTCTTAAAGCTGGCTTCTCTCACCCACCCAGGTGGTATAACCCTCGGCTCTGCCCCTTGACATCAGATCTTCCTTTCCGCTGGAAGATACAGGTTGTCCCCTCTTCGCTCATGTGTTCTGTAGGCCCTGGCTTCGTTTCCATCGGACTCTGAAGATTAAGTTTGTTCAAGCTAGTGATTGCGATCGTTGTTTCTTGATCATGGAAGATAAATCTTCCCCCGGTTTTTGCCGGTGCCCGTGCGGCCAGAAAATGTTGCGCACAGATTCTTATACCGTGTGCATCTACTGTTTAGGTGTCAGCCATGACACCCAGGCCAGCGAGATTTTTCTTGCGTTCCACCTGAACGTTTTTGATGATTGTCTCACACAATTCAAGCTGGGCAGGCCCGAAAAACGGAATCCGCTGGTGAAATTGAGAGGCCCAATGGGTGGTCTCCACGGCTGTGGCGTCCACCGAGCAGTTAGAGCAAATACAGGCCTTCGAGGCAGAAGCAGTGCGAGCCATGGAATTCTTCTCTCGGCCGATTTTTGTTCCACTTAACCTGGGCTCCACGTTCTCGGGCTCCTTTTGGGAGATGTGCCAGTCTTGCCCCACTAAGGGCAAGGGGCCATCAGGCACACGTCTCCCGGTCCCATAAAAAGTACAAGGAACCGAGAGATTCTTTGTTTTGGCGAAGATGTTCTTGGATCGATAGCGATCTCGGTCCCAGGAATCTCCAGTCTCGACCTCGGTTGAGATTGCGACTTCAGCCGCCGGCTTCTCGGTCCCCGCCATCTGGTCAGCCGACCGAAGTCTCGAGCGACACGGTTGAAATTACTCCCCACCCTGTCAGTCTGTTGTTGCCCAATGAGGCCAACAACTGTCTAAACAGGACACCTGTTCTGTTCCCATCCGATGAGGAGACCTAGCCTGCTGGCAGTCCCATCGAGGAAACGGTCCCTGATCTGGGAAAATATCTGGTTCCCCCGGTGTCTCCTGAGTGACCCAGTCAGCCAGTCCGATCGAGGTCAAGGTCTCGGACCCCCTCGACCGACAGGCCGAGGAAGGCACATAAACGCTCAAAGAAAAGGCAATGCTGACATTCATGTTTATCCTCCTCAGATGAGGAGAGGCTTTGATGGAAATTCCGTCGACGCTACAAAGACCTCATATGGCAACAGCTGATTCTGTCAGGCCAGAAACCGGCCATTACCTGGCTTTCGCCTTCTAGGCCATAGCTGGCTCCATTGAAACCAATCATCTCGGTTCCTTTGCCTGCAGAGCCGGTAGAACCTGCCCCGGTTCAGCCTAAATTGACCTCTCCACCGATAGTGGTGGAGCTGCCGCCTAAACAGCCCATGGGAGGGGCTTCTTTGAAGGAAGCTCGGACTGTTCTGGGTCTTTCCTGCAGAATTTCAGTCACCCTTACACCTGACTGCCCCAGGCGCATAGAAGGGGACCTTGTTGGCCGGCTGATTTATCTGGATACTTCAGATTCTGACAACTCTGACCTACACTCTCATCCGCTTGACGATGAGTCAGTGGGCAGTCTGTCGATGGAGGAAGGTCCTTCGTCCTGTTTGGGGATTCTCCACCTCATCTCCTAATCCATGGGGATGCCCCTGGAGCCTGTCCAGAAACGGGTGGAATACCCTCTTACAGATATCCTTAAGAGAGGGGATACTCCTACAGCAGCCTTCCCAGTGGCCATGGCCATTGTTGGTCCAGCTTTGGCAGCACCCTGCCTCCTGCCCAGTGCCGTCTGCTCAGATGGCCCACAAGTATGCAGTGCCCATTGGGTCCCACTCGGTGTTCACGGAACACCCCTCGGCTGAGGGGCTGGTGACCACTTCTTTGTTCAGTCGCACAGGTAGTTCAGCCAACACCAATTAACTTCCAGGCAAGGAGTCAAAAAAATTGGACTATTCTGCCAGGAAGGTTTATGCTGCCTCCTCACTAGGCTTCCGTCAGGCAAACTCAGCCGTCATCATGGCACACTTCTCTCATGCCCTGTTGGGCTTCTTGGATGAGGTTCTCCTGCACCTCCCCGCGGACCTTCAGACTACGGTCAAGCAGGTCTGGGCTGTTGCCAGGCAGCAACTTCAGATAGCCCTGGACCATGGGGATTCATGCGCCCGTTTGGTGGCAGCTGTGGTTGCCATGTGCCGCAGGGCTTGGCTGAGACTTTCCACCTTCACGGCGGATACCCAGCACAGACTCACTGATGTTCATTTGCTGGGCACAGATCTCTTTGGCCCAGGTGTATATGGTCACCTTCAGTGAATCGAGCAGTCCAATGCCACCTCAGATTCAGCTACTTCTGCTAAGAAAGGCGCACCTGGTGCCAAGAAACAGCAGAAGAAGGAGCCATTTTGGCACCCTGCTCCTGCGGCCAAGCAGTCCTCCTTCCAGGGTGGGCAGCAACAGCAGGCACAGGCTTTGCACCCCTGGCCCAAGTCCAGGCCTCCAGCAGCCCACAGAGGAGGTCGAGGTTCAGGCGATTTCCAATCTGGACCCTCTTCCTCCAAGCCTGCCTAGTGATAGAATAGGCGCTGCTACCGCTATTCCTATCACGCCAGCTCTGGATCCTCCCGTGGGAGGCTGGCTCTGCCACTTTCTTTCCACCTGGCCCACTGTTACTACAGACAGGTGGGTTCTAGACGTGGTCGGCCACATTCTGCCTCTGGAATTCAAGCAGTACCCTTCCAGCCGAGCCTGCACCCCACGGGAGGAAAGGGTATCAGTCCACACTTGTTCTACTGTCTGAGATGACATAGCCTAACTCCTCTTCAAGGAGGCAGTGGCCCGAGTGACAGATCCCCCAGTCAACCCAGGATTCATTTCCAGGTACTTGCTGGTCCCAAAGCGGACTGGGGGCTGGCACCCCATTTCAGATCTGCATGACCTGAACCAGCTTCTCAGGCCACGCACCTTCAGGATGGTGACTCTGTCCCAGATCATACCACCCCCTGGAGCAGAACATGTGGTCATACCTCTCAACCTCCTGCCTCATAAATCAGGGACAAGGCTTAAAAAAATCAGGGACAAAGGACCAAAATCGGGGACACATCTTCAAAATTAGAGATATCCACCCAGAAGGCTGGTAGAAGATGGGGCTTAGTGCAAAATGCATTTTCTAAAGAAGAACAAGTCTGTAACTTTAATGCTTGACATTGTTTTCTGCTTACAGTCCACACTGTTTAGCCACAAAAAAACAAATTTTAGGAGGGACAAAGTAAAATTCTGAGGCAAAATCAGGGACGTCCCTGAAAATCAGGGACACTTGAGAGGTATGCATGTGGTTCTGCTCACTGGATCTCCAGGATGAGTTTTTCCACGTCCCAATCCGTCAGTCTCCGTCAGAGGTTCCTCCGCTTTTGAGCAGAGGGAACCCTTTATGAGTTCTGAGCCATGCCATTCGGCCTGTCTTCAGCCCCATGGGTCTTCACCAAATGCATTGCAGTGGTGGCAGCCCACCTCAGGTGTCGAGGGGTCAGAATATACCCCTACCTAGACAATTGGCTCTTAGCAGGTTCCACCCAGCAAGGGGTGGAGAAGTCTAGGGACCTGACCCTCCAAACCTGCTCCCAGCTTGGCCTCCTGATCAACGAGGCCAAGTCTGAGCTCATGCCCTCGCAGATGATATGCTTCATCAGGGCAGAGCTCGACTCCTGCCCAGCCAGAGCCCGGCTCATGGCAGACAGGGCAGAGGTTCTCTCCTCCTTTGCCCAATCATTTCTGTTTGGGCACTTGCACCCTGCCCAGGACTTTCTGCACCTTCTGGGGTACATGGTGGCCTGCACCACTGTGGTCCAATGGAATATGCACCCCTGTCAATGGGAGCTGGCTGCCCAGTAGACTCTGCGCCAAGGTCATTTCAACCAATTGATCACTGTGACCCAGAAGTTGTGGGACGCTTTTCAGTGGTGGACCGTCCTGAATCATCTGCAGGAAGGGAACCTGTTTGTCTGCCCCGAGCCGACGTTCGTCCTCACAACCGATGCCTCTCTCAAGGGCTGGGGAGCCCGCATGGGGGACAACAGGGCCCACAGGTTCTGGATCCTAAGGAATCCTGATACCATATCAGCCTGCTGGAGTTCAGAGTGGTCAGACTGGCGCTGTTAGCATTCACTTAGCAGCTTCGAGGTCAAGTGGCTTAAGCCAGACGGATAACACCACGACCATGTACTACCTCAACAAACAGGGTGGCATGCACTCCTGACTTCTGTGTAGGGAAGTGCTCCACATCTGGACACTCGTGAGCCGACTGGAGGTGGATCTCTTAGCCATCCATGTGGCAGGAGCCTCAAATCAACTGGCAGATGCCCTCAGCCGCATAGGCGAGGCCTCCCATGAGTGGTCTCTGCAACCAGAGGTAGTTCACAGCCTGTTCTCCCACTGGGGTAAACCGATGGTGGACCTGTTTGCCTCCAGAGAAACACCAAACTGAGGCTGTTTCATGCCCGCCCTCTCAGCGGGGCTCACTGCAAGGGGATGTCTTCTCAAGGCAGTGGACCCCAGGCTTCTTCTACACCTTCCCTTCAATTCCCTTGATCCACAGTGTTTTTCTCAAGGTGAGGAGGGACAAGGCGCAGGTGATCCTGGTAGCCCCAGACTGGCAATGCCAGTTCTGGTATCTCAGTTTCAGCAACAGGCGCCTTAGGCGTCTTCCAGAATGCCCTCACCTGATCTCAGTTAGTCAGGGGAAGGTATGCCATCCGGACCTTCAATCCCTGCACCTGGCAGCCTGGTACCTGAGCGGCTAGAGCTCCAGGCTTTGGTTCTGTCTGAGGATGTACTCACAGTAGTGGAAGCATCCAGAAAAGAGTCGACCAGAAGGTGTTATGCCTTCAAATGGGAAAGGTTTTCCATTTGGTGTCCTGTCCAGTGGCTAGCATCTTAGACTACCTTTGGTCTCTGTCCAAAGGGGGTCTTTGGTCTTTGACCCTTAAGGTGCACCTGGAAACCATCTCTGCTTACCAGACGCAGGCTGGTCAGCAGATGGTGGCTCAGGAAAAGGTGGTCTGGCATTTTTTCAAGGACCTAGATCACATATCCCATCCGGTGCATGAACTTCCACCTCTGTGGGTTTTACTGCTTGTTTTGGCAAAACTCATGGGCAAGTCATTTGAACTGGTGCCAGAGTGTGAGATATCACACTTGTGGAAGACCGCCTTCCTGGTGGCTGTCACATCAGCCAGAAGGACTGGGGAGCTCCAGGAACTCTTGGTGGAGTCTTCTTACCTTGTCTTCAACAGGGACAAAGTTGTCCTGCTCCCACACCCAAAATTCCTTCCGAAGGTGGAGTCAGAGTTTCACCGTAATCAGGTGTTGACTCTGCCTGTGTTCTACCTGAACTACACCTCGGATTCTGAGTACAGGCTGCATACTCTGGACCTGAAACGAGCTCTCTTCTGTTACAAGGAGAGAATGGTGGAAATTTGGGGAGAGGTTTGCCAGCTGTTTGTCACCTACGCTGAAGCTGCACCTGGCAGACCTGCAGCAAAGCAGACGATTGGCAGGTGGATCACTTCCTGCATTGATCTCTGCTATAGTTTGGTGGGTAGGGAGCGTCCCGTAGGGCTAAGGGCTCATTCCACCTGCCAAACCGCTGCATCGGTGGCTGCTTCAAGGGACATCCCTATCCAGGAAATCTGTTGGGCTGCTACGAGGAAGACAGCAAACACCTTCATCACCCACTACCACATCGACCTTGAGTCGTGTCGGGATGCTGATTTTGGGGCCTCAGTTCTCCAAACCTTCTTTTCTAAGTAGGGAGTGTGCGCCTTGCCTCCCTCCTCCCAGGGAACTTCTTGGAGTTTGCCAAAAAGTGTGGATAAACAACATATCCATGTCCCTAGAAAAACAGGTTACTCATCTGTAACAGTAGTTCTAGGAGTGGTTTATGTTGTTCATCCACAGTGACCCACCTGACCTCCACAGATGTGGCGCCCAAACCTGGCTTCCAGCGGGCTAAGATCTGGCATCATGGGGCGGAGTCAAGGGTTATACCACCCAGGTGGGAGGGAGGAGCCAGCTTGAAGACTTTCCGGCACATCTTAAAGTGGCAAAGTACCTGCCAAGAAGTGTGGATTAGCAACATATACCACTCCTAGAACTACTGTTACAGGTGAGTATTCTGTTTTTCTGTCTCCTTTCCATTGATGGTGAGCCTGTCTTCTTCCTGCTGTATGGAGCAGGGCATCCTTACAACTAAAATGGTTTCAGCTGCCCTTTCTGAGGCAGCTGCCAAGTCATATTCCTCTGTTGACGACCTCTGGCCTTTCTGTTGCTGGTTTGTCAACGGCTTGCCCGTTGAGAACTGTGGCTGGTCCCCCTAAATTGCAGTTTCCACCACTGCCACCTCTGTCTCAAGGTTCTCTCTACTGTCCATCAATGGTGCCTTCACTGTCATCAACCTTGCCTGCATGGCTTGGTCAGGATATTTTGAGTTCCTCCTTATCATTGACGGCTCTCCCATTGATGGTGCTGGGTACCTTTGTTCACCCTTAGATGGCTCATTTGGTGCCACCCCAAACCCAGTCTCGTCAGGTCAGTGGTGCCCATTCAAGTTGGTGCATTCTACACCAAGTTCTGCATCTTCACCTCAGTTGACCATGCTGGATATCCATGTCCTTATGCAGACTATTCTGGGTCTCACGAAGTTCGTTCCCTCCTCGCAGGGGAGTGTTCCTTCAGTCCCAGTGTCAGTACCTTCCAGGCACTCCTCTCTGTCTAGGATCGCTAATTCCTCCCCAAGAAGTCCGCTTCACAGGATGTGGAGATGGAGGAATCTGATCTTCAGGGCTGGGAAGTTGAGGATCAGGAGGAGGATGCTTTGGAACAGGAGCCACTGTCCCCCTTATCAGTTTCTTCTGCCTTCTCTGTTCAGGATGAGATTTCTCCGGTCCTTCGTTGTTCTCCTTCAGATGACCCTACTTTTTCTGATATTATGATTCATCTTCAGAAAACATTTGGGTTCCAGGAAACTGAGTAAAATGCCTCCCGTCGGAGGTTGGCCAATTATTTTGGCCTTCCTGACTGTCCATTCTGTGGTCATTCCTCCTTTGCCTGATGCCTATGAAGATGCCATTTTGACTGCTTGGCAGCATCCCTCTTCTATACCCTCAGCTTTACGTAAGGCCAACAGGTTCTATCAGGCTCCTTTGGAACAGCCTTACTTTACGTCTCCTCTACAGGCTGACTCTGGTTATGAGTGCAGCTCATGGTAGGTCAGTAAGATCGAAACATCTCAGTGCTCAGCCTCTGGATAAGGAACCCTGGAAGCTGGAAGTCATGAGGAAAAGGGTGTACTCCCCTTCGACTTTGACCCTCAGAATTTAAAATTATATGGGTCATCTTCTGAAATATCAGGAAGAAATCTTAAAAGCTATTCAAGCTTCCGTTCGGTCCCTCCTGAATGCAGGTCCTAAGGAAGATTTGCAAACCAAATTGTCCACAGCTTCTGCTGTTGGCATACATTTATTACGGGTGACCAATGACACAGTTGACTCTTCCACCAGAGCTTCCTCAGCGGGCATTTGTATTCAGCACTGTGCCTGGCTCCAGGTCTTGAGTTTTGCCTCGGATGTCTAGCAATCCATTCTCAATGCCCCCTTTCAGAGTGACAGACTGTTTGGTCCTCCATCCCAGGATATCCTGACCTCTTTGCAGACCTCAGATCGTACATTGCAATCAGTATGTTCCCTTTACCATACCCAGGGTCATTTTCGCAGACCTGCAAATTAACAGAGATCCACTCTCAGACAGCAGCCTAATAATAAAAGAAAGACTCAAGTCTCCTTGTCAGGGCCACATAACAATCCTAAGGTGATTCGTTATGTCCCTCCTACCCCCTAACTGGGACTGCCTTCTGCCTGCAGTTTCCCCCTTGCCTGTGGAACCAGAGGCCCGTCCCATGGCAGTCGGGGGCATGTTCTCCCTCTATCTTCCAGGCTGGCAGCAAATCACCTCAGATGCTGGGGCCCTCCAACTGATACAGTCAGGCCACACATTGGAATTAACAGAGACCCCCACCTCCTATGCCCCCAAGGGTCTCTCACCACTCCCCCCAAGCCAGGCCTCAGTTCTGGCAGAGGAAATTCAAGCCTTGAAAACAGAGCTAGCAGTAGAGCCTGTTCCCCTTTCCCAGACTTGCAGGGGTTTCTACTCTCATTTCTTTCTTGTCTCAAAATGGTCGAGGGATTTACGTCCCATTCAGGATCTCAGAAATCTAAATCTCTATATAGAATACAAAAGGTTCAGAATGGTGACCCTTCAGACCTTCATGCCGCTTCTGAACAAGGGGAATTGGCTCTGTTCTCTGGATATGAAGAATGCATGCCTCCATATCATGATTCACCCTGCTTACAGGTGCTTCCTCCAGTTCTGTTTCCAAGGTCATTATTACCAATTCCAGGCACTTCCCTTCGGTCTGTCCTCTGCCCCCAGGGTCTTTACAAAGTGCCTAGCAGTGGTGGAGGCTGCTCATCACAGAAAAAGCGTATACGTCTTTCATTAGCTGGATGATTGGCTTCTGAAGGCTCCATTCAGTACTCTGTTGTGGCCATGTCATCCCAAACACTTCAACTATTCTCCTCTCTGGGAATCACGATCAACATATCGAAGTCCAAAATGAATTTCACACAAAGTTTCTAATATAATGGAACTGTCCTCAATACCTCTCGGGGTTTAGCCTTCCTTCCCAGGTACCAGGCAGACAAGCTAATCCTGTTGGCATCCCTGATGGCCTCCAGTTTGTATGTCACAGCCCAGGACTACCTCCGACTTTAGAGGCATGTGGCAGTGGCCATTTATACCGTTCCCCATGCAAGACTTCACATGAGAGTCCTTCACTGGATGCTAAGAGTTCAATGGAATCATACAACAAATGATTTGGAAGCTCTTGGCCTGCTTTCTTCCACAGTCATTCGTGAACTGCAATGGTGGATGACTCTGTATCACATTCACTGTGGGGTTCTGTTCCAGATTCCCATTCCTTGCTTAATTCTCACCATGGATGCCTCCTCCCAAGGTTGGGGTGCCCATCTGGACATGGTTCAGACAGAGGGGCATTGGATAACTCAGGAAGCTCACTTACAGATCAGCATTTTAGAAATGAGAGCAGTCCTGTATACTCTACAAGCTTTCGAGACCCTCCTTCCCTATGGTTGTCTCCAGGTTTAAACCAACAGTTCCACAGGGGTTCACTGCCTGAACAAACAAGGGGGCATCCATTCTTATCCTGTATGCAGCAAAGCCATACAAGTGTGGTATTGAGCAACCCAAAAAGGGATACACCTAATAGCGGTACAGGTAGCAGGCATCAGAAGTGCTCTGGCAGACATGCTAAGCAGATCCAAAACTCAAAAACATGAATGGGAGATCCTCCAAGAAATTCTGGAGGATGTCTTCCTCCTCTGGGGTCAACCAGATGTAGACTTGTTCACCTCTCCATGAAATGCCAAACTGCCTCACTGTTGCTCACTAGAGCCAAGTCCTGGAACTTTATGGCTTGACGCGTTATCTGATTCCTGGACAGGAGGATTTCTTCATGCATTTCCTCCCTTCCCTCTCATTCAGGGGGTTGTACTCAAAACCTCTCTGGGACAAGACGTCCATGATCCTCATAGCGCCTTTGTGTCCAAGACAAGTCTGGTTCCCACTATTGCAGCAGCTGGCTGTCCAGGATTGTCATCCACTCCCAGTTTGCTCTGCTCTTCTGAATCAGTCCGGGGGAACTCTGCTTCATCCCAGCCTCCGTTCCTTACATCTTCATGCCTGGTTCCTGAGGATGTAGTCCTCCCCTGATTCTGGGTCTCCCCTCAATTGGAGGTTCTATGGGTGACCTGTAAGCCTTCTACCCATTCCTCTTATTCAGTAAAATGGAAGAGGTTTTCCCTGTGGTCAAAGAAACATGATTTCGACCTGTACTCCTGTTCGCCTCAATGAGTACTGGACTATTTGCTGTCCCTTTCGGGGGAATGGCCTAAAATACTCCTCTGTCAAAGTCCATTCGTCATCAGTCTCTGCCTTCCATATTTTCGTGAAGATAACAAACCTCTGACTCAACTTCAGATCACAAAGACCTTTTTAAAATGTATTCTTCATCCCCCTGTTAGGGACCCAGTCCCTCCTTGGGACTTGAATTTTGTGCTTGAAAAACTTACGTTAAAACCTTTTGAGCCTGCAGCCTCTTGTGAGCTGCGTTATCTCTCCTGGAAAACTAATTTTTTAGTTGCTATTATGTTGAGTAGATGTATTTTAGAGTTAGATGCACTAATGTGCAAGGAACCCTACCTGAATTTTCACATGGATAGGGTCTATTTACGTATTAATCCTAAATGTTTGCCAAAGATAGTGTCTAAAATCGAATCAGGCCATACCCTTATCAGTATATTATCTGGAGCTGGCTAATCCAGGAGAATTCCTGCTCCGTACTTTGGATGTGCATAGAATGTTAAGATACTATCTTCTTCGCACTAAACCTGTGTGCAAATCAGAGTAACTTTTTGTTTCTTTCGCCCTGGGAAAAGAGGGCATTTCTGTCTGCAAGCAGTGATTGTCCACTTGGCTGGCCAACTGCATTACTTTTTGTTACAATACATACAAGAAACCACTCCCGGGAGTGATAACGTCTCACTCCACAAGGGGTATGGCTGACTCAGTGGCATGCTTTAGAGGCATTTCAGCCATTGATGTTTGTGAAGCTGCTACTTAGTCCACTGTTCATACCTTCACTGAGCATTCTTGCCTGGATATAGCATCCAAAAAGCAAACCAACTTCAGCTGGGCTGTTCTTCAGGGACTGTTGTCCGAAATGCATATAATTTTATTGCCTCCTCCCCACTTGCCTCCCAACTACTGGGGACTCATTCCTATATGTAATGACCTGCTGCAAGAGATTTCCTCGATGAAAGAGATAGTACAGTTGAGTAAGAATGTTCCGTAACAGTAGATCTTCAAGAGAATCTCTTGTAGCAGGTCTTGCTGACCCTCCCTCCATTCCCCTTACTTCCTGTTTCAGGAGGGTAATATGCTCCTGCTCTCTCCAAAACATTATTCATAAGGGCTCCCTGGTTCTCCTCGGTTGATGTGATAACCATATCATCATTAACGGCTGCTGAGGTGGAAAAGAACTGAGGAGCATCTGGGACCACCCCCTTTTATACCTGTCAGGAGTGGACACAACACATCGTGTCTTCGGGGGCGGTTCCAGGTAGACTGCCGATAAATCATCCAGATGGAATCAAGCCTGCGGTTGGGATGTTCCTATGTGTAATGACCTGCTGAAAGAGATTCTCTCAAAGATCTACTGTTACAGTAAGTTCTTATGGAACTGTACTCTCTCTATCATATTTCCCCTTTCCCTCCTCTCTTCCAGGGTGTATGTATTAAGGTCCTTTACTCTCTCCTCATAGGGCTTTTGATGCAGACCCTGTACCATTTTAGTTGCCCTCCTCTGGACTGCCTCCACTATATGTCTTACCAGAGATGTGGTCTCCAGAACTGGACACAGTACTCTAGGTAGGATTTCATCAGTGATCTATACAGAGGCAACACCACTTCCCTCTTTCTGCTGGTGATACCCCTCGCTGTGCACTTCAGCATCCCACTTGCCCTCCTGACTGCCTTGTCGCACTATGTGGCCACCTTTAGGTCATCAGATTTGATTACTTCCAGGTCTCCTTCCTCCTTGGTAGTAGTCAGTAACACTTCACCCACTGTGTACTCCATACCTGGGTATCTGTTCCCTAAGTGCATTATTTTGCACTTTTTTGCATTGGAAATCAGCTTCCATACCCTTGACTATTCCTTTCCGCCCCTCTGGAGTGTTCACCCTATTGTAAATTTTGTTGTCATCCGTAAAGAGACAGACCTTCCTTTCCAGCTCTTCTACAGTGTCACTTATAAAGACATTGACGAGGACCGGTCCCAGCACTGACCCCTGAGGCACCCCACTGCTCACCCTCCCTTCCTTGCTGTGAACTTCATTACCACCACCCTCTGTCACCTGTCCCCTAACCAATTTCTTATCCAGTTTACCACCTTTGTACCCACTCCTAAGCCACCCAGCTTGCTTACTAGTTTCCTGTGTGGAACAGCGTCGAAAGCCTTACTGAAATCTAGGACAACCACATTCACCACTCCACCCTGATCCAATTCCTTTGTAAATGTTAAGTTCTCAGCTCATAATTCAGCAAGGAAGTAACTCCTGTCACTCAGTTGAAGTAGCTCATATTTTGCTTCATGTCTAATATTTTTATTTGGGATAATTGGACAAAGCATGCTATTCTGTAGGTACTACTGCAAACATGAGAGATGCACCTTGGCTGATGAGGTATAATATATCATTTTTTTTTTCCTTTTAAGTTTTTCGTACAAGGTATTATAATAAACACAATCCTAAATCTAGTCTGGAGCCATATATTCAAATTATTTGCGAGTGCAATTTGATTGTGCCTGCAAATGTCTATGCACTTTTTTGTCAGAAGAATAGCTGTTCACAATCTCCAGGGAAATCACTAGAATCTGTAAGTACTGTAAATTCTGGTGATGGGATTAGGCATTCCGAGCAGGTATTTTTCTGTTTCAAAAATGGTGCAAGCTACAAAATTGCAGATGTTTCGAACATCTGGTCCTCACTCTCCATTGCTGGCCACTGGTTTAGCTTGTTCAGCTACATGCATTGGCAGTGATGATGAGTTTGTAAAGTTTGTCTTTACTTTGACAGGATATGGTGTATGTACTGGGATTTCTGAATAACATGATTGTTTCCTTTTTTGTTCCTTTGCAGATCGTTCACAGAACATTAGCAGCCATGCTGGGCTCCTTGGCTGCTTTAGCTGCGCTGGCTGTAATTGGGGATGTAAGTTGCTGCACTGAAACTGATGGGATGCTGCATGTTGCTTAATATGAAGCCTACTCTGTATGATGATGATATGCGTATTGTTCTGACTTGCAATAAGCAGTCAATTTCCAGTAATTTGAATCTGGTTTTAGGTCTCTCATTTAAATGTCATGTGGACCAGGTCATCAAAGCAATACACCAAACATTTGGGCTACTATACAGGCTGAATTCACAACTTATCCCTGAGACCAGGATAGCTATCGCAAATAGCATCCTCCGTCCCAAACTTACTTTTGCTGCTCCAGTCCTTCAGGCCCTTGCTAGTAAGAACTGAGTAGGATGCAAGTACTCAATAAAATTGCTCGATTTGCTACCAAATCCCCAGGCGTTACCATTGTGAGGTGCTTGACTCCTTAAACTGGCCATCCCTTTTCCAAAGGCTCCAATACCCATTGTTGTGCACCACCTACAAAATAATAAATGGCCCAGACGTGACTGGTCTAGCCGGGCTGCTGGTTCCTAAGCACCCATGTAGACTGCTCCTCACCTCTGCTCGGAAACTCTTGGAGGTTCCTAGGATACAAACAATGGCAGGCAATATGTCTTTCCCCCATGCAGCCCCAACTCGCTGCAATGGTCTCCCTGACCTATTACAAAATGTAGGCTCACTTACCTCCTTTAAAAAAGGACTCCGAGAGCTTCAATGGGAAAACAATGTATGCAGATGCCAAGGACAATCTAGGGCAATCTGAGCCCTAGTACCTGTCCTGCACTTAATGGTCCACTTGCTGTGGCCTAAATCCATAGCAAAAGGCACCAGCACTCTTTGAGTAGTCAGCTGCCGTCACCGTAATAGAATGTGTTTTCATAAAAGATTGGACTGTTTATATAAAGTCTGCTGTCTTTGTCTGGAATGTGCCGTTTGTTCCTAAAATGTTCATGCATATGAATTTGTCCTGTACCCAATTTTTCATGTATATAAATTTGTCCTGTACCCAAATGTGTCTTTGTAACTAATTCTGGGTCACCCCTGAAAAAGGGACCTTTGGGGCCAAATGGACTTACCTGGTAAACAAAATTACATAAATAAATAAATAAAATCATTTTCACTCAGGGAAGCTCAGTAGATGCAGGATATTTTCATATTATGGTGGCTGTAAGTTTCATGTATAGTTGGTTATGCTTTCATGTCTGTTTCTGTATACTTTCCTAATGGTTTGGACTGTGTCCTCTTGTCATGAAATACTTAATGTATGTAAATATGTATTTCTAAAGCAGCAACACTTATTAGCCAGAGTAAAAAAAAGTGTCCTGTTACTTGTTAACAGCATTGTGTTTTGTGTTCCTCCTTTCCATTGATTCTTTACTGGGGGGGGGGGATATATTACTGCAAGGTTTTCTCAAGCTTGAACAAACCCTCATCAATGCCAAATTAATGCTAAAAAAACCAAAAACATGTTCTTTAACCTCAGCAGCACCCTTCCACCTCTGGGACATTCTAAGCAAGCCACACCCATTGTCACCACCTTAGGTGAACCTCTGGAGGTAGATAAATTTAAATATCTTGGCATATGGCTCGACAATAAACTTGCCTTCAGTGTCCACACTGATAATCTTTCCAGTAAACTTAAATCCAAGCTAGGGTTCTTCTATAGAAACAAGTCCCTTTTCCCAGCTGATACCAGAGTCAGGCTTGTACAAGCCACGTTCCTACCACTTATTGATTATGTTGACATCATCTACAACTGTACCTCAGCTGGCAACCTGCACAAATTAGATGTCTTGTTCCACCAGGCTTTACGTTTCATTTTAAAGGCCCCTCCTAGAACCCACCACTGTGACCTGTATACTGCAGTTGGCTGGACCTCAATAGCAACACGACACTTGATTCATCTGGGGACATGGATGCTAAAAATACTACTAAACAAGCTCTCAAGTTAAATATCCTTCCTTTTCTGCACCTCACACAGCACCTATTCCTTAAGGAAGATCGACTTCATCCTTCTTGACATACCAAAGATGCATACAAATTTTGGAAAAAGGGCCATCTCCTACGCCCTGCCCAGCCTGAAATCGACTGCAATACATACACAAACTTACCAGCATTGTCACTATTAACTATCACAAATCTCTGATGGCAGACAAACTTAAAGCCATATGTAACTGCCATTAGTATCCCAACTGTTGCCTCACTCCTCAGCCTGTCCTCGTCCCCCTCACTTTACCCCTACATTCCCTCCCTCCACCTCCTGGCCCCATCAACTTACTCCCCCACCCTTGCCTTCTACCCACAGCTACCCTACCCTTGCTGATTGTCTATATTCTATGCACTTATCTGTTCGCTCACCTCGGGGCATGGATCATTTACTGTCCCTAACTGTTTGCTGCTAATTCTGTATTTGTATATTCTGTTGTAGCTCTGTTTAGATTGTATCAATTTTATATCTTCACTGGTTATTGCTGCTAATTCTGTATTTGTATGTTCTGTTGTATCTCTTTGTATGTGGTGTATCAATTTTACATCATCACTGGTTACTGCTGCTAATTCTGTATTTGTATGTTCTGTTGTCTCTCTTTGTATACAGTGCATCAATTTTATATCTTCACTGGTTCAATTTGTACTGCCATTTACTCTTTTTGTGCTTTGGACCTCCCAATGTTGTTACCACTTCAATGTGATGTGCAATAAGACGTTTGTACTGTTTTCAGTAAACTGTTATGTGTATAGGACCTCCTTGTGACTGAGCCTGCTCAATGGAGTTTCTCCTACAATAAATTGAAACTGAACTGAATGTTACAGTTAATTCAACCTGGCCAGCTTCATGGTGCAGCTGTAGTACTGCCACTCACAGTGTGGGTGAGCCTGGGGCATCTCGGACTGGCTGGTGGAAGTACGATTGAGCATTTCCGCAGGTGCTCTCATCCTGTGAGGAGGGAGGGTTGTGCGTGCCATTTTCTGTGACCACAGGTTGAAACACGAGCTGGAAGGGAGGGGGATGCTGACAGGTGCTCCAGCAGCATGCTTGGCATCGGTTTGCTGGCACCCTAGAGGTGGGGAATGACAACAAGGAATACAGCCCCAGTGCAGAGCAGGATGACGCTCAGGCATTCTCTGGCCTGGATTGCCAACTGTCCACTCCACCAGTAGGTCTCCTCTGGGGATGCTGCCCAGAGGACCTGGAGGATGGGGAGAAGGCATTGGAGTCAGGAGGTAGGTGACAGAAAAGACAAATATGAGGTTTGGAATTTGCCTGAAGATGAAATGTGGAGTAGTGGTTGAGTAATGAATGAGTTATAAAGAAATAAAACCAGTCTGACCACTTCTAAGAAAAACACAGTGCAAGCATCTCAGACAAGGCAGGTGTATGTAGTAACAACAAATTTGCAAAAGGTTACAGCTTGGCATTCAGATGGTAAGTACAAAGAATGCCTGGTGGTGAGTAAATGCACTTAAATTCATATGATTGGTTGAACTTCATTTATTTTATTCATATATTAAATTGTAATTGAAATTCATGTAACAAACTAATGATTTTCTACAGTAAAGCTATCAGCCCCTAGCAGTTTTTAGTTGTCTTCTACCCTGAGATCATTCTTTAGCAGTGTACACTATCCATAATACAGATATCTGAGAGGCTGATATCACATCCACCCCATTTTCCCTCTTGACCTCAACAGTCAGGCCTCCCATGGCCAGGTGAGCAGCTACATTCCCTTCCCATTAGCTGAAGTCCTCACCTCCACGGGGTGCGTCACCTGCAGCCAGCCTGAATGAGGATTCTGGGACTCACACACAAACTCCAGCTCCCAGTGGCATTACAGTGTGCAGGACTGCCTCGCCATTATACTTTGCCCAACCATCCTAAAACATTTCTGACAATTAATGGCCCAGTACAACCCAGACTTTGCTAGATCAGTGATGGCAGGCAGACATATGGGTAGGAGCCTTAAGACATGGGTATAAAAAATGGGGATGTTGATTTTTCTATTTTCTCTAGCTGGTAAGTAGATTATTTACAGTTTTCTCCCTATGTTATTTCTGCTGTCAGTAGGTGAGTTTTCTTGTACATTTTCTACTCCATTCCCCCCATGTACACTGGCTAGGACCTTGTCAGCCACTGCCAGTGCCATCTACTGCCTGTTGTAACTCCTCTCGCCTGAGTATCCGGGGACTCTACTGGCTACCTGTGACTCACTGCTGTGTTTTCTCTTTGGTTTGAGCCCCCCAAGGCAGGGTCTGCCTTCAGCTCCTGTGGTAGTTTCATCCACGATATCCAGTCACCCATGGTGGAGGTGAGGTCTGTGAGCATTCTGGGTGCCAGGAAGAGTGAGCCCAATTGTGGATATTGGGGCAGGCGGGGCAACAGTTACCTAGTCCAGTTGCCATTTTCCCCTGTGTTTTGTTCTCCTGCGATATTGCTGTGTGATGGTGCTCTTGGACCGGCACCCACACCTCTACATTCAGTGCTGGCAGCTTCCTATCCCTCCCTTGTTCTTCCGAGCCCCAGCTGCATTGCCACCCAGCCATTACCAGGTGGCAGTCAGATGGCGGGCTACATCACCCACTGTCCTGGAAAGAGAACTGTCCTTGGGATGCTCAGTCCTCTTTCGCATTTCTGACCCCTGATGACACAAGCTTGTTTCCAAACTGGAGTCCCCTGTGCAGCAAATTAGTGCTACTACTGTCCTACTAGGCCAGCTTTAGTTCCACATTTTCAAAACTGACATTTGAACAGAATATCAGAATCATTTTCGTAAAAGTGTTAGGGGAATTTTCTTCATACCTGGATGTTTTTATTTGGGGCACCATTCGGTATAGCTGTGTACAATGCAATACCTTTTCCTATAGTTAGAGTTGGCTTTAAATAAAATTGCATGCCAAAGCTCTAGGAAGTATTACCAGAAGCTGCAGTGATTTCAGAAGTGTTGACCATAATAGGATGTACTGATAGCACTCAGAGTGATGGCTCAGACTGTGAGTGCTGTATAAAATGTGGGCCAGAATTACTGAAGTGTAAATAGGTAGCACAAAGAAGTGTACAAGCTGTTTCATCTATCTTTCCAGCAGAGCTGTTGCAGCTGCATGCTCTGACATTGATGGCCAACATTCACAAGTTGCATCATGTGACTTTTACTGGGCCTTTCTGAAAGAAGATTGCTTTGTCTATAGTTTCTATACGAATCATTGCTAGCAGCAATATCAAGCCCACAGAATTATGGGTCTTCAGTCATGAAAAGTAATGCATCTCCACAGAAATGGCACAGGTGCAGTGCAGACATAATTCTGACTACCCTGCCTTCTTCAATCAAGATGAGATAGGAAAAAAACAAAAACAAGAAAAAAAAGAGGAGCTTTGAATAACCTCTAAAAATAGTTGGAAATAATGGTTAATGCATGCACTTGAAATAATGAATCATTCAGTGTGCCCACATTTCTTAGAATTAATACAAAATGCTTTTTTCTCCCTGAAATTCTAATTAGGATTCATCACAGCATATTTGAGTAGTTCGGCAGTAGATGGAGTTTGCATTTACTTACTAATCACCGAGTAGATGATCCGCCGGATTAACTGATCATTCTATTCTTTGATTGTAGAGGCCAAGCCTGGTCAGAGTGGTGGAGTGGATTGATTATGAAACGCTGGCGCTATTGTTTGGAATGGTAATTAAAATCCTTTAAGCACAAATTTTGATTTAAAGTATTGGCAATGGTTCTGAATGGCTATTTAAGGTGTTTCACTGCTGCTGACAAAAGCCCTGTATTTCTTTTTAAGAGCCGCCATGCAGCTGATAGAATTATTGAGAGATGTTATCAAAAGGCAGTATGTACATGCACAACAACTTATGTAGGGTGGCTGCTAGAGTTAGAGATTTTTGATTTAGGAGCTTCTGATCTGTAACGTATTCAGGATTGCCTTTTTAAAGTTAATTGTAGGAGTATGGAAGAGAGTTGTGCAGTCAATGTTGTCAGATTTTTTGAAATCATATAGTAGCCATAAAAATGAGAATATTTCGTAAAACATTCACATGGGTATATTGCTTTAAACAGTGATTTGACATGAACGTCTGTCAGTTTTGTTAATATTTCAATAACAGTTAATAAAGAAAAGTTTGCAATGAAGGTAGAGATGTTAAATTGCAAGAAACCTAAACAGAATTAGCATGAGCATTTAGTTAGTAAAAAGGAATTTTTTTTAATGCTTTGATATATACAGTTACTGTGGTATTGTGTATAGTATTACTACTACCATTAAAAAAACCTAGCATACTTCCTACACATCATTAATTTAAGCCCCATCAGTTAATGTTTATTTTCCATACTTGGCTAATGTAAGAAAAGGCAACAAGGACAGCATAAAAATTGCCAATTAAGCTTTCCTGGAATACATCTGCTAATTTATAAGTCATTCATATTAATAAAGAGTACTCCTATTAAATGTGTTTGCTGTTGAATATAAATGTAGTCATCATTTTGAAAAAACAAAGTTCAGTCAGATGCAAAGAAACTGAATAACTGTTTTGCGTAAATGGTGGTCTATTATAGAAAAATGATGTATGATTAGTGTTTTTATTTATTTTTTTACCCAATTTTTGTCCGTCCTCCCCATCCCCCCGATGATTGGTGTCACCTCACCTTCATCCTTCTTCTGACCTTCAGGGTGGCACAGGTAGCTGCCTTAAGAGCCAACCTCTGTGCAGTTTTTTGGTCAGTTTGCTGTCATGGGGTATGCAAATACTGCCTAGCGCATGCCCTCCTCAGGAGCTGAGTACTTCACATTCACAGTACCCTGACCCTTAGTCTGTCTCAGTATGTGATTCTGGGGATTGTATGTGAAACTGTTTCGGCCAGCCAATAATATAGCATTGTCAATGGCTTAGCAGGTTGCACACTCACCTGTGAAGTTTGAAGATCAGAGTATTGTGGGGGACGTCCTGTAAAATCTCAGTATTGAGACAGTAGTGCAGCACGAGAGGGTGTACTGCACTCCTGAGGTGCCCTCTTTCATATGAACATATAAAATTGCCAGCACATACATGCCTTTACAGTCTATCTAGTCTGCTGGAGTGTGCAGTACTTCAGCTATTTAGACTCCACTTGCCCCACCACCCCATATTTCCTCCTGCTTCCTTCTCACCCCCATCCACCCTTTGTTCCTGTCCCACCCCTCTTAACGCTGCTCACTGACCTCAATGTTACCACCTCCTCCGGCAATGCATTCCATCCTATAAACACCCTTTCCATGAAATAGTACCTCCTCATTTTCCTCCTGAACCTTCTTCCTTCCAATTTGACTGTGCCCGTGGTTTCCCTCGCAACTTTTAACCTGAATATACTCTCAGTGTTTACTCTGTTTATGCCCTTTAGTTACCTGAAGGTCTCAATCATATCCCCTGTCTCCCTTCTATCCTCTAGAGAATACATATTGAGCTCCCTTAGTCTCATGTAGCTTATCGCCCATTCCCAGGATCATTTTTGTTGCCTTACACTGCACCCCCTCCAGTAGCCTGATGTCCCTTTTCAAGTAGTTGCACCAGTACTGTACTCAGTACTACAAGTGTGGCTTCAGGATGACTTCCACTCTTCTAGAGGTGATTCCCCTTGTGATGCACCACAACATTCTACTGGTCTTTGTCACTGCCTTTCTGCACTGGACTGAGTGGTTCATATCCCCTGTCACTAGTATTCCCCGGATCCTTCTCCTCCGTTGATGTGTATAGCTGCACTCCTTCCAACCAGTAGTTATTTCCTGTATTCCTGGCCCACAAGTGCATGAGCTTACACTTCTTGGCATTAAACCCTAGTTGCCATGTGTTCAACCAGCCCTCCAATCTTGCTAAATCCTCCTGGAGTACTCTACCACCTCCCCCCCCCCACCTCTACCTCCGCACGGATCGGATCTTAGTGTCATCTGCAAAGAGGCTGATCTTACTTTTTATCCCATCCGGTATGTCAGCAATGAAAATGTTAAACAGCACTGGTCCCAGCACTGAGCCTTGTGGAACCCCACTTGACACAGCTCTGGGCTCCAATAGTTCAACCCCCCACCCCACTACTAGGTTCTGCTGCCTATCCTGTAGCCAGCTCTTGACCCATCTAACCAGTTTCCTCCCCACTCTTGTTGATCAGCCTTCCATAAGGCACCAAGTCAAAGGCCTTACCAAAGTCCAGGTCCAGTGTCCTCATCACCCAATCAAACAAGTCAACCAGGTTTGTCTGGTAAGATCTGCCCAAAAAAAATACATGCTGCTTGCCATCCTGGAAACCATTATCTTCCAGAAACTGCACCAGCCTCCCTTTGAGAATAGTCTCCATTAGCTTTCTTACAATGGCAGTAAGGCTCACTGGTCTGTAGTTCCCTGGTTCATCCCTGGGCCCACTCTTATGGAGGGGCATCACATGTGCCATCCTCCAGTCCCTGGGTATGCACCCAGTATCCAGGGAGGTATTGAATAAGTCCACCAGTGACCCCACCAGGACTTCTGCCATCTCTCTCAGGACTGTAGGGTAAATTCCATCTGGCCCAGGTGCCTTATCTGCCCTCAGAGATTTAAGGCCCTCCAACACCCTACCCACTGGGATCTCCCCAATCCTTAACCTCTCCCCTGACTCCCACCCCACCCTTCCCCTTTGCATAGGTCCATCTCTGTCTCTGGTAAATACTGAACAGAAGTACTCACTGAGAACTTCTGCCTGCTATACCCTCTTTCCTGCCCATCTACTGCCATTCTTGATCTTAACAATCTGATTCTTCCTCTTCCTCTTCTTCTGTATATACCTGAAGAAGTCCTTTTCCCCCTCTCTGATCCCCTGTGCTAGCTTCAGTTCCCTTGATGCTCTGGCTGCCATTACTATTCTACTCATCTCCCTGGATTTCCTCATGTATTCCTCCCTGTGGTTTAATCTTTTATAGCACCTAAAGGCAGCCCTCTTTTCCCTCACCCTCTCCACAACCTCCCTGTTCACCCAACTCAGCTTCTTGATCTTGTGTTTCTTGCTCTGGCTCTTTACACACGCACTAGTGGCCTCAGTCAGTCCCATCTTGATGATTGCCCATTTTTGCTGGGTGTCCACGTGTGGGTGGATGTTAGCTATGTGCCCATCCAGTATGCTTCCCATCCTGTCAGAGTCTGTCCTTTTGAAGTCCAGGACGTTAGTCTTGGTTGTGGCTACCTCCTTCCCTAGATTGATAGAGAACCACACTGTGCAGTGGTCGTTTTCCACCAGTGGGTCTTCCATCCCGTCCTGGACTTGTTCACCATCTGTCAGCACCAGGTCCAGAATGTTCCCTCTGTAGTTGGTTCTGTTACCTTCTGTGTCAGGAAGCTGTCCTGGAAGACCCCCTAGGAGGATCTGTTTCCTGGCACATGAGGTAGCCGGGATGTTCCAGTCTACCCCTGGCATGTTAAAGTCCCCAACCACCACAGTGTTATCTTTGCCACTAAGCCTCCTTAACTGTGCTCCCAGCTCCCTATCAATCTCCTTCTTTTGAGTCAGTGGCCTATACACACCCCCCAATCTAACCTTCCTACCCTTTGAGCTGTGGAGTTGCACCCATAAGGCTTCTGCCCAATCTTCAACCCCCTTCTCCCTGTTACACTTTATCCCTTCCATAACATAGATGGCCACCCCATTTTTCCTTTTTCTCTGTCCCTGCAATATAGTTTGAATCCTGGAATAGCTAGGTCCCAGTCATGGTATTGGGTTGCCGGTGTCTCAGTGATGGCGGCTATGTCCACTTCCCCTTCCACCATCAGAGCCTGCAATTCCGCAGTCTTGTTACCCAGACTCCTAGCATTCAATGATACCACCCTCCAATGTGATCCTATCCCCTCGGCACCATTCCCCTCCCCCATCCCCACTCCTATTAGACTTCTGCTCCTGCCTAGCGATTGGGGGTGGTCCAAAGGACCCCCTCTCCTGGTGACTGCCCACCCCTTGCCCCTCCTTTCCTAGTTTAAAATTTAGTTAACTTGAATGAACTCCACCAACTTCTGCTTAATGACCTGCAAGTCTTCCTTGCTAAGGTGCAACCTATCCTGCGTGTACAGGTCCTTATGCTCCCACTTCTTGCTCCTCTCTCCCACCAGTCCATACCCTATGGACCCACACCATTCTCCCAGCCATTTGTTGAACTCTGTGATTCTCTGCTTCCTGGCTGTGCTAGCTCTTGGTACTTGGAGAATTTCAGAGAATGCTACCGACCTTCCGTCTTTACTGCATTGTCCTCCCACTTCCCTGAAACTTTCCTGTACCTCTTCTACCCTTCTCCCCTCCAGATCATTTGTGCCCAGGTGCACCACAATGTGTGGCTTCTCCCCTACCCTCTCCACACACCTGTTAGTATACTGACCCACTCTACCTGCCATCATGCCTGGTATGCACTCCACGCAAATGCTGCTTTTCCCCGCCCCCCCCCATTTTATATCTTAAGTATTGAGTTCCCAAGAATGATGACCCTCCCTCCTTTATCCTTTTCACCTCCTGTTGTATGCTATTCCTCTGTCCTCCAACTCAATCCCCCTTCTCTACTCCTATTCCTGTGGACCCCTGTGCCCCTTGAACCTTGCTTATTCTCTATCCTATGCCCCTCCTCTCTCACACCCTGCCCAGTCTGTCTGACTCCTCCCCCTACCATTCCCATCCTCTCCCCCCTTCTGCATCGAATATCCCTTCCTAAACCTTAACAACCCTCTTGCCACTGGGTTCCCATGACTCCCCTGATCTGTGGTCATCCCCTCCTTTGTACTCCACCCCATCTCCAGTACCTTCCTTACCTAGGCTATCTGCTGCACCCCTATCCATTCTGTACCCACCTCCAGTAACTGCTACTCCGCCTCCTACCTAAACTCCCTACCTTCCCTGCTGTCTTCTGGACTACTGATCTTGCCTCCCGCCTCTCTGCTGTCTTCCATCCCTTTCCTACTACTGAACTCCCCCCTTCCCTGCGACTTCCCCTCCCCCACTCCTCCATTCTAGTCAACACTGGGAACCTATTCCTATACTCAATCCCCATTTCAGAAGCTACCCCAGTTGCTCTTCCCTGCAACTTACTTCCCTGCTCTGCCCCTGTTTCCTTCTTTCCCCAGATCTTGACTACTCCCCAGTCATCAGCTCCTGTTCTCAGCTGGACCTGAGTAGCTGCACCATTTGTCCTCTCTCCCTGATTACTCCTTTGTTTGTCTGCTGCGACATCTGGGGAAGCCCTACTCGGATCCCATGGCACTTGGTGTTCCCCCCATCCTCCCTCCCTCTTCCATTCAGCTCCCTTCACAACCATTCAAGCTCCTCTCTAAGTTGCCCCATCTGCCTACACACCATACACCCCCCTGTCCTCCAAGCAACCCCCAAGAAGATGGTGGCTGGCCCACAACCATTACAACTTACAACCCTTCCTGCCTGCCCTCATGCTTGCCTGCCCCAAACCCCCTCCATCCTCATGCCCCTTCCCTTGCCTTTTTACTGCCCCAGTCCCTAGTATCCTCCATCCTACCACGTACTAGTACAGCTCTGAACCCCCTCTGCATCTAACCAATCAGCCTTCCCCTTTACAGTATCTCCTTCTCTGGCTCCTTCTCTCCCCTCCCTAGTGTGGCCTGTGGCTGTCCTCTCTGCGGACACCCTGCAGATGCCACCTAGGCAGACACCACAGTCCTGCTTCATGGCAGTAATGCGTCGGGGTTGCTCATGTGAGGGGTCACTTGGCCTCTTAGGAAATATATACAGACACCAACCTTCTGATTGACCCAACCGGGTCATGTGGCTGTCCTTCTTCCCCTGCTATAACCCCTCCCTACTCCCGAGCCCCTGTTGTAGCCCCAGATCACTTTTTTAGATCCATCCCCTCGAGTCCAGACACATCAATGCAGTGCCCACGCAATGATAGTAAAAAATAATAAAATCACTTCTCTCCCATGAACAGCTCCTTCCCGGCTGACTCCTCTGAGGTTGTGGCTGAACTACAAATATGGCCCCTTTATAAAGCACGGGCCCAGCCTTCTGATTGGTCCAACCAGGTCACATGACTGCCATTCTTCTCCTGCTACAACACCTCCCTCTCCTGCCTACCTCCCTCCTCCTCCTGAGCTCCCGTTGTAGCCCCAGATCACTTTTTTACATCGATCCCCTCAAGTCCTGACACATCAATGCAGTTCCCACGCAATGATAGTAAAAAAAAGAATAAAATCACTTCCCTTCCACAAACAACTGCTTCCCGGCTGACTCCTCCAAGGTGAGATGAGATGTTAAACGGTGTCCTGCCTGCTTGTTCTGGTGGTTGCCCAGATGGATGTTAATTATCCCATGGCACTTCTTGAAAAGAGCAGGGTAATTTCCCCTTCCCCATTCACTAAAATGCCACCAATAGCTTAATCTGGTTCAGTTTCAGTTGATTTCCATCTGTATCCCCCACCCGGAGAGCTGAACACAGCCAGTATTGTCTAGCTCTACTTTCTGGTCAATGAAAACTAGATAAATGAATAAAATATAGAATAATGCATGGGGAAGTGTGGTTAATGAGGATTTTATGCACCAGCAGTGTCGAGTGCCCATAAACCCCTGGGGCAAAGCCCGAAGGGTTTTGTAGGCACGACACCCAGGGTGTGCATAAACTCGTTTAATCACACTGCCCATGTTTTATTTTTTATATTTACTGGTTGATATGGTTTACCACAGATAGTCATATGGTGGGGGTGAAGGAAGTAAAGAGAAGTAAATGTTTAGTGTTTTTTTTTAAAAAATGTATTTCTTCAAAAAGTTGCAGACAGCACTCTTCTTGTGCTGCTGCTGACTCACTGCCCCACTTCGTGAGGTGGGAGGTGGTGTCAGAGGAAGGGATTTCAGGCAAGGGAACAGGTGGCAAAAGGGGGCCTTAGAACGCCCAATACTGCAGCGCACTTTTTCGGGACTGATGCTCTGCAAAGATGTGTCTCTTTAGCATGCCGCTACCAGGGGACTAGAAAGTTTTACTTTACAACAAAAGGGGGGAATAGCCCATGCCATGGCACCAGAGGAAGGAGGAAATGCTGCACCAGTTTCAGTCTGCCACACCGAGGGAGGAGAGACGGACCACAGGTAAGCTGTTAAGTACTCTTATTGACCTCTGTCCCCTTTCTCCCTCACAGCACCGTGGTGATTGGACTTCTCTTCATATTTACTAGTTTATATTGCTTATCACCCACTGGCAGTGAAAGGTGCTTGTGGCAATGAGAGGTGCTTGGGCAAACTCTGTTATTCACAGTTCGTTCATCACACGTGTGAATAACGGAGTTTGCCAGCCACTGCCTGTGGGTGATAAACAGTATCAACTAGTAAATATTATACATTTTGTTTTGTGCCTGCTGCTACCTGGTGCCTTACTTCATCAGGCTCACCTGTGCCTTGCTGCCTGCCACATTTTCTACACTGTCCTAAAACTCCATCTTTCTGACATCCCAGGGCTCTCACTGGGAAAGTCTAATCTGTCCCATTATGGACTCCCCACTGATGGCAAGGGAGGAACGTGGGTTCCGTGCCTCCTAGAGTGGGGGATCTTTGTGCAGTCCTCTTTGGAACTGTATACAAGGCCATTGACCGCATCTCCATGGGAGAGTAGATACTTCCTCTTTCACTGGTTGATTGACAGCTGATGCTGTCATCCCTCCTATGGCAAGACATTCTGATCCAGTGCTGTGGTGGTGATTGGGTAGGAGGTTGCCCATCTAAAGGGTTGAGGAAGAGCAAAAATAAATGTTTTGCCTTTTGCAATTTTGGAAGGTAAACTGACTGAATAAATCTAAACACTTAGTGTTATAAATTCAAATACAAGAGAGATACTGTGTCATGCTTACTCACAAAAGTTGATTGTTGGATCATTTCAGGATGCTTTAGTCCCATGTACAGTATTCATAATGAATAAAAAGTTTAAGATCTGCTACTTGTCCAGGCATTCCATATAGCTGACCATGGGTTAAGCTCAGCAGCCCACCAGGTCAACTGCTATGTGGAGTCACAGCTTTCCTTGTGTAAAATTGAGCTGTTTAAAAATTAATGCTGTTTAAAAAATACTAAACCCAGATGTACAGTGGCCAATATTTTGGGACTCACACTGACATTGTGACCCCCATCAAGTTTTCCTCATTGTGGATCACAACCTCTTTCTGAGCCCTCACAAACATCTTTACAAGATATGAGAAAAGGGGATGTGGCCCTGGGGCCATTCACAAAGTCGTGGTGACCTGGTCACAACCTTCTGTACCTTTTCCAGATTCATTGGGGGGGCGCTTCTGTGACTGGCTGAAAAGCCTGGTGAGAAAAGAAATGTCAGGGGCCTAAGAAACCCGTTCAAATAGAGAAGATGCATTTTAGGGCAGTTGCTGTCTGTATGGCTGTAGTCAGTTGTACAAAAGGAATGAAAGAATGTGCCCTTTTCAGATAACATTATTCTGATATTCAGTTTATTTTTTTCAGGTCCTCATGTAAGAAGACCCAGCATTTCATGGCATCATTTGCCACTTTTACAAGGGGGTGCTTCTTGTTAGCCTTTGGCTGAAAGGTGTCATTTGTTAATCAGCAGTGTTCCTTTCTTTTCCTGTGGGTCTCAATAATTTTTTTTCTTCAAATCCCTCAGAAATATTTTATCTGTTGACTAATGTCTACTGGCATGTAAAGGGGACTGCACCTTGATCAGACTACTGTTATCTGGGTGAGACTGCATCATTTCTCCTTTTGTACATTTGAAGAAGCCTAGTAGATGGCTAAAGATTAGGCACACTTTGCTGTATCACTAGGTAAATTGGAATGCTGGGACTAGACATGGAACTGTACCTTGCAAAGGAAGCTAAACTATGCTGAAACCAGGTCGCTGGGGCAATCCGGTCAATAAGCAAATGCAAACCTTGTTCCTGCCCGCCAATGGCTGAATATTTCTTTTGCATTGCACCTCTGTCATTTGCCATTTTTTTTTTCTTTTCTTTAATTTTGTTTGCCCCAGGCCACCTCCTCATGCCTACATCAGGCATTTTTCCGGCCTCCCAATCACTTCTGTCACTCCCCCAGCTGTCATGCCAGTGGAGCAAACATGGGGTGGATCTGAGAGTACCCACGCTATAATACTGTATATGGTGGCTGGTGCGCATTTGATTTGATTTGATAAAAATTTCTTTTTACACAGGAAAAAAAATTGTTGGGGTACAAACCCCATTTACAACAATGTCCTGAGATCGTAAAAATAATTACAAACATAAAAAACAGACATTTATAATACCTCTATCAATCTGGTAAGAACACAGTTTACGCCGGCCTGGTGGCGCTGAGGGTTGAGGCGCTGGACGCCACATCGGCGACCCAGGTTCAGGAACAAGCCCCGGGCTGCTGGGGGTCAGCGGCGGGGAAGAGATCGAGCATCCGCAGGACTGCTCTCACTTCCTGGGGAGGACTGGGGAGAAGCGCTGGCTCCTGGAGCGACCTCTGGTGGGAGCCAGGGGCACTCAGTGTGGCGACACAGCCCGGATGAGCTAGGGGCGGAGTTTGCAGCTTTATGTTGCCTTGCTTGCTGCACTCCGAGGGAACAAGAAAAATGCCAGAAAAAGAGCCTCACACACCTTCGGTGAGATGACAGTGGCCCCAGGGACTCTGTCCACATCCCAAATGCCGGCCCAACTCACCCAGGATCGTCCTCCACCCCCCCGACCTGACGACTGATCAGGTAGGCACTTCACACTTAAGGAGTCACTGCCACGGAGGGTGGAATCAGCCCCGGAGATGGTACCAGGGGTCGAGCCTGCCTGGGGGTCATTCGGGGGAAGGGATCATGGGAGAAGCGAGGGTTCAGGCTGGGAGTAGGGTGGTTGTCATATGGGTACTCCTGAAGGATGCCCGAAGAGTGTGTGAAGAAATAAAGTTTAAAAAAAAAAAAACAACACAATTTACAAATTTACTTTCATCACCTTATGTGACACTTTATTTGTAAAGTATAACTTTAAACTTGTGCAAATCAGGAATAGATGTTATCTCATACGACAAATTATTCTAATTTCTAGCCAAACTGTTCTGCAATACGATATTGCCCATCCTATTTGTAGATCTAATCATTGAGATTTTTAAATATTTCCGTAATCTATTCTGTTGAATAATGCTAGGCTCAAATTGTACCAAATGAGCTAATGGAGTTTACCTTTCTGGTAAATTAACTTATGACAGGTTATAGACCACAAATAAACCCTTTCTGCTTCAGGTTGTAGCCAATTTAGGTCATGATAGACTTCACAGTGATGTAATCTATTACCTTTTTTTATAATGAATTTCCCCATTCTGTAATATAACTGATTCAATTTAATTAAAATTTTTGATTGGAGTTCATATACAGTGAAATACCATATTCAACCACTGGCATCAACAGTTTCACTAACCTTTCTTTAAATTCTCTAGCGAGACAACCAGATATTCTTCTCAGTGCTCCTAGCCTCTGATTCACCTTTTTTATTTGCAGTGAAAGGTGTTCAGTAAAGGTTAGCCTCGAGTCCCCAAGAACCCCTAAGTATTTGTAAGTTGTTGCATTATGCACCAATGTTCCATCCAAAAAATTAAGCTTCAATTCTGAGATCTTTTCCTTAGTGTAACCTACTGAGAACATCATACAGTGAGTTTTTTAACACTTGAAAAGAAACCTGAATCTCTCATCCATGTTTCTAAATTATTCAAATCTAGTTGGAGCTGCTGTCTCAGGTCCTCGAGATTTGTAGCAGATGCAGCCAAAACTGTGTCATCTGCATATAATCTGATCTCACTGTCTCTTATGTGTGTCACCAAGTTATTAACATTGATGTTAAATAGCACTGGGCACAAAATTGAGCCCTGTGGAATACCTCTGTTTATTTCCACCAGACCTGAGACAGCAACTCCACATGAGATGCATTGTCTACGCTCAGCTAGATAAGATTTAAACCATAATAGAGGTTCTTGTTGTATCTCAGTATCAGTCAACCTCTCCAGCAAACCCCATATGCTGTACCAAATCAATGGCCTTACTAAGGTCCACAAACACCACTTCAGTACTTCTACCCTGGTTTAAAGATGTTGCAACTAGATTGTTGAAGTCTATCAGAGCAGTGTTTGTGGACCTTCCCTCCCAAAACCCATGTTGGTATTCTGTCAAAATACCCTTCCATTCTAGGTACTGGCCAAACTGGTAATATACCTGTCTCTCCAACACCGGCCAAACTGGTAATATATCTGTCTCTCCAACACCTTCGACAGAATGGGATGTAAGGTTATTGGTCTATAGTTTGAGGTGGCAGTACTGTCCTCTCCTTTAAAGATGAGAATACTTTTCCTCATCTTCCAGATTTCAGGCACCGTTGAACTGCATAAGCTCCAGTTAAAAAAACAGGCGATCATTGGAGCAAGAATATCCGCTCCTATCTTCAAAAACCTTGCTTCAATACCATCCATCCCTCCCTCCAGTTTTAGACACCTTCCGCCTTCTTAGTTCTTTTTCTACATCTTTTATTTCTATCTTTTTAAACCTAAAACCTACAGAATTTGAATACTCATTTGCTCCCAGTGGCCATTTCGGGTCCATTCCAGCAATGGATGGTTCCGACGCCATATGGAGTCTATGGGAACAAATGAGTTAATAAAGCTATAGTTTTTGCATTGTTTCTCTCTTCTATTATTTGTAATACTGAAACATCCGAAGTTTTTTGTGTTGGTATCAGAATTTTTAAATTGGGTAATTCCTAGAAATAAGAATTAAATAAGTTAGCCACTTCTTTTGGATCGTCAACCAGTACATCCCCTTTTGATAAGCTAATTATATTTCTGTTTTTAACTGGGTTTCTTAATTCTGTAACACACTTCCAAAATCTATTGGGATCCTGTGTTCTATTTAAATTGCTTTGATGATATCTATTTTTTGCTATGTTTACTTCTCCATATTTTAAATACATTCCAATCCTCTACTGTCCTGGTCCTTTTTGCCTTTTTCCATACTCTGTTTCTTATTCTTAACAGTTTTTTTTAATTATCCCCTTACCATGGTACTTCTGTATCCCTATCTTTCTTTTGTATCTTTGGAGCATGGAGTTGTATGATTGCTATTAAGGAGTCTGTGAATTCTTGAATTGCTAAGTTAAAATCTGAGATCAAATGCACTCTATCCCAGTTATAGTTACAGAGTGTATTTCTAACGGATTCACCTCTAAATCTCTTTAGGTCCCTGACCCAATAATCCTTTACATTATTTCCCAAAAACGTGTGCAAAGTTGTTACACTGTATAGGGTTATGGTCTTCTAAATTCAGGGGTAAAATCTTCCAGCTTTCTAATTTCAGATACTGAGAAATGAAAAATAGGTCTAATATTGATTCTCATGTTTTGTTATTTAGACGTCTTATTGATTGGTGGATAATTTGTTCCAAACCCAAGGCTTCAAAGTTTGTTTTTAACTTATTGCCTCTATTTTGTTGCCAGTCTGCATTAAAATCACCAGTTAACACAGCACACTGGTCTCTCAGTTTCCTTATTAATATTTCTGTTAATGTATCAAATGTTTTTATTTTAGTTTTTTTTGGGGGGGTTGCATAGAACACACCTACCACTATTTTAATTTTCAACAGTTCTACCATTAAACAATTCCCTCCACATCCCTTGTTAGTATTACTCAATAGGGTCCTAAGTTATCCTTTATATATAACATCACCCCTCCTCCCCTTTTCTCCCTATCTTGTCTTTGTGAACTATATCCTGCCAATTGTAGCTCTGTATGTGTTACTCCCTGATGTAACCAAGTCTCTGAGATTGGCAGAATATGCTGGTCTATCTCAACTGCCCAGACCCTAAATTCATAAATTTTGTGTACCAAACTTCTTACATTTTCGTGAGTGATTGTCAATCCTTTGTTGTCCCTAGGCCCGGTGTTAGATTCCACATCTCCAGTTTGGACTCCCTAGTAAAATAAAAGAGATTAAGCCTTTTGCTCTAAAATTCACTACCTCTAACAAATTTCTTTTACCATCAAATTGTCTTGTAACCAATTTTCTTTCATTTGTAAATGAATTACGTCTTTTTACAAAGTCAATTTGTTTGTAAATGCATTGGCCTTTCATAATTATGTAAGCCATACCTTTACTAGGACTGCCACAATTGTCCTCTGCTGCCTGTGCATTTACAATCCAAACCCCCATCAGAAGCCAGCCACCCCCCCAAGCAAAATACTTAAAAGCATTTGAAATACAGTTGATGAGCTTTACCATCAAGATTTTCTGTCACGTTCTCTCTCCTGAGTGGTGTTCACACCACTCAGTTTGCTCGTGCCCGTGGGCAGTACGGGGCTTTATAGGAGGAGTTTGCCCCACCCCTATGTAGTAGGGCCTTTGATGCAAAACCCCCGCCAGCAATCAAGCACCTGTCCCAGTCCCTAACAGCAGTCACACAGCAAAAGCTAATGGCAGATAGAAAAGGACATCCGTATTGCTGCCTCCTCGCGCCTGGTTTGAATATGGATGCCACAGCTCTCACCTGCTGCCAATAGATAGTCTTTCGGGGCACTGCAATGGAGTAGCAAGTTGTAACAGTCTGGGTGGTGTGGGGCCTTGTAGGAGTGCGCCCCACCCCTATGAAGTAGGGCATTTGATGCAAACCCCCCGCCAGCAATTAAGTACCGGTCCCAGTCCTGAACAGCAGTCACACAGTTAAAGTTAATGACAGGTAGAAAAGTACATCTGTATTGCTGCCTACTCACTCCTGGTTTGAGTTTTGATGCCACAGCTCTCACCTGCTGCTGATAGATAGTCTCTTGGGGAACTGCAATGGAGTAGCAAGTTGGATGAGATTTTTTCCTCTGTTTTAGCCCTTACCCTGTCAACTTCTGATAGGACCAGGCAGCGCCCCTGCAGGCCACACCCATAAATAGCATACCCCTCCAGAGGAGGAAGCCCCCTGGGCCACTGCAGGGGCCACTAATGGAGCGGAAGCTAATGCCCTCCCCCACTGGGAGCTCTGCCACTGGCAATGCTTGTATCCCCCTTGGTCTGCCTGGCCAGCTTCTGAGTCCACTCCTGAACTCGGGAAGCCTGTATGGGGAGCATGATGCACTACCCTCTAGGTCACTGGGCAGTCCCTGTTTGTTGGTATCTGGTGATTAGTACAGCCCTACTAGGCGGTGGCACAAACGGGGTTACTGAAATCCACTCATTTTGTGCCATCCCCAGCAGCAACTGAGAATAGCACCCTTGTTTTTTAAAGTCTTCCATGGTTCTGCAGCTGCCTGTCTCACTGACATTGTCTCCTCATAGAAACACTCCTTCACTTCACTCCTCTTCTGCAGCTGTCCTCTTGGTCCTTTCCATTAACCCATACTCTGCTGGTGGCAGAGCATTTTCCACTGCTTACCCCCTTCATCTGGAATAGCCTTCAGCTCTCTTTCTTTACTTTGCTGACTCATCCCCTTTTCAGATATGAAGCTGTTATCAGTGTCTGTGCTGTTACATGGCCTTAGTGTTCAGAATAATGCAATATTGTGAATATTGAGTATTCTGAAAAAGTACAGTATTCCGAACACTGTGTTTGCATGAACAGGAATATATAATACCATGAGTATACTACTTCCACGTGTAGCTGTGTATTCCGAATAGTATGTTGACTTTAAGCATACTCAGTACTGTTTTTAAAGCCTGAAGCCTTTATGCAGTGCTTATTCTGAAAACTGAATATTCTGTGTTTATACGACCCACTGTTTCACTAGTACTTAAGATACCTCTGGAATATTCCAGCTGCATTATTTGGAGTACTGCCACCATATTTCGAATACTACTGTTTACTTGGCTGGAACAGGACCAAATATTACTGGCCGTGTAAAGATGCTGAATGCATCATTTATAACCATGTTGTGTTTAATTGTTCTTCTAAACTTGTGCAGCTTTTTGTAGTACATTTTTTGTGTGAAAGTCATTGTCAAAATAGAAAATGCATTGAGAGCACTACTATGCCTGCTACAATTTGAATTATTGTAGTTATAAACTGTTGATAAAAAATATTTATCATTCTGTTATTTTGCAAACAAAAGCTAGGTCTTGCTTTTTAACTTCGGAGTTTGCACTTTTTCTGTGATAGTTTGCAATTTCCTAACATGTTGCACAATTTTTTTTATGAAGCTCTTTACGTGCCTGTTGCCATCTTCTCCTTGCTTGATGCCCTTTTACTGTATCTGTCTGCCTCCTGTCCTGACTGTCGCTCCCCCCACTGTACAACTAGTGGGGATCTGCACGGTGCAGGACCCGAGAGTGCTGGGGGCCATTGTAAATGGCAGTGGAGAGACATGTTTTTTCCCTGTGGTTTTCTCTTCTTTTCTCCCCTCTTCCTAGGTGTTCTGGAACAGGCTGTGCTTCCCCATCCACAAACTGTCGTACGCATGTAGCAAAGCCCTGCTGGGGAGATGGCACTATCCCAGCCCTCCCCTCAGCTGCCCAGACCAACTTCTGAGTTTGTTGCTGAACCTGAGTCAGCAGCACAGGAGCTCATGATGCTTCCACTGGGCCTTTGGGTGGCTGTGTTGTACACATTCATTTTTTTTTTTTTTTTTTGCTCCTTCTCAGGCCTTGAGTTGGCCACTCCTTCAGGCCACCAAGGCCCACCACCACCCTCACCCCGTCACCATCCACTGCCCTGTCTGTGCCATGACCCTGGCTAACCCAACGTAACCCTTCATCGGGTGGGCCCCTTACCCGTGGGTCCACAACCAGGAGAGGAGAAATGCCGACAGGCAACTAGTGCGTATCCTGGGCATGGCAGGGGTCAGTACGGATACATCCGGGCTATCGTGGTGGGGGGCACTAGCAGCTGTCATCCAGCTGGCTGAGGGTGGATTTTCCACTTTTTCTCCAGGCCCACCTACATTCTCCACAATGGGCTAGCTTATGTGGTGTCCTGGGGATGGGGATGTTCAGCAGCGCATCGTGGTCACATGCCGCCAAGAACACTACCCAAACTACTTCCTGGGGCCGACAAACAGTGGTCCAGGTCCAGCCACCCCTAGGGGATGTGTGTCCAAAGGACACTCTAAATCCTCTCCTTGCCAGACCATGCTCCTGACATCTGGGCTTGGGGAATAAACCCAGGTCATCAGTGTGTTGAGCGACCACCCATCGCATGGTGCCATGGAGCTGGTCGTTGTACACATTCTTAAAGTTTCTTGCAGTATGGAACCATTCATTCCCTGGCAGTAGTTAGTCCTATGTGTTTTAGTTATGCTTGTGTATAAAACTTCTTTTGCTTGTTAAACACATACTCAGTTTCTCATACTATTGTTTTGGTAGTTTTCTGTGCTCATTCTGTATTGTATGGTGATACATAGTTGCTGGGCTGTGAGCTTGGCAACACTCTGATTCTGGCCATATGCTCTGCCAACCTGACATGCAGTTCCTTTTCTGTTTCCCCAGCAAAATCACATTCATTACAGTGAGAGAATTGAGATATTTAGAGTTTAATGCATCATTATTTTATCCCCCCACTGTGAATTAATAACTGGAAAGACTGTTAATTATGAATCATAAATGAGTGAATTAAATGGGCTTAATGATTAAAGATCGTATACAGTTTTTTTGAATAACCATTGTTCACGTGTTCAAGGTCTGCCTGGCTTTGATTTAATTAAACCATGACCTTGTGGTACATCTAGTGCTGATATAATTTTTTATTCAAGTGTAGAGAGAGGCAGGATGACTGAAGTCTTCTCACTATCTAATAGAAATCCAGTTGCTGATGCAAATGGGTTCTAAATTCTGAAAATACAGAACCCAAGGTTACAGAAGTGTCTCAGGTTATTTATCAAGAGAAGGGGGTAGTGGTAATTGGAGACTCCATTATTAAATATTGTGATATGACAGTTTGCAAATGTGGCAAAGAGCGGTTCATGGTCTCTAGCTTCGGGGGCTAAGGTTAGTGATGTTACTCCCCGTATTCCAGGAATCATCATTTAAGCAATATAAAGTGACAGGGTGTGGGTGATGCTGGGATTTAACCACGCCTGGTGTGGTTTGGTCACGGGGCTGCAGACCGAGTGAGTAAACCACATCAGAAGTGGGTAAATCCCAGTATCACCCACACCCTGGAGTGGTATATTGCTAAGCCGTTGTATAATCCTGAACAAACTCCCATATAACTGTCCACTTAGGGTCCACTGATTTGAGATACAGACTTGTGCACCAAGACAGACTTCTTAAAACTGACTGACAAGTAGCAAGGCTAGTATTTCTAAAATTCTCCCAGTCCCCGGAGCCCCTGAGTACCATCTACATAAGATTAAGAAGTTAAATACCTGGCTAAGATCTACCTCTGATAAACATGGAATGGGCTTCATATGGACATGGGATAACTTCTGGGGCAAGAGAAAATTATTTGCCAGAGATAGGCTATGTCTTAGCTTCAAGGCACTATCACAGCGGCAAGGTGTCCGCTTGCGGCGCCAGTGTCCCAGTTTGGGGATGGACTTGGGAGTCTGAGGGCTGACCGGGGGGGGAGAAGGACTGAGCATCCCAGGGACTGCTCTCCTTCTCCGTGGGGAGGGGGACTGAGTGTCTGACGCTTTGTGGACCTCTGGCGGAGTCTGGGGGTACCACCACGGCTGACGCCCCACATAAGGGGGTGGGGTGGATGCTGGTCATCATTGCACATCCCATCCCCCAGGGACCCTCACAGCATGAAAAAAATGCCATCCCCGCTGCCTACCCATGTCCGCCAGGGGGCCCCCACTCCCGTGGCCCTGACTCGAGGGGGGGTAAGTCTGGTGTCACCTACCCAGTGTCCATTGGGGGGTAAATCTGGGCATGGGGGGACATAGGCAGGAGCAGGGCCGAGCTTTGGGGGGAGGCAAAAAAAAAAAAAAGGCAAGACAATGTGTAACATCATTTGAAATAATTGAGATAATTTAAACTAAAACATCAGAGGACATTGGGGGAGCTTTGCTGCAGAAACAAGAAACACAGTATCCCTAAAGGTTAATCCACTCAAAAACAGTATGCAGTGATCTCAGATGGGTAAGCTTGTATTTGACTTGTTTGAAAATGCAATAAAATATGTTAAAAAAAAAAAAAATTATAGTAGGTCACAAAATAAAAATAATAAAGGAATCCACAGCATAGTAAGCAATGCTAGAAGTATAAGAAATACATGGGAAGAACTAGTGACATCCTGCACTGATGGCCATAACAGAGACCTGGTAGAATGAAAATGGCTCCTGGAGTATTAGTCTGGAAGGGAACAACTTTTATAGGAGAAATAGGCTACATAAGAAAGGAGGGGGTGTAGCTTTATTTATGTCAAAGGATATTACTACACATGATGTATCTGGCAATAAAAAAAAATTATACTAAGGTAGAATCTGAATGGATTCAAATAAATCAGACACAAGCGGGACCACTAATTGTGGAGGTAATTTACAGGCACCCTGATACCAGTCAGAATTTAAATCACTACATAATACAAGAAAGAAATACCACCAGTGATCTAGCAGAAGTGCTGATCATGGGAGACTTTAACTTCCCAGATATAAACTGGAAACTGATAGAAGACACTAAAGACAACAGTGAAAAATAATTTTGTGAATCAGTTTTTGATTTACAACCTAACACAACACATAGCTAAAGAAACATGGGGAACCAACATTCTCAATTTAGTAATCGTATCCCATGGTGTCAGAATTACTAACTGGGGGCCCTGTATTCGGAGCCGGCCAGATGCGTGGCACAAACCGATGTGCCACACAAAAAAATGGGCCGACGAGCTCTGATGGTATATTCAAACAGAATGCACAATTGGAACAGATCTCATTTTCTTTGAATATCGAACCCTGGATGCACGGCACAGTGGTGATATTCAGCCAAAATATGCTAATGAGCTCATTGTGCATGCCTGGCACAAACGGGCCTCATGCATGCTCATTATGGGTTCATTAGCATGGCTGTGCCCTGCGGAATGCGCCGGGCCAGCCCTCTCCTAGCCCCGATCCCATAACAAAAAAGAAAAGTAGCTCCCTCCCCATCCATTCCATAATGTAAGGGACCCTCCTTTCAGCCCCGATCCCTGATTTAATAATAAATAGTACAGTGTGACAGGGTTGAATAAGGCCCTGCTCCATTTGTTATGCAGAAAGAGTTAAATGCAAGGGTCCGTTCTGTCCTCTCCTTTTCTGTCTCTTCTTTGCCTTGTTGCGCAACCAGCTTTTCGTGTGAGACCTTGGAACTGATCACGCAGATGGTTTCACAGTTCTTCACCTCTTGCTATCTGTCTGCCTTCCCTTGCTGTTCTGTCTTTTCTTCCCCCTTACATATCTGCAAATAAAAACAATATATATGTGAGTGTTTATGTGGAAATGTCACTGTTACTGGTATCCCTTTGTTTAAAACTGTCTATAGTTATAGTGTTGAAATGATTGCAAAAAGCTATTTGGAACTCAAGTAGTTAACCCAAGATGCAATTTTTAAGCCTTTTGCAGAGCTGTAAACAAGGGGTAATTTCTGGGTCATTATGTTCTTTTTTGCTGCACCTGCAAAAACATTGGAAATAGACAAGAACATTCTGTGAAAAAAATGTCTCCTTAATGAGCTCCCTGCAAAGACTGGTTATAAAAAGAGCAGCAATGTTTTGCAAGAAGGGGAGACCGAGACTGGAAATTGAGAAGAAACACTCACAAGAAAGATTTTGTTTTTTCTGTTTGTGCTACCTTTGTAAATAGTTATACTGAACACATTTTTATTTTTTATTTTGTTATTACTGGAACAAATATAATGCAATTTGCGAATTTTGAAACTGCTCCTGGTTTTCCTATGCTTCCTGACCTGTGCCTTGATGACACACAGCAAGTTCCCCGCAATTTCCGTAGTGTAGTAGACCCCCACTCCCAGTCCCGATCTCTGAGGAAATACAGTAAAACATATACACCGGTCCCATAGTGTAGTATCCCACCCCTGTCCCCACTTGCACACCCGATAATATAACAGATACTTTCCCTAGTGTCCCACCCCAGTGCCCGATTGTCCACCTGATAGTATAAACATGTTTCCGTAGTGCAGTGGCCCTCCCTGATCACCAGTCCCCCATGAAACATACATTTTTTCCATAGTGTAGTGGTCCCATCCCACCACCGCAATCCCCAAACCGTGCAACAGAGGAAAACCCTGGCAGTCTAACAAATACTTTCCATAGTGTAGTGTCACACCCCAGTGCCCGATCACCCACCCAATAGTATAAACATACGTTTCCATGGTGTAGTGGCCCTCCCCGATCACCGACTTCCCGCCTGAAACATACATTTTTCCATAGTTTAGTGGTCCCATCCCCCACCCTGATCTCCAAACTGTGCAACAGAGGAAGGCCCTGGCTGTCAAGTGCCCCCCCAACCTGGTAACAGTCTGACCACCTCACCCCCAGCCTGACCCACAGTCATGACCAGCACATCCACCACTCACCACCACCATTGCTGGCCACAGTTGAACTCCTGACAAACCCAGCGCGGTACTGTGTATAGTGTCGGCCCGTGACAGTGACTGTCAGTGGGCCATATGCTACTCTGACAACACTGTGCAGTTGGGAGCTCAGCCAGCGATAGTGGTGAGTGGTGGGCTGTGCTGGTTGCCCGCTCTGGGTTGGGCTGGGAGGGGAGCGGGGTGGTCGGACTGTTACTGGGTGAAGGGGGCACTAGACTGCCAGCATTTTCCTCTGTTGCACGGATCAGGGAATGGAGTGGGACCACTACACTGTGGAAAATGTATATTTCATGGGGGATCGAAGGTGCAGAAGCCCCAAATCCTACCCATTTTATTCAGGACCTCTTTAAATGGTGGTTTGGGAATGTATGTGGCATTTCTGTGCGCTGTGTCAGTCTAACCACAATAGAAGGGACACTGATGGAGTCACTGATCAAAGATGACCTCATAGACTACCTGGAGAGCAACTTTTAGCTTCCCTTGATGAAGAAGTCTGTAGGTCAGAGATCAGTTCTCTACAGAGCTCCATTATTTTTTAACTCAGTACCTGCTGAATTTCTGAATTGTAGAACAGTCTTCAATTTTAAAAAGAGATTTTTACCATTTTTAAAAAAAACAACAGGAATGTATATGTACTATGTAGAATCTTGTGCAATCTGCATATTGTTATTATATTGTATGTTGTTTTGTCTTTGTATGTTATTTATTATCCACTTGTCACATGTGAAAATAGGCATTTTGCTCATTAGGCCTGCAAATATAAAAAATAAATGAAATTAAATAAATGAACAGGATCCAGAATAGTAGACAACATGGTTTTGTGGCTGGAAGATCTTGTCAGACTAACCTAATAGTTTTCTTTGACTGGGTGACAATGGAATTCGACAAGGGCCATGCTGTGGATCTGCTCTACTTTGACTTCAGCAAGGCTTTTGACTCAGTACCTCACAAACGATTGCTCAAGAAGATAGAAGACCTGGGTGCAGCTAAACCTATAGTGAACTGGGTGGGTAACTGGCTAGAGGGGAAGCAGCAGTGGTTGTGGTCAATGGGGTTAAATCAGAGGAGAGGGAGGTTATAAGCAGGGTTCCACAGTTTCTGGCTCCAGTCCTCTTCAACATGTTCATTAGTGACATTGGAGAAGGAATCCAGGGTAGGTTGTACCTCTTTGCACATGACACAAAACTATGTGGAAGGGTGGCTAGTGATGAGGGAATGATGGAAATGCAGAGAGACGTACAAAAGCTAGAGGGGTAGTCAAAGATCTGGCAGTTAAAATTCAGTGCTAGAAAGTGCAGGGTAATGCACCTAGGGAAAAAGAACCCCAAGACAGAGTACTGGATGTCGGGGAGAGAGACTTATCACTGCAGCTGAGGAATGGGATCTTGGAGTCATCATTAGCAACTCACTTAAGCCATTGAGTCAGTGCAGCAAGGCCTATAGCAAGGCTAACAGGATGCTGGGATGTGTCGAGAGGGGTATTGGTAGCAGAAGAAATGAGGTAATACTTCCCCTCTACAGATCCCTGGTGAGGCCTCACCTAGAGTACTGCACTCAGTTCTGGAGTCTTCACCTCAGAAAGGATAAGGATAGGTTGGGAACAGTGCAGCACAGAGTAACAGAAATGATTCGGGGTCAGCAGGGCAAATCCTATAAGGAGTGCCTCAAGGGACTAAATATGTACTCACTGGAGATCAGAAGGGGGGTGCTATGATAGAGACTTTCAAGTTCCTAAAAGGAATTAACAAAGTGAACTGCAGAGAACTATTTGTCTTGAATACCAATTCACGGTCACGTGGACACGAATGGAAATTACCTGGAGGTAGATTCAGGAGAGATATGAGGAAGTACTACTTTATGGAAAGGGTGGTGGAACCCTGGAACAGTTTGTCAGCTGAAGTGGTGGGTGCGAAAACAGTCAGGAGAGTCAAGCAGGGCTTGGGACATAATGAAGGGAATAGTGGTTACTAGGGGCAACAGGACCAGGGAGGAGAATAGAGAGATGATGGGGAGGGTTAGTACCCTGGAGAAACAGTAGGTTCCAGTGATTATAGGGAACTTGGGCTGACTGGATGAACCTCTGGTCTTTTTCTGCCGTCATTGTCAATGTTTCTGTGTGTACTGAGTCACCCCAAGAAAAAAAAAATAATACTGGATTACCAAGGACCTTGTTGGTTGTCACTGGTGGTTCTCACCAGCAGGACAAACTTTTGATCAAAGTTCGGGAACATGCTCCATTGCTGCTGTAGGGCGTGATAAACTCATACATTGCTACCCAGACCTTAGTTTTTCCACCAGGGAATGCCAAAGAGCATTTGACGGAGTTCATACTGGGCTCTCTGAGTTTGTCATCACGCACTCCCTGCAAATGCCTGCTCACCTTGAAATGTCTTATACAGGAAAATACTTTATGTTTAATAACACAGTGGAGGCCAATAAGAACTGGACAAAATAAAACTTTCTCACTGCAAATAGAGACCAACATCACTCAGATTCTGATGGGTGAGGGCTTGAGCAGACCGATCATTGTAAGCGGTCATATATCCGCTTGCCTTAGTAACTTGCTGCGCTGCTCTGAGACTTTAAATGTGGGTGTATCAGTTTTAATGTAGTGCTTAAAAGGGGGACCTGCCTGGTGCTTAGATTTTCAAGGTGCTGTGCCTTCCTGTATAATGGTAGTTACTGTTTTGGAACCCTCAAAATGGTGTCCTTGATATTGTCATGTCATCCTCTTTTTTTTGGGGGGGGGGGAGTGCATCTGCACATAAGGTTTGGATGCCCCAAAGAAGGTGTCCTGTAGTGGCCCCTATTGTAAGTTATGCTCGGTTTTTCAATGGGATCTGAATGCAGTTTGCTGATTTCGTGTGGACACATGTAAGGGAGCCAGTATTCACATAGGAGTGATCTACAGACCTCCAGCACGGGGGGGGGAGAGGTGGATAAGGACATGATGGAAGCCATCCAAAGGATGGCACACAAGAGGGAGGTGTTGCTGGTAGGGGACTTCAGTCTGTCAGATGTGGATTTGAGCCTACCAGCAGCATCAACAGCCAGAAGTAAAGACATCCTGAACTCTCTGCAAGGGGCGTTCCGAAGGCAACTAGTTAAGAAACCCACTCATTGGGGGGGGGGGCATACTGGACCTGGCACTTACAAATGGGGACAGTGTTGCTGATGTCATGGTGGGTAACAACTTGGGGTCCACCAATCACTGTACAGTGTGGTTCAATATAAGGACTGCACCAGAACTAAAATGCTCTAAGATGAGGGTCCTATTTCCCGAAAATGGAAGAATGCCTCAGGAACACCCTGGCAAGGATAGAAGATCTGGGGGAATCAAGAAACTATAGGCAAAACTAAAGCAGGGTGATTGAACAAGCAACAAATCTCTGTGTCAGGCAGGTTAACAAGGGCAAGAGAAAAAATACTGCTTTGGTTCTCTAAAGACATAACAGAAAGAGTAAGGGCAAAAAAACTAGCATTTAAAAAGTACAAAAAAGACACAGAAGGAGGAGGATGGGGAAACCTACCAGGAAAAACAAAGGGAGGCAGGGAAGGCAGTTAGATGCACAAAGGCACAAAGAGAGGAGAATATTGCCCAATCAGTAAAAGAAGGGGGTAATTCTTTCTTTATATATATGTGAGAAGAGGAAGGCCAACATGTGAATAGTAAGGATAAAAGGGGAAGAATGGGTTTGCGAGGAGGAGGACCAAAAGAAGGCAGACATGTTAAACACTTTTGTTCAGTATTTACAAAAGAAGGGGTAGATAATGGGCCAGAGTTAAGGGACAAGGGCATATATGGTAGGGAGGTGGACACCAGTCCTTTTACAAAGGAGAAAGTCCTCAAGGTACTAGCACAATTAAAAGTAGACAAGGTTAAGGGGACATGTTGGGTGCACCCCAGGATACTGAGGGAGCTCAAAGGGGGGTTGGCTGCACCTCTGACAACTCTGTTCAACTTATCATTAGAAACAGGGAGGTTTTGAGGGACTGGAGGAGGGCAAATGTGGTCCAACTTCACAAAAATGGGAACGGGGAGGAGGCAGGAAATTACAGACCTATCAGCCTGACTTTGGTAGTGGGCAAAGTAATGGAAACACTGCTGAAAGAAAGAACAGGATACCTTGTAACCAGTGGATTACAGGATCCGAGGCAACATGGTTTCATGGGGGGAGGTCTTGCCAGACAAACCTGATTGAGTTCTTTGACTGGGCGACCAGGGTAATGGATTAGAGAGGAATGGTAGATGTGGTCTATGTGCATTTCAGTAAGGCCTTCAACACCCTTCCATGTAGAAGGCTGGTGAACAAGCTGGCCTGTCTGGGAGTGGGTCAAAAAACTGTAAACTGGGCAAGAAGTTGGTTAAGCTACAGGAGTCGGAGGGTGGTGGTAAATGGTGTTCACTCTGGAAAAGGTGAGGGGACCAGCGAGGTGCCTCAGGGTCAGTACTTGGCTTGGTCCTCTTCATTGTCTTTATTAGTAACATTGTGGAAGGGCTAGAAGGGAAAGTATGCCTGTTCATGTATGACATAACAATTTGCAACAAAGCAGCCAAACCGGGGGGGGGGGGAGTTATTTGGGAAAGTTGGAAGAATGCTCAAGGGTTTGGCACCTGAGTGTCAATGCAAAAAAGTGCAAAATCATGCCCTTGGGGGTTATCCAGTGAGTATAGTGACTGGATACGAGCAGTCGTCAAACTAGGGACTCATATTCAGCGCTATCCCCGTGAGCTACCCTGCAAGGGTAGTGACCCTACGCAAAAGCAAGCATAGGTAAGGGCGACCAGAAGGGGGGGGATAGTGAGGGGAAGGGCAGGGATAGGGAAGGGGTTTGTAGGGTAGTGGTGAGCCTGCTGCTGCCGAGCTAGCCATGTGGTGTGGTGGTGAGGGTGGCTAGCTCTGGCGCTGCAGGTACTGGGTCTGGGGACCGGGAGACACTATTTGCAGTTGCTGCGGCTACTTTAATTTTTAATGCCACAGCGAGGTTTCGACCCCCATTGCCACCCTCTGGAGTTAGGAATCTATAGTCAGGGCCACCCCCCCCCAAAAAAAAAAACACTTAATGTTGTTGCTGGATATCTTCTGTCTGGCATGTGTAAATTGCCGATTTGCTTTTTGGCAATATACACTTGCCATAATAGTGATTGCTGTTTCGTGATCGCTATTATGACATGGAACCCCCTTGGGGCACAAAAACCCAGGTGGGGCTATGCACCAATTGGGAGGGGAAGTACTGCAGTTACGAAACAGGAAAGGGACCTGGAGTACTGATTTCTGATGACCTGAAGGTAGTCAGGTAGTGGGATAAGGCAGTGGAGAAGGCTAGCAGGATGCTTGGGTGCATAGAGAGAGGTATCATCAGTAGGAAGAAGGAGGTAATATTACCCATGTACAGATAACCGGTAAGATCCCACCTCTACTGCTGTGTCCAGTTCTGGAGGCCCCACCTGTGGAAAGACACTGATATTTTGGAGGTGGTACAAAAGAGGTCTACCAAAGTGGTGCAGGGCCTGCATCAAAAGCCCTACAAGGAGTGACTCAAGGAACTGAATATGTACTCTCTGGAGGGGAGTAGGGAAAGGGGATATGATAGAAACATTAAAATACCTAACAGGTATTAATAAGGTACAAAAAGGTAGCATTTTCTATAGAAAAAGAAGGTGAAGGACAGAGGGTCACGCTATGAAGTTTGTGGGGGGTCAGAGGAAATGTGAGGAAATACTTCTTCATGGAGAGGCGGTGGAAACCTGGAACAGCCTTGTAGCAGAGGTGGTGGGTGCCAAAACGGTGACAGGATTCAAGCATGCTTGGGACAGATACAAGGGACCTTGATAGTAAGGCAAGGGGAGGAGACGACTGGAGATTGAGTAGGGTCTGCAGTGGCATAGTAGGCAGGGAAAACTGGGTAAACTAGGTAGGCAGACCAAGAGGTCCTTATCTGCCGACAACTTCTGTGTTTCTGTGTTTGATGTTTTTCTGAGCTCTGTGCAAGTGCAATGCTGTAATCTGTTCCAGTTTCTATTTACTGGTTAGGAAAGGTGGTGGAAGAATGTGACTTCTCCAGCAGTGCCATTAACAGTTGATGTTTTATCTTAATTAGATATTCAGTTTTTCTTTTCTGGACTGACATGCTACCATACTAGCTGATGAAATGCGTTTCAGGGACAATATGTTGGTAGACACTGTTATGAAAGGTCCAGTGTACTGCTACAATAGCTTATCCTTTTCCAAGGACTTTGTGGACAATATTGCTAAGACAGTTAAAGAGCTAGTGTACTGCCTGGAATGAATAATAATTTTCATATCACTTCCTATATCTGAAGCTTTTTTTTATTTTCTGTTTGCTAATTAGAAGATTTTCTACCTGGCAGTGTTGAGCTGATGTGTGGAGCAGCACTCTGGAGGGTAAAAAAGGTGAGTTCTGTCCCTCCCACTACATTGTCAGAAATGTGACCAAACACCTTGAGGCACTATAACCTTTGCAACCTGAGCAGTGACTTTCAGAAGTTACCAATCAAAATGCAGGAAATTGTGACTTCACTAGAAACCAAGAAGAGCCAGTCCCTGCTGCTTCATGTAAAAGAGAATAATCTGGCAGTGAGAAATGGTTCTCATTGGTTACTGGTGATGTCACAGTCAGTGTGGACTCAGTGTTGATGTAGTGGGAAGAACAGAACTGACTTTGTTTAGTTCAAGTTCAAGTTTATTGCAGGAAAACTCCATTGAGCAAGCTCATTCACAAGGAGGTCCTGTGACATAAACACTTAAAGTACAAACACAGATAGGTAATAACAGTATATACATGAAATACACGTTACATGATACAGGCTGGATATACATACAAGGGTACCACATAGGGTGACCGCAGGTGGTATACATTGATATGAGACAGGGAAGCGACTTATAGGTCGCATACTGATAAATGAAACATGATGACTGGTGTGATTTGATTTAATCAAATCAAATATACAGTATTTTGGCAGCTAGAACAAACAACAGTCTACAGCTGATATGGGAGGGAGGAGAGATTTGATAGAGTAGCAGTGGAGCGTAAGCAAAGATAAAGCCAGGAGTAGAAGGGGAAGGGAAAGCAGTTAATATGACAAATCAATTATACCTTACCAGTGGATAAATATGGCCTATAGAGTGCTGCTCCACACATCACTCCAGTCCTGCCAGGTGGAAAATTTCGTAATTAGCAAACAGAAAAGAAAAAATATTTGAGATCTAAGAAGTGATAGCTGACTAAATCTGACAAATTGCAAGTTTTCTGGGCAGTACTTTAACTATCCAAAGATTACCCCTCAATATGTGGTATCAGCTTGATGCTTGAAATGTTTACTAATGTTCACAGTGTTTAATTTGATGAATTATAGCAGCTGTATACTATGTTTTTATTTGGTAATGTTTAATAAAGGTTAAAAAAAAACAGTGTAACAAGAGGGACGCCAGTATCCTTAACTTTAATAAAGCAGATTGGAATGGTATTAAAAGAGAATTGAGCTCATGGAATTATCTCAAAATAATGTACCCACTGGACGCATATTTATCTTAGGATATTATCAGAAGCAAATAATTGTCAGAGGCAAGTATGTTCCACATAGAAAGAAATATTACGGAAGGGGGAATTCTTTATGGGTAAATAAAAAGGTAATTGGGGCAATTCAACAAAAAGAAAATACTGTACCGTCAAAGTCTAGACCTTATAGATCAAATTAGATACAAGGGCGCTGTAAAAAACAAAACAAAACAGTAAATGGAAAATAAGGAAAGAAAAGAGGAAACCAGCTGGCTGGGTCTCTCAGGGATTTATGTATGGCTGGGGGGGGGTTCAGCCTCATGGTTCCAACCACCCAGCCATACAATAATCCCTGAGAGAGCCACGCTCAGGAGTGGGTTAATCCTCTTGTAACATGGGGAAGAGAAAGGGTTCAGCACTCTCTTTATATGTTTCTTTTCCTCATGTTACATTTGAGTAAAAGTAATTTTAAAGTGCAAAATTATAAAGGTTCCAGGAGGATATTGAGGTTCCTACCATGTGGGAGAAAGGAGATTGCACCAGACTGGAGAAACTACATTTTAAAGTGGAAGTCTCCTATAGTTTCACACTCATATTTTTCCAACTCCTTATGTGTAACTGTTGTGTGCCTTCTCCAGTTGCCAGCAGTACTATTGCTGTCCAAATCTAGATTATAAATAAAAATATACATCCCCCAGAAGTTATCAATGTGTTTGTCCTCCATTTTACCATCAGTGCTGCTGGATGTTGTCATCAGAGCAACAGATAATGGTGCTGCACTAAATGCTGTTCCACCAGTAAACAGAACCCATAATGTTTGGTTCCCAACTTGAGTAATGGAGGAACCCTTTAAGTGTTTTGCACATCCTGAAGTGCAGGTCCAATAGGGACTAGGACCATATGAGTGTGATGCAGCACTGATTTGACATGTATATACAGTATGCCTATAAGGAAGTGCCTGTATGTGTTGTGTTAATGTTTATGTTAACAAAAACAGTTTACCCAATAAATGATTCTGGGTACAACAAGAGTCTTAAGTGGTATTATATAGCTGTTGTATTATGTTCGGTATGTGTTAGCATCCTCTGTTTTGATTGACACCAGCAGTGAGACACAATGTTGCAAAAATGCCTCTTTCCCTTTGTAACTAGGCAGTCAGTGATTGGATGGCTGATGCAAGGCAATAAAGAGTTCAGCTATAACAAGGAATAGGATGACATCAGCTGCAGCATATGGAAGAAGGATAATCTAGTGGTTAAAGCACAGGCACAAGAACTGGGAAACTGTAGTTCAAATCCTACTAAAGTTCCTTACTCGCTAACCTCCTTGGGAACTGTGATGGCCCCTCAGGTCCATGACTTTAAAAGTGCCCCCATTCCCATTATAAATTATTAGCAGTGATGTGAGAGCTACAGCACTTCACTTTGAAGGTACTGAAAGCATGCTGTGGCACCCCCCCCCCTTTTGCAATGCCAGCATTTGAAGTAAGATGTCCCTCACAAATCAGATGCTACACTTCAGCTGTTGTAGGTAAAGAAACTAATCAGTCTCAGTGTTTGTAGTGCTCTGTATTTGCTTAGCTCATTCCTCCCATGTCATATGCATTCTAGCTTGGTATTTCCAGTCAGAAACCCAGATGTAAGGAGCATTTGAAATGTAAAACAATACACTTTATAAAGTAAGTGATCTAGCTCTCCACTTTCAGGCTGCTGAAAGGGGGGTGTATAATTTGTGCAAAGGAGGAATTTAGTCTTGTGTGATCCTTTGGGAAACTGCTCAGGCCTACCTTGTAAATGAATCTTCTCAAGGGTGTTCACCTGGTGCAGTGCTGATTGACTGTTTGATTGTCTGATTGATTGACTCATTCTTTCTACTGCACTCTACAACATGTTGCAACTGTCTCACAGAGAGAAATGAGCAGTACAAAGAACAGATTGTTTCCTGTGAATGAAATACTATTAGATGTATTATTTGCTCTACACATGCAATATTAAGGCTACAAGTACTACTCCCTGTGTGAGTTGCATGACAGAACTGTCTAAAGCCATTGCAAACTTAAACTAAAATCAGGATCGACAGCATTGATGCTGTTAAGTGTTCTTCTGCACTGTTGCTGCAGTGACATCAGGGAATGGGGCTGTATTACAAGTGATCCATTTGCATGTAAATGGAGGCTTGATTGACATTTCACTACCTTGTGTCAGAGCCTCAAACTCTAGATATATGTTGCAACAGCAGAAATAACTGATCTCTTATTGACATATGTACAGTAACTGATGTAATGTATAACATACATCAGACATAGCCACATCAGAAATATACAGTAGTCTTCTCCTTTAACTTTTTTATATTGTGGCTGCAATGGTGAACAATTATTGATTACATGCAGATGTGATCAGCATTTCAGAATATATGCTCATTTTGACTTTGTTTTGTAAACTGTGGAATCGTCTCCGTTTTTCTGCTATGTTTGATGTTTGGGATTTGGCTGCTGTGTTTTATGAGAAATGCATATATTTAAATAAAGAGGAGATTTGCGCTCTGGTAGTTGTTGCTGCAATTCCCTTGCCGACCTACAGATGGTAGTACACTGAGGCCTACATCTTTTTTTTAATCTTTGGATTTTTGAATAACTTTGCCGTCTTTCAACTGATTTACATGACATTTAGAAAGCACACCCTCTTTGTCAGGAACTCTTGATCCTGTAAATCCCATGTAGATCACTTTGGGGAGGCAAAGTTTGTGGACACAGAACTCATCATGCATTATTAGTGGTCAGTGCACACATGCATCAGTGGTTCATCCTCACCTCAGAGGACGTACGAACATATGAAATTGCCAGCAGATACAGGTCATTTGGTCTATCTTGTTTGCTTGAGTGTTCAGCACTTCAGTCCATTAGACGGCAGCTGCCCCCCCCATATGCCCTTCCCCCCATCTCATGCCCCTCCCAGTTTGTACCCTCCCCTTGAATATGTTCTACCCTCTCTTGAAGCCCCCAACACTCTGCAGCGATACAACTTCCTTTGGCAGAGCGTTCCACCCTGCCACCACGCTTTCTGCAAAATAGTGCCTCCTCAGTTCCCTCTTGAACCTGCCCCCTTCCAGCTTCATAGTGTCCCCTGGTTTCCCTTCCACCCTTCAGACTGAACATACACCTGGTGTCTACTCTGTTTAAACCCTTCAGGTACTTGAAGGTCTCAATCATATCCCATCTGTCCCTTCTTTCCTCCAGGGTATACATATTGAGCTCTCTCAGTCTCTCCTCATATGGTCTGTCTTCCAACCCCAGGAACATTTCTGTTGTCCTGCGCTGTATCCCCTCTATTAGTTTGATGTTCCTTTTTAAGTAGGAGTGCCAGAATTGCATGCAGTACTCTAGGTGCGGTCTCACCAGGGACCTGTACAGGGAAAAGATGACCTCCCCACTCCTAGAAGTAGTCTCCCTTGCTATGCACCCTAGCATCCTGTTTGCCTTCACTGCTGCCTTCCTGCACTGAGCAGAGTGGTTCATCCCTCCAGTTGCCAGTGCTCTCAGATCCTTCTTTTCCTTGGATTTTAATGGGACACCCTCCAGTCAATAATTGTGTCCTGGGTTCTCGCCTCCTAAATACATCACTTTGCACTTCTTGGCATTGAAATTAAGCTGCCAAGTGTGAGACCATTCCTCCAGTTTTGCCAAATCCTCCTGAAGTACTTTTGCTCCCTACCCCCCATCTACCTCGGCACAAATCTTTGTGTCATCCACGAAGAGACTGATCTTGCTCTTAATCCCTACTGCAGTGTCGGCTATGAAAATGTTAAACAGAACTGGTCCCAGCACCGAGCCCTGTGGTACACCACTTGTTACTGCCCTGGGTTCAGATGCCTTCCCCCAACTACTACCTTTTGCTATCTACCCTGCAGCCAGCTCTCGACCCATCTGACCAGTTTCCTCCCTGCTCCCAGACTCTTCAACTTGCAGGTCAGCTTACTGTGTGGCACCGAGTCAAAGACCTTGCTGAAATCCAGGTAGAGGATGTCCACCGCATGTCCTCTGTCCAGTGCCCTAGGACACAGAACTCATGCATTATTAGTGGTCAGTGCACACATCCATCAGTGATTCATTCTCACCTCAGAGGGCACAGAACTGGGGCATTATTACTGGACAGTGCACACATCCATCAGTGATTTATCCTTACTTCAGAGAGCACAGAACTCAGGCATTATTAGTGGACAGTGCGCAGAACTCAGGCATTATTAGTGGACAGTGCACAGAAATCAGGCATTATTAGTGGTCAGTGCACACATCCATCAGTGATTCATCCTTACTTCAGAGAGCACAGAACTCATGCATTATTAGTGGACAGTGCAGACATCCATCAGTGATTCATCCTTACTTCAGAGAGCACAGAACTCAGGCATTATTAGTGGACAGTGCACAGAACTCAGGCATTATTAGTGGACAGTGCACATATCCATCAGTGGTTCAAGTTGTTGCTGCAATTCCATTGCCGACCTAGACACGGTAGTACACTGAGGCCTACATCTCTTTTATCTGTGACTTTTACACCCAGCATTGCACATTAATAACTTTGCCCCCTTTCAACTGATTTACATGAAATTTAGAAAGCACAGCCTCTGTGTCAGGAACTCTTGATCCTGTACATTCCATGTAGATTGGCTGAGGGGAAGCAACGTTAAAGAGGTGCAAAGAAATGCAAAAGTCTCAGTTTTTAAAATGTTAAGCCTTTTTTTGCCACCTGTTAACTAAAAAAAATAGGAGATTTTGAAACCTGAAGCTTTCGGGTTTGATAAACATTGGTCCAAGATGTGTGCTTTTGTAGTTTTTAGGTTCTACTGTTTTTTTAAATATTTAATAAAAGACTTGGGGGCAATGTGGAAAATCATATGTGGCATACATTACGTGTAGTTACTGAAAGGTAATGTGTTTCTGAGCCAATAGACCAAGTAAAATGAACAAACAAAAAAAAATTACATAGTCATGTAGATGTTTTCAAGCTATTTGTGACAGAACTACAAGAAATTTCACTTAAGCGTATCTATTCTCGTTTGACAGCCATCTGTTGGTCGACTATGAATTGCAGGCTGACTGTTTTGGGACAGGAAACTAACATGGGGAACAGAAATGTGGGTGCACTTTACCACTGATTAATTCTCAGGCAACCACACATTACTTGAGAATTAATCAACGGTCCCCTGATGCTGTCGGACCAGTTCTGCGCAACCCTTTCTCTTCTCCATGTTACAACCCACAAAAGGGAAGTGAACAACATACTGGTCCATTAAGTATGCGATAAGACACGACAGGGTGTGCATGGAACGTATTTTACCACATGGCTAGGGGCGTAATAAGGCACAAGGCCTTGGCCGAGTGCCTTTAGCCCCTGGCGTGCAGTAAAATATGTTACATGCAAACCTGAAGTGTATTATTGCACTTATAAAATGGGCATTATTTTTTTAACTTCATACAGTAAGAAAATTCATGTTTATATACAGAAAAATGAGTATCTTATATTAAGTTATGCTAAAATAGTCCCTCCGCTAACTGCATAATTGAATTGCTTATTAATATGTGTAACCTCATTTGCATATTGGTTTCAGTAATCGATGTCTGCTGGAGCAGTGTTGCCAAACAAAACTTCTCACTGCAGTCCATCTAATTAAAGAAAAAATGTGAGCTGATTTAGATTTAAAAGTTATGCTTTTCGCAAACGGAAATGGTAGCACAGTCAGCAGTGAAGATGGAGGAATGAGTCGTATTTTGACAGCAGTATAGTGATCGGCAAACTCGCTTTTCTACCCACTTACATCCAGGCAAGTGTGCGGTGTGGGAAACAAAATAAAAACAAATAAATAGTTTCCTTACCCATATCAGGGCTTAAGTGTGACGATGTGCCAAGTGAGCGAGCGACTGGTGGGTGGGGAGATTAACGGGGAGACCAGGAGCACAGGAGAAGAAATGCGACTGGCAGCAGCAGAAATGAAGGATTAAATGACGTGATTGGCAGCTGCAGAAAATAAACATTAAAGGACATTTCACTGGCAGCTAACACCAGGGGGGAGGGGAGAGATAAACATTGTCATTTTGGTTGTTCTGCCATACTAAAATGCCTGGTTTTCTCTCACAGTCTGTAAAGAAAAGATGGCTGACAGTCAAAATGCCAATGTTCTATGGCACAAGAATCCTGGCCTTTTCACTGCCAGCTCTTTTTTTTTTTTTTTTTTGTACCCATGCATGGAACAGATTTTATGCATGGACAGCTTGGGTTGTGATTGGATGATTCTGGCTACCCATTTTATAAAATTGGATTTATTTATTTTATTTATTTAAAATTTGGTGACCGGGTAGGCCCACTGAGCCCTGAAGGTCCCTTTTTCAGGGGAGACCCGGGATAACAATACATATTTTCAAATGGAGAAAGACTTAGGTTACAGAGTAGTTTCAGGTGTGTGAGCAGGTTAACAAAGTAATTACAGAAGAGAAGTAGCTAGCAGAGGCATTCAGCATCTGTTCTGCATCAGTGTACAAGGGGTTTACTGTGGTTTATTTATTTACTTTTGTTTACCAGGTAAACGCAATGAGCCAAAGGCTCAATCTGTCTTCGAGGGTGGAGCTCTTGCTGCAGGTAATACCATTAGGACTGAAGCTGGCAGGCATCAGGACCCCACGGAAAACTTTTAGCTAGCAGTCTGAGGCAGCGAATCACCCCCGATGTCGGCTATGTCCGACATCAGATGTGGTATAAAGGGGGTGGCCCCTGGTGCCATCTCAGTTCTTTTCCTCGCCGTCAACCCGCGTAATCTGGCTCCTCGGAAGCCTTCCTTTGCAGTCGACAGCCGTCAAATGTCAGAAGTTCTTAGTTCTTCAAAAAACCTTTCAAACATTTCCTCATGTATGTCATTGCCCATCCCACCGCAGCGAAAGTCAAAATGTGTGTGCTGGAAGCAGATCCCGGACAAAGATTGCCACACAGCCTGCCTCTTCTGCCTAGGCCTGGAACACCAGCCGATGCCTGCACACATTGCCAAAAGTTCAACCAGAAGACACGTGCCAGAAGGGCCAACACACTCAAGACCTTCTTACTAGAAAAGAAGCTTGCGGCCATGCAGCAAGAATCATGAGCCAGCTCATCCTTTCCCGCCAGGGATTCCCCACCCAAAGATAGGTCATCGGGGGGGAGCTTCACCACAGGGATAAGGATTGGGCCGGGTTTGAATCCTGCCCTAAGTCACTAACCAAGCAGGCCTCGTCTTCCTTGTCCTCCAGCCAGAGGTCCGGTTCAGTTCTGACCCAGCCGTCCGAACCTTCCTGCACATCTGAGTCCGTGCCTGCCTCCTCTCAGGGCAGACATTGGGAGTTGGCCTCGTCGAGACACCATCACTCTTCCCTGGCTCATCAACCCCTAAAAACCTCTGGGTCAACCCAGGAAAGCCTGTCCAGGGCTCAGGACAGGCCCAGCTCTTCTGATAAGCGCACACGCTTGTAAGAACCCTCAGGTAGGCAGGAGGTTGCCCGGGCTTGGACGCCTCACCCTCTGGCTAAGGTGTGCCCTCCTCCAGATCAGCTCAAGCCTAGCCGGTTGCCTACTCCATTGACCCTCTTCCCGATGCCTGACACGGGGCGGTCGCTGGATGAAGACCAGCCGTCCACCCTTCCTCTGAGGGACCAGATGCCTGACAAAGCCACACCAGATGCCAGACTAACAGACGAGGGTGTTGCCGGTCATCCACCTACTGACGCCGGGATCTGGACCCGATGCCTGCCGAGTCAGACTCCTGCACCTAAAGACCTGCCACTCAGACCTGGCACCGGCACCTGTGGTCATCCCAGTAGTGGATATCAGGAGTCTGTTTACTACATGGTGGAATACAGTGAAAGGGGATCTTCTGTATAGACCCCCAGACACTGTCCCTCCTCCACCACCCGTGGGGTCCCCATCCCACCCCAGAGCCCTGGGGGGTTGAGGGTGAGCACCCACGCCTGGATCCTAAGGGGAAGAGAAGGAAACGATTTCTTCCCCTCCTGTCACATCCTCCTCAGATGAGGGCAACATGGATTCAGAGCCCTACTGTGACAGGGAATTTTGTCCCCCCTCCCCAGGACCTAAAGATTCCTCATGGTCCCTCCTGGATGATCCCTCATTTCTGGACATTATGAGGCACATCCAGACTGTATACGAGTGGGATACGGAGGACCTGAACCCAGAGCGCAAGCGCCTGGCCAGGTTCCTCGGAGAGAAGGAACCCAAACCTTTGGTGATTCCACCGTTTGTGGAACCATTTCAGGACGTGTAACGTGTCACCTGGCGTATGCCGTCTTCCATACCGGCAGTCCCTCGGAAGGTTGACAGGGTTTATAAGCCTCCGAAGTTTGAACCCTTTCTGGCCGAGCAACCAAAGGCCAATTTGTTGGTCCTCATGGCCGCCCATGGCAGGGGTTCCCAGCCAAATCACTTGAGTTCACAACCTCCGGATCCCGTCTCTGAAAAGTTAGACAGTTGGAGCCAAAAAGTCTTCTCCTCAGCCACTAGGGCCATCGGGTCTTTGAACTTCATGGGCTACATAATTACCTACCAGCAGTTGCTGTGGAGGAAGACAGTGGGCCTCGTCGAAGCTATGCCTGACTCTGTCTCGAAACAAGAAATTCTGGCGTGTACCCAGTCAGGATTAGATGTTGACAAACACACCCTTAGGTGTTCTAACGATGCCATGGATATGGCCTCCAGAGCAGCCGCCTTGGGGGTCTGCATGAGAAGGCAGTCATGGCTTAGGCTCACGGGTTTCCAACCGGACCTACAAGATTCTGTTATGGATTCCCCCTTTCAGGGTCCCGTTCTGTTCAGCCCGGAAGTTGAACTAATAAACATAGAAACATAGAATTTGATGGCAGATAAGGACCGCTTGGCCCACCCAGTCTGCCCATTTCCCCATCTAATGGATAAGCTGTAGATCTTAGTTAACCAGCAGTCTACTTCTTTCTACCCCCACCCCCTAGAATTGCCTTATGACTGTCCCATGCATGCTTGGATTCAACCACTGTTTTTGACTCCACAACCTCCTCTGGAAGGCCGTTCCATGCATCCACAACCCTCTCTGTGAAAAAATACTTCCTTACATTACCTCTGAGCCACCCCATCTTCAAATTGTGCCCCCTTGTTCTTGCACACCTCTTTTTTTGAAAGATGCAACCCTCTTGGACTTTGTTGATTCCTTTGAGGTACTTGAAAGTTTCTATCATGTCCCCCCCTCCCTCCTTTCCTCGAGGCTGTACATATTAAGCTCTTTTAGTCTCTCTTCATATGTCTTCTGATGCAGACCCTGCACCATTTTAGTTGCCCTCCTCTGGACAGCTTCCATCCTGTCTATGTCTTTGCGGAGATTGGGTCTCCAGAACTGCACGCAGTACTCCAGATGGGGTCTCGCCAGCTGTCTGTATAGAGGGATAACAACTTCCTGTTTTCTACTGGTGATGCCTGTCCCTATGCATCCCAGTATTCCCCCAGCCCTCCTTACTGCCCTCTCACATTGCTTGCCCACCTTTAAGTCATCTGATATGACTACCCCCAGGTCCCTTTCCATTTTTGTTGTTGTTAGTATCTCACCCTCCATTGTGTACTCTTCCCCTGGGTTTTTGTTTCCCAGGTGCATTACCTGCACTTCTTAGCATTGAATCTAAGCTGCCATACATTTGACCATTCCTCTAACCTTGCCAAGTCCCTTCTCATCCTTTCCACCCCACCTTGTGCATCAACTCTGTTGCAGAATCTTTGTGTCATCTGCAAAGAGACATATCTTTTCCTTCAGTCCCTCTGCAATGTAGCTTATAAAGACATTGAAGAGGACCGATCTAATACTGAACCCTGCAGTCCCCACTAGTAACCCCCTTTCTTCTAGAGTGGACTCCATTTACTATTACACCTCGGTGTCCTATTCTCCAGCCAATTCTTTACCCAGGCTGTCATCTTGGGACCCACTCCCAGGCTGGCTAACTTGTATATTAATCTTTTGTGTGGGACTGTGTCAAATGCCTTGCTAAAGTTTAGGTAGGCCATGTCCACAGCCCCTCCCTGATCTACTACTTTGGTCACCCAGTCAAAAAAATCTGTTAGATCCATCTGGCATGACCTTCCCGCTGTGAATCCATGCTGCCTTGGGTCCTGTGCCCCTCTGGCCTCTAGGTACTCGACAGTTCTTTCCTTCAGAAGTGATTCCATCATTTTCCCTATCACTGAGGTTAAACTAACAGGTCTGTAGTTTTCTGCTTCTGCCCTGCTCTCACTTTTGTGAAGGGGAATCACATCTGCCCTCCTCCAGTCCTCAGGTACCACCCCATCCTCCCATGATTTGTTAAAGAGGGTAAAAATGGTCAAGCAACTTCAGTAGTCAGGAAAAGTTGTGGCTGATGTGCACCGCATGTATAAATCTCAGCTTCAGGATCCCTGTCATTGCCCTTTTCGCAAAGGACAAGGGCAGGGATGGGAGTAAACAGTCCCATGGTGAGAGGTTCAAGAGGCGGGGTCACCCTACCCCTCAAGGTTCCCAGGGCCTCAAGCAGCCCCAAACTCCCAAGATCCAGGGCCCCTCCACCCCCTCAGCCTGACTCCTTCTGCCCCCTCCTCCTTCAGGTACAGGCAGAGCGAGAAGTTGGGGCCGAGTATGCACTGTACCCACTCGAATGGTCCGGGTATCACTGCAGACCAGTGGGTACTGGATAGCATTCGAAAAGGGTACATGAAAGAGTTCACCTCTATCCTGGGACAACTCCCCGACCCCTTGTCCACGGAACACAGTCTCCTTCTAGAAGTGGAGATTCAACAGCTCCTAGAAAAAGATCCATCCAAAAGGTTCCACAGGCCCAGAAGGGAAAGGGTTATTACTCCCGTTACTTCCTGGTCCTGAAGAAAACGGGAGACCTTCGTCCCATTCTGAATCTGAGCCAGCTTAATCTCTCTGTAAAATACCAGAGGTTTCAGGTGGTCACTCTGGCAGGTCTCTTCCCCTTACTCCAGCAAGGGGACTGGTTGTGCTCCCTAGATATGCAGGACGCCTGCAAGCATATCTAGGTCCTGAAATCTCACAGAAGGTTTCTGCACTTCAGCTTGCAGGATGAGCACTACCAATTCAAGATACACCCCTTTGGCCTTTCTTCTGCCCACAGGATTTTCAAGTGTCTAGTGGTGGTAGCTGTGGCCCTCTGAAGGAGAGGCCTCTTCGTCTACCCTTAGCTGGCCGATTGGCTCCTCTCCGCTCGGTCAGAGGAGGAGCTTCTGTTCGCCTTGCGAGAGACAAAGGCTTTATTTTCCTCCCTGGGGATCACAGTAAACCGACCAAAATCACACCCTTGGCCATCCCAAAGGCTGCAATTCATAGGGGCTATTCTGGACACGGGGCAGGGCAAAGCCTTTCTACCACCAGACAGGGCAGACTGCCCTCAAGATTTGGCCAGCAGGCTCCAGAAGGCTCCCGCTGCCCCTGTCTGGGTTGTACTACAGTTTCTAGGCCATATGGCAGCTGCCATAGCCACAGCACCCTTAGCCAGACTACATATGAGGACCCTCCAATAGCATCTCAGGGTCCAATGGGATCAGTCAGTGGACGATCTGGATCTCCAAATCTGGATGTCTTGGGCAGCACACGGTTCCCTCAAATGGTGGCTCCGTCACAACAGTCTAGCGGGAGGAGTTCCATTCTGAAGACCCACCCCTCTCCAGACTTTAACCACAGATGCCTCTCTGTCCAGTTGGAGGGCTCATTTAGGGGATCACAGGACTGGGTGGTCTTGGTCTGCCATAGAGAGCTCTCTACATATAAACATTCTGGAAATGAGAGCCGTGCTGAATGCACTTATCACATTCAGAGACCAACTCTCAATGGGTCCTCTCCTGGTGCAGACAGACAACACACCAGTGGTCTTCTACATCAACAGACAAGGGGGGACTCATTTATACCCCCTTTGCAGGGAGGCCATGAGAGTGTGGGATTGGGCAGTAGAACACCACCTGGATCTAATCGTAGGTCATCTGCCTGGGGTTCAGAACGTTCTTGCCGACGGCCTCAGCTGCTCTACCTCTCTGAATCATGAGTGGGAACTGCTCCAAGAAGTCACAAATGACCTGTTCGTTCACTGAGCCATCCAGAGTTGGACCTCTTTGCATCCCCATGCAATGCCAAACTGTGAAATTTTTGCTTGTTTGTTCCGGGGCCTGGTGTTTTTTGGTGAGACATATTGTCCTTCTCTTGAACAGGGAAGTTTCTGTACGCCTTCCCTCCTTTTCCCCTCATTTAGAGAGTACTGCTCAAATTGCAGTCAGAAGGAGCCAGAATGATTCTGGTGGCTCCTCTTTGACCTCATCAGATCTGGTATCTGTTGCTTCAGCAACTGTCACTGGGGCCTCCAGTTCAGTTGCCACTCTCCACCCACTTGCTCTCACAAGAGCAGGAGACACTTGTCCATCCTGCTCTTCACTCTCTTCACCTGCACACATGGCTCCTGCAGTCCTAGCGGAAGAGGGATTAGGAGTGTCAAGCAGGGTGGCTGAGATTTTGGTTGCAGCGAGGAAGCCTTCTACCAGGGCCACCTACGCCCTGAAATGGAAACGCTTCTGTCTGTGGGCAACGGCCCATGCCCTAGATCCCCTGGGTTGCCCGGCTAGGCACATGCTAGAATATCTCTGTCACCTTCTGGATTTAGGACTGAGCTACTCATCCATTAAGATGCACATGAGGTTTCTGCATATCATGATCCTATCGGAGATAAAACTCTGGCACAGCTCAACGTCTGTAAGACATTTCTATAAGGGGATCTTACATATCAGACCTCCCAGGAGAGACATCGTTCCTCCTTGGGACTTGCTTTTCATCCTGGAGAACTCACCTTTCCTCCCTTCGAGCCAACAGCCTCTTGCGAGCTACGCTTCCTCTCATGGAAGACCCTCCTTTTGGTAGCCAATACCACCGCTCGAAGGGTTTCCAAGCTCCAGGCCATGATGTGTAAGGAACCTTACATAGTTTTCCACAGGGACAGAGTGACCCTGCACATGAACCGTAAGTTCATGCCGAAGGTGGCGTCCATGCTGACTCTTAGCCAGGACATAAACCTTCCGGTTTATTATCCAGAATTTGTTAACCAAGGTGAAGCGCTGTTGCACACCTTGGATGTTCATAGAATCTTGGGGTATTATCGCCACAGGAATCACTCCTCCAGACAGTCTGACCAGTTGTTCATCTCATTCGCCAAGCGAATGTTAGGGGCTTCTGTTTCAAAACAGTCACTAGCCCGTTGGCTGGTGCAATGCATTACTTTCTGCTACCAGCATCATAACAAAACAGTTCCGGGAACAGTCAGGGGCCACTCTACCAGAGCAGTGGCCTCCTCCTTGCAGCACTTAAAAATGTCTCCTCTGCAGATATTTGTGCTGCAGCTACATGGAGTTCAGTCCACACTTTCATTAGACATTACAGCCTGGACATTGCATCCAGAAGGAGAGCAGGTTTTGGACTAGCAGTCCTGCAGGGCCTATTGTCTTAAATGCCTTTCTAATATGTTTCAGCTGTTTTTCAGTATCTCTTCCTACCGCCCTCAGACCTGGGCCTATCCTTGGGTACTGCTTGGGATGCAGTCCTAATGGTTTTACCTGCTGCAAGAGCTCCACCCTTGAAGACAGATAGTACATTTACGTAAGAACTTACCACAACAGTAGATCTTCAAGAGGAGCTCTTGCAGCAGGTGGCTTTCCCACCCACCATCCCCTAGGATAGTATTTTGGCTGTTATATCACCAGAACATGGTGGGGACTTCCTGCTCAGTTCTCCAGTTTGGTTTCTAGCTGGGTCTCCGGCAGGAGAACTGAGATGGTACCGGGGACCACATCCTTTATACCACGTCTAACGTCGGGCGTAGCCGATGTCTGGGGCGGCCCCCTGCCTCAGACTGCTAGCTACAAGTTTTCCGTGGGGTGCTGATGCCTCCTGGCTTTAGTACTAATGGTATTACCTGCTGCAAGAGCTCCTCTTAAGCTCAACTGTTACAGTAAGTTCTTACATAACTGTACTTTTTCATTCGTGACCCAGGACCATATAAATACAGACAAGATGTTACATGTAGTAAAAACTATTAACATAAATACAATATAAACACAGCCCAAAATAATTGCAACATAGTTGATAAAGAAAGTGTTTTGTTAGTTTAACTTTAAACGTTTGATGACTTATGTTACAAAAAGTAACCCAGGAAGCTCATTCCAATTTCTTGCTGCACTAAAGGAAAGAGATCGAGCTCCCATTTTAGTTTTAGTTTTTGGCAATGTAAAACTGCATGGATGGAAGAGCGTGGCAGAAAACCAAATGGAGACAATAGCATTGGCAACATTGCACCCCTTTCCTATAATTTAATCATATCTGGGGGGCGCGCATGAGTGGGGATGGGCATAATCTCGATGGGTGGGCAGAGTCACTGGAGGAACTCCGCAGTGCACTCCACTTGGGGGTGGGGAGGGAAGAGGACAGAAGATAAGTTTGGTGGGTGGAACAGCTTGGGGAAGGGGGATATGGCCCAACACATGCGGGAGGGAAGGCGGGGTGGGGGCAGCCATATGGCAACTGAGGAAACGAAAAAAAAAATAAAAGACGTGAGGTGGGAACTGAACCTGGGACGGCCGTAGGCACCCCTGCCATCTATAGCCCATTGCTCGATCCACATAGCCACAGTGAGAGCATGCTTCCCAGCTGTCATTGAGAAGGTGAAATGAGCCACAGGAATTTATTTATTTTATTTATTTGTAATATTGGAAGACCTTTGAGCGTGAGCTCTTTTACAAAGGTTCCACGTCAGGGTGGACAAATAATACAAGACACAAATACAGTAGTTACAGGGTTCAGCACATTAGGCAATTAAAGAACAGTACATGAGAATTATAGACAATCAGTGGAAAACAAAGCGATTGCAAGAGGATTCAGGCTATGTGTAGGATGGTACTCTGGGTAGCTCAGCCCTGGAGACCACCAGAATCCATTGATAGACTATAGTTGAGAAAGTGGGTGAGAGGGGTTTGGGGGGGGGCAGTACACAGAGCGGTAAAGAGGATTAATAGCTTACTAGTGCTCCTGACTAGGCTGGGATGAGGGCAGGTTTTTCTAGGTATCTTTGCTGGGTTTAACCAGAGGTGTTGGTTAGTCTTTCAAGTATGGCCTGAGAAACAGGTGCATTGTGAGCTAGACTTTAGGTGCTGTTTGATGCCTGTTTTGAACTGTGGCAGGCTGTGTGTTTGTATTTTCCGTGGGAGTTCATTTAGCCCGGAGGGGCTTGGTAGGAGAAAGTGCACTGCCCAAGTGAGGTTCGCCAGAATGGGGATGGACAGTGCTCCATTCTTCCTCCCTCTGGTGATGTGGGATGAGAGAGAGGCCTTGAGCAGGTTTTCTATGCAGGGTGAGGTTTTTCCGAGGAGTGCCTTCTTACCCACTAGACAGGTTTGGTATTTGAGCCTATCTTTTAGGTTAAGCCAGTTTGTATGCTCATATGGGGTGCAAGTGTGTAATGGTCTGCGCTCATGGTCAGGTGACTTGCCTTATTTAATGCAGTTTGGACCCTGCTGTGTGCAGTATCAGTGGGAGCTCCATAGACCACTAGCCCATAGTCTATTGTGGGGAGTATTGAGCTGGAGACTGAGATTTAGAGTGCTTCCGGAGTGAGGGATTTCTTATGTCTATAGAGGACCCCAATCTTTGTATTTACTGATCTGACAAGGGAGTCATTATGGTTCATATAAGTGAGAGAGTCATCAATGGTGACCCCTAGGTACTTAAACAATTGTACCTGCTCAATCTGCTCACCAGCGTTATTGGTGATTTCGAGGGGAGTGAGCCTGCATTTATTGTAGTAGGCTGGAATGAAGCATGGCCTTGGTTTTGTTGTAGTTCAGTAGCAGCTTTTGCCTACAGAACCAGTCCTCAAGTTTGTTGAAAGAGGTCTGTAGTTCTGTTTGTAGGGCAGCCTGGGAGGCGGTAGCACAGCATCGTCCACATGCAGGATGAGTTTGGTGTCACAGGCCATGGGTAATTCATTAACAAAGAGGCTGAAAAGCAAGGGACCTAGGATTAATCCTGGAGGAACTCCTAGGAGTACATCTCTGGAGCTGGATAATGTCTGCCCAATTTTGACTCACTGATTCCTTTGTGATAGGTAATCATTGAACCAATTTTGGGAGTGGCTCCAAACGCCCTGTCTTTGGAGCTGGAGTACAAGTAGAGGGTGGTTGACGGTGTCGAAGGCTTTAGTGAGGTCAATGAAGATGGACCCCACCAATTTGTTTTCATCCAGCGCCTTGTGCGCATAGTCAGAATATGCCAGCAGTGCAGTGGTGGTACTGTGTTTTTGCCGGAAACCATGTTGGTTTGGGCAGAGCAGATTGTACTTGTTGAGGTATTCTGTGAGTTGGTTTGCTACAATTTTTTTCTAGAGCTTTGGATAGTGGGGAGAGGATAGATATTGGCCTGTAGTTAGTTACCAGTGCCTTGTCTCCATTCTTGTGCACTGGAGTTCCCAGGGCTTGCTTCCATACTTCTGAGAATTGAGCTAGGGCCAAGGATTTTTTAAATAGCATTGTAATGGGTTTGATCAGAACATCAAGGGTCAGAGATAGTAACTTCATGTCTAGTCCATCACTCCCCAACCTAGTTTTTCCTAGGACTTTCCTGAACATTGTTTGGCCCTCCTTTGCCGTCACCTTCTTAAAGTAGAAAGCTGGGTGGTTAGTAGTGGTTAGGTTGGCGCAACCTTGGTCCTCCACCGGCAGAAGGTAGTCTGGGGGCAGTCCTGGGGACAGGTCAGTAAAGGCCTGGTTAAAGGCATCAGCAATGGCTAGTGGATCTGGGAGGGTGCGTTATTGATACTGAGCATTGTGGGATTCAGCTTCTGGTGTTTGCCAAGGGTGTTCTTGAGGTTGTTCCAACACCTCTTTCCATCTTCCCAAGCGTTGTTGAGCTGGGTCTTATGGAAGTTGGCCTTCGCGAGCCGGATAAGTTTAGTGCACTGATTTCTAGCGGTTTTGTAACGTTGTAGGTCTTGCTTACAACCTGAGTTTAAGGCCTTTGCCCAGAGGTAGTCCCTTCCTTTTAGGGGATAAAGGAGCTTACAATCCAGCCAGCCGTTCTCCGCTCCCTGAATTTTCTGTTTAGTGCGTGGAGCATAGATATTACAGATGGAGTTGAATCCCTCCGTGAAAAAGCTGAGTGCCTGGTCCAACGTAGGTGCCTTGTGTATCGGGGACCAGTTGTAGGCAGACAGAGCTGATTTGAGGGAACCAAGTTTGCCTTTTCGCAGGACCCTGCTTTCGATGAGACGTGGTGGGGTTTTGGCAATTTTAGTGGTCCAAAGAAAGGAGATTGGAGAGTGGTCACTCAACACGTCCGGGAGAACTCTGAATATCGCTTTTATGTCCGTGCTACATGTTCCCTGTGGCTATTTTCACAGCCATTATTTTCACTGTGCAGTTTTGTACCCCACGGTAAAATTCAAGCTGTCTTCACCGGATATTGCGTACAAGGACAAGTGCAGTTTATTAGATCAAACTTTGGAACAAGACCCAGGTTATCAATCCACAAGATATATTAACTGATGAAAATGAGCTAAGGGAATGGTAAGACCGTTAGATACTAACATAGCAATGGACCCAGTACAAATTTCTGCTAAATTACTTAAAATGACCATAAATGAAATATTTCATTCTCTACTCACAATTATGAACAAATCACTCTCATCTAGGGAGATCCCGAAAGACTGGAGGTGCACAAATGTCACTCCGATACACAAAAAGGGATGAGAAACTGATGTTGCAAATTACCTTTCCATTAGCATGACACTAGTCTGCAGTAAAATTGTAGAATCCTTACTAAAGGACAGGTTAGAACAACACATGATGATGCATGGAGTAAGACACTTCCCAACATGGATTTTGGAAGGGGAGAACCTGCATTAAAAATTTGTTTGCATTTTATGAAAATATCAGCAGATCACTGGACGTAGGGGTACCAACAGACATTCTGTTAGATTTCAGGAAAGCTTTTGACGTTGCACCACATAACGGTATCAGTATACTACACACCCTTGGGTAAAGTTATGGTTGTCAAACAGAACACAAATTGTGTATCAATGGGTTCCTCTCACAAGAACGCAAAGTGACGAGCGGGGTCCCCAGGGATCTGTACTTGGTTCTGTTCTGTTTCAAAGTTCTACATGTGACATCAAGGACAGTATAGAAAAATGGTGTGCCCACCATGTGGATGACGCAAAACTAGGAAACACTGCAACAACAGCAAACAGAGAAATATCAAAGTAAATTGCAAACTTTATGTGAACTGCAAATGGGCTTTGTAGCCTGTTACCTTAGAGCAGCGTTAGTCATTTTCACCACAAATAAATTGTAATTTATTTCAAAGTCCATTTCAGGAGGGAACGGATTGTAAATCCAGCCATACTGATGGCCAGCTGATCCCTTCCACTTCCCAATCCACTGCCCCGCCGCCCAGGCGTTTTATGATGTCTAACCAGGAAGAGCACAGGTACCGCCCATTGTAGTCTATGGGAGCCTTTTGCGTAATAGTTTTTTGTATATTAAAGTGATAGTTTATGTAAAAGAAAGCTACCACTCAACTAACAGAACCCCTACTAGTTGAGCGGTGGCTTTCAGTATTGTAATACATACAGTCGTGGCCAAAAATATTGGTGCCCTTGCCATTTTTTCTAATAATGCACCATTCCTTCCAGAAAATTGTTGAACTTAAAAAATATTTTGGTTTCCACATATGTATTTCTTTGGTTTGCAGTGGAATAAAACACAAAAAGCAAAAACATTTACTAAGTCTTAGCTTATTCCACACAGAAATCCTTAAATGGCCCGGACAAAATTATTGGCACCTTTTAGAAGCAGTTAGAAATAATTAGATTTCAAGCAGGTGATTCTCCTTCACTTTGGAATTGAACTCCCCTGTGGTGAGTTGCAGGTGCCTGCAATATAAAAATCACTCATTCAACCAGTTTGAATAGAGAAAAGGACTCATTCTCCTGTTTTGTGTCACTGTGTGTACCGCAATGAGCATGGAGAAAAGAAAGACAGCCAGAGAATTGTCTGAGGAGGTCAGACAGAAGATTGTAGACAAGCATGGACAATCTCAAGGCTATAAATCAATCTCCAGAGATCTTGTTGTTCCTCTTTCCACCGTACGTAATGTTATCAGGATGTTTAAGGCCCATGGCACTGTAGCCAACCTCCCTGGATGTGGCCGCAAGAGAAAACTTGATCGAAGATTACAGTACAGGATTGCTCGAATGGTGGAGAAAGCACCTCGATCAACTGCCAAACAGATTCAAGCTGACCTTCAGACACAAGGTACGACAGTTTCAACTCACACCATCCATCACCAACTCAATGAAAGGGGGTTATATGGTAGGAGGCCCAGGAGGACCCCACTGCTGAGAGAGAGACATAAGAAAGCCCGACTGGGGTTTGCCAAAACACACCTGAACAAGCCAAAGTCCTTCTGGGAGAATGTCCTGTGGACAGATGAGACCAAATTAGAGCTTTTTGGTAAAGCACATCATCTCTTTGTTTACAGAAAACAAAATGAAGCCTTCAAAGAAAAGAACACCTTCCCTACAGTCAAACATGGAGGAGGTTTAGTGATGTTTTGGGGTTGCTGTGCTGCCTCTGGCACTGGGTGCCTTGAATGTGTGCATGGCATCATGAAATCTGGAGATTACTGGGCCGTTTTGGAGTGCAATGTTGAACCCAGTGTCAGAAAGCTGGGTCTCTGTCGAAGGTCATGGGTCTTCCAGCAGGACAATGACCCCAAACATACTGGTGCTGGACTGTTCTGAAGTGGCCAGCAATGAGTCCAGATCTAAATCCCATTGAAAACCTGTGGAGAGATCTGAAAACAGCAGATGGGAGAAGGCACCCTTCAAATCTGGGAGAACTGGAGCAGTTTGCACAAGAAGAGTGGGCCAAACTGCCAGTAGAGAGGTGCAGGAAGCTCATCCATGGCTATAGGAAGCAGTTGATTGTAGTTATTTTGACCAAAGGCTGTGCTACCAAATATTAAGTCTAGGGTGTCAATAATTTTGTCAATGCCATTTCTTTTCATTTTCTGATTTAAAAGGATATATTAAATTCTGAATCAAAAACAAAGGTTCTGTAATATTAACAGAGAAATAAAGAATTATGGAGACCAAATACTGTACTGTTGTTAATTTCAACTTATGTTTAGAGGAATTGTGAGTTATTTGAAAAAGTGCAAGGGCGCCAATATTTTTGGCCACGACTGTATAGTCCACCACAGTCCTATGTTCAGCTACTCTCTTGGTACACAGAAAATAGGAAGACAGTGAAAGAGACCTAGTAATAATCATTCACAAAGAGATGAAAATGAGTATGCAGTATAACGCTGTTATTAGGAATGCTGCATAACCCAAAACAGCAATAAAGTCTAGAAATAATAGGTTCTAGGGACGTGGATATGATGTTCTATCCATATTTTCTGGCAGTTGCCTTTCCCTTTAATTCTGCTGAAATGCCTTCAAGCTGACTCCTTCCTCCTCCCCCTGGGTGGTAACTCTCTCAGCTCCACCCCATGACGCAAGAGCTTCCTTTCCGTTGGAAGAAGCAAGTTCCCTCCTTATCGCTGTCAATGCTGAGTAGGCCCTTTTGTTGTAAATCTTCGGATTTACTTCCAAACCTTCAAAAACGTTGTCTTCAGGCTCGCCTCGATCTTCAGTCACGACCGTGATGAGCAATGACAGGTCCGCTCTGGGGTTCCACCAGTGCCTTTGCCGGCAGAAGATGTCCCGAACGGATCGACACTCCACGTGCGACTATTGTTTAGGCCATTGGCACTATCCTCAGGCCTGTGACATGTCGTTCCTTCCATCCCTCTGTTCCCAAGGATTGCTATGCCTGCCTTGTTCTCGGCTCATCGGATGAACGGGACCTGCCCATCAAATCTAAAGATTCCCACTGGGTGGTCTCTGTGGCTGCGGGGTCTGCCGACCAGCTGGCGAAGTTTGAGAAGTAGTGCACACCTCTTCAGCTTCGGCCTTCATTCCACTCTTGCTGGGTGCCTCCTCCTTGAGATCTATTAAAGAGTTGTTCCAGTTCTAGCTGACACGTGGTGAGGGTCCGTCCTCTGGGCACAAGTCTAAGTCTAAAAAAGAGGCAAAAAAATGGTCTTGCTGTCGATTCTGGGATAGGGAACGCTCTTGATTGAGGGTTCCTGATTCCCGCGTTTCTCCTGATCTGACTTCAGTCGAATCTTCAGTCCTGGCCGCTGGCTCCACAGTCGGGCCAGCCAGCTGAGATGCTGGTCGATATTCCAGCTGAGATTTTTCTTGAGCCGGTTGACCAGTTGTCGACTGAGGAGGCTGACACTTCACTTTCTAGGACTCCTGACCCAGACCGTTGGAGGGACAGATCAGTCCACTGACCCAGCAGATGTGGTCATTAACCAAGAACTTGAGGTGCCTCGGCTTCTTTCAGCTCCCCTCTGATTCTTATTGCTGGTTTCCCCCAGTGATCAAGGTCCGGGTCTCAGTCATACTCCCAGGGGTTAAGCAGTTCCTGCTGACGTTGGCGCTCCTGATCGCGACACCATGGGAAGTGGCAACACAGCTACTCTTCATCCTTGTCCTCGGGTGAGGTGAGGCTTCGGTGCAAGCTGCGTCAACACTATGGGGATCTTATGTGGCAACAGCTGGTGTTCTCTGGAATGAAGCAGACTCCGGTTCCTATACCAGCCATCACGTGCCACTCACCTCAATGGCTGACACCTTCTTGGCCTCAGGAGCCAACCAAGACGGTCTCAGCTTGATCGCTCCCTGGCATCCCCACTGGTTCCTGTGGAGCTGCCACCTGAGCTCCTCAGCCAGACCCTCTTCCTCCAAGCCTGCATAGTGACAGGATGAGGAGTGCCTCCCTCATGCCAGTCAAACCTCCCCTGGGTCTTCCTGTGGGGGGCTGGCTCTGCCAGTTCCCTTCTGCCTGGTCTGCTGTCACCATGGACAGGTGGGTTCTCGAGGTGGTGGGTCAGGGTCTGCCTCTGGAATTGGAGCAGTACCCTCCTTGCTGAGATCGTGCCCCACAGGAGGACTTGGTTTCTGCAGACATCTTGTCGGCACTTTGGGATGACATTGCCCAGCTCCTCCGCAAGGAAGTTATGGTTCCTGTCTCAGGTCCTCCATAACACCCAGGATTTGTCTCCAGGTACTTCCTGGTGCCAAAGCGGATGTGGGGTCTGGCACCCCATTCTAGGTCTGCATGACCAGAACAAGTTTCTCAGGTTGTGCACCTTTAGTATGGTAACTCTGTCCCAGATCATACCATCTCTCTAGCGAAACTTGTGGTTTTGCTCACTGGATGTCTGGGACGCGTTCTTTCATGTCCCGATTCGTCCATCTCATCGAAGTTTCCTCCACTTCTGAGCAGAGGGAGCCCTCTGAGAGTTCCAGGCCATGCCATTCGGCCTGTCCTCAGCCCCCTGGGTCTTCACCAAGTGCATTGCAGTGGTGGCAGCTTACCTGAGGCGCCGAGGGGTTCAGGTTTACTCCTACCTGGACGGGTTGCTGATTGTGAGTCCCTCCAGTCTGATAGTGGAGCGGTCCAGGGATCTGGCCCTCCAGACCTGCATCTCCCTTGGCCTCCTAGTCAGTAAGACCAAGTCGGAACCTGTGCCTTTGCAGGTGATCAACTGCATTGTGGTAGAGCTTGACTCTTGCTGAGCCAGAGCCTGGCTCCCGGCAAATAGGATGGAGGCTCTCTCCTTCTTCGCTGGATCATTTTGTGTTGCACAATTATGCCCTGCCTGGGACATCCTGCGCCTACTAGCATACATGGTGGCCTGCACCTGAGTGGTCCATTGAGCCTGCTGGAGAATGCATCACTGTGAATCAGCAGATGTGGGATGCTCTCCAGTGGTGGTTAATCCCAGAACATCTGCAGGAAGGGATCCTATTTGTCCACCCAGAGCTGATGGTCAGCCTGACGACTGGTGCCTCTCTCATGGGCTGGGGTACCCACCTGGGGGAATACAGAGTCCATGGGCTCTGGACCCCGAACGAATCCCAGTGCTACATCAACCTGTTGGAGCTCTGAGCAGTTTGGCTGGTGCTGACTGCCTTTGCTCCTTACATTCGAGGTCAGGTGGTCCAGGTTCAGACGGACAACTGCACTACCATGTACTACCGTAACAAACAGGGCAGGATGCACTCTCTACCACTGTGCAAGGAAGCTCTTTGTGTGTGGACCCTCATGCGCAGCCAGGAGGCCAATCCTCTAGCCGTCCATTTGGCAGGGGTCTCCAACCAGCTGGCAGATGCCCTCAACTGGGAGGGTGAGATATCTGACGAGCGGTTTCTGCATCCAGAGGTAGTATGCAATCTGTTCTCCCAGTGGGGCACCCCTCAGATGGACCTGTTCGCCTCCAGGGAGAACGCAAAGCTGAGGCTGTTTTGTGCCCACGCCCCCAGCAGAGAAATGTATATAACAACAAGAATGCTGCCAAATAGTCCTAGTAGTCAGTACTTTCTAATGAACATGGCATTTAGCCCACTAGAGGGCAGTGGTGTCTGTGTTACTGTGATCTCGCAGTGCCACAACAGCTTCCCCTCCCCCCATGCTCACAGTTTTCTTTACTTACCCCCCCCAGTTCTGGCCATTTTTGAGGGGTTCTGCCCTGCCGGTTCATACTGTTACATTTAGATTCAGCACGGACGGTGGATGGATGCCTTGCTGAGAGTGTTTAGAGCCAACTGCTAAGCAAGCCAACCACTGAGCAACTGACTTCCAGTTTTGCGTTTTGCCATGAAGATTGCAGTTGGTCTTCAACTGTCAGCTTGCACACTGGAACAGGGTTTCTTTTGAAGGGGAAAAAAAGCTTGATTTAATTAGAAAAAAAAAGTAATTCAAAAAGGCTTCCTGATGTGAGGGTGCACTTTCATTATTGCTGGAGTTTTGCAGGAAGAGGCGCCCAAGCTTTTCGGTTGGTGGGGAAATACAGAGTCCATGGGCTCTCAACCCCCGATGATTCCCAGTGCCACATCAACCTGTTGGAGCTCTGAGCAGTTTGGGTAAGGGATAAGCAGGCAGTGGTTAGCAGACTCAGTGACTGTGGATTAGACACCTGTAACAAAAAGTGAATGAGGACATTTAAAAGTAAGTTAGTTATTGCTGAATATTTTTGGTTAAATGTGTCATGCATATTACTTGTGAGGTGGGGTAGTTATTTATTAAAATGGCTGCAAATGTTAGTTAATGGATTGGGACAAGTATTAGGTATTTTTCCATTACTAACATGGATGCCAGAAATCTATTCAGAAGTGTCTGAGAGATATGGATCTCTGGTTATGCTGCATCCTTGTGGGCACAACTAGTACTGGTTAGTACATTATGCACTCATACGAGCACAGCAAAATGAGCTTGCCCCAGGATGTTCATCAGAATTCTTTAGTGCACACCTTGGAATGGCTTATCATATTTATAAAATGGCTTCTTGTTAAAATAAATAAAATAATTGTTTTTATTAGTTTAATTAAGTGATAGGGTTAAAATTTGATATGTTTAGATATGTAGTTTGAAGCCTATGCTGCATAGAGAAGTTAAATAATTAAATAGTTACAGTGGGCAGTGTTAGAACAGCAGTGCTTGGGAAGTTTTTTTTTTTCTTTCTTATGGGGTTTAGATTATATTAAGGAGATACAGGACGTCAGTCGGGTAGCAGATGGTTTGAGATTAATATGGTAAAAACATATATGGTTACATTTTAAGGCAGCCTGTGCAACTCCAATATGTGATCTGTTGAGTCCACCACCCGCTCGGAAACAGCATGACCAAAAGGTTAAAAAAAAATTACTTGTAAGGGATGTTAGTTCTCCCTTCACGCTGTTGAGAAAGCTTGTGCTGCTGCTTCGATATGCTCCTTGTAGCTATGGAGTTGGCACACATTCCCACCTAGATCCTACAGCCTGAATTTCGGGAGCATCTGTGAATTTAGTTTATGCTGGAATAGTGTTTACCAGATCTTACTGATTTTACTCAGATGAATTAGGCAATTCAGCCATGAATATGGACATCAGTTTAAATAGGACAACCATTAGGAAACATTTGCTATGGTGTTTCACTTTGCACTATGTTTAGAAAGTCCGGTAAGAATGTTTCCAATTAATGATAATGTCTGAAAAACAAGTTTCATTTGTCCTTATTTATGCCTGGGTTATGCTGATAGACTTCATTTACTCAGCTAATAGCTGAATACATGTGTAACCCCCATACAAATGAGGGTTCCTAAAATGTCTTCCTGGGCTTGCCTAATGCCCACTGTCAAGCTGGTGTCTGTGTCTAAACCATTTAAAAGTGTTTGCATGGGAAAGCCCTGCTAGCCTCCGTGCCTGTGCCTTTAACAGGTGTAATTTTTGTGGTTAATAATTAATCTGGTCGAAGCACGCCAGCGACCCGGGTTCGGGAACGGACTCCGGTTGCTGGGGGCTGGCAGGGGAGGAGACAATTGAGCATCTGGAGGACTGCTCTCCTCTCCTTTCCTGGGGTGGGTTCTGGGAATGCGTCGCTTTGCAGTGGCCCCCGTTGGAGACCGGGAGCACTGCAAGCGGACTGAAATACCTGTGGGACCAGAAAACTGGAAAATCCGCACTGAGCTCAGCTGGGTGATGGCTGCTGGCCTGCCTGCTCCTCCTCCGATCTCCCATGGAGCCATGTCTGCCTCAGCAGTGTGGGGCCAATTTATATGTGCTGGCTTGCCTCCCCCGGAGCTTTCCCTCTCGGAAGAGAGGGACCTGTCCAGCGAAGGGATATGCTGGATTACTCAGCGCTATGGTGAGGTAAGGAGGCCTCGAGGGGAAGCGGATGGGGCCATTAGCAGCCTGAAGCAGTGGTTGTACTCTGTGCATGTAGGGGGCGAATAAAAAAACTAATCTGGGTTGGGGCCGAGTGGTTTCAGGCTTGAATCCTGCCTGGGCTGCAATATAGCCACTTCATTCTGCCATCGCTAATTACGCAGAGGGAGCTTTAGTAGGAACTGTGATTGTTTGCTGATTGCTTAAATAATAATAATATCGTAGATTGTCTAGCCTGCCTTCCTTTGCAGCATGGACTTTCTGTTAAGCACCACCATTTTGGTTCTGGACTGCCAGTTTGGACCAATCAGTACCTTTGGTGACCCTAAAATGTAGACTGTCCCCAGGGGCTTGTGGGAGTGAATTTCTGTAGGAATTGTAGTTTTTGCTGTTCAGTGCCTAAATGGACCTGGAGGGGGAGACCTTGCTGTGACAGACAGATGGATGAACCAACCAAACCTTTTGGGTCACTGGGAAGTCCCAGAGCTGCCTGCAGCAGTGAGCGAGTGTGTAGCTGGAGTTGAAAGAGTGAACAGCTCGAATAATTCAAGTAGCTGCTCCTGCATAGTAGCACGGGGGAATCGGCGGGAAGGCTGTGTCTGGCCTGCCTGCTACCATATTCTCGAGTGAAGAAGTCTGCAATCTAAATTCAGACTTTATTCGAGGTTGCTGTTGCTGTGACCAGAATCCTGAATTGTGGAAGAGTGAATTTTGCCTGCTGAGGACCGAAGAGTTACTCTTGGAGTGATCGGCCTGTCAGGACTTAAAATAACCGCAGAACATGCAGTTTGCGCAGAGACACTGTTTAATTGTAACCGGACTGTCATCCGAACTGTGGTATTTACTTACCCTTACTATAATTGTGCTGAATGTGTAGTGTGGGTTGCAATTTGGTTTCCCACATTGTTGAATGTGTCACGCTAGCTGGAAGCTGCATTCAGCAACTTACTGGACTGTATCCGAAATCATTCACCTGGTCTGGGCCTTGCCATCTCGGCCTAGATTTCCATTAATGCTGCAGAGATCCATCCAATGAAAGACCTGCTTGGGGATTCAGCTCCCTGCTCAACACCATCGAACAGGAACGACCATCACGGTGCATCGTGTGGGCCCTGTTTTCCCTGGCAAACCCGCAAACCATCCTAAGGTCTTCATCTTGTCAATCCTGCATCCTGGTCTGGGTAGTGTGAGTAAACATCAGGGTAGCTCCCCTACAGCGACGCTCAAATCAAAGTGTGTCGCCTGATTTAATTGTTTTGGTTGATCATTATGAACTGAGCCCTCCAGCTCCAGAATACAAATCGTGGGTTAAAGTACATGTTGTGTTTTTTCCTTCCTAAGGGCCCCAACAACAGCTGCAATGCCAGCCTACCCCGTGCAACGCTTCAGGCTAACCTGCATAACGACTGGGTACCCAGAATGTGTGCGACTGTGCTGGAGGGTCTCTTAGGCATGCATGTTTACCCTGACTAAATCAGATCTAAAATCAAACACCAGATTACTGCCTCTCCCTTGTTCACATCCCCTGAATAAATCAGATCTAAATCTTTTTTGCATTTAAACTGGCTGTTGTGTACCTTTGTGGTGGGGATACTGTGTTGCTATTGCCTTTCTTCATTGCAGGTCTTATTTTACAAGTGGTCTCCAGGCCAGTGCAGCTGATCCAGCCCTGGTGGTAGGCGTGCCAAGTATGGGTATAACATTGCGTTCTGGTGTCAATTGTGACTTTCTAATTGCTGACAAGTATAGGCCATTATAGGGGTTAGAGGGGGGTATCAGTGTCCTGGAGGGCTGTACCCAGAGCAACTATGCTACCCTTAAACCAATCCTCTGGGTGGAGGCACCCATTCACAGAACTCAGGCCCCTCAACCTGCGCCTGGTCACTCAGGCAGGGGTAGTATCCCTTGGGATATTGCCACCTAGGGGTTACGCATGAGCTCACTGTTGCAGTTATCTGTTAGTCTGTGCCATGCTGTGAGTCTCCTGCCCATGTACCACCTGTTGAAATGTTGATAAATTAAGCAGTGCAGCCCAGTGGCCCCCAGAGCAGGAGTGCCACTGAGGCAGGGAACTGCTTAACAGCATTGTATCAGAGATGCTGTACTGTCTCCCCCCACCCTGAAAGGCATCATTTGTGAGTAAATTGCTAGCCTCCATTTTTAGTCTGCTCACTCAGCCATGCTCATTTAAATCAGCCGCAGCTCACAGCAGGAGCCATGTGCACATTTGGATCCCCTCCCACCCCGAATGAGGATCATGGTTGTTACTCTCCGGGTCCCGCAAAATGTAGAAATGGGGCTGGGGAGCTGAGGATAAGCATTTCTTAGTCTTTTGAGCACTGTTTTTAACTGTTGTACTATCTGCTACCACTGTGTCCCAAGTCCTGCTCCGCAGGTTTCCATCTCAGAGCCACCGTACCCTTGTCTTGGAGCCGCTCTGTGCACTGGTCCCACTCTGCAGGTTTCGATGGAGTTCCTCAGCTGTCTTCAATCAGCCTCATTCCACCCACTACAGGCACCAAATGAGAAGTGAGGAACAAAATGCAGTGTGAATTTCTTTTGTGTGTTGGAGAGGAGATAAACTTCTTTTTGTAAATCTTGAACTGGGCTTTATGTGATGTTTTACTGATGTAACTGATAAAGTCAGCAGTTTTTTTTTTTTGAACGGGCCTCAAATTTTTTTTTTTCCGTATTATTTTCTATCATCCTTGACGTGCAAGCGATAGTCCGTCACCTTCCAGTCTCCGGTCACCCCCCCCAGGTACCCCCATGCCCTAGTTCCCCCACAGTGGGATGGGAGGGGAGGAGGACATCCTCTGCCCCATGACCATATCTGGACAGGGCTATTACGGGTGGTCCCGAGACGACGGCGCCAGCATGCTGGTGGGGACAACCTGGAGCCTGCAGCCAAAATGTCCCTCCTTTCTGGTCCCTCCCCTCATAGCCATGCATCACGAAGTCACACTGTTGAATCTCTCGGAGTCTGCCACTGCTCCCCCCCATCCTCCACTAGGAGGCAGCCATGGAGCCAGACGACGTGCCCACCCATCCCCGGGAGAGGAGAGTTGTCATCGGTCGCTCAATCTTCTCCCTCTCCTGCTGACTCCTGGTGGCCCAAGCTCACTCCCGAACATGGGACGCTGGCATGGCGTGAAGCATGGTGTCCAGCGCCACTGGGCCCTCCTAACAGTTTATTTTAAGCAATTGGCATGTAAACTGTTTTATTTATGGTGTTAAATATGTTTTGCCTTGTGCTGTGAGTATCAATCAATCAAAATCTTTATCCAGGCGGGCACCAATGAGCAAGGCTCATTTGCAAGGTGGACCTGGTCATGAATACATCAAAGTACAGTACAGAAGGAGGTATACAAAAAGCAATAATATACAAGGAAGAAAAAGTATATAAAGTGTATACAGTACAGTACAAGGTTGAAATAAAAAAAAGCATTATTTTACAATTGAAGAAGTCAGCAGATGTACAGTCAAAAATAGACATACAGGGGTTATAAGCAGAGATCTTTTGAGTGAGGCAGCCGGCAACTACACATATAGCGGAAAGAGGCTGTGTATGGGGTGGCAGGTTAGAGAGGTAAAGAAGAGGAGAGATATATTACTGATGACTGGGGGAAAAATTGAGCTAAAACCACAGAAAGTGATGATGGCTGTCGTGTCCTTGTTATTATGATAATGACGGAGGGGGGGTAGATAATTGAAACATTACTATGGATGGGGTGGGACTTTAGCCAGGCTGGAGTGGACAGGGATGGGTGGGTGCAGTAGGAAGAGTTAATAGGGAAAGAGTGAGAGCCAGGGGTTGAAACATGGCGAGCGTCAAGATGGAAAGGGGGAGTTGCGGAATTAGTGGGCTAGCAGTGAGGAAAACATTTGCAAGGTGCTTTCATGTAGCGATCGTAGAGCACCTTGAAGATTTTCAGGCTAACAGGGCAGCTCAGCTTTAAGTTCCTTTGTTAACCGTTCCACAATGTGGGTAAAGAGAAGCTTAGAGCAGTTTTGCCGAAACGAGTTTTGACCCTTGGAACTTGGTGGGCAATTAGGGAATAGCTCCTTAGAGCGTAGGTGCCTAACACACTCCGAGGAGTACAATCTGAGACATATGAGGGGAGCTTGTTGGTCACTGCTCTGAAGGCCCATAGGTCGGCATTTCTATTCCTTCTATAGTGAAGGGAAGTCCAGCCTAACGATGAGTACAGGTAGTAGTGGTGTGTGGAAAGTGGAAGGCCAGTAGTGAACCTGATAGCTCTGTGGTAGAGGCTGTCCAACTTAGCCAGTGCAGTGGCTGTAGAGCAGGTCCACGTAATCTATTAAAGATAGGAAGGTAGCTTGAACCAGTTGAGTCTTAGCCTCCTTTGTGAGCAGGTGGTTAATTCTGTAGAATAGTCCTAATCTTTGCTTTAGTTTCTTCTGTAGTTCTTCGAGTTGGTCGGTGAAGGAAACTTTATGATTGAGCCAAACTCCTAGATACTTGAATTTAGCTACATACTCTAGTGTTTCTCCAAGAGTGTCAGTGCAGTTTTTTTTATAAACCCAGTTAATAACCTTAAATTTCAGTGTAGTAAAGTGTAAAATTTTTATGATGGCAGCTACTGCTGTTTTTTTATTTTTTAGTTTCTATTTCTTTGGAGGCTTAGTGGTATTGCTCAGTAAGTAGTTTTTTTTATGAGTGGTATTGCTCAGTAAGTAGTTTTTTTTTTATGAGAGTCTGTAGTTGACTGTGCATTTATAGAGATTTAATGTATGTTCAGGTGCCGTCTGTCAGCCAGTGAAATTACTAGATTTAGTCTTGCCATTTTATAGGTAAACAATAATGCCCCCACTCCATGGGTTTGGAGGTGTGAGGAGTTAGCCGAGAACCCTTCAACCATGGTGGGGGCGGTAACTACCCAATAACCTCAAGCTTTGAATTGTGTTATTGTGTTTATAAAATGGAACCAAAATAATAATAAAAATCTAAATCTTTAAACTACTAAATACATCTTTAAATTAAGAATAACTACATTTTCATCATTAGTAAATCGTGTCTCACACCAGACAGCTAGGTTTGCCCTATTAAAGAGGACAAACTGGCTGGTAGGTAGATCACTCATGTTATTTGAACTTTTTTATTTATTTTTCCCAGTTGTCAGTTACTGAGAATTCTGAAGCGGTGTATTCCAAGACTTGCATAGTGCCTTCCAGACCTGTACAGTTATTGGTCAGTTACCGCACAGGTCTTTTGAAGCAATGTAGGTCCAGTACTTGTCAGAAAGACTGTTTGAGACGTAAATAAAATACTGAAGTGAAAAAAGAAGCTTTCTGCAGGAAGTGAAAAAAAGAACCTTTCTACAAACCACAGATCACTGTGTTTGCCCGTGATGAACTAACACCAGCCACAAAATGTTGCCCTTGACGAGGAAGGTGTGTGAAGGATTCCTGATAGTGTATGAACACTTGGGCTGTTACACTGAATATGGTGATACTTGGTATGTGTACTCACATGCATAAAATTAATACATGGGGTACTGAGTAGTAGTGTGTGAGTAATGAATATTAAATTCCGAATACCACGAAAAATGCGCTGTTCAGTATTTGGGAACCGAATAGCGGCACAATTTGGCCGGTGTTCCCACGGAATTTTAAGATCTCGTAGGACTTGTTGGCCAATTGTTGAGCATTTGCCAAGCCAGATCATGTGACTGCCACATTGCTGCTGAGAAAGATGTAGTGGAGTGTGTACTGGAGAGAGCTCTGAGAGTGGAAGAGATTAGCAGTTGAAGAAAATAATATCTTTACATCAAAAAATCTTTGTTTTTTGTTTTGGAATGTTTCCTAGTGCCTAGTACTAGTGGGAAGGCTTTTTCCCCTAGAGAAATTGTCTAATCTAGTGATTTATTTGCCAGAAGTTGCAGAGAGAGAGAGACTTAGTTTCATTACCTTCATTTCAGGGGCCTCTGTGCTGTGCTCTGTGGAGGTGAAGGAGTACTGTGTTTCTTAGTGCCTGCCCAGTACTGATGGGAGGCTTATTTCCCCCCAGAGAAATCATCTGATCTAGTGATTTATTTGCCAGGAGAAGCTGTGGCGAGACTTGCAGTTTTACTACCTCCTTACTTTCACAAGCCTCTGTGCTCAGAGGTGAAGGAGAAGAAGACCGTTACTGAAACTGTTATATCCATTAATTGCAGTAGTTCTAACTTCTATCTTGACTGTAGTATTTTTTTTCTTTAATTTGGTGGTGTAAATAATAAGTATTCGGGGTTGTTGGGGCTCAAGTTTCATGAAAGCCAGCAGTAGCCAGAAATCTCCATGGGCAGTTGGTTGACTGCACTCCCACCACCCATAGTTAAGGGCCAGGTAGTGACGCCCACAGTTGCACTGCACGCGCACCCTTGCCTGCTCTGCGTGCAAGAGTTTTTTTGTGCTAACATAAATCAGAACTTCAGTAAATTTACAAATAAATAATAATTTTATTACAGTAGTTCTACTGTAGGAATCTGTCTTTAAAAATATAATATTTCTTGTGTAATGCTAATCTGAGGTTGGGCTCAGGTTTTACAAAAGTCAGTAGCCGCCAGTAGTCTCGGAGGGCAGTTGGTGACTGCACTTCCAGCACCCACAGTTAAGGGCCAGGTAGTGATGCCACATAGTTGCACTGCATGCACACCCTTGCCCGCCCAGCATGCATGCTGCTTGCAAGAATTTTTTTGTGCTAAAATAAATCAGAACTTCTGCACATTTACAAATAAATAGTAATAATTTTATTACAGTAGTTCTGCTGTAGAAATCTGTCTTAAAATATTTCTGTTGTAATCTGAGGTTGGGCTCAGGTTTCACAAAAGTCAGTAGCCACCAGTAGTCTTGGAGGGCAATCGGCTGACTGCACTCCCAGCGCTCCCACAGTTTAGTGCCAGGTAGTGACGCCATACAGTTGTACTGCACGCACAACCATGCCTGCTGCTTGTAAGATTTTTTTTGTGCTAAAATAAATCGGTACTGCTGTGCATTTACAAAGTATTACAGTAATTAAGAGTGTTTAGAAATTGTTGGCATAGACAATGGCAGGTAGAGGTGGTAAAAACGTAGTTGGTCCAGTCCATGCAAATCTACAATGGAGGAACAGGTTGGTGATGCTAAACCTGAATGTGAGCAACAGTCAAGTCGTAATACATAGAAACATAGAAGTTGACGGCAGATAAGGACCACAAGGCCCATCCAGTCTGCCCATATTAGATGCCCAAAATTATTCTTTACCCCTTCCAAGCCTATTTCTTCTAGCAACAGTAGTACTGCAGCTGGCACAGGAGAAGGTGATACAAGAAGCAGAAGAACACTGTTCTTGACTCTCACAATCACCAATGTGTCCCCATTTCTCACCAGTACTATCACATTTGTTGTCATCCCCACAACCATCACCACAGTAGAGACCCTACCTTCCACAGCAACTGGCAGCATGACTACTACAGCCAGTCCTGTAACTGTTACTCCAGCCACTAGTTACACTAGGAACCCTGCCACTACTGTAACACTATCACCACAGTCTGGTATCCCTGCCATGGTGAAAATTACTGACCACTACAGTTGAGTCAGTTATGCCTCCTGCTTCTCAGTACTCCTGGAAAAGTTTTAGAGGAGGACCAGTCATCTGGTTCTGAGTATTTCCCTCCACATGAATTGCTCAGTAAAACGTCATCTTCTTCATCAGAGTTAAATCTGAGTGACTTTGAGGATGAGGCAAAGTATGCTATGTATAGTACCTTGAGGGCAGGAAAAAATGGTGGCTGGCAAAACAGCCTGTAGGAAGTAGCACTAGTACCAACGGCAGTAGAAGTAGCAATAAGCATAAGGGACCCCTCCACTCTAAGAACACCAAACAAGCAACACTGACATTTCTTTGGCAGGCACCGTCACAGCCTGAAGGACAGCCAAGTGATAGCAGCACTGGCATGGCACCATCAGGACCAGTGGTCACAAGAGAAGAACATCAGGACAGGACAGGCACATCTGTTGAAAAAAGAACTGGGGGTCGTGGTGCTACTAGAATCATTGGTAACTGCAGTGTTAAGAGTGCTTTGTGGCTGCATTTCACTGTGTCAAAGGAGGACACAAGGAAGGCAGTCTGTTCTTTTTGCAACAGCACTATAAGCCAAGGGAAATCACTCTCTAAGTTAACCACATCATCATTACAGAATCACTTGAAGCTTAAGCACACTAAACTGTATTGAAGCTCCTCTGGGTCTGGATCTGGGCCCTTGGTTTCACCAACATCAAACCTCTCTGGTGGACAGGCATGTACTACTGTTGGCAGTGGTGGTGGTACCGACAGATATGATTTCGAGCATCCCAGTGGTCATGGCAGTCCTTCTTCCTCACCAACACAGAGTTTCTCTACTCTGATCACTTCTGACTCCAGTGATACTACAAGGCAGAGACACTCATCAGCACTTCGCACACCACCAGAGAAGTGGTCCACATCAGTGTCTCCCATGGCAGTTCCAATAATGGATGCTCTGCATGCACGGACAGAGTATCGTGCCTCTCATCCAACAGCACAGCAAATTACACAGCTGATTGCCGAGATGATGGTGTTGGATCTCCAGCCTATGTCAGTTGTGGAAGATACTGGCATCCGACAACTTCTCAACTATTTGCACCCACGTTATCGGATACCATCTCATACTACATTTTCATGGAGTGTATTGCCATGACTGTATGATGGCATGCGACCTGCTGTTGCTGCTCTGCTTGCAGAGCCTGTTGGTGGTGTTTCTCACTGCATGTCAGATGTCTGGACTAGCGATAACTCCCTGCATGCCTCTCCCTCCTTTACTGCACATTGGTGTGTGCAGCAGCCTGCTGCTGCTGTTTCCGATGCATCACCTTGTAGCTCACCCTTGGCCCCCTCCACAATCTGGTAGTCTCATTAGGTCAGCTTGCTGAATGTTAGACTGATGGAGGAAGACCACAGAACACACAGTATTCTCATGTTCCTGCAAGACATGTTGCGATCATGGACTGGTGTTAACACCAATTGTTTTTTGTTACCTACGATGGCACAAGCATGGTGAAAGCCATCAATGATGGCCATTTTGTGAGTATTTGTTACTTTGCACTCACACTGAATTTGGTGGTGACTCGTGTACTGCCTAACAGTACTAGGACCAACAACATATTATCCACAGCCCATTCCATCTGCATCCATTTCCATCACTTTGTAAAAGTCACAAACAAATTACGAGAAGTTCAGGGATGCCTTGGTCTGCCTCAACATCGTGTAATACAAGATGTTAGCACTTGGTGGAATTCTTCATACCTGATGATTCAAGACTGCTGGAGCAAAAGGTGACACTACACGAAATGTCTATGGAGGCGAACATTGGGTGGGTCCTAGGACATCATGATTGGTTAGTTTTTGAGGGCATGATGAAGATTCATGCACCATTTGAGAGGAGTACACATGACCTACATGCTACCACAGCCTTAGTCAGGTTATCCTAGCTGTGCATATTCTCAAAAGATCATCAACGGTATTTGACTGATGATACAGTTAGTACACAAGAGGTCACTGAGCTTGTTATTCATCTCAGTGCAGAACTTGATGCAAGGTTTGCCACAGTCATGGATAACTGCCATCACATATTTGCTACCATGTTGGACCCTAGGTTCAAATGTGTGATCCTTTATGTAGCCATGGACAGCCACGGTGTGACTCATTTTAGGTAACAACTGAGTGAAGAGTTGAATAGTACCATGCAGGCAGAGACACACTCGGAAGGGAAAGAAGATGCTCCAGCTCAGGCTCCTGAGGAAGAGAAACAGGCATGTGGTGGTTTGTAAAGGGAATCAGATGGTACTGGTGGAGATGGAGAAAGATGGCATAGTGGCAGTGGAGAGGAGAGTGACTGGGCATTACTCAGCACATCCATTGTGTCAACAGCAACGCAAACGCTCACAGTCTCAGCGTCCCTCTGCAGAAAATGTACTTAATGGCTACTTTCCAGAACCAGTTGAGCCATTTGAAGTTGATCCACTGGGCTACTGGATTCAGAAAATGAACTCCTCTACTCATCTGGCACATGTTCAACTTGCTTTAAAATACCTAAGCTTCCCTTCTACAAGTGTGCCATCCGAGAGGATGTTTAGCACTTCTGGTGACATTGTTGAGCCACACCATTCCAAGCTGGACCCTTAACTAGCGAATAGCTAGTGTTCATTAAACTAAACTTACCAGTAGTTGGCTACAAATATGATATGCTCTCATAAAACTGGTGGTACAGTCCAGCTGTTAATCTGCCTAATGTTACAACAGTGTAATGTTACTTTTTTTTGTCTCACCCTTTTTTCTATCATGTTAAATGTTTAATTTAAAGGTTAACGTTACACTCCCTGACATATATAACTACAGGACCACCATGAGGCCCCACTTAAATTAGAAACATTTTGATTCTGTATCATGTTTTAGTGCACTTACTATTGTGTACTTTAGGGCACTAATTATCTGTTGGAAAAGGACCGCTTGGCCCACACAGTCTGCCCAGATTGTCCATCCATACCTTATCGGTCTCTTCTGCAGACCCTGAAGCAACCCTGCTGCCTCCCTGCCTGTGTTGAACTCCAACCCTATCCCTATCTCATGCATGCTTGATGCCCCACACCTTTTTTTGCAGCCATCAATTATGCCGGCAGTGTCTGTCAGGCATCAACCATGCCTTCCGTGAATAAATATTTTTTCACATCTGCCTTTAACTCCCCCTTCAGCTTCATCACATGTCCCCAGTACTTGTACTCTTTCTCATTTGAAAGAGACTCCCCTTATGTGCCTTCTTCACCCCTGTGAGGTACTTGTATATGTCTCTATCATGGCTCATCTCACTCTCCTTTCTTCCAGGGTGCACATACAATGCACTTATGCCAGTGCCGTTTTAGTTGCCCTAGACAAGTTACAAGATGTCACTTAATCTGCAGTCTTTGGTCAGTCTATGATGACCGTCTGTCACCTGACAAATGACCAGTGCAGTAGTTTGTTGCCTTTTTGGGCAGCTGAATGACTGTTGAGAAGTGTTAATGGCAGAATTAACTGTTGTACTTCAAAAGGGAAAGAAGCGGTGGACTTTAACAGTGTTCCAATGACTTATTTAAAAATAAAAACACTTATTTGGGACTAATAATGAATATCTGGAGTCCCGAATACTCGAATTAAGGTATTCGCACACCCCTAGTACTGAGATATGTATTCAGGTGTCTAATATGAATATCTGGGTGCTGACCTGTGTATTTGGGGATTGAGTCCAAGATTGTGGGTAAACTGATGCATACTTTGTCATTACAATACAGTTGTACTGGGGTATACAATATCTATATGCGGGTGTTTGGATGTATACTTCAGCAAAATATATTATTTATTTGTTTTATTTAAAAGTTGATAACCAGGAAAAGAAACATGAGCCTGGGTTTGGGAGCGAGCTAGGTTGCTGGGGGTCGGCAGCAGAGGGATTGGATTGAGCACCCACTGTGCTGCTCTCCTCTCCCGGGGGGAGTGTACAGGGTTGTCTGGCGCTCTAGCCGCCCCTGCTGGAGACCGGGGATGCTACAGAGTGCATGACCGCAAGTAGACAGTGTGTCCTGACGTAGGCAGGGTTGCCATACACTGCAATGTCGGGACGTGCACCACGCATGGGGGAGGGGGACATATAAGGGGGGAAAACCCCTTTGGCCTTGGATAAACAGCCCATGGCTCCACCGGCCACATGTCCAATGCTGAACCTCCATCACCGCCCTTTGATAACGTGTGGGGCTTAGTCCCGGGGGCTCCGTGGGTACTATAATGTCTCTGAGGTTGGTGGTGGCCACAGCGGGCGGTAGAGCTTGGAATGTGTTATGGCCTGAGAGTGTTCCAGATGCCCGGTGATAAAGATACTTGGGGGGGGGGGGGTCTCTTCACCTGCATGCGTTTCACCTTTGAACATAGCCGTCTCACATGCTGGCATCTCTTCGATTCGCCCAGGTCCTAGTGTGCTCCCCTCCACCAGATCCACATATGCTACAAAATGGAAGAGATTTTCTATTTGGGCCATGGCCAAAGGCTTGGACCCTTTTTCTTGCTCAGCTCCCCAGGTCCTCGAGTACCTCTTGCACCTGTCTGATTCGGGCCTCAGCTATTCCTCTCTGAAGGTCCACCTCTCTGCGGTTTCTGCCTACCACCTTCCAGTGGAGGGCAAAACCCTCACTCAGTTGGAGGTTTCCAAAATCTTCCTTAAGGGGATCCTCCACCTTAAGCCTCCAGCCCATAATCCAGATCCCCCCCCAGGATCTGAATTTTATTTTAGAGAAACTTACTTTGCCCCCTTTTTGAATCAGAAGCAAGCTGCAACATGCATTATCTATCCTGGAAAATACTCTTTTTAGTCGCTATTACATCAGCTCAAAGGATTTCAGAGCTTCAGGCCCTCATTTGTAAGGCGCTATATTTGATTTTCCACAGAGACTGGGTGGCTCAGTGGACTAACCCTTTCTTTCTTCCAAAAGTAGTCTTGGAATTTACTTTGAACCAGAACTTTGAACTGCTGGTATATTACCCAGAGTATTCCAACAGGGTGAATACCTCTTGCACACTTGAGACGTGCACAGGATTCTGAGATATTACATCTCTAGGACCAAAGAGGCTCGTAGTTCTGAACAGTTGTTTGTGGCCTTTGCACCCAAATGTCAGGGCAATGCCATTTCCAAACAGGGTTTGTCTAAGTAGTTGACTAACTGCATCTCATACATTTATTAAAAGTACAAGAAGCCCCTTCCGAGGGACATGAAAGACCACTTGACCCTGGGGCATGGCTGCTTCGATGGCCTTCCTAAGGAACGTGCCCACTGCGGACATTTGCACAGCGGCCACTTGGTCATCCGTCCATACCTTCACCAAGTATTACAGTCTGGACATCACCTTTAGGCACAGAGCCAGTTTCAGCCTTGCAGTTCTGCAAGGCCTCCTGTCCTAAGCAGACCTCTAGTTGGCAGATGCTTCCTCCTCCCGGAACTTAGTCTCTGGCTTCCTTTTTTCTTTGACTGCTTGGTATTCAGTCCCATTCTGTGAAGACCTACTGCAGGAACCCTCTTGAAGTAAGGTATAGCAGGTACGTAAGAACTTAACATAACAGTAAATCTTCGAGAGAGGTTCCTGCAGTAGGTATCGATTTCCCTCCTACCTTCTCCTAGCTCCTGTATTTTCCTTTCCCAGGGCTTTGTTTTTTACAGCTCAGGACTTCAGGAGTTTCTACTCCTTTCTCCTGTTCCCTCTTCTGAGGTCTCCGGCAGGAGAACTGGAAGGCGGGCATGGGAACTGCCCCCTATATACAGTCACGCTGACATCCCGTCATGTGACTCCGAAGGCGGTCCCCAGCTATAGATTGCTAGCTAGAAGTTTTCTGTGCAGTCCTGACGCCAGGGGGCACAGTCCTATTCTGTGAAGACCTATTGCAGGAACCTCTCTCGAAGATCTACTGTTATGGTAAGTTTTTATGTAACTGCTATTTCTGACAGGAGCAGTTCTCCACTGCATGCTGATGCTGAAGTTTGTAAGTCTGATCACCATCTTTACAGAAATCTAGCTTTTTTATTTATTTTTTAGCTGTATTGAAAATAACAGAATCCAGAAAATTCAATCTTGTGAGTTTTTTAAAAGTTTATACGTATTTTTGAAGACCCAATGGTGATGATGTTAAATTGTTTTATAACATGGCTATCTAAAATACAATAATTTCATTGGTCAGAACACATCACCTGACCATTGATTAATCCCTGATATACCCACAGTTGCCTTGCCGGTCCACAATATCCTGACTGACAGCAATGTAAACTGACTTGGAGAAATCACTCCACCATAGATGCATTGAAACAGAGAAGGTGGATTCCACATCATCATAACAACAAATCCACCTAGTGGACAACTACAAAGACAGCATCCTCTATACACATTATTCATTAGGCAGAAGAACTATTTTAGTAGAAATCCATGTTCAGACACATATATTTTAATATTCCTTTACATAAACCTCTAATATAATGCGGCTCATGTTATAAGAGGAGTAACCCACTCCATGGTATGGGTTTACTGAGCAGTAATCCACACCTGAGTGGTTGAAATCACTCGGCCTGTGGCCTTGTGATTCCACCCCCCAGGCGTGGATTAATGCTCAGTAAACCCATACCCTGTCATGGGTTAATCCCTCCTTAGTATTGAAATTAGTGTTTTGTGATTGTAGGAAGTTCAAGTTTATATTGTATCCCATCAAGTGAGCAGTCCTAGAAGTTGGTGTCAAACTTAATTTCTTTATAGAGTGGCTTAACTAGGTCCCCTGGGAGATTCATACAAGAGTCAAACCCGTCTTATTGAAAATCCTTCAGATTAGTATGCCAAAACTTTAAACAAGGTAAAGCTGTATTAATTTGGAAAATTTAGATCGGAGTTTTGTTTGTTCTTAATTGATGGTTCAGTCTGCCTTTGTACTAATTTAGTGTAAGAGTTAAAAATGAAAGGGACTGCCAGCCCAGTAGCACTGTGTTGGAGTCACTGCCTGCTACACTGGTGACTTGGGTTCCAGTGTATATGCAGGTTGCTTAGGTGCTGGTTGGGGGAGGGATGACTGAGTGTCCCTTGACAGTTCTCTTCCCTCAGGGAGGGGGTTCACAAGTTTTGCTGGTTGGCTGCCACCTGGAGGACTCTGGGTGGCAGTGCAGGGGGACAGTAGGGGAAGGGGCCTACATGCCTTGATGTGGGGGACGTCTTTGCAGAGGAAGAGCATGCACTTCACATCACTGCATGCACTTGGGCCTTAGAGAGAAATCGGAGAAAAAAATGTTTAATGGCTGAGTCCCATGTGGACCCTGCACTGATGACTTGACCCTTCCGATACAAGTCCTGTGGCAGAGGGCACGTCAGAATAGGTTCAAGTCCCACATAAGTTGGGTGACAGGGCTGGGGGATCAGTCTAGGTAAGGGTCAACCTGGAGTGAACAGGAGGACAAATTCAGGATTGAACAACAAATGAGACCTGTGCTGCTATGGTGGCCCAGCAGCAGTGCCATGCAGACAGTATGGGTTCTGAAGCATCGGAGGCAAGCAGGGATGCTAGCATGTGTAGACCTGGGCAGACACAGCTGCTGATGTCAGCGCCCCTCAGCCTGGAGAGGGTAGTCACTGGGTTGCCATACTACATAGACCCATGCAGAGGGGCAGGGAGCTTGCTCTACTGTAGAGGCACACTGTGCATGCAAGAAGGCCTTTATAGGTTGGAGCTTGCTCCACTGTAGAGGCACACTCTGCATGCAAGAAGGCCTCTATAGGTTGGAGCTTGCTCCACTCATGGGGCACACTGTGCATGCAAGAAGGCCTCTGTAGGCTGGAACTTGCTGCACTGTAGAGGCACACTACGCATGCAAGAAGGCTTCTATAGGTGGAGCTTGCTCCACTCATGGGGCACACTGTGCATGCAAGAAGGCCTCTATAGGTTGGAGCTTGCTCCACTCATGGGGCACACTGTGCATGCAAGAAGGCCTCTCTAGGTTGGAGCTTGCTTCACTCATGGGGCACACTCTGCATGCAAGAAGGCCTCTGTAGGCTGGAGCTTTTTGCACTGTAGAGGCACACTGTGCATGCAAGAAGGCCTCTATAGGTGGAGCTTGCTCCACTGTAGAGGCACACTGTGCATGTAAGAAGGCCACTATAGGTGGAGCTTGTGCCACTGTAGAGGCACACTGTGCATGCAAGAAGGCCTCTATAGGTGGAGCTTGCTCCACTCATGGGGCACACTGTGCATGCAAGAAGGCCTCTATAGGTGGAGCTTGCTCCACTCATGGGGCACACTGTGCATGCAAGAAGGCCTCTATAGGCTGGAGCTTGCTTCACTGTAGAGGCACACTGTGCATGCAAGAAGGCCTCTATAGGTGGAGCTTGCTTCACTGTAGAGGCACACTGTGCATGCAAGAAGGCCTCTATAGGTGGAGCTTGCTTCACTCACGGGGCACACTGTGCGTACATGAGGCCACTGTTGGCTGTACTGTACTTATGCTGTTTGGGAGCAGGGAGGAATGAAGAAAAGCAGTGGAGAAAAAACATCCTTGTCGGATTGGTGGTACCTGACTAGAACATTCAGTTCCCATGTTATGCAGACTACTGTCTGCTACCCGACCTTAGTTGGTCCGGGGGAAATGGCCTTCCCCAGGCTCCCTCTTATCACGGAGGGGACAGCTGCAGCAGTGGGTTAGTGGTTTATGGTGTTAAATGGTTGCTGGCCACAGTCAGAGGATGTGACATTGGGACTGGCAGGTGACAAAAATATTTGGGGAAAAAAAGATGAAAGAACTGACAACAAAATTTCTGTTTAGTACCTATATTTCCATTGCTTTTCCCTTTCCCCTGAAATACTGCTGCTGAGTCAGTGGGGTTTCATAGGTCTGTTTCATTGTTAACTTTTGTACTGTCTAACCTAGTCTGAATGCAGATTAACCCATCGATAAAGAACAAAGCAATATCTAACTATTCCATATTTACATTACTTACTCATTTTAAGTTTAAACATTTTATCTGATGGATACTTAGGAAACAAGCATTTGTCAGTGCTGAATGTTGTCTTGCTTGGTTTGGCATTGGTAGTGCAGGAGTTAGAGAGATGCATAATAGGAATGGCAGTGAAGTATTGCACTGACGCCAACCCCACCTCCACCCTGCAGAGACTGACAGGCATTGGGGTGTGCCTTTGGGTCATCAGTCATAACGTTCACCCCATTTCACCTCACCCTACCCTGCAGACACCGGGTATCGCGGTGTGCATTAGGGTCTTCGGGCCTTACGCTCACCCCATTCCATAAAGAAATATGCTGAGATGGGTGCAGTCCAAGGCACACCTCGATGCCTGTCACTGGGTGCAGGGTGAGGGTGGGGGTGGAATGGCGTGAGCATTACAGCCAACAATCCCAAGTCACACCCCTGATGCCTGTCAGTCTCTACACGGTGGGGTGTTATGGTTGAAAACCCTAATGCCCCAGGAGTTTGTTGGTATTTTCACTCCAAATTTTCAGCGTGGGCTTTTTGTGACCCCACCTCATCAACAGTGGCACTATCAGTTTGTTAGCCGAAAGGTGATTTTGTACAGCAATTGCGCCATTTGGCGTCACAGGTGCAAAAACACATTTTGGTCAGGATGTGAAAAATGACAGCTGTACTGTTCATGAGGAGGTATACAAAAACAGCAGTGTTGAAAATCTGGAGTGAAAATATGAAAAATTGGTGAAGTCATGAGCGTGCATAGAAACTGCGCAACACACACCCGTAATGCAATTATTTTTGGGATTATTTTAACCAAATTTTCAACATAGACATTTTGGGACCTCTGCACATGAAGAGTGGCACTGTGATTTTGTTAATCTGTCCTGAAAGTTGATTTCCCTATAGCGACCGCACCATTGTGTGCCAGATGTGCGAAAGCACATTTTGGGCTGGATGTGAAAAATGACAGCTGTACTGTTTGTTCATAAGGAGGAGTGAAAAAATGGCAATGTTGAAAATCTGGAGTGAAAATATTAAAAATTGTCGAAATTACGAGTGTGCATGGAAACTGCGCAATGTACGCTCGTAACAGTAATTTTTTGGAACTTTTTCACCAGATTTGCAACATAGGCCTTTTGGGACCCCACATCATGAACAGTGGCACTGTCGTTTCATTAATCGGTCCCCAAAGGTGATTCCATGCAGTGACTGCAAAATCACATTTCGGGACTGAATAACGAGATGGCAGTGCATGTATTCATGAGGTGGGGTCCCAAGAACCCCATGTTGAAAATCTGGAGCCAAAATAAAAAAAAAATGGCTGAGATATCCACCTAAGTTGAACCCCTCCCCCCCATTGATGCCATTATGCAGCTTACCGGCATGTCTTCATTTTGCAGTTCGACTTTGAAGAGTCCAGGCATGTTCCCGCTCCACCTAAGATCACAGCGCTGGACCTCCAGAGGTAAGTATAGGGTGAGGGGGAGGTGGGGTGCGCAGAGGGTGGGTGTGGGTTGGGGAGGGGCACCGACAGTGAGGGACCGCTTTTTCACGTAAGAAAAAAAAAAAACGGAAACTGACTTCGTGGGATGATTTGTTGGTTGTGCAACACAGTGGGGGTAAGGGAGAGGAACATGCCAACACGGTAGGCTTTGAGTGAGCAGTGGCACACTGGGGTGGGCTCCCAGTGTGCCACACAATGGGGAGGTGGGGGACGTGATGTCACGGGGATTGCACTCCTGATGTCAGCTTTGTTTGAAGATTGTGTGGTGGTGGCAGGAGCCACCGCCATGTTTACTGAAATGTTTCACCAGGAAAGGCACATACGGGAGGCGTGTCATCTCTGCTGCTGCATGACAAGCTTGTCTCTGATTGCAGCAGCGCATTTCTTTCAAGTAGGTGGCACTTTGCATAATTTTTAGACAGCATGCTAGCACTGATGCAAAGGGGAATGAGGGACACACCTACTAAAGCGTGCCCTGCATTCGCCAACACTGACACACCTCTCACTGTGCTACTATTACTGCAAGATGTTGCTTGCGCACATGCAAGACAACATAAAAAGGGGTTGGAATGCTGTATGAACCCCCTCGGGACTCATGAACTGGATACTTGCAAATCTGCTCACTATGTTTTCTCCATTATAATAAGTAAAATGAAATTAACTTGCTTTAAGCAGAAAACACAAATTCCAATATTAAAAAAAACGTTCAGATCATCACCTTTGTTCCTTCAACAAAATACATAATCTTTTTAAACTGATAGCAGGCACATTTCTATTTTTTTAATATAGCTAAAAAACTAAATAAAAAAAGTTTTCTTTAAAGATGGTCATCAGACGTACACTAGAGTCAGTATGCAACAGAGAATTGTTACCTGTCTGAAGTATTCAACTATAGCTGAATCTGATTGATTCCCTCTGGAGTACTTGTTCACCCGTCAGCAAGCATGGGGTGGGGGGACTTAGGCCCCATCCACACTACACCGCTCAGATCCCGTAACAGACAGAAACCATTGTAGCTGGGGAGCGGTACAGTGTGTCCACACTGCAGCGGTGACCAGTACGAGGCCGGTACCGCCAGTCCACACCTCAGGAACTGGGCAACCGTTACCGTGGTGCCCAATCCCACAGTGCGCCCCGCTGCGCTCAGACCCTGCAAGGACTTACTGTCCATCCACACTACCGTTGGTAATGTTACTGAGGCGGGACCGGTTTCATAACCATTGTTGAAACCACCTCATAAGTGGTTTCATCAATGGTTATGAAAACACCTTCTGTAACGTTACAGGTGTAAATGCAAACCGTTGCGGTAACGGTTTGGGCACTCTGTAATGTTACAGAGGCGTAGTGTGGACAGGGCCTTAGAGTTCAGTTATCCAAGAGTTGATTTCAAAACCTGAATGTTCATTGGAAAATGAATGTGTTCACCACAGTGTCCTAACTGTTCATTATTCACTCAAGTATTGATTACAGCATCTGAATATGGTTCTATGTGATAATATTGCCTACAAAATGGTGTGGACCAAAAATAGCGAGTGCTCTTTGGTGAAAACAAAAATAGCGATAAGCACTACAACACCACTGCAGAACAGCGACGGTGCTCACTTTCTTTGCAGTGGGCAATTTAAACTTATTGTTTTATGCGGGGGGAGGGGCGGCTAGCTTCCTGCACCCCTAAATTAAAATAACCAACTCCGGGTGGATTTCAGGAAGGGGAGAAACTCGAGGGAGACAAAAGTTGGGATGGGGAGAACGCTGGGTAGGCAACCTGTGGGGTGGGGACAAAGTCGGGGGAACAGGAGTTCATAAATAAAAAAACAAACAAAAAAAAACAAACTAGCCAGTCCTGAACCCGGATCTGCCAGCTTCAGAGGCGATGACTGTAGCCACCACGCCAGATGAGCAGCTGTGAAGTGCCCAGTGAAGTGGCTTGCCAGAGAAACCCTATAATGTAGTGTACCTGACTCTGGTGCCTCGCTATTTATTCTGCCTCACTATTCTCTTTCACTATTGAGCACCACTCGCTATTGTTTCATGGTCACTATTCCACAGGTGCTCAGATTGAGTCACTCAATTTAAGTTGCCCTTATTGTGGGACTCCCTGAATATACATTACAGAACTGTAATATTTATTTCAGCACCCAAAAATTAATCATAGCACACAAGTATTCATTACAGCACCCTAGTGTATGTTACAGCACCCATGTTTCTAACAGCACCCGAGTGTTCGGTACAGCACCCAAGTGTTCAGTACAGCACCCGAGTGTTCAGTACAGCAACTGAGTGTCTGGAACAGCACCTGAGTGTTCAGTACAGTAACCGAGTGTCTGGTACAGCAACCGCGTATTCAGTACAGTACCCAAATGTTCAGTACAGCACCCGAGTGTTCATTATAGCACCCAAGTGTTTGTTACAGCACTCATGTTTCTAACAGCATCCAAGTGTTCGGTACAGCACCCGAGTGTTCAGTACAGCACCTGAGTGTTCAATACAGTAACCGAATGTCTGGTACAGCAACCGTGTATTCAGTACAGCACCTGAATGTTCAGTACAGCGCCCGAGTGTTCAGTACAGCACCCGAGTGTCTGGTACAGCAAAAAAGAGTCCAGTACAGCACCTGAGTGTTTGTTACAGAATCTGAGCATTTGGTACAGCACTTGAGTGTTTGGTACTGCATTCTAGTGTTTGATATAGCACCCTAGTGTCTGTTACAGCACAGGAGTGTCTGTTACTGCACCCAAGTGTATGTTACTGCACCCGAGTATCTGTTACATGATCTGTTTGTTACAGCATCTGAGTGTTAAAGCACCCAAGTGTTTCACATGGCACACAAGTGTCCTTAATAGCATACACGCATTCAGTACAACATCTGAATGTTTCATACTGCACCTGAGTGTAGATTACAGAACTCAAGTGTTAGTAATGTCACCTGAGTGTTCGTTACAGCTCCTAAATGTTTCATACAGCACCTGAGTGTTCCTTAAAACACCCAAGTGTTCATTACAGCATCCAGGTATTCATTATAGTAAATGTTTATTTTATATAATTTGCTGACATATACATCCAGACACCCACATATTCATATTGTATTCCCAAGTATGGTTTTCAGCACTCACATATTCATATATTAATCCAATGGTATGCATCAATCCAACCCATGCTGTTGGACTCAAGCCCCCAAGTGGGCACCCAGATATTCATATTAGACACCTGAATACACATCATAACACCCATGTATTCATATATGCATGTGAGGTCATATATTGAGTGCCCACGTATTCATAATATAAAATCCAAGATGTTCATGGATTATTGATGTGAATCCTTCTTCATAATGGTGCCTTTTTTTGAAACTAAAGTAAATAAAGGAACTTTTGCCATTGTACAGTCATGTGACATGTTGCCAGTCATATTACTGGATTTTCCAATGCCATTTTGTCAATGAATTTAGTGGCCAGTATATGCCTTTGTGCTTAAATGCTCCTTGTAATAGCACTGCACCTCATAATAAAGCCTTAGGGCTCTAACCACAAAAATGTTTCTCCCATTCTTTGTCTAATAGCAAAAATCTTTTGTGTCTAGGATCTTGGTGGGTCGATAAACTCATAGGGACCTCTGTAGCTTTACTCTCGAGGTCTGTGATGTCATCAACCACCCTCGATGGAAACGCAGGCTTGCTGTGCATAAAAGAGATGCCTTGGGTAGTGACATCAGCAACAGCAACATAGCAAAAATGTATTGTTACTGGTGTCACAATGGATATTTTTAAGGTTGCCGTCATCGCAGTGGAAAACTAAACCAATTAGAGAGCAGCTTGCACAATGCTGTTGCATCACAATGCCTAGTGCACCACTGAAGCCAGCTGTTAAAATCAAAGAAAAACACAGTTAAGTCTTCAAACATATTTAAGTGTTATAACTAGTAAACTACAGCTGTGTATATGTTTGAAATATACAATGGCTTGACTCAAAATAGGCAGTTTATCATCTTTTGTGAGGGAGCAGAACTTTTGTAACACACTTGTGGCTCTGTCTTGCATGAATTATGGTCCTGTTCCCTTGTACTTGAAAATAAATTGCATATTTTGAGTAAACCGACTGCGTATCCCCTACACATACAACAGTATGTTTGGTTTGAATGTTAGCTGCCTTTATATGTTATCAGTAAAACACAACAGAAAGTGCTGATGACATGCTGTACAGTACAGTTTTAATTCAACTGTCTCACCAATGAGTTGCTTTAGTATTTCTGAGTCAGTTATACAGTTGTTGTTGGATCCAGCCCAAAGCCTTGCAAAAACTGTTTTCAAAGAGTTGCCACTCAGATTTGCATTGCATGGTCCCAGGACTGCAGATGCATTCTAGCACAAGGTCAAAAATGTTTGCACGTGAGCCGAAAAACAACAGTCTGTGAGTTGCAGGTATATTTCAAACTTTAAAATAAAAAGATTGTTTTTTTATTTAAAAAAACAATGTAAAACAAACTCATTGACGTGATAGTCTAATGTAAATTGTCTAGTAATATATGCATGCCTTGGACGTGTTCTTAGGCATGAAGTGAAGGCAAGGGCCTTTAGCCACTTGACGAATGCATATAGAACACTATGACCCTCTCCCGAGTCTGTAATGATCTGTTATTGCACTGCTTCTTCCTGTAACAGACATAGAACTGACACTTCAAGTAAGTCAAGTGCCATTTTGCTGCTGTACCATGTAATTATTAATGCATTAATATTAACACAATGTAGGATACAGTGTTCATATTTATGCACATTGGCTTTTATTAGAACATGTGGAAAGTAGTTTTTTTTTCATTTGATGACTTGAACAGTTTTTGTTTTATAAAGTTTTATTGATGGTTGAAAATCAAAGATCTTTTTCTAATAAAGTCATCATACTTTTAATTATTATTGTTCCTCTTCTTGCTCTTTTATTTATTCCAGATGATATTGGTTGCCATATTTTCAGAAACAGGATTTTTTGATTACTGTGCTGTAAAGGTAAGCAGCAGCTTCTTCTGTAGCACTTTTGGAATAAGCAGAATCTTTGTTCCGGTTACAGTATGTTTCTTTTGTAAACAACTGTTCAACTCTCAGAACATGTTTCTGTGCCAAGTACTTTTGCATGTTAGAACAAAAAGAATTGTCAAAAAGGGCATCCCGACACTAGAAAATAAAGGCTGAATCAACATTTAAACCTCGAGGATTACTATTTCATTTAGTTCTCATCCTTGTTATTACTAAGGAAATCATCACAGTACTTGTTTTGACATCAGTTCTTTCAGTTTTTTATAAGTTCGGTGTGCATTTAAGGTGACTGTTTTGTTCTAGTTGTGCCACAGATTGACAAGGCACCCATTTCTTTGTCACCAGAATTGTAAGATGCATCACATCATGGTTCTCTCCTGGGTTACACTCTTCTGGGCATCAGAACCTTGTGGAATACGGTATATCTGAAATCACAGTCTTTTTTAACTGGGCTCTCAAACCAGTCCAAATATACCGTATATTTAAGCAATAAGGCATGACAGGGTGTGTGTTATTGTGTAATAACGTCACTCCCCGGGTGGTTGAAGCACAAGAACAGGCCGAAAACGTTCAATGCCTGAGGAGTGACGTTATTACATAATAACACACATCCCTGGAGTGCCTTATTGCTATTATACAATGGTTCATTTTTATGAAAAAAAGAGAAAAACATTTTTTTTTGGGTTTATGTTTTTCTTTTTTTGTACGTAGAGGTATATTTTTTGAAAAAAAAAAAAAAGTCCAGTATATTTTTCCACCAGCAGGTGGGGCTGCTCTGAATGTAATGCTGCTTTCCCAGAGCAGTAATTTTCTTGGCTGTTTCAGGCATGTTGCTGAACTTTACAGAACCCTTCCCCCCCACCACCACCACACACATACATGGCAGTTTGCCAGAACTTTGACCTGCTCTGTTGAAATGGGCTGTATTTTGAGTGCCCCCACTGTATTTATTTTGTTTCTATGACTGCTACTAAGCGCAGTCGTGGTGCAGTCATTCAGTCACTAAGGGGCCGTAGTCCTGGCATGTGCTGTGACAGGTTCAGGAGGAGAGGGATTGAGAATATCACGGCTTCAGTTGTGCTGCAGGATCAACATTGTACAGGTGAGCTGGAAGAGACTAGGGCAGTGTGTCACAGTGGTTTTATTTTAAAACTCTCCTTCATGATCTCCTGTCACACGATGGTCGGCTTGGCTTTTCGGCTTCGCTTTCAGCGGTTCCATGAAACCAATCCGTTTCTTGCTAAAAAGAAGCCGAGTGCAGAAGCCACAGTAAAATTTGGTAGAATAGGATTTCTTTTAAAAAGAAAGGGACGAGGGGCAAAATGTGTGTGTGTGTTTAGGTTATGAAGTAGTGTTTGTGTCTGTGCTACAGCTGAAGATGTTTGTAATGGTTTGTGCTTCTGAAACTATGACATGATTTCTGAGCCTGTAATGAGGTCATGTGTTTGCCTGAAGTCTATACAGTGATGTTATTGTGTAATAACATCACTGTTCCAGGCACCCACTGACCAATCGGAGGTCAGGACATTTTCTTGCTATTGTATAATTTCAAATAAGACCCTTGGGGCATTTCATCTAGGCTGCGGGGAGTGGCTCTCAACTCTCTGCAACTTGACCACCCACTATGCTCCCCTCAGGAAGTCACTGCCCCAACAAACTAGCCCTCATTTAGTCTTGCTCCTTACAGCATTAACATTACAAACAGCCCTTGGAGTGGTATGCACAAAAGGCGTCAAAAGCCGCATACATTTCTGGGGTTCTGTCCGCTGCACTGTTTCCCTCACTGGCTCCTTTCAGCCATTCTGGGCAATAAGTTAAGCTTGAGGAGTGGCAAACCTATAGGTAGGACTTAGCATACCATCAGCCTCCTTTCCAGTGCAGCACTGCTTGTCCCCCCCCCACCCCATACAGAGTAGGCTATGATCTGGACTTCATATGGGCTGTGACTAGACAGCAACTGGAGGCACTTTCACTGTAACATGTTCACACCAAACCTTGGCTGCAGCTGCAGCTCTTGTGTCACTTCTCAAGTGTCTGGCAGTATCCCCATCAGCTCCCTTGACATTCCACACTACTTTTTTTTTTATCATGTCAGATTTTTCTCCCCTTGGCAGCCACTGACCTGCTTATACTCCAGCCGCCACCCCAACTCCACCTTCAGTCCTGAAGTGCTGCACACCTAGCCAGCAGATGCAGCTCTACCCTCGAAGAGGGCACCCCCTAGTGCCCCCGCAACAGGCGAGGAACCATTACTGACATGCGCCATCCAGGCACCGTGGCAGGTGGAGTGCAGCCATCCAGCTGCCGTGGTCGGTGTTGCTCATTTTTCCATTTTCTGGACCCTAGGAGTGCATGCATGCAGTGACGCCCAGGCACATACATGCTGACGTCTGCTGCACTCCATACTTGATATGCCTCGCTCCAACAGTGCCCCCCAGTCATCACCAGGGGCTGCTGTAGAGCGATGGCTCCCTGGATCCCTCCCCAGGGATAGGAGAGCAGTCCATCGGACGCTCAATCCTTATCCCCCCCACTGACCCCTGACGGCCCAGGCTCACGTCCGAACTCGTGTCGCCAGTGTGGCGTGAGATGCGGCGTCCAGCATCTCAACCCTCAGCGCCACCAGGCCGGCTATTCCACACTACTTTTGAGGCCAGAGCCCCCCTTCCCCAGCTAGATGTCAGGAAAAACATTTCACCAAACTAAATTGCCACTAGGCTGTCCGAGTGTGTTGCAAAATTGCGATTGGCCACTAGATCCCCAGAGAAAGACAAAATACATTTCCACTGGCCCACTGGGGAACCTTATCTTTGTTAGAATGACACCCCACTGGGTGCTTAGGGATGTTCAATAGAGCTCTATGAACCTCCCAAAGTTCAGTTTTGTGAACATGGTCACACAAACCAGGTAAAGTTTGCAAAAATGCTTCATTTTGAATTTGTTCACTCGAGTTTGTAGAATACCAGTGTGCTGTGGTTAAGAATGAACTAGGACTGAGATGAAAGATATCTTGCTTTCAGATCATGTTGTGATATTAATAAATTATATTCCAACTGCAATAAACTCTTTCAATGGAGACATGATAACTCTTTATTGAAAGATCCAAATTTTATATCTCAGATCAAAAAACAAATACAAGAGTTCTGGGAATTCAGTTATACACCACATAAAAAGGTCAACTCAATTTGGAATGCTTGTAAAGTAACATTGGCCCCTATGCACATACGAATAGGAAGTTATATGCCTAAGGCACACATCCCGCCCATGGAGTTCTGCACCTGCAGACAGGTGCGCAGTGGCGGCATTTACCACTGCCAGCCACCTGTCTATGGCTCCCCCTCCAGCATACAGGTCTGTGCAGGTGGAGTCGTGGACCTAGCAGGGCATCCAGTCAGATGCCCGGCATGGGTCCAACAGTGGATCCCTTATGCAGTAAGGCATGCATTGGCAGCATGCCCTGTGGATGTCCGAGGGCCAGTGGCTGTGGAAGGTGGGAGGAGGGCATTGCTGCTGGCCCTCCAATGGCACCGAAATGGTGCAGAGGTATGGTGTGGTATGTTGGGTGGTGGTGGGGAGACGGTACCGCTGGTAGTGGAGGGGTGGACATGTGGTGCCATTGGGGGGGGCAACATCCATGTGCCAGTGCCCCTGTGAGGGGTTTGGGTTTTTGGGGGGAGCGCCACACAAACCGCCATGTGCTGGGGCAGGAGGGTGGCACCGGGCAGCCATTTGCTGTGGCCCTGGAGGGTTGGTGGGCTATTTGCCCTGTCTTGTAGGCATGTAGGGGGTTTACAGCAGGGTTCTCCCTGGCATACCCTGCGCCCTCCAACGTACCCTCGTGGCCAGCACTATGTACCTTAGTGCATGGCATGTAGTGCTGGCCTGCCCCCAGCACATTGTTCATGGCATGGCCAGGGGATCTGTGCATATGTGTTGCATACCCCCCGTGGTGCATCCTGCATGGGGGGCACATAGCCACTATGCCCATTAGTGCATGGGGCCAATAAGAGGATATATTATATCATACCAGACACATATAAGGAAATTAAATTAAGAGAAATCAGCTAATTTAGACAAAAAGATTTTGGAATTACAAGCTAACCCTGTAATGGTAGTGGCAAAGGAGGAATTGGAACAAACAATAGTGGAAAACAAAGCTATGCTACTTAAAGAAGTGGAAAAAAATGCTCTCAAATTAAAAAAAAATAAGCTATATTACAATGTTGAAAAATGGGTAAAATATTCGCATACGCATTAAAAAAGAGTATAACACAATTACAAAAATAAAACTAAATGGAAAAATAGTTATACAAGATATGAAAGTTGCAGAAGCATTTGTAAGCTACTATAAATCGATTTATAATAGGGAATATAGTATAGAACAAGATACGATCCAAGCTTACATAATTAGTGCAAATATTAAACAATTACACTGTAAAATTAATAACTTTAAGAAAAATGATTTAATTGACACAATCACATCAGTGAAAAATAGCTAGACTACCAGTCCAGATGGGTTTACAACAGAATTTTTTAAAGCATTTATAAATGAACTACACCCTTGGCTGTTTTTAATGTTTGAAGATATGACCAAAGGAGAACCAGTTCCAGATTCCTTTTATAATGCTGAGGTAGTACTTATACCAAATGAAAATAAAGATCTGTCTAACAACCCAAAAATGATCACCCTATAGCATTACTAAATACTGATTACACAATATTCACTAAATTAATAATGTTAAAAATACAGGACTATATACCGGATATTCATACAGAGAAAAAAGGCATTATTAAGTACAGGAACATCTGTAATGGATTAATAGATGTGCAACTTGTCATTTCTGCAGTTAGCAAAAATGATAATGAGACAGTTGTGATTGCGTTAGATGCTACCAAAGCATTTGATTTAATAAATTGGAATTATATGTTTGAATTATTAGAAGCATACAAATTACCACAAATTATAATTACCTCAATTAAAACTCTGTACCAACAAAACCAACAGCAGTTTTCAGAATTAACCAATTATAGATCACAGCCTTTAATGATGATGAATGGAGTGAGGCAAGGTTACCCGCTCTCACCTTTTCAGCGTATCATTAGTATGGAACCTTTATTAAACCACATAAGGAATAACCAACTGATTACAGGCATTCAAATAGAAGATTCACAACATAAATTGAATGAATATGCAGATTGTATCATGATATTCTTAGTAGACACAATTCTTTCCTTCCCAATATTAATGTTAGAATTCCAGCATTTTTCAAAGTTGTCCGGCTATGAACTAAATAGATCAAAATCCATCGTGCTCCCTATTACGAATTTAGAACTGGCTACTTTAATACTACTAGGGGAAATGAAATTTCGTGGTACCATTAAGTATTTAGAAATATGGATTACTAATGACGTAATAAAAACAATGACTGCAAATTTAAACTATTTTATGGAGAAAATTGATACTTTACTAATAGAGTAGGAAAGTAAGTCACTATCATTATGGGGAAGAATTGAGCCATAAAAAATTATGATCATGCCATTATTAATGTACATGTATTGAAGCACGGTAGGGGAGGTTCCAGTGTTTTGGACAACAAACTAAAAAGGAAATTTAAAATAAATTTGTAGAGAGGAGGAACTCCTAGAATTGCTTGGGTAAAAAATAACAGTGATAAGATCAGAAGGAGGTATGGGATGTCCTGACCGGGAAAGATATTATTGGTCAGTTAGTATCAAACAGTTATTAAAATGGACAATCCCAGAAAGGTAAAAAATAAATAAAGATGATACATATCAAAAATTAATACAGTATTTACTAAAATCTGTAAATGACAAGTTATTAATACAAGAACTTCTAATTAACCCTACTCAGTTTAGACTAATAAAGAATAATATTATTAGTGAATTTTATAGGATAAGTAAGTTGTGGAATAAGTCACAAACTCATACACATTTTGTCCTACTCGAGTTTGTTACCAAACATAAGAAAATTATAAATAGAATAAATTCTGGCACCATTCAAAAAGAAGATTTAAGCAAATTGAATGTAAAAAGTTGACTATATTACAAGAGAAAATGTTTATTTCATGGAATGAATTAAAAGAACGAGCCATTCCTTATCAAATAAAAAATCTTAACAGTCTTTACTTGATTTTAAAAACAACATATGGCAAGAAATTTCAAGTAAAAATTTTAGTGGGACAAAATATCAGTCCTCAGAATTATTCGAATTCCTCCAGATGTATAGAAAAGGTTTGGACAGTTTTATAGCTTTAATGTGATATATATATGAGAATTTGCTTTTCTCAACAGAATGAAAACAGAAAGACTAATAAACAAAATTAATCAAAAATGGGAAACGGAAATAAGTGTTCTTATCCCGAAACAGAATTGGCAACAAATTTGATTAAATGCAAATAAACTTTATACATATGCCAAAAACAAAGCAATTCAATTTTTTTTGCTTCTATTTTTTTTGTCCCCCAGGGCCACTGATCTGCTTACCTGCCTCGTCCTGGCATCCCCCGCAGGTCTATCCGGCCTCCGTCCCCTTGGACTACCCCCGGTCACCTAATTAGGCCATGCAGCTACGCCCCTGGTGGGGGGGTTGGGAGCACTCCCTCTGGAGCTCAACCCACCCATTCTGGATCCAGTATTGCCATGCACCCAGGAACTGGGAGAGTCCGCGCGGAGATGGCCATCATGCCGCCACAACCAGTGCCCTCCTTTTTCACTTTTCCCCGGAAGCCGGTAGGCGCCACACTGACGCAGTGGTATGAGCGTGCGCTGTCCGCCTAATGCCTGCCAGGCTGCCTGCCTCTGGCTGAGCTGTTCTGCAGCGGAAGTACTCCGATCTCCACGGGGTCACTCCTGCGCCAGGATACCCTGGATCTCCCCCAGGGACAGGAGAGCTGTCCCACGGATGCTCAATCCTACTCCCTCCCTCGCATCTCTCAGCACCCGGCTCGCTCCCAACCCGGGTCGCTGGCATGACGTGAGGTGTGGCGCCCAGTGCCTCAACCCTTAGCGCCACCGGGCCAGCTACAAAGCGATTCAATTTTAAATAATTGACCAAGCTTATATCACCCCATATAGATTAAAATAATTTTCTAAGAAAATAAAAATTGACTGTTGGCATTTATGTAAAACACTTGGCAAAAAGGATCATTACCATTTATTATGGAGTTGCCCGAAAATCCTAGAGTAGTGGGAAAAAACCCAATTAGAAGTTGATGAAATATTAAACAAATACATTCCACTGACTCCTCAAATATTTTTGCATAATGATTTTGCATCACTAAAGTTAGACAAAAAAAGAGCAGAACATTCTAGCTATTGCATCAGTGACCTCTAAAATAATAATACTAGCAGAATGGAAACACCCAGTATGATCTGATTGGAATATGAATAAGTGGATTGTAAATGTTAAAAAAAAATCTGATGATTGATGGATCATTTAGGAATCACCACTGATATTTTAAACACCACATGGAGAGACATTATGGCCATTTTACTCCCATTAGCACAGCTATGAAGTACTCTGTGGTTACTCCAATGCTAATACACTGTGGCCCAGATATTCAAAAGGGTTGCGCATGGCGCAACCCACTGATGCGCCACGGCGCTATATTCAAACGGGAAATGTGCACGGCACAGATCCTGATGCGCCAGAGCACATTAGTAATGTATGCAGGCCCAGGTAGGGGGGACGTGCCCTGCATAGCCCGATATTCAGCCTGGGATGTGCAGAGCCATGCATGCGCAATCCCTACCTGTGCCAGCACAAAGTTGATCAAAAAAATAAAATCGAACAACGGATGGCGACCCACAGGTGAGCTGTCACATTGCAGGGCACAACACGGCAGCTGCCACCTGTGGGTGGTCACCCGAACTCCCGCAGCACCTGGTGGCACCCCCTCATGCCTGATCGTGCGCATTTGTTAAAAAAAGAACAATTCTGTCCAATATCTCTGGTAGCCCAGTGGACCGCTATCTGTCCGATCGCGGGCATCTTTAAAAAAATAGAAATAAGTTCTGTATCCCTGGTGGTCTAGGGTACCCTCCCTCCACCCACTGAGCCCGCCGCTGACTGACACTGTCGGTAGGGCTGTACGCCAATTGGTTCACAGCATGAGCCAATGGGCGTTCTTAATTCTTTTAGAATTCTGGGGTGAATTCCATCAGGCCCCATTGCTTTGTCCTCCTTCAATTTTAGGAGTTCTTTCAGAACCCTTTCTTCTGTGAAAGGACTGGGATTGCCCCCATCCAGAGTGCTTCTGTTAATTGGATTAGGTACCTCTGCCTCCTGTTTTGTGAATACTGAGCAGAAATATTCGTTCAGTATCCCTGCTTTTTCACTATCCTCCTCTGCCCACCCACCGTTCATTCTATTCAGCCTCACTATCCCTCCCTTTGTCTTTCTACCCTCCCTGATGTACCTATAAAATGTTTTATCTCCCTTCTTAACCGAGTTGGCTATCCTTTCCTCAGTTTGGGCCTTTACTATTCTGCCTTTTCCTCCCTGCTTCCTTCTGCCTTAACAGGTACAGCTCTCTGTCCTGCTCCTTCTGTGTTTCCTTATACTTCCTGAATGCCATCTTTTTCTCCCTGACTTTCCCAGCCACCTCTTTTGAGAACCATAGTGGCTTTTTCTTTCATTTTGATTTATATATTTGCTTCACACACAGGCTTGTTGCCTCTGTGATGGCAGTTCTGATGATTCCCCATAGTTGCTTCACCCCCTCCTTCTAGCCTGTTTCCTAGTGCTTTTCTGAGGCACTCTCCCATCTTGCCAAAGTCAGCCCTCCTGAAGTCCAGTATCCTCACTTTTGTATGGTTTGACTCTGTAGCCGAGTTTAACGTGAACCACACTGTTTGATGGTCACTTGTTCCCAGATGGCAACTCATTTCTAGATCTGAGATCCTCTCACTGTCCCCATTTGAGAGTATGAGGTCTTAGATTGCTTCATCGCGAGTGGGTTCTGAAACTAGCTGTCTGAGGCATGCCACCTGTAGGGCATCAAGAATGGCTCTACTCTTGGATGTGGCTGCAGCAAGTGTGCTCCAGTTAACATTTGGCATATTCAGGTCTCCCATCAACAGTATCTCCCCTTTCTCTGCCATCCTAAGAATGCCCTCTATCATCTATATACAACCCCTGTGCAGATTGTGGTGCCATTTCCAGTCTCTTAGGTGACCTACAGTGCCTCCTCTCCTCCCTGTTTACTCTTTTGTTTAGTTGCTTTTATCCCTTCTGTTACATAGAGAGCTACTCCTCCCCCCCCCTTCTCCCCTGCCTGTCGCTTCTGTAGGTTAGGTACCCTGGTATGTTAACATCCCAGTCATGGTTCTCAGTGTACCATGTTTCTGTGTCTGCTACGATATCCAGGCATCCCTCTTCCATCAAGGCCATCAGTTCAAGGAGCTTGTTGCCTAGGCTACAGGCATTGGTACTCATTATCCTCCATTTCCTGATGGCCTTACCCCTTTTTGCCCCATCCCTGTCCTTCTTGCCTTTGTCACATTCTCCATTTACCCCTGCCCTTCTCCCTATTGCCATCTCTATGTTGGTGTTTACTGCACTTACTACCATGACTTTTTTGGGGGGGGCTAGGATTTCACTGCTCCTTTCCAGTGCCTCTCCCCTTGGCTCGTTTAAATACTTGCCAATGAAGCATTTAAACCTATCACCTAGGATCCTGGTTCCCCTCCTGGACAGATGCAGCCCATCATGCCAGTATAGGCTTGCATCACTCCAGGTGGACCCCCAGTCCCCAGTGAAGCCAAATCCCTGAGCTCTGCACCAGTTTTTCAGCCACTGATTGAATCTCATGGTGTGGAGCACCCTATCCTCTCGTACGCCATAGACAGGCAGCACCTCCAAGAAGGTTACCATGCATGCTATTTGTCTAAGGCCCCTCCCCAATTCCACAAACTCTTCCTGCACTGCTCTGATCCCATTCTTAGCCAGGTCATTTGTCCCTAGGTGGACAATGACATCCAGCTCCCTCCCCTGTGCAGCTGCTCCGGCAGTCCTGAAGATTCGCTCCCTGTCCCTCCAAGCCATGGTGCCAGGCAGGCACCTTACCTCCCTCTCCCCTTCCTCCCCAAGTTCTACCTTCCTAACAATGGAGTCCCCCACCAGGAGTTGTTTCCTTCCCCTGTGGGTTCCCATGCCACCCTCCTGTGGGTCTCCTTTGTGGAGGTTCCCAGCATCCTCCTTGGTCTCCACTGTGGGTGCCTCCATAGAGGAACCACACTTTGCTAGAATGACATAGGAATTGTGGAGAGGTACAACTGGAGGGATACGCCTCTGTTCCACCACCCTCACCCTCCCTGAGCCCACTGTGGTCCAACTGCTCCTCTTTCTTGGCAACCTCTGAGGCAATGGCAGTGGCCCTGGTGGTCCCTGGATGGAAGAGGAGGTCCCACAAATCCTGGCCAACTCAGCCTGGAGATGAGCAACCTCTACCCTCAGCCCAGAGAGGTGCCTGCAGATGGGACAACACTGCATCCTCCAGAACGTCTCCCGGAAGACTGCTGCTCCACAGCCACTGCACTGTACCACCCCATCTTGTCTTATTTCTGGCCCCTTCACTATTGTTTGGAATCCTTACTCTTTCCTCTGTTTTTGTTTTCCTTCTCTGTCTACTTACTTACTGCCTTTGTGCCCTTTAAGCTCCTGATTGTCCTGTTCTGAGACAAGAAGATACTATATTTCTCAGTAGACCCCTTACTTGCTTAGAAGCAGACCTACAGCAGCTAGAGGGGGCCGGAGAGCTACTCTTGTCCTTCTAGGATCGTGCGACTTTGGTGGCTCTGTGATCACTCACTTCCTGCTCCCCAACAGGAAGTTCCTGTTGTCAGTCAAATCCTGTGCCTATAAAAGTAGAACTAGCTTTGGGTGGGATGATGGAGGGGAGGGAAGGTGGGCAATATAGTTTTTTAGAAAAGTGTGGAGAGTTCTACTTCTTTAGCCCCAGTAGAGAAGTCCAGTCACACAGCACTCTTTCCTTCTGGTGTCCTCTGCCAAGCCTCTGACAGAATCTTTCTAAGGCAGTGTTTAAATCTAGTTTTCTTCTAGCTAAGCCACTCCCCCTACTTACTAGATCTTTCTACAAGTAATTTAAACTGCACAGCAATCAAGCCCCTTCAGCCACCTGAAATTTACACCTAGATAACTGTTCAGATAACCACTTTAGCTAACTGAGACACACTAATTTTTTTTGTTGTTTGTATTTTTACCCTAAATTAAAGGTCACAGTAGAAGAGTTCTACTTCTTTAGTCCCAGTAGAAAAGTCCAGTCACACAGCACTCCTTCCTTCTTGTGTCCTGTGCCAATTGTGGATGTCTTCACGAACTCCTGATTTAAATAGAAAAATCTTAAGTCCCTCATACATAGAGGAAGGTAAAAACTGATCTTGTAAAAAAAAAAAAAAAAATTTGTACTACCAGCACTTCCTGAGGAATTATTTTCCACAAGAATTTGTATAATTCCCCAGTGAGCCCATCAGATCCTGGTGCAGTATTCCCTCTCAATGTGTTAATAAATTTGTCCAGTTCCTGGTGGGAAAACGGCAAAATCAAGGAAACCTGTAACTCCAGGTATAACTGTGGAAGCGAAGCAGAGTCCAGAATCTGGTGATTAAAATCCAAATCTGGAACCGAGGTCTCCAAAATAGACATAATACCAACATTATCATCCATACACTGACCCGAGTGGTGACATCAAACCATTCATCAATCTTTTCTCTCTCCGCTTTTGACAATCCACAAATGGATTGCCCTGTTCTACCTTCCCTTGTGTTCCAAAGGATTGTTCCTGATTCAGGGAAAGTAAATGATCATGTTGATAAAATATATAATTTCTAATATTCTGGATCTCTACAGAAACATCTTCCCATCCCATGTGCTGTCTAGTTAATAATTCTCCCAACCGTTCCCTCAAAATCAAATAATTAGAATAGCCCGATGCCCGTCTATACCTCCCTTCCTCCCAAAAATAGCCCCTTAAACATAACTTAAAATCTTCCCATCATTGACCCACATAATCATACAAAATCCTGGTAGAAAGTTTTTCCGGAATTATCCCAGTCAATACATGTAAAACTACCGGGTCATTTAAACGGGAAGAATTTAGCCGTCAATACCCTGGACCAACCATCCTTTGGGGCGGGGATTCTATATGGACCCCCAACAAAACATGATCGGAAGACTCAATGGGTAACAAACACGTTCTGTAAACTGGTAAGGATTGCTTAACAAAAACCATATCAATGCAGGAGGAAAGCCTTCACCTGTAATAAGTAGGCTGAACAGACTTATTCCCTCCCCCATGAACCGCCTTCAATATAGCGAAGACCTATTAACATGCGCGAAAATGCCTTGTCACAATAAAGTTTATCTAACGGACCCGCCTTAGACAAATTAATATTGAAATCACCAGCAAAACAATTTTTTCTACTAGTATGTAAATAAGGTTGTACATTTTTTTAACAGATCTATATGAAAGGGCCTTAGATTGGGGCCCATAAATATTAACTAATCTACATTGCACCGCATTCAATTCTACATCCAACAATAATGCCCGTCCTGGTTCAATATCTACCAAACAGTGAACCCGAATTCCAGGCGAAGCAAAACAAAATCCCACTCCAATGCAAGCATCCACCCCCAATGACCAAAAGGATGGACCCCATTTTCAGTCTTTAGAAATCAGATTAATATCCCCAACAGACTATAATCTAGTGTCTTGTAGAAAAAAAATCATATAATAACTATTGTAAAATCCCAGAAGTAGCATAATGTTTCTTCATTGACAAAACACTATTCACATTGAGGCTGGCGATCTTCAAGCATAATGGATCAGGAAGGAAGAGTAACTAGTTTCCCACTAGATCTGGTCATCCATTTTTGAGGGATCTTAGACTGGGGGTTTGAACAACAGAAGACACATGTCCCAGGGGAAGGAAAGATTCGGGAGCAATCCCTTCCATAGGTAATGCTGTATCCGCCTGTTTCCCCCCATGAAGTAAAGGCAGAAAACATATTAGACAATGGCAAAGGGGAAAGTGGAACTCCCCCCTCCTTCTGTTTCACAGACATTGAAGTGGAAGGAGATAGAAAACCATCCTCCACAACTGGAATATCTCTTCCAGTGTCCAAGGGCAAGGAAGGAAAAATTGCAGGGCCTAATAGGTTTGTTTCAGGGGAGTCTGAAACAGGCAGAGCAGATGTAATGGTGTTCTGGCTCTGAAGAAAGGAAGACAAGGTCACAGTTCTCAGAGGGGAACCCTGTGGTGTGGCATAGGGAGTCACTTCTTCTGGTCTAGAATGTGGCTGAGACTGGATTCGATCTGGAAAGGGCTCAGACTTGAGCACAGATCCAGCTTCTGATATTGTAGGCTAGGTCTTGGAATGCTGAGGCCTACCCCTGTCAACAGAACCAGCACCTTGGCCTCGGCCACGTGGTGGAAGAGGTACTTCCTTGAAAATTCCAGTAGACTGACCAAAATTCTGTTTTGCCTTATTAAGGAAATAATCATGGTCAGACTCCCCCACCGTAATGTGAACTGCCCAAGGACAATCCTGAAAGGAGTGTTTTTCTTCACCACATAAATTACAAAATGGAGGAGCACTACACTGTGAAGCAGCATTCCCCAACAAACCACAGTGAAAGCACTTAATCTGCTCACAATCTACGTATAAGTGATCCAAGGCTTCAGATCTGTAGCAGCTGTTAGGCTGGTCTGCATAAAACAGGACACCCCGATCTTGACCAAAAAAGGAGCTGGGGAGATGTTTAATGCCTTCTTCCGTTTGAGTTAACTGGACCCGAAACAACCAACCATCATTCCAGAACCCATTTTCATCCATAATGGACTTAGGTGTTCCATAACAGTACATTTCTTCTCCAGCCAGAACATAATATCATTTATGCACACTCCTTCATTATGAAACAGAATTGTAACTGTCTGGATGGTAGGTTTTGTGACAGGAATAGCCAAAAACTCAATCCAATGTTTTGAATCCTCGAGAGTGTAATACATTTTCCAGAATCTATCCGAAGATTGCATAGTGCAAAAACAAATCATATGTCTGATCCCCAGGAGCATGGATAAACCCATAAACTTAAGCAGGCGAAAACCCATTGAATCTTTAATCAAAGTCTTACCCACACATATTCTATCAGGGACTATAGGAGCCTTTCCTTTATAACAGAGACGTACTAAAAAATGTCTCTCTGCAGCCTCTGCTGGTTTGTGAAAAAGTCCTGCAAATGTCTGAGGAGGCGGTTTGTGAGGACATCCCCCTCCTTCCCCCCTACACACTTCTGTTCAGGAAATCTAATAGACGCCATACCTTGTGGGGGCCAAGTAGTCTCCAAATGCACTCCATCTCGAGCTCCTGCCAATATTTTGGTCCCTCCCTCTGGCACTCCAGTAACAACAGGGAATAGACAGTGTTGGACACTTCTCTGCATCCAACGACGCCGTAAGCTGTACAGCCTCACTGTTGACCCATACTGCAGACATTTTCTCGGCATTAAGCGGTGAATCTGATACAGGGGCCACCCGAGAACGGCAGGCAGAGCTCTCCGGAGTACCCGGTAAAGAGATCTCCGGATCGGGAATCCAACAGTCTCCAGAACGGACCCATCCGGCACGTTGCAAGGCAGATCCAGGGGTCCAAGTGTGATCCAAAAGTGGCGTCTCTGCAAAGACATCGTCTGCCCGACAGTGTTCCACATTAAGCACCAGATTCAAGCAGGGAAGCATAGACGGCCGACGAAATCAAAGCCAGCAACTGCTGTTTCTTCAGAGCCAAATCCTTCTGCAATTTTACCTCCGCTAAATCCTGTTCCGATGGAAGCAACTCCATAAAAGACTGAGAGGGCTCCCCAAGAGGGATATCAGCCCCCTGAACCAGTACTTCCATTCCTGGATCATTAGGCAAATTCATTACCTCTTCCATGTCCTCTTCTCCATCTCCTCTCTCCTACATCACTCATCCTACACTGAAGTCAGCCAACTCTCCTGCAGCGCTTCAGCACCCTCTGCAGAAAGAGCAGGTGAATTTCTCTGGTGCCCTGGCCAAATTTCCCCCATTCACTAAAAATGCCGCCAACAGCTTAATATGGTTCAAGGTCAGCTGGCATTCAGCTGTATCCCCCTTCCCTGGGTCATGCCTGAAAATAGGCAGAATTTGTCTAGTGCACTTACCCGGTCAACAAAAACTAAATAAATAAAAATAAATACCTCCCTTCTTAGTGAAAGTGGTCCAAGACCGGGGTCAAGTGCTGGCTAAGCGCTAGCTTCAGGCAGTCTTGGATGTGGGTGATTCCTGTGTCAGTACCATGGCAGTGGCTGTCAGATGCATCATAGGACCTGACTGATGATTTTCACCTTTACGGCAGACACCCAGTGCAACTTGGCTGATGTCCCCTTCCTGGGCACCAACCTCTTTGTCCCTGGGGTGGATGGTCACCTTACCAGGATTGAGAATCCCAGTGTCACCCTGGATTCTGTGACCTCTTTCCTGAAGGACTTAAAAGGTTAGAAGCAAAAGAAAAAGGCTTTTCCGTTTTGGTCCTTTTTCATCACAGCAGACTAGGCAGAAGCAGCCTCAGCAGGGGCCACCTCAGGCTTGGCACCCCAAGACCAAGTTTCATGGTCAAAGCCTTAAGAAGGACAGGGGTAGGGGTAGTGGTGTCCCTCCAGCAGCAGGCACCAGTGTCCGCTCCAAAGCTGCCCACTAATGGGCTGGGGGGTGTCAACCTCCCACTCATCCAGTCCCTGCCCCAGCTTCCCCAAGGAGGTCAGCTGCATTACTTATGGCACACCTGCTTCATAAATATCTTGGACAAGCGGGTCTTAGAAGTTGTGGGCAGAGGGTTGCCTCTCGACTTCGAGGCTCTTCTGCCTTACCGACTTCACACGCCAAGGGAGTCTGTGGTGTCAGAGGGGAAGTCCACCCTCAGGTAGGATGTTGCTCAGTTCCGAGAAAAAGGAGCCATAGCCTGTGTCCCAGACTCCATGCAGGTCAGGGTTTCATGTCCAGGTATTTTGAGCAGGTCTGTCAGTGCAGTGGTTGGATTTCCACTTGTGATGCCGGCGACTTAGGTTCGGGAATTGATCCGGGCCCTCGGAGGGCCAGCCAGAGGAGAAGGATCAAGGTGCCAGTGGGCTGCTCCCCTTCTCTGGGGGTAGAGTCGGATGAGTGTCTGGTGCATGTACGAGCCCTGTCGGAGGCTGGGGGATATGTCTGCACTGGCGCCAGGTCTCAAAGAGGGGCAGGGTGGATGCTGGATGTCATTGCATGTCCCTGCCCCTGGGGCAGTACCAAAAAAAAAAAACAGCTTTGGCTGCCTAGATGACGCGAATGCCTCGCACCATGGCCTTCATGGCCCCGACCTCTCACCGACCAATCACTGGTTCTGGTGCACCACCCAGCCCTGAACCCTGCCCTGGGGGGTAAGCCAGGGAGGTATTGCCAGAAGGCACTTTTCCCATCAGAGATGTGCTGAGCATGGGCATCGGCCCCACCTCGAGGGGTAAGTCAGGGGGTATCGATGCGGAGGGGGAGCGGGTATGGGTGTACAGGATAAGGACCGAGGTACTGGCAGCCAGGGCGTAAAAAGAATATAAAAGAAATATGTCCAGGCATTTCCCGGTCACAAAACAAATGGGAGCTGGTACCCATATTGCATCTCCTCAATCTGAATCAGTTTCTCAGGATGTTCACACTGAACCAGATAATGCCATCTCTGGAGCAGGGCATGTGGTTCTGCTCCTTAGACTGCTAGGATGTGTTCTTACTAACATACTAAAATGCCAGCAGAATAGGCCTAGCGGTCTTTCGTGTCTGCTTGTTTGGTCAGCCCCCACCCTGGAGCTGACCTTGCTGCCCCCCTCACCTTCTCTGGCTTTTCCCTTCCCAGTTCCGGATATTCTTGCTGCATTGGATTTTGCTTCCAGAACCCTTCCACTGTACCTGTCCCACCCCCTCTTGAACCCCTCCATCCCGTCTCTGCCTCCACCAGCCCCTAGGCAGTGCATTCCATGGCTCCACCACCCTCTCAGTGAAGTAGCACCTCCTCCTTTCTCCCCTGAATCTTCCCCTCCAGCTTCCACCCATGCCCTCTAGTGGCCCCTCCTCCTTCCTTCAAGCACCCTCACTGTTCCTCCCTATTTACCCCTTCATGTACCTGAAGACCTCTATCATGTCCCCCCGGTCCCTTCTCTCTTCCAATGTGTACATATTTAGCTCTTCGAGTCTCTCCTCATAGGTCCTGTCCCCCCAAGCCCCAAATCATTTCGGTTGCTCTCCTCTGGACCCTCTCCAAGAGTTTAATGTCCCTCTTTAAGTGTGGCCTCCAAAACTGCACGCAGTACTCTAGGTGCGGCCTCACCAAGCAGTTATACAGAGGGAGTATTTCTGTCCATCTGTTCACTGCTGATACCTTTGGTTCTGTGCTGAAGGGGTTCTTTACCTGTTCCAGGTCAAGCCATTCGGTCTCTCCTCAGTGCCCAGGGTCTTCACCAAGTGCATTGCATTGGCGGCAGCATTTCTGTGGGGGTCAGAGTATACCCCTTCCTGGATGACTGGCTGATTGTTGGGCCATCTAAGGAGGCAGTGGAGCGGTCAAGGGACCTGGCCCTCCAGACCTGCTGAGACTTGGGCCTTCTGGTCAGTCCAGCCAAGTCTGAACTGAACCCCTCGCAGGTGAGTCATCTAATCAGGGCAGAGCTAGACTCTCTTCAGGCAGAGTCCTGACTCACTGTGGACTGGGCACTGGATCTTACCTCCATTGCCCAATCATTTCAGGCTGGGTGCTCGTGCTGTGCCCCGGACTTCCTGCAGCTGCTGGGGTACATGGCATCCTGCACCATCATGGTCCATTGGGCCCACTAGTGGATGTGTCACCTTCAGTGGAAGCTGAGCCATCAGTGATCCCAGCACCTGGGTCACTTGGATCAGCCGGTCATGTGACCCAGCCGACATGGGATGCCATCCAGTGGTGACTTGTCCCAGAACATCTGGAGGAAGGAGTCCCGTTTGTCCATCCAGAGCCAACAGTCACACTTACAATAGATGCATCTCTGGTGGGGTGGAGAGTGCACTTGGGGGTCCACAGAGCCCATGGGTTCCAGACCTTCATGGAGTCCCGTCACCACATCAACCTGCTGGAGCTCCATGCAGTGTGCTTAGCACAGATGGAATTTGCTCCCTTTGTCCGGGGTCAGGTCATGCATGTCCAGACGGACAACACCACGATCATGTTCTTCCTGAACAAGCAGGGTGGCATGCACTCCCTTCCCTTGTGTCAGGAGGCCCTCCAGACCTGAACCCACATGAACAGCTTGGTTGTAGATCTCCTGGTGATTCATGTCGCAGGAGCCAACAACCAACTCATGGATGCCCTCAACTGGGTGGGCAAGATGTTGCATGAGTGGTTACTGCATCAGGAGGTGGTGAGCCACCTGGTCTCCCTGTGTGGCACTCTTCTGGTGGACCTTTGCCTACAGGGAGAAAGCAAAATTGAGGTTGTTTTGTGTCCACTCTCAATCTGGAACACTGCTGGGGGATGCCTTTGTGAGGCCCCGGACCCCAGGCCTCCTGTACTCCTTCCCATCTTTTTCTCTTGGTCCACAAGGTGGTGGTCAAGGTGTGGTGGGCCAAGGCACGGATGATCCTGACAGCACTGGACTGGCCTCACCAGTTCTCTTACTGGATCTCCTCAACCTCGGCAGCAGACCTCCGTGGTGTTTGTGTCTGCACCCAGATCTGCTGTCTTGCCATCAGGGGAAGACCCTGCACCTAAGTCTTCAATCCCTGCACTTCATGGCCTAGTTCCTGAGCAACTGGAGTTCCAGGCTCTGGGAATTTCAGAAGATGTGCTCTTCATTGTGGAAGTGTCCTGAAAGGAGTCACCTCACCAGGGATTTACCTTTAAATGGAAATGATTTTCCCTCTGGTGCTGGGGCAAGGGGCTTGATTCCCTTGCCTGCCCCTTGGTTATCATTCTGGACTATCACTGGCCTCTCTCCCAGCTGGACCTGCTATCAACAACCTTCGAGGTGTACCTGGCAGCTATCTCTGCATACTGAGTGAGGGCTGGTATGCCAGTGGTGGTGCAGGAGAAGATGGTCAGGTACTTTTTCAAAAGCCTTGACCATTTGAACCCACTGGTTCGTGAACCACCAACACCTTGGGACCTGTTGCTGATTCTGGATATGCTCATGGGCAAATCATTCAAGCATATGCGGAGGTGTGAGATGTCACACCTGTTGTGGAAAACTGCCTTCTTGGTGACTATCACCTCTGCTAGAAGGACCAGTGAGCTCCAAGCACTCTCAGTGGAGTCTCTGTACCTGGTCTTCCACAAGGACAAGATAGTCCTTTGTCCCACCCAAAGTTCCTCCCGCAGTGATGTTGGAATTTCACCTTAACCAGGTGATTAGTCTTCCGGTATATTTACAAACCCATCTTTAGAGGCTAACTTTAGGCTCCTTACCTTGGACCCGTGGTGGGCACTCTCTTGTTGTAGGGAGCACACTGCTGGAGTTTAAAGTGAGGCTCACCAACTCTTTGTAACATACGCTGAAGCTGCATCTGGTAGACTGGCAGCTAAGAGGACAGTTGGCAAGTGGATTGCCTTCTACATTGACCTCTGCTGTAAGTTGGCTGTTAGGGAGCTTCCCGTAGGGCTTAGGGCTCATTCCACCAGACAAACTGCTGCCTCAGTGGCTGCTTTCAGGGATTTCCCCATACAGGGGAGCTGCAGGATGGCTACCTGGAAGTTCATACAAACCTTCGTCTCCCATTACAGCATCAACTTTGAGTCATGCTGGGTTGCTGCTTTTGGGTCCTCAGTTCTCCAGTCTCTGTTTGCCAGTTAGGGGTGCGCACCTTCCCCCTCCTTCTGGAGAACTGCTGGAAGTCTGCCAGAAGTGTGGATAAGTGAACTATATCCATGTCCCTTAAAATGAGGATTACTCATCTGTAACCATAGTTCTAGGAATGGTACATGTTTCACATCCACACACCCCACCCGACCTCCTCTAGCAAATGGCACACAGATCCCTGCTTCCAGCGTGCAAGATATGATGTATGATGTGATGGGGCAGAGCCGAGGGATATACCACCCTGGTGGTGGGAGGAGCTTCTCTTAAAGACAGTCAGGCACATCAGCTCTTAAAGTGGACTGCCAGAAGTGTGGGTGTGACCCATATACTACTCCTAGAACTATGGTTACAGGTGAGTAACCTTCATTTTTAGCCCAAACATTCGCGAGAGTTCATGAGACTCAAACGCTCAATGTTTGAGGTGTTCTATTTTCTGCTAGAACTTAACTTGCAACTCAGATAATTGTAGTACATTAAAACTAATAGTGTTCTAACCATTTAACACAAAAGAAGTGGACTTGATAGATAGTATTTCCTTGGAATACACACCAGAAATATTCTGATTACTGTTATTCAAACACTTTATAAAATGAAACCACCTCACATCCATAACTTCCCTTCTCAGTCCATACCACTTATTTCACCTATGACTGCTGTTTTATGGAGGTGGTTACACCACTGTCATAGCAGTGGGAGTCCTTCATCTCCATGGAAACACCTCTCTCTCTCTCTCTCTCTCCACCTTTTCATCCTCTATTTGCCCCTTCTTAAGTCATTCTCCCTTTCATCTTCACACCTGCTAATAACTCCGCATACTCTATGTAATAGTCACCATCTCACTGCTGTTTCTCTTACCCTGCAGAACTCTATAGGTACTGGTTTGATAAGGAGAATATTTTTTTAATTATTAAAACTCTCAAAAGCTAGCTTTTAGGAACATAGTCCAATAAAAGGCATCACCCATGGCAGTTTTTGTTGGCTTTTGTCAGTGGACTAACACGGCTGCTGCAATTCATTGCCTGAAGAAGTGCAAAATCGATTTAGGGCACAACCTCCTTTATGTATGCAGTCAGTGGCATGATAATCTTGACTCGCCTTCATGTCATTTCAGTAATGACAGTGGATTACTCTGCTTTGATTTTTTTGCATTTTAATGAACATCTTGTTACAGTAAATCAACAGAATTTCACAAATGAAATTTTCTGCAGGCGCTATCAAAGTAATAGTACTGGTTGAAATGTGGTATTATTATTGTAGCAGGGAAAAGGGATTGACATGTTTTCACTGAGCTAAGGAGAATAGCTAAAATGACATTCATCTTGCTTTGCTAGACTATGAGGGTGCCCACATTTGACATGGGGTGGGTTACTGGATCAGCTGCAAATACATATTTAAATTCAGTTTTTCAAACTGATCTAAAATTAGCATCTGGCTAAGGTAGTGGTAGAGATCCTCCATCTTCCCTTCTGACTTTTTGAAGAATTGTGCCTAAGTTTATAAAAAATGCTGAAACCAAAGTACCATGGATTTTATTTATGTATGTATGTATTTATTTATTTATTTAATAGACCTTAGGATTACAACCTTCGAGTCAGGGACTCATTTACAAAGGCTCCACATCAGAAAAAACAAATACAAACACTTAATAAATATAGACATAGAATGGCAGCTAAAGGTCACAGTTTTTTCAGTTATACAATATTGCATAATCAAGATCAGCTGTACATTGCATTGAATGTGTTACCGAGAGCTGTATTTTACAGTTTTCAAGAGAACAATAAGTTTGCTGCTAGAGGGAAGGAGTAACAGGGTTGTTATTTACAGTGAAGTAGAGAATTAGATATTTTGTGAGTGCAGCCAACGGAGGCATTGTTAATAGGTAATGTTTGGTAGCCTTATCGGTAGGAGCTCAGTGGTGGGGTGGTCCCGTAAGATGATAGATAGATAGACGACCCGGCACTAGCTGGTACATTGGCAGCACTGTGAAGCGAGAGTGTGCTCTTTGAGTGCTGACTTGAAAGGTCCTAATTTGGAGATGGAGGAGACGTCAGAGTGGAATTTGTTGTACCAGACTGGGGCACTGTGTGGGAATAACCTTTGGGCTAAGGAGGTTCTAACCGTTGGGATGGACCATGCCTGTCGGTTGGCAGTGCGGCTGTTCACCAAGGTGTGGGAGGATAGGAGAGAGGCAGAAACCCCCAAGGGGGTAAGCCCCAGGTATATTTTCTTTGTGAGGAGACATGTTTGATAAAATAGCCTTTCATCTAGGGTGAGGAGATTTGTCAGGGCATATGGGGTACAAGTATGGGTACGCTTGTCTGCTCCGGAGAGAAGTCTACACATTTTGTTTATGGCCAGGTGGATTTTGTTAAGGGCTGTGTGGTCAGCAGCCGAGTAGATGGTGAACCCATAATCGACTAGGGAGAGGACTGAGGAGGTGACAGCCAGATTAAGGGCTTTCGGAGGTAAGCAATACTTGTGATGATCCAGTAGGCCTATACGGACATTTATGGCTGATGATAGAGTGTTAATGTGTGAATGTAAGGAGAGGCTGGAATCAAATGTAAGGCCCAGGTATTTATATGTATGGGTCTGTTCTAGAGGAAGGGGCGAGTGGGAGAGGATTGTTAGCTGCGCATTCTTGGCCTTATTCTGTCGGTGGGTAAAGAGCATGGTCTTTGTCTTTTTTACATTGACCACAAGTCTTTGGTCTATAAACCAGTTTTCAATCTGGTTAAATACGTGTTGGAGGGAGAACTGCAATACTGTGGGATCTGGGTGCGAGGCAAAAGAACTGCGTCATCCACATAGAGTAGTAGGTTGCTGGAGCAGGAATTGGGTAAGGTGTTTATGTAGATGCTGAATAATAGAGGGCCGAGGGTGGAGCCCTGGGGAACCCCAGAGCAGACTGGCAGGGTAGTTGAGATGGTGGTGTTTATTTTGACACATTGTGATCTAGTTGTGAGGTAACTGGTAAACCAAGAGACGGGTCCTTGGGACAGACCTATATGGCAGAGTGTGATTAATAGTAAGGGGTGGGAGACTGTATCATAGGCCTTTGACAGGTCAATGAAGACAACTTCAGCTAGGTGTTTTCTGTCCAGGCCAGAGTGAATAAAATTAGAGCACTCAGTGAGAGCCGTAGTTGTACTGAGCCCAGATCTGAAGCCATGCCGCTCCCTGCAAAGTAGATTATGAGCAAGCAGATACTCATTGAGTTGGGTGGCTATAATTTTTTCAAGAGCTTTCGAGAGTGGTGGGAGAATGGATATGGGACTGTAGTTATTGGGGGAGGTGCTGTCACCACTCTTCAGTATTGGAGAGACTGTGTCAGTCTTTCAGGCTGACGGGAACTGCCCCAGACTTGGGGAGCGGTTAATGAGGTCAGTCAGTGGGGAGAGGACTGTATCTAGTACTAGATGTAGGATTCTCATATCAAAAGAATCTTTGCAATAGCAAGAGCCACTGAGTGCTTTAATGAGATAAGGCCTTGCCTCATTTGTAGAGATCACCCTGAGATGGAAGGGAGGATGCTGGGTGCTATGGAGTAGGGTTGCAGGAGTGTGTGTGGAGGAGCTGTGGGATAACAGATGGACCAGACACTGAACTTCAGACAATCTCTGTGTGATGCTTATTCAAAACACAAGAAATAAGCTTCTGCAATGCCATATTCCTTTTTCAGTACATCAGTTTGCAGTGACAGACTATGAATGTCCTTTCTCTGCACTTAGCCAGTACCTACTGACACTGATCTCTGATCCAGTTTAGCAGTTGAGATGCAGTGACAACCCCTATGCAAGCCCTATTTGCTTACGTAGTGGGGGCTCAAAAAGAAAAAACAAAACAAGCTATAAACAAAGAATCTCAATGCAGAATCACTGAAAGAAGGGTTACCCCAAAGGGCATTGGCAACAAATCACGTTTCAAAGAAATACAACAGCATATATACTTCCATAATGCAGTGCATCATGGGATATATGCAAATCACCATGACATTTCTGGCCTGTTAAGTGTACAACAATTTACGTGCATTTTAAATAGCACAACTAGCTTCATTTCTATAATAGTCACCTAGTACTTTTTACCATTATCAAAACACCAAGTGCCATGGTATTTTAAACATTTACAGGTTTCAAAAACATAAGGTATATACAGCACGATATTTTATAACATAGTGCTATTACATACTAAATCCAACAACAATAAACACAACTTGTTTTACATGTACTGTGAAGTCACCACAATAACCTCCTTGTATGAAGACCTGAGAGGGAAAAGGAAAATTAAAGAGGACACTGTAACATAGTCAAGAGAGGGAGAAGGGGGTGCCCACAGGTGGCCAACCTTATGGACTAGAAATAGTAAAGGATAGATTAGGCTTAGAAATAGAAGAACTGTTGCAACAGATTTAAGAAAAGGTCGGTCCTCAAGAGTGGCAGGAGCTCCCGGTCACATATCCCCCACCTTAAGAGGGAAGCAGTTATTGCAGACTGCTTACCACCTTCCTGTCCCAGGAAGGGATGGAACTTCCACCCATCCATCTTCAGAAGGTCTGTCTCAGGGTCCCTATTAGCGATAAATATTCTATCATAAACATGGTGGATATCATCATTCTTTACCCTGAGGCATAAACACATTTCTCAACAGAGACTAACAGTACCTTCTCATCTCCTTTTAGGGAAAGTCCATCATATTTAACTGGCATTAATTCCTGCACCATATCTAGACATGAAATCAGCATTTATATGTTTTGTCCCTGCCCTGTGGGACACTGCAATTTTAGTGAGATCAGTCAAAGGACTAGCAATGGCTGAGAAATTAGAAATAAATCTCCGATAATAGCGAGTCAAGCTTAGGAAAGATCTCACATGCTTTTTAGTGGTAGGTATTGGGTTGTTTGCTACTGCTGTAACCTTCTCTACCTCGGGCTTCACTTGTCCATTTCCTAAAATGAACCTTAGGTATCTTGTTGCGGTCTTTGCTAGGGCACACTTAGCAGGGTTAATGGTCACTCCTGACTCCTTTATTGCTTGCAATACCTGGGACAAGTGTCTAACATGGGTTTCCCAGTCAGGACTGAATATGACCACATCGTCCAAATAAGCCGCACAGTACTCAGTGTGTGGTATTAGAATGTGGTCCATAAAATGCTGAAAAGTGGCTGGGGCCCCATGTCCAAATGCCATTGTAACAAACTGGTATAAACCGACTGGGGTGCTAAATGCGGTTTTATCTTGCAAATCAGGTGACAAAAAGATTTGCCAATATCCCTTAGTAAGGTCCAGGGTGGAGATATACTACGCATCGTCTAGCCTTTCAATGATGTCATCTGTTCGGGGCATTGAGTAGCCATCAAATAGTGAGACATTGTTAAGCTTTCTAAAATCTGGGCATAGACGTATCCCACCCTCTTTCTTGTCCACTATGACCATGGGTGAAGACCATGTACTCTTTGAGGGTAAAATTATACCTAACTGCTCCATTTTTTTGACTTCCTGAATCACCTCATCCCTCACCTTCATAGGTAGTCTGTAGGGCTTTTGGTGTATGGGCTTGTCTTGCATGGCAGTTATGGTGTGCACAATTCCTTTGGGCCACCCCGGGATGTTTGTGAATATGGGCGCAAACTCTTGTAAAACCCCCTGCAAATCTTTCTGTTGCTGAGGCTCCAATTCAGGGTTTATCTGAATCTCCTCCAATGGTCCTGACTGCTCTAGCCTTTCATAGGTAACCTCCAGTCTGCCTCGACCTGCATCTCTTCGTTGTCTTCAGGCTTGGCTTTCCCCTGAGCTTCCAGTTCCAGTCCAGGCAGCAGCTTCTCTCTGTCTGTGAGCCATGGTTCTGAGCCGAACTCCACGAACTTTCTTCTCCGGCAGCTCCTGGTGCATTGGTCCACCTGGGATATCTGGGCGATATCCACCAGAAAATGTCCCTCTTCAGCCAGTCCAGATGCTTCCAGCAAGTTATTCCACTTCTGGCACCAAGTCTGTGGAGGGGTTGTGGGATAACAGATGGATCAGACACTGAACTTCAGGTTCAACACACAATCTCTGTGTGAAGTTAATTCAAAATACAAGAAATAAGCTTTTGCAATGCCATTTTCCTTCTTGGGTATATCATTTTGCAGTAACAGACTATGAATGTCCTTTGTACTTAGCTAGCAGCTACTGACACTGATCTCTGATTCAATTTAGCAGTTGAGATATAGCGACCACCCCAATGTAAGTCCTTTTTGCTTACGTAGTGGGGGCTCAAAAACAAAAAAACAAAATAAGCTATAAACAAAGAACATCAGTGCAGAATCACTGAAAAAAGGGTTACCTCAAAGGGCATTGGCAACAAATCAAGTTTCAAAGAAATACAGCATCATACATACTTCCCTAATGCAGTGCATCATGGGATATATGCAAATCACCATGACATTTCTGGCTTGTTAAGTTTACAACAATTTACATGCATTTTAAAATAGCACAACTAGCTTCATTTCTATAATAGTCACCTAGTACTTTTTACCATTATCAAAACACCAAGTGCCATGGTGTTTTAAACATTTACAGGTTTCATAAACATAAGGTATATACGTCACAATATTTTATAACATAGTGCTATTACATACTAAATCCAACAACAATAAACACAACCTGTTTTACATGTACTCTGAAGTCGCCACAATAACCTCCCTGTACGAGGACCTGAGAGGGAAAAGGAAAATTAAAGAGGACACTGTAGCATTGTCAAGAGATGGAGAAGGGGTGCCCACAGGTGGCTAACCTTATGGACTAGAAATAGAAAAGGATAGATTAGGCTTAGAAATAGAAGAACTGTTGCAACAGATTTAAGAAAAGGTCGGTCCTCAAGAGTGGCAACAACTCCCAGTCACAGTGGGGTCGAAAAAGTTATTTGGGAGTACTGCACTAAGGTCAGAGAATGATGAATTAAGGCAGTTGGCGATGGCCAGCGTGCGGTGGTAGGGACATTGTTGACAGTTGGGGGGTGTTGCGAGATTTGCCATTGAGTTCCTTGATATTGTCCCAGAACCTTTAATTAACAAAAAATCCTTTGTGGATTTGCACATGTATATTGAATTTGAAATATTCAAGCTTGGATGGCTTCCAAGTCCATAATAGTTCTATGATGTCTACTTTTTGTTTTTCTTAGTAGGACTACTGTATTTTGGAATGTGGCTCTCAGTGTAAAAAAAACAATTAAGTTAGATTACATGTATTATTAAAAAAAACACTTGGTTTAATAATTTGTAAAAGAGTAAACATGTTTTGAATGAGATGTCTTGAAATTATACGTCTATCACAGAAGCAAGCTACCATGATCTTTATGATGCATTCTGTATTTGGTGCTTGTACTAGCAACCCATCCAGTAAATGGGGAGATCTCACATCATTTGCTTTGCTGATTTGATAGTCACCTGTTTTTTGTAGCTTTAATTCTGCTGTTGCCATTGTAACATGATGTTCCTTTTTTTTTTATTCTTTAGGCTTACCAGCTTTCACGGGGCAGAGTGTGGGCCATGATTATAATTCTGTGCCTCATAGCTGCAATTCTTTCAGCATTCTTAGACAACGTGACCACGATGCTTCTTTTCACTCCAGTTACTATAAGGTATTGACATTTGCCTTATTTGAGAAAGCTGGGCATCAGGAATGTTTGGGGAGACCACATGATTAGTAAGCACAATGCAATAAATAACAACTGCCTGGGTTCCTTAACACGGTCTTTCGAGCATTTGCAAAACCTTCAGAAAGTCTGTTGACAACAGTTTCAGCTAACATACTATTTGCCAGCAGATTAGGCCTTATGGTCTATCGAGTCTGCTCGAACCTAGATCCTTAGTTGGGTGCCGAGACCCTCCCATCCCTTGTGCTCCAGAAACCCCTATCATCCAACCCCACCCCCCCGGGACAGGCCATCATCTGATACATCCACTTTCTGTGTCTGTCCCACCCTCTCTTGAAGCCCTCCACTGTGGATCTCTGAACCAGCTAACCAGGCAGTGCATTCCAAGGGTCCACCACCCTCTCAGTGAAAAACCTCCTCCCTTTTCCCCTCACCCTTCCACCTTCCAACTTCAAACCATGCCCTCTGGTGATACCTCCCTGCTTAGTCTAAAGATCCCTCCATGTTTACTCCTATTTATTCCCTTGAGGTACTTGAAGACCCCAATCATGTCCCCCTGTTCTCCTCTCCTCCAATGAAAACAGGCAGAGCTCCTCAAGTCTGTCCTCATAAGTCAAACTCTAGCCCTCGTATCATCTTTGTTGCCCTCCTCTGTACCTCTCCAGGAGCTGTATGTCCCTCTCAAGGTGGTCTCCAGTACTGTACACAGTACTCAAGGTGGTCTAACCAGTCCATTGTACAGCGGCAGAATCACTTCCTTGCTCCTAGAGGTGATCCCCTACGATGCATCCCAACATCCTGTTTGCCTTGCTAGCTGCTCTCCTGCACTGCTCAGAGTTATTCATACATGTATCCACCATGACCCCTAGGTCTTTTTCCCTATTGAGGCCTCCAGCCGCCTCCTCTCCCAGGTGTACCTGTGTTTAGGTTTCCCACCAAGATGCAACACCTTGCACTTGGTGATATTGAAATTTAATTTCCATGTGAGCCCAGCTTTCCAGGGTGTCCAGGTCCCTTGCAGGCCACCTCCCCTCTTCTCCCTCAACTACTGCTCCCATCTTGGAGTCATCCATGAAGAGACTCATTTCACACCCTATACCCTCCCTGATGTCCGATATGTATGCATTAAACAGGATTGGACCCAGGACAGGAGTCCTGTGGTACCCACTACCAACCTCTCTAGGGTTCGAGAGCTCCCCACAGACCACTACTCTCTGAGTGCGTCCAGCTAGCCAGTTTTCAATCCATCTGACCATCAAAGGCCTACTCCTAACCCCATCAGTTTCTCCACCAGACCATTGTGGGGACAGAGTCAAACGCCTCTTGCTGAAGTCCAAGAATAATACATCCACAGGCTTACCCTGTCCAGTTCTGATGTTACCCATTCATAGAACTCACAAGGTTGGTTTGACATGATCTACCTGGCACAAACCCATGTTGCCGACTATCCAGACCTCCCACCTCCTCCAAGTACACCCCCAATCGTTCCTTTAGTATACTCTCCATTAATTTTCCCACCACCGAGGTAAACTGATGGGTCTATAGTTACCTGGTACTTTCCTCGACCCCCATTTATGGATTGGTACCACATGTGCCTCTCTCCAATCCCTAGGTACCCTCCCTGTCTCAAGTGACCTGCTGAAAAGCTCCGCCAGGGGTGCAGCCAGTATGTCCGCCAATTCCATAGTACTCTCGGATGAATGCCATCCGGCCCAGGAGATTGTCTTCTTTGGGGCCTTGAGGGGCTAACCACACCCTTTTGGCGGGATAGCATCATCCGTCCCCTCCACCTTACTGGTCTTTTATCCTTATCCAGATGTGACACCCCTGGGTACCTTTTCCTCCCTTTTGCTCCATTTCTGTTGCTCCCTGATCCCACTCCCTGCCGCTTCTATCCCTTTGTGCCTTGCTTTGTAGATATCCCATCCCCTCCTAGTGAACACAGAGGCAAAGTACTCATTAAATACCTCTGCCTGGTCCCTCGCCTCTTCCACCCACCTCCTTCTGATCTCAATCTGCTGAGATGGCCCTTAGTTTTCTCCGCTCCTCAATGTACCGAAGAACCCCTTTTCCCCTCCATGTATCCCCTGTGCCAGCCGCTGCTCTTTACTGGACTTTGCTCCCCTCACCATCCAGGTGACTTTTCTAGATGCAAGCTGGTACATTTCCTTATCCCTATCCCCTCTTGTTGTTTTATATTTTTTGTAAGCCGCCTTCTTTTCTCTGACTGCTACCTGTACCTCTCTGGACCACCAGCATGGTTTATGTGACCTTGCTCCCTTACATTTCAACTTAGCGCAGATCCTGACTGCCTCATGAAGTCCCCATTTTATGACCTCCCATCTCCTTTCCACACTTGTCGTTGAAGTAATCCCCTTCAAGTGATCCTTGAGAATATTTCCCATGCCCATAAAGTCTGCCCCGAAGTCCACTGCCAGTGTCCTAGATCTCACCCCACTCTCCATGCTTATTTGAAACCAGACAGTATTGTGGTCACTCCCAGTCAGGGTCCTGTTCAACCATGTCCTTACCAGATCCCCATCTGCCAGAACCACATCCAGGACATGCCCCTCCCTTGTGGCTCCATCACATGCTGTGTTAAGAACACATCCTGGAAGCCATCCAGCAGCCTCTGCTCCTTGGCCACCTTAGAGGACATGGTTCCCCAGTTTGTACCTGGCATATTAGGTCCCCATCAACACCACTCCTTTCCCTTTTGGACCACACTGGGCAATGATGTTGTCCAGCAAACCATCCTCTAGAACATCACTCATCCCGGGGGGGCCTATATGCTACTCCCAGCTTGACCTTATCTCCTGCTGGGGATCGTAAGGTGACCCATAAGGCCTCCACGTTTCCCTCTGCCTCCCCTCCTCCCCTTCTCTTGGCAGTGATGTTGCTGAAATGGTAGCTCTTTTCTTTACAGGTGCTTTAGTCATTTTGTGACTTTTTTTGACAGTTCATCATTTTGCTACATAGCTCAGAATAGAATGCTTTGGGTTCCCTTGTTGGGTGATGTTGGCCAAAATCCAGCCATTTTGAAGGGACTTTTTATTTTGGACCAGAAAGACATGTACATGTCAACTCCCAAGTCTGACTTGAAGCTGTACACGTCCTGCAACAAGATGCGTCATGTGCTTGATATGCCTGGGTTCCCAGCTGAAGTCAAGAATGGCACAAACTGTGGATGCGCTCCATTATGTGTTGTAATGGTCATTTGGTGATTAATCAAGGACCTTGTTAGTCAACTGATGCCCTTGATTAATCGCCAGATGACCATTACAGTACATAAAAATGATGTAAAAGCTGCCCCCCCATAGACTATAATGGAGCACGCCCCTGCGCAAACCCTGGCTCCACATCATAATGTGGCTGAGCAGGGGGGCGGGTCTTGGGTGGCTCTACAGATGGGGAAGTAGGAGTAATCCATTGGGGGAAAGTTATGAGTGCTACTACTTCTAAACTCCTGGAATATTTTTGGTTACATCAACAGCATTTCGCAGTGGCAAGGCACCGACATATCAGGTGCTTATAATGAAACTGGTAAGTCCCTTTAAGCACAAAACATTTTTAAAAGAAGAAATGTTGCATATAGTGCCTATGTTCTATATTTTGTAGTGGTATACCTTCATTGCACATGTACGTACACACACACACACACACACACTGCATGCAGTGCAATAGCTTCCACACAGTTTCTCTGTGGAAGTTATTGGGTTTTACGGTGTGCGACTCCATACCACTAAAAACTATGGACAGGTCGAATTTCTTCAAAAAGCCCCTGATGTTAAAGGGAAACTATGAAAAACATAATTTATATGCACATTTCTTGTTTCTTTATAACTTAAAAACTGTATATTATCATGAAAATAGGGTTACTGGACAATCAACCAGAAGAATTAAATCAATTTACATGTTGACATAGTTATCAAGAACAAACTCTGGTCAGAACCACAATGGGTGCTAATATGATAGTTTGGATATATTGTGACAGACATTAACTGTGTTTAGAAGAAATTCAATAGAAAAACACTGTATTGTGTTGAAAATAATTTTATTTATATGTAAACTGTTAAAACATGGCAGTGACTGATGTTGATTGAGGTCACCAAATTGCTACACGAGCAGCTGTTGTGGAGGGGGCATCAGTAAAGTGCTACCAACACACACACACACACCACCGGCACCACAATCAGGCTTTTCCTCATCCCCACTACAAACAGGACCTTCTACTGCCCCCACTATAAACATACACACAACCACACCACTAAAATACTCACAATGAGGGACACACAAACGGCACCACATACAGGTGCACACACAGCACGACATACAGATGAACACATGCAGTACCACATACAGGTGCACCTGCACACACAGCACTGCATACAGGTGTGCACATACAGAGCACTGCATACGGTACACACTGTGAGTTTTCTTCATTTTCTTGATCCTAATCCTTGCTAGGTCTGCAGTGCTGTTATGAAGTCAAATGTGGCATCCATCTTTTTTCTTGAGAAAATAAATTAAAACTTTTATAAAATACTCAAATTTTGCTGGAACTAGAAAACTTTTTTACCTAATAAAACTGGATGATGCCTTGAATCTTTGGTGGTGAAAAAAAGTAGGTTCAAGTTTAAACTGTAATGTGATGCTGGGTTGGCTTTATCCTAATATCGGCACAGTCTTGTCAAACAAAGAAAATGACACAGCAGTGCTTGCATAGATAGTGCCGATACTAGGGTAACACCAGTACTGCATTGCATGATACTACAGTTCAGCCCTTGAGGAATGCCACGCTACTGACTTACCAAGGTTTCAAAGACTCTGTACCCTAATTTTTTTTTTATTTCCCAACTTTGTATACTGCAACACTAATAGATGCTTTAATGCTGTTTTTGCAGTTAATGTCCTTACTTTTTAACAACTGACACCTTTAGGTTCTGCCTTTCTTATATTCCATAATGAGCATTGTGCTTGTTCACACAAATGTTCCCAGACCTGCAACTGCATCATCAAATACGTTGCACTGTACCTGTGGTGGAACTCACGAGTGGCCCAATGCAACTGCATCTTTGCACACATTGCCTCAGACCTGTAACTTGTTTTGCCCATGGTCCTTTAAAACCATGTTTTTTTTTTTCTCTCATTTTGTGACTTGTGTATCTCAAAAGTGGAAGTTATAGCGCCTGAAAATGAATTTGCAAGTCATGAAAATAAAAGCTACTATTGAATCAAAAGCACCTCATGCAGAATTCTTGAAAAACACAACATGCACGTACACAAAAACTGGGTTTTATTTTCTTAAGTTCTATGACTGGGTGACGAGTGCCTTGGACCTGGGTAGACCAGTGGACGTCCTCCTCCTTGACTTCAGCAAGGCGTTTGACTCTGTTCCTCACGGGGGCCTGTTGGATAATCTGAGAGAAATGGGGTGGGGAACCAGATGATCAGATGGATAGGAAAGTGGCTCCAGAACCGACCCGAGAGTCGTGGGTTGGAGGGATAGTCTCATCCCCAAGGAGGGTCATTAGTGGAGTCCCTCAGGATCGGTCCTGGGCCCTCCTGTTCAACGCCACGCCTCTGACATAAGGAGGGTATCAGGAGTGAGATGAGCCCTCTATGGATGACTCAAACTGGGGGCGGTGGTGGATGGGGTGGATGGGAGGGTGGGCCTACAGGGGGACCTGGAGGCTCTGGAAAGGTGGTCTAGAAAGCGGAAGCTGAGGTTCAGTGCAGGAAAGTGCAAGGTACTGCACCTGGGAGCCAGAAACCTATGCCAATTGTACACTCTGGGGTGGGGGGATGCTACAAGTCTCGATGGCTGAGAGGGACCTGGGGGTGGTGCTGGATGTCAAGGTGAACAACTCAGAGACTTGTAGGAGGGCATCGACAAAGGCCAACAGGATGCTTGGATGCATCACTAGGGGATCACCTCCAGAAGAAGGAAGTGATACTCCCACTGTATAACTGCTTGGTGAGGCCGCACCTCGAGTTCTGCGTGCAGTTTTGGAGGCCACATTTAAAGAGGGACATTGAACTCCTGGAGAGGGTCCAGAGGAGGGCAACCAAAATGATTTGGGGGTTGGGGGATAGGACCTATGGGGAGAGGCTCGAAGAGCTAAATATGTACATATTGGAAGAGAGAAGGGACTGGGGGACATGATAGAGGTCTTCAGGTACATGAAGGTGGTAAATAGGGGAGGAGCAGTCAAGGTGCTCCAAAGGAAGGAGGAGGGGACAACTATAGGGCATGGGTGGAAGCTGAAGGGGGGGAGATTCAGGGGAGAAAGGAGGAGGTGCTACTTCACTGAGAGGGTGGTGGAACCATGGAATGCGCTGCCCAGGAGGCTGGTGGAAGCAGAAACGGTGGAGGGGTTCAAGAGGGGGTGGGACAGGTACAGGGGAAGGGTTCTGGAAGCAAAAAGCAGTGCAGCGAGACTATACAGGACTGAGAAGGCAGAAGCCAGAGAGGGGCAGCAAGGTCAGCTCCCAGGGTGGGGGCTGACCAAACGAGCAGACATGAAAGACCGTTAGGCCTGTTCTGCTGGCACTTTAGTATGTTAGTAAACTACAAAGTTCACAGTAAAGCCACCAATTAAAGAATCATCTTTAGGCTGCACTCATAACTCAAATGAAAATTTGAGATCTTCTTCAGGGGTATCTTGGTCATCAGGTTACACCACAGGAACATTCGCCGTTGGTGAAGGGGAATCCACACGGAAGATTTTCAGCAGTACATCTGGGGTCTCCCATGCTGTCAATGTCTGCTGACGTCTCCAACCCTATATAGGTGTGGGCAGACATGCGCCCTCCTTATTTCTTTCCTGCCATCCACTTGCAAGTACAGTCTTTGCTGAAGCTCCGTCGCAGTGTTCGCACCTTTTTCGGCCTATGGCCGCCCTTTTTCCACTTTTTCATATTTTTCTTTTTGTTTGTCGAGAGTTAATCCTTCTTCTCTTGTCTGTCACTGCCACTGCAGAAAGAAGATTGTCTCTACCAATGAGCACTCGATTTGTGTCTGCTGTCTTGGGCCTGACCACGACACCTCTGACTGTGAGCTCTGCCAGAAATTTAACCAAACTACTCTCGGGTGATGCAGGAAGGCTCTTAAACTCTTCATGGAACAACAGGTAGCCAGCTCCAAGCAGGGGTCCTCCGGGTCCCCGGCTACCCAGTCCCCCTATGGTTCTATGAGCTCCCAAGCCTCCAAGGCCCAAGACAAGTTGTCAGGAAAAGTCACAAAAAAGACCGGGATCATTCCCCCGACGGCCATCCCATTTCCCTTTAACCTCTCCTTCTTTGGGGTGGTTCTTCGTCGACGGCAGTCACCAAGATGAAGAAACCAGTTGTCCAGGTCTCTATTCCTACCAGGTCCATACTGACTGCTTCTCCACCTGACTCACAGGGCACTCAGCTGTCGACCTCCAGGTTATTGGCTCATCCTCCGTTGATGACGGGTTTGTCGTCAATGACTACCCCATTGAAACCTGCCCCTTCCTCTCTGAGGGCTATGGGTTCTTTGGGACTGCAGGACGATTGTTAGTTTCTGTGCCATTGCATCCTCCCCCATTGACAACTATTGACTTGAATGAAGTTCTTGTCCACTTTTCCAGTGTGCTGGTTCAGCAGTAAGGCACCTTTAGCAGGCCTTCGTCGCCAGTGTCATTGACAACCGCTTTGTCACCGACACCCGTTCGACTCAGGAAGCCTTCCCAAGGGCCATCGATGAACCATACAACAGCAGACCCAGAAGAAGAGGTTGACATCAAGGAGTACCATCCTGACTTCATCCTTCCAGATGATGAAGAGGAACAACTCCTCACCTCTAATAAGTCCACTGCTTCTTCAGTCAGTGAGGACCAAGTCAAGCACATACCAAGGTCGCCTCCTGAGGATGCCACCTTCTTCAATCTCATGAAGCAACTGTCTGCCACCTTGGGCTGTCAGACAGAAGAGGAGGATGTCACCAGAAAGAATCTGGCTGACTACTTGGAGATTCCTGACTCTCCCCCAAAAATTATCCCTCCTATGCTTCCTGCCCTGAAGGATGCTACTACAGTAGCCTTGCACAGGTCAGACATGGTGCCAGGTATGCACCGCAGGGCAGATAAACTCTGTAATGCCCTTCAGGGCCTTCCTTATTTTGCTGGCAGGCAGAAGCTGATTCTGTGGTCATCAAGGCAGCACACGACAGGTCTAAGGTGCCTAAGCACCTTAGCTCTCTTCCCCCCCCGACAAGGAGTCCCACAATATTGACCTCTGGTGGAAGAGGGTTTATCCTTCCTCTACCTTGGGCTTGTGGATTGCCAACTACCGGTCTCACATGGTCAAATGCCAGAATGGCAACTTGAGGAAGGGCAGAGCTGCTGCACAGGCCCTTCTAGATAGTACCCAGAAGCAGGAATTGCTTCAGTGTTTCCAGACAGCTGAGGATGACGGAAAGCACCTCCTCAGGGCCTGTATGATATTGCTGATACTATGGCCAGAGCAGCTGCCACTGGCATAGGCCTTCATAGGCACTCATGGCTTAGGGTCTCTGGATTTGCAGCTGATGTGCAAAACAAGGTGCTTAATGTTCCATTTAATGGCACCAAGCCTTTCCGCCCTGATGTCCAGGACCTCGTAAATGATCTTCAGGCCTCTGGCACGGTCCTTAAATTGGTCCATTCCCTCTACCACACTCAGACACACGGTAGAAGGCATTCTACCCTTCGTAGACAGGCAAATAGGCCAGGCTCAGTTTCCTGTAGCCAGGGTAAATGCCGAGCCCAGGCTTCCTTCCTCACCCTCTCCAGTGCTGGGCAGGTGGCCAAACATCCCAGGAATGATGGACCAGCCTCTACAGCTGGTTCCGCCTCTGCCTGACTCCTTGCCAGACCCCCCTCTTCTGGCCCAGACCAAGGAGGTGGTGGTTGGAGGTCAGTTCTCCCTCCATCAGAATCAATGGAGAACCATAACTTCAGATGATTGGATCTTGCAGATCATAGAGAGTGGTCACACCTTGGAGCTCATTCAGAAGCCTCCAGATACCCCTCCAGCACCCTCAAATTTATTCCCCAGCCCTCTTGTTTGTTCTCCAGGAGGAGGTACAGTCCCTTTTGTGCAAGCAGGCAATCAAACTGGTGCCAAGGCGACAGAGAAACCAGGGGTTTTATTCCAGGTTCTTCCTGGTCCCCATAAAGACCAGAGATCTGAGATCCATTTTAGATCTCAAGGACCTCAGTCTCTCCTTCCAGTACAAAATGTCCCAGATGGTAACTTTGCCAGATCTCATGCCCCTCCTCAAAACTGGGGACTGGCTGTGCTCACTGGACATGCAGGACCCTTACGTGCACATTTTGGTCTTGCCTCCTCACAGGAGATTTCTTCGCTTTGCCTTTCAGGGTGAGTATTACCAGTTCAAAATGCTGCCCTTTGGCTTATCTTCTGTGCCCTGTGTCTTTATCAAATGCTTAGCAGCAGTCGCAGCAGCTCTCAGAAGAGAAGGTCTGTATGTCTTCCCCTACCAAGATAGATTGGCTCCTCAATGCCCCATCCAGGGAACAGCTCCTGCTCAACCTGGAGTGCACCCTCCAGCTCTTCCACTCTTTGGACATCATGGTCAATCTGCCAAAGTCCGTTCTGGTACCATCCCAAAGACTGCAGTACATAGGGGTGGTCCTGGACTCTGAACAGGGGAAGGCCTTCCTACCCCAAAACAGAGCACAATGCCTTATGGCCCAGGCTCAAGAAGTTGCTCAGAGTCGGTACATCCCTGCTAGACTGTACCTAGGACTGTTGGACCTAATGGCAGCAGCCATTCCCACTGTTCCACTGGTCTGACTTCACATGCATGCCCTTCAGTGGACCCTCAGAGTGCAGTGAGACCAGCGCATGGATGAGTTGGACCAGCTAGTCCTGGTCTCCTCCCCAGTTCGCAAGGTACTGCAGTGGTGGATGAACTCCTCAAATTTTCTTCAAGGGGTTCCTTTCCAGATTTCTTCCCCGCATCAGATTCTAACCACGGATGCTTTGGGTCTAGGTTGGGGAGCACACCTGGGTCCTTTTCAAACCCAGGGCTTCTGGTCCCAGTGGGAAGCTGCCATTCATATCAATGTCCTGGAGATGAGAGCGGTGCTCTGTGCCATGCAGACTTTTCAGGAGCACCTTGCTCCAGTCCAACTGCTGGTACAGTCAGACAATCTGAATGTAGTCTACTACATCAGCAAACAGGGCGGGACTCACTTGTACCCGCTTTGCAGGGAGGCCATGAGAGTGTGGCATCGGGCACTGGAACACAGTCTGACACTCTGTGCGATCCATGAGACAGGTATCCTAAACACTGTTAGAAGCAATTTCTTACTCAGCTCAGATGAAGAAGACTGAGGGATAACATCAAATTCTTTATTTTCTTTTGCTAAAAGATTTTTTCTTTTTTGTAACGTTTCATAACTATAAAGTTCCTTCCTCAGACTGTGAGCTTTACATTTAATTAATTGTTGCTTTAACATAGAGGCTTTACTTCATCATTTCTGTAATGAAAACATAATATATCTTATCTACTTTACTTATATGTATGTGTTATTTTATATTATTAATCTCCATATTATTTATACATAGGTATTAAATTAGTCAGGAGGAACACACCTGCTATAAAGCATTTAATACTTTTTCACTTGCTTCTATTTTTACAAACTTGCTTGTTTCAGTTTAGCCCAGGAGAATGGGGGCAGGGGTACTGTAGGAACGTGCTGCTGCTTGTGCAAGAAAAATCTGTGGAACCCAAAATATATTCCTAAATATTTATCACAACCAATTTTGACTGAAAGTCATTATCAAATGACTGGCTTTTATATGTATTAAAGTTCTTAATCATACCTATACATTTAGTACTACAATATAAAGATCTGCTTTGTCTGTTTCGGAAAAAAGGCTTTGCTTCAATTTTCAAATTATCCCTGTAACAAAACAAGAAACAGGAGACCTGCTTTAAGGCTAAAACTCATGGTCAGAAAGCTCCTCATCTGAAACTTTTTTATATGTTAACTTAGAGCTTAGTGAAATATATCTTTGCCTTGTGCATTAACTTCAGAGTTACAGGTGAAACATATGATAAATTCGAGCAGCACATGTGCTCGCTACACACTCCACCATACCCGAGATGCTGGCTTGCTGATGCAAGAAACACCTTCTTTCTGAGGTAAAAGAAGGGGCCAGGCTGCAGGGTGAACACACCAGGAGGCATGATTGCATCACAAGTGATGTCACCCTGGGAGGGCCGGTCAAAAAAGAAACCTCTTCAAAGGGATGCCTATAGCAAAGGAAAGATCCCCCTTGTTTTCCAGATTAATTTAGCTGATATTTTATCATAATAATAAAAAACAAAGATACTTGTTCAATAAATGAGCATATCTTGCAAACCATTGAGCACTACGAGAGCAACAAAGAAATGATGATTAAAGGGAACAGATAAATATGAAGCAGGAAACTGGTATACAGGGGGAATATATTAATCACAAGTTGTCCATATGTGTCCCTTCTGTATAGACTTTCATGTATTTTTAGTAGATTCATGACCTTTAGCATTTTCAGTAGATTCATGACCTTTAGCATTTTCAGTAGATTCATGACCTTTAGTATTTATTTTGACCCCCCCTTTTAACATTTATGTTTTTTAGTAGGTCCATGACCTTTAGCATTTATATTGACCCCCCTGTAATTGCTTCTGGACTGGCTTCATTTCTAGTGGGAAGTACATTCCCCCCACCCCACAAATCGTCAATTTGGTAAGATTTTGGTCATAAACTCCTTTGTTTCCCACCATTTATACTTCATGTTTAATGTTTCTTTGTTTCATGATTAATATAGTTCTCCTGTATACCTGTTAATGCTTTATAGCAGGTGTGTTCCCCTGACTAATTTAATACCTATGTATAAATAATATGGAGATTAATAATATAAAATAATAACACATACATATAAGTAAAGTAGATAAAAAATATTTATTATATTTTTTCATTACAGAAATTGTGAAGTAAAGCCTGTATGTTAAAGCAACAATTATGAAATGTAAAGCTCACTGTCTGAAGAAGGAACTTTATAGTTCTGAAATGTTACAAAAAAGGAAAAAAATCTTTGGGCAAAAGAAAATAAATTAAAAAAGTTTGATGTTATCCCTCAGTCTTCTTCATCTGGGTTGAGTGAAAAATTGTTTCTAACAGCGTTTTCTACATTTCCGTCTTTTTTGTCATTCCCAGTTTCTCTGTTCCTATGGATCCAACAAAATAAAGAAATGAAAACAAAATAAATTTAAAAGGGAACCCTGGGAGATGCAAGGTGGAGTTGTAGGCATCTTAAACACTCTGGCGGACAATCTCAGCAGGACTCAGTCCGGCATGCCCAAATGGGAGCTTCTCTCATCCGTAGTAGATCTGTTCAGCAGATGGGTCGTCCAGAATTGGACCTTTTTGAGTCCCCACTCAATGCAAAAGTGCCCAATTTATGCTCGCTAGATCCAGGGCCTGGAGTTTTCTGGTGAGACACGTTGTTCCGCTCTTGGAGCAGAAGATTTCTGTACGCATTCCCTCTGTTCCACTAATACAGAGGACGCTGATCAAACTACAAATGGAAGGGGCCAGCATGAGTCTGGTATCTTCATTCTGGCCTCACCAGATATGGTTCCCTCTGCTTCAGCAGCTGGCAGAGGAACCTCAGGTCCCTCTGCCTCTCTGCAGGAATCTGCTGACCCAGGATTGGGGAACCCTGGTCCATCCCAACCTCAGTTCCCTTCATCTGCATGCATGGCTCCTGAGGACATAGCCATTGCCAGATTTGGGGTCTCTAACAGGGTGGCAGACATCCTGGGCCATTTATGCCATGAAGTGGAAGCTGTTTACCATCTGGGCTGCCAAACATTCCCTAGACCCTTTCACTTGTCCTGTTAATCATGTACTGGACTACCTGATTTTTTTTGTCTGACTCAGGCCTCCAGTATTCCTGCCTCAAAGTCCACCTTTCAGCTATTTCTGCCTTTCTTGAGGCCGTGGGTGACTGCATGATTGCTCAGCTGGATGTTTCACATACTTTTCCTTAGGGGCATCCTGCATCTGAAACCCCCAATCCGTTCCCCGGTCCCGGCTTGGGACTTAAATTTTATTTCGGGAAAGTTGACTCTGTCTCCTTTTGAGCCAATCGTGACTTGCGATTTGCACTTTCTGTCTTGGAAAGCGCTCTTTTTAGTTGCAATTACTTCTGCTCAGGGAATTTCAGAGCTTCAGGCCCTCTGGTGCAAGAAGTCTTATTTGATTTTTCACAAAGACAGGGAATCTTTGAGCACAGATCTTAACTTTCTTCCTAAGATGGTTTCTGAGTTCACACGAAATCAGTCTATGCACCTTTCTGTTTATTTCCCTGAGCATGCCAATCCAGGGGAAGCACTGCTCCATGTGCTAGATGTGCACAGAACTTTGCAGTATTATCTACTTCGGACTAAGGAGTTCAGAAAGAATAAGCAGTTTGTTTCTTTCTCCCCAGGTAGAGAGGGTGCTTCAGTTTCTAAGCAATGTTTATCCAAATGGTTGGCAGATTGCATTGTGTTCTGCTACAACATGTATGGCAAAGAGTTGCCTGGTGCTGTCAAAGATCATTCCACCAGAGGCATGGCTACCTCGGGGACTTGTTTCAAAGGGGTCTCAGCTGCTGTCACTTGGGAGTACAGTTTACACTTTCACCAAGCATTACAGTCTGGACATTACTTCAAGAGCCTGTGCAGGGTTTGACAGGGCTGTGCTACAAGGACTCCTATCCAGCCTCCCAGACTCTCTGTTTACTCTTGCCACTGCTTGGTACTAATTCCTAGAGTGTAACCTGATGACTGAGATACCCCCGAAGGAAATAGAACAGTTACGTAAGAACTTACCATAACAGAAGATCTTCGAGGGGATCTTGGTCATCAGGTCTGATTTCACTCCCACCATCCCCCTTCTTGGGGCCCCTGTTCAGGACCTGGCTATCTGCTGTGTCCTGTCTTTATTTAGAGCAGGTCCCTCTGTCTCTCCTCGGTTCCCCAGGGCATAAGCCTTGCTCCCTTCATCTCCAGAGGGAAGGAACTGAAGAGGGAGAGGGGCCACGCATGCCTATATAGGGTGGGTGATGTCGGTGGACATTGACGTCTTCCATGTGGATTCTGTTTCACCAACGGCGAAGGTTCCTACAGTGTAACCCAATGACTGAGATCCCCTCAAAGTTCTACTGTTACAGTAAGTTCTTACATAACTGTTCTTTTTGAAGAGCAGTTCCATGAGCAAAGAAAGTCTTAAAAAATATTTTTACGTAATTTTAATGTTCTTTAAATTGCTGAATTGGTTATTCCTAAATTTTCAGGATACAGAGATCCTGACACCATAGATGTGTAAGCCAAATTTCAAGTTTTTATGTGCAGGGACAGCCACATTATTAAGGTGCACAATTAGTGGTTTAACATAATTATTTATATAGTTTCAGCCTTATAAAACTTTTAAACTGCAATACCAGTCATTAGCAGCCTCTCAGGATACAGAGATTATACTGTAGCACCAGAAATGTGCATGCCAAATTTCATATTATTCACTCCAGGAATGGCGGCATTATTAAAGGTGCAAAAAATGGGACTTTGGCATAGAAGAGCATTTTTTATGTGATTCTAGCCTTCTAGGCCTTTTGAACTGCCAAACTGATCATTTCCATCTTTTCACAATACAGGCCCTAAAACATACAAGACTGATTTCAAGATATGCTGTCCAAAAACACCATGCTATTAGAGTGCAAACAAAAATATAAAATGCACCTCCTTGTGTCAAACTGTAATGAACCTGAAAGTTTCAGGTTTTGACTGTCAGCCAGAAACTCTTTAAAAATATATTTGTACATAAGTTAAAACTTCTAGAACTTTTAAACCACTGAACCGATCATTACCCAGTCTTCAGAATCCTGGAATCATGGCACCAGGAATACACTTGTTAAATTTCAGGCCATTCCATCAAGGGATAGCTGCATTATTGAGGTGTAAAAATAGAGTATTATACAATGGCAAGACAATTTCTTGATTTCTGATTGGTCAGTGCCCACCTTAACAAGTGGTGTTATCTAAACATAACATCACTGTATGACGGTCCAGCACCAACACGACCAGTGCAAAGGAAAAAAAAAATCACTGCGCCCCTGCATTTACACACTTGCTAGCAGCTGCCATGGTCAGACCTCCTTACCCTTACCATCCCAGCTTGTTCCCTCTGCTCCTCCACCTAGGGGGCTTCCTGGCGGTTCCAAGGACCGGGCTGAAAACCTTGGGTGATTGTTCATTTGGGGTGGCCGGCCTGATCCTCTGGAGCTCGCTCCCAAGATCTCTGAGGGAGGCCCCTGTGGTGGAGGTGTTCAGGAGAGGCCTAAAGACCCACTTTTTTAATTTAGCTAACCCTGCAGACATATTTTAAATCATACCTGATGTAAAAATGTTGTAACCTTACTATAGAAGTTTTAAAAATATAATCTGTAACTGACTGCTTTTATAATTTATCTGTATACACTACTGTTACTGTTCCCACTGTACGGCGCCCAGAGCCCCTGGGATTGGGCACCCAACAAATAAGTTATTACTTACTTACGGTCCTGACACACTCCCCAAATTAATAACTTCCTATCACATTCCCCTCACAACACAAGTTCCTGTTTCCCACAGGCCAAAGTTTCATTTCTTCCCTTACTAACTTTATGATAAAATGAAGCTTTCACTTCAAGTGGCTTGCTGGCAGTGAGTGGTTTTTTCAAACACGCAGTGCATGATTGCAGAACTGGCAGGTTTGCTACTCAATGTTTGGTTGTTTCTCTACAAAGTCGCACACAATGGCTATTTTTCAAATTACTGTTTAAATGTACATATTTGGTCCCTCCACATTCCCAACAACCTGTATTGCTGATTTACCAATTGGTGATCATGAACACAGTACCTGAAGTCTCCACTCGGCTTCCTCTTCAAAATGCATTTTCGTCAATTCATGGTTTTGGCTACCTGGAAAACAAAAAACATATTTGCCTAGTCCCCGGCAGGCAGCTGGACTGGGTGAATTCAGTTCGATGGGGGAGGGGTAGCAGACCAAACACAAACAACTGTGTGTGTGTGTGTGTTTGTTTGAGGCAGCAAGCTCACAGTACCCCCCCCAAAAAAAGCACCACCTACTGGGTAAAAAGAATACAGCAGCACTATTTTTCATATGTACAGCTACTCAGTAATAAATTCATTAAAACATACTTTTAGATACGTTTCTTGAAATATTTTTCTATTTTTCTTCAAAGGAGCCATTGTATAATAGTAATAATGCATTTCCGGGTATGTGTCATGCTGCAATAATGTCACTTTTCAGCATTGGACACACTTGGCCTTTAGTCTCATGCCCAGATCCCTGAAAACATACTATAGTAGTCACGTCACACACTGAACATATCAATCATCTGACACCCAGAACTGAACTTGTAGCACAAACATGGCTGCTACCTTTACTTGCTTAAACCCTTCAATTAGGCCCAACAAATAAAACCATCATAAAATTAAAAAAAAACTAATTATAAACAAATTAAATGTTGTTTCCCTGATATCCCACTCTCCTTATACTCATAAACAAATTAGAAAAATTAAGGATAGTTTTCATTACAAGTGTTCCTTTGCTGATAATGAAACATCCTCCGATTAGCTTCTCCTGTATACTAGGGAAATCCCTGCTGCTTGCCCTGCCAGAGATTTTATTTATTTAAAAATTGATAACTAGGAAAGGCACATATAGCCAAAGCTTGTTTCCAGGTGCAACATGGGGGTGTGGTGGTGGTTGGGGGATACAATCAAGCAAATACCATTGAATTGACATATACCCTACATGCAAAATGCAAACAAATGGAGTGCAACATGGCAGAAGTGTAAAATGACAAAAGCAGATGTCTAGAACATGTCCTGCTCTACATCCTGAGGTAAAATGTAACAAATGGTTGAACATATCAGGGCAGTGAAAGTAGGAGACATAGAACTGACCCTGGAGAAGAGAGTTTGAACTGGGGAGGGGAGAGGAACAAAGGGCAGGCCAAGTAGAGAGCTGTCAGGTGCACGAGGGGGAGGGCAGGAGCTTGCTGATGCTTAAGGGAAGTTGGGGAAGGTAAGAGATGAATGATAGTGGGTAGGAGGTTGCAGAGGGAGAGAAGGCAATAGGAGAAGGCTGACTGCCCAGTGGAAGAGTGAGGGTGGGGGAGGGAGAAGGTGCAGGGATCCCTGAAGTGAAGGGAGTACGAGGCACATGGAATGGGAGAGGTAAGTGTGGATAGTTACGAGGGTAGTGCTTCACACCAGTATTTAGAGATGAAAGATGCATAGTGGTGTTGGCAATGGGATGGAAGAAGAAGGATGGAGAGGGAGGAGCAGAGCGCTCAGTGATGTGTGTGTTAGGGGTTGAGTTTGAAGCAGAATGACAGAAAGTATTACAAAGGGTGTCCAGCCTGGCAAGGAAAGAGGAGGAAGCAGTACTGTAAACCATATTCATGTAGTCGAAGACTGGTAGCACCATTTTGGTAACCAGTTCCTGGTGGGCATGTGGGGTCAGTCTTAATTATGGTACAGGACACCGAGCGTGGGATGGAGCTTGGCATGGATGGCATCAGTCTGGGCAGGGAGATCAAGCCAGCTGTCAAGCTACACACTGAGATACTTGAAGGAATGAACCACTTCAGGGTGAGAACCATCCAGAGTGGTGAAGGAAGGGAGCAAGCCTGGCCAGTTTCTGGCTAGATCTAAATGTTATGGATGCTGTTTTCTTGGTGTTGACCTGGGGTTTGCTGGCCTGAAACCATTGCAGGACATTGTGGAAATTTGGCTGGACTGAGACTGACACAGCCTTAGTTGATGGGCCTGAGGTGTAGGGAATTTGTCATTTGCATACATGTGAATATGTTAGTAGATGCATCTTGAGGGGACATTGTTGAGGAAAATGAAAACGAGAATGGGACCCAGCCTGTTTGGGAGTGGAGGGGACAGAATGTCATTGACCTGTACTAACTGCTGATGGCCTGAAAAGTAGGAAGGGAACAATTCAACAGCTGAGGCTGAAAACCCAGAAGAACTCAGCTTGTCCAGGAGAAACAGATGGGCCACTGAATCGAAGGCTTTGGCCAGATCTATGAAAACGTCCACTGTGATGCGCCTCTGATCCATCCCAGAAAGGATGGAGTCATTGACATGTTGCAGGGAGGAGGAGGTGAAATGGTGCTTCCAAAAACCAGACTAGAAGGGGGAGAGGAAGTTCATAAAGTGTAGGAAGTCATAGAGCTTGGAGTAGACAAATTTCTCTTGCAACTTTGCAAGAGAGGGAAGGAGAGAGATAGGAATTGAAGTTGCCAGGGAAGAGGGAGTGACCCCTTTGTGGAGGGGGAGAACTGTGGCCAACTTCCAAGGCTGAGGGACAGTGCATAGGGTGACAGAGAGGTTGAAAAGGTGAGTGGGGGAGAGGTGATGGCAGGAACTGAGAGACTGAGGAGTTTAGAGTCCAGGCCATCAGGGCTAGATTTGCACTGTTAGAGTGAAGAGGGGACAAGCAGGGTTTCATAAGCAGAGACAGAAGGGAAATGAAACCCCAGGAAGGGGGTGGACAGGGAAAAAAGTATGGAGACGGAGGGAGGGGAGAAGAGCTCGGAGAGGGTGATGAGGGGAGAGCACATGTGGTGGAAAACTCAGTGAAGTGAGAAGCAGCAGAGGAAGGGTCAGAGACTGGTGAGTTATTTACCATAAGGACTGGGGGAACAAACTGGGTTGGGCGATCAAAGAGGGAGTGGATCACCTTCCAAAATTTGGTGTGGCAGTTGAGATTGCTCTGGAAGTTGGCCTTGTAGTAGAGGGATTTGGCAGTATGAATGGCCTTTGTGGAAACGTTTCTAAGCCCTGTGTAGAAGTGGATGTCGCACAGTGAATGGGAAAATTTGAACTGGGACCAGGCTTTATCACGGGTCTTACACAGATCAGTGAGATGAAGGGTGATTCAGGATTGGTAGATGTATTTGTGGGGAGGGGACTAGACTTTTCTGACACAATATGTCGTGCAGTGGTCACTAAAAGCATCTGGCAGCATACCTGACGCAGTGATGCGGTGTGGATGTGAGGGGAGTATCCAGTCTGAAAATATGTGGTTTAAGGAGTGTGGATTGAGCCAGGTGGGTTCAGTAGTGAATTCTGAGAGATTTAGGGAGTCAGTCCTGAGGAAGGTGGACCTGAAAGCCAGTTGATATTAAAGTCCCCAAAGAAGATTAGTTCACCAGAAGAGGAGTGAGATGAGATGAGAGAGAGTAAGTCAACTAGAGAAGAGGGAGTGATTTTAGGAGATGCATAAAAAGCACCAGTGAACATGGGTAGGGTGGAGGGGAAGGAGTTTTTGGCAAGAAGATGCTTGTGGAAGGAGGATATAGCCTTCCTTAGAGTGATTGTGCAGCAGTGGCCCTGACAAACATAGAGGGTGACACCACCACCATGCTTGCCCCTGTCCTGGCTGAAAATGTGGTAATTAGGAAAAGCCAAGCTAGAATCTGGAAATCTGGGGGAGAGCCATGATTCAATGATGCAGAGAATGTTTGGAGAGTTGTGGGAAACCCTTACTGTAAGGAGATCCAGTTCAGGGGGGAGGCTCCTAGCACTGAGGTGAAAAATGCTATGGCCTTTGGGGATAGAGGGAATGGAGGGGGGAGAGGGGTTAGGGTTGACTTCCACATGGCCTGCAAGGATGAGAAGCAGGTTAATGAGGCAGAGGATATGAAAGGATCTACATCCCCTTGACCGGCGGGGGGCATGGGACAGGATAGACCAGAGGAAGAACTTCAGGTTTAGGGAGGGAAATGGCAGGAGGCCGGGGTGGATAGGGAGGTAGGAAAGGTTTGGGGAGGGGCAAAAATAGAGTTAGGGAGGAGAGGAAGATGAAAGTAGAGCAGGCAAGAGAATGGCAGGGAGCATAATGAAGTAAACAAATGTAAAACAAAACTCTTCAAAACGTAAACTAACTGGGAGGCAGTACCACAGTAGGTAGCTATGAGACTAGACAATTGGCTGGGAACATAAATAATATAAACTATGAGTCAAGAATTAAATTAATAGTTAGAAAAACATAAATGCTGCAGTAACCAGATAGGGTTCAACATGAACTTTAAAAAAACAGATAATATTAGGGTACCCAAATGTAAAGTTAAAACTAGGCAAACAGTATATTGAGCAAGCAGAGTGAACACTGATAAGAAAACATAGAACATGTTACCGCAAACACAAGTGACCCATATAGGGTGAGCAGAACATGGCAGGCAATCAAAAATATTGATGCAAAACTAACAAGTCTGCTGACCGAAGTAGGGTGTAACTAGGGAGGCACTAAAATTAATCTGCAACGTGCAATGGAAACCTTGGATGTGAATAAAGCAGGCAGGCTAACATATAGATGCCACAAACAGTGGTATAGTGGCTTAAACCCAGTTAGCAGATAGGGTATAACGGGGGGTGAACTAAACTTTAACAGTAGGCAGTATCAGTCGCCTTTACTTGGAAGATGAAGTTCAGTGATCAAAGCAGATAAAATTGATGTGTTTATGTACAACATAGAAACAATAGGAAGTAGAACGGATGTCTGGCAGCTACATACACGCACAACCACGACCTTTGGTACCCTAGCATGCATGTTTCCTGACTATGTATGTGCTTTGAGGAAATGGGGTCAGATCTCTTGAGCTCCCTGAGAGACATAGTCTGAGCAGAAAATGTTATTACTGGGATCTATGTTCAGTCTTAACTGACAGCAAGCCCCACCCATCTCCCATTCACCAGCTCATAACTCCGGATAATATAGGAAATAAATTGGAGAATCACATAATTAGCGCCATTTGTATCTCCAGTGTAGCAACAAAAAAAGAAAAATCTCCTGACACGCACAGCCATGCATGCCATACTCGGATGCATTCAGGGAGGAAACCAGAAGCAGTATTACTACAGAAGTGGAAATATGTCTGCCAAGTTATGCAGACATCCACTGATGCGGAAACTGTATGCATGTCAGCCAGTTGGAAAAATAAAGCTTCGTGTCCAACAAAGCGGCTGTGTTTACCGGTGGTGCCCAACTGTGTTTGCCTGCTCTGTTTTCCACCGATGTTGCGGTGAAGTTGCCACGCCGCCATTGTCTCTCTCACGCTGCCCATGCCTGCCCTTTTAAGAGTGCTAGCGCTAGCGCTAGACCCGCTGGATTCACCGGTTCCCCCACCACCACCCTTGGTGGAGCAGTGTATATATAGCTGCAGCTGCCATCAAGTGCTCATATTTATCCCATCAGCCCTGTTTACTATCTGCAGGCTATAACTGCCTGCCACTAGAGGGCTATTCTCCTTCCCCCTCTCTCTCTTTCTCTCGCTCTCTCTCTCTCCCTCTCTTAGCGTGATCCTGCAAGCCTCCCCTCTGAGTGGCACCTAGGCACTCTCTCCTCACCTCACCCCATTCTTGCAATACTGGGAGCCAGGCCTCCCCTCCCTGTTTACTGTTGATTGTCCTATAAGGAATTGGTCTCTCAGTGTGCCTACATAAGGGTACACTTCTCTTGCCCCGAGCTGTCCCCTGACCTCTCCCCAAGTGTCCACCCCTGCCCCTGTACATACCCATCCCTTGACTCCCTTTACCTCAGGAGTTCCCCCGGGACCCTGTCAGGACCCTCTTCTCATACTCAGGTTTGCTGGACACTGCGCCTTGGGCTCCGCTAGGCTCCCAACTGTCTAACAGTCATTTGGTCTCTGTGGACTGCTCTCAAGCCTGGGTTATCCTGCAGCTTAGTTGTACCAGGCCATGGCTCTTCCAGTGCTGCCTGTCTTCTCACCCTTCTCGCTGGGCACCCAGCCCCCACCCTTACACAAGCAGCCCCTGCCTGGCTGCTGAAAAAGGTATAAAAATAGCACATTTAAATATCCGCAGTATCATACACAACCTGGGAACTGAGCCTGGGTGTCCCTGGTATGAGCCTGACATCCTGGGACTCTCGGAAACTTGACTGAAGCCTGGCACTCCTGACTCCACATGTGCCATTCTGGGTTACAGCCTAATCGGGCGGGACAGGGCTGGAAACAAATGTGGGGGGGGGAGTACTCTTGTACTTCAGGGGGCATCTAAATGTATCCCTGCTATCCCTATCCCAGCCCAACTCCACTGGTTGTGAATTCATTCACTCCCTTTTGCTTCTCGGTAACTCCAAAAAGGTGCACCTGGTCTGTGCCTATAACCCTCCCAAGGGCGGCTTACCTGGACTCTCCTTTCTGCTTGACCACTTAAAGGGCACTGTTGGGTCAAATGAGGTCCTTATCCTGGGGGATCTCAACCTCAACTGGTTGGGGCTGAATATCAAGCTATTTGAGCCGCTTCTGTCCTGCCTTGCCCTTTGTCAGACCATCTCCGGACCCACTTGTATCTCCACCCGGGGGGACAAGGGCTCGCTAATCGACTAGTTACTGAGCAACTGTCTGGATAAAATCCTGCAATCTGGTACTCTCCCGGACGCGATCTCCAACCACTCGCCCATTTACTGCGTATGGGGATCCACAACCCCAAAAATTCCCAGTAGATTGAGTCAGGTCAGGGATTATTCCAAACTTATCCCTGACGACTACCTGAATGACCTACGTCGTACTGACTGGGCCAGGGTATTTAGCACCAGTGACCCTATCATTGCATTAGACCACTTCCTATCGATTCTCATCCCCCTGCAGGATAAGCATGCTCCCCTCACTAAAAGAAGGGTTAGGGGCACTGTCATCAAGTGGCTGCATGGTGGACTACTTGCTCTCATGAAACAGAGAGACAAGGGCTGGATCAAATACAAAATTTCTGGCGACCCACGTGATCATCTGAATATCGACGACAGAGGAACTCTTGTAAGGCCGCCATACACACCGCCAAGAGTGAGTTCTGTAAATCTGTTTTGCTCAATTCTGCGTACAACCCTGGAATTTCTGGAAAAACATTAAAAGCTTGGTGGGGTGTGTCCGCCAAGCACTCGGACGTTGACATGAACTTAGAGGGGGTCAACTGCAACAACCCCTTGACAATCGCCTCAGCGTTCAACTGTCTGTTCTCTGAACTGCCGGCCCCCCCTCACCATCCCTTCCTCTCCATGGATTCTCAGGTCCTCCCCCCCTCCTCTTGGCCTCCTTTTTACCTGAGGCAAGTCTCGGCCAGAGAAACTCTAACTCTCCTAACCGGGCTCTCTCACCATTTGGGGGTGGGTTTTGATCTCCTAGAACCCAAGCTCCTGAATCTAGGTGTGCCCTTCCTCGCTCGGCCGATTACCCACATTTTTAACTCTTCTCTCACCTCTGGAATCGTACCTGAGATATGGAAGGTGGCTAAGGTTGTCCCGGTGCTTAAGCATGGGGACCCCAAGGAATTAAATAACTACTGCCCCATTGCTATACTCCCAGCTATCAGCAAGGTACTTAAGGAAAGCTGTAGCTGGCCAAATCTCCCACTACCTGCAGGAGTATGCAGTTTTCTCCCCTGCCCAGCATGGCTTCAGGAAGGGGCATAGCACCTCCACCGCTCTCACCACGGTCACCTCCCAGGTTAGAGCTGCCACCGACTCAGGGAAAACTGACTGGGGCCATCTTTGTCGACCTCTCTAAGGCCTTCGACCGAGTTGACCATAATCTCCTTCTCTCCACCCTACTTGGGCAAGGCTTCTCCCCCCCCCCGAGCGCTTGACTGGTTCACCAGCTACCTTGAGGGGAGACAATACTCCTGTTTTAACCGTGCCCTCTCGGGCCTCTCCCCAGTTAAATGTGGAGTACCCCAAGGGTCTGTTCTTGAGCCCATTCTGTTCTCCCTCTACGTAAACGAACTCCCCTCAGTCACGACCTTCGGGTCTACTACTCTATATGTGGATGATCTGGTATTACTATCTAGCGCCTGGAACCCCGCTACCATCAACTCCCAACTCAGTTCTGATTTGGGCAGATCCAAGGCTGGCTCTTGGGATGTAAGCTTACCGTTAATCTTGACAAAACACACGTCATGGTATTCGGGTCGGCGGCTAAAATTGCTTCTTGCCCCTCCCCCCTCACCATAAATGGGGGGAATGGCTCTCTCCTGCCTGTCTTGAATTCCGCCAGGTACCTAGGAGTGACCCTTGACCCCCAGCTTGATTTCACCAAGCATATCCGAAACATTTGCAAGGCGTCAAACTGTAAGCTTGGCCTAGCCTACAGGGCCAAGGACTGCCTCACTCCTGCTGCTTGGCTCGCCATAGCCAGGGGGATCCTCCTACCTACGCTCTGTTATGGGCTTGTCGGGTTCGTGCCTGTCTCGAATGCCTCCCTAGCAAAATGGGACATGGCATATAACAATGTCTGTCGCTTTGCCCTCTCGGCCCATTGCCTTACGCATCGGTGTGCCCTCTATGCCAGTCTGGAGTGGCTTCCCCCTGACAAACACCGAGCTTTTGTCTTTGGTAGCATGGTAGCCAACATTGTCCGTACTGCTTGCCCCCCTGCACTTGCCCTCCTCTTACTACCCTGCACTGCGGCCTATCGGCTTAGGCCCAGCTCGACTCCCACCTGCAAAGTCCCCAGGACCAGCTCCCTCACCGGGGATCGGGCCTTCTCCGCCTTCGCCCCCAGATTTTGGAACTCCATTCCTTCTTCCGTTCGTGCTGCCCCTTCACATTCTGGCTTCAAAACGTCCCTCTGGAAATTTCTCAAAGGGGCCTTCACCTGCCCATGTGGAAACATGTAGCTGTCACCTCTTGCTGCCTGTCACCTCTTCCACCTCGTAGGGCTCGGCCCCAACCTCTTCTACTCCCTTGCACTTATACACTCCTGTGGCCACCCTGCCCTCTAGCAGTTCCCAGCCCCACCGTCCCCTCCGATGTGCACCCTCTCCCCCACTACACTGTCTTGGATCCCCTCCCCTTTTCTTTCTCCCTTCCTCCCTTGGGGCTCCTGAGGGGTCCCTTCACCATCTCCAGACCTGCCTACTGGGGCCCGTCTGTGGATTGGTCAGTTCACCCCTGCTGCCGTGCTCTCCTCTGCCTTAGTGGTTCCCCTGGTTCTAGCCCTATACTGCCCACTGCTAATCTTGCTACCGACCCCTTCCCACCTACCACTTCAGTATGAACTTTTACTTTTGAGCCTGTAGTTATATTCTAGTTTGCTGATCTGTACATGTACTATTTGTCCTTATGCTGTTTTCCTGGCCCCACCTGTGTGTGGGTGAGATCGTTCTTTGTCTATTCAATGTGCTGTGTACTGTACTTCATTCTGGCCTATGTGTAGTTGCGGGCCTGTACGTCACCCTGTATATGTACTATTGTTTCTCTGTACTGTAACCTCCCGGGTCGCACCTGAAAATAGGCACTCGTTGTCTAGTGTGCTTACCTGGTTAACAAAAATAAATAAATAAATAATCTGTGGTGTTCCTTATGTTGGGAGAGGAACATTCTACTAGTGGAACTGTGCAAAATTTTGAATCCCTGTACTCTGTGGTAAACCTTTCATCCGCTGAATATGGAGAAAGACAGTGAAAAATAAAACAGGTTGAGTAAAGGAGGCAGTAAGTAAGGAAGAACACACAATGGGGTAAGCTTTATGCTCTGAAACAACACATGACTAGGGACATAGTGAGCATGCTGCATGAGGATGCAGGCTGAATGCCTTACTGCCCCATAAGTGTGTGTATCAGAGCGTGATGCACACTCTGGGGTGTGTTATACTGTGCTTATAATATGGGTATGTGTTGAGAAGCTGTAATGTCTTTTAAGTGTGTATTAGAGCATAATGCACACCCAGGAGTGTGTTATATTGTACTTATAAATGTGTTGAGAAACTGTAATGTCTTTTAAAAATAATGTATTTTAAAAAAATTAATAAAATAAAAAAAATATATAATTTCATATAAAATAGTATGTCCATTTTCCATACATTACTAGGGATGCTGTTAATTGCTGACACTAGGGGTGCTGAAGAAAGCTGTTGAGTTGTTACGTTAGGCTGCAGGCAAGACCATGATTTTGTTTTGGTCTTGCCTGCAGGCAGCACACCAGTACCATCTTCAGTATTAACTTTGATGAATATCCCAGTGATGTGAGCAGTGGAGTGGGAAATGCTGCTGAAGATGGTCTGGGAGTGAAAGACAGAGTGTGGTGTTTTGCAGGTTTGGAGGGAGAAAACTTTATACCAGTGTGTGTTTGTGTGGACTGGGAGGGAGGGAGGCAGAGAGAGAAAGAGAACGTCTATTTGAACCACTTACTTTTTACGTTTTTGTGCCACTTGGGAAATTCAAGATGGCAGATTGGCAGTTATGAAAGAGGTGCCAGGGCAGTAGCAAAGGTGACACAAGGATATTCTGGCTTAGTGGGTCACTCGGTGCTGGCACTAATTATTTTGCGTGGTATAAGCAAAAATAAAAATAAAAAAAAGATATACGTTGGAAGAGCTTTCAACCGATTAAACTGCAGAACTGTCCCTGCCAATTTTACAGTACAGTATAAACAATTAAGACAGAAAAGGTGGAAAACACTGTTGCATAGGCAGACCCAAACTGCTTAAAGAGCTGCCCTGCACTTCAGCATATGCTTTCATAAATAAGATGTTTCAGCTGTTACAATTTACTACAGAATACATCTTTTTCATTTTCATTGTTCCTTTCCAAGATTTACAGCACTTCTTGGTAGCCCATCAAAAAAGCCCGTATAGAAAGCATCTGAAAACATTTGCCTCTCTCTCCCCTGTTAACCTCACAGTGCCTTTGTTTGTGACATCATAGTGCTCTCCATGACAACAGAATGTGATGTCACAGACAGCAATTGTGTGGTTATCAGGGGTGAGTTGGATACATTTTGAAAGACTTCGTGAAATAATTGCTACATTATCTATAATATTTAGTAGATCGACAGCATGGAAAAGTGAAAAAACTATGAAACAATAAAGTTAAAACATAATTGGTATAAACCTAATGTTTCTGAGCATGTTTATTATAATAGAGAGTTGCTCTTTAAATAAATTTCTGAAGTTCTTAAAAGCATATACATTTGAATCATATATGAGTATTTTCAGGAGAAATGTTAACCCCCCCAACAAGAACCTGTCAGGTTCAAGAGTTTTGAACACATTTTTGTTAAAATACTTGCATTGATTTGAAATGCAAATAAGGTAACTCATTTTTTTATACAAATGTGTGCCACACTTGGTTTTTGGTGTCTTTTATTTATTTTAGCTACTACCCAGTTAGTAGAACATAGATTGTTTTTCCTGCAGAGTTTAATTGGAAGCATATTTTTATGAAGGTCCTTAATTTTTATCTTTGCAAAAATAACGTATTCTTGTTTTTATTCATTTTAATTTTAACAACATTCAGCACAGGTTCCATGAAAAACAGCTGTCCCTCTATGCCAAGAAACCTGTCTGTGTGTCTTTAGCTCCAGGCAGAGGCTTGCTGGACCCGCCCCTCTTTACATACACTTGATGGTGCAGTGATTGGAGATGTCTCCTCCTTCAAGTACCTGGGGGTCAGGCTGCACCATTACCTTGACTTCTCTTTTCGTGTGGGTGCAGTCCACAAGAAGCTCCACCCCAAACATGGCGTACTTTACAGGAATAAGAGGAGCATTTTGCTTCCTTGCTGCAGAGATCCTTTCGAAGATGTTTCTCCACATCTTCGACTGTGGTGACACAATTTACAGTGCTGCTCCCAAGTCCACCTTAACCAGACAGGACCCCTTCTTTCACTCTTTCTATTTCCCATTGACAAGCCTATGCACATTCACCACTGGTCTTTGTACTCCTTTCCCCTCTCCCTCTTGGGGCTGGGTGCTTTACTCACTGTGCCTCTTTTCATCTCCAAATTTTGGTTTAGCTCCCTCCCCTTGTATCTTGCTTCTCTTCTCTCTCTCCCTCCTCTTTTACTCCATCTGCAGTGGTTGCTCTCGCTCTCTCTTTAGTGAATGTCACTGCTGGTCAAGCTGCCATTTCTTTCTGCTTCCCTAAACTTTGGGTCCCCACACCCACACACTTAAATTCACTCTGCTCGTTCTCTTTACGCTCTGAAATCCCTGCTCTGTGATTTCTCTCTTCACTCCGCTAGTTGCTCATGATACAGGGTTGGACTACTGTCCACTGCCCTCCACCCTATATAGTGCTTACACTAGTACAGCCCCTACCCCTCTAATAATTGCATTGATGGTCACAGTTTGTTGCTTTTTGTTAGCCAGGTAGGTCCACTGAGTACAAGTACCTATTTTCAGGGACAACGTGGGCTTTTTTTTTACTGCAGTTTGTAGTAGAGTTCCTGCTCAGAAGCATTGCCTGTAATCGCTTATGTTGTATTGTTTCTGTATTATCGCATTTTTTAACATTGTCCATTTTATTTGCAGTGTCCTCTTCTCTTCCCTCCCCCCAGGATGCATCTGGAAATGAGCTGAGACAGCTCAGTATATCTTTCCTTGTAAAACCTTTGAAATAAATATATTGTAAGTCAAATATTGAAATGGCCTTTTATAAGTGCAGTAAGATACTCCAGGGTATGCCATTAAAGCGATATAATTGCACTTCTCAGGTGCATTTAATGGCACTTGGCTGCACCTGGGGCATGTGATTATGTCACAGTAATGCACACCATGTGATGTTCTCATTGCTTACTGCACACAAACGTACACACAAAAAAGTCAAAGTGCAGGGGTGGGGGTGGCTGATCATGATACCCCTACCCAGTACCATACCTGGACACTGCTATGGCTGGTCTAGATCTCTGCCTTGATGCAGCCGTGGCCACCATTGCTGTTGTTCTGGCACTCCTGACTGGAGTTGTTCAACTTGCTTGTCGTGGTAGGTGAGCACTGACAGGATGGAGTCAGCCATGTCTGTCTTGATAAAGACGCTGTACTGGGGTGGCCAGTGTTGCCTAGGAGATGGTGGTGGTCTAGTGGGAGCTGAGACCCACTACAATGGGTGGTCTTAAAAAACCAAAAACCCTTGGTGTCTGAAACTCACTGCTGCAGACAGTTTAAAAAAATATATTCATGTTGTAGCACTTATCAGCTGTTCTTCCCCTGGTAAATGTCCAACTACAATATAAAAAAAAAACTAAGGTGAGGTGTTTTGTTTATATTCCATATTCCTTACATAATCTGTACAGTTTTTATTTAAGCAACTCTCATTCAAAATTTACGTGAGGTTCAGTAAGGAATATTCTCAAAATATGCAAGTACTGGATTCAGCCAAACTTTCAGTGGGAAAAGGCACGTATTCAGAATTCAAATGTCAGCCTGAATACATTGTTTAAGAGAGCATTATTGCAACAGTTTTATTCACAAGAGAATGTATTCTTTTTATTAGTGTGACTACTGAACCATTATGTACTTTAACATTCAATTATAATACACATTCATACTCTACTACAGCACCATTTATAAATCCACAGGCAAGACGCACCTGTCATCTCCTGTCAAAATCTGCAGTGTTCTGCACAAATTTATTGTCCCAGCTCCTACTTCATTATTTTGGTTCACTTTCAGTTCATTCAGAGGCAGTCTAATTCCCCAGCACAATACTGAACCATGACAGATACCATACTGCGTAAATTCAAGTTGTATAAAGATGAATCCACACTAATAAATAAATGACAGATGAACATGAAAGACAGGACTAGATAACACTTAAGACAAAAAAGCATCAAACCTTTCCCACTCAGGACAGGTCTGTAAAATACAGAATCAGACGTTCAGTGGTGATTACGCCTGGCAAAATGCAACTAAATGATCTTCTCTGAATCAGTCTTCTCCATTGAGTCCCACTAATGAGTCTAGGCCAGAGGCACTAGTGTGGTGAACTAACTGAGTTCTGACCTTGAAGATCGCCTATCTCAGCTGCATGACCAGTGTCTCCTCAAGCAGGTGGACTGGCAAGACAACGCTGTGGTTCGAATGGGGTTGGGTGGATGGAGGCACCCAATAAGGAGAGGCAGGAGACAACCTTAAGTTTGATGCCCAACAGGCTTTATTCATTCCACAATGAAAGGTAGACTCAGTCAGGAAGAGGGGAACCAAACCACACAAGAACAGTAAACAACGTTCTCCACTGTCACTAAGAGGTGCACCTCAGCCTAAGGCCACTATCTATTACACTCTATGCTAGGCTTTCTCTAAACAATCTAATGAACAATTCAAAACATTTATTACTCTATAACAAGGTGAGACAATCACTGCAGTGAAAAATGGGTACCAGTGCAGACCCAGAAGAGGCCAGGTGGCGTAACCACTTCTAAGAGTTTATAATGTTAAAGGAAGTCCAAACTTTTTCTGCCTTTTTTCTTCGTGTGCACAGCTGAAGAATGGAGTAGTAATGGGGCAAAAGGGAGAATGGGGGTTCCTGCTTGGCGCCAAGCTACACTGGTGCAAAAACCTAGGAGAAGTTGGAGAGATGGAAGAGATTTTTAAACAGATTCTGATTCTTCGGCCAACCCACTCTCCAAGGTTTCTGGAATGCTCTGGCACAAGAGAACTGAAATTTGCTGAACTCTTCCCTGGCACAAACCCTCAACCAGAGCTGGCAAGGATGGCAGAACAAGGACTTCAAGTTGAATCCACTTGAAAGAATTGCCAAGGATGGAGATTTGCGGCAATTTTCCCCAGCACAAACCCTCAACCAGGGCTGCCAAGGATGCAGGAATGAGTGCCTGGCGTCAAATCCACTTGCAAGAATTGCCAGAGATGAAGACACATGGAAGCTTCTTTGGCAAAAGATCCACATGAGGGACCACCAAGATCAAGCTGAATTCCAGAAGACAGCATGGTGCAAGCAAGGTGAAACAAGCAGGAAGAGAAGGATGCAGGGCAAAGATCAGAGCCCTGTACTGTCCAGAACCAGAAAAACAAACCAGCAGACACGGACACACACTGACCACATCGGACTTGACTTTTGGCGAATGACTGAGAGTGATGGACAAGGCTTCTTCCAGGACATTCCACTTCCAGGCTGATGGCACCACAAAGAAACCAAGAGTTGGTGGTCGCGAATCACAGAGTTATGTCAACTTCGACCAATGGTGGATGATAGGGAAGGGTGTTGCTGTGAAGTTCTTTGCTGGTTGAAGACTGCTTCAGTGATGAATCGGCTGTGAACAACCCCGCCATCGGTGTTGCAGCAGAACAGTGAGTCCATACACTTTGCACTAAGAACACTGGTAATTAAACTTACATAGATACATAGATAGTGTCGGCAGATAAGGGCCTATGGCCCACCCAGTCTGCCCATTTGAGCTTGTAAGTTCAGTTTGTTTTCCTAGAAGTCTGTTGCCCCTTACCCCTGACCTCCAGAATTCCTTTATGTCTATCCCATGCATTCTTAAATCCCGTGATTGTTTCAGCCCCCACCACTTCCTCTGGCAGGGTGTTCCACTTGTCCACCACCCGTTCTGTGAAGAAATTCTTTCTCATGTTTCCTCTGAATCGTCCTCCCTCCAACTTCATCCCATGCCCTCTAGTCCTGAAACATCTTTTTCACTTAAAATAGTGTTTTCCTGCACCCTGTTCCTTCCTGTAAGATACTTGTATGTCTCTATCATATCCCTCTCTCCCTTCTCTCTTCCAGGAGTACATGTTCAGTTCCTTCAACCTGTCTTCATAGGACTTGTGCTGCAATCCATGCACCATCTTTGTTGCCCTCCTCTGAACCTTCTCTACCCTGTCTATGTCCTTACGTAGGTATGGTCTCCAGAACTGTACACTGTACTCCAGGTGGGGCCTCACTAGTGTCTTGTATAGCGGAATTATGACCTCCCTTTTCCTGCTGGTGATGCCCCTGCCTATACATCCCAGCATCCTATTTGCTTTACCTGCTACCTTGCCACACTGTTTCCCTGCCTTGAGGTCATCAGAGATGACAACCCAGATCCCTTTCCTGCTTGGTTGCATGCTATCCTCACTCCCCAACTGATATATTGTGCTAGGGGTTTTGTCCTATATACCTTATCTTGCACTTCTTTGCATTGAATTTCAACTGCCAAACCCTGACCATTCTTCAAGTTTCTGCAGGTCGCTTCTCATTCTGTCTACACCCTCTGGTGTGTCTACTCTGTTACAGAGCTTTGTGTCATCAGCGAACAGTGAAATTCTGCCTTCTGGGTCCTGCGCAATGTCACTGATGAAGATGTTGAATAGGACCGAACCCAGCACTGATCCCTGTGGTACCCCACTGGTCACTCTTCCCTCTGTGGAGTGACAGCCATTTTACCACCACCCTCTGTGTCCTGCCACCCAGCCAGTTACCTACCCACCACACTACTGTCCTGCCCACACCCATATTCCCCAGTTTGTGTAATAGTCTTCTATGTGCACAGTGTCAAAGGCCTTGCTGAAGTCAGATAGGCCATGTCCACTGCCCTCCCTGATCCACCTCCCTAGTCACCCAGTCAAAAATTCAAGCGAGGTTGGTCTGACATGACCTCCCCTGGTGAAACCATGCTGCCTTGGGTCCTGTAGTCCATTGACAACCAGATGTTCCACCAATCTCTCCTTCAGTAGTGCTTCCATGATCTTCCCCACTACCGAGGTGAGGCTGACTGGTCTGTAGTTCTCTGCTTCCTCTTGTTCCCACTTTTGTATAAGGGGACTACATCTGCTGTCCTCCGTCTTTGGGTACCTCCCTGTTTCCAGTGATCGGCTAAACAGGATAGCCAGAGGTTCAGCCACCACCTCTTTAGTTCTTTAAGGACCTGGGGTGCACCCCATCTGGCCCCATTGCTTTATCAACTCTTATTACTTACAGTTCCTTCAGGACCCTTTCTCGTGTAAAGGGACTTGTGTCCATTTCTGCACCATTCTCACCCCTTGTACTCCCTTCAGACCCATTACCCTCCTCTTCCTCAGTAAAGACTGAGCAGAAATATCTGTTCAATATGTCAGCTTTACTGTTGTCATCCTCCACGCGCGGCCCCCATCCTCCCCCTTCAGTCTCACTATCCCTCCCTTTGCACTACACCATGGGTGTTTAGTGGTTGCTAGGGGAATTGTTCATTGCAGGGACAGTTTGCCTGTAGCAGGGGCAAATTGCTGAAATCCGGGGCAGTTTGCCTGGAGCAGGGGCAAATCACCAAAGGCTGAGGCAGTTGTTCGTGGCAGGGGCAATTTTCCTGGAGCAGGGGGAAATCACCAAAGGCTGAGGCAGTTGTTTGTTGCAGGGGCAATTTGCCTGGAGCAGGGGCAAATTGCTGGAATCCAGGGCAGTTTACCTGGAGCAGGGGCAAATGTTCGTAGCAGGGGAAAATAACGACAGTTCCAGTATAATACAGTCTTGCTACTTGGGAATCAACGCAACATTTCAGATACCAGTCACTATACAGTTTCATCAGATAGTAGTCACTAGATGGCAGTTGTGTGCTAAGCACCCTTTTCCTACTGACCCTTTGCACTTGTGGGTTACTTGGGGCACTAAGACCTGGATACCCCTGAATGCCCTTAGCATGATGCTTCTTTTTACCTTGCCTTCCTTGCCCTCCTTACCCTTGGGCCCCACCATATACCACAGGCCTTTCTGCTCTTGGCCCCTTTAATTACTTAGGAACAATTCCTCTGGATCCCTTTTACCAACAAGGGCCTGTATTACCCCTTGAACCTGGGGCCTGTAGTTCTCCCTTAAAGCCTAGGGTTGGTGTTGCCCTTTAAATCTGGGGCCGGTATTGCTCCCTCAAACCTGGGGGGCCTGTATTACCCCCTTAAAGCCTGAGGTAAGTGTTGCCCTTTAAACCTGGGGCCGGTATTGCTCCCTCGAACCTGGGGCCTGTATTACCACCTTAAAGCCTGGGGTAAGTGTTGCCCTTTAAACCTGGGGCTGGTATTGCTCCCTCGAACCTGGGGCCTGTATTACCCCTTTAAAGCCTGGGGTAAGTGTTGCCCTTTTAAACCTGTGGCCTGTAGTGGACCCTGTCACTCATGGGCTCAGCCCCTCCTGGTTCTACCCACTAAACAAAGAAGGGCCTCTAATAGGCCTATACTTTATGGTTCTCCTCCCTAGTCCCTGATAGCACAACAGCGCTAAACAAAATAAAACTTTTTCTTCCTTGAAACTCCAGGTGGTCAGCACTCCTCTGGTGTGCTGTCACCGACTCACTGACCCAGTCCTGGGGTGTAGCAGATGCTGGGAGGAGGGAGGTCTTTGCTGACAGAGAGAGAGAGAAAAACAACGCAGGAGGCAGCAGGCAGTGCGGTGGACAGCAGGGGCCTTGTGGGTCTTCGAGATGCTCGCTCGCTCTCTTTCTCTCTTGGATGTGGCTCTTCTTTCGCTATCGACATAGGACCAAATGCTTTTTTTTTTTCCTGCACAAGAAAACAAATGGGGCTGAACTGAGCCCACACCGCTACAAGGAACTGGGATTTCAGTTGGGAACCACCGGGCATTCAACTTCACAGCGAGTGGGCACCAGACCAGGAGCAGCAATCTTCGCTGGCTGGAGAATGACACCAGGCAGAATCAACAGTACTGGCTTCCACACAAACCAGGTAAGCCCAGGGTCCCCTTCGCATGCTCTCGGTCCACACTTCTCCACAACACAGCACAAACAGCACAGGGAAATGGCTCTCTCCTCTTTTAAAAGGTGCTCGGGGTTCTAACTTTAGAACCCTGAGCCTGTGCTCAGGACCAATGGCAAAAATTCAGATGGGCACCTTGCGCCGGACAGGGACAGCAGACCCAGCATGAGGGTGCTCATTCTCGTGCTGCCTGCTCAAGGGGCCGGGGGATAGAATGGAGCAGGTAGCAGAAAAATAAAACCTTTTCTTTGTTTTTCTGGCCCTGTCTGGCCATAGTGAGGGGGGGGGAAACACAAGAGCTCCCTATGCTTACCCCTTTTTAGCCCACACTGACAATGGGGCACCTCAAGACATATTCTCCCACAGTAGCCCAACATTTCTGTAGTGCCCGATACTTTGGGGCATTACACTAGGACCCTGCGGGTGACAGTCTTTGGCCAGGGGGCTAACAACGCCCAACGGGCATGGTGCCTGATCATCTCAACGCGGTGCCATGTGTCAGCCAATATCTGTTGTTAGCACCCTGACCAACCTCAGTTCTGCTCTTCCTGCCGACGAGTGCACACCATGAGAGCGTTACCTCATTTTGCCTTGTCACTGAAAATTCTTCTGTGTTACTGTCCTTTCTGCCTGTCAGATAGCATCCTCACTCTTCTTTTTTTTCCATTTTTACAGTGCTGAAGTCCTAGTCAGAAGGGCCGCAGTGAAGCAGAGAATCCACCCATCCTGTGTCTGTACCCTATGGGAACAAGATGACATCAGTGGACTGGCATTAACTCTGTGCATTCTGCCTTGGACCTGAGCATGACATGGACACCAGTGAGACCTGCTTCTCCATGGACTGCTGTACCCTCAAAACAATGCATTGAAGTGGGGTTGCCCAATCCCGACCTTGGGTAGCAGGTGTCATATACAAGCTTCCATGGTTAGGTTGCTAGGCACTTCTCTGGGCATCTTCCTGGGATCTCTGGTTTCACTGAAGCACAGTGTGCTCCTTGACCTCACCATGCTGAGGCATTAGAGATCATGGTGGTTGGTTAAGGCTGACAGCTGGCTTTTTCTGGGTGACCAGCTGAGAACCCTCCACAGTCTAACTGCCTCAAGTAGCAGACATCCCCAATGGCGGGGTCACAGCTATACACTTGGTGCACACTGGTGAACACCTCAACACCATCTGCCGATGTTGCCTGTGCTGTTGTCACTGTCTGTGGTGATGACACAATGGGCAATGCTAGAAGTGGCACCGGGCCTCCCCTCTTCAGTGTTTGTGGTATCGGGGGAGGGCCAAGCACTAGGGATGATGCTGGTGCTGGAGCCAGCTTGGGGATTGTTCGCTACTGTGGTGTAGCTAGCAACACTGGGGAGGACAGTGTCTCCGAGTCTGGAGACATTGTCAGCCAAACTGTCGGGCCTAGGTCCTACTCTGAGCGCAGTGCTGACTGAGACGTTGGTCTGGTGCTACTCCCCAACTGTGGTGTTGTCCATGACACCATGGCAAACATCGAGGTCAGCACTGAGCATGGTGATGAGGAAATGCCTGTTCTCAAGGATGCCATCCATCCTGAGTTCGGCGCTGCAGGTGGCACTAACCCAGAGTCAGATGATGATATGGGACTATGTTTCTCCTTAAAGCTACAGATCGATGTCACTGGTGAGGATTGGGATTGTTCCATGGGGCCTATACAGCTCTAATAACCTCACCTGGGGATTTCTGCCCAAGGGCACCAATAAGATCACTCCTGTAATGCAGGGGGACACCCTTCGAGCAGCTCTGGTTAGTCCTCCCACTTGAAGCCCCCAGCACAGTTCCACAGCCCAGGCCGAGGCCCCCAAGACCAGGGGTCTCAGCCCCTTCTAGAAGTGCCTTGCCAGTTATGGAAAGGTAGCATTCATTGCTTGGTGCTTTGGGGCCTCTAACATGGAGCCATCACTGAATATGGTATGGGTTTCACAAAAAGACAGTAGCATAAAGATTTTTTTTTTTAATTAGAAATAGACAACCACTGAGCACGGAAAAAGAGGCTGCATATGCTTCAAAACGAACTAAAAAGCCGGCCCGTTGGCGCAGCGGTTGGATTTCCACTTGTGACGCTAGCGACCCGGGTTCAGGAATGAGCTCTGGTCGCTGGAGGGCCGGCCGGGGGGAGGCAGCTTGAGCATCCCATGACTACTTGCTGTCTTCAGGGAGGGAAGGGGCTGCGACCTGGTGTTGAAGCGACCACTGGTGGAGGCCAGGGGTAGAGCAACATGTCAGGGTCATTGGGGTGGTGCATGACAGACGTCGGCTCTTGCCTTGACGTCTGGACATCACGCACCTTAAGAAAGCCAGGAAAATCGCTTGCTGGCCACCGGATGACGGCTGTCTGTTCCCTGAGGGCCTCCAGTGCCTTCCCAGGGCCTCCTGTTCCTCAGCAGCATCCCTGGGCCCTAGAAGTATGTGCTGGGGTCATGCACCCCTTGGTGCCTTCCCTCTTGGAGGAGGGGGAACCACCCGGCGAAGGGATATGCCGGGATATCCCAGGGGTCGGCTACAATATGAGGATCAGAGGAGGTTTGGGTAAAGACAGTAGGGGCTGGGGGACTTGGTAGAGCCCGAAGGAGTGGTGGACCAGTGAGCATGGGGGCGAAAAAATAGATTGCACAAAAAAAAATGAACTAAAAAATCAGCTTGAAACAACCATGATCAAATGTCCTATTGCAGCTACTCATTTCAGCTTCACATAAAACACACCTCATTTTAAGCTTAATTACCAGTAATTAAACACCATAGAGACAGTGAACAAAAACTTTTACTTAAAAGATTGGAACCAAAGGAAAAAAAAACAATTTAAATAAAAAATATAAAAGTAAGCTAACTAAAGCGGGGTATTTGAAAATCAACTTATAATTCAAATAACACTTTAAAACTTTATAAAACAATAAACTTACAGTCAGTGTCTGGAATGGGACTCTAGGACATCTGATCCATTCAGTGGAGAAAACAGATCTGAGCGATAGTGCAGATTATCAGGTCTGCGTAGGAAGGTTGCCGTAAAAGCTTCCTGAATACAGTGCTGTTTTGGTCACGTGCCTTACTTTCGGGCTTGTGGTTGTCAGTTTATTTGAGTTGGGGGCTTAGCGCCCCCCCCCCACACCTCGCTTGTGTTTTTTGTTTTACAGGGAGGGTGTCGGGAACGAAGCCCCTCAACTCAAATAAACTAATAAAAATTAACAGAACGAGCGATTTGGCCTCGTGCTTGTGCCCGCCTTTAATTTAGGCTTTGTCAGTTTATTTGAGTTGGGGGGCTTCACCCCCACTCCCATCTTTTTTTTTTTTTAAAGATTGGTGTGGGGGCGAAGCCACCCAACTCAAATAAATAAATAAAAAGTAAAGGAAATAGTGTAACTTGAGCTCTACACTAATAGCGTAGGTCCTATGCATACCCGATAATCTACACTATCACCTAAATCTGATCAGTAAGGGCAGCATTCCAGTAGTGCAGGGTTTGAAATTAGATTCAAAATTCTAAAATCTAAATTCCAGTGTCTGTACCATCAGCTGCAGTAAACGATGATGCAACTTGTATGACATCACTGTTTGACTCTTGTTGGAACACAAACGTTAGATTGGTAGATCTCCAGTAAGCATCATACAAAACTGAGATCTCAGATTTACTTTGTAAGAAGTTATGAGACTTTTTCTGACTGTGATTTCATGGCCTGTTTAAAAAGGCTAATTTTAGGGAAGAACCACTTATGATGTCAGCTCCAGAACTCAATGCCTGCAACACTATAGGATGTATTTCCCCAACGTTTAATGAATCTGTAGTTGAAGTAAACATTTTAAGAAAAACACACTGGACGTGTGGCTGTTCTCCAGAATGTGCAACTACATGGTTCTTCAGAGTGTGGTGGGGGAGGTGGTTTTAGAATGGAGTGGAGCACATGGATTTGGAATGCCAGGGTTGTGCATGATTTCAGAGTATTGCAGGGATGAGATTTCTGAATGTGCAGGGTCACAGCTTTGGAATGCAGCAGGGACGCATTTCCAGAATGCTGTAGGGCATCCAATTTTGGAATATGCCTGGATTCCATATTTCAGCTGCAACTTAGTCACAAGCACTTTGAATGTAAGTCTTGGTGCACAAACAAAAGAAATTATTGGCTGTTACCAACATAGGAAGTGATATTGGCTGCCTGTCATTTCTTTTGTTTGTATATCAAGCCTCGCTTTAAAGGGAACATAATATTTATATGTAAGCTATAACCCATGAGGGCATGGGTGTATTGGGCTTTAATGCACACTCCACATGCGTTATGAGGCAGAAGGTGGAGTGACCTCCAACCACCTGGGAACTCCATTAATGCCCAATAAACCCATGCCCTTGAGAGGGTTATTGCACTTATAAAATGATTAAAAAAAATACAAGAGAAAGGTTTTTTTTGGTATTTAAATAGGAAACATTGAAGTGTATCCTGCTGCTTTCAAAAGTAGTCTGGAACAATAGATGCATATTTCACTTGTTTGACAATAACAGAAATGCCAGAAATACGTCAGTAAGCTTATCTGTGAAGTTTGATTTATATAAAACAAATTCTAAGACTTGAGAAACTGCTTTACTTTGCCAACTCCCCCACCCCCCAAGCTGATTCCGGAAGTTTCACTGCTGCATATCGCACTGCAAGGCAGCAGTATGCTTTTCACTTTACACTCCTGGGGCCAGCTATTCAAAACTTAGCCCTGGGGCTAAATTAGCACTGCACGGTGTGCAACATTAGCACTGAACCAGTAGCAAACTATATTCAAAGGAATAGCCCTGGGGCTAAACCTGCTGAATATAGCATGCAAAGGAAACAGTGCAAACAGGGCTGGGAGTGCAGTACTAAAATAGCCTGGGAAATAAGACAGATTATAGCAACAGGGAGTGCGAAATGCAACAGCAGCTCAGTGGACACAGAGGTGGAGTAAGGCAGAGTTGAAGTTGGTGGACAGTGTGTGTGATAGCAATGAAGTGTTGCACAACTGCAAACAACAATGCAGTCCACACACTGCAGAACTGTGCTATGCTTGTGAGAGGTTTGCCCGGGGCTAACCCGACTGCACAATGAAACACGTTAGCCTGGGGCAAAGGTGTGCTAAATTCAAAGCTCCTATGCAGATGAGCCTACTTAGGCAGTCCACGTGCAAACAGCCACATAAGCATCTCATTAAGGCCTGCTTAGCATACATTAGTATGAAGATTGTCCGGTACTATTCCATAGTGCACACAGCTCCACCTGTACGTCAGTCTGAAACTATAGGTCAAAAACCACAGGCTGGATGGTGCCCACAGCTCCACCTGTAGGTCAGACTGGAAGTACAGGCTAAAAGCCGCAGCCTGGGGTGTGTACACAGCTTCACCTGCATGCCAGCCTTGAGAAACAGTTTGTTAGCTGCAGATCATGGGTGTCGGCAGGCATATGCAGTGCATTCCTCCCACTCAGTCAGCACTGGAATGAGGGACACAGACACTCCGAATGTGGAACAAAGAGGCACACTGATCCCCATAATGTGAGGCACATCCGCAAATATGGAGACACAAACTCAGGACACAATGGAAACCATTACCTTCGTATGTACACAGGGTAAGAGTTATGTAGCACCATAGAATAAAATAACTCCCTGCTTGAAAGTCTGGATGTACAGTACAGTACAGTGTCTGTGCACCACTGTTCCCAGGAGGGATGAATGCAGGTCAGGACTATAGTGAGAGGAACATAGAGGGATGTCCCCTTTACTGAGGGACACTGTAGAGGACTGTATAACTGTGTGTATGTATCTATCTATACATATATTCCTTGCAGAAAAATCTGTTAATGCATCAGTTAGGATGAATAATATAGTGACAAATGCAGGGAAATGAGGCATTAGGGTTTCCAACCCCAACACCCACCCCCAGGGTTCCTGCTTCTACCACTCCACTCCCACCTCTCCACCCACCAGCAGGTGTCTGGGTGTGCGTTGGGATCGATGGCTTAACTCTCTCCCCATTCCATGTGTAAACAGGCTGAGGTGGTGCAGTACAGGAGAATGGGGTGAAAGTTAGGCTGATGAACCCAGTGCACACCCAGACAGACGTCTGTTGGTGTGTGGAGGATGGAGTGGTAGTGGTGGGAATCCTGGGGGTGGGACATTATGGTTGGAAACCCTAAAACCTCATTTCCCTTCTTTTGTCACTATAGTATTCACCCTAACTAATGCATTAATGGAGTTTTTTTTGCAGTGTATTTCCCTTTTTCTTCAGATAGTATAATTGTATCTTCATTTTGCTGTGGGAGAGCAGGGTCCCATCCCTCCATCCAGATAGTATGACAGTATCCATATGTCACAGTGGGAGTGCAGGGTCCATCCCTCCACAAAATGCACATAAGTGTCTAGCTGTGGAAACACAGGGATCTCTGGCCCCTGCGCTTCCACACACAAAGTTACGAGCAGGCATAGTGTAATCCAACAAATAGTCATAACTGTGATATCCTAATTAAATTTCACCCCAAATGTTCAACATAACCTTCTTTTCACCTCACCACATGTACCTGGTACAGAACACCTTCAAATCCCTGTGGAAATATAATTTTGCACAACTGTAACGCCGTTTTGCAACACAGGTGCAGAAAGACATTTTTGGCAGGAATTGCGAAAGTACTGCTGTAGTAATCATGAAGTGGTGTGAAAAATGGTAATGTTGAAAATCTGGAGTGAAAAAATGTAAAACTGGCGAAGTGATGAGTGTGTGTAGACACTGCGCAATGCACTGCTGTAAAACTGTCATTTTGTAGAATTTGTCACCAAATTGTCAACATGGGTTTTGTGGGACCTCTCCTCATGAACAGTTGCACTGTGAGTTTAATCGATCCCGAAAGTTGATTTCATACAGCGACTGTGCCATTCTGCGCTACAGGTGCAATAACACATTTTGGGCAGGATGTGAAAAATGACACCTGTACTGTTCATGAGAAGATGTTACAAAATGACAATGTTGAAACTCTGGGGTGAATATAAAAAATTGGCAATGTTATGAGCGTGTGTAGACACTGCACAACGCACGTTTGTAACACAGTCATTATTTGGAATTATTTCTTCAAATTTGCAACATGGACTTTTTGGAACCCCACCTCATGAACAGTTGCATAGTTGTTTCGTTAATCTGTCCCAAAAGGTGATTCTATGCAGCAACTGTAGCATCACCTTTCCGAATCGAGTAACAAAATGACAATGACAGTGATCAGAAGGTGGGGTCCCAGGAACCCCATGTTGAAAATTTGGTGTAAAAATTCCTAATAATGGCTGAGATATCATCATTAGTAGAACCCCCCCATTGCCAGCCATTATATGGCGCTTACCTTTGATTCTTCATTTTGCAGTTCAACTTTGAAGAGTGCAGACATATCTTGGTCCTCAGAAGATGACAGCGCCGACCTCCAGAGGTAAGTATAGGGTAAGGATGGGGGTGCGGGGAAGTGGGTGCTCAGTGGGAGGGTGTGGATGGTGAGGGGGAATTGGGAAGATGACTAGGGACTGTTTTCTTTATTCCAGGTTAAAGAATCAAACAAATATATGCAGTAAGAGAAAAGAGGTTGGCCTATAGAAAATTCAGAAAGACCAAGAGAGAGGTGGATAGGGAAAATTTGCCTAAGGTTGGCTAGTGAGGCAAGTAAGGATGTCTGGCAAGCAAAGGTGCAGAAGGAATTAAGAAGGGAGAAGAAGTTGGCCTATAGAAAATTCAGAAAGACCAAGAGAGAGGTGGATAGGGAAAATTACTTACAATTGAATACTGAGGCAAGTAAGGATGTCTGGCAAGCAAAGGTGCTGAAGGAATTAAGAAGGGAGAAGGCTTTCTTTCGCTATATAAGTGAGAAAAGTGCAAAGAAGGAAAGGATTGTTAGGCTTAAGAAAGGGGTGGAATGGGTGGAGGATAATGGAGGAAAAACAGAGATACTAAATGAATACTTCTGTTCCGTCTTCACCAGGAAGAAGGACGGACCAGTGCCTTGAGGGAAAAGAGGAACACAGATGTAGTGATAGAGGAGTATAGAGTGAGGAAGGGGCTGCTGGCATTGAAGATGGACAAATCACCAGGCTTGGACAGAGTATTTTATTTATTTATTAGATCATCGGTTTACAGACCTTTGAGTCAAAGACTCATTTACAAAGGCACCTCGTCAAGAGAGCAATACGTCACAGCAAACAAAACAGTACAGTACATTACGCTTAGATTAAAAAAGCAACCAGTGTTACAGGCATTCTTTGGTGGTACAAGCTTGGTAATAGGTAGATCACATTAGTCATAAAATATGTACATGAGTACCACGTCAGGTAGCAACCAGAGATATTTTATTACATTAGTCAGCAAATGTTGCCTGAGACCCCAGGCATATACAACAAACGTAGACAGAGTACATCCAAGGGTACTAAAGGAACTGGCTGAGGAGCTGGCAGGGCCACTGGCAGACCTATTTAATAGTTCACTAGAGTCAGGCATGGTGCCACAGGACTGGAGAACAGCACATGTAGTGCCCATCCACAAAAGCGGTCCCAAGGATGACCCAGGGAATTACAGAGCAGTCAGTCTAACCTTCATTGTGGGTAAACTCATAGAGACCATACTAAAGGAAAGGTTGGTGGAATAGCTGGAGGAGCATGGTCTCCAGGATGTGTGGCAGCATGGGTCCATGGGGAGATAGTGTCAAACAAGTCTGATTGACTTCTTTGACTGTGTCACTAAGACAGTAGACAGGGACCAGGCGGTAGACATCATCTATCTTGATTTCAAGAAGGCCTTTGACTCCGTGTCCCACAAAAGGTTGATCAGGAAGTTGGTGGATCTCTGGGTTGGGGAAAAGGTGGCCCGATGGATGGAAAACTGGTTGAGGGACAGAACCCAGAGGGTGGTTGTGGGGGGATGAGTTATCTAGCACCACAGAGGTAACCAGTGGGGTACTGCAGGGCTTTGTGCTGGGGCCATTGTTGTTCAGTGTCTTCATCAGTGACATTGGGGATGGCATTAAGGGCAAAATGTGCCTATTCACAGATGACACCAAGCTCTGTGGGAGAGTGGACACAGCTGAAGGGATACAGGACTTACAGGAGGATCTGAAAAAATTGGGGAGGTGGTCCAGGATCTGGCAGTTTGGCTTCAATGCCAAGAAATGCTAAGTTATACATATTGGAGCCAAGAATCCCAGGACAGAGTACTACCTGGGTGGAGTCCGAGTACCTGCATCAGCCGAGAAGGACCTGGGAATGATGATCACTAGTAACCTGAAGCACTCCACGCAGTGCAAGAAAGCAGCAACAAAGGCAAACAAAATGCTTGGATACATATCTAGGGGGATGAGTAGTAAGAGAGAAGAGGTTATACTGCTCCTGTAAAGATCACTGATAGAGCCACATCTAGAGTATGGAGTTCAGTACTGGTGCCCACACCTCAAAAAGGACATTAACCTGCTGGAGAAAGTCCAGAGGAGGGCTACAAAGAGGATAGCAGGGTAAGGCATATGAGGAGAGATTGAGGGCACTGAACATGTACTCCCTGGAAGACAGGAAAGAGAGAGGGGACATGGCTGGGACCTTTAAGTACTTGAAAGGGATAAATAAGATTGATAAGGAGAGTCTCTTTAAGCAGAGTGGCAACCATAATACAAGGAGGCACAGTCTTAAGCTGGAGAGTGGGAGGTTTAGGAGGGAAACACTTCTTCACACAGAGGGTGGTGGACGCTTGGAATGCATTACCGGAAGAGGTCATCTCATTGAAGACGGTGGGCAGCTTTCATAGAGGTTGGGATAAACATAGGGGGAAGGTAAGGATCCTGGGTAGGAAGGATGGGAGGAGTGGGGAGGGATGGCAGGGACATTAGCTCAAGCTATGAACCCTGCATTACGAGCAAACTTGATAGACCAAATGGCCTTCGTCTGCTAACTTCTTCGTATGTTCGTATGTGAATAACACGTTGGGGGATTGTTTTCTTTATTTACAGGAACTAATAATGGAAAAATAAATGTGGGCACACTGGGGTGGGTCCCCAGTGTGTCACATGACTTTGGGGGGGATACATGCTGCTGACAGGGGGATTGGGCACCCCCATTGGCAAGGCATTGATTAATAAGTAATGTGACTTTTGGGCACACTGGAGTGGGCTCCCAGTGTGCCCCATGAGTTGGGAGGGGATACATGTTGCTGACAGGGGAATTGGGCACTCCCATCGACAAGGCATTAATTAATAAGTAATATGACTTTTGAGCACACTGGAGTGGGCTTCTAGTGTGCCACATGAGTTGGGGAAGGGGTACATTTTGCTGACAGGGGGATTGGGCACTCCCGTCAGCAAGGCATTAATTAATAAATGATATGACTTTTAGGCACACTGGGGTGTGCTCCCAGTGAGCCACATGAGTTTTGGTGGGGATACATGCTGCCGACAGGGGGATTGGGCATCCCCGTCGGCAATCCAGGTGGGCGGATGGGGGGGAGACACTAGACTACCAGGATTGGACCTGGTGGTAATTAGAAGTTACACTTAATGATTGTAGTGTAATTCGAGTGTCACTTACCGTATGCTTTTGCAGGAGTATTTAGTGCTGCCGCTACCGTGGCACAACAATCTGTAGCTGCGTTACTTTATTTTTGAATATGCTGGTGCACCAGCATTCATGCCACTCCCCTACCTCCCTCCCCTGCATACATTATGTTTTAGCGCCGGCGCTAAAAGGACTTTTGAATATTGCAGTCTGGTACAATTTCCGCACTATTCCAGCGCTACAGATTTGCGCCAGGCACAAGGCTTTGAATATCTGGCCCCTGGTCTACTGCAATTAAAATGGTAGCTCGCATAGTGAAGGTAAACGTTTAAAACTTCTTAGAGCTATACTACTCTGTATGCATTGCTAATATTCATGGAGAAATGGTTAAATTTGTCCCCATACCTGACTGACCATCTGCATCACCAACACTCACCCTGCTAGGTTCCAGCACACTTTCCTGCTCCTGTATGTCTTTCTCGGTCTTGACTCCGGAGTGCACATTCCCCACTCCTGTGTCCCCGGTGTCTCTCTGCTGCAAAATGCATATCAGCTATGATGTGTTTAGAAACATAGAATTTGACAGCAGATAAGGACCGCTTGGCCCACCTAGTCTGCCCATTTTCCTACCTAACAGATAAGCTGCAGATCAAGAAAATATTTCTGCATTAAAGAAGGATTTGGAAAAATTGACACTTTGGGCAAATGAAAATCATATGCAGTTTAATCAAGACAATGTTTAGTAGTGCATTTCGGTGTAAATACTCCAAAAACGATATATCATATAAATGGACTACCACTTCACTCATCAAATTGTGAAAAAGATTTAGGGATATATGTTAATAATAAACTTATATCAAATGATCACTGTTAGAACTCCTTGCATGACCAACAGACTTTTGAGGCAAATAAAACGCACTTTTGTTAATCGCACTGAACAATGCCTTATTCCATTGTATAGGGCATACATTAGACCGTATCTAGACTATGGCTCCCCTTTCTGGAATCCAAACCAAAAAAAGACATAGCAATTCTTGAACAGGTTCAAAGGAGAGTAACTAGAATGATTCCAAGATTAACAAACTTGGATTATCAGAACAGATTAAAGCTACTGATCTCTTCTCTCTTCAAACTAGAAGATTAAGAGGTGATATGCTTATGGTTTTTAATTTAATAAATTCATCAGATCTAATGGAAAAACATGGTCTAACACTCTCCAAAAGGAGACATGTTCTGAGACTGCATAATAAACAGCTTGAAGTAAAAACTTACAAAACCAGCAAAAGGGGAAACTTTTTTCCAATAAGAGCATCCATTGCATGGAGCACCTTGCCACAAGAATTGGTAGAGGCAAATAGTGCCACTGTCTTTAAAAACAAATTAGATGTTTGGTTGAAGGATAATAGATAAATAATGTCCCCCATAGTGTGGGGAACAGTCTAGATGGGCTCTGGCCTTCTTCTGTTTTCATACCAAGTAATCCTAGGTAACCAACAGCTTACTTCCTCCTACCCCCCACTAGGACTGCCTTATGTCTGTCCCATGCATTCTTAAATTCCCCCACTGTTCTTGACTCCACAACCTCCTCAGGGAGGCTGTTCCATGCATCCACAACCCTCTCTGTGAAAAAATACTTCCTCACATTACCTCTGAGCGTCCCCTCTATCTTCAAATTGTGCCCCCTTGTTCTTGCACATCTCTTTTTCTGAAAGATGCTACCCTCTTGGACTTTGTTGATTCCCTTGAGGTACTTGAAAGTTTCAATCATGTCCCCTCTCTCCCTTCTTTCCTCAAGGGTGTACATATTAAGCTCCTTCAGTCTTTCTTTGTATGTCTTCTGGTACCAGACCCTGCACCATTTTGGTTGCCATCCTCTGGACAGCCTCCACTCTTGTCTATGTCTTTGCTGAGATGGGGTCTCCAGAACTGCACACAGTACTCCAGATGGGGTCTCTGTCACAGAGTGGCTCTGTGAGATGTAAAACGGAAAAATATAATTATATATGGGGCTAGATGTTTGTTTTCTTTTTGTACTGGTGTGACTGGAAGCTCTCCCTTTAAGAGAGACAGTTAAGTTGAAATGGGAACTGGTATCATTGTTTTTTTTTATTTGTAGGATATTTCCCCTTTTGTGTGGTTCTTGGGGAATGTTAGGAGAAGATTTTAAATGGTTTGGACCCTGCAAGTAGATATTCAAGATCGCTGTTGGAACGATCGGTAAAACCGCGCGACTGTGCGATCGTGCGCACGTTCGTGCAGCTTAAAAAAAAAAAAAAAAAATAAAATGTCTAGTTCTCTTTTGTGTTTAGGGACAGTATTTTCCCTTTGTGTCCTAGAAGTAAATGTCCTCTTAAAGGCTGTAGATACTCGTTGTTGTAAGGAGAGTGTGGCTGTCTTTTGGAATTAGCCCCATGTTAGTGGTGGGGGTGTTCAGCTGTCAGCTTAGTTTTATTTGTTTATATACAGCTATCCTAGAATTTAATGTATGTGTAGAGTTGGGCTGTAATGATTAATTTTGAGGAGGAACTTTTCCTTGAAAAGGCTGCAGATAGCAGGGAGTCCTGTTAGCTCCTAGATAAAAAGGGCAGACTGAATATTTGCCGACGGGCTGAAATATCAGCCGTCGGAAATGGCTGTCTTGTGCTTTGCAATTGTGTTGAGAACCTTTCTTACCATTTACTTTTATTTTTTAGAGACTCCTTGCAGGCATTATATAATACTTTTAGTCCTTTTAGTTTGAACATGGTAATTAAGTTTGTTGCATTTTCTAGGGTTATGTTAAAAAGCTCAGGGTGCTGTGGTTAGGATATACATGATTTAAAATTATAGCCGTAAAAGAAAGCACCTTTTTGAGACTCTGAAAATATGTAAGCTCTTTCTAATTCTTTAGTTGTTCTCCGTTAAATATTGTTAATGGTTGGTTGTACTTAGGAATGTTGCTAAGGTTACGGACGGCAACCTGAATTACTGTGGAATTACTGTAGCGAGTGTACGCACAATGGAGAAGCTGTTCCTTTCCTAGTTCCATTACAATTGTATTCTTCTGATTAAAATTCCTCTGTATGAGCAGCACATACCTTGGAGAAGTGAGGTGATGGAGTTTTGGGTTGTTTTGGGTGTTTATTGTAGACGAGGGTATTCCTATTTTGTCTGGCATCGCGGATTGCCTTCAGCGGTCTCTCTGGGTTAGCTTTCTCTTAAGAGCCGGCCGGCCATTCTGTTCATTCTTAAATATTTTAAAAAAGGCGTGGTGCATCTCTGACGCCAGAAATAAAGCTTAAACTATTTAAAAGGGATATAAATTACTTCTGAGTTGGAGAATATGTTATTCTATCAATTTAAAGGGGTATCACTACTTTAAATAAAATAGATATGTAGAAAATAAAGAGATATTGTTAAAACAATATGTAGGGGTGGAGTTTTAAGGTCACCTGACCCCTTCTGGGTATAAAGGTGGAACTTATGGTTCAGTTAGTTTAGATTGCTTGTGGGTCTGGAGGTGAACTCCAGGAACTGCTATTAAAATGCTTATGCAAAGTGCTCTGAGGAGTAAGACTGTATGTATACTCTGGTCTCCAAATGGAAGGTTAAAGATGCAGGTTCAATTCCTATGGGTTAAAATGTAACTGAGGCTTGGAAAGCACTGTTAACAGATGAAGAAGCTTGCTGTAGAATGACTTTTTTCAGCCTGTTTGGAGCACTATAGATGATTATCCAAAGAAAATACCTTCTGCTAAAATGAAGAACTTTTCTGTTAATGAATAAAATTCTGAACATATATCATACTGCTATGGTGTCAAGTTGCTTGATTGCCCACATAAACCTGCGCCCTACGACAGTCTCACCAACTGTCTGTACAGAGGATAGCAACTCCTTGTTTTCTACTATTGATGCCTCTCCCTATGCATCCCAGTATCCCCCCAGCCTTCGTTACTGCCTTCTGACATTGCTTGCCCACCTTTTGGTCATCTGATATAATTACCTCCAGGTCCCTTTCCATTTTTACTGTTGTCAGTATCTCACCCCCCATTGTGTACTCTTCCCCTGGGTTTTTGTTTCCCAGGTGCATTACCTTGCACTTCTTTGTATTGAATCTGAGCTGCCATACATTTGACCATTCCTCCAACCTTGCCAAGTCCCTTCTCATCCTTTCCACTCCATCTTGTGTATCAACCCTGTTGCAGATCTTTGTGTCGTCTGCAAAGAGACATACTTTTCCTTCCAGTTCCTCTGCAATGTCACTTATTTTTTTTTTTTACTTTCTTTTTATCCCTCCTTCTCGACCTCAGCGTTCCACTCCTTCAGGCATTGCTCATGCCATCCATGCCTCCTTGACCTTGAGTCTGCCCCCTAAAGTGCCTCAGTAACTCCTTTTTCTCCTCTCCTACCTCTGTGGAGCACCTGCACAGCTGGAGTCTGCTCGTGGTTCCTGGACTGGATGGTGTGGAGCGGCCGTCATCTAGGCCCGCTGAGGATTTTTCCACTTTTTCTCCCTTCCTGCCCCCCCCTTCCCTGAGGAAGTCTGCTCAGGCCAGTGCGTGCTGGCGCACGCCTGCCAAGTGCCTAACAACATCCTCCCCTCCCGACTCCAGCCCTCTGAAGCCGCCTACCCTGTGAGAGCCGCAAGCTCCCACCGCCCTGCAGGGACGCTGGGTGCATACAGCACCCTGGTAACCCACCCCAAGGAGGAAAGCATCCGTTGGGTCGCTCAATCCTCCTTCCCCCTGCCAACCTCTGACTACCCGAGTCCGTGCCCAGCGTGGTGCGAGGTGTGGCATCCAGCGCCTCAACCTTCAGTGCCACCGGGCCTGCAATGTCACTTATAAAGACATTAAAAAGGACCGGTCCCAGTACTGAACCCTGTGGTACCCCACTAGTAACCCTCCTTTCTTCACTGTGGACTCCATTTACTACTACCCTTTGCATCCTGTCATCTAGCCAATTTTTTATCCAGGCTACCGCCTTAGGACCCACTCCAAGGCTGGCTAACTTGTGTATTAATCATTTCATGATGGGAAGGTAATTTCAGACGAATCTAATAGTATTAATCTTTTGTGTGGGACTGTATCAAATGCCTTGCTAAAATCTAAGTAGGCCATGTCCACAGCCCCTTTCTGGTCTACTACTTTGGTCACCCAGTCAAAGAAATCTATTAGATTTGTCTGAAATGAACTTCCCATCGTGAATCCATGCTGCCTTGGGTCCTGTGCCCCACTGGCCTCTAGGTACCCAACAATTCTTTCCTTCAGAAGTGATTCCATCTTTTTCCCTACCACTGAGGTCAAACTAACTGGTCTGTAGTTTTCTGCCTCTGTCTTGCACCCACTTTTGTGAAGAGGAATCACATCCGCCTCCTCCAGTCCTCAGGTACCTCCCCATCCTCCCATGATTTGTTAAAGAGAGTAGCCATGTGTCACTAGTTCTACTCTTAGTTCTTTTAGAATTTTGGGTGAATCCCATTAGGCCCCATTGCTTTGTCCACCTTCAATTTTATTAGTTCTTTCAGAACCCTTTCTTCTGTAAATGGACTGGTATCGACCTCTCGTCTTCAGAGTATTTCTCTTGTTTGGTTTAGGTACCTCCCCCTCCTCTTCCTTTGTGAATACTGAGCAGAAATATTAGTTCAGTATCCCTGCTTTTTCACTGTTACCCTCTACTCAAATTCCCTCCCCTTTATTAAGCCTCAGTATTCCTCCTTTGGTCCTTCTTCACTCCGTAATGTACCTATAAAAGATCTTATCCCCCTTCTTAACTGAGTTGGCTATCCTTGCCTCGGTTTGGGCCTTTCCTATTCTGACTGCCTTCCCAGCCTCTTTCTGCTTTAACTGATAAAGTTCTCTGTCCTGCTCCTTCAGTGTTTACTTATATTTCCTGATTGCTATCCTTTTCTCCTTAACCTTCCCTGCCACCTCTTTTGAGAACCATAGCGTTTTTTTTTCCTTCATTGTGTTTTGTTGATTTGCTTTACACAAAGGCTTGTTTGTTTATTTGTTTGTTTGTTTATTGTATAAGATCGGAATTACAACCCTTTGAGTCACAGACTCATTTGCAAAAGCTCCACGTCAGTTACAGGGGTGGAGGGGGGAAACATACTATAAGGATACATACGTAGAAAAGCAGTATATAAGAAAACATACACACTCATTTTGGACAAACAGTGCAGGTATTACATACCAGGCTCTATCATTGATATGCATAGACAGAGTTGGGCAGTATTCATGGCACCATTTGTAGTGAAAAGGGAGGGGCATAGTCGTGGGGTCTAAGTAGACTCTGTGTCTGTGATTAACGAGGTTAGGAAGCAAAAAGCCGGGTAGAGCTAGCCACAGTCACAGGTTTCTGACTCAATTAGGTGGGCTCTGAGACCTGCTTTGAACAGGGAAATGCTGTGAGTCTGAGTGAGACGAGGAGGTAGAGCATTAAGCCACATGGGAGCACGGTAATAAGATCTTTGACCCATAGATGTCCTACAGTGGGGACCTGAATGGGAGTCTAGTAGCGAGAAGTAGTATTAGCGCCTGGTAGGGCTGCTTGGATTAAGGAGGAGGCCATGGGGCTTTCGAGTTGTATTTTTGCCAATATGCAGGTGTGTGGTAATGAAGTCTTTGTTGGAGATTTAACCACCCGGTAAGGGCAAAAGGTCGCATGTATGAGTAAGACGGTCACTGCCGTGACTAGTCGGCATGCTTTATTTAGGCAGTGTTAATACTGTGTAAAGCGGTGGGTTCAGCTGATCCATATATCGTAATCCCATAATCAATTAGGGAGAGGATTGAGGCAGAAACAGCTAGGTGCAAGGCCTGCGGGGTTAGACAGTGTTTAACTCTATAGAGGACTCCCACTCTAGTGTTAACAGTGGTGGAAAGCAGTTTAATGTGGCTATGGTAAGAGAGAGCGGTATCTAACGTGATACCCAGGTATTTGAAATTATAGACGTGTTCAAGGATGGTTCCTTGTTTGTTTTTAATTAGTAGGGCCGAATGGCTGTGTGGGCTTTGACGGTGCGCAAATAACATGGATTTTGTTTTTGAGTAGTTGATGATCAGACGGTGCTCATCAAACCAAGATTCAAGCTCCCCAAAGAAACCCTGTAGGGCTTGTTGTAGGGCGCTAGGTTGCGAGTGTTTCCAGAAAAGTACCGCATCATCCACATAGAGAATCAAATGGCCACTGCAAGCTTTGGGAAGGGAGTTTAAAAAGAGGGAAAAGAGAAGAGGGCCAAGGATAGACCCCTGAGCCCACTGCTTTGCGAGAGGAGATGGTAGTATTTAACCTAACTTGCTGAGACCGGCCAGAGAGGTAGTCCTTGAACCAGGCCATTGTCTCAGGGACCACGTGTAGCTGTGGCATAACATGAAGCAACAGGTCGTGGCTAACCGTGTCGAAGGCTTTGGTAAGATCCACAAAGATTACACCTGCAATGTCTCCTTGGTCAAGGGACTCATGTATGAACAAGGTGAGCTCAGAAAGAGCCGTGACTGTGCTATGGCCTGCCCGGAAACCATGCTGTGCGTGGCTTAGGAGGTTGAATCTAGTTAGGTGTTCAGTGAACTGGTCAGAGACTATTTTTCCAGTGCTTTAGAGAGAGGAGGAAGTAGAGATAGGTCTATAGTTGCTTGAGATCTGGGGTCTCCAATCTTCAGGATGGGAGTGATTAAAGCACTCTTCCAGGCTGAGGGAAACTGACCAAGGCAGAGAGAGAGATTGAGAATGTTAGTAAGGTGGGGAAGTATGACATCCAGAGTCAGCTGAAGAAGTTTAAGATCTAGTGAGTCATTGCTGTACCGGGAATTGGAAATTGCGTTGGAAATGTAATGTTTTGCTTCCAGATTGGAGATGATTCTCAGTCTGAAGGGTAGTGGACCTGGGCTAGAAGGAGTGACGGTGGGGGGACAGGGTGGAAGAATTTAGGCGGAAGGATATGGGAGAGGTCCAGAATGTGGTGTTGAGGGCTTCTGCTATAGCGGAGGGTCTTGGTTGACTTCTCCATTTATGGTGAGTTGTGAGGGGGAGGTGGAATTCCCATTTAGTTCCTTTATGTTTCTCCAGAATTTTTCCCATCTCCGCAGGAGGAGGTAAGGGTTTGGTGGTAGTATGAGGCCTTAGCTGCCGTATGGCCCAAGTACATTTATTCAGGGCCTCTCGTATAATTGTCTATCATGTGTGCTTTGGGAATCAAGGGCCTTATGACAAAGGTTATCCCTTGATTGGAGCATGTTGAGTAGTGAGGGTGAGAAACCAGGGTTGGTTCTGGCTTTCCCGACTCGTTTGGTGAGGGGGCAAAATGTTGCAGGCCTTATTAAAGGTGGTAATGAAGTGACCAAGCGCTAGGTCAACAGATTGCGTGGTGTATATAGGAAGCCAGTCGCAGTTAACTAGATGGGCTATGAGTTTACGTAGACCCCCTCTTTTTAGCTGTCTCTGCATGGAGATTTGCGGGTGGGCAGGGGGGAGTTTGCCAGTCCACCATCAGGTCACCGGAGAGTGGTCACTAATTGAGTCTGGGAGCACTGAGGCTTGAGAGAGGTTCGGAGGCCTATTTGTGAATATAAGGTCTATGAGGGTGGAGGCCCCAGTTCTAGTGTCCCTTCTGGTAGGAGAGGAGACTATTTGGGTTAGATCATAAGCCAGAGCAGCATCCTTGTAGCTGGATGAGGTAGGGGATAGCCAGTTGACGTTGAAGTCTCCCAATAAGATGAGTTCGCTAGTATTGGGTAGGTTGGAGATTGTCCGGAGGATAGAATCAAAGGCTAGTTTTTGGTTTCTTGGGGGGATGTAGGCAGCAACTATATACAGTGTTTTTGTGCCCAGACTGATTTTCACTGCTAAGGACTGTGCTCCATGTTCTGGCACAGGGGTGGCAACTTCTGTGGCAAGTAGTTGGGATTTAACATAAATAGCACAGCCGCCACCTCTCTTGCTGGCCCTATCGGTCCTGAAGAGAGAGTAGTTACTGAGGGGTACCGCATTATTGGGTATTTTATTAGCTAGCCATGTCTCAGAAAGGGCTAGGATGTCAGGAGTATGCTGAGCAACCCAACCTTGGAGAGAGGTGAATTTTTTGGGTAGACTGCAGATATTCAGTGTTGCTAGTAGTAGTCTACCCCTAGGGTGGTGTGAAGCGGCCTTTGTGCTGGCAGGTCCAGGGTTAGGGTGGATATTGCCAGATAATAGTAGAAGTAGGAGGGTGTGCCGTAGGAGGGCCAACCTGCAGAGTTTGGATGAGCATCGTTGGGATTGGTAGGAAGAGGGCTTTGTTTTGGAGGTAGGGACAGGGAGACTGTGAAATACTCCTGCAAGAAGGGCAAAGGAGGTGTGGGGGGCGGTTGTGGTGTTAGCAGCGGCGGTGGGGGGTTGTTCCCTTGGGCTGAGGAGGAGGAGCGTTGAGGTGCAGTGAGCAGCATATGAGGGTGTGAGAGCTAGTGTGAGGGCATAAGGGTATAGGCCAGCTGGCCCCGATTGGTTAGCATGAGAGGTGCTGCTGAGACAGCGTCTAAGGTCAATACTGGTGTGGAAGTAAAGAGTGGAAATGTTATTGCACTGTGGTTCTGGTGCCTCCAGTTGCTTCTGTGATGGCTGTTTTGATTATTCCCCATTGTTCCTCCACCCCTCCTCCTTGCCTGTTTGCTAGTGCTTTTCTGAGGCACGCTCTCATTTTCCCAAAGTCAGCCCTCCTAAAGTCCAATACTCTTGCTTTTGTATGGCTTGATTATATGGCTGTGTTTATCGGGAACCACACTGTTTGGTGGTCGCTTGTTCCCAGATGGCTACCCACTTCTAAATCTGAGATTCTTTCTCCGTCCCCATTTGAGAGTACCAGGTCTAAGATTGCTCCCTTCCGAGTGGGTTCCAATACTAGCTGTCTGAGGCATGCCCCCTGTAGGGCATCAAGAATGACCCTGCTCTTGGATGTGCCTGCAGCAAAGTTGCTCCAGTTAACATCTGGCATATTCAGGTCCCCATCAACAGTATCTCCCCTTTTTCTGCCATTCTGAGGAAGTTTTCTATCTTTCCTTGTCCATTCCCTCCCCCTGAGATGGGGATCTGTATACAACCCCCATGGGTATTGTGGTGCCATTTCCTGTCTCCAGGGTGACCCAGAGTGCCTCATCTGCTCCCTGTTTACTCTTTAGTTCTGTTGCTTTGATCCCTTCCTTTACATAGAGAGCTACTCCTCCTCCTCTTTTATGCTCCCTGTCCCTCTTGTAGATTGTGTATCCTGGTATGTTGACATCCCAGTCATGGTTCTCTGTGTTCCATGTTTCTGTGACTGCCACAATATCCAGGCAACCCTCTTCCATCAAGGCCACTAGTTCAGGAAGCTTGTTACACAGACTACGGGCATTGGTACTCATCACCCTCCACTTTTTGATGGCCTTACCCTTTTAGCCCCATTCCTGTCCTTACTGCCTTTGCCTTTTTTTTTTGCATTTACCTCTGTCCTGCTCCCTAATGACTTCTCTACCTTGGTGTTTACCTCTCTAATTACCATGTTTTTTGGAGGGAGGCTGGGATTTACCTGCTTCTTTTCAGTGCCCCCCCCCCCCTTGGCTAGTTTAAATGCTTGCCAATGAAGCATTTAAACCTCTCACCTAGGATCCTGGTCCCACCCTGGACAGCTGCAGACCATCGCACCAGTATAGGTCTGCATCCCTCCAGGTGGTTTGGAGGGCGCAGTGAGATTTCCGTCCACCACTACCTTCCCTCGCCCTATTTTGGCTCTTCATCTGCTCAGAGGAGGCAAGTCAGTGAACCTGGAGTAAGTGGAACAGTGGAGCAGGTGGGTGCTTGAACTGAATGACCAGGAACAGAGGCAGGTATTACATTGTATAAAGCACAACTAGTGTTATAAAATAGGCTCAGAAAGTCAAGGCAATTAATTAGTGGATTGATTTTAACTTGCAGTAAGGCTGATTCTGTGTAGAATACCTTACACTGGTAACCAAGTGTGCATTTCCTAAGGCAGTAATCAACAGCCAAGCTACTGTTTTTAACCAATGAAAATATTAATATTGCCTTGGCTTTCCCTACCCATTTATAATGCTTAGTATTGTAAACTTAGGTTTGTGGGTATTCTGGTTTATCTTAATTTTAATTTATTGTTCTGTGAGTTTGTTGTGAAATAGACCTTATTTGTACCCCATTTTAATGCAGCCTTTTCTCTGCCCAGTGTTAATTTTTTTAATTACTTAGCAGTTCCAGAACCCAGTGATGTCAGCTGAGCTGAAGACTACAGTAAAGAAGAACACAGTGACATTGGCTCAGTCAATGCCACTGTGTTCTGCTTCATTGCGGTCTTCAGCTCAGCTGATGTCATTGAGTTCTGGAACTGCTAATTAATAAGTAAGTAATACACCACAACAGGGTGTGCATTATAGGATTCCAATGCATGCCCAAAGGGTATTATAAGGCATGAGGCTAAGTGTCCTTACACCCCTGGGAAGTGCATTTAAATCCTATAATGCACACCCTGGAGGAGCTTATTACATTTATAAAATGGCTGTAAGTAGTTTTTTGGGAGGATAATAAGATTTGTCACCTGATTGTGCATTTATAGAGATTTAATGCACTGTCAGGTGATGTCTCTTGCCTGATGAATTTTCTAGATTTTTTCTTGCTATTTTATTTTAAAAAAGTATTGGCAGTAAAAAGGTTGCATTGATATGGGGCCCTGAATAAAGAAAAATGAGTTCTATTTCAAAACAAAAACACAAAACAATTTGCTGTGATGATCAAGACTTCACACATACTGAAATGTACAAATATACTAAAAATGTAAACAGCATTGGTTATGTTCCCTCTAAAGGAATAGTACAGTCAAAATTTGAAAAGAAAAAAACGTGCAGAGTGTTTAGATTTGGTGTGTAATCGTGGTGTGTTCTTCCCTTTGTTTGCTATTAGAGTTCCCTGAATTTGCCTGCTAATTGTATGGCCTCTGGGGATCTCCATGTTAGCATGGCTCGTTGCATTTCTTTTTTCGTACAGTTTAGCAAAAACTTGAGGGCTAACTGAGTGGGTTATTCTGTAAGAAAACAGCTAGAGTCTTCTAGTATTAATAACGGCTATGTGTAGTTTGATTAAATGAAAAGCTTTAAAAGCAAAACATATACTCCTACTGGTTAGACCTAGACGCACTTATAGAGCACAAAAATATTGAGAGTTATTTAGATGAGGCCAGCACATCAGGCTGCTCTTTGCAGATTATTGCAACAGTACTTTCTCGCACTGAATCAGTGGTCCTGGGCACGTCACTATCACATGAGACAGGATGCATTGTAAGATGAGGAAGAGCAATAAACTATGCTAACATGGAGGTCCCCAGAGGCCAAAAACTAGTAAGCAAATTTAGGAAAAACTAATAGAAAATGAAGAGGACAACACACCAGGACTACAGACAAATCAAAACACTCTGCACAACATATGTTTTTGCAAAATTTGACTGCAGTACTCCTTTAAAAGTTACTGTGAGTATGGTCTATGTGATAGGGTCACAACATTTTAGAACATGGCACAGATATTTAACTGTGAAATGCAGCAGGGACATTCAATTTTATATTGCTATGAGGCTAGAGATATTGCATAGTTGTACTCCGCCTGCTAAATTGTGAAATTCAACTTCACAAATTACTTCGCCAAGCTGCCACTCCACTTCTTCTCAAAGAGTTTTTACTGGCAAAGTGGCACTTTTTCAGTTGAAGTCTGGCGAAGTTAAGGCAAGTCTGAACTGGTCTCAAGGTGATAACGCTCATCTGGGTAGAAATGGGCTTCCTTTAGGCCAGGGTCTGCTTCCCTGTGGACAGGGCATTGGACCTTATAACCTTTGCCCAATCATTTCTGGTTGGGTGCTTGTGCCTGTCCCAGGATTTCATGCAACTCCTGGGGTTTATGGCAGCTTTGACCAGTGTAGTCCATTGGGCTTGCTGGCGAATGCACCCCTGCACTCTGAGGTGGGCCATCAGTGGTTTCAACGTCTAGATCGTCCACCTGTCTTGGAGACCCAGTCAATTTGGGATGCCATTAAATGGAGCTGTGTTCCCAAAATTTGAAGGGAGGAATCCAGTTTGTCTGCCTAGAACCATCTCTCACATTGATGACAGATGCATATCTGGTGAGTTGCAGAGCTCACCTGAGAGACCACAGAGCCCAAGGGTTCTGGTCATCCTGGGCATCTCAATGCCACATCAACCTGCTGGAGCTCTGTGCAGTCCATCTGGCTCTGACGGAATTCAGTCCTATGATTCAGGGTCAGGTTGTTTAGGTCCTGACCAACAACATGTCCATCATGTTCTACCTATACAAGCAGGGCAGGACGCACTCCTTTCCATTGTAGCAGGAGGCAGTCCACACCTGATCTCTCATCCACAGCTTGCAGGTCATTCTCCTTATGATTCATGTTGCAGGAGAGAACAACCAGCTGACAGATGCCATCAGCCAAGTCAGAAACACACCCCATGAGTGGTCCCCACATTAAAAGGTGGTAGGCCACCTGTTCTTCCAGTGAGGCAAACTTGTGGTGGATCTGTGCCTCATGGGAGAACAGAAAATTGAGGCTTTTCTTTGCCTGCTCCCCTCAATCTGGGATGCTGCAGCAGGGATGCCTTCTCTTGGCCCTGGACTCCAGGCCTTCTGTACATCATTCTCCCTTTCACTTGAGTCACAAAGTTGGGATCAAGGCCTGGAAGGGCAAGGCATGAATGATCCTGATAGCTCCAGACTGGTCCAGACAGTTGTAGTACCTGCATCTCCTCAGCCTCAGCACCAGGACACTGTGACAGTTGCCCCTCTGCCCCAACCTGCTGAAGAAACAACAGGAAATGGTCCTGCACCCAGAACGTCAGTCCCTGCAACTCTCAGCCTACTAAATAAATGGCTAGAGTTCCAGGCCTTGGGCCTCTCTGAAGATGACCTCCATGTTGTGGAGGCTCCCTGAAAGAAGTCAACTTGCAGAATGCACACATTCAAGTGGAAGAGATTCTTGCTGTGGTGCCCAGTGGCTACGATTACTGACTACCTTTGGTCCCTCTCTCAGTCAGGACTGTGATCCACAACTCCAAAGGTGCACCCGGCAGCCTTCTCTGCAAACTGGGTGTGGACAAGTGTGCTAACAGGAGCACATGAGGAGGTGGTCGGGCACTTTTTCAAAGGCCTGGACTACTTGTCCCCTCTGGTGCGTGAACCCATCACCTTTGTGGGACCTACTGCTATCTCTGGCCATGCTCATGGGCAAGCTATTTGAGTATATGCAGAAGTGTGAGATGTCACATTTGTCATGGGAGACTGCCTTCTTGGTGTCATTCATGTCAGCCAGAAGGGTGAGTCTGCTTCAGGCATTTTCAGTGGAGTCTTCCTACCTGGTCTTCCAGAAAGACAAGGTCGTCCTTTGCCCCAGTGCGAAATTCCTCTTGAAGGTCATATTGGAGTGTCACCTTAACTAGGTGATTAACCGCCTAGTGTACTTCAGCAACCCAGCCTTGGATGCCAATGGTAGGCTCCATACATCTGCGGAGGGCACTATCCTATTATAAGGAGCACACAGCGGGGATTCATGGTGAGGCTTGCCAGCTGTTTGTCACCTACTCTGAAGCTGCGCCTGGCAGACCAGCAGTTAAGAGGGCAGTTGCCAGGTGGATCACATCCTCCATCAACCACTATTATAAGTTTGTTGGTAGGGAGTTGCCTAAGGGGCTTAAGGCTCATTCCATCAGATAAACCACTGCCTTGGTGGATGCTTCCAGGGATATCCCCATTGAGGTGATATGCCAGGCTGCAACCTGGTCAAAAGCACGTACCTTCATAGAAACATAGAAGTTGACAGCAGATAAGGACCACAAGGCCCATTCAGTCTGCCCAATTTTTCTACCTTATGAATGTGCCATAGGCCTTTACTTTGTCAATGGCCTATTTATTCATACTCATCTGTATTGCTCCCTTATGTCTGTCCCATGCCTGTTTGAAGCCCTGCACTGTATTCATACCCACCACTTCCTGAGGTAGGCCGTTCCATGTATCCACCATCCTTTCTGTGAAAAAGAACTTCCTCACATTACCCCTTAATCGGCCTCCCTCTAACCTCATGCTCTGTCCTCTTGTCCTGCTATTTTTCTTACATTGAAAGATGTTAGACTGTTTCATATTGTTAATGCCCTTAACATGTTTGAATGTTTTGATCATATCACCTCTCTCCCTCCTTTGCTCTAGGGTATACATACTGAACTCCATTAATCTGTCCTCATATGTTTTCTGATGCAGTCCATGCACCATTTTGGTTGCCATTCTCTGGATTGCCTCCATTTTGTTAATGTCCTTGTGCAGGTGCGGCCCCCAGTACTGTACGCAGTACTTCAGATGGGGCCTAACCAGTGTCTTATAAAGAGAGATATCCCTAGCAATACACCCCAACATCCCTCTAGCCTTACCTACTGCTTTAGTGGTCTGCTTGGATGATTTCTGGTCATCTGTGATGATGATGCCGAAGTGTCTTTTTTCCCTTGTGATTGCCAGCAACTCCCCTCCCAACCTATAGGTGGCTTCAGGGTTTCTCTTCCCTATGTGTATGATCTTGCAGTTCTTTGCATTAAACCCCAGTTGCCACTCTTCAGACCATTTTGCCAGTTTTTCCAGATCTCTTCTCATTCTGCCCATTCCATCTGGATCATCTACTGTGTTGCAGATCTTGGTGTCATTTGCAAACAGGCAAAACGTACCCTCCAGTTCATCTGCAATGTCACTGATGAAGATATTGAAGAGGACTGGTACCAGGACTGATCCTTGAGGTACCCCACTTGTGACTTGCATCTGTTCTGACTGTATAACGTTTACCACCACTCTCTGTTTTCTGCCTGCCAACCAGTTTGCCACCCAGTTGACCAACTTCTGACCCACCCTGAGCCTGCCCAGCTTATTAATCAATCTTCTATGTGGAACAGTATTGAAATCTTTGCTGAAGTCAAGGTAGGTGACATCAACTGCACCCCCCTGGTCCACCACTCTGGTTACCCAGTCAAAGAAATCTATGAGATCAGTTTGACAGGACCTTCCTGTTGTACACCCATGCTGTCTTGGATCCTGTGCTCCTTTGTATTCCAGGTGTTGCTCTATCCTTTCCTTAAGGAATTCCTCCATAGTCTTGCCCACTACTGAGGTAAGACTGACTGATCTGTAGTTACTGTACCTCCCTTCTCCCTGATGCCACTGTTGTGGATCGGGATCACATGAGCCCTTCTTCAGTCTTCTGCGACCTCTCCTGTGCTCAGAGACTCACTAAACAGTTCTGCTAATGGCTCTGCTAGTTCCACCCTCAGCTCCTTTAGTACCCTGGGATGTGTGCCATCAGGTCCTATTGCCTTGTCCACCCTGAGCTTAGCGAGCTCTTGTAGGACCCTTTCTTTTGTGAAGGGACTTGTGGACACCTCCCTTGCCCCTGTGTCCATGGTGCTGAGCTGTGGGCCCTGCCCTACCTTCTCCTCAGTAAATACTGAGCAGAAGTATCTATTTAGGATAGATGCTTTTCCTTGGTCCTCCTCCACAGTATCCCCCTTATCCCCTTTGATCTTAGCAATACCCCTCTCTGGACTTTCTCCTTTCACTAATGTATCTATAGAAAGTTAGTACTCACAGAGTGGGCATAAGGAAAGTGATGCTGCTATGCTAAGAAAACCAGTGAAATCACTTACAAGCAGAGCACACACAACCTCAGTAATTTGCAAGGGCACCGGTCTCATGCAAAAAACACTTATTTTTTATTTAGCTTTTGTTGACCAGGTAAGTGCACTAGACAAATCCTGCCTATTTTCAGGCACGACCCGGGGGAGGGGGATACAGATGAATGCCAACTGACCTTGAACCAGATTAAGCTGTTGGTGATATTTTTAGTGAAACATGTAAGGGAGGCTGTTCCATGCATCCACAACCCTCTCTGTGAAAAAATACTTCTTCACATTACCTCTGAGCTGTACCCCCTCTATCTTTAAATTGTGCCCCCTTGTTCTTACATATCTCTTTTTCTGAAAGATGCTACCCTCCTGGACTTTGTTGATTCCCTTGAGGTACTTAAAAGTTTCTGTGATGTTCCCCCGTCCCTCCTTTCATCAAGGGTATACATATTAAGCTCTCTCAGTCTTTCTTCATATGGTTTCTGATGTAGACCCTGCACCATTTTAGTTGCCTTCCTCTGGACTGCTTCCATCCTGTCTATGTCCTTGCGTAGATGAGGTCTTCAAACTGCACGCAGTACTCCAGATGGGGTCTCACCAACTATCTGTACAGGGGATAACCACTTCCCCTTTTCTACTTGTGATGCCCCTCTCTATGCATCCCAGTATCCCCCTGGCTCTCCTTACCGACTTCTCACATTGCTTATCCACCTTTAGGTCATTTGATATGACTACCCCAGGTCCCTTTCCATTATTGTTTTTGTTAGTACCTCCCCTGCTATTGTGTACTCTTTTCCTGGATTTTTATTTCCCCGGTGCATTACATTGCACTTCTTTGCATTGAATCTAAGTTGCCATATGTCTGACCATTCCTCCAACCTTGCCAAGTCCCTTCTCATTCTTTCTACCCCCCCCCTTTGTGTATCAACTCTGTTAAAGATCTTTGTGTCATCTGCAAAGAGGCATAATTTTCCTTCCAGACCTTCTGCAATGTCACCTATAAAGACGTTAAAGAGGATTGGACCCAGTACTGAGCCCTGAGGTACTCCACTAGTAATCCCCCTTTCTTCGGAATGTGTTCCATTTACTATTACCTTCTGTGTCCTGTTGTGTAGCCAGTTTGCTACCCAGGCTACCACCCTGGGACCCACTCCCAGGCTGGCTAACTTGATTATTAATCTTTTATGCAGGACTGTGTCAAATGCCTTCCTAAAGTCTAAGTAGGCCATATCCACAGCCCCTTCCTTTTCTATTACTTTGGTCACCCAGTCAAAGAGATTGATTAGATTTGTCTGACATGACCTTCCTGCTGTGAATCCATGCTGCTTTGGGTCCTATGCCCCACTGGCCTCTAGGTACTCAACAATTCTTTCTTTCAGAAGTGATTCCATCATTTTCCCCACCACTGAGGTCAAACTAACAGGTCTATAGTTTCCTGCTTCTGCCTTGCTCTGACTTTTGTGAAGGGGAATCACATCTGCCCTCCTCCAGTCCTCAGGTACCGCCCCATCCTCCCATGATTTGTTAAAAAGTGTGGTCAGTGGTGTCACTAGGTCCTCCCTTAGTTCTTTTAGGATTCTAGGATGAATCCCGTCAGGCCCCATTGCTTTGTCCACCTTGAGTTTTAGGAGTTCTTTCAGGACTCTTTCTTCTGTAAATGGACTGGCATCAACCCCACTACCCAGAGTACTTCTATTGTTTGGTTTAGGTAACTCCTCCTCTTCTTCTTTTGTGAACACTGAGCAAAAGTATTCATTCAGTATCTATGCCTTTCACTGTCTCCTCTGCCCACCTCCCTTCTCCTTTATTAATCTTCACTATCCCTCCCTTAACCTTTCTATGCTCCCTAATGTACCTATAAAAGGTTTTATCCCCCTTCTTAACTGAGTTGGCTATCTTTTCCTTGGTTTGGGCCTTTGCTTTTCTGACTGCCTTCCCCACTTCTTTCTGCTTTAATTGATACAGTTCCCTGTCATGATCCTTCTGTGATTCCTTATACTTTCTGAATGCAGCCTTTTTCTCCTTAACCTTCCCTGACACCTCTTTTGAGAACCATAGTGTTTTTTTCTTCTGCTTTGTTTTCTTTATTTGTTTCACACAAAGGCTTGTTGCCTCCATGATGGCAGTTTTGATTTTTCTCCTTTGTTCTTCCACCCCTCCTTTATGGCCATTTGCTAATGCATTCCTCAGGTATTCACCCATTATGCCAAAGTCAGCCCTTCTAAAGTCCTGTATCCTTGTCTTTGTATGGCTTGTCTCCATGGTTGTGTTTATTGTGAAGCACACTGTGCAGTGGTCGCTTGCTCCCAGATGTCTACTGACTTCTAAATTTGTGATCCTCTCTCCATTTGAGAGTACCAGGTCTAATATTGCTCCCTCCCGAGTGGGTTCCACCACTAGCTATCTAAGGCATGCCCCCTGTAGGGCATCGAGAATGACCCTGCTCTTGGATGTGGCTGCAGTCCATGTCGTCCAGTTAACATCTGGCATATTCAGGTCCCCATCAACAGTATCTGCCCTTTTCAGCCATTTTGAGAATGTCCTCTATCATTTTCTTGTCCATTTCCTCCCCTTGAGACGGGGGTCTGTATACAACCCCTGTGCTGATTATGACATTCCCTGTCTCCAAGGTGACCCAGAGTGCCTCTTGTCCTCCCCCTTTACTTTTTAGTTCTATAGCTTTGATCCCTTCCCTTATGTAGAGGGCTACTCCACCTCTTTTACCCTCCTTGTCCCTTGTATAGATTGTGTACCCAGGTATGTTGACATCCTAGTCATGGTTCTCCGTGTACCATGTTTCTGTGACTGCCACAATATCCAAGTGCTCCTCTTCCATCAGGGCTGCTAGCTCAGGAAGCTTGTTTCCCAGACTATGGGCATTGGTACTCATTGCCCTCCATTTAATGTTGGCTTTATCCTTTTTTACCCCATCCCTGCTCTTATTGCCCTTGTCTATTTTTCCATTTACCCCTGTCCTGCCCTCTGTCAAGCTCTGTACCTCAGTGTTTACCCTACTACCTGCCATGTTTTGTGGGGGGAGGCTTGAACTTTCCTGCTTCCTATCAGCACCTCCCCCCTTGGCTAGTTTAAAAGCTTGCCAAGGAAGCATTTAAACCTGACACCTAGGAGCTTGTTTCCCTTCCTGGACAGATGCAGACCATCATGCCAGTATAGACCTTCATCTCTCCAGGTGGACCCCCAGTCCCCAATGAAGCAAAAGCCCTGTGCTTTAAATAAAACTGAGGAAATGGCCTGACGTGTTTCAGATGCCCTCCAGCCCTTGATAAAGGATGGTGGCCATCTGAAATGCGTCAGGTTGTTGCCTCCATTTTATTGTTTCATGTAATAAACAAGTGTTTTTTTGCATGAGACTAGTGCCCTTGCAAATTATTGAGGTTGTGTGTGCTCTGCTTTTAAGTGATTTTATCTACAGAAAGTATTGTCCCCTTCTTTTACTGTTCATGCTAGTGTTTCTTTGGTTTGGGCCTTTGCCTGCCTTACTGCCTTCCCTGCTTCCCTTAGGGAAGTTTGATATGCCTTCCTATCTTCGTCCCGCTGCGTTCCCTTATATTTCCTGAAGGCCAACATTTTGGCTCTGACCTTTTCTGCTACTGTTTTTGAGAACCAAAGTGATTTCCTCCTTTTGCTCTTGCTTTTCTCCCTAACACAGTGGGATGTTACTTCAGGTATTACCTCCTTAATGCTTGCCCACTTTGCCTGTACCCCCTCACCTGTATTTCTTCTTGCCAGTGCCAACTTAACTCTGTTGGCCATCTTATCAAAGTCAGCTCCTCTGAAGTCCCATATTTCTGCCTTGAAATGGGATGATTTAGTTTAGGGGCCAAATTGAACCATACCATGTGATGGTCACTGGCCCTCAGGTGACCTTGTACCTGGAGATCTGTGATCCTTTCTCCGTTAGTCAGTACTAGATCCAGGATAGGCTTGTCTCTTGTGGGTTTTTGTACCAGTTGTTTGAAGCCCCCCCGGAGGGAACCCACTGTGTCTAGTTCTGGCGGATGTTCCTGCTGGTATTGACTAATTTGTATCTGGCATGTTGAAGTCTCCCATTATCAGAACCTCCCCTTTAGCTGTCATGTTTTGTATATCTTCTAACTGTATGGAGGCCTGTAGACAACCTGACTTTGTATGGCTGTCCCATTTCCTGTTTCCAGGTTGACCCACAGTTCTTCTGGCTCCTAAGGTGTATTCTGAATTTCTGTAGCTTTGATATTTTCATTGATCTAAAGGGTCACCCCCCCCTCCCCCCTTTTGCACTTCGGTCTCTCTTTTTTTTTTTAGTTGTTTAACCAGGTATAGCACACTAAGCTGAAAGCTTTTTTACAGGAGCGACCTGGGAGCACAAGGAGGTTAAGTGACTTGCTCAGGGTCACACAGTATGCAAGTGGAAGCTGTGGGATTCAAACCCAGGTCTGGTCTGCTGGATGTCAGCAGATTTGCAGCTCAGAGCCTTAGACCACTGCGCTATACTTCTGAGCAGTACATAGCCGGGTACTGAAGTCTCCTAAGTGTGGTTACTGGTGACCATGTCGAGCTAATGGCTACTATGTCCAGTTTAGCCTCTGGCATTGTTGCCTCCTGGTCTGGGATCTTGTTTTCCGGACTGTGGGGCATTTTTGTACATGATTTTCCATTGGCCTGATTTCAGTGTATTAGTTGTGGGACAAGGTCTGGTTGTTCCCCTGTGCGTCGTATGGGGAGCCGGACCTTTTTCCTTACCTGGTGATTCAAGTGAACAACAAACATGCTGAACTCCTGTTTGAGCACTAGCTGAGGGGGTAGGGATGTTCTTCCCTTTTGATCTATCGGGTGCTGCACCCCTCTCCCCATTTGCTAGTTTAAATATTCTGCAGAAATCAAACTTCTGCCCCAATGCACTGACTCCCTCCTTAGTCAGATGCAGTCCATCGAATTTAGAGAACTTTTGCTCCCCAAACTGTTGCCAGTTACCTACCAATTTGTGTTGTTTTTCCGGGCACCGACCCTTGAGCCACATGTTTAGCTTCCCTATTGCCTTTTCTCTGACCTTCTGTCCATCTGCCCCCCTCTCCCAGACTGACAGGATCTCAGAGAAGGAGATGCCAGATGAAATGTATGACAATTTATCTCCCAGCCTGGTCAGGTGTTCCTTGGTCTCCACAACTGACCGGCTGGCAAGATCATTAGTCCCCATGTGTACCAGGATGTCAATGTTTTCTCCTGCTTCCTGCACAATTTTAGCAATGCGGTCAGTGTCTCTCCATGCTGATGTACCTGGGAGACATCTGACCATTACCCTGGCCGGAGGTAGGTACAGTATCAACTCACCGAATCTTGGAGTCTCCTATGATCAGAAGTGTTTTGGATTTCCTTTTTGCCTTTTTTGTTTTGGTCCCTGTTTTAGCTGAGTTTTGTAGTGCTAGATCCTGTGTTGCAGTGTCCTCTGCCCCTTTGTTTGATTTTGGAGATAGAGGCTGATACCTGTTTGTAGTTTTTATATGGTTTGTGGAGGTGATATGTTGGTGAGCATTGAGTGATGGGGCACCCAATTTGCCCCTCTGAACCACCTGCCAACCTTCTGGACCAACTACTCTCTGCGGTTGAGGTGCTTCAGTTGGATGTTGGGGAAAAGGTGGGTGGTTCTTGTAATATATTTCCTCCTGAATATGTGATTTTAGGCGTGTACAATCTCTGCCCATGCTGCCTAGAGCCGAGCAATTAGATCTTTGATGGTCCAGCATGTAGGACAGCGTCCTAAATCCTTTATAACTGCCCTTTTGAAAAGTGTCCTGCAGTACCTGCAGTTAATGTCCTTTCTAGTTGAGTTGTTGGGTTTATAACCTGGTCCGAGTAATTAGAAGGAAAATGAAAGCAAAAGTTTGATTTTTGTTTTTAATATATTTTTTTGTTTTGTTTGTTTTTGGATAACTTGTTATACCAAGTTAAATTAATTGTGCCCCTGTAAGTGAGGTCACTGTGTGGCTACCCCTCCAATCCTTCCCTTCCTGCTTTGCTGTGGGAAATGTCACAAATGTGCTCCTCTATAAAAGGAGTGTAACATGAGGTGGTTGGGGATGGGGGTTGGTGGTTGGTTGGGCCCTTCCCCTGCCAAAAAGAAGAACCACGGATGAAAGGAACAGGGAGGTAAGAGCAGAAACAATCAACCAACAACAAATGCAGATGCTATCCCTCAGTCTGCATCTTGTATGTGCTCCTGTAATTAGCCCTGAAAGTTTAGCCTAATGATAGATAAAACTTTAAAACCTGTAAGTACCACCTGTGACAATTTAACAGAAGATGTACCCTGCAAAAACATTTTGCTACAGAGAAAAATAAAGCAGTAAAAAAGTGACAAATCCTGTAAGCATAACCTGCAGAACAATTTAGCAGAAAATATTCCCTGCAAAGGAACAATTTGAATCAGAGAAGATTACAGCAGTAATCTGTAAACACAAAACGGTAACAAACCTATAGGCACACCCTGTAACAATGTAGCAGAAATTATACCCTGCAAAAGCAATTTGAATCAGAGAACAATAAAACAGTAAAATGTAAGCAAAAAACAGTAACAGAACCTGTAAGCACAAAAGAAAATAATAACACACAGTAAATCTGCCTAGCCAAAAGAAGTCTTACTTTTTTTTTCTTGCTCTGATAATGTTGTTCCTTGCTCTGTCCTTACAAGCAAACCTAGAAGAAAAAAGTTCAGTTGAAGCTTGGTGCCTTTGCCAGCAAACCTAGTCTTCATCTCCCACTACAGCATTGATGTACTTTGTAGTCATGATGATGTTTTTAGGCCTTAGTCCTCCAGTCTCTGTTCACCAAATATGGGTTTTGCCTTGCCTCCCCGTAGAACTGATGAGTCTGCCAGAGTGTGTATAGAGAATTGAATCCATGGTATTCTAAAAATTGGTTACTCACATGTGGCCATAGTTCTGTTAGTGGTATTCAGTTCACATCCACAGCACTCACCTGATCTCCCCAGGCAAGTGGCACCCAGATCCCTGCTTCCAGCATACAAAGATCTGATATCACAGGGTACAGCCAGAGGATATACCACCCAGGTGGTGGGAGGAGCTTTGCTTGAAGACATCGGGTGACTCAGCTGCAGTCAACAGAATTGCCAGAGTGTGAATGTAAACTGAATACCAATAATACAACTGCTGTTACAGGTGAGTAACCTATATTTTTAACAAGGTGGATACAGTTCACATCCACACTCTGGCAGTATTCCTGGAGATGGGCGAGTCATTGAGGGCTTCAAGCTGAGCTTCACCCACCCTCCCCTGCCCCATGATGTCAAATCTTTCTTTTCTGGAATGGACAGGTCTCCTCCTTGCTGCTTCTTGATGTTGAAGGATTTTGAGTTGTTCATGTGGTGTTAAAGGATTTTCAGTTGTTCGAGTGCCTCTTTGGCAGATCTTTGTCTTTTCAAGTCTGTATTCTACTTAGTTTCTCTGCAAGTCTTCCAGCTCCACTTTGCGATTGCATTCAATGATGGAAGCAAGAAACTGAAGTTTAGGTTCTGTGGCTAGTACAGGCAGAAAATGTTTGCCATGGACCCACGTGACATGTGCTTGTACTGCCTGGGTGATCAACATGATGTTGAGGGATCCACTTTGTAACAGACCATATAGCTTTCATTCATTGAAGAATGGATGCCTTGATTGGCTCTTGGTTGGCTAAAGGAGCACAAAAAGGCCCCGCCAGCTGCCAGGTCGATTGTTCAGCTTGCGGTCATGTAAGTGGTGGCATTGACGGCTGCGTTGGTGTTCCATGTTAGTCTCGTCATTGTTCCCAGCTGGGGCCAGCAACTGACAGTTGTTCTTTGATGAGTTTAGGGAGGGAGAGCCCTTCTCAGTGCAGCTGAAAACATGAAAAGTGTTTTGGGATCAGAAATGATAATGGTCTTACTGCTCCTCGACTTCCCCAACTGCTCGGTCGTGGTCAAACTCCCTACTGTCAAGGGGAAGGTTGAGGGTAACCTCGTTGGGCCTGGTGACCTCAACTCCAGTTGAGCAGGTGGTCAAGATCTTTCTCAAGCTTGTTGACTGACTGTTGAAGGAGAACGACAAGAAGTCAATTTCCCAGACTCCAGTTCTTTAGTCCTCACTCAAGTGGATGTGATCCAGTTGGTGACACTGACTGGGTCACCTTGGGAGCTACCTCCACCAGTGGTTGTGCCTCTGATGCCTCTAGTGCTTAACCTGCTGAGGCATGTGGTTTATACCACCCCCCCCGGGAGAACACCCACCGAGGTCAAGGCACTGCTCGTGCTCTCAGTCCCACTCAACTGGGAAGCATTGCTGTCGACTTTCCTCATCTTTGGGCAAGGAGAGGCATCTACAAAAAATGCTTCAGCTCTCTTCTGGCAACAGTGGACCATTTTTGGGAGGAGTAGGGCTCTGCCCCCTTGACCTTTGGCCTGTGCCAGTTATTCCCACCCTGGTCCACGCTTCTCGACAGTCCCCCATATCTGCTGCTCTGCCCCTTCAGGTGAAGCCACCTCCACCATAGTCCCTATTCAGGGCTCCAGCCAAGGAATCCTGCGCTGCAGTCGGCTTGCCAGGCCGGCTTTTGGTGGAAATCACCTATTCTGAGGATACTGGAGTGATCCATGGGGGCAAGGAGTTGAGGGCCATGTTTGAGGCATCCTGCGATGACTCCGCAGGGGAGTCATCCATGGCTTGACCAGGTCTCTCATGTTCAACCAGGAATTGGTCAAGAAGTTGACCACCGACCATGGCTTGGTGTCTTTTGGGGCCTTGATCCAACTGATAATGGAAGTCTGTGCATGTACCCTTGAAGCCAGTCCAGAAGTGGCTTAAATAGCCATTTAGTAACATACTGGACAAGGAAGATTGCTCCGGGGTTCCTTTTTTCGTGGCTGAGGCCATCTTGGGACCAGCCCTGGAGGTTCAGCAGCAGCAAGCATCTTGCTCAGCACTCTCCACTTGAATGGTCTGCAAGTATGTGGTCCCAGCAGCCTCACTTTCTGGGTTCTTTGACCACCCCTTTGCTGAGGGCTTGGTATCAGACTCAGCCTGCAGTAAATTGGATGGGTAAAGGTGGCTTCACCTGAAGGGGTTGTGCAAAATAATGCACCTGGGTAGAGGGAACCCTGGGGAGAGCTACAGGATGGGGGAAGAGGAGCTAACTGTCACGAAGGAGGAAAGGGACATAGGGGTTATCATCTCTGATGACCTTAAGGTATCAAAGCAGTGTACAAAGGCAGCAGGGAGGGCCAGTGGTATGCTGGGGTGCATAGGCAGAGGTATCACTGGCAGGAGGCGGGAGGTGGTGATGCCATTGTATAAAACATTGGTATGGCCTCACCTGGAGTACTGCGTGCAGTTCTGGAGACCACACCTGGGCAAGGACATAGATAAGGTGAAGACTGTCCAGAGAAGGGCAACAAAGATGGTGCAGGGCTTACACCACAAAACATATGAGGAGAGACTAAGGGACCTCACTTGTACTCACTGGAGGAGAGGAGACAGCAGGGGAACATGATTGAAACTTTCAAGTACCTTAAGGGTATAAATAAGGTGCAGACAGGGGAGCTTTTCCAATGTAGAAAAAGTACTAGAACAAGGGGGAACAATATGAAATTGGAGCGGGGTAGATTAAGAGGTAATGTGAGGAAGTTTTTCTACACAGAAAGTGTAGTCGACACATGGAATAGCCTGCCATAGGAGGTAGTGGGGGCAAGCACAGTGGATGGGTTTAAGCATGCTTGGGACAGGCACAAGGGAAGCCTGAGTGGGGAGGGAGTGATGACAAGCCATTGATCACATAGGATCGGTGGCCACATACAATGCATAGGGCCTATGGGCAGACTAGATGGGCCTAGCGGTCCTTATCTGCCGACAGTTTCTATGTAAAGGAACATGAACAAGCCTCCGGAAAAGGAGTCCAAGAAGATTGACCATGCAGCTAAAAGGTATATGCTGTTGCATCATTGGGGCTCAGTCAGGCCAGCTGTGCTGCCATGATAGCGAACATTGGCCTGTCTCTGCTAGGAGTGCTAGGCGACCTGCTGGTGAAGACTGAGACCAGGGCTAGTCATTGGCTAAACAGTAGCTACAGACAGCTTTGGATGTGGGCAACTCCTGTACTGTGCCATGGCAGTGGCTGTTAACTCATTCACACCACAAGAGCTCTTTGAGACTTCCACCACTTGTGCCCTGTATACTCTTAGCACTGCATCCTGGGCCTTTCTAAGCAAAATCAAACCATAATCAGCATGCCACAAAGAAATGTGAATATCTCTTGAACCATAAGTGCTACACACAAAGTATCAGTAGCAAAATTGTTCAGCACAAAATTACCTTTCTAAAGGTGCTATGCAATCCATTCTAAGCAGTTCAGTTTGTTTAATATTTAGGTACAAACTGCTGACTTCCTCAGACGTTTCCTGGCCTGAGTAAAAGTCAGCCGAGTTCGTCTACAGGCGTTAATGGCCTGAGTGGCTACTGTATGCTTTCAGACGCCACCTACAGGTGTATCTAGGCCTGAATGAGTTAATATGCATTGTAGGGCCTGGCTGAGGCTATCCATCTTTGTCAGGTACTCTGCATAAGCAGGCTGATGTCTCCTTCTTCAGCATCGACATTTTCGGCCTTGGGGTGGAAGGGCACCTCATATGAATTGAAATCCATTGCCACCCTGTATTCTGTGACTTTCTCCCTGAAGGACCAGAATGCCCAGGATCCCAAAAAGAAAGCTTTTCAGTACTGGCCCTTTCAGCCACAACAGCCTCAGCAGCAACTTGAACAGGGGAAGTTTCAGCACTGGCATCTGAAGCCCAAATTTAGTGGGTGGGAGAAAAAATTGGGAGGGGCACAAAGGTGGCGGTGTCTCTGCAGCCCCTGTAGCTGGAGACCCCTCCAAGGCTGTGGACTGACTGGTTTTGGGGTGTCGTTCCCCCTTCCTGTTCAGTCTCTCTCCCAGCTGGGAATTGGGTGTGCCACTTTATATCTTGGACAGGTGGGTTCTAGAAGTCGTGGGAAGAGGGTTACCTATTAACTTTAAGGCTCTGCCACTCTACCGACTTTGAGCTCCTCGGGAGTCTAGGGCATCAAAGGACACATCCGCATTAAGAGCTGACATCACGCAGTTCCTAGAGCGCAGGGCGATAGTCCATGTTCCAGATGCTCTGGCCACTCTAGGATATGTGTCCAGGTACTTCCTGGTTCTGAAACAGACGTCGGGCTGGAACTCCATACTGGAGCTGCATGATATGAACCAGTTCATGTGGAAGCATACTGTAAGTCCCAAATAGTCAGTCTGAATCAGATCATTCTGTCTGGAGCACATCAAGTGGTTCTGCTCCCTGGACCTCCAGGATGCATTCTACCACATCCCAGTTTGTTTGTCCTATTGCCGGTACCTTTATTTCCACTCAGAGGGGGATCCTGTACTAGTTCCAGATCATGCCATGTGGCCTCTCATTCACACCCAGTGTCTTCAGCAAATGCATTGCAGTGGTGTCAGCCTTGCTGTGAAACAAGAACATCAGGGTGTATCCCTGCCTGGACAACTGGCCGATAGCCAGGTCATCCAAAGAGGCTGTGGAGCAGTCCAGAGATCTGGCCCTCCAGACTTGGGCCTTCTGATCAACTTGGCCAAGTCTGAGTTGGTTCCCTCCCATGTGATCAAGTTCATTGGGGCAGAACTAGACTCACTTCAGGCCAAGGACTGCTTCCCTGCAGACCAGGCATTGGACTTTACCTCCTTTGCCCAGTCATTTCATGTTGGGCTCTCGCACCCTACACATGACTTCCTGCTGCTCTTGGGGTACATGGCATCCCCCACTGGCTTGATCTGTTGGGCTTGCTGGTGTATACCACTGCCTGCATTGGGAGTTGAATCGGCAATAGTCTCAACGCTTAGGTCACTTGGACCAGCCAGTCGTATTGGCCCAGCCAACATGGGATGTCATCCAATGGTGGTTTTACCAATAACATCCTGAGGAAGTAATTCCATCGGTCTTCCCAGAACTGTCTATCACTCTCACAACAGATGTGTCTCTGGTAGGGTCGGGAGCACATCTGGGAAACCTTGGAGTTCGTGAGTTCAGGTCACCCCAGGAGTCCCATCACCACATCAAACTGCTGGTGCTCCGTGCAGTGCATCTGGCTCTGATGGAGCTTGTGTCATTGATCCAGGGTCAGGCTGTACAGGTCCAGATGGACAGCATGATGACCATGTTCTTCTTGAACAGGCAGGGCGGGATGTACGCCCTTCCATTGTGTTGGGAGGATCTCTGAACCCAGATGCTCGTGAACACTGCTGATTGCAGATCTCCTGACAATCCATGTCATAAGAGTGAACAGTCAGCTGGCAAATGTTGTCAACCAGGTCAGAGAGGTGTTGCACAAGTGTCCCTGCATCATGAGATGGTAGACTATCTGATCCCCCAGTGGGGCACCTGTCTGGAGGATCTGTTTGCTTCTTGGGAGAACAGAAAACTGAGGATGTTTTGTGCCTGCTCCCCACAGTCCAGCGCACTTTTGGGGGATGCCTTTGCGAAGCCCTGGACCACAGGCCTCCTGTATGCCTACCTTCCCTTAGTCCACAGGGTCGGGGTCAAGGCCTAGGAGGACTAGGCACTGATGATCCTGATAGCACCATATTGACCCGGGCAGATCTGGTATCTGGATCTCATCAGCCTCAGCAGCAGGCTTCCTTGGAGGTTTCCACTCCACTCAGACCTGCTGAGCAGACAGCAGGGGAAGGTCCTGCACCCTGACCTTCAATCCTTGTGCCTTTCTGTCTAGTGCTTGAGTTTCTAGAGTTTCAGGCTTTGGGCCTTTCAGAAGACATCCTCCATGTTGTGGAAGTGTCCTGTAAGGAGTCAACTTTTAAATACTATGCATTTAAGTGGGAGGTTCTTGATTTGATGCCAAGGTAAAGAGCTTAATCCCCTTACCTGTCTCATGGCAAGCATCTACAGCTGCCTATGGGCCCTCTCTCAGTCAGGCCTGTGAGTGATAGCTTTAAGGTATACCTGACATCTATCTCTGTATACCAGGCACAGGCTGGTATGCTGGAGGTTGCCCAGGGAAAGGTGGTCGGGTGCTTTTTTCATAGGACTGAATCTCTTGTTCCCTCTGGTGTGTGAACCTCTGCCTCCATGGGACTTGCTGTTGGTGTTGGCAATGCTTATAGGCAAGTTGTTTGAGCCATTGCACTGGTGTGAGATGTCACAGCTGTCGTGGAAGACTGCTTTCTTGGTGGATGTCACGTCAACCTGAAGGATTAGTGAGCTTATGTTGCTCTCGGTGGAAACTACTTACCTGGTCTTTGACAAGGATATAGAGAATACTGGATGGGTAGCCATACAGTGTTCTGCCACAGAGGGGTCTGATTCCCTGTGACCTCAAGAGCAAAGCTCGAGAGGTGTATGGGAATCGGACCCTGAGGTGGCAGAACACACGGTTCTGCATGGGGTTACCCATCCTGTATTTTTTATAGTGTATGGCGCCCCAGAAATTATTTTAATAACATTAAAAAATGTATTTAACTCCTAGACAATGAAATTGTTGTCTCACAGGCTAGGACATGGAGTTGTGTGGTTGCTAGGGACTGGTTGTCCATACATTAGTAGCGCACACTCCGATTGATTGCCGCTTTACTGTAGGAGCGATTTAGAAAAAAAACATGGTGGCCAGATTCTCGCTTAGCAAGGAAAGAAACAGTCCAGAGGCTGAAAGGTGTAAGTAAAAAACTTGTTTATGGCTCAAATCTGGTTGATCCAGCTTTTCCCATTATGTATAATTAACGATCCCTTGTCTGAAAACCGCTCCGGTCATTTTCAGTGTGTTTAAAGTAATACACGTGGCTTTTTTCTGTTTGTTCTTTGAAAACACGACTGAAGCTTCTCAGTCTAAATGAATGGAATGCTGTTCTGCACGTATGATCAGTACAGCATTCCATTCATTATTGTTACTGTGGCCGAACAAAGATTTCATGTGGTTGAAAATAGTTTGTTAGCGTGCCACCATACACTATAAGGTTGTCCTTCGCCACCACCTGAAGTTCCTCCTGAAGATCGTTTTGGAGTTTCACCTTAACCAGGTGATCAGCCTTCTGGGGTACTTTACCAGTCTGACCTCAGAGAATGACCACAGGCTTTATAAAATGGACCTGTGGAGGATGCTGTCATATTACAAAGAGCACATGGCCGTAGTTCGGGGTGAGGCTCATCAGCTGTTTGTGACATAAATTGAAGCCGCACCTGGCAGATCAGCAGCAAAGCAAATGATTGCCAGGTGAATTGTATCCAGCATCGACCTCTGCTATAGAATGACTGGTAGGAGTTACCCAAGGGGCTTAAGGCTCATTCCATCAGACATAGCAGTGCCTCAGTGGCTGCTTCCCGGTATATTCCCGGTACCAGGTGGGAGAGGGTAGTGGCACCCAGTACAGGAGGACCATCTCAGTACTGTACTGTGTTTGTGGCATGGGAGTGGGCTAAGTTTGGGCTGGGCCTGATCGGGCCTATTTGTTATCATCCCCTGGAAGATGTACATTGACCTTGCATGCAGAGGGTATATGGGAGGGTCACTGTTTAGCCCTGCTTAGAAGGGCATCTATGGAAGAACCCAGCTTGGTAACACCCTAAACCCCCCACACGTCGGATTTTGGTGCAATAATAGTTTTCACTTTCAGGGCTGTTTTGTGAAATGTGGTGGTGTTTGCTGTTAAGCCAAATCTAATTGTTGTCTCCATAATAATATTGTATATGCTAATCGTGGGGTTGGGGAGAGATACTGTTGCCTTTGAATGGGGCCTATGGAAGGAGTAACCATATCATCCCAGGGGGTTGTACTGACGCATCATCTGGCCAACTAAAATCTTTCTCTGGGTGGTGGCACCACGCATTTTATTCTATCTGGATACGAACCCCTCTCACTGATGAATAAGAAATGAGCCAAGGAGCTATGGAAGTGAATTTTATTAATGTAATTTTTTGTAAAAAGACTTTGCTTGCTGAACACAGTTGAGGTCTATGTCTCTTTGGATGCCCACATAATAGTACTGTATCTATACCACAGTTTTATTCAAAATCTGACAGCATCCCATAAAACTGATCATGTACAATGTACATTAAGACAGATATTGAAGTATTCTAACCAGTTAAATTTGCCCTTTTGATACATCTGCTTTCTTGTGTTTTTGACTTTCTAGTGTAATTCATTGCAAAATAACAAATGTGAATATTGGAAAACTATTCCAAGAATAACGAGAGACTTTGGTATAGCACATGTTTAGTCATTTATTTTTAAATTATTATATGTTGACAACTGGTACAAATCCAAAGAACAGTAATGTGATGGAGTCCCTTATGCAGTACTAGCGTGCTTAATGAAGATGCATGGTAGTTAAATGATGATTTGCTTGAAGTTCCATATTAGGATATGCCTTGTTTAACACAGTAGCCTAATGTATCTCTTCAAGGAGAAATATCGACAGCATTTTCCAATTACTGATGACATTTGCTGGTGCTGGATTACATAGCTTCCTTTTACATGCTTGTGTGCCTTTATCTGCAACTTGTGCCCCTTTAGTGGCTGTTTAAATTCTATTAAGTTGTTAAGCAATCTAATTAAGGCTTAAGGGGCTGATCTGCTTTCCCTCTGTTTACCACAGGTTATGTGAGGTGCTTAATCTTGACCCCAGACATGTCCTAATTGCAGAAGTCATCTTCACAAACATAGGAGGAGCTGCCACAGCTGTTGGGGATCCGCCAAATGTTATTATTGTCTCAAGGCCGGACCTGAGAAAAAAAGTATGTGTTCCATTTTGAACAGTAGGAAATGCTGTCTGCTGTCTTGTGCAGTGGTAGCATGGCATTTATACATTGGTTAATCATTTTATATACTTCATGTTAGTGCTAAAAGAGTCAACAGGGACATACTTCACAACATTTAACTTCTGGAGACTGCCTAGGGCATATAATATATATGGATTTACCACTGCCTCATTTGATGATTTCCACAGAGTCAAATAGAGGTTCAGCTTCTGGAGCTAGAAGATCAATACAGTATTGTATGAAAGCCATTACAACTTTATAAAGCAACAAAAACAAAAGTAATGAAAGTATATGTGCTGTCTTGCTGCTTACAAATTGTAGCATCTGTCAACCTCTTTCAGTTATCTTGTTTCTGTATACATATCCCAATTCGCTGTTAATATTACTCACATCTATCAGCCTATATCGTCTGCATGCCCATCTATCTCAGCTGGCATCAGTAAACCTGCTACTGTACATTGCATTTGATAAGGCACATACATTACGGTGGTGTTGTGCATTACTTTATCAAAATGCATTTATTATTTGCACCAGCACGACCTTTAACTCTTTCAGGAACCCAAGCAATCTATGTGGTTCCTAGTATTCTTTATGAATTGAATTGAACAAAACTGACATCCTCTTGGAAATCTACTTTGTGAAGATCACAGTGATAATGAATTGAAATCTCTCACTGACCCCAGTTATAAATACTGTCTCCTGGTTAAGGGGCACTGATTAGTGATGGAAGAGCAAGACTTCTCTTGACAGTATTTCATGTTTAAAGCTGCTCTTCTTCAGTGTGGTCATTACTAATCTTAGAAAAAAATTGAAAAGGAAGTGAGCAGGCATAACAGCTAACAAAAGTATTTTGCTGATTGGGGTTCTTGAAACTGCTGTGTTATGCGGTATGGTGTTTAGTTTCATACATATCCAGTATCGTTCTGCTAGTTTGTGTGTTTGAACTGTCACCAACAGCATTAAAGGCAGTGTTTAGTGATGCTGTTTTCTCCATGGAAATGGTCTGTAACTTGCGTATTAATGCAGCTCTATGGCCCAAATGAGCTACTGCCAATTCAGGTTCAGGAAGATTTTTCTCCATTTAAAACGAGTTGTACAATAAGTAGTTACTCTAAGGGGAAGGGATGGAGAGACTAGAGTACTGAATACCCATGTTTGACTGTATGCCCATGTTTGATTGTAGTGCGAAACAAATGTGAGTGACATTCACAAGACAGCTACTGTATGACAAACAGAGTGGTGCTTATACTATGCATTTACTGTATATTGTTAGGTTAGCAGAAAACTAAGCTAGTAAGCTAATTCACCCATGCTGCCTGGCCAAAGGCCACCCAGCAGTCATGGTCCATTCAGAGGCCCTCCCCTCCTACAGTATTCTATTTATTTATTTAATTTTGGTAACTAGGTGGGCCCACTGGAACCATTACAGTCCCTTTTTTCAGGGGCGACCCGGAATTAATTATAGGTAGAGATAAAAAATACATTTTACAGAGTACAGAAGTAATTGTTTACAATGCAATATACAGTAGTCACATACATTAGTTAATATAGTCAATGCAACTGTGCATTTTTTTTTTTTATAACAAAAGATGGATTTTTTTTTTAAGAGACAGTCATTAGCTACCACCATACCTCTCAACCTCCCTCATCACAAATCTGGGACAAAGCTTAAAATGATCAGAGACTAATGACCAAAATCAGGGACACATCTGAAAAAATAGTAATATTGGTTCCAGAAGCTGTGTACAACATGCTTCTTAGTATGCATGACATTTCCTTAATGAGAACTAGACTGTAACACCAATGGCTGGCATTATTTTGTGATTCAAATTCCCTACTCTTCAGTGACAGAAATGCAAAATTTAGGAGGGACAAAAGAAATTTCTGAGGCAAAATCAGGGACATCCCTGAAAATCAGGGACAGCTGAGAGGTATGGCTACCACCGGGATTAATAGGAGTAGGTGGTAGTAGTCTTGCATAGGTGATGTTACAGACACCTGTGAACATACACAGTCCTGGCTGTCACTCCCTCACCCACCATAATCATTTTACATGGTAAAGTAGCAGCTTCTTTAGGATGGTGTATATGGGTTCAACTACACAACAGCAGTTGCATAAATGTTTTGGACTATCATGGTGGAGAGTTGAGAAGTGCGGCACAGCTGGAGGTTGAGTTGTCATCAGTTAATCTAACTGTAAGAAGAGTCATGAGGAAGACTATTGTCTTATGCCTTAGGGTTGGATTAACGAAGTGAACACAACCCCTGGAATGCCTCATTATTATTGTTAAACGACATTTTTTTTTTAAATGACTACGTTTTTGAATTGTTCTATTGTGCATGAGGGTTTCCAGCTGTAAAACTAATCCATTAGAATACAATATCGACCAATCAGAATACTCCATTCTAGCAACAAACAGTATATTATGAATTGCCTAGTCAAATTTGTGCATCCTTTCCTGCTGATCCATGATGCCCCAGAATTGGAATGTTTTTTTTTTTTTCAAAGAATGCACTCTGCGCTGTGCTGGTTTCAAGCCTCCCAGCATTCCAACGATAGATCGTTAGTTTCCCCTGAAGAGAGTGCTTGCCCCAGATCAGTGCTCCAAAATCTTTGATGGCAAAGTTACTAAAATGTATTGTTTTTACATTTTTTCCCCTATAGGTTATCAGCTTTTTTCCCCATTTTCTCCCCGTCTCCTGGGTGTACACGTGTGTGTGGAGGCACGCCACACCCTGGGACACCCTCCTGCTACACTGCCACCCCCTCCTGTCTATGCTATTCACCGGACCTCCACCCAGTGAGAGCAGAACTATGGGGGGGGGGAGGAGAAGACCACCCTGGGAGAGGAAAGATGCCTTTTGGTTGCTCAATCCTGCTCCACCTCCTCGGTGCTGACTCGCCAATGACCTGAGGTTGTTCTTGAACCCGGGTCACCAGTGTGGGGCAAGGTAAGGTGTCCAATGCCTCAACCCTCAGTGCCACCAGGCCAGTTCTTGTTTTTCCAGTTTAAAGTGTTTATTAGTTATATTACAGTTCCTTTCAGTTCCCATGCTGTGTTTTTGACAAAAAAAATATTTTCATTCTCTTTTTCACAGTTTCTGAATGGTTCTGGGAACTGTGGGCTAAACCAAATTTTGCACTCTGCTTACAAGGACTGTGGTAGTGACACAGTTCAGAGCATAATAGCGTAACAGTTCTGATTACCAGTTCCATTTAAAAATTATGTAAAATAAGTGCTTCTATATCCTTTTTAAAGGACTTCAGGCTGTGTCTTTCAACTCACAATGACTGTGTTCGAAATGTGTGAAAAATAAGTCCACTTACAGCAAGTGTGGTTGACAGTGACTATTGGCTCCAAAGAACTGAGGTCAAGTTTGTACTGTGGTGCCTTTCTTGGGTCTCGTGTCTGAGTCTGAACAAAAATAAAAGCCTAAAAAGAAATTTGGGCCCACAGGCTGTTAAAAAGTGCCCAATGTGTGGGTGTTGTTTGCCCAAGGCAGATAGGCATTCAGACTGCTACCACTGTATTGTCATAGAAACATTTTTTAGGGGATAACTGAATGTGTTAAGAATTTTCTTGAGAATGAAGGTAGAGTATCAAGGGTAAGCAGAGGTAGTAAGAGGAATGCACCTTAGTAAGGTTACAAATGTTGAAATGCTAGGAAGACTTGTTACAGCTTAGGAAGGCAAGGAAAAAAATCCAGGTGATGTGGAACAGAAGGGCTTTTATTCATGTAAGAAAAAAAAAGTGTATAAAACATTTATCAGAACCAAAAAGGAAGGAAAAAAGCATCACTTGTGGAGTGAGTTTCGGGAAACATTAGAAATGAAAAACGTCAAGAAATTTTGGGAAATGGTGGCAACAGGTAGAGGATAGTCACAGGATTAGAATGATCTGGGGATCCCTGCTAATTTGTGGACAGTACATTTCAAAAGTCTATGTAAGACAGCTGCAGACATAGAAGATACTCTGGCCCCAGAGAGATTTAGTGCTGCATCCTCAAGTTGAGAAAATCTAACAACTGAGGAGGTCAGAGCAGCAGTAGCTGCCCCCAAAAATAATAAGGTCCCAGACCTGGATGGCCTGCCAGCAGAGCTGTTCAGAGCTAACTTTGAATGGTGGGTGGATGTACTTGCCCCTCTTTCTTCAAAAATGAACAGCATGTTACATATTCCTCAGATGTGGAGGGTAGGCATCATTGTGCTGATCTTCAAAAAAGGTGAGCACAGCTCTCTCCTGTGTTATAGACCATTTACACTCCTTTGTGTCTCACTAAAGCTGTACGCTAGAATAATCCTTGAGAAATTGGAAACATTTGTAGAATCCGTTTATTTATTATCCCAATGTCTAGGAGGGTGCCTTTACAGTATATGTTGTCCAAGATGGTGGCTACGCTGAGCCTGCTTTCAGGAGTCTCTTGTTTGTAAAGCATTTTTAGTAGTGTTATTTTTTATTTATTTGAGTTTTTTGCTGCCTCCTGTTCAGCTGCCTCGTTGTATTGTCCCGTTGTGCCATTTTCATACCGGTTTAAGTATGAGTGCTTGACGTTTAATATTTGGCGTCTGGTGCTATATGAACTGAATTTAAACACGAGGACATTTGGCTCTCTGAAGAGCTGTGACTGGCTTTTCTTCATTTCTTGTCTATGCTGTTTTTGCAGTACTAGAATAAGCATCTGATATTGGAATCTGTGCGCTTATGCGTTTGAGGATCTCAGAAGGACTTGTGTGCAATAAGAGGAATATCTGAGTTCTCTCTTTAACTCAGATTTACTATTCCTGGGGCTGTTGTTGTTTGCAGCATGCAGTGGATTTTTGGAGATACCACACTGGATTTGTGACCGGAATTTTACTCGGACTTGGACCATCACAGGCCAGTACTGTAGTTTGTATAATTCCAGAAGTCGAGGACTTTGTTAATCGTGAGTAATACCAAGATTTAGAAGAAGAGTATTGCCCTGCATTTCGTGACTCTGAGATAAAAGGTGGTGTGGTTTGGGAGTTGTGCTGGGTGGGGGGTCTTCCTCCTGTACCTGGGACTATTCTCGACCATGATTTGCGACCAAGCAGGGGTGCCCCCTATGCGCTCCAGGAAGCTGGTGTACTGGTGGGGTTTTTCCCCAAAGTCTTTTGTGGGACGAGCCTTGTAGCTTGTCTCTCGAGGGTCTGTAGCTGTGGGTCGTTTGTAGTGGAGTGTCGAGGCCTAAAATTGGTGTACCGGGAGTTAGTTGCACACTCCAGCCCATTGCTGTGTTGAATACTTCTTGGGTTGGACTTCAAATGTGCCTGGGACTACAGTTTAGCTGCTGAGTTCTGTTTTGCAGCAACCTGATTGGATTAGACTGGTATTGCAGCTTGTCCTTCCTTATAACTTTATTTCACTCTTTAGTACTGCCTGTTCGTTTCCTAGACTCTTGGTGAGAGCAGAGTCTGGGAAGCTTTTATACAGTCAGCCAGGAGAGGTGGGAGCTTGACTGGCTTTTTCTACCAAACATTTGGAGTCATCTGTCGGATTCATTGTGGAGGACAGCTGATCTTTACTACATAGACATTAAATAAGGTTTTATAGTTTTGGGAGTGATAGTAAGAGTGTATGGGGGGATATTTATTATATATTCTTTGTTAATTCTGGCAGTAGTTAGGTTTGATTTAATATATTGTGTCAGTTCTCCCCTTTGTGGGGGGGGGGAGTAGTAACTTAAGAGATTTAATGTGTTTGGTTATTTAGGTTTTGTTTATTTTTTTATTCTTTGTATTAATTTTGTGGGGTTTGGTTTAGTTTATTTTTGGGAATTTAGTTAATTAATCGAGTACTCCAGTGGGGGTATTGTATTGCTGTTGAAGTTTTTGGGATGTGTAGGAGGCCCGTTTCCACAGTCATGCACTATTCGCCTCTGCTCTGCGTGCCCTCCACCCTCCCCCTTCCTCCATTGCAGCTGTTGATCTACCAGCGCGGTAACACAGAAACATAGATTTTGATGGCAGATAAGGACTGCTTGGCCCACCCAGTCTGCCCATTTCCCTACCTAATGGATAAGCTGCAGATCCTAGTTAACCAGCAGCCTACTTCTTCCTACCCCCACCCCTAGAATTGCCTTATGACTGTCCCATGCATGCTTGAATTCCACCACTGTTTTGACTCCACAACCTCCTCCGGAAGGCCGTTCCATGCATCCACAACCCTCTCTGTGAAAAAATACTTCCTTAAATTACCTCTGAGCCGCCCCCATCTTCAAATTGTGGCCCTTGTTCTTGCACACCTCTTTTTTTGAAAGATGCTACCCTCTTGGACTTTGTTGATTCCCTTGAGGTACTTGAAAGTTTCTGTCATGTCCCCTCTCCCTCCTTTCCTCAAGGTTATACATATTAAGCTCCTTAAGTCTCTTCATATGTCTTCCGTGCAGACCCTGCACCATTTTAGTGCCCTCCTCTGGACAGCTTCCATCCTGTCTATGTCTCTGCGGAGATTGGGTCTCCAGAACTGCACGCAGTACTCCAGATGGGGTCTCACCAACTGTCTGTACAGAGGGATAACTTCCTGCTTTCTACTGGTGATGCCTCTCCCTATGCTTCCCAGTATCCCCCAGCCCTCCTTGCTGCCCTCTCACATTGCTTGCCCACCTTTGGGTCATCTGATATGACTACCCTCCGGTCCCTTTCAATTTTTGTTGTTGTTAGTATCTCACCCCTCATTGTGTACTCTTCCCCTTGGTTTTTGTTTCCCAGGTGCATTACCTTGCACTTCTTAGCATTGAATCTAAGCTGCCATACATTTGACCATTCCTCTAACCTTGCCAAGTCCCTTCTCATCCTTTCCACCCCACCTTGAGCATCAACTCTGTTGCAGATCTTTGTGTCATCTGCAAGAGACATACTTTTCCTTCCAGTCCCTCTGCAATGTCGCTTATAAAGACATTGAAGAGGACCGGTCCTAATACTGAACCCTGCGGTACCCCACTAGTAACCCCCCTTTCTTCAGAGTGGACTCCATTTACTATCACTCTCTGTGTCCTATTCTCCAGCCAATTCTTTACCCAGGCTGTCATCTTGGGACCCACTCCCAGGCTGGCTAACTTGTATATTAATCTTTTGTGTGGGACTGTGTCAAATGCCTTGCTAAAGTCTAGGTAGGCCATGTCCACAGCCCCTCCCTGATCTACTACTTTGGTCACCCAGTCAAAGAAATCTATCAGATTTGTCTGGCATGACCTTCCCGCTGTGAATCCATGCTGCCTTGGGTCCTGTGCCCCTCTGGCCTCTAGATACTCAACAGTTCTTTCCTTCAGAAGTGATTCCATCATTTTCCCTACCACTGAGGTTAAACTAACAGGTCTGTAGTTTCCTGCTTCTGCCTTGCTCCCACTTTTGTGAAGGGGAATCACATCTGCCCTCCTCCAGTCCTCAGGTACCACCCCATCCTCCCATGATTTGTTAAAGAGGGTAGTCAGTGGTGTCACTAGTTCTACCCTTAGTTCTTTTAGAATTCTGGGATGAATCCATCAGGCCCATTGCTTTGTCCACCTTCAGTTTTAAGAGTTCTTTCAGAACCCTTCTTCTGTAAATGGTTGGTATCAACTTCTGTATCCAGAATGTTTCTACTGTTTGTTTTAGGTACCTCCTCTTCCTTTGTAAATACTGAGCAAAAATATTTGTTTAGTATCTCTGCCTTTTCACAGTCACCCTCTGCCCACCCTCCCTCCCTTTATTAAGCCTCACTAACCCTCCCTTGGTCTTCTTTCGCTCCCTGATGTATCTATAAAAGGTTTTATCCCCCTTCTTAACTGAGTTGGCTGTCTTTTCCTTGGTTTGGGCCTTTGCTGTTCTGACTGCCTTCCCAGCTTCCTTTTGCTTTAACTGATACAGTTCTCTGTCCTGCTCCTTTTGTGATTCCTTGTACTTCCTGAATGCTTTCTTTTTCTCTTGAACCTTCACTGCCACTTCCTTTGAGAACCATAGTGGTTTCTTGCATCGCTCGTTTTGTTTATTTGCTTCACACAAAGGCTTGTTACCTCTGTGATGGCAGTTTTTATTATTCCTCATTGTTCTTCCACCCCTCCTTCCTGCCCATTTGCTAGTGCATTCCTTAGGCACTCACCCATTTTGGCAAAGTCAGCCCTCCTAAAGTCCAGTACTTTTGCCTTTGTATGGCTTGACTCTATTGCTGTGTTTATTGTGAACCATACTGTTCGATGGTCGCTAGTTCCCAGATGGCTACCCACTTCTACATCTGTGATCCTCTCTTCATCTCTGTTTGAGAGAACCAGGTCTAAGATTGCTCCCTCTCGAGTGGGCTCCAGTACTAGTTGTCTAAGGCATGCCCCCTGTAGGGCATCTAGAATAACCCCACTCTTCGAAGTGGCTGCTGCAACTGCACTCCAGTTAACATCTGGCATATTCAGATCACCCATCAGCAATATCTCCCCTTTTTCTGCCATTCTAAGTATTCTTTCTATCATTTCCTTGTCCAGAGTGCTGGGTATTGTTCGTAGGGGGAGGAAGAGGGTTGGGGGTGCGAACAGATGAGGTCAGAAGAGCAGGGCTGACATATTGGAGTAGTGGGATCCAGAAGACGCCCTGGGACGAAATGGAGTCTGGAACGTGGTCCTTCATGTCTGGTCTCCATACGCAAGGGCACCTCCAGTATTGGGGAGCAAGTAGCTCGAGCAGCCCTTGAAGCCCGTCCAACTCGGGCTGTGTTGTGTAATGCCAGATCCATCAAAAATAAGACTGCAGTCATTGGAGTTCTTGCTGGGTCAGTGGATCTGGCATGCATAACTGAGACCTGGCTGGATGAGAATGCTGGCCCTGTATTAGCAGCCGCTATTCCAGCCGGGTACTCGGTGTTACAACGCCCAAAGTTGGACTGCAGGGGTTGGGGAGTTGCGGTCTGTTTTAAGACCGAACTGGGCCTCACATGTGTACTAGTTGAGGAGGCCAAGTCATTTGAATGTAGTGTTGTGGCAGGCATGGGGTGTAGGATCGCTGTCATCTACTGTCCACCAGGTGATGAGAAGTGGTTCTTACAGGAAATAGTGGACTTCGTCATCGACACATCGTTTAAGTCGTCCAGGCTGATGGTCCTGGGTGACTTTAATGTCTGGGTCAATGACGAACTTATGCAATTTGGACAACATTTCCTCCAATTGATGATGTCATTGGGCCTCACACAAGTTGTTACTTCTGCCACTCATAAAGGTGGTCACTCACTTGACTTGGTCTTCCTCCTGGGGATCGAAGCCTCTGATTTGGGGGTGGAACCTGTCAGTTGGTCTGATCATTACACCATGGGTTTCAGTTTTTGCGCCTCCCTTTGTAGGCCTACCCCTGTGGAGATGGTCAGGTACTGCTCTTTGCGAGATATAAGTTCTGATTGCATGGCAGCGGTGCTTGACCTGTTGGAGCTTCATGGCCTGAGCAGTGATCCCGAAGCCTTGGTTCTGGCCTATAATAAGGCCATTTCCTCGGTTTTGGATATCATTGCCCCTGTCCATGTTCGTCCTCTCCCCCTTCGCCCTTGGTCACCATGGTTTGATGGGACCTTGAAGGAGATGCGGCGACAAGGACGAAGATTAGAACGTTGCTGGCGAAAATCCACCCTGGATGCTGACCATCTTAGATTAATGGAACACTATCAGTCCTATCATTCTGAAATCTCCTGTAAGAAGGCAGAGCTCCTGTCTAGGGAGATTGCGGCTGCTCAGAACCGACCAGCTCAGCTCTTTTGAACTGTAGACAGGTTGTGCAGCCCAGCATGCCTGCAGGTGCGAAGAGCGTTTTCACAAGTGGAGTGTGAGGAACTTGCTTGCTTCTTTGTAGTTAAGGTGGCTGACATCAGGGCATCATTCCAGCCCATATCTTCTGTGGGAGATGCGATGGACTGGCGCCAGGTCACTGCTTCTGGCCCCTCCCAGGAGGCAGTATAACACAGTGGTCTAAGGCTCTGAGCTGCAAATCTGGTGACATCCAGCAGACCAGACCTGGATTTGAATCCCATAGCTTCCACTTGCATACTGTGTGACCCTGAGCAAGTCACTTAACTTCCTTGTGCTCCCAGGTCACACCTGGAAACGAGCTCCAGCTTAGTATTCCTTTCCTGGTTAAACAATTTCCTCTTTCCCTTTCCTGGAGTTCCTTTGACCAGCTGGAGCTCATTGATGTCATGCAGATTGTCCAGGGTATGCATCCTACATGCTGTAGTTTGGATCCGGGCCCAACTTCCCTGATAAAGGGTTGTTGTGGTGTTATCGGCCCAGTCCTTGCACAGATAGTCTGGTGCTCCTTGGAGACAGGTGAGTTTACTAGCTCCCTGAAGGAGGCGGTAGTAACACCCCTCCTGAAGAAAGCTTCTTTGGACCCAGACTGCCATGCTAACTACAGACCAATCTCTAATCTTCCCTTTGTGGGGAAGTTGATTGAGAAAGTAGTGGCCGTACAACTGGAGAACCATTTGGCCATCCATGACATCTGTGAATCATTCCAGTCTGGTTTTCGTAAGAGGCATAGTACCGAGACTGTGCTGGTTCGGGTACTCAATGATCTCCTGATGGCAAGAGTTCAGAAGAGCCATTCCATCTTGGTTCTTCTCGATCTCTCTTCACCGTTTGACACTGTGGACCATGGGATACTTCTCAAATGCTTGAGGTTTATCTGTGGACTATCTAGTACAGTCCTCGGGTGGTTTAAATCGTTCCTCACTGGCAGAACTCATAGGGTAGTGTGAGGGATAGATTCCTCTGGCCCAGTCTCGCTGTCATGTGGGGTGCCTCAGGGGTCGGTGTTGTCTCCCATGTTGTTCTCAGTGTATATGCTGCCCCTCTGAGACATTGTAAGAAGGTATAGGCTGAGGTTTCACTGCTGTGCTGATGATACCCAGCTCTACCTATCTTTTGCGCCTGACCAGGATAGAGCTATCTCGGTATTTAATAACTGCTCGCTGAAATCCAAGACTGGATGAATTTGAGCTGGCTGAGGTTGAACTCTGAGAAGGCGGAGGTAATGGTTGTGGACCCAGGTCGCGAGATAGAGAGGGTAGGAGCTGGTTTGCCCTCAGGATTATTTCTGGGTGTCTCCCAGCTCCTGACCTCTGAACAGGTGCAGAACCTGGGGGTGATTTTTGACGACGGGCTAACGTTAAGATCACAGGTGTCAGCAGTCGTCAAATTAGCATTTTTACCATCTGAGGAACATCTCTAGGATCAAGCACCGAGTTCCGTCCAGTGACTTGCCTACATTGGTCCATGCCTTGACAGGGGTTGATATCCACCACTTGCAGCTAGTGCAGAACGCTGCGGCCTGGCTTTTGACTGGTACTTCTCGTACCTGTCATATTTCTCCGGTGCTGCGCGAACTGCACTGGCAGCCAATACAGTGGCGGATCACCTTTAAAGTCGGTCTTCTGACTTATGAAGCCCTCCACGGACTGGGCCTGGTCTACTTGAAAGAGCTTCTGGTGCCCTACTGCCCTAAGCGATTGCTCTGTTCGGTGGACGAGGGGTTGCTAGAGGTTCCGATGGTTTCTTTGAAATCCTTGGGGGCCCATGCTTTTGTGTACGCGGCCCCTTCCCTCTGGAATTCTCTACCCCGTCCGCTTCGGGAGTGCATGTCTGTGGAGAAATTTAAGCGTGCCTTAAAAACCCATTTGTGGTCATCAGCGTTTTGTTGATTGCTGTTTTAATGATGATGTTTTAATATTTTATGTATTATATTGTGTATTTGTTTTAGTTGTTGTTTTAACAAGTATATTGTTAATGTGCCTTGGTTTTAGAAAGGCACAGTATAAATAAACTATTATTATTTTGCAGTGTCAGTGGCTCAGTAGGTAGCACACTCGCCTCTGAGGCCGGGAGATCAGAGGGCTGTGGGTTCAGTTCCCACATCTGGCACTTGGGTTAATATCCCAGTACTGATACTGTAGTGCAGCATGAGAGGGGTGCTGCAGTTCTGAGGTGCCGTCTTTCGGATGAGACGTTAAACCGAGGTCCCATCTGCCTGGATTGGTGGTAGTTCAGTTGGATGTTATAGATCCCATGGCACTTATCGAAAAGTGTAGGGGAATCTCCCTGGTGTCCTGGCCAAATTTCTCTCATTCACTAAAAATACCACCAACAGCTTAATCTGGTTCAAAGTCAGTTGGCATTCATCTGCATCCCCCTCCTGAAAATAGGCAGGAATTGTCTAGTGCACTTACCCGGTCAACAAAAACTAAATAAATAAATAGATTTTAGGAGAGGATATAATACAACTGACCAAATCTTTCTACTGAATTTCGTTGCCTATAAGTACAGCTAATATGACAAACACGCATTTATCAGTGCCGAATCTCTGCTTGCTGGTATTGTCATTGGTAGTGCAGGAGTTAGAGAGATGCATAGTAGGAATTGCAGTAAATTATTGAAGTAACACAACCCTTCATCCCTACCCTGCAAAGACTGACAGGCACTGGGGGTGTGCCTTTGGGTCGTTGGCCATAACACTCACTCCATTCCACCGCATCCCACCCTGCAGACACTGACAGGTGGCACAGTGTGCCTTGAGGTCTTCGGCCCTTATGCTCACCCCATTACATAAGGGAATAAGCTGAGATGGGTGCAGTATAGGAGAATGGGGTGAACGTTAGGGCCAAAGACCTTGAGGCACACCTCGACTGTCGGTGGCTGCAGGGTTGGGGTAAAATGGCGTGAGCATTACGGCCAACGACCCCAAGTCACATCCCTGATGCCTATCAGTCTGTACAGGGTGGGTGTTACGGTTTGAAATCCTAGTGCCACGGGCGGTTTTTGGTATTTTTGCTCCAAATTTTCAACATGGGCTTTTTGGGATCCCACCTCACGAACAGTGGCAGTATCATTTTATTACTCAATCCCAAAAGGTGATTTCACAGAGCAAGTGTGCCATTTGGTGCCACAGGTGTGAAAACACGTTTTGGGCAGGGTGTGAAAAATGACAGCTGTACTGTTTATGAGAAGGTGTGAAGAAATGCCTATGTTGAAAATCTGGAGTGAAAACATGAAAAAGTGGCAAAGTTACGAGTGTGCGTAGAAACTGTGCAAAGCACGCTCTTGACGCAGTCATTTTTTGGAATGTTTTCACCAAGTTTTCATTATGGCCTTTTTGGGACCTTCCCTCATAAACAGTGGCACTCTGATTTTGTTAATCTGTCCCGAAAGTGGATTTCTCACAGCGACCATGCCATTCTGTGCCACAGGTGCAAAAACACATTTCAGGAAGGATGAAAAAAAATGACAGCTGTACTGTTCATAAGGGGTCTGAAAAGATGGCAATGTTGGAAATTTGGAGTGAAAATATTAAAAATTGATGAAGTTACTTGCGTGCATAGAAACTGCACAATGGACATTCGTAATGCAGTTATTTTTTGGAGTTTTTCACCAAATTTGCAGCAAGGGCTTTTTGGGACCCCACTTCATGAACAGTGGCACTGTCGTTTCGTTAATTGGTCCTGAACGATGATTCCGCGCAGTGACCGAGAAATCAGCTTTCGGGACCGAGAAACCAAATGATAGTGCCAGTGTTCGTGAGGTGGGGTCCAAAGAACCCCATGTTGAAAATCTGGGACAGAAACTCCAAAAATTGGTTGAGATATCAGCCTAAGTTGAAAACTCCCATTGAGTGCCATTATAGGGCTTACCTTCATTCCTTCAGTTCCCGGTTGGTCTTTGAAGAGTGCAGATGTGTTCCCGGTCCACAGAAGATCACTGCTTCTGACCTCCGGAGGTAAGTATGGGTAAGGGGGTGCAGGGAGGTGGGGTGGACAGAGGGAGGTGAGGGTTGGGGAGGGGGCCAAAGGAACGATTTAGGACCGTTTTTGTTTTCTTTTCCAAGTTTAAAACAAAAAAGATGTTGTGGGACTGTTTTCTTTTTACAGGTGAAATATTAACAAATGGATTTCAGGACACTGGGTGGGCTCCCAGTGTGCCAGGTATGGTGGGGGAGATCAGTGCCGACCCGAGTTGGGCATCCTGAGGTCGGCTGAGAACATCTGCGGCATGGGGCATGCATCCACACCAGGAGGGGCATCCCGTGTCGAAACATCAAAGAAATATTTTGTGGCACATTGTGTGGGCTCCCAGTGTGCCACATTAATGGGGGGAGGGGAGATGCATGCTGACACAGCAATTGAGCACCTCAATGTTGGCAGGGAATGGAGAACGGAGGGTGCGGGGTGAGCAGCAGCAGTGGGAGGGAGCTAACATTTAAATTTGTTGTCCTGCTGTGTGCCTGGTTGGGAGGGAGAGGGGACTGCCGCTGCAATGACGAAACTGACCCTGATTGCAGTGACAGATTTCTTTCAAGTGTGGCGCTCACTCTAAAACTGCCATTATCGGCAGCTTCAGCATTAATTGGTGGTCGAGAGACACGCCCATTAAAATGTCCGCTGCATTGGCCACAACACTGCCATACCTCTGCAGTGCTCTACTATCTCTATATGTTTCTTGTGGCTATGCCCGCAAACAAACATAAAAGGAAACTATACTTAGCCTTGTAGGGCTGCAGTGGGTGGAGCCCTGCAGACCTCTTGCTATGAGAAGTACTCGTGCATTCTTTATGACCAAACAACATGCTGTAGAGTGAACACAGTCACCTCCCATCTGTGAAGCACTCCGCTCGCTGTCTCTATAGGCAACTGCTCTGCACAATTTGAAATCCTCGTACTGCCCCCCCGTCCACTACCATGCATGCACAGTTATTTTATTTTTTTAATCACCCACCCCACCCCACTAAATATAATAGTGACACTAGGGTACCCAATCCCCAGTGTCCCGATCATTAAATCGTTATAGCCCCCGTCCACTACCGCACATGCACAGTTATTTCTGCAGTTTTTTATAAATCTATTGTTTCCTCCCTTCCATGAACCCTTCCTCTCAGCAGCCCCTCCCCAAAACGTAACAATGGCATTGGGGTGCCCAATCCTCAGTGCTGGAATCTTCATTTGTAGTTTTTATTTGTACCTGCATAAAAATAAAAAAGTCCATCGATGTATTTTGTGGCCATTGCACTTCCCCCACCCGACCCTCCCTCAGCACTCACCAACCCCCATCCCCCCATCAAGCCCTTTCTTACCCATCGAGGGGTCCAATGCCGTAATCCTCTCTGGAGCACAGACATGTCTTAACACTTCATTGCACGACCATGAACTGAAGAAACAGGCATGCGGTTCAGTGTATTTCAATGGGGGTTTGAACTTAGTGACATAACTTGTATTTGTAAAGCTGCCGCTGACTCGGACAGATAGTAACAAAGTGATTCAGTGGCTTCTGTACAACTGAAACAGTGGAGTAAAAGCCAGGGTTGATATTGCAATGCTCATGCTCCGTTGTTTCCTAATCTGTGGCATCTGGGGATGCTGAAGGAGTACTCACAGCCAATGAAGTGCATCTGTGCTCTTCATGCTTGCTTCAGCTCACTCTGTGCCCCATGACCCAGATGCTCATCCATGGATCAGGTGAGCAACTTGGTTTGACGTCTGACTTCAGGAGTAACTTAAGCAAAAATGTCTCAGCTGTCTCTCTGTTCCATCATCCTGATGGTAGTCCATCTGTAAGGAGAACAACTTGGTCTCGAGTGCGACCTCATTCTCTTTTGAGCTCCCGATCCAGGTCCAGCCTGAACAGAAGACAAGAACAGCAGAAAAAAGGCAGGATAATCTGATAAGTGTTTTCTGCTAAGACAAATAAATAAAATAAAAGCTGCAGACTCCGATAGATTTTAACAATTTATGTGTGAAGTTCATGAACCCATATATTTACTTAAATGGAGGGGCAATGTACTAGTTGTGCCATTTTGTCACCTTACATCTACATAAAGGGGCTAATTAGATAATAAGGTCTCGAGCCCAAAGGGCAAGTGACTTTATTATCTAATTGTTCTCCCAAGATGGATATATGCAGGGGTGATTCATGTATTTTTTTTTTTTTCTTCATATCAGTGTTTATGCTCCACGGCACTGCCACAGCTACTTACTACTGGACTCCAGGGATGTTCAGGTACTTTGTAACACCTTACGTGTCCCAGTGGACCCTCAGAGCCGGCCTGGAGGATTCATCCTGCCACGGTCCCCATTAGTTTCCCAGTTTTCTCCCCATTACTCAAGACCTCAGAATGCAAATATATGTGGAGGCACACATGCACACCGTGGCTCAGGGACGGCCCCTTCCGCTGACCCTACCTAATACCAGGTTCCCCGTGGTGTGGCACTGCTACCTAACCTCCGATGGGTAGCAGTCGAGCACCGTGGAAACCCTACGTCCCTCCTCAGAGAGGAGAGCTGCCTGCCAACTTCTCAGTCCATCTCTCACCCACCCCCCCACGGCCAACTCCAGATGGCCTGAGCTTGCTCCTGAACTCGGGTCACTGGCATGGTGCGAGGTGTGGCATCTAGCGCCTCAACCCTCTGCGTCACTGAGCCAGCTTGTTCAAGCAGTTTTAATATGGGAGGGGCCAAAAAATTTCAGTAAAAGGTCCGGGGGCTGCCTAGACCCCCAGAAAAGTTTACAAGTTTTGCAGTGTTTTTTGTGCCTTTTAACCTTCTTTGGGACCCCATCTTATGAACAGTGGTACTGTCGTTAGGCAGATCTGTCCCGAAAGGTGATTTTGTGGTCCCTGCGTGAAATCACCTTTCAGGCAGGAGTTGAAAATTTTCTCTGCCCCTTTTCATGAGGTGGGTTCATAAGAAGGCCATGTTGAACATTTAGTGTAAAAATATTACAAAACAACCGAGTTATGAGCCTATGTTGGCGTTTGCGAATGCAGGGTCATAGCTTTGATAAATTTCAACATTTTTTCCCCCTAAATTCACAACATAGCCATATCTTTACAGCACTTCATGAGTGTGACAGCTACCATTTTTCAAATCCTGGCCAAATTTTTTTTTTTTTTTTGTTTACATCCTGAAAGTTGATTTCGCTGTCCTACGAAAATCACGCGTTTAGGCAGGTGTTGAAAATTTTCTCTGACCTTGTTCATGAAGTGGGGTCATAAGAAGGCTATGTTGAAAATTTGGTGTAAAAATATTAAAAAAAAAATAGTTATGAGCCTGTATTGACGTTTGCAAACTCGGGCTCATAAGTTTGATAAGTTTCAATGTTTTTACCCCAAATTTTCAACATAGCTATTTCTTTACAGCACCTCATGAATGTGACAGTTGTCATTTTTCATCTTCTGCCCCAAACATTCAAATTTTTTCTGCTTGATTTTAGACCTACCAAGAGATATGCCAGGAGCCCTATTTAGAGCTGAATCAGGCCAGTTAACAATTAAAAGTGTACTGTTTTTAAAGGAATGATTAATGATTGGCTTAAACTGAACATGATGGAGGACAGCAGTCTCCCTAAATTATACCTTTTATAAAAAATAATGAAGAACCAAAAAATGGGTTGGTATTCCACCCAAAATATTTATTTGAAATCCTCGGGTTTAGTGCATATGGATACAATTGAGGCACAAAGAAACCCAAGACTGTTTGCAGAATGAGCAATACAGAGAACTGAGGAAGTTGCAAAACAAGAGCATCTTGCTAGGCTTACTGATCTTAAAAGTCTTGAATTTTATAAGAGCTGTACGATTACTTGGAGGATGGAGCCATAACTGAGGCTCTCTGACAACATATTTCACGGAAAGGGGTTATGTATATTTAGAGCAGGTATGGTTAAAGATTCACTGCTAGGATATATAGCAGTGGCAGTCAGTCAATGGTTGACTGCCAATGTGAAGTGCTTGACATATTGGATGTGGCACATATCCTCCTGGATTGCCTTGATATGAGTGCATAAAAGGGAATAGTCAGCACAAAATGCCCAACGCTCAAGTGTGGAGCTGGTTCCACTGTGTAGTTCTTGTGCAAAAACATTTTGGTTTAGTTACTTTTTACTGTAGTATAGTGGATTGCTTCAGACTGATTTTGCTTAGCTCTAGGCAGACATCTTTGGTTACTATAAATCACAGAATCCCCTGCAGCTGACATCAGAGCAGTGGGCAGCAATGGAAGATTCAGTAGCCTGCAGTGTCTGTTACAGCATTTATAATCTCTGATCAGATGTTTTCTAGGTCTGCTTTTCTGCAGGGGCTAATTACAGTCCATTGTGACTGTACTTAGCCCAGGGAGGACAGCGGGACCAGCAAACAAGTGATCAGAGCTTATATAAAACTCTACCATGTGCTGCCGATTTTTGAATCTCCCACTGCTTCCTACTGCTCTGATGTCAACTGCAGAGGATACAAGGATTTGTAGTAACGGAAGATGTCATCCTAGAACTAAGCAAAATTAGTCTGATAAAATCAGGTTCTGATTTTATTGGTTCATCTGTAAATTATTTATTAGCATGTATGTCCTGGCACTTTGGCACTTGTGAATGTTTTGCACTGTATGATATTTGCACTTTTGAGCAATGTTAGCACCTTATTTGGTTATGTACTTTTAAGGATCGGCTTTATAAGCAGGGCCATTACTGTCGGTATCGGGTCTTGAGAAAGCACCCACTTTTTGGTGTGAGAATGATTGGCCTGTTTGTGGAGAGGGAGACATGGAGCTACATCTGCGGTTTAAGCAATAAAAATTATCCTGAGCCCAACTGTAGTGTTATGTGGCGTCTGTATTGAGAGCCAAATTATTGTCAGTACTGTATCCATAGAGATTCTTTATACTAGAAGAGAGGCAATGATGGAGGAATGTTAAGTTTTTTTTATAAAGGACAACTTTGTTTCGACATAAAACTGTGTTTACACATGAAATATGGCACTTTTTAAAGGCTACTAAAATAATCTCATAGTCTGATAAAGGCAAGTCACTACTTTGTGTTTTTTTTTCCTTTTCCACATATTGTTTTGGCTGAGTGCAGTTCTGGACAGTAACTGAGTAGAATCATTGGTGGAATTGTAACTGTGTGAACTAAGTGTTGTGATGTACTTGTCCTGGGGCCAACCGATCAGGGAGCACTAGAAAGCTTTAGAATGAGCATAAAAAGGTCCCCCAAGCAACCTGTCATGTGAGCGTCCCATTGTGTGAGTGGCATAGAGTTGGACTGGGGTGATTGCCTAAGGCACTTCTGCAGTGCTTCCATAGGTCAGTCCGTAGTTCCACAGGAACTCTGAAGGTTTGAAGTATTTCATAAGCAGGTTGTACAAGGAATCCTAAAGATGTCCTATCTGGGATAGCTTAATATGGCAGTCTGTAGCGCATAACTGTATCTGTGTAACTTTATAAATTCTGTGTTGTGGCAAACACCCTATCTAGGATAGAGAGGGGTTCAATCAATTGCTATATAGTTAGCCTTGTAATAGGGGAATTAAAGGTGGAACTCAAGTAGGCATTGTGTAAAGAATGTTGGTAGACAGCAAAGATCTCAGGGTCAGAGTAGAGATTGCCGGGACTGTGGGTCACTCATCTCCCAAGTTAAGCTTTGGAAGAGGGGGCACTGCTTCATATGTAGGAGGTTTGTGGCACTTCAGGCACAACTGGTAGCAGCAGGGGAGGAACTACCCCTGTTGGGTCACCAGCCGAGCTGTTACCCACAGGCACATCCTGCACCTCCACTTCTTAAGAGGATCAGTAGCCTGGGGGTGGTCTGAAGTGTGGTGGATAGGGAGGATGGTAGGGGCAGTCATGAAAAGATCATCTAAGATCACCAAATCCCGACAATAAATTGATTAGCACCACTGAAGGAGGTGTAGACACAGTTCCTGACTCCTTCAGGGGGTCTGAAAGCAAGGGACCTCCTCTGGCTTCAGGCATGGGCCACTGGCAATCAAGCCGATGTTCAGAACTACAAACAGGTGCAAAACGACTGCACTAAATCAATCCGCCGAGAAGAAAAATTCATACTACAGAGATACCCTCACAAACACCTGGGGCAAGGGAAAGTCCATCTGGGACAATCTTAAAGAAGTAACTGGAAGCAGCCAAAAACCTCACCTACTATGTTGGTCATTGATGGTGGCATAACTCGCACCCTACCACAATTGCAAATACTTTCAATACTGTGTTCTCTGACCCCACTGTTCTACTTTAAGAAAGTCAGGGTACATGAAGTCCGAAAATACGTCTCTACTGCAATTGCCAAATCCAGAACTAGTGGGGACTCACTCGGCCTCAAGCTGGCGTCCCTCACCCTTGATGAAGTGCTGCTTTCACTAGCAAAATCTTCAATCTCCCTCACCCTCAGCCAGTTCCCCGACAGACGGAAATCAGCCACAGTAACCCTGGTCTGCAAAAGTGGGGACAAGGATCTGCATGTGAACTACCGGCCTATCTCTATACCCCCCCAAGGCCATTGAACGTATGGTATCTGACCAGCTAACGGAATGCCTGGACAAACACAACATCCTTTGCCCCCAACAACATGGTTTCCATACAGGTCATAGTATTACATCGGCCCTCCTTGAATTCACTGGTGCTATCCACAGCTCGTTGGACAACAGCCTCCTAATTGGGTTGGTCTTCTTTGACCTGACCAAGGCTCTTGACACTGTACATCATAATCTATTAATCATACAGCTGCGTTCTGCTGGGCTCTCACATACTACCTGGTTGAAGAGCTACTTGGAGAACCGCTCCAAAAGAGTGAAAATAGCTGATGTTCTCTCTGATGCACGTTCTGTTCACTCAGGAGTTCCTCAAGTCTCCATTCTTGGGCCATTACTTTTTAGCCTCTTTCTGAATGATCTTCCACAGTCATGTCCAGCACAAATCCTCTTCCATGCTGACGATGCCATCATCTCTCCACTCACAAGGATCCAGGCCACCTTCAAAAGAATCTACAGCTTGCCTTCACCTTGATTGAAACTTGGTTTAGTACACATAAATTGGTTCTCAACTACAAAAAAAAACAAGTCCATGCTCTTTTGCAGCCCGCACAGCAAACACAGACTCAATCTCATCACGATCAAAAACTGCCTTGGTGCAACCCTCGAACAGGTTCAATCCTTTAAATATCTAGGTATTACCATTGATTGTAACCTATTATATGCTACGCACATTGACAACATTGCCAAGGCTACAAACACTTGCATTGGCCTACTCTTCAGGCACAGGCAATGCCTTACCTCAGATGCCTTAAGGATTGCAATACAGAGCTCAGTAATCTCAATAATCAACTATGGCCTGATCATCTACGGCTCTGCCTCTGCCACCGCCGACAAGCGCATATCCATTGCACTAAACAAAGCTTGCCGTCTCATAACCAGCGCCCATCGCCTCACCTACACATGTGATCTCTTCGCACAGACTGAGTGGCTTTAACTTTCAAACCAGATTCAAGTACCAAACCTGCCTTATGACAAAGAAAATAACACTAGGCCTTGCTCCCCCAGGTGTCCAAGCTCTCCTCTGCCCAGCGCGGACTACTCGCATCACCAGGGGCTCTGAATCCCAGCTTCTGCATATCCTATGTTTCTGCACCACACAAGGGCTAAGATCATTTGCTCACAGAGCTCCCAGCTGGTTCAATGGTCTCAACATTGGCATCACCTCAATGCCAAAACTTAGTCCGTTCAAATCCAGTCTCCATCACATCCTGTCTGCATCTAGTGCCTGTGACTGTCCTTCCTAATTGTTCTCCCCTTCCCTCTCCTGTTTGCTCTTTCCACCTAGCACATAATCCTCTCCCCCTCCCATACACCCGTTCATCCTCCCCTCCTACCACCCTCCTCCCTCCCTAACCCCTGTAGCACTTTAATTGATATTTGACAAGTGCCTATGGCCGCACCCCACTAGTGTGTCTCTCCTCCATACCAAGTCAACCCTGTTACCAGACCTCCTTTTGGCATTTTTGCCACTGTGTTGAATGTATAAAACTGTATGCAACTCGAGGAGGAAGGAACTATTGGTATAACTAAAACTTCTCTACTGGGACTAAGAACTAGATTTCTTGTACTGGGACCTTCAATTAAGGGTAAAAAACAAACAAAAAAAAAAGGAGTTAGTGTGTTTGTCAGAGGTAGTTGAAGTAAATTGTTATCTGTTATCTGTGTTATCTGTGTACTTATCTAGGTGCTTGTCACAGGTGTCAGAAGGGAATTGTTATCTGTGAAATTAACTAAGTGTAGAAAGATTTGCAAAGTAGGGGGAGTGGCTTAGCTAGAAGGAGCCAGGTTAAGACCAGATATAAATACTGCCCTAGATAGCTTCTGCCAGAGGACAGACAGAACTCGAGGAGGAAGGAGCTACTGGTATAACTAAAACTTCTCTACTGGGACTATATTGCCCTCCTTCCCTCCACCCCCCCACCCTAAACCAGTTCTACTGTTATAGGCACAGGATTTAACTGACAACAGGAACTTCCTGTTTGGGAGCAGGAAGTGAGTGATCACAGAGCAACCAAAGACTCACCATGCTAGAAGGGCAAGAGTAGCTCTCCATCCCCCCCCCAGCTGCTGGAGGTCTGACTCTGAGCAAGTAAGGAGACTACTGAGGAAATATAGGAACTTCTTGTCTCAGAACAGGAAGATCAGGAGATAAAAGGGTGCAGAGACAGTAAGTAAGTAGGGAGAGAAGAAAAAGAAAAAAAAAAAGAAATAAACAGAGGAAAGAGTAAGTATTCCAAATAACAGTTAGGGAGCCAGGAAAAAAGGCATGATGGGAGTGGTGCAGAGCAGTGCAGTGGCTGTGGAGCAGCAGTCTTCCGGGAGATGTTTTGGAGGATGCAGTGTTGTCCCATTTGCAGACACCTCTCCGGGCTGAGGGAGGAGGTTGCTCATCTTCAGGCTGAGTTGGCTAGGATTTGTGGGGCCTCCTGTCCCACCCAGGGACCACCAGGGTCACTGCCGTTGCCTCAGAGGTTGCCAAGAAAGAGAAGTGGTTGGACCACAGTGGGCTCAGGGAGGGTGAGGGTGGTGGAACAGAGGCTCATCCCTCCAGTTGTACCTCTCCACAATTTCTATGCCGTTCTGGAAAAGTGTGGTTCCTCTATGGAGGCACCCACAGTGGAGACCAAGGAGGATGCTGGGAACCTCCACAGAGGAGACCCAAAGGAGGGTGGCATGGGACCCCACAGGGGAAGGAAACAACTCCTGGTGGGGGACTCCATTGTTAGGAAGGTAGAACTGGGGGAGGAAGGGGAGAGGGAGGTAAGGTGCCTGTCTGGCGCCATGGCTTGGAGAGACAGGGAGTGAATCCTCAGGATCGCAGGAGCAGCTGCACAGGGGAAGGAGCTGAATGTCATTGTCCACCTAGGGACAAATTACCTGGCTAATAAAGGGATCAGAGCAGTGCAAGAAGCATTTGTGGAGATGGGGAGGGGCCTTAGACAAATAGCATACATGGTAACTTTCTCGGAGGTGCTGCCTGTCTATGGCACGGGTGAGGCTAGGGTGCTCCACACCATGGGATTCAATCAGCGGTTGAAAAACTGGTGCAGAGCTCAGGGATTTGGCTTCATTGGAGACTGGGGGTCCACCTGGAGGGATGCAGGCCTATACTGGCATGATGATCTGCATCTGTCCAGGAGGGGAACCAGGATCCTAGGTGATAGGTTTAAATACTTCATTGACAAGTATTTAAACTAGCCAAGGGGGGAGGCACTGGAAAGGAGCAGGGAAATCCTAGCCCCCCCCAAAATATCAGGGTACTAAGTGAGGTAGACACCAACACAAAGATGTCAATAGGGAGAAGCGCTGGGGTAATGGAGAAAGTGACAAATGCAATAAGGACAGGGATGGGGCAAAAAGGGTAAGGCCATCAAGAAATGGAGGGTAATGAGTACCAATGCCCGTAGTCTGGGCAACAAGCTCCCTGAACTGGTGGCCTTGATGGAAGAGGGATGCCTGGATATTGTAGCAGTCACAGAAACATGGTACACAGAGAACCATGACTGGAATGTTAACATACCAGGGTACACAACCTACAGGAGAGACAGGGAGGGCAGAAGGGGGTGGGAGTAGCTGTCTATGTAAGGGAAGGCATAAAAGCAACTGAACAAAAGAGTAAACAGGGAGGAGAGGAGGCACTGTGGGTCACCTTAGAGGCTGGAAATGGCACCACAATCCGCACAGGGGTTGTATATAGACCCCCATGTCAGGGGGAGGGAATGGACAAGGATATGATAGAAGGCATACTTAGGATGGCAGAGAAAGGGGAGATACTGTTGATGGGGGACCTTAACATGCCAGATGTTAACTGGAGCACCTTTGAGACAGCCACATCCAAAAGCAGGGCCATTCTTGATGCCCTTCAGGTGGCATGCCTCAAACAGCTAGTTTTGGAACCCACTCATGAGGGAGCAATCTTAGACCTCATACTCTCAAATGGGGACAGTGAGAGGATCTCAGATCTAGAAGTGGGTAGCCATTTGGGAACAAGTGACCACCAAACAGTGTGGTTCACAATAAACTCTGCTACAGAGTCAAGCCATACAAAATGAGGGTTCTGGACTTCAGGAGGGCTGACTTTGGCAAGATGGGAGAGTGCCTTAGAAAAGCACTAGCAAACAGGCTAGAAGGAGGGGTGGAGCAACAATGGGCAAATATCAAAACTGCCATCACAGAGGCAACAAGCCTTTGTGTGAAGCAAATAAATCAAAATGAAAGAAAAAGCCACTATGGTTCTCAAAAGAGGTGGCAGTTAAGGTTAGGGAGAAAAAGATAGCATTTAGGAAGTATAAGGAAACACAGAAGGAGCAGGACAGAGAACTGTACCAGTTAAGGCAGAAGGAAGCAGGGAGGATAGTCAGAATAGCAAAGGCACAAACTGAGGAAAAGATAGCTAACTCGGTAAAGAAGGGGGATAAAACCTTTTATAGGTATATCAGGGAGCGTAGAAAGAAAAAGGGAGGGATAGTGAGGCTGAATAGAATGGATGGTGGGTGGGCAGAGAGTGACAGTGATAAAGCAGGGATACTGAATGAATACTTCTGTTCAGTATTCACAAAAGAGGAAGTGGGGGAGGTGCCTAATCAAATTAACAGAAGCACTCTGGAGAGGGGGGGTTGATCCCAGTACTTTCACAGAAGAAAGGGTTCTAAACTTCTAAAACTGAAGGTGGACAAAGCAATGGGGCCAGGTGGAATTCACCCCAGAATTGTAAAAGAATTAAGCAGAGAACTAGTGACACCACTGACTATGCTTTTTAACAAATTATGGGAGGATGGTGTGGTACCTGAGGACTGGAAGAAGGCGGATGTGATTCCCCTTCACAAAAGTGGGACCAAGATGGAGGCAGGAAACTACAGACCTGTCAGTTTGACCTCTGTGGTAGGGAAAGTGATGGAATCACTTCTGAAGGAAAGAATTGTTGAGTACCTAGAGGCCAGTGGGGCACAGGACCCAAGGCAGCATGGGTTCACAGTGGGAAGGTCATGTCAGATGAATCTAATTGATTTCTTTGACTGGGTGACCAAAGTAGTAGACCAGGGAGGGCTGTGGACATGGCCTACCTAGACTTTAGCAAGGCATTTGACACAGTCCCACACAAAAGATTAATAGTCAAATTAACCAGCCTGGGTAAAACATTGGCTGGACAACAGGACACAGAAGGTAATTGTAAATGGAGTCCACTCTGAAGAAAGAGGGGTTACTAGTGGGGTACCGCAAGGTTCAGTACTGGGTCCAGTCCTTTTTAATGTCTTTATAAGTGACATTGCAGAGGGACTCGAAGGAAAAGTATGCCTCTTTGCAGATGACACAAGGAGGCCTGGAAAGGATGAGAAGGAACTTGGCAAGGTTGGAGGAACGGTCAGAAGTATGGCAGCTTGGATTCAATGCAAAGAAGTGCAAAGTAATGCACCTGGGAAACAAAAACCCAGGGGAAGATTACACAATGGGGAGGGGAGGTAGTAACAACAACAAAAATGGAAAGAGACCTAGGGGTAATCATATCAGATGACCTTAAGGTTGGCAAGCAATGCGAGAAGGCGGTAGGGAGGGCTGGGGTGGTACTGGGATGTATAGGGAGAGGTATCACCAGCAGAAAACAGGAAGTTGTTATCCCCCTGTACAGACAGTTGGTGAGACCCCATCTGGAGTACTGCATCCAGTTCTGGAGACCCCATCTCCGCAAGGACAGTGACAGGATGGAGGCACTTCAGAGGAGGGCAACTAAAATGGTGTAGGGTCTGCAAGAGAAGCCATACGAGGAGAGACTAAAGGAGCTTAATATGTATAACCTTGAGGAAAGCAGGGAGAGGGGGGACATGATAGAAACGTTTAAGTACCTCAGTGGAATCAACAAAGTCCATGAGGGTAGCATCTTTCAGAAAAAGAGATGTGCAAGAACAAGGGGACACAATTTGAAGATAGAGGGGGGACGGCTCAGGGGCAATGTGAGGAAGTATTTTTTCACAGAGAGGGTGGTGGACGCATGGAACAGCCTTCCTGAGGAGGTTGTGAGGTCTAAAACTGGGGGAAAGTTCAAGAATGCATGGGACAGACACAAGGCAATTTTTGTGGGGGGTAGGAAGAAATAGGCTGTTGGTTAAATAGGATCTGCAGCTTATCCTCTAGGTGGGCAAATGGGCAGACTAGGTGGGTCAAGCGGTCCTTATCTGCCGTCAAAGTCTATGTTTCTATGTCTTGTTTGGATTGTACCTCAACTGACATGGAACCTTTGTAAAAGAGCCTTGGCTCAAAGGTACTTGTAATTCTAGATTCAAATAAAATAAAAATAAACTTGGAGCCAGTTGGCAAGAGTGAGCAAGATGACTTGGTGGCATCCAGTGGTGAGAACAGGAGAACCGTACTGTAGCAAAGAGAATCTTAGTTGTAAGGGACTCTATGATTATAGGGGTAGAGAAGATGTTGAGAAGAAAGGGGAAGGAGAGAGGGGTCTTTAGATGACTTTTAGGTGCATTGACCATCTGAGACATCAGTAGGATAGGAAGGAAGGTAGAAGGAGGGGAGGGAGAAATTGGAGTTCTGGTGCACTTGGGTACCTTTGGCAAACCAGCCTGCTGAGACAGTGAAACACAACTTTTGAAGTCTGGGGACAGATTAAAGAAACTCTCGGCTTCCCTGGCCTTTTCCAAAGTCCTCCCTGTGTGGGAGATGGGGAAGGGGAAAGGCAGCATGAGGAAAGAGACCATTGAGGAATGTTACAGCTGGTTGATGGGATGGTACCAAAAGGAAGGTTATCATTTTGTGGGAGGCTGGGGGGCCTCTGGGATAGGGGGCTCTTCAAGGGTCATGGCCTACACTTGAGGGGGGGGGGGCAATACCTTGGGCAGAAGTTTATTGTCTGCATTGGTAGATATTTAAATTGAGCAGTAGGGAAACAGAGGCCAGTGGATCTGCAGAGGATGGATGCCAAAAAGGGAATCTAGCACAGATTCCACCAGAAATGGAGGCTAACAGCAGTAAGATGGATGCAGCAAGGCAGGGGTCCAAAATAAGTTAAGTAAGGGTGATGATTGGGGGCTTACAATGCTAGTAAGGAGAAAAAAATCCGAAAACTAAGGAAGTAAAGGGAGAATAAAGGGAGCAGAGATGATAAAAGGGGGAACAGTATAGGCACAAGCTGCAAGGCAGTCTGCGTAAATACATATAGTCTACGGGACAAAATCAGTGAGCTGCAGGCAATGGTGGCAGATGTGGGGTGAGACCTCATAGTCATTACAAAAACATAGGCCACTGGGAATAGTGACTAGGATCTGGCAATACCAGGGTACACCATGTATAGGCAAGATAGTGGCAAGGAAAAAAGGAGGTGGAGTGCCCTTCATGTCAGAAAAGGCATAGAAGTGGTAGAGGATGGCTACATCAGAGGAGGGAATGGGGTAAGAGAACCCCTATGGGTACAGCTCACGACAGCATTGGATAAGAAACTGCACATAGGAATGGTCTACAGACCACCGGGACAGGGGGATGAAAGTGAAAGGGAACTAAGGGCAGAAATTGTGAAGGGGCCGCAGAATGGAGCATAGTGGTGGTGGGGTATCTCAGTCTACCAGACGTAGATTGGAACATTCAGCAGCTAAAAGCAAGACAAGTCAGGCCGTGCTAGATACATTGCAGGATTGCCGTCAAGGAACCCATAAGGCAGGCTGCCATTATTGACGTGGTGCTCACCAACTTCTATGTTATAAGCAGAGTGCAGGTCAGGAAAAAACTGGGTTCCAGTGACCATAATACCGTATGATTCTACTGGCCCTGGGTATGTTTACCCTTGTCAAATACTAAAATTCTGAATTTAAAATGACCAGACCTTTTTTTTTTTTTGCAAAATCTTTTTATTGAAACTTTTTGCATAAAAAACAACAACATACATTACACACAAGTCAGATTCATCAAATTATATACAAGGGTCCATTCCATTAAACAAGATATTATAAGAAAATCACGTCCTCTTCCTATAAATAAAACAGTTTATATAATGTAGCTTATGGTTTATATTATGGGCTCCTCAGACATACCAATCCAGCATAAGACAGGATAATACAGAATAGTACCTCTCGGACTCAGAGGGGTCATTTAGGAGGAGTGACCCCCCATGCTCTCACCTCTCCCAGGTCCCCTCCTGCCATCAGAACCGTCCCTCACACAGAATCTGATTCTTCTCAAGTGTTAGAGAGCAAAGGAAGGGCTCCCATGTCCTACAGAAATCTTCATCTCTCCCTTTCAATACGTGGGAGAGTCTTTCCATTGCTAGAGGCTATATGGACAGGTTCCACCATTGCTGAACAGTGGAGACAGCACCCGACACCCAGGTGTTCAAAATTCAGTGTCATGCCAGGATGACCAAATGAGCAAGTCATGGTTGTTAGCACCAAGAGCTTCAACTCATGGTTGAAGGAATGGTGTTGAGAAGAGGAGTTTGTCTTCATTGGGAACTGGGGATCAACCTGATGGGATCTGGCAATATAGAGGGGTGATGACCTGCCTCTGTCTGGGAGGAGAACTGCAGTTGTAAGTGGATAGTTGAAATTTTACTTTGATGAATATTTAAATTTGCTTGGGGGGGGCAAGAAAAAAGGAGGCATAACCCCTCCCAACTGAAACAGAGAGAAGGGAGGACTTAAGAGGAGGAAAATCCCTCAAAGTGCAAAATTAAAAAAAAAAAGAAAAGCATGTTAGAATACAAAGGGGATGAGAACAAGTTTTGTAAAAGAGAGGGGGGAGGAGGCAGGAAAAGGGGAGAAGCAGGCAGAGTGGGAATAAGGTGTGGAAGGCCGTATGTGCAACCGTAAGAAGTCTAGGAAACAACATTCTGGACCTAGAGGCTATTATGGCAGAGGCAGACCTGGATATTGAGGCCCTTAACCAGTCGTGGTGCACAGGAAACCATGACTGGGACATTGCCATACCAGATTATACTCAGTTCAGGAAGGATAGGGAGGAAGGGTGGTGCTGTGTGTAAGGGAGGGTAGCAAGGCAACAGAGACACAGGGAATCTGGTGTTGGGGGGGGCAGGGTGGAATAGAGAGGTGTGGGTCATCCTGGAGACAGAAATCAAAGCCACCATTCGCAATGGTGTGATCTACAGAACTTCAGCAGGGGGGAAGAAACTAGATGGGGCACTGGTGGAAGCCACTAGCACACTGGCAGAGAAGGGGGAGGTTCTGCTGGTTGGGGACTTTAATGTGCTTGATATAGATTGGAGCCTCTCAGCTGCAACTTCGGCTAGAAGCAGGGACATCCTAGACTCAGTGCAGGGGGTGTTTCTTAGGCAGCTAGTCGGAGAGCCCACTCATGATGGAGCAACACTGGACCCAACGCTCACAAACAGAGCAAGATGCCAAGGTGGGAGTCCACCTGGGTTCCAGCGATCCCCGTACAGTGTGGTTCAATATGAGGATGCCAGTGAAAGCAAATCACACAAGGACAAGGGTCCTGGAATTCAGGAGAACAGATTTTTTAAAAATGGGTGAATGCCTCAGAGACAACCTAGCAGGGGTTTGACCTCTGTCGGATAGAGGAACAATCAATCAGTCTTTATTTTACCAGGAGAAAACACCATTGAGATAACTCATTTACATGGTGGTCCTGGGGTACATAGATACACAGGATAACAACAGTACATACAAAGAATGCCGAACAATATTAACAGGTGGCCAAAATGTACTGGTATACATGGAAAATAAATGGCAACACAATAATATTAAAAACAACAGGAATCATCTATCATAGGCTATACAGACAATTAGCTGGCTAAGTGCTAATTGGTGATATAAAACAAAAGTAATCAACTAATAGATGGAGCAACATCAACGTGTTTGAAATGATAGAAACGAACAAGAGATGTGGTGGGCAGGAGGAGATGGCAAACCAGAGAGTAGAGGGGATGGGAGGCACAGTGCTAATGGGTGGAGAAAATGGTAGGTAAGAGCTGAAGGGGAGTGAGAAGGTAAAGCTTAGAAAGATAAAAGGGAGGGTGAGTGTTTGCTGTTGCTGGTCGCGTTAGCAGGGCAGGGTTAAGAAAAGCAGGTACAAATTTCCTTAAGGGAGTGACTCAGCCGGGTCTTAATAGTGGACAGCCCTGATTCTGGAGTTTTAGCACTTTGTAAGTTGTTCCAAAGGGCAGGAAGGGCATGGCTAATGGAGGTATCACCGAATCGCATTCTGAATCTGGAAGTGACAAGCAGTGGATAGGAGTATCATAGGAGCAAGTAAGGACCCTCGGAGAAGGTAAAGAGGCCTGATGTATTTGGGAAGCTTGTTAGTGAGGGCCCTGAAAGTCCAAAGAGCGGCATTTTTTAATCTTCTCATTTTCAGTGATTGCCATCTAATTTGGGCATGTAGGGCACAATAGTGCATGTTGTAGGGGGTGTTAGTAATGAAATGGATGGCCCTGTGGTGTAGGGTATCCAGCTTAGCCAGTGAAGCCAAAGTGCAATGACCGTGTAAGAAGTCTGCATAATCTAACAGCGGGAGAAAGTTAGATTGTACTAGTCTTATTTTAGCTTTGCAGTTTAGGAGGAGCTTGATGTGATAGAAGATGCCTAATCTTTGTTTTAGTGTTTTGGACAGTTCTTCTAGGTGAACAGCAAAAGAGAGCTTGCTGTCAAGCCATAACCCCATGTATTTAAACTTACCCACTATTTCATGACTCCCCTAGCAACATTCGGATCTGGAGAGGAGTGTTCTGCGGTGGAGATGGTCCCTGCGCAGGCATGAGATGAAAGAAGCATGGCTTTGGTCTTTTTGCATTGAGAAGCAGCTTTAGGCGAAGGAGGTTGTGTTGAAGAATGTCAAAGTCATGTTGTAAATCCATACACGCAATTTCAAGTGACTGTCTGGCAACATAGAGCACAGTGTCATCTGCGAAGAGGTGGACACTGGCTGCGTTAAGTCTGGAATTAATGTCATTTATGTAAATGGAAAGAAGTAATGGCCCCAGTATCGAGCCCTGCGGGACACCTCTCTGCAAAACCTTTGGTGGGGGGGAGTGGCACCCTGTGACTTTACTTGTTGATGCCTGCCAACAAGGTAGCTATGGAACCATTTTACCCAGAGATCGTCAAGCCCTGTGTTGGGTAGCATGGCCAGAAGAATGTCGTGGTCTACCGTGTCAAATGCCTTACTCAGGACTTCTAGTTGGGCTTCCAAGCAGCATGGTGGTGTAAAGCAGAGCTCCGCTACACCCCACACTAATCTTCCCGATTTGACACTTTCAGTGACAAACAATTTAAAATAAACAAGAACTAGATATTGGGGACATACATAAGGAGCATTGCAAAGAAGAAAAATATAAGAAATTGAACAACTACAGGCAGCAGTGAGCAGAATTAAATCGAGCAGCAATGTCGGCCCAGGAGCCCTCCGACTCAGAACACTCTCAAGCACCACCAGAATGGCAGGACCAAACGATCACACCAAATAATAAAGCGAGAAACAAACGCATAAAGTTCGATACTATATACAAGAAGCTATTATCATTTCGTGTCGAAATTAAAGATCTTTACGGAGAGCTTCACAGAGATGTAGTGAGCCTGGAGCAACGAGCTGATGCTTCGGAGAGACAGATAACAGCAGTGGAGAACAGAGTAGACGACACGGAGAATACAAATCAACTCTTACAAGATCAATGTGTACAATTGCAAGAAAAATAAGAAGATATGGATAAGGGAGGCAGTATAGCGCAGTGGTTTAAGGCTCTGAGCAGCAAATCTGGTGACATCCAGCAGACCAGACCTGGGTTTGAATCCCACAGCTTCCACTTGCATACTGTGTGACCCTGAGCAAGTCACTTAACTTCCCTGTGCTCCCAGGTTGCACTTGTGAAAAAGCTTTCAGCTTAATGTGTCTCACCTGGTTAAACAAATAAATAAATAAATAAAAATAAAAAAGAATAGAGCTCACAGAAAGAACCTAAGATTATATTGCATCTCTGAAGGCTCAGAAGGTCAAGACATTACTGAGTTTACTATTGCTTTGCTCAAAACAACTCTTGAATTGCCCTCAGATATTCAATTAGCTTTAGAGAGAGTTCATTGTGCGCTGGGCCCATGGCCTACAGATCCGAATGCTAGGCCTCGATCTATTATTATGCGCTTTCTTAGCTATGCAGTCAAGGAGACAGTATTAACAGCAGCATGGCGAAAGGGCAAGGTCTTTTACGGGCAAACTCGTTTCTGTGTTGATAACGACTACGCTCCACAAACTAAACATAATCGCAGAGCATATGCTGACACTTTGCCAGCTTTGAAGGAGGCAGCCATTAGATTCACAACACCGTACCCAGCTAGACTTGTGGTGCAACTTTCATCGGGAAGGAAGGAATTTCATACTGTGGAGGAGGCCAGAGAGGAGCTCCTTAAAGCGGGCATTCAAATTAAAACAAAATCCACACTAGGATTACAGAAAACTGACCCACCGCGCTGGCATACAGTGAATCCGGGCAGAACACAAAATGGCAGAGAAGTAACAAAGAGGGGAAACATTTCTAATGGTTTGGCAGCTTTTCGCCGATCGGCAAGGGGAAAATCCTGACTGACAGAAGCTGAAGCTTGGCTTGTGATTTCTCGATGGCCCTCTGGCTAGAGGACCCTGAAAGCTCATGACTGAGGAGGGACTGGGCATTCAGTTGTCTGAACTGGGATCTTTATAAGATGATGACTCTCTCACACAATGTTGGACAGAGAAAAGGAACGCTTAATAACTTTACCTGAAGAAAATTTTGCTATAACAAAGAAACATGTAAAACATTTGGTTTAGCTGTTTGAACTGGACCTGACGATTGCTTTGAAGGTGGCAATGGATATAACTTTAAAGAGCAGATTATAGTGCTCTGCTTGATTTGCTCTAGGGATAAACTGATATAAGGCTCTGAGAAAAGTTGCCCTAGTTGTATACTACAGAATTTATTTAATTATAAAATAAAGAATTTACATTATGGGGGAGAAGGAGGGAGCATCTCCAGACGTCACAGGAAGCCATTTCAAACCAAAGACAGACAGGCAGGTATTTGAGTTAACATTTGATTTTTATTTAGCTTGTCTGCATATTTCTCTTATTTTCCATTTGGGAGCAGGATATCCCCAGGAGGCCTGGCATTTGGTGCTACCTAGATATCCTCTGGTGACCCCAGACTATCAGGAGGCACATTTAAGGAGTATTTTTTTAAACTCCCCTACCTTGGAAGTCAATTTTATTTGGAATACAGTGTATGTACATAGTTTTCAAGACAAAGGTCAGACATATACTGATCATTTGTTTCAGATTTCAAAAGGTTTGATAAGATCGCAGCAGGAGATGTTTAAGAATAATTTAGATGGGAAATGCATGGAATGTTTCAAGAAAAGTGATGATCTGAAGGATGGCTCTGGGGGGGAACATCAGTATGGTGATCCCCCGGGAATTAGATTATTAAGACGGGGACAACAGGAAAGAATATGTTTCTATAAGGGAATAAGCTGGCTACTCAGATAGTAAAAGCATTCTCGCTTAATATAAATGGGCTTAACAGCCCCATTAAAAGGGCCAGACTGTTCCAATACATCAAGAAACACCCCAGTGATTTTTATTATCTCCAGGAAACACATTTAACAGACACCGAGCATGCAAAATTGAATGGGGGGGCAGGTTTTTGGTATATACGTCATCCTTTCCTAAAGGGAAACGGCGAGGAGTAGCCATTTTAATACCTAGGACCTCTCCTTTTCATTTAGAAACACAGTGCGTAGATTCAGAGGGAAGGTATGTAATCTTAAAAGGTACCCTTTATGGGTCAAAGGTCATGTTAGTGAACGTGTATTTTCCCCCTCTTACATCTGTTTGTCTTTTTAAAAGATTTTTTACAAAGCTCCTAGACACTATGCACGGATGTCTTATTATAGGGGGAGATATCAATTTAACTTTGACACCTCAGTTGGCCTCCTCTGCACCTTCCAAATATAGGCTAACTTCAGCTCAAAGATTATTTGTCTCTCAACTTGGAGCATTGGGTCTAATCGACGTATGGAGACATTTTTATCCTCTTTCTGGGGGATATACATTTTTCTCCCCTAGACACAACTCTTACTCAAGACTGGACTACTTTTTTATTTCAAAAGAACATTTGGACTGCTTACAGGATTTAACTATAGGACATAGATTTCTTTTTGATCATTCTTCCCTGTTTTTGAGGCTAGATTTTAAAATACCAAGGAAATCCACTGGGTGGTGCTTGAATACATCTTTTCTTAAGGATAAGGCTTTTAGGGACAGCTTTAACTTAAAAATAGCTCAGGTTATTGCAGAGAATTCATCCCAGGAGACATCCAACACAACAGTTTGGGATACTGTGAAGGTTGTGATCAGGGGGGAGATAATTGTGTATTCAGCATACAAGAAGAGATATTGGGAAACACGATATGGTAAACTACATGGGAAACTAAGAGAAATGCAAACAAAGTTTATACCTATTACCACAGAGGCCCAAACCCAGATTAATCAGATGAAGGCTGAGCTCCAGAAACTTTTAGACGAAAAAACACAACAGGCGCTATTTTACTTGAAAACATATAGTTATGAGGGAGGGCCAAAAGGGGCGAGAAATTTAGCCCGGAGGCTTAGGGGTCATAGGACAGCCACAATCATAACACATTTAGTGGATCCGGAGAGAAAAACAAGAGCTCTTAACTCACAGCAGATACTGCAACTGTTCCAGAAATATTATAGGCAGCTATATGAGAAACCACAAGGTCCAGAATTTAACAAAGTTGAAGATTTTTTTTACCCGCTTACATTAAGAAAGCTAACTAAGGAAATGGAAACCAGATTAAAAGCCCCTATCAGATCAGAGGAAGTCAGATGTGCCATAAAAGAAAGTAAATCATTAAAAACCCCTGGCCCAGACGGATTTCCGTCTGAGTGGTACAAGACTTTTAGTAAACAACTGACTCCTTTGCTACTAAACACCTTTTTAGAAATTCAACAGGAGGGTTCCCCTCCTCCATCATGGGATTACACCAATATTTCACCTATCTTAAAGGTAGGCAAACCAGCAGATTTAACTACCTCATATAGGCCAATATCCATATTAAACATGGACTACAAGTTATTTATGTCCATATGGGCACATAGACTAGAGGAAATGTTACCATATCTGATTAATTCAGATCAGTCTGGGTTCATTCGCACCAGAGAAACTACAGATAATATACACAGAATGATCCATTTGTTGGACCATTTAAATGAGAGACAGATACAGGCAGTGTTGCTCAGCCTTGACGCAGACAAGGGTTTTGATCGTGTCAGTTGGCCTTTTTTATGGGAAACTTTACGCAAGTTTGGATTCCCTGGGGAATTCTCTAGCATGATACAGACAATTTATGCCTCTCCGAAGGCATATGTTAAAGTGAATGGACAGTTATCTTCAATGTTACAGCTGGGAAGAGGAACTAGGCAAGGCTACCCACTTTCCCCCTTACTGTTTGCCATATACATTGAGCCATTGGCTGAAGCCATAAGGCAACATCCTAATATTCAGGGGTCTCTTTAGGAGGGAGGAATTTTACCATATCATTATATGCAGATGACGTATTACTAACACTCCTAGAACCTGAAAAGTCCATTCCTGCTACCCCAAAAGTGATAGTTTTCAGAAATAGCCGGATACAAAATAAATATACAAAAAACAGAGTTATTATCTTTAAATTTCACCCCTCGCAGTCTCTGAAGAACCAGATCCCTCTGAAATGGAGAAATAATAAGATTAAATATTTGGGTGTAAATATTCCCTAGAAACTGGAACATTTGGAACTGTTTAATTTAGAGCCCTTATCGATAGAGATAGAGAATTTAGTTGGGAATTGGACACGCCAGGTATTATCTTTTTCAGCTAGAATACAAGCTATTCGGATGACCTTGTTTCCTAAGATACATTATTTCCAGACTTTACCGATTATTCCATCACGATTCTACTTCGCATCCTGGGCTAGAATTTTTTCGAGGTTTGTATGGGCTGGGCAGCAGCCAAGGGTCAGATGGTCTCTGTTACAGCTACCAGTGGCAAAGGGGGGTTGTAGTCTTCCAAACCTTAGAGATTACCATAAGGCAGTAACATGTAAAATAGTGATGACATGGCTGAACTCTCAGGTAGAGAAACCATGGAAATATATTGAATTTATACTAAATGACCTTGTAAACATTATCCCTATTATATTTGCACCCCCCAAATTCTTATCCACAGTTACAAAACTTCACATTTGGAACCTGTTATACGTTAAAGGCTTGGTATGAGCTAATGGCGTCTACTACATTAGCTGAGGTTTTTGGTTATTTTAAACTAATCGGTACAGAAAGTGTATCTTTGGATATGGGTGCTGTTTGGGTCCATCAAGAATGGCAGAAAAAAGGTTTGCTTTTGTTATATCAATATCTGGATGTAAATGGAGTACTGCCTTTTGCCACACTACAGGCAAAATATAAATTCCCCCATACACAACATTATAGATATTTACAGATTCAGACATTTATACAGAAATAATTAGCATTAAATACTCTGCCCCCTCTAATACCTATGTTGATGTCCCTTTTAAGAGACACTATAAAAGGCAGGGAACAAATTAATTTAATTGGACAAATATATAAAGCAATAAGAGACTTTTGGAAGGAATCCACTGAGGATAGCTTGGGGAGATGGAATAGAGAATTAGGGACTCAGATAACTTATGAGAAATGGTTGGAACCTATTCCTCATTCGATGAGAGTATCGCAGTCATCATACTGGTCAGAATATATATGGAAATGTCGTAGTAGATATTTTTAAACCCCTGACAAAATTGCTAAATTTGTATCTGCGAGGCATGGCCTCTGTTGGAAAGAGTGTGGAGAAAAAATGGCAAATATAACACATATTTTTTGTGCCTGTCCGAAAGTTACCCAGTACTGGTTAGATATAGAAAAGAGCATACAGAATATTGTGGGACCAGAAATTCAATTAACCAGTCAGATGATTCTGCTTTATATTGGGGAAGATGGAAAAGTTCCACCAAGTAGAAGTAAGTTATACATGTACTTGAGAGCAGCTAAAAAGGTTATAACTCACCTATGGCGAACAGCTAAAGTACCCACCCTCTCTCATTGGCATTCATTGATGATTGAGATATATTATCTAGAGCAGGGGTTCTCAAATGGTGAGGCCAGCCTCCCTGGGGAGGCTCCAACCTGTTCCAGGGGAGGCTCAAGCAAGTCTGAAAATGTACTGTATTTAAATTGTGAGTTTTATGTATTTTGTGTGAAGAGATGAAGCAAACTGAAAGACAATAATAGTAGGTGAATTTTATGTATTTATTTACTAATAGGTGACAAGGGAAGGTGAATGAGCCAAGGCTCATTTCAGGTGTACCCGGGGAAGGGTGGGTGAATACATCAAAGGTAACTGCAAAACAATCAAGAAACACACAATGAACAATAGTGCAAACAAAAATGAACAATAAACTAATAATGAGTGCTGGTAATTGATCAATTTGTAGACTGATGGCAGAATAGCCCAAATACAAGGGTTGAGCATAGAAGTGCTAAGAGCAATAGCAGGAAGGAGGAAAGTAACCCCCAAGAAGTTGCTTAGGAGCAGGGAAGGAGGGGGGAGGCAAAGTATGTAGGAAGGTTATTTCATATAGAAAGCAAACAGAGAAAGTAGTCTCTCCCATGAAGGTACTGCAACAAAGGGTAACAATGGTTCAAGAATGAAAATAGCGGAGCAAGTAGGGTGGCCTGTGGGGGTTACAATAAGCTGAATAATATTTGTTTATTTTATTTATTTGTTATTCAGATAACACCTTTGAGCACAGGAGCTCTTTTTCAAAGGTTCCACATCAGTATAAGACAAAGAACTGATGAAAGAACTGAATGTGAACCAAGTACTGAAAGGAGTTTCAATTTATTCATGATGTACTGCGCAAAGTACAGTATGTTATTTTTCTTTGGGGAGGACCAAGATTATTTCAGTTTTTGGGGGAGGCTCAAAATCTTTTCCATGGATTTGGGGAGGCTCACTGTGACAAAGTCTAAGAACTATTGATCTAGAGAAAATAGTAGCTTCTAGAGCTGGAAGGATGTCGCAAGTTGAGCTCCAATGGAGGCCATGGGTTTTCTATATCTCGCCTCTGGATGAAGCATTTGTTCCCTGATAGAGCTATATGAAAGTAACCAATTTTTGTAGGATATGAATTTTAATCTAGTGTCATTTGATATATAACAGAATGATGTTGTAGAAACATGAATTGCCATCCTGAAGAACATTCCACGTATTGTAAGACAAAAAGCAATACTGTATAGATGAACTCCTGCTATCGTATATATAACTATACAAAAAAACAATAAAAAATAAAGAATATTAAAAAAAAAAAAAAAATGCCTTACTCAGGTCCAGGAATAAGGCACTGACATGTTTTTTAGCATCCAGTGCAACTTGCCAGTCATTTGTCACTTTTGCCAGTGCGGAGGTAGTACTGTGGTTTAGCCTGACATATGTGATTCAAGGAACTCCCTAAGCTGGATGTTAACTTTCTCAAGGAGTTTAGATAAGATCAGTAATAGGGATATGGGTCGATAATTGTTGAGGTCACACAGATTGCCAGCTTTAAAGAATGGAATGACATGCACTATTTTCTATTGCTGGGAAAGGGCACCTTGGGAGAGGGACAGGTTAAAGAGGTAGGTGATGGGGTGGTCTGTAGGCAGTAGCCCAACTTTAAAAGGAAGGGTTCAATTTGGTCTGTGCCAGTGCTTTTTGTTTTGTATCCAGGGCCAGAAGAAGGTCTTCGACCTATTTGAATGAGACTGAGCTAAAAGAAAATTTGCTAGGACACCTGCGGGGTGGAGGGTAGGGAAGAGCAGGCAGAGCCATCCAGTTGGTAGAGTAATTTACGTGCGGGAGAGGTGTCAAAAGCTAACCCAGCGGTAGCAAAATGGTTGTTTAGCTGGGCTAGTATGTCATGTTCATTGGTTATGGTTATGCTTTCGCAAACTATTTTGGTGGGTAGAGATGAGTCATGACTATGACTATATCCTTCAAAATCTGCCAGAACTTGGTGGCATTGTTTTTGGATGTCTCTAGGACTGACTGAAATGATTAGCCTTATAAGTTTGGTGCAATAGTTTCTGGATGCTATAAAGGACGCCCCAATTGGCAGGCAGTTTAGTTAGAGGAGCAGTGGGCTAAGTTAAGGAAAGGCACAGTGAAAGCAGCAAACCTCTGCGCAAAGAAAGGAAGCAAAATCGGGAGAAAAAAAAAGAGACCGGTATGGTTCTCAAAGGATGTGGTGGAAAAGGTAAAGGCTTAAAGGATAGCATTCAGGAGGTATAAAATGACACAGAGGAAAGAGGAGAGGGAGGTATATCAGGAGAAGCAGAGGGAAGAAGGGAAAGTGGTAAGAAGGGCAAAGGTGCAAAGTGAAGAAAGAATAGCTGAAGGGGTAACTAAAAGGGACAAGACCTTTTTTAGGTACATAAGAAGATAGAGGAAGATGAGGGGAGGGATTGTGATATTAAAAATGACGGGGGGGGGATGCTGTGCAGAGGAGGTCAAGAAAAAGCGGATATCCTGAGCAAGTACTTTTGTTCAGTCTTCACAGAGGAAGGGGAAAGGGATGGGCCACATAAAGCAGCAGGAGTACTGTGGGAAGGGAGGTAGACCAAGTCCAATTACAAAGGTGAGAGTCCTGAAGGGGGCTAACAAATCTGAATGTAGACAGAGCTATGAGGCTAGAGAAGATACAGTCAAGGGTATTTAGTGAACTCAGGGAGGTACTGGCTGCACCTCTGACAGCCCTGCTCAGCAACTCACTAGATAGAAACAAGAGTGGTTCCAAGGGATTGGAGGAAGTCAGATATAGTCCTGCATTGTAAAGGCAGTAGCAAGAAGCTGGCTGGCAACTATAGGCCAGTCAGTCTGACATCAGTAGTGGGAAGTTAATGGAGTCACTGCTGAAGGAAAGGATTGTGGAGTATCTTGGAGTGTGGAGTGGAAAGGATGAGAAGGGACTTGGCAAGGTTAGAGGACTGGTCAAATGTATGGCAGCTTAGATTCAATGCTAAGAAGTGCAAGGTAATGCACCTGGGAAACAAAAACCCAAGGGAAGAGTACACAATGGGGGGTGAGATACTAACAACAACAGAAATGGAAAGGGACCTGGGGGTAGTCATATCAGATGACCTAAAGGTGGGCAAGCAATGTGAGAGGGCAGCAAGGAGGGCTGGGGGGATACTGGGATGCATAGGGAGAGGCATCACTAGTAGAAAACAGGAAGTTATTATCCTCTGTACAGACAGCTAGTGAGACCCCATCTGAGTACTGCGTGCAGTTCTGGAGACCCAATCTCCGAAAGACATAGACAGGATGGAAGCTGTCCAGAGGAGGGCATCTAAAATGGTGCAGGGTCTGCACTGGAAGACATATGAAGAGAGACTTAAGGAGCTTAATATTTATAGCCTGAGGAAAGGAGGGAGAGGGGGACATGATAGAAACTTTCAAGTACCTCAAGGGAATCAACAAAGTCCAAGAGGGTAGCATCTTTCAAAAAAAGAGGTGTGCAAGAACAAGGGGGCACAATTTGAAGATAGAAGGGGCGGCTCAGAGGTAATTTAAGGAAGTATTTTTTCACACAGAGGGTTGTGGATGTATGGAACGGCCTTCCAGAGGAGGTTGTGGAGTCAAAAACAGTGGTGGAATTCAAGCATGCATGGGACAGTCATAAGGCAATTATGGGGGGGTAGGAAGAAGTAGGCTGCTGGTTAACTAGGATCTGCAGCTTATCCATCAGGTAGGGAAATGGGCAGACTGGGTGGGCCAAGCGGTCCTTATCTGCTGTCAAATTCTGTGTTTCTATGTTTCTATCTTTAATCCAGTGGTTTACAGGACCTGAAGCAGCATGGATTCACAGGGGTGGGGGTCTTGTCAGACAAAACTGATAGACTTCTTTGACTGGGTGACCAAGAAAATAGATCAAGGCGGGGTAGTGGATGTGGCCTACTTAGATTTTAGTAATTTATTTGACACTGTACCAAATAGGAGACTCATAAGGAAATTGGGCAGCTTAGGGGTGGCTCTGATGGTAGTAAACAGGGTGAGAAATTTGGTTAATGGATAGGTGACAGAGGGTAGGGATAAACGGATATCACTACGGGGACTGGAGGGTGACCAGCAGGGTGCCGCTGGGCTCAGTAATGGGTCCAGTCCTCTTTTTAATGTCTTTGTAAGTGACATTGCAGATAAATTGGAAGGAAAGGTATGCCTCTTTGCAGGTGACACCAAAATCGGCAATAGGGTAGAGACTGCAGAGGGGGTGAAAAGAATGTGCGGAGACCTGAGAAGACTTGAGGACTGTTCAAGGGCACAGCAGGTGGGTTTTAATGTGAACAAAATGCAAAATCACCTAGGTCACAGAAACCCAGAGGTGGAGTACAAAATTGGAGAAAAGGTATTGATGGTCACCAAACTGGAAAAGGACCAATTGGTAATTATATCTTATGATCTCAAGGTGGTGGGACAGTGCAGCAAGGCAGTGAGTAGGGCCAGTGGAATGTTGGTGTGCATAGGGAGGGATATCGCCAGCAGAAAGAGGGGAGGTGGTGTTGCCAATGTGTAGATCGCTGGTGAAACCCTGCCTGGAGTACTGTGTTTAGTTCTGGAGGCCATATTTCAAGAGGGACATAGACAAAGTGGAGGCTGTCCACAGGAGGCAACTAAAATGATGCAGGGGCTTCATCAAAAGTTCTATGAGGAGAGGCTGAAGGACCTCAAGATGTACCACCTGGAAGAGAGAGGGAACTTGACAGAGACTTATAAATACCTCATAGGGTCAAAGGTATGAGGGGAGTATTTTTCAGAGGAAGATATGCACAAGAATAAGGTGACGTGCAAGGTAGCTGGAAAGGGGAAGTTTTAGGAGAGATATGAGGAAGTACTTTTTTACGGAGATAGTTGTGGATGCTGGAACAGTCTTCCAGCAGAAGTAGTGAGGGCAAAAACAGTGGTGGGCCTTAAGCATGCAAAGGATAAGCACAATGTAATCTTAGTTGGGAAGCAAAGGGGTGTGGGGGATGGAGCCAGAGATCAGGTAGGGTCTGCGGCGTCAGGATAGGATAAGCAAGGGGGGGAAAAGATGGGCAGACTGGGTGGGCAAAGCTTATGTTTCTGTTTCATAGTCAAGTTCTGCTCTAATCCCACTGGTCCAAACCCTATGATTCCTTATTCAGAAGATACAAAGACCCCTGGACCTTGTACCTATTAATGCAAATGCTTCAACTCCTTTGTCCCCTGGGCTTTGGCCCCGGGGCCTTGGACCTATTGATACAAATGTTTCAACTCATTTTTCCCCCTGGGACTTGGCCCCTGGACCTTGGACCTAGGACCTATTCATAAAAATGATTCAACTCCCTTTTCACCCTGGGTCTTGGCCCTCTAAAGGACCATGGAAGAAACCAACCCTTCCAGAAGGGGAATGGCATATGGTCTGTCACTTCACTTTGGGGAATAAAACACCATGCTGGATAAAACTAGACTTTTTTACTCTGTGTACATGATCACCACCTTGATCAGGAAGGCCAATATGAATGAAAATGTAATGCCCAGAAATGCATATGCACCTTCTCACTGGATCTCCTTCAGGAGTATTTGAAGAGTTTTGGACACATATAGTAGTCAGCCTCAGCAGACTCAAGAACTATTTCGGTATCCTTAGCTGGAGAGTCCTCACAGCTGTCCTAAATTCTCATCATCAGTGCTGGATGCAGAGCCAGTACTGGACTCTAAAGTCTCTGGGCTCAGCTCTGAAAGTCTCCACAACTTAGGCCCCAAGAAAAGCTCTGGAGTTGCCCCTAGACTAAGTTAGATGTTTGGGCCACATTGGAGACAAGAGTCTTCTGGGAAGCAGAATAGGTGCTGGCAAAGAGCAGGTAATGGAGCTGGTAATACCCCCAAGAGGGATGGGGGATGTTACACTTGTAAGCAGCAATTTGGAGATGTGCCAAGGCCTCTGAGGCCCTTAAATCAGCAGGATACATTAAACAGGTTCAGTCTGACCTAGAATAATGAACTACACCTCAGTAACATCCTAAACTGTAGGGCACAAAGGAGTCTTCTCTCAGTACATATTTAATTTACTGTTCCACCAGGACTCCACATATGGATTAAGGTACCAAGATAACCCCATGCTTAACATTCAAAGAATCAAAATAAACACAGGCGAAAGGTTGTTCTCCCATCTAGTCCCCCACTCCTGGAACTCACAACCAAAGACTCAAAAATATTGGAGCATGTTTGCAAAACAATTTACTGACTCATGCAGCGTATCCTACAACTGTACTAAGTAATGCTAGTTAAGATTCCCTACTGTGAAGTAACATGCCTCACACTGTTATGTGCATGTACTGCATCTCGGCACAGGGTGATTCTGTCATGGATGAAACCGGGCAACACAGATACAGTGCACACAAAATGGCGTGCGCCAAAACAAGGTCAGAACAAAACACCGACCATAACATGAAGAACGCATGCCATTGGAAAAACACTGATATCTCTGTTTTCTGCGGAGGGCTCTTTCCACCACCCCCAATGTGGGGGGCTTCACCCCCCATACTCCCAGAATAAATCTAACTAATTCCGATGGGGTGTGGACTTAGGAGAAGGGGCGAAACACTGGAACGGTGAGAACATTTTTTAAATAAAAACAAAAGGTCATGACACAATGGGACCTAGCAGGAACTGAACCATGGTCCCAGGTCCCATACGTCGCCAGGTGTTGGTGCCCTAGGCACTCCACCACAGGAGCATCTCGACCAGGCATGCCCCGGCAACATACTTCATACTCCCCCTAGTGACCGTACAGCGACAGGGGTAGCGATTCTCACCATATGCTCAAACACTCCTGTCACTGTAAAAACATTTGTGCTTTCTACAGCACTGTTACTTTTGCACGGTTTAGTCTACAACATATTCACCCAGTTCCCTGTATCCCTAATCTGTAAATAATGCAACTCAGCCTACTCCAGCTGTTGTCTGTGCTGACCCTCACAGCACAGTGTTGCTTTGAGCAAGACTGCAGTCTCAAGGAAAGGCTCAATGAAGAGCTTGAACTAGTCAGTGGCCCACAAGATATAGGGGATGCTGATTGTAATACATAGGTCATCCTATCTGTCATAGAGACATGGCTCACCCCAAGGACACCCAATACAGACATCAAGCTAAATGGATGTAACTTCTTTAAGTTGGACAGATTTGGCAAACGTGGCGATGGATGTGTAGTATATGTCAAAGAGCACCTCCAAGGCCATGTCCTCCCTCCCTCCTATAAAATCAGGAGGCAACGTTCAAATTCTACCTGTCAAAATGATCCTGTGGGCTCACGGTAAGACCATCACAATAATCTCCACTTATATCCCGCCAAAAGAGCAGGCAGCAGGCTTTAACGCTCTCATTGAATACCTAGCTGGACACCATCTAAATACAGAACTAGTAGTAGTGAGCGACATTAATATAAACTGGCAGTCCCCAGATGCAGCCCCTTACAGAGATGCCATCAATGCCTTAAACATCACCCAACTTGTAAAAACTCCAACTCGGACAAATTATTGCACTGGTTCCTGACCAACCACCCTGAAGGAGTCCTCAAAACAGTCGTCCTCCCTGACACCATCAGCGACCACTCCCCCATCCTCTGCACATGGTCAAACAAGTCCCCAAAAATCCCAGCTAAAAAATAACCACCCGAATCCTGAGAAGAGGGCAGCTACGACCCTTCAAAATGCACCTCAACAAGATCGACTGGTCCCCCATCTACTCTATAACTGACTGATAAGGCATTACAATACTTTATTACCGTATTTAACTTGGTATGTGATACCTTCGCACCTATCGCCCCTGCAAAAGTCAGAGGTGCCTACAAAACGTGGACAACCCTCATTGACCTAATGCATGTCAGAGACAACCTCTGGCAAGTAGCAAATAGCACAGGAAAACAAACTGACCTCCAAAACTGCCGCTCGTCGCATAACAAATGCACACAGGCAATTCAACAGGCCAAATCCCACTACTTTAGAACCCAACTTGACAACTCCTGGGGGACAGCTGCAAGTTCTGGGCTAATATAAAAACACTTACAGGGTGTCCAAATAGATACACTCCTGATCTACGTAACCTGAACAGGAATATAATCCAGGACACCACAACTATTGCAAACACCTTCAATAGGGCCTTCACAGACCTTAGTGAAGTGCTCCTGCCAAGCTTCCTCAAAATTGACAGTAAATCCCAGAGTACAACATCAACAACCCCTACCACTACCCATGCTCCCGGAGCCCCACCATTCTATCTTATGGTCATCAAAACCTCCGAAGCCCAAAAATATCTCCTGCCAGTGCTACGTAAATCCAGGCATAGTAATGATGGCCTAGACCTGAAACTGCTTACTCTGTCCTTGGATGAGGTTCTGCCCCCCCTACCACGAATCATCAACCTTTCCCTTATCACTGGGCAGTTCCCTAAACAATGGAAGGAGGCAGTCGTGACACCAGTCTTTAAAAGTGGCGATAAAACCGTCCATACTAACTATCAACCAATCTCAATCCTGCCTCCAATCTCCAAAGCCTTGGAAAGGGTAGTATACAGCCAGCTAGTTGACCACCTCGATAAATATCAAATTCAGTGCAAAGAACAACATGGATTTCGAATGATGCATAGCACCACGACAGCCCTTGTTGAATTCACTGGACATACACATGAGTTGCTGGATCGAGGGCACTTAGTGGGAGCTACCTTCATAGACCTTTACTGAGGCTTTCGATACAGTGAATCATGAACTTCTACTAGCCCAATTTCGAGAGGCCTCAGTTTCCTCCACCTCCCTAAGCTGGTTCCGAAGCTGTCCTGCAGACCGGGTCCAACAGGTTAAAATTGGCAATACTCTCTCTGACAAACAAAATGTTAGGATAGGAGTCCCCCAAGGGTCCCTACTTTGTCCTCTGCTGTTCAGTCTCTTTCTGAACAATCTCCCAAAAGATTGCCCTGGAAAAATCCTGTTGTATGCAGATGATGCTGTCCTCTACACTAGCCACCCTAATCTCATCTCCCTTGAACAAAGTCTACAGAGCAATTTCAGTCTTGTAGAGAACTGGTTTACCAACGCACGACTGCTGCTCAATTATAAAAAAAAACTAAAACCATGCTTTTCACCTCCCCTCACCACAAGTATAAATCAGCCCTACTTTCTATCAGCAGTAAACAAAATGGAACCCTTGAAATGGTGCATAAATTCAAATACCTCGGGGTAATCCTAGAGAGCACGTTGTCTTACACTCTGCATATTGATTATGCCACTATAAATGCTTGAATGAAAATCGGGCAACTGTATCGGCACAGTCATTACCATACTCTCTCTACCCGCAAACTAGCTGTATCCAGTTCAGTCCACTCAGTGATCGATTATGGCCTAGTGGTCTACAGTGCAGCAACTGACTCAACCCTAAAAGAAATAGCCACTGCCCTTAACAAATCCTGTCACCTAGTCCTGGGGGCTCTGCTGCAAACCCACACCTGTGATCTCTGCAGACTCACAGGCAGGCTGAACCTTGAGAACTGTATCCAGTACCATCACTGTCTCATGGCCAAAAACAAAACACTGGGACTTACTCCGCCAGGAGTAAGCTCCATGATAGAACAAATAGTCCCCTTCAGGCTAACGAGAGAATCACACAAGACTCCTTTCAAAGTCCCATTCCATCGAACAGCACAAGGGCAGCGATCTTTTGGCTACCATGTGCCTAAATGGCTAAACTCACTCCCGGCTGACCTCCAAACTGAATCCAAACTAGGACCATTCAAGCTATGTCTCCGTTCCCACCTCATAGACCAAACTACATGCCGCTGCTCCCACAACCGATAAGATTGCTGATCAGCTGCTACCTGCTCTTGGGCCTGGGCTCCTCCGAATCCAGGCCTCTTCCCCTCCTCTCAACTGACAAAGGGAAACTTATCTCTCCCATTTCCCTGCCTTGGTTCCCACCCCCCACGCACCCCTCTCTACCCCTGCACTTCTCTTTTCATCTTTTACCTACCCATGTCTTTCCTTTCCAATATGTATGCCATCCAGTTTTAAATTTTGTTAATGCTAAATGTCTGACTGTATTAAATCCGACCTGATCTTTGTATCCTTACCCTATGTCTGAATATGTATAGCCTGTATTGTACCCATTGTGAAATGGAACTTTGACTGTATGTGTGTAGTATGTACTGTACCCAGTATGACGTGGAACCTTTGCAAATGAGCTTGTAGCTCACAGGTTGTAATCCGAGAAGAATAAAATAAAAAATAAATAAAAAAATGGACCAGGGATGCAGCATGCTAAACAATGGCCCTTATCAGTATTGGGATCATGGATTCTACTGGAATAGCATGGTATACCAGAATGAAAGGGACCAGTTGAATCAACCCAAACTGAGGATTGGATTGCCCCAGGACTGTGTATTCCTAAATCTCTAGGAGCAAGCAGCAGAGCCTCCCAGCCCCAGAATCAAAATGCATCTTGCTCTAGGGACCATCAAATGGGATTTCCAAGGTTTCAGGGCCTTGAACCAGACAGCCGCAATTCTTCACATTCAGGAATTGAATAGCCAGAGTCCTCTGAAAGCTGTTGGCAGAGGAGATGCTGTGTTAGACTTGTGGACCACAATAACAACGGACACCTTGCCAGAGATGTGGCCTCCACAGCTGCATGGATCCTAGTATGATTGACTGTCATCCCTTGATAACACTGAGCTCTAACACAAGGTTGCTAGAAACATTATTTGTAGGGACGTGGATATGTTGTTCTATCCACACTGTCTGGCAGTGTCCTTTCCCCTTTAAATCTTGCCAGAAAGTCTTCAAGCTGGCTCCTCCCACCCACCTGGGTGGTATATCACTCTGCTCCACCCCATGATGCCAGATCTTCCTTTCTGCTGGAAGAAGCAGGTTTCCTCCTTACCGCTGCTGCGTTGAGTAGGCCCTGGCATTCAGATCTTCGGATTTTATCCCAAAACTTAAACTCGTTAGAGTTTTGTCTTCAACATGATCTTCAGTCGCGACCGTGATGGAGGAAAAGTCCTCACCCGGGTTCTGCTGTTGCCCCTGCAGGCAGAAGATATTGTGCACTGACCCTCATGCGTTTACTGCCTGAGTCATGAGCACGGTACCCAGGCCTGCAATATTTGTCGCTCGTTTCACCACGTGGTGCTCGACAACCATCTTGCTCGTTTGCAGTTGGGCCGCCCGGAGAAACTGAACCTGTTGGTCAAATCTAAGAAAGTCCATTGGGTGGTCTCCACGGCCGTGGGGTCCGCTGAGCAGCAGGAGCAGATGAAGACCTACGAGGAGGAGGCAGCTCGGGTCGCCAAGCAGTCCTCTTTGGCTTTAGCCTTCGTTCTTCTGAAGTTGGGCTCCACCTTTTCGGGCTTCTTCAAAGAGTTGTGCCAATCTCTCCTGACCAAGAAGAGGGTCCTTTGGGAAAAAGAGAAGACTCCCTGTCGATGTTCTTGTGATTGAGAGCAGTCTTGGTCCCAAGAGACTTCGGATTCGACAACGGTCCAAACCGTGGCCTTTGCTGCTGGCTTCACGGTGCCCCCATCAGGCCAGCCTGCTGAGATGCGGGTCAACGATCTGGCTGAGATTTTTCTCGACCTAGTTGACCCGTTATTGCTTGATGAGGCCAACAACTCTCTTTTTAGGACTCCGGTCCTACCAGCCGACAAGCCTAGCCAGCCCGCTGGGCCAGACCCTAAGGCCACTGAACCAGACCAGGGGAGCCGCGGCTCTCCCTGGCTCCCTCTGAGCACCCCTGTCGGTCCCTCTGATGGCAGAGGTCCTGGTCTCAGTCTTCTTCATCTAGTGGGTCGAGAAGATCCCACCGGCGCCATTTGTGCCGTCGATGCTATTCATCCTCATCCTCCTCAACTGAGGAGAGGCTTTGGTGCAAGTTGTGTCAATGCTATGAGGACCTTATGTGGCAAGAGTTAGTGTGAGCCAGTCCGAAGCCAGCCCCGGCCCCTACACTGGCCATCACCTGGCTGTTGCCCCCTAGGCCGCCACCGATGCCTCCAGAACCGGTTGACACCATCCCTCCATCTGCGGAGCCAGTGAATACCATCCTGGCATGGCCTATATTGGCCTCTACACCAATCGTGGTGGAGCCACCACCTCAGCAGCCACCATCTGGGGCCTCGTCTAAGGAGTCTCAGCTGGATAAAGGGCTTCCCCATCGGCTGTCAGTCACTCCCACACCTGACCGTCTGCGGCGAGTCGAAGGTGACATGGGTGGTCGGCTGCTGTACGGGACTCTTTGGAGCCCGATGACTCCTTGCTGTACTCCCGTCTGGTCAACAAGGAGTTGGTGGGGGGGGGTCTCTCAATGGAGGAGGTCCCTCATCCTTCTTGGGCTTCCTCCATCTTATCTCCACATCTACGGGGATGCCACTAGAACCCATTCAGAAGCAGGCCTGTTATCTCCTTACCGACATTTTGGATAAAGGGGATTCACCGAAGGAGGTCTTTCCAGTGGCTGAAACCATTGTCTGCCCAGCCTTGGAGCTTTGGCAGCACCCTGCTTCCTGCCCTGTGCCATCAACCTGTATGGCCCACAAATGTGCAGTGCCCATCAGTTCCCTCCCAGGGTTCATGGAACACCCCTCAGCTGAGGGGTTGGTGACCGATTCCATTTTTCAGTGCTTGGGCCATAAGGACAGTGATAAACCTCTGGACAAGGAGTCCAAGAAATTGGACTACTCAGCAAAAAAGGTTTATGGTATCTCCTCGCTCGCTCACTGCTGGGCAAGTTCGGACATCATTATGGTACACTTCTCCTATGCCCTCTTAAGCTCTCTGGATGAGGTGCTTCCTCATCTCCCAGTGGACCTCCAGACTATGGTCAAACAGGTCCGGGATGAGGGTTGGCCTGTAACCAAACAGTAGCAGCTCCAGACGGCTCTGGACATTGGGGATTCCTGTGCCTGCTCAGTGGCGGCTGCAGTAGCTATGCACTGTAGGGCCTGGCTGAGAATCTCGACCTTCATGGCAGACACTCAGCATAAATTGGCAGACGTATCCTTTCTGGGCATCGACCCGTTCGGTCCCAGTGTCAATGGTCACCTTCGGCGCATAGAGAAGTCCAATGCTACCTTGGACTATGTCACATCCATCCAGAAGGATTCTAAGGGCTCCAAGCAGCAGAAGTTCAAGCCCTCTCAGCCTTCCACCCTGTGGCCAAACCAGCTTAGTATCAGTCTGGGCAGCAGGCTCAGTCTTGGCACCCCTGGCCCAAGTCAGTGGCTTCGGTGCCCCGAAAGCCCGGAGGTAAAGGTCTCGGCGGTTCCTTGGCTGGGTCCTCCTCCAAGCCTGCACATGCCCGTCACACCTCCCCTGGGTCCTTTCTGTGGGGGGCCGGCTCCGCCACTTCCTTGCTGCCTGGTCCGCTGTTTCCATGGATAGGTGGGTTCTGAAAGTGGTTGGCCAGGGTCTGCCTCTGGAATTTGAGCAGTACCCTCCAAGCCAAGCCCATGCTCCATGGGAGGACTTGGTATCCACAGGCACTCAGTCGGCTTTCTGAGATGACATAGCCTGACTTCTCTGCAAGGAGATAGTGGTCAAAAAAAAAAAAGTAGCGGATCCTCCCCCACACCCAGGGTTTGTCTCCAGGTACATCCTGGTGCTGAAACGGATGGGGGCTGGCTCCCCATTTTAGATCTACATGACCTGAACAAATTCCTCAGGTCCCACAACTTCAGGATGGTAACTTTGTCCCAGATAATACCATCTCTCGAGCAGGACATGTGGTTCTGCTCTCCAGACCTACAGGGCATGTTCTTTCATGTCCCGATCCGTCTGTCCCACCGAAGATTCTTCCGCTTCCGAGCTGAAGGTACCTTCTGCGAGTTCCAGGCCATGCCATTCGGCCCCTCCTCAGTCCCCAGGGTCTTCACCAAATGCACGGCAGTGGTGGAGGCCCCCCTAAGGCATTGAGGGGTCTGGGTGTACTCCTACCTGGGTGACTGGCTGATAGCAGGTCCCTCCAGGCAGAAGGTGGTGCGATCCAGGGATGTGGCCCTTCAAACCTGCATTGACCTGGGATTCCTTATCAACAAGGCCAAGTCTGAATGTGTGCCTACACAAGTGATCAGTTTCATTGGGGCCGAGCTCGACTCTTGCCAAGCCAGAGCCAGGCTTCCAGCAGACAGGGCGGTGGTTCTGTCCTCCTTTGCCCAGTCATTTCTGGTTGGGTAGTTGCGCCCTTCCTGGAACTTCCTGCGCCTATTGGGTTACATGGCATCCTGCACCTCCATGGTCCAATGGGCCTGGTGGCATGAGGGAGCTGGCCAGTCAGTGGTCCCAGTGCAAAGGTCACTTCGACCAGCTGGTCACTGTGACCCAGGGGATGTGAGATGCTCTCCAATGGTGGGTCATTCCAGAGCATCTGCAGGGAAGGATCCCATTTGTCTGCCCCAAACCAATGATCATCCTGATGACTAACTCCTCTCTCACTGGCTGGGAGGTCCATCCTGGGGAACACAGAGTTCATGGGCTCTGGACCTCCGAGGAGTCCTGATGCCACATTAAGCTGCTGGAGCTCTGGGCAGTTCAGCTGGTACAGACTGCTTTCACTCTGTTTGTTCGAGGTCAAGTGGTTCAAGTCCAGATGGACAACACCATCGCCATGCACTACCTCAACAAACAGAGAGGGAGGCATTCACTGCCATTGTACAAGGAAGCTCTCCGCACTTGTACCCTAATGCGCAGCCTGGAGGTGGATCTCCTAGCCATCCATGTGGCAGGAACCTCCAGTCTGTTGGTGGACGCTCTCAGCTGGGTGGGTAAGGCATCTCATGAGTGGTCTCTCCATCCAGATGTAGTTTACAGTCTGTTCTCCCAGTGGGGCACTCCTCAGGTGGATCTGTTTGCCTCCAGGGAGAATACAAAGCTGAGGCTGTATTGTGCCGCCCCAGCAACGCTCTCTGCAGGGGATGCCTTCTCAAGGCCTTGGACCCCAGCCTCTTCTGTGCCTTCCTCCACTTCCCTTGATCCACAGAGTGCTGTTCAAGGTCAGGAGGGACAAGGCACAGGTGATCCTGGTGGCTCGGACTGGCCTTTCCAGTGTTGGTTCCCAGATATCCTCAGCCTCAGCAACAGGCTCCCGAGGTTAAGAGGGGGATGAAACGTTTTATAGGTACATCATGGAGCATAGAAAGACAAAGGGAGGGATAGTGAGGCAGAATAGAATGGACGGTGGGTGGGCAGAGAGGGACAGTGAAAAAGCAGGGATACTGAACGAATACTTCTGCTCAGTGTTCACAAAAGAGGAGGAGGAGGGAGAGGTGCCTAATCCAGTTAACAGAAGCACTCTGGATAGGGGGGTTGATCTCAGTCCTTTCACAGTAGAAAGGGTTCTGAAAGAACTCCTAAAACTGAAGGTGGACAAAGCAATGGGGCCTGACTGAATTCACCCCAGAATTCTAAAAGAATTAAGGGGAGAACTAGTGACACCACTGACTACCCTTTTTAACAAATCATGGGAGAATGGTGTGGTAGCTGAGGACTGGAGGAAGGTGGATGTGATTCCCCTTCACAAAAGTGGGAGCAAGACAGAGGCAGGAAACTACAGACCTGTCAGTTTGACCTCTGTGGTAGGGAAAGTGATGGAATCACTTCTGAAGGAAAGAATTGTTGAGTACCTAGAGGCCAGTGGGGCACAGGACCCAAGGCAGCATGGGTTCATAGCGGAAAGGTCATGTCAGACAAATCTAATTAATTTCTTTGACTGGGTGACCGAAGTAGTAGACCAGGGAGGGGCTGTGGACATGGCCTACCTAGACTTTAGCAAGGCATTTGATACAGTCCCACACAAAAGATTGATAATCAAATTAACCAGCCTGGGAGTGGGTCCCAGGGTGGTAGCCTGGGTAAAACATTGGCTGGACAACAGGACACAGAAGGTAATTGTAAATGGAGTCCACTTTGAAGAAAGAGGGATTACTAGTGGGGTACCGCAGGGTGCGGTACTGAGTCCAGCCATTTTTAATGTCTTTATAAGTGACATTGCAGAGGGATGGAAGGAAAAGTATGCCTCTTTGCAGATGACACAAAGATCTGCAACAGGGTTGATACACAAGGAGACGTGGAAAGAATGAGAAGGGACTTGGCAAGGTTGGAGGAATGGTCAGAAGTATGGCAGCTTGGATTTCAATGCAAAGAAGTGCAAAATAATGCACATGGGAAGCAAAAATCCAGGGGAAGATTACACAAGGGGGTAGTAACAACAATAAGAATGGAAAGGGACCTGGGGTAATCATATCAGATGACCTTAAGGGTATCAAGGAATGTGAGAAGGCTGGGGGCTGGGGGATGCTGGGTTGTATAGGGAGAGGCATCACCAGCAGAAAACAGGAAGTTGTTATCCCTCTGTACAGACAGTTGGTGAGACCCCACCTGGAGTACTGCATCCAGTTCTGGAGACCCCATCTCCGCAAGGACACCGACAGGATGGAGTCAGTCCAGAGGAGGGCAACTAAAATAGTGCAGGGTCTGCAAGAGAAGCCATATGAGGAGAGACTAAAGGAGCTTAATATGCATACCCTTGAGGAAAGGAGGGACATGATAGAAACTTTTAAGTACCTCAGTGGAATCAACAAAGTCCAAGAGGGTAGCATCTTTCAGAAAGGAGATGTGCAAGAACAAGGGACACAGTTTGAAGATGGGGGACGGCTCAGGGGCAATGTGAGGAAGTATTTTTTCACAGAGAGGGTGGTGGATGCATGGAACAGCCTTCCTGAGGAGGTTGTGGGGTCTAAAACTGGGGGAGAATTCAAGAATTTATGGGACAGACATAAGGCAATTCTTGTGGGGGGTAGGAAGAAATAGGCTGTTGGTTAACTAGGATCTGCAGCTTAGCCTGTAGGTAGGGAAATGGGCAGACTAGGTAGGCCAGGCAGTCCTTATCTGCCATCAGAGTCTGTTTCTATGTTTCTTTCAGCACACCCGGACCTGCTTTCCATCAATTATGGGAAGGTACTCAACCCAGACCTTCAATCCCTGCAGCTGACAGCCTGGTTCCTCAGCGGCTAGACTTCCAGGCTTTGGGTCTCTTCGAAGATGTCTTCACTGTCATGGAAGCCTCTCGGAAGGAGTTGGCCAGAAAATGCTATGTCTTCAAGTGGAAGAGATTCTCCATTTGGTGTCAGGGCAAGGGGCTGGACCCCTTGACCTGTCCGGTGGCCAGCATTTTGAACTATCTGTGGTCTCTCTCCAAAGGGTAACTTCAGTTGACAACCCTTAAGGTGCATCTAGCAGCCATCTCTGCTTATTGGGTGCGGGCCAGTCAGTGGTCGGTGGCACAGGAGACAGTGGTGGTGCTTTTTTAAAGGCTTAGATCACATTTCCCCTCTGGTGCGTGAACCTCCACCTCCGTGGTATCTATTTCTGGTACTGGCAAAGCTCATGGGCAAGTCATTCGAACCGATGCACAGATGTGAGATGTCACACCTGTCATGAAAATCCGCCTTCTTGGTGGACATTATGTCAGCCTGAATGATTGGGGAGCTCCAGGCTCTCTCAGTTGAGTAATCCATTTCGTCCGACATCTCCTTCTCTGAGATCCTGCCAGTCTGGGAGAGGGGGGCAGATAGACGGAAGGTCAGAGAAGGGGAGACAGGGTAGCTAAACATGTGGCTCAAGGGCTGGTGCCAGGAAAAAGGACACAGATTTGTAGGGAACTGGCAACAGTTCTGGGAGCGAAAGTTCTTTAAATTTGATGGACTGCATCTGACTAAGGAGGAGTCAATGCATTGGGGCAGAAGTTTGATGTCTTTGCAGAATATTTAAACTAGCAAATGGGAGAGGGTGCAGCATCCCATCATGCGAATGGAAAGAACACCCTCCCCTCAGCTAATGGTCAAACAGGGATTCAGCATGTTTGCAGTTCATTTGCATCACCAGGTAAGAAAAAAGGTCCGTCTCCCCATACGATGCACAGGAGAAATGCCAAACCTCACCCAACAACTAACACATTGAAATCTGGCCAATGGAAAATCATGTACACAAATGCTCACAGCCTGGGAAATAAGATCCCAGACCTGCAGGCAATAATGTCAGAGGCTAAACTGGACATAGTAGATATTAGTGAGACATGGTTTACCAGTAACCACACTTGGGAGACTTCAGTACCTGGCTATGTACTGTTCAGAAGAGACCGAGGTGCAAAAAAGGGGGGTGGAGTGGCCCTGTATGTCAATGAAAATATCAAAGCTACAGAAATTCAGAATACACATAAGGAGCCTGAAGAACTGTGGGTCAACCTGGAAACAGGAAATGGGACAGCCATAAGAACTGGGGTTGTCTACAGGCACTCAGACCGGGGGAGGACATAGACACATTACGTGAGAAGATATACAAAACATGACAGCTAAAGGGGAGGTTCTGATAATGGGAGACTTCAACATGCTGGATACAGATTGGTCAATACCAGCAGTAACATCTGCCAGAACTAAACACATGGTGGATTCCCTGCTGGGGGAAGGCCTCAAACAACTGGTACAACAACCCACAAGAGACAGGGCTATCCTAGATCTAGTACTGACTAACAGGGAAGGGATCACAGATCTCCAGGTAGAAGGTCACCTGGGGGCCAGTGACCATCACATGGTATGGTTCAATTTGGCCATTACATCTAAATCATCCCATTCCAAGGCAAAAATATGAGACTTCAGAGGAGCTGACTTTGATAAGATGGCCAACAAAGTTAAGCTGGCCCTGGCAAAAAGAAACACAGGGGAAGGGGTACAGGCAAAGTGGGTAAACATTAAGGATGCAATACTTGAAGCAACATCCCATTGTGTTAGACAGAAAAGGAAGTGCAAAAGAAGAGGGAAACCACTTTGGTTCTCAAATACAGTAGCAGAAAAGGTCAGAGCCAAAAGGCTGGCCTTCAGGAAATATAAGGGAACACAGTGGGATGAAGATAGGGAGGCACACCAAACTGCCCTAAGGGAAGCAGGGAAGGCAGTAAGGCAGGCAAAGTCCCAAACTGAGGAAACACTAGCACGAACAGTAAAAGAAGGTGACAAGACTTTCTATAGATACATTAGTGAAAGGAGAAAGTCCAGAGGGGGTATCTCTAAGCTCAAAGGAGAAAAGGGGACATGTGAGGAGGAGGACCCTGTAAAAGCATCTATCTTAAATAGATACTTTTGCTCAGTTTTTACTGAAGAGAAGGTAGGGCAGGGCCCACAGCTCAGCACCATGGACACAGGGGGGAGGGAGGTGAGCACTACTCCCTTCACAAAAGAAAGGGTCCTACAAGAGCTCGCTAAGCTCAGGGTGGACAAGGCAATGGGACCTGATGGCATACATCCCAGGGTACTTAAGGAGCTAAGGGTGGAACTAGCAGAGCCATTAGCAGAACTGTTTAGTGAGTCTCTGAGCACAGGAGAGGTTCCAGAAGACTGGAGAAGGGCTCATGTGATCCCGCTCCACAAGGGTGGTAGCAGGGAGGAGGCAGGGAACTACAGACCATTCATTCTTACCTCAGTAGTGGGCAAGATTATGGAGGCACTCCTTAAGGAAAGGATAGTGCAACACCTGGAATCCATAGGGGCACAGGATCCAAGACAGCATGGGTTTACAAAAGGGAGGTCCTGTCAAACTAATCTCATAGATTTCTTTGACTGTGTAACCAGAGTGGTGGACCAAGGGGGAGCAGTTGATGTCGCCTACCTTGACTTCAGCAAAGCTTTTGACACTGTTCCACATAGAAGATTGATAAATAAGCTGGGTAGGCTCGGGGTGGGTCAGAAGTTGGTCAACTGGATGGCAAACTGGTTGACAGGCAGAAAACAGAGAGCGGTAGTAAGTGGTATACAGTCCGAAGAGATGCAAGTCACAAGTGGGGTACCTCAGGGATCAGTCCTGGGGCCAGTCCTCTTCAATATCTTCATTAGTGACATTGCAGATGGACTAGAGGGTAAGGCTTATCTGTTTGCAGATGACACCAAGATCTGCAACAGAGTAGATGATCCAGATGGGGTGGGCAGAATGAGAAGAGATCTGGATAAACTAGCAAAATGGTCAGAAGAGTGGCAACTGGGATTTAATGCAAAGAAGTGCAAGATCATGCACATAGGGAAGAGAAACCCTGAAGCCACCTATAGGCTGGGAGGGGAGTTGCTGGCAGTCACAAAGGAAGAAAGAGACTTGGGCATCATCATCACCGATGACCTGAAATCATCCAAGCAGACCTCTAAAGCAGTAGGTAAGGCTAGGGGATGTTAGGGTGTATTAGTAGAGTATCACAAGTCGTAAGAGGGAGGTAATAATCCCTCTTTACAAGACACTGGTTAGGCCCCATCTGGAGTACTGCGTGCAGTACTGGAGGCCACACCTTCACAAAGACATTAACCAAATTGAGGCAGTCCAGAGAAGGGCAACCAGAATGGTGCAGAGACTGCATCAGAAGACATATGAGGACAGATTAACGGAGCTCAATATGTATACCCTTGAGCAAAGGAGGGAGAGAGGCGATATGATTGAAACATTCAAACACCTTAAGGGCATTAACAAGGTGAAAGAGTCTAACATGTTTAAATATAAGAAAAATAGTAGGACAAGAGGACACAGCATGAGACTAGAGGGAGGCCGATTGGGGGGAATGTGAGGAAATTATTTTTCACAGAGAGGGTGGTGGATTCATGGAACGGCCTACCTCAGGAAGTGGTGGCTATGAATACAGTGCAGGGCTTCAAACAGGCATGGGATAGGCATAAGGGAGCAATACAGATGAGTATGAATAGATAGGCCACTGACAGAGTAAAGGCCGTTGGCACATTTATAAGGTAGAAAAATGAATGTGCAGACTGGATGGGCCTTGCGGTCCTTATCTGCCGTCAACTTTGTTTCCTTACCTGGTCTTCCACAGAGACAAGGTTGTCCTGCACCCCAACCCGAAGTTCCTCCTTAAGGTTGTGTCGGAGTTTCACCTGAAGCAGGTGATGACTCTTCTGGTGTTCTACCCAAATCATACCTCGGATGCTGAATACAGGCTCCATGCTTTGGACCGGAGGTGAGCACTTGTCTTTTACAAAGGGTACATGGCCAGAGTTCAGGGAGAGGTTCTCCAGCTGTTTGTCACCTACACTGAAGCTGTACTTGGCAGACCTGCAGCCAAGCAGACAATTGGCAGGTGGATCACATCCTGTATTAATCTTTGCTATAGGTTGGCAGGTAGGGAGCCTCCCATAGGGCTTAAGGCTCATTCCACCCGCTATACCACTGTGTGGGTGGCTGCTTCCAGGGACGTCCCTATCCAGGAAATATGCAGGGCTGCTACCTGTAAGTAAGCAATCATCTTCATTTCCCATTACCACATTGACTTAGTCATGCTGGGTTACTGGTTTTGGGGCCTCAGTTCTCCAGTCTCTGTTCCCCAAGCAGGGGGTGTGCGCCTTGCTTCTCTCCTCCCAGAGAACTGCTTGGAGTCTGCCAGACAGTGTGGATAGAACAACATATCCACATCCCTAGAAAAACAGATTACTCTCCTGTAACAGTAGATCTTCCTAAGGGGTATCTCTTGCAGCAGGTAATAAATACGCTTGGGGTCCTCACCAGAAGGCACTCTTCTGCACGGCAGCTTCTTCCAGCAGTCTTTGCCTAGGGGCTGCCCACACAAATTACATCATCATCCTGTGATTATAAAGATGTGGGCGGCCCCAGTCATCCTCAGTTCTTTTTCCCGCCACCTTCAGCTCGCACGCAGCATTTTCTCTCTTTGTGTAGCAGTTGATCGCCGAGAAATTGAACTGGGAGCGTTTTTTCTCTTCCGTTTCCACCACCTTCGACAAGTGTCAGAAGTTTCTTCAAACAACTCACCTTTTCGCAATGAAGGAAGACTGGTTTACCAACACCATCTTGCAAACTGTCTCTTTTGGAAGATCATATAGGGTTCTTTGCACATTAATACTTGTAGTTCGGGAATACGACGAGCTGAGGTCATAGCTACTAGAAATAACATTTTCCAGGCCAGGAAGCGGAGAGCGCAGGTAGCCGCAGACTCCTGGTTCAGTTCCCTCCCAGCCAACATAGCTGACTTGACTAAGCTTGGTCCTTTCAAGGTCTCCCTCAGAAGCCATCTGACAAGCACTCGCTGCTGCAACTGCACATAATCCCCCACCTGCCCCTTACCTTCACCCTTAAGTTGGGTCTGCCCTGTCTACTTTTGCTGTATATACCTGGGGTCCCATGCAACATCTGCTGACTAATGTAATAAAATATCTCTGGTTGCTATCTGACGTGGTACTCCTGTACCTATATTATGACTACTGTGATCTACTTATTACCCAGCGTGTACCACCAGTGAATGCCTGTAACCACTGGTTGCTTTTTTAATCTAAGCGTTATGTACTCTACTGTTTGTTTGCTGTGATGTATTGCTCTCTTGACGAGGTGTCTTTGTAAACGAGTCTATGACTCAAAGGTCTGTAAACCGATGCTCTAATAAATAAAAAAATAAATAAACAAACATGTTTCTTAAGGGTATGTTGCACCTCAAAACCTCCTATTCGGAGACCAGCTCCTCTGTAGGATTTAAATTTCCTACTGGAAAAATTGACTCTCAAACCCTTTGAACCTGTGGCTACCTGCGATCTCTGCTTCCTGGCCTGGAAAATGTTATTTCTAGTAGCTATGACCTCAGCTCGTCGTATTTCCGAACTACAAGTCTTAATGTGCAAAGAACCCTATATGATCTTCCATAAGGACAGAGTATCCTTGCGTATCAGTCCCTCCTTCTTACCCAAGGTGGTCTTAGAACATACTTTAAACCAATCTATAGACCTACCAGTATTTTTCTCTGAATACACAAACCGGGGGGAATCCCTTTTACATACATTAGATGTGCACTGTACTCTTAGATACTTTATATCTCGCACCAAACCATTCAGGAAAACACCTCAACTGTTTGTTTCCTTTGCCCAGTCCAGGGAAAGTTTCCCAATCACTAAGCAGACCCTTTCCAACAAGTTGGCACACTGTATAACATTGTGTTACAAAAAGTATAACAAACCATTACCAGGTTCAGTCCATGCGCATTGTACGAGAGCCATGACCACTACTGTGGCTTACTTCAAAGGTGTGTCCATTACAGACATCTGCAATGCAGCCACCTGGTCAACAATACACCCTTCATGAAGCACTACAATCTGGACGTTTCTTCGCACTGTAGTATGGCCTATGGAGGAGCAATCCTACTAGGTCTCCTGTCATAATTTCCTTCCACCCTTCACAGGGCTCACTGCTTGGGAATCATCCCAAGAGTATTACCTGCTGTAAGAGATACTCTCGGGGAAGATAGTACAGTTGCGTACCTACCATAATGGTAGATCTTTGAGAGGATCTCTTGTAGTGGGTACAATCCCTCCCTCCTTCTCTAACAGTGCTATTCTTTGTTCCCCAAAAAAGGGGGAGAGAGATTGGGGGCATCTAGGGTACCTCGGTTCTCCCTCGGTCCTGGCTTAGCGAGCTGAAGCCATGGAGGAACTGAGGTTGCCTGGGACTGCCCACACCATTATTGTCACAGGATGATGATGTCATTTGTGTGGGCAGCCCCTAGGCAAAGACTGCTGGAAGAAGCTGCTATGCAGAAGAGCACACTCTGGCGAGGACGCCAAGAGTATTACTTGCTGCAAGAGATTCTCTCGAAAATTTACTGTTATGGTAGGTATGCAATTGTACTTTCTAGGAGTGGTATATGTCGTTCATCCACACGAATCCCATCCGCCCTCCTCAGCTTCAGTGCACACACTCTGCTTTCCAGCGGGCAAGATCTCGCATCGTGGGGCGGGGCCGAGGGATATACCACCCACAAGGGTGGGAGGAGCCAGCTTGAAGACTTTCTGGCAAGATTTAAAGGGGAAAGGACATTGCCAGACAGTGTGGATGAACAACATATACCACTCCTAGAACTACTGTTATAGGTGAGTAACCTGTTTATATCTGTACCCCCTCTGCGCCCCCCCCCCCAAAAAAATAAGGCTTGCTTTTTGGGTTCTATAGAGCCCTAGACACCAGATTGTTTGTTGCATGCTCACTTCGATTCCTTAGGACTGGCAGCTGGTCTAGAGATGGGAGTGGGAGAAGGGGTTTGCCGTTTTTCCTTTTTCTACAAAGCTGTTTGCCCACCCACCTGCTTTGGCAATGGGGAGACATGGCATTTTTCTAGGTTTTCTCTCACCTAATCCCGGGACTCCAGCACATGGTCGTACATGCCCATGGAGGCAAGCATGCACCCCGTGGCTCTGGTACCCGGCCCTCCCTCCCCAACCCGGCCCTAATGCCAAGTCTTCCTCAGGCTTGGGACCACCAAGCCTCCTCTTGGTGGCAGCCAAGAGCCAGGAGACTCCTCCCAGAGGAGGAGCTGCCTATCAGTAGCTCAATCAAACTCCATGCCCCCAGCCGACCCATGGCAACCTGAGTTCACTCCCAAACTCAGGTTTGCCAGCAAGGTGTGGCGTCCAGCGCCTCAACCCTCAGCATCACCGGGCTGGCCCAGCCTATTTTCTTTTGTGCAGTTGGTGCACCTGATGTTTGTGGCCCCAGCTGCTCTGCCTTACTTTCCTCATTACAGACGATAGAGAAGAATATTCGTAACAAATGGGCACTTTGACCACCAGCTGTCCTGATCAAACTAAACACTAGAGCAAACCTAGTTCATGCACCCATGGGGTCACAATGTTTAAATGCAGGAACTTTAAGCCACTCTGCATGAAAAGCTACATGGGCAGCCATTGTAGTTCACCTCTGACCCTAAGGGACATGGCAACAAGGTCAGAGGACGAGCCTATCAGGCTCAGAAGCCTGATCCAGGCTGCAGAGACAGTAGAGGATGCTACCAAATTATCCAGGAGTAGGATGGCAGATCAGACATTGAGGAACAGCCAGACTGACCCTCCCAAGTTACTGGCAGAAGGACTTGACCAATTGGAAGGCTGTCTTCTGGTGTCTTTACTGAAGAACCTTCTAGCATGTCCTCAGTCTGCAGGAGACAGAGAAGCAGAACAGGCCTACCATCTATAAGAGTGTATAGAGTCTGCTTAGCAAGACGCTGGTACATCCAGCCAGGACTGCAGCTGGAGACAGAGGTCTATGAGAGTGAGGGTCACCATGAGTTACTGAGCAGAGCCTACAAGTACTGCAGCCCAGAGTTACAGTAGTTATAGAGGGCCATAGTTGTGGAGTGAGATTGTCTCAGAGTAAGATGTGAGAGCTCTGCTCTGGTGCAGTTTTGTTTTGGTTGGGGAGCAAGATCCAAGTACTGTCAGGACTGAAAAGAGGGCTCCCAAGGTAACTGCGCCTAAATTGCAAGGTGTGAAAACAAGACCTAATTTGCCACGTTTTGGCAACGGGACTCCAGTTGTTGACTTGTTATCGAAAATCTGCTGTGAGAGAGCATTATTTTCCCCCTCACCATTATACTGTTCTTCACTCTTCCGGGTGTGTGTGGAAAGATCTTTCAGTGGTGTGAGCACTGATATTGGCTTTGAAGTTAGACATATACTTTTCTTACAAGAGTTAGCATGGACAAGTTTTTAAATAATTTTTATGTCTCCTCTGAGGTGAACAGTATGGATTTTCTTTATTATATTTTAATTTTAGGGGTGGATGGGGAGTGTTTGACTGTATTTTGATATTATTGAGATTGTTATGGAATAGATGGATAGTGTGTGAGGGAGTAGGTACTTTAATTGGTGGGCTGAAAGTGTGTGAATGGTTATGTAGTGAGTTAAGGAAATAGGAGGGAGTGTTTATGAGGGAAGGTTGATTATGAGGAAATGTATTTTAAATATTATTGTGATTGGGTGGGGGAGTACTTTTGGAGGAATAGTTTATGGTTTAGGAGGGGGTGAGTGGATGGTGGTGTATGAGTGGTTAGTAAAATCTTGTAAAATTGAGTGATTGTGTGGTGTGTGTGGTTGGAAACTTTGTTTGTGTTTAGTGAGATGTTTGTCCTTGCCACTTAAAAGGGCAAGGTTTAGTAGGTTGCCTTATCTGGTCAGCAGCAGGAAAGCTAGATGGGGATGTGTTGGGATCGTGGCCCTGTGCAAGTCACCTATGCTGCCTCCCAGCATGTGCCCTCCACCCCTTCACCAACCTCCCAGTTCCATCCACTGCAGTTAGGCGCTGCAGGGAGGTCAGGATTACGAGGTTGCAGTCGGGTCATCAGTGGCAGGGAGCAGCTGGGCGGGGTAGGGGAAGTGAGCGGTATTGTGGTGGTCAGGTGCAGGAGACACCCTGGGTTTAAAGGGAACCTTGAAAGAGGCCAGTTGTGTTTGGTTTTTGTACCCAGGGGTCCCACCTGACTGAGTGGGCTGGCAGCTAGGGGGGCCGGTAACGCGCAATAATCCCCTACAGACAGTACTATGCAATTCCAGATCGATAAGGAACAAAACCGCAGTTATGTGGACTTGATTACCTCCGACAACCTGGCTTGCATCACGGAAACTTGGTTGAGTGACAATGCCGGCCCAGTTCTAGAGGCGGCCGTCCCCTCTGGATATTCTGTAGTGCACTGTCCGAGGTGGGAACGCAGGGGTGGAGGAGTGGCCATCTTTTTTAGATCTGGCCTGGGTTTCACTGTGCATCCGGCTGGAACACCCAGATCTTTTGAGTGTGTGGCTGTGCTTGAGGGTCCAGGTACAGGCTGCAGGATTCTCCTTATTTACCGCCCTCCTGGGTCTGATGGGGAATTCCTGCAGGAGGTTGCGGACTTCGTGGCTGACCAGGTGTGGGAGTCCCCCAGGTGCTTAATACTGGGGAATTTCAGTGCCTGGGTTGACGACGAATCCTCGTGACATCCTCCAGTTTTTGTATTATTTTAGTCTTTGGTAACCGGGTTAGGCCCACTAGGCACAAGTGCCTGTTTTCAGGGGTGACCTGGGAGCACTGGGTGGTTAAGTGACTTGCTCAGAGTCACACAGTATGCAAGTGGAGGTTGTGAGAATCAAACTCAGGTCTGTTCTGCTGCATGTATCAAACTCATTCACACCTCGTTCCTCTAACCTCTAGGCTATACTATACTGCTATGCTGTCATCACTGGGCCTAGCACAAGTTGCTACTTCTGCGACCCACCATCATGGCCACATGCTTGATCTAGTGTTTCAGTTGGGTCTTGAGGAGGGGAGCCTCAAGACTGATCAAGTCACCTGTTCTGATTATTGCACAGAGAAGTTCACACTTGGGGGGCTCCTCCCTGAAAGTTCCTCCCCTGTTGAGATGGTCAGCTACCACCCTTTGAGGGGTTTGTCCCCAGAGGAACTGCTGGTGTTAACTGACTCCTCTAAAGTGGATGCTGCATGTGTGATTGGTGCCAGCTAGGTGATGGCCACCTATAATAAATTGATATCAGAAGCACGTGACGTCGTCACACCAGTACTTATATGACCCAGATCCTTTCACTTGAGATCCCCCTGGTTTGATGGGAATCTCAAGGCAATGAAGATCAGGGGTCAGAAGTTGGAGTGTTGCTGGCGGAAGACCCGGTCGGAGGAGGACAAACTGGCCCTGCGTGTGCTCACTGTGGTGAGTACCAGGAGGCAATTTCCCATAAGAAGGCAGAATTCCTGTGCAGGGAAAAACAGACCTTCTCAGCTTTTTCGGACTGTGGATAGGCTTCTCCACCCAGCCTGTCTACAGCAGAAAAATACTTTTTCAACCACGTTATGTCATGAGTTTGCTCTGTTTTTCTCTGATAGAATGTCCTCTCTATGGTCATGGATTCCATCAGTGAAGCAATTGTTGCCTCTCAGTGGCTGGACTGAGAGGAACTGAGCCACTGTGTGATTCTGGGAGGCGTTTAGACCTGTGGAGTGGGCCGAGGTCATTGAGGTAATCTCAGAGCTAAAGCACAAATATTGTGAACTGGATCCAGCCCTGAGGCATTTCTTGTTGAGATGTGCTGGGGCTGTTGGCCTGGTGTTCGCCCGGAATACCTGGTGTTCGATGTCGAAGGGTGTCTTCCCAACGATCATGAAGGAGGCCCTTGTGAGACCCCTCTTGAAGAAACCATCTCTCAACCTGGATGTCCTGGCAAATTACCGTCCTATTTCCAGACTGCCATTTTTGAGCAGGTTGTTGAAAAGCTTGTGGCACAACTGCTCGAGGATCACCTCATGTCCCTTGACATCCGTGAGCCATTCCAGTTGGGTTTTAGGGCCAGACACAGCACTGAAACAGCATTAGTCAGGGTGCATAATTATCTGCTCTGGGCCAGAGACAGAGGAGACAGGTCAACTCTTGTTCTCCTTGATTTCTCATCAGCCTTTGACACTGTGGATCACGTTGTGCTTCTTGATTGGAGTACTGTGGACTCGCTGGTGTTGTCCTCAAGTGGCTTGAGTCCTATCTCTCTAACAGGGTGCAGCGGGTAGTAATGGGGAATTTCTCCTCCTCTCCAATGCCTCTGTTATGTGGAGTACCTCAAGGCTCGATCCTGTCGCCAATGTTATTCACACTGTATATGCTGCCCCTGGGTGAGATTATCTGGCAGTTCAGTGTGGAGTTTCATTGCTATGCAGATGACACCCAACTGTATTTGTCAATTGACCCTGGAACATCTGATGTTGTTGACGTGATTAACAACTGCCTGACCCAAATCAATGATTGGATGTCCTCCAGCTGGTTGTGACTGAACTCAGATAAAGACAGAGGTGCTGGTGATCGAGCTGGATCATGGGTGTGATGGGAGTACACCTGGAGCTGACACAGGACTTTTTCTGGGGTCTGCTCTATTAGTGGCCTCCCCAAAGGTGCGAGATCTTGGTGTGATCCTGGACAGCAGAATGACACTTGAGGAGCATGTGTTTTCTGTTGTCAAAAGTATTTTTTACCACTTGAGGAACATTTTATTTATTTAGTGATTTGGAAAAGACTTTTGAGCGCAAGTTCTTTTACAAAGGTTCCACGTCATAGATTGCAAAACAAAGTACAATAGGAGAAAGCAAAGGTACATTACAATGAATGATACAGCTTGGATTCAGAACTTACAGAATAACTCAAAACATAGGTACAGGCTAAATAACAAGAAAAACACTTGGGCGGGGGGGGATAAGCAGCCACAAAGTGCCTTGTCAGTCGTTCAGAGAGATGGGGATAGCTGGCAGTGGGGTGAAGAAAGGAGGTACGAGAGAGAGGTATGTACTGCAGTGGAGGTGAAGGATGGGGGAAGAAGGGCGATAAGATATAGGGAGAAATGGTTGGGTGAGGGGAGGCTGAGTGGAGAGGACATGCTAGAGTAAAATGGTGGGGTGTGAGGGGGCATGGTCAGGCAGCCTGCATTAGTAGTGACTGTTGGGGAAATTCATGGGACTATATGGGGGAGAGGGAGGGGGTGATGGGTGTCGAAGGAGCATGACACAAACTGATTGCTGGGGCAAGTCATGAGAAAGGACAGAGGGAGGGGGTACATGAGGCCTACCTAGTGCTTGCTGGGGGGCAGAGAGAGCAGGTGTGGCTGGACTTAGGGGCAGGTGCACTTAGAGAGAGTTATTAGGTGCTGTTTAAGGTCAGTTTTGAATTGTGCCAGACAATTGGTGGCCAAGAGGTGTCCAGGGAGTTCATTCATCCATAGGGGGCCCGGTAGGCCAATGCACATTGCCCATGTGAGGTGCGACGGAAGGGGATAGCCAAGGCCCCTCTAGTCCTCCCTCTGGTGATCTGTAACGAGTTGGTCACCTTGATCAAATTGCCTACACAAGGTGGTGTTTTACCCAATAGAGCCTTCTTCCCTAGGATGCAAGTCTGAAATTTGACCCTGTTTCTTAATGACAGCCAATTTGCACGTTCGTACAGAGTACAGGTGTGAGTGCCACACTCAGCATCCAGGGTGAATCTGCAGGCTTTGTTGTGCGCAGTCAGAACCCTCTTGAGTGCTGTATCCATTGCCGCCCCATAGACCACTAGTCCATAGTCAATAGTAGATATAATTGAACTGTGGACTAAGAGGTGGAAGTCCCCCGGAGAGAGGTATTGCCTGTGCCTGTACAGGACATCAATCTTGCTATTGACTATCTTGACCAGAGAGTCAGTATGGTGTGCAAATGTGAGTGTATTATCTATTTTGGTCCCCAGATACTTGAACAGGTGAACTTGTTCCAGCGGCTCACTGCATGAGTTGGAGATGATGAGGGTGTGGTGCTTATTTTTGTTGTGGGGCTGGACATAAGCATGGCCTTGGTCTCCTTGTAGTTTAGTAGCAATTTATGACTACAGAACCAGTCCTCGAGTTTGGAGAAGGAGTTCTGCAGCCTAGGTTGTAGGTCAGCCTGAGACGTGCTGCAGCTCAGGAGCACGGCATCATCTGCATGTAGTTTGAGTTTGGTGTCGCAGGCTGTGGGAAAGTCATTTAAAAAGAGACTGAAGAGTAGGGGCCCCAGTATTGATCCCTGGGGTACCCCTAATGATACCGCTCTTGTGCTGGACACTGTTTGCCCAATTCTGACACATTGATTTCTCCATAGCAGGTAGTCTTGGAACCAGCAAAGGGCATTGGACGCCACACCCATGTTTCGCAGTTGGGTCAGTAACAGGGGGTGGTTGACTGTATCGAAGGCTTTGGTGAAGTCAATAAAGACAAACCTCACAGTTTGCCTTCATCCAGTGCCTTATGTGTATAGTTCGAGTAGTCCAGCAAGGCAGTGGTGGTACTGTGATTTTGTCTGAAGCCAAGCTGGTTAGGGCATAATAGATTATACTTATTGAGGTAGTCGATGAGTTGACCCACCACAATCTTTTCCAGTGCCTTGGACAGGGTGGAGAGGATCAAGATGGGTCTGTAGTTGTCTACCAGAGACTTGTCGCCTCCTTTATGCACTGGTGTAACTAGGGCCTGCTTCCAAACTGCCGGGAATTGGGCCAGGGCCAGGGACTTATTGTACAGCGTGGTAATGGGCACTATAAGATCGTCCAGGGTGAGGGATGGAAGTTTCATGTCTATCCCGTCACTGCCCAGTCTGGTTTTACCTAGTATTTTCTTGACCATAGTAAGGGCCTCCTTCACCATCACCTTTTTAAAGTAGAAGGTCGGGTGAGAACACTCTGTAGACATGTTGTAGGAGTGGTTCAAACCAGGTTGAAAATAGGCAGGTGGTAGCACTGGGGTAAGATCGGTGAAGGCCTTATTGAAAGCTTCTGCAATAGCTAGAGGGTCTGTAGTGGGGGTGTTACTGATACTGAGCAGCTGAGGGTGCTTCTTGTCCTCCTTTCCAAGGATGCTTTTGATGTTATCCCAGAATATTTCCCCATCACTCCAAGAATTGCAAAGCTGGGCCTTATGATAGTTGGCTTTGGCGAGCCGGATTAGCTTGGTGCAGCGGTTCCTGGCTGTTCTGTAGCACTGGTAGTGTTTCTGGCGTTCTCCCAGAGTATGTCTCTTTCTTTCAGGTGGGAGAGGAGCTCCCTATCAATCCAGCCATTTGACTGCCCCCGAATTTTTCTTTTCGTAAGCGGGGCATAGATGTCACAGATGGAGCTAAAGCCCTTAATGAAGTGACTGAGGGCCTGATCAAGGGTAGGCACCAGGTCGATAGGAGTCCAGTCATGCAGGGCAAGGGCTGATTTGAGGGCTCCAAGAGTTTACCCTTCCTCAAGACCCTGCTTTCAATGCCAGGATGCCAGGAAAGTCCCAGATCAAGTCCCTCATTCCACCTGAGGACCTGCCAAAACTGGTACATGCCTTTGTTACCTCGAGGCTCGACTACTGTAACTCTCTGTACTTTGGGGTTACTGGAGGGACCCTCCGCAGGCTGCAGCTTGTGCAGAATGCAGCGAGCGGCTCGGTTGCTGACGGACCTGTCTAGGTCCAGTCATGTGACCCCTGTCCTATGGGTTCTGCATTGGCTGCCTGTCAGGTGGAGGGTCCTTTTTAAAGTGGGCTTGCTCACCTTTAGGGCCCTACATGGACTGGGTCCAGGCTACCTGACCAAGCTTACACCTGTCACCTCAGTCCGATTTCTCAGATCCTCATCCGGGGCCTCCTGTATATTCCCGGAGTCTGGCTCAAGACATCTGGCGACCATGCCTTTGGTGTTGCCAGGCCGACCCTGTGGAACTCGTTACCATTTGTAGTCTGGGAGGCACCTTCCATCGAGGTGTTCAAGCAGAGGTTAAAAGCCCACCTTTTTCGCCTTGCATTCCTGGAGGAGACTACCTGATTCTCCTGACTGTTGATTGAAAGATGACCTTTTCTGATATTGAACTTTTAGTATTTTAAATCTGTATAATATGTGTATTTTGCATTGTTATTCTTTTAATATTATTATTTGTATTGTTCTTTTTGTTAGGCACCCAGAGCCTCTGGGATTGGGCGCCATAAAAATAACATTTGCCTTGCCTTTCCTTGTCTAGTTATGCTGCTGATTTAATGAACTAGACCATCTGACTGGGATTTACAATATGGGTTTAATTTTTGTTTAATGTGCCAAATGCTGGCAAACCACATGCAACGACCAGTAAGCCTACACCAACACAACGCCTGGGTACCAAGACTTCCTCAGGAGCTCACTGAAAGACCTAGGGGGGAATTGGCTGTGCCACTGGGGACTGGGATAGTGGCGCAACAGTACAGTTGGGGCAGGCTCTCAGTTGGGGAGGGCTCTGCCGAGTACAGATAGCCACTGCAGGGGCACTGTATATGTTTCCTTCTTAAACTTTGCCTTTCTTTCTTCTAGGACCTTGTTCTGATTCTTTCCCCCCTCCCCCAATAAACTGCCTTGTTTGTAATTCCTGAGCTGTAAGCATACTATTTGTGTGAGCATATTATTTGTAATTTGCCAGTGTCAAACTTGATTGCATTGTGTGGGACTTGGTTGGACTGTGCCAGTGAGGACCATAGTGGGTTACATACAAACTGATGTCTGATGATAGAAAGAGGCCGATAACCCATTGAGTCTGCCCATGTTTATACTACCTCTTCCCCCAACCTACTATTCGAAGAGGTTATCCTCACCCTGCTTGCTCCCACTTTGCCTCTTACCTCCCTGGTTCTGCCAGTGGGATTATGAGATTGGTATTGTTCCCAGTGGCAGTACTAGTTTATTATCTAACCCACTAAACTTTCCCTGGGTAGAGGCACTGTGCAACTTATTTCATCTGTAACATCATTAGGTAACGAATCCCAACAAGAGTGATTGACCCAGGCTTTTTTTTGTGGGATTTTTTTTTTTTTAAAATCTTATCAAAAAAAAATTGTGCTGGTTTACTGTTTTTAAGGACCATAATACATCAAAAAATGTAACATTTCCCGCTTGTTCATAATCCTTTACTATACATAAACTTTATTTACCATAAAATAACCAGTGTCTGTAAATCCTGTTTTCTGGAGTTTCTCAAAAACAGCAGAGTACTCATATTGTAAGTCACACCACACAGTAATAAATCTATATAGTACCGTGCACTGTCATACTCATGGATACCTATTACATTCTGTTAAAATGTACTGTGTCTAACTGAACAGTTGGGTTATTAAGCTGAGAGAAGGAAAAATAGGCCTTAACAAAAAGCAGATAGCATATAATGAGGAGAGTTCAAAGGAACTCAAAAGAGTTTTATACGAGTTGTAACCCCTAGATGGCGCTATCCCAGGGGCTACTACCCCTGCCTGATTTGCCACTAACAGGTTGAGGGGCCTGGATCCAATGGCGGGTGCCTCCACCCAGAGGTCAGGGTTTGCAGTAGTTAAACTAACTTGGTCACAGCCCTCTGGGACACTGCAACCCCTTCTTCCCACTAGTGGCCCACACAATATATCAGAATTACCTTCACAGTATACACTTACCCCTAGGTCTGGTTCCGGCACTGGGACCTCCTGTGAAATGAGATACAGTGCAACAATCACAGTACAGTACTTTAACATAGACAAATACCTCAGGCAGTATAACTTTGCTGAAACAGGCAGCTCTGATTTATTTAGGGGATATAACAAGGACAGGGAAATCAGGTTAATTAGCTTATCACTCTAATAATATCACCTATGGCTCTGTGCACAGGCCTATCCCTATCAGTTACTGTCCCTGGGTACCCAAGCCTAGTGGCTAGTCCAAACCGTGGCAGCTGGTAGGGGCCCTTTCACACAGAGAAAGGAGAATTAAACAGTCAGCAGTACAGTAATTCCATTTGGATTTAATGTGGCAATTCAACAGGAGCGACCTTGAATTAGTACTCACGACCTCCAAATAAGATAGGGTCCTTCAATGTCAGCAGGGCTCACTTGAGGTACACAAACCTCTTCACACATCCATATAAAAGAAAGCACTATACCAGGCAGGCTGCATCTGTATCGATCGCAATTACTGCACAATACCGGAGAACACACAGCAGATTCAGTTCCTGACAGACAGAGTGCAATTTTCAGCAATTCTCCAGTCTTCTACAGGGTGAGCCTGGTTTCTACTCTTCAGAGATCCTTTGATTCTTTTCACAGGACGGATTCAGTCCTAACAAGCTGTTACACAAGCTGCAGACCGGAACTCTGGGCCTTACACGTTTTGACTAAAACTGCACACTGAAAAGCACAGGGCTCCTTCCTTCTTCACTGCCAAAGCTCAACTGAAACTCCAACCGACAAAACCGGCACTTCCTTTGAGTTCCTCCCAGTTCTTGACTGGATTGGCTGTCACTCACAATAGACTGCTGCTGTTGGTCCAAAAGGCACTGAAGTCTAAACTACATCTCCCAGAGTCACTGCCCATACAATCCTCTTGTGGCTGGCTCAGATTATGAGTCCAAGTTCTGATTCGTCCCAAGGCACCATTTTAGAGCTAGCTTACCCCACACTGATTGGTCCAGTTCAGCAGTTCAAAACTAGAATGGGAACTAGCAGACACAGTTCTGACTGCAAAGAAAGCAGGTTAGACAAACTGTAATTTCATTATTACTCTAAATAATTTCTGGCAAACAGTTACATCTTTCAGATAGGTTCCCTTGCACTCCTAGTGACTGCAAAATGAAGTGAATTGGCAGCAGCTGGTGGTACTCAGAGAACACACAGTCCCCCCATACAAACTAATTATGTCTGCAAGCAGACAGCTCTTAAGAGACAGTACCAGAGGCTCTAAAACATTCACTGATAAATGGCTTAAATGCCAAACACCATTCAGGCTTGGACCATTCAAGCAAGCTCCTGGAAGTCTTTGGAACCCCATTTGCAGGGGTTTACAAGTCATTTATGAGTGGACAGCATCTCCTTAGGTTACCTAGAGTAAAAAAAGCACTTTCTACTATGGATATCAGTAAACTACTGGTATTAAGGGCAGTGGACAAAGAAAGATTAAAAATGCAAGGAACAGGCTTTTATGGAGGAAAAAAGCTTTAAACATTAAAAAATAATTACATGTTGGCAAATGTGAATGTTATATTTCCCTCTTGGGTGAGAGGCTGTCGTAATAGAATGATAAGCAGAATGGCCATGCTTTCAATAGGAACAACAACTGCACATTAATGTGCTCAAACTAAGGGTAATCTGGATGGTGATGTAAATATTTGTTGTCTTAGGTTAGATTGTCCAGGTTAACATGACCTGTATGTTCTATCTGACCAAGCAAGTTGTGTTTGTGTGTGTGTGTGTGTGTGTGTGTGTGAGGGGGAGTCTGTTTTAGACTGTGCAAGGAAGCTGTGGATTTGTGGAATCTGGCACTGACTTTTTATGCTCTATGCATTTTACAAGGAATGTACGTCTTTCCTGGTAAAACTCATGAAATATTTATTTGTTTATTAAAAATTGGTAACTTGAAAAGGCACACTGAACCAAAGCTAGTTTCCAGGTGTGACCCAGGGGAAAGGGGAGAACAAATATATTACATGATAAAGTTCAGTCAATGTAAATACAGCTATGTACAGGCACAAGTGAAGTATCAAGGGTGTTAAACAGCAGTCAGTGGGCTATAACAATAGGAATTAATGAGTCAGTCAGAGAGTAAGGGGTAATAATGGACATTAACATGTACTAGGACAAAGAAGAAGCAGCAGGAGTAAATTAGGGAGGTCAGGAGGATAAAGGCAGACTAGCCAAGGCCAGAACAAGAGCAGGAGGGAGCAAAATAAGTTTGAATGGTGTTTGAAAGAAGATGATAAGACAGGCAGAGTTAGGGGCAAGAATTCCAGATGGAAGGAATATGAGAGGAGAAAGCAGATTGCGCTGGCAACAGATTTTGAGTAAGTGAAAGAAACTGTAGGAGTCCATAGAGGCGAAGTGCATAAGGAGAGGGAGGTTTAGAGAGAGGCATTGTAACGAGGGAGGGATGAAACCAGTTTTTAAAAATGAATGAAGCAGTATGGATTAGGCAGTGGGATGGAAGAAGTGGAATTGAGAAGCTGGTGTGTAGGGAATAATGATGAGTAAGAAAGGGAGTACCAGCAGCAAATCGGTAAAAGGCATTGCAAAGAGTATTGAGTCTGGAAAGTGGAGAAGTAGTAGGGGTGGCACCATAAACCACATCCACATAGTTAAACACTGGAAGCACCATCTTAATGAATATTTCCTGGCAGACTGCAAGTGGTAGACAGTCTGAGTTGCATTAAAGGGCACTGAGCTTAGGGCGGGGCTTTCTGAGGATAGTATCGGTGAGTTTATTTTCTTTATTTGTGTATTATTTTATTTAAATTTTGGTGACCAGGTAGGCCCACTGAGACCGAAACAGTCCCTTTTTCAGGGGCGACAAGGAAGTGAGTGGAGAAGACGAGCCTACTATTCAACCACACGCCTAGATATTTTAAATTAGAAACAACCCACCAAATTAGTACTAAGTGGTCCCAGATGCTATATTAAACAAATGGGTTTTGAGCAACCTCGTCCTCTTAAAACGTTCCAATGATGGGGCTTGCCTGATATAACCAGGCAGTGAGTTTCACGTGAAAGGTGCAGCAATGGTAAACACTCTTATCTTCCAAAGATTTCAAATGGGAATGTAGAACCGTGAGGAGCCCTGCCTCAGAGGAAGGAAGGGGGTGGATAAGGAGAGCCAGCCAGTGTGGAAAAGTCTAGGGGAGTGGGAATCTGACAAGCTTAAGGCTTGTGCCAAAGGTCATGGTCACCATCTTTTTAGTGTTGACCTGAAGTTCATGTGCGTGGAACCAGTGTAGAAAATTATCAAAGCCATGCTGAAGTGATGTTTTCAAGGCAGTGACCATGGTACTAGAGGCAAAAGTACAGCATCACCTGCATATGTATGAATATACAAACTAACACAGCTAGAGGGAAGGTCATTAAGGACGACTGAGAAAATAATTCGACCCAGTATGGAGCCTTAGAATTTGATGATGGATAGGGATCGTTTGGCTCACCCAGTCTGTCCATTTTTCCCTACTTCTCATTATCACTGCAGACCGTATCTGATCTACAGCTCTTTCTCCCTTCCCACTTCCTTTCCACAATTCCTTTGTGCCTGTCCCATGCATTTTTGAACCCCCACCATCATGTTCACCCTACCACTTCTGTTGGAAGGCTGTTCCAGAAATCCACCACTATTTCTGTGAAGTACTTCCTCACATCTATCCTGAATCTAACCCCCTCCAGCTCACAGCATGTCCCCTTGTTCCTGAGCTATTTTTTTCTCAAAAATAGTTCCTTCTGTATTTTATTCTTCCCCTTGAGGTATTTAAAGGTCTCTGTCATATCACCCCTTTCTCTCCTCTCTTTCAGTGTATACATACTGAGGTTCTTTATTCTTTCCTTGTAGGGATTTTGATGCAGACCCTGCACCATTTTAGTTGCCCTCCTCTGGACCACCCCAGATGAAATGGTAAATCATCAACCAGGTTTTTGAAGGTCAGTCGTGACTGATCATCATTAATCATCAAATGTTATCCTAAGATCATCAAAGGAGATAGTGTGATCTAAGATCATCATCTCGATCATGATTTACTCATCAAACATGGACTTTCAAATCACCAACTAATGATTATTGATTATGTTTGTAAGCTTAAATCAGAATGATGGTTGATGATCTGTGGATGATCAAGTGATGATTGTATTAGTTCAGTATTATAAGATTGCAAGTGATAAGTAATACTTGACATTTTACTGGCTATCTCACTGACCTCCTGACACCTGTCTCACCCTGTGCGCTCACTCCGTTCCTCCACTGAAGGCCTCCTGATGATTCCAAGGGCATAGCTTAAGACATATGGAGACCATGCCTTTGAGGTTGCAGGGCCAGTCTTTTGGAACTCTCTGCCACGGTCACTAAGAGAGGCTTCTTCTGTGGAGATTTTCAAGTGAAGCCTTAAGGCATGCCTATTTAAACAGGCATTTGATGTCCACTGAATTTTAAGGGTTTTTTATAGTTTTATTATTTATTATTTGTATTAAGTTAACTGACTCTGATTTTAATCATTGTAAATTGCTGTAACTGTTGCATCGTTTGTGAAGCACACAGAGCCTTGGGGATTAGGCTCAAAGAAATAAACTATTATTTACTTACTTGCTTACAGTTATGAAAATATGAATGTCACATATCATCTAAGACAAATTAATTATAAATTATAATGTAAATCATATGAAGTAAAGTTTTAATCCCACTAGGAAGAGCATATGCAAAGTCTAGTATAGTATACATATTTGCATACCTAATTTGCATATTTCAAAAGCACAGTTTATAGACCAAAATAATTGTAATTTCTATTTTAAAATTAATTTTGCATTAACAATATTAGTTTGCAGACTGTTAGGAAAGATTTTGAGCACAAACCAGGTACTTTTAGGAACTCACTACAACCATAAAAGGAACTAGTTAATGCAGTTAAATAAACCAATATGTACCTTTTTAACTCCAGTAAATTGTGCTGTATCTGAGTAAGTATATTTGAAAGTAGTTGGCCTCTAGAGAAAAGGTATCATAATTGATCATTCCAATAAGTATGTCTAAATACAAGATACATTCTAAAAGTATAAGAAAAGTTGAATTGATGTTTTTTTTATGTATTACTGTAATCTTGACCATTGTCAATCATGAAGACATGAGATCATCATTAATCACCATTTCCATAACTTCATGGTTTTTGATTGGTGGCCATTTAATGTTGATGTTTAATCGCTGTCAATTATGATCACAGTGATAGTTTTTGAAGCTTGAACGTGATCTTTGAACATAACTGATAATGATCATATATAATATATCATTATAAAATCATCATCTTTTCAGCAGGGCCTCCACTCTGTCTGTTTTTCCAGAGTTATTAATCTCTAGATCTGGTCTTACCAGCGACCTATACAGAGGCAGTACTACCTCCCTCTTTCTGTTGGTGATAACCCTCCCTGTGCAAAAAATGTACTGATTTTCCGTTATTGAGTTTTAGCGTTGATTTCAATATTTCAGTGCTCTAAACTCTCAAGTAACTGGCATTTTAAAGAAACATTGGGGTGTTCTCACTGCTGACACTACACTGAGAAGCACCATAGGTACACAAACTAGGGTGGTCTATTGGAAAATGAAAGTATCAAAGATATTTTAAATAGAGTCATTATCAAGAAAAAGTGGATAGCAATCCACCTCTGGGTTTTCTGCCACCCCCCCGTGACTTTCATCACTGTGGCAGTTGTCACGTGTCCACATACCAGTCAGTCGCACTAATCAGCCGACTTATGAAATATGACACTTGATTACTTGCTGAACAGAGTACTTTGTTTCTGTACTTTGGTGTACGTGCCCCACCTTATATATAGGTAGAACAATTTGATCAATGAATGACAGAATAATGAAGCATGTACGGCCCATTACTTTGGGCAGATGTGACACACCTGTGGGCCAACACTGGCACAGTGTACATCATGGAGACTTACGTTGTCTAACGGGGATAGATCATATCCTCAATCACCCTAGACATGGAGATTGTCTGAAGTGGTTGCTCCAGAGGGAGAGCCGCTTGCTTTACCCAATTGGAGCCTTGCCACTGAGCTGTTTCATTGAAGAATGGGACAGTATCCTACTCCTGAATTAGTATTGCACTTTTTTATGCTTTCCTGTTTAGTCCGCTAAAATGTCTTGTTTTTCTTGTTGTCTTTCTGTCTATATGCCTTTTCAGTTATACTTTATTAAGGTTTTGCAGTATAAACATATAACTTGACAAGTCACATCCAAAGCAAATCTCCCAGCCTGGTCAGAGCAGGTGTACAAACCGCTCCTTGGATTACAGACTAATGAAAGTAAACAGAGATTATCCCACATGAATACAGAGAAGCTTGTGATGCCCAGACAGATACCCACAAAACTGTTTCTACTTTCCACTGGGATAAAAGGACTAACTTGTCAGCTGTGCAGATATGGAGACCCACCTGCCTCTCAACCATATAAGAACCTGAACTTAAAGAGAGCGATATGTGAGAGTTTGAAACAAGTAAACATTAAACGGCATATATAACTGGCCATAACATTGACTAATGAACTAACAAACTAAATGCCGTTGTCTGGTTCTTCTGCGGCAGTCTAGCCATTGTGGTGGGGAGAGCCAGATGTGGGCATCATCTGGTCCTAATCTAACAGCTGTGATCATCCCACTCAAAGGACCCACCATTAATGAACACCACAGTTTGTCCCTCCTGATCCTGCTGCATTAGTAGAACCATACAGTGTGAGGAACGGCTCCTCACACTGTCTGGAACAGATGCCTCTTATCCTGCTAGGTCACTCATAACCAGCAAGTTTATACATATTTTCTAGCCACTTGCCATGCATGGAATGATTCTCATCTTCCAGTGGTGGAGCAGCAGTCTCTTAGTCTCTGTATTGGTGGCTATAAACCAGTACTAAAGAGGTTTAAATTGTACCAGGAGTCTCAGAGTGTCCCCAAGGAGAATTAGCAAAACACCAAGCAGGATAGGTGTTGCCAAGATGTGCTCTACCAAGGAGAGTATTTGGCACCGCCAATCCTTGAGTTTCGGGCAATCCCATAAGAGATGAAGAAGCTTGCCTTCTGAGTCATTGCAGTGCCAGCTGTCTGAGGTCTGTGACAGGTGCATCCTATACAAGAGGGCCAGCATGCAATACCACAGTTGAAGGGTCTTTAGTTGCATTAATCAGCCTGCGATGTCCCTACAAGCACCATATGCATTCGCACAAGTACACCACTCATCTGTAGAGGATGCCTAGGAGTTTTCCACTGAGGGGTATAGTCCTTCAAAACAGCCCTGCATATCAAGCCAGCCCATGACAGAGTACTATGAGGTTTATGGCCCCCCTTCCCCCAACAGGACCTAGGAGATCATTCCTTTTCCCTTTGGCTGGGAGTTGTTAACTGGTTGCCTACAAAAGCTGTTAAAAGATGACACAGGTGTAAATATATCTAGTGATGTGTGGCAGGATGGGAGGAATGTTGTTGAAGATCGGAGAAGGTTTTGAAATGGCAAGAGGCCGGAGAGAAGAAATCCCCAACTCGCAATATTCCACCTTTTTCCTAAATAGGCCCAATTAAGGTGGTGCTGAGTGACTTTGGACTGATGCTTGGCTTAGGGCATCAGGGTCTGCATTTGACATGTCGCAGTCCATCCTGAATGCCACTCTCAGGATACAGCGTTTCTAGGGACGTGGATATGTTGTTCTATCCACACATTCTGGCAATGTCCTTTCCCTTTAAGATGTGCCGGAAAGTCTTCAAGCTGGCTCTTCCCACCCACCCAGGTGGTATATCCCTCGGCTCCACCCCATGATGTCAGATCTTCCTTTATACTGGAAAAGCAGGTTTCCTCCTTTCGCTCCTCGTTGAGTAAGCTCTGGTGCTCAAATCTTTGGAATTACTTCCAAAACTAATACTAATGAGTTTTTCTTCTAGCGATCTTTCAGTAGTGACTGCGATAGAGAAAAGTCCGCCCAGGTTCACCAGTGCCCTGTGGGCAGAAGATGTCACATACCAACCCATACGACCGTGCATTTCTACCTGGGTCACAAGCATGATACCCAGGCCTGCAATATTGTAGCTCATTTTAACCTGCGTCTTGATGATCATCTTGCCCGTTTGCAGGTGGGCGCCTGGAAAATGGAACCCACTGGTTAAATCCAAGGAAGCCTGTTGGGTGGTGTCCGTGGCCACTTGGTCTGCTGAGCAGTTGGAGCAGATGAATGCCTTCGAGGAGGAGGCGGCTCGGGTCACCGAGTGGTCCTCTACAGCTTCAGCCTTCGTTCCTCTGAAGCTGGGCTCTACCTTTTCAGGTTCCTTCAAGGAGTTGTGCCAGTCTCTCCTGACTAAGGGAGAGGGCTGTTCCCACAGCTCGTGCTCCCATGACAAAAAGGAGTTGTCGAAGAAAAAAGAGAAGACTCACTGTCAACGTTCTTGGGACCGAGAGCAGTCTCAGTCTCAGGAGACTTTGGTTTCGACCATGGTCAAAACCGTGGCCTTAGCCACTGGCTTTACAGTGCCCCTGTCAGGCCAGCTTGACAAGACACAGGTTGATGATCTGGCTGAGATTTTTCTGGACCCAGTCGCCCTGCTATCTCTTGATGAGGCTGACAACTCTCTGTTTAGAACTCCGGTCCTACTGACCAACAAGCTGACCCAGTTCAATGGGCCAGACCCTAAGACTCCCGAAGACCAGGAGGAGCAGCGGCACTCCCTGGCTTCCTCCGAGAGACCCTGTTGGTCCTCCTTATGGCCTTGGTCCAGGACTCAGTCATCTTCATCTACTGGGTCAATCAGATCCCAGCGGCGCCATTCTCGGCATCACAAGAAGCAGCGCCGGCGCAATTCATCGTCCTCGGATGAGCAGAGGCTTTGATACAAGTTGCTTCAGCGCTACAAGGACCTTACGTGGCAACAGTTGGTTCTGGCCGGTCCAAAGCCGACCCCGGCTCCCACCCCAGCAATCACCTGGCTATTGCCCTCTAGCCGATGCCCATGCCTCCGGGCCAGTCGACACCACCCCTCCACCTGCAAGCCGGTGAAGAAACGTTCTGCTTGGCTAAACTGGCCTCCACCAATTCTGGTGGAGCCGCCACCTCGTCGGCCAACATCTGGGGCCCCGTCCATGGAGTCTCGGCCAGCTAAGGGGCTTCCCCATTGGCTTTTGGTCACTCTTATGCCCAACCGTCCATAGTGAGTCAAGGGTGATGGGGGAGGTCGGCAGCTGTACAGGGACTCTTCAGAGTCTGATGATGATGATTCCTCGCTGCACTCCCGTCTGGTTGATGCGGAGTTGGTGGGGGATCTCTTGATGGTGGAGGCCCCTTCATCATTCTTGGGTATCCTCTGTCTTATCTCCGAGTCCATGGAGATGCCAATGTAGCCCGTGCAGAAGTGGGCCTGTTATCCCCTTACCAATATTTTGTATAAGGGGGGATTCACTGACGGAGGCCTTCCCAGTGGCTGAGGATATTGTTGGCCTGGCACTGGAGCTTTGGTGGCACCCTGCTTCCTGCCCCGTGCCATCTGCCTGTATGGCCCGCAAATATGTGATGCCCATCGGTTCCCTTTCGGGATTCACAGAACACCCCTCGGCCAAGGGGATAGCGACTGATTCCATGTTTCAGCACTCAGATCATAAGGACATTAATAAACCTCTGGACAAGGAGTCCAAGAAACTGGACTACTCTGCAAAAAAAGGTTTATGCTGCCTCATTGTTTGGTCTCCACCAGGTGAGCTCTGCCATCATTGTGTCACATTTATCCATGCCCTTTTGGGCTCCCTGGATGAGGTGCTTTCTCATCTCCCTGCAGACCTCCAGACCATGGTCAAACAGGTCTGGGATCAGGGTCGAGCTGTAGCCAAGCCTCAACCCCATACAGCTCTGGACATTGGGGATTCTTGTGCCCGCTCTGTGGTGGTCGCAATCACCATGCGCTGTAGGGCTTGGCTGAGGATCTCGACCTTCACGGCAGATACTCAGCATAAATTGGTGGACGTATCCTTTCTGGGCACTGACTTGTTTGGGCCCGGAGTCGACTGTCACCTCCAGCACATAGAGAAGTCCAGTGCCACCATGGACTCTGTCCAGTCCATCCAGAAAGACTCTGAGGGCTCCAAGCAGCAGAAGCACAAGCCCTTTCGGCCTTTCACCCCTGCGGCTAAACCAGCTCAGTTTCAGTATGAGCAGCAGGCTCAGTCTTGGTACCCCCAGCCCAAGGCAGTGGCTTTGGTGCCCCGTAAGCCCGGAGGTAGAGGTCCCAGTGGCTCCTTGACTGGGTCCTCTTCCAAGCCTGCCCAGTGATGGGATGGAGGTGCCACCCTCATGCCCACGCACCTCCCCTTGGTCCACTTGTGGGTGGTCATCTCCTCCACTTCCTTTCCACATGGTCTGCTGTTACTATGGACAGGTGGCTGCTAGAAGTGGTCATTCAGGGTCTGCCTCTGGAATTTGAGCAGTATCCTCCAAGCCAAGCCTGTGTGCCACGGAAGGGCTTGGTAGCCGCAGACACTTGGTCAGCTTTCCGAGATGACATAGCTCAACTCCTCCACAAGGAGATGGTGGTCAGAGTAGTGGATCCTCCTGCAGACCCAGGGTTATCTCCAGGTACTTCCTGGAGCTGAAACAGATGGGAGGCTGGCGCCCCATTCTAGATTTGCATGACCTGAACAAGTTCCTTAGGTTCTGCACCTTCAGGATGGTAACTCTGTCCCAGATCATACCCTCTCTCGAGCAAGACATGTGGTTCTGCTCTCTGGATCTTCAGGATGCATTTTTTCATTCTGATCCATCCGTCCCACTGAAGATTCCTCTGCTTCTGGGCAGATGGAGCCCTATACAAGTTCCATGCCATGCCATTGGCCTCTTCTCCATGCCCAGGGTCTTCACCAAATGCATAGCAGTGGTGGTGGCCTGCCTAAGGCTTTGAGGGTCCGATGTACCCTGCCTGGATGACTGCTTGATAGCGGGTCACTCCAGGCAGAAGGTGGAGTGGTCCAAGGATCTGGCCCTTCAGATCTGCATCGACCTGGGCCTCCTTATCAACGAGGCCAAATCGGAACTCATGCCCACGCAGGTGATCAGTTTCATCGGGGCAGAGCTTGACTCTTGCCGAGCCAGACTCCGAGCGGACAGGGCAGAGGTTCTCTCCTCCTATGCCCAATCATTTCTGGTTGGGCACTTGTGCCCTGCTCAGGACTTCCTGTGCCTACTGGGTTACATGGTGGCCTGCACACTGTGGTCCAATGGGCTTGGTGGCAAATGCACTCCCTGCAGTGGAAGCTGGCCAGTCAGTGGTCCCAGTGCAAAGGTCACTTCGACCAGCTGGTCACGGTGACCCAGAGGATGTGGAGCAGCTTCTCAAAGGTGGACCATCCCGGAGCATCTGCAGAAAGGGATCCTGCTTGTCCTCTCTGAGCCAGTGGTCATCCTGACAACGATGTCTCTGTCATGGGCTGGGGTGCCCATGTATGGGGAACACAGAGTCCATGGGCTCTGGACCCTGAGGAGTCCCGATGCCACATCAACCTACTGAGCTCCGAGCAGTTCGGCTGGCGCTGACTGCATTTGCTCCATTTGTCTGGGGTCAAGTGGATGAAGTCCAGATGGACAACACCACAACCATGCACTACCTCAACAAGTAGGGAGGATGCATTCCCTGCCATTGTGCAAGGAAGCTCTCCGTGCTGGACCTAGTGCACAGCCTGGAGGCGGATCTCCTAGCCATCCATGTGGCAGGAGCCTCCAGTCAGTTGGCAGATGCTCTCAGATGGGTGGGAGGTATCTCACAAGTGGTCTCTCCATCTGAGGTAGTTTACCGTCTGTTCTCTTAATGGGGCACCCTCAAGTGGACCTGTTCACCTCCAGGAGAGCATAAAGCTGAGGCTGTTTGTGCCCTCCCATCTCAGCAAGGCTCTCTGCAGGGATGCCTTCTTGAGGCCATGGACCCCAGGCCTCTTCTGTGCCTTCCCTCTACTTCCCTTGATCCACAGAGTGCTTCTCAAGGTCAGGAGGGACAAGGCACAGGTGATCCTGGTGGCTCGGACTGGCTACATCAATTTTGATACCTGGTTCGCCTCAGCAACAGGCTCCAGAGGCATCTTCTGGCATGCCTGGATCTGCTTTCCATCAACCTGGGGAAGGTACTCCACCCGGACCCTCAGACTCTACACCTGACAGCCTGGTTCCTGGTGACTAGAGTTCCAGACTTTGGGTCTCTCCAAAGATGTCTTCACTGTCGTGGAGGCCTATTGGAAGGAGTTGACCAGAAAATGCTATGCCTTCAAATGGAAGAGATTCTCCATTTGGTGTCAGGGCAAGGGGCTGGACCCCTTGACCTGTCCAGTGGCCAACATTTTGGATTATCTGTGGTCTCTCTCCAAAGGGGGGACTTCGGTCGATGATCCTTAAGCTGCACCTGGCAGCCATCTCTGCTTACTGGGTGCGGGCCAGTCAGCGGTCGGTGGCGCATGAGACTGGTCTGGCAATTTTTTTTTTTTTTTTTAAAGGCTTGGATCACATATCTCCTCCAGTGGATGAACCTCCACCTTTGTTGAATCTGTTGCTGGTAATGGCAAAGCTCATGGGCAAGCAATTCAAACCAGTGCATAGATGTGAGATATCACACCCGTCATGAAAGACTGCCTTCTTGGTGGTCATTACATCTGCCAGAAGGATTGTGGAGCTCCAGACGCTCTCAGTTGAGTCTCCTTACCTGGTCTTCCACAGAGACAAGGTTGTGCTGTGCCCCAACCTGGAGTTCTTCCTGAAGTTTGTGTCAGTTTCACCTGAATCAGGTGATGACTTTTTGGTGCTCTACCCTAATCACACCTCAGATGCTGAATACAGGCTCCATACTTTGGACCTGAGGTGAGCGCCACCAGTTACAAAGAGCACACTGCCGAAGTTCGGGAGAGGTTCACCAGCTGTTTGACACCTACACTGAAGCCACACCTGGCAGACCTGCAGCCAAGTGGATGACTGGCAGGTGGATCACATCCTGCATTGTTCTCTGCTGCGATTCTAGCTCCGATGGCGATCTCTCAGACCAGTGACCACTGCCGTTTATGCCAGCCTCCCAGGAGAATTCCCTCCTGGGATGCTCCTTCTCCACCTCTGGTGGAACCTTTAGCTTCTCCCATGCCGTCAGAGCTGTGGGAGGACCAGCACGCCTGCTGGCCCTCCTTTCAAGCCAGCACTGGCCAACCCTACGCAGGAGGGTCCCCAGAGGATCCCTGGCCCCTGCACCTGTTGTTCTTCCTTATGCACCTACTCCTCTTCCCCAGAATCTGGAGGGACCATCCAGCCCTTCTGGGCTGACGCAGGGTCTCCCTCCTGCAGGCCCACTGCTGGACCCTGGCTTGCCAGACCCCTTTAATATTCCTTTGGGTCCTCCGCTGGGTCCTTCAGCCCCACCATCGGGCCATTCACCAGGCTATCGGATGCTGGGCTATCTCACACTGTGTTACCCCTCTCCAAGGTATCCGACACTAGGGTACCCAATGCTGATGTACCCAATGCCAGCGATACTCCCCGGCTATCCTACGCGGGGTATCAGACACCAGGATACCCAACGCTGGTTACCCAGTGCCAGGTTACCCAGTGCTGGGCTATCCACCAGTGTATCAGCCTCTGCCTTCATCACTGCACGCAGGTGGATTAAGAGGCACTGTTTGAATCTTGGTAGAGTGAGACCAAGACCCAGCTGGTGTCAGGCTCCGAGCCGCCATCAGCAAGTCGTGGCCTCCACGCCAGCCGATCTGGCCCTTCTCCACAGTCTCCTTCACCAGTGAGTCACCTTCCTCCACATTGGGTCACACGGTGGGTGTTTCCACAGTGGAGGGTCGAGTTACCGGGCCAAAGGAGCCTCAAAAGGAGGTTCCCTCTCGTAGGGCACTGACTCCGGATCAGAGCCCTTAATTGGACTCTGAGTCTGATTTCTCCTCATCATCTGCCTCTGGCTGTCAGTCTCCTCCTTCAGAGGGCCCCAAGCCCAAAGAGACTCCCAAGTCCCCACGGGATGACCCTTCCTTCATGGAAATCCTCTGGAGGATTCAGGAGGCCAATGGCTGGTGGATGGAGGAACAGGACCCTCAGCATAAAAGGCTAGCAGAGCAACTCGAGCTTCCAGAGTTGACTCCTCTCCTTATTCCTCCATGGATTGGACCCCATGACAACTTGGCCTCTGTGATCTGGCAACAGCCATTGTCAGTAGCTGCCATCTTCAAAGGCAGATGGGATGTATCATGCCCTTTAGGGCTAGGACCACCTCAGCACCCATCCAGAAGCTGATTCAGTGATCATAAATGCGGCCATGACTGCTCTACTACCCTCAAACACATGAATACCTCCTTCAGATAAGAAGGCTAGGCAGTTGGATCATCACGGTTGTAAGGTGTACTCATCCTCCACTTTGGCTTTGAGGGGCTCCAAACTACGTGGCACATATGGTTTGTTACTAGAAGGTCATCTTGGGGCAATTAAAGTCTAAATTTGAAGCCTTGCCTGATGCTGAGACCAAGACAAAAATTGAGCAGACTGTCCAAATGGCAGAAATTTCCTGCCACCATTCTCTGTGAGCCACTTTTGATGCTGTTGACGCTTCGACTAGGAGCACCACAACAGCAGTTTGCCTTCGCAGGTATGCATGGCTGTGAGTTTCTGGGTTCACCCAGGATATTCAATCCTCCATCCTGGATGATCCTTTTCGAGGCTCGGTACTGTTTGGGGAGGGGATGTCAAGGATTTCTTGACTAGCCTTCAAGAGAGTGGCAAAGCTCTACATTCTGTATAATTGATGTACTGTCCTAAGGCTAAGTCTGGGCAGCCTTTTCACTGCTGACAATGGCACCGACACAAGCAACAGCCCACCCGATGTCAGGGTAAACATTGGGCCTCTCTAGCTACCACCAGCCCCCAGCCACGTCTCAGAGAGCTTCCAGAGCGGGGCTCCCCAAGTCTCCCTCTGCCTCTTGACTTGCAATCCACCCCCACCTCCTCCTCTGCCAACTGTTCCGGAGGAGCTAGTAGGGGACAGGTCTGCCAACTACCTGACAGGGTGGGAGGTGATCATTTTGGATGCATGGGTTCTTTAGCTAGTTGTTCAAGAACACACCCTAGAGTTCATAGAGAGATCCCCAGAGAACCATCCAGGTCTCTGTCACCACCCACAAGGTCACATCCCCTCATCAGAGAGATCAGAGCTCTTCTAAGAAAGTCTGCCATAGAGCCCGATCTCCAGAAACAGACAGGAAAGGAGTATTATTCCCACTTTTTCCCGGTACCCAAAAAGATATGAGACCTTCGGCAAATACTGGACCTCAGCATGCTCAGTCTGTATGTTGAGTACAAGAAATTACTCATGTTGACCCTCCCAAGCCTGTTGCCACTTCTCCACCAGGGACACTGGCTCTGTGCACTGGACATGCAGGATGCCTATCTGTATATTCCTGTCTTCTAGTCCCACCACCATTTTCTCAGATTTACCTTCTGAGGGCATTTTCAGTTCAAAGCCCTCCCGTTTGGACTTCCTTGGCACCCAGGGTGTTTACCAAGTGCCTAGTGGTGGTGGCAGTGGCTTTGCGTAATTTGGGCAATTTTGTGTTTCTGTACATCAACACCTGGCTGCTGTCAGCTCCGTCAAGGGAAAGATTAAAAGCTTCCCTGGCAGCTACCCTGGACCTGTTCAGCCAGTTGGGATTTACTTCCCTAAGTCTCGCCTCCTCCTCTCTCAACGGCTCCAGTTTGTTGGGGCAGTGCTGGATACAGTCCAGGGTCGAGCTTTCCTCCCTTTGGACAGGGAGGAAACATTACAGCTGCTGGTCTACAGCCAGGTCTGTTCTTCGTTTTCTGGGCCTCATGGTGGCTATCCCAACTGTCCCTCTAGCCAGACTCCACATGCGGATCACACAGTGGATGTTGCGAGTTCAGTGGGATCAGTGGTCTGATGACCTGGATCACAGGATCCTGGTGTCCAACCCCATGTGGCAGGATATGCTCTGATGACAGGACTTGAAAAATCTCTGCCATGGTGTCCTTTTCAGCCCTCTTCTCCCATATAGACCATGAAGATGGACGCATCCAGTCAGGGCTGGAGTGCTCACTTAGAGGACTGCAGAACTCAGGATCCTAGTTTCAGTGGGAGCTCTCCCTGCACATCAGTGTGCTGGAGATGCAGGCGATGCTGTATACTGTTCAAGCATTCCAGAACCTTCTGCTTCTAGGTACACTCCTTGTCCAAACAGACAACATGTGCATGGTTTGGTACCTGAACGAACAAGGAGGCACGGTCTTATCCTGTGTGCAGGGAGGCGATGGTGTGTGGTACTGGGCGATTCAGCACCACCTTCAGCTGATGGCAGTGCATGTCCCAGGTGTTCAAAATGCCTAGCGGACACTCTCAGCTGCACTTAGGCAAGGGCACTAGAGTGAGAACTGAGGCAGTCAGTGGTCGAGAGCATGTGCGACCTTTGGGGTAATCCAGATCTAGAGCTGTTCGCCTCCCATACAATGCAAAACTACGCAGTTTTGCTTGCTCATTCCCAGGTGAGGTGTCTTCTGGTGAGACCGCTGTCTCTCTGCTGGACAGGGAGGTTCTTGTATGCCTTCCTCCTTCCCGCTACCACAGAGGGTACTACTCAGCAGCAGGTGGAAGGGGCTCGCATGATTCTGATCGCCCCTTATTGGCCTTGCCAGGTATGGTTCCCTCTGCTCCAGCAGCTGGTGGTGGAGAATCACGATGCCTCTACCCCTCTGCCAGGACCAAAGGTACGGTGTTTTGAATTTCGGATCTCTCTCAACAGTTTGCCCCATTGTGGCATATCTTTTCCTTGTCAGAGCACTCATTGACTGTCAACTTCTGCCCTGAACTTCTCACTCTGATGGGTCACCCTCAGTCACTGGTCGTAGCCACAGCTGTTGGTGCAGGTACCTCCAGGTCGCTTCTTTTCTCAACTCCTCGAATTTCTCTCATTTAAATTCATCATAGGAGGGTGGGGATTCCAGTCGATTTGCTAGGCGTAACTGAAGCAACAGCAGTTCTGGAAGGGGGTGCAGACTTGGCGGATTCTGTCTGGGTCTGGTTCGGGTCCAGTTCAATCGCTGGCAAACTACCCTTTCTGAGGCATTTCGCAAATAATTTTTCCAGCCGAGACATACAGACAACAACTCCTTGGTACTGACTGCATTTCTTACTCTCCACCATAGGTCCTCATCAGAATCTGCGCTCCATACATTCTCAAGGCCTCAAGATAGGCCTGCGTGCAGTCGCTTAGGGTTACTGGCCTGTTTAGCACGGATGGTAGCTAGGGCAGGACCTCGGAGGCTCCTTTCTTACCAACCTCTTTCGCTTTCCGAGCATTGCCATTCTAGCACTTGGGGGCACATAAGTCTATCCAGGTCTCCCAGTCATCCTCCCAGTGGGAGTGGGGAGGTGCCAGAGAAGATCCTCAACCTTCGGTAAGAGTCATGACTAATGGCAGGTGCAGAAATAGGAGTCTGTATTGGTTCAGCCACCATTACAGGACACTGGAGCAGGAGAGGGTGTTGGGGAGGAACACCCAAGGTGGCAAAATAGTTTCTTCAAGTCCTCTGAGTTTCCCTCTCCCAGCAACCATTCAGCAAATTTCTCCTTAAGTTTCAGATATGGTGGGGCTGATTCCCCCGGTCTTACTGTCACCAGTTATCACTCTCCAAGCAGTGAGGGCTCCCTCTGGGGTAATGGTCTGTGGCACTTTGGAGCTATCTCAAGGATCCTTAAACTCTACTAGGGCCAGGAAAGTGTGGGTGACAGATTAGCATGCGACCCACCACCACAGGGTTTTGTAAATCTTCCACCTTGGAAAGTACTCCCTGCACAGTGTCAGTATTGATACCCAGGGGATGTCCAGGATAAGCATAGCATTTTGAGGTCGATCTCCTCCCCACACCACTCCACCAGCCGGTGCACAGCCACTTCTGTGGGATACCCATTTTTTTTAACAGTGGTTCGTAAATATGGCCACTAGAGGACACACAATCCCAGCGGTGAGCCTCCAGATGTAAACTAGATGGCGCTATCCAGGGGCTACACCCTGCCTGATTTGCCACTAACAGGTTGAGGGGCCTGGATCCAATAGTGGTGCACCTCCACCCAGAGGTCAGGGTTTGCAGTAGTTAAACTAACTTGGTCACAGCCCTCTGGACACTGCAACCTTTCTTCCCACTAGTGGCCCACAATATATCAGAATTACCTTCACAGTATACACTTACTCCAGGTCTGGTTCCGGCACTGGGACCTCCTGTGAAATGAGATACAGTGCAACAATCACAGTACAGTACTTTAACATAGACAAATACCTCAGGCAGTATAACTTTGCTGAAACAGGCAGCTCTGATTTATTTAGGGGGATATAACAAGGACGGGAAATCAGGTTAATTAGCTTATCACTCTAATGAAATACACCTGTGGCTCTGTGCACAGGCCTATCCCTATCAGTTACTGTCCCTGGGTACCCAAGCCTAGTGGCTAGTCCAAACCGTGGCAGCTGGTAGGGGCCCTTTCACAGAGAAAGGAGAATTAAACAGTCAGCAGTACAGTAATTCCATTTGGATTTAATGTGGCAATTCAACAGGAGCGACCCTGAATTAGTACTCACGACCTCCAAATAAGATAGGGTCCTTCAATGTCAGCAGGGCTCACTTGAGGTACACAAACCTCTTCACACATCCATATAAAAGCACTATACCAGGCAGGCTGCATCTGTATCGATCGCAATTACTGCTACAATACCGGGAGAACACACAGCAGATTCAGTTCCTGACAGACAAGTGCAATTTTCAACAATTCCTCCAGTCTTCTACAGGGTGAGCCTGGTTTCTACTCTTCAGAGATCCTTTGATTCTTTTCACAGGACGGATTCAGTCCTAACAAGCTGTTACACAAGCTGCAGACCGGAACTCTGGGCCTTACACGTTTTTGACTAAAACTGCACACTGAAAAGCACAGGGCTCCTTCCTTCTTCACTGCCAAAGCTCAACTGAAACTCCAACCGACAAAACCGGCACTTCCTTTGAGTTCCTCCCAGTTCTTGACTGGATTGGCCTGTCACTCACAATAGACTGCTGCTGTTGGTCCAAAAGGCACTGAAGTCTAAACTACATCTCCCAGAGTCACTGCCCATACAATCCTCTTGTGGCTGGCTCAGATTATGAGTCCAAGTTCTGATTCGTCCCAAGGCACCATTTTAGAGCTAGCTTACCCCACACTGATTGGTCCAGTTCAGCAGTTCAAAACTAGAATGGGAACTAGCAGACACAGTTCTGACTGCAAAGAAAGCAGGTTAGACAAACTGTAATTTCATTATTACTCTAAATAATTTCTGGCAAACAGTTACATCTTTCAGATAGGTTCCCTTTGCACTCCTAGTGACTGCAAAATGAAGTGAATTGGCAGCAGCTGGTGGTACTCAGAGAAGCACACAGTCCCCCATACAAACTAATTATGTCTGCAAGCAGACAGCTCTTAAAGAGACAGTACCAGAGGCTCTAAAAACATTCACTGATAAATGGCTTAAATGCCAAACACCATTCAGGCTTGGACCATTCAAGCAAGCTCCTGGAAGTCTTTTGGGAACCCCCATTTGCAGGGGGGGTTACAGAGTCATTTATGAGTGGACAGCATCTCACTTAGGTTACCTAGAGTAAAAAAAAAAGCACTTTCTACTATGGATATCGTAAACTACTGGTATTAAGGGCAGTGGACAAAGAAAGATTAAAAATGCAAGGAACAGGCTTTTATGGAGGAAAAAAGCTTTAAACATTAAAAAATAATTACATGTTGGCAAATGTGAATGTTATATTTCCCTCTTGGGTGAGAGGCTGTCGTAATAGAATGATAAGCAGAATGGCCATGCTTTCAATAGGAACAACAACTGCACATTAATGTGCTCAAACTAAGGGTAATCTGGATGGTGATGTAAATATTTGTTGTCTTAGGTTAGATTGTCCAGGTTAACATGACCTGTATGTTCTATCTGACCAAGCAAGTTGTGTTTGTGTGTGTGTGTGTGTGTGTGTGTGTGTGGAGGAGTCTGTTTTAGACTGTGCAAGGAAGCTGTGGATTTGTGGAATCTGGCACTGACTTTTTATGCTCTATGCATTTTACAAGGAATGTACGTCTTTCCTGGTAAAACTCATGAAATATTTATTTGTTTATTAAAAATTGGTAACGTGAAAAGGCACACTGAACCAAAGCTAGTTTCCAGGTGTGACCAAGGGGAAAGGGGAGAACAAATATATTACATGATAAAGTTCAGTCAATGTAAATACAGCTATGTACAGGCACAAGTGAAGTATCAAGGGTGTTAAACAGCAGTCAGTGGGCTATAACAATAGGAATTAATGAGTCAGTCAGAGAGTAAGGGGTAATAATGGACATTAACATGTACTAGGACAAAGAAGAAGGCAGCAGGAGTAAATTAGGGAGGTCAGGAGGATAAAGGGCAGACTAGCCAAGGCCAGAACAAGAGCAGGAGGGAGCAAAAATAAGTTTGAATGGTGTTTGAAAGAAAGATGATAAGACAGGCAGAGTTAGGGGGCAAGAATTCCAGATGGAAGGAATATGAGAGGAGAAAGCAGATTGCGCAGCAGCAGATTTTGAGTAAGTGATGAAGAAACTGTAGGAGTCCATAGAGCGAAGTGCATAAGGAGAGGGAGGTTTAGAAGAGAGGCATTGTAACGAGGGAGGGATGAAAACCAGTTTTTAAAAATGAATGAAGCAGTATGGATTAGGCAGTGGGATGGAAGAAGTGGAATTGAGAAGCTGGTGTGTAGGGAATAATGATGAGTAAGAAAGGGAGTACCAGCAGCAAATCGGTAAAAGGCATTGCAAAGAGTATTGAGTCTGGAAAGTGGAGAAGTAGTAGGGGTGGCACCATAAACCACATCCACATAGTTAAACACTGGGCTACCATCTTAATGAATATTTCCTGGCAGACTGCAAGTGGTAGACAGTCTGAGTTGCATTAAAGGGCACTGAGCTTAGGGCGGGGCTTTCTGAGGATAGTATCGGTGAGTTTATTTTCTTTATTTGTGTATTATTTTATTTAAATTTTGGTGACCAGGTAGGCCCACTGAGACCGAAACAGTCCCTTTTTCAGGGGCGACAAGGAAGTGAGTGGAGAAGACGAGCCTACTATTCAACCACACGCCTAGATATTTTAAATTAGAAACAACCCACCAAATTAGTACTAAGTGGTCCCAGATGCTATATTAAACAAATGGGTTTTGAGCAACCTCGTCCTCTTAAAACGTTCCAATGATGGGGCTTGCCTGATATAACCAGGCAGTGAGTTTCACGTGAAGGTGCAGCAATGGTAAACACTCTTATCTTCCAAAGATTTCAAATGGGAATGTAGAACCGTGAGAGCCCTGCCTCAGAGGAAGGAAGGGGTGGATAAGGAGAGCCAGCCAGTGTGGAAAAGTCTGGGGGTGGGAATCTGACAAGCTTAAGGCTTGTGCCAAAGGTCATGGTCACCATCTTTTAGTGTTGACCTGAAGTTCATGTCGTGGAACCAGTGTAGAAAATTATCAAAGCCATGCTGAAGTGATGTTTTCAAGGCAGTGACCATGGTACTAGAGGCAAAAGTACAGCATCACCTGCATATGTATGAATATACAAACTAACACAGCTAGAGGGAAGGTCATTAAGGACGACTGAGAAAATAATTCGACCCAGTATGGAGCCTTAGAATTTGATGATGGATAGGGATCGTTTGGCTCACCCAGTCTGTCCATTTTTCCCTACTTCTCATTATCACTGCAGACCGTATCTGATCTACAGCTCTTTCTCCTTCCCCACTTCCTTTCCACAATTCCTTTGTGCCTGTCCCATGCATTTTGAACCCCCACCATCATGTTCACCCTACCACTTCTGTTGGAAGGCTGTTCCAGAAATCCACCACTATTTCTGTGAAGTACTTCCTCCATCTATCCTGAATCTAACCCCTCCAGCTCACAGCATGTCCCTTGTTCCTGAGCTATTTTTTCTCAAAAATAGTTCCTTCTTATTATTCTTCCCTTGAGGTATTTAAAGGTCTCTGTCATATCACCCCTTTCTCTCCTCTCTTTCAGTGTATACATACTGAGGTTCTTTATTCTTTCCTTGTAGGGATTTTGATGCAGACCCTGCACCATTTTAGTTGCCCTCCTCTGGACCACCCCAGATGAAATGGTAAATCATCAACCAAGGTTTTTGAAGGTCAGTCGTGACTGATCATCATTAATCATCAAATGTTATCCTAAGATCATCAAAGGAGATAGTGTGATCTAAGATCATCATCTCGATCATGATTTACTCATCAAACATGGACTTTCAAATCACCAACTAATGATTATTGATTATGTTTGTAAGCTTAAATCAGAATGATGGTTGATGATCTGTGGATGATCAAGTGATGATTGTATTAGTTCAGTATTATAAGATTGCAAGTGATAGAAGTAATACTTGACATTTTACTGGCTATCTCACTGACCTCCTGACACCTGTCCACCCTGTGCGCTCACTCCGTTCCTCCACTGAAGGCCTCCTGATGATTCCAAGGGCATAGCTTAAGACATATGGAGACCATGCCTTTGAGGTTGCAGGGCCAGTCTTTTGGAACTCTCTGCCACGGTCACTAAGAGAGGCTTCTTCTGTGGAGATTTTCAAGTGAAGCCTTAAGGCATGCCTATTTAAACAGGCATTTGATGTCCACTGAATTTTAAGGGTTTTTTATAGTTTTATTATTTATTATTTGTATTAAGTTAACTGACTCTGATTTTAATCATTGTAAATTGCTGTAACTGTTGCATCGTTTTGTGAAGCACACAGAGCCTTGGGGATTGGGCGCTCAAAGAAATAAACTATTATTTACTTACTTGCTTACAGTTATGAAAATATGAATGTCACATATCATCTAAGACAAATTAATTATAAATTATAATGTAAATCATATGAAGTAAAGTTTTAATCCCACTAGGAAGAGCATATGCAAAGTCTAGTATAGTATACATATTTGCATACCTAATTTGCATATTTCAAAAGCACAGTTTATAGACCAAAATAATTGTAATTTCTATTTTAAAATTAATTTTGCATTAACAATATTAGTTTGCAGACTGTTAGGAAAGATTTTGAGCACAAACCAGGTACTTTTAGGAACTCACTACAACCATAAAAGGAACTAGTTAATGCAGTTAAATAAACCAATATGTACCTTTTTAACTCCAGTAAATTGTGCTGTATCTGAGTAAGTATATTTGAAAGTAGTTGGCCTCTAGAGAAAAGGTATCATAATTGATCATTCCAATAAGTATGTCTAAATACAAGATACATTCTAAAAGTATAAGAAAAGTTGAATTGATGTTTTTTTTTATGTATTACTGTAATCTTGACCATTGTCAATCATGAAGACATGAGATCATCATTAATCACCATTTCCATAACTTCATGGTTTTTGATTGGTGGCCATTTAATGTTGATGTTTAATCGCTGTCAATTATGATCACAGTGATAGTTTTTGAAGCTTGAACGTGATCTTTGAACATAACTGATAATGATCATATATAATATATCATTATAAAATCATCATCTTTTCAGCAGGGCCTCACTCTGTCTGTTTTTCCAGAGTTATTAATCTCTAGATCTGGTCTTACCAGCGACCTATACAGAGGCAGTACTACCTCCCTCTTTCTGTTGGTGATAACCCTCCTGTGCAAAAATGTACTGATTTTCCGTTATTGAGTTTTAGCGTTGATTTCAATATTTCAGTGCTCTAAACTCTCAAGTAACTGGCATTTTAAAGAAACATTGGGGTGTTCTCACTGCTGACACTACACTGAGAAGCACCATAGGTACACAAACTAGGGTGGTCTATTGGAAAAATGAAAGTATCAAAGATATTTTAAATAGGAGTCATTATCAAGAAAAAGTGGATAGCAATCCACCTCTGGGTTTTCTGCCACCCCCCCGTGACTTTCATCACTGTGGCAGTTGTCACGTGTCCACATACCAGTCAGTCGCACTAATCAGCCGACTTATGAAATATGACACTTGATTACTTGCTGAACAGAGTACTTTGTTTCTGTACTTTGGTGTACGTGCCCCTTATATATAGGTAGAACAATTTGATCAATGAATGACAGAATAATGAAGCATGTATGCGGCCCATTACTTTGGGCAGATGTGACACACCTGTGGGCCAACACTGGCACAGTGTACATCATGGAGACTTACGTTGTCTAACGGGGATAGATCATATCCTCAATCACCCTAGACATGGAGATTGTCTGAAGTGGTTGCTCCAGAGGGAGAGCCGCTTGCTTTACCCAATTGGAGCCTTGCCACTGAGCTGTTTCATTGAAGAATGGGACAGTATCCTACTCCTGAATTAGTATTGCACTTTTTTATGCTTTCCTGTTTAGTCCGCTAAAATGTCTTGTTTTTCTTGTTGTCTTTCTGTCTATATGCCTTTTTCAGTTATACTTTATTAAGGTTTTGCAGTATAAACATATAACTTGACAAGTCACATCCAAAGCAAATCTCCCAGCCTGGTCAGAGCAGGTGTACAAACCGCTCCTTGGATTACAGACTAATGAAAGTAAACAGAGATTATCCCACATGAATACAGAGAAGCTTGTGATGCCCAGACAGATACCCACAAAACTGTTTCTGCGCACCACTGGGATAAAAAGGACTAACTTGTCAGCTGTGCAGATATGGAGACCCACCTGCCTCTCAACCATATAAGAACCTGAACTTAAAAGAGAGACGATATGTGATGAGGTTTGAAACAAGTAAACATTAAACGGCATATATAACTGGCCATAACATTGACTAATGAACTAACAAACTAAATGCCGTTGTCTGGTTCTTCTGCGGCAGTCTAGCCATTGTGGTGGGGGAGAGCCAGATGTGGGCATCATCTGGTCCTAATCTAACAGCTGTGATCATCCCACTCAAAGGACCCACCATTAATGAACACCACAGTTTGTCCCTCCTGATCCTGCTGCATTAGTAGAACCATACAGTGTGAGGAACGGCTCCCACACTGTCTGGAACAGATGCCTCTTATCCGCTGCTAGGTCACTCATAACCAGCAAGTTTATACATATTTTCTAGCCACTTGCCATGCATGGGAATGATTCTCATCTTCCAGTGGTGGAGCAGCAGTCTCTTAGTCTCTGTATTGGTGGCTATAAACCAGTACTAAAGAGGTTTAAATTGTACCAGGAGTCTCAGAGTGTCCCCAAGGAGAATTAGCAAAACACCAAGCAGGATAGGTGTTGCCAAGATGTGCTCTACCAAGGAGTATTTGGCACCGCCAATCCTTGAGTTTCGGGCAATCCCATAAGAGATGAAGAAGCTTGCCTTCTGAGTCATTGCAGTGCCAGCTGTCTGAGGTCTGTGACAGGTGCATCCTATACAAGAGGGCCAGCATGCAATACCACAGTTGAAGGGTCTTTAGTTGCATTAATCAGCCTGCGATGTCCCTACAAGCACCATATGCATTCGCACAAGTACATTACCACTCCGCATCTGTAAGAGGATGCCCTAGGAGTTTTTCCCACTGAGGGGGTATAGTCCTTCAAAACAGCCCTGCATATCAAGCCAGCCCATGACAGAGTACTATGAGGTTTATGGCCCCCCTCCCCCCAACAGGACCTAGGAGATCATTCCTTTTCCCTTTGGCTGGGAGTTGTTAACTGGTTGCCTACAAAAGCTGTTAAAAGATGACACAGGTGTAAATATATCTAGTGATGTGTGGCAGGATGGGAGGAATATGTTGTTGAAGATCGGAGAAGGTTTGAAATGGCAAGAGGAGAGAAGAAATCCCCAACTACGCAATATTCACCTTTTTCCTAAATAGGCCCAATTAAGGTGGTGCTGAGTGACTTTGGACTGATGCTTGGCTTAGGGCATCAGGGTCTGCATTTGACATGTCGCAGTCCATCCTGAATGCCACTCTCAGGATACAGCGTTTCTAGGGACGTGGATATGTTGTTCTATCCACACATTCTGGCAATGTCCTTTCCCTTTAAGATGTGCCGGAAAGTCTTCAAGCTGGCTCTTCCCACCCACCCAGGTGGTATATCCCTCGGCTCCACCCCATGATGTCAGATCTTCCTTTATACTGGAAAAAGCAGGTTTCCTCCTTTTCGCTCCTGCGTTGAGTAAGCTCTGGTGCTCAAATCTTTGGAATTACTTCCAAAACTAATACTCATAAGAGTTTTTTCTTCTCAACGATCTTTCAGTAGTGACTGCGATAGAGGAAAAGTCCTCGCCCAGGTTCCACCAGTGCCCCTGTGGGCAGAAGATGTCACATACCAACCCGCACGACACGTGCATTTACTGCCTGGGTCACAAGCATGATACCCAGGCCTGCAATATTTGTAGCTCATTTTAACCTGACGTGCTTGATGATCATCTTGCCCGTTTGCAGGTGGGCCGCCTGGAAAAATGGAACCCACTGGTTAAATCCAAGGAAGCCTGTTGGGTGGTGTCCGCGGCCACTTGGTCTGCTGAGCAGTTGGAGCAGATGAATGCCTTCGAGGAGGAGGCGGCTCGGGTCACCGAGTGGTCCTCTACAGCTTCAGCCTTCGTTCCTCTGAAGCTGGGCTCTACCTTTTCAGGTTCCTTCAAGGAGTTGTGCCAGTCTCTCCTGACTAAGGAGAGGGCTGTTCCCACAGCTCGTGCTCCCATGACAAAAGGAGTTGTCGAAGAAAAAGAAGACTCACTGTCAACGTTCTTGGGACGAGAGCAGTCTCAGTCTCAGGAGACTTTGGTTTCGACCATGGTCAAAACCGTGGCCTTAGCCACTGGCTTTACAGTGCCCCTGTCAGGCCAGCTTGACAAGACACAGGTTGATGATCTGGCTGAGATTTTTCTGGACCCAGTCGCCCTGCTATCTCTTGATGAGGCTGACAACTCTCTGTTTAGAACTCCGGTCCTACTGACCAACAAGCTGACCCAGTTCAATGGGCCAGACCCTAAGACTCCCGAAGACCAGGAGGAGCAGCGGCACTCCCTGGCTTCCTCCGAGAGACCCTGTTGGTCCTCCTTATGGCCTTGGTCCAGGACTCAGTCATTTCATCTACTGGGTCAATCAGATCCCAGCGGCCATTCTCGGCATCACAAAAACAGCGTAGCCGCAATTCATAGATCCTCGGATGGGCAGAGGCTTTGATACAAGTTGCTTCAGCGCTACAAGGACCTTACGTGGCAACAGTTGGTTCTGGCCGGTCCAAAGCCGACCCCGGCTCCCACCCCAGCAATCACCTGGCTATTGCCCTCTAGCCGATGCCCATGCCTCCGGAGCCAGTCGACACCACCCCTCCACCTGCAGAGCCGGTGAAGAACGTTCTGGCTTGGCCTAAACTGGCCTCCACCAATTCTGGTGGAGCCGCCACCTCGTCGGCCAACATCTGGGGCCCCGTCCATGGAGTCTCGGCCAGCTAAGGGGCTTCCCCATTGGCTTTTGGTCACTCTTATGCCCAACCGTCCATAGTGAGTCAAGGGTGATGGGGGAGGTCGGCAGCTGTACAGGGACTCTTCAGAGTCTGATGATGATGATTCCTCGCTGCACTCCCGTCTGGTTGATGCGGAGTTGGTGGGGGATCTCTTGATGGTGGAGGCCCCTTCATCATTCTTGGGTATCCTCTGTCTTATCTCCGAGTCCATGGAGATGCCAATGTAGCCCGTGCAGAAGTGGGCCTGTTATCCCCTTACCAATATTTTGTATAAGGGGGGATTCACTGACGGAGGCCTTCCCAGTGGCTGAGGATATTGTTGGCCTGGCACTGGAGCTTTGGTGGCACCCTGCTTCCTGCCCCGTGCCATCTGCCTGTATGGCCCTCAAATATGTGATGCCCATCGGTTCCCTTTCGGGATTCACAGAACACCCCTCGGCCAAGGGATAGCGACTGATTCCATGTTTCAGCACTCAGATCATAAGGACATTAATAAACCTCTGGACAAGGAGTCCAAGAAACTGGACTACTCTGCAAAAGGTTTATGCTGCCTCATTGTTTGGTCTCCACCAGGTGAGCTCTGCCATCATTGTGTCACATTTATCCATGCCCTTTTGGGCTCCCTGGATGAGGTGCTTTCTCATCTCCCTGCAGACCTCCAGACCATGGTCAAACAGGTCTGGGATCAGGGTCGAGCTGTAGCCAAGCCTCAACCCCATACAGCTCTGGACATTGGGGATTCTTGTGCCCGCTCTGTGGTGGTCGCAATCACCATGCGCTGTAGGGCTTGGCTGAGGATCTCGACCTTCACGGCAGATACTCAGCATAAATTGGTGGACGTATCCTTTCTGGGCACTGACTTGTTTGGGCCCGGAGTCGACTGTCACCTCCAGCACATAGAGAAGTCCAGTGCCACCATGGACTCTGTCCAGTCCATCCAGAAAGACTCTGAGGGCTCCAAGCAGCAGAAGCACAAGCCCTTTCGGCCTTTCACCCCTCGGCTAAACCAGCTCGGATTTCAGTATGAGCAGCAGGCTCATCTTGGTACCCCAGCTCAGGCAGTGGCTACAGTGCCCGTAAGCCGAGGTAGAGGTCCCAGTGGCTCCTTGACTGGGTCCTCTTCCAAGCCTGCCCAGTGATGGGATGGAGGTGCCACCCTCATGCCCACGCACCTCCCCTTGGTCCACTTGTGGGTGGTCATCTCCTCCACTTCCTTTCCACATGGTCTGCTGTTACTATGGACAGGTGGCTGCTAGAAGTGGTCATTCAGGGTCTGCCTCTGGAATTTGAGCAGTATCCTCCAAGCCAAGCCTGTGTGCCACGGAAGGGCTTGGTAGCCGCAGACACTTGGTCAGCTTTCCGAGATGACATAGCTCAACTCCTCCACAAGGAGATGGTGGTCAGAGTAGTGGATCCTCCTGCAGACCCAGGGTTATCTCCAGGTACTTCCTGGAGCTGAAACAGATGGGAGGCTGGCGCCCCATTCTAGATTTGCATGACCTGAACAAGTTCCTTAGGTTCTGCACCTTCAGGATGGTAACTCTGTCCCAGATCATACCCTCTCTCGAGCAAGACATGTGGTTCTGCTCTCTGGATCTTCAGGATGCATTTTTTCACATTCTGATCCATCCGTCCCACTGAAGATTCCTCTGCTTCTGGGCAGATGGAGCCCTATACAAGTTCCATGCCATGCCATTGGCCTCTTCTCCATGCCCAGGGTCTTCACCAAATGCATAGCAGTGGTGGTGGCCTGCCTAAGGCTTTGAGGGGTCCGATGTACCCCTGCCTGGATGACTGCTTGATAGCGGGTCACTCCAGGCAGAAGGTGGAGTGGTCAAGGGATCTGGCCCTTCAGATCTGCATCGACCTGGGCCTCCTTATCAACGAGGCCAAATCGGAACTCATGCCCACGCAGGTGATCAGTTTCATCGGGCAGAGCTTGACTCTTGCCGAGCCAGACTCGGCGGACAGGGCAGAGGTTCTCTCCTCCTATGCCCAATCATTTCTGGTTGGGCACTTGTGCCCTGCTCAGGACTTCCTGTGCCTACTGGGTTACATGGTGGCCTGCACACTGTGGTCCAATGGGCTTGGTGGCAAATGCACTCCCTGCAGTGGAAGCTGGCCAGTCAGTGGTCCCAGTGCAAAGGTCACTTCGACCAGCTGGTCACGGTGACCCAGAGGATGTGGAACGCTCTCCAAAGGTGGACCATCCCGGAGCATCTGCAGAAAGGGATCCTGCTTGTCCTCTCTGAGCCAGTGGTCATCCTGACAACCGATGTCTCTGTCATGGGCTGGGGGTGCCCATGTATGGGGAACACAGAGTCCATGGGCTCTGGACCCCTGAGGAGTCCCGATGCCACATCAACCTACTGGAGCTCCGAGCAGTTCGGCTGGCGCTGACTGCATTTGCTCCATTTGTCTGGGGTCAAGTGGATGAAGTCCAGATGGACAACACCACAACCATGCACTACCTCAACAAGTAGGGAGGGATGCATTCCCTGCCATTGTGCAAGGAAGCTCTCCGTACTTGGACCCTAGTGCACAGCCTGGAGGCGGATCTCCTAGCCATCCATGTGGCAGGAGCCTCCAGTCAGTTGGCAGATGCTCTCAGATGGGTGGGCGAGGTATCTCACAAGTGGTCTCTCCATCTGGAGGTAGTTTACCGTCTGTTCTCTTAATGGGGCACCCCTCAAGTGGACCTGTTCACCTCCAGGGAGAACGCAAAGCTGAGGCTGTTTTGTGCCCTCCCATCTCAGCAAGGCTCTCTGCAGGGGATGCCTTCTTGAGGCCATGGACCCCAGGCCTCTTCTGTGCCTTCCCTCTACTTCCCTTGATCCACAGAGTGCTTCTCAAGGTCAGGAGGGACAAGGCACAGGTGATCCTGGTGGCTCGGACTGGCTACATCAATTTTGATACCTGGTTCGCCTCAGCAACAGGCTCCAGAGGCATCTTCTGGCATGCCTGGATCTGCTTTCCATCAACCTGGGGAAGGTACTCCACCCGGACCCTCAGACTCTACACCTGACAGCCTGGTTCCTGAGTGACTAGAGTTCCAGACTTTGGGTCTCTCCAAAGATGTCTTCACTGTCGTGGAGGCCTATTGGAAGGAGTTGACCAGAAAATGCTATGCCTTCAAATGGAAGAGATTCTCCATTTGGTGTCAGGGCAAGGGGCTGGACCCCTTGACCTGTCCAGTGGCCAACATTTTGGATTATCTGTGGTCTCTCTCCAAAGGGGGGACTTCGGTCGATGATCCTTAAGCTGCACCTGGCAGCCATCTCTGCTTACTGGGTGCGGGCCAGTCAGCGGTCGGTGGCGCATGAGACTGGTCTGGCAATTTTTTTTTTTTTAAAGGCTTGATCACATATCTCCTCCAGTGGATGAACCTCCACCTTTGTTGAATCTGTTGCTGGTAATGGCAAAGCTCATGGGCAAGCAATTCAAACCAGTGCATAGATGTGAGATATCACACCCATCATGAAAGACTGCCTTCTTGGTGGTCATTACATCTGCCAGAAGGATTGTGGAGCTCCAGAGCTCTCAGTTGAGTCTCCTTACCTGGTCTTCCACAGAGACAAGGTTGTGCTGTGCCCCAACCTGGAGTTCTTCCTGAAGTTTGTGTCAGTTTCACCTGAATCAGGTGATGACTTTTTTGGTGCTCTACCCTAATCACACCTCAGATGCTGAATACAGGCTCCATACTTTGGACCTGAGGTGAGCGCTCACCAGTTACAAAGAGCACACTGCCGAAGTTCGGGGAGAGGTTCACCAGCTGTTTGACACCTACACTGAAGCTACACCTGGCAGACCTGCAGCCAAGTGGATGACTGGCAGGTGGATCACATCCTGCATTGTTCTCTGCTTTGCGATTCTAGCTCCGATGACGATCTCTCAGACCAGTGACCACTGCCGTTTATGCTGCAGCCTCCCCAGGAGGAATTCCCCTCCTGGGATGCTCCTTCTCCACCTCTGGTGGAACCTTTAGCTTCTCCCATGCCGTCAGAGCTGTAGGAGGACCAACGGCTGCTGCTGGCCCTCCTTTCAAGCCAGCACTGGCCAACCCTACGCAGGAGGGCCCCAGAGGATCCCTGGCCCCTGCACCTGTTGTTCTTCCTTATGCACCTACTCCTCTTCCCCAGAATCTGGAGGGACCATCCAGCCCTTCTGGGCTGACGCAGGGTCTCCCTCCTGCAGGCCCACTGCTGGACCCTGGCTTGCCAGACCCCTTTAATATTCCTTTGGGTCCTCCGCTGGGTCCTTCAGCCCCACCATCGGGCCATTCACCAGGCTATCGGATGCTGGGCTATCTCACACTGTGTTACCCCTCTCCAAGGTATCCGACACTAGGGTACCCAATGCTGGTGTACCCAATGCCAGCGTATACTCCCAGCTATCCCATGCGGGGGTATCGTACACCAGGATACCCAACGCCGGGTTACCCAGTGCCAGGTTACCCAGTGCTGGGCTATCCACCAGTGTATCAGCCTCTGCCTTCATCACTGCCGCAGGTGGATTAAGAGGCACTGTTTGAATCTTGGTAGAGTAGAACCAAGACCCAGCTGGTGTCAGAGCTCGACCGCCATCAGCAAGTCGTGGCCTCCACGCCAGCCGATCTGGCCCCTTCTCCACAGTCTCCTTCACCAGTGGAGTCACCTTCCTCCACATTGGGTCACACGGTGGGTGTTTCCACAGTGGAGGGTCGGGTTACCGGGCCAAAGGAGCCTCAAAAGGAGGTTCCCTCTCGTAGGGCACTGACTCCGGATCAGAGCCCTTAATTGGACTCTGAGTCTGATTTCTCCTCATCATCTGCCTCTGGCTGTCAGTCTCCTCCTTCAGAGGGCCCCAAGCCCAAAGAGACTCCCAAGTCCCCAGGATGACCCTTCCTTCATGGAAATCCTCTGGAGGATTCAGGAGGCCAATGGCTGGTGGATGGAGGAACAGGACCCTCAGCATAAAAGGCTAGCAGAGCAACTCGAGCTTCCAGAGTTGACTCCTCTCCTTATTCCTCCATGGATTGGACCCCATGACAACTTGGCCTCTGTGATCTGGCAACAGCCATTGTCAGTAGCTGCCATCTTCAAAAAGGCAGATGGGATGTATCATGCCCTTTAGGGCTAGGACCACCTCAGCACCCATCCAGAAGCTGATTCAGTGATCATAAATGCGGCCCATGACTGCTCTACTACCCTCAAACACATGAATACCTCTCCTTCAGATAAGAAGGCTAGGCAGTTGGATCATTACGGTTGTAAGGTGTACTCATCCTCCACTTTGGCTTTGAGGGCTCTAAACTACGTGGCACATATGGTTTGTTACTAGAAGGTCATCTTGGGGGCAATTAAAGTCTAAATTTGAAGCCTTGCCTGATGCTGAGACCAAGACAAAAATTGAGCAGACTGTCCAAATGGCAGAAATTTCCTGCCACCATTCTCTGTGAGCCACTTTTGATGCTGTTGACGCTTCGGCTAGGAGCACCACAACAGCAGTTTGCCTTCGCAGGTATGCATGGCTGTGAGTTTCTGGGTTCACCCAGGATATTCAATCCTCCATCCTGGATGATCCTTTTCGAGGCTCGGTACTGTTTGGGGAGGGGATGTCAAGGATTTCTTGACTAGCCTTCAAGAGAGTGGCAAAGCTCTACATTCTGTATAATTGATGTACTGTCCTAAGGCTAAGTCTGGGCAGCCTTTTCACTGCTGACAATGGCACCGACACAAGCAACAGCCCACCCGATGTCAGGGTAAACATTGGGCCTCTCTAGCTACCACCAGCCCCCCAGCCACGTCTCAGAGAGCTTCCAGAGCGGGGCTCCCCAAGTCTCCCTCTGCCTCTTGACTTGCAATCCACCCCCACCTCCTCCTCTGCCAACTGTTCCGGAGGAGCTAGTAGGGGACAGGTCTGCCAACTACCTGACAGGGTGGGAGGTGATCATTTTGGATGCATGGGTTCTTTAGCTAGTTGTTCAAGAACACACCCTAGAGTTCATAGAGAGATCCCCAGAGAACCATCCAGGTCTCTGTCACCACCCCAGGTCACATCCCTCATCAGAGAGATCAGAGCTCTTCTAAGAAAGTCTGCCATAGGCCGATCTCCAGAAACAGACAGGAAAGGAGTATTATTCCACTTTTCCCGGTACCCAAAAGATATGAGACCTCGGCAAATACTGGACCTCAGCATGCTCAGTCTGTATGTTGAGTACAAGAAATTACTCATGTTGACCTCCCAAGCCTGTTGCCACTTCTCCACCAGGGACACTGGCTCTGTGCACTGGACATGCAGGATGCCTATCTGTATATTCCTGTCTTCTAGTCCCACCACCATTTTCTCAGATTTACCTTCTGAGGGCATTTTCAGTTCAAAGCCCTCCCGTTTGGACTTTCATCGGCACCCAGGGTGTTTACCAAGTGCCTAGTGGTGGTGGCATCGGCTTTGCGTAATTTGGGCAATTTTGTGTTTCTGTACATCAACACCTGGCTGCTGTCAGCTCCGTCAAGGGAAAGATTAAAAGCTTCCCTGGCAGCTACCCTGGACCTGTTCAGCCAGTTGGGATTTACTTCCCTAAGTCTCGCCTCCTCCTCTCTCAACGGCTCCAGTTTGTTGGGGCAGTGCTGGATACAGTCCAGGGTGAGCTTTCCTCCTTTGGACGGGAGGAAACATTACAACTGCTGGTCTACAGCCAGGTCTGTTCTTCGTTTTCTGGGCCTCATGGTGGCTATCCCAACTGTCCCTCTAGCCAGACTCCACATGCGGATCACACAGTGGATGTTGCGAGTTCAGTGGGATCAGTGGTCTGATGACCTGGATCACAGGATCCTGGTGTCCAACCCCATGTGGCAGGATATGCTCTGATGACAGGACTTGAAAAATCTCTGCCATGGTGTCCTTTTTCAGCCCCTCTTCTCCCATATAGACCATGAAGATGGACGCATCCAGTCAGGGCTGGAGTGCTCACTTAGAGGACTGCAGAACTCAGGGATCCTAGTTTCAGTGGGAGCTCTCCCTGCACATCAGTGTGCTGGAGATGCAGGCGATGCTGTATACTGTTCAAGCATTCCAGAACCTTCTGCTTCTAGGTACACTCCTTGTCCAAACAGACAACATGTGCATGGTTTGGTACCTGAACAAACAAGGAGGCACACGGTCTTATCCTGTGTGCAGGGAGGCGATGAATGTGTGGTACTGGGCGATTCAGCACCACCTTCAGCTGATGGCAGTGCATGTCCCAGGTGTTCAAAATGCCCTAGCGGACACTCTCAGCTGCACTTAGGCAAGGGCACTAGAGTGAGAACTGAGGCAGTCAGTGGTCGAGAGCATGTGCGACCTTTGGGGTAATCCAGATCTAGAGCTGTTCGCCTCCCCATACAATGCAAAACTACGCAGTTTTTGCTTGCTCATTCCCAGGTGAGGTGTCTTCTGGTGAGACACGCTGTCTCTCTGCTGGACAGGGAGGTTCTTGTATGCCTTCCTTCCCTTCCCGCTACCACAGAGGGTACTACTCAAGCAGCAGGTGGAAGGGGCTCGCATGATTCTGATCGCCCCTTATTGGCCTTGCCAGGTATGGTTCCCTCTGCTCCAGCAGCTGGTGGTGGAGAATACGATGCCTCTACCCCTCTGCCAGGACCTCCTGACCCAGGAGCAGGGCACGCTGGTTCATCCAGGTCTCAAGTCCCTGCACCTTTACGCATGGCACCTTTTGATATACTGATTTTGCTTCACACTATGGAGTCTCTTTCAGAGCTGCTCAGGTCCTTGTGGAGGCCAGAAAGCCATCTGCAAGGACTACCTATGCAATGAAATGGAAGAGGTTCACCAGTTGGGCAATTGCCAAGGAATGGGGCCCTTTTTCATGCCGTTACTCAGGTTCTGGAATACTTTCTGCATCTCTCTGACCTAAGGCTCAGGTATTCTTTGCTGAAGGTCCATCTGTTGGCCATCTCTGCCTACCATGTTCTGATAGATGGTAAGACTTTGAATCAATTGGAGGTCTCCTGTACTTTCCTGAAGAGGATACTCCACATGAAACCCCCGGTTAGGAATCCTGTTCCACCATAGGATCTGAATTCCATTCTTGAGAAACTCACATTGCCTCCCTTTGAACAGGCCGCGAGTTGCGACCTGTGCTATCTGTCTTGGAATGCGCTATCTTTAGTTGCAATTACTTCTGCTCAAAGGATTTCCGAGCTGCAGGCCCTGATGTGTAAGGAGCCTTATTTGATTTTTCACAGAGACTGGGTGGCTCTGCATATGAATCCCACGTTTCTACCAAAGGTAGTTTCTGAATTTAGTTTGAATCAGACTATCCACTTGCCAGTGTATTATCCTGAGCACTCTAACCAAGGAGAGGCACTTCTGCACACACTGAATGTACATAAAATTTTGTGTTTTTACACTAGTCGGACGAAGTCAGTCTGCAAAACAGATCAGCTTTTTATTTCCTTTGCACCTGAGAGAGGGCGCTTCAGTTTCAAAAAAGTGTTTATCCAGATGGTTAGCAAACTGCATTCTGTTTTGTTATCAGAAGTATAACAAACCACTTCCAAGGGAAGTAAAAGGGCATTCAGCCAGAGGTATGGCTGCTTCTCTGCTTGTTTCGGAAATGTCTCTGCCGCTGACATCTGTGTGGCAGCTATGTGGAGGGGTTGTGGGATAACAGAGGGACCAGACACACAACTTCAGGCTCAGCACACAATCTCTGTGTGATGTTTATTTAAAACACAGAGGATAACTTTAAGCAATGGCATATCCCTTCTTCAGTACATCAGTTTGCAGAAAAAGAATATGCATATCCGTCCTCTGCACTTAGTCAGTACCTACTGACCCACTGATCTTATCTCTTTAGTAAAAATTAGTTAATTCCCTATGTTGGTCTTGTGTGTTTAGATGATGGGGAGCTCCGTTAAACCGAGGTCCCATCTGCCTGTTCTGGTGGTAGTTCAGGTGGATGTTAAAGATCCTATGGCACTTCTCGAAAAGAGTAGGGGAATTTCCCCGGCGTCCTGGCCAAATTTCCCCTATTCACTAAAAATACCACCAACAGCTTAATATGGTTCAATGTCATTTGGCATGCACCTGTATCACCCTCCCCCAGGCTGAGGCTGAAAATAGGCAGAATTGTGTAGTCCTCCTTTCCCGGTCAAAAAAAAACTAAATAAATAAATAAAAAGAAAAATCCCAAAACAAGCTAAAGACTAAGAACCTCAGTGTAAATGTGCTGAAGCAAGGGTTACCCCAAAAGGCATTGGCTATAAAGCCAAGTTTCAAAGAAATACAAAATTACACATATCCCCATAATGCTCTTGTTGTTGCCTGTTATGCCTATATGTTTCTTTGTAATCTCCTGGGTCGCACCTGAAAATAGGCACTTGGTTGTCTAGTGTACTAACCTGGTAAACAAAAGCAAATAAAACGCAAAGCATCATGGGATGTATATGCAAATCACCATGACATTTTAGGCTGCTTCAGCTTAAAGCTGGAATGCATGGTGCCAAAGGGCCTCTCAAACAATCTGCAGCTTATATGCATTTTAACACAATGGGGGTTTTCTGATAATTCTACCCTGGTAACGTAATTCTATAATATAGTCACATAAGTAACTTTTAAACTTTATAAAAAACATCTAGTGCCGTGGTATAGAAACATAGAATTTGACGGCAGATAAGGACCGCTTGGCCCACCCAGTCTGCCCATTTCCCTACCTACTGGATATGCTGCAGATCCTAGTTAACCAGCAGCCTACTTCTTCCTACCCCCACTCCCTAGAATGGCCTTATGACTGTCCCATGCATGCTTGAATTCCACCACTGATTTTGACTCCACAACCTCCTCCAGAAGGCCGTTCCATGCATCCACAACCCTCTCTGTGAAAAAATACTTCCTTAAATTATCTCTGAACTGCCCCCCCTCTATCTTCAAATTGTGCCCGCTTGTTCTTACACACACCTTTTTTGAAAGATGCTACCCTCTTGGACTTCGTTGATTCCCTTGAGGTACTTGAACGTTTCTATCATGTCCCCCCTCTCCCTCCTTTCCTCGAGGCTATACATATTAAGCTCCTTTTGTCTCTCTTCATATGTCTTCTGGTGCAGACCCTGCACCATTTTAGTTGCCCTCCTCTGGACAGCTTCCATCCTGTCTATGTCTTTGCGGAGATTGGGTCTCCAGAACTGCACACAGTACTCCAGATGGGGTCTCACCAGCTGTCTGTACAGAGGGATAATAACTTCCTGTTTTCTACTGGTGATGCCTCTCCCTATGCATCCCAGTATCCTCCCAGCCCTCCTTGCTGCCCTCTCACATTGCTTGCCCACCTTTAGGTCATCTGATATGACTACCCCCAGGTCCCTTTCCATTTTTGTTGTTGTTAGTATCTCACCCCTCATTGTGTACTCTTCCCCTGGGTTTTTGTTTCCCAGATGCATTACCTTGCACTTCTTAGCATTGAATCTAAGCTGCCATACATTTGACCATTCCTCTAACCTTGCCAAGACCCTTCTCATCCTTTCCACCCCACCCTGTGCATCAACTCTGTTGCAGATCTTTGTGTCATCTGCAAAGAGACATACTTTTTCTTCAGTCCCTCTGCAATGTCACTTATAAAGACATTGAAGGACTAGTCTAATCTGAACCCTCGGTGACCCACTAGTAACCCTCCTTTCTTCTGAGTGGACTCCATTTACTATTACTCTCTGTGTCCTGTTCTCCAGCCAATTCTTTCACATGGGCTGTCATCTTGGGACCCACTCCCAGGCTGGCTAACTTGTATATTAATCTTTTGTGTGGGACTGTGTCAAATGCCTTGCTAAAGTCTAGGTAGGCCATGTCCACAGCCCTCCCTGATCTACTACTTTGGTCACTCAGTCAAGAAATCTATCAGATTCGTCTGGCATGACCTTCCCACTGTGAATCCATGCTGCCTTGGGTCCTGTGCCCTCTGGCCTCTAGATACTCGACAGTTCTTTCCTTCAGAAGTGATTCCATCATTTTCCCTATCACTGAGGTTAAACTAACAGGTCTGTAGTTTCCTGCTTCTGCCTTGCTCCCACTTTTGTGAAGGGGAATCACATCTGCCCTCCTCCAGTCCTCAGGTACCACCCCATCCTCCCATGATTTGTTAAAGAGGGTAGTCAGTGGTGTCACTAGTTCTACCCTTAGTTCTTTTAGAATTCTGGGATGAATCCCATCTGGCCCCATTGCTTTGTCCACCTTCAGTTTTAAGAGTTCTTTCAGAACCCTTTCTTCTGTAAATGGGCTGGTATCAACTTCTGTATCCAGAGTGTTTCTACTGTTTGTTTTAGGTACCTCCCCCTCTTCATTTGTAAATACTGAGCAAAAATATTTGTTTAGTATCTCTGCCTTTTCACAGTCTCCCTCTGCCCACCCTCCCTCCCCTTTATTAAGCCTCACTATCCCTCCTTGGTCTTCCTTCGCTCCCTGATGTACCTATAAAAGGTTTTATCCCCCTTCTTAACTGAGTTGGCTATCTTTTCCTCGGTTTGGGCCTTTGCTGTTCTGACTGCCTTCCCAGCCTCCTTTTGCTTTAACTGATACAGTTCTCTGTCCTGCTCCTTCGGCGATTCCTTGTACTTCCTGAATGCTTTCTTTTTCTCTTGAACCTTCACTGCCACTTCCTTTGAGAACCATAGTGGTTTCTTGTATCGTTTTGTTTTGTTTATTTGCTTCACACAAAGGCTCGTTACCTCTGTGATGGCAGTTTTTATTATTCCCCATTGTTCTTCCACCCCTCCTTCCTGCCCATTTGCTAGTGCATTCCTTAGGCACTCACCCATTTTGGCAAAGTCAGCCCTCCTAAAGTCCAGTACTTTTGCCTTTGTATGGCTTGACTCTATTGCTTTGTTTATTGTGAACCATACTGTTCGATGGTCGCTAGTTCCCAGATGGCTACCCACTTCTACATCTGTGATCCTCTCTCCATCTCCATTTGAGAGAATCAGGTCTAAGATTGCTCCCTCGAGTGGGCTCCAATACTAGTTGTCTAAGGCATGCCCCCTGTAGGGCATCTAGAATAACTCCACTTTTCGAAGTGGCTGCTGCAACTGCACTCCAGTTAACATCTGGCATATTCAGATCACCCATCAGCAATATCTCCCTTTTCGCCATTCTGAGTATACTTTCTATCATTTCCTTGTCCATTTCCTCCCTGAGAAGGGTCTGTATACAACCCTGTGCGGATTGTGGTGCCATTGCCTGTCTCCAAATTTACCCACAGCTCTTCTTCTTCTCCCTGTTTACCATTTTGTTCTGTTGCTTTTATTCCTTCCCTTATGTAAAGAGCTACTCCTCCTCCTCTTTTACCCTCCCTGTCCCTCCTGTAGATAGTGTATCCTGGTATGTTTACGTCCCAGTCATGGTTTTGTGTGAACTATGTTTCTGTGACTGCCACGATATCCAAATGTTCCTCCTCCATCAAGGCCACTAATTCAGGAAGCTTGTTACCCAGACTACGGGCATTGGTACTCATTGCTGTCCATTTTTTGATGGCTTTACCTTCTGTTGCAGCATGCCCCATTGACCTTTCTACCTCGGTCTTTTTCTCATTTAGTACCCTGTTTTGTAGGGAGAGGCTGGGATTTTCCTGCTGCTTATCAGTGCCTCCCCCTTTGACTAGTTTAAAAGCTTGCCAATGAAGCATTTAAACCCATTGCTCAAAGACTTGTTCCCTTCCTGGACAGATGCAGACCATCCTGCCAGTATAGGCTGGTGTCCCTCAGGTGGAACCCAGTCCCCAATGAAGCCAAACCCTGTGCTCCACACCATTTTTTCAACCATTCATTAAACTGCATGGTGCTAATTACCCTCGCCTCCCCCATGCCATTGACAGGCAGTACCTCTGAGAAGGATACTGTGTGTGCTACTTGTCTTAGGCCCCTCCCCAACTCTGCAATGTCCTCCTGCACTGCTCTAATCTCATGTTGAGCCAAGTCATTTGTCCCTAGGTGGACAACTACGTCCAGCTCAGACTCCCTTACAGCTGTTCTCGTGATCCTGAGGATGCGCTTCCTGTCCCTCCAAGCCATGGCACCAGGTATCTTCAACATTTACAGGATTCATACACATAAGGCATATATATCAAGGTATTTTATGACATAGTGCTATTGCATGCTATATCCAACAACAAGGAACATAGCCTGTTGTTTTACATCAGCTTAGAGGTCACCACAATAATCTCCCTGTACGAGGACCTGAGAGGGAAAATGAAAATTACAGAGGACATTATTACGTAGTCAGGAAAGGGGAGGGGTCGCCTATAGGTGACCAACCTTATGGACTAGAAATTGTAAAGGATAGATTAGGCTAAGAAAGAAGTACTGTTGCAACAGATTTAAGAAAAGGTTGGTCCTCAAGAGTGGCAGGGTCTCCCTGTCACAAGCTACTTGGAGTTCTGTCCACGCTTTTGCTAAGCATTACAGTCTGGACATTGCTTCTAGACACAGGGCGGGCTTTGAGCTAGCTGTCCTTCGGGGCCTTCTTTCTTAACTTCCCTGCTCTTCTGCAGACTTTTCCTGCCGCCCGTGGTTAATCTTTGCTTGACTTGCACTGCTTGGGACTCAATTCTAACGGTTATTGCCTACTGCAAGAGCCCTCTCAAAGTAAGAGAGTACAGTTACGTAAGAACTTACAATAACAGTAGATCTTCGAGAGAGGCTCTTGCAGTAGGTAATCTTTTTTCCTCCCTCCCTCCTTCCCCCTGCTGCTCTTCTTTTCAGTCTATTGTTGACTCCAGGAGCCCACTCCTTTCTCCTGTCTCACCTTCTTAGGTCTCTGGTGAGAGAAATAGAGGGCAGGAGTGAGGACTGTCCAATATATAGTGCTTGACTGGTGTTGGTCACATGATGCCAGGTGGGCAGTCCCCCACCAGACACTGCTAGCTAAAGTTTTCAGTGTGGTCCTAACACCTGGTGGCTCAGTCCTAACGGTTATTGCCTACTGCAAGAGCCTCTATCGAAGATCCTACTATTATGGTAAGTTCTTATGAAACTGTACTTTCTAGTGGAAATGCCAGATTGTTGATGTGTACTGTGTACAAGTCATAGCATGATTACAGGTGAGTAACGTATCTTTATTACATGATACCTGCAAGCACTGGAGTGTGGTATTGTACCTATTAAATTATTTTCCTGTATATTTGATTTAAAATGAATGAAAATAAGGAGAAATTATTTTTAAAAGGCAAAATTGAAGGTATTTCATTGAAATAGGCTTCCATCTTAACTTGGAAGTCAAAACAGTCTGTATGCTTGTAGTGGGATGGAGGCTAAAAACATGGCAGTTTTTATAAAATTCCCATTTACTACTACAGATTAACTCATAGGGGGACACAGCCTGAGCTGGTAAGAGTCATCAGTGTGGCAACTGAGGTTCAATGCAAAGAAGTGCAAAATAATGCACCTGGAAAGAGGGAACCCTGGGGAGAGCTATAGGATGGAGGGAGGTGCTGACAATAACCAAAGAGGAAAGGGACCTAGGGTTATCATTTCTGATGATCTAAAGGTGTCAAAGCAGAGCACAAAGGCTGCGGAGTGGGCCAGTGGCATGCTGGGGTGCAGTGGCAGAGAGGTCACTGGCAGAAGGTGGGTGGTGGTGATGCCATTGTATAAAACACTGGTAAGGCCTCACCTACAGTACTGTGTGCAATTCTGGAGGCCACAACTGTGCAGGGACAGTTTTTTTTTTTTTTATTCATTCACCTACACCCCCGGGCATCCTTCAGGAGTGCCCATTCAGAATGTGCCCTACTCCCAGCCTGAACCCTCACATCTTCCTTGATTCCCTCCCCGGAAAGACCACAGGCAGGCTCGACCCCTGGTACCATCTCTGGGGCTGATTCTGCCCTCCCCTTGGCGGCTTGCTCCTAAGTGTGAAGAGCCTTACCTGCTGTCGACAGGGCGGGTCTGGAGGGAAATCCGGGCGCGTCTGGGCCGGCATTTGGGATGTGGGCGATTTCCCCTGGGGCCACTGTCATCTCACTGACGGTGTAGGAGGCTTCTTCTGTCTTTCTTTCCCCTCATGAGCGTGTCGTGCAATGGCGTCAGCACGCTGGCTATTCCTGTAAATGCTGCTGCGCTCGTCCCCAGTTGTAAGTCCCACGCATGTAGTGCCCCTGGTCTCCACTGGGGGCCACTAATGCGCTGGGAAACCCCTGGATCCCTCCCTGGGAGAGGAGAGCAGTCCTCTGGACACTCAATCCATCTCCCTCACCTGCCGCCCCCCAGCTTCTGGGCTCGCTTCCGAACCCGGGTCACCGGTGTAGCATGAGGTGTGGCATCCAACACCTCAACCCTCAGTGCCACTGGGCTGGCCTTGCGCAAGGACATCGACAGAGTGGATGCGGTACAGAGAATGGTGACCAAGATGGTACAGGGCTTGCACCACAAAACATATGAGGAGAGACTAAGGGACCTCAGTATGTACTCATTGGAGGAAAGAAGGGAAGGGGGGACATAATAGATACTGTCGAGTACCTCAAGGGCATGAAGAAGGTGCAAGGGGAGAACTCTTCCAGTGTAGGAGTACGAGACCGAGTGGCATAATATGAAATTGGAGGGGAGGTAAATTAAGAGGGAATGTGAGAAAGTTTTTCTTCACAGAAAAGGAAGTGGTTGCATGGAATGGTCTGCCGCAAGAGGTAGTGGGAGTGAGCACAGTAGGAGATTTTAAACATACCTGGGACAGGCACAAGGGAACCTTGAGATGGGAGGGAGTGATGAAATACCACTGACCAGATAGGGTCGGAGGCTGCATACAAGGGTAGGGCGTACAGGTGGGAGGGAGTGATGAAAGACCACTGACCATAAAGAGTCAGAAGCCGCATACAAGTGTAGGGCTAATGGGAAGACTGGATGGGCCTAGCGGTCCTTATCTGCCAACAATTTCTATGTTGCAGTCTTTGAAATTTAAATGCCTTTGAATTTACTTATTTCTTAGACTGCACTCTGTATAAACGGAGTATAATGGGCTTAATCGGGCTAGGCAGACATTTTCCAACTGGCATCATAATTCCACAAGGTTACCATCCTTGGTATTGCCGAGACAGTTATAGGAGTTCAGATGGGCCAGGGTTCCCCCATGTCTGACCCTGCTGGAGAGGGGCTCTAAAAATGAAAGTCCATTCCTGATAAAGTTGTGCCATTAAACAGCATACACCCCAGTGCAACTCTCGTTTATTAAGTTTATATCTTCTCTCCAGTCCTTTAGCTACAAATGGAACTTTAATGAAAACCCATAAACGCTAATGAGTGGAACAGTACCAGAATCTGCAGCTTGATGAAAATGGCTCCAGACATGTGTGCTGTATAAGTGAGATATATCAGAAGAAAATCAGACAGCTGCACAACATTTTAAACAAGTTCCTGCTGCTTTTTTCTTGTTGTAATTGCCTTTCTGAATATGAAGTCTAAAACAATGCTGTCTGTAACCAGATGTCTCAAAAATCTTTTGTTAGTTATGTTTAATGGACAGCTTTGGCTGGTGCTTAGAATAAAGACAATGCTTCTTTCTTGCTGAAGGTCAACCTTGTGTTCTTGGAGCAGGCATTTCTAATAGAGAACAACACAGTTCTGGCTAGATGAATACAATTACTGTCCTTAAATTAAATTCAAAGCTGTTAAAAGTCTTTTTGGAAGAAATGCATACTGTATGTGATAATTTATTCTTAACAGCTGTACGTCTTTCCCTGAGCACATCGCAGAAGCTAGGCTTGTCACTCCTGGGGAGAAGGGCACGGGCTGCTCAGTATCCACTCCTCGCCAGGTAACCATGGAGCAGCATTGGCAGTGGCTGTTATGGCAACTACTGGTCCACCTCTGAGCTGCAAAAGGTGGCGTCTGTGACAACCCCATCATGGGGTGGGGGAAAAGGAAAAATGGAAAAAAACAGAGATAGAATTGTGTGAGTTAGTTTCTTTTCCCTCCTTTCTTCCTTCCTTCCTTCCTGACTGACTTGCAGGAACATCTTTTCAGTCTTTTAAAGGGAACATTAACCTTGTTTATTACATTTGTGCCTTTCTGACCATTTGATCTTATTGATGAGCTCATACTTAAGTAAATGTCACTGGGGTTGTACCAATAAGTATCTATATCTCAGTTACTGTTCTCTAACATACATAGCTTTAATTCACTTTTCTCAGCTGATGATATTGAATTAAATCCTGATCCTGCCACTACTACCCTCACTACCTTCCGCCTTCCTTCTTGGCAGTCTACTAAGGGTCTAAAAATTGTTCCCTTTAATATAAGGAGCTTCATCCCCAAGCTAGATTAACTTGCAGCTTGGGTGTCCCACTACCAGCCTGACGTGCTGGGTATGTCTGTAACTTAGCAGTAACCACACCTGATATCCTCTGTGCCTTCCCTGGGTGTAATTTCCTTCCTAGTGACCACTCTGGCCCCAAGAAGGGAGAAGGTACCCTGATCTATTTCAGATCTCACCTCAGCATCTCCTTGTCAATCAGCACCCCTCAGCCTGCATCCCCCATTAAATATTGTCACAATGTACTTACACTGGGAAATGATAAATTGCTCCCCCTTTTTTTGCATTTACCTACTACCTAATGGGAGCATAAATCTCATCTTCACACTGATAATGTCCCTGGGTACTGTGGTTAAAAACAAGGAATGTATCCTGTTAGGGGATTTTAACATCAGCTTGCTGTCTGATTGCATCAAATCCATAGCACACACCCTTAGCAAATGTAACCTGACCCAGCCAATCTCTCAGCTCACTAGGAGATCCAACATGGAAGCACAACTGTCCTTATTGATTGCATACGCTCTCCCAAACTTGACATGATTAGATGTTAAGGTGTACTCCCTACACTGTACAAGATCACTCTTGATCTTACTTCGAGAGTGTTCCTGTGGTAGGTCATAACATGTAGGACTGCGCCCGCTGGCATCAGGACCGCACGGCAACTTTTGCTAGCAATGTCTGGCGGGGGACCGCCCACTCAACGTCACATGACTGACATCAGCGTGACCCTATAAGTGGGCGGTCCCCATGCCCGCCTTCCAGTTCTTTCCTGCCGTTGACCTGCACAAGGACCTCACAGTGAATGTTGCTCCAGTCAATTGCCATTTTGATAAGTATTACAGCTATTTCTACCGATAATAGTTTGTTCTTCTTCAAGTTTTATGTCTTCTCCATCCGATCCTCTGAAGACCAAAAAGAAGTGCAAGAAGTGCGGCTCGCAGATCCCTCATAAAGAGAGCCACAAGCTCTGCCTCTTCTGCCTTGGCCCGGCCCGCGACATCGAGGCCTGCCCGGATTGCAAGCCCTTCAATCAGGCCACACGCAAACACAGGCAGCAAGCCCTAGAAACCCATCTTTTGAAATCCAGGATGGCTACTTTTGAGCAAGAGATGCAGAAGCTGAGATGACTCCGCTTCTTCCTCTTCTTCGGGGGCTAAGAAGAAAAAGACAAAGAGAATCACTGGGAGCGGGAGTGTCTGGAGGACTGAGAGCAGCCCTTTACCAGCAAGGTCATGGGGCTTAAGCCTGCGGACAAGACCGCTCCTCGGCTGCCTCCCCTGGTAATTGTCCAGGCCTTCTTGTACCGTTCCTCCAATTCCTCTGCTTTTCTTAAGCCCATTAAGATGGGCTCAAAGACAGGCTCATCAACCGATAAGTTGCCCGCCGGGATCTCCGTCGGACACCTGGTCAACACCGGTAAGTTGGACTCTGGTTCTTCCAGAACATGCACAGTCATTGATAAGTTCCCGCCCAGAAGGAACCTGCCCGACATCAGCCGATAAACCGGTCGGGGCTCCTCCCCTGCCCACCCGGCTCATCCTCTATCGACCGATAAGTCAGATGCAGGGGACTCTGGCGTCTGCGCAGTTGAAGCTCGGCTGTCGGGGGCTGATGCCGACACAACCAACATCCGGCTGAGCTCGCTGACCTCCCAAAGTCAGCCCTCCCATCAGGTTTCCCCTGACAGGGAGCCTTCCCCTCCACCTTTGCCGGTGGAACCTCCTGTGCCCGACCCTCTGCCCGGGACGGAGGGGGAAGTGAGTCCCCTGGAAGTAGTCCTTTCTTCACCCACTCCAGTGCTGGTAACCCTCCAGACCCCTGCAGATAACCCTCTTGGGGCTCTCATGTTGGAGTTGATTCCTCCACCATCTCCCAGGGATCTTCCTACTCTGTCGGGCCCTCCCTCAGCCCCGCTGCCAGGGATCCCTATGCTGGGCTGTGGGCCACTGACTTCAGGTTCCTTGGGCCAACTCCCGTTGGAGCCTTCATTAGGCCCCCCTAAGCCTGATGCCGTCTTTTCTGATGTCTGAGGACCAGACTCCAGGCTTCCTGGCACTGACCCCGATGCCAGCTATCCTGATGTCAGGACTCCCGATGTTGGATAACTTGCCAGGTCCCTCTGCTCCGCCTCCTTCGAGGCCCCTGGGCACCCCCTTGGACCATCAGGGTATACTCCATGATCCTCCCTTGGGCTACCCACATTACTCGGGCCTACCGATGCCAGCCTACCCGATGTCCGCTCCTTTTACCATTGGTATCAGGTGCCGGGCTATGGGGCCCCTTTTTAGGCTCCAGGTTACCCTCTCTCCCCCCCCCCAATTATCCAGGGGTGGATTACCAGTACTTACAGCCTCCACCTCAACCTCAGCCTCAGCCTCAGCAGGACTTCCAGGCCATGTGCCAGACCTGGTGGTAGGAGGCCAGATCCGAGTTGGTGGCAGATTTGGATAAGAGACTGCCGGCCCCAGTGGCGACCCACATCCCACGCTCTTTGTCTCCTGTGGGTTCTCACAGGTCAGGCCATTCCACCATGGCACACCTTTCTGGGAGCGCTACTCCAGAGGTCCCTCTACCTGAGATAAAGACCTCTGAGAAGGGAAAATCCTCGAACTCGGAGGCTGACTCCTCCGACTCGTCTTCCAGAAACCTTTTGGAAGTCACGCTGTCCAAGGATAAGGAATCTCTCAAGTCTTCTACCGAAGACCCCTCCGTCACCAAACTCCTCTGCATTCTCCAACAAGCTAACAGTTGGAATGTAGAGGAGCAAGACCCTAAACGCAAGTGCCTAGAAGAGCACTTGGACTTAGCGAATGCATCACCCATTGCGATCACCCCCCATGGACGTAGCCACACGAGAATCTCACCTCCACTATCTGGCAGATGCCTCACTCCATCTCGGCTGTCCTCAAGAAGGCAAACCGGGCCTACCATTCACCTGTGTAGATACGACTCTGTAGATGCCATGGCTTGCTCTTTGGCTACAGCAGTCTGCCTTAGGTGCCACCGCTTGGTTCCATATTTCTAGGCTCTCTCAGGATGTTCAGGCAGCCATACAGGATGCCCCCTTCTGAGGATCCGTCCTCTTTGGGGCAACAGCAAAGACATCATCACGGGCCTCCAGAATAGTGGGCAAGCCCTGAGATCAGTTAAGTCCGTGTACAAGGTGGGCTTCAAGCCTAAGCAGCCCTTTTGGTGCCAGCAAAAGCGCCAAGGCAAACAGCCTTTTAACAGGCGTCAAAATAAAAAGAGAGCATCGGGACCTGCCATTACCTCTCCCCATACCTCCAAGACCCAATGAGGTACAGGTGGTGCCTTCCCTGCCCGTTCCTCCACCTCCTGACTTCTTCAGACTCCCTCCACCTCCAAATAGTGTGGAGCTAGTGGGGTGAAGATTTGTCCTCCACCTAGCAGAGTGGCTGGGCATCACGTTGGATTCCTGGGTCATTCAGCTCATAGCAAGAGGGCACACAATCGAGTTTCTGGAAAAACCTCCAGACTCTCCTCCTAGACATTCTCATTATCCCTCAGACCACGTAACACTGGTAAGGGATGAGATCCAGGCTGTGCTCCAAAAATCTGTGATAGAGCCAGTTCCCTGGGCGCAGAGGGGGAAAAGGGTATTACTCGTCCCCAAAAAGACGGGCGATCTCAGGCCCATCTTAGACCTCAGCTATCCGAACCTTTATGTAGAGTACAAAAGGTTCTGCATGCTGACGCTCCAGGGACTCCTGCCTCTGCTCCAGACAGACCATTGGCTGTGTGCACTGGATATGCAGGACGCGAACCTGCACATACCAGTTTTCCCAGGCCACCACCTCTTCATGCGGTTTTCCTTCTGAGCGGAGCACTTCCAGTTCAAAGCCCTCCTTTTTGGCTTTTCCCCGGCACCTAGAGTCTTCACCAAGTGCCTAGCGGTGGTGGCAGCGGCACTTCGCCAGGGAAATTGTGTGTTCCCATACCTGGACGATTGGCTCATAGCAGCTCCATCCAGGAGCAGCCTGGAGGATTCCTTGTCCTCCACCCTGGACCTTTTTGCCCAACTGGGTATTACTGTCTATTACCCCAAGTCGTCACTGACGTCATCTCAGTGCCTCCAATTCATTGGTGTGGTACTGGACATGGTCCAGGGCAAGGCCTTCCTACCGACGGACAGAATGGATACTTTGCAGAAGCAGGCCACACTGTTAGCCTCCTCCAACCATGCTCCAGCCAGGGTGTTTTTACACCTCATCACCTTGATGGCCATGGCTTATCTGACCATAACTTTGGCCAGGCTGCACATGAGAGTCACCCAATGGACCCTGTGAGTCCAATGGGATCAAGGTACAGACAACCTGGATCACCCTATTCTGGTGTCCAGTGTGCTCAAGAAGGACCTCTTGTGGTGGCAGGACCCTATGAACATGTCTCAGGGGGGACTCCGTTCAGGCCCTCTCCACCGTCTTGGACCCTCACCACAGACACATTGCGTCTGGGTTGGGGAGCTCACCCAGGAGACCACCAAACCCAGGGGAAATGGTCCCAGTTGGACTTCTCGCTCCACATAAACATTCTGGAGATGAGGGCGGTCCTGTACACTCTTCAGACCTTCCAGTCCCTTTTGACAGTGGGAACACTGTTGATACAGACTGACAATATGTCTGTGATCTGGTACATCAACAAGCAAGGAAGCACCCGATCATATCCCCCCCTGCAGGGAAGCGATGTGGGTCTGGTACTGGGCAGTCCAGCACGGTCTTCATCTCACGGCCGTGTATGTTCCAGGAGTGCACAACATCCTGGCAGACAGCCTCAACTGTACCTTAGCACTAGCTCACGAATGGGAACTACACCAGGAAGTGGCAGAAAATATGTTCCGCTGCTGGGGGCGTCCAGAGGTAGATCTATTCACCTCCACATCAAACGCAAAGCTTCCCAAGCTTTGCTCACTCGTTCAAGGACCTGGTGTTAGCTGGCTAGACGTGTTATCTCTCTGTTGGACTGGGAGATACTTGTACACCTTCCCTACCTTTCCCATTCTGCAGAAGGTTCTGCTGAAACTTCAGGCAGAGGGGACACAACTGTTGCTGATTGCCCCCCTCTGGCCCAGGCAAATTTGGTTTCTACTCCTACAGCAGTTGGTTGTGGAACCCCCAGTACTTCTGCCTCTTTGGTACGACCTGTTGATGCAGGATCAGGACAGACTGGTGCATCCGGGCCTCGGGTCCCTGCACCTCCATGCGTGGTTCCTTCAGACATAATCGCTAACCATTTTGGAACCTCTGACAGGGTCGCCCAAGTTTTGGTGGAGGCTAGAAAGCCTTCCATTAGTGCTACTTACGCTATAAACTGGAAACTGTTTTCCATTTGGGTGGCCTCAAAAGAGAGGGACCCTGTTTCTTACCCAGTGCCCCAGGTGATGATGTACCTCTTGCACCTGTCTGATGCAGGACTCAGTTACTCTTCGCTAAAAGTCCACCTATCCACTATCTCTGCCTACCACTCCCAGGTAGACAGGAAGACGATTGCTCAGTTGGAGGTATCCAAAACATTTCTGAGAGGGATCCTCCATCTGAAACCCCCTATACATAACCCCACCCCACCTTGGGATTTGAATTTTATGTTAGAAAAGCTTACTTTACCTCCCTTTGAACCAGCAGTAAGTTGTGAGATGCGCTATCTCTCTTGGAAGGTGCTCTTTTTAGTTGTCATTACTTCTGTTCAAAGGATCTCTGAGCTCCAGTCTCTGATGTTTAAGGAGCCTTATTTGATTTTCCACAGAGACCAGGTGGCTCTGCATACAAATCCTAAGCTTCTTCCCAAGGTGTTTTTTGAGTTCACTTTGAATCAAACTGTCAAACTCCCAGTCTGTTATCCGGCTTACACTAATTGGGGTGAGGTGCTCCTGCACACATTAGATGTGCACAGGATATTGCGCTACTACATTAACAGGACCAAGGACGTCCATAAAGATGACCAGCTTTTTGTTTCTTTTGCCCCAAGGCTCTAGGGTCAGCAGTTTCTAAGCAGTGCTTGTCCAAATGGTTGGCTAACTTCATCCATTTCTGCTACCAGAAGTATGACAAGCCTCTTCTGGGAGAGGTCAAAGGTCATTCCACCAGAGGAGTGGATACCTCTGCTGCCTTTTTCAGGAATGTGTCTGTAGTGGAGATTTGTGCTGCGGCAACCTGGAGTTACAGTCCATACCTTCACTAAATATTATAGTCTGGACATTGCCTCTAGGCATAGGGCAGGTTTTGGCCTAGCTGTCCTGCAGGGCCTTCTGTCATAGACCTGCTCTGGTCTTTCTGCAGACCTTCCTTCCTCCCATGCTTCAGTTTGTCCTGATCAGTTGACTGCTTGGGACTCAGTCTTACATGTTATGACCTACTGCAGGAACCCTCTCAAAGCAAAATAGTACAGTTACGTAAGAACTTACCATTACAGTAGATCTTCGAGAGAGGTTCCTGCAGTAGGTCATCTTTTTTTCCTCCCTCCTTCCCCTAGTCTTCTGTTTACTCTTGCAGGCCTCTTTGGATTGGGCTCCAGGGACAATAGCCTTTTCTCCTGTTGCACTCTTTTGGGTCTCCGGCAGGAGAACTGAAAGCCGGGCGTGGAGACCGTCCACTTATAGGGTCATGCTGACGTCAGTCACATGATGTCGGGTGGGTGGTCCCCCATCAGACATTGCTAGCAAAAGTTTGTTGTGTGGCCCTGATGGTCCTGATGCCAGAGGGCGCAGTCCTACATGTTATGACCTACTGCAGGAACCTCTGTCGAAGATCTACTGTTACGGTAAGTTCTTACATAACTGCACTTTTCTGTACATGCCATGTAAAGCTGATGAAGCCACCTCCTAGAGTTATTAATTTAATTTAAAAATTTGGTAACCAGGAAAGGCACATTGAGGTGCAACGGCAGGGGGGGGTTGTACAATAGTCAGAGTAGCAAAATACAAGAGAGATCAAAGTAGAACGATATTTATACAGGTAACAGATATATATACAGGGTACATATTTGGAGTAACATAAACTGACAAGGTGCAAAGTGCAATAGGCATCATAATACAGTATAAACAATATTTTCATAGGCAAAAATAAATATATACACAGGCACAATAAATGTATGATCTGGGTGTACTTGGTGTATATAAACATAATGTTAGGACAGCTCAGGCATTCCCGCAGAAAGGATTGATAAGAAGTTTATGGTAGATGGAGAGTATGGTCTCAGAACGATGCAAGGAAGTAGAGATCAGGAGGGTGGGGGATAGGGAAGGGAGGGAGGAGCACACTGGGGTAAATGTACTGGGAGGGTGAGATGGACTTAGGAGGAGGGAGTGGAGCGGAGAGGGAGGGAATCAGGGTAGAGGGGCAGGAGTGGGAGGGGATCAGGGGTTGAAGGGGAGAAGTTGCGGGGGGGAGTTTTAGCTGCTTTTTGAGCAAGGCTAGAGTGGGTGCGAGGCGGATCGAGTGGGGGAGATGATTCCAGAGGACAGGGAGTATAAAGGAGAATGCGACCTGGCCTGAATCTGTGCGTGGTTGCGGGAATCGCGGGTTCAGAGGCAGTAGCCTGAAACTGTGGAGGGGAATAAAAGATTGGAAGATGGGGGGCCATGAACCAAAACTTTCCAACGAAGGCAGCACAATGAACAAGGTGTTGATTTGCAAGAGAGGAGAGGGGTAGGGCAGAGTACAGGGAGCAGTGGTGGGTTCGAAAGGGGAGGTTGGATGCAAAGCGACAAGAAGTATTATACAGGGGGTCTAGTCTTGTGAGAGCCAATTGGGAGGCCGAGCTGTAGACTACGTCAGCATAGTCTGTCATGGAAAGGATTAATTTGGTGGTGAGCTCTTTATGGGTTGGGAGCAAGAGGCAATTTTTAATCCGTTACAAGGCACCCAGTTTGGTCTGGAGTTGGGAATGAATGGAGTCCATGTGCTGGGAGAAGTCTAACTTGGATCTAAACAGACCCCCAGGTATTTGCAGAATTGCACTGTATCTATTTTTATTAATTTTTTATTAAATTTCATAATGTTTCTAATCTGGACACCTGGAACATTTTAGGTCCATGGTGATTCAAACTGACTGGTCCTATCTCCTGTCCTTTTGGAACTTCAGTAGTCCCAACCCCACAAACCCCCTTGAGGAGTGTTGGTCCCTGGACTGGTCTGCTCTATACTCACTTTCTGATGTGACCCCGGCAGTAACCCTATTTACACAGACACTTATGACCCTACAGTACAGGCACTTTCCTGTCTCTACAAGAATGATCAGAGGCGGTTGCTCATGTTGGGTCACAAAAGGCTTCCTCACCTTTATGAAAGATAGGGATCATGCTTGGTCCACCTACAAGGCATCCCCTTCCCCTGCCATCTGGGATGCCTACAGGTGCTGGAGGAATCTGGCCAAATCCCTGAAACAGACTCATTTCAATAATCTCCAACAGGCTAACCTTGGAGACCCTAGGAAATTCTGGGCATCCTTTGGCTCCCCTCCTAAACCCCCACTCCAGTAAGGCAGCCCTGTGACTTAACTCCCCAGAAGGCCTCATTACAGACCCGTTGGAAGTGGCCAGGGTTTTCAATGACAAATTCTCTGATCTATCCATGTATCTAACTAAACTCCCAAATGGCCAGTCAGATTGTTCAGTCCCCCATTCAAACCCCCTGTCAGCCTCCGCTGGGCCTACCACCCATCCCCAAATCCCCTCATTTTATTTCAAAGCTCTCTCAACTGCCGACACCGCTAAGCTCCTCAAAAGCCTCCCAAATCATTGCTCCCCTGGGGCTGATGGACTATCTCCAGTCTTCCTTAGGCTTGTCTCCCCATCCATCATCGAACCACACACTTGTATCTTTAACCTTGCCCTTTCCACCTCCTCCATGCCTGACCCCTGGAAGACTGCCAAGATGATTCCTTTCTTCAAAGCCAGTGACCCTCTGTCCTCAGACAACTACCATCCAATCCTATTCCTCCCACCTTAGCAAACTACTCAAGAAGGCTATCCACCATCAGCTTGCTGAGCACATAGCAAATACAATATCTTGTGTAGCCAACAGCATGGCTTCAGCAAGAACCATTCCACCACTACTGCCCTCACACTACTGACTGACCACATCCTCATAAACATGGACCATGGTAACGCCACCGGCACAGTCTTTGTAGACCTATTCAAAGCCTTCGACATGGTCAATCATACCCTCATCCTTTCCAAACTATATTGCCCTGGCTGTTCCCAGGATGTTACTTCCTGGTTCAGGAGCTACCTCACTGATCGTTCCCAATTCGTGAGTATTGGCCCTGCCTGCTCCCCCACCCTGCCCATCTCAACAGGTGTCCCCCAGGGCTCCATTCTTGGCCCCGTTCTATTCTCTTTATTTATTAACTCCCTTCCCTCAGACAGTCTCAGATGCCACTCTCTCCTCTATGCTGATGACCTTGTACTTTTCTACAGTGATAAATCCCCTGCCCGCATTTCCTCTGTTCTAACTCAAAACTGTGCTACAGCCCACAATTGGTTTGCTGATAACCTCCTCCTGGTTAATACTAAAAAAACTAAATCTATGCTGTTCGGATCCAAGCCCTTCCTGTCCAAATCCAAAACTCACCCCCCTCTCTACATCATCTCCCCTGATGGCCAAACCCTTGAAGATGTCAATACTTTCAGATACTTAGGAGTTCTACTCGACTCATCTCTGTCTTTCTCTGAGCGCATTAACTCATTAGTTCAAAGGTTTCACCAAATCTTAGGTGCTGCCTACAGATTCCGACAATACCTGACCCCGGAGGCCCGACTTGCGATCATCCAGGGGAATCTACACCCAATCTTGGACTACTGCTCCCCCATCTATGCCAGGATATCCATAACCCTTATGGCCAAACTCTCTTCTGCCTACAACAGAGCCTGTCATTTCGCCTTGCTGGCCCCATTCACTACACACCACTGTGTACTTTACAATTTGCTAGGATAGCTTCTGCTGCAAGGCCGCTTTGACCTTGCCCTTTGCTGCTTGGTGGATTCTGCCATCCGTACTGGACAGGAATCTCCCCTCACAGCCCTCCTCAAGGTCCGAACTTTACACCGTGGCCTCCTCTCAAACAGCATTCCTACTCTGAATGCAGAGTATTCACCAGTATGGGTGGTAGAGCCTTGTCAGTGGCAGCCCCTATGCTGTGGAATAAACTGCCTGCTGAGCTCTGCTCCATTCATACCCACTGCCAGTTTAAATCTTGCCTCAAAGATTGGCTCCTGGAGACTACCCTCTGCCACTGCTTTCCTGGGTAGTTCTTCATTTCCCACCTGCACTTACCACAAGAGTTTCTTGCCTATGCAACTCCCTTTGTAAATCTTCCAATTCCCCTTCCTCTCACACCCCTTCCCCTCTCCTTCCCTCTACTAGCCCCACTTTATCCTTTTCTTGCTACTCCTGAGGAACATTGATTATCTTCTACACAACTTGCTTTATATCAATTTCGTGTATATGTGTGTGTGTGTGTGTGTGTATATATATATATATATATACACACAGTATATAGGATATACAGTATATAGGATATACAGTGGTGAGCTGTCCGATAAATGATTTATCTACACAAGTGCTGTTTGACCTTGGGTAACCTCATGAGTGGCGTAAGCCACGAGTGAGGTGTCAGAGGTCAAACAGCACAAGTGTAGATAAATCATTTATCCGACAGCTCACCATTGTATATTTCATTTATGGAATAGGGATGCTTTCTATCAGTGCAGGAACATTTGGTTTTGACTGTTTATCTTTATTTTAAATGATAATTTCTGGGAGTTTTGGTTAACTTTCCTAGAGTATGTCTGCCTAGCATAATGGTTGCTATTAAATGAAACACCACTCATTTTGTAGTAAACTTCTTGCTGAACAAATGTCATGCTCACAGTACTATGCTACCTTTTTCATTTTAAAGTTATTTACATTTGTTTGTCAAAAAAGGGAAAAGAAAATAGAATTTTATGCTGTTTTTTGCTAATTATAAAAAAAACTAAAAGGTATCTATAAATGAAACACCACTCATTTTGTAGATATTTTTGTGCTGAACATTTTTCGTGCTCACAGTACCATAATATCATTTTTTGTTTTAAAGTTATTCACGTTTGTTTGTCAAAAAGGTGAACAAAAAATTACATTTTCTTCTGCTTTTTTGCTAATTGTAAAAAATCTATAAGGTATCTAGACATGAAACGCCACTCATTTTGTAGATAATTTTGTGCTGAACAATTTTCGTGCTCACAGTACCATGCTATCTTTTTTCTTTTTAAAGTTATTCCCATTTGAATATGGTAAGTACCGCTTCTGAGACCGAACATTCTAAATGAATTCTAAAGAGATTTGTGACATAGTAACTGTGTGTATAAATGGTCACTGTATGTATAAATTTATTTATACATACAGTGACTCAGATAAACGCATTTATCACACTGAATATATATCCACCCCATTGCATAAATATATATTCCTCTTTATGTATATGCACATCGGATTTATGTACTGTATCACCTCGTATCATGTGGATGTATGTATTTTGTTACCTTATATCTTGTGTACTATTGTAACCTTTTATTATTTGTCAGACTGTCTACTGTTCTATGCATTGTTGTTTGTGTTTTACTCTGTGCCACTGCATGTAGCCCGGGTCATGCCTGAAAATGGTCCTTGGGATCAGTGCTCCTACCCGGTTACCAAAGTCATAAATAAATAAATAAAATCTCTATGAGACCTCAGATATCAATTTAGCAGTATCATTTTTTTACCTTTGCTCTCATTGGCCTACAAGATAAATTTTCCCATTACATAGAAAAGGGTCAGAGGGCCTCTAATAAATGATTGGACTGCCCCCTCCTATCCAAGCTTATGGAGAGGGACAAAAAATATCTTGTTTATAAAGCCTCCTCTTCTCATTTCGACTGGGCGTTATACAAAGAATGTCAACATGAGTGTAAAAGAGCTATTAGGATAAATAAAAGCTCTCATTGTAAGCAGCTTTTCAGCTCCATTGCTCACAACCCTAGGCTTTTTTGGAGAAAGGCCAAATATGTGTTGGGCAAAACTGGTGGTCACACCTCTTCTGACATTGATCCTTAATGATGTTATTTGTATCAGTCAGTCAAACAATCAAAATCTTTATTTAACCAGGTTGACACCATTGAGCCAAGCTCATTTACGAGGAGGACCTGGGAGGAAAAAGTACAACAGTATATATAGTATACACAATTTCAATAAATATAATACACACAATGTCAGTGCACAGCATGTCCAGCAAAGGCATGAACAATATTAGGGCTAGGTAGTACAGATTCAGATAAACAACAATAATGTTCAGTCAAGCAAGGTGTGCAGTCAAGTAGTGTTGCAGATGAGATCCATGAATATAATCCATAGGTCAGGGACATGGGGCAGGGGTGAACCATCAGGCTCCACAAGGGCATCTCTGAGAATACACTAAGGGGTAGGGAGGGATGGGGGGACAGGGAGGGGGTGGGAAGAGGAGGAAGGGCAGCAGGTTATGAAAGAGGTGTGCAGTACAGGTTTTGATGTGGGAGGGGTGCGCAGTACATGATGTGAGCCTTCTAGAAAGAAGAGTAACTGAAGGGCAGGGCATAGCAGAAGCAAACTCAATACTGGAGCTGGTTGGGAGAAAGGAAAGAAGGGGGACAAAGGTAAAGAATAGGGAAAGGGGGTGAGAAAGAGATAGGGCCAGGAGGAGCTGGAGCAGCGACTAAATGGGGCCACGGCAAGGTAAATAGTGGACTCCAGGAGGTTAAGGGAATCTGTGATCAGGAATAGCAAGTGCAGGGTTCTGTAAAATAATGAAGAGTATAGTGTTTTGAAGGATGCTAAGCTGACGGTGAGCTTTAGTTTTAGGGTTTTTTGCAGTTTATTCCACAATAAAGGCAGCACAAGACTAATAGCTGCACAGACAAAGCGAGATCTGGCCTTATAAACCTTCAAGAAGAGGTAGGAGATGCTTCTCAGAGCATACCTACTAGAAGTGCAAGATGGTAAGCAGTCAGAGATATAGTTAGGCAGTTTATTTAAGAAGACTTTGTATGTCCAGAAGGCAACGTTCATTTGGCGCCAGAAGCTAAGAGAGGACCATCCTACTGCCATGTACAACAAACAGTGATGGGTGGAGTAAGGGAGGTCCGTTATAAACCTTAGGGCTCTGTGATAAAGCGTATCAAGTTTTGAAAGAACTCCAGCAGGCCCTTGGTTGTACAGGAAATCAGCATAATCAAGGAGGGAAAGAAAGGTGGTTTGGACTAGCCTCTTTCTGGCTTCCCTGGGGAGAAGATCTTTTATCCTGAAGAAAAGTCCAAGCCTCTGACGAAGTTTCTTTGTTAGTTCTTCAAAATGTACCAGGAAGGAGCGTCTATTATCGAGCCATACCCCCAAATATTTGAATTTGGTCACATAATCCAGTTGCTCACCAATTATGGTATGAGTGGCATTACCATAGCCAACACTTTCAAGTTTACTCACCGACCTTTCCGCATATATCAAGATCTTCTAAGCTGCATCTGCACCTCCTCCTAATAGTAACTCTTCACCTCATTCCCCCACCCATTGGATGTCCACCTTTTTATTTTAAGAGGGTTAATATTCCTGAGGTCTGCAAACTCCTCTTGCAGGTTTCTGGCTTGAAATCTGCCGGCTCTGATGGCATTGAGCTCCGCCTTGTCAGGCTGCCAGCTTTTGAACTGCCCCCCGCCATAGTCAAACTCATTAATTTATCCATGTCCTCTGGTGTGATGCCTGATCTCTGGAAAATCTCCTATGTTCTGCCCATCTTTAAGAAAGGAGATCATAAACTGATTAACAGTTACAGGCTCATAGCCATACTTTCAGTGCTAAACAGAATGTTAGAGAACCTTGTCTCCTCCCAGCTCACCACTGTATATTACTGCCCATTAATGTCTCTCGCCAGTACAACATGGTTTCCGTAAGAGGCACAGCACTACTACCGCCCTACTCTTTCTCACTAACCACATAGCTTCATGTATGGACAGGGGCTGCCTTACAGGTGGTGGTGTTATTGACCTAACAAAGGCTTTTGACCTTGTTGACCAGCTTTCTCTCTGGGATAAAGTGGAGATCTGGGTGTATTGCTGTCCTGTGGTTCAGAAGTTACCTAGTTGATAGATCACTTGGAGTTCAGTTTGGATCATTCCAGTCTGATTCTGCCCCAACACTTGTAAGGGTACCACAAGGGCCTATCCTGGATCCCCTATTATTTGCCTTACACATAACTCAGATCACTCATAGCCTGTCCTAGTGCTCTGCTATACTAAACCAGCTATAATATCTTCTATATTAATCAGCATCTTCCCTCTGACCTTCAGTCAGTCCATGATTGGCTGTCCCCTAACAAACTGATCCTTAATGTGTCCAAAACACAGTCAGTGCTCTTTGGAGTGCCCTTCAGACTAAGACAGTGTCCAGTCTCCTTATCTGTTGCTTACCAAGGTGACACTTTAGTCCCCGAGGACACCTCATTTACCTATCTAGGCATCACCCTTGACCCCTTGCTGGATTTCTTCCTGAATGTGATGGGTCTCTGCAAATCTGTCAACTCTATGTTATGTTTCTCCAGCAAAGTCGGCTGTAATTTGACCCCACAAACTAGACTAGCTATTGCTAGAGGCATACTCTGACCCAAACTAATCTATGGCACTTCTGTTTTTCTATTGGCCTCAAAAACCACTCTTAAGATGGGATGTAGTCTACAACATCTGTCATTTCACTCTGGCATCACATAGAATGTCACACTACTGCTTCTTCTATGACATACTCTTCTGGATTTCCTCATCCCAGTCTCATGACTTATTGTTTGGGGGGGTGTCATCAATGGCATCCTTCAAGATTGTATGTCTCTGACCCTTGTCCTAGTCTTCAACCCTGCACACAGAATATACCCCTCATATCTGGAGTGAAAGCCCTGTTGGAGTTCCCCAAACCTAGAACCAGGACTGGGGAATCCTGTTTTGCCTTTGCTGCACCAACATTATGGAACTCAGTTCCAGCAGAGATTGCAACAAAGTCCTTTAGCATCCTCATTTCATAGTATGAACTATGAAAACCTACTCAGAATGTCTAAGTGTTCCGGCCCCTGATTCGTATTTAATCTGGCTAAGTTTTGATGATTTCTGTGTCTTATCTGCTTAATCGTGCTAGCTAACTCATTTTGTACAGTTCAACCATGGCTGCTTATCTTCACTATGTATCTTATCTCTCCAGGTCCCCTGTGGATTTGTAGAAGCTTTTAATGTTTTTGTTTATGTTTTAATGTTTTATTGTTTTATATTCTGTTGTTATTCTTCTGCTGTATGGTACACTGACTTGTTGTGTTTGAATTGTCATTGCTTGTACCATTCTTTGTAATTGCATTTCATGTATGTAATCTCCTGGTTGTGCCTAAAAAATAGGCATTTGCTTGCCTAATGCATTTACTTGGTTAACGAAAACTAACTAAATATAATTTTAAATATGGGCATGTACATACTGTAGTCTGTTTACTCTCCCCAGTGTACTGTTTCATGTGTTTGTTTTGAAATAGTCCTGTTTTCTTTTTATTCGTCCCTTGGTAAAGCTGTGTTTTTTCTTGGTTAATATTCATTGTTATTTATTTATTTATTGGATCCTGAATCTTGTGACATAAGTTTAATGGAAGCCTTGCTGGGGAGCCTCACTGAAGTCTTCCACTCAACGAATGTCACTGTTTTTTGAACTAATAAGCAGTGATTACATTGGAATTTCTTAGGTGTTTTTTTTTTCCAATTGTTTAACCAGGTGAGACACACTAAGCTGAAAGCTTGTTTACAGGTGCAACCTGGGAGCACAGGGAAGTTAAGTGACTTGCTCAGGGTCACACGGTATATGCAAGTGGGGGCTGTGGGATTCAAACCCAGGTCTCCAGATTTGCAGCTCAGAGCCTTAAACCACTGCACTATACTGTCTCCCTGGACATGGTGGTGGAGCTCTGATGTCATAACTGCCACTTTCAATACAGCATGTCACTAACTAGTAAGCAATACCCATGTGCATGCACAAGATAGGTGGTGATCACATTTTCACCTTTGCCATTTAGATTAACTGTTAAATATGCATTAAACTATAATCATACAAGTAAAAGAGATAAAGAGCAGCTTCCCGCTAGGCCCTCAGTGCAACAGAAATGATAACTGACCTGGCCAGTAGTCCAAATGTACAACGTTTTCCTTTTGTTCCAGTCATATTAAAAAGTATTGCCCCTCGTAATTTTATTCCCAGATCTGCCGGCAAAAACGGAGTTGGTCCCTGATCTTATGGCCATGCCTCCACGCCGGCACATTTTGTGATATCACTAAACCAAGGCTGCATGTGCATGCCCCATTGACTTAAATGGGGGTGATTTTTCCAAAGGTTTTATACCCATTCAACATCGGGATTTTAACAAATCAAAGTGATCACTCAACTAATAGGAATATTTCAAATATAAAAAAAAGTTGTTACAGCAACTCAGAATGGGGATGGGGCATGATCATGAAGGCAGGATATAAGGGGCAACTAAACAGAACAATGGCTAATATGCCCTGCTGTTTTGAAGTTTCAGGCCCATCACAGAACTACTTTAAGGGAAGAACTCATAAACAAAAAATGCACTGCATTTTGATATTTTTCTCAGTTTCTGTGCCATCCATATTTTCAAACAAAGCAATACATGCATAAAATGCACAGTGATTGTTTTAATCTCTCCATCTGGTGAAATCATACTATATTTTCTAGCCAAATGACTTTGTTAAACAGGGTCATTTTGTTCCTAAAAGTTTCATCCTGTTGAATTTTTTTTTATCTAGCTAGCAATCTATTTATCTATCAAAATTAATAAAAAAAAAACTCAAACATTTTACCTGCCTGCCACCATCTCAGGAATAAGAACACTTCACTGCAGAATTCCACATTACCAATGAAACAAATAGACTTGCACACAAAATGCATTATTTTAGTGCTGCTAGTAAAAATAGAATTAGAAGCACGCAAACTAAAACCTCAGTGTATTTAGATGTGGTTCATTGTTCAGATTTCATCCCATTTATGTACTCAAAAAAGCAAGCAAACAGATAAGGCAGCACAACAACAATGAAATATATGAGCACTGCAAACCAGAATGTTGTCATTTGTTCCGGGACAAAGTAAATAGCTATGAAATTTCCATCATAACCTCCCCCACCCTGTCCTGAGGTTTTTCCCTACCTAAACAGCTTCTCTTCAACAATTACTTAACCATATGTAAATTTTCTGCAATAAATTAAATGTTTTAGATACTGAAAACATAAAAAAACTTAAAAGCCATGCCTACCTTAAAACAGGTACTGTAATCACAAACTGTTGCACAATTGTACCTCATTGTTTCTCTCTCTCTGACTGTACAGCAAAGTGTGTATGTGTGGTCACTTTATTACAACATAGTCTGGGAAATGGATAGTCTGCCCATTCATCTGTGATTGGTACAAACCATGACTTTGCTACATCATGATGTCATTCTTTATCTCACACATGATACAACAGACCTTGTAAATCCCTCTCTGTGCCTGTCAAAAGCTGTATTCCTTTACACTTATTTATGTGTCTCTAGTACCTTCTGCTAATTGGGAGGATGAAAAAAGCCAGATGTTTGTTTTAACTCTCCCTGACAGAATTTCAGCGGCAGGATTGAAACTGCAGGGAAAGAGAAAATGCTTAGCATTCCTGTGCATTCTGCTAATGACTGATTGCAGTCAGAGGTGACAGAACTCACCTCCATTGCATTCCAGCCCAGTTTAACCCCTGTTAATAAGTAATTAAAAGATGAATATTGGGTGGTAAAATGCTACATTAACAAGGAACTCTCAATAATGAAAAATTGGACTATTTAAAAGCAAACACAAGAAACAGTACATTGGAGGTACTAAGCAGACTTCACATGATGAAATTACCAATTTTAAGCACAAAGTTCATATTACATTGAAAGTAAATATTCAGATTACAACGTACGAGTGAAGTACAGATGGCAGTCAGCTCTTTAAAGTAAGGTACCAGACTTGTTTGCTGAGCTTGTGAAGAACTAAGTGGTGATGACAAGTAAACTCTTTGCTGTAAATAGTTGGCATAGTTGAACTCAGAACTCTGCTTTGTTCTTCCATCAGTAAATGTAGAAGTGTGGCAACAATTACTTTTCATCTCAGGACTGCAGGTCTGGCAAGCATTTTTGCTTTTTTTTTAATTTAGACTTTCAACTGATGATCAAGTACTTATGGGGTGATTTTTTTTCTACCAACTGCTTTCTTTTTTTGACACAAAAGCTCTTGCCATATTTTCTATAAATTGCTGGTTTGCAAACTATGTGAATTTTCCATTTCATTACTTTACAGTAAATGTGTTGGGCATTCCATTTATTGGCTGCACTTTTAAGCTGGATCTAGTGCCATTAAAAAGGGAATTACTGTAAGAGAACTATTACATGACATTAGTAGCCTTGACCTGCTGACAAACATTCCCCTGGAGACTTGACTACATTGCCTGCCACATCCGGGGCCACTTTCATAGTCACATTTGGTGGTACTACATGGTTGATGCAACAAGTTAACCCCACTAGCAACCTTGCAACACTATTGTGTTACATATCCCCAGCAGTGCTTACAACGCCTTACTGCACAGTTGCAAATTACATTGTGACCTTGCTGGAGAGGGGATGGGACCACCATGCAAATAACTTGCAGGATCATTCACTCTCCTAAGCCTAGTTGCAGATTCCTGTGCCCCTTCCCCAGGGTAATCGCCTTTGCATGCAGGTGGTAATAGGAAGGGCAGTTGGCTAGGACTGGGGATAAACTTCTAGGGGCAGCCCCCAAACAATTGTAAGCTGGCACTTGGAGATGGGGGGGTACCTCTAGACACCAGGAATGTACTGTATGTTTCTTGGACAGTGGGAGGGAGGTTCACTGGACTATCAGGGAATGTGGCTTACATGTCAAAGAGGTGGGCAGTGGAACCCTGGGTGGGCCAGATCAGAAAGGTTCCAGTAAGTAGAGGTACAGTTGTGATGGGACACCTGTATGTAGCCATTGCAACTACAGAGTCTGCATCTGTATGCAATGAATGTGATGTGAGAAATCAATTTGGTCTTCAGCATCCCTCTTATGGGGTTGGTGAGTGCTCTAAACTGTTGTGATATGGACACCTGGATGTACCAAAATGTGACTAATTTGCAGTAGTCTGTTAAATTGTCATGCTACAACCTGGTTGCAGGTATAATTGAAAAAAAAATTAATAGGTGTGCCCTCTAACTTCCTGATCTACAATTTGTGTTGTGCTTGTCCTGCAGGGGAGGAATCCTCTTTGTGACAGGTGCCTAACTTTGTGTTTTGCACCAGAAGGTGGGGCACAATATCATAGAATCCCGTCGGCAGAAAAAGATCATTTGGGCCATCTAGTCTGCCTGAAAAAGATAGTCCACCCCCTCCTGCCCTTCTATCTCCCACCTCTGTGCCCTCTCTAAATTCCTCTGCCTGGTCCCATGCTCTTTTGAATTTATCCACCCCCATGACCCAGTCCAGGAACCTGTTGCATGAACTTACAACTATTTCTGAGAAGTAACACCTGCTTATGTCTCCATGAAATCTACCCCCTTCCAGCTTGAATGCATGGCTTTTGGTGGTTTTGTTTTCACTCAGCCTTAAGATGCTACCTCCCTTTACTTTATTTATTCCCTTCTGCTATTTGAAGGTTTCCACCATATCTCCCCTTTCCCTTCTCATGACCAGTGTATACAGAGCAAGCTCCTCCAGCCTCTTCCCATATGACCTTCCCTGCATTATCTTGGTTGCCCTTCTCTGGACCCTCTCCAGCCTATCCTTGTCAACCTGCAAGTGGGGCCCTCCAGAATTGTACTTCATACCCCAGTTGTGGTCTGACCAGTGTTTTGTAGAATGGCATGATCACCTCCTGCCTCCTACTTGTGAAAACCCTCCCTATGCATGCCAACATTCTTGTTGCTTTACCTGCTGCTCATCTCACTGATTCCTAACCTTAAAGGCATCAGAAATCCAAATTCCCAGGTCCTTTTCTTGCTCCGTGACCTGCACTGGCGCCCCCCCCCCCCAACCAGTATGTAGCCCTTGGGTTATTACGATCTATGTGCATTATTTTGCACTTTTTTAAATTGAATTGAAGTTACATAGAAACATAGAAGTAGATGGCAGATAAAGACCACGAGGCCCATCCAGTTTGCCCATTTCTTTTTCTACCTTATGAATGTGCCATCGGCCTTTGCTCTGTCAATGGCCTATCTATTCATACTCATCTGTATTGCTCCCTTATGCCTATCCCATGCTTGTTTGAAGCCGTGCACTGTATTCATATCCAACACTTCCTGAGGTAGACTGTTCCATGCATCCACCACCTTTTCTGTGAAAAAAAACTTCCTCACATTACCCTTTAATCGGCCTCCCTCTAATCTCATGCTGTGTCCTCTTGCCCTGCTATTTTTCTTATTTTGAAACATGTTAGACTCTTTCACCTTGTTAATGCCCTTAAGATGTTTGAATGTTTCGATCATATCACCTCTCTCCCTCCTTTGCTGTAGGGCATGGTTTTTTAACTGGGGGTCCGCGCCCAACTCCTGGGGGTTCCGCGGAACAAGGACCAAAATCAGCAATAACGGTAAAAACAATTGCTGAACCGCATGGAAACAAATGCTTCATATGTTAGCGGTTAACATATTAATCGTTCTTTTCCATGTGGCTGAGCCCTTTATTAGCCTTCAGTTACAATAAACCTACAGTAACTTGTGCATTAACATATTAAAATGTAAGTGTAAACAGAAGCTTCTTGCACTTTACAGTGATTATATGTACATCAATACTGTGACACAGAACTCTGCTTTTTTTTTAATTGTGGCTACCTCAGTAACTAAGGAATTAATTAATTTAGCTGTAATTCAGCAGTTACTCCATGTAGAGGTGTTTAGTTTGATTTTCTTCAAGAAGCTCCAGTGTTGCTGCTGCTTCTTTTTCGGTCCCAGAGCTCCTGTTTTCTTCCATGACTGCTCCATTTTGCTAATACATCCTGTTTTGATTTGTGCAAGCTTGTCGGCTTTTACTGCGAGGTCCGTTTTACTTGTAAGGAACCTCTACTCACTGCCGTATCGCATTCACAAGGAATATCATCTTCAGGTGAGTGAAAGTTCTGGAGTAACTTTTGTCCATCACTGTTTCTTGTGTAGGAATGATTGAATTTTAGTGAAACAAAAGCACTGTCTGAAAATAATTATGTTCATGGCAGAATTGTGAATTGCAAGTCAGCTGTCCCCCAACCCCCGCCCCCAAACTGGCTGTAAGTGCTGGACATAGTTTGGTCACTGCAATAGCTGTTTTAAATATATTGCAAGTGCAGGAGGTAGTTATGTCCATGGCAGAATTACGAGTTACTGGCAGGTCAGCTGTCCTGCCCCCATTCCCCCGCCCCCAAACTTGATGTAAGTGCTAGTCATAGTTTGGTCACTGCAATAGCTGTTTTAAAATATATTGTAAGTGCAGGAGGTAGTTATATGAAATACTGGCAGGTCCTCTGCCCCACCCAACTGGATTTTTAAATTGAGTTGCATTAAAATGACAGTAAAAATAATTTTTATATTGGTTTATAGTAGTGCGGTGTTTTTATTTATTTTTTTAATAGTAAGTAAATTGGTATCCTTCCATGTGACACCACAGATTATGCACACTGCAACATGTAAGAGGTCCCTGACACTGCTAACATTTGGTCGGGGGGCCCCAGACAGAAAAAGGTTGAAAACCCCTGCTCTAGGGTATACATATTGAGCTCCGTTAATCTGTCCTCATGTTTTCTGATGCAGTCCCTGCACCATTTTGGTTACCCTTCTCTGGACTACCTCCATTTTGTTGATGTTCTTGTGCAGGTGCAGCCTCCAGTACTGCATGCAGTACTCCAGATGGGGCCTAACCAGTGTCTTGTAAAGAGAGATTATTACCTCCCTCTTATGACTTGTGATGCCTCTACTTATACACCCCATTATACCTCTAGCCTTACCTACTGCTTTAGAGGTCTGCTTGGATGATTTCAGGTCATCTGTAATGATGATGCCTAAATCTCTTTCTTCCCTTGTGACTGCCAGTAACTCCCATCCCAACCTATAGTTAGCTTCATGGGGTTTCTCTTCCCTATGTGCATGATCTTGCACTTCTTTGCATCAAACCCCAGTTGCCACTCTTCAGACCATTTTGCCAGTTTTTCCAGATCTCTTCTCATTCTGCCCACCCCATCTTGGTCATCTGCTCTGTTGCAGATCTTGGTGTCATCTGCAAACAGGCAAACTTTACCCGCCAGTCCATCTGCAATGTCACTGATGAAGATGTTAAAGAGGACTGGCCCCAGGACTGATCCCTGAGGTACCCCACTTGTGACTTGCATCTCTTCTGACTGTATACCGTTTACCACCACTCTCTGTTTTGTGCCCACCAACCAGTTTGCCACCCAGTTGACCAACCTCTGACTCACCCTGAGCCTACCCAGCTTAATAATCAATCGTCTGTGTGGAACAGTATCGAAAGCTTTGCTGAACTCAACGTAGGTGACATCAGCTGCACCCCCCTGGTCCCCCACTCTGGTTACCCAGTCAAAGAAATCTATGAGAGTAGTTTGACAGGACCTTCCTTTTGTAAACCCATGCTGTCTTGGATCCTGTGCTCCTATGGATTGCAGGTGTTGCACTATCCTTTCCTTAAGGAGTGCCTCCATAATCTTGCCCACTACTGAGGTAAGACTGACTGGTCTGTAGTTCCCTGCCTCCTCCCTGTTGCCACTCTTGTAGATCACATGAGCCCTTCTCCAGTCTTCTGGGACCTCTCCTGTGCTCAGAGACTCACTAAACAGTTCTGCTAATGGCTCTGCTAGTTCCACCCTTAGCTCCTTTAGTACCCTGGGATGTATGCCATCTGGTCCTATTGCCTTGTCCACCCTGAGCTTAGCAAGCTGTTATAGGACCCTTTCTTTTGTGAAGGGACTTGTGCACACCTCCCTCCCCCCTGTGTCCATGGTGCTGAGCTGTGGGCCCTGCCCTGCCTTCTTCTCAGTAAATACTGAGCCGAAGTATCTATTTAGGATAGATGCTTTTCCTTGGTCCTCCCCCAAACACTTCTCCTTATCCCCCTTTTCCCCCCCAACATATTTTATTATCCTGTTTTACATATATTTAGTGGTGTTAAAAAGATAACATTTAAAAAGCAATGTTATACTTAACAAAATTGATTTCCTGAATGTGCATTTGCTCTATTCTTCACAATGACATTAAAGGTGGTAACATTTCTTCAGTTTCTTTCCACAGTATTATCTGATCTTCTTTCTGTTGTTCTTGTTCAAACCACATCTTCTCATATGAGGTGGCCTCCCAAAAAAGCTACCACCATCTAGTTTTTTCAAACGGTTGAATTACTGGAGAATTCCACTGTTCCAGTATCATCCTTTTTGTAATCATTGAGGCTATCCTTATTATTTTTTCCTGAGATTTTCGTAATTTAAGTTGTGTGAAATCTCCTAATACTAATTGTTCAAGTTTAAATACTATTTGTCAACAAAACTTGATTTAGAATTTGTACTGTCTGTGCCCACCATGTTTGTATGAACTTACAACTCCATAAACAATGGTATAAATTAGCTTCCTGATCACATTGAGGCCAACACAGTTGAGATCTCGTCTTTGAAAATTTCCCTAATATAGTATGTGTATAATAATATTTATCAAGATTTTTTTTCAGTATTACTTTATTTTGTGCATATGTATAACCTTTAATTCCTTTTGTCCTTAAATTTATCCACTGTTGATCTTTTAAGTCTATTCCAGTCTCAGTATTCCATTTATCATTTATTTTTTTACCATAAATCTTCTTGCCCTTTATATTTTATCTGCTATATTTTTGAAAGTAACTTATTCCTAGTACCATTCATTATGTTAGAATGGTCCGTTTTCAATCTCACTAAATCTATTTGATTTTTACCTTCCATCTGTCCCTTAAAAAGACTAAATTTAGTTTTTTATGGTAATGTAATACAGGAAATTTATATTTGTTATTGGCATAAATAATTGTCTAAACTCTTCTAATGTACAAAATTGGTCTCCTCTTATTAATTGTTCCCGAGTTTGTATCTGAGTTTTAAATAGTAACAACCATTTCCCTCTATGTGGTTGAGGCCAAATATTGGACATTAACCATGGGAGTTTTTTTTTTCCTAATAACCATTTTTAAATTACTTCTTATTATATTTTCTAAGGGAATAAATTGTTCTGGATAAGTAAGATTATATATCCCATTTAATATCAATTTTTTTTTACCATCTCTATCCAGTTTTATTAAAGCTGTTTCTAAGGATGACTCTGGACAGTGAAACGCCCACTCCCATAAAATCCTTATTTGACTTGCTATTATATAATGTATAGGTTCTGGACAACCATAACCTCCCAAATTTCTTGTAGTTAACTTAGACCAAGCTATTCTTGCCTTTTCCCCTCTCCATAATAATTTAGAAAAAAATAATTTTCATATTCCTAAACCACTTGATCAAAGGAGTACCTCTAATTGCTTGAAATACAAACATAAGATATGGGAGGGCCATCATCTTTAAAGTCTCTATCCTGCTCCACAATGAGATAGATAATTTTTCCCTATGATTTAATAAGGTTAAAATCTTCTGCTTTGCTTTATCATAATTCTTAAGAATTGTAAAATTTTGATTTGGATAGATATCTATCCCCAAATATCTAAAGGAAAATCCATTAACAAAGTCTTCTTTGATTGGGTGGTGTAAGATGTAATGATTCTTAGAAATTTTACAAATCACTGTTTTTTGTTTATTCAATTCATACCCTGCTACTTTATTATATTTCCGGACTTCCTCCAAAAATGCTGTGAGCGAATGATTTATATCCCTCAAAAACAACAATACATCATCAGCAAATGCATTTATCTTATACTCATAATCTTGAATTTCCATTCCTTGTATATCATTGTTTTGTCTAATATGACTAAGAAATGGATCCAAAGATAAAACGTATAAGTGGGACATATGACACTCTGTCTTAATGCATTCCTCATTGAATAGAAAGGACCAGTATAATTATTAACTGTAAATCTCACCTTTGTATTCTTATATAGTTTCTGAATCATATCTGCCAATTTCTGTGGAATTTTCCAAAAATGTAAAACTTGAAATAAATAATCTCTGTCGAACAAATCAAAAGCTTTTGTAGCATCTATTGAAACCCATGAATATTTTTATCTGTTTTACCAATTTCTTGAATCACTTGCTGAACTCTTCTTGTAGCCTGAAACATATTTCTTCCTACCACAAAACCAAACTGATCTCCAGAGATTAACTGATCTGATTTATCTTTTATTTGATTAACTATGAGTTTAGCCATTATCTTGTTATCTGTATTAAGCAAAGCTGTAGGTCTATAACTTGCCACTACCTGTTTATCCTTTCCCTCTTTTGGAATTAATATTATTCTGGCTTCTTGCCATGAATTTGGAAAGTCTAATTCTTTCTGAAGAACCTCTGTAATCATCCTAGTTATCCAAGGAGCCATTTCTTCAAGAAATTTAATATAAAATTCTATAGTAAATCCGTCAAGGCCTGGTGTCTTCCCCTTTGGCATGGCCTTAATGACCTCAGTTATTTCCTCCTCTGGAAATGGATCGTCTTTAATCTGTATCTGCTTAAAGTCTATATCGTTTTAAGTAATCATCCACTTTTTTGGTCTATTTTTTGTTCTTTCTGATATATTTCCTTATAAGCCTCCATAATTATTTCTGTCATTTTCACCTCTTCAGTTTCTAATTCTCCTTCTTTGTTCATTAATGCTTCTATTATTGTCCGTTCTTTCTGTTTCTTAAGAAGACTTGCTAATAATTTCCCTGATTTGTCACCTTACATATATTTTATTTTCTTTCATTTTTGAATATTCGCTAATACCTCATTATTATTATTATCTTGAGTCTTATCCCCTTTGATCTTAGCAATACCCCCTCTGGACTTTCTCCTTTCTCTATTGCATCTATAGAAAGTCTTGTCCCCTTCTTTTACTATTCATGCAAATGTTTTCTTGGTTTGGGCCTTTGCCTGCCTTACTGTCTTTCCTGCTTCCCTTAGGGAAATTTGGTATGACTCCCTATCTTCATCCTGCTGCATTCCCTTATATTTCCTGAAGGCCAACCTTTTGGTTCTGATCTTTTCTGCTACTGGTTTTGAGAACCAAAGTGATTTCCTCCTTTTGCTCTTGCTTTTCTCCCTAACACAATGGGATGTTGCTTCAAGTATTGCATCATTAATGCTTGCCCACTTTGCCTGTACCCCCTCACCTGTATTTCTTCTTGCCAGGGCTAGCTTAACACTGTTGGCCATCTTATCAAAGTCAGCTCCTCTGAAGTCCCTTATTTTTGCCTTGGAATGGGATGATTTAGTTCTGGTGGCCAAATTGAACCATACCATGTGATGGTCACTTGCCCCCAGGTAACCTTCTACCTGTACATCTGTGATTCTTTCCCCATTAGTCAGTACTAGATCTAGGATAGCCCTGTCTCTTGTGGGTTGTTGTACCAATCGTTTGAGGCCCTCCCCCTGCAAGGAATCCACTATATGTGTAGTTCTGGCAGATGTTCCTGCTGGTATAGACCAATCTATATCTGGCATGTTGAAGTCTCACATTATCAGAACCTCCCCTTTAGCTGTCATGTTTTGTATATCTTCTAACAGTAATGTGTCTATGTCCTCCCCCTGGTCTGGTGGTCTGTAGACCACCCCAGTTCGTATGGCTGTCCCATTTCCTGTTTCCAGGGTGATCCACAGTTCTTCTGGCTCCTTGTGTGTATTCTGACACTATCCCTCCCTTGGTCTTTCTTCGCTCCCTAATTTACTTATAAAAGGTTTTATCCCCCTTCTTAACCAAGTTGGTTATCTTTTCCTCAGTTTGGACCTTTGCTATTCTAACTGCCTTCCCTGCTTCCTTCTGCTTTAACTGGTACAGTTCTCTGTCCTGCTCATTCTTTGTTTCCTTATACTTCCTGAATGCCATCTTTTTCTCCCTAACCTTCAGAGCCACCTCTTTTGAGAACCATAGTGTTTTTTTCCCTTTGTTTTGATTTGTTTATTTGCTTCACACAAAGGCTTGTTTCCTCTGTGATGGCAGTTTTGATGTGTCCTCATTGTTTCTCCTCCCCCCCTCCTCATTCTTGCCCATTTGCTAGTGCTTTTCTGAGACACTATCCCATTTTGACAAAGTCAGCCCTCCTAAAGTCCAGTTCCCTCACTTTTGTATGGCTTGACTCTACAGCTGTGTTTATCATGAACCACACTGTTTGGTGGTCACTTGTTCCCAGCTAGCCACCCACATTTAAATTTGAGATCCTCTCATCATCCCCGTTTGAGAGTATGAGGTCTAAGATTGCCCCCTCCCGAGTGGGTTCCAACACTAGCTGTCTGAGGCATGCCCCCTATAGTGCATCGAGAATGACCTTGCTCCTGGAGGTGACTGCAGCAAAGGTGCTCTAGTTAACATCTGGCTTATTCAGGCCCCCCATCAACAATATCTCCCCTTTTTCTGCCATCCTAAAGATGTTGTCTATCATTTCCTTGTCCATTTCCTCCCCCTAAGACGGGGGTCTGTATACAACACCCATGCAGATTGTAGTGCCATTTGCTGTCTCCAGGGTGACCTACAGTGCCTCCTATCCTCCCTGTTTACAATTTAGTTCCATTGCTTTGATCCATTCCCTTACGTAGAGAGCTACTTCTCCTCCTCTTCTATCCTCCCTGTCCCTCCTGTAGACTGTGTAATCTGATATGTTGACATCCCATTCATGGTTCTCTGTGTACCATGTTTCTGTGACTGCCACGATATCCAGGCGTCCCTCTTCCATCAAGGCCACTAGTTCAGGGGACTTGTTACCCAGATTATGGGCATTGGCACTCCTTGCCCTCCACTTTTTGATGACCTTTCCCCATTTAGCCCCATCCCTGTCCTTACTGCCTTTGTCTATTTCTCCATTTGCTCCTGCCCTTCTCTCTATTGACTTCTCTATCTTGGTGTTTACCTCACTAACTACCCTGTTTTTTTGGGAGGGGGCTGGGATTTCCCTACTCCTTTTCAGTGCCTCCCCCCTTGACCAGTTTAAATGCTTACCGATGAAGCATTTAAACCTTTCATCTAGGATCCTGGTTCCCCTCCTGGACATATGCAGACCATCACACCAATATAGGCCTGTATCCATCCAGGTGGACCCCCAGTGAAGCCAAATTCCTGAGCCCTGCACCAGATTTTCAACCATTGATTGAATCCCATGGTGTGGATCACCCTAGCCTTACCCATGCATAGAGAGACAGCACCTCCGAGAAGGTTACTGTGTGTGCTACTTGTCTAAGGCCCCTCCCCAACTCCACAAACTCCTTCTGCACTGCTCTGATCCATTCCCAGCCAGGTCATTTGTCCCTAGATGGACAATGACATCCAGCTCCTTCCCCCGTTCAGCTGCTCCTGCGATCCTGAGGAGTCGCTCCCTGTCCCTCCAAACCATGGCACCAGGCAGGCACCTTACCTCCCTCTCCCTCCCCCAGTTCTACACCCCTAACAGTTGAGTCCCCCACCAGGAGTTGTTTCCTTTCCCTGTGGGGTCCTGGGCCACCCTCCTGTGGGTCTCCTTTGTAGGGGTTCCCAGCATCCTCCTTGGTCTCAACTGCGGGTGACTTCATAGAGGAACCACGCTCTGCCAGAACAGGGTATGAATTGTGGAGAGGTACAACTGGAGGGATGCGCCTCTGTTCCTCCACCCTCACCCTCCCTGAGCCCACCATGGTCCAACCACACCTCTTTTTTGGCAACCTCTGATGCAGTGGCATCAGCCCTTGTGGTTCCTGAGTGGGAGAGGAGGTCCCTCGAATCCTGGTCAACTCAGCCTGGAGATGAGCAACCTCCTTCCTCAGCCCAGAGAGGTGCCTGCAGATGGAACAACACTGCATCCTCCAGAAAGTCTCCCAGAAGACTGCCACTCCACAGCCACTGTACTGCACCACACCCATCATGTCTTATTTGTGGCCCCTCGACTGTATGCTTACTCTTTCCTCTCTCCATTTACTTTTTTTGTTTGTTTTTTCTCCCTACTTTCCTACTGCCTCCGTGCCTTTACAGCTTCTGCTGTTCCTATTCTGGGACAGGAAGTTCCTGTATTCCTCAGTAGTCGCCTTCTTACTTGCTCAGAGACAGACCTCCAGGAGCTAGGGGGTGAGGGATAGCTATTTTTTTCCTTCTAGGATGGTGAGTCTTTTATACCTCTGTGATCAGTCCCTTTCTTCTCCCAAACAGGAAGTTCCTGTTGTAAGTCAAATCCAGTGCCTGTAAAAGTGGAACTGGCTAAGGGTGGAGGGGTGGGAGGGAGGCTATATAGTCCCAGTGGGAGTTCTAGCAGCTGCCTCCTTCCTCTTGTTGCTCTCTACCAAATGCTACCTAGGGAAGTTTTAAATACAGACACCTGGCTTTCTGTTGCCTAAGCCACACCCCTAATTTACAGCACTTCTCTTCATTTAGCTAACAGCACATATAACGGTTCCCTTCCCCCAACTCAGACAAGCATACCAAGTCTTGTTTTTTTGTTTGTTTGTTTTTTACCCTAATTGAAGGTCCCAGTAGTACAGTTCTAGTTCTTTAGTCCCAGTAGAAGAGTTCTAGCAGCTATCTCATCCTCTTGCTGCTCTCTGCCAAAAGCTAACTAGGAAAGTTTTAAATACCGACTCCTGGCTTTCTGTTGCCTAAGCCACACCCCTTAATTTACAGCTCTTCTCTTCACCTAGCTAACAGCACAGATAACAGTTCCCCTCCTCCAACTCAGACAAGCACACCAACTCCTGTTTTTTTGTTTGTTTTTTACCCTGATTGAAGGTCCCAGTAGTAGAGTTCTAGTTCTTTAGTCCCAGTAGAAGAGTTCTAGCAGCTGCCTCCTTTCTCTTGCTGCGCTCTGCCCAAAAAAACTCACTCTTTCTGCTGATGATAGCCCTCCCTACTGCCTTGTCACACTGCCTTGCCACCTTCAGGTCATCTGATATGATTATCCACGGGTCTGTGTCCTGCTTGGTGATCATCAGTACCACTTGACCCATTTTGTATCCTGCACCAGGGTACTATGCCCTAAGTGCATTATTTTGTATGTTTTCGAATTGAAACCCAGCTGCTATATCCTTGACCATTCCTCTAATTTTCTCAGGTCTCTGCTCATCTTTTCCACTTCCCCTGGAGTGTCCACCCAATTGCAGATTTTAGTGTCATCCGCAAACAGGAAGACCTTCCTTTCCAGTTCCTCTGCAATGTGACTTTTAGGGACATGAATATGATACTCTAGCCACACTGTCTAGCAGTTGCCTTTCCCTTCAAGACTGGCCAGAAACTTCTTCAAGATGGCTCCTCCTACCTAGACGAGTGGTAACTCTGCTCTGCCCCATGATGCCAGATCTTCCTTTCCGCTGGAAGAAGCAGGTTCCCTGCTTACCACTTCTGTGCAGAGTAGGCCCTTGCAACTTAAATCTTCAGATTTACTTCCTAAAACAGAGGTTCACCAGCTATTTGTCACCTACACTGAAGCTGCACCTGGCAGACCGGCAGCTAAGCAGACGATTGGCAGGTGGATTGTATCCTGCATCGACCTCTGCTACAGGTTGGTGGGTAAGGAGCTTCCTATAGGGCTATGGGCTCATTCCACCTGCCATACTGCTGCCTCTGTGGCTACTTCCAGGGATGTCCCAATCCAGGAAATCTGCAGGACCGCTACCTGGAGGTCGGCACTCACCTTCATTTCCCATTACCACATTGACTTAGAGTAATGCAGGGATGCTGGTTTTGGGGCCTCAGTTCTCCAGTCTGTGTTCCCGAAGTAGGGGGTGTGCACCTTGCCTCCTTTGTCCTGTAGCACTACTAGGAGTCTGCCAGAAAGTGTAAATAGAACATCATATCCACGTCCCTAGAAAAACAGGTTACTCACCTGTAACAGTTCTAGAAGCGGTATATGATGTTCATCCACACAGACCCACCCGACCTCCCCTGTCTTTGGCACACAATACTGCTTTCAGTGGGCAGGATCTGGTGTCATGGGGCTGAGCTGAGGGTGTTACCACCCGGGTAGGTGGGAGGAGCCAGCTTGAAGACATTTCCGGCCAGTCTTAAAGGGGAAGGCAACTGCCTGAAAGTGTGGATGAACATCTTATACAGTACCACTCCTCGATCTACTGTTACAGGTGAGTAACCTGTTTTTATAAAGACATTAAAGAGGACTGATCCCAGAAGCATCCTACTGGTCATCCTCCCACGGAATGAACTCTGTTTACCACCACCCTCTAGCTCCTAACTCCTAACCAATTTCTTATCCAGTTTTCCACCTCTGGACCTACTTCCAAGCTACCCAGCTTGCATACTAGTTTCCTATGTGGAATGGTGTCTTGGGAACATCAGTGCATTCATGCTCCCCAGTCTCTCAGGTGGCTGTGTAAGACTCTAGCACTGGGCTTAGCCTGGCAAGTTCAGCCCCTGCTGCTTGCCTCCAGCTGGAGACGTTGCAGTGGTGCAAGAGTTGTAAGGAAGAAGAAGATGGAGAACATCAACAAAACAAATTATCATATAAACCAAAGTATATTTTGTGCCAGGACAATTTGAAGCAGGCAGAGTATCTTACAGTTTTTTTTCCTGACCTGGCACTTTAAGTGAGATCATTATGCTATGGTCTTGGTCTTAGTTCTCTGCCACCCTTTTTCTGTTATCTCCTAGATATTATCTATTTTGTTTTATTATTTATGGAAATTAATGTTGAGATTATACTGATTTTGAGTTTCGTTGTGTCTATCTTTGTATGTTATTCTTGTATGGTGCCCAGAGCCTCCGGGATTGGGAGTCTCTTTTAAATAAAAATTGCCTTGCCTTTTTTATTTGGCAGGCAAGGAAGGGGATGGCTCAGGACACAATGGGAGGAGCCAAAGCCAAAGAAATAGTCACAGACAAGTCCAAGGAGTGCTTGGCTCAGACATCCAGGAACAGACAAGCACCAATGCTAGGGCACGATAAAACAAGTGTTTATTCATTAAAAATACTCAAATCCACACAGGGTATTCTGTATTGCAATTACAGGGTAGCACCCCTCACAAATTGTCAACGTTTCACGAGTGTTGTCTTGGAAAAAGCGTGACGTGAAAAGCTGCCGGGTGGGGGCACCTGTAATTGCAGCATGTACACCCTGTGTGTGGATTTCAGTGGTTTTTTTTGTTTTTTTGCCCTCCTCACTTGCCCCTGGCCTGTCTCTCCTCCGCTCATGGACCCTCGCCCCTGACCCCCTTCACTCACCTCTCACATCAGCCATCCAGGGGTGGCCCAGCATGTCCCTTCACCGGATAGGTCCCTCTCCTCCAAGGGGGAAGGCGCCAGGAGGGGAAACCAGCGTGCTACTCAGTCAGTCCCCGGGCGCTGCTGAGGTGGATTCCAGGGCATCAGGGCACTCGAGTTGGCAGGAGCCGGCAGCCATCATCTGACCAACCAGGAGGCTGGGGTTTCTGTTTTTCTCCCAGGGGCGTAGCATTCTACGGACGTCTAGGCCAAAGCCGACGTTCACCACGCCCCTGTGTACAGTGGGGCTCGCTTGAACTGTTGCTCCCCTGGCCTCCACCAGGAGGCAGCAGACCGCGAGCCGCATCCCTTCCCTCCACCCGGAGAAGGCGAGCAGTCATAGGATGCTCAAGCCTGCCCCCGGCTGGCTCTCCAGCGACCCGAGTCCGTTCCCAAACCCGGGTCACCGACGTCTCAAGTGGAAATCCAACCACTGCGCCAATGAGCTGGCTTTGAGTGCTTTTAATGAATAAACACTTTTTTTTTATCATACCCTAGCATGGGTGCTTGTCTGTTCCTGGATGTCTGAGCCAAGCACTCCCTGGACCTGTCTGTGACTATTACTTTTTGTTTATGACTAAACTTGCATGAAAATATAAGGCAGCTGCTTAATTATGCTTAAACATATGACACCTCTTCACTCTTAGCAGTAGTAATGATTCCAGTGATTTTTTTTTTTTTTTATTATTCTTGGTATCACTGCTAAATGGCACGTTATAAAGTTGTGTTCCTTTTTCAGTTGAAAAGCTTTACTGCAGTGCACAGGAGTGCTGAGAATATAAGGCTGAAACCTATTATCACTCTGAATCTTTAAAACTGATTAGTACATCTTTTGTGTTATCCTGTTCAGTGAAAATACATCTGGTTATTTTGGAAAAATGATTTTCAGTGCTTTATTTTTGCATTGTGGAGCACTAAGGTAGTGCAGGCAGTTCTCTTTGTTGCACCATTGATATTTGTATTATTGCTTTATAAAGTGGTTGCCAGTAATATAGCACGCTTATAGTGAAACTGAAAAAAGTATATCACCGTATAATGATACATCTATCAAATACAAAGCAGACAATGTAATTTCTTTTTAAGATATGCATGCATGATTGCCATATGTTCTGCAATTAACAGTACTAATTACCAAATATATAGTAGTTCCTATCTTATGTGTGCTATATTGGCAATGGAAGGCAACATTTCATTAGGTTGTAAGTTGGGACCAAACTGAGACTTTTCTTGCTTTGTGTTCTAGGGACTGGATTTTGCAGACTTCACTGGGCACATGTTCCTTGGAATTTCCCTTGTCCTGGTGGTCTCTGTCCCTTTCCTCAGACTCCTTTTCTGGAACAAAAAGCTGTACAACAAGGAGCCCAGTGAGATTGTTGGTGAGTTGCTTTATTGTGTGTTCTCTCTGGGTGCTGCTGAGTTGCTGAGAAGGTGAAAGGGTTTGTTGGCATCGGACGTGCTGTGTCTGAAACCAGGAACATGCTCAGACAAGAAGTTGGTTTGCAGTGATTTGATTCTCTTTTGTGTCTCTGGTGTCATATTCACTTTACAGAGCATGTTCTGTTAGTCTGAGTGACATAATGGGTACAGAGGTGATGAGACAGGCTTATCAGAAACTGAAATTAATTTTCCTGGCTCTACAGTATACACATTCTTTTCATTTAATTAAATTTTAGTGAGCTTGTTTATTTGTTTCAGCAACGGCTGGGTTGAATGTGCACTGTCAACCATTTCCTGGCTTACAGTAACCTTGTTTAAACTTAAAGGAGATCTGAATCCCGAGGAGATGTTTTCTTGCGTTATTTTACAAAACATGTACAATTTTTGGGACAGAAAGAACACTCCTTGTTAAGTCTGCTTGGTGTAGCCAAAAGCAGGTTTTTTTTATTACTTAGAAATGGAAGAACGTGGTCTTGTACAGAGTGGGTGTACAATTCTGTGTGATCTCATTTTGTCACAATACCTATGTAAAAGTCATGCCTAAGTGCCCTCAGCCTTATAAGAGTCCATTCTTCCCTCTCCCACACATACTTCTCAACCCCCTATCTCAAATATGTTATTTATTTATTGAAATGTTTCACCAGGAAGGCACACTGAACAACAAGTTCCTCGTCTCCCAGTGCAACCTAAGGGGGAGGTGGTGTACAATTGGATGAAGAATTAGACATACAGTTTACCATTTAACATATCTGAGAAATTAAACATTCAGTTACATTTGTAACAACTACAGTTAAAAAATATAAATAATTATACAATCACATTTGTGACATAACATACAGTTAAAATATATCATACCTGTGGAATATGCATTTAATTACAAGTGGCATATCTGAGGAATATTGTACAGAAATTTAATGTAGCCTTGGAGCGGACTCCTTACAGGAATGGATCACAGTTAAGAGGCAGATCATTTAGCAATTATTGAATGAATGAGGTGCAGTGAGGGGAGATCAAGGAGGGTAGGGGGTAGACAGGGGAAACAAGCTGGAGGAAGGATAGAATAATGATGGGGGGAACATTACTAGAGCAAAGGGAGCAAAAAATAAATTGTGAGGTGCAAGTTAACACAGGGCTAGTGCAATCTGGGAGCACCTCAGACAGAACAAAAAGTGCAAGTTATTAGATCAAGTGAAGTAATTCCTTTGTTTAAGTGCAGCAGGGTGGGGGGGCTGGAGGGAGGTTGGGGTAAGGGATAGGGTAGGGAAGGACAAGTCATACGTGGAACTGGCCCCTTCGGAGTGTGGAGATCGCTGCCAGTGGCGGAATGAGGCAGGGACTTAGAATAAGGGGCAGGAGTGGGCATGGACAAGTTGGGTAGAGATAGTAGATGGGATGGCAAAGGGAAAGGAGGATGGGTGGGAGAAACTTGCCTAAGACTAGGCCTCTTCAGGATGCTGAGAACCCTGCCAGAGAGCAGAGTCAGGTGAGGACCAGTTAGGTAGAAAGGATGGAGGGAAGGAAGAGTCATTTCCCAGTGCTGGACCCCTCCAGGATGTTGAGAACCCTACCAGGGGGCAGAACTAGGTGAGGACACGTCGGAAAGAGAGAAAATAAAGGATGAAGGGAAAGGATGGAAGAGAAGGAAAAGAAGCAGCTTGCCTAGGACTAGGCCACTCCATGATACTGAGAACCCTACCAGAGTGCAGAATCAGGCAAGGACTAGTTGGGAAGAAAGGATAGAGGGGGAGTGAAGGAAGAGTAATTGCCCATTGCTGGACCCTCTAGGATGAAGAGAACCCCGCCAGGGGATAGAATTAGGAGAGAACAAGTTGGGCAAAGGGAAATATGGTGGATAGAAGAGGAAAGGAAAAAAGGAGGGAGGGAAGAAACTTAACTGAGAGTAGACATTGCCAGGGTGCTAAGAATCCTGACGGTGGTCAGATTTAGGCGAGGACAAGTTGAGTAGAACAGAGAGAGGGGGAAGGGGAGGAGGCTTGCCCAGTGCTAGACCATTCCAGGATGCTGAAAACCCTGCCAGAGGACAAAACTAAGCAGGGGCAAGTTGATAATGGAAGGTTAGGGGTAGGAGTGAGGGGAGAGGAGAGCATGCTGAAAAGCAGGCTTGGGGGAGAAAGATTTAATAGGGGATGTGAGTCATGGAGGGGAGCAGAGGTATAGGAGGACGGTTAGGAGGTTAAAGCAGGAGCAGTTAGATGAGAGAAAGTTGTGTAAGGCAGAGGCAAAGGAGGAGGAGTGCCATATGTGGGGGTCCAGACTTGCGGGAAATGATGGGTGAAGCCTGACTGACTGGTGAGAGTGATTTTACGGGAGATCAGCAATGTGCGAGTGTCAGAGGATCTGAAGGAGTGGGAGGGGGGAAGAGAGTGAACATGAGCGGTAGGAGGGAAGTTCTCTTAACCAAAATTTAGAAGTGAGTTTGGCACAATGAGTGAGGCATTTGTTGGCAAGCTGGGGAAGGGACAGGGCATTGTAGAGGTCACAGTGATGTGTGTGTAATAGAGCATCAGGGGCAAAATGACAGAAGGAGTTAAAGAGAGTGTCCAATCTGGTAAGGGAGGATTTTGGAGCGGCACCATAGACTACATCATAGTATTTGAAAATGGGGAGGATCATCTTCTGGACTAGTTCACGCTGCACTGTAGGAGGGATGCAACTATGGTTCCTGAATAAGGCACCAAGCTTGGGGCACAGTTTTTCAGGATGGTGTTAATGTGGCCAGAGAAGTTGAGGTGTTAGTCCAACCAAACCCCAAGGTATCTGAATGAGGAGGTGTCCTCTAGGATTGCCCCATCAAGGGTATGGAAAGAAGGTAAAGGGTGGAGCCTAGAGAGTCTCTGCCTAGTGCCAAAGGTTATGGAGACAGTCTTTTTAGCATTTAGAAATAGCTGATGTGAGGCAAACCATAGCTGAACCTGCTAGAAGTCATGCTGAAGGGTGGTTGCTACATCAGTGGGGCATTTGCCAGAGGAGAACAGGATTGTGTCATTGGCATACATATGGATGAGGAGGGGGGACATACTGAGGGCAAGTCATTTAGGAAGATGGAGAAGAGAATGGGTCCAAGCACTGAGCCCTGTGGGACTCCTGTGGAAATGGGGGGGGGGTGGAGATTGTATCCTGGATCTTGACTGATTGTGTTCTGCCTAAGAGGTAAGCTCTAAACCAGTTTTGGGCAGAAGTAGACAACCCAGCAGCCATAAGGGAGTCAAGAAGTAGGGCATGGGAGACTGTGTCGAAAGCCTTGGCGAGGTCAACAAAGATGGCAGAAGTAATGAGGCAATTATCCATCCTGGTGAGGATGGAGTCAGAGAGCCTGAGTATGGAGGTGGTAGTGGAGTGGTTCTTTCGAAAGCCAGATTGGAACAGGGTGAAAAAGGAAGAGTCATTGAGGAAGGAGGTTAGTTGAGAGAGGACCAGGTGTTCTTGGAGCTTAGCAAGGGTAGGGAG